>OU466860.2:17150025-27150025 GCA_911865555.2 Thlaspi arvense
TGATAAAAGTTATGTTTTACCATTTGTTCACATACAAAATAATATTTTTTTCTAATTTAAACAATAGAATTCAAAAGTTAAAATTGGATATTTATTCAAAATTATGCATTAAAAATATAAAGTAACACTTTTTGTAAAACAAAAATAAGAGTTTAAAATGACACTTATTTTGAAACGAATGAAATATATCTTATAGTATTCTCTTTCACCTCTATAATGTGTTCGCTCACTTTCTGTGATATGTTTAATATCTGCATTTTCATCTCCTGAAAACTTTAGTAATCTAGACGATAAAGTTCAAATAATACAATACACAAATTTTATAAACTTTCATCTCAAAATCAATTAGCAATGATTAGCTCAAGGAACAACAAGATGTTTCAATTCAATGTTGAGCTCATAACAAATGTTAAATTATCTCAACGTGTACCTTCAGATGTGACCTCAATGTCTTTCCACAGTACTCTCTGTCTTTCTAGTTCCTTCTTCTACAACAACTTCTGTAGCAGCCGCAGCTAGGATGGTGAAAGTTCAAACAAAAGACTTTAGGTTTTTAACTATTTGTGGATTTTTTTTACCTGGCAAGAAACCTCATGGAAGCTTGAGAGAACGAGACATATTGCTACACACAAAACCATACATTTCCTTCCCATCGCAGAGATTGTCATTACAAATACCAAGTTTAAGTCACTGGCTTGATCCTTTGAAATCAACTTGTTTGAAGCAAAAATGTTGTGCTTTATATAGAGCCCGTGATATATAGACAAAAATCGACACGTTTTTCTAATAATATAATAATGTAAGCAGCATTACATCATATTACGTAAAATATCTCTTTCTGTATCGACTAAAAAAGTTGAAATAATTTATTGATTAAGAGTATCGTTTAGTGGCTTGTAATACCCCTTCTTTGAAAAAAGACATGCTTGGTAAAAAAAATTAACTTAAGAATGCTTAACACCAAAGAATGCTTAATGAATATGATGACATCTTTGTTGTCTCAAAAAATGGATCTTCTCTTAATTACTTCCTCTGTTTAAAAATAAGTGTTTGACACTTATCAGATAAATTAAGAAATTTAATAAAAAGTCTTTTTATCCCTTATAAATACATTAAATAATTTTCTCTTTTTAATTAATACACTAATGTACTAAGGTTAAAACTGAATATTTAGTTATAAATTTATATTAGAAATCCAAAAGACACTCTTTGTAAAAAAAAAAAAACTTTAAATTAACACTCTTTATGAAACAAAGGAAATATAATTTTTAATAAACGCTTGTTACAGAAAATGTTTAGTTATCTAGTTACCATTTTTTTCTAATTAATGGCTTGCGCCCATCACTGATTTTATCTATTTCATATATTTTTATAATAACCTGCATTATTCTTTTCTTCATGAATCTCTCTTTTATCTTGAAAAATATAGGCTATAGATATATAAGAATCTGATGTTGACTGATCTAATATATATTAACATGATCTAGAAAAATAGAAATAAAAAAACAATTGGCTTTAAATTTGTTGATATGTGGTGGAAAAAATCATGTATTTGTTGACTATTATACATGTAGACTACATGAAGTAATAGAGGTGGGGTTACTAATGCAAACAAATCAGGTCATATCCTTTTCTTCTCATTTTTTTTCTTCCCATTTTCAACAATCCCATCGAATTGGTTTTACATGCAATATTGAGACGATTGTTGGAGTAGAATTTGTCATCCCAAATCCGACCCATTTAAGCTCCACACTAATATCTTAAAACTAAGTATAGTTGATTGGGTTTCATCTATACGGCCAGGTCCAATCACCATCTCCCACTGCTGCTTGACAAAACAAGCAAAAACGCACATGGGTCAAATATTTGATACGACATGTTTTCTTACAAATACAAAATGTGATGAGGCTCGGATGATTACCTCCTCTTTGTGTTCTTCACTCTTAAGATGGTCAATGAAATCATCAAAGCTTTGGCTGGGAATTTCGCATAGTCTGCAAAACCAGGCATCATGTTCACCCTTCTCAATGCACTTGTCCTCAAGTATCGGGCTGTTTGTCTCCAAGGGAGGAAACAATTTCTCTGTGGACAAACAAAAAAACTAACTAGTTCAGAAACAGCATATTTAGCTTTGCTGGTTGTTAATACGAGAGATGAGAGAAATTACCTTTCAACCAGTCTTCCCAAAGCCACTCTTTATAAGAGCCATAGGTTTCGGCTGGCCTACAGACTGGAAATGCGCGCAGGATTGTGTACCCATCGTTGAGAAGTAATGGGCTACACTACGACTTATTACCCGAAATGAGCATTGCATTGTACTCCCGCTTTCCCAAACCTGGAATACGCCTTCTCCAATCGTCCAAAACATCATCGACTTCCATCGCACCACCATCTGGAAAACACGGGCCAGTTGAGTCTAAACTATAACTAAAAAAAATTCCATTACTGGTAGTAAGAGACTAACCGAAGGGGGTGTGTATAAGAAGGATTCCAGAGGAGGAGATCTCATTTAAGACTTGACAAGAGATGAACTCTAGGTTGCCAATGGCAAAAACGGTGACGGAAGATCACCAAAGAGCTTCTTCAAGGCCGATTCGATGCTCGGACCGACACGACCAATGTCATAACCAGGGGGAACCGGACAGGTGTCGAGGTCCCACAACACCACAGTGGTTTTAGGCAGCGGGTAATGACTCTTGCTAAAAGCTAAAAGGAAACAAATCGCAGTTAGTTAGTTAGTCTTATTAACCCAATCGAATTTCAGATAAGCATTGAGAGTAAATGAAACTTGCCTTTGCATCCACAAGAAGCACTGCTGTAGTGACAAGCAGAACTGCTGTAGTAACAAGCAGAACTGCTGTAGTAACAAGCAGAACTGCTGTAGTGGATGATCATGTTATGGCGGTCGTAGCTACTGTACTCGCAAAATCCGCAAAACAAAAGAGGTTCATCGAACTACATCCGTCCCACAGTATATTTTTATGGTTAACAAAAAAGAATTTTAATGATACAAAAAAGCTGTGAGACATCATAACCTCGGGTGAACATGCACTTGCACCTGCGTGTTCTCTACTCATAAGATGCTCGATGAAAGCATCAGAGCTTTGGATAGAAATTTTGCATACTCTGCAAAAGCAGGCAGGTTCAACCGTTTCCTCAAGTGTCTCCTCCACCACAGATGGTCCAGATGGTCCTTTAAGGAGGAAGGTTTCCACTCCAGGGTTGGGCTGGTGGCTCACTATTTGGGAATGCGTGCAAGGCAGTGTACCCAAAATGGAGTAGAGAGTGACTAAACCACAACTTATTACCCGATATGAGCATTATGCGACCAGCTGGAGTATGCTCTATCCAGAGCACAAAACATCAAAGAGTACTGGCGCCGTACCGAGTGGGGTGGGGGCGTGGCTAAGAAGGATTCCAGCGGATGAGACCTCTTTCAAGATATGAGGAGAGATGATTTCTAGGTTGCCAATGGCAAAGATGGTTACTGGATTAGGACCAAAGTGCTTCCTCACCGCCGATGCACGGTCGGACACGACCAACGTCATAACCATCAGGAACCGGACAGGTGTTGAGGTCCCACCACACCCCCGTCTCCCACCGATATTTCTTGTTCAAATCTAAAAGAAAACAAGTCGCACTCGTTTAGTCAGATAAGAAATTCAATCGCAGGTCGTTAAATCTAGAACGAAAATCAAATATATCAGATAAGCAACCCGAGTAATTTACCTCGTTCCATATAATCTGCGAGGAAAGGAGTTCACAGGTTTAGGGTTTCGATTCGGTAAGATGAAATAATGTGTATGTTCAACCTAAAATCATGCCGCTATATACAACAGATGTGGGCTAACGAAATCGGATTCTTCGGTATTTCCATACACCGCTTTGGGCTATTTCCATACACCGCTTTGGGCTTGTGGCCCAACATTTTTATTATTTTTCTTATTTCGAAACAGTCCATTACGCGTTGGTTGCCGTCAGCCTCCTATACTATATATACTATACGTGCTTTACTTAACTTTTCAAATTATATATTTTTACCTATTTTCATATAAATAATTTAAGTACAGTCAAAATTTATTAAATTCAGGTGCCTCAACACACTTTTTTAAAATATCTAACACATGATTATTTTACTTATATTCACAGCATACATTTATATAGTAAAATATGACAACACAAACTATTTTTTTTTAAAAAAAGCAAAACAAAACTAACACATAGTTATTTCACATACATAAACATGTCATTCTATTGTTTCAAAATCAAATAGAAACTGAAAAGATTATTACTTAGTAGCACGTATTTACACGTATTGATCGCCTTTTCTTGGGGACATTAGCCACTAATGAATCACATGATTAGTTCCTTTATCTTTTGCATAAGCAAATGCTACAAGCTCGACTCTATTTCCCATGGTTTAGTTTAATTGAAGTTTAATCAATATATAAACACATGAATCCAAAATTGGTTACAAGAACGAAGCTCAAGTATAATTAACATTGAAAACTTTAGAAGAAACAACAAATCGGGCAGAAAAAGACTTGGAATACACATCAGGATCGTCATGATATGCGATAGTTACATCGGTCTCGAAGTTTTGGGAATAAGTGAAAGAGTCATATCGAGCATGATGATCAAGAATATGATATTTCTTCTTTTGCTTCACCATCATTATCTTTCTCCACATCAGTATCCATTTTGAGACCTTCTTCATTCTCAAAACATCTTCAGAAGGATCTTGGATCCGATCATAACCGTAAGTTTTCGAACACATTTGATGTTCTTTGTTGATCCTTGAACCGCACAGCTCCATTAGAGCATATGGAAATAAAAGTTTTAAAAACAGAATAGAAATTTAGAGACAGAGATTAATTTTGAGGACGTGTTTTGGTGGGTATTAAATAGTGTTTACGATCTTATGATTTGGTGTCAAGGATCTAATCTCGTCAAGGAAGCGAGTGTTGAATGATTTGTTTAATTACATATAAAAATTATCATTGTTACAACTTGCCAATCCTGCAATGTGAGATGTGATGCATATTAGTATATTTTAATCAGTCGTACAACATACAATAGAATAAAATATTTCTTTATAAATTAATCTAAAGTATTAATCGTTAGAGATGTGAGTTGAATCAACACAACAATAACCCATAAGTCTCTCCATAACTTGACACATCAACATTTTCAAGTTTTTAGGAGATGACACTTCAGCAAAAAAAATACCAATAACGATCGATCTCGTTTAAAAGTTCAAATGCAACGAAACTAATGACCAAGATGAAACAGGTAACAAGCGAATGACTAGCAAAGATGTAAGAATACGAAGAAAGAGGGTCTAGGGTTGAGATTCACGTTCAGGGGTTTCAAAGGATCAAGCTTGGTTTGAAAACTCTAGATCTACTCACTTTGTGAGGTTCTCTAAGCCTTGAAAACAAAACAAGATCCATCCATGGCGTGTGGTATGGATCACTCCTTCATTCTCTCCTCCAGACCCATGGCGTTTGGCGGAAATAGAGATTGAAGGGCAAGGAAATCAGATTCCAAACACGCGGCTTAACTAGTCCCCTAAACTACCATGACATTTGGGAAAAGGTAACTAGTCTCTAGGATGCAGTTTTCAGAGATCTATGGATCCTGTCAAGGTAAGAGCTCTCTCTGATCATAAAGATCTTGGCGTGAGACTATTTAAGCCTTGAGAACTCGACATCCTAGAAGAGAAAGCCATTAAGAACAAGAAAACACCAAACTTGAAAACCTTCTCGACCTCTTTGAATCCTCTCAACCCCAAAACCCGATTAAACTACTCACTACACATTAAGTAAACCAAGCAAGGCATGAAAGATGAAACGATAAACATGAAAACGATGGATTAAACTTAAAACGATTCAAATATTCACCTTCAAACAGAGAGAAAAAGATAAAAAGATAAAAATAAAAACGTGTCCCCCCCAAAAGCATACTCGCCGCCTTGCCAAAACAGGCGAAAACAGCTCGATGGTCCCCCCCCCTCGCTAGCGGCCAAAAGCGGTTAAAGTACACTGAGATCGACTTCGAGATCGAGCATCTCTCTCGATCATCTTCGGACATCGTGCCTTCAGCTCGATCTTTATCTCGATCTTCCTCGGTGGATCGAGTGCTTCGTTCGATCTTGGAGTCGATCTTTGGGGAAACGAGTAATAGACAAGATCCGGCTCTCGCTCTGCATGGCGTCAGTCACGTCCATACTCCTTGATCGATCGCTTCACTCGATCTCCGTCTCGATCAGTTCCCTTGGATCGGCTGGACTACTCGATCTTCTGGTCGATCTCATCTAGATCGACCGGCCATGCTCGAACATCCACTCGATCTCTGGTCCTTAGCAAGCATTCCTGAATTCTCCAAGTCCCACGAACTCTCTCACGAGCCTCAACGCGTCCACGAACCCTCCAAGACTCCAAAGTAGCCGAAAACAACCTGTATGCAATGCAAAATGCAAGAAATATGCATATGCTGGTGCAAGAACACTCTAGGACCTAAAGTGATGCTAACTAACTTAAAATGCAATGTATATGCGTGAGAAACTAACTTATGTGTATGCAAAATGCATGGAATATGCAGCTATATCAACTCCCCCAAACTTACCTTTTGCTTGCCCTCAAGCAAACAAAATTAAAGAAGGGAGAGAGGTTTTAAAACAAGCGGGGGTTTAAGCTTCTTGCCAAGGTGTTTTTCGAATGAATCAATCTCAACGTCCTAGTTACTAGTTCTAAAATGCAATACACACACTCATACTCCAAAAAACTTAGCCATACTCATTGCACAAAGAATTTCAAATCATGACTTATATTCCAAACAATCAAAGAAACTCATCCTTTTACATTCATTAATGACCGAACCATGAATCAAACTTATGCACTTTAATGCAAAACACATTTGGCTAAAGGTAAAGGCTATGAGCATAGAATGATCTCATTTTTAAAGAAGGATTTATTTTAAGCACGGGTTTCTCTCAAAGCTGGTAAGAACTTTATGCATAATGCTAAAGGTAAAGGCAATTGATGCATACATGATCAGATTCTCATCTACCCATGCAAGCTAATAATGATCCTAAAACCCTTCTCATTTTTTTTCTTTTTTAGCTCACTCACCCTCCTAAAATCTACCCTTATCTCCCAAGCAAAAGCTTAGCAAACCCCAATTCAAAATAGAAAACATCTTAACTCTTTTAGGCTAGTGAAAAGGTTTAAAAATATTAGGCTCCTTATTTCTTTCTTATTGATAGCTCTCTTATTTTTTTTCTTTCTTTTTCTTTTCTTTTTATTTTGACACTTAGGCCCTTTATTATTATTTTTTTCTTTTTATTTTGAGAGAGCTATCTTCTGAAATTATTGGAGTACTATACATTTTAAACACAAAACCTGTCACTTAAAACCTTTTATTCACTTCAAATACCAAACTCTTTTGAAACCGAAAACATATAAACATGAAAGCAACCCCAATGATCCCCCAAACTTATCCTAAGCCTACATCTAGCTTCAAAATGCAAAGCTAGCAATCATATGAGAACCTAATCATGTCGCCTAAATGTAACACTTTATGCTAAGTTCAAACCGGAAAAGGCCTCACAATGATGTCACACACGAAAACTTGGCTTCAAAGAAAGGTAAGGGTCAATGTGGGTGTTCTACTTAGGCTCACAAAGAGTGGTAAAAGGAAGAAGGGAGCCTGAATATTTTAAAATCCATGTGTTCATTTTCAAGTGCATAAGAATGATATTTAAAAATTCAAGTTAGGGTTCTCACGTAATAGGACAAGTTTCAAATCATGAGTGTTCAATTCAAGTCACAAAAGTCAAAGCTTGTGATCCAAGCATGGTAAGAACTTACTTTCAAAGTGTGAGCAAAGCTTTAGAGAACTACCAACTAGGATATTGAAACCATTCATAAGCTTAAAACACCTTTTAAAGAAAACTTTAACCCCTTATGCAAATGTAAACAACCTAGATGCTTAAAAATTCTAGACTCAATCCTAAAATGCTTAACAAGATGAATGCAACTACATGAATTGTTTTGAAAATTTTTAAAAATTTTACCAATTTTTTCCTTTTCTTTTCTATGCCTTAAATGGATGCAAGACTCAAGTTATGCAAAGATAAAATAAGATCAAAATAGACAAGTCAAACCACACACATACTCCCCCAAACTTGAATGACACCGTCCCGGTGGCAAACATGTTCGAGAGAGCTCAAAACAGAAAGCAAAAATCAAGAAAACATGAATGGTATATACAATGGAAGATGGTTGTTACCTCGGGTCTAGTCTCGGCTGGAACTTGAGGATGTTCCAGAAGAGCTAGATACTACGGCTTTGCCTTTACAGCAAAGCACTCCTCTACAGTTGGCAAGAACTCGATGTTTCCAACACCAAGCAGCTCGGTCTCGTCTTTGTTTGGCAGGATGCACACTCTCTTCTCATTGTCCGTGTCAAGGAAAAGGTAAGCGTAGAACCCTTCTGCTGGCATGCGTCCCAAGCTGTCAGTATTCCTCATGTATATCTCATCCATGAAAGCTCTGACCGGGACGGGTGTGAACTCATGTATTGGCACGCCGGCTTGCACGAACAGAGGTGTGAGGAAGCCGCCAATGAATGAAGAGCTTGCCTTGCACCGCAAGGCATATGCTTTGTACTTCACCAAGGAAGCAGCAAGTACGCACCCGTAGTTCACGTGATCACCGAGTTCATCCTCCCTAGGATCATCATTCTCCTTCGGATCACACAACAGATGCTTCACGCCTTGGAACAAGAAGGAAAGTTCGGTCTTCGTGACCGTAGGGGCAACTGACCGTCCACTGAACGTGTTGGCGATCAGCTTCAGTGTGTACCTCAGCACCGGGCTTCTCACTCTCTTGATTTTGGCGGTGTTGGCCTTGTAGTCATAGTTGCTGATCAGAACCCAAAAATCGTTTTGCTTGCGTGAAGGAGGGGAACTCGATCTTGGTGGCGGCTGCGTTGAGACCATAAGCTTGACACAGCTCGGGGATTGAGAGGCTGAAAGCTTGACGTCCGATCTTGAAAGAGAGACGGCCTTGTGAAGGAACAAGGACGCTAGGGTTCTCGTAGCCAAACTCCAACGTGGCGAGGAAGTCTATTGTCACTTCTGGAATGGTGATAGACACTTTGTTTGCAAGGGTGAGAATGCAATGAGGTTATCAAACTCAAATGAAAGAAAGGTTGTAGTACATCATGCAAGAGAGAGTCAATCCATACCTAGGATGATAGAAAATGCAAAGAGAATGCAAGGACTATGCAAATCTAAGTGAAACAAGATAGATTTTGAGAAAATCCCTAAAAACTAAATGCAGAAACTAAATGGAATGCAAACTATTTTAATATTACCAGGAATGATCAAGCTACCATGAGGAACAAACAGAATAATTAAAGGACAAAGCTTCGAATTACTAAAATTCGACTAGTGGATCGACCATGAGATCGACCACTAGATCGAGCAATACCAATCTCGTCTAAAAATGAAAGAACAGTAAAACTAACGACCAGGATGCTATCAAAGATCAAGCGAATGACGAGAGAAGATGCTAAAAGAGAGGGCCTAGGGTTGGGATTCATGGTCAGGGGTTTCAGAAGTTCGACCTTGTGTTGAAAACTTTAAATCGACTCACTTTATGAGGATCTCTAAGCCTTGAAAACTAAGCAAGATCTATCTGTGGCTTTCGGTATAGATCACTCCTTCATCCCCACCTCCAAACTCATGGCTTTTCGTGGAAAGAGAGGTCGAAGGGCATGGAAAACAGATTTCAAATGAGTGGCTTAACTAGTCCCCCAAACTTCCATGGCTTTTGGGAAGGGGTAACTAGTCTCTAGGGTGTGATCTTCCGAGGTCCCTGAATCTTGTCAAGGTAAGGAACCTCTCGGATCATGAAGCTCTTGGCGTGAGAGTCTTCAAGCTTTGAGAGCTCAACAACCTAGAAGAGATAGCCATTAAAACACTTAGAAAACCCCAAGATCGAAACCCTTTAGACCCCTTAATCCTCTCAACCCCGAACCCAAATGAACTACTCACTACACATAAGGTAAATCAAGCAAAGCATGGAAAAGGAAACGATGAACATGAAAAGAAAACTAGATTAAGCTGAAAATGATTCGATTACAAAGCTAAAGAAAACTCAAAGTTCGACAATGGTCTTCTCCTCAAAACCAGAGAGAAAACATTAAAAAGGATAAGGATGAAAAAGTGTGTGGGAAAAGGACGTCGCCGCCTTCCCAAAATGGCCAAAACAAGCTGATGGTCCCCCCCTCGCTAGCGGCCAAAAGTGGTTGAAAGGACAGAGATCGACTCCGGGATCGAGCGGTTCTCTCGATCATCTCTGAACATCGTGTCTTCAGCTCGATCTGGGTCTCGATCATCTTCGACGGATCGAGCGTTGCATCCGATCTCGGTATCGATCTTTGGTTGGATCGAGTGGTGTACTCGATCTGGCTCTTGCTCTGCATGGCGTCATTTACGTCCGTACCGTTTGATCGACTGCTTCACTCGATCCTCGTCTCGATCATTTTCCTTGATCGCCTGGTCTTCTCAATCTTCTGGTCGATCACACCCTAGATCGACCGGCCATGCTCGATATGCACCCTGATCTCTGATCCTTAGCAAATATCCGAGCTTCCACGAACTGCTACAACAGCTTCAACACGTCCACGAACCTCCACGACTCCAAAGCAGCCAGAAACAACCAAAATGGGATGCAAAAAGCAAGGAACATGCGTATGCTGGTGCAAGAATGCTCTAGGACTCTGAGTGATGCAATCTAACCTAAAACGTGATGCAAATGCATGAAAAGCTAACTAATGAGTATGCAAAATGTATGTAATATGCAGTAACAACAACTCCCCCAAACTTACTTCTTGCTTGCCCTCAAGCAACAGAAAATAAGTAAGGAAGAGAGGTTTTAAGGAAAACGAATGGGGGTTTAAACTTCTTGCAAAGGTGCCTTTCAAATGAATCAATCTCAATGTCCTAGTTAACAGTTCTAAAATGCTATGCTCACACTCATACTCCAAAGAACTTAGTCATACTCATCACACAAAGAAATTCAGATCATGACTCTCCTATTCCTAACAATCAAAGAAACTCATCCTTTAACATTCATTAACATTCGAACCATCAATGAAACTTATGCATTTTAAAGCAAAACACATTTGGCTAAGGGTGAAGGTTATGAGCATTGAATGATCTCATTTGAAAAGGGTTTACAATTAGAATAAGGGTTTCTCTCAAAAATGGTTGAACTTATGCATAATGCTAAAGGTAAAGACAATTGATGCATACATGATCAGATTCTCATTTACCCATGTAAACTAACAATGATCCTAAACCCCTCTCATTTATCTACTTTATCCTCACTTACCACTTAGAATCTACCCTTTTTCTTTTCAAAACTTAGCAATCCCCAATTCGAAACAAAAACATTTTAAACTCCGTCGGCTAGTGAAAAGGTTTTGAAAATTACTTTGCTCTTTAAATATTTCTTATTGGTAGCTCTCTTATTATTTTTTTTCCTTTTATTTTTATTTGGCACTTAGGCTCTTTTTTTTTTCTTTTTCTTTTTATTTTTATTTGGGAGAGCTACCTCCTGAAATTTATTAGAGCATATACATAGTTTTTAAACACAACCTTTCACTTAAAACATATTTCTTTCTTTTAAACACCAGACTCTTTGAAACCGAGAGCAAATATAAGTAAAAACAACCCCAATGATCCCCCAAACTTATCCTAAGCCTATACCTAGCTTCAAAATGCAAAGCTAGCAATCATATGAGAACCAAATCATGTCGCCTAAACCTAACACTTTATGCTAAGTTCAAAACTGAAAAAAAGGCCTCACAAAGATGTCACACAAGAACATTTGGCTTCAAAGAAGGGTAAAGGTCAAGGTGGGAGTTCTACTTAGGCTCACAAAGAGTGGTAAAGAGGAAGAAGAGAGCCTAAATATTTTAAAATCCATGTGTTCATTTTCAAATGCATAAGGATGATAATTAGAATTTCAAATTAAGGTTCTCACTTATTAGGACAAGTTTCAAATCATGAGAGTTCAATTGAAATCACGAAAATCCTAGCAAGTGATCCAAGCATGGTAAGAACTTACTTTCAAAGCATAGACAAAGCATTAGAGAACTACTAACTAGGGCATTGAAACAATTCATAAGTAAAAACACCTTTTTAAGAAACTCTAACCCCTTATGCAAATGCAAACAACCTAGATGCTATGAGAAATTCTAGACTCAATCCTAACATGTTTTGACAAGATGAATGCAACTACTTGAATCTTTGAAAAAAAATTTAAAAATCTTACCAATTTTTCATGAACTAAAGTCTCAAGGATGCTAAAGGAAAATAAGATCACAAAACACATGTCAAATCACACATGTACTCCCCCAAACTTACTTGACACCGTCCCGATGGCAAACTCATTCGAAGAAGCACCAAAACACAAAGCAAAAAGAAGCAAATATGAGCGGTTATGTACAATGGAAGAAGGTTGTTACCTCTGGTCTAGTCTCGGCTGGAACTTGAGGATGTTCCAGAGGAGCTAGAGATTGTTGCTTTGCCCTTGTCGGCTGGTTCTTGGAGAGAATGGTGCGCCGGCTGAATGGTGCTGCGTTGTGCCTCGCGGATGACAACTCCACCGGTTGAGAGCCTTCTCTTCTCGGGTTGGTGAACCTCTTTACTTGCATCCTTCTTAGGTGAGCCTCCTTGAAGTGCCTTGACTTTCTTGCCAAATTTCTTGAGCATTTTGCCTTGCCACTTATTGATTTTCCTTTGCATCTCCACAACAGATGCTAGGAACTTCTTGGTTTTGGTTCTTGGCTCAAAGTCTAACTTGGGAAGAGTGTAGGCCTCAGGCATCTCATCTTCCGTGGCTGGAGACTCGGACCTTTGACGAGGAGCAATCGCCGGGGCAGGTGGTCCTCCTAGAGGAGCAAAGCACTCCTCTTCCGTGGGTAAGAACTCGATGTTCCCAACATCAAGCAGCTCGGTCTCATCTTTGTTTGACAGGATGCACACTCTCTTCTTGTCTTTGTCGTCTATGAAGAGGTAGGCGTAGAACCCTTCTGCTAGCATGCGTCCCAAGCTGTCGGAATTCCTTATGTATGCCTCATCCATGAAAGCTCTGGCTGGTACATGGGCGAAGTCGTGTATAGGCACACCAGCTTGCAAGAATAGAGGAGTGAGGAAGCCGCCAATGTAGGAAGAAGTTGCCTTGCACCGCAAGGCATAAGCCTTGTATTTCACTAAGGAGGCAGCAAGCACACATCCGTAGTTCACCTCGTCGCCGAGCTCATCCTTCATAGGCTCTTCATTTGCATCCGGATCACACAGCAAGTGCTTCACGCCTTGGAACAGGAAGCAAAGCTCGGTCTTTGTGACCGTGGGAGCAACTGATCTTCCGCTAAACGTGTTGGCAATCAGCTTCAGAGTATACCTCAGCACCGGGCTTCTCACTCTCTTGATCTTGGCGGTGTTGGCTTTGTAGTCCTCGTTGCTAATCAGATCCCAAAAGTCGTCTGCTCGTTTGAAGGCGGGGAACTCGACCTTGTTGGCATCCGCATTGAGACCATACGCTTGACATAGCTCGAGGATGGAGAGGGTGTAGGCTTGATGTCCAACCTTGAAGTAGAGGCGACCTTGTGAAGGAACGGGTGTGCTAGGATTCTCGTAACGGAACTCCAACGTGGCAAGGAAGTCTATTGTCACTTCTAGAATGGTTGGGCAATCCATCCGTGACAGACATCTTAGGCCAATGTTCTTGAGGAGTTGGTCGAAGTCCCCAAGAATCCCTAGCTTGAACAGCAGCTCTCGATCAGCAAACTTGGTAGGCTCAAACCGAAGCCGTTCTAGCTTGATCAATTATGATCGAGAGTTTGCTGATCGAGAGCTGTTGTCTAAGCTCGGGATTCTTGGGGACTTCGACCAACTCCTCAAGAACATTGGCTTAAGATGTCTGTCACAGATGGATTGCCCAACCATTCCTGAAGTGACAATAGACTTCCTTGCCACCTTGGAGTTCCGGTATGAGAATCCTAGTGCACCCGTCCCTTCCCAAGGCCGCCTCTACTTCAAAGTTGGACGTCAAGCCTACACACTCTCCATCCCTGAGCTATGCCAAGCCTACGGCCTCAACACGGATGCATACAAGGTCGAGTTCCCAGCCTTCAAGAAAGCCAACGAGTTTTGGGATCTGATCAGCAATGAGGACTACAAAGCCAACACCGCCAAGATCAAGCGAGTAAGGAGTCCAGTGCTGAGGTACACTCTGAAGCTGATTGCCAACATGTTCAGTGGAAGGTCTCTTGCCCCTACGGTCACGAAGACGGATCTGTAATTCCTGTTCCAAGGTGTGAAGCACTTGGTGTCTGATCCGAATGCAAATGAAAAGCCCATAGAGGATGAACTCGGCGATGAAGTGAACTATGGGTGTGTGCTCGCGGCTTCCTTGGTGAAGTACAAGGCTTATGCCTTACGGTTCAAGGCAACCTCCTCTTACATTGGCGGTTTCCTTACTCCTCTGTTCGTGCAAGCCGGTGTGCCCATTCATGACTTTGCTCACGTCCCAAACAGAGCTTTCATGGATGACGCATACATGAGGAATACTGATACCTTGGGACGCACGCCAGCATAAGGGGTCTACGCCTACCTCTTCATAGATGACGAAGATAAGAAGAGAGTGCATCCTTCCCAACAGAGATGAAACCGAGCTGCTTGGTGTTGGGAACATCGAGTTCTTGCCCACGGAGGAAGAATGCTTTGCCCTTTTAGGAGGACCGCCTGCTTCAGCAATTGCCCCGCGTCAAAGGTCAAAGTCTCCAGGCACAGAAGATGAGATGCCCGAAGCTTTCACACTTCCCAAGCTGGACTTTGAGCCGAGGACAAAAACCGAGAAGTTCCTAGCATCAGTTGTGGAGATGCAAAGGAAGATCAACAAGTGGCAAGGCAAGATACTCAAGAAGCTGGGGAAGAAGGTCAAAGCACTTCAGGGAGGCTCGCCTAAGCCAGCTGCAAGCCAGGAGATGCAACAACCCGAGAAGAGAAGGCTCTCAACCGGAGGAGTTGTCATCCGCGAGACCCAAGGAGACAACATTCAGCCGGCGTGCCACTCTCTCCAAGAACCAGCTGACAAAGCCAAAGCACCAATCTCTAGCTCCTCTGGAACATCCTCAAGTTCCAGCCGAGCCTAGACCAGAGGTAAACAACCTTCTTCCATTGTATATAACCGCTCATGTTTGTTTCTTTTGCATTGTGTTTTGATGCTCCTTCGGATGAGTTTGCCACCGGGACGGTGTCAAGCAAGTTTGAGGGAGTACATGTGTGATTTGACTTGTGTTCTTTGATCTTATTTTCCTTTAGCATCCTTGAGTCTTAGTTCATGAAAAATTGGTAAAATTTTTAAAAAATTTTCAAAGATTCATGTAGTTGCATTCATATTTTTTAAAACATGTTAGGATTGAGTCTAGAGTTTCTCATATCACCTAGGTTGTTTGCATTTTGCATAAGGGGTTAGAATTTCTTACAAAGGTGTTTTTACTTATGAATTGTTTCAATGCCCTAGTTCGTAGTTCTCTAATGCTTTGTTTATGCTTTGAAAGTAAGTTCTTACCATGCTTGGATCACTTGTTAGGATTTTCGTGGCGTAAATTGAACTCTCATGATTTGAAACTCATCCTACTAAGTGAAAACCTAAATTTGAAATTCTAATTATCATTCTTATGCATTTGAAAATGAACACATGGTTTTAAAATATTTAGGCTCTCTTCTTCCTTTTTACCACTCTTTGTGAGCCTAAGTAGAACTCCCTCCTTGAACCTTACCCTCCTTTGAAGCCAAATGTTCTTGTGTGACATCTTTGTGAGGCCTTTCCTTTCGGTTTGAACTTGGCAAAAAGTGTTAGGTTTAGGCGACATGATTTGGTTTTCATATTGTTGCTAGCTTTGCATTTTGAAGCTAGGTGTAGGCTTAGGATAAGTTTGGGGGATCATTGGGGTTGCTTTCTTGTCTATTTATTTTCGGTTTCAAAGAGCTTTGTGTTTTAAGGAAAGAAATGAGGTTTTAAGTGAAAGGTTGTTTTTAAAAACTAAGTATGCTCTAATTTCAGGAGGTAGCTCTCCCATAATAAAATAAAAAAATAAAGAAAAAAGAAAAGAAAAGAAAAAGAAATAAAAAAAAGCCTAAGTGCCAAATAAAGAAAAAAAATAAAATAATAATAAAAAGAAAAAAATTAATAAGAGAGCTACTAATAAGAAATTTCTAAAGAGCAAAAGTTTTTTTCAAAACCTTTTCACTAGCCTAAAAAGTTTAAAAATGTCTTTGTTTCGAATTGGAGATTGCTAAGTTGTAAAGAAAAGGGTAGACTCTTAAGTGGTGAGTGAGGATAAAATTTCTTAAATGAGAGGGGTATAGGATCGTTTAATAGTTTACATGGGTAGATGAGAATCTAATCATGTATGCATAAATTGTCTTTACCTTTAGCTTTATGCATAAGTTCAACCACTTTTAAGAGAAACACTTGTTCTGATTATAAACCTTTTTCAAATGAGATCATTCTATGCTCATAACCATAACCCTTAGCCAAATGTGTTGTGCTTTAAAGTGCATAAGTTTGATTCATGGTTCGAATGTTAATGAATGTTAAAGGATGAGTTTCTTTGATTGTTAGGAATAGGAGAGTCATGATTTGAATTTCTTTGTGTGATGAGTATGGCTAAGTTCTTTGGAGTATGAGTGTAAGCATAGCATTTTAGAACTGTTAACTAGGACATTGAGATTGATTCATTTGAAAGGCACATTTGCAAAAAGTTTAAAACCCCATTCATTTTTTCTAAAAACCTCTCTTCCTTACTTATTTTCTATTGCTTAAGGGCAAGCAAGAAGTAAGTTTGGGGGAGTTGATGTTATTGCATATTGCATACATTTTGCACACTCATTAGTTAGCTTTTCATGCATTTGTATCACATTTTAGATTATATTGCATCACTTAGGGTCCTAGAGCATTCTTGCATCAGCATACGCATTTTCTTTGCATTTTGCATCACATTCAGGTTGTTTCTGGCTGCTTTGGAGTCGTGGAGGTTCGTGGACGTGTTGAGGCTGATGTAGCAGTTCGTGGGAGCTCGGAAATATGCTAATGACCAGAGATCGAGGAGCAGATCGAGCAGGGCCGGTCGATCTAGGAGTTGATCGACCAGAAGATCGAGCCAACCAGGCGATCCAAGGAGAATGATCGAGAGAAGGATCGAGTGAAGCAATCGATCAAACGGTACGGACGTAAATGACGCCATGCAGAGCGAGAATCAGATCGAGTACACCACTCGATCCAGCTGAAGATCGATACCGAGATCGGATGCAACACTCGATTCGCTGATGATGATCGAGACCCGGATCGAGCCGAAGACAAGATGCCCAGATATGATCGAGAGAACTACTCGATCTTGGAGTCGATCTCTGTCCTTTCAACCGTTTTTGGCTGCTAGCGAAGGGGGGACCATTGGCTTGTTTGGGCATTTTGGGCAAGGCGGCGACGTCCTTTTTCGAGAACTTTTAGATCCTTATCCTTTTCTTTTATGCTTTCTCTCTCGTTTTCGTGAAGAACACCATTGTTGAACCTCGTTTTTCTCTTAAGCTTTTTGTATTCGAATCATTATCGTTTAATCCAGTTTTCTTTCATGTTCATCGTGGCGTTTCTCATGCTTTGCTTGATTTACTCTATGTGTAGCGAGTAGTTTCCTTTGGGTTCGGGGTTGAGAGGATTAAGGGGTTTAAAGGGTTTCGATCTTGGGGTTTTTCTAACGTTTTCAAAGGCTATCTCTTCTAAGGTGTTGAGATCTTAATGCTTGAAGACTCTCACGCCAAGAGCTTCATGATCCAAGAGGTTCCTTACCTTGACAGGATTCAGGAATCTCGGAAGGTCACACCTTATAGACTAGTTACCCGTTCCCAAAAGCCATGGAAGTTTGGGGGACTAGTTAAGCCATTTACTTGAAATCTGTTTTCCTTGCCCTTCGACCTCTCTTTCCACCAAAAGCCATGGGTTTGGAGGAGAGGATGAAGGAGTGATCTATACCGAAAGCCACAGATAGATCTTGTTTTGTTTTCAAGGCTTAGAGATCCTCACCAAGTGAGTCGATCTAAGGTTTCAAACCCAAGGTCGAACCTTTGAACCCCCTTTACATGAATCTCAACCCTAGGCCCTTTCTTTTAGCATCTTTACATCTCATTTCATCTTTCGCTTGTCATCTGATAGCATCCTGGTCATTAGTTTTACTGCTTTTACGTTTTTAGACGAGATCGATTGTTACTGCTCGATCTAGTGGTCGATCTCATGGTCAATCCACTAGTCGAATTTTAATAATTCGAAGCTCCTTCCTTTAATTGTTCTGCTTGTTTCTCGTGGTAGTTTCTTCCTTTCTAGTATTTTTAAAATAGGTTTCATCCTGTTCAAGTTGCTGCATCTGGTTTTTAGATATTTTATCATAAACTGTCTCATTTTGCTTAGATTTGCATTAGTCCTTGCATTCTCTGTGCATTCTCTATCTCCTAGGCATGTATTGACTCTCTCTTGCTTGCTGTACTACAACATGACTTGCATTAGAGTTTGATAACCTCTCTGCAATATAAATCCTTGCTAGGGAAACGTTTATCAATTGGTATCTGAAAGAAACCGCTATACCCATCGAGGAAGCAGTAGTAAGGGTGATTAGCAAGTCTCTCAAGCATTTGATCAATAAAAGGCAAAGGGAAATGGTCTTACCTAGTTGCAAGGTTAAGTTTCCTATAATCAATACACATCTTATGACCAGTGATGGTTCTAGTAGGAATAAGCTCATCCTTTTCATTCCTTATGACCGTGATCCCTCCCTTCTTAGGCACCCCGTGTACAGGAGAAACCCACGTGCTGTCACTTATAGGATAGATCACGTCAGCCTCTAAAATCTTAAGGATCTCTTTCTTAACAACCTCTTTCAAATTAGGATTCAAAGGCCTTTGATGTTCTATAGAAGAGGCGTTCTCATTATCCAAGTGAATCCTGTGAGTGCAAAGCATTGGTGAAAGGCCCTTGATGTCACTTAAAGAGTACCCAATGGCCTTCCTATACTTTCTCAGCTCAGTTAGGAGCGAGTGCAACTCATCATCACTTAAGTTTTCATTCACAATCACGGGATAGGTGTTATTAGGCCCTAAGAAAGCATACCTTAGCCCTTTTGGGAGCTCCTTTAGGTCCACCTTTGGGGCTAACAGCTCGCTCCAGTCATCCTCGTGGCTGTTGTTGTTGACTTGCTCCTTGGAACTTTCCTTAGAACCCGAGGCATGACCCTTAAGACTGGTTTCCTCAATCGCTATCCCTCCTGAAATCGAGTCCTCCAGTCGATCTTCCTCTCGATGTCGTCTAGATCGAGCCATTTCGCTCGATTCACTTACTCGATTTGATGTGGATCGAGTAAGGGATCGAGACGCTGAGTTGATCTCCTGATTGGACCCCAAAATGATCGGGAGGTCTCTCTCGATCGTCGACTCGATTGTTTTTTCCGGATTGATCATTCCTCTCGATTGCCCTGTCGATCTGACTCATGGATCGAGTGATAGCGTCGATCTCGGGGTCGATCTCTAGGCAGCAGCTTTCATCCTTCTTAACAATCTTCCTAGAATCCAGCAAGTTGACGTACTCCTGGGTCCTCTGATCTACATAGCCAAACTCCCCTGGCTCCTTAGTCAGTGCTAGCTTCAGATGGTCTTCTAGAGCCAGCTCTTCCAGCAACTCATCCGCTAAGGCATCCATCGTTTCAATGTAGAAAGCTTGCCCTTCTATGGTCGGCTTCTTCAGAACCTCATTGATATCAAAGTCTAGCCGTATGTCCTTTCCCAAGTGTAAGGCAATCTTCCCGTTCTTGACATCGATGATATCCCCGGCGGTTGCAATGAATGGTCTTCCTAGGATAAGTGGGTGCTTAGGCTCTTCATCCATCTCCAACACGACGAAGTCCGTAGGCACGTTCACACCACTGATTCGCACTGGTAGATCTTCAAGCAGCCCCACTGGTAGCCTCACACTTCTATCAGCCAGTACCAACGAGATTCTACAGTCTTTGAAACGAGTAAAGCCAAGCTTCTTAGCCACGGAGTGAGGCATCAGGTTTATGCTAGCTCCGAGATCACATAGGCAACTCTTGAAATCTAGAGGACCTAAAGCGCAGGGTATAGTGAAGCTTCCAGGGTCTCCCAACTTCTTAGGGACTATCTCCTTATGTATCACATCACTACACTCTTCACTTAGAACAAGTACCTCCTTGCTTTCCTTCTTCTTCTTCACGAGAGTGTCTTTGAAGAATTTGGCGCATTTACGCATCATTGCAAGGCAGTCAACGAGAGGTAGCTTGATTTCCACGTCTTAAGATGCTTCTCAAAGAGGATTCTATGCTTCTCTATGAGTTGCTTCTTGAAACGGCCAGGAAAAGGCAGCTTAGGTACATACGGTGGAGGCACATAAGTATTCTTCTCCTTAGTAGTTTTCTCAGCTTTCTTCTCAGCAACTGCTTTGCCTCCTCTTCTTTGCCCTTGGATCCAAACGTTGTCAAAGTTTATGTCATCATCATCAGCTGAAGGCTTACCCTCCCCCTCTTGAATTACAACGTCCTCGTTGTTCTTAGTAGAGACCGGAGGTTCTAACTCTTTGCCGCTTCTCAACGTTATGGCGTTGGCATACTCCTTAGGATTCTGCTCACACTTGCCCGGAAGGCTATTCTGACCACTTGCACTTGCTTCCCCTTCTCTAGCTGCTTGATCTTATTGTTTAAGTTGGTGATCTGAGTGGAGAAGTCAGTGAGAGACGAGTCTAGACGAGTGTTCATCTCGGCGAACTTCTGGTTTGTAGAGGCTTGCCCTTGTATCAGCTGTTGAAACATTGCCTGAACCGGATCAACTTGTTGTTGCATCGGCTGTCGCTGCTGAGGTGCAAATCTCGGAGGGTAGTTAGGCGTATAACCCTTGTTACTTTGATGTTTCCCTTGGAAGTTGTTCTGCCCTTGACCTTGGAAACCACCACTCGGCTGAAAACCTTTGTTGTCAGGGATGAAAGGTTTTGCTTGCTGAGCAGGGTACACTTGAACATGCTTTTGATTGGCTAACACCAGCTTATCTATCTTCTCATGCAAAGATTTCAGCTCCTTTTTGTGAGACTCTAGCTCTGATCCTCTCGGTCACGGTCATAGTCCTCAGCGTAGTTGCCATCACTCAATGCCAAGTTTTCAATCAGCTCCATACCCTCTTATACCTCCTGACCAAGGAAGTTCCCTTTGCTAGCTGTGTCAAGCAACAACCAGATCTTCGGTGAAGCTCCACGGTATATGGTGCTGAGTAGGGTCTCTTCGCTGAAACCGTGATGAGGACATTGGATCGTGTAGTGTTTGAAACGCTCCATTGCCTCGTTGAATGTCTTGTTGTTTTGTTGAGTGAAACCGCTGATTTCGCTTCCCAACCGTGTTGTCCTGGTGCTAGAGAAGAACTTCGAGAGAAAGGCCTTCTTACACTCGGCCCATGAGGTGATGGTGCCTTGTGGAAGGGTCTTCTCCCAATGCCTAGCCTTGTCTCCGAGTGAAAAGGGAAAGAGACGCAGCTTGAAAGCATCTTCGGATATGCCATTGATCTTGATCATCCCACATGCTTGCTCGAAGTTGTCAAGGTGCTCCAAGGGATCTTGCATTGCGTAGCCGTGGAACTTTTTGTTTTGCACCATGGAGATGAAACCTGGCTTGATCTCGAAGTTGTTGTTCTGTACAGGAGAGGAGTGATCCCAAACCTATTGTGATGAGTATTGGGAGCATCTCCGGCTCCTATGATCCTTGGGGGTCTAGCCGCGTGTTGGGGGTTTCCAATGCCCCTTCCCACTGCCCCGTGAGCTGGAGGAGGTCCCTCTGGATGCTCGTGTTCAGCCATAGCTTCAAAGTCAACCAAACCGTGCTGAACAATCTCCTCAAAGGCTCTAGCTTGTTCTCTGACTCTTCTTTGCCGTGAATGACCAAGCTGATGAATATTGTCCAAAGGTGGAAGTAGATTGTTATCTCCCCGTGAACAAAGATTCATAAACCTGAGAGCACACGTTTGAGAGTAGAATGATTAGTAACTCAAACAAGGTAAATACTTAGTCTTTGCTAAGTCCCAAATCTCTATGTTCTCTAAACTATCCTAGGATGGCAATAGCGCCATTTGATAGACACTTTGTTTGCAAGGGTGAGAATGCAATGAGGTTATCAAACTCAAATGCAAGACAGGTTGTAGTACAGCATGCAAGAGAGAGTCAATCCATACCTAGGATGATAGAAAATGCAAAGAGAATGCAAGGACTATGCAAATCTAAGTGAAACAAGATAGATTTTGAGAAAATCCCTAAAAAACTAGATGCAGAAACTAAATGAAATGCAAACTATTTTAATATTACCAGGAATGATCAAGCTACCATGAGGAACAAACAGAATAATTAAAGGACAAAGCTTCGAATTACTAAAATTCGACTAGTGGATCGACCATGAGATCGACCACTAGATCGAGCAATACCAATCGATCTCGTCTAAAAATGAAAGAACAGTAAAACTAACGACCAGGATGCTATCAAAGATCAAGCGAATGACGAGAGAAGATGTAAAAATGCTAAAAGAGAGGGCCTAGGGTTGGGATTCATGGTCAGGGGTTTCAGAGGTTCGACCTTGGGTTGAAAACTTTAAATCGACTCACTTTATGAGGATCTCTAAGCCTTGAAAACTAAGCAAGATCTATCTGTGGCTTTCGGTATAGATCACTCCTTCATCCCCTCCTCCAAACCCATGGCTTTTGGTGGAAAGAGAGGTCGAAGGGCATGGAAAACAGATTTCAAATGAGTGGCTTAACTAGTCCCTCAAACTTCCATGGCTTTTGGGAAGGGGTAACTAGTCTCTAGGGTGTGATCTTCCGAGGTCCCTGAATCCTGTCAAGGTAAGGAACCTCTCGGATCATGAAGCTCTTGGCGTGAGAGTCTTCAAGCTTTGAGAGCTCAACACCCTAGAAGAGATAGCCATTAAAACACTTAGAAAACCCCAAGATCGAAACCCTTTAGACCCCTTAATCATCTCAACCCTGAACCCAAATGAACTACTCACTACACATAAGCTAAATCAAGCAAAGCATGGAAAAGGAAACGATGAACATGAAAAGAAAACTAGATTAAGCTGAAAATGATTCGATTACAAAGCTAAAGAAAACTCAAAGTTCAAAAATGGTCTTCTCCTCAAAACCAGAGAGAAAACATAAAAAAGGATAAGGATGAAAAAGTGTGTGGTAAAAAGACGTCGCCGCCTTCCCAAAATGGCCAAAACAAGCTGATGGTCCCCCCCTCGCTAGCGGCCAAAAGTGGTTGAAAGGACAGAGATCGACTCCGGGATCGAGCGGTTCTCTCGATTGTCTCCGAACATCGTGTCTTCAGCTCGATCTGGGTCTCGATCATTTTCGGCGGATCGAGCGTTGCATCCGATCTCGGTATCGATCTTCGGTTGGATCGAGTGGTGTACTCGATCTGGCTCTCGCTCTGCATGGCATCATTTACGTCCATACAGTTTGATCGACTGCTTCACTCGATCCTCGTCTTGATCATTCTCCTTGGATCGCCTGGTCTTCTCGATCTTCTGGTCGATCACATCCTAGATCGACCGGCCATGCTCAATCTGCGCCTCGATCTATGATCCTTAGCAAATATCCGAGCTTCCACGAACTGCTACAACAGCTTCAACACGTCCACGAACCTCCACGACTCCAAAGCAGCCAGAAACAACCTAAATGGGATGCAAAATGCAAGGAACATGCGTATGCTGGTGCAAGAATGCTCTAGGACTCTAAGTGATGCAATCTAACCTAAAACGTGATGCAAATGCATGAAAAGCTAACTAATGAGTATGCAAAATGTATGTAATATGCAGTAACATCAAATGGTTGGACAATCCATCCGTGACAGACATCTTAAGCCAATGTTCTTGAGGAGTTGGTCGAAATCTCCAAGAATCCCCAGCTTAGAGAGTAGCCCTCTGTCCGCGAACTTGGTAGGCTCGAACCGAAGCCTCTCCAGCCGCTTCTTGTCTCTCTTCTCATCTTTGCTCCAACGAACCCTTTCTTGAATAGCTACCTCTTGATTCTCTCCCTCTTGTGCTGTCTCCTCTCTCGTTCTTTTAGGTGCCATTGTGCCTGAAACAAGTTTCTCAAGCAAAATAATGAGCAATTCGGCGGTTTGTAGATAGGAAGAGAGAAACAAAGGAGAAAATCTGTAACAATTACCATAGAATTTTGGGGAATTTATAAAAAATATAACAAAATAATAGGGAAAAAAATCTAGAATCTCAGAAAAATCTAAAATTATTCCTATTATCAAGCTATTTTTAAAAAATTAAAACTGCCCCTAGTATCTAAAACAATCAAGCGAAATAAAAGGAGATTTTCTTGAAGATTTTCTTGAAGAATTGAAAATACCTTTGCAAGATTGGATTTAGAATACTCGTCAGCCTTTAGAAAACAAGAATCTCACACTCTGTTTGCTTTTAATTCGAGAAAACAAAAAATGAGAGAGTGTGAAATTTGTTTAAAACATTTAAAGGCCAACAAAACACAAAACCATGGGCAAAAGAAATGGTTTCTGACAAAAGTCTTGTTCAAGGCACATCTTTCATGGTCAAAGATTCCTGTCTTGACCAAGTTTTGAATTTAAAAAGTGGAGGGAAAGAGTGAGAGAGGGAAAAGAAAATGTTACCTCGGCACGAGATCGAGTCCTTTTGGTCGATCTGAGACTCGATCTCATGCCCATAATGGCTTGGATCGAGAGGGTTACTCGATTTGGGACACGATTCGATTTGAATCGAGTCTTGGATCGATTCGCTCTCTCGTTCCTTGAGTTTTTGGAACCACGGCTGAGTCCTCGATCTCATACGGACCGCTCCACTGTGACTTCAGCTTCCCTGAAAAGAGCTTGAGCCTTGAGTTGTAAAGCAGCACCAAACTCCCTTCCTTAAGCTCCTTAGGTACCAGCTTCTTGTCATGAGCAGCCTTGGTACGCTCCTTGTACATCCTAGCGCTTTCGTAAGCGTCCAGCCTTAGCTCATCAATCTCGTGCAACTGGATCAACCGCTTCTCCTGAGCCGTCTTCAGATCAAAATACAGCCGCTTCATGGCCCACAACGCCCTATGTTCCAACTCAACGGGGAGGTGACATCCTTTGCCGTAGAGAAGAGTGAAAGGAGTAGTACAAATGGGCATCTTGAAAGCAGTCCGGTAAGCCCACAAAGCGTCATCCAACTTCACCGCCCAATCCTTCCGAGTTGTCCCAACATTTCTCTCTAGTATCGCCTTTATCTGACGGTTAGAGACCTCCACTTGGCCACTCATTTGAGGATGGTAAGGCGTAGCCACCTTATGCTTCACGCCATACTTCCTTAGCAGATTTTCAAACAGCTTGTTGATGAAATGGCTCCCTCCGTCGCTTATCACCACTTTGGGAACTCCAAACCTCAGGAAAATGATGCTCTTAAAGAGTTTGATCACCACCTTAGAGTCGTTTGTTGGGGAAGCAATGGCCTCAACCCATTTGGAGACGTAGTCAACAGCTACGAGTATGAACTTGTTGCCGTATGATGAAGGAAACGGCCCCGTGAAGTCTATGCCCCATGCGTCAAAGACGTCTACCTCAAATATGGTAACTTGAGGCATCTCATTCCTCTTATTGATATTCCCGGCCCTTTGACAAGCTTCACAACTCATCACGATCTCATGGGTGTCTTTGAAGATTTACGGCCACCAGAAGCCGGCTTGTAAGACCTTAGTGGCGGTTTTGAATGAAGCAAAGTGCCCTCCATACAAAGAACCGTGGCAATGAAGGATGATGTCTTTTGCTTCCTCCTTTGTCACGCATCTTCTGTACAGGATATCGACACCTCTCTTGTATAAATACGGCTCATCCCAATAGTAGTGGCTCACGTCCCTCATGAACTTCTTCCTAGGTAGTTGTCAAGATGCGAAAGCTCTTCCCCACATGCCAAGTAGTTCACAATATCCGCGTACCAAGGGAGATCCTCCTCTTTGAAGCTCTCAAAGCCTCCTCAAACCGCCCTTCTAGGCTCCCACAAACAGCCGTAGTAATAGCCATGAGTTGTTCCTCGGGGAGAGAATCATATAAAGGAAGAGATTCTTTGATTCTCAATCGAGGGAGATGGTCAGCAACGCCGTTCTCTATCCCTTTCTTGTCTTTCATCTCCATGTCAAATTCTTGGAGTAAGAGGATCCATCTCTAAAGCCTCTGTTTAGTGTCCTTCTTGGAATAGATAAAACGAAGAGCCGTGTGATCTGTGTAGACAATAGTCTTGGAACCCACGAGGTAAGCCTTGAACTTCTCAAAGGCGAATACAACCGCCAATAGCTCCTTCTCCGTAGTGGTATACCTCGTTTGCGTGTCATCCAAGGTTCTTGAAGCATAGTAAATCACGTGCAGCTTCTTATCCTTCCTTTGGCCTAGAACGGCTCCCACAACGTAGTCACTGGCATCACACATAATCTCAAAAGGTAGAGTCCAGTCTGGTGCTTGCACTATACGTGCGGATACTAGGGCCTCCTTGATGGTCACAAAAGCTTGCAAACACTCCTCATCAAAGATGAATTCAGCCTCCTTGCACAACAGCCACGTAAGAGGGCGTTCAATCTTAGAGAAATCTTTGATGAAGCGCCTGTAGAAGCCGGCGTGTCCCAAGAAACTTATCACTCCTTTGACGTTAACTGGCGGCTCAAGGCTTGTCATCACTTCAACCTTTGCCTTGTCGACCTCAATACCCTTCTCTGATACCTTATGGCCAAGCACGATCCCTTCCTTCACCATGAAGTGACATTTTTCCCAATTAAGCGCAAAGTTTGTCTCCTCACAACGCTTTAATACCCTGCAAAGATTCAACAAACACGCAGAAAAGGATGTACCATAGACCGAGAAGTCATCCATAAACACCTCTACCATCTCTTATATTAGATCGGAGAAGATCGATATCATACACCGCTGAAACGTAGCTGGTGCGTTACACAACCCGAATGGCATCCTTCGATAAGCGAAGGTGCCATAAGGGCATGTAAAGGTCGTCTTCTCCTGATTATTAGGATGGATTGGTATTTGGAAAATCCACTATATGTATCAAGAAAGCAATAGTAGGGGTGATTAGCAAGTCTTTCAAGCATTTGATCAAAAAAGGGCAAGGAAAAATGATCCTTTCTAGTAGCAAGATTAAGCTTCCTATAATCAATACACATACGGTGTCCAGTAATAGTCCTAGTTGGTATAAGCTCATCTTTGTCATTCTTAATGACCGTGATCCCTCCCTTCTTAGGCACCACGTGTACGGGAGAAACCCACGTGCTGTCACTTATGGGATAGATCACGTCTGCCTCTAAAAGCTTAAGAATCTCTTTCTTAACAACCTCTTTTAAATTGGGATTCAAACGCCTTTGATGTTCTATAGAAGAGGCGTTCTCATTATCCAAGTGAATCCTATGAGTGCAAAGCATTGGTGAAAGGCCCTTGATGTCACTTAGAGAGTACCCAATGGCCTCCCTATACTTTCTGAACTCAGTTAAGAGCAAGTGCAACTCATCATCACTTAAGTTTTCATTCACAATCACTGGATAAGATTCTTTAAGCCCTAAGAAAGCATACCTTAGCCCTTTTAGGAGCTCCTTATGGTCCACCTTTGGGGCTAGCAGCTTGCTCCAATCATCCTCGTGGCTGTTGCTGTTGTTTTCCTCCTTGGAACCTTCCTTAGAACCCGAGACATGACCCTTGACGCTGCTTTCTCCAACCGCTATCCCTTCTAAAATCGAGTCGTCCAGTCTATCTTGCTCTCGATGTCGTCTAGATCGAGCAGTTTTGCTCGATTCAGTCACTCGATTCAATGTGGATCGAGTGCGAGATCGAGATGCTGAGTCGATCTCCAGATTAGACCCCAAACTGATCGGAAGGCCTCTCTCGATCTTAGACTCGATTGTTTTCCCGGATCGATCAAAATCCTCGATCTGACTGTCGATTGCTGCACCGGATCGAGTAGTGCTCTCGATTGTCTTGTCGATGTGACCCCTGGATCGAGTAACGTCATCGATCTCGGACTCGATCTCTAGGCAAATGCCTTCATCTTCTTGCACAACCTTCCTTGAATCAAGCAAGTTGACATATTCTTGAGTTCTCTGATCCACGTAACCGAACTCTCCTAGCTCCTTAGTCAGTGCCAGCTTCAAATGATCTTCCTGAGCCAACTCTTCCAGCAACTCATCCGCTAAAGCATCCAACGTTTCAATGTAGAAAGCTTGCCCTTCTATCGTAGGCTTCTTCAAA
Organism: Thlaspi arvense; assembly: GCA_911865555.2. NCBI lineage: Eukaryota > Viridiplantae > Streptophyta > Magnoliopsida > Brassicales > Brassicaceae > Thlaspi > Thlaspi arvense. The sequence goes on from OU466860.2 coordinate 17,178,440, forward strand.
ACCTCATTGATATCGAAATCCAGCTTTATATTTTTACCCAAGTGCAGGGCAATCTTCCCATTCTTAACGTCTATGATGGCTCCGGCGGTGGCTAAGAACGGTCTACCGAGAATGAGTGGATCCGTTGGATCTTTATCCATTTACAACACAACTAAGTCTGTAGGCATGTTTACTCCACTGATCTTCACTGGCAAGTCCTCAAGCAAACCCACAGGAAACCTCACACTCCTATCAGCTAGTAGCAACGAGATTCTACAATCTTTGAAGCGGGTAAAGCCAAGCTTCTTTGCCAAGGAATGGGGCATCAGATTTATACTAGCTCCGAGATCACACAGGCAACTCTTGAACTCCAAAGGACCTAAAGCGCAAGGTATAGTGAAGCTTCCAGGGTCTCCCAACTTCTTATGGACTATCTCCTTGTGTATTACAGCACTACTTTCCTCACTAAGAACAAGCACTTCCTTGCTTTCCTTATTTTTCTTCACGAGCGTATCTTTGAAGAGTTTGGCGCATTTAGGCATCATTGCAAGGCAGTCTACGAGAGGTAGCTTGATCTCTACGTCCTTAAGGTGCTTCTCAAACAAGACTCTATGCTTCTCTATGAGTTGCTTCTTGAAACGGCCAGGAAAAGGTAGCTTAGCTACATACGGTGGAGGTACATAAGCATCCTTCTCCTTAGTAGTTTGCTCCGCTTTCTTCTCAACAACCGCTTTCTCACCTCTCCTTGGTCCTTGAATCCAAACATTGTCAAAGTTTATCTCATCATCGGCTGAAAGCTTACCCTCCCCCTCTTGAATCACAACGTGCTCGTTGATCTTGGGAGTGACTGTAGGTGCTAGCTCTTTCCCACTCCTTAGTGTGATGGCGTTGGCATATTCCTTTGGGTTCTGATCACACTTGCCCGGTAAGCTATTCTGACCACTTGTACTCGCCTTTCCTTTCTCTAGCTGCTTGATCTTGTTGTTCAAGTTGGTGATCTGAGTAGAGAAATCTGTGAGAGACGAGTTTAAACAAGTATTCATCTCGGCAAACTTCTGATTTGTAGAGGCTTGCCCTTGAATCTATTGTTGAAACATAGCTTGGACAGGATCAACTTGTTGTTGCATCGGTTGTTGTTGTTGAGGTACAAAGCCCGGAGGGTACATTGGCGTATAACCCTTGTTTCCTTGCTGTTGTCCTTGGAAGTTGTTCTGCCCGTGCCCTTGGAAGCCACCACTCGGCTGAAAACCTTTGTTGTATGGTACGAAAGGCTTTGCTTGCTGAGCAGGGTACACTTTATCCTTAGGGTTTACGACATTGGTGCTACGGTAGGAGAGATTGTTGTTTTGGTTGTAGCCTTGTGAATATCCCTGAGGTTTGTAGTTGTTCTGTCCCGCCACCCAGTTGGCTTCTTATTGACTCAACTCAAGCTCCTCTAAGGTTTCATCCGATCCACCAACAAAGTGAACATGCTTCTGATTAGCTAACACCAACTTGTCAATCTTCTCATGCAATGACTTAAGCTCTTTCTTGTGAGACTCTAGCTCAGAACCTCTCGGTGCACGGTCGTAATCTTCAGCATAGTTGCTGTCACTTAATGCCAAGTTCTCAATCAGCTCCATGCCTTCTTCTACCTCTTGACCAAGGAAGTTTCCCTTACTAGCCGTGTCAAGCAACGAGCGAATCTTTGGGGAAGCTCCGTGGTAGATAGTGCATAGAAGAGTTTCTTCGCTGAAGTCGTGGTGAGGACATTGGATAATATAGTCCTTGAACCGTTCCATGGCTTCATTGAAAGTCTCATTGTTTCTTTGCATGAAGCCGCTGGTCTCGCTTCTTAGCCTTGCTGTTCTAGTGCTAGAGAAAAACTTTGAGAGGAAAGCCTTCTTATACTCAGCCCAAGATGTAATGGTGCCTTGTGAAGTGGCTTCTCCCAATGTCTAGCCTTGTCTCCAAGAGAAGATGGAAAGAGACGCAGCTTGAAAGCATCTTCGGATATGCCGTTTATCTTGATCATCCCACATACTAGTTCGAAGTTATCAAAGTGTTCCAAGGGATCTTCCGTTGCTAGCCCGTGAAACTTATTGTTTTGCACCATTGAAATGAATCCAGGCTTAATCTCGAAGTTGTTGTTCTGTACAGGAGGAGGAGTGATCCCAAACCTATTGTGATGAGTATTGGGAGCATCTCCGGCTCCTATGATCCTTGGGGGTCTAGCCCCGTGTTGGGGGTTTCCATTACCCCTTCCCACTGCCCTGTGAGCTGGAGGAGGTCCCTATGGATGCTCGTGCTCAGCCATTGCTTCAAAATCCACTGAACCTTGCTGAACAATCTCCTCAAAAGCTCTAGCTTGTTCTCGTACTCTTCATTGCCGTGAATGACCAAGTTGATGAATGTTGTCCAAGGGTTGAAGTAGATTGTTGTCTCCCCTTGAACGAAGATTCATGTACCTGAAAGACACACATTTGAGAGTAGAGAAATTAGTAACTTAAACAAAGTAAAGGCTTAGTCTTTACTGAACCCCAAATCTCAATGCTTTCTAAACACTCCTAAGATGGCAACGGCGCCATTTGATAACAAGATTTTTGATCAGGTTAATGAGAGTGATGCAATGCAACAGGAGGTTATGAAAACTCAAGCAGCACACAGTCGTAGTATAGCATGCAAAAGGAATCAATCCAACCTAGGAGCTAGAAAGTGCAATGAGAATGCAAGAATCGAGTAAAGCTAGGCAAATGATGAACGGTTTTGTAAAAATCCTAAAAACTAAATGCAACGACTGAATGTAAGGCAAAACTATTTTAAAATTACCAGGAACGAGTGAACTACCACGACGAACAAACAGAATGATTAAAATGCAAAGCTATGAATTTATAAAAATCGACTAGTGGATCGACCACAGGATCGTCCACTAGATCGAGCAACAACGATCGATCTCGTCTAAAAGTTCAAATGCAACGAAACTAATGACCAAGATGCAAGAGGTAACGAGCGAATGACTGGCAAATAAGTAAGAATACGAAGAAAGAGGGTCTAGGGTTGAGATTCACGTTCAGGGGTTTCAAAGGTTCAAGCTTGGTTTGAAAACTCTAGATCTACTCACTTTGTGAGGTTCTCTAAGCCTTGAAAACAAAAGAAGATCCATCCATGGTGTGTGGTATGGATCACTCCTTCATTCTCTCCTCCAGACCCATGGCGTTTTGTGGAAAAAGAGATTGAAGGGGAAGGAAATCAGATTCCAAACACGCGGCTTAACTAGTCCCCTAAACTACCATGGCGTTAGGGAAAAGGTAACTAGTCTCTAGGATGCGATTTTCAGAGATCTCTGGATCCTGTCAAGGTAAGAGCTCTCTCTGATCATAAAGATCTTGGCGTGAGACTCTTTAAGCCTTAAGAACTCGACATCCTAGAAGAGAAAGCCATTAAGAACAAGAAAACACCAATCCGGCTCTCGCTCTGCATGGCGTCATTCACGTCTGTACTCTTTGATCGATCGCTTCACTCGATCTCCGTCTCGATCTGTTCCCTTGGATCGGCTGGACTACCTGATCTTCTGGTCGATCTCATCTTGATCGATCGGCGATGCTCAAACCTCCTCTCGATCTCTGGTCCTTAGCAAGCATTCCTGAATTCTCCAAGTCCCACGAACTCTCTCACGAGCCTCAACGCGTCCACGAACCTGATATCATTGCATATTGCATACATTTTGTATACCCATTAGGTAGTTTTTCATGCAGTTGTATCCTTTTTTAGGCTAGATTGCATCACTTAGGGTCCTAGAGCATTCTTGCATCAGCATATCCATTTTCTCTGCATTTTTTCATCCATTCCAGGTTGTTTCTGGTTGCTTTGGAGACACGGAAGTTCGTGGAGGTGTGGAGGCCGATGTAGCAGTTCATGGAAGCTCGGGAGTGTGCTAAGGACCAGTGATCCAGGAGCAGATCGAGCATGGCCGGTCGATCTAGGAGTTGATCGACCAGAAGATCGAGCCAACTAGGCGATCCAAGGATAATGATCGAGACGGAGATCGAGTGAAGCAATCGATGTATCGGTACGGACGTAAATGACGCCATGCAGAGCGAGAGCCGGATCGAGTACACCACTCGATCCTCCCGAAGATCGATACCGAGATCGGATGCAACACTCGATTCACCGAAGACGATCGAGACCCGGATCGAGCCGAAGACACGATGGCCGGATATGATCGAGAGAACAACTCGATCCAATGGTCGATCTCTGTCCTTTCAACCGTTTTTGGCTGTTAGCGAAGGGGGGACCATTGGAGTGTTTTGACATTTTAGGCAAGGCGGCGAATGCTTTTTTGATAACTTTTAGATTTTCTTATCTTTTCTTTGATGTTTTCTCTCTCGTTTTCGCAAGAACACCTTTGTTGAACCAGTTTTCTTTTCAAGCTTTTGTATTCTCGAACCTTATCGTTTAATCTAGTCGTTGTTTCATGTTTATCGTTCCATTTCTTCTACCTTGCTTGATTTACTTTATGTGTGGTGAGTAGTTTACTTTGGGTTAGGGGTTGAGAGGATTAAGGGGTAGAAAAGGTTCGATCTTGGTTTGTTTTCTAAATGTTTTTAAGGCTACCTCTTCTAAGGTGTTGAAAGCTTAATGCTTGAAGATTCTCACGCCAAGAGCTTCATGATCCGAGAGGTGCCTTACCTTGACAGGATCCAGGGGCCTCGGAAGATCTCACCTTAGAGACTAGTTACCTCTTCTCAAAAGCCATGGAAGTTTGGGGGACTAGTTAAGCCATTGTTCGAAATCTGTTTTCCTTGCCTTTCAACCTCTCTTTCCACCAAAAGCCATGGGTTTGGAGGAAAGGATGAAAGAGTGATCTATACCAAAAGCCACAGATAGATCTTGTTTTGTTTTCGAGGCTTAGAGATCTTCACCAAGTGAGTCGATCTAAAGTTTCAAACCCAAGATCGATCTTTGAAACCCCTTATATGAATCTCAACCCTAAAGCCCTATCTTCTAGCATATTTACGTCTCATATCATCTTTAGCTTGTTACATGATAGCATCCTGGTCTTTAGATTCATTGTTTTTACGGTTTTAGACGAGATCGATCGTTTCTGCTCGATCTAGTGGTCGATCTTGTGGTCGATCCACTAGTCGAATTTTAACAATTCGAAGCTCTTCCCTTTAATTTATCTGTTTGTTCCTCGTGGTAACTGCTTCCTTTCTAGTATTTTTAAAATAGGTTTCACTCTGTTTAGGTTGCTGCATTTAGTTTTTAGATTGTTTCCCATAAACTGTCTTATTCGCTTAAATTTGTCTTAGATCTTGCATTCTCTGTGGATTCTCTATCATCTAGAAGTGGTTTGACACTCTCCTGCTTGCCTTACTACAACACTGCTTGCATTAGAGTTTTGATAGCCTCTCTGCTGCATTAGACCGTAAGAAATCGTCTATCAAATGGCACCGTTGCCATTCTAGGTTGCTTAGCGAACATAGAGATTTGGGTCTTAGCAAAGACTAAGTCTTTACCTTTTTCCAGTTACTAATCCTACTACTCTAAACCGTGTGTTTTCAGGTACATGAATCTTCATTCAAGGGGAGACAACAATCTTCTACAACCCTTAGACAACATTCATCAGCTTGGTCACTCACGGCAAAGAAGAGTCAGAGATCAAACAAGAGCCTTTGAGGAGATTGTTCAGCAAGGTCTGGTTAACTTTGAAGACATGGCTGAACACGAGCATCCAGAAGGACCACCTCCAGCAGGACGGGGCAATGGAAACCCCCAACACGCGGCTAGACCTCCGAGGATCATAGGAGCCGGAGATGCTCCCAATACCCACCACAATAGGTTTGGGATCACTTCTCCTCTGGTACAAAACAATAACTTTGAGATCAAGCCGGGGTTCATATCCATGGTGCAAAACAACAAGTTCCACGGCTTAGCAATGGAAGATCCCTTGGAGCACTTGGACAATTTCGAGCAAGTGTGTGGAATGATTAAGATCAACGGTATATCAGAAGATGCCTTCAAGCTGCGTCTCTTCCCCTTTTCACTCGGAGACAAAGCTAGACATTGGGAGAAGACCCTCCCACAAGGCACCATCACATCATGGGCTGAGTGTAAGAAGGCTTTCCTCTCAAAGTTCTTCTCAAGCACCAGGACTGCTCGGTTGAGAAGCGAAATCAGCGGTTTCACTCAACGGAACAACAAAAACATTCAACGAGGCTATGGAGCATTTCAAAGATTACACGATCCAATGCCCTCATCACGGTTCAGTGAGGAGACTCTACTCAGCACAATATACCGTGGAGCTTCACCAAAGATCCGGTTGTTGCTTGATACAGCTAGCAAAGGGAACATCCTCGGTCAAGAAGTAGAAGAGGGTATGGAGCTGATAGAGAACCTGGCGTTGAGTGATGGAAACTATGCCGAGGATTATGACCGAGCACCGCGGGGATCAGAATTAGAGTCTCACAAGAAGGAGCTCAAATCGTTGCATGAGAAGATTGACAAGTTGGTCTTAGCTAATCAGAAGCATGTTCACTTCGTTGGTGAAGCTGATGAAAACCAAGAGGAGTTAGAGCTAAGCCAAGAAGAAGCAAATTGGGTGGCTGGACAAAACAACTACAAGTCTCAAGGCTACAACCAAGGCTACCAGAACAACAACCTCTCTTACCGAAACACCAATGTAGCCAACCCTAAAGATCAAGTGTACCCTGCTCAACAAGCTAAGCCTTTCATCCCTTACAACAAAAGTTTTTCAACCGAGTAGTGAATTCCACGGTCAAGGGCAAGGCAACTTCCAAGGGCAACAACAACAAAACAAGGGTTATACTCCTAACTACCCTCCGGGCTTTGCACCTCAACAGCAACAACAACCGATGCAACAACAAGTTGATCCGGTTCAAGCAATGTTCCAACAGCTAATACAAGGGCAAGCTTCTACAAATCAGAAGTTCGCTGAAATGAACACTCGGCTAGATTCATCCTTAACCGACTTCTCCACTCAAATCACAAACTTCAACAACAAGATAAAGCAGCTGGAGAAGGGCAAGGCAAGCAGAGTGGACAGAACAGCCTCCCGGGAAAGTGTGAGCAAAACCCCAAGGAGTATGCCAATGCTATTACGTTACGAAGTGGCAAAGAGCTTGAGCCTCCGGTCTCTACAAAGAACATCGAGGACGTTGTAATTCAAGAGGGGGGAGGGTAAACTTTCAGCTGATAATGAGGAGATAAACTTTGACAACGTATGGATCCAAGGACCGAGAAGAGGTGACAAGGCATTCATTGAGAAAAATGCTGAGAAAACCACCAAGGAAAAGGATGACTACGTGCCCCCACCTTACGTACCGAAGTTGCCATTCCCGGGTCGTTTCAAAAAGCAGTTAATAGAGAAGCACCGGATCCTGTTTGAGAAGCACTTGAGAGACGTGGAGATAAAGTTGCCTCTTGTAGACTGTCTCGCTATGATGCCCAAGTGCGCCAAGTTTTTCAAAGACACCCTTGTGAAGAAGAACAAAGAAAGCAAAGAGGTGCTTGTACTAAGCGAAGAGTGTAGCGCGGTTATTCATAAGGAGATAGTGCCTAAGAAGCTGGGAGATCCTGGAAGCTTCACCATACCTTGTGCTTTAGGTCCTCTAGAGTTCAAGAGTTGCTTGTGTGATCTCGGAGCTAGCATAAACTTGATGCCTCACTCCGTGGCTAAGAAGCTTGGTTTCACTCGGTTTAAGGAATGTCGGATCTCATTGGTGCTGGCTGATAGGAGCGTGAGATTACCGGTGGGGCTGCTTGAAGACTTACCGGTGCGAATCAGTGGTGTGAATGTACCTACAGACTTTGTAGTGCTGGAGATGGACGAGGAGCCGAAAGACCCACTCATCTTAGGGAGACCCATTCGTCGCAACCGCCGGAGCCATAATAGACGTGAAGAATGGGAAGATTGCCTTGCATTTGGGGAAAGAGATCAGGCTAGACTTTGACATCAACAAGGTTCTAAAGAAGCCAACCATTGAAGGACAAGCTTTCTATATCGAAACGATGGATGCCTTGGCAGATGAGTTGCTGGAAGAGCTAGCTCTAGAAGACCATTTGAAGCTAGCACTCACTAAGGAGCCAGGAGAGTTTTGGCTATGTGGACCAGAGGACCCAAGAGTACGTGAACCTGCTAGATTCGAGGAGGATCATCAAGAATGAAGAAGGATGTTGCCTAGAAATCGACCCCGAGATCGACGCTATCACTCGATCCAGGAGTCAGATCGACAAGCCAATCGAGAAACCCAACTCGATCCGGGTGCAACAATCGACCAACAGATCGAGAATGATGCTCGATCAGAAGAAACAATCGAGTTGACGATCGAGAAAGACCTCCCGATCATTTTGGAGTCCAATCAAGAGATCGACTCAACGTCTCGATCCCTTACTCGATCCATATCAAATCGAGTAAGTGAATCGAGTGAAATGGCTCGATCTAGACGACATCGAGAGGAGAATCGACCGGGGGACTCGATCACAGAAGGGATAGAGATAGAGGAAAGCAGTCTGAAGGGCCATGCCTCGAGTTCAAGGGAGAGTTCCAAGGAGGAGAACAACAACAACAGCCACGAGGATGACTGGAGTGAGCTGTTAGCCCCAAAGGTGGACCTTAAGGAGCTCCCAAAAGGGCTAAGGTATGCTTTCTTAGGACCTAATGACCCCTATCCCGTGATAGTAAATGAAAACCTTAGTGATGATGAGTTGCACTCGCTCTTGACTGAGCTGAGAAAGTATAGGAAGGCCATTGGGTACTCTTTAAGTGACATCAAAGGTCTTTCACCAATGCTTTGCACTCATAGGATTCACTTGGATAATGAGAAGCCACTTCTGTAGAACATCAAAGGCGTTTGAATCCTAACTTGAAAGAGGTTGTTAAGAAGGAAATCCTTAAGCTGTTAGAGGCTGACGTGATCTATCCATAAGTGACAGCACGTGGGTTTTACACCTGTACACGTGGTGCCTAAGAAGGGAGGGATCACGGTCATAAGGAATGAAAAGGATGAACTTATATCCTACTAGGACCATTACTGGTCATAGAATATGTATTGACTATAGAAAGCTTAAACCTTGCGACTAGGAAAGACCATTTCCCTTTTGCCTTTTATTGATCAGATGCTTGAGAGACTTGCAAAATCACCCTTACTACTGTTTTCTCGATGGGTATAGCGGTTTCTTTCAAATACCTATTCACCCAAACGATCAGGAGAAAACGACTTTTACATGTCCCGACGGTACCTTTGCATATCGAAGGATGCCGTTTGGATTGTGTAATGCACCGGCTACCTTTCAGCGGTGTATGATGTCGATCTTCTCCGATCTTATAGAGGAGATGGTAGAGGTGTTTATGGATGACTTCTCTGTGTATGGTGCGTCCTTTCCTGCGTGTTTGTTGAATCTTTGCAGGGTACTTAAACGTTGTGAAGACACAAACCTGGTGCTGAACTGGGAGAAATGCCACTTTATGGTCAAGGAAGGGATAGTGCTCGGTCACAAGATTTCAGAGAGGGGTATTGAGGTTGATCAGGCTAAGGTTGAGGTTATGATGGGTTTGGAGCCGCCGGTTAATGTTAAAGGGATCAGAAGCTTCTTGGGACACGCAGGGTTCTATAGGCGCTTCATCAAAGATTTCTCAAAGATTGCACGCCCCCTTACACGGCTGTTGTGCAAGGAAGCTGAGTTTTGTATTCGATGAGGAGTGTTTGAAGGCTTTCGTGACCATCAAGGAAGCCCTCACGTCAGCCCCTATAGTCCAAGCACCAGACTGGTCTCTCCCTTTTGAGATTATGTGTGATGCTAGTGACTATGCTGTAGGAGCAGTCCTTGGTCAGAAGAAGGACAAGAAGCTACATGTGATCTATTATGCTTCAAGGACCTTGGATGACACGCAATCACGATACACCATTACGAAGAAGGAGCTGCTTGCAGTAGTCTTTGCCTTTGAGAAGTTCAGATCGTATCTCGTTGGCTCCAAGGCTATTGTATACACGGATCATGCTGCTCTACGATACCTCTACTCAAAGAAAGAAACTAAGCCTCGGCTCTTAAGATGGATTCTCTTACTTCAGGAGTTTGACATGGAAATTAAAGACAAGAAGGGGATAGAAAATGGAGTCGCTGACCACCTCTCAAGGCTAAGGATCAACGAGTCTCTCCCTTTAGACGACTCTCTTCCAGAAGAACAACTTATGGCGATTACTACTGCTGTTTGTGGGGAAGCTAGAAGGAAGGTTTGAGGAAGTGTTGAGTTTTAAAGAGGAGGATCTACCATGGTATGCTGATGTTGGTGAACTACCTAGCATGTGGTGAGGAGCAAACACACATCTCAACAACTATCACAAGAAGAGGTTTTTGAGGGAGGCTAGTGACTACTTTTGGGATGAGCCCTACCTATACAAAAGAGGAGTAGACAGCTTGTACCGAAGATGTGTTACAAAGGAAGAAGCCAGGGATATCCTCTATCATTGCCATGGCTCTTCCTACGGAGGACACTTCGCTTCATTCAAAACTGCCACGAAAAGTGTTGCAAGCGGGTTTCTGGTGGCCGTCTATCTTCAAAGATGCACACGAGTTTGTGAAGAGCTGTGAAGCATGTCAGCGAGCAGGGAACATTACCAAGAGGAATGAAATGCCTCAAGTTTCCTATCTTCGAGGTTGACGTGTTCGATGCGTGGGGTATTGACTTCATGGGAACTTTTTCTTCCTTCATCATACGGCAACAAGTACATCTTAGTAGCTGTAGATTATGTCTCCAAATGGGGTTGAGGCTGTTGCCTCCCCTACAAATGACTCTAAGGTTGTGATCAAGTTGTTCAAAAGTATCATCTTTCCAAGGTTTGGGGTACCCAAGGTTGTTATAAGTGATGGAGGAAGCCACTTTGTAAACAAGTTTTTTGAGAGCCTCTTGAGGAAGTATGGGGTTAAGCATAAGGTGGCTACAACCGTATCATCCTCAAACGAGCGGTCAGGTGGAAGTCTCTAACAGGCAGATCAAAAGCTATTCTGGAGAAAGACTGTTGGGGGCAACAAGGAAGGACTGGTCAGTGAAGCTGGACGATGCTCTTTGGGCCTACCGTACTGCCTTCAAGACGCCGATTGGTACAACCCCTTTCACTCTACTCTATGGCAAGGGTTGTCACCTCCCGGTTGAGCTGGAACACCGTGCATTATGGGCTGTGAAGAGGCTAAACTTTGATCTCAAGACAGCTCAGGAAAGGCGTCTTATTCAGCTACACGAACTGGACGAGTTGAGGTTGAATGCTTACGAGAGTTCCAAGATCTACAAGGAGCGGACTAAGGAGGCTCATGACAAGAGATTGGTTTACCAAGGAGCTTAAGGAAGGAGGACTGATGTGTTGCTGTACAACTCGAGGCTGAAGCTCTTCCCGGGCAAGCTGAAATCAAGGTGGAGCGGACCGTTCGTGATTCAAGAGGTCTTGCCATATGGAGCTGTTACTCTGATGGGAAGAAGTGGTAGTGCATTCACCGTTAACGGACACAGAGTCAAGCCCTACCTGGCAGACAGCTTTGACAAGGAGAGTACCTCGGTGCTTCTCCAAGACCCACCATCCGCCTAGACCAAGTAAGGTCTAGCTAAAGACGTTAAATAAAACGCACTTGGGAGGCATTCCCATGTTTATTTTGTACATATTTTTGCTTTCATTTCTCTTTCAGTTTTATGTTTTTATGTTTTTAGTGTGTAGGAACAGGTATAAGGAATCTAAACCTTATCTTTGGGGTCCAAAAGGGGCAATAGGGGTTAAGATAAAGCTAGAGATCGAGTGCTAGATCGACTGATCCTGACTCGATCTTTGCTAGATCGAGCCAGTGAATCGAGAGGAGCCAGTCGATCTAGACGAGAACGAGTGACAAGATCGACCTTGACGAAAAAGGATCGATCGATCCAAATCGGATCGACCGATCTAATTTCTCTCGGGAAAAATCTGTTGAAAACTGATCGATCACTCGACTCGATCCACCACTCGATCTATGCCAAATCGACCCCTAAATCGAGGACATAGCTCGATCAGAGGGACTTAGCCGAGGAGCCAACATCTCAATGATCGAGAGAGCCAATCGATCCAGGGCTCGATTCACCTTGAATCGAGTCTCAAATCGAGTAACCCTCTCGATCTAAGCCATTTTAGGCATGCGATCGAGTCCTAGATCGACCAAAAGGACTCGATCTCATGCCGAGGTAACAATTTTCTTTTCCTTCCTTTACTCCTTTCCCTCCATTTTTTTAAATTCAAAACTTGGTCAAGGCAAGCATCTTTGACCATGAAAGATGTGCCTTGACCAAGACTTTGTCAGAAACCACTTTGACCACCCATTGTTTTTGGTTTGTTAAACTCTTTAAATGTTTCAATTTATTCCTCACCCTCTCATTTCTGTTTGCTCGAGTTTTTCTTACAAAGAGAGTGAGAATTTAAAAGCTTTTAAAGTTTAGCAAAGATATCCTCTACTCTTGCAAAGGTATTTTCAAGGTTTAATGATTTTATTTCAAGAAAATCTCCTTAAAAATAGCAAGTTCTTGTTTTAGAATATAGGATCGGATTTGAATTTTTAAAATTAGCTAAGTAATAGGAAAAATTCTTGATTTTCAGTATCTCAAAGATTTGATTTCCTTTTATCTAGCTATTATTTTTATTTGATCCCCAAAATTCTAGGGTAGTTTATTATAAATCTTCTTCTCCTCTTCTCTTATTCTCATTCAATCGCCTCTTGCAAATCATTCTCTAGAAAAATTTGTTTCAGGAGCAATGGCACCAAAGAGAACAAGAGAGGAGCAAGTACAAGAAGGAGAAACACAAGAAGTGGTGGTTCAAGAGAGGGTCCGGTGGAGCAAAGATGAGAAGAGGGATAAGAAGAGGTTGGAGAGGCTCCGGTTTGAACCTACAAAGTTTGCTGATCGAGAGCTTCTGTCCAGGCTCGGGATCCTTGGAGACTTCGACCAACTCCTCTAGAACATTGGTCTGAGGTGCTTGTCGCAGATGGACTGCCCTACAATTCCCGAGGTGACGATAGATTTCCTAGCCACTTTGGAGTTCCGGTACGAGAATCCGAGTGCACCTGTTCCTTCTCAAGGCCGTCTCTATTTCAAGGTTGGCCACCAAGCTTACACACTATCCATCCCCGAGCTATGCCAAGCCTACGGTCTCAAGGCTGATGCACACAAGGTGGAGTTCCCAGCCTTCAAAAAAGCCGACGAGTTTTGGGACCTGATCAGCAATGAAGACTACAAAGCCAACACCGTCAAGATCAAGAGAGTTAGGAGTCCGGTGCTGAGGTATACTTTGAAGCTGATAGCTAATACATTCAGTGGGAGGTCTGTTGCTCCTACTATCACGAAGACGGAGCTGTGGTTCCTTTTCCAAGGCGGGAAGCATTTGGTGTCTGATCCGGATGCGAATGAAGAGCCCATAGAAGATGAACTCGGCGATGAAGTGAATTACGGCTGTGTGCTCGCAGCTTCTGTGGTGAAGTACAAGGCTTATGCCTTACGGTGCAAGGCAACCTCTTCCTACATTGGCGGTTTCCTTACTCCTTTGTTCGTGCAAGCCGGTGTGCCCATCCATGACTTTGCTCACGTCACAAACAGAGCTTTCATGGATGAAGCATACATAAGAAACACTGATAGCTTGGGACGCACGCCAGCAGAATGGTTTTATGCTTACCTCTTCATAGATGAGGAAGACAAGAAGAGAGTGTGCATCCTCCCCAACAAAGACGAGACCGAGCTGCTTGGTGTTGGGAACATCGAGTTCTTACCCACGGAGGAAGAATGCTTTGCCCCTTTAGGAGGACCGCCTGCTTCAGCCATTGCCCCGCGCCAAAGGTCAGAGTCTCCAGGAACAGAGGATGAGATGCCCGAGGTTTACACACTTCCCAAGCTGGATTTTGAGCCAATGACCAAAACCGAGAAGTTTCTTAGCCTCGGTGGTGGAGATGCAGCGGAAGATCAACAAGTGGCAAGGGAAGATGCTTAAGAAGCTGGGGAAGAAGGTCAAAACAACTCCAAGGACGCCAGCCTAAGCCAGCTGTAAGCCAGGAGATACAAACAACCCGAGAAGAGGAGACTCTCAACCGGAGGAGTTATGATCCGCGAGACCCAAGGAGACAACATTCAACCGGCTCGCCACTCCCTCCAAGAACCAGGCAACAAAGGAAAGGCAACAATCTCTAGCTCCTCTGGAACGTCCTCAAGTTCCAGCCGAGCCTAGACAAGAGGTAACAACCTTCCTCCATTGTATATAACTGCACATCCTTGTTTCTTGCATTGTGTTTGTTTGCTCCTTCGGATGACTTTGCCACCGGACGGTGTCAAGCAAGTTTGGGGAGTACTTGTGTGATTTAATCTTGTGTTCTTTGATCTTATCTTCCTTTTACATCCTTGAGTCTTAGTTCATGAAAAATTGGTAAAATGTTTTAAAATTTTTTCAAAGATTCATGTAGTTGCATTCATATTTCTTAAACATGTAGGATTGAGTCTAGAATTTCTCATATCACTTAGGTTGTTTGGCATTTGCATAAGGGGTTAGAATTTCTTAAAAAGGTGTTTACTTATGCATCATTTCATACCCTAGTTAGTAGTTTCTTTGATGCTTGTGCAAACTTGAAGTTAAGTTAAACCATATTTGGATCATTTGTTTTGATTTTCGTGGCTTAAGTTGAACAAACATTGAATTGAATCCTTTTCTACTAAGTTAGAACCCTAATCTGAATTTGAATTATCACACTTGTGCATTGAAATGAAGTACATGGATCACATATACATATTCAGGCTTTTCTTACCCCTTTCTACCACTCTTTGTAAGTCTGAATAGAACTCCACACCCTGAACCTAGCCTTCCTTTCAAGCCAAATATTTCTTGTAGTGATGTGAGGCCGACATTTTCGGATTGAACTTACGCATAAAGTGGTTAGGTTAGTCGGACATGATTGAGGCTTTCATAGTTATGCTAGCTTTGCATTTGAAGCTAGTTCTAGGTTTGTTTGGGGTCAGGGTTCACTGGTGTTAAAAAAGATCTTTGCTTATGTGTTTTTTAGTTTAAAAAAGAAATGGTTTGGGGATTTGAAAATAAGGACTCATGGTTTAAGTGGTGTTTGTTCTATTTTTAAAAGAAAGCTCAGTTTTTAAAAGAGAAGAGGTAGCTCTCAAAATAAAAAGAAAAGAGCCAAAGGCCAAAATAAAAAAAAAAAAAAGAGAAGAAAAAAAAAATAAAAAAATAAATAAATATAAGAGAAGAGAGGAGCTACCAAGTTTTGAAAAAACAAAAAAAGAAACAAAAAAAAAAAAGGGGCTTTTAAGTTTGTGTTCAACCACCCGCACTAGCCTAAGAAGAGTGAAGTTTGCTTTCTATTTTGGTGGGTTATGCTTGGCTTCTTGCCTTTGTTGTTTGGGTAGCTTCTAGAGGGTGAGTGAGCTTGAAAAAGAAAGAAAAATGAGAGGGGGTTTAGGATCATTGTTAGTGTATTTGGGTAGATGAGAGTCTAGTCATGTATGCATCAATTGTCTTCACCTTTAGCATTATGCATAAGTTCGATCCTTTTTGAGATAACCCATTGTTGGAATCACCACTGAATGAGATCATCTTTCACTTGCTCATAACCTTGTCCTTAGCCAAATGTATTATGTTTTAAGTGTATGAGTGGTGATTCACGGTTTGATCATTAATGAATGTTAAAGGATAGGATTCTTGGATTGTGTTGGAATATGAGAGTCATGATCTGAAATTCAACATGTGATGAATATGGCTAAGTTCTTTGAAGTAGAGTTTGTATACTGCCTTTTAGAATTAAGAACTAGGACGTTGAGATGATCTATTCGAAAAGCACCTTTGCAAAAAGTTTAAAACCCCTTTGATTTTTCTGAAAACCTCTCTTCTTTACTTGTTTTTTGTTGCTTGAGGGCAAGCAAGAAGTAAGTTTGGGGGAGTTGATATCATTGCATATTGCATACATTTTGTATACCCATTAGGTAGTTTTTTATGCATTTGTATCATGTTTTAGGCTAGATTGCATCACTTAGGGTCTTAGAGCATTCTTGCATCAGCATATGCATTTTCTCTGCATCTATTCCAGGTTGTTTCTGGTTGCTTTGGAGACACGGAAGTTCGTGGAGGTGTGGAGGCCGATGTAGCAGTTCATGGAAGCTCGGGAGTGTGCTAAGGACCAGTGATCGAGGAGCAGATCGAGCATGGCCGGTCGATCTAGGAGTTGATCGACCAGAAGATCGAGCCAACTAGGCGATCCAAGGATAATGATCGAGACGGAGATCGAGTGAAGCAATCGATGTATCGGTACGGACGTAAATGACGCCATGCAGAGCGAGAGCCGGATCGAGTACACCACTCGATCCTCCCGAAGATCGATACCGAGATCGGATGCAACACTCGATTCACCGAAGAAGATCGAGACCCGGATCGAGCCGAAGACACGATGGCCGAATATGATCGAGAGAACAACTCGATCTTGGAGTCGATTTCTGTCCTTTCAACCGTTTTTGGCTGCTAGCGAAGGGGGGACCATTGGCTTGTTTGGGCATTTTAGGCAAGGCGGCGACGTCCTTTTTCGATAACTTTTAGATCCTTATCTTTTTCCTTATGTTTTTTCTCTCTCGTTTTCGTGAAGAACACCATTGTTGAACCTTAGAGTAACAGCTCCATACGGCAAGACTTTTTGAATCACGAACGGTCCGCAACACCTTTATTTCAGCTTGCCCGGGAAGAGTTTGAGCCTCGAGTTGTACAGCAGCACTAGTCCTCCTTCCTTAAGCTCCTTGGCAACCAACTTCTTGTCATGAGCCTCCTTAGTCCGCTCCTTGTATATCCGGGAGCTCTCGTAAGCATTCAGCCTCAACTCGTCCACTTCGTGTAGCTGAATAAGGCGCCTCTCCTGAGCCGTCTTGAGATCAATGTTCAGCCTCTTCACAGCCCACAACGCACGGTGTTCCAGCTCAACCGGGAGGTGACAGCCCTTGCCATAGAGTAGAGTGAAAGGGGTTGTACCAATCGGCGTCTTGAAGGCGGTACGGTAGGCCCAAAGAGCGTCATCCAGCTTCACTGCCCAGTCTTTCCTTGTGGCTCCGAAGGTCTTCTCTAGAATAGCCTTGATTTTCCTGTTGGAGACCTCCACTTGACCGCTTGTTTGAGGATGATACGGTGTAGCCACCATATGCTTAACCCCATACTTTCTCAAGAGGTTCTCAAAGACCTTGTTTATAAAGTGGCTTCCTCCATCACTTATAATAACCTTGGGTACCCCGAACCTCGGGAAGATGATACTCTTGAACAATTTGATTACCACCTTAGAGTCATTTGTAGGGGAAGCAACAGCCTCAACCCATTTAGAGTCATAATCCACAGCTACTAAGATGTATTTGTTGCCGTATGAAGAAGGGAATGGTCCCATGAAGTCAATTCCCCAAGCGTCGAACACGTCAACCTCGAAGATAGGAACTTGACGCATTTCGTTCCTCTTGGTTATATTCCCAGCTCGTTGACATGCCTCACAGCTTTTCACAAACTCGTGTGCATCTTTAAAAATGGAGGGCCACCAGAAACCGGCTTGCAACACCTTCGTGGCTGTCTTGAATGAGGCGAAGTGTCCTCCGTAGGAAGAGCCATGGCAATGATAGAGGATGTCCCTGGATTCTTCCTTTGTAACACATCTCCAGTACAAGCTGTCTACTCCTCTTTTGTATAGGTAGGGCTCGTCCCAGAAGTAGTCACTAGCCTCTCTCATAAACCGCTTCTTGTGATAGCTGTTGAGATGTGTTGGCTCCTCACCACACGCTAGAATGTTCACCACATCAGCATACCACGGTAGATCCTCCTCTTTGAAACTCAGCACCTCCTCAAACCTCCCCTCTAGCTTCCCACAAACAGCCGTAGTGATCGCCATAAGCTGCTCTTCTGGAAGAGAGTCATCTAAGGGGAGAGACTCGTTGATCCTTAGCCGTGAGAGGTGGTCAGCGACTCTATTTTCTATCCCTTTCTTGTCTTTAATCTCCATGTCAAGCAGCTCCTTCTCCGTAGTGGTGTATCGTGATTGCGTGTCATCCAAGGTCCTTGAAGCATAGTAGATCACGTGTAGCTTCTTGTCTTTCTTCTGACCAAGGACGGCTCCTACGGCGTAGTCACTAGCATCACACATGATCTCAAAGGGAAGAGACCAGTCTGGTGCTTGGACTATAGGAGCTGATGTAAGGGCTTCCTTGATGGTCACGAAAGCCTTCAAACACTCCTCATCAAATACAAACTCAGCTTCCTTGCACAACAGCCGTGTAAGAGGGCGAGCAATCTTGGAGAAATCCTGGATGTAACGCCTGTAGAACCCTGCGTGCCCAAAGAAGCTTCTGATTCCCTTAACATTAACCGGCGGCTCAAGACCCATCATGACCTCCTCCTTAGCCTGATCAACATCAACACCCTTCTCTGATATCTTGTGACCCAGCACGATCCCTTCCTTAACCATGAAGTGGCATTTCTCCCAGTTCAGCACCAAGTTTGTCTCTTCACAACGTTTAAGTACCCTGCAAAGATTCAACAAACACGCAGGAAAGGACGCACCATACACAGAGAAGTTATCCATGAATACCTCTACCATCTCCTCTATAAGATCAGAGAAGATCGACATCATACACCGCTGAAATGTAGCTGGTGCATTACACAATCCAAACGGCATCCTTCGATATGCAAAGGTACCGTAGGGACATGTGAAGGTCGTCTTCTCCTGATCATTTGGGTGAATAGGTATTTGAAAGAAACCGCTATACCCATCGAGAAAACAGTAGTAAGGGTGATTTGCAAGTCTCAAGCATTTGATCAATAAAAGGCAAAGGGAAATGGTCTTTCCTAGTCGCAAGGTTAAGTTTCCTATAGTCAATACACATTCTATGACCAGTGATGG
Organism: Thlaspi arvense; assembly: GCA_911865555.2. NCBI lineage: Eukaryota > Viridiplantae > Streptophyta > Magnoliopsida > Brassicales > Brassicaceae > Thlaspi > Thlaspi arvense. The sequence goes on from OU466860.2 coordinate 17,197,334, forward strand.
TCCTAGTAGGGATAAGCTCATCCTTTTCATTGTTTATGACCGTGATCCCTCCCTTCTTAGGCACCACGTGTACAGGGGAAACCCACGTGCTGTCACTTATGGGATAGATCACGTCAGCCTCTAAAAGCTTAAGGATTTCCTTCTTAACAACCTCTTTCAAGTTAGGATTCAAACGCCTTTGATGTTCTATAGAATAGGCATTCTCATTATCCAAGTGAATCCTATGAGTGCATAGCATTGGTGAAAGGCCCTTGATGTCACTTAAAGAGTACCCAATGGCCTTCCTATACTTTCTCAGCTCAGTTAGGAGCGAGTGCAACTCATCATCACTAAGGTTTTCATTTACTATCACGGGATAGGTATTATTAGGCCCTAAGAAAGCATACCTTAGCCCTTTTAGGAGCACCTTAAGGTCCACCTTTGGGGCTAACAGCTCACTCGAGTCATCCTCGTGGCTGTTGTTGTTGCTTTCCTCCTTGGAACTCTCCCTTGAACTCGAGGCATGGCCCTTCAGACTGCTTTCCTCCATCGCTATCCCTTCTGAGATCGAGTCCTCCGGTCGATTCTCCTCTCGATGTCGTCTAGATCGAGCCATATCGCTCGATTCACTTACTCGATTTTATAGGGATCGAGACGCTGAGTCGATCTCTTGATTGGACTCCAAAATGATTGGGAGGTTTCTCTCGATCGTCAACTCGATTGTTTTTCCTGATCGAGCATTCTTCTCGATCTGTCCATCGATTGTTGCACCTGATCGAGTTGTGTTCTCGATTGACTTGTCGATCTGACTCCTGGATCGAGTGATAGCGTCGATCTCGGGGTCGATCTCTAGGCAGCAACCTTCTTCATTCTTGATAATCCTCCTAGAATCCAGCAGGTTCACGTACTCTTGGGTTCTCTGGTCCACATAGCCAAACTCCCATGGTTCCTTAGTTAGTGCTAACTTCAGATGGTCTTCTAGAGCTAGCTCTTCCAGCAACTCATCCGCCAAAGCATCCATCGTTTCAATGTAGAAAGCTTGCCCTTCGATGGTTGGCTTCTTCAGAATCTCGTTGATGTCGAAGTCAAGCCTGATCTCCTTCCCCAAATGCAAGGCAATCTTCCCATTCTTCACATCTATGATAGCCCCGGCGGTTTTGCAAGGAACGGTCTCCCTAAGATGAGTGGGTCTTTAGGCTCTTCATCCATATCCAACACTACAAAGTCTGTAGGTACATTCACACCACTGATTCGCACTGGTAAATCTTCAAGCAGCCCCACTGGTAACCTCACGCTTCTATCAGCCAGCACCAATGAGATCCGACAGTCTTTAAACCGAGTAAAACCAAGCTTCTTAGCCACGGAGTGAGGCATCAAGTTTATGCTAGCTCCGAGATCACACAAGCAACTCTTGAACTCTAGAGGACCCAAAGCGCAGGGTATAGTGAAGCTTCCAGGGTCTCCCAGCTTCTTAGGGACTATCTCCTTATGTATAACCGCACTACACTCTTCACTTAGAACAAGTACCTCTTTGCTTTCTTTGTTCTTCTTCACAAGGGTGTCCTTGAAAAACTTGGCGCACTTGGGCATCATAGCAAGACAATCTACAAGAGGCAGCTTGATTTCCACGTCTCTCAGGTGCTTCTCAAACATGATCCGATGCTTCTCTATAAGCTGCTTTTTGAAACGACCGGGAAATGGCAACTTCGGTACGTAAGGTGGGGGCACATAAGAGTTCTTCTCCTTGGTGGTTTGCTCACTTTTCTTCTCAGCGACCGCCGTATCTCCTCTCCTCGGCCCTTGGATCCAAACGTTGTCAAAGTTTATCTCATCATCATCAGCCGAAGGTTTACCCTCCCCCTCTTGAATTACAACGTCCTCGTTGTTCTTTGTAGAGACCAGAGGTTCGAGCTCTTTGCCGCTTCTCAACGTTATAGCATTGGCATACTCCTTGGGATTCTGCTCACACTTTCCCGGAAGGCTGTTCTGACCACTCGTGCTTGCTTTCCCTTTCTCCAACTGCTTGATCTTGTTGTTTAGGTTGGTGATCTGAGTGGAGAAGTAGGTTAGAGATGAGTCTAGGCGAGTCTTCATTTCAGCGAACTTCTGGTTTGTAGAGGCTTGCCCTTGTATTAGCTGTTGAAACATTGCTTGAACCGGATCAACTTGTTGTTGCATCGGTTGTTGCTGCTGAGGTGCAAAGTCCGGAGGGTAGTTAGGAGTATAACCCTTGTTGTTTTGTTGTTGCCCTTGGAAGTTGCTCTTGCCCTTGACCTTGAAACCACCACTCGGTTGAAAACCTTTGTTGTAAGGGATGAAAGGTTTAGCTTGCTGAGCAGGGTACACTTGGTCTTTAGGGTGGCTACCGTTGGTGCTTCGGTAAGAGAGGTTGTTGTTCTGGTAGCCTTGGTTGTAGCCTTGAGACTTGTAGTTGTTCTGTCCAGCCACCCAATTTGCCTCTTCTTGGCTTAGCTCTAACTCCTCTTGGTTCTCATCAGCTTCACCAACAAAGTGAACATGCTTCTGATTAGCTAACACCAACTTATCTATCTTCTCATACAAAGATTTGAGTTCCTTCTTGTGAGACTCCTTCTCTGATCCTCTTGGTGCACGGTCATAATCTTCAGCATAGTTTCCATCACTCAACGCCAAGTTTTCTATCAGCTCCATACCTTCTTCTACCTCCTGACCAAGGAAGTTCCCTTTGCTAAATGTGTTAAGCAACAACCTGATCTTTGGTGAAGCTCCACAGTATATGGTACTGAGTAGTGTTTCCTCGCTGAACCCATGATGAGGACATTGGATCGTGTAATCTTTGAAACGCTCCATTGCCTCGTTGAATGTCTCGTTGTTCCTTTGAGTGAAACCACTGATTTCGCTTCTCAACCGTGCTGTCCTGGTGCTTGAGAAGAACTTTGAGAGGAATGCCTTCTTACACTCAGCCCATGATGTGATCGTGCCTTGTGGGAGGGTCTTCTCCCAATGTCTAGCTTTGTCTCAGCTTGAAAGCATCTTCGGATATGCCATTGATCTTGATCATCCCACATACTTGCTCGAAGTTGTCTAGGTGCTCCAAGGGGTCTTCCATTGCTAAGCCGTGGAACTTGTTGTTTTGCACCATGGAGATGAAACCTGGCTTGATCTCGAAGTTATTGTTTTGTACAGGAGGAGGAGTGATCCCAAACCTATTGTGGTGGGTATTGGGAGCATCTCCGGCTCCTATGATCCTTGGGGGTCTAGCCGCGTGTTGGGGGTTTCCATTGCCCGTCCTGCTGGAGGAGGTCCTTCTGGATGCTCCGTGTTCAGCCATAGCTCAAAGTCCACCAAACCGTGCTGAACAATCTCCTCAAAAGGCTCTTGTTTGTTCTCTGACTCTCCTTTGCCGTGAGTGGCCAAGTTGATGAATGTTTTTCTAAGGGTTGTAGAAGATTGTTGTCTCCCCTTGAACGAAGATTCAGGGACCTGAAAACACACGTTTGAGAGTAGAAGTATTAGTAACTTGAAAGAGGTAAAAGACTTAGTCTTTGCTAAGACCCAAATCTCTATGTTCTCTAAATAGTCCTAGAATGGCAACGGCGCCATTTGATAGACACTTTCTAGCGAGGGTTTATAATGCAGAGAGGTTATCAAACTCTAATGCAAGCAATGTCGTAGTATAGCAAGCAAGAGAGAGTCAATCCACTTCAAGGAGATAGAGAATGCACAGAGAATGCAATGACTAGAGCAAATCTCAAGCAAAATGAGACAGTTTATGAGAAAATATCTATGAACTAGATGCAGCACCTAAAACAGAATGAAAACCTATTTTAAAAATACTAGAAAGGAAGCAACTACCACGAGAAACAAACGGATTAATTAAAGGAAAGAGCTTCGAATTATTAAAATTCGACTATGGATCGACCACGAGATCGACCACTAGATCGAGCAGTAACAATCGATCTCGTCTAAAAACGCAAGAACAGTAAATCTAATGACCAGGATGCTATCAGAGATCAAGCGAAAGATGAGAATAGACGTAAAGATGCTAAAAGAAAGGGCCTAGGGTTGAGATTCATGGTTAGGGTTTTCAAAGGTTCGACCCTGGGTTTGAAAGCTTTAGATCGACTCACTTGGTGAGGATCTCTAAGCCTTGAAAACAAAAACAAGATCTATCCGTGGCTTTTGTATAGATCACTCTTTCATCCTCTCCTCCAAACCCATGGCTTGGTGGAAAGAGAGGTCGAAAGGCAAGGAAAAACAGATTTCAGGTAAATGGCTTAACTAATCCCCCCAAACTTCCATGGCTTTTTGGGAAGGGGTAACTAGTCTCTAAGGTAGGTGATCTTCCGAGGCTCCTGGATCCTGTCAAGATAAGGAACCTCTCGGATCATGACAGCTCTTGGCGTGAGAGTCTTCAAGCTTTAAGCTTTCAACACCTTAAAAGAGATAGCCTTTAAAAACGTTTAGAAAAACCCCAAGATCGAAACCCTTTCTACACCCTTAATCCTCTCAACCCCGAACCCAACGGAACTACTCACTACCCATAGAGTAGAATCAAGCAAAAGCATATGAAACGAGACGATGAAACATGAAAGGAAAACTGGATTAAAACGATAATGATTTCGAATACAAAAGCTTAAGAGAAAAAACGAGTTTCAACGATGGTGTTCTTCACGAAAACGAGAGAGAAAAAACATAAGGAAAAAGATAAGGATCTAAAGTTACGAAAAAGGACATCGCCCCGCCTTGCCTAAAATGCCCAAAACAAGCCAATGGGTCCCCCCCTTCGCTAGCAGCCAAAAACGGTTTGAAAGGACCGAAATCAACTCCAAGATCGACTGGTTCTCTCGATCATATCCGGACATCGTGTCTTCGGCTCGATCTGGGTCTCGATCTTCATCGGCGAATCGAGTGTTGCATCCGATCTCGGTATCGATCTTCGGCTTGGATCACGATTGGTGTACGCCGATCTGTCTCTCGCTCTGCATGGCGTCATTTACGGTCTGTACCGAATTGATCGATTGCTTCACTCGATCTCCGTCTTCGATCATTTTCCTTGGATCGCCTAGTGGGCTCGATCTTCTGGGCGAATCAACTCCTAGATCGACCGGCCATGCTCGATCTGCTCCTCGATCTCTGGTCCTTAGCATATTTCCGAGCTCCCACGAACTGCCTACATCAGCCCCAACACGTCCACGAACCTCCACGACTCCAAAGCAGCCAGAAACAACCTAAATGTGATGCAAAATGCAAGGAAAATGCGTATGCTGATGCAAGAATGCTCTAGGACCCTAAGTGATGCAATCTAACCTAAAACATGGTACAAATGTCATGAAAAGCTAACTAATGAGTATGCAAAAATGTATGCAATATGCAATGACATCTATCCAAGCCTCTCTAGGCTTTAAGATCCCAAGATTCCTAGAAGAGAAGGCATGAATAAACAAGAAAACGCACAAAGCTTTAAAACCCATTCAATCCCTTTTTGAATCACCTCAACCCCAAAACCCGAAACGACTACTCATTACACATGTTTAAGATCGAAGCAAAGTAATAAACGTTAGCTAAGGCTGCATTAACGAAAGATTAAAGAAAAATTTTACTTGATATATTAAAAGATTCAAAGGTTCAAAAACAAAAAAGCTTAAGGTGTTCTACAATGGCGAATCGCCTAACTTCGAGAGAAAATAGAAAAGACAAAATGAAGATAATGAAAGTGAATTGCTGCTTTTGCCAAAAATGGCTAAAACCGTTAGCTGCGTCCCCCCTTCGCTTGCCGCCAAAGACAGCTGGACGGATAAGGGTCGTCTGGGATCGACCTTGAGATCGACCAATGACCTCGATAATCTTCAGGAATCGCCTTACTCCGCTACGATCTACTAGTCGATCTGGTTGGAGGGATCGAGAATCTTCTTCGATCTACTTCTCAATCTTTGGATGATCGAGTCTTGGTCTCGATCAGGCTCTCGTTCTGCATGGCGTCATTTACGTCCGTACTCCCAATCGATCTCCTCTCTCGATCTCGGTCTCGATCCTTCCTCTTGAATCGACTTGGTGCACGACCGATCTTCTGGTCGATCTCATCTAGATCAACTTGCCTTGCTCGATCCGCTACTCGATCTCGGGTCCTTAGCTGAATGGTTGAGTTCTCCAAGCGTCTATAAGCTTCCTCACGAGCCTTAGCATGTCATGAATCCTCCCAAAGCTACAGAGTGGTCCAAAAACAAACCTGAATATGATGCATAATGTAAGAAATATGCGAATGCTAATGCAAAAGTGCTCTAGGACCTAAAATGGTGCAAACAAGCATATAAATGCAAGATGAATGCATGAAAAACTATCCTAAATGTATGCAAAACATGAGAAATATATGGCAATATCACATGGTACCTGAAAAATAATTAAACAACTCGCAATAAGTAGTTCTTAGGATAGAGTAGAATTAGTTAAATTCTAATCTAAAACCTGAAAACAATTTGATTACAATAAACGAGATAAATAGAATCCAAAGATCTAATCTGTGATTTAATCGTGAGATGCAAACAATTAACACCGTGATGGACAAGGTTTTTAAAACGCTGAAAAGGATTCAAGATGAAAAAGATCAACAAACACAACTCTCAGCTTCTATTACAACCGATGACTATGATGCAAAAACAAGTTTCTAACACCCTAACAATCGTATCAAACAAAATGGTTAAAGTCATGATTGAAAAAAGATGAGATGACAAAAATATGAACGATAAAATAAGAATAATCGGATCAAAAACCACTTAGCTTTGGAAGATTTGCTCTGATACCACGTAATATGATCCCCTATTATAATCTTAACCTTACAAGCTAATACAAAGGGAGAATGAATCCGTTGTGATGGACTCCGATTTGAATGGTTTGATGGAATTTGATTCGGTTTGGGGAAAGGGGGAATAATGATGATGGAAAGTAAAAAAGAGATGCAGATGGCTTTGTGTACAATTAATAGAAGAAAATGATATGCCGCACAATTGATTCAACCATGGTTTCTCAAGGATATGACATATATCTCACGATTGATTTATTTTGCAAAGATTTTATTCAAAATATAGATGAACTGAACTCTTCTCTCAAACACAGTTTTAAGGAAGAGAAGAGGAGACACGAAAAAAAAGCACACTAAAATGACATAATCTTTGGACAAACCCCCTTGACTCCCAATCATGCAAAGATTAAGAGTCTGCAAAACATAAGAAAAACAGCTAATTACAAACTAGACTCTAGACCTTCCAAGCAAAAGATGGTAGAAAAGAAGTGGGATTGGACAAATGACAAGCTAGATGGGCAATGACATCGTGGGAACACTTGCCTCGTCAAAAACCTTAATGAGGAAAATCCAATGGGAGCAAAACTTATTAAGGGGGGAAAAAAGAGAAAACCCAAAACAGAAAATGACCCACAAACCCATATAGCTAGTCATCAGATCTTATTGCAAAACCAAAAACAGTATGCTTAGCCTTTTCATCACTTGGTTCATACTTAAACCTGACTAAGTTGAACTTCTAAGGCATTTTTGAACTGCCTTAGTCTTAGACCGGGTCAGGGGACCTCTTAGAACTTCTAGATCCTCTTTTTCTACAAGCTTTGGTACATGTTCTTCCTCAGCTAAAAGCTTGTATTCCAAGTTAGAGTCTTCCATGATCATATCATCTTGGGAGTTGGAACAAGCATTGCTTCTGTAAGAGAGGTTGGGATTAGGCCTGTAGCTTCTATAGTTTGTTGTAACCTCCACCTAATGTCCCACCTAATCTTCATCTCTTCCACTTGCAGTTATTCCTCACATGGGATCTCAACTGTTTCACCAACAAAGCTTTATCTCCTTATGTTGCACATACAAATCTACTTGTCAAGAATCCTAGAGCTTCAAGCGCTTTCAGATCTCTTCTTGTGGACTCTATGATGAGGACCTCAACCCGGTCAAGCTAAAAGTACCCATCATGTACGAGCCACCAAAGACCCGGTCATGAAGGAGGACAATGAGAGAACAGAGTTCAATAAGGCCGTAGAGAATCTCCTCAACCTTAAGCAAACACAAGATGGTCAAAACACTCTTTCTCCAAAGGGCTTGTCCCTCAAAGAGAATGCATGACGGTACGGGACGAAGACGTGACGGTACAGGACTGAGACATAACTGGACCGGACGAAGACCTAACAGGACAGGAAGATAGCATTACGGTACCATCCTCGTACCATGGTCGACCTCATCAGGTACTAGCCATGTACTTACACAGACAAGCAGCATTACAGTGACGCGTGACCGGAGGGCTAGGACGACGAAATGGGCCGACACTTAGTCAAATTCCAAGACGTTCAACCCTAGCCAACCTTAAGATAGTGATTTCTCACTTAGATGAGTGCCCCCTTATCAAAGACAACCTCGGCCCAAACTTGTTGATACCTCGGCCCCACTTCAAAAAAACGACCTATCCTAAGACAAGTGTGGCAACAAGACGTACCTTATACGGTTCCAAAACTAAGCAAGAGGCAACTGTAAGATTTTATCAATTTATTTCATTATAATTTCGTGTTTTTTCCTTTTGTTTTGCAGGAATTATTCTTAGTTTCTTTAATAGAACTTTAGAATAAACTTTGTAATCTTTTGTGTTTTTCTTTTGTATTTTCGGTCCTTGCATTTTTCATTTATTTTCAGACCCTAGAATGGTCAAGGCTGATGGACTATTAATAAAGTCCCACATGCAGCATTGTAGCTCACGTTTTTATTCTATTGTCAATAAAGGAACGCACTTTCTTACTAAAAGAGAGCCGTCGACTAGTTCTAGAGCATTGTGTGGTTTCCCCCTTTTCTTGAGTCAAAAACTGACTTATCACGGTCCTATCCAGCAGCCGTGTGCTGTGTGTGTCATTTTGTTCCATTGCTCGTTTACCATTCGTGTTGTTAAGTAAAGAGTACCGTTTTGTCAGTTACTTGATCACCATTCCATCATACCCATTCACCTCGTACCGACACTCTAACTGTAGACTTGAGTGCAGTGTGGCCAACTACTTATTCCCCCATAATACCTGTTATGCATCCCTAGATCTTTTGTTTTTGTTTTCATTGCTTGTTTCTTTACTTTTCATAAAAACCAAAAAAAAAAAGAAAACCAAAAAAAAAATCGTGTGTTTGTTTTCCTGTTTTATTTTCTTCATTATTTTTTATAAAAAAACCCAAAAAGAATTCGCTTTTAAGTTGTTAGATTTCTATATACACCCCAAAAGTTAAAAGAAAAAATTATTTAGCTAAGTGTTGTGTTTACTTGCTTCGGCTAAAACCTTGTTACACTTGTGCTTTTAATCTGTTTTGTTAGTCTACGCAGGAATACAGATGAAAAAAACAAGGAGCACCGGTTGACATGGCAAAGCTCTTAGCTGCTATCCAAGCCCTTGGCGAGAGACATGGACCAGGATTTGAGCGATTGCCACCAGCACCACTTCTGCCAAGGAGAGGACCGTTAAGGCAACACCCACCAGGCCTGTAGACCAGGAAGAAACCCAATGAGGACATGCCCGACTTAGATGATGACCTGGCCCACCCGTACCAAAATGTTCAGAATCTAACCCGCGGGACGAGCTAGGGATTCATACATCCGATGGATGTATCCGGGAAGATGAAGCTATACCGACCCAACAACAATGCATTTGAAGCTGAATGCCACAACACTTTGCTGAGAAACGGTTATACCCGAAGCTAACCTAGAATGGGAGAGGCGAATGGAGTACATCTTCGAGTACTATCCGGTTTACAATGATCAGAAGAAGGTGTACAATAGGGCAGCCGCTCAGCTAACTGACCATGCCCTGTCATGGGTGGGATAGAAGAATTTGTCCGAGGGGAGAAGGCAATCGTCATGAGCAATATTTAGGACGTGGGCCGAGATGCGGTTGCACACGTATGAGGATAAGCGGTACGTCCCACCTTCAATTTTCACTCCGAGACCTCCAGAAGAAGTTTCGTAAACTTTGAAGAATTTGAGCAGCTACGCTCCAACCGCCCTCTTGGAGCTCCATGACACAGAGGAGACCCTCATGGCCCAGTTTCTAGACAGTCTTCAAGACCCTATAGCGAGAAAGGTTTAGAGACAGCCTGTACCACGAACATGTACGAGCTGTCTACACTTGGCCATACAAGCGGAGCAACACGCTTAAGCGTAATTTTTGGTGCAGCTATAAATCGTTCAACTGCCAAACACAAGCTGGCGACTTCTACACCACTAAAGGCGTTGGACAGGGCAAAGCCGTGGAGATTGACTCTCAGTTTCAAAAGCCAGCATCCCGGTCTTCCTAAAACAACATCGGCCAAAGCAAGGTTAAGCCTCCCTCTTACCCAAAGAACATGTGGACATTACACGTTTTTAAATGTCAGGAGAGAGGCCATATGGTCGAGGGACTGCCCCCAACAACCGAGTCATGCTCCTACACGAGTCGCCGAGGCTACATGAATCTTCAAGATGATATGGAAGAAGACACAGTGGAGGCCGTAGCAGAGGATATTGAATTTTCCTGATTCAGGACATGATGCTAGTGATTCATAGAGCCCGCCCACAGTGTTCTTTGTTTGAAGCCAGAAACAAGTCAGAGAGAAACACAGCTTCCATACCAATTGCACCGTGAACACCAAGGTATGTAATTTAAGAATTCGATGGTGTTTCTTGCACTAATACGTAACTAGCAAGTAAATGGTAGAGGAAGCGAAGGTTTGGGAGACTACAAGCCAATTCGAGAGCTAACAAGCTAAGGGGTTAAATGTGATTATATGGAGCTTTAGAGGATAGATGATCAGGTTGTTGTTACTGTCCGCGGGAGGAAGGAAACTTGAGACAAGGTTACTTGAGCACGACTAGTACCACTGCAAGCGGGACATACATTGCTTGGGGCGGACTTAAGTAGTTTGATACAAAGTTGTTATAATATCACCGCGGCACCTATCACTACCCCTTTCACGCAAGACAAGTGCGACGTACAACTTAGATCCCTCACGGAACGCCAAACGCAAGTACATGAAATGCAACTCAAATTCGCTACAATTGCCAAGGTAAGTAAGAGCTAACATGTTTGTTTCTACTAAAGCTATTTACCGCGCCTAAATTGTCAAGACATGGTCTTTAGAGAAGATTTACATTCAAGGGGCTAGTGAAAGTGGAGTTACCGTGGTGATAAAGGCCTTGTTCGACCAGTTTAAAGACCTATTACGTCGAGGAGGATACCTTTCTGGCATGCCGCCCATCAGGGGGGATTAGACCAATCAATAGACTGGTTGCACCGATGATATTTCTTGTATTTCCACCAATTTGAAGAACTGCCATGTAGTACCTGTGGTGGGGGGACAGATTATGCATGGTTTCCTTATTTTGTTGGCCCCATTTTCTTCCCCTTTAAACCTTCTGTTGCATTTTAGGGTCATAGATTGCATTTTTCTTGCATTTTTGGATGTTTTGAGGTTCTTTTTGGAGCTAAGGATCTTATAGGAATTCTTGGGATGATCAGGGATGCTAGCTGCGATCAACAAGGGATCACGAAGGATCAAAGTACGACAAATCTCGTGCAAAGTTTTTCGGTCGATAGCAATCGGTGAACCATCGGTAAATGGTGACGATACCCGATTTTCGGTCACCAACAATCAGTCATGGGTGACCGATGTAAGGAAATTTGATCACCAGAACCCGTCAGGGAGTGATCGACATAAACACCAGCAGATGAATTGTCGGTCACCAACATCGATCACTGCCAGAACGATGGGATCTACATCGACCACATATGACTGTTAACTGACCGATGTAAACCCAGTCCGAACCTGTTTTTATTTACACTTTTGCCTTTACTCTATGGCTTCCTTCTCTGGGCTATAAATAGCCTCTTTTTCCAGATTTTTGACAAGTCTTGTCAATTTACTGTTCTTAAGTGATATCCCTTGTATTTACACTATTTAGGGCTGCATTTAGTACATATTTTGGTCTTCTTTTGCATGTTTTCCCTTAAATTTTATCCCATTTTCTTCTCCTTTTAGACTTAGGTTGCATTTAGAGAATAGTTTGCATTTTCTTTGCATTTTGGATGTTCTTAGGTTCTTTTGGAGCGAAAAGGAGCTTGGAGGAGTTTTGGGAATGATACAAGATGCTAGCTGGGCAAAAGAGAGCAAGAAGGATCACAGCAGAAGTTTTCGGTCAGAGCACGGTGAGTATCAGTCAAGGATGACCGATACGGAGCAGTATCGATCACCAGTATCGGTCAAGTGTGATCAACATAAACACATCAGATGGATTTCGGTCATATGTGTCGATCACTCCAGACCGATAGGGATCCATTTCGGTCACTGAAGACCGACGCAACTGACCGATACTGACCCAGCCCGAACCTTTTTTTAGTTACGCTTTTGCCATTACTCTAGGGCTTTCTTCTATAGGATATAAATAACCTCTTTTTCCAAATTTTCGACATGTCTTGTCAAAATACTGTTCTTGAGCATTTTCTTTAAGTTTGTTAGACAATTTCTTTGCTTTGTTTAATATAATTAAGTATTTTCTTTATTCTTTCTTTAATCTCTCTTTTAATCATGATTAGCATCCTTTCGCTTTGTGATTTGGTGTTAAATATGATTATGAGTGAGTAGTTATCTTAGGGTTTCTAGATGTGGTAGATTAGGGGATTTTAAGGTTTGATTAAGGCTTGTTAAGTGCTTCAGTTTATGGGTTCCCCTCTATTAATCTGTTATTCATGCTAGATTAGTCTTGATCAAACTTGTCTAAGTTGTTAGTTTTCTCTTATGCCCACCAAGTGTTTGATGAAATGCTGATCTTGTTTAATAGAGGATTTGCTGGCCTTGGCTCAAGAGATTGACCGTTTGAGGAGCATTTTGACTTCAATAAAGTTGTTTACTCTTGCTTGCTTGATGTTTTAGCACTAATGAGAGTTAGTTCTTGTTAGAATGTTTAGCAAAGGGTTATTTGCCAAGAGATTGGATCTAACTAGCTTAATTGTGAACTATGTGTCTAGGAATAACCATTGCTTGCTTGCTTGCTTGATCAATGTAGTTTGATACAGCCTTAGTTAATGTCCGAAATTACCCAAAGTCAATAACCACAACTAGGAAGTTGCCTTTCTCTTATTTGAATCTCGGATTTGCTCTGTTTTGCTCTGTTTTGCTCTGTTTTGCTCTGTTTTTCTTGCTTAAAACTGCTTAGTTTGCTTTTGCTTTCACTTTCTTTGCTGCTTGTTTCATTTAGGTTGCTAGAACTGTTGCTTAGGCAACAAAACCAATTTTCTGCTTGCTTGACTTAGAGATTTTACTCTCAACTCTTCTGTTTTCAACTCTTCCCAATTGGATTGACATAAAACCCATACTACAACTGACTAGTACAAGGGTGATTGGGACAAGAACCACACTAATCCTGCATCAAGGTGTTCAAGGCTTACAGGGTGAGCAAGGACCAAGAGGCGTTGCACAAGCTCCAAGAGTAGCTAGACCTATTGGCGCAGGTGATGCATCAAATGCCTACAACAACATGACAGGTATCATTCCACCAGTTGTCCAAAACAAAAACATTGAAATGAAGTCTGGATTGATTTCAATGGTTCAGAGCAGCAAATTCCATGGGTTACCACTTGAAGACCCTCTGGATCATCTGGATAATTTTGACAGGCTGTGTTCACTCACAAAGATAAATGGAGTAAGTGAAGATGGCTTCAAGCTCAGGTTGTTTCCCTTTTCCCTATGAGACAAAGCACATCAGTGGGAGAAAAACATTCCCCAAGGAAGTATCCCCAGCTGGGATGAATGGAAGAAAGCCTTTCTAGCAAAGTTCTTCTCCACTTCAAGAACTGCTAGGATAAGGAATGAGATTTCAGGGTTTGCACAGAGGTACAATGAAAGCTTTGGAGAAGCTTGGGAGAGATTCAAGAGTTACACATTGAAATTGCCTCATCATGGCTTCTCACAAGCCTCTTTGCTATCCACTCTTAAGAGAGCCTTGTCTAAGAATAAGAATGCTTCTGGACACAGCATCCAATGGGAACTCTTGTGAAAAGATGTAGATGAAGTTTGGAGTTAGTAGAGAACTTGGCTCAATCTGATGGAAACTACAATGAGGAGGTTTGACAGAGCACAAAGGAGTGCAAAGGAAGAGTTATAGTCTAGCAAGAAAGAAATCAAGTCTCTACATGAGAAGCTGGACTTTTGCTAAGGAAAGAAAGAGGTTCACTTTGTGGGAGACCTGGTTCAGCTTGATGATCTCGATCAATGCCGAGTTGAGGAGATGAACTATTTGGGAAACCAAGGTGGCTACAACAACTATGGGAACTACAGACCAAATCCCAACTTCTCCTACAGGAGCAACAATGTTGCCAACCCACAAGATCAGGTTAACCTTCAACAGCAACAGCAAGCTGCCCCAAGACCTTTTGGTCCCTACAACGATCAAGGTTTTCAGCAAAGGAACAACAACTATCAGCCTAAAGCGCCCTACAAACCCCCAGGATTCAATGCCCAAGCACAAGGACAAGCTTCCTCTAGCTCTCAAGACACTGACCTCAAGACCCTCATGCAGCAAATGATCAATACCCAAGTCACTTACAACCTTGGAAATGAACAAGACGCTTGCAGAGGTCCACCATAAAAATTGATTCGTGCATGTAGAGCCTTACCAAAAAGTTTTATAGATTGGCTGCAAGAGTCAAAAACACTGGAGGAAAAACCAAAGGCATAAGCTGTTCCAAAGACCACAAATGACAGTTTCTTGGAAAACCCAGAAGCTAACCCATAGGAGTGCTGACAATGCTATTGTGCTAGAAGAAGAAAGCTTCCTCAGCTGAAGAGGAGGCTATCATTGAACGAGTTCCTCTACTTGTTCACTGAGGACACTGAACCTCTAAGTGGGGGGAAAAGAGTTCTCTGGAAATCAAACAAGACCAAGGAGCTGTAGAAGGAAGGACCCCTTTGGAGATAGGGAAAACTCAGATGATGAAGAGTGGTGGGCGCACATCAAGTTGTTGATAACACAAAGGACTATATGGTGGAAACGATGCTGATGATAAGGAGAAACCTCAAACAGCTACTCTTACCTGTCCCTAACAACCAAACCATCCCGTTTCCAGGAAGGTTCAAAGAACAGCTAGTTCAGAAGTATGAAACTCTCTATGCTGCTTAGATGGAATTGAGGGGTCTTTGAATGGCAAGAAGAACTTGAGAAGCTAAGGCATGAAGACTGGAACACTGAGGTTTAAGGAGCCTCACTATAAAAAAACATGGAGATCCAGGCTGTTTCACTATCCCATGTGAACTTAAGGGGCAGACTTTTCAAGAGCTATCTTTGGTGGACCTTGGAGCAAGTATCAATCTTCTCCCATCCTCTACTGCTAAAGTTCTTGGCTACACTCAACTTCAGGAGAGTAATGTATCCCTTACAATAGCTGATGGAACAGTAAAGAAACCACTTGGGAGTCTCAAGGATGTGCCAATTGATGATAGAAGGAGTAACCATTCCCACTGATTTCCTGGTTGCGTGATGTGGAAGGGCATATATAAAAAATGCTATCATTTTAGGAAGACCTTTCTTGGCCTCTGCTGGAGCAGTGTTTGATGCTAAGGAATGCACTATTGAGCTGAAGCTGACCAAGAAGAAGGTTATAAGGTTTGACTCCAAGGGGAATAAGCTGGAGAATGAGCAAGCCTTCTCAATGGAGATCAAGAAGCTGAAGCAGCTTGGAAGGAACTGGCCAGAGTTTGAAAAAGCCTACCAAGGAGAGAGTTTTTCATGGCTGCTGCTTGGTCAGGTTGTTTGAAGACACCACTAAAAAGGGAGTCCTTGAAGTGGTTCGTTACAAGAATCTGAATGATGTTAAGCTGCTTACTAACAAGGGAGAAGTTTTGCTTCAAGCTTCAGCAAGTGGGGAACACTACACCTTTTGCCAAGATCAAGGTGAATCGAGTCACCACCAAGGTCAAGAGAAGCAAGATGACACCAAGGAGTTCCAAGACTCCTTCTCCTCATCTCAACTAAAGAGGTAATCAAAGTCAACCTTAGTAAATTTAAACAAGCACACATGGGAGGTATTCCTATGGTATCCTTTTGTATATATTATGCTTTCTAGTTTATCTTTTATGCATTGTTTTAGTGTATAGAAAAAAGATTTCGAACTGGGGTTTGAGAAAGTCTGAAGGGGACAAAGAACAGGTGTATTCTGGCTGATATCGGTCATCTGTATCAGTCATGACAGACCGATACACAAATTTTCAGTCATCAATATCGATAATGAATGATCGATATCAGTGGAGCCAGTCTACACCAGTTAACATATCGGTCACTTGTGACCGATATGGAAAGAAGTATGAAAGCAAGACAAATATCGGTCATTCATATCGACCAGACATGATCGACATAAACACACCGTATGATTTTCGGTCCAGCGTGTCGATCACTGGTGATCGATGGGATTCTTGGAATCGTATCGGTCACCAGTATCGATCACTCAAGACCGACACAATGACACCGGATGTATTTCGGTCAAGTGTGTCGATCAATGATGACCGATACTAATCCCAGGAAGCACATCAGTCTGCAATATCGATCATTCATGACCGAAACTGCCATTTCGGTCAATAATTTTTGGTCGATGAGTGACCGATATTCCATGTGAGGTAAGTATCTCAACTTTCAAAAATTTTTACCTCCTTTGGTTTGGAGCCAAAAGAGTTTGAATTTTTAAATGGGATTCCTTCTGACCTCTTTCTTAGCTTCTGAACACTTTTGTTTTTGTCTCCCACACTTTTGATCCTTATGTTCCCTCACCAACACTTTGATTCCTTTGGCTTCCTCTCTTTTTTTCTCTATTTAAGCAACAACTTCCTTCACTTATCTTCACACTTAAATTCACTCTCTCTTCCTCACCTAAAACTCGAAACTATTAGTTCTTTTTCTCTTTTATTGCTTTCTCTAAGTGTTCAAAAGCTCACTAAAGGTTTGCTTCCTAAACTATCTCTCTTTGCTCTTACTCTCTGCTTATGTTAAAAATCGCTTATTAGAAGTTTTTAAGAGCAAGCAGTGTTTAGTTTTGATTGTTGTGCTATGGTTTTGCAATTTGGATTTGTTTTGAAATATCAAGCTAGATCTTGAAGTTCTGTTTAATGTCTATTTATCTCTTTGCTTGTTTATCTTCATCCACTTGCAAGATCATCATCTATTTTTGCCTAAGAACCATTTTGCTAGAATGTCATGTATAACTGTTTATCTTTTGTGCATTCTAGCTTATTTAGCTGCTAGCTTTTGATCTCTTCTTGGTTTGAATAAGTTTAAGCTTGTTGTTAGGACTTGCTAGACTTTTCTTAGCTAAAAAATTTTCTCCATAAAAGCTTTCAGCTATTTGGTTTCTTCAGCTTTTATTCTTTCACTTACCATGTTTTCAAGCTTTGCTTTTGAAGGTACCATGGGAAGAACAAACATAGCTGCTGGGAAAAAGGGAAAAGCACCTCAAGAGGCACCAATCCAACCAAGAACAAAGAAAGTTAAAAGAAAAGGGCAAGGCTAATAAGCAATCCTCCAAAGACGCTGGAAAGAGTCGAGTTGGAAATGAGGGAGAGAATCAACAAAAGAAGGGCAATGCTGCTAGAGAACTCATAGAGGCTTTCAACCAGTGCACTTTCAAGCCAACTAGATATCCATGCACCTCCACAATGAAGGCGCTTGGACTCTATGGCGACTGCAAAGGCATATTTGAGCGCATGGGCCTTGGAGCTTTCATGGAGATGCCACTCCCATCTTACCAACAGCTCACTTACCAATTCCTCTCCACACTCAAGGTGGTCAGGTATGAAGACAGTGAACTCTCTAATGGTGATGGATCGATTTCTTTTTCGGATTGGCAAGGAAAAGTTCTCAACATTCACGAAGATCGCCAAGGATCTAGATCTGTAGTCCCACCCCACCAAGCTGAACAGGTTCGAAATCCCTAATAAGCAGTACATCATGCTGTGGGACATTATTGGGGTTGGGGAAATACACTACTGGAAGATCAAGGAACCAGCACCTGAGGCATCCAGCTGTGACTATGTCAACAAGGCACTTGTGAATACACTCTTTGCAAGTAAGGAGACAACATATCTCACAGGAAGGGAGGCATATCTGATATACCAAGGTATGTAATTTAAGAATCGATGGTGGTTCTTGCACTAACGTAACTAGCAAGTATATGGTAGAGAAGCTAGGTTTGGAGACTACAAAGCATTCGAGAGCCTACAAGCTAAGGTGGTTAAATTATTATACGGAGCTTTAGATAGCTGATAAGGTGGTTGTTACTTTCAGCGTGGGAAGGAACTTGAGACAAGGTGACTTGAGACGTAGTACCAATGCAAGCGGGACATCTCTTGCTTGGGAGGCCTTGGTAGTTTGACAAAGAGGCTATACATCACAGCCGCACCTATCACTACACTTTCACGCATGACAAGTGCAAGTACAACTTAGCTCCTCTCACGCCAAACCAAGTACATGAAATGCAACTCAAATTCGCTACAGATGCCAAGGTAAGTAAAGCTAACCTATTTGTTTCTACTAAAGCTATTAACCGCACTTTAAATTGTCAAGACATGGTCTTTAGAGAAGAGTTACTTTCAGGGGCTAGTGAAGTGGAGTTACCTGTGGTGATAAAGGCCTTGTTAGACAAGTTTAAAGACCTATTCCGTGAGGAGATACCTTCTGGCCTGCCGCCAATCAGGGGGATAGACCATCAGATAGACTTGGTGTCCGGCTGATATCTCTTGTATTTACAACATTTATAACTGCATTTAGTACATGTTTTGGTTCTATTTTGCATGTTTTCCCTTAGTTTATCTTCATCCACTTGCAAGATCATCATCTATTTTGCCTAAGAACCATTTTGCTAGAATGTCATGTATAACTGTTTATCTTTTGTGCATTCTAGCTTATTTAGCTGCTAGCTTTTGATCTCTTCTTGCTTTGAATAAGTTTAAGCTTGTTGTTAGGACTTGCTAGACTTTTCTTAGCTAAAAAAGTTTCTCCATAAAAGCTTTCAGCTATTTGGTTCTTCAGCTTTTATTCTTTCACTTACCATGTTTTCAAGCTTTGCTTTTGAAGGTACCATGTGAAGAACAAACATAGCTGCTGGGAAAAAGGGAAAAGCACCTCAAGAGGCACCAATCCAACCAAGAACAAAGAAAGTTAAAGGAAAGGGCAAGGCTAATGAGCAATCCTCCAAAGACGCTGGAAAGAGTCCAGTTGGAAATGAGGGAGAGAATCAACAAAAGAAGGACAATGCTGCTAGAGAACTCATAGAGGCTTTCAACATGTGCACTTTCAAGCCAACTAGATATCCATGCACCTCCACAATGAAGGCGCTTGGACTCTATGGCGACTGCAAAGGCATATTTGAGCGCATGAGCCTTGGAGCATTCATGGAGATACCTTTTGGCCTGCCGCCAATCAGGGGGATAGACCATCAGATAGACTTGGTGTCCGGCTGATATCTCTTGTATTTACACCATTTATAACTGCATTTAGTACATGTTTTGGTTCTATTTTGCATGTTTTCCCTTAGTTTTTGCCCCATTTTCTTCCCCTTTTAGACTTATGTTGCATTCAGGGTATAGCTTGCAATTTTCTTGCATTTTGGATGTTTTAAGGTTCTTTTGGAGCTAAGGAGCTTGGAGGAGCTTTGGGGATGATTCAGGATGCTAGCTGGATCAAGGGAGCAAGAAGGATCAAAGCAGACAATCTCTGCAAAGGTTTTCGGTCATAGCACAGTGAACATCGGTAAAAGGGTGACCGAGACCAGATTTTCGGTCACCAACATCAGTCATGGGGTGACCGATGTAAGCACATCGATCACCAGCACCCGTCAGGAGTGATCGACATAAACACAGCATATGAATTTCGGTCACCAACATCGATCACTGCCAGACCGATGGGATCTACATCGACCACATATGACTGTTGTAACTGACCGATGTAAACCCAGTCCGAACCTGTTTTTATTTACACTTTTGCCTTTACTCTAGGGCTTCCTTCTCTAGGCTATAAATAGCCTCTTAGGTGATATCCCCTGTATTTACACTATTTAGGGCTGTATTTAGTATATATTTTGGTCCTCTTTTGCATGTTTTCCCTTAACTTTTTGTCCCATTTTCTTCTCCTTTTAGACTTAGGTTGCATTTAGAGAATAGTTTGCATTTTGTTTGCATTTTGGATGTTCTTAGGTTCTTTTGGAGCTAAAAGGAGCTTGGAGGTGTTTTGGGAATGATACAAGATGCTAGATGGGCAAAAGGAAGCAAGAAGGATCACAACAGAAGATCTCTGCAGAAGTTTTCGGTCAGAGCACGGTGAGTATCGGTCAAGGATGACCTATACGGAGCAGTATCGATCACCAGTATCGGTCAAGTGTGATCAACATAAACACATCAGATGGATTTCGGTCATATGTGTCGATCACTCCAGACCGATAGGGATCCATTTCGGTCACTGAAGACCGACGCAACTGACCGATACTGACCCAGCTCGAACCTTTTTTTAGTTACGCTTTTGCCATTACTCTAGGGCTTTCTTCTATAGGCTATAAATAACCTCTTTTTCCAGATTTTCGACATGTCTTGTCAAAATACTGTTCTTGAGCATTTTCTTTAAGTTTGTAAGACAATTTCTTTGCTTTGTTTTGCTTTAATCTTTCTTTAATCTCTCTTTTAATCATGATTAGCATCCTTTCCCATTGTGATTTGGTGTTAAATATGATTATGAGTGAGTAGTTATCTTAGGGTTTCTAGATGTGGTAGATTAGGGGATTTTAAGGCTTGATTAAGGCTTGTTAAGTGCTTCAGTTTATGGGTTCCTCTCTATTAATCTGTTATTCATGCTAGATTAGTCTTGATCAAACTTGTCTAAGTTGTTAGTTTTCTCTTATGCCCACAAAGTGTTTGATGAAATGCTGATCTTATTTAATAGAGGATTTGCTGGCCTTGGCTCAAGAGATTGACTGTTTGAGGAGCATTTTGACTTGAATAGAGTTGCTTACTCTTGCTTGCTTGATGTTTTAGCACTAATGAGAGTTAGTTCTTGTTAGAATGTTTAGCAAAGGGTTATTTGCCAAGAGATTGGATCTAACTAGCTTAATTGTGAACTATGTGTCTAGGAATCACCATTGCTTGCTTGCTTGCTTGATCAATGTAGTTTGAAACAGCCTTAGTTAATGTCCGAAATTCCCCAAAGTCAATAACCACATCTAGGAACTTGCCTTTCTCTTATTTGAATCTCGGATTTGCTCTGTTTTGCTCTGTTTTTCTTGCTTAAAACTGCTTAGTTTGCTTTTGCTTTCACTTTCTTTGCTGCTTGTTTCATTTAGGTTACTAGAACTGTTGCTTAGGCAACAAAACCAATTCTCTGCTTGCTTGAATTAGAGATTTTACTCTCAACTCTTCTATTTTCAACTCTTCCCAATTGGATTGACATAAAACCCATACTACAACTGACTAGTACAAGGGTGATTGGGACAAGAACCACACTAATCCTGCATCAATTTGGCGCTGTTGCCATTTGGGAAATAAGTTTGAATCATTAGAGTTTGTAGAATCTTTAAGATCAAGCTTTTACTTTTCTTTGGTTAGTAATTCTATTTGACTCTCAGTTCTGTCTTTCAGGTATATGAACATGAGATCCAA
Source organism: Thlaspi arvense (assembly GCA_911865555.2). NCBI lineage: Eukaryota > Viridiplantae > Streptophyta > Magnoliopsida > Brassicales > Brassicaceae > Thlaspi > Thlaspi arvense. The sequence continues at coordinate 17,218,974 of OU466860.2, forward strand.
AGGTTTAAGCAATCTTGTGGATTTCATAGACAGCATCAATCTGCTGGATAGAGGACAGAGAGCAAGGAGTAGCAAGAAAGGCAGCAACACTTGCAAATACTTGGTATGAACAATCAGGATCTAGTCATGGATGACATCAGATTTCAGGGTTCTCCAGGAGCTGCAGGCGCTCAGGGTATACAAGGACATCAAGGTGTTCAAGGCTTACAGGGTGAGCAAGGACCAAGAGGCGTTGCACAAGCTCCAAGAGTAGCTAGACCTATTGGCGCAGGTGATGCACCAAATGCCTACAACAACAGGACATGTATCATTCCACCAGCTGTCCAAAACAACAACATTGAAATCAAGTCTGGATTGATTTCAATGGTTCAGAGCAGCAAATTCCATGGGTTACCACTTGAAGACCCTCTGGATCATCTGGATAATTTTGACAGGCTGTGTTCACTCACAAAGATAAATGGAGTAAGTGAAGATGGCTTCAAGCTCAGGTTGTTTCCCTTTTTCCTTGGTGACAAAGCACAACAGTGGGAGAAAAACATTCCCCAAGGAAGTATCCCCAGCTGGGATGAATGGAAGAAAGCCTTTCTAGAAAAGTTCTTCTCCACTTCAAGAACTGCTAGGATAAGGAATGAGATTTCAGGTTTTGCACAGAGGTACAATGAAAGCTTTGGAGAAGCTTGGGAGAGATTCAAGAGTTACACATTGAAATGCCCTCATCATGGCTTCTCACAAGCCTCTTTGCTATCCACTCTCTACAGAGGAGCCTTGTCTAAGATAAGAATGCTTCTGGACACAGCATCCAATGGGAACTCCTTGTGAAAAGATGTAGATGAAGGTTTGGAGTTAGTAGAGAACTTGGCTCAGTCTGATGGAAACTACAATGAGGAGTTTGACAGAGCACAAAGGAGTGCAAAGGATGAGTTATAGTCTAGCAAGAAAGAAATCAAGTCTCTACATGAGAAGCTGGACTTATTGCTAAGGGAAAAGAAAGAGGTTCACTTTGTGGGAGACATGGTTCAGCTTGATGATCTCGAGCAATGCCGAGTTTAGGAGACGAACTATTTGGGAAACCAAGGTGGCTACAACAACAATGGGAACTACAGACCAAATCCCAACTTGTCCTACAGGAGCAACAATGTTGCCAACCCACAAGATCAGGTTAACCTTCAACAGTAACAGCAAGCTGCCCCAAGACCTTTTGGTCCTTACAACGATCAAGGTTTTCAGCAAAGGAACAACAACTATCAGCCTAAAGCGCCCTACAACCCTCAGGATTCAATGTCCAAGCACAAGGACAAGCTTCCTCTAGCTCTCAAGACACTGACCTCAAGACCCTCATGCAGCAAATGATCAATACCCAAGTCACTACAACCTTGGAAATGAACAAGACGCTTGCAGAGGTCCACCATAAAATTGATTCAGTGCATGTAGAGCTAACCAAAAAGTTTTATGGATTGGCTGCAAGAGTCAAAACACTGGAGAAAAACAAAGGCATAGCTGGTCCAAAGCCACAAGGACAGTTTCCTGGAAAACCAGAAGCTAACCCAGAGGAGTTCTGCAATGCTATTGTGCTAGAAGAAGAAAGCTTCTCAGCTGAAGAGGAGGCTATCATTGAAGAGTTCCTCTACTTGTTCACTGAGGACATGATGTTATTGCATATTGCATACGTTTTGCATACTCATTAGTTAGTTTTTCATGCATTTGTATCATGTTTTAGGTTAGATTGCATCACTTAGAGTCCTAGAGCATTCTTGCATCAGCATATGCATTTTCCTTGCATTTTGCATCACATTCAGGTTGTTTCTGGCTGCTTTGGAGTTATGGAGGTTCGCGGGCGTATGGAGGCTGATGTAGCAGTTCGTGGGAGCTTGGAAATATGCTAAGGACCAGTGATCGAGGAGCAGATCGAGCATGGCCGGTCGATCCAGGAGTTGATCGACCAGAAGATCGAGCCAACTAGGCGATCCAAGGAGAATGATCGAGACGGAGATCGAGTGAAGCAATCGATCAATCGGTACGGAAGTAAATGATGCCATGGAGAGCGAGAGCCAGATCGAGTACACTACTCGATCCACGCGAAGATAGATACCGAGATCGGATGCATCACTCGATTCGCCGAGGAAGATCGAGACCTGGATCGAGGCAAAGACACGATGCCCGAATGTGATCGAGAAACACACTCGATCCAGTGGTCGATTTCTGTCCTTTCAACCGTTTTTGGCTGTTAGCGAAGGGGGGACCATTGGATTGTTTGGGCATTTTAGGCAAGGCGGCGAGATGCTTTTTCAACAACTTTTAGATCCTTATCCTTTTTTTTCATGTTTGCTCTCTCGTTTTAGCGAAGAACACCATTGTTGAACCAGTTTTCTTTTGAAGCTTTTGTATTCGAATCTTTATCTTTTAATCCAGTTTTCCTTTCATGTTTATCGTCTTGTTTCTTCTGCTTTGCTTGATTTACTCTATGTGTAGCGAGTAGTTTACTTTGGGTTCGGGGTTGAGAGGATTAAAGGTTAGAAAGGGTTCGATCTTGGTTTGTTTTCTAAACGTTTTTAAGGCTATCTCTTCTAAGGTGTTGAAAGCCTAATGCTTGAAAACTCTCACGCCAAGAGCTTCATGATCCGAGAGGTTCCTTACCTTGATAGGATCCAGGAGCCTCGGAAGATCACACCTTAGAGATTAGTTACCCCTTCCCAAAAGCCATGGAAGTTTGGGGGACTAGTTAAGCCATCTACTTGAAATCTGTTTTCCTTGCCTTTCGACCTCTCTTTCCACCAAAAGCCATGGGTTTGGAGGAGAGGATGAAAGAGTGATCTATACCGAAAGCCACGGATAGATCTTGTTTTGTTTTCAAGGCTTAGAGATCCTCACCAAGTGAGTCGATCTAAAGTTTCAAACCCAAGATCGATCCTTTGAAACCCTTTACATGAATCTCAAGCCTAGGCCCCTTTCTTTTAGAATCTCTAAGTCTATTTTCATCTTTCGCTTGTTACCTGATAACATCCTGGTCATTAGATTTGTTGTTCTTACGGTTTTAGACGAAATCGATCGTTACTGCTCGATCTAGTGGTCGATCTTGTGGTCGATCCACTATTCGATTTTTAACAATTCGAAGCTCTTTCCTTTAATTGATCTGTTTGTTTCTCGTGGTAATTGCTTCCTTTCTAGTTTTTTTAAAATAGGTTTCACTCTATTTAGGTTGCTGCATCTAGTTCTTAGCTATTTTATCATAAACTGTCTCATTTTGCTTAGATTTGCTTTAGTCCTTGCATTCTCTGTGCATTCTCTATCTCCTAGAAGTGGATTGACACTCTCCTGCTTGCCTTACTACAACATTGCATGCATTAGAGTTTTGATAACCTCTCTGCTGCATAAAACCTGCTTGAGAAAGATAGTTTATCAAATGGCGCCATTGCCATTCTAGGAGTGTTTAGAGAACATAGAGATTTGGGTCTTAGCAAAGACTAAGTCTTTACCTTTTTCAAGTTACTAATACATCTACTCTCAAACGTGTGTTTTCAGGTACATGAATCTTCGTTCAAAGGGAGACAACAACCTACTACAACCCTTAGACAACATTCATCAACTTGGTCACTCACGGGAAAGGAGAGTCAGAGAGCAAACAAGAGCCTTTGAGGAGATTGTTCAGCACGGTTTGGTTGACTTTGAAGCTATGGCCGAACACGAGCATCTTGAAGGACCTCCTCCAGCAGGACGGGGCAATGGAAACCCCCAACACGCGGCTAGACCACCGGGGATCATAGGAGCTGGAGATGCTCCCAATACCCACCACAATAGGTTTGGGATCACTCCTCCTCCGGTACAAAACAATAACTTCGAGATCAAGCCTGGTTTCATCTCCATGGTGCAAAACAACAAGTTCCACGGCTTAGCAATGGAAGACCCCTTGGAGCACCTAGACAACTTCGAGCAAGTATGTGGGATGATCAAGATCAATGGCATATCCGAAGATGCTTTCAAGCTGCGCCTCTTCCCCTTTTCACTCGGAGACAAAGCTAGACATTGGGAGAAGACCCTCCCACAAGGCACCATCACATCATGGGCTGAGTGTAAGAAGGCATTTCTCTCAAAGTTCTTCTCAAACACCAGGACAGCTCGGTTGAGAAGCGAAATCAGTGGTTTCACTCAAAGGAACAACGAGACGTTCAACGAGGCAATGGAGCGTTTCAAAGATTACACGATCCAATGTCCTCATCACGGGTTCAGCAAGGAGATACTACTCAGTACCATATACCGTGCAGCTTCACCAAAGATCAGGTTGTTGGTTGACACAGCTAGCAAAGGGAACTTCCTCGGTCAAGAGGTAGAAGAGGGTATGGAGCTGATAGAGAACCTGGCGTTGAGTGATGGAAACTATGCTGAAGATTATGACCGAGCACCGAGAGGATCCGAGTTAGAGTCTCACAAGAAGGAGCTCAAATCGTTGCATGAAAAGATTGACAAGTTGGTCTTAGCTAATCAGAAGCATGTGCACTTTGTGGGTGAAGCTGATGAGAACCAAGAGGAGTTAGAGCTAAGCCAAGAAGAAGCAAATTGGGTAGCCGGACAGAACAACTACAAGTCTCAAGGCTACAACCAAGGCTACCAGAACAACAACCTCTCTTACCGAAGCACCAATGTAGCCATCCCTAAAGATCAAGTGTACCCTGCTCAACAAGCTAAACCTTTCATCCCTTACAACAAAGGTTTTCAACAGAGTAGTGGTTTCCAAGGTCAAGGGCCACGCAACTTCCAAGGTCAACAACAACATAACAAGGGTTATACTCCTAACTACCCTCCGGGCTTTGCGCCTCAGCAACAACCGATGCAACAACAAGTTGATCTGGTTCAAGCAATGTTCCAACAGCTAATACAAGGGCAAGCTTCAACCAACCAGAAGTTCGCTGAAATGAACACTCGGCTAGATTCACCTAAACAACAAGATCAAGCAGTTGGAGAAAGGCAAAGCAAGTACAAGTGGTCAGAACAGTCTTCCAGGAAAGTGTGAGCAAAATCCCAAGGAATATGCCAATGCTATAACGCTGAGAAGTGGCAAAGAACTCGAACCTCTGGTCTCTACCAAGAACAACGAGGACGTTGTAATTCAAGAGGGGGAGGGTAAACCTTTGGCTGATGGTGATGAGATAAACTTTGACAACGTTTGGATCCAAGGGCCGAGGAGAGGAGATAAGGCGGTAGCTGAGAAGAAAGCTGAGCTAACCACCAAGGAGAAGAACATCAACTCCACCAAGAAGAATGACTACGTGCCCCCACCTTACGTACCGAAGTTGCCATTTCCCGGTCGTTTCAAGAAGCAGCTTACAGAGAAGCACCGGATCTTGTTTGAGAAGCACCTAAAAGACGTGGAAATCAAGCTGCCTCTTGTAGACTGTCTCGCTATGATGCCCAAGTGCGCCAAGTTTTTCAAGGACACCCTTGTGAAGAAGAACAAAGAAAGCAAAGAGGTACTTGTACTAAGTGAAGAGTGTATTGCGGTTATTCATAAGGAGATAGTGCCTAAGAAGCTGGGAGATCGTGGAAGCTTCACTATACCCTGTGCTTTGGGTCCTCTAGAGTTTAAAAATTGCTTGTGTAATCTCGGGGCTACCATAAACTTGATGCCTCACTCCGTGGCTAAGAAGCTTGGTTTCACTCGGTTTAAAGACAGTCAGATCTCATTGGTGCTGGCTGATAGAAGCGTGAGGTTACCAGTGGGGCTTCTTGAAGACTTACCGGTACGAATCAGTGGCGTAAACGTACCTACAGACTTTGTAGTGTTGGAGATGGACGAGGAACCTAAAGACCCACTCATCTTAGGGAGACCGTTCCTTGCAACCGCCGGGGCTATAATAGATGTGAAGAATGGGAAGATTGCCTTGCATTTGGGGAAGGAGATCAGGCTAGACTTTGACATCAACAAGGTTCTAAAGAAGCCAACCATTGAAGGACAAGCTTTCTATATTGAAACGATGGATGCATTGGCGGATGAGTTGCTGGAAGCTAGCACTCACTAAGGAGCCAGGGGAGTTCGGCTATGTGGACCAGAGAACCCAAGAGTACGTAAACCTGCTGGATTCGAGGAGGATTATCAAGATTGAAGAAGGTTGCTGCCTAGAGATCGACCCCGAGATCGACGCTATCGCTCGATCCAGGGGAAAGATCGACATGTCGATCGAGAGCACAACTCGATCCGGCGCAACAATCGACAGACAGATCGAGAAGGATGCTCGATCAGGAAAATCAATCGAGTCGACGATCGAGAGAGACCTCCCGATCATTTTGGAGTCCAATCAAGAGATCGACTCAGCGCATCGATCCCTTACTCGATCCATATCAAATCGAGTAAGTGAATCGAGTAAAATGGCTCGATCTAGAAAACATCGAGAGGAGAATCGACCGGAGGATTCGATCTCAGAAGGGATAGCGATGGAGGAAAGCAGTCTGAAGGGCCATGCCTCGAGTTCAAGGGAGAGTTCCAAGGAGGAAAGCAACAACAACAGCCACGAGGATGACTGGAGTGAGCTGTTAGCCCAAAGGTGGACCTAAAGGAGCTCCCAAAAGGCCTAATGACACATATCCCGTGATAGTACATGAAAACCTTAGTGATGATGAGTTGCACTCGCTCCTAACTGAGCTGAGAAAGTATAGGAAGGCCATTAGGTACTCTTTAAGTGACATCAAGGGTCTTTCTCCAATGCTATGCACTCATAGGATTCTCTTGGATAATGAGAATGCCACTTCTGTAGAACATCAAAGGCGTTTGAATCCTAACTTGAAAGACGTTGTTAAGAAGGAAATCCTAAAGCTTTTAGAGGATGACGTGATCTATCCCATAAGTGACAGCACGTGGGTTTCCCCTGTACACGTGGTGCCTAAGAAGGGAGGGATCACGGTCATAAGGAATGAAAAGGATGAACTTATCCCTACTAGGACCATTACTGGTCATAGAATGTGTATTGACTATAGAAAGCTTAACCTTGCGACTAGAAAAGACCATTTCCCCTTGCCCTTTATTGATCAAATTCTTGAGAGGCTTGCAAATCACCCTTACTACTGTTTTCTCGATGGGTATAGTGGTTTCTTTCAAATTCCTATCCACCCAAACGATCAGGAGAAGACGACTTTCACATGTCCTTACGGTACCTTTGCATATCGAAGGATGCCGTTTGGATTATGTAATGCACCGGCTACCTTTCAGCGGTGTATGATGTCTATCTTCTCTGATCTTATAGAGGAGATGGTAGAGGTATTCATGGATGATTTCTCTGTGTATTGTGCGTCCTTTCCTGCTTGTTTGTTGAATCTTTGCAGGGAACTTAAACGTCGTGAAGAGACAAACCTGGTGCTGAACTGGGAGAAATGCCACTTCATGTTCAAGGAAGGGATAGTGCTCGGTCATAAGATTTCAGAGAAGGGTATTGAGGTTGACCAAGCTAAGGTGGAGGTCATGATGGGTCTAGAGCCGCCGGTTAATGTTAAAGGGATCATAAGCTTCTTGGGGCACGCAGGGTTCTACAGGCGTTTCCTCAAGGATTTCTCCAAGATTGCACGCCCTCTTACACGGCTGTTGTGCAAGGAAGCTGAGTTTGTATTCGATGAAGAATGTTTGAAGGCTTTCGTGACCATCAAGGAAGCCCTTACGTCAGCCCCTATAGTCCAAGCACAAGACTGGTCTCTTCCCTTTGAGATCATGTGTGATGCTAGTGACAACGCCGTAGGAGCCGTCCTTGGTCAGAAGAAAGACAAGAAGCTACATGTGATATATTATGCTTCAAGGACCTTGGATGACACGCAATCACGATACACCACTACGGAGAAGGAGCTGCTTGCAGTAGTCTTCGCCTTTGAGAAGTTCAGATCATATCTCGTTTGTTCCAAGGCTATTGTATACACTAATCATGCTGCCCTACGATACATCTACTCGAAGAAAGACACTAAGCCTCGGCTCTTAAGATGGATTCTGTTACTCCAGGAGTTTGACATGGAGATTAAAGACAAGAAAGGGATAGAAAATGGAGTCGCTGACCACCTCTCAAGGCTAAGGATCAACGAGTCTCTCCCTTTAGATGACTCTCTTCCAGAAGAGCAGCTTATAGCGATTACTACTGCTGTTTGTGGGAAGCTAGAAGGAAGGTTTGAGGAAGTGTTGAGTTTTAAGGAGGAGGATTTACCGTGGTATGCTGATGTGGTGAACTATCTAGCGTGTGGTGAGGAGCCAACACATCTCAACAGCTATCACAAGAAGCGGTTTATGAGGGAGGCTAGTGACTACTTTTGGGACGAGCCTTACCTATACAAAAGAGGAGTAGACAGCTTGTACCGGAGATGTGTTACAAAGGAAGAAGCCAGGGACATTCTCTATCATTGCCATGGCTCTTCCTACGGAGGACACTTCGCCTCATTCAAGACTGCCACGAAGGTGTTGCAAGCCGGTTTCTGGTGGCCCTCCATTTTTAAAGATACACACGAGTTTGTGAAGAGCTGTGAGGCATGTCAGCGAGCAGGGAATATAACCAAGAGGAACGAAATGCCTCAAGTTCCTATCTTCGAGGTTGACGTGTTCGATGCACGGGGGATTGACTTCATGGGGCCTTTTCCCTCTTCCTACCGCAACAAGTACATCTTAGTAGCTGTGGATTATGTCTCCAAATGGGTTGAGGCTGTTGCTTCCCCTACAAATGACTCTAAGGTTGTGATCAAGTTGTTCAAGAGTATCATCTTCCCAAGGTTTGGGGTACCCAAGGTTGTTATAAGTGATGGAGGAAGCCACTGTATAAACAAGATCTTTGAGAGCCTCTTGAGAAAGTATGGGGTTAAGCACAAGGTGGCTACACCGTATCATCCTCAAACAAGCGGTCAAGTGGAGGTCTCCAATAGGCAAATCAAGACTATCCTAGAGAAGACCGTCAGAGCAACAAGGAGGGATTGGTCAGTGAAGATGGACGATGCTCTTTGGGCCTACCGTACCGCTTTCAAGACGCCGATTGGTACAACTCCTTTCACTCTACTCTATGGCAAGGGCTGTCACCTCCGGGTTGAGCTGGAACACCGTGCGTTGTGGGCTGTGAAGAGGCTGAACTTTGATCTCAAGACTGCTCAGGAGAGGCGCCTTATTCAGCTACACGAACTGGACGAGTTAAGGCTGAATGCTTATGAGAGCTCCCGGATATACAAGGAGCGGACTAAGGAGGCTCATGACAAGAAGCTGGTCGCCAAGGAGCTTAAGGAAGGAGGACTGGTGTTGCTGTACAACTCGAGGCTCAAGCTCTTCCCGGGCAAGCTGAAATCAAGATGGAGCGGACCGTTCGTGATTCAAGAGGTCTTGCCGTATGGAGCTGTTACTCTGATGGGAAAAAGTGGCAGTGCATTCACCATCAACGGACACAGAGTCAAGCCCTACTTGGCAGACAGCTTTGACAAGGAGAGTACCTCAGTGCTTCTCCAAGACCCACCATCCGCTTAGACCAAGTAAGGTCTAGCTAAAGACGTTAAAGAAAGCGCACTTGGGAGGCATTCCCATGTTTATCTTGTACATACTCCTGCTTTCATTTCTCTTTCAGTTTTATGTTTTTATGTTGCAAGTGTGTAGGAACAGGTATAAGGAGTCTAAACCTTGACTTTGAGGTCTTAAAAAGGCAATAGGGGTTAGAAGAAGGCTAGAGATCGAGTGCTAGATCGACTGATCCTGGCTCGATCTTTGCTAGATCGAATCAGTGAATCGAGAGGAGCCAGTCGATCTAGACGAGATCGAGTGACAAGATCGACCTTGACGAAAAAGGATCGATCGATCCAAATCGGATCGACCGATCTAATTTCTCTCGGGAAAATCTGTGAAAAACTGATCGATCACTCGACTTGATCCACCACTCGATCTATGCTAAATCGACCCCTAAATCGAGGACATATCTCGATCACAAGGACTTAGCCGAGGAGCCAACATCTCAATGATCGAGAGAGCCAATCGATCCAGGACTCGATTCACTATGAATCGAGTCTCAAATCGAATAACCCTCTCGATCTAAGCCATTTTGGGCATGAGATCGAGTCCTAGATCGACCAAATGGACTCGATCTCATGCCGAGGTAACAATTTTCTTTCCCTCCTTTACTCCTTTCCCTCTAATTTTTAAATTCAAAACTTGGTCAAGGCAAGCATCTTTGACCATGAAAGATGTGCTTTGACCAAGACTTTGTCAGAAACCACTTTGACCACCCATTGTTTTGGTTTTGCTAAGTCTTTAAATGTTTCAATCATCCTCTCACTCTCTCATTCCTGTTTTGCTCGAGATTTTTAAACAAAGAGAGTGAGAGTTTTAAGTTTTCAAAGTCTAGCAAGGATATTCTAAACCTCTTGCAAAGGTATTTTCAAATTCAATGATTTTATTTTTAAGAAAATCTCCTTTAAATCCGCAAGATCTTGTTTTAGAATATAGGATTGGTTTTGAATTTTTAAAACTAGCTAAGTAATTGGAATAATTCCAGATTTTTCATAATCTAAAGATTTGATTTCCTTTTATTTAGCTTTGATTTTTATTTATTCCCCAAAATTCTACGGTAGCTTGTTATAAATTCTCTTCTTCTCTTCTCTCATTCTCATCAAATCGCTGCTTGCTTATCATTCTCTTTAGAAATTTGTATCAGGAACTCTGGCACCAAAGAGAACCAGAGAAGAGCAAGCACAAGAAGGAGAAGGACAAGAAGTGGTGGCTCAAGAGAGGGTCCGGTGGAGTAAGGATGAGAAGAGGGATAAGAAGCGGCTGGAGAGGCCCCGATTTGAAGCTACAAAGTTTGCTGATCGAGAGCTGTTGTCTAAGCTCGGGATCCTTGGGGACTTTGACCAACTCCTCAAGTACATTGGCTTGAGATGCTTGTCACGGATGGACTGCCCAACCATTCCTGAAGTGACGATAGATTTCCTTGCCACCTTGGAGTTCCGGTATAAGAATCCTAGTGCACTTGTCCCTTCCCAAGGCCGCCTCTACTTCAAAGTTGGCCGCCAAGCTTACACACTCTCCATCCCTGAGCTATGCCAAGCCTACGGTCTCAACGCTGATGCACACAAGGTCGAGTTTCCAGCCTTCAAGAAAGCCGACGAGTTTTGGGACCTGATCAGCAATGAAGACTACAAAGCCAACACCGCCAAGATCAAGCGAGTTAGGAGTCCGGTGCTGAGGTATACTCTGAAGCTGATTGCCAATACATTCAGTGGAAGGTCTGTTGCTCCTACTGTCACGAAGACGGAGCTGTACTTCCTCTTCCAAGGTGTGAAGCACTTGGTGTCTGATCCGGATGCGAATGAAGAGCCCATAGAAGATGAACTCGGCGATGAGGTGAACTACGGCTGTGTGCTCACGGCTTCCCTGGTGAAGTACAAGGCTTATGCCTTACGGTGCAAGGCAACCTCCTCCTACATTGGCGGTTTCCTTACTACTTTGTTCGTGCAAGCCGGTGTGCCCATCCATGACTTTGCTCACGTCCCAAACAGAGCTTTCATGGATGAAGCGTACATGAGGAATACTGATAGCTTGGGACGCACGCCAGCAGAAGGGTTCTATGCGTACCTCTTCATAGATGACGAAGACAAGAAGAGAGTATGCATCCTTCCCAACAGAGATGAAACCGAGCTGCTTGGTGTTGGGAACATCGAGTTCTTACCCACAGAGGAAGAATGCTTTGCCCCTTTAGGAGGACCGCCTGCTTCAGCCATTGCCCCACGCCAAAGGTCAGAGACGAGATACCCGAGGCTTACACACTTCCCAAGCTGGACTTTGAACCAAGGACAAAAACCGAGAAGTTCCTAGCATCGGTGGTAGAGATGCAAAGGAAGATTAACAAGTGGCAAGGGAAGATGCTGAAGAAGCTTGGGAAGAAAGTTAAAGCACTTCAGGGAGGCCAGCCTAAGCCAGCTGCAAGCCAAGAGATGCAACAACCCGAGAAGAGAAGGCTCTCAACCGGAGGGATTGTCATCCGCGAGACCCAAGGAGACAACATTCAGCCGGCGCGCCATTCTCTACAAGAACCAGCTGACAAAGGCAAAGCAACGATCTCTAGCTCCTCTGGAACATCCTCAAGTTCCAGCCGAGCCTAGACCAGAGGTAAACAACCTTCTTCCATTGTATATAACCACTCATATTTGTTTCTTGCATTGTGTTTTTGATGCTCCTTCGGATGAGTTTGCCACCGGGACGGTGTCAAGCAAGTTTGGGAGAGTACTTGTGTCATTTAATTTTGTGTTCTTTGATCTTATTTTCCTTTTTGCATCATTGAGTCTTAGGTCATGAAAAATTGGTAAAATTTTTAAATTTTTTTCAAAGATTCATGTAGTTGCATTCATCTTTTTAAAAAACATGTTAGGATTGAGTCTAGAGTTTCTCATATCACCTAGGTTGTTTGCATTTCGCATAAGGGGTTAGAATTTCTTAAAAAGGTGTTTTTACTTTTGAATCATTTCAATGCCCTAGTTGGTAGTTCTCTTATGCTTTGTTTATGCTTTGAAAGTAAGCTCTAACCATGCTTGGATCACTAGTTAGGATTTTCGTGGCTTGAATTGAACTCTCATGATATGAAACTCATCCTACTAAGTGAAAACCTTAATTTAACTCTAATTATCATTCTTATGCATTTGAAAATAAACACATGGTTTTAAAATATTTAGGCTCTCTTCTTCCTTTTTACCACTCTTTGTGAGCCTAAGTAGAACTCCCTCCTTGGACCTTACCCTCCTTTGAAGCCAAATGTTCTTGTGTGACATCTTTGTGAGGCCTTACTTTCGGTTTGAACTTGGTATAAAGTGTTAGGTTTAGGCGACATGATTTGGTTTTCATATTGATTGCTAGCTTTGCATTTTAAAGCTAGGTGTTGATTTAGGATAAGTTTGGGGGATCATTGGGGTTGCTTTCTTGTTTAATTGTTTTGGTTTCAAAGAGTTTGTGTTTTAAGGAAAGAAATGAGGTTTTAAGTGAAAGGTTTGCTTTTAAAACTAAGTATGCTCTAATTTCAGAAAGTAGCTCTCGTGATAAGTAAAAAAAAAAAAAAATAAGAGAAAAGAAAAGAAAAAGAAATAAAAAGAGCCTAAGTGCCAAATAAAATTAAAAAAAAAAGAAAAGAAAGAAAATAATAATAAGAGAGCTACTAATAAGAAATTTCTAAGAGCAAAAATATTTTTCAAAACCTTTTCACTAGCCTAAAAAGTTTAAAAATGTCTTTATTTTGATTTGGGGATTGCTAAGTGTGAGAAAAAGGGTAGACTCTTAAGTGGTGAGTGAGGATTAAATTTCTTAAATGAGAGGGGTATAGGATCATTTGATAGTTTACATGGGTAGATGAGAATCTAATCATGTATGCATAAATTGTCTTTACCTTTAGCATTATGCATAAGTTCAAACCATTTTTGAGAGAAACCCTTGTTATGATTATAAACCCTTTTCAAATGAGATCATTCTATGCTCATAACCATAACCCTTAGCCAAATGTGTTTTGCTTTAAAGTGCAAAAGTTTGATTCATGGTTCGAATGCTGATGAATGTTAAAGGATGAGTTTCTTTGATTGTTAGGAATAGGAGAGTCATGATTTGAATTTCTTTGTGTGATGAGTATGGCTAAGTTCTTTGGAGTATGAGTGTAAGCATAGCATTTTAGAACTGTTAACTAGGACATTGAGATGATCCATTTGAAAGGCACCTTTGCAAAAAGTTTAAAACCCCTTTGATTTTTCTAAAAACCTCCCTTCCTTACTTGCTTTTTGTTACTTGAGGGCAAGCAAGAAGTAAGTTTGGGGGAGTTGATGTTATTGCATATTGCATACATTTTGCATACTCATTAGTTAGTTTTTCATGCATTTGTATCATGTTTTAGGTTAGATTGCATCACTTAAAGTCCTAGAGCATTCTTGCATCAGCATATGCATTTTCCTTGCATTTTGTATCACATTCAGGTTGTTTCTGGCTGCTTTGGAGTCATGGAGGTTCGCGGGCGTGTGGAGGCTGATGTAGCAGTTCGTGGGAGCTTGGAAATATGCTAAGGACCAGTGATCGAGGAGCAGATCGAGCATGGCCAGTCGATCCAGGAGTTGATCGACCAGAAGATCGAGCCAACTAGGCGATCCAAGGAGAATGATCGAGACGGAGATCGAGTGAAGCAATCGATCAATCGGTACGGACGTAAATGATGCCATGGAGAGCGAGAGCCAGATCGAGTACACTACTCGATCCACGCGAAGATCGATACCGAGATCGGATGCATCACTCGATTCGCCGAGGAAGATCGAGACCTGGATCGAGGCAAAGACACGATGCCTGAATGTGATCGAGAAACACACTCGATCCAGTGGTCGATTTCTGTCCTTTCAACCGTTTTTGGCTGTTAGCGAAGGGGGGACCATTGGATTGTTTGGGCATTTTAGGCAAGGCGGCGAGATGCTTTTTCAACAACTTTTAGATCCTTATCCTTTTTTTTCATGTTTGCTCTCTCGTTTTAGCGAAGAACACCAATGTTGAACCAGTTTTCTTTTGAAGCTTTTGTATTCGAATCTTTATCTTTTAATCCAGTTTTCCTTTCATGTTTATCGTCTTGTTTCTTCTGCTTTGCTTGATTTACTCTATGTGTAGCGAGTAGTTTACTTTGGGTTCGGGGTTGAGAGGATTAAAGGTTAGAAAGGGTTCGATCTTGGTTTGTTTTCTAAACGTTTTTAAGGCTATCTCTTCTAAGGTGTTGAAAGCCTAATGCTTGAAAACTCTCACGCCAAGAGCTTCATGATCCGAGAGGTTCCTTACCTTGACAGGATCCAGGAGCCTCGGAAGATCACACCTTAGAGATTAGTTACCCCTTCCCAAAAGCCATGGAAGTTTGGGGGACTAGTTAAGCCATCTACTTGAAATCTGTTTTCCTTGCCTTTCGACCTCTCTTTCCACCAAAAGCCATGGGTTTGGAGGAGAGGATGAAAGAGTGATCTATACCGAAAGCCACGGATAGATCTTGTTTTGTTTTCAAGGCTTAGAGATCCTCACCAAGTGAGTCGATCTAAAGTTTCAAACCCAAGATCGATCCTTTGAAACCCTTTACATGAATCTCAAGCCTAGGCCCCTTTCTTTTAGAATCTCTAAGTCTATTTTCATCTTTCGCTTGTTACCTGATAACATCCTGGTCATTAGATTTGTTGTTCTTACGGTTTTAGACGAAATCGATCGTTACTGCTCGATCTAGTGGTCGATCTTGTGGTCGATCCACTATTCGATTTTTAACAATTCGAAGCTCTTTCCTTTAATTAATCTGTTTGTTTCTCGTGGTAGTTGCTTCCTTTCTAGTTTTTTTTAAAATAGGTTTCACTCTGTTTAGGTTGCTGCATCTAGTTCTTAGCTATTTTATCATAAACTGTCTCATTTTGCTTAGATTTGCTTTAGTCCGTGCATTCTCTGTGCATTCTCTATCTCCTAGAAGTGGATTGACACTCTCCTGCTTGCCTTACTACAACATTGCATGCATTAGAGTTTTTATAACCTCTCTGCTGCATAAAACCTGCTTGAGAAAGATAGTTTATCAGGACACTGAACCTCTAAGTGGGGGGAAGAGTTCTTGGAAATAAAAAATGACCAAGGAGCTGTAGAAGAAGGACCCTTTGGAGATAGGGAAAACTCAGATGATGAAGAATGGTGGGCGCCACATCAAGTTGTTGATAACACAAAGGACTACTTGGTGGAAACTGCTGATGATAAGGAGAAACCTCAAACAGCTACTCTTCCTGTCTAACAACCAACCATCCCTTTTCCAGGAAGGTTCAAAGAACAGCTAGTTCAGAAGTATGAAACTCTCTATGCTGCTCAGATGGAATTGAGGGGTTTGAATGGCCAAGAAGAACTTGAGAAGCTAAGGGTGAAGACGGGAACACCTGAGGTTAAGGAGCTCACTATAAAAAAACATGGAGATCCAGGCTGTTTCACTCTCCCATGTGAACTTAAGGGGCAGACTTTCAAGAGCTATCTTTGTGACCTTGGAGCAAGTATCAATCTTCTCCCATCCTCTACTGCTAAAGCTCTTGGCTACACTCAACTTCAGGAGAGTAATGTATCCCTTACAATAGCTGATGGAACAGTAAAGAAACCACTTGGGAGTCTCAAGGAAGTGCCAATGATGATAGAAGGAGTAACGTTCCCACTGATTTCCTGGTGCGTGATGTGGAAGGGCATATAAAGAATGCTATCATTTTAGGAAGACCTTTCTTGGCCTCTGCTGGAGCAGTGTTTGATGCTAAGGAATGCACTATTGAGCTGAAGCTGACCAAGAAGAAGGTTATAAGGTTTGACTCCAAGGGGAATAAGCTGGAGAATGAGCAAGCCTTCTCAATGGAGATCAAGAAGCTGAAGCAGCTTGGAAGGAACTGGCCAGAGTTTGAAGCCTACCAAGGAGAGAGTTTTCATGGCTGCTGCTTGGTCAAGTTGTTTGAAGACACCACTGAAAAGGGAGTCCTTGAAGTGGTTCGTTACAAGAATCTGAATGATGTTAAGCTGCTTACTAACAAGGGAGAAGTGGTTTTGAAACCAAGTGTCTCTAAGAGGGGAGAGTTTTGCTTCAAGCTTCAGCAAGTGGGGAACACTACACCTTTTGCCAAGATCAAGGTGAATCGAGTCACCACCAAGGTCAAGAAAAGCAAGATGACACCAAGGAGTTCCAAGATTCCTTCTCCTCACCTCAACTAAAGAGGTAATCAAAGTCAAGCTTAGTGACTTTAAACAAGCACACTTGGGAGGTATTCCCATGGTATCCTTTTGTATATATTATGCTTTCTTGTTGATCTTTCATGCTTTGTTTTAGTGTATAGAAACAGGATTTCGAACTGGGGTTTGAGAAAGTCTGAAGGGGACAAAGAACATGTGTATTCTGGCTGATATCTGTCATCTGTATCGGTCATGACAGACTGATACACAGATTTTCGGTCATCAATATTGATAATGATTGATCGATATCAGTGGAGCCAGTCTACACCAGTCAACATATCGGTCACTTGTGACCGATATGGAAAGAAGTATGAAAGCAGAACAAATATCGGTCATTCATATCGACGAGACATGATCGACATAAGCACACCGTATGATTTTTGGTCCAGCGTGTCGATCACTGGTGATCGATGGGATTCTTGGAACCATATCGGTCACCAGTATCGATCACTCAAGACCCATGACCGATACACAGATTTTCGGTCATCAATATCGATAATGATTGATCGATATCAGTGGAGCTAGTCTACACCAGTCAACATATCGGTCACTTGTGACCGATATGGAAAGAAGTATGAAATCAGGACAAATATCGGTCATTCATATCGACCAGACATGATCGACATAAACACACCGTATGATTTTCGGTCCAGCGTATCGATCACTGGTGATCGATGGGATTCTTGGAATCATATCGGTCACCAGTATCGATCACTCAAGACCGACACAATCACACCGGGTGTATTTCAGTCAAGTGTGTCGATCAATGATGATTGATACTAATCCCAGAAAGCACATCAGTCTCCAATATCGATCAGTCAAGACCAAAACTGCCATTTCGGTCAATAATTTCGGTCATGAGTGACCGATATTCCATCTGAGGTAAGTATCTCAACTTTCAAAAAATTTTACCTCCTTTGGTTTGGAGCCAAATGAGTTTGAATTTTTAAATGGGATTCCTTCTGAACTTTTTCTTAGCTTCTGAACACTTTTGTTTTTGTCCCCCACACTTTTGATCCTTATGTTCTCTCACCAACCTTTGATTCCTTTGGCTTCCTCTCTTTTCTCTCTATTTAAGCAACAACTTCCTTCACTTCTCTTCACACTTAAATTCACTCTTCTTCTCACCTAAAGCTCGAAACTATTAGTTCCTTTTCTCTTTTATTGCTTTCTCTAAGTGTTCAAAAGCTCACTAAAGGTTTGCTTCCTAAACTATCTCTCTTTGCTCTTACTCTTTGCTTAGGTTAAAAATCGCTTAGTAGAAGTTTTTAAGAGCAAGCAGTGTTTAGTTTTGATTGTTGTGCTATGGTTTTGCAATTTGGATTTGTTTTGAAATATCAAGCTAGATGTTGAAGTTCTGTTTAATGTCTATTTATATCTTTGCTTGTTTATCTTCATCCACTTGCAAGATCATCATTTATTTTGCCTAAGAACCATTTTGCTAGAATGTCATATATAACTGTTTATTTTTTGTGCATTCTAGCTTATTTAACTGCTAGCTTTTGATCTCTTCTTGCTTTGAATAACTTTAAGCTTGTTGTTAGGACTTGCTAGACTTTTCTTAGCAAAAAAAGTTTCTCCATTAAAAGCTTTCAGCTATTTGGTTCTTCAGCTTTTATTCTATCACTTACCATGTTTTCAAGCTTTGCTTTTGAAGGTACAATGGGAAGGCTAATGAGCAATCCTCCAAAGACGCTGGAAAGAGTCCAGTTGGAAATGAGGGAGAGAATCAACAAAAGAAGGGCAATGCTGCTAGAGAACTCATGGAGGCTTTCAACCAGTGCACTTTCAAGCCAACTAGATATCCATGCACCTCCACAATGAAGGCACTTGGACTCTATGGCGACTGCAAAGGCATATTTGAGCGCATGGGCCTTGGAGCTTTCATGGAGATGCCACTCCCATCTTACCAACAGCTCACTTACCAATTCCTCTCCACACTCAAGGTGGTCAGGTATGAAGACAGTGAACTCTCTAATGGTGATGGATGGATTTCTTTTCGGATTGGCAAGGAAAAGTTCTCAACATTCAAGAAGATCGCCAAGGATCTAGATCTGAAATCCCACCCCACCAAGCTGAACAGGTTCGAAATCCCTAATAAGCAGCACATCATGCTGTGGGACATTATTGGGGATGGGAAATACACTACTGGAAGATCAAGGAACCAGCACCTGAGGCATCCAGCTGTGACTATGTCAACAAGGCACTTGTGAATACACTCTTTTCAAGTAAGGAGACAACATATCTCACAGGAAGGGAGGCAGATCTGATATACCAAGGACTGTATGATCTTTTGGGAGGCGACGAGTATAGAGAGCCTCTCAGAGCACCGAAAAGCTACCCCTGCTATGTATCTATGCTGATGGAACAGCTCTTGTCTTACCAGAGCTGGGTTTTAAGTAAGATGAAGAAGGAAGGCAGCCCTCAAGGGCACATTGGGGGAGTTGTGACAGCGGTTCTACAGGCTATTGGAGTAGACCTTGAGAGACATGAAGATGATGCGCTTGAACCACTATGGATTATGATTGATTATCTAAAGAGGAGCCACTACCTTGAATGAATCATTGGTGGGAAGCACGGATACAACTTCATCACAGGCCTTGACACACCAGCAAAAGTCCTTCTCCCCAATCCAAAGCTTACATCCTTCATCAGAAAAAGAAACATCAGCTTCAACCCAAGCACTGAGGAGCTCTACACAGGTGGACCTATTCCTACAGAAGGAGAAGAAGAAGACAGTGAAGAAGAAGAGGAGCACACTGAAGAGATTAGAGAAGAAAAAGAAGAAAATCAATGAAATGCTACTGCTGGCGCTGAAGGCCAAGGAGGAACCTATGAAGAAGATGAGCTTGAAGAAGAAGAAGTGTTGAACTACAGGTCAAAGCAGTTCCACTTCCAGCCCTATGAAGCTCCCAACCAAGGAAGCTCTTTGAGAGCAGCTCATGAGCACATCAACACACTCCAGAAGTGGTGCAAGTGGCAAGACAAAGCCATCAAAGGGCTTATGAAGATGGTGAAAGGAGACTTCAGGAAGAACAAGGCTACATCAGCATAAACTTCCCACCACAGCCACACCCATGAGCTCAACTCTCACCAAGAAGAGCAACTTCACTAAGCCGAGCCAACTGAAGAGGAGGAAGCTGTCTGGAACCCCCATGGAAGAAACTCATTCCATGCACAACCAAGTGATCAATGGGGTACATGGACACAACCAAGGGCCTCATCTTATGAGCAAAGAGCCCATGTTCCATCAGATTGGGAGGCATCAAACCCCAACCCTATCAAATTCAGGAGACATGGCAATGGGGCACACAAGGGACTTCTTCACAAGCTGAGCAACTTTGGTCAAGCTGGGTTCAACCAGCTCAAGAAGCAAGCATTCCACTCATGTTTATGAGAGAAGGAAGAGGAGAGCTAGCAAGTCTCCTCAAACCTCAGGATCATCCCACAACTCCTATCATTAAACCAATTACCACATCCTTTCCATTGTTCTATACCATTGCATCTTTTTTTTTTTGTAATATATGTTGTTGCTTCTCTCTTCCATTGCTTTCATTACACAAAGGACTGTGTAATTTAAGTGTGGGGGAGAGATTTGGGGTTTGACTTTGTGTTCTGTTTTCTTAGTTTTTTTTTTCTTTTCACTTTGAGTCTCATGCATATCATGCATGCATGTAAGGCAAAGAAAAACACAAAAAATCGAAATTTTTTAAAAAGTTTGCATTTCTGCAAACCAAAAAGAAAGCATGTAGTTGCATTTCATTCTTCTAGGATTGAGTCTAGTGTTGACATGTAGGTTGCATTGCATTTGCAATGGGCATTATGATGAATTTTCCTTGTAAAGTGCTTAGTGTTTAGAGATGATTTCAGTTTTTAAGTGCTTAGTTGTTTGATGCATCATATGATTGCCAGAAGTTAAGGCTGAACCATGCTTAGATTGCTAGATTTGGTCTTCTCATCTCATTCTGAAAGCATTTGCTCTCTGAAAATCAACTCTATCAACTTGAACTTTAATTTGGACTTTTAATTATCATGTCTTATGCATTGAAAAGTGATTAAGTAGCTACCATATACATATTTGGATCATCTTTCTCCTTTCTACCACTCTTGTTGATCCAAATAGCTGATCCTCATAATTATGGGACAGTTACATCCTCACCCTTAACCAATACCTCCTTTTGAGCCTAAACACTATTGTGAGAGCTGTGAGGCCTTTGCATTGCATTTTCAATTTTGTCTTGGCAAAAAGTGTTAGGAATAAGGCTGGCAATGATTAGCTCTCTTGTATATATCAGCTTGCATCTTCAGCTTGATTCTAGGATAGGAGTTTTGGGGGTTAAAAGGGTAGTGTAAGTGGTTTGAACTTCATGTTTATATGTTTTGAATGAAATGGAAAAGATCAGAAATGGTAGAAAAGGGGAAACAGTTTAGTATTGTGGTTAAGCAAAGGGAATAAAAGCTCTAAGTTCAAAATAAAGAGTTGGCGCCAACAACAATGCTTAGGAGGGCCCAAAAGAAGAAAAATCTGACCAAGAAGCAATCCACCAAAGGTAATGAAGGTGCCAACACAACAAAGAAGAGCAAGTTCCAACCAAAAAGAAGCAACCACACAAGCAAAAAGAAGAAGTTTCCCCAGCCATAAAGAAGGGTAAATGTTAGAGTTTAGGAAAGGGTAGACTTAGAGGATTCACTTTTGGGGTTTAGAAATGCTTAGGACTCATCTTTGGGAAATAAGGGTAGAAGAGAGCTTTGAATTGCATGCATTAGTGTGCTTTTACCTTTAGCATTTTGCCTAAGATGAAGTTTGTAAGACAAATCTTTTGCTTCATTTAACATATTTGAGTATTTACCTTTAATCTTTCTTTATTCTCTCTTCTAATCATGATTAACATCGTTTTCCTTTGTGATTTGGTGTTAAACATGAGTATGAGTGAGTAGTTTGCTTAGAGTTTCTAGATGTGGTAGATTAGGGAAATTTAAGACTTGATTAAAAGTGCTTCAGTTTATGGGTTCCTCTCTATTAATCTGTTATAAATGCTAGATTTAGATTGATCACACTTATCTAGGTTGTTAGCTTTCTCTTATGCCCACCAAGTGTTTGATGAAATGCTGATCTTGTTTAATAGAGGATTTGCTGGCCTTGGCTCAAGAGATTGACTGTTTAAGGAGCATTTTGACATGAATATAGTTGTTTAATATTGCTTGTTTGATGTTTTAGCACTAATGAGAGTTAGTTCTTGTTAAGATGTTTAGCAAAGGGCTATTTGCCAAGAGATTTGATCTAGCTTGCTTGATTGTGAACTCTATATCTAGGAATCACCATTGCTTGCTTACTTGCTTGATCAATAGAGTTTGAAACAGCCTTAGTTAGTGTCTGAATTCCCCAAAGTCAATAACCACATCTAGGAACTTGCGTTTCTCTTATTTAAATCTCGGATTTGCTCTGTTTTGCTCTGTTTTTCTTGCTTAAATCTGCTTAGTTTGCTTTTGTTTTCACTTTCTTTGTTGCTTGATCACATTAGAGTGTTACAACAGTTGTTTTGGCAACAAAAGCTTTTTCCTGCTTGCTTGACTTAAAGATTTCACTCTTAACTCTTCTGTTTTCAACTAAACCCAATTGGATTGACATTAAAACCCAATGCTACAATGACTAGTACAATGGGTGATTGACATAAGAGGCAAAAACCCTTGTATCAATTTGGCGCCGTTGCCATTTGGCTTTTCTGTTTGAATCATTAGAGTTTGTAGAATCTTTAAGATCAAGCTTTTAGTTTTCTTTGGTTACTCACTCCTTTCTCAGTGTTTTCATTTCAGGTAAGTTACAACAAACAACAAGATGTTGTACTTTGAAGACACTACCTACAACAACGTTTTCCAAGAGCCTCTACCTATGCACTACCTTGAAGAGAGCTACACTCTTTCCCCCACTCAAGACCAACCCTACGTTCCTACATATGGAACAACTGACATTAGGAGCATGATCATGGTAAACATCAATGTCCAGACCATTGGAACTATGAAGATGAACAAGAGATTTGCTGAGCTGCACAACAGGATAGATTATATTCATGATGACCTTCATGCCAAGTTTGATGACCTGGACTCAAGGATACATCTCTTGGAGAACAGCTAAGATGATGCACCAACACCAAGACTACAGGACACTCTTCCTAGACAAGCTGCATACAAATCTCAAGAATTCTGCCACTTACTCACTCAAGAGGCAGAGGAAGCAGAAGAGGTATTCACTGATGAAGATGCCTCATTGGAAGAGCTTGGAATCATGATCCAAGAAATGATATTGAGGAGAAATCAGAAGGAGTAAGATCACTGATCAAGAAGCTCAGGAAGTTGTAGGGAAGTTTCTCCATGGACTTGATGAAAGCTTGAACAGAGAAGAAGAACAGGAAAGAGCAGCACTGAAAGCTGCTCAGAAAGAGGAGGCTGAGAAAACCCTTGCTGCTGCTGAAGAAGCCGCCACACCAAAACACACTAATGCTGATGAAGAACCACTTGAGACACACCATGCTTTGCTGGTCTTATCTAAGAACACTCCTCAAGACTCCAAGGAGCTCTTCCATCACCAAGTGGGAAATTCTTCAAGCAGTAATGAGAAGGGTAAAGGACTTGCAGTTCAGGACTGCAAACCACCAGTCTCCTACCCCACAATGCATTTCACAAAAGCCAGAATGGAGATGTACACAAAGTTGAAGCAAGACATACAACATGCTGGAATAAAGCTCCCACATGGCACCACTTTGCTAGAAGTGAAACATCAAATTAGGTTCCTGAAAGAAGTTTTTGACAAGCTGGAGGTGGTGGAACCAATCCTTGAGAATGTGGGGGCTGAAAAGAAAAGAAGCAAGATGATGAAATCATTGCCAAAGCTCCCCAACCCAGGAAAGTTCCTCATCACTTGTGAGCTGGAGATGCTTGACAATGCCTTATGTGATTCAGGATCAACTGTGAATGTCTTGTCTCTCCATCTAAGCCAAACTCTGGGAATCAAGAAACTGCTGCCATACCGGACCTCTATCACTTTAGTGGACAACACCTCCACAAGGCCTCTAGGCATGGTGAAAGACTACCCCTTGAAGATTGGAGAATGCCTAGTGCCAACAGACTTTGTAGTCATGGAAAAAACATATTTCAGAGAGGTGCCACTACTTCTAGGCACAACACCATTCTTGGCAACAACAGGAGCTCAGTTAGACTTCAAGAGAGGTTCAGTGATTCTAAAGAATATTGATGAGTTCAAAGTCTACAATATTGACTCTCCTTCCATAGTTTTCTGTGGGGCAACTGAGAAAGAGAATGAACAGTGGAGGCTTCCAGATAATTTGGAGGATGCAATGAATCTCACTATGAGCATGTTGATGAGCGAGGCTTTCCTTACTGAACCAGGAAAGACACAAGATGTTGTGTTGAAGCTTGAAGAGGATTTGAAGGATAATGAAAGCTTAACCACCAAGGATGTGAAACCTTCAACCACACCAAATGTCAAGAAGAAAGGGCATAGGATGTCAGCTCGTGGCAAACCCAAGAAACTATCACAGGGAACATGGGTCTGGAGGAAGAAAGAGGTAGGAGGCCGAGCTCCATCAATCTCTACTCACTAGCCCTCAAGTAATCAAAGTCAAGCTTGGTGACTTTAAACAAGCACACTTCGGAGGTAGTCCCATGGTATCCTTTTGTATATATTATGCTTTCTAGTTTATCTTTTATGCTTTGTTATAGTGTATATAAACATGAGTTCGAATTGGGGGTTAAGAAAGTCTGAAGGGAACAAAGAACGGGTGTTTTCTGGCTGACATCGATCAACTGTATCGGTCATGACAAGACCGGTACACACTTTTTGGTCATGAATTTCGGTCATGTTTGATCGATGTTAGTGGAGCCAGTTTACACCAGTCAACACATCGGTCACTTGTGATCGATGTCGAAGGAAGTTTGAAAGAGGGACACATTTCGGACATCCACATCGGTCAAGCTTGATCGATGTAAACCCACCGGATGAATTTTGATCAAGTGTATCGATCAGTTATTGATCGATGTGATTCTCAGGAAACATATCGGTCACTAACATCGGTCATACACAGACCGACATAAACATGCCGGATGGATTTCAGTCGAGTACATCGATGATATGATGACCGATGTTGTCCCCAAGAAGCACATCGGTCACTAACATCGATCACTTATGACCGATACAGACTTTTCGGTCAGTAACAACAGTCATTTGTGACCGATGTTCCATTCGAGGTAAGTACTTCATTTAAAAAAATAAAAATAAAAAAAATTTCCCTCCTTTGGTTTAGAGCCAAGGGAGTTTAAATTTTAACATTGGATCCTTCCTGACCTCTTTCATAGCTTCTGAGCACTTTTGTTTTTGTCCCCTACTCTTTTGATTCCTTTGGTTCCCTCACCAACCATTGATTCCTTTGGTCCCCTCTCCTTCTCTCTATTTAAACCAACAACTTCTTCACTTCTCTTCACACTTCAGCTCACTCCTCTTCTCACCTAAAGCACGAAACTACTAGTTCTCTCTCTCTTTTATTGTATTCTCTAAGTGCTCAGAGGTTCCACAAAGGTTTGCTTCTTAAGCTATCATTCCTTTGCTCTTAAACTTTGCATGTGTTCATAATCGCTTAGTCTATGTTATTAAGAGCAAGTGTTGATTATTTTTACTTGCTGTGCTTTGATTTGACAATATGGAATTGTTTAGGATAAGCAAGTTAGATGTTGAAGCTTTGCTTAATCTTAATTTATCTCATTACTTGTTTATTTTCATTCCTTTGCAAGATCATCATTTCTTTTTGCCTAAGAACCAATTTGCTAGATTCTCATGCAACACTATTTATCCTTTGGGCATTCAAGCTTATCTAAATGGTAGCTTTTGATTTCCTCTTGCTCTGTAGAAGTTTAATTTTGTTGATAAGACTTGTTTGAATTTTCTTAGTCTAAAGTGTTTTCTTTTAAAGCTTTCCGTTATTAGGTTCTTCAGCTTTTGTTCTTTCACTTACCCTGTTTTCAAGCTTTCCTTTTGAAGGTACCATGGGAAGAACAAACATAGCTGCTGGGAAAAAGGGAAAAGTACCTCAGGAAGGAGCAACTACCTCACCAAGAGCGACCAAGGACAAGGGAAAAGGTGTTGCAGCTGAGACTTCATCCAAAGCCGCTAGAAAGAAACCGGCTGGAGAGAAAGGCGCCAAGCAGAGAGGCAAGGGAAAGGCTGCTGAGGAAGATATTCCATCCAGGAAGCACAGTGCTAGGGAGCTCATGGAGGGTTTCAGTCGATACACCTTCAAGCCAACAAGGTACCCAAGCTATACCACAATGAATGAGCTAGGGATCTACGAAGACTGCATCTCCCTCTTGGGGAACATGGGGCTCAGAAAGCTGTTACAGCCTCTTCTCTCCTATGAGCGCTTCACTCACCAGTTCCTCTCCACTCTCAAGGTGGTCAACTACGAGATGAGTGAGCTTCCTGACCATGATGGATGGATCTTCTTCAAGCTTGGAAAACAGAGGTTCACAATCACATTCCAAGAACTCTCAAAGGGGTTGGGGCTAAGCACCTATTTTCAAAGAGGAAAGAAGTTCATAATCCATGAATCACAGTACTCAAGGCTATGGGAAGTAATTGGAGTTGGGGAATTCAGAGCTGGAATTACAAGGAACCAACACTTGAAGCATCCTGCAGTTATATATGCACTAAAGGTTCTTGCCTGGAGAATAGATCCCCTCCTTAAGAATAGATCCCCTCCTTGTATAGGTGAGCTCATGGCCTGGAGGACTCACCATCCTGCCACCGATCTTTGCCTTGTTTTGCCACGTGTCAGCGCTGGAGAAAGCTTGGTGGCAGCTGCTGGGCACCCAAGCTGGTGATGCAGGTTAAACAGGTGAAGCAAGACAAGCCTCCTAAGAAGGTGAAGAATGTGAATCAAATTAAGTACTTAGCCAGGCTGCTTCGTCTCCTAGGAGCTTCTCTTGATCAATCCAACAAAATACAAGATCACACCAAAACGTCCCACCGAAAACACCGTTTGGTCCTATTGAGAAACTCATGAAATAAACTTACCTCTTAACCATTTTAACACTAATAGGGCATAACCTATCCAAGCCATATTCAACATCTCCTCAAACCAAATATAACTAAACTATCCAGGGAATGCATTGTGAGAACAAACTAAAATATTTCCAAGACAACTTGATTTCTTTTGACTAAGAGGCTTCTGATAACTCCCTCCTTACCTTTAAAGGTTGTCTTATCACTTTGAACATAACAAAGCATCACTTGATCATTTTGGAACGGATCAGCTACGTGACTGAAATATGTTCCATTTGATTCTTTCGTTCTTTTCTTCTACCCCTTTCTTTTCCTTGGCTTTCCTTGATCTTTCCAAACTCAACTAACTATTGCAGATAGCTTAGAATTGTTCTGGCTGCGAAACATATATCCCATGGCTGGTCTCAGGTTAGTGTATGAACTGGGTCTTGATTGCCTTAACTAAAGTCCTTCGACCGCTTAGGCTTCTTTATGTCGCTCTTGTTATTTTAAAGTTTAAAGATACTTATTAACCTCCTTCAAAATTCTTTTACCCCAATTGGCCGTACTTGGACAACTAGGCCATGTTCTGGTCCTTTTTATGGGGTATTACATTCTCCTTGCCTTATTAGAATTCGTCCCGAATTCTTAAGGGTTTCAACACCATCCACTTGAGATCTTATCTACATCGGCATACTCCTTTCCTCTGCTCCTTTTAATTTTTCTTAAGCCTTCTTTGTTTTCTTCCATAGATCTTCCTGGCTCCTTCATTTTCTCCCATCTTCAACAGAAAATCCTTTGTGTTTGAATGATAATGATATCAGATTCTTCCTTTACCATCCTCAAATTTTCTGTATCTTTCATTCAGATTCAACTCTTCGTCTCTTCCTCTCACATTCTTTTTTATAGACAAGCCCAATTCAGTAAGCACTTTTCGGTCGTTGGTGTGCTCTATCATCATATTGCCATTACTCTTCCATGCTTCTTGGTGTAACTCTCCCATCACCATGACATACCTTCATGCCAATGTAAATTGACTATACAACCTTCTTCTCCTTGCACCTGATGTTTTTATCCAAAGTTTAGCTTCCACCTAGCAATGAACATCTGTTCGTGCAATTGATGTAAGCTTTTATGCTATATCAATCCTCAAGTTTACACTATTCATTGTAGCATTGAGTTTTATCAATCGAAAAGGGGAGATTCAGAACAATAGGAATGCAGTAAAGTTCTTAATTCAAGTCAAGCAAGAAGATTTAAATGTCTAACAACCTAAAATATCAAAGCAAACTTGAAGCAAACACTTAACAAAAGCAAGCAACAAGTAGAAGATCAAAACTAAACAAGACAAGGCAAATAGCTAAGGCAAAATTCGAAATTAACCAAGAATAAAGAAAAGACAGCACTGAAGATGGGATAATTGATATTAGGGAACTCTCTACTTGATAGCTTGCTATATTAGAGCATGGAAGCAACCCCTATTCGAAGAAGATGCCAAGGAAGGAGTTTTGCAAAGTTTAGTCCCATATCGAGGGGAAGCATCGAGAAAAACCTCCTTGGAGTATGCCTGATGTGAGCCGCGAGACGTGGAGATGAGGACCGGATCGAGGAGTCTAAGGCAGTGGATGCATCGAGGTGCTATATCGAGCAGGGTATGCTGCACAGGCCGATATGCCCTGCACGAGCCACATCGGGGTTGTACATCGAGCATAACATTGTCCGTACAACCTCGATACAACTCGCACGTTGACCATCTGATTTTCGTTGACCTTATCTTGTTTATAAGTTTTTTATCCTTCTTATGGATCCCTACTATAAAAGAATAACCAAAAAACATTGTCTTTATCTTATCTTATGCTTTCTATCAAAAACTTTATCTTTTCATCTTGTTCTTGCACTTTACAGGGCGGTTTGCTTTAGATCTTTTCCCTAATGAAGTTTGCAATCTTATGGTTTAATCTTGTCTTCCGATCTTTGATTTAGCACCCTGGCAGTTTAGTTTCTTTATCATTGCCTTTTAATCTCATCTAATTATGTTTAACTATAAACAAATAGGATTAAACTTGATTAGTGAGTAGTTTACATTAGATTTAGGGTTCTAAATAAGGAGAGTGGTGATTAAGATGTGATTAAGATGTGATTAGGCTTGATTAGTTTATTACCTGTTGTGTCCTTCTCTTGCAAAGTGATTAATGTTTATAAAGCATACTCCTTTTGATTGAATATGGTATTGTTGATGCATATGGTTCACTTGATGGCTTGATATCTCATTTTTATGCATGGTTTGCTAACTTGGTTTGATACTCTAGCTCGGTTTATGTTTCCTTTGTTCAGTGACACCAAAGTGATAGTTCACCTTGCTAGGTGATTCGCTTAGGGCTAGATAGTGTTGGTTATGAGATTCTTGCTTCATGGTTAGATAGTGTGCATTGAAAGATCTTGTCTTTGTTTGATTCCTCTTCATTACTTAACATTGTTAGGATTTCGCAACTGTGTGCTTAAGTCCATATTTTTGATTTGTGTGTAGCTACCCAGGTCCCTATATGGTTCATAAGATTGATAGGTTTATCTGAATTCTTGCTTGGGTGAGAGTTGCTTACTTGCTTAGTACTTCTCTTAGGCTAGAATGGTTCTGTTCTTTATGCTTATGGTGGAAGAATACACAATCACCAGTGGGTTTGACACATCAATCTTATTGAATATGAATTGCTTATTGACGCCAAACTGATTCCTTTTAGATACCTTGTCTAGTAGTACAATATTGAGAATTGCTTGCTTATGAATGCTTGATGTTTGCCTTCACTAGAAATCCCCTTTGTCACTCTTGAGAACCACTAATCCCATTATTGCTTAGAACCCTAAATCTTGCTTTTGATTAATTGTCTTAAGATCATCTTGCTTAGTACTTTTTATGTTGTTCTTTTATTTAGTCCTTGTTTAGTTCTTGCTTTAGATTCTTCTAGCATTTCAATTCTGCTTTCTTTTACTGCATTCCTAAGTTGTTAGAGTCACCATTTCATAATCATAATCCCCAACCTTACTTAGCTTATATCATTGTTTGTATCTCAACATCCACAAGTGTGTTTGACACCTAAGTCCCTATACTACAACTGATTTGGGGACTAGGATTACTTTGAAGTATACAAGGGCCTCAAAAACCCTTCTTCAAATTGGCACCATTGCCATCTGTGGATTCTTTGAGTTTAATATTGCTGTTAGACTAAGTACTTTTCATTAAAGTTACTAATTTGATCTATTTTTCAGGTACTTGTATGAATTTGAGGGCCAAAGGTTCATCAAATCTGAGTCCTTCCATTGCCAACATCCATAGAAGAAGAGCTGTGAGACAGAGAGTTCAAAAGTCGGAAGAACAGAGAATGTCAGAGCAAGAAGCTTAGTTACCACATGTTTGTGTGGTAGGACAGGAACCTTTACAACAAGCTGCAACACATATGGAAGCACAAGATGCTTTAAACCAAGTGGCTGGAGTTCAGGGATTGAGAGTACCAGTTCATGCACCTTGAGTTGCAAGACCTATAGGAGCTGGTGATGCGCCTGATACTCACCACAACATGAATGGATTTCATGCTCCAGCTGTGTACGAAAACCACATCAAAATCAAGCTTGGGTTAATCAACATGGTGCACGGAAACAGATTTCATGGTCTGCCCAATGAAGATCTTTTGGATCATGGGATCAGTTTGACAAAGTGTGTGGTATGACCAAGATTCAGGGAGTTTCTGAAGATGTTTTAAAGCTGCACTTGTTCCCATTCAGTTTAGGAGACAAAGCACATCAGTGGGAGAAGACACTTCCACAAGGCTCCATATCCACTTGGGATGAATGCAAAACAGCATTCCTTAACAAATTCATCAGCTCAACAAGAGCAGCAAACTCAGGAATACAATTAGCAGCTTCACTCAACATGGGAACGAGACATTTGCTAAAGCATGGGAGCGCTTCAAGTCATACACTTTGCAGTGCCCTTATCATGGGTTCACAAATGAAAATTTGTTGTCTACATTGTACAGAGGAGTGACGCCTAAGTATAAGATGCTCTTGGATACAACATCAAATGGAAATTTCATGGGGAA
The DNA here is from genome assembly GCA_911865555.2 of Thlaspi arvense. Taxonomy (NCBI): domain Eukaryota; kingdom Viridiplantae; phylum Streptophyta; class Magnoliopsida; order Brassicales; family Brassicaceae; genus Thlaspi; species Thlaspi arvense. The sequence goes on from OU466860.2 coordinate 17,249,821, forward strand.
TATTGTTATTGATGGACTAGTCCTTGTGGAGAATTTTGGCACTATCTGATGGAAACTTTGGGGAAGAGTATGACAGAACATCAAGAGCTGTTAAAAGTGCTGAAGGTGAGAGCACAACTAAGAAAGAGATTAAAGCTTTGAATGACAAGTTAGACAAGCTCTTGAGTGCATCATTCATGAGTATAAGCTACGTTAGTGAATGATAGGGCTCAGGTTTTACCCAAATAAAAAGTACTGCAAGTTGCACAGCAAAGCAATCGTAGTATAAGGGGTTATCAAATCCCAAGGGAGTATGTAAACTACACTAGCGAATGTAGGTTTGGATTAAGCTAAGCAGAATGTAATGTCTGTAATGCGAAATAGTAAAATAAATGCAAGTGGGTGTTTTATGTTTGTTCTTAAAGTCCAGAAAGCTAAATGCGCTAAGTCAGGACAGTTCGCAGGTTGAATCCGAGAATGTAGAATGCATGAAATCAGGAATGATTAAGAATCGTTTTAAACATGAATCACTGATGTATAACTAATCAATTCTCATTGCAGAAGTTAACTAAGTTTAAATCACAAAGTTTCAAATCTCTTTGCAAACCCTAACAACCTAAACATGCAATATGATCAGATTCAATTGTTCACAAAACTCCTAAGCCAAATCTCTTTGCACTAAGTTGTTTTTCTCATCAAATACTAGTTCAGGTTATCAATAATGCTCTCACATGTATTTAACAACCTATGATTTTTGGAATTCTAGATGATGTGTCTAAGAAATTCGATTTTAAAGCAAGCAGAGATGAAAAACCAAAAGATATTCCTAACCGGTAGCGATTCTAGAAACTCTTCATCAACCCTTGAAAAAGCCATAACTTAACTAACAAACTACTCAGACATGGTGATTTGAAAAAACATCATGAAGAGAATAGATTGCATAAAAGAAATAAGAAGTAAAGATGAAGGAGTGTGAAATCTGCACTGAAAGAGTCTGATTTGTCTCTCCAAAAGCTCTTCTACAAATCTCTCTCTAAAAACTCTCTAGAATAATAAGATACAAGATATCTGCCAAAAGAATGGCTGAAAACCCCAATATACAAGCTAAAACACGATCTGGGGCGTTTTTTGTAAACGCTGAAACGTTTGGGCCAAAACTGCAAATAATCCTCTATCTTTTAGAAAACAGCCTCGACCCCTTCCTTTCTGGGTGACGAGTGATATATCATGGTTTTTGCTGGTTTTTGACCATGATATAAGTCTTGTTTATAGAGTTTTTTTGGTATTTTTCGATTCCTATAGAGTCTTTGCAGGTTTAGGTACGAATGGAGCATAATTGTGGATTCTGGAACCTTTTGGAGCTATACTGAAGTTGTTGCTTAAAAGACCAAGTCAGAGGGCATTAAAGAGCAAGGTGTCGATCGACACCCACCTCTTGGTGTTGATCGACACTGATCGTGGTTGCGAAGAAGCGTTAAATCTCATTAGAAGAAATTGCAACTTGGCCCAGAAGTTTCCCATTATTTGCACTTTTGCCCCAGTTCGTGTTTAGACTTGTATTTAGGTTTTTCTAAGGCATTGTTAGTGAGGTTTATAAACTAACTTTCAAGCAGGTTTTATGCAGCAGAGAGGTTATCAAAACTCTAATGAATGCAATGTTGTAGTAAGGCAAGCAGGAGAGTGTCAATCCACTTCTACGAGGCAGATAATGCACAAAGAATGCAAGGAACTAGGCAAATCTAAGCAGAATGAGACAGTTTATGAGAAATTAACTAAAAAACTAGATGCAGCAACCTGAACAGAGCGAAACCTATTTTAAAAATACTAGAAAGGAAGCAACTACCACGAGAAACAAACAGATTAATTAAAGGAAAGAGCTTCGAATTGTTAAAAATCGACTAGTGGATCGACCACAAGATCGACCACTAGATCGAGCAGTGACGATCGATCTCGTCTAAAACCGTAAGAACAACAAATCTAATGATCAGGATGCTATCAGGGAACAAGCGAAAGACGAAATAAGACTTAAAGATTCTAAAAGAAGGGGTCTAGGGTTGAGATTCATGTAAGGGTTTCAAAGGATCGATCTTGGGTTTGAAACTTTAGATCGACTCACTTGGTGAGGATCTCTAAGCCTTGAAAACGAAACAAGATCTATCTGTGGCTTTCGGTATAGATCACTCTTTCATCCTCTCCTCCAAACCCATGGCTTGTGGTGGAAAGAGAGGTCGAAAGGCAGGGAAAACAGATTTCAAGTAGATGGCTTAACTAGTCCCCCAAACTTCCATGGCTTTTGGGAAGGGATAACTAGTCTCTAAGGTGTGATCTTCCGAGGCTCCTGGATCCTGTCAAGGTAAGGAACCTCTCGGATCATGAAGCTCTTGGTGTGAGAGTCTTCAAGCATTAAGCTTTCAACACCTTAAAAGAGATAGCCTTTAAAACGTTTAGAAAACAAACCAAGATCGAACCTATTCTACCCCTTAATCCTCTCAACCCCGAACCCAAAGTAAACTACTCGCTACACATAGAGTAAATCAAGCAAAGCAGAAGAAACGAGACGATAAACATGAAAGGAAAACTGGATTAAAAGATAAAGATTCGAATACAAAAGCTTCAAAAGAAAAACTGGTTCAACAATGGTGTTCTTCGCTAAACGAGAGAGAAAAAAACTTGAAAGAAAAGATAAGAAATCTAAAAGTTATCGAAAAAGCATCTCGCCGCCTTGCCTAAAATGCCCAAACAATCCAATGGTCCCCCCTTCGCTAACAGCCAAAAACGGTTGAAAGGACAGAAATCGACCACTGGATCGAGTGGTTCTCTCGATCACATCCGTGCATCGTGTCTTCGGCTTGATCTTCTTCGGCGAATCGAGTGTTGAATCCGATCTCGGTATCGATCTTCGGGTGGATCGAGTGGTGTACTCGATCTGGCTCTCGCTCTGCATGGCGTCATTTACGTCCGTACCGATTTATCGATTGCTTCACTCGATCTCTGTCTCGATCATTCTCCTTGGATCGCCTAGTTGGCTCGATCTTCTGGTCGATCAACTCCTGGATCGACCGGCCATGCTCGATCTGCTGCTCATCACTGGTCCTTAGCATATTTCCGAGCTCCCACGAACTGCTACATCAGCTTCCACAAGCCCACGAACCTCCATGACTCCAAAGCAGCCAGAAACAACCTGAATGTGATGCAAAATGCAAGGAAAATGCATATGCTGATGCAAGAATGCTCTAGGACTCTAAGTGATGCAATCTAACCTAAAACATGATACAAATGCATGAAAAACTAACTAATGAGTTTGCAAAATGTATGCAATATGCTATAACATCAACTCCCCCAAACTAACTTCTTGCTTGCCCTCAAGCAACAAAAAGCAAGTAAGGAAGAGAGGTTTTTAGAAAAATCAAAGGGGTTTTAAACTTTTTGCAATGGTGCCTTTCAAATGGATCATCTCAATGTCCTAGTTAACAGTTCTAAAATGCTATGCTTACACTGATACTCCAAAGAACTTAGCCATACTCATCACACAAAGAAATTCAAATCATGACTCTCCTATTCCTAACAATCAAAGAAACTCATCCTTTAACTTTCATTAACATTCGAACCATGAATCAAACTTATGCACTTTAAAGCAAAACACATTTGGCAAGGGTTATGGTTATGAGCATAGAATGATCTCATTTGAAAAGGGTTTATAATCATAACAAGGGTTTCTCTCAAAAATGGCTTGAACTTATGCATAATGCTAAAGGTAAAGACAATTTATGCATACATGATTAGATTCTCATCTACCCATGTAAACTATCAAATGATCCTATACCCCTCTCATTTAAGAAATTTAATCCTCACTCACCACTTAAGAGTCTACCCTTTTTCTCACACTAAGCAATCCCCAATTCAAAATAAAGACATTTTTAAACTTTTTAGGCTAGTGAAAAGGTTTTGAAAAAATATTTTTTTTTTCTTAGAAATTTCTTATTAGTAGCTCTCTTATTATTATTATTATTTTTTTTTCTTCTCTTTTTTTTTTATTTGGCACTTAGGCTCTTTTTATTTCTTTTTTTTTTTTTTTTTTTTATTTTTACTTATTATGAGAGAGCTACTTTCTGAAATTAGAGCATACTTAGTTTTAAAAGCAAACCTTTCACTTAAAACCTCATTTCTATCCTTAAAACACAAACTCTTTGAAACCGAAACAATTAGACAAGAAAGCAAACCCCAATGATCCTCCAAACTTATCCTAAACCAATACCTAGCTTCAAAATGCAAAGCTAGCAATCAATATGAAAACCAAATCATGTCGCCTAAACCTAACACTTTATGCCAAGTTCAAACCGAAAGTAAGGCCTCACAAAGATGTCACACAAGAACATTTGGCTTCAAAGGAGGGTAAGGTTCAAGGAGGGAGTTCTACTTAGGCTCACAAAGAGTGGTAAAAAGGAAGAAGAGAGCCTAAATTTTTTAAAACCATGTGTTCATTTTCAAATGCATAAGAATGATAATTAGAGTTTCAAATTAAGGTTTTCACTTAGTAGGATGAGTTTCAAATCATGAGAGTTCAATTCAAGCCACGAAAATCCTAACTAGTGATCCAAGCATGGTTAGAGCTTACTTTCAAAGCATAAACAAAGCATAAGAGAACTACCAACTAGGGCATTGAAATGATTCATAAGTAAAAACACCTTTTTAAGAAATTCTAACCCCTTATGCAAAATGCAAACAACTTAGGTGATATGAGAAACTCTAGACTCAATCCTAACATGTTTTTTGAAAAGATGAATGCAACTACATGAATCTTTGAAAAAATTTTAAAAATTTTACCAATTTTTCATGACCTAAGACTCAAGGATGCACAAAGGAAAATAAGATCAAAGAACACAAGATTAAATCACACAAGTACTCCCCCAAACTTGCTTGACACCGTCCCGGTGGCAAACTCATCCGGAGGAGCATCAAAACACAATGCAAGAAACAAATATGAGCGGTTATATACAATGGAAGAAGGTTGTTTACCTCTGGTCTAGGCTCGGCTGGAACTTGAGGATGTTCCAGAGGAGCTAGAGATTGTTGCTTTGCCTTTGTCAGCTGGTTCTTGTAGAGAATGGCGCGCCGGCTGAATGTTGTCTCCTTGGGTCTCGCGGATGACAATCCCTCCGGTTGAGAGCCTTCTCTTCTCGGGTTGTTGTATCTCTTGGCTAGCAGCTGGCTTAGGCTGGCCTCCCTGAAGTGCTTTAACTTTCTTCCCAAGCTTCTTCAGCATCTTCCCTTGCCACTTGTTAATCTTCCTTTGCATCTCTACCACCGATGCTAGGAACTTCTCGGTTTTTGTCCTTGGTTCAAAGTCCAGCTTGGGAAGTGTGTAAGCTTCGGGTATCTCGTCTTCCGTGCCTGGAGACTCTGATCTTTGACGTGGGGCAATGGCTGAAGCAGGCGCTCATCCTAAAGGGGCAAAGCATTCTTCCTCCGTGGGTAAGAACTCGATGTTCCCAACACCAAGCAGCTCGGTTTCATCCCTGTTGGGAAGGATGCATACTCTCTTCTTGTCTTTGTCATCTATGAAGAGGTAGGCATAGAACCCTTCTGCTGGTGTGCGTCCCAAGCTATCAGTATTCCTCATGTATGCTTCATCCATGAAAGCTCTGTTTGGGACGTGAGCAAAGTCATGGATGGGCACACCGGCTTGCACGAACAAAGGAGTAAGGAAACCGCCAATGTAGGAGGAGGTTGCCTTGCACCGTAAGGCATAAGCCTTGTACTTCACCAGGGAAGCCGCGAGCACACAGCCGTAGTTCACCTCATCGCCGAGTTCATCTTCTATGGGCTCTTCATTTCCATCCGGATCAGACACCAAGTGCTTCACACCTTGGAAGAGGAAGCACAGCTCCGTCTTCGTGACAGTAGGAGCAACAGACCTTCCACTGAATGTATTGGCAATCAGCTTCAGAGTATACCTCAGCACCGGACTCCTAACTCGCTTGATCTTGGCGGTGTTGGCTTTGTAGTCTTCATTGCTGATCAGGTCCCAAAACTCGTCGGCTTTCTTGAAGGCTGGGAACTCGACCTTGTGTGCATCAGCGTTGAGACCGTAGGCTTGGCATAGCTCAGGGATGGAGAGTGTGTAAGCTTGACGGCAAACTTTGAAGTAGAGGTGACCTTGAGAAGGGACGGGTGTACTAGGATTCTCATACCAGAACTCCAAGGTAGCTAGGAAGTCTATTGTCACTTCAGGAATGGTTGGGCAATCCATCCGTGACAAACACCTCAAGCCAATGTTCTTGAGGAGTTGATCGAAGTCCCCAAGAATCCCGAGCCTAGACAAAAGCTCCTGATCAGCAAACTTTGTGGGTTCAAACCGGAGCCTCTCCAATCGCTTCTTATCCCTCTTTTCATCTTTGCTCCATTGTTCCTGAAACAAGATTCTAAGGATATTGATAAGTAAGAGGCGATTTAATGAGAATGAGAGAAGAGAGAAAGAATTTATAATAACTACCCTAGAATTTTGGGGAATAAATAAAAATCATAGCTAAATAAAAGGAAATCAAATCTTTAGATTCTGAAAAATCTGGAATTATTCCAATTACTTACCTAGTTTTAAAAATTCAAAACCAATCCTATATTCTAAAACAAGATCTTGCGGATTTAAAGGAGATTTTCTTAAAATAAATCATTGAGTTTGAAAATACCTTTGCAAGAGGTTTAGAATATCTTTTGCTAGCTCTTAAAAAGTAAGACTCTCACTCTCTTTGTTTAAAAATCTCGAACAAAACAGGAATGAGATGGTGAGAGGATGATTGAAACATTTAAAGACTTAGCAAAACCAAAACATTGGGTGGTCAAAGTGGTTTCTGACAAAGTCTTGGTCAAGGCACATCTTTCATGGTCAAAGATGCTTGCCTTGTCCAAGTTTTGAATTTAAAAATTGGAGGGAAAGGAGTAAAGGAGGGAAAGAAAATTGTTACCTCGGCATGAGATCGAGTCCATTTAGTCGATCTAGGACTCGATCTCATGCCCAAAATGGCTTAGATCGAGAGGGTTACTCGATTTGAGACTCGATTCATAGTGAATCGAGTCCTGGATCGATTGGCTCTCTCGATCATTGAGATGTTGGCTCCTCGGCTAAGTCCTTGTGATCGAGCTATGTCCTCGATTTAGGGGTCGATTTAGCATAGATCGAGTGGTGGATCGAGTCGAGTGATCGATCAGTTTTTCACAGATTTTCCCGAGAGAAATTAGATCGGTCGATCCGATTTGGATCGATCGATTCTTTTTCGTCAAGGTCGATCTTGTCACTCGATCTTGTCTAGATCGACTGGCTCCTCTCGATTCACTGACTCGATCTAGCAAAGATCGAGCCAGGATCAGTCGATCTAGCACTCGATCTCTAGCCTTATTCTAACCCTTATTGCCTTTTTAAGACCTCAAAGTCAAGGCTTAGAATCCTTATACCTGTTCCTACACACTTGCAAAATAAAAACATAAAACTGAAAGGGAAATAAAGCAGAAGTATGTACAGGATAAACATGGGAATGCCTCCCAAGTGCGCTTTCTTTAACATCTTTAGCTAGACCTTACTTGGTCTAAGCGGATGGTGGGTCTTGGAGAAGCACCGAGGTACTCTCCTTGTCAAAGCTGTCTGCCAAGTAGGGCTTGACTCTGTGTCCGTTGACGGTGAATGCACTGCCACTTTTTCCCATCAGAGTAACAGCTCCATACGGCAAGACCTCTTGAATCACGAACGGTCCGCTCCACCTTGATTTCAGCTTGCCCGGGAAGAGCTTGAGCCTCGAGTAGTACAGCAACACCAGTCCTCCTTCCTTAAGCTCCTTGGCGACCAGCTTCTTGTCATGAGCCTCCTTAGTCCGCTCCTTGTATATCCGGGAGCTCTCATAAGCATTCAGCCTCAACTCGTCCAGTTCGTGTAGCTGAATAAGGCGCCTCTCCTGAGCCGTCTTGAGATCAAAGTTCAGCCTCTTTGCAGCCCATAATGCACGGTGTTCCAGCTCAACCGGGAGGTGACAGCCCTTGCCATAGAGTAGAGTGAAAGGAGTTGTACCAATCGGCGTCTTGAAGGCGGTACGGTAGGCCCAAAGAGCATCGTCCAGCTTCACTGACCAATCCTTCCTTGTAGCTCCGACGGTCTTCTCTAGGATAGCCTTGATTTGCCTATTGGAGACCTCCACTTGACCGCTTGTTTGAGGATGATACGGTGTAGCCACCTTGTGCTTAACCCCATACTTTCTGAAGAGGCACTCAAAGACCTTGTTTATAAAGTGGCTTCCTCCATCACTTATAACAACCTTGGGTACCCCAAACCTTGGGAAGTTGATACTCTTGAACAACTTGATTACCACCTTAGAGTCATTTGTAGGGGAAGCAACAGCCTCAACCCATTTGGAGACATAATCCACAGCTACTAAGATGTATTTGTTGCCGTATGAAGAGGGAAAAGGCCCCATGAAGTCAATCCCCCACGCATCGAACAAGTTAACCTCGAAGATAGGAACTTGAGGCATTTCGTTCCTCTTGGTTATATTCCCTGCTCGCTGACATGCCTCACAGCTCTTCACAAACTCGTGTGCATCTTCAAAAATGGAGGGCCACCAGAAACCGGCTTGCAACACCTTCATGGCAGTCTTGAATGAGGCAAAGTGTCGTCCGTATGAAGAGCCATGGCAATGATAGAGAATGTCCCTGGCTTCTTCCTTTGTAACACATCTCCGGTACAAGCTGTCTACTCCTCTTTTGTATAGGTAAGGCTCGTCCCAAAAGTAGTCACTAGCCTCCCTCATAAACCGCTTCTTGTGATAGCTGTTGAGATGTGTTGGCTCCTCACCACACGCTACATAGTTCACCACATCAGCATACCACGGTAGATCCTCCTCCTTAAAACTCAACACTTCCTCAAACCTTCCTTCTAGCTTCCCACAAACAGCAGTAGTAATCGCCATAAGCTGCTCTTCTGGAAGAGAGTCATCTAAAGGGAGAGACTCGTTGATCCTAAGCCTTGAGAGGTGGTCAGCGACTCCATTTTCTATCCCTTTCTTGTCTTTAATCTCCATGTCAAACTCCTGGAGTAACAGAATCCATCTTAAGAGCCGAGGCTTAGTGTCTTTCTTCGAGTAGATGTATCGTAGGGCAGCGTGATCCGTGTATACAATAGCCTTGGAACCAACGAGATATGATCTGAACTTCTCAAAGGCGAATACTACTGCAAGCAGCTCCTTCTCCGTAGTGGTGTATCGTGATTGCGTGTCATCCAAGGTCCTTGAAGCATAATAGATCACATGTAGCTTCTTGTCTTTCTTCTGACCAAGGACGGCTCCTACGCCGTAGTCACTAGCATCACACATGATCTCAAAGGGAAGAGACCAGTCTGGTGCTTGGACTATAGGGGCTGATGTAAGGGCTTCCTTGATGGTCACGAAAGCCTTCAAACATTCTTCATCGAATACAAACTCAGCTTCCTTGCACAACAGCCGTGTAAGAGGGCGTGCAATCTTGGAGAAGTCCTTGATGAAACGCCTGTAGAACCCTGCGTGCCCCAAGAAGCTTCTGATCCCTTTAACATTAACCGGTGGCTCTAGACCCATCATGACCCCCACCTTAGCTTGATCAACCTCAATACCCTTCTCTGAAATCTTGTGACCGAGCACTATCCCTTCCTTGACCATGAAGTGGCATTTCTCCCAGTTCAGCACCAGGTTTGTCTCTTCACGACGTTTAAGTTCCCTGCAAAGATTCAACAAACAAGCAGGAAAGGACGCACAATACACAGAGAAATCATCCATGAATACCTCTACCATCTCCTCTATAAGATCAGAGAAGATAGACATCATACACCGCTGAAAGGTAGCCGGTGCATTACATAATCCAAACGGCATCCTTCGATATGCAAAGGTAACGTAGGGACATGTGAAAGTCGTCTTCTCCTGATCGTTTGGGTGGATAGGAATTTGAAAGAAACCACTATACCCATCGAGAAAAGAGTAGTAAGGGTGATTTGCAAGCCTCTCAAGCATTTGATCAATAAAAAGCAAGGGGAAATGGTCTTTTCTAGTCGCAAGGTAAAGCTTTCTATATTCAATACACATTCTATGACCAGTAATGGTCCTAGTAGGGATAAGTTCATCCTTTTCATTCCTTATGACTGTGATCCCTCCCTTCTTAGGCACCACGTGTACAGGGGAAACCCACGTGCTGTCACTTATGGGATAGATCACGTCAGCCTCTAAAAGCTTTAGGATTTCCTTCTTAACAACCACTTTCAAGTTAGGATTCAAACGCCTTTGATGTTCTACAGAAGTGGCGTTCTCATTATCCATGTGAATCCTATGAGTGCATAGCATTGGAGAAAGGCCCTTGATGTCACTTAAAGAGTACCCAATGGCCTTTCTATACTTTCTCAGCTCAGTCAAGAGCGAGTGCAACTCATCATCACTGATGTTTTCGTTCACTATCACGGGATAGGTGTCATTAGGCCCTAAGAAAGCATACCTTAGCCCTTTTGGGAGCTCCTTTAGGTCCACCTTTGGGGCTAACAGCTCACTCCAGTCATCCTCGTGGCTGTTGTTGTTGCTTTCTTCCTTGGAACTCTCCCTTGAACTCGAGGCATGGCCCTTCAGACTGCTTTCCTCCGGTCGATTTTCCTCTCGATGTAGTCTAGATCGAGCCATTTCACTCGATTTACTTACTCGATTTGATATGGATCGAGTAAGGGATCGAGGCGCTGAGTCGATCTCTTGATTGGACTCCAAAATGATCGGGAGATCTCTCTCGATTGTCGACTCGATTGTTTTTCCTGATCGAGCATCCTTCTCGATCTGTCCGTCGATTGTTGCGCCGGATCGAGTTGTGTTCTTGATTGACTTGTCGATCTGTCCCCTGGATCGAGTGATAGCGTCGATCTCTAGGCAGCAACCTTCTTCATTCTTGATAATCCTCCTCGAATCCAGCAGGTTTACGTACTCTTGGGTTCTCTGGTCCACATAGCCGAACTCCCCTGGCTCCTTAGTGAGTGCTAGCTTCAAATGGTCTTCTAGAGCTAGCTCTTCCAGCAACTCATCCGCCAGTGCATCCATCGTTTCAATATAGAAAGCTTGTCCTTCAATGGTCGGCTTCTTTAGAACCTTGTGGATGTCAAAGTCTAGCCTGATCTCCTTCCCCAAATGCAAGGCAATCTTCCCATTCTTCACATCTATTATAGCCCCGGTGGTTGCAAGGAACGGTCTCCCTAAGATAAGTGGATCTTTAGGTTCCTCGTCCATCTCCAACACTACAAAGTCTGTAGGTACGTTTATACCACTGATTCGTACCGGTAAGTCTTCAAGAAGCCCCACTGGTAACCTCACGCTTCTATCAGCCAGCACCAATGAGATCCGACAGTCTTTAAACTGAGTAAAACCAAGCTTTTTAGCCACGGAGTGAGGCATCAAGTTTATGCTAGCTCCGAGATCACACAAGAAACTTTTGAACTCTAGAGGACCCAAAGCACAGGGTATTGTGAAGCTTCTAGGATCTCCCAGCTTCTTAGGCACTATCTCCTTATGAATAACCGCACTACACTCTTCACTTAGTACATGTACCTCTTTGCTTTCTTTGTTCTTCTTCACAAGGGTGTCCTTGAAAAACTTGGCGCACTTGGGCATCATAGCGAGACAGTCTACAAGAGGCAGCTTGATTTCCACGTCTTTTAGGTGCTTCTCAAACAAGATCCGGTGCTTCTCTATAAGCTGCTTTTTTAAACGACCGGGAAATGGCAACTTCGGTACGTAAGGTGGGGGCACGTAGTCATTCTTCTCCTTGGTGGTTAGCTCAGCTTTCTTCTCAGCTACCGCCTTATCTCCTCTCCTTGGCCCTTGGATCCAAACGTTGTCAAAGTTTATCTCATCATCATCAGCCAAAGGTTTACCCTCCCCCTCTTGAATTACAACGTCCTCGTTGTTCTTGGTAGAGACTGGAGGTTGGAGTTCTTTGCCACTTCTCAACGTTATAGCATTGGCATACTCCTTGGGATTTTGCTCACACTTTCCCGGAAGACTGTTCTGACCACTCGTACTTGCTTTGCCTTTCTCCAACTGCTTGATCTTGTTTTTTAGGTTGGTGATCTGAGTGGAGAAGTCGGTTAGAGATGAATCTAGCCGATTGTTCATTTCAGCGAACTTCTGGTTGGTTGAAGCTTGCCCTTGTATTAGCTGTTGGAACATTGCTTGAACCGGGTCAACTTGTTGTTGCATCGGTTGTTGTTGCTGAGGTGCAAAGCCCGGAGGGTAGTTAGGAGTATAACCCTTGTTGTGTTGTTGTTGACCTTGGAAGTTGCTTGGCCCTTGACCTTGGAAACCACTACTCTGTTGAAAACCCTTGTTGTAAGGGATGAAAGGTTTAGCTTGTTGAGCAGGGTACACTTGATCTTTAGGGTTGGCTACATTGCTGCTTCGGTAAGAGAGGTTGTTGTTCTGGTAGCCTTGGTTGTAGCCTTGAGACTTGTAGTTGTTCTGTCCAGCTACCCAATTTGCTTCTTCTTGGCTTAGCTCTAAGTCCTCTTGGTTTTCATCAGCTTCACCAACATAATGCACATGCTTCGGATTAGCTAAGACCAACTTGTCAATCTTTTCATGCAACGATTTGAGCTCCTTCTTGTGAGACTTTATTTCTGATCCTCTCGGTGCTCGGTCATAATCCTCGGCATAGTTTCCATCACTCAACGCCAGGTTTTCTATCAGCTTCATACCCTCTTCTACCTCTTGACCGAGGAAGTTCCCTTTGCTAGTTGTGTCAAGCAACAACCTGATCTTTGGTGAAGCTCCACGGTATATGGTACTGAGTAGAGTCTCTTCGCTGAACCCGTGATGAGGACATTAGATCGTGTAATCTTTGAAACGCTCCATTGCCTCGTTGAATGCCTCGTTGTTCCTTTGAGTGAAACCACTGATTTCGCTTCTCAACCGAGCTGTCCTGGTGCTTGAGAAGAACTTTGAGAGAAATACCTTCTAACACAGCCCATGATGTGATGGTGCCTTGTGGGAGGGTCTTCTCCCAATGTCTAGCTTTGTCTCCGAGTGAAAAGGGGAAGAGGCGCAGCTTGAAAGCATCTTCGGATATGCCATTTATCTTGATCATCCCACATACTTGCTCGAAGTTGTCTAGGTGCTCCAAGGGGTCTTCCATTGCTAAGCCGTGGAACTTGTTGTTTTGCACCATGGAGATGAAACCTGGCTGGATCTCGATGTTATTGTTTTGCACCGGAGGAGGAGTGATCCCAAATCTATTGTGGAGGGTATTGGGAGCATCTCCGGCTCCTATTATCCTTGGTGGTCTAGCCGCGTGTTGGGGGTTTCCATTGCCCCGTCCTGCTGGAGGAGGTCTTTCTGGATGCTCGTGTTCAGCCATAGCTTCAAAGTCAACCAAACCGTGCTGAACAATCTCCTCAAAGGCTCTTGTTTGCTCTATGACTCTCCTTTGCCGTGAGTGACCAAGTTGATGAATGTTGTCTAAGGGTTGTAGAAGGTTGTTGTCTCCCCTTGAACGAAGATTCATGTATCTGAAAACACACGTTTTAGAGTAGATGTATTAGTAACTTGAAAAAGGTAAAGACTTAGTCTTTGCTAAGACCCAAATCTCTATGTTCTCTAAACACTCCTAGAATGGCAACGGCGCCATTTGATAAACTAACTTTCAAGCAGGTTTTATGCAGCAGAGAGGTTATCAAAACTCTAATGCATGCAATGTTGTAGTAAGGCAAGCAAGAGAGTGTCAATCCACTTCTAGGAGGCAGGGAATGCACAAAGAATGCAAGGTACTAGGCAAATCTAAGCAGAATGAGACAGTTTATGAGAAATTAACTAAAAAACTAGATGCAGCAACCTGAACAGAGCAAAACCTATTTTAAAAATACTAGAAAGGAAGCAACTACCACGAGAAACAAACAGATTAAATAAAGGAAAGAGCTTCGAATTGTTAAAAATCGACTAGTGGATCGACCACAAGATCGACCACTAGATCGAGCAGTGACGATCGATCTCGTCTAAAACCGTAAGAACAACAAATCTAATGACCAGGATGCTATCAGGGAACAAGCAAAAGATGAAATAAGACTTAAAGATTCTAAAAGAAGGGGTCTAGGGTTGAGATTCATGTAAGGGTTTCAAAGGATCGATCTTGGGTTTGAAACTTTAGATCGACTCACTTGGTGAGGATCTCTAAGCCTTGAAAACGAAACAAAATCTATCCGTGGCTTTCGGTATAGATCACTCTTTCATCCTTTCCTCCAAACCCATGGCTTTTGGTCGAAAGAGAGGTCGAAAGGCAAGGAAAACAGATTTCAAGTAGATGGCTTAACTAGTCCCCCAAACTTCCATGGCTTTTGGGAAGGGATAACTAGTCTCTAAGGTGTGATCTTCCGAGGCTCCTGGATCCTGTCAAGGTAAGGAACCTCTCGGATCATGAAGCTCTTGGCGTGAGAGTCTTCAAGCATTAAGCTTTCAACACCTTAGAAGAGATAGCCTTTAAAATGTTTAGAAAACAAACCAAGATCGAACCTATTCTACCCCTTAATCCTCTCAACCCCGAACCCAAAGTAAACTACTCGCTACACATAGAGTAAATCAAGCAAAGCAGAAGAAGCGAGACGATAAACATGAAAGGAAAACTGGATTAAATGATAAAGATTCGAATACAAAAGCTTCAAAAGAAAAACTGGTGCAACAATGGTGTTCTTCGCTAAACGAGAGAGAAAAAAACTTGAAAGAAAAGATAAGAAATCTAAAAGTTATCGAAAAAGCATCTCGCCGCCTTGCCTAAAATGCCCAAACAATCCAATGGTCTCCCCTTCGCTAACAGCCAAAAACGGTTGAAAGGACAGAAATCGACCACTGGATCGAGTGGTTCTCTCGATCACATCTGGGCATCGTGTCTTCGGCTCGATCTGGGTCTCGATCTTCTTCGGCGAATCGAGTGTTGCATCCGATCTCGGTATCGATCTTCAGGTGGATCAAGTGGTGTACTCGATCTGGCTCTCTCTCTGCATGGCGTCATTTACGTCCGTACCGATTGATCGATTGCTTCACTCGATCTCCGTCTCGATCATTCTCCTTGGATCGCCTAGTTGGCTCGATCTTTTGGTCGATCAACTCCTGGATCGACCGGCCATGCTCGATCTGCTGCTCGATCACTGGTCCTTAGCATATTTCTAAGCTCCCACGAACTGCTACATCAGCTTCCACACGCCCACGAACTTCCATGACTCCAAAGCAGCCAGAAACAACCTGAATGTGATGCAAAATGCAAGGAAAATGCATATGCTGATGCAAGAATGCTCTAGGACCCTAAGTGATGCAATTTAACCTAAAACATGATACAAATGCATGAAAAACTAACTAATGAGTATGCAAAATGTATGCAATATGCAATAACATCAGAGGTATTCTGAGAATTATTGAGACAAAGAGAGAGATTAGATTTAGAGCTTTTGGGGAGACAAATCCATACTATGTAGAGAAGAATTTCGAACCCCTTTAATCTTTTACTCTATTTTCTTAATGTAATATTATTCAGTCATGATCTATGTTTCACTTGCTATATCTGAGTAATCCGCTACTTAGGTTTTAGGTTATTCAAAGGTTGATAATGAATTGTTAGAACTACAAAACTGGAAGGATAAATCATTTGGTTCTTCATCTTGATTGCTTTAATACTGGTTTTAAGATTGATCACCTAGAAATCAGGTCTTAGGTTGTTTAATAGATGTGGAAACATTGTTAATCACCAGAACTATCTTAGATGAGAAAAATAACTAGTTGCAAAGGAATTTGAACTAGTGGTTTTGTGAACTTATCGAACCTGATCTATAATGCATGTTTAGGTTGTTAGAGTTTGCATAGGAATTTGGAATTCTGGAATCTGATCATAGTTAATCTCTGCGACGGAAGTCGATTGGTTTTACACTAGTGTTTCGAGTTATAGAACGGTTTTAATAATTATTCCTTTCAGTATGTGGTCTGCGGTTTATGTCAACCTGTGAATTTCCCATTGCCGAGCGCTTGTCTCTATTGATTTTAAGGACCAACAAACCATCCTGATCTCATTGATTTCGCCAATATCTTAGTTTTATTTTATTACCTACTGCTTAGCTTTATTTGAATCTAAAATCTGTTGAGTGATAGTCTCAAGTCCTTCTGGATTTGATCCCTAAGTACTACCGTGATCTCTTAATTTGAGAGAGTAGCTCTAAGGGTTAATTTAAGCATATCAAATTTTGGCGCCGTTGCCGGGGACTTAGATATCGCTTTCAGATTTTTAGTATTAGAATTTTGACTAAGTTTTTATTTTCTGTTTACTAACTTCTTTCACTTTTCTGTTGTCTGTTTCAGGTGCATGCATAATCGCAGTACCAAGAGCAACAAAGACAAAGAACTTGTGACTTTAGACATCGACGAATTCGCCAAGCTAGAGAGAACCATCAGGAAAGCCAAAAAGCAGACTACAATGGTTGGACCACTTGTTCTGAAGACAGATGTTGAAGGTCATTTAGTTGACAGAGAAGGGAACATAAGGAATGAGGATGGGCAGAGGATAGATGACAATGACGTTGTAATTGAGGAGCAGAATGTACAACAGCAAGCTGCTGGAGATGCTGCTGGGCATCATCCACAGAGGACTCTGGGAGATTACAACAAGCCAGATCAGTTCTATGCAAATAGAGCTGCAATCCGCCCAGTTGCCTTTCAGAGGAATGACTTTGAGCTGAAACCCAGTTACTATAAGCTTGTAAGTCAGCATCCTTTCCATGAGCTTCCACATGAACACCCAATGGACCACATTGAGAAGTTTGAAGACCTGGATTCAAGTGTTAAAGCCAATGGAGTCACCAATGACTTCCTATTCTGCAAGCTTTTCCCTCACTCTTTGGAAGGAGATGCAGCACATTGGCTCAAACAGCTGGCACCTGCTTCTTTGACTACATGGGAGGACACTAAATCTGCTTTCCTCAACAACTTCTATGATGATGCAAGGTCAGAAGAGTTGAGGAGAAGCATCGCCACATTCTCCCAAGATCCAACAGAAGCTTTTAAAGCAGCATGGGTTAGATTTAAGCTGTACCAAAGGGACTGCCCACATCATGGATTTAATGAAGTACAGCTGCTGGGAATCTTTTTCAGAGGTGTTGGCTGGAAATACCAGATGGCTCTGGATGCAGCAAGCAATGTGAACTTCAACACAAGAGTCCCAGCTGATGCCATCAAGTTGATAGAGAACCTAGCTTTCAGCAACAGCACAAAGAATGGTGATTTTGAGAGACAGAAAAATGCTGGGGGTGCAGGAAGTAATCAGTTTGTTGCTGAGATGAAAGCCAAGTTGGACTATGTGCATAATCTCCTGGTTGGGAAGAAGTCTGTTCAGTTTGCTGCTGAGGTTGAGACATTTGAGCCAGTTGAGGAGTTTGAAGAAGAAGATGTCAACTACATCAATGGAGCTGGTGTCCAAGGACAAAGGTACAACAATCAGCAAGGAAACAGAGGATTCAGTGGGAATATGCAGAGAAACAACTTCACAGGAAACCAGAGTTCTACTGGCTACATTCCCAAGCCTCAGTTTCAGAAGTCTGAGTACCAGAAGCCTTATCAGAACAGCAACTTCAACAGGAACTATGGTTCCTCATCCTATCAGCCTGCACCAGCACCATCAGCTTCAAGCAAAATGGAAGCCATGCTTGAACAGTTGCTAGAAGGTCAGCAAAAGATTACAGTTGACTTCAATGGCAAGATTGACGCCCTGTATCAAGATCTGAATGGGAAAATCGAAGCTCTGAACACTCATGTGAAGACTTTGGATACTCAAGTGGCTCAAACTGCTGGGGCTGTGAAAAGACAGGATGGATTCCTTCCAGGAAGGACAGACACCAATCCAAGACACTCTGTTAACGCCATTACGCTGAGGAGTGGAAAGAATCTGCAACCAGTGCAGAAAAAAGCTTTAGTACAGAAGGTTTCGAGCAGCTGCAGGAGTTTGAAGATGAAGATTTCGAAAATTTCGAAGAGTGTCGATCGAGACCAACCCCTCAGTGTCGATCAACACCAGAGGAAATTCGCAACTCCTCGACTCGAAGCGAACGGATATCGACCGAGGTCGACAAGCTGCCTGACACCGGATCGACACAACTCTCAGGAACTAGTGTCGATCGACACCCACCCCCTGGTGTCGATTGACGCCCGCCACAGAAGCAAACTCCGAGTTCTCAGACTCCAGAAAGTGCAGAAGAAAGGGTCTACAAGCCAAAGGTGCCTTATCCAAGGAACCAGAGGAAGTCTAAACAGGAACTGGAGGATGCTAGGATCAAAGCTATCATGGATAAGCTTGTGGTTGAAATCCCTTTGATATATGCAATAAGGACTACACCTGTGATAAAAAGATATGTGAAAAGGATGATGACCAAGAATTTGGGGCTGGAACAAGGAACAATGATGATTTCAGAGCAAGTGAGTGCAGTGATTCAGAATAAATACCAGAGAAGCTGACAGATCCTGGGAGTTTTGTTCTGGATTGCACAATCTTTTCTGAAAGGTTTGAGAGGTCATTATGTGATCTAGGGTCAAGTGTCAACCTGATGCCTCACTCAGTTGCTGTCAGTTTAGGTATGACTGACTTCCAGCCAACCAGAATATCTCTTATCCTAGCAGACAGGTCTGTGAGGATTCCTGAAGGCATTTTAGAAGATGTACCAGTCAAAGTGGGAGACTGCGTGATTCCCACAGACTTTGTGGTTCTGGCTTATGGTGAAGAACCAAAGGATCCCTTGATATTGGGAAGACCATTTCTGGCTACTGCAGGCGCCATCATCGATGTCCGGAAAGGGAGAATTGCTCTGAATGTGGGCGATTTGGTGATGTATTTTGACATGGACAAGTTGATGCAGAGGCCAACAATAGATGGCCACAAATTCTATGTGGACTCTCTCACCAGTCTTGCAGAAGAAATTTTCCAAGAGATGCATCCTGCAGACCCTTTGGAGAGGGCATTGATAGTTTCTGCAGAAACAACAGAGCACCTAGACAACATTGCTGCTGGGTATGTCAAGATGATGGATGCAAATGAGCAAGTCATGCAGCTGGTTGCACAACAAGAGCTGGTTGGGACATCTGTAAAAGCTGCAAAGCTAGGTGATTGGAGTGAAGAAAAAGCTCCCAAAATCGAACTCAAACAGCTTCCTGCAGGTCTAAGATATGCCTTTCTAGGACCTAACTCTACTTATCCTGTCATAGTTAGTGCTACCTTAAACAATGCAGAGCTCACTTTACTGTTAAGCAAGCTGCGCACTTTTCGCAAGGCTCTTGGCTATTCTCTTGATGACATTTCAGGTATCTCTCCAGAGTTGTGTATGCACAGGATACATCTTGAGGATGAGTCGAAGTCGTCAATCAAGAACCAGAGGAGGCTGAATCCGAACTTGCAGTATGTGGTGAAGAAGGAGATCATGAAGCTTCTGGCTGCTGGGATCATTTACCCGATTTCAGATAGCACTTGGATCAGTCCAGTACATGTGGTTCCCAAGAAGGGAGGAGTGACAGTGGTGAAAAATGAGACGAATGAGCTAATCCCCACAAGGACCATCACTGGGCACAGGATGTGTATTGACTACAGGAAGCTCAACTCTGCTACAAGAAAGGATCACTTCCCACTGCCATTCATTGATCAGATGCTGGAGAGGTTGGCGAATCACTCCTATTACTGCTTCCTGGATGGCTACTCTGGCTTCTTTCAGATCCCCATCCACCCAGATGATCAGGAGAAGACTACATTCACTTGTCCTTATGGTACATTTGCATATCGCAGAATGCCATTTGGACTTTGTAATGCTCCTGCGACATTCCAGAGATGCATGCTGTCCATCTTCACAGACATGATTGAGAAGTATATGGAGGTCTTCATGGATGACTTCTCAGATCATCTTTTAAGTGCTCGCTAGGTGTTAAGAAAAGCATCTAGTTCTGAACTGGGAAAAATGCCATTTTATGGTCAGAGATGGGATTGTGCTTGGGCATCGAGTTTCTGGAGAGGGTATTGAGGTAGACAGAGCCAAGATCAAAAGTGATGACAAGTTTACAGCCTCCGGATTGTGTGAAGTCAGTCAGGAGCTTTCTCGGACATGCTGGATTTTACAGAAGGTTCATTAAGGATTTCAGTAAGATTGCAAGACCACTCACAGCTCTACTTTGCAAGGATGTGAAGTTTAAATTTACTGAAGAATGTTATTTAGCCTTCCAGCAAATCAAGCAGGCTTTAGTAAGTGCCCCTATTGTACAACCTCCTGATTGGGATCTACCATTTGAGGTGATGTGTGATGCTTCAGACTTTGCAGTGGGCGCAGTATTGGGTCAGAGAAAAGACAAGAAGCTTCATGCAATCTACTATGCAAGCAGAACACTGGATGATGCCCAAAAGAACTATGCAACTACAGAGAAGGAATTGTTGGCTGTAGTATTTGCATTTGAGATGTTCAGACAGTACCTGGTTGGATCTAAGGTAATTGTGCACACTGATCATTCTGCTCTCAAGTTCTTGATGCAGAAGAAAGATGCAAAACCAAGACTGCTGAGATGGATTTTGTTGCTGCAAGAATTTGACATTGAAATAAGAGACAAGAAAGGGGTTGAGAATGGAGTAGCAGACCATCTCTCAAGGATTAGAATTGAAGATAACGTCCCCATTGATGATTTCCTGCCGGAGGAGAACATATGTCTCATTGAGGCAAGATTGCAGACTTCAGATACGGATGCACTGCAGTTTTCTCGAACTGCAAACAGGGTGTCGATCGACACCCACCACTTGGTGTTGATTGACACCAATCTCGACGCGAGCAAAAATCGACCAGGATCGACATCTCCCTCGCCACCCAGATCGTTGCTACCCAGTGTCGGTCGACACACCCCATATGGTGTCGATCGACACCAGTCTCGAACTGCAACTAAGCTTCAACAGATCCTGCGTGATGTTTTCTCTCAGCCTATCTTTACAGTTGCAACCTCTTCTAGGCCTTGGTATGCTGATATTGCCAACTACCTAGCTGCAGACGAGGTCCATGACACTCTCAAAGGGTATGAGAAGAAGAAATTTATGAGGGAAATAAGGAGATATTACTGGGATGAACCATACCTGTACAAGTACTGTTCATATGGAATCTACAGAAGATGCCTTGCAGAAACTGAGGTTCAGAATGTGCTTTTCCACTGTCATGGCTCTGAGTATGCAGGACACTTTGCTACCTTTAAGACTGTCTCCAAGGTTCTACAAGCAGGATTCTGGTGGCCTACAATGTTCATGGATGCTCAGACATTCATCTCACAATGTGATGTCTGCCAAAGGAGAGGGAAGATCAGTTGAAGACATGAGATGCCACAGAACTTCATACTTGAAGTTGAAGTTTTTGACTGCTGGGGTATAGATTTCATGGGACCTTTTCCTTCATCCTATGGGAACAAATACATCCTGGTTGCACTGGATTATGTCTCCAAATGGGTAGAAGCAATTGCCAGTCCACAAAATGATGCTGCAGTGGTCCTGAAGCTGTTCAAAACCATCATTTTCCCCAGGTTTGGAGTACCACAGATTGTGATCAGTGATGGTGGAAAACACTTTATCAATAGAGTGTTTGAGAAGCTGCTGCACAAGTATGGAGTTCATCACAAGGTTGCTACACCTTATCACCCTCAGACAAGTGGTCAAGTTGAAGTTCCAACAGACAAATCAAGGAGATCCTGGAGAAGACAGTAGGGAAGACTAGAAAAGACTGGTCTGCCAAGCTAGATGATGCACTTTGGGCCTACAGGACAGCATTCAAGACACCACTTGGCGCCACTCCATTCCATCTGCTTTATGGGAAAGCATGTCACCTTCCAGTGGAGCTTGAACACAAGGCAAGTTGAGCTGTTAAGAAGATGAACTTTGACTGGAAATCTGCAGCAGAGAGGCGCCAGATACAGCTCAATGAGTTAGATGAGATCAGGCGTCATGGTTATGAGAACTCAAAGCTGTACAAGGAGAGGACCAAAGCTTACCACGACAAAAAGATCCTTGCCAGACACTTTGAACCAAATGACCAGGTACTTTTGTATAACTCACGTTTACAATTATTTCCTGGAAAATTGCGTTCTCGTTGGTCAGGTCCTTTCACAGTCAAAGAAGCTAGACCATATGGCGCAGTTGTTCTGTCAACTCCAGAAGGCAGGGAATTTGTTGTCAATGGGCAAAGGGTGAAACATTACTGGGCGCAAGCCGCAATTCCCGAAGGATAGATTGTACCTTTGGCAGATGCACCCACAGTCTGATCCTGACGACAGTCAAGCTAATAACGTTAAACGAGCGCTTGGTGGGAGGCAACCCACTGGTAAGTGTACATACTTAGTCTAATTATTGATTTTTACTAACTTATTTTCGTGGTATTCAGTCACAAAAAAAAAAAAAAAACAAGCAGGGTGTCGAGGCGAGCACCTGTCGACCACGGTCGACACCCTGATCGGCACTGACCAGTGTCGATCGACACCCACCCCCTGGTGTCGATCGACACCCTCATTAATCAGGTAAGTTTTCTTTAACTCGTCAGGTTCTTCGTCTTCTTCCTCATTCTCCACAAACCCGAAAACTCTTATACTTTCCCCAAATTCGCAACTTCCTTGTTTGTTGACGGATTTGAGTGATTCAAAAGCCTAACCTGGGCGGAATTTCGTGCTGATTCTGAATATATAACTCACCGATTCGATCTGCAAGATCGCTCCACGAAACAGCAAACGATCACATACGGAGACCGGAGAATCCTCCAACCCTGCACCTGCTATACCAGCTCTTCCTCCATGGCCTCGGAGAGAAGGGTTGAGGATCCCAATGGAGAGAGCTTGGGAGGATAGTCCGGGAAAGGAAGTCGCAAAGTGTAATTGCATCTTCCGTGACATCAGCGAAGAGTGGGATGACTACGACACGTTGTTCTACAACGCGTGGCTCAAGATGGACTTTGCGCCGACACGGTTCGCAGATGAGGCTACATTGCGCCGCTTTGGGTTCAAGGAGGAGGCTCTGCGCGTGCTGCAGAAGATTGGCTTGGGTACCATGGCGACCAAGCAGTATGATCTATACCCTGAGCTAGTCCGCCAGTTCATTGCCACAGCGAGGGTGTATTACACATCGTGAGGAGAGCAGATGAGGGCACTCTCACATTCCTCATCAGAGGCATCAGATACAGGATCACATTTCCTGAGCTCTGTACCATCTTCGGGTTAGATCCAGAGCGCACAGGCGTCTCCCTCCCGACACCGTTACTTGACCAGCAGAGTTACTGGTCCCATTTCGGAAATGGAGTTTATGACTCCAATCGGTCTACTCAGACTGATGTGCGCCACCTGCTGCTGCGCTACCTGGTCCGCCTTTTCTCCACTACCCTCCTGTGCAAGTCTGAGCCAGGGAAGATGAGAGTTTCTGAGCTGACTCTCCTGTATTACGGCATTGAGGATGTTCTGACAGAGGAGTACCTAGTTGACAGCGATGTCAACATGGGGGCCATTTTTGCCTATCATTTGGCTTCGCTGAAGACCAAGGCGTTCACTGGAGCTAGGGGCAAGCCCGAGAGTATTGGCAGTCTCCTCACCCCCATCTTCCGCCATTTCCGCATTGACACTTCGACTTGCAGAGTTGTGTCTGAGCGCCACCTCATTGACCTGGATTATTTGAGGAGGACACATTGGATCGCAGGAGATGAGCCACTTTGGAGCTTCGTTAGTCACACTGGTCAGCGATGCCTCATTCCGCTACCTCAGACTGCTCTCACTACACTGCAGACAGACTCCCTCAGCTTCCAGCCTGATGCTACACTGCTACGATCTGCGCCAGCTACTAGGCGTAGAGGAGGATCTTCCCGCGCTGCTGCTTCTGCTGCTGAGGATGCGCCTGTTGAGAGTCATGCTGGAGGTTCCTCTCGTCACCCGTCACTACCACGTACGATGCCTCCGCCGATTAGTCCCCATACACTTCCACCGACCACCGAGATTCCGATGGAGCAGGCCACTTTTCAGTGCTACATGGTGCAGAGTATTCAGGCATTGTGGAACGCTGTCTCGGTGATCTCCAACTGCGGTTGTGTGCGCCCCCGTTCACCTGATACTGAGGATGAGGACTAGTTCCTCTATGTTACCTGGTTACTTTTCCTTTTCCCTTTGTACTTTTTCATTTTCTGTTGAGTCAGTTTTGTCTCTTTGTTTTGAGTCAGTTTGTCAGCTTGGTATTTGGTTTTGAAATCTGCTTGAATTGATGAGATTATGGATTATGTTGTTGCTTTTAGTTGTTTTCTTGAGTGTTCTTAACAGTCCTGACTTTGGAGAACATCAGCTAACAATCTAACTTGCAACAAGTATACATGTTTGGGTCATCCCATTCTGTTTTCGGACAGGGTGTCGATAGACACCAACCATGTGGTGTCGATCGACACCACGCGCAATCACAGGTACCCCTTTCTCATCTCTGTACAAACCGTTTCATTACCTCTTTCTACCAACTCCTTGCTTAATAACACTGGGGACAGTGTTGTTTAAGTCTGGAGGAGGTCGTTGCTGACATTGTTTACATTGTTTTGTATTTATAGAGTCTCAAAGTTGAGTCAAAACCTGTTTTGTTGAGTCAAAATTTTTGAAATTGTCAGTTTTTCTTGGAACAAACCACAAAACATTGATGCTTATAAGAACCATTGCCACAGGTGTTGATTACAAGTCTTACTAAGTTGAAAGTCATAGGTAGATCAGTCTAGCAATGAAGGTTTAGGTTCTTAGAGAATCTGGAAAATTTGCTGCTAACTCCACTTAAATGAACTTAAACTTATTGTCTTGGTTCTGGATTCTCTTTGATCTTGATTCTCTCTTCTAACACTGACAAGTATGTTAAGACATAGTTTCTCTTTGATCTTCCCTGAATGAGCTTAGAAGATTTTGAGTCAAAAGATTGGTGCATTCATGACCATGTCTCCTCACAAGGAACAACAGTAGTGAACATACTCAAGAACCTGTCTCCTCACAAGGAACACAAGTATTGAGTAGCACCAATTCTTAGACTATTACAAAAAAAAAATGAGAAAGAGCTTAAAATAAAAATTTTATAAGAAAGAAAGATCAAGGGAAGAGAAAATAGGAGAACTGTGTTGAGACTGCTTAGTTCAGTTGTTTAGGAAGGGAAAAAGAATCTATAAGTGATTGAGATGATAAAACCTTGATGAAACATCACTTAGACAAAAATAAGGAGTTTAGCAGTAGAGATTTCGGATTTCTTGAAGGAGCTTGAACTGGATTTGAAAGATTCGCTAAGCCTGTGATGATTAGACTGAAATTTGATCATGTGTTGACTCTGTGGTATGTGGATTCGAAAGTGTTAATCAATGTGGTGTTCCTGATGTCTGACTGATTTTTTCTGTGTTTTCAAACCTCTACTCTAGGCCATGTCTGATGTTTGCTTGAGGGCAAGCAAAAGATAAGTCTGGGGGAGTTGATATATCATGGTTTTTGCTGGTTTTTGACCATGATATAAGTCTTGTTTATAGAGTCTTTTTGGTATTTTTCGAGTCCTATAGAGTCTTTGCAGGTTTAGGTACGAATGGACCATAATTGTGGATTCTGGAACCTTTTGGAGCTATACTGAAGCTGTTGCTGAAAAGACCAAGTTGGAGGGCATTAAAGAGCAAGGTGTCGATCGACACCCACCTCTTGGTGTCGATCGACACCGATCGTGGTTGCGAAGAAGCGTTAAATCTCATTAGAAGAAATTGCAACTTGGTCCAGAAGTTTCCCACTATTTGCACTTTTGCCCCAGTTCGTGTTTAGACTTGTATTTAGGTTTTTCTAAGCCATTGTTAGCGAGGTATTCTGAGAATTATTGAGACAAAGAGAGAGATTAGATTTAGAGCTTTTGGGGAGACAAATTCATACTCTGTAGAGAAGAATTTCGAACCCCTTTAATCTTTTACTCTATTTTCTTAATGCAATATTATTCAGTCATGATCTGTGTTTCACTTGCTATGTCTGAGTAATCTGCTATTTAGGTTTTCGGTTATTCAAAGGTTGACAATGAATTGTTAGAACTACAAAACTGGAAGGATAAATCATTTGGTTCTTCATCTTGATTGCTTCAATACTGGTTTTAAGATTGATCACCTAGAAATCAGGTCTTAGGTTGTTTAATAGATGTGGAAACATTGTTAATCACCAGAACTATCTTAGATGAGCAAAATAACTAGTTGCAAAGGAATTTGAACTAGTGGTTTTGTGAACTTATCGAACCTGATCTATAATGCATGTTTGGGTTGTTAGAGTTTGCAAAGGAATTTGGAATTCTGGAATCTGATCATAGTTAATCTCTGCGACGGAAGTCGATTGGTTTTACACTAGTGTTTCGAGTTATATAACGGTTTTAATAAATATTCCTTTCAGTCCGTGGTCTGCGATTTATGTCAACCTGCGAATTTCCCTATGCCTAGCGCTTGTCTCTGTTGATTTTAAGGACCAACAAACCATTCTGATCTCATTGATTTCGCCAATATCTTAGTTTTATTTTATTACCTACCGCTTAGCTTTATTTGAATCTAAAATCTGTTGAGTGATAGTCTTAAGTCCTTGTGGATTTGATCCCTAAGTACTACCGTGATCTCTTAATTTGAGAGAGTAGCTCTAAGGGTTAATTTGAGCATATCAACGAGCATCACCAGGTTGGTGACGAGCGTCACCAGGTTGGTGACGAGCGTCACCTATATGCATACTTTTCTTCCCGAGTTGGATACGTTATGGCTTCAACTTGAAATGCTCCAAAAATCTTCAATATCTCCAATTATGCTCCAGACATGCTATAACCTGCAAAGACTCTACCAGGACTCTAAAAAGACCAAAAGGACTCAATAAAAAGGACTTATATCATGGTTAAAAACCATAAAAACCGTGATATATCAACTCCTCCAGACTTAGCTTTTGCTTGCCCTCAAGCAAACATCAGACAAAGAACAGCGTCGAGGTTTGAAAACAAGAAACAGTCAGTCAGACATCAGGAACACCACACTAGTTAGAACTTTCAAATCCACATACCACAAAGTCAATACCAGATCAAGTTTCAGCCTAATCATCACAAGCTTAGCATATCTCTCAAGTCCAGTCGAAATCCCTTCAAGAAATCCGAAATTTCTACTGCTAACTCCTAATTTTTTTTATCTAAGTGTGAAGTCTCATCAAGGTTTTATCATCTCAATCACTTTACAGATTTTATTCCCTTCCTAACAACTGAATAAACCAATCTCAACACAGCTCTCCTATTTTCTCTTCCCTTGATCTTTTCCTTTGGATGTTTTCGATTTTTCACTTCTTTTTCTCAACTTTTACAGTCTAAGATATGGTGCTACTGAATACTTGTGTTCCTTGTGAGGAGACAGGTTCTTGAGTGTGTTCACTATTGTTGTTCCTTGTGAGGAGACAGGGTCATGAATGCACCATTCTTTGGACTTAAACTCTTAAAAACTTCATCAGGGAAGATCAAAGAGAGACTGTATCTTAACTTTATTGTCAGTGCTGAAAGAGAGAATCAAGATCAATAAGAATCAAGCCCCAAGATAAGAAGTTTAAAGTTCATTAAGGTGGAGCTAACAGCAAATTTCCAGATTCTCTAAGAATCTAAACCTTCATTGCTAGACTGATGTACCTATGACTTTCGTTTTCCTGCAGAATCATCAAAAGAAACACCAAGCTTTCCACGAGAATCTTGCTTGCATAAGTGTGAGCATCTTGATAACAGATTTCTTACTACGCAATTCAAGCACGACAGGTTATCAAACTCAAATGCAACACTGAGATGTAGTATAGCATGCAAGTGAGGTATCAATCCACACCTAGGAGTAGGAAGTACACTAAGAATGCAAGGGAATGAGCAAATCTAAGCAAAATGGATAATTGATTGGCAAATTTAAGGAAAACTATATGCAAGTATCAAATGCAATGCAAAACAATTTTAAAATACCTGGAAGAGGGTTAACTACCACTAGGAACAAGCAGAAAGTCTAAAATGCAAACCTACTAAAAACTAATAATCGACTAGTGAATTGACCACTGGATCGACCACTAGATGGAGCAATATGAATCGATCTCGTCTAACAACTTAAGATGATGAATGATGCGATGAACTAATGAACATGATGCAAACTTTATGATGACAGAATGATAAACAGAGATTTAAAAACACAAAGAAAGAGGGTCTAGGGTTGAGGATCATATTCAAGGGTCTCAAAGATTTAAACTTAGTTTGAAAACATTTACACTTTGTGAGGTTGTCTATGTCTTAAAAAAAAAACAAGAACCATCCATGGCATGTGGTATGGTTCACTTCTTCAATCTCTTCTCCAAACCCATGGTGTTTGGTGGAAGAAGAGATCGAAGAGCAAGAAACACAGATTTCAAATGTTGACCTAACTAATCCCCTAAACAACCATGGCATGTGGGAAAGGAAGGATTAGCCTCTAGGATCTGATTTTCCAGGACATCTGAATCCTGTTAAGGTAAGATAACCTTTGGATCATAGAGGTCTTGGCGTGAGACTCTCTAAGCCTTATGTACTCAAGATCCTAGAAGAGAAGTTAATGAAGAACAAGAAAACACAAAGCTTTAAACCTCTTAAACCCCTTTGAATCTCCTCAACCCCAAAACCCGAAACGACTACTCACTACACATGTTTATTAACAAAGCATGATTAAACAGAAAGCTAAGCATGATTAAAGATGCGATTAAGGGAAACATGCTTAATATTAAAACGATTTCAAGTTCAAAAACTGAAAAGGCTAAAAGTGTTCAACAATGGCGATCGCTTAAGGTAGAGAGAAAACAGAAAAAGACAGAATGAAAGTTATGAAAGCGAATGGCTGCTTTTACCGAAAATGGCTAAACCGTTAGCTGGTCCCCCCCCCCCCCCCCCCCCCCCCCCCCCCCCCCCCTTGCTAGCCGCCAAAACCAGGCTGGACGGATAAGGTTTTGTCTGAGATCTGGTCCCCCCCCCCCTCGCTAACTCTCGTTCTTTGTCTTGGATCGGATGGCTTGGGTCAATCTTTGAGTCGATCTGGTTCTCGATCTTGTTCTCGATCTGCATGGCGTCATTTACGTACGTACTCCAGATCGATCTCCTCTCTCGATCCTTCCTCTTGAATCGACTTGGTGCATTCGATCTTCTGGTCGATCTCATCTAGATCGACCTGCCTTGCTCAATCCGCTACTCGATCTCGGGTCCTTAGCTGAGTGGTTGAGTTCTCCAAGCATCCATAAGCTTCCTCACGAGCCTTAGCAAGTCCACGAATCCTCTAAAGCTCCTAAGTATCCGAAAACAACCTGAATGTGATGCATGATACAAGGAATATGCGAATGCTAATGCAAAAGTGCTCTATGACCTAAAATGCTGCAAACTAGCCTAATATGCAAGGTAAATGCATGAGTAATTATCTTATATGCATGCAAAATACACAGAATATACAGTAGTATCAAATCCTCCAAACTTGCCTTTTGCTTGCCCTCAAGCAAACAAAATTCAAGAAGGAAGAGAGGTTTTAAAAACGGGGGTTTAAGCTTCTTGCAAAAGTGCTTTTCAAATGAATCACTTCAATGGTCCTAGTTCTTAACTCTAAGATGCAATACACACACTCATACTCAATAGAACTTAGCCATACTCATCACATAATGAACTTCAAATCATGACTCTCATATTCCAAACAATCAAAGAATCATATCCTTTAACATTCATTAAGATTAGAACCATGAATCACACTTATGCATTTTAAAGCCGAACACATTTGGTAAGGACAAAGGCTATGAGACTAGAATGATCTCATTTAAATGGGTTTTATAATGCAAGGGTCTCTCTCAAGAAAGGAAAATGTGAACAGAATCCGAAATAGTATGCCAATGCTATTACCTTGAGAAGTGGCAAGGAGCTTCCAGCTAGATCAGCAGCAAAACACAACGAGGACGTTGTTACTCAAGCGGAGGGGGGTAAACCTTCGGCTGATGAAGAGATCAACTTCCACAATGTGTGGATAGAGAGGCCAACAAAGGGTAAAGAAGCAGCTGTAGAGAACAAAGTGGAGCAAGGAATGGAGGAGAAGGATGAGTACATACCTCCACCGTATGTTCCTAAGCTCCCATTTCCTAGCCGCTTCAAGAAACAACTTATAGAAAAGCATACACTTCTATTTGAGAAGTATCTAAGGGACGTAGAGATCAAGCTACCTCTCATGGATTGCCTTGCTATGACGCCTAAGTGTGCAAAATTTTTCAAGGACACGCTTGCAAAGAAGAAAAAGGAAAGCAAGGAAGTGATGGTGCTTAGTGAAGAGTGTAGCGCCATTATACACAAGGAGATAGTCCCCAAGAAGTTGGGAGACCCAGGAAGCTTCACTATACCATGTGCTCTTGGTCCTTTGACATTTCAGAGTTGCTTGTGCGATTTGGGAGCTAGCATAAATCAGATGCCATATCCTATTGCTAAGAAGCTCGGTTTTACCCGATTCAAAGACTGTAGAATCTCTTTGGTGCTAGCTGACAGGACCTTGAGGTTACCCGTGGGTTTGCTTAAGGACTTACCAGTGAGGATCAGTGGTGTAAACGGGCCTATAGACTTTGTTGTCTTAGAAATGGATGAAGAGCCTAAGGATCCGCTCATCCTTGAAAGGCTGTTCTTAGCAACCGCAGGTGCTATCATCGATGTAAAGAACGGGAAGATTGCCCTGCATCTTGGTAAAGGAATCAAGTTGGACTTCAACATCAACGAGGTTTTGAAGAAGCCCAACATAAAAGGGTAAGCTTTCTATATAGAGACGTTGGACGCTCTAGCCGATGAAATACTAGAGGATTTGGCAGAAGAAGACCACTTGAAGCTGGCTTTGACTAAAGAGAAGGGAGATTATGGTTTCTTGGATGAGAGGACTCAGGAGTACATCAACCTGCTGGATTCTAGAAGGATTGTCAAGGAAGATGAAGGTGGCTGCCTAGAAATCGACCCCGAGATCGATGCAATCACTCGATCCATAGGGCAGATCGACAAGCCAATCGAGAACACAACTCGATCCGTTGAAAGAATCGACAGTCAGATCGAGGAGAGCAGTCGATCCAGGAAATCAATCGAGTCCAAGATCGAGAGACGCCATCCAATCAGTTAAGGTTACATTTCAGAGAACGATTCAGCACCTCGATCTCTCACTCGATCCACTTTAAATCGAGTGAGTGAATCGAGTGAATGTGATCAATCTGGAACAGAACGAGTTGAAGATAGACAGGATGACTCGATCTCAGAGAGGAAAGCGGTTAAGGAAGGCAGTCTTGTGGGTCATTGCATGTGTTCTAAAGAGGCTACTGAGGATGGGAACGTCAACAAGAGCCACGAGGAGGACTGGAGCGAGCTGCTAGCCCCAAAGGTGGATCTTAAGGAACTCCAAAAGGGCTAAGGTATGCTTTCTTAGGGCTTAATGAAACCTATCCCGTGATTGTGAATGAGAACTTAAGTGATGATGAGTTGCACTCGCTCCTAAATGAGCTGAGAAAGTATAGGAAGGCCATTGGGTACTCTCTAAGTGACATCAAGGGCCTTTCACCAATGATTTGCACTCATAGGATTCACTTAGATAATGAGAATGCCTCTTCTATAGAACACCAAAGGCGTTTGAATCCTAATTTAAAGGAGGTTGTTACGAAAGAGATTCTTAAGCTGTTAGAGGCTGACATGATCTATCCCATAAGTGACAGCACGTGGGTTTCTCCTGTCCACGTGGTGCCAAAGAAGGGAGGGATCACGGTTATTAAGAATGATAAAGATGAGCTTATACCTACTAGGACTATAACTGGTCACCGTATATGTATAGACTATAGGAAGCTTAATCTTGCTACTAGAAAGGATCGTTTTCCTTTAGCTTTTATTGATCAAATGCTTGAGAGACTTGCTAATCATCCTTATTATTGCTTTCTTGATGGATATAGTGATTTCTTTCAAATACCAATCCATCTGAATGATCAACAGAAGACGACTTTTACATGCCCTTATGGCACCTTCGCATATATAAGGATGCCATTCGGGTTGTGTAACGCACCGGCTACGTTTCAGCGGTGTATGTTGTCGATCTTATATGATCTAATAGAAGAGATGGTAGAAGTGTTTATGGATGACTTCTCTGTATATGGTGCGTCTTTTTCTGTGTGTTTGTTTAATCTTTGCAAGGTACTAAAGCGTTGTGAAGAGACGAATCTTGTGCTTAACTGGGAGAAGTGTCACTTCATGGTAAAGGAAGGGATCGGGCTTGGCCACAAGATATCAGAGAAGGGCATAGAGGTTGATAAAGCCAAGGTTGAGGTCATGATGAGTCTTGAGCCGCCAGTTAATGTCAAAGGGGTAAGGAGATTCTTAGGCCACGCAGGCTTCTACAAGAGATTCATAAAGGATATCTCCAAGATAGCAAGGCCGCTCACACGGTTGCTATGCAAGGAAGCTGACTTTGTGTTTGATGAGGATTGTCTTCGTGCTTTCGTGACCATCAAGGAAACTCTTGTATCCGTGCCAATAGTACAAGTACCGGACTGGACTTTACCATTCGAGATCATGTGTGACGCGAGTGACTGCGCCATTGGAGCTGTTCTTGGTCAAAGGAAAGACAAGAGGTTGCACGTTATCTACTATGCTTCACTTACCTTGGATGACACAGATCGAGTGATGGATCGAGTCGAGTGATCGATCTGTTTTCAACAGATTTTCCTGATCGATCGATCGATCCTTTTTCGTCAAGGTCGATCTTGTCACTCGTTCTCGTCTTGGCATCTAGGACTCTAAGTGATGCAATCTAACCTAAAATGTGATACAAATGCATGAAAAGCTAACTAATGAGCATGCAAAATGTATGTAATATGCAGTAACATCATGAAGTTTCCTTTGCTTGCCGTGTCAAGTAGTAATCTGATCTTTGGAAGAGCTCCGTGGTAGATGGTACTCAAGACTGTCTCTTCACTGAAGCCATGGTGAGGACAAGCTATAGTATAGTCCTTGAAATGCTCCATAGCCTCATGGAATGACTCATTCTGTCTTTGAGTGAAGCCACTGATCTCAGTTCTCAACCTTGCTGTCCGAGAGCTAGAGAAAAAACTTTGAGAGGAAAGCTTTCTTACAGTCAGCCCATGAAGTGATAGTTCCTTGGGGAAGAGTCTTCTCCCAATGTCGCGCTTTGTCTCCGAGGGAAAAGGGAAACAAACGCAGCTTGAAGCTGTCCTCCGAGATGCCATTTATCTTAAGCATTCCACAAAGCTGCTCAAAGTTGTCTAGATGCGCCAATGGGTCTACCAAAGCTAACCCATGAAACTTGTTATTTTGCACCATCTGAACAAACCCTGGCTTGATCTCGAAGTTATTGTTTTGGACCGGTGGAGGAGTGATCCCAAAGCGGTTGTGATGCGTATTGGGAGCATCTCCAGCACCAATGATCTGTGGAGGTCTAGCCGCATGGATGGGGTTTCCATTGCCCCATCCTACAGCATCGTTGGCTGGTGGAGGTCCTTCTGGATGTTCTTGCTTAGCCATTGTTGCAAAGTCTACTGAACCGGCTTGAAAAATCTCCTCAAAAACTCTAGCTTGCTCTCTTGCTCTTCTTGTTCATGAGTGGCCAAGTTGGTGAATATTGATTAAGGGTGTAAGTAAGTTGTTGTCACCCCTAGAACGAAAATTCATGTACCTGAAAGACACAAGTTTGAAGGCAGAGAGATTAGTAAACAAACTTAAAGTAAAGGCTTAGTCTTTACTAAACCCCAAATCTTAATGCTTCCTAGCAACCTAAGATGGCAACGGCTCAATTTGATAACAGATTTCTTACTAGCAATTCAAGCACGCGAGGTTATCAAACTTAAATGCAACACTGAGATGTAGTATAGCATGCAAGTGAGGTATCAATCCACACCTAGGAGTAGGAAGCACACTAAAAATGCAAGGGAATGAGCAAATCTAAGCAAAATGGATAATTGATTGGTAAATTCAAGGAAAACTAAATGCAAGTATCAAATGCAATGCAAAACAATTTTAATATCCCTGGAAGAGGGTTAAGTACCACTAGGAACAAGCAGAAAGTCTAAAATGCAAAGCTACTAAAAACTAAAAGTCGACTAGTGAATCGACCCCTGGATCGACCACTAGATCAAGCAATATGAATCGATCTCGTCTAACAACTTAAGATGATGAATGATGCGATGAACTAATGAACAAGATGCGAACTTTATAATGACAGAAATGATAAACAGAGATTTAAAAACACTAAGAAAGAGGGTCTAGGGTTGAGGATCATATTCAAGGGTCTCAAAGATTAAAGCTTGGTTTGAAAATATTTAGATCTATTCACTTTGTGAGGTTCTCTAGGCCTTGAAAACAAAACAAGAACCATCCATGGCATGTGGTATGGTTCACTTCTTCAATCTCTTCTCCAAACCCATGGCGTTTGGTGGAAGAAGAGATCGAAGAGCAAGAAACACAGATTTTAATTGATGACCTAACTAATCCCCTAAACAGCCATGGCATGTGGGAAAGGAAGGATTAGTCTTTAGGATCTTATTTTCCAGGACATCTGAATCCTGTCAAGGTCAGATAACTTTTGGATCATAGAGGTACTGGCGTGAAACTCTCTAAGCTTTAAGTACTCAAGATCCTAGAAGAGAAGGTAATGAAGAACAAGAAAACACAAAGTTTTAAACCTCTTAAACCCTTTTGAATCTCCTCAACCCCAAAACCCGAAACGACTACTCACTACACATGTTTAAAAACGAAGCAAAAGCGATAAACATAAAGCTAAGCATGATTAAAGATGCGATTAAGGGAAACTTGCTTAATATTAAATGATTTCAAGTTCAAAAACTGAAAAAGCTCAAAGTGTTCAACAATGGCGATTGCCTAAGGTAGAGAGAAAACAGAAAAAGACAGAATGAAAGTTATGAAAGAGAATGGCTGCTTTTGCCGAAAATGGCTAAACCGTTAGCTGGTCCCCTCCTCGCTAGCCTCCTATACCAGGCTGGACGGATAAGGTTTTGTCTGAGATCGGGTTGGAAGCTCGATCTGACTCTCGATATTTGTCTTGGATCGGATGGCTTGGGTCGATCTTTGAGTCGATCTTGTGTCGATCGGGTTGGAGGCTCGATCTGGTTCTCGATCTGCATGGTGTCATTTACGTCTGTACTCCAGATCGATCTCCTATCTCGATCTTGATCTTGATCCTTCCTCTTGAATCGACTTGGTGCATTCGATCTTCTGGTCGATCTCATCTAGATCGACCTGCCTTGCTCGATCCGCTACTCGATCTCGGGTCCTTAGCTGAGTGGTTGAGTTCTCCAAGCATCCATAAGCTTCCTCACGAGCCTTAGCAAGTCCACGAATACTCCAAAGCTCCAAAGTATCCGAAAACAACCTGAATGTGATGCATAATGCAAGGAATATGCGAATTCTAATGCAAAAGTGCTTTAGGACCTAAAATGGTGCAAACTAGCCTAATATGCAAGGTAAATGCATGAGAAACTATCTAATATGCATGCAAAATACACGAAATATACAGTAGTATCACATCTCTGGAAGTCCTTACAGAAAAGGTCTGACCATCAATGGTAGAACTCCCTCTTAACTTATCCATGTCAAAGTTCATGACAACATCACCCAAATCAAGCTTTATCATCCCCTTTTTAACATCAAGGATGGCACCCGCAGTAGCCAAGAATGATCTTCCCAGAATAAGAGGATCTTTAGGTTCTTCAGCATATTTCAGAACTAGAAAATCTGTAGGAATTATGCAGCCTTGAATGCTAACAGGAACATCCTCTAAGATGCCTTATGGGGTTCTTATAGATCGATCTGCTAGGATGAGAGAGATCCTAGCTGGCTTGAATTCAGTCATTCCAAGTGTAGCTGCAACAGATAAAGGCATCAAGTTAATACTTGACCCTAGATCACATAGAGATTGTGGAAAATGAAGCACAAAGGTCCCTGGATCAGATAGCTTCTCTGGAACTCTGCTTTGAGTGATGGTATTGACTTGTTCAGAAACTGTCACCTTCTTCTTCTTCTTTGGAACTATGCCTAAGAGAATTGCACTGGTGTCTCTGGTAAGCAATGCTCCTTCCTCAGGACTTACGCCATTCACAACCATTCTCTTTGCATACATTCTTAGAGCTGGTGAAAGCTTGACTGCATCAATAAGTGGGATCTCAAGCATCAGCTTGTCTATAATAGCTTTGCACCTGGCTTCTTCTATCTCCTGTTTAGACTTCCTAGGATGCTTAAGGAATTGTATCTTGGGTTTGTACGCTTGCTCTTGGCCATTGTTTATAGTTACAGGCGAAGCAGCTTCATTATGGGGTGGGTGACGACCGTCACCAGGAGGCTGACGACCGTCACCAGGAGGGCGATTCCCTTGTATGTTGGTGACGAGCGTCACTCCTTCTTGGTGACTCTCTTCACTCACCTCTGAGACTGAAAAATTTTCATCTTCAGACTCCATTAGTTGCATAATCTGTTCTGCACTCAACCTCTTTTTCTGCACTGTTCTAAGCTCCTTTTCATTCCTGACTGTGATGGCATTAACCTGATGCTTGGGATTGATGTCAGTCCTTCCAGGAACGAATCCCTCTTGCCTTTGAACATCTCCTGCAGTTTGAGCAACCTGCACATCAAGCTTCTTAATGTGAGAGTTCAGACTCTCAATTTTTCCATTCAGGTCTTGGTACAGCGAATCTAGTTTGCCATTGAAGTTCACTGTCATATTCTGCTGTGCTTCAAGTATCTGCTCCAGAATAGCTTCCATCTTAGTGTCTTGTGGAGGTGCAGTTTGGTAGGAAGAAGAACCATATTTTATACTGTTTTGGTAAGGTTTCTCAACTTCAGTCTTCTGGAACTGTGGTATTGGAGTATAACCAGTTGCATTCTGGTTTACTGGGAAGGTATTCTTCTGATTATTGCTGTTGTAGCCTCTGTTCCACTGTTGATTTCCAAACCTTTGGTTCTGAAAACCTCCATTGATGAAATTAACATCTTTCTGCTCAAATTCTTCAGGATTTTTGAAACTCTCCACTTCTGCGGCAACCTGAACTGACTACTTTCCCACCAAATGGCTGTGCATATCATCCAGCTTAGCCTTAACTTCAGCAATCTGATTTCCATCAGCCACACCAGCTTGTTTCATCCTCTGAAAGTCTGTATTTTTAGTGCTGTTCCTGCAGACCAAATTCTCAATCAGTCTGATCGCCTCCTCTGGTCTATTGGTGTTGAAGTTTCCTGTATTTGCTGCATCCAGTGCCATCTGATACTTCCATTCAATGCCTCTGAAGAAGATCCCAAGTGATTGCACCCGACTGACGCCATGATGAGGACAGTCCGTTTGATAAGACTTGAACCTGATCCAAGAAGCCTTAAAAGCTTCAGTAGGTCCTTGTGTAAAGGATGCAATTTTCGTCCTCATGTCCTCTGATCTTGCATCATCATTGAAGTTATTCAGAAAGGCGTTCTTAGTGTATTCCCAAGTGGTCAATCAAGCAGGTTCCAGTTGCTTCAGCCAATATGCAGCTTCTCCTTCAAGAGAGTAAGGGAAAAGTTTGCAGAACAGAAAGTCATTGCTAACACCATTAGCTTTGACACTGGAAGCTAAATCCTCAAACCTCTCAATGTGATCCATAGGATGCTCATGAGGTAAGCCATGGAATGGATGCTGGCCAACAAGCTGATAGTAGACAGGTTTAACCTCAAAATCATTCCTCTAGAAGGTCGGATTGCAGCTCTGTTTGCATAGAACTGATCAGGTCTGTTGTAGTCACCTTGAGTCCTCTGAACAAAACGCCCAGCAGCGTTATTTGCAGCTACAGGGACTCCAACGTTCTCATCCACTTGTTGAACCTGCTGTTCAACAATGACATTCCCCTCTTGATCAATCCTCTGCCCCTCTTCATTCCTCCTGTTTCCTTCTCTGTCAACCAAGTGACCTTCTGCATCTTCAACCAAGATAAGTGGAGCGACAATTGTAGATTGCTTCTTAGCTTTTCTGTTAGTTCTCTCCAACCTAGCTAGTTCGTCGATGCTCAAAGTCACAAGCTCCTTCTCCTTGTTGCTTCTGGTACTGTGATTAGGCATACACCAGAAACCAGCACAAAGAATAGAAACTGAAAGTCAGTAAAGAAATTAAAACTTAGAAAAAATCCTAATACTAGAAATCGATACGCAGCTTTTACTCCCCAGCAACGGCGCCAAAAACTTGGTAGGGCTCAGGTTTTTCCCAAATAAAAACTACTGCAAGTGCACAGCAAAGCAGTCGTAATATAAGGGATTATTGAATCCCAAGGATGTATGTAAACTACACTAGCGATTGTAGGTTCGGATTAAGCTAAGAAGAATGTAATGTATGTAATGCAAAATAGTAAAATAAATGCAAGTGGGCATTTTATGTTTTATCTTAATGTTCAGAAAGCTAAATGCGCTAAGTCAGGACAGTTCGCAGGTTGAATCCGAGAATGTAGAATGCATGAAATCAGGAATGATTAAGAATCGTTTTAAACATGAATCACTGATGTATAACTAATCAATTCTCATTGCAGAATTTAACTATGTTTAAATCTCAGAGTTTCAAATCTCTTTGCAAACCCTAACAACCTAAACATGCAATATGATCAGATTCAACTGTCCCCAAATTCCTAAGCCAAATCTCTTTGCACTAAGTTGTTTTGCTCATCAAATACTAGTTCATGTTATCAATAATGCTCTCACATGTATTTAACAACCTATGATTTTAGGATTTCTAGATGATGTGTCTAAGAAATACGATTTTAAAGCAAGCAGAGATGAAAAACCAAAAGATATTCCTAACAGGTAGCGATTCTACAAACTCTTCATCAACCCTTGAAAAAGCCCTAACTTAACTAACAAACTAATCAGACATGGTGATTTGAGAAAACATCATTAAGAGAATATATTGCATAAAAGAAATAAGAAGTAAAGATGAAGGAGTTCGAAATCTGCTCTGAAAGAGTGTGATTTATCTCTCCAAAAGCTCTTCTCCAAATCTCTCTCTAAAAACTATCTAGAATAATAAGATACAAGATATCTGCCAAAAGAATGGCTGAAAAACCTAATATAGAAGCTAAAACACGATATGAGGCCTTTTTTCAAATACTAAAACTTCTGGGCCAAAACTGCGAATAATCCTCTATTTTTTAGAAAATAGCCTCGACCCCTTCCTTTCTGGGTGGCGAGCCTCACCAGGTTGGTGACGAGCGTCACCTATATGCATACTTTTCTTCCCGAGTTTGATACTTCGTGGCTTCAACTTGCAATGCTCCAAAAAGATTCAATATCTCCAATTATGCTCCAGACATGCTATAACCTGCAAAATCTCTACTACGACTCTAAAAAGACCAAAAAGACTCAATAAAAAGGACTTATGTCCTGGTTAAAACCCATAAAAACCATGATATATCAGTAAAGCTGATGGGACATAAAAAATCATAAAAACTATAAAACACAAGGAAAAGATGGGACATATATAGTACAAGAATCCTTCGATATTATCCAACAAGGAGGCAGTTTCAACAACTACATGAATCACCCAAACTTTTCCCATAGAAGCACAAATGTGGCCAATCCACAATATGAGGTTTATCCCTCACAAGCTGCTCAACAAAACCAAGGAGTCAAACCATTTGTTCCTTTCAACCAGCAACAAAACCATGCCCCAAGACCACCATTTCGGGGAGGATTTCAGCAATCTAACTTTCAAGCTAGACCAGCTTTTGTCCCACAAGGTTTTGGCAATACACAGAGCTCTTCTAGCACTCAAGATGTTGATCTCAAGCAGATGATGCAACAGCTG
Source organism: Thlaspi arvense (assembly GCA_911865555.2). Lineage (NCBI taxonomy): Eukaryota > Viridiplantae > Streptophyta > Magnoliopsida > Brassicales > Brassicaceae > Thlaspi > Thlaspi arvense. Next base: position 17,289,695 of record OU466860.2, read on the forward strand.
TTGACAGGTCAAGCCAACACCACTATAGAGCTGCCCAAGAAGTTTGCTAAAGTGCATAACAAGATAGACGCCACTACTTATGACCTTAATGGCAAGTTAGATGTTCTAAGCAAAAGAATTAAGTCTCCAGAAAGCAAAGGAGCTTCATCTTCAAAGCCTCAGAATCAAATACCAGGAATGTGTGAAGCTAATCCTAAAGAATTCTGCCATTTGCTTACTCAAGAGGATGAAGTGTTTGATGATGAAGATACTTCATTGGAAGACCTTGGTATAATGCTTCAAGAGATGTTGGTACATGTGGACATGTAAAAGGCTGAGTGTGGGGAGAATGTCTTTAATGTCACCATTGGTAATCAAGAAGCTTTTGATATTGTAGAACAGTTCCTTCAAGGGTTAGATGAAAGTTTGAATAGAGAAGAATAGCTTGCTTTGGAGCAAGTGAGAGCTGTAAGAGAAGCTGTTTAGAAGGAAGAGGCTGAGAAAGCTTTGGTTGCTGCAGAAGAAGAAGCAAAACCAGAGCTCAGTGAAGAGGATAAGGAGCTTGTAGAGACATACCACGCCTTGATGATCTTGGCTAGAGAAAGTTTGATGTTACTGCATATTGCATACATTTTGCATACTCATTAGTTAGCTTTTCATGCATTTGTATCACATTTTATGGTAGATTGCATCACTTAGAGTCCTAGAGCATTCTTGCACCAGCATACGCATGTTCCTTGCATTTTGCATCACATTCAGGTTGTTTCTGGCTGCTTTGGAGTCGTGGAGGTTCGTGGACATGTTGAGGCTGATGTAGCAGTTCGTGGGAGCTCGGATATATGCTAAGGATCAGAGATCGAGGAGCAGATCGAGCATGGCCGGTCGATCTAGGAGGTGATCGACCAGAAGATCGAGCTAACCAGGCGATCCAACGAGAATGATCGAGACAAGGATCGAGTGAAGCAGTCGATCAAACGGTACGGACGTAAATGATGCCATGCAGAGCGAGAGCCAGATCGAGTACACCACTCGATCCACCCGAAGATCGATACCGAGATCGGATGCAACACTCGATTCGCCGATGATGATCGAGACCCAGATCGAGCCGAAGACACGATGTCCGGATATGATCGAGAGAACCGCTCGATCCTGGAGTCGATCTCTGTCCTTTCAACCACTTTTGGCCACTAGCGAGGGGGGGCCATCAGCTTGTTTTGGCCATTTTGGGAAGGCGGCGACGTCCTTTTCCCACACGACTTTAAATTCTTATCTTTTTCTTTAGGTTTTCTCTCTGTTTTTCGTGAAGCACACCATTGTCGAACTTGAGTTTTTCTTAAGCTTTGTAATCGAATCATTTCCGTCTTAATCTAGTTTTCTTTTCATGTTCATCGTTTCCTTTTACATGCTTTGCTTGATTTACTTTATGTGTAGTGAGTAGTTTATTTGGGTTCGGGGTTGAGAGAATTAAGGGGTCTAAAGGGTTTAGATCTTGGGGTTTTTCTAAGCGTTTTCAATGGCTATCTCTTCTAAGGTGTTGAGATTTCAATGCTTGAAGACTCTCACGCCAAGAGCTTCATGATCCGAGAGGTTCCTTACCTTGACAGGATTCAGGAGCCTCAGAAGATCACACCTTAGAGACTAGTTACCCCTTCCCAAAAGCCATGGAATTTGGGGGATTAGTTAAGCCATTCATTTGAAATCTGCTTTCCTTGCCCTTCGACCTCTCTTTCCACCAAAAACCATGGGTTTAGAGGAGAGGATGACGGAGTGATCTATACCGAAAGCCACGGATAGATCTTGCTTAGTTTTCAAGGCTTAGAGATCCTCACAAAGTGAGTCGATTTAAAGTTTTCAACCCAAGGTCGAACCTTTGAAACCCCTAACCATGAATCTCAACCCTAGGCCCTTTCTTTTAGCATCTTTACATCTTATCTCGTCATTCGCTTGATCTTTGATAGCATCCTGGTCGTTAGTTTTACTGTTCTTGCATCTTTAGACGAGATCGATTGTTATTGCTCGATCTAGTGGTCGATCTCATAGTCGATCCACTAGTCGAATTTTAGTAATTCGAAGCTTGGTCCTTTAATTAATCTGTTTGTTCCTGTTGGTAGTTCCTTCATTCCTAATATTTTAAAAATAGGTTGCATTCTATTTAAGTTGCTGCATCTAGTTTTTAGAGATTTTTTCACAAATCATGAGATCGACCACTAGATCGAGCAATGGAGCGAGTGTAAGAAGGCCTTTCTCTCAAAGTTCTTCTCTAGCGCCAGGACAGCGCGGTTGAGAAGCGAAATCAGCGGTTTCACTCAAAGGAACAATGAGACATTCAACGAGGCAATGGAGCGTTTCAAAAACTACACGATCCAATGTCCTCATCATGGGTTCAGCGAGGAGACACTACTCAGTACCATATACTGTGGAGTTTCCCAAAGATCAGGTTGTTGCTTGACAACAGCTAGCAAAGGGAACTTCCTTGGTCAGGGGGTAGAAGAGGGTATGGAGCTGATAGAAAACTTGGCATTGAGCGATGGCAACTACGCTGAGGATTATGACCGTGCACCGAGAGGATCAGAGCTAGAGTCTCACAAAAAGGAGCTGAAATCTTTGCATGAGAAGATAGATAAGCTGGTGTTAGCCAATCAGAAGCACGTTCACTTTGTTGGTGAAGCTGATGAGAACCAAGAGGAGTTAGAGTTGAGCCTAGAAGAAGCCAATTGGGTGGCGGGACAGAACAACTACAAGCCTCAAGGCTACAACCAAGGCTACCAGAACAACAACCTCTCCTACCGAAGCACCAACGTAGCAAACCCTAAAGATCAAGTGTACCCTGCTCAGCAAGCAAAACCTTTCATCTCTTACAACAAAGGTTTTCAACCAAGTGGAGGTTTCCAAGGTCAAAGGCAGAACAACTTCCAAGTGCAACATCAAAATAACAAGGGTTATACACCTAACTACCCTCCGGGCTTTGCACCTCAGCAGCAACAACCGATGCAACAACAAGTTGATCCGGTTCAAGCAAAGTTTCAACAGCTGATACAAGGGCAAGCCTCTACAAACCAGAAGTTCGCCGAGATGAACACTCGTCTAGACTCATCTCTCACTGACTTCTCCACTCAGATCACCAACTTAAACAACAAGATCAAGCAGCCAGAGAAAGGGAAAGCGAGTACGAGTGGTCAGAATAGTCTTCCGGGAAAGTGTGAACAGAACCCTAAGGAGTATGCTAACGCCATAATTTTGAGAAGCGGTAAAGAGCTCGAACCTCCGGTCTCTACCAAGAACAACGAGGACGTTGTAATTCAAGAGGGGGAGGGTAAACCTTTGGCTGATGATGATGAGATTAACTTTGACAACGTTTGGATCCAAGGGCCAAGAAGAGGAGACAAAGCAGTTGCTGAGAAGAAAGCTGAGCAAACCACTAAGGAGAGAAATGCTTATGTGCCTCCACCGTATGTACCTAAGCTGCCTTTTCCTGGCCGCTTCAAGAAGCAACTCATAGAGAAGCATAGAATTCTCTTTTAGAAGCATCTTAAGGACGTGGAGATCAAGCTACCTCTCGTTGACTGCCTTGCAATGATGCCTAAATGAGCCAAATTCTTCAAAGACACTCTCGTGAAGAAGAATAAGGAAAACAAGGAGGTACTTGTTCTAAGTGAAGAGTGTAGTGCTGTGATACATAAGGAGATAGTCCCTGAGAAGTTGGGAGACCCTGGAAGCTTCACTATACCCTGCGCTTTAGGTCCCCTAGAGTTCAAGGGTTGCTTATGTTATCTCGGAGCTAGCATAAACCTGATGCCTCACTCCGTGGCTAAGAAGCTTGGCTTTACTCGTTTCAAAGACTGTCGGATCTCGTTGGTACTGGCTGATAGGAGTGTGAGGCTACCAGTGGGGCTGGTTGAAGATTTACCGGTGCGAATCTGTGGTGTGAACGTGCCTACGGACTTCGTCGTGTTGGAGATGGATGAAGAGCCTAAGGATCCACTCATCTTAGGGAGACCATTCCTAGCAACCGCCGGGGCTATCATAGATGTGAAGAATGGGAAGATTGCCTTGCATTTGGGAAAGGAGATAAGGCTTGACTTCGACATCAATGAGGTTCTGAAGAAGCCGACCATTGAAGGGCAAGCTTTCTACATTGAAACGATGGATGCTTTAGCGGATGAGTTGCTGGAAGAGCTGGCTCTAGAACACTGACTAAGGAGCCAGGGGAGTTTGGCTATGCGGACCAGAGGACCCAGGAGTATGTCAACCTGCTGGATTCTAGGAGGATTATTAAGAATGATGAAGGTTGCTGCCTAGAGATCGAGCCCGAGATCGACGATATCACTCGATCCAGGAGTCAGATCGACAAAGCAATCGAGAACACAACTCGATCCGGTGCAACAATCGACGTACAGATCGAGAAGAATGCTCGATCAGGAAAAACAATCGAGTCGGCGATCGAAAGAGACCTCCCGATCATTTTGGGGTCCAATCAAGAGATCGACTCAGTGTCTCGATCCCTTACTCGATCCATATAAAATCGAGTAAGTGAATCGAGCGAAATGGCACGATCTAGACGACATCGAGAGGAGAATCGACTGGAGGACTCGATTTCAGAAGGGATAGCGATGGAGGACAGCAGTCTAAAGGGCCATGCCTCGGGTTCAAAGGAGGGTTCCAAGGAGGAAAGCAACAACAACAGCCACGAGGATGACTGGAGTGAGCTGTTAGCCCCAAAGGTGGACCTTAAGGAGCTCCCAAAAGGGCTAAGGTATGCTTTCTTAGGGCCTAATAACACATATCCCGTGATTGTGAATGAAAACCAAAGTGATGATGAGTTGCACTCGCTCCTGACTGGGCTGAGAAAGTATAGGAAGGCCATTGGGTACTCTTTAAGTTACATCAAGGGCGTTTCACCAATGCTTTGCTCTCATAGGATTCACTTGGATAATGAGAACGCCTCTTCTATAGAACATCAAAGGCGTTTGAATCCTAATTTGAAAGAGGTCGTTAAGAAAGAAATCCTTAAGCTTTTAGAGGCTGACGTGATCTATCCCATAAGTGACAGCACGTGGGTTTCTCCTGTACACGTGGTGCCTAAGAAGGGAGGGATCACGGTCATAAGGAATGAAAAGGATGAGCTTATTCCTACTAGAACCATCACTGGACATAGGATGTGTATTGATTATAGGAAACTCAACCTTGCGACTAGGAAAGACCATTTCCCTCTGCCTTTTATTGATCAAATGCTTGAGAGACTTGCTAATCACCCTTACTACTGCTTTCTCGATGGGTATAGCGGTTTCTTTCAGATACCAATTCACCCAAATGATCATGAGAAGATGACTTTCACATGTGCCTACGGTATCTTCGCATATCGAAGGATGCCGTTTGGATTGTGTAATGCACCGGCTATGTTTCAGCGGTGTATGATGTCGATCTTCTACGATCTAATAGAGGAGATGGTAGAGGTGTTCATGGATGATTTCTCTGTCTATGGTGCGTCCTTTTCTGCGTGTTTGTTGAATCTTTGCAGGGTACTAAAACGTTGTGAAGAGACAAACTTGGTGCTGAACTGGGAGAAATGCCACTTTATGGTTAAGGAAGGGATCGTGCTTGGTCATAAGATATCAGAGAAGGGCATTGAGGTTGATCAGGCTAAAGTGGAAGTCATGATGGGTCTTGAGCCGCCGGTTAACGTTAAGGGAGTCAGAAGCTTCTTGGGACACGCAGGGTTCTATAGGCGCTTCATCAAAGATTTCTCCAAGATTGCACGCCCTCTTATTGTGCAAGGAAGCCGAGTTTGTGTTTGATGAGGAGTGTTTGAGAGCTTTCGTGACCATCAAGGAAGCCCTTACATCAGCTCCTATAGTCCAAGCACCAGACTGGTCTCTTCCCTTTGAGATCATGTGTGATGCTAGTGACTACACCGTAGGAGCCGTTCTTGGTCAGAAGAAAGAGAAGAAGCTGCACGTGATCTACTATGCTTCAAGAACCTTGGATGACACGCAAACAAGGTACACCACAACGGAGAAGGAGTTGCTTGCAGTAGTGTTCGCCTTTGAGAAGTTCAGATCATATCTCGTTGGTTCCAAGGCTATTGTATACACGGATCACGCTGCCTTGCGATACATCTACTCGAAGAAAGACACTAAGCCTCGGCTCTTAAGATGGATTCTCTTACTCCTGGAGTTTGACATGGAGATTAAAGACAAGAAAGGAATAGAAAACGGAGTCGCTGACCATCTCTCACGGCTAAGGATCAACGAGTCTCTACCCTTAGATGACTCGCTTCCAGAAGAGCAGCTCATGGCGATTACCACGGCTGTTTGTGGAAGGCTAGAAAGGAGGTTTGAGGAGGTGTTGAGTTTCAAAGAAGAGGATCTACCGTGGTATGCTGATGTAGTGAACTATCTAGCGTGTGGTGAGGAGCCAACACATCTCAACAGCTATCACAAGAAGCAGTTTATGAGAGAGGCTAGTGATTACTTTTGGGACGAGCCCTACTTATACAAGAGAGGAGTAGACAGTTTGTACCGGAGATGTATTACAAAGGAAGAAGCTAGGGACATCCTCTATCATTGCCATGGATCTTCCTACGGAGGACACTTCGCGTCATTCAAGACTGCTACGAAAGTGTTGCAAGCAGGTTTCTGGTGGTCGTCCATTTTTAAAGATGCACACGAGTTTGTGAAGAGCTGTGAGGCATGTCAACGAGCAGGGAATATCACTAATAGGAACGAAATGCCTCAAGTTCCCATCTTCGAGGTTGACGTGTTCGACGCGTGGGGCATAGACATCATGGGGCCATTTCCTTCTTCATATGGCAACAAATACATCTTAGTAGCAGTGGATTATGTCTCTAAATGGGTTGAGGCAGTTGCTTCCCCTACAAATGACTCTAAGGTGGTAATCAAGCTGTTGAAGAGTATCATCTTCCCGAGGTTTGGAGTACCTAAGGTGGTTATGAGCGATGGAGGAAGCCACTTCATAAACAAGGTCTTTGAGAACCTCTTGAGAAAGTATGGAGTTAAGCATAAGGTGGCTACACCGTATCATCCTCAAACAAGCGGTCAAGTGGAAGTCTCCAACCGGCAAATCAAGGCTATACTAGAGAAGACTGTCGGAGCAACAAGGAAAGACTGGGCAGTGAAGCTGGACGACGCTCTTTGGGCCTATCGTACCGCCTTCAAAACGCCGATTGGTACAACTCCTTTCACTCTACTCTATGGCAAGGGCTGTCATCTCGCGGTTGAGCTGGAACACAGTGCGTTGTGGGCTGTGAAGAGGCTGAATTTTGACATCAAGACTGCTCAGGAGAGGTGCCTTATTCAGCTACACGAACTGGATGAGTTAAGGCTGAACGCTTACGACAGCTCTCGGATATACAAGGAGCGGAATAAGGAGACTCATGACAAGAAGTTGGTTGCCAAGGAGCTTAAGGAAGGAGGTTTAGTGTTGCTGTACAACTCGAGGCTCAAACTCTTCCCGGGCAAGCTGAAGTCAAGGTGGAGCGGACCGTTCGTGATTCAAGAAGTGTTGCCTTATGGAGCTGTTACTCTGATGGGAAAAAGTGGCAGTGCATTCACCGTCAACGGACACAGAGTCAAGCCTTACTTGGCAGACGGCTATGACAAGGAGAGTACCTCTCTGCTTCTCCAAGACCCACCATCCGCTTAAACCAAGTAAGGTCTAGCTAAAGACGTTAAAGAAAACGCACTTGGGAGGCATTCCCATGTTTATCTTGTACATATTTCTGCTTCATTTCCCTTTCAGTTTTATGTTTTTATTTTGCAAGTGTGTAGGAACAGGTATGAGGAGTCTAAACCTTGATCTTGAAGTCTAAAAGAGGCGAAAGGGGTTAAGATAAGGCTAGAGATCGAATGCTAGATCGACTGATCCTGACTCGATCATTGCTAGATCGAGTCAGTGAATCGAGAGGAGCCAGTCGATCTAGACGAGAACGAGTGACAGGATCGGCCTTGACAAAAAAGGATCGATCGATCCAAAACGGATCGACGGATCTAATTTCTGCCGGGAAAATCTGTTGAAAACAGATCGATCACTCGACTCGATCCATCACTCGATCTGTGCCAAATCGACCCCTAAATCGAGGACTTAGCTCGATCATGAGGACTTAGCCGTGGAGCCAACATCTCAATGATCGAGAGAGCCAATCGATCCAAGACTCGATTCACCATGAATCGAGTCTCAAAACGAGTAACCCTCTCGATCTAAGCCATTATGGGCATGAGATCGAGTCCTAGATCGACTAAATGGACTCGATCTCATGCCGAAGTAACATTTTCTTTCCCTCCTTTACTCTTTCCCTCCAACTTTTAAATTCAAAACTTGGTCAAGGCAAGCATCTTTGACCATGAAAGATGTGCTTTGACCAAGACATTGTCAGAAAAACCACTTTTACTACCCATTGTTTTGCTCTTTGCTAGTCTTTAAATATTTCAACAACCTCTCACCCTCTCATTCCTGTTTTTCTCGAAATTTTTAAACAAAGAGAGTGAGAGTTTCGGTTTTCAGAAGCTAGCAAAGATCTTTTACATTTCTTGCAAAGGTATTTTCAAAATTTAATGATTTATTTTTAGGAAAATTTCTTTTAAATTCGCAAGATATTGTTCTAGAATATAGGGTCGGTTTTGATTTTTAAAAAAACTAGCTAAGTAAAAGGAATAATTTTAGATTTTTCAGTATGTAAAGATATGATTCTCCTTTATTTAGCTATAATTTTTATTAATTCCCCAAAATTCTAGGGTAGTTTTTATAAGTTCTCTCTTTCTCTTCTCTCATTCTCATCAAACCGCCGTTTTGCTTATCAAACTTCCTTAGAAACTTGTTTCAGGAACCATGGCCCCCAAGAGAACAAGAGAAGAGACAGCACAAGAAGGAGAAGGACAAGAGGTGGCAGTTCAAGAGAGGGTCAGATGGACTAAGGATGAGAAGTGGGACAACAAACGGCTGGAAAGGCTTCGGTTTGAGCCTACCAAGTTTGCTGATCGAGAGCTGTTGTCCAAGCTAGGGATTCTTGGGGATTTCGACCAACTCCTCAAGAACATTGGCCTAAGATGTCTGTCACGGATGAATTGCCCAACCATTCCAGAAGTGACAATAGACTTCCTTGCCACGTTGGAGTTCCGTTACGAGAATCCTGGCAAGAGGTCTTGCTGTATGGAGCTATTACTCTGATGGGAAGAAGTGGTAGTGCATTCACCGTCAACGGACACAGAGTCAAGCCCTACTTGGCTGACAGCTTTGACAAGGAGAGCACCTCAGTGCTTCTCCAAGACCCACCATCCGCCTAGACCAAGTAAGGTCTAGCTAAAGACGTTAAAGAAAGTGCACTTGGGAGGCATTCCCATGTTTATCTTGTACATACTTCTGCTTTCATTTCTCTTTCAGTTTAATGTTTTTATGTTGCAAGTGTGTAGGAACAGGTATAAGGAGTCTAAACCTTGACTTTGAGGTCCAAAAGGGGCAATAGGGGTTAAGATAAGGCTAGAGATCGAGTGCTAGATCGAGTCAGTGAATCGAGAGGAGTCAGTCGATCTAGACGAGAACGAGTGACAAGATCGACCTTGACGAAAAAGGATCGATCGATCCAAATCGGATCGACCGATCTAATTTCTCTCGCGAAAATCTGTTGAAAATTGATCGATCACTCGACTCGATCCACCACTCGATCTATGCCAAATTGACCCCTACATCAAGGACATAGATCGATCAGAGGGACTTAGCCGAGGAGCCAACATCTCAATGATCGAGAGAGCCAATCGATCCAGGACTCGATTCACCTTGAATCGAGTCTCAAATCGAGTAACCCTCTCGATCTAAGCCATTTTGGGCATGAGATCGAGTCCTAGATCGACCAAAAGGACTCGATCTCATGCCGAGGTAACAATTTTCTTTCCCTTCTTTACTCCTTTTCCTCCAATTTTTAAATTCAAAACTTGGTCAAGGCAAGCATCTTTGACCTTGAAAGATGTGCCTTGACCAAGACTTTTGTCAGAAACCACCTTTGACCACCCATTGTTTTGGTTTGCTAAAATCTTTAAATATTTCAAACTATCTCTCACCCTCTCATTCCTGTTTGCTCGAGATTTTTAACAAAGACAGTGAGAATTTTAAGTTTTCAAAGAGCTAGCAAAGATATCCTAAACCTCTTGCAAAGGTATTTTCAAAGATTTAGTGATTTAATTTTAAGAAAATCTCCTAAAATATCGCAAGATCTTGTTTTAGGATATAGGATCGGTTTTGAATTTTTAAAATTAGCTAAGTAAAATAAAAAATTCTGGATTTTCAGTATCTAAAATTTTTGATTCCCTTTTATGTAGCTATGATTTTTTATTTAATCCCCAAAATTCTAGGGTAGTTTTTATAAATTCTCTCCTTCTCTTCTCTCATTCTCATCAAATCGCCACTTGCTAATCATTCTCTTTATAATTTTGTTTCAGGAACAATGGCACCAAAGAGAACAAGAGAGGAGCAAGCACAAGAAGGAGAAGGACAAGAAGTGGTGGCTCAAGAGAGGGTCCGGTGGAGCAAAGATGAAAAGAGGGATAAGAAGAGGCTTGAGGGGCTCCGGTTTGAGGCTGATCGAGAGCTTTTGTCTAGGCTCAGAATCCTTGGGGACTTCGACCAACTCCTCAAGAACATTGGTTTGAGATGCTTGTCACGGATGGACTGCCCTACCATTCCTGAGGTGACGATAGATTTCCGAGTGCACCTGTCCCTTCCCAAGGCCGTCTCTACTTCAAGGTTGGCCGTCAAGCTTACACACTATCCATCCCCGAGCTATGCCAAGCCTACGGTCTCAAGGCTGATGCATACAAGGTCGAGTTCCCAGCCTTCAAGAAAGCCGACGAGTTTTGGGACCTGATCAGCAATGAAGACTACAAAGCCAACACCGCCAAGATCAAGCGAGTTAGGAGTCCGGTGCTGAGGTATACTCTGAAGCTGATTGCCAATACATTCAGTGGAAGGTCTGTTGCCCCTACTGTCACGAAGACGGAGCTGTGCTTCCTTTTCCAAGGCGTGAAGCACTTGGTGTCTGATCCGGATGCGAATGATGAGCCCATAGAAGATGAACTCGGCGATGAAGTGAATTACGGCTGTGTGCTAGCGGCTTCCCTGGTGAAGTACAAGGCTTATGCCTTACGGTGCAAGGCAACCTCTTCCTACATTGGCGGTTTCCTTACTCCTTTGTTCGTGCAAGCCGGTGTGCCCATCCATGACTTTGCTCAAGTCCCAAACAGAGCTTTCATGGATGAAGCATACATGAGAAACACTGATAGCTTGGGACGCACGCCAGCAGAAGGGTTTTATGCTTACCTGTTCATAGATGATGAAGACAAGAAGAGAGTGTGCATCCTCCCCAACAAAGATGAGACCGAGCTGCTTGGTGTTGGGAACATCGAGTTCTTGCCCACAGAGGAAGAATGCTTTGCCCCTTTAGGAGGACCGCCTTCTTCAGCCATTGCCCCACGCCAAAGGTCAGAATCTCCGGGTACAGAAGACGAGATGCCCGAAGCTTACACACTTCCCAAGCTGGACTTCGAGCCGAGGACCAAAACCGAGAAGTTCTTAGCATCGGTGGTAGAGATGCAACGGAAGATCAACAAGTGGCAAGGGAAGATGCTTAAGAAGCTGGGGAAGAAGGTCAAACAACTTCAGGGAAGCCAGCCTAAGCCAGCTACAAGCCAAGAGATACAACAACCCGAGAAGAGAAGACTCTCAACCGGAGGAGTAGTTATCCGCGAGACCCAAGGAGACAACATTCAGCCGGCGCGCCACTCCCTCCAAGAACCAGGCAACAAAGGAAAAGCAACAATCTCTAGCTCCTCTGGAACATCCTCAAGTTCCAGCCGAGCCTAGACAAGAGGTAACAACCTTCTTCCATTGTATATAACCACTCATGTTTGTTTCTTGCATTGTGTTTGTTTGCTCCTTCGGATGAGTTTGCCACCGGGACGGTCTCAAGCAAGTTTGGGGGAGTACTTGTGTGATTTAATCTTCTGTTCTTTGATCTTATTTTCCTTTTTACATCCTTGAGTCTTAGTCATGAGAAATTGGTAAAATTTTTAAAAATTTTTCAAAGATTCATGTAGTTGAATTCATCTCTTTAAAAACATGTTAGGATTGAGTCTAGAATTTCTCATATCACCTAGGTTGTTTGCATTTTGCATAAGGGGTTAGAATTTCTTAAAAAGGTGTTTTACTTATGAATCATTTCAATGCCCTAGTTAGTAGTTCTCTAATGCTTTGTTTATGCTTTGAAAGAAAGTTCTAACCATGCTTGGATCACTAGTTAGGATTTTCGTGGCTTGAATTGAACTCTCATGATTTGAAACTCATCCTACTAAGTGAAAACCTTAATTTGAAAATCTAAATATCATTCTTATGCATTTGAAAATGAACACATGGTTTTAAAAAATTTAGGCTCTCTTCTTCCTTTTTACCACTCTTTATGAGCCTAAGTAGAACTCCCTCCTTGAACCTTACCCTCCTTTGAAGCCAATTGTTCTTGTGTGACATCTTTGTGAGGCCTTACTTTCGGTTTGAACTTGGCATAAAGTGTTAGGTTTAGGCGACATGATTTGGTTTTCATAATTGATTGCTAGCTTTGCATTTTGAAGCTAGGTATAGGCTTAGGATAAGTTTGGGGGATCATTGGGAGTGCTTTCTTGTGTATTTGTTTTCGGATTCAAAAGAGTTTGTGTTTTAAGGAAAGAAATGAGGTTTTAAGTGAAAGGTTTGTTTTTAAAACTAAGTATGCTCTATTTCAGAAAGTAGCTCTCACTAAATAAATAAAAAAAAATAATATATAAAATAAAAGAGCCTAAGTGCCAAATAAAGGCTACTAATAAGAAATCTTTAAGAGCAAAAATATTTTTCAAAAACCTTTTCACTAGCCTAAAAAGTCTAAAATGTCTTTGTTTTGAATTGGGATTGCTAAGTTGAGAAGAAAGGGTAGACTCTTAAGTGGTGAGTGAGGATTAAATTTCTTAAATGAGAGGGGTATAGGACTGTTTGATAGTTTACATGGGTAGATGAGAATCTAATCATGTATGCATAAATTGTCTTTACCTTTAGCATTATGCATTAGTTCAAACCATTTTTGAGAGAAACCCTTGTCTAATTATAAACCCTTTTCAAATGAGATCATTCTATGCTCATAACCATAACCCTTAGCCAAATGTGTTTTGCTTTAAAGTGCATAAGTTTGATTCATGGTTCGAATCTTAATGAATGTTAAAGGATGAATTTCTTTGATTGTTAGGAGTAAGAGAGTCATGATTTGAATTTCTTTGTGTGATGAGTATGGCTAAGTCCTTTGGAGTATGAGTATAAGCTTAGCATTTTAGAACTGTTAACTAGGACATTGAGATGATCTATTCGAAAGGCACCTTGGCAAAAATTTTAAAACCCTTTTGATTTTTCTGAAAACCTCTCTTCCTTACTTGTTTTTTGTTGCTTGAGGACAAGCAAGAAGTAAGTTTGGGGGAGTTGATGTCATTGCATTTTGCATACATTTTGCATACTCATTAGATAGTTTTTCATGCATTTGTATCATGTTTTAGGTTAGATTGCATCACTTAGGGTCCTAGAGCATTCTAGCATCAGCATGTGCATTTTCTCGGCATTTTGCATCCATTCCAGGCTGTTTCTGGTTGCTTTGGAGTCATGGAGGTTCGTGGAGGTGTGGAGGCCGATGTAGCAGCTCATGGGAGCTCGGGAATGTGCTAAGAACCAGTGACCGAGGAGTAGATCGAGCATGGCCGGTCGATCTAGGAGTTGATCGACCAGAAGATCGAGCCAACTAGGCGATCCAAGGATAATGATCGAGACGGAGATCGAGTGAAGCAATCGATCAATCGGTACGGACGTAAATGACGCCATGCAGAGCGAGAGCCAGATCGAGTACACCACTCGATCCACCCGAAGATCGATACCGAGATCGGATGCAACACTCGATTCACCGATGAAGATCGAGACCCGGATCGAGCCGAAGACACGATGTCCGGATATAATCGAGAGAACAACTCAATCCAATGGTCGATCTCTGTCCTTAAAACCGTTTTTGGCTGTTAGCGAAGGGGGGACCATTGGATTGTTTGGACATTTTAGGCAAGGCGGCGAGATGCTTTTGGGGGATTTTTATCCTATACCTGGAGTTTTCTCTCTCGTTTTGGGAAGAACACCATTGTTGAACCAGTTTTCTTTTGAAGCTTTTGTATTCGAATCCTTATCGTTTGATCTAGTCTTTCTTTGATGATTATCGTTTCATTCCTTCTGCTTTGCTTGATTTACTTTATGAGTAGTGAGTAGTTTACTTTGGGTTCAGGGTTGAGAGGATTGAAGGGTAGAAAAGGTTCGATTTTGGTTTGTTTTCTAAACGGTTTTAAGGCTATCTCTTCTAAGGTGTTGAAGGCTTAATGCTTGAAGACTCTCACGCCAAGAGCTTCATGATCCGAGAGTCCCTTACCTTGACAGGATCCAGGGGCCTCGGAAGATCACACTTTAGAGACTAGTTACCCCTTCCCAAAAGCCATGGAAGTTTGGGGGACTAGTTAAGCCATTACTCGAAATCTGTTTTCCTTGCCTTTCAACCTCTTTTTCCACCAAAAGCCATGGGTTTGGAGGAGTGGATGAAAGAGTGATCTATACCGAAAGCCACGGATAGATCTTGTTTTGTTTTCGAGGCTTAAGATCCTCACTAAGTGAGTCGATCTAAAGTTTCAAACCCAAGATCGATCCTTGAAACTCTTTATATGAATCTCAACCCTAAAGCCCTTTCTTTTAGCATTTTTACGTCTCATTTCATCTTTTGCTAGCTACCTGACAGCATCCTGGTCTTTAGATTCATTATTCTTACGGTTTTTGACGAGATCGATCGTTTCTGCTCGATCTAGTGGTCGATCTTGTGGTCGATCCACTAGTCGAATTTTAACAATTCGAAACTCTTCCCTTTAATTTGTCTGTTTGTTTCTCGTGGTAACTACTTCCTTTCTAGTATTTTTAAAATAGGTTTCACTCTGTTTAAGTTGCTGCATTTAGTTTTTAGAATATTTCCCATAAATTGTCTTATTTGCTTAGATTTGTCTTAGACCTTGCATTCTCTGTGGATTCTCTATCATCTAGAAGTGGATTGACACTCTCCTGCTTGCTTTACTACAACATTGCGTGCACTAGAGTTTTGATAGCCTCTCTGCTGCATTAGAGCATAAGAAACCCAGTTTATCATCCTTCTTTTCTTCTTTCCCTCCTGTTTTTAAATTCAAATCTTGGTCAAGGCAGGAATCTTTGACCATGAAAGATGTGCCTTGACCAAGATTTTGGTCAGAAACCACTAGCTTGCCCACGGTTTTAGATTTTTGTTGGCCTTTATATTATCAAGCACACACACACTCTCTCATTTTTTTGTGTTTCGAGTTTTTTAAGCAAGAGATTGATATTTGTTTTTCCTAAAGGCTAACAACATCTGTTTTCAATCTCTGTTAAGGTATTTTCGATTAATTGCTCAAAACGTTTTGAAAAATTTCATTTTTATTGCTTTGCTTGAATAATAGATGTCAGGGGTTTAACGATTTTTCAAAACTAGCTATATTTTAGGAAAAAATCAAGATTTGATCCTATCTCTAGATTTCTCTCTCTATTATCTTGCTAGAATTTTTGTAAATCCCCCAAAAATCTAAGGTATTAGTTATAAATCTTTCTTTCTTGCTTACTCTTTCTCTCAATATTCCTCGCCTTTGCTCATTCTCTTGCTTGAGAATTATGTTTCAGGTACCATGGCTCCAAAAAGAACAAGAGAGGAGACAGCACAAGAAGCAGAAGGTCAAGAAGTGGGTGTTCAGGAGAGGGTCAGATGGTCTAAGGAGGAAAAGCAAGCCAAGAAGAGGCTAGAGAGGCTTCGGTTCGAACCAACAAAGTTCGCGGATAGGGGTTTGCTGTCTAAGCTGGGGATTTTGGGAGATTTTGATCAACTCCTCAAGAACATAGGGCTCAGGTGCTTGTCACGAATGGATTGCCCAACCTTTTCCGAAGTGACAATCGATTTTCTAGCCACTTTGGAGTTTGCATATGAGAACCCGAGCATCCCTACTCCTTCTTAAGGCCACATCTCCTTCAAGATCAAGCGTCAGGCCTTTCGTCTATCAATCATGGAGCTTTGTCAAGCCTATGGCCTAAATGCTGCTGCCACCAAGGTTGAGTTCCCCTCTTTCACTCAAGCCAACGATCTACGGGACCTCATAAGCAACGATGACTACAAGGCGAATACGGCGAAGATCAAGAGAGTGAGGAGTCTGGTGCTGAGATACACGCTCAAGCTGATTGCCAACACCTTCAGTGGACGGTCTGTGGCCCCAACAGTCACCAAGACCGAGCTTTGCTTCCTATTCCAAGGCGTGAAGCACCTCGTGTGTGATCCTAAGGAGAATGACGAGCCAATGGAGGATGAGCTCGGCGACGACGTGAACTATGGGTGCATCTTAGCCGCCTCCTTGGTGAAGTACAAGGCATATGTCTTGCGGTGCAAGGCAAGCTCGTCGCTTATTGAAGGCTTCCTCACGCCCTTGTTTGTGCAAGCTGGCGTACCGCTTCAAGACTTCACTCCCGTTCCGGAGAGAGCCTTTATGGATGAGATCTACCTGAGGAACACGGATAGCTTGGGAAGCACGCCAGCCGAGGGTTTCTACGCCTACTTGTACATTGATTCTGAGAACGAGAAGCGAGTGTGCATCTTGCCAAACAAGGTGGAAACAGAGCTTCTAGGGGTTGGCAATGTAGAGTTCTTGCCGAGTGTGGAGGAGTGTTTTGTGCCTATAGGAGGAACAGCTGCTCCAGAACTAGCTGCTCGCCCACGATCAGAGTCTCCTGCCTCGGATGGTGAGTTGCCCGAGAGCTTTGTTCTCCCCAAGGTCAATTTTGAGCCGCAGACTAAGACCGAGAAGTTCCTTGCTTCTGTTGTGGAGATGCAAAGGAAAATCAACAAATGGCAAAGCAAAGTAAACAAGAAGCTTGCCAAGAAGGTCTTGTATACATTTAGGATAATTTTTCATGCATTCATCTTGCATTATAGGCTAGTTTGTAACATTTGAGGTCTTAGAGCACTTTTGCATTACCATTCGCATATTTCTTGCATTATGCATTATATTCAGGTTTTTTTTGGACACTTTGGAGCTTTGGAGGATTCATGGACATGCTAAGGCTCGTGAGGAAGCTTATGGACGCTTGGAGAACTCAACCATTTAGCTAAGGACCCGAGATCGAGTAGCGGATCAAGCAAGACAGGTCGATCTAGATAAGATCGACCAGAAGATCGGGTGCACCTAGTCGATTCAAGAGGAAGGATCGAGACCGAGATCGAGAGAGGAGATCAATCTGGAGTACGGACGTAAATGACGCCATGTAGAACGAGAGACAGATCGAGACGAAGACTCTATCATCCAAAGATCGAGAAGTAGAACGAGGAAGATACTCGATCCCTCCAACCAGATCGACCAGAAGATCAAACGTAGTAAGGCGATTCCTGAAGATTATCGAGCGCATTGGTCGATCTCAAGGTCGATCCCAGACGACCTTTATCCGTCCAGCTGTCTTTGGCGGCTAGCAAAGGGGGGACCAGCTAACGGTTTAGCCATTTTTGGCAAAAGCAGCCATTCGCTTTCATTATCTTCATTCTGTCTTTTCTGTTTTCTCTCGATGTTAGGTGATTCGCCATTGTAGAACACCTTAATCTTTTTCGTTTTTGAACCTTTGAATCTCTTAATATATCAAGCAAGGTTTTCTTTAATCGTTGGTTAATCATCCTTAGCTTATCATTTATTGCTTTTGCTTCAATCTTAAACATGTGTAGTGAGTACTTGTTTCAGGTTTTGGGGTTGAGGTGATTTAAAAGTGTTGAAAGGGTTCAAAGATTTGTGTTTTCTTGTTCTTCATGCCTTCTCTTCTAGGATCTTGGGATCTTAAAGCCTAGAGAGCCTTGGAAAAGGTCTCTATGAACAAAAGGCAATCTTACCTTGACAGGATTCAGATGTCCTGGAAAACCTGATCCTAGAGGCTAATCCTTCCTTTCCCACATGTCATGGTTGTTTAGGGGATTAGTTAGGCCAATATTTGAAATCTGTCTTTCTTGCTCTTTAGTCTCTTTTTCCACCAAACGCCATGGGTTTGGAGAAGAGATCGAGGAAGTGAACCATACCACACGCCATGGATGGCTCTTGTTTTGTTTTCAAGGCCTAGAGAAACTTCTTAAAAGAGTAGATCTAAAAGTTTTCAAACCAAAGCTTGAATCTTTGATACCCTTGAATATGACCCTCGACCCTAAACCCTCTCTTTTAGTATTTTGAACCTCTGTTAATCATTTGCCTGTCATTTAGTTTACATCCTGTTCGTTAGAAGTTATTTGTTTGAAGTTGTTTGTTAGATCGATCCATCCTGCTCGATCCAGTGCTCGATCCTGTGGTCGATTCACTGGTCGATTTTTTGTTTTAGTAGCTTTGCATTTTTCATCTTTTGCTTGTTCCTAGTTGCATTAACCCTCTTCCACAGATTTTAAAATTGTTTTGCATTGCATTAGATCGCTGCACTTATTTTTCCTTGAATTTACCAATCATTTATCATATTTGCTTAGATTTGCTTCATCCTTGTATTCTCATTGTTCTTCCTGCTCCCTAGGATTGGATTGATACCTCTTGCTATACTACAACTGTGTCTTGCTTGAGTTTTGATAACCTCCTGCTTGCATCCACATATAAAAAAACCTGTTATCACCATGGCAGGAGATGATGATCCGGAACAAATGATATCCCTTGTATTTACACCATTTAGGACTGCATTTAGTACATATTTTGGTCCTCTTTTGCATGTTTTCCCTTAGCTTTTGTCCCATTTTCTTCTCCTTTTAGACTTAGTTTGCATTTAGAGTATAGTTTTCATTTTCTTTGCATTTTGGATGTTTTTAGGTGATTTTGGAGCTAAAAGGAGCCTGGAGGAGTTTTGGGGATGATCCAGGATGCTAGCTGGGCAAAAGGGAGCAAGGAGGATCGAAGCAGAGAATCTCTGCAAAAGTTTTCGGTCAGAGCACGGTGAATATCGATCAAGGATGACCGATGATATTGCTGCATATTGCATGTATTTTGCATACATATAAGTTAGCTTTTCATGCATTTACATCACACTTTAAGCTATATTGCATCACTTTAGTTCCTAGAGCATTCTTGCACCAGCATACGCATGTTCCTTGCATTTTGCATCATATTCAGGTTGTTTCTGGCTACTTTGGAGTCGTGGAGGTTCGTGGACGTGCTGAGGCTAGTGTGGATATTTGTGGGAACATCGGATGTTTCCTAAGGACCAGAGATCGGGGAACAGATCGAGCACGGCCGGTCGATCTAGATGAGATCGACCAGAAGATCGAGTAGTCCTTCCGATCCAAGAAATCTGATCGAGTGAAGCAATCGATCAAGTGGTACGGACGTAAATGACGCCATGCAGAGCGAGAGCCGGATCGAGTCTACCACTCGATCCGCCGAAGATCGATACCAAGATTGGATGCAACACGCGATCCACCGAAGAAGATCGAGACACGGATCAAGTTGAAGACACGATATACGAAGATGATCGAGCAGCATGCTCGGTCTTGAGGATGATCTCAGTCCTTTCAACCGTTTTTGGCCGCTAGCGAGGGGGGGACAATCGAGCTGTTTGGCCTACTTTGGGAAGGCGGCAATGACATCTTTCTCTCTGGTTTTTAGGCGATCCCGCCATTGTTGAATTTTGAAGCTTTTGTTCTTAGATCTTAGAATCGTTTAAGCTTTAAGTAATCGTCTTTTATGTTTATCGTTTCATCTTTCATGCTTTGCTTGGTTTACTTAATGTGTAGTGAGTAGTTTAATCGGGTTTCCGGGTTGAGAGGATCCTAAGGGGTGGAAAAGGTTCTCAATGCTTGGTGTTTTCTTGTTTTTAAAGGCTATCTCTTCTAGGATGTTGAGTTCCTAAGGCTTAAAGAGTCTCACGCCAAGATCTTTATGATCAGAGAGGTCTCTTACCTTGACAGGATCCAGAGATCTCTGAAAATCACATCCTAGAGACTAGTTACCATTTCCCAAACGCCATGGTAGTTTAGGGGACTAGTTAAGCCATATTTTTGAAATCTAAGTTCATTGCCCTTCAACCTCTCTTTCCACTAAACGCCATGGGTTTGGAGGAGAGGATGAAGGAGTGGTCCATACCGAAAGCCACAGATGGATCTTGTTTTGTTTTCAAGGCTTAGAGAATCTCACAAAGTGAGTAGATCTAAAGTTTTCAAACCAAGCTTGGACCTTTGAAACCCCTAACCATGAATCTCAACCCTAAACCCTTCTTTCTTAGCATTCTTATATCTTCGTTAATCATTCGCTTGATATTCGTCGCATCCTGGTCATTAGTTACTTTGCACTTGCACTTTTAGACGAGATCGATCGTTGTTGCTCTATCTAGTGGTCGATCCTGTGGTCGATCCACTAGTCGATTTTTGTAAATTCATAGCTTTGCATTTTAATCATTCTGCTTGTTACTAGTGGTAGTTTAATCATCTCTGGTATTTTTAAAATAGTTTTGCATTCCATTTTACTGCTGCATCTAGTTTTTAGGATTTTCACAAAATCGCTTATCATTTGCTTAACTTTACACTGCCCTTGCATTCTCTCTGACCTTTCTAGCTCCTAGGATTGGATTGATACCCGCTTGCATGTTTTACCACAAGTAAGTGTTGCATTTGAGCTTTGATACATCATTGCACACACTCTGCACCCAAAAAATCTTGTTATCAAATGGCGTCGTTGCCATTCTAGGAGTGTTAGAAAGCATTGAGATTTGGGGATTAGTAAAGACTAAGCCTTTACTTTGTTTAAGTTACTTATTTCTCTACTCTCAAACGTGTGTCTTTCAGGTACATGAATCTTCGTTCATGGGGAGCCAACAATCTACTTCAACCCTTGGACAACATTCATCAACTTGGTTATTCACGGCAACGAAGAGTACGAGAACAAGCTAGAGCTTTTGAGGAGATATTTCAGCTCGGTTTGGTTGACTTTGAAGCTATGGCTGAACACGAGCATCTAGAGGGACCTCCTCCAGCTCACGGGGCAGTGGGAAGGGGCAATGGAAACCCCTAACACGCGGCTAGACCCCCAAGGATCATAGGAGCCGGAGATGCTCCCAATACTCATCACAATAGGTTTGGGATCACTCCTCCTCCTGTACAGAACAACAACTTCGAGATTAAGCCGGGTTTCATCTCCATGGTGCAAAACAATAAGTTTCATGGGCTAGCAATGGAAGATCCCTTGGAGCACCTTGATAACTTCGAACAAGTATGTGGGATGATCAAGATAAACGGCATATCCGAAGATGCTTTCAAGCTGCGTCTCTTTCCATTCTCTCTTGGAGACAAGGCTACGCATTGGGAGAAAACACTTCCTCAAGGCACCATCACCTCATGGGCCGAGTGTAAAAAGGCGTTTCTCTCAAAATTCTTCTCACGGTTGAGAAGCAAAATCAGTGACTTCACTCAGAGGAATAATGAGACGTTCAATGAAGCCATGGAGTGTTTTAAATATTACACAATCCAGTGTCCTCATCATGGTTTCAGTGAGGAGACCTTTCTCAGCACCATCTACCGCGGAGCTTCACCAAAGATTCGCTTGTTGCTTGACACGGCTAGTAAAGGGAACTTCCTTGGTCAGGAGGTAGAAGAGGGCATGGAGCTAATTGATAACTTGGCATTGAGTGACGGCAACTATGCTGAAGACTATGATCGTGCACCGAGAGGTTCTGTGCTTGAGTCTCACAAGAAAAGTTGAAATCCTTGCATGAGAAGATTGACAAGCTGGTGTTAGCTAACCAGAAGCATGTTCAATTTGTTGGTGAAGCGGATGAGAACCAATAAGAGCTTGAGATGAGCCAGGAAGAAGCCAATTGGGTAGCGGGTCAAAACAACTACAAACCTCAAGGCTATTCACAAGGCTACAACCAGAACAACAATCTCACATACCGAAGCACCAACGTTGCAAACCCTAATGATCAGGTGTACCCTGCTCAGCAAGCAAAGCCATTTGTACCTTACAACAAAGGTTTTCAGCCGAGTGGTGGCTTTCAAGGTCAAGGGCAGAGCAACTTCCAAGGGCAACAGCAAGGAAACAAGGGTTATACGCCAATGTACCATCCGGGCTTTACACCTCAGCAGCAACAGATGCAACAACAAGTTGATCCGGTTCAGGCCATGTTTCAGGCGCTGATTCAAGGGCATTCCTCTACAAACCAGAAGTTTTCCGAGATGAACACTCGTTTAGACTCGTCTCTCACTGACTTCTCTACTCATATCACCAACTTAAACAACAATATCAAGCAGCTAGAGAAGGGAAAGGCGAGTAAAAGTGGTCAGAATAGCCTACCGGGCAAGTGTGAGCAGAACCCTAAGGAATATGCCAACGCCATCACGTTAAGAAGTGGAAAAGAGCTTGCACCTATGGTTACTCCCAAGAACAACGAGGACGTTGTAATTCAAGAGGGGGAGGGTAAGTTTTCAGCTGATGATGAGATCAACTTTGACAATGTTTGGATTCAAGGGCCAAGAAGAGGAGACAAAGCGGTTGTTGAGAAGAAAGCAGAGCAAACTAATAAGGAGAAGGATGCTTATGTACCTCCACCGTATGTACCTAAGCTACCTTTTCCTGGCCGTTTCAAGAAGCAACTCATAGAGAAGCATAGAGTCTTGTTTGAGAAGCATCTTAAGGACGTATAGATCAAGCTACCTCTCGTGGACTGCCTTGCAATGATGCCTAAAGGCGCCAAATTCTTCAAAGACACTCTCGTGAAGAAGAATAAGGAAAGCAAGGAAGTGCTTGTTCTAAGTGAGGAGTGTAGTGCTGTGATACATAAGGAAATAGTCCTTAAGAAGTTGGGAGACCCTGGAAGCTTCACTATACCTTGCGCTTTAGGTCCTTTGGAGTTCAAGAGTTGCCTTTGTGATCCCGGAGCTAGCATAAATCTGATGCCTCATTCCGTGGCAACGAAGCTTCACCACGTGTACAGGGGAAACCCACGTGCTGTCACTTATGGGATAGATCACGTCAGCCTCTAAAAGCTTAAGGATTTCCTTCTTAACAACCTCTTTCAAGTTGGGATTCAAACGCCTTTGATGTTCTATAGAAGAAGCGTTCTCATTATCCAAGTGAATCCTATGAGTGCATAGCATTGGTGAAAGGCCCTTGATGTCACTTAAAGAGTACCCAATGGCCTTCCTATACTTTCTCAGCTCAGTCAAAAGCGACTGCAACTCATCATCACTGAGGTTTTCGTTCACAATCACGGGATAGGTGTTATTAGGCCCTAAGAAAGCATACCTTAGCCCTTTTGGGAGCTCCTTAAGGTCCACCTTTGGGGCTAACAGCTCACTCCAGTCATCCTCGTGACTGTTGTTGTTGCTTTCCTCCTTGGAACTCTCCCTTGAACTCGAGGCATGGCCCTTCAGACTGCTTTCTTCCATCGCTATCCCTTCTGAGATCGAGTCCTCCGGTCGATTCTCCTCTCGATGTCGTCTAGATCGAGCCATTTCGCTCGATTCACTTACTCGATTTGATAGGGATCGAGTAAGGGATCGAGACGCTGAGTCGATCTCTTGATTGGACTCCAAAATGATCAGGAGGTCTCTCTCGATCGTCGACTCGATTGTTTTTCCTGATCGAGCATTCTTCTCGATCTGTCCATCGATTGTTGCGCCGGATCGAGTTGTGTTCTCGATTGACTTGTCGATCTGACTCCTGGATCGAGTGATAGCATCGATCTCGGGGTCGATCTCTAGGCAGCAACCTTCTTCATTCTTGATAATCCTCCTAGAATCCAGCAGGTTCACGTACTCTTGGGTTCTCTGGTCCACATAGCCAAACTCCCCAGGCTCCTTAGTCAGTGCTAGCTTCAGATGGTCTTCTAGAGCCAGCTCTTCCAGCAACTCATCCGCCAAGGCATCCATTGTTTCAATATAGAAAGCTTGTCCTTCAATGGTTGGCTTCTTCAGAACCTCATTGATGTCGAAGTCTAGCCTGATCTCCTTCCCCAAATGCAAGGCAATCTTCCCATTCTTCACGTCTATGATAGCTCCGGCGGTTTTAAGGAATGGTCTCCCTAAGATGAGTGGGTCTTTAGGCTCTTCATCCATATCCAACACGACAAAGTCCGTGGGTACGTTCACACCACTGATTCGTACCGGTAAATCTTCAAGCAGCCCCACTGGCAACCTCACGCTTCTATCAGCCAGCACCAATGAGATCCGACAGTCTTTAAACCGAGTAAAACCAAGCTTCTTAGCCACGGAGTGAGGCATCAAGTTTATACTAGCCCCGAGATCACACAAGCAGCTCTTGAACTCTAGGGGACCCAAAGCGCAGGGTATAGTGAAGCTTCGAGGGTCTCCCAGCTTCTTGGGGACTATCTCCTTGTGTATAACCGCGCTACATTCTTCACTTAAACAAGTACCTCTTTGCTTTCTTTGTTCTTCTTCACAAGGGTGTCCTTGAAAAACTTGGCACACTTGGGCATCATAGCTAGACAATCTACAAGAGGCAGCATGATTTCCACGTCTCTCAGGTGCTTCTCAAACAAGATTTTGTGCTTCTCAATGAGCTGCTTTTTGAAACGACCGGGAAATGGCAACTTTGGTACATAAGGTGGGGGCACGTAAGAGTTCTTCTCCTTGGTGGTTTGCTCACTTTTCTTCTCAGCGACCGCCTTATCTCCTCTCCTCGGCCCTTGGATCCAAACGTTGTCAAAGTTTATCTCATCATCATCAGCCGAAGGTTTACCCTCCACCTCTTGAATTACAACGTCCTCGTTGTTCTTTGTGGAAACCGGAGGTTCGAGCTCTTTGCCACTTCTCAATGTGATAGCATTGGCATACTCTTTGGGATTCTGCTCACACTTTCCCGGAAGACTGTTCTGACCACTCGTACTTGCTTTGCCTTTCTCCAACTGCTTGATCTTGTTGTTTAGGTTGGTGATCTGAGTGGAGAAGTCGGTTAGAGATGAGTCTAGGCGAGTGTTCATTTCAGCGAACTTCTGGTTGGTAGAGGCTTGCCCTTGTATTAGCTGTTGAAACATTGCTTGAACCGGATCAACTTGTTGTTGCATCGGTTGTTGTTGCTGAGTTGCAAAGCCCGGAGGGTAGTTAGGAGTATAACCCTTGTTGTGTTGTTGTTGCCCTTGGCCTTGGAAACCACCACTCGGTTGAAAACCTTTGTTGTAAGGGATGAAAGGTTTAGCTTGGTGAGCAGGGTACACTTGATCTTTAGGGTTTGCTACATTGGTGCTTCGGTAAGAGAGGTTGTTGTTCTGGTAGCCTTGGTTGTAGCCTTGAGACTTGTAGTTGTTCTGTCCAGCCACCCAATTTGCTTCTTCTTGACTTAGCTCTAACTCCTCTTGGTTCTCATCAGCTTCACCAACAAAGTGAACATGCTTCTGATTAGCTAACACCAACTTATCAATCTTCTCATGCAAAGATTTGAGCTCCTTCTTGTGAGACTCTAACTCTGATCCTCTTGGTGCACGGTCATAATCTTCAGCATAGTTTACATCACTCAACGCCAGGTTTTCTATCAGCTCCATACCCTCTTCTACCTCTTGACCGAGGAAGTTCCCTTTGCTAGCTGTGTCAAGCAACAACCTGATCTTTGGTGAAGCTCCACGGTATATGGTACTGAGTAGTGTCTCCTCACTGAACCCGTGATGAGGACATTGGATCGTGTAATCTTTGAAACGCTCCATTGCCTCGTTGAATGTCTCGTTGTTCCTTTGAGTGAAACCGCTGATTTCGCTTCTTAACCGTGCTGTTCTTGTGCTTGAGAAGAACTTGGAAAGGAATGCCTTCTTACACTCAGCCCATGATGTGATGGTGCCTTGTGGGAGGGTCTTCTCCCAATGTCTAGCTTTGTCTCCGAGTGAAAAGGGGAAGAGGCGCAGCTTGAAAGCATCTTCGGATATGCCATTGATCTTGATCATCCCACATACTTGCTCGAAGTTGTCTAAGTGCTCCAAGGGGTCTTCCATTGCTAAGAGAACTTGTTGTTTTGCACCATGGAGATGAAACCTGACTTGATCTCGAAGTTATTGTTTTGCACCGGAGGAGGAGTGATCCTAAACCTATTGTGGTGGGTATTGGGAGCATCTCCGGCTCCTATGATCCTTGGGGATCTAGCCGCGTGTTGGGGGTTTCCATTGCCCCGTCCTTCTGGAGGAGGTCCTTCTGGATGCTCGTGTTCAGCCATAGCTTCAAAGTCAACCAAACCGTGCTGAACAATCTCCTCAAAGGCTCTTGTTTGCTCTCTGACTCTCCTTTGCCGTGAGTGACCAAGTTGATGAATGTTGTCTAAGGGTTGTAGAAGATTGTTGTCTCCCCTTGAACGAAGATTCATGTACCTGAAAACACACTTTTGAGAGTAGAAGTATTAGTAACTTGAAAAAGGTAAAGACTTAGTCTTTGCTAAGACCCAAATCTCTATGTTCTCTAAACAATCCTAGAATGGCAACGGCGCCATTTGATAAACTATTTTCTAGATCGGGTTTATGATGCAGAGAGGTTATCAAACTCTAATGCAAGCAACGTCGTAGTATAGCAAGCAAGAGAGAGTCAATCCACTTCTAGGAGATAGAGAATGCACAGAGAATGCAAGGACTAAAGCAAATCTAAGCAAAATGAGACAGTTTATGAGAAAATCTCTAAGAACTAGATGCAGCAACCTAAACAGAGTGAAACCTATTTTAAAAATACTAGAAAGTAATAAACTACCACGAGAAACAAACAGATTAATCAAAGGAAAGAGCTTCGAATTATTAAAATTCGACTAGTGGATCGACCACGAGATCGACCACTAGATCGAGCAGTAACAATCGATCTCGTCTAAAAATGTAAAAGCAGTAAAGCTAATGACCAGGATGCTATCAGGTAACAAGCGAAAGATGAGAATTGACGTAAAGATGCTAAAAGAAAGGGCCTAGGGTTGAGATTTATGGTTAGGGGTTTCAAAGGTTCGACCTTGGGTTTAAAACTTTAGATCGACTCACTTGGTGAGGATCTCTAAGCCTTGAAAACAAAACAAGATCTATCTGTGGCTTTCGGTATAGATCACTATTTCATCCTCTCCTCCAAACCCATGGCTTTTGGTGGAAAGAGAGGTCGAAAGGCAAGGAAAACAGATTTCAAGTAAATGCTTAACTAGTCCCCGAAACATCCATGGCTTTTGGGAAGGGGTAACTAGTCTCTAAGGTGTGATCTTCCGAGGCTCCTGAATCCTGTCAAGGTAAGGAACCTCTCGGATCATGAAGCTCTTGGCGTGAGAGTCTTCAAGATTTAAGCTTTCAACACCTTAGAAGAGATAGCCCTTTAAAAACGTTTAGAAAGACCCCAAGATCGAAACCTTTTCTACCCCTTAATCCTCTAAACCCCGAACCCAAAGGAACTACTCACTACACATAAAGTAAATCAAGCAAAGCATATGAAACGAAACGATGAACATGAAAGAAAAACTGGATTAAACGATAAAGATTCGAATACAAAATCTTAAAAGAAAAACGAGTTTCAACAATGGTGTTCTTCCGAAAACGAGAGAGAAAACATAAAGAAGAAGATAAGAATCTAAAAGTTATCGAAAAAGGGTGTCGCCGCCTTGCCTAAAATGCCCAAACAAGCCAATGGTCCCCCCTTCGCTAGCAGCCAAAAACGGTTGAAAGGACAGAAATTGACTCCATGATCGAGTGGTTCTCTCGATCATATCCGGACATCGTGTCTTCGGCTCGATCTGGGTCTCGATCTTCATCGGCGAATCGAGTGTTGCATCCGATCTCAGTATCGATCTTCGGCTGGATCGAGTGGTGTACTCGATCTGTCTCTCGCTCTGCATGGCGTCACTTACGTCTGTACCGATTGATCGATTGCTTCACTCGATCTCCGTCTCGATCATTCTCCTTGGATCGCCTAGTTGGCTTGATCTTTTGGTCGATCAACTCCTATATCGACCGGCCATGCTCGATCTGCTCCTCGATCTCTGGTCCTTAGCATATTTCCGAGCTCCCACGAACTGCTACATCAGCTTCAGCACGTCCAGGAACCTCCACGACTCCAAAGCAGCCAGAAACAACCTGAATGTGATGCAAAATGCAAGGAAAATGCGTATGTTGATGCAAGAATGCTCTAGGACCCTAAGTGATGCAATCTAGCCTAAAACATGATACAAACGCATGAAAAGCTAACTAATGAGTATGCAAAATGTATGCAATATGCAATAACATCAAGTAGATGTATCGCAAGGTAGCGTGATCCGTGTATACAATAGCGTTGGAACCAACGAGATACGATCTGAACTTCTCAAAGGCAAAGACTACTGCAAGCAACTCCTTCTCTGTAGTGGTGTATCTTGTTTGCGTGTCATCCAAGGTTCTTGAAGCATAGTAGATCACGTGTAGCTTCTTGTCTTTCTTCTGACCAAGAACGGCTCCTACGGCGTAGTCACTAGCATCACACATGATCTCAAAGGGAAGAGACCAGTCTGGTGCTTGGACTATAGGAGCTGATGTAAGGGCTTCCGTGATGGTCACGAAAGCTCTCAAACACTCCTCATCAAACACAAACTCAGCTTCCTTGCACAACAGCCGTGTAAGAGGGCGTGCAATCTTAGAGAAATCCTTGATGAAGCGCCTATAGAACCCTGCGTGTCCAGCTTCTTGTCATGAGCAGCCTTGGTACGCTCCTTGTAGATCCGAGCGCTTTCGTAGGCATCCAGCCTTAGCTCATCAAGCTCGTGCAGTTGGATCAAACGCTTCTCCTGAGCCGTCTTCAGATCAAAATTCAGCCGCTTCACAGCCCACAACGCCCTATGCTACAGCTCAACAGGAAGGTGACAGCCTTTACCGTAGAGAAGAGTGAAGGGAGTGGTACCAATAGGCATCTTGAAGGCAGTCCGGTACGCCCACAAAGCGTCATCTAACTTCATAGCCCAGTCCTTCCGAGTAGTCCCAACTGTTCTCTCGAGTATCGCCTTGATCTGACGGTTAGAGACCTCCACTTGGCCACTCGTTTGAGGATGGTAAGGCGTAGATACCTTATGCTTCACACCATACTTTTTTAGCAGATTTTCAAACAGCTTGTTGATGAAATGGCTCCCTCCGTCGCTTATCACCACCTTGGGAACTCCAAACCTCGGGAAAATAATGCTCTTAAAGAGCTTGATCACCACCTTAGAGTCGTTTGTTGGGGAAGCAATGGCCTCAACCCACTTAGAGACGTAGTCAACAGCCACTAGTATGTACTTGTTGCCGTATGATGAAGGGAACGGCCCCATGAAGTCTATGCCCCACGCGGCAAAGACATCTACCTCGAAGATAGGAACTTAAGGCATCTCGTTTCTTTTATTGATATTCCCTGCTCGTTCACAAGCCTCACAGCTCTTCACAAACTTGTGTGCGTCCTTGAAGATAGACGGCCACCAGAACCAGCTTGCAACATTTTCGTAGCAGTCTTGAACGAAGCAAAGTGTCCTCCGTAGGAAGATCGATGGCAGTGAAAGAGAATGTCCTTGGCTTCTTCCTTTGTAACACACCTTCGGTATAAACTGTCAACGCCTCTCTTGTACAAGTAGGGATCATCCCAATAGTAGTGGCTCACGTCTCTCATGGGCTTCTTCCTATGGTAGTTGTCAAGATGCGACGGCTCCTCACCACATGCCAAGTAGTTCACAATATCCGCGTACCAGGGAAGATCTTCCTCCT
This sequence comes from Thlaspi arvense, assembly GCA_911865555.2. Taxonomy (NCBI): domain Eukaryota; kingdom Viridiplantae; phylum Streptophyta; class Magnoliopsida; order Brassicales; family Brassicaceae; genus Thlaspi; species Thlaspi arvense. Next base: position 17,319,467 of record OU466860.2, read on the forward strand.
TGAAGCTCAGAACTTCCTCAAACTGCCCCTCTAAGCTTCCACAAACAGCCGTAGTGATTGCCATGAGTTGTTCCTCGGGGAGAGAATCGTCCAAAGGAAGAGATTCGTTGATCTTTAACAAAGAGAGATGGTCTGCAACGCCGTTCTCTATTCCTTTCTTGTCTTTGATCTCCATGTGAAATTCCTTAAGTAAGAGGATCCATCTCAAAAGCCTCGGCTTAGTGTCCTTCTTGGAATAGATATAGCGTAAAGCCGCGTGATCCGTGTAGACTATGGTCTTGGAACCCACGAGGTAAGCTCTGAACTTCTCAAAGACGAATACAACTGCCAATAGATCCTTCTCAGTAGCAAGATTAAGCTTCCTATAGTCAATACACATACGGTGTCCAGTAATAGTCCTAGTAGGTATAAACTCATCTTTGTCATTCTTAACGACCGTGATCCCTCCCTTCTTAGGCACCACGTGTACGGGAGAAACCCACATGCTGTCACTTATGGGATAGATCACGTCAACCTCTAATAGCTTAAGAATCTCCTTCTTGACAACCTTTTTTTCAAATTTGGATTCAAACGCCTCTGATGTTCTATAGAAGAGGCGTTCTCATTATCCAAGTGAATCCTATGAGTGCAAAGCATTGGTCAAAGGCCCTTGATGTCACTTAGAGAGTACCCAATGGCCTTCCTATACTTTCTCAACTCAGTTAAGAGTGATTGCAACTCATCATCACTCAAGTTTTCATTCACAATCACAGGATAGGTTTCGTTAAGCCCTAAGAAAGCATACCTTAGCCCTTTTTGGAGCTCCTTAAGATCCACCTTTGGGGCTAACAGCTCGCTCTAATCATCCTCGTGGCTAGCGCTGTTGTTCTCCTTCTTAGAACCTTCCTTAGAACCCGAAATATGGCCCTTGAGGCTGCTTTCTCCAACCGATATCCCTTCTGAAATCGAGTCGTTAGGTCGATCTTGCTCTCGATGTCGTCTAGATCGAGCAGTTTCGCTCGATTCACTCACTCGATTTAATGTGGATCGAGTGAGGGATCGAGACGCTGAGTCGATTTCCAGATTAGACCCCAAATTGATCGGAAGGCCTTTCTCAATCTTGGACTCGATTGTTTTTCTGGATCGATCACCTTGCTCGATCTGACTGTCGATTACTGCACCGGATCGAGTTGTGCTCTCGATTGTCTTGTCGATTTGACTCCTGGATCGAGTAATGTCATCGATCTTGGAGTCGATCTCTAGGCAAACGCCTACATCTTCAAGCACAACTTTCCTCGAATCAAGCAAGTTGACGTACTCCTGAGTCCTCTAATTCACATAACCAAACTCTCCTGGCTCCGTAGTTAGTGCCAGCTTCAAATGATCTTCCTGAGCCAGCTTTTCCAGTAACTTATCCGCTAAGGCATCCAACGTATCAATGTAGGAAGCTTGCACTTCTATCGTAGGCTTTTTCAAAACCTTATTGATATCGAAGTCTAGCCTTATAGCTTTAACCAAGTGCAAGGCAATCTTCCTGTTCTTGACGTCTATTATGGCTCTGGCGGTAGCTAAGAAAGGTCTACAGAGAATGAGTGGATCCTTTGGCTCTTCATCCATTTCCAACACAATGAAGTCTGTAGGCACGTTCACTCCACTGATCTTCAGGGGCAAGTCCTCAAGCAATCCCTTGGGTAACCTTACACTCCTGTCAGCTAGTACCAACGAGATTCTACAGTCCATGAAACAGGTAAAGTCGAGTTTCTTTGCCACAGAATGAGGCATCAGATTTATGCTAGTTTCGAGATCACAAAGGCAACTCTTGAACTCCAAAGGACCTAAAGCGCAGGGTATTGTGAAGCTTCCAGGGTCTCCCAACTTCTTAGGGACTATTTCCTTGTGTATCACAGCACTACACTCCTCACTTAGAACAAGCACTTCCTTACTTTCCTTATTCTTCTTCACGAGAGTGTCTTTGAAGAATTTGGCGCATTTATGCATCATTGCAAGGCAGTCCACGAGAGGTAGCTTGATCTCTACGTCCTTAAGATGCTTCTCAAACAAGACTTTATGCTTCTCTATGAGTTGCTTCTTGAAACAGCCAGGAAAAGGCAGCTTAGGTACATACGGTGGAGGTACGTAAGCATCCTTCTCCTTAGTAGTTTGCTCCGTTTTCTTCTCAACAACCGCTTTGTCTCCTCTTCTTGGCCCTTGAATCCAGACATTGTCAAAGTTGATCTCATCATCAGCTGAAAGCTTACCCTCCCCCTCTTGGATTAAAACGTCCTCGTTGTTCTTAGGAGTAACCGTAGGTGCAAGCTACTTTCCGCTTCTTAATGTGATGGCGTTGGCATATTCCTTTGGATTCTGCTCACACTTGCCCGGTAGGCTATTCTGACCACTTGTACTCGCCTTCCCCTTCTCTAGCTGCTTGATCTTTTTTTTAAGTTGGTGATCTGAGTAGAGAAGTCAGTGAGAGACGAGTCTAGACGAGTGTTCATTTCGGAAAACTTCTGGTTTGTTGAGGCTTGCCCGTGAATCAGTTGTTGGAACATAGCTTGGACAGGATCAACTTGTTGTTGCATCGGTTGTTCCTGCTGAGGTGCAAAGCCGGGAGGCTACATTAGCGTATAACCCTTGTTTCCTTGCTGTTGCCCGTGGAAGTTGTTCTGCCCTTGCCCTTGGAAGCCACCACTCGGCTGAAAAACTTTGTTGTAGGGTACGAAAGGCTTTGCTTGCTGAGCAGGGTACACTTGATCCTTAGGGTTTGCTACATTGGTGCTGTGGTATGAGAGATTGTTGTTCTGGTTGTAACCTTGTGAATAGCCTTGAGGTTTGTAATTGTTTTGACCCGCCACCCAATTGGCTTCTTCTTGGCTCAACTCAAGCTGCTCTTGGCTCTCATCCGCTACACCAACAAAGTGAACATGCTTCTGATTTGCCAAAACCAACTTGTCAATCTTCTCGTGTAATGATTTCAACTCTTTCTTGTGAGACTCTAGCTCAGAACCTCGTGCTGCACGGTCATAATCTTCAGCATAGTTAACGTTATTTAGTGCTAAGTTCTCAATCAGCTCCATGCCTTCTTCTACCTCTTGACCAAGGAAGTTCCCCTTACTGGCCGTGTCAAGCAACAACCTGATCTTTGGTGAATCTCTGCGGTAGATAGTGCTTAGAAGATTCTCTTCACTGAAGCCGTGGTGAGGACATTGGATAGTATAGTCCTTGAATCGTTCCATGGCTTCATTGAAAGTCTCATTATTCCTTTGCGTGAAGCCGCTGATCTTGCTTCTTAGCCTTGCCGTCCTGGTGCTAGAGAAGAACTTTGAGAGGAAAGCCTTCTAACACTCGGCCAATGAAGTGATGGTGCCTTGAGGAAGTGTTTTCTCCCAGTATCTAGCCTTGTCTCCAAGAGAGAATGGAAAGAGACGCAGCTTGAAAGCATCTTCGGATATGCCGTTTATCTTGATCATCCCACATACTTGCTCGAAATTGTCTAGGTGCTTCAAGGCATCTTCCATTGCTAAGCCGTGGAACTTGTTGTTTTGCACCATGGAGATGAAACCTGGCTTAATCTCGAAATTGTTGTTTTGTACAGGAGGAGGAGTGATCTCAAACCTATTGTGATGAGTATTGGGAGCATCTCCGGCTCCTATGATCCTTGGGGGTCTAGCCGCGTGTTGGGGGTTTCCATTGCCCCTTCCCACTGCCTCGTGAGCTGGAGGAGGTCCCTCTGGATGCTCGTGTTCAGCCATAGCTTCAAAGTCAACCAAACCGTGCTGAACAATCTCCTCAAAAGCTCTAGCTTGTTCTCGTACTCTTCTTTGCCGTGAATGACCAAGTTGATGGATGTTGTCCAAGGGTTGAAATAGATGGTTGTCTCCCCTGGAACGAAGATGCATGTACCTGGAAGAAACACATTTGAGAGTAGAGAGATTAGTAACTTAAACAAAGTAAAGCTTAGTCTTCACTAAGCCCCAAATCTCTATGCTTTCTAACACTCCTAGAATGGCAACGGCGCCATTTGATAACAACTTTCTTGCAAGGACGAGGATGCAATGAGGCTATCAAAACTCAAATGCAACACTTAGGTTGTAGTACAGTATGCAAGTGAGAGTCAATCCATTTCTAGGAGCTAGGAAGGTCAAAGAGAATGCAAGAACAGTGTAAAGTTAAGCGAATGACAGGCGATTTTGTGAAAATCCTAAAAACTATATGCAACGATCAAATGGAATGCAAAACTATTTTAAAATTACCAAGAGTGATTAAACTACCACGAGGTATAAAACAGAATAATTAAAATGCAAGGCTATGAATTACTAAAAATCCACTAATGGATAGACCACAAGATCAACCACTAGATCGAGCAGTTTGGATCGATCTCGTCTAAAAATGCAAGTATGAAGAAACTAATGACCAGGATGCGACGAATATCAAGGGGATGATTAACGAAGATGTAAGAAAGCTAAGAAAGAAGGGTCTAGGGTCGAGATTCATGTTAGGGGGTTCAAAGGTCCAAGCTTGGTTTGAAAACTCTAGATCTACTCACTTTGTGAGATTCTCTAAGCCTTGAAAACAAAACAAGACCCATCCATGGCGTGTGGTATGGATCACTCTCTCATTCTCTCCTCCAGACCCATGGCGTTTGGCGGAAAAAGAGATTGAGAGGCAAGGGAAACAGATTTCAACCACGCGGCTTAACTAGTCCTGTAAACTACCATGGCGTTTGAGAAAGAGTAACTAGCCTCTAAGATGTGATTTTCAGAGATCTCTGGATCCTGTCAAGGTAAGATCTCTCTCTGATCATAAAGATCTTGGCGTGAGACTCTTTAAGCCTTAAGAACTCAACATCTTAGAAAAGAAAGCCATTAAGAACAAGAAAACACCAAGCTTTGAAAACCTTTTCGACCCCGTGAATCCTCTCAACCCCGAAACCCAAATGAAACTACCCATTACACATTAAATAAACTAAGCAAATCAGGAAGAATGAAACGATAAACATATTCAAGAACGAGGTCGAGGTCTAACAATGGCGTATCGTCTCCAAACCAGAGAGAAAAAGCATAAAAAGATAAGAATGAAAAATTATGTGGGAAAAGATCATCGCCGCCTTCCCAAAATGGGAAAAACAGCTCGATGGTCCCCCCCTTGCTAGCGGCCAAAAAAGGTTGAAAGGACAGAGATCGACTTCGGGATTGAACGGCTCTCTTGATCACTTTCGGACATCGTGTCTTCTACTCGATCTGGGTCTCGATCCTCTTCGTGGGATCGAGTGTTGCATCTGATCTTGGTATCGATCTTCGGTCGGATCGAGTGGTGGATTCGATCCGGCTCTCGCTCTACATGGCGTCATTTACGTTTGTACCACTTGATCGATTGCTTCACTCGATCTTCTGGTCGATCTCATCTAGATCGACCTGCCGTGCTCGATCTGCTCCCCGATCTCTGGTCCTTAGCAAACATCCGACGTTCCACGAACCTCCACAACAGCCTCAGCACGTCCACGAACCTCCACGACTCCAAAGTAGCCAGAAACAACCTGAATATGATGCAAAATTCAAGGAACATGCGTATGCTGGTGCAAGAATGCTCTAGGACCTAAAGTGATGCAACCTAGCCTAAAGTGTGATGTAAATGCATGAAAAGATAACTTATATGTATGCAAAATGCATGCAATATGCAGTGACATCAGATTTTCAGAGACCTCTGGATCCTGTCAAGGTATGAGGTCCCTTTGATCATAAAGATCTTGGCGTGAGAGTCTCTAAGCTTTACTCGACATCCTAGAAGAGAAAGCCATGAAGAACAAGAAAACACCAAGCTTTGAAAACCTTTTCGACACCTTTGAATCCTCTCAACCCCCAAACCCGATGAAACTACTCACTGCACATAAAGTAAACCGAGCAAAGCATAAAGGATGAACTACTAAACATGAAAAACGATTACTAAAAGCTTAAACGATTCAATAATCAAGAACAAAGCTTCAATGTCTAACAATGGCGAAATCGCCTTCGAACAGAGAGAAAAACTGTAAAAAGATAAACTGAAAGCGTGCCTCCAAAAGCAAGATCGCCGCCTTCCTAAAATAGGCCAAACAGCTCGATGGTCCCCCCCTTGCTAGCGGCCAAAAACGGTTAAAGTGCACTGAGATCGACCTCGAGATCGAGCATCTCACTCGATCGTCTTCGGATATCGTGACTTCATCTGTCAACACCTCTCTTGTATAAATAGGGCTCGTCCCAAAAGTAGTTGCTTACGTCCCTAATGAACTTCTTCCTGTGATAGTTGTCAAGATGCGAAGGCTCTTCCCCACATGCCAAGTAGTTCACAATGTCAGCGCACCAAGGAAGATCCTCCTCTTTGAAGCTCAGAACCTCCTCAAACTGCCCTTCTTGCTTTCCACAAACAGCCGTAGTGATTACCATGTGGTTTTCCTCGGGAAGCAAATCATCTAAGGGTAGAGACTCGTTGATTCTCAACCGAGAGAGATGGTCAGCAATGCCGTTCTCTATCCCTTTCTTGTCTTTAATCTCCATGTCAAACTCCTGAAGAAGAAGAATCCATCTCAAAAGCCTCGGCTTAGTGTCCTTCTTGGAACAAATGTACCTCAAAGCCGCATGATCTGTGTAGACAATGGCCTTGGAACCCACGAGGTATGACCGGAACTTCTCAAAGACAAACACTACTGCCAATAGCTCCTTCTCCGTAGTAGTGTACCTTGTTTGCGTGTCATCCAAGGTTCTTGAAGCATACTAAATCACGTGCAGCTTCTTATCTTTCCTTTGACCTAGAACGGCTCCCACGGCATAGTCACTAGCATCACACATAATCTGGAACGGTAGAGTCCAGTCCGGTGCTTGCACTATAGGCGCAGATACTAGAGCTTCCTTGATGGTCACGAAAGCATGAAGGCAATCCTCATGGAAGACAAATTCAGCTTCCTAGCACAACAGCCGTGTGAGAGGGCCTACAATTTTGGAGAAATCCTTGATGAAGCGCCTGTAGAAGCTAGCGTGCCCCAAGAAACTCCTGATCCCTTTGACATTAACCGGCAGCTCAAGACTCATCATAACCTCAACCTTAGCCTTATCAACCTCAATGCCTTTCTCTGATATCAAATGACCAAGCACGATCCCTTCCTTCACCATGAAGTGACATTTCTCCCAATTAAGCACCAAGTTTGGCTCTTCACAACGCTTTAGTACCTTGCAAAGATTCAACAAACACACAGAAAAGGGCGCATCATAGACAGAGAAGTCATCGATAAACACCTCTACCATCTCTTCTATTAGATCGGAGAAGATCGACATCATACACCGCTGAAACGTAGCCGGTGCGTTACACAACCCAAATGGCATCCTTCGATACACGAAGGTGCATTAAAGGCATGTAAAGGTCGTCTTCTCCTGATCATTTGGATGGATTAGTATTTTTTCCATCAACAAAGCAATAGTAGGGATGATTAGCAAGTCTTTCAAGCATTTGATCAATTAAAGGCAAGGGAAAATGATCCTTTCTAGTAGCAAGATTAAGCTTCCTATAGTCAATACACATACGGTGTCCTGTAATAGTCCTAATAGGTATAAGCTCATCTTTATCATTCTTAATGACCGTGATCCCTCCCTTCTTAGGCACCACGTGAACAGGAGAAATCCACGTGCTGTCACTTATGGGATAGATCACTTCAGCTTCTAATAGCTCAAGAATCTCTTTCTTAACAACCTCTTTCAAATTAGGATTCAAACGCCTTTGATGTTCTATAGAAGAGGCATTCTCATTATCCAAGTGAATCCTATAAGTGCAAAGCATTGGTGAAAGGCCCTTCCTATACTTAGAGAGTACCCAATGGCCTTCCTATACTTTCTCAACTCAGTTAAGAGTGAGTGCAACTCATCATCACTTAACTTTTCATTCACAATCACGGGATAGGTTTTGTTAAGCCCTAAAAAAGCATACCTTAGCCCTTTTGGGAGCTCCTTAAGGTCCACCCTAAAGGCTGCTTTCTTTAACCGTTGTCGCCTCTGAAGTCGATTCATCCCGTCTATCTTGCTCTCGATGTCGTCTAGATCGAGAAGTTTCACTCGATTCGCTCACTCGATTTAATGTGGATCGAGTGAGAGATTGAGCTGCCAAGTCGTTCTCTCGAATGAGCCCTGAACTGATCGGAAGGCATCTCTCGATCTCGGACTCGATTTATTTCCTGGATCGATCACCTTCCTCGATCTGACTATGGATTGTTGCACCGGATCGAATTGTGTTCTCGATTGTCTTGTCGATTTGACCCCTGGATCGAGTAATGTCATCGATCTCGGAGTCGATCTCTAGGCAAGCGCTTTCATCTTCTAGCATAACTTTCCTTGAATCAAGCAGGTTAACGTATTCCTGAGTCCTCTGATTCAAGTCACCGAACTCTCTTGGCTCTTTAGTCAATGCCAGCTTAAAATGATCCTCCTGAGCCAACTCTTCTTGCAACTCATCCGCTAAAGCGTCCAACGTCTCAATGTAGAAAGCTTGCCCTTCTATCGTAGGCTTCTTCAAAACCTCATTGATGTCGAAGTCCAGCCTTATATCTTTACCTAAGTACTGAGCTATCTTCCCATTCTTGACGTCGATGATGGCTCCAGCGGTGGCTAAGAACGGTCTACCAAGAATGAGCGAATCCATAGGTTGTTCATCCATTTCCAACACAACGAAGTCCGCAGGCACGTTTACACCGCTGATTCTCCCTGGCAAGTCCTCAAGCAAACCCACGGGTAACCTCACGCTTCTGTCAGCTAGCACCAAGGAGATTCTACAATCCTTGAACCGGGTAAAGCCAAGTTTCTTTGCTACGGAATGAGGCATCAGATTAATACTAGCACCGAGGTCGCAAAGACAACTCTTGAATTACAACGGACCTAAGGCGCAAGGTATAGCGAAGCTTCCAGGATCTCCCAACTTCTTGGGAACTATCTCCTTGTGTATTACGGCGCTACATTCTTCACTAAGTACTAGCACTTCCTTGCTTTCCTTATTCTTCTTTGCAAGCGTGTCTTTGAATTTTTTTGCACATTTAGGCATCATGGCAAGGCAATCTACGATAGGTAGCTTGATCTCTACGTCATTAAGATGCTTCTCAAACAAGATTTTGTGCTTCTCTATAAGTTCCTTCTTGAAGCGGCCAGGAAAAGGTAGCTTGGGCACATACGGTGGAGGCACATACGCGTCTTTCTCCTTAGCAGCTTGTTCCACTTTCTTCTCTACAGCCGCTTTCTCACCTCTCCTTGGCCCTTGAATCCAAACATTGTCAAAGTTGATCTCATCATCAGCTGAAAGCTTACCCTCCCCCTCTTGAATTACAACGTCCTCGTTGTTCTTAGGAGTAACCGTAGGGGCAAGCTCTTTCCCACTCCTTAGTGTAATGGTGTTGGCGTATTCTTGGGGATTCTGCTCACACTTGTCCGGTAAGCTATTCTGACCACTTGTACTCGCCTTTCCCTTCTTTAGCTGCTTGATCTTGTTATTCAAGTTTGTAATCTGAGTAGAGAAATCAGTGAGTGAGGAGTCTAAATGAGTGTTCATCTCGGCAAACTTCAGGTTTGTAGATGCTTGCCCTTGAATCAATTGTTGAAACATGGCTTGGACAGGATCAACTTGTTGCGGTTGCATCTGTTGTTGTTGAGGAACAAAGCCCGGAGGGTACATTGGCGTATAACCCTTGTTTCCTTGCTGTTTTCGTTGGAAGTTGCTCTGCCCTTGCCCTTGGAAACAACCACTCGGCTGAAAACCTTTGTTGTATGGGACGAAAGGCTTTGCTTGATGAGCAGGGTACACTTGATCTTTAGGGTTCGCGACATTGGTGCTTCTATAGGAGAGATTGTTGTTCTGGTTGTAGCCTTGTGAATACCCTTGAGGTTTGTAGTTGCTCTGACCCGCCACCCAACAAGCTCCTCTAAGGTTTCATCCGCTTCACCAACGAAGTGAACATGCTTCTGGTTTGCCAACACCAGCTTGTCAATCTTCTCATGCAATGACTTAAGCTCTTTCTTGTGAGACTCTAGCTCAGAACCTCTCAGTGCACGGTCGTAGTCTTCAGCATAGTTGCCGTCACGCAATGCCAAGTTTTCAATCAGCTCCATGCCCTCTTCTACCTCTTGACCAAGAAAGTTTTCCTTACTCGCCGTGTCAAGTAGCAAGTGTATCATAGGTGAAGCTCCGCGGTAGATAGTGCTTAGTAGAGTCTCTTTGCTGAAGCCGTGGTGAGGACACTGAATGGTGTAGTCCTTGAACCGCTCCATGGCTTCATTGAACGTCTCATTGTTCCTTTGAGTGAAGCCGCTGATCTCACTTCTCAACCTTGCTGTGCTGGTGCTAGAGAAGAACTTTGAAAGGAACGCCTTCTTACACTCATCCCAAGAGGTAATGGTGCCTTGTGGAAGGGTCTTCTACCAATGTCTAGCCTTGTCTCCAAGAGAAAATGGAAAGAGACGCAGCTTGAAAGCATCTTCGGATATGCCATTAATCTTGATCATCCCACATACTTGCTCGAAGTTGTCAAGATGCTCCAAGGGATCTTCCATTGCTAACCCGTGGAACTTATTGTTTTGCACCACTGAGATGAATTCTGGCTTAATCTCGAAGTTGTTGTTCTGTACAGGAGAAGGAGTGATCCCAAACCTATTATGATGAGTGTTGGGAGCATCCCCCGCTCCTATGATCCGTGGAGGTATAGTCGCGTGGTGGGGGTTTCCATTACCCCTTCCCACTGCCCCATGAGCTGGAGGAGGTCCCTCTGGATGTTTGTGCTCAGCCATCGCTTCAAAATCCACTGAACCTTGCTGAACAATCTCCTCAAAAGCTCTAGCTTGCTCTCGAACTCTTCTTTGTCTTCAATGGCCGAGTTGATGAATATTTTCCAAGGGTTGAAGTAATTTGTTGTCTCCCCTTGGACGTAGATTCATGTACCTGAAAGACACAAGTTTGAGAGTAGAGAAATCAGTATCCAAGAGAAAAACAAAGGCATAGTCTTTACTAAATCCCAAATCTCAATGCTTCCTAAACACTCCTAAGCCGGCAACAGCGCCATTTGATAACAGGTTTTTGCTGTCTAAAGGAGTAATGCAATGCATGAGGTTATCAAAACTCAAGCAGCACACAGTCGTAGTAGAGTGCAAGAGGAATCAATCCAACCTAGGAGCTAGAAAGTGCAATGAGAATGCAAGGATCATGCAAAGCTAAGCAAATGATGAACGGTTTTGTGAAAATCCTATAAACTAGATGCAGTGGTCAAATGCAAAGCAAAACTATTTTAAAAATACTAGAAACGAGTGAACTACCACGAGGAACAAACAGAATGATTAAAATGCAGAGCTATGAATTTATAAAAATCGACTAGTGGATCGACCACAGGATCGACCACTAGATCGAGCAACAATGATCGATCTCGTCTAAAGTTCAACAGAAATGAATCTAGAGACCAGGTTGCGAACATATAGCAAGAGAATGATTAACAGAGATGATGAAATACTAAGAAAGAGGGTCCATGGTTGAGATTCATGTTCAAGGGTTTCAAAGGTCCAAGCTTGGTTTGAAAACTTTAGATCTACTCACTTTGTGAGATTCTCTACGCCTTGAAAACAAAACAAGATTCATCCATGGAGTGTTGTATGAATCACTCCTTCATCCTCTCCTCCCGACCCATGGCGTTTGGCCGAAAAAGAGATTGAAGGGCATAAAACATTGATTTCAAACACACGGCCTAACGAGTCCCCTAAACTACCATGGCGTTTGGGAAAGGTAGACTAGCCTCTAGGATGCGATTTTGATAACAACTTTCTTGCAAGGGCGAGGATGCAATGAGGGTATCAAAACTCAAATACAACACTTAGGTTGTAGTACAGTATGCAAGTGAGAGTCAATCTATTTCTAGGAGCTAGGAAGGTCAAAGAGAATGCAAGAGCAGTGTAAAGCTAAGTGAATGACAGGGGATTTTGTGAAAATCCTAAAAACTATATGCAACGACCAAATGGAATGCAAAACTATTTTAAAATTACCAAGAGTGATTAAACTACCAAGAGGAACAAACAGAATAATTACAATGCAAGGCTATGAATTACTAAAAATCCACTAGTGGATCGACCACAGGATCGACCACTAGATCGAGCAGGGCGGATCGATCTCGTCTAAAAATGCAAGTATGAAGAAACTAATGACCAGGATGCGACGAATATCAAGTGAATGATTAACGAAGATGTAAGAATGCTAAGAAAGAAGGGTCCAAGGTCGAGATTCATGTTAGGGGGTTCAAAGGTCCAAGCTTGGTTTGAAAACTCTAGATCTACTCACTTTGTGAGATTCTCTAAGCCTTGAAAACAAAACAAGACCCATCCATGGCGTGTGGTATGGATCACTCTCTCATTCTCTCCTCCAGACCCATGGCGTTTGGCGGAAAAAGAGATTGAGAGGCAAGGGAAACAGATTTCAACCACGCGGCTTAACTAGTCCTCTAAACTACCATGGCGTTTGAGAAAGAGTAACTAGCCTCTAAGATGTGATTTTCAGAGATCTCTGGATCCTGTCAAGGTAAGATCTCTCTCTGATCATAAAGATCTTGGCGTGAGACTCTTTAAGCCTTAAGAACTCAACATCTTAGAAAGGAAAGCCATTAAGAACAAGAAAACACCAAGCTTTGAAAACCTTTTCGACCTCGTGAATCCTCTCAACCCCGAAACCCAAATGAAACTACTCACTACACATTAAATAAACTAAGCAAAGCATGAAGAATTAAACGATAAACATAAGAACGATGGATTAAACTTAAACGATTCAACATATTCAAGAACAAGCTCAAGGTCTAACAATGGCGGATCGTCTCCAAACTAGAGAGAAAAAGCATAAAAAGATAAGAATGAAAAAGTATGTGGGAAAAGATCATCGCCGCCTTCCCAAAATGGGAAAAACAGCTCGATGGTCCCCCCCTCGCTAGCGGCCAAAAATGGTTGAAAGGACAGAGATCGACTTCGGGATCGAACGGCTCTCTTGATCACTTTCGGACATCGTGTCTTCTACTCGATCTGGGTCTCGATCCTCTTCGTGGGATCGAGTGTTGCATCCGATCTTGGTATCGATCTTCGGTCGGATCGAGTGGTGGACTCGATCCGGCTCTCGCTCTGCATGGCGTCATTTACGTTTGTACCACTTGATCGATTGCTTCACTTGATTTTCTGGTCGATCTCATCTAGATCGACCTGCCGTGCTCGATCTGCTCCCCGATCTCTGGTCCTTAGCAAACATTCGACAATCCACGAACCTCCACAACAGCCTCAGCACGTCCACGAACCTCCACGACTCCAAATTAGCCAGAAACAACCTGAATATGATGCAAAATGCAAGGAACATGCGTATGCTGGTGCAAGAATGCTCGAGGACCTAAAGTGATGCAACCTAGCCTAAAGTGTGATGTAAATGCATGAAAAGCTAACTTATATGTATGCAAAATGCATGCAATATGCAGTGACATCAACTCCCCCAAACTTACTTCTTGCTGAACCTCAAGCAACAGAAAATAAGAAAGGAAGAGAGGTTTTAAAACAAACGGGGGTTTCAAGCTTCTTGCAAAGGTGCCTTTCAAATGAATCAATCTCAATGTCCTAGTTACTAGTTCTAAAATGCAATGCGCACACTCATATTCCAAAGAACTTAGCCATACTCATCACACAAAGAAATTCAGATCATGACTCTCCTATTCCTAACAATCAAAGAAACTCATCCTTTAACATTCATTAAAGACCGAACCATGAATCAAACTTATGCACTTTAAAGCAGAACACATTTGGCTAAGGGTGCAGGCTATAAGCATAGGATGATCTAATTCGAAAAGGGTTTTTATTTAAAACAAGGGTTTCTCTCAAAAAATGGCAAGAACTTTATACATAATGCTAAAGGTGAAGGCAATTGATGCATACATGATCAGATTCTCATCTATACATGTAAACTAACAATGATCCTAAACCCCTCTCATTTACCATCTTTTAAGCTCACTCACCTCTTAGAATCTACCATTTTCTCAAAGCAAAAGCTTAGCATTCCCCAATTCAAAACATAAAGCATTTTTAACTCTTTAGGCTAGTGAAAAGGTTGAAAATAATTTGCTCTTTACATATTTCTTATTGGTAGCTCTCTGGTTATTTATATTTATATACTATTTTTTTTTTTGTTTTCTTTTATTTTGGCACTTAGACTCTTTTCTTCTTTTTTTTTTTATTTTTATTTTGAGAGAGCTACCTTCTGAAATTATTAGAGCATAAAATTTTTTTTTTTAAACACAAACCTTTCACTTAAACCCTTTTTCTTTCTTTCAAACACCAAACTCTTTTGAAATCGAGAGCATATAAACATGAAAACAACCCCTTAAACCCCCAAACTTATTCTAAGCCTAAGTCTAGCTTCAAAATGCAAAGCTAGCAAACATATGAGAACCTAATCATGTCGCCTAAACCTAACACTTTATGCTAAGTTCAAACCGGAAAAAGGTCTCACAATGATGTCACACACGAAAACATGGCTTCAAAGAAAGGTAAGGGTCAAGGTGGGAGTTCTACTTAGGCTCACAAAGAGTGGTAGAAGGAAGAAGAGAGCCTAAATATTTTAAAATCCATTTGTTCATTTTCAAATGCATAAGGATGATAATTGAAATTTCAGATTAAGGATTTCACTTATTAGGACAAGTTTCAAATCATGAGAGTTCAATTCAAGTCACGAAAATCATAGCAAGTGACCCAAGCATGGTAAGAACTAACTTTCAAAGTATGAGCACGAGCGGTATGGACAATGGAAGAAGGTTGTTACCTCGGGTCTAGTCTCGGCTGGAACTTGAGGATGTTCCAGAGGAGCCAGAGTCTACGGCTTTGCCTTTGGAGCCTGGCCCTTGAAGAGAGAGACGCGCCGGTTGAATGTTGCTGCCTTGAGTCTCATGGATGACAACTCCACCGGTTGAAAGCCTCCTCTTCTCGGGTTGTTGAACCTCCTGACTTGCAGCTTGCTTAGGCGAGCCTCCTTGAAGCGATTTGACCTTCTTGGCAAGTTTCTTAAGCATTTTGCCTTGCCATTTGTTGATTTTCCTTTGCATCTCCACAACAGATGCTAGGAACTTCTCCGTTTTGGTTCTCGGCTCAAAGTCTATCTTGGAAAGGGTATAATCCTCGGGCATCTCATCTTCCATGGCTGGGGACTCAGACCTTTGACGAGGAGCAATCGCTGTGGCAGGCGTTCCTCCTAGAGGAGCAAAACACTCCTCTACGGTTGGCAAGAACTCGATGTTCCCAACACCAAGCTGCTCGGTCTCATCCTTGTTTGGTAGGATGCATACTCTCTTCTTGTTTTCGTCGTCGATGAAAAGATAAGCGTAGAACCCTTCTGTTGGCATGCGTCCCACGCTGTCGGTATTGAGAGGCTGAAGACTTGACGTCCAACCTTGAAAGAGAGACGGCCTTGTGAAGGAACGGGGGCGCTAGGGTTCTCGTAACGGAACTCCAACGTGGCAAGGAAGTCTATTGTCACTTCTGGAATGGTTGGGCAATCCATTCGTGATAGACATCTTAGGCCAATGTTCTTGAGGAGTTGGTCGAAATCTCCAAGGATCCCTAGCTTGAACAGCAGCTCCCGGTCCGCAAACTTAGTAGGCTCGAACCGAAGCCTTTCCAGCCGCTTCTTATCCCTCTTCTCGTCCTTACTCCATCGAACCCTCTCTTGAACAGCCATTTCCTGACCTTCTCCCTCTATTGCTGTCTCTTCTCTCGTTCTCTTGGGGGCCATTGTTCCTGAAACAAAGTTCTCAAGCAAAGCTATGAGCAAATATGCGATATTTTGAGAGAAAGAGAGAAGCAAGGAAGAAAGTCGATAGCTAATACCCTAGAATTTTGGGGAATTTATAAAAAATATAGCAGAATAATAGAGAATAAAATCTAGAGATACTAGAAAATCCAGAATTTTTCCTATTATTGAGCTGAATTTAAAAATTCGAAACCGCCCTAACATCTAAAACAATCAATTGCGAAATAAAGGGAGATTTTCTAAAAGATTTTCTCAAAAATCCGAAAATACTTTTTGCCAAGGTTGTTAAAGAAGCTTGCTAGCATTTAGAAACAAATAACTCTCACTCTCTTTGCTTTAAAGTTCAACAATAGAAGAGATGAGAGAGTGAGAAGTTGTTGAAATCATTTAAAGGCTAACAAAAACAAAACTTTGGGTGCAAGAAGTGGTTTCGGACAAAAGTCTCGGTCAAGGCACAGTTGTCAGGGTCAAAGATTCCTGCCTTGACCAAGAATTGAATTTAAAAAGTGGAGGGAAAGAATGAGAGAGGGAAGAGGAAATGTTACCTCGACACGAGATCGAGTCCCTTTGGTCGATCTAGGACTCGATCTCATGCCCATAATGGCTTGGATCGAGAGAGTCACTCGATTTGGGACATGATTCGATTGGAATCGAGTCGTGGATCCGATTCAGGGGTCGATTCAGCTTGGATCAAGTGGTGGATCGAGTTGACTAATCGATCTGTCTATGAGGGACTTTTCCCAAGAGAAAATAGATCGGTCGATCCATTTTTGGATCGATCGATTTAAACTCCAAGAATTTCCCGAGACATTTTGGATCGAGTGCGTCACTCGATCAGTCTACTCGATCTCGTTTAGATCGACTGCCTCCTCTCGATTCACTAGCTCGATCTAGCAAAGATCGAGCCAGCATGAGTCGATCTAGCACTCGATCTCTAGCTCATATACGCCCCTTTCTTACTCCTTTTGGAACTTGGATCATGGCTTGCGTCTCCCATACTTTTTCCTACACACTCGCAAGACAAAAACATAAAACTGGAAAAAGAAATAAAGTAAAAATATGTACAGGATAGACATGGGAATGCCTCCCAAGTGCGCATTCTTTAACGTCTTTAGCTAGACTTTACTTGGTTTAGGCAGATGGTGGGTCTTGGAGAAGCATTGAGGTGCTCTCCTTGTCAAATGCACTCGCCATGTACGGCTTAACTCTGTGCCCGTTCACTGTGAATGCATCTCCACTCTTGCCGACCAACGTGACAGCCCGGTAAGGTAGTACTTCCTTGATCTCATACGGACCGCTCCACCGTGACTTCAGCTTTCCTGGAAAGAGCTTGAGCCTTGAGTTGTAAAGCAGCACCAAACTCCCTTCCTTAAGCTCCTTAGGTACCAGCTTCTTGTCATGAGCAGCCTTGGTACGCTCCTTGTAGATCCAAGCGCTTTCGTAGGCATCCAGCCTTAGCTCATCAAGCTCGTGCAGTTGGATCAAACGCTTCTCCTGAGCCGTCTTCAGATCAAAATTCAGCCGCTTCACAGCCCACAACGCCCTATGCTACAGCTCAACAGGAAGTTGACAGCCTTTACCGTAGAGAAGAGTGAAGGGAGTGGTACCAATAGGCGTCTTGAAGGCTGTCCGGTACGCCCACAAAGCGTCATCTAACTTCATAGCCCAGTCCTTCCGAGTAGTCCCAACTGTTCTCTCGAGTATCGCCTTGATCTGACGGTTAGAGACCTCCACTTGGCCACTCGTTTGAGGATGGTAAGGTGTAGCTACCTTATGCTTCACACCATACTTCTTTAGCAGATTTTCAAACAGCTTGTTGATGAAATGGCTCCCTCCGTCGCTTATCACCACCTTGGGAACTCCAAACCTCGGGAAAATAATGCTCTTAAAGAGCTTGATCACCACCTTAGAGTCGTTTGTTGGGGAAGCAATGGCCTCAACCCACTTAGAGACGTAGTCAACAGCCACTAGTATGTACTTGTTGCCGTATAATGAAGGGAACGGCCCCATGAAGTCTATGCCCCACGCGTCAAAGACATCTACCTCGAAGATAGGAACTTGAGGCATCTCGTTCCTTTTAGTGATATTCCCTGCTCGTTGACACGCCTCACAGCTCTTCACAAACTTGTGTGCGTCCTTGAAGATAGACGGCCACCAGAAACAAGCTTGCAACACTTTCGTAGCAGTCTTGAACTAAGCAAAGTGTCCTCCGTAGGAAGATCGATGGCAGTGAAAGAGAATGTCCTTGGCTTCTTCCTTTGTAACACACCTCCGGTATAAACTGTCTACGTCTCTCTTGTACAAGTAGGGATCATCCCAATAGTAGTGGCTCACGTATCTCATGAGCTTCTTCTTATGGTAGTTGTCAAGATGCGATGGCTCCTCACCACATGCCAAGTAGTTCACAATATCCACGTACCAGGGAAGATCTTCCTCCTTGAAGCTCAGAACATCCTCAAACTGCCCCTCTAAGCTTCCACAAACAGCCGTAGTGATTGCCATGAGTTGTTCCTCGGGGAGAGAATCGTCGAAAGGAAGAGATTCGTTGATCCTTCACAGAGAGAGATGGTCAGCAATGCCGTTCTCTATTCCTTTCTTGTCTTTGATCTCCATGTGAAACTCCTTAAGTAAGAGGATCCATCTCCAAAGCCTCGGCTTAGTGTCCTTCTTGGAATAGATATAGCGTAAAGCCGCGTGATCCGTGTAGACTATGGTCTTGGAACCCACGAGGTAAGCTCTGAACTTCTCAAAGGCGAATACAACCGCCAATAGCTCCTTCTCAGTAGTGGTATACCTCGTTTGCGTGTCATCCAAGGTTCTTGAAGCATAGTATATCATGTGCAGCTTGTTATCCTTCCTTTGGCCTAGAACAGCCCCCGCGGCATAGTCACTAGCATCACACATAATCTCGAAAGGTAGAGTCCAATCTGGTGCTTGCACTATGGACGCGGATACTAGGGCCTCCTTGATGGTTATGAAAGCTTGCAAACACTCCTCATCAAAGACGAATTCAGCCTCCTTGCACAACAGCCGAGTGATAGGGCGTGCAATCTTAGAGAAGTCATTAATGAAGCGCATGTAGAAGCCGGCGTGTCCCAAGAAGCTTCTGACCCCTTTGACGTTAGCTTCCTATAGTCAATACACATACAGTGTCCAGTAATAGTCCTAGTAGGTATAAACTCATCTTTGTCATTCTTAACGACCGTGATCCCTCCCTTCTTAGGCACCATGTGTACGGGAGAAACCCACGTGCTGTCACTTATGGGATAGATCACGTCAACCTCTAATAGCTTAAGAATCTCCTTCTTGACAACCTCTTTTAAATTTGGATTCAAACGCCTCTGATGTTCTATAGAAGAGGCGTTCTCATTATCCAAGTGAATCCTATGAGTGCAAAGCATTGGTGAAAGGCCCTTGATGTCACTTAGAGAGTACCCAATGGCCTTCCTATAGTTTCTCAACTCAGTTAAGAGTGATTGCAACTCATCATCACTCAAGTTTTCCTTCACAATCACATGATAGGTTTCGTTAAGCCCAAAGAAAGCATACTTTAGCCCTTTTGGGAGCTCCTTAAGGTCCACCTTTGGGGCTAACAGCTCGCTCTAATCATCCTCGTGGTTGTTGCTGTTGTTCTCCTTCTTAGAACCTTCCTTAGAACACGAGATATGGCCCTTGAGGCTGCTTTCTCCAACCGCTATCCCTTCTGAAATCGAGTCGTCAGGTCGATCTTGCTCTCGATGTCGTCTAGATCGAGCAGTTTCGCTCGATTCAATCACTCGATTTAATGTGGATCGAGTGAGGGATCGAGACGCTGTGTCGATTTCCAGATTAGACCCCAAATTGATCGGAAGGCCTTTCTCAATAATGGACTCGATTGTTTTCCTGGATCGATCACCTTGCTCGATCTGACTTTCGATTGCTGCACCGGATCGAGTTGTGCTCTCGATTGTCTTGTCGATTTGACTCCTGGATCGAGTAATGTCATCGATCTTAGAGCCGATCTCTAGGCAAACGCCTACATCTTCAAGCACAACTTTCCTCGAATCAAGCAAGTTGACGCACTACTGAGTCCTCTGATCCACATAACCAAACTCTCATGGCTCCTTAGTTAGTGCTAGCTTCAAATGATCTTCCTGAGCCAGCTCTTCCAGCAACTCATCCGCTAAGGCATCCAAAGTATCAATGTAGAAAGCTTGCACTTCTATCGTAGGCTTTTTCAAAACCTTATTGATATCGAAGTCTAGCCATATATCTTTACCCAAGTGCAAGGCAATCTTCCCGTTCTTGACGTCTATTATGGCTCCGGCGGTAGCTAAGGAAGGTCTACCGAGAATGAGTGGATCCTTTGGCTCTTCATCCATTTCCAACACAACGAAGTCTATAGGCACGTTCACTCCACTGATCTTCAGGGGCAAGTCCTCAAGCAATCCCTTGGGTAACCTCACACTCCTGTCAGCTAGTACCAACGAGATTCTACAGTCCTTGAAACGGGTAAAGCCGAGTTTATTTGCCACAGAATGAGGCATCAGATTTATGCTAGTTTCGAGATCACAAAGGCAAATCTTGAACTCCAAAGGACCTAAAGCGCAGGGTATAGTGAAGCTTCCAGGATCTCCCAACTTCTTAGGGACTATTTCCTTGTGTATCACAGCACTACACTCCTCACTTAGAACAAGCACTTCCTTACTTTCCTTATTCTTCTTCACGAGAGTGTCTTTGAAGAATTTGGCGCATTTATGCATCATTGCAAGGCAGTCCACGAGAGGTAGCTTGATCTCTACGTCCTTAAGATGCTTCTCAAACTAGAATCTATACTTCTCTATGAGTTGCTTCTTGAAACGGCCAGGAAAAGGCAGCTTAGGTACATACGGTGGAGGTACATAAGCATCCTTCTCCTTAGTAGTTTGCTCCGCTTTCTTCTCAACAACCGCTTTGTCTCCTCTTCTTGGCCCTTGAATCCAGACATTGTCAAAGTTGATCTCATCATCAGCTGAAAGCTTACCCTCCCCCTCTTGGATTACAACGTCCTCGTTGTTCTTAGGAGTAACCGTAGCTGCAAGCTCCTTTCCGCTTCTTAATGTGATGGCGTTGGCATATTCCTTAGGATTCTTCTAACACTTGCCCGTTAGGCTATTCTGACCACTTGTACTCGCCTTCCCCTTCTCTAGCTGCTTGATCTTGTTGTTTAAGTTGGTGATCTGAGTAGAGAAGTCAGTGAGAGACGAGTCTAGACGAGTGTTCATTTCGGCAAACTTCTGGTTTGTTGAGGCTTTCCCTTGAATCAGTTGTTGGAACATAGCTTGGACAGGATCAACTTGTTGTTGCATCGGTTGTTGCTGCTGAGGTGCAAAGCTGGGAGGGTACATTGGCGTATAACCCTTGTTTCCTTGCTGTTACCCGTGGAAGTTGTTCTGCCCTTGCCCTTGGAAGCCACCACTCGGCTGAAAAACTTTGTTGTAGGGTACGAAAGGCTTTGCTTGCTGAGCAGGGTACACTTGATCCTTAGGGTTTGCTACATTGGTGCTGTGGTATGAGAGATTGTTGTTCTGGTTGTAACCTTGTGAATAGCCTTGAGGTGTGTAATTTTTTTGACCTGCCAACCAATTGGCTTCTTCTTGGCTCAACTCAAGCTCATCTTGGCTCTCATCCGCTTCACCAACAAAGTGAACATGCTTCTGATTTGCCAAAACCAACTTGTCAATCTTCTCGTGTAATGATTTCAACTCTTTCTTGTGAGACTCTAGCTCAGAACCTCGTGCTGCACGGTCATAATCTTCAGCATAGTTGCCGTCACTTAGTGCTAAGTTCTGAAACAGCTCCATGCCTTCTTCTACCTCTTGACCAATGAAGTTCCCCTTACTGGCCGTGTCAAGCAACAACCTGATCTTTGGTGAATCTCCGCGGTAGATAGTGCTTAGAAGATTCTCTTCGCTGAAGCCGTGGTGAGGACATTGGATAGTATAGTCCTTGAATCGTTCCATGGCTTCATTAAAAGTCTCATTATTCCTTTGCGTGAAGCCGCTGATCTCGCTTCTTAGCCTTGCCGTTCTGGTGCTAGAGAAGAACTTTGAGAGGAAAGCCTTCTTACACTCGGCCCATGAAGTGATGGTGCCTTGAGGAAGTGTTTTCTCCCAGTGTCTAGCCTTGTCTCCAAGAGAGAATGGAAAGAGACGCAGCTTGAAAGCATCTTCGGATATGCCGTTTATCTTGATCATCCCACATACTTGCTCGAAATTGTCAAGGTGCTCCAAGGGATCTTCCATTGCTAAGCCGTGGAACTTGTTGTTTTGCACCATGGAGATGAAACCTGGCTTAATCTCGAAGTTGTTGTTTTGTACAGGAGGAGGAGTTATCCCAAACCTATTGTGATGAGTATTGGGAGCATTTCCGGCTCCTATGATCCTTGGGGGTCTAGCCGCGTGTTGGGGGTTTCCATTGCCCCTTCCCACGGCCTCGTGAGCTGGAGGAGGCCCCTCTGGATGCTCGTGTTCAGCCATAGCTTCAAAGTCAACCAAACCGTGCTGAACAATCTCCTCAAAAGCTCTAGCTTGTTCTCGTACTCTTCTTTGCCGTGAATGACCAAGTTGATGGATGTTGTCCAAGGGTTGAAGTAGATGGTTGTCTCCCCTGGAACGAAGATGCATGTACCTGGAAGAAACACATTTGAGAGTAGAGAGATTAGTAACTTAAACAAAGTAAAGCTTAGTCTTCACTAAGCCCCAAATCTCTATGCTTTCTAACACTCCTAGAATAGCAACGGCGCCATTTGATAACAACTTTCTTGCAAGGGCGAGGTCGCATTGAGGCTATCAAAACTCAAATGCAACACTTAGGTTGTAGTACAGTATGCAAGTGAGAGTAAATCCATTTCTAGGAGCTAGGAAGGTCAAAGAGAATGCAAGAACAGTGTAAAGCTAAGCGAATGACAGGCGATTTTGTGAAAATCCTAAAAACTATATGCAACGACCAAATGGAATGCAAAACTATTTTAAAATTACCAAGAGTGATTAAACTACCACGAGGTATAAACAGAATAATTAAAATGCAAGGCTATGAATTACTAAAAATCCACTAATGGATCGACCACAGGATCAACCACTAGATCGAGCAGTTTGGATCGATCTCGTCTAAAAATGCAAGTATGAAGAAACTAATGACCAGCATGCGAGGAATATCAAGCGAATGATTAACGAAGATGTAAGAATGCAAAGAAAAAAGGGACTAGGGTCGAGATTCATGTTAGGGGGTTCAAAGGTCCAAGCTTGGTTTGAAAACTCTAGATCTATTCACTTTGTGAGATTCTCTAAGCCTTGAAAACAAAACAAGACCCATCCATGGCGTGTGGTATGGATCACTCTCTCATTCTCTCCTCCAGACCCATGGCGTTTGGCGGAAAAAGAGATTGAGAGGCAAGGGAAACAGATTTCAACCACGCGGCTTAACTAGTCCTCCAAACTACCATGGCGTTTGAGAAAGAGTAACTAGCCTCTAAGATGTGATTTTCAGAGATCTCTGGATCCTGTCAAGGTAAGATCTCTCTCTGATCATAAAGATCTTGGCGTGAGACTCTTTAAACCTTAAGAACTCATCAGCTTAGAAAAGAAAGCCATTAAGAACAAGAAAACACCAAGCTTTAAAAACCTTTTCGACCCCGTGAATCCTCTCAACCCCGAAACCCAAATGAAACTACTCACTACACATTAAATAAACTAAGCAAAGCATGAAGAATGAAACGATAAACATATTCAAGAACGAGGTCAAGGTCTAACAATGGCGGATCGTCTCCAAACCAGAGAGAAAAAGCATAAAAAGATAAGAATGAAAAATTATGTGGGAAAAGATCATCGCCGCCTTCCCAAAATGGGAAAAACAGCTCGATGGTCCCCCTCTCGCTAGTGGCCAAAAAAGGTTGAAAGGACAGAGATCGACTTCGGGATCGAACGGCTCTCTTGATCACTTTCGGACATCGTGTCTTCTACTCGATCTGGATCTCAATCCTCTTCGTGGGATCGAGTGTTGCATCTGATCTTGGTATCGATCTTCGGTCGGATCGAGTGGTGGACTCGATCCGGCTCTCGCTCTACATGGTGTCATTTACGTTTGTACCACTTGATCGATTGCTTCACTCGATCTTCTGGTCGATCTCATCTATATCGACCTGCCGTGCTCGATCTGCTCCCCGATCTCTGGTCCTTAGCAAACATCCGACGTTCCACGAACCTCCACAACAGCCTCAGCACGTCCACGAACCTCCACGAATCCAAAGTAGCCAGAAACAACCTGAATATGATGCAAAATTCAAGGAACATGCGTATGCTGGTGCAAGAATGCTCTAGGACCTAAAGTGATGCAACCTAGCCTAAAGTGTGATGTAAATGCATGAAAAGATAACTTATATGTATGCAAAATGCAGTGACATCAGATTTTCAGAGACCTCTGGATCCTGTCAAGGTATGGGGTCCCTTTGATCATAAAGATCTTGGCGTGAGAGTCTCTAAGCTTTACTCGACAACCTAGAAGAGAAAGCCATGAAGAACAAGAAAACACCAAGCTTTGAAAACCTTTTCGACACCTTTGAATCCTCTCAACCCCCAAACCCGATGAAACTACTCACTCCACATAAAGTAAACCGAGCAAAGCATAAAGGATGAACTACTAAACATGAAAAACGATTACTAAAAGCTTAAACGATTCAATATTCAAGAACAAAGCTTCAATGTCTAACAATGGCGAAATCGCCTTCGAACAGAGAGAAAAACTGTAAAAAGATAAACTGAAAGCGTGCCTCCAAAAGCAAGATCGCCGCCTTCCTAAAATAGGCCAAACAGCTCAATGGTCCCCCCCCTCGCTAGCGGCCAAAAACGGTTAAAGTGCACTGAGATCGACCTCGAGATCGAGCATCTCACTCGATCGTCTTCCGTGACTTCAGCTCGATCTGTGTCTCGATCCAACTCTCGCTCTGCATGGCATCATTTACGTACGTACTCCTTGATCGATCGCTTCACTCGATCTCTGTCTCGATCATTTCCTTTGGATCGGATGGACTACTCGATCTTCTGGTCGATCTCATCTAGATCTACCGGCCATGCTCGATCCGCTTCACGATTTCTGGTCCTTAGCAAGCATTCCTGAATTCTCCAAGTTCCCACAAACCTCCTCACGAGCCTCAGCATGTCCACGATTCTTCCAAGACTCCAAAGTAGCCAGAAACAACCTGAATGTGATGCAAAATGCAAGAAACATGCATATGCTGGTGCAAGAATACTCTAGGACCTAAAGTGATGCAAACTAGCCTAATGTGCAATGTGCATGAGAAACTAGCTTATATGTATGCAAAATACATGAAATATGCAGCAATATCAACTCCCCCAAACTTGCCTTTTGCTTGCCCTCAAGCAAACAAAATTCAAGAAGGGAGAGAGGTTTTAAATCAAACGGGGGTTTAAGCTTCTTGCAAAGGTGTCTTTCAAATGAATCAATCTCAACGTCCTAGTTACTAGTTCTAGAATGCAATGCGCACACTCATACTCCGAAGAACTTAGCCATACTCATCACACAGTGAATTTTAAATCATGACTCTCTTATTCCAAACAATCAAAGAAACTCATCCTTTAACATTCATTAACGATCGAACCGTGAATCAAACTTATGCACTTTAAAGCAAAACACATGTGGCTAAAGGTGAAGGCTATAAGCATAGAATGATCTCATTTTAAAGAGGGTTTCACAATGCAATGGGATTCTCTCACGAATGGTATGAACTTTATGCATAATGCTAAAAGTAAAGGCAATTGATGCATACATGATTAGATTCTCATCTACCCTTGTACACTAACAATGATCCTAAAACCCCTCTCATTTTCTTTTGTTTTCAGATCACTCACCCTCCTAGAGACTACCCTTATTAAGCTCAAAGCCAAATAAAAACAGAAAACATCTTTACTCTTTAGGTTAGTGAAAAGGCTTGAAAATATTTTAGCTCCTTAATTTTTCTCATTGATAACTCTCTTATTCTTTTCTTTCTTTTTCTTTTCTTTTTATTTTGGGACTTAGGCTCTTTTCTCTTTTTTTTTCATTTTATTTTACTTGAGAGAGCTATCTTCTGAAATACTTAGAGCATTATACATTTTAAAAACAAAGCCTTTCACTTAAAACCTTTTTGTTCACTTCAAATACCAAACTCTTTTCAAACCGAAAGCATATAAACATGAAGGCAATCCCAACAAACCCCCAAACTTATCCTAAGCCTACATCTAGCTTCAAAATGCAAAGCTAGCAATCATATGAGAACCTAATCATGTCGCCTAAACGTAACACGTTATGCTAAGTTCAAACCGAAAAGAGGCCTCACAATGATGTCACACAAGAAAGCTTGGCTTGAAAGAAAGTTAAGGATGATGGTGGGAGTTCTACTTAGGCTCACAAAGAGTGGTAAAAGGAGGGAGAGAGTCTAAATATTTTTAAGATCTATGTGTTCATTTCCAAATGCATAAGAATGATATTTAAAAATTCAGATTAGGGTTCTCACTTATTAGGACATGTTTCAAATCATGAGTGTTCAATTCAAGTCACGAAAATCAAAACAAGTGATCCAAGCATGGTAAGGACTTACTTTCAAAGCGTGAGCAAAGCATTAAAGAACTACTATCTAGGGCACTGAAACAATTCATTAGTTTAAAACACCTTTTTAAAAAAACTTTAACCCCTTACGCAAATGTAAATAATCTAGATGTTTAAAAATTCTAGACTCAATCCTAAAATGCTTAACAATGTGAATGCAACTACATGAATGTTTTTGAAATTTTTTTAAAAAAGTTTTAAAAATTTTACCAATTTTTTCCTTTTCTTTTCTATGCCATAGATGTATGCAAGACTCAAGGGTTGCAAAGATAAAATAAGAGCAAAATAAACATGTCAAACCACACACATACTCCCCCAAACTTGAACGACACCGTCCCGGTGGCAAACAGGTTCGAGAGGGCTCAAAACATAAAGCAAAAATCAAGAAAACATGAATGGTATGTACATTGGAAGGTTGTTGTTACCTCGGGTCTAGCCTCGGCAGGAACTTGAGGATGTTCTAGACGAGCTAGATACTCTGGCTTTGCCTTTGGAGGCTGGCTCTTGGGGAGAGTGACGCGTCGACTGAATGTTGCTACCTTGAGTCTCACGGATGATAACTCCACCGGTTGAAAGCCTTCTCTTCTCGGGCTGTTGAACCTCCTCACTCGCAGCCTGCTTTGGTGAACCTCCTTGAAGCGCCTTGACCTTCTTGGCAAGCTTCTTGATGACTTTGCTCTGCCACTTGTTGATCTTTCTTTGCATCTCCACAACAGAAGAAAAAAACTTTTCTGTTTTGGTCTGCGGCTCAAAATCAGGCTTAGGGAGGACGAAGGCTTCGGGCATCCAATCATCTATGGCTGGAGACTCTGATCTTTGGCGAGTAGCTTGCTGAATGGTTGCCGCGGCTCCTAGAGGAGCAAAGCACTCCTCTACGCTTGGGAGAAACTCTATGTTCCCAATGCCCAACAGCTCGGTCTCGGTTTGGTTTGGCAAGATGCACGCCCTCTTCTCATTCTCCTCATCAATGAACAACTATTCAAAGAAGCCCTCGGCTGGCGTGCGTCCCAAGCTATCGGTGTTCCTTAGATATGTCTCATCCATGAAGGCTCTATCCGGGATGGTAGTGAAGTTCTGAAGAGGCACGCCGGCTTGCACGAACAAGGGTGTGAGGAAACCGCCAATGAGTGACGAGTTTGCCTTGCATCTCAAGGCATACGCCTTGTATTTGACCAATGAAATAGCGAGGATGAACCCGCAGTTCACGTCATCTCCGAGCTGGTCTTCCAACGGCTCTTCGCTCTCATCCGGATCACAAAGAAGATGCTTAAGGCCTTGGAAAAAGAAGCAAAGCTCCGTCTTGGTCACCGTGGGGGCTACAAACCGACCACTAAAGGTGTTGGCCATCAGCTTCAAGGTGTAACGTAGCACCGGGTTCCTCACTCTCTTGATCTTTGCGGTATTCGCCTTGTAATCTTCATTGGCGATGTGGTCCCAAAAGTCGTTTCCTTGAGTGAAGGAGGGAAACTCCACTTTCGTGGCAGCTGCATCGAGACCATAAGCATGGAAAAGCTCGGGAATTGAGAGACTGAAGGCTTGGCGTTTCATCTTGAAGGAGAGGCGGGCTTGAGAAGGAATTGGGACGCTAGGATTCTCGTACGCAAACTCCAAAGTTGCAAGGAAGTCGATTGTCACTTCGGGAAAGGTTGGGCAATCCATCCAGGACAAACACCTCAGCCCTATCTTCTGGAGGAGCTGATCAAAATCTCCTAGAATCCCCATCTTGGCCACCAATCCTATGTCCACAAACTTAGTCGCCTCGAACCTCAGCCTTTGAAGCCGTTCCTTGTCCCGTTTCGCATCCTTACTCCAACGAACCCTCTCCTGAACAGCCACTTCTTGGTTTTCTCCCTCTTGTACTGTCTCTTCTCTCGTTCTTCTGAGAGCCATTGTGCCTGAAACAAGTTTCTCAAGCAAAGCAATGAGCAAAACGGCGATATGTCGAGAGAAAAAGAGAAGCAAAGAAGAAAACTTATAACTAATACCCTAGAGTTTTGGGTGATTTATAAAAATTATAACCAAATAATAGAGAATCATATCTAGAGATAGAGAGAAATCTAGAATTTTTCCTAATATCAAGCTATTTTTAAAAATATAAAACCGCCATATCTTCTAAAACAATCAAAGCGAATAAAAAGTGATATTTTCTTAAAGATTTTCTTAAAGATTCGAAAATACCTTTGCAAAGATTGAGAAAGATGCTTGTTAGCCATTAGAAAGCAAGAATTCACACTCTCTTTTTGCTTAACAACTCGAGAAAACAAGAATGAGAGAGTGTGAAAGTTATTGAAAACATTTAAAGGCTAGCAAATCAAAACCATGAGTAAAAGAAGTGGTTTTTCTGACAAAAGCTGTGGTCAAGGCACATCTTTCATGGTCAAAGATGCTTCCCTTGACCACTTTTTGAATTTAAAAACCGAAGGGAAAGAGGAAGAGAGGGAAAAGAAAATGTTACCTCGGCACGAGATCGAGTCCTTTTGGTCGTTCTAGGACTCGATCTCATGTCCATAATGGCTTGGATCGAGAGGGTTGTTCGATTTGGGACTCGATTCGAATTGAATCGATTCATGGATCGATAACACCTCTCGTTCCTTGAGTTTTTGGCACGATGGCTAAGTCCTCATGATCGAGCCACGTTCTCAATTCAAGGTCGATTTAAGCTTGGATCGAGTGGCATATCGAGAAGACTATTCGATCTAGCCTTGAGAATTGTGTGACTCAGTCGATCCACCTCTCGCTTGCTTTTCAGGCTAAACGTATAGGGTTTTCATCCTCTCGTGATCGACTATGTCACACGATCTGTCTACTCGATCTCGTCTAGATCGACTAACTCCTCTCGATTCACTAGCTCGATCTAGCAAAGATCGAGCCAGGATGAGTTGATCTAGCGCTTGATCTCTAGCTTATACTCTCCCATTCTTACTCCTTTTGGATCTAAGATCATGGCCTGCAATCCCACATACTTCTCCCTACACACTCAGAAGATAAAAACTTAAAACTGGAAAAGAAATAAAACAAAAATATATACAGGATAGAAATGGGAATGCCTTCCAAGTGTGATTTCTTTAACATCTTTAGCTAGACTTTACTTGGTTTAGGCAGATGGTGGGTCTTGGAGAAGCATTGAGGTGCTCTCCTTGTCAAATGCACTCGCCATGTATGGCTTAACTCTGTGTCCGTTCACTATAAATGCATTCCCACTCTTGCCTACCAACGTGACAGCTCCGTAGGGCAATACCTTCTTGATTTCATACGGACCTCTCCATCGTGACTTTAGCTTTCCTGGAAAGAGCTTGAGCCTTGAATTGTAAAGCAGCACCAAACTCCCTTCCTTAAGCTCCATGGGTACCAACTTCTTGTCGTGAGCAGCCTTAGTACGCTCCTTGTAGATCGTAGCGCTTTCGTAAGCATCCAGCCTTAGCTCATCAAGTTCGTGCAGCTGGATCAAACGCTTCTCCTGAGCCGTCTTCAGATCAAAATTCAGCCGCTTCACAGCCCACAATGCCCTATGTTCCAGATCAACGGGGAGGTGGCATCCTTTGCCATAGAGAAGAGTGAAAGGAGTAGTACCAATTGGCATTTTGAAAGCAGTCCGGTAAGCCCACAAAGCGTCATCTAACTTCACCACCCAATCCTTCCGAGTTGTCCCAACTGTTCTCTCAAGTATCGCCTTGATCGGTCGGTTAAAAACCTCCAATTGGCCACTCGTTTGAGGATGGTAAGGTGTAGCTACCTTGTGCTTCATGCCATACTTCCTTAGAAGGTTTTCAATCAACTTGTTGATGAAGTGGCTTCCTCCGTCGCTTATCACCACCTTGGGTACTCCAAACCTCGGGAATATGATGCTCTTTGATATGCATTGTATTTACACCATTTAGGGCTGCATTTAGTACATATTTTGGTCCTCTTTTGCATGTTTTCCCTTTGCCTTTGTCCCATTTTCTTCTCCTTTTAGACTTAGGTTGCATTTAGGGTATAGTTTGCATTTTCTTTGCATTTTAGTTGTTTTTAGGTGCTTTGGAGCTTGAAGGGGCTTGGAGGAGTTTTGGGGAGGATACAAGATGCTAGCTGGGCAAAAAGGAAGCATGAAGGATCACAGCAGAAGATCTCTGCAGAAGTTTTCGGTCAGAGCACAGAGAGTATTGGTCAAGGATGACCGATACTGAGCAATTTTGATCACCAGTATCGGTCAAACGTGATCGACACAAACACACCGTTTGAATTTCGGTCATATGTGTCGATCACTCCAGACCGATATGGATCCTTTTTGGTCACTCAAGACCGACGCAACTGACTGATACGCTGCCAGACTGAAGACCTTTTATTTACATACTTTGCCATTTTCGCTTGGACTCCTATATATACGAAAAATCCCTAATTTCTGGGAACAAGCTTTTACCCAGCAGTTCTTTCTTTCTTGTTTGGTCTTTTGGATCTTGTAATATGAATCTTTGCTTTATTTTAATCAAAGTTTGCTTCTTTCATCTTGTTTAAGCTTTCTAATCATGATTAATCATCTTTCTCTCTTTGATTTGGTGGCTTTAATGGTGATTAGAGAGTAGTTCTTTTTAGGGATTTGAAATGAGTTATGCTTAGGGAATTTGAGACTCAATCTAAGATTGCTTAGTATTAATTCTTCCATTTTCTTTCTTGATTGCTGTGTTTAATGCTTGATTTGCCCCAGCTAAGTTGATTAAGATCTTAGACTCATTTTATGCCCACCAAGTGTTTGATGAAATGCCTGAACAGCTTTGCAAGAGAATTGCTTATCCTAGCTCAATAGATTGACTGTCTAGGGAGTGATTTGGCAATATAGGGTTGATAGATTTATCTTAATGCTTGCTCTTTATCATTTCACTAATGAGAATTAGTTCTTGACTTGGTAATTAGCAAAGTGATTAATGCCAAGAGATTGGATTAGTCATATAAATGAATCCTATGCATAATGAATAGCATTGTGTGAGTTTGTAAGCATCATAGGATGATTCAAGAGTTCCCTATTGCCAATTATCTCATCTCAAGTCCCATCTTTTCTCTGTTTTAAGCTCTGTTCTGAATTTGCTCTGTTTTTACCTTTATTTGATTGCTTTACTTGCATTTCACTCCAGCTTTGTGTTTGCCTTACTCCTGTTTGATCACTTAGGTTGCTAAATATTCTAAACCCTTTTTCCTATTTGCTTGAATTAGGAAATCTACTATAATCCTGCTGATTCAATCTTCCCCTTTGGATTGACATCAAAACTCAATGCTACAATGACTAGTACAATGGGTGATTGACATAAGAGAGTCAAAACTCTTGTATCAATTTGGCGCCATTGCCATTAGGGCAAAGCTTTGTTCAGCAGGATTTGTAGAGATCTTGAGATCAAGCATTGTTATTTTTGATTTTGATTACTGATTTCTCATTTGGTCTAGAATTTCTTTTGTAGGTACCACAACACTTACTCATAAGTGTCTACAACTACATCTGAAGTTCAAGGTCAGGAATTTGGGGTTTGCTAAGCCAGAATTCAGTTGTTGAAGCATGGAAGGACATCAGTATGCTGCTGGTTTTGGTCCACAAGGTCAACAAGGTCTTCAAGGGATCCACGGGTTACAAGGACAGCAAGGTCAAGCTGGTGTACAAGGAGCTGTTGTTCAGAGACTATGAAGACCCATTGGTGCTGCTGATATACCCTCCAACTATGCTTCAAGGCAAGGAATCCTTCCACCAATGGAACCTGAGCAATACCAGATCAAGAGCAGTCTCATCACAATGATCCAAGAAAGGCAGTTCTTTGGATTGCCCACCCAAGACCTTTTAGAGCACCTGGATCAGTTTGAGAGGATATGCACTTTAACAAAGCTTAGTGGAGTATCAGATGATGGTCTGAAGCTCAAGCTATTTCCATTCACACTTGGAGATAGAGCTAGATTATGGGAGAAATCTCTAGCACAAGGCAGCATCACTACTTGGGAACAATGTAAAGGTGCTTTCTTAAGCAAATTCTTCTCTCCCTCAAGAACTGCACACTTCAGAAATGAGATCACAAACTTCAGGCAGTGGTCTAATGAAAGCTTTGGAGACACTTGGGAGAGGTTCAGAGGTTTCACTCATCAATGCCCCCATCATGGCTTCACTAAGGAAATGCTTCTATCCACACTATATAGAGGTGTTCTACCAAAGATCAGAATCGTTCTAGACACAGCTAGTAATGGCTATTTTCTTGGGAAAGATGTTGATGAGGGCTGGATACTAGTGGAGAACATGGCACTCAGCAATTGGAACTATGTGGATGACAAAGAGCAACATTCCATGGACCACTAAACTCCTACCAAATGATCTCTCAACAAACCTTTACAGGCAACACCATGACAAGGCTCTTCAACACCAAGAGGCTCCACTAATGCATCATGACCTTGACGCCTGTATACACCAGCCCATTGAAGACATTGACTCTTCACATCATCAAGCATCCTCCTCCCAAACAGCTGGTATCAATAACTCTTCACCCTCATATAGTCTGGATTATAAAGAAATGCTCCTCCAACTCCAACAACTTCACAATGGAGGACTGCAAAAGATGATGGCTGTTGATATTCAGAAGACTTTTCCTGATATTCAGAGAAGTATGACTGATGAAATACACAAGGACATAGACTCCAAACTTCAGTCACAAATAGCTCATATCAACATCAAGATCAACAAACTAGAAACAATGTCTACCCCTTCTACCTCTTCACTTACACAGGAGTATGTCAAAGCTGTCACTCTCAGAAGTGGGAAGCACTTTCCTCCAAGAGTAACTCCTTCTACACCCAATGAGGACATTGAGGAACTAGAAGAGGGGGTGGAGGTCAAGAAAAGGAAGATACTCCAGAAGATGAAATGATTGAAGCTGAAAAGATTTCTGAGAAAGCCAAAGACAAGGAGGTTACTAAAGGCAAGACAAAGGAGGCTTCTAAGGAGTTAGCCAAAGAACCAAGATATATACATCCTCCTTATCAGCCCACAATACCTTATCCTGGAAGGTTTAAGAAGCAGCTGGTTGCTAAATACAAAGGACTCTTTGATGAACAGATGAATAAGATCCAGCTCACAATGCCACTGTTAGATGCCTTTGTCTTAGTCCCTCCTTATCAGAAATTCCTGAAGGATGCTGTTGCTGAAAGAACCAAAGATCTGCAGGGAATGGTAGTCCTCACACATGAATGTAGCGCCATTATTCAGCAGAAGAGAGTGACTCCCAACAAGCTAGGAGATCCATGGAGCTTCACCTTACCGTGCTCTATAGGTCCACTCCTGTTTGACAAATGTTTGTGTGATCTTGGAGCTAGTGTCAGCTTGTTGCCCTACTCTGTAGCACAGCGCCTAGGCTTCACCAAGTTCAAGGACTGCAGAAGACATCCCAAAGGTTTGCTTGAAGATGTACCACTCAGGATTGGGAGTGTAGAAATACCTACTGATTTTGTAGTTTTGGACATGGATGAAGAGCCTAGAGATCCTCTTATTCTAGGGAGACCATTCCTAGCCACAACAGGAGCAGTCATTGACGTAAAGAAGGGAAATATTAACCTAAAGTTAGGCAAGGATATATCTTTGAAATTTGACATCAAGAAGATTATGCAGCAGCCTACCATTGAAGGTCAAGTACTCCAGATTGATATTCTAGAAAAGCTGAATGATGAACTTCAAAAGGAGCGGTGTTGTAGAGACAAGATCCAAGTGGCTTTGACAAGTGAGCATGTAGATCATGGGTACTTGGATAAGGAAAGCTTAGGCTATCAGCTGAGATTGGACTCTCACAGATTCTTTGAGGAGGAAGAACCATTTGAAAGCTTGGCGTACACAAGAAAATAAGTCTTCTCAGCTCAGGAAACTGGTTCCCCAAGCAAGGAAGCTGACGCTAAGAAGCAAGGCATCTCAGATGAGGACTAGAGCGAACTCAAGGCACCAAATGTGGAACTCAAAACACTTCCTCATGGGCTAAGGTATGTTTTCCTAGGTCCTAACTCCACTTACCCTGTTATAGTCAATGACAGCCTCAACGATGATGAGATCCTGGCCCTTGTTAAGGTGTTGAAGAGGTTTAGGAAAGCTAATGGGTATTCATTAAATGATATCCAAGGCATATCTCCTAACCTCTGCACTCACAGGATCCATCTAGAGGATGAGACAAGAACTTCTATTGAACCTCAGAGAAGGCTGAATCCTAATTTAAAAAAAGTAGTGAAAAAAAGAAATCTTGAAGTTGCTTGAAGCAGGAGTGATCTATCCCATCTCAGATAGCACATGGGTCTCACCAGTCCATGTGGTACCTAAGAAGGGAGGGATCACTGTTGTAGAAAATGAGAATGATGAACTAATACGAACTAGGACAATCACTGGTCATAGAATGTGCATTGATTACAGAAAACTTAATTCTGCTTCAAGGAAAGATCACTTCCCTTTGCCATTTATAGACCAGATGCTAGAAAGATTAGCGAATCATAAGTATTACTGCTTTCTAGATGGTTATAGTAGATTCTTTCAGATCCCTATCCATCCCAATGATCAGGAAAAAAACTACTTTTACTTGCCCATATGGAACTTTCGCTTATAGGAGAATGCCTTTTGGTTTATGCAAGGCTCCTGCTACTTTCCAAAGATGTATGACTTATATATTTTCTGACCTGCTTGAAGAAATGGTGGAAGCATTCATGGACGACTTTAGCGTCTATGGATCCTCCTTTGGTGTCTGCTTGTCTAACCTTTCTCAGGTTCTCCAAAGGTGTGAAGACACAAAACTGGTTCTGAAATGGGAAGATTCATCAAGGACTTCTCAAGGATTGCAAGACCCTTGACAAGATTGTTGTGTAAGGAGGCAGAGTTTGTGTTTGATGAAGACTGTCTTCAAGCCTTCCTTACTCTCAAACAAGCTCTGATATCAGCACCAATAGTTCAAGCCCCAAACTGGGATCTACCATTTGAAATAATGTGTGATGCTAGTGACTATGCAGTTGGAGCAGTTTTGTGGCAGAGAGTTGACAAGAAACTTCATGTTATCTACTATGCCAGCAGAACTATGGATGATGCTCAGTCAAAGTATGCTACAACTGAGAAGGATCTCTTAGCAGTTGTCTTTTCTTTTGAGAAGTTCAGGAGCTACCTAGTAGGCTCCAAGGTGATTGTTTATACTGACCATGCTGCACTGAGACACATCTATGCTAAGAAGGACACCAAACCAAGGCTTCTTAGATGGATTCTTCTTCTACAGGAGTTTAATATGGAGATTGTGGATACCAGAGGTATTGAGAATGGAGTAGCTGATCACCTCTCAAGACTGAGGATAGATGACTTTGTCCCAATCAATGATACCCTACCAGAAGAACAGTTGCATGCTTTAGGAATTAGGAAAGCAGAGGTGGAAAGCCTAGAAGAAGATAAACTACCTTGGTATGCTGACTTTGTGAATTATTTGGTGGTTGGACAGATACCACAGACCCTCAACTCACATCAGAAGAAGAAATTCTTAAGGGATGTCTCCCATTACTTTTGGGGTGAGCCTTATTTGTACAAAAGAGGGAATGATGGGCTGTTCAGAAGGTGTGTAGCTGAGGAAGAGATTCAGGGAATCCTGCACCATTGCCATGGCTCAGCCTATGGAGGAAATTTTGCAACATTCAAGACAGCCTCCAAGTTCCTACAAGCTGGTTTTTGGTGGCCTAGATTGTTCAAGGACGCTCAAGCCCATATCTCCTCATGTGATGCCTGCCAAAGGAAGGGAAACATCTCCAAGAGAGATGAGATGCCTCTGAATTCTATCCTTGAAGTAGATCTTTTTGATGTGTGGGGGATTGACTTTATGGGACCCTTCCCTTCCTCTTATGGGAACAAGTACATTCTGGTAGCTGTTGATTATGTGTCCAAGTGGGTTGAAGCCATTGCTAGTCCAACAAATGATGCTAGAGTTGTGCTGAAGCTCTTTAAGACAATCATCTTCCCAAGGTTTGGTTCTCCAAGATGTGTGATCAGTGATGGTGGAAGTCATTTCATCAACAAGGTTTTTGAGAGCTTGCTCAAGAAGAATGGTGTCAAGCACAAGGTTGCTACTCCTTACCACCCTCAAACAAGTGGCCACGTTGAAGTATCCAACAGGGAGATCAAGGCCATCTTGGAGAAAACAGTTGGTGTCACAAGGAAGGACTGGTCTAATAAGCTTGATGATGCTTTATGGGCTTATAGGACAGCCTTCAAGACACCCATTGGTAGGACTCCTTTCTCACTCCTCTATGGGAAATCCTGCCATCTGCCTGTTGAGCTAGAGTATAAGGCCTTGTGGGAAACAAAGTTGCTGAATTTTGACATCAAGACAGCTCAAGAAAAAATACTTATCAACTTGCATGACCTAGAGGAGAACCGCCTTCAAGCTTTTGAGAGTTCTAGGATCTACAAGGAGAGGACAAAAGCCTTCCATGACAAAAAGATCAAACACAAGGACTTCAAGACAGGGGATCAGGTCCGGCTATTCAACTCAAGGTTGAAGCTATTTCCTGGAAAGCTAAAGTCAAGATGGTCAGGACCATTCAAGGTCAAAGAAGTGTTGCCATATGGAGCTGTGACTTTGTTCAGCAAGAATGGAGAGGACTTCACAGTGAATGGGCACAAACTGAAACCATACATGGCAAGTGAGTCTCTTGGAGATGAAGTGGACATCAACCTTGATGAGCCTCCACAAGAGTAATCAACCAAGGAAAGTCAAGCTTAGTGACTTTAAACAAGCACACTTGGGAGGCAGTCCCATGGTATCCTTTTGTATATATTATGCTTTCTAGTCTACCTTTTATGCTTTGTTTTAGTGTGTAGAAGCAGGATGTCGAACTGGGGTTTGAGGAAGTTGGAAGGAGACAAAGAACAGGTGTATTTTGGCTGATATCGGTCATTTGTATCGGTCATGACAGACCGATACACAGATTTTCGGTCATCAGTATCAATCATGATTGACCGATATCACTGGAGCCAGTCTATACCAGTTAACATATCGGTCACTTGTGACCGATATGGAAAGCAGCTCGACAGCAGGACTAAATTTCGGTCATTCATATCGACCACACTTGATCGACATAAACACACTGTTTGATTTTCGGTCCAGTGTGTCGATCACTGGTGACAGAAGGTCACAAGGAGAGGAATGATACAAGGGTTTTACCCCTTGTAGGACAATTGCCCTAGCTTGTACTAGTCAGTTGCAGTATAGCATAGGGTTGTATCAATCCAAATGGCAAGAGTTGAAAGACAGAAGAGTTGAGAGTGGAATCTCTAAGTCAAGCAAGCCAGGAAAGGGGTTTTGTTGCCTAAGCAACAGTTCTAACAACCTAAGTGAAACAAGCAGCAGCAAGGTGAAACCAAAAGCAAACTAAGCAATTCTAAGCAAGAAAAACAGAGTAAAACAGAGCAAAACAGAGCAAATCCGAAATTCAAATTAGACAAAGACAAGTTCCTAGATGTGGTTATTGACTTTGGAGAATTTCAGACATTGATTAAGGTTGTTTCAAACTACATTGATCAAGCAGGTAAGCAAGCAATGGTGGTTCCTAGACATAGAGTTCACAACTAAGCTAGTTAGATCCAATCTCTTGGCAAATAACCCTTTGCTAAACATCTTAACAAGAACAAACTCTCATTAGTGCTAAAACATCAAGCAAGCAAGATTAATCAACTCTATTCAGGTCTAAATGCTCCTCAAACAGTCAATCTCTTGAGCCAAGGCCAGCAAATCCTCTAATAAACAGGTTCAGCATTTCATCAAACACTTGGTGGGCATAAGAGAAAGCTAACAACCTAGACCAAATTGATCAAGACTAATCTAGCATGAATAACAGATTAATAGAGAGGAACCCATAAACAGAAGCACATAACAAGCCTTAATCAAGCCATAGATTCCCCTAATCTACCACATCTAGAAACCCTAAGGTAACTACTCACTCATAATCATGTTTAACACCAAATCACAAAGGGAGAAGATGATAATCATGATTAAAAGAAAGATTAAAGAGAGATTAAAGCAAATACTTGATTGTATTAAACAAAGCAAAAAAATTGTCTTACAAACTTAAAGAAATAGCTTAAGAACAGTATTTTGACAAGACATCTAGAAAATATAGAAAAATGGGCTATTTATAGCCCAAGGGAGAAAACCCTAGAAAGGTGGCAAAAGTGTAATTAAAAACAGGTTCGGGCTGGGTCAGTATCGGTCAGTTTTGTCGACCTCCAGTGACCGAAATTTATCTGTATCGGTCATCAGCGATCGACACACACGACCGAAATTATAACGGTGTGTTTGTGTCGACCACATCAGACCGATACTGGTGATCGATACTGCTCCATTTCGGTCACCAGAGACCGAAAATTCCAGCCTCAGACCAAAAACTTCTGCAGAGATCTTCTGCTTTGATCCTTCTTGCTCCCTTTTGTCCAGCTAGCCTCCTGGATCATTCCCAAAGATCCTCCAAGCTCCTTTAAGCTCCAAAAGCACCTAAAAACATTCAATATGCAAGGAAAATGCAATCTATACTCCTAATGCAACCTAAGTCTAAAAGGAGAAGAAAATGGGACAAAAGCTAAGGGAAAATATGCAAAAGAGGACCAAAACATGTACTAAATGCAGCCCTAAATGGTGTAAATACAAGGGATATCAACACCCCCACACTTGCCTTTTGCTTGTCCTCAAGCAAGCAAGAACAAATGGGAGAGTGAGGTTTGAAAGTGGGCATTCAGATTCCAAAAGTACAAAGGTAAAGAGATGGTTTTAATGCTCAAGTGCCTAGTTGTAGGATGCAAACACAATCAGCTATACTTAAAAGAACCTAGCCATGCTCATCATGTTTCAAAATGATCTCAAATCTCAACTTAGGCAAATGCTCAAATCAATCAACTCTTTATCATTCAATTAAGTTCAGAACAAGAATCATGCTTATGCAAATCAAGTGAAGACATTGGTTGAAAAGGGGTAAGGTTATGAGACAAGAATGATCTCATTTAAACACAGGGTTAAAGACATAAAGGATCACTCAATGAAATGACTTCATCTTAGGCAAAATGCTAAAGGTAAAAGCACACTTATGCATGCAATTCAAAGCCCTCTTCTACCCTTACTTCCCAAAGATGAGTCTTAAGCATTTCTAAACCCAAAAGTGAACCCTCTAAGTCTATCCTTTCCTAAACTCTACCCTTTTCTTTCTTCTTATTCATGGCTGGGGAAACCTTCTTCATTCTGCTTGTGTGGTTGCTTCTTCTTGGTTGGGACTTGCTCTTGTTTATTGTAATGGCACCTTCATCACTTTTGGTGGATTGCTCCTGGTCTGATTTTTATTCTTTGGACCCTCTCTGAGCTTTGTTGTTGGCGCCAATTCTTCTTTTTGAACTTAGAGCTTTTCTTCCCTTTGCTTAACCATAATACTAAACTGTTTCCCCTTTATCTACCATTTCAAATCTTTCCCTTTTCTTTTCAAAAGATAAAAACATTAAGCTCAAACAACCTAACTCTACCCTTTTAGACCCCAAAAACTCCTATCCTAGAATCAAGCTCAAGATGCAAGCTGATATCTACAAGAGAGCTAATCATATCCAGCCTTATTCCTAACACTTTTTACCAAGACAAAATCTAAAATGTAATGCAAAGGCCTCACAGCTCTCACAATAGTGTTTAGGCTCAAAAGGAGGTTTTGGCTAAGGGTGAGGATGTAACTGTCCCATAAGTATGAGGATCAGCTATTTGGATCAACAAAAGTGGTAGAAAGGAGAAAGATGATCCAAATATATATATGGTAGCCATGAATTCACTTTTCAATGCATAAGACATGATAATTGAAAGTCCAAATTAAAGTTCAAGTTGATAGAGTTGATTTTCAGAGAACAAATGCTTTCAGAATATGATGAGAAGACCAAATCTAGCAATCTAAACATGGTTCAGCCTTAACTTCTAGCAATCATATGATGCATCAAACAACTAAGCACTTGAAAACCGAAATCATCTCTAAACACTAAGCACTTTACAAGGAAAATTCATCATAATACCCTATGCAAATGCAATGCAACCTATATGTCAACACTAGACTCAATCTTAAAGGAATGAAATGCAACTACATGCCTTCTTTTTGGTTTGCAAAATATGCAAAAGATTTTCAAATTTTTTCGATTTTTTGTGTTTTTCTATGCCTTACATGTATGCATGATATGCATGAGACTCAAAGTGAAAAGAAAAAGAAAAACTAAGAAAACAGAAAACAAAGTCAAACCCCAAATCTCTCCCCCACACTTAAATTACATAGTCCCTTGTGTAATGAAAGCAATGGAAGAGAGAAGCAACAAAATATATTACAAAAAAGAAAAGATGCAATGGTATATAACAATGGAAAGGATGTGGTGCTTGGTTTAGTGGCAGGAGAGGTGAGATGATCCTGAGGTTTGAGGAGACTTGCTAGCTCTCCTCTGCCTTCTTTCATAAACAATAGTGAAATGCTGAGCTGCTTCTGGAGGTGGTGGAACCCAGGTTGACCATAGCTGTTCAGCCTGTGAAGAAGTTCCTTGTGAGCCCCATTGCCATGTTTCCTGAACTTCAGAGGAGTTGGGGTTTGGCGCCTCCCAAGCTGATGGAACATGGGCTTTTGGCTCATAAGATGAAGCCCTTGGTTGTTCCCATGTACCCCACTGGTCTCTTGGTTATGTATGAAATGAATTTCTTCCATGGGGGTTCCATATAGCTTCCTCCTCTTCAGTTGGCTGAAGTTGCTCTCCTTGTTGAGTTGTGCTCATGGGTGTGGCTGTGGTGGGAAGTTCTTGCTGATGTAGCCTTGTTCTTCTTGAACTTCCCTTTCATCATTTTCATAAGCCCTTTGATGGCTTTATCCTGCCACTTGCACCACTTCTGGAGTGTGCTGATGTGCTCATCAGCTGCTCTCAAAGAGCTTCCTTGGTTGGGTGCTGCATAAGTGTGGAATTGGAACTGCCTTGAGCTGTAGTTCAACACTTTTTCTTCTCCAAGCTCATCTTCTTCATGGGTTCTTCCTTGAAAATCAGCGCCAGCATTAGCATTCCCTTGATCTTCTTCTTCTTCTTCTCTGATCTCTTCAGTGTGCTCCTCCTCTGCATCACTGTCTTCTTCTTCCTCTCCAGGAACAGGGCCGCCTGTGTAGAGCTCCTCAGTGCTTGGGTTGAAGCTGATGTTTCCGTTTCTGAAGAAGGATATAAGCTTTGGATTGGGGAGGAGGACTTTTGCTGGAGTGCCAAAGCTTGTGATGAAGTTGGACACATGCTTTCTACCAATGGTTCTTTCAAGGTAGTGGCTTCTCTTGAGGTAATCAATGTCAATCCATAGTGGCTCAAGTGCATCACCTTCATGTTTGTCAAGGTCTACTCCACTAGCTTGTAGAACTGTTGTCACAACTCCCCCAACGTGTACTTGAGGGCTCTTCTCCTTCTTTGTCCTACTCAAAACCCAGCTCTGGTAGGATAGAAGCTGCTCCATCAACATAGCCACATAGCAGGGGTTGCTTCTCGGTGCTCTGAGAGGTTCCCCACACTCATCGCTTCCCAACACCTCATACAGTCCTTGGTATATCAGATCTGTCTCCTTTCCTGTAAGATATGTCGTCTCCTTCCTTGCAAATAGTGTATTCGCAAGTGCTTTGTGGACATATCTCACGACTGGATGCCTTAGGTGCTGGTTCCTTAATCTTCCTGGAGTGTATTGCCTAACTCCAATGAGACCCAACAGCCTGGTGTGCTGCCTACTTGGGATTTCGATCCTGCTCAGCTTGGTGTGGTGGGACTTCAGCTCTAGATCCTTGGCGATCTCTGTGAATGTTGAGGAGAACTCTTCCTTGCCAATCCTAAAAGAGATCCATCCATCACCATTAGGGAGCTCACTGTCTTCATACCAAACCACTTTGAGTGTGGAGAGGAATTGGTAAGTGAGCTGTTGGTAAGAGGGGAGTAGCATCTCCATGAAAGCTCCAAGACCCATGCGCTCAAACGTGGCTTTGCAGTCAGTATAGAGTCCAAGCACCTTCATTGTGGAGGTGCATGGAAATCTTGTTGGCTTGAAAGTGCACTGGTTGAAAGCCTTCATGAGTTCTTTAGCAGCACTGCCCTTGTTTTGTTGATCTTCTCCCTCATTCCCAACAGGTCTCTTCCCAGCGGCTTTGGAGGATTGCTCATCAGCTTTTCCCTTTCCTTTTTCTTGCCTTGCTGGTGGTGATGTGGATGCTTCTTGAGGTGCTTTTCCCTTTTTCACAGCAGCTACTTTTGTTCTTCCCATTTTACCTTCAAAAGCAAAGCTTGAAAACAATGTAAGTGAAAGAACAGAAGCTGAAGAACCAAATAGCTGAAAGCTTCTAAATAAAAAGCTCCTTAAGCGAAGAGAAGTCTAACAAGTCCTAACAACAAGCTTAAAGTTCTTTAAAGCAAAAAGAGATCAAAAGCTGACAACTAAATGAGCTAGGATGAACAGAAGATAAGCAGTTATGCATGACATCCTAGCAAAGCGGTTCTAAGGTAGAGAGATGATGATCTTGCAAAATAGATGAAATCAAACAAGCTATGAGATGAATAGACAATTAAGTATAACTTTAACAGTCTAGCTTGATATTTCAACAGAAATCCAAAATGCAAAATCATAGCACAACATTTAAAACTAAACACTACTTGCTCTTACAAACTTCTTACTAAGCGATTTTTAACATAAGCAAAGAGTAAGAGCAAAGAGAGATAGTTTAGGAAGCAAACCTTTTGTTGAACTTCTGAACACTTAAAGCAAGCAATACAAGAGAAGAAGAACTTGTAATTTCGAGCCTTAGGTGAGAAGAAGAGTGAGTTTAAGTGTGAAGAGAAGTGAAAGAAGATTATTGCTTAAATAGAGAGAAAGGAGGAGAAACCAAAGGAATCAA
This sequence comes from Thlaspi arvense, assembly GCA_911865555.2. Lineage (NCBI taxonomy): Eukaryota > Viridiplantae > Streptophyta > Magnoliopsida > Brassicales > Brassicaceae > Thlaspi > Thlaspi arvense. Next base: position 17,362,778 of record OU466860.2, read on the forward strand.
AGGTTGGTGAGGGAACATAAGGAATCAAAAGTGTGGGGGACAAAAACAAAAGGTGTTCAGAAGCCAAGAAAAAGGTCAGAAGGAATCCCAATTAAAAATTTAGACTCCCTTGGCGCCAAACCAAAGGAGGGAAAAAATTTGGGAAGTTGATACACTTACCTCGGATGGAGTTTCGGTCACTCATGACCAATATTACTGACCGAAATTGCATTTTCGGTCATGAGTGATCGATACTGGAGACTGACGTGCTTCCTGGGATTTGTATCGGTCATCAGTGGTCGACACACTTGACCGAAATACATCCGATATGAATGTGTCGATCTTGAGTGATCGATACTGGTGACAGATATGATTTCAAGAATCGTATCGATCAATAGTGGTCGACATGATAGACCGAAAATCATGCTGTCTGTTTACGTCGACCAAGTGTGGTCGATATGAATGACCGAAAAACTTTCCCACCTTCAAACTTCTTTCCATATCGATCACAAGTGACCGATATGTTGACTGGTGTAGACTGGCTCTACTGATATCGGTCAGTCATGGTCGATACTACTGACCGAAAATACGTGTATCGGTCTGTCATGACTGATACAAATGACTGATACCAGCCAGAATACACCTGTTATTTGTCCCCTTCAGACTTTCTCAAACCCCAGTTCAGAATCCTGTTTCTATACACTAAAACAAAGCATAAAAGATAATCTAGAAAGCATAATATATACAAAAGGATAACATGGGATTACCTCCCAAGTGTGCTTGTTTAAAGTCACTAAGCTTGACTTTGGTTACCTCTTTAGTTGAGGTGAGGAGAAGGACTCTTGGAACTCCTTGGTGTCATCTTGCTACTCTTGACCTTGGTGGTGACTCCATTCACCTTGATCTTGGCAAAAGGTGTAGCTTTTCCTTCTAGCTGAAGCTTGAAGCAAAACTCTCACTTCTTGGAGACACTTGGTTGCAAAACCACTTCTCCTTTGCTAGTAACCAGCTTAACATCATTCAGATTCTTGTAACTAACCACTTCAATGACCTCCTTTTCAGTGGTGTCTTCAAACAACTTGACTAAGCAGCAGCCATCAAAACTTTCTCCTTGATAGCCTTCAAACTCAGGCCAATTCTTTCTAGGCTGCTTCAGCTTCTTGATCTCCATTGAGAAGGCTTGCTCATTCTCCAGCTTATTCCCCTTTGAGTCAAACCTTAGAACCTTCTTCTTGGTCAGCTTCAGCTCAATAGTGCATTCCTTAGCATCAAACATTGCTCCAGCTGAGGCTAGGAAAGGTCTTCCTAGAATGATAGCATTCTTTATGTGCCCTTCCACATCAAGCACCAGGAAATCAGTGGGAATGGTTACTCCTTCTATCATCATTAGCACATCCTTGAGACTCCCTAGTGGTCTCTTCACTGTCCCATCAGCTATAGTAAGGGATACATTATTCTCTTGCAGTTGAGTATAGCCAAGAGCTTTAGCAGTAGAGGATGGGAGAAGGTTGATACTTGCCCCTAAATCACAGAGGCAGTTCTTGAAATTCCTTCCTTTTAGCTCACATGGGAGGGTAAAGCAGCCTGGATCTCCAAGTTTCTTGACATTAAGCTCCTTAACTTCTGGTGATCCAGTCTTCACCTTTAGCTTTTCAACTTTTTCTTGGCCATTCAACCCTCTCAACTCCATCTGAGCAGCATAGAGTGTTTCATACTTCTGAAGTAGCTGTTCTTTGAACCTCCCTGGAAAAGGAATGGTTGGTTGATAGATAGGAAGAGTAGCTGGTTGAGGTTCCTTCTGGTTATCAGCATCATCCATCAATTAATCCTTTGTGCTGTCAACAATCTCATGTGGCGCCCACCACTCTTCATCATCTGAGTTTTCCTCAACTCCAAAGGGTTCTCTTTCCACAGCTCTTTGTTCAGCTTCAACTTCTAGAAACTCTTCCCCCCCACTTAGAGGTTCAGTGTCCTCAGTGAACAAGTAGAGGAACTCTTCAATGATAGCCTCCTCTTCAGGTGAGAGGTTCATTTCTTCTGTGACAATGGCATTGCAGAATTCCTTTGGGTTAGCCTCTGGTTTTCCAGGAAAGTGACCTTGAGGCTTGGGACCAGCTATGCCTTTGTTGTTCTCCAGTGTTTTGACTCTGGCAGCCAATCCATCAAACTTGTTGGTGAGCTCTACATTCACTGAATCAATTTTGTTGTGGACCTCTCCAAACTTCTTGTTCATTTCCAAGGTTGTGCTGACTTGAGTGTTGATCATTTGTTGCATGAAGGTCTTGAGTTCAGTGTCTTGAGAGCTGGAGGAAGCTTGTCCTTGAGATTTAGCATTGAGTCCTGGAGGGTTGTAGGGCGCCCTAGGCTGATAGTTGTTGTTCCTCTGCTGAAAACCTTGATTGTTGTAGGGGATAAAAGGTCTTGGTGCAGCTTGCTGTTGCTGTTGAGGGTAAACCTGGTCTTGTGGGTTGGCAACATTGTTGTTCCTGTAAGACAAGTTGGGGTTTGGTCTGTAGTTCTCATAGTTGTTGTAACCACCTTGGTTGCCCATGTAGTTCATCTCCTCGACTTGGCATTGTTCCTGATAATCAAGCTGAACCATGTCTCCCACAAAGTGAACTTCTTTATTTTCCCTTAGCAACAAGTCCAGCTTCTCATGTAGAGAATTGATCTCTTTCTTGCTAGATTCTAACTCATCCTTAGCACTCCTTGGTGCTCTATCAAACTCCTCATTGTAGTTTCCATCAGACTGAACCAAATTCTCTACTAACTCCAAACCTTCATCTACATCTTTTGACAGGAAGTTCCCATTTGATGCTGTGTCCAGAAGCATTCTTATCTTAGGCAAGGCTCCTCTGTAGAGAGTGGACAGCACAGTGGCTTGTGAGAAGCCATGATGAGGGCATTGCAGAGTGTAACCCTTGAATCTTTCCCAAGCTTCTCCAAAGCTTTCATTGTTCCTTTGTGCAAACCCTGAGATTTCATTCCTGATTCTAGCAGTTCTGGAGGTGGAGAAGAATTTTGCTAGAACGGCTATCTTGCATTCATCCCAGCTGGTTATACTGCCTTGGGGAAGATTTTTCTCCCACTGGTGTGCCTTATCTCCTAGAGAAAAGGGGAACAGTCTGAGCTTGAAGCCATCTTCACTAACTCCATTTATCTTGGTCAAGGAACAGAGCCTATCAAAGTTGTCTAGATGATCCAGGAGGTCTTCAAGTGGTAGCCCATGGAATTTGCTGCCTTGAACCATTGAAATCAAACCAGACTTGATTTCAAAGTTGTTGTTTTGTACTGCTGGTGGGATAATGCCTGTCCTGTTGTTGTAGGCATTTGGTGCATCACCTGCGCCAATAGGTCTAGCTGCTTTTGGAGCTTGTGCAGCGCCTCTTGGTCCTTGCTCACCTTGTAAGCCTTGAAAACCTTGGTGACCCTGTATGCCCTGAGCTCATGCAGCTCCTTGAGGACCCTGAAACCTGTTGTCGTCCATGGCTTGATCTTGAATGTTCATTCCAAGCCTTTGCAAGTGTTGCTGTCTTTCTTGCTGTCTCCTTGCTCTCTGTCCTCTGTCCAGCAGGTTGATGTTGTCTATGAACTCCACAAGGTTGCTTGAACCTCTGGACCTCAAGTTCATATACCTGAAAGACAGAAATGAAAGTCAAAGAGAGTTAGTAACCAAAGAAAAGTAAAAGCTTGATCTTAAGGATTCTACAAACTCTAATGATTCAAACTGTTTCCCAAATGGCAACGGCGCCAAATTGATACAAGAGTTTTACCCCTTGTAGGAAAATTACCCTAGCTTGTACTAGTCAGTTGCAGTATAGCATAGGGTTGTATCAATCCAAATGGGAAGAGTTGAAAGACAGAAGAGTTGAGAGTGGAATCTCTAAGTCAAGCAAGCCAGGAAAGGGGTTTTGTTGCCTAAGCAACAGTTCTAACAACTTAAGTGAAACAAGCAGCAACAAGGTGAAAGCAAAAGCAAACTAAGCAATTCTAAGAATGAAAAACAGAGTAAAACATAGCAAAACAGAGCAAATCCGAAATTCAAATTAGAGAAAGACAAGTTCCTAGATGTGGTTATTGACTTTGGGGAATTTCAGACATTGATTAAGGTTGTTTCAAACTACATTGATCAAGCATGTAAGCAAGCAATGGTGGTTCCTAGACATAGAGTTCACAACTAAGCTAGTTAGATCCAATCTCTTGGCAAATAACCCTTTGCTAAACATCTTAACAAGAACTAACTCTCATTAGTGCTAAAACATCAAGCAAGCAAGACTAATTAACTCTATTCAAGTCAAAATGCTCCTCAAACAGTCAATCTCTTGAGCCAAGGCCAGCAAATCCTCTAATAAACAGGTTCAGCATTTCATCAAACACTTGGTGGGCATAAGAGAAAGCTAACAACCTAGACCAGTTTGATGAAGACTAATCTAGCATGAATAACAGATTAACAGAGAGGAACCCATTAACAGAAGAACATAACAAGCCTTAATCAAGCCATAGATTCCCCTAATCTTTCACATCTAGAAACCCTAAGGTAACTACTCACTCATAATCATGTTTAACACCAAATCACAAAGGGAGATGATGCTAATCATGATTAAAAGAAAGATTAAAGAGAGATTAAAGCAAATACTTAATTGTATTAAACAAAGCAAAGAAATTGTCTTACAAAGTTAAAGAAATAGCTTCAGAACAGTATTTTGACAAGACCTCTCGAAAATATAGAAAAAGGGGCTAGTTATAGCCCAAGGGAGAAAACCCTAGAAAGGTGGCAAAAGTGTAATTAAAAACAGGTTCAGGCTAGGTCAGTATCGGTCAGTTATGTCGACCTCCAGTGACCAAAATTTATCTGTATCGGTCATCAGTGATCGACACACACGACTGAAATTATAACGGTGTGTTTGTGTCGGCCAAATCAGACCAGTACTGGTGATCGATACTGCTCCATTTCGGTCACCAGAGACCAAAAATTCCAGGCTCTGACCGAAAACTTCTGCAGAGATCTTCTGCTTTGATCCTTCTTGCTCCCTTTTGTCCAGCTAGCCTCCAGGATCATTCCCAAAGCTCCTCCAAGCTCCTTTAAGATCCAAAAGCACCTAAAAACATCCAATAAGCAAGGAAAATGCAATCTATACTCCTAATGAAACCTAAGTCTAAAAGGAGAAGGAAAAGGGATAAAAGCTAAGGGAAAATATGCAAAAGAGGACCAAAACATGTACTAAATGCAGCCCTAAATGGTGTAAATACAAGGGATATCAAGGAAGCATCCCTTTCCCCAGAAAACTAGCAAGTCTCCACAAACCTCAGGATCATCCCACAACTCCACAACTCCTACCATTGAACCAAGTACCACATCCCTTTCATTGTTCTATACCTGATGTGATTCTCCCAAAAATGGGCACTCTAGAATTGGTAGGGGGATAAGCTTTGCATCAAAGAAACCATGAGGTCTCAAAAGATCAAAGGATGTGGAGCGAATGGTCGTACAGGAGCTGCGGAAGACTCCTGATTTACCTCTCAATACTCTCAGGTATTACACACTAAAAGCATTGAAGATTTTGCTCGATATTACACACCAACAAGATGAATCTAACTTGAAAGAGTTTTTGATAAAAAGATAGATTGATTTTATTAATAAAAGGGAGCCTCTATTTATAGAGGAAATACAAAAATATCGTCCATAATAGTTGCTAAACATGCAGAGCATCCAGAAAGATGAAATCCCAACTCTAAAGTGCATGTAAGAGAGAGGATAGACATAATTAAATGTAGTTGTTGCTATAGACGAAAATTGATCTTTTTTATTGTTTTTGGGCTGAATCCACTTTGATGGGCATCTCTGATTGATCAAGATTGTAGAATGAGTCGGTTTGTAGCTTAGTTCATTCTGGCCTGGTCGGAATCCTTCAATAAATGCGCCCATGTCTAAATCCGGTACACTGGAGATCATCTAATTTGTAAATTGCATAACTCCTTTATCCGAACTCCATTTGATTTGATTCTTCTTCGAGGATCTCCTTGATTGAGCTGAGCACATTCTCCAAGTGATTTCATGCATTGAATCATCGTTATTGAGTAGTTACGCTTCGATCAGTGCACACATGTCCTAATGCTTCTCATGATCATATCAATACCCTTGCATCTTTTTATTTTTTTTGTAATATATTTTGTTTCTTCTCTCTTCCATCGCTTTCATTACACAAGGGACTGTGTAATTTAAGTGTGGGGGAGAGATTTGAGGTTTGACTTTGTTTTCTGTTTTCTTACTTTTTCTTTTTTTCTTTTCTCTTTGAGTCTCATGCATACATGTAAGGCATAGAAAAATACAAAAAAATCGAAAAATTTCAAAACATTTTGCAATTTTGTAAACCAAAAAGAAAGCGTGTAGTTGCATTCCATTCTTTTAGGATTGAGTCTAGTGTTAACATTTAGGTTGCATTGCATTTGCATAGGGCATTATGATGAGCTTTCCTTGTAAAGTGCTTAGTTTTGAGAGATGATTTCAGTTTTTAAGTGCTTGGTTGTCTGATGCATCATATGATTGCTAGAAGTTAAGGCTGAACCATGCTTAGATTGCTAGATTTGGTCTTCTCATCTCATTCTGAAAGCATTTGTTCTCTAAAAATCAACTCTATCAACTTGAACTTTAACTTGGACTTTTAATTATCACGTCTTATGCATTGAAAAGTGATTGCATGGCTACCATATACATATTTGGATCATCTTTCTCCTTTCTACCACTCTTGTTGATCCAAATAGCTGATCCTCATAATTATGGGACAGTTACATCCTCACCCTTAACCAAAACCTCCTTTTCAGCCTAAAAACTATTGTGAGAGCTGTGAGGCCTTTGCATTGCATTTTCAATTTTGTCTTGGCAAAAAGTGTTAGGAATAAGGCTGGCAATGATTAGCTCTCTTGTAGATATCAGCTTGCATCTTGAGCTTGATTCTAGGATAGGAGTTTTGGGGTTTAAAAAGGGTAGAGTAAGTGGTTTGAACATCATGTTTTTTATGTTTTGAAAGAAATGGAAAAGATCTGAAATGGTAGAAAAGGGGAAACAGTTTAGTATTGTGGTTAAGTAAAGAGAATAAAAGCTCTAGGTTTAAAAAGAAGGATTGGCGCCAACAACAATGCTTAGAAGGGTCCAAAAGAAGAAAAATCTGACCAAGAAGCAATCCACCAAAGGTGATGAAGGTGCCAACACAACAAAGAAGAGCAAGTACAACCCAAAAAGAAGCAGCCACACAAGCAAAAGAAGAAGTTTTCCCAGCCATGAAGATGGGTAAAGGGCAGAATTTAGGAAAGGATAGACTTAGAAGGTTCACTCTTGGGTTTGAAAATGCTTAGGACTCATCTTTGGGATGTAAGGGTAGAAGGGAGCTTTGAATTGCATGCATAAGTGTGCTTTTACCTTTAGCATTTTGCCTAAGATGAAGTCATTTCATTGAGTGATCCTTTATGTTTTTGAACCCTTGTGCTTAAATGAGATCATTCTTATCTCATAACCTTACCCTTTTCAACCAAATGTCTTCACTTGATTTGCATAAGCATGATTCATGTTCTGAACTTAATTGAATGTTAAAGAGATGATTGATTTGAGCATCTGCCTAAGTTGAGATTTGAGATCATTTTGAAATATTATGACCTTGGCTAGGATCTTTAAAGTATAGTTGATTATGTTTAAGGCACTTGAGCATTGAAACCATCTCTTTACCTTTGCACTTTTGGAATCTGAATGCCCACTTTCAAACCTCACTCTCCCATTTGTTCTTGATTGCTTGAGGACAAGCAAAAGGCAAGTGTGGGGGTGTTGATATCCATTGTATTTACACCATTTAGGGCAGCATTTAGTACATATTTTGGTCCTCTTTTGCATTTTGTCCCTTTGCTTTTGTCCCATTTTCTTCTCCTTTTAGACTTAGGTTGCATTTAGAGTATATTTTATAGCTTGAAGGGGCTTGGAGGAGTTTTGGGGAGGATACAAGATGCTAGCTGGGCAAAAAGGGAGCAGGAAGGATCACAGCAGAAGATCTCTGCAGAAGTTTTCGGTCAGAGCACAGAGAGTATCGGTCAAGGATGACTGATACTGAGTATTTTCGATCACCAGTATCGGTCAAACGTGATCGACACAAACACACCGTTTGAATTTCGGTTATATGTGTCGATCACTCCAGACCGATATGGATCCTTTTCGGTCACTCAAGACCGACGCAACTGACCGATACGCTGCCAGACTGAAGACCTTTTATTTACAACTTTGCCATTTTGCTTGGGCTCCTATATATACGAAAAATCCCTAATTTCTGGGAACAAGCTTTTACCCAGCAGTTCTTTCTTTCTTGTTTGGACTTTTGGATCTTGTAATTTGAATCTTTGCTTCATTTTTATCAAAGTTTGCTTCTTTCATCCTGTTTAAGCTTTCTAATCATGATTAGTCATCTTTCTCTCTTTGATTTGGTGGCTTTAATGATGATTAATGAGTAGTTCTTTTTAGGGATTTGAGATTAGTTAGGTTTAGGGAATTTGAGACTCTATCTATGATTGCTTAGTGTTAATTCTTCCATTTCCTTTCTTGATTGCTGTGGTAAATGCTTGATTAGCCCCAGCTAAGTTGAATAAGATCTTAGGCTCATTTTATGCCCACCGAGTGTTTGATGAAATGCCTGAACTGCTTTGCAAAATAATTGCTTATCCTATCTCAAGAGATCGACTGTCTAGGGAGTGATTTGGCAATATAGGGTTGATATATTTATCTTAATGTTTGCTCTTTATCATTTCACTAATGAGAATTAGTTCTTGACTTGATAATTAGCAAAGAAATTAATGCCAAGAGATTGGATTAGTCATATAAATGAATCCTATGCATAAGGAATAGCATTGTGTGAGTTTGTAAGCATCATAGGATGATTCAAGAGTTCCCTATTGCCAATTATCTCATCTCAAGTCCCATATTTTCTCTGTTTTAAGCTATGTTCTAAATTTGCTCTGTTTTTACCTTTATTTGATTGCTTTACTTGCATTTCACTCCAGCTTTGTGTTTGCCTTACTCCTGTTTGATCACTTAGGTTGCTAGATATTCGAAACCCTTTTTCCTATTTGCTTGTATTAGAAAATCTACTATAATCCTGCTGTTTCAATCTTTCCCTTTGGATTGACATCAAAACTCAATGCTACAATGACTAGTACAATGGGTGATTGACATAAGAGAGTCAAAACTCTTGTATCACTCTTAAAGAGCTTGATCACCACCTTAGAGTCGTTTCTAGGGGAAGCAAGGGCCTCAACCCATTTAGAGACATAATCAACCGCTACTACAATGAACTTGTTGCTGTAGGAAGAGGGAAACAGCCCCATGAAATCTATGCCCCACGCGTCAAAGACGTCTACCTCAAAGATGGGAACCTGAGGCATCTCGTTCCTCTTAGTGATGTTCCCTGCTCGTTGACAAGCTTCGCAACTCATCACGAACTCATGGGTGTCTTTGAAGATGGACGGCCACCAGAAACCGGCTTGCAAGACATTAGTGGCGGTTTTGAATGAAGCAAAGTGCCCGCCATACGAAGAGCCATGGCAGTGAAAGATGATATCTCTTGCTTCCTCCTTCGTCACATATCTCCTGTATAGGCTGTCCACACCTCTCTTGTATAAATAGGGCTCGTCCCAAAAGTAGTGGCCTACATCCCTCATGAACTTCTTCCGGTGGTAATTGTCAAGATGCGAAGGCTCTTCCCCACATGCCAAGTAGTTCACAATGTCCGCGTACCAAGGAAGATCCTCCTTTTTGAAGCTCAGAACCTCCTCAAACTGCCCTTCTAGGTTTCCACAAACAGCCGTAGTGATCGCCATGAGTTATTTCTCGGGGAGCGAATCATCTAAAGGTAGAGACTCGTTGATTCTTAACCGAGAGAGATGGTCAGCAACGCCATTCTCTATCCCTTTCTTTTCTTTGATCTCCATGTCAAACTCTTGAAGAAGAAGATTCCATATCAAAAGCCTCGCCATAGTGTCCTTCTTGGAATAGATGTACCACAAAGCCACGTGATCTGTGTAAACAATGGCCTTGGAACCCACGAGGTATGACCGGAACTTCTAAAAGGCAAACACTACTGCCAATAGCTCCTTCTCCGTAGTAGTGTACCTTGTTTGCGTGTCATCCAAGGTTCTTGAAGCATAATAAATCACGTGTAGCTTCTTATCTTTCCTTTGACCTAGAACGGCTCCCACGACATAGCCACTAGCATCGCACATAATCTCGAACGGTAGAGTCCAGTCCGGTGCTTGCACTATAGGCGCGGATACTAGAGCTTCCTTGATAGTCACGAAAGCTTGCAAACACTTCTCATCAAAGACAAAATCAGCTTCCTTGCACAACAGCCGTGTAAGAGGGCGTGCAATCTTGGAAAAATCATTGATGAAGCGCCTGTAGAAGCCAGCGTGTCCCAAGAAACTCCTCACTCCTTTAACATTAACCGGCGGCGCAAGACTCATCATGACCTCAACCTTAGCCTTATCAACCTCAATTCCCTTCTCTGATATCTTATGGCCAAGCACGATCCCTTCCTTCACCATGAAGTGACATTTCTCCCAATTATGCACCAAGTTGGTCTCCTCACAACGCTTTAGTACCTTGCAAAGATTCAACAAACACGCAGAAAAGGACGCACCATAGACCGAGAAGTCATCCATAAACACATCTACCATCTCTTCTATAAGATCGGAGAAGATCGACATCATACACTGCGGAAATGTAGCCGGTGCGTTACACAACCCGAATGGCATCCTTCGATACGCGAAGGTGCCATAAGGGCATGTAAAGGTCGTCTTCTCCTGATCATTTGGATGGATTAGTGATATTGCTGCATATTTCATGTATTTTGCATACATATAAGTTAGTTTCTCACGCATATACATTACATTTTAGACTAATTTGCTTCACTTTAGGTCCTAGAGTATTCTTGCACCAGCATATGCATATTTCTTGTATTTTGCATCACATACACGTTGTTCTCGGCTACTTTGGAGTCTTGGAGGGTTTGTGGACGTACTGAGGCACGTGAGGAGGTTCGTGGGAACTTGGATAATTCAGGAATGCTTGCTAAGGACCAGAGATCGAGAAGCGGATCGAGCATGGCCGGTCGTTCTTGGTGAGATCGACCAGATGATCGAGTAGTCCATCCGATCCAAGAGAACTGATCGAGACGGAGATCGAGTTTGGGTTGAGAGGATTCAAAGGGGTCGAAAAGGTTTTCAAAGTTTGGTGTTTTCTTGTTCTTCATGGCTTTCTCTTCTAGGATGTCGAGTTCTTAAGGCTTAGAGACTCTCACGCCAAGATCTTTATGATCAGAGAGACTTCTTACCTTGACAGGATCCAGAGGTCTCTGAAAATCGCATCCTAGAGACTAGTTACCCTTTCCCAAACGCCATGGTAGTTTAGGGGACTAGTTAAGCCGCGTGTTGGAAATCTGAGTTCTTTGCCTGTCAATCACTTTTTCCGCCAAACGCCATGGGTCTGGAGGAGAGAATGAAGGAGTGATCCAGACCACATGCCATGGATGGATCTTGTTTTGTTTTCAAGGCTTAAAGAATCTCACAAAGTGAGTAGATCTAAAGTTTTCAAACCAAGCTTGAACCTTTGAAACCCTTGAACATGAATCTCAACCCTGGACCCTCTTTCTTAGTATTCTTACATCTCTGTTAATCATTCTCTTGCTACCTGTTCGCATCCTGGTCATTAGATTCATTTCTGTTGAACTTTTAGATGAGATCGATCGTTGTTGCTCGATCTAGTGGTCGATCATGTGGTCGATCCACTAGTCGATTTTTATAAATTCATAGCTTTGCATTTTAATCATTCTGTTTGTTCCTCGTGGTAGTTCATTCGTTCCTGGTATTTTTAAAATAGTTTTGCTTTGCATTTAATCGTTGCATCTAGTTTTTAGGATTTGTAAAAAACCTCTCATTATTTGCTTAGCTTTACATGATCCTTGCATTCTCATTTCACTTTCTAGCTCCTAGGTTGGACTGATTCCTCTTGCACTAAACTACGACTGTGTGCTGCTTGAGTTTTGATAACCTCCTGTTGCATTGCATCGCTCCCTTCTTAGAGATTAAAATTATTGTTATCAAATGGCGCCTTTGCCATCTTAGGAGTGTTTAGAAAGCATTGTGATTTGGGGTTTAGTAAAGACTAAGCCTTTCTTTTTCTTTTGCTTACTGATTTCTCTACTCTCAAACTTGTGTCATTCAGGTACATGAATCTTCGTTCAAGGGGAGACAACAATCTACTTCAGCCCTTGGACAACATTCATCAACTAGGACATTCAAGACAGCGAAGAGTAAGAGAGCAAGCTAGAGCTTTTGAGGAGATTGTACAGCAAGGTTCAGTGGATTTTGAAGTGATGGCTGAGCACGAACATCCAGAGGGACCTCCTCCAGCTCACAGGGCAGTGGGAAGGGGTAATGGAAACCCCCAACACGCGGCTAGACCCCCACGGATCATAGGAGCGGGAGATGCTCCCAATACTCATCACAATAGGTTTGGGATTACTCCTCCTCCTGTACAGAACAACAACTTCGAGATTAAGTCGGGTTTCATCTCAATGGTGCAAAACAATAAGTTTCACGGGCAATAAATGGAAGATCCCTTGGAGCACCTTGATAACTTCGACAAAGTATGTGGGATGATCAAGATTAATGGCATATCCGAAGATGCTTTCAAGCTGCGTCTCTTTCCATTTTCTCTTGGAGACAAGGCTGGACATTGGGAGAAGACCCTTCCACAAGGCACCATTACCTCTTGGGCAGAGTGTAACAAGGCTTTCCTCTCAAAGTTCTTCTTTAGCACCAGAACAGCAAGGTTGAGAAGTGAGATCAGCGGCTTCACTCAAAGGAACAATGAGACGTTCAATGAAGCCATGGAGCTGTTCAAGGACTACACCATTCAGTGTCCTCACCATGGCTTCAGCGAAGAGACTCTTCTAAGCGCTATCTACCGCGGAGCTTCACCAAAGATTCACTTGCTACTTGATGATATCCCTTGTATTTACACCATTTAGGGCTGCATTTAGTACATGTTTTGGTCCTCTTCTGCATATTTTCCCTTAGCTTTTGTCCCATTTTCTTCTCCTTTTAGACTTAGGTTGAATTTAGAGTATAAATTGCATTTTTCTTGCATATTGGATGTTTTTAGGTGCTTTTGGAGCTTAAAGGAGCTTGGAAGAGCTTTGGGAATGATCCAGGAGGCTAGCTGGACAAAAGGGAGCAAGAAGGATCAAAGCAGAAGATCTCTGCAGAAATTTTCGGTCAGAGCTTGCTGAATTTCGATCTTGGGTGACCGAAATGGTGCAGTATCGGTCACCAGTATCGGTCACCAGTATCGGTCAGATGTGGTCGACACAAACACACCGTTCTAATTTCGGTCATGTGTGTCGATCATTGATGATCGATACAGATCAGTTTCGGTCACTGGAGGTCAACACAACTGATCGATACTAGCTCTGCCCGAAGACCCTTTATTTACAATTATGCCATTTTTGCCTACACTCCTATAAATACGGGAAATCCCTAATTTTTGGGGACAGGCTTTTACCCAGCAGCTCTTTCTTCCTTGTTTAGACCCTTGGATTTTGTAATTTGAATATTTGCTTCATTTCAATAAAAGTTTGCATCTTTCATCTTGTTTAAGCTTTCTAATCATGATTAGTCATCTTTCTCTCTTTGATTTGGTGGCTTTAATGGTGATTCGTGAGTAGTTCTTTTTAGGGATTTGAGATGGGTTAGGTTTAGGGAATTTGAGACTTTATCTATGATTGCTTAGTGTTAATTATTTCATTGCCTTTCTTGATTGATGTGTTTAATGCTTAATTAGCCCTAGCTAAGTTGATTAAGATCTTAGGCTCATTTTATGCCCACCAAGTGTTTGATGAAATGCCTGAACTGCTTTGCAAGAGAATTGCTTATCCTAGCTCAAGAGATTGACTGTCTAGGGAGTGAATTGGCAATATAGGGTTGATAGATTTGTTTTAATGCTTTCTCCTTATCATTTCACTAATGAGAATTAGTTCTTGACTTGGTAATTAGCAAAGAGATTAGTGCCAAGAGATTGGATTAGTCATATAAATGAATCCTATGCATAAGGAATAGCATTGTGTGAGTTTGTAGGCATCATAAGTAGAGTCAAGAGTTCCCTATCACCAATTATCTCATCTCAAGTCCCATCTTTTCTCTGTTTTAAGCTCTGTTCTGAATTTGCTCTGTTTTTACTTCTACTTTGGTCATTTGCATGCCTACTTCCTTATTTGTGTTTGTTTGGTTTTTGCTTGATCACTTAGGTTGCTAGAAGCTCTAAACCCCTTTTATATCTGCTTGAATTAGGATTTCTATTGCATTCTTACTGCTTCATTTTCCCCTTTGGGATTGATAAAACCCTATGATATACTACAACTGATTAGTACAAGCTTGGGTAATTGAATCAAGTACCAAAAAGTCTTGTATCAATTTGGCGCCGTTGCCATTAGGGAAATGCTTTGTTCAGTAGGATTTGTAGAGATCTTGAGATCAAGCATTGTTCTTTTCAAATATTGTTTAATGATTTCTCTTTTGGTCTAGAATTTCTTTTGTAGGTACCACAACACTTAATCTTAAGTGTCTACATCTACACCTGAGGTTCAAGGTCAGAGATTTCGGGTTTGCCCAGTCAGAATTCAGCTGATTGACCCATGGATGCACATCCGTATGCTGGTGGCACTGGTCCTCAAGGTCCACAAGGTCCTCCAGGAACTCAAGGCTTACAAGGTGAACAAGGTCAAGCTGGTTTGCAAGGAGCTTTGGTTAAGCGAGAAAGAAGACCAATTGGTGCTGCTGATGTACCCTCTAACTATGCTTCAAGGCAAGGAGTTCTCCCACCCATAGAGACTGATCAATATCAAATCAAGAGCAGCCTCATCACAATGATCCAAGAAAGGCAGTTCCTTGGATTGCCCAACCAAGACCCCTTAGAGCATCAAGATCAGTTTGAAAGGATATGCACAATAACAAAGCTTAGTGGTGTATCAGATGATGGTTTGAAGCTGAAACTCTTTCCTTTTTCACTTAGTGACAAAGCTAAACTATGGGAGAAGTCTCTAGCACAAGGCAGCATTACCACTTGGGGACAATGTAAAGATGCCTTGTTCTCCCCATCAAGAACAGCTCACTTCAGAAATGAGATCACCAACTTCAGGCAGTGGTCCACTGAAAGCTTTGGAGACACATGGGAGAGATTCAGAGGTTTCACTCATCAGTGTCCTCTTCATGGTTTCACTAAGGAAATGCTTCTATCCACACTCTATAGAGGTGTCCTCCCCAAGATCAGAATTCTCCTGGATACAGCTAGTAATGGCTACTTCCTTGGAAAGGATGTAGATGAAGGATGGGTACTAGTGGAGAACATGGCACTCAGCAATGGGGACTATGTGGATGACAAAGAGCAACACTCCAAGGAACTAGCAACAGCACTCTCTGAGATCAAAGCGCTGCAAGACAAGGTTGGCCTACTACTCAATGCAACCACTAGACTCCTACCCAATGACCTCTCACCAAACCTTTACAAGGAGAACCATATACAAGCTATCCAAGAACAAGGGGCGCCACTCATGCTTCATGCAAATGACGCCTATCTGCACCAGTCCATTGAGGACATTCACTCTCCACAGCATCAAGCTTCCTCTTCACAAACGGCTGGTGTCACTGATTCTACACCTTCACATAATCTGGATTATAAAGAAATCCTCCTACAACTACAAAAACTTCACAATGGAGGATTGCAGAAGATGATGGCTATTCAGATTCAAAAGAGTTTCACTGATATTCAGAGAAGTATGACTGATGAAATACATAAGGACATTGACTCCAAACTTCAGTCACACATAGCTCCTATCAACATCAAGATCAACAAACTAGAAACCTTGTCTACCCCTTCTACCTCTTCACTCACACAGGAGTATGTCAAAGCTGTCACTCTCAGAAGTGGGAAGCAGCTTTCCCCAAGAGTAGCTCCTTCTACACCCAATGAGGACATTGAGGAACAAGAAGAAGGGGTGGAGGTCAAAGAAAAGGAAGATACTCCAGGAGATGAAATGATTGAAGCTGAAAAGATTTCTGAGAAAGCCAAAGACAAGGAGGTTACTAAAGGCAAAACAAAGTAGGCTTCTAAGGAGTTAGCCAAAGAACCAAGATACATACCTCCTCCTTATCAGCCTACAATACCTTTTCCTGGAAGGTTTAAGAAGCAGCTGGTTGCTGAATACAAAGGGCTCTTTAATGAACAGATGAAGAAGATCCATCTCACAATGCTACTGTTAGATGCCTTTGTTTTGGTCCCCCCTTACCAGAAATTCTTGAAAGATGCTGTTGCTGAAAGAACCAAGGATCTGCAGGGAATGGTTGTCCTCACACATGAATGTAGCGCCATTATTCAGCAGAAGAGAGTGACTCCTAACAAGCTAGGAGATCCAGGGAGCTTCACCTTACCCTGCTCTATAGGTCCACTCCTGTTTGACAAATGTTTGTGTGATCTTGGAGCTAGTGTCAGCTTGATGCGCTACTCTGTAGCACAGCGCCTAGGCTTCACTAAGTTCAAGCATTGCAGGATCTCTTTGGTATTGGCTGATAGGTCAGTATGACATCCCAAAGGTTTGCTTGAAGATGTACCACTAAGGGTTGGGAGTGGATAAATACATACTGATTTTGTAGTTTTGGACATGGATGAAGAGCCTAGAGATCCTCTTATTCTTGGGAGACCATTCCTAGTCACAACAGGAGCAGTCATTGATGTTAAAAAGGGGAAGATTGACCTGAAGTTGGATAAGGACATGTCTTTGAAGTTTGACATCAAGAAGATCATGCAGCAGCCTACTATTGAAGGTCAAGTAATCCAGATTGACACTCTAGAGAAGTTGAATGATGAACTCCAAGAAGAGCTGTGCTGTGAGGACAAGTTACAAGTGGCTTTGACAAGTGAGCATGTAGATGATGGGTACTTGGATAAAGAAAGCTTGGGTTATCAGCTTAAACTGGACTCCCACAGGTTCTTTGAGGAGGAAGAGCCATTTGAAAGCTTGGAATACACAGAAAGAGAAATCTTCTCAGCTCAGGAGACTAATTCCCCAAGTAGGGAAGCTGACGCCAAGAAGCAAGGCAGCTCAGATGAGGACTGGAGCGAACTCAGGGTACCAAAGGTGGAACTCAAACCACTTCCTCATGGGCTAAGGTATGTTTTCCTAGGTCCTAACTCCACTTACCCTGTTATAGTCAATGATAGCCTCAATGATGATGAGATCCTGGCTCTTGTTAAAGTGTTGAACAGGTTGAGGAAAGCTATTGGGTATTCATTAGATGATATCCAAGGCATATCTCCTAACCTCTGCACTCACAGGATCCATCTATAGGATGAGACAAGAACTTCTGTTGAACCTCAGAGAAGGTTGAATCCTAATTTAAAAGAAGTAGTAAAAAAGAAAATCTTGAAGTTGCTTGAAGCAGGAGTGATATATCCCATCTCAGATAGCACATGGGTTTCACCAGTCCATGTGGTACCTATGAAGGGAGGGATCACTGTTGTTAAAAATGAAAATGATGAGCTAATACCAACTAGGACAATCACTAGTCATAGAATATGTATTGATTACAGAAAACTAAATTCTGCACTTCCCTTTGCCATTTATAGACCAAATGCTAGAAAGATTAGCAAATCATAAGTATTACTGCTTTTTAGATGGTTATAGTGGATTCTTTCAGATCCCTATCCATCCCAATGAACAGGAAAAAAGTACTTTTACTTGCTCATATGGAACTTTCGCTTATAAGAGAATGCCTTTTGGTGGAACTTTCGCTTATAGGAGAACTTCTGCTACTTTCCAAAGATGTATGACCGCTATCTTTTCTGACTTGCTTGAAGAAATGGTGGAGGTATTCATGGACGACTTTAGCGTCTATGGATCCTCCTTTGGCGTCTGCTTGTCTAACCTTTCTCAGGTTCTCTAAAGGTGTGAAGACACAAAACTGGTCCTGAATTGGGAAAAATGTCACTTTATGGTACAAGAAGGAATTGTTTTGGGTCATAAGATCTCAGAGAAAGGAATAGAGGTTGACAAGGCTAAGATAGAGGTCATGATGCACCTAGAGCTACCAAATACTGTCAAAGGGATCAGAAGCTTTCTGGGGCATGCTGGCTTCTACAGAAGATTTATCAAGGACTTCTCAAGGATTGCAAGACCCTTGACAAGATTGTTGTAAGGAGGCAGAGTTTGTGTTTGATGAAGACTGTCTTCAAGCCTTCCTCATTCTCAAACAAGCACTGATATCAGCACCAATAGTCCAAGCTCCAAACTGGGATCTGCCATCCGAAATAATGTGTGATGCTAGTGACTATGCAGTTGGAGCAGTTCTAGGACAGAGAGTTGACAAGAAACTTCATGTTATCTACTATGCCAGCAGAACAATGGATGAAGCTCAGTCAGGGTACGCAACAACTAAGAAGGAGCTCTTGGCAGTTGTCTTTGGATTTGAAAAGTTCAGAAGCTACCTAGTAGGCTCCAATGTGATTGTCTATACTGACCATGCTGCGCTGAGACACATCTATGCTAAGAAAGACACCAAACCAAGACTTCTGAGATGGATTCTTCTACTACAGGAGTTTGATATGGAAATTGTGGATAAAAGAGGCATTGAGAATGGAGTTGCCGATCACCTCTCAAGGCTGAGGATAGATGACTTTGTCCCAATCAATGATACCCTACCAGAAGAACAGTTGCATTCTTTAGGACTCATGAAAGCAGAAGTGGAGGGCCTAGAAGAAGATAAACTACCTTGGTATGCTTACTTTGTAAACTACTTGGTGATTGGACAGATACCACAGACCCTCAACTTCCATCAGAAGAAGAAGTTCCTAAGAGATGTCTGCCATTACATTTGGGATGAGCCTTATTTATACAGAAGAGGGAATGATGGGTTGTTCAGAAGGTGTGTAGCTGAGGAAGAGATTCCAGAAATCCTGCACCATTGCCATGGCTCAGCCTTTGGAGGACATTTTGCAACATTCAAGACAGCCTCCAAGGTCCTACAGGCTGGTTTCTGGTGGCCTAGTCTGTTCAAGGACGCTCAAGCCCATATCTCCTCATGTGATGCTTGCCAAAGAAAGGGGAACATCTCCAAGAGAGATGAGATGCCTCTGAATTCTATCCTTAGTAAATCTTTTTGATGTGTGGGGGATTGACTTTATGGGACCCTTCCCTTCCTCTTATGGGAACAAGTACATTCTTGTAGCTGTTGATTATGTGTCAAAGTGGGTTGAAGCCATTGCTAGTCCAACAAATGATGCTAGAGTTGTGCTGAAGCTCTTCAAGACAATTATCTTCCCAAGGTTTGGTACTCCAAGATGTGTGATCAGTGATGGTGGAAGCCATTTCATCAACAAGGTTTTTGAGAGCTTGCTCAAGAAGAATGGTGTCAAGCACAAGGTTGCTACTCCTTACCATCCTCAAACAAATGGCAAAGTGCAGGTGTCCAACAGAGAAATCAAGGCAATCTTAGAGAAAACAGTTGGTGTTACAAGAAAGGATTGGTCTAATAAGCTTGATGATGCTTTGTGGGCTTACAGGACAGCCTTCAAGACACCCATTGGCAGAACACCCTTCTCACTCCTCTATGGGAAGTCCTGCCATCTGCCTTTTGAGCTAGAGTATAAAGCCTTGTGGGCAATAAAGTTGCTGAATTTTGATATCAAGACAGCTCAGGAAAAGAGACTTATCAACTTCCATAAACTAGAGGAAAACCGCCTTGAAGCTTTTGAGAGTTCTAGGATCTACAAGGAGAGGACAAAAGCCTTCCATGATAAGAGGATCAAACACAAGGAGTTCAAGGCAGGGGATCAGGTGCTACTATTCAACTCAAGGTTGAAGCTATTTCCTGGAAAGCTGAAGTCAAGATTGTCATGACCATTCAAGATCAAGGAAGTGTTGCCATATGGAGCTGTTACTCTGTTCAGCAAGAATGGAGAAGACTTCACAGTGAATGGGCACAGGCTGAAGCCATACATGGCAAGTGAGTCTCTTGGAGATGAGGTGGACATCAGCCTTGATGAACCTCCACAAGAGTGATCACCCAAGGAAAGTCAAGCTAGGGACTTTAAACAAGCACACATGGGAGGTAGTACCATGGTATCCTTTTGTATATATATATTATGCTTTTTACTCTATCTTTTATGCTTTGCTATATTGTTTGGAATAAGGAGTCCGAAATTGGGGTTAAAAAGATCAGAATGGGACAAATAACAAGTGTATTCTGGCTGGTGTCGGTCATTTGTATCGGTCATGACAGACCGATACACATATTTTCAGTCAGTAGTATCGATCATAACTGACCGATATCAGTGGAGCCAGTCTACACCAGTCAACATATCGGTCACCTGTGATCGATATGGAATGGAGTTTGAAAGAGGGACAAATTCTCGGTCATTCATATCGACCACACTTGGTCGACATAAACATATCGTATGATTTTTAGTCTATTGTGTCGACCACTGTTGATCGATATGATTCTTGAAATCCTATCGGTCACCAGTATCGATCACTCAAGATCGACACAATCATGCCGGATGTATTTCGGTCAAGTGTGTCGACCACTGATGATTGATACAAATCCCAGGAAGCACATCGGTCTCCAGTATCGATCACTCATGACCGAAAATGCAAATTTCGGTCAGTAATATCGGTCATGAGTGACCGATACTCCATCCAGGTAAGTCTCTAAATTTTTTCAAATTTCTCCTTCCTTTGGTTTGAAGCCAAGGAAGTTTAAATTCAAATTTTGAGGGGCCCCTCCCGTAGTCTGAAAAGCTCCTGAGCACTTCTGACCTTGTCCCCTACTCATTTGATTCCCTTCACTCCCCACCCATCTATTTATAAATCTATAGGCTCTTCCTACTCTCCCTAATTTCTTACTTCATTACTTGACCTCAAAGATCTTTAGCTCTCTCTTCCCCTCATTATCAGCACTCAGAATTTCTTTGAGCTTTTACATTTTCAGGTACAATGAGGAAAAGGGGCAGCTCAACAGCAAGCAGCAGTAAGTTACAAAGGGAGGAAGCATCCCTATCGCCAAGCGCTGAGATCCTCATGGAAAAACTCAACCAATGTAGCTTCCAGCCCACAAGACATCCTTGCGCCTCCACTATGCAAGCACTTGGGATCAACTTGGACTGCAAGACTATCTTTGAAGGCATGGGGCTCACTGACTTTATGGCAAGAGCACTTCCATCCTACATGAACCTCACCTACCAATTTCTCTCTACCCTGAAAGTGGTGCACTATGATGATAGCCAGCTGGTGAATGGGGACGACTGGATATCATTTCAAATTGATGGTCAAACCTTCACAATAACTTTCTTCAAGCTTGCACTGGCCTTAGATACATACAAATATACTTCATGGGAGCACAATTTCAAGATCAGCCAAAGGCAACACAAGATGCTATGGGAAGTATTGGGGGCTAGCAAATCCACTGCAGGAACCTTGATGAACACATATTTGAAGCATCCAGCAGTGAGGTATTCCCACATGGCTCTGCCAAACGCATTCTTCGCACGGGGTGATACATATATACTCACAGCAAAGGAGAAAGACTTCATGTACAACGCCATGCACCCACTAGTGATCTACAACACCAATGGAACACCTCTCAGGCCTCCCGCCAAGTACCCCTGCTACACAACTATGCTGATGGACCACCTCTTCACCTACAAACAATAGGTTTTGACTGAGAATCACCCACACATCTGCGTCGAGGGCATTGTGGCAGCCATCCTAATAGCTTGTGGGGTGAACCTGGCGGAGCATACTAATAGTGCCCGACAACCACTATGGATGGACTTAGACTACCTAAGAAGCGGGCATTTCCTTGAAAGGAGCATCGGCAGCCAGCACATCTACACCTTCTTCAAGGACACCAACACGGCAACCCAGTTTCTCCTTCCAAACCTTCCGCAAACAAGCATAGAGATCAGGAGCCACTTGAGCTTTTGCCCTGATGAGAGCGAACTCTACCACGAGGGATCAGTAGTTGAAGAGAGAACTAACAGACATCGAGAC
Source organism: Thlaspi arvense (assembly GCA_911865555.2). Classification (NCBI taxonomy): domain Eukaryota; kingdom Viridiplantae; phylum Streptophyta; class Magnoliopsida; order Brassicales; family Brassicaceae; genus Thlaspi; species Thlaspi arvense. The sequence continues at coordinate 17,384,887 of OU466860.2, forward strand.
AAGGAACAAAGATCATCCCACCACTCCTGCCACTAAACCAAGTACCACATCCTTTCCATTGTTATATACCATTGCATCTCTTCATTTCTGTAATATATTTTGTTGCTTCTCTCTTCAATTGCTTTCATTACACAAGGGACTGTGTAATTTAAGTGTGGGGGAGAGATTTGGGGTTTGACTTTGTGTTCTGTTTTCTTAGTTTTTCTTTTTCTTTTCACTTTGAGTCTCATGCATATCATGCATACATGTAAGGCATAGAAAAACACAAAAAATCGAAAAATTTAAAAATCTTTTGCATTTTTTGCAAACCAAAAAGAAAGCATGTAGTTGCATTTCATTCCTTTAAGATTGAGTCTAGTGTTGACATATAGGTTGCATTGCATTTGCATAGGGCATTATGATGAATTTTCCTTGTAAAGTGCTTAGTGTTTAGAGATGATTTCAGTTTTCAAGTGCTTAATTGTTTGATGCATCATATGATTGCTAGAAGTTAAGGCTGAACCATGCTTAGATTGCTAGATTTGGTCTTCTCATCTCATTCTGAAAGCATTTGTTCTCTAAAAATCAACTCTATCAACTTGAACTTTAATTTGGACTTTAAATTATCATGTCTTATGCATTGAAAAGTGAATTCATGGCTACCATATACATATTTGGATCATCTTTCTCTTTTCTACCACTCTTGTTGATCCAAATAGCTGATCCTCATACTTATGGACAGTTACATCCCCACCCTTAGCCAAAACCTCCTTTTGAGCCTAAACACTATTGTGAGAGCTGTGAGGCCTTTGCATTGCATTTTCAATTTTGTCTTGGCAAAAAGTGTTAGAAATAAGGCTGGCAATGATTAGCTCTCTTGTAGATATCAGCTTGCATCTTGAGCTTGATTATAGGATAGGAGTTTTTGGGGTTTGAAAAGGTAGAGTTAGGTGGTTTGAGCTTAATGTTTTTTATCTTTTGAAAAGAAAAGGGAAGGATTTGAAGATAAAGGGGAAACAGTTTAGTATTGTGGTCAAGCAAAGGGAAGAAAAGCTCTAAGTTCAAAAGGTAGAATTGGCGCCAACAACAAAGCTCAGAGAGGGTCCAAAGAAGAAAAATCAGACCAGGAGCAATCCACCAAAGGTGATGAAGGTGCCTTTACAATAAAGAAGAGCAAGCCCCAACCAAGAAGAAGCAACCACACAAGCAGAATGATGAAGGTTTCCCCAACCATGAATGAGAAGAAAGAAAAGGGTAGAGTTTAGGAAAGGGTAGACTTAGGGGGTTCACTTTTGGGCTTAGAAATGTTTAGGACTCATCTTTGGGAAGTAAGGGTAGAAGAGGGCTTTCAATTGCATGCATAAGTGTGCTTTTACCTTTAGCCTTTTGCCTAAGATGAAGTCATTTCATTGAGTGATCCTTTATGTTTTTAACCCTGTACTTAAATGAGATCATTATTGTCTCATAACCTTACCCCTTTTCAACCAAATGTCTTCACTTGATTTGCATAAGCATGATTCATGTTCTGAACTTAATAGAATGTTAAAGAGTTGATTGATTTGAGAATTTACCTACGTTGAGATTTGAGATCATTTTGAAACATGATGAGCATGGCTAGGTTCTTTTAAGTATAGCTGATTGTGTTTGCATCCTACAACTAGGCACTTGAGCATTAAAACCATCTCTTTACCTTTGCACTTTTGGAATCTGAATGCCCACTTTCAAACCTCACTCTCCCATTTGTTCTTACATGCTTGAGGATAAGCAAAAGACAAGTGTGGGGGTGTTGATATCTCATGTATTTACACCATTTAGGGCTGCATTTAGTACATGTTTTGGTCCTCTTCTGCATATTTTCCCTTAGGTTTTGTCCCATTTTCTTCTCCTTTTAGACTTAGGTTGCATTTAGAGTATAGATTGCATTTTTCTTGCATATTGGATGCTTTTAGGTACTTTTGGAGCTTAAAGGAGCTTGGAGGAGCTTTGGGAATGATCCAGGAGGCTAGCTGGACAAAAGAGAGCAAGATGGATCAAAGCAGAAGATCTCTCCAGAAGTTTTTGGTAAGAGCTTGGTGAATTTCGGTCTTGGGTGACCGAAATGGTACAGTATCGGTCACCAGTATCGGTCAGATGTGGTCGACACAAACACACTGTTCTAATTTTCGGTCAGATGTGATCGGTCAGATGTGATCATTGATGATCGATACAGATCAGTTTTGGTCACTGGAGGTCGACACAACTGATCGATACTAGCTCTGCCCGAAGACCCTTTATTTACAATTATGCCATTTTTGCCTAGAATCTTATAAATACAAGAAATCCCTAATTTTGGAGACAGGCTTTTACCCACCAGTTCTTTCTTCTTTTTTTAAACCCTTGGATTTTGTAATTTGAATCTTTGCTTCATTTCAATAAAAGTTTGCATCTTTCATCTTGTTTAAGCTTTCTAATCATGATTAGTCATCCTTCTCTCTTTGATTTGGTAGCTTTAATGGTGATTAGTGAGTAGTTCTTTTTAGGGATTTGAGATGGGTTAGGTTTAGGAAATTTGAGACTTTATCTATTATTGCTTAGTGTTAATTCTTTCATTTCCTTTCTTGATTGCTGTGTTTAATGCTTAATTAGCCCTTGCTAAGTTGATTAAGATCTTAGGCTCATTTTATGCCCACCAAGCGTTTGATGAAATGCCTCAACTGCTTTGCAAGAGAATTGCTTATCCTAGCTCAAGAGATTGACTGTCTAGGGAGTGATTTGGCAATATAGGGTTGATTGATTTGTTTTAATGCTTGCTCCTTATCGTTTCACTAATGAGAATTAGTTCTTGACTTGGTAATTAACAAAGAGATTAGTGCCAAGAGATTTGATTAGTCATAGAAATGAATCCTATGCATAAGGAATAGCATTGTGTGAGTTTGTAAGCATCATAAGTAGAGTCAAGAGTTCCCTATCACCAATTATCTCATCTCAAGTCCCATATTTTCTCTGTTTTAAGCTCTGTTCTGAATTTGCTCTGTTTTTACTTCTACTTCGGTCATTTGCTTGTCTACTTCCTTATTTGTGTTTGTTTGGTTTTTGCTTGATCACTTAGGTTGCTAGAAGCTCTAAACCCCTTTTATATCTGCTTGAATTAGGATGTCTATTGCATTCTTACTGCTTCATTTTCCCCTTTTGGATTGATAAAACCCTATGCTGTACTACAACTGATTAGTACAAGCTTGGGTAATTGAATCAAGTCCCAAAAAGTCTTGTATCACTTGACACGGCTAGTAAGGGAAACTTCCTTGGTCAAGAGGTAGAAGAGGGCATGGAGCTGATTGAAAACTTGGCATTGAGTGACGGTAACTATGCTGAAGACTACGACCGTGCACCGAGAGGTTCTGAGCTAGAGTCACAAAAAGGAGTTTAAGTCTTTGCATGAGAAGATAGACAAGCTGGTGTTGGCTAACTAGAAGCATGTTCACTTCGTTGTTGAAGCTGATGAAACCTTAGAGGAGCTTGAGTTGAGTCAAGAAGAAGCCAATTGGGTGGCGGGTCAAAACAACTACAAATCTCAAGGGTATTCCCAAGGCTACAACTAGAACAACAACCTCTCATGCCGTAGCACCAATGTCGCGAACCCTAAGGATCAAGTGTACCCTGCTCAGCAAGCAAAGCCTTTCGTACCATACACTAAAGGTTTTCAGCCGAGTGGTGGCTTCCAAGGGCAAGGTTAGAGCAACTTCCAAGGACAACAACAAGGAAACAAGGGTTATACGCCAATGTACCCTCCGGGCTTTGTTCCTCATCAACAACCGATGCAGTAACATCAAGTTGATCCCATCCAAGCTATGTTTCAACAATTGATTCAAGGGCAAGCATCTACAAATCAGAAGTTTGTCGAGATGAACACTCGTTTAGACTCGTCTCTCACGGATTTCTCTACTCAGATTACAAACTTGAATAACAAGATCAAGCAGCTAGAGAAGGGAAAGGCGAGTACAAGCGGTCAGAATAGCTTACCGGGCAAGTGTGAGCAGAATCCCAAGGAATACGCCAATGCCATTACACTAAGAAGTGGGAAAGAGCTTGCTCCTACGGTTACTCCCAAGATCAACGAGGACGTTGTAATTCAAGAGGGGGAGGGTAAGCTTTCAGCCGATGATTAGATCAATTTTGACAATGTTTGGATTCACGGGCCAAGGAGAGGTGAGAAGGCGGTTGTTGAGAAGAAACCGGAGCAAGCTGCTAAGGAGAAGGATGGTTATGTGCCTCCACCGTATGTACCTAAGCTACCTTTTCCTTGTCTCTCAAACTTGTTCCTACACACTCATAAGATAAAAACATAAAACTGGAAAAGAAATAAAGCAAGGATATGTACAGGATAGACATGGAAATGCCTCCCAAGTGCGCTTTCTTTAACGTCTTTAGCTAGACTTTACTTGGTTTAGGCAGATGGTGGGTCTTGGAGAAGCATTGAGGTGCTCTCCTTGTCAAATGCACTCGCCATGTATGGCTTAACTCTGTGTCCGTTCACTGTGAATGCATTCCCACTCTTTCCGACCAGCGTGACAGCTCCGTAAGGTAATACTTCCTTGATTTCATACGGACCACTCCACCGTGACTTCAGTTTCCCTGGAAAGAGCTTGAGCCTCAATTTGTAAAGCAGCACCAAACTTCCTTCCTTAAGCTCCTTAGGTACCAGTTTCTTGTCATGAGCAGCCTTGGTATGCTCCTTGTAGATCCTAGCGCTTTTGTAAGCGTCCAGCCTTAGCTCATCAAGCTCGTGCAACTGGATCAACCGCTTCTCCTGAGCCGTCTTCAGATCAAAATTCAGCCGCTTCACAGCCCACAACGCCCTATGTTCCAACTCAACGGGGAGGTGATAACCCTTGCCATAGAGAAGAGTGAAAGGAGTGGTACTGATGGGTGTCTTGAAAGCAGTCTGGTATGCCCACAAAGCGTCATCGAACTTCACCGATGGTAAGGCGTAGCTACCTTATGCTTCACACCATACTTCTTTAGCAGATTTTCAAACAGCTTGTTGATGAAATGGCTCCCTCCGTCGCTTATCACCACCTTGGGAACTCCAAACCTCGGGAAAATAATGCTCTTAAAGAGCTTGATCACCACCTTAGAGTCGTTTGTTGGGGAAGCAATGGCCTCAACCAATTTAGAAACGTAATCAACAACTACTTGTATGAACTTGTTGCCGTATGATGAAGGAAATGGCCCCATGAAGTCTATGCCCCACGCGTCAAAGACGTCTACCTCAAATATGGGAACTTGAGGCATCTCATTCCTCTTCGTAATATTCCCTGATCTTTGACAAGCTTCGCAACTCATCACGAACTCATGGGTGTCTTTGAAGATGAACGGCCACCAGAAGCCGGCTTGTAAGACCTTAGTGGCGGTTTTGAATGAAGCAAAATGCCCTCCATACAAAGACCCGTGGCAATGAAATATGATGTCTCTCGCTTCCTCCTTTGTCACGCATCTTCTGTACAGGCTATCAACACCTCTCTTGTATAAATAGGGGTCATCCCAAAAGTAGTGGCTCACGTCTCTCATGAACTTCTTCCTATGGTAGTTGTCAAGATGCGACGGCTCTTCCCCACGTGCCAAGTAGTTCACAATATCCGCGTACCAAGGGAGATCCTCCTCTTTGAAGCTCAGAACTTCCTCAAACCGCCCCTTCTAAGCTCCCACAAACAGCCGTAGTGATCGCCATGAGTTGTTCCTCGGGGAGAGAATCGTCTAAAGGAAGAGACTCGTCGACTCTTAACCGAGAGAGATGGTCAACAACACAGTTTTCTATCCCTTTCTTGTCTTTGATCTCCATGTCAAATTCTTGGAGTAAGAGGATCCATCTCAAAAGCCTCGGCTTAGTGTTCTTCTCGGAATAGTTGTAGCGCAAAGCCGCTTGATCTGTGTAGACAATGGTCTTAGAGCCCACGAGGTAAGCCCTGAACTTCTCAAAGGCGAATACAACCGCCAATAGCTCCTTCTCCGTAGTGGTATTCCTCGTTTGCGTGTCATCCAAGGTTCTTGAAGCATAGTAAATCACGTGCAGCTTCTTATCCTTCCTTTGGCCTAGAACGGCTCCCACGGCATAGTCACTAGCATCACACATAATCTCGAAAGGTAGAGTCCAGTCTGGTGCTTGCATTATAGGTGCGGATACTAGGGCCTCCTTGATGGTCACGAAAGCTTGCAAACACTCCTCATCAAAGACGAACTCAGCCTCCTTGCACAACAGCCGCGTGAGAGGGCGTGCAATCTTAGAGAAATCTCTGTTGAAGAGCCTGTAGAAGGCGGCATGTCCCAAGAAACTTCTCACCCCTTTGACGTTAACTGGCGGCTCAAGGCTTGTCATTACTTCAATCTTTGCCTTATCGACCTCAATACCCTTCTCTGATATCATATGGCCAAGCACGATCCCCTCCTTCACCATAAAGTGGCATTTTTCCCAATTAAGCACAAAGTTTTTCTCCTCACAATGCTTTAGTACCCTGCAAAGATTCAACAAACACGCAGAAAAGGACGCACCATAGACCGAGAAGTCATCCATACACACCTCTAACATATCTTCTATTAGATCGGAGAAGATTGACATCATAAACCGCTGAAATGTAGCCGGTGCGTTACACAACCCGAATGGCATCCTTCGATAAGCGAAGGTGCCATGAGGGCATGTAAAGGTCGTCTTCTCCTGATCATTTGGATGAATTGGTATTTAGAAAAATCCACTATATCCATCAAGAAAGCAATAGGAGGGGTGATTAGCATGTCTTTCAAGAATTTGATCAATAAAAGGCTAGGAAAAATGATCCTTTCTAGTAGCAAGATTAAGCTTCCTATAATCAATACACATACGGTGTCCAGTAATTGTTCTAGTAGGTATAAGCTCATCCTTGTCATTCTTAATGACAGTGATCCCTCCCTTCTTAGGCACCACGTGTACGGGAGAAACCCACGTGCTGTCACTTATGGGATAGATCACGTCAGCCTCTAAAAGCTTAAGAATCTCTTTCTGAACAACCTCTTTCAAATTTGGATTCAAACGCCTTTGATGTTCTATAGAAGAGGCGTTCTCATTATCCAAATGAATCCTATGAGTGCAAAGCTTTGGTGAAAGGCCCTTGATGTCACTTAGAGAGTACCCAATGGCCTTCCTATACTTTCTCAACTCAGTTAAGAGCGATTGCAACTCATCATCACTCAAGTTTTCATTCACAATCACAGGATAGGTTTCGTTAGGCCCTAAGAAAGCATACCTTAGCCCTTTTGGGAGCTCCTTAAGGTCCACCTTTGGGGCTAACAGCTCGCTCCAATCATCCTCGTGGCTGTTGCTTTTGTTTTCCACCTTGGAACCTTCCTTAGAACAGAGACATGGCCCTTGAGGCTGCTTTCTCCAACCGCTATCCCTTCTGAAATCGAGTCGTCAGGTCGATCTTGCTCTCGATGTCATCTAGATCGAATAGTTTCGCTCGATTCACTCACTCGATTTAATGTGGATCGAGTGAGAGATCGAGACGCTGAGTCGATCTCCGAATTAGACCCCAAACTGATCAGAAGGCCTTTCACGATCTTGGACTCGATTGTTTTCCTGGATCGATCAAACTCCTCGATCTGACTATCGATTGCTGCACCGGATGGATTTGTGCTCTCAATTGTCTTGTCAATTTGACCCCTGGATTGAGTAATGTCATCGATCTCGGAGTCGATCTCTAGGCAAACGCCTACATCTTCAAGCACAACCTTCCTCGAATCAAGCAAGTTGACGTACTCCTGAGTCCTCTGATCCAAATAACCGAACTCTCCTGACTCCTTAGGCAATGCCAGCTTCAAATGATCCTCCTGAGCCAATTCTTCCAGCAACTCATCCGCTAAAGAATCCAACGTCTCAATGTAGAAAGCTTGCCCTTCTTTCGTAGGCTTCTTCAAAACCTCATTAATATCGAAGTCCAGCCTTATATCTTTACCCAAGTGCAAGGCAATCTTCCCAATTTTGACGTCTATGATGGCTCCGGCGGTGGCTAAGAACGGTCTACCGAGAATGAGTGGATCCTTTGGTTCTTCATCCATTTCCAACACAACGAAGTCCGTAGGCACGTTTACTCCACTGATCTTCACTGTCAAGTCCTCAAGCAAACCCACGGGTAACCTCACACTTCTGTCAGCTAGTACCAACGAGATTCTGCAATCCTTGAAACGGGTAAAGCCAAGCTTCTTCGCCACGGAATGAGGCATCAGATTTATACTAGCTCCGAGATCACAAAGGCAACTCTTGAACTCCAAAAGACCTAAAGCGCAAGGTATAGTGAAGCTTCCAGGGTCTTCCAGCTTCTTAGGGACTATCTCCTTGTGTATCACAGCACTACACTCCTCACTTAGAACAAGCACTTCCTTGCTTTCCTTATTCTTCTTCACGAGATTGTCTTTGAAGAATTTGGAGCATTTAGGCATCATTGCAAGGCAGTCCACAAGAGGTAGCTTGATCTCTACATCCTTAAGGTGCTTCTCAAACAAGACTCTATACTTCTGATAAGCTATTTTCTTTATGCTCTAATTCAGCAGAGAGGCTATCAAAACTCTAATACAAGCAATGTTGTAGTAAGGCAAGCAGGAGAGTGTCAATCCACTTCTAGATGATAGAGAATCCACAGAGAATGCAAGGTCTAAGACAAATCTAAGCGCATGAGACAGTTTATGAGAAATAATCTAAAAACTAAATGCAGCAACCTAAATGGAGTGAAACCTATTTTAAAAATACTAGAAAGGAAGCAGTTACCACGAGGAACAAACAGATAAATTAAAGAGAAGAGCTTCGAATTGTTAAAATTCGACTAGTGGATCGACCACAAGATCGACCACTAGATCGAGCAGAAACGATCGATCTCGGCTAAAACTGTAAGAACAATGAATCTAAAGACCAGGATTCTATCAGGTAATAAGCTAAAGATGATATGAGACGTAAATATGCTAGAGGAGAGGGCTTGAGGGTTGAGATTCATATAAGGGGTTTCAAGGAACGATCTTGGGTTTGACATTTTGGATCGACTCACTTTGGTGAGGATCTCTAAGCCTCGAAAACAAAACAAGATCTATCCGTGGCTTTCGGTATAGATCACTCTTTCATCCTCTCCTCCAAACCCATGGCTTTTGGTGGAAAAAGAGGTCGAAAGGCAAGGAAAACAGATTTCGAACAATGGCTTAACTAGTCCCCCAAACTTCCATGGCTTTTGGGAAGGGGTAACTAGCCTCTAAGGTGAGATTTTCCGAGGCCCCTGGATCCTGTCAAGGTAAGGGACCTCTCGGATCATGAAGCTCTTGGCGTGAGAGTCTTCAAGCATTAAGCTTTCAACACCTTAGAAGAGATAGCCTTAAAACGTTTAGAAAACAAACCAAGATCGAACCTTTTCTACCCCTTAATCCTCTCAACCCCTAACCCAAAGTGAACTACTCACTACACATAAAGTAAATCAAGCAAGGTGGAAGAGATGAAACGATAAACATGAAACAACGACTAGATTAAACGATAAGGTTCGAGAATACAAAAGCTTGAAAAGAAAACTGGTTCAACAATGGTGTTCTTCCGAAAACGAGAGAGAAAACTTGAAGGAAAAAGTTAGAAAATCTAAAAGTTCTCCAAAAAGCATTCGCCGCCTTGCCTAAAATGTCAAAACAGTCCAATGGTCCCCCCTTCGCTAACAGCCAAAAACGGTTGAAAGGACAGAGATCGACCATTGGATCGAGTTGTTCTATCGATCATATCCGGCCATCGTGTCTTCAGCTCGATCCGGGTCTCCATCTTCTTTGGTGAATCGAGTGTTGCATCCGATCTCGGTATCGATCTTCGGGAGGATCGAGTGGTGTACTCGATCCGGCTCTCGCTCTGCATGGCGTCATTTACGTCCGTACCGATACATCGATTGCTTCACTCGATCTCCATCTCGATCATTATCCTCGAATCGCCTAGTTGGCTCGATCTTCTGGTCGATCAACTCCTAGATCGACCGGCCATGCTCGATCTGCTCCTCGATCACTGGTCCTTAGCACACTCCCGAGCTTCCATGAACTGCTACATCGGCCTCCACACCTCCACGAACCTCCGTGTCTCTAAAGCAACCAGAAACAACCTGGAATGAATGCAAAATGCAGAGAAAATGCACTTGCTGATGCAAGAATGCTCTAGGACCCTAAATGATGCAATCTAGCCTAAAACATGATACAAATGCATGAAAAACTACCTAATGAGTATGCAGAATGTATGCAATATGCAATGATATCAACTCCCCCAAACTTACTTCTTGCTTGCCCTCAAGCAACAAAAAAAAACAAGTAAGGAAGAGAGGTTTTCAGAAAATTCAAAGGGGTTTTAAACTTTTTGCAAAGGTGCCTTTCGAATAGATCATCTTAATGTCCTAGTTAACAGTTCTAAAATGCTAAGCTTACACTCATACTCCAAAGGACTTAGCCATACTCATCACACAAAGAAATTCAAATCATGAGTCTCTTATTCCTAACAATCAAAGAAAATTCATCCTTTAACATTCATTAATCATTCGAACCATGAATCAAACTTATGCACTTTAAAGCAAAACACATTTGGCTAAGGGTTATGGTTATGAGCATATAATGATCTCATTTGAAAAGGGTTTACAATTAGACAAGGGTTTCTCTCGAAAATGGTTTGAACTAATGCATAATGCTAAAGGTAAAGGCAATTTATGCATACATGATTAGATTCTCATCTACCCATGTAAACTATCAAACAGTCCTATACCCCTCTCATTTAAGAAATTTAATCCTCACTCACCACTTAAAAGTCTACCCCTTCTTCTCAACTTAGCAATCCCCAATTCAAAATAAAGACATTTTAAAACTTTTTAGGCTAGTGAAAAGGTTTTGAAAAATATTTTTGATCTTAGGAATTTCTTATTAGTAGCTCTCTTATTATTACTATTTTTCTCTTCATTTTTTTTATTTATTTGGTACTTAGGCTCTTTTATTTATTTATTTATTTTTTTATTTTTTTTCTTTTCTTTTTCTCTTATTTTTTTTTTATTTAGAGAGAGCTACCTTCTGAAATAGAGCATACTTAGTTTTTAAAAACAAACCTTTCACTTAAAACCTCATTTCTTTCCTTAAAACACAAACTCTTTTGAACCGAAAACAAATTCACAAGAAGGCAACCCCAATGATCCCCCAAACTTATCCTAAGCCTATACCTAGCTTCAAAATGTAAAGCTAGCAATCAATTATGAAAACCAAATCATGTCGCCTAAACCTAACACTTTATGCCAAGTTCAAACCGAAAATAAGGCCTCAAAAAGATGTCACACAAGAACATTTGGCTTCAAAGGAGGGTAAGGTTCAAGGAGGGAGTTCTACTTAGGCTCACAAAGAGAGGTAAAAAGGAAGAAGAGAGCCTAAATATTTTAAAACCATGTGTTCATTTTCAAATGCATAAGAATGATAATTAGATTTTCAAATTAAGGTTTTCACTTAGTAGGATGAGTTTCAAATCATGAGAGTTCAATTCAAGCCACGAAAATCCTAACTAGTGATCCAAGCATGGTTAGAACTTACTTTCAAAGCATAAACAAAGCATTAGAGAACTACTAACTAGGGCGTTGAAATGATTCATAAGTAAAACACCTTTTTAAGAAATTCTAACCCCTTATGCAAAATGCAAACAACCTAGGTGATATGAAAAATTCTAGACTCAATCCTAACATGTTTTTAAAGAGATGAATGCAACTACATGAATCTTTAAAAAAATTTTAAAAATTTTACCAATTTTTCATGACTAAGACTCAAGGATGTAAAAAGGAAAATAAGATCAAAGAACACAAGATTAAATCACACAAGTACTCCCCCAAACTTGCTTGACACCGTCCCGGTGGCAAACTCATCCGAAGAAGCAAACAAACACAATGCAAGAAACAAAGATGTGCGGTTATATACAATGGAGGAAGGTTGTTACCTCTTGTCTAGGCTCGGCTGGAACTTGAGGATGTTCCAGAGGAGCTAGAGATTGTTGCCTTTCCTTTGTTGCCTGGTTCTTGGAGGGAGTGGCGAGCCGGTTGAATGTTTTCTCCTTGGGTCTCGCGGATCACAACTCCTCCGGTTGAGAGTCTCCTCTTCTCGGGTTGTTGTATCTCCTGGCTTACAGCTGGCTTAGGCTGGCTTCCTTGGAGTTGTTTGACCTTCTTCCCCAGCTTCTTAAGCATTTTCCCTTGCCACTTGTTTATCTTCCGCTGCATCTCCACCACCGAGGCTAAGAACTTCTCGGTTTTGGTCTTAGGTTCAAAATCCAGCTTGGGAAGTGTGTAAACCTCGGGCATCTCATCCTCTGTTCCTGGAGACTCTGACCTTTGGCGCGGGGCAATGGCTGAAGCAGGCGGTCCTCCTAAAGGGGCAAAGCATTCTTCCTCCGTGGGTAAGAACTCGATGTTCCCAACACCAAGCAGCTCGGTCTCGTCTTTGTTGGGGAGGATGCACACTCTCTTCTTGTCTTCCTCATCTATGAAGAGGTAAGCATAAAACCCTTCTGCTGGCGTGCGTCCCAAGCTATCAGTGTTTCTCATGTATGCTTCATCCATGAAAGCTCTGTTTGGGACGTGAGCAAAGTCATGGATGGGCACACCGGCTTGCACGAACAAAGGAGTAAGGAAACCGCCAATGTAGGAAGAGGTTGCCTTGCACCGTAAGGCATAAGCCTTGTACTTCACCAGAGAAGCCGCGAGCACACAGCCGTAATTCACTTCATCGCCGAGTTCATCCTCTATGGGTTCTTCATTCGCATCCGGATCAGACACCAAATGCTTCACGCCTTGGAAAAGGAAGCACAGCTCCGTCTTCGTGACAGTAGGAGCAACAGACCTCCCACTGAATGTATTAGCTATCAGCTTCAAAGTATACCTCAGCACCGGATTCCTAACTCTCTTGATCTTGGCGGTGTTGGCTTTGTAGTCTTCATTGCTGATTAGGTCCCAAAACTCGTCGGCTTTCTTGAAGGCTGGGAACTCCACCTTGTGTGCAACAGCCTTGAGACCGTAGGCTTGGCATAGCTCGGGGATAGATAGTGTGTAGGCTTGGCGGCCAACCTTGAAATAGAGACGCCCTTGAGAAGGAACAGGTGCACTCGGATTCTCGTACCGGAACTCCAAAGTGGCTAGGAAATCTATCGTCACCTCGGGAATTGTAGGGCAGTCCATCCGCGACAAGCACCTCAGACCAATGTTCTTGAGGAGTTGGTCGAAGTCTCCAAGGATCCCGAGCCTGGACAGAAGCTCTCGATCAGCAAACTTTGTAGGTTCAAACCGGAGCCTCTCCAACCTCTTCTTATCCCTCTTCTCATCATTGCTCCACCGGACCCTCTCTTGAACCACCACTTCTTGTGTTTCTCCTTCTTGCACTCACTCCTCTCTTGTTCTCTTTGGTGCCATTGCTCCTAAAACAAATTTTTCTAGAGAATGATTAGCAAGAGGCGATTGAATGAGAATAAGAGAAGAGGAGAAGAAGATTTATATAAACTACTCTAGAATTTTGGGGATCAAATAAAAATAATAGCTAGATAAAAGGAAATAAAATCTTTGAGATACTGAAAATCAAGAATTTTTCCTATTACTTAGCTAATTTTAAAAATTCAAACCCGATCCTATATCCTAAAACAAGAACTTGCGATTTTTAAGGAGATTTTCTTGAAATAAAATCATTAAACTTTGAAAATACCTTTGCAAGAGTACAGGATATCTTTGCTAAACTTGAAAAGCTTTTAAATTCTCACTCTCTTTGTAAGAAAAACTCGAGCAAACAGAAATGAGAGGGTGAGGAATAGATTGTAACATTTAAAGAGTTTAACAAACCAAAACAATGGGTGGTCAAAGTGGTTTCTGACAAAAGTCTTGGTCAAGGCACATCTTTCATGGTCAAAGATGCTTGCCTTGACCAAGTTTTGAATTTAAAAATTGGAGGGAAAGGAGTAAAGGAGGGAAAGAAAATTGTTACCTCGGCATGAGATCGAGTCCTTTTGGTCGATCTAGGACTCGATCTCATGCCTAAAATGGCTTAGATCGAGAGGGTTACTCGATTTGTGACTCAATTCAAGGTGAATCGAGCCCTGGATCGATTGGCTCTCTCGATCATTGAGATGTTGGCTCCTCGGCTAAGTCCCTCTGATCGAGCTATGTCCTCGATTTAGGGGTCGATTTAGCATAGATCGAGTGATGGATCGAGTCGAGTGATCGATCAATTTTCAACAGATTTTCCCGAGAGAAATTAGATCGATCGATCCGATTTGGATCGATCGATCCTTTTTCGTCAAGGTCGATCTTGTCACTCGTTCTCGTCTAGATCGACTGGCTCCTCTCGATTCACTGGCTCGATCTAGCAAAGATCGAGCCAGGATCAGTCGATCTAGCACTCGATCTCTAGCTTTATCTTAACCCCTATTGCCCCTTTTGGAACCCAAAGGCAAGGTTTAGATTCCTTATACCTGTTCCTACACACTAAAAACATAAAAACATAAAACTGAAAGAGAAGTGAAAGCAAAAATATGTACAAGATAAACATGGGAATGCCTCCCAAGTGCGCTTTCTTTAACGTCTTTAGCTAGACCTTACTTGGTCTAGGCGGATGGTGGGTCTTGGAGAAGCACCGAGGTACTCTCCTTGTCAAAGCTGTCCACCAGGTAGGGCTTGACTCTGTGTCCGTTGACGGTGAATGCACTACCACTTCTTCCTATTAGAGTAACAGCTCCATATGGCAAGACCTCTTGAATCACGAACGGTCCGCTCCACCTTGATTTCAGCTTGCCCGGGAAGAGCTTCAGCCTCGAGTTGTACAGCAACACCAGTCCTCCTTCCTTAAGCTCCTTGGCAACCAATTTCTTGTCATGAGCCTCCTTAGTTCGCTCCTTGTAGATCTTGGAACTCTCGTAAGCATTCAATCTCAACTCGTCCAGTTCGTGTAGCTGAATAAGACGCCTTTCCTGAGCCGTCTTGAGATCAAAGTTCAGCCTCTTCACAGCCCACAATGCACGGTGTTACAGCTCAACCGGGAGGTGACAACCCTTGCCATAGAGTAGAGTGAAAGGGGTTGTACCAATCGGCATCTTGAAGGCAGTACGGTAGGCCCAAAGAGCATCGTCCAGCTTCACTGACCAGTCCTTCCTTGTTGCTCCAACGGTCTTCTCCAGAATAGCTTTGATCTGCCTGTTAGAGACTTCCACCTGACCACTCGTTTGAGGATGATACGGTGTAGCCACCATATGCTTAACCCCATACTTTCTCAAGAGGCTCTCAAAAACCTTGTTTACAAAATGGCTTCCTCCATCACTTATAACAACCTTGGGTACCCCAAACCTTGGAAAGATGATATTCTTGAACAACTTGATCACAACCTTAGAGTCGTTTGTAGGGGAAGCAACAGCCTCAACCCATTTGGAGACATAATCCACAGCTACTAAGATGTACTTGTTGCCGTATGAAGAAGGAAAAGGCCCCATGAAGTCAATACCCCACGCATCGAACACGTCAACCTCGAAGATAGGAACTTAAGGCATTTCATTCCTCTTGGTAATGTTCCCTGCTCGCTGACATGCCTCACAGCTCTTCACAAACTCGTGTGCATCTTTGAAGATAGACGGCCACCAGAAACCCGCTTGCAACACTTTCGTGGCAGTTTTGAATGAAGCGTAGTGTCCTCCGTAGGAAGAGCCATGGCAATGATAGAGGATATCCCTGGCTTCTTCCTTCGTAACACATCTTCGGTACAAACTGTCTACTCCTCTTTTGTATAGGTAAGGCTCATCCCAAAAGTAGTCACTAGCCTCCCTCAAAAACCTCTTCTAGTGATAGCTGTTGAGATGTGTTGGCTCCTCACCACATGCTAGGTAGTTCACCATATCAGCATACCATGGTAGATCCTCCTCTTTAAAACTCAACACTTCCTCAAACCTTCCTTCTAGCTTCCCACAAACAGCAGTAGTAATCGCCATAAGTTGTTCTTCTGGAAGAGAATCGTCTAAAGGGAGAGACTCGTTGATCCTTAGTCTTGAGAGGTGGTCAGCGACTCCATTTTCTATCCCCTTCTTGTCTTTAATTTCCATGTCAAACTCCTGAAGTAAGAGAATCCATCTTAAGAGCCGAGGCTTAGTGTCTTTCTTTGAGTAGATGTATCGTAGAGCAGCATGATCCGTGTATACAATAGCCTTGGAGCCAACGAGATACGATCTGAACTTCTCAAAGGTGAAGACTACTGCAAGCAGCTCCTTCTCCGTAGTGGTGTATCGTGATTGCGTGTCATCCAAGGTCCTTGAAGCATAATAGATCACATGTAGCTTCTTGTCCTTCTTCTGACCAAGGACTGCTCCTACAGCATAGTCACTAGCATCACACATAATCTCAAAAGGGAGAGACCAGTCTGGTGCTTGGACTATAGGGGCTGACGTGAGGGCTTCCTTGATGGTCACGAAAGCCTTCAAACACTCCTCGTCGAATATAAACTCAGCTTCCTTGCATAACAGCCGTGTAAGGGGGCGTGCAATCTTGGAGAAATCTTTGATGAAGCGCCTATAGAATCCTGCGTGTCCCAAGAAGCTTCTGATCCCTTTAACATTAACCGGCGGCTCCAAACCCATCATAACCTCAACCTTAGCCTGATCAACCTCAATGCCCCTCTCTGAAATCTTGTGACCGAGCACTATCCCTTCCTTGACCATGAAGTGGCATTTCTCCCAGTTCAGCACCAGGTTTGTTTCTTCACAACGTTTAAGTACCCTGCAAAGATTCAACAAACACGCAGGAAAGGACGCACCATACACAGAGAAGTCATCCATAAACACCTCTACCATCTCCTCTATAAGATCGGAGAAGATCGACATCATACACCGCTGAAAGGTAGCCGGTGCATTACACAATCCAAACGGCATCCTTCGATATGCAAAGGTACCGTAGGGACATGTAAAATTCGTTTTCTCCTGATCGTTTGGGTGAATAGGTATTTGAAAGAAACCGCTATACCCATCGAGAAAACAGTAGTAAGGGTGATTTGCAAGTCTCTCAAGCATCTGATCAATAAAAGGCAAAGGGAAATGGTCTTTTCTAGTTGCAAGGTTAAGCTTTCTATAGTCAATACACATTCTATGACCAGTAATGGTCCTAGTAGGGATAAGTTCATCCTTTTCATTCCTTATGACCGTGATCCCTCCCTTCTTAGGCACCACGTGTACAGGTGAAACCCACGTGCTGTCACTTATGGGGTAGATCACGTCAGCCTCTAAAAGCTTAAGGATTTCCTTCTTAACAACCTCTTTCAAGTTAGGATTCAAACGCCTCTGATGTTCTACAGAAGTGGCGTTCTCATTATCCAAGTGAATCCTATAAGTGCAAAGCATTGGTGAAAGGCCTTTGATGTCACTTAAAGAGTACCCAATAGCCTTCCTATACTTTCTCAGCTCAGTTAAGAGCGAGTGCAACTCATCATCACTAAGGTTTTCATTAACTATCACGGGATAGGTGTCATTAGGTCCTAAGAAAGCATACCTTGGCCCTTTTGGGAGCTCCTTAAGGTCAACCTTTGGGGCTAACAGCTCACTCCAGTCATCCTCGTGGCTGTTGTTGTTGTTCTCCTCCTTGGAACTCTCCCTTGAACTCGAGGCATGGCCCTTCAGACTGCTTTCCTCTATCGCTATCCCTTCTGTGATCGAGTCCTCCGGTCGATTCTCCTCTCGATGTCGTCTAGATCGAGCCATTTCACTCGATTCACTTACTCGATTTGATATGGATCGAATAAGGGATCGAGACGTTGAGTCGATCTCTTGATTGGACTCCAAAATGATCGGGGGGTCTTTCTCGATCGTCAACTCGATTGTTTCTTCTGATCGAGCATCATTCTCGATCTGTTGGTCGATTGTTGCATCGGATCGAGTTGGGTTCTCGATTGGCTTGTCGATCTGACTCCTGGATCGAGTGATAGCGTCGATCTCGGGGTCGATTTCTAGGCAACATCCTTCTTCATTCTTGATGATTCTCCTCGAATCTAGCAGGTTCACGTACTCTTGGGTCCTTTGGTCCACACAGCCAAACTCTCCTGGCTCCTTAGTGAGTGCTAGCTTCAAATGGTCTTCTAAAGCTAGCTCTTCCAGCAACTCATCCGCCAAGGCATCCATCGTTTCGATATAGAAAGCTTGTCCTTCAATGGTTGGCTTCTTTAGAACCTTGTTGATGTCAAAGTCTAGCCTGATCTCTTTCCCCAAATGCAAGGCAATCTTCCCATTCTTCACGTCTATTATGGCTCCGGCGGTTGCGAGGAATGGTCTCCCTAAGATGAGTTGGTTTTTCGGCTCCCCGTCCATCTCCAGCACTACAAAGTCTGTAGGTACATTCACACCACTGATTCGCACCGGTAAGTCTTCGAGCAGCCCTACCGGTAATCTCACGCTTCTATCAGCCAGCACCAATGAGATCCGACATTCCTTAAACCGAGTGAAACCAAGCTTCTTAGCCACGGAGTGAGGCATCAAGTTTATGCTAGCTCCGAGATCACACAAGCAACTCTTGAACTCTAGAGGACCTAAAGCACAAGGTATGGTGAAGCTTCCCGGATCGCCAAGCTTCTTAGGCACTATCTCCTTATGAATAACCGTGCTACACTCTTCGCTTAGTACAAGCACCTCTTTGCTTTCTTTGTTCTTCTTCACAAGGGTGTCCTTGAAAAACTTGGCGCACTTGGGCATCATACCGAGACAGTCTACAAGAGGCAACTTTATCTCCACGTCTCTCAAGTGCTTCTCAAACAGGATCCGGTGTTTCTCTATTAACTGCTTTTTGAAACGACCCGGGAATGGCAACTTTGGTACGTAAGGTGGGGGCACGTAGTCATCCTTTTCCTTGGTGGTTTTCTCAGCCTTTTTCTCAATGAATGCCTTGTCACCTCTTCTCGGTCCTTGGATCCATACGTTGTCAAAGTTTATCTCCTCATTATCAGCTGAAAGTTTACCCTCCCCCTCTTGAATTACAACGTCCTCGTTGTTCTTCGTTGAGACCGGAGGCTCAAGCTCTTTGCCACTTCGTAACGTAATAGCATTGGTATATTCCTTGGGGTTTTGCTCACACTTTCCCGGGAGGCTGCTCTGTCCACTCGTGCTTGCCTTGCCCTTCTCCAGCTGCTTTATTTTGTTGTTGAGGTTTGTGAATTGAGTGGAGAAGTCGGTTAAGGATGAATCTAGCCGAGTGTTCATTTCAGCGAACTTCTGATTTGTAGAAGCTTGCCCTTGTATTAGCTGTTGGAACATTGCTTGAACCGGATCAACTTGTTGTTGCATCGGTTGTTATGGCTGTTGAGGTGCAAAGACCGGAGGGTAGTTGGTAGTATAACCCTTGTTTTGTTGTTGTTGCCCTTGAACTTGGAAATTGCCTTGCCCTTGACCTTGGAAATTGCCTTGCCCTTGACCTTGGAAACCACTGCTCGGTTGGAAACCTTTGTTGTAAGGGATGAAAGGCTTAGCTTGTTGAGCAGGGTACACTTGATCTTTAGGGTTGGCTACATTGGTGTTTCGGTAAGAGAGGTTGTTGTTCTGGTAGCCTTGGTTGTAGCCTTGAGACTTGTAGTTGTTTTGTCCAGCCACCCAATTTGCTTTTTCTTGGCTTAGCTCTAACTCCTCTTGGTTTTCATCAGCTTCACCAACGAAGTGAACATGCTTCTGGTTAGCTAAAACCAACTTGTCAATCTTCTCATGCAACGATTTGAGCTCCTTCTTGTGAGACTCTAATTCTGATCCCCTCGGTGCTCGGTCATAATCCTCAGCATAGTTTCCATCACTCAGCGCCAGGTTCTCTATCAGCTCCATACCCTCTTCTACTTCTTGACCGAGGAAGTTCCCTTTGCTAGCTGTATCAAGCAACAACCGGATCTTTGGTGAAGCCCCACGGTATATGGTACTGAGTAGAGTCTCCTCACTGAACCCGTGATGAGGGCATTGGATCGTGTAATCTTTGAAACGCTCCATAGCCTCATTGAATGTCTCATTGTTCCTTTGAGTGAA
The DNA here is from genome assembly GCA_911865555.2 of Thlaspi arvense. Lineage (NCBI taxonomy): Eukaryota > Viridiplantae > Streptophyta > Magnoliopsida > Brassicales > Brassicaceae > Thlaspi > Thlaspi arvense. The sequence goes on from OU466860.2 coordinate 17,404,898, forward strand.
ACCGCTGATTTCGCTTCTCAACCGAGCAGTCCTGGTGCTTGAGAAGAACTTTGAGAGGAAAGCCTTCTTACATTCAGCCCATGATGTGATGGTGCCTTGTGGGAGGGTCTTCTCCCAATGTCTAGCTTTGTCTCCGAGTGAAAAGGGGAAGAGACGCAGCTTGAAGGCATCTTCTGATATACCGTTGATCTTAATCATTCCACACACTTGCTCGAAATTGTCCAAGTGCTCCAAGGGGTCTTCCATTGCCAAGCCGTGGAACTTGTTGTTTTGCACCATAGATATGAACCCCGGCTTGATCTCAAAGTTATTGTTTTGTACCGGAGGAGGAGTGATCCCAAACCTATTGTGGTGGGTATTGGGAGCATCTCCGGCTCCTATGATCCACGGAGGTCTAGCCGCGTGTTGGGGGTTTCCATTGCCCCTTCCTGCTGGAGGTGGTCCTTCTGGATGCTCGTGTGCAGCCATGTCTTCAAAGATAACCAGACCTTGCTGAACAATCTCCTCAAAGGCTCTTGTTTGATCTCTGACTCTTCTTTGCCGTGAGTGGCCAAGCTGATGAATGTTGTCTAAGGGGTGTAGAAGATTGTTGTCTCCCCTTGAACGAAGATTCATGTACCTGAAAACACACGGTTTAGAGTAGTAGGATTAGTAACTTGAAAAAGGTAAAGACTTAGTCTTTGCTAAGACCCAAATCTCTATGTTCTCTAAGCAACCTAGAATGGCAACGGCGCATTTGATAAGCTATTTTCTTTATGCTCTAATGCAGCAGAGAGGCTATCAAAACTCTAATGCAAGCAATGTTGTAGTAAGGCAAGCAGGAGAGTGTCAATCCACTTCTAGATGATAGAGAATCCACAGAGAATGCAAGGTCTAAGACAAATCTAAGCGAATGAGACAGTTTATGAGAAATAATCTAAAAACTAAATGCAGCAACCTAAATGGAGTGAAACCTATTTTAAAAATACTAGAAAGGAAGCAGTTACCACGAGGAACAAACAGATAAATTAAAGAGAAGAGCTTCGAATTGTTAAAATTCGACTAGTGGATCGACCACAAGATCGAGCACTAGATCGAGCAGAAACGATCGATCTCGTCTAAAACCGTAAGAACAATGAATCTAAAGACCAGGATGCTATCAGGTAATAAGCTAAAGATGATATGAGACGTAAATATGCTAGAGGAGAGGGCTTGAGGGTTGAGATTCATATAAGGGGTTTCAAGGAACGATCTTGGGTTTGAAACTTTGGATCCACTCACTTTGGTGAGGATCTCTAAGCCTCGAAAACAAAACAAGATCTATCCGTGGCTTTCGGTATAGATCACTCTTTCATCCTCTCCTCCAAACCCATGGCTTTTGGTGGAAAAAGAGGTCGAAAGGCAAGGAAAACAGATTTCGAACAATGGCTTAACTAGTCCCCCAAACTTCCATGGCTTTTGGGAAGGGGTAACTAGCCTCTAAGGTGAGATTTTCCGAGGCCCCTGGATCCTGTCAAGGTAAGGGACCTCTCGGATCATGAAGCTCTTGGCGTGAGAGTCTTCAAGCATTAAGCTTTCAACACCTTAGAAGAGATAGCCTTAAAACGTTTAGAAAACAAACCAAGATCGAACCTTTTCTACCCCTTAATCCTCTCAACCCCTAACCCAAAGTGAACTACTCACTACACATAAAGTAAATCAAGCAAGGTGGAAGAGATGAAACGATAAACATGAAACAACGACTAGATTAAACGATAAGGTTCGAGAATACAAAAGCTTGAAAAGAAAACTGGTTCAACAATGGTGTTCTTCCGAAAACGAGAGAGAAAACTTGACGGAAAAAGTTAGAAAATCTAAAAGTTCTCCAAAAAGCATTCGCCGCCTTGCCTAAAATGTCAAAACAGTCCAATGGTCCCCCCTTCGCTAACAGCCAAAAACGGTTGAAAGGACAGAGATCGACCATTGGATCGAGTTGTTCTATCGATCATATCCGGCCATCGTGTCTTCCGCTCGATCCGGGTCTCCATCTTCTTTGGTGAATCGAGTGTTGCATCCGATCTCGGTATCGATCTTTGGGAGGATCGAGTGATGTACTCGATCCGGCTCTCGCTCTGCATGGCGTCATTTACGTCCGTACCGATACATCGATTGCTTCACTCGATCTCCATCTCGATCATTATCCTCGAATCGCCTAGTTGGCTCGATCTTCTGGTTGATCAACTCCTAGATCGACCGGCCATGCTCGATCTGCTCCTCGATCACTGGTCCTTAGCACACTCCCGAGCTTCCATGAACTGCTACATCGGCCTCCACACCTCCACGAACCTCCGTGTCTCCAAAGCAACCAGAAACAACCTGGAATGAATGCAAAATGCAGAGAAAATGCACATGCTGATGCAAGAATGCTCTAGGACCCTAAATGATGCAATCTAGCCTAAAACATGATACAAATGCATGAAAAACTACCTAATGAGTATGCAGAATGTATGCAATATGCAATGATATCAGCTTCTCTATGAGTTGCTTCTTGAAACGGCCAGGAAAAGGTAGCTTAGGTACATACGGTGGAGGTACATAAGCATCCTTCTCCTTAGTAGTTTGCTCCGCTTTCTTCTCAACAACCGTTTTGTCACCTCTTCTTGGCCCTTGAATCCACACGTTGTCAAAGTTCATCTCATCGTCACCTGAAAGCTTACCCTCCCACTCTTGAATTACAACGTCCTCGTTGTTCTGTGAAGTAACCGTAGGTGCTAGCTCTTTCCCACTCCTTAGCGTAATGGCATTGGCGTATTCCTTGGGATTTTTCTCACACTTGCCCAGTAAGCTATTCTGACCACTTGAGCTTGCCTTTCCGTTCTCAAGTTGCTTGATTTTATTATTCAAGGTGGTGATCTGAGTAGAGAAGTCCGTGAGAGACGAGTCTAAGCGAGTGTTCATCTCGGCAAACTTCTGGTTTGTAGAGGCTTGCCCTTAAAATGAGTTGTTGAAACATAGCTTGGACAGGATCAACTTGTTGTTGCAGCGGTTGTTGCTGCTGAGGTACAAAGCCCGGAGGGTACATTGGCGTATAACCCTTGTTTCCTTGCTGTTGTCCTTGGAAGTTGTTCTGCCCTTGCCCTTGGAAGCCACCACTCGGCTGAAAACCTTTGATGTAAGGTACAAAAGGCTTTGCTTGCTGAGCAGGGTACACTTGGTCCTTAGGGTTTGCGACAGTGGTGCTATGGTATGAGATATTGTTGTTCTGGTTGTCGCCTTGTGAATATCCTTGAGGTTTGTAGTTGTTTTGACCCGCTACCCAGTTGGCTTCTTCTTGACTCAACTCAAGCTCCTCTTGGATTTCATCCGCTTCAACAACATAGTGAACATGCTTCTGATTTGCAAAAACCAACTTGTCAATCTTCTCATGCCAGGATTTAACCTCTTTCTTGTGTGACTCTAGCTCAGAACCTCTCGGTGCATGGTCATAATCCTCTGCATAGTTGTCGTCACTTAATGCAAAGTTCTCAATCAGCTCCATGCCTTCTTCTACCTCTTGACCAAGGAAGTTTCCCTTACTAGCCGTGTCAATGATGTTACTGCATATTGCATACATTTTGCATACTCATTTGTTAGCTTTTCATGCATTTGTATCACATTTTAGGTTAGATTTCATCACTTAGAGTCCTAGAGCATTCTTGCACCAGCATACGCATGTTCCTTGCATTTTGCATCACATTTAGGTTGTTTCTGGCTGCTTTGGAGTCGCGGAAGTTCGTGGACATGTTGAGGCTGATGTAGCAGTTCGTGGGAGCTCGGATATATGCTAAGGATCAGAGATCGAGGAGCAGATCGAGCATGGCCGGTCGATCTAGGAGGTGATCGACCAGAAGATCGAGCTAACCAGGCGATCTAAAGAGAATGATCGAGACAAAGATCGAGTGAAGCAGTCGATCAAACGGTACGGACGTGAATGACGCCATGCAGAGCAAGAGCCAGATCGAGTACACCACTCGATCCAGCCGAAGATCGATACCGAGATCGGATGCAACACTCGATTCGCCGATGATGATCGAGACCCAGATCGAGCCGAAGACACGATGTCCGGATATGATCGAGAGAACCGCTCGATCCTGGAGTCGATCTTTGTTCTTTCAACCACTTTTGACCGCTAGCGAGGGGGGGGGACCATCATCTTGTTTTGGCCATTTTGGGAAGGCGGCGACGTCTTTTCCCCAGACAACTTTGAATCCTTATCTTTTTCTTCATGTTTTCTCTCTGTTTTTCGTGAAGAACACCATTGTCGAACTTGAGTATTTCTTAAGCTTTGTAATCGAATCATTTCCGTCTTAATCTAGTTTTCTTTCCATGTTCATCCTTTCCTTTTACATTCTTTGCTTGATTTACTTTATGTGTAGTGAGTAGTTTATTTGGGTTCGGGGTTGAGAGGATTAAGGGGTCTAAAGGGTTTCGATCTTGGGGTTTTTCTAAGCGTTTTCAACGGCTATCTCTTCTAAGGTGTTGAGATCTCAATGCTTGAAGAATCTCACGCCAAGAGCTTCATGATCCGAGAGGTTCCTTACCTTGACAGGATTCAGGAGCCTCGGAAGATCACACCTTAGAGACTAGTTACCCCTTCCCAAAAGCCATGAAAGTTTGGGGGATTAGTTAAGCCATTAATTTGAAATCTGCTTTCCATGCCCTTCGACCTCTCTTTCTACCAAAAGCCATGGGTTTGGAGGAGAGGATGAAGGAGTGATCTATACCGAAAGCCACGGATAGATCTTGCTAAGTTTTCAAGGCTTAGAGATCCTCACATAGTGAGTCGATTTAAAGTTTTCAACCCAAGGTCGAACCTTTGAAACCCCTGACCATGAATCTCAACCCTACGCCCTTTTCTTTTAGCATCTTTACATCTTATCTCGTCATTCGCTTGATCTTTGATAGCATCCTGGTCATTAGTTTTACTGTCCTTGCATTTTTAGACGAGATCGATTGTTATTGCTCGATCTAGTGGTCGATCTCATGGTCGATCCACTAGTCAAATTTTAGTAATTCGAAGCTTTGTTCTTTAATTATTCTGTTTGTTCCTCGTGGGAGTTCCTTCATTCCTAGTATTTTAAAAATAGGTTGCATTCTACTTAAGTTGCTGCATCTAGTTTTTAGAGATTTTCTCATAAATCATCTCATTTCGCTTGGATTTGCATTAGTCCTTGTATTCTCTTTGCATTCTCTACCACTCTAGGCATGGATTGACTCTCTCTTGCTTGCTGTACTACAACATGTCTTGCATTTGAGTTTTATAACTTCATTGCATTTTCACCCTTGCTAAGAAAGTGTTTATCAAATGGCGTCGTTGCCATCCTAGGACTGTTTAGAGAACATAGAGATTTGGGACTTAGCAAAGCCTAAGTCTTTACCTTTTTCAAGTTACTAATCATTCTACTCTCAAACGTGTGTTTTCAGGTACATGAATCTTCGTTCAAGGGGAGACAACAATCTACTACAACCCTTAGACAACATTCATCAGCTTGGTCACTCACGGCAAAGGAGAGTCAGAGAACAAGCCAGAGCCTTTGAGGAGATTGTTCAGCACGGTTTGGTTGATTTCGAAGCTATGGCTGAACACGAGCATCCAGAAGGACCTCCTCCAGCTCACGGGGCAGCAGGAAGGGGCAATGGAAACCCCCAACACGCGGCTAGACCCGAAGGATCATAGGAGCCGGAGATGCTCCCAATACTCATCACAATAGGTTTGGGATCACTCCTCCTCCTGTACAAAACAACAACTTCGAGATCAAGCCAGGTTTCATCTCAATGGTGGAAAACAACAAGTTCCACGGTTTGCAATGGAAGATCCCTTGGAGCACCTTGACAACTTCGAGCAAGTATGTGGGATGATAAAGATCAATGGCATATCCGAAGATGCTTTCAAGCTGCGTCTCTTCCCCTTTTCACTCGTAGACAAAGATAGGCATTGGGAGAAGACCCTCCCACAAGGCACTATCACCTCATGGGCCGAGTGTAAGAAGCCCTTTCTCTCAAAGTTCTTCTCAAGCACCAGGACAGCACGGTTGAGAAGCGAAATCAGCGGTTTCACTCAAAGGAACAATGAGACATTCAACGAGGCAATGGAGCGTTTCAAAGACTACACGATCCAATGTCCTCATCACGGTTACAGTGAGGAGACCCTACTCAGCACCATCTACCATGGAGCTTCACCAAAGATCAGGTTGTTGCTTGACACAGCTAGCAAAGGGAACTTCCTCGGTCAGGAGGTGGAAGAGGGTATGGAGCTGATAGAAAACTTGGCATTGAGTGATGGCAACTACGCTGAGGATTATGACCGTGCACCGAGGGGATCAGAGCTAGAGTCTCACAAAAAGGAGCTGAAGTCTTTGCATGAGAAGATAGATAAGCTGGTGTTAGCCAATCAGAAGCATGTTCACTTTGTTGGTGAAGCTGATGAGAACCAAGAGGAGTTAGAGTTGAGCCAAGAAGAAGCCAATTGGGTGGCGGGACAGAACAACTACAAACCTCAAGGCTACAACCAAGGCTAACAGAACAACAACCTCTCTTACCGAAGCACCAACGTAGCCAACCTTAAAGATCAAGTGTACCCTGCTCAGCAAGCAAAACATTTCATCTCTTACAACAAAGGTTTTCAACCGAGTGGTGGTTTCCAAGGTCAAGGGCAGAACAACTTCCAAGGGCAACATCAAAATAACAAGGGTTATACACCTAACTACCCTCCGGGCGTTGCACCTCAGCAGCAACAACCGATGCAACAACAAGTTGATCCGGTTCAAGCAATGTTTCAACAGCTGATACAAGGGCAAGCCTCTACAAACCAGAAGTTCGCCGAGATGAACACTCGTCTAGAGTCGTCTCTCACTGACTTCTCCACTCAGATCACAAACTTAAACAACAAGATCAAGCAGCTAAAGAAGGGGAAAGCGAGTACGAGTGGTCAGAATAGTCTTCCGGGAAAGTGTGAGCTGAATCCTAAGGAGTATGCTAACGCCATAACGTTGAGAAGCGGCAAAGAGCTCGAACCTCCGTTCTCTACCAAGAACAACGAGGACGTTGTAATTCAAGAGGGGGAGGGTAAACCTTCGGCTGATGATGATGAGATTAACTTTGACAACGTTTGGATCCAAGGGCCAAGAAGAGGAGACAAAGCAGTTGCTGAGAAGAAAGCTGAGCAAACTACTAAGGAGAAGAATGCTTATGTGCCTCCACCGTATGTACCTAAGCTCCCATTTCCTGGCCGGTTCAAGAAGCAACTCATAGAGAAGCATAGAATCCTCTTTGAGAAGCATCTTAAGGACGTGGAGATCAAGCTACCTCTCGTTGACTGCCTTGCAATGATGCCTAAATGCGCCAAATTCTTCAAAGACACTCTCGTGAAGAAGAATAAGGAAAGCAAGGAGGTACTGGTTGTAAGTGAAGAGTGTAGTGCTGTGATACATAAGGAGATAGTCCCTAAGAAGTTGGGAGACTCTGGAAGCTTCACTATACCCTGCGCTTTAGGTCCTCTAGAGTTCAAGAGTTGCTTATGTGATCTCAGAGCTAGCATAAACCTGATGCCTCACTCTGTGGCTAAGAAGCTTGGCTTTACTCATTTCAAAGACTGTCGGATCTCGTTGGTACTGGCTGATAGGAGTGTGAGGCTACCAGTGGGGCTGCTTGAAGATTTACCGGTGCGAATCAGTGGTGTGACCGTGCCTACGGACTTTGTCGTGTTGGAGATGGATGAAGAGCCTAAGGATCCAGTCATCTCAGGGAGACCATTCCTAGCAACCGCTGGGGCTATCATAGATGTGAAGAATGGGAAGATTGCCTTGCATTTGGGAAAGGAGATAAGGCTGGACTTCGACATCAATGAGGTTCTGAAGAAGCCGACCATTGAAGGGCAAGCTTTCTATATTGAAACGATGGATGCTTTAGCGGATGAGTTGCTGGAAGAGCTGGCTCTAGAAGACCATCTGAAGCTAGCACTGACTAAGGAGCCAGGGGAGTTTGGCTATTTGGACCAGAGGACCCAGGAGTACGTTAACCTGCTGGATACTAGGAGGATTATTAAGAATGATGAAGGTTGCTGCCTAGAGATCGATCCCAAGATCGACGCTTGATAAACTGATTTCTTATGCTCTAATGCAGCAGAGAGGCTATCAAAACTCTAGTGCACGCAATGTTGTAGTAAAGCAAGCAGGAGAGTGTCAATCCACTTCTAGATGATAGAGAATCCACAGGGAATGCAAGGTCTAAGACAAATCTAAGCAAATAAGATAATTCATGGGAAAAATTCTAAAAACTAAATGCCGCAACCTAAACAGAGCGAAACTTATTTTAAAAATACAACAAAGGAAGCAGTTACCACGAGAAACAAACAGACAAATTAAAGGGAAGAGCTTCGAATTGTTAAAATTCGACTAGTGGATCGACCACAAGATCGACCACTAGATCGAGCAGAAACGATCGATCTCGTCTAAAACTGTAAGAATAATGAATCTAAAGACCAGGATGCTGTCAGGTAACTAGCTAAAGATGAAATGAGACGTAAATATGCTAAGAGAAAGGGCTTTAGGGTTGAGATTCATATAAAGGGTTTCAAGGATCGATCTTGGGTTTGAAACTTTAGATCGACTCACTTGGTGAGGATCTCTAGGCCTCGAAAACAAAACAAGATCTATCCGTGGCTTTCGGTATAGATCACTCTTTCATCCTCTCCTCCAAACCCATGGCTTTTGGTGGAAAAAGAGGTTGAAAGGCAGGGAAAACAGATTTCTAGTAATGGCTTAACTAGTCCCCCAAACTTCCATGGCTTTTGGGAAGGGGTAACTAGTCTCTAAGGTGTGATCTTCCGAGGCCCCTGGATCCTGTCAAGGTAAGGGACCTCTCGGATCATGAAGCTCTTGGCGTGAGAGTCTTCAAGCATTAAGCTTTCAACACCTTAGAAGAGATAGCCTTAAAAACGTTTAGAAAACAAACCAAGATCGAACCTTTTCTACCCTTCAATCCTCTCAACCCCGAACCCAAAGTAAACTACTCACTACTCATAAAGTAAATCAAGCAAAGCAGAATAAATGAAACGATAAACATGAAAGAAAGACTAGATCAAACGATAAGGATTCAAATACAAAAGCTTCAAACAATGGTGTTCTTGCGAAAACGAGAGAGAAAACATGAAAAGAAAGATAAGAAATCTAAAAGTTATCGAAAAAGGGCGTCGCCGCCTTGCCTAAAATGTCCAAACAATCCAATGGTCCCCCCTTCGCTAACAGCCAAAAACGGTTGAAAGGACAGAGATCGACCATTGGATCGAGTTGTTCTCTCGATCATATCCGGACATCGTGTCTTCGGCTCGATCCGGGTCTCGATCTTCATCGGTGAATCGAGTGTTGCATCCGATCTCGGTATCGATCTTTGGGTGGATCGAGTGGTGTACTCGATCTGGCTCTCGCTCTGCATGGCGTCATTTACGTCCGTACCGATTGATCGCTTGCTTCACTCGATCTCCGTCTCGATCATTATCCTTGGATCGCCTAGTTGGCTCGATCTTCTGGTCGATCAACCCCTAGATCGACCGGTCATGCTCGATCTACTCCTCGATCACTGGTCCTTAGCACATTCCCGAGCTCCCATGAACTGCTACATCGGCCTCCACGAACCTCCATGACTCCAAAGCAACCAGAATCGACCAGGAATGGATGCAAAATGCCGAGAAAATGCACATGCTGATGCAAGAATGCTCTAGGACCCTAAGTGATGCAATCTAACCTAAAACATGATACAAATGCATGAAAAACTATCTAATGAGTATGCAAAATGTATGCAAAATGCAATGACATCAACTCCCCCAAACTTACTTCTTGCTTGCCCTCAAGCAACAAAAAATAAGTAAGGAAGAGAGGTTTTCAGAAAAATCAAAGGGGTTTTAAACTTTTTGCCAAGGTGCCTTTCGAATAGATCATCTCAATGTCCTAGTTAACAGTTCTAAAATGCTAAGCTTACACTCATACTCCAAAGGACTTAGCCATACTCATCACACAAAAAAATTCAAATCATGACTCTCTTATTCCTAACAATCAAAGAAATTCATCCTTTAACATTCATTAACATTCGAACCATGAATCAAACTCATGCACTTTAAAGCAAAACATATTTGGCTAAGGGTTATGGTTATGAGCATAGAATGATCTCATTCGAAAAGGGTTTATAATTAGACAAGGGTTTCTCTCAAAAATGGTTTGAACCAATGCATAATGCTAAAGGTAAAGACAATTTCTGCATACATGATTAGATTCTCATCTACCCATGTAAACTATCAAACAGTCCTATACCCCTCTCATTTAAGAAATTTAATCCTCACTCACCACTTAAGAGTCTACCCTTTTTCTCACACTTAGCAATCCCCAATTCAAAATAAAGACATTTTTAAACTTTTTAGGCTAGTGAAAAGGTTTTGAAAAATATTTTTGCTCTTAGGAATTTCTTATTAGTAGCTCAATTATTATTATTATTTTTCTTTTCATTTTTTTTTCTTTATTTGGCACTTAGGCTCTTTTATTTATTTATTTTTTTTCTTTTCTTTTTCTCCCTTTTTTTTTTTATTTAGAGAGAGCTACCTTCTGAAATAGAGCATAATTAGTTTTAAAAACAAACCTTTCACTTAAAACCTCATTTCTTTCCTTAAAACACAAACTCTTTTGAACCGAAAACAAATACACAAGAAAGCAATCCCAATGATCCCCCAAACTTATCCTAAGCCTATACCTAGCTTCAAAATGCAAAGCTAGCAATCAATTATGAAAACGAAATCATGTCGCCTAAACCTAACACTTTATGCCAAGTTCAAACCGAAAATAAGGCCTCACAAAGATGTCACACAAGAACATTTGGCTTCAAAGGAGGGTAAGGTTCAAGGAGGGAGTTCTACTTAGGCTCACAAAGAGTGGTAAAAAGGAAGAAGAGAGCCTAAATATTTTAAAACCATGTGTTCATTTTCAAATGCATAAGAATGATAATTAGATTTTCAAATTAAGGTTTTCACTTAGTAGGATGAGTTTCAAATCATGAGAGTTCAATTCAAGCCACGGAAATCCTAACTAGTGATCCAATCATGGTTAGAACTTACTTTCAAAGCATAAACAAAGCATTAGAGAACTACTAACTAGGACATTGAAATGATTCATAAGTAAAACACCTTTTTAAGAAATTCTAACCCCTTATGCAAAATGCAAACAACCTAGGTGATATGAGAAATTCTAGACTCAATCCTAACATGTTTTTAAAGAGATGAATGCAACTACATGAATCTTTGAAAAAATTTTAAAAATTTTACCAATTTTTCATGAACTAAGACTCAAGGATGCAAAAAGGAAAATAAGATCAAAGAACACAAGATTAAATCACACAAGTACTCCCCCAAACTTGCTTGACACCGTCCCGGTGGCAAACTCATCCGAAGGAGCAAACAAACACAATGCAAGAAACAAACATGAGCGGTTATATACAATGGAAGAAGGTTGTTACCTCTTGTCTAGGCTCGGCTGGAACTTGAGGATGTTCCAGAGGAGCTAGAGATTGTTGCTTTTCCTTTGTTGCCTGGTTCTTGGAGGGAGTGGCACGCTTGCTGAATGTTGTCTCCTTGGGTCTCGCGGATAACAACTCCTCCGGTTGAGAGTCTCCTCTTCTCGGGTTGTTGTATCTCTTGGCTTGTAGCTGGCTTAGGCTGGCCTCCTTGGAGTTGTTTGACTTTCTTCCCCAGCTTCTTAAGCATCTTCCCTTTCCACTTGTTGATCTTCCGCTGCATCTCCACCACCGAGGCTAAGAACTTCTCGGTTTTGGTCCTCGGCTCAAAGTCCAGCTTGGGAAGTGTGTAAACCTCGGGCATCTCATCCACTGTTCCTGGAGACTCTGACCTTTGGCACGGGGCAATGGCTGAAGCAGGCGGTCCTCCTAAAGGGGCAAAGCATTCTTCCTCCATGGGTAAGAACTCGATGTTCCCGACACCAAGCAGCTCGGTCTCACCTCTGTTGGGGAGGATGCACACTCTCTTCTTATCTTCCTCATCTATGAAGAGGTAAGCATAAAACCCTTCTGCTTGCGTGCGTCCCAAGCTATCAGTGTTTCTCATGTATGCTTCATCCATGAAAGCTCTGTTTGGGACGTGAGCAAAGTCATGGATAGGCACACCGGCTTGCACGAACAAAGGAGTAAGGAAACCGCCAATGTAGGAAGAGGTTGCCTTGCACCGTAAGGCATAAGCCTTGTACTTCACCAGAGAAGCCGCGAGCACACAGCCGTAATTCACTTCATCGCCGAGTTCATCTTCTATGGGCTCATCATTCGCATCCGGATCAGACACCAAGTGCTTCACGCCTTGGAAAAGGAAGCACAGCTCCGTCTTCGTGACGGTAGGAGCAACAGACCTTCCACTGAATGTATTGGCAATCAGCTTCAGAGTATACCTCAGCACCAGACTCCTAACTCTCTTGATCTTGGCGGTGTTGGCTTTGTAGTCTTCATTGCTGATCAGGTCCCAAAACTCGTCGGCTTTCTTGAAGGCTGGGAATTCCACCTTGTTTGCATCAGCCTTGAGACCGTAGGCTTGGCATAGCTCGGGGATGGATAGTTTGTAAGCTTGACGGCCAACATTGAAGTAGAGACGGCCTTGGGAAGGGACAGGGGCACTCGGATTCTCATACCGGAACTCCAAGGTGGCAAGGAAATCTATCGTCACCTCGGGAATGGTAGGGCAGTCCATCCGCGACAAGCATCTCAAACCAATGTTCTTGAGGAGTTGGTCGAAGTCCCCAAGGATCCCGAGCCTGGACAAAAGCTCTCGATCAGCAAACTTCGTAGGTTCAAACCGGAGCCTCTCAAGCCTCTTCTTATCCCTCTTTTCATCTTTGCTCCACCGGACCCTCTCTTGAGCCACTACTTCTCGTCCTTCTCCTTCTTGTGCTTGCTCCTCTCTTGTTCTCTTTGGTGCCATTGTTCCTGAAACAAAATTCTACAGAGAATGATTAGCAAGTGGCGATTTGATGAGAATGAGAGAAGAGAAGGAGAGAATTTATAAAAACTACCCTAGAATTTTGGGGATTAAATAAAAATCATAGCTACATAAAAGGGAAACAAATATTTTAGATACTGAAAATCCAGAATTTTTCCTTTTACTTAGCCTGATCAACCTCAATGCCCTTCTCTGATATCTTATGACCAAGCACGATCCCTTCCTTAACCATAAAGTGGCATTTCTCCCAGTTCAGCACCAGGTTTGTCTCTTCACAACGTTTAAGTACCCTGCAAAGATTCAACAAACACGCAGGAAAGGACGCACCATACACAGAGAAGTCATCCATAAACACCTCTACCATCTCCTCTATAAGATCGGAGAAGATCGACATCATACACCGCTGAAAGGTAGCCGGTGCATTACACAATCCAAACGGCATCCTTCGATATGCAAAGGTACCGTAGGGACATGTAAAAGTCGTTTTCTCCTGATCGTTTGGGTGAATAGGTATTTGAAAGAAACCGCTATACCCATCGAGAAAACAGTAGTAAGGGTGATTTGCAAGTCTCTCAAGCATTTGATCAATAAAAGGCAAAGGGAAATGGTCTTTTCTAGTCGCAAGGTTAAGCTTTCTATAGTCAATACACATTCTATGACCAGTAATGGTCCTAGTAGGGATAAGTTCATCCTTTTCATTCCTTATGACCGTGATCCCTCCCTTCTTAGGCACCACGTGTACAGGGGAAACCCACGTGCTGTCACTTATGGGATAGATCACGTCAGCCTCTAAAAGCTTAAGGATTTCCTTCTTAACAACCTCTTTCAAGTTAGGATTCAAACGCCTTTGATGTTCTACAGAAGTGGCGTTCTCATTATCCAAGTGAATCCTATGAGTGCAAAGCATTGGCGAAAGGCCTTTGATGTCACTTAAAGAGTACCCAATGGCCTTCCTATACTTTCTCAGCTCAGTTAAGAGCGAGTGCAACTCATCATTACTAAGGTTTTCATTTACTATCACGGGATATGTGTCATTAGGTCCTAAGAAAGCATACCTTAGCCCTTTTGGGAGCTCCTTAAGGTCCACCTTTGGGGCTAACAGCTCACTCCAGTCATCCTCGTGGCTGTTGTTGTTATTCTCCTCCTTGGAACTCTCCTTTGAACTCGAGGCATGGCCCTTCAGACTGCTTTCCTCTATCGCTATCCCTTCTGTGATCGAGTCCCCCGGTCGATTCTCCTCTCGATGTCGTCTAGATCGAGCCATTTCACTCGATTCACTTACTCGATTGGATATGGATCGAGTAAGGGATCGAGACGCTGAGTCGATCTCTTGATTGGACTCCAAAATGATCGGGAGGTCTTTCTCGATCGTCCACTCGATTGTTTCTCCTGATCGAGCATCATTCTCGATTCGTTAGTCGATTGTTGCACCGGATCGAGTTGGGTTCTCGATTGACTTGTCTGACTCCTGGATCGAGTGATAGCGTCGATATCGGAGTCGATCTCTAGGCAGCAACCTTCTTCATTCTTGATGATCCTCCTCGAATCCAGCAGGTTCACGTACTCTTGGGTTCTCTGGTCCACATAGCCAAACTCTTCTGGCTCCTTAGTGAGTGCTAGCTTCAAATGGTCTTCTAGAGCTAGCTCTTCCAACAACTCATCCGCTAGAGCATCCATCGTTTCAATATAGAAAGCTTGTCCTTCAATGGTTGGCTTCTTTAGAACCTTGTTGATGTCAAAGTCCTGCCTGATCTCTTTCCCCAAATGCAAGGCAATCTTCCCATTCTTCACATCTATTATAGCTCCGGCGGTTGCAAGGAATGGTCTCCTTAAGATGAGTGGGTCTTTCGGCTCCTCGTCCATCTCCAACACTACAAAGTCTGTAGGTAAGTTCACACCACTGATTCGCACCGGTAAGTCTTCAAGCAACCCAACCGGTAATCTCACGCTCCTATCAGCCAGCACCAATGAGATCCGACATTCTTTAAACCGAGTAAAACCAAGCTTCTTAGCCGCGGAGTGAGGTATCAAGTTTATGCTAGCTTCGAGATCACACAAGCAACTCTTGAACTCTAGAGGACCCAAAGCACAAGGTATAGTGAAGCTTCCAGGATCTCCCAGCTTCTTAGGCACTATCTCCTTATGAATAACCGCACTACACTCTTCGCTTAGCACAAGTACCTCTTTGCTTTCTTTGTTCTTCTTCACAAGGGTGTCCTTGAAAAATTTGGCGCACTTGGGCATCATAGCGAGACAGTCTACAAGAGGCAGCTTTATCTCCACGTCTCTCAAGTGCTTCTCAAACAAAATTTGGTGCTTCTCTATTAGCTGCTTTTTGAAACGACCCGGAAATGGCAACTTTGGTACGTAAGGTGGGGGCACGCAGTCATTCTTCTCCTTGGTGGTTTTCTCAGATTTCTTCTCAACGAATGCCTTATCACCTCTTCTCGGTCCTTGAATCCACACGTTGTCAAAGTTGATCTCCTCATTATCAGCCGAAAGTTTACCCTCCCCCTCTTGAATTACAACGTCCTCGTTGTTCTTTGTAAAGACCGGAGGTTCAAGCTCTTTGCCACTTCTCAATGTAATAGCATTGGCATACTCCTTGGGGTTTTGCTCACACTTTCCCGGAAGGCTGTTCTGACCACTCGTGCTTGCTTTACCCTTCTCCAGCTGCTTTATCTTGTTGTTAAGGTTGGTGATTTGAGTGGAGAAGTCGGTTAGAGATGAATCAAGCCTAGTGTTCATTTCAGCGAACTTCTGATTGGTAGAAGCTTGCCCTTGTATTAGTTGTTGGAACATTGCTTGAACCGGATCAACTTGTTGTTGCATCGGTTGTTGTTGCTGAGGTGCAAGGCCCGGAGGGTAGTTAGGAGTATAACCCTTGTTTTGTTGTTGTTGCCCTTGGAAGTTGGCTTGCCCTTGACCTTGGAAACCACTCCTTGGTTGAAAACCTTTGTTGTAAGGGATGAAAGGTTTAGCTTGTTGAGCAGGGTACACTTGATCGTTAGGGTTGGCTACGTTGGTGCTCCGGTAAGAGAGGTTGTTGTTCTGGTAGCCTTGGTTGTAGCCTTGAGACTTGTAGTTGTTCTGTCCAGCCACCCAATTTGCTTCTTCTTGGCTTAGCTCCAACTCCTCTTGGTTCTCATCAGCTTCACCAACGAAGAGAACATGCTTCTGATTAGCAAGGACCAACTTGACAATCTTCTCATGCAATGATTTGAGCTCCTTCTTGTGAGACTCTAATTCTGATCCTCTTGGTGCTCGGTCATAATCCTCGGCATAGTTTCCATCACTCAACGCCAGGTTTTCTATCAGCTCCATACCCTCTTCAACCTCTTGACCGAGGAAGTTCACTTTGCTAGCTGTATCAAGCAACAACCGGATCTTTGGTGAATCTCCACGGTATATGGTACTGAGTAGAGACTCCTCACTGAACCCGTGATGAGGACATTGGATCGTGTAATCTTTGAAACGCTCCATAGCCTCATTGAATGTCTCGTTGTTCCTTTGAGTGAAACCGCTGATTTCGCTTCTCAACCGAGCAGTCCTGGTGCTTGAGAAGAACTTTGAGAGGAAAGCCTTCTTACATTCAGCCCATGATGTGATGGTGCCTTGTGGGAGGGTCTTCTCCCAATGTCTAGCTTTGTCTCCGAGTGAAAAAGGGAAGAGACGTAGCTTGAAAGCATATTCTGATATACCGTTGATCTTTATCATTCCACATACTTGCTCGAAATTGTCCAAGTGGTCCAAGGGGTCTTCCATTGCTAAGCCGTGGAACTTGTTGTTTTGCACCATGGAGATGAAACCCGGCTTGATCTCGAAGTTATTGTTTTGTACTGGAGGAGGAGTGATCCCAAACCTATTGTGGTGGGTATTGGGAACATCTCCGGCTCCTATGATCCTCGGAGGTCTAGCCGCGTGTTGGGGGTTTCCATTGCCCCGTCCTGCTGGAGGAGGTCCCACTGGATGCTCGTGTTCAGCCATGTCTTCAAAGTTAACCAGACCGTGTTGAACAATCTCCTCAAAGGCTCTTGTTTGATCTATGACTCTCCTTTGCCGTGAGTGACCAAGCTGATGAATGTTGTCTAAGGGCTGTAGTAGATTGTTGTCTCCCTTTGAACGAATATTCATGTACCTGAAAACACACGGTTTAGAGAAAAGGTATTAGTAACTTGAAAAAGGTAAAGATTTAGTCTTTGCTAAGACCTAGAATGGCAAAGGCGCCATTTGATAAACTGATTTCTTATGCTCTAATGCAGCAGAGAGGCTATCAAAACTCTAGTGCACGCAATGTTGTAGTAAAGCAAGCAGGAGAGTGTCAATCCACTTCTAGATGATAGAGAATCCACAGGGAATGCAAGGTCTAAGACAAATCTAAGCAAATAAGATAATTCATGGGAAAAATTCTAAAAACTAAATGCAGCAACCTAAACAGAGCGAAACTTATTTTAAAAATACTAGAAAGGAAGCAGTTACCACGAGAAACAAACAGACAAATTAAAGGGAAGAGCTTCGAATTGTTAAAATTCGACTAGTGGATCGACCACAAGATCGACCACTAGATCGAGCAGAAACGATCGATCTCGTCTAAAACTGTAAGAACAATGAATCTAAAGACCAGGATGCTGTCAGGTAACTAGCTAAAGATGAAATGAGACGTAAATATGCTAAGAGAAAGGGCTTTAGGGTTGAGATTCATATAAAGGGTTTCAAGGATCGATCTTAGGTTTGAAACTTTAGATCGACTCACTTGGTGAGGATCTCTAAGCCTCGAAAACAAAACAAGATCTATCCGTGGCTTTCGGTATAGATCACTCTTTCATCCTCTCCTCCAAACCCATGGCTTTTGGTGGAAAAAGAGGTTGAAAGGCAAGGAAAACAGATTTCGAGTAATGGCTTAACTAGTCCCCAAACTTCCATGGCTTTTGGGAAGGGGTAACTAGTCTCTAAGGTGTGATCTTCCGAGGCCCCTGGATCCTGTCAAGGTAAGGGACCTCTCGGATCATGAAGCTCTTGGCGTGAGAGTCTTCAAGCATTAAGATTTCAACACCTTAGAATAGATAGCCTTAAAAACGTTTAGAAAACAAACCAAGATCGAACCTTTTCTACCTTTCAATCCTCTCAACCCCGAACCCAATGTAAACTACTCACTACTCATAAAGTAAATCAAGCAAAGCAGAAGAAATGAAACGATAAACATGAAAGAAAGACTAGATCAAACGATAAGGATTCGAATACAAAAGCTTCAAAAGAAAACTGGTTCAACAATGGTGTTCTTGCGAAAACGAGAGAGAAAACATGAAAAGAAAGATAAGAGATCTAAAAGTTATCGAAAAAGGGCGTCGCCGCCTTGCCTAAAATGTCCAAACAATCCAATGGTCCCCCCTTCGCTAACAGCCAAAAACGGTTGAAAGGATAGAGATCGACCATTGGATCGAGTTGTTCTCTCGATCATATCCGGACATCGTGTCTTCGGCTTGATCCGGGTCTCGATCTTCATCGGTGAATCGAGTGTTGCATCCGATCTCGGTATAGATCTTCGGGTGGATCGAGTGGTGTACTCGATCTGGCTCTCGCTCTGCATGGCATCATTTACGTCCGTACCGATTGATCGATTGCTTCACTCGATCTCCGTCTCGATCATTATCCTTGGATCGCCTAGTTGGCTCGATCTTCTGGTCGATCAACCCCTAGATCGACCGGTCATGCTCGATCTACTCCTCGATCACTGGTCCTTAGCACATTCCCGAGCTCCCATGAACTGCTACATCGGCCTCCACACCTCCACGAACCTCCATGACTCCAAAGCAACCAGAAACAATCTGGAATGGATGCAAAATGCCGAGAAAATGCACATGCTGATGCAAGAATGCTCTAGGACCCTAAGTGATGCAATCTAACCTAAAACATAATACAAATGCATGAAAAACTATCTAATGAGTATGCAAAATGTATTCAAAATACAATGACATCAACGCTATCACTCGATCCAGGAGTCAAATCGACAAGGCAATCGAGAACACAACTCGATCCGGTGCAACAATCGACAGACAGATCGAGAGGAATGCTCGATCAGGAAAAACAATCAAGTCGACGTCGAGAGAAACCTCCCAATCATTATGGGGTCTAATCAAGAGATCGACTCAGCGTCTCGATCCCTTACTCGATCCACATCAAATCGAGTAAGTGAATCGAGCAAAATTGCTCGATCTAGACGACATCGAGAGGAGAATCGACTGGAGGACTCGATTTTATAAGGGATAGCGATGGAGGAAAGCAGTCTAAAGGGCCATGCCTCGGGGTCTAAGGATGACTGGAGTGAGCTGTTAGCCCCAAAGGTGGACCTTAAGGAGCTCCCAAAAGGGCTAAGGTATGCTTTCTTAGGGCCTAATAACACCTATCCCGTGATTGTGAATGAAAACCTAAGTGATGATGAGTTGTACTTGCTCCTGACTGAGCTGAGAAAGTATAGGAAGGCCATTAGGTACTCTTTAAGTGACATCAAGGGCCTTTCACCAATGCTTTGCACTCATAGGATTCACTTGGATAATGAGAACGCCTCATCTATAGAACATAAAAGGCGTTTGAATCCTAATTTGAAAGAGGTTGTCAAGAAAAAAATCCTTAAGCTTTTAGAGGCTGACGTGATCTATCCCATAAGTGACAGCACGTGGGTTTCTCCTGTACACATGGTGCCTAAGAAGGGAGGGATCACGGTCATAAGGAATGAAAAGGATGAGCTTATTCCTACTAGAACCATCACTGGTCATAGGATGTGTATTGATTATAGGAAACTTAACCTTCCGACTAGGAAAGACAATTCACCCAAATGATCAGGAGAAGACGACCTTCACATGTCCCTACGGTACCTTCGCATATCGAAGGATGCCGTTTGGATTGTGTAATGCACCAGCTACGTTTCAGCGGTGTATGATGTCGATCTTCTCCGATCTAATAGAGGAGATGGTAGAGGTGTTCATGGATGACTTCTCTGTCTATGGTGCGTCCTTTTCTGCATGTTTGTTGAATCTTTGCAGGGTACTAAAACGTTGTGAAGAGACAAACTTGGTGCTGAACTGGGAGAAATGCCACTTTATGGTTAAGGAAGGGATCATGCTTGGTCATAAGATATCAGAGAAGGGCATTGAGGTTGATCAGGCTAAAGTGGAAGTCATGATGGGTCTTGAGCCACCGGTTAATGTTAAGGGAGTCAGATGCTTCTTGGGACACGCAGGGTTCTATAGGCGCTTCATCAAGGATTTCTCCAAGATTGCACGCCCCCTTACGCGGTTGTTGTGCAAGGAAGCTGAGTTTGTGTTTGATGAGGAGTGTTTGAGAGCTTTCGTGACCATCAAGGAAGCCCTTACATCAGCTCCTATAGTCCAAGCACCAGACTGGTCTCTTCCCTTTGAGATCATGTGTGATGCTAGTGACTACGCCGTAGGAGCCGTTCTTGGTCAGAAGAAAGACAAGAAGCTGCACGTGATCTACTATGCTTCAAGAACCTTGGATGACACGCAAACAAGGTACACCACTACGGAGAAGGAGTTGCTTGCAGTAGTGTTCGCCTTTGAGAAGTTCAGATCTTATCTCGTTGGTTCCAAGGCTATTGTATACACGGATCACGCTGCCTTGCGATACATCTACTCGAAGAAAGACACTAAGCCTCGGCTCTTAAGATGGATTCTCTTACTCCAGGAGTTTGACATGGAGATTAAAGACAAGAAAGGAATAGAAAACGGAGTCGCTGACCATCTCTCACGGCTAAGGATCAATGAGTCTCTCCCCTTAGATGACTCTCTTCCAGAAGAGCAGCTCATGGCGATTACCACGGCTGTTTGTGGAAAGCTAGAAGGGAGGTTTGAGGAGGTGTTGAGTTTCAAAGACGAGGATCTACCGTGGTATGCTGATGTGGTGAACTATCTAGCGTGTGGTGAGGAGCCAACACATCTCAACAGCTATCACAAGAAGCGGTTTATGAGAGAGGCTAGTGATTACTTTTGGGACGAGCCCTACTTATACAAGAGAGGAGTAGACAGTTTGTACCGGAGATGTGTTACAAAGGAAGAAGCCAGGGACATCCTCTATCATTGCCATGGCTCTTCCTACGGAGGACACTTCGCCTCATTCAAGACTGCCATGAAAGTGTTGCAAGCCGGTTTCTGGTGGCCGTCCATTTTTAAAGATGCACACGAGTTTGTGAAGAGCTGTGAGGCATGTAAACGAGCAGGGAACATCACTAAGAGGAACGAAATGCCTCAAGTTCCCATCTTCGAGGTTGACGTGTTCGACGCGTGGGGCATAGACTTCATGGGGCCATTTCCTTCTTCATATGGCAACAAATACATCTTAGTAGCAGTGGATTATGTCTCTAAATGGGTTGAGGCTGTTGCTTCCCCTACAAATGACTCTAAGGTGGTAATCAAGCTGTTCAAGAGTATCATCTTCCCGAGGTTTGGGGTACCCAAGGTTGTTATAAGCGATGGGGGAAGGCACTTTATAAACAAGGTCTTTGAGAACCTCTTGAGAAAGTATGGAGTTAAGCATAAGGTGGCTACACCGTATCATCCTCAAACAAGCGGTCAAGTGGAAGTCTCCAACCGGAAAATCAAGGCAATATTAGAGAAGACTGTCGGAGCAACAAGGAAAGACTGGGCAGTGAAGCTGGACGACGCTCTTTGGGCCTACCGTACCGCCTTCAAAATGCCGATTGGTACAACTCCTTTCACTCTACTCTATTGCAAGGCCTGTCACCTCCCGGTTGAGCTGGAACACCGTGCGTTGTGGGCTGTGAAGAGGCTGAACTTTGACCTCAAGACTGCTCAGGAGAGGCGCCTTATTCTGCTACACGAACTGGATAAGTTAAGGCTGAACGCTTACGAGAGCTCTCGGATATACAAGGAGCAGACTAAGGAGACTCATGACAAGAAGTTGGTTGCCAAGGAGCTTAAGGAAGGAGGTTTAGTGTTGCTGTACAACTCGAGGCTCAAATTCTTCCCGGGCAAGCTGAAGTCAAGGTGGAGCGGACCGTTCGTGATTCAAGAAGTGTTGCCTTATGGAGCTGTTACTCTGATGGGAAAAAGTGGTAGTGCATTCACCGTCAACAGACACAGAGTCAAGCCTTACTTGGCAGATGGCTATGACAAGGAGAGTACTTCTGTGCTTCTCCAAGACCCACCATCCGCTTAAACCAATAAAGGTCTAGCTAAAAACGTTAAAGAAAGCGCACTTGGGAGGCATTCCCATGTTTATCTTGTACATATTTCTGCTTTATTTCCCTTTCAGTTTTATGTTTTTATTCTGCAAGTGTGTAGGAACAGGTATGAGGAGTATAAACCTTGATATTGAAGTCTAAAAGAGGTGATAGGGGTTAAGTTAAGGCTAGAGATCGAGTGCTAGATCGACTGATCCTGGCTTGATCTTTGCTAGATCGAGTCAGTGAATCGAGAGGAGTCAGTCGATCTAGATGAGAACGAGTGACAAGCTCGACCTTGACGAAAAAGGATCGATCGATCCAAAATGGATCGACCAATCTAATTTCTCTTTGGAAAATCTGTTGAGAACGGATCGATCACTCGACTCGATCCATCACTCGATCTGTGCCAAATCGACCCCTAAATCGAGAACATAGCTCGATCATGAGGACCTAGCCGTGGAGCCAACATCTCAATGATCGAGAGAGCCAATCGATCCAAGACTCGATTCACCATGAATCGAGTCTCAAATCGAGTAACTCTCTCGATCTAAGCCATTATGGGCATGAGATCGAGTCCTAGATCCCTCTTTTACTCTTTTCCCTCCAACTTTTAAATTCAAAACTTGGTCAAGGCAAGCATCTTTGACCATGAAAGATGTGCCTTGACCAAGACTTTGTCAGAAAAACCACTTTTACTACCCATTGTTTTGCTCTTTGCTAGCCTTTAAATATTTCAACAACCTCTCACCCTCTCATTCCTGTTTTTCTCGAAAATTTTAAACAAAGAGAGTGAGAGTTTCGGTTTTCAAAAGCTAGCAAAGATCTTTTACATCTCTTGCAAAGGTATTTTTAAAATTTAATGATTTATTTTTAGGAAAATTTCCTTTAAATTCGCAAGATATTGTTCTAGAATATAAGGTCGGTTTTGATTTTTAAAAACTAGCTAAGTAAAAAGAATAATTCTAGATTTTTCAGTATCTAAAGATATGATTCTCCTTTATTTAGCTATAATTTTTATTAATTCTCCAAAATTCTAGGGTAGTTTTTATAAGTTCTCTCCTTCTCTTCTCTCATTCTCATCAAACCGCCGTTTTGCTTATCAAACTTCCTTAGAAACTTGTTTCAGGAACAATGGCCCCCAAGAGAACAAGAGAAGAGACAGCACAAGAAGGAGAAGGACAAGAGGTGGCAGTTCAAGAGAGGGTCAGATGGACTAAGAATGAGAAGAGGGACAAGAAACGGCTGGAAAGGCTTCAGTTTGAGTTCATCCCGTTTCTTGTCCCTCTTCAGATGGGCTAAGGATGAGAAGAGGGACAAGAAACGGGATGAACTCGGCGATGAGGTGAACTATGGATGTGTGCTTGCTGCTTCTTTGGTGAAATACAAGGCTTATGCCTTGCGGTGCAAGGCAACTTCCTCTTACATTGGCGGTTTCCTCACTCCTCTGTTCGTGCAAGCTGGTGTGCCCATTCACGACTTTGCCCATGTACCAACCCGAGCTTTCATGGACGAGGCATACATGAGGAATACTGACAGCTTGGGACGCACGCCAGCGGACGGGTTATACGCCTACCTCTTCATAGACGACGAAGACAAGAAGAGAGTGTGCATCCTGCCCAACAAAGATGAAACCGAACTGCTTGGTGTTGGGAACATCGAGTTCTTGCCCATGGAGGAAGAATGCTTTGCCCCTCTAGGAGGATAACCCGCTTCAGCGATTGCCCCTCGTCAAAGGTCCGAGTCTCCAGCCACGGAAGATGAGATGCCCGAAGCCTACACACTTCCAAAGTTAGACTTTGAGCCGAGGACAAAAACCGTGAAGTTCCTAGCATCCGTTGTGGAGATGCAAAGGAAGATCAACAAGTGGCAAGGCAAGATGCTCAAGAAGCTTGGAAAGAAAGTCAAGGCACTTCAGGGAGGCTCACCTAAGAAAGCTGCAAGTCAAGAGGTGCAACAACCCGAGAAGAGAAGGCTCTCAACCGGTGGAGTTGTCATCCGCGAGACCCAAGGAAGCACCATTCAGCCGGCGCGCCACTCTCTCCAAGAACCAGCCGACAAAGGCAAGACCATAGTCTCTAGCTCCTCTGGAACATCCTCAAGTTCCAGCCGAGACTAGACCAGAGGTAACAACCTTCCTCCATTGTACATAACCGCTCATATTTGCATCTTTTTGCTTTGTGTTTTGCTACTCCTTCGAATGAGTTTGCCGCAGGGACGGTGTCAAGCAAGTTTGGGGGAGTACATGTGTGATTTGACTTGTGTTCTGTGATCTTATTTTCCTTTAGCATCCTTGAGTCTTTAGTTCATGAAAAATTGGTAAAATTTTTAAAATTGTTTTTCAAAGATTCATGTAGTTGCATTCATCTTGTCAAAACATGTTAGGATTGAGTCTAGAGTTTCTCATAGCATCTAGGTTGTTTGCATTTTGCATAAGGGGTTAGAATTTCTTAAAAAGGTGTTTGTACTTATGAATTGTTTCAATGCCCTAGTTAGTAGTTCTCTAATGCTTTGTCTATGCTTTGAAAGTAAGTTCTTACCATGCTTGGATCACTTGTTAGGATTTTCGTGGCTTGAATTGAACTCTTGATAAACACTTTTTGAGCAAGGGTTAAATTGCAGTGAGGTTATCAAACTCAAATGCAAGACATGTTGTAGTACAGCAAGCAAGAGAGAGTCAATCCATGCCTAGGATGATAGATAATGCACAGAGAATACAAGGACTAATGCAAATCTAAGCGAAATGAGATGATTTATGAGAAAATTTCTAAAAACTAGATGCAGCAACTTAAATGGAATGAAACCTATTTTAAAAATACTAGAAAGGAAGAAACTACCACGAGAAATAAACAGAATAATTAAAGGAGAAAGCTTCGAATTATTAAAATTCGACTAGTGGATCGACCATGAGATCGACCACTAGATCGAGCAGTAACAATCGATCTCGTCTAAAAATGCAAGAACAGTAAAATTAAAGACCAGGATGCTATCAGAGATCAGGCGAAAGACGAGATAAGATGTAAAGATGCTAAGAGAAAGGGCCTAGGGTTGAGATTCATGGTCAAGGGTTTCAAAGGTTCGACCTTGGGTTTAAAACTTTAAATCGACTCACTTTGTGAGGATCTCTAAGCCTTGAAAACTAAGCAAGATCTATATGTGGCTTTCGGTGGAAAGAGAGGTCGAAGGGCATGGAAAACAGACTTGGTGAGGATATCTGATGTTATTGCATATTGCGTACATTTTGCATACTCATTAGTTAGCTTTTCATGCATTTGTATCACGTTTTAGGTTAGATTGCATCACTTAGGGTCCTAGAGCATTCTTGCATCAGCATACGCATTTTCCTTGCATTTTGCATCACATTCAGGTTGTTTCTGGCTGCTTTGGAGTCGTGGAGGTTCGTGGACGTGTTGAGGTTGATGTAGCTGTTCGTGAGAGCTCGGATATATGCTAAGGATCAGAGATCGAGGAGCCGATCGAGCATGGCCGGTCGATCTAGGAGTTGATCGACCAGAAG
The DNA here is from genome assembly GCA_911865555.2 of Thlaspi arvense. NCBI lineage: Eukaryota > Viridiplantae > Streptophyta > Magnoliopsida > Brassicales > Brassicaceae > Thlaspi > Thlaspi arvense. The sequence continues at coordinate 17,430,587 of OU466860.2, forward strand.
ATCGAGCCAACCAGATGATCCAAGGACAATGATCGAGACAAGGATCGAGTGAAACAATCGATCAAATGGTACGAACGTAAATGACGCCATGCAGAGCGAGAGTCAGATCGAGTACACCACTCGATCCAGCCGAAGATCAATACCGAGATCGGATGCAACACTCGATTCGCCGATGTTGATCGAGACCCAGATCGAGCCGAAGACACGATGTCCGGATATGATCGAGAGAACCACTCGATCTCGGAGTCGATCTCTGTCCTTTCAACCGTTTTTGGCCGCTAGCGAAGGGGGGACCATTAGCTTGTTTCGGCATTTTAGGAAGGCGGCGACGTCCTTTTTCCCAGAACTTTTTAGATCCTTATCTTTTTCTTTACGCTTTCTCTCTTGTTTTTGTGAAGAACACCATTGTTGAAATCACGTTTTTCTTAAGCTTTGTATTCGAATCATTTCTGTTCAATCTAGTTTTCTTTTCTTGTTCATCGTCTCGTTTCATATGCTTTGCTTGATTTACTCTATGTGTAGCGAGTAGTTTCGTTGGGTTCGGGGTTGAGAGGATTAAGGGGTCTAAAGGGTTTCGATCTTGGGGTTTTCTAAACGTTTTCAAAGGCTAATTCTAAGGTGTTGAGATCTCAATGCTTGAAGACTCTCACGCCAAGAGCTTCATGATCCGAGAGGTTCCTTACCTTGACAGGATTCAGGAGCCTCGGAAGATCACACCTTAGAGACTAGTTACCCCTTCCCAAAAGTCATGGAAGTTTGGGGGATTAGTTAAGCCATTCGTTTGAAATCTGTTTTCCTTGCCCTCCGACCTCTCTTTCCACCAAAAGCCATGGGTTTGGAGGAGAGGATGAAGGAGTGATCTATACCGAAATCCACGGATAGATCTTGTTTAGTTTTCAAGGCTTAGAGATCCTCACCAAATGAGTCGATTTAAAGTTTTAAACCCAAGGTCGAACCTTTGAAACCCCTAACCATGAATCTCAACCCTAGGCCCTTTCTCTTAGCATCTTTACATCTTATCTCATCTTTCGCTTGATCTCTGATAGCATCCTGGTCATTAGTTTTACTGTTCTTGCATTTTTAGACGAGATCGATTGTTACTGCTCGATCTAGTGGTCGATCTCATGGTCGATCTAGTGGTCGATCTCATGGTCGATCCACAAGTCGAATTTTAATAATTTGAAGCTTTCTCCTTTAATTATTCTGTTTGTTTCTCGTGGTAGTTTCTTCCTTTCTAGTATTTTTAAAATAGGTTTCATTCTGTTTAAGTTGCTGCATCTAGTTTTTAGAGATTTTCTCATAAACCGTCTCATTTCGCTTAGATTTGCATTAGTCCTTGTATTCTCTGTGCATTATCTATCATCCTAGAAGTGGATTGACTCTCTCTTGCTTGCTGTACTACAACATATCTTGCATTTGAGTTTGATAACCTCACTGCAATATAACCCATACTAAAAGTGATTATCAAATGGCGCTGTTGCCATTCTAGGACTGTTTAGAGAACATAGAGATTTGGGTCTTAGCAAAGACTAAGTCTTTACCTTTTTTAAGTTACTAATCATTCTACTCTCAAACGTGTGTTTTCAGGTACATGAATCTTCGTTCAAGGGGAGACAACAATCTACTACAACCCTTAGACAACATTCATCAGCTTTGTCACTCACGGCAAAGAAGAGTCAGAGAGCAAACAAGAGCCTTTGAGGAGATTGTTCAGCACGGTTTGGTTGACTTTGAAGCTATGGCTGAACACGAGCATCCAGAAGGACCTCCTCCAGCTCACTGGGCAGCAGGACGGGGCAATGGAAACCCCCACCACGCGGCTTGACCCCCAAGGATCATAGGAGCCGGAGATGCTCCCAATACCCACCACAATAGGTTTGGGATCACTCCTCCTCCTGTACAAAACAACAACTTCGAGATCAAGCCCGGTTTCATCTCAATGGTGCAAAACAACAAGTTCCACGGCTTAGCAATGGAAGACCCCTTGGAGCACCTACACAACTTCGAGCAAGTATGTGGGATGATAAAGATCAATGGCATATCCGAAGATGCTTTCAAGCTGCGTCTCTTCCCCTTTTCACTCGGAGACAAAGCTAGACATTGGGAGAAGACCCTCCCACAAGGCACCATCACATCATGGGCTGACTGCAAGAAGGCTTTTCTCTCAAAGTTCTTCTCAAGCACCAGGACAGCACGGTTGAGAAGCGAAATCAGCGGTTTCACTCAAAGGAACAATGAGACATTCAACGAGGCAACGGAACGTTTTAAAGACTACACAATCCAATGTCCTCATCACAGGTTCAGCGAGGACACACTACTCAGTACCATATACCGTGGAGCTTCACCAAAGATCCGATTATTGCTTGACACAGCTAGCAAAGGGAACTTCCTAGGTCAGGAGGTAGAAGAGGGTATGGAGCTGATAGAAAACTTGGCGTTGAGTGGGGATATCAACACCCCCACACTTTCCTTTTGCTTGTCCTCAAGCAAATAAGAAAAAATGGGAGAGTGAGGTTTGAAAGTGGGCATTCAGATTCCAAAAGTGCAAAATTAAAGAGATGGTTTCAATGCTTAAGTGCCTAGTTGTAGGATGCAAACATAATCAGCTATACTTTAAAGATCCTAGCCATGCTCATCATGTTTCAAAATGATCTCAAATCTCAACTTAGGCAAATGCTCAAATCAATCAACTCTTTAACATTCAATTAAGTTCAGAACATGAATCATGCTTATGCAAATCAAGTGAAGACATTTGGTTGAAAAAGGGGTAAGGTTATGTGATAAGAATGATCTCATTCAAGCACAGGGTTTTAAAAACATAAAGGATCACTCAATGAAATGACTTCATCTTAGGCAAAATGCTAAAGGTAAAAGCACACGTATGCATGCAATTCAACGCTCTCTTCTACCCTTATTTCCCAAAGATGAGTCCTAAGCATTTCTAAACCCCAAAAGTGAATCCTCTAAGTCTACCCTTTCCCAAACTCTACCCTTTACCCTTCTTCATGGCTAGGGAAACTTCTTCTTTTTGCTTGTATGGTTGCTTCTTTTTGGTTGGTACTTGCTCTTCTTTGTTGTGTTGGCACCCTCATCACCTTTGGTGGATTGCTTCTTGGTCAGATTTATCTGGCATCGGGCTGGAAGCTCGATCTGACTCTCGATCTTTGTCTTGGATCAGATGGCTTTGGTCGATCTCTGAGTCGATCTTGTGTTGATCAGGCTGGAAGCTCGATCTGGTTCTCGATCGGCATGGCGTCATTTACGTCCGTACTCCAGATCGACCTCGTCTCTCGATCTTGATCTCGATCCTTCCTCTTGAATCGACTTGGTGCACTCGATCTTCTGGTCGATCTCTTCTAGATAACCTGCCTTGCTCAATCCGCTACTCGATCTCGGGTCCTTAGCTGAATGGTTGAGTTCCTCAAGCGTCCATAAGCTTCCTCACGACCCGTAGCACGATCACGAATCCTCCAAAGCTCCAAAGTGTCCAAAAACAACCTGAATATGATGCATAATGCAAGAAACATGCGAATGCTAATGCAAAAGTGCTCTAGGACCTAAAATGGTGCAAACTAGCCTAATATGCAAGGTGAATGCATGAGAAACTATCCTAAATGCATGCAAAATATACAAAATATATAGTAATATCACTAAGCTCGATTTTGAGCCAAGGACCAAAACCGAGAAGTTCCTTGCATCTTTGGTGGAGGTTCAGCGGAAGGTGAACAAGTGGCAGAGAAAAATGATCAAAAAGCTTGCCAAGAAGATCAAGCAGCTTCAAGGAAGCTCATCTGATGCATCTTCAAGTGAGGAGGTCGAGGAACCCGAGAAGAGGAGAAGATCCACCGGTCGGATTGTGATCCGTGAGCTGCAAGGAAGCAACATCCAACCTGCACGCCACTCTGTAAACGAAGGGACAGCCAAGGTAAAGGCAAGGCAGTGACTCACGACCCTCCTAGCAAGAGCAGGAAGTCTGGAGCATCATCAAGCTCAAGGCAAGCCTAGCTCCAAGGTACCAACAACCGAACCATTGTATATACCATGCATCTTTTTATTTTTGCTTTGTGTTTTGGCTCCTCTTGAGCTTGTTTGCCACCGAGACGGTGTAATTCAAGTTTGGGGGAGTGTGTGGTGTGTTTGACATGTTTTCTTTGATCTTATTTTATGTTATCATCCCTTGAGTCTTGCATTGCATCATAAGGCATAGAAAACACCAAAAAAATGATAAGAATTTTCAAAATTTTCAGAAAAAATTCATGTAGTTTGTATTTGCATTGTAGAATATTTTAGGATTGAGTCTAGAATTTTAAAAATCATTTAGGATGTTGCATTTGCATAGGGAGTGAATGATAAACACTTGTTAAGATGTTAGTGTTTGAACTGTTTTCAATGCCGTGGTTGTTTGTTGTTTGATTGCATCTAGTGAGTTTGAAGTTAAGACTGCACCATACCTTGATTACTTGCATTTGATACTCTAGTCTTATGTCGAAACTCGCTTTGATTTGATGCCAACTCCATCTTAGTAGAACCTTAATCTTGACATTGAATTATCTTGTTTGTGCATTAAGAGAGATTGCATGCCTTACCTATATACATACTTGGATTATCTTCTTCCTTTCTTACCACTCTTGTTAATCCAAGTAGCTGATCCTCATCATAATGGGACAGTTAACCATGCCCTAAACCAAACCTTCTTTCTAACCTAAACACTTTTGCGTGAGTAGTGAGGCCATTCATTGCATTATTTTATATCCTATCTTAGCAAAAAGTGTTAGGAATAGGGCTGGCAAGGAAAAGCTCCCTTGTAGACACCAGCTTGCATTTTGAGCTTGGCATTTGGTTAGGAGTTTGGGGAAAGGGTTATTTGAGTGGTTTAAGAGTTTCTTGTTTATATATTTTCAAAAGAAGAAAAAGTATGGGATTAGTAGCAAAGGGGGAACAAGTAAATTGTGGTTAAGTAAAGTAGATAAAAATGTTCTAATTGTCAAAGAAAAGAAAAGCGCCAGCAGCAACAATGCTAAGAAGAGGTCAACCAAAAGACAAAAATCAGACCAAGCTATCCACCAAAGGTGATGAAAGCGGCGCCAAACACACAACGAAGAAGAGCAAGCTCAAACAAAAGAAGTCAACCACAAGGAAGGTACAAAAAGGAGTTTCCCCCAATGTGAAGGATGAAGAGATCAAGCGTTTTGGGGAAATGGTAGATTTAGGGGTTACACTTAGGGTTTTAGAAGTCTTTAGGATCATCTTGTGTAAAAAGGATAGAAGGGAGCTTTAACTTGCATGCACAAGTGTGCCTTTACCTTTAGCATTTTTCCAAAGATAGGATTCTTTCATTGAGTGATCCCCTGAATTTTTAAACCCCTCTTTAAATGAGATCATTTTCATCTCATTACCATGTCCCTTGACCAAATGGTTTCTTTTGATGTGCACAAACTTGATCCATTGGTTATTGCTTAATGAATGTTAAGGAGTTGGTTGATTTGAATGCTTGTGTAGGCTAAGCAAGAGTTCATTGCTTGCTTTGATGGGTATGACTATTGTTTTTAAAGTAGAACAACCTCTTTGCATCTTATAGTTTATAACTTGGGCATTGAATCAGTTTCTCCATTGACATCTTTAGTTTTGAACTCCCGTTTTCAAACCTCTCTTCCTTTCTTGAATTTTGTTTGCTTGAGGGCAAGCAAAAGGCAAGTTTGGGGGAGTTGATATTACCACATATTTTGCATATTTTGCATGCATTTAGGATAGTTTTTCATGCATATAGCTTGCATTATAGGCTAAGTTATACCATTTGTTGCACTTTAGGTCGTAGAGACTTTCGAAAATCCAGAGGAGATTGAGCAGGAAGATGTGAATTTCATCAATGATGGAGGATTTCAGAGTCAGAGGTATGGGAATCAGAATTGGAACAGAGGCTACAATAACAATAATCAGAATAGTACCTTCACAAGGAATCAGAGCTCGCCTGGTTACACACCCAAACCTCAGTTCTAGAAGGCAGGGTTCCAGAAACATTACTAGTACAGCAGCAACTTTAAGAGGAACTATGGTTCTTCTTCCTATCAAGCTGCACCTCTACAAGACAATAAGGTGGAAGATATGTTAGAAAAATTTCTAGGGGGAGCAGAACCTGACAATGGGCTTCAATGGCAAGATGGATTCGCTGTATGAGGACCTTAATGGAAAAATTGAGAGTCTGAACTCGCATATGAGAAGCTGGATGTTCTAGTTGCTCAAACTTCAGGAGCTCTTCAGAGGCGAGCTGGATTCCTTCCAGGAAGGACTGATGCAAACCCCAAACAACGAGGAGTGGAAAGAACCTGCAACCAATGTTGCAGAAGGATTCGAGTTTAGGAGAATTCGTTGGACTTGAAGAGTTTGAAGATGATAATATCTTGGCTGAGAAACAACGAGTGACAATAGTCACCCCGGAGGGTTGTCACTCATCACCCAATTTGCTACAACCCGACGCGACATTGTCCCCTACGAGTGACAACCGTCACCAATCCAGTAACACTCGTCACCCACACCGATTCACCACTGCTTCGCCTGAGACTTCAAACAATGCTAAGGAAATGGTGTATATGCCTAAGGTACCTTTTCCTAAGCATCCTAAGAAGTCTAAACAGGAGCTTGAAGATGCAAGATGCAAGGCTATCATGGATAAGGTGATCATTGAGATTCCTTTGATTGATGCTGTGAGGACTACTCCTGTTATAAGGAGGTATGTGAAGAGGATGGTGACCAACAACTTGAGCTTAGTGGCATGAGCAATGATGATCAACGAGCAGGTCAGTGCAGTGATTCAGAACAGAGTACTGAAGAAGCTTTCAGACCCAGGAAGCTTTGTTTTAGATTACACAATATTTTCTGACAGATTTGAGAGATCATTGTGTGATCTTGGTTCTAGTGTGAACCTAATGCCTCATTTTGTTACCAAGAGCTTAGGGATGATCGATTTTAAAGCCACCAGGATATCCCTTGTCCTAGCTGATAGATCAGCCAGAGTTCTTGAAGGAGTGATAGAGGATGTTCCTATCAAAGTAGGAGACTCCATGATTCCTACTGATATTTTTGTTCTGGAGTATGGAGAAGAACCCAAAGACCCTTTGATTCTCGGCAGACCTTTCCTGGCTACTGCTGGAGCTATTATAGACATGAGAAAGGGTAGAATATAGCTGAATGTTAGGGATTTTGTGATCCAATTCGAAATGGACAAGCTGATGAAGAGGCCAACCATAGATGGACAGACAATCCTATGTGGATTTTCTTACCAACCTTGCTGATCAGATCTTTGAAGAGATGAGATCAGAAGACCCCTTGGAGAGGGCGTTGACCACTTCTACAGCAGAGTATAAGCATCTGGATGCAGCTGTTACTGGCTACACAAAGATGATGGATGGTACTGCCCATGGGATGCAACTGGTTGAACAGGATGAGCTAGTCACCTCATCTGCGAAAGTTTCTCCAATGGGTGATTGGTATGCAGCAAAACATCCAAAAGTTGAGCTTAAACAGCTCCCTGCAGGGCTAAGGCACGCATTTCTTGGAGAAAATTCCACTTAGAAGAGCTCACTTTTCTGCTAAGTAAGCTGCACAGATTTCACCAAGCTCGAGGCTATTCTCTTGATGATATTTCAGGAATTTCTCAAGACTTGTGCATGCATAGGATACATTTGGAGGATGAATCGATATCCTCAGTAGAGCACCAGAGGAGACTGAATCCAAACCTGCAGGATGTGGTCAAGAAAGAGATCTTGAAGCTGCTGCAAGCTGGGATCATCTATCCCATATCAGACAGTGCTTGTGTCAGTCCAGTACACGTGGTCCCTAAGAAAGGAGGAGTTACAGTTGTGATGAATGACAAGGATGAGCTGATTACAACCAGAACAGTGACAGGACACAGGATGTGCATCAATTACAGGAAGCTGAATGCAGCCACAAGGAAAGATCACTTCCCTCTACCTTTCATCGATCATATGCTTGAGAGGCTGGCGAATCACAAGTATTACTGCTTCCTTTTTGGCTTTTCTGGCTTTTTTCAGATCCCCTTCCATCCATATGATCAGGAGATGACCACCCTTACCTGTCCTTATGGCACCTTTGCATATCGCAGAATGCCTTTTAGACTGTGTAATGCTCGTGCAACCTTCCAGAGATGCATGATGTCGATTTTCACTGACATGATAGAGAGGTTTATGGAGGTTTTCATGGATGACTTCTCAGTTTATGGGACTTCACTCAAGAGCTGTCTGGATAACTTGTGTGCAATTCTGCAGAGATGTGAAGAGAAACACTTGGTGCTTGATAAGATGATTTCTATTGATGCAATGATGTGTCAAGATGCAACAGAGAGTTTATCAAAACTCTTGATAAACACTTTCTTAGCAAGGGTGAAAATGCAGTGAGGTTATCAAACTCAAATGCAAGACATGTTGTAGTACAGCAAGCAATAGAGAGTCAATCCATGCCTAGGATGATAGAGAATGCAAAGAGAATACAAGGACTAATGCAAATCCAAGCGAAATGAGATGATTTATGAGAAAATCTCTAAAAACTAGATGCAGCAACTTAAATAGAATGCAACCTATTTTAAAAATACTAGAAATGAAGAAACTACCACGAGGAACAAACAGATTAATTAAAGGACCAAGCTTCGAATTACTAAAATTCGACTAGTGGATCGACCATGAGATCGACCACTAGATCGAGCAATAACAATCGATCTCGTCTAAAAATGCAAGAACAGTAAAACTAATGACCAGGATACTATCAAAGATCAAGCGAATGACGAGATAAGATGTAAAGATGCTAAAAGAAAGGGCCTAGGGTTGAGATTCATGGTCAGTGGTTTCAAAGGTTCGACCTTGGGTTGAAAACTTTAAATCGACTCACTTTGTGAGGATCTCTAAGCCTTGAAAACTAAGCAAGATCTATCTGTGGCTTTCGGTATAGATCACTCCTCCTCCAAACCCATGGCTTTTGGTGGAAAGAGAGGTCGAAGGGCAAGGAAAACAGATTTCAAATGAATGGTTTAACTAATCCCCCAAACTTCCATGGCTTTTGGGAAGGGGTTACTAGTCTCTAAGGTGTGATCTTCCGAGGCTCCTGAATCCTGTCAAGGTAAGAAACCTCTCGGATCATGAAGCTCTTGTCATGAGAGTCTTCAAGCATTGAGATCTGAACACCTTAGAAGAGATAGCCATTGAAAACGCTTAGAAAAACCCCAAGATCGAAACCCTTTAGACCCCTTAATCCTCTCAACCCCAAACCCAAATAAACTACTCACTACACATAAAGTAAATCAAGCAAAGCATGTAAAAGGAAACGATGAACATGAAAAGAAAACTAGATTAAGATGGAAATGATTCAATTACTAAGCTTAAGAAAAACTCAAGTTCGACAATGGTGTTCTTTACAAAAAACAGAGAGAAAACATAAAGAAAAAGATAAGGATCCAAAGTTGTGTGGGAAAAGGACGTCGCCGCCTTCCCAAAATGGCCAAAACAAGCTGATGGTCCCCCCCTCGCTAGCGGCCAAAAGTGGTTGAAAGGACAGAGATCGACTCCAGGATCGAGCGGTTCTCTTGATCATATCCGGACATCGTGACTTCGGCTCGATCTGGGTCTCGATCATCATCGGCGAATCGAATGTTGCATCCGATCTCGATATCGATCTTCGGGTGGATCGAGTGGTGTACTCGATCTGGCTCTCGCTCTGCATGGTGTCATTTACGTCCGTACCGTTTGATCGACTGCTTCACTCGATCCTTGTCTCGATCATTCTCCTTGGATCGCCTGGTTGGCTCGATCTACTGGTCGATCACCTCCTAGATCGACCGGCCATGCTCGATCTGCTCCTCGATCTCTGATCCTTAGCATATATCCGAGCTCCCACGAACTGCTACATCAGCCTCAACATGTCCACGAACCTCCACGACTCCAAAGCAGCCAGAAACAACCTGAATGTAATGCAAAATGCAAGAAACATGCATATGCTGGTGCAAGAATGCTCTAGGACTCTAAGTGATGCAATCTAACCTAAAATGTGATACAAATGCATGAAAAGCTAACTAATGAGTATGCAAAATGTATGCAATATGCAGTAACATCAACACCCCCAAACTTACTTCTTGCTTGCCCTCAAGCAACAAAAAATAAGTAAGGAAGAGAGGTTTTCCGAAAAACGAATGGGGGTTTAAACTTCTTGCAAAGGTGCCTTTCAAATGAATCAATCTCAATGTCCTAGTTAACAGTTCTAAAATGCTATGCTTACACTCATACTCCAAAGAACTTAGCCATACTCATCACACAAACAAATTCAAATCATGACTCTCCTATTCCTAACAATCAAAGAAACTCATCCTTTAACATTCATTAACATTAGAACCATGAATCAAACTTATGCACTTTAAAGCAAAACACAGTTGGCTAAGGATGAAGGTTATGAGCATTGAATGATCTCATTTGAAAAGGGTTTATAATTAGAACAAGGGTTTCTCTAAAAAAAGGTTGAACTTGTGCATAATGCTAAAGGTAAAGACAATTGATGCATACATGATTAGATTCTCATCTACCCATGTAAACTAACAAACGATCCTATCCTTTTTCTTTTCAAAACTTAGCAATCTCCAATTCGAAACAAAAACATTTTTAAACTTTTTAGGCTAGTGAAAAGGTTTTGAAAATAATTTTTGCTCTTTAGATATTTCTTTTTGGTAGCTCTCTTATTATTTTTCTTTCTTTTTATTTTTATTTGGCACTTAGGCTCTTTTATTTCTTTTTCCTTTCTTTTCTCTTTTTTTTTTTTTATGAGAGAGCTACCTCTTGAAATTTATTAGAGCATACTTAGTTTTTAAACACAACCTTTCACTTAAAACCCATTTCTTTCTTTAAAACACAAAGTTCTTTGAAACTGAGAACAAATAGGAAAGAAAGCAACCCCAATGATCCCCCAAACTTATCCTAAGCCTATACATAGCTTCAAAATGCAAAGCTAGCAATCATATAAAAACCAAATCATGTCGCCTAAACCTAACACTTTATGCCAAGTTCAAACCGAAAGGAAGGCCTCACAAAGATGTCACACAAGAACATTTGGCTTCAAAGAAGGGTAAGGTTCAAGGAGGGAGTTCTACTTAGGCTCACAAAGAGTGGTAAAAAGGAAGAAGAGAGCCTAAATATTTTAAAACCATGTGTTTATTTTCAAATGCATAAGGATGATAATTAGAATTTCAAATTAAGGTTCTCACTTATTAGGATGAGTTTCAAATCATGAGAATTCAATTCAAGCCACGAAAATCCTAACAAGTGATCCAAGCATGGTAAGAACTTACTTTCAAAGCATAGACAAAGCATTAGAGAATTACTAACTAGGGCACTGAAACAATTCATAAGTAAAAACACCTTTTTAAGAAATTCTAACCCCTTATGCAAAATGCAAACAACCTAGATGCTATGAGAAACTCTAGATTCAATCCTAACATGTTTTGACAAGATGAATGCAACTACACGAATCTTTGAAAATTTTTTTAAAAATTTTACCAATTTTTCATGAACTAAAGACTCAAGGATGCTAAAGGAAAATAAGATCACAGAACACAAGTCAAATCACACATGTACTCCCTCAAACTTGCTTGACACCGTCCCGGTGGCAAACTCATTCAAAGGAATAGCAAAACACAAAGCAAAAAGAAGCAAATTTGAGCGGTTATGAACAATGGAAGAAGGTTGTTACCTCTGGTCTAGTCTCGGCTGGAACTTGAGGATGTTCCAGAGGAGCTAGAGACTATGTTCTTGCCTTTGTCGGCTGGTTCTTGGAGAGAGTGGCGCGCTGCTGAATGGTGCTTCCTTGGGTCTCGCGGATGACAACTCCACCGGTTGAGAGCCTTCTCTTCTCGGGTTGTTGCACCTCTTGACTTGCAGCTTTCTTAGGTGAGCCTCCCTGAAGTGCCTTGACTTTCTTTCCAAGCTTCTTGAGCATCTTGCCTTGCCACTTGTTGATCTTCCTTTGCATCTCCACAACAGATGCTAGGAACTTCTCAGTTTTTGTCTTCGGCTCAAAGTATAACTTTGGAAGTGTGTAGGCCTCGGGCATCTCATCTTCCGTGGCTGGAGACTCTTACCTTTGACGAGGGGCAATCGCTGAAGCAGGTGGTCCTCCTAGAGGGGCAAAGCATTCTTCCTCCGTGGGCAGGAACTCGATGTTCCCAACACCAAGCAGCTCGGTTTCATCTTTGTTGGGCAGGATGCACACTCTCTTCTTGTCTTCATCGTCTATGAAGAGGTAGGCGTAGAACCCTTCCGCTGGCGTGCGTCCCAAACTGTCAGTATCCTCATGTATGCCTCGTCCATGAAAGCTCTGGTTGGTACATGGGCGAAGTCGTGAATGGGCACACCAGCTTGCACGAACAGAGGAGTGAGGAAACCGCCAATGTAAGAGGAAGTTGCTTGCACCGCAAGGCATAAGCCTTGTATTTCACCAAGGAAGCCGTAAGCACACATCCGTAATTCACTTCATCGCCGAGTTCATCCTCCATGGGCTCGTCATTTGCATCCGAATCACACACCAAGTGCTTCACACCTTGGAACAGGAAGCACAGCTCTGTCTTCGTGACCGTAGGAGCAACAGATCTTCCACTAAACGTGTTGGCGATCAGCTTCAGAGTGTACCTCAGCACCGGGCTTCTTACTCGCTTGATCTTGGCGGTGTTGGCTTTGTAGTCTTCATTGCTGATCAGGCCCCAAAAGTCGTCGGCTTTCTTGAAGGCGGGGAACTCGACTTTGTAGGCTTCCGCATTGAGACCATAAGCTTGGCATAGCTCATGGATGGAGAGTGTATAGGCTTGACGGCCAACCTTGAAGCATAGGCGACCTTGAGAAGGAATGGGTGTGCTAGGATTCTCGTAACGGAACTACAACGTGGCAAGGAAGTCTATTGTCACTTCTGGAATGGTTGGGCAATCCATCCGTGACAGACATCTTAGGCCAATGGTCTTGAGGAGTTGGTCGAAATCCCCAAGAATCCCTAGCTTGGACAACAGCTCTCGATCAGCAAACTTGGTAGGCTCAAACCGAAGCCTTTCTAGCTGTTTCTTGTCCCTCTTCTCATCCTTAGTCCATCTGACCCTCTCTTGAACTGCCACTTTTTGTCCTTCTCCTTCTTGTGCTGTCTCTTCTCTTGTTCTCTTGGGGGCCATTGTTCCTGAAACAAGTTTCTAAAGAAGTTTGATAAGCAAAACGGCGGTTTTGATGAGAATGAGAGAAGAGAAGGAGAGAACTTATAAAAACTACCCTAGAATTTTGGGGAATTAATAAAAATTATAGCTAAATAAAGGAGAATCATATCTTTCGATACTGAATAATCTAGAATTATTCCTTTTACTTAGCTAGTTTTTAAAAATCAAAACCGACCCTATATTCTAGAACAATATCTTGCGAATTTAAAGGCAATTTTCCTAAAAGTAAATCATTAAATTTTGAAAATACCTTTGCAAGAAATACAGAAGATCTTTGCTAGCTTTTGAAAACCGAAACTCTCACTCTCTTTATTTAAAATTTTCGAGAAAAACAGGAATGAGAGGGTGAGAGGTTGTTGAAATATTTAAAGGCTAGCAAAGAGCAAAACAATGGGTAGTAAATGTGGTTTTTCTGACAAAGTCTTGGTCAAGGCACATCTTTCATGGTCAAAGATGCTTGCCTTGACCAAGTTTTGAATTTAAAATTTGGAGGGAAAAGAGTAAAGGAGGGAGAGAAAATGTTACCTCGGCATGAGATCGAGTCCATTTGGTCGATCTAGGACTCGATCTCATGCCCATAATGGCTTAGATCGAGAGGGTTACTCGATTTGAGAATCGATTCATGGTGAATCGAGTCTTGGATCGATTGGCTCTCTCGATCATTGAGATGTTGGCTCCTCGGCTAAGTCCTCATGCTCGAGCTATGTCCTCAATTTAGGGATCGATTTGGCACAGATCGAGTGATGGATCGAGTCGAGTGATCGATCTGTTTTCAACAGATTTTCCCGAGAGAAATTAGATCGGTCGATCCGTTTTGGATCGATCGATCCTTTTTCGTCAAGGTCGATCTTGTCACTCGTTCTCGTCTAGATCGACTGGCTCCTCTCGATTCACTGACTCGATCTAGCAAAGATCAAGCCAGGATCAGTCGATCTAACACTCGATCTCTAGCCTTATCTGAACCCCTATCGCCTCTTTTAGACTTCAAGATCAAGGTTTAGACTCCTCATACCTGTTCTTACACACTTGCAGAATAAAAACATAAAACTGAAAGGGAAATAAAGCAGAAATATGTACAAGATAAACATGGGAATGCCTCCCAAGTGCGCTTTCTTTAACGTCTTTAGCTAGACCTTACTTGGTTTAAGCGGATGGTGGGTCTTGGAGAAGCACAGAGGTACTCCCCTTGTCATAGCCGTCTGCCAAATAGGGCTTGACTCTGTGTCCGTTGACGGTGAATGCACTGCCACTTTTTCCCATCAGAGTAACAGCTCCATAAGGCAACACTTCTTGAATCACGAACGGTCCGCTCCACCTTGACTTCAGCTTGCCCGGGAAGAGTTTGAGCCTCGAGTTGTACAGCAACACTAAACCTCCTTCCTTAAGCTCCTTGGCAACCAACTGCTTGTCATGAGTCTCCTTAGTCTGCTCCTTGTATATCCGAGAGCTCTCGTAAGCGTTCAGTCTTAACTCATCCAGTTCGTGTAGCTGAATAAGGCGCCTCTCCTGAGCAGTCTTGAGGTCAAAGTTCAGCCTCTTCACAGCCCACAACGCACGGTGTTCCAGCTCAACCGGGAGATGACAGCCCTTGCCATAGAGTAGAGTGAAAGGAGTTGTACCAATCAGCGTTTTGAAGGCGGTACGGTAGGCCCAAAGAGCGTCGTCCAGCTTCACTGCCCAGTCTTTCCTTGTTGCTCCGACAGTTTTCACTAGTATAGCCTTGATTTGCCGGTTGGAGACTTCCACTTGACCGCTTGTTTGAGGATGATACGGTGTAGCCACCTTATGCTTAACTCCATACTTTCTCAAGAGATTCTGAAAGACCTTGTTTATGAAGTGGCTTCCCCCATCGCTTATTACCACCTTAGGTACTCCAAACCTCGGGAAGATGATACTCTTGAACAGCTTGATTACCACCTTAGAGTCATTTGTAGGGGAAGCAACAGCCTCAAACCATTTAGGGACATAATCCACTGCTACTAAGATGTATTTGTTGCCATATGAAGAAGGAAATGGCCCCATGAAGTCTATGCCCCACGCGTCGAACACGTCAACCTCGAAGATGGGAACTTGAGGCATTTCGTTCCTCTTAGTGATATTCCCTGCTCGTTGACATGCCTCACAGCCCTTCACAAACTCATGTGCATCTTTGAAAATGGACGGCCACCAGAAACCGGCTTGCAACACTTTCGTGGCAGTCTTGAATGAGGCGAAGTGTCCTCCGTAGGAAGAGCCATGGCAATGATAGAGGATGTCCCTAGCTTCTTCCTTAGTAACACATCTCCGGTACAAACTGTCTACTCCTCTCTTGTATAAGTAGGGCTCGTCCCAAAAGTAATCACTAGCCTCTCTCATAAACCGCTTCTTGTGATAGCTGTTGAGATGTGTTGGCTCCTCACCACACGCTAGATAGTTCACTACATCAGCATACCACGGTAGATCCTCTTCTTTGAAACTCAACACCTCCTCAAACCTCCCTTCTAGCTTTCCACAAACAGCCGTGGTAATCGCCATAAGCTGCTCTTCTGGAAGAGAGTCATCTAAGGGGAAAGACTCGTTGATCCTTAGCCGTGAGAGATGGTCAGCGACTCCATTTTCTATTCCTTTCTTGTCTTTAATCTCCATGTCAAACTCCTGGAGTAAGAGAATCCATCTTAAGAGCCGAGGCTTAGTGTCTTTCTTCGAGTAGATGTATCGCAAGGCAGCGTGATCCGTGTATACAATAGCCTTGGAACCAACGAGGTATGATCTGAACTTCTCAAAGACGAACACTACTGCAAGCAACTCCTTCTCCGTAGTGGTGTACCTTGTTTGCGTGTCATCCAAGGCTCTTGAAGCATAGTAGATCACATGCAGCTTCTTGTCTTTCTTCTGACCAAGAACGGCTCCTACGGCGTAGTCACTAGCATCACACATGATCTCAAAGGGAAGAGACCAGTCTGGTGCTTGGACTATAGGAGCTGATGTAAGGGCTTCCTTGATGGTCACGAAAGCTTTCAAACACTCCTCATCAAACACAGACTCAGCTTCCTTGCACAACAACCGTGTAAGAGGGCGTGCAATCTTGGAGAAATCTTTGATGAAGCGCCTATAGGACCCTGCGTGTCCCAAGAAGCTTCTGACTCCCTTAACATTAACCGGCGGCTCAAGACCCATCATGACTTCCACTTTAGCCTGATCAACCTCAATGCCCTTCTCTGATATCTTATGACCAAGCACGATCCCTTCCTTAACCATAAAGTGGCATTTCTCCCAGTTCAGCACCAAATTTGTCTCTTCACAACATTTTAATACCCTGCAAAGATTCAACAAGCACGCAGAAAAGGACGCACCATAGACAGAGAAGTCATCCATGAACACCTCTACCATCTCCTCTATTAGATCGGATAAGATCGACATCATACACCGCTGAAACGTAGCCGGTGCATTACACAATCCAAACGGCATCCTTCGATATGCGAAGGTACCGTAGGGACATGTGAAGGTCGTCTTCTCCTGATCATTTGGGTGAATTGGTATCTGAAATAAACCGCTCTACCCATCGAGAAAACAGTAGTAAGGGTGATTAGCAAGTCTCTCAAGCATTTGATCAATAAAAGGCAAAGGGAAATGGTCTTTCCTAGTCACAAGGTTGAGTTTCCTATAATCAATACACATCCTATGTCCAGTGATGGTTCTAGTAGGAATAAGTTCATCCTTTTCATTCCTTATGACCGTGATCCCTCCCTTCTTAGGCACCACTGTACAGGAGAAACCCACGTGCTGTCACTTATGGGATAGATCACGTCAGCCTCTAAAAGCTTAAGGATTTCTTTCTTAACAACCTCTTTCAAATTAGGATTCAAACGCCTTTGATGTTCTATAGAAGAGGCATTCTCATTATCCAAGTGAATCCTATGAGTGCAAAGCATTGGTGAAAGGCCCTTGATGTCACTTAAAGAGTACCCAATGGCCTTCCTATACTTTCTCACAGTTAGGAGCGAGTGCAACTCATCATCACTTAGGTTTTCATTCACAATCATGGGATAGGTGTTATTAGGCCCTAAGAAAGCATACCTTAGCCCTTTTGGGAGCTCCTTAAAGTCCACCTTTGGGGCTAGAAGCTCACTCCAGTCATCCTCGTGGCTGTTGTTGCTTTCCTCCTTGGAACCCTCCTTAGACCCCGAGGCATGGCCCTTTAGACTGCTTTCCTCCATCGCTATCCCTTCTGAAATCGAGTCTTCCAGTCGATTCTCCTCTCGATGTCATCTAGATCGAGCCATTCCGCTCGATTCACTTACTCGATTTGATGTGGATCGAGTAAGGGATCGAGACGCTGAGTCGATCTCTTGATTGGACCCCAAAATGATCGGGAGTTCTCTCTCGATCGCTGACTCGATTGTTTTTCCTGATCGATCAATCCTCTCGATCTGTCTGTCGATTGCTGCACCGGATCGAGTTGTGTTCTCGATTGCCTTGTCGATCTTACTCTTGGATCGAGTGATAGCGTCGATCTCGAGGTCGATCTCTAGGCAGCAGCTTTCATCCTTCTTAACAATCTTCCTAGAATCCAGCAAGTTGACGTACTCCTGGGTCCTCTGATCCACATAGCCAAACTCCCCTGGCTCCTTAGTCAGTGCTAGCTTCAGATGGTCTTCCAGAGCCAGCTCTTCCAGCAACTCATCCGCTAAAGCATCCATCGTTTCATTATAGAAAGCTTGCCCTTCAATGGTCGGCTTCTTCAGAACCTCATTGATGTCGAAGTCAAGCCTTATCTCCTTTCCCAAATGCAAGGCAATCTTCCCATTCTTCACATCGATGATAGCCCCGGCGGTTGCAAGGAATGGTCTCCCTAAGATGAGTGGATCCTTAGGCTCTTCGTCCATCTCCAACACAACAAAGTCTGTAGGCACGTTCACACCACTGATTCACACCGGTAAATATTCAAGCAGCCCCACTGGTAGCCTTACACTCCTATCAGCCAGTACCAACGAGATCCGACAGTCTTTGAAACGAGTAAAGCGAAGCTTCTTAGCCATGGAGTGAGGCATCAGGTTTATGCTAGCTCCGAGATCACATAAGCACATAAGCAACTCTTGAACTCTAGAGGACCTAAAGCGCAGGGTATAGTGAAGCTTCCAGGGTCTCCCAACTTCTTAGGGACTATCTCCTTATGTATCACAGCACTACACTCTTCACTTAGAACAAGTACCTCCTTGCTTTCCTTATTCTTCTTCACGAGAGTGTCTTTGAAGAATTTGGCGCATTTAGGCATCATTGCAAGGCAGTCAACGAGAGGTAGCTTGATCTCCACGTCCTTAAGATGCTTCTCAAAGAGGATTCTATGCTTCTCTATGAGTTGCTTCTTGAAGCGGCCAGGAAAAGGCAGCTTAGGTACATACGGTGGGGGCACATAAGCATTCTTCTCTTTAGTGGTTTGCTCAGCTTTCTTCTCAGCAACTGCTTTGTCTCCTCTTCTTGGCCCCTGGATCCAAACGTTGTCAAAGTTAATCTCTGATGTTATTGCATATTGCATACATTTTGCATACTCATTAGTTAGCTTTTCATGCATTTGTATCACGTTTTAGGTTAGATTGCATCACTTAGGGTCCTAGAGCATTCTTGCATCAGCATACGCTTTTTCCTTGCATTTTGCATCACATTCAGGTTGTTTCTGGCTGCTTTGGAGTCATGGAGGTTCGTGGACATGTGGAGGCTGGTGTAGCAGTTCGTGGGAGCTCGGATATATGCTAAGGATCAGAGATCGAGGAGCAGATCGAGCATGGCCGGTCGATCTGGGAGTTGATCGACCAGAAGATCGAGCCAACCAGGCGATCCAAGGAGAATGATCGAGAGAAGGATCGAGTGAAGCAATCGATCAAACGGTACAGACATAAATGACGCCATGCAGAGCGAGAGTCAGATCGAGTACACCACTCGATCCAGCCGAAGATCGATACCGAGATCGGATGCAACGCTCGATTCGCCGATGATGATCGAGACCCAGATCGAGCCAAAGACATGATGTCCGGATATGATCGAGAGAACCACTCGATCTTGGAGTCGATATCTGTCCTTTCAACCGTTTTTGGCCGCTAGCGAAGGGGGGACCATTAGCTTGTTTCGGCATTTTGGGAAGGCGGCGACGTCCTTTTCCTATAATAACTTTTTAGATCCTTATCTTTTCCTTTATGTTTTTCTCTCTCGTCTTCGTGAAGAACACCATTGTTGAACTCGCGTTTTTCTTAAGCTTTGTATTCGAATCATTTCTGTTCAATCTAGTTTTCTTTTCATGTTCATCGTCTCGTTTCATATGCTTTGCTTGATTTACTCTATGTGTAGCGAGTAGTTTCTTTGGGTTCGGGGTTGAGAGGATTAAGGGGTCAAAAGGGTTTCGATCTTGGGGTTTTTCTAAACGTTTTCAAAGGTTATCTCTTCTAAGGTGTTGAGATCTCAATGCTTGAAGACTCTCACGCCTAGAGCTTCATGATCCGAGAGGTTCCTTACCTTGACAGGATCCAGGAGCCTCGGAAGATCACACCTTAGAGACTAGTTACCCCTTCCCAAAAGCCATGGAAGTTTGGGGGATTAGTTAAGACATTCGTTTGAAATCTGATTTCCTTGCCTTTCGACCTCTCTTTCCACCAAAAGCCATGGGTTTGGAGGAAAGGATGAAGGAGTGATCTATACCGAAAGCCACAGATAGATCTTGTTTAGTTTTCAAGGCTTAGAGATCCTCACCAAGTGAGTCGATTTAAAGTTTCAAACCCAAGGTCGAACCTTTGAAACCCCTAACCATGAATCTCAACCCTAGGCCCTTTCTCTTAGCATCCTTACATCTTATCTCATCTTTCGCTTGATCTCTGATAGCATCCTGGTCATTAGTTTTACTGTTCTTGCATTTTTAGGCAAGATCGATTGTTACTGCTCGATCTAGTGGTCGATCTCATGGTCGATCCACTAGCCGAATTTTAATAATTCGAAACTTTAATTATTCTGTTTGTTTCTCATGGTAGTTTCTTCCTTTCTAGTATTTTTAAAATAGGTTCCATTCTGTTAAGTTGCTGCATCTAGTTTTTAGAGATTTTCTCATAAACCGTCTCATTTCGCTTAGATTTGCTTTAGTCCTTGTATTCTCTGTGCATTCTCTATCATCCTAGAAGTGGATTGACTCTCTCTTGCTTGCTGTACTACAACATGTCTTGCATTTGAGTTTGATAACCTCACTGCAATATAAACCGTCCAAAAAGTGATTATCAATTGGCGCCGTTGCCATTCTAGGACTGTTTAGAGAACCTAGAGATTTGGGTCTTAGCAAAGACTAAGTCTTTACCTTTTTCAAGTTACTAATCATTCTACTCTCAAACGTGTGTTTTCAGGTACATGAATCTTCGATCAAGGGGAGACAACAATCTACTACAACCCGTTAGACAACATTCATCAGCTTGGTCACTCACGGCAAAGAAGAGTCAGAGAACTTCGAGCAAGTATGTGGGATGATAAAGATCAATGGCATATCCGAAGATGCTTTCAAGCTGCGTCTCTTACCCTTTTCACTCGGAGACAAAGCTAGACATTGGGAGAAGACCCTCCCACAAGGCACCATCACATCATGGGCTGAGTGTAAGAAGGCATTTCTCTCAAAGTTCTTCTCCAGCACCAGGACAGCACGATTGAGAAGCGAAATCAGCGTAATCACTCAAAGGAACAATGAGACATTCGACGAGGCAATGGAGCGTTTTAAAGACTACACAATCCAATGTCCTCATCACGGGTTCAGCGAGGAGACACTACTCAGTACCATATACCGTGGCGCTTCACCAAAGATCCGGTTATTGCTTGACACAGCTAGCAAAGGGAACTTCCTAGGTCAGGAGGTAGAAGAGGGTATGGAGCTGATAGAAAAATTGGCGTTGAGTGATGGAAACTATGCTGAAGATTATGAACGTGCACCGAGAGGATCTAAGTTAGAGTCTCACAAGAAGGAGCTGAAATCTTTGCATGAGAAGATAGATAAGCTGGTGTTAGCCAATCAGAAGCATGTTCACTTTGTTGGTGAAGCTGATGAGAACCAAGAGGAGTTAGAGTTGAGCCAAGAAGAAGCCAATTGGGTGGCGGGACAGAACAATTACAAGTCTCAAGGCTACAACCATGGCTACCAGAACAACAACCTCTCTTACTGAAGCACCAATGTAGCCAACCGTAAAGATCAAGTGTACCCTGCTCAGCAAGCAAAACCTTTCATCCCTTACAACAAAGGTTTTCAACCGAGTGGTGGTTTGCAAGGTCAAGGGCAGAGCAACTTCCAAGGGCAACATCAAAACAACAAGGGTTATACACCTAACTACCCTCCGGGCTTTGCACCTCAACAGCAACAACCGATGCAACAACAAGTTGATCCGGTTCAAGCAATGTTTCAACAGCTAATACAAGGGCAAGCCTCTACAAACCAGAAGTTCGCCGAGATGAACATTCGCCTAGACTCATCTCTCACCGACTTCTCCACTCAGATGACCAACCTAAACAACAAGATCAAGCAGCTGGAGAAAGGGAAAGCGAGTACGAGTGGTCAGAACAGTCTTTCAGGAAAGTGTGAGCAGAATCCCAAGGAGTATGCTAATGCCATAACTTTGAGAAGCGGTAAAGAGCTCGAACCTCCAGTCTCTACAAAGAACAACGAGGACGTTGTAATTCAAGAGGGGGAGGGTAAACCTTCGGCTGATGATGATGAGATTAACTTTGACAACGTTTGGATCCAAGGGCCAAGAAGAGGAGACAAAGCAGTGGCTGAGAAGAAAGCTGAGCAAACCACTAAGGAGAAGAATGCTTATGTGCCTCCACCTTATGTACCTAAGCTGCCTTTTCCTGGCCGCTTCAAGAAGCAACTAATAGAGAAGCATAGAATCCTCTTTCAGAAGCATCTTAAGGACGTGGAGATCAAGCTACCTCTTGTAGACTGCCTTGCAATGATGCCTAAATGCGCCAAATTCTTCAAAGACACTCTCGTGAAGAAGAATAAGGAAAGCAAAGAGGTACTTGTTCTAAGTGAAGAGTGTAGTGCTGTTATACATAAGGAGATAGTCCCTAAGAAGTTGGGAGACCCTGGAAGCTTCACTATACCCTGCGCTTTAGGTCCTCTAGAGTTCAAGAGTTGCTTATGTGATCTCGGAGCTAGCATAAACCTGATGCCTCACTCCGTGGCTAAGAAGCTTGGTTTTACTCGTTTCAAAGACTGGCGGATCTCGTTGGTACTGGCTGATAGGAGTGTAAGGCTACCAGTGGGACTGCTTGAAGATTTACCGGTGCGAATCAGTGGTGTGAACGTGCCTACGGACTTCGTAGTGTTGGAGATGGATGAAGAGCCTAAGGATTCACTCATCTTAGGGAGACCGTTTCTTGCAACCGCCAGGGCTATCATAGATGTGAAAAATGGGAAGATTGCCTTGCATTTGGGAAAGGAGATCAGGCTTGACTTCGACATCAACGAGGTTCTGAAGAAGCCGACCATTGAAGGGCAAGCTTTCTATATTGAAACGATGGATGCTTTAGCGGATGAGTTGCTGGAAGTGCTGGCTCTAGAAGACCATCTCAAGCTAGCACTGACTAAGGAGCCAGGGAAGTTTGGCTATGTGGACCAGAGAACCCAAGAGTACGTGAACCTGCTGGATTCTAGGAGGATTGTTAAGAATGAAGAAGGTTGCTGCCTAGAGATCGACCCCGAGATCGACGCTATCACTCGATCCAGGAGTCAGATCGACAAGGTAATCGAGAACACAACTCGATCCGGTGCAACAATCGACGGACAGATCGAGAGGAACGCTCGATCAGGAAAAACAATCGAGTCGGCGATCGAGAGAGACCTCCCGATCATTTTGGAGTCCAATCAAGAGATCGACTGAGCGTCTCGATCCCTAAATCGATCCACATCAAATGGAGTAAGTGAATCGAGCGAAATGGCTCGATCTAGACGACATCGAGAGGAGAATCGACCGGAGGACTCGATCACAGAAGGGATAGCGATGGAGGAAAGCAGTCTGAAGGGCCATGCCTCGGGTTCAAAGGAGAGTTCCAAGGAGGAAAGCAACAACAATAGCCACGAGGATGACTGGAGTGAGCTGTTAGCCCCAAAGGTGGACCTTAAGGAGCTCCCAAAAGGGCTAAGGTATGCTTTCTTAGGGCCTAATAACACCTATCCCGTGATTGTGAATGAAAACCTTAGTGATGATGAGTTGCACTCGCTCCTGACTGAGCTGAGAAAGTATAGAAAGGCCATTGGGTACTCTTTAAGTGACATCAAGGGCCATTCACCAATGCTTTGCACTCATAGGATTCACTTGGATAATGAGAACGCCTCCTCTATAGAACATCAGAGGCGTTTGAATCCTAATTTGAAAGAGGTTGTTACGAAGGAAATCCTTAAGCTTTTAGAGGCTGACATGATCTATCCCATAAGTGTCATCACGTGGGTTTCTCCTGTACACGTGGTGCCTAAGAAGGGAGGGATCACGGTCATAAGGAATGAAAGGGATGAGCTTATTGCTACTAGAACCATCACTGGTCATAGGATGTGTATTGATTATAGGAAAATCAACCTTGCGACTAAGAAAGACCATTTCCCCTTGCCTTTTATTGATCAAATGCTTAAGAGACTTGCTAATCACCCTTACTACTGTTTTCTCGATGGGTACAGCGGTTTCTTTCAAATACCTATTCACCCAAATGATCAGAAGAAGACGACCTTCACATGTCCTTACGGTACCTTTGCATATCGAAGGATGCCGTTTGGATTGTGTAATGCACCGGCTACGTTTCAGCGGTGTATGATGTCGATCTTCTTCGATCTTATAGAGGAGATGATAGAGGTGTTCATGGATGACTTCTCTGTCTATGGTGCGTCCTTTCCTGCGTGTTTGTTGAATCTTTGCAGGATACTAAAACGTTGTGAAGAGACAAACTTGGTTGCTGAACTGGGAGAAATGCCACTTTATGGTTAAGGAAGGGATCGTGCTTTGTCATAAGATATCAGAGAAGGGCATTGAGGTTGATCAGGCTAAGGTGGAGGTCATGATGGGTCTTGAGCCGCCGGTTAATGTTAAGGGAGTCAGAAGCTTCTTGGGATACGCAGGGTTCTATAGGCGCTTCATCAAAGATTTCTCCAAGATTGCACGCCCTCTTACACGGCTGTTGTGCAAGGAAGCTGAGTTTGAGTTTGATGAGGAGTGTTTGAAAGCTTTCGTGACCATCAAGGAAGCCCTTACATCAGCTCATATAGTCCAAGCACCAGACTGGTCTCTTCCCTTTGAGATCATGTGTGATGCTAGTGACTACGCCGTAGGAGCCGTTCTTGGTCAGAAGAAAGACAAGAAGCTACACGTGATCTACTATGCTTCAAGAACCTTGGATGACATGCAATCAAGATACACCACTACGGAGAAGGAGTTGCTTGCAGTGGTCTTCGCCTTTGAGAAGTTCAGATCGTATCTCGTGGGTTCCAAGGCTATTGTATACACGGATCACGCTGCCTTGCGATACATCTACTCGAAGAAAGACACCAAGCCTCGGCTCTTAAGATGGATTCTCTTACTCCAGGAGTTTGACATGGAGATTAAAAACAAGAAAGGGATAGAAAACGGAGTTGCTGACCATCTCTCACGGCTAAGGATCCACGTGTCTCTCCCCTTAGATGACTCTCTTCCAGAAGAGCAGCTTATGGCGATTACTACAGCTGTTTGTGGAAAGCTAGAAGGGAGGTTTGAGGAGGTGTTGAGTTTCAAAGAGGAGGATCTACCGTGGTATGCTGATGTAGTGAACTATCTACTGTGTGGTGAGGAGCCAACACATCTCAACAGCTATCACAAGAAGCGGTTTATGAGAGAGGCTAGTGACTACTTTTGGGACGAGCCCTACATATACAAGAGAGGAGTAGACAGCTTGTACCGGAGATGTGTTACAAAGGAAGAAGCCAGGGACATCCTCTATCATTGCCATTGCTCTTCCTACGGAGGACACTTCGCCTCATTCAAGACTGCCACGAAAGTGTTGCAAGCCGGTTTCTGGTGGCCGTCCATTTTTAAAGATGCACACGAGTTTGTGAAGAGCTGTGAGGCATGTCAACGAGCAGGGAATATCACTAAGAGGAACGAAATGCCTCAAGTTCCTATCTTCGAGGTTGACGTGTTCGACGCGTGGGGGATAGACTTCATGGGGCCATTTCCTTCTTCATATGGCAACAAATACATCTTAGTAGCAGTGGATTATGTCTCTAAATGGGTTGAGGCTGTTGCTTCCCCTACAAATGACTCTAAGGTGGTAATCAAGCTGTTCGAGACTATCATCTTCCCGAGGTTTGGGGTACCCAAGGTTGTTATAAGCGATGGAGGAAGCCACTTCATAAACAAGGTCTTTGAGAACCTCTTGAGAAAGTATGGAGTTAAGCATAAGGTGGCTACACCGTATCATCCTCAAACAAGCGGTCAAGTGGAAGTCTCCAACAGGCAAATCAAGGCTATACTAGAGAAGACCGTCGGAGCAACAAGGAAAGACTGGGCAGTGGAGCTGGATGACGCTCTTTGGGCCTACCGTACCGCCTTCAAAACGCCGATTGGTACAACTCCTTTCACTCTACTCTATGGCAAGGGCTGTCACCTCCCGTTTGAGCTGGAACACGTGCGTTGTGGGCTGTGAAGAGGCTGAACTTTGACCTTAACACTGCTCAGGAGAGGCGCATTATTCAGCTACACGAACTGGACGAGTTGAGGCTGAACGCTTGCGAAAGCTCTCGGATATACAAGGAGCGGACTAAGGAGACTCATGACAAGAAGTTGGTTGCCAAGGAGCTTAAGGAAGGAGGACTAGTGTTGCTGTACAACTCGAGGCTCAAACTCTTCCCGGGCAAGCTGAAATCAAGGTGGAGCGGACCGTTCGTGATTCAAGAAGTGTTGCCTTATGGAGCTGTTACTCTGATGGGAAAAAGTGGCAGTGCATTCACCGTCAATAGACACAGTGTCAAGCCCTACTTGGCAGATAGCTATGATAAGGAGAGTACCTCGGTCCTTCTCCAAGACCCACCATCCGCCTAAACCAAGTAAGGTCTAGCTAAAGACGTTAAAGAAAGCGCACTTGGGCGGCATTCCCATGTTTATCTTGTACATATTCCTGCTTAATTTCCCTTTCAGTTTTATGTTTTTATTCTACAAGTGTGTAGGAACAGATATAAGGAGTCTAAACCTTGACTTTGAGGTTCAAAAGAGGCGATGGGGGTTAAGATAAGGCTAGAGATCGAGTGCTATATCGACTGATCCTGGCTCGATCTTTGCTAGATCGAGTCAGTGAATCGAGAGGAGCCAGTCGATCTAGACGAGAACGAGTGACAAGATCGACCTTGACGAAAAAGGATCGATCGATCCAAATTGGATCAACCGATCTAATTTCTCTCGGGAAAATCTGTTGAAAATAGATCGATCACTCGACTCGATCCATCACTCGATCTATGCCAAATCGACCCCTAAATCGAGGACATAGCTCGATCATTAGGAATTAGCCGTGGAGCCAACATCTCAATGATCGAGAGAGCCAATCGATCGAAGACTCGATTCACTATGAATCGAGTCTCAAATCGAGTAACCCTCTCGATCTAGGGCATTATGAGCATGAGATCGAGTCCTAGATCGACCAAATGGACTCGATCTCGTGCCGAGGTAACATTTCCTTTCCCTCCTTAACTCTTTTCCCTCCAACTTTTGAATTCAAAACTTGGTCAAGGCAAGCATCTTTGACCATGAAAGATGTGCCTTGACCAAGACTTTGTCAGAACAACCACTTTTGCTACCCATTGTTTTGGTTTTGCTAGTCTTTAAATATTTCAACAACCTCTCACCCTCTCATTCCTGTTTTTTTCAAAAATTTTAAACAAAGAGAGTGAGAGTTTCAGTTTTCAAAAGCTAGCAAAGATATTCTGCATTTCTTGCAAAAGTATTTTCAAAAAAAAATTTAATGATTTAATTTTAGAAAATCTCCTTTAATGTCGCAAGATCTTGTTCTAGAATATAGGATCGGTTTTGATTTTTAATAACTAGCTAAGTAAAAGGAAAAATTCTAGATTTTTCAGTATCTAAAGATTTGATTCTCCTTTATTTAGCTATGATTTTTATTTATTCCCCAAAATTCTAGGGTAGTTTTTATAAGTTCTCTCCTTCTCTTCTCTCATTTTCATCAAATTGCCATTTGCTTATCAATCTCTTTAGAAACTTGTTTCAGGAACAATGGCCCCAAAGAGAACAAGAGAAGAGCAAGCACAAGAAGGAGAAGGACAAGAAGTGGCAGTTCAAGAGAGGGTCTGGTGGAGTATTGAAAGGCTTCGGTTTGAGCCTACCAAGTTTGCTGATCGAGAGCTGCTGTCTAAGCTAGGGATTCTTGGGGATTTCGACCAACTCCTCAAGAACATTGGCTTAAGATATCTGTCACGGATGGATTGCCCAACCATTCCTGAAGTGACAATAGACTTCCTTGCCACCTTGGAATTCCGGTACGAGAATCCTAGTGCACCCGTGCCTTCTCAAGGTCGCCTCTACTTCAAGGTTGGCCGTCAAGCCTATACACTCTCCATCCCTGAGCTATGCCAAGCTTATGGTCTCAACGCGGATGCATACAAGGTCGAGTTCCCAGCCTTCAAGAAAGCCGACGACTTTTGGGACCTGATCAACAATGAAGACTACAAGGCCAACACCGCCAAGATCAAGCGAGTAAGGAGCCCGGTGCTGAGGTATACTCTGAATCTGATTGCCAACACGTTTAGTGGAAGGTCTGTTGCTCCTCCGGTCACGAAGACGGAGCTGTGCTTCCTGTTCCAAGGTGTGAAGCACTTGGTGTGTGATCCGGATGCAAACGACGAGCCTATGGAGGATGAACTCGGCGATGAAGTGAACTACGGGTGTGTGCTCGCGGCTTCTTTGGTGAAATACAAGGCTTATGCCTTGCGGTGCAAGGCAACTTCCTCTTACATTGGCGGTTTCCTTACTCCTGTGTTCGTGCAAGCCGGTGTGCCCATTCATGACTTTGCTCACGTCCCAACCAGAGCTTTCATGGACGAGGCATACATGAGGAATACTGACAGCTTGGGACGCACGCCAGCGGAAGGGTTCTACGCCTACCTCTTCATAGATGACGAAGACAAGAAGAGAGTGTGCATCCTGCCCAACAAAGATGAAACCGAGCTGCTTGGTGTTGGGAATATTGAGTTCTTGCCCACAGAGGAAGAATGCTTTGCCCCTTTAGGAGGACCACCTGCTTCAGCGATTGCCCCTCGTCAAAGGTCAGAGTCTCCAGCCACGGAAGATGAGACGCCCGAGACCTACACACTTCCCAAGGTAGACTTTGAGCCGAGAATAAAAACCGAGAAGTTCCTAGCATCGGTTGTGGAGATGCAAAGGAAGATCAACAAGTGGCAAGGCAAGATGCTCAAGAAGCTTGGAAAGAAGGTCAAAGCACTTCAGGGAGGCTCACCTAAGAAAGCTGCGAGCCAAGAGGTGCAACAACTCGAGAAGAGAAGGCTCTCAACCGGTGGAGTTGTCATCCGCGAGACCCAAGGAACCACCATTCAGCCGGCGCGCCACTCTCTCCAAGAACCAGCCGACAAAGGCAAGACCATAGTCTCTAGCTCTTCTGGAACATCCTCAAGTTCCAGCCGAGACTAGACCAGAGGTAACAACCTTCTTCCATTGTATATAACCGCTCATGTTTGTTTCTTTTAGCATTGTGTTTTGATGCTCCTTCGGATGAGTTTGCCACCGGGACGGTGTCAAGCAAGTTTGGGAGAGTACATGTGTGATTTGACTTGTGTTCTTTGATCTTATTTTCCTTTAGCATCCTTGAGTCTTTAGTTCATGAAAAATTGGTAAAATATTTAAAATTTTTTCAAAGATTCATGTAGTTGCATTCATCTTTTTAAAACATGTTAGGATTGAGTCTAGAGTTTCTCATAGCATCTAGGTTGTTTGCATTTTGCATAAGGGGTTAGGATTTCTTAAAAAGGTGTTTTTACTTATGAATTGTTTTAATACCCTAGTTTGTAGTTCTCTAATGCTTTATCTATGCTTTGAAAGTAAGTTCTTACCATGCTTGGATCACTTGTTAGGATTTTCGTGGCTTAAATTGAACTCTCATGATTTGAAACTCATCCTAATAAGTGAAAACCTTATATTTGAAATTCTAATTATCATTCTTATGCATTTGAAAATGAACACATGGTTTTAAAATATTTATGCTCTCTTCTTCCTTTTTACCACTCTTTGTGAGCCTAAGTAGAACTCCCTCCTTGAACCTTACCCTTCTTTGAAGCCAAATGTTCTTGTGTGGCATCTTTGTGAGGCCTTCCTTTCGGTTTGAACTTGGCATAAAGTGTTAGGTTTAGGCGACATGATTTGGTTTTCATATTGTTGCTAGCTTTGCATTTTGAAGCTAGGTATAAGCTTAGGAAAAGTTTGGGGGATCATTGGGGTTGTTTCCTTTCCTATTTGTTCTCGGTTTCAAAAAGCTTGTGTTTTAAAGAAAGAATTGGGTTTTAAGTGAAAGGTTGTGTTTTAAAAACTAAGTATGCTCTAATCAGTTTCAGGAGGTAGCTCTCACAAAAAAATAAAAATAAAAAAGAAAGAAAAGAAAAAGAAATAAAAATAGCCTAAGTGCCAAATAAAGAAAAAGAAAAAAAATAATAAGAGAGCTACTAATAAGAATTATCTAAAGAGCAAAAATATTTTTCAAAACCTTTTTACTAGCCTAAAAAGTTTGAAAATGTTTTTGTTTCAAATTGGGGATTGCTAAGTTTTGTGAAGAAAAAGGGTAGACTCTTAAGTGGTGAGTGAGGATAAATTTGTCAAATGAGAAGGGTATAGGATCGTTTGATAGTTTACATGGGTAGATGAGAATCTAATCATGTATGTATAAATTGTCTTTACCTTTGGCATTATGCACAAGTTCAGCCATTTTTGAGAGAAACCCTTGTTCTAATTATAAACCCTTTTCAAATGAGATCATTCAATGCTCATAACCTAAACCCTTAGCCAAATGTGTTTTGCTTTAAAGTGCATAAGTTTGATTCATGGTTCGAATGTTAATGAATGTTAAAGGATGAATTTCTTTGATTGTTAGGAATAGGAGAGTCATGATTTGAATTTCTTGTGTGATGAGTATGGCTAAGTTCTTTGGAGTATGAGTGTAAGCATAGCATTTTAGAACTATTAACTAGGACAATGAGATTGATTCATTTGAAAGGCACATTTGCAAAAAGTTTAAACCCCCATTCATTTTTTTTCTGAAAACCTCTCTTCCTTACTTATTTTCTGTTGCTTGAGGGCAAGCAAGAAGTAAGTTTGAGGGAGTTGATGTTATTGCATATTGCATACATTTTGCATAATCATTAGTTAGCTTTTCATGCATTTGTATCACGTTTTAGGTTAAATTGCATCACTTAGGGTCCTAGAGCATTCTTGCATCAGCATACGCATTTTCCTTGCATTTTGCATCACATTCAGGTTGTTTCTGGCTGCTTTGGAGTCATGGAGGTTCGTGGACATGTTGAGGCTGATGTAGCAGTTCGTGGGAGCTCGGATATATGCTAAGGATCAGAGATCGAGGAGCAGATCGAGCATGGCCGGTCGATCTGGGAGTTGATCGACCAGAAGATCGAGCCAACCAGGCGATCCAAGGAGAATGATCGAGACAAGGATTGAGTGAAGCAATCGATCAAACGGTACGGACGTAAATGACGCCATGCAGAGCGAGAGTCAGATCGAGTACACCACTCGATCCAGCCGAAGATCGATACCGAGATCGGATGCAACGCTCGATTCGCCGATGATGATCGAGACCCAGATCGAGCCGAAGACACGATGTCCGGATATGATCGAGAGAACCACTCGATCTTGGAGTCGATCTCTGTCCTTTCAACCGTTTTTGGCCGCTAGCGAAGGGGGGACCATTAGCTTGTTTCGGCATTTTGGGAAGGCAACGACGTCCTTTTCCTATAATAACTTTTTAGATCCTTATCTTTTCCTTTATGTTTTTCTCTCTCGTTTTCGTGAAGAACACCATTGTTGAACTCGCGTTTTTCTTAAGCTTTGTATTCGAATCATTTCTGTTCAATCTAGTTTTCTTTTCATGTTCATCGTCTCGTTTCATATGCTTTGCTTGATTTACTCTATGTGTAGCGAGTAGTTTCTTTGGGTTCGGGGTTGAGAGGATTAACGGGTCAAAAGGGTTTCGATCTTGGGGTTTTTCTAAACGTTTTCAAAGGCTATCTCTTCTAAGGTGTTGAGATCTCAATGCTTGAAGACTCTCACGCCAAGAGCTTCATGATCGGAGAGGTTCCTTACCTTGACAGGATCCAGGAGCCTCGGAAGATCACACCTTAGAGACTAGTTACCCCTTCCCAAAAGCCATGGAAGTTTGGGGGATTAGTTAAGCCATTCGTTTGAAATCTGTTTTCCTTGCCTTTCGACCTCTCTTTCCACCAAAAGCCATGGGTTTGGAGGAGAGGATGAAGGAGTGATCTATACCGAAAGCCACAGATAGATCTTGTTTAGTTTTCAAGGCTTAGAGATCCTCACCAAGTGAGTCGATTTAAAGTTTCAAACCCAAGGTCGAACTGTTGAAACCCCTAACCATGAATCTCAACCCTAGGCCCTTTCTCTTAGCATCCTTACATCTTATCTCATCTTTCGCTTGATCTCTGATAGCATCGTGGTCATTAGTTTTACTGTTCTTGCATTTTTAGGCGAGATCGATTGTTACTGCTCGATCTAGTGGTCGATCTCATGGTCGATCCACTAGCCGAATTTTAATAATTTGAAACTTTCTCCTTTAATTATTCTGTTTGTTTCTCATGGTAGTTTCTTCCTTTCTAGTATTTTTAAAATAGGTTCCATTCTGTGAAGTTGCTGCATCTAGGTTTTAGAGATTTTCTCATAAACCGTCTCATTTCGCTTAGATTTGCTTTAGTCCTTGTATTCTCTGTGCATTCTCTATCATCCTAGAAGTGGATTGCTCTCTCTTGCTTGCTGTACTACAACATGTCTTGCATTTGAGTTTGAGAACCTCACTGCAATATAAACCGTCCAAAAAGTAATTATCAATCTCATCATCATCAGCCAAAGGTTTACCCTCCCCCTCTTGAATTACAACGTCCTTGTTGTTCTTGGTAGAGATTGGAGGTTCGAGCTCTTTACCGCTTCTCAATGTTATGGCGTTAGCATACTCCTTAGGATTCTGCTCACACTTTCCCGGAAGACTATTCTGACCACTCGTACTCGCTTTCCCTTTCTCTAGCTGCTTGATCTTGTTGTTTAAGTTGGTGATCTGAGTGGAGAAGTCAGTGAGAGACGAGTCTAGACGAGTGTTCATCTCGGCGAACTTCTGGTTTGTAGAGGCTTGCCCTTGTATCAGCTGTTGAAACATTGCTTGAACCGGATCAACTTGTTGTTGCATCGGTTGTTGCTGCTGAGGTGCAAAGCACGGAGGGTAGTTAGGTGTATAACCCTTTTATTTTGATGTTGCCCTTGGAAGTTGTTCTGCCCTTGACCTTGGACACCACAACTCGGTTGAAAACGGGATGAAAGGTTTTGCTTGCTGAGCAGGGTACACTTGATCTTTAGGGTTGGCTACGTTGGTGCTTCGGTAAGAGAGGTTGTTGTTCTGGTAGCCTTGATTGTAGCCTTGAGGTTTGTAGTTGTTCTGTCCCGCCACCCAATTGGCTTCTTCTTGGCTCAACTCTAACTCCTCTTGGTTCTCATCAGCTTCACCAACAAAGTAAACATGCTTCTGATTGGCTAACACCAGCTTATCTATCTTCTCATGCAATGATTTCAGCTCCTTCTTGTGAGATTCTAGCTCTGATCCTCTCGGTGCACGGTCATAATCCTCAGTGTAGTTGCCATCACTCAATGCCAAGTTTTCTATCAGCTCCATACCCTCTACCTCCTGACCGAGGTAGTTCCCTTTGCTAGCTGTGTCAAGCAACAACCTGATATTTGTTGAAGCTCCACGGTATATGGTACTGAGTAGTGTCTCCTCGCTGAACCCGTGATGAGGACATTGGATCGTGTAGTCTTTGAAACGCTCCATTGCCTCGTTGAATGTCTCATTGTTCCTTTGAGTGAAACCGCTGATTTCGCTTCTCAACCGTGCTGTCCTTGTGCTTGAGAAGAACTTTGAGAGAAAGGCCTTCTTACACTCGGCCCATGAGGTGATGGTGCCATGAGGTGATGGTGCCTTGTGGGAGGGTCTTCTCCCAATGTCTAGCTTTGTCTCCGAGTGAAAAGGGGAAGAGACGTAGCTTGAAAGCATCTTCGGATATGCCATTGATCTTTATCATCCCACATACTTGCTCGAAGTTGTCAAGGTACTCCAAGGGATCTTCCATTGCTAAGCCGTGGAACTTGTTGTTTTGCACCATTGAGATGAAACCTTGCTTGATCTCGAAGTTGTTGTTTTGTACAGGAGGAGGAGTGATCCAAAACCTGTTGTGATGAGTGTTGGGAGCATCTCCAGCTCCTATGATCCTTGGGGCTCTAGCCGCGTGTTGGGGGTTTCCACTGCCCCTTCCTGCGGCCCCGTGAGCTGGAGGAGGTCCTTTTGGATGCTCGTGTTCAGCAATAGCTTCAAAGTCAACCAAACCGTGCTGAACAATTCCAAACAATCAAAGAACCTTATCTTTTAACATTCATTAATGATCAAACCGTGAATCAAACTTATGCACTTTAAAGTAGAACACATCTGGCTAAGGGCGAAGGCTATGAGCATAGAATGATCTCATTTTAAAAGGGTTTTCATAATGCAACGGGTTTCTCTCAAGAATGGTATGAACTTTATGCATAATGCTAAAGGTAAAGGCAATTGATGCATACATGATCAGATTCTCATCTACCCATACACGCTAATCAATCGTCCTAAAACCCCTCTCATTTCTTTTATTTTAAGCTCACTCACCCTCTTAGATACTACTCTTATCAACAAAGCATTAGCTTAGCGAACCCCAAATCAAAACAGAAAACATTTTTACTCTTTATGCTAGTGAAAAGGCTGAAAATTTTTAGCTCTTCACTTATTTTTTCTTATTGATAGCTCTCTATTCTTTTTTTTTTCTTTTTTTTTCTTTTTATTTGGCACTTAGGGTCTTTTCTTTTCTTTTTTTTTTCTTTACTTGAGAGCTATCTTCTGAAATACTTAGAGCTTTTTATTTTTGAAAACAAAGCCTTTCACTTAAAACCTTTTATTCACTTCAATCACCAAAACCTTTTGAAACCGAAAGCATATAAACAACCCTTATGAACCCCAAACCTATTGTAAGCCTAAAACTAGCTTCAAAATGCAAAGCTAGCAATCAAATGAGAACCTAATCATGTCTCCTGAACGTAACACGTTATGCGAAGTTCAAACCGAAAAGAGGCCTCACAATGATGTCACACAAGAGTACTTGGCTTGAAGGAAAGGTAAGGGTAATGGTGGGAGTTCTACTTAGGCTCATAAAGAGTGGTAAAAGGAGGAAGAGAGCCTAAATATGTATAAGATCCATGTGTTCATTTTCAAATGCATAAGAATATTAGGGTTCTCACTTATTAAGACACGTTTCAAATCATGAATGTTCAAGTCAAGCAACGAAAATCAAAACAAGTGATCCAAGCATGGTAGGGACTTACTTTCAAAGCGTGAGCAAAGCATCAAACAACTACTAACTAGGGCATTGAAACAATTCATGAGCTTAAAACACCTTTTTAAGAAAACTTTAACACCTTTTTAAGAAAACTTTGACAACACCGCCAGTCGATCTCCTCCTCTTCTCGGGCTACTTCACCAACGAGGATGATAGAATACACCCGTAGTTAACATCATTCCCAAGGTCATCCATCAGCGGATCGTGGTTCTCTTCTTCACTGCTGCACAATATCCTTTTGATCCCTTGGAAAAGGAAGCACAACTCGGTCTTTGTCACTGTGGGAGACACGGCCCGCCCGCTGAAAGTGTTTGCTAACAGCTTGATCTTAGCCGTGTTGGCTTTGTATTCTTCGTCACAAAGCACGTCCCATATGATGCTGGCATTCTTGAGTGGGGGAAACTCCACTTGCTTAGCCGCGGCGTTGAGTCCATATGCGTGGCAAAGCTCTTCAATGGAAAGGTGATAAGATCGCTTCTTGACCTTGAAGGTGAGATGACCTTGTGAAGGAGTGGGGAGGCTTGGATTCTCAAAGGAAAACTCCAAGGTAGAGACGAAATCCAAGGTGACTTGCAGATATGTAGGGAAATCCATCCTTGAAAGGCATGCAAGCCCCATGTCTTGGAGAAGAAAGTCAAAATCTTCTAGAAGACCCATTCTTGCCAACAAGTCTCTACTTGCAAACTTGATAGGCTCAAAGCGCAGCCTCTCTAGCCCTTTCTTCGCTGACTTTTCCTCCTTAGTCCAACGGACCTCTCGTGAACTTGCTGAGGTTCTTCCTCTTGAACTTGTTGAGCTCCTTCCTCTTGAACCGCTTGCTGCTCTTCTTCTCTTTGTGTATCCTCTTCTCTGGTTCTCTTAGCTGCCACTGGTGCCTGAAAGGAGATTCTCAGAAGAGAGAGTTAGAGTAGGCGGCGAATACAAAGAAAACACAAGGAAGAGAAAGAAATTCGCAACTAATACCCTAGATTTTTGGGAGATTTATAAAAATTGTAACTAGATACAAGAAAAGAGAAACTAAAGATGAGCTTAAATCTAGAATATTTTCTGATTTCTAGCTACTTTTAAAAATTAGTTTAAATCTCTAGCAACTTAAATCAACCATGCGATTATTAAAGGATTTTTGAAAAGATTTTAATTAAAAATCAGAAAATACCTTTGCAGGATTTAAAACAGAAGCTAATAACTTTTAGGACAAGAAAAATAGCACTCTCTCTCGATTTAGAATTCGCAAGAACAGAAATGAGAGAGTGTGAAGTTGTTGAGAACATAAAGGCCAAGAAAATCTAAAACCGTGTTTAAGAAAAGTGGTTTTCTGACAAAAGGCAGGGTCAATGCACATCTTTCGTGGTCAAAGATGATTGCCTTGACCACTATTCGAAATCAAAAAGAGAGGGAAAAGAAAAATGGAGGGAAACATTTTGTTACCTCGGCACGAGATCGAGTCCTTTTGGTCGATCTAGGACTCGATCTCATGCCCATGTTGGCTGGATCGAGAGGTTTGATCGATCGGTGACTCGAATGGATTAGAATCGAGTCTTAAATCGATTATACTCTCTCGTTCCTTGACTTTTGGTCAACTAGGCTGTACTCCTTGGATCGATTTCCTTGATCGATTCGGGGGTTGATTTAGCCGAGATCGAATGGCTGATCGAGTAGACTACTCGATCAATTTTCAAGGATCGAGTGACTCGGTCGATCTATACCTCGTTCGCTTTTCAAGCTGAACGCATTGGCGGATTGTCCTCTCATGATCGACCGTTCCACTCGATTGTCTACTCGATCTCGTCTAGATCGACTGACTCCTCTCGATTAACTAGCTCGATCTAGCAAAGATCGAGCCAGGATGAATCGATCTAGCACTCGATCTCTAGGCTATATTCGCCCCTTCTTACTCCTTTTGGATCTAAGATCATGGCCTGCAATCCCTTATACCTGTTCCTACACACTCAGAAGATAAAAACATAAAACTGAAAGAGAAGGAAAGGAAAAATATATACAAGATAGACATGGGAATGCCTCCCAAGTGCGCTTTCTTTAGCTAGACTTTACTTGGTTTAGGCAGATGGTGGGTCTTGGAGAAGCATTGGAGTGCTCTCCTTGTTGAATGCACTGACCATGTATGGCTTCACTCTATGTCTGTTGATAGTGATTGCATTCCCACTCTTGCCTACCAACATGACAGCTCCGTAGGGCAATACCTCTTTGATCTCAAAAGGCCCACTCCATCTAGATTTCAGCTTCCCAGGGAATAGCTTGAGCCTTGAATTGTAAAGCAGCACCAAACTCCCTTCCTTAAGCTCTTTGTGAACCAACATCTTATCGTGAACAGCCTTAGTCCGCTCCTTGTAGAACTTAGCACTATCGTATGCATCTCGCCGTAGCTCGTCAAGCTCATGTAGCTGAATCAAACGCTTCTCTTGAGCTGACTTGAGGTTGTAGTTGAGCTGTTTCACTGCCCACATTGCCCTATGCTCCAACTCAACGGGAAGATGACAAGCCTTGCCGTATTGAAGAGTGAAAGGAGTAGTACCAATGGGCGTCTTGAAAGCGGTCTGGTAAGCCCACAAAGCATCATCTAGCTTGGCTGCTCAATCCTTCCGAGTAGTACTCACTGTCCTCTCATGTATCGCCTTGATCTGTCAGTTGGAGACCTCCACTTGCCAACTCGTTTGAGGATGATATGGTGTAGCCACCTTGTGGTTCACGCGATACTTTGTTACCGCCGTCACTGATTACAACTTTGGGGACACCAAACCGTGGGAATATGGTGGTCTTGAAAAGCTTTATCACCACCTTTGCATCGTTCGTTGGAGAAGCTATAGCCTCAACCTACTTAGACACATAGTCTACAGCCACCAAAATGAACTTGTTGCCGTAAGAAGAAGGAAACGGTCCCATAAAGTCTATTCCCCATCCGTCAAAGACGTCAACCTCAAAGATAGGAACCTGAGGCATCTCGTTTCGCTTGGTGATATTCCCTGCTTGTTGACAAGCATCACAACTCTTCACAAACTCATGGGCATCCTTGAAGATAGACGGCCACCAGAAACCGGCTTGTAAGACTTTTGTAGCGGTTTTGAATGAAGTGAAGTGACCGCCGTATGAAGAGCCATGGCAGTGAAAGAGAATGTCCTTAGCTTCTTCCTTTGTTACACACCTCCTGTATAAACTGTCCATGCCCCTCTTGTACAAGTAAGTCTCGTCCCAAAAGTACTGGCTTGTGTCTCTCATGAACTTTTTCTTGTGATAGTTTTCAAGATGAGTTGGCTCCTCTCCACACGCCAAGTAGTTCACTATATCAGCATACCATGGCAAGTCCTCTTCCTTGAAAGTCAGAACCTCTTCAAACTGCCCCTCTAGCCTTCCACAAACAGCCGTAGTGATCATTATGAGTTATTCTTCGGGAAGCGAATCATCTAAGGGCAAAGACTCATTGATTCTTATCCTAGAGAGGTGATCAGCAACACCGTTCTCTATCCCTTTCTTGTCCTTGATTTCCATATCAAACTCCTGCAGAAGAAGTATCCATCTCAAGAGCCTTGGCTTAGTATCCTTCTTGGAATAAATGTATCTAAGCGCCGCGTGATCCGTGTAGACGATGGCTTTGGAGCCTACGAGGTATGACCTGAACTTCTCAAAGGCGAAAACAACTGCCAGTAACTCCTTCTCACTCGTATGTATCGGGCTTGCGTGTCATCCAAGGTACGTGAAGCATAGTAAATCACATGCAGCTGTTTGTCTTTCCTTTGACCAAGAACAGCTCCCACGGCATAGTCACTCGCGTCACACATTATCTCGAATGGTAGAGTCCAGTCTGGTGCTTGCACTATAGGCGCGGATACTAGAGCTTCCTTGATAGTCACGAAAGCATGAAGACAATCCTCATCAAACACAAAGTCAGCTTCCTTATACAACAGCCGTGTGAGAGGGCGTGCAATCTTGGAGAAATTTTTTATGAAGCGCCTGTAGAAGCCAGCTTGGCCTAGGAAACTCCTCACTCCTTTGACATTAACCGGCGGCTCAAGACTCACCATGACCTCAACCTTGGCTTTATCAACCTCTATGGCCTTTCGCTGATATCTTGTGGCCAAGCACGATCCCTTCCTTGACCATGAAGTGACACTTCTCCCAGTTAAGCACAAGATTCGTCTCTTCACAACGATATAGTACCTTGCAAAGATTCAACAAACATCCATAAACACTTCTACCATCCCTTCTATTAGATCAGAGAAGATCGACATCATACACCGCTGAAACGTAGTCGGTGCGTTACACAACCCAAATGGCATCCTTCGATACGCGAAGCTGCCATAAGGGCATGTAAAGGTCGTCTTCTCCTGATCATTTGGATGGATTGGTATTTGAAAGAATCCACTATATCCATCAAGAAAGCAATAGTAAGGATGATTAGCAAGCCTCTCAAGCATTTGATCAATAAAAGGTAAGGGAAAATGATCCTTTCTAGTTGCAAGATTAAGCTTCCTATAGTTTATACACATACGGTGTCCTGTAATAGTCCTAATAGATATAAGCTCATCTTTATCATTCTTAATGACCGTGATCCTTCCCTTTTTAGGCACCACGTGTACGGGAGAAACCCACGTGCTGTCACTTATGGGATAGATCACGTCAGCCTCTAACAGCTTAAGAATTTCATTCTTAACAACCGCCTTTAAATTTGGATTCAAACGCCTTTGGTGTTCTATAGAAGAGGCGTTCTCATTATCCAAGTGAATCCTATGAGTGCAAAGCATTGGTGAAAGGCCCTTGATGTCACTTAGGGAGTACCCAATGGCCTTTCCTATACTTTCTCAGCTCATTTAGGAGCGAGTACAACTCATCATCACTTAAGTTCTCATTCACATTTACGGAATAGGTTTCATTAGGTCCCAAGAACGCAGACCATAGCCCTTTTGGGAGCTCCTTAAGGTCTACCTTTGGGGCTAACAGCTCGCTCCAGTCCTCCTCGTGGTTCTTGTTGACGTTTCCTTCCTCAGTAGCCTCCTTAGAACCCGAGAGATGACCCAAAAAACAGCTTTCTTAAACCGTTATCCCCTCCGAGATCGAGTCTTCCAGTCGATCTTGCACTCGTTCTGGCCCGGATCGAGCAATTACACTCGATTCTCCCACTCGATTTAATTGGGATCGAGCAGGAGATCGAGTCCCCGTCTCTATCTCTGAACTGATCGATTGACTTCCCTCGATATTTTCATCGACTGTTTCTCTGGATCGACTGCTCTTAACTCGATCACTCACTCGATTTAGATGGGATCAAGTAGTGGATCGGGTGTCTCAGTCATTCTCTTCTCTGGATCGACCAGTATCCTCGATCTTCTTGTCGATTGCTGACTTGGATCGAGTGATCTTCTTGATTGCCTGATCGATCTTTAGGCATCCGCCTTCATCTTCTAGCACAACTTTCCTGGAATCAAGTAGATTAACGTACTCCTGAGCCCTTTGATCAATGAAACCGTACTCACCTTGCTTCTTAGTCAATGCTAGCTTCAAGTGATCCTCTTGTGCAAGCTCCTCTAGCAGTTCATCCGCCAAAGCATACAACATCCCTATGTAGAAAGCTTGCCCTTCTATGGTGGGCTTCTTCATGACCTCGTTGATATCAAAGTCAAGCCTTATATCCTTACCCAAGTGCAGAGCTATCTTCCCATTCTTGACATCTATGATTGCTCCGGCGGTTGCAAGGAATGGCCTTCCAAGAATGAGTGGATCCTTACGCTCTTCATCCATTTCAAGCACAACGAAGTCTGTAGGCACGTTTACACCACTGACTCTCACTGGTAAGTCCTCAAGCCAACCCACGGGTAACCTCATACTTTTGTCAGCTAGCACCAAGGAGATTCTACAGTCTTTGAACTGGGTAAAACCAAGCTTCTTTGCTATGGAATAAGGCATCAGATTTATACTAGCACCAAGATCGCATAAACAGCTCTGAAATATCAAAGGACCGAGAGCACATGGATTAGTGAAGCTCCCTGGATCTCCCAACTTCTTGGGAACTATCTCCTTGTGTATAATTGCGCTACACTCCTAAGCACCAGCACTTCCTTGCTTTCGTTATTCTTCTTTGCAAGCGTGTCTTTGAATAAGTTTACGCATTTAGGCATCATGGCAAGGCAATCCACGAAAGGTAGCTTGATCTCTACTTCCTTTAGGTGCTTCTCAAATAAGAGCATATGCTTCTCTATAAGTTGTTTCTTGAAGCGACCAGGAAAAGGAAGCTTATGAACATAAGGCGGAGGTATGTACTCATCCTTCTCCTCGGTTGCTTTCTCCACTTTCTTCTTTACGCTTGCTTCTTTCCCTTTTGTTGGCCTCTCTATCCACACGTTGTGGAAGTTGATCTCATCATCAGCTGATGGCTTATCCTCCCCCTCTTGAACCGCAATGTCCTCATTGTCCTTAGGTGCAACCCTCGGTGGAAGCTCTTTCTCACTTCTTAGTGTGATAGCGTTGGCGTATTCCTTGGGATTTTGCTCAGACTTTCCCCGTAGACTATTTTGACCACTTGTACTTGCTTTACCCTTCTCTAACTTCTTAATCTTGTTGTTTAGAGTTGTGATCTGAGTAGAGACATCAGTGAGAGAGGAGTCTAAGCGGTTGTTCATCTCGGCGAACTTCTGATTTGTTGAAGCTTGCCCTTGAAGCAACTGCTGAAACATGGCTTGTACATGATCAACTTACTGCGGTTGCATTTGTTGTTGAGGAACAAAGCCTGGAGGATACATAGGGGTATAAGGTTTGTTTCCTTGCTGATGTTGCTGTCCCTGAAAGTTACCTTGGCGCTGACCTTGAAAACCACTACTCGGCTGAAAACCTTTGTTCTAGGGCACGAATGGCTTTGCTTGCTGAGTAGGGTACACTTGATCTTTAGGGTTCTCCACATTGGTGCTTCTGTAGGAGAGATTGTTGTTCTGCTGGTAGCACAGACGATCCAAGGAAAATGATCGAGACGAAGATCGAGTGGAGCAATCGATCAAGCGGTACGGACGTAAATGACTCCATGCAGAGCGAGAGCCGGAACGAGTCCACCACTCGATCCGACCAAAGATCAATACCAAGATCGGATGTAACACTCGATCCGTCGAAGAAGATCTAGACCCAGATCGAGTAGAAGACACGATGTCCGAAAGTGATCGAGAGAGCCGCTCGATCCCGAAGTCGATCACTGTCCTTTCAACCATTTTTGGCCGCTAGCGAGGGGGGACCATCGAGCTGTTTTTACCATTTTTGGAAGGCGGCGATGGTCTGTTCCCAGACACTTTTTTCATTTTCTTATCTTTTTATGCTTTTCTCTCTGGTTTTTGAGGCGATCCGCCATTGTTAGACTCTAAGCTTTGTTATTGAATATTTTGAACCGTTTAAGTTTAATCGATCGTTCTTATGTTTATCGTTTCATTCTTCATACTTTGCTTAGTTTATTTAATGTGTAGTGAGTAGTTTCATTTGGGTATCGGGGTTGAGAGGATTCACGGGGTCGAAAAGGTTTTCAAATCTTGGTGTTTTCTTGTTCTTAATGGCTTTCTTTTCTAAGATGTTGAGTTCTTAAGGCTTAAAGAGTCTCACGCCAAGATCTTTATGATCAGAGAGAGCTCTTACCTTGACAGGATCCAGCGATCTCTGAAAATCACATCATAGAGGCTAGTTACTCTTTCCCAAACGCCATGGTAGTTTAGAGGACTAGTTAAGCTGCGTGGTTGAAATCTGTTTTCCTTGCCTCTCAATCTCTTTTTCCGCCAAACGCTATGGATCTGGAGGAGAGAATGAGAGAGTGATTCATACCACACGCCATGGATGGATTTTGTTTTGTTTTCAAGGCTTAGAGAATCTCACAAAGTGAGTAGATCTAGAGTTTTCAAACCAAGGTTGGACCTTTGAAACCCCTAACATGAATCTCAACCCTTCTTTCTTAGCATTCTTACATCTTCGTTAGTCATTCGCTTGATATTCGCTGCATCCTGGTCATTAGTTTCTTCATACTTGCATTTTTAGACGAGATCGATCCAAACTGCTCGATCTAGTGGTCGATCCTGTGGTCGATCCACTAGTCCATTTTTGTTAAATCATAGCCTTGCATTTTAATTTTTCTGTTTGTTCCTCGTAGTAGTTCAATCACTCTTGGTAATTTTAAAATAGTTTTGCATTCCATTCGGTCGTTGCACATAGTTTTTAGGATTTTCACAATATCGCCTGTCATTCGCTTAGCTTTACACTGCTCTTGCATTCTCTTTGATCTTCCGAGCTCCTAGAAATGGATTGACTCTCACTTGCATACTGTACTACAACCTACGTGTTGCATTTGAGTTTGATAACCTCATTGCATCCTCACCCTTGCAAAAGAAAGTAGTTATCAGATGGCGCCGTTGCCGTTCTAGGAGTGTTAGAAAGCATAGAGATTTGGAGCTTAGTAAAGATTAAACTTTACTTTGTTTAAGTTACTAATCTCTCTACTCTCAAAAGTGTTTCTTCCAGGTACATGCATCTTCGTTCCAGGGGAGACAACCATCTACTTAAACCCTT
Organism: Thlaspi arvense; assembly: GCA_911865555.2. Taxonomy (NCBI): domain Eukaryota; kingdom Viridiplantae; phylum Streptophyta; class Magnoliopsida; order Brassicales; family Brassicaceae; genus Thlaspi; species Thlaspi arvense. Next base: position 17,474,044 of record OU466860.2, read on the forward strand.
GGACAACATCCATCAACTTGGTCATTCACAGCAAAGAAGAGTACGAGAACAAGCTAGAGCTTTTGAGGAGATTGTTCAGCACGGTTTGGTTGACTAGCATCCAGAGGGACCTCCTCCAGCTCAAGAGGCAGTGGAAAGGGGCAATAGAAACCCCCAACACGCGGCTAGACCCCCAAGGATCATAGGAGCCGGAGATGCTCCCAATACTCATCACAATAGGTTTGGGATCACTCCTCCTCCTGTACAAAACAACAACTTCGAGATTAAGCCAGGCTTCATCTTCATGGTGCAAAACAACAAGTTCCACGGTTTAGCAATGGAAGATCCCTTGGAGCATCTCGACAATTTCGAGCAAGTATGTGGGATGATCAAGATAAATGGCATATCCGAAGATGCTTTCAAGCTGCGTCTCTTTCCATTCTCTCTTGGAGACAAGGCTAGACATTGGGAGAAAACACTTCCTCAAGGCACCATCACTTCATGGGCCGAGTGTAAGAAGGCTTTCCTCTCAAAATTCTTCTCTAGCACCAGAACGGCAAGGCTAAGAAGCGAGATCAGCGGCTTCACGAAGCCATGGAATGATTCAAGGACTATACTATCCAATGTCCTCACCACGGCTTCAGTGAAGAGACCTTACTCAGCACTATCTACCGCGGAGCTTCACCAAAGATAAGGTTGTTGCTTGACACGGCCAGTAAGGGGAACTTCCTTGGTCAAGAGGTAGAAAAAGGCATGAAGCTGATTGAGAACTTAGCACTAAGTGACGGCAACTATGCTGAAGATTATGACCGTGCACCACGAGGTTCTGAGCTAGAGTCTCACAAGAAAGAGTTGAAATCATTACACGAGAAGATTGACAAGTTGGTTTTGGCAAATCAGAAGCATGTTCACTTTGTTGGTGAAGCGGATGAGAGCCAAGAGGAGCTTGAGTTGAGCCAAGAAGAAGCCAATTGGGTGGCGGGTCAAACAACTACAAACCTCAAGGCTATTCACAAGGTTACAACCAGAACAACAATCTCTCATACCGCAGCACCAATGTAGCAAACCCTAAGGATCAAGTGTACCCTGCTCAGCAAGCAAAGCCTTTCGTACCCTACAACAAAGGTTTTCAGCCGAGTATTGGCTTCCAAGGGCAAGGGCAGAACAACTTCCAAGGACAACATCAAGGAAACAAGGGGTTATACGCCAATGTACCCTCCGGACTTTGTACCTGAGCAGCAACAACCGCTGCAACAACAAGTTGATCCTGTCCAAGCTATGTTCCAACAATTGATTCAAGGGCAAACCTCTACAAACCAGAAGTTTGCCGAGATGAACACTCGTCTCTCACTGACTTCTCTACTCAGATCACCAACTTAAACAACAAGATCAAGCTGCTGGAAAAGGGGAAGGCGAGTACAAGTGGTCAGAATAGCCTATCGGGCAAGTGTAAGCAGAATCCTAAGGAATATGCCAACGCCATCACGTTAAGAAGCGGCAAAGAGCTAGCACCTACGGTTGCTCCTAAGAACAACGAGGACGTTGTAATTCAAGAGGGGGAGGGTAAGCTTTCCGCTGATGATGAGATCAACTTCGACAATGTCTGGATTCAAGGGCCAAGAAGAGGAGACAAAGCGGTTGTTGAGAAGAAAGCGGAGCAAACTACTAAGGAAAAGGATGCTTATGTACCTCCACCGTATGTACCTAAGCTGCCTTTTCCAGGCCGTTTCAAGAAGCAACTCATAGAGAAGCATAAAGTCTTGTTTGAGAAGCATCTTAAGGACGTAAAAGAAGACACTCTCGTGAAGAAGAATAAGGAAAGTAAGGAAGTGCTTGTTCTAAGTGAGGAGTATAGTGCTGTGATACACAAGGAAATAGTCCCTAAGAAGTTGGGAGACCCTGGAAGCTTCACTAAACCCTGCGCTTTAGGTCCTTTGGAGTTCAAGAGTTGCCTTTGTGATCTCGGAGCTAGCATAAATCTGATGCCTCATTCCGTGGCAAAGAAACTAGGCTTTACCCGTTTCAAGGACTGTAGAATCTCGTTGGTACTAGCTGACAGGAGTGTGAGGTTACCCGTAGGATTGCTTGAGGACTTGCCAGTGAAGATCAGTGGAGTGAACTTGCCTACAGACTTCGTTGTTTTGGAAATGGATGAAGAGCCAAAGGATCCACTCATTCTCGGTAGACCCTTCTTAGCTACCGTCGGCGCCATAATAGACGTCAAGAACGGGAAGATTGCCTTGCACTTGGGTAAAGATATAAGGCTAGACTTTGATATAAATGAGGTTTTGAAAAAACCTACGATAGAAGGGCAAGCTTTCTACATTGATATATTGGATGCCTTAGCGGATGAGTTGCTGGAAGAGCTGGCTCAGGAAGATCATTTGAAGCTGGCACTGACAAAGGAGCCAGGAGAGTTTGGTTATGTGGATTAGAGGACTCAGGAGTACGTCAACTTGCTTGATTCGAGGAAAGTTGTTCTTGAAGATGTAGGCATTTGCCTAGAGATCGACTCCAAGATCGATGACATTACTCGATCCAGGGGTCAAATCGATAAGACAAAAGAGAGTACAACTCGATCCGGTGCAGAAATCGACAGTAAGATCGTGGAGGGTGATCGATCCAGGAAAACAATCGAGTCCGAGATCGAGAAAGGCCTTCCAATCAATTTGAGGTCCAATCCGGAGATCGACACAGTGTCTCGATCTCTCACTCGATCCACATCAAATCGAGTGAGTGACTCGAGCGAAACTGCTCGATCTAGACGACATCGAGAGCAAGATCGACCAGACGACTCGATTTCAGAAGGGATAGCGGTTGGGGAAAGCAGCCTCAAGGGCCATATCTCAGGTTTTAAGGAAGGTTCTAAGAAGGAGAACAACAGCAACAGCCACGAGGATGATTGGAGCGAGCTGTTAGCCCCAAAGGTGGACCTTAGGAGCTCCCAAAAGGGCTAAGGTATGCTTTCTTAGGGCTTAACGAAACCTATCCTGTGATTGTGAATGAAAACTTGAGTGATGATGAGTTGCAATCACTCTTAACTGAGTTGAGAAAGTATAGGAAGGCCATTGGGTACTCTCTAAGTGACATGAAGGGCCTTTCACCAATGCTTTGCACTCATAGGATTCACTTGGATAATGAGAACGCCTCTTCTATAGAACATCAGAGGTGTTTGAATCCAAATTTGAAAGCGGTTGTCAAGAAGGAGATTCTTAAGCTTTTAGAGGCTGACGTGATCTATCCCATAAGTGACAGCACGTGGGTTTCTCCCGTACACGTGGTGTCTAAGAAGGGAGGGATCACGGTCGCTAAGAATGACAAAGATGAGCTTATACCTACTAGGACTATTACTGGACACCGTATGGGTATTTATTATAGGAAGCTTAATCTTGCCACTAGAAAGGATCATTTTCCCTTGCCTTTTATTAATCAAATGCTTGAAGGACTTGCTAATCACCCCTACTATTGCTTTCTTGATGGATATAGTGGATTTTTCCAAATACCAATCCATCCCAACGATCAGTAGAAGACGACCTTTACATGCCCTTATGGTACCTTCGCGTATCGAAGGATGCCATTCGGGTTGTGTAACGCACCGGCTACGTTTCAGCGATGTATGATGTCGATCTTCTCCGATCTAATAGAAGAGATGGTAGAGGTGTTTATGGATGACTTCTCGGTCTATGGTGCGTCCTTTTCTGCGTGTTTGTTGAATCTTTGCAGGGTTTTAAAGTGTTGTGAGGAGACAAACTTGGTGCTCAACTGGGAAAAATGCCACTTCATGGTTAAGAAGGGGATCGTGCTTGGACATAAGATATCAGAGAAGGGTATTGAAGTCGACAAAGCAAAGATTGATGTTATGACAAGCCTTGAGCCGCCTGTTAACGTAAAAGGGGTGAGAAGCTTCTTGGGACACACCGGCTTCTACATGCGTTTCATTAAAGACTTCTCTAAGATTGCACGCCCTCTCACTCGGCTGTTGTGCAAGGAGGCTGAATTCGTCTTTGATGAGGAGTGTTTGCAAGCTTTCGTGACAATCAAGGAAGCCCTAGTATCCGCGCCTATAGTGCAAGCACCAGATTGGACTCTCCCATTCGAGATTATGTGCTATGCTAGTGACTACGCCGTGGGAGCTGTCCTAGGCTAAAGGAAGGATAAGAAGCTGCACGTGATATACTATGCTTCAAGGACCTTGGATGACACGCAAACGAGGTACACCACCACTGAGAAGGAGCTATTGGCGGTTGTATTCGCCTTTGAGAAGTTCAGAGCTTACCTCGTGGGTTCCAAGACCATAGTTTACACGGATCATGCAGCTTTGCGCTACATCTATTCCAAGAAAGACACTAAGCCGAGGCTTTTGAGATGGATCCTCTTACTCCAGGAGTTTGACATGGAGATCAAAGACAAGAAAGGAATAGGGAACGGGGTTGCTGACCACCTCTCTCGGCTAAGGATCAACGAGTCTCTGCCCTTAGATGATTCTCTCCCCGAAGAGCAACTCTTGGCGATCACTACGGCTGTTTGTGGAAAGCTAGAAGGGCAGTTTGAGGAGGTGTTGAGCTTCAAGGAGGAGGATCTTCCCTGGTACGCTGATGTTGTGAACTACTTAGCGTGTGGTGAGGAGCCAACACATCTCAACAGCTATCACAAGAAGAGGTTTATGAGGGAGGCGAGTGACTACTTTTGGGACGAGCCCTACTTGTACAAGAGAGGGGTGGACAGTTTGTACCGGAGGTGTGTTACAAAGGAAGAAGCTAAAGACATCCTCTTTCACTGTCATGGCTCATCCTATGGAGGACACTTTGCTTCGTTCAAGACCGCTACGAAAGTGTTGCAAGCTGGCTTTTGGTGACCGTCTATCTTCAAGGATGCACACGAGTTTGTGAAGAGCTGTGAGGCGTGTCAACGAGCAGGGAATATCACTAAGAGGAACGAGATGCCTCAACTTCCTATCTTCGAGGTAGATGTCTTTGACGCGTGGGGCATAGACTTCATGGGGCCGTTCCCTTCATCATACGGTAACAAGTTCATACTCGTAGCTGTAGACTACGTCTCTAAGTGGGTTGAGGCCATTTCTTCCCCAACAAACGACTCTAAGGTGGTTGATATGCTCAAATTAACCCTTAGAGCTACTCTCTCAAATTAAGAGATCACTGTAGTACTTAGGGATCGAATCCACAAGGACTTAGATTGTTGCACAATAAATCTCAGGTTCAAATCAAGCTAAGCAAAACTAAATGAAAATAATGCAAGTAATAAAAAGAAAGCAGCAAATCGATTGGGAGGTTTTAAATCAAAGAGAGAAACGCTAGGCCTTGGGAAATTCGCAGGTGAATCCGAATTGCAAATCTAGACGGAATGTTAGGAGTTTATTAAGCACTGTTCTTGAACTTGAAACACTAATATAAAATCAATCAACTTCCGCTGCAGAGATTATCTATGTCTAAATCCTAGGATCCCAAATCCCTTTGCAAATCCTATCAATTCAAACAAGCATTAAAATCAGGTTCAATTGTTCACAAAATCCTAAACCAAATTCCTTTGCGGATAGGAATTTTGCTCATCTAAGATTAGTTCTGGTGATTAACAATACTTCCGCATCTATTAATCAACCTAATATCAGATTCTAGGTCACGAAGCTAGAATAAGCAATAAACACAAATCAAGATGAAGAACTCTAATGATTTTATCATAACCCTGAACCTAGCAATTCATCATCACCTTTGAAAAACCCTAAACCTAACAAGCAGACTACTCAGACATGATCAATGAAACACAAATCATAATTTGAATAGAAAGCATAAGAGAAATCAATAGAAGAAATAAAGGAGTTCAAAATCCTCTCTAAAGGAGAATGATTTATCTCTCCAAAAACTCTCTAAAAATCTCTCTCTTAATCTCTTTGTAAAATAAAGCTTAGGTCTAAACAATGACCATAAAAATCCTTTTATAGACCCAAAACACGATTTGGGGCAAAACTGCAAATATATAAAACTTCTGGGTGAACTTGTAAGTCTTCAGAAATCTTTAAAAACTCGGGCAAGATTTGTGCACTTTTTGTGTTGATCGACACCAAGACCCTAGTGTCGATCGACACGGGATTTGCACGCGCACTGCACAATTTCTGCTCGAGTGTACAATTTTTGCACGACTTGATTTCTTCAGCAACATCTTCTGTTTTGCTCCGGAATGCTCCAATATCTCCAAATAAGCTCCAAACATATCCAAACCTGTAAAGACTCAAAAAGATTCGAAAATAACAAAAAGACTCTATAAACAGGACTTATATCATGGTCAAAAACCCATAAAAACCATGATATATCAATTCCCTCAGACTTAGCTTTTGCTTGCCCCCAAGCAAACAGAAAACTAAATACAGAGTCGAGGTTTGGAAACACAGGAACTCAATTTCTCATAGATCATTGCTTTTGACTGTTCATCTTGTAATCCACACACTGCATTTCTTAAACCAAATCGAACCACCATGTACTTAGCCTTAGACATTCACAGCATCCCAGATTCAACACATAAATTCACAGCATTGTCCAATAACTATCATTGCTAAACTTCATCAGCAGCCTAAATGTTCAAGAACCTTCTAGATTCAGTCCCATACTATACCTAAATAAATTTGCACTGCAATCTATCAACCTTTGGTACTCTTTCTCTCCCCCAAACTTATTATATTATTCAGGTGTAGGTAAATAATGGTATCACAGGATAATCCTAACCTTACTTCCACCTGTGATCATCTCTTTAAAATGAAATATTGGGATCATTGGAAATTTTCCTACCCTTCACTCAAAGAGAATCATCTCAAATTTTCAAAATTTATCACATTATTTCATTCTTTTTCTTTAACTATCAAGGGAGAGGAGTACTATCACTTTTCAAACATTGCAGGCAATTTTTCAGGTATGAATGAGGAATCAAGCTCTATGAATATCAGTCTTACTAACTTAGCCTTTTTGAAGCTTAAGTTAAGTGGAATTTGCTGGAACTATGGATGTTTCTAGTTAAGTGGTCAGCCTAAGGATTTTTCATTAGTCAGAAACTGGTATTAATCATACAGCAATGGTCACTCAGATGAAACACTCATCACAAACAATCAAGAGAAAGATCCTAGTTCCCAACTAGTTTCGACTCAATAAAACAAATTTTGGACTAACTCAAAACTGACTCTCAAAAACAAACACAACGTCATTAACTACCTCCCCCAGACTTAAACAACACTGTCCCCAGTGTTATCAAGCCTGAAGTAGGTGAAAAGAAGAATCAGAACTCAGTGAACAGAGGTCTTCAAGAAACATACCTTGTACGTCGGATGAATGAGTGATATAATGTGAAAGAGCACAAAAATCCAACCAGTTTAGGCTTTTGAATCACTCAAAAAGGTCAAGAAACGCAAAAGTTATGGATGGTTGAACTTTTGGAATTGCAGTCCCGTCAAGGTGTCGATCGACACGAGTAGGTGGGTGTCGATCGACACTGTTCACTGTCGACCAAGGTGTCGACCTCGGTCGATATCCGTCCGTCTCGAGGCAAAATTTTATTTTATTTTTTTTTTATTTTTTTTTTTTAAACACAAAAACTAGTTAGTAAAAACTAAAATTAAGACTAAGTATGTACACTTACCAGTGGGTTGCCTCCCACTAAGCGCTTGTTTTCAGTCATTAGCTTGACTTAGATGTTGGAATTTAGTCAGGCTGATCATGAAAACCTGTTGCAAAACAAGCTCCACATTCAGATACTTTCAGCTTCAAATTTCTGGTCAGAAATCTTTTCACAGCACCTTGTCCTTTCTCCTTCATCTCAGATGTAAGAACTGCTCTAAACCTTGAGAAAGGCTTTGAAGTTCCTTTGCACTTCACCTTATACTCAATTGTGTTGCCATCACAGCTCTGAGGTATCAAAGTCACTTGAGGATCTTCTTTGATCTTTTTGCTATGCACTGCCTCAGTCACTTTCACCCTTTTACTAGCTTCCCTTGTTGTCATATTAGGATTTCCACCTTTGACTTCAACAGCTTCCCTCTTATCACAAGGTTTTTCCTTAGAAGCAACTGCGAGCTTATCTCTAGTGGTCACAGTAATGCATGAAACATGTTTCGTGGTTCCACTAGGAGGGATGGCCTTGTAGAAGACTTTTTTAGCAATGTTAGAGAAGGAGATTCTCTTATTAGGCAAGTCTACAACTGCACCCCACTGTAGCCATAAATGGTCTTCCAAGAATCAAAGGCATTTCAGAATCTTTATCCATCTCCAGAACCTGAAAATCAGTAGGTACTAGACAATCTCCCACTTGAATAAGTAAGTATAGAATTGTACCATATGGAGTTGTGGTGGAAGAGTTGGCAAAAGCAAGAGTCATTTGAGAAGGATTCATATCAGCAATTCGTAACTTCTCTGCAATATTCTTTGACATGAGATTCACACTAGAACCAGAATCACTGCGAGAATGTTCAAACTCAACTCCTCCAATGGAGCATGGAACAACAAACATCCCAGAATCTTCAACCTTAAGCAGTTGCTTCATTGGGAGTGGTGTAGTCCTTGCTTTGTTAAAGAGTCCTTCAATCTCTTCAAGACTTTCTCTGCAATACTTAAAGAAATTACCCAAAGGATATCTCTCCCAAGCTTCTGCAAATGAGATGTGGTTGGAAATCTTTTTCACCCTCTTGTTAAAATCAGCAAGTTTTTCATGACTAATAGGCTTTCTTAGATGCTTTGGTGGAAGAGGATATGGAACCTTAGGAGTGTAGACACGTTCTATGATAGATTCAGGTTGAGTTTTGGTTTCCAGAACGTTGCCCAATTTTTGCACGTCGCTGCCCAGTTTTTGCACGCTTCGAATAGGGTGTCGATCGACACCAGGACCTTGTGTCGACCTTCCGTATTGATCTGTGTCGATCCTGATCGATAACTCTTCGTCAGAATTCGAAGTGCACAAAATTTGCACGGGTGTCGATCGACACCCTATGTAGCTTAATAATAGAAAAAATTCTGAATTTTCTAGTATCTCTAGATTTGATGCTCTATTATTTTGCTATAATTTCTATAAATTCCCCAAAATTCTAGGGTATTAAGTATAAGTTTTCTTCTTTGCCTCTCTTCTTCTCTCATCCTATCGCCGTTTTGCTCATTACTTTCCTTGAGAAACCTGTTTCAGGCACGATGGCCCCCAAGAGAACGAGAGAGGAGACGGAAAAAGAAGGAGAAGGTCAGGAAGTGGCTGTTCAAGACAGGGTCAGATGGAGTAAGGACGAGAAGAGGGATAAGAAGCGGCTGGAAAGGCTTCGGTTCGAGCCTACTAACTTTGCAGACAGGGAGCTGCTGTTCAACCTAGGGATCCTTGGAGATTTCGACCAACTCCTCAAGAACATTGGCTTAAGATGTCTGTCACGAATGAATTTCCCAACCATTCCAGAAGTGACAATAGACTTCCTTGCCACGTTGGAGTTTTGTTATGAGAACCCTAGCGCCCCCGTTCCTTCACAAGGCCGTCTGTCCTTCAAGGTTGGACGTCAAGCCTTCAGCCTCTCAATCCCCGAGCAGTGTCAAGCATATGGTCTCAACGCAGCCGCCACCAAGATCGAGTTCCCCTCCTTCACGCGAGCAAACGATTTTTGGGACCTGATCAGCAACGAAGACTACAAGGCCAACACCGCCAAAATCAAGAGAGTGAGAAGCCCGGTGCTGAGGTACACCTTGAAGCTGATCGCCAACACATTCAGCAGAAGGTCAGTTGCTCCCACGGTCACGGTCACGGCGTGAAGAATTTGTTGTGTGATCCGGCAGAGAATGAAGAGCTTATGGAGGATGAACTCGGCGATGAGGTGAACTATGGATGCGTACTTGCTGCCTCTTTGGTGAAGTACAAGGCTTATGCCTTGCGGTGCAAGGCAAGCTCTTCTTTCATTGGCGGCTTCCTCACCCCTCTATTCATACAAGCTGGCGTACCTATACACGATTTCACCCCCGTCCCGGCTAGAGATTTCATGGATGAGGTCTACATGAGGAATACCGACAGCTTGGGACGCACGTCAGCAGAAGGGTTCTACGCTTATCTTTTCCTCGATGACGAAAACGAGAAGAGAGTATGCATCCTACCAAACAAGGACGAGACCGAGCTGCTTGGTGTTGGGAACATCGAGTTCTTGCCAATAGTAGAGGAGTGCTTTGCTCCTCTAGGAGGAACGCCTGCCCCAGCGATTGCTCCTCGTCAAAGGTCTGAGTCCCCAGCCACGGAAGATGAGATGCTTGAGGCTTACACCCTTCCAAGATAGACTTTGAGCTGAGAACCAAAACGGAGAAGTTCCTAGCATCTGTTGTGGAGATGCAAAGGAAAATCAACAAATGGCAAGGCAAAATGCTCAAGAAACTTGCCAAGAAGGTCAAATCGCTTCAAGGAGGCTCGTCTAAGAAAGCTGCAAGTGAAGAGGTTCAACAACCCGAGAAGAGGAGGCTTTCAACCGGTGGAGTTGTCATCCGTGAGACTCAAGGCAGCAACATTCAACTGGCGCGTCTATCTCTTCAGGAGCCAGGCTCTAAAGGCAAAGCCGTAGCATCTAGCTCCTCTGGAACATCCTCAAGTTCCAGCCGAGACTAGACCCAAGGTAACAACCTTCTTCCATTGTACATACCGCTCATGTTTGCTTCTTCTTGCTTTGTGTTTTGATGCTCCTTTGAATTTGTTTGCCACCGGGACGGTGTCAAGCAAGTTTGGGATTTTCCCTTTAGCATCCTTGAGTCTTCATTACTAAAATTTTTTCAAAGATTCATGTAGTTGCATTCATCTTGTTAAACATTTTAGGATTGAGTCTAGAATTTTAAAGCATCTGGGTTGCTTGCATTTGCATAAGGGGTTAAAGTTTTCTTAAAAAGGTGTTTTATACTCATGAATTGTTTCAATACCCTAGTTAGTAGTTCTCTAATGCTTTGCTTAAACTTTGAAAGTAAGTTCTTACCATGTTTGGATCACATGCTATGATTTTCGTGACTTGAATTGAACTCTCATGATTTGAAGCTTGTCCTAATAAGTGAAAACCTTAATCTGAAATTTCAATTATCATCCTTATGCATTTGAAAATGAACACATGGTTTTTAAAATATTTAGGCTCTCTTCTTCCTTTTACCACTCTTTGTGAGCCTAAGTAGAACTCCCACCTTGACCCTTACCCTTCTTTGAAGCCAAATTTTTCTTGTGTGACATCATTGTGAGGCCTTTTTTTTGTTTTTCGGTTTTGAACTTAGCATAAAGTGTTAGGTTTAGGCGACATGATTGGGTTCTCATGTGATTGCTAGCTTTGCATTTTGAAGCTAGATATAAGCTTAGGATAAGTTTGGGGGATCATTGGGGCTGTTTTCATGATTATGTGTTCTCAGTGTCAAAAGAGTTTGGTATTTGAAAGAAAGAAAAAGGTTTTAAGTGAAAGGTTTGTGTTTAAAAATTTATATGCTCTAATAATTTCAGAAGGTAGCTCTCTCAAAATAAAAATAAAAAGAAAAAGAAAAGAGCCTAAGTGCCAAAATAAAAAAAAATAATAAAAAAAAATATAAATAAACAAGAGAGCTACCAATAAGAAATATGTAAAGAGCAAATTGTTTTCAACCTTTTCACTAGCCTAAAAGAGTAAAAAATGTTTTCTGTTTTGAATTGGGGAATGCTAAGTTTTTGCTTTGAGAAAAGGGTAGATTCTAAGTGGTGAGTGAGGATAAAAGTTAATAAATGAGAGGGGTTTAGGATCATTGTTAGTTTACATGGGTAGATGAGAATCTGATCATGTATGCATCAATTGCCTTCACTTTTAGTATTGTGGATAAAGTTCTTGCCATTTTTTGAGAGAAACCCTTATTTTAAATAAAAAAAAAAACTCTTTTCGAATGAGATCATTCTATGCTCATAGCTTGCACCCTTAGCCAAATGTTTTCTGCTTTAAAGTGCATAAGTTTGATTCATGGTTTGGTCTTTAATGAATGTTAAAGGATGAGTTTCTTTGATTGTTAGGAATAGGAGAGTCATGATCTGAATTTCTTTGTGTGATGAGTATGGCTAAGTTCTTTGGAGTATGAGTGTGCGCCTTGCATTTTGGAACTGTTAACTAGGACATTGAGATTGATTCATTTGAAAGGCACCTTTGCAAGAAGCTTGAACCCCCGTTCGTTTTTAAAACCTCTCTTCCTTTCTTATTTTCTGTTGCTTGAGGGCAAGCAAGAAGTAAGTTTGGGGGAGTTGATGTCACTACATATTGCATGCATTTTGCATACATATAAGTTAGCTTTTCATGCATTTACATCACACTTTAAGCTAGATTGCATCACTTTAGATCCTAGAGCTTTTATGCACCAGCATACGCATGTTCCTTGCATTTTGCATCACATTCAGGTTGTTTCTGGCTACTTTGGAGTCGTAGAGGTTCGTGGACGTGCTGAAGCTGTTGTGGTGGTTCGTGGAATGTCGGATGTTTGCTAAGGACCAGAGATCGGGGAGCAGATCGAGCATGGCAGGTCGATCTAGATGAGATCGAAGCACAGACGATCCAAGGAAAATGATCGAGACGAAGATCGAGTGGAGCAATCGATCAAGTGGTACAGATGTAAATGACGCCATGCAGAGCGAGAGCTGGATCGAGTCCACCACTCGATTCGACCAAAGATCGATACCAAGATCGGATGCAACACTCGATCCGCCGAAGAAGATCTAGACCCAGATCGAGTAGAAGACACGATGTCCGAAAGTGATCGAGAGAGCCGCTCGATCCCGAAGTTGATCTCTGTCCTTTCAACCGTTTTTGGCCGCTAGCGAGGGGGGACATCGAGCTGTTTTTACCATTTTGGGAAGGCGGCGATGCTCTTTTCCCAGACACTTTTTTCATTTTCTTATCTTTTTATGCTTTTCTCGCTGGTTTTGGAGGCGATCTGCCATTGTTAGACTCTGAGCTTTGTTATTGAATATTTTGAACCGTTTAAGTGTAATCGATCATTCTTATGTTTATCGTTTCATTCTTCATGCTTTGCTTAGTTTATTTAATGTGTAGTGAGTAGTTTCATTTGGGTTTCGGGGTTGAGAGGATTCACGGGGTCGAAAAGGTTTTCAAAGCTTGGTGTTTTCTTGTTCTTAATGGCTTTCTTTTCTAAGATGTTGAGTTCTTAAGGCTTAAAGAGTCTCACGCCAAGATCTTTATGATCAGAGAGAGCTATTACCTTGACAGGATCCAGAGATCTCTGAAAATCACATCTTAGAGGCTAGTTACTCTTTCCCAAACGCTATGGTAGTTTAGAGGACTAGTTAAGCCGCGTGGTTGAAATCTGTTTTCCTTGCCTCTCAATCTCTTTTTTCGCCAAACGCCATGGGTCTGGAGTAGAGAATGAGAGAGTGATCCATACCACACGACATGGATGGATCTTGTTTTGTTTTCAAGGCTTAGAGTATCTCACAAAGTGACTCACAAAGTGAGTAGATCTAGAGTTTTCAAACCAAGGTTGGACCTTTGAAACCCCTAAGCTTAATCTCAACCCTAGACCCTTCTTTCTTAGCATTCTTACATCTTCGTTAGTCATCCGCTTGATATTCGCCGCATACTGGTCATTAGTTTCTTCATACTTGCATTTTTAGACGAGATCGATCCAAACTGCTCGATCTAGTGGTCGATCCTGTGGTCGATCCACTAGTCGATTTTTGTTAAATCATAGCCTTGCATTTTAATTTTTCTGTTTGTTCCTCGTAGTAGTTCAATCACTCTTGGTAATTTTAAAATAGTTTTGCATTCCATTCGGTCGTTGCACATAGTTTTTAGGATTTTCACAATATCGCCTGTCATTCGCTTAGATTTACATTGCTCTTGCATTCTCTTTGATCTTCCTAGCTCCTAGAAATGGATTGACTCTCACTTGCATACTGTACTACAACCTAAGTGTTGCATTTGAGTTTGATAACCTCATTGCATCCTCACCCTTGCAAAAGAAAGTAGTTATCATGTAGTTGCCGTCACTCAATGCCAAGTTCTCTATCAGCTCCATACCATCATCCACATCTTGACCAACGAAATTTTCGTTACTAGCTGTATCAAGTAGCAAGCGGATCTTTGGTGAAGCTCCGCGGTATATTGTGCTTAGGAGAGTCTCTTCACTGAAGCCATGGTGAGGACACTGAATGTTGTTGTCCTTGAACCGCTCCATGGCTTCATTGAACGTCTCATTGTTCCTTTGAGTGCAGCCGCTGATCTCACTTCTCAACCTTGCTGTTCTGGTGCTAGAGAAGAACTTTGAGAGGAACACCTTCTTACACTCAGCCCAAGAGGTAATGGTGCCTTGTGGAAGGGTCTTCTCCCAATGTCTAGGCTTGTCTCCAAGAGAAAATGGAAAGAGACGCAGCTTGAAAGCATCTTCGGATATGCCATTAATCTTGATCATCCCACACACTTGTTCCAAGATGTTCCAAGGGGTCTTGCATTGCTAACCCATGCAACTTGTTGTTTTGCACCATTGAGATGAAACCTGGCTTAATCTTGAAGTTGTTGCTCTGTACTGGAGGTGGAGTGATCCCAAACCTATTATGATGAGTGTTGGGAGCATCTCCCGCTCCAATCATCCGTGGGGGTCTAGCCGCGTGGTGGGGATTTCCATTACCCCTTCGCACTACCCTGTGAGCTGGAGGAGGTCCTTCTGGATGTTCGTGCTCAGCCATCGCTTCAAAATCCACTGAACCTTGCGGAACAATCTCCTCAAAGGCTCTATCTTGCTCTCTAACTCTTCTTGATCTTGCGTGTCCAAGCTGATGAATATTGTCCAAGGGCGTGAGTAAGTTGTTGTCACCCCTGGAGCATAGATTCATGTACATGAAAGACACAAGTTTGAGAGTAGAGAAATCAGTAACTAACTTAAAGTAAAGGTTTAGTCTTTACCAAACCCCAAATCTTAATGCTTTCTATCCCCTAAGATGGCAACGGCGCCATTTGATAAGATGTTTTCTATTGATGCAATGATGTGTCAAGATGCAACAGAGAGGTTATCAAAACTCTAATGCACATAGAGATGTAGTATAGTGAGCAAGAGAGGTATGAATCCACACCTAGGGGTAGCTAGATCACTAAGAATGCAAAGGATGAGCAAAGCTAAGCTAGAATGATAAATGATTGGTAAAATCCCTAAAAACTAAATGCAAGTGTCAAATGCAGAGCAAAACAATTTTAAAATCCTTGGAAGAGGGTTAACTACCACGAGGAACAAGCAGAATAATAAAAATGCAAAGCTACGAATTATTAAAAATCAACTAGTGGAGCACCAAAAGCGGAATAATTGGTATGCAGCAAAAACACCAAAAGTTGAGCTTAAACAGCTCCCTGCAGGGCTAAGGTATTCATTCCTTGGAGAAAATTCCACTTAGAAGAGCTCACTCTTATGCTAAGTAAGCTGCGCAGATTTCGCAAAGCTCTTGGCTATTCTCTTGATGATATTTCAGGAATTTCTCAAGACTTGTGCATGCATAGGATACATCTGGAGGATGAATCGATATCCTCAGTGGAGCACCAGAAGAGACTGAATCCAAACCTGCAGGATGTGGTCAAGAAGAAGATCTTGAAGCTGCTGCAAGCTGGGATCATCTATCCCATATCAGACAGTGCTTGGGTCAGTCCAGTACATGTGGTCCCTAAGAAAGGAGGAGTTAAAGAGTTGATGAATGACAAGGATGAGCTGAATCCAACCAGAACAGTGACAGGACACAAGATGTGCATCGATTACAGGAAGTTGAATGCAGCCACAAGGAAAGATCATTTCCCTCTACCTTTCATCGATCATATGCTTGAGAGGCTGGCGAATCACAAGTATTACTGCTTCCTTGATGGCTTTTCAGGCTTTTTTCAGATCCCCATCCATCCATATGATCAGGAGATGACCACCCTTACCTGTCCTTATGGCACCTTTGCATATCGCAAAATGCCTTTTGGACTGTGTAATGCTCCTGCAACTTTCCAGAGATGCATGATGTCGATTTTCACTGACATGATAGAGAGGTTTATGGAGGTTTTCATGGATGACTTCTCAGTTTATGGGTCTTCATTCAAGAGCTGTCTGGATAACTTGTGTGCAGTTCTGCAGAGATGTGAAGAGAAACACTTGGTGCTTGATAAGATGTTTTCTATTGATGCAATGATATGTCAAGATGCAACAGAGAGGTTATCAAAACTCTAATGCACACAGAGATGTAGTATAGTGAGCAAGAGAGGTATCAATCCACACCTAGGGTAGCAAGATCACTAAGAATGCAAAGGATGAGCAAAGCTAAGCTAGAATGATACATGATTGGTAAAATCCCTAATAACTAAATGCAAGTGTCAAATGCAAAGCAAAACAATTTTAAAATCCCTGGAAGAGGGTTAACTACCACGAGGAACAAGCGGAATAATTAAAATGCTGAGCTACGAATTATTAAAAATCGACTAGTGGATCGACAACAGGATCGACCACAGGATCGACCACTAGATCAAGCAACAACGATCGATCTCGTCTAAACAACCTAGTATGATGGAACGATGCAAGATGCGATTGATAAGAACACAACTTTATGACGATGGAATGATATTAAGCAACTTAAGATACTAAGAAAGAGGGTCTAGTGTTGAGGGTCACGTTCGTGGGTCTTAAAGGTCAAAGCTTAGTTTGAAAACATTAGATCTACTCTCTTTGAGAGATTCTCTAGGCCTTGAAAACAAAACAAGATCCATCCATGGATTGTGGTATGGATCACTCCTTCATTCTCTTCTCCAAACACATGGTTTTTGGTGGAAAAAGAGATTGAAGGGCATAAAACTTATATTTTAAGCAAACGGCCTAACTAATCCCCTAAAAAACCATGGCGTGTGGGAAAGGAAGGATTAGCCTCTAGGATTCGATTTTCCAGGACATTTGGATCCTGTCAAGGTCAGACATCCCTCGGATCATAGAGATCTTGGTGTGAGAGTCTCGAAGCCTTAAGTACTCGAAATCCTAGAAGAGAAAGCGACGAAGAACGAGAAAATACAAAGCTTTAACCTTTTCAACCTTTTCGAATTGCCCCAACCCGACTACTCGCGATTCATAAACAAAACCGATGAAAGCATAAAAGACGATGTATTAAGCATGAATAACATAGATTAAAGCAAGATGTTCAATACTCAAAAGTTGAAATGGAAGAAAAGCTCGAAAGTCTACAATAGCGGATTCGCCTCTAAAAACGAGAGAGAAGGAAAAAGATAGAAGACAGAATAGGGATAATGAAAGGGATCGTTGCCTTTTGCCAAAAATGGCCAAATCGAAAATAGCCCCCCCCTTCGCTACGGTCCAAAGCCAGCTGGACGGATAAGGTTGGTCTGGGATCGAGCACTATGCTCGATCTGGCACTCGATCTTGTCTTGGATCGGATGGCTCTTAGTCGATCTCTGAGTCGATATTGTGCTGATCGGGTTGGAAGTTCGATCCGGTCTTTGATCTGCATGGCGTCATTTACGTCTGTACTTCAGATCGATCTCCACACTCGATCTTGGTCTCGATCCATCTGCTTGCATCGACTTGATTACTCGATCTTCTGGTCGATCTTTTCTGGATCGACCTGCCATGCTCGATCTGCTACTCGATCTCAGGTCCTTAGCATGCAATCCTGATTTCTCCAAGTGTCCACGAACTTCGTCACGAGCCTTAGCACGTCCACGAATCCTCTATAGCTCCAAAATAGCCGAAAACAACCTGAATGCGATGCATAATGCAAGAAACATGCGAATGCTTGTGAAAAAGTGCTCTAGGACCTAAAGTGATGCAAACTAGCCTAAAGTGCAAGGTAAATGCATGAGAAACTATCTTATATGTATGTGATGTTACTGCATATTACATACATTTTGCATACACATTAGTTAGCTTTTCATGCATTTACATCACATTTTAGACTAGATTGCATCACTTAGAGTCCTAGAGCATTCTTGCACCAGCATACGCATGTTCCTTGCATTTTGCATCACATTCAGGTTGTTTCTGGCTACTTTGGAGTCGTGGAGGTTCGTGGACATGCTGAAGCTGTTGTAGCGGTTCGCGGAAGCTCAGATATTTGCTAAGGACCAGAGAACGGGGAATAGATCGAGCATGGCAGGTCGATCTAGGATGAGATCGACCAGAAGATCGAGAAGACCAGGCGATCCAAGGAGAATGATCGAGACAAAGATCGAGTGAAGTAATCGATCAAACGGTACGGACGTAAATGACACCATGCAGAGCGAGGGCCAGATCGAGTCCACCACTCGATCCAACCAAAGATCGATACCAACATCGGATGCAACACTCGATCCGCCGAAGATGATCGAGACCCAGATCGAGTTGAAGACACGATGTCAGAAGATGATCGAGAGAGCCGCTCGATCTCGGAGTCGATCTCTGTCCTTTCAACCGCTTTTGGCCGCTAGCGAGGGGGGACCATCGGGTTGTTTTCGCTATTTTGGGAAGGCGGCGATGTCCTTTTCCCAGACAACTTGTCATTCTTATCTTTTTTATGCTTTTCTCTCTGGTTTTGGAGATTATCCACCATTGTCGATCCTTGAGTTTTTCTTGCTTTTGTAATCGAATTGTTTGAGTTTAATATACTTTTCTTTTCATGTTCATCGTTTCTTTCTCCATGCTTTGCTTGATTTATCTTATGTGTAGTGAGTAGTTCGTTTGAGTTCGGGGTTGAGAGGATTTAAGGGGTTAAAAGGGTTTCGATCTTGGGGTTTTCTAGTGTTTTAATGGCTATCTCTTCTAGGGTGTCGAGTTCTCAAAGTTTAAAGACTCTCACGCCAAGAGCTTTATGATCCGAGAGGTTCCTTACCTTGACAGGATTCGGGGACCTCTGAAGATCACACCCTAGAGACTAGTTACCCCTTCCCAAAAGCCATGGAAGTTTGGGGGACTAGTTAAGCCACTCGTTTGAAATCTGTTTTTCCTGCCCTTCGACCTCTCTTTCCACCAAAAGCCATGGGTTTGGACGAGAGGATGAAGGAGTGATCTATACCGAAAGCCACGGATAGATCTTGCTTAGTTTTCAAGGCTTAGAGATCCCCACCAAGTGAGTCGATTTAAAGTTTTAAACCCAAGGTCGAACCTTTGAAACCCCTGACCATGAATCTCAACCCTAAGCCCTTTCTCTTAGCATCTTTACCGTAAACCACAGATAGAGCTTATTTCGTTTTCAAGGCTTAGAGATTCTCACAAAGTGAGTCGATTTAAGGTTTTCAACCCAAGTTCGGATCTTTGAAACCCCTGACCATGAATCTCAACCCTAGGCCCTCTCTTTTAGCAGCTTTACATCTTCTCTCGTCATTCGCTTGATCTTTGATAACATCCTGGTCATTAGTTTTACTGTTCTTGCATTTTTAGACAAGCTCGATCGTTATTGCTCGATCTAGTGGTCGATCCCATGGCCGATCCACTAGTCGAATTTTAGTAATTCGTAGCTTTGTCCTTTAATTATTCTGTTTGTTCCTTATGGTAGTTTGATCATTCTTGGTAATATTAAAATAGTTTTGCATTCCATTTAGTTGCTGCATCTAGTTTTTAGGAATTTTCTCAAAATCTATCTTGTTTCGCATAGATTTGCAAAGCCCTTGTATTCTCTTTGCATTTTCTATCATCTTAGGTGTGGATTGACTCTCTCTTGCATACTGTGCTACAACCTGTCTTGCATTTGAGTTTGATAGCCTCATTGCATACTCACCCTTGCAAAGAAAATGCTTATCAAATGGCACCGTTGCCATCCTCGGATTGTTTAGAAAACATAGAGATTTGGGACTTAGCGAAGACTAAGCCTTTACCTTGTTTTAGTTACTAATCATTCTACTCTCAAACGTATGTTCTCAGGTACATGAATCTTCGTTCAAGGGGAGACAACAATCTACTTCAACCCTTGGACAACATTCATCAGCTTGGTCATTCACGGCAAAGAAGAGTACGAGAACAAGCCAGAGCCTTTGAGGAGATTGTTCAGCACGGTTTGGTTGACTTTGAAGCTATGGCTGAACACGAGCATCCAGAGGGACCTCCTCCAGCTCACGGGGATATAGGAAGGAGCAATGGAAACCCTCAACACGCGGCTAGACCCCAAAGGATCATAGGAGCCGGAGATGCTCCCAATACTCATCACAATAGGTTTGGGATCACTCCTCCTCCTGTACAAAACAACAACTTCAAGATTAAGCCAGGTTTCATCTCCATGGTACGAAACAACAAGTTCCACGACTTAGCAATGGAAGATCCCTTGGAGCACCTTGACAACTTCGAGCAAGTATGTGGGATGATCAAGATCAACGGCATATCCGAAGATGCTTTCAAGCTGCGTCTCTTTCCCTTTTCACTCGGAGACAAGGCTAGGCATTGGGAGATGACCCTCCCACAAGGCACCATAACCTCATGGGCCGAGTGTAAGAAGGCCTTTCTCTCAAAGTTCTTCTCTAGCACCAGGACAGCGCGGTTGCGAAGCGAAATCAGCGGCTTCACTCAACGAAACAACGAGACATTCAACGAGGCAATGGAACGTTTCAAAGACTACACGATCCAATGTCCTCATAACATTTACAGCGAGGTGACCCTACTCAGCACCATATACCGCAGAGCTTCACCAAAGATCAGGTTGTTGCTTGACATAGCTAGCAAAGGGAACTTCCTTGGTCAGGAGGTAGAGGAGGGCATGTAGCTGATAGAAAACTTAGCATTGAGTGATGGTAACTACGCTGAGGATTATGATCGTGCACCGAGGATCCGAGCTAGACTCTCACAAAAAGGAGCTGAAATCTTTGCATGAGAAGATAGATAAGCTGGTGTTAGCCAACCAGAAGCATGTTCACTTTGTTGGTGAAGCGGATGAGAATCAAGAGGAGCTAGAGTTGAGCCAGGAAGAAGCTAATTGGGTGGCAGGACATCAAGGCTACAACCAAGGCTACAACCAGAACAACAATCTCTCCTACCGAAGCACCAACGCCAACCCTAAGGACCAAGTGTACCCTGCTCAGCAAGCAAAACCTTTCATCCCTTACAACAAAGGTTTTCAGCCGAGTGGTGGTTTCCAAGGTCAAGGGCAGAACAACTTCCAAGGGCAACATCAAAGTAACAAGGGTTATACGCCTACCTACCCTCCGGGCTTTGCACCACAGCAGCAACAGCCGATGCAACAACAGGTTGATCCGGTTCAGGCGATGTTTCAGCAGCTGATACAAGGGCAAGCCTCTACAAACCAGAAGTTCGCCGAGATGAACACTCGTCTAGACTCGTCTCTCACTGACTTCTCTACTCAGATCACCAACTTAAACAACAAGATCAAGCAGCTAGAGAAGGGGAAAGCGAGTACAAGTGGTCAGAATAGCCTACCGGGCAAGTGTGAGCAGAATCCTAAGGAGTATGCCAACGCCATCATGTTAAGAAGCGGCAAAGAGCTAGAACCTCCGGTTACCCCTAAGAACAACGAGGACGTTGTAATTCAAGAGGGGGAGGGTAAGCCTTCAGCTGATGATGAGATTAACTTTGACAATGTCTGGATCCAAGGGCCAAGAAGAGGAGACAAAGCAGTTGCTGAGAAGAAAGCTGAGCAAACTACTAAGGAGAAGAATGCTTATATACCTCCGCCGTATGTACCTAAGCTACCTTTTCCTGGCCGTTTCAAGAAGCGACTCATAGAGAAGCATAGAATCCTCTTTGAGAAGCATCTTAAAGACGTGGAGATCAAGCTACCTCTTGTTGACTGCCTTGCAATAATGCCTAAATGCGCCAAATTCTTCAAAGACACTCTCGTGAAGAAGAATAAGGAAAGCAAGGAGGTGCTTGTTCTAAGTGAAGAGTGTAGTGCTGTGATACATAAGGAGATAGTCCCTAAGAAGTTGGGAGACCCTGGAAGCTTCACTATACCCTGCGCTTTTGGTCCTCTGGAGTTCAAGAGTTGCCTTTGTGATCTCGGCGCTAACATAAATCTGATGCCTCATTCTGTGGCAAAGAAGCTTGGCTTTACTCGTTTCAAAGACTGTAGGATCTCGTTGGTACTGGCTGATAGGAGTGTGAGGCTACCAGTGGGGCTGCTTGAAGATCTACCAGTGCGAATCAGCGGTGTGAACGTGCCTACGGACTTTGTCGTATTGGAGATGGATGAAGAGCCTAAGGATCCACTCATCCTAGGAAGACCATTCCTTGCAACCGCCAGGGCTATCATCGACGTCAAGAACGGGAAGATTGCCTTGCACTTGGGAAAGGATATAAGGCTGGACTTCGATATCAATGAGGTTCTGAAGAAGCCGACCATAGAAGGGCAAGCTTTCTACATTGAAACAATGGATGCCTTAGCGGATGAGTTGCTGGAAGAGCTGGCTCAGGAAGACCATCTGAAGCTGGCACTGACTAAGGAGCCAGGGGAGTTTGGCTATGTGGACCAGAGGACCCAGGAGTACGTCAACTTGCTGGACTCTAGGAAGATTGTTAAGAAGGATGAAAGCTGCTGCCTAGAGATCGACCCCGAGATCGACGTTATCACTCGATCCAGGAGTCAGATCGACAAGGCAATCGAGAACACAACTCGATCCGGTGCAGCAATCGACAGACAGATCGAGAGGAATGAACGATCCGGAAAAAAAATCAAGTTGACGATCGAGAGAGACCTTCCGATCATTTTGGGGTCAAATAAGGAGATCGACTCAGCATCTCGATCCCTTACTCGATCCACATCAAATCGAGTAAGTGAATCGAGCAAAATTGCTCGATCTAGACGTCATTGAGAGCAAGATCGACTGGAGGACTCGATTTCAGAAGGGATAGCGGTTGAGGAAAGCAGTCTCAAGGGCCATGCCTCGGGTTCTAAAGAGGGTTTCAAGGAAGAAAGCAACAACAACAGCCACGAGGATGACTGGAGCGAGCTGTTAGCCCCAAAGGTGGACCTTAAGGAGCTCCCAAAAGGGCTAAGGTATGCTTTCTTAGGGCCTAATAACACCTATCCCGTGATTGTGAATGAAAACATGAGTGATGATGAGTTGCACTCGCTCCTGACTGAGCTGAGAAAGTATTGGAAGGCCATTTGGTACTCTTTAAGTGACATCAAGGGCCTTTCACCAATGCTTTGCACTCAGAGGATTCACTTGGATAATGAGAACGCCTCTTCTATAGAACATCAAAGGCGTTTGAATCCTAATTTGAAAGAGGTTGTTAAAAAAGAGATCCTTAAGCTTTTAGAGGCTGACGTGATCTATCTCATAAGTGACAGCACGTGGGTTTCTCCTGTACACGTGGTGCTTAAGAAGGGAGAGATCACGGTCATAAGGAATGAAAAAGATGAGCTTATTCCTACTAGAACCAGTACTGGTCATAGGATGTGTATTGATTATAGGAAACTTAACCTTGCAACAAGGAAATACCATTTCCCTTTGCCTTTTATTGATCAAATGCTTGAGAGACTTGCTAATCACCCTTACTACTGTTTCCACGATGGGTATAGCGGTTTCTATCAGATACCAATTCACCCAAATGATTAGGAGAAAACGACCTTCACATGTCCCTACGGTACCTTCGCGTATCGAAGGATGCCGTTTGGATTGTGTAATGCACCGGCTACGTTTCAGCAGTGTATGATGTCGATCTTCTCCGATCTAATAGAGGAGATGGTAGAGGTGTTCATGGATGACTTCTCTGTCTATGGTGCGTCCTTTTCTGCGTGTTTGTTGAATCTTTGCAGGGTACTAAAGCGTTGTGAAGAGACAAACTTGGTGCTAAACTGGGAGAAATGCCACTTTATGGTTAAGGATGGGATCGTGCTTGTTCATAAGATATCAGAGAAGGGCATTGAGGTTGATCAGGCTAAAGTGGAAGTCATGATGGGTCTTGAGCCGGCGGTTAACGTTAAGAGAGTCAGAAGTTTCTTGGGACACGCCGGGTTCTATAGGCGCTTCATCAAGGATTTCTCCAAGATTGCACGCCCTCTTACACGGTTGTTGTGCAAAGAAGCTGAGTTTGTGTTTGATGAGGAATGTTTGCGAGCTTTCGTGACCATCAAGGAAGCCCTTACATCAGTCCCTATAGTTCAAGCACCAGACTGGACTCTACCCTTTGAGATCATGTGCGATGCTAGTGACTACGCCGTAGGAGCCGTTCTTGGTCAGAGGAAAGACAAGAAGCTACATGTGATCTACTATGCTTCAAGAACCTTGGATGACACGCAAACAAGGTACACTACTACGGAGAAGGAGTTGTTTGCAGTAATGTTCGCCTTTGAGAAGTTCGGTCATATCTTGTTGGTTCCAAAGCTATTGTCTACACTGATCACGCGGCTTTGCGATACATCTATTCGAAGAAGGACACTAAGCCTCGGCTTTTGAGGTGGATTCTCTTGCTCCAGGAGTTTGACATGGAGATTAAAGACAAGAAGGGAATAGAAAACGGAGTCGCTGACCATCTCTCACGGCTAAGGATCAACGAGCCTCTCCCCTTAGATGACTCTCTTCCAGAAGAGCAACTCATGGCGATTACCACAGCTGTTTGTGGAAAGCTAGAGGGGCGGTTCGAAGAGGTGTTGAGTTTCAAAGAGGAGGATCTACCATGGTATGCTGATGTCGTGAACTATTTAGTGTGTGGTGAGGAGCCAACACATCTCAACAGCTATCACAAGAAGCGGTTCATGAGAGAGGAGTGGACAGTTTGTACCGGAGGTGTGTTACGAAGGAAGAAGCTAGAGACATCCTCCATCACTGCCATGGCTCTTCCTACGGAGGACTCTTCGCTTCATTCAAAACTGCCACGAAAGTGTTGCAAGCCGGTTTCTGGTGGCCGTCCATCTTCAAAGATGCACACGAGTTTGTGAAGAGCTGGGAGGCATGTCAACGAGCAGGGAATATTACTAAAAGGAACGAGATGCCTGAGGTTCCTATCTTCGAGGTTGACGTGTTCGACGCGTGGGGCATAGACTTCATGGGGCCATTTCCTTCTTCATACGGCAACAAGTACATCTTAGTAGCAGTAGATTATGTTTCTAAATGGGTTGAGGCTAATGCTTCCCCTACAAACGATTCTAAGGTGGTGATCAAGCTGTTCAAGAGTATCATTTTCCTGAGGTTTGGGGTACCTAAAGTGGTTATAAGCGATGGAGGAAGCCACTTCATAAACAAGGTTTTTGAGAACCTCTTGAGCATAAGGTGGCTACACCGTATCATCCTCAAACAAGCGGTCAAGTGGAAGTCTCCAACCGGCATATCAAGGCTATACTGGAGAAGACTGTCGGAGCAACAATTAAAGACTGGGCAGTGAAGCTGGACGACGCTCTTTGGGCCTACCGCACCGCCTTCAAAACACCGATTGGTACAACCCCTTTCACTCTACTCTATTGCAA
This sequence comes from Thlaspi arvense, assembly GCA_911865555.2. Classification (NCBI taxonomy): domain Eukaryota; kingdom Viridiplantae; phylum Streptophyta; class Magnoliopsida; order Brassicales; family Brassicaceae; genus Thlaspi; species Thlaspi arvense. Next base: position 17,499,373 of record OU466860.2, read on the forward strand.
GGGCTGTCATCTTCCGGTTGAGCTGGAACACCGTGCGTTGTGGGCTGTGAAGAGGCTGAACTTTGACCTCAAGACTGCTCAAGAGAGGCGCCTCATTCAGCTACATGAACTGGACGAGTTAAGACTGAACGCTTATGAGAGCTCTCGGATATACAGGGAACGGACTAAGGAAGCTCATGACAAGAAGTTGGTTGCCAAGGAGCTTAAGGAAGGAGGTTTAGTGTTGCTATACAATTCAAGACTCAAACTCTTCCTGGGAAAGCTGAAGTCAAGGTGGAGTGGGCCGTTTGTGATCCAAGAAGTGCTGCCTTATGGAGCTGTTACATTGATGGGAAAGAGTGACAGTGCATTCACCGTCAACGGACACAGGGTCAAGCCTTACTTGGCGGACAGCTATGACAAGGAGAGTACCTCGGTGCTTCTCCAAGACCCACCATCTGCCTAAACCAAGTAAAATCTAGCTAAAGACGTTAAAGAAAGCGCACTTGGGAGGCATTCCCATGTATACCCTATACATATTCCTGCTTTTTTTCTCTTTCAGTTTTATGTTTTTATTTTGCAAGTGTGTAGGAACAGGTATGAGGAGTCTAAACCTTGATCTTGAAGTCCAAAATTGGCGATAGGGGTTAAGAAAAGGCTAGAGATCGAGTGCTAGATCGACTGATCCTGACTCGATCTTTGCTAGATCGAGTTAGTGAATCGAGAGGAGCCAGTCGATCTAGACGAGAACGAGTGATAAGTTTGACCTTGACGAAAACGGATCGATCGATCCAAAATGGATCGACCGATCTAATCTCTCTCGGGAAAATCTGTTGAAAACAGATCGATCACTCGACTCGATCCATCACTCGATCTATGCCAAATCGACCCCCAAATCGAGGACGTAGCTCGATCATGACGACTTAGCTGTGGAGCCAACATCTCAACGATCGAGGGAGCCAATCGATCCAAGACTCGATTTATCTTGAATCGAGTCACAAATCGAGTAACCCTTTCGATCTAAGCCATTATGGGCATGAGATCGAGTCCTAGATCGACCAAACGGACTTGATCTCATGCCGAAGTAACATTTTCTTTCCCTCTTTTATTCGTTTCCCTCCAATTTTTAAATTCAAAACTTGGTCAAGGCAAGCATCTTTGACCATGAAAGATGTGCCTTGTCCAAGACTTTGTCAGAAAACCACCTTTACTACCCATGGTTTTGCCTTTTGCTAGTTTTTAAATATTTCAACAACTTCTCACCCTCTCATTCCTGTTTTCTCGAAAATTTTAAACAAAGAGAGTGAGAGTTTTCTGTTTTCAAAGGCTAGCAAAGCTCTTTAACATTCTTGCAAAAAGGTATTTTCGAGTTTAATGAAATATTTTTAGGAATATTTTCTTTTAATTCGCAAGATATTGTTCTAGATGATAGGGCTGTTTTTGAATTTTAAATTTTAGCTAAGTAAAAGGGTTAATTCTAGATTTTCTAGTATCTAAAGATTTGATTCTCCTTTATTTTGCTATAATTTTTATTAATTCCCCAAAATTCTAGGGTAGTAGTTATAAGCTTTCTCCTTCTCCTCTCTTATTCTCTCATTCAAACCACCGTTTTACTTATCAAACTTCTTGAGAAATTTGTTTCAGGTACAATGGCCCCCAAAAGAACGTGAGAAGAGACAGCACAAGAGGGAGAAGGGCAAGAGGTGGCTGTTCAAGAGAGGGTCAGATGGAGTAAGGATGAGAAGAGGGACAAGAAGCGGCTTGAAAGGCTTCGGTTTGAGCCTACTAAGTTTGCTGATCGAGAGCTGCTGTTCACGCTAGGGATTCTTGGGGATTTCGACCAACTCGTGAAGAACATTGGCCTAAGATGTCTGTTACGGATGGATTGCCCAACCATTCCAGAAGTGACAATAGACTTCCTTGCCACGTTGGAGTTCCGTTACGAGAATCCTAGCGCACCCGTTCCTTCACAAGGTCGCCTCTCCTTCAAGGTTGGACGTCAAGCCTTCAGCCTCTCCATCCCCGAGCTATGCCAAGCGTATGGTCTCAACGTGGATGCCACTAAGGTCGAGCTCCCTCCCTTCAAGCGAGCTAACGATTTTTGGGACCTGATTAGCAACGAGGACTATAAAGCCAACACCGCTAAGATCAAGAGAGTGAGAAGCCTGGTGCTGAGGTACACTCTGAAGCTGATCGCCAACACGTTTAGCGGAAGATCAGTTGCTCCCACGGTCACAAAGACCGAGCTTTGCTTCCTGTTCCAAGGTGTGAAGCACTTGTTGTGTGACCTGGATGAGAATGATGAGCCTATGGAGGATGAGCTCGGCGACGAGGTGAACTACGGATGTGTGCTTGCTGCCTCCTTGGTGATATACAAGGCTTATGCCTTTCGGTGCAAGGCAAGTTCTTCTTTCATTGGCGGCTTCCTCACTCCTCTATTCTTGCAAGCTTGTGTGCCTATACACGACTTCACACACGTACCAGCCAGAGCTTTCATGGATGAGGTCTACATGAGGAACACCGACAGCTTGGGACGCACACCAGCAGAAGGGTTCTACGCTTAGCTCTTCATAGATGACGAAAACGAGAAGAGAGTGTGCATCCTGCCAAACAAAGACGAGACCGAGCTGCTTGGTGTTGGGAACATCGAGTTCTTTCCAACGGAAGAGGAGTGCTTTGCTCCTCTAGGAGGACCACCTGCCCCGACGATTGCTCCTCGTCAAAGGTCCGAGTCTCCAGCCACGGAAGATGAGATGCCCGAAGCCTACACCCCTCCCGAGTTAGACTTTGAGCCGAGAACCAAGACAGAGAAGTTCCTAGCATCTGTTGTGGAGATGCAAAGGAAAATCAACAAGTGGCAAGGCAAAATGCTCAAGAAACTTGCCAAGAAGGTCAAGGCACTTCAAGGTGGCTCGCCTAAGAAGGATGCAAGTGAAGAGGTTCACCTACCTGAGAAGAGGAGGCTCTCAACCGGTGGAGTTGTCTTCCGTGAGACTCAAGGCAGCAACATTCAGCCGGCGCGCCTTTCTCTCCAAGAACCAATCGACAAGGGCAAAACCATAGTCTCTAGCTCCTCTGGAACATCCTCAAGTTCCAGCCGAGACTAGACCAGAGGTATCAACCTTCTTCCATTGTACATAACCGCTTATATTTGCTTCTTTTTGCTTTGTGTTTTGGTGCTCCTTCGAATGTGTTTGCCACCGGGACGGTGTCAAGCAAGTTTGGGGGAGTACATGTGTGGTTTGACATGTGTTTTCTGATCTTATTTTCCTTTAGCATCCTTGAGTCTTTAGTTCATGAAAAATTGGTAAAAAATTTTCAAAGATTCATGTAGTTGCATTCATCCTGTCAAAACATGTTAGGATTAAGTCTAGAATTTTTCTTAGCATCTAGGTTGCTTGCATTTGCATAAGGGGTTAAAGTTTCTTAAAAAGGTGTTTTATACTCATAGATTGTTTCAATGCCCTAGTTAGTAGTTCTCTAATGCTTTGCTTATGCTTTGAAAGTAAGTTCTTACCATGCTTGGATCACTTGCTATGATTTTCGTGACTTGAATTGAACTCTCATGATTTGAAACTTGTCCTAATAAGTAAAAACCTTAATCTGAAATTTTAATTATCATCCTTATGCATTTGAAAATGAACACATGGATTTTAAAATATTTAGGCTCTCTTCTTCCTTTTTACCACTCTTTGTGAGCCTAAGTAGAACTCCCACCTTGACCCTTACCCTTCTTTGAAGCCAAATATTTCTTGTGTGACATCATTGTGAGGCCTTCTTCTTTCGGTTTTGAACTTAGCATAAAGTGTTAGGTTTAGGCGACATGATTTGGTTCTCATATGATTGCTAGCTTTGCCTTTTGAAGCTAGGTATAGTCTTAGGATATGTTTGGGGGATCATTGGGGTTGTTTTTATGTCTATTTGTTCCCGGTTTCAAAGAGTTTGGTGTTTAAAAGAAAGAAATGGGTTTTAAGTGAAAGGTTGTGTTTAAAAACTATATATATAATAAATTTCAGGAGGTAGCTCTCCCAAATAAAAATAAAAAGAAAAAAGAAAAAAAAAGAGCCTAAGTGCCAAATAAAAATTTAAAAAAAAAGAGAAAAGAAAAATAAATAAGAGAACTACCAATAAGAAATAATTAAAGAGCAAAAAAAATTATTTTCAAACCTTTTCACTAGCCTAAAGAGTTAAAAATGTTTTTGTTTTGATTTGGGGAATGCTAAAAAGGTAGACTCTAAGTGATGAGTGAGGATGAAAGTTAATAAATGAGAGGGGTTTAGGATCATTGCTAGTTTTACATGGGTAGATGAGAATCTGATCATGTATGCATCAATTGCCTTCACCTTTAGCATTATGCATAAAGTTATTGCAATTTTTGAGAAAAACCCTAGTCTTAATTGTAAACCCATTTCAAATGAGATCATTCAATGCTCATAACCTACACCCTTTTGCTTTAAAGTGCATAAGTTTGATTCATGGTTCGGATGTTAATGAATGTTAAAGGATGAGTTTCTTTGATTGTTAGGAATAGGAGAGTCATGATCTGAATTTCTTTGTGTGATGAGTATGGCTAAGTTCTTTGGAGTATGAGTGTGTGCATAGCATTTTAGAACTGTTAACTAGGACATTGAGATTGATTCATTTGAAAGGCACCTTTGCAAGAAGCTAAAACCCCCATTCGTTTTTCTTAAAACCTCTCTTCCTTACTTATTTTCTGTTGCTTGAGGGCAAGCAAGAAGTAAGTTTGGGGGAGTTGATGTTACTGCATATTACATACATTTTGCATACACATTAGTTAGCTTTTCATGCATTTACATCACATTTTAGACTAGATTGCATCACTTAGAGTCCTAGAGCATTCTTGCACCAGCATACGCATGTTCCTTGCATTTTGCATCACATTCAGGTTGTTTCTGGCTACTTTGGAGTCGTGGAGGTTCGTGGACGTGCTGAAGCTATTGTAGCGGTTCGCAGAAGCTCGGATATTTGCTAAGGACCAGAGATCGGGGAACAGATCGAGCATGGCAAGTCGATCTAGGATGAGATCGACCAGAAGATCGAGAAGACTAGGCGATCCAAGGAGAATGATCGAGATGAAGATCGAGTGAAGCAATCGATCAAACTGGTACGGATGTAAATGACGCCATGCAGAGCGAGGGATAGATCGAGTCCACCACTCGATCCAACCAAAGATCGATGCCAAGATCGGATGCGACTCTCGATCCGCCGAAGATGATCGAGACCCAGATCGAGTTGAAGACACGATGTCCGAAGATGATCGAGAGAGCCGCTCAATCCCGGAGTCGATCTCTTTTCTTTCGCCATTTTGGGAAGGCGGCGACGTCTTTTTCCCAGACAACTTTTTATTCTTATCTTTTTATGCTTTTCTCTCTGGTTTTGGAGATTATCCACCATTGTCGAACCTTGAGTTTTTCTTGCTTTGTTAATCGAATCGTTTGAGTTTAATCTAGTTTTCTTTTCATGTTCATCGTTTCTTTCTCCATGCTTTGCTTGATTTATCTTATGTCTAGTGAGTAGTTCGTTTGGGTTCGGGGTTGAGAGGATTTAAGGGGTTAAAAGGGTTTCGATCTTGGGGTTTTCTAGTGTTTTAATGGCTATCTCTTCTAGGGTATCGAGTTCTCAAAGCTTAAAGACTCTCACACCAAGAGCTTTATGATCCGAGAGGTTCCTTACCTTGACAGGATTCAGGGACCTCTGAAGATCACACCCTAGAGACTAGTTACCCCTTCCCAAAAGCCATGGAAGTTTGGGGGACTAGTTAAGCCACTCGTTTGAAATCTGTTTTTCCTGCCCTTCGACCTCTCTTTCCACCAAAAGCCATGGGTTTGGAGGAGAGGATGAAGGAGTGATCTATACCGAAAGCCACGGATAGATCTTGTTTCGTTTTCAAGGCTTAGAGATTCTCACAAATTGAGTCGATTTAAGATTTTCAACCCAAGTTCGGATCTTTGAAACCTCTGACCATGAATCTCAACCCTAGGCCCTCTCTTTTAGCAGCTTTACATCTTCTCTCGTCATTCGCTTGATCTTTGATAGCATCCTGGTCGTTAGGTTTACTGTCCTTGCATTTTTAGACGAGATCGATCGTTATTGCTCGATCTAGTGGTCGATCCCATGGTCGATCCACTAGTCGAATTTTAGTAATTCGTAGCTTTGTCCTTTAATTATTCTGTTTGTTCCTCATGGTAGTTTGATCATTCCTGGTAATATTAAAATAGTTTTGCATTCCATTTAGTTGCTGCATCTAGTTTTTAGGAATTTTCTCAAAACCTATCTTGTTTCGCTTAGATTTGCAAAGCTCTTGTATTCTCTTTGCATTTTCTATCATATTAGGTGTGGATTGACTCTCTCTTGCATATTGTGCTATAACCTGTCTTGCATTTGAGTTTGATAGCCTCATTGCATACTCACCCTTGCAAAGAAAATGCTTATCAGTATGCAAAACACACGAAATATGCAGCAATATCAGTGCTGAATTGGGAGAATGTCATTTTATGGTACAAGATGGCATTGTTCTTGGTCACAGAGGAGATGACAAGTCTGCATAGAAATGGATAGGGCAAAAATTGAGGAGATGACAAGTCTGCAAGCGCCTGATTCAATCAAAGCAGTGAGGAGTTTTCGGGGTCATGCTGGGTTCTACAGAAGATTCATCAAGGACTTCAGCAAGATTGCAAGACTTCTTACTGCTCTCCTCTGCAAAGATGTGAAGCTTGAATTCACAGAAGAATGCAAGTCTGCTTTTGAACAGATCAAACAAGCTTTGTGACAGCTCTTATTGTGCAGCCTCCAGATTCAGATTTGCTTATAGATGTGATGTGTGATGCCAGTGATTTCACAGCAGGAGCAGTGCTGGGACGGAGGAAAGACAAGAAGTTACACGCCATCTACTATGCCACTAAGACATTAGATGAAGCTCAGAAGAACTATGCAACAACTGAGAAGGAACTGTTGGCTGTAGTCTTTGCATTTGATAAATTTTTCCAGTGCCATGTTGGCTCCAAGGTCGTGATCCACACAGACCATTCAACACTGAAGTATCTGATGCAGAAGAAAAATGCAAAGCCAAGGTTGTTGAGATGGATTCTGCTTCTTCAAGAGTTTGATATTGAAGTCAAGGACAAGAAAGGAGAAGAGAATGGAGTTATTAATCATCTCTCTAGAATCAGGATTGAAGATGACGTGCCAATCAATGATTTCTTGCTTGAGGAGAATGTGTATCTGATTGAGACTCGATTCCAGGAAAAAAGTAATGAAAACCTGCAGTGCTCTCGCAATTACAGGGCAGTGACTAGCGAGACCAGGGGGTCACGCTCGTCACCCAGTCTGGTGATGCTCATCACCCAGTCTGGTGACGCTCGTCACCCAAATCAGACTTGGGCTACGATTTGTGCAAGGCTGGGAAAAGCTTTTGTAGAGCATGTGTACGCCACTACTGATACCCAGAGACCCTGGTATGCTGATATCGCCAACTATCTTGCTGCAGAGGATTAACCACATGATTTCAAAAGATGTGCTAAGAAGAAGTTCTTGAAAGAACTTATGAGATTTTAATCTTTACAGACATTGTGCTGATGGGATTTACAGGAGATGCTTAGCAGAAGCACAGGTTCCAGACGTCTTATTTCACTGTCATGGCTCAGAGTGTGCAGGACACTTTGCCACATTCAAAACAGTCTCCAAAGTTCTTCAAGCTGGTTTCTGGTGGCCGACTATGTTTCAGGATGCACAAGCTTTCATTACATGCTGTGATACATGTCAGGGGAGAGGGAAGATTAGCGTAAGACATGAGATGCCACAGAACTTCATTCTTGAGGTTGAAGTCTTTGACTGTTGGGGCATTGAATTTATGGGCTTTTTTCCCTTATCTTATTGGAACAGATACATTCTGGTTGCTGTTGATTATGTATCTAAGTGGGTAGAGGCATTGGCTACTCCTACCAATGATGCTGCAGTGATTTTGAAGCTGTTTAAGACCATTATTTTCCCCAGATTTGGTGTCCCGCGAATTCTTATCAGTGATAGTGGTTCTCACTTTGTTAACAAGGTATTTGATAGGCTTCTGAAGAAGTATGGTGTACAGCACAGAGTGGCAATGGCTTATCATCCCCAGACCAGTGGACAAGTTGCGGTTTCTAACAGACAGATCAAGAAGATTCTGGAGAAGACAGTTGGGAAGACAATGAAGGATTGGTCAGCGAAATTTGATGATGCATTTTGGGCTTACATGACTGCTTACAAAACGCCACTTGGGACTACACCATTCCATGTCCTCTATGGCATAGCATGCCATCTTCCAGTGGAGCTAGAGTACAAAGCAGAATGGACTATCAAGTAGCTGAACTTCGATATGAAGCCTGGTACAGAGAAGCCCTTGATTCAGCTCAGTGAACTGGATGAAATCAGATATCTGGCCTATGAAAACTCCAAGTTATACAAGGAGAGGACAAAGGCATATCATGATAAGAAGATCATCTCCAGACATTTCGAGCCTAACGACCAGGTACTCCTTTACAACTCTCGATTTCAGTTGTTTCCAGGTAAACTGCATTCTCGTTGGTCAGGTCCTTTCACTGCCAAATAGGCTAGACCACATGGTGCTATTTTCCTGATCAAGTCCAAAGGAGAGGAGTTCACTGTCAATGGACAGAGGGTGAAACACTATTGGGCACAAGCCGAGATTCCAGCAGGACACATTGTGTCTCTGGATGATGCACCAGCTGTCTAAACAGCAATCACAGTCGAGCTAATAACGTTAAACAAGCGCTTCGTCGGAGGCAACCCATTGGTATGTTTTGTTTTTCTCTACTTAGTTTTAATTTTAGTGTATATATTTAGGTTCATTATTAGTTAGCTATAAACTAACTTGGTTCTACACATTCACATGCTTGTTTTTGACCAACTCCTGGCTTAATAAAACTAGGGACAATGTTGTTTAAGTCTGGGGGAGGTGGCTAGTGACGTTGTGTACATTGTGTTTGATTTATAGTCTTATAGTTGAGTCAAAAACGTTTTTTATTAGTCAAAATTTTGAAACTTTCATTTTTTCTTAGAACTAACCACAGAACGTTGATGCTTATAAGAACCATTGCCACAGTAGTTGATTACAAGTCTTACTAAGTTGAAAGTCATAGGTAGATCAGTCTAGCAATGAAGGTTTAGGTTCTTAGAGAATCTGGAAAATTTTCTGTTAGCTCCACTTTAATGAACTTTAATCTTCTTATCTTGGGGCTTCATTCTCATTGATCTTGATTCTCTCTTTCGACCTTGACAAGGATGTTTAGATACAGTCTCTTTTTGATCTTTCGTGATACATCTTTTAAGAGTTTAAGTCAATAGAATGGTGTATTCATGACCTTGTCTCCTCACAAGGAACAGCAGTAATAAACAATCTCAAGAACATGTTTCCTCACAAGGAGCACAAGTATTGAGTATCACCATATCTTAGACTGTTAAAAAAATGAGTAAAGAGTTGAAAAATAAAAAAAATAGGAAAGGAAAAGATCAAGGGAAGAAAAAATAGCAGAGTTGTGATGAGATTGCTTTGTTCAGTTGTTTAGGAAGGGTAAAGAATCTGTAAGTGATTGAGATGATAAAACCTTGATGAGATATCACACTTACATAAATATAAGGAGTTAATAGTAGATATTTCGGATTCCTTGAAGAAGCTTGAACTGGATTTGAGAGATTTACTAATCTTGTGATGATTAGACTCAAATTTTATCTTGTGTTGGCTCTGTGGTATGCGGATTCGAAAGTGTTAATATATGGTGTTCCTGATGTTAGGCTGACTATTTCTGTTTTCAAACCTCTACCCTGTTTTTTGTCTGATGTTTGATTAAGGGCAAGCAAAAGCTAAGTCCGAGGGAGTTGATATATCATGGTTTTTATGGTTTTTAACCATGATATTAGTCCTTTTCATTGAGTCTTTTTGGTCTTTATTGATTCCTAGTTATTCAGAGCTTTTGGGGAGACAGATCTTGTACTCTTTTGGAGAAGATTTCGAACCCCTTTATCTTTTATTGTATTCTTATTTAGCTATGCTTTGTGATTCCATGATCATGTATGAGTAATCTGCTAGTTAAGTTAGGGCTTTTCAAAGGTTGATGATGAGTTTGTACAAATCGCTAACTGTTAGGAATATCGGTTGGTTCTTTATATGTGCTTGCTTTAAAACCAATTTTCTTAGGCACATCATCTGGAAATTCGAAGCCTAGGTTGTTTAATAGATGTGAAAGCATTATTGAAAACCTGATCCAGCATTAGATGAGCAAAATGACTTAGTGCAAAGAGATTTGGCTTAGGAGTTTTGTGAACAATTGAACTTGATCACTACTTCATGTTTAGGTTGTTAGGGTTTGCAAAGAGAATTGAAACTCTGTGATTTAAACATAGTTAACATCTCCAATTAGAATTGATTAGTTATATATTTGCGATTTATGTTCAAGACGGTTCTTATTCATTCTCGATTTCATGCATTCTACATTCTCGAATTCAACCTGCGAATTGTCCGGACTTAGCGCTTGTAGTTTTCTGAGTCTTAGAATCAATCAAAATCGTCTGCTTTCATAATTTTAGTTGCTTTGCATTACATTCATTATTTACTGCTTAGCTTAATTTGAATCTATAAATTGCTAGTGTAGTAAGCTCACTCCCTTGGGATTCGATAAACTTTTATGCTACAACTGCTTTGTTGTGCACTTGCAGTAGTTAATTAATTGGGTAAAACCTGAGCCCTATCAATGTCTTTTTGTAGAGATGAACCCAAGAATTTGTGGGAAGAGATAGTCAGCCAAGACTACAAGAAAGGCCACCTCAAGAGCTCTAGCATTACGCGTCCATTTGTTCGATATGCTCACAAATTCCTAGGAAACACCTTCTTCTAGAGAAAAAAGCATGGTTAAGGAGGAAGGGCTTGGATTGTTGATCAATGGGCTTAAGTACATACTTTTGGAGACATGAGTAGGCCCAATATTGGGAGATCAGAATGGTGTGGGACTCATAACCCTCTTGATGAAGCAATTTATTCAACACCGACAATGGGCCATCAACACCTCTTCCAAGAAACCCAAGCTTTCCATTGGAGGACTTTTAACCCCTATTTTTCTTGTTGCCGGTGTGAATCTCAAGTGAGCTACTCATCCCATTACTTACCTAGATGTAGCTTATCATAGCATGGCTGACTTCTGAGTTGGAGGGTTGAGGAATGGGATGTATATCATTTTGAGCTGGGAGACAAGAAACCAACAATCATCCTTCCCAAGCGCCATCTCACCAACTTCAGCACGCAAGAGAATGTTTGGTTCCAAGTGGATGAAGCTGACTCGTACAACCCCATTGCCCATGAGCCTTTACTCAAGACAGGCAGGATGAGTAATATTGCACCAACTGAAATCTAAGAGGACAGTGAGAAGAAGAGTATCAACCGCCAGAAGAAGGAGAAGCTATATATCATTTTCAGCAATTCTCAAGGCCTTGTCCCTGTGAAACTACAAGAGTTGCTAATCACCACATCAAGCTCTTACAAGGATGGAACAAGCTTTAAGAGAAAACGATCAAAAGCTTCACCAAATCATTTAAGAGCTTGAAGAAGAAAGTCCACAAGCTTAAAAAGAAGATTGGTGGGGACTCTTCTTCGCCAAAGAAAAAGTATAGAGCTTAGCAAAGAAGAGAACTGGAAAACAAAGGTGTGAGGATAGGAGAAGGAGCTTCAGACAGGCGCCATTCATTTTATGGAACAAGTGCACCAGCAACTTCATTGGAGCCTTCTAGACACTCCTCCTATGAGGCTGGCCGTAAGAGGAGAAGCAAGAAGAGGCATACTTCACATTTTCCAATGCACAGCCCTTCTCATACCATGGAGAGTTCACCCTCTCATATCTCCTTTTCCTAAAGAGGTACACCATCTATTCCTTATATATACCACTGCATTATTTTTCTTTAATTTTCTAAAATTTCTTGTTGATTATTGCATTCTTTTGCATTTTTATTACACAAGAATTGTGTAATTTTAAGTGTAGAGAGGGTTTGGGGGACTAATGCTATTTCTTACAAATTTTTGCATTTAGTTTAAGCATTAAAACCAAGCATTTAGATTATTTTGTTGTATTTTTAGAAAAATCATGCATCATTTGAATCTAAGGCATATAAAATTTAAACAAAAATCAGAAAATTTTAAGAATTATTCCTCGAAAATAGACTGTTCATTTGCATTCATATAGGTAGAGTCAAATTGCATATCATTCATTTTAGGTTTCTTGTGTTCAAAGTGGGAACAGTGTTCGTTAAATCCAAGTGAATTGATGTGGTTTAGATGAAACCAATGGCCTTCTTTTAAATTTTTTATGCATTTTGTGTGAACTTGAAATAAGGCTGAACTACTCTTAGAATTTCTGATTTGAAACTCGTGTTTGAATTTGAAACTTGCTTGACATGATCTCAGCCTTTGCTTAAGAAGAACGTTAATTTGAATATTGAATTATCATGTCTTGTTCATTGCATTGTTATCATGGATAAATGATACATACTTGGATTTTCTTTATCCTTTAATCTACTCTTGTGAATCCAAGTAGACTTCCCCACCATTAACCAAACCTTCATTCAAATCAAAAATTATTTGTGAGTGATTGTGAGGCATCTTCTTTGTGATTGAGTTAAGTAAAAAGTGATGGGTTATGAACTAGAAAGGATCCCTTTCATTGTAGATTTAGCTCACCCGCTTGAGCTAGATAGGCTAGGATGTTTGGGTTATTAAAGGGACTGATTGGGATTTTCTATTTGGGTTTTTGCAGGAAAAAAGTGGAAAGAAAGCAAGGAAGCAATGAAGGAGTGCAAAGCAAGAAATCTTGGAAATGGTTTCGTGAAAATCAAATGGCGACTCAAGCAAAGAAATAAAGAATTGTGCAACATAAATTCTAAGCATCCAATGGATGAGAAGCACTAGCATTGTCAAAGATAAAAAGAGAGCAACCAAAGGCGCCAACTACCTAGAAGTTGTTTGAAAGATGACTTGCCTCCAAAAGAGCTTAAAGAAGAAAAGTAGAAGTTGGGTTTATTTAGGGTTTTCAAAAGTTTAAAAGGGTAGTATAGGCTGAAGTGGTGGGTAGAAGTAAGACTTTAGGATTCATTTATGGGGTTTGGGTAGATTGAAGTCTTCTCATGTATGCATAAGTTGTTCTCTACCCTTACCATTTTACCATAGCTCAATCAACTTTTTCATGAGAGAACCCTTAAAACACCTAATCCCTTCGAAATTCAATGGGATCATATATATCTCATAGCTTTTTCCTTTTTATTTACATAAGCATGATTCACTTGGTTGAAATTTAATGAATATTAAAAAGGTTGAGTGATTTGATAGCTTTTGTAGATTGATAACTTGAGAATCATTCACATATTGTGATGAGTGTGGCTTAGTTTCATCTTAGAATTGCAAACATGGACATTGGTTTGATCAAAAACATTATAATTGTTGGCCTTTCACCTTGTTCATTTTGTTTGCTTGAGGACATAACATAACATTATTGCATCATGTTAGGTGTCATTTATTATAGGATTTCATTGTATTTCATCCCTTCTACGTCCAAAAGTGTCCCATTTACATCCTTTTTAGACATATCATGTATTTAGATTGGGATTGCATACGCACTTGCATATTGAGCATATTTTCAGGTCTTTGAGGTTCTAAGGAGGCACTAGAAGAAGGGTGAACAAACCGAGAAAAGGAGCCAAGCTATGAGAAGCAATTCAAGGTGTACAGAATTTATACCGAGGGCCCTTATTGTTCCTGCCCGATGCGTACAAAATCCGAGGGCAATGACTGAGATGCTGAGCCGACCATACTGTGCAACCTCTCCGAGGATGTTCATGCTAACTGATCCCGATATAAGGAGACAGGGTATACTGAGGAGCATACCGAGGAGAGGTACCTTATGCCGTGCACAGTGCAAGTCATGTTCAAGTAAACTGCCAACAAAATTCTAGTTGCGAGACTTTCAACATGCACTGAGTAAGTGTACCATGGAAGGCCAGTCTTTGCCTTGCTCAGTATGAGCTATTTCCGGGCTGTTGACCAAATGTTGACCTGTTGACTAGGCTTCTTTTATGTTGAGCAAGCCTATTTTGGGCCTTCACTATAAATAGACTTGGTCCCAGAAACAATTATCTTATCCTTTTTTTGTTGTTATTTCACATCTAAACCAAGAACCATTCCTTAATCTTTGTAAGAGTTTTTCTTAAGGGAGATTTGATCATTAGGGTTTTTATTTAATTAAAGTTTTGTTCTTATCTTTGAATCTTTCTTTTTTCTCTATTTGCAACCATGTTTAGGCATAAACTTGTGGATTTAAACATGATTAGTGAGTAGTCTTTATTTGGTTTTAGATTAAGGTAGATTAGGATGGTTGAATGATTGATTAGGGTGTTAATGTGTTATGTCTTTTTTAATCTCTTCTTATGTGATTGTGCTTAAGGCAAAATATCTCCCTTTATGAGAAATATATCCTAGGTGTCATTAGCTTGCATGTAAGGTGATTGTTAAAATGCTTTAGTGAAGTTCATAGATTGAAAATGGTGTTTTGATTGTCATGACTCATTACATCTATCATTTCTTGCACGGTTGATCTTTTTGATAAAGTACTTTAGGGATTGAGAAATTGCCATTAGACATTGATTTTGCATGGAAGTGTGAGTTTGTGTTTGAATCATTGCATAAGATATTAGTGTAGTTAGTCTAAGGAATTAGTTATCTAAGATGTTTTTTTGGCTCTATGGACCTTGTGTTTAATACATGATGATTGTGTTTCCACCATTGAAAGTGGGCTAGGAGTATATTAGTAGAGCGATTACTGCCAAAGGATTGGATTAGTCTTTATTAGTGGTCTTTGCTTAGAGATTGATATATTGATTGTTTGTCTTACACCCCAATCATAATTTAAACCACCCAAGTCACATTGCTTTAGTCTTGATCCTAGCCTTTTAATATTTCAAAGTTTGTTAAGTGTTGCTCTGTTCAACTTGCCATTAGAATACTCTTGTTTGCTTTCTAAATTCTAGTTCAATGGTTACTTGTTTACACTTATTGTTTACTTGAATGTGAACTATTTAAGCCCCCTTATTGCTTAGTTTTGCAAGTCTGTTGCATCTTCTCTAGATCTTCCTAAGCTGAGGATTGATATACTCATCTGCTATTACGCTACATCTATTAAAATTACAAATTCTTGTGTCAATAGGCGCCGTTACCGGGGATCGAACCTGGGTCAAATACCTCTAATATAGCGTTGTTGCCTTAGTGGGATATCTAGTGTATTAAAGTTTAAATACTTGTTCAGTCTAAGCTCTTAATTTCTGTACTAATTTATTTTTGCTTTTTTTCTTTCATGTACAATGGAAGATCCACATGTTTCCTGCATGCCACATTTTGGCTTTCAAAGATTGCATTAGAATTATCCTTTTGGATGGCTTCCTGGTAGGTGGCTTTGTTGAAGTGATGCTAAAGCCTCTTCCATATCAATGATGTCCATTCTTAGTGTTAGAGCGTCCAGTTTGTTGTTAGCTACAAAGTTGTATTAGCCATCTTGGTGTTGAAAGCCCATTGTTGGCATGTAAGGAACTGCTTCATCAGTATAGTGACAAGCACTTTGAAACTTGCAAGGAATCCATAAGAGTGTTGCTTCTATGTGGGATATCCAAGACTAGCAAACTTCTCAAGCCCAATGTTGCTTATCAGCTCATCCACTTCTGACTTGATTCCCAGCTCTTACAACAGACCAGGGCATGCATATCTTGTTGGAGCAAAATCCACTATCCTCATCCCCTTCATGTAGTCCTTAAGCTTAGGCGTTGCATCTTGGACTTGCTCTGCTTCTTCAGCAGGCCTTTTACCCTCTGCTCTTTCTCTTGAATATGCACTTGAGTCCAAGATTTCCTCATCAACTCTAGTGCTCGACATAGTACCAGTAAATGAAAGGCTTGAACCAAAAATTAGCATATTGTTCCCTTAGAACATTGTGCAGAAAATTATTTCCCAATAATGAAGAATGCACAGGAAAATTCTATAACAATTCACACTGATTGACAACAAATAGAGGCGAATTTAGCAAAACATTTCAGCTCAAAAGGATGAACACAATGAAAATTAAAATTCAAATGGCAACAAGCACCAATTTAGTCAAATTCAAGCATATGCAGCCAAAATTTCTCTCCACCAAATTATAAACATGCATCAGATTCATCATTGTTACTCTAATATGAAGAATTTAAATGGTGAATATGCTTGAAAAACAATAACATGCTAAGATTTGGCTAAAATCTAAACAATATGCCAAATCAAGAACAAAATGAGCATTTCCCAGAGATTTTACCATAAATGTTTGAACTAATCATGCAACGATGGTGATGAACAGACAAAACACATTCTCAGTCATGCAAAACATCTATGACTAACATTCTAATGCATTGCAACCTAGTTATCAAAGAATAAACCCAAAGATGTGAGAAATTAAACCATAAGTACCTTTCATCTTTGAAAACTTGAAAATTCAAAGAGAGAATGAAGGAGATGAGAAAAAGGTTTTTCTGGAACTAGAGAGAGATGTTTAGATCGATATGGATGTGTAGAGAGAAGAGATTGCACTTTTAAAGAGGTAAAATGGAAAAATCATAAATAAAATGCAAGATAATCTTAGTTTGAAATTCAAAATTTGTTAGGAGGGGGAAAGAAAGATTCTTTAACCATACACCAGGGTCCACAAAAGGGTTTTACTTGATTTACTCATGTAAAAATTTGAAACAAAATTTACACGGGTCTTATCGAGCAAAACACCTGATTTGACACCTCGATGTGTACCATGTTGGGGACCTCGGGTCTTGTGGCTCGGCGATCATGCTCCTCTGCTTGGGCGTTCAATGTTCTGGTCAGCTTCTCCTCTGGACATCTTGAATCGAGCAAAATTAGAAGGTGTTCTGCTCGATGTTGTTGTTCGGTGTAAGGGAGACAATTCGGCTTGCAGGATTCATCCCATGGGCAGTGCATGGTATCGTCCGGATGCTTGTACTAGCTCGGTCATTCTGCATCGAGCAAAGCTAGAGGTGTTTTGCTTGGTGCTGCATCCCAATGCATGTCTTTCGTCATCCTGATGGTGTCCTCTGAGGGAAGTATTGAACTGCTCGGCGAAAGACATGTCTGTGGTATGCATCGAGAAAAGAATATTGCTGTTTTGCTCGATGCTACATGTCAATGTGAGTCTTCTTGAACTCAGCTAGATTGTTCGTCGGTGGTCTTCGTACTGGCCATCGTCCCGTGCTCGAATCAGCCAATGGTCTTCATTTCAAGAAAACATTGGGTGTTTTGCTCAATGATGTTCCTCGGTGCATTTTCATATGTCTTCTTCGTCGACTTACAGGCTGGGGTATCGTTGTACGGTCAGGGTGATTGTATCGAGCAAGATTTCGCAAGGCTCTGCTAAATGTAACATCCTGATGTGATCACCACCATGCAATTTGGTCGGTGTATGGTGTCTTTCTCCTCGGTGTACGGACTGGAGCTCCAGAAGCGATTACATCGAGCAAGGCTTTGGATATTTTGCATGATGTAGGATGCCAATGCAATCTCATCGTGCAATCTGCTCGACGTACGAACTGCTCCATCCCCGAGATAAACTGTATCGGGCAATTATGACAGGTGTTCTGCCCGATATGGTACCCTGATATGAAAACAGAGTCTTCTCTCCTTGGCTTTTAATCAACACTACACAGCTTTGAACCTTTTTTTTGACCTCTGAAACACTAAATAAAGACATTAGTAATAAAAGAAAGCATTTTATACAAGGATAGTCATGGGATTACCTCTCAAATGTGCTTGTTTGAAGTCACTAAGATTGACTTTGATGGTTGGAGACTTAGTGGGAAGAAGTAGATGGAGCAGAAGCTCCTTCTCCATTCTTCGTGTAAACCCAAGTACCAACTGATATCAGCTTCTTCTTATCACGAGCTGACTTTCTTTTTCTCCTCTTCTTGACACTTTGTGTGATAAAAAGCTTCATTTCCTTGGTGATTAAGACCTCTTCTTCTTCCAGATTATCCTCAAGCTTCACCTTAGTGTCAAGCTTCTCTTCTGGCTCATCAAAAAGAGTGTCTCTCATCAGCATGCTCATTGTGAAGCTCATAGCTTGCTCCACACGATCTGGAAGTTTCTGTTGTTCACTCTCCTCCTCAACAATGGTTCCACAAAAAGAAATATAAAGTCATACAATCTTGTACACCTTGAACTCATCAACATTTTTCAGGATCCCTGAGCTTCTTTTGAAGTCAACTTGAGCACCTGCTGTTGCTAAGAAAGGTGTTCCTAGTAGAAGTGGTACCTCTATTTAATATGTATTCTCCATAACCACAAAATATGTTGGTATCAAGCAATTACCAATCTTCAAAGGGAAATCTTTCAACATCCCTAGTGGTCTTGTTTAGGTATTATCTGCAAAGGTAATAGAGGCTTTGCAGCGCTTCAGCTCCTCGATTCCTAAGGTTTGGCTTAAGTGGAGAGACATAACATTCACTGTTCATCCTGAATCACACAAGGCTCCTACATTGTCTAACATCCCAAGCTCACAAGTAAACATAAACTTTCCTAGATTAGGCAGTTTGGTTAAGGTTTTAAGCTCCTTGCACCTCTTCAAATTAGTTCCCACATTCTTAAGTATTGGCTCCATAATCCCTAGCTTATCAAACACTTCCTTGAGAAAGAGGATTTGATACTTTAATTCAAGCAATGTGGTAATATGAGGAAACTTTATTCCAGCATCTTGTATGTCCTTTCTAAACTTTGAGTCGATTGCCATCTGTGCGTTTGTGAAGTGCATTGTTGGGTAAGGAATTGGTGGTTTGTAGGCTTGAACCTCATGAGCTTTACCCTTATCATTGTTGCTTAAAGAAGTCCCCACTTGGCGTTCATACAGTTCTTTGATATCTTCAGCATTTTCTTTAGCAAGGACCATGAAGGCGTGGTATGTTTCTACAACCCCTTATCAGCTTAACTACGCTCTGGCTTGGCTTCTTCTTTTGGAGCAACTACTGCTTTCTCAGCCTTTTTCTTTTAAGCAGCTTCTCTTGCAGCCCTTTCTTGCTCCAAAACAAGCTCTTCTTCTCTATACAAACTTCTATCTAAACCTTAAAGGAACTGTTCCACATTATCAACAACTTCTTGATGATCAATGGTGACATTCAAAACATTCCCCCCACACTCAGCTTTCACCATGTCCACATGGAGTAATATCTCTTGCATCACCATACCAAGATCTTCCAAAGAAACATCTTCATCATCATCAAACTCTTCATCCTCTTAAGCAATCAAATCGTAGAATTCTTTAGGATTAGTCTCATTCTTTCCTGGTATTGGTTCTGAGGCTTTGAAGATGAAGCTCCTTTGCTCTCTAGAGACTTAACTCTTTGACTTAAGGCATCAAGCTTTCCATTCAAATCGCAAGTGGTAGCATCAATCTTGTTTTTCACTTCAGAAAACTTCTTATGCAGCTCTATAGTGGTGTTGGCTTGACCATTCAACAGCTGTAGCATCATCTTCTTGATATCACCATCTTGAGTGCTAGAAGATCCGTGTGCATTGCCAAAACTTGGTGAACAAAAGCTGGTCTTGGCAGGAAATTTGATAGCTGGAATCCACCTTGAAATAGTGGTCTAGGAGCAAAGTTTTGCTGCTGGTTGAAAGGAACAAAAGGTTTGGCTCCTTGGCTTTGTTGAGCAACTTGGGAGGGATATACCTAATCTTGTGGATTGGCCACCTTCAGGCTTATATAGGAAAAGTTTGGGTGATCTCTGTAGTTGTTGAAACCTCCTCCTTGTTGGTTCATGTAGAAGGCTTCTTCTTCTAGAACTATCCCATCTTCTCCTAGTGTAGCATCATCTTCACCCACATAGATTATATTCTTGAATGATGCACTCAACAGCTTGTCAAGATTTTCATTCAAAGCCTTGATATATGATGTAAGCATCAAAGCTCATACAACCGGACCCAAGAAGAAGAGGAGCTTTGGAGCTAAAGTAGATGAAGTAAAGCTTGTAGCTGAGGTGCTTGGAGGCTTTGTCGCTGTGTTTGAAGAAGCTAAGGAGTATATATCAAAACGCCATCATTCCTTATGTCCAGGAGCACGTCCTGACCGAGGTCAACCAAGTCTGGATCAATTCAAAATCAGGGAGAATTGCCTTAAACCGCAGAAGATACCAAACGAGCTATTTATGGAAAGTTCGTATATATGTTCTAGCAACATATCATACGACCAACCTCTTATGTTTACCGAAGCTAAGAAGACTCTTAAACCACCCCTGGTTCAGTACAAGACGCCATTTAACCAAGGAGATCTGCCAAATTCAATTCAAACCTCTTATGGAACCATTTTTGAAGATATGAAGTCGATTATGGAAACTTCGAATATATGTCATCTTAAGACATTATATTCACCCCTCTCCACGACCACAGAAGACTACATGAGCCATTTCACACAAGATAAAGTTAGCATTCGCCCCTTGTTATCAAAAGTCTAAGAAGATCATGCCAAAGAGAAGCTTTCTATACTTAATCATAATTATGTTGGTTTAAGGATTCATGAAGACCACCGACCACATCTCTCTTTCAATATCGACCATTCATCATCCTTAGAAGATTCAGCACACTTACTTCATGCCAGAGACCCATCAACAATCCCTCATTCATCGCCAAAGTCAAGGATATGCCCATTGATGCCTAACGGCTAGGAGAATCAAGCCAAGACTAAAATCCCAAACTCTTTGCTTCTGTTTTAATTACTATGACCGTTGCTTTTTCATTATATTTGTGAATTATATAATCTCTTTACCATTGTGTTTCATATTCAGAATTATTCAAGAAATTGAAGTCATTTTGTTTGTTTACAGAGAAAGTTCTTTGTATTTAAAGTTGTTCCTGTGATTTACTAGTTCTTTAAGGGGATTCAAACAACTTGTAAGTCGTGTAGAGACTAGTGTTCTCGCGAGGTTTAGCCCTTGAACATTAGAATCTAAACTCTTGGTATTTGGAGTTCAAGCACACTGGTTTACCAACCATCAAACCATTCAATCCGCCAGCTTCATTTAGGTTTAAGCATCTTGATTTCCAAAGTATACTTGGTGCTAAATCAAGTCTACATCAATATCCTTCACTGTACTCTCACTTTCAGCATTTCCAATAACTCTTGTTGTTCTATCATACTCTTCACCATAGTTTCCATCTGATAAGGCCAGATTCTCAACCAAAGCAAGGCCATCAACCACAGTATTACCCATGATGTTCCCATTGTAAGTTGTATCCAAGAGCATGCGGTATTTAGGAGTGACGTCTCTGTACAAAGTAGACAGCAGGCTTTCATTGGTGAAGCCATGATGTGGACACTGTAATGTGTAAGACTTAAAGCGCTCCCATGCTTCAGCAAATGTCTCATTTTGATGTTGTGCAAAGCTGCTGTTTGTATTCCTGAGCTTTGCTGTTCTTATTGAGCTGAAGAACTTGTTGAGAAATGCTGTCTTGGATTCATTCCATGTTGAGACTGATCATTATCTAAGTGTCTTCTCCCACTGATGTGCCTTGTCTCCTAAACTGAAAGGGAACAGGCGCAGCTTCATAGCATCTTCCGACACGTCTTGAATCTTGGTCATACCACACACTTTGTCAAACTGATCCAAATAGTCTAATGTATCCTCGTTAGGCAGACCATGAAATATGTTTCCTTTCACTTTGTTGATTAACCCAAGCTTGATCTCAAAGTGATTCTGGTGTACAGTAGGAGCACGAATACCATTGCGGTTGATGTGTGTATCAGGCGCATCACCAGCTCTTATAGGTCTCTGAACTCTTGGTGCATGAACTGGTACTCTCAAACCCTGAACTCCAGCCGCTTGGTTCATAGCTTCCTGAACCTCATCAATGTGTGCAGCAGCTTGTGGTATTGGTGCTTATCCAACAACACCAATATGTGGTAACTGAGCTTCTTGGTCTGCCATCATCAGCTCTTCTAACTCTGAACTCTCTGCCTTTTATATAAATGTTATGTATAGAACGAATCAGATTTGATGAGCCTTTAGACCTTAAATTCGTACAAGTACCTGAGAAAATAGAGCAATGAAAAAAGAGCTCATTAGTAATACAAAAGAAAAGAACTTAGTCTAACAGCAATGTCAAACTCAAAGAATTTACAAGTGGCAACAACGCCAATTTGAAACAAGGGTTTTTGAGGTCCTTGTAAGCAAGATAATCCTATATATATTATCAGTTGCAATGATCAGGTGTCAAACACACTTATGAATGTGAGATGCAAACAATGCTATAAGCAGCAATATGGGGTTTGGATTATGCAAGAGTAACTCTAACAACCTAGCAATGCAATAAAAGAAAAAAAAACTGAAATGCACGTAAACAAAGAGTAAGCAAGATGAATATAAAGCAAGAACAAAGCATAAATGAAACTAGGCCAGATGAAGACTGAAATTAAGCAAGGAAAAGAAACTAAGCATAAGAGATTTAAAACAATTAAAGGAAAGCAAGACTCAAGATTCTAAGCAATAGTGGTCAAGTGATTCTCAAGAGTGAGTAAGGGGATTACTAGCAAAGGCAATCATCAAGCATCAAACAAGCAAACAATTCTCAATGTTGTAATCCTAGACAAGGTATCTAATGAATGATCTTCTTAGTTGTTGATAGGCAAACTCAACCTAACAAGACTAGAGTGCCAAACCAACTTTTGATTGTGTATTCTCTAATCATGAGCATAAAGAACAGAACAATAAAGCATTTGCATGTTCACAGTTGTGTATCCTAACAATGTCTACCAATGAACAGGACTTCAAGCAAAAGCATGTTCTTATAATGCATATTATCTAACCATCAAGCATGAATCTCAAATCATGCACCATCTAGCTCTAAGCGAATCATATAGAAAGGTGAACTATAACTTTGGTGTCACTGAACAACGGAAACATAGGCCAAGCTAAAACTATCAACCAAAATAGGCGAATCATGCAAACACCAAGATTTCAAAACATCAAGTGAACTATATGCATCAACACAATATTCAATCCAAAGGAAGAAGATTTATGAACAATTGTCACTTTGCAAGAGAAGGAAACAACATAGAACAACTAATCAAGCCTAATAACCCCTTAATCATATCTTAATCACCACTTTCCCTGCTTAGAACCCTAAATCTAAGGTTAACTACTCACTAATCATGTTTCATCCCATTTGATTAGAATTAAACATGATTAGATGAGATTAAATGCAGATAATGAAAACTAAACTACCAGGATGGTAAATCACAGATCAGAAGACAAGATTAAACCATAAAAATGCAAACTTGATTGAAGAAAATAAAAGTGTTTACAAAATGGGGCAAATCGCTCATTTTGGCTAAGCAAGAGATAAGATAAGGTTGTGGAATCAAGATGACATACTAACAAAGTTTGGTGGCTTTCCTTTGATAGTAGGGGCCCAAAAAGGAAGGTAAACCTAAAAATAGGATAAAGTCAATGATAAAATCTGGTCAAACATGCAGATAAGTTGTATCGGGTGGTATGAATGGTATTCTACTCGATGCAGCACCCATATATGGTCCGTGCAGAGCCTACTGGCTTGTGCAGTCGTTCCCTGCTCGATGAAGCACCTTGATGTAGACTGTGTCTTAGGATCCACGAGCTAGTCTTCTTCCTTACGTACCACAGCTTGTATTGGGCACACTCCTCAGAGGTTTTCCTCGATGCACCATCTGGATAAGGGACCAGACTTGGCAAATCTCCTTCTTTGACATCTCTTCAAACATGAGCTGCTTCCATCTCCTCCTCAAACTCCAAGAACCTCCAAAAATACTTGAGAAACACCACAAACATGCAAATGTATGTATATCTATGCAATCCTAAACTAAATGCATGTAATGTTGGTTCTAAGTGCAAATGAGACTAAAATGATAAACTAATATGCAAAGACAAGGTAAAAGATGCATGAAATATATCCTAAAATGCTCTAATAAAGCAAGCTATCACAAAGTAACTGTACCGAGGTAATCAACACATGTCTTGCCTGGTACGCCCTGAAGCAGTATAACCAATCATCTAATGCCGAGCCAGAGCATCCGGTACGAGCATTCGAACGCACTGACCTGCTGCACCGCCAAAATCAATGGATGATCTGAATGGTATAAGCTTGTTCGAGAGTTTACTTTTTGGTTGACTAAGCCACTTTTTTACCCTTCCCTATAAATACTTAAACCTAAATTTATTTTGGGTTATCCAATTTTTATTAGGTTCAAGACAGAAAACTCTCTCCTTTGTAATCTCTTTGGGAATCTTGTTGAACTTGGATCATTTTAATTAAGTATTTGCATTTGTGTTTGATTTTTTATCCCTTCCTAATCATGCTTGATCTTGTTCTTATAGTTTCAGTTATGATTAGTCTGTAATTTTCTTAGGTTTTGAGATGGGGTGATTAGGGTGATTAGATGGTTTATTTATGATGTCTTGATGTTAGTTCTTCCATTTCCTTGTTTGATTAGTGTTCTTAATGCTAGATTGACCTTGGGATAGGTATCTTAGATCATAGGATTTATCTGCATCGCAAGGTTTTGATGAAATGCCAGAGTGAACTAATCAAGTGATTTGCATTTTTAACCTCAAGGATTAGATATTTAAGATGCTTGTTATGCTTTGTAGAATTGATTCTTAATGTTTGTTTTTCATAATTCCACCATTGAAACTGGGTTAGGATTTGCGATTAGTGAAAGTATTATTGCCAAGAGATTGGATTAGTCTACTGTTGATGTTCTTTGCATAAGGGATCGATTGTCATTGTTGTTTGAAGCATTATGAATTACCATTGAAATCATCCTAGTGTCTTACCCCCATCTTAGAACCATTTCGCCCTTTATTGTTTAATCTTATCACTGCTCTGTTTTGTTACTCTGTTCTTGCATCTGTTTAAGTTTTAATCTCTTGCTTTAGTTTGCTTTTAGTTTGATCACTTGTTCTTATGTTTGCTCTTGTTTGTACCCTTAGCGGTAGCCCTTTAAAACTCCAATTTTAGGCTCTTCTAATCAATCTTGTGCATCTCTTCTATACTATTTCCATGAAGGATTGATAACCCCTTATGCTGCAATGATATGATTTTCAGACTCAAGAGGAATTGAGGCACAACTGTGTAAAAACTCTCGTGTAAATTTGGCGCTGTTGCCTTAGTTGGATCTTAGTATTTTGGAGTTTGAAAATTTGTTATGATTGAGCGATTTATTTCAGTACCAATCTTCTTTAGTTGTATTGCTCTCTTTCAGGTACCACTCACTTCATCACAACTCCTTTGAAAGAAAAACTAGAGCAGTTTGAGAAGAGTCTCAGCACATTCAGAGCTGAGTATCGATGACCCTCAAGGTCAGGATGGTCCAAGACCATATAGAGAGCATGGAGCTCAGTTTCAGTTGCACCAAGAGGCTGTCCCATTGGCTGCACGGTTTCAGGAGAATGGTCAAAGAGTTGTGAGGAGTATTGGGGCTCATGACATGCCAAATATTCATACTAACAGATAAGGTATTTTTCTTGTTCTCTTGGCAACACAAACTTCAAAATTAAGAGCAGCCTTATCAACATGATTTAAGGCAACAAATTTCATGGATTGCCTATGGAAGATCCCTTGGAGCATCTGGATCAGTTTGATAGAGTTTGCAACTTGACAAAGATCCAAGGAGTTTCAGATGATGCCTACAAACTCAGGCTCTTCCCTTTCGCTTTTCCCTTTCTTACATGAAGACAAGGCCCATCGATGGGACAAGACACTTCCTCATGGTTGTATCACTTCATGGGAAGAGTGCTAAACAGCTTTTCTTGATAAGTTCTTCAGCATCTCATGAACCACCAAGCTCAGAAACGAAATCTCTAGCTTCACACAGTAGCCCCAAGAACGATTTTGTGATGCATGGGAGAGGTTCAAGGGTTAGACATTCAGATGTCCTCATCATGGCTTCTCCAATGAAGCTTTGCTCAGCACATTGTATAGAGGAGTGACACCAAACTTTCGCATGCTACTTAATACAGCATGCTATGGGCATTTCTTCGGCAAGGGTGTTGCAAACGGATTACAACTTGTAGAGAACCTGGCTAAGAGCAATGGTAACTATGCTGGGGATTATGAGCAATCTTCAAAGGGAAAAGCTGAGGACAAAGAGGAAATCAAGGCGCTTCATGCTAAATTGGAATTGTTGCTTCAAGGGCAACCAAAGCAGATGAATTCTATAGGGAACTATGCTCAAGCTCGATTGCAAAGACAGCTTTACTTGCAGACATGCACTATGTTGGCAATAATGTGAACCAGCAACAAGGCATTAACAGCTATGGGAATCAACAAAGTTTCCAACGAAAAAGTAAAATTCACACACTTCCACAAGCCTACGCCTATCAGCAACAAAGCTATACTCCCTAAGACTATTTGCATGGTTCCCAAGCAGTTTTTCCTTCTCCACAACAGCAAAGTAGCGCCACCTCTAGCAAAGAAGATGATGTCAAGTTAATGCTACAACAGCTCCTCCAAAGCAATGCAAATATTCTCCAAAGCAAAGCTATTATTCAGCCTTGGTAGTTGAGAATGAGACAGGTGTTGAGGCTGAATCAAGAGCCAAGAAAGGCAAATATGTTGTGGTTGAAGATGTTGTTGAGAAAACCAGGAGCACCAAAGGCCAAAAGTGTTATGTTTACGCCTTTTCCTAAGAAGCCTCCCATGCCATTTCCAGAAAGCTTTAAGAAGCAGCTCGTTGAGAAGTATCAAGCCTTGTTTGATGAACAGATTGAGAAAATAAAGCTCAGTATGCCTCTACTTGATGCTTTTATGCTAGTCCCCCGTTATCAGAAGTTTCTCAAGGATGCAGTATTAAGGAGGACTAATGAACTCCAAGGGATGCTGGTTCTTTCACATGACTGTAGTGCAATTATTTAGAGGGAAGAAGTGCCAAGAAAGTTAGGCGATCCAGGAAGTTTTACTTTGCCTTGTTCCTTGGGTCATCTTGCATTCAATAATTGAATGTGTGATCTTGGAGCTAGTGTCAGCTTTATGCCTCTTTCTGTTTTTAAGCGCCTAGGATTTACAAGCTTTAAGCCATGCAAAATCTCTTTGGTTTTAGCAAACCGTTTTATAAGGTTGCTTGTTGGCTTACTTGAACATTTAACTGAGGTTCTAACAGATTTTGTGGTTTTAGAGATGGATGAAGAACCAAAGGATCCTCTTATCCTAGGAAGACCTTTCCTTGCAACAGCTGGCGCTGTCATAGATGTGAAGAATGGGAAGATTGATCTTCACTTGGGCAAAGAGCTTGAGCTCAGTATGACATCAACAAGGTTATAAAGAAGCCAACCATTGAGGGACATCTCTTCAAAGTTGAAACAATGGGAAAACTTTCTAATGAGGTTATGGAAGAGCTCACTTTGAGAGATCATCTCCAAATAGCCTTGACAAAAGAGCATGGTAAACATGGGTATTTGCATGATGAGACCATGGGCTACATGCAGCTGTTAGATACACCCAGAGAGGTGGAAGCCAACGACACATACACAGAGATATTTGGTTCACAAGAGGAGATCATGGCCTTAGTAGCAAAGGAGGCAACCACACCAGCCAGCAACAACGCTGAGGAAAGCTTGGATGATGACTGGTGTGAAGTCAAGGCAACAAAGGTGGAGCTCAATCCACTTTCATAAAAGCTAAGGTACGCCTTCCTTGGTCGTAACTCTTCTTACCGTGTGATTGTGAATGAAGACTTGAGTAGTGATGAATTGTCTTGAAGAGTTAAGAATGTACAGGAGAGCCATTGGTTATTCTTTAGATGACATCAAAGGCATATCTCCTGCACTTTGCACTTATAGGATCCACTTAGATGATGAAACAATGATTTATGTTGAACATCAAAAGAGGTTAAACCGAAATTTGAAAGATGTTGTTAAGAAAGAGATTCTAAAACATCTTAAAGCTGGGGTTATCTATCCTATTTCTGATAGTACATGGTTTTCCCAATTCATGTGGAATCTAAGAAGTGAGGAATCACTGTTATTAAAAACGTAAAAAATGAGTTAGTGCCAACTAGAACTATAACTGGCCATAGGATGTGCATAGACTATAGAAAACTTAATGCTGCATAGAGAAAATATTATTTTCCTCTCCCTTTTATATATGGAATGCTTGAGAGGCTTACAAACATCCTTTTTACTGTTTCCTTGATGGGTATAGTGGGTTCTTTTAAATTCGCATTCACCCAAATGATCTGGAAAAGACAACTTTCATATGCCCTTATGGCCCCTTTGTTTTTAAGAGGATGCCATTTGGGTTGTGCAATGCGCCTGCTACTTTTCAGAGGTGTATGATGTCAATTTTCCCTGATATTATTGAAGAAATTTTTGGAAGTATTCATGGACGACTATTCTGTCTATGGATCTTCCTTTGGTGTCTGCTTGTCTAATCTTAGCAGGGTCCTTCAGAGATGGCAAGAAACAAATCTGGTGCTCAACTGGGAGAAGTGCCATTTCATGGTCAGAAAGGGCATTGTTATCGAGCACAAGATATCAGAGAAGGGAATTGAAGTTGACAAGGCTAAAATAGAGGTTATGCTGCGCCTTGAGCCTCCACAATCAGTCAAAGGAATCATTAGTTTTTTGGGACATGCAAGATTCTATTGAAGGTTCATCAACGAATTCTACACGATAACAAGGCCTCTCACTAGGCTATTGTGTAAGTAAACAGAGTTTGTCTTCGATGAAGAGTGTCTACAAGCTTTCCTTACCATTAAGGAAGATCTTGTGAGTGCTCCAATAGTGCAAGCTCCAAATTAGGATCTTCCTTTTGAGATCATGTGCGATGCAAGTGACTTTGCTGTAGGAGCTGTGTTGGGACAGAGGATAGATAAGAAGCTGAATGTCATATACTATGCTAGTAAGACACACTATGATGCTCAAACAAAGTATGCCACCACAGAAAAAGAGCTTCTTGCAGTAGTCTTTGCAATTTAGAAGTTCAGAAGTTATGAGGTTGGGTCAAAGGTTATTGTCTACATTGATCACACAGCTCTAGGGCACATATACGCCAAGAGAGATGCCAAGTCAAGGCTGTTGAGATGGTTCTTGTTGCTTCATGAGCTTGATATGGAAATAGTGGACAAGAAGGGTATAGAGAATGGCGTGACTCATCACTTGTCAAGGATGAGGAGTGAAGAGCTTATCCCTATTGATGACTCTCTTCCTAAAAAGCAGGTCATGGTGGTTAATGTATTAGAAAGGGCGGTTCAATTCAAGCAGAAGGTAGAAAAAGAAGTGAGTTTAGAAAAAAGAGGTTGCCTTGAAATGCATATTTTGTGAACTATTTGGTTAGTGGTGAGATGTCAATCAACTTAGATCCTTACAAGAAGAAGTTTATAAGAGATGTCTCTCACTACTACTGGTATGAGTCCTATCTTCTCAAGAAAGGTTCAGATGGTCTCTTCAAAAGATGTATTGCATAAGAGGAAGTGAAATACATCTTGTATCATTGCCATGGATCATCTTATGGTGGCCATTTTACCACTTTCAAGACAGCAACAAAGGTTCTTCAATCTAAATTCTGGTGGCGAAGTTTGTTTATGGATGCACACGCCTATATATCCCCTTGTGAAGACTGCTAAAGAAAGGGAAACATAAGCAAAAGAGATAAGATGCCCCAAAATCCTATACTAGAAGTAGATGTGTTTGATGTTTGGCGCATTGACTTCACGGGACATTTCCCTTCTTCATATAGGAACAAGTATATACTGGTGACTGTTGACTATGTCTCTAAGTGGGTTGAAGCTATAACAAGTCCAACAAAAGACGCCAAAGTGGTGATCAAGCTTTTCAAGAGGATAATCTTCCTAAGGTTTGGAGTTCCTAGAGTGGTGAATAGTGATGGAGGAAGCCACTTTATTAAAAAGCTTTTTGGAGGGCTGCTAAAGAAGTATGGGGTAAACCACAAGGTGGCCACACCAGATCATCCTAAAAAATGTGGATAAGTGCAGGTTAAACAGAGAAATTAAAGCCATCTAGGAGAAGATCTTTGGCGTCACAATGAAAGATTGGGCAGCTAATCTTGATGATGCACTTTATGCATATAGAATTGCTTTCAAGGCTTCCATTGGCAGGTCTCCATTCTCTCTTTTCTATGGGAAATCTTGCCATCTACCAGTTGAGTTAGGGTAGAAGGGGATATGTGCTATTCAGGTGTTGAACTTTGACATCCAGACTGCCAAAGAGAAGAGGGTGATCAATCTTCATGAGCTTGATGGAAATCCGCCTAGAAGCCTTTGAGGCTTCAAAATTTACAAAGAAAGGACCAAGGCTTTTCATGACAAGAAGATAATGCCCAAGAACTTCAAGGTGTGGGGATAGTGTGCTGCTATACAACTTAAGATTGAAGCTATTTCCCGGAAAATAAAAGTCAAGATGGGGAGGACCATTCAATATCAAAGAAGTGTTAATTTGTTCAACAATGAAGGAGGAGACTGATGTTAAGGTTTACAATCGTTAGATCAATCTTCAAACTCCCATGTCATTGTACTACTTGAGGTGTCAATCCACTGCGGAAGATAATGACAATTGAGATGCAGAGAACTTTGCTAAGCTA
This sequence comes from Thlaspi arvense, assembly GCA_911865555.2. Classification (NCBI taxonomy): domain Eukaryota; kingdom Viridiplantae; phylum Streptophyta; class Magnoliopsida; order Brassicales; family Brassicaceae; genus Thlaspi; species Thlaspi arvense. Next base: position 17,530,037 of record OU466860.2, read on the forward strand.
AGCTAATTGGGAAGGGTTTTGTTATCTAACAACCTAATGACAAAAAAAGAAGCAAGAGAAATCAAGTAAAGAGCAATAATAGCAATGAAAAACAGCGCAAATGCATTGTAAAATCTAGACTTCAAAGATTAATTGATGGTTTAAGACGAAGGTAATGGTGATTGGGTGATTCATGTTTCTATCTAAGATGATCAAAACAAGCAATTCTAAACACTCAACCTTAGGGAAGGAACACTAATAAATAGTAATCCAATCCCTTGGCAATAATCCTTTTCACTAATCATAATTTCTTATCCACTTTCAGTGGTGGAATTCTAACTACAAAAACATTACAAGCAAGTTCCAAATAATTAATTAGCATGCTAGACATCTAATCTCTTATGCTATGTTTACTAATTTCTAATACAATAGATCAAACATCAATTCACATTCCCATGCATAATAAATATCTAAAAGCAATTTTCCACCAATGTGGTATAAGGAATGAGAACGTTCAAGCAAAAAATGATAGATGCAAAGACTCATGGCTATCTAAACACCATTTTCAAGCATTGAACTTCATTCAGGCATTTCATCAAGCACTTAGTGTGCATGTGACAACCTAAAATAAACTTCTCCAAACAATAGGTACTAAGCATTAAGAACAATTATATAAAAAAGGGAATAAAAAGATCTAAGCCCTAATCACCCTACACAATCAATAAAAGCACCCCATCTGCCCTAATCTCAAATGTAAAAGTTACTACTCACTAATCATGATGAAAACCATCAAATCTATAAAGGAAATATAATTGATCATGATTAGGAAGACAAAAGATTAAAAAAAATGCAAACTATTATTGAAATAAACAAAGATTCAAATACAAAATTATTCAAGATCTAGAAAGGAAAAGAAGAACTGTTGAATAAAAAAATGTTTCCAAAAATTAGAGATTTTAAGTATTTATAGGGATTCCAAGAGGAGTGGAAAAGTTGTAAATAAGTGGTCTTCGGATTTGGAGGACATCAAGCAAGGTAGCTCGATGTATTTACATCGAGCTGGTCTTGCTCGATGCTGATGCTCGATGTAAATCTCGGTGACTCCTGCCTCTTACATCGTGTGATTTGTATGCTCGATGTGGGTGTCCTGTGGCTTGACATCGAGCTGTGTTACTCGATGTGCATGCTCGATGTTGGCTCCTTCCTTCTCGGGTGCATTACATCCCGCGATGTGCTGGTCGACACAGGTCGAGCGGCTTCATGAAAGCTTCTGTAACTATCTAACTAATAGGAATGACCTGAAACAAACTCCAGACGTAAGCTTACTCACGGGGCTACAACATTTATGAAGACTTCTGAAGCTGAATCGGGGTGGAGAGGCTTTTTCCGAGCCGGTTTGTCAGATACGCTTTCTGGCCGTTTTAACAATGTACACCTTCTGCTTTGGCTCGTTTCAGGCCCTGTGTTGCATCTACCATTATCTTCCATTCTCCTTGTGGCCTACAAGCTCTCCAAATATACCTTCCAAACTCCTGAAATGCACAAAACATGCAATGCACATCCTAAATCTACACTAAGTCCTAATTGAATGCAAATGGGACAAAAACAAGCAAAAATGCATGTTTATAGTATAAAACAATGCAAATTGTATGTTAATATAGGATAAATAATGAGTATGTCAATGGGCATAGATTGAAGCCTTACATGGCCAGTAAAATCATGGATGAGGGCGTTACACTTCATCCCCACGATCCTCCTTCCACATGAGCCTTCAAGGTACCACACTTCACCATTTTGCTTACCATCTTTTGATTTATGTCTTTATTTTCGTTTTGTTGATTTATGGTCTCTCCTTTGCATTTTTATTACACAAGGCACTGTGTAATCTAAGTGTGGGGGAGATTGTTTGAGACTAACATGTTCCTTGCATCTCATGCATCATTTAGCTTATGCATTTTCATTAGAATCAGGCATCTAAGGCATAGAAAATCATATAAAAATTCAAAATTTCTGAAGTTATCTAGGATTGCATCTGCATATAGGCTTGAGTCTAGATGCATCTCGTTTAGTTTGCATACATTTTCATTAGGAGTAATGATCTTTTGAGATGTTGAATTTCAAAATTTTGTTCACTTTCTTGGTTGCAAGTTGTTTGATGCATGATGTCTAGCTTAAGCTGAAGGGTGAACCACATTTGGGATTCTTAGCATGTCACTATGGTCTAAGTTGAAGTATAGCATGAACTCATCTCAATCCTTATCTTATTTGAACCGTTATCTTGACATTTTAATTATCATGTCATGTGCACTGAAAAGTGATTTCATGGGTACTATATACATATTTGGGCTATCTTATCCTTTTTGCCACTCTTGTTAGTCCAAATTGATTACCTCTCTGTTAACCCTAACCTCTTTTCAAACCAATGAATCATTAGTGAGTGATTGTGAGGCAAAAGTGTTGGGTATTGAACTACAAAGGGACTCTTTCATTTATAACTGGCTCTTCCACTTTGAGCTAGACTAGGATATGATGTTGGGGTTTGGTTCACCTTTCTTCTTCTTCCATTCTTCTTTGAGAGTGCATTTTCCTTTTGAATCTTCTTGGTTGGTTAGCGCCTTTACTTGCTTGGGATTTCTTTGATATGTGTTTGGGCCTTTCTATGTATAAGTTTTTCATAACCCTTGGCATTTTGCCAAAGCTCATCCTATTCGTTAGAGATCCTTGCACTTATTTAAACCAGTTCGAATTTAATGGGATAATTTTCATCTCATAACCATGTCCATAGCCAAATGAAACGAACTTGATTTGCATATGCAAGATTCACTTGGTTACTAATAATTGGATGTTAAAAGGATTGTTTGATTTGATTGCTTCTAGAGATTAAAGGCTTGAGTGCTTTCTCCTGCTTTTGATGAATGTGGCTAGTCTTTTAGAGTAAAGCGAAACTCATGTTGCATCCTAGAGCTAGTAACTTGGTTGATGAATCCATTTCTTCTTTTGATATCTTAGGTTGTGAGCTCCATTTCCAAACCTTTATTCAATATTTTCTTGAGGACATGCAAAAGGAAAGTGTTGAGGAGTTGATAGCTTGCATTATTACATCACTTTAGACTACATTTAGAACATTTTCCATGTCATTTCATCATCTAAACAGTCAAAAGTGTCTTTCATGCATCCGATTTAAGCTTAGTTTGCATTTAGGCTTAGCATTGCATATTTAGGCATCTGTATGCTTTGTTTCAGGTGTTTAGTAAACCAAGGAGACTATTGGGGGATGATGGCTTGAATGGACCATAAAGATCAAGCTGGAAGAGGCAGTAAATGCACTTTTTGGTTCATACCGAAGTAGTATACTGTGGAAATCAACCGTGCCCCTCCACGGTATGATCATACCGAGGAAGATGTTGTTTGTACACCGGTTGGCTTACACGAAGGCGATTATACAGAGGAAATGGCCGCCGTACACCGATGCGTTTCCACGGTGCGATCCATACCGATGAAACAGCCGCCGTAAACTGATGCGCATGATCGGTACACGGAGACACATGACATACCGAGCAACTGCACCGAGGAAACCAACACATGTCTTGCCTGATACGTCCTAAAGAAGTAGAACCAATCATCCAATGCCGAGCCAGAGCATGCGGTACGAGCATCCAAACTCACCGACCTGCTGCACTGCCGAAATCAACAAATGATCTGCTTGGTATAAGGTTGTCCGAGAGTTGGCTTTTTTTGTTGACTAAGCCACTATTTTACCCTTCCCTATAAATACTTAAACATAAGGTTATTTTTGGTTATCCAGCTTTTATTAGGTTCATGATACAGGGCTTTATATAGTCCTTTGCTCAATCACTGATAATAGGGTTTTGCAGAGTGTATGCAATGATCTATCAAAACTCAAATGCAATACTTAGTTGTAGTAAAGTATGGAAGCGACTGTCAATCCAATCCTAGAAGCTAGAAAGGTTAGAGAGAATGCAAGGGTCCTGTAAAACTAAGCAAACAATGGGTGGTTTTGTGAAATTCCTAAGAACTAGATGCAATGATCAAATGCAGGGCAAAACTATTTTAAAAATACCAGGAACGAGCTAGCTACCACGAGGAAAAGACAGAATAATTAAAATACAAAGCTACGAATTACTAAAATTCGACTAGTGGATCGACCACGAGATCGACCACTAGATCGAGCAAAAGCAATCGATCTAAAAAGCAGTTTCCAGCGAAAGTAAATCTAACGACCAGGGTGCAAGCAAGTAACAAGCGAATGATCAACAAAGACTAAAATATGCTAAAAGGAGGGTCTAGGGTTTAGATTCATGTTCAAGGGCTTCAAAGGTTCAAGCTTGGTTTGAAAACTCTAGATCTACTCACATTGTGAGGTTTTCTAAGCCTTGAAAACAGTACAATATCCATCCATGGCGTGTGGTATGGATCACTCTCTCATTCTCTCCTCCAGACCCATGGCGTTTGGCGGAAGAAGAGATTGAAAGGCAAGGAAAACAGATTTTAAACACGCGGCTTAACTAGTCTCTAAACTACCATGGCGTTTGGGAAAGAGTAACTAATCTCTAGGATGCGATTTTCAGAGATCTCTGGATCCTGTCAAGGTAAGAGCTCTCTCTGATCATAAAGATCTTGGCGTGAGACTCTTTAAGCCTTAAGAACTCGACATCCTAGAAGAGATAGCCTTTAAAAACAAGAAAACACCAAACTTGAAAACCTTTTCGACCCCTTGAATCCTCTCAACCCCAAAACCCAATAAATCTACTCGCAACTCATGAGATGAACCGTACAAAATGCAATAATCGAAGAACTAAACATGAAAGGCGATTGATTTATCTTAAACGATCCAATATTCAAAAGCAAACAAGAAAAAGCTTGAAGTTCAACAATGGCGAATCGTCTAAAACGAGAGAGAAGATAGAAAAAGTAGTCGACGAAACGTGATAAGGAAAGGGATCGTTGGTTTTTGCCTAAAATGGCCAAACCGCAAATGGTCCCCCCCTTCGCTACGGTCCAAAAACAGGCTGGACGGATAAGGTTGGTCTGGGATCGATCATGAAGCTTTATCTGGCAATCGATTATGTCCTGAATCGAGTGGCTCTTGGTTGATCCTCGAGTCGATCTTGTGCTGATCGGGAAGCTCGATCCGGTCCTCGATCTGCATGGCGTCGTCTACGTCCGTACTCCAAATCGATCTCCATGCTCGATCTTCTGGTCGATCTCATCTAGATCGACCCGCCTTGCTCGATCTGCTGCTCGATCTCAGGTTCTTAGCGTGCAATCCTGATTTCTCCAAGTGTCCATAAGCCTCTTCACGAACCTCAGCATGTCCACGAATCTTCCATAGCTCTAAAGTAACCGAAAGCAACCTGATTGTGATGCAAAGTGCACGAAACATGCGAATGCTGGTGCAAAGACACTCTAGGACCTAAAGTGATGCAAACTAACCTAATATGCATTGTAAATGCATGAGAAACTAAACTATATGTATGTGAAATGCATGGAATATGCAGTTATATCAATCACCCAAGCTTGTACTAATCAGTTGTAGTATAGCATAGGGTTTTATCAATCCAATGAGGTTAGTTAAATGCCACTAGGATTGTAGTAGAATACTTTAAGTCAAGCAAAATGAGAGAAGAAGTTGCTTAAAACTACTAAATTATCAACATAACTGAACCATGAACCAAGCAAAACCATTTAAAGCAATACTAAGCAATGGTTAAGTGCAAAACAGAGCAAACAAAACAGAACACTAAACAAATTCGAAATTAAAAGATTAAAAGCAAGGATCCTAGATGTGGTTACTTAATTTGGGGAATTCAAAGGCAAGACAAGGGTGTATTCAAACTTATTGACAATGCAAACAAGCAATCAATGCTAATTCCTAGGCATAGAGTTCACAATCAAGCAAGTTAATTCCAATCTCTTGATAAATAACGCTTTGCTAATCATCCTAACAAGAACTAACTCTCATTAGTGCTATAATCATTAACAAGCAAGCAAAACCAACTCTATTCAATCCAAAATACTTCATAGACAGTCAATCTCTTGAGCTAAGAGAAGCAAATCCTCTATTAAACAAGATTAGCATTTCATCATACACTTGGTGGGCATAAGAGAAAGCCTAAATCAAGATTCATGTGATCAAGATAAACCTAGCTTAAACGCAGATCAATAGAGAGGAATCAATAATACTAAGCACTAACAAACCCTAAACAAGCCTCTAAATTCCCATAATCTACCACATCTAAAACCCTAAAAGTGACTACTCACTCATCATCATGGTAAACACCAAATCAACAAGAGAAAAGATTTTAAACATGATTAAGAGAGAGATTAGAGAAGATTTAAATATGCAAATACAAAACTTTAACTAAAAGGATGATCTTGTTCTTACAAATACTTAAAAGCAATCAGTAAACTAAACAAGAACTTAGAACTCTCTAAAAACCATTGGTTCAAGGCTATTTATACTAAAAGACAAAAACCCTAAAAGAGTGGCAAAATTGTAAATAAAAGGTGTTCGGATTAAGCCAACATTGAGCGCATATGCTCGATGTGGATGATCGATGTGATTGGTCTGGTGCTTGACATTGATCAGATGATGATCGATGTGAGTGGTTTGGTGCTTGACATCTATCACATGATGATCAATGTGGTTGATCGATGTGAAAATTTGATGTTCTTGCCCGTTTACATCGCACGATGCTAGTGGTCGATGTGGATGTACTGTGGCTTGACATCGATCAAATGTGATCAATGAGAATGAATGATGTGGACTCCACTGTCCTTGGCTGATCTACATCGTACGATGCTGGTTCTGTCTTGATCGATGTTGCACCAGATTCCTCATTCCTTTGCTCCTTTTGCTCCTCCTTAGCATGGGAAACTCCTTGAACATCCCCATGCTTTCTCCTTGCTTCGAATAGCTCCTTAGGTACCAAAAAACATCCTTAATGCAAAGAGAATGCAAACTATAACCTAAATGTAACCTAAGTCTAAAAGCAAAGGAAAATGGGACTAAAGAGAAGGAAAACATGCAAAAAGAGACCAAAATATGAACTAAATGCAAGCCGAAATAATGTTAATATGAGAGATATCAACACCCCCACACATGCTTTTTGCTTGTCCTCAAGCAAAAAAAGTAAGACAAATGAGAGTAAGCTACATCTCCTCCAAGAGAGTAGGGGAACAGCTTGCAGAAACGAAAATCATTGCTGACACCATTAGCCTTGATGCTTGTAGCTAAATCCTCAAACCTCTCTATGTGGTCCATGAGATGCTCATGTGGAAGGCCATGAAAAGGGAGCTGACCTAAAAGCTGGTAGTAGGCAGGCTTCAGCTCAAAATCGTTTCTCTGGAATGCAGGAGGGCGGATTGCAGCTCTGTTGGTATAAAACTGGTCAGGTCTGTTGTAATCTCCCAGATGCACTGAACAAAATGCCCAATAGCATTTCCTGCGCTATTCCCTGCGACTGCAGGCTGCTGATTTTGCACTGGTAACACCGCTTGCTCGACTATCACAGTCCCATCATCAGTAAGTCGCTGCCCTTCTTCATTTCGCATGTTACCCTCTGCATCATGCAGCAGACCATCTTCACCTTGAATCGACACTAGTGGAGCAACCATCTTAACAGGTTTCTTTGCTTTCCTGTTTGTTCGCTCTAAACGTGCTGGTGTCTGGTTGTCCAAGTCGATCAGCTCATTTTCCTTGTTGCTTCTGGTACTGCGATTAGGCATGCACCTGAAACAGACAAAAAGTGTTAGTTAAAAACAAAAAATTAACATAAAAAAAATTCTAAAACTAAAAATCTGAAGGCAACTATTAAGTCCCCGGCAACGGCGCCAAAAACTCGATAGGCTCAAAGTTTCACCTAAATAAAACTACTACTAGTTCACAGCAAAGCAGATGTAGTATAAACGATATCGAAATCCCAAGAGACTTAAGGAAGCCACACAACAGATTATAGATTTGAATTAAGCTAAGAGAACTGAATTAATGTAATGCAAATAAACTAAAAGAAAGCAGCAGATGATCATCGATTTGAAGGTTTTAAATTCAATGAGACAAAACACTATTCTTTGGGAAATTCGTAGGTTGAAATTGCAGAATGAAAAACTGCAGCATAATTATTAAGCACTGTTCTAGAACTCGAAACACAAATATAAAATCAACCAACTGTCGATGCAAAGATTTTCTATGTCTAATTCTTAGAATTCCAAATCTCTTTGCTAATTCAAACAATTCATACAAGCAATAAGTTCAGGTTCGATCTGTTCACGAAATTCTTAAATCAGATCTCTTTGTAGATAGTAATTTTTCTCATCTAAGATTAGTTCAGACAATTAACAATACTCTCACATCTATTAATCAACATAATATCAGTATCTAGGTCGCAAAGCTAGAATAAACAATAAACAAAAATCCAGATGTAGAACTAATAAATTAATCCCAACAGTAATTCAATTCTAACAATTTATAACCTTTGAAAACCCAAAACCTAACTAACAAACTACTCAGACATGGTGAATGAAACAAATATCATGAACAGAATAGACTGCATAAAAGAAATAAGAAATAGAGATAAAGCATTTCAAAATCTGCTATGAAGGAGTCAGATTTGTCTCTCCAAAAGCTCTGTTAAAAATCTCTCTCTTTGTCTCTCTAAAAAATAAGATACAAACCAAAAAGTGGATAAAAAGCCTAAAATATAGGCTAAAACTGGATTGGGGCACTTTTGAAAATAAGTAAAACTTCTGGGCAAAAAGTGTAATTTCTTCTCCATCTCTTAACAAAACCGCGCGACCCTTCCCAGATGTGGGTGACGAGTGTCACCCTTGGTTGGTGATGATCGTTACCAATGCAGCGTAAGCCTTCTGAGTTGCTTCCTACGGGAATGATTCTTGCTTTGATCCAAAAAGCTCCAACCCCCCCCCCCCCCCCCCCCCCCCCCCCCCCCCCAATTCAATTATGCTCCAATCATGCTCTGCAAAGACTCTACTATGACTCTAAAATGACCAAAAAGACTCTATAAATAAGACTTATATCATGGTTAAAAACCATGATATATCCATTTTCCCCTCAGTACCTACAAGTAAAAATCTCAAAAGAATAATATGTTTGGGGACAAAGGATGAAGAACAATGATTCAAAGCTTTAAAAATTTTGTTCTCAAATCTATGAGAGGTCTTACTAGTTTTAAAACATTTCAAACCTCTAAACAAACTAGAGAATTCAAGAGCAAATGAATCATAAACATGCTAGAATTCTAAGCAAATTTTTAACAGCTTATGCATATAAACCTAGCATGGTGGCTTCTAAACAAAATGAGACATGATTATGTATAAGGAATTTAAAGCAAAGCAAGCTAATAAATTAATAAACAGTAATCAGCTCTAAACATTCCACTTGCTTTAAAAGAAACTCCACCATGCAAAATCAAAACAAGTACTTAAAGTAAACAAGACTAGTTCTTAATGCAGATAATTCATAAGATCTAAAGCTCAAAGCATAAGAACAAGTAATTGAACAGCGGAAGACAGCAAACCTTTTTACAACTTTTAAGCACTTTGCAAAGACTAAATAAAAGAGAGAGAGCAAATAAATTTTGTTGTTTTAAGTGAGAGAAGAGAAATGAGAAGTGTGGAGAGTGAAGAGAAGCTAGTTGGAATTTATAGAACTAAGGGAGGGAACAAGGAATCTAACAGAGTGGGGGACAAAAGAACAAGTTCTCAGAAGTGGGTCAGAATGGTAGGGAGGAGCCAAAAAAAATTAAATTCAAACTCCCTTGTTTCCAAACCAGGAGAGGGACATTTTTTCAAATATTGAACTACTAACCTCGTTGGCAACGTCAATCACTTCTGATCGATATTGGTAAGCGATGTGCTCCACATCGAGCATGGTTGCTCGATATTTCTGGCCGATGCTACCTCCAAAACCTCCTGCCCTTTAACATTGTACAATGTTAAAGTATGATGTAGGCACATCAAGCAAGCCTTGCTCGATGCTTATGCTCGATCCAATTGGCAAACTCTCGGCCAGTTTACATCGTACGATGTTGATGTCCGATGTTCTACATCGTACGCTGCTGTTGATCGATGCCATTCCTCTGACTCTCAGGTTGGTTATATCGTACGATGTAGGTGCTCGATATAATCGACCAGAGACACTTTTTTCCCACATCGAGCATGTTATGCTCGACATAATTGCGCGGTGCACTTTGGTTCCCCCACAACATTGAGCTCCCTTGTTCGATGTAGCCAACATCGAGCTGGTATGCTCGATGTTGGAGCTTGATGTTAACCAGAATGCACCTTATGTGGTTCCCCAAACATCTTGTCATCACCTTATCTAAACTCCTGCTTCTAAGAACATTAAAAATGCATAAAACATAAACTAAAAGCTTAACTATATACAAGGATACCATGGACTACCTCCCAAGTATGCCTTTTTAAAGTCACTTAACTTGAATTTAATTACCTCCTTAGTTGAGGCAAGGAGAAAAAGTTTTGGAACTCCTTAGTGGCACATTGTTTCCCTTAACTCTCTTGGTGACTCCTCCTATCTTGAGCACATCAAAAGGCTTAGACTCCCCATATTGCTTCATCTTGTAGTAGACTTCACCATTCTTGGAGCCATATGGTCTCAAGCCCACTTCATCTTCTTTAGTACCCAGCAAAATATCATTCATCAACTTCAAACCATCCACTTGGAGGACCTCCTCACCCTTGACAAGCAGCAGCCATCAAAGCTCTCTCCAAAATAGCCTTCAAACTCTGGCCAATGCTTATCAACTCCCTTGAGACAGCCTGCTCACCCTTGAGGTTGTTGCCCTTTGAATCAAACTTCAAGACCTTCTCCTTGGTTAGCCTTAGTTCAATAGTATATTCCCTAGCATCAAAGACAGCACCAGCTGAGGCTAAGAAGGGTCTCCCTAGAATGATTGCATTCTTGATCTTTCCCTCAACATCCAAGACTAAGAAGTCTGTTGGGATTGTCACTCCTTCTATCATCATGGGCACATCTTTGAGGGCTCCCAATGGTGTCTTCAATGTGCCATCAGCAATTGTTAGAGACACATTGCTTTGCTGGAACTTGGTGTAACCCAACTCCTTAGCTGTAGTTGATGGCAACAGATTTATGCTAGCACCCAAGTTACACAAACAACTCTTAAAGGTCTTGCCTTTGAGTTCACATAAGAGGGTAAAGCAGCCAGGATCTCCAAGCCTCCTTATGTTCATCTCCTTAACCTTTGATTCCTCAGCCTTAGCTAGTACTTTCCCAAGCTCTTCTTCAGCATCTAAACCTATTTTCATTTGAGAAGCATAAAGAGTTGAATACTTCTGAACTAGCTCCTTTTTGAATCTTCCAGGAAATGGGATATCAGGATGGTAGATAGGAAGAAAATTAGCTTGAACCTTCATCGGGCAAATAAGTCGATACATCACCTCGGTATTGTTCTGTCAGGTGTATCGTTTTGGGGACGTCGATATGCTTCTCGGTATGGACTCCTTCCTGTTTCATTGAGGTCTCTAAGTCGATATGCTTCCTTCTCACCACGCCTCCACTGCATCCATACTGAAGTGATCGATACTCCCATCGATATGCTCTTGTATCGATCAGTTGATGTCGATATCATTATCGATATTGGCCTATCCGCCTTTGTCCCTTGTATTACTTCATTCCCAGCTCACATCCACTGCTCCACATGGCCTCCACACTCCGTCTAGTACCTGAATAAAACTCCAAATGCATGCGAAATGCAATGCAGCTCGTAAAACTACACTAACTTCTAAATGTATGCAAATGAAACAAGAAGAAGAAAAATATGCATGTTTAAAGACTAATACTAGTGATGAATGCAAGCTAAAATGATATAAATAATGGAGATATCATTCTCCTCGTTGTAGACATCGATACAATCGTCCCTTTCCTAAGGCATGTAGGGCAGAATCATGTCGATATGCTTTTTCGATATTGCCCTATCTCTGGTATATCGGCTTGGGTGATCGATACACTGCTCGGTATGAATCCATCTTGGTGTATTGAGGTCCTCCTAGTCGATCGCTTTGTACACCGTGCTCCTTCTGTATCGACATGAAGTCATCGATATTCACCTCGATACATGCCATATCGGCCAGTGCACCTTGATATCATAATCAGTTATATTTCAAAGAACCTAGCTATGCCTATTCAGTTTCAAAATGATCTCTAACTCAAATTAGTCAAATGATCAAATCAATCAACTCTTTAACATTCAGTTAAACTATGTAACCAAGTAAATCATGTTTAAGCAAATCAAGTGGGATCATATGGCTAAGGTTTAAGGCCATGAGATAAAAAAATGATCTCATAAAAATGTGGGTTCAAATGCAAGGGTTTCTCTCAAAAAGGAATGAACTTAGGCATAATGCTAAAGGTTAAACACAACTTATGCATACAAGGATAGATTACTATCTACCCAATGGCTAAATTGTTCTAAACTCCCAAACTCTTAACCCAAATCAAACCCAATCCTAACTACCTTTTTTCTCAACAGTCTCACACTCTCCACACTTTACCATTTTTCAGGGAATCTTCTTCTTTGATCTCACCAAGTTGTTGCCTTTTTTTTTCTCCTTTGTTGTGGGCGCCTGCTTTTTGTAGTGGAATTTATCCTTTTCTTCATCCTTTTGATGTATTAGGCTTATGTGCCTTCTTTGTTGTTGATGCTGAGACTTCATCTTCATAATGACCAGCCTTTTTTAGCTTGTTTGGTTCCACACATGCTAAGCTTTTGTCAGCTTCCTCTTTCTCATTCCCTTTTCCCTTTACTTTCTTTCTTCTCTCACTCTCCTCTTTTAGATCAACATAACACCCAAATCCGCCCAGACCTATAACTACCATCTTAAACCTTTGTCTAGCTCAAACTGAATAGCTAGTTCTACATAGTAACCAATCCTTGTAGTGCCAACCTAACATTTTATTCTTAGTTCATTCAAAAATAGGCCTCACACACAAAAGATAGTGTTAAGGTTTGAAAGGTGGGTAAGGTTAAGGTGTGGTAACTGTCCATTGATGATGAGTATCAGCTATTTGGATTTGTAAGAGAGGTAAAAAGGAAGAAAGAAATTTCAAATATATATATGGGTAATCGATGAAACCACTTTTCATTGCAAAAACATGATAATTAACAAGTCAAATTAACGGTTCTATTAAATAAAGATGATATTCGATGAGGAAATTATTTCGCTATGAGACTAGAGGATCAAATTTAGCATTCAAGAGCATGGTTCAGCCTTAGTTTCTAATCTTTTATGATGCATCAAACACTTAACCACTTAGACATTGAAATCAGTTCTAAACACTAAGCATTTTACAAGGTATTATCATCATCCTGCCCTATGCAAATGCAATGCAACCTATATGAAAAACACTAGACTCAATCCTAAAGAAATGAATGCAACTATATGTTTCTCTTTTTAGTTTGCAAAAGATGCAAAATTTTCAATGCACTGAGATGAATGCATGAGACTCTTATGCAATAAAAACTAAGAAAAGAGAACACAATGTTAAATACACAAAGCTCTCCCCCACTCTTAAATTACACAGTCCCATTGTGTAATAAAAGATGAGAGAGATATGCAAAAGGCAAAGAAAATATTCAAAGCTTAAAATGGTATTTACAATGGAGGAGTTTTTGGTACCTTAGAAGGTTGTATAGGAGGTGTAGGAAGCGCCTGAAATGTCCTCCATGATGCCAATGGTGTGGCCCCTGTTAGGCCTCTCCCTCCTGGGCCTTCTTCTCATCCTTGGCGCCTCTTGACAAGATGCTCTTGGTGGAACCCAAGCTCTTACTTCCTTTCTTCTTCCAAGCTTGGCTCCTCCTTGGTGTGATCTTGCTTCCTCTGGCCCTCTTGGTGACTCCATCTATCTTGACCACTATAAAAGGCTTAGACCTGCCTTCATGCTTCATCTTGTAGCAGATTTCACCATCCTTAGAGCCAAATGGTCTCAAGACCACTCCATCTTCCATAGGACCCAACAATAATACATTCACAGAATTTGAACTACCCACTTCGAGGACCTCCTCTTCAGTGGTTTCACCGAACAGCTTGGACAGAGAGCCACCATCAAAGGTTGCACCCACATAGCCATCAAACTCAGGGCAATGCTTACCAACTCCCTTCAGATTCTTAACCTCCATTGAGAAGGCTTGTACATCTTCTAGCTTGTTCCCTTTGGAGTCAAACTTCAGCACTTTCTCCTTGGTTAGTCTCATCTCTATTGTTCACTCCTTTGCATCAAAAAATGCTACAGCTAAAGCCAAGAAGAGCCTGCCTAAGATGATGGCATTCTTTATCATTACCTCAACATCTAAGACTAGAAAGTCTGTTGGGATGATCACGCCTTCCATCATCATAGGAACATCTTTAAGAGCTCCTAGAGGTACCTTTACTGTGCCATATGGGATGGTTAGAGACACATTACTCTCCTATAATGAAGTATAGCCCAGCGCCTTAGCTGTAGAAGAGGGCGGCAAGTTGATGCTTGCACCTAAGTCACAGAGACAACTCCTGAAAGTCCTCCCTTTGAGTTCACAAGGGAGGGTGAAGCATCTAGGATCTCTAAGCTTCTTGATGTTCAATACATCAGTCTTGGCTATGGATTCTTTCAGCTCACTCTCAACATCTAAATCTCTGAGCTTCATCAGGTTGGCATATAGAGTGGTGTACTTGTCCACAAGCTGTTTCTTAAACCTTACAGGAAAAGGGAGAGCTGGCTTATAAGGAGAAAGATCATAGGCTCCAGTTTCTTTCTCTGCCCCAACAGTCACAAGTGGCTTACTCTTCTCCTCTTCCTTAGTGGTTGCTGCTTCAAAAGATTCGTCCTTTACATCCTCTTGGTTGGCGTCAGCTGCTGGAAACTCCTCTCCCCCACTCTGAAGTTCAATGGCCTCATTAAGCAATGAAAGGAAATATTCTATAACAGCCTCCTCTTCATCTAAGATAGTCTCTTCAGCAGTAGTTATAGCATTGCAAAACTCCTTAGGATTAGCCCCTGGTTTTCCAGGAAGGTTTCCTTGAGGTATAGGGCCAGCAATGTCTTTGTTGTTCTCAATTGTCTTCACTCTTGAAGCCAACCCATCAATCTTGTTAGAGAGCGCCACATGGAGAGAGTCCATCCTATTATAAACCTCAATAAACTTCTTTGTGATCTCCACATTTGTAGCTTGTTGGCCTTAAAGGAGTTTTTGCAGCATTCCCTTCGTCTCAGCTTAACTGGTGTAAGAGGAGCTGGCTTGGCCTTGTTGAAAACCAGGAGGAGCAAACTTCTTTGGCTGAAAATTTCCTTGTAAGTTATTCCTTTGAGCATATCCTTGGTTGAAGGGTACAAAAGGTTTTTGTTGGTTCCCTTGAGGTTGTTGTGGAGGATAAGCCTGATCTTGGGGATTCGCAACATTGTTGCTTCTGTAAGAGAGGTTGGGGTTAGGCCTGTAGTTGCCATAGTTGTTGTTGTAGCCTCCCTGATTTCCCACATAGTTCATCTCTTCCACCTGAAGTTCTTCCTCACTTGGCATCTCAATCATTTCACCAAACAATTCAGCTCCTTATGCTGCACCTGAAGCAACTTGTCAAGCCTTGAGTTTAGCTCCTTGAGCTCTCTTCTTGTGAACTCTAACTCCTTTGTATGGTCCTCTTCTTCTCTTTGATTTATGTCAAAATCTTCATTATAATTGCCATCACTTTGAGCTAAGTTTTCAATAAGCTCAAGACCTTCATCCACATCCTTAGAGAGGAAGTTTCCATTACTTGCAGTATCAAGTACCATCCTGATCTTGGGGAGAGCGCCTCTGTAAAGTGTAGACTGTAAGGATTCAATTGAGAAGCCATGATGTAGGCACTGAAGTTTATATCCCTTGAACCTCTCCCATGCTTCACCAAAAAACTCATTGCTTCTTTAGAAAAACCCTGAAATTTCATTCCTTATCCTTGCAGTCCTTGATGTGCAGAAAAACTTGGCTAGGATTGCCTTTTTACACTGATCCCAGCTTGTGATACTCCCTTGATGTAATTTCTTTTCCCACTGGTGCACCTTATCTCCCAAAGAGAATGAGAAGAGCCTGAGTTTGAAGCTATCTTGCTGAGTGACCAGAATCTGTCAGAATTGGCTAGATGGTCCAAGGGATCCTCCAAAGGCAAGCCATGGAACTTGCTGTTCTGAACCATAGAGATCAAACCAGACTTGATTTCAAAATTTTTGTTCTGTACTGGTGGAGGGATGATACATGTCCTGTTGTTATAGGAGTTAGGAGCATCACCAGCACCAATGTGCCTCATAGGGCGTGCAGCATGTGCTGGTCCTATCTGACCTTGCTCACCTTGGACTCCTTGTTGCCCCTGAACACCAACAACTCGCTGAACTCCTTGTGCTCTTGGTGGTCACTGAAATCGCGGATCATCTATACAATGCTCCATAATGAGCAGATCAAACCTTTGCAGTCTCTCTCTTCCCCTGTTTGCTCTCATTGCTCTTTCAATCTGCATAAATGTTGTTTTGTTAGGGAGGCAGATTATGATTTCCTCTAGATCACAAGTTCATGCACCTATAAGAGGAAGAGCAAACTTTCAAAACAGTAACAAAACAGAAAATAACAGCCTAATCGCACGCAATCTAGAAATCCTGATATAAGATTGGAATCACATCAAATCTTATTGGTCACAAGATGTCAAAGTTTACAAGCTTGTGGCAGAAGATGACCGTTGGTAGAGATGGAATAGTGGAACTTGTGTTTGACTCACTCAATCGGTAGGTTGATTGACTCACTCAGCCGTTGAAACTATATTTGTCTGAATCACACAAACAATTATATTCCAAAAATCAATAGAAACAAATGAATCTAAAGGCAAAAATAAACAAAGCCTAAGCTTTTAGAGAAAATTTCTCTTTATTTTCCAAAATTTTCAATATATTTACAATGAGACAAAATAGGCTTTTATAGCCACAACCTCTATACAAGGTCAAACGACCATAAAGACAAGGAATCAAAAATTATAACAAATTAATGAAATAATTACATGAAGATATTATAAGAATAAATGTGATGGTTCCTCCATAATGCACGAGATCTCGTTTAGTTGGTCTTCTTTGAATAATTGATAGCTGATTAGATATTCCCCAAGACACTTAAATGATATATTTATTCTCCAAGTGTGAACACTAGTTGAATACTCGATTTAGTGGTCGATCCAGTAGTCGATTCACCGCTCGATTTTTAGCTTTTAGTAGATTTGCATTTTTAATCTTCTGCTTTTTCCAAGTGGTACTTAACCCTCTTCGATTAAAATTGTTTTTCATTTCATTAGGTTGTTGCATTTAGTTTTCTTCGATTTTACCAATGATTTTCCCGATTTGCTTAGATTTACTTTATCCTTGCATTCTTAGTGTTTTTCATGCTTCCTAGGTTGGATTGATACCTCTTACTACTATACTACATCATAAATTGTGGTTTGGGCTTTGATAATAACCTGAGCTTGCGAAAAATCTTGTTATCAAACCACCTTAATACCACCTTGTACGCCAAATGATGAAATAATATTTTTTTATAACCCAAAACCATTTGCTTCTTTTCTTCTTGGTTCGGTTCATAAAATATTCCATTAAGACCATACTTTGTTATATGACATTGTATTATTCTCTTCTTTTTCAAAAAATTTTGTCTTCAAAACTAAAATCAATTTTTTTTAGATTATATATATATAACAAAATCAGAAACAATTTGAAAAAAAATTTTATTTTTTTTATATCAAAAGAACAGAGTGAAAATAAAAAAAGAAATAAATAAATAAATATATATTTTGTCCTTTTAATATTTTGTAAAATAATATAAGAAAACAAAAATAAAAACTTTTTTTAATAAATAATATTTATAAAAATCAAAGAACGAAAATGAAAGCTTTTTGTATTTTTATTTTTTAAAACAAAAAATAAACTAAAACAAAACAATAAAAAAAATAGGAGGTAGGAGCTTTTAGCTCTGGTACCAGATGTATAAGATTGGAATCGCACCAAATCTTATTAGTCACAAGATGTCAAAGTTTACAAGCGTATTGCGGAAGATGACTGTTGGTAGGGATGGAATGGTGGAACTTGTGATTGACTCACTCAATCGGTGGGTTGACTGACTCACTCAGCTGTTGAAACTAAACTTGTCTGAATCACACAAACATTTATATTCCAAAAATCAATAGAAACAAATGAATCCCTCAAATGAATATAAAGACAAAAATAAACAAAGCCTAAGCTTTTAGAGAAAATTTCTCTTTCATTTTCCAAAAATTTCAATATATTTATAATGAGACAAAATAGGCTTTTATAGCCACAACATCTATACAAAGTCAAACGACCATAAAGACAAGGAATCAAAAATTATAACAAATTAATGAAATAATTACATGAAGATATTATGAGAATAAATGTGATGGTTCCTCCATAATGCACGAGATCTCGTTTAGTTGGTCTTCTTTGAATAATTGATAGCTGATTAGATAATCCCCAAGACACTTAAATGATATATTTATTCTCCAAAAGTGTGAACACTAGTTGATTAAGGAAATACCACCTTAATACCACCTTGTACGCCAAATGATGAGAAATAATATTTTTTTATCAACCAAAACCATTTGCTTTTTTTCTTCTTGGTCCGATTCATAAACTATTCCATTAAGACCATACTTTGTTATATGATATTGTATCAAATTCTAATGTTTAGATCAAGTCCATATGGTAACGGCGTCAATTTGATAAGAAGTTTTTGTCTATTCAAATCCAAACACTTTCATGTCATTGCAGTATGAAAGGTATCCATCTATATGGACATGTAAATCACTAAGAATGCCAAATTCAAGAAAACAGGTGTGATCAAATATTAATAATTAAACTAAACAAGACTAAGCAGTATATATTCAAAACAGGAGATTTAAATAGATTAATGCAAAAATCTAAGATGGGGGTTATTGACTAAGAGGGGATTTAGACCAAACTAGTAGAGAAAATAAGGCAAAGCTGAAAAAGGAAAGCTGAAAAAAGAAAGGTTTTAATGCTACAACAGTAGAGAAAATAATAAGATAATAGTTGCCTCAATATTTTAGGACTTTAGTATTTATAGGGAGGCTTAGAACCCCTAATAAACCAAGAATAAACCAAATCAAAGCTAACTCGGCTGGACCATATCGGCTCCCTTGATCGATACGCACATCGATATTGGCTCTTCTGGTGGGTATCGATATGGGCTTCATCGATATGGTGGTCGATACACAAGGCTTCAAGGGTGTATGGCTTGACTCTCCTCGGTGCAGACAGCAGTGCAATAGCCCTTTCCCTAAGGCATATGGAGCAGAATCATGTCGATATACTTCTTCGATATTGCCCTATCTCTGGTGTATCAGCTTGGGTGATCGATACACTGCTCGGTATGATCTATCTTGGTGTATCGAGGTCCTCCTAGTCAATATGTTTCTCTGTACACCATGTTTCTCTGTACACCATGCTCCTTCTGTATCGACATGAAGTCATCGATATTCACCTCGATTCACGCCATATCGGCCAGTCCACCTCGATGTCATGCTCGATAATGGTCTATCCGACCTTGTCCTTCTCCTTGCTCCATTCCTAGCTCACATCCATTGCACCACTTGGTCCCCAAACTCCTTTTAATACCTGAATAAAACTCCAAATGTATGCAAAATGCAATGCAACTCCTAAAACTATACTGACTCCTAATGTATGCAAATGGGACAAGAAGAAGCAAAAGATGCATGTTAATAGACTAAAACTAGAGATGAACGCATGCTAAGATGGTATAAATAATGGAGATATCAAAGAGTTCTGTCTACCCTTGTTGTTCCAAGAAACAAATAAAGAGGAGGTCCTCAAAGTCGAGGTTATGAAGGTTGTGAATGAAATTCCTTTGGGTCCTATTGAAGATGGGGTGGTCTTGAGACCATTTGGCTCTAAGGATGGTGAAGTTTACAACAAGATAAAGCATGAAGGCAAGTGTAAGCCTTTTGCTGTTCCCATGATAGATGGAGTCACCAAGAGGGTCAAGGGAAACAAGGTGCCACCAAGGAGTTCCAAGACTCCTCCGCCTTACCACAACTAAGGAGCCAAGATAAGGTGATGAGAAGATGGTTGGGGAACCAAATAAGACATGTTGTGGTTAACATCAAGCTGCAACATCGAGCATGCCAAGCTCAATGTGCTCAACATCGAGTATCCACATCGAGCTGAAGAGCTTGATGTTACTAGTACCAGAACATGTTGGGCAACCACATCGAGCAAACATACTCGATGTGGGTAGGAAAATTGTCTCGTCCTGAACATCGAGCACCTACATCGTGCGATGTAAACAGCCTAAGAGTCAGGAGTTCAACATCGAGAACAAGCATCGTGCGATGTGCTGAAGAGGAGAAAATTTGTTCAACATCGAGAAAACACATCGTGCAATGTGCTGAAGAGGAGAAAAATTGTTCAACATTGAGCAAGCACATCATGCGATGTAAACGGTCTGAGTGTCAGGCTGAGTACGGCGAGCATCAACATCGATAAACCAAGCTCGATGTGCTCAACATCGAGTTCTTACATCGTGCAATGTAAACGGGCAGGGAGTATTGATGCACACATCGAGCATCAACATCGAGCACCAACATCGGGCACCAACATCGAGCAATCATGCTCGATGTTGCCCGCGAGATAAGCCTTCTAATTTTCAAAAAATTTCCTTCTATTGGTTAGGAGCCAAGGGAGTTTGAATTTAAAATTTTTGGCTCCTCCCCTGCCATTTTGACACACTCCTGAGCACTCCATTAGTTTCCTTGTCTTCTCCTTAGTTCTATAAAAATTACACTTGTTTTTCTTCTCTGTTCACACTTCTCATTTCTCTCATTTCTCACATAAGCCACAAAATTTCTCTCTTTATTTGTCTTTTCAAAGTGCTCTAGGAGTCCATCAAGGTTTGCTTTCTTAAAGTATTCATCTCTTGTTCTTGTGGTTTGAAATTGTTAAGACTTTTTAAAAATCATTTGCCATTTGAACTAGTCTTGTTTAGTTTGTGTCCTTGTTTTGATTTTGCATGGTGGAGTTTATTGTTTAAGCAAGGTAAAGTGTTAGATCTGATTATTCTTTATAATCTATTAGCTTTCTTTACTTTATGTTCCTTATGAATTATCACATTTCATTTTGTTTACAGCCTCATGCTTATTAATTGTTAAAAATTTTGTTTAGTTTCTATCAGTTTTGTAATCTTCTGCTCTTGAATTCTCTTAGGTTTTTAAGTGGTTTGCATGTTTAAACAACTAGTTAGACCTCTTGTAGATTTGAGAAAAAAATTAGAGCATTAAATCATTGAATTTCATCCCATTTGATCTTGTACTTAATAGATTTTCAAGACTTGTTCTTGTAGGTACTATGGGAAGAAGCAATGAACCAGCTGAAATCAAAAGCCAAGGCACAAGGAAGAAGGCGCCTACACCCATACCAGCAAAAGACAAAGGAAAAAGGTTGTTGAAGGTCAGTCTTCAAAGGCTGCTGGCAAGAAGATAATGGAGAGAAAGGCTGTCAAATCAAAGGCCAAGGGGAAGGGGAAAGTTGTTGAAGAAGCCCACAACAAGCAACCACGTCCAAGAGACTTTGCAGAACTCTTCAAGTATTGGATTTTCAAGGCCATAAGGTATCCTTATGTCCCCACTATGAAGGCACTTGGCATCTATGAAGACTTCAAGACTATCTTTGAAGCTATGGGGCTTGCAAAATTCATGGAGTTAGCCCTTCCCTCCTATCAGTACCACACCATTCAGTTCATCTTAACTTTTCAAGTGGTGAGCTATGAAGAAAGTAAGCTGGATAATAGTGATGGATGGATAGCGTTCAGGCTTGGCAAGTAGAAGTATACAACTACTTTCAGAGAACTTTCTGCTGCCCTTGGGATGGATTTCTATGCTGACAAGAAGCCTCAGTTAAAGATCAGGATGAAGCAGCTTTGATGTAAGATTGGAAATGGACCAAAATTACTACTTTGAATCTGTTGCTTCAAGCTGAATGTTGTTGGATGAATGGCTTGATGATTGCTGGCATGGTTATATTTGATGACCCCAAATACAAGGGTTAGACTCAAGCTTCTCAAGGGCTAATCCTCACATAAGAAAGTATGATTCTCCACGCCTTAAGAAGCTCTCTGATTCCACAAAAAAACTTGTTAATTCGCAGGAACAATGATGATTCAAAAGAATACTCTCTTTTTGAAACAAATTAAGAATTTGGTTGATAATTTCTTGGTAACTATGAAACTACAAAGGCTGGAGCATATATAATGCTCAAAATAACGTGAATAAAACGGTCATAAGATATTAAAAAAAAGGCTGAAAGTAAGGTTTGATGAAAGACTAGCTATTTCGCTTAATGGAGGGAATTTGCTTGATTGGTGAGATGGCTTGATATGGGGGACGAAATCGTGTGATCTTTGACTCTTTTGACTTGTATGGACGTCCAGGATGTGTTGACTTGAATATAGGGTCGAGATCTGGTCTTGTTTTCCAAAGAAACAAAGATAATGAATCCATTTAAGAAAACAGCATGGTAGTTTCTTCTTTGGTTTGAGCTGATTTGATTTGGTTATTGCCTTTGTCAGGTGGTTTAGGAATCTTGGTAAACTCTGTAAACCTCATAGAAGGCGTGAATGAGATGTTGCTATAAGCTATGATCCTTGTTTCCTTGAATAGCTCTGAATATGTACATGTAGGTCCATATGTTGAATTTGGTGGTTCTCCCTTGGTTTGAATCAAGTAACTCCGGTTTCTGGCTTGTATATTGGCTTGTTTATCTTCTGAAGTCTTCTGAGGATGTGGAATAGAAAGGTGGGTCGAATAAAATGTATTGCTACTCCAAGTATCCTTATTCGGCTCCAAAAAAGGTCTAGGCGCATGGTTTGCTTCCTTAGTTGTTTGATCTCAGTTCTCTTCTTTTTTAAATAGAACTGGCGGCTCCTTTGTTTGCATAAAAGGCTCTTCTTAATAAATAAATCCCCTTTGGTTCGTTGATACTCCATTACATGTTTTGAAAGGGGTTTTGAATCTCCTTGGCTCCTCAGCTACAAGCACGACAGATTCAAGTTTCTCTCCTTTGTGTCTCCTCTTGATATAAGCATTGATGCTTACATCATTATCTCCTTCTTGAAGATATTTTGTCCCCAAAACATTAGTTCCTGCATCAAACAAAACTAAGTTAGTTTTTGGAAAATTTTCAGAGTTGAAAAACTTACCTTGTTGCTTCTTTGAGTTCTTGGACATGAGATGCTCTAATAGTGAAATGACTGGAATGTTCTTGGCTTCAGCAAGCTCTAGTGTTGGTGTTAGCTAGTGTAATGGTGGGTTCTCCTTAATAAACATCATATTTTCTCCATTGCTGCCTACGTTTTTCTCCTTAGTCTTTATAGCTTTGAACTTGTGTTCCTTAAAACCTGCAAATCATCCTTTTGACAAAGACAAATTCATCATATCTGGTGGATCAAAGTTTAA
Source organism: Thlaspi arvense (assembly GCA_911865555.2). Taxonomy (NCBI): domain Eukaryota; kingdom Viridiplantae; phylum Streptophyta; class Magnoliopsida; order Brassicales; family Brassicaceae; genus Thlaspi; species Thlaspi arvense. The sequence continues at coordinate 17,553,575 of OU466860.2, forward strand.
AAATTCTTGTATTACAAAATAACTAACTTTTGTGTTACTGTCTTGCTTAGCTCTCTTTGCATAACTTTAATATCTATTGAGGTAAAGGGACAAGAATGTGCTTACAATGGTTAATGGTGAAGGAGTACTCATTAGTTCTGCCATTGTGGGTTACTTCTCTATCTTACTGCCATGGCCTTCGAAGTAAAACATGGCTAGCTTCCATTGGTGCAACATCACACAGTATTTGATCATTGTATTTGCCAATGCTTAGTGATATTTCAACTTTCTTGAAAACTTTGACCTCCTCCTTATCATTTAACCACTTGAGTTTGTAGGGTCTAGGATGCTGTTTTCTAGTAAGGCCAAGTTTTTCTACTAAATAATCACTTGCACTATTAGCACAGGAACCACTATTAATAAGGGGGAATTGCTGAATATGACTCAAAACTTAAGTTGAAATGCAAAACTAGACCCCCTATTGTATGTTTGACAAAAATAACTCACATGGATAGTGAAATTACAACCTTAACCCTTATGACCAAACAAAAAAACGTCAGCCTCAATTATTATTTTATCCCAGAGAAGTCTACTCGAGAAGTTAAGTAAACTTCTCGAGTAGACTTCTTGGAGAAGTCTACTTTCTAATAATATGTTTACAATTGATTTTAATAATCATAAAAAAATAATTTGATAAAAAGATAGATACATAACAACAAATATATACTTTTCTACACCTATTAAAAATAAAATTTGACAGAAAATAATCAATTTAAATCATCATAGATAAATTAAGATAAAAATCAATAATAAGAGACTTCTCGAATAGACTTCTCGGTTTATCGAGTAGACTTCTCGAGTAGACTTCTTGGAGAAGTCTACTTAAACGATTTTTTTCTACATATATAAGGAGAGTTTAACCTAATTGTATTAACAACAAAGTCTCTCTCTATCTAAAAGACGCCTCTCTCTCTTCTCCCTTCTCTCTGGCCATGAATTTCTTCTCCTTCCTCTCTTGCTATCAATATCCTCTCCATCCTCTCTAACTTGCATTCAACCTCCTCTCACTTGCAGGTTATGGTAGTGGTAAGAAAATCTGAGCTTTTGTGTTCCTCTTTTTGTTTGTTTTGTGTTCATATTGCAAATCTGAGCTTATTATTATAAATTTGAGCTTATTGTTGTAGATCTAACTTTATTTTTAGAGATCTGAGTTTATTGTTGTATATATTTTGTAGATTTTGTTGTAGATCTGATTTTTGTTGCAGATCTAAATTTTTTGTTATTGTTGCAGAGCTGAATTTTGTTAATTTTTGTACAGATCTGAATGTTATAAATATAGTAGATTATTATTATAGATCCGAGCTTATTGTTATAGATTTGAGCTTATTGTTGTAGATCTAAGTTTATATTTGTAGATCTGAGTTTATTGTTGTATAAATTTTGTAGATTTTGTTATAGATCTGAATTTTGTTGCAGATCTAAATTTTTTGTTATTGTTGCAGAGCTGAATTTTGTTGATTTTTTTGCAGATCTGAATGTAGATTTCTCGAGTAGACTTCTCGATCTCGAGCAGACTTCTCGAGTAGACTTCTCGAGTAGACTTCTCGATCTCGAGCAGACTTCTCAGGCAGACTTCAGTTGCATACATAGTTTTCAGAGATTTTAGTTTAGTAGTAATTTCTTATGCCAATTTTTAGATTTATAATCAGTGATCCTTAAATGTTTGTTTGTTTAGAGGGTTATATTCTATGTAATGTTGAATTGCATTGAATGTTTTGTATCAAATTCCTAAATTATCTATATTTATCTATTCTACAAAATATACTTCTCCTGTCTCGAGTAAACTTCTTAAAGACATTAATTTTACATAATTTAAAAGTGATTCAGAGAAACATTTCTCCCATTTATATCATATAACTTTTCAACCGAGTAGACTTCTTTTGTCTCGAGTAGACTTCTAAAGTAGACTTCTTATGTCTCGAGTAGACTTCTAAAATACATTAATTTTGCATAACTTAAAAGTGATTCAGAGGGACATTTCTCCCATTTATATCACATAACTTGTCAACCGAGTAGACTTCTCTTGTCTCGAGTAGACTTCTGAAGTAGACTTCTCCTGTCTCGAGTAGACTTCTTAAAGACATTAATTTTACATAACTTAAAGGTGACAACATTCGCCCTCCTTTGCTATTCGCCCTCATTTGCCAACATTCACCAAGAAGCTCGCCATGTGTGCAACCATCTCTTAAGAACAACATTTGCCGTCCTCTGCTATTATCCACCTCGAACTGCCACACTGGTTCACTCTTAACCCATTCTCCATAAACAGCGGGTATGTGAACCATTCTCTGTGAAAAAAGAACAAAATCCAAACCACAATAGACATCAAAATTGAATAAATAGACTTCTCTAAAAGTCGGATGAAGTCTACTTAGTAGACTTCTAGAGTAGACTAAGAAGTCTACTCTTAATAAGCTAAGTATCATATAAAACATGAAAATTGATTCGACTATACCTATAAAATATAAACATGTAAAACTTATACATAAACAAGAAAACTTAAGAACAGAAGCTTAGGATCTCGAAAATCTTAAAATTTTGTTATATATTGTGTAAAAATGAATTTAAAAAAAAACAAGAAAAGTAGACTTCATGGATAAAAGTAGACTTCTCGCAGGTTAGTTTTGCAATTGCCAAAATATTAGTAGACTTCTCTATGAAAAGTAGACTTCTCGCAGGTCATTTCTGCAATTGACAAAAAGTCAAATATTTTTCAATTGCAAAAATGACCTGCTAGAAGTCTACTTTCGAAAGTAGACGTCTCGGAGAAGTCTACTTTGCATAGAGAAGTCTACTCTACAAAGTCAAAGATTGATCAATTGCAAAAATGACCTGCTTCTAAAGAAGCCTACTCGAGAAGTCTACTCCATTTTTTTGTTATCAAAGGAAATAGAGTAGACTTCATTCGGACCAAAAGAAGTCTACTTTTTCATGAGGTCAATTGCAAAACTAACCTAGGCGTTGACTAGTAGACTTCATTCGGACAGAGAGAAGTCTACTTTCGGAGCATTTTTGTAAATAAGTGAGGAAGATGAGGATTAGTTGGTCATTTGGATTTCTGAAAATAAAATAAATTAATTAAAAACAATGGTAAATTCGTGAATAACTGAAACTATGAAGGATTGTTTGGACACAAAATGGCAAATGTTGGGAAGGTGATTTTTGTGGGTTAGATTTGCATTTCAAATCAAATTTTAGGTCATTTTTGCAAGAATCCCTATTAATAATCAAATGACAAACATTGTCTTTTATTGTGCAACTTGAATGGAAGAGATTGTCTCTTAGCCCCTGATCTTCTAGTTCTTGTTGTGCATTCAAAGCTCTTTGAAAGACTAAGAAGCTCTCCTTCTTCAGCATCTTGTGTTGGATCTGGTGCTTGAGGTGGTGGTGGTAAATCAGGTGGTCTTGGCTCCTTGTATTGTTGATATGGTTTGTTTAGCACGCTGGTTAATTCAGCCCTTCTTCTTTCAAGGCATGTAAGGTGGTTGTCGATTGACTTATTATATGCTTGAAGACTTTCATTCATGGTGGCGAACTGGGCTTGAATCATAGTCATCAGGGTTTACATGGGATCTACTGGTGCATTCTCCATTTCGTACCTTGCAAAAGATTGAAAGTGAATGAATCAAAGTGATGTTCATAACTAAGCAAAAACAGAGAAACAGAATTTCACTGAAAGGAGCAGTTGTTTTGAAAATCAATTTTAAATCAACAAATGAGTTGCTAAGTTTTGGGAAATAATGTTTTTGTGTTTTTAAGACTTCAAATGAGCAGAATAAAAAGACAAAATATTTTTTTGAATTTTTATAAAGTTTATAAAATTAAAGCAAACTAATTCAGCGGAAGAACAATTTTTATGAAATTTTTTGATTTTATAAGAAGCAAAACTTAAAACTGAGTGAAACAAATAATCAAAACTCGAAATAAAGGTAGGAATACACCTGAGATAGGAGCTTTTAGCACTAATACCAATGATGTAAGATTGGAAATTGACCAAAACTACTCCTTCGAATCTGTTGCTTCAACCTTAACTCAAATACAAGGGTTAGACTCAAGCTTCTCAAGGGCTAATCTTCACAAGAGAAAGAATGATTCTACACGGCTTAAGAAGCTCTCTGATTCCACAAAAGAACTTGTTAATTCGCAGGAACAATGATAATTCAGAAGAATACTCTCTTTTTGAAACAAATTAAGACTTTGGTTGATAATTTCTTGGTAACTATGAAAGTAGAAAGGCTCGAGCTTATATAATTCTTAAAATAATGTGAATAAAAGGTCATAAGATAGGCTGAATGTAAGGTGTGATGAAATACTAGCCATTTGGCTTAATGGATGGAAATTGCTTGATTTGTTAGATTGCTTGATATGGGGACGAAATGGTGTGATCTTCGACGTCCAGGATGTGTTGACTTGAATGTAGGGTCGAGATCTTCAAGTATAAGAAATAGCTGGTCTTCCTTTCCAAAGAAACAAAGCTAATGACTCATTTAAAGAAGCAGTCTTCATGGTAGTTTCTTCTTTGGTTTAAGCTGATTTGATTCGGTTATTGGCTTGGTCAGGTGGTTTAGGAATCTTGGTAAACTCTGTAAACCTCAAAGGAGGCGTGAATGAGATGTTGGTATAAGCCATGCTCCTTGTTTCCTTGAATAGGTTCGAATATGTACATGTAGGTCCATATGTGGAATTAGGTGGTTCTCACTTGGCTTGTATATCTTCTGAAGTCTTCTGAGGATGTGGAGTAGAAAGGTGTGTCGAATAGAATGTATTTCTACTTCAAGTTACCTTATTCGGCTCCAAAATAGGTCTAGGCGCATGGTTTGCTTCCTTAGTGGTTTTATCTCGGTTCTCTTCTTCTTTAAATAGAACCGGTGGTTCTTTAAATAGAACCGGTGGTTCCTTGGGTTGTATGAAAGGGTTCTCTTGATAAATAAATCCCATTTGGTTCGTTGATACTCCTTTACATGCTTTGAAAGGGGTTTTGAATCTCCTTGGATCCTCAGCTACAAGTAGGACAAGTTCTAGTTTCTCTCCTTTGTGTCTCCTCTTGATATAAGCATTGATGCTTACATCAAGCTTGCACAGTTTTGGGAACTGATTGGCATTGATGAGTTCTGTGGAAGCCCGACACGGCAAACTATACCGCAGCCGTACCTTCACTACATCCTAACAGTTCGGTTCTATACTTTTATTTAACCAATACACAGCGGATTCAAAACAACTTCATTTCATTCCATTAAACTTGAATAAAACACTTAAACAATATTCGGGGTTAACTTAAACAAAGCACAACGGTTCGCTAATGAATACATCATATCATCTAGCAACCTAAAACGCTTAACACCAAGGTCCATAAGACAAAAACACAAGTCTTAAATCATAAATATACACCCAATCCCCGATCCATCCATGTTCATCACTGCCGCCGGTCTTGCTCCCTTTACTGTTTATTACCTCCACATTCAAAAGGAGAGGTATAAGTATTTGACAAATACTGAGTGAGTACGGTCATCCCGTAAAACCAGGTCAGTACCAATCATGCATTCATACTATCGGATTCAACATCCCACACAATCAATTCGCAATAGACATAACATATGTCAAACGGTCATGATCATCTAACCTAACCACCCAGGAACAATCCCTTTTTAAGATCCATGTCTACTTCAGCGAGAATCCCACATCCCCTAAGCTAGTACATGATCTGGATTACCTTGAGGTTAGCTAGACATCATCTATGCCACGGTAAACACCTTACAATACCATAACACATAATCGCTTAACAGTTCTAAACACACAACATGACAATCACACAATCAAATATGCAAAACATTCAATCCTAGCAATCCAACGATCCTAGACACCAACCACAGTCACGCACTCACCTTAGATAAGCCTGGAAACAGATTGGTCAGAAGAAATCCCTATGAAATCTGCACCAAATCAAAGATATCCGATCACCCTAGGAATCTCTCAGCTAACAGTACGATCTGATCCCTTTCCCGTCGGCTATATCTCAATCCGTTCATCTTTCTTCTAGCCAAACTCAGTTTATCTCGGCGATGGTCAGATCCGTATGGCGATCCTTCAATCTCTCTCGGCTATCCTCGGGGTAAACTCTATTTTCTATGGTTTTCTCTCGACTAAGCTCTCTCTTTGCTTTATTTAACTCAAATAAACGCAACACCCCCAAGCTAAGTCTCAAAAACACCTTATATACTCCCAAAACCCTAAGTAACTCGGTCTAAACCGACGTTTCCCCGTTCTAGTAGGAGTTTTCCAATCCGATTAGATTTTTCTCGGCTATCACCCGTACCAAACTCTACCATCCGCGTGACAACCGCGTATAAGCCCACCTAACATCCTTGGCCCACGACCCAGTCCACTGTCTCTCGGACAAATTTCCTTTTTTTCTCTGATAACCGCCCTTATCCGAGTTATTTCCCTTCTATCCGGCCATTGTCCATTTTTTCACCCGGATATTCTCACTTCCTTAGCTGATTTCCATTATCCCTCGAACACAGTCCATTGTCACTTGGACTAACCCCACTCTCACTCGGATTAATCCCATTTTTTCACAGACTGGACCATTTTCTCTCGGATATGGTCCATCCGGTTCGGCTATCCCAGCCATCCATCCTTCTCTATAAACCGTTCTGCTTGAATAGCTGAAACCACCAAACTTCATGAGGTTGGTCTAACTCCCTGATAAACCAAGATTTTTCCGTCTCTATCAAACAACACCTTTACACGGTAACAATCCAAAGGAGCCATGTACTTGCCTAACCTGTCTATCCCCAAGATGACATCGTAGGACTTAACTCTACAGATCACTCGATCCGCTGGCATGTTCACTTCACCAAACCACACTGGAACATTCTTAACCGTTCTTAGTGAAAACAACACTTGTCCTCGAGCCGCCTGAACTAACCTAAATTCCTCTCCAGGTTCCTTCTGGAATTGACCCTTTCCGATCATATCCTGATTAACAAAACAATAACTCGCTCCCAAGTCAAACAGAACATGGGTTTCAACCTCGCCCATTAGAAAGGTCCCTACACATTCATTTCCTAGAATGCTAAGAATTTATACTAAAACACAACACGCAAAAGCAATTCACGAAAACTTTATGTACCACACAAACCAGTAATCGGATGAAAAGTGCTCGGTTCGTCCGCTGCTGCTGCGCTTGTTGTGTACACCCTCGTCATAATGGCCTGTCTCTTGGCCTGTGATGCAAGAGCCTCCCCGGCTCGCTTCCATTGCGACACAGCTTGCTCCACCACTCCTGCCATAGGACACTCACGCTTGAAATGCCCTGTTTCTCCACAACCGTAGCTAACCCTAACAGTTCTATCACTGCCGAACACACGAACCACTCACATATCCTCCTTCGGACAGTCTCGTACCCAATGCTCTAAATCCCGCACCTGAGGCATCCACTACCACCATGTCTACACTCGCCAACGTGAGCTTTGCCACACTTGTTGCACACGCTGCGTCCCCCAGATCCTTTGTTTGGTACTCCTTTCCCAAACTTCCGGTTCTGTCCACTAGACTGACCCGCCTTTGTCACAGCTGTCCCAGCCCCAGCTATCATTAAAGCAGCTTTCGCATGTCCTAACTCCAACAATGCCTTCTTCTCAACTAGCTCAGCTACTGTCCTGAAGTCATGGACCACACATCCGTTCCTTAGCTCAACCTTTAGTCTGCTCATGAACCTATGAATCAGCTTCTCCTCTGTGTCAAACTCATGAGACACATACTTCCTCAGTTGGTTAAATTGAGTCTCATACTGCCTCACTGTAAGCGTCCCCTGACTAAGGTACAGAAACTCTTTCTCCAACTCAGTTTAAGCTTCCTATGGGAAGTACTTACTCCTGAACATTGCTGAAAATGTCTCATACGAACAATCCGCATTTACCACTCTTCCAACGATTCCTTTCCACCTCGTGTGTGCATCACCCTCTAAGTAGTGCACGGCTATGTCCCTCTTATAACCCTCAGGACATCGGATAGACTCAAAGTTACGCTCTAGTCTCATCCTCCACTCATCTGCCTCAATTGGTGTAGAACCTCCAGCAAAGAACTTAGTTCCCAACCGCACCATGTGATCTAAAACCTTGAGGTAACTCGGAACCCTCTCCACTTGGTCCGCTTCCTCACAAACCACATCCACGTTAACCGCCACTAGTGGTACCACTTGTGGTGCTGCTGCAACTGCCGGAGTAGGAGCCACCAAAGGTACTCTAGCTAGTACCTGTGCCAGCATCTCAAGCACAGCCCCTAAACCCACTGATGCTACATTCGCAGCAACCCCAGCTGCATTTCCAGCTATCCCAGCTGCTAAACCCGCTGCACCAGCAGCATCACCCACTGCCTTATTCACAGCATCTGCAGCATTCTTTGTTGTATTCTCGGCTGCAACTCTAGCCGCCTCATTTGCAACCGCAGCTTCCTGTCTCTCGGCGTCCCTTGCCTTCTCAGAAAAATCACCGTTTACTGAGTTAAGAGACCCGGCAGTATGCTGGTTCCCATTGTGTCTCAGAGATCTTCTGGTATCAACCATCTGCAAGTACAATCATGCCAGTTAGCCGAAGCTAACTCAATACTTGTTTCACAACACAACACAAACAACCTTACCGCGAGACCTGGCAGTGAAGAATGGATCGGATCACCTTAAACCTCACACAAACAAATAACAGCAGTCACCAACATTCAGTCCTAGAAGCGTAAAACGCTCTGATACTAACTTGTGGAAGCCTGACCCGGCACACTATACCGCAGCCGTGCATTCACTACATCCTAACAGTTCAGTTATATGCTTAGCTAAATTTTTAAACTTTTTCTTTCATTTAACCAATACACAGCAGATTCAAAACAAATTCATTTCATTCCATTAAACTTGAATAAAGCACTTAAACAAGATTATGGGTTAACTTAAACAAAGCACAATGGTTCACTAATGAATACATCATAATCTAGCAACCAAAAACACTTAACACCAAGGCCCATGAGACAAAACACATGTCTTAAATCATATATAAACACCCAATCCCCAATCCATCCATGTTCATTACTGCCGCCGGTCTCACTCCCTTTACTGCTTATTACCTACACAATCAAAATGAGAGGCATAAGTATTTGATAAATACTTAGTGAGTACGGTCATCTCGTAACACCTTGTCAGTACCAATCACGCATTCATACTATCGGATTTAACATCCCACACAATCAATTCGCAATACAGATAACATATATCAAACGGCCATGATCATCTAACCTAACCACTCAACATTAATCCCTTTTTAAGACCCATGTCTAGTACATGATCTGGATTATCCTGAGGTTAGCTAGATATCATCTATGCCACGGTAAACACCTCACAATTCCATAACACATAATCTCTTAACAGTTCTAAACACACAACATGACAATCACACAATTAAACATGCAAAACATTCAATCCTAGCAATCTAACGATCCTAAACACAAACCACAGTCACGCACTCACCTTAGACAAAACAGATTGGTCAGAAGAAATCCCGATGAAATCCACACCAAATCGAAGATATCCGATCACCCTAGGAATCACTCGCCTAACAGTACGATCTGTTCCTTTTTCCCTGGGCTATATCTCGATCCGTTCACCTTTCTTCGAGCCAAACTAAGTTTATCACGGCGATGGTCAGATCCGTACGATGATCCTTCAATCTTTCTCGGCTATCCTCGTGATAAACTCTCTCTTCTAGAGTTTTCTCTCGACTAAGCTCTCTCTTTGCTTTATTTAACTCAAATAAATGCAACACCCCCGAACTAAGTCTCAAAAACACCTTATATACTCGCAAAACCCTAAGTAACTCGGTCTAAACCGACGTTTCCCCATTCCAGTAGGAGTTATCCGATCTGATTAGATTTTCTCGGCTATCATCCGTACCAAACTCTACCATCCGCGTGACAACCGCGTATAAGCCGACCTAACATCCTTGGCCCATGGCCCAGTCCAATTTCTCTCGGACAAATTTCCTTTTTCTCTTTGATAACCGCCCTTATCCGAGTTATTTCTCTTATGTCCGACCATTTTCTATTTTTCACCCGGATTTTCGGTCAGAGCACGGAGGACATCGATCAAGGGGGTGATCGATACAGGATTTTCGGTCAGGAGCATCAATCAAGAAGTGACCGATACAAGCATATCGATCAGATGCATCGATCAGGAGTGATCGGTACAAACGCCACGAGTTAATTTCGGTCACTGCAACAATCACTGCCCAGACCGATACGATTTGCAACAATCAACCCTGGCTGTTGTAACTGATCGATGTAAACCCAGTCCGAGCCTGTTATTTACACTTTTGCCATTACTCTAGGGCTTCCTTCTTTTAGCTATAAATAGCCTCTTTTCCAGATTTTTGACATGTCTTGTCAATTTACTGTTCTTAAGTATATCCTTTAAGTTTGTAAGACAAATCCTTTGCTTTATTTAACATATTTGAGTATTTCCCTTTAATCTTTCTTTATTCTCTCTTTTAATCATGATTAACATCATTTTCCTTTGTGATTTGGTGTTAAACATGAGTATTAATGAGTAGTTTGCTTAGAGTTTCTAGATGTGGTAGATTAGGGGTATTTAGGACTTGATTAAGGCTTGTTTAGTGCTTCAGTATATGGGTTCCTCTCTATTAATCTGTTTTTAAACTAGATTTGTCTTGATCACACTCATCTAGGATGTTAGCTTTCTCTTATGCCAACCAAGTGTTTGAAGACATGCTGATCTTGTTTAATAAAGGATTTGCTGGCCTTGGCTCAAGAGATTCACTGTTTGAGGAGCATCTTGAATGAAATAGAGTTGTTATCTAATGCTTGCTTAATGTTTTAGCACTAATGAGAGTTAGTTCTTGTTAAGATGTTTAGCAAAGGGCTATTTTACAAGAGATAGGATCTAGCTTGCTTGATTGTGAACTCTATGTCTAGGAATCACCATTGCTAGCTTGTTTGCTTGATCAATGTTGTTTGAAACAGCCTTAGTTAGTTTATAAATCCCCCAAAGTCAATAACCACATCTAGAAACTTGCTTTCTCTTTATTGAATTTCGGATTTACCCTGTTTTGCTCTGTTTTGCTTGCATAGTTCTGCTTAGTTTGCTTTTGTCTTTACTCTTGTTGTTGATTGATCATATTAGGATATTATATTTTTTGCTTAGGCTACAAAAACCCTTTTTTGCTTGCTTGACTTAAAGATGTTTACTCTCAACTCTTCTGCTTTCAACTAAACTCCATTTGGATTGATAAAAACCCTATGTTATACTACTACTGACTAGTACAAGCTTGGGTGATTGATCAAGAGAGTCAAACTCTTTTATCAATTTGGCGCCGTTGCCATTTGGGTTTATACTTTGAAATATTAGAGTTTGTAGAATCTTTAAGATAAAGCTTTTCAGTTTTATTTGGTTACTCACTCTTTTCCAAGTATTTTCATTTCAGGTACATCTTTACAAGTAGAGAAGATGCTCTGTTTTGAAACTCAAAGGTGCAACAACTTCTACCAAGAGCTTGATGTTATTGCATATTGCATACATTTTGCATATTCATTAGTTAGTTTTTCATGCATTTGTATCATGTTTTACGTTAGATTGCATCACTTAGAGTCCTAGAGCATTCTTGCATTAGCATATGCATTTTCCTTGCATTTTGCATCACATTCAGGTTATTTCTGGCTGCTTTGGAGTCATAGAGGTTCGTGGGCGTGTGGAGGCTGATGTAGCAGTTCGTGGGAGCTCGGAAATATGCTAAGGACCAGTGATCGAGGAGCAGATCGAGCATGGCCGGTCGATCTAGGAGTTGATCGACCAGAAGATCGAGCCAACTAGGCGATCCAAGGAGAATGATCGAGACGGACATCGAGTGAAGCGATCGATCAATCGGTACGGACGTAAATGACGCCATGCAGAGCGAGAGCCAGATCGAGTATACCACTCGATCCACCCGAAGATCGATACCGAGATCGGATGCAACACTCGATTCGCCGATGAAGATCGAGACCCAGATCGAGCCGAAGACACGATGTCCGAATATGATCGAGAGAACCACTCGATCCAGTGGTCGATTTCTGTCCTTTCAACCGTTTTTGGCTGTTAGCGAAGGGGGGACCATTGTCTTGTTTGGGCATTTTAGGCAAGGCGGCGAGATGCTTTTTCGATAACTTTTAGATCCTTATCCTTTCTTTCATGTTTTCTCTCTCGTTTAACGAAGAACACCATTGTTGAAACTCTTGTTTTTCTTTGAAGCTTTTGTATTCGAATCTTTATCGTTTAATCCAGTTTTTCTTTCATGTTTATCGTCTCGTTTCTTCTGCTTTGCTTGATTTACTCTATGTGTAGCGAGTAGTTTACTTTGGGTTCGGGGTTGAGAGGATTAAGGGGTAGAAAAGGTTCGATCTTGGTTTGTTTTCTAAACGTTTTAAAGGCTATCTCTTCTAAGGTGTTGAAAGCTTAATGCTTGAAGACTCTCACGCCAAGAGCTTCATGATCCGAGAGGTTCCTTACCTTGACAGGATCCAGGAGCCTCGGAAGATCACACCTTAGAGACTAGTTACCCCTTCCCAAAAGCCATGGAAGTTTGGGGGACTAGTTAAGCCATTACTTGAAATCTGTTTTCCTTGCCTTTCGACCTCTCTTTCCACCAAAAGCCATGGGTTTGGAGGAGAGGATGAAAGAGTGATCTATACTGAAAGCCACGGATAGATCTTGTTTTGTTTTCAAGGCTTAGAGATCCTCACCAAGTGAGTCGATCTAAAGTTTCAAACCCAAGATCGATCCTTTGAAACCCTTTACATGAATCTCAACCCTAGGCCCTTTCTTTTAGAATCTTTAAGTCTCATTTCATCTTTCGCTTGTTATCTGATAGCATCCTGGTCATTAGATTTGTTGTTCTTACAGTTTTAGACGAGATCGATCGTTACTGCTCGATCTAGTGGTCGATCTTGTGGTCGATCCACTAGTCGAATTTTAACAATTCGAAGCTCTTTCCTTTAATTAATCTGTTTATTTCTCGTGGTAGTTGCTTCCTTTCTAGTATTTTTAAAATAGGTTTCGTTCTGTTTAGGTTGTTGCATCTAGTTTTTAGTTAATTTCTCATAAACTGTCTCATTTTGCTTAGATTTGCTTAGGACCTTGTATTCTTTGTGCATTCTCTGCCTCCTAGAAGTGGATTGACACTCTCCTACTTGCCTTACTACAACATTGCGTGCATTAGAGTTTTGATAACCTTTCTGCTGCATAACACGAGCTAAGAAATCGTTTATCAAATGGCGTCGTTACCATTCTAGGAATGTTTAGAGAACATAGAGATTTGGGTCTTAGCAAAGACTAAGTCTTTACCTTTTTCAAGTTACTAATACTTCTACTCTCAAACGTGTGTTTTCAGGTACATGAATCTTCGTTCAAGGGGAGACAACAATCTTCTACAACCCTTAGACAACATTCATCAACTTGGTCACTCACGGCAAAGGAGAGTCAGGGAGCAAACAAGAGCCTTTGAGGAGATTGTTCAGCACGGTTTGGTTGACTTTGAAGCTATGGCTGAACACGAGCATCCAGAAGGACCTCCTCCAGCAGGACGGGGCAATGGAAACCCCCAACACGCAGCTAGACCACCGAGGATCATAGGAGCCGGAGATGCTCCCAATACCCACCATAATAGGTTTGGGATCACTCCTCCTCCGGTACAAAACAATAACTTCGAGATCAAGCCAGGTTTCATCTCCATGGTGCAAAACAACAAGTTCCACGGCTTAGCAATGGAAGACCCCTTGGAGCACTTGGACAATTTCGAGCAAGTATGTGGGCTGATCAAGATCAATGGCATATCCGAAGATGCTTTCAAGCTGCGTCTCTTCCCCTTTTCACTCGGAGACACAATTAAGCAAGCCAAACCCAATCCCTTAGTGATTAACACTTTTCTAAACTTCATAACAAGAACAAACTCCCTTTAGTGCTATAATCAATAGCAAGCTAGCATAAACCAATTCTATTCAAGCCAAAGTAGTTCTTAGACAGTCAATCCATTGTGCTAAGACAAGAAAATCCTCTAAAAACAAGATCAGCATTTCATCGAACACTTGGTGGGCATAAGAGAAAGCCGAAATCTAGAGTTATGTGATCAAGACAAATCTTGCCTAAAAACAGTCTAATTGAGAGGAATCAATGAATACTAAGCATTAACAAACACTGATCAAGTCTTAAATTCCCCAAATCTACCACATTTAGGCTCCTAATAATGATTACTCACTAATCATCATCAAAACCATCAAATCCACAAATATTAATGGGTTAAAAATAATTAGGGCTATTAAATTAAAGGGATTAATGCAAAAACATATATTTAAAAGATGGATCTTCTTCTTACAAATCAAAAGCAATTAAGAGAAATTCAGTTTAGAAGCAAGAACAAGACTTGTTAATTAAGTCTAAGTCTATTTATACTAAAAGACAAATACCCTAGTACAATGGCAAACTTGTAAATAGACGCGGTTTGGATTAGGAGATATACGAGCTAGAGTGGTCGCCATGCATGCTCGACATTGAGTTGCAAGGGCTTGATGTCGAGCAAGCTTTGGTCGACATGTTTCTCGGTTGTCTCGGGCCAAAGATGTCGTTCGACATGCATGCACGACATGGTTGTCCTGTCCCCAGATGTCGACCTTCATGTTTGACATTGATTCTTGACATAGACTCTTCTCTCTCGGGTGGAAATGTCGTGTGACATGCATCTCACCAAGCTCGACATTGGTCCCAAAATGAAATTCCTTGGCTCCTTTTGATTCTCCTTGGCTGGGAAAACTCCATAGATCATTCCCAAGCTTCCACCATGTCTCCAAAAGCTCCTTATGTACCTAAAAATATTCCTTATGCAAAGAAAATGCAAATTACAACCTAAATGTAACCTAAGTCTAAAACCAAAGGAAAATAGGACAAATGAGAAGGAAAACATGCAAGAGAAGTCTAAAACATGTGCTAAATGCAAGCTTATATGATGTAACTATGAGAGATATCAATAACAAAAAATGTGAGAGGTGGAGAAGATGAGTCAAATATAAAGGAAAGCTACAGAAAGATTTGGGAAGGTAAAGGAAGAATCTGATGTCAATATCATTTAATAACAAGGATGTTCTGTTGAAGACGGGAGAATTAAGGAGCCAGAAACACAAGACAATAATGAAACAGAAGTTATAGCTAGTGGTGCATGAAGTTAGCAATATTAAACATACTGAAGACGATTATGGGAAGAAATCAAGAAAGTCATAGGAAGAACCAAGGAATAGACCAAAGAAGGCTTAAAAAGTAATAAAGGGAGCAATGAAAATGATATAAGAATGAGAATCCACTAAATTCTTAGAGTACTTGAATCAAATCTTTCAACCTGTTTTGATGGGAGGTTGAGATGATGAAGTAACAATGATTGCACTTGATTCCACAAGCAAGGATTAGACTCTATAATTCCAAGGGCTCTTTCTCATAAGGACTTATAGATTCTACACAAACTTCTATAACTTCTTTGGTCATACCATAATGTATATATGGTACATTGATGAATGATTTCTCCTTAGCTTCCAAATATAGACTCTTAAATGTGAATGTAGGTCCACATCTAGGTTCTGGCGGTTTAGGGCGATTATCCTTCATTTTGATTGGAACCAGACATGGTTCAGCTTGGTCAGAACGTGCTCTTGGATATATGCAACGATGGCGTTTTAATTTATAGTCACCAGCTCTTTTGCAAATAGCTACAAGCTTCTGCTTCTCCTCAGCTGCAAGCAAGCTTAGCTCCAAATTAGCATTTGAATGTCCTCCAACGCCTAAGGGAGTTTGTTTAGTACTGATGTCCACATCAGAAAGGAACATTCCAGCCAAGATAAGTGATACAGTCTCCAGTGTATGGAATATATGAAACAAAAATAGCACAAGAATGGAAAGAAAACAAAGATAATGGAGACATCAAAAGAAAGGTGTATTTAGCCGAATGATGAAAAGAAGCAACATCGATCAATGTTCATAGCAGAAGAGGATAAAAAGGTACTATAGATAACCATAAATCAGATGGTAAACTTCAGGACGAATTCTAATGGGGGGGGGGGGAATGTAATACCCTTATGAAAGACCAGAACATGGCCTAGCCGGCCAGGTACGGCCAATAGTGGTGAAAGCATTTTCAAAGAGGTCAATAAGTATCTTCATACTTCGGAAGGATAAGAGAGATAGAAAGAAGCCTAAGCGGTTGAAGGACTTTAGTTTAGGCTATTCAAACCTGGTCGATACAGCAGGCCTGAGTACCAGCCATGGGATATATGATTCGGTCGGAAGCAGCCAGAACGCTTCTAAGCAATCTGCAATAGTTAGTTTAGTTTGAGAATATCAAGGGAAGCCAAGGAAATGAAAGTTGTAGAAGCATGAAAGAATCAATTGGAGTAGATTTAGTCCCATAACAGATATGTTAGTCAGACGCGGCCAGCATGATCAACTGAAGGTTTGATATTTCCAAGAGTGACAAACCAACCTTATAAAAGTAAGGATGGAGTTATGAAGAGCCCTTAGTCAAAGGAAAGCAAATTGGCTTGAAAATATTTGAGTATGTTCTCGCAGTGTCTTTTCGGGATTGTTTCGGCTCATCTATGTGATCGGGGAAGTTGAGTGTGGTTTATGGATTTCTTAAGTGTGGCTTGTTTAAATTAAGTTTTAAGTAAGTTAGAATGGTTAAAAATTAATTTTTGTCAATGAGTTTCTCAATAGGACCAAATGGTGTTCTCTGATATCTCTCATATTTACATAATTTAAGCTTGCATTTAGTTCATGTTTTGGTCTCCTTTTGCATGTTTTCCTTCTCTTTCGTCCCATTTTCCTTTGTTTTTAGACTTAGGTTGCATTTAGGATGTAGATTGCATTTTCATTGCATAAGGGATGTTTCTAGGTACTTAAGGAGCCATTGGAGGCAAGGAGGAAGCATGGGAATGATTCAGGGAGTTGCCCAAACCAAGGAGAAGCAAAAGGAGCTAAGGAAGTGGAAATTTGGTTCAACATCGAGCAAGATGGAGTCAGCATCATGCAATGTAATCCATCCGATATGATGGGAGTCCACATCGAATATCCACATCGAGCACCAATGCTTGATGTCAAGCCACAAGACATCCACATCGAGCATCAACATCGCTCGATGTAAAGCACTCGAGAAACCTGGACTTGAACATCGAGCATCTACATAGAGTACCACTTGCTCGATGTCAAGAACCCAAAGATTCAGAACGAGCATCCACATCGAGCAAAGGGTTATTTACCAAGAGATTGGACTTAACTTGATTGATTGTGAACTATATGCCTAGGAATTAGCATTGCTTGCTTGTTTGCATTGTCAATGAGTTTGATAACAGCCTTGTCTTGCCTTTGAATTCCCTAAAGTCAATAACCACATCTAGGATCCTTGCTTTCATATATTGAATTTCAAATTTGCTTAAGTACTCTGTTTTTGTTGCTCTGTTTTGTGTTTGATCATTGCTAAGTGTTGCTTTTTTAAGTTGTGCTTGGTTCATGATTCATTTAGGTTGATTAGTTTAGAAATTTAAACAACTCCTTCTCTGATTTAGCTTGACTTAAAGCTTTCTACTAGAATCCCATTGGCATCTATCTTAACCCCTTTGGATTGATAAAAGCTCTATACTATACTACAATGATTGGTACAAGGTTGGGTGATTGACACCAAAGGACTAAAAACCTTTGTATCAATTTGGCACTGTTGCCATTGGGGTTATAGTATGGATCATTAGGATTTGTAGAATCTCTAAGATCAAATTTTTATTTGTATTTGGTTACTAATCATCTTTAACTCTCATTGGTCTCTTCAGGTGTATGAACCTTAGATCAAGTGGCTCCACCAACTTAGTGGATTTCATAGACAACATCAACTTGTCGGACAGAGGTCAAAGAGCAAGAAGGCAAAGGGAGAGACAGCAGCATTTTGAGAGGTTAGGGATGAATGTTCAGGAGTAACATGGTGTTGATGATATCAGGTTTCATGGTCCTCAAGGACAACCAGGAGTTCAAGGTGTTGCTGGTGTTCAAGGATAGAAAGGAGTTTAGGTTGAGCAAGGTCAGAGAGAACCAGCTTATGGAGCACGCCCTATGAGACTCATTGGAGCTGGTGATGCACCTAATGCCTATAACAATAGGAAAGGAATCATCCACAAAAGTTTTCTTGTTTACAACAACAAAATTTCGATATCTTTAGTGTTTTAAGTGTCTAAGAGAGCCAAACCACTCAAGCTAATGTCTCTCAGCTTTTTAAATGTTCATAATTTGCCTTAAGCACTTAAGAACTTTATTCTATGATGTGGTTGCTTGCTTGATTTATGATTATTGCTTCTTATTTAGTTTATTCTTTTGCATGGTGAATATTTGTTTTTGACTTTTGAAACACTTAGATTCATAGTTACTAGCTTGTCAAATTCATTTATTTTGCTTTGCATTAACATTTTTAGTCCATTTGTTTAGCTTCACCATGCTAGGATTCATGCTTTTCAATTAGATGATAAATTTTGTTTAATGTTGCTTCAAAACTGACAGAGGTTTACTTTTCAGTAAATAAACTCCTCCCTTTGTGATTTTTAGCAACATTAAGGTTTATGTTTTCTTGCTTCCTTGGTCCTAATTTTTCTTTTGAGAATTTGTTTTAGGTACCATGGGAAGAACAACAAGGAGTGGAGCAAACAAAGAGCCAGAGAGGCAAGAGAAAGCAAAGGGAAAAGCTAAATAAGTTGGGAGTCCAAGTGCCAAATCTGAATGCAAAAAGGGAGCTGATGCTGGCGCTAGTGAGCAAGTTCCCCAAAAGAAGAAGGGCACCACCCCAGCTCAAAGGCAACTCTATGACAAGCTGCAAAAAGTGGATGTGAGACCAACAAGATATCCCCAGGTGCCATCTCTAAAGGCCTTGGGAATATATGAAGACTGCTCTTCTATGCTTGAGACAATGGAGCTTATAAAGCTGGTGGGAACCCCTTATTCAGCCAACAAGGACCAAGTGCTTCAATTCTTTGCAAGCTTTGAAGTGACATTCCATTAGCCAGGAAAGGAGACTCCTGGAGAAGATGGTGATGGCTTTATCACTTTCAGAGTTTGCAAGAAGAACTATAGGATGTCCTTCTCAGCAATTGAAGATGCCTTTGGATTCTCGTATGGAAGCGCTAGAGGTCAAAATCTGGGGGTTAGCAAAGAAGAGATGAGCAGCCTTTGGGAGCATGTGGCTAAGGGCGCTTTCAAGCCAGGAAGAAGCAAGGCTTCTTTGATCAGAAATCCAGCCATCAGATATGTGCACAAGGCATTGGTGCATACTCTCTTTGCAAGGAAGGAAAGTGGAGCTGTTGAAGAAGGAGAATGGGAGCTCATTGATCAAGGTCTTATGAGCATCCATGACTGCACAAAGCAAGGTTTTGAGCTCAAGGGAACAAATGGGACAACTGGAATGGTCACCATCTTCATGCAGCAACTTTTGGTCATCAAATATTAGTTAACAACCAATGATGACAAGGTGTCAAAGCTGTATTGTGCTGGCCTTATTACACAATTGATGGAAGCTGCATGAGTTAAGAGTGGACCAGCAACAGTCAAGATCACATACTTGGACCTGCCATACCTAAAGAAAGAAAGGTTCCTTGGCGAAACTATGGGTGAAAAGTTCATCTACAACCTCATCCAAGAAGATGGATCTGCTGCAAAGCTTCCAGTCCCTTATGTGCATTTCACATCCTTCTCCAACCCCAACAGCTTTGCCTTTCAAATTCCTCAGCACCTTCTCTACCAAGCTGGCGCTCCATCCTTTTACATTCACCAAGGCACTAACACTACTCTTCCTCAAGGAGACTATCCACTTGTGGTTTTTGAAGGAGGACAAATGGGAGAAGGAATCCAAGAAGAAGAAGAAGAATCAGATGCTCCAAGCTACAACAGTGAAGAGTACCATTTCCAGCCCCATGATGTCTCACACCAAGGAGGTCCCTTGAAGAAGGTCCATGAACACATCAACCTCTTGCATAGATGCAACAAATACCAAGACAAAACCATCAAGAAGCTGGTGAAGGGCATGAAGAGCATGAAGACTCAAATCAAGGACCTAAAGAGGAAGGCGACTGGAGCTACTCATCAAGAAGAGCAAGAAGCTAAAATCCAAGGAGTGGCTAGAGCTTCTAGTAGAAGGCGCTCTTTTGCTGGTTATGAGGAAGTGAGAGCTTGGGTGCCACCATGAGCATCTTGTCAAGAAGCGCCAAGGAGGAGGAGACACACAAGAAGGGAGCGGCCAAATAGGAGCCACAACATTAACCTCATGGAGGACCTTTCAGGAGCCTTCTACACCTAACACACCACCTTCTAAGGTATCAAAAACTCCTCCATTGTATATACCACTCCTTTTTTTAATATAATTATGTTGCTTCTCTTCTACTCTTTTATTACACAAAGGATTGTGTAATTTAAGTGTAGAGGAGGGATTTGGGGTTTGACTTTGTTTGTTCTTTTCTAAGTTTTTCCTTTTTATTCATCTTTGAGTCTCATGAATTCATCTAAGTGCATTAAGAAAGCAAAAAAAAATCGAAATAATTGAAAATTTTGCATCTTTTGCATTTGCATAGGGCATGATGATGATAACTCCTTGTAAAATGCTAAGTGTTTAGGACTGATTTAAATGCCTAAGTGGTTAAACGTTTGATGCATCATAAAAAGTTAGAAACTAAGGCTGAACTATGCTCTTGAATGCTAAATTTTATCCTCTAGTCTCATGCTGAAATCGCTTGCTCTTTGAAAATTATCCCTATTTATTAGAACCATTAATTTGAATTGTTAATTATCATGTTATTGCAATGAAAAATGGGTTCATGGATTACCCATAAACATATTTGGACTTTTTTTCTTCTTTTTTACCTCTCTTGCTAGTCCAAATTGCTGATCCTCATCATTAAGGGACAGTTACCACACCTTAACCTTACCTTCTTTTCAAACCTAAATATTATCTTTGTGTGTGAGGCCTATTATTCAATGAACTAAGCATAAAGTGTAGGTTGGCACTACATGGATTGGTTACTATGTAGAACTAGCTCTTCAATTTGAGTTAGACATTGGTTTAGGATGGTAGTTATAGGTCTGGGCGGATTTGAGTGTTACAATGATACAATGATCTGAAGGGAGAGAGTGAGAGAAGAAAGAAAGTGAAGGGAGAAAGGAATGAGAAAGAGGAGCCAAGCAAAAACTCAGCATGTGTGGAACCAAATAAGCTCAAAAAGGGTGGCCATTATGAAGATGGAGTCTCAGCAACAACAAAAAATAAGGCACCAAAGCCTAATACATCAAAAGAATAAAGAAAAGGAGACTCCTAATACAATGAGAAGGCGCCCACAACAAAGGAGGAAAAACAAAAGGCCACAACATGGTGAGATCAAAGAAGAAGCTTCCCTGAAAAATGGCAAAGTGTAGAGAGTGTGAGAGTTCTCAAAAAGGGTAGTTAGGATTGGGTTTTATTTGGGGTAAGAGTTTTGGGGTTTAGAACATTCTTAGGCATTGGGTAGATAGTAATATATCTTTGTGTGCATAAGTTGTGCTTCACCTTTAGCACTATGCCTAAGTTCATTCTTTTTTTAGAGAAACCCTTGCATTTGAACCCACATTTTGATGAGATTATTTTTATCTCATGACATTAACCCTTAGCCAAATGATTCCACTAGATTTGCTTGAATATGATTGACTTGGTTACAAAGTTTAAATGAATGTTAAAGGGCTTGATTGATTTGAGCATTTGCCTAAGCAGAGAAAGAGATCATTTTCAAAAGGGATAGGGATTGCTAGGTTCTTTAAAGTATAACTGATTGTGTTTTGCATCCTACACTTAGGCATTTAGACATTGACTTCATTTCTTTACCTTAACATTTTGGGATTTGAGAGCCCACCTTCAAACCTCACTTGCTCCTTGTCTTAGTTTGTTTGCTTGAGGACAAGCAAAAGGCAAGTGTGGGGGTGTTGATATCTTCATTATTTATACCATTTTAGCTTGCATTCATCACTACTTTTACTCTTTAAACATGCATATTTTGCTTCTTCTCGTCTCATTTGCATACATTAAGGAGTTAGTGTAGTTTTAGGAGATGCATTGAATTTTGCATGCATTTGGAGTTTTATTCAGGTACTAAAAGTTGTTTGGAGACCAAGTGGTGCAATGGATGTGAGTTGGAATGAAGCAAGGAGAAGGACAAGGGCGGATAGGCTAATATCGATGTTATCTGATCGATATAATGCATATCGATGGGAGTATCGACCACTTCAACATCAATTCTGTGAGGGCATGGTGAAAAGGCAGCATATCGACCAAGAGGGAGCTCGATACACCACGAAGGGACTCGTACCGAGCAGTGTATCGGCATCCCATGTCGATACACCTTCACAGGACAATACCGAGGTGCTGTATCGACGTGTTTGCCCGATAAGCCTTAACTAAAGGGCGATTGTATCGACTTCAAACCAAGGAGGTTCAAGCCGATACAACCTTGAAGCCTTTCGTATCGACCAGCATATCGACCAAGGGACATCGATACAACTTAGAAGAAGACATCATATCGACGTTTGTATCGATGTGCATGATCGATATGGTCCATCCGAGTCAGCCTATTTTTGCTTCAATCTTGGTTTATTAGGGGTTTTCAAGTTCTCTTATAAATACTAAAGTCCTAAAATGGTTAGGTAACATAGATCTTATTATTTTTCTTCTGTTCTTGCACTAAAAACCTTTCCTTTTTCAGCTTTGCTTTATAAGAACTAGTTTGATTTATTGAATTTCTGCATTTGCGAATTGCCTTTAATTTATTCTTGCTTATTCTGATTTCTAAACATGCTTAACCATTATTTCTCTTTGGAATCTGTGGTTTTGATTATGGCTAGTGAGTAGTCTTATTTAGGCTTTGAGATGAGATATATTAGAGGGTTTTTAGGACTAGATTAGTGATGTCTTATGCTTAATATGATTGTCTTCTCTCTATTAGATGTGCTTAACACTAGATTAGTCTTGGCCAGGCTTGTTTAGTATCTTGGCTTTCTCTTATGCCTGATAAGTGTTTGATGAAATGCTGCTATGAGTCTCTTAGAGGATTTGTTCTCTTAGCCTAAGGAATTAGATGACTAAGGTGCATTTTGGCTTTATAGGATTGGAGTTCTGTTTGTTGATCATGTGTCTGAGTAAAAGAATTTGTCTTGAATATGTGCTTAGCAAAGTGATTAGTATCAAGATATGGAGCTAGTTATAAATGTTAATCTTATGCTTAGAAGATAGCATTGTTTGAATGGTTTTAAAACATCACTAGTTAGGTTCTAATCCCTTATTAATCAATAACCTCCATCTTAGATCCTTACTTTTATCTATTTGAATTTCCTGCTTTGTTTAGTTCAGTCTTTAGTCTTTTTTAGCTTGATCACAACTGCTTTCTTGAATTTGGCTTGACTTAAGTGATTTGCTGTATTCTTAGTGTCTTATGAACTCAGATGGATTGATACCTTACATGCTGCAATGGCATGAGTGTGTTAGGATTTGAATAGGTAAGTAAAAATCCTGCTATCAATCTTCACCCAGCTCTTCTGATTCCAGGTCCTCATCGATATCCATATGTTCGGCGATGCCTGGAGATGTCTCATTCAACCTCATCTTTCTTGTCGATGTTGGTGTATCTTGCAGAGTAGGTTCCTTTATCACTACAGTCCATAGTTGAGAACCATGTCTTTACCCAAATGACCTCATGTATGCCATACTTGAGAGCAATGTCTTTACCCAAATAAACTCTATCTTTCCTCCCTTGACATCTATCACTGCTCCGGCCGTGGAAAGGAAAGGTCTACCAAGTATCAAAGGATCTTTTGGTTCAGCATCAAGCTCTAACACAATAAAATATGTTGGCACTTCATCATTCCTAACTCGGACAGGGAGGTTTTCAGACAGTCCAATAGGATGTCTTACAGAATGAACGGATAGCATAAGATACTAAATGCATGTTCTGAAACTTATGAATCTTCAGCGCTTTGCAGTAGAAAGGGGCATGAGACTCACACTTGCTCCAAGATCACACAAGCAGTTGTTGAATGTGTGAGGTCCTATGGAGCATGGTAAAGTGAAACTTCCAAGGTCTCGTAGCTTCATTGGTAGAGGGAATTGCTGTATGATACCACTAACTTCATGTGTGGGAACAACCATTCCTTGAAGCTCTTGTTGTCTCTCTAAAACCGCATCCTTCAAGAACTTTTGATACTGGGGTACAAGCAAGAAGGCAGCAAGTAAAGGCATAGTCAACTCCACTTTTTTCATTTTCTTGTTAAAGAGCTGCTTGTATTTCTCTTCAATCTGTTTCTTGAATCTTCCAGGAAAGGGAAATAGTGGTTTGTTAGGAGGAGGGACAAAAACAGCTTCTTTTCTTGTCGGTGGTGAGACTTCTCTTGGTGCTTGATATACTCATTATTTACACCATATTAGCATACATTTGCATTGTTTTATAGTCTTTAAATATTCATTTTTGCTTGTTTTTGTCTCATTTGCATTCAATTAGTACTTAGTGTAGATTTAGGGTGTACTTGCATGTTTTGTGCATTTAAGGAGTATGGCAGGTATGTTTAGAGATTTTTGAGACTACAAGGAGCATGGGAGACGATGGTGGATGCAGCACAAGGCATGAAAAGAGCCAAGAAGAAGGTGCACCTTGTTGAACCGGCCAGAAACTTCACCTGACAAAACCGGCTCGGACAAAGCATCTCCAACCCGATTCAGCTTCAACAGTCTTCATCTATGTTGTAGCCCCATGAGTTATCTTGCGTCTAGAGTTGTTTTAAGGTCATTCCCATCAATGGTTAAAAATTAAAGAAGTTTTTGTGAAGCCGGTCAGTTCCATTGGTCAAGCGATTGGTCATGGAATGACCGATAGGAATGCATCTGGGGGCCTATCGGTCAAGCTCTCGGTCAAGGAATGACCTATAGGAATGCATCAGATGTATTCCGGACACCCTATCGGTCACCTTCAAGACCGATAGCAGCCTATCGGTCAAGGAGTGACCTATGGGAATCACCCGAATGACCATATCGACTGAAGAGCAGCTCGGATGAGGTGTTTGCATTCCGATTTGGCCTCGGCGTTCTTCATCAGCATTGTAGCCACTTGAGTTAGATTTGGTTTGGTATTAGTTTCGAGTCATTCCAATCAGTGGTTGAAGAATTACGGGGAATAAAGTGAGCACATGCCCATCTGGAGTTTTGACAGTTGATCTTGTCCGACTTGAAGATCAGCTCGGTCGAGTAGACTCTGTCTTGATTCAGAATCCTAAATCTTCATGACAGTTGTAGCCACGTGAGTTAGCGTTCAGGAGGACTTGGTTTCAGGTCATTCTGATGTGCTGTTCAACAGATATCGCAATTTTCGTGAAACCGCTCAACCTGCATCGACCAGCAGAAGCCCTCGATAGGAGCCTATCGGTCAGTCTATCGGTCAGCCTATCTGCCAAGGAGTGACCGATAGGAATTCAGGCTGAAGACCACTTATTTATAATTTTGCGATTTTCACCTAAACTCCTATAAATACATCAAATCCCTAATTTTTGGGAACATCTTTTTATCTAGCAGTTCTTCTTTTCTCTTCCAGATTCTGAACAGTTTTGTATTTGAATCTCTATTTATTTCAATAATATTTTGCATTTCACTTAATCTTTTGTCTATCTAATCATGATTAACCATCTTTTCTTCATAGATTTGATGGTTTTCATCATGATTAGTGAGTAGTTTGCTATAGGTTTGAGATTTGGGCGGCGGTGGTGATTTTAGTGATTGTTTAGGGTTATTAGCGCTTAGATCTTCTCATTCCCTTTCTTATATGATTGTGCTTAATGCTTAGTACCTCTTTTTTGAAGAAGATGATCTTAGATTTTCACATGCACACTAAGTGTTAGATGAAATTCCTGAATGAAGTTCAATGCTTGAAAATGGTGTTTAGATAATCATGAGTCTTTGCATCTATCATTTCTTGCTTAAATGTGCTTATAGCTTAGTACCACATTGGTGGGAAATTGTCTTTAGATGTTGATTATGCATGATAATGTGAGTTGATGTTTGATCCATTATATAAAAGATTAGTAAACCTAGCCTAAGAGATTAGATGTCTAGCATGCTAATTGGTTTTATGGAGCTTGATTTTAATGCTTGCTTGTCATAGATACACAACCAAAAGTGGGTTTGAAATGTGTTTTAGCAAAGGGATTAGTGCAAGAGATTGGATTAGTCTTTATTAGTGTTCCTTACCTAATGTTGAGTGTTTAGAATGCTTGTTTTGATCACCCTAGACATGAACATAAATCACCCTATCACCATTGCCTTGATCTTAAACCATCTTTTAATCTTTGAAGTTTAGTTTTACTCTGTTTTTGCTCTGTTTCTTGTTGCTTTTATTGCTCTTTGCTTGCTTTCTTTTGCTTCTTTGCTTGATTACTTAGGTTGTTAGAATCAAAACCATTTCCCTATCAGCTTAGCTTAGCATAGTTCTCTATATCTCAAGTGTCATTAGCTTTCCAAGTGGATTGACACCACAAGTACTACAATGACATGTGTGTTTGAGGATTGATCTAAGGATTCAAAAACCATAACATCAGTGCTTCCTCAACTATTTGTTTCCCTTTTCTCACATGCTCTGCCTCAGCTTTTTTCTCTATCCATGCTTCAAATTCTGCCTCTTCTTGTTGAGTCTCAAGAGATACCCCCCCCCCCCCCCCCCCCCCCCCCCCCCCACTTTGTTTCGCAATGTCCGCATTGAGAGGTGTTGGTGCAGCTTGTTCTTGAAGCTTCTTACTACTCCTTGTTGTAACGGCTTGTATAGAAGATGGACGTGGTGTTTGAGGTAGATGAGATAAAGCTTGATTGGCTTTAAGTGTTGCTAACTCTTCACTAAATTTGTCAAACTTGAGTAGTAGATTAGCATGCATGTCCATAGTGCTCTTTGTATGAGCTGCAAGTAACTACTCAAGCAGCTTAGCTGTGGCAGCATCAGGTGTAGATGGTGTTGTAGTTGAAGGAACAGGCTCATCCTGATGTTGTTGTGCATACTCAGTTGCATGCATACTCTCTCGTGGTGCTTCATGTCAAAGTGTGTAAAGCTGTGGTGTTGTTGAATTGGGACACCAAGCTGGTTGTATAACAGAGCACTATCCTTTGTGTTCATTTCAGGGTTGTAAGGATTTTAGTTGTCATAACTTGTAGCCTTGTAGGGCTCAAGATGAACATCCTCTTGTTGCATGTAGTAGGCGGCTTCTAAGTTGTAAGTATGACCAAAAACTAACTTCTTCTCCTTAGCCTTTGGTGATTGATTCACGGAGTTCTCAATCAACAAGTCCAGCCTAGCATTCATGGCGAGCACATCCTGTTGAGTCTTGTGAAGGGAGGCTTCAGTACTCTTCTTGTTCATCCACATAGTTGCCATTACTTATGGCAAGGTTTTCAATGAACTGCAAACCTTCTTCTACACTTGTACCCAGGAAATATCTATTTCTGGTTGTGTCTAGCGCCATCTTGAACCGTGGCAATACGCCCATGTAAAGTGTGCTGAGCACAGACTTGGTTGAGAAGCCATGATGAGGGCATGTGTAACCTTAAATGGCAAAGGTTCAAGGCTAGAGCAATATATGACTTAGGGATTACTTAGAACCAGCAACAAACAAGGAACATAATTAAGCCACTAATTCAATCAATTTTCAAAAGGGCAAAGATGTCTAAGTAATGCACATGTCAATCCCACTTTTGATGGTGTATTTTTACAAAACCAGCATGATCAACAAGGATGTTAAAGACCAAACAACCTACTATGATGCAATATAATCATCTAATCAATTGTCCCTAATTTGTTCTTTCAAGAATTTAAACAAACACTTGTGATGCAGCAAACACTTATGATCTATTTCACTAACAAGTTACTTAAGCCTTAAGAACAACTAAGCAAGGTAAACCAAGCAAGCATTAAGCGCAAATTCCCCAAGTAATCATCTAATCATCCCCAAATCTGCTCTAACCTTAAACCATGAAAGACTACTCACTACTCATCTCAAAGTCAACAGAACAAGGCGAAATCAACAGAGCAAATCATGATCAGCCATACTTTAAAGAACCTTGCCATGCTTATCCTGGTTCAAAATGATCTCAAAACTCAGCCTAAACAAATGTTCAAATCAACCAACTCTTTAACATTCATTAGACATGTAACCAATGAATCAAATTTGTACAAATCAAGTGAAAACATTTGGTCTAAGGGTAAGGTTATGAGATAAAAATGATCTCACTCAAGTAAGGGTTCAAAGACTCAAGGGATCACTCAATGAAATAATTATATCTTAGGCAAAATGCTAAACGTAAAAGCACACTTGTGCATGCAAGTAAAATCTCTCTTCTACCTTTTTTTACCCAAAGATGAACCTAATATCTTCTAAACCCAAGTGAAACTCCAAAATATATCCTTTCCCACATCACTTGATCTCTTCCTTCTTCATATGTGATGAAACTCCTTTTTCTTTGCTTGTGTTGTTGATTCCTTTTTTTTTGGACTTTGCTCTTCCCTTGTTGATTAGGCTCATTCTCACCACCTTCAGTGGATTGTTTTGGTCTGCTTTCTCCTTTTGGATGACCTTTGTAAGTTTTGTTGTTGCTGGCACATTCTTTTCTTTGACACT
The DNA here is from genome assembly GCA_911865555.2 of Thlaspi arvense. Lineage (NCBI taxonomy): Eukaryota > Viridiplantae > Streptophyta > Magnoliopsida > Brassicales > Brassicaceae > Thlaspi > Thlaspi arvense. The sequence goes on from OU466860.2 coordinate 17,582,367, forward strand.
TAGAGCTATCTTCCTTATTTACTTAACCACAAACTTAACTTGTTTTCCCCCACACTACCATTCCCATGCTTCTTCTTCTTCTTCTCTCAAAAGATATAAACACTGAAACTCAAACCAATTACCACTACCATTTCCCAATATCCAAACCTAGTACCAAGCTCAAAATGCAAACTGGTATCTACAAGAGAGCTTCTCCTTTCCAGCCTTAATCCTAACACTTATTTCAAGATAAAATCAAAAATGATGCAATGCAAGGCCTCACAACTCTCACAAAAGTGTTTAGGTTCAGAAGGAAGGATTGCTTAAAGGTGTTGATTAACTGTCCCTTAATGGTGAGGATCAGCTACTGGGATTAACAAGAGTGGTGAGAAGGGAAGAAGATCATCCAAGTATGTATATAGTAGCCATGTAATCACTTTTCAATACACAAACATTATAATTCAATTTCAGATTAAGGTTCTAATAAGATAGAGTTGGTTTTCAATGAACAAATGGTTTCAGTATGAGATGAGAGAATCAAATTTTTAGCATTTAAAACATGGTCCAGCCTTAAGTTCTAACATTTCATGATGCATCAAACACTTAACCACTTAGACATTCAAATCATTCCTAAACACTAAGAATTTTACAAGGAATTATCATCATTGTGCCCTATGCAAATGCAATGCGATCCTATATTGAAACACTAGATTCAATCTTAAACAAATGAATAGAACTATATGATGTTCTTTTCAGTTTGCAAAAGATGCAAAAAATTGAATTTTTCAATTTTTTGTGTTTTTCTATGCACTTAGATGTATGCATGAGACTCAAGGATGAATGCAAAGAAAAACTAAGAAAATAGAACAAAAATTCAAATGCCAAATTCCTCCTCCACACTTAAATTACATAGTGCCTTTTGTAATAAAAGAGTGAAAGAGAGAAGCAAACACCAACATATAAACATAAACTAAAGAAAAATGCATGGTATATACAAGAGAAGAAATGTGGTACCTTAATTCTGGTTTGAGGAGTGATGGGAGGTGTAAGAGAGATCTTCAGTTTCTCCTTGCTCATAAGAGTATTCAGGTTGGGGAGACTTGCTTGTCCTCCTCTTGTTCCTCCCTTTCTCTTGAGAAGATGAAGTTGTAGGAGGCTTCTAGCTAGGCCATTGAGTAGTCACTTGAGTGGAGTTGCCTTGAGAGTCCCACTCTTCCCAAGAGGTGTTTAATTGCTGAGAAGAAGAGTAGAGAGGTGCCTCTCATGCAGATAAAGGCTGGGTCCTAGGCTCATATGATGAAGCCCTTGAAGGTTCCCATGCTGGCCATTGATTTGGCTGCTGCACTTGGAAGGAATTTCTCCTTGTTGGCATCCAATTCGTCTCCTCCTCTTCTTGGTTCTCAGCTTGCTGTGGCTCCTCATACTCTTTCTCAAACTCATGTCCATGGGCTTGGTGAAAGGTTCCTTGGCGTTTGGACTTTCCCTTTCTAAACTTCCCCTTCACTAAGTTGACAAACGTATTTATAGTTTTGTCTTGCCACTTGCTCCATTTCTAAAGCTTGTTGATATGTTCATGAGAATACTTGAGTGAGCTCCCTTGACTTGGTACCTCATAAAGTTCAAAGTGGACCTCTTGAGCAGCATACTCTTCCAGCTCAATCTCTTGGCTTTCATCTTGGGAATCCTCTTCAGTCTCAGTGCCAACTTCATCCTTTTCTTGCTCATCTTCATTGCTCTCTTTACTCTCTCCTTCTTTCATGATATAGCATTCTTTCACTTGGGTGGAAATCAATGTTGCTCCTCATTGAGATGGAGGTGTGCTGGTCATTGGGGAGTAAGAACTTAGCTGGCTCTTTTGCTGATGTGAGGAAGTGATAGACATGCTTCCCTTACAGGTCCACCATGATATAGCATTCTTTCACTTGGGTGGAAATCAATGTTGCTCCTCATTGAGATGGAGGTGTGCTGCACATTGGAGAGTAGGAACTTAGCTGGCTCTTTTGCTGATGTGAGGAAGTGATAGACATGCTTCCCTTGGATGTTCATCCTAATGAATTGAGTCCTCCTCAAATATCCAAGATCCATCTATTGTGCAGACAAGGCATCTTCAGAATGTTCTTCAAGGTTCACCCCAATAGTCGGCATTATTGCTGTCACAATTCCTCCAATGTGAAGCTGAGGATTCCTTTCCCTTCTGCCCTTGGTTGCAATCCAGCTTCTATAGGTGAACAGCTGCTCAAAGAGTAATGTCACATAGCAAGGAGATTCCCTTGATCACTTTTTTGTCCTTGCTGTACATCACCAACTTCTGCAAACCATTGAACATGATGCCTATTTCTCTAGCTGTGATCTTGTGGGTCTCCTTCCTTGCAAACAAAGTGTTAAAAAGGGGCCTTGTGAGTATATCTCAAGGAAGGATGACTCAGATCTGTGTACCTAGTTACTCCAGGTATGAACACATCAATCCCAATGACTTCCCAAAGCTGTTTAACCTCATGCATACTGATCTTTAGTTGTGGCTTTTGACTGAAGTAGAAGTCCATCCCAAGGGCTGCATAGAGTTCTTTGAAGGTGGCTTTGTACTTATTCTTGCCAAGCCTGAAGGAAATCGAGCCATATCCATTCTCCAGCTCACTATCCTAATAGTTGACAACTTGGAAGGTTGAGAGGAATTGGATGGTAAGGTTTTGATAGGAAGGAAGGGCCATCTCCATGAATTTGCCTAGCCCCATTGCTTGAAAAATGGCTTGACAATCTTCATATATCCCTAGCGCCTTCATGGTGGATACAAAAGGGTATCTTGTGGCCTTGAAGATACATCTGTTGAACAGCTCCACAAACTCTCTTGATGTTGGTTCCTTGTTGGGAACTTCTTCAACAGCTTTCTGCTTCCCTTTGGCTTTGCTTCTTTTATCCTTACTCTCCACTATCCTTCCAACAGCCTTTGAAGACTGACCCTCAGCAGCCTTCTTTCTCCTTTGCTGATTTTCGTGCAGGAGCCTTCTTCCTTGTTCCTTGGCTTTTGTTCACAGCAACCTCATTTGTTCTTTCCATGGTACCTACAAGTACAAATCTCAAAATACTATTAAGTACAAGAACAAAGGATGAAGAACAAAGGTTTAATGCTCTTATAAAAAAAATTCTCAAATCTACAAGAAGCTTATCTAACTATTATCAAGCAAACCTCTAAAGAAATAAGAGAATTCAAGAGCAAAAGATCATAAATATGCTAGAACCTAACAGCTTTTTAATAATTTATATGCATGATCCTAACATGGTGGTTCTAAACAAAATGGAAGGTGATAATGTATCATGACACAAAGTAAAGCAAGATAATGAATTATGAATATTAATCAGCCTTAACATTCTAACTTGCTAAACAATGACAATCCACCATGCAAAAATCAAAACAAGGATACCAACTAAACTAATCTAGTTCAAAAGGCATAAGATTTCAAATTAACCAACAAATTCTAAACCTTAAAGAATAAGAGATGAATAGTGTACGGGCAAACCTTTGTGGACTCTTGAGAACTTTGCAAAAGACAATAAAAGAGAGAAAGAAAAATAGTTTTCATGGCAACTATGAAAAATATGAGAAATGAAAAGTGTGAAGAGAGAAGAGAGCAAGTGTATTTTATATAGAACAAGGGAGGGGACAAGGAATCTTTGGGAGTGGGCGACAAAAGGCAAAGTGCTCAGAAGTGGGTCATAATGGCAAAGGAGGAGCCAAAAATTTCAAATTCAAACTTCCTTGGCTCCAAACCAGGAGAGGGAAAATTTTTGAAGTTCAAATGGCTTACCTTGCGGGTGATGTCGAGCTGGCTGGCTCGACATCTTTTCACAACATGAGGATGTCGAGCTAGTTAGTTCGAGATTAGTGCACTACATGAGTGCAAATCCTCTCTGGTAGAAGAGTTGGGGCCTCGTGAGAGCTTGCTGGGACAGTTTGACAAGGACAGACTACTGTTGTTCAGGAGCTTGATGGGGCCTCCTGGGAGCTCGCTGGTATAGTCTAATAGGGGCACACTGCTGTCTCCCGAGAGCTTGCTGGGGCAGTCTGACATGGGCGACCCGGCGGGGGCCGGCTGACTTGGGCGACCTGACGAGGGCAGCCTGACAGGGGCGACCTGATGGAGGCAACCTGACGAGGGTGGCCTGACAGAGGCAACTTGAAAAGGGTGACCTGACAGAGGCGACCTGAAAGGGCAACTTGACGGCGGCGGCCCAATGAAGGCGACTTGACTTAGGCAACTGATAACAAGGTTTTATCTAGGGTAATGCAATGCAACATGAGGTTATCAAAACTCAAGCAGCACACAGTCGTAGTATAGCATGCAAGAGGAATCAATCCAACCTAGGAGCTAGAAAGTGCAATGAGAATGCAAGGATCGAGTAAAGCTAGGCAAATGATGAACGGTTTTGTAAAAATCCTAGAAATATTTTAAAATTACCATGAATGAGTGAACTACCACGACGAACAAACAGAATGATTAAAATGTTAGGCTATGAATTTATAAAAATCGACTAGTGGATCGACCACAGGATCGACCACTAGATCGAGCAACAACGATCGATCTCGTCTAAAAGTTCAAATGCAACAAAACTAATGAGCAAGATGCAGTAGGTAACAAGCGAATGACTAGCAAAGATGTAAGAATACTTAAGGAAGAGGGTGTAGGGTTGAGATTCACGTTCAGGGGTTTCAAAGGTTCAAGCTTGGTTTGAAAACTCTAGATCTACTCACTTCGTGAGGTTCTCTAAGCCTTGAAAACAAAACAAGATCCATCCATGGTGTGTGGTATGGATCACTCCTTCATTCTCTCCTCCAGACCCATGGCGTTTGGTGGAAAAAGAGATTGAGGGGCAAGGAAATCAGATTTTAAACACGCGGCTTAACTAGTCTCCTAAACTACCATGGCGTTTGGGAAAGGGTAACTAGTCTCTAGGATGCGATTTTCAGAGATCTCTGGATCCTGTCAAGGTAAGAGCTCTCTCTGATCATAAAGATCTTGGCGTGAGACTCTTTAAGCCTTAAGAACTCGGCATCCTAGAAGAGAACGCCATTAAGAACAAGAAAACACCAGACTTGAAAACCTTTTCGACCCCTTTGAATCCTCTCAACCCTAAAACCCGATTAAACTACTCGCTACATATTAAGTAAACCAAGCAACGCATGAAAGATGAAGCGATAAACATGAAAAACGATTACTTAGAGCTTAAACGATTCAAGGATTCAAGAACAAAGCTTCAAAGTCTAACAATGGCGAAATTGCCTTCGAACAGAGAGAAAAAGATAAAAAGATAAAAATGAAAGCGTCCCCCTCAAAAGCATGCTCGCCGCCTTGCCAAAACAGACCAAACAGCTCGATGGTCTCCCCCCCCCCCTCGCTAGCGGCCAAAAGCGGTTAAAGTACACTGAGATCGACTTCGAGATCGAGCATCTCTCTCGATCATCTTCAGACATCGTGCCTTCAGCTCGATCTTTGTCTCGATCTTCCTCGGTGGATCGAGTGCTTCGTTCGATCTTGGAGTCGATCTTTGGATGATCGAGTGATGGACTCGATCCGGCTCTCGCTCTGCATGGCGTCATTCACGTCTGTACTCCCTGATCAATCGCTTCACTCGATCTCTGTCTCGATCAGTTCCCTTGGATCGGCTGGACTACTCGATCTTCTGGTCGATCTCATCTAGATCGACCGGCCATGCTCGAACCTCCTCTCGATCTCTGGTCCTTAGCAAGCATTCCTGAATTGTCCAAGTCCGACGAACTTCCTCACGAGCCTCAACACGTCCACGAACCCTCCAAGACTCCAAAGTAGCCGAAAACAACCTGTATGCGATGCAAAATGCAAGAAATATGCATATACTGGTGCAAGAACACTCTAGGACTTAAAGTGATGCAAACTATCCTAAAATGCAATGTATATGCGTGAGAAACTAACTTATATGTATGCAAAATGCATAGAATATGCAGCTATATCAACTCCCCCAAACTTACCTTTTGCTTGCCCTCAAGCAAACAAAATTAAAGAAGGGAGAGAGGTTTTGAAACAGACGGGGGTTTAAGCTTCTTGCAAAGGTGTTTCTCGAATCAATCAGTCTCAACGTCCTAGTTACCAGTTCTAAAATGCAATCACACACTCATACTCCAAAGAACTTAGCCATACTTATTGCACAAAGAATTTCAAATCATGACTCTCCTATTCCAAACAATCAAAGAGACTCATCCTTTAACATTCATCAATGACCGAACCATGAATCAAACTCATGCACTTTAAAGCAAAACACATTTGGCTAAGGGTAAAGGCTATGAGCATGGAATTATTTCATTTTAAAGAGAGTTTATTTTAAGCAAAGGGTTTCTCTCGAAAATGGTAAGAACTTTATGCATAATGCTAAAGGTAAAGGCAATTGATGCATACATGATCAGATTCTCATCTACCCATGTAAACTAACAATGATCCTAAAACCTCCCTCATTTATTTTCTTTTAAGCTCACTCACCATCCTAGAGTTTACCCTTTTTCCCAAAGCAAAAGCTTAGCAATCCCCAAATCAAAATATAAAACATCTTAACTCTTTTAGGCTAGTGAAAAGGTTTGAAAATATTAGGCTCCTTATTGATAGCTCTCTTATTTTTTCTTTCTTTTTTTTATTTTTTTTATTTTGGCACTTAGGCTCTTTTATATATATTTTTTTTTCTTTTTCTTTATATTTTGAGAGAGCTATCTTCTGAATTTATTGGAGCATTACACTTTTTAAACACAAAACCTTTCACTTAAAACCTTTTATTCACATCAAATACCAAACTCTTTTGAAACCGAAAACATGTTAACATGAATGCAACCCCAATGATCCCCCAAACTTATCCTACGCCTACATCTAGCTTCAAAATGCAAAGCTAGCAATCATATGAGAACCTAATCATGTCGCCTAAACGTAACACTTTATGCTAAGTTCAAACCGGAAGAGGCCTCACAATGATACCACACACGAAAACTTGGCTTCAAAGAAAGGTAAGGGTCAAGGTGGAAGTTCTACTTTGGCTCACAAAGAGTGGTAAAAGGAAGAAGAGAGCTTAAATATTTTTAAGATCCATATGTTCATTTTCAAGTGCATAAGAATGATATTTAAAAATTCAAGTTAGGGTTCTCGCTTAATAGGACAAGTTTCAAATCATGAGTGTTCAATTCAAGTCACGAAAATCAAAACTAGTGATCCAAGCATGGTAAGAACTTACTTTCAAAGTGTGAGCAAAGCATTAGAGAACTATCAACTAGGATATTGAAACCATTCATAAGCTTAAAACACCTTTTTAAGAAAACTTTAACCCCTTATACAAATGTAAACAACCTATATGCTTAAAGATTCTAGACTCAATCCTAAAATGCTTAACAAGATGAATGCAACTACATGAATTTTTTTGAAAAGTTTTTAAAAATTTTACCAATTTTTTCCTTTTCTTTTAAATGCCTTAGATGCATGCAAGACTCAAGAGATGCAAAGATAAAATAAGATCAAAATAAACAAGTCAAACCACACACATACTCCCCCAAACTTGGATGACACTGTCCCGGTGGCAAACATGTTCGAGAGAGCTCAAAACACAAAGCAAAAATCAAGAAAACATGAATGGTATATAGAATGGAAGATGGTTGTTACCTCGGGTCTAGTCTCGGTTTGAACTTGAGAATGTTCCAGAAGAGCTAGATACTACGGCTTTGCCTTTGGAGCCTGGCTCTTGAAGAGAGAGACACACCGGTTGAATGTTGCTGCCTTGAGTATCACGGATGACAACTCCACCGGTTGAAAGTCTCCTCTTCTCGGGATGTTGAACCTCTTCACTTACAGCCTTCTTACGTGAGCCTCCTTGAAGTGATTTGACTATCTTGGCAAGCTTCTTGAGCATTTTGCCTTGCCATTTTTTGATCTTCCGTTGCATCTCCACAACAGATGCAAGGAACTTCTCCGTCTTGGTTCTAGGCTCGAAATCGATCTTGGGAAGGGTGTAGGCCTCGGGCATCTCATCTTCCATGGCAGGGGACTCGGACCTTGGACGTGGAGTGATTGCTGGGGCAGGTGTTCCTCCTAGAGGAGCAAAGCACTCCTCTACAGTTGGCAAGAACTCGATGTTCCCAACACCAAGCAGCTAACTCTCGTCTTTGTTTGGCAGGATGCACACTCTCTTCTCATTGTCCGAGTCAAGGAAAAGGTAAGCGTAGAATCCTTCTGCTGGCGTGCGTCCCAAGCTGTCGGTATTCCTCATGTAGATCTCATCCATGAAAGCTCTAGCCGGGACGGGTGTGAACTCATGTATTGGCACGCCGGCTTGCACGAACAGAGGTGTGAGGAAGCCGCCAATGAATGAAGAGCTTACCTTGCACCGCAAGGCATATGCTTTATACTTCACCAAGGAAGCAGCAAGTACGCACCCGTAGTTCACGTCATCACCGAGTTCATCCTCCATAGGCTCATCATTCTCGTTCGGATCACACAACAGATGCTTCACGCCTTGGAACAAGAAGCAAAGCTCGGTCTTCGTGACCGTGGGAGCAACTGACCGTCCGCTGAATGTGTTGGCGATCAGCTTCAGGGTGTACCTCAGCACCGGGCTTCTCACTCTCTTGATTTTGGCGGTGTTGGCCTTGTAGTCATCGTTGCTGATCAGGTCCCAAAACTCATTTGCGTGCGTGAAGGAGGGGAACTCGATCTTGGTGGCGGCTGCGTTGAAACCATATGCTTGACACAGCTCGGGGATTGAGAGGCTGAAAGCTTGACGTCCGATCTTAAAAGAGATACGGCCTTGAAAAGGATCAGGGACGCTAGGGTTCTCGTAACCAAACTCCAACGTGGCGAGGAAGTCTATTGTCACTTCTGGAATGGTTGGGCAATCCATCCGTGACAGACATCTTAAGCCAATGTTCTTGAGGAGTTGGTCGAAATCTCCAAGAATCCCCAGCCTAGCGAGTAGCCCTCTGTCCGCGAACTTGGTAGGCTCGAACCGAAGCCTCTCCAGCCGCTTCTTGTCCCTCTTCTCATCTTTGCTCCAGCGAACCCTTTCTTGAACAGCTACCTCTTGATTCTCTCCTTCTTGTGCTGTCTCCTCTCTCGTTCTTTTAGGTGCCATTGTGCCTGAAACAAGTTTCTCAAGCAAAATATGAGCAAATCGGCGGTTTGTAAAGAGAAAGAGAGAAGCAAAGGAGAAAATCTGTAACTATTACCCTAGAATTTTGGGGGATTTATAAAAATTATAGCAAAATAATAGAGAAGCAAATCTAGAATCTCAGAAAAATCTAGAATTATTCCTATTATCAAGGTATTTTAAAAAATAAAACTGCCCCTAGTATCTAAAACAATCAAGCGAAATAAAAGGAGATTTTTTTGAAGATATTCTTGGAGAATTGAAAATACCTTTGCACGATTGAATTTAGAATACTCGTTGGCCTTCAGAAAACAAAAATCTCACACTCTAATTGCTTTTAACTCGAGAAAACAAAAGTGAGAGAGTGTGAAAGTGATTTAAAACATTTAAAGGCTAACAAAACACAAAACTATGGGTAAGAGAAGTGGTTTCTGACAAAAGTCTTGGTCAAGGCACATCTTTCATAGTCAAAGATTTCTGTCATGACCAAGTTTTGAATTTTAAAAGTGGAGGGAAAGAGTGAGAGAGGGAAAAGAAAATATTACCTCGACACGAGATCGAGTCCTTTTGGTCGATCTGGGACTCGATTTCATGCACATAATAGCTTGGATCGAGAGGGTTACTCGCTTTGGGATACGATTCTATTTGAATCGAGTCTTGGATCGATTGGCTCTCTCGTTCCTTGAGTTTTTGGAACAACGGCTAAGTCCTCGTGATCGAACCATGCTTTCGATTCGGGGGTCGATTCGGCTTTGATCGAGTAACGGATCGAGTTGACTGATCGATCTGTCTATGAAGGACTTTCCCGAGAGGAAATAGATCGGTCGATCTAGATGAGACCGATCAATCCGTGCTTATATAGATCGCCTTGTCATTCGATCTGTCTACTCGATCTCGTCTAGATCGACTGACTCCTCTCAATTTACTAGCTCGATCTAGCAAAGATCGAGCCAGGATGAGTCGATCTTGCACTCGATCTCTAGCTTATACTCGCCCCTTCTCACTCCTTTTGGAACCAAGATCATGGTCTGCAATCCCTCATACTTGTTCCTACACACTCACAAGATAAAAACATAAAACTGGAAAAGAAATAAAGCAAGAATATGTACAGGATAGACATGGGAATGCCTCCCAAGTGCGCTTTCTTTAACGTCTTTAGCTAGACTTTACTTGGTTTAGGCAGATGGTGGGTCTTGGAGAAGCATTGAGGTACTCTCCTTGTCAAACGCACTTTCCATGTATGGCTTACCTCTGTGTCTGTTCACTGTGAATGCATTCCCACTCTTGCCCACCAACGTGACAGCCCCGTAAGGTAGTACCTCCTTGATTTCATACAGACTGCTCCACCGTGACTTCAGCTTCCCTAGAAAGAGCTTGAGCCTTGAGTTGTATAGCAGCACCAAACTCCCTTCCTTAAGCTCCTTAGGTACCAGCTTCTTGTCATGAGCAGCCTTGGTACGTTCCTTGTAGATCTTAGCGCTTTCGTAAGCATCCAGCCATAGCTCATCAAGCTCGTGCAACTGGATCAACCGCTTCTCCTGAGCCGTCTTCAAATCAAAGTTCAGCCGCTTCACAGCTCACAACGCCCTATGTTCCAACTCAACGGGGAGGTGACATCCTTTTCCGTAGAGAAGAGTGAAAGGAGTAGTACCAATGGGCGTCTTGAAAGCAGTCCGGTAAGCCCACAAAGCGTCATCTAACTTCACCGCCCAGTCCTTCCGAGTAGTCCCAACTGTTCTCTCGAGTATCACCTTGATCTGACGGTTAGAGACCTCCACTTGGCAACTCGTTTGAGGATGGTAAGGCGTAGCTACCTTATGCTTCACGCCATACTTCCTTAGCAGATTTTCAAACAGCATGTTGATGAAATGGCTCCCTCCGTCGCTTATCACCACCTTGGGAACTCCAAACCTCGGGAAAATAATGCTCTTAATGAGCTTGATCACCACCTTAGAGTCGTTTTTTTGGGAAGCAATGGCCTCAACCCACTTAGAGACGTAATCAACAGCTACTAGTATGAACTTCTTGCTGTATGATGAAGGAAACGGCCCCATGAAGTCTATGCCCCACGCGTCAAAGACGTCTACCTCAAATATGGGAACTTGAGGCATCTCATTCCTCTTAGTGATATTCCCTGCTCTTTGACAAGCTTCGCAACTCATCACGAACTCATGGGTGTCTTTGAAGATGGACGGCCACCAGAAGCCGGCCTGCAAGACCTTAGTGGCAGTTTTGAATGAAGCAAAGTGCCCTCCATACAAAGACCCGTGGCAATGAAAGATGATATCTCTTGCTTCCTTCTTTGTCACGCATCTTCTGTACAGGCTATCAACTCCTCTCTTGTATAAATAGGGCTCATCCCAATAGTATTGGCTCACGTCCCTCATGAACTTCTTCCTATGGTAGTTGTCAAGATGCGAAGGCTCCTCTCTACATGCCAAGTAGTTCACAATATCCGCGTACCAAGGGAGATCCTCCTCTTTGAAGCTCAGAACTTCCTCAAACCGCCCTTCTAGACTCCCACAAACAGCCGTAGTGATCGCCATGAGTTGTTCCTCGGGGAGAGAATCTTCGAAAGGAAGAGACTCGTTGATCCTTAACCGAGAGAGATGGTCAGCAACGCCGTTCTCTATCCCTTTCTTGTCTTTGATCTCCATGTCAAATTCTTGGAGTAAGAGGATCCATCTCAAAAGCCTCGGCTTAGTGTCCTTCTTGGAATAGATATAACGCAAAGCTGCGTGATCTGTGTAAACAATGGTCTTGGAACCCACGAGGTAAGCCCTGAACTTCTCAAAGGCGAATACAACCGCCAATAGCTCATTCTCTGTAGTGGTGTACCTTGTTTACATGTCATCCAAGGATCTTGAAGCATAGTAAATCACGTGCAGCTTCTTATCCTTCCATTGGCCTAGAACGGCTCCCACGGCATAGTCACTAGCATCACACATAATCTCGAAAGGTAGAGTCCAGTCTGGTGCTTGCACTATAGGCGCGGATACTAGGGCCTCCTTGATGGTCACGAAAGCTTGCAAACACTCCTCATCAAAGACGAATTCAGCCTCCTTGCACAACAGTCACGTGAGAGGGTGTGCAATCTTAGAGAAATCTTTGATGAAGCATCTGTAGAAGCCGGCGTGTCCCAAGAAACTTCTCACTCCTTTGACGTTAACTGGCGGCTCAAGGCTTGTCATTACTTCAATCTTTGCCTTGTCGACCTCAATACCCTTCTCTGATATCTTATGGCCAAGCATGATCCCTTCCTTCACCATGAAGTGACATTTTTCCCAATTAAGCACCAAGTTTGTCTCCTCACAACGCTTTAGTACCCTGCAAAGATTCAACAAACACACAGAAAAGGACGCACCATAGACCGAGAAGTCATCCATAAACACCTCTACCATCTCCTCTATTAGATCGGAGAAGATCTACATCATACACCGCTGAAACGTAGCCGGTGCGTTACACAACCCGAATGGCATCCTTCGAGAAGCGAAGGTGCCATAAGGGCATGTAAAGGTTGTCTTCTCCTGATCATTTGGATGGATTGGTATTTGGAAAAATCCACTATATCCATCAAGAAAGCAATAGTAGGGGTGATTAGCAAGTCTTTCAAGCATTTGATCAATAAAAGGCAAGGGAAAATGATCCTTTCTAGTAGCAAGATTAAGCTTCATATAATCAATACACATTCGGTGTCCAGTAATAGTCCTAGTAGGTATAAGCTCATCTTTGTCATTCTTAATGACCGTGATCCCTCCCTTCTTAGGCACCACGTGTACGGGAGAAACCCACGTGCTGTCACTTTTGGGATAGATCACGTCAGCTTCTAGTAGGTTAAGAATCTCTTTCTTAACAACCTCTTTCAAATTAGGATTCAAACGCCTTTGATGTTCTATTGAAGAGGCGTTCTCATTATCCAAGTGAATCCTATGAGTGCAAAGCATTGGTGAAAAGCCCTTGATGTCACTTAGAGAGTACCCAATGGCCTTCCTATACTTTCTCAACTCAGTTAAGAGCGAGTGCAACTCATCATCACTTAAGTTTTCATTCACAATCACATGATAGGTTTCGTTAAGCCCTAAGAAAGCATACCTTAGCCCTTTTGGGAGCTCTTTAAGGTCCACCTTTGGGGCTAGCAGCTCGCTCCAATCATCCTCGTGGCTGTTGCTGCTGTTTTCCTCCTTGGAACCATCCTTAGATCCCGAGACATGACCCTTGAAGCTGCTTTCTTCAACCGCTATCCCTTCTGAAATCGAGTCGTCCAGTCGATCTTGCTCTCGATGTCGTCTAGATCGAGCAGTTTTGCTCGATTCACTCACTCGATTTAATATGGATCGAGTGAGAGATCGAGACGCTGAGTCGATCTCCGGATTGGACCCCAAACTGATCGGAAGGCCTCTCTCGATCTTAGACTCGATTGTTATCCTGGATCGATCACCCTCCTCGATCTGACTGTCGATTGCTGCACCGGATCGAGTTGTGCCCTCAATTGTCTTGTCGATTTGACCTCTGGATCGAGTAATGTCATCAATCTCGGAGTCGATCTCTAGGCAAACGCCTTCATCTTCTAGCACAACCTTCCTTGAATCATGCAAGTTGACGTACTCCTAAGTCCTCTGATCCACATAACCAAACTCTCCTGGCTCCTTAGTCAATGCCAGCTTCAAATGATCCTTCTGAGCCAACTCTTCTAGCAACTCATCCGCTAAAGCATCCAACGTTTCAATGTAAAAAGCTTGCCCCTCTATCGTAGGCTTCTTCAAAACCTCATTGATATCGAAGTCCAGCCTTATATCTTTACCCAATTGTAGGGCAATCTTCCCATTCTTGACGTCTATGATGGCTCCGGCGGTGGCTAAGAACGGTCTACCGAGGATGAGTGGATCCTTTGGTTCTTCATCCATTTCCAACACAACGAAGTCCGTAGGCACGTTTACTCCACTGATCTTCACTGGCAAGTCCTCAAGCAAGCCCACGGGTAACCTCACACTTCTGTCAGCCAGTACTAACGAGATTCTACAATCCTTGAAATGGGTAAAGCCAAGCTTCTTTGCCACGGAATGAGGCATCAGATGTATACTAGCTCCGAGATCACAAAGGCAACTCTTGAACTCCAAAGGACCTAAAGCGCAAGGTATAATGAAGCTTCCAGGGTCTCCCAACTTCTTAGGGACTATCTCCTTGTGTATCACGGCACTACACTCCTCACTTAGAACAAGCACTTCTTTGCTTTCCTTATTCTTCTTCACGAGAGTATCTTTGAAGAATTTGGCGCATTTAGGCATCATTGCAAGGCATTCCACGAGAGGTAGCTTGATCTCTACGTCCTTAAGGTGCTTCTCAAACAAGACTTTATGCTTCTCTATGAGTTGATTCTTGAAACGGCCAGGAAAAGGTAGCTTAGGTACATACGGTTGAGGCACATAAGCATCCTTCTCCTTAGTGGTTTTCTCCGCTTTCTTCTCAACAACCGCTTTCTCACCTCTCCTTGGTCCTTGAATCCAAACATTTTCAAAGTTTATCTCATCATCGGCAGAAAGCTTACCCTCCCCCTCTTGAATTACAACGTCCTCGTTGTTCTTGGGAGTAGCCGGAGGTGCAAGCTCTTTCCCGCTCCTCAATGTAATGGTGTTGGCATATTCCTTAGGGTTCTGCTCACACTTGCCCGGTAAGCTATTCTGACCACTTGTACTCACCTTTCCTTTCTCTAGCTGCTTGATCTTCAAGTTGGTGATCTGAGTAGAGAAATCCGTGAGAGACGAGTCTAAACGAGTATTCATCTCGGCAAACTTCTGATTTGTAGAGGCTTGCCCTTGAATCAATTGTTGAAACATAGCTTGGACAGGATCAACTTGTTGTTGCATCGGTTGTTGTTGCTGAGGTACAAAGCCCGGAGGGTACATTGGCGTATAACCCTTGTTTCCTTGCTGTTGTCTTTGGAAGTTGTTCTGCCCTTGCCCCTGGAAGCCACCACTCGGCTGAAAACCTTTATTGTATGGTACGAAAGGCTTTGCTTGCTGAGCAGGGTACACTTGATCCTTAAGGTTTGCGACATTGGTGCTACGGTATGAGAGATTGTTGTTCTGGTTGTAGCCTTGAGAATATCCTTGAGGTTTGTAGTTTTTTTGACCCGCCACCCAGTTGGCTTCTTCTTGACTCAACTCAAGCTCCTCTAAGGTTTCATCCGCTTCACCAACAAAGTGAACATGCTTCTGATTTGCCAAAACCAACTTGTCAATCTTCTCATGCAATGACTTATGCTCTTTCTTGTGTGACTCTAGCTCAGAACCTCTCGGTGCACGGTCATAATCTTCAGCATAGTTGCCGTCCCTCAATGCCAAGTTCTCAATCAGCTCCATGCCTTCTTCTACCTCTTAACCAAGGAAGTTTCCCTTGCTAGCCGTGTCAAGCAACAAGCGAATCTTTCGTGAAGCTCCGCGGTAGATAATGCTTAGAAGAGTCTCTTCGCTGAAGCCGTGGTGAGGACACTGGATAGTATAGTCCTTGAACCGTTCCATGGCTTTATTGAAAGTCTCATTGTTCCTTTGCGTGAAGCCGTTGATCTCGCTTCTTAGCCTTGCTGTTCTGGTGCTAGAGAAGAATTTTGAGAGAAACGCCTTTTTACACTCGGCCCAAGATGTAATGGTGCCTTGTGGAAGTGTCTTCTCCCAATGTCTAGCCTTGTCTCCAAGAGAAAATGGAAAGAGACGCAGCTTGAAAGCATCTTCGGATTTGCTGTTTATTTTGATCATCCCACATACTTGTTCGAAGTTATCCAGGTGTTCCAAGGCATCTTCCATTGCTAGCCCATGAAACTTATTTTTTTGCACAATTGAGATGAAACCCGGCTTAATCTCGAAGTTGTTGTTCTGTACAGGAGGAGGAGTGATCCCAAACCTATTGTGATGAGTATTGGGAGCATCTCCAGCTCCTATGATCCTTGGGGGTCTAGCCGCGTGTTGGAGGTTTCCATTGCCCCTTCCCACTGCCCCATGAGCTGGAGGAGGTCCCTGTGGATGCTCGTGCTCAGCCATCGCTTCAAAATCCACTGAACCTTGCTGAACAATCTCCTTAAAAGCTCTAGCTTGCTCTCGTACTCTTCTTTGCCGTGAATGACCAAGTTGATGAATGTTGTCCAAGGGTTGAAGTAGATTGTTGTCTCCCCTTGAACGAAGATTCATGTACCTGAAAGACACACGTTTGAGAGTAGAGAAATTAGTATCTTAAACAAAGTAAAGGCTTAGTCTTTACTAAACCCCAAATCTCAATGCTTTCTAAACACTCCTAGAATGGCAACGGCGCCATTTGATAACAAGGTTTTATCTAGGGTGATGCAATGCAACAGGAGGTTATCAAAACTCAAGCAACACACAGTCATAGTATAGCATGCATGAGGAATCAATCCAACCTAGGAGCTAAAAAGTGCAATGAGAATGCAAGGATCGAGTAAAGCTAGGCAAATGATGAACGGTTTTGTAAAAATCCTAAAAACTAAATGCAACGACTAAATGCAAGGCAAAACTATTTTAAAATTACCAGGGATGAGTGAACTACCACGACGAACAAACAGAATGATTAAAATGCAAGGCTATGAATTTATAAAAATCGACTAGTGGATCGACCACAGGATCGACCACTAGATCGAGCAACAACGATTGATCTCGTCTAAAAGTTCAAATGCAACGAAACTAATGAGCAAGATGCAGCAGGTAGCAAGCGAATGACTAGTAAAGATGTAAGAATACTTAAGGAAGAGGTTCTAGGGTTGAGATTCACGTTCAGGGGTTTCAAAGGTTCAAGCTTGGTTTGAAAACTTTAGATCTACCCACTTCGTGAGGTTCTCTAAGCCTTGAAAACAAAACAAGATCCATCCATGGCGTGTGGTATGGATCACTCCTTAGTTCTCTCCTCCAGACCCATGGCATTTGGCGGAAAAAGAGATTGAGGGGCAAGGAAATCAGATTTCAAACACGCGGCTTAACTAGTCCCCTAAACTACCATGGCGTTTGAGAAAGGGAAACTAGTCTCTAGGATGCGGTTTTCAGAGATCTCTGAATCCTGTCAAGGTAAGAGCTCTCTCTGATCATAAAGATCTTGGCGTGAGACTCTTTAAGCCTTAAGAACTCGGCATCCAAGAAGAGAAAGCCATTAAGAACAAGAAAACACCAAACTTGAAAACTTTTTCGACCCCTTTGAATCATCTCAACCCCAAAACCCGATTAAACTACTCGCTACACATTAAGTAAACCAAGCAACGCATGAAAGATGAAGCGATAAACATGAAAAACAATTACTTAAAGGTTAAACGATTCAAGGATTCAAGAACAAAGCTTCAAAGTCTAACAATGGCGAAATCCCCTTCGAACAGAGAGAAAAAGATAAAAATGAAAGCGTCCCCCTCAAAAGCATGCTCGCCGCCTTGCCAAAACAGGCCAAACAGCTCGATGGTCCCCCCCCCCTCGCTAGCGGCCAAAAGCGGTTAAAGTACGCTGAGATCGACTTCGAGATCGATCATCTTCAGACATCGTGCCTTCAGCTCGATCTTTGTCTCGATCTTCCTCGGTGGATCGAGTGCTTTGTTTGATCTTGGAGTCGATCTTTGGAGGATCGAGTGATGGACTCGATCCGGCTCTCGCTCTGCATGGCGTCATTCACGTCCGTACTCCTTGATCGATCGCTTCACTCGATCTCCGTCTCGATCAGTTCCCTTGGATCGGCTGGACTACTTGATCTTCTGGTCGATCTCATCTAGATCGACCGGCCATGCTCGAACCTCCTCTCGATCTCTGGTCCTTAGCAAGCATTCCTGAATTGTCCAAGTCCCACGAACTTCCTCACGAGCCTCAACACGTCCACGAACCCTCCAAGACTCCAAAGTAGCCGAAAACAACCTGTATGCGATGCAAAATGCAAGAATATGCATATGCTGGTGCAAGAACACTCTAGGACCTAAAGTGATGCAAACTATCCTAAAATGCAATGTATATGCGTGAGAAATGATAGGGTCAGGTTTTACCCAAATAAAACTACTGCAAGTGCACAGCAAAAACAGTTGTAGTACAAGGGGTATCGAATCCCAAGAGAGTAATGCAGACTACACTATCGAATGTAGGTTTGGATTAAGCTAAGCAATAAGTAATGAATGTAATGCGAAATAACTAAAGTAATAAAAGCAAGTGGGCATTTTTGAGACTGTTCTTAAAGTTCAGAAAGCTAAAGGCGCTAAGTCAGGACAATTCGCAGGTTGAATCCGAGAGTGTAGAATGCATGAAATCAGGAATGAATTAAAACCGTCTTAAACATGAATCGCAAAGATATAACTAATCAATTCTCAATGCAGAAGTTATCTATGTCTAAATCACAGAGTTTCAAATCTCTTTGCAAACCCTAACAATCTAAACATGCAGTAATGATCAGGTTCAATTGTTCACAAAACTCCTAAGCCAAATCTCTTTGCACTAGGGCGTTTTGCTCATCTAATACTAGTTCAGGTGATTAATAATGCTCTCACATCTATCAAACAACCTAGGGTTTCGAAATCCAGATGATGTGTCTAAGAAATCGATATGAATGCAAGCACAGATGAAGAACCAATGAATTTTCCTAATAGTTTAGCAATTCTACAAACTCTTCTTCAACCTTTGAAAAGCCCTAACTTAACTAACAAACTACTCAGACATGGTGATTTGAGAAAACATCATGAAAAGAATAGATTGCATAATAGAAATAAGAAGCAGAAATAAAGAAGTTCAAAATCTGCTATGAAGGAGTCTGATTTGTCTCTCCAAAAGCTCTGCTATAAATCTCTCTCTAAAGCTCTCAAAAATAATAAGATACAAGATAGATGCCAAAAGAATGGCTGAAAAACCTAATATACAAGCTAAAACACGATATGCGGCCTTTTTGCAAATATTAGAACTTCTGGGCCAAAACTGCAATTTCTTCCCAATCTTTTAGAAAACAGTCACGACCTCCTTCCTTGGTGGGTGACGAGCGTCACCAAAAGTGGTGACGAGCGTCACCCATATGCATACTTTCCTTCCCGAGTTGGATACTTCGTGGCTTCAACTTGCAATGCTCCAAAAAGCTCCAATATCTCCAGTTATGCTCCAGACATGCAATAACCTGCAAAGACTCTTCTAGGACTCTAAAAAGACCAAAAAGACTCAATAAAAAGGAATTATATCATGGTTAAAAACCATAAAAACCATGATATATCAACTCCCCCAGACTTAGCCTTTGCTTGCCCTCAAGCAAACAACAAACAAAGAATAAGGTCGAGGTTTGAAAACAAGAAACAGTCAGTCAGTCATCAGGAACACCATACTAGATAGAGCTTTCGAATCCACATACCACAGAGTCAACACAAGATCAAATTTCAGTTTAATCAACACAAGCTTAGCAAATCTCTCAAATCCAGTCCAAATCCCTTCAAGAAGTCCGAAATTTCTACTGCTAACTCTTTATTTTTATCTAAGTGTGATATCTCATCAAAGTTTTATCATCTTAATCACTTTACAGATTCTTTTCCCTTCCTAACAACTGAACAAATAGATCTCAACCAAACTCTCCTATTTTCTCTTCCCTTAATCTCTTCCTTTGGATATTTTCGATTTTTCACTTCTTTTTTTCTCAACTTTTATAGTCTAAGATATGGTGCTACTCAATACTTGTGTTCCTTGTGAGGAGACAGGTTCTTGAATGTGTTCACTACTGTTGTTCCTTGTGAGGAGACAGGGTCATGAATGCACCATTCTTTGGACTTAATCTTTTAAAAACTACATCTGGGAAGATCAAAGAGAGACTGTATTTTAACCTTATTGTCAGTGTTGAAAGAGAGAATCAAGATCAATAAGAATCAATCACCAAGACAAGAAGTTTAAAGTTCATTAAGGTGGAGCTAACAGCAAATTTTCTAGACTCTCTAAGAACCTAAACCTTCATTGCTAGACTGATCTACCTATGACTTTCAACTTAGTGAGACTTGTAATCAACTACTGTGGCAATGGTTCTTATCAGCAAAAACGTCATATGGTTAGTTCCAAGAAAAACTGACAGTTTCTGAAATTTTGACTCTCTAAAACAGGTTTTTGACTCAACTTTAAGACTCTATAGACATGACATAAAGCACACAATGTCAGTAACCACCTCCCCCAGACTTAAACAACACTGTCCCCAGTGTTATTAAGCCAAGAGTTGGTCAAAATGAAGCATGAGAACGTGTAAAACCAAGGTGGAAAAGTGGTACCTCGCGAAGGAGCTAGTGACGAGCGTCACCAGATTGGTGACGAGCGTCACCACGACTGATACTTCAGAATCGACATGTTGGATGTTTAAATGTTATGCCATCATGTGTACTCCAAAGTCAAATTGTAAGAGCACTAAAAACACACATCAAAACATCCAAACAAAGCATAATCCATGGTCCAACTAGTTCACAAGATATCATCCAAGCAAACTGAACAAAGTGACTCCTTTTTTTTCGATTTTTCTCATGTTTTTGGGTTTTTTTTTTAGCTATGTAATAGAAAACTAAACTAATATATGAAATATAAAACTTACCAGTGGGTTGCCTCCCACTAAGCGCTTGTTTAATGTCATTAGCTCGACTTTGAATGCTGCTCAGACAGCTGGTGGAACAGAAGGTGGCAGTGAATGCCTTGGAGAAGAATGTCTCCTCATCCATGGTGGTTTGTAAGCAGTAGATGTATGAACACTTCCAAGAAAGTGAGGAACATCAGCAGAGTGGGTCATGACTGTGGGTGGGATACTTCTTTTTCCTGCAGAATCATCAAAAGAAACACCAAGCATTCTTTGCTTAGTTGCAGGTTTATGGGTTGTGGAATGGTGAATTTTCGGATTGGCAACATATGATGGACTTGTAGCTGTAAAATCACGTTGCTGCTTTGTGTTCATGTTGGTGACGAGCGTCACCAGGTCAGTGACGGTCGTCACTGACCCTGCAGTTCGAGTTGCTGCAGTTTTCCAGCAATTCAGCTCTGCAAGTCTTGCCTCCATCACAAACACGTCTTCCTCCAGCAAATTGGCATTCATTAGAACCTCTTTTTCAAGCCCAGTCATGAAGATATGATTCTCATTGAAATCCTCAAACCCAACAGCTTCTGCAGAAGTTTCAGATATTGGCTCTTCAATAGCCATCTTGCTCACTTGCCCACTAATATCTGATTCATTGACACACTCAGCAATAGTGTCTTCTGAATGCTCCATGACAGTCTCTTCATCTCTGGAAGTTCTTACAGAAAAGGTCTAACCATCAATGGTAGAACTCCCTCTTAACTTATCCATGTCAAAGTTCATGACAACATCACCAAGATCAAGCTCAATGTTCCCCCTTCTAACATCAATGATGGCTCCAGCAGTAGCCAAGAATGGTCTTCCCAGAATAAGAGGATCTTTAGGTTCTTCAGCATATTTCAGAACCACAAAATCTGTAGGAATTATGCAGCCTTCAATGTTAACATGAACATTCTCTAACATGCCTTCTAGGGTCCTTATGGATCGATCTGCTAGGATGAGAGAGATCCTAGCTGGCTTGAAATCAGTCATTCCAAGTCTAGCAGCAACAGAGAAAGGCATCAAGTTAATACTTGACCCTAGATCACATAGAGAGTGTTGAAAACGTCCTACAGATATTGAGCAATCAAGCACAAAGGTCCCTGGATCAGATAGCTTCTCTGGAACTCTGCTTTGAGTGATGGTATTGACTTGTTCAGAAACAGTCACCTTCTTCTTCTTCTTTGGAACTGTGCCTAAGAGAATTGCACTGATGTCTCTGGTAAGCAATGCTCCTTCCTCAGGACTTACACCATTCACCACCATCCTCTTTACATACCTCCTTAGTGCAGGTGAAAGTGTGACTGCATCAACAAGAGAAATCTCAACCATCATCTTCTCTATAATAGCCTTGCATCTGGCTTCTTCTATCTCCTGTTTTAACTTCCTAGGATGCTTAGGGAATGGTATTTTGGATTTATAGACTCGTTCCTGACCATTATATGCAGTTATAGGCGAAGCAGCTTCGTTCTGGGGTGGGTGACGACCGTCACCAGGGGGGTGACGCTCATCACTCACTTGTGACAACCCCCGATATCCTTGTAGGTTGGTGACGAGCGTCACTCCTCCTTGGTGACGCTCGTCACTCACCTCTGAGACAGAAAATTTTTCATCTTCAGACTCCATGAGTTGCACGATCTGTTCTGCACTCAACCTCTTTTTCTGCACTGTTTTAAGCTCCTTTTCATTCCTGACTGTGATGGCATTAACCTGATGCTTGGGATTGATATCAGTCCTTCCAGGAAGGAATCCCTCTTGCCTTTGAACAGCTCTTGCAGTTTGAGCAACCTGCACATCAAGCTTCTTCATGTGAGAGTTCAGACTCTCAATTTTTCCATTCAGGTCTTGATACAGCGAATCTAGCTTGCCATTGAAGTTCATTGTCATCTTCTGCTGTCCTTCAAGTACCTCCTCCAGCATAGCTTCCATTTTATTGTCTTTTGGAGGTGCAGTTTGGTGGGAAGAAGAACCAAAATTCCTGCTGTTTTGGTAAGGTTTATCAACTTCAGTCTTCTGGAATGGGGACTTAGGAGTGTAACCAGGCGTGCTCTGTCCTCCTGTAAAGGTACTCTGCTGATTATTGCTGTTGTAGCCTCTGTTCCATTGCTGATTTCCAAACCTTTGGCTCTGAAAACCCCCTCCATTGATGAAATTAACATCTTTCTGCTCAAATTCTTCAGGATTTTCGAAACTCTCCACTTCTGCAGCGAATTGGACTGACTTCTTTCCCACCAAATGTTTGTGCATGCTGTCCAACTTAGCCTTAACTTCAGCTATTTGGTTTCCATCATTCAAACCAGCCTGCTGCTTTCTCTGAAAATTTGCATTCTTAGTGCTGTTACTGCAGGCCAAGTTTTCAATCAATCTTACAGCTTCTTCTGGTCTGTTGGTGTTGAAGTTTCCACTACTTGAAGCATCCAGCGCCATCTGATATTTCCAGTCAATGCCTCTGAAGAAGATGCCAAGCAGCTGCACCTGATTGAAACCATGATGAGGACAGTCCCTTTGATAAGACTTAAACCTGATCCAAGAAGCCTTAAAAGCTTCAGTAGGACCTTGTGTAAAGGATGCAATTTTTGTCCTCATATCCTCTGATCTTGCATCATCATAGAAGTTATTCAGAAAGGCATTTTTGGTGTCTTCCCAAGTGGTCAATGAAGCAGGCTCCAGTTGCTTCAGCCAATATGCAGCCTCTCCTCCAAGAGAGTAAGGGAAAAGCTTGCAGAACACGAAGTCATTGGTGACTCCATTGGCTTTGACACTTGAAGTCAAGTCCTCAAACCTCTCAATGTGATCCATAGGATGCTCATGAGGCAAACCATGGAATGGATGCTGGCCAACCAGCTGATAGTAGACAGGTTTAATCTCAAAATCGTTCCTCTGGAAGGCAGGAGGTCGGATTGCAGCTCTGTTGGCATAGAACTGATCAGGTCTGTTATAGTCACCTAGAGTCCTCTGAACAAAACGCCCAGCAGCGTTATTGACAGCAGCAGGGACTCCCACGTTCTCATTCACTTGTTGAACCTGCTGTTCAACAATGACATTCCCCTCTTGATCAATTCTCTACCCCTCTTCGTTCCTCCTGTTTCCTTCCCCGTCAACCAAGTGACCTTCTGCATCTTCAACCAAGATAAGTGGAGCGACCATTGTAGATTGCTTCTTAGCTTTCCTGTTAGTTCTCTCCAACCAAGCAAGCTCGTCGATGCTCAAAGTCACAAGCTCCTTCTCTTTGTTGCTTCTGGTTCTGCGATTAGGCATACACCTGAAACAGGAACAAAGAAAAGTAGCTGAAAGTCAGTAAACAAATAAAAACTTAGACAAAATTCTAATACTAGAAATCGATAGGCAGTTATTACTCCCCGGCAACAGCGCCAAAAACTTGATAGGGTCAGGTTTTACCCAAATAAAACTACTGCAAGTGCACAGCAAAAGCAGTTGTAGTACAAGGGGTATCGAATCCCAAGAGAGTAATGCAGACTACACTATCGAATGTAGGTTCGGATTAAGCTAAGCAATAAGTAATGAATGTAATGCAAAATAACTAAAGTAATAAAAGCAAGTGGGCGTTTTTGAGACTGTTCTTAAAGTTCAGAAAGCTAAAGGCGATAAGTCAGGACAATTCGCAGGTTGAATCCGAGAGTGTAGAATGCATGAAATCAGGAATGAATTAAAACCGTCTTAAACATGAATCGCAAAGATATAACTAATCAATTCTCATTGCAGAAGTTATCTATGTCTAAATCACAGAGTTTCAAATCTCTTTGCAAACTCTAACAATCTAAACATGCAGTAATGATCAGGTTCAATTGTTCACAAAACTCCTAAGCCAAATCTCTTTGCACTAGGGCGTTTTGCTCATCTAATACTAGTTCAAGTGATGAATAATGCTCTCACATCTATCAAACAACCTAGGGTTTCGAAATCCAGATGATGTGTCTAAGAAATCGATATGAATGCAAGCACAGATGAAGAACCAATGAATTTTCCTAAAAGAAATAAGAAGCAGAAATAAAGGAGTTCAAAATCTGCTGTGAAGGAGTCTGATTTGTCTCTCCAAAAGCGCTGCTACAAATCTCTCTCTAAAGCTCTCAAAAATAATAAGATACAAGATAGATGCTAAAAGAATGGCTGAAAAACCTAATATACAAGCTAAAACACGATCTGGGGCCTTTTTGAAAATATTAGAACTTCTGGGCCAAAACTGCAATTGCTTCCCAATCTTTTAGAAAACAGCCACGACCTCCTTCCTTGGTGGGTGACGAGCGTCACCAAAAGTGGTGACGAGCGTCACCCATATGCATACTTTCCTTCCCGAGTTGGATACTTCGTGGCTTCAACTTGCAATGCTCCAAAAAGCTCCAACATCTCCAGTTATGCTCCAGACATGCTATAACCTGCAAAGACTCTTCTAGGACTCTAAAAAGACCAAAAAGACTCAATAAAAAGGAATTATATCATGGTTAAAAACCATAAAAACCATGATATATCAAGAAACTAACTTATATGTATGCAAAATGCATGGAATATGCAGCTATATCAGCAACCAGACAGGAGAAGTCTGACAAGAACGACCTGGCGGAGGCAGCTTAACGAGGGTGATCTAACGGGGGTGGCCTGACAGGGGCAGCCTGACAATAGCGACTTAACTGAGGAGACCTGAAAGGGGCAATCTGATATATCATGGTTTTTATGGTTTTTAAGCATGATATAAGTCCTTTTATTGGGTCTTTTTGGTCTTCTTAGAGTCCTAGTAGAGTCTTTGCAGGTTATAGCATGTCTGGAGCATAATTGGGGATATTGAAGCTTTTTGGAGCATTGCAAGTTGAAGCCACGAAGTGCCTAGCTCGAAGAAGAAAGTATGCCTTATGGTGACGCTCGTCACCACTCTTAGTGACGCTCGTCAGCCACCAAGGAAGGAGCGTGGCCTGATTTATTAAAAGTATGAAGACTATTTGCAGAATTGGCCCAGAAGTTCCCATATTTGCAAGAAGGCCCCAGATCGTGTTTAGCCTCTATTTATTAGGTTTTTCAACCATTGTTGGCTTTTATCTTAGATTTTTGAATTCAGAGAGGTTGAGAGAGAGATTTATTCAGAGCTTTTTTGGGAGACAAATCCTGTACTCTTTTGAGAAGATTTCGAACCCCCTTATTTTTTTACTCTTTCTCTTAATGCAATTTTATTCAGTTATGTTTTGTGATTTCATGATCATGTCTGAGTAATCTGCTAGTTAAGTTAGGGCTTTTTGAAAGGTTGATGAAGAGATAGTAGAATCGCTACCTGTTAGGAATATCTTCTGGTTTTTCATCTCTGCTTGCTTTAAAATCGAATTTCTTAGACACATCATCTAGAAATCCGAAACTCATAGGTTGTTAAATATATGTGAGAGCATTTTTGATAAACTGAACTAGTATTTGATGAGCAAAACAACTTAGTGCAAAGAGATTTGGCTTAGAAGTTCTGTGAACAATTGATTCTGATCATATTGCATGTTTAGGTTGTTAGGGTTTGCAAAGAGATTTGAAACTCTGTGATTTAAACATATTTAACTTCTACAATGAGAATTGATTAGTTGTATATTTGATATTCATGTTCAAAACGGTTCTTAATCATTCCTGATTTCATGCATTCTACATTCTCGGATTCAACCTACGAACTGTCCTGACTTAGCGCTTTTAGTCTTCTGGAACTTAGATCAAACAATAAATTCGCTTGATTACTTTTATTTTATCATTCGCATTATATACATTACGTTCTGTTTAGCTTAATTCGAACCTACATTCGATAGTGTAGTTTGCATTACTCCTTTGAGATTCGATACCCCTTGTACTACAACTGCTTTTGCTGTGCACTTGCAGTAGTTTTATTTGTGTAAAACCTAAGCCCTATCACAGTCTGACAAGGGGGGGCCTGACAGGGGCAGCCTAGTGAGGGCAACCTAACAGAAAAGTCTGATCAGGGCGACCTGACCCTAGAATGCCAAGAAACAGCTATGGGACCTTTGGGGGCTTCTCCCCCCCCCCCCCCCCCCCACCCCTCCCGAAGGGGTTTGACGCCTAAGTCTGAAAGGCCACAAAAATCGAAGGAGGACCAGAAAATGGGATGGTGAGAGGTGAAATTTGTCAGAAACCAAGAGAAAAAGTAATTTTGGGAGTAGAAAGGATCTCTCTTTTTGTGATTTCGTGGGTAGAGGAAGCCTCCCTTTTAATTGAGAGAAACATGGTACATAAAAGGGATACCTCTGGAGTTTTGTCGTTCCTAGACATAGGCCTCAGTACTTACTTTGTGTGTTGACTTGGGTAAGAGTGATTTCTGCACATGCGTTTTCTAGAGGTGGGTACCAGATGGAAAAGATGGAGTATGGACTGGAAATTTAGGCCCAACACCCATAATTATATGCATAAATATACATATTTATTTCTTTTAGTAATGAAAAAAATACAGCATAAATCACTTTAGCTAGGTTTAATGTCAGAAAAAGTCATTTAAAGAAACTAAATTCCTTTATGTTTTGAAAAGACCAAAATATCTTTATATTTGTTGTTTCACCATCTTCTTTTGCAACCTTTGAAAAAATAAAATCATTTTCACATTTTTTGGCAGCCGCGGTAACAAAAAAAAACTCTTAGTTTGGCATCTTCTTTTTAGCTGAAGAACACAACCTTCCATTTTCACCTCTCTCTTCTAGAAATAAAATGCCGAAGAACACAACCTCCCATTTTTGTCTATCTCTTCTATATCATTTTGAAGAAGATATATTAACAGAAAATATCAAAGATATGAAGATATCCTCCTCACTCCGATGAACTGCCGTGTATTGGAAATATTGTGTTCTCCTTCTTTAGATCTGGTTGTCTTCTTTTGATCTAGTCAAGGGTTCATTGTCCATGATTCATTGTCCACATTTCATTGTCCACGGTTGATTATCAAGAAATGATAGAGATTGTGGCTTTTATCACCGGTATGGATTCTTTTTTCCTTCTAATGTTATCCACTTGTTCAGTCCATTCTCATACATATTTATCCACGTTTTTTACCACATCCACATCCGCATTCACCATAGGAGCTCATTCCCACAATGTCAGTTTTTAAGTTTGATGGAAGAATTGTGGACACGTGAGTGTAGACAAGCATTTGGCCGTAACTAGAGAAAAACAAATTTCACAGACACTCAGCATTTGTAAGGGATGACTAGCATAGACACAAATATACGACTAACAACAAACGGTGGACATAGTGCTGTGTATATGAAATTGATACAACCACCCATGGTGATATGATAGGGGATAGCACGGTAGCTGCAGAACCAGAGGAGGAACCGGAGATAGTAGGGAGGATCACTCGTTCCAGAGCTAAGGAGCTGGCTAAGGAAGTTCATGCACTTATGGCAGAAGGATTATGCAACCTACCAGCTATTCAAGTTTTCAACATCTTCAACCAAAAGACTCCACCCGGTAATGATAACTAAGTAACTTAGGTGAGGAGTCTGTACTCTTTTTCCCATGATGAGTTTTGTCCCATTGGGTTTTCTCAACATGGTTTTTAATGAGGCAGATGAATCACTACGTCAAGTTACTTAGGAGTCATTGCCAATGGGTAATAAATGTATGAGCTACTTTGGCCTTATACTTAGTATTTTCAGGCGCACCAATTAGGATTCTAAGGAATGGGACGCCTTGTTGTTTTATTCTTTACTTTGGACGCTTTGTTGTTTTCTTTCTTAGACGCCATGCTGTTTGGTTTTTAGGGTAGTATAAGACTTGTATTACGCCCCTTTTGTAAATCAGCGAAGAACTAAGTGTTAAACAAACAGCCATTGCTGCATTTCTTCTCTCACCCTTTGATCTCTTGAATGTGTTCTTGTGGATCCGAGTTTCTATTCACCAAGTGTCCTTGAAACTCTACTATCTGTTACTCCCATTTTATCACTTAAATCGTTCCATTAAACCCTTAATACCATTCTAATCTCACTCTACACTATCACTTCCCCTTTCACACGATCATCATCACCATTTCGCAATCATCATTTGATCTTCATCAGCCTATCTTCAGAGTAGTTCCAGGGGAGAACGTGTCACATGGATTTGCACACATGGTTAAATACACTAGAGCTGTGGACACAGTCGCATGGACATGAGTTGTAGAAAATCAGTAGTGAAAGTTTACCTTCCATAGTAGTTTGTATGGACACTAATACTATTTACAAATCTAGTAGCTAACTAGTATGTACACAAATACATGGATAATAAGCAGTAGACACAATTGTATATACATGAAATTGATACAATCGCACATAAATTTGTGCACATGGTTAAGTGCATAAGGATGGTGGACGCACTCCTCTTGACATGAGTTGTGGACAATAAATATTAACAACAATTTCTCATTAAAGGTAATTTTGGTATATAAATGATGAAACAATTTTAAAGTGACTTAATACTACAAAGTTACTTAATTTGAAACTAGATTTGTTAAAATGACTTTTTAAGTAAATCACTCTTTTAAAATTTAACTATACATTATAAAAATATATAGTACAAAACATATACTTTGTTATTTTCTTTTAACAAGTAAAACTCAAAATTTGATTTTTTCATATATATGCATGTGGATATAAATATTAATTTTGCAGAAGTCAAAATCCCATGCAAACTTGTCGTGCATGTATTTTGTTAATCTTAAATACAGTCTAATTTTAATTTTAGTTGTTAAATGATAATTATTATTTGAAAAAACTATATATGTCCTCAGAGGAGTGAGGTGGCTGGTTCGTACGAGTGTGCGGACCAACTATCTACCCCTTCTTAGGATAAATAAAGATGGTAAAACTCATTTTTGTTTAATTAGCATTACGCCAAAGAAAAATATATACATCAAATATGTATTAGTAAGATTATATAGTGTAAGGGGAAATCATAATATAGATAATATTACAAACATATTATAAATTTTTAATTATT
This sequence comes from Thlaspi arvense, assembly GCA_911865555.2. Taxonomy (NCBI): domain Eukaryota; kingdom Viridiplantae; phylum Streptophyta; class Magnoliopsida; order Brassicales; family Brassicaceae; genus Thlaspi; species Thlaspi arvense. The sequence continues at coordinate 17,612,022 of OU466860.2, forward strand.
ATTTAATATAATTTTTAGATTTGTAATTATATGTCACTTAAATGTTAGAAAATATTTGCTTTTAAAAAATTCAATTTTAAAATGTTCAAAACAATATGAAACATTTGTGTGATTGTTGTTAAATACTAAAACTGCAAATATATATAAATATAATATTTACAAACTATTTATATATTACTATTAATTATGTTTATAAAAAAATTATATCTATACATGTGTGCGATGCAACTATCTAATTAAAAAATAATTTTACTTTTAATAATAGTCAAATAATAATTTTAATAGATTTAAAAAACTGAGGTTGTTGTAAAAAATGAATATAATTTAAATAAATACATAAGTTTAGTATGGAATGACATATGTGATTATTTTTTTTGTTATAGACTGTTTTAGCTTAGTGAAGATAGTGTCCCAACCACGTGGATTGCTAGCTTTCACACTATATTTAGAAGAATTTGAGACAATTAGAAAAGAATTTTTTTTTTTTCATTTCGAATATTCTATCCGTTAAAAATTTAAATGCAGATAATTTAGTAAAGAGTGCTCGAAACTACTATAAATTTTTGTATACTAAAATCTTATTGGACTTCAATTTCGTTTTTTTGTATTGGGCCTTGATAATCTTCCATAGTATGCTGATTTTTTGAATTACTTGGCTTGTGATGTATATCTACTTTAGCCAATATGGGTTAATTTAAAATGAAGTTGACGAAAACAAAAATAGTCCACTCATTTAGGTTTTTAAACCGTTATGTGTTGCTGTTAAAAAAATATATATATTTATTTGTTTCCCAAAAGTGACAAATCAACTACCGCTCAATATTTTCACATATATTATTATATAAGCTTTTATTATATTGCTAGATCTAAGAGCATCAGTATCGATGATACTGTCCTCAAAACTTTTAATATTTTTTTTATTATTAAAAAATCCGAATTTTTTTTTTAAATAAAAAAAAAATTTGACAAATTTCGTTATGTGGCAGAGAGACGCCTTTTCCGCCCCTATGCAGAGAGTCGACTCTGCCTTTTCATCTCCCAACGTCATTTTTTTTTTCTTTTTTTTTTTCCTTTTTTCATTAGTCTTAGTAAAACTCTCCAATGTTGGTGCTCTAAGATTACACATCATCCTCTTCTAGATCTGGCCGTCCCCAGGAAAAAGAAAAATAAGAATCAGAATCAAAATGAAACGAGACTAAATAAATTTATTGTTTGAGGAAAACATACAAACAGTCAAACAGATGGCACCACCAGACGTTAAAAATTTCCCATCTTCAACACCAGCTATGGCCGCCGATCCCAAATGGAGCAACAAACTCAAAACACAATCCTATCGCGCGACGCCAGCAACCTTACTCCCACAACTGTAACCACAAGCAACAACGACGGTGGCAACGCCCAAGCAACCGCCGGATCTGCTGTTGCTGCTGTTTTTGGTTAATATTAATCCTCTTAATCACCATCCTCATCGCTTCTCTCATCGCAATTGGACTTTACGTCATCTACCACCCTCATCCACCGTTGTTTACCGTCGTGTCTCTCCGAATCGACCGATTCAATCTCACCACATCTCCCGATTCCTCCGCCGCACATCTCATTTCTCTCTTCAATTTAACACTAATCACCAAAAACCCTAATTACCATTTCGTTTACAATTACTAACCGTTTTTAGTCTCTGTTGTGACTTATCCAGACAAGATTTTCCTCGGAAACGGTACGATTCCGGCTTTCTCGAGCGAAGAGAAGAATCTGACTTCGATTAGAGGAATCGTCGTGGCATCGACGGAGACTCGTGAGGTTGATTTTGGGGATATTTTGGGTTTGAAATCTGACCTGAAGCGTAGAAAGGGATTGGATTTGAAGATTGTGATAGATACAAAAGTTGAGATTATAATGGGGAAATTGAAAAGCAAGAGAGTTGGGATTAGAGTTTCTTGCAGTGAGATTAAAGGGAGTTTGCCTAATGGTAAAGCTCCTTCAATGGCTTCCACTGATAAATCTAAGTGTAAGGTTGATCTTAGGATCAAGATCTGGAATTGGACCTTTTAACTTTATAGTTTATTTTCTATATTTAGTTTACGGGGGAAATTGGTTATTTCGTTTCTTGTGTATTTTACTATTTTGTGCACTTGAGAGTATCGTTTTATTGTAAACAATTGTTGATCAAAGATGAAAATCTGCTGTAACAATAGAGTACTAGATTTGTGTGTGTGTGAAATGAAGTACATTTGTGTGTCTGTGAAATGAAGCATCATTTTGTGTTTCTCTCATGGATGATCGAACTTGAATTTGTACTATTGTTTTTGTTCTAATACAGAACTTATATACTCCCTCCGTTCTATATTGTATGATGTTTTAGATTTTTTATTTTGTTCCATAAAGATTGATTTTCTACATTATATTTAATATATTTCTGTTTCCAAGATAATTTTTTGAATAAAAAAGTATAAAAAATTAGTATTAAATTAATAAACAAACAAAAAGTACTTTAAAAAAATAAATAATCATTGTTTTCTTAATATCTGTGAAACATTTAAAACATCATACATTCTGGAACGGAGGGAATAACTATTTCTAAGAGTGAATAGTCAATATGCTGCTAAGAGTTTGAAAATAATTTGAATACCCCTCTCTTAATCTGACTGTCCTCTCTTTACTTTTCTTTTTATTTTGCCATCACCTTTCTTCATTATTATAATAATATTCGGTAATTAATAAAATAAAAAAAAACAAATTAATAATATTATAATTTAATTTTAAACCAATTATCAATCACTGACGGGCCCCACATCTTCATCTTCTTTATGGCTGGTTGGCGGATCGAGCATCTTCATTCTTCGTGTTTCCCAAAACCCAACATTCTCCTTCTTGAAGTTGTATGGGAATTTTATAAGGTGAGTCTGTTGCCGCATTATCTCCTTTACATAGGCTATGAATCTTAGAATAATAGGGAGTGCTACACATTGTTGCTCTTGGTCTTCTAATGGTGTTATAGTTCTGAATTTTTTGTGGATGAATGGGTAATTGAAATTCTTTGCTAAGAGTTATAGGTCGGTAAATAGGAGCAGTTATAATCATCAAATCATCCTGATTCGTAGTAAATCGTTGTAGATTCGTAGATAAATAGAAATTTTATGGGTACACGAACATGGTACTACTAGACCAACTGGTATTACTAAGACATCAGGTATTACTGGGACCAACTGGTATTACTGAGCATTGTTTAGAAAACTGGTAATACTGATAGATGTAGTATTTCGGGAACAACTGGGGTATAACTAGACTAGTATTACAGCTTCTAATAGTGAGAGAACTGATATGATTGAGACATATACTAATGATATTTGTTATTGTTGTGATGTTACTGCATATTGCATGTATTTTGCATACATATTAGTTAGCTTTTCATGCATTTACATCACGCTTTAGACTAGATTGCATCACTTAGGGTCCTAAGCATTCTCGCACCAGCATACCCATGTTCCTTGTATTTTGCATCACATTCAGGTTGTTTCTGGCTACTTTGGAGTCGTGGAGGTTCGTGGACGTGCTGAAGCTGTTGTGGCGGTTCGTGGAAGGTTGGATGTTTGCTAAGGACCAGAGATCGGGGAGCAGATCGAGCATGGCATGTCGATCTAGATGAGATCGACCAGAAGATCGAGAAGACCAGGCGATCCAAGGAAAATGATCGAGACAAAGATCGAGTGGAGCAATCGATCAAATGGTACGGACGTAAATGACGCCATGCAGAGCGAGAGCCGAATCGAGTCCACCACTCGATCCAACCGAAGATCGATACCAAGATCGGATGCAACACTCGATCCGCCGAAGATGATCGAGACCCAGATCGAGTTGAAGACACGATGTCCGAAAGTGATCGAGAGAGCCGCTCGATCCCGAAGTCGATCTCTGTCATTTTAACCGCTTTTGGTCGCTAGGGGGGGGGGGGGGGGGGGGGGGGGGGGGGACCATCGAGCTGTTTTTTCGCCATTTTGGGAAGGCGGTGATGTCTCTTTCCACACACACTTTTTCAATCTTATTTTTTTATGCTTTTTCTCTCTGGTTTGGAGATTATCCACCATTGTTACGCTTGAGCTTTGTTCTTAAAATAGTTTCGAATCGTTTAAGTCTTAAGGAATCGTTTTCATGTTCATCGCTTCATCTTTCATGTTTATTTTGGTTATTCTCATGTGTAGCGAGTAGTTTCCTTTGGGTCTCGAGGTTGAGAGGATTCACGGGGTCTAAGGGGTTTTCAAGTTGGTAGTTTTCTTGTTCTTAATGGCTTTCTCTTCTAGGATGTTGAGTCCCTAAGGCTTAATGACTCTCACGCCAAGATCTTTATGATCAGAGAGGTCTCTTACCTTGACAGGATCTAGAGATCTCTGAAAATCACATCCTAGAGACTAGTTACCCTTTCCCAAAAGCCATGGAAGTTTAGGGGACTAGTTAGGCCGTGTGTTTGAAATCTGAGTTCATTGCCCTTCAACCTCTCTTTCCACCAGAAGCCATGGGTTTGGAGGAGAGGATGAAGGAGTGATCCATATCGAAAGCCACAGATGGCTCTTGTTTTTGTTTTCAAGGCTTAGGGAATCTCACAAAGTGAGTCGATTTAAAGTTTCAACCCCAACTTGGACCCTTGAAACCCCGGACCATGAATCTCAACCCTAGACCCTTCTCTCTTAGCATTCTTACATCTTCGTTAGTCATTCGCTTGATATTTGCTGCGTCCTGGTCATTAGTTTCTTCATGATTGCATTTTTAGACGAGATCGATCCAAACTGCTCGATCTAGTGGTCGATCCTGTGGTCGATCCACTAGTCGAGTTTTGTTAAATCATAGCCTTGCATTTTAATTATTCCGTTTATTCCCCGTCGTAGTTTAATCATTCCTGGTATTTTTAAAATAGATCTGCATTTCATTTGGTTGCTGCATATAGTTTTTAGGATTTTTTACAAAACCGCCTGTTATTCGCTTAGCTTTACACTGCTCTTGCATTCTCCTTGATCTTCCTAGCTCCTAGAAATGGATTGACTCTCACTTGCATACTATACTACAATCTAAGTGTTGCATTTGAGTTTGATAGCCTCATTGCATTCTCACCCTTGCAAAGAAAGAAGTTATCAAATGGCGCCGTTGCCATTCTAGGAGTGTTAGAAAGCATAGAGATTTGGAGCTTAGTAAAGACTAAGCATTTACCTTGTTTTAGTTACTAATCTCTCTACTCTAAAACGTGTGTCTCTCAGGTACATGAATCTTCGTTCAAAGGGAGACAAGAATCTACTTCAACCCTTGGACAACATTTATCAGTTTGGTCATTCACGGCAAAGAAGAGTACGAGAACAAGCCAGAGCCTTTGAGGAGATTGTTCAGCACGGTTTGGTTGACTTTGAAGCTATGGCTGAACACGAGCATCCAGAGGGACCTCCTCCAGCTCACGGGGCAGTGGGTAGGGGCAAGGGAAACCCCCAACACGCGGCTAGACCCCCAAGGATCATAGGAGTCGGAGATGCTCTCAATACTCATCACAATAGGTTTGGGATCACTCCTCCTCCTGTACAAAACAACAACTTCGAGATTAAGCCGGGTTTCATCTCCATGGTGCAAAACAACAAGTTCCACGGCTTAGCAATGGAAGATCCCTTGGAGCACCTTGACAATTTCGAGCAAGTATGTGGGATGATCAAGATAAACGGTATATCAGAAGATGCTTTCAAGCTGCGTCTCTTTCCTTTTCACTCGGAGACAAAGCTAGGCATTGGGAAAAGACCCTTCCACAAGGCACCATCACCTCATGGGCCGAGTGTAAAAGGGCATTTCTCTCAAAATTCTTCTCTTACACCAGAACAGCACGGTTGAGAAGCGAAATCAGCGGCTTCACTCAGCGGAACAATGAGACATTCAATGAGGCAATGGAACGTTTTAAAGACTACACGATCCAATGTCCTCATCACGGTTTCAGTGAGGAGACCTTACTCAGCACCATCTACCGCGGAGCTTCACCAAAAATCAGGTTGTTGCTTGACACAGCTAGTAAAGGGAACTTCCTTGGTCAGGAGGTAGAAGAGGGCATGGAGCTGATTGAAAATTTGGCATTGAGTGATGGAAACTAAGCTGAGGATTATGACCGTGCACGGAGAGGATCTGAGCTAGAGTCTCACAAAAAGGAGCTGAAATCCTTGCATGAGAAAATTGATAAGCTGGTGTTAGCCAACCAGAAGCATGTTCACTTTGTTGGTGAAGCTGATGAGAATCAAGAAGAGCTTGAGTTGAGCCAGGAAGAAGCCAATTGGGTGGCAGGACAGAACAATTACAAACCTCACGGCTACAACCAAGGCTACAACCAGAACAACAATCTCTCCTACCGTAGTACCAACGTCGCCAACCCTAAAGACCAAGTGTACCCTGCTCAGCAAGCAAAACCTTTCATACTTTACAACAAAGGTTTTCAGCCGAGTGATGGCTTCCAAGATCAAGGGCAGAACAAATTCCAAGGGCAACATCAAGGTAACAAGGGTTGTACGCCAAACTACCCTCCAGGCTTTGCACCTCAGCAGCAACAGCCGATGCAACAACAGGTTGATCCGGTTCAGGCCATGTTTCAGCAGCTGATCCAAGGGCAAGCCTCTACAAACCAGAAGTTCGCCGAGATGAACACTCGTCTAGACTCGTCTCTCACTGACTTCTCCACTCAGATCACCAACTTAAACAACAAGATCAAGCAGCTAGAGAAGGGGAAAGCGAGTACAAGTGGTCAGAATAGCCTACCGGGCAAGTGTGAGCAGAATCCTAAGGAATATGCCAACGCCATCACGTTAAGAAGCGGCAAAGAGCTAGCACCTCCGGTTACTCCTAAGAACAACGAGGACGTTGTAATTCAAGAGGGGGAGGGTAAGCTTTCCGCTGATGATGAGATCAACTTTGACAATGTCTGGATTCAAGGGCCAAGAAGAGGAGACAAAGCAGTTGCTGAGAAGAAAGCGGAACAAACTACTAAGGAGAAGGATGCTTATGTACCTCCACCGTATGTACCTAAGCTGCCTTTTCCTGGCCGTTTCAAGAAGCAACTCATAGAGAAGCATAGAATCCTCTTTGAGAAACATCTTAAGGACGTAGACTGCCTTGCAATGATGCCTAAATGCGCCAAATTCTTTAAAGACACTCTCGTGAAGAAGAATAAGGAAAGCAAGGAGGTGCTTGTTCTAAGTGAGGAGTATAGTGCTGTGATACATAAGGAGATAGTCCCTAAGAAGTTGGGAGACCCTGGAAGCTTCACTATACCTTGCGCTTTAGGCCCTTTGGAGTTCAAGAGCTGCCTTTGTGATCTCGGAGCTAGCATAAATCTGATGCCTCATTCCGTGGCGAAGAAGCTTGGCTTTACTCGTTTCAAAGACTGTAGAATCTCGTTGGTACTGGCTGATAGGAGTGTGAGGCTACTAGTAGGCCCTAAGGTATGCTTTCTTAGGGCCTAATAACACCTATCCCGTGATTGTGAATGAAAACTTAAGTGATGATGAGTTACACTCGCTCCTGACTGAGCTGAGAAAGTATAGGAAGGCCATTGGGTACTCTCTCAGTGACATCAAGGGCCTTTCACCAATGCTTTGCACTCACATGATTCACTTGGATAATGAGAATGCCTCTTCTATAGAACATCAAAGGCGTTTGAATCCTAATTTGAAAGAGGTTGTTAAGAAAGAGATCCTTAAGCTTTTAGAGGCTGACGTGATCTATCCCATAAGTGACAGCACGTGGGTTTCTCCTGTACACGTGGTGCCTAAGAAGGGAGGGATCACGGTCATAAGGAACGATAAAGATGAGCTTATTCCTACTAGGACCATCACTGGTCATAGGATGTGTATTGATTATAGGAAACTTAATCTTGCAACTAGGAAGGATCATTTCCCTTTACCTTTTATTGATCAAATGCTTGAGAGACTTGCTAATCACCCTTACTACTGTTTCCTCGATGGGTATAGCGGTTTCTTTCAGATACCAATTCACCCAAATGATCAGGAGAAGACGACCTTCACATGTCCCTATGGTACCTTTGCTTATCGAAGGATGCCATTTGGATTGTGTAACGCACCGACGACGTTTCAGAGGTGTATAATGTCGATCTTCTCCGATCTAATAGAAGAGATGGTAGAGGTGTTTATGGATGACTTCTCTGTCTATGGTGCGTCCTTTTCTGCGTGTTTGTTGAATCTTTGCAGGGTACTAAAGCGTTGTGAAGAGACAAACTTGGTGCTAAACTGGGAGAAGTGCTACTTTATGGTTAAGGAAGGGATCGTGCTTGGTCACAAGATATCAGAGAAGGGCATTGAGGTTGATCAGGCTAAAGTGGAAGTCATGATGGGTCTTGAGGCGCCGGTTAACGTTAAGGGAGTCAGAAGTTTCTTGGGACACGCCGGGTTCTATAGGCGCTTCATCAAGGACTTCTCCAAGATTGCACGCCCTCTTACACGGTTGCTGTGCAAAGAAGCTGATTTTGTGTTTGATGAGGAGTGTTTGCGAGCTTTCGTGACCATCAAGGAATCCCTTACATCAGCCCCTATAGTTCAAGCACCAGACTGGACACTACCCTTTGAGATTATGTGCGATGCTAGTGACTACGCCGTAGGAGCCATTCTTGGTCAGAGGAAAGACAAGAAGCTGCACGTGATTTACTATGCTTCAAGAACCTTGGATGACACGCAAACGAGGTACACTACTACAGAGAAGGAGTTGCTTGCAGTAGTGTTCGCCTTTGAGAAGTTCCGGTCGTATCTTGTGGGTTCCAAGGCTATTGTCTACACATATCACGTGGCTTTGCGATATATCTATTCAAAGAAGGACACTAAGCCTCGGCTTTTGAGGTGGATCCTCTTGCTTCAAGAATTTGACATGGAGATTAAAGACAAGAAGGAAATAGAAAACGGAGTCGCTGACCATCTATCTCGGCTAAGGATCAACGAGTATCTTCCCTTAGATGATTCTCTTCCAGAAAAGCAACTCATGGCGATCACTACGGCTGTTTGTGGAAGGCTAGAAGGGAAGTTTGAGGAGGTGTTGAGCTTCAAAGAGGAGGATCTTCCCTGGTACGCTGATGTTGTGAACTACTTAGCATGCGGAGAGGAGCCAACACATCTCAACAGCTATCACAAGAAGCGGTTCATGAGAGAGGCGGATGACTACTTTTGGGACGAGCCCTACTTATACAAGAGAGGGGTGGACAGTTTGTACCATATGTGTGTTACGAAGGAAGAAGCTAGAGACATCCTCTATCACTGTCATGGCTCTTCCTACAGAGGAAACTTCGCTTCATTCAAGACTGCCACGAAAGTGTTGTAAGCTGGTTTCTGGTGGCCGTCCATCTTCAAAGATGCACACGAGTTTGTGAAGAGCTGTGAGGCATGTCAACGAGCAGGGAATATCACTAAGAGGAACGAGATGCTTCAGGTTCCTATCTTCGAGGTTGACGTGTTCGACGCGTGGGGCATAGACTTCATGGGGCCATTTCCTTCTTCATACGGCAACAAGTACATCTTAGTAGCAGTGGATTATATCTCTAAATGGGTTGAGGCTATTGCTTCCCCTACAAACGATTCTAAGGTGGTGATCAAGCTGTTTAAAAGCATCATTTTCCCGAGGTTTGGGGTACTAAAGGTGGTTATAAGCGATGGAGGAAGCCACTTTATAAACAAGGTCTTTGAGAACCTTTAGAGGAAATACGGCGTTAAGCATAAAGTGGCTACACCGTATCATCCTCAAACGAGCGGTCAAGTGGAAGTCTCCAACCGGCAAATCAAGGCTATACTAAAGAAGACTGTCAGAGCAACAAGGAAAGACTGGGCAGTAAAGCTGGACGACGCTCTTTGGGCCTATCGTACCGCCTTTAAAACACTGATTGGTACTACCCCTTTCACTCTGCTCTATGGCAAAGGCTGTCACCTCCCGGTTGAGCTGGAGCACCGTGCATTTTGGGCTGTAAAGAGGCTGAACTTTGACCTCAAGACTGCTCAAGAGAGGCGCCTCATCCAGCTACATGAACTGGACGAACTAAGGTTGAACGCTTATGAGAGCTCTCAGATATACAAGGAGCGGACTAAGGAAGCTCATGACAAGAAGTTTGTTGCCAAGGAGCTTAAGGAAGGAGGTTTGGTATTGCTGTACAATTCAAGACTCAAACTCTTCCCGGGAAAGCTGAAGTCGAGGTGGAGCGGGCCGTTTGTGATCCAAGAAGTGCTGCCTTATGGAGCTGTTACATTGATGGGCAAGAGTGGCAGTGCATTCACCGTGAATGGACACAGGGTCAAGCCTTACTTGGCGGACAGCTATGACAAGGAGAGTATCTCGGTGCTTCTCCAAGACCCACCATCTGCCTAAACCAAGTAAAGTCTAGTTAAAGACGTTAAAGAAAGCGCACTTGGGAGGCATTCCCATGTCTATCCTGTACATATTTCTGCTTTATTTATCTTTCAGTTTTATGTTTTTATTTTGCAGAGTGTGTAGGAACAGGTATAAGGAGTCCAAACCTCGATCTTGAAGGTCAAAAGAGGCGATAGGGGTTAAGAAAAGGCTAGAGATCGAGTGCTAGATCGACTAATCCTGACTCGATCTTTGCTAGATCGAGTTAGTGAATCGAGAGGAGCCAGTCGATCTAGACGAGAACAAGTGATAAGATCGATCTAGATGAAAACAGATCGATCGATCCTAAATGGATCCACCGATCTAATTTCTCTCGGGAAATCCATTAAAAACAGATTGATCACTCGACTCGATCCATCACTCGATCTATGCCAAATCGACCCCCAAATTGAAGACGTAGCTCGATCACGAGGACTTAGCTGTGGAGCCAAAATCTCAACGATCGAGTCATCATGAATCGAGTCACAAATCGAGTAACCCTCCCTATCTAAGCCATTATGGGCATGAGATCGAGTCCTAGATCGACCAAACGGACTCGATCTCATGTCGAGGTAATATTTTCTTTCCCTCCTTTATTCTTTTCCCTCCAGTTTTTAAATTCAAAACTTGGTCAAGACAAGCATATTTGACCATGAAAGATGTGCCTTGACCAAGACTTGTGTCAGAAACCACCAAACTTTACCCACAGTTTTATTTGTTGTTGGCCTTTAAATGTTTTCAACAACTTCACACTCTCTCATTCTTGTTTTCTCGAAATTTTAAGCAAAGAGAGTGAAAGTTATTTGTTTTCTAAAGACTAACAAGCTTCTTAACAATCTCTGCAAAAGGTATTTTTGGATATTTGATACAAATCCTAAGAAAAATTCCCTTTTATTTCGGCTTTGATTGTTTTAGATGCTAGGGCAGTTTTGATTTTTTAAATTTAGCAAAATAATAGGAAAAATCCTAGATTTTCTAGTATCTCTAGATTTGATTCTCTTTTATTTTGCTATAATTTTTATTAATTCCCCAAAATTCTAGGGTGCTAGTTATAAGCCTTCTTCGTCGCATCTCTTCTTCTCTCATCCGATCGCCGTTTTGCTTATCAAATTGCTTGAGAAATTTGTTTCAGGCACAATGGCTCCCAAGAGAACGAGAGAAGAGACATCACAAGAGGGAGAAGGACAAAAGGTGGCTGTTCAAGAGAGGGTCAGATGGAGTAAAGATGAGAAGAGGGACAAGAAACGGCTTGAAAGGCTTCGGTTTGAGCCTACTAAGTTTGCGGACCGGGAGCTGCTGTTCAAGCTAGGGATCCTTGGAGATTTCGACCAACTCCTCAAGAACATTGGTTTAAGATGTCTGTCACGAATGGATTGCCCAACCATTCCAGAAGTGACAATAGACTTCCTTGCCACGTTGGAGTTTCGTTCCGAGAACCCTAGCGCCCCCGTTCCTTCACAAAGCCGTCTCTCTTTCAAGGTTGGACGTCAAGCCTTCAGCCTCTCAATCCCCAAGCTATGTCAAGCGTATGGTCTCAACGCAGCTGCCACCAAGATCGAGTTCCCCTCCTTCAAGCGAGCAAACGATTTTTGGGACCTGATCAGCAACGAAGACTACAAAGCCAACACCGCCAAGATCAAGAGAGTGAGAAGCCCAGTGCTGAGGTACACTTTGAAGCTGATCGCCAACACGTTCAGCGGAAGGTCAGTTGCTCCCACGGTCACGAAGACCGAGCTTTGCTTCCTGTTCCAAGGCGTGAAGCATTTGTTGTGTGATCTGGCTGAGAATGAAGAACCTATCTGACGAGGTGAACTATGGATGCGTGCTTGCTGCCTCCTTGGTGAAGTACAAGGCTTACGCCTTGCGGTGCAAGGCAACCTCTTCTTTCATTGGCGGCTTCCTCACTCCTCTATTCTTACAAGCTGGCGTACTTATACACGACTTCACACACGTCCCAACTAGAGCTTTCATGGATGAGGTCTACATGAGGAATACCGACAGCTTGGGACGCACGCCAGCATAAGAGTTCTACGCTTATCTCTTCATAGACGACGAAAACGAGAAGAGAGTGTGCATCTTGCCAAATAAGGACGAGACCGAGCTGCTTGGTGTTGGGAACATCAAGTTCTTGCCAACAGAAGAGGAGTGCTTTGCTCCTCTAGGAGGAACGCCTGCCCCAGCAATTGCTCCTCGTCAAAGGTCTGAGTCTCCAGCCACGGAAGATGAGATGCCCGAGGCCTACACCCTTCCCAAGATAGACTTTGAGTCGAGAACCAAAACGGAGAAGTTCCTAGGATCTGTTGTGGAGATGCAAAGGAAAATCAACAAATGGCAAGGTAAAATGCTCAAGAAACTTGCCAAGAAGGTCAAAGCACTTCAAGGAGGCTAACCTAAGAAAGATGCAAGTGAAGAGGTTCAACAACCCGAGAAGAGGAGGCTTTCAACCGGTGGAGTTGTCATCCGTGAGACTCAACGCAGCAACATTCAACCGGCGCGTCTCTCTCTTCAAGAGCCAGGCTCCACAGGCAAAGCCGTAGCATCTAGCTCCTCTGGAACATCCTCAAGTTCCAGCCGAGACTAGACCTGAGGTAACAACCTTCTTCCATTGTACATACCGCTCATGTTTGCTTCTTTTTGCTTTGTGTTTTGATGCTCCTTCGGATTTGTTTGCCACCGGGACGGTGTCAAATAAGTTTGGGGGAGTATATGTGTGATTTGACTTGTGTTTTCTGATCTTATTTTCCCTTTAGCATCCTTGAGTCTTCATTGCTTGGTAAAATTTATAAATTTTTTTCAAAGATTCATGTAGTTGCATTCATCTCATTAAGCATTTTAGGATTGAGTCTAGATTCTTAAAGCATCTAGGTTGTTCATATTCGCATAAGGGGTTAGAGTTTTTCTTAAAAAGGTGTCTTAAACTCATGAATTGTTTCAATGCCCTAGTTAGTAGTTCTCTAATGCTTTGCTCATACTTTGAAAGTAAGTTCTTACCATGCTTGGATCACTTGCTATGATTTTCGTGACTTGAATTGAACTCTCATGATTTGAAGCTTGTCCTAATAAGTGAAAATCTTAATCTGAAATTTCAATTATCATCCTTATGCATTTGAAAATGAACACATGGATTTTAAAATATTTAGGCTCTCTTCTTCCTTTTACCACTCTTTGTGAGCCTAAGTAGAACTCCCACCTTGACCCTTACCCTTCTTTGAAGCCAAATTTTTTTTGTGTGACATCATTGTGAGGCCTTCCTTTTCGGTTTTGAACTTAGCATAAAGTGTTAGGTTTAGGCGACATGATTGAGTTCTCATGTGATTGCTAGCTTTGCATTTTGAAGCTAGATATAGGCTTAGAATAAGTTTGGGGGATCATTGGGGTTGTCTTCATGTTTACTTGTTCTCGGTTTCTAAAGAGTTTGGTATTTGAAAGAAAGAAAAAGGTTTTAAGTGAAAGGTTTGTGTTTAAAAATTTATATGCTCTAATAATTTCAGAAGGTAGCTCTCTCAAAATAAAAATAAAAAGAAAAAAAGAAAGAAAAGAGCCTAAGTGCCAAAATAAAAGAAAAAGAAAAAAAAATAAATAAACAAGAGAGCTACCAATAAGAAATATGTGAAGAGCAAATTGTTTTCAACCTTTTCACTAGCCTAAAAGAGTAAAAAAAATAAAAAAAATTTTCTGTTTTGAATTGGGGAATGCTAAGCTTTTGCTTTGAGAAAAAGGTAGATTCTAAGTGGTAAGTGAGGATAAAAGTTAATAAATGAGAGGGGTTTAGGATCATTGTTAGTTTACATGGGTAGATGAGAATCTGATCATGTATGCATCAATTGCCTTCACCTTTAACATTATGCATAAAGGTCTTGCCATTTTTGAGAAAAACCCTTGTTTAAAATGAAAACTCTTTTCAAATGAGATCATTCTATGCTCATAACCTGTGCCCTTAACCAAATGTGTTCTGCTTTAAAGTGCATAAGTTTGATTCATGGTTCGGATGTTAATGAATGTTAAAGGATGAATTTCTTTGATTGTTAGGAATAGGAGAGTCATGATCTAAATTTCTTTGTGTGATGAGTATGGCTAAGTTCTTTGGAGTATGAGTGTACGCGTTGCATTTTAGAACTAGTAACTAGGACAATGAGATTGATTCATTTGAAAGGCACCATTGCAAGAAGCTTAAACCCCCGTTCGTTTTTAAAACCTCTCTTACTGCATATTGCATGTATTTTGCATACATATTAGTTAGCTTTTCATGCATTTACATCACGCTTTAGACTAGATTGCATCACTTAGGGTCCTAGAGCATTCTCGCACCAGCATACCCATGTTCCTTGTATTTTGCATCACATTCAGGTTGTTTCTGGCTACTTTGGAGTCGTGGAGGTTCGTGGACGTGCTGAAGCTGTTGTGGCGGTTCGTGGAAGGTCGGATGTTTGCTAAGGACCAGAGATCGGGGAGCAGATCGAGCATGGCATGTCGATCTAGATGAGATCGACCAGAAGATCGAGAAGACCAGGCGATCCAAGGAAAATGATCGAGACGAAGATCGAGTGGAGCAATCGATCAAATGGTACGGACGTAAATGACGCCATGCAGAGCGAGAGCCGGATCAAGTCCACCACTCGATCCAACCGAAGATCGATACCAAGATCGGATGTAACACTCGATCCGCCGAAGATGATCGAGACCCAGATCGAGTTGAAGACACAATGTCCGAAAGTGATCGAGAGAGCCGCTCGATCCCGAAGTCGATCTCTGTCCTTTCAACCGCTTTTGGCCGCTAGCGAGGGGGGGACCATCGAGCTGTTTTCACCATTTTGGGAAGGCGGCGATGTCTCTTTCCACACACTTTTTCAATCTTATTTTTTTATGCTTTTTCTCTCTGGTTTGGAGATTATCCACCATTGTTACGCTTGAGCTTTGTTCTTAAAATATTTTTGAATCGTTTAAGTCTTAAGGAATCATTTTCATGTTCATCGCAATATCTTTCATGTTTATTTCGGTTATTCTCATGTGTAGCGAGTAGTTTCCTTTGGGTCTCGGGGTTGAGAGGATTCACGGGGTCTAAGGGGTTTTCAAGTTGGTAGTTTTCTTGTTCTTAATGGCTTTCTCTTCTAGGATGTTGAGTCCCTAAGGCTTAAAGACTCTCACACCACGATTTTTATGATCAGAGAGGTCTCTTACCTTGACAGGATCCAGAGATCTCTGAAAATCACATCCTAGAGACTAGTTACCCTTTCCCAAAAGCCATGGAAGTTTAGGGGACTAGTAAAGCCGTGTGTTTGAAATCTGAGTTCATTGCCCTTCAACCTCTCTTTCCACCAGAAGCCATGGGTTTGGAGGAGAGAATGAAGGAGTGATCCATACCGAAAGCCACGGATGGATCTTGTTTTCGTTTTCAAGGCTTAGGGAATCTCACAAAGTGAGTCGATTTAAAGTTTCAACCCCAACTTGGACCCTTGAAACCCCGGACCATGAATCTCAACTCTAGACCCTTCTCTCTTAGCATTCTTACATCTTCGTTAGTCATTCGCTTGGTATTTGCTGCGTCCTGGTCATTAGTTTCTTCATGCTTGCATTTTTAGACGAGATCGATCCAAACTGCTCGATCTAGTGGTCGATCCTGTGGTCGATCCACTTGTCGGTTTTTGTTAAATCATAGCCTTGCATTTTAATTATTCCGTTTGTTCCCCGTGGTGGTTTAATCTTTCCTGGTATTTTTAAAATAGATCTGCATTTCATTTGGTTGCTGCATATAGTTTTTAGGATTTTTTACAAAACCGCCTGTTATTCGCTTCGCTTTACACTGCTCTTGCATTCTCCTTGATCTTCCTAGCTCCTAGAAATGGATTGACTCTCACTTGCATAATATACTACAATATAAGTGTTGCATTTGAGTTTGATAGCCTCATTGCATCCTCACCCTTGCAAAGAAAGTTGTTATCATGTTGTTCAAGGGACACTGAATATAAGTCGTTGCACTGTTAGATGCTTCGATTATGGGGATCTTACTCAATGGAAGGTGATGTCATAAGATGGGTATGAAGAGAAGATGAAATTCACACCTTAGTGATGAAGACGTCCGTTGAGGAGGTAATTTATGCTGGGTTGATCAGTGGAATATGGAGGTAGATAAAGATAGATGAAGCTAATACGCAGCTGAAAGTCAGTTACTTTCCATTGGTAGTGGATCCTAAGCCATCATATATCTGGAATGATGAGAATGTTTTTGACTACCTGATGGAAGTGAATAACGATACATGTAGAAGTGTTTTGCACGTGGAGATCGTGGAAGATGTCGATCAGGGTTTTGTGCGACCTTCAAGAGAGGATCGCGAAAGTGTAAATGGTCCAAGTAATGAGAAGGTATTTTCAAGTGGTTAGATGTTAATGCTGATATAATTACTCTTCATGGAGGTGAACCATCAGAAGGCCATCAAGTAGAACAAAGAAATGTGTCAAGGGAAGAGGTTGATGATACTGAGTATGGACCTGCTATAGAAGAAGTAGCGGTAAATAATGGCTGGAAAGATGGTATTGAAATGATTTTAGATCAAGAATTCAGAAGTAAGAAGACAGTGCAAGATTTAGTTCATATAGGCTCACATCAGAATTGTTTTGAGGTTGATACAATCAAGTCTGACAAAAGGCGATACGTGGTGAAATGTCGCGAAGCAAAAAATGGTTGCAAGTGGTCTTTACAAGCTGCAAAGTTGATGGAATCAGATTGTTTCTCAGTAAGAACTTACAATAAGATGCATACATGCTCTCGAGCTTCAGCAGTTACAGTCAGGAATAAAAGGAAAGGGACACCGGGATTGGTCGTACCTGTTGTGCATGAAGATTATCCGGGTAAATTTGACACTCCAACTCCAAAACATTTGATCGATATGGTTCAAGGACGACTTGGGGTTAAAGTATCATACTCTACTGCTTTGAGGGGGAAAAAACATGCTGCAAATGATGTGCGGGGAAGTCCAGCCGAGAGTTACCAGTTGGTGTATTCCTATATCTACATGCTGGAGTCGATGAATCCTGGTACACGGACTTATGTGGAATTGGACGAAAACAAAAAGTTCAAGTACATGTTCTTTGCGTTAGGAGCTTGCATTGAGGGATTCCAAGCCATGAGAAAAGTCATTGTTGTGGATGGAACCCACCTTAAGACTGGATATGGTGGTGTTTTGTAAGTTTCTACAGCTCAAGATCCTAATCATCACCATTATCCAATTGCGTTTGGTGTAGTTGATGGTGAGAAAGATGCTAGTTGGATGTGGTTTATGAACATGTTGAAATCAGTGATACCGGATGATCCTGAATTGGTGTTTCTTTCTGATAGAAACTCAAGCCTCATCAAGTCTGTGCAGACGGTGTTTCCGTTGTCTCAGCATGGGTATTGTATACAACATTTGTCTCAGAATGTAAAAGCGAATGTCTATTACGTCAACAAAGAAACATGCGTTATGAAGTTCAAAGAATGCGCTCATACGTATACAGAGAGTGAGTTCCTGACACTTTTAATGCTTTTAGAACCAAGTATCCTTCTGCAGCCCAGTATCTCGATGGTAGTGTTCCTGTGGATAAATGAGCAAGATGCTATTTTCCAGGAAAAATATACAACATAGACACCTCCAATATTGTAGAATCTATTAATGGTGTTCTTAGGAAAGCAAGGAAGTACTCTCTATTACCAATGATTGATGTGATTGTTGAAAAGCTGGCTGAATGGTTTAACAAGCATAGGAACACTTCTTCTGAAGCTTGTGCCTTATGTGGAGAAAGAACTGCATAAAAGATCACCGGAAGCGAAGAAATTAACGTTGCATGAGTTGAACGCCTTCTTCCTTGAATTCAGTGTCATTGGAAAAGACGGCAAGTGCTATTTGGTTGATATAAAAAGGAAAAGCTGTAGTTGCAAGTGTTTTGATATAGACAAATACCCATGTGTGCATACAATAGCTGCTGCCATCTTTATGAGCGGAGGCAGGGAACTTCATCTACAAGAGTTTTGCTCGAAATATTATTGGATGGAGCTATGGACTTTAGTGTATTGCAGGACGATTTATCCAGTACCACACAGGACTAATTGGATTATTCCTGAGCATATACAAAACCTGGTTGTCATACCACCAGATTATGTCGCAAAAGAAGGAAGAACTCAAGAAAACCGGTTCCCATCAGCTGGAGAACACCGAGGAAGAGGGAGAGGGAGAGGAAGAGGAAGGAGAAGAGGAAGAGGAGGGATGTGGTCATATTTCTTTAGTGGTAATAGTGAGGCTGGTGAGGCTGGTCAAACTGTGTAGCTCGTTTGTGTTTATTTTGTGTATCCGGAACACTTAGAACAACTGGTGCAACAAATAGTATTTAAAACAGTTTTTTTTTTATTGTATTCAAGAGTCGGTTTGTTTTTAATTGAATTTCGAACATTCGATATGAAAAAATCTTGTATTAATTTATTTAGAGTTAAATTTTATTTTTAAAATTATTAGGAAAACCTACATTCAATATGAAACAATCAAATAAATAACATTTACACAACAAACACCATAAACTTCTATGAACACTTTCTAAATACTAATCACCATATGAAGCTATAGACATATACGATGAGTTTTAAAACATTTTTAATGCATAAAACTCTCAGGCTTAACAACAAAAGGACTAAAATCATCTGTAAAACTACAAACAAGAAATTTGTTGTGGAGTATAACTATATAAAGTTAAAAACACCCAAAAGTACAACTATTTGAAAATAGGATAACTAAAAAACTATGGATTACTAAGTGTAATTTTGGCGGCGTCCACTTAAGCAAAAAACGGCGCACGTGTTAGTTTGATGGCAAACACGGTAGGAGCGGGAAATTTTGGGAAATTCAGGACGGTTTTCCCCGGTTTAGGGTAAATTGTAGAAATCGGGGTCCTAGGGATTTCTTTTAATTCTCAGATTCGAGTTCCCTCCTCCCTTCTCTCTCTCTCTCTCTCTCTCTCTAACTCTCTCTCTCATCCTCCTCCCCACCTTCTTCTTCTTCGCTTTTCTTCCTCCAAACTTTATTTGGCCTCTCCTTTTTCCTCTCCTTTACCTTCGCTCGGGTTTGTTCTTTCTTATCTCTTTAGGTTAGTTGAACCACAAGTTCATGGGTTTTGGGTTTACGGGTTTAGGGTTTATGAAATTGCTATTGCGTTCTGGGTTGAAATTGCTTCTTCTGGATTTTGGGTTATCAAATTGATTTCTCGGTTTTCTGAGTTTTGGGTTATGAGATTGCTTATTCTGGTTTTAGGGTTATCAAATTGATTTTGGGTTTTCTGGGTTATGGGTTTGCTTTAGTAATACTGGTGTAACTGGAATTGATAATATTTCTTTCTTTATTCTAGAACAGGGACAATATGTCATCATATGATTATGGTCTTAACAACAGCGACACAACCGAGTTGCGGAGCTACCCTTTCAATTGGGGCAGTGAACCTAGGGATTCCGGGATTCCAACCCACTGTTTTTGTGGTGGAGCAGCCTTGCTCCAAACTACACAAACCGGCTTGAATCTTGGGAGGCTTTATTATACTTGTGTCAATAAGGATGCAAGCTGATAGTTCAGTTAAATTTCTGTCAGTTAAATTTCTGTTGTTTTTCAAAAACTATGCTTAAGGATTAATGCTGGATATTTGCTTCTACATGCTTAGGATGGAGATTTCCACATATGGAAATTATGGGATGAGGCAATAATGGAAGAGTTCCGTGCCATGAAGGAAGACGTTGATGACATGCACCATCAAATTCACTACATTACATAGGGCAGTGATGGCGAGCTTGTCGACACCCACCTTATGTGGGATACTGTTTCGCAAACCCGAGACCAGCTTCTCCCTGTGATGGATACAGTGCAGATTTGTGCTACAGAGTTGACCGACCTAAAGGAGACGGTGCTGAAACTTGATAACATGGCGTCTCAGGAAAATGAACTAAAGCTACTGATTGGAGTGCTTATTGTCCTCCATTCAGTTGTCATCTCCTTTCTTATTTACTTGTTTAAGTAGTTAAAATGTATGAATTCTCTTAGTTTGAAAATATTTTTTTTAGTGTTTAAGTAGTTAAAATGTATGTCTTGCACTTCAGTGTTTTATAATTATTTTTAGTGTGTTTTCATTTGCTTGTTACTTTGTCAAACACAAATCAAAACACCAAATCCAAATACCAAATCCAAACAAATTAAACCACCATACCAAATGAAATACGTTTAAATCCAAACATTAAATCCAAACATTAAATCCAAACTTTAAATTCAAACAACATATCAGCATTCGAGTTTTAGTTCTAACTCATACTGAAAACCAAAATAGAGAATGTTTTAACTCCAACTGGACTATTTTTTCCTGCCCCTCTTGACCTTTTCCTCTGTGTAAGGAGGTCGCACATGCTGGGACTTTGAACCGCTTTTTTTCTTCGATACACCTGCTTACCCGGCGTGGAAGATGTCCCTTCTGTCTGCAAACACAAATAGTTTTCCTTAGTGTTACATAGTGTGACATTTCTGTTCCAGGGTATAAGAATTAGAAAATTTACCTCTCCCTCTGCCTCCCTCGCTTCCTCTACCTCCTTAGCTGCCTCTATCTCCTTAGCTTTGTCGCCCCCTTTAGATAAAAGAGCAGCCACACACTTGTTAGGGACCTTCAGAATTCTGCCTCTTACTCTTATAACACTGCTACATCGCATTATGGAAGGCGAATTACCGCTTCGGTCTTCTGCCTCCTCCTCCTCTTCCTCCTCTGCCTCCTTAGTCGCTTCCTCCTCTCCTACCTGCTCTACCTCATTCTCCTTCTCTGCTTCATTCTTTTCTCCCTGCAAAAACACATATAGTTAAACTCCCTGTAAAACACAAACAGTTAAACTCCCTGCAAAAGACAAATTACCTCCGGTTCCTGCCCAACGCTTGTCTCCGCCTCCTTCTCTGCCTCCTTCTCTTGTTCCTTCTCTGGTTCCTCAACACTTGTCTCCGCCTCCTTCTCTGCTCCCTCATCTGCTTCTGCCACCTCTGCTTCTTGCTCTTGATCTTGTTCTTGCTCTTCTCCCTGCAAAACACACAATTGTACTTAGTGTTACATAGTATTACTTTGCTGTTTAAAAGTCTAAGTCAACCAAATTTTACATCTGCTGTTTCCTCTCCATCCGCCACCTCTTCTGCTCCCTTATCTGCTTCCGGGACCACCTCTTCTGCTCCCTCATCCGCTTCCGGGACCACATGTGCTTCATCCATTGGCTCGGTTCCCTGCAAAACACATAAATATACTTAGTATTACTTTTTCGTTTAAAGGTCTAAGTCAACCAAATCTTACCTCTGCTCCTTCCGCTCCATCATTGTTATTCACAGTAGAACGAGGAATGTAATTATCATAATCCATGTCCTCATACATGCTTTGAGCATCTAATTGCTCTTTCACATAGCCTTCCACTGCTGCAAGTCTTGTATTGAACCCAGCAAACTTGTCATTCATCTCCTTGAACCCTCTCTCTATTTCCGTCTTTAGACTCTGTACGACCTCAACCAATTCAGCGACAGAAGCAGTAGCAGCATTAGCGGAGTTGGCAGCATTGGCGGCGTTGGCGGCATTGGCGGCATTTGTCTCATTGGCGGGCTGCTCTTCTAGTCGGGCGGCCACGTCTTCTTCGTACATCTGTTCAAAACAGACCGGCTTGTCTTCATCGTTAATACACTTCAACCAACTATGAACAACAGCATCATCGACATCATCATCGTCCTCTTCTTCAGTAACTTGATATTGCTGCATATTTCGTGCATTTTGCATACATATAAGATAGTTTCTCATGCATTTACCTTGCACATTAGGCTAGTTTGCATCATTTTAGGTCCTAAAGCACTTTTCCACCAGCATTTGCATGTTTCTCGCATTATGCATCGCATTCAGGTTGTTTTTGGCTACTTTGGAGCTGTGGAGGATTCGTGGACGTGCTAAGGCTCGTGAGGAAGTTCGTGGACACTCGGAGAACTCAGGATTGCATGCGAAGGACCCGAGATCAAGTAGCAGATCGAGCAAGGCAGGTCGATCTAGATGAGATTAACCAAAAGATCGAGTGACCAAGCCGATGCAAGGAAATGGATCGAGACCAAGATCGAGTGTGGAGATCGATCTGAAGTACGGACGTAAATGACTCTATGCAGATCGAGGACCGGATCGAGCTTCCAACCCGATCAGCACAAGATCGACTCAGAGATCGATTAGAGCCATCCGATCCAAGGCGAAGATCGAGAGCCAGATCGAGCTTCGTGCTCGATCCCAGACTAATCTTATTCGTCCAGTTGGCTTTGGACCGTAGCGAAGGGGGGACCATTTACGGTTTGGCCATTTTTGGCAAAAGGCAACGATCCCTTTTATTATCCCCATTATGTCTTCTACCTTTTTCTCTCTCTCGTTTTTGGAGGCAATTTTCCGCCATTGTAGACTTTCGAAGCCTTTTCGTGCATTTTAACTTTTGAATATTAAACCTTTTGCCTTAATCTTTGTTAATCATGCTTAATAGATCGTCTTTTATGCTTTCATCAGTTTTCTTTATGAGTCGCGAGTAGTCTTTTTGGGTTTTGGAGTTGGGGCGATTCAAAAGGGTTGAAAAGGTTAAAGCTTTGTGTTTTCTTGTTCCTCATCGCCTTCTCTTCTAGGATTTCGAGTGCTTAAGGCTTAGAGACTCTCACACCAAGATCTCTATGATCTGAGGGATGTCTTACCTTGACAGGATCCAAATGTCCTGGAAAATCGAATCCTAGAGGCTAATCCTTCCTTTCCCACACGCCATGGTTGCTTAGGGGATTAGTTAGGCCATGTGTTTGAATTCTATGTTTTATGCCCAGAACCTCTTAGGAAGAGTAGATCTAACGTTTTCAAACCAAGCTTTGATCTTTGAGACCCACGAATATAAACCTCAACCCTAGACCCTTTTTCTTAGTGTTATAAGTCTTTGTTTATCATTCCATCATCATAAAGTTGTGTTCTTGACAAACGCGTATTGCATCATTTCATCATTCTAGGTTGTTTAGACGAGATCGATCATTGTTGCTCGATCTAGTAGCCGATTCTGTAGTCGATCCACTAGTCGATTTTTAATAATTCATAGCTTTGCATTTTAATAATTCTGCTTATTCTTCGTGGTAGGAAACCCTCTTCCAGGAATTTTTAAATTGTTTTGCTTTGCATTTAATCATTGCATCTAGTTTTTAGGGATTTTACCAATCATTTTCATATTCTGCTTAGATTTGCTCATTCCTTTTCATTCTTAGTGAACTTGCTACCCCTAGGTGTGGATTGATACCTCTCTTGATCACTATACTACATCTCTGTGTGCATTAGAGCTTTGATAACCTCTCTGTTGCATCTTGACACATCATTGCATCATCATAAAAATAAGTTATCAAATGGCGCCGATGCCATCTTAGGGGATAGAAAGCATCAAGATTTGGGGTTTGGTAAAGACTAAGCCTTTACTTTAAATTGGTTACTGATTTCTCTACCTTCACACTTATGTCTTTCAGGTACATGAATCTACGCTCCAGGGGTGACAACAACTTACTCACGCCCTTGGACAATATTCACCAGCTTGGACACGCAAGATCAAGAAGAGTTAGAGAGCAAGCTAGAGCCTTTGAGAAGATTGTTCAGCAAGGTTCAGTGGATTTTGAAGCGATGGCTGAGCACGAACATCTATAGGGACTTCCTCCAGCTCATGGGGCAGTGGGAAGGGGTAATGGAAACCCTCACCACGCAGCTAGACCCCCACGGATCATTGGAGCGGGAGATGCTCTTAACACTCACCATAATAGGTTTGGGATCACTCCTCCTCCAGTGCAAAACAATAATTTCGAGATAAAGCCAGGATTTGTTCAGATGGTGCAAAACAACAAGTTTCATGGGTTAGCTTTGGAGGACCCATTGGCGCATCTAGACAACTTGGAGCAACTTTGTGGAATACTCAAGAAAAATGGCATCTCGGAGGACAGCTTTAAGCTGCGCTTGTTTCCCTTTTCCTTAGGAGACAAGGCACGGCATTGGGAGAAGACTCTTCCCCAAGGCACTATCACTTCTTGGGCTGATTGTAAGAAAGGCTTTCCTCTCCAAGTTTTTCTCAAGCTCTCGAACAGCAAGGTTGAGAAGCAAGATCAGTGGTTTCACTCAGCGTCAGAATGAGTCCTTCAATAAAGCTATGGAGCGCTTTAAGGATTACACAATCGCTTGCCCTCACCATGGTTTCAGCGAAGAGACCCTTTTGAGTACTATATACCTTGGAGCGCTTCCAAAGATCATACTACTACTTGACACGACAAGCAAAGGGAACTTTTTTGGTCAAGAGGTTGAGGAAGGTATGGAGCTCATAGAGAATTTGGCGTTGAGCGATGACAACTACTCGGAAGACTATGATCGTACACCAAGAAGAGCTGATCTTGAAGCCAAAAAGAAGGAAATGAAGTCTCTCCATGAGAAGATCGATAAGCTCATGCTTGCAAACCAAAAGCATGTACATTTTGTTGGAGAAGCTGCGGATGTCTTGGATGAGCTAGAGCAATGCCAAGAAGAAGAAGCTAATTGGGTAGCCGGTCAAAACAACTACAAACCTCAAGGTTATTCTCAAGGCTACCAAGGCAACAACAACTTGTCTTATAGAAGCACCAACGTTGAAAACCCAAAGGATCAGGTGTACCCTCCTCAACAAGCTAAACCGTTTGTGCCCTATAACAAAGGTTTTCAGCCGAGTGGTGGTTTTCAAGGTCAGCGGCAAGGTAACATTCAGGGACAGCAGCCGCATCAAGGAAACAAAGCTTATACTCCTATGTACCCTTCAGGCTTAGTTCCTTAACAACAAATGCAACCGCAGCAAGTTGATCTTGTACAAGCCATGTTTCAGCAGTTGCTTCAAGGGCAAGTTTCAACAATTCAGAAGTTCGCCGAGATGAACAACCGCTTAGACTCCTCTCTCACTGATGTCTCTACTCAGATCACAACTCTAAACAACAAGATCAAGCAGTTAGAGAAGGGTAAAGCAAGTACAAGTGGTCAAAAATGTCTACCGGGAAAGTGTGAGCAAAATCCCAAGGAATACGCTAATGCTATCACACTACGAAGTGGGAAAGAGCTTCCATCGAGGGTTGCGCCTAAGGACAATGAGGACATTGTGGTTCAAGAGGGGGAGGATAAGCCGTCGACTAATGATGAGATCAACTTCCACAACGTGTGGATAAAGAGGCCAACAAAAGGGTAAGAAGCAGCTGTAAAGAAGCAAGCGGAGAAAGCAACTGAGGAGAAGGATGAGTACATACCTCCACCTTATGTTCCTAAGCTTCCTTTTCCTGGCCGCTTCAAGAAACAGCTTATAGAGAAGCATAGGCTCTTGTTTGAGAAGCATCTAAAGGACGTAGAGATCAAGCTACCTCTCGTGGATTGCCTTGCCATGATACCTAAGTGTGCAAAATTTTTCAAAGACACGCTTGCAAAGAAAAATAAGGAAAGCAAGGAAGTGCTGGTGCTTAGTGAGGAATGTAGCGCCATAATACACAAGGTGATAGTTCCCAAGAAGTTGGGAGATCCAGGAAGCTTCCCTATACCATGTGCTCTCGGTCCTTTGACATTTCAGAGCTGTTTATGCGATCTTGGTGCTAGTATAAATCTGACGCCCCATTCTATAGCAAAGAAGCTCGGTTTTACCCGGTTCAAGGATTGTAGAATCTCCTTGGTGCTAGCTGACAGAAGCGTGAGGTTACCCGTGGGTTTGCTTGAGGACTTACCAGTAAGGGTCAGTGGTGTAAACGTGCCTACAGACTTCGTTGTGCTTGAAAAGGATGAAGAGCCTAAGAATCCGCTCATTCTTGGAAGGCCATTCCTTGCAACCGCCAGAGCAATCATCGATGTCAAGAATGGGAAGATAGCTCTACACTTGGGTAAGGATATAAGGCTGGATTTTGATATCAACGAGGTCCTGAAGAAGCCCACCATAGAAGGGAAAGCTTTCTACATAGAGACGTTGGATGCTTTGGCGGATGAACTGCTAGAGGAGCTTGCACAAGAGGATCACTTAAAGCTGGCATTGACTAAAGAGAGAGGAGAGTACGGTTTCGTGGATCAGAGGACTCAGGAGTACGTTAATCTCCTTGATTCTAGGAAAGTTGTGCTATAAGATGAAGGCGGATGCCTAGAGATCGATCAGGATTCACTTGGATAATGAGAACGCCTCTTCTATGGAACACCAAAGGCATTTGAATCCGAATTTAAAGGAGGTTGTTAAGAAAGAAATTCTTAAGCTGTTAGAGGCTGACGTGATCTATCCCATAAGTGACAGCACGTGGGTTTCTCCCATACACGTGGTGCCTAAGAAGGGAGGGATCACGATCATTAAGAATGATAAAGACGAGCTTATACCTACTAGGACTATTACAGGACACCGTATGTGTATTGACTATAGGAAGCTTAATCTTGCTATCAGAAATGATCATTTGCCCTTACCTTTTATTGATCAAATGCTTGATAGGCTTGCTAATCATCCTTACTATTGCTTTCTTGATGGATATAGGGGTTTCTTTTAAATACCAATCCATACAAATGATCAAGAGAAGACGACCTTTACATGCCCTTATGGCACCTTCGCGTATTGAAGGATGCCATTTTGGTTGTGTAACGCACCGGCTACGTTTCAGCGGTGTATGATGTCAATCTTCTCTGATCTAATAGAAGAGATGGTAGAAATGTTTATGGATGACTTCTCTGTATATGGTGCGTCCTTTTCTGCGTGTTTGTTGAATCTTTGCAAGGTACTAAAGCGTTGTGAAGAGACGAATCTTGTGCTTAACTGGGAGAAGTGTCACTTCATGGTGAATGAAGGGATCGTGCTTGGCCACAAGATATCAGAGAAAGGCATAGAGGTTGATAAAGCCAAGGTTGAGGTCATGATGAGTCTTGAGCCACCGGTTAATGTCAAAGGGGTGAGGAGTTTTCTAGGCCATGCTGGCTTCTACAGGCGCTTCATCAAAGATTTTTCCAAGATTGCACGCCCTCTCACATGGTTGTTGTGTAAGGAAGCTGACTTTGTGTTTGATGAGGATTGCCTTCATGCTTTCGTGACCATCAAGGAAGCTCTAGTATCCGCGCCTATTGTGCAAGCACCGGACTGGAGTCTGCCGTTCGAGATAATGTGTGACGCGAGTGACTACGCCGTGGGAGCTGTTCTTGGTCAGAGGAAAGACAAGCGGCTGCATGTGATTTACTATGCTTCACGTACCTTGGATGACACGCAAGCCAGATACACTACGACTGAGAAGGAGTTTCTGGCAGTTGTATTCGCCTTTGAGAAGTTCAGGTCATACCTCGTAGGCTCCAAGGCCATCGTCTACACAGATCACGCAGCTCTGAGGTATATATATTCCAAGAAGGACACTAAGCCGAGGCTCTTGAGATGGATCCTTTTGCTCCAAGAATTCGACATGGAAATCAAGGACAAACAAAGGGATAGAGAACGGCGTGGCAGATCACCTTTCTAGGATGAGAATCAACGAGTCTCTGCCCTTAGATGATTCGCTTACAGAGGAACAACTCATGATGATCACTACGGCTGTTTGTGGAAGGCTAGAAGGGCAGTTTGAAGAAGTTTTGAGCTTCAAAGAAGAAGACCTTCCGTGGTACGCTGATATTGTGAATTTCTTAGCATGTGGAGAGGAGCCTTCTCATCTTGACAACTATCACAAGAAGAAGTTCATGAGAGACGTAGGCCACTACTTTTGGGACGAGCCTTACTTGTACAAGAGGGGCGTGTACAGTTTATACAGGAGGTGTGTAACAAAGGAAGAAGTTAAGGACATTCTCCTTCACTGCCATGGCTCTTCATACGGCGGACACTTTGCCTCATTCAAGACCGTTACAAAAATCTTACAAGCCGGTTTCTGGTGGCCGTCTATCTTCAAGGACGCCCACGAGTTTGTGAAAAGTTGTGAAGCTTGTCAACGAGCAGGGAACATCACCAAGCGAAACGAGATGCCTCAGGTTCCTATCTTCGAGGTTGATGTTTTTGACGCATGGGAAATAGACTTTATGGGACTGTTTCCTTCTTCTTACGGCAACAAGTTCATTTTGGTGGCTGTAGACTATGTGTCTAAATGGGTTGAGGCTATAGCTTCCCCAACAAACGATGCAAAGGTGGTGATAAAGCTTTTCAAGACCATCATATTCCCACGGTTTGGAGTCCCCAAGGTTGTAATCAGTGACGGTGGTAGCCATTTCATCAACAAGGTGTTTGAAAGCCTTCTAAGGAAGTATGGTGTGAAGCACAAGGTGGCTACACCGTATCATCCCCAAACAAGTTGGCAAGTGGAGGTCTCTAACCGACAGATCAAAGCCATACTCGAGAGGACAGTGGGTACTACTCGGAAGGATTGGGAAGCCAAGCTAGACGATGCTTTGTGGGCTTACCGGACCGCTTTCAAAACGCCCATTGGTACTACTCCTTTCACTCTTCTATACGGCAAGGCTAGTCATCTTCCCGTCGAGTTGGAGCATAGGGCATTGTGGGCAGTGAAGCAGCTCAACTACAACCTAAAGTCAGCTCAGGAGAAGCAACTTATTCAGCTACATGAGCTTGATGAGCTACGGCTGGATGCATACGAAAGTGCTAGGATCTACAAGGAGCGTAGTAAGGCAGCTCATGACAAGATGCTGGTTCACAAAGAGCTTAAGGAAGGTAGTTTGGTATTGCTCTACAACTCGAGGCTGAAGCTTATTCCAGGAAAGCTGAAGTCAAGGTGGTGCGGACCGTTTGAGATCCAAGAGGTATTGCCTTATGGAGCTGTTACGTTGGTAGGCAAGAGTGGGAATGCATTCACGGTCAACAGACATAGAGTGAAGCCATACATGGCCAGTGCATTCAACAAGAAGAGCAATTTAATGCTTCTCCAAGACCCACCATCTGCCTAAACCAAGTAAAGTCTAGCTAAAGACCTTAAAGAAAGCGCACTTGGGAGGCATTCCCATGTCTATCCTGTATATATTTTTGCTTTCTTTCTCTTTCAGTTTTATGTTTTTATCTTCTAAGTGTGTAGAAAAAGGTATAAGGGATTGCAGGCCATAATCTTAGATCCAAAAGAAGTAAGAAGGGGCGAATATGGGCTAGAGATCGAGTGCTAGACCGACTCATCCTGGCTCGATCTTTGCTAGATTGAGCTAGTGAATCGAGAGGAGTCAGTCGATCTAGACGAGATCGAGTAGAACATCGAGTGGAACGGTCGATCATGAGAGGACAACCTGCCAATGCGTTCAGCTTGAAAAGCGAACGAGGTGTAGATCGACCGAGACACTCGATCCTCGAAAATAGATCGAGTAATCTACTCGATCTGCCATTCGATCTCAGCCAAATCGACCCCCAAATCGATCAAGGAAATCGATCGAAGGAGTACAGCCTAGTTGACCAAAATTCAAGGAACGGGAGAGTATAATCGATCTAAGACTCGATTCTAATCCAATCGAGTCACTGATTGATCAAACCTCTCGATCCAGCCAACATGGACATGAGATCGAGTCCTAGATCGACTAAATGGACTCGATCTCGTGTTGAGGTAACCAAAATTTTTCCCTCCATTTTTCCTTTACCTCTCTTTTTGATTTTGAATAGTGGTCAAGGCAAGCATCTTTGACCACGAAAGATATGCCTTGACCACGTCTTTTGTCAGAAACCCGCTTTTCTTACCCATGATTTTAGATTTTCTTGGCTTTTATGTTCTCAACAACTTTACACTCTCTCATTTCTGTATTTGCGAATTCTAAATCGAGAGAGAGTTCTATTTTTCTTTTCCTAAAGGTCATTAGCTTCTGTTTTCAGCCCTACAAAGGTATTTTCAGATTTTTAATTAAAATCTTTTCAAAAATTCTTTATTAATTGCATGGTTGATTTAAGTTGCTAGAGATTTTAACAAATTTTTAAAAGTAGCTGAAAACAAGAAATTATCTAGATTTAATCTCATCTCTTGATTGTCTTTTCTTTTACCTAGTTACAATTTTTATAAATCTCCCAAAAATCTAGGTTATTAGTTGCGAATTTCTCTTCCTTCCTTGTATTTCTTTGTATTCGCCGCCTACTCTAACTCTCTCTTCCGAGAATCACCTTTCAGGCACCAATGGCACCTAAGAGAACCAGAGAAGAGGATACACAAAGAGAAGAAGAGCAACAAGTGGTTCAAGAGGAAGGAGCTCAACAAGTTCAAGAGGAAGAACCTCAGCAAGTTCACGAGAGGATCCGTTGGACTAAGGAGGAAAAGTCAGCGAAGAAAAGGCTAGAGACGCTGTGCTTTGAGCCTACCAAGTTTGCAAGTAGAGACTTGTTGGCAAGAATGGGTCTTCTAGAAGATTTTGACTTTCTTCTCCAAGACATGGGGCTTGCATGCCTTTCAAGGATGGATTGTCCAACATATTCGCAAGTCACCTTGGATTTCCTCTCCACCTTGGCGTTTTCCTTTAAGAATCCGAGTCTCCCCACTCCTTCACAAGGTCATCTCACCTTCAAGGTCAAGAAGCGATCTTATCACCTTTCCATAGAAGAGCTTTGCCAAGCATATGGACTCAACGCCGTGGCTAAGCAAGTGGAGTTTCCCCCTCTCAAGAACACCAGCATCATATGGGACGTGCTTTGTGATGAAGAATACAAAGCCAACACGGCTAAGATCAAGAAAGTGAGGAATCCCATCCTGAGGTATACTCTCAAGCTGTTAGCAAATACTTTCAGCGGGCGGGCCGTGTCTCTTACAGTGACAAAGATCGAGTTGTGCTTCCTCTGCCAAGGGATCAAAAGGATACTGTGCAGCAGCGAAGAAGAGAACCACGATCCGCTGCAAGATGACCTTGGGAATGATGTTAACTACGAGTGTATTCTAGCATCCTCCTTGGTGAAGTACAAGGCATACACTCTGAGGTGCAAGGCAAATTCAGCATATATTGGAGGTTTTCTCACGCCACTCTTTATCCAAGCCGGTGTACCTCTTCAACGCTTCGAGCCTTGCGCGGATAAGGCATTCATGGACGAAACCTACATGTGCAATACAGATAGCTTGGGACCTACGCCAGCTCCAGGATTCTTTGCTTATCTGTTCTACAATGACGAAAAGAAGAAGAGCGTGTGCATCCTACCCAACGTTGATGAGACACACTTGGATTGCATCAGTACAATCGAGTTTTGCCCAAACCACGAAGAGTGCTACTCCCCACTTGGTGCAACCATAATGCCTATTCAGTCCGCGCGTGAGCAGTCAGAGTCACCACCCTCAGATGGCGCAATGCTAGCCCACTTTGAGCTTCCCAGGATGGACTTTGAATCACGTACCAAAGCAGAGAAATTTCTTGCTTCGGTGGTGGAGGTGCAGCAAAAGATAACTAAGTGGCAAGAGAAGATGATCAAAAAGCTTGCCAAGAAAGTCAAGGCGCTTCAATGGAGCTCATCCGCGAATTCTAAGCAGTCCATGAGTGTAGAGGTCGAGCAGCCCGAGAAGAGGAGGATATCGACTGGCGGCGTTGTCGTTCCGTGAACCACAAGGCAGCACGCAACAAGCACGTCATTCCGTCCATGGTTTACCGACCGCGGATAAAGGCAAAGACATAGCACGACGCTCCTCTAGCAAGAGCAGCTCCACTGGAACATCCTCAAGTTCCAGCCGAGCTTAGCTCCAAGGTTCCAACAACCGACCCCTGTATATACCACTCATATTTTCTTTGTTTTTGTTTAGTGTTTTTTGAACTCTCTCGAATTTGTTTGCCACCGGGACGGTGTCATTCAAGTTTGGGGGAGTGTGTGTGTTATTTGACATGTTTATTTTGCTCTTATTTTCTATTTTCATCCTTTGAGTCTTGCATTACATTTCATTGCATCTAAGGCATAGAAAAGAACAAAAAAATTTGGTAAAAGTTTTAAAATAATTTTCAAAAAAAATTCATGTAATTGAATTCACTTTGTAAACATTTTAGGATTGAGTCTAGAATTTTTAAGCATCTAGGTTGTTTACATTTGCAAAAGGGGTTAAAGTTTTCTTAAAAAGGTGTTTTAAGCTCATGAATTGTTTCAATGCCCTAGTTAGTAGTTGTTTGATGCTTTTCTCACGCTTTGAAAGTAAGTCCTTACCATGCTTGGATCACTTGTTTTGATTTTCGTGGCTTAACTTGAACATTCATGATTTGAAACTTGTCCTATAATGTGAGAACCCTAATCTGATTTTTAAATATCATTCTTATGCATTTGAAAATGAACACATGGATCTTATACATATTTAGGCTCTCTTCCTCCTTTTACCACTCTTTGTGAGCCTAAGTAGAACTCCCACCATTACCCTTACCTTTCTTTCAAGCCAAGTATTCTTGTGTGACATCATTGTGAGGCCTCTTTTCGGTTTGAACTTAGCATAACGTGTTACGTTTAGGCGACATGATTAGGTTTTCATTTGATTGCTAGCTTTGCATTTTGAAGCTAGTTTTAGCCTTAGGATAGGTTTGGGGTTCATAAGGGGTGGTTATATGCTTTCGGTTTCAAAAAGTTTTGGTGATTGAAGTGAATAAAAGGTTTTAAGTGAAAGACTTTGTTTTCAAATTAAAAAAAAAAAGCTTTAAGTATTTCAGAAGATAGCTCTCAAGTAAAAGAAAATGAAAAAAAAAAGAAAACAGCCTAAGCGCCAAATAAAAGGAAAAGAAAGAAAAGAGTAGAGAGCTATCAATAAGAAAAAGAAAAAAATAATGAGCTAATATATTTTCAGCCTTTTTTCACTAGCCTAAAGAGTAAAGATGTTTTCAGTTTTTTTTTGGGATTTGCTAAGCTATTGCTTTGGGGATAAGGGTAGACTCTAAGAGGGTGAGTGAGCTTAAAAGAAAAGAAATAAGAGGGGTTTTAGGATGATTGATTAGCGTGTATGGATAGATGAGAATCTGATCATGTATGCATCAATTGCCTTTACCTTTAGCATTATGCATAAAGTTCATACCATTCTTGAGAGAAACCCTTACATTATAAAACCCTATTAAATGAGATCATTCTATGCTCATAGCCTTTACCCTTAACTAAATGTGTTCTGCTTTAAAGTGCATAAGTTTGATTCGCGGTTTGATCATTATTGTATGTTAAAGGATGAGATTCTTTGATTGTTTGGAATAGGAGAGTCATGATTTGAAATTCATTGTGTGATGAGTATGGCTATGTTCTTGGGAGTATGAGTGTGTGCATTGCATTTTAGAATTAATAACTAGGACATTGAGATTGATTCATTTGAAAGAGATCTTTGCAAGAAGCTTAAATCCCCGTTTTTAAAACTGCTCTTCCTTTCTTGTTTTCTGTTTGCTTGAGGGCAAGCAAAAGGCAAGTTTGGGGGAGTTGATATTTCTGCATATTTCGTGCGTTTTGCATACATATAAGATAGTTTCTCATGCATTTACCTTGCACATTAGGCTAGTTTGCATTATTTTAAGTCCTAGAGCACTTTTGCACCAGCATTTGCATGTTTCTTGCATTATTCATCGCATTCAGGTTGTTTTCGGCTACTTTGGAGCTATGGAGGATTCGTGGACGTGCTAAGGCTCGTGAGGAAGTTCGTGGACACTCGGAGAACTCAGGATTGCATGCTAAGGACCCGAGATCGAGTAGCAGATCGAGCAAGGCAGGTTGATCTAGATGAGATCGACCAAAAGATCGAGTGACTAAGCCGATGTAAGGAAATGGATCGACACCAAGATCGAGTGTGGAGATCGATCTGAAGTACGGACGTAAATGATCCCATGAAGATTGATATATCATAGTTTTTAACCATGATATAAGTCCTTTTTATTGAGTCTTTTTGGTCTTTTTAGAGTCCTAGAAGAGTCTTTGCAGGTTATAGCATGTCTGGAGCATAATTGGAGATATTTGAGCTTTTTGGAGCATTGCAAGTTGAAGCCACGAAGTATTCAACTCGGGAAGAAAAGTATGCATATGGGTGACGCTCGTCACTAACCTGGTGACGCTCGTCACCCAGAAAGGAAGGAGTCGTGGCTGTTTTCTAAAAGATAGAGGATTATTTGCAGTTTTGGCCCAGAAGTTCCAGTATTTGCAAAAAGACCCCATATCGTGTTTTAGCTTGTATATTAGGTTTTTCAGCCATTCTTTTGGCAGATATATTGTATCTTATTATTCTAGAGAGCTTGAGAGAGAGATTTGTAGCAGAGCTTTTGGAGAGACAAATCACTCCTTTAGAGCAGATTTTGAACTCCTTTATTTCTATTACTTATTTCTTTTATGCAATCTATTCTTTTCATGATGTTTGTTTCAATCACCATGTCTGAGTAGTTTGTTAGTTAAGTTAGGGCTTTACAAAGTTTGATGAAGAGTTTGTAGAATTGCTAATAACTTATAGGAAATTTATTGGTTCTTCATCTGTGCTTGCATTCATATCGATTTCTTAGACACATCATCTGGATTTCGAAACCCTAGGTTGTTTGATATATGTGAGAGCATTATTAATCACCTGAACTAGTATTTGATGAGCAAAACGCCTTAGTGCAAAGAGATTTGGCTTAGGAGTTTTGTGAACAATTGAACCTGATCATTACTGCATGTTTAGGTTGTTAGGATTTGCAAAGAGATTTGAAACTCTGTGATTTAGACATAGTTAACTTCTGCAATGAGAATTTATTAGTTATACCTTTGCGATTCATGTTCAAGACGGTTCTTAATCATTCCTGATTTCATGCATTCTACATTCTCGGATTCAACCTGCGAACTGTCCTGACTTAGCGTCTTTAGCCTTCTGAACTTTAAGAACAAGCATAAAAACGCCCTCTTTCATTTATTTTACTATTTCACATTACATACATTACATTCTGCTTAGCTTAATCCGAACCTACATTCGCTAGTGTAGTTTACATACTCCCTTGGGATTCGATAACCCCTTATACTACGACTACTTTGATGTGCACTTGCAGTAGTTTTTATTTGGGTTAAACTTGAGCCCTATCACAGATCGAGGACCGGATCGAGCTTCCAACCTGATCAGCACAAGATCGACTCAGAGATCGATTAGAGCCATCCGATGAAGAAGATCGAGAGCCAGATCGAGCTTCGTGCTCGATCCCAAACAATCTTATCCGTCCAGCTGGCTTTGGATTGTAGCGAAGGGGGGGGACCATTTGCGGTTTGGCCTTTTTTGGCAAAAGGCAACGATCCCTTTCATTATCCCCATTCTGTCTTCTACCTTTTTCTCTCTCTCGTTTTTGGAGGCGATTTTCCGCCATTGTAGACTTTCGAAGATTTTTCTTGAATTTTAACTTTTGAATATTGAACCTTTTGCCTTAATCTTTGTTAATCATGCTTAATAGATCGTCTTTTATGCTTTCATCAGTTTTCTTTATGAGTCGCGAGTAGTCTTTTTGGGTTTTGGTGTTGGGGCGATTCGAAAGGGTTGAAAAGGTTAAAGCTTTGTGTTTTCTTGTTCCTCATCGCCTTCTCTTCTAGGATTTCGAGTGCTTAAGCCTTAGAGACTCTCACGCCAAGATCTCTATAATCCGAGGGATGTCTTACCTTGACAGGATTCAAATGTCCTGAAAAATCAAATCCTAGAGGCTAATTCTTCCTTTCCCACACGCCATGGTTGTTTAGGGGATTAGTTAGGCCATGTGTTTGAATCTATGTTTTATGCCCTTCAATCTCTTTTTCCACCAAACGCCATGGGTTTGGAGAAGAGAATGAAGGAGTGATCCATACCACACGCCATGGATGGATCTTGTTTTGTTTTCAAGGCCTAGAGAACCTCTTAGAAAGAGTAGATCTAACGTTTTCAAACCAAGCTTTGATCTTTGAGACCCACGAATATGACCCTCAACCCTATACCCTTTTTCTTAGTATTATAAGTCTTTGTTTATCATTCCATCATCATAAAGTTGTCTTCTTGACAATCGCGTATTGCATCATTTCATCATTCTAGGTTGTTTAGACGAGATCGATCATTGTTGCTCGATCTAGTGGTCGATTATGTAGTCGATCCACTAGTCGATTTTTAATAATTCGTAGCTTTGCATTTTTAATTATTCCGCTTGTTCCTCGTGGTAGTAAACCCTCTTCCAGGGATTTTAAAATTGTTTTGCTTTGCATTTAATCATTGCATATAGTTTTTAGGGATTTTACTAATCATTTTCATATTCTGCGTAGATTTGCTCATTCCTTTGCATTCTTAGTGAACTTGCTACCCCTAGGTGTGGATTGATACCTCTCTTGCTCACTATACTACATCTCTGTGTGCATTAGAGCTTTGATAACCTCTCTGTTGCATCTTGACACATCATTGCATCATCATAATAATAAGTTATCATAACTCGAGCCACAAAAGCTTCTTCCTCATTGTAAGTGACCAAGATGCTATCAATCTCCTGTGGATATAAACAAAGATTGCAATTCCAATCATAAATAAATTAAAAATATGAAAATTTAAGACGTTCGAATTTAAAAGTATTACTGACCTTAGTTGTACCAAGTGCTTCATTTATTTTCTCGAGAGAAAATCCTTTCATGACACTTTTTTTGAACTTGCTCTTGCACATCCTCGGACAAGTTTTCCTCGCAGATGGAACAACTTCCCGGAATTTTTTCTTCAGTGATGGAATTGCTTCAAACGCTAGAAGCTACATATGCCACATATATTTCGAGTTAGCTTCAAATCTATGGAAATACAAGTACTAAATATATTCATATTTACCTCCAAAGGAATGCAGAAGCTTGGAAAAGTCCAATTTGATCTGCTAACAACCCCTTTAAAATGATCCACAGTATGCTGGATCTCTTCCATATTGTTATCAAAAGACAATCTCTCCCAGGGAAATGTCCTACACAAATGCAGATCACTGCCTACTCGTTGAAAGAACCGCTCCACACAAGTAGCATCATCTCTTGTCTTAGACTGCCCAATAATGACGCTTGATAGAAAGAAAAGGATGGCCATCCTTAACCGATCTGGAGAATATCTCATATTCTCCAGCTTTTCTTTAACATCTGAGTATCTTATTTTTTTCCCCGCCCCAAAGTGCTTCTCCACGAACTCCATACTGCCCATTTCCGAATAGTTAGGAGGATAGCTGCGACAGTTTAAACCGGAGATGAGGGCGTGTTCACGTAGACTATACCGAATGGGCACGCCATTCACAATGAACCATGCTTCCTTTTTCCTCTCCGTAACCGCCGTTTGAAGAATCAGCAACCACATCCCCATTACCTTGTGGTTTGAGTCCTTGTGCATGTGGAAGAAATGTTTGACTTGGGGGTGATCCACAAACCAACTCTTCTCCTCTGGTTCTAGCAGTAAATCCACTGCTTTCGAGATATAACACCTTATAGACAGCTTGATGTTTTTCACGTACTCCGTTGGCTGGAAGTACATCTCCATAGGAAGCATTGGTTCGGTTCCCTGAAACATAATTGTACCAAGTGTTACATTTTTTTCCAGAAATTCTTAACATACGAAATGACCCTAGTTTTACCAGTTTTACCAGTTTTACTAGAAACTCAGAATATTACTACTTCGAAACAAACAATCAACAATCAACGAAAATGAAAACCTGATAGCCTAAATTAGAAACAAAGACTCACTATACAATCAATCACCCAAAACGAAAGTACTTTAAACAAACTCGATACCCAAAACCAACGAATTCTTTCAAACTCGAAAACCAAGTAACGATGGTTCGGGTACATACCATTGAAGAATCGGACGCGCCGTCGTCCGTGACGGTTTGGCTGCTTCCGTCGCCTCCAACGTTGCCTCCTACTTCTTCGTTCTCCGAGTCTTCATAGACAACCTGAGAGGTTCTTCTTCGAACTTCCGCTGGAACCTCATCAGTTAGACAATAATTCGGCCTCTTTGTACGCGCCAAATGCCTACATGATCAATCCAAATCGGTTATAATGGAATCTATATCAACATCCATCTCACAAAACCGACAATATTATGACACTTACCTTCTCTGATTGGCCTACAAATGGATTGATGTGGTGAGAGTTTGCCTTAGTTTTTCTGAGTAACTGCTCGTAGTGGTCGCGACGAACTAGGATCAATCGTCGTTTCGTCTGCTTTTTTTCTTTTAAATTTTGCCCTAAATTTTACTTTTGATCTATTGAGAGGAGATGAAGGGTTATTTAAGCGGGTTTTTACAGTAAGTTCCGACTAAGGATCCGCGATATATGGGCGGATTAGGGTTTGGGTGGGTTTGTCTTGGTTGGGTCAGTAATTTTGTTAAGTTTTTAGGGACGGAATCGATATCTACTCCTTTTCTCTATTTAAAATAAATGTTATAAAATAACCCAAAAATAAGAGGGTATATTGGATCATTTTCGAACCGCGAGGGGCATCTCAGCCATTGATCCCATTTGGAATTAAGCAGTTGACCACACGGCTCTCTTTATTTAAGTCTGGTATAAACAACGATGGAACGTTGGCATAGGGATCAAGTGACAAGCGAAACAGTTTTGTTGACTAGATTTAGAGAATAAGATGGAATGAATGATGGATCAAATGACACCACACACTTGATTATAAGTCGATATGTTTGAACTTAAGAACAAAAGAGAAACTACTCAATGCTCAAGCACTTGGCGGCAACTTTCAAAGAGAAAACAAGTTCTACATTATTGATAACTAGGAAAAGGTCTGTGCATTGTATGATTTGTGATAATTTAAATATTATATATTATTTGTTGTTAAAATGTTTATTGGTATATATTAATATCTAATTTATGATTATCATGTAGTTTTAAAATTTTATATCGAAAAATTGGTAGAATAATAATATCTATAGTGAATAAAATTTGTTTTATTCAACATAAGCATAAAATCAAATTATTTATTTTCCATAATAAAGACATGTTGTTTTGTAGTATAACCAATCTGAAATACATTTGTGGTGAAGTTTGTGATTGCAGAATAAGTTTTTTTTTTTTGGTCAATGTAGATTATCAAAACATATAGCACAATTGTCATATTCTTCTTGTGTAGTTTGTATTTGTGTTCTCTCTAAGTCTCCAATTACGAAACCAAAATCTAGAATAGATGTCAGGATAAAGTTTATTAAATTTTCGGTTAATATACTTGATATTGTGACATTCATATCATGATAAATGAGATGGAAGTTAATAACATATTTGAAGGTAAAGTTATTTGCATGTAGTATTTTATCGGTGCTAAAAGGAATTTCTTAGTTAATGATCTATTATTACGGAGTGGATGTGTGATTTTGAGATGGAGTTTGTTTCCAATTGATTGAGTTAAACAAAATCAATGATAATATAATGCATTGTTTTGTAGATTATATTTAATTATTTTTATTATCAATTTTTAATGTGTTTATGCTTTTGTTTTCTTTTAAATATCTGTGACACATGTCAGTGTCTTGAATGGCATATCGTAATGCTTGGAAGCTGTCAGGAAAAAAAAAACAATTACTTTATTAAAATAGATTGAATTTTTTTGTTGTGATAAAAGTGAGTTGTGTTTATAGATTGTTGAATCGTTCTTGCTATTTACAGATTGTTGTAAAATCTATACTGCAGTTTTTATTTTTGTGTGGATTGTATTTAATTATCTTAATTATTTTTGTTAGTGTAGTTAAATTTAATACTCTTTTTGTTAACAAGCTTTCTATTAAAAATAAATATATAAAATAAAGTAGAAGACATAATAAAATAAGATAGTATTAAGAAGAAGAAAAAAGAGAAAAAATAACATATGATCTTACTTTTTTTTTTTTTTTTTTTTGTAACATCTACTTTATTCAAATATAATATTCAAGGTTATATATAAAATACAAAAAGCAATAAAATAAAAGATTTTGAAAATGATAATAAACAAAAAAATAAACATTGCAATTCTTTTTGAAGAAAAGATTTACTCCCACCAATATTCGCATTCCAATCTATGCGTTCTTCGTCTTCAGTTATGCATATAACTATTTTAAACATCCTTTTTGTTGTATAACATTGGCCAATTCCCAATTTAGATCTATAGATATTCTTCGGTTAAGAATCCAATATAATGATTCTTCCGAGAGAAATAAATATTGAGATTGCCAATCTTCAACGATTGTACGAATATCGCCATACAACAAACATGATGCACCTTTGAATCTGAACCCTTGTTTCCATAAACCTAATTTTCCGGGATCCCATAGTTGCCGGCCAAGACTCCACAATATTTTATGGATTTTATATCCAATCCCTTCACCAAAGTTGGATCGGGGATATTGGCCATCACGAAGAATCTCAAAACTCTTCACGGAGATATATGGTTTACCATGGGTTATTACAAAAAACACACCCAGGCTAATAAACCATGAACAAAACGTCTTAACAAAAGTAAGACATACCCAGAAACAAACGTAAAGAAAGCAACACTTACTCATTTGGATAATTTTCTATCTATCACAGGCAGTATTTGGATTGAATTCAAACCCAGAAAACACGGGTTTCCGTAATCCATCACCGCCATGATGAATCCGTGCACAGCCTCCATCACGAGACAGAGAAGCACTAACAATTTAAACATGATCTTCCTCTAATATATAACATTTGTTTGAGTGATTTAATTTTTGTTTTTGTTTATTGGATGAAAAAGAATCGTTTGGAGAAAAGAAAAAAAATACCGAAGCTTTGTTTTTGTATTTTTTAGGAGAAAAAAAATTCAATAGAAATAGTTATAATAAAAAAGTAACACATGTCTGTCTTTTATATGCCATGTGGCATCATATCATAACTGCTTATAACGAAAACCTTACTTATTAGAAAAAAAAATTGACACGTGATCTTATTATATTATATAAAAATTGTTTGAGTGATTTGATATTCGTTGATGTTTGTTGAATGAAAGAGAATCGTTTGGGCAAAAGAAAAAAAAACTGAAATGTTTTTTTGTTTGGTGAAAAAATAATTTAATATAAATAGTTAAAAAAATGACACATGCTAATTCATTAAATAGTATTTAAACCTTAGAAACTAATATTTACCGACAAGCTTTTACTAACAAATTTAATGAAATAAATTGTAAACCTATGTTTATGTTTATTTGATGAAAAATAATTGAATAGAGATAGTTATATAAAGAACAAGTAAAAAGAAAAGCTAAAAGACTAGAAGGAGAGAATATATATGCAAACTGCTTTTGTCCCAGTTGGGTAAAAACCACGATGACGGATTATGCCAGGAACGTCTCAACGGAGGATGGAGCTGATACTGGAGTCTGACTTGCATTACTACCTGATCAAGATTTCACTGGAAAGTTTTTTACCTAGACACGAGAGATAAATTTTTGATGAGTAAATTGGAAGGGACGTTCTTTGTGTTGTTCTTTACCCGGTGTTTCTTTAAAAGAAATGTTTTATAAGGTAGTTTATAGTTTGATTGTTGAAGATACAATAGTTGATATGAATAAACATTTTATCCCCCAGTAACATCTTTTAATTTTCTTGTTTTTTCCCTTTTTATGATTTTTATTTTTAGAATAGATGCCATAGTAGCTTATCAAAAAAAATTATAAGAAAAAATTATTATTATATAAGAATCTTTATTATTTTTATTTAGTGTAATCAAGTTTTTTTCTGTTAACCATTTTTTCTTTTAAATGTAAATATATAAAAATATGCCACATGTGACACTGTGAAGTAACACATTGCTGCATATTGAA
Organism: Thlaspi arvense; assembly: GCA_911865555.2. Classification (NCBI taxonomy): domain Eukaryota; kingdom Viridiplantae; phylum Streptophyta; class Magnoliopsida; order Brassicales; family Brassicaceae; genus Thlaspi; species Thlaspi arvense. The sequence goes on from OU466860.2 coordinate 17,654,093, forward strand.
TCTCTTTTTAAAAAAATATTAATATAAAATGAAAATATGACATATGTGAAATTGTAAAGTACCACATGACAGCATATATATATATATATATTATTTACATATTATTATTAGATCTCTATTGTAAATTTTTGTTATTTTGTAAAATTATATTTAATTTTTTTATTATTTTTTAGTGTATAATTTATAAAGGACATATATCAATTTTTAATGTATATATATTTTTTTTATTTAAATATAGATGACACATATCAGTGTCTGGAGTGCCATATAGCAGCGTTTCAGAAATGTCATAAAAAATCTTACTTTATTAGAATAGAATTATTTTAAATCTATATTGCAGGATTTGTTCTTTTTATATTGTACTTAATTGTTTTCATTGTTTTTGTTTAGTGTAGTTAATTTTTTTCTATGTATTTATAGTTTTGTTTCTTTAAATATAGATGACACATGTTTTTAAATTATTAATATAACGTTAATTATAGTGTTTACGTCTCAAAAATAGCGATCTAGGGTATGAAACTCGATACCCAAATCAGATCTCATGATATCGGTGGTTCGGATCAGATCTTCTATGCGGTCTTCAGAGGAATAATTAAGGTCTTCTTACTTATGTCTCAGATCTATTGGGATGTGATTAGCTCTATCATGGAAATGGGGGGGAGTTATTTGGGATCTGGATTCGGAGGGATTTGGTATTCAAGAGAGATGAGAATCAAAGGATATCTTCTGGGGAGGATCACCTTTCAATGAATGTGAATTGGATCACGTACGGATCAACAAAGGTATCAAATCGGATTGGGTGTAGTGCGAAGCAAAAATCACCACAGAGAAACAGCAACTCTCGGAGCTTGTCCGATGATATAAGGATACAATGGTGGTTGCAGAGAGAGAAGACCCACAAGCTAGGGAGATTGAGTGCTTCCATGAATCGTACGATACGGAGTTGGATATTCAAGAGCATTAACGACAGTTATGTCAATGACGATTTCGGATGTACAAGTATGGTATGGAATCTGGTTTTTCCTTTAAAACGTTTACTACCTTTGTCCCCTGATGGATTACTGGTTTACGGAATTAGATGAATTACATATGGAGAGTCGATAGATCTCTTTCTAAGGAATCTCCAGTCAATGAAAATCAATGGTGCTATCCTAGTATCTGGTTTCCCTGATTTTCGGAATATTATAGATGGTCAAATATGGCAGAATTATTGGTCTGTTAGTATGAAGGAAATTATGGGAACAATGAGTTTAAGATCGGATTTGCAGAATCTGGTTTTTCAATGTCTCGTATAGTATTTAACGGATAAGAATAACCCCATACAACATCATTAATTCTTTAATCATATATAATTCACATTATTTTCTCTCATTGCTCAAGTCTCTTGGTTAACCATGTCGCATAGCACATGTCTTCAACCCTCAAGCTCAGGAAAGCAAAAGGCGATCATTACCAACAGCTTCAAGATCAAGATACCCACGTTTGACAACTCCAAGCTCATCGAAAGCTACTCCAAGACGCTTATAGGCAGATGCATGAATCCGATTAAGCAGGATGTGAAATCTTTGCTTTACATGCTGCCACGAATTTGGAAGCTAGAAGAGAAGATAGCTGGTGCGGATCTGGGGTTGGGACGTTTCCAGCTGAATTTTGATGATGAAGCAGACATTACTGAGGTTTTAAAAATGGAGCCATTTCACTTCGATTATTGGATGGTGTCGCTAGTACGGTGGAAGCCAGTGGTAGATCCGAATTACCCCTCAGCCATAACTTTCTGGATCCGGGTATTGGGAGTTCCTTTGCAGTTTTGGGCTGAACCTACCTTTCAAGGAATAGGGGAAGCTCTCGGTGTAGTCAAGGCGGTGGATATTGACGAAGGAAGAGTGCAGGTGATTCTCGATAGAGTTAAGCCACTGGCGTTTGATACAATCATCGAGTTTGAAGATTGTGTTGAGACCCCTATCTCCCTGCGATACGAGCGGTTATTTGGATGCTGTCGTCTATGTCATAGTATGTGCCATGATCATTTTGTATGTCCCTTAACAAGGGTAGAGGAGCCTGAGTTAACAAAAGACCGTCAACAACAACATGGTAACATGGGGGGTGAAGCAGTCAGCTATAAAGGTGCTGTCACAAGGGGGGCAACAAGCACTGGGGCTAATGATTCACGGGATAATACTCAGAGGCACATAGAGGTAAACAAGGACCAAGCAAAACAGGTGGAAGTGCCTAATCGTGATGGCTCACAATACATAGCTTATGTACAAGATAACAGGCGCGGTGATCAACATTTTGGAAAATCATCATCTTCTCGGGGAATAAGAAAAGTGGACTCTCGTTACTCACACTCGTCAAGAAGGTCAACTACGGAGGACAACAAGGTGATTAAAGAGAAAATGGTGGGAGCTGCAGGGATCGAAGGGAGCCAGGAATTAGCAGAATACGTTAATGGCCATCGTCCACGGGATTACCCAAGTCCAAAGGCGTCGACAAAAAAGGTTAGGAAAGCATTATTCTCTGATGATGAAATAATGATTGCGGCGGAGGACTTGAGTAACACGGGGCTTTTTTTAATGGATGTAAACCAGGCCATGGACAAGGTCGTACCTACAAAACAGGAAGGAATGGGGGAAAGAAATGGAGAATATAGATGATGATTTACTGGATGACGTAGTGGAAAATGAGGAAGATCACAATTTAGGTACTTTCGATGTCATAAACTCATGGTTCTCATCGGTAGAGGAGGGGGGGGGGGGGGGGGGGGGGGGGGGGGGGAGATGGTAATACTATGGTTACGACCACTGAACCTGACTTGAACACACTTGATATTAATGCTGAAATAGGGGATACTAATGCTGCGGAGGTCCAAATGGGTGACTCGGCCGATCAGATGGATAAGGAGCCGATGATAAAGACTGGATTACACAAGAAGAAACCACCAAGGGTTATTGATGGTTTCGCTGGTGCTAACAAAAAAAAGATGCTGGTCCAGACACTGATCTCCCCTAGGAAGAAGGGGCACTCAAAAATTATAGGCCGTCAAGGAATCGATCCGCCGATGGAACAAGGGAAGAAAATCAAGAATCTGTCCCTTGATTCAGAAAATTAATAATTATGCAGGTTTTAAGTTGGAATTGTCAGGGTTTGGGGAACCCTATCACAATAAGTTATTTGAGGGAGGTTTGGAAGAAATTTAAACTAGAGTTTCTTTTTCTTTCAGAAACCAAAAATTATTTTTCTTTTTTACAGTAATTTCAGTTACACGGTTGAACCATGTGGTTTGAGTGGAGGATTAGCATTGCTTTACTCAAATGATTTTGATGTAAAAATTATTTTTGCTAATAAATGGATGATTGATATTAAGGCAACTTATGAAGGAAAACAAAATTTTCTGACTTTTGTTTGCGGAAATCCTGTTACCAAATTTAGGAATCAAGTCTGGGAATGGATTACAAGAATGGGATTAAATAGATCGGAACCTTGGTTCTTAATTGGCAATTTTAATGAAATTACCGGGAATCACGAAAAGCAAGGTGGAAAGTTACGACATCAATCTACATTTGTAGATTTTAACACCATGATTAATAACTGTGGACTAATTGATTTCCCAAACCGAGGAAATAGACTATCATGGCGTGGGCGCCAGAATGGTCACATTGTCCGCTGTCGCCTCGACAGAGCCTTGGCAACAGAAGATTGGCATGACTTATTTCCGTACTCTTATGTGGAGTATCTTAGAATGGTGGGTTCGGATCATAGACCAGTTGTAGCTACAATCCAAGACCAGAAGTATAAACGACGAAAACAATTTCCGTTTGATAAGAGATGGCTTGGGCAAGAGGGGTTAATGGACTCCATTGAGTATGGATGGAGACACACGATAGGAAGGACTAGTAGTAATATAGTGGACAGAATTTCGAATTGCCGTCATGAAATTTCTAAATGGCACCGCGATAACATGCCATTTGAGAGAGGTAGAATTGATGAACTACAAAGGAAACTAGGGGAAATTCAGTGCGATGATACCCGAACACAAGAGGAACTCATTGATATAACACGACAATTACAAGCGGCATACAAGGAGGAGGAGGATTACTGGCAGCAAAAAAGTAGGAATCTATGGAATCGGAATGGGGATCTCAATACCAAGTTCTACCATGCTACGACAAAACAGCGGAGAACAATAAATAGAATGGTGGGAGTGTATAATGATGCTGGAATTTGGGTGGCCGGGGATAAGAATCTGGAAAGAGTTACAGAGGATTATTTCCAGGATCTATTCACATCCACCTCACCCGAGGATTTTGTGGAGGCTCTAGATGAAATAAAAGCAGAGGTCTCAGAGACAGAAAATGGATTCCTGACACGACCGGCCACTGAAGAGGAGGTTGATAACAAGCTTTTTATCAGGGTGTGATGCTAATGCAACAGGAGGTTATCAAAACTCAAGCAGCATACAGTTGTAGCACAATGCAAGAGATATTAATCCAATCCTAGAAGCTAGAAAGTGCAATGAGAATGCAAGGATCGAGTAAAGCTAAGACAGGTGATTTTGTAAAAATCCTAAAAACTAGATGCAGCAGTAAAATGAAATGCAAAACTATTTTAAAATTACCAAGAGTCATTAAACTACCATGAAGAACAAACAGAATAATTAAAATGCAAGGCTATGAATTACTAAAAATCGACTAGTGGATCGACCACAGGATCGACCACTAGATCGAGCAGTTTGGATCGATCTCGTCTAAAAGTGCAAGTACAATGAAACTAATGACCAGGATGCTACGAATATCAAGCGAATGATTAACGAAGATGTAAGAAAGCTAAGAAAGAAGGGTCTAGGGTTGAGATTCATGTTTAGCGGTTTCAAAGGTCCAAGCTTGGTTTGAAAACTCTAGATCTACTCACTTTGTGAGATTCTCTAAGCCTTGAAAACAAAACAAGATCTATCCATGGCGTGTGGTATGGATCACTCTCTCATTCCCTCCTCCAGACCCATGGCATTTGGCAGAAAAAGAGATTGAGAGGCAATGAAAACAGATTTCAAACACGCGGCTTAACTAGTCCTCTAAACTACCATGGCGTTTGGGAAAGAGTAACTAGCCTCTAAGATGTGACTTTCAGAGATCTCTGGATCATGTCAAGGTAAGAGCTCTCTCTGATCATAAAGATCTTGGCGTGAGACTCTTTAAGCCTTAAGAACTCATCATCTTAGAAAAGAAAGCCATTAAGAACAAGAAAACACCAAGCTTTGAAAACCTTTTCGACCTCGTGAATCCTCTCAACCCCAAAACCCAAATGAAACTACTCACTACACATTAAATGAACTAAGCAAAGCATGAAGAATGAAACGATAAACATAAGAACGATGGATTAAACTTAAACGATTCGAAAATATTCAAGAACAAAACTCAAAAGTCTCACAATGGCGTATCGCCTTCAAACCAGAGAGAGAGAGCATAAAAAGATAGGAATGAAAAAGTGTGTGTGAAAAGATCATCGCCGCCTTCCCAAAATGGGCCAAACAGCTGGATGGTCCCCCCCTCGCTAGCGGCCAAAAACGGTTGAAAGGACTGAGATCGACATCGAGATCGAGCCTGCTTCTCGATCATCTTTGGAGATCGTGTCTTAAACTCGATCTGTGTCTCGATCTTCTTCGGTGGATCGAGTGTTGCATCCGATTCACGTATCGATCTTTTGGTGGATCGAGTGGTGGACTCGATCTGGATCTCGCTCTGCATGGCGTCATTTACGTCCGTACCACTTGATCGATTGCTTCACTCGATCTTCGTCTTGATCAATTCCCTTGGATCGCCTGAGCTACTCGATCTGCTGGTCGATCTCATCTAGATCGACCTGCCATGCTCGATCTGCTCCCCGATCTCTGGTCCTTAGCAAACATCCGACGTTCCCACGAACCTCTACACTAGCCTCAGCACGTCCACGAACCTCCACGACTCCAAAGTAGCCAGAAACAACCTGAATATGATGCAAAATGCAAGGAACATGCGTATGCTGGTGCAAGAATGCTCTAGGACCTAAAGTGATGTAATCTAGCCTAAAGTGTGATGTAAATGCATGCAATATGCAGTGATATCAACTCCCCCAAACTTACCTTTTGCTTGCCCTTAAGCAACAGAAAATAAGAAAGGAAGAGAGGTTTTAAAACAAACGGGGGTTTTAAGCTTCTTGCAAAGGTGCCTTTCAAATGAATCAATCGCAATATCCTAGTTACTAGTTCTAAAATGCAATGCGCACACTCATACTCCAAAGAACTTAGCCATACTCATAACACAAAAAATTTCAGATCGTGACTCTCCTATTCCAATTAATCAAAGAAACTTATCCTTTAACATTCATTAAATACCGAACCATGAATCGAACTTATGCACTTTAAAGCAGAACACATTTGGCTAAGGGTAAAGGCTATGAGCATAGAATGATCTCATTTGAAAAAGGGTTTATTTTAAGCAAAGGGTTTCTCTCAAAAATTGCAAGAACTTTATGCATAATGCTAAAGGTGAAGGCAATTGATGCATACATGATCAGATTCTCATCTACCCATGTAAACTAACAATGATCCTAAACCCTTCTCATTTATTATCTTTTAAGCTCACTCACTACTTAGAATCTACCTTTTTCTCAAAGCAAAAGCTTAGCATTTCCCAATTCAAAACAGAAAGCATTTTTAACTCTTTAGACTAGTGAAAAGGTTGAAAATAATTTGCTCTTTACATATTTCTTATTGGTAGTTCTCTGTTTATTTATATTTAGTTTTTTTTTCTTTTTTTTTCTTTATTTTGACACTTAGGCTCTTTTTTTTTCTTTTTATTTTTATTTTGGGAGAGCTACCTTCTGAAATTATTAGAGCATAAAATTTTTAAACACAAACCTTTCACTTAAAACATTTTCCTTTCTTTCAAATACCAAGCTCTTTTAAAACCGAGAGCATATAGACATGAAAACAACCCCTTAAACCCCCAAACTTATTCTAAGCCTAAATCTAGCTTCAAAATGCAAAGCTAGCAAACACATGAGAACCTAATCATGTCGCCTAAACCTAACACTTTATGCTAAGTCCAAACCGGAAAAAGGCCTCACAATGATGTCACACACGAAAACTTGGCTTCAAAGAAAGGTATGGGTCAAGGTGGGAGTTCTACTTAGGCTTACAAAGAGTGGTAAAAGGAAGAAGAGAGCCTAAATATTTTAAAATCCATGTGTTCATTTTCAAATGCATAAGGATGATAATTGAAATTTCAGATTAAAGTTTTCACTTATTAGGACAAGTTTCAAATCATGAGATTCAATTCAAGTCACGAAAATCATAGCAAGTGATCCAAGCATGGTAAGAACTTACTTTCAAAGTATGAGCAAAGCATTAGAGAACTACTAACTAGGGCATTGAAACAATTCATGAGTTTAAAACACCTTTTTAAGAAAATATTTAACCCCTTATGCGAATGTGAACAACCTAGATGCTTTAAAATTCTAGACTCAATCCTAAAATGCTCAATGAGATGAATGCAACTACATGAATTTTTGTGAAAATTTTAAAAATCTTACCAATTTTTCATGCAATGAAGACTTAAGGATGCTAAAGAGAAAATAAGATCAGAATAAACATGTCAAACCACAAACATACTCCCCCAAACTAGCTTGACACCGTCCCGGTGGCAAACAAATTCAAAGGAGCATCAAAACACAAAGCAAAAAGAAGCAAATATGAGCGGTATATACAATGGAAGAAGGTTGTTACCTCGGGTCTAGTCTCAGCTGGAACTTAAGGATGTTCCAGAGGAGCTAGATGCTACGGTTTTGCCTTTGGAGCCTGGTTCTTGAAGAGAGAGACGCGCCGGTTGAATGTTGCTGCCTTGAGTCTCACGGATAACGACTCCACCGGTTGAAAGCCTCCTTTTCCCGAGCTGTTGAACCTCCTCACTTGCAGCTTGCTTAGGCGAGCCTCCTTGAAGCGATTTGACCTTCTTGGCAAGTTTCTTGAGCATTTTGCCCTGCCATTTGTTGATTTTTCTTTGCATCTCCACAACAGATGTTAGGAACTTCTCCGTTTTGTTCTCGGCTCGAAGTCTAACTTGGGAAAGGTGTAAGCCTCGAGCATCTCATCTTCCGTGGCAGGGGACTCGGACCTTTGACGTGGAGCAATCGCTGGGGCAGGCGTTCCTCCTAGAGGAGCAAAGCACTCCTCTACGGTTGGTAAGAACTCGATGTTCCCAACACCAAGCAGCTCGGTCTCGTCCTTGTTTGGTAGGATGCACACTCTCTTCTCATGCTCGTCGTTGATGAAATGATAGGCATAGAATCCTTCTGCTGGCGTGCGTCCCAAGCTGTCGGTATTCCTCATGTAGATCTCATCCATGAAAGCTCTAGCCAGGACGGGTGTGAAATCATGTATTGGTACGCTGGCTTGTATGAACAGAGGAGTGAGGAAACCGCCAATGAAAGAAGAGCTTGCCTTGCACCGCAAGGCATACGCCTTGTACTTCACCAAAGAGGCAGCAAGTACGCATCCATAGTTCACGTCATCACCGAGTTCATCCTCCATAGGCTCATCATTCTCTGCCGGATCACACAACAAATGCTTCACGCCTTGGAACAAGAAGCAAAGCTCGGTCTTCGTGACCGTGGGAGCAACTGACGTCGGCTGAATGTGTTGGCAATCAGCTTCAAGGTGTACCTCAGCACCGGGCTTCTCACTCTCTTGATTTTGGCGGTGTTAGCCTTATAGTCTTCGTTGCTGATCAGGTCCCAAAAATCGTTTGCTCGCGTGAAGGAGGGAAACTCGATCTTGGTGGCGGCTGCGTTGAGACCATATGCTTGACATAGCTCGGGGATTGAGAGGCTGAAAGTTTGACGTCCAACCTTGAAAGAGAGGCGGCCTTGTGAAGGAACATGGGCGCTAGTGTTCTCGTAATGAAACTCCAACGTGGCAAGGAAGTTTATTGTCACTTCTGGAATGGTTGGGCAATCCATCCGTGATAGACACCTTAGGCCAATGTTTTTGAGGAGTTGGTCGAAATCTCCAAGGATCCCTAGTTTGAACAGAAGCTCCCGGTCCGCAAACTTAGTAGGCTCGAACCGAAGCCTTTCCAGCCGCTTCTTATCCCTTTTCTCATCTTCACTCCATCGAACCCTTTCTTGAACAGCTACCTCCTGACCTTCTCCCTCTTGTGCTGTCTCTTCTCTCGTTCTCTTGGGGGCCATTGTGCCTGAAACAAATTTCTCAAGCAAAGCTATGAGCAAATAGGCGATGTGTTGAGAGAAAGAGGGAAGCAAAGAAGAAAGTCGATAGCTAATACTCTAGAATTTTGGGGAATTTATAAAAAATTATAGCAAAATAATAGAGAATCAAATCTAAAGATACTAGAAAATCCAGAATTTTTCCTTTTATTGAACTAAATTTAAAAATTCAAAAACCGTCCTAACATCTAAAACAATCAATTGCGAAATAAAAGAAGATTTTCTAAAAGATTTTCTCAAAAATCCAAAAATACCTTTTGCAAAGATTATTAAAGAAGCTTGTTAGCCTTTAGAAACAAATAACTCTCACTCTCTTTGCTTAAAAGTTCGAGAAAACAAGAATGAGAAAGTGAGAAGTTGTTGAAAATATTTAAAGGCTAACAAAAACAAAACTATGGGTGCAAGAAGTGGTTTCTGACAAAAGTCTCGGTCAAGGCACAGTTTTAAGGGTCAAAGATTCCTGCTTTGACCGAGATTTGAATTTAAAAAGTGGAGGGAAAGAGTGAGAGATGGAAAAGAAAATGTTACCTCGGCACGAGATCGAGTCCCTTTGGTCGATCTGGGTCTCGATCTCATGCCCATAATGGCTTGGATCGAGAGAGTTACTTGATTTAGGACACGATTCGATTTGAATCGAGTCGTGGATCGATTGACTCTCTCGTTCCTTGAGTTTTTGAAATCGCGACTAAGTCCTCGTGATCGAGCCATGCTCTCGATTCAGGGGTCGATTTAGCTTGGATCGAGTGGTGGATCGAGTTGACTAATCGATCTGTCTATGAAGGATTTTTCCCGAGAGAAAATAGATCGGTCGATCCATTTTTGGATCGATCGATCTAAACTCCAAGAATTTTCTGAGACATTTTAGATCGAGTTCGTCACTCGATCAGTCTACTCGATCTCGTCTAGATCGACTGGCTCCTCTCGATTCACTAGCTCAATCTAGCAAAGATCGAGCCAGGATGAGTCGATCTAGCACTCGATCTCTAGCTTATATTCGCCCCTTTCTTACTCCTTTTGGAACTCGGATCATGGCTTGCGTCTCCCATACTTTTTCCTACACACTCACAAGACAAAAACATAAAACTGGAAAAGAAATAAAGCAAAGATATGTACAGGATTAACATGGGAATGTCTTCCAAGTGCGCTTTCTTTAACGTCTTTAGCTAGACTTTACTTGGTTTAGGCAGATGGTGGGTCTTGGAGAAGCATCGAGGTGCTCTCCTTGTCAAATGTGCTCGCCATGTATGGCTTAACTCTGTGCCCGTTCACTGTGAATGCATCCCCACTCTTGCCAACCAACGTGACAGCTCCGTAAGGTAAGACTTCCTTGATCTCATACGGACCGCTCCACCGTGACTTCAGCTTCCCTGGAAAGAGCTTGAGCCTCGAGTTGTAAAGCAGCACCAAACTCCCTTCCTTAAGCTCCTTAGGTACCAGCTTCTTCTCATGAGCAGCCTTGGTACGCTCCTTGTAGATCCGAGCGCTTTCGTAAGCATCCAGCCTTAGATCATCAAGCTCGTGCAATTGGATCAACCGCTTCTCCTGAGCCGTCTTCAGATCAAAATTCAACCGCTTCACAGCCCACAACGCCCTATGTTCCAACTCAACAGGAAGGTGACACCCTTTACCATAGAGAAGAGTGAAGGGAGTGGTACCAATAGGCGTCTTGAAGGCAGTCCGGTAAGCACACAAAGCGTCATCTAACTTCACAGCCCAATCTTTCCGAGTAGTCCCAACTGTTCTCTCGAGTATCGCCTTGATCTGACGGTTAGAGATTTCCACTTGGCCACTCGTTTGAGGATGGTAAGGCGTTGCTACCTTGTGCTTCACACCATACCTCTTTAACAGATTTTCAAACAGCTTGTTGATGAAGTGGCTCCCTCCGTCGCTTATCACCACCTTGGGAACTCCAAACCTTGGAAAATTAATGCTCTTAAAGAGCTTGATCACCACCTTAGAGTCGTTTGTTGGGGAAGCAATGGCCTCAACCCACTTTGAGACGTAGTCAACAGCCACTAGTATGAACTTGTTGCCGTATGATGAAGGAAACGGCCCCATGAAGTCTATGCCCCACGCGTCAAAAACGTCTACCTCAAATATGGGAGCTTGAAGCATCTCATTCCTCTTAGTGATATTCCCTGCTCTTTGACATGCCTCATAGCTCATCACGAACTCATGGGTGTCTTTGAAGATGGACGGCCACCAGAAGCCGGCTTGTAAGACTTTTGTAGCGGTTTTGAACGAAGCAAAGTGCCCTCCATACAAAGAACCGTGACAATGAAAGATGATATCTCTTGCTTCCTCTTTTGTCACGCATCTTCTGTACAGGCTATCTACTCATCTCTTGTATAAATAGGGGTCATCCCAATAGTAGTGGCTCACGTCGCTCATGAACTTCTTCCTATGGTAGTTGTCAAGATGCGACGGCTCTTCCCCACATGCCAAGTAGTTCACTATATCCGCGTACCAAGGGAGATCCTCCTCTTTGAAACTCAGAACTTCCTCAAACTGCCCCTCTAAGCTCCCATAAACAGCCGTAGTGATTGCCATGAGTTGTTTCTCGGGGAGAGAATCGTCTAAAGGAAGAGACTCGTTGATCCTTAACTGAGAGAGATGGTCAGCAACGCCGTTCTCTATTCCTTTCTTGTCTTTGATCTCCATGTCAAACTCCTGGAGTAAGAGGATCCATCTCAAAAGCCTCGGCTTAGTGTCCTTCTTGGAATAGATGTAGGGCAAAGGTGCGTGATCCGTGTAAACAATGGTCTTGGAACCCACGAGGTAAGCCCTAAACTTCTCAAAGGCGAATACAACCGCCAATAGCTCCTTCTCCGTAGTTGTATACCTTGTTTGCGTGTCATCCAAGGTTCTTGAAGCATAGTATATCACGTGCAGCTTCTTATCCTTCCTAGAACGGCTCCCACGGCATAGTCACTAGCATCGCACATAATCTCGAAAGGTAGAGTCCAATCTGGTGCTTGCACTATAGGCGCGGACACTAAGGCCTCCTTGATGGTCACGAAAGCCTTCAAACACTCTTCATCAAAGATGAATTCAGCCTCCTTGCACAACAGCCGCATGAGAGGGCGTGCAATCTTAGAGAAGTCTTTAATGAAGCGCCTGTAGAAGCCGGCGTGTCCCAAGAAACTTCTAACTCCTTTGACGTTAGCTGGCGGCTCAAGGCTTGTCATCACATCAATCTTTGCTTTGTCGACTTCAATACCCTTCTCTGATATCTTATGTCCAAGCACGATCCCCTCCTTTACCATGAAGTGGCATTTTTCCCAATTAAGCACCAAGTTTGTCTCCTCACAACGCTTTAGTACCCTGCAAAGATTCAACAAACACGCAGAAAAGGACGCACCATAGACCGAGAAGTCATCCATAAACACCTCTACCATCTCTTCTATTAGATCGGAGAAGATCGACATCATACACCGCTGAAACGTAGCCGGTGCATTACACAACCCGAATGGCATCCTTCGATACGCGAAGGTGCCATAAGGGCATGTAAAGGTCGTCTTCTCCTGATCATTGGGATGGATTGCTATTTGGAAAAATCCACTATATCCATCAAGAAAGCAATAGTATGGGTGATTAGCAAGTCTTTCAAGCATTTAATCAATAAAAGGCAAGGGAAAATGATCCTTTCTAGTAGCTAGATTAAGCTTCCTATAATCAATACACATACGGTGTCCAGTGATAGTCCTAGTAGGTATAAGCTCATCTTTATCATTCTTAATGACCGTGATCCCTCCTTTCTTAGGCACCACGTGTACGGGAGAAACCCACGTGCTGTCACTTATGGGATAGATCACGTCAGCCTCTAAAAGCTTAAGAATCTCCTTCTTAACAACCTCTTTCAAATTTGGATTCAAACGCCTTTGATTTTCTATAGAAGAGGCGTTCTCATTATCCAAGTGAATCCTATGAGTGCAAAGCATTGGTGAAAGGCCCTTGATGTCACTTAGAGAGTACCTAATGGCCTTCCTATACTTTCTCAACTCAGTTAAGAGCGATTGCAACTCATCATCACTCAAGTTTTCATTCACAATCACAGGATAGGTCTCGTTAAGCCCTAAGAAAGCATACCTTAGCCCTTTTGGGAGCTCCTTAAGGTCCACCTTTTGGGCTAACAGCTTGCTCCAATCATCCTCGTGGCTGTTGCTGTTGTTCTCCTCCTTAGAGCCTTCCTTAGAACCTGAGACATGGCCCTTGAAGCTGCTTTCTCCAACCGCTATCCCTTCTGACATCGAGTCGTCAGGTCGATCTTGCCCTCGATGTCGTCTAGATCGAGCAGTTTCGCTCGATTCACCCACTCGATTTAATATGGATCGAGTAAGAGATCGAGACGCTGAGTCGATCTCCGGATTGGACCTCAAATTGATCGGAAGGCCTTTCTCGATCTCAGACTTGATTGTTTTCCTGGATCGATCACCGTCCTCGATCTGACTGTCGATTGCTACACCGGATCGAGTTGTGCTCTCGATTGTCTTGTCGATTTGACCCCTGGATCGAGTAATGTCATCGATCTCTAGGCAGACGCCTACATCTTCAAGCACTACTTTCCTCGAATCGAGCAAGTTAACGTACTCCTGAGTCCTCTGATCCACATAACCAAACTCTCCTGGCTCCTTAGTCAGCGCCAGCTTCAAATGATCTTCCTGAGCCAGCTCTTCCAGCAACTCATCCGCTAAAGCATCCAACGTTTCAATGTAGAAAGCTTGCCCTTCTATCGTATGCTTCTTCAAAACCTCATTGATATCGAAGTCTAGCCTTATATCTTTACCTTAGTGCAAGACAATCTTCCCGTTCTTGACGTCTATTATGGCTCCGGCGGTGGCTAAGAAAGGTCTCCCGAGAATGAGTGGATCCTTTGGTTCTTCATCCATTTCCAACACAACGAAGTCTGTAGGCACGTTTACTCCACTGATCTTCACTGGCAAGTCCTCAAGCAATCCCACGGGTAATCTCACACTTCTGTCAGCTAGTACCAATGAGATTCTACAATCCTTGAAACGGGTAAAGCCAAGCTTCTTTGCCACGGAATGAGGCATCAGATTTATGCTAGCTCCGAGATCACAAAGGCAACTCTTGAATTCCAAATGACCTAAAGCGCAAGGTATAGTGAAGCTTCCAGGGTCTCCCAACTTTTTAGGGACTATCTCCTTGTGTATCACAGCACTACACTCTTCACTTAAAACAAGCACTTCCTTGCTTTCCTTATTCTTCTTCACGAGAGTGTCTTTGAAGAATTTGGCGCATTTAAGCATCATTGCAAGGCAGTCAACGAGAGGTAGCTTGATCTCTACATCCTTAAGATGCTTCTCAAACACGATTCTATGCTTCTCTATGAGTTGCTTCTTGAAACGGCCAGGGAAAGGTAGCTTAGGTGCATACGGTGGAGGTACATAAGCATCTTTCTCCTTAGTAGTTTGCTCTGCTCTTTTCTCAACAACCGCTTTGTCTCCTCTTCTTGGCCCTTGAATCCAGACATTGTCAAAGTTGATCTCATCATCAGTGGAAAGCTTACCCTCCCCCTCTTGAATTACAACGTCCTCGTTGTTCTTTGGACCAACCGTAGGTGCAAGCTCTTTTCCACTCCTTAGCGTGATGGCGTTGGCAAATTCCTTAGGGTTCTGCTCACACTTGCCCGGTAGGCTATTCTGACCACTTGTACTCGCCTTTCCCTTCTCTAGTTGCTTGATCTTGTTGTTTAAGTTGGTGATCTGAGTAGAAAAATCAGTGAGAGATGAGTCTAAGCGAGTGTTCATCTCGGCAAACTTCTGGTTTGTAGAGGCTTGCCCTTGAATCAATTGTTGGAACATAGCTTGGACAGGATCAACTTGTTGTTGCATCGGTTGTTGCTGCTGAGGTACAAAGCCCGGAGGGTACATTGGCGTATAACCCTTGTTTCCTTGCTGTTGTCCTTGGAAGTT
The DNA here is from genome assembly GCA_911865555.2 of Thlaspi arvense. Taxonomy (NCBI): domain Eukaryota; kingdom Viridiplantae; phylum Streptophyta; class Magnoliopsida; order Brassicales; family Brassicaceae; genus Thlaspi; species Thlaspi arvense. The sequence goes on from OU466860.2 coordinate 17,669,287, forward strand.
GTTCTGCCCTTGCCCTTGGAAGCCACCACTCGGCTGAAAACTTTTGTTGTAGGGTACGAAAGGCTTTGCTTGCTGAGCAGGGTACACCTGATCCTTAGGGTTGGCGACATTGGTGCTATGGTATGAGAGATTGTTGTTCTGGTTGTAACCGTGAGTGTAGCCTTGAGGTTTGTAGTTGTTTTGTCCCGCCACCCAATTGGCTTCTTCTTGGCTCAACTCAAGCTCCTCTTGGCTCTCATCCGCTTCACCAACAAAGTAAACATGCTTCTGATTTGCCAAAACCAACTTGTCAATCTTCTCGTGTAGTGACTTAAGCTCTTTCTTGTGAGACTCCAGCTCAGAACCTCTCGGCGCGCGATCATAGTCCTCAGCATAGTTGCCGTCACTTAGTGCTAATTCTCAATCAGCTCCATGCCCTCTTCTACCTCTTGACCAAGGAAGTTCCCTTTACTAGCCGTGTCAAGCAACAACCTGATCTTTGGTGAAGCTCCGCGGTAGATGGTGCTGAGTAAGGTCTCCTCACTGAAGCCGTGATGTGGACACTGGATTGTGTAGTCTTTAAAATGCTCCATGGCTTCATTGAACGTCTCATTGTTCCTTTGTGTGAAGCCGCTGATCTCGCTTCTTAGCCTTGCTGTTCTGGTGCTGGAGAAAATTTTAAGAGAAACGCCTTTTTACACTCGGTCCATGAGGTGATGGTGCCTTGAGGAAGTGTTTTCTCCCAATGCCTTGCTTTGTCTCCAAGAGAGAATGGAAAGAGACGCAGCTTGAAAGCATCTTCGGATATGCTGTTAATCTTGATCATTCCACAAACTTGTTCGAAGTTATCAAGGTGTTCCAAGGGATCTTCCATTGCCAGCCCGTGAAACTTGTTGTTTTGCACCATGGAGATGAAACCCGGCTTAATCTCGAAGTTGTTGTTCTGTACAGGAGGAGGAGTGTTCCCAAACCTATTGTGATGAGTATTGGGAGCATCTCCGGCTCCTATGATCCTTGGGGGTCTAGCCGTGTGTTGGGGGTTTCCATTACCCCTTCCCACTGCCCCATGAGCTGGAGGAGGTCCCTCTGGATGCTCGTGCTCAGCCATAGCTTCAAAGTCAACCAAACCGTGCTGAACAATCTCCTTAAAGGCTCTGGCCTGTTCTCGTACTCTTCTTTGCCGTGAGTGACCAAGTTGATGAATGTTGTCCAAGGGTTGACGTAGATTGTTATCTTCCCTTGAACAAAGATTCATGTACCTGAAAGACACACATTTTAGAGTAGAGAAGTTAGTAACTTAAATAAAGTAGAGGCTTAGTCTTTACTAAACCCCAACGGCGCCATTTGATAACAAGCTTTTTATCAGGGTGTGATGCTAATGCAACAGGAGGTTATCAAAACTCAAGCAGCATACAGTTGTAGCATAATGCAAGAGGTATCAATCCAATCCTAGAAGCTAGAAAGTGCAATGAGAATGTAAAGATCGAGTAAAGCTAAGCAAATGACAAGCGATTTTGTAAAAATCCTAAAAACTAGATGCAGCAGTAAAATGAAATGCAAAACTATTTTAAAATTACCAAGAGTGATTAAACTACCACGAGGAACAAACAGAATAATTAAAATGCAAGGCTATGAATTACTAAAAATCGACTAGTGGATCGACCACAAGATAGACTACTAGATCGAGCAGTTTGGATCGATCTCGTCTAAAAGTGCAAGTACAATGAAACTAATGACCAGGATGCTACGAATATCAAGCGAATGATTAACGAAGATGTAAGAAAGCTAAGAAAGATGGGTCTAGGGTTGAGATTCATGTTTAGGGGTTTCAAAGGTCCAAGCTTGGTTTGAAAACTCTAGATCTACTCACTTTGTGAGATTCTTTAAGCCTTGAAAACAAAACAAGACCCATCCATGGCGTGTGGTATGGATCACTCTCTCATTCTCTCCTCCAGACCCATGGCGTTTGGCGGAAAAAAAGATTGAGAGGCAAGGAAAACAGATTTCAAACACGCGGCTTAACTAGTTCTCTAAACTACCATGGCGTTTGGGAAAGAGTAACTAGCCTCTAAGATGTGACTTTCAGAGATCTCTGGATCATGTCAAGGTAAGAGCTCTCTCTGATCATAAAGATCTTGGCGTGAGACTCTTTAAGCCTTAAGAACTCAACATCTTAGAAAAGAAAGCCATTAAGAACAAGAAAACACCAAGCTTTGAAAACCTTTTCGACCCCGTGAATCCTCTCAACCCCGAAACCCAAATGAAACTACTCACTACACATTAAATGAACTAAGCAAAGCATAAAGAATGAAACGATAAACATAAGAAAGATGGATTAAACTTAAACGATTCGAAAATATTCAAGAACAAAACTCAAAAGACTCACAATGGCGTATCGCCTTCAAACCAGAGAGAGAGAGAGCATAAAAAGATAAGAATGAAAAAGTGTGTGTGAAAAGATCGCCGCCTTCCCAAAATAGGACAAACAGCTCGATGGTCCCCCCCTCGCTAGCGGCCAAAAACGGTTGAAAGGACTGAGATCGACCTCGAGATCGAGCCTGCTTCTCGATCATCTTCGGAGATCGTGCCTTCAACTCGATCTGTGTCTCGATCTTCTTCGGTAGATCGAGTGTTGCATCCGATTCTTGTATCGATCTTTTGGCGGATCGAGTGGTGGACTCGATCCGGCTCTCGCTCTGCATGGCGTCATTTACGTCTGTACTACTTGATCGATTGCTTCACTCGATCTTCGTCTCGATCAATTCCCTTGGATCGCCTGGGCTACTCGATCTTCTGGTCGATCTCATCTAGATCGACCTGCCATGCTCGATCTGCTCCCCGATCTCTGGTCCTTAGCAAACATCCGACGTTCCCACGAACCTCTACACTAGCCTCAGCACGTCCACGAACCTCCACGACTCCAAAGTAGCCAGAAACAACCTGAATATGATGCAAAATGCAAGGAAGATGCGTATGCTGGTGCAAGAATGCTCTAGGACCTAAAGTGATGCAATCTAGCCTAAAGTGTGATGTAAATGCATGAAAAGCTAACTTATATGTATGAAAAATGCATGCAATATGCAGTGATATCAACTTCCCCAAACTTACTTCTTGCTTGCCCTCAAGCAACAGAAAACAAGAAAGGAAGAGAGGTTTTAAAACAAACGGGGGTTTTAAGCTTCTTGCAAAGGTGCCTTTCAAATGAATCAATCTCAATATCCTAGTTACTAGTTCTAAAATGCAATGCGCACACTCATACTCCAAAAAACTTAGCCATACTCATCACACAAAGAATTTCAGATCGTGACTCTCCTATTCCAATCAATCAAAGAAACTCATCCTTTAACATTCATTAAATACCAAACCATGAATCAAACTTATGCACTTTAAAGCAGAACACATTTGTCTAAGGGTAAAGGCTATGAGCATAGAATGATCTCATTTGAAAAAGGGTTTATTTTAAGCAAAGGGTTTCTCTCAAAAATGGCAAGAACTTTATGCATAATGCTAAAGGTGAAGGCAATTGATGCATACATGATCAGATTCTCATCTACCCATGTAAACTAACAATGATCCTAAACCCCTCTCATTTATTATCTTTTAAGCTCACTCACCACTTAGAATCTACCCTTTTCTCAAAGCAAAAGCTTAGCATTTCCCAATTCAAAACATAAAGCATTTTTAACTCTTTAGGCTAGTGAAAAGGTTGAAAATAATTTGCTCTTTACATATTTCTTATTGGTAGCTCTCTGTTTATTTATATTTATTTATTTTTTCTTTATTTTTTCTTTTTTTGGTACTTAGGCTCTTTTCTTTTTCTTTTTATTTTTATTTTGGGAGAGCTAACTTCTGAAATTATTAGAGCATAAAATTTTTAAACACAAACCTTTCACTTAATACCTTTTTCTTTCTTTCAAATACCAAGCTCTTTTGAAACCGAGAGCATATAAACATGAAAAAACCCCTTAAACCCCCAAACTTATTCTAAGCCTAAATCTAGCTTCAAAATGCAAAGCTAGCAAACCTATGAGAACCTAATCATGTCGCCTAAACCTAACACTTTATGCTAAGTCCAAACCGGAAAAAGGCCTCATAATGATGTCACACACGAAAACTTGGCTTCAAAGAAAGGTAAGGGTCAAGGTGGGAGTTCTACTTAGGCTTACAAAGAGTGGTAAAAGGAAGAAAAGATCCTAAATATTTTAAAATCCATGTGTTCATTTTCAAATGCATAAGGATGATAATTAAAATTTCAGATTAAGGTTTTCACTTATTAGGACAAGTTTCAAATCATGAGAGTTCAATTCAAGTCACGAAAATCATAGCAAGTGATCCAAGCATGGTAAGAACTTACTTTTAAAGTATGAGCAAAGCATTAGAGAACTACTAACTAGGGCATTAAAACAATTCATGAGTTTAAAACACCTTTTTAAGAAAATCTTTAACCCCTTATGCGAATGCGAACAACCTAGATGCTTTAAAATTCTAGACTCAATCCTAAAATGCTCAATGAGATGAATGCAACTACATGAATTTTTGTGAAAATTTTAAAAATCTTACCAATTTTTCATGCAATGAAGACTCAAGGATGCTAAAGAGAAAATAAGATCAGAATAAACATGTCAAACCACACACATACTCCCCCCCAAACTTGCTTGACACCGTCCCGGTGGCAAACAAATTCAAAGGAGCATCAAAACACAAAGCAAAAAGAAGCAAATATGAGCGGTATATACAATGGAAGAAGATTGTTACCTCGGGTTTAGTCTCGGCTGGAACTTGAGAATGTTCCAGAGGAGCTAGATGCTACGGCTTTGCCTTTGGAGCCTGGCTCTTGAAGAGAGAGACGCGCCGGTTGAATGTTGCTCCCTTGAGTCTCACAGATGACGACTCCACCGGTTGAAAGCCTCCTCTTCTCGGGCTGTTGAACCTCCTCACTTGCAGCTTGCTTAGGCGAGCCTCCTTGAAGCGATTTGACCTTCTTGGCAAGTTTCTTGAGCATTTTGCCTTGCCATTTGTTGATTTTCCTTTGCATCTCCACAACAGATGTTAGGAACTTCTCCGTTTTGGTTCTCAGCTCGAAGTCTAACTTGGGATGGGTGTAAGCCTCGGGCATCTCATCTTCCGTGGCAGGGGACTCGGGCTTTTGACGTGGAGCAATCGCTGGGGCAGGCGTTCCTCCTAGAGGAGCAAAGCACTCCTCTACGGTTGGTAAGAACTCGATGTTCCCAACACCAAGCAGCTCGGTCTCGTCCTTGTTTGGTAGGATGCACACTCTCTTCTCATGCTTGTCGTCGATGAAAAGATAGGCATAGAACCCTTCTACTGGCGTGCGTCCCAAGCTGTTGGTATTCCTCATGTAGATCTCATCCATGAAAGCTCTAGCCGGGACGGGTGTGAAATCGTGTATAGGTACGCCGGCTTGTATGAATAGAGGAGTGAGGAAGCCGCCAATGAAAGAAGAGCTTGCCTTGCACCGCAAGGCATACGCCTTGTACTTCACCAAAGAGGCAGCAAGTACGCATCCATAGTTCACGTCATCACCGAGTTCATCCTCCATAGGCTCATCATTCTCTGCCGGATCACACAACAAATGCTTCTCGCCTTGGAACAAGAAGCAAAGCTCGGTCTTCGTGACCGTGGGAGCAACTGACCGTCCGCTGAATGTGTTGGCGATCAGCTTCAAGGTGTACCTCAGCACCGGGATTCTCACTCTCTTGATTTTGGCGGTGTTAGCCTTGTAGTCTTCGTTGCTGATCAGGTCCCAAAAATCATTTGCTCGCGTGAAGGAGGGGAACTCGATCTTGGTGGCGGTTGCGTTGAGACCATATGCTTGACACAGCTCGGGGATTGAGAGGCTGAAAGCTTGACGTCCAACCTTGAAAGAGAGGCGGCCTTGTGAAGGAACAGGGGCGCTAGGGTTCTCGTAATGAAACTCCAACGTGGCAAGGAAGTCTATTGTCACTTCTGGAATGGTTGGGCAATCCATCCGTGACAGACACCTTAGGCCAATGTTTTTGAGGAGTTGGTCGAAATCTCCAAGGATCCCTAGTTTGAACAGCAGCTCCCGATCCGCAAACTTAGTAGGCTCGAACCGAAGCCTTTCCAGCCGCTTCTTATCCCTTTTCTCATATTTACTCCATCGAACCCTTTCTTGAACAGCTACCTCCTGACCTTCTCCCTCTTGTGCTGTCTCTTCTCTCGTTCTCTTGGGGGCCATTGTGCCTGAAACAAATTTCTCAAGCAAAGCTATGAGCAAATAGGCGATGTGTTGAGAGAAAGAGAGAAGCAAAGAAGAAAGTCGATAGCTAATACCCTAGAATTTTGGGGAATTTATAAAAAATATAGCAAAATAATAGAGAATCGAATCTAAAGATACTATAAAATCCAGAATTTTTCCTATTATTGAACTAAATTTAAAAATTCAAAAACTGCCCTAACATCTAAAACAATCAATTGCGAAATAAAAGGAGATTTTCTAAAAGATTTTCTCAAAAATCCGAAAATACCTTTTGCAAAGATTGTTAAAGAAGCTTGTTAGCCTTTAGAAACAAATAACTCTCACTCTCTTTGCTTAAAAGTTCGAGAAAACAAGAATGAGAAAGTGAGAAGTTGTTGAAAACATTTAAAGGCTAACAAAAACAAAACTATGGGTGCAAGAAGTGGTTTCTGACAAAAGTCTCGGTCAAAGCACAGTTTTCAGGGTCAAAGATTCCTGCTTTGACCGAGATTTGAATTTAAAAAGTGGAGGGAAAGAGTGAGAGAGGGAAAAAAAAATGTTACCTCGGCACGAGATCGAGTCCCTTTGGTCGATCTGGGTCTCGATCTCATGCCCATAATGGCTTGGATCGAGAGAGTTACTCGATTTAGGACACGATTCGATTTGAATCAAGCCGTGGATCGATTGACTCTCTCGTTCCTTGAGTTTTTGAAATCGCGACTAAGTCCTCGTGATCGAGCCATGCTGTCGATTCAGGGGTCGATTTAGCTTAGATCGAGTGGTGGATCGAGTTGACTAATCGATCTGTCTATGAAGGACTTTTCTCGAGTGAAAATAGATCGGTCGATCCATTTTTGGATCGATCGATCTAAACTCCAAGAATTTTCTGAGACATTTTAAATCAAGTTCGTCACTCGATCAGTCTACTCGATCTCGTCTAGATCGACTGGCTCCTCTCGATTCACTAGCTCAATCTAGCAAAGATCGAGCCAGGATGAGTCGATCTAGCAGTCGATCTCTAGCTTATATTCGCCCCTTTCTTACTCCTTTTGGAACTCAGATAATGGCTTGCCTCTCTCATACTTTTTCCTACACACTCACAAGACAAAAACATAAAACTGGAAAAGAAATAAAGCAAAGATATGTACATGATAGACATGGGAATGCCTCCCAAGTGCGCTTTCTTTAATGTCTTTAGCTAGACTTTACTTGGTTTAGGCAGATGGTGGGTCTTGGAGAAGCATCGATGTGCTCTCCTTGTCAAATGCGCTCGCCATGTATGGCTTAACTCTGTGCCCGTTCACTGTGAATGCATCCCCACTCTTGCCAACCAACGTGACAGCTCCGTAAGGTAAGACTTCCTTGATCTCATACGGACCGCTCCACCGTGACTTCAGCTTCCCTGGAAAGAGCTTGAGCCTCGTGTTGTAAAGCAGCACCAAACTCCCTTCCTTAAGCTCCTTAGGTACCAGCTTCTTGTCATGAGCAGCCTTGGTACGCTCCTTGTAGATCCAAGCGCTTTCGTAAGCATCCAGCCTTAGCTTATCAAGCTCGTGCAACTGGATCAACTGCTTCTCCTGAGCCGTCTTCAGATCAAAATTCAACCGCTTCACAGCCCACAACGCCCTATGTTCCAACTCAACAGGAAGGTGACACCCTTTACCGTAGAGAAGAGTGAAGGGAGTGGTACCAATAGGCGTCTTGAAGGCAGTCCGGTACGCCCACAAAGCGTCATCTAACTTCACAGCCCAATCTTTCCGAGTAGTCCCAACTGTTCTCTCGAGTATCACCTTGAACTGACGGTTAGAGACTTCCACTTGGCCACTCGTTTAAGGATGGTAAGGCGTTGCTACCTTGTGCTTCACACCATACCTCTTTAACAGATTTTCAAACAGCTTGTTGATGATGTGGCTCCCTCCGTCGCTTATCACCACCTTGGGAACTCTAAACCTTGGAAAAATAATGCTATTAAAGAGCTTGATCACCACCTTAGAGTCGTTTGTTGGGGAAGCAATGGCCTCAACCCACTTTGAGACGTAGTCAACAGCCACTAGTATGAACTTGTTGCCATATGATGAAGGAAATGGCCCCATGAAGTCTATGCCCCTTGCGTCAAAAACGTCTACCTCAAATATGAGAGCTTGAGGCATCTCATTCCTCTTAGTGATATTCCCTGCTCTTTGACATGCCTCACAGCTCATCACAAACTCATGGGTGTCTTTGAAGATGGACGGCCACCAGAAGCCGGCTTGTAAGACTTTTGTAGCGGTTTTGAACGAAGCAAAGTGCCCTCCATACAAAGAACTGTGGCAATGAAAGATGATATCTCTTGCTTCCTCTTTTGTCACGCATCTTCTGTACAGGCTATCTACTCCTCTCTCGTATAGATAGGGGTCATCCCAATAGTAGTGGCTCACATCTCTCATGAACTTCTTCCTGTGGTAGTTGTCAAGATGCGACGGCTCTTCCCCACATGCCAAGTAGATCACTATATCCGCTTACCAAGGGAGATCCTCCTCTTTGAAACTCAGAACTTCCTCAAACTGCCCCTTTAAGCTCCCACAAACAGCCGTAGTGATTGCCATGAGTTGTTCCTCGGGGAGAGAATCATCTAAAGGAAGAGACTCGTTGATCCTTAACTGAGAGAGATGGTCAGCAACGCCGTTCTCTATTCCTTTCTTGTCTTTGATCTCTATGTCAAACTCTTGGAGTAAGAGGATCCATCTCAAAAGCCTCGGCTTAGTGTCCTTCTTGGAATAGATGTAGCGCAAAGCTGCGTTATCCATGTGAACAATGGTCTTGGAACCCACGAGGTAAGCCCTGAACTTCTCAAAGGCGAATACAATCGCCAATAGCTCCTTCTCCGTAGTTGTATACCTCGTTTGCGTGTCATCCAAGGTTCTTGAAGCATAGTATATCACGTGCAGCTTCTTATCCTTCGTTTGGCCTAGAACGGCTCCCACAGCATAGTCACTAGCATCGCATATAATCTCGAAATGTAGAGTCCAATCTGGTGCTTGCACTATAGGCGCGGACACTAAGGCCTCCTTGATGGTCACGAAAGCCTTCAAACGCTCTTCATCGAAGGCGAATTCAGCCTCCTTGCACAACCGCCGCGTGAGAGGGCGTGCAATCTTAGAGAAGTCTTTAATGAAGCGCCTGTAGAAGTCAGCGTGTCCCAAGAAACTTCTCACTCCTTTGACGTTAGCTGGCGGCTCAAGGCTTCTCATCACATCAATCTTTGCTTTGTCGACTTCAATACCCTTCTCTGATATCTTATGTCCAAGCACGATCCCCTCCTTCACCATGAAGTGGCATTTTTCCCAATTAAGCACCAAGTTTGTCTCCTCACAACGCTTTAGTACCCTGCAAAGATTCAACAAACACGCAGAAAAGGATGCACCATGGACCGAGAAGTCATCCATAAACACCTCTACCATCTCTTCTATTAGATCGGAGAAGATCGACATCATACACCGCTGAAACATAGCCGGTGCGTTACACAACCCGAATGGCATCCTTCGATACGCGAAGGTGCCATAAGGGCATGTAAAGGTCGTCTTCTCCTGATCATTGCGATGGATTGGTATTTGGAAAAATCCACTATATCCATCAAGAAAGCAATAGTAGGGGTGATTAGCAAGTCTTTCAAGCATTTGATCAATAAAAGGCAAGGGAAAATGATCCTTTCTAGTAGCTAGATTAAGCTTCCTATAATCAATACACATACGGTGTCCAGTGATAGTCCTAGTAGGTATAAGCTCATCTTTATCATTCTTAATGACCGTGATCCCTCCCTTCTTAGGCACCACGTGTACGGGAGAAACCCACGTGCTGTCACTTATGGGATAGATCACGTCAGCCTCTAAAAGCTTAAGAATCTCCTTCTTAACAACCTCTTTCAATTTTGGATTCAAACGCCTATGATGTTCTATGGAAGAGGCGTTCTCATTATCCAAGTGAATCCTATGAGTGCAAAGCATTGGTGAAAGGCCCTTGATGTCACTTAGAGAGTACCCAATGGCCTTCCTATACTTTCTCAACTAAGTTAAGAGCGATTACAACTCATCATCACTCAAGTTTTCATTCACAATCACAGGATAGGTCTCGTTAAGCCCTAATAAAGCATACCTTAGCTCTTTTGGGAGCTCCTGAAGGTCCACCTTTGGGGCTAACAGCTCGCTCCCATCATCCTCGTGGCTGTTGCTGTTGTTCTCCTCCTCAGTGCCTTCCTTAGATCCTGAGACATGGCCCTTGAAGCTGCTTTCTCCATCCGCTATCCCTTCTGAAATTGAGTCGTCAGGTCGATCTTGCTCTCGATATCGTCTAGATCGAGCAGTTTCACTCGATTCACCCACTCGATTTAATATGGATCGAGTAAGAGATCGAGACGCTGAGTCGATCTCCGGATTGGACCTCAAATTGTTCGGAAGGCCTTTCTCGATCTCGAACTCGATTGTTTTCCTGGATCGATCACCGTCCTCGATCTGACTGTCAATTGCTACACCGGATCGAGTTGTGCTCTCGATTGTCTTGTCGATTTAACCCCTGGATCGAGTAATGTCATCGATCTCGTAGTCGATCTCTAGGCAAACGCCTACATCTTCAAGCACTACTTTCCTCGAATCGAGCAAGTTGACGTACTCCTGAGTCCTCTGATCCACATAACCAAACTCTCCTGGCTCCTTAGTCAGTGCCAGCTTCAAATGATCTTCCTGAGCCAGCTCTTCCAGCAACTCATCCGCTAAAGCATCCAACGTTTCAATGTAGAAAGCTTGCCCTTCTATCGTAAGCTTCTTCAAAACCTCATTGATATCAAAGTCTAGCCTTAAATCTTTACCCAACTGCATGGCAATCTTCCCGTTCTTGACGTTTATTATGGCTCCGGCGGTGGCTAAGAAAGGTCTCCTGAGAATGAGTGGATCCTTTGGTTCTTCATCCATTTCCAACACAACGAAATCTGTAGGCACGTTTACTCCACTGATCTTCACTGGCAAGTCCTCAAGCAATCCCACAGGTAATCTCACATTTCTATCAGCTAGTACCAACGAGATTCTACAATCCTTGAAACGGGTAAAGCCAAGCTTCTTTGCCACGGAATGAGGACTCAGATTTATGCTACCTCCGAGATAACAAAGGCAACTCTTGAACTCCAAAGGACCTAAAGTGAAAGGTATAGTGAAGCTTCCAGGGTCTCCCAACTTCTTAGGGACTATCTCCTTGTGTATCACAGCACTACACTATTCACTTAAAACAAGCACTTACGTGCTTTCCTTATTCTTCTTCACGAGAGTGTCTTTGAAGAATTTGACGCATTTAGGCATCATTGCAAGGCAGTCAACGAGAGGTAGCTTGATCTCTACGTCCTTAAAATGCTTCTCAAACAAGACTCTATGCTTCTCTATGAGTTGCTTCTTGAAATGGCCAGAGAAAGGTAGCTTAGGTGCATACGATGGAGGTACATAAGCATCCTTCTCCTTAGTAGTTTGCTCTGGTCTCTTCTCAACAACCGCTTTGTCTCCTCTTCTTGGCCTTTGAATCCAGACATTGTCAAAGTTGATCTCATCATCAGCGGAAAGCTTACCCTCCCCCTCTTGAATTACAACGTCCTCGTTGTTCTTTGGAGCAACCGTAGGTGCAAGCTCTTTCCCACTCCTTAGCATGATGGCGTTGGCATATTCCTTAGGGTTCTAATCACACTTGCCCGATAGGCTATACTGACCACTTGTACTCGCCTTTCCCTTCTATAGTTGCTTGATCTTGTTGTTTAAGTTGGTGATCTGAGTAGAGAAGTCAGTGAGAGACGAGTCTAAACGAGTGTTCATCTCGGCAAACTTCTGGTTTGTAGAGGCTTGCCCTTGAATCAATTGTTGGAACATAGCTTGGACAGGATCAACTTGTTGTTGCATAGGTTGTTGCTGCTGAGGTACAAAGCCCGGAGGGTACATTGGCGTATAACCCTTGTTTCCTTGCTGTTGTCTTTGGAAGTTGTTCTGCCCTTGCCCTTGGAAGCCACCACTCGGCTGAAAACCTTTGTTGTAGGGTACGAAAGGCTTTGCTTGCTGAGCAGGGTACACCTGATCCTTAGGGTTGGCGACATTGGTGCTACGGTATGAGAGATTGTTGTTCTGGTTGTAATCGTGAGTGTAACCTTGAGGTTTGTAGTTTTTTTGTCCCGCCACCCAATTGGCTTCTTCTTGGCTCAATTCAAGTTCCTCTTGGCTCTCATCCGCTTCACCGACAAAGTGAACATGCTTCTGATTTGCCAAAACCAACTTGTCAATCTTCTCGTGTAGTGACTTAAGCTCTTTCTTGTGAGACTCCAGCTTAGAACCTCTCGGCGCGCGATCATAGTCCTCAGCATAGTTGCCGTCACTTAGTGCTAAGTTCTCAATCAGCTCCATGCCCTCTTCTACCTCTTGACCAAGGAAGTTCCCTTTACTAGCCGTGTCAAGCAACAACCTGATCTTTGGTGAAGCTCCGCGGTAGATGGTGCTGAGTAAGGTCTCCTCACTGAAGCCGTGATGTGGACACTGGATTGTAGTCTTTAAAACACTCCGTGGCTTCATTGAACGTCTCATTGTTCCTTTGTGTGAAGCCGCTGATCTTGTTTCTTAGCCTTGCTGTTCTGGTGCTGGAGAAGAATTTTGAGAGAAACGCCTTTTTACACTCGGCCCATTAGGTGATGGTGCCTTGAGGAAGTGTTTTCTCCCAATGCCTTGCTTTGTCTCCAAGAGAGAATGGAAAGAGACACAGCTTGAAAGCATCCTCGGATATGCCGTTAATCTTGATCATTCCACAAACTTGTTCGAAGTTATCAAGGTGCTCCAAGGGATCTTCCATTGCCAGCCCGTGAAACTTGTTGTTTTGCACCATGGAGATGAAACCCAGCTTAATCTCGAAGTTGTTGTTCTGTACAGGAGGAGGAGTGATCCCAAACCTATTGTGATGAGTATTGGGAGCATCTCCGGCTCCTATGATCCTTGGGGGTCTAGCCGTGTGTTGGGGGTTTCCATTACCCCTTCCCACTGTCCCGTGAGCTGGAGGAGGTCCCTCTGGATGCTCGTGCTCAGCCATAGCTTCAAAGTCAACCAAACCGTGCTGAACAATCTCCTCAAAGGCTATGGCCTGTTCTCGTACTCTTCTTTGTCGTGAGTGACCAAGTTGATGAATGTTGTCCAAGGGTTGAAGTAGATTGTTGTCTCCCCTTGAATGAAGATTCATGTACCTGAAAGACACACGTTTTAGAGTAGAGAAGTTAGTAACTTAAATAAAGTAGAGGCTTAGTCTTTACTAAACCCCAAATCTCAATGCTTTCTAACACTCCTAGAATGGCAACGACGCCATTTGATAACAAGCATTTTATCAGGGTGTGATGCTAATGCAACAGGAGGTTATCAAAACTCAAGCAGCATACAGTTGTAGCACAATGCAAGAGGTATCAATCCAATCCTAGAAGCTAGAAAGTGCAATGAGAATGCAAGGATCGAGTAAAGCTAAGCAAATGACAGGCGATTTTGTAAAATCCTAAAACTAGATGCAGCAGTAAAATGAAATGCAAAACTATTTTAAAATTACCAAGAGTGATTAAACTACCACGAGGAACAAACAGAATAATTAAAATGCAAGGCTATGAATTACTAAAAATTGACTAGTGGATCGACCACAAGATCGACCACTAGATCGAGCAGTTTGGATCGATCTCGTCTAAAAGTGCAAGTACAATGAAACTAATGACCAGGATGCTACGAATATCAAGTGAATGATGAACGAAGATGTAAGAAAGCTAAGAAAGAAGGGTCTAGGGTTGAGATTCATGTTTAGGGGTTTCAAAGGTCCAAGCTTGGCTTGAAAACTCTAGATCAACACACTTTGTGAGATTCTCTAAGCCTTGAAAACAAAACAAGATCCATCCATGGCGTGTGGTATGGATCACTCTCTCATTCTCTCCTCCAGACCCATGGCATTTGGCAGAAAAAGAGATTGAGAGGCAAGGAAAACAGATTTCAAACACGCGGCTTAACTAGTCCTCTAAACTACCATGGCGTTGGGGAAAGAGTAACTAGCCTCTAAGATGTGACTTTCAGAGATCTCTGGATCCTGTCAAGGTAAGAGCTCTCTCCGATCATAAAGATCTTGGCGTGAAACTCTTTAAGCCTTAAGAACTCAACATCTTAGAAAAGAAAGCCATTAAGAACAAGAAAACACCAAGGTTTGAAAACCTTTTCGACCCCGTGAATCCTCTCAACCCCGAAACCCAAATGAAACTACTCACTACACATTAAATGAACTAAGCCAAGCATGAAGAATAAAACGATAAACATAAGAACGATGGATTAAACTTAAACGATTTGAAAATATTCAAGAACAAAACTCAAAAGTCTCACAATGGCGTATCGCCTTCAAACCAAAGAGAGAGAGAGAGCATAAAAAGATAAGAATGAAAAAGTGTGTGTGAAAAGATCATCGCCGCCTTCCCAAAATAGGCCAAACAGCTCGATGGTCCCCCCCTCGCTAGCGGCCAAAAATGGCTGAAAGGACTGAGATCGAACTCGAGATCGAGCCTGCTTCTCGATCATCTTCGGAGACCGTGTCTTCAACTCGATCTGTGTCTCGATCTTCTTTGGTGGATCGAGTGTTGCATCCGATTCTGGTATTGATCTTTTGGCGGATCGAGTGGTGGACTCGATCCGGCTCTCGCTCTGCATGGCGTCATTTATGTCCGTACCACTTGATCGATTGCTTCACTCGATCTTCGTCTCGATCAATTCCCTTGGATCGTCAGGGCTACTCGATCTTCTGGTCGATCTCATCTAGATCGACCTGCCATGCTCGATCTGCTCCCCGATCTCTGGTCCTTAGCAAACATCCGACGTTCCCACGAACCTCTACTCTAGCCTCAGCACGTCCACAAACCTCCACGACTCCAAAGTAGCCAGAAACAACCTGAATATGATGCAAAATGCAAGGAACATATGTATGCTGGTGGAAGAATGCTCTAGGACCTAAAGTGATGCAATCTAGCCTAAAGTGTGATGTAAATGCATGAAAAGCTAACTTATATGTATACAAAATGCATGCAATATGCAGTGATATCAGAGGTTCGCACAGCTCTTTTCATGATGCATCCTGAAAAATCTCCGGGACCAGATGGGATGACGGCACTTTTCTATCAACAATTTTGGCAAATAATAAAGTGCGAGGTGGTACAGATGGTGAATGATTTTTTGACAACAAGAATTTTTGATCGGCATCTAAATGTGACAAATATTTGTCTCATCCCAAAAGTGGAAAGGCCAACAAGAATGGCGGAAATGAGACCAATTAGTCTATGTAATGTTGGCTATAAGATTATCTCAAAGGTACTTTGTCAAAGACTACGTAGACTTCTCCCCAGACTAGTTTCTGAGACGCAATCGGCCTTTGCAGCAGGGCGGCTTATATCGGATAATATATTAATTGCCCAAGAAATGTTCCATGGCCTACGCACGAATAAATCCTGCAAAAGCAAATATATGGCGGTAAAGACGGACATGAGCAAGGCCTATGATCGTGTTGAATGCTCTTTCATAGAGCATCTCCTGCGAAAAATGTGTTTCTCCGAAAAATGGATTACATGGATAATGTGGTGCACACAATCAGTGCAATATAAGGTATTGATTAATGGCCACACGAGGGGCCACATTGTACCCAAACGAGGTCTCAGGCAGGGAGATCCCTTATCACCTTACTTGTTTATCCTATGTACAGAGGTTTTAATAGCGAATCTGAAAAAAGAAGAACGAATGAAACTGCTTACGGGCATGATGGTGGCACGTGTATGTCCACCAATTACACATCTGTTTTTTGCGGACGACAGTTTATTCTTCTGCAAGGCTACTAAAGAGGAAACAGAGGTACTCCTTAGCGTTCTCAAGCAATATGAGCTAGTATCTGGACAACAGATTCCATAGCGTTCTCAAGCAATGGGAATGGAGGCTGTAAAATTCGTGGATCCCCCAAAATTTTAGGTTTAGAGTGTTCATAAAGGCTCACACAACTGGTCACCTCACTAAAAGACAAAGTCTGAGCTGTCCAAGGAAGGAAGCAGAAATCTGGGCCGAAGATCGACCCACCTAGTCGATCTAGCAGTCGATCTGAGCTGAAACGAGTGGCCTGGTCGATCTGAGGCTGAAACGAGTGGGATGGTAGATCTGGTGGTCGATCTCTGCCTGAAACGAGTGGGATGGTCGATCTGATGGTCGATCTCTGCCTGAAACGAGTGGGATGGTCGATCTAGTGGTCGATCTCTGCCTGATGTTATTGCATATTGCATACATTTTGCATACTCATTAGTTAGTTTTTCATGCATTTGTATCATGTTTTAGGTTAGATTGCATCACTTAGAGTCCTAGAGCATTCGTGCATCAGCATATGCATTTTCCTTGCATTTCACATCACATTCAGGTTGTTTCTGGCTGCTTTGGAGTCATGAAGGTTTGTGGGCGTGTGGAGGCTGATGTAGCAGTTCGTGGGAGCTCGGAAATATGCTAAGGACCAGTGATCGAGGAGCAGATCGAGCATGGCCGGTCGATCTAGGAGTTGATCGACAAGAAGATCGAGCCAACTAGGAGATCCAGGGAGAATGATCGAGACGGAGATCGAGTGAAGCAATCGATCAATCGGTACGGACGTAATGAGGCCATGCAGAGCGAGAGCCAGATCGAGTACACCACTCGATCCACCCGAAGATCGATACCGAGATCGGATGCAACACCCGATTCGCCGATGAAGATCGAGACCCAGATCGAGCCGAAGACACGATGTCCGAATATGATCGAGAGAACCACTCGATCCAGTGGTCGATTTCTGTCCTTTCAACCTTTTTTGGCTGTTAGCGAAGGGGGGACCATTGGCTTGTTTGGGCATTTTAGGCAAGGTGGCGAGATGCTTTTTCGATAACTTTTAGATCCTTATCCTTTCTTTCATGTTTTTCTCTCTCGTTTAACGAAGAACACCATTGTTGAACTCGTTTTCTTTTGAAGCTTTTGTATTCTAATCTTTATCATTTTAATCCAGTTTTTCTTTCATGTTTATCGTCGTATTTCTTATGCTTTGCTTGATTTACTCTATGTGTAGCGAGTAGTTTACTTTGGGTTCGGGGTTGAGAGGATTAAGGGGTAGAAAGGGTTCGATCTTGGTTTGTTTTCTAAACGTTTAAAAGGCTATCTCTTCTAAGGTGTTGAAAGCTTAATGCTTGAAGACTCTCACGCCAAGAGCTTCACGATCCGAGAGGTTCCTTACTTTGAAAAGATCCAGGAGCCTCGGAAGATCACACCTTAGAGACTAGTTACCCCTTCCCAAAAGCCATGGAAGTTTGGGGGACTAGTTAAGCCATTACTTGAAATCTGTTTTCCTTGCCTTTCGACCTCTCTTTCCACCAAAAGCCATGGGTTTGGAGGAGAGGATGAAAGAGTGATCTATACCGAAAGCCACAGATAGATCTTGTTTTGTTTTCAAGGCTTAGAGATCCTCACCAAGTGAGTCGATCTAAAGTTTCAAACCCAAGATCGATCCTTTGAAACCCTTTACATGAATCTCAACCCTAGGCCCTTTCTTTTAGAATCTCTAAGTCTATTTTCATCCTTCGCTTGTTATCTGATAGCATCCTGGTCATTAGATTTGTTGTTCTTACGGTTTTAGACGAGATCGATCGTTACTGCTCGATATAGTGGTCGATCTTGTGGTCGATCCACTAGTCGAATTTCAACAATTCGAAGCTCTTTCCTTTAATAAATCTGTTTGTTTCTGGTGGTAGTTGCTTCTTTTCTAATATTTTTAAAATAGGTTTCGCTTTGTTTAGGTTGCTGCATCTAGTTCTTTGATATTTTCCCATAAACTGTCTCATTTTGCTTAGATTTGCTTAGGATCTTGCATTCTTTGTGCATTCTCTGCCTCCTAGAAGTGGATTGACACTCTCCTGCTTGCCTTACTACAACATTGCGTGCATTAGAGTTTTGATAACCTCTCTGCTGCATAACACGAGCATAACCAAACGTTTATCAAATGGCGCCGTTGCCATTCTAGGAGTGTTTAGAGAACATAGAGATTTGGGTCTTAGCAAAGACTAAGTCTTTACCTTTTTCAAGTTACTAATACATCTACTCTCAAACGTGTGTTTTCAGGTACATGAATCTTCGTTCAAGGGGAGACAACAATCTTCTACAACCCTTAGACAACATTCATCAACTTGGTCACTCACGGCAAAGGAGAGTCAGGGAGCAAACAAGAGCCTTTGAGGAGATTGTTTAGCACTGCTTGGTTAACTTTGAAGACATGGCTGAACACGAGCATCCAGAAGGACCTCCTCCAGCAGCACGGGGCAATGGAAACACCCAACACGCGGCTAGACCACCGAGGATCATAGGAGCCGGAGATGCTCCCAATACCCACCACAATAGGTTTGGGATCACTCCTCCTCCGGTGCAAAACAATAACTTCGAGATCAAGCCAGATTTCATCTCCATGGTGCAAAACAACAAGTTCCACGGCTTAGCAATGGAAGACCCCTTGGAGCACTTGGACAATTTTGAGCAAGTACGTGGGATGATCAAGATCAATGGCATATCCGAAGATGCTTTCAAGCTGCGTCTCTTCCCCTTTTCACTCGGAGACAAAGCTAGACATTGGGAGAAGACCCTCCCACAAGGCACCATCACATCATGGGCTGAGTGTAAGAAGGCCTTTCTCTCAAAGTTCTTCTCAAGCACCAGGACAGCTCGGTTGAGAAGCGAAATCAGTGGTTTCACTCAAAGGAACAACGAGACATTCAACGAGGCAATGGAGCGTTTCAAAGATTACACGATCCAATGTCCTCATCACGGGTTCAGCGAGGAGACACTACTCAGTACCAAAGATCCGGTTGTTGCTTGATACAGCTAGCAAAGGGAACTTCCTCGGTCAAGAGGTAGAAGAGGGTATGGAGCTGATAGAAAACCTGGCGTTGAGTGATGGAAACTATGCCGAGGATTATGACCGAGCACCGAGAGGATCAGAGTTAGAATCTCACAAGAAGGAGCTCAAATCGTTGCATGAGAAGA
The DNA here is from genome assembly GCA_911865555.2 of Thlaspi arvense. Classification (NCBI taxonomy): domain Eukaryota; kingdom Viridiplantae; phylum Streptophyta; class Magnoliopsida; order Brassicales; family Brassicaceae; genus Thlaspi; species Thlaspi arvense. The sequence continues at coordinate 17,688,565 of OU466860.2, forward strand.
TTGACAAGTTGGTATTAGCTAATCAGAAGCATGTTCACTTTGTTGGTGAAGCTGATGAAAACCAAGAGGAGTTAGAGCTAAGCCAAGAAGAAGCAAATTGGATAGCCGGACAGAACAACTACAAGTCTCAAGGCTACAACCAAGGCTACCAAAACAACAACCTCTCTTACCGAAGCACCAATGTAGCCAACCCTAAAGATCAAGTGTACCCTGCTCAACAAGCTAAACCTTTCATCCCTTACAACAAAGGTTTTCAACCGAGTGGTGGTTTCCAAGGTCAAGGGCAAAGCAACTTCCAAGGGCAACAACAACACAACAAGGGTTATACTCCTAACTACCCTCCGGGCTTTACACCTCAGCAACAACAACCGATGCAACAACAAGTTGATCCGGTTCAAGCAATTTTTCAACAGCTAATACAAGGGCAAGCTTCAACCAACCAGATGTTCGCTGAAATGAACACTCGGCTAGATTCATCTCTAACCGACTTCTCCACTCAGATCACCAACCTAAACAACAAGATCAAGCAGTTGGAGAAAGGAAAAGCAAGCACGAGTGGTCAGAACAGTCTTCCGGGAAAGTGTGAGCAAAATCCCAAGGAGTATGCCAATGCTATAACGTTGAGAAGCGGCAAAGTGCTCGAACCTCCGGTCTCTACCAAGAACAACGAGGACATTGTAATTCAAGAGGGGGAGGGTAAACCTTTGGCTGATGATGATGTGATAAACTTTGACAACGTTTGGATCCAAGGGCCGAGGAGAGGAGATAAGGCGGTAGCCGAGAAGAAAGCTGAGCTAACCACCAAGGAGAAGAATGACTACGTGCCCCCACCTTACGTACCGAAGTTGCCATTTCCCGGTCGTTTCAAAAAGCAGCTTATAGAGAAGCACCGGATCTTGTTTGAGAAGCACCTAAAAGACGTGGAAATCAAGCTGCCTCTTGTAGACTGTCTCGCTATGATGCCCAAGTGCGCCAAGTTTTTCAAGGACACCCTTGTGAAGAAGAACAAAGAAAGCAAAGAGGTACTTGTACTAAGTGAAGAGTGTAGTGCGGTTATTCATAAGGAGATAGTGCCTAAGAAGCTGGGAGATCCTGGAAGCTTCACTATACCCTGTGCTTTGGGTCCTCTAGAGTTCAAGAGTTGCTTGTGTGATCTCGGGGCTAGCATAAACTTGATGCCTCACTCCGTGGCTAAGAAGCTTGGTTTCACTCGGTTTAAAGACTGTCAGATCTCATTGGTGCTGGCTGATAGAAGCGTGAGGTTACCAGTGGGGCTGCTTGAAGACTTACCGGTGCGAATCAGTGGTGTGAACGTACCTACAGACTTTGTAGTGTTAGAGATGGACGAGGAACCTAAAGACCCACTCATCTTAGGGAGACCGTTCCTTGCAACCGCCAGGGCTATAATAGATGTGAAGAATGGGAAGATTGCCTTGCATTTGGGGAAGGAGATCAGGCTAGACTTTGACATCAACATGGTTCTAAAGAAGCCGACCATTGAAGGACAAGCTTTCTATATCGAAATGATGGATGCCTTGGCGGATGAGTTGCTGGAAGAGCTAGCTCTAGAAGACCATCTGAAGCTAGCACTCACTAAGGAGCCAGGAGAGTTTGGCTATGTGGATCAGAGAACCCAAGAGTACGTGACCTTCTGGATTCGAGGAGGATTATCAAGAATGAAGAAGGTTGCTGCCTAGAGATCGACCCCGAGATCGACGCTATCACTCGATCCAGGGGATAGATCGACAAGTCAATCGAGAGCACAACTCGATCTGGTGCAACAATCGACGGACAGATTGAGAAAGATGCCCGATCAGGAAAAACAATCGAGTCGACGATCGAGAGAGACCACCCGATCATTTTGGAGTCCAATCAAGAGATCGACTCAGCGTCTCGATCCCTTACTCGATCTGTATCAAATCGAGTAAGTGAATCGAGTGAAATGGCTCGATCTAGACGACATCGAGAGGAGAATCGACTAGAGGACTCGGTCTCAGAAGGGATAGCGATGGAAGAAAGCAGTCTGAAGGGCCATGCCTCGAGTTCAAGGGAGAGTTCCAAGGAGGAAAGCAACAACAACAGCCACGAGGATGACTGGAGTGAGCTGTTAGCCCCATAGGTGGACCTAAAGGAGCTCCCAAAAGGGCGAAGGTATGCTTTCTTAGGGCCTAATGACACCTATCCCGTGATTGTGAACGAAATCCTTAGTGATGATGAGTTGCACTCGCTCCTAACTGAGCTGAGAAAGTATAGGAAGGCCATTGGGTACTCTTTAAGTGACATCAAGGGCCTTTCACCAATGCTTTGCACTCATAGGATTCACTTGGATAATGAGAACACCACTTCTGTAGAACATCAAAGGCGTTTGAATCCTAACTTGAAAGAGGTTGTTAAGAAGGAAATCCTTAAGCTTTTAGAGGCTGACGTGATCTATCCCATAAGTGACAGGACGTGGGTTTCCCCTGTACACGTGGTGCCTAAGAAGGGAGGGATCACGGTCATAAGGAATGAAAAGGATGAACTTATCCCTACTAGGACTATTACTGGTCATAGAATGTGTATTGACTATAGAAAACTTAACCTTGCGACTAGAAAAGACCATTTCCCCTTGCCTTTTATTGATCAAATGCTTGAGAGACTCGCAAATCACCCTTACTACTGTTTTCTCGATGGGTATAGTGGTTTCTTTCAAATTCCTATCCACCCAAATGATCAGGAGAAGACGACTTTCACATGTCCCTACGGTACCTTTGCATATCAAAGGATGCCGTTTGGATTGTGTAATGCACCGGCTACCTTTCAGCGGTGTATGATGTCTATCTTCTCTGATCTTATAGAGGAGATGGTAGAGGTGTTCATGGATGATTTCTCTGTGTATGGTGCGTCCTTTCCTGCGTGTTTGTTGAATCTTTGCAGGGTACTTAAACGTTGTGAGGAGACAAACCTGGTGCTGAACTGGGAGAAATGCCACTTCATGGTTAAGAAAGGGATAGTGCTCGGTCACAAGATTTTAGAGAAGGGCATTGAGGTTGATCAGGCTAAGGTGGAGGTCATGATGGGTCTAGAGCCGCCGGTTAATGGGGCACGCAGGGTTTTATAGGCGTTTCATCAAGGATTTCTCCAAGATTGCTCGCCCTCTTACACGGCTGTTGTGCAAGGAAGCTGAGTTTGTATTCGATGAGGAGTGTTTGAAGGCTTTCGTGACCATCAAGGAAGCCCTTACATCAGCCCCTATAGTCCAAGCACCAGACTGGTCTCTTCCCTTTGAGATCAAGTGTGATGCTAGTGACTACGCCGTAGGAGCCGTCCTTGGTCAGAAGAAAGACAAGAAGCTACACATGATCTATTATGCTTCAAGGACCTTGGATGACACGCAATCACGATACACCACTACGGAGAAGGAGCTGCTTGCAGTAGTCTTCGCCTTTGAGAAGTTCAGATCATATCTCGTTGGTTCCAAGGCTATTGTAAACACAGATCACGCTGCCCTACGATACATCTACTCGAAGAAAGACACTAAGCCTCGGCTCTTAAGATGGATTCTGTTACTCCAGGAGTTTGACATGGAGATTAAAGACAAGAAAGGGATAGAAAATGGAGTCGCTGACCACCTCTCAAGGCTAAGGATCAACGAGTCTCTCCCTTTAGATGACTCCCTTCCAGAAGAGCAGCTTATGGCGATTACTACTGCTGTTTGTGGGAAGCTAGAAGGGAGGTTTGAGGAAGTGTTGAGTTTTAAAGAGGAGGATCTACCGTGGTATGCTGACATGGTGAACTACCTAGCGTGTGGTGAGGAACCAACACATCTCAACAGCTATCACAAGAAGCGGTTTATGAGGGAGGCTAGTGACTACTTTTGGGACGAGCCTTACCTATACAAAAGAGGAGTAGACAGCTTGTACCGGAGATGTGTTACAAAGGAAGAAGCCAGGGACATCCTCTATCATTGCCATGGCTCTTCCTACGGAGGACACTTCGCCTCATTCAAGACTGCCACGAAAGTGTTGCAAGCCGGTTTCTGGTGGCCCTCCATTTTTAAAGATGCACATGAGTTTGTGAAGAGCTGTGAGGCATGTCAGCGAGCAGGGAATATAACCAAGAGGAACGAAATGCCTCAAGTTCCTATCTTCGAGGTTGACGTGTTCGATGCATGGGGGATTGACTTCATGGGGCCTTTTCCCTCTTCATACGGCAACAAATACATCTTAGTAGCTGTGGATTATGTCTCTGAATGGGTTGAGGCTGTTGCTTCCCCTACAAATGACTCTAAGGTTGTGATCAAGCTGTTCAAGAGTATCATCTTCCCAAGGTTGTTATAAGTGATGGAGGAAGCCACTTTATAAACAAGGTCTTTGAGAGCCTCTTGAGAAAGTATGGGGTTAAGCATAAGGTGGCTACACCGTATCATCCTCAAACAAGCGGTCAAGTGGAGGTCTCCAACAGGCAAATTAAAGCTATTCTGGAGAAGACTGTCGGAGCAACAAGGAAACACTGGTCAGTGAAGCTGGATGACGCTCTTTGGGCCTACCGTACCGCCTTCAAGACGCCGATTGGTACAACTCCTTTCACCTTACTCTATGGCAAGGGCTGTCACCTCCCGGTTGAGCTGGAACACCGTGCATTGTCGGCTGTGAAGAGGCTGAACTTTGATCTCAAGACGGCTCAGGAGAGGCGCCTTATTCAGCTACACGAACTGGACGAGTTGAGGCTGAATACTTACGAGAGCTCCCAGATATACAAGGAGCGGACTAAGGAGGCTCATGATAAGAAGTTGGTTGCCAAGGAGCTTAAGGAAGGATGACTGGTGTTTCTGTACAACTCGAGGCTCAAGCTCTTCCCGGGCAAGCTGAAATCAAGGTGGAGCGGACCGTTCGTGATTCAAGAGGTCTTGCCGTATGGAGCTGTTACTCTGATGGGAAAAAGTGGCAGTGCCTTCACCGTCAACGGACACAGAGTCAAGCCCTACTTGGCAGACAGCTTTGACAAGGAGAGTACCTCGGTGCTTCTCCAAGACCCACCATCCGCTTAGACCAAGTAAGGTCTAGCTAAAGACGTTAAAGAAAGCGCACTTGGGAGGCATCCCATGTTTATCTTGTACATACTTCTGCTCTATTTCCCTTTCAGTTTTATGCTTTTATTTTGTAAGTGTGTAGGAACAGGTATAAGGAGTCTAAACCTTGAATTTGAGGTTTTAAAGAGGCAATAGGGGTTAGAATAAGGCTAGAGATCGAGTGCTAGATCGACTGATTCTGGCTCAATCTTTGCTAGATCGAGTCAGTGAATCGAGAGGAGCCAGTCGATCTAGACGAGATCGAGTGACAAGATCGACCTTGACGAAAAAGGATCGATCGATCCAAATCGGATCGACCGATCTAATTTCTCTCGGGTAAATCTGTTGAAAACTGATCGATCAGTCGACTCGATCACTCGATCTATGCCAAATTGACCCCTAAATCGAGGACATAGCTTGATCATGAGGACTTAGCCGAGGAGCCAACATCCCAATGATCGAGAGAGCCAATCGATCCAGGACTCGATTCACTATGAATCGAGTCTCAAATCGAGTAACCCTCTCGATCTAAGCCATTTTGGGCATGAGATCGAGTCCTAGATCGACCAAATGGACTCGATCTCATGCCGAGGTAACAATTTTCTTTCCCTCCAATTTTTAAATTCAAAACTTGGTCAAGGCAAACATCTTTGTCCATGAAAGATGTGCCTTGACCAAGACTTTGTCAGAAACCACTTTGACCTCCCATTGTTTTGGTTTTGCTAAAGTCTTTAAATATTTCAAACTACCTCTCACTCTCTCATTCCTGTTTGCTCGAGATTTTTAAACAAAGAGAGTGAGAGTTTTAAGTTTTCAAAGGCTAGCAAAGATATTCTAAACTTTTTGCAAAGGTATTTTCAAATTTAATGATTTTATTTTAAGAAAATCTCCTTTAAATCCGCAAGATCTTGTTTTAGAATATAAGATTGGTTTTGAATTTTTAAAACTAGCTAAGTAAATGGAATAATTCCAGATTTTTCAGTATCTAAAGATTTGATTTCCTTTTATTTAGCTATGATTTTTATTTATTCCCCAAAATTCTAGGGTAGTTATTATAAATTCTCTCCTTCTCTTCTCTCATTCTCATCAAATCGCCGCTTGCTTATCATTATCTTTAGAATTTGTTTCAGGAACCATGACACCAAAGAGAACAAGAGAGGAGCAAGCACAAGAAGGAGAAGGACAAGAAGTGGTAGCTCAAGAGAGGGTCCGGTGGAGTAAAGATGAGAAGAGGGATAAGAAGAGGCTGGAGAGGCTCCGGTTTGAACCCACAAATTTTGCTGATCGAGAGCTTTTGTCTAGGCTCGGGATTCTTGGGGACTTTGACCAACTCCTCAAGAACATTGGCTTGAGGTGTTTGTCACTGTTGGATTGCCCAACCATTCCTGAAGTGACAATAGACTTCCTTGCCACCTTGGAGTTCCGGTATGAGAATCCTAGTGCACCCGTCCCTTCTCAAGGCCGCCTCTACTTCAAACTCGGACGTCAAGCCTATACACTATCCATCCCTGAGCTATGCCAAGCCTACGGTCTCAACGCTGATGCACACAAGGTCGAGTTCCCAGCCTTCAAGAAAGCCGACGAGTTTTGGGACCTGATCAGCAATGAAGACTACAAAGCCAACACCGCCAAGATCAAGCGAGTTAGGAGTCCGGTGCTGAGGTATACTCTGAAGCTGATTGCCAATACATTCAGTGGAAGGTCTGTTGCTCCTACTGTCACGAAGACAGAGCTGTGCTTCCTGTTCCAAGGAGTGAAGCACTTGGTGTCTGATCCGGATGCGAATGAAGAGCCCATAGAAGATGAACTCGGTAATGAGGTGAACTACGGCTGCGTGCTCGCGGCTTCCCTGGTGAAGTACAAGGCTTATGCCTTACGGTGCAAGGCAACCTCCTCCTACATTGGCGGTTTCCTTACTCCTTTGTTCGTGCAAGCCGGTGTACCCATCCATGACTTTGCCCACGTTCCAAATAGAGCTTTCATGGATGAAGCATACATGAGGAATACTGATAGCTTGGGACGCACGCCAGCAGAAGGGTTCTATGCCTACCTCTTCATAGATGACGAAGAGAAGAAGAGAGTGTGCATCCTCCCCAACAAAGATGAAACCGAGCTGCTTGGTGTTGGGAACATCGAGTTCTTACCCACGGAGGAAGAATGCTTTGCCCCTTTAGGAGGACCGCCTGCTTCAGCCATTGCCCCACGTCAAAGGTCAGAGTCTCTAGGCACGGAAGACGAGATGCCCGAGGCTTACACACTTCCCAAGCTGGACTTTGAACCGAGGACAAAAACCAAGAAGTTCCTAGCATCGGTGGTAGAGATGCAAAGGAAGATTAGCGAGTGGCAAGGGAAGATGCTGAAGAAGCTTGGGAAGAAAGTTAAAGCACTTCAGGGAGGCCAGCCTAAGCCAGCTGCAAGCCAAGAGATGCAACAACCTGAGAAGAGAAGGCTCTCAACCGGAGGAGTTGTGATCCGCGAGACCCAAGGAGACAACATTCAGCCGGCGCGCCATTCTCTCCAAGAACCAGCTGACAAAGGCAAAGCAACGATCTCTAGCTCCTCTGGAACATCCTCAAGTTCCAGCCGAGCCTAGACCAGAGGTAAACAACCTTCTTCCATTGTATATAACCGCTCATATTTGTTTCTTGCATTGTGTTTTGATGCTCCTTCGGATGAGTTTGCCACCGGGACGGTGTCAAGCAAGTTTGGGGGAGTACTTGTGTGATTTAATCTTGTGTTCTTTGATCTTATTTTCCTTTTTGCATCCTTGAGTCTTAGGTCATGAAAAATTGGTAAAGTTTTTAAAAAAAATTTCAAAGATTCATGTAGTTGCATTCATCTTTTTAAAAAACATGTTAGGATTAAGTCTAGAGTTTCTCATATCATCTAGGTTGTTTGCATTTTGCATAAGGGGTTAGAATTTCTTAAAAATGTGTTTTTACTTATGAATCATTTCAATGCCCTAGTTGGTAGTTCTCTAATGCTTTGAAAGTAAGTTCTAACCATGCTTGGATCACTAGTTAGAATTTTCGTGGCTTGAATTGAACTCTCATGATTTGAAACTCATTCTAATAAGTGAAAACCTTAATTTGAAACTCTAATTATCATTCTTATGCATTTGAAAATGAACATATGGTTTTAAAATATTTAGGCTCTCTTCTTCCTTTTTACCACTCTTTGTGAGCCTAAGTAGAACTCCCTCCTTGGACCTTACCCTCCTTTGAAGCCAAATGTTCTTGTGTGACATCTTTGTGAGGCCTTACTTTCGGTTTGAACTTGGCATAAAGTGTTAGGTTTAGGCGACATGATTTGGTTTTCATATTGTTGCTAGCTTTGCATTTTGAAGCTAGGTGTAGGCTTAGGATAAGTTTGGGGGATCATTGGGGTTGCTTTCTTGTCTAATCGTTTCGGTTTCAAAGAGTTTGTGTTTTAAGGAAAGAAATGAGGTTTTAAGTGAAAAGTTTGCTTTTAAAACTAAGTATGCTCTAATTTTAGAAAGTAAATAAATAAAAAAAAAAGAAAGAGAAAAAAAAAAGAAAAAGAAATAAAAAGAGCCTAAGTGCCAAATAAAGAAAAATGAAAAGAAAAAAAAATAATAATAATAAGAGAGCTACTAATAAGAAATTTCTAAGAGCAAAAGTATTTTTCAAAACCTTTTCACTAGCCTAAAAAGTTTAAAAATGTCTTTATTTTGAATTGGGGATTGCTAAGTGTGAGAAAAAGGGTAGACTCTTAAGTGGTGAGTGAGGATTAAATTTCTTAAATGAGAGGGGTATAGGATCATTTGATAGTTTACATGGGTAGATGAGAATCTAATCATGTATGCATAAATTGTCTTTACCTTTAGCATTATGCATAAGTTCAAACCATTTTTGAGAGAAACCCTTGTTATGATTATAAACCCTTTTCAAATGAGATCATTCTATGCTCATAACCATAACCCTTAGCCAAATGTGTTTTGCTTTAAAGTGCATAAGTTTGATTCATGGTTCGAATGTTAATGAATGTTAAAGGATGAGTTTCTTTGATTGTTAGGAATAGGAGAGTCATGATTTGAATTTCTTTGTGTGATGAGTATGGCTAAGTTCTTTGGAGTATGAGTGTAAGCATAGCATTTTAGAACTGTTAACTAGGACATTGAGATGATCCATATGAAAGGCACCTTTGCGAAAAGTTTAAAACCCCTTTGATTTTCCTAAAAAACTCTCTTCCTTACTTGTTTTTTGTTGCTTGAGGGCAAGGAAAAAGTAAGTTTGGGGGAGTTGATGTTATTGCATATTGCATACATTTTGCATACTCATTAGTTAGTTTTTCATGCATTTGTATCATGTTTTAGGTTAGATTGCATCACTTAGGGTCCTAGAGCATTCTTGCATCAACATATGCATTTTCCTTGCATTTCGCATCACATTCAGGTTGTTTCTGGCTGCTTTGGAGTCATGGAGGTTCGTGGGCGTGTGGAGGCTGATGTAGCAGTTCGTGGGAGCTCGGAAATATGCTAAGGACCAGTGATCGAGGAGCAGATCGAGCATGGCCGGTCGATCTAGGAGTTGATCGACCAGAAGATCGAGCCAACTAGGCGATCCAAGGAGAATCATCGAGACGGAGATCGAGTGAAGCAATCGATCAATCGGTACGGACGTAAATGACGCCATGTAGAGCGAGAGCCATATCAAGTACATCACTCGATCCACCCGAAGATCGATACCGAGATCGGATGCAATACCCGATTCACCGATGAAGATCGAGACCCAGATCGAGCCGAAGACACGATGTCTAAATATGATCGAGAGAACCACTCGATCCAGTGGTCGATTTCTGTCCTTTCAACCATTTTTGGCTGTTAGCGAAGGGGGGACCATTGGCTTGTTTGGGCATTTTAGGCAAGGCGGCGAGATGCTTTTTCAATAACTTTTAGATCCTTATCCTTTCTTTCATGTTTTCTCTCTCGTTTTTACGAAGAACACCATTGTTGAACTCGTTTTTCCTTTAAAGCTTTTGTATTCGAATCTTTATCGTTTAATCCAGTTTTTCTTTCATGTTTATCGTCTCGTCTCTTCTGCTTTGCTTGATTTACTCTATGTGTAGCGAGTAGTTTACTTTGGGTTCGGGGTAGAGAGGATTAAGAGGTAGAAAAGGTTCGATCTTGGTTTGTTTTCTAAACGTTTTAAAGGCTATCTCTTCTAAGGTGTTGAAAGCTTAATGCTTGAAGACTCTCACGCCAAGAGCTTCATGTTCCGAGAGGTTCCTTACCTTGACAGGATCCAGGAGCCTCGGAAGATCACACCTTAGAGACTAGTTACTTCTTCCCAAAAGCCATGGAAGTTTGGAGGACTAGTTAAGCCATTACTTGAAATCTGTTTTCCTTGCCTTTCGACCTCTCTTTCCACCAAAAGCCATGGGTTTGGAGGAGAGGATGAAAGAGTGATCTATACCGAAAGCCATGGATAGATCTTGTTTTGTTTTCAAGGCTTAGAAATCCTCACCAAGTGAGTCGATCTAAAGTTTCAAACCCAAGATCGATCCTTTGAAACCCTTTACATGAATCTCAACCCTAGGCCCTTTCTTTAGAATCTCTAAGTCTATTTTCATCCTTCGCTTGTTATCTGATAGCATCCCGGTCATTAGATTTGTTGTTCTTACGGTTTTAGACGAGATCGATCGTTACTGCTCGATCTAGTGGTCGATCTTGTGGTCGATCCACTAGTCGAATTTCAACAATTCGAAGCTCTTTCCTTTAATAAATCTGTTTGTTTCTCGTGGTAGTTGCTTCCTTTCTAGTATTTTTAAAATAGGTTTCGCTCTGTTTAGGTTGCTGCATCTAGTTCTTTGATATTTTCCCATAAACTGTCTCATTTTGCTTAGATTTGCTTAGGACCTTGCATTCTTTGTGCATTCTCTGCCTCCTAGAAGTGGATTGACACTCTCCTGCTTGCCTTACTACAACATTGCGTGCATTAGGGTTTTGATAACCTCTCTGCTGCATAACACGAGCATAAGAAAAACGTTTATCACTGCCTAATCTTTTTTGGCCGAACTCTTTCTTGACTCCCAGCAACTCCCAAGCTCTTCTTTTGACTCCTTGTCCATGCTCAGCGTCCAACAACAGCTCCATTTACTCCATATTACCTAAAAACAATGCATATATGCAAGAAATATGCAAATGCTAATGCAAACATGTCTAAAACCTAAAATGGAGCAAAAGTTACAAATAATCTAAATATGAATACAATATGAATGCAAAATCTATCCTAAATGAGTGCTAAAATATGCTAAATTATGAGTTTATCAACTCCTCCAAACTTGCCTTTTTGCTTGTCCTCAAGCAAACAAAGACAAATCCAAGAGAAAGGTTTGAAAATGGGGGTTCAAATTTCTTGAAAAAGTGTTTTTCAAATGAATCATCTCAATGGTCCTTGTTCTTAATTCTAGGATGCAGTATACAAACTCTACTTCAAAGAACTTAGCCATATTCATCACATGTTAAATTTCAGATCATGACTCTCATATTCCAAACAATCCAAGAATCCTAACCTTTAACATTCAATTAATGATCAAACCGTGAATCACACTCATGCATGAGTGAATAACACTCATGCACTCATGCACTCATGCATTTGATAGTCACTTTATTCGCAAGGGTGAGAATGCAATGAGGTTATCAAACTCAAATGCAAGACAGGTTGTAGTACAGCAAGCAAGAGAGAGTCAATCCACACCTAGGATGATAGAGAATGCAAAGAGAATACAAGGACTAATGCAAATCTAAGAGAAACGAGATGAATTATGAGAAAATCCTTAAAAACTAGATGCAGCAACTTAAATAGAATGCAACCTATTTTAAAATTACTAGGAATGATGAAACAACCACGAGGAACAAACAGAATAATTAAAGGACAAAGCTTCGAATTACTAAAATTCGACTAGTGGATCAACCATGAGATCGACCATTAGATCGAGCAATAACAATCGATCTCGTCTAAAAATGCAAGAACAGTAAAACTAACGACCAGGATGCTATCAAAGATCAAGCGAATGACGAGAGAAGATGTAAAGATGCTAAAAAAAAGGGCCTAGGGTTGAGATTCATGGTCAGGGGTTTCAAAGGTTCGACCTTGGGTTGAAAACTTTAAATCGACTCACTTTGTGAGGATCTCTAAGCCTTGAAAACTAAGCAAGATCTATCCGTGGCTTTCTGTATAGATCACTCCTTCATCCCCTCCTCCAAACCCATGGCTTTTGGTGGAAAGAGAGGTCGAAGGGCATGGAAAACAGATTTCAAATGAGTGGCTTAACTAGTCCCCCAAACTTCCATGGCTTTTGGGAAGGGGTAACTAGTCTCTAGGGTGTGATCTTCCGAGGCTCCTGAATCCTGTCAAGGTAAGGAACCTCTCGGATCATGAAGCTGTTGGCGTGAGAGTCTTCAAGCATTGAGATCTCAACACCCTAGAAGAGATAGCCGTTGAAAACACTTAGAAAAACCCCAACATCGAAACCCTTTAGACCCCTTAATCCTCTCAACCCCGAACCCAAATAAACTACTCACTACACATAAGGTAAATCAAGCAAAGCATGTAAAAGGAAACGATGAACATGAAAAGAAAACTAGATTAAGATGAAAACGATTCGATTACAAAGCTTAAGAAAACTCAAAGTTCGACAATGGTGTTCTTCGTCAAAAACCAGAGAAAAACATACAGAAAAGATAAGGATTGAAAGTTGTGTGGGAAAAGGACGTCGCCGCCTTCCCAAAATGGCCAAAACAAGCTGATGGTCCCCCCCTCGCTAGCGGCCAAAAGTGGTTGAAAGGACAGAGATCGACTCCAGGATCGAGCGTTTCTCTCGATCATCTCCACGCATCGTGTCTTCAGCTCGATCTGGGTCTCGATCATCATGGGCGGATCGAGTGTTGCATCCGATCTCGGTATCGATCTTCGGTTGGATCGGGTGGTGTACTCGATCTGGCTTTCGCTCTGCATGGCGTCATTTACGTCTGTACCATTTAATCGACTGCTTCACTCGATGCTCGTCTCGATCATTCTTCTTGGATCGCCTGGTTGGCTCGATCTTCTGGTCGATCACATCCTAGATCGACCGGCCATGCTCTATCTGCTCTTTGATCTCTGATCCTTAGCAAATATCCGAGCTTCCACGAACTGCTACAACAGCCTCAACATGTCCACGAACCTCCACGACTCCCAAGCAGCCAGAAACAACCTAAATGTGATGCAAAATGCAAGGAACATGCATATGCTGGTGCAAGAATGCTCTAGGACTCTAAGTGATGCAATCTAACCTAAAATGTGATACAAATGCATGAAAAGCTAACTAATGAGTATGCAAAATGTATGCAATATGCAGTAACATCAACTCCCCCAAACTTACTTCTTTCTTGCCCTCAAGCAACAGAAAATAAGTAAGGAAGAGAGGTTTTCAGAAAAACGAATGGGGGTTTAAACTTCTTGCAAAGGTGCCTTTCAAATGAATCAATCTCAATGTCCTAGTTAACAGTTCTAAAATGCTATTCTCACACTCATACTCCAAAGAACTTAGCCATACTCATCACACAAAGAAATTCAGATCATGACCCTCCTATTCCTAACAATCAAAGAAACTCATCTTTTAACATTCATTAACATTCGAACCATGAATCAAACTTATGCACTTTAAAGCAAAACACATTTGGCTAAGGGTGAAGGTTATGAGCATTGAATGATCACATTTGAAAAGGGTTTACAATTAAAACAAGGGTTTCTCTCAAAAATGGTTGAACTTATGCATAATGCTAAAGGTAAAGACAATTGATGCATACATGATCAGATTCTCATCTACCCATGTAAACTAATCAATGATCCTAAACCCCTCTCATTTATCAACTTTTATCCTCACTCACCACTTAGAATCTACCATTTTTCTTCTCAAAACTTAGCAATCCCCAATTCGAAACAAAAACATTTTTAAACTCTTTAGGCTAGTGAAAAGGTTTTGAAAATAATTTTGCTCTTTAAATATTTCTTATTGGTAGCTCCCCTATTTATTTATTTTTTCTTTTCTCTTTTTTTTTTAATTTTTATTTGGCACTTAGGCTCTTTTTTTAATCTTTTTTTTATCTTTTTAATTGGGAGAGCTACCTCCTGAAATTTATTAGAGCATATACATAGTTTTTAAACACAACATTTCACTTAAAACCTATTTCTTTCTTTCAATCACCAAACTCTTTGAAACTGAGAACAAATAGAAATAAAAACAACCCCAATGATCCCCCAAACTTATCCTAAGCCTATACCTAACTTCAAAATGCAAAGCTAGAAATCATATGAGAACCAAATCATGTTGCCTAAACCTAACACTTTATGCTAAGTTCAAAACCGAAAAGAAGGCCTCACAATGATGTCACACAAGAAATATATTTGGCTTCAAAGAAGGGTAAGGGTCAAGGTGGGAGTTCTACTTAGGCTCACAAAGAGTGGTGAAAAGGAAGAAGAGAGCCTTAATATTTTAAAATCCATGTGTTCAAATTCAAATGCATAAGGGTGATAATTAAAATTTCAAATTAAGGTTCTCACTTATTAGGACAAGTTTCAAATCATGAGAGTTCAATTCAAGTCACGAAAATCCTAGCAAGTGATCCAAGCATGGTAAGAACTTACTTTCAAAGCATAGACAAAGCATTAGAGAACTACTAACTAGGGCATTGAAACAATTCATAAGTAAAAACACCTTTTTAAGAAACTCTAACCCCTTATGCAAATGCAAACAACCTAGATGCTAAGAGAAATTCTAGACTCAATCTTAACATGCTTTGACAAGATAAATGCCACTTCATGAATCTTTGAATTTTTTTTTTAAAAATTTTACCAATTTTTCATGAACTAAAGACTCAAGGATGCTAAAGGAAAATAAGATCACAAAACACATGTCAAACCACACATGTACTCCCCCAAACTTGTTTGACACCGTCCCGAGGGCAAACACATTCGAAGGAACACCAAAACACAAAGCAAAAAGAAGCAAATATGAGCGGTTATGTACAATGGAAGAAGGTTGTTACCTCTGGTCTAGTCTCGGCTGGAACTTGAGGATGTTCCAGAGGAGCTAGAGATTGTTGCTTTGCCCTTGTCGGCTGGTTCTTGGAGAGAATGGCGCGCCGGCTGAATGGTGCTGCTTTGCACCTCGCGGATGACAACTCCACCGGTTGAGAGACTTCTCTTCTCGGGTTGTTGAGCCTCCTTACTTGCATCCTTCTTAGGCGAGCCTCCTTGAAGTGCCTTGACTTTCTTTCCAAGTTTCTTGAGCATTTTGCCTTGCCACTTATTGATCTTCCTTTGCATCTCCACAACAGATGCTAGGAACTTCTCAATTTTTGTCCTCGGCTCGAAGTCTAACTTAGGAAGTGTGTAGGCCTCGGGCATCTCATCTTCCGTGGCTGGAGACTCGGACCTTTGACGAGGAGCAATCGCTGAAGCAGGTGGTCCTCCTAGAGGAGCAAAGCACTCTTCCTCCGTGGGCAAGAACTCGATGTTCCCAACACCAAGCAGCTCGGTTTCATCTTTGTTTGGCAGGATGCACACTCTCTTCTTGTCTTCATCGTCTATGAAGAGGTAGGCGTAGAACCCTTCTGCTGGTGTGCGTCCCAAGCTGTCGATATTCCTCATGTACGCCTCATCCATGAAAGCTCTGGCTGGTACATGGGCGAAGTCGTGAATAGGCACACCAGCTTGCAAGAATAGAGGAGTGAGGAAGCCGCCAATGTAAGAAGAAGTTGCCTTGCACCGCAAGGCATAAGCCTTGTATTTCACCAAGGAAGGAGCAAGCACACATCCGTAGTTCACCTCATCGCCGAGTTCATCCTCCATAGGCTCGTCATTTGCATCCGGATCACACACCAAGTGCTTCACGCCTTGGAACAGGAAGCAAAGCTCGGTCTTTGTGACCGTGGAAGCAACAGATCTTCCACTAAACGTGTTGGCAATCTGCTTCAGAGTGTACCTCAGCACCGGGTTTCTTACTCGCTTGATCTTGGCGGTGTTGGCTTTGTAGTCCTCATTGCTAATCAGGTCCCAAAAGTCGTTGGCTTTCTTGAAGGCGGGGAACTCGACCTTGTTGGTATCCGCGTTGAGACCATAAGCTTGACATAGCTCAGGGATGGAGAGGGTGTAGGCTTGACGGCCAACCTTGAAGTAGAGGCGACCTTGTGAAGGGACGGGTGTGCTAGGATTCTCGTAACAGAACTCCAACGTGGCAAGGAAGTCTATTGTCACTTCTGGAATGGTTGGGCAATCCATCCGTGACAGACAACTTAGGCCAATGTTCTTGAGGAGTTGGTCGAAATCCCCAAGAATCCCTAGCTTGGACAGCAGCTCTCGATCAGCAAACTTGGTAGGCTTAAACCGAAGCCTTTCCAGCCGTTTCTTGTCCCTCTTCTCATCCTTAGTCCATCTGACCCTCTCTTGAACTGCCACCTCTTGTCCTTCTCCCGCTTGTGCTGTCTCTTCTCTTGTTCTTTTGGGGGCCATTGTACCTGAAACAAGTTTCTCAAGAAGCTTGATAAGCAAAACGGCGGTTTGATGAGAATGAGAGAGGAGAAGGAGAGAACTTATGAATACTACCCTAGAATTTTGGGGAATTAATAAAAATCATAGCTAAATAAAAGAGAATCAGATCTTTAGATGCTAGAAAATCTAGAATTATTCCTTTTACTTAGCTAATTTTTAAAAATCAAAACCGACCCTATATTCAAGAACGATATCTTGCGAATTTAAAGGAAATTTTCCTAAAGATAAATCATTAAATTTTGAAAATACCTTTGCAAGAAATGTAAAAGATCTTTGCTAGCTTCTGAAAACCGAAACTCTCACTCTCTTTGTTTAAAATTTTTCGAGAAAGTCAGGAATGAGAGGGTGAGAGGTTGTTGAAACAATTAAAGAATAGCAAAGAGCAAAACCATAGGTAGTAAAGGTGGTTTTCTGACAAAGTCTTGGTCAAGGCACATCTTTCATGGTCAAAGATGCTTGCCTTGACCAAGTTTTGAATTTAAAAATTAGAGGGAAAAGAATAAAGGAGGGAAAGAAAATGTTACCTCGGCATGAGATCGAGTCCATTTGGTCGATCTAGGACTCGATCTCATGCCCATAATGGCTTAGATCGAGAGGGTTACTCGATTTGAGACTCGATTCATGATGAATCGAGTCTTGGATCGATTGGCTCCCTCGATCATTGAGATGTTGGCTCCACGGCTAAGTCCTCATGATCGAGCTATGTCCTCGATTTAGGGGTCGATTTGGCACAGATCGAGTGATGGATCGAGTCGAGTGATCGATCTGTTTTCAACAGATTTTCCTGAGAGAAATTAAATTGGTCGATCCGTTTTGGATCGATCGATCCTTTTTCGTCAAGGTCGATCTTATCACTCGTTCTCGTCTAGATCGACTGGCTCCTCTCGATTCACTTACTCGATCTAGCAAAGATCGAGTCAGGATCAGTCGATCTAGCACTCGATCTCTAGCCTTATCTTAACCCCTATCGCCTCTTTTGGACTTCAAGATCAAGGTTTAGACTCCTCATACCTGTTCCTACACACTTGCAGAATAAAAACATAAAACTGAAAGAGAAATAAAGCAGAAATATGTACAAGATAAACATGGGAATGCCTCCCAAGTGCGCTTTCTTTAACGTCTTTAGCTAGACTTTACTTGGTTTAGGCGGATGGGGGGTCTTGGAGAAGCACCGAGGTACTCTCCTTGTCATAGCTGTCTGCCAAGTAAGGCTTGACTCTGTGTCCATTGACGGTGAATGCACTGCCACTTTTTCCCATAAGAGTAACAGCTCCATAAGGCAACACTTCTTGGATCACGAACGGTCTGCTCCACCTTGACTTCAGTTTTCCCGGGAAGAGTTTGAGCCTTGAGTTGTACAGCAACACTAAACCTCCTTCCTTAAGCTCCTTGGCAACCAGCTTCTTGTCATGAGTCTCCTTAGTCCGCTCCTTATATATCCGAGAGCTCTCATAAGCGTTCAGTCTTAACTCATCCAGTTCGTGTAGCTGAATAAGGCGCGTCTCCTGAGCAGTCTTGAGGTCAAAGTTCAGCCTCTTCACAGCCCACAACGCACGGTGTTCCAGCTCAACCGGGAGATGACAGCCCTTGCCATATAGTAAAGTGAAAGGGGTTGTACCAATCGGCGTTTTGAAGGCGGTACAGTAGGCCCAAAGAGCGTCGTCCAGCTTCACTGCCCAGTCTTTCCTTGTTGCTCCGACAGTCTTCTCTAGTATAGCCTTGATTTGCCGGTTGGAGACTTCCACTTGACCGCTTGTTTGAGGATAATACGGTGTAGCCACCTTATGCTTAACTCTATACTTTCTCAAGAGGTTCTCAAAGACCTTGTTTATGAAGTGGCTTCCTCCATCGCTTATAACCACCTTAGGTACCCCAAACCTCGGGAAGATGATACTCTTAAACAGCTTGATTACCACCTTAGAGTCATTTGTAGGGGAAGCAACCGCCTCAACCCATTTAGAGACATAATCCACTGCTACTAAGATGTATTTGTTGCCATATGAAGAAGGAAATGGCCCCATGAAGTCTATGCCCCATGCGTCGAACACGTCAACCTCGAAGATGGGAACTTGAGGCATTTCGTTCCTCTTAGTGATATTCCCTGCTCGTTGACATGCCTCACAACTTGAGGCATTTCGTTCCTATTGTGATGAGTGTTGGGAGCATCTCCGGCTCCTATGATCCTTGGGGGTTTAGTCGTGTGTTGGGGGTTTCCATTGCCCCTTACCACTGCCCCGTGAGCTGGATGAGGTCCTTCTGGATGCTCGTGTTCAGCCATAGGTTCAAAGTCAACCAAACCGTGCTGAACAATCTCCTCAAAGGCTCTAGCTTATTCTCTGACTCTCCTTTGCCGTGAGTGACCCAGCTGATGAATGTTGTCCAAGGGTTGTAGTAGATTGTTGTCTCCCCTTGAACGAAGATTCATGTACCTGAAAACACACGTTTGAGAGTAGAATGATTAGTAACTTGAAAAAGGTAAAGACTTAGTCTTTGCTAAGTCCCAAGTCTCTATGTTCTCTAAAAAGTCCTAGGATGGCAACGGCGCCATTTGATAAACACTTTCTTAGCAAGGGTGAAAATGCAATAAGGTTATCAAACTCAAATGCAAGACATTTTGTAGTACAGCAAGCAAGAGAGAGTCAATTCATGCCTAGGATGGTAGAGAATGCAAAGAGAATACAAGGACTAATGCAAATCCAAGCGAAATGAGATGATTTATGAGAAAATCTCTAAAAACTAGATGCAGCAACTTAAATAGAATGCAACCTATTTTAAAGATACTAGGAATGAAGAAACTACCACGAGGAACAAACAGATTAATTAAAGGACCAAGCTTCGAATTACTAAAATTCGAAGTGGATCGACCATGAGATCGACCACTAGATCGAGCAATAACAATCGATCTCATCTAAAAATGCAAGAACAGTAAAACTAACGACCAGGATGCTATCAGAGATCAAGCGAATGACGAGAGAAGATGTAAAGATGCTAAAAGAAAGGGCCTAAGGTTGAGATTCATGGTCAGGGGTTTCAAAGGTTCGACCTTGGGTTGAAAACTTTAAATCGACTCACTTTGTGAGGATCTCTAAGCCTTGAAAACTAAGCAAGATCTATCCGTGGCTTTCGGTATAGATCACTCCTTCATCCCCTCCTCCAAACCCATGGCTTTTGGTGGAAAGAGAGGTCGAAGGGCATGGAAAACAGATTTCAAATGAGTGGCTTAACTAGTCCCCCAAACTTCCATGGCTTTTGGGAAGGGGTAACTAGTCTCTAGGGTGTGATCTTCCGAGGCTCCTGAATCCTGTCAAGGTAAGAAACCTCTCGGATCATGAAGCTGTTGGCGTGAGAGTCTTCAAGCATTGAGATCTCAACACCCTAGAAGAGATAGCTGTTGAAAACACTTAGAAAAACCCCAACATCGAAACCCTTTAGACCCCTTAATCCTCTCAACCCTGAACCCAAATAAACTACTCACTACACATAAGGTAAATCAAGCAAAGCATGTAAAAGGAAACGATGAACATGAAAAGAAAACTAGATTAAGATGAAAACGATTCGATTACAAAGCTTAAGAAAACTCAAAGTTCGACAATGGTGTTCTTCGTCAAAAACCAGAGAAAAACATACAGAAAAGATAAGAATTGAAAGTTGTGTGGGAAAAGGACGTCGCCGCCTTCCCAAAATGGCCAAAACAAGCTGATGGTCCCCCCCCTCGCTAGCGGCCAAAAGTGGTTGAAAGGACAGAGATCGACTCCAGGATCGAGCGGTTCTCTCGATCATCTCCGGACATCGTGTCTTCAGCTCGATCTGGGTCTCAATCATCATCAAGGATGCTCTAGTATCCGCGTCTATAGTGCAAGCACTGGACTGGACTCTAACGTTCGAGATTATGTGTGATGCTAGTGACTATGCCGTGGGAACCGTTCTAGGTCAAAGGAAGGATAAGAAGCTGCACGTGATCTACTATGCTTCAAGAACCTTGGATGACACGCAAACAAGGTACACTACTACGGAGAAGGAGCAATTGGCAGTGGTGTTTGCCTTTGAGAAGTTCCGGTCATACCTCGTGGGTTCCAAGGCCATTGTCTACACAGATCACGCGGCTTTGCGATACATCTATTCCAAGAAGGACACTAAGCCGACGCTTTTGAGATGGATCCTTCTTCTTCAGGAGTTTGACACGGAGATCAAGGACAAGAAAGGGATAGAGAACGGCGTTGCTGACCATCTTTCTAGGTTAAGAATCAACGAGTCTCTACCTTTAGATGATTCTCTCCCCGAGGAACAACTCATGGCGACCACTGCGGCTGTTTGTGGGAACCTAGAAGGGCGGTTTGAGGAGGTTCTGAGCTTCAAAGAGGAGGATCTCCCTTGGTACGCGGATATTGTGAACTACTTGGCATGTGAGGAAGAGCCTTCTCATCTTTAAAACTATCATAAGAAGAAGTTCATGAGGGACGTGAGCCACTACTATTGGGATGAGCCCTATTTATACAAGGGAGGTGTTGTCAGCCTATACAGAAGATGCGTGACAAAGGAGGAGGCAAGAGATATCATCTTTCACTGCCATGGTTCTTCGTATGGCGGGCACTTTGCTTCGTTCAAAACCGCCACCAAGGTCTTGCAAGCCGGTTTCTGGTGGCCATCCATCTTCAAGGACACCCATGAGTTCGTGATGAGTTGCGAAGCTTGTCAAAGAGCAGGGAATATCACTAAGAGGAACGAGATGACTCTAACCTAAAATGTGATACAAATGCATGAAAAGCTAACTAATGAGTATGCAAAATGTATGCAATATGCAGTAACATCAAATACTCGGTGAAATCGGGTTACAACCTTCAGCAGGAGATTCAAAATAATAAATCCATACAGAAGTTCTATTGACCAGACATAACTATACTACAAGGTCATGTATGGAAAATTAGATGCCCGCCTAAAGTGAAACACTTCATCTGGCAACTCCTATCTGGTTGCATTTGGGTCTTCGACAAGTTAAACAAACGAGGAGTAAATTGTGACCCACGATGTGCTAGATGTGAGGCGGAGAGGGAAACTATCAACCACACACTATTTGAATGTCCACCGGCACTTCAAGTGTGGGCACTCTCGGTTATACCAACACCACATATGGTATTCCCGACCTCAGCATTATATACAAATCTTGCTCATCTTTTTTGGCAACTGCCTAACTTAGTCGAGATGGATTTATATCCATGGTTACTATGGTATATTTGGAAAGCCAGAAATGATAAAATATCAGCAGACATTGACAGAGATCCAAGGGAAATTCTAAAAACAGCACAAGCAGAATCGACAGTTTGGTTTTTAGCACAACAGGATGATATTCTAGGAGAAAACATTATTACTCAGGGTGCACATTTAGATAACATAGATTTGACGATGGTAAATGATACCTACATATGTCAAACAGATGGATCATGGAAGGCGACAAAGGATAATGCTAGGTTAGGATGGTTTTGTCCAGGTTTATCAGGTAAGCAAACGTTGATGGGGGCAAAGAATGTACGACGAAGTCTCTCCCCGTTACACACAGAACTAGAAGCCCTAATATGGGCGATGCATAGCATCCTTGACGCTGGAAGGCTAGTGATGACTTTTCTCACAGACTGTTCTGAACTGGTGGAACTGGTGTCTAACCCCGAGGAATGGCCGGCATTTGCTTTGTATTTGGAGGAGTTCGAGACTAGCAAAAAGAAATTTACTTCCTTTTCAATCTCGCAAATCCCACGCGCTCAAAACACGAAGGCAGACAAGCTAGCACGAGGTGTCCGCGACTATCTTCATTCATTGCATTATGTAAACTCAACTCCATCGGTTTGGATTTCTGAACCGTTTTGAGAGAAGAGGCTGTCGACAAAAAAAAAAAAAAAAGATGGCACATGTTAGTCTTAGGAGTGCCACATGGCAGCATTTCAAAGCTAACTCTTAAAAAACCTAAGTTCTTTACCAAGACACATGAGATAAATTTTTGATTAGGAAATTGGAAGGGACTTGCTTTGTATTGTTTTTTTTGAAAAATTACAAAAGAAATGTTTTATAAGTTAGGTTATAGTATGATTGTTGAAGATACAAGAGTTGATATGAATAAACAATTTTATCCCACGAAAACATCTTTAGTTTTCTTGTTTTTTTCCCCTTTTATGATTTTCTTTTCTAGAATAGATGCCATACAGCTTAATCAAAAACATTTATATGAAAATATTACTATTATATAAGTATCTTTATTATTTTTGTTTAGTGTAGTTAAGTTTTTTTTTGTTGATCAGTTTTTCTTTTAAATGTTAATATATAAAATGAAAGTATGCCACATGTGAAACCGTGAAGCAACGCATTGCTGCATATAGAATCCCCTTTTCAAAAAACATTAATATAAAATAAAAGTATGTCATATGTGAAATTATAAAGTACCATATATATATTATTTACAGATTATTGTAAAATCTCTATTGTAATTTTTGTTATTTTGTAGATTTTATTTAATTATCGTTATTATTTTTGTTTAGTGTATAATTTATGAAGGACATATCTTAATTTTTAATGTATTTATGTTATTTTTTCTTAAAATATAGATGACACATGTCAATGTCTGGAGTGCCACGTGGCAGCATTTCAGAAATATTATAAAAAATCTTACTTTGTTAGAATAGAATTATTTTAAAATCTACATTGCAGTTTTTGTTCTTTTTATATTGTACTTAATTATCTTCATTATTTTTGTTTAGTGTAGTTGAAACTTTTCTATGTGTTTATAGTTTTGTTCTTTAAATATAGATGATACATGTCAGTGTTAGGAGTGCCAAATGACAATATTTCAAAGCTAACTCTAAAAAAACTATACTATATTATAATAGATAATATATATTATTAAAATATCTCTACTGTAATTTTTGTTGTTTGTAGATTGTAATTATTTTTCTTTATTATTTTTGTTTTTTTTTGTCGTCTAACATCTATTATTAATTTATACTGTTACAATCGTTTGATACAACATGTTTAAGAAAGTTTGGACAACTATGATATAAACACCATAGATATCTTGAAGATACTCTTTTGCTAATATATATGCGCACTGATTTGAAGATCTTTGACGATATGTGAAATTGATATCCTTAAACATTGATGTCCAACCGTGTATAGTGCTGACGTAATGTTGTAATCTTAAGTTTTGCGTCTCACCATTTATGAGGTGAGTTACATTGATGTTATCTCCTTCGAAAACAATCTTCTTATATCCTAAGGCCCAACAAGATTTCATTCAGCCTCCTCCAATGTGTAGCATCCTTCAAACCCCATTCCTCATTCCAAAAATATGCCTTGGTTGTTTCGTTGAAGCCCTAACCTGAACACCGATTTCCAGCATGATGTGAAGCATCATAGTTACATTTAGTCCAGCCTGGCACAAGAGAGGACCATAATCCATGATTTGATATTCTAGAAGACTGTTGTTGGTTTTGAGTTCTAGAAGAGTGTTGTTCGTTTCAAAAGATATAATCCATGTTATTCGCAAGCTTCCATTCTTGTACACCTTCTTTTGCACGAGTGAGAAGAGTTTGGATTGTTACGTTTCAACGACTAAAGATTAAGTCATTTTCGACTCTTCCATAACTGCCATAATATCCAAAACGGAAGTAATCGTAATTCTCCCGGATAATTCTAATTGGAATGAAGGGAGAGAAGGAAAGATATTTTATCTTCTACTGTTGTATTTTGCATCATAAGATATTGGAGAGGCACCGGAGATGATATCCACATTGTCTCAGCGTAAGGGCATGAGAAAAACAAATGGTCACTAGTTTCATCATTTGTACAACACCGTGAACATTGAAGATTGATAGCAATATGTCTTCTGTGTAAATTTGCTTTTATTCCAATAGCTCGAGAGCATATCCACCAGAGGAAAAGTTTTAATTTGCCAGGGATCTCAGAAGTCCAGATGTTCTTTGCCAAATCCGGATTAACAGTAAGAGGAGCTTCAAAGACAGAAACTGCATTATTAATCGCCCAATGATAATCGATCTCTACAGAGTAGATACCATTACTAACATGACCCCATATTATTGAGTCATTGGACAGCAAAAGCGGGATAGATAATTTATGAATATAATGATGATGGTCTTGGAGGAGAAGTCGGTAGTCAATTATCACTTATCTTGACAGAGAAGCCATCACCAATTTGATGTTGTATTCCTTGTTGGAGTAATTCATGACCAAATAAGAAAGATTTCCACCCAAAGGAAGGTTGTGAACCTCGTGAAGCAGTTAGAATAGTCCCATTTTGGAAATAGCGTCCTTTAAGAACCTTGTGCAGAAGACATTGTGGCCGTTGTAGAATTTTCCAGACTTGGTTACATAACAAGGCTTGGTTAAAATTGTGTAAATCACGGAATCCCAGACCTCCTGCATATTTAGATATTGCTAATTTCTCCCATGAGCCCGAAGACATTTTTTCGTTTTTCTTGGGAACTTTCCCAAAAGAATTTTGACACCAGATTATCCAATTCGAAACAGAATTCTTTTGGTAACTGAAAGCAATTCATCAAATAAACTGGCATCACAAATGCCACTGATTTAAGGAGTGTTTCTTTCCCGACGTTAGATAAAAATCTTGTTTGCCACCCTCTAATCTTGTGTATGACATTATCTTTAATGTACTGAAACATTTGTTTCTTTTTTTGACCAAACTGTTCTGGCAATCCCAAGTATTTACCACCATTGCCGATGTTAGGTATCTTTAATATAGCCTTGATTTCGTCTCTCGTATGGTGGTAGACAATTTCCCCAAATGTAACTGTGGATTTGTCAAAATTTATAATTTGGCCAGAAGCCTTTCCATAAATGTCAAAAAGATTCCGACTGTTATTAAAATCAGCTTTAACGAAAAACAGGGAATCATCTGCAAATAGTAAATGAGATATTTGTTGACCTCTAATACTTAAACGTGTTGGTTGAATCACGGAAGTTCTGGTAGCTCCTTCCATAAGAGAACCTAAGACATCAGCACAAAGAATAAAAAAAATATGGCTAAAGAGGGTCACCTTGCCTTAAACCACGTTTTGGTGATGAACGACCATACAGACTCCCATTAACTATGACCGAGAATGAAACAGTATTGACTTATGATATTATCCATCGAATCCAACGCTCTGAGAACCCTTTACGACATAGAACTTCTTTTAAAAACTGCCATTAAATGCGGTCATAAGCTTTGCTTATCTCCGTTTTAACAGCCATATAGGAATTGGCACACTGTTTCCGTACTCCTAGAGAGTGTAATATTTCATGTGTAAGAAGTACATTGTCTGTAATTTGTCTGCTAGGAATGAAAGTTGCTTGATTTTCTAACACCACCTTAGAAAGTATTGATTTGAGCCGCATTACCAAAATATTTGAGATGATTTTGTAGATCTAGTTACATAGGGCGATCGGTCGAAAATCTTTCATTGTTGTTGGTGGTAAAATCTTTGGAATGAAACATATATTGGTGTGGTTTATATCTGGTTCCAGCACACCCCTTTCAACGAACCTTCTTGTAGAAGTAGTAATTTCAGGTCCAACAATCTCCTAGTAGTGATGATAAAATTTCGTAGTGAAGCCATCCGGACCAGGTGCACGAGACACACCAATAGAAAATATAGAAGTTTAAATCTCCTTTGTTGTGGTCAGTTTGGTAAGGAGCATGTTCATGTTGTCATCAACCACTAGCGTAATATGTTCTAGAGCATTAGAGATATCAGTGCGGTTATATGAGCTTTCAAATAACTCTAAAAAGTATCGTTCTGCTTCCGAAGCAATAGCTTTGTTTTAATGTAAATCATTCCCATGATGGTCTTTGATTGTAAGAATTTTATTCCTTGCAGGGCGATTCTTGATGGCGGCATTAAATAATTTGTTGTTACGATCACCCTTAGTCAACTATTTGTTCCAACTTTTTGAGTGCCAGAATGATTCGTCATCGTGAAAATCTTGTATCAGTTGAGTATGCAGCTCTCAGATAGTTGCAGTCGAAACTGATGTGTTTGTATGCGCAGAGTTAATCTGTTGAATCAAGTCTTTAATCCGTTTGGCTGAATTTGACGGTGAATATAATTTCCATTCAGATTTTGAGCAACGGCAATTGCGAATCCGATTCATGATGGAAGAAAAATTATGATCTTCATTACCGATCCAACCATGTCTCACAATCTGTTCAAACCCTTCATGTTTACAGAATCTGCTATCAAAACGAAAAGATTTGCGGCCATGATTGATTGCTTGCTATATTGTAATGTTTTAAGATTCATTTTATACATATTTTCTCTTGTTCTTGCATTATTTTTCATCATTTAGTCACATTTGTATATAGAAATAGCCATGCTTGCATTTAGATTAAGAATGCATACATTGACATGTTTGAGGTGTATTTCTGGTGTTTTTGGGGCTAAGGAGACTTATTGTATGCACGGAGAATGAAGCCATGCTGTTTATAAGCTGCACCGGGGTCCCACGTCGAGGTCTTTGCTCGGTTCAACAGGATGCGAGTTATAGATCAGTCCGGACGAAGCCTCTCCATTCATATTCAGTCTCTACGTTCTTCATTAGAGATGTAGAGGATCGAAAGTGCTTTCTAATGATAGTAGAATCATGTCATTTAGATCTGGGGTTCAAGAGATAAAGCAATTTCAGCTAGGCAGTGTTCACCAGCTTGCTGTACCGGGGAAGCGCATCAACCAAAATCCAGGCAAAACTGCCCAATGCATGCTGATCCTACCAAAACTATTTGAAGCAACAGGGACAGACTGCATCAGCCTATTGCCTCGAGCAAAACATCATCCATTCTGCCCGATGCCCTTTATCCGCGCTGTTGACCAACTTTTTCTGTTCTTGACCAAACCTTATCCTTACATCTTTATAAGCTTTTTGGCTTATCTTTTTTAGCACTTATCTTGTTTTCTGACCCATAGTTTCGAGCTTGTGAAGAACAAGGGAGAGAGTTATTGGATTTTTTAAACAAAGATCATCGTTTTTTTTTTTTATAAAATCATGCATTTTCTCTACATATATCTATTTTGCTAGTTCTTAATCATGTTTATCTTGCTTCTCTCTGTTATTTTTGTGGCTTAAGTTGTGCTTAGGGAGTAGTTTAATTTTGGTTTAAGGTTAAGGCAGATGGGGTGATTCTTGTGATTGATTAAGGTGTTTAGGACTTAAATCTTCTCATTCCCTTTTCTCTGTGATTATGCTTAATATATATGACCTCTTTGAAGGATAAGCAAATGTTAGGATTTCATGTGCACTCCATGTGTTTGATGAAATCCCTAAAGGTTTCATTGAATGAAGTTGATGCTTAAATGATCATATCTCTTTGCATCTTTACCTCTTGCTTGAATATGTTTAAAGATTATAACCACGTTGGTGGAACTTTTCTTAGATTGCTATTATGCATCAAAAGTGTGAGTAGAAGTCTGAACTATTGCTCAAGGGATTAGTAGAACTAGCCTAACGAATTAGATGCAAGGATGCTTTTTGGTTATATGAAACTTGTGATTAATGCTTGCTCTTTGTAAATACACCATAAAAAGTGGGTTTTAAATGCATTGAGTCAAAGGGATTGATATCTATAATAGTGCTTCCTTACCTAAGGTTGAATATTTAGAATAGCTTGTTTTGATCACCTTAATCATGAACAATGGATTACCCTATCCTTAGCCTTGAACTATGCTTTTAAATTTCGAATTTGTTTAGTAGTTGCCCTGTTTTTCACTGTTTCATTTGCTTATTATTGCTTATTGCCTTGTTACTGTTAAGCTCTTTAGTATTCAAGGTTTGAACTCTTTATTTTTCATGCTTGTGTTACATGGTTACTTGAACTTTTGAACCCATTTTTTTGGTTTAGCTTAACAAGCTTCTACATCTCCTTTACACCATCCCCACAAAGAATTGATAAACCTCATCTAAACTACATCTGATTAGAGGAAGAATTGAATCTAGTGACCCAATAGTCCTTCTTCAATTTGGTGTTGTTGCCTTAGTGGGATGTTTAGTGTATTGGAGTTTGAATACTTGTTTAGTCTAAGCTTTTAATTTCAGTACTAATTTACCTTTTCTTTGTTTTCCTTTCAGGTACAATGGAAGATACAGAACCCTACAATGTTTACACAAAAGAGGAAAGGGAAAGCACTAAACGGTGCAGCCGCTATTTACGTTAACTATCTGCACCTGCTAATGTCTACAATGGTCATAGCCAAGATAGCTACAAGCAGAGTTTTGCTTACAATGCTCAGAGTGACCCTATGAGAAGCCCTCCACAGTTCTATAAGGATGATGTTCAGATTGTACCCACCAGCCAGCCTTATACTCCATCAAACAAAGATGAGCAAAACGACCACACAAAAAGCTGGAGCATTTATTAAGGAGATTGAGGAACTACTCTATGGGCCACTGGAAATATTCAAGACTCCAAGCTCTATCGAGAAGATCAATGTGGATATTGAACCTAAGTGTGAGGGATATACTTCTCCTAATAGTCCAGCTCAAAATGAAAGGGGTGAGGCCACGGTTGTGACAAAGAAGATAGAAGCCAAGAAGATCTGCTTTTTGATTGTAGAAGAGGATGAAGAGTTGAGTGATGATGAAGATGCTTCATTGGAAGATCTTGGTATTATGCTTCAAGAGCTGTTACTTCATAGGGAAATGGAGGAATTTAAGCGTGGGGGATATACTTCTCTTAAGAGTTCAGCTCAAAATGAAAGGGGTGAGGCCACGGTTGTGGAAAAGAAGATAGAAGCCTAGAACGTTTCTGAAGAAAGGGCTGAGTATGACAAGCTTGTTGAAATGTTTTATACCCTAAAAGTGCTTACCAAAGCCATGAAGAGACACAAGCTGAACTCATGAAGAAGGATCAAGAGCCCCTATTCAAGGATGAAGCATCACATGTTGAGAATAAGCTTGAGTATATTGATATGAAGCCACCTGCCGTCATGGAACAGCTGATGGGATTCCCGGTTGAAGTGCTGAAACAAGATGAAGACCCTCCTGATCATAATGAATATGATGGTGAAGCCTTTGATGGAAATTGTCTACTTGGCTTGTTTGATGAGATTAAAGTGCATCATGAGGAACCACAACTACCAAAGAAGAGAGTCAGAAACCCCAATAAGAAGCTCTAAATAAGGGGTGATGCTTTGTTTGTAAAGAAAGGGTAAGGAACATTGGTTCCACTTCACCCCCATCTATGATCATCAAGGGTGAAAAGTAAAGCTAAGAGACGTTAAACAAAGCACACCTGTGAGGTAATCCCATGCTTATCTATGTAAATATGCTTTCCTTTTGCTTTTGATATGTTTGTTGAGTGATTTCAGGTTGGAAAAAGTGGTTGAATAGGTCATATAATGTGGAAAATCAAAGAAAATTAAAGCTCTGTTTCTGCATCGGGGTACCATATCGAGCAGAACCTCTGCAAACTCTGCCCGATGCAGTTTATCTCGGGGAAGAAGCAGTCTGTACATTGAGCTAGATGCACTATAGCGATAATATTGAGGTGCCACATCGAGCAAAACCTCAGAGGCCCTGCCCGATGGTGAACGTATAGGGCATGCACATCAAGCAGAGAGATGCAGAACAGATTTTGATCGTCCAATTGATCGACCCGAACAAAGGCTTTCCGATCCGATTCAGTCTCCGTGTTCTTCACCAAAGTTGTATAATATGGACTAAGATTTCGAATGGTGGAAGTTTCAAGTCATTCTCGTCCATGGTTAAAGAGATATGGCGATTACAGTATGTCGGTGTACAGCAAGGCGATCATAGTGGGCATGCACAACGAGCAGAACACCAAGGGCCCAGCTCGATACAGACAAATGCGTCTCAAAACACCAGAATTGAAGGGATGGCACTGCCCCATGGTATCCACTAGCCTTCTACACTGTGATGAATGTCCATCCTCCACCCCTCCAACCTCCAATGCAAGTACACACCTTCCTCTTCCTTTACTCTTTATACATTCTCCTTTACACTTCATTTTTTACATTGTGATTTGCCTCATTTTGTATTTATAATACACAGATGACTGTGTATTTTAAGTGTTGGGGAGGGTTTGTTTGGACTAACATTATGCATTTTTATCACAGGTGCATTTACATATAGCTAGACAACCATGCATCATCATACTTGCATTGCACTTAAGGCATAGAAAATCTATAAGATTTGAAAATTTTAGAAAATTTGTTCCACAAAAAAGGTTTGTTCATGTGCATTCATATAGGACTTAGTTTTCATGCATTAAATTAGGTATTAGCTTGCTTATCTAAATTGGGAGCAATGATAGTACATCTTTGAAAATGCTAGTGGTTTATGAAAAGGATGCCCTTGTTCTTAGTCCTTTGATGCATTTGATGAAGCACTTGAAACAAGGCTGAACCACTCTATGAATTTATGATTTTGAAACTCTTTCTTGAAGTTGAAGCGTGCTTGATTTGATCTTGACCTTTATATAAGTGAAACCTTAATTTGAACTTTGAATGATCTTGTTTGTGCATTGAAAGTGATTGCATGGCTACCAATATACATATTTGGATCATCTTCTTCCTTTTCACCACTATAGTTGATCCAAGTAGCTGATCCTAATCATTAAGGGACAGTTAACCATACCTTGAACCAATCCTTCCTTCTAAACCCAAAAAATTTGTGAGAGTTTACGAGGCCTTGCATTATCATTTTCAAACTTATCTTGGCAAAAGGTGGCAATGAGGAGCTCTCTTATAGACATCAACTTGCATTTTGAGCTTGTTAGTAGGTTAGGAATTTTGGGGAAAGGGTAGAGTTAAGTGTTCGAGCTTTGATTATTGGTATCTTTGTGAAGAAAAGAGAAGTGGAATTGGTGTTAATGACATTGTGGGGAAGATGATTGTATCTTGTGGTTAAATGAAAAAGAAGAAAGCTCTAAGTTACAAAGAAGAAAAGGTACCAGCAACAACAAGCTTACAAAGGTCATCTAAAAGGAGAAATATCAGACTAAGCAATCCACCAAAAAGGTGATGAAAATTGACGCATATACATCAAAGAAGAGCGAGTTCTAAAAGAAGTCAGCCACACAAGCAAAAGAAGAAGAAGTCCCCCAAATTTCTAGAAGAAAAAGATGAAAAGAGCTTTGCGAAAATGTATATTTAGGGGTTTATGTTGGGATTTAGACTAAATTAGGATCATCTTTGGGAAAGGGTATAACAGAGCTTAGACTTGCATGCATACGTGTGCTTTTATCTTTAGCATTTTACCTAGATAGATTCATTTGATATGAGAGATCTACTGTTTCTTTGAACCGAATTTGAATTAGATCATTTTTATCTCATAACCTTGTCATTTGAACCAACTGCTTTCACTTGATTTGCACAAACTTGATCCATTGGTTACTTACTAATTGAATGTTAAAAAGGTCAAGTGATTAGAGAGCTTGTGTAGATTGATAACTTGGGAATAATTTTCATTTTGTGATAAGTGTGGTTAAGTTGTAGAGTATAGTTCTATCATATACATTCTAGCACTAGGAACATGGACATCATTTTGATTTATTGCTAGCATTTCAAGATATGAGTTCCCTTTTTAAAACCTTATCACCATGCTTAATGTTTTGTTTGCTTGAGGGCATGCAAAGACTAAGTGTGGGGGTGTTGATAACTTGCTATATTATAGTGTTTTAGGATGCATTGTATACATATTTTCTCATGTTCTTGCATTATTTATTATCATTTTAGTCTCATTTGCATATAGAAATAGCCATGCATGCATTTAGACTAAGAATGCATACATTGGCATGTTTGAGGTGTATTTCAGGTGTTTCGGGGACTAAGGAGACTTATTGAAGGATGGAAGATCATCTGGAGTCAAAGAAATATGCAAGGAAAATGAAGCCAAGCTGTTTAGAAGTTGCACTGGGGTCTCATATCGAGATCTTTGCTTGGTTCAACAGAATGCGAGTTATAGCTCAGTCCAGACGAAGAGGTTTCACGTGCTTCATGAAAAATGTAGAGGATCGGAAGAGGTTTCTAATGGCGGTCGACGCATGTCATTTGGATCAGGGGTTCAAGAGATAGAGCGATTTCAGCTATGCAGTGTTCACCAGCTTGCTGTACCGGGGAAGCGCATTGACAAAAACCCAGGCAATACTGCCCGATGCGTGCTGAACCGACCAAAGCTGTCTGAAGCAACAGGGACAGACTGCATCGGCCTATTGCAATTGAACATCATCCATTCTGCCCAATGCACTTTATCCGCGCTCTTGACCAACTTTTTATACTTTTGACCAAACCTTATCCTTTCATCGTTATAAGCTTTTGCTTATCCTTTTTAACACTTATCTTGTTTTCTGATCCATATTTTCGATCTTGTGAAGAACAAGGGAGAGAGTTTTTGGATTTGTTAAACAAAGATCATCTTTTATTATAAAATCTTGCATTTTCTCTACATAAATATATATTTTGCTAGTTCTTAATCATGTTTATCTTGCTTCTCTTTGTTAGTTTCGTGGCTTAAGTTATGCTGAGGGAGTAGTTTCGTTTTGGTTCAAGGTTAAGGGAGATGGGGTGATTCTTGTGATTGATTAAGGTGTTTAGGACTTAGATCTTCTCATTCCCTTTCTTGTCTGATTGTGCTTAATATATATGACCTCTTCGAAGGATAAGCAAATGTTAGGATTTCATGTGCACTCAATGTGTTTGATGAAATCCCTAAAGGTTTCATGGCATGAAGTTGATGCTTAAATGATCATATCTCTTTGCATCTTTACCTCTTGCTTGAATATGTTTAAAGATTATGACCATATTGGTGGAACTTTTCTTAGATTTCTATTATGCATCAAAAGTGTGAGTAGAAGTCTGAACATTTCTCAAGAGATTAGTAGAACTAGCCTAACAAAATTAAATGCTAGGATGCTTTTTGGTTATATGGAACTTGTGATTAATACTTGCTCTTTGTAAATAGACCATCAAAAATGGGTTTAAAATGCATTGAGTCAAAGGGATTGATATCAATAATAGTGTTTTCTTACCTAAAGTTGAGTGTTTAGAATTGCTTGTTTTGATAACCTTAATCATGAACAAGGGATTACCCTATCATCATTGCCTTAGCCTTGAACCTTGCTTTTAAATTTCGAATTTATGTAGTAGTTACCCTGTTTTGCTCTGTTTCATTATCTTATTATTGCTTATTGCCTTGTTACTTTTAAGCTCTTTAGTATTCATGGTTTGAACTATTTAATTTTCTTGCTTGTGCTACTTGGTTACTTGAACTTTTAAACCCGATATTCTGGAGTCATTAGATGGCAAAGGCGGGATGAATATTATACGAATATAATGATGATCAATCTGTGCCACTAAGTATTTAAGCATATCCTCATCCCACTGTCTTGTAGTCTGGTCTATAAGAATTTGCACTGAAAGCGATCAATTAGTATACGAGAGCATCTCTGATGGTCTTGGAGGAGAATGATAACAACTTTCTTGCAAGGGCGAGGATGCGATGAGGCTATCAAAACTCAAATGCAACACTTAGGTTGTAGTGCAGTATGCAAGTGAGAGTCAATCCACTTCTAGGAGCTAGGAAGGTCAAAGAGAATCCAAGAGCAGTGTACAGCTAAGCGAATGACAGGCGATTTTGTGAAAATCCTAAAAACTATATGCAACGACCAAATGGAATGCAAAACTATTTTAAAATTACCAAGAGTGATTAAACTACCACGAGGAACAAACAGAATAATTAAAATGCAAGGCTATGAATTACTAAAAATCGACTAGTGGATCGACCACAGGATCGAACACTAGATCGAGCAGTTTGGATCGATCTCGTCTAAAAATGCAAGTATGAAGAAACTAATGACCAAGATGCGACGAATATCAAGCGAATGATTAACGAAGATGTAAGAATGCTAAGAAAGAAGGGTCTAGGGTCGAGATTCATGTTAGGGCTTTCAAAGGTCCAAGCTTGGTTTGAAAACTCTAGATCTACTCACTTTGTGAGATTCTCTAAGCCTTGAAAACAAAACAAGACCCATCCATGGCGTGTGGTATGGATCACTCTCTCATTCTCTCCTCCAGACACATGGCGTTTAGCGGAAAAAGAGATTGAGAGGCAAGGGAAACAGATTTCAACCACGCGGCTTAACTAGTCCTCTAAACTACCATGGCGTTTGGGAAAGAGTAACTAGCCTATAAGATGTGATTTTCAGAGATCTCTGGATCCTGTCAAGGTAAGAGCTCTCTCTGATCATAAAGATCTTGGCGTGAGACTCTTTAAGCCTTAAGAACTCAACATCTTAGAAAATAAAGCCATTAAGAACAAGAAAACACCAAGTTTTGAAAACCTTTTCGACCCCGTGAATCCTCTCAACCCCGAAACCCAAATAAAACTACTCACTACACATTAAATAAACTAAGCAAAGCATGAAGAATGAAACGATAAACATAAGAACGATGGATTAAACTTAAACGATTTAAAACATTCAAGAACAAGCTCAAGGTCTAACAATGGTGGATCGTCTCCAAACCAGAGAGAAAAAGCATAAAAAGAAAAGAATGAAAAAGTATGTGGGAAAAGATCATCGCCGCCTTCCCAAAATGGGTAAAACAGCTCAATGGTCCCCCCCTCGCTAGCGGCCAAAAATGGTTAAAATGACAGATATCGACTTCGGGATCGAATGGCTCTCTCGATCACTTTCGGACATCGTGTCTTCTACTCGATCTGGGTCTCGATCCTCACAACTCCAAAGTAGCCAGAAACAACCTGAATATGATGCAAAATGCAAGGAACATGCGTATGCTGGTGCAAGAATGCTCTAGGACCTAAAGTGATGCAACCTAGCCTAAAGTGTGATGTAAATGCATGAAAATCTAACTTATATGTATGCAAAATGCATGCAATATGCAGTGACATCAACTCCCCCAAACTTACTTCTTGCTTGCCCTCAAGCAACAGAAAATAAGAAAGGAAGAGAGGTTTTAAAACAATTGGGGGTTTTTAGCTTCTTGCAAAGGTGCCTTTCAAATGAATCAATCTCAATGTCCTAGTTACTAGTTCTAAAATGCAATGCGCACACTCATACTCCAAAGAACTTAGCCATACTCATCACACAAAGAAATTCAGATCATGACTCTCCTATTCCTAACAATCAAAGAAACTCATCATTTAACATCAGTATAGACCGAACCATGAATCAAACTTATGCACTTTAAAGCAGAACACATTTGGCTAAGGGTGCAGGCTATGAGCATAGAATAATCTCATTCGAAAAGGGTTTTTATTTAAATCAAGGGTTTCTCTCAAAAAATGGCAAGAACTTTATACATAATGCTAAAGGTGAAGGCAATTGATGCATACATGATCAGATTCTCATCTACACATGTAAACTAACAATGATCCTAAACCCTTCTCATTTACCATCTTTTAAGCTCACTCACCACTTAGAATCTACCATTTTCTCAAAGCAAAAGCTTAGCATTCCCCAATTCAAAACAGAAAGCATTTTTAACTCTTTAGGCCAGTGAAAAGGTTGAAAATAATTTGCTCTTTACATATTTCTTATTAGTAGCTCTCTGTTTATTTATATTTATATATTATTATTTTTTTCTCTTTTTTTATTTTGGCACTTACGCTCTTTTTTTTTTTTTGAGAGAGCTACCTTCTGAAATTATTAGAGCAAAAAAGTTTTTTTTTTTTTTTTTTTTTTTTTTTTTTTTTTTTAAAACTAACCTTTCACTTAAAACCTTTTTCTTTCTTTCAAACACCAAACTCTTTTGAAATCGAAAGCATATACACACGATAACAACCCCTTAAACCCCCAAACTTATTCTAAGCCTAAGTCTAGCTTCAAAGTGCAAAGCTAGCAAACATATGAGAACCTAATCATGTCGCATAAACCAAACACTTTATGCTAAGTTCAAACCGGAAAAAGGCCTCACAATGATGTCACACATGAAACTTGGCTTCAAAGAAAGGTAAGGGTCAAGGTGGGAGTTCTACTTAGGCTCACAAAGAGTGGTAGAAGGAAGAAGAGAGCCTAAATATTTTAAAATCCATGTGTCCATTTTCAAATGCATAAGGATGATAATTGAAATTTCAGATTAAGGTTTTCACTTATTATGACAAGTTTCAAATCATGAGAGTTCAATTCAAGTCACGAAAATCATAGCAAGTGATCCAAGCATGGTAAGAACTTACTTTCAAAGTATGAGCAAAGCATTAGAGAACTACTAACTAGGGCATTGAAACAATTCATGAGTTTAAAACACCTTTTTAAGAAAAACTCTAACCCCTTATGCAAATGTGAACAACCTAGATGCTTTAAAAATTCTAGACTCAATCCTAAAAGATGAATGCAACTACATGAATCTTTGGAAAAAATTTTAAAATTTTAACCAATTTTTCATGCAATGAAGACTCAAGGATGCTAAAGGGAAAATAAGATCAGAACAAACACGTCAAACCACACACATACTCCCCCAAACTTGCTTGACACTGTCCCGGTGGCAAACAAATTCGAAGGAGCACCAAAACATAAAGCAAAAAGAAGCAAACATGAGCGGTATGTACAATGGAAGAAGGTTGTTACCTCGGGTCTAGTCTTGGCTGGAACTTGAGGATGTTCCAGAGGAGCTAGATGCTACGGCTTTGCCTTTGGAGCCTGGCTCTTGAAGAGAGAGACGCGCCGGTTGAATGTTGCTGCCTTTAGTCTCATGGATGACAACTCCACCGGTTGAAAGCCTCCTCTTCTAGGGTTGTTGAACCTCCTGGCTTGCAGCTTGCTTAGGCGAGCCTCCTTGAAGCGATTTGACCTTCTTGGCAAGTTTCTTGAGCATTTTGCATTGCCATTTGTTGATTTTCCTTTGCATCTCCACAACAGATGCTAGGAAATTTTCCGTTTTGGTTCTCGGCTCAAAGTCTATCTTGGGAAGGGTATAAGCCTCGGGCATCTCATCTTCCGTGGCTGGGGACTCAGACATTTGACGAGGAGCAATCGCTGGGGCAGGCGTTCCTCCTAGAGGAGCAAAGCACTCCTCTACGGTTGGCAAGAACTCGATGTTCCCAACACCAAGCAGCTCGGTCTCGTCCTTGTTTGGTAGGATGCATACTCTCTTCTCGTTTTCGTCGTCGATGAAAAGATAAGCGTAGAACCCTTCTACTGGCGTGCGTCCCAAGCTGTCGGTATTCCTCATGTAGACCTCATCCATGAAAGCTCTAGCCGGGACGGGTGTGAAATCGTGTATAGGTACGCCGGCTTGTATGAATAGAGGAGTGAGGAAGCCGCCAATGAAAGAAGAGCTTGCCTTGCACCGCAAGGCATAAGCCTTGTACTTCACCAAAGAGGCAGCAAGTACGCATCCATAGTTCACCTTGTCGCCGAGTTCATCCTCCATAGGCTCTTCATTCTCCACCGGATCACACAACAAATGCTTCACGCCTTGGAATAAGAAGCAAAGCTCGGTCTTCATGACCGTGGGAGCAATTGACCTTCCGCTGAATGTGTTGGCGATCAGCTTCAAGGTGTACCTCAGCACCGGGCTTCTCACTCTCTTTATTTTGGCGGTGTTGGCCTTGTAGTCTTCGTTGCTGATCAGGTCCCAAAAATTGTTTGCTCGCGTGAAGGAGGGGAACTCGATCTTGGTGGCGGCTGCATTAAGACAATATGCTTGACACAGCTCAGGGATTGAGAGGCTGAAGGCTTGACGTCCAACCTTGAAAGAGAGACGGCCTTGTGAAGGAACGGGGGCGCTAGGGTTCTCGTAACGGAACTCCAACCTGGCAAGGAAGTCTATTGTCACTTCTGGAATGGTTGGGCAATCCATTCGTGACAGACATTTTAGGCCAATGTTCTTGAGGAGTTGGTCGAAATCTCCAAGGATCCCTAGCTTGAACAGCAGCTCCCGGTCCGCAAACTTAGTAGGCTCGAACCGAAGCCTTTCCAGCTGCTTCTTATCCCTCTTCTCGTCCTTACTCCATCGAACCCTCTCTTGAACAGCCACTTCCTGACCTTCTCCCTCTTGTGCTGTCTCTTCTCTCGTTCTCTTGGGGGCCATTGTTCCTGAAACAAAGTTCTCAAGTAAAGCTATGAGCAAATATACGATATTTTGAGAGAAATAGAGAAGCAAGGAAGAAAGTCGATAGCTAATACCCTAGAATTTTGGGGAATTTATAAAAAATATAGCAGAATAATAGAGAATCAAATCTAGAGATACTAGAAAATCCAGAATTTTTCCTATTATTGAACTAAATTTAAAAATTCGAAACCGCCCTAACATCTAAAACAATCAATTGCGAAATAAAGGGAGATTTGCTAAAAGATTTTCTCAAAAATTCGAAAATACCTTTTGCAAAGGTTGTTAAAGAAGCTTGTTAGCCTTTAGAAACAAATAACTCTCACTCTCTTTGCTTAAAAGTTCAATAATAGAAGAGATGGGAGAGTGAGAAGTTGTTGAAAACATTTAAAGGCTAGCAAAAACAAAACTATGCGTGCAAGAAGTGGTTTCTGAAAAAAGTCTCGGTCAAGGCACAGTTTTCAGGGTCAAAGATTCCTGTCTTGATCGAGATTTGAATTTAAAAAGAGGAGGGAAAGAATGAGAGAGGGAAGAGGAAATGTTACCTTGGCACGAGATCGAGTCCCTTTGGTCGATCTAGGACTCCATCTCATGCCCATAATGGTTTGGATCGAGAGGGTCACTTGATTTGGGACACGATTCGATTTGAATCGAGTCGTGGATCAATTGGCTCTCTCGTTCCTTGAGTTTTTGAAATCGCGACTAAGTCCTCGTGATCGAGTCATGCTATCGATTCTGGGGTCGATTCAGCTTGGATCGAGTGGTGGATCGAGTTGACTAATCGATCTGTCTATGAGGGACTTTTCCCGAGAGAAAATAGATCGGTCAATCCACTTTTGGATCGATCGATCTAAACTCCCAAGAATTTCCCGAGACATTTTAGATCGAGTTTGTCACTCGATCAGTCTACCCGATCTCGTCTAGATTAATTGCCTCCTCTCGATTCACTAGCTCGATCTAGCAAAGATCGAGCCAGGATGAGTCGATCTAGCACTCGATCTCTAGCTCATATATGCCCTTTTCTTACTCCTTTTGGAACTCGGATCATGGCTTGCGTCTCCCATAATTTTTCCTACACACTCACAAGACAAAAACATAAAACTGGAAAAAGAAATAAAGTAAAAATATGTACATGATAGACATGGGAATGCCTCCCAAGTGCGCTTTCTTTAACGTCTTTAGCTAGACTTTACTTGGTTTAGGCAGATGGTGGGTCTTGGAGAAGCATTGAGGTGCTCTCCTTGTCAAATGCACTCGCCATGTACGGCTTAACTCTGTGCCCGTTCACTATGAATGCATCTCCACTCTTGCCGACCAACGTGACAGCCCCGTAAGGTAGTACTTCCTTGATCTCATACGGACCGCTCCACCGTGACTTCAGCTTTCCTGGAAAGAGCTTGAGCCTCGAGTTGTAAAGCAGCGCCAAACTCCCTTCCTTAAGCTCCTTAGGTACCAGCTTCTTGTCATAAGCAGCCTTGGTACGCTCCTTGTAGATCCGAGCGCTTTCGTAGGCATCCAGCCTTAGCTCATCAAGCTCGTGCAGTTGGATCAAACGCTTCTCCTGAGCCATCTTCAGATCAAAATTCAGCCGCTTCACAGCCCACAACGCCCTATGCTCCAGCTCAACAGGAAGGTGACAGCCTTTACCGTAGAGAAGAGTGAAGGGAGTGGTACCAATAGGCGTCTTGAAGGCAGTCCGGTACGCCCACAAAGCATCATCTAACTTCATAGCCCAGTCCTTCCGAGTAGTCCCAACTGTTCTCTCGAGTATCGCCTTGATCTGATAGTTAGAGACCTCCACTTGGCCACTCGTTTGAGGAT
Organism: Thlaspi arvense; assembly: GCA_911865555.2. Taxonomy (NCBI): domain Eukaryota; kingdom Viridiplantae; phylum Streptophyta; class Magnoliopsida; order Brassicales; family Brassicaceae; genus Thlaspi; species Thlaspi arvense. The sequence goes on from OU466860.2 coordinate 17,729,067, forward strand.
GGTAAGGCGTAGCTACCTTATGCTTCACACCATACTTCTTTAGCAGATTTTCAAACAGCTTGTTGATGAAATGGCTCCCTCCGTCGCTTATCACCACCTTGGGAACTCCAAACCTCAGGAAAATAATGCTTTTAAAGAGCTTGATCACCACCTTAGAGTCGTTTGTTGGGGAAGCAATGGCCTCAACCCACTTAGAGACGTAGTCAACAGCCACTAGTATGTACTTTTTGCCGTATGATGAAGGGAACGGCCCCATGAAGTCTATGCCTCACGCGTCAAAGACATCTACCTCGAAGATAGGAACTTGAGGCATCTCGTTCCTCTTAGTGATATTCCCTGCTCGTTGACACGCCTCACAGCTCTTCACAAACTCGTGTGCGTCCTTGAAGATAGACGGCCACCAGAAACCAGCTTGCAACACTTTCGTAGCAGTCTTGAACGAAGCAAAGTGTCCTCCGTAGGAAGAGCCATGGCAGTGAAAGAGAATGTCCTTGGCTTCTTCCTTTGTAACACACCTCCGGTATAAACTGTTTATGCCTCTCTTGTACAAGTAGGGATCATCCCAATAATAGTGGCTCACGTCTCTCATGATCTTCTTCCTATGGTAGTTGTCAAGATGCGACGGCTCCTCACCACATGCCAAGTAGTTCACAATATCCGCGTACCAGGGAAGATCTTCCTCCTTGAAGCTCAGAACTTCCTCAAACTGCCCCTCTAAGCTTCCACAAACAGCCGTAGTGATTGCCATGAGTTGTTCCTCGGGGAGAGAATCGTCCAAAGGAAGAGATTCGTTGATCCTTAACCGAGAGAGATGGTCAGCAAAACCGTTCTCTATTCCTTTCTTGTCTTTGATCTCCATGTCAAACTTCTGAAGTAAGAGGATCCATCTCAAAAGCCTCGGCTTAGTGTCCTTCTTGGAATAAATATAGCGTAAAGCCGCGTGATCCATGTAGACTATGGTCTTGGAACCCACGAGGTAAGCTCTGAACTTCTCAAAGGCGAATACAACCGCCAATAGCTCCTTCTCAGTAGTGGTGTACCTCGTTTGCGTGTCATCCAAGGTTCTTGAAGCATAGTTTATCACGTGCAGCTTCTTATCCTTCCTTTGGCCTAGAACAGCCCCCACAGCATAGTCACTAGCATCACACATAATCTCGAAAGGTAGAGTCCAGTCTGGTGCTTGCACTATGGGCGCGGATACTAGGGCCTCCTTGATGGTCATGAAAGCTTGCAAACACGCCTCATCAAAGACGAATTCAGCCTCCTTACACAACAGCCGAGTGAGAGGGCGTGCAATCTTAGAGAAGTCTTTAATGAAGCGCCTGTAGAATTCGGCGTGTCCCAAGAAGCTTTTCACCCCTTTGACGTTAGCTGGCGGCTCAAGGCTTGTCATCACATCAATCTTTGCTTTGTCGACTTCAATACCCTTCTCTGATATCTTATATCCAAGCACGATCCCCTCCTTAACCATGAAGTGGCATTTTTCCCAGTTGAGCACCAAGTTGGTCTCCTCACAACGCTTTAAAACCCTGCAAAGATTCAACAAACACGCAGAAAAGGATGCACCATAGACCGAGAAGTCATCCATAAACACCTCTACCATCTCTTCTATTAGATCGGAGAAGATCGACATCATACATCGCTGAAACATAGCCGGTGCGTTACACAACCCGAATGGCATCCTTCGATACGCGAAGGTACCATAAGGGCATGTAAAGGTCGTCTTCTCCTGATCGTTGGGATGGATTGGTATTTCGAAAAATCCACTATATCCATCAAGAAAGCAATAGTAGGGGTGATTAGCAAGTCTTTCAAGCATTTGATCAATAAAAGGCAAGGGAAAATGATCCTTTCTAGTAGCAAGATTAAGCTTCCTATAGTCAATACACATACGGTGTCCAGTAATTGTCCTAGTAGGTATAAGCTCATCTTTTTCATTCTTAACGACTGTGATCCCTCCCTTCTTAGGCACCACGTGTATGGGAGAAACCCACGTGCTGTCACTTATGGGATAGATCACGTCAGCCTCTAAAAGCTTAAGAATCTCCTTCTTGATAACCTCTTTCAAATTTGGATTCAAACGCCTCTGATGTTCTATAGAAGAGGCGTTCTCATTATCCAAATGAATCCTATGAGTGCAAAGCATTGGTGAAAGACCCTTGATGTCACTTAGAGAGTACCCAATGGCCTTCCTATACTTTCTCAACTCAGTTAAGAGTGATTGCAACTCATCATCACTCAAGTTTTCATTCACAATCACAGGATAGGTTTCGTTAAGCCCTAAGAAAGCATACCTTAGCCCTTTTGGGAGCTCCTTAAGGTCCACCTTTGGGGCTAACAGCTCGCTCCAATCATCCTCGTGGCTGTTGCTGTTGCTCTCCTTCTTAGAACCTTCCTTAGAACCTGAGATATGGCCCTTGAGGCTGCTTTCTCCAACCACTATCCCTTCTGAAATCGAGTCGTCAGGTCGATCTTGCTCTCGATGTCGTCTAGATCGAGCAGTTTTGCTCGATTTACTCACTCGATTTAATGTGGATAGTGAGGAATCGAGATGCTGAGTCAATTTCCAGATTAGACCCCAAATTGATCGGAAGGCCTTTCTCGATCTCAGACTCGATTGTTTTCCTGGATCGATCACCTTGCTCGATCTGACTGTCGATTGCTGCACCGGATCGAGTTGTGCTCTCGATTGTCTTGTCGATTTGACTCCTAGATCGAGTAATGTCATCGATCTTGGAGTCGATCTCTAGGCAAACGCCTACATCTTCAAGCACAACTTTCCTCAAATCAAGCAAGTTGACGTACTCCTGAGTCCTCTGATCTACATAACCAAACTCTCCTGGCTCCTTAGTCAGTGCCAGCTTCAAATGATCTTCCTGAGCCAGCTCTTCCAGCAACTCATCCGCTAAGGCATCCAACGTATCAATGTAGAAAGCTTGCCCTTCTATCGTAGGCTTTTTCAAAACCTCATTGATATCGAAGTCTAGCTTTATATCTTTACCCAAGTGCATGGCAATCTTCCCGTTCTTGACGTCTATTATGGCTCCGGCGGTAGCTAAGAAAGGTCTATCGAGAATGACTGGATCCTTTGGCTCTTCATCCATTTCCAACACAACGAAGTCTGTAGGCACGTTCACTCCACTGATCTTCACTGGCAAGTCCTCAAGCAATCCCACGGGTAAACTCACACTCCTGTCAGCTAGTACCAATGAGATTCTACAGTCCTTGAAACGGGTAAAGCCGAGTTTCTTTGCCACAGAATGAGGCATCAGATTTTATGCTAGCTCCGAGATCACAAAGGCAACTCTTGAACTCCAAAGGACCTAAAGCGCAGGGTATAGTGAAGCTTCCAGGGTCTCCCAACTTCTTAGGGACTATTTTCTTGTGTATCAAAGCACTACACTCCTCACTTAGAACAAGCACTTCCTTACTTTCCTTATTCTTCTTCACGAGAGTGTCTTTGAAGCATTTGGCGCATTTAGGCATCATTGCAAGGCAGTCCACGAGAGGTAGCTTGATCTCTACGTCCTTAAGATGCTTCTCAAACAAGACTCTATGCTTCTCTATGAGTTGCTTCTTGAAACGGCCAGGAAAAGGCAGCTTAGGTACATATAGTGGAGGTACATAAGCATCCTTCTCCTTAGTAGTTTGCTCCGCTTTCTTCTCAACCACCGCTTTGTCTCCTCTTCTTGGCCCTTAAATCCAAACATTGTCAAAGTTGATCTCATCATCAGCTGAAAGCTTACCCTCCACCTCTTGAATTACGACGTCCTCGTTGTTGTTAGGAGTAACCGTAGGTGCAAGTTCCTTTCCGCTTCTTAACGTTATGGCGTTGGCATATTCCTTAGGATTCTGCTCACACTTGCCCGGTAGGCTATTCTGACCACTTGTACTCGCCTTCCCCTTCTCTAGCTGCTTGATCTTGTTGTTTAAGTTGGTGATCTCAGTAGAGAAGTCAGTGAGAGACGAGTCTAGATGAGTGTACATTTCGGCAAACTTCTGGTTTGTAGAGGCTTGCCCTTGAATCAGTTGTTGGAACAGAGCTTGGACAGGATCAACTTATTGTTGCATCGGTTGTTGCTGCTGAGGTACAAAGCCGGGAGGGTACATTGGCGTATAACCCTTGTTTCCTTGCTGTTGCCCGTGTAAGTTGTTCTGCCCTTGCCCTTGGAAGCCACCACTCGGCTGAAAACCTTTGTTGTAGGGTACGAAAGGCTTTGCTTGCTGAGCAGGGTACACTTGATCCTTAGGGTTTGCTACATTGGTGCTGCGGTATGAGAGATTGTTGTTCTGGTTGTAACCTTGTGAATAGCCTTGAGGTTTGTAGTTGTTTTGACCCGCCACCCAATTGGCTTCTTCTTGGCTCAACTCAAGCTCCTCTTGGCTCTCATCCGCTTCACCAACAAAGTGAACATGCTTCTGATTTGCCAAAACCAACTTGTCAATCTTCTCGTGTAATGATTTAAACTCTTTCTTGTGAGACTCTAGCTCAGAACCTCGTTGTGCACGGTCATAATCTTCAGCATAGTTGCCGTCACTTAGTGCTAAGTTCTCAATCAGCTCCAAGCCTACTTCTACCTCTTGACCAAGGAAGTTCCCCTTACTGGCTGTGTCAAGCAACAACCTGATCTTTGGTGAAGCTCCGCGGTAGATAGTGCTTAGAAGAGTCTCTTCGCTGAAGCCGTGGTGAGGACATTGGATAGTATAGTCCTTGAATCGTTCCACGGCTACATTGAAAGTCTTATTATTCCTTTGTGTGAAGCTGCTGATCTCGCTTCTTAGCCTTGCCGTTCTGGTGCTAGAGAAGAATTTTGAGAGGAAAGCCTTCTTACACTCGGCATATGAAGTGATGGTGCCTTGAGGAAGTGCTTTCTCCCAATGTCTAGCCTTGTCTCCAAGAGAGAATGGAAATAGACGCAACTTGAAAGCATATTTGGATATGCCGTTTAACTTGATCATCCCACATACTTGCTCGAAATTGTCGAGGTGCTCCAAGGGATCTTCCATTGCTAAGCCGTGGAACTTGTTGTTTTGCACCATGGAGATGAAAGCTGGCTTAATCTCGAAGTTGTTGTTTTCTACAGGAGGAGCGATCCCAAACCTGTTGTGATGAGTATTGGGAGCATCTCCGGCTCCTATGATCCTTGGAGGTCTAGCCGCGTGTTGGGGATTTCCATTGCCCCTTCCCACTGCCCCGTGAGCTGGAGAAGATCCCTCTGGATGCTCGTGTTCAGCCATAGCTTCAAAGTCAACCAAACCGTGCTGAACAATCTCCTCAAAAGCTCTAGCTTGTTCTCATACTCTTCTTTGCCGTGAATGACCAAGTTGATGGATGTTGTCCAAGGGTTGAAGTAGATGGTTGTCTCCCCTGGAACGAAGATGCATGTACCTGGAAGAAACACGTTTGAGAGTAGAGAGATTAGTAACTTAAACAAAGTAAAGCTTAGTCTTCACTAAGCCCCAAATCTCTATGCTTTCTAACACTCTTAGAATGGCAACGACGCCATTTGATAACAACTTTCTTGCAAGGGCGAGGATGTGATGAGGCTATCAAAACTCAAATACAACACTTAGGTTGTAGTACAGTATGCAAGTGAGAGTCAATCCATTTCTAGGAGCTAGGAAGGTCAAAGAGAATGCAAGAGCAGTGTAAAGCTAAGCAAATGACAGGCGATTTTGTGAAAATCCTAAAAACTATATGCAACGACCAAATGGAATGCAAAACTATTTCAAAATTACCAAGAGTGATTAAACTACCACGAGTAACAAACAGAATAATTAAAATGCAAGGCTATGGATTACTAAAAACCGACTAGTGGATCGACCACAAGATCGACCAGTTTGGATCGATCTCGTCTAAAAATGCAAGTATGAAGAAACTAAAGACCAGGATGCGATGAATATCAAGCGAATGATTAACGAAGATGTAAGAATGCTAAGAAAGAAGGGTCTAGGGTCGAGATTCATGATAGGGGTTTCAAAGGTCCAAGCTTGATTTGAAAACTCTAGATCTACTCACTTTGTGAGATTCTCTAAGCCTGGAAAACAAAACAAGACCCATCCATGGCGTGTGGTATGGATCACTCTCTCATTTTCTCCTCCAGACCCATGGCGTTTGGCAGAAAAAGAGATTCAGAGGCAAGGGAAACATATTTCAACCACGCGGCTTAACTAGTCCTCTAAACTACCATGGCGTTTGGGAAAGAGTAACTAGCCTCTAAGATGTGATTTTCAGAGATCTCTGGATCCTGTCAAGGTAAGAGCTCTCTCTGATCATAAAGATCTTGGCGTGAGACTCTTTAAGCCTTAAGAAACTAACATCTTAGAAAAGAAAGCCATTAAGAACAAGAAAACACCAAGCTTTGAAAACCTTTTCGACCCCGTGAATCCTCTAAACCCCGAAACCCAAATGAAACTACTCACTACACATTAAATAAACTAAGCAAAGCATGAAGAATGAAACGATAAACATAAGAACGATGGATTGAACTTAAACGATTTAAAATATTCAAGAACAAGCTTAAGGTCTAACATTGGCGGATCATCTCCAAACCAGAGAGAAAAAGCATAAAAAGATAACAATGAAAAAGTATGTGGGAAAAGATCATCGCCGCCTTCCCAAAATGGGAAAAACTGCTCGATGGTCCCCCCCTCGCTAGCGGCCAAAAACGGTTGAAAGGACAGAGATCGACTTCGAGATCGAACGGCTCTCTCGATCACTTTCGGACATTGTGTCTTCTACTCGATCTGGGTCTCGATCCTCTTCGGTGGATCGAGTGTTGCATCCGATCTTGGTTTCGATCTTCGGTCGGATCGAGTGGTGGACTCGATCCGGCTCTCGCTCTGCATGGCGTCATTTACGTTTGTACCACTTGATCGATTGCTTCACTCGATCTTCTTCTCGATCAATTCCCTTGGATCGCCTGGGCTTCTCGATCTTCTGGTCGATCTCATCTAGATCGAACTGTCGTGCTCGATCTGATCCCCGATCTCTGGTCCTTAGCAAACATCCGACGTTCCACGAACCTTCACAACTGCAAAGTAGCCAGAAACAACCTGAATATGATGCAAAATGCAAGGAACATACGTATGCTGGTGCAAGAATGCTCTAGGACCTAAAGTGATGCAACCTAGCCTAAAGTGAGATGTAAATGCATGAAAAGCTAACTTATATGTATGGAAAATGCATGCAATATGCAGTGACATCAGAGAAGTCGGTAGCCAATTATCACTTATCTTGACAGAGATGCCATCACTAATTTGAAGTTATATTCCTTGTTGGAGTAATTCATGACCAAACAAGAGAAATTGTCACCCAAAGGAAGTTTGTAAACCTCGTGAAGCAGTTAAAATAGTCTCATTTTCGAAATAGCGTCCTTTAAGAACCTTGTACAAAAGACATTGTGGCCGTTGTAAAATTTTCCAAACTTGAATTCATAACAAGGCTTGGTTGAACTTGTGTAATTCATGGAATACTAGACCTTCTGCATATTTAGATGTCGCTAATTTCTCCCACGAAACCGAAGACATTTTTCGTTTTTCTTAGGAACTTTCCTAACAGAATTTTGACATAAGGTTATCCAATTCTGAACAGTATTTACTGGTAACTGAAAGCAGTTCATCGAATAAATTTGCATCGCAAATTTCACTGATATGAGGAGTGTTTATTTCTCGGTATTGGATAAGAATCTTGTTTGCCACCCTATAATATTGTGTATGACATTTCTTTCTTTTTTCAACCAAACTGTTCTGGCAATCCCAAATATTTACCACCACCGCTGATGTTAGGTATCTTTAATATATCATTGATTCCTTCTCTCGTATGGTGGTAGACATTTTCCCCAAAATGTAATTCTGGATTTGTCAAAATTTATAATTTGACCAGAAGCCTTTCCATAAATGTCAAATACTTTTACAAGATTCCGACTGTTGTTAAAATCAGCTTTAACGAGAAACAGAGAATCATCCACAAATAGTAGATGAGATATTGGTAGACCTCCGATACTTAAACATATTTGTTGAATCACAGAAGTTCTGGTAGCTCTTTCCATTAGGGAACTTAAGACATCAACACAAAGAATAAAAAAATTTGGCGAAAGAGGGTCACATTACCTTAAAACGCGTTTTGATGAGGAACGACAGTACGGACTCCCATAAACTAAGACCGAGAAAGAAACAGTACTGATACATGTTATTATCCATCGAATCCAACGCTCCGAGAACCCTTTACGACGTAGAACATCTTACAAAAACTGCCATTCAATACGGTCATAAGCTTTGCTTATGTCCGTTTTAACAGCTGATATTACTGCATATTTCATGTATTTTGCATACATATAAGTTAGTTTCTCACGAATATACATTGCATTTTAGACTAGTTTGCATCACTTTAGGTCCTAGAGTATTCTTGCACCAGCATATGCATATTTCTTGCATTTTGCATCGAATACAGTTTGTTTTCGGCTACTTTGGAGTCTTGGAGGGTTCGTGGATGTGCTGAGGCTCGTGAGGAGGTTCGTGGGAACTTAGAGAATTCAGGAATGCTTGCTACGGACCAGAGATCGAGAAGCGGATCGAGCATGGCCGGTCGATCTAGATGAGATCGACCAGAAGATCTAGTAGTCCTTCTGATCCAAGAGAACTGATCGAGACGGAGATCGAGTGAAGCGATCGATCAAGGAGTACGGACGTGAATGACGCCATGCAGAGCGAGAGCCAGATCGAGACCACCACTAGATCCTCCAAAGATTGACTCCAAGATCGAACGAAGCACTCGATCCACCGAAGAAGATCGAGACACTGATTGAGCTGAAGTCGCGATGTCCGAAGATGATCGAGCGAGATGCTCGATCTCGAGGTCCATCTCAGTGCTTTAACCATTTTTGGCCGCTAGCGAGGGGGGACCATCGAGCTGTTTGGCCTATTTCGGGAAGGCGGCGGTGATGCTTTTTCACACACGTTTTCATTTTATCATTTTCATCTTTTTCTCTATGTTCGAAGGCGATTTCGCCATTGTTAGACTTTGAAGCTTTGTTCTTGAATATTGAATCGTTTTAAGTTTAAATCCATCGTTCTTTATGTTTATGAGTTCATCGTTTATGCTCTGGTTGGTCTACTTAATGTATAGCGAGTAGTCTATTCGGGTTTTAGGGTTGAGAGGATTCAAAGGGGTCGAAAAGGTTTTCAATGTTTGGTGTTTCGTTGTTCTTCATGGCTTTCTCTTCTAGGATGTCGAGTTCTTAAGGCTTAAAGACTTTCACGCCAAAATCTTTATGATCAGAGAGGCCTCTTACCTTGACAGGATCCAGAGATCTCTGAAACCCTTTCCCAAACGCCATGGTAGTTTAGGGGACTAGTTAAGGCGCGTGTTTGAAATCTGATTTCCTCTTCCTTCAATTTCTTTTTCCGCCAGACGCCATGTGTCTGGAGGAGAGAATGAAGGAGTGATCCATACCACACGCCATGGATGGATCTTGTTTTGTTTTCAAGGCTTAGAGAATCTCACAAAGTGAGAAGATCTAGAGTTTTCAAACCAAGCTTGAACCTTTGAAACCCTTGAACATGAATCTCAACCCTAGACCCCCTTTCCTAGTATTCTCACATCTCTGTTAATCATTCGCTTGCTATCTGTTCACATCCTGGTCATTAGATTCGTTTCTGTTGAATATTTAGACGAGATCGATCATTGTTGCTCGATCTAGTGGTCGATCTTGTGGTTGATCCACTAGTCGATTTTTATAAATTCATAGCTTTGCATTTTAATCATTCTGTTTGTTCGTCGTGGTAGTTAACTCATTCCTAGTCTTTTTAAAATAGTTTTGCCTTGCATTTAGTCGTTGCATCTAGTTTTTAGGATTTTCACAAAACCGTTCATCATTTGCTTAGCTTTACTCGATCCTTGCATTCTCATTGCACTTTTTAGCTCCTAGGTTGGATTGATTCCTTTTGCACTATACTACAACTGTGTGCTGCTTGAGATTTGATAACCTCCTAAAAACCTGTTATCAAAGGTGCATGCTAAAAACCTGTTATCAAATGGCGCTGTTGCCATCTTAGGAGTGTTTAGAAAGCATTGAGATTTAGGGTTTAGTAAAGACTTAGCCTTTCTTTTTCTTTTAATTACTAATTTCTCTACTCTCAAACGTGTGTCTTTCAGGTACATGAATCTTCGTTGAAGGGGAGACAACAATCTACTTCAACCCTTGGACAACATTCATCAACTCGGTCATTCACGACAAAGGAGAGTAAGAGAGCAAGCTAGAGCTTTTGAGGAGATTGTTCAACAAGGTTCAGTGGATTTTGAAGTGATGGCTGAGCACGAACATCCAGGAGGACCTCCTCCAGCTCACGGGGCAGTGGGAAGGAGTAATGGAAACCCCCAACACGCGGCTAGACCCCCACGGATCATAGGAGCAGGAGATGCTCCCAATACTCATCACAATAGGTTTGGGATCACTCCTCCTCCTGTACATAACAACAACTTCGAGATAAAGCCGAGATTCATCTCAATGGTGCAAAACAAAAAGTTTCATGGGCTAGCAATGGAAGATCCCTTAGAGCACATTGATAACTTCGAACAAGTATGTGGGATGATCAAGATTAACGGCATATCCGAAGATGCTTTCAAGCTGCGTCTCTTTCAATTCTCTCTTGGAGACAAGGCTAGACATTGCGAGAAGACCCTTCCACAAGGCACCATTACCTCTATGGCTGAGTGTAAGAAGGCTTTCCTCTCAAAGTTCTTCTCTAGCACCAAAACGGCAAGGTTGAGAAGTGAGATCAGCGGCTTCACTCAAAGGAACAATGAGACGTTCAATGAAGCCATGCAGCGGTTCAAGGACTACACCATTCAGTTTCCTTACCACGGCTTCCGCAAAGAGACTCTTCTAAGCACTATCTACCGCGGAGCTTCACCAAAGATTCTCTTATTGCTTGACACGGCTAGTAAGGGAAACTTCCTTGGTCAAGAGGTAGAAGAGGGCATGGAGCTGATTGAAAACTTTGCATTGAGTGACGGCAACTATGCTGAAGATTACGACCGTGCACCGAGAGGTTCTGAGCTAGTGTCTCACAAGAAAGAGCTTAAATCATTGCATGAGAAGATTGACAAGCTGGTGTTGGCTAATCAGAAGCATGTTCACTTTGTTGGTAAAGCGGATGAAACCTTAGAGGAGCTTGAGTTGAGTCAAGAAAAAGCCAATTGGGTGGAGGGTCAAAACAACTACAAAACTCAAGGATATTCACAAGGCTAAAACCAGAACAACAATCTCTCATACCGTAGCACAAATGTTGCGAACCCTAAGGATCAAGTGTATCCTGCTCAGCAAGCAAAGCCTTTCGTACCATACAACAAGGGTTTTCAACCGAGTGGTGGCTTCCAAGGGCAAGGGCAGAACAACTTCCAAGGACAACAACAAGGAATCAAGGGTTTTACGCCAATGTACCCTCCAGGCTTTGTTCCTCAACAACAACTGATGCAACAACAAGTTGATCCTGTCCAAGCTATGTTCCAACAATTGATTCAAGGGCAAGCATCTACATATCAGAAGTTTGCCGAGATGAACACTCGTTTAGACTCGTCTCTCACGGATTTCTCTACTCAGATTACCAACTTGAATAACAAGATCAAGCAGCTAGAGAAGGGAAAGGCAAGTACAAGTGGTCAGAATAGCTTACCGGGCAAGTGTGAGCAGAATTCCAAGGAATACTCCAATGACATTACGCTAAGGAGTGGGAAAGAGCTTGCACCTACGGTTACTCCTAAGAACAACGAGGACGTTGTAATTCAAGAGGGGGAGGGTAAGATTACAGCCTATGATGAGATCAACTTTGACAATGTTTGGATTCAAGGGCCAAGGAGAGGTGAAAAAGCAGTTGTTGAGAAGAAAGCGAAGCAAGCTGCTAAGGAGAAGAATGCTTATGTACCTCCACCGTATGTACCTAAGCTACCTTTTCCTGGCCGCTTCAAGAAGCAACTCATAGAGAATCATAGAATCTTGTTTGAGAAGCATCTTAAGGACGTAGAGATCAAGCTACCTCTCGTGGACTGCCTTGCAATGATGCCTAAGTGCGTCAAATTCTTCAAAGATACGCTCGTGAAGAAGAATAAAGAAAGCAAGGAAGTGCTTGTTCTTAGTGAGGAATGTAGTGCTGTGATACACAAGGAGATAGTCCCTAAGAAGTTGGGAGACCCTGGAAGCTTCACTATTCCTTGCGCTTTAGGTTCTTTGGAGTTCAAGAGTTGTCTTTCTGATCTTGGAGCTAGCATAAATCTGATGCCTCATTCCATGGCAAAGAAACTTGGCTTTACCCGGTTCAAAGATTGTAGAATCTTGTAGGTACTAGCTGACAGGAGCGTGAGGTTACCCGTGGGTTTGCTTGAGGACTTGCCAGTGAGAATCAGCGGTGTAAACGTGCCTATGGACTTCGTTGTGTTGGAAATGGATGAAGAGCCTAAGGATCCACTCATTCTCGGTAGACCGTTCTTAGCCACCGCCGGAGCCATCATAGATGTCAAGAATGGGAAGATAGCTCTGCACTTGGGTAAAGATATAAGGCTGGACTTTGATATCAATGAGGTTTTAAAGAAGCCTACGATAGAAGGACAAGCTTTCTACATCGAGACGTTTGATGCTTTAGCGGATGAGTTGCTAGAAGAGTTGGCTCAGGAGGATCATTTGAAGCAGGCATTGACTAAGGAGCCAGGGGAGTTCGGTTACTTCGATCAGAGGACTCAAGAGTACGTTAACTTGCTTAATTCAAGGAAGGTTGTGCTAGAAGATGAAGGCGCTTGCCTAGAGATCGACTCCGAGATCGATGACATTTCTCGATCTAGGGGTCAAATCGACAAGACAATCGAGTGCACAACTCGATCCGGTGCAACAATCGACAGTCAGATCGAGGAGGGTAATCGATCCAGGAAATCAATAGAGTCCGAGATCGAGAGAGGCCTTCCGATCAGTTCAGGGTCCAATCCGGAGATTGACCCAGCGTCTCGATCTCTCACTTAATCCACATTAAATCGAGTGAGTAAATCGAGCAAAACTGCTCGATCTAGACGACATCGAGAGCAAGATCGACTAGACGACTCGATTTCAGAAGGGACAGCGGTTGGGGAAAGCAGCCTCAAGGGCCATGTCTCGGGTTCTAAGGAAGGTTCCAAGGAGGGAAATAACAGCAACAGCCACGAGGACAATTGGAGCGAGCTGCTGGCCCCAAAGGTGGACCTTAAGGAGCTCCCAAAAGGGCTAAGGTATGCTTTCTTAGGGCTTAACGAAACCTATCCTGTGATTGTGAATGAAAACTTAAGTGATGATGAGTTGCACTCGCTCTTAACTGAGTTGAGAAAGTACAGGAAGGCCATTGGGTACTCTTTAAGTGACATCAAGGGCCTTTCACCAATGCTTTGCACTCATAGGATCCACTTGGATAATGAGAACGCCTCTTCTATATAACATGAAAGGCGTTTGAATCCTAATTTGAAAGAGGTTGTTAAAAAAGAGATTTTTAAGATGCTAGAAGCTGACGTGATCTATCCCATAAGTGACAGCACGTGGGTTTCTCCCGTACAGTGCCTAAGAAGGGAGGGATCACGGTCATTAAGAATGATAAAGAAGAGCTTATACCTACTAGAAATATTACAGGTGATAGACGATTTCTTACGGTCTAATGCAGCAGAGAGGCTATCAAAACTCTAATGCAAGCAGTGTTGTAGTAAGGCAAGCAGGAGAGTGTCAATCCACTTCTAGGTGATAGAGAATCCACAGAGAATGCAAGATCTAAGACAAATCTAAGCGAATAAGACAGTTTATGGGAAACAATCTAAAAACTAAATGCAGCAACCTAAACAGAGTGAAACCTATTTTAAAAACACTAGAAAGGAAGCAGTTACCACGAGGAACAAACAGATAAATTAAAGGGAAGAGCTTCGAATTGTTAAAATTCGACTAGTGGATCGACCACAAGATCGACCACTAGATCGAGCAGAAATGATCGATCTCGTCTAAAACCGTAAAAACAATGAATCTAAAGACCAGGATGCTATCAGGTAACAAGCTAAAGATGATATGAGACGTAAATATGCTAGAAGAAAGGGCTTTAGGGTTGAGATTCATATAAGGGGTTTCAAAGATCGATCTTGGGTTTGAAACTTTAGATCAACTCACTTGGTGAGGATCTCTAAGCCTCGAAAACAAAACAAGATCTATCCGTGGCTTTCGGTATAGATCACTCTTTCATCCTTTCCTCCAAACCCATGGCTTTTGGTGGAAAGAGAGGTTGAAAGGCAAGGAAAACAGATTTCGAACAATGGCTTAACTAGTCCCCCAAACTTCCATGGCTTTTGGGAAGGGGTAACTAGTCTCTAAGGTGAGATCTTCTGAGGCCCCTGGATCCTGTCAAGGTAAGGGACCTCTCGGATCATGAAGCTCTTGGCGTGAGAGTCTTCGACCATTGGATCGAGTTGTTCTCTCGATCATATCCGGCCATCGTGTCTTCGGCTCGATCCGGGTCTCGATCTTCTTCGGTGAATCGAGTGTTGCATCCGATCTCGGTATCGATCTTCGGGAGGATCGAGTGGTGTACTCGATCCGGCTCTCGCTCTGCCTGGTGTCATTTACGTCCGTACCGATACATCGATTGCTTCACTCGATCTTCGTCTCGATCATTATCCTTGGATCGCCTAGTTGGCTCGATCTTCTGGTCGATCAACTCCTAGATCGACCGGCCATGCTCGATCTGCTCCTCGATCACTGGTCCTTAGCACACTCTCGAGCTTCCATGAACTGCTACATCGGCCTCCACACCTCCACGAACTTCCGTGTCTCCAAAGCAACCAGAAACAACCTGGAATGGATGCAAAATGCAGAGAAAATGCATATGCTGATGCAAGAATGCTCTAGGACCCTAAGTGATGCAATCTAGCCTAAAACATGATACAAATGCATGAAAAACTACCTAATGGGTATACAAAATGTATGCAATATGCAATGATATCAACAGGACACCGTATGTGTATTGATTATAGGAAGCTCAACCTTGCTACTAGAAAGGATCATTTTCCCTTGCCTTTTTTTTATCAAATGTTTGAAAGACTTGCTAATCATCCCTACTATTGCTTTCTTGATGGATATAGTAGATTTTTCCAAATACCAATCCATCCAAATGATCAGGAGAAGACGACCTTTACATGCCCCTCTGGTACCTTCGCATATCGAAGGATGCCATTCGGGCTGTGTAACGCATCGGCTACGTTTCAGCGGTGTATGATGTCGATCTTCTCCGATCTAATAGAAGAGATGGTAGAGGTGTTTATGGATGACTTCTCGGTGTAAGGTGTGTCTTTTTCTGTGTGTTTGTTGAATCTTTGCAAGGTACTAAAGCGTTGTGAGGAAACAAACTTGGTGCTTAATTGGGAAAAATGTCACTTCATGGTAAAGGAAGGGATCGTGCTTGGCCATAAGATATCAGAGAAGGGTATTGAGGTTGATAAGGCTAAGGTTGAGGTGATGATGAGTCTTGAGCCGCTGGTTAACGTCAAAGGAGTGAGGAGTTTCTTTGGACACGCCGGCTTCTACAGGCGCTTCATCAAGGATTTTTCTAAGATTGCACGCCCTCTTACATAGCTGTTGAGCAAGGAAGCTGATTTCGTCTTTGATGAGGAGTGTTTGCAAGCTTTCGTGACCATCAAGGATGCTCTAGTATCCGCGCCTATAGTGCAAGGACCGGACTGGACTCTACCGTTCGAGATTATGTGTGATGCTAGTGACTATGCCGTGGGAGCCGTTCTAGGTCAAAGGAAGGATAAGAAGCTGCACGTGATCTACTATGCTTCAAGAACCTTGGATGACACGCAAACAAGGTACACTACTAAGGAGAAAGAGCAATTGGCAGTGGTGTTTGCCTTTGAGAAGTTCCGGTCATACCTCGTGGGTTCCAAGGCCATTGTCTACACAGATCAGGCGGCTTTGCTATACATCTATTCCAAGAAGGACATTAAGCCGACGCTTTTGAGATGGATCCTTCTTCTTCAGGAGTTTGACACGGAGATCAAGGACAAGAAAAGGATAGAGAACGGCGTTGCTGACCATCACTCTCGGTTAAGAATCAACGAGTCTCTACCTTTAGATGATTCTCTCCCTGAGGAACAACTCATGGCGACCACTACGACTGTTTGTGGGAACCTAGAAGGGCGGTTTGAGGAGGTTCTGAGCTTCAAAGAGGAGGATCTCTTGGTACGCGGATATTGTGAACTACTTGGCATGTGGGGAAGAGCCTTCTCATCTTTAAAACTATCATAGGAAGAAGTTCATGAGGGACGTGAGCCACTACTATTGGGATGAGCCCTATTTATACAAGGGAGGTGTTGTCAGCCTATACAGAAGATGCGTGACATAGGAGGAGGCAAGAGATATCATCTTTCACTGCCATGGTTCTTCGTATGGCGGGCACTTTGCTTCGTTCAAAACCGCCACCAAGGTCTTGCAAGCTGGTTTCTGGTGGCCATCCATCTTCAAGGACACCCATGAGTTCGTGATGAGTTGCGAAGCTTGTCAAAGAGCAGGGAATATCACTAAGAGGAACGAGATGCTTCTAACCTAAAATGTGATACAAATGCATGAAAAGCTAACTAATGAGTATGCAAAATGTATGCAATATGCAGTAACATCAAATACTAGGTGAAATCGGGTTACAACCTTTAGCAGGAGATTCGAAATAATAAATCCATACAGAAGTTCTATGGACCAGACATAACTATACTACAAGGTCATGTATGGAAAATTAGATGCCCGCCTAAAGTGAAACACTTCATCTGGCAACTCCTATCTGGTTGCATTTCGGTCTTCGACAAGTTAAACAAACGAGGAGTAAATTGTGACCCACAATGTGCTCGATGTGGGGCGGAGAGGGAAACTATCAACCACACACTATTTGAATGTCCACCGGCACTTCAAGTGTGGGCACTCTCGGTTATACCAACACCACATATGGTATTACCGACCTCAGCATTATATACAAATCTTGCTCATCTTTTTTGGCAAATTCCTAACTTAGTCGAGATGGATTTATATCCATGGTTACTATGGTATATTTGGAAAGCCAGAAATGATAAAATATACGCAGACAATGACAGAGATCCAAGGGAAATTCTAAAAACGGCACAAGCAGAATCGACAGTTTGGTTTTTAGTACAACAAGGTGATGTTCTAGGAGAAAACATTATTACTCAGGGTGCACATTTAGATAACATAGATTTGACGATGGTAAATGATACCTACATATGTCAAACAGATGGATCATGGAAGGCGACAAAGGATAATGCTGGGTTAGGATGGTTTTGTCCAGGTTTATCAGGTGAGCAAACGTTGATGGGGGCAAAGAATGTACGATGAAGTCTCTCCCCGTTACACACAGAACTAGAAGCCCTAATATGGGCGATGCATAGCATCCTTGACGCTGGAAGGCTAGTGATGACTTTTCTCACAGACTGTTCTGAACTGGTGGAAATGGTGTCTAACCCCGAGGAATGACCGGCATTTGCTTTGTATTTGGAGGAGTTCGAGACTAGCAAAATGGAATTTACTTCCTTTTCAATCTCGCAAATCCCACGCGCTCAAAACACGAAGGCAGACAAGCTAGCACGAGGTGCCCGCGACTATCTTCATTCA
This sequence comes from Thlaspi arvense, assembly GCA_911865555.2. NCBI lineage: Eukaryota > Viridiplantae > Streptophyta > Magnoliopsida > Brassicales > Brassicaceae > Thlaspi > Thlaspi arvense. Next base: position 17,746,733 of record OU466860.2, read on the forward strand.
TTGCATTATGTAAACTCAACTCCACCGGTTTGGATTTCTGAACCGTTTTGAGAGAAGAGGCTGTCGACAAAAAAAAAAAAAAAAGATGGCTCATGTTAGTCTTAGGAGTGCCACATGGCAGCATTTCAAAGCTAACTCTTAAAAAACCTAAGTTCTTTACCAAGACACATGAGATAAATTTTTGATTAGGAAATTGGAAGGGACTTGCTTTGTATTGTTTTTTTTGAAAAATTACAATGTTTTATAAGTTAGGTTATAGTATGATTGTTGAAGATACAAGAGTTGTGAATAAACAATTTTATCCCACGAAAACATCTTTAGTTTTCTTGTTTTTTCCCCTTTTATGATTTTCTTTTCTGGAATAGATGCCATACAGCTTAATCAAAAATATTTATAAGAAAATATTACTATTATATAAGTATCTTTATTATTTTTGTTTAGTGTAGTTAAGTTTTTTTTTGTTGACCAGTTTTTCTTTTAAATGTAAATATATAAAATGAAAGTATGCCACATGTGAAACTGTGAAGCAACGCATTGCTGTATATATAATCCCCTTTTCAAAAAACATTAATATAAAATAAAAGTATGTCATATGTGAAATTATAAAGTACCACATATATATATTATTTACAGATTATTGTAAAATCTCTATTGTAATTTTTGTTATTTTGTAGATTTTATTTAATTATCGTTATTATTATTTTTGTTTAGTGTATAATTTATGAAGGACATATATTAATTAATGTATTTATGTTTTTTTTTCTTAAAATATAGATGACACATGTCAATGTTTGGAGTGCCACGTGGCAGCATTTCAGAAATGTTATAAAAAATCTTACTTTGTTAGAATAGAATTATTTTAAAATCTACATTGCAGTTTTTGTTCTTTTTATATTGTACTTAATTATCTTCATTATTTTTGTTTAGTGTAGTTGAAACTTTTCTATGTGTTTATAGTTTTGTTTCTTTAAATATAGATGACACATGTCAGTGTTAGGAGTGCCACATGACAATATTTCAAAGCTAACTCTAAAAAAACTATACTATATTATAATAGATAATATATATTATTAAAATATCTCTACTGTAATTTTTGTTGTTTGTAGATTGTAATTATTTTTCTTTATTATTTTTGTTTTTTTTTGTTGTCTAACATCTATTATTAATTTATACTGTTACAATCGTTTGATACAACATGTTTAAGAAAGTTTGGACAACTTTGATATAAACACCATAGATATCTTGAAGATACTCTTTTGCTAATATATATGCGCACTGATTTGAAGATCTTTGACGATATGTGAAATTGATATCCTTAAACATTGATGCCCAACCGTGTATAGTGTTGACGTAATGTTGTAATTTTAAGTTTTGCATCTCACCATTTATGAGGTGATTTACATTGATGTTATCTCCCTCGAAAACAATCTTCTTATATCCTAAGGCCCAACAAGATTTCATTCAGCCTCCTCCAATGTGTAGCATCCTTCAAACCCCATTCCTCATTCCAAAAATATGCCTTGGTTGTTTCGTTGAAGCCCTGACCTGAACACCTATTTCCAGCATTATGTGAAGCATCATAGTTACATTTACTCCAGCCTGGCACAGGAGAGGACCATAATCCATGATTTGATATTCTAGAAGACTGTTGTTGGTTTCGAGTTCTAGAAGAGTGTTGTTGGTTTCAAAAGATATAATCCATGTTATTCGCAAGCTTCCATTCTTGTACACCTTCTTTTGCATGAGTGAGAAGAGTTTGGATTGTTACGTTTCAACGACTAAAGATTAAGTCATTTTCGACTCTTCCATAACTGCCATAATATCCAAAACCGAAGTAATCGTAATTCTCCCGGATAATTCTAATTGGAATGAAGGGAGAGAAGGAAAGATATTTTATCTTCTACTGTTGTATTTTGCATCATAAGATATTGGAGAGGCACCGGAGATGATATCCACATTGTCTCAGCGTAAGGGCATGAGAAAAAAATATGGTCACTAGTTTCATCATTTGTACAACACCGTGAACATTGAAGATTGATAGCAATATTTCTTCTGTGTAAATTTGCTTTTATTCCAATAGCTCGAGAGCATATCCGCCAGAGGAAATGTTTTAATTTGCCAGGGATCTCAGAAGTCCAGATGTTCTTTGCCAAATCCGGAAGTTGCAGTCGAAACTGATGTGTTTGTATGCGCAGAGTTAATCTGTTGAATCAAGTCTTTAATCCGTTTGGCTGAATTTGAGGGTGAATATAATTTCCATTCAGATTTTGAGCAACGGCAATTGCGAATCCGATTCATGATGGAAGAAAAATTATGATCTTCATTACCGATCCAACCATCTCTCACAATCTGTTCAAACCCTTCATGTTTACAGAATCTGCTATCAAAACGAAAAGATTTGCGGCCATGATTGATAGCTTGCTATATTGTAATGTTTTAAGATGCATTTTATACATATTTTCTCTTGTTCTTGCATTATTTTTCATCATTTAGTCACATTTGTATATAGAAATAGCCATGCTTGCATTTAGATTAAGAATGCATACATTGACATGTTTGAGGTGTATTTCTGGTGTTTTTGGGGCTAAGGAGACTTATTGAATGATGGAGGATCATCTGGAGTCAAATAAATATGCACGGAGAATGAAGCCATGCTGTCTAGAAGCTGCACCGGGGTCCCACGTCGAGGTCTTTGCTCGGTTCAACAGGATGCGAGTTATAGATCAGTCCGGACGAAGCCTCTCCACTCATATTCAGGCTCAACGTTCTTCATTAGAGATGTAGAGGATCGAAAGTGCTTTCTAATGATAGTCGAATCATGTCATTTAGATCTGGGGTTCAAGAGATAAAGCAATTTCAGCTAGGCAGTGTTCACCAGCTTGCTGTACCAGGGAAGCGCATCAACCAAAATCCAGGCAAAACTGCCCGATGCATGCTGATCCGACCAAAACTATTTGAAGCAACAGGGACAAACTGCATCAGCCTATTGCCTCGAGCAAAACATCATCCATTCTGCCTGATGCCCTTTATCCGCGCTGTTGACCAACTTTTTCTGTTTTTGACCAAACCTTATCCTTACATCTTTATAAGCTTTTGGCTTATCTTTTTTAGCACTTATCTTGTTTTCTGACCCATAGTTTCGAGCTTGTGAAGAACAAGGGAGAGAGATATTGGATTTTTTAAACAAAGATCATCTTTTTTTTATATAAAATCATGTATTTTCTCTACATATATCTATTTTGCTAGTTCTTAATCAAGTTTATCTTGCTTCTCTCTGTTATTTTTGTGGCTTAAGTTATGCTTAGGGAGTAGTTTAATTTTGGTTTAAGGTTAAGGCAGATGGGGTGATTCTTGTGATTGATTAAGGTGTTTAGGACTTAAATCTTCTCATTCCCTTTCCTCTGTGATTATGCTTAATATATATGACCTCTTTGAAGGATAAGCAAATGTTAGGATTTCATGTGCACTCCATGTGTTTGATGAAATCCCTAAATGTTTCATTGAATGAAGTTGATGCTTAAATGATCATATCTCTTTGCATCTTTACCTCTTGCTTGAATATGTTTAAAGATTATAACCACGTTGGTGGAACTTTTCTTAGATTGCTATTATGCATCAAAAGTGTGAGTAGAAGTCTGAACCATTGCTCAAGGGAGTAGTAGAACTAGCCTAACGAATTAGATGCAAGGATGCTTTTTGGTTATATGAAACTTGTGATTAATGCTTGCTCTTTGTAAATACACCATAAAAAGTGGGTTTGAAATGCATTGAGTCAAAGGGATTGATATCTATAATAGTGCTTCCTTACCTAAGGTTGAATATTTAGAATGGCTTGTTTTGATCACCTTAATCATGAACAATGGATTACCCATACCCTATCCTTAGCCTTGAACCTTGCTTTTAAATTTCGAATTTGTTTAGTAGTTGCCCTGTTTTTCACTGTTTCATTTGCTTATTATTGCTTATTGCCTTGTTACTGTTAAGCTCTTTAGTATTCAAGGTTTGAACTCTTTATTTTTCATGCTTGTGTTACATGGTTACTTGAACTTTTGAACCCATTTTTTTGGTTTAGCTTAACAAGCTTCTACATCTCCTTTACACCATCCCAACAAAGAATTGATAAACCTCATCTAAACTACATCTGATTAGAGGAAGAATTGAATCTAGTGACCCAATAGTCCTTCTTCAATTTGGTGTCGTTGCCTTAGTGAGATGTTTAGTGTATTGGAGTTTGAATACTTGTTTAGTCTAAGCTTTTAATTTCAGTACTAATTTACCTTTTCTTTGTTTTCCTTTCAGGTACAATGGAAGATACAGAACCCTACAATGTTTACACAAAAGAGGAAAGGGAAAGCATTAAACGGTGCAGCCGCTATTTACGTTAACTATCTGCACCTGCTAATGTCTACAATGGTCATAGCCATGATAGCTACAAGCAGAGTTTTGCTTACAATGCTCAGAGTGACCCTATGAGAAGCCCTCCACAGTTCTATAAGGATGATGTCAAGAATGTACCCACCAGCCAGCCTTATACTCCATCAAACAAAGATGAGCAAAACGACCACACAAAAAGCTGGAGCATTTATTAAGGAGATTGAGGAACTACTTAATAGGCCACAGGAAATGTTCAAGACTCCAAGCTCTATCGAGAAGATCAATGTGGATATTGACCTAAGTGTGAGGGATATACTTCTCCTAATAGTCCAGCTCAAAATGAAAGGGGTGAGGCCACGGTTGTGACAAAGAAGATAGAAGCCAAGAAGATCTGTTTTTTGATTGTAGAAGAGGATGAAGAGTTGAGTGATGATGAAGATGCTTCATTGGAAGATCTTGGTATTATGCTTCAAGAGCTGTTACTCCATAGGGACATGGAGAAATTTAAGCGTGGGGGATATACTTCTCTTAAGAGTTCAGCTCAAAATGAAAGGGGTGAGGCCACGGTTGTGGAAAAGAAGATAGAAGCCTAGAACGTTTCTGAAGAAAGGGCTGAGTATGACAAGCTTGTTGAAATGTTTTGTACCCTAAAAGTGCTTACCAAAGCCGTGAAGAGACACAAGCTGAACCCATGAAGAAGGATCAAGAGCCCCTATTCAAGGATGAAGCATCACATGTTGAGAATAAGGTTGAGTATATTGCTATGAAGCCACCTGCCGTCATGGAACAGATGATGGGATTCCAGGTTGAAGTGCTGAAACAAGATGAAGACCCTCCTGATCATAATGAATATGATGGTGAAGCCTTTGATGGAAATTGTCTACTTGGCTTTTTGATGAGATTAAAGTGCATCATGAGGAACCACAACTACCAAAGAAGAGAGTCAGAAACCCCAATAAGAAGCTCTAAATAAGGGCTGATGCTTTGTTTGTAAAGAAAGGGTAAGGAACATTGGTTCCACTTCAACCCCATCCATGATCATCAAGGGTGAAAAGTAAAGCTAAGAGACGTTAAACAAAGCACACCTAGGAGGTAATCCCATGCTTATCTATGTAAATATGCTTTCCTTTTGCTTTTGATATGTTTGTTGAGTGATTTCAGGTTGGAGAAAGTGGTTGAATAGGTCAGATAATGTGGAAAATCAAAGAAAATTAAAGCTTTGTTTCTGCATTGGGGTACCATATCGAGCAGAACCTCTGCAAACTCTGCCCGATGCAGTTTATCTCGGAGAAGAAGCAGTCTGTACATTGAGCTAGATGCACTATAGCGATAATATTGAGGTGCCACATCGAGCAAAACCTCCGAGGCCCTGCCCAATGGTGAACGTATAGGGCAAGCACATCAAGCAGAATATCCAAGGCCCAGAGAGATGCATAACAGATTTTGATCGTCCAATTGATCGACCCGAACAGAGGCTTTCCGATCTCCGTGTTCTTCACCAAAGTTGTATAATATGGACTAAGATTTCGAATGGTGGAAGTTTCAAGTCATTCTCGTCCATGGTTAAAGAGATATGGCGATTACAGTATGTCGGTGTACAGCAAGGCGGTCATATTGGGCATGCACATCGAGCAGAACACCAAGGGCCCAGCTCGATACAGACAAATGCATCTCAAAACACCAGAATTGAAGGGGTGGCACTGCCCCATGGTATCCACTAGCCTTCTACACTGTGATGAATGTCCATCCTCCACCCCTCCAACCTCCAATGCAAGTACACACCTTCCTCTTCCTTTATTCTTTATACATTCTCCTTTACACTTCATTTTTTACATTGTGATTTGCCTCATTTTGTATTTATAATACACAGAGGACTGTGTATTTTAAGTGTTGGGGAGGATTTGTTTGGACATCAACTTGCATTTTGAGCTTGTTAGTAGGTTAGGAATTTTGGGGAAAGGGTAGAGTTAAGTGTTCGAGCTATGATTATTGGTATCTTTGTGAAGAAAAGAGAAATGGAATTGGTGTTAATGACATTGTGGGGAAGATGATTGTATCTTGTGGTTAAATGAAAAAGAAGAAAGCTCTAAGTTACAAAGAAGAAAAGGTACCAGCAACAACAAGCTTACAAAGGTCATCCAAAAGGAGAAATATCAGACTAAGCAATCCACCAAAAAGGTGATGAAAATTGACGCATATACAGCAAAGAAGAGCGAGTTCTAAAAGAAGTCAGCCACACAAGCAAAAGAAGAAGAAGTCCCCCAAATTTCTAGAAGAAAAAGATGAAAAGAGCTTTGCGAAAATGTATATTTAGGGGTTTATGTTGGGATTTAGACTAAATTAGGATCATCTTTGGGAAAGGGTATAACAGAGCTTAGACTTGCATGCATACGTGTGCTTTTATCTTTAGCATTTTTCCTAGATAGATTCATTTGATATGAGAGATCTCCTGTTTCTTTGAACCAAATTTGAATGAGATCATTTTTATCTCATAACCTTGTCATTTGAACAAACTGCTTTCACTTGATTTGCACAAACTTGATCCATTGGTTACTTACTAATTGAATGTTAAAAAGGTCAAGTGATTGGAGAGCTTGTGTAGATTGATAACTTGAAAATAATTTTCATTTTGTGATGAGTGTGGTTAAGTTGTAGAGTATAGTTCTATCATATACATTCTAGCACTAGGAACATGGACATCATTTTGATTTATTGTTAGCATTTCAAGATATGAGTTCCCTTTTTAAAACCTTATCAACATGCTTAATGTTTTGTTTGCTTGAGGGCAAGCAAAGACTAAGTGTGGGGGTGTTGATAACTTGCTATATTATGGTGTTTTCGGATGCATTTTATACACATTTTCTCATGTTCTTGCATTATTTATTATCATTTTAGTCTCATTTGCATATAGAAATAGCCATGCATGCATTTAGACTAAGAATGCATACATTGGCATGTTTGAGGTGTATTTCAGGTGTTTCGGGGACTAAGGAGACTTATTGAAGGATGGAGGATCATCTGGAGTCAAAGAAATATACAAGGAGAATGAAGCCAAGCTGTTTAGAAGTTGCACCGGGGTCCCATATCGAGATCTTTGCTTGGTTCAACAGAATGCGACTTATAGCTCAGTCCAGACGAAGCCTCTCCACTCATATTCAGGCTCCACGTGCTTCATGAAAAATGTAGAGGATCGGAAGAGGTTTCTAATGGCGGTCGACGCATGTCATTTGGATCAGGGGTTCAAGAGATAGAGCGATTTCAGCTATGCAGTGTTCACGAGCTTGCTGTACCGGGGAAGCGCATCGACAAAAACCTAGGCAATACTGCCCGATGCGTGCTGAATCGACCAAAGCTGTCTGAAGCAACAGGGACAGACTGCATCGGCCTATTGCAATTGAACATCATCCATTCTGCCCAATGCACTTTATCCGCGCTCTTGACCAACTTTTTCTACTTTTGACCAAACCTTATCCTTTCATCGTTATAAGCTTTTGGCTTATCCTTTTTAACACTTATCTTGTTTTCTGATCCATATTTTCGATCTTGTGAAGAACAAGGGAGAGAGTTTTTGGATTTGTTAAACAAAAATCATCTTTTATTATAAAATCTTGCATTTTCTCTACATAAATATATATTTTGCTAGTTCTTAATCATGTTTATCTTGCTTCTCTCTGTTATTTTCGTGGCTTAAGTTATGCTGAGGGAGTAGTTTCGTTTTGGTTTAAGGTTAAGGGAGAAGGGGTGATTCTTGTGATTGATTAAGGTGTTTAGGACTTAGATCTTCTCATTCCCTTTCTTGTCTGATTGTGCTTAATATATATGACCTCTTCGAAGGATAAGCAAATGTTAGGATTTCATGTGCACTCAATGTGTTTGATGAAATCCCTAAAGGTTTCATGGCATGAAGTTGATGCTTAAATGATCATATCTCTTTGCATCTTTACCTCTTGCTTGAATATGTTTAAAGATTATGACCACATTGGTGGAATTTTTCTTAGATTTCTATTATGCATCAAAAGTGTGAGTAGAAGTCTGAACATTTCTCAAGAGATTAGTAGAACTAGCCTAACAAAATTAGATGCTAGGATGCTTTTTGGTTATATGGAACTTGTGATTAATACTTGCTCTTTGTAAATACACCATCAAAAGTGGGTTTGAAATGCATTGAGTCAAAGGGATTGATATCAATAATAGTGTTTTCTTACCTAAGGTTGAGTGTTTAGAATTGCTTGTTTTGATAACCTTAATCATGAACAATGGATTACCCTATCATCATTGCCTTAGCCTTGAACCTTGCTTTTAAATTTCGAATTTATGTAGTAGTTACCCTGTTTTGCTCTGTTTCATTATCTTATTATTGCTTATTGCCTTGTTACTTTTAAGCTCTTTAGTATTCATGGTTTGAACTATTTAGTTTTCTTGCTTGTGTTACTTGGTTACTTGAACTTTTAAACCCGATATTCGGGAGTCATTAGATGGCAAAGGCGGGATAAATATTTTACGAATATAATGATGATCAATCTGTGCCACTAAGTATTTAAGCATATCCTCATCCCACTGTCTTGTAGTCTGGTCTATAAGAATTTGCACTGAAAGCGATCAATTAGTATACGGGAGCATCTCTGATGGTCTTGGAGGAGAATGATAACAACTTTTCTTGCAAGGGCGAGGATGCGATGAGGCTATCAAAACTCAAATGCAACACTTAGGGTGTAGTTCAGTATGCAAGTGAGAGTCAATCCATTTCTAGGAGCTAGGAAGGTCAAAGAGAATCCAAGAGCAGTGTACAGCTAAGCGAATGACAGGCGATTTTGTGAAAATCCTAAAAACTATATGCAACGACCAAATGGAATGCAAAACTATTTTAAAATTACCAAGAGTGATTAAACTACCACGAGGAAAAAAAACAGAATAATTAAAATGCAAGGCTATGAATTACTAAAAATCGACTAGTGGATCGACCACAGGATCGACCACTAGATCGAGCAGTTTGGATCGATCTCGTCTAAAAATGCAAGTATGAAGAAACTAATGACCAAGATGCGACGAATATCAAGCGAATGATTAACGATGATGTAAGAATGCTAAGAAAGAAGGGTCTAGGGTCGAGATTCATGTTAGGGGTTTCAAAGGTCCAAGCTTGGTTTGAAAACTCTAGATCTACTCACTTTGTGAGATTCTCTAAGCCTTGAAAACAAAACAAGACCCATCCATGGCGTATGGTATGGATCACTCTCTCATTCTCTCCTCCAGACCCATGGCGTTTGGTGGAAAAGGAGATTGAGAGGCAAGGGAAACATATTTCAACCACGCGGCTTAACTAGTCCTCTAAACTACCATGGCGTTTGGGAAAGAGTAACTAGCCTATAAGATGTGATTTTCAGAGATCTCTGGATCCTGTCAAGGTAAGAGCTCTCTCTGATCATAAAGATCTTGGCGTGAGACTCTTTAAGCCTTAAGAACTCAACATCTTAGAAAAGAAAGCCATTAAGAACAAGAAAACACCAAGCTTTGAAAACCTTTTCGACCCCGTGAATCCTCTCAACCCTGAAACCTAAATGAAACTACTCACTACACATTAAATAAACTAAGCAAAGCATGAAGAATGAAATGATAAATATAAGAACGATGGATTAAACTTAAACGATTTAAAACATTCAAGAACAAGCTCAAGGTCTAACAATGGCGGATCGTCTCCAAACCAGAGAGAAAAAGCATAAAAAGATAAGAATGAAAAAGTATGTAGGAAAAGATCATCGCCGCCTTCCCAAAATGGGAAAAATGACAGAATCGACTTCGGGATCGAACGGCTCTCTCGATCACTTTCGGACATCGTGTCTTCTACTCGATCTGGGTCTCGATCCTCTTCGGTGGATCGAGTGTTGCATCCGATCTTGGTATCGATCTTCGGTCGGATCGAGTGGTGGACTCGATCCGGCTCTCGCTCTGCATGGCGTCATTTACGTCCGTACCACTTGATATTGCTTCACTCGATCGTATTCTCGATCAATTCCCTTGGATCGCCTGGGCTTCTCGATCTTCTGGTCGATCTCATCTAGATCGACCTATCCTGCTCGATCTGCTCCCCGATCTCTGGTCCTTAGCAAACATCCGATGTTCCACGAACCTCCACAACTCCAAAGTAGCCAGAAACAACCTGAATATGATGCAAAATGCAAGGAACATGCGTATGCTGGTGCAAGAATGCTCTAGGACCTAAAGTGTTGCAACCTAGCCTAAAGTGTGATGTAAATGCATGAAAATCTAACTTATATGTATGCAAAATGCATGCAATATGCAGTGACATCAACTCCCCCAAACTTACTTCTTGCTTGCCCTCAAGTAACAGAAAATAAGAAAGGAAGAGAGGTTTTAAAACAATTGGGGGTTTTAAGCTTCTTGCAAAGGTACTTTTCAAATGAATCAATCTCAATGTCCTAGTTACTAGTTCTAAAATGCAATGCGCACACTCATACTCCAAAGAACTTAGCCATACTCATCACACAAAGAAATTCAGATCATGACTCTCCTATTCCTAACAATCAAAGAAACTCATCGTTTAACATCAGTATAGACCGAACCATGAATCAAACTTATGCACTTTAAAGCAGAACACATTTGGCTAAGGGTGCAGGCTATTAGCATAGAATGATGTCATTCGAAAAGGGTTTTTATTTAGAACAAAGGTTTCTCTCAAAAAATGACAAGAACTTTATGCATAATGCTAAAGGTGAAGGCAATTGATGCATACATGATCAGATTCTCATCTACCCATGTAAACTAACAATGATCCTAAACCCCTCTCATTTACCATCTTTTAAGCTCACTCATCACTTAGAATCTACCCTTTTCTCAAAGCAAAAGCTTAGCATTCCCCAATTCAAAACAGAAAGCATTTTTAACTCTTTAGGCTAGTGAAAAGGTTGAAAATAATTTGCTCTTTACATATTTCTTATTGGTAGCACTCTGTTTATTTATATTTATATATTATTATTTTTTTTTTCTCTTTTTTTTATTTTGGCACTTACGCTCTTTTTTTTATTTTGAGAGAGCTACCTTCTGAAATTAGTAGAGCAAAAAAGTTTTTTCTTTTTTTTTTTTTTTTTTAAAACACAAACCTTCACTTAAAACCTTTTTCTTTCTTTCAAACACCAAACTCTTTTGAAACTGAAAGCATATAAACATGATAACAACCCCTTAAACCCCCAAACTTATTCTAAGCCTAAGTATAGCTTCAAAATGCAAAGCTAGCAAACATATGAGAACCTAATCATATCGCATAAACCAAACACTTTATGCTAAGTTCAAACCGGAAAAAGGCCTCACAATGATGTCACACACGAAAACTTGGCTTCAAAGAAAGGTAAGGGTCAAGGTGGGAGTTCTACTTAGGCTCACAAAGAGTGGTAGAAGGAAGAAGAGAGCCTAAATATTTTAAAATCCATGTGTCCATTTTCAAATGCATAAGGATGATAATTGAAATTTCAGATTAAGGTTTACACTTATTATGACAAGTTTCAAATCATGAGAGTTCAATTCAAGTCACGAAAATCATAGCAAGTGATCCAAGCATGGTAAGAACTTACTTTCAAAGTATGAGCAAAGCATTAGAGAACTACTAACTAGGGCATTGAAACAATTCATGAGTTTAAAACACCTTTTTAAGAAAAACTCTAACCCCTTATGCAAATGTGTACAACCTAGATGCTTTAAAAATTCTAGACTCAATCCTAAAAGATGAATGCAACTACATGAATCTTTGGAAAAAAATTTAAAACTTTTACCAATTTTTCATGCAATGAAGACTCAAGGATGCTAAAGGGAAAATAAGATCAGAACAAACACGTCAAACCACACACATACTCCCCCAAACTTGCTTGACACTGTCCCGGTGGCAAACAAATTCGAAGGAGCACCAAAACATAAAGCAAAAAGAAGCAAACATGAGCGGTATGTACAATGGAAGAAGGTTGTTACCTCGGGTCTAGTCTTGGCTAGAACTTGAGGATGTCCCAGAGGAGCTAGATGCTACGGCTTTGCCTTTGGAGCCTGGCTCTTAAAGAGAGAGACGCGCCGGTTGAATGTTGCTGCCTTGAGTCTCATGGATGACAACTCCACCGGTTGAAAGCCTCCTCTTCTCGGGTTGTTGAACCTCCTGGCTTGCAGCTTGCTTAGGCGAGCCACCTTGAAGCGATTTGACCTTCTTGGCAAGTTTCTTGAGCATTTTGCATTGCCATTTGTTGATTTTCCTTTGCATCTCCACAACAGATGCTAGGAACTTTTCCGTTTTGGTTCTCGGCTCAAAGTCTATCTTGGGAAGGGTATAAGCCTCGGGCATCTCATCTTCCGTGGCTGGGGACTCAGACCTTTCACGAGGAGCAATCGCTGGGGCAGGCGTTCCTCCTAGAGGAGCAAGGCACTCCTCTACGGTTGGCAAGAACTCGATGTTCCCAACACCAAGCAGCTCGGTCCCGTCCTTGTTTGGTAGGATGCATACTCTCTTCTCGTTTTCGTCGTCGATGAAATGATAAGCGTAGAACCCTTCTGCTGGCGTGCGTCCCAAGCTGTCGGTATTCCTCATGTAGACCTCATCCATGAAAGCTCTAGCCGGGACGGGTGTGAAATCGTGTATAGGTACGCCGGCTTGTATGAATAGAGGAGTGAGGAAGCCGCCAATGAAAGAAGAGCTTGCCTTGCACCGCATGGCATAAGCCTTGTACTTCACCAAAGAGGCAGCAAGTACGCATCCATAGTTCACCTCGTTGCCGAGTTCATCCTCCATAGGCTCTTCATTCTCTGCCGGATCACACAACAAATGCTTCACGCCTTGGAATAGGAAGCAAAGCTCGGTCTTCGTGACCGTGGGAGCAATTGACCTTCCGCTGAATGTGTTGGCGATCAGCTTCAAGGTGTACCTCAGCACAGGGCTTCTCACTCTCTTTTTTTTGGCGGTGTTGGCCTTGTAGTCTTCGTTGCTGATCATGTCCCAAAAATCGTTTGCTCGCGTGAAGGAGGGGAACTCGATCTTGGTGGTGGTTACGTTGAGACAATATGCTTGACACAGCTCGGGGATTGAGAGGCTGAAGGCTTGACGTCCAACCTTGAAAGAGAGATGGCCTTGTGAAGGAACGGGGGCGCTAGGGTTCTCGTAACGAAAGTCCAACGTGGCAAGGAAGTCTATTGTCACTTCTGGAATGGTTGGGCAATCCAGTCGTGACAGACATTTTAGGCCAATGTTCTTGAGGAGTTGGTCGAAATCTCCAAGGATCCCTAGCTTGAACAGCAGCTCCCGGTCCGCAAACTTAGTAGGCTCGAACCGAAGCCTTTCCAGCTGCTTCTTATCCCTCTTCTCGTCCTTACTCCATCGAACCCTCTCTTGAACAGCCACTTCCTGACCTTCTCCCTCTTGTGCTGTGTCTTCTCTCGTTCTCTTGGGGGCCATTGTTCCTGAAACAAAGTTCTCAAGCAAAGCTATGAGCAAATATGCGATATTTTGAGAGAAATAGAGAAGCAAGGAAGAAAGTCGATAGCTAATACCCTAGAATTTTGGGGAATTTATAAAAAATATAGCAGAATAATAGAGAATCAAATCTAGAGATACTAGAAAATCCAGAATTTTTCCTATTATTGAGCTAAATTTAAAAATTCGAAACCGCCCTAACATCTAAAATAATCAATTGCGAAATAAAGGGAGATTATCTAAAAGATTTTCTCAAAAATCCGAAAATACCTTTTGCAAAGGTTGTTAAAGAAGCTTGTTAGCCTTTAGAAATAATTAACTCTCATTCTCTTTGCTTAAAAGTTCAATAATAGAAGAGATGGGAGAGTGAGAAGTTGTTGAAAACATTTAAAGGCTAACAAAAACAAAACTATGGGTGCAAGAAGTGGTTTCTGACAAAAGTCTCGGTCAAGGCACAGTTTTCAGGGTCAAAGATTCCTGCCTTGACCGAGATTTGAATTTAAAAAGTGGAGGGAAAGAATGAGAGAGGGAAGAGGAAATGTTATCTCGGCACGAGATCGAGTCCCTTTGGTCGATCTAGGACTCGATCTCATGCCCATAATGGTTTGGATTGAGAGGGTCACTTGATTTGGGACACGATTCGATTTGAATCGAGTCTTGGATCGATTGGCTCTCTTGTTCCTTGAGTTTTTGAAATCGCGACTAAGTCCTCGTGATCGAGTCATGCTATTGATTCAGGGGTCGATTCAGCTTGGATCGAGTGGTGGATCGAGTTGACTAATCGATCTGTCTATGAGGGACTTTTACCGAGAGAAAATAGATCGGTCAATCCACTTTTGGATCGATCGATCTAAACTCCAAGAATTTTGCGAGACATTTTAGATCGAGTTTGTCACTCGATCAGTCTACCCGATCTCGTCTAGATTGACTGCCTCCTCTCGATTCACTAGCTCGATCTAGCAAAGATCGAGCCAGGATGAGTCGATCTAGCACTCGATCTCTAGCTCATATACGCCCCTTTCTTACTCCTTTTGGAACTCGGATCATGGCTTGCGTCTCCCATAATTTTTCCTACACACTCACAAGACAAAAACATAAAACTGGAAAAAGAAATAAAGTAAAAATATGTACATGATAGACATGGGAATGCCTCCCAAGTGCGCTTTCTTTAACGTCTTTAGCTAGACTTTACATGGTTTAGGCAGATGGTGGGTCTTGGAGAAGCATTGAGGTGCTCTCCTTGTCAAATGCACTCGCCATGTACGGCTTAACTCTGTGCCCGTTCACTGTGAATGCATCTCCACTATTGCCGACCAACGTGACAGCCCCGTAAGGTAGTACTTCCTTGATCTCATACGGACCACTCCACCGTGACTTCAGCTTTCCTGGAAAGAGCTTGAGCCTCGAGTTGTAAAGCAGCACCAAACTCCCTTCCTAAAGCTCCTTAGGTACCAGCTTCTTGTCATGAGCAGCC
Organism: Thlaspi arvense; assembly: GCA_911865555.2. NCBI lineage: Eukaryota > Viridiplantae > Streptophyta > Magnoliopsida > Brassicales > Brassicaceae > Thlaspi > Thlaspi arvense. Next base: position 17,762,041 of record OU466860.2, read on the forward strand.
TTGGTACGCTCCTTGTAGATCCGAGCGCTTTCGTAGGCATCCAGCCTTAGCTCATCAAGCTCGTGCAGTTGGATCAAACGCTTCTCCTGAGCCATCTTCAGATCAAAATTCAACCGCTTCACAGCCCACAACGCCCTATGCTCCAGCTCAACAGGAAGGTGACAGCCTTTACCGTAGAGAAGAGTGAAGGGAGTGGTACCAATAGGCGTCTTGAAGGCAGTCCGGTACGCCCATAATGCGTCATCTAACTTCATAGCCCAGTCCTTCCGAGTAGTCCCAACTGTTCTCTCGAGTATCGCCTTGATCTGATGGTTAGAGACCTCCACTTGGCCACTCGTTTGAGGATGGTAAGGTGTAGCTACCTTATGCTTCACATCGTACTTCTTTAGCAGATTTTCAAACAGCTTGTTAATGAAATGGCTCCCTCCGTCGCTTATCACCACCTTGGAAACTCCAAACCTCGGGAAAATAATGCTCTTAAAGAGCTTGATCACCACCTTAGAGTCGTTTGTTGGGGAAGCAATGGCCTCAACCCACTTAGAGACGTAGTCAACAGCCACTAGTATGTACTTTTTACCGTATGATGAAGGGAACGGCCCCATGAAGTCTATGCCTCACGCGTCAAAGACATCTACCTCGAAGATAAGAACTTGAGGCATCTCGTTCCTCTTAGTGATATTCCCTGCTCGTTGACACGCCTCACAGCTCTTCACAAACTCGTGTGCGTCCTTGAAGATAGACGGCCACCAGAAACCAGGTTGCAACACTTTCTTAGCAGTCTTGAACGAAGCAAAGTGTCCTCCGTAGGAAGAGCCATGGCAGTGAAAGAGAATGTCCTTGGCTTCTTCCTTTGTAACACACCTCCGGTATAAACTGTTTATGCCTCTCTTGTACAAGTAGGGATCATCCCAATAATATTGGCTCACGTCTCTAATGAGCTTCTTCCTATGGTAGTTGTCAAGATGCGACGGCTCCTCACCACATGCCAAGTAGTTCACAATATCCGCGTACCAGGGAAGATCTTCCTCCTTGAAGCTCAGAACTTCCTCAAACTGCCCCTCTAAGCTTCCACCAACAGCCGTAGTGTTTGCCATGAGTTGTTCCTCAGGGAGAGAATCCAAAGGAAGAGATTCGTTGATCCTTAACCGAGAGAGATGGTCAGCAACACCGTTCTCTATTCCTTTCTTGTCTTTGATCTCCATGTCAAACTCCTGAAGTAAGAGGATCCATCTCAAAAGCCTCGGCTTAGTGTCCTTCTTGGAATAGATATAGCGTAAAGCCGCGTGATCCATGTAGACTATGGTCTTGGAACCCACGAGGTAAGCTCTGAACTTCTCAAAGGCGAATACAACCGCCAATAGCTCCTTCTCAGTAGTGGTGTACCTCGTTTACGTGTCATCCAAGGTTCTTGAAGCATATTATATCACGTGCAGCTTCTTATCCTTCCTTTGGCCTAGAACAGCCCCCACGGCATAGTCACTAGCATCACACATAATCTCGAAAGGTAGAATCCAGTCTGGTGCTTGCACTATGGGCGCGGATACTAGGGCCTCCTTGATGGTCATGAAAGCTTGCAAACACGCCTCATCAAAGACGAATTCAGCCTCCTTACACAAGAGCCGAGTGAGAGGGCGTGCAATCTTAGAGAAGTCTTTAATGATGCGCCTGTAGAAGCCGGCGTGTCCCAAGAAGCTTTTCACCCCTTTGACGTTAGCTGGCGGCTCAAGGCTTGTCATCACATCAATCTTTGCTTGGTCGACTTCAATACCCTTCTCTGATATCTTATATCCAAGCACGATCCCCTCCTTAACCATGATGTGGCATTTTTCCCAGTTGAGCACCAAGTTGGTCTCCTCACAACGCTTTAAAATCCTGCAAAGATTCAACAAACACGCAGAAAAGGGCGCACCATAGACCGAGAAGTCATCCATAAACACCTCTACCATCTCCTCTATTAGATCGGAGAAGATCAACATCATACATCGCTGAAACGTAGCCGGTGCGTTACACAACCCGAATGGCATCCTTCGATACGCGAAGGTACCATAAGGGCATGTAAAGGTCGTCTTCTCCTGATCGTTAGGATGGATTGGTATTTCGAAAAATCCACTATATCCATCAAGAAAGCAATAGTAGGGGTGATTAGCAAGTCTTTCAAGCATTTGATCAATAAAAGGCAAGGGAAAATGATCCTTTCTAGTAGCAAGATTAAGCTTCCTATAGTCAATACACATACGGTGTCCAGTAATTGTCCTAGCAGGTATAAGCTCATCTTTGTCATTCTTAACGACCGTGATCCCTCCCTTCTTAGGCACCACGTGTATGGGAGAAACCCACGTGCTGTCACTTATGGGATAGATCACGTCAGCCTCTAAAAGCTTAAGAATCTCCTTCTTGACAACCTCTTTCAAATTTGGATTCAAACGCCTCTGATGTTCTATAGAAGAGGCGTTCTCATTATCCAAATGAATCCTATGAGTGCAAAGCATTGGTGAAAGGCCCTTGATGTCACTTAGAGAGTACCCAATGGCCTTCCTATACTTTCTCAACTCAGTTAAGAGTGATTGCAACTCATGATCACTCAAGTTTTCATTCACAATCACAGGATAGGTTTCGTTAAGCCCTAAGAAAGCATACCTTAGCCCTTTTAGGAGCTCCTTAAGGTCCACCTTTGGGGCTAACAGCTCGCTCCAATCATTCTCGTGGCTGTTGCTGTTGCTCTCCTTCTTAGAACCTTCCTTAGAACCTGAGATATGGCCCTTGAGGCTGCTTTCTCCAACCACTATCCCTTCTGAAATCGAGTCATCAGGTCGATCTTGCTCTCGATGTCGTCTAGATCGAGCAGTTTCGCTCGATTTACTCAACTCGATTTAATGTGGATAGTGAGGAATCGAGATGTTGAGTCAATTTCCAGATTAGACCCCAAATTGATCCGAAGGCCTTTCTCGATCTCAGACTCGATTGTTTTCCTGGATCGATCACCTTGCTCGATCTAACTGTCGATTGCTGCACCGGATCGAGTTGTGCTCTCGATTGTCTTGTCGATTTGACTCCTGGATCGAGTAATGTCATCAATCTTGGAGTCGATCTCTAGGCAAATGCCTACATCTTCAAGCACAACTTTCCTCGAATAAAGCAAGTTGACGTACTCCTGAGTCCTCTGATCCACATAACCAAACTCTCCTGGCTCCTTAGTCAGTGCCAGCTTCAAATGATCTTCCTGAGCCAGCTCTTCCAGCAACTCATCCGCTAAGGCATCCAACGTATCAATGTAGAAAGCTTGCCCTTCTATCGTAGGCTTTTTCAAAACCTCATTGATATCGAAGTCTAGCCTTATATCTTTACCCAAGTGCAAGGCAATCTTCCCGTTCTTGACGTCTATTATGGCTCCGGCGGTAGCTAAGAAAGGTCTATCGAGAATGAGTGGATCCTTTGGCTCTTCATCCATTTCCAACACAACGAAGTCTGTAGGCACGTTCACTCCACTGATCTTCACTGGCAAGTCCTCAAGCAATCCCACGGGTAAACTCACACTCCTGTCAGCTAGTACCAACGAGATTCTACAGTCCTTGAAACGGGTAAAGCCGAGTATCTTTGCCACAGAATGAGGCATCAGATTTATGCTAGCTCCGAGATCACAAAGGCAACTCTTGAACTCCAAAGGACCTAAGGCGCAGGGTATAGTGAAGCTTCCAGGGTCTCCCAACTTCTTAGGGACTATTTCCTTGTGTATCAAAGCACTACACTCCTCACTTAGAACAAGCACTTCCTTACTTTCCTTATTCTTCTTCATGAGAGTGTCTTTGAAGAATTTGGCGCATTTAGGCATCATTGCAAGGCAGTCCACGAGAGGTAGCTTGATCTCTACGTCCTTAAGATGCTTCTCGAACAAGACTCTATGCTTCTCTATGAGTTGCTTCTTGAAACGGCCAGGAAAAGGCAGCTTAGGTACATACGGTGGAGGTACATAAGCATCCTTCTTCTTAGTAGTTTGCTCCGCTTTCTTCTCAACAACCGCTTTGTCTCCTCTTCTTGGCCCTTAACCCTTGTTTCCTTGCTGTTGCTCGTGGAAGTTGTTCTGCCCTTGCCCTTGGAAGCCACCACTCGGCTGAAAACCTTTGTTGTAGGGTACGAAAGGCTTTGCTTGCTGAGCAGAGTACACTTGATCCTTAGGGTTTGCTACATTGGTGCTGCGGTATGAGAGATTGTTGTTCTGGTTGTAACCTTGTGAATAGACTTGAGGTTTGTAGTTGTTTTGACCCGCCACCCAATTGGCTTCTTCTTGGCTCAACTCAAGCTCCTCTTGGCTCTCATCCGCTTCACCAACAAAGTGAACATACTTCTGATTTGCCAAAACCAACTTGTCAATCTTCTCGTGTAATGATTTCAACTCTTTCTTGTGAGACTCTAGCTCAGAACCTCGTGGTGCATGGTCATAAACTTCAGCATAGTTGCCGTCACTTAGTGCTAAGTTCTCAATCAGCTCCATGCCTACTTCTACCTCTTGACCAAGGAAGTTCTCCTTACTGGCCGTGTCAAGCAACAACCTGATCTTTGGTGAAGCTCCGCGGTAGAAAGTGCTTAGAAGAGTCTCTTCGCTGAAGCCATGGTGAGGACATTGGGTAGTATAGTCCTTGAATCGTTCCACGGCTTCATTGAAAGTCTTATTATTCCTTTGTGTGAAGCTGCTGATCTCGCTTCTTAGCCTTGCCGTTCTGGTGCTAGAGAAGAATTTTGAGAGGAAAGCCTTCTTACACTCGGCCCATGAAGTGATGGTGCCTTGAGGAAGTGCTTTCTCCCAATGTCTAGCCTTGTCTCCAAGAGAGAATGGAAGGAGACGCAGCTTGAAAGCATCTTTGGATATGCCGTTTATCTTGATCATCCTACATACTTGCTCGAAATTGTCGAGGTGCTCCAAGGGATCTTCCATTGCTAAGCCGTGGAACTTGTTGTTTTGCACCATGGAGATGAAAGCTGGCTTAATCTCGAAGTTGTTGTTTTCTACAGGAGGAGGAGTGATCCCAAACCTATTGTGATGAGTATTGGGAACATCTCCGGCTCCTATGATCCTTGGGGGTCTAGCCGCATGTTGGGGGTTTCCATTGCCCCTTCCCACTGCCCCGTGAGCTGGAGAAGATCCCTCTGGATGCTCGTGTTCAAGCATAGCTTAAAAGTCAACCAAACCGTGCTGAACAATCTCCCAAAAGCTCTAGCTTGTTCTCATACTCTTCTTTGCCGTGAATGACCAAGTTGATGGATGTTGTCCAAGGGTTGAAGTAGATGGTTGTCTCCCCTGGAACGAAGATGCATGTACCTGGAAGAAACACGTTTGAGAGTAGAGAGATTAGTAACTTAAACAAAGTAAAGCTTAGTGTTCACTAAGCCCCAAATCTCTATGCTTTCTAACACTCCTAGAATGGCAACGACGCCATTTGATAACAACTTTCTTGCAAGGGCGAGGATGTGATGAGGCTATCAAAACTCAAATGCAACACTTAGGTTGTAGTACAGTATGCAAGTGAGAGTCAATCCATTTCTAGGAGCTAGGAAGGTCAAAGAGAATGCAAGAGCAGTGTAAAGCTAAGCAAATGACAAGCGATTTTGTGAAAATCCTAAAAACTATATGCAACGACCAAATGGAATGCAAAACTATTTCAAAATTACCAAGAGTGATTAAACTACCACGAGGAACAAACAGAATAATTAAAATACAAGGCTATGGATTACTAAAAATCGACTAGTGGATCGACCACAAGATCGAGCAGTTTGGATCGATCTCGTCTAAAAATGCAAGTATGAAGAAACTAAAGACCAGGATGCGATGAATATCAAGCGAATGATTAACGAAGATGTAAGAATGCTAAGAAAGAAGGGTCTAGGGTTGAGATTCATATTAAGGGTTTCAAAGGTCCAAGCTTGGTTTGAAAACTCTAGATCTACTCACTTTGTGAGATTCTCTAAGCCTTGAAAACAAAACAAGACCCATCCATGGCGTGTGGTATGGATCACTCTCTCAATCTCTCCTCCAGACCCATGGCGTTTGGCAGAAAAAGAGATTGAGTGGCAAGGGAAACAGATTTCAACCACGCGGCTTAACTAGTCCTCTAAACTACCATGGCGTTTGGGAAAGAGTAACTAGCCTCTAAGATGTGATTTTCAGAGATCTCTGGATCCTGTCAAGGTAAGAGCTCTCTCTGATCATAAAGATCTTGGCGTGAGACTCTTTAAGCCTTAAGAAACTAACATCTTAGTAAAGAAAGCCATTAAGAACAAGAAAACACCAAGCTTTGAAAACCTTTTCGACCCCGTGAATCCTCTCAACCCCGAAACCCAAATGAAACTACTCACTACTCATTAAATTAACTAAGCAAAGCATGAAGAATGAAACGATAAACATAAGAACGATGGATTAAACTTAAACGATTTAAAATATTCAAGAACAAGCTTAAGGTCTAACATTGGCGGATCGTCTCCAAACCAGAAAGAAAAAGCATAAAAAGATAACAATGAAAAAGTATGTGGGAAAAGATCATCGCCGCCTTCCCAAAATAGGAAAAACTGCTCGATGGTCCCCCCCTTGCTAGCGGCCAAAAACGGTTGAAAGGACAGAGATCGACTTCGAGATCGAACGGCTCTCTCGATCACTTTCGGACATTGTGTCTTCTACTCGATCTGGGTCTCGATCCTCTTCGGTGGATCGAGTGTTGCATCCGATCTTGGTATCGATCTTCGGTCGGATCGAGTGGTGGACTCGATCCGGGTCACGCTCTGCATGGCGTCATTTACGTTTGTACCACTTGATCGATTGCTTCACTCGATCTTCTTCTCGATCAATTCGCTTGGATCGCCTGGGCTTCTCGATCTTCTGGTCGATCTCATCTAGATCGAACTGCCGTGCTCGATCTGATCCCCGATCTCTGGTCCTTAGCAAACATCCGACGTTCCACGAACCTCCACAACTCTAAAGTAGCCAGAAACAACCTGAATATGATGCAAAATGCAAGGAACATGCGTATGCTGGTGCAAGACTGCTCTAGGACCTAAAGTGATGCAACCTAGCCTAAAGTGAGATGTAAATGCATGAAAAGCTAACTTATATGTATGGAAAATGCATGCAATATGCAGTGACATCAGAGAAGTCGGTAGCCAATTATCACTTATCTTGACAGAGATGCCATCACTAATTTGAAGTTATATTCCTTGTTGGAGTAATTCATGACCAAACAAGAGAAATTGTCACCCAAAGGAAGTTTCTAAACCTCGTGAAGCAGTTAAAATAGTCCCATTTTCGAAATAACGTCCTTTAAGAACCTTGTGCAAAAGACATTGTGGCCGTTGTAAAATTTTCCAGACTTGATTACATAACAAGGCTTGGTTGAACTTGTGTAATTCATGGAATACTAGACCTTCTGCATATTTAGATGTCGCTAATTTCTCCCACGAAACCGAAGACATTTTTCGTTTTTCTTGGGAACTTTCCCAACAGAATTTTGACATAAGGTTATCCAATTCCGAACAGTATTTACTGGTAACTGAAAGCAGTTCATCGAATAAACTTGCATCGCAAATTTCACTGATATGAGGAGTGTTTATTTCTCGGTATTGGATAAGAATCTTGTTTGCCACCCTATAATATTGTGTATGACATTTCTTTCTTTTTTCGATCAAACTGTTATGGCAATCCCAAATTTTTACCACCACCGCTGATGTTAGGTATCTTTAATATATCATTGATTCCTTCTCTCGTATGGTGGTAGACATTTTCCCCAAAATGTAATTCTGAATTTGTCAAAATTTATAATTTGACCAGAAGCCTTTCCATAAATGTCAAATACTTTTACAAGATTCCGACTGTTGTTAAAATCAGCTTTAACGAGAAACAGTGAATCATCCACAAATAGTAGATGAGATATTGGTGGACCTCCGATACTTAAACGTATTTGTTGAATCACAGAAGTTCTGGTAGCTCTTTCCATTAGGGAACTTAAGACATCAAGAAAAAGAATAAAAAGATTTGGCAAAAGAGGGTCACCTTGCCTTAAAACACGTTTTGATGAGGAACGACAGTACAGACTCCCATAAACTAAGAACGAGAAAGAAACAGTACTGACACATGTTATTATCCATCGAATCCAACGCTCCGAGAACCCTTTACGACGTAGAACATCTTCCAAAAACTGCCATTCAATACGGTCATAAGCTTTGCTTATGTCCGTTTTAACAGCTGATATTACTGCATATTTTATGTATTTTGCATACATATAAGTTAGTTTCTCACGAATATACATTGCATTTTAGACTAGTTTGCATCACTTTAGGTCCTAGAGTTTTCTTGTACCAGCATATGCATATTTCTTGCATTTTGCATCGAATACAGTTTGTTTTCGGCTACTTTGGAGTCTTGGAGGGTTCTTGGACGTGCTGAGGCTCGTGAGGAGGTTCGTGGGAACTTAGAGAATTCAGGAATGCTTGCTACGGACCAGAGATCGAGAAGCGGATCGAGCATGGCCGGTCGATCTAGATGAGATCGACCAGAAGATCTAGTAGTCCTTCCGATCCAAGAGAACTGATCGAGACGGAGATCGAGTAAAGCGATCGATCAAGGAGTACGGACGTGAATGACGCCATGCAGAGCGAGAGCCGGATCGAGTCCAGCACTAGATCCTCCAAAGATTGACTCCACCGAAGCACTCGATCCACCGAAGAAGATCGAGACATTGATTGAGCTGAAGTCGCGATGTTCGAAGATGATCGAGCGAGATGCTCGATCTCGAGGTCAATCTCAGTGCTTTAACCATTTTTGGCCGCTAGCGAGGGGGGACCATCGAGCTTTTTGGCCTATTTAGGGAAGGCGGTGGTGATGCTTTTTCACACACGTTTTCAATTTATCATTTTCATCTTTTTCTCTCTGTTCGAAGGCGATTTCGCCATTGTTAGACTTTGAAGCTTTGTTCTTGAATATTGAATCGTTTTAAGTTTAAATCCATCGTTCTTTATGTTTATGAGTTCATCGTTTATGCTCTGGTTGGTCTACTTAATGTATAGCGAGTAGTCTATTCGGGTTTTAGGGTTGAGAGGATTCAAAAGGGTCGAAAAGGTTTTCAATGTTTGGTGTTTCCTTGTTCTTCATGGCTTTCTCTTCTAGGATGTCGAGTTCTTAAGGCTTAAAGACTCTCACGCCAAAATCTTTATGATCAGAGAGGCCTCTTACCTTGACAGGATCCAGAGATCTCTGAAACCCTTTCCCAAACGCCATGGTAGTTTAAGGGACTAGTTAAGCCGCGTGTTTGAAATCTGATTTCCTCGCCCTTCAATTTTTTTTCCGCCAAACGCCATGTGTCTGGAGGAGAGAATGAAGGAGGGATCCATACCACACGCCATGGATGGATCTTGTTTTGTTTTCAAGGCTTAGAGAATCTCACAAAGTGAGAAGATCTAGAGTTTTCAAACCAAGCTTGAACCTTTGAAACCCTTGAACATGAATCACAACCCTAGATCCCCTTTCCTAGTATTCTCACATCTCTGTTAATCATTCGCTTGCTATCTGTTCACATTCTGGTCATTAGATTCGTTTCTGTTGAATATTTAGACGACATCGATCGTTGTTGCTCGATATAGTGGTCGATCTTGTGGTCGATCCACTAGTCGATTTTATAAATTCATAGCTTTGCATTTTAATCATTCTGTTTGTTCGTCGTGGTAGTTAACTCATTCCTAGACTTTTTAAAATAGTATTGCCTTGCATTTAGTCGTTGCATCTATTTTTTAGGATTTTCACAAAACCGTTCATCATTTGCTTAACTTTACTCGATCCTTGCATTCTCATTGCACTTTTTAGCTCCTAGGTTGGATTGATTCCTCTTGCACTATACTACAACTGTGTGCTGCTTGAGATTTGATAACCTCCTGTTGCATTTGATCATTGTGCATGCTAAAAACCTGTTATCAAATGGCGCTGTTGCCATCTTAGGAGTGTTTAGAAAGCATTGAGATTTGGGGTTTAGTAAAGACTAAGCGTTTCTTTTTCTTGTAATTACTAATTTCTCTACTCTCAAACATGTGTCTTTCAGGTACATGAATCTTCGTTGAAGGGGAGACAACAATCTACTTCAACCCTTGGACAACATTCATCAACTCGGTCATTCACGACAAAGGAGAGTAAGAGAGCAAGCTAGAGCTTTTGAGGAGATTGTTCAACAAGGTTCAGTGGATTTTGAAGCGATGGCTGAGCACGAACATCCAGGGGGACCTCCTCCAGCTCACGGGGCAGTGGGAAGGGGTAATGGAAACCCCCAACACGCGGCTAGACCCCCACGGATCATAGGAGCGAGAGATGCTCCCAATAATCATCACAATAGGTTTGGGATGACTCCTCCTCCTGTACAGAACAACAACTTCGAGATAAAGCCGAGATTCATCTCCATGGTGCAAAACAACAAGTTCCACGGCTTAGCAATGGAAGATCCCTTGGAGCACCTCGACAATTTCGAGCAAGTATGTGGGATGATCAAGATAAACGGCATATCCAAAGATGCTTTCAAGCTGCGTCTCTTTCCATTCTCTCTTGGAGACAAGGCTAGAAATTGGGAGAAAGCACTTCCTCAAGGCACCATCACTTCATGGGCCGAGTGAAAGAAGGCTTTCCTCTCAAAATTCTTCTCTAGCACCAGAACGGCAAGGCTAAGAAGCGAGATCAGCAGCTTCACACAAAGGAATAATAAGACTTTCAATGAAGCCGTGGAACGATTCAAGGACTATACTATCCAATGTCCTCACCATGGCTTCAGCGAAGAGACTCTTCTAAGCACTATCTACCGCAGAGCTTCACCAAAGATCAGGTTGTTGCTTGACACGGCCAGTAAGGGGAACTTCCTTGGTCAAGAGATAGAAGTAGGCATGGAGCTGATTGAGAACTTAGCACTAAGTGACGGCAACTATGCTGAAGATTTTGACCGTGCACCATGAGGTTCTGAGCTAGAGTCTCACAAGAAAGAGTTGAAATCATTACACGAGAAGATTGACAAGTTGGTTTGGCAAATCAGAAGCATGTTCACTTTGTTGGTGAAGCGGATGAGAGCCAAGAGGAGCTTGAGTTGAGCCAAGAAGAAGCCAATTGGGTGGCGGGTCAAAACAACTACAAACCTCAAGGCTATTCACAAGGTTACAACCAGAACAACAATCTCTCATACCGCAGCACCAATGTAGCAAACCCTAAGTATCAAGTGTACCCTGCTCAGCAAGCTCAACCTTGCTACTAGAAAGGATCATTTTCCCTTGCCTTTTTTTGATCAAAAGCTTGAAAGACTTGCTAATCATCCCTACTATTGCTTTCTTGATGGATATAGTGGATTTTTCCAAATACCAATCCATCCAAATGATCAGGAGAAGACGACCTTCACATGCCCCCTCTGGTACCTTCGCGTATCGAAGGATGCCATTCGGGTTGTGTAACGCATCGGCTACGTTTCAGCGGTGTATGATGTCGATCTTCTCCGATCTAATAGAAGAGATGGTAGAGGTGTTTATGGATGACTTCTCGGTGTATGGTGTGTCCTTTTCTGCGTGTTTGTTGAATCTTTGCAAGGTACTAAAGCGTTGTGAGGAGACAAACTTGGTGCTTAATTGGGAAAAATGTCACTGCATGTTGAAGGAAGGGATCGTGCTTGGCCATAAGATATCAGAGAAGGGTATTGAGGTTGATAAGGCTAAGGTTGAGGTGATGATGAGTCTTGAGCCGCTGGTTAACGTCAAAGGAGTGAGGAGTTTCTTGGGACACGCCGGCTTCTACAGGCGCTTCATCAAGGATTTTTCTAAGATTGCACGCCCTCTTACATGGCTGTTGAGAAAGGAAGCTGATTTCGTCTTTGATGAGGAGTGTTTGCAAGCTTTCGTGACCATCAAGGATGCTCTAGTATCCGTGCCTATAGTGCAAGCACCGGACTGGACTCTACCGTTCGATATTATGTGTGATGCTAGTGACTATGCCGTGGGAGCCGTTCTAGGTCAAAGGAAGGATAAGAAGCTGCACGTGATCTACTATGCTTCAAGAACCTTGGATGACACGCAAACAAGGTACACTACTACGGAGAAGGAGCAGTTGGCAGTGGTGTTTGCCTTTGAGAAGTTCCGGTCATACCTCGTGGGTTCCAAGGCCATTGTCTACACAGATCACGCGGCTTTGCGATACATCTATTCCAAGAAGGACACTAAGCCGACGCTTCTGAGATGGATCCTTCTTCTTTAGGAGTTTGACACGGAGATCAAGGACAAGAAAGGGATAGAGAACGGCGTTGCTGACCATCTCTCTCGGTTAAGAATCAACGTGTCTCTACCTTTAGATGATTCTCTCCCCGAGGAACAACTCATGGCGACCACTACGGCTGTTTGTGGGAACCTAGAAGGGCGGTTTGAGGAGGTTTTGAGCTTCAAAGAGGAGGATCTCCCTTGGTACGCGGATATTGTGAACTACTTGGCATGTGGGGAAGAGCCTTCTCATCTTTAAAACTATCATAGGAAGAAGTTCATTAGGGACGTGAGCCACTACTATTGGGATGAGCCCTATTTATACAAGGGAGGTGTTGTCAGCCTATACATAAGATGCATGACAAAGGAGGAGGCAAGAGATATCATCTTTCACTGCCATGGTTCTTCGTATGGCGGGCACTTTGCTTTGTTCAAAACCGCCACCAAGGTCTTGCAAGCCGGTTTCTGGTGGCCATCCATCTTCAAGGACACCCATGAGTTCGTGATGAGTTGCGAAGCTTGTCAAAGAGCAGGGAATATCACTAAGAGGAACGAGATGCCTCAAATACCCATCTTTTTGGTAGACGTCTTTGATGCATGGGGCATAGACTTCATGGGGCCATCTCCTTCATCATACGGCAACAAGTTCATCCTAGTAGCTGTTGATTACGTCTCTAAATGGGTTAAGGCCCTTGCTTCCCCTACAAACGATTCTAAGGTGGTGATCAAGCTCTTTAAGAGCATCATTTTCTCGAGGTTTGGAGTACCGAAGGTGGTGATAAGCGACGGAGGAAGCCATTTCATCAACAAGCTATTTGAAAACCCTCTAAGGAAGTAAGACGTGAAGCACAAGGTAGCTACGCCTTACCATCCTCAAACAAGTGACCAAGTGGAGGTCTATAACAGACAGATCAAGGCGATACTTGAGAGAACAGTTGGGACAACACGGAAGGATTGGGCAGTGAAGTTAGATGACGCTTTGTGGGCTTACCGGACTGCTTTCAAAACACCCATCAGTACTACTCCTTTCACTCTTCTCTACGGCAAAGGATGTCACCTCCCCGTTGAGCTGGCACATAGGGCATTGTGGGCTGTGAAGCGGCTGAATTTTGATCTGAAGACGGCTCAGGAGAAGCAGTTGATCCAGTTGCACGAGCTTGATGAGCTAAGGCTGGATGCTTACGAAAGCGCTAGGATCTACAAGGATCGTACAAAGGCTGCTCGCGACAAGAAGTTGGTACCTAAGGAGCTTAAGGAAGGGAGTTTGGTGCTGCTTTACAATTCAAGGGTCAAGCTCTTTCCGAGGAAGCTAAAGTCACGGTGGAGCGGTCCATATGAAATCAAGGAGGTATTGCCCTATGGAGCTGTCACGTTGGTCGGCAAGAGTGGGAATGCATTCACAGTGAATGGACACAGAGTTAAGCCATACATGGCGAGTGCATTTGACAAGGAGAGCACCTCAATGCTTCTCCAAGACCAACCATCTGCCTAAACCAAGTAAAGTCTAGCTAAATACGTTAAAGAAAGCACACTTGGGAGGCATTCCCATGACTATCCTATATATATTCTTGCTTTATTTCTTTTCCAGTTTTATGTTTTTATCTTCTGAGTGTGTAGGAACAAGTATGAGGGATTGCAAGCCATGATCTTAGATCCAAAAGGAGTAAGAATGGGCGAGTATTAGCTAGAGATTGAGTGCTAGATCGACTCATCCTGGCTCGATCTTTGCTAGATCGAGCTAGTGAATCTAGAGGAGTCAGTTGATCTAGACGAGATCGAGTAGACAGCTCGTGTGACACAGTCGATCACGAGAGGACGAACACCCTATACGTTTAGCCTGAAAAGCAAACGAGAGGTGGATCGACTGAGTCACTCGATCCTCAAGGATAGATCGAATAGTCTAGTCGATATGCCACTCGATCAAAGCTTAAATCGACCACTGAATCGAGAACGTGGCTCGATCATGAGGACTTAGCCGTCGTGCCAAAAATTCAAGGAACAAGAGTTGTTATCGATCGAAGACTCGATTCAATTCGAATCGAGACCCAAATCGAGCAACCCTCTCGATCAACGCCATTATGGGCATGAGATCAAATCCTAGATCGACTAAAAGGACTAGATCTCGTGCCGAGATAACATTTTCTTTTCCCTCTCTTACTCTTTCCCTCCGGTTTTTAAATTCAAAAAGTGGTCAAGGCACAAGGCAAGCATCTTTGACCATTAAAGATTTGCCTTGACCACAGCTTTTGTCAGAAAACCACTTCTTTTACCCATGGTTTTGTTTTTGTTGGCCTTTAAATGTTTTCAACTACTTTCATACTCTCTAATTCTTGTTTTCTCGAGTTGTTAAGCAAAAAGAGAGTGTGAGTTTTTGTTTTCTAAAGGCTAACAGCATTTTCTTTCAATCCTTGCAAATGTATTTTCGAAACTTTAAGAAAATATCCTTTTTATTCGCTTTGATTGTTTTAGATGCTAGGCCGGTTTAAATTTTTAAAAATAGCTTGATAATAGGAAACATTCTAGATTTCTCTCTATCTCTAGATTTGATTCCCTATTATTTTGCTATAATTCTTATAAATCCCCCAAAATTCTAGGGTATTAGTTATAAGTTTTCTTCTTTGCTTCTCTCTTTCTCTCATCATATCGCCGATTTGCTCATTGCTTTGCTTGAGAAACTTGTTTCAGGCACAATGGCTCCAAAAAGAACGAGAGAAGAGACAGCACAAGAGAGAGGAAACCAAGAAGTGGCTGTTCAGGAGAGGCTTCGTTGGAGTAAAGATGAGAAACGGGACAAGGAACGGCTTCAAAGGCTGAGGTTCGAGGCGACTAAGTTTGCGGACAAAGGGTTGCTGGCCTAGATGGGGATTCTAGGAGACTTTGATCAGCTCCTCCAGAAGATAGGGCTGAGGTGTTTGTCGCAGATGGATTGCCCAACCTTTCCGAAGTGACAATCGACTTCCTTGCCACTTTGGAGTTTGGGTACGAGAATCCTATCGTCCCGATTCCTTCTCAAGGCCGCCTCTCCTTCAAGATAAAACGCCAAGCCTTCAGCCTCTCAATCCCTGAGCTTTGCCAAGCTTATGGTCTCGATGTAGAAGCCACGAAAGTGGAGTTCCCCTCCTTCACTCAAGCAAATGATTTTTGGGATCTCATCGCCAATGAAGATTACAAGGCGAATACGAAGATCAAGAGAGTGAGGAGCCCGGTGCTACGTTACACCTTGAAGCTGATGGCCAACACTTTTAGTGGCCGGTCTGTAGCCCCCACGGTGACCAAGACGGAGCTTTGCTTCTTGTTCCAAGGCCTTAGCATCTCCTTTGTGATCCGGATGAGAACGATGAACCGTTGGAAGACCAGCTCGGAGATGACGTGAACTACATGTGCATCCTCGCCGCTTCATTGGTCAAATACAAGGCGTATGCCTTGAGATGCAAGGCGAGCTCATCACTCATTGGTGGTTTCCTCACTCCCTTATTCGTGCAAGCCAGCGTGCCGCTTCAGAACTTCACTCCCGTTCCGGATAGAGCCTTCATGGACGAGACATACCTAAGGAACACTGATAGCTTGGGACGCATGCCAGCCGAGGGCTTCTTTGAGTACTTGTTCGTTGATGAGGAGAATGAGAAGAGGACATGCATCTTGCCAAACCAAACCGAGACCGAGCTGTTGGGCATTGGGAACATCGAGTTTCTCCCGAGTATAGAGGAGTGCTTTGCTCCTCTAGGGGCCATGGCAACGATTCAGCAAGCTACTCGCCCTAGATCGGAGTCTCCAGCCACGGATGATGAGATGCCCGAAGCCTTTGTCCTCCCTAAGCTTGACTTTGAGCCATGGACCAAGACAGAAAAGTTCTTTTGCTTCTGTTGTGGAGATGCAAAGGAAGATCAATAAGTGGCAGAGCAAAGTCATCAAGAAGCTTGCCAAAAAGGTCAAGGCGCTTCAAAGAGGTTCATCAAAGCAGGCTGCGAGTGAGGAGGTTCAACAGCCCGAGAAGAGAAGGCTTTTAACCGGTGGAGTTGTCATCCGTGAGACTCAAGGCAGAAACATTCAGCTGGCGTGTCTCTCTCTCCAAGAGCCAGGCTCCAAAGGCAAAGCCATAGTATCTACCTCCTCTGGAACATCCTCAAGTTCCAGCCGAGACTAGACCCGAGGTAACAACCACCTTCCATTATATATACCGTTCATGTTTTCTTTATTTTTGCTTTGTGGTTTGAGCTCTCTCGAACATGTTTGCCACCGAGACGGTGTCATTCAAGTTTGGGTGAGTATGTGTGTGGTTTGACATGTTTATTTTGATCTTATTATATCTTTGCATAACTTGAGTCTTGCATACATCTAAGGCATAGAAAAGAAAAGGAAAAAATTGGTAAAATTTATAAAAATTTTCAAAAACATTCATGTAGTTACATTCATCTTGTTTAACATTTTAGGATTGAGTCTAGAATTTTTAAGCATCTAGGTTGTTTACATTTGCATAAGGGGTTAGAGTTTTCTTAAAAAGGTGTTTTAAGATTATGCATGGTTTCAATATCTCTAATTAGTAGTTCTCTAATGCTTTGCTCACACTTTGAAAGTAAGTCCTTACCATGCCTGGATCACTTGTTTTGATTTTCGTGACTTGAATTGAACTCTCACGATTTGAAACTTGTCCTAGTAAGTGAGAACCCTAATTTGAATTTATTAATATCATTCTTATGCATTTGAAAATGAACACATGGATCTTAAAAATATCTAGGCTTTCTTCTTCCTTTTACCACTCTTTGTGAGCCTAAGTAGGACTCCCGCCTTGACCCTTACCTTTCTTTGAAGCCAAGTTTTCGTGTGTGACATCATTGTGAGGCCTCTTTCGGTTTGAACTTAGCATAACGTGTTACGTTTAGGAGATATGATTAGGTTCTCATATGATTGCTAGCTTTGCATTTTGAGGCTAGATGTAGGCTTAGGATAAGTTTGGGGGATCAATGGGATTGCTTTCATGTTTATATGCATTCGGTTCTAAATGAGTTTGGTATTTGAAGTGAACAAAAGGTTTTAAGTGAAAGGTTTTGTGTTTAAAATGTATATTGCTCTAATAATTTCAGAAGATAGCTCTCTCAAAATAAAAAGAAAAAGAAAAATAAAAGAGCCTAAGTGCCAAAATAAAAAAAAAATAAAAAAAAAAGAAAAAAATAATAAGAAAGCTATCAATAAATAAGAAATAAAGAACTTAATATTTTCAAACCTTTTCACTAGCCTAAAAGAGTTAAGATGTTTTCTGTTTTGATTAGGGGATTGCTAAGCTTTTGCTTTGGAGATAAGGGTAGATTCTAGGAGGGTGAGTGAGCTAAAAAGAAAGAAAATGAGAGGGGTTTTAGGATCATTGTTAGCTTGCGTGGGTAGATGAGAATCTGATCATGTATGCATCAATTACCTTTACCTTTAGCATTATGCATAAAGTTCTTACCATTTTCGAGAGAAACCCTTGCTTAAAACAAACCCTCTTTAAAATGAGATCATTTCATGCTCATAGCCTTTACCCTTAGCCAAATGTGTTTTGCTTTAAAGTGCAGAAGTTTGATTCATGGTTCGGTCATTAATGAATGTCAAAGGATGAGTTTCTTTGATTGTTTGGATTAAGAGAATCACGATTTGAAATTCATTGTGTGATGAGTATGGCTAAGGCTCTTTGGAGTATGAGTGTGTGCATTGCATTTTAGAACTAGTAACTAGGACGTTGAGATTTATTCATTTGAAAGACACCTTTGCAAGAAGCTTAAACCTCCGTTTGTTTTAAAAACCTCTCTTCCTTCTTGAATTTTGTTTGCTTGAGGGCAAGCAAAAGGCAAGTTTGGGGGAGTTGATATTACTGCATATTTCATGTATTTTGCATACATATAAGTTAGTTTCTCACGCATATACATTGCATTTTAGACTAGTTTGCATCACTTTAGGTCCTAGAGTATTCTTGCACCAGCATATGCATATTTCTTGCATTTTGCATCGAATACAGGTTGTTTTCGGCTACTTTGGAGTCTTGGAGGGTTCGTGGATGTGCTGAGGCTCGTGAGATTCGTGGGAACTTGGAGAATTCAGGAATGCTTGCTAAGGACCATAGATCAAGAAGCAGATCGAGCATGCCCGGTTGATCTAGATGAGATCGACCAGAAGATCGAGTAGTCCTTCTGATCCAAGAGAACTAATTGAGACGGAGATCGAGTGAAGCGATCGATCAAGGAGTACGGACGTGAATGACGCCATGCAGAGCGAGAGCCGGATCGAGTCCACCACTCGATCCTCCAAAGATCGACTCCAAGATCGAACGAAGCACTCGATTCACCGAAGAAGATCAAGACACAGATTGAGCTGAAGTTGCGATGTCCGAAGATGATCGAGCGAGATGCTCGATCTCGAGGTCGATCTCAATGCTTTAACCGTTTTTGCCCACTAGCGAGGGGGGGGGGACCATCGAGCTGTTTGGCCTATTTCGGGAAGGTGGCGATGATGCTTTTTTACACACGTTTTCACTTTATCATTATCATCTTTTTCTCTCTGTTCGAAGGCGATTTCGACATTGTTAGACTTTGAAGCCTTGTTCTTGAATATTGAATCGTTTTAAGTTCAAATCCATCGTTCTTTATGTTTATAAGTTCATCGTTTATGCTTTGTTTGGTCTACTTAATGTATAGCGAGTAATCTATTCGGGTTTTGGGGTTGAGAGGATTCAAAGGGGTCGAAAAGGTTTTCAAAGTTTGGTTTTTCCTTGTTCTTCATGGCTTTCTCTTCTAGGATGTCGAGTTCTTAAGGTTTAAAGACTCTCACGCCAATATCTTTATGATCAGAGAGGCCTCTTACCTTGACTGGATCCAGAGATCTCTGAAAATGGCATCCAAGAGACTAGTTACCCTTTCCCAATCGACATGGTAGTTTAGGGGACTAGTTAAGCCGCGTGTTTGAAATCTGATTTCCTCGCCCTTCAATCTCTTTTTCTGCCAAACGCCATGGGTCTGGAGGAGAGAATGAAGGAGTGATCCATACCACACGCCATGGATGGATCTTGTTTTGTTTTCAAGGCTTAGAGAATCTCACAAAGTGAGTAGATCTAGAGTTTTCAAACCAAGTTAATCATTCGCTTGCTATCTGTTCGCTTCCTGGTCATTAGATTCGTTTCTGTTGAATATTTAGACGAGATCGATCGTTGTTGCTCGATCTAGTGGTCGATCCTGTGGTCGATCCACTAGTCGATTTTTATAAATTCATAGCTTTGCATTTTAATCATTCTGTTTGTTCGTCGTGGTAGTTAACTCATTCATAGTATTTTTAAAATAGTTTTGCCTTGCATTTAGTCGTTGCATCTAGTTTTTAGGATTTTCACAAAACCGTTCATCATTTGCTTAGCTTTACTCGATCCTTGCATTCTCATTGCACTTTCTAGCTCCTAGGTTGGATTAATTCCTCTTGCACTATACTACGACTGTGTGCTGCTTGAGTTTTGATAACCTCCTGTTGCATTTGATCAATGTGCATGCTAAAAACCTGTTATCAACAGCCATATATGAATTGGCACACCGTTTTCGTACTCGTAAAGAGTGTAATATTTCGTGAGCAAGAAGTACATTGTCTGTAATTTGTCTGCCAAGAATGAAAGCTGCTTGATTTTCTGACACCACCTTAGAAAGTATTGATTTGAGCCGTATTACCAAAATCTTTGAGATGATTTTGTAGATCATGTTACATAGGGCGATCAGTCGAAAATCTTTCATTGTTGTTGGTGGTACAATCTTTGGAATGAGACATATATTGGTGTGGTTTATATCTAGTTCTAGCACACCCGTTTCAAAGAACTTTCTTGTAGAAGCAGTAATTGCAGGTCCAACAATCTCCCAGTATTGATGATAAAATTTCGTAGTGAAGCCATCCGGACCAGGTGCACAAGACGCACCAATAGAAAATATAGCAGTTTTAATATCCTCTGTAGTGATCTCTTAGGTAAGCAGCATGTTCATGTTGTCATTAACCACTGGCGTAATAAGTTCTAGAGCATTAGAGATGTCAGTCGGTTTTGTGAGCTTTCAAATAACTCTAAAAAGTATTGTTCTGCTTCTGAAGCAATAGTTTTGTTTCCATGTAAATCGTTCCCATGATGGTCTTTGATTGTAAAAATTTTATTACTTGCACGGTGATTCTTTGTGGCGGCATTAAAGAATTTGTTGTTACGATCACCCTTAGTCAACCATTTGTTCCGACTTTTTTAGTGCCAGAATGATTCCTCATCGTGATAAGCCTGTATCAGTTGAGTACCCAGCTCTCGGATAGTTGCAGTAGAAACTGATGTGTTTGTATGTGCAGAGTCAATCTGTTGAATCAAGTCTTTAATCCGTTTGCTAGAATTTGACGGTGAATATCGTTTCCATTTATTGAACGACGGCAATTGCGAATCCGATCCATGATGGAATAAAATTATGATCTTCATTACAAATCCAACCATCTCTGACAATCTGTTCAAGCCCTTGATAAGCTATTTTTCTTACGGTCTAATGCAGCAGAGAGGTTATCAAAACTCTAATGCAAGCAATGTTGTAGTAAGGCAAGCAGGAGAGTGTCAATCCACTTCTAGATGATAGAGAATCCACAGAGAATGCAAGGTCTAAGACAAATCTAAGCAAATGAGACAGTTTGTGAGAAATAATCTAAAAACTAAATGCAACAACCTAAATGGAATGAAACCTATTTTAAAAATACTAGAAAGGAAGCAGTTACCACGAGGAACAAACAGATAAATTAAAGAGAAGAGCTTCGAATTGTTAAAATTCGACTAGTGGATCGACCACAAGATCGACCACTAGATCGAGCAGAAACGATCGATCTCGTCTAAAACCGTAAGAACAATGAATCTAAAGACCAGGATGCTATCAGGTAATAAGCTAAAGATGATATGAGACGTAAATATGCTAGGAGAGAGGGCTTGAGGGTCGAGATTCATATAAGGGGTTTCAAGGAACGATCTTGGGTTTGAAACTTTGGATCGACTCACTTGGTGAGGATCTCTAAGCCTCGAAAACAAAACAAGATCTATCCGTGGCTTTCGGTATAGATCACTCTTTCATCCTCTCCTCCAAACCCATGGCTTTTGGTGGAAAGAGAGGTCGAAAGGCAAGGAAAACAGATTTCGAACAATGGCTTAACTAGTCCCCCAAACTTCCATGGCTTTTGGGAGGGGGGGTAACTAGTCTCTAAGGTGAGATTTTCCGAGGCCCCTGGATCCTGTCAAGGTAAGGGACCTCTCGGATCATGAAGCTCTTGGCGTGAGAGTCTTCAAGCATTAAGCTTTCAGCACCTTAGAAGAGATAGCCTTAAAAACGTTTAGAAAACAAACCAAGATCGAACCTTTTCTACCCCTTAATCCTCTCAACCCCTAACCCAAAGTAAACTACTCACTACACATAAAGTAAATCAAGCAAGGTGGAAGAAATGAAACGATAAACATGAAACAACGACTAGATTAAACGATAAGGTTCGAGAATACAAAAGCTTGAAACGAAAACTGGTTCAACAATGGTGTTCTTCCGAAAACGAGAGAGAAAAACTTGAAGGTAAAAGATAAGAAATCTAAAAGTTCTTCAAAAAGCATTCGCCGCCTTGCCTAAAATGTCAAAACAGTCCAATGGTCCCCCCTTCGCTAACAGCCAAAAACGGTTGAAAGGACAGAGATCGACCATTGGATCGAGTTGTTCTATCGATCATATCCGGCCATCGTGTCTTCGGCTCGATCCGGGTCTCGATCTTCTTCGGTGAATCGAGTGCTGCATCCGATCTCGGTATCGATCTTCGGGTGGATCGAGTGGTGTACTCGATCTGGCTCTCGCTCTGCATTGCGTCATTTACGTCCGTACCGATTGATCGATTGCTTCACTCGATCTCTGTCTCGATCATTCTCCTTGGATCGCCTAGTTGGCTCGATCTTCTGGTCGATCAACTCCTAGATCGACCGACCATGCTCGATCTGCTCCTCGATCACTGGTCCTTAGCACACTCCCGAGCTTCCATGAACTGCTACATCGGCCTCCACACCTCCACGAACCTCCGTGTCTCCAATGCAACCAGAAACAACCTGGAATGAATGCAAAATGCAGAGAAAATGCACATGCTGATGCAAGAATGCTCTAGGACCCTAAGTGATGCAATCTAGCCTAAAACATAATACAAATGCATGAAAAACTACCTAATGAGTATGCAGAATGTATGCAATATGCAATGATATCAACTCCCCCAAACTTACTTCTTGCTTGCCCTCAAGCAACAAAAAAAAAACAAGTAAGGAAGAGAGGTTTTCAGAAAATTCAAACGGGTTTTAAACTTTTTGCAAAGGTGCCTTTCGAATAGATCATCTCAATGTCCTAGTTAATAGTTCTAAAATGCTAGGCTTACACTCATACTCCAAAGGACTTAGCCATACTCATCACACAAAGAAATTCAAATCATGAGTCTCTTATTCCTAACAATCAAAGAAATTCATCCTTTAACATTCATTAACATTCGAACCATGAATCAAACTTATGCACTTTAAAGCAAAACACATTTGGCTAAGGGTTATGGTTATGAGCATAGAATGATCTCATTTGAAAAGGGTTTACAATTAGACAAGGGTTTCTCTCAAAAATGGTTTGAACTAATGCACAATGCTAAAGGTAAAGGCAATTTATGCATACATGATTAGATTCTCATCTACCCATGTAAACTATCAAACAGTCCTATACCCCTCTCATTTAAGAAATCTAATCCTCACTCACCACTTAAGAGTCTACCCCTTCTTCTCAACTTAGCAATCCCCAATTC
The DNA here is from genome assembly GCA_911865555.2 of Thlaspi arvense. NCBI lineage: Eukaryota > Viridiplantae > Streptophyta > Magnoliopsida > Brassicales > Brassicaceae > Thlaspi > Thlaspi arvense. The sequence goes on from OU466860.2 coordinate 17,785,096, forward strand.
AAAATAAAGACATTTTTAAACTTTTTAGGCTAGTGAAAAGGTTTTGAAAAATATTTTTGCTCTTAGAAATTTCTTATTAGTAGCTCTCTTATTATTACTATTTTTCTCTTCATTTTTTTTTTATTTATTTGGCACTTAGGCTCTTTTTATATATATTTTTTTTCTTCTTTCTTTTTTTTTTTTTTTTTTATTTTATTATGGAGAGCTACCTCCTGAAATTAGAGCATACTTATGTTTTAAAAACAAACCTTTCACTTAAAACCTCATTTCTTTCCTTAAAACATAAACTCTTTTGAACCGAAAACAAATTCACAAGAAAGCAACCCCAATGATCCCCCAAACTTATCCTAAGCCTACACCTAGCTTCAAAATGTAAAGCTAGCAATCAATTATGAAAACCAAATCATGTCGCGTAAACCTAACACTTTATGCCAAGTTCAAACCGAAAATAAGGCCTCACAAAGATGTCACACAAGAACATTTGGCTTCAAAGGAGGGTACGGTTCAAGGAGGGAGTTCTACTTAGGCTCACAAAGAGTGGTAAAAAGGAAGAAGAGAGCCTAAATATTTTAAAACCATGTGTTCATTTTCAAATGTATAAGAATGATAATTAGATTTTCAAATTAAGGTTTTCACTTAGTAGGATGAGTTTCAAATCATGAGAGTTCAATTCAAGCCACGAAAATCCTAACTAGTGATCCAAGCATGGTTAGAACTTACTTTCAAAGCATAAACAAAGCATTAGAGAACTACTAACTAGGGCATTGAAATGATTCATAAGTAAAACACCTTTTTAAGAAATCCTAACCCCTTATGCAAAATGCAAACAACCTAGGTGATATGAGAAATTCTAGACTCAATCCTAACATGTTTTTAAAGAGATGAATGCAACTACATGAATCTTGGAAAAAATTTTAAAAATTTTACCAATTTTTCATGAACTAAGACTCAAGGATGCAAAAAGGAAAATAAGATCAAAGAACACAAGATTAAATCACACAAGTACTCCCCCAAACTTGCTTGACACCGTCCCGGTGGCAAACTCATCCGAAGGAGCAAACAAACACAATGCAAGAAACAAATATGTGCGGTTATATACAATGGAGGAAGGTTGTTACCTCTTGTCTAGGCTCGGCTGGAACTTGAGGATGCTCCAGAGGAGCTAGAGATTGTTGCCTTTCCTTTGTTGCCTGGTTCTTGGAGGGAGTGGCGAGCCGGTTGAATGTTTTCTCCTTGGGTCTCGCGGATCACAACTCCTCCGGTTGAGAGTCTCCTCTTCTCGGGTTGTTGTATCTCCTAGCTTTCAGCTGGCTTAGGCTGGCTTCCTTGGAGTTGTTTGACCTTCTTCCCCAGCTTCTTAAGCATCTTCCCTTGCCACTTGTTTATCTTCCGCTGCATCTCCACCACCGAGGCTAAGAACTTCTCGGTTTTGGTCTTAGGCTCAAAATCCAGCTTGGGAAGTGTGTAAACCTCGGGCATCTCATCCTCTGTTCCTGGAGACTCTGACCTTTGGCGCGGGGCAATGGCTGAAGCAGGCGGTCCTCCTAAGGGGGCAAAGCATTCTTCCTCCGTGGGTAAGAACTCGATGTTCCCAACACCAAGCAGCTCGGTCTCGTCTTTGTTGGGGAGGATGCACACTCTCTTCTTGTCTTCCTCATCTATGAAGAGGTAAGCATAAAACCCTTCTGCTGGCGTGCGTCCCAAGCTATCGGTGTTTCTCATGTATGCTTCATCCATGAAAGCTCTGTTTGGGACGTGAGCAAAGTCATGGATGGGCACACCGGCTTGTACGAACAAAGGGGTAAGGAAACCGCCAGTGTAGGAAGAGGTTGCCTTGCACCGTAAGGCATAAGCCTTGTACTTCACCAGAGAAGCCGCGAGCACACAGCCGTAATTCACTTCATCGCCGAGTTCATCTTCTATGGGTTCTTCATTCGCATCCGGATCAGACACCAAATGCTTCACGCCTTGGAAAAGATAGCACAGCTCCGTCTTCGTGACAGTAGGAGCAACAGACCTCCCACTGAATGTATTAGCTATCAGCTTCAAAGTATACCTCAGCACCGGATTCCTAACTCTCTTGATCTTGGCGGTGTTGGCTTTGTAGTCTTCATTGCTGATTAGGTCCCAAAACTCGTCGGCTTTCTTGAAGGCTGGGAACTCCACCTTGTGTGCATCAGCCTTGAGACCGTAGGCTTGGCATAGCTCGGGGATGGATAGTGTGTAGGCTTGGTGGCCAACCTTGAAGTAGAGACGGCCTTGAGAAGGAACAGGTGCACTCGGATTCTCGTACCGGAACTCCAAAGTGGCTAGGAAATCTATCGTCACTTCGGGAATTGTAGGGCAGTCCATCCGCGATAAGCACCTCAGACCAATATTCATGAGGAGTTGGTCGAAGTCTCCAAGGATCCCGAGCCTGGACAGAAGCTCTCGATCAGCAAACTTTGTAGGTTCAAACCGGAGCCTCTCCAACCTCTTCTTATCCCTCTTCTCATCATTGCTCCACCGGACCCTCTCTTGAACTACCACTTCTTGTGTTTCTCCTTCTTGCACTCGCTCCTCTCTTGTTCTCTTTGGTGCCATTGCTCCTGAAACAAATTTTTCTAGAGAATGATTAGCAAGAGGCGATTGAATGAGAATAAGAGAAGAGGAGAAGAAGATTTATATAAACTATTCCAGAATTTTGGGGATCAAATAAAAATAATAGCTAGATAAAAGAAAATAAAATCTTCGAGATACTGAAAATTCAGAATTTTTCCTATTACTTAGCTAATTTTAAAAATTGAAACCCGATCCTATATCCTAAAACAAGAACTTGCGATTTTTAAGGGGATTTTCTTGAAATAAAATCATTAAACTTTGAAAATACCTTTGCAAGAGTAGAGGATATCTTTGCTAAACTTTAAAAGCTTTTAAATTCTCACTCTTTTTGTAAGAAAAACTCGAGCAAGCAGAAATGAGAGGGTGTGGAATAAATTGAAACATTTAAAGAGTTTAACAAACCAAAACAATGGGTGGTCAAGGTGGTTTCTGACAAAAGTCTTGGTCAAGGCACATCTTTCATGGTCAAAGATGCTTGCCTTGACCAAGTTTCGAATTTAAAAATTGGAGGGAAAGGAGTAAAGGAGGGAAAGAAAATTGTTACCTCGGCATGAGATCGAGTCCTTTTGGTCGATCTAGGACTCGATCTCATGTCTAAAATGGCTTAGATCGAGAGGGTTACTCGATTTGTGACTCGATTCTAGGTGAATCGAGCCCTAGATCGATTGGCTCTCTCGATCATTGAGATGTTGGCTCCTCGGCTAAGTCCCTCTGATCGAGCTATGTCCTTGATTTAGGGGTCGATTTAGCATAGATCGAGTGATGGATCGAGTCGAGTGATCAATCAATTTTCAACAGATTTGCCGAGAGAAATTAGATCGGTCGATCCTATTTGGATCGATCGATCCTTTTTCGTCAAGGTCGATCTTGTCACTCGTTCTCGTCTAGATCGACTGGCTCCTCACGATTCACTGGCTCGATCTAGCAAAGATCGAGCCAGGATCAGTCGATCTAGCACTCGATCTCTAGCTTTATCTTAACCCCTATTGCCCCTTTTGGAACCCAAAGACAAGGTTTAGATTCCTTATACCTGTTCCTACACACTAAAAACATAAAAACATAAAACTGAAAGAGAAATGAAAGCAAAAATATGTACAAGATAAACATGGGAATGCCTCCCAAGTGCGCTTTCTTTAACGTCTTTAGCTAGACCTTACTTGGTCTAGGCGGATGGTGGGTCTTGGAGAAGCACCGAGGTACTCTCCTTGTCAAAACTGTCCGCCAGGTAGGGCTTGACTCTGTGTCCGTTGACGGTGAATGCACTACCACTTCTTCCCATCAGAGTAACAGCTCCATATGGCAAGACCTCTTGAATCACGAACTGTCCGCTCCACCTTGATTTCAGCTTGCCCGGGAAGAGCTTTAGCCTCGAGTTGTACAGCAACACCAGTCCTCCTTCCTTATGTTCCTTGGCAACCAATTTCTTGTCATGAGCCTCCTTAGTCCGCTCCTTGTAGATCTTGGAACTCTCGTAAGCATTCAACCTCAACTCGTCCAGTTCGTGTAGCTGAATAAGACGCCTTTCCTGAGCCGTCTTGAGATCAAAGTTCAGCCTCTTCACAGCCCACAATGCACGGTGTTCCAGCTCAACCGGGAGGTGACAACCCTTGCCATAGAGTAGAGTAAAAGGGGTTGTACCAATCGGCGTCTTGAAGGCAGTACGGTAGGCCCAAAGAGCATCGTCCAGTTTCACTGACCAGTCCTTCCTTGTTGCTCCAACGGTCTTCTCCAGAATAGCTTTGATCTGCCTGTTAGAGACTTCCACCTGACCGCTCGTTTGAGGATGATACGGTGTAGCCACCTTATGCTTAACCCCATACTTTCTCAAGAGGCTCTCAAAAACCTTGTTTACAAAATGGCTTCCTCCATCACTTATAACAACTTTGGGTACCCCAAACCTTGGAAAGATGATACTCTTGAACAACTTGATCACAACCTTAGAGTCGTTTGTAGGGGAAGCAACAGCCTCAACCCATTTGGAGACATAATCCACAGCTACTAAGATGTACTTGTTGCCGTATGAAGAAGGAAAAGGCCCCATGAAGTCAATACCCCACGCATCGAACACGTCAACCTCGAAGATAGGAACTTGAGGCATTTCATTCCTCTTGGTAATGTTCCCTGCTCGCTGACATGCCTCACAGCTCTTCACAAACTCGTGTGCATCTTTGAAGATAGACGGCCACCAGAAACCCGCTTGCAAAACTTTCGTGGCAGTTTTGAATGAAGCGAAGTGTCCTCCGTAGGAAGAGCCATGGCAATGATAGAGGATATCCCTGGCTTCTTCCTTTGTAACACAACTTCGGTACAAGCTGTCTACTCCTCTTTTGTATAGGTAAGGCTCATCCCAAAAGTAGTCACTAGCCTCCCTCAAAAACCTCTTCTTGTGATAGCTGTTGAGATGTGTTGGCGCTTCACCACACGCTAGGTAGTTCACTATATCAGCATACCATGGTAGATCCTCCTCTTTAAAACTCAACACTTCCTCAAACCTTCCTTCTAGCTTCCCACAAACAGCAGTAGTAATCGCCATAAGTTGTTCTTCTGGAAGAGAATCGTCTAAAGGGAGAGACTCGTTGATCCTTTGTCTTGAGAGGTGGTCAGCGACTCCATTTTCTATCCCCTTCTTGTCTTTAATTTCCATGTCAAACTCCTGGAGTAAGAGAATCCATCTTAAGAGCCGAGGCTTAGTGTCTTTCTTTGAGTAGATGTATCGTAGAGCAGCATGATCTGTGTATACAATAGCCTTGGAGCCAACGAGATACGATCTGAACTTCTCAAAGGCGAAGACTACTGCAAGCAGCTCCTTCTCCGTAGTGGTGTATCGTGATTGCGTGTCATCCAAGGTCCTTGAAGCATAATAGATCACATGTAGCTTCTTGTCATTCTTCTGACCAAGGACTGCTCCTACAGCATAGTCACTAGCATCACACATTATCTCAAAAGGGAGAGACCAGTCTGGTGCTTGGACTATAGGGGCTGACGTGAGGGCTTCCTTGATGGTCACGAAAGCCTTCAAACACTCCTCATCGAATACAAACTCAGCTTCCTTGCATAACAGCCGTGTAAGGGGGCGTGCAATCTTGGAGAAATCTTTGATGAAGCGCCTATAGAACCCTGCGTGTCCCAAGAAGCTTCTAATCCCTTTAACATTAACCGGCGGCTCCAAACCCATCATAACCTCAACCTTAGCCTGATCAACCTCAATACCCCTCTATGAAATCTTGTGACCAAGCACTATCCCTTCCTTGACCATGAAGTGGCATTTCTCCCAGTTCAGCACCAGGTTTGTTTCTTCACAACGTTTAAGTACCCTGCAAAGATTCAACAAACACGCAGGAAAGGACGCACCATACACAGAGAAGTCATCCATAAACACCTCTACCATCTCCTCTATAAGATCGGAGAAGATCGACATCATACACCGCTGAAAGGTAGCCGGTGCATTACACAATCCAAACGGCATCCTTCGATATGCGAAGGTACCGTAGGGACATGTAAAAGTCATTTTCTCCTGATCGTTTGGGTGAATAGGTATTTGAAAGAAACCGCTATACCCATCGAGAAAACAGTAGTAAGGGTGATTTGCAAGTCTCTCAAGCATCTGATCAATAAAAGGCAAAGGGAAATGGTCTTTTCTAGTCGCAAGGTTAAGCTTTCTATAATCAATACACATTCTATGACCAGTAATGGTCCTAGTAGGGATAAGTTCATCCTTTTCATTCCTTATGACCGTGATCCCTCCCTTCTTAGGCACCACGTGTACATGTGAAACCCACGTGCTGTCACTTATGGGATAGATCACGTCAGCCTCTAAAAGCTTAAGGATTTCCTTCTTAACAACCTCTTTCAAGTTAGGATTCAAACGCCTTTGATGTTCTACAGAAGTGGCGTTCTCATTATCCAAGTGAATCCTATGAGTGCAAAGCATTGGTGAAAGGCCTTTGATGTCACTTAAAGAGTACCCAATGGCCTTCCTATACTTTCTCAGCTCAGTTAAGAGCGAGTGCAACTCATCATCACTAAGGTTTTCATTTACTATCACGGGATAGGTGTCATTAGGTCCTAAGAAGGCATACCTTAGCCCTTTTGGGAGCTCCTTAAGGTCCACCTTTGGGGCTAACAGCTCACTCCAGTCATCCTCGTGGCTGTTGTTGTTGTTTTCCTCCTTGGAACTCTCCTTTGAACTCGAGGCATGGCCCTTCAGACTGCTCTCCTCTATCGCTGTCCCTTCTGTGATCGAGTCTTCCGGTCGATTCTCCTCTCGATGTCGACTAGATCGAGCTATTTCACTCGATTCACCTACTCGATTTGATATGGATCGAGTAAGGGATCGAGACGTTGAGTCGATCTCTTGATTGGACTCCAAAATGATCGGGGGGTCTTTCTCGATCGTCAACTCGATTGTTTCTTCTGATCGAGCATCATTCTCGATCTGTTGGTCGATTGTTGCACCGGATCGAGTTGGGTTCTCGATTGGCTTGTCGATCTGACTCCTGGATCGAGTGATAGCGTCGATCTCGGGGTCGATTTCTAGGCAACATCCTTCTTCATTCTTGATGATTCTCCTCGAATCTAGCAGGTTCACGTACTCTTGGGTCCTTTGGTCCACATAGCCAAACTCTCCTGGCCCCTTAGTGAGTGCTAGCTTCAAATGGTCTCCTAGAGCTAGCTCTTCCAGCAACTCATCCGCCAAGGCATCCATCGTTTCGATATAGAAAGCTTGTCCTTCAATGGTTGGCTTCTTTAGAATCTTGTTGATGTCAAAGTCTAGCCTGATCTCTTTCCCCAAATGCAAGGCAATCTTCCCATTCTTCACGTCTATTATGGCTCCGGCGGTTGCGAGGAATGCTCTCCCTAAGATGAGTGGGTCTTTCGGCTCCTCGTCCATCTCCAGCACTACAAAGTCTGTAGGTACATTCACACCACTGATTCGCACCGGTAAATCTTCGAGCAGCCCTACCGGTAATCTCACGCTCCTATCAGCCAGCATCAATGAGATCCGACATTCCTTAAACCGAGTGAAACCAAGCTTCTTAGCCACGGAGTGAGGCATCAAGTTTATGCTAGCTCCGAGATCACACAAGCAACTCTTGAACTCTAGAGGACCTAAAGCACAAGGTATGGTGAAGCTTCCCGGATCTCCCAGCTTCTTAGGCACTATCTCCTTATGAATAACCGCGCTACACTCTTCGCTTAGTACAAGCACCTCTTTGCTTTCTTTGTTCTTCTTCACAAGGGTGTCCTTGAAAAACTTGGCGCACTTGGGCATCATAGCGAGACAGTCTACAAGAGGCAACTTTATCTCCACGTCTCTCAAGTGCTTCTCAAACAGGATCCGGTGTTTCTCTATTAACTGCTTTTTGAAACAACCCGGGAATGGCAACTTTGGTACGTAAGGTGGGGGCACGTAGTCATCCTTTTCTTAATTAGGGGAATTTGGAGGCTTGATTAGGGTTTGTTAGTGCTTAATTAGGTTGATTCATCTCTGTTAATCTGTGTTTAGGCTATATTTGTCTTAATCACATGAATCTAGATTTAGGCTTCATTTTATACCCACCAAGTGCTTGATGAAATGCTGATCTTGTTTGATAGAGGATTTACTGGTCTTAGCTCAAGAGATTGACTGTCTGAGAGGTATTTTGGCTTGAATAGAGGTTGTTTTGCATGCTTGTTGATTGTTCTAGCACCAATGAGAGCTAGTTCTTGTTAGGATGATTAGCAAAGGGTTATTTGTCAAGAGATTGGACTTAACTTGCTTGATTGTAAACTCTATGCCTAGGAATTAGCATTGACTGCTTGTTTGCATTGTCAATGATATTTGGAACAGCCTAAGTCTTGACTTTGAGTTCTCCAAAGTCAATAACCACATCTAAGAACTTGTTTTGTCTTATTAGAATTTGCCTTACTGCTCTGTTTTATTTACTCTGCTTTGCATTGGATCATTGCTTAGTATTGCTTTTACTAGTTGTGGTTGGTTCTTGATCCACTTAGGTTGATAGTTTAGTTATGTTAAGTAACAAATCTTCTCTGAATTCACTTGACTTAAGTTTTTCTGCTCATAATTCTATTGGCATCTATTCATAACTCTTTTGGATTAATAAAAACCCCATGCTATACTACAACTGATTAGTACAAGCTGGGTGATTGACCAAGAGAGTCAAAACTCTTGTATCAATTTGGCGCCGTTGCCATTGGGGTTATTGTTTGGATCATTGGAATTTGTGGAATAATTAGGATCAAGTTTTATTTTTATTTGGTTACTAATAGTCTTCAACTCTCATTTCTGTTTTCAGGTGTATGAACCTTAGATCAAGAGGCTCTAGCAACTTAGTGGAATTCATAGACAACATTAATTTGATGGACAGAGGTCAATTGGAAATGAGACTAAGGGAAAGACAGCAGCACTTTGAGAGATTGGGGATGAATATTTAAGATCAAGGTGTGGATGATATGAGGTTCCAAGGACCTCAAAGAGCAGCTGGTGTTCAGGGCCAACAGGTCCAACAAGGGTTTCAAGGACAGCGAGGAGAGCAAGGTCCTAGAGGAGAAGCTCAAGCTCCAAAACCCATCAGACCCATTGGAGCTGGTGATGTGCCCAATTCTTACAACAACAGAACATGAATAATTCCTCCAGCTGTTCAGAACAATAACTTTGCGATCAAATCTGGTCTGATCTCAATGGTCCAAGGAAGCAAATTCCATGGCTTACCTTTACAAGACTCTTTGGATCACTTGAACAACTTTGATATGCTCTGCTCTCTCACCAAGATTAATGGGGTCAATGAAGATGGTTTCAAGTTGAGGCTGTTCCCATTCTCTCTTGGAGACCAAGTCCACCAATGGGAGTTACCTCAAGGGAGCATCACAAGCTGGGATGAGTGCAAGAGAGCATTTCAGGCCAAGTTCTTCTCTAGTTCAAGGACTGCTAGGATCATGAATGAAATCTCTGGTTTTGCTCAAAGGAACAATGAGAGATTTGGTGAAGCATGGGAAAGGTTTAAAGGCTACACACTTCAGTTCCCACACCATGGATTTTCTCAAGCTTCACTCCTCTCCAATCTATACAAAAGCGCCCTCCCAATTTAACTTTGTTGGTGATTGACTAAGAGAGTCAAAACTCTTGTATCAATTTGGCGCCGTTGCCATTGGGTTATTATTTAGATTATTAGAATTTGTGGAATCATTAGGATCATGTTTTATTTGTATTTGGTTACTAATAGTCTTCAACTCTCATTGCTGTTTTCAGGTGTATGAACCATAGATCAAGAGGCTCTAGCAACTTAGTGGACTTCATAGACAACATTAATTTGATGGACAGAGGTCAAAGGGAAAGGAGACTAAGGGAAAGACAGAAGCACTTTGAGAGATTGGGGATGAATAATCAAGATCAAGGTGTGGATGATATGAGGTTCCAAGGACCTGAGCAGCTGGCGTTCAGGGCCAACAGGGCCAACAATGGGTTCAAGGACAGTAAGGAGAGCAAGGTCCTAGGGGAGAATCTCAAGCTCCAAAACCCATCAGACCCATTGGAGCTGGTGATGTACCCAATGCTTACAACAACAGAACAGGAATCCTTCCTCCAGCTGTTCAGAACAATAACTTTGAGATCAAATCTGATCTGATCACAATGGTCCAAGTAAGCAAGTTCCATGGCCTACCTTTAGAAGACCCTTTGGATCACTTGGACAACTTTGATATGGTCTGCTCTCTCACCAAGATCAATGGGATCAATGAAGATGGTTTCAAGTTGAGGCTGTTCCCATTCTCTCTTGGAGACAAAGCTAACCAATGGGAGAAGAATTTACCTCAGGGGAGCATCACAAGTTGGGATGAGTGCAAGAGAGCATTTCAAGCAAAGTTCTTCTCTACTTCAAGGACTGCTAGGATCATGAATGAAATCTCTGGTCTTGCTCAAAAGAACAATGAGAGCTTTGGTGAAGCATGGGAAAGGTTTAAAGGCTACACACTTCAGTGCCCACACCATGGGTTTTCTCAAGCTTCACTCCTCTGCAATCTATACAGAGGCGCCCTCCCAAAGATCAGAATGCTCCTAGATATTGTATCTAATGGTAACTTCTTATCTAAAGATGTTAATGAGGGATTGGAACTTGTGGAGAATCCAGCACAATCAGATGAGAATTATAATGAGGAGTTTGATAGAACTCCTAGGAGTGCTAAGGATGAACTGGAGTCTAACAATAAGGAGATCAAGGCTTTACATGAGATAATTAATCTGTTCCTAAGGGAAAGGAAGTTAATTTTGTTCGTGACGTAGTTCAGATTGAAGATCAAGAAGGCTGCCAAGTTTAGGAGATGAACTATCTTGGTAATCAAGGAGGATACAATAAATATGGGAACTACAGAACTAACCCAAATCTATCCGACAGAAGCAACAATGTTGCCAACCCTCAAGATCAAGTCTATCCATCTCAGCAGCAACAGCAAGCTGGTCAAAGACCTTTTGTGCCTTATAACAACAATCAAGTCTTTCAAAGAACGACCAACAATTTCCAGCCTAGAGCGCCCTACAACTCTCCAGGATTCAATGCTCAAGCACCTACTCAAGCCTCTTCCAATACTCTAGATGGTGACATAAAGGCTCTCATCCAACAGGTGCTTCAAAATCAGATCAACTCTACCTTGGAGATGAACAAAAAGGTTGCTCAGGTCCACAACAAGATAGACTCTGTACATATGGAGCTAACAAACAAATATGATGGTCTAGATCCAAGAGTGAAGACTCTAGAGAACAACAAAGGAGTATCTAATTCACCATGCCCTCAAGGTAACCTTCCTGGAAAGTGTAAGATGAATCCTAAAGAGTATTTCCAATCTGTTGATTCTCTAGATGCTTTCACCACTGAGGAAGAAGCTATTATAGATGAGTTTTTTTCAATGATCATTGATGACCTTGTTCAAGTTTCTGATGCTAAGAAGGAGGCTCAAACTGATGTGTTTCCAGCTTACCAACCTGACATTCCATTTCCAAGAAGATTCGAGGAGCAACTAGTCAAGAAGTATGCATCTCTTTATGCTGCTCAAATGGTAATGAGAGGTCTAGATGCTGAAGAAGAGCTTGGGAAAGTTCTAGCCAAGGTTGTGGAACCAGAAATCAAGGAGCTGGACATCAAGAAGCTTGGAGATCCAGGTTGCTTTACTCTCCCATGTGAACTGAAAGGAAGAACCTTCAAGATCAGTTTGTATGATTTGGATGCTAGCATAAATCTGTTGCCATCAACTACAGCTAAGGAGTTAGGTTACACCAAGTTTCAGCAAAGTAATGTGTCCTTAACCATTGCTGATGGGACAGTGAAGATGCCATTAGGAGCTCTCAAAGATGTGCCTATGAAGATTGAAGGAGTGACTATCCTAGCTGATTTCTTGGTGTTGGATGTTGAAGGGCAGATCAAGATTGCAATTATACTTGGAAGACCATTCTTAGCTTCAGCTGGTGCTGTCTTTGATGCGAGGGAGTGCACAACATAGCTTAAGGTCTTGAAGTTTGATAGCAAGCGAAACAAGTTGGAGCATGAACATGCTTTCTCCATGGAGCTGAACAAGATGAAAGGAGTTGACAAGAACTGGATTGAGTTTGAAGGCTATTCAGGAGAGAGCTTTGATGGCTGCTGCTTGTCCAAGATGTTCCAAGAACACACGTAAGAGGAGGTCCTCCAAGTGGTTAGTTTGAAGATGATGAATGATATTGTATTGAAGCCCTTTTGCTCTAATTGTGGTAAGATCTGCTACAAGGTTAAGCAAGGAGGCAAGTCCAAGCCCATTTCTGTGATGAGGATTGATGAAGTCACCACAAGGGTCAAAGGAAGCAAGATACCAACTAGGAGTTCCAAAAGTCCTTTACTTCACCTCCACTAAAGAAGTAATCAAATTGAAGCTAAGTGACTTTAAACAAGCACACTTGGGAGGTATTCCCATGGTATCTTTTGTATATATTTATGCTTTTTAGTGTATGACATTATTTTTAATGTACTGAAACATTTCTGTCTTTTTTTGACCAAACTGTTCTGGCAATCCCAAGTATTTACCAACACTGCCGACGTTAGGTATCTTTAATATAGCCTTGATTCCTTCTCTCGTATGGTGGTAGACATTTTCCCCAAATTTAATTGCGGATTTGTCAAAATTTATAATTTGACCAGAAGCCTTTGCATAAATGTCAAATATTTTTGCAAGACTCCGACTGTTGTTAAAATCAGCTTTAACGAAAAACGGGGAATCATCCGCAAATAGTAGATGAGATACTGGTGGACCTCTAATACTTAAACGTATTGGTTGAATCACAGAAGTCCTGGTAGCTCTTTCCATAAGGGAACTTAAGACATCAACACAAAGAATAAAAAAATTTATTGTGATCCAACAATCTCCCAGTATTGATGATAAATTTTTTGTAGTGAAGCCATCCGGACCAAGTGCACGAGACGCACCAATAGAAAATATAGCAGTTGTAATCTCCTCTGTTGTGATCTCTTTGGTAAGGAGCATGTTCATGTTGTCACCAACCACTGGTATAATATGTTCTAGAGCATTAGAGATATCAGTGCGGTTTTGTGAGCTTTCAAATAACTCTAAAAAGTATCGTTCTGTTTCCGATGCAATAGCTTTGTTTCCCTGTAAATCTTTCTCATGATGGTCTTTGATTGTAAGAATTGTATTCGTTGCACGGCGATTTATGTGGTGACATGAAAGAATTTTTTGTTATGATCGCCCTTAGTCAACCATTTGTTCCGACTTTTTGAGTGCTAGAATGATTTCTCAGCTCAAAAAGCCTGTATCAGTTGAGTACGCAGCTCTCGGATAGGTGCAGTGGAAAATGATGTGTTTGTATGTGCAGAGTCAATCGGTTAAATCATGTCTTTAATCTGTTTGGCTTAATTTGACGATGAATATCGTTTCCATTCAGATATTATGCGACGGCAATTGCTAATGTGATCCATGATGGAAGTAAAATTATGATCTTCATTACAGATCCAACCATCTCTCACAATCTGTTATAACCCTTCATGTTTACAGAATCTGCTATCAAAACAAAAAGATTTGTGTCCATGATCAGATTCTTTCCGTATTTTAATAATTCCAGGCCGATGATTAAACTCTATTAATTCCAGATACTCGACTTGTGTTGCAGGGAATTTAGCGCTCTATTCATCATTTGCTAGCGCTCTGTCAAACCAACTTTTTTACTGTTCATTTCCTTCTGTTTCCAACCCAAGTTATGTTGTTCCCATAATAAGGTAAATCAACGACATTACAATTATTAACCATCTTTCTAAAATCGGAAAAACTGATAGGACTTAGGTTTTACCCAATTAATTTACTACTGCCAATGCACAGCAAAGGACTTGTAGCATAAAAGATTATCGACTCCCAAGGGAGTAAGTTAAATACACTATAGCGTTCAGGTCCAGATTAAGCTAAGCAGTAAATAATGAAAGCAATGTGAAATAATTAAAGTAATCAAAGCAGGCGAGTTTTGTTGATTGATCGCAGGTTGAATCCAAGAATGTAGAATGCATGCAATCATGAATGAATTAAAACCGTCTAGAACTTGAAACACTGATTTAAAACTAATCAACTCTTGTTGCAAAAGTTATCTATGCCTATATCACAGAATTTCAAATCACTTTGCAAATTCTAAAAATCTAAGCATGCAGTAATGATCAGGTTCAGTTGTTCACAGAACTTCTAAGTCAAATCTCTTTGCAAATAGGCGTTTTGCTCATCTAGTAATAGTTCAGGTGATTAACAATGTTCTCACATCTATTAAACAACCTAGGGTTTCGAAATCTAGATGATTAGTCTCAGAAATCGATATGAATGCAAGCACATATGAAGAACAATTAAACTTTCATAACATTTTAGCGATTCTACAAACTCGTCATCAACCTTTGAAAAATTCTAACTTAACTAACAGATTACTCAGACATGATCATGAAGACACAAAGCATAACTGAATGAAACTGCATTAAAAGAATAGAGTAAAAGATAAAGGGGTTCGAAATCTTCTCTAAAAGAGTATAGAATCTGTCTCCCCAAAAGATCTGAATAAATCTCTCTCTAAAGCTCTCTGAATTCTAAGATCTAAGATAAAAACCAACAATGGCTGAAAACCTAATATATAGAAGCTAAAACACGAGCTGGGGTCTTCTTGCAAATAGTGGAACTCTTGGTCCAAAGATGCAATTTCCTCTTCATCTTTTAATAAAAGTCGCGACTCTCTTCAGATGCGGGTGACGAGTGTCGCCCTTGAGTGGTGACGATCGTCACCAATGCAATGCTACGCCTGCAAGGTTGTCATCACTTCAATTTTTTCCTTATCCACTTCCATGCCATCTCCAGAGACTCTGTGACCAAAAACAATGCCATCTTGTACCATAAAATGGCACTTGTACCCAATTCAGAACCAAATGCTTCTCTTCACATCTCTGCAGAACTGCACACAAGTTTTCCAGACAGCCTTTGAAATAAGACCCATAGACTGAGAAGTAATCCATAAAAACCTCCATAAACCTCTCAATCATGTCAGTGAAAATTGACATCATGCATCTTGGAAGGTTGTAGGAGCATTACACAGTCCCAAAGGCATTCTGCGATATCCAAATATGCCATAATGACATGTAAAGGTGGTCTTCTCCTGATCATCTGAATGGATGGAGATCTGAAAGAAGCCTGAATATACATTTAGGAAGCAATAATACTTGTGATTCGCCAGCCTCTCTAGCATCTGATCGATGAAAGGCAGAGGGAAGTGATCTTTGGCTGCATTCAGCTTCCTGTAGTCTATACACATCTTGTGTCGAGTCACTGTTCTGGTAGGAATCAGCTCATCCTTTTCATTCTTCACCACTGTGACTCCTCCTTTCTTAGGAACCACATGAACAAGACGGACCCATGCGCTGTCTGATATGGGATGGATAATCCCAACTTGCCGCAGCTTCATGATCTCCTTCTTGACAGCAACTTGCATATTTGGATTCAACCTCCTCTGATGCTCCACTGATGATTTTGATTCATCCTCCAGATGTATTCTGTCCATCTATGGTTAGCCTCTTCATCAGCTTGTCAATTTCGAAATTCATCACCAAGTCACCAACATTCAGCTCTATTCTTCCCTTCTATAACGGCTTCTGCAGTCGCCAGGAAAGGTCTGCCAAGAATCAGAGGATCTTTGGGTTCCTCTCCATACCCCTGAACCAAAAAATCAGTGGGAATCATACAATCTCCCACTTTGATATGCATATCCACCATAACACCTTCAAGAACTCTGACTGATCTATCATGTAGGACAAGGGATATCCTGGTAGCTTTAAAATCGGTCATTCCTAAGCTCTTGGCAACATAATGAGGCATCAGGTTCATACTAAAACCAAGATCACACAATGATCTCTGAGACCTGTCTGAAAATATGGTGCAGTCTAACACAAAGCTTCTAAGGTCTGAAAGCTTTTCAGATACTCTGTTCTGAATCACTGCACTAACCTGCTCGTTGATCGTTATTGGTCCTTGCTCTAGGCTCAAGTTGTTGGCAACCATCCTCTTCACATATCTCCTTATAACAGGAGTAATCCTCACAGCATCAATCAAAGGAATCTCCATGATAGCCTTGCATATAGCATCTTCGAGCTCCTATTTAGACTTCTTGGGATGATTAGGATAGGGTATCTTAGGCTTATACACCGTTTCTTTAGCTTTGTTTGAAGTCTCAGGCGAAACAGTTGTGGTTCGTGAATAAAACTGCATTAAAAGAATAGAGTAAAAGATAAAGGGGTTCGAAATCTTCTCTAAAAGAGTACATGATCTGTGTCCCCAAAAGCTCTGAATAAATCTCTCTCTAAATATTTCTGATTTCTAAGATCTAAGATAAAAGCCAACAATGGCTGATAACCTAATATGTACAAGCTAAAACACGAGCTGGGATCTTCTTGTAAATAGTGGAACTCTTGGGCCAAGGATGCGATTTCTTCTCCATCTTTTAACTTAAAGTCGTGACTCTCTTCAGATGCGGGTGACGAGCGTCACCCTTGAGTGGTGACGATCGTCACAAATGCAATACTACGCCTTTTGAGTTGTTAACTTCGGGGTTGATTCTAGCAATGATCCAAAAAGCTCAAAAAAAAGGACTTATACCATGGTTAAAAACCATAAAAACCATGATATATCAAAAATCCATTGCTCTCTTGCAGGACCCCCTTGTGTTTCATTTGGATATAGGATTTCATCAAAATCAGCACACTTTATCCAAGGGCCAACACGATTTAAGAAATTCTCTCTAGTTTCTCCTATAAGTGATGTCGTAACTTTCGAATGGGATTCCCATAAACACAAGAAAAATAAAAGAAACCATCTTTATTACTGATTTTACAATCTATTAGTCTTGCATCAACAGAATTAAAAGACACCGAAACAGAAATATTCCACATTAAAGGAAAACCCCCACCAATACCCAAAGGAGAAACAGACTTGACGCTATCAAACCCAAGCTGTTCAGCCACGTCACGAACTACATCATCTTGGTTCTTTGTTTCCACGGAAAAGAGTATGCCTAGGGGATAACAATGTATTAATCCATTTAGGCATCGGAATACCAGGGACCCTAAACCCTGGCTGTTCCAAAATGATGTATTTATTCCTCCTCCGGTGGCTTCTGGCCCACCGTGCCGTCTCGGTCAGTGTTGGTTGGTGTTGGTGTTGTTTTTTCTTCAAACACACTCGAAGAACTAGCTTCCTCCTACAGTCTCATTAGCCATTGGCGGACAACCCCATAAGCCTGAGTTCTCATTCTTTTAGATATGCTCTCATCGTATTCTTCTGCAGCTACAACTTGTCGCATTTCGCAGAATCCGATATGCTCCATTGACGGATCAGGTTCTGCACTGGTCTTCCATCTTCTTCTGTAGAGCAGGGAAACCCAGCGGGCCATATTCATTATCATCTTCAACATTATCCGCCGGTTCATCTGGTGCTGCTTTGCTACTCACCGGTCATTCTGAGGCTTTATGGGATAGTGATAGACACTTTATTTGCAAGGGTGAGAATGCAATGAGGTTATCAAACTCAAACGCAAGACAGGTTGTAGTACAGCAAGCAAGAGAGAGTCAATCCACACCTAGGATGATAGAGAATGCAAAGAGAATACAAGGACTAATGCAAATCTAAGCGAAACAAGATGAGTTATTAGAAAATCCCTAAAAACTAGATGCAGCAACTTAAATGGAATGCAACCTATTTTAAAATTACTAGGGATGATGAAACTACCACGAGGAACAAACAAAATAATTAAAGGACAAAGCTTCGAATTACTAAAATTCGACTAGAGGATCGACCATGAGATCGACCACTAGATCGAGCAATAACAATCGATCTCGTCTAAAAATGCAAGAACAGTAAAACTAACGACCAGGATGCTATCAAAGATTAAGCGAATGACGAGATAAGATGTAAAGATGCTAAAAGAAAGGGCCTAGGGTTGAGATTCATGGTCAGGGGGTTTCAAAGGTTCGACCTTGGGTTGAAAACTTTAAATCGACTCACTTTGTGAGGATCTCTAAGCCTCGAAAACTAAGCAAGATCTATACGTGGCTTTCGGTATAGATCACTCCTTCATCTCCTCCTCCAAACCCATGGCTTTTGGTGAAAAGAGAGGTCGAAGGGCATGGAAAACAGATTTCAAATGAGTGGCTTAACTAGTCCCTTAAACTTCCATGGCTTTTGGGAAGGGGTAACTAGTCTCTAGGGTGTGATCTTCCGAGGCAAGGAACCTATCAGATCATGAAGCTCTTGGCGTGAGAGTCTTCAAGCATTGAGATCTCAACACCCTAGAAGAGATAGCCGTTGAAAACACTTAGAAAAACCCCAAGATCGAAACCCTTTAGAGCCCTTAATCCTCTCAACCCCGAACCCAAATAAACTACTCACTACACATAAGGTAAATCAAGCAAGCATGTAAAAGGAAACGATGAACATGAAAAGAAAACTAAATTAAGATGAAAACGATTCGATTACAAGCTTAAGAAAACTCTAAGTTCGACAATGGTGTTCTTCTTCAAAACTAGAGAGAAAACATACATAAAAAGATAAGGATTGAAAGTTGTCTGGGAAAAGGACGTCGCCGCCTTCCCAAAATGGCCAAAACAAGCTGATGGTCCCCCCCTCGCTAGCGGCCAAAAGTGGTTGAAAGGACAGAGATCGACTCCAGGATCGAGCGGTTCTCTTGATCATATCCGGACATCGTGTCTTCAGCTCGATCTGGGTCTCGATCATCATCGGCGAATCGAGTGTTGCATCCGATCTCGGTATCAATCTTCGGTTGGATCGAGTGTTGTACTCGATCTGGCTCTCGCTCTGCATGGCGTCATTCACGTCCGTACCGTTTGATCGACTGCTTCACTCGATCCTCGTCTCGATCATTCTCCTTGGATCGCATGGTTGGCTCGATCTTCTGGTCGATCACATCCTAGCTCGACCATCCATGCTCGATCTGCTCCTCGATCTCTGATCCTTAGCAAATATCCGAGCTTCCACGAACTGCTACAACAGCCTCAACATGTCCACGAACCTCCACGACTCCAAAGCAGCCAGACACAACCTAAATGTGATGCAAAATGCAAGGAACATGCGTATGCTGGTGCAAGAATGCTCTAGGACTCTAAGTGATGCAATCTAACCTAAAATGTGATACAAATGCATGAAAAGCTAACTAATGAGTATGCAAAATGTATGTAATATGCAGTAACATCAACTCCTCCAAACTTACTTCTTGCTTGCCCTCAAGCAACAGAAAATAAGTAAGGAAGAGAAGTTTTCAGAAAAACGAATGGGGGTTTAATCTTCTTGCAAAGGTGCCTTTCAAATGAATCAATCTCAATGTCCTAGTTAACAGTTCTAAAATGCTATGCTTACACTCATACTCTAAAGAACTTAGCCATACTCATCACACAAAGAAATTCAAATCATGACTCTCCTATTCCTAACAATCAAAGAAACTCATCCTTTAACATTCATTAACATTAGAACCATGAATCAAACTTATGCACTTTAAAGCAAAACACATTTGGCTAAGGGTGAATGTTATGAGCATTTAATGATCTCATTTGAAATATTTTATAATTAGAACAAGGGTTTCTCTCAAAAATGGTTGAACTTATGCATAATGCTAAAGGTAAAGACAATTGATGCATACATGATTAAATTCTCATCTACCCATGTAAACTAGCAAATGATCCTAAACCCCTCTCATTTAACAACTTTTATCCTCACTCACCACTTAGAGTATACTCTTTTTCTTCACAAAACTTGGCAATCCCTAATTCGAAACAAAAACATTTTTAAACTCTTAAGGCTAGTGAAAAGGTTTTGATAATAACTTTGCTCTTTAAATATTTCTTATTGGTAGCTCTCTTATTGTTTTTCTTTTCTCTTTTTTTTTTCTTTTTATTTTTAATTGGCACTTAGACTCTTTTATTTCTTTTTCTTTTCTTTTATTCATTTTTTTCTTTTTTTATTGGGAGAGCTACCTCCTGAAATTTATTAGAGCATATACTTAGTTTTTAAACACAACCTTTCACTTAAAACCCATTTCTTTCTTTTAAAACACCAAACTCCTTGAAACCGAGAACAAATAGAAATGAAAACAACCCCAATGATCCCCCAAACTTATCCTAAGCCTATACCTAGCTTCAAAATGCAAAGCTAGCAATCATATGAGAACCAAATCATGTCGCCTAAACCTAACACTTTATGCCAAGTTCAAACCGAAAGGAAGGCCTCACAATGATTTCACACAAGAACATTTGGCTTCAAAGAATGGTAAGGTTCAAGGTGGGAATTCTACTTAGGCTCACAAGGAGTGGTAAAAAGGAAGAAGAGAGCCTAAATATTTTAAAACCATGTGTTCATTTTCAAATGCATAAGGATGATAATTAGAATTTCAAATTAAGGTTCTCACTTATTAGGATAAGTTTCAAATCATGAGAGTTCAATTGAAGCCACGAAAATCCTAACAAGTGATCCAAGCATGGTAAGAACTTACTTTCAAAGCATAGACAAGGCATTAGAGAACTTCTAACTAGGGCATTGAAACTATTCATAAGTAAAAACACCTTTTTAAGAAACTCCAACCCTTTATGCAAAATGCAAACAACCTAGATGCTATGAGAAACTCTAGACTCAATCCTAACATGTTTTGACAAGATGAATGCAACTACATGAATCTTTGAAAAAAATGTTTTAAAAATTTTACCAACTTTTCATGAACTAAAGACTCAAGGATGCTAAAGGAAAATACGATCACAAAACACATGTCAAATCACACAAGTACTCCCCCAAACTTGCTTGACACCGTCCCGGTGGCAAACTCATTCTAAAGAGTAACAAAACACAAAGCAGAAAGAAGCAAATATGACCGGTTATGTACAATGGAAGAAGATTGTTACCTCTGGTCTAGTCTCGGCTGGAACTTGAGGATGTTCCAGAGGAGCTAGAGATTGTTGCTTTGCCCTTGTCGGCTTGTTATTGGAGAGAATGGCGCACTGGCTGAATGGTGCTGCTTTGTGCCTGGCGGATGACAACTCCACCGGTTGAGAGCCTTCTCTTCTCGGGTTGTTGAGCCTCCTTACTTGCATCCTTCTTAGGCGAGCCTCCTTAAAGTGCCTTGACTTTCTTTCCAAGTTTCTTAAGCATTTTGCCTTGCCACTTATTGATCTTCCTTTGCATCTCCACAACAGATGCTAGGAACTTCTCGGTTTTTGTCCTCGGCTCAAAGTCTAACTTGGACAGTGTGTAGGCCTCGGGCATCTCATCTTCTGTGGCTGGAGACTCGGACCTTTGACGAGGAGCAATCGCTGAAGCAGGTGGTCCTCCTAGAGGAGCAAAGCACTCTTCCTCCATGGGCAAGAACTCGATGTTCCCAACACCAAGCAGCTCGGTTTCATCTTTGTTTGGCAGGATGCACACTCTCTTCTTGTCTTCGTCGTCTATGAAGAGGTAGGCGTAGAACCCTTCTGCTGGCGTGCGTCCCAAGCTGTCGGTATTCCTCATATACGCGTCATCCATGAAAGCTCTGGCTGGTACATGGGGGAAGTCGTGAATAGGCACACCAGCTTGCAAGAATAGAGGAGTGAGGAAGCCGTCAATGTAAGAAGAAGTTGCCTTGCACCGCAAGGCATAAGCCTTGTATTTCACCAAAGAAGCAGCGAGCACACATCCGTAGTTCACCTCATCGCCGAGTTCATCCTCCATAGGCTCGTCATTTGCTTCCAGATCACACACCAAGTGCTTCACGCCTTGGAACAGGAAGCAAAGCTCGGTCTTTGTGACCGTGGGAGCAACAGATCTTCCACTAAAAGTGTTGGCAATCAGCTTCAGAGTGTACCTCAGCACCGGGCTTCTCACTCGCTTGATCTTGGCGGTGTTGGCTTTGTAGTCCTCATTGTTAATCAGGTCCTAAAAGTCATTGGCTTTCTTGAAGGTGGGGAACTCGACCTTGTTGGTATCCGTGTTGAGACCATAAGCTTGGCATAGCTCAGGGATGGAGAGGGTGTAGGCTTGACGGCCAACCTTGAAGTAGGGGCGACCTTGTGAAGGGACGGGTGTGCTAGGATTCTCGTAACGGAACTCCATCGTGGCAAGGAAGTCTATTGTCACTTCTGGAATGGTTGGGCAATCCATCCGTGACAGACATCTTAGGCCAATGTTCTTGAAGAATTGGTCGAAATCCCCAAGAATACCTAGCCTGGACAGCAGCTCTCGATCAGCAAACTTTGTAGGCTCAAACCGAAGCCTTTCCAGCCGTTTCTTGTCCCTCTTCTCATCCTTAGTCCATCTGACCCTCTCTTGAACTGCCACCTCTTGTCCTTCTCCCTCTTGTGCTGTCTCTTCTCTTGTTCTTTTGGGGGCCATTGTACCTGAAACAAGTTTCTCAAGAAGCTTGATAAGCAAAACGGCAGTTTGATGAGAATGAGAGAGGAGAAGGAGAAAACTGATGTTATTGCATATTGCATACATTTTGCATACTCATTAGTTAGTTTTTCATGCATTTGTATCATGTTTTAGGTTAGATTGCATCACTTAGGGTCCTAGAGAATTCTTGCATTAGCATATGCATTTTCCTTGCATTTTGCATCACATTCAGGTTGTTTCTGGCTGCTTTGGAGTCATGGAGGTTCGTGGGCGTGTGGAGGCTGATGTAGCAGTACGTGGGAGCTCGGAAATATGCTAAGGACCAGTGATCGAGGAGCAGATCGAGCATGGCCGGTCGATCTAGGAGTTGATCGACCAGAAGATCGAGCCAACTAGGCGATCCAAGGAGAATGATCGAGACGGAGATCGAGTGAAGCAATCGATCAATCGGTACGGACGTAAATGACGCCATGCAGAGCGAGAGCCAGATCAAGTACACCATTCGATCCACCCGAAGATCGATACCGAGATCGGATGCAACACTCGATTCGCCGATGAAGATCGAGACCCAGATCGAGCCGAAGACGCGATGTCCGGATATGATCGAGAGAACCACTCGATCCACTGGTCGATTTCTGTCCTTTCAACCGTTTTTGGCTGTTAGCGAAGGGGGGACCATTGGCTTGTTTGGGCATTTTAGGCAAGGCGGCGAGATGCTTTTTCGAAAACTTTTTAGATCCTTATCCTTTTTTCATGTTTTCTCTCTCGTTTAACGAAGAACACCATTGTTGAACTCGTTTTCCTTTGAAGCTTTTGTATTCGAATCTTTATCGTTTAATCCAGTTTTTCTTTCATGTTTATCGTCTCGTTTCTTCTGCTTTGCTTGATTTACTCTATGTGTAGCGAGTAGTTTACTTTGGGTTCGGGGTTGAGAGGATTAAGGGGTAGAAAAGGTTCGATCTTGGTTTGTTTTCTAAACGTTTTAAAGGCCATCTCTTCTAAGGTGTTGAAAGCTTAATGCTTGAAGACTCTCACGCCAAGAAGTTCATGATCCGAGAGGTTCCTTACCTTGACAGGATCCAGGAGCCTCGGAAGATCACACCTTAGATACTAGTTACCTCTTCCCAAAAGCCATGGAAGTTTGGGGGACTAGTTAAGCCATTACGTGAAATCTGTTTTCCTTGCCTTTCGACCTCTCTTTCCACCAAAAGCCATGGGTTTGGAAGAGAGGATGAAAGAGTGATCTATACCGAAAGCCACGGATAGATCTTGTTTTGTTTTCAAGGCTTAGAGATCCTCACCAAGTGAGTCGATCTAAAGTTTCAAACCCAAGATCGATCCTTTGAAACCCTTTACATGAATCTCAACCCTAGACCCTTTCTTTTAAAATCTTTAAGTCTCATTTCATCTTTCGCTTGTTATCTGACAGCATCCTGGTCATTAGATTTGTTGTTCTTACGGATTTAGACGAGATCGATCGTTACTGCTCGATCTAGTGGTCGATCTTGTGGTCGATCCACTAGTCGAATTTTAACAATTCGAAGCTCTTTCCTTTAATCAATCTGTTTGTTTCTCGTGGTAGTTTCTTCCTTTCTAGTATTTTTAAAATAGGTTTCGCTCTGTTTAGGTTGCTGCATCTAGTTCTTTGATGTTTTCCCATAAACTGTCTCATTTTTGCTAAGATTTGCTTAGGATCTTGCATTCTCTGTGCATTCTCTATCTCCTAGAAGTGGATTGACACTCTCCTGCTTGCCTTACTACAACATTGCGTGCATTAGAGTTTTGATAACCTCTCTGCTGCATAACACGAGCTAAGAAACCGTTTATCAAATGGCGCCGTTGCCGTTCTAGGAGTGTTTAGAGAACATAGAGATTTGGGTCTTAGCAAAGACTAAATCTTTACCTTTTTCAAGTTACTAATACTTCTACTCTCAAACGTGTGTTTTCAGGTACATGAATCTTCGTTCAAAGGGGAGACAACAATCTTCTACAACCCTTAGACAACATTCATCAACTTGGTCACTCACGGCAAAGGAGAGTCAGAGAGCAAACAAGAGCCTTTGAGGAGATTGTTCAGCACGGTTTGGTTGACTTTGAAGCTATGGCTGAACACGAGCATCCAGAAGGACCTCCTCCAGCAGCACGGGGCAATGGAAACCCCTAACACGTGGCTAGACCCCCGAGGATCATAGGAGCTGGTGATGCTCCCAATACCCACCATAATAGGTTTGGGATCACTCCTCCTCCGATACAAAACAATAACTTTGAGATCAAGCCAGGTTTCATCTCCATGGTACAAAACAACAAGTTCCACGGCTTAGCAATGGAAGACCCCTTGGAGCACTTGGACAATTTCGAGCAAGTATGTGGGATGATCAAGATCAATGGCATATCCGAAGATGCTTTCAAGCTGCGTCTCTTCCCCTTTTCACTCGGAGACAAAGCTAGACATTGGGAGAAGACCCTCCCACAAGGCACCATCACATCATGGGCGGAGTGT
Organism: Thlaspi arvense; assembly: GCA_911865555.2. Lineage (NCBI taxonomy): Eukaryota > Viridiplantae > Streptophyta > Magnoliopsida > Brassicales > Brassicaceae > Thlaspi > Thlaspi arvense. The sequence continues at coordinate 17,810,111 of OU466860.2, forward strand.
AAGAAGTTCTTCTCAAGCACCAGGACAGCTCGATTGAGAAGCGAAATCAGCGGTTTCACTCAAAGGAACAACGAGACATTCAACGAGGCAATGGAGCATTTCAAAGATTACACGATCCAATGTCCTCATCACGGGTTCAGCGAGAAGACACTACTCAGTACCATATACCGTGGAGCTTCACCAAAGATCCGGTTGTTGCTTGATACAGCTAGCAAAGGGAACTTCCTCGGTCAAGAGGTAGAAGAGGGTATGGAGCTGATAGAAAACCTGGCGTTGAGTGATGGAAACTATGCCGAGGATTATGACCGAACACCGAGAGGATCAGAGTTAGAGTCTCACAAGAAGGAGCTCAAATCGTTGCATGAGAAGATTGACAAGTTGGTATTAGCTAATCAGAAGCATGTTCACTTCGTTGCATGAGAAGATTGACAAGTTAGTTAGAGCTAAGCCAAGAAGAAGCAAATTGGGTAGCCGGACAGAACAACTACAAGTCTCAAGGCTACAACCAAGGCTACCAAAACAACAACCTCTCTTACCGAAGCACCAATGTAGCCAACCCTAAAGATCAAGTGTACCCTGCTCAACAAGCTAAACCTTTCATCCCTTACAACAAAGGTTTTCAACCGAGTGGTGGTTTCCAAGGTCAAGGGCAAAGCAACTTCCAAGGGCAACAACAACACAACAAGGGTTATACTCCTAACTACCCTCCGGGCTTTACACCTCAGCAACAACAACCGATGCAACAACAAGTTGATCCGGTTCAAGCAATGTTTCAACAGCTAATACAAGGGCAAGCTTCAACCAACCAGAAGTTCTCTGAAATGAACACTCGGCTAGATTCATCTCTAACCGACTTCTCCACTCAAATCACCAACCTAAACAACAAGATCAAGCAGCTGGAGAAGGGAAAAGCAAGCGCGAGTGGTCAGAACAGTCTTCCGGGAAAGTGTGAACAAAATCCCAAGGAGTATGCCAATGCTATAACGTTGAGAAGCGGCAAAGAGCTCGAACCTCCGGTCTCTACCAAGAACAACGAGGACGTTGTAATTCAAGAGGGGGAGGGTAAACCTTTGGCTGATGATGATGAGATAAACTTTGACAACGTTTGGATCCAAGGGCCGAGGAGAGGAGATAAGGCGGTAGCCGAGAAGAAAGCTGAGCAGACCACCAAGGAGAAGAACTCTTACGTGCCCCCACCTTAAGTACCGAAGTTGCCATTCCCCGGTCGTTTCAAAAAGCAGCTAATAGAGAAGCACCGGATCTTGTTTGAGAAGCACCTAAAAGACGTGGAAATCAAGCTGCCTCTTGTAGACTGTCTCGCTATGATGCCCAAGTGCGCCAAGTTTTTCAAGGACACCCTTGTGAAGAAAAACAAAGAAAGCAAAGAGGTACTTGTACTAAGTGAAGAGTGTAATGCAGTTATTCATAAGGAGATAGTGCCTAAGAAGCTGGGAGACCCTGGAAGCTTCACTATACCCTGTGCTTTGGGTCCTCTAGAGTTCAAGAGTTGCTTGTGTGATCTCGGGGCTAGCATAAACTTGATGCCTCACTCCGTGGCTAAGAAGCTTGGTTTCACTTGGTTTAAAGACTGTCGGATCTCATTGGTGCTAGCTGATAGGAGTGTGAGGCTAGCAGTGGGGCTGCTTGAAGACTTACCGGTGCAAATCAGTGGTGTGAACGTACCTACAGACTTTGTAGTGTTGGAGATGGACGAGGAGCCTAAAGACCCACTCATCTTAGGGAGACCGTTCCTTGCAACCGCCGGGGCTATAATAGATGTGAAGAACGGGAAGATTGCCTTGCATTTGGGGAAGGAGATCAGGCTAGACTTTGACATCAACAAGGTTCTAAAGAAGCCGACCATTGAAGGACAAGCTTTCTATATCGAAACGATGGATGCCTTGGCGGATGAGTTGCTGGAAGAGCTAGCTCTAGAAGACCATCTGAAGCTAGCACTCACTAAGGAGACAGGGGAGTTTGGCTATGTGGATCAGAGAACCCAAGAGTACGTGAACCTGCTGGATTCGAGGAGGATTATCAAGAATGACGAAGGTTGCTGCCTAGAGATCGACCCCGAGATCGACGCTATCACTCGATCCAGGGGACAGATCGACAAGTCAATCGAGAGCAAAACTCGATCCGGTGCAACAATCGATGGACAGATCGAGATGAAAGCTTGATCAGGAAAAACAATCGAGTCGACGATCGAGAGAGACCTCCCGATCATTTTGGAGTTCGAGTAAGAGATCGACTCAGCGTCTCGATCTCTTACTCGATCCATATCAAATCGAGTAAGTGAATCGAGTGAAATGGCTCGATCTAGACGACATCGAGAGGAGAATCGACCGGAGGACTCGATCTCAGAAGGGATAGCGATGGAGGAAAGCTGTCTGAAGGGCCATGCCTCGAGTTCAAGGGAGAGTTTCAAGGAGGAAAGCAACAACAACAGCCACGAGGATGACTGGATTGAGCTGTTAGCCCCAAAGGTGGACCTTAAGGAGCTCCCAAAAAGGCTAAGGTATGCTTTCTTAGGGCCTAATGACACCTATCCCGTGATAGTAAATGAAAACCTTAGAGATGATGAGTTGCACTCGCTCCTAACTGAGCTGAGAAAGTATAGGAAGGCCATTGGGTACTCTTTACGTGACATCAAGGGCCTTTCACCAATGCTTTGCACTCATAGGATTCACTTGGATAATGAGAACGCCACTTCTGTAGAACATCAAAGGCGTTTGAATCCTAACTTGAAAGAGTTTAAGAAGGAAATCCTTAAGCTTTTAGAGGCTGACGTGATCTATTCCATAAGTGACAGCACGTGGGTTTCCCCTGTACACGTGGTCCCTAAGAAGGGAGGGATCACGGTCATAAGGAATGAAAAGGATGAACTTATCCCTACTAGGACTATTACTGGTCATAGAATGTGTATTGACTATAGAAAACTTAACCTTGCGACTAGAAAAGACCATTTCCCCTTGCCTTTTATTGATCAAATGCTTGAGAGACTTGCAAATAACCCTTACTACTGTTTTTTCGATGGGTATAGTGGTTTCTTTCAAATTCCTATTCACCCAAACGATCAGGAGAAGACGACTTTCACATGTCCTTACGGTACCTTTGCATATCGAAGGATGCCGTTTGGATTGTGTAATGCACCGGCTACCTTTCAGCGGTGTATGATGTCTATCTTCTCTGATCTTATAGAGGAGATGGTAGAGGTGTTCATGGATGATTTCTCTGTGTATGGTGCGTCCTTTCCTGCTTGTTTGTTGAATCTTTGCAGGGTACTTAAACGTTGTGAAGAGACAAACCTGGTGCTGAACTGGGAGAAATGCCACTTCATGGTTAAGGAAGGGATAGTGCTCGGTCACAAGATTTCAGAGAAGGGTATTGAGGTCATGATGAGTCTAAAGCCGCCGGGTAATGTTAAAGGGATCAGAAGCTTCTTGGGGCACGCAGGGTTCTATAAGCGCTTCATCAAAGATTTCTCCCAGATTGCACGTCCTCTTACACGGCTGTTGTGCAAGGAAGCTGAGTTTGTATTCGATGAGGAGTGTTTGAAGGCTTTCGTGACCATCAAGGAAGCCCTTACATCAGCCCCTATAGTCCAAGCACCAGACTGGTCTCTTCCCTTTGAGATCATGTGTGATGCTAGTCACTACGCCGTATGAGCCGTCCTTGGTCAGAAGAAAGACAAGAAGCTACATGTGATCTATTATGCTTCAAGGACCTTGGATGACACACAATCACGGAGAAGGAGCTGCTTGCAGTAGTCTTCGCCTTTGAGAAGTTCAGATCATATCTCGTTGGTTCCAAGGCTATTGTATACACGGATCACGCTGCCCTACGATACATATACTCGAAGAAAGACACTTAGCCTCGGCTCTTAAGATGGATTCTGTTACTCCAGGAGTTTGACATGGAGATTAAAGACAAGAAAGGGATAGAAAATGGAGTCGCTGACCACCTCTCAAGGCTAAGGATCAACGAGTCTCTCCCTTTATATGACTCCCTTCCAGAAGAGCAGCTTATGGCGATTACTACTGCTGTTTGTGGGAAGCTAGAAGGGAGGTTTGAGGAAGTGTTGAGTTTTAAAGAGGAGGATCTACTGTGGTATGCTGACGTGGTGAACTACCTAGCATGTGGTGAGGAGCCAACACATCTCAACAGCTATCACAAGAAGCGGTTTATGAGAGAGGCTAGTGATTACTTTTTGGACGAGCCCTACTTACACAAGAGAGGAGTAGACAGTTTGTACCGGAGATGTGTTACAAAGGAAGAAGCTAGGGACATCCTCTATCATTGCCATGGCTCTTCCTACGGAGGACACTTCGCCTCATTCAAGACAGCCACGAAAGTGTTGCAAGCCGGTTTCTGGTGGCCCTCCATTTTTAAAGATGCACACGAGTTTGTGAAGAGCTGTGAGGCATGTCAGCGAGCAGGGAATATAACCAAGAGGAACGAAATGCCTCAAGTTCCTATCTTCGAGGTTGACGTGTTCAATGCGTGGGGGATTGACTTCATGGGGCCTTTTCCCTCTTCATACGGCAACAAATACATCTTAGTAGCTGTGGATTATGTCTCTAAATGGGTTGAGGCTGTTGCTTCCCCTACAAATGATTCTAAGGTTGTTATCAAGCTATTCAAGAGTATCATCTTCCCAAGGTTTGGGGTACCCAAGGTTGTTATAAGTGATGGAGGAAGCCACTTTATAAACAAGGTCTTTGAGAGCCTTTTGAGAAAGTATGGGGTTAAGCATAAGGTGGCTACACCGTATCATCCTCAAACAAGCGGTCAAGTGGAGGTCTCCAACAGGAAAATTAAAGCTATTCTGGAGAAGACTGTCGGAGCAACAAGGAAAGACTGGTCAGTGAAGCTGGATGACGCTCTTTGGGCCTACCGTACCGCCTTCAAGACGCCGATTGGTACAACTCCTTTCACCTTACTCTATGGCAATGGCTGTCACCTCCCGGTTGAGCTGGAACACCGTGCATTGTGGGCTGTGAAGAGGCTGAACTTTGATCTCAAGACGGCTCAGGAGAGGCGCCTTATTCAGCTACACGAACTGGACGAGTTGAGGCTGAATGCTTACGAGAGCTCCCGGATATACAAGGAGCGGACTAAGGAGGCTCATGATAAGAAGTTGGTTGCCAAGGAGCTTAAGGAAGGAGGACTGGTGTTGCTGTACAACTCGAGGCTCAAGCTCTTCCCGGGCAAGCTGAAATCAAGGTGGAGCGGACCGTTCGTGATTCAAGAGGTCTTGCCGTATGGAGCTGTTACTCTGATGGGAAAAAGTGGCAGTGCCTTCACCATCAACGGACACAGAGTCAAGCCCTACTTGGCAGACAGCTTTGACAAGGAGAGTACCTCGGTGCTTCTCCAAGACCCACCATCCGCTTAGACCAAGTAAGGTCTAGCTAAAGACGTTAAAGAAAGCGCACTTGGGAGACATTCCCATGTTTATCTTGTACATACTTCTGCTTTATTTCCCTTTCAGTTTTATGCTTCTATTTTGTAAGTGTGTAGGAACAGGTATAAGGAGTCTAAACCTTCACTTTGAGGTCTTAAAGAGGCAATAGGGGTTAGAATAAGGCTAGAGATCGAGTGCTAGATCGACTGATTCTGGCTCGATCTTTGCTAGATCGAGTCAGTGAATCGAGAGGAGCCAGTCGATCTAGACGAGAACGAGTGACAAGATCGACTTGACGAAAAAGGATCGATCGATCCAAATCTGATCGACCGATCTAATTTCTCTCGGGAAAATCTGTTGAAAACTGATCGATCACTCGACTCGATCCATCACTCGATCTATGCCAAATCGACCCCTAAATCGAGAACATAGCTCGATCATTAGGATTTAGCCATGGAGCCAACATCTCAATGATCGAGAGAGCCAATCGATCCAGGACTCGATTCACTATGAATCGAGTCTCAAATCGAGTAACCCTCTCGATCTAAGCCATTTTGGGCATGAAATCGAGTCCTAGATCGACCAAATGGACTCGATCTCATGCCGAGGTAACAATTTTCTTTCCCTCCTTTACTCCTTTCCCTCCAATTTTTAAATTCAAAACTTGGTCAAGGCAAACATCTTTGACCATGAAAGATGTGCCTTGACCAAGACTTTGTCAGAAACCACATTGACCACCCATTGTTTTGGTTTTGCTAAAGTCTTTAAATATTTCAAACTACCTCTCACCCTCTCATTCCTGTTTGCTCGAGATTTTTAAACAAAAAGAGTGAGAGTTTTAAGTTTTCAAAGGCTAGCAAAGATATTCTAAACTTCTTGCAAAGGTATTTTCAAATTTAATGGTTTTATTTTAAGAAAATCTCCTTTAAATCCGCAAGATCTTGTTTTATAATATAGGATTGGTTTTGAATTTTTAAAACTAGCTAAGTAAATGAAATAATTCCAGATTTCTCAGTATCTAAAGATTTAATTTTCTTTTATTTAGCTATGATTTTTATTTATTCCCCAAAATTCTAGGGTAGTTATTATAAATTCTCTCCTTCTCTTCTCTCATTCTCATCAAATCGCCGCTTGCTTATCATTATCTTTAGAAATTGTTTCAGGAACCATGGCACCAAAGAGAACAAGAGAGGAGCAAGCACAAGAAGGAGAAGGACAAGAAGTGGTAGCTCAAGAGAGGGTCCGGTGGAGTAAAGATGAGAAGAGGGATAAGAAGAGGCTGGAGAGGCTTCGGTTTGAACCCACAAAGTTTGCTGATCGAGAGCTTTTGTCTAGGCTCGGGATTCTTGGGGACTTCGATCAACTCCTCAAGAACATTGGCTTGAGGTGTTTGTCACGGATGGATTGCCCAACCATTCCTGAAGTGACAATAGACTTCCTTGCCACCTTGGAGTTCCGATATGAGAATCCTAGTGCACCCGTCCCTTCCCAAGGCCGCCTCTACTTCAAAGTTGGCCGTCAAGCTTACACACTCTCCATCCCTGAGCTATGCCAAGCCTACGGTCTCAACGCTGATGCATACAAGGTTGAGTTCCCAGCCTTCAAGAAAGCCGACGAGTTTTGGGACCTGATCAGCAATGAAGACTACAAAGCCAACACCGCCAAGATAAAGCGAGTTAGGAGTCCAGTGCTGAGGTATACTCTGAAGCTGATTGCCAATACATTCAGTGGAAGGTCTGTTGCTCCTATTGTCACGAAGACAGTGCTGTGCTTCCTGTTCCAAGGTGTGAAGCACTTGGTGTCTGATCCGGATGCGAATGAAGAGCCCATAGAAGATGAACTCAGCGATGAAGTGAACAACGGCTGTGTGCTCGCGGCTTCCTGGTGAAGTACAAGGCTTATGCCTTACGGTGCAAGGCAACCTCCTCCTACATTGGCGGTTTCCTTACTCCTTTGTTCATGCAAGCCGGTGTGCCCATCCATGACTTTGCTCACGTTCCAAACAGAGCTTTCATGGATGAAGCATACATGAGGAATACTGATAGCTTGGGACGCACGCCAGCAGAAGGGTTCTATGCCTACCTCTTCATAGATGACGAAGACAAGAAGAGAGTGTGCATCCTCCCCAACAAAGATGAAACCGAGCTGCTTGGTGTTGGGAACATCGAGTTCTTACCCACGGAGGAAGAATGCTTTGCCCCTTTAGGAGGACCACCTGCTTCAGCCATTGCCCCACGTCAAAGGTCAGAGTCTCCAGGCACGGAAGACGAGATGCCCGAGGCTTACACACTTCCCAAACTAGACTTTGAGCCGAGGACAAAAACCGAGAAGTTCCTAGCATCGGTGGTAGAGATGCAAAGGAAGATTAACAAGTGGCAGGGGAAGATGCTGAAGAAGCTTGGGAAGAAAGTTAAAGCACTTCAGAGAAGCCAGCCTAAGCCAGCTGCAAGCCAAGAGATGCAACAACCCGAGAAGAGAAGGCTGTCAACCGGAGGAGTTGTGATCCGCGAGACCCAAGGAGACAACATTCAGTCGGCGTGCCATTCTCTCCAAGAACCAGCTGACAAAGGCAAAGCAACGATCTCTAGCTCCTCTGGAACATCCTCAAGTTCCAGCCGAGCCTAGACCAGAGGTAACAACCTTCTTCCATTGTATATAACCGCTCATATTTGTTTCTTGCATTGTGTTTTGATGCTCCTTCGGATGAGTTTTCCACCGGGACGGTGTCAAGCAAGTTTGGGGGAGTACTTGTGTGATTTAATCTTGTGTTCTTTGATCTTATTTTCCTTTTTGCATCCTTGAGTCTTAGGTCATGAAAAATTGGTAAAATTTTAAAAAAAATTTCAAAGATTCATGTAGATTGCATTCATCTTTTTAAAAAACATGTTAGGATTGAGTCTAGAGTTTCTCATATCATCTAGGTTGTTTGCATTTTGCATAAGGGGTTAGAATTTTTTAAAAAATGTGTTTTTACTTATGAATCATTTCATTGCCCTAGTTGGTAGTTCTGTTATGCTTTGTTTATGCTTTGAAAGTAAGTTCTAACCATGCTTGGATCACTAGTTAGGATTTTCGTGGCTTGAATTGAACTCTCATGATTTGAAACTCATCCTACTAAGTGAAAACCTTAATTTGAAACTCTAATTATCATTCTTATGCATTTGAAAATGAACACATGGTTTTAAAATATTTAGGCTCTCTTCTTCCTTTTTACCACTCTTTGTGAGCCTAAGTAGAACTCCCTCATTGAACCTTACCCTCCTTTGAAGCCTAATGTTCTTGTGTGACATCTTTGTGAGGCCTTACTTTCGGTTTGAACTTGGCATAAAGTGTTAGGTTTAGGCGACATGATTTGGTTTTCATATTGATTGCTAGCTTTGCATTTTGAAGCTAGGTGTAGGCTTAGGATAAGTTTGGGGGATCATTGGGGTTGATTTCTTGTCTAATTGTTTCGGTTTCAAAGAGTTTGTGTTTTAAGGAAAGAAATGAGGTTTTAAGTGAAAGGTTTGCTTTTAAAACTAAGTATGCTCTAATTTCAGAAGGTAGCTCTCTCATAATAAATAAAAAAAAAAAAAAAAAAATAGAAAAAGAAATAAAAAGAGCCTAAGTGCCAAATAAAGAAAAATGAAAAAAATAATAATAATAATAATAAGAGAGCTACTAATAAGAAATTTCTAAGAGCAAAAGTATTTTTCAAAACCTTTTCACTAGCCTAAAAAGTTTAAAAATGTCTTTATTGTGAATTGGGGGTTGCTAAGTGTGAGAAAAAGGGTAGACTCTTAAGTGGTGAGTGAGGATTAAATTTCTTAAATGAGAGGGGTATAGGATCATTTGATAGTTTACATGGGTAGATGAGAATCTAATCATGTATGCATAAATTGTCTTTAACTTTAGCATTATGCATAAGTTCAAACCATTTTTGAGAGAAACCCTTGTTATGATTATAAACCCTTTTCAAATGAGATCATTCTATGCTCATAACCATAACCCTTAGCCAAATGTGTTTTGCTTTAAAGTGCATAAGTTTGATTCATGGTTCGAATGTTAATGAATGTTAAAGGATGAGTTTCTTTGATTGTTAGGAATAGGAGAGTCATGATTTGAATTTCTTTGTGTGATGAGTATGGCTAAGTTCTTTGGAGTATGAGTGTAAGCATAGCATTTTAGAACTGTTAACTAGGACATTGAGATGATCCATTTGAAAGGCACCTTTGCGAAAAGTTTAAAACCCCTTTGATTTTCCTAAAAACCTCTCTTCCTTACTTGTTTTTCGTTGCTTGAGGGCAAGCAAGAAGTAAGTTTGGGGGAGTTGATGTTATTGCATATTGCATACATTTTGCATACTCATTAGTTAGTTTTTCATGCATTTGTATCATGTTTTAGGTTAGATTGCATCGCTTAGGGTCCTAGAGCATTCTTGCATTAGCATATGCATTTTCCTTGCATTTTGCATCACATTCAGGTTGTTTCTGGCTGCTTTGGAGTCATGGAGGTTCGTGGGCGTGTGGAGGCTGATATAGCAGTTCGTGGGAGCTCGGAAATATGCTAAGGACCAGTGATCGAGGAGCAGATCGAGCATGGCCGGTCGATCTAGGAGTTGATCGACTAGAAGATCGAGCCAACTAGGCGATCTAAAGAGAATGATCGAGACAGAGATCGAGTGAAGCAATCGATCAATCGGTACGAACGTAAATGACGCCATGCAGAGCGAGAGCCAGATCGAGTACACCACTCGATCCATCCAAAGATCGATACCGAGATCGGATGCAACACTCGATTCGCCGATGAAGATCGAGACCCAGATCGAGCCGAAGACACGATGTCCGAATATAATCGAGAGAACCAGTCGATCCAGTGGTCGATTTCTGTCCTTTCAACCGTTTTTGGCTGTTAGAGAAGGGGGGACCATTGGCTTGTTTGGGCATTTTAGGCAAGGCGGCGAGATGCTTTCTCGAAAACTTTTTAGATCCTTATCCTTTTTTTAATGTTTTCTCTCTCGTTTAACGAAGAACACCATTGTTGAACTCGTTTTCCTTTGAAGCTTTTGTATTCGAATCTTTATCGTTTAATCCAGTATTTCTTCTCGTTTATCGTGTTTCTTCTGCTTTGCTTGATTTACTCTATGTGTAGCGAGTAGTTTACTTTGGGTTCGGGGTTGAGAGGATTAAGGGGTAGAAAAGGTTCGATCTTGGTTTGTTTTCTAAACGTTTTAAAGGCCATCTCTTCTAAGGTGTTGAAAACTTAATGCTTGAAGACTCTCACGCCAAGAAGTTCATGATCCGAGAGGTTCCTTACCTTGACAGGATCCAGGAGCCTCGGAAGATCACACCTTAGATACTAGTTACCTCTTCCCAAAAGCCATGGAAGTTTGGGGGACTAGTTAAGCCATTACGTGAAATCTGTTTTCCTTGCCTTTCGACCTCTCTTTCCACCAAAAGCCATGGGTTTGGAAGAGAGGATGAAAGAGTGATCTATACCAAAATCCACGGATAGATCTTGTGTTGTTTTCAAGGCTTAGAGATCCTCACCAAGTGAGTCGATCTAAAGTTTCAAACCCAAGATCGATCCTTTGAAACCCTTTATATAAATCTCAACCCTAGGCCCTTTCTTTTAGAATCTTTAAGTCTCATTTCATCTTTCGCTTGTTATCTGATAGCATCCTGGTCATTAGATTTGTTGTTCTTACGGTTTTAGACGAGATCGATCGTTACTGCTCGATCTAGTGGTCGATCTTGTGGTCGATCCACTAGTCGAATTTTAACAATTCGAAGCTCTTTCCTTTCATCAATCTGTTTGTTTCTCGTGGTAGTTTCTTCCTTTCTAGTATTTTTAAAATAGGTTTCGCTCTGTTTAGGTTGCTGCATCTAGTTCTTTGATATTTTCCCATAAACTGTCTCATTTTTGCTTAGATTTGCTTAGGATCTTGCATTCTATGTGCATTCTCTATCTCCTAGAAGTGGATTGACACTCTCCTGCTTGCCTTACTACAACATTGCGTGCATTAGAGTTTTGATAACCTCTCTGCTGCATAACACGAGCTAAGAAACCGTTTATCAAAAACTTATAAATACTACCCTAGAATTTTGGGGAATTAATAAAAATCATAGCTAAATAAAGGAGAATCAGATCTTTAGATACTAGAAAATCTAGAATTATTCCTTTTACTTAGCTAATTTTTAAAAATCAAAACCGATCCTATATTCTAGAACAATATCTTGCGAATTTAAAAGAAATTTTCCTAAAGATAAATCATTAAATTTTGAAAATACCTTTGCAAGAAATGTAAAAGATCTTTGCTAGCTTCTGAAAACCAAACTCTCACTCTCTTTGTTTAAAATTCACAAGAAAAACAGGAATGAGTGGGTGAGAGGTTGTTGAAAGATTTAAAGTCTAGCAAAGAGCAAAACCATGGGTAGTAAAAGTGGTTTTTCTGAGAAAGACTTGGTCAAGGCACATCTTTCATGGTCAAAGATGCTTGCCTTGACTAAGTTTTGAATTTAAAAATTAGAGGGAAAAGAGTAAAGGAGGGAAAGAAAATGTTACCTCGACATAAGATCGAGTCCATTTGGTCGATCTAGGACTCGATCTCATGCCCATAATGGCTTAGATCGAGATGGTTACTCGATTTGAGACTCGATTCTTGATGAATCGAGTCTTGGATCGATTGCTCCCTCGATCATTGAGATGTTGACTCCACGGCTAAGTCCTCATGATCGAGCTATGTCCTCGATTTAGGAGTCGATTTGGCACAGATCGAGTGATGGATCGAGTCGAGTGATCGATATGTTTTCAACAGATTTTCCCGAGAGAAATTATATCGGTCGATCCGTTTTGGATCGATCGATCCTTTTTCATCAAGGTCGATCTTATCACTCGTTCCCATCTAGATCGACTGGCTCCTCTCGATTCACTGACTCGATCTAGCAAAGATCGAGTCAGGATCAATCGATCTAGCACTCGATCTCTAGCCTTTTCTTAACCCTATTGCTTCTTTTGGACTTCAAGATCAAGGTTTAGACTCCTCATACCTGTTCCTACACACGTGCAGAATAAAAACATAAAACTGAAAGAGAAATAAAGCAGAAATATGTACAAGATAAACATGGGAATGCCTCCCAAGTGCGCTTTCTTTAACGTCTTTAGCTAGACTTTACTTGGTTTAAGCGGATGGTGGGTCTTGGAGAAACACCGAGGTACTCTCCGGATCATAGCTGTCTGCCAAGTGAGGCTTGACTCTGTGTCCGTTGACGGTGAATGCACTGCCACTTTTTCCCATCAGAGTAACAGCTCCATAAGGCAACACTTCTTGAATCACGAACGGTCCGCTCCACCTTGACTTCAGCTTTCCCGGGAAGAGTTTGAGCCTTGAGTTGTACAGCAACACTAACCCTCCTTCCTTAAGCTCCTTGGCAACCAACTTCTTGTCATGAGTCTTCTTAGTCTGCTCCTTGTATATCCGAGAGCTCTCATAAGCGTTCAGTCTTAACTCATCCAGTTCGTGTAGCTGAATAAGGCGCCTCTCCTCAGCAGTCTTGAGGTGAAAGTTCAGCCTCTTCACAGCCCACAACGCACGGTGTTCCAGCTCAACCGGGAGATGACAGCCCTTGCCATAGAGTAGAGTAAAAGGGGTTGTACCAATCGGCGTTTTGAAGACGGTACAATAGGCCCAAAGAGCGTCGTCCAGCTTCACTGCCCAGTCTTTCCTTGTTGCTCCGACAGTCTTCTCTAGTATAGCCTTGATTTACCGGTTGGAGACTTCCACTTGACCGCTTGTTTGAGGATGATACGGTGTAGCCACCTTATGCTTAACTCCATACCTTCTCAAGAGGTTCTCAAAGACCTTGTTTATGAAGTGGCTTCCTCCATCGCTTATAACCACCTTATGTACCCCAAACCTCGGGAAGATGATACTCTTGAACAGCTTGATTACCACCTTAGAGTCATTTGTAGGGGAAGCAACCGCCTCAACCCATTTAGAGACATAATCCACTGCTACTAAGATGTATTTGTTGCCATATGAAGAAGGAAATGGCCCCATGAAGTCTATGCCCCACGCGTCGAACACGTCAACCTCGAAGATAGGAACTTGAGGCATTTCGTTCCTCTTAGTGATATTCCCTGCTCGTTGACATGCCTCACAGCTCTTCACAACGTGTGTATCTTTAAAAATGGACGGCCACCAAAAACCGGCTTGCAACACTTTCATGGCAGTCTTGAATGAGGCGAAGTGTCCTCCGTAGGAAGAGCCATGGCAATGATAGAGGATGTCCCTAGCTTCTTCCTTTGTAACACATCTCCGGTACAAACTGTCTACTCCTCTCTTGTATAAGTAGGGCTCGTCCCAAAAGTAATCACTAGCCTCTCTCATAAACCGCTTCTTGTGATAGCTGTTGAGATGTGTTGGCTCCTCACCACACGCTAGATAGTTCACTACATCAGCATACCACGGTAGATCCTCTTCTTTGAAACTCAACACCTCTTCAAACCTCCCTTTTAGCTTTCCACAAACAGCCGTGGTAATCGCCATGAGCTGCTCTTCTGGAAGAGAGTCATCTATGGGGAGAGACGCGTTGATCCTTAGCCGTGAGAGATGGTCAGCGACTCCGTTTTCTATTCCCTTCTTGTCTTTAATCTCCATGTCAAACTCCTGGAGCAAGAGAATCCACCTTAAGAGCCGAGGCTTAGTGTCTTTCTTCGAATAGATGTATCGCAAGGCAGCGTGATCCGTGTATACAATAGCCTTGGAACCAACGAGATATGATCTGAACTTCTCATAGGCGAACACTACTGCAAGCAACTCCTTCTCTGTAGTGGTGTACCTTGTTTGCGTGTCATCCAAGGTTCTTGAAGCATAGTAGATCATGTGTAGTTTCTTGTCTTTCTTCTGACCAAGAACTGCTCCCACGGCGGTCACTAGCATCACACAAGATCTCAAAGGGAAGAGACCAGTCTGGTGCTTGGACTATAGGAGCTGATGTAAGGGCTTCCTTGATGGTCACGAAAGCTCTCAAACACTCCTCATCAAAAACAAACTCTGCTTCCATGCGCAACAACCGTGTAAGAGGGCGTGCAATCTTGGAGAAACCTTTGATGAAGCGCCTATAGAACCCTGCGTGTCCCAAGAAGCTTCTGACTCCCTTGACGTTAACCGGCGGCTCAAGAACCATCATGAGTTCAACTTTAGCCCGATCAACCTCAATGCCCTTCTCTGATATCTTATGACCGAGCACAATCCCTTCCTTAACCATAAAGTGGCATTTCTCCCAGTTCAGCACCAAGTTTGTCTCTTCACAACGTTTTAGTACCCTGCAAAGATTCAACAAACACGCAGAAAAGGATGCACCATAGACAGAGAAGTCATCCATGAACACCTCTACCATCTCCTCTATTAGATCGGAGAAGATCGACATCATACACCGCTGAAACGTAGCCGGTGCATTACACAATCCAAACGGCATCCTTCGATATGCGAAGGTACCATAGGGACATGTGAAGGTCGTCTTCTCTTGATTATTTGGGTGAATTGGTATCTGAAAGAAACCGCTATACCCATCGAGGAAACAGTAGTAAGAGTGATTAGCAAGTCTCTCAAGCATTTGATCAATAAAAGGCAAAGGGAAATGGTCTTTCCTAGTCGCAAGGTTAAGTTTCCTATAATCAATACACATCCTATGACCAGTGATGGTTCTAGTAGGAATAAGCTCATCCTTTTCATTCCTTATGACCGTGATCCCTCCCTTCTTAGGCACCACGTGTACAGGAGAAACCCACGTGCTGTCACTTATGGGATAGATTACGTCAGTCTCTAAAAGCTTAAGGATCTCTTTCTTAACAACCTCTTTCAAATTAGGATTCAAACGCCTTTGATGTTCTATAGAAGAGGCGTTCTCATTATCCAAGTGAATCCTATGAGTGCAAAGCATTGGTGAAAGGCCCTTGATGTCACTTAAAGAGTACCCAATGGCCTTCCTATACTTTCTCAGCTCAGTCAGGAGCGAGTGCAACTCATCATCACTTAGGTTTTCATTCACAATTACGGGATATGTGTTATTAGGCCCAAAGAAAGCATACCTTAGCCCTTTTGGGAGCTCCTTAAGGTCAACCTTTGGGGCTAACAGCTCACTCCAGTCATCCTCGTGGCTGTTGTTGTTGCTTTCCTCCTTGGAACCCTCCTTAGACCCCGAGGCATGGCCCTTAAGACTGCTTTCCTCCATCGCTATCCCTTCTGAAATCAAGTCCTCCAGTCGATTCTCCTCTCGATGTCGTCTAGATCGAGCCATTTTGCTCGATTCACTTACTCGATTTGATGTGGATCGTGTAAGGGATCGAGACGCTGAGTCGATCTCCTGATTGGACCCCAAAATGTTTGGGATGTCTCTCTCGATCGTCGACTCGATTGTTTTTCCTGATCGAGCATTCCTCTCGATCTGTCCATCGATTGTTGCACCGGATCGAGTTGTGTTCTCGATTGCCTTGTCGATCTGACTCCTGGATCGAGTGATAGCGTCGATCTCGGGGTCGATCTCTAGGCAGCAACTTTCATCATTCTTAACAATCCTCCTAGAATCCAGCAGGTTGACGTACTCCTGGGTCCTCTGATCCACATAGCCAAACTCCCCTGGCTCCTTAGTCAGTGCTAGCTTCAGATGGTCTTCTAGAGCCAGCTCTTCCAGCAACTCATCCGCTTAGGCATCCATCGTTTCAATGTAGAAAGCTTGCCCTTCTATGGTCGGCTTCTTCAGAACCACATTGATATCGAAGTCCAGCCTTAACTCTTTTCCCAAGTGCAAGGCAATCTTCCCATTCTTGACATCTATAATAGCCCCGACGGTTGCAAGGAATGGTCTCCTTAAGATGAGTGGATCTTTAGGCTCTTCATCCATCTCCAAGACGACGAAGTCCGTCGGCACGTTCACACCACTGATTCGCACCGGTAGATCTTCAAGCAGCGCCACTGGTAGCCTCACACTCCTATCAGCCAGTACCAACCAGATCCGACAGTTTTTGAAACAAGTAAAGCCAAGCTTCTTAGCCACAGAGTGAGGCATCAGGTTTATGCTAGCCCCGAGATCACATAGGCAACTCTTGAACTCTAGAGGACCTAAAGCGCAGGGTATAGTGAAACTTCCAGGGTCTCCCAACTTCTTAGGGATTATCTCCTTATGTATCACAGCACTACACTCTTCACTTAGAACAAGTACCTCCTTGCTTTCCTTATTCTTCTTCACGAGAGTGTCTTTGAAGAAGTTGGCGCATTTAGGCATCATTGCAAGGCAGTCAACGAGAGGTAGCTTGATCTCCACGTCCTTAAGATGCTTCTCAAAGAGGATTCTATGCTTCTCTATGAGTTGCTTCTTGAAACGGCCAGGAAAAGGCAGCTTAGGTACATACGGTAGAGGCACATAAGCATTCTTCTCCTTAGTAGTTTGCTCAGCTTTCTTCTCAGCAACTGCTTTGTCTCCTCTTCTTGGCCCTTGGATCCAAACGTTGTCAAAGTTAATCTCATCATCATCAGCTGAAGGTTTACCCTCCCCCTCTTGAATTGCAACGTCCTCGTTGTTCTTGCTAGAGACCGGAGGTTCGAGCTCTTTGTCGCTTCTCAACGTTATGGTGTTAGCATACTCCTTAGGATTCTGCTCACACTTTCCCGGAAGACTATTCTGACCACTCGTACTCGCTTTCCCTTTCTCTAGCTGCTTGATCTTGTTGTTTAAGTTGGTGATCTGAGTGGAGAAGTCAGTGAGAGACGAGTCTAGACGAGTGTTCATCTCGGCGAACTTTTGGTTTGTAGAGGCTTGCCCTTGTATCAGCTGTTGAAACATTGCTTGAACCGGATCAACTTGTTGTTGCATCGGTTGTTGCTGCTGAGGTGCAAAGCCTGGAGGGTAGTTAGGCATATAACCGTTGTTACTTTGATGTTGCCCTTGGAAGTTGTTCTGCCCCTTAACTTGGAAACCACCACTCGGTTGAAAACCTTTGTTGTAAGGGATGAAAGGTTTTTCTTGCTGAGCAGGGTACACTTGATCTTTAGGGTTGGCTACGTTGGTGCTTCGATAGGAGAGGTTGTTGTTCTGGTAGCCTTGGTTGTAGCCTTGAGGTTTGTAGTTGTTCTGTCCCGCCACCCAATTGTGTTCTTCTTGGCTCAACTCTAACTCCTCTTGATTCTCATCAGCTTCACCAACAAAGTGAACATGCTTCTGATTGGCTAATACCAGCTTATCTATCTTCTCATGCAAGGATTCAGCTCCTTTTTGTGAGACTCTAGCTCTGATCCTCTCGGTGCGCGGTCATAGTCCTCAGCGTAGTTGCCATCACTCAATGCCAAGTTTTCTATCAGCTCCATACCCTCTTCTACCTCCTGACCAAGGAAGTTCCCTTTGCTAGCTGTGTCAAGCAACAACCTGATCTTCGGTGAAGCTCCACGGTATATGGTACTGAGTAGTGTCTCCTCGCTGAACCCGTTATGAGGACATTGGATCGTGTAGTCTTTGAAACGCTCCATTGCCTCGTTGAATGTCTCATTGTTCCGTTGAGTGAAGCCGCTGATTTCGCTTCTCAACCGAGCTGTCCTGGTTCTAGAGAAGAACTTTGAGAGAAAGGCCTTCTTACACTCGGCCCATGAGGTGATGGTGCCTTGTGGGAGGGTCTTCTCCCAATGCCTAGCTTTGTCTCTGAGTGAAAAAGGGAAGAGACGCAGCTTGAAAGCATCTTCGGATATGCCATTGATCTTTATCATCCCACATACTTGCTCGAAGTTGTCAAGGTGCTCCAAGGGATCTTCCATTGCTAAGCCGTGGAACTTGTTGTTTTGCACCATAGAGATAAAACCTGGCTTGATCTCGAAGTTGTTGTTTTGTACAGGAGGAGGAGTGATCCCAAACCTATTGTGATGAGTGTTGGGAGCATCTCCGGCTCCTATGATCCTTGGGGGTCTAGCCGCGTGTTGGGGGTTTCCATTGCCCCTTCCTACTGCCCCGTGAGCTGGAGGAGGTCCTTCTGGATGCTCGTGTTCAGCCATAGCTTCAAAGTCAACCAAACCGTGCTGAACAATCTCCTCAAAGGCTCTGGCTTGTTCTCTGACTTTAGTTCTCTGAACAATTTGATAGACACTTTATTTCCAAGGGTGAGAATGCAATGAGATTATCAAACTCAAATGCAAGACAGGTTGTAGTACAGCAAGCAAGAGAGAGTCAATCCACACCTAGGATGATAGAGAGTGCAAAGAGAATACAAGGACTAATGCAAATCTAAGCGAAACAAGATGAGTTATTAGAAAATCCCTAAAAACTAGATGCAGCAACTTAAATGGAATGCAACCTATTTTAAAATTACTAGGGATGATGAAACTACCACGAGGAACAAACAGAATAATTAAAGGACAAAGCTTCGAATTACTAAAATTCGACTAGTGGATCGACCATGAGATCGACCACTAGATCGAGCAATAACAATCGATCTCGTCTAAAAATGCAAGAACAGTAAAACTAACGACCAAGATGCTATCAAAGATCAAGCGAATGACGAGGGAAGATGTAAAGATGCTAAAAGAAAGGGCCTAGGGTTGAGATTCATGGTCAGGGGGTTTCAAAGGTTCGACCTTGGGTTGAAAACTTTAAATCGACTCACTTTGTGAGGATCCCTAAGCCTCGAAAACTAAGCAAGATCTATCCGTGGCTTTCAGTATAGATCACTCTTTCATCCCCTCCTATAAACCCATGACTTTTGGTGGAAAGAGAGGTCGAAGGGCATGGAAAACAGATTTCAAATGAGTGGCTTAACTAGTCCCCCAAACTTCCATGGCTTTTGGGAAGGGGTAACTAGTCTCTAGGGTGTGATCTTCCGAGGCTCCTGAATCCTGTCAAGGTAAGGAACCTCTCGGATCATGAAGCTCTTGGCGTGAGAGTCTTCAAGCATTGAGATCTCAACACCCTAGAAGAGATAGCCGTTGAAAACACTTAGAAAAATCCCAAGATCGAAACCCTTTAGACCCTTTAATCCTCTCAACCCCGAACCCAAATAAACTACTCACTACACATAAGGTAAATCAAGCAAGCATGTAAAAGGAAATGATGAACATGAAAAGAAAACTAGATTAAGATGAAAACGATTCGATTACAAGCTTAAGAAAACTCTATGTTCGATAATGGTGTTTTTCTTCAAAACCAGAGAGAAAACATACATAAAAATATAAGGATTGAAAGTTGTCTGGGAAAAGGACGTCGCCGCCTTCCCAAAATGGCCAAAACAAGCTGATGGTCCCCCCCTCGCTAGTGGCCAAAAGTGGTTGAAAGGACAGAGATCGACTCCAGGATCGAGCGGTTCTCTCGATCATATCCGGACATCGTGTCTTCAGCTCGATCTGGGTCTCGATCATCATCGGCGAATCGAGTGTTGCATCCGATCTCGGTATCGATCTTCGGTTGGATCGAGTGGTGTACTCGATCTGGCTCTCGCTCTGCATGGCGTCATTCACGTCTGTCTCCTGGATCGAGTGATAGCGTCGATCTCGGGGTCGATCTCTAGGCAGCAACTTTCATCATTCTTAACAATCCTCCTAGAATCCAGCAGGTTGACGTACTCCTGGGTCCTCTGATCCACATAGCCAAACTCCCCTGGCTCCTTAGTCAGTGCTAGCTTCAGATGGTCTTCTAGAGCCAGCTCTTCCAGCAACTTATCCGCTAAGGCATCCATCGTTTCAATGTAGAAAGCTTGCCCTTCTATGGTCGGCTTCTTCAGAACCTCATTGATATCGAAGTCCAGCCTTATCTCCTTTCCCAAGTGCAAGGCAATCTTCCCATTCTTGACATCTATAATAGCCCCGGCGGTTGCAAGGAATGGTCTCCCTAAGATGAGTGGATCTTTAGGCTCTTCATCCATCTCCAAGATGACGAAGTCCGTAGGCACATTCACACCACTGATTCGCACCGGTAGATCTTCAAGCAGCCCCACTGGTAGCCTCACACTCCTATCAGCCAGTACCAACGAGATCCGACAGTCTTTGAAACGAGTAAAGCCAAGCTTCTTAGCCACGGAGTGAGGCATCAGGTTTATGCTAGCTCCGAGATCACATAGGCAACTCTTGAACTCTATAGGACCTAAAGCGCAGGGTATAGTGAAACTTCCAGGGTCTCCCAACTTCTTAGGGACTATCTCCTTATGTATCACAGCACTACACTCTTCACTTAGAACAAGTACCTCTTTGCTTTCCTTATTCTTCTTCACGAGAGTGTCTTTGAAGAATTTGGCGCATTTAGGCATCATTGCAAGGCAGTCAACGAGAGGTAGCTTGATCTCCACGTCCTTAGATGCTTCTCAAAGAGGATTCTATGCTTCTCTATGAGTTGCTTCTTGAAACGGCCAGGAAAAGGCAGCTTAGGTACATACGGTGGAGGCACATAAGCATTCTTCTCCTTAGTAGTTTGCTCAGCTTTCTTCTCAGCAACTGCTTTGTCTCCTCTTCTTGGCCCTTGGATCCAAACGTTGTCAAAGTTAATCTCATTATCATCAGCTGGAGGTTTACCCTCCCCCTCTTGAATTGCAACGTCCTCGTTGTTCTTGCTTGAGACCGGAGGTTCGAGCTCTTTGTCGCTTCTCAACGTTATTGCGTTAGCATACTCCTTAGGATTCTGCTCACACTTTCCCGGAAGACTATTCTGACCACTCGTACTCGCTTTCCCTTACTCTAGCTGCTTGATCTTGTTGTTTAAGTTGGTGATCTGAGTGGAGAAGTCAGTGAGAGATGAGTCTAGACGAGTGTTCATCTCGGCGAACTTCTGGTTTGTAGACGCTTGCCCTTGTATCAGCTGTTGAAACATTGCTTGAACCGGATCAACCGATTGTTGCATCGGTTGTTGCTGCTGAGGTGCAAAGCCCAGAGGGTAGTTAGGCGTCTAACCCTTGTTACTTTGATGTTGCCCTTGGAAGTTGTTCTGTCCTTGACCTTGGAAACCACCACTCGGTTGAAAACCTTTGTTGTAAGGGATGAAAGGTTTTGCTTGCTGAGCAGGGTACATTTGATCTTTAGGGTTGGCTACGTTGGTGCTTCGGTAGGAGAGGTTGTTGTTCTGGTAGCCTTGGTTGTAGCCTTGAGGTTTGTCGTTGTTCTGTCCCGCCACCCAATTGGCTTCTTCTTGGCTCAACTCTAACTCCTCTTGATTCTCATCAGCTTCACCAACAAAGTGAACATGCTTCTGATTGGCTAATACCAGCTTATCTATCTTCTCATGCAAAGATTTCAGCTCCTTCTTGTGAGACTCTAGCTCTGATCCTCTCGGTGCGCGGTCATAGTCCTCAGCGTAGTTGCCATCACTCAATGCCAAGTTTTCTATCAGCTTCATACCCTCTTCTACCTCCTGACCAAGGAAGTTCCCTTTGCTAGCTGTGTCAAGCAACAACCTGATCTTCGGTGAAGCTCCACGGTATATGGTACATAGTAGTGTCTCCTCGCTGAACCCGTGATGAGGACATTGGATCGTGTAGTCTTTGAAACGCTTCATTGCCTCGTTGAATGTCTCATTGTTCTGTTGAGTGAAGCCGCTGATTTTGCTTCTCAACCGTGCTGTCCTGGTGCTAGAGAAGTACTTTAAGAGAAAGGCCTTTTTACACTCGGCCCATGAGGTGATGGTGCCTTGTTGGAGGGTCTTCTCCCACTGCCTAGCTTTGTCTCCGAGTGAAAAGGGGAAGAGACGCAGCTTGAAAGCATCTTCAGATATGCCATTGATCTTTATGATCCCACATACTTGCTCGAAGTTGTCAAGGTGCTCCAAGGGATCTTCCATTGCTAAGCCGTGGAACTTGTTGTTTTGCACCATGGAGATGAAACCTGGCTTGATCTCGAATTTGTTGTTTTGTACAGGAGGAGGAATGAACCCAAACCTATTGTGATGAGTGTTGGGAGCATCTCCGGCTCCTATGATCCTTGGGGGTCTAACCGCGTGTTGGGGGTTTCCATTGCCCCTTCCTACTGCCCCGTGAGCTGGAGGAAGTCCTTCTGGATGCTCGTATTCAGCCATAGCTTCAAAGTCAACCAAACCGTGCTGAACAATCTCCTCAAAGGCTCTGGCTTGTTCTCTGACTCTTCTTTGCCGTGAGTGACCAAGCTGATGAATATTGTCCAAAGGTGGAAGTAGATTGTTATCTCCCCGTGAACGAAAATTCATATACCTGAAAACATATGTTTGAGAGTAGAATGATTATAAACTTGAAAAAGGTAAAGACTTAGTCTTTGCTAAGTCCCAAATCTCTATGTTCTCTAAACAATCCTAGGATGGCAACAACGCCATTTGATAGACACTTTATTTGCAAGGGTGAGAATGCAATGAGGTTATCAAACTCAAATGCAAGACAGGTTGTAGTACAGCAAGCAAGAGAGAGTCAATCCACACCTAGGATGATAGAGAATGCAAAGAGAATACAAGGACTAATGCAAATCCAAGCGAAACAAGATGAGTTATTAGAAAATCCCTAAAAACTAGATGCAGCAACTTAAACGGAATGCAACCTATTTTAAAATTACTAGGGATGATGAAACTACCACGAGGAACAAACAGAATAATTAAAGGACAAAGCATCGAATTACTAAAATTCGACTAGTGGATCGACCATGAGATCGACCACTAGATAGAGCAATAACAATCGATCTCGTCTAAAAATGCAAGAACAGTAAAACTAACGACCAGGATGCTATCAAAGATCAAGCGAATGACGAGATAAGATGTAAAGATGCTAAAAGAAAGGGCCTAGGGTTGAGATTCATGGTCAGGGGGTTTCAAAGGTTCGACCTTGGGTTGAAAACTTTAAATCGACTCACTTTGTGAGAATCTCTAAGCCTCGAAAACTAAGCAAGATCTATCTGTGGCTTTCGGTATAGATCACTCCTTCATCCCCTCCTCCAAACCCATGGCTTTTGGTGGAAAAAGAGGTCGAAGGGCATGGAAAACAGATTTCAAATGAGTGGCTTAATTAGTCCCCCAAACTTCCATGGCTTTTGGGAAGGGGTAACTAGTCTCTAGGGTGTGATCTTCCGAGGCTCCTGAATCCTCTCAAGGTAAGGAAACTCTCGGATCATGAAGCTCTTGGCGTGAGAGTCTTCAAGCATTGAGATCTCAACACCCTAGAAGAGATAGCCGTTGAAAACACTTAGAAAAACCCCAAGATCGAAACCCTTTAGACCCCTTAATCATCTCAACCCCGAACCCAAATAAACTACTCACTACACATAAGGTAAATCAAGCAAGCATGTAAAAGGAAATGATGAACATGAAAAGAAAACTAGATTAAGATGAAAACGATTTGATTACAAGCTTAAGAAAACTCTAAGTTCGACAATGCTTTATTATCTTATCTTGAGTTTTCCAGGAAACAACTTCAGCCTTGAGTTGAAAAGCAGCACATTGTCTTCTGCCATAAAGTCCTGAGGTCTTATCTTCTTATCATGGAAGGCTTTGGTCCTTTTCTTGTAGATCTTGGAGCTCTCAAATGCTTCTAGTCGATTTTCTTCTAGCTTATGGAAGTTGATGAGCCTCTTCTCTTGGGCAGTCTTGATATCAAAGTTTAACAGCTTTGTTGCCCATAAAGCCTTGTACTCAAGTAACACAGGAAGATGGCAAGCCTTACCATAGAGAAGTGAGAATGGTGATCTTCAAATGGGTGTCGTGAAGGCTTTTCTATATGTCCAAAGAGTATCATCCAACTTGTGAGACCAATCTTTCCTTGTTATAACAACAGTCTTCTCCAAGATAGCCACTCTCTGTTAGATACCTCCATTTGACCAGGAGTAGCAACCTTATGATTAACACCATGCTTCTTTAGCTAGCTCTCAAAAAGCTTATTGATAAAGTGGCTTCCTCCATCACTTATAACACACCTTGGAACTCCAAACCTTGGGAAGATGATGGACTTAAAGAGCTTAAGCACAACCCTAACATCATTAGTTGGACTAGCTACTGCTTCAACCCACTTTAAAACATAATCCACAGCCACTTCAAGAATTAGGTTTAGAGGCATCTCATCTCTCTTGTTGATGTTTCCCTTTCTTTGGCAAGCTTCACAAGATGCAATGTAGGCTTAAGTATCCTTGAACAGACTAGGCCACCAAACACCAGCTTGGAGCCCCTTTGAAGCAGTCTTGAAAGTGGCAAAGTGGCCACCATAAGCTGACCCATGACAGTGATGTAGGACGCCCCTAACTTATTCTTCAGCTATGCATCTCCTGAACAACCCATCATCTCCCTTCTTGTAGAGGTAAGGCTAATCCCAATAGTAGTGAGACACATCTTTGAAGAACTTGTTCTTGTGGTAAAGGTTAAGATTCATTGGTTCTATACCAATAGCTAAGTAGTTGGCAAAGTGAGCATACCAAGGTAGCTTTTCCTCTTGTAAACTCATCACCTCATCCTTCCTTACTTCCAATGCACTCAGCTGCTCTTCTGGTAGAATATCATTGATAGGGATAAATTCATCAATCCTTTACCTTGAGAGGTGATCAGCCACACCATTTCCGATTCTTCTCTTATCCACGATCTCCATATAAAATTCCTGCAACAGGAGTATCCATCTGAGGAGACTTGGTTTAGTATTATTCTAGGCATAGATGTGCCTTAGTGCATCATGATCAGTGTAGTCTATCACCTTGGACCCAACCAAATAACTTCTGAACTTCTCAAATGCAAAGACAACTGCTAGAAGCTCCTTCTATGTTGTGGTATATCTGGTTTAAGCTTCATCTAATGTCCTACTAGCATAGTAGATGACATGTAGCTTCTTGTCTACTCTCTTTCCCAACACAGCGCCAACAGCAAAATCACTTGCATCACACATGATCTCAAAGGGGATATTACAGTTAGGCGCCTGGACTATGGGTTCACTTACTAGAGCCTTCTTGTGAATTAGGAAAGCCTGAAAGCATCATCAAGATTGTTGGGAGTCACCTTTAGTTGCTGAATAATGGCATTGCATTCATGTGTTAGCACTATAATACCTTGCAAATGTTTTGTTCTCTCATCCACAACATCCTTCAGAAATTTCTGATAAGGAAGAACTAACACAAAGGCATCAATCAAAGACATAGTAAGCTGTATTTTCTTCACCTGCTCATCAAAAAAGCCTTTATACTTAGTAACCAATTGCTTCTTGAAACTTCCAGGAAATGGTATTGGAGGCTGGCAGGGAGGATGAATGTATCGTTGTTCCTTGTCTAACTCCTTAAGTGCCTCTTCAGGTTTCTATTTAGCCACTTCTTTGGCTTTTCTGTTCTTCGAACCTTCATCATCTTCAACCACTTCATCCTCTTTAACTTCCACCCCCTTTTCCTGTTCCTCAATGTCCTAATTGGGAATGATAGGATTCACTCTACGGGGAAGTTGCTTCCCACTCCTTAAAGTGACAGCTTTGATGTACTCCCTTATAAGTGGAGAGTAAGATGCTTGAGCATGGCTCTCTTGTTTGCTCAGCTGCATAGTTAATGAGTTTAATTGGGATTGGAAGTTGTTGCTGTTAGTATCCAACTTGCTGTGAATTTCAGCTAAACTCAGATCAATATTCTTGTGGATTTCAGCATTTTGAGCTTGCTGCATTTTAGGGAGAAGTTGCATGATGTCCAACTCTTGAGATGGCTGAAAGCTTGGTTGTTGTTAAGGTGGCACCAAGGCAGTTTGTATAGGAGTAATAGGAGGTATCATGGTCCCTAGTTGTTGGTTATAGGAGCCGTGTTGTGGATATGAAGAGCTCTTATGGTTCTGAAATGGAGAGCCTCCATAGTATTGCTCGTGAGATGTACCATAGCTGTAGGGATGGTGTTTGTTGTAATCACCTTGGCTATAGACAAAGTTCACTTCCTTTTCTAGGTTTTGACTATGTTCACCAAAAAAGTGCAGAGATTTCTTGGCTCCATCAAACAACATTTCTACTCTTTCTTGCAAAGCTTTCATCTCTTGCCTTGTTGTTTCCGACTTCTCTTCAGCTGCCTTTGTATTCTGTTCAAACTCATCAACATAATCCTAATTACTCAGCGTCATGTTCTCTACCAATAGCCAACCTTCATCAATATCGTTCCCAAGGAAATAACCATTACTATCTGCGTCTAGAAGGACTCTTACTCTTAGTTGAACACCTCTATAGAGGTTTGAAAGAAGCATATCTTTGGTGAAACGATGATGAGGGCATTGATAGGGTCAGGTTTTACCCAAATAAAACTACTGCAAGTGCACAGCAAAAGCAGTTGTAGTATATGGGGTATCGAAATCCCAAGAGAGTAATGCAGACTACACTATCGAATGTAGATTCGGATTTAGCTAAGCAAACTATGATGTATGTAATGTGAATGAATAAATAAAAGTAAGCAAACAATTTTTGTAAGATGATCTAAGTTCAAGAAGACTAAAAGCGCTAAGTCAGGGTAATTCGCAGGTTGAATCCAAGAATGTATGATGCAGGAAATCAGGAATGATTAAAAACCGTTTTAAACATGAATCACTGATGTATAACTAATCAATTCTCATTGTAAAAGTTATCTATGCCTAAATCACAGAGTTTCAAATCTCTTTGCAAACCCTAACAACCTAAACATGCAGGATTGATCAGATTCAATTGTTTACAAAACTCCTAAGCCAAATCTCTTTGCACTAAGTTGCTTTGCTCATCAAATACTAGTTCAGGTTATGAATAATGCTCTCACATATATTTAACAACCTATGATTTTCGGATTCCTAGATGATGTGTCTCAGAAATTCGATTTTAAAGTAAGCAGAGATGAAAAACCATGAGATATTCCTAACAGATAGCGATTCTACACTCTTTTCATCAACCTTTGAAAAATCCTAACTTAACTAGCAGATTACTCAGACATGATTATGAGATCACAAAACATAACTGAATAAAATTGCATTAAGAGAAAGAGTAAGAAATAAAGGGGGTTCGAAATCTTCTCAAAAGAGTACAGGATTTGTCTCCCCAAAAAGCTCTGAATAAATCTCTCTCTAAGGTCTGTGAATTCTCAAAAACTAAGATAATAGCCAACAATGGTTGAAAAACCTAATAAATAGAGGCTAAACACGATCTGGGGTCTTCATATAAATAAAGGAACTTCTGGACCAATTCTGCAAATCTTCTTTATACTTTTAATTAAACAGCCACGCTCCTTCCTTGATGGGTGACGAGCGTCACCAAAGGTGATACTTTATGCTTCGAGCTTGGTACTTTGTGGCTTCAACCCAGAATGCTCCAAAAGGTTCCAAAATCTCCAATAATGCTCCATACATGCTATAACCTGCAAAGACTCTTCTAGGACTCTAAAAAGACCAAAAAGACTCAATAAAAAGGACTTATATCATGGTTAAAAACCATAAAAACCATGATATATCAACTCCCCCAGACTTAGCTTTTGCTTGCCCTCAAGCAAACATCAGACAAAGAATAAGGTCGATGTTTGAAAACAAGAAACAGTCAGTCAGTCATCAGGAACACCACACTAGTTAGAGCTTTCGAATCCACATACCACATAGTCAACACAAGATCAAATTTTAGTCTAATCATCACAAGCTTAGCAAATCTCTCAAGTCCAGTCCAAATCCCTTCAAGAAATCCGAAATTTCTACTGCTAACTCCTTATTTTTTAATCTAAGTGTGAAATCTCATCAAGGCTCTATCATCTCAATCACTTTACAGATTATTTTCCCTTCCTAACAACTGAACAAATAGATCTCAACAAAACTCTCATATTTTCTCTTCTCTTAATCTTTTCCTTAGGATATTTTCGATTTTGCACTTCTTTTTCTCAACTTTTACAGTCTAAGATATGGTGCTACTCAATACTTGTGTTCCTTGTGAGGAGACAGGTTCTTGAATGTGTTCACTACTGTTGTTCCTTGTGAGGAGACAGGGTCATGAATGCACCATTCTTTGGACTTAATCTTTTAAAAACTACATCAGGGAAGATCAAAGAGAGACTGCATTTTAACCTTATTGTCAGTGCTTAAAGAGAGAATCAAGATCAATAAGAATCAATCACCAAGAGAAGAAGTTTAAACTTCATTAAGGTGGAGCTAACAATAAATTTTTCAGACTCTCTAAGAACCTAAACCTTCATTGCTAGACTGATCTACCTATGACTTTCAACTTAGTGAGACTTGTAATCGACTGCTGTGGCAATGGTTCTTATCAGCAAAAACGTCCTATGGTTAGTTCCAAGAAAAACTGACAGTTTCAAAAATTTTGACTCTAGAAAACAAGTTTTTGACTCAACTTTAAGACTCTATAATCATGACACAAAGCACACAACGTCAGTAACCACCTCCCCCAGACTTAAACAACATTGTCCCTAGTGTTATTAAGCCAAGAGTTGGTCAGAAAAATGAATGAGAAGTCAAAAAACCAAGTCAGAAAAGTGTTACCTCGCGTGGGGTCGGGTGACGAGCGTCACCAGTCTGGTTCAATCATCAGTTCAACCCAAATCACCCAAAATTTTCAGATTTTTGCAATTTTCATCATGAACTCGAAAATTCAAAACATGCAAATCAACCGATAAAAACTCACAAAGATGGTTCCATTCCTCTAATACAACCTAACTAACCATGATTCAACAGTTAAATCAAGCCAATCAAGTCAAAAATCGGATTTTACCAAACCTATGGCGGACTGAAAATTGGGGATTCCGAACACATACCTTGCAGATCTTAAAAACCGAGTGGATATTCAGAAAGAGTAGCAAAATTCGCACGGATTAGACTCTTGAATCACTCAATTTGGTTTAGAAAATCAAAAGTTAGGAAATTCTCAATTTTTTCTAAGTGTTCGAGTTTAAACAGTTGTGTTCGACGAAGAAGAAGAGAGAAGAGTTAATACCCGTGTTCGACTTTGACGGGTGACGAGCGTCACCAAAAGGGTGACGATCGTCACCACCTTTTTTTTTTTTTTAACTGAATAAAATTCTAATTACTAATCCTAAGCACAAAAATAATAACTAAGTGTTATATCTACAACTTACCAGTGGGTTGCCTCCCACTAAGCGCTTGTTTAAAGTCATTAGCTTGACTTTGGTTGGCTGTTTAGACAGCTGGTGCCTGATCCAGAGACACAATGTGTCCTGCTGGAATCTCTGCTTGTGCCCAGTAGTGCTTCACCCTTTGTCCATTGACTGTGAACTCCTCTCTTTTGGAGTTAATCAGGACAATTGCACCATGTGGACGAGCTTCTTTGACAGTGAAAGGACCTGACCATCGAGAACGCAATTTACCAGGAAAAAGCTGTAAACGAGAGTTGTAGAGTAATACCTGGTCATTGGGCTCGAAGTGCCTGGAGATGATCTTTTTATCATGATATGCCTTTGTCCTCTCCTTGTATAACTTGGTGTTTTCATAGGCCAGATATCTGATCTCATCCAGTTCATTGAGCTGAATCAAACGCCTTTCTGCAGCAGCTTTCAGATCGAAATTTAGCTTCTTGATGGCCCATTCTGCTTTAAACTTCAACTCTACTGGTAGATGGCACGCCTTGCCATAAAGAAGATGGAATGGAGTAGTCCCAAGTGGCGTTTTGTATGCAGTCCTGTAGGCCCATAATGCATCATCCAGCTTTGCAGACCAATCTTTCCTTGTCTTCCCAACTGTCTTTTCCAGAATCTGCTTGATCTGCCTGTTGGAAACCTCAACTTGTCCACTTGTTTGGGGGTGATAGGGCGTGGCCACTCTGTGCTGTACACCATACTTCTTTAACAGCTTGTCAAAAACCTTGTTGACAAAGTGAGAACCACCATCACTTATGACAATCCGCGGGACACCATATCTGGGAAAGATAATGGTCTTAAACAGCTTCAAAACCACTGCAGCATCATTAGTAGGAGTAGCCAACGCCTCTACCCACTTAGATACATAATCTACAGCAACCAGAATGTATCTATTCCCATAAGATGAGGGAAAAGGTCCCATGAAGTCAATACCCCAACAATCAAAAACTTCAACTTCCAGAATGAAGTTCTGTGGCATCTCATGTCTCCTGCTGATTTTTCCTCTTCTCTGACAAGTATCACAGCTTGTGATGAAGGCTTGGGCGTCTCTGAACATAGTAGGCCACCAAAATCCAGCCTGCAAAACCTCAGAGACAGTCTTGAATGTAGCAAAGTGTCCAGCATATTCTGATCCATGACAGTGAAAAAGCACGTCCTGAACTTCTTCTTCTGCTAAGCATCTTCTGTAAATACCATCAGCACAATGCTTGTAGAGGTATGGCTCATGCCAATAAAATCTCCTAAGTTCTCTCAAGAACTTCTTCTTAGCATAGCCTTTAAAATCATGTGGTTCATCCTCTGCAGCAAGATAATTTGCAATATCAGCATACCAGGGCCTCTTTGGATCATGTAAAGCATAAACAGGCTCTTCAAACGCCATCCCCAAGCTTGTACAAATCGCAGATAAGTGTTGAGATTGGTGACAAGCGTCACCAATGTTGGTGACGAGCGTCACCAATGCTGGTGACGAGCGTCACCTCCCTTGTATACTTTGGTCACGACTGTGCTGGATTGGTGACGAGTGTCACCCTCCTGGTGTCGCTCGTCACTCCCCTGCAGTTTCGTGAAAATTACAGGTTTTCAATACTTTCCTCCTGTTCTCTGGTTTCCACCAAGTAAACATTCTCTTCAGGCAAGAAATCATTGATTGGAACACTGTCTTCGACTTGGATCCGAGATAAATGGTCAGCAACTCCATTCTCAACCGCTTTCTTGTCCTTCACTTCAATATCAAATTCTTGAAGAAGCAGGATCCATCTTAACAGCCTTGGTTTTGGATCTTTCTTCTGCATTAGGTACTTCAGTGCTGAATGGTCAGTATGAACCACGACCTTAGAGCCAACAAGATACTGCCTGAACATCTCAAAAGCAAACACAACAGCTAACAATTCTTTCTCAGTTGTTGCATAATTCTTCTGAGCATCATCCAAAGTCCTACTTGCATAGTAGATGGCGTGGAGTTTCTTATCTTTCCTCTGTCCCAGCACTGCTCCAACTGCAAAATCACTGGCATCACACATTACCTCAAAAGGTAAGTCCCAATCTGGAGGCTGCACAACAGGGGCTGTAACCAAAGCCTGTTTGATCTGTTCAAAAGCGGATTTGCACTCTTCTGTGAATTCAAACTTCACATCCTTGCAGAGGAGAGCAGTAAGTGGGCGTGCTATCTTGCTAAAATCTTTGATGAATCTTCTGTAGAAACCTGCATGACCCAGAAAACTCCTCACTTCTTTGACTGAATCAGGTGCTTGCAGACTTGTCATCACCTCAATTTTTGCCCTATCCACCTCTATACCGTCTCCTGAGACTCTGTGGCCAAGTACAATACCATCCTTCACCATAAAATGACACTTCTCCCAGTTTAAAACCAAGTGCTTCTCTTCACATCTCTGCAGAACTGCACACAGATTATCCAAACAGTTCTTGAAAGAGGACCCATAAACAGAGAAGTCATCCATGAACACCTCCATAAACTTCTCTATCATGTCTGTGAAAATCGACATCATGCATCTCTGGAAGGTTGCAGGAGCATTACACAGCCCAAAAGGCATTCTGCGATATGCAAAAGTGCCATAGGGACAGGTAAAAGTGGTCTTCTCCTGATCATCTGGATGGATGGGGATCTGAAAGAAGCCTGAATACCCATCAAGGAAGCAGTAATACTTGTGATTCGCCAGCCTTTCTAGCATCTGATCGATGAAAGGGAGAGGAAAATGATCCTTCCTTGTTGCTGCATTCAGTTTCCTGTAGTCTATGCACATCCTGTGTCCTGTCACAGTCCTGGTTGGAATCAGCTCATCCTTGTCATTCTTTACCACTGTGACACCTCCTTTCTTAGGCACCACGTGCACTGGACTCACCCAAGCACTGTCTGATATAGGATAGATGATACCAGCCTGCAACAGCTTCATGATCTCTTTCTTGACCACATCCTGCAAATTCGGATTCAGCCTCCTTTGGTGCTCAACTGATGATTTCGACTCATCCTCCAAGTGTATCCTATGCATGCACAAGTCTGGGGAGATACCTGAAATGTCATCAAGAGAATAGCCAAGAGCTTTGCGAAATTTTTGCAGCTTACTTAGCAAAAGGGTGAGCTCTGCATTGTTCAATGAAGCGTTAACAATAACAGGAAAGGTAGAGTTTTCTCCCAGAAATGCGTACCTTAGCCCTGCAGGGAGCTGTTTAAGCTCAACTTTTGGTGCTTTTGCTGCAGATCAATCACCCATTGTGGCAGCTTTCGCAGATGTGGAGACAAACTCATCCTGTGCAACCAGTTGCATCACTTGTGCAGTAGCATCCATCATCTTTGTGTAGCCTGTTGCAGCAGCATCTAAATGCTCATACTCAGCTGTAGAAGTGGTCAACGCCCTTTCCAAGGGATCGTCTGAACTCATCTCATGGAAGATCTGATCAGCAATGTTTGTGAGAACATCCACATAAAAAGTCTGTCCATCTATGGTTGGCCGCTTCATCAGCTTGTCCATTTCGAATTTCATGACTAAATCGCCAACATTCAGCTCTATTGTACCCTTCCTGACGTCAATAATAGCTCCTGCAGTAGCTAAGAAGGGTCTGCCAAGAATCAAGGGGTCTTTGGGTTCTTCTCCATACTCTAGAACCACAAAATCAGTAGGAATCATACAATCTCCTATTTTGATAGGAACATCCTCTATCACTCCTTCAGGAACTCTGACTGATCTATCAGCTAGGCAAGAGATATCCTTGTAGCCTTAAAATCGGTCATCCCCAAACTCTTGGCAACAGAATGAGGCATAAGGTTAACACTAGAACTAAGATCACACAATGACCTCTCAAACTTGTCATTGAAGATAGTGCAGTCTAAAATAAAACTTCTTGGGTCTGAAAGCTTCTCTGGAACTCTGTTCTGTATCACTGCACTGACCTGATCGTAGATCATCATAGCTCCAACCTCAAGACTCAAGTTATTGGTTACCATCCTCTTCACATACCTCCTTATAACAGGAGTGATCCTTACAGCATCTATTAATGGGATTTCTATCACCAACTTGTCCATGATAGCCTTGCATCTTGCATCTTCAAGCTCTTGCTTAGACTTCTTAGGATGCTTAGGATAGGGTATCTTGGGTTTATAGACGGTCTCCTTAGCATTATCTGAAGTCTTAGGCGAAACTGCAGCATGTGGTGTCTGGTGACGAGCGTCACTGGAATGGTGGCGAGCGTCACCCAATGCGGACGAGTCGGGATTGATCACTGGATATGGGTGACGGGCGTCGCCCATCTGGTGACGGTCGTCACCAATTTGTAAAGAGTCGGGGTCGGGGTTGTGCTCAATGGGTGACGAGCGACACCCATTATTGGTGACGAGCATCACCCGTGTTCTTCAGCAAATATTTCTTCATCTTCATACTCTTCCATACCCACGAAATTCCTTGATGTTAAATCCTTCTGCAATACTGGTTGCAGGTTCTTTCCACTCCTCAATATGATGGCATTCACATGGTGTTTGGGATTAGCATCAGTTCTTCCTGGAAGAAATCCTTCTTGCCTCTGAACAGCTCCTGCTGTTTGGGCAACTTGAACATCAAGCTTCTTCATATGAGAGTTCAGACTCTCAATTTTTCCATTCAAATCCTGATAGAGCGAATCTATCTTGCCATTAAAGTCCACTGTAAGCTTCTGTTGTCCTTCCAAGATCTGTTCGAACATTGCTTCCATTTTATTCCCTTGTGGAGGTGCTGGTTGATAGGAAGAAGAACCATAGTTTCTGTAATTTCCACTGTTCTGGAATGACTTCTGATACTCTGTCTTCTGGAATGGGGGTCTAGGAGTGAAACCAGGCGTGCTATGTCCTCCTGTAAGGGCGTTCTTCTGATTATTGTTGCTGTATCCTCTGTTCCACTGCTGATTCCCATACCTTTGTCCCTGAAAACCACCAGAATTGATGAAATTTACATCCTCCTGCTCAACTTCCTCTGGAGCTTCGAAAGTTTCCACTTCTGCAGCAAAGTGAACTGACTTCTTCCCCACCAAAAGGCTGTGCATATCATCCAACTTAGCCTTAACTTCAGCAATTTGATTTCCATCAGCTACACCAGCTTGTTTCATTCTCTGAAAGTCTGCATTTTTAGTGCTGTTGCTACAGACCAAGTTCTCAATCAGTCTGATCGCCTCTTCTGGTCTGTTGGTGTTGAAGTTTCCTGCGCTTGCTGCATCCAGCACCATCTGATATTTCCAGTCAATGCCTCTGAAGAAAATCCCAAGTAATTGCACCTGACTAAAACCATGATGAGGACAGTCCCTTTGATAAGACTTGAACCTGATCCAAGAGGCCTTGAAAGCTTCAGTAAGGCCTTGTGTAAATGATGCAATATTCGTCCTCATGTCCTCTGATCTTGCATCATCATAGAAGTTGTTCAAAAAGGCATTCTTGGTGTCTTTCCAAGTAGTCAATGAAGCAGGTTCTAGTTGCTTCAGCCAATATGCAGCTTCTCCTTCAAGAGAGTAAGGAAAAAGCTTGCAGAACAGAAAGTCATTGCTAACCCCATTGGCTTTGACACTGGAAGCCAAGTCCTCAAATCTCTCTATGTGATCCATAGGATGCTCATGAGGTAAACCATGGAAGGGATGCTGGCCAACCAGCTGATAGTAGACAGGTTTAACCTCAAAATCGTTCCTCTGGAAGGCATGAGGTCGGATTGCAGCTCTGTTAGCATAGAACTGATCAGGTCTGTTGTAGTCACCTAGAGTCCTCTGAACAAAACGCCCAGCAGCGTTATTGACAGCAGCAGGGACTCCCACGTTCTCAGCCACTTGCTGAACCTGCTGTTCAACAATGACATTCCCCTCTTGATCAATTCTCTGCCCCTCTTCGTTCCTCCTATTTCCTTTCCTATCAACCAAGTGACCTTCTGCATCTTCAACCAAGATAAGTGGAGCGGCCATTGTAGATTGCTTCTTAGCTTTCCTGTTAGTTCTCTCCAACCTAGCAAGCTCGTCGATGCTCAAAGTCACAAGCTCCTTCTCTTTGTTGCTTCTGGTTCTGCGATTAGGCATACACCTGAAACAGGAACAAAGAAAAGTAGCTGAAAGTCAGTAAACAAATAAAAACTTAGACAAAATCCTAATACTAAAAATCGATAGGCAGCTATTTCTCCCCGGCAACGGCGCCAAAAACTTGATAGGGTCAGGTTTTACCCAAATAAAACTACTACAAGTGCACAGCAAAAGCAGTTGTAGTATAAGGGGTATCAAAATCCCAAGAGAGTAATGCAGACTACACTATCGAATGTAGATTCGGATTTAGCTAAGCAAAATATGATGTATGTAATGCGAATGAATAAATAAAAGTAAGGAAACGATTTTTGTAAGATGATCTAAGTTCAAGAAGACTAAAAGCGCTAAGTCAGGGTAATTCGCAGGTTGAATCCAAGAATGTATGATGCAGGAAATCAGGAATGATTAAGAACCATTTTAAACATGAATCACTGATGTATAACTAATCAATTCTTATTGTAAAAGTTATCTATGCCTAAATCACAGAGTTTTAAATCTCTTTGCAAACCCTAACAACCTAAACATGCAGGATTGATCAGATTCAATTGTTTACAAAACTCCTAAGCCAAATCTCTTTGCACTAAGTTGCTTTGCTCATCAAATACTAGTTCAGGTTATGAATAATGCTCTCACATATATTTAACAACCTATGATTTTCGGATTCCTAGATGATGTGTCTCAGAAATTCGATTTTAAAGCAAGCAGAGATGAAAAACCATGAGATATTCCTAACAGATAGCGATTCTACACTCTTTTCATCAATCTTTGAAAAACCCTAACTTAACTAGCAGATTACTCAGACATGATTATGAGATCACAAAATATAACTGAATAAAATTGCATTAAGAGAAAGAGTAAGAAATAAAGGGGGTTCGAAATCTTCTCAAAAGAGTACATGATTTGTCTCCCCAAAAAGCTCTGAATAAATCTCTCTCTAAGGTCTGTGAATTCTCAAAAACTAAGATAATAGCCAACAATGGTTGAAAAACCTAATAAATAGAGGCTAAACACGATCTGGGGTCTTCATGTAAATAAAGGAACTTCTGGGCCAATTCTGCAAATCTTCTTTATACTTTTAATTAAACAGCCACGCTCCTTCCTTGATGGGTGACGAGCGTCACCAAAGGTGGTGACGAGCGTCACCAAAGGTGATACTTTATGCTTCGAGCTTGGTACTTCGTGGCTTCAACCCAGAATGCTCCAAAAGGTTCCAAAATCTCCAATTATGCTCTATACATGCTATAACCTGCAAAGACTCCTCTAGGACTCTAAAAAGACCAAAAAGACTCAATAAAAAGGACTTATATCATGGTTAAAAACCATAAAAACCATGATATATCAGGCATTTCTGAGTGAAGCTTCTAAACCTTTCCCAACTGTCTCCAAAACTCTCATTTGACCATTGTTTGAAGTTGGAGATCTCATTCCTAAATCTAGCAGTCCTAGAAGCTGAGAAGAACTTGTTGAGAAATGCTCATCTGCATTGCTCCCAAGAAGTGATGCTTGCTTGTGGTAATGACTTTTCCCACATTTGAGCTCTATCACCAAGAGAGAATGAAAACAATCTGAGCTTGAATCCATCATCTGAAACTCCACTAAGCTTTGTCATACCACAAATTCTCTTAAAATGGTCCAAATGCCCAAGAGGATCTTGATTAGGCAAGACAAAGAACTTCTTTTCCTGAACCATAGCAGTCATACTGCTCTTTATCTCATAGTAATAAGTCTCCATAGGTGGAAGGATACCTTGTTTTGAGGGATAGCTAGATGGTATATCTCAAGCACCTATTGGTATTGTTGGCTTTTGATCTCTCATAGCCCAAGCTCCTTGTAAACCATGTGGACCTTGCTGTCCTTGTAAGCCTTGGATTCCTCCTGGACCTTGAAGACTTTGTGGACCTTGTAGACCAAAACCAGCAGCATATGGATGTTCTTCCATGCTTCAACAACTGATTTCTGCTGCTGTGAACCCAAAATATTTGACCTTGAACTTCCGTTGCAGTTGTAGACACTAAAGAGCAAGTGTTGTGGTACCTACAAAAGAGATTCTAGACCAAAATGAGCAATTAGTAACCAAAAATGAAAATAAATGAACTTGAGCTTAAGATCTCTATAAATCCTACTGATCAAATTCATCCCCTAATGGAAACGGTGCCAAATTGATATAAGTTTTTTTGCTATATTAATCCTTAAGCTTACATTAGTCATTGTAACATTAAGTTTCGAAATCCAAAAGGAGATGTTCAAAACAGTAAGAATGCAGTAAATGTCTTAATTCAAGCCAAATAAGAAGATTTAAATGTCTAGTGATATCTCCATTATTTATACCATCTTAGCATGCATTCATCAATAGTTTTAGTCTCTTTGCATGCACATTTGGCTTCTTCTTTTCCCATTTGCATCCAATTAGGAGTTAGTGTAGTTTTAGGAGTTGCATTGCATTTTGCATACATTTGGAGTTTTATTCAGGTACTAGAAGGAGGTTGGATGAACAATAATCGATGATGATATCAATGTGATCTGATCGATATGGAGCATACCGAGGTGAATATCGATGACTCACTATCAATACAGCAAGAGCATGATGTACAGAAGCAGCACCGACTAAGGAGGACCTCGATACGCCATAATGAACCCTACCGAGCAATGTATCGACGTCCCAGATCGATACACCAGAAGACAGGACAATACCGAGGTGCTGTATCGACATGAATCTGCTCTGTTTGCCTTAACAAAAGGGCAATAGTATCGACCTTCACACCGAGGAGAGTCAAGCCGATACACTATTAAAGCCTTCCATATCGACCACTGTATCGACCAGGCCATATCGATACAACACACAAGAAGACTTAATATCAATGTGCGTATCGATGTGAGAGGCCGATATGGTCCATCCAAGTCAGCTGATTTTCGGTTTATTCTTGGTTTATTAGGGGTTTTTAAGATCCACTATAAATACTAAAGTCCTAAAATGGTTAGGCAACTTAGATCATATTAATTTTCTTCTGTTCTTGCTTTAAAAACCTTTCCTCTTTCAGCTTTGCTTTGTAAGAACTAGTTTGATTTAGTGGAATTCTGCATTTGCCTTTAATCTATTCTTGCTTATTCTGCTTTATAATCATGCTTAACCATTATTTCACGTTGGAATCTGTGGTTTTGATTATGGCTAGTGAGTAGTCTTACTTAGGGTTTGAGATGGGATATATTACAGAGGTTTATGATTAGATTAGTGATGTCTTATGTTTAATATGATTATTTTCTCTTTATAAGATGTGCTTAACACTAGATTAGTCTTGGCTAGACTGGTTTAGTATCTTGGCTTTCTCTTATACCTTATAAGTGTTTAATGAAATGCTGCAATGAGTCTTTTATAGGATTTGTTCTCTTAGCCTAAAGAATTAGATGTCTAAGGTGCATTTTGGCTTTATAGGATTGAAGTTCTGTTTTAAAT
Source organism: Thlaspi arvense (assembly GCA_911865555.2). Lineage (NCBI taxonomy): Eukaryota > Viridiplantae > Streptophyta > Magnoliopsida > Brassicales > Brassicaceae > Thlaspi > Thlaspi arvense. The sequence continues at coordinate 17,849,006 of OU466860.2, forward strand.
GCTTGCTGATCATGTGTTTGAGGAAAGGAATTTGTCTTGAATATTATAAATGTTAATCCTATGCTTAGAAGATAGCACTGTTTGGATGGGTTTGAAGCATCACTAGTTTACTTCTAATTCCCTCTTAGTCAATAACCCCCATCTTAGATCCTTGCTTTAATCTATTTGAATTTCCTGCTTTAAATCTGTGTTGCTTAGTCCTATTTAGTTTGATCACAACTGCCTTCTTTAATTTGGCTTGACTTAAGTTAACTGCTGCATTCTTAGTGTCTTACGAACTCAGATGGATTGACACCTTTCATACTACAATGACATGAGTGTGTTAGGATTTGAATAACATAAAATACTGTTATCAAATTGGCTCTGTTGCCATATGGGTTTAGTTTAAGCATCAGGATTTGTGGATTGCTTGAGATGAAGTTATTATTTTCTGTTTGTTACTGATTTGCAAGTTTGCTCTTCCTCTTACAGGTGTATGAACTTGAGGTCTAGAGACAATCAAAACCTGTTGGATTATCAACACAACATTCTGCAACTAGAGAGAGCATTAAGAGCAGCAAATGAAAGAGAGAGACTGCAAAGGTTTCATTAGCTTAACATGGAGCATGGTATTGATGATCAGCGATTTCAAGGACCACCAGGAGAACAAGGTGTTCAGGGAGTTTCTGGTGTTCAGGGACAACAAAGAGTCCAAGGTGAGCAAGGTCAGAGAGGACCAGCACATGCTTCACGCCAATGAAGTCCATTGATGCTGGTGATGCTCCTAACACCAATAAAACCAGGACATGTATCATCCCTCCACTAATGCAGAACAACAACTTCAAAATCAAGTCTGGATTGATCTCTATGGTTCAGAACAGTAAGTTTTATGGCTTGGATATGGAGGATCACTTGGACCATCTAGACAACTTAAACAGATTGTGCGCTCTCACCAAGATCAATGGTGTTACTAAAGACAACTTTAATTTAAGGCTCTTCCCATTCTCTCTAGGAGATAAGGCTCACCACTGGGAAAAGAACATTGATACATGAGTTTTGAGTCTATTTCTCAATCACCCTTTGTACTAGTCATTGTAGTAAGGATTTTTATGTCAATCCAAAAGGGGAAGATTGAAACAGCAGGAATGCAGTAGATTTCCTAATTCAAGCAGATATATAGAGACAATTTAAATGTCTAACAACCTAAGGGATCAAACAGAAATGAAGCAAACACCAAACAGAGAATGAACAGCAAGCAAATCAACTAGACCAAAAGTAAAAACAGAGCAAATTCGAAATAGAACAAAAACAGAGGAAGGACAAGACTTGAGATGGGGTAATTTGTGCCAGGGAACTCTCAACTCAACCTATGATGCTTACAAACTCACACAATGTTATTCCTTGTGCATAAGATTCATTTATATGACTAATCCAATCTCTTGGCACTAATCTCTTTACTAATTACCTAGTCAAGAACTAATTCTCATTAGTGAAATGATAAACAGCAAGCGTTAAGATAATCTATCAATCCTATATTACCAAATCACTCCCTAGACAGCCAATCTCTTGAGCTAGGACAAGCAGTTCTCTTGCAAAGCAGATCAGACATTTCATCAAACACTTGGTGGGCATAAAATGAGCCTTAGATCCTAATCAACATAGCTAAGGCTGATCAGGCCTTAAACACATCAATCAAGAAAAGAAATGGAAGAATTAACAGAAAGCAATCATAGATCAAGCATCAAATTCCCTTAACCTCACCCATCTCAAATTCCTGAGTCACTACTCACTAATCACCATTAAAACCATCAATCCAAAGAGAAATAGATAGCTAATCATGATTAGAAAGATTAAACAAGAAGATAAATGCAAACTTATATTTAAATGGAACAAAGATTCAAACTACAAGTTCGAAACAAAAACAAAAGAAGAAAGAACTGTTGGATAAAAGGATGATCCCAAAAATTAGGGATTTTAAGTATTTATAGGAGTCTAAGCGGAGTGGAAAAATTGTAAATAAGTTGTCTTCAGTCTGGGTGAACATAGATCATCCATGGTCGATATGGGTGATCGATTTGAAGGACATCGATCAGGCTGGCTCGAAGTAGCTGGTTGATGTGCTCCTCTGGTTCTCTATATCGATTAGTTGGTGATCGATTTGTTTGATCGATGCTAAGGTCTCGTTGCTCCTGCTCGTTTACATTGATCACTCCTGAGCGATGCTGGTGATCGATGCAGATGTCCAGAGGCTTGACATGGATCAGTCTTGACCGATGTGAGTGATCGATGTGAACTCTGTTTCTTTATGCTGCTTTACATCAATAACTCCTGATCAATGTGGTTCGTGCCATGATCGATGCTAGACCAAATCTCCATTTTCTTGACTCCTCTTGCTCCTCTTTGATTGGGGGAACTCCATCGATCACTCCCACACTTCCTCTTTGTCTTAAATGGCTCCTTAAGTACCTTGAAACATCCCTTATGCAAAAGAAATGCAAACTACAACCTAAATGCAAGCTAAGTTTAAAAACAAGGAAGAATGGGACAAAAGCAAAGGAAAACATGCATAAGAGGACTAAAACATGAACTAAATGCAAGCTTATATGATTCAATTATGAGAGATATCAACACCCCCACACTTGCCTTTTGCTTGTCCTCAAGCAAATAATAACAAATAGGAGAGTGAGGTTTGAAAGTGGGAGCTCAAAACAAAAGATGCCAATGGAAAAATTAAATCATTGCTCAAGTTATAGGTTCTAAGATGTAAAGAGATTGTTCTACTTCAAAAGCTTTAGCCATACCTGTCATAGCAAACAATGCACTCTAGCTTAGCCTACACAAGCATTCAAATCAGCCAGCTCTTTAACATTCATTAATGGTAACCAATGGATCATGTATATGCAAATAAGTGGGAACATTTTATTTAAAAGGGACATGGTCAAGAGATAAAAATGATCTCATTTAGATAGAGGTTCAAAGACATAATGGATCACTCAATGAAATGACTCTATATTAGGCAAAATGCTAAAGGTAAAAGCACACCTATGCATGCAAGTAAAAGCTCTCTTCTACCTTTTTTTTACCCCAAGATGAACCTATTATCTTCTAAACCCCAAAGTAAAACCCCTAGATCTACCCTTTTTCGAAGCATTTGATCTCTTCTTCCTTCATGTTTGGGAGAAACTCCTTCTTCTTTTTGCTTGTGTGGTTGATTCTTTGTTGGAACTTGTTCTTCTTTGTTGTATAATTGGCGCCATTTTTCTTCACCTTTGGTGGACTGCTTGGCCTGAATTCTAGTTTTGGGATGACGTTTATAAGCTTTGTTTTTGTTGCTGGCACCTTCTTTAGCTTTCACATTTAGAGCTTTTTCTACCTTACACTTAACCACAAACTTAACCTGTTTCCCCATACCACCATCCACATACTTCTTCTTCTTCTTCTAAAACATATAGACAGTAAAACTCAAATAACTTATACTACCCTTTCCCAAACTCCTAGCCAAAAACCAAGCACAAGATGCAAGCTGGTGTCTACAAGAGAGCTTCTCCATGCCAGCCTAATTCCTAACACTTTTTGCCAAGATATAAGGAAAAGTAATGTAATGCAAGGCCTCACAACTCTCACAATAGTGTTTTAAGTTCAGAAAAAAAGGATGGAGTTAGGGTGTGGTTAACTGTCCCATAATTATGTGGCACCAAGATGCCCGAGCGTGGTCACATCGAGGTGCCACAACGAGGAGAACACCAAGGGCCCAGCTCGATATAGACAAATGCATCTCAAAACACCAGATTGAAGGGATGGCACTACCCATGGTATCCACTGGCTTTCTACAGTGTGATGAATGTCCATCCTCCACCCTTCCAACCTCCAATACAAGTAAACACCTTCCCCTTCCTTTACTCTTTACACATTCTCCTTCACATTACATTTTTACATTGTGGTTTGCCTCCTTTAACATTTCTAATACACATTGGATTGTGTATTCTAAGTGTGGGGGAGGCTTTTGTTGGACTATCATTCTGCATCCATATCACATTTGCACTTACATATAGCTAAGCAACCATGCATTGCACTTAAGTCAAAGAAAAATACATAAAAATATGAATATTTTCAAAAATTGATTTCTTAAATACAGAGTGTTCATGTGAATTAATATAGGACTTAGACTTCATGCATTCAATTAGGTTGTAGCTTGCTTGTTTAAAATAGGTGAAATGATAGCAAATCTTTGAAAATGCTAGTGGTTTATGAAAATGATGCCCTTGTTCTTAGTTATTTGATGCATTTTATGAAGCACTTGAAATAAGGCTGAACCACTCTTTGAATTTATGATTTTGAAACTTCTGCTTGAATTGAAGCTTGCTTGATTTGATCTTGACCTTTATATAAGTGGAACCTTAATTTGAACTTCGAATTATCTTGTTTGTGCGTTGAAAGTGATTGCATGGCTACCAATATACATACTTGGATCATCTTCTTCTTCTTTTTCACTACCCTTGTTGATCCAAGTAGCTGATCCTCATCATTAAGGGACAATTAAACACACCTTGAACCAAGCCTTCCTTCTAAACCCAAACACTATTGTGAGAGTTTGAGAGGCCTTGCATTATCATTTTTGAATTTATCATGGCAAAAAGTTTTCAGATTAAGGCTGGCAAGGAGGAGCTCTCTTGTAGACATCAGTTTGGATTCTGAGCTTGATACTAGGCTAGGAGTTTTGGAAAAGGAGTAGTGTTAAGTGGTTTAAGCTTTAAATGTTTGTATCTTTTACGAAGAGAAGAAGAGTGGGAATGGTTTCATGAAGAGAATGATATTGTGGGAGGATGATTGTATCTTGTGGTTAAGTGAAAAAGAAGAAAGCTCTATGTTACAAAGAAAAAAAGGTGCCAACAGTAACAAGCTTACAAAGGTCATACAAAAGGAGAAAAATCAGACCAAGCAATCCACCAAACAAGTGATGTAAAGTGGCACATATACAAAAAGAAGAGCAAGTTCAAAAAGAAGTCATCCATACAAGCAAAAGAAGAAGAAGTCTCCCATATTTCAAGAAGAAAATGATAATAAAAGCTTTGGGAAAAGGTAGATTTAGGGGTTTATCTTGGGAATTAGACTTAATTAGGACAATCTTTGGGAAAATGGTAGAAGAGAGCTTTGACTTGCATGCATAAGTGTGCTTTTACCTTTAGCGTTTTGCTTAAGATAGATTAATTTCATATAAGAGATCCCCTGTTTCTTTAAGCCATTGATGAATGAGATCATTTTTATCTCATAACCATGTCTCTTGAGCCAAATGCTTTCACTTGATTTGCACAAACTTGATCATTTGGTTACTTGCTAATTGAATGTTAAAAACGTCAAGTGATTTGGGAGTTTGTGTAGATTGATAACTTGAGAATCATTTTCATTTTTTGATAAGTGTGGCTAAGTTTTAGAGTACAGTTCCATCATTTGCATTCTAGCAATAGAAACATGGACATTTTGATTCATTGTTAGCAGTTTAATGATATGAGTTCTCATTTTAAAACCTCATCACCATACTTGATCTTTTGTTTGCTTGAGGGCAAGCAAAAGCTAAGTGTGGGGGTGTTGATAGCTTCCTATATTAGAGAACATTAGGCTGCATTTCATGCATCTTTTCCCTTGTTTTTGCATGTTAGAGAGGTATTTTAGGTCTCATTTTCATCTAGAAGTAACATTGCATGCATTTATGATAACAGGTTTTTTACTAATGCAAGCAGGAGGTTATCAAAACTCAAGCAACACACAGCCGTAGTATAACAAGAGGTATCAATCCATTCCTAGGGAGCAGGAAGAGCAATGAGAATGCATGGATCTAGCAAATCTAAAGAAAATGGATAAATGATTGGTAAAATCTAGGAAAACTAGATGCAACGATCTAATGCAATGGAAAACAATTTTAAAATCCCTGGAAGAGGGTTAACTACCACGAGGAACAAGCAAAAGATGAAAGATGCAAAGCTACTAAAAACTAAAAATCGACCAGTGAATCGACCACAGGATCGAGCACTGGATCGAGCAGAATGGATCAATTTAGCAAACAACTTAAACAGAACGACTTCTAATGATTAAGAATACAAGCTAAATGACAAGCGAATGATGAACATATGTTTAAAATACTAAAAGAGAGGGTTCAGGGTCGAGGGTCATATTCAAGGGTATCAAAGATTCAAGCTTTGGTTTGAAAACATTTAGATCTACTCTTTTAAGAGGTTTCTCTAGGCCTTGAAAACGAAACAAGAACCATCCATGGCGTGTGATATGGTTCACTTCCTCAACCTCTTCTCCAAACCCATGGCATTTGGTGGAAAAAGAGATTAAAGAGCTAGAAAGACAGATTTCAAATATTGACCTAACTAATCCCCTAAAAAACCATACCATATGGGAAAGGAAGGATTAGTCTCTAGGATCTGGTTTTCTAGGACATCTGAATCCTGTCAAGGTAAGATAGCCTTTTGTTCATAGAGACCTTTTCCAAGGCTCTCTAGGCTTTAAGATCCCAAGATCCTAGAAGAGAAGGTATGAAGAACAAAGAAAACACAAAGCTTTAAACCCTTTAAACCATTTTGAATCACCTCAACCCCAAAACCCGAAACGACTACTCACTACACATGTTAAAGATTGAAGCAAAAGCAATAACGATAAGCTAACCATGATTAACGAAAGATTAAGGAAAAGCTTGCTTGATATTAAAAGATTCAAAGGTTCAAAAACTGGAAAAAGCTTAAAGTGTTGTAACAATGGCGAATCGCCTAACTTAGAGAAAAAACAGAAAGGACAGAATCAAGATAGGATAAAGGTGATGGCTGCTTTTGCCAAAAATGGCTAAACCGTTAGCTGGTCCCTCCTTCGCTAGCCGCCAAAGACAGCTGGACGGATGAGGGTCGTCTGGGATCGACCTTGAGATCGACCATTGAGCTCGATCATCTTCAGGAGTGGCCTTGCTTCGCTCGATCTTCTGGTCGATCTGGTTGGAGGGATCGAGTATCTTCCTCGATCTACTTCTCGATCTTTGGATGATCGAGTCTTGGTCTCGATCTGGCTCTCGTTCTGCATGGCATCATTTACGTCTGTACTCCAGATCGATCTCCTCTCTCGATCTTGGTCTCGATCCTTCCTCTTGAATCGACTAGGTGCACCCGATCTTCTGGTCGATCTCATCTAGATCGACCTGCCTTGCTCGATCCGCTACTCGATCTCGGGTCCTTAGCATGCACGTCTGAGTTCTTCAAGTATCCATGAGCTCCACTTTGAACCTCCTCACGTCCACATAGCCTCCGCAACTCCATAGTGCTCCAAGCAACCTGATAATGATGTATATATGCAAGAAACAAGCAAAATGCAAATGCAAAGGGACTTAAAACCTAAAATGCAACAAATGGAGCAAACTATCTTATAATGCATGATGAATGCATGAAAAACTATCCTAAATGCATGCAAAATATGCAGAATATAGGGTAATATCAACTCCCCCACACTTGCCTTTTGCTCGCCCTCAAGCAAACAAAATTCAAGAAGGAAGAGAGGTTTTAAAAACGGGGGTTTAATCTTCTTGCAAAAGTGTTTTTTCAAATGAATCAATTCAATGGTCCTAGTTCTTAATCCTAAGATGCAATGCACACACTCATACTCCAAAGAACTTAGCCATACTCATCACATAATGAATTTCAAATCATGACTCTCATATGCCAAACAATCCAAGAATCCTATCTTTTAACATTTATTAAACTCAAAACCGTGAATCACACTTATGCACTTTAAAACCGAATACACTTGGCTAAGGGATAAGGGTTGCAAGATAAAAATGATCTCGCTTACAAGGGCTATTCTAACAAGGGGTTATCTAAAAGAATGGCTGAATTTCACATAATGCTAAAGGTGAAGACAATAGATGCATACATGATTAAACCTTCATCTACCCATGCATACTAATCAAAGATCCTAGAACCCTCTAATTTTTCTTATCTTTTAAAACTCACTCACCCTCCTAAAGACTACCTTATCACCAAGGCAATTCGCCTAGCAAAAACCCAAGTAAAAGCATCATTTCAAAACTCTTTAGGCTAGTGGAAAGGCTGAAAACATACTTAGCTCTTCTCTTTTACTTTGATAGCTCTCTACTCATTTTTTTTTCTTTCTTTTTAAACACTTGGCCTTTTGGCTCTTTTCTCTTTTTTTTTGTTATTTATTTTGAGAGCTACCTTCTTAGTTAAACTTAGAGCTTTTATTTTTTTAAAACAGCGAGCCTTCCACTTAAAACCATTGAAACCTTTTTAATTCAACTTCCAAATATCAAACTCTTTAAATCGAAGCAAAACAAAGCAATCCCCAAGAGCACCCGCCCTATCCTAAGCCTAAAACTAGCTTCAAAATGCAAAGCTAGTATCAATATGAAAGCCTAATCATGTCATCTAAACCTAACACTTTATGCTTAGTTCAACCAGAAAGAGGCCTCATAAAGATTTAACACACAAGAACATTGGCTTGAAAGGAAGGTAAGGTACGGGTGAGGAAATCTAATTAGGCTTACAAGAGAGTGGTAAAAGGAAGAAGAAAGCCTAAATATGTATTAGTAATCCATTTATCCTTTTTCAAATGCATAAGTATGATAATTAAGAAGATTTAAATTAAGGTTCTCACTTATTAGGATAGGATTCAATTCATGAATGTTTGATATATCATGGTTTTTATGGTTTTTAACCATGATATAAATCCTTTTTATTGAGTCTTTTTGGTCTTTTTAGAGTCCTAGAAGAGTCTTTGCAGGTTATAGCATGTCTGGAGCATAACTGGAGATTTTGGAACCTTTTGGAGCATTCTGAGTGGAAGCCACGAAGTACCTAGCTCGAAGAAGAAAGTATGACATATGGTGACGCTCGTCACCAATCTGGTGACGCTCGTCACCCAGAAAGGAAGGGGTCGTGGCCTGTTTTTAAAAGATTGGGAAGAAATTGCAGTTCTGGCCCAGAAGTTCCAGTATTTGCAAAAAGGCCCCAGATCGTGTTTTAGCTTGTATATTAGGTTTTTCAGCCATTCTTTTGGCATCAATCTTGTATCTTATTATTTTTGAGAGCTTTAGAGAGAGATTTGTAGCAGAGCTTTTGGAGAGACAAATCAGACTCCTTCAGAGCAGATTTTGAACTCCTTTATTTCTACTTCTTATTTCTTTTATGCAATCTATTCTTTTCATGATGTTTTCTCAAATCACCATGTCTGAGTAGTTTGTTAGTTAAGTTAGGGCTTTTCAAAGGTTGAAGAAGAGTTTGTAGAATTGCTAAAAACTTATAGGAAATTCATTGGTTCTTCATCTGTGCTTGCATTCATATCGATTTCTTAGACACATCATCTGGATTTCGAAACCCTAGGTTTTTGATAGATGTGAGAGCATTATTATTCACCTGAACTAGTATTAGATGAGCAAAACGCCCTAGTACAAAGAGATTTGGCTTAGGAGTTTTGTGAACAATTGAACCTGATCATTACTGTATGTTTAGGTGGTTAGGGTTTGCAAAGAGATTTGAAACTCTGTGATTTAGAAATAGATAACTTCTTCAATGAGAATTGATTAGTTATATCTTTGCGATTCATGTTCAAGACGGTTTTAATTCATTCCTGATTGCATGCATTCTACACTCTCAGATTCAACCTGCGAACTGTCCTGACTTAGCGCCTTTAGCTTTCTGAACTTTAAGAACAAGCATAAAAACGCCCTCTTGCATTTATTTTACTGTTTTGCATTACATTCATTATTTATCGCTTAGCTTAATCTGAATCTATAATCGCTAGTGTGGTTTACATACTCCCTTGGGATTCGATAACCCCTTGTACTACAACTGCTTTTGCTGTGCACTTGCAGTAGTTTTATTTGGGTAAAACCTGACCCTATCAAGTTTTTGGCGCCGTTGCCGGGGAGTAATATCTGCCTATCGATTTCTAGTATTAGGATTTTGTCTAAGTTTTTATTTGTTTACTGACTTTCAGCTACTTTTCTTTGTTCCTGTTTCAGGTGTATGCCTAATCGCATAACCAGAAGCAACAAAGAGAAGGAGCTTGTGACTTTGAGCATCGACGAGCTTGCTAGGTTGGAGAGAACTAACAGGAAAGCTAAGAAGCAATCTACAATGGTCGCTCCACTTATCTTGGTTGAAGATGCAGAAGGTCATTTAATTGACAGGGAAGGAAACAGGAGGAACGAAGAGGGGCAGAGAATTGATCAAGAGGGGAATGTCATTGTTGAACAGCAGGTTCAACAAGTGAATGAGAACGTGGGAGTCCCTGCTGCTGTCAATAACGCTGCTGGGCGTTTTGTTCAGAGGACTCTAGGCGACTACAACAGACCTGATCAGTTCTATGCCAACAGAGCTGCAATCCGACCTCCTGCCTTCCAGAGGAACGATTTTGAGGTCAAACCTGTCTACTATCAGCTGGTTGGTCAGCATCCCTTCCATGGTTTACCTCATGAGCATCCTATGGATCACATAGAGAGGTTTGAGGACCTAGCTTCAAGTGTCAAAGCTACTGGAGTCAGCAATGATTTCCTGTTCTGCAAGCTTTTTCCCTACTCTCTTGGAGGAGAAGCTGCATATTGGCTGAAGCAACTGGAACATGCTTCATTGACTACTTGGGAAGACACCAAGAATGCCTTTTTGAACAACTTCTATGATGATGCAAGATCAGAGGACATGAGGACGAAAATTGCATCATTTACACAAAGCCCTACTGAAGCTTTCAAGACCTCTTGGATCAGGTTCAAGTCTTATCAAAGGGACTGTCCTCATCATGGTTTCAGTCAGGTTCAATTACTTGGAATTTTCTTCAGAGGCATTGACTGGAAATATCAGATGGCGCTGGATGCAGCAAGTGCAGGAAACTTCAACACCAACAGACCAGAAGAAGCTGTAAGATTGATTGAAAACTTGGCCTGCAGTAACAGCACTAAAAACGCTGATTTTCAGAGAAAGCAGCAGGCTGGTTTGAATGATGGAAACCAAATAGCTGAAGTTAAGGCTAAGTTGGACAGCATGCACAGCCTTTTGGTGGGAAAGAAATCAGTCCAATTCGCTGCAGAAGTGGAGAGTTTCGAAAATCCTGAAGAATTTGAGCAGAAAGATGTTAATTTCATCAATGGAGGGGGTTTTCAGGGACAAAGGTTTGGAAATCAGCAATGGATGAGAGGATACAACAGCAATAATCAGCAGAGTACCTTTACAGGAGGACAGAGCACGCCTGGTTACACTCCTAAGCCCCCATTCCAGAAGACTGAAGTTGAGAAACCTTACCAAAACAGCAAGGATTATGGTTCTTCTTCCTACCAAACTGCACCTCCACAAGACAATAAAATGGAAGCTATGCTGGAGCAGGTACTTGAAGGACAGCAGAAGATGACAGTGAACTTCAATGGCAAGCTAGATTCGCTGTATCAAGACCTGAATGGAAAAATTGAGAGTCTGAACTCTCACATGAAGAAGCTTGATGTGCAGGTTGCTCAAACTGCAGGAGCTGTTCAAAGGCAAGAGGGATTCCTTCCTGGAAGGACTGATATCAATCCCAAGCATCAGGTTAATGCCATCACGATCAGGAATGAAAAGGAGCTTAAAACAGTGCAGAAAAAGAGGCTGAGTGCAGAGCAAATCGTGCAACTCATGGAGTCTGAAGATGAAATTTTTTCTGTCTCAGAGGTGAGTGACGAGCGTCACCAAGGAGGAGTGACGCTCGTCACCAATTTACAAGGATATCGGGGGTTGGCACAGGTGAGTGACGAGCGTCACCCCCTTGGTGACGGTCGTCACCCACCCCAGAACGAAGCTGCTTCGCCTGTAACTGCAAATTATGACCAAGAACGTGTCTATAAACCCAAAACACCATTCCCCAAGCATCCTAGGAAATCTAAACAGGAGATAAAAGAAGCCAGATGCAAAGCTATGATAGACAAGCTGATGCTTGAGATCCCACTTGCTGATGCAGTCAAGCTTTCACCAGCTCTAAGAAGGTATGTAAAGAGAATGGTTGTGAATGGGTGTAAGTCCTGAGGAAAGAGCATTGCTTACCAGAGACATCAGTGCAATTCTCTTAGGCACAGTTCCAAAGAAGAAGAAGAAGGTGACTGTTTCTGAACAAGTCAATACCATCACTCAAAGCAGAGTTCCAGAGAAGCTATCTGATCCAGGGACCTTTGTGCTTGATTGCTCAATATCTGCAGGACGTTTTCCACACTCTCTATGTGATCTAGGGTCAAGTATTAACTTGATGCCTTTCTCTGTTGCTGCTAGACTTGGAATGACTGATTTCAAGCCAGCTGGGATCTCTCTCATCCTAGCAGATCGATCCATAAGGACCCCAGAAGGCATGTTAGAGAATGTTCATGTTAACATTGAAGGCTGCATAATTCCTACAGATTTTGTGGTTCTGAAATATGCTGAAGAACCTAAAGATCCTCTTATTCTGAGAAGACCATTCTTGGCTACAGATGGAGCCATCATTGATGTTAGAAGGGGGAACATTGAGCTTGATCTTGGTGATGTTGTCATGAACTTTGACATGGATAAGTTAAGAGGGAGTTCTACCATTGATGGTCAGACCTTTTCTGTAAGAACTTCTAGAGATGAAGAGACTGTCTTGGAGCATTCAGAAGACACTATTGTTGAGTGTGTCAATGAATCAGATATAAGTGGGCAAGTGAGCAAGATGGCTGTTGAAGAGCCAATATCTGAAACTCCTGCAGAAGCTGTTGGGTTTGAGGATTGCAGTGAGGATCATATCTTCATGACTGGGCTTGAAAAAGAGGTTCTAATGAATGCCAAGTTTCTGGAGGAAGACGTGTATGTGATGGAAGCAACACTTGCAGAGCTGAATTGCAGGAAAACTGCAGAAACTCGAACTGCAGAGTCAGTGACGAGCGTCACTGACCTGGTGACACTCGTCACCAACCTGGACACAAAGGAGAGACGTGATATTTGCTCTACAAGTCCATCATATGTTGCCAATCCGAAAATTCAACAGTCCACAACCCAGAAACCTGCAACTAAGCAAAGGTATGCACTTCCTGGAACAAGTTCCAAACCTCCTAATCTAATAAATAAGAATTTAAAAGGTGAAAAAGATGCTTCACACTTATGCAAGCAACGAGATTCTCGTAGAAAGCTTGGTGTTTCTTTTGATGATTCTGCAGGAAAACGAAATGTCCCACCCACACTCACGACCCACCCTGCTGATGTTCCTCACTTCCTTGGAAGTATTCATACATCTACTGCTTACAAACCACCATGGATGAGGAGACATTCTCCTCCAAGGCATTCAATGCCACCTTCTGTTCCACCAGCTGTCTGAACAGCAATCAAAGTCGAGCTAATGACTTTAAACAAGTGCTTAGTGGGAGGCAACCCACTGGTAAGTTTTCTTTTTCATATATTAGTTCAGTTTTCTATTACATAGCTAAAAAAAACCCAAACAAATGAGGAAAAGTCGAAAAAAAAAAAAGAGTCATTTTGTTCAGTTTGCTTGGATGATATCTTGTGAACTTGTTGGACATGGATTATGCTTTGTTTGGATGTTTTGATGTGTTTTTTTAGTGCTCTTACAGTTTGACTTCGGAGTACACATGATGGCATAGCATTTAAACATCCAACATGACGATTTCTGAAGTTTCAGAGTGGTGACGCTCCTTCGCGAGGTACCACTTTTCCACCTTGGTTTTACACGTTCTCATGCTTCATTTTGACCAACTCTTGGCTTAATAACACTGGGGACAGTGTTGTTCAAGTCTGGGGGAGGTGGTTACTGACGTTGTGTGCTTTGTGTCATGTTTATAGAGTCTTAAAGTTGAGTCAAAAACCTGTTTTTCTAGAGTCAAAATTTTTGAAACTGTCAGTTTTTCTTGGAACTAACCATAGGACGTTTTTGCTGATAAGAACCATTGCCACAGTAGTTGATTACAAGTCTTACTAAGTTGAAAGTCATAGGTAGATCAGTCTAGCAATGAAGGTTTAGGTTCTTAGAGAATCTGGAAAATTTACTGTTAGCTCCACCTTAATGAACTTTAAACTTCTTGTCTAGGTGATTGATTCTTATTGATCTTGATTCTCTCTTTAAGCACTGACAATAAGGTTAAGATACAGTCTCTCTTTGATCTTCCCTAATGTAGTTTTTAAAAGTTTAAGTCCAAAGAATAGTGCATTCATGACCCTGTCTCCTCACAAGGAACAACAGTAGTGAACACATTCAAGAACCTGTCTCCTCACAAGGAACACAAGCATTGAGTAGCATCATATCTTAGACTGAAAAAGTTGAGAAAAAAAAAGAAGTGAAATATCGAAAGTATCCTAAGGAAAAAGATTAAGGGAAGAGAAAATAGGAGAGTTGTGTTGAGCTCTATTTGTTCAGTTGTTAGGAAGGGAAAAGAATCTGTAAAGTGATTAAGATGATAAAACTTTGATGAGATATTACACTTAGATAAAAATAAGGAGTTAGCAGTAGAAATTTCGGGTTTCTTGAAGGGATTTGGACTGGACTTGAGAGATTTGCTAAGCTTGTGATGATTAAACTGAAATTTGATCTTGTGTTGACTATGTGGTATGTGGATTCGAAAGCTCTAACTAGTATGGTGTTCCTGATGACTGACTGACTGTTTCTTGTTTTCAAACCTCGACCTTATTCTTTGTCTGATGTTTGCTTGAGGGCAAGCAAAAGCTAAGTCTGGGGGAGTTGATATATCATGGTTTTTATGGTTTTTAACCATGATATAAGTCCTTTTTATTGAGTCTTTTTGGTCTTTTAGAGTCCTAGAAGAGTCTTTGCAGGTTATAGCATGTCTGGAGTATAACTGGAGATTTTGGAACCTTTTGGAGCATTCTGAGTGGAAGCCACAAAGTACCTAGCTCGAAGAAGAAAGTATGCCATATGGTGACACTCGTCACCAATCTGGTGACGCTCGTCACCCAGAAAGGAAAGGGTCGTGGCCTGTTTTTAAAAGATTGGGAAGAAATTGCAGTTTTGGCCCAGAAGTTCCAGTATTTGCAAAAAGGCCCCAGATCGTGTTTTAGCTTGTATATTAGGTTTTTCAGCCATTCTTTTGGCATCAATCTTGTATCTTATTATTTTTGAGAGCTTTAGAGAGAGATTTGTAGCAGAGCTTTTGGAGAGACAAATCAGACTCCTTCAGAGCAGATTTTGAACTCCTTTATTTCTACTTCTTATTTCTTTTATGCAATCTATTCTTTTCATGATGTTTTCTCAAATCACCATGTCTGAGTAGTTTGTTAGTTAAGTTAGGGCTTTTCAAAGGTTGAAGAAGAGTTTGTAGAATTGCTAAAAACTTATAGGAAATTCATTGGTTCTTCATCTGTGCTTGCATTCATATCGATTTCTTAGACACATCATCTGGATTTCGAAACCCTAGGTTTTTGATAGATGTGAGAGCATTATTAATCACCTGAACTAGTATTAGATGAGCAAAACGCCCTAGTACAAAGAGATTTGGCTTAGGAGTTTTGTGAACAATTGAACCTGATCATTACTGTATGTTTAGGTTGTTAGGGTTTGCAAAGAGATTTGAAACTCTGTGATTTAGACATAGATAAATTCTTCAATGAGAATTGATTAGTTATATCTTTGCGATTCATGTTCAAGACGGTTTTAATTCATTCCTGATTGCATGCATTCTACACTCTCAGATTCAACCTGCGAACTGTCCTGACTTAGCGCCTTTAGCTTTCTGAACTTTAAGAACAAGCATAAAAACGCCCTCTTGCATTTATTTTACTGTTTTGCATTACATTCATTATTTATCGCTTAGCTTAATCTGAATCTATAATCGCTAGTGTGGTTTACATACTCTCTTGGGATTCGATAACCCCTTGTACTACAACTGCTTTTGCTGTGCACTTGCAGTAGTTTTATTTGGGTAAAACCTGACCCTATCAATGTTCAACTTAAGCCACGAAAATCAAAACACATAATCCAAGTATGGTGAGAGCTTACTTTCAAAGAGTGTACAATGCATCAAATGACTACTAACTAGGGCCTTGAAACAATTTATGAGCTTAAAACACTTTTTAAGAAAAACTTTTACCCCTTATGCAAATGTAAACAACCTAGATGCTCAAAAACTCTAGACTCAACCTAAAATGTTCAACAAAGTGAATGCAACTACATGAATTTTTTTGAAAATTTTAAAAATTATACCAATTTTTTTTTGTTCTTTTCTAATGCCTTATGATGTATGCAAGACTCAAAGGATGATAACAGAAAATAAGAAGAAAGAAAACATGTCAAATAAACCACACACTCCCCCAAACTTGAATGACACTGTCTCGGTAAAAACACAAAGCAAATCCAAGAGAGTTCAAAACACAAAGCAAAAACAAAGAAAACATGTGATGGTTGTTGGTACCTCGGAGCTAAGAAGTGCTGGAGCTTGAGGTTGCTCCAGACTTCTTGTTCTTTGTGGGGGTCTCGTGAGCTGCTGCATTGCCTTTGTCCTTTGCAGCTTCTTCATGAACCGAGTGGCGCGCAGATTGAGCTGTTGCTTGTGGCTCACGGATCTCAATGACTCCGGTGGATCTCCTTCTCTTCTCGGGCTGCTCAACTTCTTCGCTTATAGCCTTCTTAGGTGAGCTCCCTTGAAGCACCTTGACCTTCTTGGCAAGCTTCTTGATTACTTTGCTTTGCCATTTGTTGATTTTCCTTTGCATCTCCACAACAGAAGCAAGGAACTTCTCGGTCTTAGTCTGCGGCTCAAGATCAACCTTGGGGAGAACAAAGCTCTCGAGCATCTCATCATCCGAGGCAGGAGACTCTGATCGTGGGCGAGCAGCTAGTGCTGGAGCAGCTGTTCCTCCTAGAGGCGCAAAACACTCCTCTACACTCGGCAAGAACTCTACATTGCCAACTCCTAGAAGCTCTGTTTCCACCTTGTTTGGCAAGATGCACACTCGCTTTTCGTTCTCAAAGTCAATGTACAAGTAGGCGTAGAAACCCTCGGCTGGCGAGCGTCCCAAGCTATCCGTGTAGATCTCATCCATGAAGGCTCTCTCCGGAACAGGAGTGAAGTCTTGAAGTGGTACGCCAGCTTGGACAAACAAGGGCGTGAGGAAACCTCCAATAAGCGCTGAGCTTGCCTTGCATCGCAAGGCATATGCCTTGTACTTCACCAAGGAGGCGGCTAAGATGCACCCATAGTTCACGTCGTCGCCGAGCTCATCCTCCATTGGCTCGTCATTCTCCTTAGGATCACACACGAGGTGCTTCACGCCTTGGAATAGGAAGCAAAGCTCGGTCTTGGTGACTGTTGGGGCTACGGACCATCCACTGAAGGTGTTGGCGATCAGCTTGAGCGTGTATCTCAGCACCGGACTCCTCACTCTCTTGATATTCGCCGTATTCGCCTTGTAGTCATCGTTGCTTATGAGATCCCACAAGTCATTGGCTTGAGTGAAAGGAGGGAACTCAACCTTGTTGGCAGCAGCATTGAGGCCGTAGGCTTGACAAAGCTCTGGGATTGAGAGACGAAAGCCCTGACGCTTGATCTTAAAGGAGATGTGGCCTTGAGAAGGAGTATGGATGCTCAGGTTCTCATATGCGAACTCCAAAGTGGCTAGGAAATCGATTGTCACTTCGGGAAAGGTTTGGCAATCCATTCATGACAAGCACCTGAGCCCTATGTTCTTGAGGAGTTGCTCAAAATATCCAAAGATCCCCATCTTAGACAGCAAACCCCTATCCGCAACCTTTGTTGGTTCGAACCGAAGCCTCTCCAGCCTCTTCTTGGCTTGCTTTTCCTCCTTAGACCATCTGACCCTCTCCTGAACCACCACTTCTTGACCTTCTCCTTCTTGTGCTGTCTCCTCTCTCGTTCTTTTTGGAGCCATGGTACCTGAAACACAATTCTCAAGCAAGAGAATGAGCAAAGGCGGCGAATATTGAGAGAAAGACTAAGCAAGAAAGAAAAAGTTATAACTATTACCCTAGATATTTAGGGGATTTATAAAAATTCTAGCAAGATAATAGAGAGAGAAATCTAGAGATAAGATCAAATCAAGAATTTTTCCTAATATCTAGCTAGTGAAAAAAAATCGTTAAACTCCTAACATCTATTATTCAAGCAAAGCAATAAAAAGGAAATTTCCAAAAGATTTTGAACAATGATTTGAAAGTACCTTTGCAGAGATTGAAAACAGATGATGTTGGCCTTTAGGAGAAGAAAATCACACTCTCTCTTGTTTTGGAAATCTCGAAATACAAGTGAGAGAGTGTGTGGTTTCATGAAAATATGTAAAGGCCACCAAAATACAAAACCATGGGCCAGATTTAGTGGTTTCTGACAAAAAGCTTGGTCAAGGCACATCTTTCATGGTCAAAGATTCCTGCCTTGACCAAGATTTGAATTTAAAAACTGGAGGGAAAGAAGAAAAGAGGGAAAAGAAATCATACCTCGACACGAGATCGAGTCCATTTGGTCGATCTAGGACTCGATCTCATGCCCATAATGGCTAGGATAGAGAGGTTTGATCGATCAGGTACTCGATTCAATTTGCATCGAGTCTTAGATCGATTGTACCCTCTCGTTCCTTGACTTTTGGTCAACCAGGCATTGGTCCTTAGATCGAGCTACGTGATCGATTTGAGGGTCGATTTAGCTTAGATCGAGTCAGAGATCGAGTTGACTGATCGATCTATCCTTGAGGAACCTTCCCGAGAGAAATTTGATTGGTCAATCCAGATTTGGACCGATCGATCCAAACCTCAAGAATTTACTAGATCGAGCTAGTGAATCGAGAGGAGCCAAGATCGAGCTAGGATAAGTCGATCTAGCACTCGATCTCTAGCCTATACTTAACCCTTCTCGCCTCTTTTGGACTCCAAGATCAGACCTAACAATCTCTTATCCATTCACCTACTCACTTTAAAAGCATAAAATTGAAGTAGAAATAAAGCAAAAATATGTACAAGATAGACATGGGAATGCCTCCCAAGTGCGCTTTCTTTAACGTCTTTAACTAGACTTTACTTGGTTTACGCTTGAAGAGGATCTTGAAGAAGCACGGATGTATACTCCCTGCTGCAGTCACTCGCCAGGTAGGGCTTAACCCTGTGCCCGTTGACCGTGAAAGCATTGCCGCTCTTGCAAACCAATGTAACCGCTCCATAGAGTAGAACCTCTTTGATCTCAAACGGTCCACACCACCTTGATTTGAGCTTGCCCGGGAACAGCTTCAACCTCGAGTCATAGAGTAGCACCAGACTGCCTTATCTTAACTCCTTGTGAACAAGCTTCTTGTCGTGAACAGCCTTAGTCCGCTCCTTGTAAATCTTAGCACTGTCGTATGCATCTAGCCATAGCTCATCAAGCTCATGTAGTTGAATACACCGCTTCTCATGAGCTGTCTTGAGGTTGTAGTTCAGCTGCATCACTGCCCATATTGCCCTATGCACTAACTTAACAGGAAGATGACATGCCTTGCCGTAAAGAAGAGTAAAAGGAGTAGTACCAATGGGGCTTTTGAAAGCGGTTCGGTAAGCCCACAAAGCATCGTCTAGCTTAACTGCCCAATCTTTTCTATTAGCCCCGATGATATTGCTACATATTTCATGTGTTTTGCATACATATAAGATAGTTTCTCATGCATTTACCTTGCACTTTAGGCTAGTTTGCATCACTTTAGGTCCTATAGTACTTTTGCACCAGCATTTGCATGTTTCTTGCATTTTGCATTGCATTCAGGTTGTTTTCGGCTACTTTGGAGCTATGGAGGATTCGTGGACGTGCTAAGGCTCGTGAGGAAGTTCGTGGACACTTGGAGAAATCAGGATTGCATGCTAAAGACCCGAGATCGAGTAGCAGATCGAGCAAGGCAGGTCAATCTAGATGAGATCGACCAGAAGATCGAGTGACACGAGTCGATGCGAAGGAAGGAATCGAGATCAAGATCGAGAGAAGAGATCGATCTGGAGTACGGATGTAAATGACACCATGCAGATCGAGGACCGGATCGAGTTTCAACCCGATCAGCACAAGATCGACTCAGAGATCGACCAAAGTCACCCGATCCAAGCCAAAAATCGAGAGCGAGATCGAGCCTCCTGATCGATCCCAGACTACTTTAACCGTTTTTGGCTTCTAGCGAGGGGGGGGACCATCGAGCTGTTTGCCCATTTTGGGAAGGCGGCGATCCTGCTATTTGGAGGGGGCGTTTTCACTTTATCTTTTTATCTTCTTTTCTCTAGTGGGGAGGCGATTATCTCTGCCATTGTAGAACTCTGAGTTTTCTTGCTTTTACGTGTTGAATATTAAACCTTTGCTTTTAATCTACCATTTTCATGTTTAGTCGATCATCTATTGCATTTTGTTCGGTTTACTTTATGAGTGGTGAGTAGTTTCATCGGGTTCTCGGGGTTGAGAGGATTCAAAGGGGTTGAAAAGGTTTAAAGCTTGTAATTTTCTTGTTCTTCATGGCTTTCTCTTCTAGGATATCTAGTGCTTAAGGCTTAGAGACTCTCACGCCAAGATCTCTATGATCCGAGGGATGTCTTACCTTGACCGGATCCAAATGTCCCTGAAAGTCGAATCCTAGAGGCTAATCCTTCCTTTCCCACAAGCCATGGTTGTTTAGGGTATTAGTTAGGCCGTAAATCTATGTTTTATGCCCTTCAGTCTCTTTTTCCACTAAAAGCCATGGGTTTGGAGAAGAGAATGAAGGAGTGATCCATACCATACGCCATGTATGGATCTTGTTTTGTTTTCAAGGCTTAGAGAACCTCACAAAGTGAGTAGATCTAAAGTTTTCAAACCAAGCTTGAACCTGTGAAACCCTTGAATATGATCCTCAACCCTGGACCCTCTTTTTTTTTTTTTCTCAGCTCTGTTAATCATTTGCTTGCTAGTTGTTCGCATCTTGGTCGTTAGATTCATTTCTGTTCGAACTGTTAGTATATCGATCGTTGTTGATCGATCTAGTGCACTAGTCAATTTTTATTAATTCATAGCTTTGCATTTTTGTCATTTCGCTTGTTCCTCGTGGTAGTTAACTCGTCTCTAGTATTTTTAAAATAGTTTTGCTTGCATTTGATCGTTGCATCTAGTTTTTAGGGATTTTACAAATCATTTGTCATTTGCTTAGCTTTGCGTAACCTTTGCATTCTCATTGTAGTTTCTAGCTCCTAAGTGTGGATTGATACTCTCTTGCATTCTATACTACAACATATAGGTGCTTGAGCTTGATAACATTCTTGCATCATCTTCACAACACACAACACACACTAAAAGCTTGTTATCAAATGGCGCCGTTGCCATCTTAGAGTGTTTAGGAAGCATTGAGATTTGGGGTTTAGTAAAGACTAAGCCTTTGTTTTTCTTTTGGTTAATGATTTATCTACTCTCAAACTTGTGTCTTTCAGGTACATGAATCTACGTTCAAGAGGAGGCAACAACTTACTTCAACCCTTGGACAACATTCATCATCTCGGAAATACAAGATCAAGAAAAGTTCGAGAGCAAGCTAGAGCCTTTGAGGAGATTGTTCAGCAAGGTTCAGTGGATTTTGAAGCGATGGCTGAGTACGAACATCCAGAGGGACCTCCTCCAGCTCACGGGGCAGTGGGAAGGGGTAATGGAAACCCCCACCACGCGGCTAGACCCCCACGGATCATTGGAGCGGGAGATGCTCCCAAAACTCATCATATTAGGTTTGGGATCAATCCTCCTCCTGTACAGAACAACAACTTCGAGATTAAGCCAGGATTCATCTCAATGGTGCAAAACAACAAGTTCCATGGGTTAGCAATGGAAGATCCCTTGAGCAAGTATGTGGGATGATCAAGATTAATGGCATATCCGAAGATGCTTTCAAGCTGCGTCTCTTTCCATTTTCTCTTGGAGACAAGGCTAGACATTGGGAGAAGACCCTTCCACAAGGCACCATTACCTCTAGGGCCGAGTGTAAGAAGGCGTTCCTCTCAAAATTCTTCTCAAGCACCAGAACAGCAAGGTTGAGAAGTGAGATTAGCGGCTTCACTCAAAGGAACAATGAGACGTTCAATGAAGCCATGGAGCGGTTCAAGGACTACACAATTCAGTGTCCTCACCACGGCTTCAGTGAAGAAACTCTCCTAAGCACAATATACCGCGGAGCTTCACCAAAAATACGCTTGCTACTTGACACGGCTAGTTAGGGAAACTTCCTTGGTCAAGAGGTAGAAGATTGCATGGAGCTGATTGAAAACTTGGCATTGAGTGACGACAACTATGCTGAAGACTACGACCGTGCACCGAGAGGTTCTGAGCTAGAGTCTCACAAGAAAGAGCTTAAGTTGAGTCAAGAAGAAGCCAATTGGGTGGCGGGTCAGAACAACTACAAACCTCAAGGGTATTCACAAGGCTACAACCAGAACAACAATATCTCTTCTAGAAGCACCAATGTTGCTAACCCTAAAGATCAAGTGTACCATGCTCAACAAGCAAAGCCATTTGTGCCCTACAACAAAGGTTTTCAGCCGAGTGGTGGTTTCCAAGGGCAAGGAAACTTCCAACGACAATAGCAAGGAAACAAGGGTTATACACCAATGTACCCTCCGGGCTTTGTTCCTCAACAACAACCGATGCAACCGCAACAAGTTGATCCGGTACAAGCCATGTTTCAACAACTGATTCTAGGGCAAGCCTCTACAAACCAGAAGTTTGCCGAGATGAACACCCGCTTAGACTCCTCTCTCACTGACTTTTCTACTCAGATTACAAACTTGGATAACAAGATCATGCAGTTAGAGAAAGGAAAGGCGGGTACAAGTGGTCTGAATAGCTTACCGGGCAAGTGTGAGCAGAATCCCAAGGAATACGCCAACGCCATTACACTAAGGATTGGGAAAGAGCTTGCACCTACGGTTATGAGGACGTTGTAATTCAAGAGGGGGAGGGTAAGCTTTCAGCTGATGATGAGATCAACTTCCACAACGTTTGGATTGAGAGACCAAGAAAGGGTACAGAGGTTTCTGTAGAGAAGAAAGTGGAGCAAGCTGCTAAGGAGAAGGATGCTTATGTACCTCCACCGTATGTTCCTAACCTCCCTTTTCCTGGACGTTTCAAGAATCAACTTATAGAGAAGCATCGGCTCTTGTTTGAGAAGCATCTGAGGGACGTAGAGATCAAGCTACCTCTCGTAGATTGCCCTGCCATGATTCCTAAATGTGCAAAAATTTTCAAAGACACGCTTGCAAAGAAAAATAAGGAAGGCAAGGAAAGGCTGGTTCTTAGTGAAGAGTGCAGCGCCATCATTCACAAGGAGTTAGTCCCCAAGAAGTTGGGAGATCCTGGAAGCTTCACTATACCTTGCGCCTTAGGTCCATTGGAGTTCAAGAGTTGCCTTTGCGATTTGGGAGCTAGTATAAATCTGATGCCTCATTCTATAGAAAAGAAGTTGGGATTCACGAGGTTTAAAGATTGTAGAATCTCTGACAGAAGTGTGAGGCTACCCGTGGGCCTCCTTGAGGACTTGCCAGTGACAATCAGCGGTGTGAACGTGCCTACGGACTTTGTTGTGTTGGAAGTGGATGAAGAACCCAAGGATCCGCTCATCCTTGGTAGACCGTTCTTAGCCAAAGCTGGAGCCATCATCGACGTCAAGAATGGCAAGATTTCTCTACATCTAGGCAAGGACATCATGCTTGATTTTGACATCAATGAGGTTTTGAAGAAGCCTACTATAGAAGGGCAAGCTTTCTACATTGAGACGTTGGACGCTTTAGCTGATGAGTTGCTAGAAGAGTTGGCTCATGAATATCATTTGAAGCTGGCATTGACTAAGGAGCCAAGGGAGTTCGGTTACTTGGATCAGAGGACTCAAGAATACGCCAATCTTCTGGATTCTAGGAAGATTGTCAAGGAGGATGAAGGCGCCTGCCTAGAAATGGACTCCGAGATCGATGCCATCACTTGATCCAGGGGTCAAATCGACAAGAAAATCGAGAACACGACTCGATCCGGTGCAACAATTGACAGTCAGATCGAAGAGGGTGATCGATCCAGGAAATTAATCGAGTCCAAGATCGAGAGATGCCTTCCGATCAGTTCAGGGTCCATTCCGGAGAACGACTCGGCAGCTCGATCTCTCACTCGATCCACATTAAATCGAGTGAGCGAATCGAGTGAAAATGCTCGATCTAGACGACATCGAGAGCAAGATCGACTGGATGACTCGATCTCAGAAGGGACAGTGGTTCAAGAAAGCAGCCTTTTGGGTCATGTCTTGGGTTCTAAGGAGGGTTCCAAGGAGGAAAACAACAACAACAGCCACGAGGATGATTGGAGAGAGCTGCTAGCCCCAACGATGGACCTTAAGGAGCTCCCAAAAGGGCTTAGGTATGCTTTGTTAGGGCTTAACGATACCTACCATGTGATTGTGAATGAAAACTTAAGTGATGATGAGTTGCACTCGCTCCTAACTGAGCTGAAAAAGTATATGAAGGCCATTGGGTACTCTCTAAGTGACATCAAGGGCCTTTCACCAATGCTTTGTACTCATAGGATTCACTTGGATAATGAGAACGCCTCTTCTATAGAATATCAAAGGCGTTTGAATCCAAATTTAAAGGAAGTTGTTAAAAAGGAAATCCTTAAGCTATTAGAGGCTGACATGATCTATCCCATAAGTGACAGCACGTGGGTTTCTCCCATACACGTGGTTCCTAAGAAGGGAGGGATCACGGTCATTAAGAATGAGAAAGATGAGCTTATACCTACTAGGACTATTACAGGACACCGTATGTGCATTGACTATAGGAAGCTTAATCTTGCTACTAGAAAGGATCATTTTCCCTTACCTTTTATTGATCAAAAGCTTGAGGGACTAGCTAACCACCCCTACTATTGCCTTCTTGATGGATATAGTGGTTTCTTTCAAATACCAATCTATCTGAATGATCAAGAGAAGACGACTATCACATGCCCCTATGGTACCTTCGCTTATCGAAGGATGCCATTTGGGTTGTGTAATGCACCGGCTACGTTTCAGCGGTGTATAATGTCGATCTTCTCCGATCTAATAGAAGAAATTGTAGAGGTGTTTATGGATGACTTCTCTGTCTATGGTGCGTCCTTTTCTGCTTGTTTGTTGAATCTATGCAAGGTACTAAAGCGTTTTGAAGAGACGAGTCTTGTGCCTAACTGGGAGAAGTGTCACTTCATGGTGATGAAGGGATCGTGCTTGGCCACAAGATATCAGAGAAAGGCATAGAGGTTGACAAAGCCAAGGTTGAGGTCATGATGAGTCTTGAGCCGCGGGTTAATGTCAAAGGGGTGAGGAGTTTCCTAGGCCATGCTGGCTTCTACAGGCGCTTCATCAAGGATTTTTCCAAGATTGCACGCCCTCTCACACGGCTGTTGTGCACGGAAGCTGATTTTGTGTTTGATGAGGATTGCCTTCATGCTTTTAAGACCATTAAGGAAGCTCTTGTCACGGCACCAATAGTTCAAGCACCAGACTGGAGTCTACCGGTTGAGATCATGTGTGATGGTAGTGACTATGCCGTGAGGGCTGTTCTAGGGCAGAGAAAAGACAAGCGGCTGCATGTGATTTACTATGCTTCAAGAACCTTGGATGACACGTAAACAAGATACACTACTACGGAGAAGGAGCTATTGGCAGTAGTGTTTGCCTTTGAGAAGTTCAGAGCTTATCTAGTGGAAGCCAAGGTTGTTGTCTACACAGATCACGCTGCGCTTAAATACATCTACTCCAAGAAGGATACTAAGCCAAGGCTCTTGAGATGGATTCTTCTTCTTCAGGAGTTTGACATGGTGATTAAAGACAAGAAAGGGATAGAGAATGGTGTTGCTGATCACCTATCTAGGTTGAGGATCGATGAGGCCTTACCTCTTGATGACTCGCTTCCGGAAGAACAACTTATGATGATCACTACAGCCGAATGTGGAAAGCTAGAAGGGCAGATTGAGGAGGTTTTGAGTTTCAAAGAAGAGGATCTTCCTTGGTATGCTGACATTGTGAACTACTTGGCATGTGGAGAAGAGCCAACTCATCTTGACAGCTATCACAAGAAGAAGTTCATGAGAGACGTAAGCCACTACTTTTGGGACGAGCCCTACTTGTATAAGAGGGGTGTGGACAGTTTATACCGGAGGTGTGTAACAAAGGAGAAAGCTAAGGACATTCTCTTTCACTGCCATGGCTCTTCATATGGCGGACACTTTGCTTCTTTTACAACCGCTACTAAAGTCTTACAAGCCGGTTTCTGGTGGCCGTCTATCTTCAAAGACGCCCATGAGTTCGTGAAGAGTTGTGAAGCTTGTCAATGAGCAGGGAACATCACGAAGAGGAGCGAGATGCCTCAGGTTCCTATCTTCGAGGTTGACGTGTTTGACGCATGGGGCATAGACTTCATGGGGCCGTTTCCCTCATCCTACGGCAACAAGTTCATATTGGTAGCGGTTGACTACGTCTCTAAATGGGTTGAGGCTATTGCCTCCCCTACAAACGACTCTAAGTTGGTGATTAAGCTCTCTAAGAGCATCATATTCCCGAGGTTTGGAGTACCCAAGGTGGTGATAAGCGACAGAGGAAGTCATTTCATCAACAAGGTGTTTGAAGGTCTCTTAAAGAAGTATGGCGTGATGCACAAGGTAGCTACGCCTTACCATCCTCAAACGAGTGGCCAAGTGGAGGTCTCTAACCGGCAGATCAAGGCGATACTTGAGAGAACAGTTGGGACAACTCGGAAGGATTGGGCAGTGAAGTTAGACGATGCTTTGTGGGCTTACCGGACTGCTTTCAAAATGCCCATTGGTTCTACTCCTTTCACTCTTCTCTACGGCAAAGGATGTCACCTCCCCGTTGAGCTGGAACATAGAGCATTGTGGGCTGTGAAGCGGATGAATTTTGATCTAAAGACAGCTCAGGAGAAGCGCTTGATCCAGCTACACAAACATGATGAGCTAAGGCTAGATGCTTACGAAAGTGCTAGGATCTACAAGGAGCACACTAAGGCTGCTCATGACAAGAAGTTGGTACCCAAGGAGCTTAAGGAAGGGAGTTTAGTGCTGCTTTACAATTCAAGGCTCAAGCTATTCCCTGGGAAGCTGAAATCTAGGTGGAGTGGGCCGTATGAAATCAAGGAGGTATTGCCCTACGGAGCTGTCACGTTGGTAGGCAAGAGTGGGAATGCATTCACAGTGGACGGACACAGGATTAAGCCATACATGGCGAATGCATTTGACAAGGAGAGCACCTCAATGCTTCTCCAAGATCCACCATCTGCCTAAACCAAGTAAAATCTAGCTAAAGACGTTAAAGAAAGTGCACTTGGGAGGCATTCCCATGTCTATCTTGTATATATTTTTGCTTTTTTCTCTTTCAGTTTTATGTTTTTATCTTATGAGTGCGTAGGAAGAAGTATAAGGGATTGCTGAGCATGATCTTAGATCCACAAGGAGTAAGAAGGGGCGAATATAGGCTAGAGATCGAGTGCTAGATCGACTCATCCTGGCTCGATCTTTGCTAGATCGAGTTAGTGAATCGAGAGGAGTTAGTCGATCTAGACGACATCGAGTAGACAGATCATGTGACACAGTCGATCATGAGAGGATGAACGCCCTATTCGTTTAGCCTGAAAAGCAAACGAGAGAGAGATCGACTGAGTCACTCGATTCTCAAGGCTATATCGAGTAGTCTACTCGATCTGCCACTCGATCCAAGCCTAAATCCACCCTTGAATCGAGAACGTGGTTCGATCAAGAGGACTTAGTCACCGTGCCAAAAATCAAGAAACGAGATGTGCTATCGATCCAAGACTCGATTCAATTCGAATCGAGTCCCAAATCGAGCAACCCTCTCGATCCAAGCCATTATGGGTATGAGATCGAGTCCTACATCGACCAAATGGACTCGATCTCGTGCCGAGGTAACAATTCCTTTTCCCTCTTTTCTGTTTTCCCTCCGGTTTTTAAATTTAAAAAATGGTCAAGGCAAGCATCTTTGACCATGAAAGATGTGCCTTGACCTCAGCTTTTGTCAGAAAACCACTTCTTTTACCCATAGTTTTTTAAAATTGGTAGCTTATATATTTTCAACATCTCTCACACTCTCCCATTTCTGTTTTCGCGAGTCCTTAAGCAAAAGAGAGTGTGAATTTTTATTTTCTAAAGGTTAACAACAATCTCTTTCAATCTTCGCAAAGGTATTTTCGAATCTTCAAGAAAATCTTTAAGAAACTTTCCTTTTAATCCGCTTTGATTGTTTTAGATGCTAGGGCGGTTTATATTTTTAAAAACTAGCTTGATATTAAGAAAAATTCTAGATTTAACTATAACTCTAGATTTGATTCTCTGTTATCTTGCTAGGATTTTTGTAAATTCCCCATAATTCTAGGATATTAGTTATAAGTTTTCCGTCTTGCTAGTCTCTTTTCCGGTTTTTCGTTGCCTTGCTCATTATCTTCTTTGAGAATTTTGTTTCAGGCACCATGGCTCCCAAAAGAACGAGAGAAGAGACAGCACGAGAGGGAGAAGGACAAGAAGTGGTTGTTCAAGAGAGGGTCATATGGTCTAAAGAGGAGAAACGAGACAAGGAGCGGATTCAAAGGCTGAAGTTCGAGCCAACAAATTTTGCAGACAGAGGATTGCTGTGTAAGATGGGGATATTTGGGGATTTTGATGAACTCCTCCAGAAAATATGGCTCAGGTGTTTGTCACAGATGGATTGCCCAACCTTTCCCGAAGTGACAATCGACTTCCTTGCAACTTTGGAGTTTGCGTACGAGATTCCTAACGTCCCAACTCCATCCCAAGGCCGCCTCTCTTTCAAGATCAAACGTCAATCTTTCAGCCTCTCAATCCCCGAGCTTTGTCAAGCTTATGGCCTCAATGCTGCTGCCACGAAGGTTGAATTTCCCTCCTTCACTCAAGCAAACGATCTTTGGGACCTCATAGCCAACGATGACTACAAGGCGAATACCGCGAAGATCAAGAGGGTGAGGAGTCCGGTGCTGCGTTACACATTGAAGCTGATGGCTAATACCTTCAGCAGACGGTCAATAGCCCCCACGGTCACCAAGACGGAGCTTTGCTTCTAGTTCCAAGGCATTAAGCATCTCGTGTCTGACCCGGATGAGAATGTTGAGCCGTTGGAAGACCAGCTAGGAGATGACGTGAACTACGGATGCATCCTGGCTGCTTCATTGGTGAAATACAAGGCGTATGTCTTGAGATGCAAGGCAAGCTCATCACTCATTGGAGGCTTCCTCACGCCATTGTTCGTGCAAGCCGGCGTCCCGCTTCAGAACTTCACTCCCGTTCCGGATAGAGCTTTCATGGATGAGACATACCTAAGGAACACAGACAGCTTGGGACGCACGCCAGCTGAAGGTTTCTTTGAATACCTATTCATTGACGCGGAGAATGACTAACCTTTGCATTCTCATTTTCTAGCTCCTAAGTGTGGATTGATACTCTCTTGCATTCTATACTACAACAGCTGCTTGAGTTTGATAACATTCTTGCATCATCTTCACAACACACAACACACACCAAAAGCTTTTTATCAAATGGCGCCGTTGCCATCTTAGGAGTCTTTAGGAATCATTGAGATTTGGGGTTTAGTAAAGACTAAGCCTTTGTTTTTCTTTTGGTTACTGATTTCTCTACTCTCAAACTTATGTCTTTCAGGTACATGAATCTACGTTCAAGGGAAGACAACAACTTACTTCAACCCTTGGACAAAATTCATCAACTCGGACATACAAGATCAAGAAGAGTTCGAGAGCAAGCAAGCTAGTGCTTGATCACTACTCTTGCATCGTCTGTTGCCGTAAGAAGATGGGAATGGTCCCATGAAATCTATCCCCCATGCGTCGAAGACATCAACCTCAAAGATAGAAACCTGAGGCATCTCGTTTCTCTTGGTGATGTTCCCTGCCCGTTGACAAGCTTCACAACTCTTAACAAACTCGTGAGCGTCATTGAAGATAGATGGCCACCAGAAACACGCTTGTAACTGATATTGCTGCATATTCCATGTATTTTGCATGCATATACATTTACCTTTCACTTTAGGCTAGTTTGCATCACTTTAGGTCCTAGAGTACTTTTGCACCAGCATTTGCATGTTTCTTGCATTTTGCATCGCATTCAGGTTGTTTTCGGCTACTATGGAGCTATGGAGTTTTCGTGGACGTGCTAAGGCTCGTGAGGAAGTTCGTGGAGACTTGGAGAGATCAGGATTGCATGCTAAGGACCCGGGATCGAGAAGCAGATCGAGCATGGCAGGTCGATCTAGACGAGATCGACCAGAAGATCGAGTAGCCGAGTCGATGCAAGCAGATGGATTGAGATCAAGATCGAGTTTGGAGGACGATCTGAAGTACGGACGTAAATGACGCCATGCAGATTGAAGACCGGATCGAGCTTCCGACCCGATCAGCACAAGATCGACCCAAAGATCGACTAAGAGCCATCCGATCCAAGATAAGATCGAGTGCCAGATCGAGCTCCATAATCGATCCCAGACCAACCTTATCCGTCTAGCTGGTTTTGGACCGTAGCAAAGGGGGGGACCATTTGCGGTTTGGACATTTTTGGCAAAAGGCAACGATCCCTTTCATTATCCCCCTTCTGTCTTCTACCTTTTTTATCTCTCTCGTTTTCAGGCGATTCGCCATTGTAGACTTTCGAGCTTTTCTTGCTTTTTATGTTTTTAATATTGAATCTTTGTTTTTAATCAATCGTTAATCGTGTTTAAGAGATCATCCTTTACGCTTTCATCGGTTTTCTTCATGAATCGCGAGTAGTCTTGTTGGGTTTTGGGGTTGGGGCGATTCGAAAGGGTCAAAAAGGTTAAATTTTTGTGTTTTCTTGTTCTTCATCACCATCTCTTCTAGGATTTCGAACGCTTAAGGCTTAGAGACTCTCACGCCAAGATCTCTAAGATCCGAGGGATGTCTTACCTTGACAGGATCCATATGTCCTGGAAAATTGAATCTTAGAGGCTAGTCTATCTTTCCCACACGCCATGGTTGTAAAGAGGACTAGTTAGGTCGTTTATTTGAAATCTGCGTTCCTTGCCCTCCAATCTCTTTTTCCACCAAACGCCATGGGTTTGGAGAAGAGAATGACGAAGTGACTCATACCAGACGCCATGGATGAGTCTTGTTTCGTTTTCAAGGCCTAGGGAACCTCTCAATGAGAGTAGATCTAAAGTTTTCAAACAAGCTTTGACCTTTAAGACCCACGAACGTGGCCCTCAACCCTTGACCCTCTTTCTTAGTATCTTAAGTCATTTCGTATCATCCTAATATCATAAAGTTGTGTTCTTGTCAATCGCATTCTACATAGTTTCATCATTCAATGTTGTTTAGACGAGATCGATCGTTGTTGCTCGATCTAGTGATCGATCCCGTGGTCGATACACTAGTCGATTTTTAGTAATTCGTAGCCTTGCATTTTAAATATTCCGCTTGTTCCTCGTGGTAGTTAACTCGTCTATGGTATTTTTAAAATAGTTTTGCTTTGCATTTGATCGCTGCATCTAGTTTTTAGGATTTTTACAAAACCGTTCATCATTTGCTTAGCTTTGCATGATCCTTGCAATATCATTGCGCTTTCTAGCTCCTAGGTTGGATTGATTCCTCTTGCATTATACTACGAATGTGTGCTGCTTGAGTTTTGATAACCTCTCTGTTACATCTTGATAATCATTACATGCTAAAAGCTTGTTATCAAATGGTGCCGTTGCCATCTTAGGAGTGTTTAGGAAGCATTGAGATTTGGCGTTTAGTAAAGACTAAGCCTTTGTTTTTTTTTTGGTTACTGATTTCTCTACTCTCAAACTTCTGTCTTTCAGGTACATGAATCTACGTTCAAGGGGAGACAACAATCTACTTCAACCCTTGGACAAAATTCATCAACTCTGACATTCAAGACAAAGAAGAGTTAGAGAGCAAGCTAGAGCTTTTGAGGACATTGTTCAGCAAGGTTCAGTGGATTTTGAAGCGATGGCGGAGCACGAACATCCAGAGGGACCTCCTCTGGCTCACGGGGCAGTGGGAAGGGGTAATCGAAACCCCCACCACGCGGCTAGACCCCCACGGATCATATGAGCGGGAGATGCTCCCAACACTTATCATAATAGGTTTGGGATCACTCCTCCTCCTGTACAGAACAACAACTTCGAGATTACGCCATGATTCATCTCAATGGTGCAAACCAATAAGTTCCACGGGTTAGCAATGGAAGATCCTTTGGAGCATCTTGACAACTTTGAGCAAGTATGTGGGATGATCAAGATTAATGGCATATCCAAAGATGCTTTCAAGCTGCGTCTCTTTCCATTTTCTCTTGGAGACAAGGTTAGACATTGGGAGAAGACCCTTCCATAAGGCACCATTACCTCTTGGGCTGAGTGTAAGAAGGCTTTCCTCTCAAAGTTCTTCTCTAGCACCAGAACAGCAAGGCTGAGAAGTGAGATCAGCGGCTTAACTCAAAGGAACAATGAGACGTTCAATGAAGCCATGGAGCGGTTCAAGGACTACACCATTCAGTGTCCTGACCACGGCTTCAGCGAAGAGACTCTACTAAGCACTATCTACCGCGAAGCTTTACCTAAGATACGCTTGCTACTTGACACGGCTAGTAAGGGAAACTTCTTTGGTCAAGAGGTAGAAGAGGGCATGGAGCTAATTGAAAACTTGGCATTGGGTGACGGCAACTATGCTGAAGACTACGACCGTGCACCGAGAGGTCCCGAGCTAGAGTCTCACAAGAAAGAGCTTAAGTCATTGCATGAGAAGATTGACAAGCTAGTGTTGGCTAACCAGAAGCATGTTCACTTCGTTGGTGAAGCGGATGAAACCTTAGAGGAGCTTGAATTGAGTCAAGAAGAAGCCAATTGGGTGACGGGTCAGAACAACTACAAACCCCAAGGGTATTCACAAGGCTACAACCAGAACAACAATCTCTCATATAGAAGCACCAATGTCGCAAACCCTAAAGATCAAGTGTGCCCTACTCAGCAAGCAAAGCCTTTCCTCCAATACAACAAAGGTTTTCAGCCGAGTGGTGGTTACCAAGGGCAAAGGCAAGGTAACTTCCAAGGACAACAGCAAGGAAACAAGGGTTATACACCAATGTACCCTGCAGGCTTTGTTCCTCAACAACAACAGATGCAATCGCAACAAGTTGATACTGTCCACGCCATGTTTCAACAACTGATTCAAGGGCAAGCCTCTACAAACCAGAAGTTTGCCGAGATGAACACTCGCTTAGACTCCTCTCTCACTGATTTCTCTACTCAGATTACAAACTTGATTAACAAGATCAAGCAGCTAGAGAAAGGAAAGGCGAGTACAAGTGGCCAGAACAGCTTACCGGGCAAGTGTGAGCAGAATCCCAAGGAATACGCCAACGCCATTACACTTAGTAGGGGGAAAGAGCTTGCACCGACGGTTACTCCTAAGAACAACGAGGACATTGTAATTCAAGAGGGGGAGGGTAAGCTTTCAGCTGATGATGAGATCAACTTTGACAATGTTTGGATTCAAGGGCCAAGGAGAGGTGAGAAAGCGGCTGTAGAGAAGAAAGTGGAGCAAGCTGCTAAGGAAAAGGATGCTTATGTGCCTCCACCGTATGTATCCAAGCTACCTTTTCCTGGCCGCTTGAAGAAGCAAATTATAGAGAAGCACAGAATCTTGTTTGAGAAGCATCTTAAGGACGTAGAGATCAAGCTACCTCTCGTTGACTGCCTTGCCATAATGCCTAAATGCGCTAAATTCTTCAAAGACACGCTTGCAAAGAAGAATAAAGAAAGCATGGAATTGCTGGTTCTTATTGAGGAATGTAGTGCTATAATACACAAGGAGATAGTCCCCAAGAAGTTGGGAGACCTTGGAAGCTTCACTATACATTGCGCTTTAGGTCCGTTGGAGTTCAAGAGTTGTCTTTGCGATTTGGGAGCTAGTATAAATTTGATGCCTCATTCTATAGCAAAGAAGTTGGGATTCATGAGGTTCAAATATTGTAGAATCTCCTTGGTACTAGCTGACAGGAGCGTGAGGTTACCCGTGGGTCTACTTGAGGACTTGCCAGTGAGAATCAGCGGTGTAAACGTGCCTACGGACTTTGTTGTGTTGGAAATGGATGAAGAACCTAAGGACCCGCTCATCCTTGGTAGACCGTTCTTAGCCACTGCTGGAGTTATCATCGACTTCAAAATAGGAAAATTGCTCTACATCTAGGCAAGGACATCAGGCTTGATTTTGCATCAATGAGATTTTGAAGAAGCCTACGATAGAAGGGCAAGCTTTCTACATAGGGACGTTGGATGCCTTGGCGGATGAACTGCTAGAAGAACTTGCACAAGAGGGTTACTTGAAGACGACATTGACTAAGGAGCCAGGGGAGTATGGTTTCCTGGTCAGAGGACTCAGTAGTACGTTAATCTCCTTGATTCGAGGGCTAGATCGACCGGAAGACTCGATCTCGGAGGGGACAACGGTTCAAGAAAGCAGTCTTTTGGAGGACTGGAGCGAGCTGCTAGCCCAAAAGGTGGACCTTAAGGAGCTCCCAAAAGGGCTAAGGTATGCTTTCTTAAGGCATAACGAAACCTATCCTGTGATTGTGAATGAAAACTTAAGTGATGATGAGTTGCACTCGCTCCTAACTGAGCTGAGAAAGTATAGGAAGGTCATTGGGTAATCTCTAAGTGACATCAAGGGCCTTTCACCAATGCTTTGCACTCATAGGATTCACTTGGATAATGAGAACGTCTCTTCTATAGAACATCAAAGGCGTTTGAATCCTAATTTGAAAGAGGTTGTTAAGAAAGAGATTCTTAAGCTATTAGAAGCTGACGTGATCTATCCCATAAGTGACAGCACGTGGGTTTCTCCCGTACACGTGGTGCCTAAGAAGGGAGGGATCACGGTCATTAAGAATGATAAAGATGAGCTTATACCTACTAGAACTATTACAGGACACCGTATGTGTATTGATTATAGGAAGCTTAATCTTGCTACTAGAAAGGATCATTTTCCCTTGCCTTTTATTGATCAAATGCTTGAAAGACTTGCTAATCATCCCTACTATTGCTTTCTTGTGATCAGGAGAAGACAACCTTTACATGCCCTTATGGCACCTTGCCATTCGGGTTGTGTAACGCACCGGCTATACCGTTGTATGATGTCGATCTTCTCCGATCTAATATAAGAGATGGTAGAAGTGTTTATGGATGACTTCTCTGTCTATGGTGCGTCCTTTTCAGCGTGTTTGTTGAATCTTTGCAAGGTACTAAAGCGTTGTGAGGAGACAAACTTGGTGCTTAATTGGGAGAAATTTCACTTCATGGTGAAGGAAGGGATCGTGCTTGGTCATAAGATATCAGAGAAGGGCATTGAGGTTGATGAGGCTAAGGTTGAGGTCGTGATGAGTCTTGAGCCGCCAGTTAATGTCAAGGGGATCAAGAGTTTCTTGGGACACGCTGGCTTCTACAGGCGCTTCATCAAGGATTTTCCAAGATTGCACGCCCTCTCACACGGCTGTTGTGCAAGGAAGCCGATTTTGTCTTTGATGAGGAGTGCTTGCTAGCTTTCAAGACCATTAAAGAAGCTCTTGTCACGACACCAATAGTTCAAGCACCAGACTGGAGTCTACCGTTTGAGATCATGTGTGATGCTAGTGACTATGCCATGGGAGCTGTTCTAGGGCAGAGAAAAGACAAGCGGCTGCATGTGATTTACTATGCTTCGAGAACCTTGGATGACACGCAAACAAGATACACTACTACGGAGAAGGAGCTATTGGCAGTAGTGTTTGCCTTTGAGAAGTTCAGAGCTTAACTAGTGGGAGCCAAGGTTGTTGTCTACAGAGATCACGCAGCTTTCAGGTACATCTATTCCAAGAAGGACACAAAGCCGAGGCTCTTGAGATGGATTCTTCTTCTTCAGGAGTTTGACATGGAGATAAAGGACAAGAAAGGGATAGAGAACAGCATCCCTGACCACCTCTCTCGGTTGAGAATCAACGAGTCTCTGCCCTTAGATGACTCGCTTCCGGAAGAACAACTTATGATGATCATTACAGCAGTATGTGAAAAGCTAGAAGGGCGGTTTGAAGAGGTTCTGAATTTCAAAGAAGAAGATCTTCCTTGGTACATGGACATTGTGAACTACTTGGCATGTGGGGAAGAGCCTTCGCATCTTGACTACTACCACAAGAAGAAGTTCATGAGGGACTTAAGCCACTACTTCTGGGATGAACCCTATTTATACAAGAGAAGTGTTGATAGTCTATACAGGAGATGTGTTACAAAGGAAGAAGCTAAGGACATTCTCTTTCACCGCCATGGCTCTTTGTACGGCGGACACTTTGCTTCATTCAACACCGCTACAAAAGTCTTACAAGCCGGTTTCTGGTGGCCGTCTATCTTCAAGGATGCCCAAGAGTTTGTGAAGAGTTGTGAAGCTTGTCAACGAGCAGGGAACATCACGAAGAGGAACGAGATGCCTCAAGTTCCTATCTTTGAGGTTGACGACTTTGACGCATGGGGCATTTCCCATCTTCCTACGGCAACAAGTTCATTTTGGTAGCTGTTGACTACGTCTCTAAATGGGTTGAGGCCATTGCTTCCCCAACAAATGACTCTAAGGTAGTGATCAAGCTCTTTAAGAGCATCATATTCCCGAGGTTTGGAGTACCAAAGGTGGTGATAAGCGACGGAGGAAGTCATTTCATCAACAAGTTGTTTGAAAACCTTCTAATGAAGTATGGCGTGAAGCACAAGGTAGCTCCGCCTTACCATCCTAAAACGAGTGGCCAAGTGGAGGTCTCTAACCGACAGATCAAGGCGATACTTGAGAGAACAGTTGGGACAACACGGAAGGATTGGGCAGTGAAGTTAGACGACGCTTTGTGAGCTTACCGGAATGCTTTCAAAACACCCATCGGTACTACTCCTCTCCTTTCACTCTTCTCTACAGCAAAGGATGTCACCTCCCCGTTGAGCTGGAGCATAGAGCATTGTGGGCTGTGAAGCGGCTGAATTTTGATCTAAAGACAGCTCAGGAGAAGCGCTTAGTCCAGCTACACGAACTTGATGAGCTAAGGTTGGATGCTTACGAGAGCTCTAGGATCTACAAGGAGCGCACTAAGGCTGCTCATGATAGGAAGTTGGTACCCAAGGAGCTTAGTGAAGGGAGTTTGGTGCTGCTTTACAAATCAAGGCTCAAGCTCTTTCCAGGGAAGCTGAAGTCACGATGGAGTGGGCCAAATGAAATCAAGGAGGTATTGCCCTACGGAGCCGTCACGTTGGTAGGCATGAGTGGGAATGCATTCACAGTGAACAGACACAGAGTTAAGCCATACATGGCGAATGCATTCGACAAGGAGAGCACCTCAATGCTTCTCCAAGACCCACCATCTGCCTAAACTAAGTAAAGTCTAGCTAAAGACGTTAAAAAAAGCACACTTGGGAGGCATTCCCATGTCTATCTTTTATATATTTTTTCTTTATTTCTCTTTCAGTTTTATGCTTTTATCTTATGAGTGTGTAAGGACAGGTATAAGGGATTGCAGGGGTAAGAAGGGGCGAATATAGGCTAGAGATCGGGTGCTAGATCGACTCATTCTGGCTCGATCTTTGCTAGATCGAGTTAGTAAATCGAGAGGAGTCAGTCGATCTAGACGAGATCGAGTAGACAAATCGAGTGGTACGGTCGATCATGAGAGGACAATTTACCAATGCGTTCAGCCTGAAAAGCCAACGAGGAGTAGATCGACCGAGTCACTCGATCCTTGAAAAGATCGAGCAGTCTACTCGATCTGCCATTCGATCTCAGCCAAATCGACCCCCAAATCGATCAAGGAAATCGATCGAAGGAGTGCAGCCTAGTTGACCAAAAGTCAAGGAACGAGAGAGTATAATCGATTTAAGACTCAATTCTAGTCCAATCGAGTCTCTGATCGATCAAATCTCTCGATCCAGCCAACATGGGCATGAGATCGAGTCATAGATCGACCAAATAGACTTGATCTCATGCCGAGGTAACCAAAACTTTTCCCTTTCTTTCTCTTTTCCCTCACTTTTTAAATTTGAATGGTGGTCAAGGCAAGAATCTTTGACCACGAAAGATGTGCCTTAACCACACCTTTTGTCAGAAAACCGCTTTCCTTACCCATGGTTTTAGATTTTTGTTGCCTTTATGTTTCCAACAATTTCTCACTCTCTCATTTCTGTTCTTGCGAATTCTAAATCAAGAGAGAGTGCTTTTCTTCTTTTCCTAAAGGCATTTAGATTCTGTTTTCAATCCTGCAAAGGTATTTTCAGATTTTTACTTAAATCTTTTCAAAATTTCATTTTACGATCGCTTGATTGATTTAAGTTGCTAGAGGTTTTAACGATTTTTTAAAAGTCGCTAGAAATCATGAAATATTCAAGATTTAATCCCATCTCTAGATTTTCTTTTCCTTTATCTAGTTACAGTTTTTATAAATCTCACAAAAATCTAGGGTATTAGTTGCGAATTTCTTTCTCTTCCTTGCGTTTTCTTTGTATTCGCCGCCTATTCTAACTCTCTCTTCCAAGAATTACCTCTCAGGCACCAATGGCACCTAAGAGAACCAGAGAAGAGGATACGCAAAGAGAAGAAGAGCAACAAGCGGTTCAAGACGAAGGAGCTCAACATGTTCAAGAGGAAGAACCTGAGCAAGTTCACGAGAGAGTCCGTTGGACTAAGGAGGAAAAGTCAGCAAAAAAAAAGGCTAGAGAGGCTACGCTTTGAGCCTACCAAGTTCGCAAGTATAGACTTGTTGGCAAGGATTGGTCTTCTAGAAGAATTTGACTTCCTTCTCCAAGACATGGGGCTTGCATGCCTTTCAAGGATGGAATGCCCAACATATCCGCAAGTCACCTTGGACTTCCTCTCCACTTTGGCGTTTTCCTTTAAAAATCCGAGCCTTCCCACTCCTTCACAAGGTCATCTCACCTTCAATGTCAAGAAGCGGTCTTATCACCTTTCCACTGAGGAGCTTTGCCAAGCGTATGGACTCAACGCCGCGGCTAAGCAAGTGGAGTTTCCCCCTCTCAAGAACGCCAGCATAATATGGAACGTGCTTTGTGATGAAGAATACAAAGCCAACACAGCTAAGATCAAGAAAGTGAGGAATCCCATTCTTAGGTACACTCTCAAGCTGTTGGCCAACACTTTTAGCGGGCGGGCCGTGTCTCCCACAGTGACAAAAACCGAGTTATGCTTCATTTTCCAAGGGATCAAAAGGATACTGTGCAGCAGCAAAGAAGAGAATCATGATCCGCTGATGGATGACCTTGGGAATGATGTAAACTACGGGTGTATTCTAGCATCCTCCTTTGTGAAGTACAAGGCATACGCTCTGAGATGCAAAGCGAGTTCGGCTTACATCGGAGGCTTCCTCACGCCGCTCTTCATCCAAGCCGGTGTACCTCTCCAACGCTTCGAGCCTTGCGCGGATAGAGCATTCATGGACGAAACCTACATGCGCAACACAGATAGCTTGGGACCTACGCCAGCTCCAGGATTCTTTGCTTATCAGTTCTATAATGACGAGAAGAAGAAGAGCGTGTGCATCTTGCCCAACGTTGATGAGACGCACTTAGATAGCATCAGTACAATCAAATTTTGCCCAACCCAAGAAGAGTGTTACGCCCCACTTGGTACAGCCATGATGCCTATTCAGTCCGCGCGTGAGCAGTCAGAGTCACCACCCCCAGATGGTGAATGCCAGCCCACTTTGAGCTTCCCAGGATGGACTTTGAACCACGAACCCAGGCGGATAAGTTTCTTGCTTTGGTGTTGGAGTGACAACGTAAGATTACTAAGTGGCAAGGGAAGATGATCAAGAAGCTTGCCAAGAAAGTCAAGGCGCTTCAAGGGAGCTAATCCGTGAAGTCTAAGCAGTCCATGAGTGTAGATGCCGAGCAGCCCGAGAAAAGGAGCAGATCAACTGGCGGTGTTGTCATCCGTGAACCGCAAGGCAGCACGCAACAAGCTCGTCATTCCGTCCATGGCTTCCCGACGGGTGATAAAGGCAAGGACATAGCCCGACGCTCCTCTAGCAAGAGCAGCTCTGCTGGAACATTCTCAAGTTCCAGCCGAGTTTAGCTCCAAGGTACCAACAACCGATCATTGTACATACCGCTCTTCTTTTCTTGGTTTTTGCTTATTGTTTTTGAACTCCTTTGAATTTGTTTGCCACCGAGACGGTGTCATTCAAGTTTGGGGGAGTATATGTGTGGTTTGACATGTTTATTTTGCTCTTATTTTCTCTTTACATCCCTTGATTCTTCATTGCATATAAGGCATAGAAAAGAAAAGAAAAAATTGGTAAATTTTTTAAAAAATTTTCAAAAATATTCATATAGTTGCATTCACTTTGTTAAACATTTTAGGATTGAGTCTAGAATTTTTAAG
This sequence comes from Thlaspi arvense, assembly GCA_911865555.2. NCBI lineage: Eukaryota > Viridiplantae > Streptophyta > Magnoliopsida > Brassicales > Brassicaceae > Thlaspi > Thlaspi arvense. The sequence goes on from OU466860.2 coordinate 17,889,434, forward strand.
CATCTAGGTTGTTTACATTTGCATAAGGGGTTAAAGATTTCTTAAAAAGGTGTTTTAAGCTCATGAATTGTTTCAATGACCAGTAGTAGTTCTCTAATGCTTTGCTCACGCTCTGAAAGTAAGTCCTTACCATGCTTGGATCACTTGTTTTGATTTTCGTGACTTGAATTGAACATTCATGATTTGAAACTTGTCCTAATAAGTGAGAACCCTAATCTGAATTTTTAAATATCATTCTTATGCATTTGAAAATGAACACATGGATCGTATACATATTTAGGCTCTCTTCCTCCTTTTACCACTCTTTTTGAGCCTATATAGAACTCCCACCATAACCCTTACCTTTCTTTCAAGCCAAGCTTTCTTGTGTGACATCATTGTGAGGCCTCTTTTTGGTTTGAACCTAGCATAATGTGTTACGTTTAGGCGACATGATTAGGTTCTCATATGATTGCTGGCTTTGCATTTTGAAGCTAGTTATAGGCTTAGGATAAGTTTGGGGGTTTGATGGGATTGCTTTCTTGTTTATATGCTTACGGTTTCAAAAGGGTTTGGTAATTGAAGTGAACAAAAGGTTTTAAGTGAAAGGCTTTGTTTTCAAAATGTATAATGCTCTAAGTATTTCAGAAGATAGCTCTCTCAAGTAAAAAAAAAAAAAAAAAAAAAAGAGCCTAAGTGCCAAAAGAAAAAGAAAAGAAAAAGAATGAAAAGAATAAGAGAGCTATCAATAAGAAATAAATAAGGAGCTAAAATATTTTCAAGCCTTTTCACTAGCCTAAAGAGTAAAGATGTTTTCTGTTTTTTATTTCGGTTTGAGCTTAATAAGGGTAGTCTCTAGGAGGGTGAGTGAGCTGAAAAGAAAAGAAAATGAGAGGGGTTTTAGGATCATTGTTAGTGTACAAGGGTATATGAGAATCTAATCATGTATGCATCAATTGCCTTTAACTTTAGAATTATGCATAAAGTTCATACCATTCATGAGAGAAACCCATTGCATTGTGAAACACTTTTTAAAATGAGATCATTCTACGCTCATAGCCTTCGTCCTTAGCCAAATGTGTTTTGCTTTAAAGTGCATAAGTTTGATTCACGGTTTGACCATTAATGAATGTTAAAGGATGTGATTCTTTGATTGTTTGGAATTGGAGAGTCATGATTTGAAATTCATTATGTGATGAATATGGCTAAGTTCTTTGGAGTATGAGTGTTAGCATTGCATCTTAGAACTTGTAACTATGACGTTGAGATTGATTCATTTGAAAGACACCTTTGCAAGAAGCTTAAACCCCCGTTTGTTTTAAAACCTCTCTCCCTTCTAAGATTTTGTTTGCTTGAGGGCAAGCAGAAGGTAAGTTTGGGGGAGTTGATATTGCTGCATATTTCATGTATTTTGCATGCATATAAGTTAGTTTCTCATACATTTACCTCGCATTTTAGGCTAGTTTGCATCACTTTAGGTCCTAGAGTACTTTTGCACCAGCATTTGCATGTTTCTTGCATTTTGCATTGCATTCAGGTTGTTTTCGGCTACTATGGAGCTATGGAGGATTCGTGGACGTACTAAGGCTCGTGAGGAAGTTCGTGGAGACTTTGAGAGATCAGGATTGCATGCTAAGGACCCGGGATCCAGAAGAAGATCAAGCAAGGCAGGTCAATCTAGACGAGATCGACCAGAAGATCGAGTAGCCGAGTCGATGCAAGCAGATGGATCGAGATCAAGATCGAGTCTGGAGGACGATCTGAAGTACGGACGTTAATGACGCCATGCAGATCGAAGACCGGATCGAGCTTCCAACCCGATCAGCACAAGATCGACCCAGAGATCGACTAAGAGCCATCTGATCCAGGACAAGATCGAATGCTAGATCGAGCTCCGTAATCGATCCCAGACCAACCTTATCCGTCCAGCTGGTTTTGGACTGTAGCGAAGGGGGGGACCATTTGCGATTTGGCCATTTTTGGCTAAAGGCAACGATCCCTTGCATTATCCCCAATATGTCTTCTACCTTTTTTATCACTCTAGTTTTCAGGCGATTCACCATTGTAGACTTTCGAGCTTTTCTTGCTTTTTATGTTTTGAATATTGAATCTTTGTTTTTAATCATTCTTTAATCATGTTTAAGAGATCATCCTTTACGCTTTCATCAGTTTTCTTCATGAATCGCGAGTAGTCTTGTTGGGTTTTGAGGTTGGGGCGATTTGAAAGGGTCAAGAAGGTTAAAGTTTTGTGTTTTCTTGTTCTTCATCACCATCTCTTCTAGGATTTCGAATGCTTAAGGCTTAGAGAATCTCACGCCAAGATCTCTAAGATCCGAGGGATGTCTTACCTTGACAGGATCCATATGTCCTGGAAAATCGAATCCTAGAGGCTAGTCTATCTTTCCCACACGCCATGGTTGTAAAGAGGACTAGTTAGGTCGTTTATTTGAAATATGCGTTCCTTGCCCTTCAATCTCTTTTTCCACCAAACGCCATGGGTTTGGAGAAGAGAATGAAGGAGTGACTCATACCACACGCCATGGATGAGTCTCGTTTCGTTTTCAAGGCCTAGGGAACCTCTCAATGAGAGTAGATCTAAAGTTTTCAAACAAGCTTTGACCTTCGAGATCCACGAACGTTGCCCTCAACCGTAGGCCCTCTTTCTTAGTATCTTAAGTCGTTTATTATCATTCTAATATCATAAAGTTGTGTTCTTGTCAATCGCATTCTACATAGTTTCATCATTCTAGGTTTTTTAGACGACATCGATCGTTGGTGCTCTATCTAGTGGTCGATCCCGTGGTCGATCCACAGGTCGATTTTTAGTAATTCGTAGCCTTGCATTTTAAATATTCCGCTTGTTCCTCGTGGTAGTTAACTCGTCTCTGGTATTTTTAAAATAGTTTTGCTTTGCATTTGATCGCTGCATCTAGTTTTTAGGATTTTTACAAAACCATTCATCATTTGCTTAGCTTTGCATGATCCTTGCATTCTCATTGCGCTTTCTAGCTCCTAGGTTGGATTGATTCCTCTTACACTATACTACGACTGTGTGCTGCTTGAGTTTTGGTAACCTCTCTGTTGCATCTTGATAATCATTACATGTTAAAAGCTTGTTATCAGTAACACCTTTGTAGCGGTCTTGAAAGAAGCGAAATGACCACCATATGAAGAGCCGTGACAATGTAGAAGTATGTCCTTAGCTTCTTCCCTTGTTACACACCTCCTATAGAAGCTATCCACGCCCCTCTTGTACAGGTATGGCTCGTCCCAAAAGTAATGAGAGATGTCTCTCATGAACTTCTTCTTGTGATAACGATCATGGTGAGTAGGCTCCTCTCCACAATCTAAGTAGTTTACTATATCAGCATACCAAGGTAAGTCTTCTTCCTTGAATCTCAAAACTTCTTCAAACTTATCTTCAAGCTTATCACATACCGCCGTGGTGATCATCATGAGTTTCTCTTCCGGAAGTGAATCATTAAGTGGCAAAGCTTCATTGACTCTCATCCTTGAGAGGTAATCAGCAACACCATTCCCTATCCCCTTCTTGTCTTTTATCTACATATCAAACTCTTGTAGATGGAGAATCCAACTTAGAAGCCTCGGTTTAGTGACTTTCTTGGAATAGATTTACCTTAAAGCTGCGTGATATGTGTAGACAACAACCTTAGAGCCTACGAGGTATGATCTGAGCTTCTCAAAAGCAAACACAACAGCCACCAACTCCTTCTCGGTGGTAGCATATATGACTTGTATGTCATCCAAGGTACGGCTGGCATAGTAGATTACATGCAACCGCTTGTCTTTCCTCTGAGCAAGAACAGCTCCCACGGCGTAGTCGCTCGCGTCACACATGATCTCGAATGGTAGAGTCCAGTCTTGTGCTTGTACTATTGGCACGGATACAAGAGCTTCCTTGATGGTCACGAAAGCATGAAGACAATCCTCATCAAACACAAAGTCAGCTTCCTTGCATAACAACCGTGTGAGGGGCATTGCTATCTTGGAGAAATCCTTTATGAATCTCCTGTAGAAGCCTGCGTGGCATAAGAAACTCTTTACTCCCTTCACATTAACTGGCGGCTTAAGACTCATTATGACTTCAACCTTGGCTTTGTCAACCTCTATGCCCTTCTCTGATATCTTGTGGCCAAGTACTATCCCTTCCTTCACTATGAAGTGACACTTCTCCCAGTTTGTCTCCTCACAACGCTTAAGTACCTTGCAAAGATTCAACAAACAAGCAGAAAAAGATGCACCATATACAGAGAATCGTCCATAAAAACTTCTACCATCTCCTCTATTAGATCAGAGAAGATCGACATCATACACCGCTGAAACGTAGCCGGTGCGTTACACAACCCGAATGGCATCCTTCGATATGCAAAGGTGCCATAAGGGCATGTAAAGGTCGTCTTCTCTTGATCGTTTGGATGGATTGGTATTTGAAAGAAGCCACTATAACCATCAAGAAACCAATAGTAAGGATGATTAGCAAGTCTCTCAAGCATTTGATCAATAAAAGGTAAAGGAAAATGATCATTTCTAGTTGCAGAATTAAGCTTCATATAGTCTATACACATACGGTGACCTGTTATAGTCCTAGTAGGAATCAATTCATCTTTATCATTATTTATGACCATGATCCCTCCCTTCTTAGGCACCACGTGTACAGGAGAATCCCACGTGATGTCACTTATGGGATAGATCACGTCAGCCTCTAACAACTTAAGAATCTCTTTCTTAACTACCTCTTTCAAATTCGGGTTTAAACACCTTTGATGTTCAATAGAAGAAGAGTTCTCATTATCCAAGTGAATCCTATGAGTGAAAAGCATTGGTGAAAGGCCCTTGATGTCACTTAGAGAGTACCCAATGGCCTTCCTATACTTTCTCAGCTCACTTAGGAGCGAGTGCAACTCATCATCTCTTAAGTTTTCATTCACAATCACGGGGTAGGTATCATTAGCTCTAAGAAAGCATACCTTAGCCCTTTTGGGAGCTCCTTTAGGTCCAACTTTGGGGCTAGCAGCTTGCTCCAGTCCTCCTCGTGGTCAGTGTTGGCGTTGCTGTCCTTCGTAGCCTCCTTTGAACCCGAGTCATGACCTAAAAGACTGCTTTCATGAGCTGTTGTCCCCTCCGAGATCGAGTCATCTGGTCGATCTTCCACTCGTTCTGGTCCGGATCGAGCAACTTCACTCGATTCACCTACTCGATTTGATGTGGATCAAGCAGGAGATCGAGTCCCTGACTCGTTCTCTGAACTGATCGATTGGCTTCTCTCGATCTTCCCATTGATTGTTTTGCTGGATCGACCAGTGTCCTCAATCTTTTTGTCGATTGCTGTCTTGGATCGAGTGATCTTCTCGATTTCCTGATCGATTGTTTTGCTGGATCGACCAGTGTCCTCAATCTTTTTGTCGATTGCTGTCTTGGATCGAGTGATCTTCTCGATTTCCTGATCGATCTCTAGGCATCCGCCTTCATCTTCTTTGATAACTTTTTTAGAGTCAAGGAGATTAACGTACTCTTGAGTCCTCTGATCCAAGAAACTGTGCTCTCCTCTCTCCTTGCTTAATGCCAGCTTCAAGTGATCCTCTTGAGCATGCTCGTCTAGTAGTTCATCCGCCAAGGCATCCAACGTCTCTATGTAGAATGCTTGTCCTTTTATGGTTGGCTTCTTCATGACCTCATTGATGTCAAAATCCAACTTTATGTCCTTGCCCAAGTGTAGAGCTATCTTCCCATTCTTGACATCAATGATTGCTCTGGCGGTTGCAAGGAACGGTCTTCCTAGTGTAAGCGGATCTTTAGGCTCTTCATCCATCTCAAGCACAACAAAGTCAGTTGGTACATTGACATCGCTTATTCTCACTAGAAGATCTTCTAGCAAACCCACTGAAAGTCTCACGCTTCTATCTGCTAACACAAGGGAGATCCTACACTCTTTAAACCGTGTAAAACCAAGCTTCTTTGCTATAGAATGGGGTATGAGATTGATACTTGCACCCAAATCGCATAAGCAGCTCTTGAACTTCAATGGACCCAAAACACAAGGAATGGTGAAGGATCCTGGATCTCCTAGCTTCTTAGGAACAATCTCCTTGTGAATGATGGCACTACACTCTTCACTAAGCACCAAGACTTCTTTATTCTCCTTGTTCTTCTTTGTAAGAGTGTCTTTAAAGAACTTAGCACACTTCAGCATCATAGCTAGGCAATCAACAAGAGGAATCTTGATCTCTACATCCCTTAGATGCTTCTCAAACAAGAGTCTATGCTTCTCTATAAGCTGTTTCTTGAAGCGGCCAGGAAAAGGAAGCTTAGGTACATACGGTGGAGGCACATAAACATCTTTCTCTTTAGCAGCTTGCTCCACCTTCTTCTCTACAGCTACCTCTTTACCCTTTCTTGGTCTCTCAATCCATACATTATCAAAGTTGATCTCCTCATCAGCCGAAAGCTTACCCTCCCCCTCTTGGACTACAATTTCCTCAGTGGTCTTAGGAGTAACACGCGGTGCAAGTTCTTTGCCACTCTGTAGTGTAATGGCAATGGCGTATTCCTTGGTATTCTGCTCACATTTGCTCGGTAAGCTGCTCTGACCGCTTGTAGTAGCCTTTCCCTTCTCTAACTGCTTGATCTTGTTGTTCAAGTTTGTAATCTGAGTTGAGACGTCAGTGAGAGAGGAGTCAAGGCGGTTGTTCATCTCGGCAAACTTCTGATTAGTGGAAGCTTGACCTTGAAGCAACTGCTGGAACATAGCTTGGACCGAATCTTGTTGTTGTGGTTGCATTTGTTGTTGTTGAGGAACAAAGCCGGGAGGAAACATAGGAGTGTAACCTTTGTTGCCTTGCTGCTGCTGCTGACCTTGAAAGTTCCCTTGCCTCTGCCCTTGAAAGCCACTATTCGCTTGAAAACCTTTGTTGTAAGGAACAAACGTTTTTGCTTGCTGAGGGGGGTACACTTGATCTTTAGGGTTTTCAACATTTGTGCTTCGGTAAGAGTGATTGCTGTTGGCTTGTTACCCTTGTGAATATCCTTGAGGCTTGTTGTAGTTCTGTCTAGCAATCCAGTTAGCCTCTTCTTGGCTCAAGTTTAACTCTTCCAAGACCTCTTCTTGTTCACCCACAAAGTGTACATGCTTCCGGTTTGCAAGCACCAACTTGTCAATCTTGTCACGCAAGGACTTAAGCTCTTTCTTGTGAGACTCTAGCTCAGAATCTCTCGGTGCATGGTCATAGTCTTCAGCGTAGTTACTATCACTCAATGCCAAGTTCTCAATTAGGTCCATGCCCTTTTCTACTTCTTGACTAAGGAAATTTCCCTTGCTTGCCGTGTCAAGTAGCATATGGATCTTTGGCAATGCTCCACGGTAGATTGTGCTTAGAAGAGTCTCTTCACTGAAACCCTGGTGAGGACACTGAATGGTATAGTCTTTGAATCTCTCCATGGCTTCATTGAATGTCTCATTCTGCCTTTGAGTGAAGCCGCTGATCTCACTTCTCAGCCTTGCTGTTCTTGTGCTAGAGAAGAACTTTGAGAGGAAGGCCTTCTTACACTCAGCCCAAGAGGTAATGGTGCCTTGTGGAAGTGTCTTCTCCCAATGTCTAGCCTTGTCTCCAAGAGAAAATGGAAAGAGACGCAGCTTGAAAGCATCTTCGGAGATGCCATTAATCTTGATCATCCCACAAACTTGCTCAAAGTTGTCAAGATGCTCCAAGGAGTCTTCCATTGCCAGCCCATGGAACTTGCTATTCTGAACCATATAGATGAATCCTGGTTTTATCTCGAAGTTGTTGTTCTGTACCGGTGGAGGAGTGATCCCAAAACGATTATGATGCGTATTAGGAGCATATCCAGCACCAATGATCCGTTGGGGTCTAGCCGCGTGGATGGGGTTTCCATTGCCCCTTCCTACAGCACCGTGAGCTGGTTGAGGTCCTTCAGGATGTTCTTGCTCGGCCATTGTTGCAAAGTCCACTGAACCGGCCTGAACAATCTCCTCAAAAGCTCTAGCTTGCTCTCTAACTCTTCTTGATCTTATGTGCCCAAGTTGATGAATATTTTCTAGGGGTGTAAGTAAGTTGTTGTCACCCCTAGAACGCAGATTCATGTACCTGAAAGACACAAGTTTGAAGACAGAGAGATTAGTAACCAAAATGAAAACAAAAGGCGTAATCTTTACTAAACCCCAAATCTTATTGCTTCCTAGCAACCTAAGATGGCAACGGCGCCAATTGATAACAGATTTTTTACTAATGCAAGCAGGAGGTTATCAAAACTCAAGCAACACACAGCCGTAGTATAGCAAGCGGTATCAATCCATTCCTAAGGAGCAGGAAGAGCAATGAGAATGCAAGGATCTTGCAAATCTAAACAAAATGGATAAATGATTGGTAAAATCTAGGAAAACTAGATGCAACGATCTAATGTAATGCAAAAAAAATTTTAAAATCACTGGAAGAATATTAACTACCACGAGGAACAAGCAAAAGATGAAAGATGCAAAGGTACTAAAAACTAAAAATTGACCAGTGAATCGACCACAGGATCGAGCACTGGATCGAGCAGAATAGATCGATCTAGCAAACAACTTAAACATAACGACTTCTAATGATTAAGAATGCAAGCTAAATGACAAGCGAATGATGAACAGAGGTTTAAAATACTAAAAGAGAGGGTTCAGGGTCGAGGGTCATATTCAAGGGTATCAAAGATTCAAGCTTTGCTTTGAAAACATTTAGATCTACTCTTTTAAGAGGTTTCTCTAGGCCTTGAAAACGAAACAAGAACCATCCATTGCGTGTGATATGGTTCACTTCCTCAACCTCTTCTCTAAACCCATGGCGTTTGGTGGAAAAAGAGATTGAAGAGAAAGAAAGACAGATTTCAAATATTGACCTAACTAATCCCCTAAACAACCATGGCATATGGGAAAGGAAGGATTAGTTTCTAGGATCTGGTTTTCCAGGACATCTGTATCCTGTCAAGGTAAGATAGCCTTTTGTTCATAGAGACCTTTTCCAAGGCTCTCTAGGCTTTAAGATCCCAAGATCCTAGAAGAGAAGGTATGAAGAACAAAGAAAACACAAAGATTTAAACCCTTTCAACCCTTTTGAATCACCTCAACCCCAAAACCCGAAACGACTACTAACTACACATGTTTAAGATCGAAGCAAAAGCAGTAAACGATAAGCTAAACATGATTAACGAAAGATTAAGGAAAAGCTTGCTTTATATTAAAAGATTCAAAGGTACAAAAACTGGAAAAAGCTTAAAGTGTTGGAACAATGGCGAATCGCCTAACTTAGAGAGAAAACAGAAAAGACAGAATCAAGATAGGATAAAGGTGATGGCTGCTTTTGCTAAAAATGGCTAAACCATTAGCTGGTCCCCCCTTCGCCAGCCGCCAAAGACAGCTGGACGGATAAGGGTCATCTGGGATCAACCTTGAGATCGACCATTGAGCTCGATCATCTTCAGGAATCGCCTTGCTCCGCCCGATCTTCTGGTCGATCTGGTTGGAGGGATCGAGTATCTTCCTCGATCTACTTCTCGATCTTGGGATGATCGAGTCTTGGTCTCGATCTGGCTCTCGTTCTGCATGGCGTCATTTACGTCCGTACTCCAGATCGATCTCCTCTCTCGATCTCGGTCTCGATCCTTCCTCTTAAATCGAGTAGGTGCACCCGATCTTCTGGTCCATCTCATCTAGATCAACCTGCCCTGCTCGATCCGCTACTCGATCTCGAGTCCTTAGAATGCACGTCTGAGTTCTCCAAGTATCCATGAGCTCCACTTTGAACCTCCTCATGTCCACATAGCCTCCGCAACTCCATAGTGCTCCAAACAACCTGATAATGATGCATATATGCAAGAAACATGCAAAATGCAAATGCAAAGGGACCTAAAACCTAAAATGCAACAAATGGAGCAAACTATCTTATAATGCATGATGAATGCATGAAAAACTATCCTAAATGGATGCAAAATATGCAGAATATATAGTAACATCAATTTAGCTTAGGACTGCATACATGTGCATGTTTGTGGACAATTTTGGGTGAATTTAGAGATTTTGAAACCTATGAAAGAGACTTAAGCAAAATAAATTTGAAGAAGATGCCATGGGAAGGAGTCTTGCAAACTTTGTGTCCTTATCGAGGGATAGCGTCGAGCAGAACACCCATGAAGCTTGCCCAATGTGGAGCGTGGGACGATGAAGAAGAATTTGACGAAGGACTCTAAGACTGCATCGGGGTAGTGCATCGAGCTAAGCATGCCATATAAGCCGATACGAAGAGACAAGGCATATCGAGGTCTAACATCATGCTGAACACCTGAATACCTGCCTGATACGACACGAGACTTGATGTATGCCAAGGAACCAGTGCGTAACTGAACCGCAACTTGAGTTATTCTACATCGAGCAGAACACCCACCCATGCACCCGATGCGTCAACGCCGAGAGTTGACCAAGCTTTTTCTACCTTTTGTCAAACCTTATCTTTTTGGCTTATTTAAGCTAAACCTTATCCTTTTTAGCACTTATCTTCTTGTTTATCTTATTTTCAACCTAAGGAGAAACCCAAAAGGGGATTTGATGATATTTTGATTAAGATCACTCTTTTCATAATGTTTTGCACTTATTTTGTTATTTTCCTTCTAATACTTGTTTCAAAAAAGTTTGGTATGTCGTTTCTGCTTGTTTCTGGTTATTTCTTGATGACATGTGAGTAGTTTCATATGGTTTGAGGTTGGAGCAGACTTGGGGATGATTAGTGGATAACTTAGGGAGTTTAGGTTTAATTCATGCTTGAATCACTTAGATAGGTTGTTCTTAATGCTTTAGTAAATCATCTAGGGTGAAACAGGTTATATGTGTTTGCTGCATCATAAGTGTTTGTTTAATTGCCTGAAAGAACTTTGCTAGGAACAATCACTTAGATGATTATATTGTGTTAAGGTTGTTTGTTTGGTCTTTAAGAGTCTTGTGTTTTCATGATGGTTTTGCACAAATACGTCATCACAAGTGGGTCTGACATGTGCTTAACTTAGACATCTTTGCCTTGTTGCATATGGATTGAATTAGTGGCTTGATCATGTTCTAGCTTGTTGTAGCCTTGACTATCCTAAGTTTGATACTAAGAAATCTCCAAGTCACCATTGCTCTAACCTTGAACCTGCGCTTTATTAATATTTTCATTTGATCATCTTGTGATCTGTTTTCTCTGCATTTAGTCTCTTGCTTTTATTCCATTTCCTGCCTTGCATTTGAAGTTATTGCATTTTACTTTCATTTTAGTTCTTGCACTTCCACTTTTTTGCTTATCTTAGTCCTGTTGCATTCAGATCATTGTCTTGTTAGTTTCTGTTGCCTTTAGATCATTGTCTTGTTAGTTTCTGTTGCATTTAGTTTATTTGCATTGATTACTTGGTTTAATCTTGTTAATCATCCTTTTGTTTGTGCATTTCTTCTTTGATCATTTACGTTATTAGGAGCACCCTTCTTCATCATACATGGTTAAGCTAAGTTAGTGCCTTGCATCTCTCTTAGTCTAACTCCTAGATGGATTGATAAACCTCTTTTATGCTACATCTGATTAGAGAGGGATTGGGTTAAGACTTGCAAAAGTCCTTCTTCAATCTTAGAACATATAACTTTGGCATTAAATCAATTTTTCCATTGACATCTTCAGTTTTGAGCTCCCACCTTCAAACCTATCTCTCATATTTCTCTTTGATTGCTTGAGGACAAATAAAACGCAAATGTGGGGGAGGGCATATACACTATAATTACCCCACTATTTGTGTACAGTTTGTATTAGTTTCAGCGTTTAAACACCCTTTGTTGCATGTTCTTGTTTCAATTGTATCCATTTAGGATTTAGAATATAGTTACGAGTTGCTTGCATATTTTGTGCATTTTGAGCATTTCACAGGTGCAATAAAGGAGTTTTTAGACTGAGAGGAGTTTTAGGAGTGATCTAGTGGAAGAACAAAGGCGAGAAGGCCTTATATCGAGCAGTGTATCGGCCTACTAAGCCGATACAGAGCATACAGACCGGCATACCGACATGCATACGTCGATATAAGCCAATGAGTCATACTGATGTGTATATCGAGATCCCAAGTCGATACAAGTGAGACAGGACAAGCGGAGAAGCTCTAGCTGTTTCGAGCTGCTCTGACCGATACATCAACTTTGGGACATCTATACCGGCCTATGTATTGATGAGGAAGCAAGCCGATACACAACCAAGGCCAGAGCATATCGATGATCATATCGGGGTGCTACCCCGATAAGCCTTAACTCGAGACGATTGTATCGACCAGTGTATCGACCAGGCTTGGTCGATACAGCCTTCTATTGACCGATATCGAACTATCGATCAAACCGGCCTATACAGACCCTCTGAACCAGCCTATTTCTGGTTTATTCCCGGTTTACGAAAGGTATTTCTCCTTGCACTCTTGTAATTCTGTCCTGAATTTTGTTCTTTTAATTAAAGTTGGTGTTTATCCTTCTCTTAATTATGATTAGTCATTTTCCTTTGCTTTGGTTTTTGTCTAAATACGTGATTAGGGAGTAGTTTGCTTAGGATTTGAGATGTGATAGAAAGAAGGGGATTTAAGATTTGATTAGTAATTGCTTAGTTCTTAATCTTATCGTTCCTTCTTATTGATTATGTTTAATGCTAGATTAGCCCTTGCTAATTGTTCTAGATTCTAGGGTACTCTTATGCTTGGTAAGTGTTTGATGAATTTACTAGATGAGTTAAGTAAAAGATTTGCTTGTCATAGCCTAAGAAATTAGCTGTCCAAGGAGTCGATTGGAAATATAAAATCAGATAAGTTGCTTGTAATGCTTGTTGATCATTTATTCACTACCGAGAGTTAGTTCTTGGATGAATGTTCTTTGAAATTTATTAGTACTCAAGAAATTGAGTTAGTTAGGCTGTTAATTTTATGCCTAGAAATATCTGATATTGCTGCATATTTAGTGTATTTTGCATACATATACATTAGTTTTCACGTATTTACCTTGCATGTTAGGCTAGTTTGCATCGCTTTAGGTCCTAGAGCACTTTTGCACCAGAATTTGCATGTTTCGTGCATTTTGCATCACAATCAGGTTGCTTTCGGTAACTTTGGAGCTATGGATGACTTGTTGTCGCGCAAAGGTTCGTGAGGAAGTCTGTGGACACTTGGAGAAATCAGGATTGCACGCTAAGGACCTGAGATCTAGTAGCAGATCGAGCAAGGCGGGTCGATCTAGACGAGATCGACGAGAAGATCGAGTATGGAGATCGATTTGGAGTACGGACGTAGACGACGCCATGCAGATCAAGGATCGGGTCGAGCTTCCAAGATCAACTCAGAGATCGACCAAGAGCCATCCGATCCAAGACGAGATCGAGGGCTAGATCGAGCTTTATGATCGATCCCAGACCAACCTTATCCGTCCAGCCTGTTTATAGACCGTAGCGAAAGGGGGGGGACCAGTTGCGTTTGGCCATTTTTGGCAAAAAGTAACGATCCCTTTCATTATTCCACCCTGTCGAGTACTTTTTCATCATCTCTCTCGTTTTAGGCGACTCTCCTTTGTTAGACTTCGGGCTTTTCTTGTTTTTGCTTTTGAATATTGGATCGTTTAAGTTAAATCAATCGTTTTCCATGCTTAGTTCTTCGTTTATTGCATTTCGTACGGTTTATTTTATGAGTCGCGAGTGGTTTCATCGGGTTTTGGGGTTGAGAGGATTCAAAGGGGTCAAAAAAGGTTTTCAAGTTTGGTGTTTTCTTGTTCTTCATGGCTTTCTCTTCTAGGATGTCGAGTTCTTAAGGCTTGAAGAGTCTCACGCCAAGATCTTTATGATCAGAGAGAGCTCTTACCTTGTCAGGATCCAGAGATCTCTGAAAATCGTATCCTAGAGACTAGTTACCCTTTCCCAAACGCCATGGTAGTTTAGGGGACTAGTTATGCCGCATGTTTGAAATCTGATTTCCTTGCCCTTCAGTCTCTTTTTCCGACAAATGCCTTGGGTCTGGAGGAGAGAATGAAGGATTGATCCATACCACACGCCATGGATGGATCTTTTTTTGTTTTCAGGGTTTAGAGAATCTCACAAAGTGAGTAGATCTCGAATTTTCAAACCAAGCTTGGACCTTTGAGACCCTTGAACATGAATCTCAACCCTAGACCCTCTTTCTTAGTATTCTTACATCTCTGTTAATCATTTGTCTGTTGTCTGTTGCATCCTGGTCATTAGTTTCGTTGCATTTGAACTTTTAGACGAGATCGATCGTTGTTGCTCGATCTAGTGGTCGATCCTGTGGTCGATCCACTAGTCGATTTTTATCAGTTCATAGCTTTGCATTTTAATCATTCTGTTTGTTCGTCGTGGTAGTTCACTCGTTCCTGGTAATTTTAAAATAGTTTTGCCTTGCATTTAGTCGTTGCATCTAGTTTTTAGGATTTTCACAAAATCGTTCATCATTTGCCTAGCTTTACTCGATCCTTGCATTATCATTTCACTTTCTATCTCCTAGGTTGGATTGATTCCTCTTGCATGCTATACTACGACTGTGTGCTGCTTGAGTTTTGATAACCACCTGTTGCATTGCTTCACTCCCTTTTGACATTGTTAAAAACCTGTTATCAAATGGCGCCGTTGCAATCTTAGGAGTGTTTAGAAAGCATTGAAATTTGGGGTTTAGTAAAGACTAAGCCTTTCTTTTTCTTTTGGTTACTAATTTCTCTACTCTCAAACTTGTGTTTCTCAGGTACATGAATCATCGTTCAAGGGGTGATAACAATCTACTTTAACCCTTGGAAAACATTAATCAACTTGGTCATTCACGACAAAGAAGAGTACGAAAGCAAGCTAGAGCTTTTGAGAAGATTGTTCAGCAAGGTTTAGTGGATTTTGAAGCGATTTTTGAGCACGAGCATCCAAAAGGACCTCATCCAGCTCACGAAGTTGTGGGAAGGGATAATGGAAACCCCCACAAAGCGGCTAGACCCCCAAGGATCATAGGAGCGGGAGATGCTCCCAATACCCATCACAATAGGTTTGGTATCACTCCTCCTCCTGTAAGATCAACTATTTTGAGATTAAGCCGGGATTCATCTCAATGGTGCAAAACAATAAGTTTCACGGGCTAGCAATGGAAGACCCCTTGGAGCACCTTGATAACTTCGAGCAAGTATGTGGGATGATCAAGATTAACGGCATATCCGAAGATGCTTTCAAGCTGCGTCTCTTTCCATTTTCTTGAGTTAAGTCAAGAAGAAGCCAACTGGGTGGCGGGTCAAAACAACTACAAACCTCAAGGGTATTCACAAGGCTACAACCAGAACAACAATCTCTCATACCGTAGCACCAACGTCGCGAACCCTAAGGATCAAGTGTACCCTGCTCAGCAAGCAAAGCCTTTCGTACCATACAACAAAGGTTTTCAGCCGAGTGGTTGCTTCCAAGGGCAAGGGCAGAACAACTTCCAAGGACAACAGCAAGGAAACAAGGTTTATACGCCAATGTACCCTCCGGGCTTTGTACCTCAACAACAACCGATGCAACAACAACAAGTTGATCCTGTCCAAGCTATGTTTCAACAATTGATCCATGGGCAAGCATCTACAAATCAGAAGTTTGCCGAGATGAACACTCGTTTAGACTCGTCTCTCACGGATTTCTCTATTCAGATTACAAACTTGAATAACAAGATCAAGCAGCTAGAGAAGGGAAAGGCGAGTACAATCGGTCAGAGTAGCTTACCGGGCAAGTGTGAGCAGAATCCCAAGGAATACGCCAATGCTATTACGCTAAGGAGTGGGGAAGAGCTTGCACCTACGATTACTCCAAAGACCAACGAGGACGTTGTAATTCAAGAGGGGGAGGGTAAGATTTCAGCCGATGATGAGATCAACTTTGACAATGTTTGGATTCAAGGACCAAGGAGAGGTGAGAAAGCGGTTGTTGAGAAGAAAGCGGAGCAAACTACTAAGGAGAAGGATGCTTATGTACCTCCACCATATGTACCTAAGCTACCTTTTCCTGGCCGCTTCAAGAAGCAACTCATAGGGAAGCATAGAGTCTTGTTTGAGAAGCACCTTAAGGACGTTGAGATCAAGCTACCTCTCGTGGACTGCCTTGCAATGATGCATAAATGCGCCAAATTCTTCAAAGATACGCTCGTGAAGAAGAATAAGGAAAGCAAGGAAGTGCTTGTTCTTAGTGAGGAGTGTAGTGCTGTGATACACAAGGAGATAGTTCCTAAGAAGTTGGGAGACCCTGGAAGCTTCACTATACCTTGCGCTTTAGGTCCTTTGGAGCTCAAGAGTTGCCTTTGTGATCTCGGAGCTAGTATAAATCTGAGGCCTCATGCCGTGGCAAAGAAGCTTGGCTTTACCCGTTTCAAGGATTGTAGAATCTCGTTGGTACTAGCTGACAGAAGTGTGAGGTTACCCGTGGGTTTGCTTGAGGATTTGCCAGTGAGAATCAGTGGAGTAAAAGTGCCCACAGACTTCGTTGTGTTGTAATTGGACGAAGAGCCTAAGTATCCACTCATTCTCGGCAGACCTTTCTAAGCCACCGCCAAAGCCATCATAGACGTCAAGAATGGGAAGATTGCTCTGCACTTGGGTAAAGATATAAGGCTCGACTTCGATATCAATGAGGTTCTGAAGAAGCCCACGATAGAAGGGCAAGCTTTCTACATTGAAACGTTGGATGCCTTAGCGGATGAGTTGCTAGAGGAGTTGGCTCAGGAAGATCATTTGAAGCTGGTATTGACTAAGGAGCCAGGAGAGTTCGGTTACTTGGATCAGAGGACTCAAGAATACGTCAACTTGCTTGATTCAAGGAAGGTTGTGCTAGAAGATGAAGGTGTTTGCCTAGAGATCGACTCTGAGATCGATGACATTACTCGATCCAGGGGTCAAATCGACAAGACAATCGAGAGCACAACTCGATCCGGTGCAGCAATTGACAGTCAGATCGAGGAGGGTGATCGATCCAGAAAAACAATCGAATCCAAGATCGAGAGAGGCCTTCTGATCAGTTTGGGGTCTAATCCGGAGATCGACTCAGCGTCTCGATCTCTCACTCGATATACATTAAACCGAGTGAGAGAATCGAGCGAAATTGCTCGATCTAGATGACATCGAGAGATAAATCGACTGGACGACTCGATTTAGAAGGGATAGCGGTTAGAGAAAGCAGCCTCAAGGGTAATGTCTCGGGTTCTAAGGAAGGTTCCAAGGAGGAAAACAACAGCAACAGCCACGAGGATGATTGGAGCGAGCTGCTAACCCCAAAGGTGGACCTTAAGGAGCTCCCAAAAGGGCTAAGGTATGCTTTCTTAGGGCTTAACAAAACCTATCCCGTGATTGTGAATGAAAACTTAAGTGATGATGAGTTGCACTAGCTCTTAACTGAGTTGAGAAAGTATAGGAAGGCCATTGGGTACTCTCTAAGTGACATCAAGGGCCTTTCACCAATGCTTTGCACTCATACGATTCACTTGGATAATGAGAACGCCTCTTCTATAGAACATCAAAGGCGTTTGAATCCTAATTTGAAAGTGGTTGTTAAGAAAGAGATTCTTAAGCTGCTAGAAGCTGACGTGATCTATCCCATAAGTGACAGCACGTAGGTTTCTCCCGTACACGTGGTGCCTAAGAAGGGAGGGATCACGGTCATTAAGAATGACAAAGATGAGCTTATACCTACTAGGACTATTACTGGACACCGTATGTGTATTGATTATAGGAAGCTTAATCTTGCTACTAGAAAGGATCATTTTCCCTTGCCTTTTATTGATCAAATGCTTGAAAGACTTGCTAATCACCCCTACTATTGCTTTCTTGATGGATATAGTGGATTTTTTTAAATACCAATCCATCCAAATGATCAGGAGAAGATGACATTTACATGCCCTTATGGCACCTTCGCGTATCGAAGGATGCCATTCGGGTTGTGTAACGCATCGGCTACGTTTCAGCGGTGTATGATGTCGATCTTCTTCGATATAATAAAAGAGATGGTAGAGGTGTTTATGGATGACTTCTCGGTCTATGGTGCGTCCTTTTCTGCGTGTTTGTTGAATCTTTGCGAGGTACTAAAGCGTTGTGAGGAAACAAACTTGGTGCTTAATTGGGAAAAATGCCACTTCATGGTGAAGGAAGGGATCGTGCTTGGCCATAAGATATCAGTGAAGGGTATTCAGGTTGACAAGGCTAATGTTGAAGTGATGATGAGTCTTGAGCCGCCGGTTAACGTCAAAGGAGTGAGAAGTTTCTTGGGACACGCCGGCTTCTACAGGCGCTTCATCAAGGATTTTTCTAAGATTGCACGCCCTCTTACACGACTATTGTGCAAGGAAGCTGATTTTGTCTTTGATGAGGAGTGTTTGCAAGCTTTCGTGACCATCATGGAGGCTCTAGTATCCGTGCCTATAGTGCAAGCATCGGACTGGACTCTACCATTCGAGATTATGTGTGATGCTAATGACTACACCGTGGGAGCCGTTCTCGGTCAAAGGAAAGATAAGAAGCTGCACGGGATTTACTATTCTTCAAGAACCTTGGATGACACGCAAACAAGGTACACCACCACGGAGAAAGAGCTATTCGCAGTAATGTTTGCCTTTGAGAAGTTCCGGTCATACCTCGTGGGTTCCAAGGCCATTGTCTACACAGATCACGCGGCTTTGTGCTATATCTATTCCAAGAAGGACACTAAGCCGAGGATTTTGAGATGGATTCTTCTTCTTCAGGAGTTTGACATGGAGATCAAAGACAAGAAAGGGATAGAGAACGGCGTTGCTGACCATCTCTCTCGGTTAAGAATCGACGAGTCTCTTCCTTTAGTTGATTCTCTCCACGAGGAACAACTCATGGAAATCACTACGACTGTTTGTGGGAACCTAGAAGGGCGGTTTGAGGAAGTACTGAGCTTCAAAGAGGAGGACCTCCCGTGGTACGCGGACATTGTCAACTACTTGGCATGTGGGGAAGAGCCTTCGCATCTTGACAGCTACCATAGGAAGAAGTTCATGAGGGACGTGAGCCACTACTATTGGGATGAGCTCTATTTATACAAGAGAGGTGTTGATAGCCTGTACAGAAGATGCGTGAGAAAGGAGGAAGCAAGAGATATCATCTTTCATTGCCACGGTTCTTTGTATAGCAGGCACTTTGCTTCATTAAAAACCGCCACTAAGGTCTTACAAGGCGGCTTTTGGTGGCCGTCCATCTTCAAAGACACCCATGAGTTCGTGATGAGTTGCGAGGCATGTCAAAGAGCAGAGAATATCACTAAGAGGAATGAGATGCCTCAAGTTCCCATATTTAAGGTAGACGTCTTTGACGCGTGGGGCATAGACTTCATGGGGCCGTTTCCATCATCATACGACAACAAGTTCATACTAGTAGCTGTTGATTACGTCTCTAAATGGCTTGAGGCCATTGCTTCCCCAACAAACGACTCTAAGGTGGTGATCAAGCTCTTTAAGACCATTATTTTCCCGAGGTTTGGAGTGCCTAAGGTGGTGATAAGCGACAGAGGAAGCCATTTCATCAACAAGCTGTTTGAAAATATTCTAAGGAAGTATGGCGTGAAGCATAAGGTAGCGACACCTTACCATCCTCAAACGAGTGGCCAAGTGGAGGCTTCGAACCGGCAGATAAAGGCGATACTCGAGAGAACAGTTGGGACAACTCGGAAGGATTGGGCGGTGAAGTTAGATGACGCCTTGTGGGCTTACCGGACTGCTTTCAAAACGCCCATTGGTACTACTCCTTTCACCCTTTTCTACGGAAAAAGGATTTCACCTCCCAGTTGAGTTGGAACATAAGGCGTTGTGGGCTGTGAAGCGGCTGAATTTTGATTTGAAGACGGCTCAGGAGAAGCGGTTGATCCAGTTGCACGAGCTTGATGAGCTAAGGCTGGATGCTTACGAAAGCGCTAGGATCTACAAGGAGCGTACTAAGGCTGCTCACGACAAGAAGTTGGTACCTAAGGAGCTTAAGGAAGGGAGCTTGGTGCTGCTTTACAACTCAAGGCTCAAGCTCTTTCTAGGGAAGCTGAAGTCACAGTGGAGCGGTCGGTATGAAATCAAGGAAGTATTACCTTACGGAGCTGTCACATTGGTCGGCAAGAGTGGGAATGCATTCACAGTGAACGGACACAGAGTTAAGCCATACATGGCGAGTGAATTTGACAAGGAGAGCACCGCAATGCTTCTCCAAGACCCACCATCTGCCTAAACCAAGTAAAGTCTAGCTAAAGACGTTAAAGAAAGCGCACTTGGGAGGCATTCCCATGTCTATCCTATATATATATTTTGCTTTATTTCTCTTCCAGTTTTATGTTTTTATCTTTTAAGTGTGTAGGAACAAGTATGAGGGATCGCAGGCTCTGATCTTAGACCCAAATGGAGTAAGAAGGGGAGAGTACAAGCTAGAGATCGAGTGCTAGATCGACTTATCCTGGCTCGATCTTTGCTAGATCGAGCTAGTGAATCGAGAGGAGTTAGTCGATCTAGACGAGATTGAGTGACAAGGTCGATCTATATGAGCACGGATCGATCGGTCCCATCTAGATCGACTGATCTAAAATGTCTCGGGAAATTCTTGGAGTTTAGATCGATCGGTCCAAACATAGACCGACTGATCTATTTTCTCTCGGGAAAGTCCTTTAAAGACAGATCGATCAGTCAACTCGATCCATCACTCGATCTAAGCCAAATCGATCCCTGAATCGAGGACATGGCTCGATCACGAGGACTCAGCCGTCGTGCCAAAAACTCAAGGAACGAGAGGTGCAACCGATCCAAGACTCGATTCAATCAGAATCGAGTCCCAAATCGAGTAACCCTCTCGATCCACGCCAGTATAGGCATGAGATCGAGCCCTAGATCGACCAAAGGGACTCGATCTCATGCCGAGGTAACCAAAATTTTTCCCTCCCTTTCTCTTTTCCCTCGCTTTTTAAATTTGAATGGTGGTCAAGGCACGAATCTTTGACCACGAAAGATGTGCCTCGACCACACCTTTTGTCAGAAAACCTCTTTCATCACCCATGGTTTTAGATTTTTGTTGCCTTTATGTTTTCAACAATTGCACACTCTCTCATTTCTGTTCTTACGAATTTTAAATCGAGAGAGAGTGTTTTTCTTCCTTTCCTAAAGGCATTTAGCTCTTGTCTTCGATCCTCCAAAGGTATTTTCAGATTTTTAGTTAAATCTTTTCAAAATTTCCTATTATCATCGCTTAATCAATTTAAGTAGCTAAGGGTTGCAACAATTTTTTTTAAAGTAGCTAGAAATCAGGAAATATTCTAGATTTACTCTCATCTCTAGATTTTCTTTTTCTTTATCTAGTTACAATTTTTATAAATTCACCAAAAATCTAGGGTATTAGTTGTAGATTTTTCCTTCTCGCTAGTCTCCTTCTCGATCTTTCGCCGCCTTTGCTCATTCTTTTGTTTGAGAATCGTGTTTCAGGCACCAATGGAACCTAAGAGAACCAGAGAAGAGGCTGCACAGAGAGATGATGAACAATGAGTGGTTCAAGAAGAGGGAACTCAACAAGTTCAAGAGGAGGAACCTCAGCAAGTTCATTAGAGGATCCGTTGTCTAAGGAGGAAAAGGCGGCAAAGAAGAGGTTAGAGAGGCTGCGCTTCGAGCCTACCAAGTTCGCAAGCAGAGACTTGCTGGAAAGAATGAATCTCCTTGAAGATTTTGACTTCCTTCTCCAAAACATGGGCTTGCTTGCCTTTCAAGAATGGATCGCCCCACTTATCCGGAAGTAACTATTGATTTCCTCTCCACCTTGGCGTTTTCCTACGAGAACCCAAGCCTCCCTACTCCCTCACAAGGAAATCTCACTTTCAAGGTTAAGAAGCGGTCCTATCACCTTTCCATTGATGAGCTTTGCCAAGCATATGGACTCAACGCCACGGCTAAACAAGTGGAGTTTCCTCCTCTCAAGAACGCTAGCATCATATGGGACGTGCTATGTGATGAAGACTACAAGGCCAACACGGCTAAAATCAAGAAAGTGAGGAATCCCGTTCTGACGTACACTCTCAAGTTGTTGGCAAACACCTTCAGCGGGCGGACCGTGTCTCCTACGGTAACAAAGACCAAGCTGTGTTTCCTCTTCCAAGGGATTAAGAGGATACTATGCACCAGCGAAGAGGAAAACCACAACCCGCTGATGGATGACCTTGGAAACGATGTTAACTACGGGTGTAAACTAGCATCTTCCTTGGTAAAGTACAAGGCATATGCCCTGAGTTGCAAGGCAAGTTCAGCTTACATCGGAGGGTTTCTCACGCCACTCTTCATCCAAGCCGGTGTACCCCTTCAACGGTTCGAACCTTGTGCGGATAGAGTCTTCATGGACGAGACCTACATGCGCAACACCGATAGCTTGGGACCTACTCCAGCTCCAGGATTCTTCACCTATCAGTTCTACAGTGACGCGGGGAAGAAGAGTGTGTGCATCTTACCCAATGTTGCGGAGACAAACTTGGACAGCATCGGTACGATACAGTTTTGCCCGATCAAGATAATTCAAAGTTCAAATTAAGGTTCCACTTATATAAAGGTCAAGATCAAATCAAGCAAGCTTCAACTTCAAACAAGAGTTTCAAAATAATAAATTCAAAGAGTGGTTCAGCCTTATTTCAAGTGCTTCATCAAATGCATCAAAGGAATAAGAATAAGCGCATCATTTTCATAAGCCATTATCATTTTCAATGATTCACTATGATTGCGCCCATTTTGAGCAAGCAAGCTACAACCTTAGTGGATGCATGAAGTCCAGGTCCTATATAAATGCACATGACCACTCTGTTTTTAAGAAATCAATTTTTGAAAATTTTCAAATTTTAGTGATTTTCTATGCCTTAAGTGCAATGCATATAAGCTATTTGTAAATGAAAACATGATATGAATGCAGAATGTTAGTCCAACCAAGCCCTCCCCCACACTTAGAATACACAGTCCACTGTGTATTATAAATGTAAGAGGAGGCAATCCCAGAATATCATCAATGAAATGGAAAAATGCAGGTAGAAAGAGTGAAGGATGAAGAAGGGGTGTCCTTGTATTGGCGGTTGGAGGGGTGGAGGATTGGATAATCATTGGTCAATGTGGTTGATGGTGCCCAAATGATCGAGGCGTCCTTGTAGTTTTGGAGTTTTGAAGAGCAATTGCCCATATCGAGGTGGGCTCTGGTTGTTCTGCTCGATGCTGCACCTTGATGTGATCACCCACGGCATCTTGCTTGGTGTACGGTACTCACTCTTTTGTGTACGGAGAAGGGCTTCGCGGGCGATTGGATCGAGCAGAGTTCTGGAGGTTTTGCTCGATATGACACCTCGGTGCAATCCCCATAGTGCAATATGCTTGGCGTATGGACTCCTTCGTCCTCCAGATGAACTGCATCCGGTAGAGTTCAGGAGGTTTTGTTCGATATGACACCTCGATGCAGAAACAGAGTTTTAAATCCCATGGTTCTCCACTTTGTTTGACCAATCTAATCACTTTTCACATCCTGAAATACTTAGCAAATCAGATCAAAAGAAATAGGAAAGCATATTTATATAGATAGTCATGGGATTACCTCCCAAGTCTGCTTTGGTTAAGGTCTCTTAGCTTGACCTCCTTTGCTTTGCTAGGTGGGCACATCAAAGAGACTAAGATCAGTTTCCATTGATAGAACCTCTGAGGCTAAATATGGTTTGACTATGTGCCCATTCACTGTGAATTCCTTTCAATCAGTATCTAGCAATGTGATTGCTCCATACGGAAGAACTTCTTTGATTCTATATAGCACACTCATCACAAGCATATAGATGAAAACTCAAGTCTATCTTACACAAAGAATCACATCATCCAATCTCTTTAACAATTAATTAACTCATCAACCAAGTGGATCATTGAAAAAGGTCTTTTTGCAAGTTTAAACTCAAATGTCCTGCCTCTAATCAGTTGTGGAATATGGACCAGGTATCAATCCAAATGGAAGATGAGATGCAAACAATGCTGAAACCTAAGCAAGATTGGGGATTTGATTATGCAAGAACAAGTCTAACAACCAAATGATGAAAGGAATGCAGAACAGAAAATGCAAGTTTACTAAACTGAGCAATGAACTTAAAGCAATAACTAAAGCAAGAACTAAGCAAGATGATCTTAAAGATAATTAATTAAAAGCAAGAGTCAAGGTTCTAAACAATTATAGGATAGTGGTTTTCAAGAGTGACAAGGAGATTTCTACTAATGCATTGAACAAGCATTACCAAAGCAAGCAATTCTCAATGTTATGATCTATCTAAAGGGAACCACTTGGCGTCAATAAGCAACTCATATTCAACAAGATCGAAGTGTCAGACCCATATGTGATAGCGTATCCTTGAACCATGAGCATAAAGATCAGAACCATTCTAGCCTAAGAAATGCACCAATCAAGCAACAACTCTCTTACCCAAGCAAGAATTCAGATCAACTTATCAATCTTATGAACCAATAAGGACCTAGTTAGCTAAACACCAATCAAGAACATGGGATTAAGCACACAGATGCAACATCCTAACAATGCTAAGCAATGAACAGGAATGAAACAAAGGCAAGATCTTTTGATGCATACTATCTAACCATCAAGCAATAATTGTTTTGACTGTTCATCCTATAATCCACATACTGCAATAATTAAATCAAATCGAACCACCATGTATTCTCCTTAGACATTCACAACATCCCAAATTCAGCTCATAAATTCACAGCATTATCCAATAACCATCTTTGCTAAACCTCATTAGCGGTTTTAATATTCAAGAACCTTCTAAATTCCATACTGTACCTAAATAAATTAGCCATGCAATCTATCAACCTTTTGTACTCTTTCTCTCCCCCAGACTTATTATTTTCTTATGTTTCATTATATTACTCAGGTGTAGGTAAATAATGGTT
The DNA here is from genome assembly GCA_911865555.2 of Thlaspi arvense. Taxonomy (NCBI): domain Eukaryota; kingdom Viridiplantae; phylum Streptophyta; class Magnoliopsida; order Brassicales; family Brassicaceae; genus Thlaspi; species Thlaspi arvense. The sequence continues at coordinate 17,914,406 of OU466860.2, forward strand.
TCACATAATAATCCTAACCTTACTTCCACCTGTGATTATCTTTTTAAAAAGAAATACCGGGATCATTAGGAAATTTTCTACCCTTCACCGAAAGAGAATCATCTCAAATTTTCAAAAATTTATAACATTTATTTATTACTTTTTTTTATCAAACAGGGGAGAGGAGTACCATCACTTTTCAAACATTGCAGACAATTAAGCATGTATGAATGAGGAATCAAGCTCTATGAACATCAAACTTACTAACTTAGTTTTTTTGAAGCTCTGTTAAATAAACTTGCTGGAACAATGGATGTTTCTAGTTAACTGGTCAGCATAAGGATTTTCCATTACTCAGATATTGGTATTAGTTATGCAGCAATGGTCACTCAGATGAAACAGTCAACACAAATAATTTAGAAAACGTTCTTAGTTCCCAACTAATTTTAACTCAATAAAACATTTTTGACACACTAATTGACTCCGAAAACGGAACAAACTTTATTAAAAGAGTGGTCTTGATCAAAATCCCATAAAAATCTCATTGTAGTTTCCCACAAGGTCGAAAATATGGTCAAGATGAAGATAAGATGACAAAAAGATAATCCAGAAGCTTAAATAAGTGAAAGGATAAGGTTTGGTCAAAAGTGGAAAAAGTTGGTCAACTCTCGGATAAAGCATATCGGGGTGCATGGGAATGTGTTCTGCCCGATATGGCCACCTCGATTTCGAGCTGGGTTCTTGGGGTTCTACTCGAAGAAGGACATCGATATGCCCTATCTCTTCGTTTCGGCTTGTACGACATGCTTAGCTCGGTGCACTACCTCGGTACAGCAGGCTGGTGAACACTGCGTAGCTGAAATCGCTCTATCTCTTTAACCCCAGATGCAAATGACATGATTCGACCACCATTGGAAAGCTATTGAGATATTCTACAACTGTAATGCGTAACGTGGAACCTTAATCTGAGTGGATAGGCCTCGTCCGGACCGGTCGTTAACTCGCATCCTATTGAACTGAGCAAAGACCTCGATGTGTGACCACAGTGCAGCTTCTCAACAGCTTGGCTCCATTATTCTTGCATGTTTCTTTGACTCCAGATGATACTCCATCCTCCAATAAGTCTCCTTAGCCCCCAAAACACCTGAAATACACCTTGAACATGCAAATGTATGTATTCCTAATATAAATGTAGGCATGACTACTTTTATATGTAAATGGGACTAAAATAATAACAATTAATGCAAGAACAAGAGAAAACATGCATGAAATGCAGCCTAAAATGATCGTAAATAGCAAGCTATCAACACCCCCACACTTAGTCTTTACTTGCCCTCAAGCAAACAAAAGATTAAACATGGTGATGAGGTTTTAAATTGGGAACTCATATCATTAAAATGCTAGCAATAGATCAAAATGATGTCCATGTTTCTAGTGCTAGAATGCTGATGATGGAACTGTACTCTAAAACTTAGCCACACTCATCACAAAATTGAAAATGATTCTCAAGCTATCTATCTACACAAGCCCTCAAATCACTTGACCTTTTTAACATTCAATTAGCAAGTAACCAATGTATCAAGTTTATGCAAATCAAGTGAAAGCATTTGGTTCAAGAGACATGGTTATGAGATAAAAATGATCTCATTCATCAATGGCTCAAAGAAACAGGGGATCTCTCATATGAAATGAATCTATCTTAGGCAAAATGCTAAAATTAAAAGCAAAAACTTATGCATGCAAGTCAAAGCTCTCTTCTATCCTTTTCCCACATATGATCCTAATTTAGTCTAAGTCCCAAGATATTCCCCTAATTCTACCCTTTTCCAAAGCTCTTTTGATCTTTTTATTCTTGAAATATGGGGGACTTCTTCTTCTTTTGCTTGTGTGACTAACTTCTTTTAAACATTTCTCTTCTTTGTTGTATATATGCCAATTTTCATCACCTTTTTTGTGGATTTCTTGGTCCGTATTTTCTCCTTTTTGATGACCTTTGTAAGCTTGTTGTTTCTGGCGCGTCTTCTTCTCTGTAACTTAGAGATTTCTTCTTTTTCACTTAACCACAAGATACAATCATCTTCCCACAATATCATTCTCTTCATAGCACCAATTCCACTTCTCTTTGCTTTTTAAAGATACCAACAACCAAAGCATCGAGCAGAACACAATATCCCCTACTCGATATGATCACCAGTCCGTACATCGAGGAGTTACAGCTCGTACATCGATCAAACTGCTTGATGGAGTTACACCAAGGAGTTGCATCGAGTAGAACATCCAAGATTCTGCTCGATATGGGTGCTAACAGCCAGCACGATGCAAGACGCTGTCCGGTACGACAACCATCGAGGAGAACAGCAACCATGTACGAGACATCCCACATCGAGGTGTAACATTGAGCAAAACACCAACATGTTTGCTCGATGCACAATGGCCGAGCCAGGAACAAGCATCCAGACGGTACCATGCATCGCCCACAAGAAGGATCATGCAAGCCGAAGTGTCTCCCTACACCGAGCAACAACATTGAGCAGAACATCTACTGAGACTGCTTGATGCAAGATGCCTTGAAGGAGGAGCTGACCAGAACACAGAACCCCCGAGGCGGCAAAGCATCATCGCCGAGCCATATGACCCGACGTGTCCGATATGGTACACATCAAGGTAAAACCTTTTTGCGGACCTTGATTGATGGTAAAATAATCTTTTCTTTCCCCTTCACATGCATTTTTAAATTATAAATTTGATTTTCATTCATTATCTTTGGATTTTTCTAGATATCCCTTATCCTCTTACATTAAAACTAGCAATCTTCATCTATCTCTCTCCACACACACATCCATATCGAGCTAAACATCTTTTTTTTTAAGCATCTTTTCTTTATTTCTTGCATTCTCTAGATATTCATCTTTTTGGTTCAAAAACTAAGGTAAACTTTGTTTAAATCCCTTATTTCTTGAGTTTAAACTTTGCAAATTGAAGTAAGATACATTAGAATGATTGATGATGGTTGTTTGCTTAATTTTGTTTATGTTTTGATTTGCATGTCACCATTGTTTCTCATCTTTGAAATTCTATTGTTGAAATGTTTGAAAAAATGATGTTTTTGTGCTTAGTTATGTTTAGATTCTGGCCAAATCTAGGCATGATATTGTTTTTCCATCATATTGACCATTGAAATGTATCTTATTAGACCAGTGATGGTGAATCTGATGCATTTTAATAGTTTGGTGGAGAGAGAATGATGTTTTTGATTTCATATGCTTGAAATTGTTGCAATCGCTGCTTGCTACTGAGGGAATTTTATTTTTAGCTGTATTTCTCCTTTTGAGCTGAAACTTTTTGCTAAATTCGAATCTATTTGTTGGTAATCAGTGTGAATTTTTGCTGATTTTTATTGCTTCCTTGAATTTTGAAAATTACTTTCCTGCACAGTGCTCTCAAAGGATATTATACTAATTCTAGCTTCAAGCATTGCATTTTCAGGTACTATGTCGAACACCAGAGGAGATGAGGGGATTTCTGACTCAAATGTTCTTGAAAGAAACAGAGATGAGGGGAAAAAGGCCAGTAGTTGATGAAGAAGCAGTCCAAGATGCAGCGCCAAAGCTGAAAGACTACTTGAGAGCAATGAGGAGAGTGGACTTCACTCCTACAAGATATGCTGATACTAGTCTATTGGGAGAGCTAGGAATTAAGACTGAAGTGGATGAGCTGTTGAGAAACATTAGACTAGAGAAATTTGCTAGTCTTGGCTATCCAACTTATAATTAACTTTCTTGTGAGTTCCTTGCAAGCTTCAAGGTCTACTTCTACAAGTTTGATGAAGAGTATGATAAAAAAAAGAAGACTTTGGCAATGGATTCATTGATATCCCTTGTATTTACACCATTTAGGGCTGCATTTAGACATGTTTTGATCCTCTTTTGCATATTTTCCCTTAGCTTTTGTCCCATTTTCTTCTTCTTTTAGACTTAGGTTGCATTAGGAGTATAGATTGCATTTTCCTTGCATATTGGATGTTTTTAAGTGCTTTTGGAGCTTAAAGGAGCTTGGAGGAGCTTTGGGAATGATCCAGGAGGCTAGCTGGACAAAAGGGAGCAAGAAAGATCAAAGCAGAAGATCTCTGCAGAAGTTTTCGGTCAGAGCCTGGAATTTTCGGTCTCTGGTGACTGAAATGGAGCAGTATCGATGACCAGTATCGGTCAGATGTGGTCGACACAAACACACCGTTATAATTTCGGTCGTGTGTGTCGATCACTGATGACCGATACAGATAAATTTCGGTCACTGGATCGACACAACTGATCGATACTGACCCAGCCAGAACCTGTTTTTAATTACACTTTTACCACCTTTCTAGGATTTTCTCCCTTGGGCTATAAATAGCCCATTTTTCTATATTTTAAAGAGATCTTGTCAAAATACTGTTCTTAAGCTATTTCTTTAAGTTTGTAAGACAATTTCTTTGCTTTGTTTAATACAATCAAGTATTTGCTTTAATCTTTCTTTTAATCATGATTAGCATCTTCTCCCTTTGTGATTTGGTGTTAAACATGATTATGAGTGAGTAGTTACCTTAGGGTTTCTAGATGTGGTATATTAGGGGAATCTATGGCTTGATTAAGGCTTGTTATGTGCTTCTGTTTATGGGTTCCTCTATATTAATCTATTATTCATGCTAGATTAGTCTTGATCAAACTGGTCTAGGATGTTAGCTTTCTCTTATGCCCACCAAGTGTTTGATGAAATGCTGAACCTGTTTAATAGAGGATTTGCTGGCCTTGGCTCAAGAGATTGACTGTTTGAGGAGCATTTTGACTTAAATATAGTTGATTAGTCTTGCTTGCTTGATGTTTTAGCACTAATGAGAGTTAGTTCTTGTTAAGATGTTTAGCAAAGGGTTATTTGCCAAGAGATTGGATCTAACTAGCTTAGTTGTGAACTCTATGTCTAGGAACCACCATTGCTTGCTTACTTGCTTGATCAATGTAGTTTGAAACAGCCTTAATCAATGTCTGAAATTCCCCAAAGTCAATAACCACATCTAGGAACTTGTCTTTCTCTGATTTGAATTTCGGATTTGCTCTGTTTTGCTCTGTTTTTCTTGTTTAGAATTGCTTAGTTTGCTTTTGCTTTCACCTTGTTGCTGCTTGTTTCACTTAGGTTGTTAGAACTGTTGCTTAGGCAACAAAACCCCTTTCCTGGCTTGCTTGACTTAGAGATTCCACTCTCAACTCTTCTGTCTTTCCACTCTTCCCATTTGGATTGATACAACCCTATGGTATACTGCAACTGACTAGTACAAGCTAGGGCAATTGTCCTACAAGGGGTAAAACCCTTGTATCAATTTGGCGCCGTTGCCATTTGGGAAACAGTTTGAATCATTAGAGTTTGTAGAATCTTTAAGATCAAGCTTTTAGTTTTATTTGGTTACTCACTTCTTTTCAAGCATTTTTATTTCAGGTACATCTCTACAAGTGGAGAAGATGCTCTGTTTTGAAACTCCAAGGTGCAACAACTTTTACCAAGAGCCTCTGCCTATGAACAACTTTGCAGACTGCTACAATACCCACCCAAAGTTTGAGCTAACGCCTGCTATCCCCCAAGCTCAACTCATTGATTCTACTTCTACTGTAGCTGAGTTTGATCACTGAGTTCATCAACTTACAACTCCTTGCAAAATTGAAGATGAATCAGGGATTTGCTGAGTTGCTCATCAAATTAGACTCTGTTCATGCTGAGCTAGACACCACATCTGATGATTTGCATTCAGGGATAGCAACCTTAGACACCACCTATGAGTACTGCCAAGCTGTTGAATCTACAGTTACCTTTACTCCTATTGAAGAAGAAGCCATCATTGACGACTTCCTCTCCTTAATCAATGAGGACAATGACAACCTGAATGGGGGAGGGGAGCCTATTGAAACTTATGCAACTAAGGGGAACTTTCTTAAAGAAGGCACCAACAAGGAAGAAGATCAATGGTGGGCACCACTTGAGATTATAGATGCCACAGGGGAAGACCTTGTTGAAACTCCTGACGCTAAGAATGTAGCTCAAACTGTCCACAACCTCCAGGAATTCTGCCATCTACTTACTGAAGAGGCAGAGGAAGCAGAATAGGAATTCACTGATGAAGATGCTTCATTGGAAGAGCTAGGCATCATGATCGAAGAAATGCTGATGCACATAGACAGAATGAGGGTTGAGTATGGAGGAGAATCCAGAAGAAGAAACATCAGTGATGAAGAAGCTCAGGAAGTTGTAGGGACATTCCTCTGCGGCTTTGATGAACACTTGAACAGAGAAGAAGAACAGGAACGAGCAGCACTGGAAGCTGCTCAGAAAGAGGGGGCTGAAGAAAACCCAACTGCTACAGAAGAGTCCCCCACACCAGAACAACCTGATGCTGAAGAAGAGGAACTAGAGACACACCATGCCTTGATGGTTCTGTCTCACAACACTCCTCAGGAATCTAAGGTACTTTACCATAATCAAGTGGGTGATTCTTCAAACACTATTTCAAAGGGTAAAGAACTCTCAGCTCCAGTCTGTAAACCACCATTCTCCTACCCTACAATGCACTTCACCAAAGCTAGAATGGAGATGTACACAAAGTTCAAACAAGACATAGAAGATGCTGGTATACAACTCCCACATGGCACTACTCTGATGGAGGTGAAACATCAAATCAGGTTCCTAAAATAAGTTTTTGACAAGCTGGAAGTGGTGGAACCAATCCTTGAGAATGTGGGGGCTGACATGAAAAGAAACAAGATGATGAAGTCATTGCCAAAACTCCCAAACCCAGGAAAATTCCTCATTACTTGTGAGCTGGACATGCTTGACAATGTAAAAGGTCTATGTGATTCAGGATCAACTGTCAATGTTATGTCCCTCCACCTTAGCCAAGCTCTGGGGATCAAGAAACTGCTGCCGTTCAGGGGTTCCCTCAATTTTGTGGACAACACTTCCACAAAGCCGTTGGGCATAGTGAAAGCCTACCCTTTGAAGATTGGAGAATGCCTGGTTCCAACAGACTTTATGGTCATGGAGAAAACATACTCCAGAGAAGTGCCTCTCCTCCTAGGGACTCCATTCTTGGCAACAGCAGGAGCTCAGTTAGACTTCAAAAGAGGTTCTGTAATCTTGAAGAATGTTGATGAATTCAGGGTCTACAAAATTGACTCTCCTTCTCTCACCTTCTGTGGAGTACTTGAGCAAGAGGGTGAACAATGGAATCTCCCAGATAACCTAGTTGCTGTGTGGCGCTTCACTATGGATATGTTTTCGGCTGATACTTTCCCTACTGAGCCAGGACATACACTGAATGCTGACTTGAAGCTTGAAGCTGGTTTGAAGGGCAATGAGAACTTAACCACCAAGGCTAAGAAGCCTCCAGTCAAACCAAGTGTCAAACAGGTCAGGCATGGGATGTCAACCAGGGACAAACAGAACCAGCCTTTAGCAGGAAAATGGGTATGGAAGAAGAAGGAGGTAGGAGCTCCAGCTCCACCAACTTCTCCTCACCTCAACTAAAGAGGTAACCAAAGTCAAGCTTAGTGATTTTAAACAAGCACACTTGGGAGGTAATCCCATGTTATCCTTTTGTATATATTATGTTTTCTAGATTATCTTTTATGCTTTGTTTTAGTGTATTGAAACAGGATTCTGAACTGGGGTTTGAGAAATTCTGAAGGGGACAAATAACAGGTGTATTCTGGCTGGTATCGGTCATTTGTATCGGTCATGTGATAGGGTCAAGTTTTACCCAAATAAAACTACTGCAAGTGCACAGCAAAAGCAGATGTAGTATAAGGGGTATCGAAATCCCAAGAGAGTAATGCAGACTACACTATCGAATATAGATTCGGACTAAGCTAAGCAAAATATGATGTATGTAATGCGAATGAATAAATGGAAGTAAGCAAACGAATGTGTGAAGTTATCTAAGTTCAAGAAGATTAAAAGCGCTAAGCCAGGGTAATTCGCAGGTTTGAATCCAAGAATGTATGATGCAGGAAATCAGGAATGATTAAGAACCGTTTTAAACATGAATCTCTAATGCATAACTAATCAATTCTCATTGCAAAAGTTATCTATACCTAGATCACAGAGTTTCAAATCTCTTTGTAAACCCTAACAACCTAAACATGCAGGAATGATCAGATTCAGTTGTTTACAAAACTCCTAAGCCAAATATCTTTGTACTAAGTTGTTTTGCTCATCAAATACTATTTCAGGTTATGAATAATGCTCTCACATATATTTAACAACCTATGATTTTCGGATTCCTAGATGATGTGTCTCAGAAATCCGATTTTAAAGCAAGCAGAGACGAAAAACCATAAGATATTCCTAACTGATAGCGATTCTACAATCTTTTCATCAACTTTTGAAAAACCCTAACTTAACTAGCAGATTACTCAAACATGATTATGAGATCACAAAACATAACTGAATAAAATTGCATTAAGATAAAGAGTAAGAAACAAAGGGGGTTCGAAATCTTCTCAAAAGAGTACAGGATTTGTCTCCCCAAAAAGCTCTGAATAAATCTCTCTCTAGCTCTCTGAATTCTCAAAAACTAAGATAATAACCAACAATGGCTGAAAAACCTAATAAATAGAAGCTAAACACGATATGGGGTCTTCATGTAAATAAAGGAAACTTCTGGGCTAATTCTGCAATTCTTCTTGATACTTTTAATAAAACGCCACGCTCCTTCCTTAGTGGGTGACGAGCGTCACTAAAGGGGTGACGATCGTCACCATTAGTGAATACTTTCTGCTTCGAGCTTGGTACTTCGTGGCTTCCACTCAGAATGCTCCAAAAGGTTCCAAAATCTCCAATTATGCTCCAGACATGCTATAACCTGCAAAGACTCTTCTAGGACTCTAAAAATACCAAAAAGACTCAATAAAAAGGACTTATATCATGGTTAAAAACCGTAAAACCCATGATATATCAACTCCCCCAGACTTAGCTTTTGCTTGCCCTCAAGCAAACTTTAGACATCAGGAACAGTCAGTCAGTCATCAGAAACACCACACTAGTTAAAGCTTTCGAATCCACATACCACAGAGTCAACACAAGATATAATTTCAGCCTAATCATCACAAGCTTAGCAAATCTCTTAAATCCAGTCTAAATCCCTTCAAGAAATCCGAAATTTCTACTGTCAACTCCTTATTTTTTATCTAAGTGTGAAGTCTCATCAAAGCTCTATCATCTTAATCACTTTACAGATTCTGTTCCCTTCCTAACAACTGAACAAATCAATCTCAACACAGCTCTCCTATTTTCTCTTCCCATAATCTTTTTCCTTAAGATATTTTTGATATTTCACTTCTTTTTCTCAACTTTTTCAGTCTAAGAAATGGTGCTACTCAATACTTGTGTTCCTTGTGAGAAGACAGGTTCTTGAGTGTGTTCACTACTGTTGTTCCTTGTGAGGAGACAGGGTCATGAATGCACCATTCTTTGAACTTAAACTTTTAAAAACTACATCAGGGAAGATCAAAGAGAGACTGTATCTTAACCTTATTGTCAGTGCTTAAAGAGAGAATCAAGATCAATAAGAATCAATCACCAAGACAAGAAATTTAAAGTTCATTAAGGTGGAGCTAACAGCAAATTTTCCAGATTCTCTAAGAACCTAAACCTTCATTGCTAGACTGATCTACCTATGACTTTCAACTTAGTAAGACTTGTAATCAACTACTGTGGTAATGGTTCTTATCAGCAAAAACGTCCTATGGCTAGTTCCAAGAAAAACTAACAGTTTCAAAAATTTTGACTCTAGAAAAACAGGTTTTTGACTCAACTTTAAGACTCTATAAACATGACACAAAGCACACAACGTCAGTAACCACCTCCCCCAGACTTAAACAACACTGTCCCCAGTGCTATTAAGTCAAGAGTTGGTCAGAAAAATGAATGAGAAGTCGAAAAACCAAGTCAGAAAAGTGTTACCTCGCGTGGGGTCGGGTGACGAGCGTCACCAATCTGGTGACGAGCGTCACCACGACCTGTATTGCCCAAATCTTATGTTAGATGTTAATTAACGAAGTGTTTGCATGTGTACTCGTAAGTTAGACTTTTTGAGCATTCAAACACATAATTAACAACATCCAAACATAGCAATAATAACCTGGTTCAACAATCTCACAAAACATCATCAAAGAAACTGACAACTGACTCAAAGTAAACATAAAAATGACTCAGGAGAAGGAAAAATAAAAGGGAAAAAGGAACAAGTAACCAGATAGTGAAACCTCAATCCTCATCCTCACAAGGCTCAGTAGTGTAGTGGGGCGGACACAACCACAGTTGCTAAGTGTAGCAACAGCATCCCAGAGTCCCTCAAAGCTATCAATGACATACTCCTGAAAAGCAGCCATATCCATGGGTGTCTGTGGTCGTGGAGGATGCCTGAAAGCAGCAGAAGAGCCACTCTGGCGTGTAGAAGGTCCAGCATCAGTAGCAGCAGCAGTAGAAGCAGAGGGACCAGCTGTAGCAGCTCTAGCAGGGCGCATAGTCAAGGGGCGCAGAAGAGTCTGTGCTGGCATGAAGAATAGCTGGTGTGGGTCTGTCTGGATAGTAGTGAGGGCTCTCTGTGGCAACTTAATGCCAACATACTCTCCAAAAGTAGTAGTGAAAGTCCAGACAACTCCAGTCTTCATCCAAGTGACATGGCGCAGATACTGGTCATCCATAAACGATCTATCACTGCGCAGACTGCAAGGAGTAACATCGATCTGGAAATGATGGAAGATCGGTGTCAACAAGCTGCCCACACTCTCAGTCTTCTCCCCTGGACTGGTGAATGGCTTGGTCTTCAAAGAGACCATGTGCTCAGCGAAAACAGCACCTAAGTTGGCGTGAACCATACTATCAACTGCTATCGAATCATCCAGCATCTCATAAAGTCCGTAGTAGAGGAGAATCAGCTCACTAACTCGAGTCTTGATGGGCGCAGACTTGCACAGAATGGTATGACCAAAGAGGCACAGAATGTACCTCAAAACCGGATGTCTAACCTCTCTCTGCGTGCTGGTCTTGCTATCATAGACTCCATTCCCGAACTTGGACCAGAATGTCCTCATATGGGTCCACTGAGAGGGAAGGAGAACGCCTGTGGGATGGTCAGAGAAGCCATAAATCCCACAAAGCTCCATCAGACTGATCCGGTATCAAATCCCTCGGATCAGAAATGGCATAGTGCCTTCCTGAGCACGCTTCGCCAGCTCATTCGCGTAGTAGACGCGAACTGTAGAGAGAAACTGGCGGACCAAATCTGGGTACAGATCGTACTGCTGGAATGGCATAGTCCCCATGCCAATGCGCTCCAGAATCTCATAAACTTCCTCAAAGATCCCCATCTTCTGCAGAACAGCAGGATCCGCGAGTCGAGTGGGGATAAACTTAACTTCCAACCACGCATTGTAGAACAGCATGTCATACTCATCCCACTCTTCCTGAATATCACGGAATACACAGGTATCCCGAGCCACTTCTTGCTTTGGAGTCCCTGCCCAAGCCACTCCTGAGGCTATTTTCCGATCCTCTCGTTTGGGCCATGGGGGCCTGCAAACCGGGTGCTGACTGAAGGAATCTGTAGACCCTGTTGCAGTGCTGGAAGACGAGCTTTGTCTTGGTCGTTTCTCCTGACGAGGCATCTGAAAACTGAGCACCAAAATCGACCAAAACCATCTAAAAAATTAGCAAATTTTTCAAAATTCGAAAAATCAACCAAACAGGATGAAATTGCTGATGGCGATTAACTACTGCACTACCAGGAACACAATTCAAGCATCAGTTCAACCTAAATCACCCAATATTTCCAGATTTTTGCAACTTTCATGATGAACTCGAAAATTTAAAACAGTGCAAATCAACCGATAAAAGCTCACAAAGATGGTTCCATTCCTCTAATACAACCTAACTAACATTGATTCAACAGTCAAATCAAGCCAATCAAGTCAAAAATCGGATTTTACCAAACCTAAGGCGGACTGAAAATTGGGGATTCCGAAAACATACCTTGCAGATCGTAAAATCTGAGTTGATATTCAGAAAGAGGAGTAAAATCCACACGGATTAGACTCTTGAATCACTCAATTTGGTTAAGAAAATCAAAAGTTATGAAATTCCTATTTTCTAACTAGTTTCGGTTATTTTGCAGGTTTGTTCGAGGAAGAAAAGCTTAAGTCCCGTGTTCGATTCTGATGGGTGACGATCGTCACCGCTTTTTTTTTTTTTTTTTTTTTTTTTTTTTTTTTTACTAAAAAATTTTTTTTTACTAAAAAAAAAATTCTAACTAATAATCCTAAGCACGAAAATAAATACTAAGTATTATATCTACAACTTACCAGTGGGTTGCCTCCCACTAAGCGCTCTTTTAAAGTCATTAGCTTGACTTTGGTTGGCTGTTTAGACAGCTGGTGCCTGATTCAGAGACACAATGTGTCCTGCTGGAATCTCTGCTTGTGCCCAGTAATGCTTCACCCTTTGTCCATTGACAGTGAACTCCTCTCCTTTGGAGTTAATCAGGACAATTGCACCATGTGGGCGAGCTTCTTTGACAGTGAAAGGACCTGACCATCTAGAACGCAGTTTACCAGGAAAAAGCTGTAAACGAGAGTTATAGAGTAGTACCTGGTCATTGGGCTCGAAATGCCTGGAGATGATCTTCTTATCATGATATGCCTTTGTCCGCTCCTTGTATAACTTGGAGTTTTCATAGGCTAGATATCTGATCTCATCCAGTTCATTGAGCTGAATCAAGCGCCTTTCTGCAGCAGGTTTCAGATCGAAATTCAGCTTCTTGATTGCCCATTCTGCTCTGAACTCTAGCTCTACTGGTAGATGGCACGCCTTGCCAAGAAACAGTCAGTCATCAGAAACACCACACTAGTTAAAGCTTTCAAATCCACATACCACAGAGTCAACACAAGATCAAATTTCAGCCTAATCATCACAAGCTTAGCAAATCTCTCAAGTCCAGTCTAAATCCCTTCAAGAAATCCGAAATTTCTACTGTCAACTCCTTATTTTTTATCTAAGTGTGAAGTCTCATCAAAGCTCTATCATCTTAATCACTTTACAGATTCTTTTCCCTTCCTAACAACTGAACAAATCAATCTCAACACAGCTCTCCTATTTTCTCTTCCCATAATCTTTTTCCTTAAGATATTTTTGATATTTCACTTCTTTTTCTCAACTTTTTCAGTCTAAGAAATGGTGCTACTCAATACTTGTGTTCCTTGTGAGAAGACAGGTTCTTGAGTGTGTTCACTACTGTTGTTCCTTGTGAGGAGACAGGGTCATGAATGCACCATTCTTTGAACTTAAACTTTTAAAAACTACATCAGGGAAGATCAAAGAGAGACTGTATCTTAACCTTATTGTCAGTGCTTAAAGAGAGAATCAAGATCAATAAGAATCAATCACCAAGACAAGAAATTTAAAGTTCATTAAGGTGGAGCTAACAGCAAATTTTCCAGATTCTCTAAGAACCTAAACCTTCATTGCTAGACTGATCTACCTATGACTTTCAACTTAGTAAGACTTGTAATCAACTACTGTGGTAATGGTTCTTATCAGCAAAAAACGTCCTATGGCTAGTTCCAAGAAAAACTAACAGTTTCAAAAATTTTGACTCTAGAAAAACAGGTTTTTGACTCAACTTTAAGACTCTATAAACATGACACAAAGCACACAACGTCAGTAACCACCTCCCCCAGACTTAAACAACACTGTCCCCAGTGCTATTAAGTCAAGAGTTGGTCAGAAAAATGAATGAGAAGTCGAAAAACCAAGTCAGAAAAGTGTTACCTCGCGTGGGGTCGGGTGACGAGCGTCACCAATCTGGTGACGAGCGTCACCACGACCTGTATTGCCCAAATCTTATGTTAGATGTTAATTAACGAAGTGTTTGCATGTTTACTCGTAAGTTAGACTTTTTGAGCATTCAAACACATAATTAACAACATCCAAACATAGCAATAATAACCTGGTTCAACAATCTCACAAAACATCATCAAAGAAACTGACAACTGACTCAAAGTAAACATAAAAATGACTCAGGAGAAGGAAAAATAAAAGGGAAAAAGGAACAAGTAACCAGATAGTGAAACCTCAATCCTCATCCTCACAAGGCTCAGTAGTGTAGTGGGGGCGGACACAACCACAGTTGCTAAGTGTAGCAACAGCATCCCAGAGTCCCTCAAAGCTATCAATGACATACTCCTGAAAAGCAGCCATATCCATGGGTGTCTGTGGTCGTGGAGGACGCCTGAAAGCAGCAGAAGAGCCACTCTGGCGTGTAGAAGGTCCAGCATCAGTAGCAGCAGCAGTAGAAGCAGAGGGACCAGCTGTAGCAGCTCTAGCAGGGCGCATAGTCAAGGGGCGCAGAAGAGTCTGTGCTGGCATGAAGAATAGCTGGTGTGGGTCTGTCTGGATAGTAGTGAGGGCTCTCTGTGGCAACTTAATGCCAACATACTCTCCAAAAGTAGTAGTGAAAGTCCAGACAACTCCAGTCTTCATCCAAGTGACATGGCGCAGATACTGGTCATCCATAAACGATCTATCACTGCGCAGACTGCAAGGAGTAACATCGATCTGGAAATGATGGAAGATCGGTGTCAACAAGCTGCCCACACTCTCAGTCTTCTCCCCTGGACTGGTGAATGGCTTGGTCTTCAAAGAGACCATGTGCTCAGCGAAAACAGCACCTAAGTTGGCGTGAACCATACTATCAACTGCTATCGTATCATCCAGCATCTCATAAAGTCCGTAGTAGAGGAGAATCAGCTCACTAACTCGAGTCTTGATGGGCGCAGACTTGCACAGAATGGTATGACCAAAGAGGCACAGAATGTACCTCAAAACCGGATGTCTAACCTCTCTCTGCGTGCTGGTCTTGCTATCATAGACTCCATTCCCGAACTTGGACCAGAATGTCCTCATATGGGTCCACTGAGAGGGAAGGAGAACGCCTGTGGGATGGTCAGAGAAGCCATAAATCCCACAAAGCTCCATCAGACTGATCCGGTATCGAATCCCTCGGATCAGAAATGTTATAGTGCCTTCCTGAGCACGCTTCGCCAGCTCATTCGCGTAGTAGACGCGAACTGTAGAGAGAAACTGGCGGACCAAATCTGGGTACAGATCGTACTGCTGGAATGGCATAGTCCCCATGCCAATGCGCTCCAGAATCTCATAAACTTCCTCAAAGATCCCCATCTTCTGCAGAACAGCAGGATCCGCGAGTCGAGTGGGGATAAACTTAACTTCCAACCACGCATTGTAGAACAGCGTGTCATACTCATCCCACTCTTCCTGAATATCACGGAATACACAGGTATCCCGAGCCACTTCTTGCTTTGGAGTCCCTGCCCAAGCCACTCCTGAGGCTATTTTCCGATCCTCTCGTTTGGGCCATGGGGGCCTGCAAACCGGGTGCTGACTGAAGGAATCTGTAGACCCTGTTGCAGTGCTGGAAGACGAGCTTTGTCTTGGTCGTTTCTCCTGACGAGGCATCTGAAAATTGAACACCAAAATCGACCAAAACCATCTCAAAAATTAGCAAATTTTACAAAATTCGAAAAATCAACCAAACAGGATGAAAATTGCTGATGGCGATTAACTACTGCACTACCAGGAACACAATTCAAGCATCAGTTCAACCTAAATCACCCAAAATTTCCAGATTTTTGCAACTTTCATCATGAACTCGAAAATTTAAAACAGTGCAAATCAACCGATAAAAGCTCACAAAGATGGTTCCATTCCTCTAATACAACCTAACTAACATTGATTCAACAGTCAAATCAAGCCAATCAAGTCAAAAATCGGATTTTACCAAACCTAAGGCGGACTGAAAATTGGGGATTCCGAAAACATACCTTGCAGATCGTAAAAACTGAGTTGATATTCAGAAAGAGGAGTAAAATCCACACGGATTAGACTCTTGAATCACTCAATTTGGTTAAGAAAATCAAAAATTATGAAATTCCTATTTTCTAACTAGTTTCGGTTATTTTGCAGGTTTGCTCGAGGAAGAAAAGCTTAAGTCCCGTGTTCGATTCTGATGGGTGACGATCGTCACCGCTTTTTTTTTTTTTTTTTTTTTTTTTTTTTTTTTTTTACTAAAAAATTTTTTTTTACTAAAAAAAAAATTCTAACTAATAATCCTAAGCACGAAAATAAATACTAAGTATTATATCTACAACTTACCAGTGGGTTGCCTCCCACTAAGCGCTCTTTTAAAGTCATTAGCTTGACTTTGGTTGGCTGTTTAGACAGTTGGTGCCTGATTCAGAGACACAATGTGTCCTGCTGGAATCTCTGCTTGTGCCCAGTAATGCTTCACCCTTTGTCCATTGACAGTGAACTCCTCTCCTTTGGAGTTAATCAGGACAATTGCACCATGTGGGCGAGCTTCTTTGACAGTGAAAGGACCTGACCATCTAGAACGCAGTTTACCAGGAAAAAGCTGTAAACGAGAGTTATAGAGTAGTACCTGGTCATTGGGCTCGAAATGCCTGGAGATGATCTTCTTATCATGATATGCCTTTGTCCTCTCCTTGTATAACTTGGAGTTTTCATAGGCTAGATATCTGATCTCATCCAGTTCATTGAGCTGAATCAAGCGCCTTTCTGCAGCAGGTTTCAGATCGAAATTCAGCTTCTTGATTGCCCATTCTGCTCTGAACTCTAGCTCTACTGGTAGATGGCACGCCTTGCCATAGAGAAGGTGGAATGGAGTAGTCCCAAGTGGCGTTTTGTAGGCAGTCCTGTAGGCCCATAATGCATCATCCAGCTTTGCAGACCAATCTTTCCTTGTCTTCCCAACTGTCTTCTCCAGAATTTGCTTGATCTGTCTGTTGGAAACCTCAACTTGTCCACTTGTTTGGGGGTGATAGGGCGTGGCCACTCTGTGCTGTACACCATACTTCTTCAACAGCTTGTCAAAAACCTTGTTGACAAAGTGAGAACCCCCATCACTTATGACAATCCGTGGGACACCAAATCTGGGAAAGATAATGGTCTTAAACAGCTTCAAAACCACTGCAGCATCATTAGTAGGAGTAGCCAACGCCTCTACCCACTTAGATACATAATCAACAGCAACCAGAATGTATCTATTCCCATAAGATGAGGGAAAAGGTCCCATGAAGTCAATACCCCAACAATCAAAAACTTCAACTTCCAGAATGAAGTTCTGTGGCATCTCATGTCTCCTGCTAATGTTTCCTCTTCTCTGACAAGTATCACAGCTTGTGATGAAGGCTTGGGCGTCCCTGAACATAGTAGGCCACCAAAATCCAGCCTGCAAAACCATAGAGACAGTCTTAAATGTAGCAAAGTGTCCAGCATAGTCTGATCCATGACAGTGAAAGAGCACGTCCTGAACTTCTTCTTCTGCTAAACATCTTCTGTAAATACCATCGGCACAATGCTTGTAGAGGTATGGCTCATCCCAATAGAATCTCCTAAGTTCTCTCAAGAACTTCTTCTTAGCATAGCCTTTAAAATCATGTGGTTCATCCTCTGCAGCAAGATAATTGGCAATATCAGCATACCAGGGTCTCTTTGGATCATGTAAAGCATAAACAGGCTCTTCAAAAGCTTTCCCCAAGCTTGCACAAATCGCAGATAAGTGTGGAGATCGGTGAAGAGCGTCACCAGTGTTGGTGACGAGCGTCACCTCTCTCGTATACTTTTGTCGCGAATGGTCTCGGTTGGTGACGAGCGTCACCCTCCTGGTGTCGCTCGTCACTCCCCTGCAGTTTCGTGAAAACTGCAGGTTTTCAACACTTTCCTCCTGTTCTCTGGTTTCCACTAAGTAAACATTCTCTTCAGGCAAGAAATCATTGATGGGAACACTGTCTTCGACCTGAATCCGGGATAAATGGTCAGCAACTCCATTCTCCACCCCTTTCTTGTCCTTCACTTCAATATCAAATTCCTGAAGAAGCAGGATCCATCTTAACAGCCTTGGTTTTGCATCCTTCTTCTGCATTAGGTACTTCAGTGCTGAATGGTCAGTATGAACCACGACCTTGGAGCCAACAAGATACTGCCTGAACTTCTCAAAAGCAAACACAACAGCTAACAATTCCTTTTCAGTTCTTGCATAATTCTTCTGAGCATCATCCAAAGTCCTACTTGCATAGTAGATGGCGTGGAGTTTCTTGTCTTTCCTCTGTCCCAGCACTGCTCCAACTGCAAAATCGCTGGCATCACACATTACCTCAAAAGGTAAGTCCCAATCTAGAGGCTGCACAACAGGGACTGTAACCAAAGCCTGTTTGATCTGTTCAAAAACAGATTTGCACTCTTCTGTGAACTCAAACTTCACATCCTTGCAGAGGAGAGCAGTAAGTGGGCGTGCTATCTTGCTAAAATCTTTAATGAACCTTCTGTAGAAGCCTGCATGTCCCAGAAAACTCCTCACTGCTTTGACGGAATCAGGTGCTTGCAGACTTGTCATCACCTCAATTTTTGCCCTATCCACCTCTATACCGTCTCCTGAGACTCTGTGGCCAAGTACAATACCATCCTGCACCATAAAATGACACTTCTCCCAGTTTAAAACCAAGTGCTTCTCTTCACATCTTTGCAGAACTGCACACAGATTATCCAAACAGCTCTTGAAAGAAGATCCATAAACAGAGAAGTCATCCATGAACACCTCCATAAACTTCTCTATCATGTCTGTGAAAATCGACATCATGCATCTCTGGAAGGTTGCAGGAGCATTACACAGAC
The DNA here is from genome assembly GCA_911865555.2 of Thlaspi arvense. NCBI lineage: Eukaryota > Viridiplantae > Streptophyta > Magnoliopsida > Brassicales > Brassicaceae > Thlaspi > Thlaspi arvense. The sequence goes on from OU466860.2 coordinate 17,933,171, forward strand.
CAAAAGGCATTCTGCGATATGCAAAAGTGCCATAGGGACAGGTAAAAGTGGTCTTCTCCTGATCATCTGGATGGATGGGGATCTGAAAGAAGCCTGAATACCCATCAAGGAAGCAGTAATACTTGTGATTCGCCACCCTCTCTAGCATCTGATCGATGAAAGGTAGAGGAAAATGATCCTTCCTTGTTGCTGCATTCAGTTTCCTGTAGTCTATACACATCCTGTGTCCTGTCACATTCCTGGTTGGAATCAGCTCATCCTTGTCATTCTTTACCACGGTGACACCTCCTTTCTTAGGCACCACGTGCACTGGACTCACCCAAGCACTGTCTGAAATAGGATAGATGATACCAGCCTGCAACAACTTCATGATCTCTTTCTTGACCACATCCTGCAAATTCGGATTTAGCCTCCTCTGGTGCTCAACTGATGATTTCGACTCATCCTCCAAGTGTATTCTATGCATGCACAAGTCTGGAGAGATACCTGAAATGTCAATAAGAGAATAGCCAAGAGCTTTGCGAAATTTTCGCAGCTTACTTAGCAATAGGGTGAGCTCTGCATTGTTCAATGAAGCATTAACAATAACAGGATAGGTGGAGTTTTCTCCTAGAAATGCGTACCTTAGCCCTGCAGGGAGCTGTTTAAGCTCAACTTTTGGTGCTTTTGCTGCTGACCAGTCACCCATTGTGGCGGCTTTTACAGATGTAGAGACAAGTTTATCCTGTGCAACCAGTTGCATCACTTGTGCAGTAGCATCCATCATCTCTGTGTAGCCTGTTGCAGCAGCATCTAAATGCTCATACTCAGCTGTAGAAGTGGTCAACGCCCTTTCCAAGGGGTCCTCTGAACTCATCTCATGGAAGATCTGATCAGCAATGTTTGTGAGAACATCAACATAAAAAGTCTGTCCATCTATGGTTGGCCTCTTCATCAGCTTATCCATTTCGAATTTCATCACTAAATCGCCAACATTCAGCTCTATTCTACCCTTCCTGACGTCAATAATAGCTCCTGCAGTGGCTAAGAAGGGTCTGCCAAGAATCAAGGGGTCTTTGGGCTCTTCTCCATACTCTAGAACCACAACATCAGTAGGGATCATACAATCTCCTATTTTGATAGGAACATCCTCTATCACCCCTTCAGGAACTCTAACTGATCTATCAGCTAGGACAAGAGATATTCTTGTAGCTTTAAAATCGGTCATCCCCAAACTCTTGGCAACAGAATGAGGCATGAGGTTCACACTAGACCCAAGATCACACAATGACCTCTCAAACTTGTCATTGAAGATGGTGCAGTCTAAAACAAAGCTTCCTGGGTCTGAAAGCTTCTCTGAAACTCTGTTCTGAATCACTGCACTGACCTGCTCGTTGATCATCATAGCCCCAACCTCAAGACTCAAGTTATTGGTCACCATTCTCTTCACATACCTCCTAATAACAGGAGTTATCCTTACAGCATCAATCAATGGGATCTCTATTACCAACTTGTCCATGATAGCCTTGCATCTTGCATCCTCATGCTCCTGCTTAGACTTCTTAGGATGCTTAGGATAGGGTATCTTGGGTTTATACACGGTCTCCTTAGCATTATCTGAAGTCTTAGGCGAAACTGCAACATGTGGTGTCTGGTGACGAGCGTCACTGGATTGGTGACGAGCGTCACTCACTTTGGACGAGTCGGGGTCGAGTACTGGATATGGGTGACGAGCATCACCCCCTTGGTGACGCTCGTCACCAATTTGTGAAGAATCGGGGTCGGGGTTGTCCTCAATGGGTGACGAGCGACACCCATTATTGGTGACGAGCGTCACCAATGGTTTTTCAGTAAAATTTCCTTCATCTTCATACTCTTCCATACCCACGAAATTTCTTGAGGTTAAATCCTTCTGCAACACTGGTTGCAGGTTCCTTCCACTCCTCAATGTGATGGCATTCACGTGGTGTTTGGGATTAGCATCAGTTCTTCCTGGAAGAAATCCTTCTTGCCTCTGAACAGCTCCTGCAGTTTGAGCAACTTGAACATCAAGCTTCTTCATATGAGAGTTCAGACTCTCAATTTTCCCATTCAAGTCCTGATAGAGCAAATCTATCTTGCCATTGAAGTTCACAGTAAGCTTCTGTTGTCCTTCCAAGATCTGTTCTAACATTGCTTCCATTTTGTTCTCTTGTGGAGGTGCTGGTTGATAGGAAGTAGAACCATAGTTTCTGTAATTTCCACTGTTCTGGAATGGCTTCTGATACTCTGTCTTCTGGAAAGGGGGTCTAGGAGTGAAACGAGGCGTGTTCTGTCCTCCTGTAGGGGCGTTTTTCTGATTGTTGTTGCTGTATCCTCTGTTCCACTGCTGATTCCCATACCTCTGTCCCTGAAATCCGCCAGAATTGATGAAATTTACATCCTCCTGCTCAACTTCCTCTGGAGCTTCAAAAGTCTCTACTTCTGCAGCAAAGTGAACTGACTTCTTCCCTACCAAAAGGCTGTGCATATCATCCAACTTAGCCTTAACTTCAGCAATCTGATTTCCATCAGCTACACCAGCTTGTTTCATTCTCTGAAAGTCTCCATTTTTAGTGCTGTTGCTGCAGACCAAGTTCTCAATCAGTCTCACCGCATCCTCTGGTCTGTTGGTGTTGAAGTTCCCTGCACTTGCTGCATCCAGCGCCATCTGATATTTCCAGTCAATGCATCTGAAAAAGATCCCAAGTAATTGCACCTGACTGAAACCATGATGAGGGCAGTCCCTTTGATAAGACTTGAACCTGATCGAAGAAGCCTTGAAAGCTTCAGTAGGGCCTTGTGTAAATGATGCAATTTTCGTCCTCATGTCTTCTGATCTGGCATCATCATAGAAATTGTTTAGAAAGGCATTCTTGGTGTCCTCCCAAGTAGTTAATGAAGCAGGTTCCAGTTGCTTCAGCCAATATGCAGCTTCTCCTTCAAGAGAGTATGGAAAAAGCTTGCAGAACAGAAAGTCATTGCTAACCCCATTAGCTTTGACACTGGAAGCCAAGTCCTCAAATTTCTCTATGTGATCCATAGGATGCTCATGAGGTAAACCATGGAAGGGATGCTGTCCAACCAGCTGATAGTAGACAGGTTTAACCTCAAAATCGTTCCTCTGGAAGGCAGGAGGTCGGATTGCAGCTCTGTTGGCATAGAACTGATCAGGTCTGTTGTAATCACCTAGAGTCTTCTGAACAAAACGCCCAGCAGCGTTATTGACAGCAGCAGGGACTCCCACGTTCTCAGCCACTTGCTGAACCTGCTGTTCAACAATGACATTCCCCTCTTGATCAATTCTCTGTCCTTCTTCGTTCCTCCTATTTCCTTCCCTGTCAACCAAGTGACCTTCTGCGTCTTCAACCAAGATCAGTGGAGCGACCATTGTAGATTGCTTCTTAGCTTTCCTGTTAGTTCTCTCCAACCTAGCAAGCTCGTCGATGCTTAAAGTCACAAGCTCCTTCTCTTTGTTGCTTCTGGTTCTGCGATTAGGCATGCACCTGAAACAGGAACAAAGAAAAGTAGCTGAAAATCAGTAAACAAATAAAAACTTAGACAAAATCCTAATACTGAAATTCGATAGGCAGCTATTACTCCCCAGCAACGGCGCCAAAAACTTGATAGGGTCAGGTTTTACCCAAATAAAACTACTGCAAGTGCACAGCAAAAGCAGATGTAGTATAAGGGGTATCGAAATCCCAAGAGAGGAATGCAGACTACACTATCGAATATAGATTCGGACTAAGCTAAGCAAAATATAATGTATGTAATGCCAATGAATAAATGAAAGTAAGCAAACGAATGTGTGAAGTTATCTAAGTTCAAGAAGATTAAAAGCGCTAAGCCAGGGTAATTCGCAGGTTTGAATCCAAGAATGTATGATGCAGGAAATCAGGAATGATTAAGAACCGTTTTAAACATGAATCTCTAATGCATAACTAATCAATTCTCATTGCAAAAGTTATCTATACCTAGATCACAGAGTTTCAAATATCTTTGTAAACCCTAACAACCTAAGCATGCAGGAATGATCAGATTCAGTTGTTTACAAAACTCCTAAGCCAAATCTCTTTGTACTAAGTTGTTTTGCTCATCAAATACTAGTTCAGGTTATGAATAATGCTTTCACATATATTTAACAACCTATGATTTTCGGATTCCTAGATGATGTGTCTCAGAAATTCGATTTTAAAGCAAGCAGAGATGAAAAACCATAAGATATTCCTAACAGATAGCGATTCGACAATCTTTTCATCAACCTTTGAAAAACCCTAACTTAACTAGCAGATTACTCAGACATGATTATGAGATCACAAAACATAACTGAATAAAATTGCATTAAGATAAAGAGTAAGAAACAAAAGGGGTTCGAAATCTTCTCAAAAGAGTACAGGATTTGTCTCCCCAAAAAGCTCTGAATAAATCTCTCTCTAGCTCTCTGATTTCTCAAAAACTAAGATAATAGCCAACAATGGCTGAAAAACCTAATAAATAGAAGCTAAACACGATCTGGGGTCTTCATGTAAATAAAGGAAACTTCTGGGCTAATTCTGCAATTCTTCTTGATACTTTTAATAAAACGCCACGCTCCTTCCTTAGTGGGTGACGAGCGTCACTAAAGGGGTGACGATCGTCACCATTTGTGAATACTTTCTGCTTCGAGCTTGGTACTTCGTGGCTTCCACTCAGAATGCTCCAAAAGGTTCCAAAATCTTCAATTATGCTCCAGACATGCTATAACCTGCAAAGACTCTTCTGGGACTCTAAAAATACCAAAAAATCTCAATAAAAAGGACCTATATCATGGTTAAAAACCATAAAAACCATGATATATCATCATGACAGACCGATACACATATTTTCGGTCAGTAGTATCGACCATGACTGACTGATATCAGTAGAGCCAGTCTACACCAGTCAACATATCGGTCACTTGTGATCGATATGGAAAGAAGTTTGAAAGTAGGGAAAATTTTCGGTCATTCATGTCGACCACACTTGGTCGACGTAAACATACCGTATGATTTTCGGTCTATCGTGTCGACCACTGTTGATCGATACGATTATTGAAATCATATCGGTCACCAGTATCGATCACTCAAGATTGACACAATCATATCAGATGTATTTTGGTCAAGTGTGTCGACCTCTGATGACCGATACAAATCCCAGGAAGCACGTCAGTCACCAGTATCGATCACTCATGACCGAAAATGCAATTTCGGTCAGTAATATCGGTCATGAGGTAAATGTATCAACTTCCAAAAAATTTTCCCTCCTTTGGTTTGGCGCCAAGGGAGTTTAAATTTTTAATTAGGATTCCTTCTGACCTCTTTCTTGGCTTCTGAACACCTTTTTTTTTTGTCCCCCACACTTTTGATTCCTTATGTTCCCTCACCAACCTTTGATTCCTTTGGTTTCTCCTCCTTTCTCTCTATTTAAGCAACAATCTTCTTTCACTTCTCTTCACATTTAAACTCACTTTCTTCTCACCTAAGGCTCGAAATTACTAGTTCTTCTTCTCTTTTATTGCTTTCTTTAAGTGTTCAGAAGTCCACAAAAGGTTTGCTTCCTAAACTATCTCTCTTTGCTCTTACTCTTTGCTTATGTTAAAAATCGCTTAGTAAGAAGTTTTTAAGAGCAAGTAGTGTTTAGTTTTAAATGTTGTGCTATGATTTTGCATTTTCGATTATTGTTGAAATATCAAGCTAGACTGTTAAAGTTATGCTTAATTGTCTATTCATCTCATAGCTTGTTTACTTTCATCCATTTTGCAAGATCATCATCTCTCTACCTAGGAACCGCTTTGCTAGGATGTCATGCATGACTGTTTATCCTTTGTTCATCCTAGCTTATTTAGTTGTCAGCTTTTGATCTCTTTTTGCTTTAAAGAAGTTTAAGCTTGTTGTTAGGACTTGTTAGACTTCTCTTAGCTTAAGGAGTTGTTAGACTTCTCTTAGCTTAAAAGCTTTCAGCTATTTGGTTCTTCAACTTTTGTTCTTTCACTTACATTGTTTTCAAGCTTTGCTTTTGAAGGTACAATGGGAAGAACAAAAGTAGCTGCTGGGAAAAAGGGAAAAGCACCTCAAGAAGCAACCACAGCACCACCAGCAAGGCAAGAAATAGGAAAGGGAAAAGCTGATGAGCAATTCTCCAAAGCCGCTGGGAAGAGACCGGTTGGGAATGAGGGAGAAGATCAACAAAACAAAGGCAGTGCTGCTAAAGAACTCATGAAGGCTTTCAACCAGTGCACTTTCAAGCCAACAAGATATCCATGCACCTCCACAATGAAGGCGGTTGGACTCTATACTGACTGCAAAGCCACGTTTGAGCGCATGGGTTTTGGAGCTTTCATGGAGATGCCACTCCCCTCTTACCAACAGCTCACCTACCAATTCATCTCCACACTCAAAGTGGTTTGGTATGAAGACAGTGAGCTCCCTAATGGCGATGGATGGATCTCTTTTAGGATTGGCAAGGAAGAGTTCTCCTCAACATTCACAGAGATCGCCAAGGATCTAGATCTGAAGTCCCACCACACCAAGCTGAGCAGGTTCGAAATCCCAAATAGGCAGCACACCAGGCTGTGGGGTCTCATTGGAGTTGGGCAATACACTCCTGGAAGATCAAGGAACCAGCACCTAAGGCATCCAGCCGTGAGATATGTCCACAAAGCACTTGCGAATACACTCTTTGCAAGGAAGGAGACGACATATCTTACAGGAAAGGAGACATATCTGATATACCAAGGACTGTATGAGGTGTTTGGAAGCGAAGAGTATGGGGAACCTCTCAGAGCACCGAGAAGCAACCCCTGCTATGTGGCTATGTTGATGGAGCAGCTTCTATCCTACCAGAGCTGGGTTTTGAGTAAGACAAAGAAGGAGAAGAGCCCTCAAATGCACGTTGGGGGAGTTGTGACAGGAGTTCTACAAGCTAGTGGAGTAGACCTTGACAAACATGAAGGTGATGCACTTGAGCCACTATGGATTGACATTGATTACCTCAAGAGAAGCCACTACCTTGACAGAACCATTGGTAGAAAGCATGTGTACAACTTCATCACAAGCTTTGGCACACCAGCATAAGTCCTCCTCCCCAATCCAAAGCTTACATCCTTCTTCAGAAACGGAAACATCAGCTTCAACCCAAGCACTGAAGAGCTCTACACAGGTGGCCCTGTTCCCGGAGAGGAAGAAGAGGACAGTGATGCAGAAGAGGAGCACACTGAAGAGATCAGAGAAGAAGAAGAAGAAGAAGAAGATCAAGGGAATGCTAATGCTGGCGCTGATTTTCAAGGAAGGACCCATGAAGAAGATGAGCTTGGAGAGGAGGAAGTGGTGAACTACAGCTCAAGGCAGTTCCACTTCCACCCTTATGCAGCACCCAACGAAGGAAGGTCTTTGAGAGCAGCTCATGAACACATCAGCACACTCCAGAAGTGGTGCAAGTGGCAGGATAAAGCCATCAAAGGGCTTATGAAAATGATGAAAGGGAAGTTCAAGCAGAACAAGGCTACATCAGCAAGAACTTCCAACCACAGCCACACCCATGAGCTCAACTCTCAACAAGAAGAGCAACTTCAGCCAACTGGAAGCTATATGGAACCCCCATGGAAGACATTCATTTCATACACAACCAAGAGACCAGTGGGGTACATAGGAACAACCAAGGGCTTCATCTTATGAGCCAAGAGCCCATGTTCCATCAGCTTGGGAGGCGCCAAACCCCAACTCCTCTGAAGTTCAGGAAACATGGCAATGGGGCTTACAAGGAACTTCTTCACAGGCTGAACAGCTATGTTCAAGCTGGGTTTCACCACCTCCAGAAGCAGCTCAGCATTCCACTATTGTTTATGAAAGAAGGAAGAGGAGAGCCAGCAAGTCTCCTCAAACCTCAGGATCATCTCACCACTCCTGCCACTAAACCAAGTACCACATCCTCTCCATTGTTATATACTATTGCATCTTTTCATTTTTGTAATATATTTTGTTGCTTCTCTCTTCCATTGCTTTCATTACACAAGGGACTGTGTAATTTAAGTGTGGGGGAGAGATTTGGGGTTTGACTTTGTTTTCTATTTTCTTAGTTTTTCTTTTTCTTTTCACTTTGAGTCTCATGCATATCATGCATACATGTAAAGCATAGAAAAACACAAAAAATCAAAAAAAAATTTGAAAATCTTTTGCATTTTTTGCAAACCAAAAAGAAAGCATGTAGTTGCATTTCATTTCTTTAAGACTGAGTCTAGTGTTGACATATAGGTTGCATTGCATTTGCATAGGGCATTATGATGAATTTTCCTTGTAAAGTTCTTAGAGTTTAGAGATGATTTTGGTTTTCAAGTGCTTAGTTGTTTGATGCATCATATGATTGCTAGAAGTTAAGGCTGAACCATGCTTATATTGCTAGATTTGGTCTTCTCATTTCATTCTGAAAGCATTTGTTCTCTGAAAATCAACTCTATCAACTTGAACTTTAATTTGGACTTTCAATTATCATGTCTTATGCATTGAAAAGTGAATTCATGGCTACCATATACATATTTGGATCATCTTTCTCTTTTCTACCACTCTTGTTGATCCAAATAGCTGATCCTCATACTTATGGGACAGTTACATCATCACCCTTAACCAAAACCTCCTTTTGAGCCTAAACACTATTGTGAGAGATGTGAGGCATTTGCATTGCATTTTCGATTTTGTCTTGGCAAAAAGTGTTAGGAATAAGGCTGGCAATGATTAGCTCTCTTGTAGATATCAGCTTGCATCTTGAGCTTGATTCTAGGATAGGAGTTTTTGGGGTTTGAAAAGGTAGAGTTAGGTGGTTTGAGCTTAATGTTTTATCTTTTGAAAAGAAAAGGAAAAGATTTGAAATGGTAGATAAAGGGGAAACAGTTTAGTATTGTGGTTAAGCAAAGGGAAGAAAAGCTATGAGTTCAAAAAGGAAGAATTGGCGCCAACAAAAAAAAAGCTCAGAGAGGGTCCAAAGAAGAAAAATCAGACCAGGAGCAATCCACCAAAGGTGATGAAGGTGACATTACAATAAAGAAGAGCAAGTCCCAACCAAGAAGAAGCAACCACACAAGCATAATGAAGAAGATTTCCCCAGCCATGAATAAGAAGAAAGAAAAGGGTAGAGTTTAGGAAAGGGTAGACTTAGAGGGTTCACTTTTGGGTTTAGAAATGCTTAGGACTCATCTTTGGGAAGTAAGGGTAGAAGAGGGCTTTGAATTGCATGCATAAGTGTGCTTTTACGTTTAGCATTTTGCCTAAGATGAAGTTATTTTATTGAGTGATCCTTTATGTCTTTAAACCTGTGCTTAAATGAGATCATTATTGTCTCATAACCATACCCCTTTTCAACCAAATGTTTTCACTAGATTTGCATAAGCATGATTCATGTTCTGAACTTAATTGAATGTTAAAGAGTTGATTGATTTGAGCATTTGCCTAAGTAGAGATTTGAGATCATTTTGAAACATGATGAGCATGGCTAGGTTCTTATAGTATAGCTGCTTGTGTTTGCATCCTACAACTAGGCACTTGAGCATTAAAACCATCTATTTACCTTTGCACTTTTGGAATCTGAATGCCCACTTTCAAACCTCACTCTCCCATTTGTTCTTACTTGGTTGAGGACAAGCAAAAGGCAAGTGTGGGGGTGTTGATATCCTTTGTATTTACAATATTTAGGGCTGCATTTAGTACATGTTTTGGTCCTCTTTTGCATATTTTCCCTTAGCTTTTGTCCCATTTTCTTCTCCTTTTAGACTTAGGTTGCATTAGGAGTATAGATTGCATTTTCCTTGCATATTGGATGTTTTTAGGTGCTTTTGGAGCATAAAGGAGCTTGGAAGAGCTTTGGGAATGATCCAGGAGGCTAGCTGGACAAAAAGGAGCAAAAAGGATCAAAGCAGAAGATCTCTGCAGAAGTTTTCGGTCAGAGCCTGGAATTTTCGGTCTCTGGTGACCGAAATGGAGCAGTATCGATCACCAGTATCGGCCTGATGTGGTCGACACAAACACACCGTTATAATTTCGGTCGTGTGTGTCGATCACTGATGACCGATACCGATAAATTTTGGTCACTGGAGGTCGACACAACTGACCGATACTGACCCAGCCCGAACCTGTTTTTAATTACACTTTTGCCACCTTTCTAGAGTTTTCTCCCTTGGGCTATAAATAGCCCCTTTTTCTATATTTTCGAGAGGTCTTGTCAAAATACTGTTCTTAAGCTATTTCTTTTAGTTTGTAAGACAATTTCTTTGCTTTGTGATAAGCGTTTTTCTTACGGTCTAATGCAGCAGAGAGGCTATCAAAACTCTAATGCAAGCAATGTTGTAGTAAGGCAAGCAGGAGAGTGTCAAACCACTTCTAGATGATAGAGAATCCACAGAGAATGCAAGGTCTAAGACAAATCTAAGCAAATGAGACAGTTTATGAGAAATAATCTAAAAACTAGATGCAGCAACCTAAACGGAGTGAAACCTATTTTAAAAATACTAGAAAGGAAGCAGTTACCACGAGGAACAAACAGGTAAACTAAAGGGTAGAGCTTCGAATTGTTAAAATTCGACTAGTGGATCGACCACAAGATCGACCACTAGATCGAGCAGAAACGATCGATCTCGTCTAAAACCGTAAGAACAATGAATCTAAAGACCAGGATGCTATCAGGTAACAAGCTAAAGGCAATATGAGACATAAATATGCTAGAAGAGAGGGCTTTAGGGTTGAGAATCATATAAGGGATTTCAAGGAACGATCTTGGGTTTGAAACTTTGGATCGACTCACTTGGTGAGGATCTCTAAGCCTCGAAAACAAAACAAGATCTATCCGTGGCTTTCGGTATAGATCACTCTTTCATCCTCTCCTCCAAGCCCATGGCTTTTGGTGGAAAGAGAAGTCGAAAGGCAAGGAAAACAGATTTCGAACAATGGCTTAACTAGTCCCCCAAACTTCCATGGCTTTTGGGAAGGGGTAACTAGTCTCTAAGGTGAGATCTTCCGAGGCCCCTGGATCCTGTCAAGGTAAGGGACCTCTCGGATCATGAAGCTCTTGGCGTGAGAGTCTTCAAGCATTAAGCTTTCAACACCTTAGAAGAGATAGCCTTAAAAACGTTTAGAAAACAAACCAAGATCGAACCTTTTCTACCCCTTAATCCTCTCAACCCCTAACCCAAAGTAAACTACTCACTACACATAAAGTAAATCAAGCAGGCTGGAAGAAATGAAACGATGAACATGAAACAACGACTAGATTAAACGATAAGATTCGAGAATACAAAAGCTTGAAAAGAAAACTGGTTCAACAAATGGTGTTCTTCCGAAAACGAGAGAGAAAACTTGAAGGAAAAAAGTTAGAAAATCTAAAAGTTCTCCAAAAAGCATTCGCCGCCTTGCCTAATATGTCAAAACAGTCCAATGGTCCCCCCTTCGCTAACAGCCAAAAACGGTTGAAAAGACAGAGATCGACCATTGGATCGAGTTGTTCTCTCAATCATATCCGGCCATCGTGTCTTCGGCTCGATCCGGGTCTCGATCTTCTTCGGTGAATCGAGTGCTGCATCCGATCTCGGTATCGATCTTTGGGAGGATCGAGTGGTTGATCCGGCTCTCGCTCTGCATGGCGTCATTTACGTCCGTACCGATACATCGATTGCTTCACTCGATCTCCATCTCGATCATTATCCTTGGATCGCCTAGTTGGCTCGATCTTCTGATCGATCAACTCCTTGATCGACCGGCCATGCTCGATCTGCTCCTCGATCACTGGTCCTTAGCACACTCCCGAGCTTCCATGAACTGCTACATCGGCCTCCACACCTCCACGAACCTCCGTGTCTCCAAAGCAACCAGAAAAAACCTGGAATGGATGCAAAATGCAGAGAAAATGCATATGCTAATGCAAGAATGCTCTAGGAGCCTAAGTGATGCAATCTAGCCTAAAACATGATACAAATGCATGAAAAACTACCTAATGAGTATGCAGAATGTATGCAATATGCAATGATATCAACTCCCCCAAACTTACTTCTTGCTTGCCCTCAAGCATCAAAAAAAACAAGTAAGGAAGAGAGGTTTTCAGAAAATTCAAAGGGGTTTTAAACTTTTTGCAAAGGTGCTTTTCGAATAGATCATCTCAATGTCCTAGTTAACAATTCTAAAATGCTAAGCTTACACTCATACTCTAAAGGACTTAGCCATACTCATCACACAAAGAAATTCAAATCATGAGTCTCTTATTCCTGACAATCAAAGAAATTCATCCTTTAACATTCATTAACATTCGAACCATGAATCAAACTTATGCACTTTAAAGCAAAAAACATTTGGCTAAGGGTTACGGTCATGAGCATAGAATGATCTCATTTGAAAAGGGTTTATAATTAGACAAGGGTTTCTCTCAAAAATGGTTTGAACTAATGCATAATGCTAAAGGTAAAGGCAATTTATGCATACATAATTAGATTCTCATCTACCCATGTAAACCATCAAACAGTCCTATACCCCTCTCATTTAAGAAATTTAATCCTCACTCACCACTTAAGAGTCTACCCCTTCTTCTCAACTTAGCAATCCCCAATTCAAAATAAAGACATTTTTAAACTTTTTAGGCTAGTGAAAAGATTTTGAAAAAATATTTTTGCTCTTAGGAATTTCTTATTAGTAGCTCTCTTATTATTATTATTTTTCTCTGCATTTTTTTTATTTATTTATTTGGCACTTAGGCTCTTTTATATATTTTTTTCTTTTTCTTTTCTTTTTCTTTTTTATTTTATTTAGAGAGAGCCACCTTCTGAAATATAGCATACTTAGTTTTTAAAAATAAACCTTTCACTTAAAACCTCATTTCTCTCCTTAAAACACAAACTCTTTTGAACCGAAAACAAATACACAAGAAAGCAACCCCAATGATCCCCCAAACTTATCCTAAGCCTATACCTAGCTTCAAAATGTAAAGCTAGCAATCAATTATGAAAACCAAATCATGTCGCCTAAACCTAACACTTTATGCCAAGTTCAAACCGAAAATAAGGCCTCACAAAGATGTCACACAAGAACATTTGGCTTCAATGGAGGGTAAGGTTCAAGGAGGGAGTTCTACTTAGGCTCACAAAGAGTGGTAAAAAGGAAGAAGAGAGCCTAAATATTTTAAAACCATGTGTTCATTTTCAAATGCATAAGAATGATAATTAGATTTTCAAATTAAGGTTTTCACTTAGTAGGATGAGTTTCAAATCATGATAGGTCAATTCAAGCCACGAAAATCCTAACTAGTGATCCAAGCATGGTTAGAACTTACTTTCAAAGCATAAACAAAGCATTAGAGAACTACTAACTAGGGCATTGAAATGATTCATAAGTAAAACACCTTTTTAAGAAATCCTAACCCCTTATGCAAAATGCAAACAACCTAGGTGATATGAGAAATTCTAGACTCAATCCTAACATGTTTTTAAAGAGATGATTGCAACTACATGAATCTTTGAAAAAAATTTTAAAAATTTTACCAATTTTTCATGACTAAGACTCAAGGATGTAAAAAGGAAAATAAGATCAAAGAACACAAGATTAAATCACACAAGTACTCCCCCAAACTTGCTTGACACCGTCCCGGTGGCAAACTCATCCGAAGGAGCAAACAAACACAATGCAAGAAACAAATATGTGCGGTTATATACAATGGAGGAAGGTTGTTACCTCTTGTCTAGGCTCGGCTGGAACTTGAGGACGTTCCAGAGGAGCTAGAGATTGTTGCCTTTCCTTTGTTGCCTGGTTCTTGGAGGGAGTGGCGAGCCGGTTGAATGTTTTCTCCTTGGGTCTCGCGGATCACAACTCCTCCGGTTGAGAGTCTCCTCTTCTCGGGTTGTTGTATCTCCTGGCTTACAGCTGGCTTAGGCTGGCTTCCTTGGAGTTGTTTGACCTTCTTCCCCAGCTTCTTAAGCATCTTCCCTTGCCACTTGTTGATCTTCCGCTGCATCTCCACCACCGAGGCTAAGAACTTCTCGGTTTTGGTCTTAGGCTCAAAATCCAGCTTGGGAAGTGTGTAAACCTCGGGCATCTCATCCTCTGTTCCTGGAGACTCTGACCTTTGGCGCGGGGCAATGGCTGAAGCAGGCGGTCCTCCTAAAGGGGCAAAGCATTCTTCCTCCGTGGGTAAGAACTCGATGTTCCCAACACCAAGCAGCTCGGTCTCGTCTTTGTTGGGGAGGATGCACACTCTCTTCTTGTCTTCCTCATCTATGAAGAGGTAAGCATAAAACCCTTCTGCTGGCGTGCGTCCCAAGCTATCAGTGTTTCTCATGTATGCTTCATCCATGAAAGCTCTGTTTGGGACGTGAGCAAAGTCATGGATGGGCACACCGGCTTGCACGAACAAAGGAGTAAGGAAACCGCCAATGTAGGAAGAGGTTGCCTTGCACCGTAAGGCATAAGCCTTGTACTTCACCAGAGAAGCCGCGAGCACACAGCCATAATTCACTTCATCGCCGAGTTCATCTTCTATGGGTTCTTCATTCGCATCCGGATCAGACACCAAATGCTTCACGCCTTGGAAAAGGAAGCACAGCTCCGTCTTCGTGACAGTAGGAGCAACAGACCTCCCACTGAATGTATTAGCTATCAGCTTCAAAGTATACCTCAGCACCGGACTCCTAACTCTCTTGATCTTGGCGGTGTTGGCTTTGTAGTCTTCGTTGCTGATTAGGTCCCAAAACTCGTCGGCTTTCTTGAAGGCTGGGAACTCCACCTTGTGTGCATCAGCCTTGAGAGCGTAGGCTTGGCATAGCTCGGGGATGGATAGTGTGTAGGCTTGGCGGCCAACCTTGAAATAGAGACGGCCTTGAGAAGGAACAGGTGCACTCGGATTCTCGTACCGGAACTCCAAAGTGGCTAGGAAATCTATCGTCACCTCGGGAATTGTAGGGCAGTCCATCCGCGATAAGCACCTCAGACCAATGATCATGAGGAGTTGGTCGAAGTCTCCAAGGATCCTGAGCCTGGACAGAAGCTCTCGATCAGCAAACTTTGTACGTTCAAACCGGAGCCTCTCCAACCTCTTCTTATCCCTCTTCTCATCTTTGCTCCACCGGACCCTCTCTTGAACCACCACTTCTTGTGTTTCTCCTTCTTGCACTCGCTCCTCTCTTGTTCTCTTTGGTGCCATTGCTCCTGAAACAAATTTTTCTAGAGAATGATTAGCAAGAGGCGATTGAATGAGAATAAGAGAAGAGGAGAAGAAGATTTATATAAACTATTCTAGAATTTTGGGGATCAAATAAAAATAATAGCTAGATAAAAGGAAATAAAATCTTTGAGATACTGAAAATTAAGAATTTTTTCTATTACTTAGCTAATTTTAAAAATTCAAATCCGATCCTATATCCTAGAACAAGAACTTGCGATTTTTAAGGAGATTTTCTTGAAATAAAATCATTAAACCTTGAAAATACCTTTGCAAGAGTAGAGGATATCTTTGCTAAACCTTAAAAACTTTTAAATTCTCACTCCCTTTGTAAGGAAAACTCGAGCAAACAGATATGAGAGGGTGAGGAATAGATTGAAACATTTAAAGAGTTTAACAAACCAAAACAATGGGTGGTCAAAGTGGTTTCTGACAAAAGTCTTGGTCAAGGCACATCTTTCATGGTCAAAGATGTTTGCCTTGACCAAGTTTTGAATTTAAAAATTAGAGGGAAAGGAGTAAAGGAGGGAAAGAAAATTATTACCTCGGCATGAGATCGAGTCCTTCTGGTCGATCTAGGACTCGATCTCATGCCTAAAATGGCTTAGATCGAGAGGGTTACTCGATTTGTGACTCGATTCAAGGTGAATCGAGCCCTGGATCGATTGGCTCTCTCGATCATTGAGATATTGGCTCTTTGGCTAAGTCCCTCTGATCGAGCTATGTCCTCGATTTAGAGGTCGATTTAGCATAGATCGAGTGATGGATCGAGTCGAGTGATCGATCAATTTTCAACAGATTTTCCCGAGAGAAATTAGATCGGTCGATCCGATTTGGATCGATCGATCCTTTTTCGCCAAGATCTATCTTGTCACTCGTTCTCGTCTAGATCGACTGGCTCCTCTCGATTCACTGGCTCGATCTAGCAAAGATCGAGCCAGGATCAGTCGATCTAGCACTCGATCTCTAGCTTTATCTTAACCCCTATTGCCCCTTTTGGAATCCAAAGATAAGGTTTAGATTCCTTATACCTGTTCCTACACACTAAAAACATAAAAACATAAAACTGAAAGAGAAATAAAAGCAAAAATATGTACAAGATAAACATGGGAATGCCTCCCAAGTGCGCTTTCTTTAACGTCTTTAGCTAGACCTTACTTGATCTAGGCGGATGGTGGGTCTTGGAGGAGCACCGAGGTACTCTCCTTGTCAAAGCTGTCCGCCAGGTAGGGCTTGACTCTGTGTCCGTTGACGGTGAATGCACTACCACTTCTTCCCATCAGAGTAACAGCTCCATATGGCAAGACCTCTTGAATCACGAACGGTCCGCTCTACCTTGATTTCAACTTGCCCGGGAAGAGCTTCAGCCTCGAGTTGTACAGCAACACAAGTCCTCCTTCCTTAAGCTCCTTGGCAACCAATTTCTTGTCATGAGCCTGCTTAGTCCGCTCCTTGTAGATCTTGGAACTCTCGTAAGCATTCAACCTCAACTCGTCCAGTTCGTGTAGCTGAATAAGACGCCTTTCCTGAGCCGTTTTGAGATCAAAGTTCAGCCTCTTCACAGCCCACAATGCACGGTGTTCCAGCTCAACCGGGAGGTGACAACCCTTGCCATAGAGTAGAGTGAAAGGGGTTGTACCAATTGGCGTCTTGAAGGCAGTACGGTAGGCCCAAAGAGCATCGTCCAGCTTCACTGACCAGTCCTTCCTTGTTGCTCCAACGGTCTTCTCCAGAATAGCTTTGATCTGCCTATTAGAGACTTCCACCTGACTACTCGTTTGAGGATGATACGGTGTAGCCACCTTATGCTTAACCCCATACTTTCTCAAGAGGCTCTCAAAAACCTTGTTTACAAAATGGCTTCCTCCATCACTTATAACAACCTTGGGTACCCCAAACCTTGGAAAGATGATACTCTTGAACAACTTGATCACAACCTTAGAGTCGTTTGTAGGGGAAGCAACAGTCTCAACCCATTTGGAGACATAATCCACAGCTACTAAGATGTACTTGTTGCCGTATGAAGAAGGAAAAGGCCCCATGAAGTCAATACCCCACGCATCGAACACGTCAACCTCGAAGATAGGAACTTGAGGCATTTCATTCCTCTTGGTAATGTTCCCTGCTCGCTGACATGCCTCACAGCCCTTCACAAACTCGTGTGCATCTTTGAAGATAGACGGCCACCAGAAACCCGCTTGCAACACTTTCGTGGCAGTTTTGAATGAAGCGAAGTGTCCTCCGTAGGAAGAGCCATGGCAATGATAGAGGATATCCCTGGCTTCTTCCTTTGTAACACATCTTTGGTACAAGCTGTCTACTCCTCTTTTGTATAGGTAAGGCTCATCCCAAAAGTAGTCACTAGCCTCCCTCAAAAACCTGTTCTTGTGATAGCTGTTGAGATGTGTTGGCTCCTCACCACATGCTAGGTAGTTCACCATATCAGCATACCATGGTAGATCCTCCTCTTTAAAACACAACACTTCCTCAAACCTCCCTTCTAGCTTCCCACAAACAGCAGTAGTAATCGCCATAAGTTGTTCTTCTGGAAGAGAGTCGTCTAAAGGGAGAGACTCGTTGATCCTTAGCCTTGAGAGGTGGTCAGCGACTCCATTTTCTATCCCCTTCTTGTCTTTAATTTCCATGTCAAACTCCTGAAGTAAGAGAATCCATCTTAAGAGCCGAGGCTTAGTGTCTTTCTTTGAGTAGATGTATCGTAGAGCAGCATGATCCGTGTATACAATAGCCTTGGAGCCAACGAGATACGATCTGAACTTCTCAAAGGCGAAGACTACTGCAAGCAGTTCCTTCTCCGTAGTGGTGTATCGTGATTGCGTGTCATCCAAGGTCCTTGAAGCATAATAGATCACATGTAGCTTCTTGTCCTTCTTCTGACCAAGGACTGCTCCTACAGCATAGTCACTAGCATCACACATAATCTCAAAAGGGAGAGACCAGTCTGGTGCTTGGACTATAGGGGCTGACGTGAGGGCTTCCTTGATGGTCACGAAAGCCTTCAAACACTCCTCATCGAATATAAACTCAGCTTCCTTGCATAACAGCCGTGTAAGGGGGCGTGCAATCTTGGAGAAATCTTTGATGAAGCGCCTATAGAATCCTGCGTGTCCCAAGAAGCTTCTGATCCCTTTAACATTAACCGGCGGTTCCAAACCCATCATAACCTCAACCTTAGCCTGATCAACCTCAATACCCCTCTCTGAAATCTTGTGACCGAGCACTATCCCTTCCTTGACCATGAAGTGGCATTTCTCCCAGTTCAGCACCAGGTTTGTTTCTTCACAACGTTTAAGTACCCTGCAAAGATTCAACAAACACGCAGGAAAGGACGCACCATACACAGAGAAGTCATCCATAAACACCTCTACCATCTCCTCTATAAGATCGGAGAAGATCGACATCATACACCTCTGAAAGGTAGCCGGTGCATTACACAATCCAAACGGTATCCTTCGATATGCAAAGGTACCGTAGGGACATGTAAAAGTCTTTTTCTCCTGATCGTTTGGGTGAATAGGTATTTGGAAGAAACCGCTATACCCATCGAGAAAACAGTAGTAAGGGTGACTTGCAAGTCTCTCAAGCATCTGATCAATAAAAGGCAAAGGGAAATGGTCTTTTCTAGTCGCAAGGTTAAGCTTTCTATAGTCAATACACATTCTATGACCAGTAATGGTCCTAGTAGGGATAAGTTCATCCTTTTCATTCCTTACGACCGTGATCCCTCCCTTCTTAGGCACCACGTGTACAGGTGAAACCCACGTGCTGTCACTTATGGGATAGATCACGTCAGCCTCTAAAAGCTTAAGGATTTCCTTCTTAACAACCTCTTTCAAGTTAGGATTCAAACGCCTTTGATGTTCTACAGAAGTGGCGTTCTCATTATCCAAGTGAATCCTATGAGTGCAAAGCATTGGTGAAAGGCCTTTGATGTCACTTAAAGAGTACCCAATGGCCTTCCTATACTTTCTCAGCTCAGTTAAGAGCGAGTGCAACTCATCATCACTAAGTTTTTCGTTTACTATCACGGGATAGGTGTCATTAGGTCCCAAGAAAGCATACCTTAGCCCTTTTGGGAGCTCCTTAAGGTCCACCTTTGGGGCTAACAGCTCACTCCAGTCATCCTCGTGGCTGTTGTTGTTGTTCTCCTTCTTGGAACTCTCCTTTGAACTCGAGGCATGGCCCTTCAGACTGCTTTCCTCTATCGCTATCCCTTCTGTGATCGAGTCCTCCGGTCAATTCTCCTCTCGATGTCGTCTAGATCGAGCCATTTCACTCGATTCACTTACTCGATTTGATGTGGATCGAGTAAAGGATCGAGACATTGAGTCGATCTCTTGATTGGACTCCAAAATGATCGGGAGGTCTTTCTCGATCGTCAACTTGATTGTTTCTTCTGATCGAGCATCATTCTCGATCTGTTGGCCGATTGTTGCACCGGATCGAGTTGGGTTCTCGATTGGCATGTCGATCTGACTCTTGGATCGAGTGATAGCGTCGATCTCGGGGTCGATTTCTAGGCAACATCCTTCTTCATTCTTGATGATTCTCCTCGAATCTAGCAGGTTCACGTACTCTTGGGTCCTTTGGTCCACCTAGCCAAACTCTCCTGGCTCCTTAGTGAGTGCTAGCTTCAAATGGTCTTCTAAAGCTAGCTCTTCCAGCAACTCATCCGCCAAGACATCCATCGTTTCGATATAGAAAGCTTGTCCGTCAATGGTCGGCTTCTTAGAACCTTGTTGATGTCAAAGTCTAGCCTGATCTCTTTCCCCAAATGCAAGGCAATCTTCCCATTCTTCACGTCTATTATGGCTCCGGCGGTTGCGAGGAATGGTCTCCCTAAGATGAGTGGGTCTTTCGGCTCCTCGTCCATCTCCAGCACTACAAAGTCTGTAGGTACATTCACACCACTGATTCGCACCGGTAAGTCTTCGAGCAGCCCTACCGGTAATCTCACGCTCCTATCAGCCAGCACCAATGAGATCCGACATTCCTTAAACCGAGTGAAACCAAGCTTCTTAGCCACGGAGTGAGGCATCAAGTTTATGCTAGCTCCGAGATCACACAAGCAACTCTTGAACTCTAGAGGACCTAAAGCACAAGGTATGGTGAAGCTTCCCGGATCTCCCAGCTTCTTAGGCACTATCTCTTTATGAATAACCGCGCTACACTCTTCGCTTAGTACAAGCACCTCTTTGCTTTCTTTGTTCTTCTTCACAAGGGTGTCCTTGAAAAACTTGGCCCACTTGGGCATCATAGCAAGACAGTCTACAAGAGGCAACTTTATTTCCACGTCTCTCAAGTGCTTCTCAAACAGGATCCGGTGCTTCTCTGTTAACTGCTTTTTGAAACGACCCGGGAATGGCAACTTTGGTACGTAAGGTGGGGGCACGTAGTCATCCTTTTCCTTGGTGGTTTTCTCAGCCTTTTTCTCAATGAATGCCTTGTCACCTCTTCTCGGTCCTTGGATCCATACGTTGTCAACGTTTATCTCCTCATTATCAGCTGAAAGTTTACCCTCCCCCTCTTGAAGTACAACGTCCTCGTTGTTCTTGGTAGAGACCGGAGGCTCAAGCTCTTTGCCACTTCGTAACGTAATAGCATTGGCATACTCCTTGGGGTTTTGCTCACACTTTCCCGGGAGGCTGTGCTGTCCACTCGTGCTTGCGTTGCCCTTCTCCAGCTGCTTTATTTTGTTGTTGAGGTTTGTGATTTGAGTGGAGAAGTCGGTTAAGAATGAATCTAGCCGAGTGTTCATTTCAGCGAACTTCTGATTTGTAGAAGCTTGCCCTTGTATTAGCTGTTGGAACATTGCTTGAACCGGGTCAACTTGTTGTTGCATCGGTTGTTATTGCTGTTGAGGTGCAAAGCCTGGAGGGTAGTTGGTAGTATAACCCTTGTTTTGTTGTAGTTGCCCTTGACCTTGGAAATTGCCTTGCCCTTGACCTTGGAAACCACTGCTCGGTTGAAAACCTTTGTTGTAAGGGATGAAAGGCTTAGCTTGTTGAGCAGGGTACACTTGATCTTTAGGGTTGGCTACATTGGTGTTTCGGTAAGAGAGGTTGTTGTTCTGGTAGCCTTGGTTGTAGCCTTGAGACTTGTAGTTGTTTTGTCCAGCCACCCAATTGGCTTCTTCTTGGCTTAGCTCTAACTCCTCTTGGTTTTCATCAGCTTCACCAACGAAGTGAACATGCTTCTGGTTAGCTAAAACCAACTTGTCAATCTTCTCATGCAACGATTTGAGCTCCTTCTTGTGAGACTCTAATTCTGATCCCCTCGGTGCTCGGTCATAATCCTCAGCATAGTTTCCATCACTCAACGCCAGGTTCTCTATTAGCTCCATACCCTCTTCTACTTCTTGACCGAGGAAGTTCCCTTTGCTAGCTGTATCAAGCAACAACCGGATCTTTGGTGAAGCCCCATGGTATATGGTACTGAGTAGATTCTCCTCACTGAACCCGTGATGAGGGCATTGGATCGTGTAATCTTTGAAACGCTCCATAGCCTCATTGAATGTCTCGTTGTTCCTTTGAGTGAAACTGCTGATTTCGCTTCTCAACCGAGCAGTCCTGGTGCTTGAGAAGAACTTTGAGAGGAAAGCCTTCTTACATTCAGCCCATGATGTGATGGTGCCTTGTGGGAGGGTCTTCTCCCAATGTCTAGCTTTGTCTCCGAGTGAAAAGGGGAAGAGACGAAGCTTGAAGGCATCTTCTGATATACCGTTGATCTTAATCATTCCACACACTTGCTCGAAATTGTCCAAGTGCTCCAAGGGGTCTTCCATTGCTAAGCCGTGGAACTTGTTGTTTTGCACCATAGATATGAACCCCGGCTTGATCTCAAAGTTATTGTTTTGTACCGGAGGAGGAGTGATCCCAAACCTATTGTGGTGGGTATTGGGAGCATCTCCGGCTACTATGATCCTCGGAGGTCTAGCCGCGTGTTGGGGGTTTCCATTGCCCCGTCCTGCTGGAGGTGGTCCTTCTGGATGCTCGTGTGCAGTCATGTCTTCAAAGTTAACCAGACCTTGCTGAACAATCTCCTCAAAGGCTCTTGTTTGATCTCTGACTCTTCTTTGCCGTGAGTGGCCAAGCTGATGAATGTTGTCCAAGGGTTGTAGAAGATTGTTGTCTCCCCGTGAACGAAGATTCATGTACTTGAAAACACACGGTTTAGAGTAGTAGGATTAGTAACTTGAAAAAGGTAAAGACTTAGTCTTTGCTAAGACCCAAATCTCTATGTTCTCTAAGCAACCTAGAATGGCAACGGCGCCATTTGATAAGCGTTTTTCTTACGGTCTAATGCAGCAGAGAGGCTATCAAAACTCTAATGCAAGCAATGTTGTAGTAAGGCAAGCAGGAGAGTGTCAAACCACTTCTAGATAATAGAGAATCCACAGAGAATGCAAGGTCTAAGACAAATCTAAGCAAATGAGACAGTTTATGAGAAATAATCTAAAAACTAGATGCAGCAACCTAAACGGAGTGAAACCTATTTTAAAAATACTAGAAAGGAAGCAGTTACCACGAGGAACAAACAGGTAAACTAAAGGGTAGAGCTTCGAATTGTTAAAATTCGACTAGTGGATCGACCACAAGATCGACCACTAGATCGAGCAGAAATGATCGATCTCGTCTAAAACCGTAAGAACAATGAATCTAAAGACCAGGATGCTATCAGGTAACAAGCTAAAGGCAATATGAGACGTAAATATGCTAGAAGAGAGGGCTTTAGGGTTGAGATTCATATAAGGGATTTCAAGGAACGATCTTGGGTTTGAAACTTTGGATCGACTCACTTGGTGAGGATCTCTAAGCCTCGAAAACAAAACAAGATCTATCCGTGGCTTTCGGTATAGATCACTCTTTCATCCTCTCCTCCAAGCCCATGGCTTTTGGTGGAAAGAGAAGTCGAAAGGCAAGGAAAACAGATTTCGAACAATGGCTTAACTAGTCCCCCAAACTTCCATGGCTTTTGGGAAGGGGTAACTAGTCTCTAAGGTGAGATCTTCCGAGGCCCCTGGATCCTGTCAAGGTAAGGGACCTCTCGGATCATGAAGCTCTTGGCGTGAGAGTCTTCAAGCATTAAGCTTTCAACACCTTAGAAGAGATAGCCTTAAAAACGTTTAGAAAACAAACCAAGATCAAACCTTTTCTACCCCTTAATCCTCTCAACCCCTAACCCAAAGTAAACTACTCACTACACATAAAGTAAATCAAGCAGGGTGGAAGAAATGAAACGATGAACATGAAACAACGACTAGATTAAACGATAAGATTCGAGAATACAAAAGCTTGAAAAGAAAACTGGTTCAACAAATGGTGTTCTTCCGAAAACGAGAGAGAAAACTTGAAGGAAAAAAGTTAGAAAATCTAAAAGTTCTCCAAAAAGCATTCGCCGCCTTGCCTAATATGTCAAAACAGTCCAATGGTCCCCCCTTCGCTAACAGCCAAAAACGGTTGAAAGGACAGAGATCGACCATTGGATCGAGTTGTTCTCTCGATCATATCCGGCCATCGTGTCTTCGGCTCGATCCGGGTCTCAATCTTCTTCGGTGAATCGAGTGCTGCATCCGATCTCGATATCGATCTTTGGGAGGATCGAGTGGTGTACTCGATCTGGCTCTCGCTCTGCATGGCGTCATTTACGTCCGTACCGATACATCGATTGCTTCACTCAATCTCCATCTCGATCATTATCCTTGGATTGCCTAGTTGGCTCGATCTTCTGGTCGATCAACTCCTAGATCGACCGGCCATTCTCGATCTGCTCCTCGATCACTGGTCCTTAGCACACTCCCGAGCTTCCATGAACTGCTACATCGGCCTCCACACCTCCACGAACCTCCGTGTCTCCAAAGCAACCAGAAACAACCTGGAATGGATGCAAAATGCAGAGAAAATGCATATGCTGATGCAAGAATGCTCTAGGACCCTAAGTGATGCAATCTAACCTAAAACATGATACAAATGCATGAAAAACTACCTAATGAGTATGCAGAATGTATGCAATATGCAATGATATCACTTTGTTTAATACAATCAAGTATTTGCTTTAATCTTTCTTTAGTCTTTCTTTTAATCATGATTAGCATCTTCTCCCTTTGTGATTTGGTGTTAAACATGATTATGAGTGAGTAGTTACCTTAGGGTTTCTAGATGTGGTAGATTAGGGGAATCTATGGCTTGATTAAGTCTTGTTACGTGCTTTTGTTTATGGGTTCCTCTCTATTAATCTGTTATTCATGCTAGATTTGTCTTGATCAAACTGGTCTAGGATGTTAGCTTTCTCTTATGCCCACCAAGTGTTTGATGAAATGCTGAACCTGTTTAATAGAGGATTTGCTGGCCTTGGCTCAAGAGATTGACTGTTTGAGGAGCATTTTGACTTAAATAGAGTTGATTAGTCTTGCTTGCTTGATGTTTTAGCACTAATGAGAGTTAGTTCTTGTTAAGATGTTTAGCAAAGGGTTATTTGCCAAGAGATTGGATCTAACTAGCTTAGTTGTGAACTCTATGTCTAGGAACCACCATTGCTTGCTTACTTGCTTGATCAATGTAGTTTGAAACAGCCTTAATCAATGTCTGAAATTCCCCAAAGTCAATAACCACATCTAGGAACTTGTCTTTCTCTGATTTAAATTTCGGATTTGCTCTATTTTGCTCTGTTTTTCTTGTTTAGAATTGCTTAGTTTGCTTTTGCTTTCACCTTGTTGCTGCTTGTTTCACTTAGGTTGTTAGAACTGTTGCTTAGGCAACAAAACCCCTTTCCTGGCTTGCTTGACTTAGAGATTCCACTCTCAACTCTTCTGTCTTTCAACTCTTCCCATTTGGATTGATACAACCCTATGCTATACTGCAACTGACTAGTACAAGCTAGGGCAATTGTCCTACAAGGGGTAAAACCCTTGTATCATTCATCAAGTTCAGAGCCAACAGAGCATGGTACACCATGGGGTTCACTCAGCTTGATGAGATCTTTGGATTTGAACAAGGCTCAAGAGCACAAAAGATGCGCTTCAAGCATGATGAGCTAAGGCATGTAGGGAAGAAATAGCGAATGATGCTTATAGAGCTGATCATCTGCAGAGTGCTAGCTGATAAACAGAATGTTTTCAAGTTTAAATATCAAAGCCTGAACTACAGTTAACAATGTAATATAGCAGTAAAGGAGATCAATCCAGCCTGGGTGAAGAAAGACACTAAGAATGCAAGAACTAAGCAAATCTAAGTAGAATATAGTAAATAGATGGTAAAATCGATGAAAAATAAATGAAACGACCAAATGAGCAGGAAAACTATTTTAAAATCCCTGGAAGAGAGTTAAAAACTATTAGACGAAAACAGAGACTCTGAAATGCAAATCTAATAATTACTAAAAATCGAGCAATGAAATGGGTAAAACAGGACACTTCTAACAACTTAGATGAATGACTTCAAATGATCAAAGAAGCAAGCTTTAAGATTAGAGAATGATAAACAGAGGTTTTAAAATGCTAAAAAGAGAGGATCTAAGGTTGAGGGTCATATTCAAGAGGTTCAAGATTCAAGCTTTGGGTTTGAAAACATAAATATACTCTTTTGAAGAGATATCTCTAAGCCTTGAGAAACTTAAACTAGGATTATCCAAGGCGTGTGGTATAACCCCTTTCTCTGACCCTTCCTCCTAAACTATGACGTGTAGTGGAAAGATGGGTCAAAGAACATTAAACAAAGATCTCTAATATTGGCTTAACTAACCCCCTCTACATCCATGGCGTTTGGGAGAGGACACATTAGTCTCTAGGATTTGGTTTTCAAGGATCTCTGAATCCGGTCAAGGTAAGAAAGCTCTGGAATCATAGAGATCTTTTTCAAGACTCTCTAAGCTTTAAGACACCAAATCCTAGAAGACAATAGGTTAAGAACGAGAGGAACTCCCAAAAGCTTAAACCTTTAAACCCTTAAATCGCCCCAACCTTAAACCCAAAAGAAATCTACTCACTACTCATATTTGAAACCGATTGAAATGCAAGGGAAAGAAAACTAAACATGAAGAAGCAAGCGATTAAAGAAAAAGACTTAATATTAAAAAAGATTCAAGGTTCAAAACATGAAAAACTTCAAGAACAGAACAATGGCAGAAATCTTATAAAGGAAAGCTGGAAAAAGATAAGACTAAGCGTGTCTTTTCAACGTGATAGCCGCCTTTGCCCAAAATAACCAAACAGCCCTAATGGTCCCCTCACTACGCTCCAAAAATGAACTGTCCAGATAAGGTTCCAGAGATCGATCTCGAGATCGATCAGCTCACTTGATCTTCTCTATGGGTCATCTTCTTTTGATCTTCGATTTTACCAGATAAGGTTCCAGAGATCGATCTTCGATTTTACAAATCATTTTCCCGATTTGCTTAGATTTGCTTCACCCTTGCATTCTTAGTGTTCTTCCTGCTTCCTAGGTTGGATTGATACCTCTTGCACATTATACTACATCCATATGTTGCTTGAGCTTTGATAATAACCTCTGCTTGAAAAAATCCAGTTATCAGTCGCCTTCTTTTTCTCGATCTTCAAGTCGATTTGGTTGGATGGATCGAGCACTTCCTTCGATCTTCTACTCGATCCTTGGATGATCGGGTCGTGGTCTCGATCTGGCTCTCGTTCTGCATGGCGTCATCCACGTCCGTACTCATGATCGATCTCCTCTCTCGATCGACTTGAGTCACTCGATCTACTGGTCGATCTCGTCTAGATCGACCTGCCTAGCTCGATATGTGTCTCGATCTCGGGTCCCTTGCTGAACGGCTGAGTTCTCCAAGTGTCCACAAGCTTCCTCTCGATCCAATGCACGTCCACGCAACCTCCACAACTCCAGTGTGTCTCAAACAACCTGATAATGATGCAAGAATGCAGAAAATATGCAAAATGCGAATGCAAAGTGATCTAGGACCTAAAGTGCAACAAATGGTAGTAACTAGCCTATAAAGAAAGATGAATGCATGAAAACTAACTCTAAATTCATGCTAAATATGCAAAGTATATGGTAATATCAACTCCCCCAAACTTGCCTTTTGCTTGCCCTCAAGCAAACAAAGTCCAAGAGAGGAATAGAGGTTTTATAAACGGGGACTCAAATTCCTTGCAAAAGTGTTTTTCAAATGAATCAATTCAATGGTCCTATTTCTTAATCCTAAGATGCAATGCACAGACTCATACTCCAAAGAATTTAGCCATATTCATCACATTTTGAATTTCAGATCATGACTCTCCAATTCCAAACAATCCAAGAATCCAATCCTTTAACATTCAATTAATGATCAAACCGTGAATCACACTTATGCACTTTAAAACCGAAAACATTTGGCTAAAGGACAAAGGTTATGAGATAAAAATTATCTCATTTATAAGGGTGATTCAAACAATGGGTTATCTCAAAGAATGGTTGAACTTATGCATAATGCTAAAGGTGAAGACAATTAATGCATACATGACTAGACCATCATCTACCCATATACACAAACAATGATCCTAGAACCCTCTCTCATTTTTCTTTTCTTTTTAAGCTCACTCAACCACCTAAAGACTACCCTTATATAACCAAGGAAAGACGCCTAGCAAAACCCCAAATAAACACATTACTCTAAAACCTTTTTGGCTAGTGGTAAGGCCATATACATACTTAGCTCTTTTGTTTTAGCTTTGATAGCTCTCTACTCATTTTTTTTTCTTTTTAAACATTTGGCCTTTCTGCTCTTTTCTTTTCTTTTTCGTTTTCTTTTGAGAGCTACCTTCTTATTCATACTAGAGCTTTCATTTTAAAACATAAGGCCTACCACTTAAAACAATTGAACCCTTTTATTCCGAACATCAAACCCTTTAAACCGAAACAAAAACAAATAAATTCCCATGAATACCCGCCCTATCCTAAGCCTAAAACTAGCTTCAAAATGCAAAGGTAGCAATAATATGAAAGCCTAATCTTGTCGCCTAAACCTAACACTTTATGCCAAGTTAAAACTAAAAATAAGGCCTCACAAAGGTGATAAACATATTTTTTTTGCAAGTCAGAATATCGAAGCTCAAGCAATCTATAGTCGTAGTACAGTATGCAAGAGAGTATCAATCCAGCCTGGGTGAGGAAAGAACATAAGGAATGCAAGAACTAAGCAAAGCTAAGCAGAAACGGGTAAATAGATGGTAAAATCGATTAAAACTAAATGCAACGACCAGATAATTATGAAAACTATTTTAAAATCCCTGGAAGAGGGTTAAAAACTACTAGAAGAAAACAGAGATTCTAAAATACAAATCTACTAATTACTAAAAATCGAACACTGAAACGGGTAAAACAGGACACTTTTAACAACTTAGATGAATGACTTCTATTGATCAAGATGCAAGCTTTATGACAAGAGAATGATAAAATAGAGTTTTTAAATGCTAAAAAGAGGGTTCAAGGTCGAGGGTCATGTTCAAGAGAGTTCAAAGGCTCAAGCTTTGGTTTGAAGAAACATAGATCTACTCATTTGTTGAGCTTTCCCTAAGCCTTGAGAAACTTAAATTATGATCATCCATGGCGTGTGGTATGAACCCCTTCTTCGACCTCTCCTCCAAACCCATGGCTTGTGGTGGAAAGAGAGATCAAAGAGTATAGACTACAGATCTCAACAAGTGGCCCAAATAACCTCCTCTACATCCATGGCGTTTGGGAGAGGGTAGATTAGTCTCTAGGATTTGGTTTTTAAGGATCTCAGAATCCGGTCAAGGTAAGAAAGCCCTGGAATCATAGAGATCTTTTCCAAGACTCTCTAAGCTTTAAGACCCCAAATCCTAGAAGAGAATAAGTGAAGAGCAAGAAAAATCCCAAAAGCTTAAACCCTTAAACCCTTGAATCGCCCCAACCTTTAACCCAAAGAAAACTACTCACTACTCATGATTGAAACAGATTCAAATGCAAAGAAAGGCAAACTAAACATGATTAAGCAACCGATAGGCAAACTAAAATGCAAAGGACTTAATGATTATCAATATTCAAAGTTTAAAAACAAAGAAAGCTCAAACGTTTTTGCAATGGCGGAATCGCCTAAGAGAAAGAACAGAAAAAGATAAGACAAAGTGAGTGTGAGAAAGTGATAGCCGCCCTTTGCCCAAAATAGCCAAACAGCCCTAATGGTCCCCTCACTACTCTCCAAAGATAAGCTGGCCGGATAAGGCTCCAGAGATCGATCTCGAGATCGATCAGCTCACTTTATCTACTTTACGGATCGCCTTCTTTTGCTCGATCTTTAAGTCGATTTGGTTGGATGAATCGAGCACTTCCTTCGATCCTCTACTCGATCTTTGGATGATCGAGTCGTGGTCTCGATCTGGCTCTCGTTCTGCATGGCGTCATCCACGTCCATACTCACGATCAATCTCCTCTCTCGATCTTGGTCTCGATCCTCCTCCTTGAAATTACTTGAGTCACTCGATCTTCTGGTCGATCTTGTCTAGATCGACCTGCCTTGCTCGATCCGGTGCTCAATCTCGGGTCGTTTGCATGCATGGCTGAGTTTTCCAAGTGTCCACAAGCTCCATTTTGATCCTCAGAACGTCCACGCAACCTCCATAGCTCCAGTGTTTCCCAAACAACCTGTTAATGATGCAAAAGATGCAGAAACTTTGCAAAATGCGAATGCAAAGTGATCTAGGACCTAAAATATAACAAATGATAGAAACTAGCCTATCATGCAAGATGAAAGCATGAAAACAATCCTAAATGCATGCTAAATATGCTGAATATGCATGTATATCAACTCCTCCAAACTTGCCTTTTGCTTGCCCTCAAGCAAACAGAATTCAAGAAAGGAAGAGAGGTTTAAAAATAGGGGCTCAAATTCCTTGCAAAAGTGTTTTTTAAATGAATCAATTCAGTGGTCCTAGTTCTTAATCCTAAGATGCAATGCACACACTCATACTCCAAAGAACTTAGCCATATTCATCACATGTTGAATTTCAGATCATGACTCTCCTTTTCCAAACAATCCAATACTCATTTTACTTTGATAGCTCTCTACTCATTTTTTTTTCTTTTTAAACATTTGGCCTTTTGGCTCTTTTCTTTTCTTTTTCTTTTGAGAGCTACCTTCTTATTCAAACTAGAGCTTTCATTTTAAAACATAAAGCCTTCAACTTAAAACCATTAAACCCTTTTATTCAACTTCCAAATTTCAAACTCTTTAAACCGAAACAAAAACAAATCATCTCCCATGAATACCCGCCCTATCCTAAGCCTAAAACTAGCTTCAAAATGCAAAGCTAGCATCAATATGAAAGCCTAATCATGTCGCCTAAACCTAACACTTTATGCTAAGTCCAAACGAAAAGAGGCCTCACAAAGATTCAACACACAAGAACATTGGCTTGAAAGGAGGGTAGGGTAAAGGTGGGAAGATCTATTTAGGCTTACAAGAGAGTGGTGAAAGGGAGAAGAAAGCCTAAATATGTATAAGTGATCCATGCATCCTTTTTTCAAGTGCATAAGTATGATAATTAAAAGTTCAAATTAAGGTTTCACTTAGTAGGAAAGGATTCAGTTCATGAATGTTCAACTTAAGCCACGAAAATTAAAACAAATGATCCAAATATGGTTAGAGCTTACTTTCAAAGTGTGAACAATGCATCAAAGAACTACCAACTAGGGCCTTGAAAGAATTCATGAGCTTAAAACACTTTTCAAGAAAAACTTTTGCCCCTTATGCAAATGCAAAAAACCTAAATGCCTAAAAATTATAGACTCAATCCTACAATTCTAACAATGCAATATGCAACTACATGAATTTTTTTGAAAATTTTAAAATTTTTTATCATTTTTTTGTTCTATTCTATGCCTTACATGATGCATGATGACTCAAGGGATGATAACACAAAATAAGATCAAAGAAAACATGTCAAATAGCACACAATCTCCCACAAACTTGAATGACACCATCTCGGTGTCAAACAAATTCAAGAGGAGTCAAAACATAAAGCAAAAATTAAAAAGATGCATGGTATTTACAAGGGTTTGGTTGTTGGTACCTTTGAGCAAAGTAAGGCTGGAGCTTGAGGTTGCTCTAGACTTCTTGCTCTTCTTAGGAGTGTCGTGGCTGATCTCCTTGCCCTTCTCCTTGCTCGTTTCTTCGTGAAGAGAGTGGCACGCAGGTTGGGTGTTTCCTTGAGGCTGACAGATCTCAATACCTCCGGTTGATCTCCTCCTCTTCTCTGGCTGCTCAATCTCCTCGCTTGAAGACTTCTTAGGTCAGCTCCCTTGAAGAGCCTTGACCTTCTTGGCAAGCTTCTTGATCATCTTGCTTTGCCATTTGTTGATTTTGCAATGCATCTCAACGACTGAAGCAAGGAACTTCTCGGTTTTGGTCCTTGGCTCGAAATCAAGCTTAGGGAGGACGAATCTTTTGGGCATCTCAGCATCGAAGGGAGGTGACTCTGAACGTGGACGAGCAGCTTGTGGTGGCGCGGCTGTGGCTCCTAGAGGTGCATGGCATTCATCATTGCTCGGCAAAAGTTATATGTTGCCAACACCTAGCAACTCTGTTTCCTCTTTGTTTGGCAAGATGCACACCCTCTTCACATTCTCACAATAGTAGAATAAGTAAGCAAAGAAGCCTTCAGCTGGCGTGCGTCCCAAGCTGTCTGTGTTGCGCATGTATGTCTCGTCCATATAAGCTCTCTCCGCACAAGGCACAAAGTCTGGAAGGGGTACTCCGGGTTGAACAAACATTGGTGTGAGGAAGCCTCCTATCAGCGCTGAACTCGCCTTGCACCTCATTGCCCACACCTTGTACTTGATCAAAGAGGAAGCCAAGATGCATCTGTAATTGACATCATCTCCAAGCTCATCTTCCATCGTCTCGTCATTCTCCTTAGGATTGCATAGAAGGTGCTTAACGCCTTGGAACAGGAAACACAGCGCATTTTTGGTGACTGTGGGAGCCTCGGACCTTCCACTGAAGGTGTTGGCTATGAGCTTGAGCGTGTATCTTAGCACGGGGCTACGGACTCTCTTGATCTTGGCCGTGTTTGCCTTGTAGTCATCGTTGCTGATCAGATCCCACAGATCGTTGGCTTGAGTGAAAGGAGGAAACTCAACGAGCTTGGTAGTAGCTTTTAGACCGTAGGCTTGGCATAGCTCGGCGATGGAGAGGTGATAAACTTGCCTCCTGATCTTGAAGGTGATGTGACCTTGCGATGGAGTGGGGAGGCTTGGATACTCGTAGGTAAACTCCAAGGTGGCTAAGAAGTCTAGGGTTGCCTCGGAATAGGTTAGGCAATCCATCCTTGACAAGCACCGGAGCCCAATGTTCTTGAGAAGCTGATCAGAATCTCCCAATATCCCCATCTTTGCCAACAGATCCCTGGTCGCAAACTTTGTAGGGTCAAACCGGAGCCTCTCCAACCTTTTCTTAGCTAGCTTCTCCTCCTTGGTCCATCTAACCCTTTCCTGAACCGCTTCTTGAGCTTCTCCACCTTGTGTTGTCTCTTCTCTGCTCCTTTTTGGTGCTATTGGTACCTGAAACACAAATCTCAAAGAAGAGAATGAGTATAGGCGGCAAAATTGAGAAAAAGACAAGGTAAGAGAGAAAAAATTCTAACAATAATCCTAGATTTTTTGGGAATTTATAAAAATTATAGCTAAATACTAGAGGAGAATATATAGAGATAGAATCAAATCTAGCAACTTTCCTAATATTTAGTTATTTCTAAAAATTATCCTAACTCCCTAACAACTAACAATCACCCTAAGCTAATAAAAGGGAATTTTCTTAAAAAATTAAGCAAGCAAATTCTTAAACTCGAAAATACCTTTAAAGAGGGTGAATGTAAGATGCTAATAGCCTCAAAACAAAACTCACACTCTCTTTACTTTGGAAAACAGTTTCAAACAAAAAAATGAGAGGGTGTGGATGCATGTGAATTTCAAGGCTAGGAAAACTCTTGATTATGCAAGTGGTTTTCTGACAAAGTTGGTCAAGGCACATATTTCATGGTCAAAGATGCTTGCCTTGACCAAAATTTGAAATTAAAATAGGAGGGAAAGAGAAAAGAGAGGGAAAACACAAACTTACCTCGGCATGAGATCAAGTCGTTTTGGTCGATCTTTGAATCGATCTCATGCCCATGTTGGCTAGGATCGAGACGGTGCTCAATTCATATTGCATCGAGTCCTAGATCGAGTGTGTCCCCTCGTTCCACGATTCTTAGTCACCCAGGCTATGCTCCTTGGATCAAGCCGCGTGATCGATTTGGGGGTCGTTTGGGCTAAGATAGAGTGGCAGATCGAGTAGACTGATCGATTCAGATCGAGGATCGAGTGAGGTCAATCGATCCACACCTCGTTCTAAACGCATTGGTGGGTTATCCTCTCATGATCGACTGAATCACTCA
This sequence comes from Thlaspi arvense, assembly GCA_911865555.2. Lineage (NCBI taxonomy): Eukaryota > Viridiplantae > Streptophyta > Magnoliopsida > Brassicales > Brassicaceae > Thlaspi > Thlaspi arvense. The sequence continues at coordinate 17,966,787 of OU466860.2, forward strand.
ATTGTCTATTCGATCTCATCTACATCGAATGACTCCTCTCGTTTCACTAGCTCGATCTAGTAAAGATCGAGCCAGGATAAGTTGATCTAGCACTCGATCTCTTGCCTATACATATCCTTTCCTCGCCTCTTTGACTCTAAGATAATGATATACAATCCCCTATCCTTTCACCTAGACACTTAAACATAAAGAGCATAAAACTGAAATAGAAAGATAGCAAAAATATGTACAAGATAGACATGGGAATGCCTCCAAAGTGCGCTTTCTTTAACGTCTTTAGCTAGACTTTACTTCGTTTAGGCTAGAGGTTGGTCTTGTAGAAGCATTGTGTTGCTCTCCTTGCTGCAATCACTCGCCAAGTAGGCCTTGACTCTGTGCCCATTAACTGTGAAAGCCTTTCCCCTCTTGCCAACCAAAGTAGCCGCTCCATAGGGTAGAACTTCCTTGATCTCAAAAGGTCCAGACCACCTTGACTTTAGATTCCCTGGGAATTGATAACAAGATTTTTAATCTCTAAGAAGGGAGCGATGCAATGCAACAGGAGGTTATCAAAACTCAAGCAGCACACAGTCGTAGTATAGTGCAAGAGGAATCAATCCAACCTAGGAGCTCGAAAGTGTAATGAGAATGCAAGGATCATGTAAAGCTAAGAAAATGATGAACGGTATTATGAAATTCCTAAAAACAAGATGCAACGATCAAATGCAAAGCAAAACTATTTTAAAAATACTATAAACGAGTGAACTACCCCGAGGAACAAACAGAATGATTAAAATGCAAAGCTACGAATTTATAAAAATCGACTAGTGGATCGACCACAAGATCGACCACTAGATCGAGCAACAACGATCGATCTCGTGTAGAAGTTCAACAGAAATGAATCTAATGACCAGGATGCGAACAGGTAGCAAGCGAATGATTGATAGAGATGTAAGAATACTAAGAAAGAGGGTCCAGGGTAGAGATTCATGTTCAAGGGTTTCAAAAGTTGAAGCTTGGTTTGAAAACTCTAGATCAACTCACTTTGTGAGATTCTCTAAGCCTTGAAAACAAAACAAGATCCATCCATGGCGTGTGGTATGGATCACTCCTTCATTCTCTCCTCCAGACCCATGGCGTTTGGCGGAAAAAGAGATTGAAGGGCAAAGCACTCAGATTTCATACACGCGGCTTAACTAGTCCCTTAAACTACCATGGCGTTTGGGAAAGGGTAACTAGTCTCTAGGAAGCGATTTTCAGAGACCTCTGGATCCTGTCAAGGGAAGAAGTCTCTCTGATCATAAAGATCTTGGCGTAAGAGTCTCTAAGCCTTAAGAACTCAACATCCTAGAAGAGAAAGCCATGAAGAACAAGAAAACACCAAACTTTGTAAACCTTTTCGACCCCTTTGAATCCTCTCAACCCCAAAACCCGAATAGACTACTCACTACACATTAAGTAAACCGAATAAAGCATAAAGGATGAAACGATAAACATCAAAAACGATTACTTAAAGCTTAAACGATACAATATTCAAGAACAACGCTTCAAAGTCTAACAATGGCGAAATCGCCTTCGAACAGAGAGAAAAATATGAAAATGATAAAGTGAAAGCGTGTGTGAAAAAGCATCATCGCCGCCTTCCCGAAATAGGCCAAACAGCTCGATGGTCCCCCCTTCGCTAGCGGCCAAAAACGGTTAAAGTGCACTGAGATCGACCTCGAGATCGAGCATCTCACTCGATCATCTTCGGTCATCGTGACTTCAGCTCGATCTGTGTCTCGATCTTCTTCGGTGGATCGAGTGCTTCGTTCGATCTTGGAGTCGATCTTTGGAGGATCGAGTGGTGGACTCGATCCGACTCTCGCTCTGCATGGTGTCATTGACGTCCGTACTCCTTGATCGATCGCTTCACTCGATCTCCGTCTCGATCAGTTCTCTTGGATCGGATGGACTACTCGATCTTCTGGTCAATCTCATCTAGAACGACTGGCCATGCTCGATCTGCTTCTCGATCTCTGGTCCTCAGCAAGCATTCCTGAATTCTCTAAGTTCCCACGAACCTCCTCACGAGCCTCAGCACGTCCATGAATCTTCCAAGACTCCAAAGTTGCCGAAAACAACTTGAATGCAGTGCAAAATGCAAGAAACATGCATATGCTGGTGCAAGAATACTCTAGGACCTAAAGTGATGCAAACTAACCTAAAATGCAATGAATATGTGTGAGAAACTAACTTATATGTATGCAAAATACATGAAATATGCAGCAATATCAACTCCCCCAAACTTGCCTTTTGCTTGCCCTCAAGCAAACAAAATTCAAGAAGGGAGAGAGGTTTTAAAGCAAACGGGGTTTAAGCTTCTTGCAAAGGTATCTTTCAAATGAATCAATCTCAACGTCCTAGTTACTAGTTCTAAAATGCAATGCACACACTCATACTCCAACTTAGCCATACTCATCACACAAAGAATTTCAAATCATGACTCTCCTATTCCAAACAATCAAAGAAACTCATCCTTTAACATTCATTAACGACCGAACCATGAATCAAACTTATGCACTTTAAAGCAAAACACGTTAAGCTAAGGGTGAAGGCTATGAGCATAGAATGATCTCATTTTAAAGAGGGTTTATTTTAAGCACGGGTTTCTCTCGAAAATGGTAAGAACTTTATGCATAATGCTAAAGGTAAAAGCAATTGATGCATACATGATCAGATTCTCATCTACCCATGCAAGCTAACAATGATCCTAAAACCCCTCTCATTTTCTTTCTTTTTAGCTCACTCACCCTCCTAGAATCTACCCTTATCTCCAAAGAAAAATCTTAGCAAACCCCAAATCAAAATAGAAAACATCTTAACTCTTTTAGGCTAGTAAAAAGGTTTGAAAATATTTTGTTCACAAAACCTTTTGTTCACTTCAAATACCAAACTCTTTTGAAACCGAAAGCGTATATACATGAAAGCAATCCCATCAAACCCCCAAACTTATCCTAAGCCTACATCTAGCTTCAAAATGCAAAGCTAGCAATCATATGAAAACCTAATCATGTCGCCTAAACGTAACACGTTATGCTAAGTTCAAACTGAAAAAGGCCTCACAATGATGTCACACACGAAAACTTGGCTTCAAAGAAAGGTAAGGGTGATGGTGGGAGTTCTACTTAGGCTCACAAAGAGTGGTAAAAGGAGGAAGAGAGCCTAAAGATTTTAAGATCCATGTGTTCATTTTCAAATGCATAAGAATGATATTTAAAAATTCAAATTTCGGTTCTCACTTATTAGGACAAGTTTCAAATCATGAATGTTTAATTCAAGTCACGAAAATCAAAACAAGTGATCTAAGCATGGTAAGAACTTACTTTCAAAGCATGAGCAAAGCGTTAGAGGACTATTAACTAGGGCATTGAAACCATTCATAAGTTTAAAACACCCCCTTATGCAAATGTAAACAACCTAGATGCTTAAAAATTCTAGACTCAATCCTAAAATGTTTAACAAGATGAATGCAACTACATGAATTTTTTTTGAAAATTTTAAAAATTTTACCAATTTTTTCCTTTCTTTTATATGCCTTAGATGCATGCAAGACTCAAGGGATGCAAAGATAAAATAAGAGCAAAATAAACATGTCAAACCACACACATACTCTCCCGAATTGAATGACACCGTCCCGGTGGCACAAAACACAAAGCAAAAATCAAGAAAACATGAACGGTATATACAATGGAAGGTTGTTGTAACCTCGGGTCTAGTCTCGGCTGGAACTTGAGGATGTTCCAGAAGAGCTAGATAATATGGCTTTGCCTTTAGAGGCTGGCTCTTGGAGAGAGAGACGCGCCGGCTGAATGTTGCTGCCTTGAGTCTCACGGATGACAACTCCACCGGTTGAATGCCTTCTCTTCTCGGGCTATTGAACCTCCTCACTCGCAGCCTGCTTTGGTGAACCTCTTTGAAGCGCCTTGACCTTCTTGGCGAGCTTCTTGATGACTTTGCTCTGCCACTTGTTGATCTTTCTTTGCATCTCCACAACAGAAGAAAAGTACTTATCTGTCTTGGTCCGCGGCTCAAAGTCAAGCTTAGGGAGGACATAGGCTTCGGGCATCTCATCATCCGTGGCTAGAGACTCTGATCTTGGGCGAGTAGCTTGCTGGATTGTTGCCGCGGTTCCTAGAGGAGCAAAGCACTCCTCTATGCTTGGAAGAAACTCGATGTTCCCAATCGCCAACAGCTCGGTCTCGGTTTGGTTTGGCAAGATGCACGCCCTCTTCTCATTCTCCTCATCAACGAACAAGTACTCAAAGAAGCCCTCAGCTGGCGTGCGTCCCATGCTATCAGTGTTCCTTAGGTATGTCTCATCCATGAAGGCTCTATCCGGAACGTGAGTGAAGTTCTGATGCGGCACGCCGGCTTGCACGAACAAGGGAGCGAGGAAATCGCCAATGAGTGACGAGCTTGCCTTGCATCTCAAGGCGTAAGAATAAGCTTAAGGCCTTGGAACAAGAAGCAAAGCTTCGTCTTGGTCACCGTGGGGCTACGGACCGACCACAAAAAGTATTGGCCATCAGCTTCAAGGTGTAACATAGCACCGGGTTCCTCACTCTCTTGATCTTCGCGGTATTCGCCCTGTAATATTCATTGGCGATGAGATCCCAAAAATTGTTCGCTTGAGTGAAGGAGGGGAACTCCACTTTCGTAGCTTCTGCATCGAGGCCATAAGCTTGGTAAAGCTCGGGGATTGAGAGACTGAAGGCTTGGCGTTTTATCTTGAAGTAGAGGCGGCCTTGAGAAGGAATTGGGACGCTAGGATTCTCGTACGCAAACTCCAAAGTGGCAAGGAAGTCGATTGTCATTTCGCGAAAGGTTAAGCAATCCATCTCTGACAAACACCTCAGCCCTATCTTCTGGAAGAGCTGATCAAAATCTCCTAGAATCCCCATCTTGGCCACCAATCATCTGTCCGCAAACTTAGTTGCCTCGAACCTCAGCCTTTGAAGCCGTTCTTTGTCCCGTTTCTCATCCTTACTCCAACGAACCCTCTCCTGAACAGCCACTTCTTGGTTTCCTCCCTCTTGTGCTGTCTCTTCTCTCGGTCTTTTGGGAGCCATTGTGCCTGAAACAAGTTTCTCAAGCAAAGCAATGAGCAAAAACGACGATATGATGAGAGAAAGAGAGAAGCAAAGGAGAAAACTTATAACTAATACCCTAGAATTTTGGGGGATTTATAAAAATTATAGCAAAATAATAGAGAATCAAATCTAGAGATAGAGAGAAATCTAGAGTTTTTCCTATTATCAAGTTATTTTTAAAAATTTAAAACTGCCCTAGCATCTAAAACAATCAAAGCGAATAAAAAGGATATTTTCTTAAAGATTCGAAAATACCTTTGCAAGGATTGAAAGAAAATGCTGTTAGCCTTTAGAAAACAAAAATGCACACTCTCTTTTGCTTAACAACTCGAGAAAAGAAGAATGTGAGAGTGTGAAAGTAGTTGAAAACATTTAGAGGCTAACAAAAACAAAATCATGGGTAAAAGAAGTGGTTTTCTGACAAAAGCTGTGGTCAAGGCACATCTTTCGTGGTCAAAGATGCTTGCCTTGACCACTTTTTGAATTTAAAAACCGGGGGGAAAGAGGAAAGGAGGAAAAATAAAATGTTGCCTCGACAAGAGGTCGAGACCTTTTGGTCGATCTAGGACTCGATCTCATGCCCATAATGGCTTGGATCGAGAGGGTTGCTCGATTGGGGACTCGATTCGAATTGAATCGAGTCTTTGATCGATAACACCTCTTGTTCCTTATGTTTTTGGCACGACGGCTAGTCCTCATGATCGAGCCACCTTCTCGATTCAGGGGTCGATTTAAGCTCGGATCGAGTTGCAAGGTGTTCGTCCTCTTGTGATCGACTGTGTCACACGATCTGTCTACTCGATCTCGTCTAGATCGACTGACTACTCTCGATTCACTAGCTCGATCTAGCAAAGATCAAGCTAGGATAAGTCGATATAGCACTCGATCTCTAGCTTATACTCGCCCCTTCTTACACCTTTTGGAACTAAGATCATGGCCTGCAATCCCTCATACTTGTTCCTACACACTCAGAAGATAAACACATAAAACTGGAGAAGAAATAAAGCAAAAATATATACAGGATATACATGGGAATGACTCCCACGTGCGCTCTCTTTAATGTCTTTAGCTAGACTTTACTTGGTTTAGGCAGATGGTGGGTCTTGGAGAAGCATTGAGGTGCTCTCCTTGTCAAATGCACTCGGCAAGTATGGCTTAACTCTGTGTCCGTTCACTGTGAATGCATTCCCACTCTTGCCGACCAACGTGACAGCTCTGTAGAGCAATACCTCATTGATTCCATACGGACCGCTCCATCTAGATTTCAGCTTCCCTGGAAAGAGCTTGAGCCTTGAATTGTAAAGCAGCACCTAACTCCCTTACTTAAGCTCCTTGGATACCAAATTCTTGTCGTGAGCAGCCTTAGTACGCTCCTTGTAGATCATAGCGCTTTCGTAAGCATCCAGCCTTGGCTCATCAAGCTTGTGTACCTGGATTAAGCGCTTCCTCTGAGCCGTCTTTAGATCAAAATTCAGCCGCTTCACAGCCCACAATGCCCTATGTTCCAGCTTAACGGGGAGGTGACATCCTTTTCTGTAGAGAAGATTGAAAGGAGTAGTACCAATGGGCGTTTTGAAAGCAGTCCGATAAGCCCACAAAGCGTCATCTAACTTCACCGCCCAATCCTTCCGAGTTGTCCCAACTGTTCACTCAAGTATCGCCTTGATCTGTCGGTTAGAGACCTCCACTTGTCCACTCGTTTGAGGATAGTAAGGTGTAGCTACCATGTGCTTCACGCCATACTTTCTTAGAATGTTTTCAAACAGCTTGTTGATGAAGTGGCTTCCTCTGTCGCTTATCACCACCTTGGGTACTCCAAACCTCGGGAATATTTTGCTCTTAAAGAGCTTGATCACCACCTTAGAGTCGTTTGTAGGGGAAGCAATGGCCTCAACCCATTTAGAGACGTAATCAACAGCTACTAGGATGAACTTGTTGCCGTAGGAGGAAGGAAACAGCCCCATGAAGTCTATGCCCCATGCGTCAAAGACGTCAACCTCAAAGATAGGAACCTGAGGCATCTCATTACGCTTGGTGATGTTTCCTGCTCGTTGTCAAACCTCACAACTCATCAAGAACTCATGTGTATCTTTTAAGATGGACAGCCACAAGTAACCGGCTTGCAAGACCTTAGTGGCGGTTTTGAATGAAGCAAAGTGCCCGCCATACGAAGAGCCATGGCAGTGAAAGATGATGTCTCTTGCCTCCTCCTTGGTCACACATCTTCTGTATAGGCTGTCAACACCTCTCTTGTATAAATAGGGCTCATCCCAATAGTAGTGGCTCACGTCCCTCATGAACTTCTTCCTATGATAGTTGTCAAGATGCGAAGGTTCTTCCCCACATGCCAAGTAGTTCACAATATCCGCATACCAAGGGAGATCCTCCTCTTTGAAGCTCAGAACCTCCTCAAACTGCCCTTCTAGGTTCCCACAAACAGTCGTAGTGATCACCATGACTTGTTCCTCGGGGAGCGAATCATCTAAAGGTAGAGACTCGTGGATTCTTAACCGAGAGATATGGTCAACAACGCCGTTCTCTATCCCTTTTTTTGTCTTTGATCTCCATGTCAAACTCCTGAAGAAGAAGAATCCATCTCAAAAGCCTCGGCTTAGTATTCTTCTTGCAATAGATGTACCGCAAAGCCGCGTGATCTGTGTAGACAATTGCCTTGGAACCCACAAGGTATGACCGGAATTTCTCAAAGGAAAACACTACCGCCAATAGCTCCTTCTCCGTAGTAGTGTACCTTGTTTGCGTGTCATCCAAGGTTCTTGAAGCATAATAAATCACGTGTAGCTTCTTATCTTTCCTTTGACCTAGAACGGCTCCCACGACATAGCCACTAGCATCGCACATAATCTCGAACGGTAGAGTCCAGTCCGGTGCTTGCACTATAGGCGCGGATACTAGAGCTTCCTTGATAGTAACGAAAGCTTGCAAACACTTCTCATCAAAGACAAAATCAGCTTCCTTGCACAACAGCCGTGTAAGAGGGCGTGCAATCTTGGAAACATCATTGATGAAGCGCCTGTAGAAGCCAGCGTGTCCCAAGAAACTCCTCACTCCTTTAACATTAACCGGCGGCGCAAGACTCATCATGACCTCAACCTTAGCCTTATCAACCTCAATTCCCTTCTCTGATATCTTATGGCCAAGCACGATCCCTTCCTTCACCATGAAGTGACATTTCTCCCAATTATGCACCAAGTTGGTCTCCTCACAACGCTTTAGTACCTTGCAAAGATTCAACAAACACGCAGAAAAGGACGCACCATAGACCGAGAAGTCATCCATAAACACCTCTACCATCTCTTCTATTAGATCGGAGAAGATCGACATCATACACCGCTGAAACATAGCCGGTGCGTTACACAACCCGAATGGCATCCTTCGATACGGGAAGGTACCATAAGGGCATGTAAAGGTCGTCTTCTCCTGATCATTTGGATGGATTGGTATTTGGAAAAATCCACTATATCCATCAAGAAAGCAATAGTAGGGATGATTAGCGAGTCTTTCAAGGGAAAATGATCCTTTCTAGTAGCAAGATTAAGCTTCCTATAGTCAATACACATACAGTGTCCAGTAATGGTTCTAGTAGGTATAAGCTCATCTTTGTCATTCTTAATAACCGTGATCCCTCCCTTCTTAGACACCACGTGTACGGGAGAAACCCACGTGCTGTCACTTATGAGATAGATCACGTCAGCTTCTAATAGCTTAATATCTCTTTCTTAACAACCTCTTTCAAATTAGGATTCAAACGCCTTTGATGTTCTATAAAGGAGGCGTTCTCATTATCCATGTGAATCCTATGAGTGCAAAGCATTGGTGAAAGGCCCTTGATGTCACTTTGAGAGTACCCAATGGCCTTCCTATACTTTCTCAACTCAGTTAAGAGCGAGTGCAATTCATCATTACTTAAGTTCTCATTCACAATCACAGGATAGGTTTCGTTAAGCCCTAAGAAAGCATACCTTAGCCCTTTTGGGAGCTCCTTAAGGTCCACCTTTGGGGCTAGCAGCTCGCTCCAATCATCCTCGTGGTTGTTGCTGTTGTTTTCCTCCTTGGTACCTTCCTTAGAACCCGCGACATGACCCTTGAGGCTGCTTTCTTGAACCGTTGTCCCCTCTGGAATCGAGTTATCCAATCGATCTTTCTCTTGATGTCGTCTAGATCGAGCCGTTTCACTCGATTTAATGTGGATCGAGTGAGAGATCGAGACGCTGGGTCGATTACCGGATTGGACCCTGAACTGATCGGAAGGCATCTCTCGATCTCGGACTCGATTAATTTCCAGGATCGATCACCCTGCTCGATCTGACTGTCGATTATTGCACCGGATCGAGTTGCGTTATCGACTGTCTTGTTGATTTGACCCTTGGATCGAGTAAGTCGATCTATAGGCAAGCGCCTTCATGTTCTAGCACAACCTTCCTTGAATCAAGCAGGTTAACGTATTCCTGAGTCCTCTGATCCAAATAACCAAACTCTCCTAGCTCCTGATAACGACTTTCTTTGCAAGGGTGAGGATGCAATGAGGCTATCAAACTCAAATGCAACACTTAGGTTGTAGTACAGTATGAAAGTGAGAGTCTATCCATTTCTAGGAGCTAGGAAGATCAAAGAGAATGCAAGAGCAGTGTAAAGCTAAGCGAATGACAGGCGATATTGTGAAAATCCTAAAAACTATGTGCAATGACCGAATGGAATGAAAAACTATTTTAAAAATACCAAGAGTTATTGAACTACCACGAGGAACAAACAGAATACTTAAAATGCAAGGCTATGATTTAACAAAAATCGATTAGTGGATCGACCACAGGATCGACCACTAGATCGAGCAGTTTGGATCGATCTCGTCTAAAAATGCAAGTATGAAGAAACTAATGACCAGGATGCGGCGAATATCAAGCGAATGACTAACGAAGATGTAAGAATGCTAAGAAAGAAGGGTCTAGGGTCGAGATTCATGTTAGGGGTTTCAAAGGTCCAAGCTTGGTTTGAAAACTCTAGATCTACTCACTTTGTGAGGTTCTCTAAGCCTTGAAAACAAAACAAGATCCATCCATGGCGTGTGGTATGGATCACTCTCTCATTCTCTCCTCCAGACTCATGGCGTTTGGCGGAAAAAGAGATTGAGAGACAATGAAAACAGATTTCAACCACGCGGCTTAACTCGTCCTCTAAACTACCATGGCGTTTGGGAAAGAGTAACTAGCCTCTAAGATGTGATTTTCAGAGATCTCTGTATCAATGTAGAAAGCTTGCCCTTCTATCGTAGGCTTTTTCAAAACCTCATTGATATCGAAGTCTAGCCATATATCTTTACCCAAGTGCAAGGCAATCTTCCCGTTCTTGACGTCTATTATGGCTCCGGCGGTAGCTAAGAAAGGTCTACCGAGAATGAGTGGATCCTTTGAATTACAACGTCCTCGTTGTTCTTAGGAGTAACCGTAGGTGCTAGCTCTTTGCCGCTTAATTGCGTTGGCATATTCCTTACGATTCTGCTCACACTTGCCCGGTAGGCTATTCTGACGACTTGTACTCGCCTTCCCCATCTCTAGCTGCTTGATCTTGATGTTTAAGTTGGTGATCTGAGTAGAGAATTCAGTGAGAGACGAGTCTAGACGAGTGTTCATCTCGGCAAACTTCTGGTTTGTAGAGGCTTGCCCTTGAATCAATTGTTGGAACATAGCTTGGACAGGATCAACTTGTTGTTGCATCGGTTGTTGCTGCTGAGGTACAAAGCCCGGAGGGTACATTGGCGTATAACCCTTGTTTCCTTGCTGTTGTCCTTGGAAGTTGTTCTGCCCTTGCCCTTGGAAGCCACCACTCGGCTGAAAACCTTTGTTGTAGGGTACGAAAGGCTTTGCTTGCTGAGCAGGGTACATTTGATCCTTAGGGTTTGCTACATTGGTGCTGCGGTATGAGAGATTGTTGTTCTGGTTGTAACCTTGTGAATAGCCTTGAGGTTTGTAGTTGTTTTGACCCGCCACCCAATTGGCTTTTTCTTTGCTCAACTCAAGCTCCTCTTGGGTCTCATCCGCTTCACCAACAAAGTGAACATGCTTCTGATTTGCCAAAACCAACTTGTCAAACTTCTCGTGTAATGATTTCAACTCTTTCTTGTGAGACTCTAGCTCAGAACCTTGGGGTGCACGGTCATAATCTTCAGCATAGTTGCCGTCACTTAGTGCTAAGTTCTCAATCAGCTCCATGCCTTTTTCTACCTCTTGACCAAGGAAGTTCCCCTTACTGGCCGTGTCAAGCAACAACCTGATCTTTGGTGAAGCTCAGCGGTAGATAGTGCTTAGAAGAGTCTCTTCGCTGAAGCCGTGGTGAGGACATTGGATAGTATAGTCCTTGAATCGTTCCATGGCTTCATTGAAAGTCACATTATTCCTTTGCGTGAAGCCGCTGATCTCGCTTCTTAGCCTTGCCGTTCTGGTGCTAGAGAAGAATTTTGAGAGGAAAGCCTTCTTACACTCGGCCCATGAAGTGATGGTGCCTTGAGGAAGTGTTTTCTCCCAATGTCTAGGCTTGTCTCCAAGAGAGAATGGAAAGAGATGCAGCTTGAAAGCATCTCCGGATATGCCGTTTATCTTGATCATCCCACATACTTGCCCGAAATTGTCGAGGTGCTCCAAGGGATCTTCCATTGCTAAACCGTGGAACTTGTTGTTTTGGACCATGGAGATGAAACCTGGCTTAATCTCGAAGTTTTTGTTTTGTACAGGAGGAGGAGTGATCCCAAACCTATTGTGATGAGTATTGGGAGCATCTCCGGCTCCTATGATCCTTGGGGGTCTAGCCGCATGGTGGGGGTTTCCATTGCCCCTTCCCACTGCCCCGTGAGCTGGAGGAGGTCCCTCTGGATGCTTGTGTTCAGCCATAGCTTCAAAGTCAACCAAACCTTGCTGAACAATCTCCTCAAAAGCTCTAGCTTGTTCTCGTACTCTTCTTTGCCATGAATGACCAAGTTGATGGATGTTGTCCAAGGGTTGAAGTAGATGGTTGTCTCCCCTTGAACGAAGATGCATGTACCTGGAAGAAATACGTTTGAGAGTAGTGAGATTAGTAACGTAAACAAAGTATAGCTTAGTCTTTACTAAGCTCCAAATCTCTATGCTTTCTAACACTCCTAGAATGGCAACAACGCCATTTGATAACAACTTTCTTTGCAAGGGTGAGGATGCAATGAGGCTATCAAACTCAAATGCAACACTTAGGTTGTAGTACAGTATGCAAGTGAGAGTCGATCCATTTCTAGGAGCTAGGAAGATCAAAGAGAATGCAAGAGCAGTGTAAAGCTAAGCGAATGACAGGCGATATTGTGAAAATCCTAAAAACTATGTGCAACGACCGAATGGAATGCAAAACTATTTTAAAATTACCAAGAGTGATTGAACTACCACGAGGAACAAACAGAATAATTAAAATGCAAGGCTATGATTTAACAAAAATCGACTAGTGGATCAACCACAGGATCGACCACTAGATCGAGCAGTTTGGATCGATCTCGTCTAAAAATGCAAGTATGAAGAAACTAATGACCAGGATGCGGTGAATATCAAGCGAATGACTAACGAAGATGTAAGAATGCTAAGAAAGAAGGGTCTAGGGTCGAGATTCATGTTAGGGGTTTCAAAGGTCCAAGCTTGGTTGAAAACTCTAGATCAACTCACTTTGTGAGGTTCTCTAAGCCTTGAAAACAAAACAAGATCCATCCATGGCGTGTGGTATGGATCACTCTCTCATTCTATCCTCCAGACCCATGGCGTTTGGCAGAAAAAGAGATTGAGAGGCAAGGAAAGCAGATTTCAACCACGCGGCTTAACTAGTCCTCTAAACTACCATGGCGTTTGGGAAAGAGTAACTAGCCTCTAAGATGTGATTTTCAGAGATCTCTAGTTCCCGTTAAGGTAAGAGCTCTCTCTGATCATAAAGATCTTGGCGTGAGACTCTTTAAGCCTTAAGAACTCAACATCTTAGAAAAGAAAGCCATTACGAACAAGAAAACACAAAGCTTTGAAAACCTTTTCGACCGTGAATCCACTCAACCCCGAAATCCAAATGAAACTACTCACTACACATTAAATAAACTAATCAAAGCATGAAGAATGAAACGATAAACATAAGAACGATGGATTAAACTTAAACGATTCAAAATATTCAATAACAAAGCTCAAAGTCTAACACTGGCGGATCGCCTCAAAAACCAGAGAGAAAAGAATAAAAAGACAAGTAAATGAAAAGTGTGTGGGGCAAAATCATCGCCGCATTCCCAAAATGGTAAAAACAGCTCGATGGTCCCCCCCTCGCTAGCGGCCAAAAACGGTTGAAAGGACAAAGATCGACTTCGGGATCGAGCGGCTCTCTCGATCACTTTCGGACATCGTGTCTTCTACTCGATCTGGGTCTCGATCTTTTTCGGCGGATCGAGTGTTGCATCCGATCTTGGTATCGATCTTCGGTCGGATGGAGTGTTGGACTCGATCCGGCTCTCGCTCTGCATGGCGTCATTTACGTCCGTACCACTTAATCGATTGCTCCACTCGATCTTCGTCTCGATCATTTCCCTTGGATCGCCTGGACTTCTTGATCTTCTGGTCGATCTCATCTAGATCGACCTGCAATGCTCGATATGCTCCCCGATCTCTGGTCCTTAGCAAACATCCGACGTTCCACGAACCTCCGCAACAGCTTCAGCACGTCCACAAACCTCCAGGACTCCAAAGTAGCCAGAAACAACCTGAATATGATGCAAAATGCAAGGAACATGCGTATGCTGGTGCCAAAATGCTCTAGGATCTAAAGTGATGCAATCTAGCCTAAAGTGTGATGTAAATGCATGAAAAGCTAACTTATATGTATGCAAAATGCATTTACATCACACTTTACTCGATTTAGGACACGATTCGATTTTAATCGAGTCTATATTCCCTGCTCGTTGACACGCCTCACAGCTCTTCACAAACTCGTGTGCATCCTTGAACATAGACGGCCACCAGAAGCCAGCTTGCAACACTTTCGTAGCAGTCTTGAACGAAGCAAAGTGTCCTCCGTAGGAAGAGCCATGGCAGTAACTGTACATTATAATGTTGATATGCTCAAACTTGAGTTAATATAAGGTTATAACTTGAGTTTGATTAACTCAAATGCAACACTTAGGTTATAACTCACATTATAACTTAAGTTAATATTAACTCACATTAACTCACATTTGTGTAGTGAGTAGTTTCATTTGCATTTTAATATTAACTCACATTAACATTATCGCCATGAGGCTATCAAACTCAAATGCAACACTTAGGTTGTAGTACAGTATGCAAGTGAGAGTCAATCCATTTCTAGGAGCTAGGAAGATCAAAGAGAATGCAAGAGCAGTGTAAAGCTAAGCGAATGATAGGTGATATTGTGAAAATCCTAAAAACTATGTGCAACGACCAAATGGAATGCAAAACTATTTTAAAATTACCAAGAGTGATTGAATTACAACGAGGAACAAGCAGAATAATTAAAATGCAAGGCTATGATTTAACAAAAATTGACTAGTGGATCAACCACAGGATCGAGCACTAGATCGAGCAGTTTGGATCGATCTCGTCTAAAAATGCAAGTATGAAGAAACTAATGACCAGGATGCGGCGAATATCAAGCGAATGAGTAACAAAGATGTAAGAATGCTAAGAAAGAAGGGTCTAGGGTCGAGATTCATGTTAGGGGTTTCAAAGGTCCAAGCTTGGTTTGAAAACTCTAGATCTACTCACTTTGTGAGATTCTCTAAGCCTTGAAAACAAAACAAGACCCATCCATGGCGTGTGGTATGGATCACTCTCTCATTCTCTCCTCCAGACCCATGACGTTTGGCGGTAAAATAGATTGAGAGGCAAGGAAAACAGATTTCAACCACGCGGCTTAACTAGTCCTTTAAACTACCATGGCGTTTGGGAAAGAGTAACTAGCCTCTAAGATGTGATTTTCAGAGATCTCTGGATCCTGTCAAGGTAAGAGCTCTCTCTGATCATAAAGATCTTGGCGTGAGACTCTTTAAGCCATAAGAACTCAACATCTTAGAAAAGAAAGCCATAAGAACAAGAAAACACCAAGCTTTGAAAACCTTTTCGACCCCGTGAATACTCTCAAACCCCGAGACCCAAATGAAACTACTCACTACAGATTAAATAAACTAAGCAAAGCATGAAGAATGAAACGATAAACATAAGAACGATGGATTAAACTTAAACGATTCAAAATATTCAATAACGAAGCTCAAAGTCTAACAAAGGCGGATCGCCTCGAAAACCAGAGAGAAACGCATAAAAAGATAAGAAAATGAAAAGTGTGTGGGGCAAAATCATCGCCTCCTTCCCAAAATGGTAAAAACAGCTCGATGGTCCCCTCCTCGCTAGCGGCCAAAAACGGTTGAAAGGATAGAGATCGACTTTGGATCGAGCGGCTCTCTCGATCACTTGCGGACATCGTGTCTTCTACTCGATCTGGGTCTCGATCTTCTTCGGCGGATCGATTGTTGCATCTGATCTTGGTATCGATCTTCGATCGGATCGAGTGGTGGACTCGATCCAGCTCTCGCTCTGCATGGCATCATTTACGTCCGTACCACTTGATCGATTGCTCCACTCGATCTTCGTCTCGATCATTTCCCTTGGATCGCCTGGGCTTCTCGATCTTCTGGTCGATCTCATCTAGATCATCCTGCCATGCTCGATCTGCTCCCCGATCTCTGGTCATTAGCAAACATCCGACGTTCCACGAACCTCCACAACAGCTTCAGTACGTCCACAAACCTCCACGACTCCAAAGTAGCCAGACACAACCTGAATATGATGCAAAATGCAAGGAACATGCGTATGCTGATGCAAAATTGCTCTAGGATCTAAAGTGATGCAAACTACCCTAATGTGTGATGTAAATGCATGAAAAGCTAACTTTTATGTATGCAAAATGCATGCAATATGTAGTGACATAGGCTCCTTAGTCAATGCCAGCTTCAAATTATCCTCGTGAGCCAACTCTTCGAGCAACTCGTCCGCTAAGGTGTCCAACATCTCAATGTAGAAAGCTTGCCCTTCTATTGTAGGCTTCTTCAAAACCTCGTTGATATCAAAGTCCGGCCTTATATCTTTACCCAAGTGCAGAGCTATCTACGCATTCTTGACGTCTATGATGGCTCCGGCAGTGGCTAAGAACAGTCTACCGAGAATGAGTGGATCCTTAGGTTCTTCATCCATTTCCAACACGACGAAGTCCGTAAGCACGTTTACACCGCTGATTCTCACCGGCAAGTCCTCAAGCAGACCCACAGGTAACCTCACACTCCTGTCAGCTAGTATCAACGAGATTCTACAATCTTTGAAGCGGGTAAAGCCAAGTTTCTTTGCTACGGAATGAGGCATCAGATTTATACTAGCTCCGAGATCGCAAAGACAACTCTTCAACCCCAAAGGACCTAAAGCGCAAGGTATAGTGAAGCTTCCGGGATCTCCCAACTTCTTGGGAACTATCTCCTTGTGTATCACGGCACGACATTCCTCACTAAGAACTAGCACTTCCTTGCTTTCCTTATTCTTCTTCACGAGCGTATCTTTGAAGAATTTGGCGCACTTAGGCATCATTGCAAGGCAGTCCACGAGAGGTAGCTTGATCTCAACGTCCTTAAGGTGCTTCTCAAACAAGACTCTATGCTTCCCTATGAGTTGCTTCTTGAAGCGGCCAGGAAAAGGCAGCTTAGGTTGATCTCAACTTGTTGTTGTTGCATTGGTTGTTGTTGAGGAATAAAGCCTGGAGGGTACATTGGTGTATAACCCTTGTTTCCTCCCTGTTGTCCTAGGAAGATGCTCTGTCCTTGCCATTGGAAGGCACCAGTCGGCTGTAAACCTTTGTTGTATGGGACGAAAGGCTTTGCTTGCTGAGCAAGGTACACTTGATCCTTAGGGTTTGCGACATTGGTGCTACGGTATGAGAGATTGTTGTTCTGGTTGTAGCCATGTCAATATCCTTGAGGTTTGTAGTTGTTTTGGCCCGCCACCCAATTGGCTTCCTCTTGACTCAACTCAAGCTCCTCTAAGGTCTCATCCGCTTCACCAACAAAGTGAACATGCTTCTGAATAGCCAACACTAGCTTGTCAACCTTCTCATGCAATGACTTAAGCTCTTTCTTGTGAGACTCTAGCTCATAACCTCTCGGTGCCCAGTGGTAGTCTTCAGCATTGTTGCCGTCACTCAATGCCAAGTTCTCAATCAGCTCCATGCCCTCTTCTACCTCTTGACCAAGGAAGTTTCCCTTACTAGCCGTGTAAAGCAACAAGCGAATCTTTGGTGAAGCTCCGCGGTAGATAGTGCTTAGAAGAGTCTCTTCGCTGAAGTCGTGGTGAGGACACTGAATGGTGTAGTCCTTGAACCGCTCCATGGCTTCATTGAACATCTCATTGTTCCTTTGAGTGAAGCCGCTGATCTCACTTCTCAACCTTGCTGCTCTGGTGCTAGAGAAGGACTTTGAGAGGAAAGCCTTCTTACACTCAGCCCAAGAGGTAATGGTGCCTTGTGGAAGGGTCTTCTCCCAATGTTTAGCCTTGTCTCCAAGAGAGAATGGAAAGAGATGCAGCTTGAAAGCAACTTCGGATATGCCGTTAATCTTGATCATCCTACATACTTGCTCGAAGTTATCAAGGTGCTCCAAGGGATCTTCCATTGCTAACCCATGGAACTTATTGTTTTGCACCATTAAGATGAATCCCGGCTTATTCTCGAAGTTGTTGTTCTGTACAGGACGAGGAGTGATCCCAAACCTATTGTGATGAGTATTGGGAGCATCTCCCGCTCCTATGATCCGTGGAGGTCTAGCCGCGTGTTGGGGGTTTCCATTATCCCTTCCCACTGCCCCGTGAGCTAGAGGAGGTCCCTCTGGATGTTCGTGCTCAGCCATCGCTTCAAAATCCACTAAACCTTGCTGAACAATCTCCTCAAAAGCTCTAGCTTGCTCTTTTACTCTTCCTTGTCGTGAATGGCCGAGTTGATGAATGTTGTCCAAGGGTTGAAGTAGATTGTTGTCTCCCCTTGACCGAAGATTCATGTACCTGAAAGACACACGTTTGAGAGTAGAGAAATTTGTAACTAAAAGAAAAACAAAGGCTTAGTCTTTACTAAACCCCAAATCTCAATGTTTTCTAAACACTCCTAAGATGGCAACGGCGCCATTTGATAACAAGATTTTTAATCTCTAAGAAGGGAGCGATGCAATGTAACATGAGGTTATCAAAACTCAAGCATCACACAGTCATAGTATAGTGCAAGAGGAATCAATCCAACCTAGGAGCTAGAAAGTGCAATGAGAATGCAAGGATCATGTAAAGCTAAGGAAATGATGAACGGTTTTATGAAATTCCGCAAAACTAGATGCAACGATCAAATGCAAAGCAAAACTATTTTAAAAATACTAGAAACAAGTGAACTACCACAAAGAACAAACAGAATGATTAAAATGCAAAGCTACGAATTTATAAAAATCGACTAGTGGATCGACCACAAGATCGACCACTAGATCGAGCAACAACGATCGATTTAGTCTAGAAGTTCAACAGAAACGAATCTAATGACCAGGATACGAACAGGTAGCAAGCGAATGATTTACAGAGATGGAAGAATACTAAGAAAGAGGGTCCAGGGTTGAGATTCATGTTCAAGGGTTTCAAAGATTCAAGCTAGGTTTGAAAACTCTAGATCTACTCACTTTGTGAGATTCTCTAAGCCTTGAAAACAAAACAAGATCCATCCATGGCGTGTTGTATGGATCACTCCTTCATTCTCTCTTCCAGACCCATGGCGTTTGGCGGAAAAAGTGATTGAAGGGCAAAGAACTCAGATTTCAAACATGCGGCTTAACTAGTCCCCTAAACTACCATGGCGTTTGGGAAAGGGTAACTAGTCTCTAGGATGCGATTTTCAGAGACCTCTGGATCCTGTCAAGGTAAGAAGTCTCTTTGATCATAAAGATCTTGGCGTGAGAGTCTCTAAGCCTTAAGAACTCGATATCCTAGAAGAGAAAGCCATGAAGAACCAGAAAACACCAAACTTTGAAAACCTTTTCGACCCCTTTGAATCCTCTTAACCCCAAAACCCGAATTGACTACTCGCTACACATTAAGTAAACCGAATAAAGCATAAAGGATGAAACGAGAAACATGAAAAACAATTACTTAAAGCTTAAACGATTCAATATTCAAGAACAAAGCTTCAAAGTCTAACAATGGCAAAATCGCCTTCGAACAGAGAGAAAAAGTGAAAGCATGTGTGAAAAAGCATCATCGTCGCCTTCCCGAAATAGGCCAAACAGCTCGATGCCCCCCCCCCCCCCCCCCCCCCCCCCTCGCTAGCAGCCAAAAATGGTTAAAGTGCACTGAGATCGACCTCGAGATCGAGCATCTCGCTCGATCATCTTCGGATATCGTGACTTCAGCTCGATTTGTGTCTCGATCTTCTTCGGTGGATCGAGTGCTTCGTTCGATCTTGGAGTCGATCTTTGGAGGATCGAGTGGTGGACTCGATCTGACACTCGCTCTGCTTGGCGTCAGTGACGTCCGTACTCCTTTATCGATCGCTTCACTCGATCTCCGTCTCGATCAGTTCTCTTGGATCGGATGGACTACTCGATCTTCTGGTCTATCTCATCTAGATCGACCGGCCATGCTCGATCTGCTTCTCGATCTCTGGTGACATGCCTTGCTGTAAAGGAGAGTGAAGGGAGTGGTCCCAATCGGAGTCTTGAAGGCGGTTCTATATGCCCATAAAGCATCGTCTAGCTTACTTGCCCAATCCTTCCGAGTTGTTCCTATTGTCCTCTCTAAGATAGCCTTGATCTGTCTATTCAAAACCTCTACTTGCCCACTAGTTTGTGGCTGATAAGGTGTATCTACCTTGTGCTTCACTCCATACTTCTTCAAGAGGCCTGCAAATACCCTGTTGATGAAGTGGATACCCCCATCACTGATCACTACCTTGGGAACTCTAAACCTTGCGAAGATGATGGTCTTGAAGAGCTTAACCACCAACTTTGAGTCGTTAGTTGGGGAAGCTATAGCCTCAACCCACTTAGACACGTAATCAACAGCCACCAAGATGAATTTGTTGCGGTAAGAAGATGGGAACGGACCCATAAAATATATCCCCCATACGTCAAAGACATCAACTTCAAAGATTGGCACCTGAGGCATCTCATTTATCTTGGTGATGTTCCCAGCTCTTTGACAAGCTTCACAAGCTTTAACAAATTCATTAGTATCTTTGAACAGCGATGGCCACCAAAAACCGGCTTGTAACACCTTAGCAGTCTTCAAGGAAGCGAAATGACCACCATATGAAGTGGCTGCCCCCATCACAGATGACTACTTTCAGAACCCCAAACCGTGGGAAGATGATGGTCTTGAAGAGCTTGATCACCACTTTTGCATCGTTTGTTGGGGAAGCTATAGCCTCAACCCACTTAGACACATAATTAACCGCCACCAAGATGAACTTGTTGCCGTAAGTAGATGGGAATGGACCCATAAAATATATCCACCCAAGCATCAAAAGCATCAACTTCAAAGATTGGCACCTGAGGCATCTTGTTTCTCTTGGTCATGTTCCCAGCTCTTTGGCAAGCTTGACACGCCTTAACAAACTCATGAGCATCCTTAAATAGCGATGGCCACCAAAACCTGGCTTGTAAGACCTTTGTAGCCGTCTTGAAAGAAGCAAAATGACCTCTATAGGATGAACCGTGATAATGAAGGAGAATGTCTTTAGCTTCCTCTCTTGTTACACACCTTCTGTAAAGGCTGTCTACTCCCCTCCTGTACAGGTAAGGCCCGTCCCAAAATTATAGAGAGACATCTCTCATGAACTTTTTTTTGTGGTAGTGGTCAAGATGTGTAGGCTCTTCTCCACAAGCTAAGAAGTTCACTATATCAGCATACCAAGGTAGGACTTCTTCCCTGAAACTCGAAACTTCTTCAAACTGATCCTCTAGCCTAGTGCATACCACCGTGTTGATCATCATGAGTTGCTCTTCAGGAAGTGAATCGTCGAAGGGCAAGGCTTCATTGACTCTCATCCTAGAAAGGTGATCAGCAACACCATTCTCTATCCCCTTCTTCTCTCTTATCTTCAGATAAAACTCTTTGTAGAAGAAGAATCCACCTTAAGAGCCTCGGCTTGGTATCCTCCTTGGAGTAGATATACCTCAAAGCAGCGTGATCCGTATAGACAACATCCTTAGAGCCCACCAAGTATGATCTGAACTTCTCAAAAGCAAACACAACGGCTAGCCGCTCCTTCTCGGTTATAGCATATCTCACTTGCGTGTCATCCAAGGTATGACTGGTGTAGTAGATAACATGCAACCTCTTGTCTATCCTCTGCCCTAGAACATCTTCAACGGCGTAATCACTCGCGTCGTGCATGATCTCGAAGGGTAAGCTCCAGTCTGGTGCTTGCACTATTGGAGCAGTAACAAGAGCCTCCTTGATGGTCTTGAAAGCGTGAAGACACTCCTCATCAAAGACAAAGTCAGCTTCCTTGCATAACAGCCGTGTAAGAGGGCGTGCTATCTTGGAGAAATCCTTTATGAATCTTTTGTAGAAGCCAGCGTGCCCTAATAAACTCCTTATCCCCTTCCTACAGCACCGTGAGCTGGTGGAGGTCCCTCTGGATGTTCTTTCTCAGCCATTCTTGCAAAGTCTACTGTACCAGCTTGCACACTCTCTTCAAAGGCTTGTGCTTGCTCTCTTGCTCTTCTTGATCTTGCGTGTCCGAGATGGTGAATATTGTCCAGGGGTTTAAGTAGATTGTTGTCAGCCCTAGACCTCAGATTCATGTACCTGAAAACACAAGTATGAAGGCAGAGAAATCAGTAACCAAAGTAAATGTAACGGCTTAGTCATTACTAAGCTCCAATTCCTAATGCTTCCTAGCAAACCCAAGTTGGCAACGGCGCCATTTAATAAACAGAATGTTTGCAAGTATAAATATCAAAGCCTGAACCACTGTTAACAATTTAGTATAGCAGTAAAGGAGATCAATCCAGTCTGGGTGAAGAAAGACACTAAGAATGCAAGAACTAAGCAAATCTAAGCAGAATCGGATAAACAGATGGTAAAATCGATGAAAACTAAATGCAACGACCAAATGAGCAGGAAAAATATTTTAGAATCCCTGGAAGATGGTTAAAAAATACTAGAAGAAAATAGGGACTCTAAAATGCAAATCTACTAATTACTAAAAATCGTGCACTGAAACGGGTAAAACAGGACACTTCTAACAACTTAGATGAATGACTTCAAATGATCAAAGAAGCAAGCTTTAAGACTAGAGAATGATAAACAGAGGTTTTAAAATGCTAAAAACAGAGGGTCTAAGGTTGAGGGTCATATTCAAGAGGTTCAAGATTCAAGCTTTGGGTATGAAAACATAAATCTACTCTTTTAAATAGCTATCTCTAAGCCTTGAGAAACTTAAACTAGGATTATCCATGGTTTGTGGTAAAACCCCTTTCTCTGACCCTTCCTCCTAACCTATGGCGTGTAGTGGAAAGATGGGTCAAAGAACATTAAACAATGATCTCGAATATTGGCTTAACTAACCCCCTCTATATCCATGGCGTTTTGGGAGAGGACAGATTAGTCTCTAGGATTTGGTTTTCAAGGATCTCTGAATCCGGTCAAGGTATGAAAGCCCTGGAATCATAGAGATCTTTTCCAACACTCTCTAAGCTTTAAGACCCCAAATCCTAGAAGAGAATAGGTTAAGAACAAGAAGAACTCCCAAAAGCATAAACATTTAAACCCTTAAATCGCTCCAACCTTAAACCCAAAAGAAATCTACTCACTACTCGTATTTGAAACCGATTGAAATGCAAGGGAAAGAAAACTAAACATGAACAAGCAAGCGATGAAAGAAAAAGATTTAATATTAAAAAGATTCATGGTTCAAAACATGAAAAACTTCAAGACAGAACAATGGCGGAAATTGCCTAAAGGAAACCTGAAAAAAGATAAGACTAAGTGTGTCTCTTCAAAGTCATAGCCGCCCTTTGCCCAAAATAGCCAAACAGCCCTAATAGTCCCCTCACTACGCTTCAAAAAATGAGCTGGCCGGATAAGGTTCCTGAGATCGATCTCGAGATCGATCAGCTCACTCGATCTTCTCTATGGGTCGCTGATATTACCATATATTTTGCATGCATTTAGGATAGTTTTTCATGCATTCATCTTGCATTATAGGGTAGTTTGTTCCATTTGTTGCATTTCAGGTCCTATGTCTCTTTGCATTCGCATTTTGCATATTTCCTGCACTTTTGCATCATTATCAGGGTGTTTGGAGCACTATAGAGTTGGGGAGGCTATGTGGACGTGAGGAGGATCAAAACTAAGCTTGTGGACACTTGGAGAACTCAGCCGTGCATGCAAAGGACCCGATATCGAGTAGCAGATCGAGCAAGGCAGGTCGATCTAGATAAGATCGAGCAGAAGATCGAGTGACCCAAGTCGATTCAAGAGGAAGGATCGAGACCAAGATCAAGAGAGGAGATCGATCTGGAGTACGGACGTGAATGATGCCATGCAGAACGAGAGCCAGATCGAGACCACGACTCGATCCATCCAACCAGATCAACTTAAAGATCGAGCAAAGGAAGGCGATCCAACAAGAAGATCGAGTAAGCTGCTCGATCCAGAGGTCGATTCCTGATGACCTTATCCATCCAGCTGGCTTTGGACCGTAGCAAAGGAGGGACCAGTTGGCGGTTTGGATATTTTCGGCAAAGGGCAGCCATCGTTTTGAGGGATCCACACTTTGTCTTTACTTTTCTGTTCGGCACCTTAGGCGAATCCGCCATCAAAACTCTTAAGCTTTTTCTTCATTTTATACTTGAATCTTTTAATATTAAGATGTTTTTCTTTAATCGCTCTTTAATCATGGTTAGTTCATCCTTTATTGCTTTTCAATCGGTTCAAAGCATGAGTAGCGAGTAGTTCTTTTTGGGATTTGGGGGCGAAGTTTTTCAAAGGGTTTAAAAGGATTAAATTTTGTATTTTTCTTGTTCTTCATTCCTTCTCTTCTAGGATCTTGGGGTCTTAAGACTTATAGAGTCTTGGAAAAGATCTCTATGATTCCAAAGCTATCTTACCCTGACCGGATTCAGATATCCTAGAAAGCCATATCCTAGAGAGTAATCTTTCCTCTCCCAAACGCCATGATTGTAGAGGAGGCTAGTTAGGCTATTAGTTGAAATCTGTTCTCCTTGCTCTTCGATCTCTTTTTCCACCAAACGCCATGGGTTTGGAGAAGAGATTGAAGAAGTGAATCATACCACACGCCATGGATGGTTTTTGTTTTGTTTTCAAGGCTTAGAGAAAGCTAAAAAATGAGTAGATCTATATGTTTTCAAACCAAAGCTTAAACCCTTGACACTCTTGAATATGACCCTTGACCCTAAACCCTCTTTTAGAATTTTAAAGCCTCTGTTAATCATTCTCTTATCATAAAGCTTGCATCTTTGTTCATTTGAAGTTATCGTCATCTTTAAGTTGTTAGATCGATCTGTTTTACTCGATCCTGTGTTCGATCCAGTGGTCGATTCAGTGGTCGATTTTTAGCTCTTAGTAGATTTGCATTTTTCATCTTCTGCTTTTTTCTAGTGGTAGTTAACCCCCTTCCAGGGATTTTAAAATAGTTTTGCATTTCATTTAGTCGTTGCATTTAGTTCTCTTCGATTTTACCAATCATTTTCCCGATTTGCTTAGATTTGCTTCACCCTTGCATTCTTGCTTCCTAGGTTGGATTGATACCTCTTGCACACTATACTACATCCATAGGTTGCTTGAGCTTTGATAATAACCTCTGCTTGCAAAAATCCTGTTATCAAATGGCGTCGTTGCAATCTTATGAATTTTAGGAAGCATTAAGATTTGGAGTTTAGTAAAGACTAACCCTTTACTTTAATTTTGGTTACTGATCTCTCTGCCTCTAAACTTGTGTCTTTCAGGTACATGAATCTGCGTTCTAGAGGTCAAAACAATCTGCTACAACCTCTAGACAACATTCACCAAATCGGACACACAAGATCAAGAAGAGCAAGAGAACAAGCTCAAGCCTTTGAAGAGATTGTTCAAGCTGGTTCAGTAGAGTTGATGTTATTGCATATTGCATACATTTTGCATACTCATTAGTTAACTTTTCATGCATTTGTATCATGTTTTAGGTTAGATTGCATCACTTAGGGTCCTAGAGCATTCTTGCATCAGCATACGCATTTTCCTTGCATTTTGCATCACATTCAGGTTGTTTCTGGCTGCTTTGGAGTCATGGAGGTTCGTGGACATGTTGAGGCTGATGTAGCAGTTCGTGGGAGCTCGGATATATGCTAAGGATCAGAGATCGAGGAGCAGATCGAGCATGGCCGGTCGATCTAAGAGTTGATCGACCAGAAGATCGAGCCAACCAGATGATCCAAGGAGAATGATCGAGACAAGGATCGAGTGAAGCAATCGATCAAACGGTACAGACATAAATGACGCCATGCAGAGCGAGAGTCAGATCGAGTACACCACTCGATCCAGCCGAAGATCGATACCGAGATCGGATGCAACACTCGATTCGCCGATGTTGATCGAGACCCAGATCGAGCCGAAGACACGATGTCCGGATATGATCGAGAGAACCACTCGATCTTGGAGTCGATCTCTGTCCTTTCAACCGTTTTTGGCCGCTAGCGAAGGGGGGACCATTAGCTTATTTCGGCATTTTGGGAAGGCGGCGACGTCCTTTTTCCCAGAACTTTTTAGATCCTTATCTTTTCCTTTATGTTTTCTCTCTCGTTTTTGTGAAGAACACCATTGTTGAACTCGCGTTTTTCTTCAGCTTTGTATTCAAATCATTTCTGTTCAATCTAGTTTTCTTTTCTTGTTCATCGTCTCGTTTCATATGCTTTGCTTGATTTACTCTATGTGTAGCGAGTAGTGTCTTTAGGTTCGGGGTTGAGAGGATTAAGGGGTCTAAAGGGTTTCGATCTTGGGGTTTTCTAAACGTTTTCAAAGGCTATCTCTTCTAAGGTGTTGAGATCTCAATGCTTGAAGACTCTCACGCCAAGAGCTTCATGATCCGAGATGTTCTTTACCTTGACAGGATTCAGGAGCCTCGGAAGATCACACCTTAGAGACTAGTTACCCCTTCCCAAAAGCCATGGAAGTTTGGGGGATTAGTTAAGCCATTCGTTTGAAATCTGTTTTCCTTGCCCTTCGACCTCTCTTTCCACCAAAAGCCATGGGTTTGGAGGAGAGGATGAAGGAGTGATCTATACCGAAAGCCACGGATAGATCTTGTTTAGTTTTTAAAGCTTAGAGATCCTTATCAAGTGAGTCGATTTAAAGTTTTTAACCCAAGGTCGAACCTTTGAAACCCTAACCATGAATCTCAACCCTAGGCCCTTTCTCTTAGCATCTTTATATCCTATCTCATCTTTCGCTTGATCTCTGATAGCATCCTGGTCATTAGTTTTACTGTTCTTGCATTTTTAGATGAGATCGATTGTTACTGCTCGATCTAGTGGTCGATCTCATGGTCGATCTACTAGTCGAATTTTAATAATTCGAAGCTTTCTCCTTTAATTATTCTGTTTGTTTCTCGTGGTAGTTTCTTCCTTTCTAGTATTTTTAAAATAGGTTTCATTCTGTTTGAGTTGCTGCATCTAGTTTTTAGAGATTTTCTCATAAACCGTCTCATTTCGCTTAGATTTGCTTTAGTCCTTGTATTCTCTGTGCATTCTCTATCATCCTAGAAGTGGATTGACTCTCTCTTGCTTGTTGTACTACAACATGTCTTGCATTTGAGTTTGATAACCTCACTGCAATATAGCCCATACCAAAAGTGATTATCAAGAGTTTGCAACAATGGCTGAGCAAGAACATCCTGAGGGTGTTGGCTATGAGCTTGAGCGTGTATCTTAGCACGGGGCTGCGGACTCTCTTGATCTTGACCGCGTTTGCCTTGTAGTCATCGTTGCTGATCAGATCCCACAGATCGTTGGCTTGAGTGAAAGGAGGAAACTCAACGAGCTTGGCATAGCTCGGCGATGGAGAGGTGATAAGCTGGCCTCCTGATCTTGAAGGTGATGTGACCTTGCGATGGAGTGGGGAGGCTTCGATACTCGTAGGTAAACTCCAAGGTGGCTAAGAAGTCTAGGGTTGCCTCGGAATAGGTTGGGCAATCCATCCTTGACAAGCACTGGAGCCCAATGTTCTTGAGAAGCGGATCAAAATCTCAAAATATCCCCATCTTGGCCAACAGATCCCTGCTCGCAAACTTTGTAGGGTCAAACCGGAGCCTCTCCAACCTTTTCCTTGGTCCATCTAACCCTTTCCTGAAACGCTTCTTGAGCTTCTCCTCCTTGTGATGTCTCTTCTCTGCTCCTTTTTTGTGCTATTGGTACCTGAAACACAAATCTCAAAGAAGAGAATGAGTATAGGCGGCGAAATTGAGAGAAAGACAACGTAAGAGAAAAAAAATTCTAACAATAATCCTAGATTTTTTGGGAATTTATAAAAATTATAGCTAAATACTAGAAGAGAATATATAGAGATAGAATCAAATCTTTCAATTTTCCTAATATTTAGCTATTTCTAAAAATTATTCTAACTCCCTAACAACTAACAATCACCCTAAGTTAATAAATGGGAATTTTCTTAAAACTTTAAGCAAGCAAATTCTTAAACTTGAAAATACCTTTAAAGTGGGTGAATGTAGGATGCTAATAGCCTCAAAACAAAGCTCACACTCTCTCTTTACTTTGGAAAACAGTTTCGAACACAAAAATGAGAGGGTGTGGATGCATGTGAATTTCAAGGCTAGGAAAACTCTGGATTATGCAAGTCGTTTTCTGACAAAGTTGGTCAAGGCACATATTTCATCGTCAAAGATGCTTGCTTTGACCAAAATTTGAAATTAAAATAGGAGGGAAAGAGAAAAGAGAGGCAAAACACAAACTTACCTCGGCATGAGATCAAGTCATTTTGGTCGATCTTAGACTCGATCTCATGCCCATGTTGGTTAGGATCGAGACGGTTGATCGATCAGAGACTCGATTTATATTGCATCGAGTCCTAGATCATGTGTGTCCCCTCGTTCCATGATTCTTAGTCACCCAGGCTATGCTCCTTGGATCGAGCCGCGTGATCGATTTGGGGGTCGTTTGGGCTAAGATCGAGTGCCAGATCGAGTAGACTGATTGATTCAGATCGAGGATCGAGTGAGGTCAGTCGATCCACACCTCGTTCTAAACGCATTGGTGGGTTATCCTCTCATGATCGACTGAATCACTCGATCGTCTACTCGATCTCATCTACATCAAATGACTCCTCTCGTTTCACTAGATCGATCTAGTAAAGATCGAGCCAGGATAAGTTGATCTAGCACTCGATCTCTTGCCTATACTTCTCCTTTCATCGCCTCTTTGACTCTAAGATAATGATATACAATCCCCTATCCTTTTACCTACACACTTAAAGATAAAGAGCATAAAACGGAAATTGAAAGAAAGCAAAAATATGTACAAGATAGACATGGGAATGCCTCCAAAGTGCGCTTTCTTTAACGTCTTTAGCTATACTTTACTTGGTTTAGGCTAGAGGTGGGTCTTGGAATAGCATTGTGGTGCTCTCCTTGCTGCAATCACTCGCCAAGTAGGGCTTAACTCTGTGCCCATTAACTGTGAAAGCCTTTCCCCTCTTGCCAACAAAAAAAACCACTCCATAGGGTAGAACTTCCTTGATCTCAATAGGTCCAGACCACCTTGACTTTAGATTCCCTGGGAATTGATAACAAGATTTTTAATCTCTAAGAAGGGAGCGATGCAATGCAACAAGAGGTTATCAAAACTCAAGCAGCACACAGTCGTAGTATAGTGCAAGAGGAATCAATCCAACCTACGAGCTAGAAAGTGTAATGAGAATGCAAGGATCATGTAAAGCTAAGCAAATGATGAACGGTTTTATAAAATTCCTAAAAACTAGATGCAACGATCAAATGCAAAGCAAAACTATTTTAAAAATACTAGAACGAGTGAACTACGACGATGAACAAATAGAATGATTAAAATGCAAAGCTACGAATTTATAAAAATCGACTAGTGGATTGACCACAAGATCGGCCACTAGATCGAGCAACAACGATCGATCTCGGCTAGAAGTTCAACAGAAACGAATCTAATGACCAGGATGCAAAAAGGTAGCAAGTGAATGATTGACAGAGATGTAAGAATACTAAGAAAGAGGGTCCAGGGTAGAGATTCATGTTCAAGGGTTTCGAAGGTTCAAGCTTGGTTTGAAAACTCTAGATCTACTCACTTTGTGAGATTCTCTAAGCCTTGAAAACAAAACAAGATCCATCCATGGCGTGTGGTATGGATCACTCCTTCATTCTCTCCTCCAGACCCATGGCGTTTGGCGGAAAAAGTGATTGAATGGCAAAGAGCTCAGATTTCAAACACGCGGCTTAACTAGTCCCCTAAACTACCATGGCGTTTGGGAAAGGGTAACTAGTCTCTAGGATGCGATTTTCAGAGACCTCTGGATCCTGTCAAGGTAAGAAGTCTCTCTGATCATAAAGATCTTGGCGTGAGAGTCTCTAAGCCTTAAGAACTCGACATCCTAGAAGATAAAGCCATGAAGAATAAGAAAACGCCAAACTTTGAAAACCTTTTCGAACCCTTTGAATCCTCTTAACCCCAAAACCCAAATAGACTACTCGCTACACATTAAGTAAACCAAATAAAGCATAAAGGATGAAACGATAAACATGAAAAACGATTACTTAAAGCTTCAACGATTCAATATTCAAGAACAAAGCTTCAAAGTCTAACAATGGCCAAATCGCCTTCGAACAGAGAGAAAAAGATGAAAATTATAAAGTGAAAGCGTGTGTGAAAAAGCATCATCACCGCCTTCCCGAAATAGGCCAAACAGCTCGATGGTCCCCCCTCGCTAGCGGCCAAAAATGGTTAAAGTGGATTGAGATCAACCTCGAGATCGATCATCTTGCTCGATCATCTTCGAACATCATGACTTGAGCTCGATCTGTGTCTCGATCTTCTTCGGTGGATCAAGTGCTTCATTCGATCTTGGAGTCGATCTTTGGAGGATCGAGTGGTTGACTCGATCCGACTCTCGCTCTGCATGGCATCATTGACGTCCGTACTCCTTGATCGATCGCTTCACTCGATCTCCGTCTCCATCAGTTCTCTTGGATCAGATGGACTACTCGATCTTCTGGTCTATCTCATCTAGATCGAACGGCCATGCTCGATCTGCTTCTCGATCTCTGGTCCTCAGCAAGCATTCCTTAATTCTCCAAGTTCCCACGAACCTCCTTACGAGCCTCAGCACGTCCATAAATCTTCCAAGACTCCAATGTAGCCGAAAACAACCTGAATGCAGTGCAAAATGCAAGAAACATGCATATGCTGGTGCAAGAATACTCTAGGACCTAAAGTGATGCAAACTAACATAAATTGCAATGTATATGTGTGAGAAACTAACTTATATGTATGCAAAATACATGAAATATGCAGCAATATCAACTCCCCCAAACTTGCGTTTTGCTTGCCCTCAAGCAAACAAAATTCAAGAAGGGAGAGAGGTTTTAAAACAAACGGGGTTTAAGCTTCTTGCTAAGGTATCTTTCATATGAATCAATCTCAACGTCCTAGTTACTAATTCTAAAATGCAATGCACACACTCATACTCCAACTTAGCCATACTCATCACACAAAGAATTTCAAATCATGACTCTCCTATTCCAAACAATCAAAGAAACTCATCCTTTAACATTCATTAACGACCGAACCATGAATCAAACTTATGCACTTTAAAGCAAAACACGTTTGGCTAAGGGTGAAGGCTATGAGCATATAATGATCTCATTTTAAAGAGGGTTTATTTTAAGCACGGGTTTCTCTCGAAAATGGTAAGAACTTTATGCATAATGCTAAAGGTAAAGGCAATTGATGCATACATGATCAGATTCTCATCTACCCATGCAAGCTAACAATGATCCTAAAACCCCTCTCATTTTCATTCTTTTTAGGTCACTCACCCTCCTAGAATCTACCCTTATCTCCAAAGCAAAAGCTTACCAAACCCCAAATCAAAATAGAAAACATCTTAACTCTTTTAGGCTAGTAAAAAGGATTGAAAATATTTTAGCTCTATATATATTTTTTTTCTTATTGATAGCTCTCTTATTATTATTATTTTTCTTTTCTTTTTATTATGGCACTTAGGCTCTTTTCTTTTTCTTTTTATTTTTATTTTGAGAGAGCTATCTTCTGAAATTATTAGAGCATTATACATTCTAAACACAAAACCTTTCACTTAAAACCTTTTGTTCACTTCAAATACCAAACTCTTTTGAAACGAAAAGCGTATATACATGAAAGCAATCCCATCAAACCCCCAAACTTATCCTAAACCTACATCTAGCTTCAAAATGCAATGCTAGCAATCATATGAAAACCTAATCATATCGCCTATACGTAACACGTTATGTTAAGTTCAAACCGAAAGAGGCCTCACAATGATGTCACACACGAAAACTTGGCTTCAAAGAAAGGTAAGGGTGATGGTGGGAGTTCTACTTAGGCTCACAAAGAGTGGTAAAAGGAGGAAGAGAGCCTAAATATTTTATGATCCATGTGTTCATTTTCAAATGCATAAGAATGATATTTTAAAAATTCAAATTAGGGTTCTAACTTATTAGGACAAGTTTCAAATCATGAATGTTCAATTCAAGTCACGAAAATCAAAACAAGTGATCCAAGCATGGTAAAAACTTACTTTTCAAAGCGTGAGCAAAGCATTAGAGGACTACTAACTAGGGCATTGAAACCATTCATAAGCTTAAAACACCTTTTTAAGAAAACTCTAACACCTTATGAAAATGTAAACAACCTAGATGCTTAAAAATTCTAGACTCAATCCTAAAATGTATAACAAGATGAATGCAACTACATGAATTTTTTTTGAAAATTTTAAAAATTTTA
Source organism: Thlaspi arvense (assembly GCA_911865555.2). Classification (NCBI taxonomy): domain Eukaryota; kingdom Viridiplantae; phylum Streptophyta; class Magnoliopsida; order Brassicales; family Brassicaceae; genus Thlaspi; species Thlaspi arvense. Next base: position 17,998,992 of record OU466860.2, read on the forward strand.
CCAATTTTTTCCTTTCTTTTCTACGCCTTAGATGCATGCAAGACTCAAGGGATGCAAAGATAAACTAAGAGCAAAATAAACATGTCAAACCACACACATACTCCCCCAAACTTGAATGATACCGTCCCGGTGGCAAACATGTTCGAGAGAACACAAAACACAAAGCAAAAATCAAGAAAACATAAACGGTATATACAATGGAAGGTTGTTGTTACCTCGGGTCTAGCCTTGGCTGGAACTTGAGGATGTTCCAGAAGACCTAGATACTATGGCTTTGCCTTTAAAAGCTGGCTCTTGGAGAGAGAAATGCGCCAGCTGAATGTTGCTGCCTTGAGTCTCACGGATGACAACTCCACCGGTTGAAAGCCTTCTGTTCTCAGGCTGTTGAACCTCCTAACTCGCAGCCTGCTTTGGTGAACCTCTTTGAAGCGCCTTGACCTTCTTGGCGAGCTTCTTGATGACTTTGCTCTGCCACTTGTTGATCTTTTTTTGCATCTCCACAACAGAAGCAAAGAACTTTTCTATCTTGGTCCGCGGCTCAAAGTCAAGCTTAGGGAGGACAAAGGCTTCGGGCATCTCATCATCCGTGGCCGGAGACTCTGATCTTGGACGAGTAGCTTGCTGGATTGTTGCCGCGGCTCCTAGAGGAGCAAAGCACTCCTCTATGCTTGGGAGAAACTCGATGTTCCCAATCCCCAACAGCTCGGTCTCGGTTTGGTTTGGCAAGATGCACGCCCTCTTCTCATTCTCCTCATCAACAAACAAGTACTTAAAGAAGCCCTCGACTGGCGTGCGTCCCAAGCTATCAGTGTTCCTTAGGTATGTCTCGCCCATGAAGGCTCTATCCAGAACGGGAGTGAAGTTCTGAAGCGGCACGCCGGCTTGCACGAACAAGGAGTGAGGAAACCGCCAATAAGTGACGAGCTTGCCTTGCATCTCAAGGCATAAGCCTTGTATTTGACCAATGAAGCGGCGAGGATGCACCCGTAGTTCACATCATCTCCAAGCTGGTCTTCTAACGGCTCATCGTTCTCATCCGGATCACAAAGAATATGCTTAAGGCCTTGGAACAAGAGGCAAAGCTTTGTCTTGGTCACCGTGGGGGCTACGGACCGACCACTAAAAGTATTGGCCATCAGCTTCAAGGTGTAACGTAGCACCGAGTTCCTCACTCTCTTGATCTTCGCGGTATTCACCTTGTAATCTTCATTGGCGATGAGATCCCAAAACTCGTTCGCTTGAGTGAAGGAGGGGAACTCCACTTTCGTGGCTTCTGCATCGAGGCCATAAGCTTGGTAAAGCTCGGAGATTGAAAGACTGAAGGCTTGGCGTTTTATCTTGAAGGAGAGGCGGCCTTGAGAAGGAATTGGGACGCTAGGATTCTGGTACGCAAACTCCAAAGTGGCATGGAAGTCGATTGTCATTTCGGGAAAGGTTGGGCAATCCATCCATGACAAACACCTCAGCCCTATCTTCTGGAGGAGCAGATCTTCTAGAATCCCCATCTTGGCCAGCAATCCTCTGTCCGCAAACTTAGTCGCCTCGAACCTCAGCCTTTGAAGCCGTTCTTTGTCCCGTTTCTCATCCTTACTCCAACGAACCCTCTCCTGAACAGCCACTTCTTGGTTTCCTCCCTCTTGTGCTGTCTCTTCTCTCGTTCTTTTAGGAGCCATTGTGCCTGAAACAAGTTTCTCAAGCAAAGCAATGAGCAAAAACGACGATATGATGAGAGAAAGAGAGAAGCAAAGGACAAAACTTATAACTAATACCCTAGAATTTTGGGGGATTTATAAAAATTATAGCAAAATAATAGAGAATCAAATCTAGAGATAGAGAGAAACCTAGAGTTTTTCCTATTATCAAGCTATTTTTTAAAAATTTAAAACCGCCCTAGCATCTAAAACAATCAAAGCGAATAAAAAGGATATTTTCTTAAAGATTTTCTTAAAGATTCGAAAATACCTTTGCAAGGATTGAAAGAAAATGCTGTTAGCCTTTAGAAAACAAGAATGCACACTCTCTTCTACATAACAACTCGAGAAAACAAGAATGAGAGAGTGTGAAAGTAGTTGAAAACATTTAAAGGCTAACAAAAACAAAACCATGGGTAAAAGAAGTGGTTTTCTGACAAAAGCTGTGGTCAAGGCACATCTTTCGTGGTCAAAGATGCTTGCCTTGACCACTTTTTGAATTTAAAAACCGGAGGGAAAGAGGAAAGGAGGGAAAAGAAAATGTTACCTCGACACGAGGTCGAGTCCTTTTGATCGATTTAGGACTCGATCTCATGCCCATAATGGCTTGGATTGAGAGGGTTTCTCGATTAGGGACTCGATTCGAATTGAATCGAGTCTTTGATCGATAACACCACTCGTTCCTTAAGTTTTAGGCACGACGGCTAAGTCCTCATGATCGAGCCACCCTCTCGATTCAAGGGCCGATTTAACTCGGATCGAGTGGCAGATCGAGTGGACTATTCGATCTAACTTTGAGAATTGTGTGACTCAGTCGATCCACCTCTCGTTCCTTTTCAGGCTAAACGTATAAGGTGTTCGTCCTCTCGTGATCGACTGTGTCACACGATCTGTCTACTCGATCTCGTCTAGATCGACTGACTCCTCTCGATTCACTAGCTCGATCTAGCAAAGATCAAGCCAGGATAAGTCGATCTAGCACTCGATCTCTAGCTTATACTCGCCCCTTCTTACACCTTTTGGACCAAAGATCATGGCCTGCAATCCCTCATACTTGTTCCTACACACTCAAAAGATAAACACATAAAACTGGAGAAGAAATAAAGCAAAAATATATACAGGATAGACATGGGAATGCCTCCCATGTGCGCTCTCTTAAATGTCTTTAGCTAGACTTTACTTGGTTTAGGCAGATGGTGGGTCTTGGAGAAGCATTGAGGTGCTCTCCTTGTCAAATGCACTCGCCATGTATGGCTTAACTATGTGTCCGTTCACTATGAATGCATTCCCACTCTTGCCGACCAACGTGACAGCTCTGTAGGGCAATACCACCTTGATTTCGTACGGACCGCTCCATCTGGATTCAGCTTCCCTGGAAAGAGCTTGACCCTTGAATTGTAAAGCAACACCAAACTCCCTTCCTTAAGCTCGTTGGGTACCAACTTCTTGTCGTGAGCAGCCTTAGTACGCTCCTTGTAGATCCTAGCGCTTTCGTAAGCATCCAGCCTTAGCTCATCAAGCTCGTGTAGCTGGATTAAGCGCTTCCTCTGAGCCGTCTTTAGATCAAAATTCAGCCGCTTCACAGCCCACAATGCCCTATGTTCCAGCTCAATGGGTAGGTGACATCCTTTGCCGTAGAGAAGAGTGAAAGGAGTAGTACCAATGGGCGTTTTGAAAGCAGTCCGATAAGCCCACAAAGCATCATCTAACTTCACCGGCGAATCCTTCCGAGTTTTCCCAACTGTTCTCTCAAGTATCGCCTTGATCTGTCGGTTAGAGACCTCCACTTGACCACTCGTTTGAGGATGGTAAGGTGTAGCTACCTTGTGCTTCACGCCATACTTCCTTAGAAGGTTTTCCAACAGCTTGTTGATGAAGTGGCTTCCTCTGTCGCTTATCACAACCTTGGGTACTCCAAATCTCGGGAATATTATGCTCTTAAAGAGCTTGATCACCACCTTAGAGTCGTTTGTAGGGGAAGCAATGGCCTCAACCCATTTAGAGACGTAATCAACAGCTACAAAGATGAACTTGTTGCCGTAGGAGGAAGGAAACGGCCCCATGAAGTCTATGCCCCACGCTTCAAAGACGTCAAACTCAAAGATAGGAACCTGAGGCATCTCATTACGCTTGGTGATGTTTCCTGCTCGTTGACAAGCCTCACAACTCATCACGAACTCATGTGTATCTTTGAAGATGGACGGCCACCAGTAACTGGCTTGCAAGACCTTAGTGGTGGTTTTGAATGAAGCAAAGTGCCCGCCATACGAAGAGCCATGGCAGTGAAATATGATGTCTCTTGCCTTCTCCTTGGTCACACATCTTCTGTATAGGCTGTCAAGACCTCTCTTGTATAAATAGGGCTCATCCCAATAGTAGTGGCTCACGTCCCTCATGAACTTCTTCCTATGATAGTTGTCAAGATGCGAAGGTTCTTCCCCACATGCCAAGTAGTTCACAATATCCGCATACCAAGGGAGATCCTCCTCTTTGAAGATCAGAACCTCCTCAAACCGCCCTTCTAGGTTCCCACAAACAGCCGTAGTGATCGCCATGAGTTGTTCCTCGGGGAGAGAATCATCTAAAGGTAGAGACTCGTTGATTCTTAACCGAGAGAGATGGTCAGCAACGCCGTTCTCTATCCCTTTTTGTCTTTGATCTCCATGTCAAACTCCTGAAGAAGAAGAATCCATCTCAAAAGCCTCGGCTTAGTATCCTTCTTGCAATAGATGTACCGCAAAGCCGCATGATCTGTGTAGACAATTGCCTTGGAACCCACAATGTATGACCAGAACTTCTCAAAGGCAAACACTACTGCCAATAGCTCCTTCTCCGTAGTAGTATACCTTGTTTGCGTGTCATCCAAGGTTCTTGAAGCATAGTAGATCACGTGCAGCTTCTTATCCTTCATTTGACCTAGAACGGCTCCCACGACATAGTCACTAGCATCATACATAATCTTGAATGGTAGAGTCCAGTCCGGTGCTTGCACTATAGGCGTGGATACTAGAGCATCCTTGATGGTCAAGAAAGCTTGCAAACACTCCTCATCAAAGACGAAATCAGCTTCTTTGCATAACTGCCGTGTAAGAGGGCGTGCAATTGATATTATTGCATATTGCATACATTTTGCATACTCATTAGTTAGCTTTTCATGCATTTGTATCACGTTTTAGTTTAGATTGCATCACTTAGGGTCCTAGAGCATTCTTGCATCAGCATACGCATTTTCCTTGCATTTTGCATCACATTCAGGTTGTTTCTGGCTGCTTTGGAGTCATGGAGGTTCGTGGACATGTTGAGGCTGATGTAGCAGTTCGTGAGAGCTCGGATATATGCTAAGGATCAGAGATCGAGGAGCAGATCGAGCATGGCCGGTCGATCTAGGAGTTGATCGACCAGAAAATCAAGCCAACCAGGCGATCCAAGGAGAATGATCGAGACAAGGATCGAGTGAAGCAATCGATCAAACGGTACGGACGTAAATGACGCCATGCAGAGCGAGAGCCAGATCTAGTACACCACTCGATCCAGCCGAAGATCGATACCGAGATCGGATGCAACACTCGATTCGCCGAAGATGATCGAGACCCAGATCGAGCCGAAGACACGATGTCCAGATATGATCGAGAGAACCACGCGATCTTGGAGTCGATCTCTGTCCTTTCAACCGTTTTTGGTCGCTAGCGAAGGGGGGACCATTAGCTTGTTTCGGCATTTTTGGGAAGGCAGCGACGTCCTTTTACTATAACAACTTTTTAGATCCTTATCTTTTCTTTTATGTTTTCTCTCTCGTTTTCGTGAAGAACACCATTGTTGAACTCGCATTTTTCTTAAGCTTTGTATTCGAATCATTTCTGTTCAATCTAGTTTTCTTTTCATGTTCATCGTCTCGTTTCATATGCTTTGCTTGATTTACTCTATGTGTAGCGAGTAGTTTCTTTGGGTTCGGGGTTGAGAGGATTAAGGGGTCAAAAGGGTTTCGATCTTGGGGTTTTTCTAAACGTTTTCAAAGGCTATCTCTTCTTAGGTAATGAGATCTCAATGCTTGAAGACTCTCACGCCAAGAGCTTCATGATCCGAGAGGTTCCTTACCTTGACAGGATTCAGGAGCCTCGGAAGATCACACCTTAGAGACTAGAAACCCCTTCCCAAAAGCCATGGAAGTTTGGGGGATTAGTTAAGCCATTCGTTTGAAATCTGTTTTCCTTGCCCTTCGACCTCTCTTTCCACCAAAAGCCATGGGTTTGGAGGAGAGGATGAAGGAGTGATCTATACCGAAAGCCACGGATAGATCTTGTTTAGTTTTCAAGGCTTAGAGATCCTCACCAAGTGAGTCGATTTCAAGTTTTAAACCCAAGGTCAAACCTTTGAAACCCCTGACCATGAATCTCAACCCTAGGCCCTTTCTCTTAGCATCTTTACATCTTATCTCATATTTCGCTTGATCTCTGATAGCATCCTGGTCATTAGTTTTACTGTTCTTGCATTTTCATACGAGATCGATTGTTACTGCTCGATCTAGTGGTCGATCTCATGGTCGATCCACTAGTCAAATTTTAATAATTCGAAGCTTTCTCCTTTAATTATTCTGTTTGTTCCTCGTGGTAGTTTCTTCCTTTCTAGTATTTTTAAAATAGGTTTCATTCTGTTTAAGTTGCTGCATCTAGTTTTTAGAGATTTTCTCATAAACCGTCTCATTTTGCTTAGATTTGCTTTAGTCCTTGTATTCTCTGTGCATTCTCTATCATCCTAGAAGTGGATTGACTCTCTCTTGCTTGCTGTACTACAACATGTCTTGCATTTGAGTTTGATAACCTCACTGCAATATAACCCGTCCAAAAAGTGATTATCAAATGGCGCCGTTGCCATTCTAGGACTGTTTAGAGAACATAGAGATTTGGGTCTTAGCAAAGACTAAGTCTTTACATTTTTCAAGTTACTAATCATTCTACTCTCAAACGTGTGTTTTCAGGTACATGAATCTTCTATCAAGGGGAGACAACAATCTACTACAACCCTTAGACAACATTCATCAGCTTGGTCACTCACGGCAAAGGAGAGTCAGAGAACAAACAAGAGCCTTTGAGGAGATTGTTCAGCACGGTTTGGTTGACTTTGAAGCTATGGCTGAACACGAGCATCGAGAATGACCTCCTCCAGCTCACGAGGCAGCAGGACAGGGCAATGGAAACCCCCAACACGCGGCTAGACCCCCAAGGATCATAGGAGCCAGAGATGCTCCCAATACCCACCACAATAGGTTTGGGATCACTCCTCCTCCTGTGCAAAACAATAACTTCGAGATCAAGCCAGGTTTCATCTCCATGGTGCAAAACAACAAGTTCCACGGCTTAGCAATGGAAGATCCCTTGGAGCACCTTGACAACTTTTAGCAAGTATGTGGGATGATAAAGATCAATGGCATATCCGAAGATGCTTTCAAGCTGCGTCTCTTCCCCTTTTCACTCGGAGACAAAGCTAGACATTGGGAGAAGACCCTGCCACAAGGCACCATCACATCATGGGCTGAGTGCAAGAAGGCTTTTCTCTCAAAGTTCTTCTCAAGCACCAGGACAGCACGGTTGAGAAGCAAAATCAGCGGTTTCACTCAAAGGAACAATGAGACATTCAACGAGGCAATGGAGCGTTTTAAAGACTACACGATCCAATGTCCTCATCACGGATTCAGCGAGGAGACACTACTCAGTACCATATACCGTGGAGCTTCACCAAAGATCTGGTTATTGCTTGACACAGTTAGCAAAGGGAACTTCCTCGGTCAGGAGGTAGAAGAGGGTATGGAGCTGATAGAAAACTTGGCGTTGAATGATGGAAACTATGCTGAAGAATATGACCGTGCACCGAGAGGATCTGAGTTAGAGTCTCACAAGAAGGAGCTCAAATCTTTGCATGAGAAGATAGATAAGCTGGTGTTAGCCTATCAGAAGCATGTTCACTTTGTTGGTGAAGCTGATGAGAACCAAGAGGAGTTAGAGTTGAGCCAAGAAGAAGCCAATTGGGTGGCGGGACAGAACAATTACAAGTCTCAAGGCTACAACCAAGGCTACCAGAACAACAACCTCTCTTACCGAAGCACCAACGTAGCCAACCCTAAAGATCAAGTGTACCCTGCTCAGCAAGCAAAACCTTTCATCCCTTACAATAAAGGTTTTCAACCGAGTGGTGGTTTCCAAGGTCAAGGGCAGAGCAACTTCCAAGGGCAACATCAAACTACCCTCCGGGCTTTGCACCTCAACAGCAACAACCGATGCAACAACAAGTTGATTTGGTTCAAGCAATGTTTCAACAGCTAATACAAGGGCAAGCCTCTACAAACCAGAAGTTCGCCGAGATGAACACTTGCCTAGACTCATCTCTCACCGACTTCTCCACTCAGATCACCAACTTAAACAACAAGATCAAGCAGCTGGAGAAAGGAAAAGCGAGTACGAGTGGTCAGAACAGACTTCCGGGAAAGTGTGAGCAGAATCCCAAGGAGTATGCTAATTCCATAACGTTGAGAAGCGGTAAAGAGCTCGAACCTCCAGTCTCTACAAAGAACAACGAGGACGTTGTAATTCAAGAGGGGGAGAGTAAACCTTCGGCTGATGATGATGAGATTAAATTTGACAACGTTTGGATCCAAGGGCCAAGAAGAGGAGACAAAGCAGTGGCTGAGAAGAAAGCTGAGCAAACCACTAAGGAGAAGAATGCTGATGTGCCTCCACCTTATGTACCTAAGCTGCCTTTTCCTGGCCGCTTCAAGAAGCAACTCATAGAGAAGCATAGAATCCTCTTTGAGAAGCATCTTAAGGACGTGGAGATCAAGCTACCTCTCGTTGACTGCCTTGCAATGATGCCTAAATGCGCCAAATTCTTCAAAGACACTCTCGTGAAGAAGAATAAGGAAAGCAAAGAGGTACTTGTTCTAAGTGAAGAGTGTAGTGCTGTTATACATAAGGAGATAGTCCCTAAGAAGTTGGGACACCCTGGAAGCTTCACTATACCCTGCGCTTTAGGTCCTCTAAAGTTCAAGAGTTGCTTATGTGATCTCGGAGCTAGCATAAAACTGATGCCTCACTCCGTGGCTAAGAAGCTTGGTTTTACTCGTTTCAAAGACTGTTGGATCTAGTTGGTACTGGCTGATAAGAGTGTGAGGCTACCAGTGGGGCTGCTTGAAGATTTACCGGTGCGAATAAGTGGTGTGAACGTGCCTACGGACTTCGTAGTGTTGGAGATGGATGAAGAGCCTAAGGATCCACTCATCTTAGGGAGACCGTTCCTTGCAACCGCCGGGGCTATTATAGATGTGAAAAATGGGAAGATTGCCTTGCATTTGGGAAAGGAGATCAGGCTTGACTTCGACATCAACGAGGTTTTGAAGAAGCCGACCATTGAAGGGCAAGCTTTCTATATTGAAACGATAGATGCTTTAGCGGATGAGTTGCTGGAAGAGCTGGCTCTAGAACACCATCTGAAGCTAGCACTGACTAAGGAGCCAGGGGAGTTTGGCTATGTGGACCAGAGAACCCAAGAGTACGTGAACCTGCTGGATTCTAGGAGGATTGTTAAGATGAAGAAGGTTGCTGCCTAGAGATCGACCCTGAGATCGACGCTATCACTCGATCCAGGAGTCAGATCGACAAGTTAATCAAGAACACAACTCGATCCGGTGCAACAATCGACGGACATATCAAGAAGAACGCTCGATCAGGAAAAATAATCCGAGTCGGCGATCGAGAGAGACCTACCGATCATTTTGGAGTCCAATCAAGAGATCGACTTAGCGTCTCGATCCCTTATTCGATCCACATCAAATCGAGTAAGTGAATCGAGCGAAATGGCTCGATCTAGACGACATCGAGAGGAGAATCGACCGGAGGACTCGATCTCAGAAGGGATAGCGATGGAGGAAAGCAGTCTGAAGGGTCATGCCTCGGGTTCAAAGGAGAGTTCCAAGGAGGAAAGCAACAACAACAGCCACGAGGATGACTGGAGTGAGCTGTTAGCCCCAAAGGTGGACCTTAAGGAGCTCCCAAAAGGGCTAAGGTATGCTTTCTTATGGCCTAATAACACATATCCCGTGATTGTGAATGAAAACCTTAGTGATGATGAGTTGCACTCGCTCCTGACTGAGCTGAGAAAGTATAGGAAGGCCATTGGGTACTCTTTAAGTGACATCAAGGGCCTTTCACCAATGCTTTGCATTCATAGGATTAACTTGGATAATGAGAACGCCTCCTCTATAGAACATCAGAGGCGTTTGAATCCTAATTTGAAAGAGGTTGTTAAGAAGGAAATCCTTAAGCTTTTAGAGGCTGACGTGATCTATCCCATAAGTGACAGCACGTGGGTTTCTCCTGTACACGTGGTGCCTAAGAAGGGAGGGATCACGGTCATAAGGAATGAAAAGGATGAGCTTATTCCTACTAGAACCATCACTGGTCATAGGATGTGTATTGATTATAGGAAACTCAACCTTGCGACTAGGAAATACCATTTCCCCTTGCCTTTTATTGATCAAATGCTTGAGAGACTTGCTAATCACCCTTACTACTGTTTTCTCGATGGGTATAGCGGTTTCTTTCAAATACCTATTCACCCAAATGATCAGGAGAAGACGACCTTCACATGTCCTTACGGTACCTTTGCATATTGAAGGATGCCGTTTGGATTGTGTAATGCACCGGCTACGTTTCAGCGGTGTATGATGTCGATCTTCTCCGATCTTATTGAGGAGATGGTAGAGGTGTTCATGGATGACTTCTCTGTCTATGGTGCGTCCTTTCCTGCGTGTTTGTTGAATCTTTGCAGGGTACTAAAACGTTGTGAAGAGACAAACTTGGTGCTGAACAGGGAGAAATGCCACTTTATGGTTAAGGAAGGGATCGTGCTTGGTCATAAGATATCAGAGAAGGGCATTGAGGTTGATCAGGCTAAGGTGGAGGTCATGATGGGTCTTGAGCCGCCGGTTAATGTTAAGGGAGTCAGAAGCTTCTTGGGACACGCTGGGTTCTATAGGCGCTTCATCAAAGATTTCTCCAAGATTGCACGCCCTCTTACACGGCTGTTGTGCAAGGAAGCTGAGTTTGAGTTTGATGAGGAGTGTTTGAAAGCTTTCGTGACCATCAAGGAAGCCCTTACATCAGCTCCTATAGTCCAAGCACCAGACTGGTCTCTTCCCTTTGAGATCATGTGTGATGCTAGTGACTACGCCGTAGGAGCCGTTCTTGGTCAGAAGAAAGACAAGAAGCTACACGTGATCTACTATGCTTTAAGAACCTTGGATGACACGTAATCAAGATACACCACTACAGAGAAGGAGTTGCTTGTAGTGGTCTTCGCCTTTGAGAAGTTCAGATCGTATCTCTTGGGTTCCAAAGCTATTGTATACACGGATCACGCTGCCTTGCGATACATCAACTCGAAGAAAGACACCAAGCCTCGGCTCTTAAGATGGATTCTCTTACTCCAGGAGTTTGACATGGAGATTAAAGACAAGAAAGGGATAGAAAACGGAGTCACTGACCATCTCTCACGGCTAAGGATCAACGAGTCTCTCCCCTTAGATATCTCTCTTCCAGAAGAGCAGCTTATGGCGATTACTACGGCTGTTAATGGAAAGCTAGAAGGGAGGTTTGAGGAGGTGTTGAGTTTCAAAGAGGAGGATCTACCGTGGTATGCTGATGTAGTGAACTATCTAGCGTGTGGTGAGGAGCCAACACATCTCAACAGCTATCACAAGAAGCGGTTTATGAGAGAGGCTAGTGACTACTTTTGGGACGAGCCCTACTTATACAAGAGAGGAGTAGACAGCATGTACCGGAGATGTGTTACAAAGGAAGAAGCCAGGGACATCCTCTATCATTGCCATGGCTCTTCCTACGGAGGACACTTCACCTCGTTCAAGACTGCCACGAAAGTGTTACAAGCCGGTTTCTGGTGGCCGTCCATTTTTAAAGATGTACACGAGTTTGTGAAGAGCTGTGAGGCATGTCAACGAGCAGGGAATATCACTAAGAGGAACGAAATGCCTCAAGTTCCTATCTTCGAGGTTAACGTGTTTGACGCGTGGGGGATAGACTTCATGGGGCCATTTCCTTCTTCATATGGCAACAAATACATCTTAGTAGCAGTGGATTATGTCTCTAAATGGGTTGAGGCTGTTGCTTCCCCTACAAATGACTCTAAGGTGGTAATCAAGCTGTTCAAGACAATCATCTTCCCGAGGTTTGGGGTACCCAAGGTTGTTATAAGCGATAGAGGAAGCCACTTCATAAACAAGGTCTTTGAGAACCTCTTGAGAAAGTATGGAGTTAAGCATAAGATGGCTACACCGTATCATCCTCAAACAAGCGGTCAAGTGGAAGTCTCCAACAGGCAAATCAAGGCTATACTAGAGAAGACCGTCGGAGCAACAAGGAAAGACTGGGCAGTGAAGCTGGACGACGCTCTTTGGGCCTACCTTACCGCCTTCAAAACGCCGATTGGTACAACTCCTTTCAATCTACTCTATGGCAAGGGCTGTCACCTCCCGGTTGAGCTGGAACACCGTGCGTTGTGGGCTGTGAAGAGGCTGAACTTTGACCTTAAGACTGCTCAGGAGAGGCGCCTTATTCAGCTACACGAACTGGACGAGTTGAGGCTGAACGCTTACGAGAGCTCTCGGATATACAAGGAGCGGACTAAGGAGACTCATGACAAGAAGTAGGTTGCCAAGGAGCTTAAGGAAGGAGGACTAGTGTTGCTGTACAACTCGAGGCTCAAACTCTTCCCGGGCAAGCAGAAATCAAGGTGTAGCGGACCGTTCGTGATTCAAGAAGTGTTGCCTTATGGAGCTGTTACTCTGATGGGAAAAAGTGGCAGTGCATTCACCGTCAACGGACACAAAGTCAAGCCCTACTTGGCAGATAGCTATGACAAGGAGAGTACCTCGGTCCTTCTCCAAGACCCACCATCCGCCTAAACCAAGTAAGGTCTAGCTAAAGACGTTAAAGAAAGCGCACTTGGGAGGCATTGCCATGTTTATCTTGTACATATTCCTGCTTAATTTCCCTTTCAGTTTTATGTTTTTATTCTGCAAGTGTGTAGGAACAGATATAAGGAGTCTAAACCTTGACTTTGAGGTCTAAAAGAGGCGATGGGGGTTAAGATAAGGCTAGAGATCGAGTGCTAGATCGACTGATCCTGGCTCGATCTTTGCTAGATCGAGTCAGTGAATCGAGAGGAGCCAGTCGATCTAGACGAGAACGAGTGACAAGATCGACCTTGACGAAAAAGGATCGATCGATCCAAATTGGATCGACCGATCTAATTTCTCTCAGGAAAATCTGTTGAAAATAGATTGATCACTCGACTCGATCCATCACTCGATCTATGCCAAATCGACCCCTAAATCGAGGACATAGCTCGATCATGAGGACTTAGCCGTGGAGCCAACATCTCAATGATCGAGAGAGCCAATCGATCCAAGACTCGATTCACTATGAATCGAGTCTCAAATCGAGTAAGCCTCTCGATCTAGGCCATTATGGGCATGAGATCGAGTCCTAGATCGACCAAATGGACTCGATCTCGTGCCGAGGTAACATTTCCTTTCCCTCCTTAACTATTTTCCCTCCAACTTTTGAATTCAAAACTTGGTCAAGGCAAGCATCTTTGACCATGAAAGATGTGCCTTGACCAAGACTTTGTCAGAAAAACCACTTTTGCTACCCATTGTTTTGGTTTTGCTAGTCTTTAAATATTTCAACAACCTCTCACCCTCTCATTCCTGTTCTTCTCGAAAATTTTAAACAAAGAGAGTGAGAGTTTCAGTTTTCAAAAGCTAGCAAAGATATTCTGAATTTCTTGCAAAGGTATTTTTAAAAATTTAATGATTTAATTTTAGAAAATCTCCTTTAAATCTGCAAGATCTTGTTCTAGAATATAGGGTCGGTTTTGATTTTTAAAAACTAGCTAAGTAAAAGGAAAAATTCTAGATTTTTCAGTATCTAAAGATTTGATTCTCCTTTATTTAGCTATGATTTTTATTTATTCCCCAAAATTCTAGGGTAATTTTTATAAGTTCTCTCTTTCTCTTCTCTCATTCTCATCAAATCGCCTTTTGCTTATCAATCTCTTTAGAAACTTGTTTCAGGAACAATGGCCCCAAAGAGAACAAGAGAAGAGCAAGCAAAAGAAGGAGAAGGACAAGAAGTGGCAGTTCAAGAGAGGGTCCGGTGGAGTAAGGATGAGAAGAGGGACAAGAAACGGTTGGAAAGGCTTCGGTTAGAGCCTACCAAGTTTGCTGATCGAGAGCTGTTGTCTAAGCTAGGGATTCTTGGGGATTTCGACCAACTCCTCAAGAACATTGGCTTAAGATGTCTGTCACGGATGGACTGCCCAACCATTCCTGAAGTGACAATAGACTTCCTTGCCACCTTGGAGTTCCGGTACGAGAATCCTAGCGCACCCGTCCCTTCCCAAGGTCGCCTCAACTTCAAAGTTGGACGTCAAGCCTATACACTCTCCATCCCTGAGCTATGCCAAGCCTATGGTCTCAACGCGGATGCATACAAGGTCGAGTTCCCAGCCTTCAAGAAAGCCGTCGACTTTTGGGACCTGATCAGCAATGAAGACTACAAGGCCAACACCGCCAAGATCAAGCGAGTAAGGAGCCCGGTGCTGAGGTATACTCTGAAGCTGATTGCCAACACGTTTAGTGGAAGGTCTGTTGCTCCTACGGTCACGAAGACGGAGCTGTGCTTCCTGTTCCAAGGTGTGAAGCACTTGGTGTGTGATCCGGATGCAAACGACGAGCCTATGGAGGATGAACTCGGCGATGAAGTGAACTACGGGCGTATGCTCGCGGCTTCTTTGGTGAAATACAAGGCTTATGCCTTGCGGTGCAAGGCAACTTCCTCTTACATTGGCGGTTTCCTTACTCCTCTGTTCGTGCAAGCCGGTGTGCCCATTCATGACTTTGCTCACGTCCCAACCAGAGCTTTCATGGACGAGGCATACATGAGGAATACTGACAGCTTGGGACGCACGCCAGCGGAAGGGTTCTACGCCTACCTCTTCATAGATGATGAAGACAAGAAGAGAGTGTGCATCCTGCCCAACAAAGATGAAACCGAGCTGCTTGGTGTTGGGAATATTGAGTTCTTGCCCACAGAGGAAGAATGCTTTGCCCCTTTAGGAGGACCACCTGCTTCAACGATTGCCCCTCGTCAAAGGTCAGAGTCTCCAGCCATGGAAGATGAGATGCCCGAGGCCTACACACTTCCCAAGCTAGTCTTCTAGCCGAGGACAAAAACCGAGAATTTCCTAGCATCGGTTGTGGAGATGCAAAGGAAGATCAACAAGTGGCAAGGCAAGATGCTCAAGAAGCTTGGAAGGTCAAAGCACTTCAGGGAGGCTCACCTAAGAAAGCTGCGAGCCAAGAGGTGCAACAACCCGAGAAGAGAAGGCGCTCAACCGGTGGAGTTATCATCCGCGAGACCCATGGAACCACCATTCAGCCGGCGCGCCACTCTCTCCAAGAACCAGCCGACAAAGGCAAGACCATAGTCTCTAGCTCCTCTGGAACATCCTCAAGTTCCAGCCGAGACTAGACCAGAGGTAACAACCTTCTTCCATTGTATTTAACCGCTCATGTTTGTTTCTTTTTGCATTGTGTTTTGATGCTCCTTCGGATGAGTTTGCCACTGCGACAGTGTCAAGCAAGTTTGGGGGAGTACATGTGTGATTTGACTTGTGTTCTTTGATCTTATTTTCCTTTAGCATCCTTGAGTCTTAGTTCATGAAAAATTGGTAAAATTTTTAAAATTTTTTCAAAGATTCATGTAGTTGCATTCATCTTTTTAAAACATGTTAGGATTGAGTCTACAGTTTCTCATAGCATCTAGGTTGTTTGCATTTTGCATAAGGGGTTAGAATTTCTTAAAAAGGTGTTTTTAATTATGAATTGTTTCAATGCCCTAGTTAGTAGTTCTCTAACGTTTTGTCTATGCTTTGAAAGTAAGTTCTTACCATGCTTGGATCACTTGTTAGGAATTTCGTGGCTTGAATTGAACTCTCATGATTTGAAACTCATTCTAATAAGTGAGAACCTTAATTTGAAATTCTAATTATCATTCTTATGCATTTGAAAATGAACACATGGTTTTAAAATATTTAGGCTCTCTTCTTCCTTTTTACCACTCTTTGTGAGCCTAAGTAGAACTCCCTCCTTGAACCATACCCTTCTTTGAAGCCAAATGTTCTTGTGTGACATCTTTGTGAGGCCTTCCTTTCGGTTTGAACTTGGCATAAAGTGCTAGGTTTAGGCGACATGATTTGGTTTTCATTTGATTTCTAGCTTTGCATTTTGAAGCTAGGTATAGGCTTAGGATAAGTTTGGGGGATCATTGGGGTTGTTTCCTTTCCTATTTGTTCTCGATTTCAAAGAGCTTGTGTTTTAAAGAAAGAATTGGGTTTTAAGTGAAAGGTTGTTTTTAAAACTAAGTATGCTCTAATAAATTTTAGGAGGTAGCTCTCCCAAAAAAATAAAAAAAAATAAAAAAAAGAGAAAAAGAAATAAAAGAGCCTAAGTGCCAAATAAAAAAAAAAAGAAAAGAAAAAGAAAAAAATAATAATAAGAGAGCTACTAATAACAAATATCTAAAGAGCAAAAATATTTTTCAAAACCTTTTCACTAGCCTAAAAAGTTTGAAAACGTCTTTGCTTCGAAATGGGGATTGCTAAGTTTTGTGAAGAAAAAGGGTAGACTCTTAAGTGGTGAGTGAGGATAAAATTTCTTAAATGAGAGGGGTATAGGATCGTTTGATAGTTTACATGGGTAGATGAGAATCTAATCATGTATGCATAAATTGTCTTTACCTTTAGCATTATGCACAAGTTCAGCCATTTTTGAGAGAAACCCTTGTTCTAATTATAAACCCTTTTCAAATGAGATCATTCAATGATCATTACCTAAACCCTTAGCCAAATGTGTTTTGCTTTAAAGTGCATAAGTTTGATTCATGGTTCGAATGTTAATGAATGTTAAAGGATGAGTTTCTTTGATTGTTAGGAATAGGAGAGTCATGATTTGAATTTCTTTGTGTGATGAGTATGGCTAAGTTCTTTGGAGTATGAGTGTAAGCATAGCATTTTAGAACTGTTAACTAGGACATTGAGATTGATTCATTTGAAAGGCACCTTTGCAAAAAGTTTAAATCCCCATTCATTTTTTCTGAAAACCTCTCTTCCTTACTTATTTTCTGTTGCTTGAGGCCAAGCAAGAAGTAAGTTTGGGGGAGTTGATGTTATTGCATATTGCATACATTTTGCATACTCATTAGTTAGCTTTTCATGCATTTGTATCACGTTTAGATTGCATCACTTAGGGTCCTAGAGCATTCTTGCATCAGCATACGCATTTTCCTTGCATTTTGCATCACATTCAGGTTGTTTCTGGCTGCTTTGGAGTCATGGAGGTTCGTGGACGTGTTGAGGCTGATGTAGCAGTTCGTGAGAGCTCGGATATATGCTAAGGATCAGAGATCGAGGAGCAGATCGAGCATGGCCGGTCGATCTAGGAGTTGATCGACCAGAAGATCGAGCCAACCAGGCGATCCAAGGAGAATGATCGAGACAAGGATCGAGTGAAGCAAACGATCAAACGGTACGGACGTAAATGACGCCATGCAGAGCGAGAGCCAGATCGAGTACACCACTCGATCCAGCCGAAGATCGATACCGAGATCGGATGCAACACTCGATTCGCCGAAGATGATCGAGACCCAGATCGAGCCGAAGACACGATGTCCGGATATGATCGAGAGAACCACTCGATCTTGGAGTCGATCTCTGTCCATTCAACCGTTTTTGGCCGCTAGCGAAGGGGGGACCATTAGCTTGTTTCGGCATTTTGGGAAGGCGGCGACGTCTTTTTCCTATAACAACTTTTTAGATCCTTATCTTTTCTTTTATGTTTTCTCTCTCGTTTTCGTGAAGAACACCATTGTTGAACTCGCGTTTTTCTTAAGCTTTGTATTCGAATCATTTCTGTTCAATCTAGTTTTCTTTTCATGTTCATCGTCTCAGTTCATATGCTTTGCTTGATTTACTCTATGTGTAGCGAGTAGTTTCTTTGGGTTCGGGGTTGAGAGGATTAAGGGGTCAAAAGGGTTTCGATCTTGGGGTTTTTCTAAACGTTTTCAAAGGCTATCTCTTCTAAGGTGTTGAGATCTCAATGCTTGAAGACTCTCACGCCAAGAGCTTCATGATCCGAGAGGTTCCTTACCTTGACAGGATTCAGGAGCCTCGGAAGATCACACCTTAGAGACTAGTTACCCCTTCCCAAAAGCCATGGAAGTTTGGGGGATTAGTTAAGCCATTCGTTTGAAATCTGTTTTCCTTGCCCTTCGACCTCTCTTTCCACCAAAAGCCATGGGTTTGGAGGAGAGGATGAAGGAGTGATCTATACCGAAAGCCACGGATAGATCTTGTTTAGTTTTCAGAGATCCTCACCAAGTGAGTCGATTTAAAGTTTTAAACCCAAGGTCGAACCTTTGAAACCCCTGACCATGAATCTCAACCCTAGGCCCTTTCTCTTAGCATCTTTACATCTTATCTCATCTTTCGCTTGATCTCTGATAGCATCCTGGTCATTAGTTTTACTGTTCTTGCATTTTCAGACGAGATCGATTGTTACTGCTCGATCTAGTGGTCGATCTCATGGTCGATCCACTAGTCGAATTTTAATAATTCGAAGCTTTCTCCTTTAATTATTCTGTTTGTTCCTCGTGGTAGTTTCTTCCTTTCTAGTATTTTTAAAATAGGTTTCATTCTGTTTAAGTTGCTGCATCTAGTTTTTAGAGATTTTCGCATAAACCATCTCATTTCGCTTAGATTTGCTTTAGTCCTTGTATTCTCTGTGCATTCTCTATCATCCTAGAAGTGGATTGACTCTCTCTTGCTTGCTGTACTACAACATGTTTTGCATTTGAGTTTGATAACCTCACTGCAATATAACCCGTCCAAAAAGTGATTATCAGCAATCTTAGAAAAATCCTTGATGAAGCGCCTATAGAAGCCGGCGTGTCCCAAGAAACTCCTCACTCCTTTAACATTGATCGGCGGCTCAAGACTCGTCATGACCTAAACCTTAGCCTTATCGACCTCAATCCCCTTCTCTGATATCTTATGGCCAAGTACGATCCCTTCCTTCACCATGAAGTGGCATTTCTCCCAGTTAAGCACCAAGGTTGTCTCCTCACAACGCTTTAGTACCTTGCAAAGATTCAACAAACACGCAGAAAAGGACGCACCATAGACCGAGAAGTCATCCATAAACACCTCTACCATCTCTTCTATTAGATCGGAGAAGATCGACATTATACACCTCTGAAACGTAGCCGGTGCGTTACACAACCCGAATGGCATCCTTCGATACGCGAAGGTGCCATAAGGGCATGTAAAGGTCGTCTTCTCCTGATCATTTGGATGGATTGGTATTTGGAAAAATCCACTATATCCATCAAGAAAGCAATAGTAGGGATGATTAGCGAGTCTTTCAAGCATTTGATCAATAAAAAGCAAGGGAAAATGATTATTTCTAGTAGCAAGATTAAGCTTCCTTTAGTCAATACACATACGGTGTCCAGTAATGGTTCTAGTAGGTATAAGTTCATCTTTGTCATTCTTAATGACCGTGATCCCTCCCTTCTTAGGCACCACGTGTACGGGAGAAACCCACGTGCTGTCACTTATGGGATAGAACACGTCAGCTTCTAATAGCTTAAGAATCTCTTTCTTAACAACCTCTTTCAAATTAGGATTCAAACGCCTTTGATGTTCTGTAGAGGAGGCGTTCTCATTATCCGTGTGAATCCTATGAGTGCAAAGCATTGGTGAAAGGCCCTTGATGTCACTTAGAGAGTACCCAATGGCCTTCCTATACTTTCTCAACTCAGTTAAGAGCAAGTACAGCTCATTATCACTTAAGTTCTCATTCACAATCACAGGATAGGTTTCGTTAAGCCCTAAGAAAGCATACCTTAGCCCTTTTTGGGAGCTCCTTAAGGGCCACCTTTGGGGCTAGCAGCTCGCTCCAATCATCCTCGTGGTTGTTGCTGTTGTTTTCCTCCTTGGAACCTTCCTTAGATCCCGCGACATGACCCTTGAGGCTGGCTTCTTGAACCGTTGTCCCCTCTGGAATCGAGTTATCCACTCGATCTTGCTCTCGATGTTTTCTAGATCGAGCTGTTTCATTCGATTCACTCACTCGATTTAATGTGGATCGAGTGAGAGATCGAGACGCTGGGTCGATCTCCGGATTAGGCATCTTTCGATCTCGGACTCGATTAATTTCCTGGATCGATCACCATCCTCGATCTGACTATCGATTGTTGCACCGGATCGAGTTGTGTTCTCGATTGTCTTGTCGATTTGACCCCTGGATCGAGTAATGTCATCGATCTCAGAGTCGGTCTCTAGGCAAGCGCCTTCATCTTCTAGCAAAACCTTCCTTGAATCAAGCAGGTTAACGTATTCCTGAGTCCTCTGATCCAAATAACCGAACTCTCCTGGCTCCTTAGTCAATGCCAGCTTCAAATGATCCTCCTGAGCCAACTCTTCTAGCAACTTGTCCGCTAAGGCGTCCAACGTGTCAATGTAAAAAGCTTGCCCTTCTATCATAGGCTTCTTCAAAACCTCGTTGATATCAAAGTCCAGCCTTATATCTTTACCCATGTGCAGAGCTATCTTCCCATTCTTGACGTCTATGATGGCTCCGGCGGTGGCTAAGAACAGTCTACCGAGAATTAGTGGATCCTTAGGTTCTTCATCCATTTCCAACCTGACAAAGTCCGTAGGCACGTTTACACCGCTGATTCTCTGCAAGTCCTCAAGCAGACCCACAGGTAACCTCACACTCCTGTCAGCTAGTACCAACGAGATTCTACAATCTTTGAACCGGGTAAAGCCAATTTTCTTTGCTAGGGAATGAGGTATCAGATTTATACTAGCTCCGAGATCGCAAAGAAAACTCTTGAACTCCAAAGGACCTAAAGCGTAAGGTATAGTGAAGCTTCCGGGATCTCCCAACTTCTTGGGAACTATCTCCTTGTGTATCACGGCGCTACATTCTTCACTAAGAACTAGCACTTCCTGGCTTTCCTTATTCTTCTTCACGAGCGTATCTTTGAAGAATTTGGCGCACTTAGGCATCATTGCAAGGCAGTCCACGAGAGGTAGCTTGGTCTCTACGTCCTTAAGATGCTTCTCAAACAAGATTTTATGCTTCTCTATGAGTTGCTTCTTGAAGCGGCCAGGAAAAGGTAGCTTGGGTACATACGGTGGAGGCAGATAAGCATCCTTCTCCTCAGCAGCTTACTCCACTTTCTTCTCTAGAACCGCTTTCTCACCTCGCCTTGGCCCTTGAATACAAACATTGTCGAAGTTGATCTCATCATCGGCTGAAATCTTACCCTCCCCCTCTTGAATTACAACGTCCTCGTTGATCTTGGGAGTAACCGTAGGTGCAAGCTCTTTCCCACTCCTTAGCGTAATGGCATTGGCGTATTCCTTGGGATTCTGCTCACACTTTCCCGGTAAGCTATTCTGACCGCTTGTACTCGCCTTTCCCTTCTCTAGCTGCTTGATCTTGTTATTCAAGTTTGTAATCTGAGTAGAGAAATCCGTGAGAGACGAGTCTAAACGAGTGTTCATCTCGGCAAACTTCTGATTTGTAGATGCTTGCCCTTGAATCAATTGTTGAAACATAGCTTCGACGAGATCAACTTGTTGTTGTGGTATCGGTTGTTGTTGAGGAACAAAGCCCGGAGGGTATGTTGGCGTATAACCCTTGTTTCCTTCCTGTTGTCCTTGGAAGTTGCTCTGTCCTTGCCCTTGGAAGCCACCACTCGGCTGAAAACCTTTGTTGTATGGGACGAAAGGTTTTGCTTGCTGAGCATGGTACACATGATCCTTAGGGTTTGCGACATTGGTGCTACGGTATGAGAGATTGTTGTTCTGGTTGTAGCCATGTGAATATCCTTGAGGTTTGTAGTTGTTTTGACCCGCCACCCAATTGGCTTCCTCTTGACTCAACTCAAGCTCCTCTAAGGTCTCATCCGCTTCACCAACAAAGTGAACATGCTTCTGATGAGTCAACACTAGCTTGTCAATCTTCTCATGCAATGACTTAAGCTCTTTCTTGTGAGACTCTAGCTCATAACCTCTTGGTGCACGGTCGTAGTCTTCAGCATAGTTGCCGTCACTCAATGCCAAGTTCTCAATCAGCTCCATGCCCTCTTCTACCTCTTGACCAAGAAAGATTCCCTTACTAGCCGTGTCAAGCAACAAGCGAATCTTTGGTGAAGCTCCGTGGTAGATAGTGCTTAGAAGAGTCTCTTCGACTGAAGCCGTGGTGAGGACACTGAATGGTGTAGTCCTTGAACCGCTCCATGGCTTCATTGAACGTCTCATTGTTCCTTTGAGTGAAGCCGCTGATCTCACTTCTCAACCTTGCTGTTCTGGTGCTAGAGAAGAACTTTGAGAGGAAAGCCTTCTTACACTCGGCCCAAGAGGTAATGGTGCCTTGTGGAAGGGTCTCCTCCCAATGTCAAGCCTTGTCTCCAAGAGAGAATGGAAAGAGACGCAGCTTGAAAGCATCTTTGGATATGCCGTTAATCTTAATCATCCTACATACTTGCTCGAAGTTATCATGGTGCTCCAAGGGATCTTCCATTGCTAACCCGTGGAACTTATTGTTTTGCACCATTGAGATGAATCCCAGCTTAATCTCGAAGTTGTTGTTCTGTACATGAGGAGGAGTGATCCCAAACCTATTGTGATGAGTATTGGGAGCATCTCCCGCTCCTAAGATCCCTGGGGGTCTAGCCGCGTGTTGGGGGTTTCCATTACCCCTTCCCACTGCCCCGTGAGCTGGAGGAGGTCCCTCTGGATGTTCGTGCTCAGCCATCGCTTCAAAATCCACTGAACCTTGCTGAACAATCTCCTCAAAAGCTCTAGCTTGCTCTCTTAATCTTCTTTGTCGTGAATGACCGAGTTGATGAATGTTTTCCAAGGGTTGAAGTAGATTGTTGTCTCCCCTTGAACGAAGATTCGTGTAGCTGAAAGACCCACGTTTTAGAGTAGAGAAATTTGTAACTAAAAGAAAAACAAAGGCTTAGTCTTTACTAAACCCCAAATCTCAATGTTTTCTAAACACTCCTAAGATGGCAATGGCGCCATTTGATAACAAAATTTTTAATCTCTAAGAAGGGAGCGATGCAATGTAACATGAGGTTATTAAAACTCAAGCAGCACACAGTCGTAGTATAGTGCAAGAGGAATCAATCCAACCTAGGAGCTAGAAAGTGCAATGAGAATGCAAGGATCATGTAAAGCTAAGCAAATGATGAACGGTTTTATGAAATTCCGAAAAACTAGATGCAACGATCAAATACAAAGCAAAACTATTTTAAAAATACTAGAAACGAGTGAACTACCACAAGGAACAAACATAATGATTAAAATGCAAAGCTATGAATTTATAAAAATCGACTAGTGGATCGACCACAAGATCGACCACTAGATCGAGCAACAACGATCGATCTCGTCTAGAAGTTAAACAGAAACGAATCTAATGATCAGGATGCGAACAGGTAGCAAGCGAATGATTTACAGAGATGTAAGAATACTAAGAAAGAGGGTCCAGGGTTGAGATTCATGTTCAAGGGTTTCAAAGGTTCAAGCTTGGTTTGAAAACTCTAGATCTACTCACTTTGTGAGATTTTCTAAGCCTTGAAAACAAAACAAGATCCATCCATGGCGTGTTGTATGGATCACTCCTTCATTCTCTCCTCCAGACCCATGGCGTTTGGCGGAAAAAGAGATTGAAGGGCAAAGAACTCAGATCTCAAACACGCGGCTTAACTACTCCCCTAAACTACCATGGCGTTTGGGAAAGGGTAACTAGTCTCTAGGATGGGATTTTCAGAGACCTCTGGATCCTGTCAAGGTAAGAAGTCTCTTTGATCATAAAGATCTTGGCGTGAGAGTCTCTAAGCCTTAAGAACTCGACATCCTTGATGAGAAGGCCATGAAGATCAAGAAAACACCAAACTTGGAAACCTTTTCGACCGCTTTGAATCCTCTTAACCCCAAAACCCGAATAGATTACTCGCTACACATTAAGTAAACCGAATAAAGCATAAAGGATGAAACGATAAACATGAAAAACGATTACTTAAAGCTTAAACGATTCAATATTCAAGAACAAAGCTTCAAAGTCTAAGAATGGCGAAATCGCCTTCGAACAGAGAGAAAAATATGAAAATGATAAAGTGAAAGCGTGTGTGAAAAAGCATCATCGCCGCCTTCCCGAAATAGGCCAAACAGCTCGATGGTCCCCCCACTCGCTAGCGGCCAAAAATGGTTAAAGTGCACTGAGATCGACCTCGAGATCGAGCATCTCGCTCGATCATCTTCGGACATCGTGACTTCAGCTCGATCTGTGTCTCGATCTTCTTCGGTAGATCGAGTGCTTCGTTCGATCTTGGAGTCGATCTTTGGAGGATCGAGTGGTGGACTCGATCCAACTCTCGCTCTGCATGGCATCAGTGACGTCCGTACTCCTTGATCGATCGCTGATAAACACTTTCGTTTGCAAGGGTTAGAATGCAATGAGGTTATCAAACTCAAATGCAAGACATGTTGTAGTACAGCATGCAAGAGAGAGTCAATCCACATCTAGGATGATAGAAAATGCAAAGAGAATGCAAGGACTATGCAAATCTAAGCGAAACAAGATGAGTTTTGAGAAAATCCCTAAAAACTAGATGCAGCAACTAAACGGAATGAAAACTATTTTAAAATTACCAGGAAAGATCAAACTACCATAAGGAATAAACAGAATAATTAAAGGACAAAGCTTAGAATTACTAAAATTCGACTAGTGGATCGACCATGAGATCGACCAGTATATCGGGCAATAACAATCGATCTCGTCTAAAAATGCAAGAACAGTAAAACTAACGACCAGGATGCTATCAAAGATCAAGTGAAAGACGAGAGAAGATGTAAAGATGCTAAAAGAGAGGGCCTAGGGTTGAGATTCATGGTTAGGGGTTTCAAAGGTTCGACCTTGGGTTGAAAACTTTAAATCGACTCACTTTGTGAGGATCTCTAAGCCTCGAAAACTAAGCAAAATCTATCCGTGGCTTTCGGTATAGATCACTCCTTCATCCTCTCCTCCAAACCCATGGCTTTTGGTGGAAAGAGAGGTCGAAGGGCATGGAAAACAATTTCAAATGAGTGGCTTAACTAGTCCCCCAAACTTCCATGGCTTTTGGGAAGGGGTAACTAGTCTCTAGGGTGTGATCTTCAGAGGTCCCTGAATCCTGTCAAGGTAAGGAACCTCTCGGATCATGAAGCTCTTGGCGTGAGAGTCTTCAAGCTTTAAGAGCTCAACACCCTAGAAGAGATAGCCATTAAAACACTTAGAAAACCCCAAGATCGAAACCCTTTAGACCCCTTAATCCTCTTAACCCCGAACCCCAATAAACTACTCACAACACATAAGGTAAATCAAGCAAAGCATGGAAAAGGAAACGATGAACATGAAAAGAAAACTAGATTAAGCTGAAAACGATTCGATTACAAGCTAAAGAAAACTCAAGGTTCGACAATGGTGTTCTTCTCCAAAACCAGAGAGAAAACATAAAAAAGATAAGGATGAAAAGTTGTGTGGTGAAAGGACGTCGCCGCCTTCCCAAAATGGCCAAAACAAGCTGATGGTCCCCCCTTCGCTAGCGGCCAAAAGTGGTTGAAAGGACAGAGATCGACTCCGGGATCGAGCGGTTCTCTCGATCATCTCCAAACATCGTGTCTTCAGCTCGATCTGGGTCTCGATCATCTTCGGCGGATCGAGTGTTGCATCCGATCTCGGTATCGATCTTCGGTTGGATCGAGTGGTGTACTCGATCTGGCTCTTACTCTGCATGGCGTCATTTACGTCAGTACCGTTTGATCGACTGCTTCACTCGATCCTCGTCTCGATCATTCTCCTTGGATCGCCCGGTTTTCTCGATCTTCTGGTCGATCACATCCTAGATCGACCGGCCATGCTCGATCTGTTCCTCGATCTCTGATCCTTAGCAAATATCCGAGCTTCCACGAGCCGCGGCAACAGCTTCAGCACGTCCACGAACCTCCACGACTCCAAAGCAGCCAGAAACAACCTAAATGTGATTGCAAAATGCAAGGAACATGCGTATGCTGGTGCAAGAATGCTCTAGGACTCTAAGTGATGCAATCTAACCTAAAACGTGATGTAAATGCATGAAAAGCTAACTAATGAGTATGCAAAATGTATGTAATATGCAGTAACATCAACTCCCCCAAACTTACTTCTTGCTTGCCCTCAAGCAACAGAAAATAAGTAAGGAAGAGAGGTTTTAAGAAAAACGAATGGGGGTTTAAACTTCTTGCAAAGGTGCCTTTCAAATGAATCAATCTCAATGTCCTAGTTAACAGTTATAAAATGCTATGCTCACACTCATTCTCCAAAGAACTTAGGCATACTCATCACACAAAGAAATTCAGATCATGACTCTCCTATTCCTAACAATCAAAGAAACTCATCCTTTAACATTCATTAGCATTCGAACCATGAATCAAACTTATGCACTTTAAAGCAAAACACATTTGGCTAAGGGTGTAGGTTATGAGCATTGAATGATCTCATTTAAAAAGGGTTTACAATTAGAACAAGGGTTTCTCTCAAAAATGGTTGAACTTATGCATAATGCTAAAGGTAAAGACAATTGATGCATACATGATCAGATTCTCATCTACCCATGTAAAGTAACAATGATCCTAAACCCCTCTCATTTATCAACTTTTATCCTCACTCACCACTTAGAGTCTACCCTTTTTCTTCTCAAAACTTAGCAATCCCCAATTCGAAACAAAAACATTTTTAAACTCTTTAGGCTAGTGAAAAGATTTTGAAAATAATTTTGCTCTTTAAATACTTCTTATTGGTAGCTCTCCTATTTATTATTTATTTTTCTTTTGTCTTTTTGTTTTTTTTTTATCTGGCACATAGGCTCTTTTTTTTTCTTTTCTTTTTTTTTCTTTTTATTTGGGAGAGTTACCTCCTGAAATTTATTAGAGCATAGACATAGTTTTTAAACACAACCTTTTACTTAAAACCCAATTCTTTCTTTTAAATTCCAAACTCTTTGAAACTGAGAACAAATAAAAATAAAAACAACCCCAATGATCCCCCATACTTATCCTAAGCCTATACCTAGCTTTAAAATGCAAAGCTAGCAATCATATGAGAACCAAATCATGTCGCATAAACCTAACACTTTATGCTAAGTTCAAAACCGAAAAGAAGGCCTCACAATGATGTCACACAAGAAATATATTTGGCTTCAAAGAAGGGTAAGGGCCAAGGTGGGAGTTCTACTTAGGCTCACAAAGAGTGGTGAAAAGGAAGAAGAGAGCCTAAATATTTTAAAATCCATGTGTTCATTTTCAAATGCATAAGGATGATAATTAAAATTTCAAATTAAGGTTCTCACTTATTAGGACAAGCTTCAAATCATGAGAGTTCAATTCAAGTCACGAAAATCCTAGCAAGTGATCCAAGCATGGTCAGAACATACTTTCAAAGCATAGTCAAAGCATTAGAGAACTACTAACTAGGGCATTGAAACAATTCATAAGTAAAAACACCTTTTTAAGAAACTCTAACCCCTTATGCAAATGCAAACAACCTAGATGCTAAGAGAAATTCTAGACTCAATCCTAACATGTTTTGACAAGATGAATGCAACTACATGAATCTTTGAAAAAAAAAATATTTAAAAGTTTTACCAATTTTTCATGAACTAAAGAATCAAGGGTGCTAAAGGAAAATGAGATCACAAAACACATGTCAAACCACACATGTACTCCCCCAAACTTGCTTGACACCGTCCTGGTGGCAAACTCATTCGAAGGAGCACCAAAACACAAAGCAAAAAGAAGCAAATATGAGCGGTTATGTACAATGGAAGAAGGTTGTTACCTCTGGTCTAGTCTCGGCTGGAACTTGAGGATGTTCCAGAGGAGCTAGAGATTGTTGTTTTGCCCTTGGTTGCTGGTTCTTGGAGAGAATGGCGCGCCGGCTGAATGGTGCTGCTTTGTGCCTCGCGGATGACAACTCCACCGGTTGAGAGCCTTCTCTTCTCGGGTTGGTGAACCTCTTTACTTGCATCCTTCTTAGGTGAGCCTCCTTGAAGTGCCTTGACATTCTTGCCAAGTTTCTTGAGCATTTTGCCTTGCCACTCCACAACAGATGCTAGGAACTTCTCTGTTTTGGTTCTCGGCTCAAAGTCTAACTTGGGAAGTGTGTAGGCTTCGGGCATCTCATCTTCCGTGGCTAGAGACTCGGACCTTTGACGAGGAGCAATCGCCGAAGCAGATGGTCCTCCTAGAGGAGAAAAGCACTCCTCTTCCGTGGGCAAGAACTCAATGTTCCCAACACCAAGCAGCTCGGTCTCATCTTTGTTTGGCAGGATGCACACTCTCTTCTTGTCTTCGTCATCTATGAAGAGGTAGGCGTAGAACCCTTCTGCTGGCGTGCGTCCCAAGCTGTCGGTATTCCTCATGTAGGCCTCATCCATGAAAGCTCTGGCTGGTACGTGCGCGAAGTCGTGTATAGGCACACCAGCTTGCAAAAATATAGGAGTGAGGAAGCCGCCAGTGTAAAAAGAAGTTGCCTTGCACCGCAAGGCATAAGCCTTGTATTTCACCAAGGAGGCAGCAAGCACACACCCGTAGTTCACCTCGTCGCCGAGGTCATCCCCCATAGGCTCTTCATTTGCATCCGGATCACACACCAAGTGCTTCACGCCTTGGAACAGGAAGCAAAGCTCGGTCTTTGTGACCGTGGGAGCAACTGATCTTCCGCTAAACGTGTTGGCAATCAGCTTCAGAGTGTACCTCAGCACCGGGCTTCTCACTCTCTTGATCTTGGCGGTGTTGGCTTTGTAGTCCTCGTTGCTAATCAGGTCCCAAAAGTCGTCTGCTCGTTTGAAGGCGGGGAACTCGACCTTGTTGGCATCCACGTTGAGACCATACGCTTGACATAGCTTGGGGATGGAGAGGGTGTAGGCCTGATGTCCAAACTCCTGGAGCAAGAGAATCCACCTCAAGAGCCGAGGCTTAGTGTCTTTCTTCGAATAGATGTATCGGAAAGAAGCGTGATCCGTGTAGACAATAGCCTTGGAACCAACAAGATATGATCTGAACTTCTCAAAGGCGACTCCGTTTTCTATTCCCTTCTTGTCTTTAATCTCCATGTCAAACTCCTGGAGCAAGAGAATCCACCTCAAGAGCCGAGGCTTAGTGTCTTTCTTCGAATAGATGTATCGCAAAGCAGCGTGATCCGTGTAGACAATAGCCTTGGAACCAAAAAATATGATCTGAACTTCTCAAAGGCGAACATTACTGTAAGCAACTCCTTCTTTGTAGTGGTATACCTTGTTTGCGTGTCATCCAAGGTTCTTGAAGCATAGTAGATCACGTGTAGCTTCTTGTCTTTCTTCTGACCAAGAACGGCTCCTACAGCGTAGTCACTAGCATCACACATGATCTCAAAGGGAAGAGACCAGTCTGGTGCTTGGACTATAGGAGCTGATGTAAGGGCTTCCTTGATGGTCACGAAAGCTTTCAAACACTCCTCATCAAACTCAAACTCAGCTTCCTTGCACAACAGCCGTGTAAGAGGGCGTGCAATCTTGGAGAAATCTTTGATGAAGCGCCTATAGAACCCAGCATGTCCCAAGAAGCTTCTGACTCCCTTAACATTAACCGGCGGCTCAAGACCCATCATGACCTCCACCTTAGCCTGATCAACCTCAATGCCCTTCTCTGATATCTTATGACCAAGCACGATCCCTTCCTTAACCATAAAGTGGCATTTCTCCCTGTTCAGCACCAAGTTTGTCTCTTCACAACGTTTTAGTACCCTGCAAAGATTCAACAAACACGCAGAAAAGGATGCACCATAGATAGAGAAGTCATCCATGAACACCTCTACCATCTCCTCTATTAGATCGGAAAAGATCGACATCATACACCGCTGAAACGTAGCCGGTGCATTACACAATCCAAACGGCATCCTTCGATATGCGAAGGTACCGTAGGGACATGTGAAGGTTGTCTTCTCCTGATCATTTGGGTGAATTGGTATATGAATGAAACCGCTATACCCATCGAGGAAACAGTAGTAAGGGTGATTAGCAAGTCTCTCAAGCATTTGCTCAATAAAAGGCAAAGGGAACTGGTCTTTCCTAGTCGCAAGGTTAAGTTTCCTATAATCAATACACATCCTATGACCAGTAATGGTTCTAGTTGGAATAAGCTCATCCTTTTCATTCCTTATGACCGTGATCCCTCCCTTCTTAGGCACCACGTGTACAGGAGAAACCCACATGCTGTCACTTATGGGATAGATCACGTCAGCCTCTAAAAGCTTAAGGATCTCTTTCTTAACAACCTCTTTCAAATTAGGATTCAAACGCCTTTGATGTTCTATAGAAGAGGCGTTCTCATTATCCAAGTGAATCCTGTGAGTGCAAAGCATTGGTGAAAGGCCCTTGATGTCACTTAAAGAGTACCCAATGGCCTTCTTATACTTTCTCAGCTCAGTCAGGAGTAAGTGCAACTCATCATCACTTAAGTTTTCATTCACAATGACGGGATAGGTGTTATTAGGCCCTAAGAAAGCATACCTTAGCCCTTTTGGGAGCTCCTTAAGGTCCACCTTTGGGGCTAACAGCTCGCTCCAGTCATCCTCGTGGCTGTGGTTGTTGCTTTCCTCCTTGGAACCCTCCTTGGAACTCGAGGCATGGCCCTTAAGACTTCTTTCCTCAACCGCTATCCCTTCTGAAATCGAGTCCTCCAATCGATCTTCCTCTCGATGTCGTCTAGATTGAGCCACTTCGCTCGATTCACTTACTCGATTTGATGTGGATCGAGTAAGGGATCGAGACGCGGAGTCGATCTCCTGATTGGACCCCAAAATGATCGGGAGGTCTCTCTCGATCGTCGACTCGATTGTTTTTCCGGATCGATCATTCCTCTCGATTTGTCTGTCGATCGCTGCACCGGAATGAGTTGTGTTCTCGATTGCCTTGTCGATCTGACTCCTGGATCGGTCGATCTTTAGGCAGCAGCTTTCATCCTTCTTAACAATCTTCCTAGAATCCAGCAAGTTGACGTACTCCTGGGTCCTCTGATCCACATAGCCAAACTTCCCTGGATCCTTAGTCAGTGCCAGCTTCAGATGGTCTTCCAGAGCCAGCTCTTCCAGCAACTCATCGGCTAATGCATCCATCGTTTCAATGTAGAAAGCTTGCCCTTCTATGGTCGGCTTCTTCAGAACCTCATTGATATCGAAGTCCAGCCTTATATCATTTCCCAAGTGCAAGGCAATCTTCCCGTTCTTGACGTCGATGATAGCCCCGGCGGTTGCAAGGAATGGTCTTCCTAAGATGAGTGGATCCTTAGGCTCTTCATCCATATCCAACACGACGAAGTCCGTAGGTACGTTCACACCACTGATTCACACCGGTAGATCTTCAAGCAGCCCCACTGGTAGCCTCACACTTCTATCAGCCAGTACCAACGAGATCCTACAGTCTTTGAAAAGAGTAAAGCCAAGCTTCTTAGCCATGGAGTGAGGCATCAGGTTTATGCTAGCTCCGAGATCACATAGGCAACTCTTGAACTCTTGAGGACCTAAAGCATAGGGTATAGTGAAGCTTCCAGGGTCTCCCAACTTCTTAGGGACTATCTTTTTATAAATCACAGCACTACACTCTTCACTTAGAACAAGCACCGCCTTGCTTTCCTTATTCTTCTTCACGAGAGTGTCTTTGAAGAATTTTGGCGCATTTAGGCATCATTGCAAGGCAGTCAACGAGAGGTAGCTTGATATCCACGTCCTTAAGATGTTTCTCAAAGAGGATTCTATGCTTCTCTATGAGTTGCTTCTTGAAACGGCCAGGAAAAGGCAGCTTAGGTACATACGGTGGAGGCACATAAGCATTCTTCTCCTTAGTAGTTTGCTCAGCTTTCTTCTCAGCAACCGCTTTGTCTCCTCTTCTTGGCCCTTGGATCCAGACGTTGTCAAAGTTAATCTCTTCATCAGCTGAAGGCTTACCCTCCCCCTCTTGAATTACAACGTCCTCGTTGTTCTTAGTAGAGACCAGAGGTTCTAGCCCTTTCCCGCTTCTCAACGTGATGGCGTTGGCATACTCCTTAGGATTCTGCTCACACTTGCCCGGTAGACTATTCTGACCACTTGTACTTGCTTTCCCCTTCTCTAGCTGCTTTTTCTTGTTGTTTAAGTTGGTGATCTGAGTGGAGAAGTCAGTGAGAGACGAGTCTAGACGAGTGTTCATCTCGGTGAACTTCTGGTTTGTAGAGGCTTGCCCTTGTATCAGCTGTTGAAACATTGTCTGAACCAGATCAACTTGTTGTTGCATCGGCTGTTGCTGCTGAGGTGCAAAGCCCGGAGGGTAGTTAGGCGTATAACCCTTGTTACTTTGATGTTGCCCTTGGAAGGTGTTTTGCCCTTGACCTTGGAAACCACAACTCGGCTGAAAACCTTTGTTGTAAGGGATGAAAGGTTTTTCTTGCTGAACAGGGTACACTTGATCCTTAGGGT
The DNA here is from genome assembly GCA_911865555.2 of Thlaspi arvense. NCBI lineage: Eukaryota > Viridiplantae > Streptophyta > Magnoliopsida > Brassicales > Brassicaceae > Thlaspi > Thlaspi arvense. The sequence continues at coordinate 18,031,395 of OU466860.2, forward strand.
TGGCAACGTTTGTGCTTCGGTAGGAGAGGTTGTTGTTCTGGTTGTAGCCTTGGTTGTAGCCTTGAGGTTTGTAATTGTTCTATCCCGCCACCCAATTGGCTTCTTCCTGGCTCAACTCAAGCTCCTCTTGATTCTCATCAGCTTCACCAACAAAGTGAACATGCTTCTGATTGGCTAACACCAGCTTATCTATCTTCCCATGCAAGGATTTCAGCTCCTTTTTGTGAGATTCTAGCTCGGATCCTCTCGGTGCTCGGTCATAGTCCTCAGCGTAGTTGCCATCACTCAATGCCAAGTTTTCTATCAGCTCCATACCCTCTTCTACCTCCTGACCAAGGAAGTTCCCTTTGCTAGCTGTGTCAAGCAACAACCTGATCTTTGGTGAAGCTCCACAGTATATGGTGCTGAGTAGGGTCTCCTCGCTGAAACCGTGATGAGGACAATGGATCGTGTAGTCTTTGAAACGCTCCATTCCCTCGTTGAATGTCTCGTTGTTTCGTTGAGTGAAGCCGCTGATTTCGCTTCTCAACCGTGCTGTCCTGGTGCTAGAGAAGAACTTTGAGAGAAAGGCCTTCTTTCACGCGGCCCATGAGGTGATGGTGCCTTGTGGGAGGGTCTTCTCCCAATGCCTAGCTTTGTCTCCGAGTGAAAAAGGAAAGAGACGCAGCTTGAAAGCATCTTCGGATATGCCATTGATCTTGATCATCCCACATACTTGCTCGAAGTTGTCAAGGTGCTCCAAGGGATCTTCCATTGCTAAGCCGTGGATCTTGTTGTTTTGCACCATGGAGATGAAACCTGGCTTGATCTCGAAGTTGTTGTTTTGTACAGGAGGAGGAGTGATCCCAAACCTATTGTGATGAGTATTGGGAGCATCTCCAGCTCCGATGATCCTTGGGGGTCTAGCCGCGTGTTGGGGGTTTCCATTGCCCCTTCCCACAGCCCCGTGAGCTGGAGGAGGTCCCTCTTGATGCTCGTGTTCAGCCATAGCTTCAAAGTCAACCAAACCGTGCTGAACAATCTCCTCAAAGGCTCTGGCTTGCTCTCTTACTCTTCTTTGCCGTGAAAGACCAAGCTGATGAATATTGTCCAAAGGTGGAAGTAGATTGTTATCTCCCAGTGAACGAAGATTCATATACCTGAGAACACACGTTTGAGAGTAGAATGATTAGTAACTTAAACAATGTAAAGACTCAGTCTTTGCTAAGTCCCAAATCTCTATGTTCTCTAAACAATCCTAGGATGGCAACGGCGCCATTTGATAAACACTTTCGTTTGCAAGGGTGAGAATGCAATGAGGTTATCAAACTCAAATGCAAGACAGGTTGTAGTACAGCATGCAAGAGAGAGCCAATCCACACCTTGGATGATAGAAAATGCAAAGAGAATGCAAGGACTATGCAAATCTAAGCGAAACAAGATGAGTTTTGAGAAAATCCCTAAAAACTATATGCAGCAACTAAACGGAATGAAAACTATTTTAAAAATACCAGGAATGATCAAACTACCATGAGGAACAAACAGAATAATTAAAGGACAAAGCTTCGAATTACTAAAATTCGACTAGTGGATCGACCATGAGATCGACCCCTAGATCGGGCAATAACAATCGATCTCTTCTAAAAATGCAAGAAGAGTAAAACTAACGACCAGGATGCTATCAAAGATCAAGCGAATGACGAGAGAAGATGTAAAAATGCTAAAAGAAAGGGTCTAGGGTTGAGATTCATGGTCAGGGGTTTCAAAGGTTCGACCTTGGGTTGAAAACTTTAAATCGACTCACTTTGTGAGGATCTCTAAGCCTTGAAAACTAAGCAAGATCTATCCGTGGCTTTCGGTATATATCACTCCTTCATCATCTCCTCCAAACCCATGGCTTTTTGTGGAAAGAGAGGTCGAAGGGCATGGAAAACAGATTTCAAATGAGTTGCTTAACTAGTCCCCCAAACTTCCATGGCTTTTGGGAAGGGGTAACTAGTCTCTAGGGTGTGATCTTCAGAGGTCCCTGAATCCTGTCAAGGTAAGGAACCTTTCGGATCATAAAGCTCTTGGCGTGAGAGTCTTCAAGCTTTGAGAGCTCAACACCCTAGAAGAGATAGCCATTAAAACACTAAGAAAACCCCAAGATCGAAACCCTTTAGACCCCTTAATCCTCTCAACCCCGAACCCAAATAAACTACTCACTACACATAAGGTAAATTAAGCAAAGCATGGAAAAGGAAACGATGAACATGAAAAGAAAACTAGATTAAGCTGAAAACGATTCGATTACAAGCTAAAGAAAACTCAAGGTTCGACAATGGTGTTCTTCTCCAAAACCAGAGAGAAAACATAAAAAAGATAAGGATAAAAAGTTGTGTGGTGAAAGGACGCCGCCGCCTTCCCAAAATGGCCAAAACAAGCTGATGGTCCCCCCTTCGCTAGCGGCCAAAAGTGGTTGAAAGGACAGAGATCGACTCTGGGATCGAGCGGTTCTCTCGATCATCTCTGAACATCGTGTCTTCAGCACGATCTGGGTCTCGTCATCTTCGGGGGACCGAGTGTTGCATCCGATCTCTGTATCGATCTTCGGTTGGCTCTCGCTCTGCATGGCGTCATTTATGTCAGTACCGTTTCATCGACTGCTTCACTCGATCCTCGTCTCGATCATTCTCCTTGGATCACCCGGTCTTCTCGATCTTCTGGTCGATCACATCCTAGATCGACCGGCCATGCTCGATCTGTTCCTCGATCTCTGATCCTTAGCAAATATCCGAGCTTCCACGAGCCGCTGCAACTGCTTCAGCACGTCCATGAACCTCCACGACTCCAAAGCAGCCAGAAACAACCTAAATGTGATGCAAAATGCAAGGAACATGCGTATGCTGGTGCAAGAATGCTCTAGGACTCTAAGTGATGCAATCTAACCTAAAACGTGATGTAAATGCATGAAAAGCTAACTAATGAGTATGCAAAATGTATGTAATATGCAGTAACATCAATCGCTTCACTCGATCTCCGTCTCGATCAGTTCTCTTGGATCAGATGGACTACTCAATCTTCTGGTCGATCTCATCTAGATCGACTGGCCATGCTCGATCTGCTTCTCGATCTCTGGTCCTCAGCAAGCATTCCTGAATTCTCCAAGTTCCCACGAACCTCCTCACGAGCCTCAGCACGTCCATGAATCTTCCAAGACTCCAAAGTAGCCGAAAACAACCTGAATGCAGTGCAAAATGCAAGAAACATGCATATGCTGGTGCAAGAATACTCTAGGACCTAAAGTGATGCAAACTAACCTAAAATGCAATGTATATGTGTGAGAAACTAACTTATATGTACGCAAAATACATGAAATTTGCAGCAATATCAGGAATAGCTTCAAGCGTGAGTTGTAAAGCAAGACCAGATTGCCCTCCTTAAGCTCCTTATGCACCAGCTTCTTGTCATGAATCGCCTTGGTCCTTTCCTTGTAGATTTTGGCGCACTCATAAGCGTCTAGCCTTAGCTCATCAAGCTCATGGAGTTGAATCAACATCTTCTCCTGTGTCGTCTTGAGATTGAAGGTGATATGCTTTACAGCCCACAGTCCTCTATGCTCTAGCTCCACAGGGAGGTGACATGCCTTGCTGTAAAGGAGAGTGAAGGGAGTGTTCCTAATAGGAGTCTTCAAGGCGGTTCTATATGCCCATAAAGCATCGTCTAGCTTACTTGCCCAATCCTTCCGAGTTGCTCCTATTGTCCTCTCTAAGATAGCCTTGATCTGTATATTCGAAACCTCTACTTGCCCACTAGTTTGTGGGTGATAAGGTGTATCTACCTTGTGCTTCACTCCATACTTCTTCAAGAGGCCTTCAAACACTTTGTTGATGAAGTGGATACCCCCATCACTGATCACTACCTTGGGAACTCTAAACCGTGGGAAGATGATGGTCTTGAAGAGCTTAACCACCACCTTTGAGTCGTTAGTTGGGGAAGCTATAGCCTTAACCCACTTAGACACGTAATCAACAGCCACCAAGATGAATTTGTTGCGGTAAGAAGATGGGAACGGACCCATAAAATATATCTCCCATGCGTCAAAGACATCAACTTCAAAGATTGGCACCTGAGGCATCTCATTTCTCTTGGTGATGTTCCCAGCTCTTTGACAAGCTTCACAAGCTTTAACAAATACATGAGCGTCTTTGAACAGCGATGGCCACCAAAAACCGGCTTGTAACACCTTAGCAGTTTTGAAGGAAGCAAAATGACCACCATATCAAGTGGTTGCCCCCATCACTGATCACTACTTTCGGAACCCCAAACCGTGGGAAGATGATGGTCTTGAAGAGCTTGATCACCACTTTTGCATCGTTTGTTGGGGAAGCTATAGCCTCAACCCACTTAGACACATAATCAACCGCCACCAAGATGAACTTGTTGCCGTAAGTTAATGGGAATGGACCCATAAAATATATCCCCCAAGCATCAAAAACATCAACTTCAAAGATTGGCACCTGAGGCATCTTGTTTCTCTTGGTAATGTTCCCAGCTCTTTGGCAAGCTTCACACGCCTTAACAAACTCATGAGCATCCTTAAATAGCGAAGGCCACCAAAATCCAGCTTGTAAGACCTTTGTAGCCGTCTTGAAAGAAGCAAAATGACCTCCATAGGATGAACCGTGATAATGAAGGAGAATGTCTTTAGCTTCCTCTCTTGTTACACACCTTCTGTAAAGGCTGTCTACTCCCCTCTTGTACAGGTAAGGCCCGTCCCAAAATTATTGAGAGACATCTCTCATGAACTTTTTTTGTGGTAGTGGTCAAGATGTGTAGGCTCTTGTCCACAAGCTAAGAAGTTCCCTATATCAGCATACCAAAGTAGGTCTTCTTCCTTGAAACTCAAAACTTCTTCAAACTGATCCTCTAGCCGAGTGCATACCACCGTGTTGATCATCATGAGTTGCTCTTCAGGAAGTGAATCATCGAAGGGCAAGGCTTCATTGACTCTCATCCTAGAAAGGTGATCAGCAACACCATTATGTATCCCCTTCTTGTCTCTTATCTTCATATAAAACTCTTATAGAAGAAGAATCCACCTTAAGAGCCTCGGCTTGGTATCCTTCTTGGAGTAGATATACCTCAAAGCAGCGTGATCCGTGTATACAACATCCTTAGAGCCTACCAAGTATGATCTGAACTTCTCAAAAGCAAACACAACGGCTAGCAGCTCCTTCTCGGTTGTAGCATATCTCACTTGCGTGTCATCCAAGGTACGACTGGTGTAGTAGTTAACATGCAACCTCTTGTCTTTCCTCTGCCATAGAACATCTTCAACGGCGTAATCACTCGCGTCATGCATGATCTCGAAGGGTAAGCTCCAGTCTGGTGCTTGCAATATAGGAGCAGTAACAAGAGCCTCCTTGATGGTCTTGAAAGCGTGAAGACACTCCTCATCAAAGACAAAGTCTGCTTCCTTGCATAACAGCCGTGTAAGAGGGCATGCTATCGTGGAGAAATCCTTTATGAATCTCCTGTAGAAGCCAGCAAGCCCTAAGAAAGTCCTTATCCCCTTCCTACAGCACCGTGAGCTGGTAGAGGTCCCTCTGGATGTTCTTTCTCAGCCATTCTTGCAAAGTCTACTGTACCAGCTTGCACACTCTCTGCCTTTGAGCTTGCTCTCTTGCTCTTCTTGATATTGCGTGTCCGAGATGGTGAATATTGTCAAGGGGTTTAAGTAGATTGTTGTCACCCATAGACCTCAGATTCATGTACCTGAAAACACAAGTATGAAGGCAGAGAAATCAGTAACCAAAGTAAATGTAAAGGCTTAGTCTTTACTAAGCTTCAATTCCTAATGCTTCCTAGCAAACCCAAGTTGGCAACGGCGCCATTTGATAAACAGAATGTTTGCAAGTATAAATATCAAAGCCTGAACCACTGTTATCAATGTAGTATAGCAGTAAAGGAGATCAATCCATTATGGGTGAAGAAAGACACTAAGAATGCAAGAACTAAGCAAATCTAAGCAGAATCGAGTAAATAGATGGTAAAATCGATGAAAACTAAATTCAACGACCAAATGAGCAGGAAAACTATTTTAGAATCCCTGGAAGATGGTTAAAAACTACTAGAAAGAAAACAGAGAATCTAAAATGCAAATCTACTAATTACTAAAAATCGTGCACTGAAATGGGTAAAAGAAGGAAGCTTTAAGACTAGAGAATGATAAACAGAGGTTTTATAATGCTAAAAAGAGAGGATCTGAGGTTGAGGGTCATATTCAAGAGGTTCAAGATTCAAGCTTTGGGTATGAAAACATAAATCTACTCTTTTGAATAGCTATCTCTAAGCCTTGAGAAACTTAAACTAGGATTATCCATGGTTTGTGGTATAACCCCTTTCTCTGTCCTTCCTCCTAACCTTTGGCGTGTAGTGGAAAGATGGGTCAAAGAACATTAAACAAAGATCTCAATTATTGGCTTAACTAATCCCCTCTATATCCATGGCGTTTGGGAGAGGACAGATTAGTCTCTTGGATTTGGTTTTCAAGGATCTCTAAATCCGGTCAAGGTATGAAAGCCCTGGAATCGTAGAGATCTTTTCCAAGACTCTATAAGCTTTAAGACCCCAAATCCTAGAAGAGAATAAGTTAAGAACAAGAAGAACTCCCAAAAGCATAAACCTTTAAATTCTTAAATCGCCCCAACCTTAAACCAAAAAGAAATCTACTCACTACTCATATTTGAAACCGATTGAAATGCAAAGGAAAAAAAACTAAACATGAACAAGCAAGCGATGAAAGATAAAGATTTAATATTAAAAAGATTCCTGGTTCAAAACATGAAAAACTTCAAGACAGAACAATGGCGGAAATCGCCTAAAGGAAAGCTGAAAAAAGATAAGACTAAGTGTGTCTCTTCAAAGTCATAGCCGCCCTTTGCCCAAAATAGCCAAACAGCCCTAATAGTCCCCTCACTACGCTCCAAAAAATGAGCTGGCCGGGTAAGGTTCCAGAGATCGATCTCGAGATCGATCAGCTCACTCGATCTTCTCTATGGGTCGCAGATATTACCATATATTTGCATATTTTGCATGCATTTAGGATAGTTTTTCATGCATTCATCTGGCTTTATAGGCTAGTTTGTTCCACTTGTTGCATTTCAGGTCCTAGGTCTCTTTGCATTCGCATTTTGCATATTTCCTGCACTTTTGCATCATTATCAGGGTGTTTGGAGCACTATGGAGTTGTGGAGGCTATGTGGACGTGAGGAGGATTAAAACTATGCTTGTGGACACTTGGAGAACTCAGCCGTGCATGCGAAGGACCCGAGATCGAGTAGCAGATCGAGCAAGGTAGGTCGATCTAGGCTAATGCGATTGAAATAATGAATCATAAATAGAGTTCTGTTTCGAATTCGCTAGATGTCCAATGGAATTCATAGGTATAGGAAGAAGCCCTTTCAAATAAGATCGACCAGAAGATCGAGTGACCCAAGTCGATTGATAGCTATGTTTTCGCAGAGTGTATGCAATCATGTATCAAAGCTCAAATGCAACACTTAGTTGTAGTAAAGTATGCAAGAGAGTATCAATCCAATCCTAGGAGCTAGAAAGTTCAATGAGAATGCAAGGATCGAGTAAAGCTAGACAAATAATGAATGATTTTGTAAAATTCTTAAAAACTAAATGCAACGACTAAATGCAAGGCAAAACTATTTGAAAATTACTAGGAAAGAGTGAACTACCACGACAAACGAACATAATGATTAAAATGTAAAGCTACGAATTACTAAAATTCGACTAGTGGATCGACCACGAGATCGACCACTAGATCGAGCAAAAGCAATCGATCTAAAAAGCAGATTAAGCGAAAGTAAATCTAATGACCAAGGTGCAAGCAAGCAACAAGCGAATGATCAATAGAGACTAAGAAATGCTAAAAGGAGTCTCCAGGGTTGAGATTCATGTTTAAGGGTTTCAAAGGTTTCAGCTTGGTTCGAAAACTTTAAATCTACTCACCTTTTGAGGTTCCCTAAGCCTTGAAAACTAAACAAGATCCATCCATGGCGTGTGGTATGGATCACTCTCTCATTCTCTCCTCCAGACCCATGGCGTTTGGCGGAAAAAGAGATTGAGAGGCAAGGAAAACAGATTTCAAACCCGCGGCTTAACTAATCCCCTAAACTACCATGGCGTTTGGGAAAGGGTAACTAGTCTCTAAGATGCGATTTTCAGAGATCTCTGGATCCTGTCAAGGTAAGAGCTCTCTCTGATCATAAAGATCTTGGCGTGAGACTCTTTAGGCCTTAAGAACTCGACATCTTAGAAGAGAAAGCCTTTAAGAACAAGAAAACACTAAACTTGAAAACCTTTTCGACCCCTTCAATCCTCTCAACCCCAAAACCCAATGAAACTACTCGCGACTCATGAGATAAACCGTACGAAATGCAATAAACGAAGAACTAAACATGAAGGCGATTGATTTAACTTAAACGATTCAATATTCAAAAGTAAAACAAGAAAAAGCTCGAAGTTCAACAATGGCGGATCGCCTAAAAACCAGAGAGAAGATAGAAAAAGTCGTCGACAAAACGTGATAAAGAAAGGGATCGTTGGTTTTTGCCTAAAATGGCCAAACCGCAAATGGTCCCCCCCTCCCCCCACCCTTCGCTACGGTCCAAAAACAGGCTGGCCGGATAAGGTTGGTCTGGGATCGATCAAGAAGCTCGATCTGGCAGTCGATCATGTCCCGAATCGAGTGGCTCTTGGTCTATCCCCGAGTCGATCTTGTGCTGATCGGGTTGGAAGCTCGAACCGGTCCTCGATCTGCATGGCGTCGTCTACGTCCGTACTCCAAATCGATCTCCATGCTCGATCTTCTGGTCGATCACATCTAGATCGACCTGCCTTGCTCGATCTCCTGCTCGATCTCAGGTCCTTAGCGTGCAATCCTGATTTCTCCAAGTGTCCACGAACCTCTTCACAAGCCTTAGCACGTCCACGATTCTTCCATAGCTCCAAAGTAACCGAAAGCAACCTGATTGTGATGCAAAATGCACGAAACATGCGAATGCTGGTTCAAAGACACTCTAGGACCTAAAACGATGCAAACTAACCTAATATGCAATGTAAATGCACGAGAAACTAAACTATATGTATGAAAAATGCATGGAATACACAGTTATATCATCGATTCAAGAGGAAGGATCGAGACCAAGATCGAGAGAGGAGATCGATCTGGAGTACGAACGTAAATGATGCCATGTAGAACGAGAGCCAGATCGAGACCACGACTCGATCCATCCATCCAGATCAACTTGAAGATCGAGTAAGCTTCTCGATCCAGAGGTCAATTCCTGAGGACCTTATCCATCCAGCTGGCTTTGGACCGTAGCGAAGGAGGGACCAGTTGGCGGTTTGGCTATTTTCGGCGAAGGGCAGCCATCGTTTTCAGGGATCCACACTTTGTCTTTACTTTTCTGTTCGGCACCTTAGGCGAATCCGACATCGAAACTCTTAAGCTTTTTCTTCATTTTATAATCGAATCTTTTAATATTTAGAAGTTTTTCTTTAATCGCTCTTTAATCATGCTTAGTTCATCCTTTATTGCTTTTCAATCGGTTCAAAACATGAGTAGCGAGTAGTTCTTTTTGGGATTTGGGGGCGAAGTGATTCAAAGGGTTTAAGAGGTTTAAGTTTTGTGTTTTTCTTGTTATTCATTCCTTCTCTTCTAGGATCTTGGGGTCTTAAGACTTAGAGAATCTTGGAAAAGATCTCTATGATTCCAAGGCTATCTTACCCTGACCGGATTCAGATATCCTAGAAAGCTAGATCCTAGAGAGTAATCATTCCTCTTCCAAACGCCATGGTTGTAGATGAGGTTAGTTAGGCTATTAGTTGAAATCTGTTCTCCTTGCTCTTCGATCTCTTTTTCCACCAAACGCCATTGGTTTGGAGAAGAGATTCAGGAAGTTAATCATACCACACGCCATTGATGGTTCTTGTTTTGTTTTCAAGGCTTAGAGAAAGCTCAAAAATGAGTAGATCTATATGTTTTCAAACCAAAGCTTAAACCTTTGACACTCTTGAATATGACCCTTGACCCTAAACCCTCATTTAGAATTTTAAAGCCTCTGTTAATCATTCTCTTATCATAAAGCTTGCATCTTTGTTCATTTGAAGTTATCGTCATCTTTAACTTGTTAGATCGGTCTGTTTTACTCGATCCTGTGTTCGATCCAGTGGTCGATTCAGTGGTCGATTTTTCGTTCTTAGTACATTTGCATTTTTCATCTTCTGGTTTTTCCTAGTGGTAGTTAACCCTCTTCCAGGGATTTTAAAATAGTTTTGCATTGCATTCAGTCGTTGCATTTAGTTCTCTTCGATTTTACCAATCATTTTCCCGATTTGCTTAGATTTGTTTCACCCTTGCATTCTTGCTTCCTAAGTTGGATTGATACCTCTTGCACATTATACTTCATCCATAGGTTGCTTGAGCTTTGATAATAACCTCTGCTTGCAAAAATCCTGTTATCAAATGGCGCCGTTGCAATCTTAGGATTTTTAGGAAGCATTAAGATTTGGGGTTTAGTAAAGACTAAGCCTTTACTTTAATTTTGGTTACTTATCTCTCTGCCTCTAAACTTGTGTCTTTCAGGTACATGAATCTGCGTTCTAGAGGTCAAAACAATCTGCTACAACCTCTAGACAACATTCACCAACTCGGACACACAAGATCAAGAAGAGCAAGAGAGCAACCTCAAGCCTTTGAAGAGATTGTTCAAGCTGGTTCAGTAGAGTTTGCAACAATGGCTGAGCAAGAACATCCTGAGGGACCTCCACCAGCTCACAGTGCTGTAGGAAGGGGCAATGGAAACCACAACCACGCAGCTAGACCCCCACGGATCATTGGTGCTGGAGATGCTCCCAATACGCATCACAATCGCTTTGGGATCACTCCTCCACCAGTACAGAACAACAGCTTCGAGATCAAGCCAGGATTCATCTCTATGGTTCAGAATAGCAAATTCGACGGGCTGGCTATGAAAGACCCCTTGAAGCATCTTGACAATTTTGAACAAGTTTTTGGGATGATAAAGATCATTGGGATCTCGGAAGATGCTTTCAAGCTACGACCCTTCCCATTTTCTCTCGTGATAAGGCTAGGCATTGGAAGAAGACCCTTCTAAAAGGCACCATTACCTCTTGGGCTGAGTGTAAGAAGGCGTTCCTCTCAAAGTTCTTCTCGAGCACAAGAACAGCAAGGCGGCAAAGTGAGATCAGCGGATTCACTCAAAGGCAAAACGAGACATTCAATGAAGCTATGGAGAGTTTCAAAGACTATACCATTCAGTGTCCTCACCACGGCTTCAGTGAAGAGACTCTCCTAAGAAAAATATACCGTGGAGCCTTACCAAAGATCATAATGTTGCTTGACACGGCTAGTAAGGGCAATTTTCTTGGTTAAGAAGTGGAAGAGGGTATGGAGTTAATCGAGAACTTGGCTTTGAGTGATGGCAACTATGCCGAAGATTATGACCGTGCACCAAGAGGATCTGAGCTAGAGTCTTACAAAAAAAGAGCTCAAGTCGCTGCATGAGAAGATAGACAAGTTGGTGCTTGCAAACCAGAATCATGTGCACTTTGTGGCTGAAGCCGAAGAAGTCTTAAAGGAGTTAGACATGAGTCAAGAAGAAGCTAACTGGATTGCTGGTCAGAACTACAACAAGCCTCAGGGTTATTCACAAGGGTACCAAGCCAACAACAATCTCTCTTACAAGAGTACAAACGTTGAGAACTGATGTTACTGCATATTACATACATTTTGCATACTCATTAGTTAGCTTTTCATGCATTTACATCACGTTTTAGGTTAGATTGCATCACTTAGAGTCCTAGAGCATTCTTGCACCAGCATACGCATGTTCCTTGCATTTTGCATCATATTTAGGTTGTTTCTGGCTGCTTTAGAGTCGTGGAGGTTCGTGGACGTGCTGAAGCTGATGCAGCGGCTCGTGGAAGCTCGGATATTTGCTAAGGATCAGAGATCGAGGAACAGATCGAGCATGGCCGGTCGATTTAGGATGTGATCGACCAGAAGATCGAGAAGACCGATCGATCCAAGGAGAATGATCGAGACGAGGATCGAGTGAAGCAGTCGATCAAACGGTACAGACGTAAATGACGCCATGCAGAGCGAGAGCCAGATCGAATACACCACTCGATCCAACCGAAATCGGATGCAACACTCGATCCGCCGAAGATGATCGAGACCCAAATCGAGATGAAGACACGATGTTCGGAGATGATCGAGAGAACCGCTCGATTGATAGGGTCAGGTTTTATCCAAATAAAACTACTGCAAGTGCACAGCAAAAGCAGATGTAGTATAAGGGGTATCGAAATCCCAAGAGAGTAATGCAGACTACACTATCGAATATAGATTCGGACTGAGCTAAGCAAAATATGATGTATTTAATGCGAATGAATGAATAAAAGTAAGCAAACGATTGTGTGATATGATTTAAGTTCAAGAAGATTAAAAGCGCTAAGCCAGGGTAATTCGCAGGTTTGAATCCAAGAATGTATGATGCAGGAAATCAGGAATGATTAAGAACCGTTTTAAACATGAATCTCTAATGCATAACTCATCAATTCTCATTGCAAAAGTTATCTATACCTAGATCACAGAGTTTCAAATCTCTTTGTAAACCCTAACAACCTAAGCATGCAGTAATGATCAGGTTCAATTGTTTACAAAACTCCTAAGCCAAATCTCTTTGTACTAAGTTATTTTGCTCATCAAATACTAGTTCAGGTTATGAATAATGCTCTCACATATATTTAAGAACCTATGATTTTCGGATTCCTAGATGATGTATCTCAGAAATTCGATTTTAAAACAAGCAGAGATGAAAAACCATGAGATATTCCTAACAGATAGCGATTCTACACTCTTTTCATCAACCTTTGAAAAACCCTAACTTAACTAGCAGATTACTCAGACATGATTATGAGATCACAAAACATAACTGAATAAAATTGCATTAAGAGAAAGAGTAAGAAACAAAGGGGGTTCGAAATCTTCTCAAAAGAGTACATGATTTGTCTCCCCAAAAAGCTCTGAATAAATCTCTCTCTAGCTCTCTGAATTCTTAAAAACTTAGATAATAGCCAACAATGGCTGAAAAACCTAATAAATAGAAGCTAAACACGATCTGGGGTCTTCATGTAAATAAAGAAAACTTCTGAGCCAATTCTGAAATTCTTCTTGATACTTTTAATAAAACGCCACGCTCCTTCCTTAGTGGGTGACGAGCGTCACCAAAGGGGTGACGATCGTCACCATATGCGATACTTTTCTGCTTCGAGCTTGGTACTTCGTGGCTTCCACTCAGAATGCTCCAAAAGGTTCCAACATCTCCAATTATGCTCCAGACATGCTATAACCTGCAAAGACTCTTCTAGGACTCAAAAATACCAAAAAGACTCAATAAAAAGGACTTATATCATGGTTAAAAACCATAACAACCATGATATATCAACTCCCCCAGACTTAGCTTTTGCTTGCCCTCAAGCAAACATTAGACAAAGAATAAGGTCGAGGTTTGAAAACAAGAAACAGTCAGTCAGTCATCAGAAACACCACACTGGTTAAAGCTTTCGAATCCACATACCACAAAGTCAACACAAGATCAAATTTCAGCCTAATCATCACAAGCTTAGCAAATCTCTCAAGTCCAGTCTAAATCCCTTCAAGAAATCCGAAATTTCTACTGTCAACTCCTTATTTTTTATCTAAGTGTGAAGTCTCATCAAAGCTCTATCATCTTAATCACTTTACAGATTCTTTTCCCTTCCTAACAACTGAACAAATCAATCTCAACACAGCTCTCCTATTTTCTCTTCCCTTAATCTTTTTCCTTAGGATATTTTCGATTTTTCACTTCTTTTTTTCTCAACTTTTACAGTGTAAGATATGGTGCTACTCAATACTTGTGTTCCTTGTGAGGAGACAGGTTCTTGAATGTGTTCACTACTGTTGTTCCTTGTGAGGAGACAGGGTCATGAATGCCCCATTCTTTGGACTTAATCTTTTAAAAACTACATCAGGGAAGATCAAAGAGAGATTGTATCTTAACCTTATTGTCAGTGATTAGAGAGAGAATCAAGATCAATAAGAATCAATCACGAAGACAAGAAATTTGAAGTTCATTAAGGTGGAGCTAACAGCAAATTTTCCAGATTCTCTAAGAACCTAAACCTTCATTGCTAGACTGATCTACCTATGACTTTCAACTTAGTAAGACTTGTAATCAACTACTGTGGCAATGGTTCTTATCAGCAAAAACGTCCTATGGTTAGTTCCAAGAAAAACTAACAGTTTCAAAATTTTTGACTCTAGAAAAACAGGTTTTTGACTCAACTTTAAGACTCTATAAACATGACACAAAGCACACAACGTCAGTAACCACCTCCCCCAGACATAAACAACACTGTCCCCAGTGTTATTAAGCCAAGAGTTGGTCAAAATGAAGCATGAGAACGTGTAAAACCAAGGTGGAAAAGTGGTACCTCGCAAAGGACCTGGTGACGAGCGTCACCAGATTGGTGACAAGCGTCACCATCTCTGATACTCCAGAAATCGACATGTTGGATGTTTAAATGCTATGCCATCATGTGTAATCAGAAGTCAAACTGTAAGAGCACTCAAAACACACATCAAAACATCCAAACAAAGCATAATCCAAGGTCCAACAAGTTCACAAGATATCATCCAAGCAAACTGAACAAAGTGACTCTTTTTTTTTTTGATTTTTCTCATGTTTTTGGGTTTTTTTATTAGCTATGTAATAGAAAACTAAACTAATATATGAAAAAGAAAACTTACCAGTGGGTTGCCTCCCACTAAGCGCTTGTTTAAAGTCATTAGCTCGACTTTGAATGCTGCTCAGACAGCTGGTGGAGCAGAAGGTGGCATTGAATGCCTTGGAGAAGAATGTCTCCTCATCCATGGTGGTTTGTAAGCAGTAGATGTATGAACACTTCCAAGGAAGTGAGGAACATCAGCAGAGTGGGTCGTGACTGTGGGTGGGATACTTCTTTTTCCTGCAGAATCATCAAAAGAAACACCAAGCATTCTACGAGAATTGCGTTGCTTGCATAAGTCTGAAGCAGCTTTTTCACCTTTTAAATTCTTATTGATGAGATTAGGAGGTTTGGATTTGGTTCCAGGAAGTGCATACCTTTGCTTAGTTGCAGGTTTCTGGGTTGTGGACTGTTGAATTTTCGGATTGGCAACATATGATGGACTTGTAGAGCAAATATCACGTCTCTCTTTTGTGTCCAGGTTGGTGACGAGCGTCACCAGGTCAGTGACGCTCGTCACTGACTCTGCAGTTTGAGTTTCTACAGTTTTCCTGCAATTCAGCTCTACAAGTGTTGCTTCCATCACATACACGTCTTCCTCCAGCAACTTGGCATTCATTAAAACCTCTTTTTCAAGCCCACTCATGAAGATATGATCCTCACTGCAATCCTCAAACCCAACAGCTTCTGCAGAAGTTTCAGATATTGGCTCTTCAACAGCCATCTTGCTCACTTGCCCACTAATATCTGATTCATTGACACACTCAGCAATAGTGTCTTCTGAATGTTCCATGACAGTCTCTTCATCTCTAGAAGTTCTTACAGAAAAGGTCTGACCATCAATGGTAGAACTCCCTCTTAACTTATCCATGTCAAAGTTCATGACAACATCACCAAGATCAAGCTCAATGTTCCCCCTTCTAACATCAATGATGGCTCCAGCAGTAGCCAAGAATGGTCTTCCCAGAATAAGAGGATCTTTAGGTTATTCAGCATATTTCAGAACCACAAAATCTGTAGGAATTATGCAGCCTTCAATGTTAACATGAACATTCTCTAACATGCCTTCTGGGGTCCTTATGGATCGATCTGCTAGGATGAGAGAGATCCCAGCTGGCTTGAAATCAGTCATTCCAAGTCTAGCAGCAACAGAGAAAGGCATCAAGTTAATACTTGACCCTAGATCACATAGAGAGTGTGGAAAACGTCCTGCAGATATTGAGCAATCAAGCACAAAGGTCCCTGGATCAGATAGCTTCTCTGGAACTCTGCGTTGAGTGATGGTATTTACTTGTTCAGAAACAGTCACCTTCTTCTTCTTCTTTGGAACTGTGCCTAAGAGAATTGCACTGATGTCTCTGGTAAGCAATGCTCCTTCCTCAGGACTTACACCATTCACAACCATTCTCTTTACATACCTTCTTAGAGCTGGTGAAAGCTTGACTGCATCAGCAAGTGGGATCTCAAGCATCAGCTTGTCTATCATAGCTTTGCATCTGGCTTCTTCTATCTCTTGTTTAGACTTCCTAGGATGCTTGGGAAATGGTGTTTTGGGTTTATACACACGTTCCTGGTCATAATTTGCAGTTACAGGCGAAGCAGCTTCGTTCTGGGGTGGGTGACGACCGTCACCAGGGGGGTGACGCTCGTCACTCACTTGTGACAACCCCCGATATCCTTGTAGGTTGGTGACGAGCGTCACTCCTCCTTGGTGACGCTCGTCACTCACCTCTGAGACAGAAAAATTTTCATCTTCAGACTCCATCAGTTGCACGATCTGCTCTGCACTCAACCTCTTTTTCTGCACTGTTTTAAGCTCCTTTTCATTCCTTACTGTGATGGCATTAACCTGATGCTTGGGATTGATGTCAGTCCTTCCAGGAAGGAATCCCTCTTGCCTTTGAACAGCTCCTGCAGTTTGAGCAACCTGCACATCAAGCTTCTTCATGTGAGAGTTCAGACTCTCAATTTCTCCATTCAGGTCTTGATACAGCGAATCTAGCTTGCCATTGAAGTTCACTGTCATCTTCTTCTGTCCTTCAAGTACCTGCTCCAGCATAGCTTCCATTTTATTGTCTTGTGGAGGTGCAGTTTGGTAGGAAGAAGAACCAAAATTCCTGCTGTTTTGGTAAGGTTTCTCAACTTCAGTCTTCTGGAATGGGGGCTTAGGAGTGTAACCAGGCGTGCTCTATCCTCCTGTAAAGGTACTCTGCCGATTATTGCTGTTGTAGCCTCTGTTCCATTGCTGATTTCCAAACCTTTGGCTCTGAAAACCCCCTCCATTGATGAAATTAACATCTTTCTGCTCAAATTCTTCAGGATTTTCGAAACTCTCCACTTCTGCAGCAAATTGAACTGACTTCTTTCCCACCAGAAGGCTGTGTATGCTGTCTAACTTAGCCTTAACTTCAGCTATTTGGTTTCCATCAATCAAACCAGCCTGCTGCTTTCTCTGAAAATCTGCATTTTTAGTGCTGTTACTGCAGGCCAAGTTTTCAATCAATCTTACAGCTTCTTCTGGTCTGTTGGTGTTGAAGTTTCCTGCACTTGCTGCATCCAGCGCCATCTGGTACTTCCAGTCAATGCCTCTGAAAAAGATACCAAGCAGTTGCACCTGATTGAAACCATGATGAGGACAATCCCTTTGATAAGAATTAAACCTGATCCAAGAAGCCTTAAAAGCTTCAGTAGGGCCTTGTGTAAAGGAAGCAATTTTCGTCCTCATGTCCTCTGACCTTGCATCATCATAGAAGTTATTCAGAAAGGCATTCTTGGTGTCTTCCCAAGTGGTCAATGAAGCAGGTTCCAGTTGCTTCAGCCAATATGCAGCTTCTCCTTCAAGAGAGTATGGAAAAAGCTTGCAGAACAGAAAGTCATTGCTAACCCCATTAGCTTTGACACTGGAAGCCAAGTCCTCAAATCTCTCTATGTGATCCATAGGATGCTCATGAGGTAAACCATGGAAGGGATGCTGTCCAACCAGCTGATAGTAGACAGGTTTAACCTCAAAATCGTTCCTCTGGAAGGCAGGAGGTCGGATTGCAGCTCTGTTGGCATAGAACTGATCAGGTCTGTTGTAATCACCTAGAGTCCTCTGAACAAAACGCCCAGCAGCGTTATTGACAGCAGCAGGGATTCCCACGTTCTCAGCCACTTGCTGAACCTGCTGTTCAACAATGACATTCCCCTCTTGATCAATTCTCTGCCCCTCTTCGTTCCTCCTATTTCCTTCCCTGTCAACCAAGTGACCTTCTGCATCTTCAACCAAGATCAGTGGAGCGACCATTGTAGATTGCTTCTTAGCTTTCCTGTTAGTTCTCTCCAACCTAGCAAGCTCGTCGATGCTCAAAGTCACAAGCTCCTTCTCTTTGTTGCTTCTGGTTCTGCGATTAGGCATACACCTGAAACAGGAACAAAGAAAAGTAGCTGAAAATCAGTAAACAAATAAAAACTTAGACAAAATCCTAGTACTAAAATTCGATAGGCAGCTATTACTCCCCGACAACGGCGCCAAAAACTTGATAGGATCAGGTTTTACCCAAATAAAACTACTGCAAGTGCACAGCAAAAGTAGATGTAGTATTAAGGATATCGAAATCCCAAGAGAGTAATGCAGACTACACTATCGAATATAGATTCGGACTGAGCTAAGCAAAATATGATGTATTTAATGCGAATGAATGAATAAAAGTAAGCAAACGATTGTGTGATATGATTTAAGTTCAAGAAGATTAAAAGCGCTAAGCCAGGGTAATTCGCAGGTTTGAATCCAAGAATGTATGATGCAGGAAATCAGGAATGATTAAGAACCGTTTTAAACATGAATCTCTAATGCATAACTCATCAATTCTCATTGCAAAAGTTATCTATACCTAGATCACAGAGTTTCAAATCTCTTTGTAAACCCTAACAACCTAATCATGCAGTAATGATCAGGTTCAATTGTTTACAAAACTCCTAAGCCAAATCTCTTTGTACTAAGTTATTTTGCTCATCAAATACTAGTTCAGGTTATGAATAATGCTCTCACATATATTTAAGAACCTATGATTTTCGGATTCCTAGATGATGTGTCTCAGAAATTCGATTTTAAAGCAAGCAGAGATGAAAAACCATGAGATATTCCTAACAGATAGCGATTCTACACTCTTTTCATCAACCTTTGAAAAACCCTAACTTAACTAGCAGATTACTCAGACATGATTATGAGATCACAAAACATAACTGAATAAAATTGCATTAAGAGAAAGAGTAAGAAACAAAGGGGGTTCGAAATCTTCTCAAAAGAGTACAGGATTTGTCTCCCCAAAAAGCTCTGAATAAATCTCTCTCTAGCTCTCTGAATTCTTAAAAACTTAGATAATAGCCAACAATGGCTGAAAAACCTAATAAATAGAAGCTAAACACGATCTGGGGTCTTCATGTAAATAAAGGAAACTTCTGAGCCAATTCTGAAATTCTTCTTGATACTTTTAATAAAACGCCACGCTCCTTCCTTAGTGGGTGACGAGCGTCACCAAAGGGGTGACGATTGTCACCATATGCGATACTTTTCTACTTCGAGCTTGGTACTTCGTGGCTTCCATTCAGAATGCTCCAAAAGGTTCCAACATCTCCAATTATGCTCCACACATGCTATAACCTGCAAAGACTCTTCTAGGACTCTAAAAATACCAAAAAGACTCAATAAAAAGGACTTATATCATGGTTAAAAACCATAAAAACAATGATATATCATCGATCCCGGAGTCGATCTCTGTCCTTTCAACCACTTTTGGCTGCTAGCGAAGGGGGGAACATCAGCTTGTTTTGGCCATTTTGGGAAGGCGGCGACGTCCTTTTCCCACACAACTTTTCATCCTTATCTTTTTTTATGTTTTCTCTCTGGTTTTTTGGAAAAGAACACCATTGTCGAACATTGAGTTTTCTTTAGCTTGTAATCGAATCGTTTTCAGCTTAATCTAGTTTTCTTTTCATGTTCATCATTTCCTTTTCCATGCTTTGCTTGATTTACCTTATGTGTAGTGAGTAGTTTATTTGGGTTCGGGGGTCTAAAGGGTTTCGATCTTGGGGTTTTCTTAGTGTTTTAATGGCTATCTCTTCTAGGGTGTTGAGCTCTCAAAGCTTGAAGACTCTCACGCCAAGAGCTTCATGATCCGAGAGGTTCCTTACCTTGATACGATTCAGGGACCTCTGAAGATCACACCCTAGAGACTAGTTACCCCTTCTCAAAAGCCATGGATGTTTGGGGGACTAGTTAAGCCACTCATTTGAAATCTGTTTTCCATGCCCTTCGACCTCTCTTTCCACCAAAAGCCATGGGTTTGGAGGAGAGGATGAAGGAGTGATCATTACCGAAAGCCACGGATAGATCTTGCTTAGTTTTCAAGGCTTAGAGATCCTCACAAAGTGAGTCGATCTAATGTTTTCAACCCAAGGTCGAACCTTTGAAACCCCTGACCATGAATCTCAACCCTAGGCCCTCTCTTTTAGCATCTTTACATCTTCTCTCGTCATTCGCTTGATCTTTGATACCATCCTGGTCGTTAGTTTTACTGTTCTTGCATTATTAGACGAGATCGATTGTTATTGCTCGATCTAGTGGTCGATCTCAGGGTCGATCCACTAGTCGAATTTTAGTAATTCGAAGCTTTGTCCTTTAATTATTCTGTTTGTTCCTCATGGTAGTTTGATCATTCCTGGTAATTTTAAAATAGTTTTCATTCCGTTTAGTTGCGGCATCTAGTTTTTAGGGATTTTCTCAAAACTCATCTTGTTTCGCTTAGATTTGCATAGTCCTTGCATTCTCTTTGCATTTTCTATCATCCTAGGTGTTGATTGACTCTCTCTTGCATGCTGGACTACAACCTGTCTTGCATTTGAGTTTGATAACCTCATTGCATTCTCACCCTTGCAAACGAAAGTGTTTATCAAATGGCGCCGTTGCCATCCTAGGATTGTTTAGAGAACATAGAGATTTGGGACTTAGCAAAAACTGAGTCTTTACCTTGTTTAAGTTACTAATCATTCTACTCTCAAACGTGTGTTCTCAGGTATATGAATCTTCGTTCACGGGGAGATAACAATCTACTTCCACCTTTGGACAATATTCATCAGCTTGGTCATTCATGGCAAAGAAGAGTAAGAGAGCAAGCCAGAGCCTTTGAGGAGATTGTTCAGCACGGTTTGGTTGACTTTGAAGCTATGGCTGAACACGAGCATCCAGAGGGACCTCCTCCAGCTCACGGGGCAGTGGGAAGGGGCAATGGAAACCCCCAACACGCGGCTAGACCCCCAAGGATCATCGGAGCCGGAGATGCTCCCAATACTCGTCACAATAGGTTTGGGATCACTCCTCCTCCTGTACAAAACAACAACTTCGAGATCAAGCTAGGTTTCATCTCCATGGTGCAAAACAACAAGTTCCACGGCTTAGCAATGGAAGATCCCTTGGAGCACCTTGACAACTTCGAGCAAGTATGTGGGATGATCAAGATCAATGGCATATCCGAAGATGCTTTCAAGCTGCGTCTCTTTCCCTTTTCACCCGGAGACAAAGCTAGGCATTGGGAGAAGACCCTCCCACAAGGCACCATCACCTCATGGGCCGAGTGTAAGAAGGCCTTTCTCTCAAAGTTCTTCTCTAGCACCAGGACAGCACGGTTGAGAAGCGAAATCAGCGGCTCCACTCAACAAAACAAAGAGAAATTCAACGAGGCAATGGAGCGTTTCAAAGACTACACGATCCAATGTCCTCATCACGGTTTCAGCAAGGAGACCCTACTCAGCACCATATACCGTGGAGCTTCACCAAAGATCAGGTTGTTGCTTGACACAGCTAGCAAAGGGAACTTCCTTGGTCAGGAGGTAGAAGAGGGTATGGAGTTGATAGAAAACTTTGCATTGAGTGATGGCAACTACGCTTAGGACTATGACCGAGCACCGAGAGGATCCGAGCTAGAATCTCACAAAAAGGAGCTGAAATCTTTGCACGAGAAGATAGATAAGCTGGTGTTAGCCAATCGGAAGCATGTTCACTTTGTTGGTGAAGCTGATGAGAATCAAGAGGAGCTTGAGTTGAGCCAGGAAGAAGCCAATTGGGTGGCGGGACAGAACAATTACAAACCTCAAGGCTACAACCAAGGCTACAACCAGAATAACAACCTCTCCTACCGAAGCACCAACGTTGCGAACCCTATGGATCAAGTGTACCCAGCTCAGCAAGCAAAACCTTTCATCCCTTACAAAAAAGATTTTCAGCCGAGTGGTGGTTTCCAAGGTCAAGGGCAAAACACCTTCCAAGGGCAACATCAAAGTAACAAGGGTTATACGCCTAAATACCCTCTGGGCTTTGCACCTCAGCAGCAACAGTCGATGCAACAACAAGTTGATCCAGTTCAGGCAATGTTTCAACAGCTGATACAAGGGCAAGCCTCTACAAACCAGAAGTTTGCCGAGATGAACACTTGTCTAGACTCGTCTCTCACTGACTTTTCCACTCAGATCACCAACTTAAACAACAAGATCAAGCAGCTAGAGAAGGGGAAAGCGAGTACAAGTGGTCAGAATAGTCTACCGGGCAAGTGTGAGCAGAATCCTAAGGAGTATGCAAATGCCATCACGTTGAGAAGCGGCAAAGAGCTAGAACCTCCGGTCACTACTAACAACAACGAGGACGTTGTAATTCAAGAGGGGGAGGGTAAGCCTTCAGCTGATGAAGAGGTTAACTTTGACAACGTCTGGATCTAAGGGCCAAGAAGAGGAGACAAAGCAGTTGCTGAGAAGAAAGCTGAGCAAACTACTAAGGAGAAGAATGCTTATGTGCCTCCACCGTATGTACCTAAGCTGCCTTTTCCTGGCCGTTTCAAGAAGCAACTCATAGAGAAGCATAGAATCCTCTTTGAGAAGCATCTTAAGGACATGGAGATCAAGCTACCTCTCGTTGACTGCCTTGCAATGATGCCTAAATGCGCCAAATTCTTCAAAGACACTCTCGTGAAGAAGAATAAGGAAAGCAAGAAGGTGCTTGTTCTAAGTGAAAAGTGTAGTGCTGTGATACATAAGGAGATAGTCCCTAAGAAGTGGGGAGACCCTGGAAGCTTCACTATACCCTGCGCTTTAGGTCCTCTAGAGTTCAAGAGTTGCCTATGTGATCTCGGAGCTAGCATAAACCTGATGCCTCACTCCGTGGCTAAGAAGCTTGGCTTTACTCGTTTCAAAGACTGTAGGATCTCGTTGGTACTGGCTGATAGAAGTGTGAGGCTACCAGTGGGGCTGCTTGAAGATCTACCGGTGCGAATCAGTGGTGTGAACGTACCTACGGACTTCGTCGTGTTGGAGATGGATGAAGAGCCTAAGGATCCACTCATCTTAGGAAGACCATTCCTTGCAACCGCCGGGGCTATCATCGACGTCAAGAACGGGAAGATTGCCTTGTACTTGGGAAAGGATATAAGGCTGGACTTCGATATCAATGAGGTTCTGAAGAAGCCGACCATAGAAGGGCAAGCTTTCTACATTGAAACGATGGATGCCTTAGCGGATGAGTTGCTGGAAAAGCTGGCTCTGGAAGACCATCTGAAGCTGGCACTGACTAAGGAGCCAGGAGAGTTTGGCTATATGGATCAGAGGATCCAGGAGTACGTCAACTTGCTGGATTCTAGGAAGATTGTTAAGAAGGATGAAAGCTGCTGCCTAGAGATCGACCCCGAGATCGACGCTATCACTCGATCCAAGAGTCAGATCGACAAGGCAATCGAGAACACAACTCGATCCGAAGTGGCTCGATTTAGACGACATCGAGATGAAGATCGACTGGAGGACTCGATTTCAGAAGGGATAGCGGTTGAGGAAAGAAGTCTTAAGGGCCATGCCTCGAGTTCCAAGGAGGAAAGCAACAACCACAGCCACGAGGATGACTGGAGTGAGCTGTTAGCCCCAAAGGTGGACCTTAAGGAGTTCCCAAAAGGGCTAAGGTATGCTTTCTTAGGGCCTAATAACACCTATCCCGTGATTGTGAATGAAAACTTAAGTGATGATGAGTTGCACTCGCTCCTGACTGAGCTGAGAAAGTATAGGAATGCCATTGGGTACTCTTTAAGTGACATCAAGGACCTTTCACCAATGCTTTGCACTCAGAGGATTCACTTGGATAATGAGAAAGCCTCTTCTATAGAACATCAAAGGCGTTTGAATCCTAATTTGAAAGAGGTTGTTAAGAAAGAGATCCTTAAGCTTTTAGAGGCTGACGTGATCTATCCCATAAGTGACAGCACGTGGGTTTCTCCTGTACACGTGGTGCCTAAGAAGGGAGGGATCACGGTCATAAGGAATGAAAAGGATGAGCTTATTCCTACTAGAACCATTACTGGTCATAGGATGTGTATTGATTATAGGAAACTTAACCTTGCGACTAGGAAAGACCATTTCCCTTTGCCTTTTATTGATCAAATGCTTGAGAGACTTGCTAATCACCCTTACTACTGTTTCCTTGATGGGTATAGCGGTTACTTTCAGATACCAATTCACCCAAATGATCAGGAGAAGACAACCTTCACATGTCCCTACGGTACCTTCGCATATCGAAGGATGCTGTTTGGATTGTGTAATGCACCGGCTACGTTTCAGCGGTGTATGATGTCGATTTTCTCCGATCTAATAGAGGAGATGGTAGAGGTGTTCATGGATGACTTCTCTGTCTATGGTGCGTCCTTTTCTGCGTGTTTGTTGAATCTTTGCAGGGTACTAAAACGTTGTGAAGAGACAAACTTGGTGCTAAACTGGGAGAAATGCCACTTTATGGTCAAGGAAGGGATCGTGCTTGGTCATAAGATATCAGAGAAGGGCATTGAGGTTGATCAGGCTAAAGTGGGGGTCATGATGGGTCTTGAGCCGCCAGTTAATGTTAAGGGAGTCAGAAGTTTCTTGGGACACGCTGGGTTCTATAGGCGCTTCATCAAAGATTTCTCCAAGATTGCACGCCCTCTTACACGGTTGTTGTGCAAAGGAGCTGAGTTTGTGTTTGATGAGGAATGTTTGCGAGCTTTCATGACCATCAAGGGAGCCCTTACATCAGCCCCTATAGTTCAAGAACCAGACTGGTCTCTACCCTTTGAGATCATGTGTGATGCTAGTGACTACGCCGTAGGAGCCGTTCTTGGTCAGAAGAAAGACAAGAAGCTACACGTGATTTACTATGCTTCAAGAACCTTGGATGACACGCAAACAAGGTATACCACTACAGAGAAGGAGTTGCTTGCAGTAGTGTTCGCCTTTGAGAAGTTCAGATCATATCTTGTTGGTTCCAAGGCTATTGTTTACACGGATCACGCTGCTTTGCGATACATCTATTCGAAGAAAGACACTAAGCCTCGGCTCTTGAGGTGGATTCTCTTGCTCCAGGAGTTTGACATGGAGATTAAAGACAAGAAGGGAATAGAAAACGGAGTCACTGACCATCTCTCACGGATAAGGATCAACGAGTCTCTCCCCTTAGATGACTCTCTTCCAGAAGAGCAACTCATGGCGATCACCACGGCTGTTTGTGGAAAGCTAGAGGGGCGGTTTGAAGAGGTGTTGAGTTTCAAAGAGGAGGATATACCGTGGTATGCTGATGTAGTGAACTATTTAGCGTGTGGTGAGGAGCCAACACATCTCAACAGCTATCACAAGAAGCGGTTCATGAGAGAGGCTAGTGACTACTTTTAGGACGAGCCCTACTTATACAAGAGAGGAGTGGACAGTTTGTACCGGAGGTGTGTTACAAAGGAAGAAGCTAGAGACATCCTCTATCATTGCCATGGCTCTTCCTACGGAGGACACTTCGCTTCATTCAAGACTGCCACGAAAGTGTTGCAAGCCGGTTTCTGGTGGCCGTCCATCTTCAAAGATGCACACGAGTTTGTGAAGAGCTGTGAGGCATGTCAACGAGCAGGGAATATCACTAAGAGGAACGAAATGCCTCAGGTTCCCATCTTCGAGGTTGACGTGTTCGACGCGTGGGGCATAGACTTCATGGGGCCATTTCCTTCTTCATATGGCAACAAATACATCTTAGTAGCAGTGGATTATGTCTCTAAATGGGTTGAGGCTATTGCTTCCCCTATAAACAACTCTAAGGTGGTGATCAAGCTGTTCAAGAGTATCATCTTCCCGAGGTTTGGGGTACCTAAGGTGGTTATAAGCGATGGAGGAAGCCACTTCATAAACAAGGTTTTTGAGAACCTCTTGAGAAAGTATGATGTTAAGCATAAGGTGGCTACACCGTATCATCCTCAAATAAGCGGTCAAGTGGAAGTCTCCAACCGGCAAATCAAGGCTATACTGGAGAAGACTATCGGAGCAACAAGGAAAGACTGGGCAGTGAAGCTGGACGACGCTCTTTGGGCCTACCGTACCGCCTTCAAAACACCGATTGGTACAACCCCTTTCACTCTACTCTATGGCAAGGGCTGTCATCTCCCGGTTGAGCTGGAACACCGTGCGTTGTGGGCTGTGAAGAGGCAGAACTTTGACTTCAAGACTGCTCAGGAGAGGCGCCTTATTCAGCTACATGAACTGGACGAGTTAAGACTGAACGCTTATGAGAGCTCTCGGATATACAAGGAGCGGACAAGGAAGCTCACGACAATAAGTTGGTTGCCAAGGAGCTTAAGGAAGGAGGTTTAGTGTTGCTGTACAACTCAAGACTCAAACTCTTCCCGGGAAAGCTGAAGTCAAGGTGGAGCGGGCCGTTTGTGATCCAAGAAGTGTTGCCTTATGGAGGTGTTACACTGATGGGAAAGAGTGGCAGAGCATTCACCGTCAATGGACACAGAGTCAAGCCTTACTTGGCAGACAGCTATGACAAGGAGAGTACCTCGGTGCTTCACCAAGACCCACCATCCGCCTAAACCAAGTAAAGTCTAGCTAAAGACGTTAAAGAAAGCGCACTTGGGAGGCATTCCCATGTCTATCTTGTACATATTTCTGTTTTCTTTCTCTTTCAGTTTTATGTTTTTATTTTACAAGTGTGTAGGAACAGGTATGAGGAGTCTAAACCTTGATCTTGGAGTCCAAAAGAGGCGACAGGGGTTAAGATAAGGCTAGAGATCGAGTGCTAGATCGACTGATCCTGACTTGATCTTTGCTAGATCGAGTCAGTGAATCGAGAGGAGCTAGTCGATCTAGACGAGAACGAGTGATAAGATCGACCTTGACGAAAAAGGATCGATCGATCTAAAACGGATCGACCGATCTAATTTCTCTCGGGAAAATCTGTTGAAAACAGATTGATCACTCGACTCGATCCATCACTCGATCTATGCCAAATCGACCCCTAAATCGAGGACATAGCTCGATCATGGAGACTTAGCCTTGGAGCCAACATCTCAATGATCGAGGGAGCCAATCGATCCAAGACTCGATTCATCATGAATCGAGTCTCAAATCGAGTAACCCTCTCGATCTAAGCCATTATGGGCATGAGATCGAGTCCTAGATCGACCAAATGGACTTGACCTCATGCTGAGGTAATATTTTCTTTCCCTCCTTTATTCTTTTCCCTCCAATTTTTAAATTCAAAACTTGGTCAAGGCACGTATCTTTGACCATGAAAGATGTGCCTTGACCAAGACTTTGTCAGAAAACCATCTTTACTACCTATGGTTTTGCTTTTTGCTAGTCTTTAAATGTTTCAACAACTTCTCAACCTCTCATTCTTGTTTTCTCGAAAATTTTAAACAAAGAGAGTGAGAGTTTTCGGTTTTCAAAGGCTAGCAAATGATTCTTTAACATTCTTGCAAAGGTATTTTCGGATTTTAATGATTTATCTTTAGGAAATTTTCCTTTAAATTCGCAATATATTGTACTAGAAGATATGGTCGGTTTTGATTTTTTAAATTTAGCTAAGTAAAAGGAATAATTCTAGAATTTCTAGTATCTAAATATTTGATTCTCCTTTATTTAGCTATAATTTTTATTAATTCCTCAAAATTCTAGGGTACTATTTATAAGCTTTCTCCTTCTCCTCTCTTATTCTCATCAAACCGCCGTTTTGCTTATCCAACTTCTTGAGAAAACTTGTTTCAGGTACAATGGCCCCCAAGAGAACAAGAGAAGAGACAGCACAAGAGGGAGAAGGACAAGAGGTGGCTGTTCAAGAGAGGGTCAGATGGACTAACTATGAGAAGAGGGACAAGAAAAGGCTAGAAAGGCTTCGGTTTGAGCCTACCAAGTTTGCTGATCGAGAGCTGCTGTTCAAGCTAGGGATTCTTGGGGATTTCGACCAACTCCTCAAGAACATTGGCCTAAGATGTCTGTCATGGATGGATTGCCCAACCATTCCAGAAGTGACAATAGACTTCCTTGCCACGTTGGAGTTCCGTTACGAGAATCCTAGCACACCCGTTCCTTCACAAGGTCGCCTCTACTTCAAGGTTGGACATCAAGCCTACACCCTCTCCATCCCCGAGCTATATCAAGTGTATGGTCTCAACGCGGATGCCAACAAGGTCGAGTTCCCCGCCTTCAAACGAGCAGACGACTTTTGGGACCTGATTAGCAACGAGGACTACAAAGCCAACACCGCTAAGATCAAGAGAGTGAGAAGCCCGGTGCTGAGGTACACTCTGAAGCTGATTGCCAACACGTTTAGCGGAAGATCAGTTGCTCCCACGGTCACAAAGACCGAGCTTTGCTTCCTGTTCCAAGGCGTGAAGCACTTGGTGTGTGATCTGGATGCAAATGAAGAGCCTATGGAGGATGAGCTCGGCGACGAGGTGAACTACGGGTGTGTGCTTGCTGCCTCCTTGGTGAAATACAAGGCTTATGCCTTGCGGTGCAAGGAAACTTCTTCTTACATTGGCGGCTTCCTCACTCCTCAATTCTTGCAAGCTGGTGTGCCTATACACGACTTCGCGCATGTACCAGCCAGAGCTTTCATGGATGAGGCCTACATGAGGAATACCGACAGCTTGGGACGCACGCCAGCAGAAGGGTTCTACGCCTACCTCTTCATAGACAACGAAGACAAGAAGAGAGTGCGCATCCTGCCAAACAAAGATGAGACCGAGCTGCTTGGTGTTGGGAACATTGAGTTCTTGCCCACGGAAGAGGAGTGCTTTGCTCCTCTAGGAGGACCACCTGCTTCAGCGATTGCTCCTCTTCAAAGGTCTGAGTCTCCAGCCACGGAAGATGAGATGCCCGAAGCCTACACACTTCCCAAGTTAAACTTTGAGCCGAGAACCAAAACAGAGAAGTTCCTAGCATCTGTTGTGGAGATGCAAAGGAAAATAAATAAGTGGCAAGGCAAAATGCTCAAGAAACTTGGCAAGAAAGTCAAGGCACTTCAAGGAGGCTCGCCTAAGAAGGATGCAAGTAAAGAGGTTCACCAACCTGAGAAGAGAAGGCTCTCAACCGGTGGAGATGTCATCCGCGAGGCACAAAGCAGCACCATTCAGCCGGCGCGCCATTCTCTCCAAGAACCAGCCGACAAGGGCAAAGCAACAATCTCTAGCTCCTCTGGAACATCCTCAAGTTCCAGCCAAGACTAGACCAGAGGTAACAACCTTCTTCCATTGTACATAACTGCTCATATTTGCTTCTTTTTGCTTTGTGTTTTGGTGCTCCTTCGAATGAGTTTGCCACCGGGACGATGTCAAGCAAGTTTGGGGGAGTACATGTGTGGTTTGACATGGGTTTTGTGATCTTATTTTCCTTTAGCATCCTTGAGTCTTTAGTTCATGAAAAATTGGTAAACTTTTAAAAAAAAAAAATTTCAAAGATTCATGTAGTTGCATTCATCTTATTAAAACATGTTAGGATTGAGTATAGAATTTCTCTTAGCATCTAGGTTGTTTGCATTTGCATAAGGGGTTAGAGTTTCTTAAAAAGATGTTTTTACTTATGAATTGTTTCAATGCCCTAGTTAGTAGTTCTCTAATGCTTTATCTATGCTTTGAATGTAAGTTCTTAACATGCTTGGATCACTTGCTAGGATTTTCGTGACTTGAATTGAACTCTCATGATTCGAAACTTGTCCTATTAAGTGAGAACCTGAATTTGAAATTTTAATTATCATCTTTATGCATTTGAAAATGAACACATGGATTTTAAAATATTTAGGCTCTCTTCTTCCTTTTCACCACTCTTTGTGAGCCTAAGTAGAACTCCCACCTTGACCCTTACCCTTCTTTGAAGCCAAATATATTTCTTGTGTGACATCATTGTGAGGCCTTCTTTTCGATTTTGAACTTAGCATAAAGTGTTAGGTTTAGGCGACATGATTTGGTTCTCATATGATTGCTAGCTTTGCATTTTGAAGCTAGGTATAGGCTTATGATAAGTTTGGGGGATCATTGGGGTTGTTTTTATTTCTATTTGTTCTCGGTTTCAAAGAGTTTGGTGTTTAAAAGAAAGAATTGGGTTTTAAGTGAAAGGTTGTGTTTAAAAACTATGTCTATGCTCTAATAAATTTCAGGAGGTAGCTCTCCCAAAAAAAAAGAAAAAAAAAAGAAAAAAAAAGAGAAAAGAAAAATAAATAATAAATAGGAGAGCTACCAATAAGAAGTATTTAATGAGCAAAATTATTTTCAAAACCATTTCACTAGCCTAAAGAGTTTAAAAATGTTTTTGTTTCGAATTGGGGATTGCTAAGTTTTGAGAAGAAAAAGGGTAGACTCTAAGTGGTGAGTGAGGATAAAAGTTGATAAATAAGAGGGGTTTAGGATCATTGTTACTTTACATGGGTAGATGAGATTCTGATCATGTATGCATCAATTGTATTTACCTTTAGCATTATGCATAAGTTCAACCATTTTTGAGAGAAACCCTTGTTCTAATTGTAAACCCTTTTCAAATGAGATCATTCATTGCTCATAACTTACACCCTTAGCCAAATGTGTTTTGCTTTAAAGTGTATAAGTTTGATTCATGGTTCGAATGATAATGAATGTTAAAGGATGAGTTTATTTGATTGTTAGGAATAGGAGAGTCATGATCTTAATTTGTTTGTGTGATGAGTATGGCTAAGTTCTTTGGAGTATGAGTGTGAGCATAGCATTTTAGAACTGTTAACTAGGACATTGAGATTGATTCATTTGAAAGGCACCTTTGCAAGAAGTTTAAACCCCCATTCGTTTTTCTTAAAACTTCTCTTCCTTACTTATTTTATGTTGCTTGAGGACTAGCAAGAAGTAAGTTTGGGGGAGTTAATGTTACTGCATATTACATACATTTTGCATACTCATTAGTTAGCTTTTCATGCATTTACATCACGTTTGAGGTTAGATTGCATCACTTAGAGTCCTAGAGCATTCTTGCACCAGCATACACATGTTCCTTGCATTTTGCATCACATTTAGGTTGTTTCTGGCTGCTTTGGAGTCGTGGAGGTTCGTGGACATGCTGAAGCTGTTGCAGCGGCTCATGGAAGCTCGGATATTTGCTAAGGATCAGAGATCGAGGAACAGATCGAGCATGGCCGGTCGATCTAGGATGTGATCGACCAGAAGATCGAGAAGACCGGGCGATCCAAGGAGAATGATCGAGACGAGGATCGAGTGAAGCAGTCGATCAAACGGTACTGACGTAAATGACGCCATGCAGAGCAAGAGCCAGATCGAATACACCACTCGATCCAACCGAAGATCAATACCGAGATCGGATGCAACACTCGATCCGCCGAAGATGATCGAGACCCAGATCGAGCTGAAGACACGATGTTCGGAGATGATCGAGAGAACCGCTCGATCACGGAGTCGATCTCTGTCCTTTCAACCACTTTTGGCCGCTAGCGAAGGGGGGACCATCAGCTTGTTTTGGCCATTTTGGGAGGCGGCGATGTCCTTTTCCCACACAACTTTTCATCCTTATCTTTTTTTATGTTTTCACTCTGGTTTTTTGGAAAAGAATACCATTGTCGAACCTTGAGTTTTCTTTAGCTCGTAATCGAACCGTTTTCAGCTTAATCGAGTTTTTTTTTCATGTTCATCATTTCCTTTTCCATGCTTTGCTTGATTTACCTTATGTGTAGTGAGTAGTTTATTTGGGTTCGGGGTTGAGAGGATTAAGGGGTCTAAAGGGTTTCGATCTTGGGGTTTTCTAAGTCTTTTAATGGCTATCTCTTCTAGGGTGTTGAGCTCTCAAAGCTTCAAGACTCTCAAGCCAAGAGCTTCATGATCAGAGAGGTTCCTTACCTTGATAGGATTCAGGGACCTCTGAAGATCACACCCTAGAGACTAGTTACCCCTTCCCAAAAGCCATGGAAGTTTGGGGGACTAGTTAAGCCACTCATTTGAAATCTGTTTTCCATGCCCTTCGACCTCTCTTTCCACCAAAAGCCATGAGTTTGGAGGAGAGGATGAAGGAGTGATCTATACCGAAAGCCACAGATAGATCTTGCTTAGTTTTCAAGGCTTAGAGATCCTCACAAAGTGAGTCGATTTAAAGTTTTCAACCCAAGGTCGAACCTTGACCATGAATCTCAACCCTAGGCCCTCTCTTTTAACATCTTTACATCTTCTCTCGTCATTCGCTTGATCTTTGATAGCATCCTGGTTGTTAGTTTTACTGTTCTTGCATTTTTAGATGAGATCGATTGTTAATGCTCGATCTAGTGGTCGATCTCATGGTCGATCCACTAGTCGAATTTTAGTAATTCGAAGCTTTGTCCTTTAATTATTCTGTTTGTTCCTCATGGTAGTTTGATAATTCCTGGTAATTTTAAAATAGTTTTCATTACGTTTAGTTGCTGCATCTAGTTTTTAGGGAATTTCTCAAAACTCATCTTGTTTTGCTTAGATTTGCATAGTCCTTGCATTCTCTTTGCATTTTCTATCATCCTAGGTGTGGATTGACTCTCTCTTGCATGCTGTACTACAACCTGTCTTGCATTTGAGTTTGATAACCTCATTGCATTCCCACCCTTGCAAACGAAAGTGTTTATCAAGAACCCTAAAGATCAAGTGTACCACCCTCAGCAAGCAAAGCCGTTTGTTCCTTATAACAAAGGTTTTCAACCGAATAGTGGCTTTCAAGGGCAGAGGAAAGGGAACTTTCAGGGTCAGCAGCAGCAGCAAGGCAACAAAGGATACACTCCTATGTTTCCTCCGGGCTTCGTTCCACAACAACAACAGATGCAACCCTAACCTCAAGATCCGATATAAGCGATGTTCGAGCAGTTACTTCAAGGTCAAGCTTCAACTAATCAGAAGTTTGTCGAGATGAACAACCGCCTTGACTCCTCTCTTACTGACGTCTCAACACAGATAATAAACCTAAACAACAAGATCAAGCAGTTAGAGAAGGGCAAGGCTAGTACAAGCGGTCAGAGCAGCTTACCGGGCAAGTGTGAGCAGAATCCCAAAGAGTATGCAAATGTTATAACCATAAGAAGTGGAAAAGAACTTCCACCGCGATTTGCTCCTAAGACCAATGAGGACATTGTGATTCAAGAGGGGTAGGGTAAGCTTTCAGCTGATGAAGAAATCACCTTTGATAATGTGTTGATTGAGAGGCCAAGGAAAGGCAAAGAAGTAGCTGTAGAGAAAAACGTGGAGCAAGCTACTAAGGAGAAGGATGCTTATGTGCCTCCATCGTTTGTACCGAAGCATCCTTTTCCTGGCCGCTTCAAGAAACTGCTGATAGAGAAGAGTTGACTCTTATTTGAGAAGCATCTAAGGGATGTAAAGATCAAGTTTCTTCTTGTGGATTGTCTAGCTATGATTGCCGAAGTGTGCTAAATTCTTCAAAGACACCCTTACAAAGAAGAACAAGGAGAGTAAAGAAGTTTTGGTAGTGAAGAGTGTAGTGCTATTATCCACAGATAAATAGTGCCTAAGAAGCTAGGAGATCCAGGATCCTTTACCATTCCTTGTGCTTTGGGTCCATTGAAGTTTGAGAGCTGTTTATGTGATTTGGGAGCAAGTATCAATCTCATGCCCCACTCTATAGCAAAGAACCTAGGTTTCACACGGTTGAAAGAGTGTAGGATCTCCCTTATGTTAGCTGACAGAAGCGTAAGACTTCCAGTGGATATGCTAGAAGACCTTCCAGTGAAGATAAGCGATGTCATTGTACCAACCGACTTTGTTGTGCTTGAGATGGATGAAGAGCCTAAAGATCCACTTATACTTGGAAGACCATTCCTTGCAACCGCCAGAGCAATCGATGATGCAAAGAATGGGAAGATAGCTCTGCACCTTGGCAAGGACATCAAGCTGGATTTTGATATCAATGAGGTATTGAAGAAGCCAACCATCGAAGGACAAGCATTCTACATTGAAACGTTGGATGCTTTAGCTGATGAATTGCTTGAAGAGTTGGCACAAGAGGATCACCTAAAGCTGGCTTTGACGAAGGAGAGAGGAGAATATGGTTTCTTGAATGAGAAGACCCAAGTGTATTTTAATCTTCTCGATTCTAGGAAAGTTGTGAAGGAAGATGAAGGCGGATGCCTAGAGATCAATCAGGAAATCGACGAGCTCACTCAATCCAGGATCAAGATCGACAAGAAGATCGAGGAAGGTGGTCGATCCAGCAAAACAATCGATGGGAAGATCGAGAGAAGCCAATCGATCAATTCAGAGAACGAGACGAGGACTCGATCTCCTGGTCGATCCATATCAAATCGAGTGGGTGAATCGAGTGAAGTTACTCGATCTGGACCAGAACGAGTGGAAGATCGACTGGATGACTCGATCTTGGAGTAGACAACGGTTCAAGAAAGCAGTCTTAAGGCTCATGTCTCGGGTTCTAAGGAGGCCACTGAGGACGACAATGTCAACACGAGCCACGAGGATGACTGGAGCGAACAGCTTGCCCCAAAGGTGGACCTAAAGGAGCTCCCAAAAGGGCTAAGGTATGCTTTCTTAGGGTATAATGAGACTTATCCCGTGATTGTGAATCAGAACTTGAGTGATGATGAGTTGCACTCGCTCCTAAATGAGATGAGAAAGTATAGGAAGGCCATTGGGTACTAGGATTCACTTAGATAATGCGAACTCTTCTTCTATTGAACATCAAAGGCGCTTAAACCCAAATTTGAAAGAAGTAGTTAAGAAAGAGATTCTGAAATTGTTAGAGGCTGACGTGATATACCCCATCCGTGACAACACGTGGGTTTCTCCTGTCCACGTGGTGCATAAGAAGGGAGGGATCACGGTCATTAAGAATGAAAAAAGATGAATTGATTCCTACAAGAACCATAACTGGTCACCTAATGTGTATAGACTATATGAAGCTTAATTCAGCTACTAGAAAGGATCATTTTCCTCTTCCTTTTATTGATCAGACGCTTAAAAGACTTGCTAATCATCCTTATTATTGCTTTCTTAATGGTTATAGTGGTTTCTTTCAAATACCAATCCATCCAAACGATCAAGAGAAGACGACCTTTGCATGCCCTTATGGCACCTTCGCATATCGAAGGATGCCATTCGGGTTGCGTAACGCACCAGCAACATTCCAGCGGTGCATGATGTCGATCTTCTCTGATCTTATAGAAGAGATGGTAGAAGTGTTTATGGAAGACTTCGCTGTATATGGTGCGTCTTTTTCTGCTTGTTTGTTGAATCTTTGCAAGATACTTAAGCGGTGTGAGGAGACAAACTTGGTGCTGAACTGGGAGAAGTGTCACTTCATGGTGAAGGAAGGGATAGTACTCGGCCACAAGATATCAGAGAAAGGAATAGAGGTTGATAAAGCTAAGGTTGAGGTCATGATGACTCTTGAGCCACCGATTAATGTAAAGGGAGTGAGGAGCTTCTTAGGTCATGCGGGCTTTTACAGGAGATTCATAAAAGATTTCTCTAAGATAGCAAGACCCCTCACGCGGCTGTTATACAAGGAAGCTGACTTTGTGTGTGATGAGGATTGTCTTCATGCTTTCAAGACCATCAAGGAGGCTCTGGAGTCTACCGTTTGAAATTATGTGTGACGCGAGCGACTACGCCGTGGGAGCTGTTCTAGGTCAGAAGAAAGACAAGAGGTTGGATGTAATCTACCACGGCAGTCGTACCATGGATGACATGCAAGTGAGATATGCTACAACCGAGAAGGAGCTGTTGGCCGTTGTGTTTGCTTTTGAGAAGTTCAGATCATACTTGGTTGGCTCTAAGGTTATTGTCTACACAGATCACGCAGCTTTGAGGAACATCTACTCTAAGAAAGATACTAAGCCAAGACTCTTGAGATGAATTCTCTTGCTACAAGAGTTTGACATGGAGATAAAGGATAAGAAGGGGATAGAGAATGGTGTTGCTGATCACCTCTCAAGGATGAGAGTCAATGGAGCTTTGCTATTAGATGATTCACTTCCCGAGGAGCAGCTCATCATGATCACCACGGCAGTATGTGGAAGGCTTGAAGATAAGTTTGAAGAGGTCTTGAGTTTCAAAGAAGAAGACTTGCCTTGGTATGCTGACATAGTAAACTCCTTAGCTTGTGGAGAAGAACCTTCTCATCTAAACCACTACTACAAGAAGAATTTCATGAGAGACATCTCTCATTATTTTTGGGACGAGCCATACTTATACAAAAGAGGGGTGGACAGCTTGTATAGAAGGTGTGTAACAAGGGAAGAAACTAAGGACATTCTTCTACATTGTCACGGCTCTTCATATGGTGGTCATTTCGCTTCTTCAAGACTGCTAAGGTGTTACAAGCCGGTTTTTGGTGGCAATCGCTGTTCAAAGACGCTCATGAATTTGTTAAAGCTTGTGAAGCTTGTCAAAGAGCTAGGAACATCACCAAGAGAAATGAGATGCCTCAGGTGCCAATCTTTGAAGTTGATGTCTTTGACGCATGGGGGATATATTTTATGGGTCCATTCCCATCTTCTTATGGCGGTTCATCTTGGTGGCGGTTGATTGCGTGTCTGAGTGGGTTGAGGCTATAGCTTCCCCAACAAACGATGCAAAAGTGGTGATCAAGCTCTTCAAGACCATCATCTTCCCACGGTTTGGGGTTCCGAAAGTAGTGATCAGTGATGGGGGCAGCCACTTCATCAACAAACTCTTTGAAGGTCTCTTAATGAAGTATGGCGTGAAGCACAAGGTAGCAACACCTTATCACCCACAAACCAGTGGGCAAGTAGAAGTCTCTAACAAACAGATCAATGCTATCTTAAAGAGGACAGTTGGGGCTACTAGAAAAGGTTGGGCGGTTAAACTAGACGATGCTCTATGAGCTTACCGGACCGCTTTCAAAACCCCCATTGGTACTACTCCTTTCACTCTTCTTTACGGCAAGGCATGTCATCTTCCTGTTGAGTTGGAGCATAGAGCACAATGGGCAGTGAAGCAGCTGAACTACAACCTCAAGACGGTGCAAGAGAAGCGGTTGACTCAGCTACATGAGCTTGATGAGCTACGGTTAGAAGCTTACGAAAGTGCTAAGATCTACAAGGAGAGGACCAAGGCGATTCATGACAAGAAGCTTGTTCATAAGGAGTTAAGAGAAGGCAGTCTAGTGCTACTCTACGACTCGGGGTTGAAGCTATTTCCAGGGAAGCTCAAGTCTAGATGGTGTGGACCGTTTGAGATCAAGGAAGTTCTTCCCTATGGAGTGGTTACATTGGTTGGCAAGAGCGGTAATGCTTTCACAGTTAATGGGCACATAGTCAAGCCCTATTTGGCGAGTGATTGCAGCAAGGAGAGCACTCCCATGCTTCTCCAAGACCCACCTCAGGCCTAAACCAAGTAAAGTCTAGCTAAAGACGTTAAAGAAAGCGCACTTGGGAGGCATTCCCATGTCAATCTTGTAAATATTTTTGCTTTCTTCCTATTTCAGTTTTATGCTTTTTATGTGTAAGTGTGTAGGCGAAAAAATGAGGGATTTTAGACCATGTTCTTGGTGTCAAAAGAGGTGAGAAGGGCTAGGTATAAGCTAGAGATCGAGTGCTAGATCGACTTATCCTAGCTCGATCGAACTAGATCGAACTAGTGAATCGAGAGGAGTCAGTCGATCTAGACGAGATCGAGTAGACAATCGAGTGAGGCAGTCGATCATAAGAGGATAAACCACCAATATGTTTAGCTTGAAATTCAAACGAGGTGTGGATCGACTGACCTAACTCGATCCTCGAGGATAGATCGATCAGTCTACTTGATCTGCCACTCGATCTAAGCTCAAACGACCCCCAAATCGACTATGCGACTCGATCCAAGGAGTACAGCCTAAGTGACCAAAAATCATGGAACGAGTGGGTACAATCGATATAAGACTCGATGCAATCTGAATCGAGTCCCTCATCGATCAAACCTCTCGATCTTAGTCAACATGGGCATGAGATCGAGTCCTAGATCGACCAAATGGACTCGATCTCGTGCCGAGGTAAGTCAAACTTTTCCCACCTATCTCATTTTCCCTCCGTTTTTAAATTTGAATTGTGTTCAAGGCAAGCATTTTTGACTATGAAAGATGTGCCTTGACCACACTTTTTCAGAAAACCACTTGTTTTAGCCCATTATTTTCTTGGTTTTTATAACAACAATATCTACACTCTCTCTCATTTTTGTTCGAACTATTTGCTAAGAGAAAGAGAGAGTCTAAACTTTGTTTTAAAATCAAGAGCTTCTTGCTTTCACCCCTGCAAAAAGGTATTTTCGGTTATTCGATTTAATTATCTAAATTTTTTTTTGAAATTTTCCTTTTTGTTTAGCTTAGGGTGAATGTTAGATGTTTGGGGATTGATATAATTTTTAGAAACAGCTAAAATTTAGGAAAATTTCTAGATTTAATCCTATCTAGAGATTCTTCCTTCTAGTATTTAGCTGCAATTTTTACAAAATCCCTAAAAATCTGAGCTAATCACTTTGATTTTTTCTTTCTTGTTCTCTCATTATCCCTATCTAGCCGCCTTTACTCATCCTTCTCTTTGAGAATTTTGATTTCAGGTACCATGGCTCCAAAGAGAACCAGAGAAGAGCCAGCACAAGACTGAGAATCTCAAGAAGTGGTTCAGGAGAGAGTT
Source organism: Thlaspi arvense (assembly GCA_911865555.2). Taxonomy (NCBI): domain Eukaryota; kingdom Viridiplantae; phylum Streptophyta; class Magnoliopsida; order Brassicales; family Brassicaceae; genus Thlaspi; species Thlaspi arvense. The sequence continues at coordinate 18,070,177 of OU466860.2, forward strand.
AGATGGAGCAAGGACGAGAAAAAGGCTAAGAAGAGACTTGAGAGGCTGCGCTTTGAACCAACCAAATTTGCAAGCAGAGACCTCTTGGAGAAGATGGGGCTATTGAGCGACTTTGATGTGCTTCTCCAAGACATGGAGCTTACTTGCCTCTCGAGGATGGATTGCCCCACATATCCAGAAGTCACGCTTGACCTTCTCTCAACCTTGGAGTTTTCTTATGAGAATCCGAGCCTTCCTACTCCATCGCAAGGTCACCTCACTTTCAAGATCAAGAGGCAATCCCCGAGCTTAGCCAAGCTTTTGGCCTCAATGCAGAAGCCACGAAGGTGGAGTTCCCCCCCTTCACTCAAGAGAACGATTTTTGGGATCTCATCGCCAATGAAGATTACAAGGTGAATACCGCGAAGATCAAGAGAGTGAGGAACCCGGTGCTACGTTACACCTTGAAGCTGATGGCCAACACTTTTAGTGGTCGGTCCGTAGCCCCCACAGTGACGATGACGGAGCTCTGCTTCTTGTTCCAAGGCCTCAAGCATCTTCTTTGTGATCCGGATGAGAACGATGAGCCGTTGAAAGATCAGCTCGGAGAGGATGTCAACTATGGGGGCATCCTCGCCGCTTCATTGGTCAAATAGAAGGCGTATGCCTTGAGATGCAAGGCAAGCTCGTCACTCATTGGAGGTTTCCTCACTCCCTTATTCGTGCAAGCCGACGTCCAGCTCCAGAACTTCACTCCCGTTCCGGAAAGAGCCTTCATGGACGAGATATACCTAAGGAACACTGATAGGTTGGGACGCACGCCAGCCGAGGGTTTCTTTGAGTACTTGTTCGTTGATGAGGAGAATGAGAAGAGGACATGCATGTTGCCAAACCAAACCGAGACTGAGCTGTTGGGCGTTGGGAACATCGAGTTTCTCCCGAGTATAGAGGAGTGATTTGCTCCTCTATGAGCCACTCCAACAATTCAGTAGGCTACTCGCCCAAGATCAGAGTCTCCAGCCACGGAGGATGAGATGCCCGAAGCCTTTATCCTTCCCAAGCTTAAATTTGAGCCGCGGACCAAGACAGAAAAGTTCTTTGCTTCTGTTCTGGAGATGCAAAGGAAGATCAACAAGTGGCAGAGCAAGGTCATCAAGAAACTTGCCAAGAAGTTCAAAGCGCTTCAAAGAGGTTAACCAAAGCAAGCTGCGAGTGAAGAGGCTCAACAGCCCGAGAAGAGAAGGCTTTGAACCGGTGGAGTTGTCATCTGTGAGACTCAAGGCAGCAACATTCAACCGGCGCGTCTCTCTTTCCAAGAGCCAGGCTCCAAAGGCAAAGCCATAGTATCTAGCTCTTCTGGAACATCCTCAAGTTCCAGCCAGGACTAGACCCGAGGTAACAACCATCTTCCACTGTATATACCACTGTAAAAGAAAAGGAAAAAAATGGTAAAATTTTCAAAAATTTTCAAAAAAAAAAATTCATGTAGTTGCATTCATCTTGTTAAGCATTTTAGGATTGAGTCTAGAATTTTTAAGCATCTAAGTTGTTTGCATTTGCATAAGGGTTTAAAGTTTTCTTAAAAAGGTGTTTTAAGCTTATGAATGGTTTCAATATCCTAGTTATTAGTTCTCTAATGCTTTGCTCACACTTTGAAAGTAAGTTCTTACCATGCTTGGATCACTTGTTTTGATTTTCGTGACTTGAATTGAACTCTCATGATTTGAAACTTGTCCTATTAAGTGAAAACCTTAATCTGACTTTTTAAATATCATTCTTATGCACTTGAAAATAAACACATGGATCTTAAAAATATTTAAGCTCTCTTCTTCTTTTTACCACTCTTTGTGAGCCTAAGTAGAACTCCCGCCTTGACCCTTACCTTTCTTTGAAGCCAAGTTTTCGTGTGTGACAACATGGTGAGGCCTCTTTCGGTTTGAATTTAGCATAACGTGTTACGTTTATGCGACATGATTAGGTTCTCATATGATTGCTAACTTTGCATTTTGAAGCTAGATGTAGGCTTAGGATAAGTTTGGGGGATCATTGGGGTTGCTTTCTTGTTTAAATGCTTTCGGTTTCAAAAGAGTTTGGCATTTGAAGTAAATAAAAGGTTTTAAGTGAAAGGTTTTGTGTTTAAAATGTATAATGCTCCAATAATTTCAGAAAGTAGCTCTCTCAAAATAAAAAGAAAAAGAAAAATAAAAGAGCCTAAGTGCCAAATTAAAAAGAAAAGGAAAAGAAAAAAAAATAATAATAAGAGAGCTATCAATAAGAAAAAATAAGGAGCCTAATATTTTCAAACCTTTTCACTAGCCTAAAAGAGTTAAGATGTTTTCTATTTTGATTTGGGGATTGCTAAGCTTTTGCTTTGAAGATAAGGGTAGATTTTAGGAGGGTGAGTGAGCTAAAAAGAGAAAAATGAGAGGGGTTTTAGGATCATTGTTAGTTTGCATGGGTAGATGAGAATCTGATCATGTATGCATCAATTGCCTTTACCTTTAGCAATATGCAAAAAGTTCTTACCATCTTTGAGAGAAACCCGTACTTAAAATAAACCCTTCTCTAAAATGAGATCAGTATATGCTCATAGCCTTAACCCTTAGCCAAATGTGTTTTTCTTTAAAGTGCATAAGTTTGATTCATGGTTCGGTCTTTAATAAATGTTAAAGGATGAGTTTCTTTGATTGTTTGGAATAGGAGAGTCATGATTTTAAATTCTTTGTGTGATGAGTATGGCTAAGTTCTTTGGAGCATGGGCGTGTGTATTGCATTTTAGAACTAGCAACTAGGACGTTGAGATTGATTCATTTGAAAGATACCTTTACAAGAAGCTTAAACCCCCGTTTGTTTTAAAACCTCTTTCCTTCTTTAATTTTGTTTGCTTGAGGACAAACAAAAGGTAAGTTTGAGGGAGTTGATATAGCTGCATATTCCATGCATTTTGCATACATATAAGTTAGTTTCTCACGCATATACATTGCATTTTAGACTAGTTTGCATCACTTTAGGTCCTAGAGTATTCTTGCACCAGCATATGCATATTTCTTGCATTTCGCATTGCATACAGGTTGTTTTCGGCTACTTTAGAGTCTTGGAGGGTTCTTGGACGTGCTGAGGCTCGTGAGGAGGTTCGTGGGACTTGGAGAATTCAGGAATGCTTGCTAAGGACCAGAGATCGAGAAGCGGATCGAGCATGGCCGGTCGATCCAGATGAGATCGACCAGAAGATCGAGTAGTCCAGCCGATCCAAGGGAACTTATCGAGACGGAGATCGAGTGAAGCGATCGATCAAGGAGTACGGACGTGAATGACGCCATGCAGAGCAAGAGTCGGATCAAGTCCACCACTCGATCCTCCAAAGATCGGCTCCAAGATCGAATGAAGCAATCGATCCGCCGAAGAAGATCGAGACACAGATCGAGCTGAAGGCACGATGCCCGAAGATGATCGAGCGAGATGCTCGATCTCGAGGTCGATCTCAGTGCACTTTATCCGTTTTTGGCCGCTAGCGAGGGGGGGACCATCAAGCTGTTTGGCCTATTTTGGGAAGGCGGCGATCATGCTTTCTCACACACGTTTTCACTTTATCATTTTTATCTTTTTTTGACTCTGTTCGAAGGCAATTTCGCCATTGTTATTGAAGCTTTGTTCTTAAATCTTTGAATCGTTTAAGTTTAAATCCATCGTTCTTTATGTTTATGAATTCATCGTTTATGCTTTGTTTGGTTTACTTAATGTGTAGTGAGTAGTTTAATCGGGGTTTGGGGTTGAGAGGATTCAAAGGGGTCGAAAAGGTTTTCAAGTTTGGTGTTTTCGTGTTCTTCATGGCTTTCTCTTCTAGGATGTCGAGTTCTTAAGGCTTAAAGAGTCTCACGCCAAGACCTTTATGATCAGAGAGGTCTCTTACCTTGATAGGATCCAGAGAACTCTGAAAATCTCATCCTAGAGACTAGTTACCCTTTCCCAAACGCCATGGTAGTTTAGGGGACTAGTTAAGCTGCGTGTTTGAAATCTGATTTCCTTGCCCTTCACTCTCTTTTTCCGCCAAACGCCATGGGTCCGGAGGAGAGAATGAAGGATTTATCCATACCACACGCCATGGATGGATCTTGTTTTGTTCTCAAGGCTTAGAGAATCTCACAAAGTGAGTAGATCTAGAGTTTTCAAACCAAGCATGAACCTTTGAAACCCTTGAACATGAATCTCAACCCTAGACCCTCTTTCTTAGTATTCTTTCATCTCTGTTAATCATTCGCTTGTTATCTGTTGCATCCTGGTCATTAGTCTTGTTGCAACTGAACTTTTAGACGAGATCGATTGGTGTTTGCTCGATCTAGTGGTCGACCCTGTGGTCGATCGACTAGTCGATTTTTATAAATTCGTTGCTTTGCATTTTAATCATTATGTTTGTTCCTCGTGGTAGTTCATTAATTCTGGTAATTTTAAAATAGTTTTGCCTTGCATTTAGTCGTTCCATCTAGTTTTTAGGATTTTTACAAAACCGTTCTTCATTTGCTTAGCTTTACATTATCCTTGCATTCTCATTGCACTTTCTAGCTCCTATGTTGGATTGATTCCTCTTGCGTGCTATAATACGACTGTGTGCCGCTTGAGTTTTGATAACCTCTTGTTGCATTGCATCACTCCCTTTAGAGATTAAAAATCTTGTTATCATGGAGTATGCTCGATGCATGCAGCAGGACGAGAGGAGAAGGATCGGCACGAGGATTCCAAGCCGTTGGTCTGCATCGAGGACCACCATCGAGGAAGGAAGCCGATAGACGCTGCTTGAGCCATATCAAGGTCGCACATCGAGCAGAATATCGACCGTACGACCTCGATGCAACTCATCTGTGTTGACCATTTGACTTTTGTTAACATTATCTTATCTTTTTAGCTTTTTATGCTTCTTTAGGCTTCCTTCTATAAAAGGAAAGCAACAAAAAATTATCCTTATCAAGTCTTAGTTTTCCAAGTTTAGCTTTCTACCAAAACACCTTTCCTAAACCTTAAAGGGCGATTGCCTTAAGGATCTTGATCTTTACTAAAGTTTGCATTTTTGTGGTTTAGTCTTGTCTTTTAATCTCTGTTCTTGTATCTTGGTGGCTTAGATTTATCATCTTTTTCATTTTAATCTCATCTAGTTATGTTTAACTCCAAATCAATGGGATTAAACATGATTAGTGAGTAGTCTTTCTTAGATTTAGGGTTCTAAGTAGGGAAAGTGGTGATTAAGATGTGATTAAGGGGTGATTAGGCTTGTTTAATGGTTCTATGTTATTTCCTTCTCTTGCAAAGTTATTAATGTTGATAAAGTTTGCTCCTTTTAATTGAATATGGTTTGATAGATACATATGGTTCACTTGATGTCTTGATATGTCTTCTCTAAGTACAGTTCGCTTATTTGACTTGATAGTCTAGCTTGGTCTATGTTTCCTTTATTCAATGACACCAAAGTGATAGTTCACCTTGCTAGATAATCCGCTTAGGGCTTGATAATGCTGGTTTTGAGATTCTTGACTTGATGGTTAGATAGTGTACATCAAAAGATCTTGCTTTTGCCGCATTCTTGTTCATTGCTTAGTTTTGTTAGGGTGTTGCAAGTTTGTGCTTAAATCCATAATCTTGCTTGGTGCATAACTGCTTAGGTCCTTATTGGTTCACAAGACTGATAAGTTGATCTGAATTCTTGGTTGGGTGAGAGAGTAGGTTCTTGATTGGTACATCTCTTAGGCTAGAATGGTTCTGATATTTATGCTCATGGTTGAAGGATACGCCATCACAAGTGGGTCTGATACTTCAATCATGTTGAATGTGAATTGCTTATTGACGCCAAGTGGTTCCCTTTAGATACCTTGTATAGGAGCATAACATTGAGAATTGCTTGCTTGTTAATGCTTGTTGAGTGCCTAAGTAGAAATCCCCTTGTCACTCTTCAAAACCACAATCCCACAATTGCTTAGAACATTGAGTCTTACTTTTAATCAATTGTCTTCAAAGTCATCTTGCTTAGTTGCGTTAGTAGTTATTTCTTGCTTAAATTCCTGTTTAGTCATTGCTTTAGGTTCATTGTTTAGTTTTGTTCACTTGCATTTGGTTTAAGCTTTTATTTCATTGCACCATTAGGTTGTTAGAGTTGTTCTCACATAATCAAACCCCAATCTTGCTTAGCTTAAAGCATTGTATGCATCTCATCTCCCACAATTGGATGGATACCTGATCTCTATTTTACAACTGATTAGAAGAGGCAGGATATTTGATATAGTAGACCAAAAACTGCTGTTTCATTCCCTGAAGAAGATAGTTTGAGCTTTGGTAAAATGCTAAGGGTAAATAATAACCTATGCATACAAAGGTAAACTCCCCATCTACCCCCAAAACACATTAGTGTTCTAAACGCCTTTGCTTCTATCCCCAAAACATAATCCTATTCTACCCTTTTCTTGAAGCTTTTTGCTTCTTTGATCCCACTTTTCTTTCTCCTTTGGAACTTCTTTGATGATGAACCTTCTTCTTTGATTCCTCTTTGTGGTTTGGCCGTTTCTTCTTTGATTTTGCTTTTCTGTACTTTGCTGGTGTTCTTCTTTGCTAGCTTTGGACACCTTTTTCATTTGCATAGATCTTTTAATGATTAGCCAAACTTCTCAAGGTTACTTATGTGCACTCCTTTTCCTTTGCTTTCTTTCTTCTTTTCTTCACTTGAAACCCCAAAATAGAAAACCCAAAACCACCCCTTATTAACCAAAAAAACCTAGCCTATCTAGCTCAAGAGGGTGAGCTAGTTCTACAATGGAAGGGTCACTTTGTAGTTCTTAACCAAACACTTTTTACTAAGCTCTTTCTTTTAAGAAAAGGTCTCACAAACACTCACAAATAATTCCCATCTACCCCCAAAACCCATTAGTGTTTGATAACAATATTTTTGCAAGGCGAGGATGCAATGAGGCTATCAAAACTCAAATGCATAACCAGGTTGTAGTAAAGTATGCAAGTGAGTGTCAATCCATTCCTAGGAGCTAGAAAGGTCAGAGAGAATGCAAGGGCAGTTTAAAGCTAAGCAACTGATAAGCGATTTTGTAAAAATCCTAAAAACTATATGCAGCAACCAAATGGAATGCAAAACTATTTTAAAATTACTAGGAAAGAGTGAACTACCACGACGAAAAGACAGAATGATTAAAATGCAAAGCTATGAATTTATAAAAATCGACTAGTGGATCGACCACTAGATCGAACAGTTTGGATCGATCTCGTCTAAAAATGCAAGTACGAAGAAACTAATGACCAGGATGCGACGAATATCAAGGGAATGATTAACGAAGATGTAAGAATGCTAAGAAAGAAGGGTCTAGGGTTGAGATTCATGTTAGGGGTTTCAAAGGTCCAAGCTTGGTTTGAAAACTCTAGATCTACTCACTTTGTGAGATTCTCTAAGCCTTGAAAACAAAACAAGACCCTTCCATGGTGTGTGGTATGGATCACTCTCTCATTATCTCCTCCACACCCATGGCGTTTGGCGGAAAAAGAGATAGAGAGGCAAGGAAAACAGATTTCAACCACGCGGCTTAACTAGTCCTCTAAACTACCATGGCGTTTGGGAATGAGTAACTAGCCTCTAAGATGTTATTTTCAGAGATCTCTGGATCCTGTCAAGGTAAGAGCTCTCTCTGATCATAAAGATCTTGGCGTCAGACTCTTTAAGCCTTAGGAACTCAAAATCTTAGAAGAGAAAGCTATTAAGAACGAGAAAACAACAAACTTGAAAACCCTTTAGACCCCGTGAATCCTCTCAACCCTAAAACCCAAATGAAACTACTCACTACACATTAAGTAAACTAAGTAAAGCATGAAGAATGCAACAATAAACATTAAAAACGATGGATTAAGCTTAAACGATTCGAAATATTCAAGAACAAAGCTCAAAGTCTAACAATGGCGGATCGTCTCCAAACCAGAGAGAAAAAGCATAAAAAGATAAGAATGAAAAGTGTGTGGGAAAAGATAATCACCGCCTTCCCAAAATGGGCCAAACAGCTCGATGGTCCCCCCCTCGCTAGCGGCCAAAAACGGTTGAAAGGACTGAGATCGACCTCGAGATCGAGCATGCTTCTCGATCATCTTCGGACTTCGTGTCTTCAACTCGATCTGTGTCTCGATCTTCTTCGGTGGATCAAGTGTTGCATCCGATCCTGGTATCGATCTTTTGGTGGATCGGGTGGTGGACTCGATCTGGCTCTCACTTTCCATGGCGTCATTTACGTCCGTACCACTTGATCGATTGCTACACTCGATCTCCGTCTCGATCAGGTTCCTTGGATCGGAAGGACTACTCGATCTTCTGGTCGATCTCACCTAGATCGACCGGCCGTGCTCGATCTGCTCCCCGATCTCTGGTCCTTAGCAAACATCCGTTGTTCCCACGAACCTCCACACTAGCCTCAGCACGTCCACGAACTCCACGACTCCAAATTAGCCAGAAACAACCTGAATATGATGCAAAATGCAAGGAACATGTGTATGCTGGTGCAAGAATGCTCTAGGGCTTAAAGTGATGCAATCTAGCCTAAAGTGTGATGTAAATGCATGAAAAGCTAACTTATATGTATGCAAAATACATGCAATATGCAGTAACATCAACTCCCCCAAACTTACTTCTTGCTTGCCCTCAAGCAACATAAAATAAGAAGGGAAGAGAGGTTTTAGAAAAGACGGGGGGTTTAAGCTTCTTGCAAAGGTGCCTTTCAAATGATCTAATCTCAATGTCCTAGTTACTAGTTCTAAAATGCAATGCGCACACTCATACTCCAAAGAACTTAGCCATACTCATCACACAAAGAAATTCAGATCATAACTCTCATATTCCAAACAATCAAAGAATCCTAACCTTTAACATTCAATTAATGATCAAACCGTGAATCACACTTATGCACTTAGAACAGAATATATTTGGCTAAGGACAAGGTTATGAGACAAAGATGATCTCATTCAAGCGGGTAATTCAAACAATGGGTTATCTAAAAAAGGATTGAACTTATGCGTAATGCTAAAGGTAAAGACAATTGATGCATACATGACTAGACTCTTATCTACCCATATACACTAACAATGATCCTAAACCCCTCTCATTTTCTTTCTTTTTGGAGCTCACTCACCCTCTAGAAACTACCCAAACGACAAGGCAAGAAGCCAAGCATAACCCACGAAAACAGGAGACAACTTTACTTTTAGCTCTTTCTTTAAATCTTTGTAGCTCTCTTCTCTTATTATATTTTTTTTTCTTTTTAAACTTTGGCCTTTGGCTCTTTTCTTTTGTTTTATTTCTTTTATTTTGAGAGCTACCTCCTTCTCTTTTAAAACTGAGCTTTTATTTAAAAACAGAACAACACCACCGCTTAAAACCATGAGTCCTTTTTATTTTCAAACCCCAAACACCATTTCTTTTTAAACTGAAAACATATAAGCAAAATTCTTTTAACACCAGCGAACCCCTGCCCCAAAACAAACCTAAAACTAGCTTCAAAATGCAAAGCTAGCATCAATATGAAGCCTAATCAGGTCGCCTAAACCTAACACTTTATGCCAAGTTCAATCCGAAAATAAGGCCTCACATCAGACAAGAAATATTTGGCTTGAAAGGAAGGCAAGGTTCAGGGTGCAGAGTTCTATTCAGACTTACAAAGAGTGGTAGAAAAGGGTAAGAAAACCTGAATATGTATATATGATCCATGTATTTCATTTCAAATGCACAAGTGTGATAATTCAAATTCAGATCAAGGTTCTCGCTTAGTAGGAAAGGATTCAATTCATGTCTGTTCAACTTAAGTCATGAAAATCATAGCAAGTGATCCAAGCATGGTAAGAACTTACTTTCAAAGTATGAGCAAAGCATTAGAGAACTACTAACTAGGGCATTGAAACAATTCATGAGTTTAAAACACCTTCTTAAGAAAAACTCTAACCCCTTATGCAAATGTGAACAACCTATATGCTTTAAAATTCTAGACTCAATCCTAAAATGTTTAACAAGATGAATGCAACTACATGAATCTTTGAAAATTTTTTAAAAATTTTACCAATTATTCATGCAATGAAGACTCAAGGATGCTAAAGGGAAAATAAGATCAGAAAACACATGTCAAACCACACACATACTCCCCTAAACTTGCTTGACACCGTCCCGGTGGCAAACAAATTCAAAGGAGCACCAAAACAAAAACCAAAAAGAAGCAAACATGAGCGGTATGTACAATGGAAGAAGGTTGTTACCTTGGGTCGGCTGGATCTAGAGGACGTTCAAGAGGAGCTAGATGTTACGGCTTTGCCTTTGGAGCCTGGCTCTTGAAGAGAGAGACGCGCCGGTTGAATGTTGCTGCCTTGAGTCTCACGGATGACAACTCCACCGGTTGAAAGCCTCCTCTTCTCGGGTTGCTGAACTTCCTCATTTGCAGCTTCCTTAGGCGAGCCCCCTTGAAGCGATTTGACCTTCTTGGCAAGTTTCTTGAGCATTTTGCTTTGCCATTTGTTGATTTTCCTTTGCATCTCCACAACAGATGCTAGGAACTTCTCCGTCTTGGTTCTCGGCTCGAAATTGATCTTGGGAAGGGTGTAAGCTTTGGGCATCTCATCTTCCGTGGCTGGGGACTCAGACCTTGGACTCGGAGAAATCGCTGGGGCAAGCGTTCCTCCTAGAGGAGCAAAGCACTCTTCTACGGTTGGCAAGAACTCGATGTTCCCAACACCAAGCAGCTCTGTCTCATCCTTGTTTGGTAGGAATCATACTCTCTTCTCATTTTCGTCGTCGATGAAAAGATAAGCGTAGAACCCTTCTGCTGGCGTGCGTCCCAAGCTGTCGGTATTCCTCATGTAGACCTCATCCATGAAAGCTTTAGCCGGCTTGTCAGTGTGAAATCATGTATAGGTACGCCGGCTTGTATGAACAGAGGAGTGAGGAAGCCGCCAATGAATGAAGAGCTTGCCTTGCACCGCAAGGCATATGCCATGTACTTCACCAAAGAGGCAGCAAGTACGCATCCATAGTTCACGTCATCGCCGAGTTCATCCTCCATAGGCTCATCATTCTGCGCCGGATCACACAACAAATGTTTCACGCCTTGGAACAAGAAGCAAAGCTCGGTCTTCGTGACCGTGGGAGCAACTGACCATCCGCTGAATGTGTTGGCGATCAGCTTCAAGGTGTACCTCAGCACCGGGCTGCTCACTCTCTTGATTTTGGTGGTGTTGGCCTTGTAGTCTTCGTTGCTGATCAGGTCCCAAAAATCGTTTGCTCGCGTGAAGGAGGGGAACTCGATCTTGGTGGCAGCTGCGTTGAGACCATATGCTTGACACAGCTCGGGGATTGAGAGGCTGAAAGCTTGACGTCCAACCTTGAAAGAGAGACGGCTTTGCGAAGGAACATGGGCGCTAGGGTTCTCGTAACGAAACTCCAACGTTGCAAGGAAGTGTATTGTCACTTCTGGAATGGTTGGGCAAACCATTCGTGATAGACATTTAGTCGAATGTTCTTGAGGAGTTGGTCGAAATCTCCAAGGTTCCCTAGCTTGAACAGCAGCTCCCGGTCCGCGAACTTAGTAGGCTCGAACCGCCACTTTCCAGCCGCTTCTTATCCCTTTTCTCATCCTTACTCCATCGAATCCTTTCTTGAACCGCCACTTCCTGACCTTCTCCATCTTGTGCCGTCTCCTCTCTCGTTCTCTTAGGAGCCATCGTGCCTGAAACAAGTTTCTCAAACAAGGTAATGAGCAAAACGGCGTTCGGATGAGAGACGAAGAAAGGCAAAGACGAAAACTTATGCTTAATACCCTAGAATTTTGGGGAATTTATAAAAATCATAGCAAAATAATAGAGAATCAAATCTAGAGATACTAGAAAATCCAGAATTTTTCCTATTATTTAGCTAAATTTAAAAATTCAAAACCACCCTAGCATCTAAGACAATCAATTGCGAAATAAAAGGAGATTTTCCTAAAGATTTTTATCAAATATCCGAAAATAACTTGTGCAAAGATTGTTAAAGAAGCTTGTTAGCCTTTAGAAACAAAAAACTCTCACTCTCTTTGCTTAAAAGTTCGAGAAAACAAGAATGAGAGAGTGTGAAGTTGTTGAAAACATTTAAAGGCTAACAAGAAACAAAACTATGGGTAAAGGAAGTGGTTTTCTGACAAAAGTCTTGGTCAAGGCACATCTTTCATGGTCAAAGATGCTTGTCTTGACCAAGTTTTAAATTTAAAAAAAAGGAGGGAAAAGAATAAAGGAGGGAAAGAAAATGTTACCTCGGCACGAGATCGAGTCCCTTTGGTCGATCTAGGACTCGATCTCATTCCCATAATGTCTTGGATCGAGAGGGTTACTCGATTTAGGACACGATTCGATTTGAATCGAGTCGTGGATCAGCTTCGATCGAGTGGTGGATCGAGTTGACTAATCGATCTGTCTATGAGGGACTTTCCCGAGCAAAAATAGATCGGTCGATCCATTTTTGGATCGATCGATCTAAACTCCAAGAATTTCCCGAGACATTTTAGATCGAGTTTGTCACTCGATCTGTCTACTCGATCACGTATAGATCGACTGGCTCCTCTCGATTCACCAGCTCGATCTAACAAAGATCGTGCCAGGATGAGTCGATCTAGCACTCGATCTCTAGCTTATATTCACCCCACTCTTACTCCTTTTTGAACTCGGATCATGTCCTGCGTCTCTCACACTTTTTCCTACACACTCATAAGACAAAAACGTAAAACTGGAAAAGAAATAAAGCAAGGATATGTACAGGATAAACATGGGAATGCCTCCTAAGTGCGCTTTCTTTAACGTCTTTAGCTAGACTTTACTTGGTTTAGGCAGATGGTGGGTCCTGGAGAAGCATTGAGGTGCTCTCCTTGTCAAATGCACTCGCCATGTATGACTTAACCCTGTGTCCGTTCACTGTAAATGCACTCCCACTCTTGCCAACCAACGTGGCAGCTCCGTAAGGTAATACATCCTTGATTTCATACGGACCGCTCAACCATGACTTCAGCTTTCCTGGAAATAGCTTGAGCCTCGAGTTGTAAAGCAGCACCAAATTCCCTTCCTTAAGCTCCTTAGGCACCAGTTTCTTGTCATGAGCAGCCTTGGTACGCTCCTTGTAGATCCTAGCGCTTTCGTAAGCGTCCAGCCTTAGCTCATCAAGCTCGTGCAACTAGATCAAACGCTTCTCCTGAGCCGTCTTCAGATCAAAATGCAGCCGCTTTACAGCCCACAACGCCCTATGTTCCAACTCAACAGGAAGATGACACCCTTTACCGTAGAGGAGAGTGAAAGGAGTGGTACCAATAGACATTTTGAAAGCAGTCCGGTAAGCCCACAAAGCGTCATCTAACTTCACTGCCCAATCCTTCCGAGTAGTCATAACTGTTCTCTCGAGTATCGCTTTGATCTGGCGGTTAAAGACTTGATAACTACTTTCTCTGCAAGGGTGAGGATGCAATGAGGCTATCAAACTCAAATGCAACACTTAGGTTGTAGTACAGTATGCAAGTGAGAGTCAATCCATTTCTAGGAGCTAGGAAGATCAAAGAGAATGCAAAAGCAGTGTAAAGCTAAGCGAATAACAGGCGGTTTTGTAAAAATCTTAAAAACTATATGCAGCAACCAAATGAAATGCAGATCTATTTCAAAAATACCAGGAAGGATTAAACTACCACGGGGAACAAACGGAATAATTAAAATGGAAGGCTATGATTTAACAAAAATCGACTAGTGGATCGACCACATGATCGACCACTAGATCGAGCAGTTTGGATCGATCTCGTCTAAAAATGCAAGCATGAAGAAACTAATGACCAGGATGCAGCAAATATCAAGCGACTGACTAACGAAGATGTAAGAATGCTAAGAGAGAAGGGTCTAGGGTTGAGATTCATGGTCGGGTTTCAAGGGTCCAAGTTGGGGTTGAAAACTTTAAATCGACTCACTTTGTGAGATTCCCTAAGCCTTGAAAACAAAAACAAGATCCATTTGTGGCTTTCGGTATGGATCACTCCTTCATGCTCTCCTCCAAACCCATGGCTTCTGGTGGAAAGAGAGGTTGAAGGGCAATGAACTCAGATTTCAAACACACGGCCTAACTAGTCCCCTAAACTTCCAGGGCTTTTGGGAAAGGGTAACTAGTCACTAGGATGTGATTTTCAGAGATCTCTGGATCCTGTCAAGGTAAGAGACCTCTCTGATCATAAAGATCTTGGCGTGAGAGTCTTTAAGCCTTAGGGACTCAACATCCTAGAAGAGAAAGCCATTAAGAACAAGAAAACTACCAACTTGAAAACCCCTTAGACCCCGTGAATCCTCTCAACCCCGAGACCCAAATAAAACTACTCGCTACACATGAGAATAACTGAAATAAACATGAAAGACGAAGCGATGAACATGAAAACGATTACTTAAGACTTAAACGATTAGAAAATATTCAAGAACAAAGCTCAAAGTCTAACAATGGCGGATAATCTCCAAAACCAGAGAGAAAAAGCATAAAAAGATAAGATTGAAAAGTGTGTGTGGAAAAAGACATCGCCGCCTTCCCAAAATGGCTAAAACAGCTCGATGGTCCCCCCCTCGCTAGCTTCCAAAAGCGGTTGGATGGGCAGAGGTCGACTTCGGGATCACTTTCAGACATCGTGTCTTCTACTCGATTTGGGTCTCGATCATCTTCGGCGGATCGAGTGTTGCATCCGATCTTGGTATCAATCTTCGGTCGGATCGAGTGGTGGACTCGATCCGGCTCTCGCTCTGCATGGCGTCATTTACGTCCGTACCATTTGATCGATTGCTCCACTCGATCTTCGTCTCGATCATTTCCCTAGGATCGCCTGGGCCTCTCGATCTTCTGGTTGATCTCATCTAGATCGACCTACCTTGCTCGATCTGCTCCCCGATCTCTGGTCCTTAGCGAACATCTGACCTTCCACGAACCGCCACAACAGCTTCAGCACGTCCACAAACCTCCACGACTCCAAAGTAGCCAGAAACAACCTGAATGTGATGCAAAATGCAAGGAACATGCGTATGCTGGTGCGAGAATGCTCTAGGACCCTAAGTGATGCAATCTAGTCTAAAGTGTGATGTAAATGCATGAAAAGCTAACTAATATGTATGCAAAATACATTCAATATGCAGTAACATCAAGACTTCCACTTGGCCACTTGTTTGGGGATGGTAAGGTGTAGCTACCTTGTGCTTCACACCATACTTCTTTAGCAGATTTTCAAATAGCTTGTTGATGAAATGGCTCCCTCCGTCGCTTATCACCACTTTAGGAACTCCAAATCTCGGGAAAATAATGCTCTTAAAGAGCTTGATCACCACCTTTGAGTCGTTTGTTGGGGAAGCAATGGCCTCAACCTACTTAGAGACGTAGTCAACAGCCACTAGTATGAACTTGTTGCCGTATGATGAGGGAAATAGCCCCATGAAGTCTACGCCCCACGCATCAAAGACGTCTACTTCAAATATGGGAACTTGGGGCATCTCGTTCCTCTTAGTAATATTCCCTGCTCTTTGACATGTCTCGCAGCTCATCACGAACTCATGGGTGTCTTTGAAGATGGACGGCCACCAGAAGCCGGCTGGCAAGACCTTTGTAGCGGTTTTGAACGAAGCAAAGTGCCCTCCATACAAGGATCCGTGGCAATGAAAGATGATATCTCTTGCTTCTTCCTTTGTCACGCATCTTCTGTACAGGCTATCTACTCCTCTCTTGTATAGATAGGGATCATCCCAATAGTAGTGGCTCACGTCTCTCATGAACTTCTTCCTATGGTAGTTGTCAAGATGCGACGGCTCTTCCCAACATGCCAAGTAGTTCACAATATCTGCGTACCAGGGGAGATCCTCCTCTTTGAAGCTCAAAACTTCCTCAAACTGCCCCTCTAAGGTCCCACAAACAGCCGTATTGATTGTCATGAGTTGTTCCTCGGGTAGAGAATCGTCCAAAGGAAGAGATTCGTTGACCCTTAACCGAGAGAGATGGTCAGCAACGCCGTTCTCTATCCCTTTCTTGTCCTTGATTTCCATGTCAAATTCTTGAAGTATGAGGATCCAGCTCAAAAGCCTCGGCTTAGTGTCCTTCTTTGAATAGATATAGCGCGAAGCCGCGTGATCCGTTTAAACTATGGTCTTGGAACCCACGAGGTAAGCCCTGAACTTCTCAAAGACGAATACAACCGCCAATAGCTCCTTCTCAATAGTGGTGTCCTCGTTTGCGTGTCATCCAAGCTTCTTGAAGCATAGTATATCACGTGCAGCTTCTTATCCTTCCTTTGGCCTAGAACGGCTCCCACGGCATAGTCACTAGCATCGCACATAATCTCGAAAGGTAGAGTCCAGTCTGGTGCTTGCACTTAAGGCGCAGATACTATGGCCTCCTTGATTGTCACGAAAGCTTGCAAACACTCCTCATCAAAGATGAATTCAGCCTCCTTGCACAACAGCCGACTGTACTGACGACAAAACCACTTAGCAGATTGGCGCCTGCTTGCCCAACACTCTTCCCTTTTCCATGCTTGTTAATGAATGATTCATTTTCATAATTTTCCTCTCAAGATATTACGAATTGCCTTGATTCCTATAGGCTCATATCTTCCTCAAGGTTTTCAAAATTATTGGACATAGCAATATTCTCTCGCACCATAACTCCCGGAATTTTTTGTAGATTCCATCCCGATTCTTCTCCGGTCGATCTCACTGCAAAGACAACCGGACATGGTGGTGAGACTCCCTCCCCACCCCCACCCCCCCCCCCCCCCCCCCAAACTGCCCCTCAATACCCTTCTCTGATATCTTATGTCCAAGCACGATCCCCTCCTTAACCATGAAGTGACATTTTTCCCAATTGAGTACCAAGTTTGTCTCCTCACAACGCTTTAGTACCCTACAAAGATTCAACAAACACGCAGAAAAGGACGGACCATAGACCGAGAAGTCATCCATAAACACCTCTACCATCTCTTCTATAAGATCGGAGAAGATCGACATCATACACCGCAAAAAAGGTTGTCTTCTCCTGATCATTGGGATGGATTGGTATTTGGAAAAACCCACTATATCCATCAAGAAAGCAATAGTAGGGGTGATTAGCAAGTCTTTCAAGCATTTGATCAATAAAAGGCAAGGGAAAATGATCCTTTTTAGTAGCAAGATTAAGCTTCCTATAGTCAATACACATACGGTGTCCAGTAATAGCCCTAGTAGGTATAAGCTCATCTTTGTCATTCTTAACGACCGTGATCCCTCCATACTTAGGCACCACGTGTACGGGAGAAACCCACGTGTTGTCACTTATGGGATAGATCACGTCAGCCTCTAAAAGCTTAAGAATCTCTTTCTTAACAACCTCTTTCAAATTTGGATTCAAACGCCTTTGCTGTTCTATTGAAGAGGCGTTCTCATTATCAAAGTGAATCCTATGAGTGCAAAGCATTGGTGAAAGGCCCTTGATGTCACTTAGAGAGTACCCAATGGCCTTCCTATACTTTCTCAACTCAGTTAAGAGTGATTGCAACTCATCATCACTCAAGTTTTCATTCACAATCACATGATAGGTTTCGTTAAGCCCTAAGAAAGCATACCTTAGCCCTTCTGGGAGCTCCTTAAGGTCCACCTTTGAGGCTAGCAGCTCGCTCCAGTCCTCCTCGTGGCTGTTGCTGTTGTTCTCCTTCTTAGAACCTTCCATAGAACCTTCCAACCGCTATCCCTTCTGAAATCGAGTCGTCAGGTCGATCTTGCTCTCGATGTCGTCTAGATAGAGCAGTTTCGCTCGATTCACTCACTCGATTTAATGTGGATTGAGTGAAGGATCGATACGCTGAGTCGATCTCCAGATTAGACCCCAAATTGATCGGAAGGCCTTTCTCGATCTCGGACTCGATTGTTTTCCTGGATTGACCACCTTGCTCAATCTGACTGTCGATTGCTGCACCGGATCGAGTTGTGTTCTCGATTGTCTTGTCGATCTGACCCCTGGATCGAGTAATGTTATTGATCTCAGAGTCGATCTCTAGGCAAACGCCTACATTTTCAAGCACAACCTTCCTCGAATCTAGCAAGTTGACGTACTCCTGAGTCCTCTGATCCACATAACCAAACTCTCTTGGCTCCTTAGTCAGTGCCAGCTTCAAATGATCTTCCTGAGCCAGCTCTTCCAGCAACTCTTCCGATAAAGCATCTAACGTCCTAATGTTGAAAGCTTGCCCTTCTATCGTAGGCTTCTTCAAAACATCATTGATATCGAAGTCTAGCCTTATATCTTTACCCAAGTGCAAGGCAATCTTCCCGTTCTTGACGTCTATTATGAGCGGATCCTTTGGTGTACAGAGAATGAGCGGATCCTTTGGTTCTTCATCCATTTCCAACACAACAAAGTCTGTAGGCACGTTCACTCCACTGATCTTCACTGGCAAGTCCTCAAGCAATCCCACGGGTAACCTCACACTCCTGTCAGCTAGCACCAACGAGATTCTACAATCCTTGAAACGGGTAAAGCCAAGTTTCTTTGCCACGGAATGAGGCATCAGATTTATGCTAGCTCCGAGATAACAAAGGCAACTCTTGAACTCCAAAGGAGATAAAGCGCAAGGTATATTGAAGCTTCCAGGGTCTCCCAACTTCTTAGGGACTATCTCCTTGTGTATCACAGCACTACACTCCTCACTTAGAACAAGCACGTCCTTACTTTCCTTATTATTCTTAACGAGAGTGTCTTTGAAGAATTTGGCGCATTTAGGCATCATTGCAAGGCAGTCCACGAGAGGTAGCTTGATCTCTACGTCCTTAAGATGCTTCTCAAACAATACTCATGCTTCTCTATGAATTCTTCTTGAAACGGCCAGGAAAAGGTAGCTTAGGTACATACGGTGGAGGTACATAAGCATCCTTCTCCTTTGTAGTTTGCTCTGCTTTCTTCTCAACAACCGCTTTGTCTCCTCTTCTTGGCCCTTGAATCGAGATATTGTCAAAGTTGATCTCATCATTAGTGATAAAGGTTTTTTCTTTACGGTCTAATGCAGCAGAGAACTTATCAAAACTCTAATGCATGCAACGTTGTAGTAAGGCAAGCAGAGAGTGTCAATCCAGTTCTAGGTGATAGAGAATCCACAGAGAATGCAAGATCTAGGACAAATCTAAGTGAAATGAGACAGTTTGTTGAGAAAATCTTGAAAACTAATTGCAGCAACCTAAACAGAGTGAAACCTATTTTAAAAATACTAGAAAGCAAGCAGTTACCACGAGGAACAAACAGATAAATTAAAGGGAAGAGCTTCGAATTGTTAAAATTCGACTAGTGGATCGACCACAAGATCGACCACTAGATCGAGCAGAAACGATCGATCTCGTCTAAAATCGTAAGAACAAGGAATCTAAAGACCAGGAAGCTATCAAACAACAAGCAAAAGGTGATATGCGACGCAAATAAGCTAAAGAGAAGGGTTTCAGGGTCGAGATTCATATAAGGGGTTTCAAAGGTTGACCTTGGGTTTGAAACTTTAGATCGACTCACTTGGTGAGGGTCTCTAAGCCTCGAAAACAGAACAAGATCTATCTGTGGCTTTCGGTATAGATCACTCTTTCATCCTCTCCTCCAAACCCATGGCTTTTGGTGGAAAAAGAGGTTGAAAGGCAAGGAAAACAGATTTCGAACAATTGCTTAACTAGTCCCCCAAACTACCATGGCTTTTGGGAAGGGGTAACTAATCACTAAGGTGAGATCTTCCGAGGTCCCTGGATCCTGTCAAGGTAAGGGACCTCTCGGATCGTGAAGCTCTTGGCGTGAGAGTCTTCAAGCATTAAGCTTTCATCACCTTAGAAGAGATAGATTTAAAACGTTTAGAAAACAAACCAAGATCGAACCTTTTCTACCCTTCAATCCTCTCAACCCTTAACCCTGGATGAACTACTCACTACACATAAAGGAAATCAAGCAAAGACGAAGAGAAGAAACGATAGACATGAAAGATAAACTGGATTAAAAACGATAAAGATTCGAAAATACAAAAGCTTGAAACTCTTCTACAATGGGTGTTCTTCCGAAAAACCAGAGAGAAAAACTTAAAACTTGGAGAGAAGGTAAAAATCTCAAAAGTTATCGAAAAGTAGTCACCGCCTTTGCCAAAAATGCCAAAACAGTCCAATGGTCCCCCCCGTCGCTAACAGCCAAAAACGGTTGAAAGGACAGAGATCGACCATTGGATCGAGTTGGTCTCTCGATCATATCCGGGCATAGTGTCTTCGGCTCGATCCGGGTCTCAATCTCCTTCGGCGAATCGAGTGTTGCATCCGATCTCGGTATCGATCTCCGGGAGGATCGAGTGGTGTACTCGATCCGGCTCTCGCTCTGCATGGCGTCATTTACGTCCGTACCGATGCATCGACTGCTTCACTCGATCTTCGTCTCGATCATTATCCTTGGATCGCCTAGTTGGATCGATCTTCTGGTCGATCAACTCCTAGATCGACCGGCCATGCTCGATCTGCTCCTCGATCACTGGTCCTTAGCATTTTCCCGAGCTTCCATGAACCGCTACATTGGTCTCCACACCTCCACGAACCTCCGTGTCTCCAAAGCAACCATAAACAACCTGGAATGGATGCAAAATGCAGAGAAAATGCAAATGCTGATGCAAGAATGCTCTAGGACTCTAAGTGATGCAATCTAACCTAAAACATGATACAAATGCATAAAAAAAACTATCTAATGAGTATGCAAAATGTATGCAAAATGCAATGACATCAACTCCCCCAAACTTACTCCTTGCTTGCCCTCAAGCAACGAAAAATAAGTAAGGAAGAGAGGTTTTCAGAAAAATCAAAGGGGTTTTAAACTTTTTGCAAAGGTGCCTTTCGAATAGGTCATCTCAATGTCCTAGTTAACAATTCTAAAATGCTAACCTTACACTCATACTCCAAAGAACTTAGCCATACTCATCACACAAAGAAATTCAAATCATGACTCTCTTATTCCTAACAATCAAAGAAATTCATCCTTTAACATTTATTAACATTCGAACCATGAATCAAACTTATGCACTTTAAAGCAAAACACATTTGGCTAAGGGTTATGGTTATGAGCATAAAATGATCTCATTTGAAAAGGGTTTATAATTAGACAAGGGTTTCTCTCAAAAATGGTTTGAACTAATGCATAATGCTAAAGGTAAAGACAATTTATGCATACATGATTAGATTCTCATCTACCCACGTAAACTATCAAACAGTCCTATACCCCTCTCATTTAAGAAATTTAATCCTCACTCACCTCTTAAGAGTCTACCCCTTTCTTCTCAACTTAGCAATCCCCAATTCAAAACAAGAACATTTTTAAACTTTTTAGGCTAGTGAGAAGGTTTTGAAAATAATTTTGCTCTTTAGATATTTCTTATTGGTAGCTCTCTTATTTATTTTTTTTCTTTTCTTTTTATTTTTATTTGGCACTTAGGCTCTTTTATTTATTTTTTTCTTTTCTTTTTCTCCCTCTTTATGCCAAGTTCAAACCAAAAATAAGGCCTCACAAAGATGTCACACAAGAACATTTGGCTTCAAAGGAGGGTAAGGTTCAAGGAGGGAGTTCTACTTAGGCTCACAAAGAGTGGTAAAAAGGAAGAAGAGAGCCTAAATATTTTAAAACCATGTGTTCATTTTCAAATGCATAAGAATGATAATTAGATTTTCAAATTAAGGTTTTCACTTAGTAGGATGAGTTTCAAATCATGAGAGTTCAATTCAAGTCATGAAAATCCTAACTAATGATCCAAGCATGGTTAGAACTTACTTTCAAAGTATAAACAAAGCATTAGAGAACTACTAACTAGGGCATTGAAATGATTCATAAGTAAAACACCTTTTTAAGAAATCCTAACCCCTTATGCAAATGCAATCAACCTAAGTGATATGAGAAATTCTAGACTCAATCTTACATGTTTTTAAAGAAATGAATGCAACTACATGAATTTTGAAAAAAACAATTTTTAAAATTTTTACCAATTTTTCATGACTAAGACTCAAGGATGCAAAAGAAAGATAAGATCAAAGAACACAAGATTAAATCACACAAGTACTCCCCCAAACTTGCTTGACACCGTCCCGGTGGCAAACTCATCTGAAGGAGCAATCAAACACAATGCAAGAAATAAGAGATGTGCGGTTATATACAATGGAGGAAGGTTGTTACCTCTTGTCTAGGCTCGGCTGGAACTTGAGGACGTTCCAGAGGAGCTAGAGATTGTTGCCTTTCCTTTGTCGCCTGGTTCTTGGAGGGAGTGGCGAGCTGGTTGAATGTTTTCTCCTTGGGTCTCGCGGATCACAACTCCTCCGGTTGAGAGTCTCCTCTTCTCGGGTTGTTGTATTTCCTGGCTTGCAGCTGGCTTAGGCTGGCTTCCTTGGAGTTGTTTGACCTTCTTCCCCAGCTTCTTAAGCATCTTCCCTTGCCACTTGTTGATCTTCCGCTGCATCTCCACCACCGAGGCTAAGAACTTCTCGGCTTTGGTCCTTGGCTCAAAATCCAGCTTTGGCAATGTGTAAGCCTCGGGTATCTCATCCTCTGTCCCTGGAGATTCTGACCTTTGGCGCGGTTGAATGGCTGCAGCTGGCGGTCCTCCTAAAGGAGCAAAACACTCCTCCTCCATCGGTAAGAACTCGATGTTCCCAACACCAAGTAGCTCTGTTTCATCCTTGTTGGGAAGAATGCACACTCGCTTCTTGTCCTTATCATGAATGAAGAGGTAAGCATAGAACCCCTCAGCTGGCGTGCGTCCCAAGCTATCAGTGTTTCTCATGTATGCTTCATCCATGAAGACTCGGTTTGGGACGTGAGCAAAGTCATGGATGGGCACACCGGCTTGCACGAACAAGGGAGTAAGGAAGCCGCCAATGTAGGATGATGTTGCCTTGCACCGTAAGGCATAACCCTTGTACTTCACCAGAGAAGCCGCGAGTACACAGCCGTAGTTCACTTCATCGCCAAGTTCATCTTCAATGGGATCTTCATTCTCATCCGGATCGGACACCAAATGCTTCAAACCTTGGAAAAGGAAGCACAGCTCCGTCTTCGTGACAGTAGGAGCAACTGACCTTCCACTGAATGTATTAGCAATCAGCTTCAAGGTATACCTCAGCACTGGATTCCTGACTCTCTTGATCTTGGCGGTGTTGGCTTTGTAATCCTCCTTGCTGATGAGATCCCACAACTCGTCGGCTTTCTTGAAGGCAGGGAACTCCACCTTATGTGCATCAGCCTTGAGACCGTAGGCTTGGCATAGCTCGGGGATGGATAGCGTGTAAGCTTGGCGGCCAACCTTGAAGTAGAGACGGCCTTGAGAAGGAACAGGAGCACTCGGATTCTCGTACCGGAACTCCAAGGTTGCAAGGAAATCAATTGTCACCTCGAGGATAGTAGGGCAGTCCATCCGCGACAAACACCTCAGACCGATGTTGTTGAGGAGTTGATCGAAGTCTCCAAGAAGCCCGAGCCTGGACAGAAGCCCTCGATCAGCAAACTTCGTGGGTTCAAACCGGAGCCTCTCCAACCTCTTCTTATCCCTCTTCTCTTCTTTGCTCCACCGGACCCTCTCTTGAGCAACCACCTCTTGAGTTTCTCCTTCTTGTGCTTGCTCCTCTCTTGTTCTCTTTGGTGCCATTGCTCCTGAAAAAATATTTCTAGAGAATGTTTAGCAAAGGGCGATTTGATGAGAATAAGAGGATAAGAGAAGAAGATTTATATAGACTACCCTAGAATTTTGGGGATCAAGCAAAAATATTAGCTAAATAAAAGGAAATCAAATCTTTGAGATACTGAAAATCCAGAATTTTTCCTAATACTTAGCTAATTTTAAAAATTCAAATCTGATCCTATATCCTAAAACAAGAACTTGCGATTTTTAAGGAGATTTTCTTGAAATAAAATCATTAAAATCCGAAAATACCTTTTGCAAGTGTGAATGATACTTTGTTAAACCTTAAAGCTTTTAAAAACTCTCACTCTCTTTGTAGGAAAACTCGAGCAAACAGAAGTGAGAGAGTGAGAAGCAAGTTGAAACATTTAAAGAGTTTAACAAAACCAAAACAATGGGTGGTCAAAGCGGTTTTCTGACAAAAGTCTTGGTCAAGGCACATCTTTCATGGTCAAAGATGCTTGCCTTGACCAAGTTTGAATTTAAAAACTGGAGGGAAAAGCAATAAAGAGGGAAAGAAATTTGTTACCTCGGCATGAGATCGAGTCCTTTTGGTCGATCTAGGACTCGATCTCATGCCTAAAATGGCTTAGATCGAGAGGGTTACTCGATTTGGGACTCGATTCAAAGTGAATCGAGTCCTGGATCGATTGGCTCTCTCGATCAATGAGATGTTGGCTCCTCGGCTAAGTCCCTCTGATCGAGCTAAGTCCCCGATTTAGGGGTCGATTTGGCTTGGATCGAGTGGTGGATCGAGTCGGTGTGATCGATCAATTTTCCACAGATTTTCCCGAGAGAAATTAGATCGGTCGATCTGGTTTGAATCGATCGATCCTTTTTCGTCAAGGTCGATCTTCTCACTCGTTCTCGTCTAGATCGACTGGCTCCTCTCGATTCACTGACTCGATCTAGCAAAGATCGAGTCAGGTTCAGTCGATCTAGCACTCGATCTCTAGCCTTATCGTAGCCCCTATTGCTCCTTTTGGACCTCAAAGACAAGGTTTAGATTCCTTAAACCTGCTCCTACACACTAAAAACATAAAAGCATAAAACTAGAAGAGAAATGAAAGCAAAAATATGTACAAGATAGACATGGGAATGCCTCCCAAGTGCGCTTTCTTTAACGTCTTTAGCTAGACCTTACTTGGCTAAGCGGATGGTGGGTCTTGGAGAAGCACCGAGGTACTCTCCTTGTCAAAGCTGTCTGCTAGGTAGGGCTTCACTTTATGCCCGTTGACGGTGAATGCACTACCGCTTCTTCCCATCAGAGTAACAGCTCCGTAAGGCAAGACCTCCTGAATCACGAACGGTCTGCTCCACCTTGATTTTAGCTTGCCCGGGAAGAGCTTCAGCCTCGAGTTGTACAACAACACCAGTCCTCCTTCCTTAAGCTCCTTGGCAACCAGTTTCTTGTCATGAGCCTCCTTAGTTCGCTCCTTGTAGATCCTAGAACTCTCGTAAGAATTCAACCTCAACTCGTCCAGTTCATGTAGCTGAATGAGACGCTTTTCCTGAGCCGTCTTGAGATCAAAGTTCAGCCTCTTCACAGCCCATAATGCACGGTGTTCCAGCTCAACCGGGAGGTGACAACTCTTTCCATATAGTAGAGTGAAAGGAGTTGTACCAATCGGCGTTTTGAAAGCGGTACGGTAAGCCCAAAGAGCATCGTCCAGCTTCACTGACCAGTCCTTCCTTGTTGCTCCAACGGTCTTCTCCAGAATAGCTTTGATCTGCCTGTTAGAGACTTCCACCTGACCGCTCATTTGAGGATGATACGGTGTAGCCACCTTATGCTTAACCCCATACTTTCTCAAGAGGCTCTCAAAAACCTTGTTTACAAAATGGCTTCCTCCATCACTTATAACAACCTTGGGTACCCCAAACCTTGGAAAGATGATACTCTTGAACAACTTGATCACAACCTTAGAGTCGTTTGTAGGGGAAGCAACAGCCTCAACCCATTTGGAGACATAATCCACAGCTACTAAGATGTATTTGTTGCCGTATGAAGAAGGGAAAGGCCCCATGAAGTCAATACCCCACGCATCGAACACGTCAACCTCGAAGATAGGAACTTGGGGCATTTCATTCCTTTTGGTAATGTTCCCCGCTCGCTGACATGCCTCACAGCTCTTCACAAACTCGTGTGCATCTCTGAATATAGACGGCCACCAGAAACCCGCTTGTAACACCTTCGTGGCTGTTTTGAACGAAGCGAAATGTCCTCCGTAGGAAGAGCCGTGGCAATGATAGAGAATATCCTTGGCTTCTTCCTTTGTAACACATCTCCGGTACAAGCTTTCTACTCCTCTTTTGTATAAGTAGGGATCATCCCAAAAGTAGTCACTAGCCTCCCTCAAAAACTTTTTCTTGTGATAACCGTTGAGATGTGTTGGCGCCTCACCACATGCTAGGTAGTTCACCACATCAGCATACCATGGTAGATCCTCCTCTTTGAAACTCAACACTTCCTAAAACCTTCCTTCTAGCTTCCCACAAACCGCAGTAGTAATTGCCATAAGTTGTTCTTCTGGAAGAGAGTCGTCTAAAGGGAGAGACTCGTTGATCCTTAGCCTTGAGAGGTGGTCAGCGACTCCATTTTCTATCCCCTTCTTGTCTTTAATCTCCATGTCGAACTCCTGAAGTAAGAGAATCCATCTTAAGAGCCGAGGTTTGGTATCTTTCTTTGAGTAGATGTACCGTAGAGCAGCATGATCCGTGTATACAATAGCCTTGGAGCCAACGAGATATGATCTGAACTTCTCGAAGGCGAAGACTACTGCAAGCAGCTCCTTCTCCGTAGTGGTGTATCGTGATTGCGTGTCATCCAAGGTCCTTGAAGCATAATAGATCACATGCAGCTTCTTGTCCTTCTTCTGACCAAGGACTGCTCCTACAGCGTAATCACTAGCATCACACATGATCTCAAAAGGGAGAGACCAGTCTGGTGCTTGGACTATAGGGGCTGACGTGAGGGCTTCCTTGATGGTCACGAAAGCCTTCAAACACTCCTCATCGAATACAAACTCAGCTTCTTTGCACAACAGCCGTGTAAGGGAGCGTGCAATCATGGAGAAGTCTTTGATGAAGCGCCTATAGAACCCCGCGTGTCCCAAGAAGCTTCGGATCCCTTTAACATTAACCGGTGGCTCCAAACCCATCATAACCTCAACCTTAGCCTGATCAACCTCAATACCCTTCTCTGAAATCTTGTGACCGAGTACTATCCCTTCCTTGACCATGAAGTGGCATTTCTCCCAATTCAGCACCAGTTTTTGTTTCTTCACAACGTTTAAGTACCCTGCAGAGATTCAACAAACACGCAGGAAAGGACGCACCATACACAGAGAAGTCATCCATAAACACCTCTACCATCTCCTCTATAAGATCGGAGAAGATCGACATCATACACCGCTGAAAGGTAGCCGATGCATTACACAATCCAAACGGCATCCTTCGATATGCAAAGGTACCGTAGGGACATGTAAAAGTCGTTTTCTCCTGATCGTTTGGGTGAATAGGTATTTGAAAGAAACCGCTATACCCATCGAGAAAACAGTAGTAAGGGTGATTTGCAAGTCTCTCAAGCATCTGATGAATAAAAGGCAAAGGGAAATGGTCTTTTCTCGTCGCAAGGTTAAGCTTTCTATAGTCAATACACATTCTATGACCAGTAATGGTCCTAGTAGGGATAAGTTCATCCTTTTCATTTCTTATGACCGTGATCCCTCCCTTCTTAGGCACCACGTGTACAGGTGAAACCCACGTGCTGTCACTTATGGGATAGATCACGTCAGCCTCTAAAAGCTTAAGGATTTCTTTCTTAACAACCTCTTTCAAGTTAGGATTCAAACGCCTTTGATGTTCTACAGAAGTGGCGTTCTCATTATCCAAGTGAATCCTATGAGTGCAAAGCATTGGTGAAAGGCCTTTGATGTCACTTAAAGAGTACCCAATGGCCTTCCTATAATTTCTCAGCTCAGATAAGAGCGAGTGCAACTCATCATCACTAAGGTTCTCGTTTACTATCACAGGATAGGTGTCATTAGGTCCTAAGAAAGCATACCTTAGCCCTTTTGGGAGCTCCTTAAGGTCCACCTTTGGGGCTAACAGCTCACTCCAGTCATCCTCGTGGCTGTTGTTGTTGTTCTCCTCCTTGGAACTCTCCTTTGAACTCGAGGCATGGCCCTTCAGACTGCTTTCCTCTATCGCTATCCCTCCTTTGATCGAGTCTTCCTGTCGATTCTCCTCTCGATGTCGTCTAGATCGAGCCATTTCACTCGATTCAATTACTCGATTTGATATGGATCGAGTAAGGGATCGAGGCGTTGAGTCGATCTTTTGATTGGACTCCAAAATGATCGGGACACTTCTCTCGATCGTCGACTCGATTGTTTCTTCTAATCGAGCATCATTCTCGATCTGTCGGTCGATTGTTGCACCGGATCGAGTTGGGTTCTCGATTGGCATGTCGATCTGACTCCTGGATCGAGTGATGGCGTCGATCTCGGGGTCGATTTCTAGGCAACATCCTTCTTCATTCTTGATGATCCTCCTCGAATCTAGCAGGTTCACGTACTCTTGAGTTCTCTGGTCCACATAGCCAAACTCTCCTGGCTCCTTAGTGAGTGCTAGCTTCAAATGGTCTTCTATAGCTAGCTCTTCTAGCAACTCATCCGCCAAGGCATCCATCGTTTCGATATAGAAAGCTTGTCCTTCAATGGTTGGCTTCTTTAGAACCTTGTTGATGTCAAAGTCTAGCCTGATTTCTTTCCCCAAATGCAAGGCAATCTTCCCATTCTTCCCGTCTATTATGGCTCCGGTGGTTGCTAGGAATGGTCTTCCTAAGATGAGTGGGTCTTTTGGCTCCTCGTCCATCTCCAGCACTACAAAGTCTGTAGGTACGTTTACTCCACTGATTCGCACCGACAAGTCTTCAAGCAACCCCACTGGTAGTCTCACGCTCCTATCAGCCAACACCAATGAGATCCGACATTCCTTAAACCGAGTGAAACCAAGCTTCTTAGCCACGGAGTGAGGCATCAAGTTTATGCTGGCTCCGAGATCACACAAGCAGCTCTTGAACTCAAGGGGACCCAAAGCACACGGTATGGTGAAGCTTCCAGGATCTCCCAGTTTCTTAGGCAATATCTCCTTATGAATAACCGCGCTACACTCTTCGCTTAGTACAAGCACTTCTTTGCTTAGTACAGTCTACAAGAGGCAACTTTATCTCCACGTCTCTCAAGTGCTTCTCAAATAGGATTTGGTGCTTCTCTATTAACTGCTTTTTGAACCGACCCGGGAATGGCAACTTTGGTACGTATTCATCCTTCTCCTTGGTGGTTTTCTCAGCCTTCTTCTCAACGAACGCCTTGTCACCTCTCCTCGATCCTTGGATCCATACGTTGTCAAAGTTTATCTCCTCATTATCAGCTGAAAGTTTACCCTCCCCCTCTTGAATTACAACGTCCTCGTTGGTCTTTGTAGAAACCGGAGGATCAAGCTCTTTGCCACTTCTCAACGTAATAGCATTGGCATACTCCTTTGGATTTTGTTCACACTTTCCCGGAAGGCTGTTCTGTCCACTCGTGCTTGCTTTGCCCTTCTCTAGCTGCTTGATCTTGTTGTTGAGGTTTGTTATTTGAGTAGAGAAGTCGGTTAAGGATGAATCCAGCCGAGTGTTCATTTCAGCGAACTTTTGATTTGTAGAAGCTTGCCCTTGTATTAACTGTTGGAACATTGCTTGAACCGGATCAACTTGTTGTTGCATCGGTTGTTGTTGTTGTTGAGGTGCAAAGCCCGGAGGGTAGTTAGAAGTATAACCCTTGTTTTGTTGTTGTTGCCCTTGGAAGTTGCCTTGCCCTTGGCCTTGGAATCCACCGCTTGGTTGAAAGCCTTTGTTGTAAGGGATGAAAGGCTTAGCTTGTTGAGCAGGGTACACTTGATCTTTAGGGTTGGCTACATTGGTGCTTCGGTAAGAGAGGTTGTTGTTCTGGTAGCCTTGGTTGTAGCCTTGAGACTTGTAGTTGTTCTGACCGGCTACCCAATTTGCTTCTTCTTGGCTTAGCTCTAACTCTTCTTGGTTGTCCTCAGCTTCACCAACGAAGTGAACATGCTTCTGATTAGCTAAGACCAACTTGTCAATCTTCTCATGCAACGATTTGAGCTCCTTCTTGTGAGAGTCTAGTTCTGATCCCCTTGGTGCTCGGTCATAATCCTCGGCATAGTTTCCATCACTCAACGCAAGGTTCTCTATTAGCTCCATACCCTCTTCTACTTCTTGACCGAGGAAGTTGCCTTTGCTAGCTGTATCAAGCAACAACCGGATCTTTGGTGAAGCTCCACGGTAGATTGTGCTGAGTAGAGTCTCCTCACTGAACCCGTGATGAGGACATTGGATCGTGTAGTCTTTGAAACGCTCCATAGCCTCATTGAATGTCTCGTTGTTCCTTTGAGTGAAACCGCTGATTTCGCTTCTCAACCGAGCAGTCCTTGTGCTTGAGAAGAACTTGGAGAGGAAAGCCTTCTTACACTCAGCCCATGATGTGATGGTGCCTTGTGGTAGGGTCTTCTCCCAATGTCTAGCTTTGTCTCCGAGGAAAAAGGGGAAGAGACGCAGCTTGAAGGCATCTTCTGATATACCGTTGATCTTGATCATTCCACACACTTGCTCAAAATTGTCCAAGTGTTCCAACGGGTCTTCCATTGCTAAGCCGTGGAACTTGTTGTTTTG
The DNA here is from genome assembly GCA_911865555.2 of Thlaspi arvense. Lineage (NCBI taxonomy): Eukaryota > Viridiplantae > Streptophyta > Magnoliopsida > Brassicales > Brassicaceae > Thlaspi > Thlaspi arvense. Next base: position 18,100,612 of record OU466860.2, read on the forward strand.
CACCATAGATATGAAGCCTGGCTTGATCTCAAAGTTGTTGTTTTGTACCGGAGGAGGAGTGATCCCAAACCTATTGTGGTGGGTATTGGGAGCATCTCCGGCTCCTATGATCCTCGGAGGTCTAGCCGCGTGTTGGGGGATACCATTGCCCCGTCCTGCTAGAGGAGGACCTTCAGGATGGTCATTCTCAGCCATGTCTTCAAAGTTGACCTGACCGTTCTGAACTATCTCTTCAAATGCTCTTGTTTGATCTCTGACTCTCCTTTGACGTGAGTGTCCGAGTTGATGTATGTTGTCAAGCGGTTGAAGAAGGTTGTTGTCTCCCCTTGAACGTAAATTCATGTACCTGAAAGTACACGGTTTAGAATAGTATTAGTAACTTGTAAAAAGGTAAAGACTTAGTCTTTGCTAAGACCCAAATCTCTATGTTCTCTAAGCAACCTAGAATGGCAACGGCGCCATTTGAAAAAGGTTTTTTCTTTACGGTCTAATGCAGCAGAGAACTTATCAAAACTCTAATGCATGCAACGTTGTAGTAAGGCAAGCAGAGAGTGTCAATCCAGTTCTAGGTGATAGAGAATCCACAGAGAATGCAAGATCTAGGACAAATCTAAGTGAAATGAGACAGTTTGTTGAGAAAATCTTGAAAACTAATTGCAGCAACCTAAACAGAGTGAAACCTATTTTAAAAATACTAGAAAGCAAGCAGTTACCACGAGGAATAAACAGATAAATTAAAGGAAAGAGCTTCGAATTGTTAAAATTCGACTAGTGGATCGACCACAAGATCGACCACTAGATCGAGCAGAAACGATCGATCTCGTCTAAAATCGTAAGAACAAGGAATCTAAAGACCAGGAAGCTATCAAACAACAAGCAAAAGGTGATATGCGACGCAAATAAGCTAAAGAGAAGGGTTTCAGGGTCGAGATTCATATAAGGGGTTTCAAAGGTTGATCTTGGGTTTGAAACTTTGATCGACTCACTTGGTGAGGGTCTCTAAGCCTCGAAAACAGAACAAGATCTATCCGTGGCTTTCGGTATAGATCACTCTTTCATCCTCTCCTCCAAACCCATGGCTTTTGGTGGAAAAAGAGGTTGAAAGGCAAGGAAAATATATTTCGAACAATGGCTTAACTAGTCCCCCAAACTACCATGGCTTTTGGGAAGGGGTAACTAATCACTAAGGTGAGATCTTCCGAGGTCCCTGGATCCTGTCAAGGTAAGGGACCTCTCGGATCGTGAAGCTCTTGGCGTGAGAGTCTTTAAGCATTAAGCTTTCATCACCTTAGAAGAGATAGATTTAAAACGTTTAGAAAACAAACCAAGATCGAACCTTTTCTACCCTTCAATCCTCTCAACCCTTAACCCTGGATGAACTACTCACTACACATAAAGGAAATCAAGCAAAGACGAAGAGAAGAAACGATAGACATGAAAGATAAACTGGATTAAAAATGATAAAGATTCGAAAATACAAAAGCTTGAAACTCTTCTACAATGGGTGTTCTTCCGAAAAACCAGAGAGAAAAACTTAAAACTTGGAGAGAAGGTAAAAATCTCAAAAGTTATCGAAAAGTAGTCGCCGCCTTTGCCAAAAATGCCAAAACAGTCCAATGGTCCCCCCCGTCGCTAACAGCCAAAAACGGTTGAAAGGACAGAGATCGACCATTGGATCGAGTTGGTCTCTCGATCATATCCGGGCATAGTGTGTTCGGCTCGATCCGGGTCTCGATCTCCTTCGGCGAATCGAGTGTTGCATCCGATCTCGGTATCGATCTCCGGGAGGATCGAGTGGTGTACTCGATCCGGCTCTCGCCCTGCATAGCGTCATTTACGTCCGTACCGATGCATCGACTGCTTCACTCGATCTCCGTCTCGATCATTATCCTTGGATCGCCTAGTTGGCTCGATCTTCTGGTCGATCAACTCCTAGATCGACCGGCCATGCTCGATCTGCTCCTCGATCACTGGTCCTTAGCATTTTCCCGAGCTTCCATGAACCGCTACATTGGTCTCCACACCTCCACGAACCTCCGTGTCTCCAAAGCAACCATAAACAACCTGGAATGGATGCAAAATGCAGAGAAAATGCAAATGCTGATGCAAGAATGCTCTAGGACTCTAAGTGATGCAATCTAACCTAAAACATGATACAAATGCATAAAAAAAACTATCTAATGAGTATGCAAAATGTATGCAAAATGCAATGACATCAATTAGCTGAAAGCTTACCCTCCCCCACTTGAATTACAACGTCCTCGTTGTTCTTGGGTGTAACCGTAGGTGCAAGTTCCTTTCCGCTTCTTAACGTGATGGCGTTGGCATATTCCTTAGGGTTCTGCTCACACTTGCCCCTGAGGCTATTCTGACCACTTGTACTCGCCTTCCCCTTGTCTAGCTGCTTGATTTTGAGTCAGTGAGAGACGAGTCTAAACGAGTGTTCATCTCGGCAAACTTCTGGTTTGTAGAGGCTTGCCCTTGAATCAATTGTTGGAACATAGCTTGGACAGGATTAACTTGTTGTTGCATCGGTTGTTGCTGATGAGGTACAAAGCCCGGAGGGTACATTGGCGTATAACCCTTGTTTCCTTGCTGTTGCCCTTGGAAGTTGTTTTGCCCTAGCCCTTGGAAGCCACCACTCGGCTGAAAAACCTTTGTTGTATGGTACGAAAGGCTTTGCTTGCTGAGCAGGGTACACTTGATCCTTAGGGTTTGCTACATTGGTGCTGCGGTATGAGAGATTGTTGTTCTTGTTGTAGCCTTGTGAATAGCCTTGAGGTTTGTAGTTGTTTTGACCCGCCACCCAATTGGCTTCTTCTTGGCTCAACTCAAGCTCCTCTTGGCTCTCATCCGCTTCACCAACAAAGTGAACATGCTTCTGATATGCCAAAACCAACATGTCAATCTTCTCGTGTAATGATTCAACTCTTTCTTGTGAGACTCTAGCGCAGAACCACGCGGTGCACGGTCATAATCTTCAGCATAGTTGCCGTCACTTAGTGCTATGTTCTCAATCAGCTCCATGCCTTCTTCTACCTCTTGACCAAGGAAGTTCCCCTTACTGGCCGTGTCAAGCAACAAGCGAATCTTTGGTGAAGCTCCTCGGTAGATAGTGCTTAGAAGAGTCTCTTCGCTGAAGCTGTGGTGAGGACAATCTTCGACCTATTGTGATGAGTATTGGGAGCATCTCTGGCTCCTATGATCCTTGGTGGTCTAGCCGCGTGTTGGGGGTTTCCATTGCCCCTTCCCACTGCCCCGGGAGCTGGAGGAGGTCCCTCTGGATGCTCGTGTTCAGCCATAGCTTCAAAGTCAACCAAACCGTGCTGAACAATCTCCTCAAAAGCTCTAGCTTGTTCTCGTACTCTTCTTTGCCGTGAATGACCAAGTTGATGAATGTTGTCCAAGGGTTGAAGTAGATTGTTGTCTCCCCTTGAACGAAGGTGCATGTACCTGATAGAAACACGTTTGAGAGTGGAGAAATTAGTAACTTAAACAAAGTAAAGCTTAGTCTTTACTAAGCCCCAAATCTCTATGCTTTCTAACACTCCTAGAACGGCAACAGCGCCATTTGATAACAATATTTTTGCAAGGCGAGGATGCAATGAGGCTATCAAAACTCAAATGCAAAACCAGGTTGTAGTACAGTATGCAAGTGAGTGTCAATCCATTCCTAAGAGCTAGAAAGGTCAGAGAGAATGCAAGGGCAGTGTAAAGCTAAGAAAATGATAAGCGATTTTGTAAAAATCCTAAAAACTATATGCAGCAACCAAATGGAATGCAAAACTATTTTAAAATTACTAGGAAAGAGTGAACTACCACGACGAAAAGACAGAATGATTAAAATGCAAAGCTACGAATTTATAAAAATCGACTAGTGGATCGACCACAGGATCGACCCCTAGATCGAGCAGTTTGGATCGATCTCGTCTAAAAATGCAAGTACGAAGAAACTAATGACCAGGATGCGACGAACATCAAGCGAATGATTAACAAAGATGTAAGAATGCTAAGAAAGAAGGGTCTAGGGTTGAGATTCATGTTAGGGGTTTCAAAGGTCCAAGCTTGGTTTGAAAACTCTAGATCTACTCACTTTTTGAGATTCTCTAAGCCTTGAAAACAAAACAAGACCCATCCATGGCGTGTGGTATGGATTACTCTCTCATTCTCTCCTCCAGACCCATGGCGTTTGGCGGAAAAAGAGATTCAGAGGCAAGGAAAACAGATTTCAACCACGCGGCTTGACTAGTCCTCTAAACTACCATGGCGTTTGGGAATGAGTAACTAGCCTCTAAGATGTGATTTTCAGAGATCTTTTGATCCTATCAAGGTAAGAGCTCTCTCTGATCATAAAGATCTTGGCGTGAGACTCTTTAAGCCTTAGGAACTCAACATCTTAGAAGAGAAAGCTATTAAGAACGAGAAAACAACAAACTTGAAAACCCTTTAGACCCCGTGAATCCTCTCAACCCCGAAACCCTAATGAAACTACTGACTACACATTAAGTAAACTCAGTAAAGCATGAAGAATAAAACGATAAACATGAAAAAGATGGATTAAGCTTAAACGATTCGAAATATTCAAGAACAAAGCTCAAAGTCTAACAATGGCGGATCATCTCTATACCAGAGAGAAAAAGCATAAAAAGATAAGAATGAAAAGTGTGTGGGAAAAGATCATCGCCGCCTTCCCAAAATGGGCCAAACAACTCGATGGTCCCCCCCCTCGCTAGCGGCCAAAAATGGTTGAAAGGACTGAGATCGACCTCGAGATCAAGCATGCTTCTCGATCATCTTTGGACATCGTGTCTTCAACTCGATCTGTGTCTCGATCTTCTTCAGTGGATCGAGTGTTGCATCCGATCCTGGTATCGATCTTTTGGCGGATCGGGTGGTGGACTCGATCTGGCTCTCGCTTTGCATGGCGTCATTTACGTTCGTACCACTTGATCGATTGCTTCACTCGATCTCCGTCTCGATCAGGTTCCTTGGATCGGAAGGACTACTCGATCTTCTGGTCGATCTCACCTATATCGACCGGCCGTGCTCGATCTGCTCCCCGATCTCTGGTCCTTAGCAAACATCTGTTGTTCCCACGAACCTCCACACTAGCCTCAGCACGTCCACGAACTCCACGACTCCAAATTAGCCAGAAACAACCTGAATATGATGCAAAATGCAAGAAACATGCGTATGCTGGTGCAAGAATGCTCTAGGGCTTAAAATGGTGCAATCTAGCCTAAAGTGTGATGTAAATGCATGAAAAGCTAACTTATATGTATGCAAAATACATGCAATATGCAGTAACATCAGTGTTCTAATAGCATTTGCTTATATCCCCAGAACATAATCATATTCTACCCTTTTCTTGAAGCTTTTTGCTTCTTTGATCCCACTCTTCTTTCTCCTTTGGAACTTCTTTGATGATGCAGCTTCTTTATTTGCATAGATCTTTTTATGATTAGCCAAACTTCTCAAGGTTAGTTATGTGCACTCCTTTTCCTTTGCTTTTTTTCTTCCTTTCTTCACTTGAAACCCCAAAATCGAAAACCCAAAACCACCCCTTTTTAACCAAAAAAACCTAGCCTAACTAGGTGAGCTAGTTATACAATGGAAGTGTCACTTTGTAGTTCTAAACCCAACACTTTTTACTAAGCTCATTCCTTAAAAAAAGGTTTCACAATTACTCACAAATAATTTTTGGCTTGAAAGAAGGTTTGCTTAATGGCAGGGAAGTCTATTTGGACTAAAAAGAGTGGTGAAAGGGATAAGAAAGCCCAAATATGTCTATGGTATCCATGAAAACACTTTCAATGCATAAGACATGATAATTATCAATTCAAATTATGGCTCTAGTAAATAGAGATTGAATTCAGATCATGCAAGCTTCATCAAGACAAGAGCATCAAGCAAAGAAATTTAAGTGTGGTTCAAACTTCAATTCAATCTAGACCATAACATCAAAGAACTAACAACATAGGCGATGAAGTGATTTCAAGAATTAACATCTCTCAAAGGCAAAAATCATGCTCAAAATTTCGAATTCATGATACCTGAATGCAAATGCAACTAGATGCAATACTAAAATGCAAGATGCAATCTTAAAATTCAAGATGCAACTAAATGATGACTCTATACTTTTAAAAATATTTGAAATTGTTTCAAATTTTTGCAAGAAGAGTGCTATGCAAGAGGTGAATGCTAATATTTGAAAGAGACTTGTTAGTAGCACACCTTTACCCCACAGTTAAATTACACGGTCCATGTGTAATCCACGGTATAATAAAAATGGAAGAGGAGGCAATATCCAAAAAAAAAATTTAAAAAATTAAGAGAAGAGGAAAAGAAGGAAAAGGCAGAGTTGTAGGAGTATACCTCAAGGTTTTATGGAGAAGAGGAGTTGAAATCCTTTAAGGAGTTTCTGTGATTGGTCCTCCTCGGTATTGGTTCTTGGTGTTGACGCCATAAGGAGGATTGCTTAGTGTACCAACAAGTGATCATACCGAGCAGAAGTGTCTGGTTTGTACTCGGTATGGTACCTCGGTGCAACTGCACCGACCAATTTTTGTCCGGTTTTGGTCGGTACACCAGCTCGGTGCAGAAGCTGGTTGTGGCCCTTTGGTGTTTGCCACCTTCTTTGGACCATTTGAGTCCTCTTATGACCCTGAAACACTAAACAAAAGAGATTAAAAGCAAAAAGAACATATATATATATATATTTAATCATGAAATTACCTCCCAAGTGTGCTTTTTATAGTCACAAAGATTGACTTTTGGCATTTGAAACTCAAAGATAATAGTGCAATGGAACTAGTTTTCCCTCTCCAATCATGAAAAACACAAAAAACAAATTACAAAAAAATGGCCTAGGCTAAGCAAGAAATCGAACTCAAATGCGTTAAACACTCATGAACTAGTAACGGCGCCAATTGAAAGAATTGTTTTTGAGGTCTATCAATACCTCTCTACACATGCCATTGTAGTTGATAAAGGCAATCAATCCAATCCAAGGGCTAAGGAACAGATGAGATGCAGAAATCTTACTAAGCTAAGCCTAATTATATATAAAGGTGTTCTTAAACTAACAACCTAAGGTGAACAAAGAAGAAGACAAAGGAAAAAGAAATCTAACATCCTAGGACAAGAAATGCAAACTGGAAAACAGAGCAAGAATACAGAGGTAAACACTTAAAGCAAAACACAAAATGCAAGGTTCAAATCTAGGTGATTAGCAAGGTGAAACCAAATCAAGAGCAACGCTTTTAAGCAAAGATCAATGCATTAAACTCTAAGGAAGGATCACTAATATATATTAACCCAGTCCTTTGGTGCTAATCCTTTTGACTAATCACATTTCAAACCCACTTTCAATGGTGTATATATGACAAGAAAGCATTCAGCAAAAGGTCCATAAATCCAAAAAGCATCTTAGAATCTAATCTCTTTCACTAAGACTACTACTCTCTTATGCAATGGATCAAATACTAACTCACACTCCCATGCATAATCAATATTTAAAATTAGTTCCCTTTCCCTTAAGTACTAAAGCATTAAGAAGAAGTGTGCAAGAAATGATAGATGGAAAGACTCATGACTATCTAAACACTATTTTCATGTAACTACATTCAAGCATTTCAAAAAACACCTTACATGCAAGCCAAACACGCATTATATCTTTTTTCTCAATAAAGGATGTACTAAGCATTAAACACAATTTCAAGAGAAGAGATTAATAAAGATTTAACAATATAGCACCCTAATCGTCAACGGAAACACTTTGCTCATCAAAAATTCAAGAACCTCTAAACTCAAGAACAAAAATTCGAAATTACTGAAGAAAAATAAATAAGAGAACAAGACTAAAAGATTAAAGTACTAAAGATTAAGAGAAAGAAACCTTACACAAAAATTATATACAATGATCCAATCAATTACCCACAAAGGGTTTGTTCTTGATTATTAGAAACCAAAGCAAAGCTTTGGGACAAAAGAAAGGATAAGAAGTAAATATATTAGGTGTAGGCTATTTATAGGACAGGCCCCAAAAACGACATGATCAACAAAAAGAAGAGGTTTACAAAATAGTCAACTTTTGCTCTGGATAAGACTGTACCGAGGAAGGACAGGATGGTTCTCGTCAATGCACTTGCTCGGTGTAGATTCTTGGGTGCAGACAATGTTGCTAGAATCACCGTATCTCTTTAACAACCGATCGGAATGACCTGATTCCAACTCCATTGGAAAGCTAACTCGATCTTCTTCAAGATAAATGATGGACTCTGAGGCGAAATCTCACTGGAAAGCGTTCGTTCGGACCCATTTATCCACACTGTCCAGTATACCAGGCCGACACCTTCTTTGGCTTTGGTCAGTGCAGGACGCACCGAGCAGGACATGGAACGGTTCTCCAAGTTATGGCTCGGCGGTATGGATGCACCATGGGGAGTCGCCGGTGTACAGACTGGCATTGCTCATCCTATGGGACCTTCCAGGATGAATACTATATATTGAACGGTGAGCCGTCTGTAAGATCTCCTCTCTTAGTCTCACGCCTTCTGGTACGGCGATTCTACCTTTTAATAGTAGGGTTCCGTCTCCAGCCAGGTGATATCCACTTGGATCTTCTGCTTCGGCTCCTTCCACTTTCTCAATGATTTTGAGGATCTTCTCGTCACGCCATTGTTCCTCTCGAATCCGTTGAATCAATCCAACTTGATTTAGTGCTTGGAGTCATAAGGGTTGGCTTGGTTCGCCCTCTAAAGCTGATAGGCTTACCAGTTTCAATTCCCGGTTTACTTTTCTGCGCTCAAATCGGCCCTTCGTTGGCTTGAGGCATCCGCGACTATGTTGGCTTTGCCCTGGTGATACTGGATTTGCACGTCATAATCTGCAATCAACTCCATCCATCGTCTTTTGTCGTATGGTCCGTGAACACTTGTATACTTTCCTCGTATAAGTAGAATCTCCATATCTTTAGTGCGAATACAACTGCGGCCATTTCCAGGTCATTCATCGGGTAATTCTCTTCGTGTTTACGTAACTGTCTAGAGGCGTAGGCGATAACTTTGCCCTCCTGCATCAGGACACAACCCAATCCTACTCTTGAAGCATCTGTGTATATTACATAAGGTTTGCCCGACTCCGGTAATGTCAGTATATGTGCTGACAATAGCGCCTCCTTGAGTTTCACAAACGCTTCTTCCGCCTCTAAACTCCAAACAAAAGGGACCTCTTTCCCCGTAAGTTTTGTCAAAGGTTTAGCAATATAAGAGAAACCCTTAACAAACCTCTGATTATATCCAGCTAAACCGAGAAAGCTTCGGACCTCGGTAACAGTTGTTGGACCTGGCCATTCTTGAAGGGCTTCCACTTTCTCCGGATCCACTGTTACACCTTTTTCTGAGACTCGATGTCCTAGAAAACCACTCTCCCTCTTCCAGAAACGGCACTTACTGAACTTGGCATACAGCTTCTTGTCCCTCAGTCTTTCTAGAACCTTCCGTAAGTGTTACTTATGCTCCTCCTTCGTCCGGGAATTGATCAAGATGTCATCGATAAAGATGATCACGAATTGATCCAAGTAGTCGTGGAACACCTCATTCATGAGTCTCATGATTGCTGCTGGGCCGTTTGTCAGTCCAAATGGCATGACTACAAACTTGTACTGCCTGTATCTTGTATTAAACGCCGTCTTTTGGACATCTCCGTCTGCGATTGAGATTTGATGATAGTCTGACGCACGTCTATCTTCGAGAACCAACTACCTCCTTGTAACTGGTCTAACAATTCATCGATCCTAGGAAGTGGGTACTTATCCTTGATCGTGAAATTATTAATCCCGCGATAGTCGATGCGTAGCCTCATACTGCCGTCTTTGTTCTTCAGGAATAAGATCGGTGCTCCCCAAGGCGATGAGCTCTGTCGGATGAATCCATTCCCCATCAGATCTTCTAGCTGCGTTTTTAATTCAGCTAACTCGGCTGGGGCCATCCGATAAGGTGTCTTTACTATTGGCGTCGCTCCCAACTCTAAGTTTATAGTGAACGGGTTCTTCCTTGGCGGGGGTAACTTTCTCAGCGCCTTGAGCACATCTGTGTACTCTCGACCTATCGGGATATCCTCTACCCTCAACTCTTCATCCTTATCCTCCTTAACCACCCTAATGGCAACTAAATACGCTTCCCCGTATTCTAGTTGTGCACTATCCTTGCGGCTGCTACTAAGGATACTACCGCACTAGGTTTTATCCCATAGTACGTCGTATCGGGATTCTGGCTCTCCCTAAGGGTGACTCTCACTTTCTCACAATCTAACTGGACCCTATAACTAGACAGCCAATCCATACCGAGGATAACCTTGAAATGGCCTAGGGGCATTACTAACAGGTTTGCCCTAAAGGTTCTATCCCTAACCTTTACGGGTACTGCTAAGACCATTTTAACTGCACTAAGGGGTTCATTTCTGGGAGTTAACACGGAAACACTCACATCCTCACTCACTAAGGAATATTAAACCTAGACGCTACCTCGGGATTCACAAAACTATGCGTCGCCCCCGAGTCGAACAACACATGCCGTGGGAATCCCACCAACATGTAGTGTTCCTGTTATGGGACCGTTAGTTGTTCCAGTGGAGTCTAATGCTACTGCCTCGGGTAACAACCTATTAAACTATCTACTGGGCAGAAGGTACCGGATTACCTAAGTTGGTTTTTGCGACACCTTTGACTCGATAAAACATTGAAAACAGGCTTGTCCCGTGAGCATGATCCTCAAACCATGCTCTGATACCACCATTTGTACCCCCCCCCCCCCCCCCCCCCCCGCCCCCATTCGATCTATACCCAAGGTCGAACCGCGAATGTCACAGTGCCGAGGTTCAATTGATAAGTCAGCCCGTCTTGGAACGAATCCAAGCATAAGTCCGTCTTGCCAAGTTAGCTCGAACCCTCTCGACAAAGGCCTAAGGCTTCTCAACTCGTACCCCGATCTCGAGTTGTGTTAGTCCGGACTAGACTAATATCATTAAGCAAGCCTAAGTTTGTAAAAGCGTACTTAATATTAATACGAGAGCATTCTCTAAAATACGTTCTTACAAACCAGTTTGGTGTCTTCGCATCTGTGTAAAACCTGAGAAAGATTGGACAAGCAGACACCAAAGGGGGATCCATAGACATTAAATTCATCCATGAATACATTCACTATCTCTTCAACCAAGTCAGAAAAGATAGAAGTCATACACCTCTGAAAAATAACAGGAGCATTGCATAAACCAAAAGGAATTCTCCTATAAGCAAATGTTCCATATGGGCAAGTAAAAGTTGTTTTCTCTTGATCATTAGGATGGATAGTGTAATAACCCTGTCAAAGAGCTAAACGACCCAGACGGAGCTTTCAGTTATGGAAACCCCTCGGTACAATTTTAAAAATTATGGGACTTTGCATGGAAGTAGCCAAGACCCTACTGAAGCCCATGGAAGAATAATTTCTCCAAGAAAAATTCTGATGAGGTCGCTAAAAATATAACAAGCTGATAGATGCGTCCAAGCCGCGAAATGGGTTAAACGGAGGAGAAACAACCTCGGTCAAGAACCTATTGATATTACCATATATTTTGCATATTTAGAATGCATTTAGTTCTAGTTTTCATGCATTCATCTTCAATTATAGGCTAGTTTCTACCACTTGTTGCATTCTAGGTCCTAGATCATTTTGCTTTCGCATTTTGCATAGTTTCTGCATCTTTTGCATTATTATCAGGTTGTTTGGGACATACTGGAGCTGTGAACATTGCGTGGACGTGCTGAGGATCAAAATGGAGTTTTTGGACCCTTGGAGAACTCAGCCATGCATGCAAAGGATCCGAGATCGAGCACCGAATCGAGCAAGGCAGGTAGATCTAGACGAGTTCGACCAGAAGATCGAGTGACTCAAGTCATTTCAAGGAGGAGGATCGAGACCAAGATCGAGAGAGGAGATCGATCGTGAGTATGGACGTGAATAACGCCATGAAGAGCGAGAGCCAGATTGAGACCACGACTCGATCATCCAAAGATCGAGTAGAAGATCGAAGGAAGTGCTCGATCCATCCAACCAAATCGACTTGAAGATCGAGCAAAAGAAGGCGATCCGTGGAGAAGATTGAGTGAGCTGATCGATCTCAAGATCAATCTCTGGAGCCTTATCCGGCCAGCTCATCTTTGGAGCGTATTGAGGGGACCATTAGTGCTGTTTGACTATTTTGGGCAAAGGGCGTCTATCACTTTCTCACACTCACTTTGTCTTATCTTTTTCTGTTTTCCCTTAGGCGATTTTCCGCCATTGTTCTGTTCTTGAAGTTTTTCCATGTTTTGAATCTTGAATCTTTTTAATATTAAGCATTTTCCTTTAAGCGCTTTCCTTAATCGTGATTAGCATTTCATCTATTGCATTTCAATCGGTTTTAAGTATGAGTAGTGAGTAGTTTTCTTTGGGTAAAAAGTTGGGGCGATTCAAAGGGGTTTAAGGGTTTATGCTTTTGGATTTTTCTTGTTCTTCACTTAATCTCTTCTAGGATTTGGGGTCTTAAGGCTTAGGGAGTCTTGGAAAATATCTCTATGATTCCAGGACTTCTCTTACCTTGAACGGATTCAGAGATCCTTGAAAACCAAATCCTAGAGACTAATCTACCCTCTCCCAAACGCCATGGATGTAGAGGAGGTTAGTTAGGCCCCTTATTGAGATCTGTAGTACATGCTCTTTGATCTCTCTTTCCACCATAACCCATGGGTTTGGTGGAGAGGTCGAAGATGGGGTTCATACTACACGCCATGGATGATCCTAGTTTAAGTTTCTCAAGGCTTAGGGAAAGCTCATCAAATGAGTAGATCTATGTGTTTTCAAACCAAAGCTTGAACCTTTGAACTCTCTTGAACATGACCCCCGAGCTTGAACCCTCTTTTTAGCATTTTAAAACTCTAGTTTATCATCCCCTTGTCATAAAGCTTGCGTCTTGATCATTCGAAGTCATTAATCTAAGTTGCTAGAAGTGTCCTGTTTTACCCGTTTCAGTGCTCGATTTTTTAGTAATTAATATATTTGCATTTTAGAGTCTCTGTTTTCTTCTAGTAGTTGTTAACCCTCTTCCAGGGATTTTAAAATAATTTCCCTGTTCATTTGGTCGTTGCATTTAGTTTTCATCGATTTTACCATCTATTTAACCGGCTCTGCTTAGATTTGCTTGGTTCTTGCATTCTTAGTGTTCTTTCTTCACCCAGGCTGGATTGATACTCTCTTGCATACTGTACTACAATTATAGGTTGCTTGAGCTTTGTTATTCTTGCTGCATTAATCTTGTTTATCAAATGGCGCCGTTGCCAACTTGGGTTTGTTAGAAAGCATTAGGGTTTGGAGCTTAGTAAAGACTAAGCCTTTACATTTACTTTGGTTCCTGATTTCTCTGCCTTCATACTTGTGTTTTTAGGTACAAGAATCTGAGGTCTTGGGGTGACAACAATCTACTTAAACCCCTGGACAATATTCATCAACTCAGACACGCAAGATCAAGAAGAGCAAGAGAGCAAGCTCAAGCCTTTGAAGAGATTGCGCAAGCTGGTACAGTTGACTTTGCAAGAATGGCTAAGCAAGAACATCCTGAGGGACCTCCACCAGCTCACGGTGCTGTAGGAAGGGGCAATAGAAACCCCAACCATGCAGCTAGACCGCCACGGATCATTGGTGCTGGTGATGCTCCAAATACACATCACAACCGCTTTGGGATCACTCCTCCACCAGTCCAAAACAACAACTTTGAGATCAAGCCAGGCTTTGTCTCTATGGTTCAGAATAACAAGTTCCACGGGCTGGCTATGGAAGACCCTTTGGAGCACCTTGATAACTTTGAGCAAGTTTGTGGAATGATAAAGATCAATGGGATCTCGGAAGATGCTTTCAAGCTAAGGCTCTTTCCATTTTCTCTTGGAGATAAGGCTAGGCACAGGGAGAAGACCCTCCCACAAGGCACCATTACTTCTTGGGCTGATTGCAAGAAGGCGTTCCTCTCAAAGTTTTGTAAAGCACAAGAACAGCTAGGCTGCAAAGTGAGATCAGCGGATTCACTCAAAGGCAGAAAAAGACATTCAGTGAATCTCTGGAGCGGTTCAAGGATTATACCATTCAGTGTCCTCACCGTGGCTTCAGTGAAGAGACTCTCTTGAGCACAATATACCGAGGAGCATTATCCAAGATCAGAATGTTGCTTGATACAGCAAGCAAGGGTAACTTTCTTGGTCAAGAAGTGGAAGAGGGTATGGAGCTTATAGAGAACTTGGCTTTGAGTGATGGAAATTACACTGAAGATTATGACCGAGCACCTAGAGGTTCCAAGCTTGAGTCACACAAGAAGGAGCTCAAATCGCTCCATGAGAAGATAGACAAGCTATTGCTTGCAAATAAAAAGCAAGTACATTTCGTGAGAGAAGCCGAAGAAGTCTTAGAGGAGTTAATGTGCCAACCGACTATGTTGTTCTAGAGATTGATGAAGAGCCAAAGGATCCTCTAATCCTTGGAAGACCGTTTCTTGCAACCGCTGGAGCCATCATTGACGTGAAGAATGGCAAGATCTCTCTATACTTGGGCAAGGACATCAAGCTAGGCTTTGATATCAATGAAGTCTTCAAGAAGCCAACCATTGGAGGATAAGCTTTCTACATTGAGACTTTGGATGCTTCAGCCGATGAGTTGCTAGAGAAGCTGGCACAGGAAGATCACTTGCCGCTGGCCATGACAAAGGAGTATGGAGAGTTTGGTTTTCTAAGTGAGCAGACTCAAGAATACGTTCACATCCTTTATTCTCGCAAGGTTGTGAAGGAACATGAAGGCGGGTGCCTAGAGATTGATCAGAAAATCGAGGACTTTACTCGATCCAAGACAAAGATCGATAAGAAGATCGAGGAGGGTGGTCGATCCGGTCAAGAAATTGATGAGGAGATCGAGAGAAGCAACTCGATCAGTTCAGAGAACGACTCAGTGAATCGATCAACTGCTCGATCCACATCAAATCGAGCAAGAGATCGATATGAGTGAAATCGATCCGGACCAGAACGAGGGGAAGATTGACTGGATGACTTGATGTCAGAGGAAACAACGGTTTAAGATGGCAGCCCGAAAGCTCATATCTCGGGTTCAAAAGAGGCTAATGAGGATGGCAATATCAACACAAGCCACGAGGAGGACTGGAGCGAGCTGCTAGCCCTAAAGGTGGACCTAAAGGAGCTCCCTCATGGGCTAAGGTACGCTTTATTGAGATCTAATGACACTTATCCTGTCATTGTGAATGAAAAATTGAGTGATGATGAGTTAAACTCACTCCTTAAGGAGTTGATAAATTATAGAAAGGCCATTGGGTACTCTCTAAGTGACATCAATGGCCTTTCACCAATACTTTGTACTCACAGGATTCACTAATAAAATGAAAACACTTCTTCTGTTGAACATCAAAGACGCTTAAACCCGAATTTGAAAGAAGTAGCGAAGAAAGAGATCTTGAAACTGTTAGAGGCTGACGTGTTATACCCAATCAGTGATAGCTGATGTTTAGGTTTTTAAGCTTTAACTCAATCCTCAAACACACATGTCATTGTAGTACTTGAGGTGTCAATCCAATCCAAAGGCTAAGTAACAGATGAGATGCAGAAAACTTGCCAAGCTAGGCCAAATAAAGAGAGGGAATTGAACTCTAACAACCTAAGATGAACAAGAAGGAAATCTAACAACCTAAGGATGAACAAGAAGAAAGCAAAACACAAAAGGTGAAAATCAAGCAAAGCAACCAAAATAAAGGAAAAACAGAGCAAATTTAGAACAGAGCTTAAAATAGAGAAAATATGGGACTTGTGATGAGATAATTGGTAATAGGGAACTCTTGACTCCGCCTATGATGGTTACAAACTCACACAATGTTATTCATTATGCATAGGATCCATTTATATGACTAATCCAATCTCTTGGCACTAATCCCTTTGCTAATTATCAAGTCAAGAACTAATTCTCATTAGTGAAATGATAAAGAGCAAGCAATAAGACAAATCTATGAACCCTATATTGCCAAATCACTCCCTAGACAGTCAATCTCTTGAGCTAGGATAAGCAATTCTCTTGCAAAGAATTTCAGGCATTTCATCAAACACTTGGTGGGAATAAAATGAGTCTAAGATCTTAATCAACTTAGCTAAGGCTAATTAAGCATTAAACACAGCAATCAAGAAAGGAAATGGAAGAATTAACACTAAGAAATCATATATAGTCTCTAATTCCCTAAAAAGAAATGCAAACTAGAAAATAGAGACTCAAGACTAATGAATAACAAGGTGAATCTAAAAACATGATCAAGGTGAAAGAAACAATCAATGCATTAATCTCTAGGCAAGGACTACTGATCTAGACTAATCCAGTCTCTTGGCATTAATCCCTTTTCTAATCACATATTAAAGATAAATCTCTTTACTCAAACACAAAATCATCAAGCATTAAGGTTAAAGTCCATAGAGCCAAAAAGCATGCTAGACATCTAGTTTCCTATGCTAGGTTTACTAATCTCTTGTGCAATAGAACTAACATTAACTCACACTCTCATGCATAATCAATGTCTAAAGAACAATTTCTCATCAATATGGTGTTAAGTACTTAAGCACAAGCTATGCAAGACATGACATCAACCATAACTTCATTCAAGCATTTCAGCAAACACCTTAAGTGCAATACTAGAAAGCCTAAGATCTACTTATCCTACAAAGAGGTACTAAACATGAATAACATTAACACAAGAAGACATAATCAATGATCCAACATTCTAACACCTTAAACAATCACTAGAAACACTTTTGTTCTTCAAAAACCAAGAATCTCAAAACTCAAGGATAGAAATTCGAAAATACTAAGGCATAATAAATAAAAAAAGCAAGACTAGAAGATGAAATACTTAAAATTAAAAAAATCATTTTCCTCTTCCATTTATTGATCAGATGCTTGAAAGATTAGCTAATCACCCATATTACTGCTTTCTTGATGGTTATAGTGGTTTCTTTCAAATACAAATTCATCCTAACGATCAAGAGAAGATGACTTTCACATGCCCTTATGGTACCTTTGCATATCGAAGGATGCCTTTTGGGTTATGTAATGCACCAGCAACCATTCAAAGGTGCATGATGTCTATCTTCTCTGATCTTATAGAGGAAATGGTGGAAGTATTTATGGATGATTTTTCTGTGTATGGTACGTCCTTTTCTGCTTGTTTGTCAAATCTTTGCAAGGTACTCAAGAGATGTGAGGAGACGAACTTGGTGCTGAACTGGGAGAATTGTCACTTCATGGTGAAGGAAGGGATTGTACTCGTTCACAAGATATCTGAGCAAGGAATAGAGGTTGACAAAGCAAAGATCAAGGTCATGATGAGTCTTGAGCCGCCGGTTAATATCAAGGGGATAAGGAGCTTCTTAGGACATGCCGGCTTCTACAGGAGATTCATAAAGGATTTTTCCAAGATAGCACGCCCTCTTACACGGTTGTTATGCAAGGAAGCTGACTTTGTCTTTGATGAGGAGTATCTTCACGCTTTCAAGACCATCAAGGAGGCTCTTGTCACTGCACCTATAGTACAAGCACCAGATTGGAGCTTACCCTTCGAGATCATGTGCGACGCGAGTGACTACGCCGTGGGAGCTGTTCTAGGGCAGAGGAAAGACAAGAGGTTGCATGTTATCTAGTAGGCCAGTCGTACCTTGGATGACACGCAATTGAGATATGCTACAACCGAGAAGGAACTGCTAGCCGTTGTGTTTGCTTTTGAGAAGTTCAGATCATACTTGGTGGGCTCTAAGATTGTTGTATACACGGATCACGCTGCTTTGAGGTATATCTACTCCAAGAACGATACCAAGCCGAGGCTCTTAAGGTGGATTCTTCTTCTACAAGAGTTTGATATGGAGATAAAAGACAAGAAGGGGATAGAGAATGGTGTTGCTGATCACCTTTCTAGGATGAGAATCAATGAAGCCTTGCCCTTAGATGATTCATGATATGATGAAGGAAGACATTGGTGAGCTAACGGCTAAGGAAGAACAAGATCTAAGCAAGCAGGAAACTGAAGACATTCAGGAGGTTCAAGAAGGTCCCATGACCCGTTCAAAGACTAAGGCATTTCATAATGCCTTAGAAGTGTTGCTTAGTCGGTCCATTCATGAAGCATATAATAAAAAGGCTATACATACTGCTTTGGTATGCATAATAGCCGATGACTAGTTAATGGGTTTGTAGAAGCTTTTGTGCTCTTTTTCCCTTAGTTAGTTTTGTCCCATTGGGTTTTCCCACTAAGGTTTTTAACGAGGCAAGTGTTTCTACAACATCATTGCCCATTAACTTGTCATTTGTCCAAGCCCACTTCTTTCTACCATCCGTGGCTTGGAAGTGTCTAGGTTCATTTTCTTGTTTTTAGTTGTTTTCTTATTCTTGTAGTTTGTGTGATTTTGAACCGAGTCATGCATGGTTAGTCAAGGGGGTTTGTCCCAAGACTAACTTATTGCTCTCTTGTTGTCCGTTCTCCTTCCTCTCTCTTCTCTCCTTAAAACCGTCTGTTTAGTTGTATTTGAGTTTCATCTATCTTTTTAATAGAAATCTCTTTGAAAGTAGATCAACCTCTCTTGGTGTGTAATATCGACGAGATACCCTACTTAGAAACATAGGTGTGTCATATCCTATGTGTTCTAGTAGCTTGTATCAAGAGCCATCCACATCTCTTGCTACATTCCATCTTCATTCTTTCCTCTTTTCCATCCCAAACGGTTCAATTCTCATCACGACGATCAAAACAACCCATCGCCAATGATCAGCACGTTCACCACTTACTTTGAAAGGTCAAGATCATAAGTGGGATCTTATCAATACACTTCCTGAGGAGCAGCTCATGATGGTCAACGCGGTGGTATGTACACGGCTAGGGGATCAGTTTGAAGAAGTTTTGAGTTTCAAGGAAGAAGACCTGCCTTGGTACGTGGATATTGTCAACTTCTTAGCTTGTGGAGAAGAACCTACACATCTTGACCACTACCACAAAAAGAAGTTCATGAGAGATGTCTCTCAATACTTTTGGGACGAGCCTTACCTGTACATGATGGGAGTAGACAGCCTTTACAGAAGGTGTGTAACAAGAGAGGAAGCTAAAGACATTCTCCTTCATTGTCACGGTTCAGCCTATGGAGGTCATTTTGCTTCTTTCAAGATGGCAACAAAGGTCTTACAAGACTGGTTTTGGTGGCCATCGCTATTCAAGGATGCTTATGAGTTTGTTAAGTCTTGTGAAGCATGTCAAAGGGCAGGGAACATCTCAAAGAGGTACGAGAAGCCTCATGTGCCAATCTTTGAAGTTGATGTTTTTGATGCTTGGGGGATTGACATTATGTGTCCGTTCCCATCTTCTTACGACAACAAATTCATCTTGGTGGCTGTTGATTACGTTTCTAAGTGGGTTGAGGCTATAGCTTCCCCAACTAATGACTCAAAGGTGGTGGTTAAGCTCTTCAAGTCCATCATCTTCCCACGGTTTGGAGTTCCCAAGGTAGTGATCAGTGATGGGGGTAGCCACTTCATCAACAATGTGTTTGAAGGCCTCTTGAAGAAGTATGGAGTGAAGCACAAGGTAGCTACACCTTATCACCCACAAACTAGTGGGCAAGTAGAGGTCTCTATTAGACAGATTAAGGCTATCTTAGAGAGGACAGTGGGAGCAACTTGGAAGGATTGGGCAAGTAAACTAGATGATGCTTTATGGGCGTATAGAACCGCCTTCAAGAGTCCTATTGGTACCACTCCCTTCACTCTCCTTTACAGCAAGGCATGTCACCTCCCTGTGGAGCTAGAGCATAGAGCACTGTGGGCTGTTAAGCAGATGAACTTCAGTCTCAAGACGGCACAGGAGAAGAGGTTGATTCAACTCCATGAGTTTGATGAGCTAAGGCTATACGCTTATGAGAGTGCCAAAATCTACAAGGAAAGGACCAAAGCGGTTCATGACAAGAAGTTAGTGCATAAGGAGCTTAAGGAGGGCAGTCTGGTCTTGCTTTACAACTCGCGCTTGAAGCTATTCCCTGGGAAGCTCAAGTCAAGGTGGTGTGGACCTTTTGAGATCAAGAAAGTTCTACCTTATAGTGCGGTTACTTTGGAGGGCAAGAGTGGAAAGTCTTTCACCGTCAATAGGCACAGAGTCAAGCCCTACTTGTCGAGTGACTACAGCAAGGAGGGCACTACAATGCTCCACCAAGATCCTCTTGTGGCCTGAACCAAGTAATGTCTAGCTAAAGACGTTAAAGAAAGCGCACTTGGGAGGCATTCCCATGTCTATCTTGTACATATTTTTGCTTTCTTTCTATTTCAGTTTTATGCTTTTTATGTTTATGTGTGTAGGTGAAGGGATATGGGATTGGAGATCATTATCTTGGAGTCAAAGAGGCGAGGAAAGGAGAAGTATAGGCAAGAGATCGAGTGATAGATCGACTTATCCTGGCTCGATCTTTACTAGATCGAGCTAGTGAAATGAGAGGAGTCATTCGATCTAGATGAGATCAAGTAGACAATCGAGTGATTCAGTCGATCAATAGAGGATAACCCACCAATGCATTTATAACGAGGTGTGGATCGACTGACCTCACTCAATCCTCGATCTGAATCGATCAGTCTACTCGATCTGCCACTCGATCTTAGCCGAAACGACCTCCAAATCGATCATGTGGCTCGATCCAAGGAGCTTAGCTATAATGATGATAAACTCATAATTTAGCATAATTTAGCACTCATTTAGGATAGATTTTGCATTCATATTGCATTCATACTTAGATTATCTGTAACTTTTGCTCCATTTTACGTTTTAGACATGTTTGCATTAACATTTGCATATTTCTTGCATATATGCATTATTTTTAGGTAATATGGAGTACATGGA
The DNA here is from genome assembly GCA_911865555.2 of Thlaspi arvense. NCBI lineage: Eukaryota > Viridiplantae > Streptophyta > Magnoliopsida > Brassicales > Brassicaceae > Thlaspi > Thlaspi arvense. The sequence continues at coordinate 18,121,582 of OU466860.2, forward strand.
GCTGTGTTGGACGCTGAGCATGGACAAGGAGTCAAAAGAAGAGCTTGGGAGTTGTTGGGAGTCAAGAAAGAGTTCGGCCAAAAAGAATTAGGCAGAGATCGACCATCCCACTCGTTTCAGCCTCAGATCGACCACTAGATCGACCAGGCCACTCGAATTAGGCAGAGATAGACCACCAGATCGACCATCCCACTCGTTTCAGCCTCAGATCGACCACTAGATCGACCAGGCCACTCGTTTCAGCTCAGATCGACCACTAGATCGACCAGGCGGGTTGATCTTCGGCCCAGATTTCTGCTTCCTTCCTTGGACAGCTCAGACTTTGTCTTTTAGTGAGGGGACCAGTTGTGTGGTCCTATATGAACACTCTAAACCTAAAATTTTGGGGCATCCATGAAATTTACAGCCTTCATCCCCGTTTTTGGGTTTTGTGGATCACCATTAAAGCATCTTTTTCTATTTTTCAAGCTTTATCTTTTGTAAAAACTTTGATTTTGAATTTAAAAACTTCTCTTTAAGCTTTAATCTTACTTTCTTGTTATCGTAATCATCTTTAACTCCTCTTATCTTATGATTAAGAGGGGTTCGAAAATGATAATAGAGTAGTTCTTTAGGATTTAAGGATGAGGTGATTAGGAAGGTTTTAAAGGTTAGATCTTGGTATTTTGTTGCTCTTAACTTTATCCTTTCTTGGTTTGGAGTATCAAATGCTTAAAGACCTTGAGAGAGGCTTTATGATCCAAGAGATTTCCTTTTCTCATAAGAACTTAGGAATTCTCTTATGTCCAAACCAAGAGACTAGTATGCCTTAAAGACCACAAAAGTGGCAAGTAAGGGCTAGTTAAGCCATGTTAAGATCCGTGCTTCAGCTCCATCAACCATCCTTTTCCACCACAAGCCATGGGTTTGGAGGGGATGAATGATGAGAGGAATTTATCTTACCCACAAGCCATGGGAAGATTGCTTCTTAGGCTTAAGGATAGCTCATTTTGAAATGTGTAGATTTACTTTTTGCAAACCAAGATCGAACCTTGAGCTTCCCTAAGCATGAACCTCAACCTTGGATCTGTTATTTATCATTCAAGTAGTTTCAAAAGCTTTCTCCTTTAGATTTAAAGTTTGCTCATTTAAGTTGCTAGAAATAGTCTTAATTGCCTGTTTTCAGTTTTCGAATTTTCATAATCAGTAGTCTTGCACTTTAAATTCCTAGTTTTCTTCTAGTAGTTGCTAACCCTTAAGAGGGGATTTTAAAATTGTTTTCTTGCTCATTTCGTATTGCATTTAGTTTTTGTTGAATTTCTCCCACATTTACCCAAATTTGACTTAGCTCTACTTTGCTCTTGTATTCCTAGTATCTTTCTCACCTAGGCTGGATTGACACCTAAAGTACTACAGCAACACTAAGAGGGTTTAGGATTGATAATTAGAACTGTATCACTTTTAGTATGGGTTATATTGCAGTGAGGTTATCAAACTCAAATGCAAGATATGTTGTAGTACAGAAAGCAAAATAGAGTCAATCCACTTCTAGGATGATAGAGAATGCACAGAGAATACAAGGACTAATGCAAATCTAAGCGAAATGAGACGGTTTATGAGAAAATCTTTAAAAACTAGATGCAGCAACTTAAACAGAATGAAACCTATTTTAAAAATACTAGAAAGGAAGAAACTACCACGAGAAACAAACAGAATAATTAAAGGAGAAAGCTTCGAATTATTAAAATTCGACTAGTGGATCGACCATGACATCGACCACTAGATCGAGCAGTAACAATCGATCTCGTCTAAAAATGCAAGAACAGTAAAACTAATGACCAGGATGCTATCAGAGATCAGAGAAAGATGAGATAAGATGTAAAGATGCTAAAAGAAAGGGCCTAGGGTGGAGATTCATGGTTAGGGGTTTCAAAGGTTCGACCTTGGGTTTAAAACTTTAAATCGACTCACTTGGTGAGGATCTCTAAGCCTTGAAAACTAAACAAGATCTATCAGTGGCTTTCGGTATAGATCACTCCTTCATCCTCTCTTCCAAACCCATGGCTTTTGGTGGAAAGAGAGGTCGAAGGGCAAGGAAAACAGATTTCAAACGAATGGCTTAACTAATCCCCCAAACTTCCATGGCTTTTGGGAAGGGGTAACTGATGTTATGGCATATTGCATACATTTTGCATACTCATTAGTTAGTTTTTCATGCATTTGTATCATGTTTTAGGTTAGATTTCATCACTTAGGGTCCTAGAGCATTCTTGCATCAGCATATGCATTTTCCTTGCATTTTGCATCACATTCAGGTTGTTTCTGGCTGCTTTGGAGTCATGGAGGTTCGTGGGGGTATGGAGGCTGATGTAGCAGTTCGTGGGAGCTCGGAAATATGCTAAGGACCAGTGATCGAGCATCAGATCGAGCATGGCCGGTCGATCCAGGAGTTGATCGACCATAAGATCGAGCCAACTAGGCGATCCAAGGAGAATGATCGAGACGGAGATCGAGTGAAGCAATCGATCAATCGGTACGGACGTAAATGACGCCATGCAGAGCGAGAGCCAGATCGAGTACACCACTTGATCCACCAGAAGATCGATACCGAGATCGGATGCAACACTCGATTCGCCGAAGAAGATCGAGACCCGGATCGAGCCGAAGACACGATGCCCGGATGTGATCGAGAGAACCACTCGATCCAGTGGTCGATTTCTGTCCTTTCAACCGTTTTTGGCTGTTAGCGATGGGGGGGACCATTGGCTTGTTTGGGCATTTTAGGCAAGGCGGCGAGATGTTTTTTCGATAACTTATAGATTCTTATCCTTTTCTTTCAAGTTTTCTCTCTCGTTTAACAAAGAACACCATTATTGAACCAGTTTTCTCTTAAGCTTTTGTATTCGAATCTTTATCGTTTAATCCAGTTTTTCTTTCATGTTTATCGTCTCGTTTCTTCTGCTTTGCTTAATTTACTCTATGTGTAGTGAGTAGTTCCTTTGGGTTCGGGGTTGAGAAGATTAAGGGGTAGAAAGGGTTCGATCTTGGTTTGTTTTCTAAACGTTTTTAAGGCTATCTCTTCTAAGGTGTTGAAAGCTTAATGCTTGAAGACTCTCACGCCAAGAGCTTCATGATCCGAGAGGTTCCTTACCTTGACAGGATCCAGGAGCCTCGGAAGATCACACCTTAGAGACTAGTTACCCCTTCCCAAAAGCCATGGAAGTTTGGGGGACTAGTTAAGCCATCTACTTGAAATCTGTTTTCCTTGCCTTTCGACCTCTCTTTCCACCAAAAGCCATGGGTTTGGAGGAGAGGATGAAAGAGTGATCTATACCGAAAGCCACGGATAGATTTTGTTTTGTTTTCAAGGCTTAGAGATCCTCACCAAGTGAGTCGATCTAAAGTTTCAAACCCAAGATCGATCCTTTGAAACCCTTTACATGAATCTCAACCCTAGTCCCTTTCTTTTAGAATCTTTAAGTCTTATTTCATCTTTCGCTCGTTACCTGATAGCATCCTGGTCATTAGATTTGTTGTTCTTACGGTTTTAGACGAGATCGATCGTTACTGCTCGATCTAGTGGTCGATCTTGTGGTCGATCCACTAGTCAAATTTTAACAATTCGAAGCTCTTTCCTTTAATCAATCTGTTTGTTTCTCGTGGTAGTTGCTTCCTTTCTAGTATTTTTAAAATAGGTTTCACTCTGTTTAGGTTGCTGCATCTAGTTCTTTGATATTTTCCCATAAACTATCTCATTTTGCTTAGATTTGCTTAGGACCTTGCATTCTTTGTGCATTCTCTGCCTCCTCGAAGTGGATTGACACTCTCCTGCTTGCCTTACTACAATATTGCATGCATTAGAGTTTTGATAACCTCTCTGCTGCATAAACCCTGCTTGAGAAATAGTTTATCAAATGGCGCTGTTGCCATTCTAGGAGTGTTTAGAGAACATAGAGATTTGGGTCTTAGCAAAGACTAAGTCTTTACCTTTTTCAAGTTACTAATATATCTACTCTCAAACGTGTGTTTTCAGGTACATGAATCTTCGTTCAAGGGGAGACAACAATCTTCTACAACCCTTAGACAACATTCATCAACTTGGTCACTCACGGCAAAGGAGAGTCAGGGAGCAAACAAGAGCCTTTGAGGAGATTGTTCAGCATGGCTTGGTTAACTTTGAAGACATGGCTGAACACGAGCATCCAGAAGGACCTCCTCCAGCAGGACGGGGCAATGGAAACCCCCAACACGTGGCTAGACCACCGAGGATCATAGGAGCCGGAGATGCTCCCAATACCCACCACAATAAGTTTGGGATCACTCCTCCTCCGGTACAAAATAATAACTTCGAGATCAAGCCTGGTTTCATCTCCATGGTGCAAAACAACAAGTTCCACGGCTTAGCAATGCAAGACCCGTTGGAGCACCTAGACAACTTCGAGCAAGTATGTGGGATGATCAAGATCAATGGCATATCCGAAGATGCTTTCAAGCTGCGTCTCTTCCCCTTTTCACTCGGAGACAAAGCTAGACATTGGGAGAAGACCCTCCCACAAGGCACCATCACATCATGGGCTGAGTGTAAGGCTGAGTGTAAGAAGGCATTTCTCTCAAAGTTCTTCTCAAGCACCAGGACAGCTCGGTTGAGAAGCGAAATCAGTGGTTTCACTCAAAGGAACAACGAGACATTCAACGAGGCAATGGAGCGTTTCAAAGATTACACGATCCAATGTCCTCATCACGGGTTCAGCGAGGAGACACTACTCAGTACCATATACCGCGGAGCTTCACCAAAGATCCGGTTGTTGCTTGATACAGCTAGCAAAGGGAACTTCCTTGGTCAAGAGGTAGAAGAGGGTATGGAGCTGATAGAAAACCTGGCGTTGAGTGATGGAAACTATGCCGAGGATTATGACCGAGCACCGAGAGGATCAGAAATAGAGTTTCACAAGAAGGAGCTCAAATCGTTGCATGAAAAGATTGACAAGCTGGTGTTAGCTAATCAGAAGCATGTTCACTTTGTTGGTGAAGCTGATGAGAACCAAGAGGAGTTGGAGCTAAACCAAGAAGAAGCAAATTGGGTAGCTGGACAAAACAACTACAAGTCTCAAGGCTACAACCAAGGCTACCAGAACAACAACCTCTCTTACCGAAGCACCAATGTAGCCAACCCTAAAGATCAAGTGTACCCTGCTCAACAAGCTAAACCTTTCATCCCTTACAACAAAGGTTTTCAACCGAGTAGTGGATTCCAAGGTCAAGGACAAGGCAACTTTCAAGGGCAACAACAACACAACAAGGGTTATACTCCTAACTACCCTCCGGGCTTTACACCTCAACAACAACAACCGATGCAACAACAAGTTGATCCGGTTCAAGCAATGTTTCAACAGCTAATACAAGGGCAAGCTTCAACCAACCAGAAGTTCGCTGAAATGAACACTCAGCTAGATTCATCTCTAACCGACTTCTCCACTCAAATCACCAACCTAAACAACAAGATCAAGCAGCTGGAGAAGGGAAAAGCAAGCACGAGTGGTCAGAACAGTCTTCCGGGAAAGTGTGAGCAAAATCCCAAGGAGTATGCCAATGTTATAACGTTGAGAAGCGGCAAAGAGCTCAAACCTCCGGTCTCTACCAAGAACAACGAGGACGTTGTAATTCAAGAGGGGGAGGGTAAACCTTTGGCTGATGGTGATGAGATAAACTTTGACAACGTTTGGATCCAAGGGTCGAGGAGAGGAGATAAGGCGGTAGCTGAGAAGAAAGCTGAGCTAACCACCAAGGAGAAGAATGACTACGTGCCCCCACCTTACGTACCGAAGTTGCCATTCCCCGGTCGTTTTAAAAAGCAGCTTATGGAGAAGCACCGGATCTTGTTTGAGAAGCACCTAAAAAATGTGGAAATCAAGCTGCCTCTTGTAGACGGTCTCGCTATGATGCCCAAGTGCGCCAAGTTTTTCAAGGACATCCTTGTGAATAAGAACAAAGAAAGCAAAGAGGTACTTGTACTAAGTGAAGAGTGTAGTGCGGTTATTCATAAGGAGATAGTGCCTAAGAAGCTGGGAGATCCTGGAAGCTTCACTATACCCTGTGCTTTGGGTCCTCTAGAGTTCAAGAGCTGCTTGTGTGATCTCGGGGCTAGCATAAACTTGATGCCTCACTCCGTGGCTAAGAAGCTTGGTTTCACTCGGTTTAAAGACTGTCAGATCTCATTGGTGCTGGCTGATAGAAGCGTGAGGTTACCAGTGGGGCTTCTTGAAGACTTACCGGTACGGATCAGTGGTGTAAGCGTACCTACAGACTTTGTAGTATTGGAGATGGATGAGGAGCCTAAAGACCCACTTATTTTAGGGAGACCGTTCCTTGCAACTGCCGGGGCTATAATAGATGTGAAGAATGGGAAGATTGCCTTGCATTTGGGGAAGGAGATAAGGCTAGACTTTGACATCAACAAGGTTCTAAAGAAGCCAACCATTGAAGGACAAGCTTTCTATATCGAAACGATGGATGTGATATCATTGCATATTGCATACATTCTGCATACTCATTAGGTAGTTTTTCATGCATTTGTATCATGTTTTAGGCTAGATTGCATCACTTAGGGTCCTAGAGCATTCTTGCATCAGCATATGCATTTTCTCTGCATTTTGCATCCATTCCAGGTTGTTTCTGGTTGCTTTGGAGACACGGAGGTTCGTGGAGGTGTGGAGGCCGATGTAGCAGTTCATGGAAGCTCGGGAGTGTGCTAAGGACCAGTGATCGAGGAGCCGATCGAGCATGGCCGGTCGATCTAGGAGTTGATCGACCAGAAGATCGAGCCAACTAGGCGATCCAAGGATAATGATCGAGATGGAGATCAAGTGAAGCAATCGATGTATCGGTACGGACGTAAATGACGCCATGCAGAGCGAGAGCCGGATCGAGTACACCACTCGATCCTCCCAAAGATCGATACCGAGATCGGATGCAGCACTCGATTCACCGAAGAAGATCGAGACCCGGATCGAGCCGAAGACACGATGGCCGGATATGATCGAGAGAACAACTCGATTGAATGGTCGATCTCTGTCCTTTCAACCGTTTTTGGCTGTTAGCGAAGGGGGGACCATTGGACTGTTTTGACATATTAGGCAAGGCGGCGAATGCTTTTTGGAGAACTTTTAGATTTTCTAACTTTTTTCCTTCAAGTTTTCTCTCTCGTTTTCGGAAGAACACCATTTGTTGAACCAGTTTTCTTTTCAAGCTTTTGTATTCTCGAATCTTATCGTTTAATCTAGTCGTTGTTTCATGTTCATCGTTTCATTTCTTCCACCCTGCTTGATTTACTTTATGTGTAGTGAGTAGTTTACTTTGGGTTAGGGGTTGAGAGGATTAAGGGGTAGAAAAGGTTCGATCTTGGTTTGTTTTCTAAACGTTTTTAAGGCTATCTCTTCTAAGGTGTTGAAAGCTTAATGCTTGAAGACTCTCACCCCAAGAGCTTCATGATCCGAGAGGTCCCTTACCTTGACAGGATCCAGGGGCCTCGGAAGATCTCACCTTAGAGACTAGTTACCCCTTCCCAAAAGCCATGGAAGTTTGGGGGAGTACTTGTGTGATCTCGGAGCTAGCATAAACTTGATGCCTCACTCCGTGGCTAAGAAGCTTGGTTTCACTCGGTTTAAGGAATGTCGGATCTCATTGGTGCTGGCTGATAGGAGCGTGAGATTACCGGTAGGGCTGCTCGAAGACTTACCGGTGCGAATCAGTGGTGTGAATGTACCTACAGACTTTGTAGTGCTGGAGATGGACGAGGAGCCGAAAGACCCACTCATCTTAGGGAGACCATTCCTCGCAACCGCCGGAGCCATAATAGACGTGAAGAATGGGAAGATTGCCTTGCATTTGGGGAAAGAGATCAGGCTAGACTTTGACATCAACAAGGTTCTAAAGAAGCCGACCATTGAAGGACAAGCTTTCTATATCGAAACGATGGATGCCTTGGCAGATGAGTTGCTGGAAGAGCTAGCTTTCGAAGACCATTTGAAGCTAGCACTCACTAAGGAGCCAGGAGAGTTTGGCTATGTGGACCAAAGGACCCAAGAGTACGTGAACCTGCTAGATTCGAGGAGAATCATCAAGAATGAAGAAGGATGTTGCCTAGAAATCGACCCCGAGATCGACGCTATCACTCGATCCAGGAGTCAGATCGACATGCCAATCGAGAACCCAACTCGATCCGGTGCAACAATCGACCAACAGATCGAGAATGATGCTCGATCAGATGAAACAATCGAGTTGACGATCGAGAAAGACCTCCCGATCATTTTGGAGTCCAATCAAGAGATCGACTCAACGTCTCGATCCTTTACTCGATCCACATCAAATCGAGTAAGTGAATCGAGTGAAATGGCTCGATCTAGACGACATCAAGAGGAGAATCGACCGGAGGACTCGATCACAGAAGGGATAGCGATAGAGGAAAGCAGTCTGAAGGGCCATGTCTCGAGTTCAAAGGAGAGTTCCAAGAAGGAGAACAACAACAACAGCAACGAGGATGACTGGAGTGAGCTGTTAGCCCCAAAGGTGGACCTTAAGGAGCTCCCAAAAGGGCTAAGGTATGCTTTCTTGAGACCTAATGACACCTATCCCGTGATAGTAAACGAAAACCTTAGTGATGATGAGTTGCACTCGCTCTTAACTGAGCTGAGAAAGTATAGGAAGGGCATTGGGTACTCTTTAAGTGACATCAAAGGCCTTTCACCAATGCTTTGCACTCATAGGATTCACTTGGATAATGAGAACGCCACTTCTGTAGAACATCAAAGGCGTTTGAATCGTAACTTGAAAGAGGTTGTTAAGAAGGAAATCCTTAAGCTTTTAGAGGCTGACGTGATCTATCCCATAAGTGACAGCACGTGGGTTTCACCTGTACACGTGGTGCCTAAGAAGGAAGGGATCACGGTCGTAAGGAATGAAAAGGATGAACTTATCCCTACTAGGACCATTACTGGTCATAGAATGTGTATTGACTATAGAAAGCTTAACCTTGCGACTAGAAAAGACCATTTCCCTTTGCCTTTTATTGATCAGATGCTTGTGAGACTTGCAAATCACCCTTACTACTGTTTTCTCGATGGGTATAGCGGTTTCTTCCAAATACCTATTCACCCAAACGATCAGGAGAAAACGACTTTTACATGTCCCTACGGTACCTTTGCATATCGAAGGATGCCGTTTGGATTGTGTAATGCACCGACTACCTTTCAGCGGTGTATGATGTCGATCTTCTCCGATCTTATAGAGGAGATGGTAGAGGTGTTTATGGATGACTTCTCTGTGTATGGTGCGTCCTTTCCTGCGTGTTTGTTGAATCTTTGCAGGGTACTTAAACGTTGTGAATTAACAAACCTGGTGCTGAACTGGGAGAAATGCCACTTCATGGTCAAGGAAGGGATAGTGCTCGGTCACAAGATTTCAGAGAGGGGTATTGAGGTTGATCAGGCTAAGGTTGAGGTTATGATGGGTTTGGAACCGCCGGTTAATGTTAAAGGGATCAGAAGCCTCTTGGGACACGCAGGATTCTATAGGCGCTTCATCAAAGATTTCTCCAAGATTGCACGCCCCCTTACACGGCTGTTATGCAAGGAAGCTGAGTTTATATTCGATGAGGAGTGTTTGAAGGCTTTCGTGACCATCAAGGAAGCCCTCATGTCAGCCCCTATAGTCCAAGCACTAGACTGGTCTCTCCCTTTTGAGATTATGTGTGATGCTAGTGACTATGCTGTAGGAGCAGTCCTTGGTCAGAAGAAGGACAAGAAGCTACATGTGATCTATTATGCTTCAAGGACCTTTGATGACACGTAATCACGATACACCACTACGGAGAAGGAACTGCTTGCAGTAGTCTTCGCCTTTGAGAAGTTCAGATCGTATCTCGTTGGCTCCAACGCTATTGTATACACGGATCATGCTGCTCTACGATACATCTACTCAAAGAAAGACACTAAGCCTCGGCTCTTAAGATGGATTCTCTTACTTCAGGAGTTTGACATGGAAATTAAAGACAAGAAGGGGATAGAAAATGGAGTCGCTGACCACCTCTCAAGGCTAAGGATCAACGAGTCTCTCCTTTTAGACGACTCTCTTCCAAAAGAACAACTTATGGCGATTACTACTGCTGTTTGTGGGAAGCTAGAAGGGAGGTTTGAGGAAGTGTTGAGTTTTAAAGAGGAGGATCTACCATGGTACGCTGATATGGTGAACTACCTAGCATGTGGTGAGGAGCCAACACATCTCAACAGCTATCACAAGAAGAGGTTTTTGAGGGAGGCTAGTGACTACTTTTGGGATGAGCCTTACCTATACAAAAGAGGAGTAGACAGCTTGTACCGAAGATGTGTTACAAAGGAAGAAGCTAGGGATATCCTCTATCATTGCCATGGCTCTTTCTACGGAGGACACTTCGCTTCATTCAAAACTGCCACGAAAGTGTTGCAAACGGGTTTCTGGTGGCCGTCTATCTTCAAAGATGCACACGAGTTTGTGAAGGGCTGTGAGGCATGTCAGCGAGCAGGGAACATTACCAAGAGGAATTAAATGCCTCAAGTTCCTATCTTCGAGGTTGACGTGTTCGATGCGTGGGGTATTGACTTCATGGGGCCTTTTCCTTCTCCATACGGCAACAAGTACATCTTAGTAGCTGTGGATTATGTCTCCAAATGGATTGAGGCTGTTACTTCCCCTACAAACAACTCTAAGGTTGTGATCAAGTTGTTCAAGAGTATCATCTTTCCAAGGTTTGGGGTACCCAAGGTTGTTATAAGTGATGGAGGAAGCCATTTTGTAAACAAGGTTTTTGAGAGCCTCTTGAGAAAGTATGGGGTTAAGCATAAGGTGGCTACACCGTATCATCCTCAAACGAGCGGTCAGGTGGAAGTCTCTAACAGGCAGATCAAAGCTATTCTGGAGAAGACCGTTGGAGCAACACGGAAGGACTGGTCAGTGAAGCTGGACGATGCTCTTTGGGCCTACCGTACTGCCTTCAAGATGCCGATTGGTACAACCCCTTTCACTCTACTCTATGGCAAGGGTTGTCACCTCCCGGTTGAGCTGGAACACCGTGCATTGTGGGCTGTGAAGAGGCTGAACTTTGATCTCAAGACGGCTCAGGAAAGGCGTCTTATTCAGCTACACGAACTGGACGAGTTGAGGTTGAATGCTTACGAGAGTTCCAAGATCTACAAGGAGCGGACTAAGGAGGCTCATGACAAGAAATTGGTTGCCAAGGAGCTTAAGGAAGGAGGACTGGTGTTGCTGTACAACTCGAGGCTGAAGCTCTTCCCGGGCAAGCTGAAATCAAGGTGGAGCGGACCGTTCGTGATTCAAGAGGTCTTGCCATATGGAGCTGTTACTCTGATGGGAAGAAGTGGTAGTGCATTCACCGTCAACGGACACAGAGTCAAGCCCTACCGGGCAGACATCTTTGACAAGGAGAGTACTTCGGTGCTCCTCCAAGACCACCATCCGCCTAGATCAAGTAAGGTCTAGCTAAAGACGTTAAAGAAAGCGCACTTGGGAGGCATTCCCATGTTTATCTTGTACATATTTCTGCTTTTATTTCTCTTTCAGTTTTATGTTTTTATGTTTTTAGTGTGTAGGAACAGGTGTAAGGAATCTAAACCTTATCTTTGGGTTCCAAAAGGGGCAATAGGGGTTAAGATAAAGCTAGAGATCGAGTGCTAGATCGACTGATCCTGGCTCGATCTTTGCTAGATCGAGCCAGTGAATCGAGAGGAGCCAGTCGATCTAGACGAGAACGAGTGACAAGATCGATCTTGGCGAAAAAGGATCGATCGATCCAAATCGGATCGACCGATCTAATTTCTCTCGGGAAAATCTGTTGAAAATTGATCGATCACTCGACTCGATCCATCACTCGATCTATGCTAAATCGACCCCTAAATCGAGGACATAGCTCGATCAGAGGGACTTAGCCGAAGAGCCAATATCTCAATGATCGAGAGAGCCAATCGATCCAGGGCTCGATTCACCTTGAATCGAGTCACAAATCGAGTAACCCTCTCGATCTAAGCCATTTTAGGCATGAGATCGAGTCCTAGATCGACCAGAAGGACTCGATCTCATGCCGAGGTAACAATTTTCTTTCCCTCCTTTACTCCTTTCCCTCCAATTTTTAAATTTCAAAACTTGGTCAAGGCAAGCATCTTTGACCATGAAAGATGTGCCTTGACGAAGACTTTTGTCAAAAACCACTTTGACCACCCATTGTTTTGGTTTGTTAAACTCTTTAAATGTTTCAATCTATTCCTCACCCTCTTATTTCTGTTTGCTCGAGTTTTCCTTACAAAGAGAGTGAGAATTTAAAAGCTTTTAAGGTTTAGCAAAGATATCCTCTACTGTTGCAAAGGTATTTTCAAGGTTTAATGATTTTATTTCAAGAAAATCTCCTTAAAAATCGCAAGTTCTTGTTCTAGGATATAGGATCGGATTTGAATTTTTAAAACTAGCTAAGTAATAGGAAAAATTCTTAATTTTCAGTATCTCAAAGATTTTATTTCCTTTTATCTAGCTATTATTTTTATTTGATCCCCAAAATTCTAGAATAGTTTATATAAATCTTCTTCTCCTCTTCTCTTATTCTCATTCAATCGCCTCTTGCTAATCATTCTCTAGAAAAATTTGTTTCAGGAGCAATGGCACCAAAGAGAACAAGAGAGGAGCGAGTGCAAGAAGGAGAAACACAAGAAGTGGTGGTTCAAGAGAGGGTCCGGTGGAGCAAAGATGAGAAGAGGGATAAGAAGAGGTTGGAGAGGCTCCGGTTTGAACCTACAAAGTTTGCTGATCGAGAGCTTCTGTCCAGGCTCGGGATCCTTGGAGACTTCGACCAACTCCTCATGAACATTGGTCTGAGGTGCTTATCGCGGATGGACTGCCCTACAATTCCCGAGGTGACGATAGATTTCCTAGCCACTTTGGAGTTCCGGTACGAGAATCCGAGTGCACCTGTTCCTTCTCAAGGCCGTCTCTATTTCAAGGGTGGCCGCCAAGCCTACACACTATTCATCCCCGAGCTATGCCAAGCCTACGGTCTCAAGGCTGATGCACACAAGGTGGAGTTCCCAGCCTTCAAGAAAGCCGACGACTTTTGGGACCTAATCAGCAACGAAGACTACAAAGCCAACACCGCCAAGATCAAGAGAGTTAGGAGTCCGGTGCTGAGGTATACTTTGAAGCTGATAGCTAATACATTCAGTGGGAGGTCTGTTGCTCCTACTGTCACGAAGACGGAGCTGTGCGTCCTTTTCCAAGGCGTGAAGCATTTGGTGTCTGATCCGGATGCGAATGAAGAACCCATAGAAGATGAACTCGGCGATGAAGTGAATTATGGCTGTGTGCTCGCGGCTTCTCTGGTGAAGTACAAGGCTTATGCCTTACGGTGCAAGGCAACCTCTTCCTACATTGGCGGTTTCCTTACTCCTTTGTTCTTGCAAGCCGCTGTGCCCATCCATGACTTTGCTCACGTCCCAAACAGAGCTTTCATGGATGAAGCATACATGAGAAACACTGATAGCTTGGGACGCACGCCAGCAGAAGGGTTTTATGCTTACCTCTTCATAGATGAGGAAGACAAGAAGAGAGTGTGCATCCTCCCCAACAAAGACGAGACCGAGCTGCTTGGTGTTGGGAACATCGAGTTCTTACCCACAGAGGAAGAATGCTTTGCCCCTTTAGGAGGATCGCCTGCTTCAGCCATTGCCCCGCGCCAAAGGTCAGAGTCTCCAGGAACAGAGGATGAGATGCCCGAGGTTTACACACTTCCCAAGCTGGATTTTGAGCCTAAGACCAAAACCGAGAAGTTCTTAGCCTCGGTGGCGGAGATGCAGCGGAAGATCAACAAGTGGCAAGGGAAGATGCTTAAGAAGCTGGGGAAGAAGGTCAAACAACTCCAAGGAAGCCAGCCTAAGCCAGCTGTAAGCCAGGAGATACAACAACCCGAGAAGGGGAGACTCTCAACCGGAGGAGTTGTGATCCGCGAGACCCAAGGAGAAAACATTCAACCGGCTCGTCACTCCCTCCAAGAACCAGGCAACAAAGGAAAGGCAACAATCTCTAGCTCCTCTGGAACGTCCTCAAGTTCCAGCCGAGCCTAGACAAGAGGTAACAACCTTCCTCCATTGTATATAACCGCACATATTTGTTTCTTGCATTGTGTTTGTTTGCTCCTTCGGATGAGTTTGCCACCGGGACGGTGTCAAGCAAGTTTGGGGGAGTACTTGTGTGATTTAATCTTGTGTTCTTTGATCTTATTTTCCTTTTTACATCCTTGAGACTTAGTCATGAAAAATTGGTAAAATTTTTAAATTTTTTTTCAAAGATTCATGTAGTTGCATTCATCTCTTTAAAAACATGTTAGGATTGAGTCTAGAATTTCTCATATCACCTAGGTTGTTTGCATTTTGCATAAGGGGTTAGGATTTCTTAAAAAGGTGTTTTACTTATGAATCATTTCAATGCCCTAGTTAGTAGTTCTCTAATGCTTTGTTTATGCTTTGAAAGTAAGTTCTAACCATGCTTGGATCACTAGTTAGGATTTTCGTGGCTTGAATTGAACTATCATGATTTGAAACTCATCCTACTAAGTGAAAACCTTAATTTGAAAATCTAATTATCATTCTTATGCATTTGAAAATGAACACATGGTTTTAAAATATTTAGGCTCTCTTCTTCCTTTTTACCACTCTTTGTGAGCCTAAGTAGAACTCCCTCCTTGAACCTTACCCTCCTTTGAAGCCAAATGTTCTTGTGTAACATCTTTGTGAGGCCTTATTTTTGGTTTGAACTTGGCATAAAGTGTTAGGTTTAGGCGACATGATTTGGTTTTCATAATTGATTGCTAGCTTTACATTTTGAAGCTAGGTATAAGCTTAGGATAAGTTTGGGGGATCATTGGGGTTGCTTTCTTGTGTATTTGTTTTCGGTTCAAAAGAGTTTGTGTTTTAAGGAGAGAAATGAGGTTTTAAGTGAAAGGTTTATTTTTAAAAACTAAGTATGCTCTATTTAAGAAGGTAGCTCTCTCTAAATAAAAAAAAGAGAAAAAGAAAAGAAAAAAATAAAATATATATATATAAAAGAGCCTAAGTGCCAAATAAATAAATAAAAAAAAATGAAGAGAAAAATAATAATAATAAGAGAGCTACTAATAAGAAATTCCTAAGAGCAAAAATATTTTTTCAAAACCTTTTCACTAGCCTAAAAAGTTTAAAAATGTCTTCATTTTGAATTGGGGATTGCTAAGTTGAGAAGAAGGGGTAGACTCTTAAGTGGTGAGTGAGGATTAAATTTCTTAAATGAGAGGGGTATAGGACTGTTTGATGGTTTACATGGGTAGATGAGAATCTAATCATGTATGCATAAATTGCCTTTACCTTTAGCATTATGCATTAGTTCAAACCATTTTTGAGAGAAACCCTTGTCTAATTATAAACCCTTTTCAAATGAGATCATTCTATGCTCATGACCGTAACTCTTAGCCAAATGTGTTTTGCTTTAAAGTGCATAAGTTTGATTCATGGTTCGAATGTTAATGAATGTTAAAGGATGAATTTCTTTGATTGTTAGGAATAAGAGACTCATGATTTGAATTTCTTTGTGTGATGAGTATGGCTAAGTCCTTTGGAGTATGAGTGTAAGCTTAGCATTTTAGAATTGTTAACTAGGACATTGAGATGATCTATTCGAAAAGCACCTTTGCAAAAAGTTTAAAACCCCTTTGAATTTTCTGAAAACCTCTCCTCCTTACTTGTTTTTTTTGTTGCTTGAGGGCAAGCAAGAAGTAAGTTTGAGGGAGTTGATATCATTGCATATTGCATACATTCTGCAAACTCATTAGGTAGTTTATCATGCATTTGTATCATGTTTTAGGCTAGATTGCATCACTTAGGGTCCTACAGCATTCTTGCATCAGCATATGCATTTTCTCTGCATTTTGCATCCATTCCAGGTTGTTTCTGGTTGCTTTGGAGACACGGAGGTTCGTGGAGGTGTGGAGGCCGATGTAGCAGTTCATGGAAGCTCGGGAGTGTGCTAAGGACCAGTGATCGAGGAGCAGATCGAGCATGGCCGGTCGATATAGGAGTTGATCGACCAGAAGATCGAGCCAACTAGGCGATCCAAGGATTATGATCGAGATGGAGATCGAGTGAAGCAATCGATGTATCGGTACAGACGTAAATGACGCCATGCAGAGCGAGAGCCGGATCGAGTACACCACTCGATCCTCCCAAAGATCGATACCGAGATCGGATGCAGCACTCGATTCACCGAAGAAGATCGAGACCCGGATCGAGCCGAAGACACGATGGCCGGATATGATCGAGAGAACAACTCGATCCAATGGTCAATCTCTGTCCTTTCTACCGTTTTTGGCTGTTAGCGAAGAGGGGACCATTGGACTGTTTTGACATATTAGGCAACGCGGCGAATGCTTTTTGAAGAACTTTTAGATTTTCTAACTTTTTTCCTTCAAGTTTTCTCTCTCGTTTTCGGAAGAACACCATTTGTTGAACCAGTTTTCTTTTCAAGCTTTTGCATTCTTGAATCTTATCGTTTAATCTAGTCGTTGTTTCATGTTCATCGTTTCATTTCTTCCACCCTGCTTGATTTACTTTATGTGTAGTGAGTAGTTTACTTTGGGTTAGGGGTTGAGAGGATTAAGGGGTAGAAAAGGTTCGATCTTGGTTTGTTTTCTAAACGTTTTTAAGGCTATCTCTTCTAAGGTGTTGAAAGCTTAATGCTTGAAGACTCTCACGCCAAGAGCTTCATGATCCGAGAGGTCCCTTACCTTGACAGGATCCAGGGGCCTCGGAAGATCTCACCTTAGAGACTAGTTACCCCTTCCCAAAAGCCATGGAAGTTTGGGGGACTAGTTAAGCCATTGTTCGAAATCTGTTTTCCTTGCCTTTCGTTTTCTCTTTCCACCAAAAGCCATGGGCTTGGAGGAGAGGATGAAAGAGTGATCTATACCGAAAGCCACGGATAGATCTTGTTTTGTTTTCGAGGCTTAGAGATCCTCACCAAGTGAGTCGATCCAAAGTTTCAAACCCAAGATCGTTCCTTGAAATCCCTTATATGAATCTCAACCCTAAAGCCCTCTCTTCTAGCATATTTACGTCTCATATTGCCTTTAGCTTGTTACCTGATAGCATCCTGGTCTTTAGATTCATTGTTCTTACGGTTTTAGACGAGATCGATCGTTTCTGCTCGATCTAGTGGTCGATCTTGTGGTCGATCCACTAGTCAAATTTTAACAATTTGAAGCTCTACCCTTTAGTTTACCTGTTTGTTCCTCGTGGTAACTGCTTCCTTTCTAGTATTTTTAAAATAGGTTTCACTCCGTTTAGGTTGCTGCATCTAGTTTTTAGATTATTTCTCATAAACTGTCTCATTTGCTTAGATTTGTCTTAGACCTTGCATTCTTTGTGGATTCTCTATCATCTAGAAGTGGTTTGACACTCTCCTGCTTGCCTTACTACAACATTGCTTGCATTAGAGTTTTGATAGCCTCTCTGCTGCATTAGACCGTAGAAAAACGCTTATCAGGATGCCTTGGCAGATGAGTTGCTGGAAGAGCTAGCTCTAGAAGACCATCTGAAGCTAGCACTCACTAAGGAGCCAGGGGAGTTTGGCTATGTGGATAAGAGAAACCAAGAGTACGTGAACCTGCTGGATTCGAGGAGGATTATCAAGAATGAAGAAGGTTGCTGCCTAGAGATCGACCCCGAGATCGACGCTATCACTCGATCCAGGGGACAGATCGACAAGTCAATCGAGAGCACAACTCGATCCGGCGCAACAATCGATGGGCAGATCGAGACGAATGCTCGATCAGGAAAAACAATCGAGTCGACGATCGAGAGAGACCTCCCGATCATTTTGGAGTCCAATCAAGAGATCGACTCAGCGTCTCGATCCCTTACTCGATCCATATCAAATCGAGTAAGTGAATCGAGTGAAATGGCTCGATCTAGAAGACATCGAGAGGAGAATCGACAGGAGGACTCGATCTCAGAAGGGATAGCGATGGAGGAAAGCAGTCTGAAGGGCCATGCCTCGAGTTCAAGGGAGAGTTCCAAGGAGGAAAGCAACAACAACAGCCACGAGGATGACTGGAGTGAGCTGTTAGCCCCAAAGGTGGACCTAAAGGAGCTCCCAAAAGGGCTAAGGTATGCTTTCTTAGGGCCTAATGACACCTATCCCGTGATAGTGAACGAAAACCTTAGTGATGATGAGTTGCACTCGCTCCTAACTGAGCTGAGAAAGTATAGGAAAGCCATTGGCTACTCTTTAAGTGACATCAAGGGCCTTTCACCAATTCTATGCACTCATAGGATTCACTTGGATAATGAGAACACCACTTCTGTAGAACATCAAAGGCGTTTGAATCCTAACTTGAAAGAGGTTGTTAAGAAGGAAATCCTTAAGCTTTCAGAGGCTGACGTGATCTATCCCATAAGTGACAGCACGTGGGTTTCCCCTGTACACGTGGTGCCTAAGAAGGGAGGGATCACGGTCATAAGGAATGAAAAGGATGAACTTATCCCTACTAGGACCATTACTGGTCATAGAATGTGTATTGATTATACAAAGCTTAACCTTGCGACTAGAAAAGACCATTTCCCCTTGCCTTTTATTGATCAAATGCTTGAGAGGCTTGCAAATCACCCTTACTACTGTTTTCTCGATGGGTATAGTGGTTTCTTTCAAATTCCTATCCACCCAAACGATCAGGAGAAGATGACTTTCACATGTCCCTACGGTACCTTTGCATATCGAAGGATGCCGTTTGGATTATGTAATGCACCGGCTACCTTTCAGCGGTGTATGATGTCTATCTTCTCTGATCTTATAGAGAAGATGGTAGAGGTATTCATGGATGATTTCTCTGTGTATGGTGCGTCCTTTCCTGCTTGTTTGTTGAATCTTTGCAGGGTACTTAAACGTTGTGAAGAGACAAACCTGGTGCTGAACTAGGAGAAATGCCACTGCATGGTTAAGGAAGTGATAGTGCTCGGTCACAAGATTTCAGAGAAGAGTATTGAGGTTGATCAGGCTAAGGTGGAGGTCATGATGGGTCTAGAGCCGCCGGTTAATGTTCAAGGGATCAAAAGCTTCTTGGGGCACGCAGGGTTCTACAGGCGTTTCATCAAAGATTTCTCCAAGATTGCACGCCCTCTTACACGGCTGTTGTGCAAGAAAGCTGAGTTTGTATTCGATGAGGAGTGTTTGAAGGCTTTCGTGACCATCAAGGAAGCCCTTACATCAGCCCCTATAGTCCAAGCACCAGACTGGTCTCTTCCCTTTGAGATCATGTGTGATGCTAGTGACTACACCGTAGGAGCCGTCCTGGGTCAGAAGAAAGACAAGAAGCTACATGTGATCTACTACGCCTCAAGGACCTTGGATGACACGCAATCACGATACACCACTAGGGAGAAGGAGCTGCTTGCAGTAGTCTTCGCCTTTGAGAAGTTCAGATCATATCTCGTTGGTTCCAAGGCTATTGTATACACGGATCACGCTGCCCTACGATACATCTACTCGAAGAAAGACACTAAGCCTCGGCTCTTAAGATGGATTCTGTTACTCCAAGAGTTTGACATGGAGATTGAAGACAAGAAAGGGATAGAAAATGGAATCGCTGACCACCTCTCAAGGCTAAGGATCAACGAGTCTCTCCCTTTAGATGACTCTCTTCCAGAAGAGCAGCTTATGGCGATTACTACTGCTGTTTGTGGGAAGCTAGAAGGAAGGTTTGAGGAAGTGTTGAGTTTTAAGGAGGAGGATCTACCGTGGTATGCTGATGTGGTGAACTATCTAGCGTGTGGTGAGGAGCCAACACATCTCAACATCTATCACAAGAAGCGGTTTATGAGGGAGGCTAGTGACTACTTTTGGGACGAGCCTTACCTATACAAAAGAGGAGTAGACAGCTTGTACCGGAGATGTGTTACAAAGGAAGAAGCCAGGGACATCCTCTATCATTGCCATGGCTCTTCCTACGGAGGACACTTCGCCTCATTCAAGACTGCCACGAAGGTGTTGCAAGCCGGTTTCTGGTGGCCCTCCATTTTTAAAGATGCACACGAGTTTGTAAAGAGCTGTGAGGAATGTCAGCGAGCAGGGAATATAACCAAGAGGAACGAAATGCCTCAAGTTCCTATCTTCGAGGTTGACGTGTTCGATGCGTGGGGGATTGACTTCATGGGGCCTTTTCCCTCTTCATACGGCAACAAATACATCTTAGTATCTGTGGATAATTTCTCCAAATGGGTTCAGGCTGTTGCTTCCCCTACAAATGACTCTAAGGTTGTGATCAAGCTGTTCAAGAGTATCATCTTCCCAAGGTTTGGGGTACCCAAGGTTGTTATAAGTGATGGAGGAAGCCACTTTATAAACAAGGTCTTTGAGAACCTCTTGAGAAAGTATGGGGTTAAGCACAAGGTGGCTACACCGTATCATCCGCAAACAAGCGGTCAAGTGGAGGTCTCCAATAGGCAAATCAAGGCTATCCTAGAGAAGACCGTCGGAGCAACAAGGAAGGATTGGTCAGTGAAGCAGGACGACGCTCTTTGGGCCTACCGTACCGCCTTCAAGACGCCGATTGGTACAACTCCTTTCACCTTACTCTATGGCAAGGGCTGTCACCTCCCGGTTGAGCTGGAACACCGTGCATTGTGGGCTGTAAAGAGGCTGAACTTTGATCTCAAGACGGCTCAGGAGAGGCGCCTTATTCAGCTACACGAACTGGACGAGTTGAGGCTGAATGCTTACGAGAGCTCCCGGATATACAAGGAGCGGACTAAGGAGGCTCATGATAAGAAGTTGGTTGCCAAGGAGCTTAAGGAAGGAGGACTGGTGTTGCTGTACAACTCGAGGCTCAAGCTCTTCCCGGGCAAGCTGAAATCAAGGTGGAGCGGACCGTTCGTGATTCAAGAGGTCTTGCCGTATGGAGCTGTTACTCTGATGGGAAAAAGTGGCAGTGCCTTCACCGTCAACGGACACAGAGTCAAGCCCTACTTGGCAGACAGCTTTGACAAGGAGAGTACCTCGGTGCTTCTCCAAGACCCACCATCCGCTTAGACCAAGTAAGGTCTAGCTAAAGACGTTAAAGAAAGCGCACTTGGGAGGCATTCCCATGTTTATCTTGTACATACTTCTGCTTTATTTCCCTTTCAGTTTTATGTTTTTATTTTGCAAGTGTGTAGGAACAGGTATAAGGTGTCTAAGCCTTGACTTTGAGGTCTTAAAAAGGCAATAGGGGTTAAGATAAGGCTAGAGATCGAGTACTAGATCGACTGATCCTGGCTCGATATTTGCTAGATCGAGTCAGTGAATCGAGAGGAGCCAGTCGATCTAGACGAGATCGAGTGACAAGATCGACCTTGACGAAAAAGGATCGATCGATCCAAATCGGATCGACCGATCTAATTTCTCTCAGGAAAATCTGTTGAAAACTGATCGATCACTCGACTCGATCCATCACTCGATCTATGCCAAATCGACCCCTAAATCGAGGACATAGCTCGATCATTAGGACTTAGCCGAGGAGCCAACATCTCAATGATCGAGAGAGCCAATCGATCCAGGACTCGATTCACTATGGATCGAGTCTCAAATCGAGTAACCCTCTCGATCTAAGCCATTTTGGGCATGAGATCGAGTCCTAGATCGACCAAATGGACCCGATCTCATGCCGAGGTAACAATTTTCTTTCCCTCCTTTACTCCTTTCCTTCCAATTTTTAAATTCAAAACTTGGTCAAGGCAAGCATCTTTGACCATGAAAGATGTGCCTTGACCAAGACTTTGTCAGAAACCACTTTGACCACCCATTGTTTTGGTTTTGCTAAGTCTTTAAATGTTTCAATCATCCTCTCACCCTCTCATTCCTGTTTCGCTCGAGATTTTTAAACAAAGAGAATGAGAGTTTTACTTTTTAAGAGCTAGCAAAAGATATTCTAAACTTCTTGCAAAGGTATTTTCAAATTTAATGATTTTATTTTAAGAAAATCTCCTTTAAATCTGCAAGATCTTGTTTTAGAATATAGGATTGGTTTTGAATTTTTAAAACTAGCTAAGTAAATGGAATAATTCCAGATTTTTCAGAATCTAAAGATTTGATTTCCTTATATTTAGCTATGATTTTTATTTATTCCCCAAAATTCTAGGGTAGTTATTATAAATTCTCTCCTTCTCTTCTCTCATTCTCATCGAATCGCCTCTTACTTATCAATATCCTTAGAATCTTGTTTCAGGAACAATGGCACCAAAGAGAACCAGAGAAGAGCAAGCACAAGAAGGAGAAGGACAAGAAGTGGTAGCTCAAGAGAGGGTCAGGTGGAGCAAAGATGAAAAGAGGGATAAGAAGCGGTTGGAGAGGCTCCGTTTGAACCCACAAAGTTTGCTGATCGAGAGCTTTTGTCTAGGCTCGGGATTCTTGGGGACTTCGATCAACTCCTCAAGAACATTGGCTTGAGGTGTTTGTCACGGATAGATTGCCCAACCATTCCTGAAGTGACAATAGACTTCCTTACCACCTTGGAGTTCCGGTACGAGAATCCTAGCGCACCCGTGTCTTCTCAAGGTCGCCTCTACTTCAAGGTTGGCCGTCAAGCCTATACACTCTCCATCCCTGAGCTATGCCAAGCTTATGGTCTCAACGCGGATGCATACAAGGTCGAGTTCCCAGCCTTCAAAAAAGCTGACGACTTTTGGGACCTGATCAGCAATGAAGACTACAAAGCCAACACCGCCAAGATCAAGCGAGTAAGGAGCCCGGTGCTGAGGTACACTCTGAAGCTGATTGCCAACACATTTAGTGGAAGGTCTGTTGCTCCTACGGTCACGAAGACGGAGCTGTGCTTCCTGTTCCAAGGTGTGAAGCACTTGGTGTCTGATCCGGATGCGAATGAAGAGCCCATAGAAGATGACCTCGGCGATGAGGTGAACTACGGCTGTGTGCTCGCGGCTTCCCTGGTGAAGTACAAGGCTTATGCCTTACGGTGCAAGGCAACCTCCTCCTACATTGGCTGTTTCCTTACTCCTTTGTTCGTGCAAGCCGGCGTGCACATCCATGACTTTGCTCACGTTCCAAACAGAGCTTTCATGGATGAAGCATACATGAGGAACACTGATAGCTTGGGACGCACGCCAGCAGAAGGGTTCTATGCCTTTCTCTTCATAGATGACGAAGACAAGAAGAGAGTGTGCCTCCTTCCCAACAGAGACGAAACCGAGCTACTTGGTGTTGGGAACATCGAGTTCTTACCCACAGAGGAAGAATGCTTTGCCCCTTTAGGAGGACCGCCTGCTTCAGCCATTGCCCCACGTTAAAGGTCAGAGTCTCCAGGCACGGAAGACGAGATACCTGAGGCTTACACACTTCCCAAACAAGACTTTGAGCCGAGAACAAAAACCGAGAAGTTCCTAGCATCGGAGGTAGAGATGCAAAGGAAGATTAACAAGTGGCAAGGGAATATGCTGAAGAAGCTTGGGTAGAAAGTTAAAGCACGTGTTAGGATGATAATGCCATGTGTTCATTTTCAAATGCATAAGAATGATAATTAGAATTTCAAATTAAGGTTTTCACTTATTAGGATGAGTTTCAAATCATGAGAGTTCAATTCAAGCCACGAAAATCCTAACAAGTGATCCAAGCATGGTAAGAACTTACTTTCAAAGCATAGACAAAGCATTAGAGAACTACTAACTAGGGTATTGAAACAATTCATAAGTAAAAACACCTTTTTAAGAAATTCTAACCCCTTATGCAAAATGCAAACAACCTAGATGCTATGAGAAACTCTAGATTCAATCCTAACATGTTTTAAAAAGATGAATGCAACTACATGAATCTTTGAAATTTTTTTAAAAATTTTACCAATTTTTCATGACTAAAGACTCAAGGATGCTAAACGACAATAAGATCAAAGAACACAAGTCAAATCACACATGTACTCCCCCAAACTTGCTTGACACCGTCCCGGTGGCAAACTCATCCGAAGGAGCATCAAAACACAATGCAAAAAGAAACAAACATGAGCGGTTATATACAACGGAAGAAGGTTGTTACCTCTGATCTAGTCTCGTCTGGAACTTGAGGATGTTCCAGAGGAGCTAGAGACTATGGTCTTGCCTTTGTCGGCTGGTTCTTGGAGAGAGTGGCGCGCCAGCTGAATGGTGGTTCCCTGGGTCTCGCGGATGACAACTACACCGGTTGAGAGCCTTCTCTTCTCGGGTTGTTGCACCTCTTGGCTCGCAGCTTTCTTAGGTGAGCCTCCCTGAAGTGCTTTGACCTTCTTTCCAAGCTTCTTGAGCATCTTGCTTTGCCACTTGTTGATCTTCCTTTGCATCTCCACAACCGATGCTAGGAACTTCTCGGTTTTTTTCCTCGGCTCGAAGTCTAGCTTGGGAAGTGTGTAGGCCTCGGGCATCTCATCTTCCGTGGCTGGAGACTCTGACCTTTGACGAGGGGCAATCGCTGAAGCAGGTGGTCCTCCTAAAGGGGCAAAGCATTCTTCCTCCGTGGGCAAGAACTCAATATTCCCAACACCAAGCAGCTCGGTTTCATCTTTGTTGGGAAGGATGCACACTCTCTTCTTGTCTTCGTCATCTATGAAGAGGTAGGCGTAGAACCCTTCCGCTGGCGTGCGTCCCAAGCTGTCAGTATTCCTCATGTATGCCTCGTCCATGAAAGCTCTGGTTGGGACGTGAGCAAAGTCATGAATGGGCATACCGGCTTGCACGAACAGAGGAGTAAGGAAACCGCCAATGTAAGAGGAAGTTGCCTTGCACCGCAAGGCATAAGCCTTGTATTTCACCAAAGAAGCCGCGAGCACACACCCGTAGTTCACTTCATCGCCGAGTTCATCCTCCATAGGCTCGTCGTTTGCATCCGGATCACACACCAAGTGCTTCACACCTTGGAACAGGAAGCACAGCTCCGTCTTCGTGACCGTAGGAGCAACAGACCTTCCACTAAATGTGTTGGCAATCAGCTTCAGAGTGTACCTCAGCACCGGGCTCCTTACTCGCTTGATCTTGGCGGTGTTGGCTTTGTAGTCTTCATTGCTGATCAGGTCCCAAAAGTCGTCGGCTTTTTTGAAGGCTGGGAACTCGACCTTATATGCATCCGCGTTGAGACCATAAGCTTGGCATAGCTCAGGGATGGAGAGTGTATAGGCTTGACGGCCAACCTTGAAGTAGAGGCGACCTTGAGAAGACACGGGTGCGCTAGGATTCTCGTACCGGAACTCCAAGGTGGCAAGGAAGTCTATTGTCACTTCAGGAATGGTTGGGCAATCCATCTGTGACAGACATCTTAAGCCAATGTTCTTGAGGAGTTGGTCGCAATCCCCAAGAATCCCTAGCTTAGACAACAGCTCTCGATCAGCAAACTTAGTAGGCTCAAACCGAAGCCTTTCCAACCGTTTCTTGTCCCTCTTCTCATCCTTACTCCAATGGACCCTCTCTTGAACTGCCACTTCTTGTCATTCTCCTTCTTGTGCTTGCCCTTCTCTTGTTCTCTTTGGGGCCATTGCTCCTGAAACAAGTTTCTAAAGAGATTGATAAGCAAACGGCGATTTGATGAGAATGAGAGAAGAGAAGGAGAGAACTTATAAAAAACTACCCTAGAATTATGGGGAATAAATAAAAATCATAGCTAAATAAAGGAGAATCAAATCTTTAGATACTGAAAAATCTAGAATTTTTTCTTTTACTTAGCTAGTTTTTAAAAATCAGAACCGATCCTATATTTTAGAACAAGATCTTGCGACATTAAAGGAGATTTTCTAAAATTAAATCATTAAATTTTTGAAAATACCTTTGCAAGAAATGCAGAATATCTTTGCTATCTTTTGAAAACTGAAACTCTCACTCTCTTTGTTTAAAATTTTCGAGAAAAACAGGAATGAGAGGGTGAGAGGTTGTTGAAATATTTAAAGACTAGCAAAACCAAAACAATGGGTAGCAAAAGTGGTTTTTCTGACAAAGTCTTGGTCAAGGCACATCTTTCATGGTCAAAGATGCTTGTCTTGACCAAGTTTTGAATTCAAAAGTTGGAGGGAAAATAGTTAAGGAGGGAAAGAAAATGTTACCTCGGCATGAGATCGAGTCCATTTGGTCGACCAAGAACTCGATCTCATGCCCATAACGGTATAGATCGAGAGGGTTACTCGATTTGAGACTCGATTCATAGTGAATCGAGTCTTGGATCGATTGGCTCTCTCGATCATTGAGATGTTGGCTCCACGGCTAAGTCCTCATGATCGAGCTATGTCCTCGATTTAGGGGTCGATTTGGCATAGATCGAGTGTTGGATCGAGTCGAGTGATCGATCTATTTTCAAATGACCAAGAATCATGGAAAGAGGGGGCACACTCGATCCAGGACTTGATTCAATACAAATCGAGTCCCCAATCGATCAACTCTCTCGACCCTAGCTAACATGGGCATGAGATCGAGTCTAAGATCAACTACAACGACTTGATCTCATGCCGAGGTAAGTTTGTGTTTTCCCTCTCTTTTTTCTTTCCCTCCAGTTTTAAATTCAAATTTTGTTTAAGGCAAGCATCTTTGACTATGAAAGATGTGCCTTGACCAACATTGTCAAAAAACCACTTGCATAATCCACAGTTTTCCTAGCCTTTAAATTCACATGCATCCACACTCTCTCATTTTTGGGTTCGAAACTGTTTTCCAAAGTAAAGAGAGAGTGTGAGTTTTGTTTTGAGGCTATTAGCATCCTGCATTCACCCTCTTTAAAGGTATTTTCGAGTTTAAGAATTTGCTTGCTTAAATTTTTAAGAAAATTCCCTTGTTTTAGCTTAGGGTGATTGTTGGTTGTTAGGGAGTTAGGATAATATTTAAAAATAGCTAAATATTAGGAAAATTGCTAGATTTAGTTCTATCTCTAGATATTCTCCTCTAGTATTTAGCTATTAATTTTTATAAATTCCCCAAAAATTTAGGATTATTGTTAGAATTTTTTCTCTCTTACCTTGTCTCTCTCTCAATTTCACCGCCTATACTCATTCTCCTCTTTGAGAATTGTGTTTCAGGTACCATGACTCCTAAGTGAAGCATAGAAGAGACAACACAAGGAGAAGCTCAAGAAGTGGTTCAGGAAAGGGTTAGATGGACTAAGGAGGAGAAGCTAGCTAAGAAAAGGTTGGAGAGGCTCCGGTTTGACCCCACGAAGTTCGCGAGCAGGGATCTGTTGGCAAAGATGGGGATATTGGGAGATGTTGATCAGCTTCTCAAGAACATTGGGCTCCGGTGCTTTTCAAGGATGGATTGCCCAACCTATCCCGAGGCAACCCTAGACTTCTTAGCCATCTTGGAGTTTACCTACGAGAATCCAAGCCTTCCCACTCCATCACAAGGTCACATCACCTTCAAGATCAGGAGGCAAGATTACCACCTTTCCATCCCCGAGCTATGCAAAGGCTACGGTCTGAAAGCTACTGCCAAGCTCGTCGAGTTTCCTCCTTTCACTCTAGCGAACGATCTGTGGGACCTGATCAGCAACGATGACTACAAGGCAAACACGGCCAAGATTAAGAGAGTCCGCAGCCCCGTGCTAAGATACACCCTCAACCTCATAGCCAACACCTTCAGTGGAAGGTCCGTGGCTCCCATAGTCACCAAGAACGAGCTGTGTTTCCTGTTCCAAGGCGTTAAACACCTTCTATGCGATCCTAAGGAGAATGACGAGCCGATGGAAGATGAGTTTGGAGATGATGTCAATTACGGATGCATCTTGGCTTCCTCTTTGATCAAGTACAAAGCGTGGGCAATGAGGTGCGAGGCGAGTTCAGCGCTGATAGGAGGCTTTCTCACACCAATGTTTGTTCAGACCGGAGTACCCCTTCCTGACTTTGTGCCTTGCCCGGATAGAGCATATATGGATTAGATATACATGCGCAACACAGACAGCTTGGGACGCACGACAGCTGAAGGCTTCTTTGCCTATCTGTTCTACGATTGTGAGAATGAGTAGAGTGTGTGCATCTTGCCAAACAAAGAGGAAACATAGCTGCTAGCTGTTGGCAACATAGAGTTTCGGCCGAGCAATGAGGAAAGCTATGCACCTCTAGGAGCCACAGCCGCACCACCACAAGCTGCTCGTCCACGTTCAGAGTCATCTCCCACCGATGCTGAGATACCTGAAATCTTCGTCCTCCCTAAGCTTGATTTCGAGCCAAGGACCAAAACTGAGAAGTTTCTTGCTTCAGTCGTTGAGATGCAGCGCAAGATCAACAAATGGCAATGCAAGATGATCAAGAAGCTTGCCAAGAAGGTCAAGGCGCTTCAAGGGAGCTCACCTAAGAAGTCTTCAAGCGAGGAGATTGAGCAGCCGGAGAAGAGGAGGAGTTCAACCGGAGGTATTGAGATCTGTGAGCCTCAAGGAAACACCCAACCCGCGCGCCACTCTCTTCACGAAGAAACGAACAAGGAGAAGGGCAAGGAGATCAGCCACGACACTCCTAAGAAGAGCAAGAAGTCTGGAGCAACCTCAAGCTGCAGCCTTACTTAGCTCAAAGGTACCAACAACCAAACCCTTGTAAATACCATGCATCTTTTTAAATTTTTGCTTTGTTTTGTCTCCTCTTGAATTTTTTTGACACTGAGACGGTGTCATTCAAGTTTAGGGGAGAGTGTGTGTTATTTGACATGTTTTCTTTGATCTTATTTTGTGTTATCATCCCTTGAGTCATAATGCATCATGTAAGGAATAGAAAAGAACAAAAGAATGATAAAAATTTTAAAATTTTCAAAAAAATTCATGTAGTTGCATATTACATTGTTAGAAATTGTAGGATTGAGCCTTGAATTTTTAATCATTTAGGTTGTTTGCATTTGCATAAGGGGCAAAAGTTTTTCTTGAAAAGTGTTTTAAACTCATGAATTGTTTCAAGGCCCTAGTTAGTAGTTCTTTGATGCATTGTTCACACTTTCAAAGTAAGCTCTAACCATATTTGGATCATGTGTTTTGATTTTCGTGGCTTAAGTTGAACATTCATGAATTGAATCCTTTGCTACTAAGTGAAAACCTTAATTTGAACATTTAATTATCATACTTATGCATTTGAAAAAGGGTACATGGATCACTTATACATATTTAGGCTTTCTTCTCCCTTTCACCACCCTCTTGTAAGCCTAAATAGATCTCCCCACCTTTACCCTACCCTCCTTTCAAGCCAATGTTCTTATGTGATGAATCTTTGTGAGGCCTCTTTTCGGTTTGACTTAGCATAAAGTGTTAGGGGTAGGCAACATGATTAAGCTTTCATATTGATGCTAGCTTTGCATTTTAAAGCTAGTTTTAGGCTTAGGATAGGGCGGGTATTCATGGGAGTTGATTTGTTTTTGTTTCGGTTTAAAGAGTTTAAAGTTTGGATGTTGAATAAAAGGGTTTAATGGTTTTAAGTAGAAGGCTTTGTGTTTAAAATAAAAGCTCTAGTTTTAAAAGTAGGTAGCTCTCAGAAAGATAAAAATAAAGAAAAGAACCAAAATGCCAAATGTTTAAAAAAAAAAGAATGAGTAGAGAGCTATCAAAGTAAAAAGAATAGAGCTAAGTATGTTTATAGCCTTACCACTAGCCAAAAGAGTTTTAAAATGATGCTTTTATTTGGGTTTTTGCTAGGCGAATTGCCTTGTCGATGAGGTTAGTCATTAGAAGGGTTAGTGAGCTTAAAAAGAAAAGAATAAAAATGAGAGAGGGTTCTAGGATCATTGTTAGTGTATATGGGTAGATGAGAGTCTAGTCATGGATGAATCAATTGTCTTTACCTTTAGCATTATGCATAAGTTCAACCATTCTTTGAGATAACCCATTGTTTAAACCACCCTTATAAATAAGATCATTTTTATCTCATAACCTTGTCCCTAAGCCAAATGTATTCGATTTTAAAGTGCATAAGTGTGATTCACAGTTTTAAGCTTAATGAATGTTGAAGGTTATGATTCTTAGATTGTTTGGGATATGAGAGTCATGATTTGAGATTCAATATGTAATGAATATGGCTAAGTTGAGAGTCATGATTTGAGATTCAATATGTAATGAATATGGCTAAGTTCTTTGGAGTATGAGTGTGTGCATTGCATCTTAGGATTAAGAACTAGGACCATTGAATTGATTCATTTAAAAAACACTTTTGCAAGGAATTTGAGCCCCCGTTTTTAAAACCTCTCTTCCTCTCTTGAATTTTGTTTGCTTGAGGGCAAGCAAAAGGCAAGTTTGGAGGAGTTGATATTACCATATATTTTCCATTTAGAGCTAGTTTTCGTGCATTCATCTTAAATTATAGGCTAGTTTCTACCATTTGTTGCATTTTAGGTCCTAGATCATTTTGCATTTGCATTTTGCATAGTTTCAGCATCTTTTGCATCATTATCAGGTTGTTTGGGACATACTGGAGCTGTGGAGGTTGCGTGGACGTGCTGAGGATCGAAATGGAGCTTGTGGACACTTGGAGAACTCAGCCATGCATGCAAAGGACTCGAGATCGAGCACCGGATCGAGCAAGGCAGGTCAATCTAAACGAGATCGACCAGAAGATCGAGTGACTCAAGTCATTTCAAGGAGGAGGATTGAGACCAAGATCGAGAGAGGAGATCGATCGTGAGTACAGACGTAGATGACGCCATGCAGAACGAGAGCCAGATCGAGACAACGACTCGATCATCCGAAGTCGAGTAGAAGATCGAAGGAAGTGCTCGATCCATCCAACCAAATCGACTTGAAGATCGAGCAAAAGAAGGCGATCCATGGAAAAGATCAAGTGAGTTGATCGATCTCGAGATCGATCTCTGGAGCCTTATCCGGCCAGCTCATCTTTGGAGCGTAGTGAGGGGACCGTTAGGGCTGTTTGGCTATTTTGGGCAAAGGGCGGCTATCACTTTCTCACACTCACTTTGTCTTATCTTTTTCTGTTTTCCCTTAGGCGATTTTCCGCCATTATTCTGTTCTTGAAGTTTTTCCACGTTTTGAACCTTGAATCGTTTTAATATTAAGAATTTTCCTTTAATCGTTTTTCTTAATCATGATTAGCGTTTCATCTATTGCATTACAATTGGTTTCAAGCATGAGTAGTGAGTAGTTTTCTTTGGGTAAAAGGTTGGGGCGATTTAAAGGGGTTTAAGGGTTTAAGCTTTTGGATTTTTCTTGTTCTTCACTTACTCTCTTCTAGGATTTGGGGTCTTAAGGCCTAGGGAGTCTTGGAAAAGATCTCTATGATTCCCGGGCTTCTCTTACCTTGACCGGATTCAGACATCCTTGAAAACCAAATCCTAGAGACTAATCTACCCTCTCCCAAACGCCATGGATGTAGAGGAGGTTAGTTAGGCCACTTGTTGAGATCTGTAGTCCATGCTCTTTGATCTCTCTTTCCACCACAAGCCATGGGTTTGGAGGAGAGGTCGAAGAAGGGGTTCATGCCACACGCCATGGATGATCTTAGTTTAAGTTTCTCAAGGCTTAGGGAAAGCTCATCAAATGCGTAGATCTATGTGTTTTCAAACCAAACCTTGAACCTTTGAACTCTCTTGAACATGACCCCCGACCTTGAACCCTCTTTTTAGTAATTAGTAGATTTGCATTTTAGAGTCTCTGTTTTCTTCTAGTAGTTGTTAACCCTCTTCCAGGGATTTTAAAATAGCTTTCCTGTTCGTTTGGTCGTTGCATTTAGTTTTCATCGATTTTACCTTCTATTTACTTGACTCTGCTTAGATTTGCTTGGTTCTTGCATTCTTAGTGTTCTTTCTTCACCCAGGCTGGATTGATACTCTCTTGCATACTGTACTACAATTATATGTTGCTTGAGCTTTGATATTCTTGCTGCATTAATCTTGTTTATCAAATCAACTCGGGAATTTTGGGAAAATTATTCTAATCCTAAGAGGAGCCTATCTACTAAAGGAAACCATAAATATTCCAGAGGAAGTCGATAGACGCATTTGAGATCTGAGTTAAAGCCAAATGGAGTGAATACGGGACGGAGACGTGTATATTTCATTACTTCGGAGTTAAGGAGGCAGTAATGAGTCACATAAATCACATGCTCATTTCTGATTGGTGGGGAAGAGATAAGAATGATTAGTTGGCGTGCTGGCGTTTTCTAATTGGTTGGAAGAGAGAAGGTAAGGTGTTAACACCTCATTGGTGGAGAAACTTGATAAGCTATTTTTTCTTACGGTCTAATGCAGCAGAGAGGTTATCAAAACTCTAATGCAAGCAATGTATTAGTAAGGCAAGCAGGAGAGTGTCAATCCACTTCTATATGATAGAGAATCCACAGAGAATGCAAGGTCTAAGACAAATCTAAGCAAATGAGACAGTTTATGAGAAATAATCTAAAAACTAAATGCAACAACCTAAATGGAATGAAACCTATTTTAAAAATTCTAGAAAGGAAGCAGTTACCACGAGGAACAAACAGATAAATTAAAGAGAAGAGCTTCGAATTGTTAAAATTCGACTAGTGGATCGACCACAAGATCGACCACTAGATCGAGCAGAAACGATCGATCTCGTCTAAAACCGTAAGAACAATGAATCTAAAGACCAGGATGCTATCAGGTAATAAGCTAAAGATGATATGAGACGTAAATATGCTAGGAGAGAGGGCTTGAGGGTCGAGATTCATATAAGGGGTTTCAAGGAACGATCTTGGGTTTGAAACTTTGGATCGACTCACTTGGTGAGGATCTCTAAGCCTCGAAAACAAAACAAGATCTATCTGTGGCTTTCGGTATAGATCACTCTTTCATCCTCTCCTCCAAACCCATGGCTTTTGGTGGAAAGAGAGGTCGAAAGGCAAGGAAAACAGATTTCGAACAATGGCTTAACTAGTCCCCCAAACTTCCATGGCTTTTGGGAAGGGGTAACTAGTCTCTAAGGTGAGATTTTCCGAGGTCCCTGGATCCTGTCAAGGTAAGGGACCTCTCAGATTATGAAGCTCTTGGCGTGAGAGTCTTCAAGCATTAAGCTTTCACCACCTTAGAAGAGATAGCCTTAAAAACGTTTAGAAAACAAACCAAGATCGAACCTTTTCTACCCCTTAATCCTCTCAACCCCTAACCCAAAGTAAAATACTCACTACACATAAAGTAAATCAAGCAAGGTGGAAGAAATGAAACGATAAACATGAAACAACGACTAGATTAAACGGTAAGGTTCGAGAATTTAAAAGCTTGAAAAGAAAACTGGTTCAACAATGGTGTTCTTCCTAAAACGAGAGAGAAAAACTTGAAGGAAAAAGATAAGAAATCTAAAAGTTCTCCAAAAAGCACTCGCCGCCTTGCCTAAAATGTCAAAACAGTCCAATGGTCCCCCCTTTGCTAACAGCCAAAAACGGTTGAAAGGACAGAGATCGACCATTGGATTGAGTTGTTCTATCGATCATATCCGGCCATCGTGTCTTTGGCTCGATCCGGGTCTCGATCTTCTTCGGTGAGTCGAGTGCTTTGGTATCGATCTTTGGGAGGATCGAGTGATGTACTCGATCCAGCTCTCGCTCTGCATAGCGTCATTTACGTCCATACCGATACATCGATTGCTTCACTCGATCTCCATCTCGATCATTATCCTTGGATCCCCTAGTTGGCTCGATCTTCTGGTCGATCAACTCCTAGATCGACCAGCCATACTCGATCTGCTCCTCGATCACTGGTCCTTAGCACACTCCCGAGCTTCCATGAACTGCTACATCGGCCTCCACACCTCCACGAACCTCCGTGTCTCCAAAGCAACCAGAAACAACCTGGAATGAATGCAAAATGCAGAGAAAATGCACATGCTGATGCAAGAATGCTCTAGGACCCTAAGTGATGCAATCTACCCTAAAACATGATACAAATGCATGAAAAACTACCTAATGAGTATGCAGAATGTATGCAATATGCAATGATATCAACTCCCCCAAACTTACTTCTTGCTTGCCCTCAAGCAACAAAAAAAAACAAGTAAGGAAGAGAGGTTTTCAGAAAATTCAAAGGGGTTTTAAACTCTTTGCAAAGGTGCCTTTCGAATAGATCATCTCAATGTCCTAGTTAATAGTTCTAAAATGCTAGGCTTACACTCATACTCCAAAGGACTTAGCCATACTCATCACACAAAGAAATTCAAATCATGAGTCTCTTATTCCTAACAATCAAAGAAATTCATCATTTAACATTCATTAACATTCGAACCATGAATCAAACTTATGCACTTTAAAGCAAAACACATTTGGCTAAGGGTTATGGTTATGAGCATAGAATGATCTCATTTGAAAAGGGTTTACAATTAGACAAGGGTTTCTCTCAAAAATGGTTTGAACTAATGCACAATGCTAAAGGTAAAGGCAATTTATGCATACATGATTAGATTCTCATCTACCCATGTAAACTATCAAACAGTCCTATACCCCTCTCATTTAAGAAATCTAATCCTCACTCACCACTTAAGAGTCTACCCCTTCTTCTCAACTTAGCAATCCCCAATTCAAAATAAAGACATTTTTAAACTTTTTAGGCTAGTGAAAAGGTTTTGAAAAATATTTTTGCTCTTAGAAATTTCTTATTAGTAGCTCTCTTATTATTACTATTTTTCTCTTCATTTTTTTTTTTATTTATTTGGCACTTAGGCTCTTTTTATTATTATTATTATTTATTTTTTTTTTCTTCTTTCTTTTTTTTTTTCTTTTTATTTTATTTTATTATGGAGAGCTACCTCCTGAAATTAGAGCATACTTATGTTTTAAAAACAAACCTTTCACTTAAAACCTCATTTCTTTCCTTAAAACACAAACTCTTTTGAACCGAAAACAAATTCACAAGAAAGCAACCCCAATGATCCCCCAAACTTATCCTAAGCCTACACCTAGCTTCAAAATGTAAAGCTAGCAATCAATTATGAAAACCAAATCATGTCGCCTAAACCTAACACTTTATGCCAAGTTCAAACCAAAAATAAGGCCTCACAAAGATGTCACACAAGAACATTTGGCTTCAAAGGAGGGTAAGGCTCAAGGAGGAAGTTCTACTTAGGCTCACAAAGAGTGGTAAAAAGGAAGAAGAGAGCCTAAATATTTTAAAACCATGTGTTCATTTTCAAATGCATAAGAATGATAATTAGATTTTCAAATTAAGGTTTTCACTTAGTAGGATGAGTTTCAAATCATGAGAGTTCAATTCAAGCCACGAAAATCCTAACTAGTGATCCAAGCATGGTTAGAACTTACTTTCAAAGCATAAACAAAGCATTAGAGAACTACTAACTAGGGCATTGAAATGATTCATAAGTAAAACACCTTTTTAAGAAATCCTAACCCCTTATGCAAAATGCAAACAACCTAGGTGATATGAGAAATTCTAGACTCAATCCTAACATGTTTTTAAAGAGATGAATGCAACTACATGAATCTTGGAAAAAATTTTAAAAATTTTACCAATTTTTCATGAACTAAGACTCAAGGATACAAAAAGGAAAATAAGATCAAAGAACACAAGATTAAATCACACAAGTACTCCCCCAAACTTGCTTGACACCGTCCCGGTGGCAAACTCATCCGAAGGAGCAAACAAACACAATGCAAGAAACAAATATGTGCAGTTATATACAATGGAGGAAGGTTGTTACCTCTTGTCTAGGCTCGGCTGGAACTTGAGGATGTTCCAGAGGAGCTAGAGATTGTTGCCTTTCCTTTGTTGCCTGGTTCTTGGAGGGAGTGGCGAGCCGGTTGAATGTTTTCTCCTTGGGTCTCGCGGATCACAACTCCTCCGGTTGAGAGTCTCCTCTTCTCGGGTTGTTGTATCTCCTGGCTTTCAGCTGGCTTAGGCTGGCTTCCTTGGAGTTGTTTGACCATCTTCCCCAGCTTCTTAAGAATCTTCCCTTGCCACTTGTTTATCTTCCGCTGCATCTCCACCACCGAGGCTAAGAACTTCTCGGTTTTGGTCTTAGGCTAAAAATCCAGCTTGGGAAGTGTGTAAACCTCGGGCATCGCATCCTCTGTTCCTGGAGACTCTGACATTTGGCGCGGGGCAATGGCAGAAGCAGGCGGTCCTCCTAAGGGGGCAAAGCATTCTTCCTCCGTAGGTAAGAACTCGATGTTCCCAACACCAAGCAGCTCGGTCTCGTCTTTGTTGGGGAGAATGCACACTCTCTTCTTGTCTTCCTCATCTATGAAGAGGTAAGCATAAAACCCTTCTGCTGGCGTGCGTCCCAAGCTATCGGTGTTTCTCATGTATGCTTCATCCATGAAAGCTCTGTTTGGGACGTGAGCAAAGTCATGGATGGGCACACCGGCTTGCACGAACAAAGGGGTAAGGAAACCGCCAATGTAGGAAGAGGTTGCCTTGCACCGTAAGGCATAAGCCTTGTACTTCACCAGAGAAGCCGCGAGCACACAGCCGTAATTCACTTCATCGCCGAGTTCATCTTCTATGGGTTCTTCATTCGCATCCGGATCAGACACCAAATGCTTCACGCCTTGGAAAAGGAAGCACAGCTCCGTCTTCGTGACAGTAGGAGCAACAGACCTCCCACTGAATGTATTAGCTATCAGCTTCAAAGTATAACTCAGCACCGGATTCCTAACTCTCTTGATCTTGGCGGTGTTGGCTTTGTAGTCTTCATTGCTGATTAGGTCCCAAAACTCGTCGGCTTTCTTGAAGGCTGGGAACTCCACCTTGTGTGCATCAGCCTTGAGACCGTAGGCTTGGCATAGCTCGGGGATGGATAGTGTGTAGGCTTGGCGGCCAACCTTGAAGTAGAGACGGCCTTGAGAAGGAACAGGTGCACTCGGATTCTCGTACCGGAACTCCAAAGTGGCTAGGAAATCTATCGTCATTTCGGGAATTGTAGGGTAGTCCATCCGCGATAAGCACCTCAGACCAATATTCATGAGGAGTTGGTCGAAGTCTCCAAGGATCCCGAGCCTGGACAGAAGCTCTCGATCAGCAAACATTGTAGGTTCAAACCGGAGCCTCTCCAACCTCTTCTTATCCCTCTTCTCATCTTTGCTCCACCGGACCCTCTCTTGAACTACCACTTCTTGTGTTTCTCCTTCTTGCACTCGCTCCTCTCTTGTTCTCTTTGGTGCCATTGCTCCTGAAACAAATTTTTCTAGAGAATGATTAGCAAGAGGCGATTGAATCAGAATAAGAGAAGAGGAGAAGAAGATTTATATAAACTATTCCAGAATTTTGGGGATCAAATAAAAATAATAGCTAGATAAAAGGAAATAAAATCTTTGAGATACTGAAAATTCAGAATTTTTCCTATTACTTAGCTAATTTTAAAAATTCAAACCCGATACTATATCCTAAAACAAAATCTTGCGATTTTTAAGGGGATTTTCTTGAAATAAAATCATTAAACTTTGAAAATACCTTTGCAAGAGTAGAGGATATCTTTGCTAAACTTTAAAAGCTTTTAAATTCTCACTCTTTTTGTAAGAAAAACTCGAGCAAACAGAAATGAGAGGGTGAGGAATAAATTGAAACATTTAAAGAGTTTAACAAACCAACACAATGGGTGGTCAAGGTGGTTTCTGACAAAAGTCTTGGTCAAGGCACATCTTTCATGGTCAAAGATGCTTGCCTTGACCAAGTTTCGAATTTAAAAATTGGAGGGAAAGGAGTAAAGGAGGGAAAGAGAATTGTTACCTCGGCATGAGATCGAGTCCTTTTGGTCGATCTAGGACTCGATCTCATGCCTAAAATGGCTTAGATCGAGAGGGTTACTCGATTTGTGACTCGATTCAAGGTGAATCGAGTCCTGGATCGATTGGCTCTCTCGATCATTGAGATGTTGGCTCTTCGGCTAAGTCCCTCTGATCGAGCTATGTCCTCGATTTAGGGGTCGATTTAGCATAGATCGAGTGATGGATCGAGTCGAGTGATCGATCAATTTTCAACAGATTTTCCGAGAGAAATTAGATCGGTCGATCCTATTTGAACTCGAGGCATGGCCCTTCAGACTGCTTTCCTCTATCGCTATCCCTTCTGTGATCGAGTCTTCCAGTCGATTCTCCTCTCGATGTCGTCTAGATCGAGCTATTTCACTCGATTCACCTACTCGATTTGATATGGATCGAGTAAGGGATCGAGACGTTGAGTTGATCTCTTGATTGGACTCCAAAATGATCGGGAGGTCTTTCTCGATCGTCAACTCGATTGTTTCTTCTGATCGAGCATCATTCTCGATCTGTTGGTCGATTGTTGCACCGGATCGAGTTGGGTTCTCGATTGGCCTGTCGATCTGACTCCTGGATCGAGTGATAGCGTCGATCTCGGGGTCGATTTCTAGGCAACATTCTTCTTCATTCTTGATGATTCTCCTCGAATCTAGCAGGTTCACGTACTCTTGGGTCCTTTGGTCCACATAGCCAAACTCTCCTGGCTCCTTAGTGAGTGCTAGCTTCAAATGGTCTTCTAAAGCTAGCTCTTCCAGCAACTCATCCGCCAAGGTATCCATCGTTTCGATATAAAAAGCTTGTCCTTCAATGGTTGGCTTATTTAGAACCTTGTTGATGTCAAAGTCTAGCCTGATCTCTTTCCCCAAATGCAAGGCAATCTTCCCATTCTTCACGTCTATTATGGCTCCGGCGGTTGCGAGGAATGGTCTCCCTAAGATGAGTGAGTCCTTCGGCTCCTCGTCCATCTCCAGCACTACAAAGTCTGTAGGTACATTCACACCACTGATTCGCACCGGTAAGTCTTCGAGCAGCCCTACCGGTAATCTCACGCTCCTATCAGCCAGCACCAATGAGATCCGACATTCCTTAAACCGAGTGAAACCAAGCTTCTTAGCCACGGAGTGAGGCATCAAGTTTATGCTAGCTCCGAGATCACACAAGCAACTCTTGAACTCTAGGGGACCTAAAGCACAAGGTATGGTGAAGCTTCCCGGATCTCCCAGCTTCTTAGGTACTATCTCCTTATGAATAACCGCGCTACACTCTTCGCTTAGTACAAGCACCTCTTTGCTTTCTTTGTTCTTCTTCACAAGGGTGTCCTTGAAAAACTTGGCGCACTTGGGCATCATAGCGAGACAGTCTACAAGAGGCAACTTTATCTCCACGTCTCTCAAGTGCTTCTCAAACAGGATCCGGTGTTTCTCTATTAACTGCTTTTTGAAACGACCCGAAAATGGCAACTTTGGTACGTAAGGTGGGGGAACGTAGTCATCCTTTTCCTTGATGGTTTTCTCAGCCTTTTTCTCAATGAATGCCTTGTCACCTCTTCTCGGTCCTTGGATCCATACGTTGTCAAAGTTTATCTCCTCATTAGCAGCTGAAAGTTTACCCTCCCCCTCTTGAATTACAACGTCCTTGTTGTTCTTGGTAGAGACCGGAGGCTCAATCTCTTTGCCACTTCGTAACGTAATAGCATTGGCATACTCCTTGGGGTTTTGCTCACACTTTCCCGGGAGGCTGTTCTGTCCACTCGTGCTTGCCTTGCCCTTCTCCAGCTGCTTTATTTTGTTGTTGAGGTTTGTGATTTGAGTGGAGAAGTCGGTTAAGGATGAATCTAGCCGAGTGTTCATTTCAGCGAACTTCTGATTTGTAGAAGCTTGCCCTTGTATTAGCTGTTGGAACATTGCTTGAACCGGATCAACTTGTTGTTGCATCGGTTGTTGTGGCTGTTGAGGTGCAAAGCCCGGAGGGTAGTTGGTAGTATAACCCTTGTTTTGTTGTTGTTGCCCTTGACTTTGGAAATTGCCTTGCCCTTGACCTTGGAAATTGCCTTGCCCTTGACCTTGGAAACCACTGCTCGGTTGAAAACCTTTGTTGTAAGGGATGAAAGGCTTAGCTTGTTGAGCAGGGTACACTTGATCTTGAGGGTTGGCTACATTGGTGTTTCGGTAAGAGAGATTGTTGTTTTGGTAGCCTTGGTTTTAGCCTTGAGACTTGTAGTTGTTTTGTCCGGCCACCCAATTTGCTTCTTCTTGGCTTAGCTCTACCTCCTCTTGGTTTTCATCAGCTTCACCAACAAAGTGAACATGCTTCTGGTTAGCTAAAACCAACTTGTCAATCTTCTCATGCAACGATTTGAGCTCCTTCTTGTGAGACTATAATTCTGATCCCCTTGGTGCTCGGTCATAATCCTCAGCATAGTTTCCATCACTAAACGCTAGGTTCTCTATCTGCTCCATACCCTCTTCTACTTCTTGACCGAGGAAATTCCCTTTGCTGGCTGTATCAAGCAACAACCGGATCTTTGGTGAAGCCCCACGGTATATGGTACTGAGTAGAGTCTCCTCACTGAATCCGTGATGAGGGCATTGGATTGTGTAATCTTTGAAACGCTCCATAGCCTCATTGAATGTCTCATTGTTCCTTTCAGTGAAACCGCTGATTTCGCTTCTCAACCGAGCAGTCCTGGTGCTTGAGAAGAACTTTGAGAGGAAAGCCTTCTTACATTCAGCCCATGATGTGATGGTGCCTTGTGGGAGGGTCTTCTCCCAATGTTTAGCTTTGTCTCCGAGTGAAAAGGGGAAGAGACGCAGCTTGAAGGCATCTTCTGATATACCGTTGATCTTAATCATTCCACACACTTGCTCGAAATTGTCCAAGTGCTCCAAGGGGTCTTCCATTGCTAAGCCGTGGAACTTGTTGTTTTGCACCATAGATATGAACCCCGGCTTGATCTCAAAGTTATTGTTTTGCACCGGAGGAGGAGTGATCCCAAACCTATTGTGGTGGGTATTGGGAGCATCTCCGGCTCCTATGATCCTCGGAGGTCTAGCCGCGTGTTGGGGGTTTCTGTTGCCCCGTCCTGCTGGAGGTGGTCCTTCTGGATGCTCTTGTGCAGCCATGTCTTCAAAGTTAACCAGACCTTGCTGAAAAATCTCCTCAAAGGCTCTTGTTTGATCTCTGACTCTTCTTTGCCGTGAGTGACCAAGCTGATGAATGTTGTCTAAGGGTTGTAGAAGATTGTTGTCTCCCCTTGAACGAAGATTCATGTACCTGAAAACACACGGTTTAGAGTAGTAGGATTAGTAACTTGAAAAAGGTAAAGACTTAGTCTTTGCTAAGACCCAAATCTCTATGTTCTCTAAGCAACCTAGAATGGCAACGGCGCCATTTGATAAGCTATTTTTTCTTACGGTTTAATGCAGCAGAGAGGTTATCAAAACTCTAATGCAAGCAATGTTGTAGTAAGGAAAGCAGGAGAGTGTCAATCCACTTCTAGATGATAGAGAATCCACAGAGAATGCAAGGTCTAAGACAAATCTAAGCAAATGAGACAGTTTATGAGAAATAATCTAAAAACTAAATGCAACAACCTAAATGGAATGAAACCTATTTTAAAAATACTAGAAAGGAAGCAGTTACCACGAGGAACAAACAGATAAATTAAAGAGAAGAGCTTCGAATTGTTAAAATTCGACTAGTGGATCGACCACAAGATCGACCACTAGATCGAGCAGAAACGATCGATCTCGTCTAAAACCGTAAGAACAATGAATCTAAAGACCAGGATGCTATCAGGTAATAAGCTAAAGATGATATGAGACGTAAATATGCTAGGAGAGAGGGCTTGAGGGTCGAGATTCATATAAGGGGTTTCAAGGAACGATCTTGGGTTTGAAACTTTGGATCGACTCACTTGGTGAGGATCTCTAAGCCTCGAAAACAAAACAAGATCTATCTGTGGCTTTCGGTATAGATCACTCTTTCATCCTCTCCTCCAAACCCATGGCTTTTGGTTGAAAGAGAGGTCGAAAGGCAAGGAAAACAGATTTCGAACAATGGCTTAACTAGTCCCCCAAACTTCCATGGCTTTTGGGAAGGGGTAACTAGTCTCTAAGGTGAGATTTTCCGAGGACCCTGGATCCTGTCAAGGTAAGGGACCTCTCGGATCATGAAGCTCTTGGCGTGAGAGTCTTCAAGCATTAAGCTTTCAACACCTTAGAAGAGATAGCCTTAAAAACGTTTAGAAAACAAACCAAGATCGAACCTTTTCTACCCCTTAATCCTCTCAACCCCTAACCCAAAGTAAACTACTCACTACACATAAAGTAAATCAAGCAAGGTGGAAGAAATGAAACGATAAACATGAAACAACGACTAGATTAAACGATAAGGTTCGAGAATACAAAAGCTTGAAAAGAAAACTGGTTCAACAATGGTGTTCTTCCTAAAACGAGAGAGAAAAACTTGAAGGAAAAAGATAAGAAATCTAAAAGTTCTCAAAAAGCATTCGCGCCTTGCCTAAAATGTCAAAACAGTCCAATGGTCCCCCCTTCGCTAACAGCCAAAAACGGTTGAAAGGACAGAGATCGACCATTGGATCGAGTTGTTCTATCGATCATATCCGGCCATCGTGTCTTCGGCTCGATCCGGGTCTCGATCTTCTTCGGTGAATCGAGTGCTGCATCCGATCTTGGTATCGATCTTTGGGAGGATCGAGTGATGTACTCGATCCAGCTCTCGCTTTGCATGGCGTCATTTACGTCCGTACCGATACATCGATTGCTTCACTCGATCTCCATCTCGATCATTATCCTTGGATCGCCTAGTTGGCTCGATCTTCTGGTCGATCAACTCCTAGATCGACCGGCCATGCTTGATCTGCTCCTCGATCACTGGTCCTTAGCA
Organism: Thlaspi arvense; assembly: GCA_911865555.2. Lineage (NCBI taxonomy): Eukaryota > Viridiplantae > Streptophyta > Magnoliopsida > Brassicales > Brassicaceae > Thlaspi > Thlaspi arvense. The sequence continues at coordinate 18,164,213 of OU466860.2, forward strand.
CACTCCCGAGCTTCCATGAACTGCTACATCGGCCTCCACACCTCCACGAACCTCCGTGTCTCCAAAGCAACCATAAACAACCTGGAATGAATGCAAAATGCAGAGAAAATGCACATGCTGATGCAAGAATGCTCTAGGACCCTAAGTGATGCAATCTAGCCTAAAACATGATACAAATGCATGAAAAACTACCTAATGAGTATGCAGAATGTATGCAATATGCAATGATATCAACTCTATATAAAGGCCCTTAACTCTCAACCCACCCCATTAGTTGCTACCTTGGGCGTGCTAGAGAGTGTGTGAGAGAGAAAGAAAGAGAGAAGAAAAGAGTGAGAGTCCCTGAGAGAAAAGAGAGAGAGTTAGTTCGGTTTTGTGAGAGAGTGTTCAGATCTGAGTTTTGACTGAGTGAGCGGTGTCTTAGGTCTAAGATCGGAGTGTTGTGTGGTCGTGAGTGTCTAGATCTGAGGATAAGTGGAAGATTTCATCAGATCTGGGGAGTCCCAGTAGTGGTGGACTATCGCGGTAGCTATTCGTGCTGCAGTATAGATCTCGGATCTGCATTGTATCACAACACTAGCCTCAGTAGATTAGGTTATGTGCGTCCCAAGCTGTCGGTATTCCTCATGAAGACCTCATCCATGAAAGCTCTAGCCGGGACGGGTGTGAAATCATGTATAGGTACGCCGGCTTGTATGAACAGAGGAGTGAGGAAGCCGCCAATGAATGAAGAGCTTGCCTTGCACCGCAAGGCATATGCCTTGTACTTCACCAAAGAGGCAGCAAGTACGCATCCATAGTTCACGTCATCGCCGAGTTCATCCTCCATAGGCTCATCATTCTCCGCCGGATCACACAACAAATGTTTCACGACTTGGAACAAGAAGCAAAGCTCGGTCTTCATGACCGTGGGAGCAGCTGACCGTCCGCTGAATGTGTTGGCGATCAGCTTCAAGGTGTACCTCAGCATCGGGCTTCTCACTCTCTTGATTTTGGCAGTGTTGGCCTTGTAGTCTTCGTTGCTGATCAGGTCCCAAAAATCGTTTGCTCGCGTGAAGGAGGGGAACTCGATCTTGGTGGCGGCTGCGTTGAGACTATATTCTTGACACAGCTCGGGGATTGAGAGGCTGAAAGCTTGACGTCCAACCTTGAAAGAGAGATGGCCTTGCGAAGGAACATGGGCGCTAGGGTTCTCGTAACGAAACTCCAACGTTGCAAGGAAGTCTATTGTCACTTCTGGAATGGTTAGGCAATCCATTCGTGACAGACATTTAGTCGAATGTTCTTGAGGAGTTGGTCGAAATCTCCAAGGATGCCTAGCTTGAACAGCAGCTCCCGGTCCGCGAACTTAGTAGGCTCAAACCGCCACTTTCCAGCTGCTTCTTATCCCTTTTCTCATCCTTACTCCATCGAATCCTTTCTTGAACCGCCACTTCCTGACCTTCTCCTTCTTGTGCCGTCTCCTCTCTCGTTCTCTTAGGAGCCATCGTGCCTGAAACAAGTTTCTCAAACAAGGTAATGAGCAAAACGGCGATCGGATAAGAGAAGAAGAAAGGCAAAGAAGAAAACTAATACTTAATACCCTAGAATTTTGGAGAATTTATAAAAATCATAGCAAAATAATAGAGAATCAAATCTAGAGATACTAGAAAATCCAGAATTTTTCCTATTATTTAGCTAAATTTAAAAATTCAAAACCGCCCTAGCATCTAAAACAATCAATTGCGAAATAAAAGGAGATTTTCCTAAAGATTTTTATCAAATATCCAAAAATACCTTGTGCAAAGATTGTTAAAGAAGCTTGTTAGCCTTTAGAAACAAATAACTCTCACTCTCTTTGCTTAAAAGTTTGAGAAAACAAGAATAAGAGAGTGTGAAGTTGTTGAAAATATTTAAAGGCTAACAAGAAACAAAACTATGGGTAAAGGAAGTGGTTTTCTGACAAAAGTCTTGGTCAAGGCACATATTTCATGGTCAAAGATGCTTGCCTTGACCAAGTTTTGAATTTAAAAAACTGGGGGGAAATGAATAAAGGAGGGAAAGAAAATGTTACCTCGGCACGAGATCGAGTCCCTTTGGTCGATCTAGGACTCGATCTCATGCCCATAATGGCTTGGATCGAGAGGGTTACTCGATTTAGGAGACGATTCGATTTGAATCGAGTCGTGGATCAGCTTGGATCGAGTGGTGGATCGAGTTGACTAATCGATCTGTCTATGAGGGACTTTCCCGAGCAAAAATAGATCGGTCGATCCATTTTTGGATCGATCGATCTAAACTCCAAGAATTTCCCGAGACATTTTAGATCGAGTTTGTCACTCGATCTGTCTAGTCGATCTCGTCTAGATCGACTGGCTCCTCTCGATTCACCAGCTCAATCTAGCAAAGATCGAGCCAGGATGAGTCGATCTAGCACTCGATCTCTAGCTTATATTCGCCCCCCTCTTACTCCTTTTTGAACTCGGATCATGTCCTGCGTATCTCACACTTTTTCCTACACACTCATAAGACAAAAACATAAAACTGGAAAAGAAATAAAGCAAGGATATGTACAGGATAGACATGGGAATGCCTTCTAAGTGCGCTTTCTTTAACGTCTTTAGCTAGACTTTACTTGGTTTAGGCAGATGGTGGGTCCTGGAGAAGCATTGAGGTGCTCTCCTTGTCAAATGCACTCGCCATGTATGACTTAACCCTGTGTCCGTTCACTGTAAATGCACTCCCACTCTTGCCAACCAACGTGACAGCTCCGTAAGGTAATACATCCTTAATTTCATCCGGACCGCTCAACCGTGACTTCAGCTTTCCTGGAAATAGCTTGAGCCTCGAGTTGTAAAGCAGCACCAAACTACCTTCCTTAAGCTCCTTAGGCACCAGTTTCTTGTCATGAGCAGCCTTGATACGCTCCTTGTAGATCCTAGCGCTTTCGTAAGCGTCCAGCCTTAGCTCATCAAGCTCGTGTAACTGGATCAAACGCTTCTCCTGAGCCGTCTTCAGATCAAAATGCAGCCGCTTCACAGCCCACAACGCCCTATGTTCCAACTCAACGGGAAGATGACACCCTTTACCGTAGAGAAGAGTGAAAGGAGTGGTACCAATAGGCGTTTTGAAAGCAGTCCGGTAAGCCCACAAAGCGTCATCTAACTTCACTGCCCAATCCTTCCGAGTAGTCCTAACTGTTCTCTCGAGTATCGCTTTGATCTCGCGGTTAGAGACTTGATAACTACTTTCTCTGCAAGGGTGAGGATGCAATGAGGCTATCAAACTCAAATGCAACACTTAGGTTGTAGTACAGTATGCAAGTGAGAGTCAATCCATTTCTAGGAGCTAGGAAGATCAAAGATAATGCAAGAGCAGAGTAAAGCTAAGCGAATAACAGGCGGTTTTGTAAAAATCCTAAAAACTATATGCAGCAACCAAATGAAATGCAGATCAATTTTAAAAATACCAGGAAGGATTAAACTACCACGGGAACAAACAGAATAATTAAAATGCAAGGCTATGATTTAACAAAAATCGACTAGTGGATCGACCACATGATCGACCACTAGATCGAGCAGTTTGGATCGATCTCGTCTAAAAATGCAAGCATGAAGAAACTAATGACCAGGATGCAGCAAATATCAAGCGAATGACTAACGAAGATGTAAGAATGCTAAAAGAGAAGGGTCTAGGGTTGAGATTCATGGTCCGGGGTTTCAAGGGTCCAAGTTGAGGTTGAAAACTTTAAATCGACTCACTTTGTGAGATTCCCTAAGCCTTGAAAAAAAACAAGATCCATCCGTGGCTTTCGCTATGGATCACTCCTTCATCCTCTCCTCCAAACCCATGGCTTCTGGTGGAAAGAGAGGTTGAAGGGCAATGAACTCAGATTTCAAACACACGGCCTAACTAGTCCCCTAAACTTCCATGGCTTTTGGGAAAGGGTAACTAGTCACTAGGATGTGATTTTCAGAGATCTCTGGATCCTGTCAAGGTAAGAGACCTCTCTGATCATAAAGATCTTGGCGTGAGAGTCTTTAAGCCTTAGGGACTCAACATCCTAGAAGAAAAAGCCATTAAGAACAAGAAAACTACCAACTTGAAAACCCCTTAGACCCCGTGAATCCTCTCAACCCTGAGACCCAAATAAAACTACTCGCTACACAAGAGAATAACCAAAATAAACATGAAAGACGAAGCGATGAACATGACAACGATTACTTAAGACTTAAGCGATTAGAAAATATTCAAGAACAAAGCTTGAAATCTAACAATGGTGGATAATCTCCAAAACCAGAGAGAAAAAGCATAAAAAGATAAGATTGAAAAGTGTGTGTGGAAAAAGACATCGCCGCCTTCCCAAAATGGCTAAAACAGCTCGATGGTCCCCCCCTCGCTAGCTGCCAAAAGCGGTTGGAAGGGCAGAGATCGACTTTGGGATCACTTTCAGACATCGTGTCTTCTACTCGATTTAGGTCTCGATCATCTTCGGCGGATCGAGTGTTGCATCCGATCTTGGTATCGATCTTCGGTCGGATCGAGTGGTGGACTCGATCCGGCTCTCGCTCTGCATGGCATCATTTACGTCCGTACCATTTGATCGATTGCTCCACTCGATCTTCGTCTCGATCATTTCCCTAGGATCGCATGGGCCTCTCGATCTTCTGGTTGATCTCATCTAGATCGACCTGCCATGATCGATCTGCTCCCCGATCTCTGGTCCTTAGCGAACATCCGACCTTCCACGAACCGCCACAACAGCTTCAGCACGTCCACAAACCTCCACGACTCCAAAGTAGCCAGAAACAACCTGAATGTAATGCAAAATGCAAGGAACATGAGTATGCTGGTGCAAGAATGCTCTAGGATCCTAAGTGATGCAATCTAGTCTAAAGCGTGATGTAAATGCATGAAAAGCTAACTAATATGTATGCAAAATACATGCAATATGCAGTAACATCAAGACTTCCACTTGGCCACTTGTTTGGGGATGGTAAGGTGTAGCTACCTTGTGCTTTTCACCATATTTCTTTAGCAGATTTTCAAATAGCTTGTTGATGAAATGGCTCCCTCCGTCGCTTATCACCACCTTGGGAACTCCAAATCTCGGGAAAATAATGCTCTTAAAGAGCTTGATCACCACCTTTGAGTCGTTTGTTGGGGAAGCAATGGCCTCATCCTACTTAGAGACGTAGTCAACAGCCACTAGTATGAACTTGTTGCCGTATGATGAGGGAAATAGCCCCATGAAGTCTACGCCCCACGCGTCAAAAAAGTCTACCTCAAATATGGGAACTTGGGGCATCTCGTTCCTCTTAGTAATATTCCCTGCTCTTTGACATGCCTCGCAGCTCATCACGAACTCATGGGTATCTTTGAAGATGGAAGGCCACCAGAAGCCGGCTGGCAAGACCTTTGTAACGGTTTTGAACGAAGCAAAGTGCCCTCCATACAAGGATCCGTGGCAATGAAAGATGATATCTCTTGCTTCTTCCTTTGTCACGCATCTTCTGTACAGGCTATCTACTCCTCTCTTGTATAGATAGGGATCATCCCAATAGTAGTGGCTCACGTCTCTCATGAACTTCTTCCTATGGTAGTTGTCAAGATGTGACGGCTCTTCCCCACATGCCAAGTAGTTCACAATATCTGCGTACCAGGGGAGATCCTCCTCTTTGAAGCTCAGAACTTCCTCAAGCTGCCCCTCTATGGTCCCACAAACAGCCATAGTGATTGTCATGAGTTGTTCCTTGGGGAGAGAATCGTCCAAAGGAAGAGATTCGTTGATCCTTAACCGAGAGAGATGGTCAGCAACGCCGTTCTCTATCCCTTTCTTGTCCTTGATTTCCATGTCAAATTCTTGAAGTAAGAGGATCCAGCTCAAAAGCCTCGGGTTAGTGTCCTTCTTGGAATAGATATAGCGCGAAGCCGCGTGATCCGTGTAAACTATGGTCTTGGAACCCACGAGGTAAGCCCTGAACTTCTCAAAGACGAATACAATCGCCAATAGCTCCTTCTCAGTAGTGGTGTACCTCGTTTGCGTGTCATCCAAGCTTCTTGAAGCATAGTATATCACGTGCAGCTTCTTATCCTTCCTTTGGCCTAGAACGGCTCCCACGGCATAGTCACTAGCATCGCACATAATCTCGAAAGGTAGAGTCCAGTCTGGTGCTTGCACTATAGGCGCGGATACTAGGGCCTCCTTGATTGTCACGAAAGCTTGCAAACACTCCTCATCAAAGACGAATTCAGCCTCCTTGCACAACAGCCGACTGAGAGGGCGTGCAATCTTAGAGAAGTCTTTAATGAAGCGCCTGTAGAAGCCGGCGTGTCCCAAGAAGCTTCTCACCCCTTTGACGTTAACTGGCGGCTAAAGGCTTGTCATCACATCAATCTTTGCTTTGTCGACTTCAATACCCTTCTCTGATATCTTATGTCCAAGCACGAGCCCCTCCTTAACCATGAAGTGGCATTTTCCCAATTGAGCACCAAGTTTGTCTCCTCACAACGCTTTAGTACCCTGCAAAGATTCAATAAACAAGCAGAAAAGGACGCACCATAGACCGAGAAGTCATCCATAAACACCTCTACCATCTCTTCTATAAGATCGGAGAAGATCTACATCATACACCGCTGAAAAGGTTGTCTTCTCCTGATCATTGGGATGGATTGGTATTTGGAAAAACCCACTATATTCATCAAGAAAGCAATAGTAGGGGTGATTAGCAAGTCTTTCAAGCATTTGATCAATAAAAGGCAAGGGAAAATGATCCTTTCTAGTAGCAAGATTAAGCTTCCTATAGTCAATACACATACGGTGTCCAGTAATTGCCCTAGTAGGTATAAGCTCATCTTTGTCATTCTTAACGACCGTGATCCCTCCCTACTTAGGCACCACGTGTACGGGAGAAACCCACGTGTTGTCACTTATGGGATAGATCACGTCAGCCTCTAAAAGCTTAAGAATCTCTTTCTTAACAACCTCTTTCAAATTTGGATTCAAACGCCTTTGATGTTCTATTGAAGAGGCGTTCTCATTATCAAAGTGAATCCTATGAGTGCAAAGCATTGGTGAAAGGCCCTTGATGTCACTTAGAGAGTACCCAATGGCCTTCCTATACTTTCTCAACTCAGTTAAGAGTGATTGCAACTCATCATCACTCAAGTTTTCATTCACAATCACAGGATCGGTTTCGTTAAGCCCTAAGAAAGCATACCTTAGCCCTTTTGGGAGCTCCTTAAGGTCCACCTTTGAGGCTAGCAGCTCGCTCCAGTCCTCCTCGTGGCTGTTGCTGTTGTTCTCCTTCTTAGAACCTTCCTTAGAACCCAAGACATGGCCCTTGAGGCTGATTTCTCCAACCGCTATCCCTTCTGAAATCGAGTCGTCAGGTCGATCTTGCTCTCGATGTCGTCTAGATAGAGCAGTTTCGCTCGATTCATTCACTCAATTTAATGTGGATTGAGTGAAGGATCGAGACACTGAGTCGATCTCCAGATTAGACCCCAAATTGATCGGAAGGCCTTTCTCGATCTTGGACTCGATTGTTTCCCTGGATCGACCACCTTGCTCGATCTGACTGTCGATTGCTGCATCGGATCGAGTTGTGTTCTCGATTGTCTTGTCGATCAGACCCCTGGATCGAGTAATGTTATCGATCTCAGAGTCGATCTCTAGGCAAACGCCTACATTTTCAAGCACAACCTTCCTCGAATCAAGCAAGTTGACGTACTCCTGAGTCCTCTGATCCACATAACCAAACTCTCTTGGCTCCTTAGTCAGTGCCAGCTTCAAATGATCTTCCTGAGCCAGCTCTTCCAGCAACTCATCCGCTAAAGCATCTAACGTCCTAATGTAGAAAGCTTGCCCTTCTATCGTAGGCTTCTTCAAAACATCATTGATATCGAAGTCTAGCCTTATATCTTTACCCAAGTGCAAGGCAATCTTCCCGTTCTTGACGTCTATTATGAGCGGATCCTTTGGTCTACAGAGAATGAGCGGATCCTTTGGTTCTTCATCCATTTCCAACACAACGAAGTCTGTAGGCACGTTCACTCCACTGATCTTCACTGGCAAGTCCTCAAGCAATCCCACGGGTAACCTCACACTCCTGTCAGCTAGTACCAACAAGATTCTACAATCCTTGAAACAGGTAAAGCCAAGTTTCTTTGCTACGGAATGAGGCATCAGATTTATGCTAGCTCTGAGATCACAAAGGCAACTCTTGAACTCCAAAGGACCTAAAGCGCAAGGTATATTGAAGCTTCTAGGGTCTCCCAACTTCTTAGGGACTATCTCCTTGTGTATCACAGCACTACACTCCTCACTTAGAACAAGCACGTCCTTACTTACCTTATTCTTCTTAACGAGAGTGTCTTTGAAGAATTTGGCGCATTTAGGCATCATTGCAAGGCAGTCCACGAGAGGTAGCTTGATCTCTACGTCCTTAAGATGCTTCTCAAACAAGACTTTATGCTTCTCTATGAGTTGCTTCTTGAAACGGCCAGGAAAAGGCAGCTTAGGTACATACGGTAGAGGTACATAAGCATCCTTCTCCTTTGTAGTTTGCTCTGCTTTCTTCTCAACAACCGTTTTGTCTCCTCTTCTTGGCCCTTAAATCGAGATATTGTCAAAGTTGATCTCATCATCAGCTGAAAGCTTACCCTCCCCCACTTGAATTACAACGTCCTCGTTGTTCTTGGGAGTAACCGTAGGTGCAAGTTCCTTTCCGCTTCTTAACGTGATGGCGTTGGCATATTCCTTAGGGTTCTGCTCACACTTGCCCGGTAGGCTATTCTGACCACTTGTACTCGCCTTCCCCTTCTCTAGCTGCTTGATTTTGAGTCAGTGAGAGACGAGTCTAAACGAGTGTTCATCTCGGCAAACTTCTGGTTTGTAGAGGCTTGCCCTTGAATCAATTGTTGGAACATAGCTTGGACAGGATCAACTTGTTGTTGCATCGGTTGTTGCTGCTGAGGTACATTGGCGTATAACCCTTGTTTCCTTGCTGTTGCCCTTGGAAGTTGTTCTGCCCTTGCCCTTGGAAGCCACCAGTCGGCTGAAAACCTTTGTTGTATGGTACGAAAGGCTTTGCTTGCTGAGCAGGGTACACTTGATCCTTAGGGTTTGCTACATTGGTGCTGCGGTATGAGAGATTGTTGTTCTGGTTGTAGCCTTGTGAATAGCCTTGAGGTTTGTAGTTTTTTTGACCCGCCACCCAATTGGCTTCTTCTTGGCTCAACTCAAGCTCCTCTTGGCTCTCATCCGCTTCACCAACATAGTGAACATGCTTCTGATATGCCAAAACCAACATGTCAATCTTCTCGTGTAATGATTTCAACTCTTTCTTGTGAGACTCTAGCTCAGAACCTCGTGGTGCACAGTCATAATCTTCAGCATAGTTGCCGTCACTTAGTGCTATGTTCTCAATCAGCTCCATGCCTTCTTCTACCTCTTGACCAAGGAAGTTCCCCTTACTGGCTGTGTCAAGCAACAAGCGAATCTTTGGTGAAGCTCCTCGGTAGATAGTGCTTAGAAGAGTCTCTTTGCTGAAGCTGTGGTGAGGACAATCTTCGACCAATTGTGATGAGTATTGGGAGCATCTCTGGCTCCTATGATCCTTGGTGGTCTAGCCGCGTGTTGGGGGTTTCCATTGCCCCTTCCCACTGCCCCGTGAGCTGGAGGAGGTCCCTCTGGATGCTCGTGTTCAGCCATAGCTTCAAAGTCAACCAAACCGTGCTGAACAATCTCCTCAAAAGCTCTAGCTTGTTCTCGTACTCTTCTTTGCCGTGAATGACCAAGTTGATGAATGTTGTCCAAGGGTTGAAGTAGATTGTTGTCTCCCCTTGAACGAAGGTGCATGTACCTGATAGAAACAAGTTTGAGATTAGAGAAATTAGTAACTTAAACAAAGTAAAGCTTAGTCTTTACTAAGCCCCAAATCTTTATGCTTTCTAACACTCCTAGAACGGCAACGGCGCCATTTGATAACAATATTTTTGCAAGGCGAGGATGCAATGAGGCAATCAAAACTCAAATGAAAAACCAGGTTTTAGCACAGTATGCAAGTGAGTGTCAATCCATTCCTAGGAGCTAGAAAGGTCAGAGAGAATGCAAGGGCAGTGTAAAGCTAAGCAAATGATAAGCGATTTTGTAAAAATCCTAAAAACTATATGCAGCAACCAAATGGAATGCAAAACTATTTTAAAATTACTAGGAAAAAGTGAACTACCACGACGAAAAGACAGAATGATTAAAATGCAAAGCTACGAATTTATAAAAATCGACTAGTGGATCGACCACAGGATCGACCACTAGATCGAGCAGTTTGGATCGATCTCGTCTAAAAATGCAAGTACGAAGAAACTAATGACCAGGATGCGACGAACATCAAGCGAATGATTACCAAAGATGTAAGAATGCTAAGAAACAAGGGTCTAGGGTTGAGATTCATGTTAGGTCCAAGCTTGGTTTGAAAACTCTAGATCTACTCACTTTTTGAGATTCTCTAAGCCTTGAAAACAAAACAAGACCCATCCATGGAGTGTGGTATGGATCACTCTCTCATTCTCTCCTCCACACCCATGGCGTTTGGCGGAAAAAGAGATTCAGAGGCAAGGAAAACAGATTTTAACCACGCGGCTTGACTAGTCCGCTAAACTACCATGGCATTTGGGAAAGAGTAACTAGCCTCTAAGATGTGATTTTCAGAGATCTTTTGATCCTGTCAAGGTAAGAGCTCTCTCTGATCATAAAGATCTTGGCGTGTGACTCTTTAAGCCTTAGGAACTCAACATCTTAGAAGAGAAAGCTATTAAGAACGAGAAAACAACAAACTTGAAAACCCTTTAGACCCCGTGAATCCTCTCAACCCCGAAACCCTAATGAAACTACTCACTACACATTAAGTAAACTAAGTAAAGCATGAAGAATAAAACGATAAACATGAAAAACGATGGATTAAGCTTAAACGATTCGAAATATTCAAGAACAAAGCTCAAAGTCTAACAATGGCGGATCATCTCCATACCGGAGAGAAAAAGCATAAAAAGATAAGAATGAAAAGTGTGTGGGAAAAGATCATCGCCGCCTTCCCAAAATGGGCCAAACAGCTCGATGGTCCCCCCCTTGCTAGCGGCCAAAAACGGTTGAAAGGACTGATATCGACCTAGAGATCGAGCATGCTTCTCGATCATCTTTGGACATCGTGTCTTCAACTCGATTGTGTCTCGATCTTCTTCGGTGGATCGAGTGTTGCATCCGATCCTGGTATCGATCTTTTGGCGGATCGGGTGGTGGACTCGATCTGGCTCTCACTTTGCATGGTGTCATTTACGTCCGTACCACTTGATCGATTGCTTCACTCGATCTCCGTCTCGATCAGGTTCCTTGGATCGGAAGGACTACTCGATCTTCTGGTCAATCTCACCTATATCGACCGGCCGTGCTCGATCTGCTCCCCGATCTCTGGTCCTTAGCAAACATCTGTTGTTCCCACGAACCTCCACACTAGCCTCAGCACGTCCACGAACTCCACGACTCCAAAGTAGCCAGAAACAACCTGAATATGATGCAAAATGCAAGAAACATGCGTATGCTGGTGCAAGAATGCTCTAGGGCTTAAAATGATGCAATCTAGCCTAAAGTGTGATGTAAATGCATGAAAAGCTAACTTATATGTATGCAAAATACATGCAATATGCAGTAACATCAGTGTTCTAATAGCATTTGCTTCTATCCCCAGAACATAATCATATTCTACCCTTTTCTTGAAGCTTTTTGCTTCTTTGATCCCACTCTTCTTTCTCCTTTGGAACTTCTTTGATGATGCAGCTTCTTTAATTGCATAGATCTTTTTATGATTAGCCAAACTTCTCAAGGTTAGTTATGTGCACTCCTTTTCCTTTGCTTTCTTTCTTCCTTTCTTCACTTGAAACCCCAAAATCGAAAACCCAAAACCACCCCTTTTTAACCAAAAAAACCTAGCCTAACTAGGTGAGCTAGTTATACAATGGAAGTGTCACTTTGTAGTTCTAAACCCAACACTTTTTACTAAGCTCATTCCTTAAAAAAAGGTTTCACAATCACTCACAAATAATTTTTTGCTTGAAAGAAGGTTTGCTTAATGGCAGGGAAGTCTAGTTGGACTAAAAAGAGTGGTGAAAGGGATAAGAAAGCCCAAATATGTCTATGGTATGCATGAAAACACTTTCAATGCATAAGACATGATAATTATCAATTCATATTATGGCTCTAGTAAAGAGAGACTGAATTCAGATCATGCAAGCTTCATCAAGACAAGAGCATCAAACAAAGAAATTTAAGTGTGGTTCAAACTTCAATTCAATCTAGACCATAACATCAAAGAACTAACAACATAGGCGATGAAGTGATTTCAAGAATTAACATCTCTCAAAGGCAAAAATCATGCTCAAAATTTCGAATTCATGATACCTGAATGCAAATGCAACTAGATGCAATACTAAAATGCAAGATGCAATCTTAAAATGCAAGATGCAACTAAATGATGACTCTATACTTTTAAAAATATTTGAAATTGTTTCAAATTTTTGCAAGAAGAGTGCTATGCAAGAGCTGAATGCTAATATTTGAAAGAGACTTGTTAGTAGCACACCTTTACCCCACAGTTAAATTACACAGTCCATGTGTAATCCACTGTATAATAAAAATGCAAGAGGAGGCAATATCCAAAAAAAAATTCAAAAATTAAGAGAAGAGGAAAAGAAGGAAAAGGCAGAGTTGTAGGAGTATACCTCAAGGTTTTATGGAGAAGAGGAGTTGAAATCCTTTAAGGAGTTTCTGTGATTGGTCCTCCTCGGTATTGGTTCTTGGTGTTGACGCCATAAGGAGGATTGCTTAGTGTACCAACAAGTGATCATACCGAGCAGAAGTGTCTGGTTTGTACTCGGTATGGTACCTCGGTGCAACTGCAGCGACCAATTTTTGTCCGGTTTTGGTCGGTACACCAGCTCGGTGCAGAAGCTGGTTGTGGCCCTTTGGCGTTTGCCACCTTCTTTGGACCATTTGAGTCCTCTTATGACCCTGAAACACTAAACAAAAGAGATTAAAAGCAAAAAGAACACATACATATATATATATATATATTTAATCATGAAATTACCTCCCAAGTGTGCTTTTTATAGTCACAAAGCTTGACTTTTGGCATTTGAAACTCAAAGATAATAGTGCAATGGAACTAGTTTTCCCTCTCCAATCATGAAAAACACAAAAAACAAATTACAAAAAAAAATGGCCTAGGCTAAGCAAGAAATCGAACTCAAATGCGTTAAACACTCATGAACTGGTAACGGCGCCAATTGAAAGAATTGTTTTTGAGGTCTTTCAATACCTCTCTACACATGCCATTGTAGTTGATAAAGGCAATCAATCCAATCCAAGGGCTAAGGAACATATGAGATGCAGAAATCTTACTAAGCTAAGCCTAATTATATAAAAAGGTGTTCTTAAACTAACAACCTAAGGTGAACAAAGAAGAAGACAAAAGAAAAAGAAATCTAACATCCTAGGACAAGAAATGCAAACTGGAAAACAGAGCAAGAATACAGAGGTAAACACTTAAAGCAAAACACAAAATGCAAGGTTCAAATCTAGGTGATTAGCAAGGTGAAACCAAATCAAGAGCAACGCTTTTAAGCAAAGATCAATGCATTAAACTCTAAGAAAGGATCACTAATATATATTAACCCAGTCCTTTGGTGCTAATCCTTTTGACTAATCACATTTCAAACCCACTTTCAATGGTGTATATATGACAAGAAAGCATTCAGCAAAAGGTCCATAAATCCAAAAAGCATCTTAGAATCTAATCTCTTTCACTAAGACTACTACTCTCTTATGCAATGAATCAAATACTAACTCACACTCCCATGTATAATCAATATTTAAAATCAGTTCCCTTTCCCTTAAGTACTAAAGCATTAAGAAGAAGTGTGCAGGAAATGATAGATACAAAGACTCATGTCTATCTAAACACTATTTTCATGCAACTAACTTCATTCAAGCATTTCAAAAAACACCTTACATGCAAGCCAAACACGCATTATATCTTTTTCTCAATAAAGGATGTACTAAGCATTAAACACAATTTCAATAGAAGAGATTAATAAAGATTTAACAATCTAGCACCCTAATCGTCAACGGAAACACTTTGCTCATCAAAAATTCAAAAACCTCTAAACTCAAGAACAAAAATTCGAAATTACTGAAGAAAAATAAATAAGAGAACAAGACTAAAAGATTAAAGTACTAAAGATTAAGAGAAAGAAACCTTAAACAAAAATTATATACAATGATCCAATCAATTACCCACAAAAGGTTTGTTCTTGATTATTAGAAACCAAAGCAAAGCTTTGGGACAAAAGAAAGGATAAGAAGTAAATATATTAGGTGTAGGCTATTTATAGGACAGGCCCCAAAAACGACATGATCAACAAAAAGAAGAGGTTTACAAAATAGTCAACTTTTGCTCCGGATAAGACTGTACCGAGGAAGGACAGGATGGTTCACGTCAATGCACTTGCTCGGTGTAGATTCTTGGGTGCAGACAGTGTTGCTAGAATCACCGTATCTCTTTAACAACCGATCGGAATGACCTGATTCCAACTCCATTAGAAAGCTAACTCGATCTTCTTCAAGATAAATGATGGACTCTGAGGCAGAATCTCACTGGAAAGCGATCGTTCGGACCCATTTATCCACACTGTCCAGTATACCAGGCCGACACCTTCTTTGGCTTTGGTCAGTGCAGGACGCACCAAGCAGGACATGGAACGGTTCTCCACGTTATGGCCCAGCGGTATGGATGCACCATGGGGAGTCGCCGGTGTACAGACTAGCATTGCTCATCCTATGGGACCTTCCAGGATGAATGCTATATATTGAACGGTGCGCCGTCTGTAAGATCTCCTCTCTTAGTTTTGCGCCTTCTGGTACGCTGATTCTACCTTTTAATAGTAGGGTTCCGTCTCCAGCCAGGTGATATCCACTTGGATCTTCTGCTTCGGCTCCTTCCACATTCTCAATGATTTTGAGGACATTCTCGTCACGCCATTGTTCCTCTTGAATCCGTTGAATCAATCCAACTTGATTTAGTGCTTGGAGTCATAAGGGTTGGCTTGGTTCGCCCTCTAAAGCTGATAGGCTTACCAGTTTCAATTCCCGGTTTAGCTCTTCTATTTCCTTTTCTGCGCTCAAATCGGCCCTTCGTCGGCTTGAGGCATCCGCGACTATGTTGGCTTTGCCCTGGCGATACTGGATTTGCACGTCATAATCTGCAATAAACTCCATCCATCGTCTTTGTCGTAGGTTAAGATCTGCTTGCGTAAACAAGTACGTCAGGCTTTTATGGTCCGTGAACACTTGTATACTTTCCTCGTATAAGTAGGATCTCCATATCTTTAAGGCGAATACAACTGCGGCCATTTCCAGGTCATTCATCGGGTAGTTCTCTTCGTGTTTACGTAACTGTCTAGAGGCGTAGGCGATAACTTTGCCCTCCTGCATCAGGACACAACCCAATCCTACTCTTGAAGCATCTGTGTATATTACATAAGGTTTTCCCGACTCCGGTAATGTCAGTATATGTGCTGACAATAGCGACTCCTTGAGTTTCACAAATGCTTCTTCCGCCTCTAAACTCCAAACAAAAGGGACCTCTTTCCCCGTAAGTTTTGTCAAAGGTTTAGCAATAGAAGAGAAACCCTTAACAAACCTCTGATTATATCCAGCTAAGCCGAGAAAGCTTCGGACCTCGGTAACAGTTGTTGGACGTGGCCATTCTTGAAGGGCTTCCACTTTCTCCGGATCCACTGTTACACCTTTTTCTGAGACTCGATGTCCAAGAAAACCAATCTCCCTCTTCCAGAAATGGCACTTACTGAACTTGGCATACAGCTTCTTGTCCCTCAGTCTTTCTAGAACCTTCCGTAAGTGTTCCTTATGCTCCTCCTTCGTCCGGGAATAGATCAAGATGTCATCGATAAAGATGATCACGAATTGATCCAAGTAGTCGTGGAACACCTCATTCATCAGTCTCATGAATGCTGCTGGGCCGTTTGTATGTCCAAATGGCATGACTACAAACTCGTACTGCCTGTATCATGTATTTAACGCCATCTTTTGGACATCTCCGTCTGCGATCGAGATTTGATGATAGTCTGACGCACGTTTATCTTCGAGAACCAACTACCTCCTTGTAACTGGTCTAACAATTCATCGATCCTAGGAAGTGGGTACTTATCCTTGATCGTGAAATTGTTAATCCCGCGATAGTCGATGCGTAGCCTCATCCTGCCGTCTTTCTTCTTCACGAATAAGATCGGTGCTCCCCAAGGCGATGAGCTCTGTCAGATGAATCCATTCCCCATCAGATCTTCTAGCTGCGTTTTTAATTCAGCTAACTCGGCTGGGGCCATCCGATAAGGTGCCTTTACTATTGGCGTCGCTCCCAACTCTAAGTTTATAGTGAACGGGTTCTTCCTTGGCGGGGGTAACTTTCTCAGCGCCTTGAACACATCTGCGTACTCTCGATCTATCGGGATATCCTCTACCCTCAACTCTTCATCCTTATCCTCCTCAACCACCCTAATGGCAACTAAATACGCTTCCCCGTATTCTAGTTGTGCACTATCCTTGCGGCTGCTACTAAGGATACTACCGCACTAGGTTTTATCCCATAGCACGTCGTATCGGGTTTCTGGCTCTCCCTAAGGGTGACTCTCACTTTCTCACAATCTAACTGGACCCTATAACTAGACAGCCAATCCATACCGAGGATAACCTTGAAATGGCCTAGGGGCATTACTAACAGGTTTGCCCTAAAGGTTCTATCCCTAACCTCTACGGGTACTCCTAAGACCATTCTAACTGCACTAAGGGGTTCATTTCCGGGAGTTAACACGGAAACACTCACATCCTCACTCACTAAGGAATACTAAACCAAGACGCTACCTCGGGATTCACAAAACTATGCATCGCCTCCGAGTCGAACAACACATGCGTGGGAATCCCACCAATATGTAGTGTTCCTGTTATGGGACCGTTAGTCGGTCCTGCGAAGTCTAATGCTACTGCCTCGGGTAACAACCTATTAAACTATCTACTGGGCATAACGTACCGGATAACTATCTAATGCTACTGCCTCGAGACACCTTTGACTCGATAAAACATTGAAAACAGGCTTGTCCCGTAGGAGGACCCAAAGGAGGATCCATAGACACTAAATTCATCCATGAATACCTTCACTATCTCTTCAACCAAGTCAGAAAAGATAGAAGTCATACACCTCTGAAAATAGCAGGAGCATTGCATAAACCAAAAAGAATTCTCCTATAAGCAAATGTTCCATATGGACAAGTAAAAGTTGTTTTCTCTTGATCATTAGGATGGATAGTGTAATAACCCTGTCAAAGAGCTAAACGACCCAGATGGAGCTTTCGGTTATGGAAACCCCACGGTACAATTTTAAAAATTATGGGACTTTGCATGGAAGTAGCCAAGACCCTACTGAAGCCCATGGAGGAATAATTTCTCCATGAAAAATTCTGACGAGGTCGCTAAAAATCGAACAGTCCGGTAGATGCGTCCAAGCCGCGAAATGGGTTAAACGGAGGAGAAACAACCTCGGTCAAGAACCTATTGATATTACCATATATTTTGCATATTTAACATGCATTTAGTTCTAGTTTTCATGCATTCATCTTGAATTATAGGCTAGTTTCTACCATTTGTTGCATTCTAGGTCCTAGATCATTTTGCATTTGCATTTTGCATAGTTTCTGCATCTTTTGCATTATTATCAGGTTGTTTGGGACATACTGGAGCTGTGGACATTGTGTGGACGTGCTGAGGATCAAAATGGAGTTTTTGGACACTTGGAGAACTCAGCCATGCATGCAAAGGACCCGAGATCGAGCACCGGATCGAGCAAGGCAGGTAGATCAAGACGAGATCGACCAGAAGATCGAGTGACTCAAGTCATTTCAAGGAGGAGGATCGAGACCAAGATCGAGAGAGGAGATCGATCGTGAGTATGGACGTGAATAACGCCATGCAGAGCGAGAGCAAGATTGAGACCACGACTCGATCATCCAAAGATCGAGTAGAAGATCGAAGGAAGTGCTCGATCCATCCAACCAAATCGACTTGAAGATCGAGCAAAAGAAGGCGATCCGTGGAGAAGATTGACTGAGCTGATCGATCTCGCGATCGATCTCTGGAGCCTTATTCGGCCAGCTCATCTTTGGAGCGTATTGAGGGGACCATTATGGATGTTTTACTATTTTGGGCAAAGGGCGTCTATCACTTTCTCACACTCACTTTGTCTTATCTTTTTCTGTTTTCCCTTAGGCGATTTTCCGCCATTGTTCTGTTCTTGAAGTTTTTCCATGTTTTGAATCTTGAATATTTTTAATATTAAGCATTTTCCTTTAATCGCTTTCCTTAATCGTGATTAGCATTTCATCTATTGCATTTCAATCGGTTTTAAGTATGAGTAGTGACTAGTTTTCTTTGGGTAAAAAGTTGGGGCGATTCAAAGGGGTTTAAGGGTTTATGCTTTTGGATTTTTCTTGTTCTTCACTTAATCTCTTCTAGGATTTGGGGTCTTAAGGCTTAGGGAGTCCTGGAAAAGATCTCTATGATTCCAGGGCTTCTCTTACCTTGAACGGATTAAGAGATCCTTGAAAACCAAATCCTAGAGACAAATCTACCCTCTCCCAAACGCCATGGATGTAGAGGAGGTTAGTTAGGCCCCTTATTGAGATCTGTAGTCCATGCTCTTTGATCTCTCTTTCCACCATAACCCATGGGTTTGGTGGAGAGGTCGAAGATGGGGTTCATACCACACGCCATGGATGATCCTAGTTTAAGTTTCTCAAGGCTTAGGGAAAGCTCATCAAATGAGTAGATCTATGTGTTTTCAAACCAAAGCTTGAAACTTTGAACTCTCTTGAACATGACCCCCAACCTTGAACCCTCTTTTTAGCATTTTAAAACTCTAGTTTATCATCCACTTGTCATAAAGCTTGCGTCTTGATCATTCGAAGTCATTAATCTAAGTTGCTAGAAGTGTCCTGTTTTACCTGTTTTAGTGCTCGATTTTTTAGTAATTAATATATTTGCATTTTAGAGTCTCTGTTTTCTTCTAGTAGTTGTTAACCCTCTTCCAGGGATTTTGAAATAATTTCCCTGTTCAGTTGGTCGTTGCATTTAGTTTTCATCGATTTTACCATCTATTTAACCGGCTCTGCTTAGATTTGCTTGGTTCTTGCATTCTTAGTGTTCTTTCTTCACCCAGGCTGGATTGATACTCTCTTGCATACTGTACTACAATTATAGGTTGCTTGAGCTTTGATATTCTTGCTGCATTAATCTTGTTTATCAAATGGCGCCGTTGCCAACTTGGGTTTGTTAGAAAGCATTAGGGTTTGGAGCTTAGTAAAGACTAAGCCTTTACATTTACTTTGGTTACTGATTTCTCTGCCTCCATACTTGTGTTTTCAGGTACAAGAATCTGAGGTCTTGGGGTGACAACAATCTACTTAAACCCCTGAACAATATTCATCAACTCGGACACACAAGATCAAGAAGAGCAAGAGAGCAAGCTCAAGCCTTTGAAGAGATTGCGCAAGCTGGTACAGTTGACTTTGCAAGAATGGCTAAGCAAGAACATCCTGAGGGACCTCCACCAGCTCACGGTGCTGTAGGAAGGGGCAATGGAAACCCCAACCACGCAGCTAGACCGCCACGGATCATTGGTGCTGGTGATGCTCCAAATACACATCACAACCGCTTTGGGATCACTCCTCCACCAGTCCAAAACAACAACTATGAGATCAAGCCAGGCTTTGTCTCTATGGTTCAGAATAACAAGTTCCACGGGCTGGCTATGGAAGACCCTTTGGAGCACCTTGATAACTTTGAGCAAGTTTGTGGAATGATAAAGATCAATGGGATCTCGGAAGATGCTTTCAAGCTAAGGCTCTTCCCATTTTCTCTTGGAGATAAGGCTAGGCACTGGGAGAAGACACTCCCACAGGGCACCATTACTTCTTGGGCTGATTGCAAGAAGGCGTTCCTCTCAAAGTTTTTGTAAAGCACAAGAACAGCTAGGCTGCAAAGTGAGATCAGCGGATTCACTCAATGGCAGAAAGAGATATTCAGTGAATCTCTGGAGCAGTTCAAGGATTATACCATTCAGTGTCATCACCATGGCTTCAGTGAAGAGACTCTCTTGAGCACAATATACCGAGGAGCATTACCCAAGATCAGAATGTTGCTTGATACAGCAAGCAAGGGTAACTTTCTTGGTCAAGAAGTGGAAGAGGGTATGGAGCTTATAGAGAACTTGGCTTTGAGTGATGGAAATTACACTGAAGATTATGACCGAGCACCTAGAGGTTCCGAGCTTGAGTCACACAAGAAGGAGCTCAAATCGCTCCATGATAAGATAGACAAGCTATTGCTTGCAAATAAGAAGCAAGTACATTTCATGAGAGAAGCCGAAGAAGTCTTAGAGGAGTTAATGTGCCAACCGACTATGTTGTTCTAGAGATTGATGAAGAGCCAAAGGATCCTCTAATCCTTGGAAGACCGTTTCTTGCAACCGCTAGAGCCATCATTGACGTGAAGAATGGCAAGATCTCTCTACACTTGGGCAAGGACATCAAGCTAGACTTTGATATCAATGAAGTCTTCAAGAAGCCAACCATTGGAGGATAAGCTTTCTACATTGAGACTTTGGATGCTTCAGCCGATGAGTTGCTAGAGAAGCTGGCACAGGAAGATCACTTGCCGCTGGCCTTGACAAAGGAGTATGGAGAGTTTGGTTTTCTAAGTGAGCAGACTCAAGAATACGTTCACATCCTTTATTCTCGCAAGGTTGTGAAGGAAGATGAAGGCGGGTGCCTAGAGATCGATCAGGAAATCGAGGACTTTACTAGATCCAAGGTAAAGATCGATAAGAAGATCGAGGAGGGTGGTCGATCCGGTCAAGAAATTGATGAGGAGATCGAGAGAAGCAACTCGATCAGTTCAGAGAACGACTCAGTGAATCGATCAACTGCTCAATCCACATCAAATCGAGCAAGAGATCGATATGAGTGCAATCGATCCGGACCAGAACGAGTGGAAGATTGACTGGATGACTTGATGTCAGAGGAAACAACGGTTTAAGATGACAGCCCGAAAGCTCATGTCTCGGGTTCAAAAAAGGCTAATGAGGATGGCAATATCAACACAAGCCACGAGGAGGACTGGAGCGAGCTGCTAGCCCTAAAGGTGGACCTAAAGGACCTCCCTCATTGGCTAAGGTACGCTTTCTTGGGATCTAATGACACTTATCCCGTCATTGTGAATGAAAAACTGAGTGATGATGAGTTAAACTCACTCCTTAAGGAGTTAAGAAATTATAGAAAGGCCATTGGGTACTCTCTAAGTGACATCAAAGGCCTTTCACCAATACTTTGTACTCACAGGATTTACTTTTAGAATGAAAACACTTCTTCTGTTGAACATCAAAGACGCTTAAACCCGAATTTGAAAGAAGTAGCGAAGAAAGAGATCTTGAAACTGTTAGAGGCTGACGTGATATACCCAATCAGTGATAGCTGATGTTTAGGTTTTTAAGCTTTAACTCAATCCTCAAACACATATGTCATTGTAGTACTTGAGGTGTCAATCCAATCCAAAGGCTAAGTAACAGATGAGATGCAGAAAACTTGCCAAGCTAGGCCAAATAAAGAGAGGGAATTGAACTCTAACAACCTAAGATGAACAAGAAGGAAATCTAACAACCTAAGGATGAACAAGAAGAAAGCAAAACACAAAAGGTGAAAATCAAGCAAAGCAACCAAAATAAAGGAAAAACAGAGCAAATTCAGAACAGAGCTTAAAATAGAGAAAAGATGGGACTTGAGATGAGATAATTGGTAATAGGGAACTCTTGACTCCGCCTATGATGCTTACAAACTCACACAATGTTATTCATTATGCATAGGATCCATTTATATGACTAATCCAATCTCTTGGCACTAATCCTTTTGCTAATTACCAAGTCAAGAACTAATTCTCATTAGTGAAATGATAAAGAGCAAGCATTAAGACAAATCTATGAACCCTATATTGCCAAATCACTCCCTAGACAGTCAATCTTTTGAGCTAGGATAAGCAATTCTCTTGCAAAGAAGTTCAGGCATTTCATCAAACACTTGGTGGGAATAAAATGAGTCTATGATCTTAATCAACTTAGCTAGGGCTAATTAAGCATTAAACACAGCAATCAAGAAAGGAAATGGAAGAATTAACACTAATAAATCATATATAGAGTCTCTAATTCCCTAAAAAGAAATGCAAACTAGAAAACAGAGACTCAAGACTAATGAATAACAAGGTGAATCTAAAAACATGATCAAGGTGAAAGATACAATCAATGCATTTATCTCTAGGCAAGGACTACTGATATAGACTAATCCAATCTCTTGGCATTAATCCCTTTTCTAATCACATATTCAAGATAAATCTCTTTACTCAAACACAAAATCATCAAGCATTAAGGTTAAAGTCCATAGAGCCAAAAAGCATGCTAGACATCTAGTTTCCTATGCTAGGTTTACTAATCTCTTGTGCAATAGAACTAACATTAACTCACACTCTCATGCATAATCAATGTCTAAAGAACAATTTCTCATCAATATGGTGTTAAGTACTTAAGCACAAGCTATGCAAGACATGACATCAACCATAACTTCATTCAAGCATTTCAGCAAACACCTTAAGTGCAATACTAGAAAGCCTAAGATCTACTTATCCTACAAAGAGGTACTAAACATGAATAACATTAACACAAGAAGAGATAATCAACGATCCAACATTCTAACACCTTAAACAATCACTAGAAACACTTTTGTTCTTCAAAAACCAAGAATCTCAAAACTCAAGGATAGAAATTCGAAAATACTAAGGCATAAAAAAATAAAAAAAGCAAGACTAGAAGATGAAATACTTAAGATTAAAAGATGAAAGACATAAATAAAAAGTATATACAATGATCCAATCTCAACCCAGAAAGGGTTTGTTCTTGTGTTTTGAAAAACCAAAGCAAAGCTTAGGGAAAGAGAAAAGATAAGAGAAAATAGATCTAGGTTTAGCTATTTATAGGGAAAATCCCCAAATTGCCCTAGGAAGCAAAAATAAAAAAATTCAAAGATGGTCAAAGATGGTTCTCGGACCAAAATCTATCGATCTGAAGGAAGGAGGTTGGAGATCGATGTGGTGATCAATATTAACTTCTAGTTGCGGACAGTGATACTTGAACCGTCGTATCGTTTGAACTACTGATCAGATTGACATGATTCAACCTCCGTTGGAAAGATTATTTGATCCTCTATAACTTCTATGAAGAACGTGGAGGTTGAATCGCACCGGAAGACCTTCGTTTTGACCCATACATTTCATATCGATTTGCATATCGGACATATTTCTCTCAGCTTTGGTCAATACAGGACTTTGATGCAGCCTAAAACCCGTCATCTTGGCTATTATTCTTGGTTCTTCATGTCCTCATCATTCACCATTCTCCAAATGTCTTCCTTGCTCCATTTAGACCTGAAAAAGACTCCACACGATGCAAAACATGCAAATGTCTAACCTAAAACCTATTATGTCTAATATGAATGCAAATGTGACAAAATATGATGAATGAGTGCATGAAAGAGACCAAAAACTAAACTAAATGCAAGCTAAAACATGGTAAATTATGAGGATATCAATAGCACATGGGTCTCTCCGGTCCATGTGGTACCAAAGAAAGGGGGTATCACGGTTATTAAGAATGAAAAAGATGAGTTGATTCCTACAAGAACCATAACTGGAAATAGAATGTGTATTGACTATAGGAAGTTTAACTCAGCTACTAGAAAATATCATTTTCCTCTTCCACTTATTGATCAGATGCTTGAAAGATTAGCTAATCACCCATATTACTGCTTTCTTGATGGTTATAGTGGTTTCTTTCAAATACAAATTCATCCTAACGATCAAGAGAAGACGACTTTCACATGCCCTTATGGTACCTTTGCATATCGAAGGATGCCTTTTGGGTTATGTAATGCACCAGCAACCATTCAAAGGTGCATGATGCCTATCTTCTCTGATCTTATAGAGGAAATGGTGGAAGTATTTATGGATGATTTTTCTGTGTATGGTGCGTCCTTTTCTGCTTGTTTGTCAAATCTTTGCAAGGTACTCAAGAGATGTGAGGAGACGAACTTGGTGCTGAACTGGGAGAATTGTCACTTCATGGTGAAGGAAGGGATTGTACTCGTTCACAAGATATCTGAGCAAGGAATAGAGGTTGACAAAGCAAAGATCAAGGTCATGATGAGTCTTGAACCGCCGGTTAATATCAAGGGGATAAGGAGCTTCTTAGGGCACGCCGGCTTCTACAGGAGATTCATAAAGGATTTTTCCAAGATAGGACGCCCTCTTACACGGTTGTTATGCAAGGAAGCTGACTTTGTCTTTGATGAGGAGTATCTTCACTCTTTCAAGACCATCAAGGAGGCTCTTGTCACTGCACCTATAGTACAAGCACCAGATTGGAGCTTACCCTTCGAGATCATGTGCGACGCGAGTGACTACGCCGTGGGAGCTGTTCTAGGGCAGAGGAAAGACAAGAGGTTGCATGTTATCTAGTAGGCCAGTCGTACCTTGGATGACACGCAAGTGAGATATGCTACAACCGAGAAGGAGCTGCTAGCCGTTGTGTTTGCTTTTGAGAAGTTCAGATCATACTTGGTGGGCTCTAAGGTTGTTGTATACACGGATCACGCTGCTTTGAGGTATATCTACTCCAAGAACGATACCAAGCCGAGGCTCTTAAGGTGGATTCTTCTTCTGAGTTTGATATGGAGATAAAAGACAAGAAGGGGATAGAGAATGGTGTTGCTGATCACCTTTCTAGGATGAGAGTCAATGAAGCCTTGCCCTT
Organism: Thlaspi arvense; assembly: GCA_911865555.2. Classification (NCBI taxonomy): domain Eukaryota; kingdom Viridiplantae; phylum Streptophyta; class Magnoliopsida; order Brassicales; family Brassicaceae; genus Thlaspi; species Thlaspi arvense. Next base: position 18,189,220 of record OU466860.2, read on the forward strand.
AGATGATTCATGATATGATGAAGGAAGACATTGGTGAGCTAACGGCTGAGGAAGAACAAGATCTAAGCAAGCAGGAAACTGAAGACGTTCTGGAGGTTCAAGAAGGTCCCATGACCCGTTCAAAGACTAAGGCATTTCATAATGCCTTAGAAGTGTTGCTTAGTCGGTCCATTCATGAAGCATATAATAAAGAGGCTATACATACTGCTTTGGTATGCATAATAGCCGATGACTAGTTAATGGGTTTGTAGAAGCTTTTGTGCTCTTTTTCCCTTAGTGAGTTTTGTCCCATTGGGTTTTCTCACTAAGGTTTTTAACGAGGTAAGTGTTTCTACAACATCATTGCCCATTAACTTGGCATTTGTCCAAGCCCACTTCTTTCTACCATCTGTGGCTTGGAAGTGTCTAGGTTCATTTTCTTGTTTTTAGTTGTTTTCTTATTCTTGTAGTTTGTGTGATTTTGAACCGAGTCATGCATGGTTAGTCAAGGGGGTTTGTCCCAAGACTAACTTATTGCTCTCTTGTTGTCCGTTCTCCTTCCTCACTCTTCTCTCCTTAAAACCGTGTGTTTAGTTGTATTTGAGTTTCATCTATCTTTTTAATAAAAATCTCTTTGAAAGTAGATCAACCTCTCTTGGTGTGTAATATCGACGAGATACCCTACTTAGAAACATAGGTGTGTCATATCCTATGTGTTCTAGTAGCTTGTATCAAGAGCCATCCGCATCTCTTGCTACATTCCATCTTCATTCTTTCCTCTTTTCCATCCCAAACGGTTCAATTCTCATCACGACGATCAAAACAACCCATCGCCAATGATCAGCACGTTCACCACTTACTTTGAAAGGTCAAGATCATAAGTGGGATCTTATCAATTCACTTCCTGAGGAGCAGCTCATGATGGTCAACGCGGTGGTATGTACACGGCTAGGGGATCAGTTTGAAGAAGTTTTGAGTTTCAAGGAAGAAGACCTGCCTTGGTACATGGATATAGTCAACTTCTTAGCTTGTGGAGAAGAACCTACACATCTTGACCACTACCACAAAAAGAAGTTCATGAGAGATGTCTCTCAATACTTTTGGGACGAGCATTACCTGTACATGATGGGAGTAGACAGCCTTTACAGAAGGTGTGTAACAAGAGAGGAAGCTAAAGACATTCTCCTTCATTGTCACGGTTCATCCTATGGAGGTCATTTTGCTTCTTTCAAGATGGCAACAAAGGTCTTACAAGACTGGTTTTGGTGGCCATCACTATTCAAGGATGCTTATGAGTTTGTTAAGTCTTGTGAAGCATGCCAAAGGGCAGGGAACATCATAAAGAGGTACGAGAAGCCTCATGTGCCAATCTTTGAAGTTGATGTTTTTGATGCTTGGGGGATTGACATTATGTGTCCGTTTCCATCTTCTTACGGCAACAAATTCATCTTGGTGGCTGTTGGTTACGTTTCTAAGTGGGTTGAGGCTATAGCTTCCCCAACTAACGACTCAAAGGTGGTGGTTAAGCTCTTCAAGACCATCATCTTCCCACGGTTTGGAGTTCCCAAGGTAGTGATCAGTGATGGGGGTAGCAACTTCATCAACAAAGTGTTTGAAGGCCTCTTGAAGAAGTATGGAGTGAAGCACAAGGTAGCTACACCTTATCACCCACAAACTAGTGGGCAAGTAGAGGTCTCTATTAGACAGATTAAGGCTATCTTAGAGAGGACAGTGGGAGCAACTTGGAAGGATTGGGCAAGTAAACTAGATGATGCTTTATGGGCGTATAGAACCGCCTTCAAGAGTCCTATTGGTACCACTCCCTTCACTCTCCTTTACGGCAAGGCATGTCACCTCCCTATGGAGCTAGAGCATAGAGCACTGTGGGCTGTTAAGCAGATGAACTTCAGTCTCAAGACGGCACAGGAGAAGAGGTTGATTCAACTCCATTAGCTTGATGAGCTAAGGCTAGACGCTTATGAGAGTGCCAAAATCTACAAGGAAAGGACCAAAGCGGTTCATGACAAGAAGTTAGTGCATAAGGAGCTTAAGGAGGGCAGTCTGGTCTTGCTTTACAACTCACGCTTGAAGCTATTCCCTGGGAAGCTCAAGTCAAGGTGGTGTGGACCTTTTGAGATCAAGGAAGTTCTACACTATAGTGCGGTTACTTTGGTGGGCAAGAGTGGAAAGTCTTTCACGGTCAATGGGCACAGAGTCAAGCCCTACTTGTCGAGTGACTACAGCAAGGAGGGCACTACAATGCTCCACCAAGATCCACTTGTGGCCTGAACCAAGTAAAGTCTAGCTAAAGACGTTAAAGAAAGCGCACTTGGGAGGCATTCCTATGTCTATCTTGTACATATTTTTGCTTTCTTTCTATTTCAGTTTTATGCTTTTTATGTTTATGTGTGTAGGTGAAGGGATAGGGGATTGGAGATCATTATCTTGGAGTCAAAGAGGCGTGGAAAGGAGAAGTATAGGCAAGAGATCGAGTGATAGATCGACTTATCCTGGCTCGATCTTTACTAGATCGAGCTAGTGAAACGAGAGGAGTCATTCGATCTAGATGAGATCAAGTAGACAATCGAGTGATTCAGTCGATCATTAGAGGATAACCCACCAATGCGTTTAGAACGAGGTGTGGATCGACTGACCTCACTCGATCCTCGATCTGAATCGATCAGTCTACTCGATCTGCCACTCGATCTTAGCCGAAACGACCTCCAAATCGATCATGTGGCTCGATCCAAGGAGCTTAGCTATAATGACCAAGAATCATGGAAATAGGGGGCACACTCGATCCAGGACTTGATTCAATACAAATCGAGTCCCCAATCAACTCTCTCGATCCTAGCTAACATGGGCATGAGATCGAGTCTAAGATCAACCACAACGACTTGATCTCATGCCGAGGTAAGTTTGTGTTTTCCCTCTCTTTTTTCTTTCCCTCCAGTTTTAAATTCAAATTTTTTTTTAAGGCAAGCATCTTTGACTATGAAAGATGTGCCTTGACCAATTTTGTCAGAAAACCACTTGCATAATCCACAGTTTTCCTAGCTTTTAAATTCACATGCATCCACACTCTCTCATTTTTGGGTTCAAAACTGTTTTCCAAAGTAAAGAGAGAGTGTGAGTTTTGTTTTGAGGCTATTAGCATCCTACATTCACCCTCTTTAAAGGTATTTTCGAGTTTAAGAATTTGCTTGCTTAAATTTTTAAGAAAATTCCCTTGTTTTAGCTTAGGGTGATTGTTGGTTGTTAAGGAGTTAGGATAATTTTTAGAAATAGCTAAATATTAGGAAAATTGCTAGATTTAATTCTATCTCTAGATATTCTCCTCTAGTATTTAGCTATTATTTTTTATAAATTCCCCAAAAAGTTAGGATTATTGTTAGAAGTTTTTCTCTCTTACCTTGTCTCTCTCTCAATTTCACCGCCTGTACTCATTCTCCTCTTTGAGAATTGTGTTTCAGGTACCATGGCTCCTAAGTGAAGCACAGAAGAGACAACAGAAGGAGAAGCTAAAGAAGTGGTTCAGGAAAGGGTTAGATGGACTAAGGAGGAGAAGCTAGCTAAGAAAAGGTTGGAGAGGCTCCGGTTTGACCCTACGAAGTTCGCGAGCAGGGATCTGTTGGCAAAGATGGGGATATTGGGAGATGTTGATCAGCTTCTCAAGAACATTGGGCTCCGGTGCTTGTCAAGGATGGATTGCCCAACCTATCCCGAGGCAACCCTAGACTTCTTAGCCATCTTGGAGTTTACCTACGAGAATCCAAGCCTTCCCACTCCATCACAAGGTCACATCACCTTCAAGATCAGGAGGCAAGCTTACCACCTTTCACTCCCCGAGCTATGCCAAGGCTACGGTCTGAAAGCTACTGCCAAGCTCGTCGAGTTTCCTCCTTTCACTCTAGCCAACGATCTGTGGGACCTGATCAGCAACGATGACTACAAGGCAAACACGGCCAAGATCAAGAGAGTCTGCAGCCCCGTGCTAAGATACACCCTCAAGCTCATAGCCAACACCTTCAGTGGAAGGTCCGTGGCTCCCACAGTCACCAAGAACGAGCTGTGTTTCCTGTTCCAAGGCGTTAAACACCTTCTATGCGATCCTAAGGAGAATGACGAGCCGATGGAAGATGAGTTTGGAGATGATGTCAATTACGGATGCATCTTGGCTTCCTCTTTGATCAAGTACAAAGCGTGGGCAATGAGGTGCGAGGCGAGACGTACTTGAGATCTGAGTTAAAGCCAAATGGAGTGAACACGGGACAGAGACGTGTATATTTCATTACTTCGGAGTTAAGGAGGCAGGAATGAGTCACATAAATCACATTCTCATTTCTGATTGGTGGGGAAGAGATAAGAATGATTAGTTGGCGTGCTGGCGTTTTCTAATTGGTTGGAAGAGAGAAGGTAAGGTGTTAACACCTCATTGGTGGAGAAACTCTATATAAAGGCCCTTAACCCTCAACTCACCCCATTAGTTGCTACCTTGGACGTGCTAGAGAGTGTGTGAGAGAGAAAGAAAGAGAGAAGAAAAGAGTGAGAGTCCGTAAGAGAAAAGAGACAGAGTTAGTTCGGTTTTGTGAGAGAGTGTTCAGATCTGAGTTTTGACTGTGTGAGCGGTGTCTTAGGTCTAAGATCGGAGTGTTGTGTGGTCGTGAGTGTCTAGATCTGAGGATTTTGTGGAAGATTTCGTCAGATCTGGGGAGTCCCAGTAGTGGTGGACTATCGCGGTAGCTATTCGTGCTGCAGTGTAGATCTCGGATCTGCATTGTATCACAACACTAGCCTCAGCAGATTAGGTTATGTGCTTGTGTGTGTGTGTGTGTGTGACGAACGTGTGATGCAGGGAAGCTCGGATCTGTATAGATCCAAGTGTATACTGACGTTTTTATGCAGGAACAACCTCAGATCTGGTAGATCTGTGTGCAGCGAAACCCATTGGGTGAGGTAACGATTTGATGCATGTCCTACAAATGACGCTAAAATTGTGCTGAAAATCTTCAAGACAATAATCTTCCCAAGGTTTGGTCTTCCAAGATGTGTCATCAGTGATAACAGGTATTTTTATCTCTAGGATGATGCAATGCAACAAGAGGTTATCAAAACTCAAGCAGCACTTAGTTGTAGTACAATGCAAGAGGAATCAATCCAATCCTAGGAGCTAGAAAGTTCAATGAGAATGCAAGGATCAAGTAAAGCTAGGCAAAAGATGAACGGTTTTGTAAAATTCCTAAAAACTAAATGCAACGACTAAATGCAAGGCAAAACTATTTTAAAATTACTAAGAGTGAACTACCACGACGAACAAACATAATGATTAAAATGCAAGGCTATGAATTTATAAAAATCGACTAGTGGATCGACCACAGGATCGACCACTAGATCGAGCAACAACGATCGATCTCGTCTAAAAGTTCAAGCGCAATAAAACTAATGACCAGGATGCAACAGGTAACAAGCGAATGACTAGCAAAGATGTAAGAATACTAAGAAAGAGGGATATGGTCGAGATTCACGTTCAGGGGTTTCAAAGGTTCAAGCTTGGTTTGAAAACTCTAGATCTACTCACTTTGTGAGGTTCTCTAAGCCTTGAAAACAAAACAAGATCCATCCATGGCGTGTGGTATGGATCACTCCTTCATTCTATTCTCCAGACCCATGGCGTTTAGCAGAAAAAGAGATTGAAGGGCAAGGAAATCAGATTTCAAACACACGGCTTAACTAGTCCTCTAAACTACCATGGCGTTTGGGAAAGTGTAACTAGCCTCTAGGATGTGACTTTCAGAGATCTCTGGATCCTGTCAAGGTAAGAGCTCTCTCTCATCATAAAGATCTTGGCGTGAGACTCTTTAAGCCTTAAGAACTCAACATCCTAGAAGAGAAAGCCATTAAAAACAAGAAAACTCCAAACTTGAAAACCTTTTCGACCCCTTTGAATCCTCTCAACCCCAAAACCCGATTAAACTATTCACTACACATTAAGTAAACCAACCAAGGCATGAAAGATGAAACGATGAACACGAAAAACGATAGATTAAACTTAAACGATTCGATACAAAACAAGAAAAGCTTTAAAAGTTCAACAATGGCGAAATCGCCTTCGAACAGAGAGAAAAAGATGATTAAAAGATATAATGAAAACGTCTCCTCTAAAAGCATGCTCGCCGCCTTGCTAAAACAGGCCAAACAACTCGATGGTCCCCCCTTCGCTAGCGGCCAAAAGCGGTTAAAGTACACTGAGATCGACTTCGGGATCGAGCAGCTCTCTCGATCAATTTCAGACATCATGCCTTTAACTCGATCTTTGTCTCGATCTTCCTCGGTGGATCGGGTGCTTCGTTCGATCTTATAGTCGATCTTTGGAGGATCAAGTGGTGGACTCGATCCGGCTCTCGCTCTGCATGGCGTCATTCACGTCCGTACTCCTTGATCGATCGCTTCACTCGATCTCCGTCTCGATCAGTCCCCTTGGATCGGCTACTCGATTTCATCTAGATCGACCGGCCATGCTCGAACCTCCTCTCGATCTCTGGTCCTTAGCAAGCATTCCCGAATTCTTCAAGTCCCACGAACTTCCTCACCAGCCTCAACACGTCCACGAACTCTCCAAGACTCCAAAGTAGCCGAAAACAACCTGTATGCGATGCAAACTGCAAGAAATATGCATATGCTGGTGCAAGAACACTCTAGGACCTGAAGTGATGCAAACTAACCTAAAATGCAATGTATATGCGCGAGAAACCAACTTATGTGTATGCAGAATGCATGGAATATGCAGCTATATCAACTCCCCCAAACTTACCTTTTGCTTGCCCTCAAGCAAACAAAATTAAAGAAGGGATAGAGGTTTAAAACAAACGGGGGTTTAAGCTTCTTGCAAAGGTGCTTTTCGAATGAATCAATCTCAACGTCCTAGTTACCAGTTCTAAAATGCAATACACACACTCATACTCCAAAGAACTTAGCCATACTCATTGCACAAAGAATTTCAAATCATGACTCTCCTATTCCAAACAATCAAAGAAACTCATCCTTTAATATTCATTAATGACTGAACCATGAATCAAACTTATGCACTTTAAAGCAAAACACATTTGGCTAAGGGTAAAGGCTATGAGCATAAAATGATCTCATTTTAAAGAGGGTTTATTTTAAGCAAGGGTTTCTCTCGAAAATGGTAAGAACTTTATGCATAATGCTAAAGGTAAAGGCAATTGATGCATACATGATCAGATTCTCATCTACCCATGTAAACTAACAATGATCCTAAAACCCCTCTCATTTATTTTCTTTAAAGCTCACTCACCATCCTAGAGTTTATCCTTTTTCCCAAAGCAAAAGCTTAGCAATCCCCAAATCAAAATAGAAAACATCTTAACTCTTTTAGGCTAGTGAAAAAGTTTTAAAAATATTAAGCTCCTTATTTTTTTCTTATTGATAGCACTCTTATTATTATTTTTTTCTTTTTATTTCTTTCTTTTTCTTTTCTTTTTATTTTGGCACTTAGGCTCTTTCATATATATATATATATTTTTTATTTTTGAGAGAGCTATCTTCTGAAATTATTTGAGCATTATACTTTTTAAACACAAAACCTTTCACTTAAAACCTTTTTCTTACTTCAAAAACCAAACTCTTTTGAAACCGAAAGCATATAAACATGAAAGCAACCCCAATTATCCCCCAAACTTATCCTAAGCCTACATCTAGCTTCAAAATGCAAAGCTAGCAAACATATGAGAACCTAATCATGTCGCCTAAACGTAACACTTTATGCTAAGTTCAAACCGGAAGAGGCCTCACAAAGATGTCACACACGAAAACTTGGCTTCAAAGGAAGGTAAGGGTCAAGGTGGGAGTTCTACTTAGGCTCACAAAGAGTGGTAAAAGAAAGAAGAGAGCCTAGATATTTTTAAGATCCATGTGTTCAATTTCAAGTGCATAAGAATGATATTTAAAAAATTCAAATTAAGGTTTTCACTTAATAGGACAAGTTTCAAATCATGAGTGTTCAATTTAAGTTACGACAATCAAAACTAGTGATCCAAGCATGGTAAGAACTTACTTTCAAAGTGTTAGCAAAGCATTAGAGAACTACCAACTGGGACAATGAAACCATTCATAAGCTTAAAACACCTTTTTAAGAAAACTTTAACCCCTTATGCAAATGTAAACAACCTAGATGCTTAAAAATTCTAGACTCAATCCTAAAATGCTTGACAAGATGAATGCAACTACATGAATTTTTTTTTGAAAATTTTTAAACATTTTACCATTTTTTTCGTTTTCTTTTCTATGCCTTAGATGCATGCAAGACTCAAGTTATGCAAGATAAGATAAGATCAAAATAAACTAGTCAAACCACACATACTCCCCCAAACTTGAATGACATCGTCCCGGTGGCAATCACATTCGAGAGAGCTCAAAACACAAAGCAAAATCAAGAAAGCATGAACGGTATTTACAATGGAAAATGGTTGTTACCTCGGGTCTAGTCTCGGCTGGAATTTGAGGATGTTCCAGAGGAACTATATACTACGGCTTTGCCTTTGGAGCCTGGCTCTTGAAGAGAGAGGCGCGCCGGTTGAATGTTGCTGCCTTGAGTCTCACGGATGACAACTCCACCGGTTGAAAGCCTTCTCTTCTCGGGCTGTTGAACCTCCTCACTTGCTGCCTTCTTAGGAGAGCCTCCTTGAAGCGATTTGACCTTCTTGGCAAGCTTCTTGAGCATTTTGCCTTGCCATTTGTTGATTTTCCATTGCATCTCCACAACAGATGCTAGGAACTTCTCCGTCTTGGTTCTTGGCTCGAAAACGAGTTTGGGAAGGGTGTAGGCCTCGGGCATCTCATCTTCTGTGGATGGGGACTCAGACCTTGGACGTATAGGGATTGCTGGGGCAAGCGCTCCTCCTAGAGGAGCAAAGCACTCCTCTACGGTTGGCAAGAACTCGATGTTCCCAACACCAAGCAGCTCGGTCTCGTCTTTGTTTGGCAGGATGCACACTCTCTTCTCATTGTCCACGTCGATGAAAAGGTAAGCGTAGAATCCTTCTGCTGGTGTGCGTCTCAAGCTGTCGGTATTCCTCATGTAGATCTCATCCATGAAAGCTCTAGCCAGGCAGGTGTGAACTCATGTATTGGTACGCCGGCTTGCACGAACAGAGGCGTGAGGAAACCGCCAATAAATGAAGAGCTTGCCTTGCACCGCAAGGAATATGCTTTACACTTCACCAAAGAAGCAGCAAGTACGCACCCGTAATTCACGTCATAACTCAGTTCATGCTCCATAGGCTCATCCGCCGGATCACACAACAGATGCTTCACGCCTTGGAACAAGAAGCAAAGTTCGGTCTTCGTGACCGTGGGAGCAACTGCCGTCCGCTGAATGTATTGGTGATCAGCTTCAAGGTGTACCTCAGCACCGGGCTTCTCACTCTCTTGATTTTGGCGGTGTTGTCCTTGTAGTCATCGTTGCTGATCAGGTCCCAAAAATTGTTTGCGCGCGTGAAGGAGGGGAACTCGATCTTGGTGGCGGCTCCGTTGAGACCATATGCTTGACACAGCTCGAGGATTGAGAGGCTGAAAGCTTGGCGTCCAATCTTGAAAGAGAGACGGCCTTGTGAAGGAACAGGGACGCTAGGGTTCTCGTAACCAAACTCCAACGTGGCAAGGAAGTCTATTGTCACTTCTGGAATGGTTGGGCAATCCATCCGTGACAGACATCTTAAGCCAATGTTCTTGAGGAGTTGGTCGAAATCTCCAAGAATCCCCAGCCTAGCGAGTAGCCCTCTGTCCGCGAATTTGGTAGGCTCGAACCGAAGCCTCTCCAGCCGCTTCTTGTCCCTTTTCTCATCCTTACTCCAGCGAACCCTTTCTTGAACAGCTACCTCTTGACCTTCTCCCTCTTGTGATGTCTCTTCTCTCGTTCTTTTGGGGACCATTGCGTCTGAAACAAAGTTCTCAAGCAAAGCTATGAGCAAATAGGCGATATGTTGAGAGAAGGAGAGAGGCAAAGAAGAAAGTCGATAGCTAATACCCTAGAATTTTAGGGGATTTATAAAAATTATAGCAAAATAATAGAGAATCAGATCTAGAGATACTAGAAAATCCAGAATTTTTCCTATTATTAAGCTAGTTTTAAAAATTCAAAACCGTCCTAGCATCTAAAACAATCAATTGCGAAATAAAAGGAGATTTTTCTAAAGATTTTCAAAGATCCGAAAATACCTTTGCATAGATTGTCAAAAATGCTTGTTAGCCTTTAGAAAACAAAGAACTCTCACTCTCTTTTACTTAGCAACTCGAGAAAACAAGAATGAGAGAGTGTGAAGTTGTTGAAAATATTTAAAGGCTAACAAAAACAAAACTATGGGTAAAGGAAGTGGTTTCTGACAAAAGTCTTGGTCAAGGCTCATCTTTCATGGTCAAAAATTTCTGCATTGACCAAGATTTGAATTTAAAAAATGGAGGGAAAGAATGAGAGAGGGAAAATAAAATGTTACCTCGGCACGAGATCGAGTCCTTTTGGTCGATCTGGGACTCGATCTCATGCCCATAATAGCTTGGATCGAGAGGGTTACTCGATTTGTGATACGATTCGATTTGAATCGAGTCGTGGATCGATTTTCTCTCTCGTTCCTTGAGTTTGTACGCCCACGGATAAGTCCTCGTGATCGAGCCATGCTATCGATTCAGGGGTCGATTTAGCTTGGATCGAGTGATGGATCGAGTTGACTGATCGATCTGTCTATGAAGGACTTTCCCGAGAGAAAATAGATCGGTCGATCTAGATTGGACCGATCGATCCGTGCTCATATAGATCGACCTTGTCACTCGATTTGTTTACTCGATCTCGTCTAGATCAACTGACTCCTCTCGATTCACTAGCTCGATCTAGCAAAGATCAAGCCAGGATGAGTCGATCTAGCACTCGATCTCTAGCTTATACTCGCCCCCTTCTTGCTCCTTTTGGAACTCAGATCATGGCCTGCATCTTTCATACTTGTTCCTACACACTCATAAGATAAAAACATAAAACTGGAAAAGATATAAAGCAAGGATGTGTACAGGATAGACATGGGAATGCCTCCCAAGTGCGCTTTCTTTAACGTCTTTAGCTAGACTTTACTTGGTTTAGGCAGATGGTGGGTCTTGGAGAAGCATTGAGGTGCTCTCCTTGTCAAATGTACTCGCCATGTATGGCTTAACTCTCTGTCCGTTCACTGTGAATGCATTCCCACTCTTGTCGACCAGCGTGACAGCTCTGTAAGGTAATACTTCCTTGATTTCATACGGACCACTCCACCGTGACTTCAGTTTCCCTGGAAAGAGCTTGAGCCTCGAGTTGTAAAGCAGCACCAAACTTCCTTCCTTAAGCTCCTTAGGTACCAGTTTCTTGTCATGAGCAGCTTTGGTACGCTCCTTGTAGATCCTAGCGCTTTCGTAAGCGTCCAGCCTTAGCTCATCAAGCTCGTGCAACTGGATCAACCGCTTCTCCTGAGCTGTCTTCAGATCAAAATTTAACCGCTTCACGGCCAACAACGGCCTATGTTCCAGCTCAACGGGGAGATGACATCCTTTGCCGTAGAGAAGAGTGAAAGGAGTGGTATCGATGGGTGTCTTGAAAGCAGTCTGGTAGGCCCACAAAGCGTCATCTAACTTCACCGCCCAATCCTTTCGAGTAGTCCCAACTGTTCTCTCGAGTATCGCCTTGATCTGACGGTTAGAGACCTCCACTTGGCCACTCGTTTGAGGATGGTAAGGCGTAGCTACCTTGTGCTTCACGCCAGACTTCTTTAGCAGATTTTCAAACAGCTTGTTGATGAAATGGCTCCCTACGTCGCTTATCACCACCTTGGGAACTCAAAACCTCGGGAAAATAATGCTCTTAAAGACCTTGATCACCACCTTAGAGTCGTTTGTTGGGGAAGCAATGGCCTCAACCCATTTAGAGACGTAATCAACAGCTACTAGTATGAACTTGTTGCCGTATGATGAAGGAAATGGCCCCATGAAGTCTATGCCCCACGCGTCAAAGACGTCTACCTCAAATATGGGAACTTGAGGCATCTCATTCCTCTTAGTAATATTCCCTGCTCTTTGACAAGCTTCGCAACTCATCACGAACTCATGGGTGTCTTTGAAGATGGACGACCACCAGAAGTCGGCTTGTAAGACCTTAGTGGCGGTTTTGAATGAAGCAAAATGCCCTCCATACAATGACCCATGGCAATGAAAGATGATGTCACACATCTTCTGTACAGGCTATCAACACCTCTCTTGTATAAATAGGGGTCATCCCAATAGTAGTGGCTCACGTCTCTCATGAACTTCTTCCTATGGTAGTTGTCAAGATGCGACGGCTCTTCCCCACATGCCAAGTAGTTCACAATATCCGCGTACCAAGGGAGATCCTCCTCTTTGAAGCTCAGAACTTCCTCAAACCGCCCTTCTAAGCTCCCAAAAACAGCCGTAGTGATCGCCATGAGTTGTTCCTCGGGGAGAGAATCGTTTAAAGGAAGAGACTCGTCGACTCTAAACCAAGAGAGATGGTCAGCAACGCTGTTTTCTATCCCTTTCTTGTCTTTAATCTCCAGGTCAAATTCTTGGAGTAAGAGGATCCATCTCAAAAGCCTCGGCTTAGTGTCCTTCTTGGAATAGATGTAGCGCAAAGCCGCGTGTTCTGTGTAGACAATGGTCTTGGAGCCCACGAGGTTAGCCCTAAACTTCTCAAAGGCGAATACAACCGCGAATAGCTCCTTCTCCGTAGTGGTATACCTCGTTTGCGTGTCATCCAAGGTTCCTGAAGCATAGTAAATCACGTGCAGCTTCTTATCCTTCCTTTGGCCTAGAACGGCTCCCACGGCATAGTCACTAGCATCACACATAATCTCGAAAGGTAGAGTCCAGTCTGGTGCTTGCACTATAGGCGCGGATACTAGGGCCTCCTTGATGGTCATGAAAGCTTGCAAACACTCCTCATCAAAGACGAACTCAGCCTCCTTGCACAACAGCCGTGTGAGAGGGCGTGCAATCTTAGAGAAATCTCTGATGAAGCGCCTGTAGAAGTCGGCGTGTCCCAAGAAACTTCTCACCCCTTTGACGTTAACTGGCGGCTCAAGGCTTGTCATTACTTCAATCTTTGCCTTATCGACCTCAATACCCTTCTCTGATATCTTATGGCCAACCACGATCCCCTCCTTCACCATGAAGTGGCATTTTTCCCAATTAAGCACCAAGTTTGTCTCCTCACAACGCTTTAGTACCCTGCAAAGATTCAACAAACGCGCAGAAAAGGACGCACCATAGACCGAGAAGTCATCCATAAACACCTCTACCATCTCTTCTATTAGATCGGAGAAGATTGACATCATACACCGCTGAAATGTAGCCGGTGCGTTACACAACCCGAATGGCATCCTTCGATAAGGGAAGGTGCCATAAGGGCATGTAAAGGTCGCCTTCTCCTGATCATTTGGATGAATTGATATTTGGAAAAATCCACTATATCCATAAAGAAAGCAATAGTAGGGGTGATTAGCAAGTCTTTCAAGCATTTGATCAATAAAAGGCAAGGGATAATGATCCTTTCTAGTAGCAAGATTAAGCTTCCTATAATCAATACATATACGTTGTCCAGTAATTGTTCTAGTAGGTATAAGCTCATCCTTGTCATTCTCAATGACCGTGATCCCTCCCTTCTTAGGCATCACGTGTACGGGAGGAACCCACGTGCTATCACTTATGGGATAGGATAGATCATGTCAGCCTCTAAAAGCTTAAGAATCTCTTTCTTAACAACCTCTTTCAAATTTGGATTCAAACGCCTTTGATGTTCTATAGAAGAGGCGTTCTCATTATCCAAGTGAATCCTATGTGTGCAAAGCATTGGTGAAAGGACCTTTATGTCACTTAGAGAGTACCCAATGGCCTTCCTATACTTTCTCAACTCTGTTAAGAGCGATTGCAACTCATCATCACTCAAGTTTTCATTCACAATCACAGGATAGGTTTCGTTAGGCCCTAAGAAAGCATACCTTAGCCCTATTGGGAGCTCCTTAAGGTCCACCTTTGGGGCTAACAGCTCGCTCCAATCATCCTCGTGGCTGTTGCTTTTGTTTTCCTCCTTGGTACCTTCCTTAGAACCCGAGACATGGCCCTTGAGGCTGCTTTCTCCAACTGCTATCCCTTCTGAAATCGAGTCGTCAGGTCGATCTTGCTCTTGATGTCGTCTAGATCGAATAGTTTTGCTCGATTCACTCACTCGATTTAATGTGGAACGAGCGAGAGATCGAGATGCTGAGTCGATCTCCAGATTAGACCCCAAACTGATCGGAAGGCCTTTCTCGATCTTGGACTCGATTGTTTTCCTGGATCGATCACACTCCTTGATCTGACTGTCGATTGCTGCACCGGATTGAGTTGTGCTCACGATTGTCTTGTCGATTTGACCCCTGGATTAAGTAATGTCATCGATCTCGGAGTCAATCGCTAGGCAAACGCCTACATCTTCAAGCACAACCTTCCTCGAATCAAGCAAGTTGACGTACTCCTGAGTCCTCTGATCCACATAACCGAACTCTCATGGCTCCTTATTCAATGCCAGCTTCAAATGATCCTCCTGAGCCAATTCTTCCAGCAACTCATCCGCTAAAGTATCCAACGTCTCAATGTAGAAAGCTTGCCCTTGTATCGTAGGCTTCTTCAAAACCTCATTGATATCGAAGTCCAGCCTTATATCTTTACCCAAGTGCAAGGCAATCTTCCCATTTTTGACGTCTATGATGGCTTCGGTGGCTAAGAACGGTCTACCAAGAATGAGTGGATCCTTTGGTTCTTCATCCATTTCCAACACAACGAAGTCCGTAGGCACGTTTACTCCACTGATCGTCACTGGCAAGTCCTCAAGCAAACCCACGGGTAACCTCACACTTCTGTCAGCTCGTACCAACGAGATTCTGCAATCCTTGAAATGGGTAAAGCCAAGCTTCTTCGCCACGGAATGAGGCATCAGATTTATACTAGCTCCGAGATCACAAAGGCAACTCTTGAACTCCAAAGGACCTAAAGTGCAAGGTATAGTGAAGCTTCCAGGGTCTCCCAGCTTCTTAGGGAAATTCTTCTTCACGAGAGTGTCTTTGAAGAATTTAGCGCATTTAGGCATCATTGCAAGGCGTCTCTATCTCTCACTCGATCCACACCAAATCGACTGAGTGAATCGAGCGAAACTGCTCGATCTAGACGACATCGAGAGCAAGATCGACCAGACGACTCGATTTCAAAAGGGATAGCGGTTGGAGAAAGCAGCCTCAAGGGCCATATCCAAGGTTCTAAGGAAGGTTCTAAGAAGGAGAACAACAGCAACAGCCACGAGGATGATTGGAGCAAGCTGTTAGCCCCAAAGGTGGACCTTAAGGAGCTCCCAAATGGGCTAAGGTATGCTTTCTTAGGGCTTAACGAAACCTATCCTCTGATTGTGAATGAAAACTTGAGTGATGATGAGTTGCAATCACTCTTAACTGAGTTGAGAAAGTATAGGAAGGCCATTGGGTACTCTCTAAGTGACATCAAGGTGATAAACACAATGTTTGCAAGGGTGAGTATGCAATGTGGTTATCAAACTCAGATGCAAGACAGGTTGTAGTACAACATGCAAGAGAGAGTCAATCCACACCTAGGATGATAGAAAATGCAAAGAGAATGCAAGGACTATGCAAATCTAAGCGAAACAAGATAGGTTTTGAGAAAATCCCTAAAAACTAGATGCAGCAACTAAATGGAATGCAAACTATTTTAATATTACCAGGAATGATCAAACTGAACAAACAGAATAATTAAAGGACAAAGCTTCGAATTACTAAAATTCGACTAGTGGATCGACCATGAGATCGACCACAAGATCGAGCAATAACAATTGATCTCGTCTAAAAATGCAAGAACAGTTAAACTAACGACCAGGAGGCTATCAAAGAACAAGCGAATGACAAGAAAAGATGTAAAGATGCTAAAAGAGAGGGCCTATGGTTGAGATTCATGGTCAAGGGTTTCAAAGGTTCGACCTTGGGTTGAAAACTTTAAATCGACTCACTTTGTGAGAATCTCTAAGCCTTGAAAACTAAGCAAGATCTATCCGTGGCTTTCGGTATAGACCACTCCTTCATCCTCTCCTCCAAACCCATGGCTTTTGGTGGAAAGAGAGGTCGAAGGGCATGGAAAACAGATTTCAAACGGGTGGCTTAACTAGTCCCCCAAACTTCCATGGCTTTTGGGAAGGGGTAACTAGTCTCTAGGGTGTGATCTTCAGAGGTCCCTGAATCCTGTCAAGGTAAGGAACCTCTCGGCTCATGAAGCTCTTGGCGTGAGAGTCTTCAAGCTTTGAGAGCTCAACACCCTAGAAGAGATAGCCATTAAAACACTTAGAAAACCCAAAGATCGAAACCCTTTAGCCCCCTTAATCCTCTCAACCCCGAACCCAAATGAACTACTCACTACACATAAGGTAAATCAAGCAAAGCATGGAAAAGGAAACGATGAACATGAAAAGAAAACTAGATTAAGCTGAAAATGATTCGATTACAAAGCTAAAGAAAACTCAAGGTTCGACAATGGTGTTCTTCTTCAAAAACCAGAGAGAAAAATATAAACAAAGATAAGGATGAAAAGTTGTGTGGGAAAAGGACGTCGCCGCCTTCCCAAAATGGCCAAAACAAGCTGATGGCCCCCCACTCGCTAGCGGTCAAAAGTGGTTGAAAGGACAAAGATCGACTCCGGGATCGAGTGGCTCTCTCGATCATCTCTGAACATCGTGTCTTCAACTCGATCTGGGTCTCGATCATCTTCGGCGGATCGAGTGTCTCAACCGATCTTGGTATTGATCTTCGGTTGGATCGAGTGGTGGACTCGATCCGGCTCTCGCTCTGCATGGCATCATTTACGTCCGTACCGTTTGATCGACTGCTTCACTCGATCTTCGTCTCGATCATTTTCCTTGGATCGTCTGGTCTTCTCAATCTTCTGGTCGATCTCATCCTAGATCGACCTGCCATGCTCGATCTGTTCCTCGATCTCTAATCCTTAGAAAATATCCAAGCTTCCACGAACCACTACAACAGCTTCAGCATGTCCACGAACCTCCACGACTCCGAAGCAGCCAGAAACAACCTGAATGTGATGCAAAATGCAAGGAACATGCGTATGCTGGTGCAAGAATGCTCTAGGACTCTAAGTGATGCAATCTAGTCTAAAATGTGATGTAAATGCAAGAAAAGCTAACTAATGAGTATGTAAAATGTATGTAATATGCAGTAATATCAACTCCCCCAAACTTTCTTCTTGCTTGCCTTCAAGCAACAGAAAATAAGTAAGGAAGAGAGGGTTTAAGAAAAACGAATGGGGGTTTAAGCTTCTTGCAAAGGTGCCTTTCAAATGAATCAATCTCAATGTCCTAGTTAACAGTTCTAAAATGCTATGCAGACACTCATACTCCAAAGAACTTAGCCATACTCATCACACAAAGAAATTCAGATCATGACTCTCCTATTCCTAACAATCAAAGAAACTCATCCTTTAACATTCATTAACATTCGAACCATGAATCAAACTTATGCACTTTAAAGCAAAACACATTTGGCTAAGGGTGTAGGTTATGAGCATTGAATGATCTCATTTGAAAAGGGTTTACAATTTAAAACAAGGGTTTCTCTCAAAAATGGGAAGAACTTTATGCATAATGCTAAAGGTGAAGGCAATTGATGCATACATGATCAGATTCTCATCTACCCATGTAAAGTAACAATGATCCTAAACCCCTCTCTTTTATCAACTTTTATCCTCACTCACCACTTAGAATCTACCCATTTTCTTCTCAAAGCTTAGCATTCCCCAATTCGAAACAAAAACATTTTTAAACTCTTTAGGCTAGTGAAAAGGTTTTGAAAATAACTTTGGTCTTTAAATATTTCTTATTGGTAGCTCTCCTATTTATTTATTTATTTATTTTTTTCTTTTCTTTTTTTTTTTATTTGGCACTTAGGCTCTTTTTTTTCTATTTTTTTCTTTTTATTTGGGAGAGCTACCTCCTGAAATTTATTAGAGCATATACATAGTTTTTAAACACAACCTTTCACTTAAAACCCATTTCTTTCTTTTAAACACCAAACTCCTTGAAACCGAGAACAAATAGAAATAAAAACAACCCCAATGATCCCCTAAACTTATCCTAAGCCTATACCTAGCTTCAAAATGCAAAGCTAGCAATCATATGAGAATCAAATCATGTCGCCTAAACCTAACACTTTATGCTAAGTTCAAAACCGAAAAGAAGGCCTCACAATGATGTCACACTAGAAATATTTGGCTTCAAAAAAGGGTAAGGGTCAAGGTGGAAGTTCTACTTAGGCTCACAAAGAGTGGTAAAAAGGAAAAAGAGAGCCTAAATATTTTAAAAACCATGTGTTCATTTTCAAATGCATAAGGATGATAATTAAAATTTCAGGTTAAGGTTTTCACTTATTAGGACGAGTTTCAAATCATGAGAGTTCAATTCAAGTCACGAAAATCCTAGCAAGTGATCCAAGCATGGTAAGAACTTACTTTCAAAGCATAGACAAAGCATTAGAGAACTACTAACTACGGCATTGAAACAATTCATAAGTATAAAACAACTTTTTAAGAAACTTTAACCCCTTATGCAAATGCAAACAACCTAGATGCTTAGAGAAATTCTAGACTCAATCTTAACATGTTTTGACAAGATGAATGCAACTACATGAATCTTTGAAAAAATTTTAAAAATTTTACCAAATTTTCATGAACTAAAGACTCAAAGATGCTAAAGGAAAATAAGATCACAAAACACATGTCAAACCACACAAGTACTCCCCCAAACTTGCTTGACACCTTCCCGATGGCAAACAAATTCAAAGGAGCACCAACACAAAGCAAAAAGAAACAAATATGAGCGGTTATGTACAATGGAAGAAGGTTGTTACCTCTGGTCTAGTCTCGGCTGGAACTTGAGGATGTTCTAGAGGAGCTAGAGCCTGTTGTTTTGCCCTTGTCGGCTGGTTCTTGGAGAGAATGGCGCGCCGGCTGAATGGTGCTGCTTTGTGTCTCGCGAATGACAACTCCACCGGTTGAGAGCCTTCTCTTCTCGGGTTGGTGAACCTCTTTACTTGCATCCTTCTTAGGCGTGTCTCCTTGAAGTGCCTTGACTTTCTTGCCAAGTTTCTTGAGCATTTTGCCTTGCCACTTATTGATTTTCCTTTGCATCTCCACAACAGATGCTAGGAACTTCTCTGTGTTGGTTCTCGGCTCAAAGTCTAAATTGGGAAGGGTGTAGGCTTCGGGCATCTCATCTTCCGTGGCTGGAGACTCGGACCTTTGACGAGTAGCAATCGCCGGGGCGGGTGGTCCTCCTAGAGGAGCAAAGCACTCCTCTTCCATGGGCAAGAACTCGATGTTCCCAACACCAAGCAGCTCGGTCTCGTCTTTGTTTGGCAGGATGCACACTCTCTTCTTGTCTTCGTCGTCTATGAAGAGGTAAGCATAGAACCCTTCTGCTGGCGTGCGTCCCAAGCTGTCGGTATTCCTCATGTAGGCCTCATCCATGAAAGCTCTGGCTGGTACATGTGCGAAGTCGTGTATAGGCATACCAGCTTGCATGAATAGAGGAGTGTGGAAGCCGCCAATGTAAGAAGAAGTTGCCTTGCACCCCAAGGCATAAGCCTTGTATTTCACTAAGGAGGCAGCAAGCACACATCCGTAGTTCACCTCGTCGCCGAGCTCATCCTCCATAGGCTCGTCATTTGCATCCGGATCACACACCAAGTGCTTCACGCCTTGGAACAGGAAGCAAAGCTCGGTCTTTGTGACCGTGGGAGCAACTGATCTTCCGCTAAACGTGTTGGCAATCAGCTTCAGAGTGTACCTCAGCACCGGGCTTCTCACTCTCTTGATCTTGGCGGTGTTGGGTTTGTAGTCCTCATTGCTAATCAGGTCCCAAAAGTCGTATGCTCGTTTGAAGGTGGGGAACTCGACCTTGTTGGCATCCGCGTTGAGACCATACGCTTGACATAGCTCGGGGATGGAGAGGGTGTAGGCTTGATATCCAACCTTGAAGTAGAGGCGACCTTGTGAAGGAACGGGTGTGCTAGGATTCTCGTAACGGAACTCCAACGTGGCAAGGAAGTCTATTGTCACTTCTGGAATGGTTGGGCAATCCATCTGTGACAGACATCTTAGGCCAATGTTCTTGAGGAGTTGGTCGAAATCCCCAAGAATCCCTAGCTTGAACAGCAGCTCTCGATCCGCAAACTTGGTAGGCTCAAACCGAAGCCTTTCAAGCCGTTTCTTATCCCTCTTCTCATCCTTAGTCCATCTGACCCTCTCTTGAACAGCCACCTCTTGTCCTTCTCCCTCTTGTGCTGTCTCTTCTCTTGTTCTCTTGGGGGCCATTGTACCTGAAATAAATTTTCTCAAGAGGTTTGATAAGCAAAACGGCGGTTTGACGAGAATAAGAGAGGAGAAGGAGAAAACTTATAAATACTACCCTAGAATTTTGGGGAATTAATAAAAATTATAGCTAAATAAAGGAGAATCAAATCTTTAGATACTAGAAAATCTAGAATTATTCCTTTTACTTAGCTAAACTTTAAAAATCAAAACCGACCCTATCTTCTAGAACAATATCTTGCGAATTTAAAGGAAATTTTCCTAAAAATAAATCATTAAATTCTGAAAATATATTTGCAAGAATGTTAAAGATCTTTGCTAGCCTTTAAAAACCGAAAACTCTCACTCTCTTTGTTTAAAATTTTCGAGAAAACAAGAATGAGAGGGTGAGAAGTTGTTGAAACATTTAAAGACTAGCAAAAAGCAAAATCATGGGTAGTAAAGGTGGTTTTCTGACAAAGTCTTGGTCAAGGCACATCTTTCATGGTCAAAGATGCTTGCCTTGACCAAGTTTTGAATTTAAAAATTAGAGGGAAAAGAATAAAGGAAGGAAAGAAAATGTTACCTCGGCATGAGATCGAGTCCATTTGGTCGATCTAGGACTCGATCTCATGCCCATAATGGCTTAGATCGAGGGGGTTACTCGATTTGAGACTCGATTCATGATGAATCGAGTCTTGGATCGATTGGCTCCCTCGATCATTGAGATGTTGGCTCCACGGCTAAGTCCTCATGATCGAGCTATGTCCTCTATTTAGGGGTCGATTTAGCATAGATCGAGTGATGGATCGAGTCGAGTGATCGTTCTGTTTTGAACAGATTTTCCCCAGAGAAATTAGATCGGTCGATCCGTTTTGGATCGATTGATCCTTTTTCGTCAAGGTCGATCTTATCACTCGTTCTCGTCTAGATCGACTGGCTCCTCTCGATTCACTGACTCGATCTAGCAAAGATCGAGTCAGGATCAGTCGATCTAGCACTCGATCTCTAGCCTTATCTTAACCCCAATCGCCTCTTTTGGACTCCAAGATCAAGGTTTAGACTCCTCATACCTGTTCCTACACACTTGCAAAATAAAAACATAAAACTGAAAGAGAAAGAAAACAGAAATATGTACAAGATAGACATGGGAATGCCTCCCAAGTGCGCTTTCTTTAACGTCTTTAGCTAGACTTTACTTGGTTTAGGCGGATGGTGGGTCTTGGAGAAGCACCGTGGTACTCTCCTTGTCATAGCTGTCTGCTAAGTAAGGCTTGACTCTGTGTCCATTGACGGTGAATGCACTGTCACTCTTTCCCATCAGTGTAACAGCTCCATAAGGCAACACTTCTTGGATCACAAACGGCCCTCTCCACCTTGACTTCAGCTTTCCCGGGAAGAGTTTGAGTCTGGAGTTGTACAGTAACACTAAACCTCCTTCCTTAAGCTCCTTGGCAACCAACTTCTTGTCGTGAGCTTCCTTAGTCCGCTCCTTGTATATCCGAGAGCTCTCATAAGCGTTCAGTCTTAACTCGCCCAGTTCATGTAGCTGAATAAGGCGCCTCTCCTGAGCAGTCTTGAGGTCAAAGTTCAGCCTCTTCACAGCCCACAACGCATGGTGTGCCAGCTCAACCGGGAGATGACAGCCCTTGCCATAGAGTAGAGTGAAAGGGGTTGTACCAATCGGTGTTTTAAAGGCGTTACGGTAGGCCCAAAGAGCGTCGTTCAGCTTCACTGCCCAGTCTTTCCTTGTTGCTCCGACAGTCTTCTCCAGTATAGCCTTGATTTGCCGGTTGGAGACTTCCACTTGACCGCTTGTTTGAGGATGATACGGTGTAGCCACCTTATGCTTAACACCATACTTTCTCAAGAGGTTCTCGAAAACCTTGTTTATGAAGTGGCTTCCACCATCGCTTATAACCACCTTAGGTACCCCAAACCTCGGGAAGTTGATACTCTTGAACAGCTTGACCACCACCTTAGAATCATTTGTAGGGGAAGCAATAGCCTCAACCCATTTAGAGACATAATCCACTGCTACTAGGATGTACTTGTTGCCATATGAAGAAGGAAATGGCCCCATGAAGTCTATGCCCCACGCGTCGAACACGTCAACCTCGAAGATGGGAACCTGAGGCATTTCATTCCTCTTAGTGATATTCCCTGCTCGTTGACATGTCTCACAGCTCTTCACAAACTCGTGTGCATCTTTGAAGATGGACGGCCACCAGAAACCGGCTTGCAACACTTTCGTGGCAGTCTTGAATGAAGCGAAGTATCCTCCGTAAGAAGAGCCATGGCAATGATAGAGGATGTCTCTAGCTTCTTCATTTGTAACACACCTCCAGTACAAACTGTCCACTCCTCTCTTGTATAAGTAGGGCTCGTCCCAAAAGTAGTCACTAGCCTCTCTCATGAACCGCTTCTTGCGATAGCTATTGAGATGTGTTGGCTCCTCACCACACGCTAAATAGTTCACTACATCAGCATACCACGGTAGATCCTCCTCTTTGAAACTCAACACCTCTTCAGACCGCCCCTCTAGCTTTCCACAAACAGCCGTGGTGATCACCATGAGTTACTCTTCTGGAAGAGAGTCATCTAAGGGGAGAGACTCGTTGATCCTTAGCCGTGAGAGATGGTCAGCGACTCCGTTTTCTATTCCCTTCTTGTCTTTAATCTCCATGTCAAACTCCTGGAGCAAGAGAATCCACCTCAAGAGCCGAGGCTTAGTATCTTTCTTCGAATAGATGTATCGCAAAGCCGCGTGATCCGTGTAGACAATAGCCTTGGAACCAACAAGATATGACCGGAACTTCTCAAAGGCGAACACTACTGCAAGCAACTCCTTCTCTGTAGTGGTATACCTTATTTGCGTGTCATCCAAGGTTCTTGAAGCATAGTAGATCACGTGTAGCTTCTTGTCTTTCTTCTGACCAAGAACGGCTCCTACAGCATAGTCACTAGCATCACACATGATCTCAAAGGGTAGAGACCAGTCTGGTGCTTGAACTATAGGGGCTGATGTAAGGGCTTCTTGGATGGTCACGAAAGCTCTCAAACACTCCTCATCAAACACAAACTCAGCTTCTTTGCACAACAACCGTGTAAGAGGGCGTGCAATCTTGGAGAAATCCTTGATGAAGCGTCTATAGAACCCGGCGTGTCCCAAGAAACTTCTGACTCCCTTAACGTTAATCGGCGGCTCAAGACCCACCATGACTTCCACTTTAGCCTGATCAACCTCAATCCCCTTCTCTGATATCTTATGATCAAGCACGATCCCTTCCTTAACCATAAAGTGGCATTTCTCCCAGTTTAGCACCAAGTTTGTCTCTTCACAACGTTTTAGTACCCTGCAAAGATTCAACAAACACGCAGAAAAGGACGCACCATAGACTGAGAAGTCATCCATGAACACCTCTACCATCTCCTCTATTAGATCGGAGAAGATCGACATCATACACCGCTGAAACGTAGCCGGTGCATTACATAATCCAAACGGCATCCTTCTATATGCGAAGGTACCATAGGGACACGTGAAGGTCGCCTTCTCCTGATCATCTGGGTGAATTGGTATCTGAAAGAAACGACTATACCCATCGAGGAAACAGTAGTAAGGGTGATTAGCAAGTCTCTCAAGCATTTGATCAATAAAACGCAAAGGGAAATGATCTTTCCTAGTCACAAAGTTAAGTTTCCTATAATTAATACACATCCTATGACCAGTAATTGGAGTAGGGATAAGCTCATCTTTATCATTCCTTATGACCGTGATCCCTCCCTTCTTAGGCACCACGTGTACAGGAGAAACCCACGTGCTGTCACTTATGGGATAGATCACGTCAGCCTCTAAAAGCTTAAGGATCTCTTTCTTAACAACCTCTTTCAAATTAGGATTCAAACGCCTTTGATGTTCTATAGAAGAGATGTTCTCATTATCCAAGTGAATCCTGTGAGTGCAAAGCATTCGTGAAAGGCCCTTGATGTCACTTAAAGAGTACCCAATGGCCTTCCTATACTTTCTCAGCTCAGTCAGGAGCGAGTGCAACTCATCATCACTTAAGTTTTCATTCACAATCACGGGATAGGTGTTATTAGGCCCTAAGAAAGCATACCTTAGCCCTTTTGGGAGCTCCTTAAGGTCCACCTTTGGGGCTAGCAGCTCGCTCCAGTCATCCTCGTGGTTGTGGTTGTTGCTTTCCTCCTTGGAACCCTCCTTAGGACTCGAGGCATGGCCCTTAAGACTGCTTTCCTCAACCGCTATCCCTTCTGAAATCGAGTCCTCCAGTCGATCTTCCTCTCGATGTCATCTTGATCGAGCAATTTTGCTCGATTCGCTTACTCGATTTGATGTGGATCGAGTAAGGGATCGAGACGCTGAGTCGATCTCCTGATTGGACCCCAAAATGATCAGAAGGTTTCTCTCGATCGTCGACTCGATTGTTTTTCCTGATTGATCATTCCTCTCGATCTGTCTGTCGATTGCTGCACCGGATCGAGTTGTGTTCTCGATTGCCTAGTCGATCTGACTCCTGGATCGAGTGATGGCGTCGATCTCGGGGTCAATCTCTAGGCAGCAGCTTTCATCCTTCTTAACAATCTTCCTAGAATCCAGCAAGTTGACATACTCCTGGGTTCTCTGAACCACATAGTCAAACTCCCCTGGCTTCTTAGTCAGTGCCAGCTTCAGATGGTCTTCCAGAGCCAGCTCTTCCAGCAACTCATCCGCTAAGGCATCCATCGTTTCAATGTAGAAAGCTTGCCCTTCTATGGTCGGATTCTTCAGAACCTCATTGATATCGAAGTCCAGCCTTATATCCTTTCCCAAGTGCAAGGCGATCTTCCCGTTCTTGACGTCGATGATAGCCCCGGCGGTTGCAAGGAATGGTCTTCCTAGGATGAGTGGATCCTTAGGCTCTTGATCCATCTCCAACACGACGAAGTCCGTAGGCATGTTCACACCACTGATTCACACCGGTAGATCTTCAAGCAGCCCCACTGGTAGCCTCACACTCCTATCAGCCATCACCAACGAGATCCTACAGTCTTTGAAACGAGTAAAGCCAAGCTTCTAAGCCATGGAGTGAGGCATCAGGTTTATGCTAGCTCCGAGATCACATAGGCAACTCTTGAACTCTAGAGGACCTAAAGGGCAGGGTATAGTGAAGCTTCCAGGGTCTCCCAACTTCTTAGGGACTATCTCCTTATGTATCACAGCACTACACTCTTCACTTAGAACAAGCACCTCCTTGCTTTCCTTAATCCTCTTCACGAGAGTATCTTTGAAGAATTTGGCGCATTTAGGCATCATTGCAAGGCAGTCAACGAAAGGTAGCTTGATCTTCACGTCCTTAAGATGCTTCTCAAAGAGGAATCTATGCTTCTCTATGAGTTGCTTCTTGAAACAGCCAGGAAAAGGCAGCTTAGGTACATACAGTGGAGGTACATAAGCATTCTTCTCCTTAGTAGTTTGCTCAGCTTTCTTCTCAGCAACTGCTTTGTCTCCTCTTCTTGGCCCTTGGATCCAGACATTGTCAAAGTTAATCTCATCATCAGCTGAAGGCTTACCCTCCCCCTCTTGAATTACAACTTCCTCGTTGTTCTTAGTAGAGACCGGAGGTTCTAGCTCTTTGCCGCTTCTTAACGTGATGGCGTTGGCATACTCCTTAGGATTCTGCTCACACTTGCCCGGTAGGCTAGTCTGACCACTTGTACTCGCTTTCCCCTTCTCTAGCTGCTTGATCTTGTTGTTTAAGCTGGTGATCTGAGTGGAGAACTCAGTGAGAGACGAGTCTAGACGAGTGTTCATCTCGGCGAACTTCTGGTTTGTAGAGGCTTGCCCTTGTATCAGCTGTTGAAACATTGCCTGAACCGGATCAACTTGTTGTTGCATCGGCTGTTGCTGCTGAGGTGCAAAGCCCGGAGGGTAGTTAGGCGTATAACCCTTGTTACTTTGATGTTGCCCTTGGAAATTGTTTTGCCCTTGACCTTGGAAACCACCACTCGGCTGAAAGCCTTTGTTGTAAGGAATGAAAGGTTTTGCTTGCTGAGCAGGGTACACTTGATCCTTAGGGTTGGCAACGTTGGTGCTTCGGTAGGAGAGATTGTTGTTCTGGTTGTAGCCTTGAGGTTTGTAATTGTTCTGTCCCGCCACCCCATTGGCTTCTTCCTGGCTCAACTCAAGCTCCTCTTGATTCTCATCAGCTTCACCAACAAAGTGAACATGCTTATGATTGGCTAACACTAGCTTATCTATCTTCTCATGCAAAGATTTCAGCTCCTTTTTGTGAGACTCTAGCTCGGATCCTCGCGGTGCACGGTCATAGTCCTCAGCGTAGTTGCCATCACTCAATGCCAAGTTTTCTATCAGCTCCATACCCTCTTCTACCTCCTGACCAAGGAAGTTCCCTTTGCTAGATGTGTCAAGCAACAACCTGATCTTTGGTGAAGCTCCACGGTATATGGTGCTGAGTAGGGTCTCCTCGCTGAAACCGTGATGAGGACATTGGATCGTGTAGTCTTTGAAATGCTCCATTGCCTCGTTGAATGTCTCGTTGTTTCGTTGAGTGAAGCCGCTGATTTCGCTTCTCAACCGTGCTGTCCTGGTGCTAGAGAAAAACTTTGAGAGAAAGGCCTTCTTACACTCGGCCCATGAGGTGATGGTGCCTTGTGGGAGGGTCTTCTCCCAATGCCTAGCCTTGTCTTCGAGTGAAAAGGGAAAGAGACGCAGCTTGAAAGCATCTTCGGATATGCCATTGATCTTGATCATCCCACATACTTGCTCGAAGTTGTCAAGGTGCTCCAAGGGATCTTCCATTGCTAAGCCGTGGAACATGTTGTTTTGCACCATGGAGATGAAACCTGGCTTAATCTCGAAGTTTTTGTTCTGTACAGGAGGAGGAGTGATCCCAAACCTATTGTGATGAGTATTGGGAGCATCTCTGGCTCCTATGATCCTTGGCGGTCTAGCCACGTGTTGGGGGTTTCCATTGCCCCTGCCCACTGCCCCGTGAGCTGGAGGAGGTCCCTCTGGATCCTCGTGTTCAGCCATAGCTTCAAAGTCAACCAAACTGTGCTGAACAATCTCCTCAAAGGCTCTGGCTTGTGAATATTGTCCAAAGGTGGAAGTAGATTGTTATCTCCCCGTGAACGAAGATTCATATACCTGACTTAAACAAGGTAAATACTTAGTCTTTGCTAAGTTCCAAATCTCTATGTTCTCTAAACAATCCTAGGATGGCAACGGCGCCATTTGATAAACACTATGTTTGCAAGGGTGAGTATGCAATGAAGTTATCAAACTCAAATGCAAGACAGGTTGTAGTACAGCATGCAAGAGAGAGTCAATCCACACCTAAGATGATAGAAATGCAAAGAGAATGCAAGGACTATGCAAATCTAAGCGAAACAAGATAGGTTTTGAGAAAATCCCTAAAAACTAGATGCAGCAACTAAATGGAATGCAAACTATTTTAATATTAACAGGAATGATCAAACTACCACGAGGAACAAACAGAATAATTAAAGGACAAAGCTTCGAATTACTAAAATTCGACTAGTGGATCGACCATGAGATCGACCACTAGATCGAGCAATAACAATTGATCTCATCTAAAAATGCAAGAACAGTAAAACTAACGACCAGGAGGCTATCAAAGAACAAGCGAATGACGAGAGAAGATGTAAAGATGGTAAAAGAGAGGGCCTAGGGTAGAGATTCATAGTCAGGGGTTTCAAAGGTTCGACTTTGGGTTGAAAACTTTAAATCGACTCACTTTGTGAGAATCTCTAAGCCTTGAAAACTAAGCAATATCTATCCATGGCTTTCGTTATAGACCACTCCTTCATCCTCTCCTCCAAACCCACGGCTTTTGGTGGAAAGAGAGGTCGAAGGGCATGGAAAACAGATTTCAAACGGGTGGCTTAACTAGTCCCCCAAACTTCCATGGCTTTTGGGAAGGGGTAACTAGTCTCTAGGGTGTGATCTTCAGAGGTCCCTGAATCTTGTCAAGGTAAGGTAAGGAACCTCTCGGATCATGAAGTCTTCAAGCTTTGAGAGCTCAACACTCTAGAAGAGATAGCCATTAAAACACTTAGAAAACCCCAAGATCGAAACACTTTAGCCCCCTTAATCCTCTCAACCCCGAACCCAAATGAACTACTCACTACACGTAAAGCAAAGCATGGAAAAGGAAACGATGAACATGAAAAGAAAACTAGATTAAGCTGAAAACGATTCGATTACAAAGCTAAAGAAAACTCAAGGTTCGACAATGGTGTTCTTCTTCAAAAACCAGAGAGAAAAACATAAAAAAAGATAAGGATGAAAAGTTGTGTGGGAAAAGGATGTCGCCGCCTTCCCAAAATGGCCAAACAAGCTGATGGTCCCCCCCTCGCTAGCGGCCAAAAGTGGTTGAAAGGACAGAGATCGACTCCGAGATCGAGCGGCTCTCTCGATCATCTCCGAACATCGTGTCTTCAACTCGATCTGGGTCTCGATCATCTTCGGCGGATCGAGTGTTCCATCCGATTTTGGTATCGATCTTCGGTTGGATCGAGTGGTGGACTCGATCCCGCTCTCGCTCTGCATGGCGTCATTTACGTCTATACCGTTTGATCGACTGCTTCACTCGATCTTCGTCTCGATCATTTTCCTTGGATCGCCTGGTCTTCTCGATCTTCTGGTCGATCTCATCCTAGATCGACCTGCCATGCTCGATCTGTTCCTCGATCTCTGATCCTTAGCAAATATCTGAGCTTCCACGAACCACTACAACAGCTTCAGCATGTCCACGAACCTCCACGACTCCAAAGCAGCCAGAAACAACCTGAATGTGATGCAAAATGCAAGGAACATGCGTATGCTGGTGCAAGAATGCTCTAGGACTCTAAGTGATGCAATCTAGTCTAAAATGTGATGTAAATGCAAGAAAAGCTAACTAATGAGTATGTAAAATGTATGTAATATGCAGTAATATCACAAGGGCCTTTCACCAATGCTTTGCACTCATAGGATTCAGTTGGATAATGAGAACGCCTCTTCTATAGAACATCAGAGGCGTTTGAATCCAAATTTGAAAGAAGTAGTCAACAAGGAGATTCTTAAGCTTTTAGAGGCTGACGTGATCTATCCAATAAGTGACAGCACGTGGGTTTCTCCCGTACACGTGGTGCCTAAGAAGGGAGGGATCACGGTCGTTAAGAATGACAAAGATGAGCTTAGACCTACTAGGACTATTACTGGACACCGTATGTGTATTGACTATAGGAAGCTTAATCTTGCTACTAGAAAGGATCATTTTCCCTTGCCTTTTATTGATCAAATGATTGAAAGACTTGCTAATCACCCGTACTAGTGCTTTCTTGATGGATATAGTGGATTTTTCCAAATACCAATCCATCCCAACGATCAGGAGAAGACGACCTTTACATGCCCTTATCGTACCTTCGCGTATCGAAGGATGCCATTCGGGTTGTGTAACGCACCAGCTACATTTCAGCGGTGTATGATGTCGATCTTCTCTGATCTAATAGAAGAGATATTAGAGGTGTTTATGGATGACTTTTCGGTCTATGGTGCGTCCTTTTCTGCGTGTTTGTTGAATCTTTGCAGGGATTTAAAGCGTTGTGAGGAGACAAACTCGGTGCTCAACTGGGAAAATGCTACTTCATGGTTAAAGAGGGGATCGTGCTTGGACATAAGATATCAGAGAAGGTTATTGAAGTCGACAAGCCAAAGATTGATGTGATGACAAGCCTTGAGCCACAAGTTAACGTAATTGGGGTGAGAAGCTTCTTGGAACACGCTGGCTTCTACAGATGTTTCATTAAAGACTTCTCTAAGATTGCACGCCCTCTCACTCGGCTGTTGTGCAAGGAGAGGCTGAATTCGTCTTTGATGAGGAGTGTTTGCAAGCTTTCATGACAATCAAGGAAGCCCTAGTATCCGCGCCTATAGTGCAAGCACCAGATTGGACTCTCCCATTCGAGATTATGTGCGATGCTAGTGACTACGCTGTGGGAGCTGTCCTAGGCCAAAGGAAGGATATGAAGCTGCATGTGATATACTATGCTTCAAGGACCTTGGATGACACGCAAACGAGGTACACCACTACTGAGAAGGAGCTATTGGCGGTTGTATTCGCCTTTGAGAACTTCAGAGCTTACCTCGTGGGTTCCAAGACCATAGTTTACACGGATCACGCAGCTTTGCGCTACATCTATTCCAAGAAGGACACTAAGCCGAGGCTTTTGAGATGGATCCGCTTACTCCAGGAGTTTGACATGGAGATCAAAGACAAGAAAGGAATAGAGAACGGGGTTGCTGACCACCTCTCTCGGTTAAGGATCAACGAGTCTCTTCCTTTAGACGATTCTCTCCCCGAGGAACAACTCATGGCGATCACTACGGCTGTTTGTGGGAGCTTAGAGGGCCTGTTTGAGGAAGTTCTGAGCTTCAAGGAGGAAGATCTTCCCTTGTACACGGATATTTTGAACTACTTGGCATGTGGTGAGGAGCCTTCGCATCTTGACAACTACCATAGGAAGAAGCTCATGAGAGACGTGAGCCACTACTATTGGGATGACCCCTACCTGTACAAAAGAGGCGTAGACAGTTTATACCGGAGGTGTGTTACGAAAGAAGAAGCCAAGGACATTCTCTTTCACCGCCATGGCTCTTCCTACGGAGGACACTTTGATTCGTTCAAGACTGCTACAAAAGTGTTGCAAGCTGGCTTCTGGTGGCCGTCTATCTTCAAGGATGCACACGAGTTTGTGAAGAGCTGTGAGGCGTGTCAACGAGCAGGGAATATCACTAAGAGGAACGAGATGCCTCAAGTTCCTATCTTCGAGGTAGATGTCTTTGACACGTGAGGCATAGACTTCATGGGGCCGTTCCCTTCATCATACAGCAAAAAGTACATACTAGTGGCTGTTGACTACGTCTCATACTAGTGGCTGTTGACTACGTCTCAAGCTCTTTCCAGGGAAGCTGAAGTCACGGTGGAGCGGTCCGTATGAAATCAAGGAAGTATTACCTTACGGAGCTGTCACGTTGGTCTGCAAGAGTGGGAATGCATTCACAGTGAACGGACACAGAGTTAAGCCATACATGGCGAGTGGATTTGACAAGGAGAGCACCTCAATGCTTCTCCAAGACCCACCATCTGCCTAAACCAAGTAAAGTCTAGCTAAAGACGTTAAAGAAAGCGCACTTGGGAGGCATTCCCATGTCTATCCTGAACATATTTTTACTTTATTTCTTTTTCCAGTTTTATATTTTTGTCTTGTGAGTGTGTAGGAAAAAGTATGGGAGACGCAAGCCATGATCCGAGTTCCAAAAGGATTAAGAAAGGGGCGTATATGAGCTAGAGATCGAGTGCTAGATCGACTCATCCTGGCTCGATCTTTTCTAGATCGAGCTAGAGAATCGAGAGGAGGCAGTCGATCTAGACGAGATCGAGTAGACTGATCGAGTGACGAACTCGATCTAAAATGTCTCGGGAAATTCTTGGAGTTTAGATCGATCGATCCAAAAATGGATCGACCGATCTATTTTCTCTCGGGAAAGTCCCTCATAGACAGATCGATTAGTCAACTCGATCCACAACTCGATCCAAGCGGAATCGACCCCTGAATCGATGGCATGGCTCGATCAGGAGGACTTAGTCGCGATTTCAAAAACTCAAGGAACGAGAGAGCCAATCGATCCATGACTCGATTCAAATTGAATCGTGTCCTAAATCGAGGTACCCTCTCGATCCAAGCCATTATGGGCATGAGATCGAGTCCTAGATCGACCAAAGGGACTGGATCTCATGCCAAGGTAACATTTTCTTTCCCTCCTTTATTCTTTTCCCTCCAGTTTTTAAATTCAAAACTTGGTCATGGCAAGCATCTTTGACCATGAAAGATGTGCCTTGACCAAGACTTTTGTCAGAAAACCACTTCTTTTACCCATAGTTTTGTTTCTTGTTAGCCTTTAAATGTTTTCAACAACTTCACACTCTCTCATTCTTGTTTCTAAAGGCTAGCAAGTTTCTTTAACAATCTTTGCAAAAGGTATTTTCGGATATTTGATAAAAAGCTTTTGGAAAATCTTCTTTTATTTCGCAATTGATTGTTTTAGATGCTAGGGCGGTTTTTAATTTTTCAATTTAGCTAAATAATAGGAAAAATTCTGGATTTTCTAGTATCTCTAGATTTGATTCTCTATTATTTTGCTATAATTTTTATAAATTCCCCAAAATTCTAGGGTATTAAGTATAAGTTTTCTTCTTTGCCTCTCTTCTTCTCTCATCCGATCGCCGTTTTGCTCATTACCTTGCTTGAGAAACTTGTTTCAGGCACGATGGCCCCCAAGAGAACGAGAGAGGAGACGGCACAAGAAGGAGAAGGTCAGGAAGTGGTTGTTCAAGAGAGGGTTCGATGGAGTAAGGACGAGAAAAGGGATAAGAAGCGGCTGGAAAGGCTTCGGTTCGAGCCTACTAAGTTTGCGAACCGGGAGCTGCTGTTCAAGCTAGGGATCCTCGGACATTTCGACCAACTCCTCAAGAACATTGGCTTAACATGTCTGTCACGAATGGATTGCCCAACCATTCCAGAAGTGACAATAGACTTCCTTGCCACGTTGGAGTTTCGTTACGAGAACCCTAGCGCCCCCGTTCCTTCACAAGGCCGTCTCTCCTTCAAGGTTGGACGTCAAGCCTTCAGCCTCTCAATCCCCAAGCTGTGTCAAGCATATGGTCTCAACGCAGCCGCCACCAAGATCGAGTTCCCCTCCTTCACGCGAGCAAACGATATTTGGGACCTGATCAGCAACGAAGATTACAAGGCCAACACCGCCAAAATCAAGAGAGTGAGAAGCCAGGTGCTGAGGTACACCTTGAAGCTGATCGCCAACACATTCAGCGGAAGGTCAGTTGCTCCCACGGTCACGAAGACCGAGCTTTGCTTCTTATTCCAAGGCGTGAAGCATTTGTTGTGTGATCCGGCGGAGAATGAAGAGCCTATTGAGGATGAACTCGGCGACGAGGTGAATTAAGGATGCGTACTTGCTGCCTCTTTGGTGAAGTACAAGGCTTATGCCTTGCGGTGCAAGGAAAGCTCTTCTTTCATTGGCGGCTTCCTCACTCCTCTACGAGAACCAAAACGGAGAAGTTCCTAGCATCTGTTGTGGAGATGCAAAGAAAAATCAACATATGGCAAGGCAAAATGCTCAAGAAACTTGCCAAGAAGGTCAAATCGCTTCAAGGAGGCTCGCCTAAGAAAGCTGCAATTGAAGAGGTTCAACAACCCGAGAAGAGGAGGCTTTCAACCGGTGGAGTTGTCATCCGTGAGACTCAAAGCAGCAACATTCAACCGGCGCGTCTCTCTCTTCAAGAGCCAGGCTCCAAAGGCAAAGCCATAGCATCTAGCTCCTCTGGAACATCCTCAAGTTCCAGCCGAGACTAGACCCGAGGTAACAACCTTCTTCCATTGTACATACCGCTTATGTTTGCTTCTTTTTGCTTTGTGTTTTGGTGCTCCTTTGAATTTGTTTTCCACCGGGACGGTGTCAAGCAAGTTTGGGGGAGTATGTGTGTGGTTTGACATGTTTATTCTGATCTTATTTTCCCTTTAGCATCCTTGAGTCTTCATTGCATGAAAAATTGGTAAAATTTTTAAAAATTCATGTAGTTGCATTAATCTCATCTTAGGATTGAGTCTAGAATCTTAAAGCATCTAGGTTGTTCATATTCGCATAAGGGGTTAGAGTTTTTCTTAAAAAGGTGTTTTTAAACTCATGAATTGTTTCAATGCCATAGTTAGTAGTTCTCTAATGCTTTGCTCATAATTTGAAAGTAAGTTTTTACCATGCTTGGATCACTTGCTATGATTTTCGTGACTTGAATTGAACTCTCATGATTTGAAACTTGTCCTAATAAGTAAAAACCTTAATCTGAAATTTCAATTATCATCCTTATGCATTTGAAAATCAACACATGGATTTTAAAATATTTAGGCTCTCTTCTTCCTTCTACCACTCTTTGTGAGCCTAAGTAGAACTCGCACCCTGACCCTTACCTTTCTTTGAAGCCAAGTTTTCGTGTGTGACATCATTCTGAGGCCTTTTTCCGGTTTGAACTTAGCATAAAGTGTTAGGTTTAAGCGATATGATTAGGTTCTCATATGTTTGCTAGCTTTGCATTTTGAAGCTAGACTTAGGCTTAGAATAAGTTTGGGGGTTTAAGGGGTTGTTTTCATGTTTATATGCTCTCGGTTTCAAAAGAGTTTGGTATTTGAAAGAAAGAAAAAGGTTTTAAGTGAAAGGTTTGTGTTTAAAAATTTTTATGCTCTAATAATTTCAGAAGGTAGCCCTCTCAAAATAAAAAAAAATAAAAAAAGAGCCTAAGTGCCAAAATAAAAGAAAAGAAAAAGAAAAAAAATATAAATATAATTAAACAAAGAGCTACCAATAAGAAATATGTAAAGAGCAAATTATTGTCAACCTTTTCACTAGCCTAAAGAGTTAAAAATGCTTTCTGTTTTGAATTGGGGAATGCTAAGCTTTTGCTTTGAGAAAAGGGTGGATTTTATGTGGTGAGTGAGCTTAAAAGATAATAAATGAGAGGGGTTTAGGATCATTGTTAGTTTACATGGGTAGATGAGAATCTGATCATGTATGCATCAATTGTCTTCACCTTTAGCATTATGCATAAAGTTCTTGCCATTTTTTGAGAGAAACCCTTATTTTAAATTAAAACCCTTTTCGAATGAGATCATTCTATGCTCATAGCCTGCACCCTTAGCCAAATGTGTTCTGCTTTAAAGTGCATAAGTTTGATTCATGATTCGGTCTTTAATGAATGTTAAAAGATGAGTTTCTTTGATTGTTAGGAATAGGAGAGTCATGATCTGAATTTCTTTGTGTGATGAGTATGGCTAAGTTCTTTGGAGTATGAGTGTGCGCATTTCATTTTAGAACTAGTAACTAGGACATTGAGATTGATTCATTTGAAAGGCACCTTTGCAAGAAGCTTAAAACCCCCGTTTGTTTTAAAACCTCTCTTCTTTTCTTATTTTCTGTTGCTTGAGGGCAAGCAAGAAGTAAGTTTGGGTGAGTTGAAGTCACTACATATTGCATGCATTTTGCATACATATAAGTTAGCTTTTCATGCATTTACATCACACTTTAGGCTAGATTGCATCACTTTAGATCCTAGAGCATTTTTGCACCAGCATACGCATGTTCCTTGCATTTTGCATCATATTCAGGTTGTTTCTGGCTACTTTGGAGTCGTGGAGGTTCGTGGACGTGCTGAAGCTGTTGTGGAGGTTCGTGGAACGTCGGCTGTTTGCTAAGGATCAGAGATCGGGGAGCAGATCGAGCATGGCAGGTCGATCTAGATGAGATCGACCAGAAGATCGAGAAGCCCAGGAGATCCAAGGGAAATGATCGAGACGAAGATCGAGTGGAGCAATCGATCAAGTGGTACAGACGTAAATGACGCCATGAAAAGCGAGAGCCGGATCGAGTCCACCACTCCATCCGACCGAAGATCGATACCAAGATCGGATGCAACACTCGATCCGCCGAAGAAGATCGAGACCCAGATCGAGTAGAAGACACGATGTCCGAAAGTGATCGAGAGAACCGCTCGATCCAGAAGTCGATATCTGTCATTTCAACCGTTTTTGGCCGCTAGCGAGGGGGGACCATCGAGCTGTTTTTACCATTTTGGGAAGGCGGCGATGATTTTGCCCCACACACTTTTCATTTTATTATCTTTTTATGCTTTTTCTCTCTGGTTCTGGAGACGATCCGCCATTGTTAGACTTTGAGCATCGTTATTGAATATTTTGAATCGTTTAAGTTTAATTCATCTTTCTTATGTTTATAGTTTCATTCTTCATGCTTTGCTTAGTTTATTTAATGTGTAGTGAGTAGTTTCATTTGGGTCTCGGGGTTTGAGAGGATTCACGGGGTCGAAAAGGTTTTCAAAGCTTGGTGTTTTCTTGTTCTTATGGCTTTCTTTTCTAAGATGTTGAGTTCTTAAGGCTTAAAGAGTCTCACGCTAAGATCTTTATGATCAGAGAGAGCTCTTACCTTGACAGGATCCAGAGATCTCTGAAAATCACATCTTAGAGGCTAGTTACTCTTTCCCAAACGCCATGGTAGTTTAGAGGACTAGTTAAGCCGCGTGGTTGAAATCTGTTTTCCTTGCCTCTCAATCTCTTTTTCCGCCAAACGTCATGGGTTTGGAGGAGAGAATGAGAGAGTGATCCATACCACACGCCATGGATGGGTCTTGTTTTGTTTTCAAGGCTTAGAGAATCTCACAAAGTGAGTAGATCTAGAGTTTTCAAACCAAGCTTGGACCTTTGAAACCCCTAACATGAATCTCGACCCTAGACCCTTCTTTCTTAGCATTCTTACATCTTCGTTAGTCATTCGCTTGATATTCGCCGCATCCTGGTCATTAGTTTCGTCATACATGCATTTTTAGACGAGATCGATCCAAACTGCTCGATCTAGTGCTCGATCCTTGGTCGATCCACTAGTCGATTTTTGTTAAATCATAGCCTTGCATTTTAATTTTTCTGTTTATTCCTCGTGGTAGTTCAATCACTCTTGGTAATTTTAAAATAGTTTTGCATTCCATTCGGTCGTTGCACATAGTTTTTAGGATTTTCACAATATCGCCTGACATTCGCTTAGCTTTACACTGCTCTTGCATTCTCTTTGATCTTCCAAGCTCCTAGAAATGGATTGACTCTCACTTGCATACTGTACTACAACCTAAGTGTTGCATTTGAGTTTGATATCCTCATTGCATCCTCACCCTTGCAAAGAAAGTTGTTATCAAAGCTATTGCCTCAACCCACGTAGACACATAATCAACCGCCACCAAGATGAACTTGTTGCCGTAAAAAGATGGGAATGGACCCATAAAATCTATCCCACATGCGTCAAAGACATCAACTTCAAAGATTGGCACCTGAGGCATCTCATTCCTCTTCGTGATGTTTCCAGCTCTTTGACATGCTTCACAAGCTTTAACAAATTCATGAGTGTCTTTGATCTGAGATGGCCACCAAAAGCCGGCTTGTAACACCTTTGTAGCAGTCTTGAAGGAAGCGAAATGACCACCATATGAAGAGCCGTGACAATGTAGAAGAATGTCTTGTGCTTCTTCTCTTGAAACACACCTTCTATACAAGTTGTCCACTCCTCTTTTGTACAAGTATGGCTCGTCCCAAAAATAATGAGATATGTCTCTCATGAACTTCTTCTTGTAGTAGTGGTCTAGATGAGAAGGCTCCTCTCCACAAGCCAAGTAGTTTACAATATCAACGTACCAAGGTAAATCATCTTCTTTGAAACTCAAGAACATTTCAAACTTGTATTCAAGCTTCTCACATACTGTCGTGGTGATCATCATGAGCTGCTCCTCGGGAAGCGAATCATCTAATGACAAAGCTTCATTGACTCTCATCCTAGAGAGGTGATCAGCAACACCATTCTTTATCCCTTTCTTATCCTTTATCTCCATGTCAAACTCTTGTAGCAAAAGGATCCATCTCAAGAGTATTGGCTTGGTGTCTTTCTTAGAGTAAATATACTTGAACGCCGTGTGATCAAGGTAGACAACAACCTTGGAGCCAACCAAATATGATCTGAACTTCTCAAAAGCAAACACAACAGCCAACAGCTCCTTCTCGGTTGTAGCATATCTGACTTGCGTGTCATCCAAGGTACGGCTGGCATAGTAGATTACATGCAACCGCTTGTCTTTCCTCCGACCAAGAACAGCTCCCACAGCGTAGTCGCTCGCGTCACACATGATCTCGAACGGTAGACTCCAGTCCG
Source organism: Thlaspi arvense (assembly GCA_911865555.2). Lineage (NCBI taxonomy): Eukaryota > Viridiplantae > Streptophyta > Magnoliopsida > Brassicales > Brassicaceae > Thlaspi > Thlaspi arvense. The sequence goes on from OU466860.2 coordinate 18,227,495, forward strand.
GTGCTTGTACTATAGGCGCGGATACAAGAGCCTCTTTGATATTCTTGAAAGCATGAAGACAATCCTCTTCAAACACAAAGTCAGCTTCCTTGCATAACAACCATGTGAGGGGCCTTGCCATCTTGGAGAAATCCTTTATGAATCTCCTGTAGAAGCCTGCGTGGCCTAAGAAACTCCTTACTCCCTGTATATTAACTGGCGGCTCAAGACTCATCATGATCTCAACCTTATCTTTATCAACCTCTATGCCCTTCTCTGATATCTTGTGGCCGAGTACAATCCCTTCCTTCACCATGAAGTGACACTTCTCCCAGTTGAGCACCAAGTTTGTCTCCTCACAACGCTTAAGTACCTTGCAAAGATTCAACAAACAAGCAGAAAAGGACGCACCATAGACCGAGAAGTCATCCATAAACACTTATACCATCTCTTCTATAAGATCAGAGAAGATCGACATCATACACCGCTGAAATGTAGCCGGTGCAGTACACAACCCGAATGGCATACTTCGATATGTAAAGGTCGTCATCTCTTGATCGTTTGGATGGATTGGTATTTCAAAGAAACCACAATAACCATCAAGAAAGCAATAATAAGGATGGTTAGCATGTCTCTCAAGCATTTGATCAATAAAATGTAAAGGAAAATGGTCCTTTCTAGTAGCTAAATTAAGCTTCCTATAGTCTATACACATACGGTGACTGATAGATGACTTTTTTCAGTTCTAAATATCAATCCTAAAGCCTCTTAGTGTTGTTGTAGTAATTTAGGTATCAATCCAGCCTAGGTGTGAAAGATACTAGGAATACATGAGCAAAATAAACCTAAGTCAAATTCGGGTAAATGGATGAGAAATTTAACAAAAACTAAATGCAATACGAAATGAGCAAGAAAAAAATTTTAAAATCCCCTCTTAAGGGTTAGCAACTACTAGAAGAAAACTAGGAATTTAAAGTGCAAGACTACTGATTATGAAAATTCGAAATCTAAAAACAGGCAAATGAGGGTATTTCTGGCAACTTAGAACAATAACTTTTAAATCTAAAGGAGAAAGCTTTTGAAATTACTTAAATGATAAATAACAGATTCAAGGATGAGGTTCATGCTTAGGGAAGCTCAAGGTTCGATCTTGGTTTGCAAAAAGTAAATCTACACATTTCTAAATGAGCTATCCTTAGGCCTAAGAAGCAATCTTTCCATGGCTTGTGGATAAGATAAGTTCCTCTCATCATTCATCCTCTCCAAACCCATGGCTTGTGGTGGAAAAGTATGGTTGATGGAGCTGAAGCACGGATCTTAGCATGGCCTAACTAGCCCTTACTTGCCACTTCTGTAGTCTTTAAGGCATACTAGTCTCTTGGTTTGGACATAAGAGATTTCCTAAGTTCTTATGAGATAAGGAAATCTCTTGGATCATAAAGCCTCTCCCAAGGTCTTTAAGCATTTGATACTCCAAACCAAGAAAGGATAAAGTTAAGAACAAGAAAATACCAAGATCTAATCTTTAAAACCTTCCTAATCACCTCATCCTTAAATCCTAGAGAACTACTCTATTATCATTTTTGAACCCCTCTTAATCATGAGATAAAAGGAGTTAAACATGATTGAAATGACAAGAAAGAAAGATTAAAGCATAAAGAGAAGTTCTCAAATTCAAAATCAAAGTATTTACAAAAGATAAAACTTGAAAATGGATAAAGAAGTTTCAATGGTGATACACAAAACCCAAAAATGGGAATGTAGGCTGTAAAATTTGTGGATGCCTCTAAAATTTAGGTCAAGAGTGTTCATAAAGGACCACACAACTGGTCCCCTCACTAAAAGACAAAGTGTGAGCTGTCCAAGGAAGGAAGCAGAAATCTGGACCGAAGATCGACCCGCCTGGTCGATCTGGTGGTTGATCTCAAGCTGAAACGAGTGGGATGGTCGATCTAAGGGTCGATCTCCTGCTGAAACGACTTGGATGGTCGATCTGAGGCTCGATCTCAGCCTAATTCTTTTTGGCCGAACTCTTTCTTGACTCCCAGCAACTCCTAAGCTCTTCTTTTGACTCCTTGTCCATGCTCAGCATCCAACACAGCTCCATGTACACCATATTACCTAAAAACAATGCATATATGCAAGAAATATGCAAATGCTAATGCAAACATGTCTAAAATCTTAAATGGAGCAAAAGTTACAAATATTCTAAATTTGAATGCAATATGAATGCAAAAACTATATTAAATGAGTGTGAAAATATGCTAAATTATGAGTTTATGAACTCCTCCAAACTTGCCTTTTTGCTTGTCCTCAAGCAAACAAAGACAAATCCGAGAGAGAGGTTTAAAAATGGGGGTTCATATTTCTTGCAAAAGTGTTTTTCAAATGAATCAACTCAATGGTCCTAGTTCTTAATTCTAGGATGTAACATACAAAATCATACTCCAAAGGATTTAGCCATACTCATCACATGTGGAATCTCAAATCATGACTCTCATATCCCAAACAATCCAAGAATCCTAACCTTTAACATTCAATTAAGAGCAAACCCTGAATCACACTTATGCACTTTAAAACCGAACACATTTGGCTATCGACAAAGGTTATGAGACTAGAATGATCTCATTTAAATGGGTACTCCAATGCAATGGTTTCTCTCAAAATGGGATGAACTTATGCATAATGCTAAAGGTAAAGGCAATTGATGCGTACATGACTAGACTCTCATCTACCCATACACACTAACAATGTTCCTAAAACCCTCTCTCATTCTTTTTCTCTTTTTAAACTCACTCACCCTCCTAGAGATTACCCTTAACAAGCAAAACCCAAATAAACAGAAAACATCTCTTCTCATTTGGCTAGTGGTAAGGCTATAAACATATTAAGCTCTTTATAACACTTTGATAGCTCTCTTCATATTTTTTTTTTCTTTTTATTTGGCACTTAGGCTCTTTTATTAGTCTCTCTCTCTTTTGTTTTCTCTTTCTTTTCAGAGCTATCTTCCTTTTTAAAACATGAGCTTTTATTTTCAAACACAAAACCTACCACTTAAAACCATAAAACGTTTCTATTCAACCTTCAAACACCAAACTCTTTTAAGCCGAAAACAAATAAGCAAAATAAACAACTCCCACGAACCCCATTTCTAATCCTAAACCTAAAACTAGCTTCAAAATGCAAAGCCAGCAATCATATGAGAGCCAAATCATGTTGCCTAAACGTAACACGTTATGTAAAGTTCAAACCGAAAAGAGGCCTCACAATGATATCACACAAGAACATTTGGCTTGAAAGAAAGGTATGGGTAAAGGTGGGAGTTCAACTTAGGCTCACAAAAGAGTGGTGAAAGGAGAAAGAGAGTCTAAATATGTATATGATCCATGTGTTCATTTTCAAATGCATAAGTATGATAATTAAAGATCAGATTAAGGTTCTCGCTTATTAGGACAAGATTCAGTTCATGAATGTTCAAGTCAAGCCACAAAAATCAAAACACATGATCCAAGTATGGTTAGAGCTTACTTTCAAAGAGTGTACAATGCATCAAAGAACTACTAACTAGGGCCTTGAAACAATTCATGAGCTTAAAACACCATTTAATGAAAAACTTTAACCCCTTTATGCAAATGTAAACAACCTAAATGCTCAAAATTCTAGACTCAATCCTAAAATGTTTAGCAAAGTGAATGCAACTACATGAATTTTTTTTTTCTTTTCTATGCCTTAGATACAATGAAGACTCAAAGGATGCAAACAGAAACTAAGAAGGAAGAAAACATGTCAAATAACACACACACTCATTTGATAACACGTTTTTACTAAGTCGTTGTAAGCAGGAGAGGTTATCAAACTCAAATGCAACACTACGATGTAGTATAGCATGCAAGTGAGGTATCAATCCACACCTACGAGTAGGAAGTATACTAAGAATGCAAGGGAATGAGCAAATCTAAGCAGAATAGTAAAATGATTGGTAAATTCAAGGAAAACTAAATGCGACGATCTAATGCAATGCAAAACAATTTTAAAATCCCTGGAAGAGTGTTAACTACCACTAGGAACAAACAAATGATTAAAAATGCAAGGCTACTAAAAACTAAAAATCGACCAGTGAATCGACCACAGGATCGAGCACTGGATCGAGCAGAATGGATCGATCTAACAAGCAACTTCAAGCAAATGACTTCTAACGAACATGATGCAAACTAAATGACAAGCGAGTGATCAACAGAGATTTAAAACACTAAAAGAGAGGGTTCAGGGTCGAGGGTCATATTCAAGGGTCTCAAAGGTTTAAGCTTTGGTTTGAAACTTTTAGATCTACTCTTTTAAGAGGGTTCTCTAGGCCTTGAAAACAAAACAAGAACCATCCATGGCGTGTGGCATGGTTCACTTCCTCAATCTCTTCTCCAAACCCATGGCGTTTGGTGGAAAAAGAGATGGAAGAGCAAGAAACACAGATTTCAAATATTGACCTAACTAATCCCCTAAACAACCATGGCATGTGGGAAATGAAGGATTAGCCTCTAGGATCTGGTTTTCCAGGACATCTGAATCCTGTCAAGGTAAGATAGCCTTTTGATCATAGAGACCTCTTCCGAGGCTCTCTAGGCTTTAAGATCCCAAGATCCTAGAATAGAAGGCATGAAGAACAAAGAAAACACAAGCTTAAAACCTTTTCAACCCCTTTGAAGCTCCTCAACCCCAAAACCTGAAACGACTAGTCACTACACATATTTAAGATCGAAGCAAAAGCAATAAACAGAAAGCTAAGCATGATTAACGATGCGATTAAAGAAAACTTGCTTAATATTAAAAGATTCAAGGTTCAAAAACTGAAAAAGCTTAAGGTATTCAACAATGGCGAATCGCCTAACTTCGAGAGAAAACAGAAAAGACAGAATGAAGATCGTGAAAGCGAATGGCTGCTTTTGCCAAAAAATGGCTAAACCGTTAGCTGGTCCTCCCCTCGCTAGCCACCAATGCCAGCTGGACAGATAAGGTTTTGTCTGGGATCGGGCTGGAAGCTTGATATGGCTCTCGATCTTTGTCTTGGATTGGATGGCTTGGGTCAATCTCTGAGTCGATCTTGTGTTGATCGGGTTGGAAGCTCGATCTGGTTCTCGATCTGCATGGCGTCATTTACGTCCGTAATCCAGATTGATCTCCTCTCTCGATCTTGATCTCGATCCTTCCTCTTGAATCGACTTAGTGCAATCGATCTTCTGGTCGATGTCATCTAGATCGACATGCCTTGCTCGATCCACTACTCGATCTCGGGTCCTTAGAATGCAATCCTGATTTTCTTTGCATTTTGGACTTAGGTTGCATTTGGGTATAGTTTGTATTTTCTTTGCATTTTGGATGTTTTTAGGTGCTTTTGGAGCTAAAAGGAGATTGGAGGAGTTTTGAGGATGATCCAGGATGCTAGCTGGGCAAAAGGGATCAAGAAGGATCACAACAGAAGATCTCTGCAGAAGTTTTCGGTCAAAGCACGGTGAATATCGGTCAAGGATGACCGATACAGATCAGTATCGATCACCAGTATCGGTGAGGGGTGATCGACACAAACACAACGGATGGATTTCGGTCATATGTGTCGATCACTCCAGACCGATGGGGGTCCATTTCGGTCACTGAAAACCGATGTAACTGACTCATAATGACCCAGCGCGAACCTGTTTTAATTACGCTTTTACCATTACTCTAGGGCTTCCTTCTCTAGGCTATAAATAGCCTCTTTTCCAGATTTTCGGGATGTCATGTCAAATTACTGTTCTTAAGCATTTTCTTTAAGTTTGTAAGACAAATCCTTTGCTTTGTTTAATATATTTGAGTATTTGCCATTAATCTTTGTTTATTCTCTCTTCTAATCATGATTAATATCCTTTCCCTTTGTGATTTGGTGTTAAACATGAGTATGAGTGAGTAGTTATCTTAAGGTTTCTCGATGTGGTAGATTAAGGGAATTTAAGACTTCATTAGGGCTTGTTAAGTGCTTTAGTTTATGGGTTCCTCTCTATTAATCTGTTATTCATGTTAGATTAGTCTTGATCAAACTTATCTAAGTTGTTAGCTTTCTCTTATGCCCACCAAGTGTTTGATGAAATGCTGATCATGTTTAATAGAAGATTTGCTGGTCTTGGCTCAAGAGATTGACTGTTGAGGAGCATTTGACTTGAACAGAGTTGTTTACCATTGCTTACTTGATGTTTTAGCACTAATGAGACTGAGTTCTTGTTAAGATGTTTAGCAAAGGGTTATTTGCCAAGAGATTGGATCTAGCTAGCTTAATTGTGAACTCTATGTCTAGGAATCACCATTACTTGCTTACTTGGTTGATCAATGTAGTTTGAAACAGCCTTACTAGTGTCTGAAATTCCACAAAATCAATAACCACATCTAGGAACTTGCCTTTCTCTTATTTAAATTTCGGATTTGCTCTATTTTGCTCTGTTTTTTTTGTTAAAAACTGCTTAGTTTGCTTTTGTTTTCACTTTCTTTGTTGATTGATCACACTAGGTTGCTAAAACAGTTGCTTAGGCAACAAAAACCTTTTCCTGCTTGCTTGACTTAGAGATTTCACTCTCAACTCTTCTGTTTTCATTTGTTCCCAATTGGATTGACATTAAAGCCCATACTACAACTTACTAGTACAATTGGTGATTGACATAAGAGAGTCAAAACTCTTGTATCAATTTGGCGCCGTTGCCATTTGGGAAATAAGTTTGAATCATTGGAGTTTGTAGAATCTTTAAGATCAAGCTTTTACATTTCTTTGGTTACTAATTCTCTTTAACTCTCATTTATGTCTTTCAAGTATATGAACTAGAGATCCAGAAGTTCAAGCAATCTTGTGGACTTCATAGACAACATCAATCTGCTGGATTGAGGACAGAGAGCAAGGAGACGGCAAGAAAGGCAGCAACACTTGCAAAGACTTGGTATGAACAATCAGGATCAAGTCATGGATGACATCAGATTTCAGGGTCCTCCAGGAGCTGGAGGCGCTCAGGGTATACAAGGACATCAAGGTGTTCAAGGCTTACAGGGTGAGCAAGGACGAAGAGGCGCTGCACAAGCTCCAAGAGCAGCTAGACCTATTGGCGGTGGTGATGAACCAAATGCCTACAACAACAGGACAGGTATCATTCCACCAGCAGTCCAAAACAACAACTTTGAAATCAAGTCTGGATTGATTTCAATGGTTCAAAGCAGCAAATTCCATGGATTACCACTTGAAGATCCTCTAGATCATCTAGATAATTTTGACAGGCTGTGCTTACTAACAAAGATATATGGAGTAAGTGAAGATGGCTTCAAGGTCAGGTTGTTTCCCTTTTCCCTAGGAGAAAAAGCACACCAGTGGGAGAAGAACCTTCCCTAAGGAAGTATCACCAGCTGGGATGAATGCAAGAAAGCCTTTCTAGCAAAGTTCTTCTCTACTTCAACAACTGCTAGAATAAGGAATGAGATTTCAGGGTTTGCACAGAGGAACAATGAAAGCTTTGGAGAAGCTTGGGAGAGATTCAAGGGTTACACATTATAATGCCCTCATCATGGCATCTCACAAGCCTCTTTGCTATCCACTCTCTACAGAGGAGCCTTGCCTAAGATAAGAATGCTTCTGGACACAGCATCAAATGGGAACTTCCTGTCAAAAGATGTGGATGAAGGTTTGGAGTTAGTAGAGAATTTGGCTCAGTCTGATGGAAACTACAATGAGGAGTTTGAAAGAGCACCAAGGAGTGCAAAGGATGAGTTAGAGTCTAGCAAGAAAGAAATCAACTCTCTCCATGAGAAGCTGGACCTGTTGCTAAGGGAAAAGAAAGAGGTTCACTTTGTGGGAGGCATAGTTCAGCTTGATGATCAGGAACAATGCCAAGTTGAGGAGATGAACTATTTGGGAAACCAAGCTGGCTACAACAACTATGGGAACTACAGACCAAATCCCAACTTGTCTTACAGGAGCAACAATGTTGCAAACCCACAAGATCAGGTTTACCCTCAACAGCAACAGCAAGCTGCCCCAAGACCTTTTGTTCCCTACAACAATCAAGGTTTTCAGCAGAGGAACAACAACTATCAGCCTAGAGCGCCCTACAACCCTCCAGGATTCAATACCCAAGCTCAAGGACAAGTTTCCTCTAGCTCTCAAGACACTGAACTCAAGACCCTCATGCAGCAAATGATCAGCACTCAAGTCAGTACAACCTTAGAAATGAACAAGAAGTTTGCAGAGGTCCATAACAAAATTGATTCAGTGCATGTAGAGCTCACCAACAAGTTTGATGGATTGGCTGCAAGAGTCAAAACACTGTAGAACAACAAAGGCATAGCTGGTCCCAAGCCACAAGGACAGTTCTTGGAAAACCAGAAGCTAGCCCAAAGGAGTTCTGCAATGCTATTGTGCTAGAGGAAGAAAGCTTCTCAGCTGAAGACGAGGCTATCATTGAAGAGTTTCTCTACTTGTTCACTGAGGACACTGAACCTCTAAGTGGTGGGGGGGGGGGGGGGGGGGGGGGGGGGGGGGGGGAAGAGTTGTAGAAGAAGGACCCTTTGGAGATGGGGAAAACTCAGATGATGAAAAGTGGTGGGCGCCACATGAAGTTATTGATAACACAAAGGAATACTTGGTGGAAGCTGCTGATGATAAGCAGAAACCTCAAACAGCTGCTCTTCTTGTCTATCAACCAACCATCCCTTTTCCAGGAAGATTCAAGGAACAGCTAGTTCAGAAGTATGAAACCCTCTATGCTGCTCAGATGGAATTGAGACGTTTGAATGGCCAAGAAGAACTTGAGAAACTAAAGGTGAAGGCTATAACAGCTGAGGTTAAGGAGCTCACTATCAAGAAACTTGTTGATCCAGGATGTTTTACTCTCCCATGTGAGCTTAAGGGGCAGACTTTCAAAAGCTGTCTTTGTGACCTTAGAGCAAGTATCAACCTTCTCTCATCCTCTACTGCTAAAGCTCTTGGCTACACTCAACTTCAGGAGAGTAATGTGTCCCTTACTATAGCTGATGAGACAGTGAAGAAACCACTTCGGAGTCTCAAGGATGTACCAATGATGATTGAAAGGGTAACCATCCCCACTGATTTCCTGGTGCTTGATGTGGAAGGCCATATAAAGAATGCTCTCATTCTAGGAAGACCTTTCTTAGCCTCAGCTGGAGCAGTGTTTGATGCCAAGGAATGCACAATTGAGCTGAAACTGACCAAGATGAAGGTTTTAAGGTTTGACTCTAAGGGGAATAAGCTTGAGAATGCGAAAGCCTTCTCAATGGACATCAAGAACTAAAGCAGCTTGGTAAGTATTGGCTAAAGTTTGAAGGCTACCAAGGAGATAGTTTTGATGGCTGCTGCTTGGTCAAGTTGTTTGAAGACACCACCGAAAAGGAGGTCCTTGAAGTGGTTGGTTACAAGAATCTGAATGATGTTAAGCTGGTTACTAGCAAGGGAGAAGTGGTTTTGCAACCAAGTGTCTCTAAGAAGGGAGAGTTTTGCTTCAAGCTTTAGCAAGAGGGGAATGCTACTCCATTTGCCAGGTTCAAGGTGAATGGAGTCACCACCAAGGTCAAGAGAAGCAAGATGACACCAAGGAGTTCCAAGACTCCTTCTCCTCACCTCAACTAAAGAGGTAATCAAAGTCAAGCTTAATGATTTTAAACAAGCACACTTGGGAGGTAGTCCCATGGTATCCTTTTGTATATATTATGCTTTCTAGATTATCTTTTATGCTTTGTTTTAGTGTATAGAAACAGGATTTCGAACTGAGGTTTGAGAAAGTCTGAAGGGGACAAAGAACAGGTGCTTGTCCTTGGGCTTGGGCATTGAATCCTGGAGGGTTGTAGGGTGCTCTAGGCTGGTAGTTGTTTTTCCTTTGCTGGAAACCTTGATTGTTGTAGGGAACAAAAGGTCTTGGGGCAGCTTGCTGTTGCTGTTGAGGGTAAACCTGATCTTGTGGGTTGGCAACATTGTTGCTCCTGTAAGACAAGTTGGGGTTTGGTCTCTAGTTCCCATAGTTGTTGTAACCACCTTGGTTGCCCAAGTAGTTCATCTCCTCAACTTGGCATTGTTCGTGATCATCAAGCTGAACCATGTCTCCCACAAAGTGAACCTCTTTCTTTTCCCTTAGCAACAGGTCTAGCTTCTCATGTAGGGACTTGATTTCTTTCCTGCTAGACTCTAACTCATCCTTTGCACTCCTTGGTGCTCTATCAAATTCTTCATTGTAGTTTCCATCAGACTAAGCCAAGTTCTCTACTAACTCCAAGCCTTCATCCACATCTTTTGACAGGAAGTTCCCATTTGGTGCAGTGTCCATAAGCATTCTTATCTTAGGCAAGGCTCCTCTGTAGAGTCTGGATAGCAAAGAGGCTTGTGAGAAGCCATGATGAGGGCATTGCAGTGTGTATCCCTTGAACCTCTCCCAGGCTACTCCAAAGCTTTCATTGTTCCTTTGTGCAAACCCTGAAATCTCATTCCTTATTCTAGCAGTTCTTGAAGTAGAGAAGAACTTTGCCAAAATGGCTTTCTTGCACTCATCCCAGCTGGTGATACTTCCTTGGGGCAGGTTCTTCTCCCATCGGTGTGCTTTGTCTCCAAGTGAGAAGGGAAACAACCTGAGCTTGAAGCCATCTTCACTCACTCCATTTATCTTTGTTAGTGAGCCCAGCCTATCAAAATTATCCGGATGATCTAGAGGGTCTTCAAGTGGTAACCCATGGAATTTGCTGCTCTGAACCATTGAAATCAATCCAGACTTGATTTCAAAGTTGTTGTTTTGGACTGCTGGTGGAATGATGCCTGTCCTGTTGTTGTAGGTATTTGGTGCATCACCACAGCCAATAGGTCTAGCTGCTCTTGGAGCTTGTGCAGCGCCTCTTGGACCTTGCTCACCCTGTAAGCCTTTAACACCTTGATGTCCTTGTATACCTTGAGCGCCTGCAGCTCCTTGAGGACCCTGGAATCTGATGTCATCCATGAACTTGTTCCTGATTGTTCATCCCAAGTCTTTGCAGGTGTTGCTGCCTTTCTTGATTTCTCCTTCCTCTCTGTCCTCTATCCAGCAGATTTATGTTGTCTATGAAGTCCACAAGATTGCTTGAACCTCTGGATCTCAAGTTTGTATACCTGAAAGACAGAAATGAGAGTTAAAAATTCTGCAAGGGTTTTTTTACCTCTTATGTCAATCACCCATTGTACTAGTCATTGTAGCATTGGGTTTTAATGTCAATCCAATTGGGTTTAGTTGAAAACAGAAGAGCTAAGAGTGAAATCTCTAAGTCAAGCAAGCAGGAACAGGTTTTTGTTGCCTAAGCAACTGTTCTAACACCCTAGTGTGGTCAATCAACAAAGAAAGTGAAAACAAAAGCAAACTAAGCAGATTTAAGCATAAAAACCAAAGAGCAAAACAGAGCAAATTCGAAATTCAAATAAGAGAAAAGCAAGTTCCTAAATGTGGTTATTGACTTTGGGGAATTTAGACATTAACTATGTGATAACTAGTTTTTGCAATGTAATGATTATCAAAATGCAACAGAGAGGTTATCAAAACTCTAATGCACACAGAGATGTAGTATAGTGATGCAAGAGAGGAATCAATCCACACCTAGGGGTAGCAAGATCACTAAGAATACAAAGGAATGAGCAAATCTAAGCAAAATATGAAAATGATTGGTAAAATCCCTAAAAACTAGATGCAGCGATCAAATGCAAAGCTAAACTATTTTAAAAATACCAGAGACGAGTTAACTACCACGAGGAACAAGCGGAATATTTAAAATGCAAGGCTACAAATTACTAAAAATCGACTAGTGGATCGACCACGGGATCGACCACTAGATCGAGCAACAACGATCGATCTCGTCTAAACAACCTAAAATGATGAAACTAAGCAGAATGCGATTGACAAGAACCCAACTTTATGACGATGAGATGATATTAAATGACTGAAGATATTAAGAAAGAGGGTTTAGGGTTGAGGGTCATGTTCGTGGGTCTCAAAGGTCAAAGCTTGTTTGAATACATTAGATCTACTCTCCTTGAGAGGTTCCCTAGGCCTTGAAAACAAAACGAGACTCATCATGGCGTGTGGTATGAGTCACTCCTTCATTCTCTTCTCCAAACCCATGGCGTTTGGTGGAAAAAGAGATTGAAGGGCAAGGAATGCAGATTTCAAATAAACGACCTAACTAGTCCTCTTTACAACCATGGCATGTGGGAAAGATAGACTAGCCTCTAGGATTCGATTTTCCAGGACATCTGGATCCTGTCAAGGTAAGACGTCCCTCAGATCTCAGTGATCTTGGCGTGAGAGTCTCTAAGCCTTAAGCGTTCGAAATCCTAGAAGAGATGGTGATGAGGAACAAGAAAACACAAAACTTTAACCTTTCTGACCCTTTCGAATCGCGCCAACCCCGAAACCCAATAAGACTACTCGCGATTCATAAAGAAAACCGATGAAAGCATAAAGGATGATCTCTTAAACATGATTAACGATTGATTAAAAGCTAAGATTCAATATTCAAAACATAAAAAGCAAGAAAAGCTTGAAAGTCTACAAATGACGAATCACCTGAAAATGAGAGAGATGTAAAAGGTAGAAGATAGAATGGGGATATTAAAAGGGATCGTTGCCTTTTGCCAAAAATGGCCAGACCGCAAATGGTCCCCCCCTTCGCTACGGTTTAAAACCAGCTGGACGGATAAGGTTGGTCTGGGACCGATTACTGAGCTCGATCTGGCACTCGATCTTGTCTTGGATCGGATGGCTCTTAGTCGATCTCTGGGTTGATCTTGTGCTGATCGGGTTGGAAGCTCGATCCGGTCTTCGATCTGCATGGCGTCATTTACGTCCGTACTTCAGATCGTCCTCCAGACTCGATCTTGATCTTGATCCATCTGCTTGCATCGACTCGGCTACTCGATCTTCTGGTCGTTCTCGTCTAGATCGACCTGCCTTGCTCGATCTGCTTCTCGATCCCGGGTCCTTAGTATACAATCCCGATCTCTCCAAGTCTCCACGAACTTCCTCAGGAGCCTTAGCACGTCCACGAATCCTCCATAGCTCCAAAGTAGCCGAAAACAACCTGAATGCAATGCAAAATGCAAGAAACATGCAAATGCTGGTGCAAAAGTACTCTTGAACCTAAAGTGATGCAAACTCGCCTAAAGTGCAAGGTAAATGTATGAGAAACTAACTTATATGTATGCAAAATACATGAAATATGCAGCAAATATCACTAAGGCTGTTTCAAACTGCATTGATCAAGCAAATAAGCAAGCAATGGTGATTCCTAGACATAGAGCTCACCAACTTATCATTCATACTCATGTTTAACACCAAATCACAAAGGAAAAGGATGTTAATCATGATTAGAAGAGAGAATAAAGAAAGATTAAAGGCAAATACTTAAATATATTAAATAAAACAAAGGATTTGTCTTACAAACTTAAAGAAATTGTTTAAGAACAGTAAATTAAAAAAAATTGACAACACCCCATGACCGATGTTGGTGACCGAAAATCTGGTATCGGTCACCCCTTGACCGATGTTCACCGTGCTATGACCGAAAACCTTTGCAGAGATTGTCTGCTTTGATCCTTCTTGCTCCCTTTGATCCAGCTAGCATCCTGAATAATCCCTAAAGCTCCTCGAAGCTCCTTTTAGCTCCAAAAGCACCTAAAAACATCCAAAATTCAAGAAAATTGCAAGCAATACCCTAAATGCAACCTAAGTCTAAAAGGAGAAGAAAATGCGGCAAAACTAAGGGAAAACATGCAAAAGAGAATCAAAACATGTACTAAATGCAAGCCTATATGATGTAAATACAAGAGATATCAGACGCTCGTCACTCACCTCTGAGACTGCAAAATTTTCATCCTCAGACTCCATCAGTTGCACAATCTGTTCTACACTCAACCTCTTTTTCTGCACTATTATAAGCTTCATTTCAGTCCTGATTGTGATGGCATTGACCTGATGCTTGGGATTAATGTCAGTCCTTTCAGGAGGAATCCCTCTTGCCTTTGAAAAGCACATGCACTTTGAGTAACCTGCACATCCAAGTTCTTCATGTGAGAGTTCAGACTCTCAATTTTTCCATTCCGGTCTTGATACAGCGAATATATCTTGCCAATGAAGTCCACTGTTATCTTCTGCTGTCCTTCTAGGAGTTAATCTAACATAGCTTCCACCTTGTTGTCTTGTGGAGTTGCATATTGATAAGAAAAAGAACCATAATTTCTGCTGTTCGAGTAAGGTTTCTCAACTTCAGTCTTCTGGAATTGTGGCATTGGAGTATAACCAATTGCATTATGGTTCCCTGGGAAGGTGTTCTTCTGATTGCTCCCATTTTAACCTCTGTTCCACTGCTGATTCCCAAACCTTTGACTCTGAAAACCCCCTCTATTGATGAAATTAACATCCTTTTGCTCAAATTGTTCACGATTTTCGAAAGTCTCTACCTCTGCATCAAATTGGACTGATTTCTTTCCCACCAGAATGCTGTGCATAATGTCTAACTTGGCCTTAACCTCAGCTATTTGGTTTTCTTCATTCAGACCAGCCTGTTGCATCCTCAGAAAGACTGCATTCTTGGTGATGTTACTGCAGGCCAAGTTTTCAATCAATCTGATTGCTTCTTCTGGTCTGTTAGTGTTGAAGTTACCACTGCTTGAAGCATCCAACACCATCTGGTATTTCCAGTCAATGCCTCTGAAGAAAACACCAAGCAGGTACACCTGATTGAAACCATTATGAGGACAGTCCCTTTGATAAGACTTGAATCTCTACCAAGAAGCTTTAAAAGCTTCAGTAGGACCTTGGGAGAATGATGCAATTTTCGTCCTCAGGTCCTCTGATCTAGCATCACCATCGAAGTTGTTCAGAAAAGCATTCTTGGTGTCCTCCTAAGTGGTCAGCGAACCAGGCTCCAGTTGCTTCAACCAATAAGCAGCATCTCCTCCAAGTGAGTAAGGAAATACCTTGCAGAACAAGAAATCATTGCTAACTTCATTAGCTTTGACACTTGAAGCCAAATCCTCAAACCTCTCAGTATGATCCATAGGATGCTCAGGAGGTAAGCCATGGAAAGAATGCTGTCCCACCAGATGATAATGAGCAGGCTTCAAACCAAAATCATTCCTCTGGAAATCAGGAGGGCGGATTGCAGCTCTGTTGGCATAGAACTGATCAAGTCTGTTGTAATCTCATATAGTCCTCTGAACAAAACGCCCAACAGCGTTATTAGCAGCAACAGGAGCTCCAGCGTCTTGTGTCACTTGTTGAATCACCTGTTCAACTATGACATTCCCATGTTGTTCCAGTCTCTGCCCCTCTTTATTCCTCATGTTTACCTCTCTGTCAACCAAGTGACCTTCTACATCTTCAACCAAAATTAGTGGATTGACCATTGTAGATTGCTTCTTAGCTTTCCTGATGGTCCTCTCCAACTTAGCTAGCTTGTGAATGCTTAAAGTCAAAAGCTCCTTCTCTTTGTTGCTTCTGGTACTGCGATTAGGCATACACCTGAAACCAGCACAAAGAAAAGTAGTGAAAGTCAGTAAACAAATAAAAACATAGCCAAAATCCTAATACTAAAAACCGATAGGCAGCTATTACATTCCGACAACTGCGTCAAAAAACTTGGTAGGGCTCAGGTTTTACCCAATTAATTAACTACTGCAAGTGCACAGCAAAGCAATTGTAGCACAAAAGGTTATCGAATCCCAAGGGAGTGAGCTTACTACACTTTCGATTTGTAGGTTCAGACTAAGCTAAGCAGTAAATAATGAATGTAATGCGAAATAACTACAAATTAATGAAATCTAATTTTGCTCAGCAGGAATGAATGTTCAGATTAATGCGAAATAACGCTAAGCAGGAAAGATTAAAAACCGTCTTAAACATGTATCGCAAAGATATAACTATTCAATTCTCATTGAAAAAGTTAACTATGTCTAAATCACAGAGTTTCAAATCTCTTTGCAACATCTAACAATCTAAACATGTAGTAATGATCAGGTTCAATTGTTCACAAAACTCCTAAGTCAAATCTCTTTGCAAATAGGCGTTTTGCTCATCTAATACTAGTTCAGGTTACCAATAATGTTCTCACATATATTAAACAACCTAGGGTTTCGAAATCCAGATGACTAGTATAGATGAAGAACCAATGAATTTCCTATCAATTTAGCAATTCTACAAACTCTTCATCAACCTTTGAAAAGCCCTAACTTAACTAACAAACTACTCGGACATGGTGAATGAAACAAACATCATGAAAAGAATAGATTGCATAAAAAATAAGAAATAAAGATAAAGGAGTTTGAAATCTGCTCTAAAAGAGTCTCATTTGTCTCTCCAAACGCTCTGCTACAAATATCTCTCTCAAAATCTCTAGAAAATAAGATCCAAGATATAAGCCAACAATGGCTGAAAACCTAATATATACAAGCTAAAACACAATCTAAACCTTATTGTCAGTGCTGATTGAGAGAATCAAGATCAATGAGAATCAAGCCCAAAGACAGGAAGTTTAAGGTTCATTAAGGTGGAGCTAACAGCAATTTTTCCAGATTCTCTAAGAACCTAAATCTTCATTGCTAGACTGATCTACCTATGACTTTCAACTTAGTACGACTTGTAATCAACTACTGTGGCAATGGTTCTTAAGCATAAACGTTCCATGGTTAGTTCCAAAGAAAACTGACAGTTTCAAAATTTTGACACTATAAACAAGTTTTTGACTCAACTTTAAGACTCTAAAAACATGACACAATGCACACAACGGCAGTAGCCACCTCCCCCAAACTTAAACAACACTGTCCCCAGTGTTATTAAGCCAAGAGTTGGTCAAAAAGAAGCAAGTGAACGTGTAGAACCAAGTGTGAAAAGTGTAACTCGCGAAGGATCAGGTGCGAGCGTCACCCAGCTGTGGTGACGATCGTCACCATCTCTCATACTCCAGAATCGACATTTTGGATGTGTTAATGCAATGCCATCATGTGTACTCCGAAGTCAGACTGTAAGAGCACTCAAAACACACATCAAAACATCCAAACGAAGCATAACCCATGGTTAAACAAAATTACAAAACATCATCCAAGAAAACTGAACAAACTGACTCTTTTTTTTTTCGATTTTTCTCATGTTTTTGTTTTTGTTTTTTTTTGCTATGGAATAGAAAACTAAACTAAGTATATGAAAAATAAAACTTACTAGTGGGTTGCCTCCCACTAAGCACTTTTTTAAAGTCATTAGCTCGACTTTGAATGCTGCTCAGACAGCTGGTGGAGCAGAAGGTGCCAATGAAGCCTTGTAGAAGAGTGTCTCATCATCCATGGTGGTGTGTAAGCAGTAGATGCATGAACTCTTCCAAGGAAGTGAGGAACATTAGTAGGGCGGGTTGTGACTGTGGGTGGCTGATAACAAGATTTTTCACAAGCTCAGATTATTATGAAACCCCAAACCACAAGTTATGATGTAGTATAGTAGTAAGGGGTATCAATCCAACCTAGGAAGCAAGAAGAACACTAAGAATGCAAGGATGAAGGAAATCTAAGAAAATCGGGAAAATGATTGGTAAGATCGAAGAAAACTAAATGCAACAGCCTAATGAGATGCAAAACAATTTTAAAATCCATGGATGAGGGTTAACTACCACTAAGAAAAAGCAGAAGATTAAAAATGCAAATGTACTAAGAGCTAAAAATCGGGCCGTGAATCGACCACTGGATCAACCACTAGATCGAGTAGAACTTACCGATCTAAATACTTAAAGTGATTGACTTCTAATGAACAAAGATGCAACTTTATGACAAGCAAATGATGAAAAGAGTGTTTAATATGCTAAAAGAGGGTTTAGGGTCGAGGGTCATATTCAAGAGTGTCTAAGGTTTAAGCTTTGGTTTGAAAGCATTTAGATCTACTTATTTGTGAGCTTTCTCTAAGCCTTGAAAACAAAACAAGAACCATCCATGGCGCGTGGTATGATTCACTTCCTCAATCTCTTCTCCAAACCCATGGCGTTTGGTGGAAAAAGAGATCAAAGAGCAAGGAAAACAGATTTCAATATATGACCTAACTAATCTCCCCTATAACCATGGCGTTTGAGAGAGGAAAGATTAGTCTCTAGGATCTGGTTTTCTATGATATCTGAATCCTGTCAAGGTAAGACAGCCCTGGAATCATAGAGATTATTTCCAAGATTCTCTAAGCCTTATGACCCCAAGATCCTAGAAGAGAAGGTATGAAGAACAAAGAAAGCACAAAACTTAAGCCTCTTGAACCCTTTGAATAGCCTCAACCCTGAAAACCCAAAAAGTACTACTCGCTACACATGATAAAGATCGAATGAAAAGCAATAAATAAAGAACTAAACATGATTAACGAAAGGTGATTAAGAAAAACTGCTTAATATTAAAAGATTCAAGTTCAAAAACTAAAGAAAAGCTTCAATGTTCAACAATGGCGATTCACCTAAGATAAGAGCAGAAAAGTTAAAAGCAAAACGTCTCTAAGAAAGTGTAGCCGCCTCTTTCCCCATATAGCCAAACATCGCAAAATGGTCCCCTCACTAGCTGCCAAAAACGGTTAAGGCCGTAGAGATCGACCTTGAGATCGATCAGTGTGCTCGATCGACCTTGAGATCGGCTTGCTCTGTTCGATCTTCCAGTCGATCTGGTTGGATGGATCGAGTATCCTCCTCGATCTTCTTCTCGATCTTTGGATGATCGAGTCGTGGTCTTGATCTAGCTCTCGTTCTGCATGGCGTCATTTACGTCCGTACTCCAGGTCGATCACCTCTCTTGATCTTGGTCTCGGTCCTTCCTCTTGCATCGACTCGGGTCACTCGATCTTCTGGTCGATCTCGTCTAGATCGACCTGCCTTGCTCAATCCGCTACTCGATCTCAGGTACTTTGCATGCATGGCTGAGTTCACCAGATATCCACAAGATTGGTCTCAATCCTCCTCACGTCCACATAGCCTCCACAACTTCATAGTGCTCCAAACAACCTGATAATGATGCAAAAGGTGCAACAAATATGCAAAATGCGAATGCAAAGAGACCTAAGACCTAAAATGCAACAAATAGAACAAACTAGCCTATAATGCAAGATGAATGCATGAAAAACTATCCTAAATGCATGCAAAGTATGCAAAATATATGGTAATATCAACTCCCCAAAACTTGCCTTTTGCTTGCCCTCAAGCAAACAAAATTCAAGAAAGGAAGAGAGGATTGAAAGTGGGAGCTCAAAATGAAAGATATCAATGGAAAAACCGATTCAACGCCCAAGTTATAAGTTTTAGGATGCAAAGAGGTTGTTCTACTTTAAAAGCTTTAGCCATACCCATCAAAGCAAACAATGAACCCTAGCTTAGTCTACACAAGCATTCAAATCAACCAACTCCTTAACATTCATTAAGCGATAACCAATGGATCAAGTTTGTGCACATCAAGCGAAAGCATTTGGTCAAACAGATAAGGTAATGAGATGAAAATGATCTCATTTTAAAGAGGGGTTTAAAAATTCAGGGGATCACTCAATGAAAAAATCCTATCTTTGGCAAAATGCTAAAGGTAAAGGCACACCTATGCATGCAAGTAAAAGCTCCCTTCTACCCATTTTACCCAAGATGATCCTTAAAAATTCTAAAACCCAAAGTTAACCCCTAAATCTACCCTTTTCCAAAGCGCTTGATCATCTTCATTCTTCACAATGGGGGAAACTCCTTTTTGCATTGCCGTGTGGTTGACTTCTTCTTTTTGAACTTTGCTCTTCATTGTTGAATGTTGGCGCCACTTTCATCACCTTTGGTGGATAGCTTGGTCTGATTTCTCCTTTCGGTTGACCTCTTCCTTGCTTTGTTGTTGCTGGCGCCTTTCTTTTCTTGACACTTAGAGCATTTTTATCTACTTTACTTAACCACAATTTACTTGTTCCCCCTTTCCTACTAATCCCATTCTTCTTTCTTCTTTTGAAAACATAAAAACACGAAACTCTTAAACCACTCAAATGACCCTTTCCCCAAACTCCTAACCTAATACCAAGCTCAAAATGCAAGCTGGTGTCTACAAGGGAGCTTCTCCTTGCCAGCCCTATTCCTAATACATTTTCCTAAGAGAGGATTGAAAATGATGCAATGAAAGGCCTCACTACTCACGTAAAAGTGTTTAGGTTTGAAAGAAGGTTTGGTTTAAGGCGTGGTTAACTGTCCCATTATGATGAGGATCAGCTACTTGGATTAACAAGAGTGGTAAGAAAGGAAGAAGATAATCCAAGTATGTATATGGGTAAGCCATGCAATCGCTTTCAATGCACAAACAAGATAATTCAATGTCAAGATTAAGGTTCTACTAAGATGGAGTTGGCATCAAATCAAAGAGAGTTTCAACATAAGACTAGAGTATCAAATGCAAGTAATCAAGGTATGGTGCAGCCTTAACTTCAAACTCACTAGATGCAATCAAACAACAAACAACCAAGGCATTGAAAACAATTCAAACATTGACAACTTACAAGTGTTTATCATTTACTCCCTATGAAAATGCAGCAACCTAAATGATTTTTAAAAATTATAGACTCAATCCTAAAATATTCTACAATGCAAGTGCAACTACATAAAGTTTTTTGAATTTTTTTTAAAAACTTTATCATTTTTTTGTTCTTTTCTATGCCTTATGATGCAATGCAAGACTCAAGGGATGATAACACAAAATAAGAGAAAAGAAAACATGTCGAACACACCACACACTCCCCCAAACTTGAATGACACTGTCTCGGTGGCAAACAAATTCAAAGGAGTTCAAAACACAAAGCAAAAATCAAAGAAAACATGCGTGGTATATACAATGGTTTGGTTGTTGGTACCTCGGAGCTATGTAAGGCTGGAGATTGAGGTTGCTCCAGACTTCTTGCTCTTCTTAGGGGTTTCGTGAGCTACTGCCTTGCCCTTATCCTTGCTAGCTCCTTCATGAACCGAGTGGCGCGAAGGTTGGTCTGTTGCTTGTGGCTCACGTAAAACGATCCCACCAGTCGATCTCCTTTTCTTCTCGTGTTGCTTAACCTCTTCGCTTGAAGGTGATCCAGGGGCGTTGCCTTTAAGCTTCTTGATCTTCTAAGAAAGCTTCTTGATCATCTTGCTCTGCCACTTGTTCACCTTCCTTTGCATCTCCACAACAGAAGCAAGGAACTTCTCCGCCTTTGTCCTTGGCTCAAAGTCAAGCTTTGGAAGGACGAAGCTCTCGGGCATCTCAGCATCTGATGTAGGCGACTCCGAACGTGGGCGAGAGACTAGTGTGGGAGCTGCTGTTCCTCCTAGAGGTTAAAAGCACTCCTCTACAGTCGGCAAGAACTCAATGTTGACAACTCCTAGCAGTTCGGTTTCCTCCTTGTTTAGCAATATGCAAACCCTCTTCTCATTCTCACAGTCGATGAACAAGTAAGCATTGAAACCCTCGGCTGGCGTGCGTCCCAAGCTATCCGTGTTTCTCATGTAGATCACGTCCATGTAGGCTCTTTCAGCGCAAGGAACGAAGTCGGAAAGTGGCACACCGGCTTGAACAAACATCGGAGTGAGGAAGCCTCCTATCAGCGCCGAGCTTGCCTTGCATCGCATCGCATATGCCTTGTACTTCATCAGGGAAGCAGCTAGGATGCAACCGTAGTTAACATCATCTTCGAGCTCATCCTCCAATAGCTTGTCGTTCTCCTTAGGATCGCAAAGGAGGTCCTTAACGCTTTAGAACTAGAAGAAAAGCTCGTTCTTGGTGACTGTGGGAGCCACAGACCGTCCACTGAAGGTGTTGGCAATGAGCTTGAGTGTGTATCTTAGCACCGGACTTCTCACTCTCTTGATCTTCGCCGTGTTCGCCTTGTAATCATTGTATTTTATGAGGTCCCACAAGTCGTTGGCTTGAGTGAAAGAGGGAAACTCAACTTGCTTGGCATCAGCTTTCAAACCGTAGGCTTGGCAGAACTCAGGAACAGAGAGATGGTAAAGTAATGTGGCCTTGGGAGGGAGTAGGAAGACTCGGGTTCTCATAAGTGAACTCCAAAGTGGCGAGGAAGTCTATGGTTGCCTCGGGATATGTTGGGCAATCCATTCTTGATAAGCACCGGAGCCCAATGTGCTTGAGAAGATGGTCAAAGTCTCCCAAGATCCCCATCTTCGACAGCAAATCCCTACTCGCGAACTTGGTGGGATCGAACTGAAGCCTTTCCAGCCGTTTCTTGGCTTGCTTCTCCTCTTTGGTCCATCTGACCCTCTCCTGAACCACTTCTTGAGCTTCTCCTTCTTGTGTTGTCTCTTCTCTCGTTCTCTTGGGAGCCATGGTACCTGAAACACAATTCTCAAGCAAGAGGATGAGCAAAGGCGGCGAATGTTGAGAGAAAGACAAGGTAGAAGGAAAAACTTTTCAACAATTACCCTAGATTTTTGGGGAATTGATAAAAATATTAGCTAGATAATAGAGAAGTAAATCTAGAGATAGGATTAAATCTAGAATTTTTCCTAATATCTAGCTATTTTAAAAAATTAGTTAAACTCCCTAACAACTACTATCCACCAAAGCAAATAAAAGGAAATTTTCTAAAAGATTTTAAACAATAAACCGAAAATACCTTTGCAAAGATTGAAAGCATAAGTTGTTAGCCTTTAGAAAAAGAAAATCACACTCTCTGTTGCTTTAGAAAACTCGGAATACAAATGAGAGAGAGTGTGTGGTTTCATGAAAATATAAAGGCCAACAAGAATGAAAAACCATGGGCAAACCTTAGTGGTTTCTGTCAAAAGTGTGGTCAAGCCACATCTTTCTTGGTCAAAGATTATTGCCTTGACCACAATTCAAATTTAAAAAATAAGAAGGAAAGAAGTTAAGAGGGATAGAAATCACTTACCTCGGCAGAAGATCGAGTCGATTTGGTCGATCTAGGACTCGATCTCATGCCCATGTTGGCTAGGATCGAGAGGTTTGATCGATCAGAGAGTCGATTCAGATTGCATCGAGTCTTAGATCGATTGTACCCTCTTGTTCCATGATTTTGGTCACTTAGGCTGTACTCCTTGGATCGAGCCACATGATCGATTTGGGGGTCGTTTTGACTTAGATCGAGTGACAGATCGAGTAGACTGATCGATCTTGTCTCGAGGATCGAGTGAGGTCAGTCGATCTACGAATCTTTTGCATTTCAAGCTAAACGCATGGGTGGTTTATCTTCCCATGATCGACTGACTCACTCGATTGTCTACTCGATCTCGTCTAGATCGACTGACTCCTCTCAATTCACTAGCTCGATCTAGTAAAGATCGAGCTAGGATGAGTCGATCTAGAACTCGATCTCTAGCCTATACTTAGCCCTTTTCGCCTATTTTGACTCCAAGATAATGGCTTATAATCCCTTAGCTTTTCACTTACACACTTAGACAATAAAAGCATAAAACCGAAATAGAAAGAAAGCAAAAATATATACAAGATAGACATGGGAATGCCTCCCTAGTGCGCTTTCTTTAACATCTTTAGCTAGACTTTACTTGGTTTAGGCCTGAGGTGGGTCTTGGAGAAGCATTGTGGTGCTCTCCTTGCTGCAATCACTCGCAAAGTAGGGCTTGACTCTGTGTCCATTAACCGTGGAAGCATTCCCGCTCTTGCCAACCAAAGTAACCACTCCATAGGGAAGAACTTCCTTGATCTCAAACTGTCCACACCCTCTAGATTTGAGCTTTCCAGGGAATGGCTTCAACCTCGAGTCGTAGAGAAGCACCAGACTGCCTTCTCTTAACTCCTTATGAACCAGCTTCTTGTAATGAACCGCCTTGGTTCTCTCCTTGTAGATCTTAGCACTTTCGTAGGCTTCTAACCGTAGCTCGTGATGCTCATGTAGCTGAATCAACCGCTTCTCTTGAGCAGTCTTGAGGTTGTAGTTCAGCTGCTTCACTGCCCATAGTGCTCTATGCTCCAACTCAACAGGAAGATGACATGCCTTGCCGTAAAGAATAGTGAAAGGAGTAAGCCCACAAAGCATCCTCGAGTTTGACCGCCCAATCATTTCTAGTAGCCCCACCTGTCCTCTGTAGTATAGCATTGATCTGCCTGTTAGACACCTCTACTTGCCCACTAGTTTGAGGATGATAAGGCGTTGCTTCATTGTGCTTCATGCCATACTTCTTTACGAGACTTTCAAACACCTTGTTGATGAAGTGGCTTCCCCCATCACTGATCACTACTTTCGGAACTCCAAACCGTGGGAAGATGATGGTATTGAAGAGCTTGATCACCACTTTTGCATCGTTTGTTGGGGAGGCTATAGCCTTAACCCATTTAGACACATAATCAACCGCCAGCAAGATGAACTTGTTGCCGTAAGAATATGGGAATGGACCCATAAAATCTATCCCCCATGCGTCAAAGACATCAACTTCAAAGATTGGCATCTGAGGCATCTCATTCCTCTTCGTGATGTTTCCAGCTCTTTGACATGCTTCACAAGCCTTAACAAATTCATGAGCGTCTTTGAACAGCGACGGCACCTAAAAGCCGGCTTGTAGCACCTTTGTAGCGGTCTTAAAGGAAGTGAAATGACCACCATATGAAGAGGCGTGACAATGTAGAAGAATATCTTTAGCTTCTTCCCTTGTTACACACCTTCTATACAAGCTGTCCACTCCTCTTTTGTACAAGTATGGCTCGTCCCAAAAATAATGAGAGATGTCTCTCATGAACTTCTTCTTGTTGTACTGGTCTAGATGAGAAGGCTCCTCTCCACAAGCTAAGTAGTTTACTATGTCAGCATACCAAGGCAAGTCTTCTTCTTTGAAACTTGAGACCTCTTCCAAATTGTCTTCAAGCCTTCCACATACAGCTGTGGTGATCATCTTGAGCTGCTCCTCCGGAAGTGGATCATCTAATGGCAAAGCTTTATCGACTCTCGTCCTTGAGAGGTGATCAGCAACATCATTCTCTATCCCCTTCTTGTCTTTTATCTCCATATCAAACTCTTGTAGAAGGAGAATCCACCTTAAGAGCATCGGCTTAGTGTCTTTCTTGGAATAGATATACCTCAACGCTGCGTGATCAGTGTAGACAACAACCTTGGAGCTAATGATAACAAGATTTTAGTAATGCAAGCAGGAGGTTATCAAAACTCAAGCAACATATAGATGTAGTATAGTGTGCAAGAGGAATCAATCCATCCTAGGATGCAGGAAGAGCCACTAAGAATGCAAGGATGAAGTAAATCTAAGGAAAATGGATAAATGGTTGGTAAAATCAAGGAAAACTAAATGCAACGACCTAATGCAATGCAAAACAATTTTAAAATCCTTGGAAGAGGGTTAACTACTACTAGGAACAAGCAAAAGATTAAAAATGCAAGGCTATTAAGAACTAAAAATTGACCAGTGAATTGACCACTGGATCGAGCACTGGATCGAGCAGAATTGATCGAGCAGAATGGATCGATCTAACAACTTAAAGCGATTTACTTCTAATGAACAAGATGCAACTTTATGACAAGCAAATGATAAACAGAGGTTTTAAAATACTAAAAAGGAGGGTTTAGGGTCGAGGGTCATATTCAAGGGTCTCAAAGGTTTAAGATTTGGTTTAAAAACATTTAGATCTACTCATTTGTGATGTTTCTATAAGCCTTGAAAACAAAACAAGAACCATCCATGGCGTGTGATATGGTTCACTTCCTCAATCTCTTCTCCAAACCCATGGCGTTTGGTGGAAAAAGATATCGAAGAGCAAGAAAAACAGATTTCAAATAATGACCTAACTAATCCCCTTTACAACCATGGCGTGTGGGAATGGAAAGATTAGTCTCTAGGATCTGGTTTTCTAGGATATTTGAATCCTTTCAAGATAAGACAGCCCCTGGAATCATAGAGACCTTTTCCAAGGTTCTCTAAGCCTTAAGACCCCAAGATCCTAGAAGAGAAGGTATTAAGAACAAAGAAAACACAAAGCCTTAAACCCTTTCAACCCTTTTGAATCGCCTCAACCCCCGAAAACCCAAAAAGACTACCCGCTACACATGATTAAGATCGAAAGAAAAGCAGTAGATAGAAAGCTAAGCATGATCAACTAACGATTAAAGGAAAAACTTGATTAATATTAAAAGATTCAAAGTTCAAGAACGTAAGAAAAGCTTATGATGTTCAACAATGGCGAAATCGCCTAAGGTAGAGAGAAAACAAAAGGACAGAATGAAGATAAGAGAAAGTGATGGCTGCTTTTGCCAAAAATGGCAAAACCGTTAACTAGTCCCCCCTTCGCTAGCCGCCAAAGACAGCTAGACGGATAAGGCTCGTCTGGGATCGACTCGGGTCACTCGATCTCTGGCTCGATCGTCTTCTTGGATTGGATGGCTTCGGTCGATCTTTGAGTCGATCTTGTGATGATCGGGTTGGGAACTCGATCTGGCTCTCGATCTGCATGGCGTCATTCACGTCTGTACTCCAGATCAATCTCCTCTATCGATCTTGGTCTCGATCCCTCCTCCAGATTCGACTTGGGTTATTCGATCTTCTGGTCGATCTCATCTAGATCGACCTGCCATGCTTGATCCGCTACTCGATCTCGGGTACATCACATGCCGAGCTAAGTTCTCCAAGTGTCCACGTGCTTTGTTGTGATCCTCCTCACGTCCACATAACCTCCTCAACTCGAGAGTGCCCCAAACAACCTGATAATGATGCATTTATTCAAGAAATATGCAAAATGCGAATGCAAAGGGACCTATGACCTAAAATGCAACAAATGGAACACACTATCCTATAATGCAAGATGAATACATGAAAAACTATACTAAATGCATGAAAAAACATGCAGAATATATGGTAATATCAACTCCCCCAAACTTGCCTTTTGCTTGCCCTCAAGCAAACAAAATTCAGGAAAGAAGAAGAGGTTTTAAAAACGGGGGTTTAAGCTTCTTGCAAAAATGTTTTTCAAATGAATCAATTCAATGGTCCTAGTTATTAATCCTAAGATGCAATGCACACACTTATACTCAAAAGAACTTAGCCATACTCATCTCATAATGAATTTCAAATCATGACTCCCATATCCCAAACAATCCAAGAATCCTATCCTTTAACATTCATTAAACTCAAACCGTGAATCACACTTATGCACTTTAAAACCGGATACACTTGGCTAAGGGACAAGGGTTGCGAGATAAAAATAATCGCACTTATAAGGGATACTAAAGCAAGGGGTTATCTCAAGGAATGGTCGAACTTTCAGATAATGCTAAAGGTAAAGACAATTGATGCATACATGATTAAACCTTCATCTACCCATGCATACTAATCAAAGATCCTAGAACCCTCTCTCATTTTTCTTATCTTTTAAAGCTCACTCACCCTCCTAAAGATTACCCTTATCATCAAGGCAATTCGCCTAGCAAAAACCCAAGTAAAAGCATCATTTTAAAACTCTTTTGGCTAGTGGGAAGGCTGAAAACATACTTAGCTCTTTTCTTTTACTTTGGTAGCTCTCTACTAATATATTTTTTTTTTTTTTAAACACTTGGCCTTTTGGTTCTTTTCTTTTCTTTTTCTTTTCTTTTGAGAGCTACCTTCTTAGTTAAACTTAGAGCTTTCATTTTAAAACAACAAGCATTCCACTTAAAACCATTAAAACCCTTTTAATTCATCTTCCAAACTTCAAACTCTTTAAATCGAAATAAAACAAAGCAATCCCCATGAACACCCACCCTATCCTAAGCCTAAAACTAGCTTCAAAATGCAAAGCTAGAATCAATATGAAAGCCTAATCATGTCGTCTAAACATAACACTTTATGCTAAGTTCAACCGAAAAGAGAACTCACAAAGATTTAACACACAAGAACATTGGCTTGAAAGGAAGGTAAGGTAAGGGTGGGGAAATCTATTTAGGCTTACAAGAGAGTGGTGAAAGGAAGAAGAAAGCCTAAATATGAATTAAGTGATCCATGTATCCTTTTTCAAATGCATAAGTATGATAATTAAGAAGATTCAAATTAAGGTTCTCACTTATTAGGAAATGATTCAATTCATGAATGTTCAACTTAAGCCACGAAAATCAAAACACATGATCCAAGTATGGTTAGAGCTTACTTTCAAAGAGTGTACAATGCATCAAAGAACTACTAACTAGGGCCTTGAAACAATTCATGAGCTTAAAACACTTTTTAAGAAAACAATTTACCCCTTATGCATATGTAAACAACCT
The DNA here is from genome assembly GCA_911865555.2 of Thlaspi arvense. Classification (NCBI taxonomy): domain Eukaryota; kingdom Viridiplantae; phylum Streptophyta; class Magnoliopsida; order Brassicales; family Brassicaceae; genus Thlaspi; species Thlaspi arvense. Next base: position 18,255,715 of record OU466860.2, read on the forward strand.
AAATGCTTAACAATTCTAGACTCAATCCTAAAATGCTTAACAATTCGAATGCAACTACATGAATGTTTTTTGAAAATTTTTAAAAATTTTACCAATTTTTTTGTTTTTTTCTATGCCTTATGATCTATGCAAGACTCAAGGGATGCTAACAGAAAATAAGAAGAAATAAAACATGTCAAACACACCACACACTCCCCCAAACTTGATTGACACCGTCTCGGTGGCAAAAAAAATCCAAACGAGTTCAAAACACAAAGCAAAAACAAAGAAAGCATGCGTGGTATATACAAGGGATGCTTGTTGGTACGTCGGAGCTAAGAAGTGCTGGAGCTTGAGGTTGCTCCAGAGTTCTTGCTCTTCTTAGGAGGGTCTTGGCTGATCCATTTGCCCTTATTCGTGCTCCTTTCCTCATGAAGAGAGTGGCGCGCAGGTTGGCTTCTTGCTTGTGGCTCACGGATCTCAATGCCTCCGATGGATCTCCTCCTCTCCTCGGGCTGCTCGACCTCCACACTCGTAGTCCTCTTAGGGGAACTCCCCTTAAGCGCTTTGACCTTCTTGCTGAGATTCTTGATCATTTTCCCTTGCCATTTGTTGATCTTACGTTGCATCTCCACGATTGAAGCAAGGAACTTTTCAGCTTTGGTGCGCAGCTCAAAGTCAAGCTTGGGAAGGACAAAGCTCTTGGGCATCTCAGAATCTGATGTGGGGGACTCTGAACTTGGGCGAGAGGCTAGTGCGGGAGCAGCTGTTCCTCTTAGAGGTGCAAAGCACTCCTCTACACTCGGCAAGAACTCTACATTGCCAACTCCTTGCAGCTCGGTTGCCTCCTTATTCGGTAAGATGCAAATCCTCTTCTCATTCTCACAGTCGATGTACAAGTAAGCGTAGCAACCCTCGGCTGGCGTGCGTCCCAAGCTATCCATGTTTCTCATGTAGATTTTGTCCATGTAAGCTCTCTCCGCGACAGGTACAAAGTCAGCAAGTGGCTCTCCGGCTTGCACGAACATGGGTATGAGGAAGCCCCCAATCAAAGCTGAACTCGCCTTGCATCTCAGCGCATACGCCTTATACTTCACCAAGGAAGCAGCTAGGATGCATCCGTAGTTCACATTGTCACCGAGCTCGTCTTCCATCGGCTCGTCATTCTCCTTAAGATCACAAAGCAGATGCTTAACGCCTTGGAACAAGAAGCACAGCTCGGTCTTGGTAACTGTGGGAGCCACAGACCGTCCACTGAAGGTTTTGGCAATCAGCTTGAGCGTGTATCTTAGCACCGGACTCCTCACTCTCTTGATCTTTGCCGTGTTCGCCTTGTAGTCATCGTTGCTTATCAGGTCCCTCAGGTCGTTAGCTTGAGTGAAAGAGGGAAACTTGACTTGTTTAGCTTCAGCCTTCAAACCGTAGGCTTGGCAAAGCTCCTGGATCGAGAGATGATAAGCTGGACGCCTGATCTTGAAGGTGATGTGGCCTTGGGAAGGAGTAGGGAGACTCGGGTTCTCATAACTGAACTCCAAGATGGCTAGGAAATCGATTGTAGCCTCGGGATATGTTGGATAATCCATACGAGATAAACATCGGAGCCCTCTGTTCTTAAAGAGTTGATCAAAGTCTCCCAAGATGCCCATCTTAGCCAAAAGATCCCTATCTGCAAACTTTGTGGGAACGAACAGAAGCCTTTCCAGCCGTTTCTTGGCTTGCTTCTCCTCTTTCGACCATCTGACCCTCTCCTGAACCACTTCTTGATCCTCTCCCTCTTGTGCTGTCTCTTCTCTCGTTCTCTTGGGAGCCATAGTACCTGAAACACAATTCTCAAGCAAGAGAATTAGCAAAGGCGGCGCATATTGAGAGAAAGACTAGTCAAGAAAGAAAAACTTATAACAAATACCCTAGATTTTTGGGGAATATATAAAAATTCTAGCAAGATAATAGAGAAGGGAATCTAGAGATAGGATTAAGTCTATAATTTTTCCTAATATCTAGCTAGTTTTTAAAAAATTATTAAACTCCTTAACCTCTAACATCAATCAAAGCAATTAAAAGGAAATTTTCTAAATGATTTAAAACAAAGACCCAAAAATACCTTTGAAAAGATTGAAAGTAGAAGTTGTTAGCCTTTAGGAAAAACAAATCACACTCTCTCTTGCTTAGAAAACTCGAAAGACAAAAGATGAGAGTGTGTGTGTTTGCTTGAAAATATAAATGCCAACAAAAATACAACACCATGGACAAAAGTGTGGTCAAGGCATATCTTTCATAGTCAAATATTCCTGCCTTGACCACAATTCAAATTTAAAAATAGGAGGGAAAGAAAACACTTACCTTGGCACAAGATCGAGTCCATTTGGTCGATCTGGGACTCGATCTCATGCCCATGTTGGCTCGAATCGAGAGGTTTGATCGATCAGGGACTCGATTCAAATTGTATCGAGTCTTAGATCGATTGTACCCTCTCGTTCCTTGACTTTTGGTCAACTACGCTGTACTCCTTGGATCGAGCCACAGGATCGATTTGGGGGTCGTTTTGGCTTAGATCGAGTGGCAGATCGAGTAGACTGTTCGATCTATCTTTGAGAATCAAGTGACTCGGTCGATCTACACCTCGTTTGCTTTTCAAGCAAAACGCATAGGTGGTTTATCCTCTCGAGATCGACCATTCCACTCGATTTGTCTACTCGATCCCGCAGATATCACTAGACCCCCACAGATCATTGGTGCTGGAGATGCTCCTAATACGCACCATAATCATTTTGGGATCACTCCTCCACCGGTTCAGAACAACAACTTCAGGATAAAGCCAGGATTCATCTCTATAGTTCAAAATAGCATGTTCCATGGGCTGGCAATGGAAGACCTCTTGGAGCATCTTGACAACTTTGAGCAAGTTTGTGGGATGATCAAGATTAATGGAATATCCGAAGATGCTTTCAAGCTGCCTCTCTTTCCATTTTCTCTCGGAGACAAGGCTAGATATTGGGAGAAGACACTTCCACAAGGCACCATTACCTCTTGGGCTGAGTGTTAGAAAGCTTTTCTCTCAAAGTTTTTCTCAAGCACAAGAACAGCAAGGTTGAGAAGTGAGATCAGCGGCTTCACTCAAAGGCAGAATGAGACATTCAATGAAGCTATAGAGAGGTTCAAAGACTATACCATTCAGTGTTCTCACCACGGTTTCAGTGAAGAGACTCTTCTAAGCACAATCTACCGTAGAGCATTGCCAAAGATCCATATGGTACTTGACACGGCAAGCAAGGGCAACTTCCTTGGTCAAGAAGTAGAAGAGGGCATGAAGCTAATTGAGAACTTGGCATTGAGTGACGCTAATTACGCTGAAGACTATGACCGTGCACCGAGAGTATCTGAGCTAGAGTCTCACAAGAAAGAGATTAAGTCCTTGCATGAGAAGATTGACAAGTTGGTGCTTGCAAACCAGAAGCATGTACACTTTGTGGATGAACAAGAAGAGGTCTTGGAGGAGTTAGACTTGAGCCAAGAAGAAGCTAACTGGATTGCTGGTCAGAACTACAACAAGCCTCAAGGATATTCACAAGGGTACCAAGCCAACAGCAATCTCTCTTACCGAAGCACAAATGTTGAACACCCCCCCAAAGCCCTTTGTACCCTATAACAAGGGTTTTCAAGCGAATAATGGCTTTCAAGGGTAGAGGCAAGGGAACTTTCAGGGTCAGCAGCAGCAGCAAGGCAACAAAGGTTACACTCCTATGTTTCCTCCCGGCTTTGTTCCTTAACAACAACAAATGCAACCACAACAACAAGATCCGGTCCAAGCTATGTTCCAGCAGTTGCTTCAAGGTCAAGCTTCCACTAATCAGAAGTTTGCCGAGATGAACAACCGCCTTGAATCCTCTCTTACTGACGTTTCCACTCAGATTACAAACCTGAACAATAAGATCAAGCAGTTAGAGAAAGGAAAAGCTACTACAAGCGGTCAAAGCAGCTTACCTGGCAAGTGTGAGCAGAATCCCAAGAAATACGCCAATGCCATTACACTAAGGAGTGGCAAAGAACTTCCACCGCGACTTGCTCCTAAGACCAATGAGGACATTGTGGTTCAAGTGGGGGAGGATAAGCTTTCAGCTGATGAGGAGATCAACTTTGATAATGTATGGATTGAGAGACCAAAAAAGGGTAAAGAGGTAGCTGTAGAGAAGAAGGTGGAGCAAGCTGCTAAAGAAAAAGATGTTTATGTGCCTCCACCGTATGTGCCTAAGCTTCCTTTTCATGGCCGCTTCAAGAAACAGCTTATTAAGAAGCATAGACTCTTGTTTGAGAAGCACCTAAGGGATGTAGAGATCAAGCTTCCTCTTGTTGATTTCTTAGCTATAATGCCGAAGTGTGCTAAGTTCTTCAAAGACACTCATACAAAGAAGAACAAGGAGAGTAAAGAAGTCATGGTGTTTAGTGAAGAGTGTAGCGCCATCAGTTACAAGGAGATTGTTCCTAAGAAGCTAGGAGATCCAGGATCCTTCACCATTCCTTGTGCTTTGGGTCCATTGAAGTTCAAGAGCTGCTTATGCGATTTGGGTCCAAGTATCAGTCTCATGCCCCATTCTATAGCAAAGAGGCTTGGTTTTAAACGGTTCAAAGAGTGTAGGATCTCCCTTGTGTTAGCATATAGAGGCGTGAGACTTCCAGTGGGTTTGCTAGAAGATCTTCCAGTGAGAATAAGCGATGTCAATGTACCAATTGACTTTGTTGTGCTTGAGATGGATAAAGAGCCTAAAGATCCGCTTATACTAGGAAGACCGTTCCTTGCGACCGCCTGAGCAATCATTGATGTCAAGAATGGGAAGATAGCTCTACACTTGGGCAAGGACATAAAGCTGGATTTTGATACCAACGAGGTCCTTAAGAAGCTGACCATTGAAGGGCAAGCATTCTACATAGAAACGTTGGATGCCTTGGCGGATGAATTGCTAGAAGAGCTTGCACAAGAGGATCACTTGAAGCTGGCATTGACTATGGAGAGAGGAAAATACGGTTTCTTGGACCAGAGGACTCAGGAGTACGTTAATCTCCTTGACTCTAGAAAATTTTTTAAAGAAGATGAAGGCAGATGCCTAGAGATTGATCAGGAAATCGAGAAGATGACTCGATCCAAGACAGCAATCGACAAGAAGATCGAGGACACTGGTCAATCCAGCAAAACAATCGATGGGAAGATCGAGAGAAGCCAATCGATCCGTTCAGAGAACGAGTCCGGGACTCGATCTCCTGCTCGATGCACATCGAATCAAGTAGGTGAATCGAGTGAAGTTGCTCAATCCAGACCAGAACCAGTGGAAGATCGACTGGATGACTCGATCTAGGAGGAGACAACAGTTCAAAAAAGCAGTCTTTTGGGTCATGACTCGGGTTCAAAGGAGGCTACTAAGGACAGCAACGCCAACAGTAGCCGATAGGAGGACTGGAGCGAGCTGCTAGCCCCAAAGGTGGACCTAAATGAGCTCCCAAAAGGGCTAAGGTACGCTTTCTTAGGGCTTAATGATACTTACCCCGTGAATGTGAATGAAAACTTAAGTGATGATGAGTTGCACTCGCTCCTAAATGAGCTGAGAAAGTATAGGAAGGCCATTGGGTACTCTCTAAGTGACATCAAGGGCCTTTCACCAATGCTTTGCACTCATAGGATTCACTTAGATAATGAGAACTGTTCTTCTATTGAACACCAAAGGCGTTTAAACCAGAATTTGAAAGAAGTAGTTAGAAAGGAGATTCTTAAGTTGTTAGAGGCTGACGTGACCTATCCAATAAGTGACAGCACGTGGGTTTCTCCTGTACATGTGGTGCCTAAGAAGGGAGGGATCACGGTCATTTAGAATGATAAAGATTAATTGATTCCTACTAGGACTATCACAGGTCACCGTATGTGTATAGACTATAGGAAGCTTAATTCTGCTACTAGAAAGGATCATCTTCCTTTACCTTTTATTGATCAAATGCTTGAGAGACTTGCCAATCATCCTTAATATTGCTTTCTTGATGGTTATAGTGGTTTCTTTCAAATACCAATCCATCCAAACGATCAAGAAAAGACGACCTTTACCTGCCCTTATGGCACCTTCGCATATCGAAGGATGCCATTCGGGTTGTGTAACGCACCGGCTACATTTCAGCGGTGTATGATGGTGATCTTCTCTGATCTAATAGAGAAGATGGTAGAAGTGTTTATGGATGACTTCTCTGTATATGGTGCATCTTTTTTCTGCTTTGTTTGTTGAATCTTTGCAAGGTGCTAAAGCGTTGTGAGGAGACAAACTTAGTGCTCAATTGGGAGAAGTGTCACTTCATGGTGAAGGAAGGGATCGTGCTTGGCCACAAGATATCAGAGGAAGGCATAGAGGTTGACAAAGCCAAGGTTGAGGTCATGATGAGTTTTGACCCGCCGGTTAATGTCAAAGGAGTAAGGAGTTTCTTAGGCCACGCAGGCTTCTACAGGAGATTCATAAAGGATTTCTACAAGATAGCAAGGCCCCTCACACGGTTGTTATGCAAGGAAGCTGACTTTGTGTTTGATGAGGATTGCCTTCATGCTTTCGTGACCATCAAGGAAGCTCTTGTATCCGCGCCTATAGTACAAGCACCGGACTGGACTCTACCGTTCGAGATCATGTGTGACGCGAGCGGCTACGCCGTGGGAGCTGCTCTTGGTCAGAGGAAAGACAAGCGGTTGCATGTTATCTACTATGCCAGCCGTACCTTGGATGACACGCAAGTCAGATATGCCACCACCGAGAAGGAGTTGCTGACCGTTGTGTTTGCTTTTGAGAAGTTCGGGTCATACCTCGTAGGCTCTAAGGTTGTTGTCTACACAGATCATGCAGCTTTGAGGTACATCTATTCCAAAAAGACACTAAACTGAGGCTTCTAAGGTGGATTCTCCTTCTACAAGAGTTTGATATGGAGATAAAAGACAAGAAGGGGATAGAGAATGGTGTTGCTGATCACCTCTCAAGGATGAGAGTCAACGAATTGCCACTTGATGATTCACTTCCTGAAGAGCAGCTCATGATGATCACCACGGTGGTATGTGAGAAGCTTGAAAACAAGTTTGAAGAGGTCTTGAGTTTCAAGGAAGAAGACTTGCCTTGGTATGCTGATATAGTAAACTACTTAGCTTGTGGAGAGGAGCCTACTCACCTTGATCATTATCGCAAGAAGAAGTTCATGAGAGACATCTCTCATTACTTTTGGGACGAGCCATACTTGTACAAGAGGGATGTGGACAGCTTGTATTGGAGGTTTGTAACAAGGGAAGAAGCTAAGGACATACTTCTACATTGTCACGGCTCTTCATATGGTTGTCATTTTGCTTCCTTCAAGACTGCTACAAAGGTGTTACAAGCACGTTTTTGGTGGCCATCTATCTTCAAAGACGCTCACGAGTTTGTCAAAAGTTGTGAAGCGTGTCAAAGGGTAGGAAACATCACCAAGAGAAACGAGATGCCTCAGGTTCCTATCTTTGAAGTTGATGTCTTTGACGCATGGGGGATAGATTTTATGGGTCCATTCCCATCTTCATATGGCAACAAGTTCATCTTGGTGGCGGTTGATTATGTATCTAAGTGGGTTGAGGCTATAGCTTCCCCAACAAATGATGCAAAGGTGGTTATCAAGCTCTTCAAGACCATCATATTCCCACGGTTAGTCCCCAAGGTAGTAATCAGTGACGGTGGAAGCCATTTCATCAACAAGGTGTTTGAAAGTCTCTTAAGGAAGTATGGTGTGAAGCACAAGGTAGCTACGCCTTATCATCCTCAAACGAGTGGCATGTAGAGGTCTCTAAAAGGCAGATCAAGGCAATACTCGAGAGGAGAGTTGGGACTACTCGGAAGGATTAGGCGGTTAAGCTAGACGATGATTTGTGGGCTTACCGGACCGCTTTCAAGACCCCCATTGGTACTACTCCTTTCACTCTCTTATACGTTAAAGCGTGTCACTTTCCTGTTGAGTTGGAGCATAGGGCACTATGGGCAGTGAAGCAGTTGAACTACAACCTCAAGACAGCTCAAGAGAAGCAGTTGATTCAGCTACATGAGCTTGATGAGCTACGGTTGGATGCATACGACAGTGCTAAGATCAACAAGGAGCGGACTAAGGCTGTTCATGACAAGAAGCTTGTTCACAAGGAGTTAAGAGAGGGCAGTCTGGTGTTACTCTATGACTCGAGGTTAAAGCTGTTCCCGGGCAAGCTCAAATCAAGGTGGTGTGGACCATTTGAGATCAAAGAGGTTCTACCCTACATAGCGGTTACATTGGTGGGCAAGAGCGGTAATGCTTTCACGGTCAATGGGCACAGAGTTAAGCCCTACCTGGCTAGTGATTGCAGCAAGAAGAGCACCTTTGTGCTTCTTCAAGACCCCCCTCAAGCCTAAACCAAGTAAAGTCTAGCTAAAGAGGTTAAAGAAAGCGCACTTGGGCGGCATTCCCATGTCTATCTTGTACATATTTTTGCATTATTTCTATTTCAGTTTTATGCTTTTAATGTTTAAGTGTGTAGGTGAATGGATAAGGGATTGTTAGGTGTGATCTTGGAGTCCAAAAGAGGCGAGAAGGGTTAAGTATGGCTAGAGATCGAGTGCTACATCGACTAATCTTGACTCGATCTTTACTAGATCGAGTCAGTGAATCGAGAGGAGTCACTCGATCTAGACGAGATCGAGTAGACAAATCGAGTGGAACGGTCGATCACGAGAGGATGAACACCCTATACATTTAGTTTGAAAAGAAAACGAGGTGTAGATCGACCGAGTCACTCGATTCTCAAAGATAGATCGAATAGTCTACTCGATCTGCCACTTGATCTAAGCCAAATCGACGCTCAAATTGATCACGTAACTCGATCCAAGGACCAATGCCTGGTTGACCAAAAGTCAAGGAACGAGAGGGTACAGTCGATCTAAGACTCGATGCAAATTGAATCGAGTCCCTGGTCGATCAAACCTCTCGATCCTAGCCATTATGGGCATGAGATCGAGTCCTAGATCGACCAAATGGACTCGATCTCGTGCTGTGGTAACAATTTCTTTTCCCTCTTTTCTTCTTTCCCTCCTGTTTTTAAATTCAAATCTTGGTCAAGGCAGGAATCTTTGACCATGAAAGATGTGCCTTCGACCAAGCTTTTTGTTAGAAACCACTAGCTGGCCCACGGTTTTAGATTTTTGTTGGCCTTTATATTTTCAAGCAAACACACACTCTCTCATTTTTGTGTTTCGAGTTTTCTAAGCAAGAGAGAGTGATATTTGTTTTTCCTAAAGGCTAACAACTTCTGTCTTCAATCTCTGCAAATGTATTTTCGATTAACTGCTCAAAATGTTTTGGAAAATTTTCTTTTTATTGCTTTGCTTGAATAATAGATGTTAGGGTTTAACGATTTTTTTAAACTAGCTAGATATTAGGAAAAATTCTAGATTTGATCCTATCTCTAGATTTATCTCTCTATTATCTTGCTAGAATTTTTATAAATCCCCAAAAATCTAGGGTATTAGTTATAACTTTTTCTTTCTTGCTTACTCTTTCTCTCAACATTTGCCGCCTTTGCTTAATCTCTTGCTTGAGAATTGTGTTTCAGGTACTATTGCTCCAAAAAGAACAAGAGAGGAGACAGCACAATAAGGAGAAGGTCAAGAAGTGGTGGTTCACGAGAGGGTCAGATGGTCTAAGGAGGAAAAGCAAGCCAAGAAGAGGCTAGAGAGGCTTCGGTTCGAACCAACAAAGTTCGCAGATAGGGGTTCGCTGTCTAAAATAGGGATTTTGGGAGATTTTGATCAACTCCTCAAGAACATAGGGCTCAGGTGCTTGTCACGAATGGATTGCCCAACCTTTCCCGAAGTGACAATCGATTTCCTAGCCACTTAAGAGTTTGCATATGAGAACCCGAGCATCCCTACTCCTTCTCAAGGCCACATATCCTTCAAGATCAAGCGTCACGCCTTTCGTCTCACAATCCCGGAGCTTTGTCAAGCCTACGGCCTAAATGCTGCTGCCACCAAGGTTGAGTTCCCCTCTTTCACTCAGGCCAACGATCCGTGGGACCTCATCAGCAACAATGACTACAAGGCGAATACGGCGAGGAGTCCAGTGCTGAGATACACACTCAAGCTGATTGCCAACACCTTCAGTGGACGGTCCGTGGCCCCAACAGTCACCAAGACCGAGCTTTGCTTCCTATTCCAAGGCGTGAAGCACCTCGTGTGTGATCCTAAGGAGAATGACGAGCCAATGGAGGATGAGCTCGGCGACGACGTGAACTATGGGTGCATCTTAGCTGCCTCCTTGGTGAAGTACAAGGCATATGTCTTGCGATGCAAGGCAAGCTCGTCCCTTATTAGAGGCTTCCTCACGCCCTTGTTTGTGCAAGCTGGCGTACCGCTTCAAGACTTCACTCCTGTTCCGGAGAGAGCCTTCATTGATGAGTTCTACCTGAGGAACACGGATAGCTTGGGCTGCACACCAGTCGAGGGTTTCTACGCCTACTTGTACATTGACTCTGAGAACCGAGTGTGCATCTTGCCAAACAAGGTAGAAACAGAGCTTCTAGGAGTTGGCAATGTAGAGTTCTTGCCGAGTGTAGAGGAGTGTTTTGCGCCTCTGGGAGGAACAGCTGCTCCAGCACTAGCTGCTCGCCCACGATCAGATTCTCCTTCCTCGGATGATGAGATGCCCGAGAGCTTTGTTCTCCCAAAGGTCGACTTTGAGCCGTGGACTACGACTGAGAAGTTCCTTGCTTCTGTTGTGGAGATGCAAAAGAAAATCAACAAATGCCAAAGCAAAGTAATCAAGAAGCTTGCCAAGAAGGTTAAGGTGCTTCAAGGGAGCTCATCTAAGTAGGCTACAAGCGAAGATGTCGAGCAGCCCGAGAAGAGAAGGAGATCCACCGGAGGCATTGAGATCCGTGAGCCACAAGCAACAGCTCCACCCGCGCGCCACTCGGTTCATGAGCAAGCCAACTTGGATAACGGCAAAGGAATAGCCCACGAGACCACCACAAAGAGCAAGAGGTCTGGAACAACCTCAAGTTCCAGCACCTCTTAGCTCCGAGGTACCAACAACCATCCCTTGTATATACCACACATGTTTTCTTTGTTTTTGCTTTGTGTTTTGGACTCTCTTGGATTTGTTTGCCACCGAGACGGTGTCATTCAAGTTTGGGGGAGTGTGTGTTGTGTTTGACATGTTTTCTTTCTTCTTATTTTCTGTTATCATCCTTTGAGTCTTGCATACATCCTAAGGCATAGAAAAGAACAAAAACAAATTGGTAAAACTTGGTAAAATTTTTAAAATTTTCAAAAATAAATTCATGTAGTTGCATTCACTTTGTTAAGCATTTTAGGATTGAGTCCAGAGTTTATGAGCATCTAAGTTGTTTACATTTGCATAAGGAGTAAAAGTTTTTCTTAAAAAGTGTTTTAAGCTCTTGAATTGTTTCAAGGTCCTAGTTAGTAATCCTTTGATGCATTGTACATTCTTTGAAAGTAAGCTTTAACCATACTTGGATCAGGTGTTTTGATTTTCGTGGCTTAAGTTGAACATTCATGAATTGAATCCTATCCTAATAAGTGAGAACCTTAATTTGAATCTTCTTAATTATCATACTTATGCATTTGAAAAGGGATACAAGGATTACTTATACATATTTAGGATTTCTTCTTCCTTTTACCACTCTCTTGTAAGCCTAAATAGATTTCCCCACCCTTACCTTACCTTCCTTTCAAGCCAATGTTCTTGTGTGTTAAATCTTTGTGAGGCCTCTTTTCGGTTGAACTGAGCATAAAATGTTAGGTTTAGACGACATGATTAGGCTTTCATATTGATAGTAACTTTGCATTTTGAAGCTAGTTTTAGGCTTAGGATAGGGCGGGTGCTCTTGGGGATTGCCTTGTTTTGCTTCGGTATAAAGATTTAGATATTTGGAAGTTGAATTAAAAAGGTTACAATGGTTTTAAGTGGAAGGCTCGCTGTTTTAAAAATAAAAGCTCTAGGTTTAACTAAGAAGGTAGCTCTGAAAATATATAGAAAAAAAAAAGAGAAGAGCCAAAAGGCCAAGTGTTTAAAAAGAAAAGATAAGTATGCATGGGTAGATGAAGGTTTAATCATGTATGCATCAATTGTCTTCACCTTTAGCATTATGTGAAATTTCAGCCATTTTTTGAGATAACCCCTTGTTTGAATAGCCCTTGTAAGTGAGATCATTTTTTTCTTGCAACCCTTGTCCCTTAGCCCAGTGTATCCGGTTTTAAAATGCATAAGTGTGATTCATGGTTTTGAGTTTAATGAATGTTAAAGGATAGGATTCTTAGATTGCTTGGGATATGAGAGTCGTGATTTGAAATTCATTATGTGATGAGTATGGCTAAGTTCTTTGGAGTATGAGTGTGCGCGTTGCATCTTAGGATTAAGAACTAGGACCATTGAATTGATTCATTTAAAAAACACTTTTGCAAGAAGCTTAAACCCCCGTTTTTAAAACCTCTCTTCCTTCTTGAATTTTGTTTGCTTGAGGGCAAGCAAAAGGCAAGTTTGGGGGAGTTGATATTGCCATATCTTCTGCATGTTTTTCATACATTTAGAGTAGTTTTTCATGCATTCATCTTGCATTATAGGCTAGTTTGCACCATTTTAGATCCTAGAGCCCTTTTGCATTAGCATTCGCATATTTCTTGCATTATACATCATGTTCAGGTTGTCTTTGGACACTTTGAAGCTTTGGAGTATTCGTGGACATGCTAAAGCTCGTGACGAAGCTTATGGACGCTTGGAGAACTCAACCATTCAGCTAAGGTCCCGAGATCGAGTAGCAGATCGAGCAAGGCAGGTCGATCTAGATGAGATCGACCAGAAGATCGAGTGCACCAAGTCGATTCAAGAGGAACGATCGAGACCAAGATCGAGAGGGGAGATCGATCTGGAAGAATGACGCAATGCAGATCGAGACTCAGATCGAGCTTCCAACCCGATAAACACAAGATCGACTCAGAGATCGACCAAAGCCATCCGATCCAAGACAAAGATCGAGAGCCAGATCGAGCTTCCAGTCTGATCCCAGACAAACCTTATCCGTCCAGCTTTCTTTGGCGGCTAGCGAAGGGGGGACCAGCTAACGGTTTAGCCATTTTTGGCAAAAGCAGCCATTCGCTTTCACTATCTTCATTCTGTCTTTTCTGTTTTCTCTCTAAGTTAGGCGATTTGCCATTGTTGAATACCTTAAGCTTTTTCGTTTTTGAACCTTTGAATCTTTTAATATCAAGCAAGTTTTTCTTTAATCTTTAGTTAATCATGCTTCGCTTGTCATTTATTTCTTTTGATTCGATCTTGAACATGTGTAGTGAGTAGTCGTTTCGGGTTTTGGGGTCGAGGTGATTCAAAAGGGTTGAAAGGGTTTAAAGCTTTGTGTTTTCTTTATTCTTCATACCTTCTCTTCTAGGATCTTGGGATCTTAAAGCCTAGAGAGCCTTGGAAAAGGTCTCTATGAATAAAAGGCTATCTTACCTTGACAGGATTCAGATGTCCTGGAAAACCAGATCGTAGAGGCTAATCCTTCCTTTCCCACATGCCATGGTTGTTTAGGGGATTAGTTAAGTCAATATTTGAAATCTGTCTTTCTTGCTCTTCAATCTCTTTTTCCACCAAACGCCATGGGTTTGGAGAAGAGGTTGAGGAAGTGAACCATATCACATGCCATGGATGGTTCTTGTTTTGATTTCAAGGCCTAGCAAAATCTCTTAAAAGAGTAGATCCAAAAGTTTTCAAACCAAAGCTTGAATCTTTGATACCCTTGAATATGACCCTCGACCCTAAATCCTCTCTTTTAGTGTTTTAAACCTCTGTTATTCATTCTCTTGTCATTTAGTTTGCATCCTGTTCATTAGAAGTCGTTCTGTTTAAGTTGTTTGCTAGATCGATCCATTCTGCTCGATCCTGTGGTCACTGGTCGATTTTTAGTTTTTAGTAGCTTTGCATTTTTCATATTTTGCTTGTTCCTAGTGGTAGTTAACCCTCTTCCAGAGATTTTTAAATTGTTTTGCATTGTATTAAATCGCTACACTTAGTTTTCCTTGAATTTACCAATCATTTATCATTTTTGCTTAGATTCACTAGATCCTTGCATTCTCATTGCTCTTCTTGCTCCCTAGGAATGGATTAATACCTCTTGCTATACTACAACTGTGTATTGCTTGAGTTTTGATAACCTCCTGCTTGCATCCATATAAGAGAGCTGTTATCAAATGAAAAAAAAGGAAAAAAAGAAAAAAAAAAAGAAAAAGGAAGAGAGCTATCAAAGTGTTTTAAAGAGCTTAGTTTCTTTGTAGCCTTACCACTAGCCAAATGAGAAGAGATGTTTTCTGTTTATTTGGTTTTGCTTGTTATGGGTAGTCTCTAGGAGGGTGAGTGAGCTTAAAAAGAGAGGGTTTTATGAACATTGTTAGTGTGTATGGGTAGATGAGAATCTAATCATGTATGCATCAATTGCCTTTACCTTTAGCATTATGCATAAGTTCATCCCAATTTGAGAGAAACCATTGCATTGATGTACCCATTTAAATAAGATCTTTCTAGTCTGATAACCTTTGTCCCTAGCCAAATGTGTTCGGTTTTAAAGTGCATAAGTGTGATTCATGATTTGCTCTTAATTGAATGTTAAAGGTTAGGATTCTTGGATTGTTCGGGATATGAGAGTCATGATTTGAGATTCAACAAGTGATGAGTATGGCTAAGTTCTTTGGAGTATGGCTAGAATTAAGAACTAGGACCATTGAGTTGATTCATTTGAAAAACACTTTTGCAAGAAATTTGAACCCCCATTTTTAAACCTCTCTCTCGGATTTGTCTTTGTTTGCTTGAGGACAAGCAAAAAGGCAAGTTTGGGGGAGTTGATAAACTCATAATTTAGCATATTTTCGCACTCATTTAATATAGATCAGCATTTCATCAAAAACTTGGTGGGCATAAGAGAAAGCTAGCAACTTAGACAAGTTTGATCATGACTAATCTAGCATGAATAACAGATTAATAGAGAGGAACCCATAAACTGAAGCACTTAACAAGCCTTAATCAAGCCTTAAATTCCCTTAATCTACCACATCTATAAACCCTAACATAACTACTCACTCATAATCATGTTTAACACCAAATCACAAAGGAAAAGGATGATAATCATGATTAAAAGAGAGATTAAAGCAAATACTTAATTATATTAAACAAAGCAAAGAAATTGTCTTACAAACTTACAGAAAATGCTCAAGAACAGTATTTGACAAGACCTGTCGAAAATCTGGAAAAGAGGCTATTTATAGCCTAGAGAAGAAAGCCCTAGAGTAATGGCAAAAGCGTAATTAAAAACAGGTTCGGGCTGGGTCAGTATCGGTCAGTTGCGTCGGTCTTCAGTGACCGAAATGGATCCCTATCGGTCTGGAGTGATCGACACATATGACCAAAATCCATCCGGTGTGTTTGTGTCGATCACACTTGACCAATATTGGTGATCGATACTGCTCCGTATCGGTCATCCTTGTGTGATACTCACCGTGCTCTGACCGAAAACTTTTGCAGAGATCTTCTGCTGTGATCCTTCTTGCTCCCTTTTGCCCAGCTAGCATCTTGTATCATTCCCAAAACTCCTCCAAGCTCCTTTTAGCTCCAAAAGCACCTAAAAACATCCAAAATGTAAAGAAAATGCAAACTATACTCTAAATGCAACCTAAGTCTAAAAGGAGAAGAAAATAGGACAAAAGTTAAGGGAAAACATGCAAAAGAGGACCAAAATATGTAATAAATGCAGCCCTAAATGGTGTAAATACAAGGGATATCAACACCCCCACACTTGTCTTTTGCTTGTCCTCAAGCAAATAAGAACAAATGGGAGAGTGAGGTTTGAAAGTAGGCATTCAGATTCCAAAAGTGCAAAGGTAAAGAGATTGTTTCAATGCTCTAGTGCCTAATTGTAGGATGCAAACATAATCAGCTATACTTTAAGATCCTAGCCATGCTCATCATGTTTCAAAATGATCTCAAATTAGGCAAATGCTCAAATCAATCAACTCTTTAACATTCAATTAAGTTCAGAACATGAATCATGCTTATGCAAATCAAGCGAAGACATTTGGTTGAAAAATGGGTAAGGTTATGAGATAAGAATGATCTCATTAAAGCACAGGGTTTTAAAAACATAAAGGATCACTCAATGAAATGACTTCATCTTAGGCAAAATGCTAAAGGTAAAAGCATACTTATGCATGCAATTCAAAGCTCTCTTCTACCCTTATTTCCCAAAGATGAGTCCTAAGCATTTCTAAACCCAAGAGTGAACCCTCTAAGTCTATCTTTTCATAAACTCTACCCTTTACCCATCCTCATGGCTGGGGAAACTTCTTCTTTTTGCTTGTGTGGTTGCTTCTTTTTGGTTGGGACTTGCTCTTCTTTGTTGTTTTAGCACATTCATCACCATTGGTGGATTGCTTCTTGGTCAGATTTTTCCTCCTTTGGACCCTTCTAAGCATTGTTGTTGGCGCCAATTCTTCTTTGTGCACTTAAAGCTTTTATTCCCTTTACTTAACCACAATACTAAACTGTTTCCCCTTTTCTACCATTTCAGATCTTTTTCTTTTCTTTCAAAACATATAAACATGAAGTTCAAACCACTTACACTACCCTTTTAAGCCCAAATACTCCTATCCTAGAATCAAGCTTAAGATGCAAGCTGATATCTACAAGAGAGCTAATCATTGCCAGCCTTATTCCTAACACTTTTTTCCAAGACAAAATCAAAAATGCAATGCAAAGGCCCCACAGCTCTCACAATAGTGTTTAGGCTCAAAAGGAGGTTTTGGTTAAGGGTGAGGATGTAACTGTCCCATAATTATGAGGATCAGCTATTTGGATCAACAAGAGTGG
This sequence comes from Thlaspi arvense, assembly GCA_911865555.2. Classification (NCBI taxonomy): domain Eukaryota; kingdom Viridiplantae; phylum Streptophyta; class Magnoliopsida; order Brassicales; family Brassicaceae; genus Thlaspi; species Thlaspi arvense. Next base: position 18,272,623 of record OU466860.2, read on the forward strand.
TAGAAAGGAGAAAGATGATCCAAATATGTATACGGTAGCCATGAATTCACTTTTCAATGCATAAGACATGATAATTAAAAGTCCAAATTAAAGTTCAAGTTGATAGAGTTGATTTTCAGAGAACAAATGCTTTCAGAATGAGATGAGAAGACCAAATCTAGCAATCTAAGCATGGTTCAGCTTTAACTTCTAGCAATCATATGATGCATCAAACAACTAAGCACTTATAAACTGAAGTAATCTCTAAACACTAAGCACTTTACAAGGAAATTCATCATAATGCCCTATGCAAATGCAATGCTACCTATATGCCAACTCTAGACTCAATCCTATAAGAATGAAATGCAACTACATGCTTCTTTTTTTGTTTGCAAAAATGCAAAAAAAAATTTAATATTTTTCGATTTTTTTGTGTTTTTCTTTGCCTTATATGTATGCATGATATGCATGAGACTCAAAGTGAAAGGAAAAAGAAAAACTAAGAAAACAGAACACAAAGTCAAACCCCAAATCTCTCTCACCCCCACACTTAAATTACATAGTCCCTTGTGTAATGAAAGTAATGGACGAGAGAAGCAACAAAATATATTACAGAAATAAAAAGATGCAATGGTATAAACAGTGGAGAGGATGTGGTACCTTGTTTAGTGGTAGGAGTGGTGGGAGGATTGATGAGGGAACATAAGGAATCAAAAGTATGGGGGACAAAAACAAAAGTGTTCAGAAGCTAAGAAAGAGGTCAGAAAGAATCCCATGTGAAAATTTAAACTCCCTTGGCTCCAAACCAAAGGAGGTAAATTTTTTTGAAAGTTGAGGTACTTACCTCGGATGGAATATCGGTCACTCATGACCGATATTACTGACCGAAATGGTAGTTTCGGTCATGAGTGATCGATATTTGAGACTGATGTGTTTCTCGGATTATTATCGGTCATCATTGATCGACACACTTTACCGAAATACATCCGATGTGATTGTGTCGGTCATGAGTGATCAATACTGGTGACAGATATGATTCCAGTGGTCGACACAGTGGACCGAAAATCAAACGGTGTGTTTATGTCGATCAAGTCTGGTCGATATAAATGACCAAAATTTCTCCTGCTTTCAAACTTCTTTCCATATCGGTCACAAGTGACCGATATGTTGACTGGTGTAGACTGGCTCCACTGATATCGATCAAACATGATCGATACTGATGACCAAAAATCTGTGTATCGGTCTGTCATGACCGATACAAATGACTGATATAAGCCAGAATACACCTGTTATTTGTCCCCTTCAGACTTTCTCAAACCCCAGTTCGAAATCCTGTTTCTATACACTAAAGCAAAGCATAAAAGATAAACTAGAAAGCATAATACATACAAAAGGATACCATGGGACTACCTCCCAAGTGTGCTTGTTTAAAGTCACTAAGCTTGACTTTGATTACCTCTTTAGTTGAGGTGAGGAGAAGGAGTCTTGGAACTCCTTGGTGTCATCTTGCTTCTCCTGACCTTGGTGGTGACTCCATTCACCTTGATCATGGCAAAAGGTGTAGTATTCCCCTCTTGCTGAAGCTTGAAGCAAAACACTCCCTTCTTAGAGACACTTGGTTTCAAAACTACTTCTCCCTTGCTAGTAACCAGCTTAACATCATTCAGATTATTGTAACCAACCACTTGGACCTCCTTTTCAGTGGTGTCTTCAAACAACTTGACCAAACAGCAGCTAGCAAAACTCTCTCCTTGGTAGCCTTCAAACTCTGGCCAATTCTTTCCAAACTGCTTCAGCTTCTTGATCTCCATTGAGAAGGCTTGCTCATTCTCCAGCTTATTCCCCTTGGAGTCAAACCTTAGAACCTTCTTCCTTGTCAGTTTCAGCTCAATTGTGCATTCCTTGGCATCAAACACTGCTCCAGCTGAGGCTAAGAAAGGTCTTCCTAAAATGATAGCATTCTTTATATGCCCTTCAACATCAAGCACCAGGAAATCAGTGAGAATGGTTACTCCTTCTATCATCATTGGCACATCCTTGAGACTCCCAAGTGGTGTCTTCACTGTCCCATCAGCTATAGTAAGGGACACATTGCTCTCTTGTAGCTTAGTATAGCCAAGGGCTTTAGCTGTAGAGGATGGGAGAAGATTGATACTTGGTCCTAAATCACAGAGGCAATTCTTGAAAGTCCTCCCCTTTTGCTCACATGGGAGAGTGAAGCAGCCTGGATCTCCAAGTTTCTTGACATTGAGCTCCTTAACTTCTAGTGATCCAGTCTTGTCTTTGAGCTTCTCAAGCTCTTCTTGGCCATTTAAACCCCTCATCTCCATCTGAGCAGCATAGAGGGTTTCATATTTCTGAACTAGCTGTTCCTTGGACCTGGCTGGAAAATGGATGGTTGGCTGATAGACAGGAAGGTCAGCAGCTTGAATTACCTTCTTGGCATCAGAGGCTTCAACAATGTCTTCCCCTGTAGCATCAACAACTTCATGTGGCACCCACCACTCTTCTTCTTCCTTATTGGTTCCATCTTCAAGAGAGTTCTCCTCAGTGACATAAGCTTCAATAAGCTCCTGCCCCCAACTCTGAATGTCAATGTCCTCATTGATTAAGGAAAGGAAGTCTTCAATGATAGCTTCTTCTTCAAGAGGAGTAAAGGCAACTACAGACTCAACAGCTTGGCAATACTCATAGGTGGTCTCTTAGGTCTGTATCCTTGAATCCAAATCATCAAACTTGGTGTTGAGCTCAGCATGAACAGAGTCTAATTTATTATGCAACTCAGAAAATCCCTGGTTCATCTCCAATGTTGTGATATATCATGGTTTTTATGGTTTTTAACCATGATATAAGTCCTTTTTATTGAGTCTTTTTGGTCTTTTTAGAGTCCTAGAAGAGTCTTTGCAGGTTATAGCATGTCTGGAGCATAATTGGAGATTTTGGAACCTTTTGGATCATTCTGAGTGGAAGCCACGAAGTACCAAGCTCGAAGCAGAAAGTATCACATATGGTGACGCTCGTCACCACATTTGGTGACGCTCGTCACCCATCAAGGAAGGAGCGTGGCTGTTTTATTAAAAGTATGAAGAAGATTTGCAGAATTGGCCCAGAAGTTCCTTTATTTACATGAAGACCTCATATCGTGTTTAGCCTCTATTTATTAGGTTTTTCAGCCATTGTTGGCTATTATCTTAGTTTTTGAGAATTCAGAGAGCTTAGAGAGAGATTTATTCAGAGCTTTTTGGAGAGACAAATCATGTACTCTTTTGAGAAGATTTCGAACCCCCTTTATTTCTTACTCTTTCTCTTAATGCAATTTTATTCAGTTATGTTTTGTGATCTCATAATCATATCTGAGTAATCTGCTAGTTAAGTTAGGGTTTTTCAAAGGTTGATGAAAAGATTGTAGAATCGCTATCTGTTAGGAATATCTTATGGTTTTTCATCTCTGCTTGCTTTAAAATCGAATTTCTGAGACACATCATCTAAGAATCCGAAAATCTTAGGTTGTTAAATATATGTGAGAGCATTATTCATAACCAGAACTAGTATTTGATGAGCAAAGCAACTTAGTGCAAAGAGATTTGGCTTAGGAGTTTTGTAAACAATTGAATCTGATTCATTCCTGCATGCTTAGGTTGTTAGGGTTTGCAAAGAGATTTGAAACTCTGTGATTTAGGCATAGATAACTTTTGCAATGAGAATTGATTAGTTATGCATTAGTGATTCATGTTTAAAACGGTTCTTAATCATTCCTGATTTCCTGCGTTATACATTCTTGGATTCAACCTGCGAACTGCCCTGACTTAGCGCTTTTAGTTTTCTGGAACTTAGATCATCTCACAAAATCGTTTGCTTACTTTCATTCATTCATTTGCATTACATACATCATATCTTGCTTAGCTTAATCCAAATCTACATTCGATAGTGTAGTCTGCATTACTCTTTTGGGATTTCGATACCCCTTGTACTACAACTGCTTTTGCTGTGCACTTGCAGTAATTTTAATTGGGTAAAACCTGACCCTATCATGTTGCAAGGAGTTGTAAGTTAAGGAATTCAGTGAGTATACTCTTGATATCAGCTGCAGTAGAAGTAGAAGCATTGAGCTGAGCTTGAGGGAGAGCAGGCATGGGTGCAAGTTGTGGGTGGGTATTATAGCTGTCTGCAAAGTGGTTCATAGGCAGAAGCTCTTGGTAGAAGTTGTTGCACCTTGGAGTTTCAAAACAGAGCATCTTCTCTACTTGTAGAGAGGTACCTGAAATAAAAATGCTTGAAAAGGAGTGAGTAACCAAATAAAACTAAAAACTTGATCTTAAAGATTCTACAAACTCTAATGATTCAAACTTAGATCTTAAATGGCAATGGCGCCAAATTGGTGCAAGATTAGTGTGGTTCTTGTCCTAATCACCCTTGTACTAGTCATTTGTAGTATGGGTTTTATGTCAATCAAATTGGGAAGAGTTGAAAACAGAAGAGTTGAGAGTAAAATCTCTAAGTCAAGCAAGCAGAGAATTGGTTTTGTTGCCTATTGATATTGCTGCATGTTTCATGTATTTTGCATACATATAAGTTAGTTTCTCGTGCATTTACATTGCACTTTAGGATAGTTTGCATCATTTTAGGTCCTAGAGCATTCTTGCACCAGCATATGCATGTTTCTTGCATTTGGCATCGCACTCAGGTTGTTTTCGGCTACTTTGGAGTCTTGGAGGGTTCGTGGACGTGCTGAGGCTCATGAGGAGGTTCGTGGGAACTTGGAGAATTCAGGAATGCTTGCTAAGGACCAGAGATCGCGAAGCGGATCGAGCACGGCCGATCGATCTAGATGAGATCGACCAGAAGATCGAGTAGTCCATCCGATCCAAGGGAACTGATCGAGACGGAGATCGAGTGAAGCGATCGATCAAGGAGTATGGACGTGAATGACGCCATGCAGAGCGAGATTCGGATCGAGTCCACCACTCGATCCTCCAAAAATCGACTCCAAGATCGATTGAAGCACTCGATCCACCGAAGAAGATCGAGACACAGATCGAGCTGAAGTCACGATGTCCGAAGATGATCGAGCGAGATGCTCGATATCGCAGTTGATCTCAGTGCACTTTAACCGTTTTTGGCCGCTAGCGAGTGGGGGGACCATCGAGCTGTTTGGCCTATTTCGGGAAGGCGGCGATCATGCTTTTTCACGGACGTTTTCACTTTATCATTTTCATCTTTTTCTCTCTGTTCGAAGGCGATTTCACCATTGTTAGACTTTGAAGCTTTGTTCTTGAATATTGAATCGTTTAAGCTTTAAGTAATCGTTTTTCATATCTATTAGTCTATCCTTTATGCTATGCTCGGTTTATTTTATGTGTAGTGAGTAGTTTCATCGGGTTTTGGGGTTGAGAGGATTCAAAGGAGTCGAAAAGGTTTTCAAAGCTTGGTGTTTTATTGTTCTTCATGGCTTTCTCTTCTAGGATGTCGAGTTCTTAAAGCTTAGAGACTCTCACGCCAAGATCTTTATGATCAAAGGGACCTCTTACCTTGACAGGATCCATGGTAGTTTAAGGGACTAGTTAGGCCGTGTGTTTTAAATCTGAGTTCTATGCCCTTCAATCTCTTTTTCCGCCAAACGCCATGGGTCTGGAGGAGAGAATGAAGGAGTGATCCATACCACACGCCATGGATGGATCTTGTTTTGTTTTCAAAGCTTAGAGAATCTCACAAAGTGAGTAGATCTAAAGTTTTCAAACCAAGCTTGAACCTTTAAAACCCTTGAACATAAATCTCAACCCTAGACGCTCTTTCTTAGTATTCTTACATCTCTGTTAATCATTCGCTTGCTATCTGTTTGCATCCTGGTCATTGGATTCGTTTCTGTTGAACTTTTAGACGAGATCGATCGTGTTGCTCGATGAAGTGGTCGATCCTGTGGTCGATCCACTAGTCGATTTTTATAAATTCATAGGTTTGCATTTTAATCATTCTGTTTGTTCCTCTTGGTAGTTCACTCGTTTCTAGTTCTTTTAAAATAGTTTTGCTTTGCATTTGACCATTGCATCTAGTTTTTAGGATTTTCACAGAACCGTTCATCATTTGCTTAGCTTTGCATAATCTTTGCTTTCCCATTGCACTTTCTAGCTCCTAGATGTGGATTGACACTCACTTGCATGCTATACTACATCTCAGTGTTGCATTTGAGATTTGATACATCATTGCACAGCAAAATCCTGTTATCAAATGGCGCCGTTGCCATCTTAGGAGTGTTTAGAAAGCATTGAGATTAAGGGTTTAGAAAAGACTAAGCCTTTCTTTTTCTTTTGATTACTGATTTCTTTACTCTCAAACGTGTGTCTTTCAGGTACATGAATCTACATTCAAGGGGAGACAACAATCTACTTCAACCCTTGGAAAACATTCATCAACTCGGACATTCGCGACAAAGAAGAGTTAGAGAGCAAGCTAGAGCTTTTGAGGAGATTGTTCAGCAAGGTTCAGTGGATTTTGAAGCGATGGCTGAGCACGAACATCCAGAGGGACCTCCTCCAGCTCACGGGGCAGTGGGAAGGGGTAATGGAAACCCCCAACACGCGGCTAGACCCCCACGGATCATAGGAGCGGGAGATGCTCCCAATACTCATCACAATAGGTTTGGGATCACTCCTCCTCCTGTACAGAACAACAACTTCGAGATTAAGCCGGGTTTCATCTCAATGGTGCAAAACAATATGTTCCACGGGCTAGCAATGGAAGATCCCTTGGAGCACCTTGATAACTTAGAACAAGTATGTGGGATGATCAAGATTAACGGCATATCCGAAGATGCTTTCAAGCTGCGTCTCTTTCCATTCTCTCTTGGAGACAAGGCTAGACATTGGGAGAAGACCCTTCCACAAGGCGCCATTACTGCTTGGGCTGAGTGTAAGAAGGCTTTCCTCTCAAAGTTCTTCTCTAGCACCAGAACAGCAAGGTTGAGAATTTAGATCAGCGGCTTCACTCAAAGGAACATTGAGACGTTCAATGAAGCCATGGAGCGGTTCAAGGACTACACCATTAAGTGTCCTCACCACGGCTTCAGCGAAGAGACTCTTCTAAGCACTATCTACCGCGGAGCATCACCAAAGATTCGCTTGCTACTTGACACGGCTAGTAAGGGAAACTTCCTTGGTCAAGAGGTAGAAGAGGGCATGGAGCTGATTGAAAACTTGGCATTGAGTTACGGCAACTACGCTGAAGATTACGACCGTGCACCGAGAGATTCTGAGCTAAAGTCTCACAAGAAAGAGCTTAAATCATTGCATGAAAAGATTGACAAGCTGGTCCTGGCTAATCAGAAGCATGTTCAGTTTGTTAGTGAAGCGGATGAAACCAAAGAAGAGCTTGAGTTGAGTCAAGAAGAAGCCAATTGGGTGGCGGGTCAAATCAACTACAAACCTCAAGGATATTCACAAGGCTACAACCAGAACAACAATCTCTCATATAGAAGCACCAATGTCGCAAACCCTAAAGATCAAGTGTACCCTGCTCAGCAAGCAAAGCCTTTCGTACCATACAACAAAGGTTTTCAGCCGAGTGGTGGCTTCCAAGGGCAAGGGCAGAGCAAATTCCAAGGACAACAGCAAGGAAACAAGGGTTATACGCCAATGTATCCTCCGGGCTTTATTCCTCAACAATAACCGATGCAACAACAACAAGTTGATCCTGTCCAAGCGATGTTTCAAGGGCAAGCATCTACAAATCAGAAATTGGCCGAGATGAACACTCGTTTAGACTCCTCTCTCACTGATTTCTCTACTCAGATTACAAACTTGAATAACAAGATCAAGCAGCTAGAGAAAGGAAAGGCGAGTACAAGCAGTCAGAATAGCTTACCGGACAAGTGTGAGCAGAATCCCAAGGAATACGCCAATGCCATTACACTAAGGAGTGGGAAAGAGCTTGCACCTACGGTTACTCCCAAGAACAACGGCGACGTTGTAATTCAAGAGGGGGATGGTAAGCTTTCAGCTGATGATGAGATCAACTTTGACAACGTTTGGATTCAAGGACCAAGGAGAGGTGAGAAAGCGGCTGTAGAGAAGAAAGTGGAGCAAGCTGCTAAGGAGAAGGATGCTTATGTGCCTCCACCGTATGTACCCAAGCTACCTTTTCCTGGCCGCTTCAAGAAGCAACTCATAGAGAAGCATAGAATCTTGTTTGAGAAGCATCTTAAGGACGTAGAGATCAAGCTACCTCTCGTGGACTGCCTTGCAATGATGCCTAAATGCACCAAATTCTTCAAAGATACGCTTGTGAAGAAGAATAAGAAGAGCAAGGAAGTGCTAATACTTAGTGAAGAATGTAGCGCTGTAATACACAAGGAGATAGTTCCTAAGAAGTTGGGAGATCCCTGAAGCTTCACTATACCTTGCGCTTTAGGTCCTTTGGAGTTCAAGAGTTGTCCTTGCGATCTCGGAGCTAGTATAAATCTGATGCCTCATTCCGTGGCAAAGAAACTTGGCTTTACCCGGTTCAAAGATTGTAGAATCTCGTTGGTACTAGCTGACAGGAGCGTGAGGTTACCCGTGGGTTTGCTTGAGGACTTGCCAGTGAGAATCAGCGGTGTAAACGTGCCTACGGACTTCGTCGTATTGGAAATGGATGAAGAACCTAAGGATCCACTCATTCTCGGTAGACCGTTCTTAGCCACCGCCGGAGCCATCATAGACGTCAAGAACGGGAAGATACCTCTGCACTTGGGTAAAGATATAAGGCTGGACTTTGATATTAATGAGGTTTTGAAGAAGCCTATAATAGAAGGGCAAGCTTTCTACATTGAGACGTTGGACGCTTTAGCGGATGAGTTGCTTGAAGAGTTGGCTCAGGAGGATCATTTGAAGCTGGCGTTGACTAAGGAGCCAGGAGAGTTCGGTTACTTGGATCAGAGGACTCAGGAATACGCTAACCTGCTTGATTCAAGGAAGGTTTTGCTAGAAGATGAAAGCACTTGCCTAGAGATCGACTCCGAGATCGATGACATTACTCGATCCAGGGGTTAAATCGACAAGACAATCGAGAACACAACTCAATCCGGTGCAACAATCGACAGTCAGATCGAGGAGGGTGATCGATCCAGGAAATTAATCAAGTCCAAGATCAAGAGATGCCTTCCGATCAGTTCAGGGTCCAATCCGGAGATCGACCCAGCGTCTCGATCTCTCACTTGATCCACATTAAATCGAGTGAGTGAATCGAGTGAAATGGCTCGATCTAGACGACATTGAGAGCAAGATCGACTGGATGACTCGATTTCAGAGGGGACAACGGTTCAAGAAAGCAGCCTCAAGGGTCATGTCTCGGGTTCTAAGGAGGGTTCCAAGGAGGAAAACAACAGCAACAGCCACGAGGATGATTGGAGGGAGCTGCTAGCCCCAAAGGTGGACCTTAAAGAGCTCCCAAAAGGGCTAAGGTATGCTTTCTTAGGGCTTAACGAAACCTATCCTGTGATTGTGAATGCGAACTTGAGTGATGATGAGTTGCACTCGCTCTTAACTGAGTTGAGAAAGTATAGGAAGGCCATTGGGTACTCTCTAAGTGACATCAAGGGCCTTTCACCAATGCTTTGCACTACTAGGATTCACTTGGATGATGAGAACGCCTCTTCTATAGAACATCAAAGGCGTTTGAATCCTAATTTGAAAGAGGTTGTTAAGAAAGCGATTATTAAGCTATTAGAAGCTGACGTGATCTATCCCATAAGTGACAGCACGTGGGTTTCTCCAGTACACGTGGTGCCTAAGAAGGGAGGGATCACGGTCATTACGAATGACAAAGATGAGCTTATACCTACTAGAACTATTACAGGACACTGTATGTGTATTGATTATAGGAAGCTTAATCTTGCTACTAGAAAGGATCATTTTCCCTTGCCTTTTATTGATCAAATGCTTGAAAGACTTGCTAATCACCCCTACTATTGCTTTCTTGATGGATATAGTGGATTTTTCCAAATACCAATCCATCCAAATGATCAGGAGAGGACGACCTTTACATGCTATTATGGCACCTTCGCGTATCGAAGGATGCCATTCAGGTTGTGTAACGCACCGGCTACGTTTCAGCGGTGTATGATGTCAATCTTCTCCGATCTAATAGAAGAGATGGTAGAGGTGTTTATGGTTGACTTCTCGGTCTATGGTGCTTCCTTTTCTGCGTGTTTGTTGAATCTTTGCAAGGTACTAAAGCGTTGTGAGGAGAAAAAACTTGGTGCTTAATTGGGAGAAATGTCACTTCATGGTGAAGGAAGGAATCATGCTTGGTCATAAGATATCAGAGAAGGGCATTGAAATTGACAAGGCTAAGGTTGAGGTCATGATGAGTCTTTAGCCGCCGGTTAATGTTAAAGGAGTGAGGAGTTTCTTGGGACACGCTGGCTTCTACAGGCGCTTCATCAAGGATTTTTCTAAGATTGTACGCCCTCTTACACGGCTGTTGTGCAAGGAAGCTGATTTTGTCTTTGATGAGGAGTGTTTACGAGCTTTCGTGACCATCAAGGAAGCTCTAGTATTCGTGCCTATAGTGCAAGCACCGGACTGGACTCTACCGTTCGAGATTATGTGTGATGCTAGTGACTATGCCGTGGGAGCCGTTCTAGGTCAAAGGAAAGATAAGAAGCTGCACGTGATTTACTATGCTTAAGGAACCTTGGATGACACGCAAACAAGGTACACTACTACGGAGAAGGAGCTATTGGCAGTAGTGTTTGCCTTTGAGAAGTTCCGGTCATACCTCGTGGGTTCCCAGGCCATTGTCTACACAGATCACGCAGCTTTGAGGTACATCTATTCTAAAAAGGATACTAAGCCGAGTCTTTTGAGATGGATTCTTCTTCTTCAGGAGTTTGACATGGAAATCAAAGACAAGAAAGGGATAGAGAACGACGTTGCTGACCATCTCTCTCGGTTAAGAAACAACGAGTGTCTTCCCTTAGATGATTCGCTTCCCGAGGAACAACTCATGGCGATCACTACGGCTGTTTGTGGAAAGCTAGAGGGGCAGTTTGAGGAGGTTCTGAGCTTCAATGAGGAGGATCTTCCTTGGTACGCTGACGTTGTGAACTACTTGGCATGCGGAGAGGAGCCAACTCATCTCGACAGCTACCATAAGAAGAAGTTCATAAGAGATGTAAGCAACTACTTTTGGGACGAGCCTTACTTGTACAAGAGGGGCGTTGACTGCTTATACCAGAGATGTGTTACAAAGGAAGAAGCCAAGGACATTCTCTTTCACTGCCATGGCTCTTCCTACGGAGGACACTTTGCTTCATTCAAAACCACTACGAAGGTTTTACAAGCCGGTTTCTGGTGGCCGTCTTTCTTCAAGGATGCCCATGAGTTCGTGAAGAGCTGTGAAGCTTATCAACGAGCAGGAAATATCACCAAGCGTAATGAGATGCCTCAGGTTCCTATCTTTGAGGTTGACGTCTTTGACGCATGGGGCATAGACTTTATGGGGCCGTTTCCTTCTTCCTACAGCAACAAGTTCATCTTAGTAGCTGTTGATTACGTCTTTAAATGGGTTGAGGCCATTGCTTCCCCTACAAACAACTCTAAGGTGGTGATCAAGCTCTTTAAAAGCATCATATTCCCAAGGTTTCTAGTACCCACGGTGGTGATAAGCGACGGAGGAAGCCACTTCATCAACAAGCTGTTTGAAAACCTTCTAAGGAAGTATGGCGTGAAGCACAAGGTAGCTACACCTTACCATCCTCAAACGAGTGGACAAGTGGAGGTCTCTAACCGACAGATTAAGGCGATACTTAAGAGAATGGTTGGGATAACTCGGAAGGATTGGGCTTACCAGACTGCTTTCAAAACGCCCATTGGTACTACTCCTTTCACTCTTCTCTACGGTAAAGGATGTCACCTCCCCGTTGATATAAAGACGGCTCAGGAGAAGCGCTTGATCCAGCTGCACGAACTTGATGAGCTAAGGCTGGATGCTTACGAAAGCGCTAGGATCTACAAGGAGCGTACTAAGGCTGCTCACGACAAGAAGTTAGTACCCAAGGAGCATAAGGAAGGGAGTTTGGTGCTGCTTTACAATTCAAGGCTCAAGCTCTTTCTCGGAAAGCAAAAGTCACGATGGAGCGGTCCGTATGAAATGAAGGAGGTATTGCCCTACGGAGCTGTCACGTTGGTCGGCAAGACTGGGAATGCATTCAAAGTGAACGGACATAGAGTTAAGCCATAAATGGCGAGTGCATTTGACATGGAGAGCACCTCAATGCTTCTCCAAGACCCACCATCTGCCTAAACCAAGTAAATTCTAGCTAAAGACTTTAAAGAAAGCGCACTTGGGAGGCATTCCCATGTCTATCTTGTATATATTTTTGCTTTATTTCTCTTTCAGTTTTATGTTTTTATCTTGTGAGTGTGTAGGAACAAGTATGAGGGATTGCAGGCCCTGATCATAGATCCAAAAGGAGTAAGAAGGGGCGAGTATAGGCTAGAGATCGAGTGCTAGATCGACTCATCCTGGCTTGATCTTTGCTAGATCAAGCTAGTGAATCGAGAGGAGCTAGTCAATCTAGACGAGATCGAGTAGACAGATCGTGTGACACAGTCAATCATGAGAGGAAAAACACCCTATACGTTTAGCCTGAATAGCAAACGAGAGGTGGATCGACTGAGTCACTCGATTCTCAAGGCTAGATCGAATAGTCTACTCGATCTGCCACTCGATCCAAGCTTAAATCGATCCTTGAATCGAGAACGTGGCAAGATGATGAAGACTTAGCCATCGTGGCAAAAACTTAAGGAACGAGAGGTGTTATCGATCCAAGACTTGATTCCATTCGAATCGAGTCCCAAATCGAGCAACCCTCTCGATCCACGCCATTATGGGCATGAGATCGAGTCCTAGATGGACCAACAGGACTTGATCTCGTGCCGAGGTAACATTTTCCTTTCCCTCCTTTCCTCTTTCCCTCCGGTTTTTAAATTCAAAAGTGGTCAAGGCAAGCATCTTTGACCATGAAAGATGTGCCTTGACCACAGCTTTTGTAAGAAAACCACTTCTTCTACCCATGGTTTTGTCTTTGTTGGCCTTTAAATTTTTTCAACCACTTTCACACTCTCTCATTCTTGTTTTCTCGAATTGTTAAGCAAAAAGAGAGTGTGAATTCTTGTTTTCTAAAGGCTAACAAGCATTTTTTTTTATCTTTGCCATGGTATTTTTGAATCTTTAAGAAAATCTTCAAGAAAATATCTCTTTTTATTTGTTTTGATTTTTTAGATGCTAGGACGGATTGAATTTTTAAAAATAGCTGAATAATAGGAAAAATTATAGATTTTTCTCTATCTCTTGATATGATTCTCTATTATTCTGTTATAATTTTTATAAATCCTCCAAAATTCTAGGGTATTAGTTATAAGTTTTTCTTTGCTTCTCTTTTTCTCTCAACATATCGCCGTTTTGCTCATTGCTTTGCTTGAAAAACTCGTTTCAGCCACAATGGCTCCCAAAAGAACGAGAGAAGAGACAGCACAAGAAGGAGAAAACCAAGAAGTGGCTGTTCATGAGAGGGTTCGTTGGAGTAAGGATGAGAAACGGGATAAGGAACGGCTTCAAAGGCTGAGGTTCGAGGCGACTAAGTTTGCGGACAGAGGATTGCTGGCCAAGATGGGGATTCTAGGAGATTTTGATCAGCTCCTCCAGAAGATAGGGCTGAGGTGTTTGTCACGGATGGACTGCCAAACCTTTCCCGAAGACACAATCGACTTCCTTGCCACTTTTGAGTTTGCGTACGAGAATCCTAGCGTCCCAATTCCTTCTCAAGGCCGCCTCTCCATCAAGATAAAACGCCAAGCCTTCAGCCTATCAATCCCCGAGCTTCGCGAAGCTTATGGTCTCGATGCAGCTGCCACGAAAGTGGAGTTTCCCTCCTTCACTCAAGCAAACAATTTTTGGGACCTCATCATCAATGACGACTACAAGGCGAATACCGCAAAGATCAAGAAAGTGAGGAACCCTGTGCTACTTTACACCTTGAAGCTGATGGCCAACACCTTTAGTGGCCGGTCCGTAGCCCCCACGGTGACCAAGACAGAGCTTTTCTTTTTGTTCCAAGGCCTTAAGCATCTTCTTTGTGATCCGGATGAGAACGAGGAGCCGTTGGAAGACCAGCTCGGAGATGACGTGAAATACGGGTGCATCCTTGCTGCTTCATGGGTCAAATACAAGCCGTACGCCTTGAGATGCAAGGCAAGCTCGTCACTCATTGGCGGTTTCCTCACACCCTTGTTCGTGCAAGCCGGCGTGCCGCTTCAGAACTTCACTCCCGTTCCGGATAGAGCGTTCATGGACGAGACATACCTAAGGAACACTGATAGCTTGGGACGCACGCCAGCCGAGGGCTTCTTTGAGTACTTGTTCGTTGATGAGGAGAACGAGAAGAGGGCGTGTATCTTGCCAAACCAAACCGAGACCGAGCTGTTGGGCATTGGGAACATAGAGTTTCTCCCAAGCATAGAGGAGTGCTTTGCTTCTCTAGGAGCCGCGGCAACCATTCAGCAGGCTACTCGCCCTAGATCAGAGTCTCCAGCCACGGATGATGAGATGCCCGAAGCCTTTGTCCTCCCTAAGCTTGATTTTGAGCCGCGGACCAAAACAGAAAAGTTCTTTGCTTCTGTTGTGGAGATGCAAAGAAAGATCAACAAGTGGCAGAGCAAAGTCATCAAGAAGCTTGCCAAGAAGGTCAAGGCACTTCAAGGAGCTTCACCAAAGCAGGCTGCGAGTGAGGAGGTCCAACAACTCAAGAAGAGGAGGCTTTCAACCGCTGGAGTTGTCATCCGTGAGTCTCAAGGCAGCAACATTCAGCCGGCGCGTCTCTCTCTCCAAGAGCCAGCCTCCAAAGGCAAAGCCATAGTATCTAACTCGTCTGGAACATCCTCAAGTTCCAGCCGAGACTAGACCCGAGGTAACAACAACCTTCCATTGTACATACCGCTCATATTTTCTTAATTTTTGCTTGTGTTTTGAGCTCCCTCGAGTTTGTTTGCCACCGGGACGGTGTCATTCAAGTTTGGGGGAGTATGTGTGGTTTGACATGTTTATTTTGCTCTTATTTTATATTTGCATCCCTTGAGTCTTGCATGCATCTAAGGCATAGAAAAGAAAAGGAAAAAAATTGGTAAAATTTTTAAAAATTTTTAAAAAAAATTCATGTAGTTGCATTCACATTGTTAAGCATTTTAGGATTGAGTCTAGAATTTTTAAGCATCTAGGTTGTTTACATTTGCATAAGGGGTTAAAGTTTTCTCAAAAAGGTTTTTTAAACTCATGAATTGTTTCAATGCCCTAGTTAGTAGTTCTCTAATGCATTGCTCACACTTTGAAAGTAAGTCCTTACCATGCCTGGATCACTTGTTTTGATTTTTGTGACTTGAATTGAACACTCATGATTTGAAACTTGTCCTAATAAGTGAGAACCCTAATCTGAATTTTTAAATATCATTCTTATGCATTTGAAAATGAACACATGGATCTTAAAAATATTTAGGCTCTCTTCCTCCTTTTACCACTCTTTGTGAGCCTAAGTAGAACTCCCACCATCACCTTTGCCTTTCTTTCAAGCCAAGCTTTCTTGTGTGACATCATTGTGAGGCCTCTTTTCGGTTTGAACTTAGCATAACGTGTTACATTTAGGCGACATGATTAGGTTCTCATATGATTGCTAGCTTTGCATTTTGAAACTAGATGTAGGCTTAGGATAAGTTTGGGGGTTTGATGGGATTGCTTTCATGTTTATATGCTTTTGGTTTCAAAAGAGTTTGGTATTTGAAGTGAACGAAAGGTTCTAAGTGAAAGGCTTGTTTTTTAATATGTATAATGCTCTATATATTTCAGAAGATAGCTCTCTCAAGAAAAATAATAAAAAATAATAATAAAAGAAAAGAGCCTAAGTGCCAAAATAAAAAGAAAAGAAAAAGAAAGAAAAAAAAATAAAGAGAGCTATCAATAAGAAAAATTAAGGAGCTAAAATATTTTCAAGCCTTTTCACTAACCTAAAGAGTAAAAATATTTTCTGTTTTTATTTGGGTTTGAGCTTAATAATGGTATTCTCTAGGAGGGTGAGTGAGCTGAAAAGAAAAGAAAATGAGAGGGGTTTTAGGATCATTGTTAGTGTACAAGGGTAGATGAGAATCTAATCATGTATGCATCAATTGCCTTTACCTTTAGCATTATGCATAAAGTTCATACTATTTGTGAGAGAAACCCATTGCATTGTGAAACCCTCTTTAAAATGAGATCATTCTATGCTCATAGCCTTCACCCTTAGCCTAATGTGTGTTGCTTTAAAGTGCATAAGTTTGATTCACGGTTCGATTATTAATGAATGTTAAAGGATGAGTTTCTTTGATTGTTTGGAATAGGAGAGTCATGATTTGAAATTCTCTGTGTGATGAGTATGGCTAAGTTCTTTGGAGTATGAGTGTGTGCACTGCATTTTAGAACTAGTAACTAGGACGTTGAGATTGGTTCATTTGAAAGACACCTTTGCAAGAAGCTTAAAACCCCCATTTGTTTTAAAACCTCTCTCCCTTCTTGAATTTTGTTTCCTTGAGGGCAAGCAAAACGCAAGTTTAGGGGAGTTGATATTGCTGCATATTTCATGTATTTTGCATACATATAAGTTAGTTTCTCATGCATTTACATTGCACTTTAGGATAGTTTGCATCACTTTAGGTCCTAGAGCATTCTTGCACCAGCATATGCATTTTTCTTGCATTTTGCATCGCATTCAGGTTGTTTTCGGATACTTTGGAGTCTTTGAGGGTTCGTGGACGTGTTGAGGCTCTTGAGGAGGTTCGTGGGAACTTGGAGAATTCAGGAATGCTTGCTAAGGACCAGAGATCGAGAAGCGGATCGAGCATGGCCGGTCGATCTAGATGAGATCGACCAGAAGATCGAGTAGTCCATCTGATCCAAGGGAACTGATCGAGACGGAGATCGAGTGAAGCGATCAATCAAGGAGTACGGACGTGAATGACACCATGCAGAGCGAGAGTCGGATCGAGTCCACCACTCGATCCTCCAAAGATCAACTCTAAGATCGAACGAAGCACTCGATCCACCGAAGAAGATCGAGACACAGATCAAGCTGAAGTCACGATGTCCGATGATGATTGAGCGAGATGCTCGATCTCGAGGTCGATCTCAGTGCACCTTAACCTTTTTTTGCCGCTAGCGAGGTGGGGACCATCGAGCTATTTGGCCTATTTCGGGAAGGCGGCGATCATGCTTTTTCACGGACGTTTTCACTTTATCATTTTCATCTTTTTCTCTCTGTTCAAAGGCGATTTCGCCATTGTTAGACTTTGAAGCTTTGTTCTTGAATATTGAATCGTTTAAGCTTTAAGTAATCGTTTTTCATGTCTATTAGTTCATCCTTTATGCTTTGCTCGGTTTATTTTATGTGTAGTGAGTAGTTTCATCGGGTTTTTGGGTGGACAAGATTCAAAGGGGTCGTAAAGGTTTTCAAAGCTTGGTGTTTTCTTGTTCTTCATGGCTTTCTCTTCTAGGATGTCAAGTTCTTAAAGCTTAGAGACTCTCACGCCAAGATCTTTATGATCAAAGGGACCTCTTACCTTGACAGGATCCAGAGGTCTCTGAAAATCGCATCCTAGAGGCTAGTCTACCTTTCCCAAATGCCATGGTAGTTTAGGGGACTAGTTAGGTCGTGTGTTTGAAATCTGAGTTCTATGCCCTTCAATCTCTTTTTCCGCCAAACGCCATGGGTCTGGAGGAGAGAATGAAGGAGTGATCCATACCACATGCCATGGATGGATCTTGTTTTGTTTTCAAGGCTTAGAGAATCTCACAAAGTGAGTAGATCTAAAGTTTTCAAACCAAGCTTGAACCTTTGAAACCCTTGAACATGAATCTTAACCCTGGACCCTCTTTCGTAGTATTCTTACATCTCTGTTAATCATTCGCTTGCTATCTGTTTGCATCCTGGTCATTAGATTCGTTTCTGTTGAACTTTTAGACGAGATCGATCGTTGTTGCTCGATCTAGTGGTCGATCATGTGGTCCATCCACTAGTCGATTTTTATAAATTCATAGCTTTGCATTTTAATCATTTTGTTTGTTCCTCGTGGTAGTTCACTTGTTTCTAGTATTCTTAAAATAGTTTTGCTTTGCATTTGACCATTGCATCTAGTTTTTAGGATTTTCACAAAACCGTTCATCGTTTTCTTAGCTTTGCATAATCCTTGCATTCTCATTGCACTTTCTAGCTCCTAGGTGTGGATTGACACTCACTTGCATGTTATACTACATCTCAGTGTTGCATTTGAGTTTTGATACATCATTGCACTGCAAAAACCTGTTATCACTGAAGCAACAGTTCTAGCAACCTAAGTAAAACAAGCAGCAAAGAAAGTGAAAGCATAAGCAAACTAAGCAGTTTTAAGCATGAAAAACAGAGCAAAACAGAGCAAAAGAGAGCAAATCCGAGATTCAAATAAGAGAAAGGCAAGTTTCTAGATGTGGTTATTGACTTTGGGGAATTTCAGACATTAACTAAGGCTGTTTCAAACTACATTGATCAAGCAAGCAAGCAAGCAATTGTGATTCCTAGACATAGAGTTCACAATTAAGCTAGTTAGATCCAATCTCTTGGCAAATAACCCTTTGCTAAACATTCTAACAAGAACTAACTCTCATTAGTGCTAAAACATCAAGCAAGCAAGACTAAACAACTCTATTCAAGTCAAAATGCTCCTCTAACAGTCAATCTCTTGAGCCAAAGCCAGTAAATCCTCTATTAAACAAGATCAGCATTTCATCAAACACTTGGTGGGCATAAGAGAAAGCTAACAACTTAGACAAGTTTGATCAAGACTGATCTAGCATGAATAACAGATTAATAGAGAGGAGCCCATAAGCTGAAGCACTTAACAAGCCTTAATCAAGCCTTAAATTCCCCTAATCTACCACATCTAGAAACCCTAAGATAACTACTCACTCATAATCATGTTTAACACCAAATTACAAAGGGAAAGGATGCTAATCATGATTAAAAGAGAGATTAAAGAAAGATTAAAGCAAATAATTAATTATATTAAACAAAGCAAATAAATTGTCTTACAAATTTAAAGAAAATGCTCAAGAACAGTATTTTGCCAAGACCTGTCGAATTCAGGGAAAAGAGGCTATTTATAGCCTAGAGAAGAAAGCCCTAGAGTAATGGTAAAAGCGTAATTTAAAACCGGTTCGGGCTGGGTCAGTATCGGTCAGTTGCGTTGGTCTTCAGTGACCGAACTGGATCCCTATCGGTCTGGAGTGATCGACACATATGACTGAGATCCATCCGGTGCGTTTGTGTCGATCACACTTGACCGATACTGGTGATCGATACTGCTCCGTATCGGTCATCCTTGACCGATACTCACCGTGCTCTGACTGAAAACTTCTGCAGAGATCTTCTGCTGTGATTCTTCTTGCTCCCTTTTGCCCAGCTAGCATCTTGTATCATTCCCAAAACTCCTCCAAGCTCCTTTTAGCTCCAAAAGCACCTAAAAACATCCAAAATGCAAAGAAAATGCAAATTATACTCTAAATGCAACCTAAGTCTAAAAGGAGAAGAAAATGGGACAAAAATTAAGGGAAAACATGCAAAAGAGGATCAAAATATGTACTAAATGCAGCCTCAAATGGTGTAAATACAAGGGATATCATTACTCTTGAAGGCGAATAGCCATTGTTCTGTTATTCAAGCTTTTCTAGTTTTTGAACTCTTAATCTTGCTCTAATAAAAATTATTTTCCTTAATCTGTCTTCTTTAATCGCTTTAATCATGTTTAGCTTTCTTTTCTTTACATTTCAATCGGTTTTAATCATGTGTAGTGAGTAGATTTCCTTTGGGTTTAAGGTTGGGGTGATTTAAGGGGTTTAAGTGTTTAAGCTTTGGTCTTTTTCTTGTTCTTAAACTATTCTCTTCTTGGATTTAGGGTCTTAATGCTTAGAGAGACTTGGGAAAGATCTCTATGATCCCATGGCCTTCTTACCTTGACCGGATTCAGAAATCCCTTAAAGCCAAATCCAAGAGACTAGCTCATCCTTCCCCAAACGCCATGGATGTTTAGGGAGCTAGTTAGGCCAATATTTGAGATCTTTGCTTAATGTTCTTTGACCCATCTTTTCACCACACGCCATGGGTTTGGAGGAAGGGTTGAAGAAAGGGTTTATACCACATGCCATGGATAAACCTCCTTTAGCTTCTCAAGGCTTAGAGATAGCTCATCAAATGAGTAGATCTATGTTTTTAACCCCAAAGCTTGAATCTTTGACCCTCCTAAAACATGACCCTCAACCTTGAATCCTCTTTTTGCATTTTAAAAGTCTTAATAATCATTTCCCATTCATAAAGTTTGCTTCTTTAGTCTTTAAAAGTTATTGTTCTAAGTTGCTAGAAATCTCTGTTTTCCTGCCTTTAGATCTCGATTTTTAATAATTAGTAGTTTTGCTTTTTAAATTCTCAGTCTCCTTTTAGTAGTTTTAAGCCTCTTCCAGGGATTTTAAAATAGTTTTCATAGTCATTTGGTCGTTGCATTTAGTTTTTATAGAATTTCTCATCCATTTATCTGAATCTGCTTAGATTTACCAAGTTCTTGCATTCTTAGTGGCTTTCTACAACCTAGACTGAATTGACACATCTTGCACTATACTACATCATAAACATGTGCATTTGGCTTTGATATTTCAACTTGCAAAAATCTTGTTTATCAGAAGTTAACATCCTTTTGCTCAAACTCTTCAGGATTTTCGAAGGTCTTCACCTCTGCAGCGAATTGGACTGATTTATTTCCCACAGAAGACTGTGCATACTGTCTAACTTAACCTTAACCTCAGCTATATGGTTTCCTTCATTCAAACCACCCTGTTTCATTTTCTGAAAATCTACATTCTTGGTGCTGTTGCTGCAGACTAAGTTTTCAATCAATCGGATTGCTTCTTCTGGTCTGTTGGTGTTGAAGTTTCCAGCACTAGCTGTATCCAGGGCCATCTGATACTTCCAGTCATTGCCTCTGAAGAAAATCCCAAGCAGCTGCACGTGACTGAAACCATGATGAAGACAGTCCCTTTGATAAGACTTGAATCTCAGCTAAGAAGCCTTAAAAGCTTCAGTAGGACCTTGAGAGAATGATGCAATTTTCGTCCTGAGGTCCTCTGATCTAGCATCATCATAGAAATTGTTCAAAAAGGCATTCTTGGTGTCCTCCCAATTAGTCAGCAATCTTCGTCCTGAGGTCCTCTGATCTGAGCAAAACTCCCAGCAGCATTGTTAGAAGCAGCAGGGACTCCAACGTCTTGTGCCACTTGTTGAACCTGTGTTCAACAATGACATTCCCATCTTGATCCAGTCTTGGCCCTTCTTCATTCCTCATGTTTCCCTCTCTGTCAACCAAATGACCTTCTGCATCTTCAACCAAGATCAGTGGAGCAACCAAATGCCTAATCGCCGTTACCATTGTCCTTTCCAACTTAGCTAGCTCGTCAATGCTCAAAGTCACAAGCTCCTTCTCTTTGTTGCTTCTGGTATTGCGATTAGGCATACACCTGAAACCAGCACAAAGAAAAGTAGCAGAAAGTTAGTAGACAAATTATAACTTAGACAAAATCCTAATATTAAAAATCGATAGGCAGCTATTACTCCCCGGAAACATTGCCAAAAACTTGATAGGGCTCAGGTTTTACCCAAATAAAAACTACTGCAAGTGCACAGCAAAACAGTCGTAGTATAAGGGGTATCGAATCCCAAAGGAGTATGTAAACTACACTATCGATTGTAGCTTCACATTAAGCTAAGAAGTAAATGGTGTATGTAATGCGAATGACAAAATAAATGAAAGCAAACGAAATCTGGTTGTTGATCTATGTTTCAGAAGATTAAAG
The DNA here is from genome assembly GCA_911865555.2 of Thlaspi arvense. NCBI lineage: Eukaryota > Viridiplantae > Streptophyta > Magnoliopsida > Brassicales > Brassicaceae > Thlaspi > Thlaspi arvense. The sequence continues at coordinate 18,294,529 of OU466860.2, forward strand.
GCGCTAAATCATGACAATTCGCAGGTTGAATCCGAGAATGTAGAATGCATAAAATCAGGAATGATTAAGAACCGTCTTGAACATAAATCGCAAATATATAACTAATCAATTTTCATTGCAGAAGTTAACTATGTCTAAATCACAGAGTTTCAAATCTCTTTGCAAATCCTAACAATCTAAACATGCAGTAATGATCAAGTTCAAATGTTCACAAAACTCCTAAGCCAAATCTCTTTGCACTAAGTTGTTTTGCTCATCTAATGCTAGATCAGGTTATCAATAATGCTCTCACATCTATTAAACAACCTATGATTTTTGGATTTCTAGATGATGTGTCTAAGAAATCGATTTTCAAGAAAGCAGAGATGGAGAACCAAAAGATATCCTAACAGACAGCGATTCTACAAACTCTTCATCAACTTTTGAAAAGCCCTAACTTCACTAGCAAATTACTTAGACATGATCATGGAATCACAAAACATAACTGAATAAAATTGCATTGAAAGAATGAAATAAAAACAATGGGGGTTCGAAATCTTCTCCAAAAAGAGTACATGATTTGTCTCCCCAAAAGCTCTCAATAAATTCCTCTCTCTCAAGCTCTCAAAAAGAATAAGATACAAGATATCTGCCAAAAAAATGGCTGAAAATGCTAATATACAAGCTAAAACACGATATGGGGCCTTTTTGCAAATACTAGAACTTTTGGGCCAAAAATGCAAATTCTTCCCAATCTTTTAAAAACCAGGCCACGACCCTTCCTCTATGGGTGATGAGCGTCACCATAAGTGGTGACGAGCGTCACCTAAATCCATACTTTTCTCCCCGAGTTGCACACTTCGTGGCTTCATCTTGCAATGCTCCAAAAAGCTTCAATATCTCCAATTATGCTCCAGACATGCAATAACCTGCAAAGACTCTACTAGGACTCTAAAAGGACCAAAAATACTCAATAAAAAGGACTTATATCATGGTTAAAAACAATAAAAACCATGATATATCAACTTTGCATAATCATCTTCACTTTTGTTTAGAGCCACCATGCTAGGTTCATATGCATAAATGTTTGATTTTTATTATGAACTCCAACATGTCTATAACTGTTAGCTTGTGAAATCCTTTAGCTCTTTGAAAGTTTAATCTTGTTTAAGAACTAGTTAAACTTCTTTTAGCTTAGAGAGATTCTTTCTAAAGCTTTTAGTTATTGGTTTTTCAACTGTTGTTCTTTTGCTCATATTATCTTCAAGCTTTGTTCTTGTAGGTACCATGGGGAGATCGAAAACAGCTGCTGGAAGTAAAGGGAAAGCACAACAAGAGGAAGCGCCTACTTCTCCATGAGCTAGAAGAGATAAGGGGAAAGGTACTGCTGCTGGACAGTCATCAAAAGCTGCTGGGAAGAAGCCATTTGGAGACAAAGCTGCCAAGCCCAAAGGAAAAGGTAAAGCTGAGAGGAAGAGGTCCCATACAAGTAGCCAAGTGTTAGAGAACACATGGATGCTATCAACCAATGTACTTTCAAGGCTACAAGATACCCTTGTGCTAACACCATGAAAGCACTTGGGATCTACGGCAATTGCAAGAGCATCTTTGAGCACATGGGGCTTGGTGAGTTTTTGGGGATGCCACTTCCCTCCTACCAGCAGCTCACTTATCAATTCCTCTCCACTCTCAAGGTGGTTGGCTATGATGAGAGTAAGCTTTCCAACCAAGATGGGCGGATATCTTTCAAGCTTGGCAAGCAAAGGTTCACAACAACCTTCTTTGGCGTCACACATTGATATTGCTGCATATTTCATGTATTTTGCATACATATAAGTTAGTTTCTCATGCATTTACATTGCACTTTAGGCTAGTTTGCATCACTTTAGGTCCTAGAGTCTTCTTGCACCAGCATATGCATGTTTCTTGCATTTTGCATCGCATTCAGGTTGTTTTCGGCTACTTTGGCGTCTTGGAAGATTCGTAGACGTGCTGAGGCTCGTGAGGAGGTTCGGAGGAACATGTAGAATTCAGGAATGCTTGCTAAGGATCAGAGATCGAGAAGCGGATCGAGCATGGCCGGTCGATCTAGATGAAATCGACCAGAAGATCGAGTAGTCCATCCGATACAAGGGAACTGATCGAGACGGAGATCGAGTGAAGCGATCGATCAAGGAGTACGGACGTAAATGACGCCATGCAGAGTGAGAGTCGGATCGAGTCCACCACTCGATCCTCCAAAGATCGACTCCAAGATCGAACGAAGCACTCGATCCAACGAAGAGGATCGAGACACAGATCGAGCTGAAGTCACGATGTCCGAAGACGATCGAGCGAGATGTTCGATCTCGAGGTCGATCTCAGTGCACTCTAACTTTTTTTGGCTGCTAGCGAGGAGGGGACCATCGAGCTGTTTGGCCTATTTCGGGAAGGCGGCGATCTTGATTTTACATACACGTTTTCACTTTTATCTTTTTATCTTTTTTCTCTCGGTTCAAAGGCGATTTCGCCATTGTTAGAACTTGAAGCTTTGTTCTTCAATATTGAATCGTGTAAGTTTAAAGTAATCGTTTCTTTTTATGTTTACTAATTCATCTTCTATGCTTTGTTCGGTTTACTTTATGTGTAGCGAGTAGTCTATTCGGGTTTTGGGGTTGAGAGGATTCAAAGGGGTCGAAAAGGTTTTCAAAGTTTGGTGTTTTCTTGTTCTTCATGGCTTTCTCTTCTAGGGTCGAGTTCTTAAGGCTTAGCGACTCTCACGCCAAGATCTTTATGATCAATGGTAGCTCTTACCTTGACAGGATCCAGAGGTCTCTGAAAATCGCATCCTAGAGGCTAGTCTACCTTTCCCAAACGCCATGGTAGTTTAGGGGACTAGTTAGGCCGTGTGTTTGAAATCTGAGTTTTATGCCCTTCAATCTCTTTTTCCGCTAAATGCCATGGGTCTGCAGAAGAGAATGAAGGAGTGATCCATACCACACGCCATGGATGGATCTTGTTTTGTTTTCAAGGCCTAGAGAATCTCACAAAGTGAGTAGATTTAAAGTTTTCAAACCAATCTGGAACCTTTGAAACCCTTGAACATGAATCTCAACCCTGGACCCTCTTTCTTAGTATTTCTACGTCCCTATTAATCATTCGCTTGCTATCTGTTCGCATCCTGGTCATTAGATTCATTTCTCTTAAACTTTTAGACGAGATCGATTCGTTGTTGCTCGATCTAGTGGTCGATCCTGTGGTCGATCCACAAGTCGATTTTTATAAATTAATAGTTTTGCATTTTAATCATTCTGTTTGTTCCTTGTAATAGTTCACTCGTTTCTAGTATTTTTAAAATAGTTTCGCTTTGCATTTGACCATTGCATTTAGTTTCTAGGATTTTCACAAAACTGTTCATCATTTGCTTAGGTTTGCATAATCCTTGCATTCTCATTGCACTTTCTAGCTCCTAGGTTGGATTGATTCCTCTTGCACTATACTACGATTGTGTGCTGCTTGAGGTTTGATAACCTCCTGTTGCATTGCATCACTTCCTTTAAGCTATAAAAACATTGTTATCAAATGGCGACGTTGCCATCTTAGGAGTGTTTAGGAAGCATTGAGATTTGGGGTTTAGTAAAGACTAAGCCTTTGTTTTTCTTTTAGTTAGTGATTTCTCTACTCTCAAACGTGTGTCTTTCAGGTACATGAATATACGTTCATGGGGAGACAACAATCTACTTCAACCCTTGGACAACATTCATCAACTCAGACATTCAAGACAAAGAAGAGTTTTCTTCTTTGCTTCTCTTTTTCTCTCAACATATCACCGTTTTGCTGATTGCTTTGCTTGAGAAACTTGTTTCAGAAACAATGGCTCCCAAATGAACGAGAGAAGAGACAGCACAAGAGGGAGGAAACCAAGAAGTGGATTGTTCAGCAAGGTTCAGTGGATTTTGAAGCGATGGCTGAGCAAGAACATCCAGAGGGCCTCCTCCAGCTCATGGGGCAGTGGGAAGGGGTAATGGAAACCCCCAACACGCGGCTAGACCCCCACGGATCATTGGAGCGGGATGCTCCCAACACTCATCATAATAGGTTTGGGATTACACCTTCTCCTGTACAGAACAACAACTTCGAGATTAAGCCAGGATTCATCTCAATGGTGCAAAACAATAAGTTCCACGGGCTAGCAATGGAAGATCCCATGGAGCACCATTATAACTTTGAGCAAGTACGTGGGATGATCAAGATTAATGGCATATGCGAAGATGCTTTCAAGCTGCGTCGCTTTCCATTTTCTCTTGGAGTCAAGGCTAGATATTGGGAGAAGACCCTTCGACAAGGCACCATTACCTCTTGGGCTGAGTGTAAGAAGGCGTTCCTTTCAAAGTTCTTCTCTAGCACGAGAACAGCAAGGTTGATAAGTGAGATCAGCGGCTTCACTCAAAGGAACAATGAGACGTTCAATGAAGCCATGGAGCGGTTCAAGGACTACACCATTCGGTGTCCTCACCACGGCTTCAGTGAGGAGACTCTACTAAGCACTATATACCACAGAGCTTCCCCAGAGATTCGCTTGCTACTTGACACGGCGAGTAAGGGAAACTTCCTTGGTCAAGAGGTAGAAGAGGGCATGGAGCTGATTGAAAACTTAGCATTGAGTGAAGGCAACTATGCTGAAGACTACGACCGTGCACCGAGAGGTTCTGAGCTAGAGTCTCACAAGAAGGATCTTAAGTCATTGCATGAGAACATTGACAAGCTGGTTTGGCTAACCAGAAGCATGTTCACTTCGTTGGTGAAGCGGAGGAAACCTTAGAGGAGCTTGAGTTGAGTCAAGAAGAAGCCAATTGGGTGGCGGGTCAGAACAACTACAAACCTCAAGGGTATTCACAAGGCTACAACCAGAACAACAATCTCTCATATAGAAGCACTAATGTCGTGAACCCTAAAGATCAAGTGCACCCTGCTCAGCAAGCAAAGCCTTTCATCCCATACAACAAAGGTTTTCAGCCGAGTGGTAGATTCCAAGGGCAAGGGCAAAGCAACTTCCAAGGACAACAGCAATGAAACAAGGGTTATACACCATTGTACCCTCCAGGGCTTTGATCCTCAACAACAACCGATGCAACAACAACAAGTTGATCATGTCCAAGCAATCTTTCAACAACTGATTCAAGGGCAAGCATCTACAAACCAGAAGTTTGCCAAGATGAACACTCGCTTAGACTCCTCTCTCACTGATTTCTCTACTCAGATTACAAACTTGAATAACAAGATCCAAGCAGCTAGAGAACAGAAGGGCGAGTATAAATGGTCAGAATAGCTTACCGGGAAAATGTGAGCAGAATCCAAAGGAATACGCCAACGCCATTACGCTAAGGAGTGGGTAAGTGCTTGCACCTACGGTTACTCCTAAGAACAACGAGGACGTTGTAATTCAAGAGAGGGAGGGTAAGCTTTCAGATGATGATGAGATCAACTTTGACAATGTTTAGATTCAAGGACCAAGGAGAGGTGAGAAAGCGGCTGTAGAGAAGAAAGTGGAGCAAGCTGCTAAGGAGAAGGATGCTTATGTTCCTCCACCGTATGTACCCAAGCTACCTTCTCCTGGCCGCTTCAAGAAGCAACTTATAGAGAAGCACATAATCTTGTTTGAGAAGCATCTTAAGGACGTAGAGATCAAGCTTCCCCTCGTGGACTGCCTTGCAATGATGCCTAAGTGCGCCAAATTCTTCAAAGACACGCTCGTAAAGAAGAATAAGGAAAGCAAGGAAGTGCTAGTACTTAGTGAAGAATGCAGCGCCATAATACACAAGGAGATAGTTCCAAAGAAGTTGGGAGATCCTGGAAGCTTCACTATACCTTGCGCTTTAGGTCCTTTGGAGTTCAAGAGTTGTCTTTGCGATCTCGGAGCTAGTATAAATCTGATGCCTCATTCCGTAGCAAAGAAACTTGGCTTTACCCGGTTCAATGATTGTAGAATCTTGTTGGTACTAGCTGATAGGAGCGTGAGGTTACACGTGGGTTTGATTGACGACTTACCAGTGAGAATCAGCGGTGTAAACGTGCCTACGGACTTCGTTGTGCTGGAAATGGATGAAGAACCTAAGGATCCGCTCATTCTCAGTAGACCGTTCTTAGCCACCGCCGGAGCCATCATAGATGTCAAGAATGGGAAGATAGCTCTGCACTTGGATAAAGATATAAGGCTGGACTTTGATATCAATGAGGTTTTGAAGAAGCCTACGATAGAAGGGCAAGCTTTCTACATTGCGACGTTGGACGCTTTAGCGGATGAGTTGCTAGAAGAGTTGGCTTAGGAGGACCATTTGAAGCTGGCATTGACTAAGGAGCCAGGAGAGTTCGGTTACTTGGACCAGAGGACTCAGGAATACGTTAACCTGCTTGATTCAAGGAAAGTTGTGCTAGAATATGAAAGCGCTTGCCTAGAGATCGACTCTGAGATCGATGACATTACTCGATCCAGGGGTCAAATTGACAAGACAATCGAGAACACAACTCGATCCGGTGCAACAATCGACAGTCAGATCGAGGAGGGTGATCGATCCAGGAAATTAATCGAGTCCGAGATCCAGAGATGCCTTCTGATCAGTTCAGGGTCTAATCTGGAGATCGACCCAGCGTCTCGATCTCTCACTCGATCCACATTAAATCGAGTGAGTGAATCGAGTGAAACTGCTCGATCTAGACGACATCGAGAGCAAGATCGACTGGATGACTCGTTTTCAGAGGGGAAAACGGTTCAAGAAAGCAGCCTTAAGGGTCATGTCTCGGGTTCTAAGGAGGAAAACAACAGCAACAGCCACAAGGATGATTGGATCGAGCTGCTAGCCCCAAAGGTGGACCTTAAGGAGCTCCCAAAAGGGCTAAGGTATGCTTTCTTAGGGCTCAACGAAACCTATCCCATGATTGTGAATGAGAACTTAAGTGATGATGAGTTTCACTCGCTCTTAACTGAGTTGAGAAAGTATAGGAAGGCCATTGGGTACTCTCTAAGTGACATCAAGGGCCTTTCGCCAATGCTTTGCACTAATAGGATTCACTTGGATAATGAGAACGCCTCTTCTATAGAACATCAAAGGCGTTTGAATCCTAATTTGAAAGAGGTTGTTAAGAAAGAGATTCTTAAGCTATTAGAAGCTGACGTGATCTATCCCATAAGTGACAGCATGTGGGTTTCTCCCGTACACGTGGTGCCTAGGAAGGGAGGGATCACGGTCATTAAGAATGACAAAGATAAGCTTATGCCTACTAGAACTATTACAGGACACCGTATGTGTGTTGATTATAGGAAGCTTAATCTTGCTACTAGAAAGGATCATTTTCCCTTGCCTTTTATTGTTCAAATGCTTGAAAGACTTGCTAATCATCCCTACGATTTCTTTCTTGATGGATATAGTGGATTTTTCCAAATACCAATCCATCCAAATGATCAGGAGAAGACGACCTTTACATGCCCTTATGGTACCTTCGCGTATCGAAGGATACCATTCGGGTTGTGTAACGCACTGGCTACGTTTCAGCGATGTATGATGTCGATCTTCTCCGATCTAATAGAAGAGATGGTAGAGGTGTTTATGGATGACTTCTCGGTCTATGGTGCATCCTTTTCTGCGTGTTTGTTGAATCTTTGCAAGGAACTAAAGCGTTGTGAGGAGACAAACTTGGTTCCTAATTGGGAGAATTGTCACTTCATGGTGAAGGAATAGATCGTGCTTGGTCACAAGATATCAGAGAAGGGCATTGAGGTTGATAAGGCTAAGGTTGAGGTCATGATGAGTCTTGAGCCGCCGGTTAATGTTAAAGGAGTGAGGAGTTTCTTGGGAGACGCTGGCTTCTACAGGTGCTTCATCAAGGATTTTTCTAAGATTGCACGCCCTCTTACACGGCTGTTGTGCAAGGAAGCTGATTTTGTCTTTGATGAGGAGTGTTTGCAAGCTTTTGTGACCATCAAGGAAGCTCTAGTATCTGCGCCTATAGTGCAAGCACCGGACTGGACTCTACCGTTCGAGATTATGTGTGATGCTAGTGACTATGCCATGGGAGCCGTTCTCGGTCAAAGGAAACACAAGAAGCTGCACGTGATATATACAATGCTTCAAGAACCTTGGATGACACGCAAACAAGGTACACTACTACTGAGAAGGAGCTATTGGAAGTAGTGTTTGCCTTTGAGAAGTTCAGGTCATACCTCGTGCGTACCAAGGCCATTGTCTATACAGATCACGCGGCTTTGAGATACATCTATTCCAAGAAGGACACTAAGCCGAGGCTTTTGAGATGGATTCTTGTTCTTCAGGAGTTTGACATGGAGATCAAAGACAAGAAAGGGATAGAGAACGGCGTTGCTGACCATCTCTCTCGGTTAAGAATCAACGAGTCTCTACCCTTAGATGGTTCGCTTCCCGAGGAACAACTCATGGCGATCACTACGGCTGTTTGTGGAAAGCTAGAAGGGCGGTTTGAGGAAGTTCTGAGCTTCGAAGAGGAAGATCTTCCTTGGTACGCTGACGTTGTTAACTACTTGGCATGCAGAGAGGAGCCAACTCATCTCGACAGCTACCACAAGAAGAAGTTCATAAGAGACGCAAGCAACTACTTTTGGGACGAGCCTTACTTGTACAAGAGAGGCGTGGACAGTTTATACCGGAGATGTGTTACAATGGAAGAAGCCACGGACATTCTCTTTCACTGCCATGGCTCTGCATACGGAGGACACTTTGCTTCATTCAAAACCGCTACAATGGTTTTACAAGCCGGTTTCTGGTGGCTGTCTATCTTCAGGGATGCCCATGAGTTCGTGAAGCGTTGTGAAACTTGTCAACGAGCAGGAAACATCACCAAGCGTAATGAGATGCCTCAAGTTCCCATCTTTGAGGTTAACGCCTTTGACGCATGGGGCATAGACTTCATGGGGCCGTTTCCTTCTTCCTACGGCAACAAGTTCATTTTGGTGGCTGTTGACTACGTTTCTATATGGGTTGAGGCCATTGCTTCCCCTACAAATGACTCTAAGGTGGTGATCAAGCTCTTTAAGAGCGTCATATTCCCGAGGTTTGGAGTACCTAAGGTGGTGATAAGCGACGGAGGAAGCCATTTCATCAACAAGTTGTTTGAAAACCTTCTAAGGAAGTATGGCGTGAAGCACAAGGTAGCTACACCTTACCATCCACAAACGAGTGGCCAAGTGGAAGTCTCTAACCGACAGATAAAGGCGATACTTGAGAGAACAGTTGGGACAGCTGGGAAGGATTGGGCGGTGAAGTTAGATGACGCTTTCTGGGCTTACCGGACTGCTTTCAAAACGCCCATAGGTACTACACATTTCACTCTTCTCTACGGCAAAGGATGTCACCTACCCGTTGAGCTGGAACATAGGGCATTGTGGGCTGTGAAGCGGCTAAATTTTGATCTGAAGACGGCTCTGGAGAAGCGCTTGATCCAGCTGCACGAGCTTGATAAGCTAAGGGTGGATGCTTATGAAAGCGCTAGGATATACAAGGAGCGTACTAAGGCTGCTCACGATAAGAAGTTGGTACCCACAGAGCTTAAGGAAGGGAGTTTGGTGCTGCTTTACAATTCAACAAGCTCTTTCCAGGAAAGCTAAAGTCACGATGGAGCGGTCCGTATGAAATCAAGGAGGTATTGCCCTACGGAGCTGTCACGTTGGTAGGCAAGAGTGGGAATGCATTCACAGTGAACGGACACAGAGTTATGCCATACATGGCGAGTGCATTTGACAAGGAGAGCACCTCAATGCTTCTCCAAGACCCACCATCTGACTAAACCAAGTAAAGTCTAGCTAAGGACGTTAAAGAAAGCGCACTTGGGAGGCATTCTGATAACTACTTTCTTTGCAAGGGTGAGGATGCAATGAGGCTATCAAACTCAAATGCAACACTTAGGTTGTAGTACAGTATGCAAGTGAGAGTAAATCCATTTCTAGGAGCTAGGAAGATCAAAGAGAATGCAAGAGCAGTGTAAAGCTAAGCGAATGACAGGCGATATTGAGAAAATCCTAAAAACTATATGCAGCAACCAAATGGAATGCAAAACTATTTTAAAATTACCAGGAATGATTAAACTACCATGAGGAACAAGTGGAATAATTAAAATGCAAAGCTATGAATTACTAAAAATCGACTAGTGGATCGACCACAGGATCGACCATCTGATCGAGCAACAATGATCGATCTCGCCTAACGATGCAAGCGCTGTGAAATTAATGACCAAGTTGCTACGAATATCAAGCAAATGATTAACGAAGATGTAAGAAGGCTAGGAAAGAAGGGTCTAGGGTTGAGATTCATGGTCCAGGGTTTCAAGAATCCAAGTTGGGGTTGAAAACTTTAAATCTACTCACTTTGTGAGATTCTCTAAGCCTTGAAAACGAAAACAAGATCCATCCGTGGCTTTCGGTATGGATCACTCCTTCATCCTCTCCTCCAAACCCATGGCTTCTGGTGGAAAGAGAGGTTGAAGGGCAATGAACTTAGATTTCAAACACACGGTCTAACTAGTCCCCTAAACTTCCATGGCTTTTGGGAAAGGGTAACTAGCCTCTAGGATGTGATTTTTGGAGATCTCTGGATCCTGTCAAGGTAAGAGACCTCTATGATCATAAAGATCTTGGCGTGAGACTCTTTAAGCCTTAGGAACTCAACATCCTAGAAGAGAAAGCCATTAAGAACGAGAAAACACCAAACTTGAAAACCCTTTAGACCCCGTGAATCCTCTCAACCCCAAGACCCAAATGAAACTACTCGCTACACATTAAGTAAATCAAGCAAGGCATAAGTAATGAAGCGATGAACATGAAAAACGATTACTTAAAGCTTAAACGATTCGAAAATATTTAAGAACAAAGCTCAAAGTCTAACAATGGCGGATCGTCTCCAAACCAGAGAGAAAAAGCATAAAAAGATAAGAATGAAAAGCGTGTGTGAAAAGATCATCGCCGCCTTCCCAAAATAGGCCAAACAGCTCGATGGTCCCCCCTTCGCTAGCGGCCAAAAACGGTTGAAAGAACAGAGATCGACTTCGGGATCAAGCGGCTCTCTCGATCACTTTCGGACATCGTGTCTTCTACTCGATCTGGCGCTCGATCCTCTTCGGCGGATCGAGTGTTGCATCCGATCTTGGTATCGATCTTCGGTCGGATCGAGTGGTGGACTTGATGTTACTGCATATTACATACATTTTGCATACTCATTAGTTAGCTTTTCATGCATTTACATCACGTTTTAGGTTAGATTGCATCACTTAGAGTCCTAGAGCATTCTTGCACCAGCATACGCATGTTCCTTGCATTTTGCATCACATTTAGGTTGTTTCTGGCTGCTTTGGAGTCGTGGAGGTTCGTGGACGTGCTGAAGCTGTTGCAGCGGCTCGTGGAAGCTCGGATATTTACTAAGGATCAGAGATCGAGGAACAGATCAAGCATGGCAGGTCGATCTAGGATGTGATCGACCAGAAGATCGAGAAGACCGGGCGATCCAAGGAGAATGATCGAGACGAGTATCGAGTGAAGCAGTCGATCAAACGGTACGGACGTAAATAACGCCATGCAGAACGAGAGCCAGATCGAGTACACCACTCGATCCAACCGAAGATTGATACCGAGATCGGATGCAACGCTCGATCCGCCGAAGATGATCGAGACCCAGATCGAGCTGAAGACACGATGTTCGGAGCTGATCGAGAGAACTGCTCGATCCCGGAGTCGATCTCTGTCCTTTCAACCACTATTGGCCGCTAGCAAGGGGGGGACCATCAGACTGTTTTGGCCATTTTGGGAAGGCGGCGACGTCCTTTTCCCAGAAAATTTTTCATCCTTATCTTTTTTATGTTTTTCTCTCTGGTTTTGAAGAAGAACACCACTGTCGAACTTTGAGTTTTTTTTAGCTTTGTAATCGAAACGTTTTCAGCTTAATCTAGTTTTCTTTTCATGTTCATCGTTTCCTTTCCCATGCTTTGCTTGATTTACTTTATGTGTAGTGAGTAGTTCATTTGGGTTCGGGGTTGAGAGGATTAAGGGATCTATAGGGTTTCGATCTTGGGGTTTTCTAAGCGTTTTAATGGCTATCTCTTCTAGGGTGTTGAGTTCTCAAAGCTTGAAGACTCTCACGCCAAGAGCTTCATGATCCGAGAGGTTCCTTACCTTGACAGGATTCAGGGACCTCTGAAGATCACACCCTAGAGACTAGTTACCCCTTCCCAAAAGCCATGGAAGTTTGGGGGACTAGTTAAGCCACTCGTTGAAATCTGTTTTCCTTGCCCTTCGACCTCTCTTTCCACCAAAATCCATGGGTTTGGAGGCGAGGATGAAGGAGTGATCTATACCGAAAGCCACGGATAGATCTTGCTTAGTTTTCAAGGCTTACAGATCCTCACAAAATGAGTCGATTTAAAGTTTTCAACCCAAGGTCGAACCTTTGAAACCCCTGACCATGAATCTCAACCCTAGGCCCTCTCTTTTAGCATCTTTACCTCTTCTCTCGTCATTCGCTTGATCTTTGATAGCATCCTGGTCGTTAGTTTTACTGTTCTTGCATTTTTAGACGAGATCGATTGTTATTGCTCGATCTAGTGGTCGATCTCATGGTCGATCCACTAGTCGAATTTTAGTAATTCGAAGCTTTGTCCTTTAATTATTCTGTTTGTTCCTCATGGTAGTTTGATCATTCCTGGTAATTTTAAAATAGTTTTCATTCCATTTAGTTGCTGCATCTAGTTTTTAGGGATTTTCTCAAAACTCATCTTGTTTCGCTTAGATTTGCATAGTCCTTGCATTCTCTTTGCATTTTCTATCATCCTAGGTGTGGATTGACTCTCTCTTGCATGTTGTACTACAACCTGTCTTGCATTTGAGTTTGATAACCTCATTGCATTCTCACCTTTGCAAACAAAGTGTTTATCAAATGGCGCTGTTGCCATCCTAGGATTGTTTAGAGAACATAGAGATTTTGGACTTAGCAAAGACTAAGTCTTTACCTTGTTTAAGTTACTAATCATTCTACTCTCGAACGTGTGTTCTCAGGTATATGAATCTTCTTTCACGGGGAGATAACAATCTACTTCCACCTTTGGACAATATTCATCAGCTTGGTCATTCACGGCAAAGAAGAGTAAGAGAACAAGCCAAAGCCTTTGAGGAGATTGTTCAGCACGGTTTGGTTGACTTTGAAGCTATGGCTGAACACGAGCATCCAGAGGGACCTCCTCCAGCTCACGGGGCAGTGGGAAGGGGCAATGGAAACCCCCAACACGCGGCTAGACCCCCAAGGATCATAGGAGCCGGAGATGCTCCCAATACTCATCACAATAGGTTTGGGATCACTCCTCCTCCTGTACAAAACAACAACTTCGAGATCAAGCCAGGTTTCATCTCCATGGTGCAAAACAACAAGTTCCACGGCATAGCAATGGAAGATCCCTTGGAGCACCTAGACAACTTCGAGCAAGTATGTGGGATGATCAAGATCAATGGCATATCTGAAGATGCTTTCAAGCTGCGTCTCTTTCCCTTTTCACTCGGAGACAAGGCTAGGCATTGGGAGAAGACCCTCCCACAAGGCACCATCACCTCATGGGCCGAGTGTAAGAAGGCCTTTCTTTCAAAGTTCATCTCTAGCACCAGGACAGCACGGTTGAGAAGCGAAATCAGCGGCTTCACTCAACGAAACAACGAGACATTCAACGAGGCAATGGAGCGTTTCAAAGACTACACGATCCAATGTCCTCATCACGGTTTCAGCGAGGACACCCTACTCAGCACCACATACCGTTGAGCTTCACCAAAGATCAGGTTGTTGCTTGACACACCTAGCAAAGGGAACTTCCTTGGTCAGGAGGTAGAAGAGGGTATGAAGCTGATAGAAAACTTGGCATTGAGTGATGGCAACTACGCTGAGGACTATTACCGTGCACCGAGAGGATCCGAGCTAGAGTCTCACAAAAAGGAGCTGAAATCCTTCCATGAGAAGATAGATAAGCTGGTCTTAGCCAATCAGAAGCATGTTCACTTTGTTGGTGAAGCTGATGAGAATCAAGACGAGCTTGAGTTGAGCCAGGAAGAAGCCAATTGGGTGGCGGGACAGAACAATTACAAACCTCAAGGCTACAACCAAGGCTACAACCAGAACAATAACCTTTCCTACTGAAGCACCAACGTTGCCAACCCTAAGGACCAAGTGTACCCTGCTCAGCAAGCAAAACCTTTCATCCCTTACAACAAAGGTTTTCAGCCGAGTGGTGGTTTCCAAGGTTAAGGGCAAAACACTTTCCAAGGGCAACATCAAAGTAACAAGGGTTATACGCATAACTACCCTCCGGGCTTTGCACCTCAGCAGCAACAGCCGATGCAACAACAAGTTGATCCGGTTCAATCAATGTTTCAACAGCTGATACAAGGGCAAGCCTCTACAAACCAGAAGTTCGCCGAGATGAGCACTCGTCTAGACTCGTCTCTCACTGACTTCTCCACTCAGATCACCAACTTAAACAACAAGATCAAGCAGCTAGAGAAGGGGAAAGCGAGTACAAGTGGTCAGAATAGTCTACCGGGCAAGTGTGAGCAGAATCTTAAGGAGTATGCCAACGCCATCACGTTGAGAAGCGGCAAAGAGCTAGAACCTCTGGTCTCTACTAAGAACAACGAGGACGTTGTAATTCAAGAGGGGGAGGGTAAGCCTTCAGCTGATGAAGAGATTAACTTTGACAACATCTGGATCCAAGGGCCAAGAAGAGGAGACAAAGCAGTTGCTGAGAAGAAAGCTGAGCAAACTACTAAGGAGAAGAATGTTTATGTGCCTCCACCGTATGTACCTAAGCTGCCTTTTCCTGGCCGTTTCAAGAAGCAACTCATAGAGAAGCATAGAATCCTCTTTGAGAAGCATCTTAAGGACGTGGAGATCAAGCTACCTCTTGTTGACTGCCTTGCAATGATGCCTAAATGCGCCAAATTCTTCAAAGACACTCTCGTGAAGAAGAAGAATAAGGAAAGCAAGGAGGTGCTTGTTCTAAGTGAAGAGTGTAGTGCTGTGATACATAAGGAGATAGTCCCTAAGAAGTTGGGAGACCTTGGAAGCTTCACTATACCCTGCGCTTTAGGTCCCCTAGAGTTCAAGAGTTGCCTATGTGATCTCGGAGCTAGCATAAACCTGATGCCTCACTCTGTGGCTAAGAAGCTTGGCTTTACTCGTTTCAAAGACTGTAGGATCTCATTGGTATTAGCTGATAGAAGTGTGAGGCTACCAGTGGGGCTGCTTGAAGATCTACCGGTGCGAATCAGTGGTGTGAACGTACCTACGGACTTCGTCGTGTTGGAGATGGATGAAGAGCCTAAGGACCCACTCATCCTAGGAAGACCATTCCTTGCAACCGCCGGGGCTATCATCGACGTCAAGAACGGGAAGATTGCCTTGCACTTGGGAAAGGATATAAGGCTGGACTTCGATATCAATGAGGTTCTGAAGAAGCCGACCATAGTAGGGCAAGCTTTCTACATTGAAACGATGGATGCCTTAGCGGATGAGTTGCTGGAAGAGCTGGCTCTGGAAGACCATCTGAAGTTGGCACTGACTAAGGAGCCAGGGGAGTTTGGCTATGTGGATCAGAGGACCCAGGAGTACGCCAACCTGCTGGATTCTAGGAAGATTGTTAAGAAGGATGAAAGCTGCTGCCTAGAGATCGACCCTGAGATCGACGCTATCACTCGATCCAGGAGTCAGATCGACAAGGCAATCGAGAACACAACTCGATCCGGTGCAGCGATCGATAGACAAATCGAGAGGAATAATCGATCCAGAAAAACAATCGAGTCGACAATCGAGAGAGACCTCCCGATCATTTTGGGGTCCAATCAGGAGATCGACTCAGCGTCTCGATCCCTTACTCGATCCACATCAAATCGAGTAAGTGAATCGAGCGAAATTGCTCGATCTAGACGACATCGAGAGCAAGATCGACTGGAGGACTCGATTTCAGAAGGGATAGCGGTTGAGGAAAGCAGTCTTAAGGGCCATGCCTCGAGTTCTAAGGAGGGTTCCAAGGAGGAAAGCAACAACCACAGCCACGAGGATGACTGGAGCGAGCTGTTAGCCCCAAAGGTGGACCTTAAGGAGCTCCCAAAAGGGTTAAGGTATGCTTTCTTAGGGCCTAATAACACATATCCCGTGATTGTGAATCAAAACTTAAGTGATGATGAGTTGCACTCGCTCTTGACTGAGCTGAGAAAGTATAGGAAGGCCATTGGGTACTCTTTAAGTGACATCAAGGGCCTTTCACCAATGCTTTGCACTCACAGGATTCACTTGGATAATGAGAACGCCTCTTCTATAGAACATCAAAGGCGTTTGAATCCTAATTTGAAAGAGGTTGTTAAGAAAGAGATCCTTAAGCTTTTAGAAGCTGACGTGATCTATCCCATAAGTGACAGCACGTGGGTTTCTCCTGTACATGTGGTGCCTAAGAAGGGAGGGATCACGGTCATAAGGAATGAAAAGGATGAGCGTATTCCTACTAGAACCATCACTGGTCATAGGATGTGTATTGATTATAGGAAACTTAACCTTGTGACTAGGAAAGACCATTTCCCTTTGCCTTTTATTGATCAAATACTTGAGAGACTTGCTAATCACCCTTACTACTGTTTCCTCGATGGGTATAACGGTTTCTTTCAGATACCAATTCACCCAAATGATCAGGAGAAGACGACCTTCACATGTCCCTACGGTACCTTCGCGTATCAAAGGATGCCGTTTGGATTGTGTAATGCACCGGCTACATTTCAGCAGTGTATGATGTCGATCTTCTCCGATCTAATAGAGGAGATGGTAGAGGTGTTCATGGATGAATTCTCTGTCTATGGTGCGTCCTTTCCTGCATATTTGTTGAATCTTTGCAGGGTACTGAAACGTTGTGAAGAGACAAACTTGGTGCTAAACTGGGAAAAATGCCACTTTATGGTCAAGGAAGTGATCGTGCTTGGTCATAAGATATCAGAGAAGGGCATTGAGGTTGATCAGGCTAAAGTGGAAGTCATGATGGGTCTTGAGCCGCCGGTTAACGTTATGGGAGTCAGAAGTTTCTTGGGACACGCTGGGTTCTATATGCGCTTCATCAAAGATTTCTCCAAGATTGCATGCCCTCTTACATGGTTGTTATGCAAAGAAGCTGAGTTTGTGTTTGATGAGGAGTGTTTGCGAGCTTTCGTGACCATCAAGGAAGCCCTTACATCAGCCCCCATAGTTCAAGCACCAGACTGGTCTCTGCCCTTTGAGATCATGTGTGATGCTAGTGACTACGCCGTAGGAGCCGTTCTTGGTCAGAAGAAAGACAGGAAGCTACACGTGATCAACTATGCTTCAAGAACCTTGGATGACACGCAAACAAGGTATACCACTACAGAGAAGGAGTTGCTTGCAGTAGTGTTCGCCTTTGAGAAGTTCAGATCATATCTTGTTGGTTCCAAAGCTATTGTCTACACGGATCACGCTGCTTTGCAATACATCTATTCGAAGAAAGACACTAAGCCTCGGCTCTTGAGGTGGATTCTCTTGCTCCAGAAGTTTGACATGGAGATTAAAGACAAGAAGGGAATAGAAAACGGAGTCGCTGACCATATCTCACGGCGAAGGATCAACGAGTCTCTCCCCTTAGATGACTCTCTTCCAGATGAGCAACTCATGGCGATCACCACGGCTGTTTGTGGAAAGCTAGAGGGGCGGTTTGAAGAGGTGTTGAGTTTCAAAGAGGAGGATCTACCGTGGTATGCTGATGTAGTGAACTATTTAGTGTGTGGTGAGGAGCCAACACATCTCAACAGCTATCACAAGAAGCGGTTCATGAGAGAGGCTAGTGACTACTTTTGGGACGAGCCCTACTTATACAAGAGAGGAGTGGACAGTTTGTACTGGAGGTGTGTTACAAAGGAAGAAGCTAGAGACATCCTCTATCATTGCCATGGCTCTTCCTACGGAGGACACTTCGCTTCATTCAAGACTGCCACGAAAGTGTTGCAAGCCGGTTTCTGGTGGCCGTCCATCTTTAAAGATGCACACGAGTTTGTGAAGAGCTGTGAGGCATGTCAACGAGCAGGGAATATCACTAAGAGGAACGAAATGCCTCAGGTTCCCATCTTCGAGGTTGTTGTGTTCGACGCGTGGGGCATAGACTTCATGGGGCCATTTCCTTCTTCATATGGCAACAAATACATCTTTGTAGTAGTGGATTATGTCTCTAAATGGGTTGAGGCTATTGCTTCTCCTACAAACGACTCTAAGTTGGTAATCAGGCTGTTCAAGAGTATCATCTTCCCGAGGTTTGGGGTACCTAAGGTGGTTATAAGCAATGGAGGAAGCCACTTCATAAACAAGGTTTTTGAGAACCTCTTGAGAAAGTATGGCGTTAAGCATAAGGTGGCTACACCGTATCATCCTCAAACAAGCAGTCAAGTGGAAGTCTCCAACCGGCAAATCAAGGCTATACTGGAGAAGACTGTCGGAGCAACAAGGAAAGACTGGACAGTGAAGCTGGACGACGCTCTTTGGGCCTACCGTACCGCCTTCAAAACACCGATTGGTACAACCCCTTTCACTCTACTCTATGGCAAGGGCTATCATCTCCCGATTGAGCTGGAACACCGTGCGTTGTGGGCTGTGAAGAAGCTGAACTTTGACCTCAAGACTGCTCAAGAGAGGCGCCTTGTTCAGCTACATGAACTGGACGAGTTAAGACTGAACGCTTATGAGAGCTCTCGGATATACAAGGAGCGGAGTAAGGAAGCTCATGACAAGAAGTTGGTTGCCAAGGATCTTAAGGAAGGAGGTTTAGTGTTGCTGTACAACTCAAGACTCAAACCCTTCCCGGGAAAGCTGAAGTCAAGGTGGAGCGGGCCGTTTGTGATCCAAGAAGTGCTGCCTTATGGAGCTGTTACCTTGATGGGAAAGGGTGGCAGTGCATTCACCGTCAACGGACACAGAGTCAAGCCTTACTTGGCATACAGCTATGACAAGGAGAGTACCTCGGTGCTTCTCTAAGACCCACCATCCGCCTAACCAAGTAAAGTCTAGCTAAAGACGTTAAAGAAAGCGCACTTGGGAGTCATTCCCATGTCTATCTTGTACATATTTCTGTTTTCTTTCTCTTTCAGTTTTATGTTTTTATTTTGCAAGTGTGTAGGAACAGGTATGAGGAGTCTAAACTTCGATCTTGATGTCCAAAAGAGGCGATAGGGGTTAAGATAAGGCTAGAGATCGAGTGCTAGATCGACTGATCCTGACTCGATCTTTGCTAGATCGAGTCAGTGAATCGAGAGGAGCCAGTCGATCTAGACGAGAACGAGTGATAAGATCGACCTTGACGAAAAAGGATCGATCGATCCAAAACGGATTGACCGATCTAATTTCTCTCGCGAAAATCTGTTGAAACAGATCGATCATTCGACTCGATCCATCACTTGATCTATACCAAATCGACCCCTCAATCGAGGACATAGCTCGATCATGAGGACTTAGCCGTGGAGCCAACATCTCAATGATCGAGGGAGCCAATCGATCCAAGACTCGATTCATCATGAATCGAGTCTCAAATCGAGTAACCCTCTCGATCTAAGCCATTATGGGCATGAGATCGAGTCCTAGATCGACCAAATGGACTCGATCTCATCCCGAGGTAACATTTTCTTTCCCTCCAATTTTTAAATACAAAACTTGGTCAAGGCAAGCATCTTTCACCATGAAAGATGTGCCTTGACCAAGACTGTGTCAGAAAACAACCTTTACTACCCATGGTTTTGCTTTTTGCTAGTCTTTAAATGTTTCAACAACTTCTCACCCTCTCATTCTTGTTTTCTCGAAAATTTTAAACAAAGAGAGTGAGAGTTTTCGGTTTTCAAAGGCTAGCAAAGATTCTTTAACATTCTTGCAAAGGTATTTTCAGAGTTTAATGATTTATCTTTAGGAAATTTTCCTTTAAATTCGCAAGATATTGTCCTAGAAGATAGGGTCGGTTTTGATTTTTAAAATTTAGCTAAGTAAAAGGAATAATTCCAGATTTTATAGTATCTAAAGATTTGATTCTCCTTTATTTAGCTAAAAGTTTTATTAATTCCCCAAAATTCTAGGGTAGTATTTATAAGCTTTCTCCTTCTTCTCTCTTATTCTCATCAAACCGCCGTTTTGCTTGACAAACTTCTTGAGAAAACTTGTTTCAGGTACAATGGCCCCCAAGAGAACAAGAGAAGAGACAGCACAAGAGGGAGAAGGACAAGAGGTGGTTGTTGAAGAGAGGGTCAGATAGACTAAGGATGAGAAGAGGGACAAGAAACGGCTTGAAAGGCTCTGGTTTGAGCCTACCAAGTTTGCGGATCGAGAGTTGCTGTTCAAGCTAGGGATTCTTGGGGATTTCGACCAACGCCTCAAGAACATTGGCCCAAGATGTCTGTCACGGATGGATTGCCCAACCATTCCAGAAGTGACAATAGACTTCCTTGCCACGTTGGAGTTCCGTTACGAGAATCCTAGCACACCCGTTTGAGAAACACTTTGTTTGCCAAGATGAGAATGCAATGAGGTTATCAAACTCAGCACTCGATCCACCGAAGAAGATCGAGACACAGATCGAGCTGAGGCCGCGATTTCTGAAGACGATCGAGCGAGATGCCCGATCTCGAGGTCGATCCCAGGCTACTTTAACAGAATTTGGCATCTAGCAAGGGGGGGACCATCGAGCAGTTTGGCCTATTTTGGGAAGGCGGCGACTCTACCTTTTGACACACATGCTTTTTACTTTTGTTTTTCGATCATCTATCATCTTTTTCTCTGGTTTTTAAAGGCGAATCCGCCATTGTTAGACTTGGAGTTTTCCTTACTTTGTTCTTGAATATTGAATCTTTTAAGTTTAAAGCAATCGTTTTTCATGTTTACTAGATCATCTTCCATGTTTTATTCGGTTTATTTCATGTGTAGTGAGTAGTCTCCTTGCGTTTTCGGGGTTGAGAAGATTCAAAGGGGATTAAAGCTTGGTGTTTTCTTGTTTTTCATTACAACCTCTTCTAGGATTCGAGTGCTTAAGGCTTAGAGAGTCTCACGCCAAGATCTCAATGATCCAAAGGGCCTCTTACCTTGACAGGATCCAGAAGTCCTGGAAAATCGAATCCTAGAGGCTAGTCTACCTTTCCCAAACGCCATGGTAGTTTAGGGGACTAGTTAGGTCAATATTTGAAATCTATGTTTTATGCCTTTCAACCTCTTTTTCCACCAAACGCCATGGGTTTGGAGAAGAGAATGAAAGAGTGATCCATACCACACGCCATGGATGGATCTTGTTTTGTTTTCAAGGCCTAAGAATCTCACAAAGTGAGTAGATCTAAAGTTTTCAAACCGAGCTTGAACCTTTGAAACCCTTAAACATGAATCTCAACCCTGGACTCTTCTTTTTAGTATTTTCACATCTCTGTTAATCATTGCTTGCTAGTTCTTCGCATCTTGGTCGTTAGATTCATTTCTGTTCGAACTGTTAGTAGATCGATCGTTGTTGCTCGATCTAGTGGTCGATCCTGTGGTCGATCCACTAGTCGATTTTTATTAATTCATAGCTTTGCATTTTAATCATTTTGCTTGTTCCTCGTGGTATTTAACTCGCTTCTAGTATTTTTAAAATAGTTTTGCTTTGCATTTGATCGTTGCATCTAGTTTTTAGGGATTTTTACAAATCATTTGTTATTTGCTTAGCTTTGCGTAACCTTTGCATTCTCATTGCACTTTCTAGCTCCTAAGTGTGGATTGATACTCTCTTGCATTCTATACTACAACATAGAGGTGCTTGAGGTACACGCTCAAGCTGATTGCCAATACCTTCAGTGGATGGTCAATGGCCCCTACAGTCACCAAGACGGAGCTTTGCTTCTTGTTCCAAGGCGTTAAGCATCTCGTGTGTGACCCCAATGAGAATGATGAGCCGTTGGAAGACCAACTAGGAGACGACATGAACTACGGATGTATCCTGGCTGCTTCATTAGTGAAATACAAGGTGTATGCCTTGAGATGCAAGGTAAGCTCGTCGCTTATTGGAGGCATCCTCACGCCCTTGTTTGTGCAAGCTGGTGTACCGCTTCAAGACTTCACTCCTGCTCCGGAGAGAGCTTTCATGGATGAGATATACCTAAGGAACACGGACAGCTTGGGACGCACGCCAGGTGAGGGCTTCTTTGCTTATCAGTTCATTGACTCTGAGAATGAGAAGAGTGTTTGCAAACTGCCGAATAATGATGAAACCGAGCTGTTAGGAGTCGGCAACATCGAATTATTTCCGAGTGTAGAGGAGTGCTTTGCTCTTCTAGGAGCCACAGCCGCCATTCAACAAGCTACTCGCCCAAGATCAGAGTCTCGTGCCACGGATGATGAGATCCCTGAAGCCTTTGTACTCCCTAAGATTGACTTTGAGCCACGGACTAAGACAGAAAAGTTCTTTGCTTCTGTTGTGGAGATGCAAAGGAAGATCAATAAATGGCAAAGTAAGGTCATCAAGATGCTTGCCAAGAAAGTCAAGGCGCTTCAAGGGGCTTCGCCAAAGCAGGGTGCAAGTGAGGAGGTTCAACAGCCCGAGTAGAGGAGGCTTTCAACCGGTGGAATTGTCATCCGTGAAACTCAAGGAAGCAACATCCAGCAGTCGCGTCTTTCCCTCCAAGAGCCAACGTCCAAAGGCAAAGCCATAGCCTCTAGCTCATCTCGAACATCCTCAAGTTCCAGCTGAGGCTAGATCCGAGGTACCAACAACATTCCCTTGTACATACCGCACATCTCTTCTTTGTTTTTGCTTTGTGTTCTTGAACTCCTTTGAATTTGTTTGCCACCGAGCGGTGTCATTCAAGTTTGGGGGAGTTTGTATGTTATTTGACATAGTTTTCTTTCCTCTTATTTTCTATTTGCATCATTTGAGTCATGCATTACATTTCATTGCATCTAAGGCATAGAAAAGAACCAAAAAAAATTGGTAAAATTTTTAAAAATTTTCAAAACAATTCATATAGTTGCATCCACTTTGTTAAACATTTTAGGATTGAGTCTAGAATTTTTAAGCATCTAGGTTGTTTACATTTGCATAAGGGGTTAAAGTTTTCTTTAAAAGGTGTTTAAGCTCATGAATTGTTTCAAGGCCTTAGTTAGTAGTACTTTGATGCATTGTACACTCTTAGAAAGTAAGCTCTAACCATACTTGGATCATGTGTTTTGATTTTCATGGCTTAACTTGAACATTCATGAACTGAATCTTGTCCTAATAAGTGAAAACCTTAATCAGGTCCTTAATTATCATACTTATGCATTTGAAAATGAACACATGGATCATATACATATTTAGGCTCTCTTCCTCCTTTCACCATTCTTTTATGAGCCTAAGTAGAACTCCCACCGTTGCCCTTACCCTTCTTTCAAGCCAAATGTTCTTGTGTGATATCATTGTGAGTCCTCCTTTCGGTTTGAACTTAGCATAACGTGTTACGTTTAGGCGACATGAATAGGTTCTCATTTGATTGCTAGCTTTACATTTTGAAGCTAGTTTTAGGCTTAGGAATAGGTTTGGGGTTCATGGGGGTTGTTTGTTTATTCATCTGTTTTCGGTTTCAAAAGGGTTTGGTGATTGAAGTGAATAAAAAGGTTTTAAGTGGAAGGCAATGTTTTCAAAATAAAAAAGCTCTAAGTGTATTTCAGGAGATAGCTCTAAAATAAAGGAAAAAGAAAAGAAAAGAGCCTAAGCGCCAAATAAAAAAAAAGAGAAAAGAAAAGAAAGGAGAGCTATCAATAAGAAAGAGTAAAGAGCTTAAAATGTTTTCGGCCTTTCTACTAGCCTAAAGAGTGAAGATTTTTTCTGTTTTTATTTGGGATTTGCTAAGCTAATGTTTTGTTGATAAGGGTAGTATCTAGGAGAGTGAGTGAGCTGAAAAGAAAGAAATCAGAGGGGTTTTAGGATGATTGTTAGTGTGTATGGGTAGATGAGAATCTAATCATGTATGCATCAATTGCCTTTACCTTTAGCAGTATGCATAAAGTTCATACCCTTCTTAAGAGAACCGTTGCATTTTTTAAACCCATTTTAAATGAGATCATTCTATGCTAATAGCCTTTGTCCTTAGCCAAATGTGTTCTGCTTTAAAGTGCATAAGTTTGATTCACGGTTTGATCATTAATGAATGTTAAAGGGTAAGATTCTTTGATTGTTTTGAATAGGAGAGTCATGATTTGAAATTCATTGTGTGATGAGTATGGCTACGTTCTTTGGAGTATGAGTGTGTGCATTGCATTTTAGAATTAAGAACTAGGACCATTGAAATGATTCATTTGAAAAGCACTTTTGCAAGAAGTTTAAACCCCCGTTTTTAAAACCTCTCTTCCTTCTTGAATTTTGTTTGCTTGAGGGCAAGCAAAAGGCAAGTTTGGAGGAGTTGATATTGCTGCATATTTCGTGTGTTTTGCATACATTTGAGAGAGTTTCTCATGCATTTACCTTGCATATTAGGCTAGTTTGCACCATTTTAGGTCATAGAGCACTTTCGCATTAGCATTTGCATATTTCTTGCATTATGCATCACATTCAGGTTGTTTTCGGATTCTTTGAAGCCTTGGAGGATTCGTGGACGTGCTGATGCTCGTGAGGAGCCCATGGACACTTGGAGGAGTTAGACGCTCAGCAAAGAGACCTGAGATCGAGTAGCGGATCGAGCAAGGTAGGTTGATTTAGACGAGATCGACCAGAGGATCGAGTGACCAAGATGCAAGGAAACAGATCGAGATCAAGATCGAGTAAGAAGATCGATCTGAAGTACGGATGTAAATGACGCCATGCAGATCGAGTAGCAGATCGAGCTTTGATATCCCTTGTATTTACACTATTTAGGGCTGCATTTAGTACATATTTTGGTCCTCTTTTACATGTTTTCCCTTAGCTTTTGTCCCGTTTTCTTCTCCTTTTAGACTTAGGCTGCATTTAGAGTATAGTTAGCATTTACTTTGCATTTTGGATGTTTTTAGGTGCTTTTGGAGCTAAAAGGAGCTTGGAAGAGTTTTGGGAATGATACAAGATGCTAGCTGGGCAAAAGGGAGCAAGAAGGATTACAGCAGAAGATCTGTGCAGAAGTTTTCGGTCAGAGCACAGAGAGTATCGGTCAAGGATGACCGATACGGAGCAGTATCGATCACCAGTATCGGTCAAGTGTGATCGACACAAACACACCGGATAGATTTCAGTCATATGTGTCGATCACTCCAGACCGATAGGGATCCATTTCGGTCACTGAAGACCGACGCAACTGACCGATACTGACCCAGCCCAAACCTGTTTTTAATTACGCTTTTGCCATTACTCTAGAGCTTCCTTCTCTAGGCTATAAATAGCCTCTTTTTCCAGATTTTCGAGATGTCTTGTCAAAATACTGTTCTTGAGCATTTTCTTTAAGTTTGTAAGACAATTTCTTTGCTTTGTTTAATATAATCAAGTATTTGCTTTAATCTTTCTTTAATCTCTCTTTTAATCATGATTAGCATCATTTCCCTTTGTGAATTGGTGTTAAACATGATTATGAGTGAGTAGTTATCTTAGGGTTTCTAGATGTGGTAGATTATGGGAATTTAAGGCTTGATTAAGGCTTGTTAAGTGCTTCAGTTTATGGGCTCCTCTCTATTAATCTGTTATTCATGCTATATTAGTCTTGATCAAACTTGTCTAAGTTGTTAGCTTTCTCTTATGCCCACCAAGTGTTTGATGAAATGCTGATCTTGTTTAATAGAGGATTTGCTGGCCTTGGCTCAAGAGATTGACTGTTTGGGGAGCATTTTGACTTGAATAGAGTTGTTTACTCTTGCTTGCTTGATTAGTTAGTTCTTGTTAGAATGTTTAGCAAAAGGTTATTTGCCAAGAGATTGGATCTAACTAGCTTAATTGTGAACTCTATGTCTAGGAATCACCATTGCTTGCTTACTTGCTTGATCAATGTAGTTTGAAACAGCCTTAGTTAATGTCTGAAATTCTCCAAAGTCAATAACCACATCTAGGAACTTGCCTTTCTCTTATTTGAATCTCGGATTTGCTCTGTTTTGCTCTGTTTTTCTTGTTTAAAACTGCTTAATTTGCTTCTGCTTTCACTTTGTTTGCTGCTTGTTTCACTTAGGTTGCTAGAACTGTTGCTTAGGCAACAAGACCAATTTTCTGCTTGCTTGACTTAGAGATTTTACCTCAACTCTTCTGTTTTCAACTCTTCCCAATTGGATTGACATAAAATCCATACTACAACTGCCTAGTACAATGGGTGATTGACCAAGAGAGTCACAAATCTTGTATCAAGCTTCCAACCCGATCAGCACAAGATCGACTCAGAGATCGACCAAAGCCATCCGATCCAAGACGAAGATCGAGCTTCCTGCTCGATCCCAGACTACTTTAACCGTTTTTGGCTTCTAGCAAAGGGGGGACCATCGAGCTGTTTGTCCACTTTGGGAAGGCGGCGATCCTGCTTTCACACACACTTTCACTTTTATCTTTTTTTTGTCTTCCTTCTTCTAGCTTAGGCGATTCTGCCAGTGTAGAACCTTTAAGCTATTTCTTGCATTTGAACCTTTGAATATCGAATCTTTTGCTTTAATCAATCGTTAATCATGTTTAGTAGATCATCTTTTGCATTCTGTTCGGTTTTCTTTATGTGTAGCGAGTAGTTTCATTTGGGTTGATGGGTTGAGGCGATTCAAAAGGGGTTGAAAAGGTTAAAGCTGTGAGTTTTCTTGTTCTTCATTACCTTCTCTTCTAGGATCTTGAGTACTTAAGGCTTAGAGAGTCTCATGCCAAGATCTCTATGATCCAAGGGATGTCTTACCTTGACAGGATTCAGATGTCCTGGAAAATCAGATCCTAGAGGCTAGTCTTTCCTTTCCCACACGCCATGGTTGTAAAGGGGACTAGTTAGGTCATTGTTTGAAATCTGTGTTCCTTGCCCTTCGATCTCTTTTTCCACCACATGTCGTTGGTTTGGAGAAGAGATTGAGGGATTGTATCATACCACACGCCATGGATGGTTCTTGTTTTGTTTTCAAGGCTTAGAGAAACCTCCTAAAGGTGTAGATCTAAATATTTTCAAACCAAGCTTTAATCTTTGAGACCCATGAATATGACTCTCAACCCTAGACCCTCTTTCTTAGTGTTTTAAATCTCGGTTAATCATTCGCTTGCCATTCAGTTGCATCATGTTCATCAAAAATCATTTCTGTTTAAGTTATTTGTAGATCGATCCATTCTGCTCAATCTAGCGGTCGATCCAGTGGTCGATTCACTAGTCGATTTTTAGTTTTTAGTAGCCTTGCATTTTTAATCTTTTGCTTATTCCTCGTGGTAGTTAACCCTCTTCCAGGGATTTTAAAATTGTTTTGCTTTGTATTTGGCCTTTGCATTTAGTTTTTAGGGATTTTACCAATCATTTTACCATTTTGCTTAGATTTGCTCATTCCCTTGCATTCTTAGGGAACTTGCTACCCCTAGGTGTGGATTGATACCTCTCTTGCATGCTATACTACATCTCAGTGTTGCATTAAAGCTTTGATAATCATTGCATTGCAAAAATCTGTTATCAACCTACATGCGCAACACTGACTCATTGGGACCTACTCCAGCTCTTGGCTTCTATGCCTACATGTTCTACAACCACCACTATGAGAAGAAGGTTTGCATCCCGCTTAATTCAGACGAGACGCACCTCCAAAGCATCGGTACGATTGAGTTCTTGCCAAGTGATGAAGAATGCTTCGCACCTCTTGAAGCCACAACCACGCCACCTCAGCTCACTCGTCCACCATCAGAGTCACCTCCTTCAGATGATGAGATGCCCCCAAGGCTTTGATCTTCCCAAGCTTGACTATGAGCCGCGTACAAAGGCTGAGAAGTTCCTTGCCTCGGTTGTTGAGATTCAGTGCAAAGTTAACAAGTGGCAAGGCAAGATGATCAAGAAGCTGGCTAAGAAGATCAAAGACCTACAAAGAAGCTCATCTGAAGCGTCTTAAAGTGAAGAGGTTGAACAACCGGAGAGGAGAAAAAGATCACCCGGAGGTGTGGAGATCTGTGAGCCTCAAGGACCAAGCCGGACGTATCTCTCTCCATGAAGGAGCAAGAACAAAGACAAGGAGGTGCTTCACGACACTCCTAGAAAGAGCAGGAGGACTGGAGCATCCTCAAGCTTCAGCCATGCCTAGCTCCAAGGTACCAAAACACAAACCCTTGTAAATATCATGCATTTTTTTTTTAATTTTTGCTTTGTGTTTTTGATCTCCTCTTGAATTTGTTTGCCACCGAGACGGTGTCATTCAAGTTTGGGGGAGAGTGTGTGGTTTGACATGTTTTATTTGGATCTTATTTTGTGTTAGCATCCTTGAGTCATCATGCATCATCTAAGTGCATAGAAAAATACAAAAAAATCATAAAGTTTTTTTAAAAATTTTAAAAAAATCATGTAGCTTGCATTAGCATTGTTAAACATTTTAGGATTGAGTCTAGAATTTTAATCATTTAGGTTATTTGCATATGTATAGGGAGCAATGATATTAATTTTCCTTTTTTAAGCTCATGAATTAGTTCAAGGCCCTAGTTAGTAGTTTTTTGATGCTTTGTACATTCTTTCAAAGTAAACTCTAACCATATTTGGATCATTTGTCTTGATTTTCGTGGCTTAAGTTAAAAAAACATGAATTGAATCCTTTCCTATCAAGTGGAACCTTAATTTGAATTTTTGACTCATCATACTTGTACATTTGAGAAAGGATACATGGATTACATATATACATATTTAGGCTTTCTTATTCCTTTCACCATTCTCTTGTAAACCTAAGTAGAACTCCTCACCTTAACCCTTATCCTCCTTTCAAGCCAAATTTCGTGTGTGATATCATATTGTGAGGCCTTTTATTTTCGGTTGAACTTGGCATAAAGTGTTAGGTTTAGGCGACATGATTAGTTTGAAAAGGGATTCATAGTTTTAAGTGGGTGGTCTTGAATTGTTTTAAATGAAAAGCTCTAGTTGAGAAGAAAAGGAGATAGCTCTCAAAAACAAAAAAAAATAAAAAAAGAGCCAAAAGGCCAAATGTTTAAAGAAAAAAATATATATTTTGAGAAGGGAGCTATCAAAAGAAAAGAAAGGAGCTAAAGTTATGTATAAGGCCATCCCACTAGCGATAAGAGAGGTCTGAATGATGTGTTTATTTGGGTTAAGCTTGGCGGATTGCCTTGTTGTTGTGGGTAGTCTCTAGAGGGTGAGTGAGCTTGAAAAAGAAAAGAAAAATGAGAGAGGGATTAGGATCATTGTTAGTGTATATGGGTAGATTAGAGTCTAGTCATGTATGCATCAATTGCCTTTACCTTTAGCATTATGCATGATTTCAACCCTTTTTGAGATAAATCATTGCTTGAATTATCCTCATGAATGAGATCATTCTTATCTCATGACCTTGTCCCTAGCCAAATGTATTCGGTTTTAAAATGCATAAGTGTGATTCACGGTTTGAACTTAATGAATGTCAAAGGATAAGATTCTTGGATTGTTTGGAATATGAGAGTCATGATTTTAGATTCAATATGTGATGAATATGGCTAAGTTCTTTGAAGTATGAGTTTGTGCATTGCATCTTAGAATTGAGAACTAGGACCATTGAATTGATTCATTTGAAAAACACTTGTCAAGGAATTTGAGCTCCCATTTTTAAACCTCTCTTCCTTTCTTGAATTTTGTTTGCTTGAGGGCACGCAAAAGGCAAGTTAGGGGGAGTTGATATACTCACATATTTCGCATATTTAGCATGCATTTAGAGTAGTTTTCATGTATACATCGTTCATAATAGGCTAGTTTTCACCATTTGTCTCATTTTAGGTCCTAAGTGCACTTTGCATTAGCATTTGCATATTTCTTGAATTCTTGCATCATATTCAGGTTGTTTTGGATACATTGGAGCTATGGAGGTTGCGTGGACATGCTAAGGATCGAAAGGAACGCTATGGACACTTGGGAAAACTCAGCCATGCAACAAAGGAGCCGAGATCAAGGTAAAGATCGAGGCAAAGATCGAGCTAGGCAGGTCGATCTAGACAAGATCGACCAGAAGATCGAGACACCCAACTCGTTTCAAGAAAGAGGATCGAGATCAAGATCGACCAAGGTGATCGAACGTGAGTACGGATGTGGACTAAGCCCAGGAAGAACGAGAGCCAGATCGAGCTCACGACTCGATCAGCCGAGGATCGAGCAGAAGATCGACTGAAGCATTCGATCCACCCGACCGAATTGACCCAATGATCAAGAAAAAGAAGACGTTCTAGCCGGGAGATCGAGTGATCAGATCGACGACTCAGCTCGATCTCTGACCCTTATCCGAACATCTCACTTTTGGATTTAAGTGAGGGGACCATTTCTCTTGTCTACCCTATTTTCGGCAATTTTTGTGAACCATTCATATTGTCAACTACCAGCTTTAGCTTTGCTCTTTCCTTAAGCAAGAAATCGCCATTGTTTTATGTTTTCAAGGTTTTCATCTTTGTAGAACCTTAATCTAGTTTTAATCTTAAGCATTTCTCTTAATGTATCTTCTTTAATCGTTTTAATCATGCTTACCTTTTCTTTCTTTGCATTTTCATCGGTTTTTATCATGTGTAGTGAGTAGTCATTTATGGATTTAAGGTTGAGGTGATTAAGGGGTTTTAAAGGTTTAAGCTTTGGTCTTTTTCTTGTTCTTAACTCATTCTCATCTTGGATTTGGGGGCTTCAATGCCTAGAGAGTCTTGAGAAAGATCTCTTTGATCTTAGGGATTTCTTTACCTTGACAGGATTCAGGAGATCCCTTAAAACCAAATCGAAGAGACTAGCTCATCCTTTCAGAAACGCCATGGATGCTTAGGGAGCTAGTTAGGCCATTATTTGAGATTTATGCTTCATGTTCTTTGAGATTTCTTTCCACCACACGCCATGGGTTAGGAGGAAAGGTTGAGGAAAGGATTTATACCACATGCCATGGATAAATCTAGTTTAGCTTCTCAAGGCTTGGAGATAGCACCAAAGGTGTAGATCTATGTTTTCAAACCCAAAGCTTGAATCTTGAACCTCTTAAACATGACCGTCAACCTTGAATCCTCTTTTAGCATTTAAAAACTTAAAAGTAATCATTTTCTAGTTATAAAGTCTGCATCTTTTGTCTTAGTTTCTTGAATATCATCCTAAGTTGTTAGATCTTTCCTTTTTTGTCTGCCTTTAGCTTTTGAATTTTAAAAACTAGTTTTCTTGCATTTTAAATTCTTAGAAGTCATCTAGTAGTTGTTTAACCCTTCGGTAGGGATTTTAAAATAGTTTATGTTGTCATTTGGTAGTTGCATTTAGTTTTTATCGATTTTCTCCTCCGTTTATCCGATTTCACTTAGATTTGCTAAGCTTTTGCATTCTTAGTAGCTTTCATCAACCTGAGCTGGATTGACACCTCTAGCACTATACTTACCACTATAATGTGCTTTAGGATTGATAAACCTGACCCAAAAATAATCTTGTTATCACTAAGCCTCTGTTCCAGAAGACAGGGTTCCAGAAACCTTACCAGAACAGCAGCAACTTCAATAGGAACTATGGTTCTTCTTCCTATCAAGCAGCACCTCCACAAGACAACAAGGTGGAAGCTATGTTAGAACAACTCCTAGAGGGACAGCAGAAGCTGACAGTTTCAATGGCAAGATGGATTCGCTGTATCAGGACCTGAATGGAAAAATTGAGAGTCTGGACTCTCATATGAAGAAGCTGGATGTTCAAATTGCTCAAACTGTAGGAGCTGTTTAGAAGCAAGAGGGATTGCTTCCTGGAACGACTGATGATAATCCCAAACATCATGTGAATGCCATCACATTGAGGAGTGAAAAGAACCTGCAACCAGTGTTGCAGAAGGATTTGAGCTCAGAGAAATTCGTTGGACTTGAAGAGTATAAAGATGATGAAATTCCTGCTGAAATACAACGAGTGCTGATCATCACCCAGGAGTGGTGTCGCTCGTTACCAACTTCGCAAGCCCCCTATGTGAATTTATCACAAACGAGTGACGACCGTCACCAATCCAGTGACGCTCGTCACCCACAACGATCCACAGCTGCTTTGCCTGAGCCTTCAAACAATGCTATGGAAACGGTGTGCAAGCCTAAGGTACCCTATCCTAAGCATCCTAAGAAGTCTAAATATGAGCTTGAAGATGCCAGATGCAAGGCTATCATGGATAAGCTGGTCATTGAGATTCTATTGATTGATGTTGTGAGGATTACTCCTGTTATAAGAAGGTATGTGAAGAGAATGGTGACCAACAACTTGAGCTTCGAGGCACGAGAAATGATGATCAACGAGCAGGTCAGTGCAGTGATTCAGAACAGAGTACCAGAGAAGCTTTCAGACCCAAAAAGCTTTGGTTTAGACTACACAATATTTTCTGACAGATTTGAGAGATCATTGTGATGCCTCTTTCTGTTGTCAAGTGCTTAGGGATTACCGATTTTAAGTCTACCAGGATATCTCTTGTCCAAGCTGATAGATCAGTCAGAGTTCCTGAAGGAGTGATAGAGGTTGTTCCTATCAAATTAGGAGAATGCATGATTCCTACTGATTTTGTGGTTCTGGAATATGGAGAAGAACCCAAAGACCCTTTGATTCTTGGCAGACCCTTCTTGGCTACTGCAGGAGCTATTATAGATGTCACGAAGGGAAGCATTGAGCTGAATGTTGGTGATTTGGCGATGCAATTCGAAATGGAGAAGCTGATGAAGAGGCTAACCATAGATGAACAGACTTTCTATATGAATGTTCTTACCAACCTTGCTGATCAAATCTTTCAAGAGATGAGATCAGAAGACCCCTTGGAGAGGGCGTTGACCACTTCTACAGCAGAGTATGAGCATCTGGATGCAGCTGCTACTGGCTACACAAACATGATGGATGCTATTGCACATGTGATGCAACTGGTTGCATAGGATGAGCTTGTCACTTCATCTGCGAAAGCTGCTGCAATGGGTGATTGGAGTGCAGCAAAAGCACCAAAAGTTGAGCTTAAACAGCTCCCTGCAGGGCTAAGCTACGCTTTCCTTGGATAAAACTCCACTTATCCTGTTATTGTTAATGCTTTATTGAACAATGTATAGCTCACTCTTTTGCTAAGTAAGCTGCGCAGATTTGGCAAAGCTCTTGGCTACTCTCTTGATGATATTTCAGGGAAATCTCCGGACTTGTGCATGCATAGGATACATTTGGAGGATGAATCAAAATCATCAGTGGAGCACTAGATGAGGCTGAATCCAAGTCTGCAGAATGTTGTCAAGAAAGACATCATGAAGCTGCTGCAAGCTGGGATTACCTATCTCATATCAGACAGCGCTTGGGTCAGTCCTGTACACGTGGTCCCTAAGAAAGGAGGGGTTACAATGGTGAAGATTGACAAGGATGAGTTGATTCCAATCACCAAAGTGACAGGAAACAGGATGTGCATCAATTACATGAAGCTGAATGCAGCCACAAGGAAAGATCACTTCCCTCTACCTTTCACAAATTAGATGCTTGAGAGGCTGGCGAATCGATATATCACGGTTTTTATGGTTTTTAACCATGGTATAACTCCTTTTTATTGAGTATTTTTGGTCTTTTTAGAGTCCTAGTAGAGTTTTTACAGGTTATAGCATGTCTGGAGCATAATTGGAGATATTGAAGCTTTTTGGACCATTGCAAGATGAAGCCACGAAGTGTGGAATTCGGAAGAAAAGTATGGATTTGGGTGACGCTCGTCACCACCTATGGTGACGCTCGTCACCCATAGAGGAAGGGTCGTGGCCTGTACTTTAAAAGATTAGGAAGAATTTGCAGTTTTGGCCCAAAAGTTCTAGTATTTGCAAAAAGGTCCCAGATTGTGATTTACTTGTATATTAGGTTTTTCAGCCATTTTCTGGCAGATATCTTGTATCTTATTCTTTTTGAGAGCTTGAGAGAGAGATTTGTGACAGAGATTTTGGAGAGACAAATCATACTCCTTCAGAGCAGATTTCAAACTCCTTTATTTCTATTTCTTATTTCTCTTATACGATCTATTCTTTTTATGATGTTTGTTTCATTCACCTTGTCTGAGTAGTTTGTTAGTTAAGTTAGAGCTTTTCAAAGGTTGAAGAAGAGTTTGTAGAATTTCTAACTTATATAAAATCCATTGGTTCTTCATCTGTACTCGCATTCATTACGATTTCTTAGTCACATCATCTGGATTTCGAAACCCTAGGTTGTTTGATAGATGTGAGAGCATTATTAATCACATGAACTAGTTAAAATGCCCTAGTGCAAAGAGATTTCAAACTCTGTGATTTAGGCATTGTTAACTTCTGCAATGGGAATTGGTTAGTTATACCTTTGCGATTCATGTTCAAGACGGTTTTAATTCATTCCTGAATGCATGCATTCTACACTCTCGGATTCAACCTGCGAATTGTCCTGACTTAGCGCCATTAGCTTTCTGAACTATAAGAACAAGCATAAAACGCCCACTTGCATTTATTTTACAGTTTCACATTACATTCATTACTTATTCCTTAGCTTAATCTAAATCTACAAATCGCTATTGTAGTTTACATACTCCCTTGGGATTCGATAACCCCTTATACTACAACTGCTTTGATGTGCACTTACAGTAGTTTTTATTTGGGTAAAAACCTGAGCCCTATCAAGTTTTTGGCGCCGTTGTCGAGGAGTAATAGCTGCCTATCGATTTTTAGTATTAGGATTTTGTCTAAGTCTTAATTTGTTAACTAACTTTCTGTTACTTTTCTTTGTGCTGGTTTCAGGTGTATGCCTAATCGCAGTACCAGAAGCAACAAAGAGAAGGAACTTGTGACTTTGAGCATCGACAAACTTGCTAAGTTGGAGAGGACCATCAGGAAAACTAAGAAACAGTCTACAATGGTTGCTCCACTGATCTTGGTTGAAGATGCAGAAGGTCATTTGGTTGACAAAGAGGGAAACAGGAGGAACGAAGAAGGGCAAAGAATCGATCAAGATGGGAATGTTATTCTTGAACAGCAGGTTCAACAAGTGGGACAAGACGCTGGAGTCCCTGCTGCTGCTAATAACGTTGTTGGGCGTTATGTTCATAAGACTCTAGGAGATACAACAGACCTGAACAGTTCTATGCCAACAGAGCTGCAATCCGTCCTTCATGGCAAGTTGGATTCGCTGTATCAAGACCTGAATAGAAAAATTGAGAGTCTGAACTCTCACATGAAGAAGCTTGATGTGCAGGTTGCTCAAACTGCGGGAGCTTTTCAAAGCAAGAAAGATTCCTTCCTAGAAGGAGTGATATCAATCCAAGCACCAAGTTAATGCCATCACAGTCAGGAGTGAAAAAGAGCTTGAAACAGTGCAGGAAAAGAGGCTGCGTGCAGAGCAAATCATGCAGCAGATGGAGTTTGAAGATGAAAGTTCCGTTGTCTTAGAGATCAGTGACGAGCGTCACCAAAGAGGGTGTCGCTCATCACCCAATTTGCAAGGCCCCGACACGACATCGTCCCAGATCAGTGACGAGCGTCACCACCCTGGTGACGGTCGTCACCCACCCCAGAACGAAGCTGCTTCACCTGTAACTGCAAATAATGGCCAGGAGCAAGCCTATAAACAGGAGATAAAAGAAGTCAAATGCAAAGCTATGATAGACAAGCTGATGTTTGAGATCCCTCTTGTTGATGCAGTCAAGCTTTCACCAGCTCTAAGAAAGTATGTAAAGATAATGGTTGTGAATGGTGTAAGTCTTGAGGAAGGAGCTTTGATTACCAGAGACATCAGTGCAATTGATAGGGCTCAGGTTTTACTCAAATAAAACTACTGCAAGTGCACAGCAAAAGCAATTGTAGTACAAGGGGTATCGAATCCGAAGGGAGTAATGCAAACTACACTATCGAATTGTAGATTCGGATTATGCTAAGCAGGATATAATGTATGTAATGCGAATTAACAAATAAAAGTAAGCAAACGATTTTTGGCAGATGATCTAAGTTTCAGAAGACTAAAAGCGCTAAGTCAAGACAGTTCGCAGGTTGAATCCAAGAATGTAAAATGCAGGAAATCAGGAATGATTAAGAATCGTTTTAAACATGAATCACTGATATATAACTAATCAATTCTCGTTGCAAAAGTTATCTATGCCTAAATCACAGAGTTTCAAATCTCTTTGCGAATCCTAACAACCTAAGCATGCAGGAATGATCAGATTCAATTGTTTACAAAACTCCTATGCCAAATCTCTTTGCACTAAGTTGTTTTGCTTATCAAATACTAGTTCAGGTTATGAATAATGCTCTCACATATATTTAACAACCTAAGATTTTCGGATTCCTAGATGATGTTTCTCAGAAATTCAATTTTAAAGCAAGTAGAGATGAAAAACCAGAAGATATTCCTAACAGAATTGCGATTCTACAATCTCTTCAACAACCTTTGAAAATCCCTAACTTAAGTAGCAGATTACTCAGACATGATTATGAGATCACAAAACATAACTGAATAATATTGCATTAAGAGAAAGAGTAAAAGAATAGAGGGGTTCGAAATCTTCTCAAAAGAGTACAGGATTTGTCTCCCCAAAAAGCTCTGAATAAATCTCTCTCTAAGCTCTCTGAATTCTCAAAAACTAAGATAATAGCCAACAATGGCTGAAAAACCTAATAAATAAAGGCTAAACACGATCTGGGGTCTTCTTGTAAATAATGGAACTTGTGGGCCAACTCTGTAAATATTCTTCATACTTTTAATAAATCCACCACGCTCCTTCCTTGACGGGTGACGAGCGTCACCAAGGGTGGTGACGAGCGTCACCATATGGGATACTTTCTGCTTCGAGCTTGGTACTTCGTGGCTTCAACTCAGAATGCTCCAAAAGATTCCAAAATCTCCAATTATGCTCCAGACATGCTATAACCTGTAAAGACTCTTCTAGGACTCTAAAAAGACCAAAAAAACTCAATAAAAAGGACTTATATCATTGTTAAAAACCATAAAAATCATGATATATCAACTCCCACAGACTTAGCTTTTGCTTGCCCTCAAGAAAACATCAGACAAAGAATAGGGTCGAGGTTTGAAAACAAGAAACAGTCAGTAGTCATCAGGAACACCACATTAGTTTCGAATCCACATACCACAGAGTCAACACAAGATCAAATTTCAGTCAAATCATCACAAGCTTAGCAAATCTCTCAAGTCCAGTCCAAATCCCTTCAAGAAATCCGAAATTTCTCCTGCTAACTCCTTATTTATATCTAAGTGTGAAATCTCATCAAGGTTCTATCATCTCATTCACTCTACAGATTCTTTTCCCTTCTTAACAACTGAAAAATTCAGTCTCAACACAGCTCTCCTATTTTCTCTTCCCTGATCTTTTCCTTTGGATATTTTTGATTTTTTTCACTTCTTTTTCTCAACTTTTACAGTTTAAGATATGGTGCTACTCAATACTTGTGTTCCTTGTGAGGAGACAGGTTCTTGAGTGTGTTCACTACTGTTGTTCCTTGTGAGGAGACAGGGTCATGAATACACCATTCTTTGGACTTAAACTTTTAAAACTACAACAGGGAAGATCAAAGAGAGACTGTATCTTAACCTTATTGTCAGTGCTGAAAGAGAGAATCAAGATCAATAAGAATCAAGTACCAAGATAAGAAGTTGTTTAAAGTTCATCAAGGTGGAGATAACAGCAAATTTTCCAGATTCTCTAAGAACCTAAACCTTTATTGCTAGACCGATCTACCTATGACTTTCAACTTAGTAAGACTTGTAATCAACTACTGTGGCAATGGTTCTTATAAGCAAAACCATCCTATGGTTAGTTCCAAGAAAAACTGACAGTTTCAAAATTTTGACTCTATAAAACAGGTTTTTGACTCAACTTTAAGACTCTATAAACATGACACAAAGCACACAACGTCAGTAACCACCTCCCCCTGAATTAAACAACACTGTCCCCAGTGTTATTAAGCCAAGAGTTGGTCAGAAAAATGAATGAGAAGTCGAAAAACCAAGTCAGAAAGGTGTTACCTCGCGTGGGGTCGGGTGACGAGCGTCACCACGACCTGTATTGCTCAATTGTTAAGTTGGATGTTAATTAATGAAGTGTTGTCATGTGTACTCGAAAGTTAGACTTTTTGAGCACTCAAACACATAATTAACAACATCCAAACATAGCAATAATAACCTGGTTCAACAATCTCACAAAACATCATCAAAGAAACTGACAACTGACTCAAAGAAAACATAAAAAGGACTCAAGAGAAATAAAGATAAAAGAGAAAAATAAACAAGTAACCAGATAGTAGAGCCTCAGTTCTCATCATCGCAAGGCTCAGTGGTGTAATGGGGGCGGACACAACCACAGTTGCTAAGTGTAGCGACAGCATCCCAGAGTCCCTCAAAGCTATCAATGACATACTCCTGAAAAGCAGCCATATCCATGGGTGTATGTGGTCGTGGAGGACGCCTGAAAGCAGTAGAGGAGGTAGTCTGGCGTGTGGATGGTCCAGCATCATCAGCAGCTGCAGTATAAGCAGAAGCACCAGCTGTAGCAGCTCTAGCAGGGCGCAGAGCCAAAGGGCGCAACAGAGTCCGAGCTGGCATGAAGAAAAGCTGGCGTTGGACTCCCTGAATCGTAGTGAGGGCTCTCTGTGGCAGCTTAATGCCAACATACTCTCCAGAAGTAGTAGTGAAAGTCCAGACAACTCCAATCTTCAGCCAAGTGACATGGCGCAGATACTGATCATCCATAAGTGATATGTCACTGCGCAGACTGCAAGGAGTGACATCGATCATGAAATGATGAAAGATCGGTGTCAGAAGGCTGCCAACACTCTCGGTCTTCTCCCCCGGACTGGTGAACGGCTTGGTCTTCAAAAAGACCAGATGCTAAGCAAAAACAGCACCCAAGTTGGCGCAAACCATGCTATCGATAGGGATCACATCATCAAGCATCTCATAAAGTCCGTAGTAGAGGAGAATCAGCTCACTAACTCGAGTCTTGCTAGGCACAGGCTTGCACAAAATGGTATGGCCAAAGAGGCGCAGAATGTACCTCAAGACAGGATGGTGAACCTCTGTCTGCGTGCTAGTCTTGCTGTCATAAACTCCATTCCCGAACTTGGACCAGAATGTCCGCATATGAGTCCACTGAGAGGGAAGGAGAACGCCTGTGGGATGGTCAGAGAAGCCATAGATCCCACAAAGCTCCATCAGACTGATCCGGTATCGAACCCCTCAGATCAGAAACGTCATCGTGCCTTCCTGCGCACGCTTCGCCAGCTCATTCGCGTAGTAGACGCGAACTGTAGAGAGAAACTGGCGGACCAAATCTGGGTAGAGATCATACTGCTGGAATGGCATAGTCCCCATCCCAATGCTCTCCAGAATCTGAACAACCTCCTCGAAGATCCCCATCTTCTCCAGAACAGCAGAATCCGCGAACCGTGTGGGGATAATCTTCACTCCCAGCCACGCATTGTAGAATAGCGTGTCATACTCATCCCACTCCTCCTGGATATCACGGACTATGCAAGTCTCCCGTGATATTTCCTGCCTCGGAGTTCCTGCCCAAGCCACTCCTGAGGCTATTTTCCGATCTTCTCGCTTGGGCCATGGGGGCCTGTAAACCGGATACTGACTGAAGGAATCTGTAGACCCTGTTGCAGTGCTTAAAGACGAGCTTTGCCTTGGTCGTGTCTTCTGTCTAGGCATCTGAAAATTCAAGTTCAAAATCGACCAAAAACATCACCAAAATTAACAAAATTTTTCAACTACAGCACTACCAAGAACACAATTCAAGCATCAGTTCAACCCAAATCACCCAAAATTTCCAGATTTTTGCAAATTTCATCATGAACTCGAAAATTCAAAACTTGCAAATCAACCGATAAAAGCTCACATAGATGGTTCCATTCTTCTAATACAACCTAACTAACCATGATTCAACAGTTAAATCAAGCTAATCAAGTCAAAAATCGGATTTTACCAAACCTATGGCGGACTGAAAATTGGGGATTCCGAACATATACCTTGCAGATCTTAAAAATCGAGTTGATATTCAGAAAGAGGAGCAAAATCCGCACGGATTAGACTCTTAAATCACTCAATTTGGTTTGGAAAATCGAAAGTTATGAAACCTCAAAATATTCTATGTGTTCGTTACTTTGTAGGAGTAAACCAAACGAAGAAGAAGAAGAAGAGTACGTACTCGTGCTCGACTTCTACGGGTGACGAGCGTCACCTTAAGGGTGACGATCGTCACCAATTTTTTTTTTTTTGCTGAATAATATTCTAATTACTAATCATAAGCACGAAAAAATCAAAACTAAGTACAATATTTACAACTTACCAGTGGGTTGCCTCCCACTAAGCGCTTGTTTAAAGTCATTAGCTTGACTTTGGTTGGCTGTTTAGACAGCTGGTGCATCATCCAGAGACACAATGTGTCCTGCTGGAATCTCTGCTTGTGCCCAGTAATGCTTCACTATTTGTCCATTAGTGAACTCCTCTCATTTGGAGTTAATCAGGACAATTGCACCATGTAGGCGAGCTTCTTTGACAGTGAAAGGACCTGACCATCGAGAACGCAATTTACCAGGAAAAAGTTGTAAACGAGAGTTGTAGAGTAATACCTGGTCATTGGGCTCGAAATGCCTGGAGATGATCTTTTTATCATGGTATGCCTTTGTCCTCTCCTTGTATAACTTAAAGTTTTCATAGGCCAGATATTTGATCTCATCCAGTTCATTGAGCTGAATCAAACGCCTCTCTGCAGCAGGCTTCAGATCGAAGTTCAGCTTCTTGATGGCCCATTCTGCTTTGAACTCCAACTCTACTGGTAGATGGCACGCCTTGCCATAGAGAAGATGGAATGGTGTAGTCCCAAGTGGCGTTTTGTATGCTGTCATGTAAGCCCATAATGCATCATCCAGCTTTACAGACCAATCTTTCCTTGTCTTCCCAACTGTCTTTTCCAGAATCTGCTTGATCTGCCTGTTGGAAACCTCAACTTGCCCACTTGTTTGGGGGTGATAGGGCGTGGCTACTCTGTGCTGTACACCATACTTCTTCAACAGCTTGTCAAAAACCTTATTGACAAAGTGAGAACCACC
This sequence comes from Thlaspi arvense, assembly GCA_911865555.2. Classification (NCBI taxonomy): domain Eukaryota; kingdom Viridiplantae; phylum Streptophyta; class Magnoliopsida; order Brassicales; family Brassicaceae; genus Thlaspi; species Thlaspi arvense. The sequence continues at coordinate 18,335,698 of OU466860.2, forward strand.
ATCACTTATGACAATCCGCGGGACACCAAATCTAGGAAAGATAATGGTCTTAAACAGCTTCAAAACCACTGTAGCATCATTAGTGGGAGTAGCCAACGCCTCCACCCACTTAGATACATAATCAACAGCAACCAGAATGTATCTATTCCCATAAGATGAGGGAAAAAGTCTCATGAAGTCAATACCCCAACAATCAAAGACTTCAACTTCCAGAATTAAGTTATGTGGTATCTTATGTCTCCTGCTGATTTTTCCTCTTCTCTGGCTAGTATCACAGCTTGTAACGAAGGCCTGGGCGTCTCTGAACATAGTAGGCCACCACAATCCAGCTTGCAATACCTTAGAGACAGTCTTGAATGTAGCAAAGTGTCCAGCATACTCTGATCCATGACAGTGAAAGAGGACGTCCTGCACTTCTTCTTCTGCTATGCATCTCCTGTAGATCCCATCAGCACAATGTTTGTAGAGGTATGGCTCATCCCAATAGAATCTCCTAAGTTCTCTCAAGAACTTCTTCTTAGCATAGCCTTTGAAGTCATGTGGTTCATCCTCTGCAGCAAGGTAATTGGCAATATCAGCATACCAGAGCATAAACAGGCCCTTCAAAAGCCATCTCCAAGCTTGCACAAATCGCAGAAAAGTGTAGAGATTGGTGACGAGCGTCACCAATATTGGTGACGAGCGTCACCTCTTTCGTACACTTTGGTCGCGACTGTTCTGGGTTGGTGATGATCGTCACCCTCCTGGTGTCGCTCGTCATTCCCCTGCAGTTTCGAGAAAACTGCAGGTTTTTAATACTTTCCTCCTGTTCTCTTGTTTCCACCAAGTAGACATTCTCTTCAGGCAAGAAATCATTGATTGGGACACTGTCTTCGACCTGAATCCGGGATAGATGATCAGCAACTCCATTCTCAACACCTTTATTGTCCTTCACTTTAATATCAAACTCCTGAAGAAGCAGGATCCATCTCAACATCCTTGGCTTTGCATCCTTCTTCTGCATTAGATACTTCAGTGCTGAATGGTCAGTATGAACCACGATCTTGGAGTCAACAAGATATTGCTTGAACTTCTCAAAAGCAAACACAACAGCTAATAATTTCTTCTCAGTAGTTGCATAATTCTTCTGAGCATCATCCAAAGTCCTGCTTGCATAGTAGATGGCGTGGAGTTTCATGTCTTTCCTCTGTCCCAGCACTGCTCCAACAGTAAAATCGCTGGCATCACACATTACCTCAAAAGGTAAGTCCCAATCTGGTGGCTGCACAACAGGAGCTGTAACCAAAGCTTGCTTCATCTGTTCAAAGGCAGATTTGCACTCTTATGTGAACTCAAACTTCACATCTTTGCAGAGGAGAGCAGTAAGGGGGCGTGCTATCTTGCTAAAGTCATTGATGAATCTTCTGTAGAAGCCCGCATGACCCAGAAAACTCCTCACTGCTTTGACTGAATCAGGTGCTTGCAGATTTGTCATCACCTCAATCTTCGCCCTATCCACTTCTATACCGTCTGCTGAGACTCCGTGGCCAAGCACAATACCATCATGAACCATAAAATGACACTTCTCCCAGTTTAAAACCCAATGCTTCTCTTCACATCTCTGCAGAACTGCACACAAATTATCCAAGCAGCTTTTGAAAGAGGACCCATAAACAGAGAAGTCATCCATGAACACCTCCATAAACTTCTCTATCATGTCTGTGAAGATCGACATCATGCATCTCTGGAAAATTGCAGAAGCATTACACAGCCCAAAAGGCATTATGCGATATGCAAAAGTATCATAGGGACAGGTAAAAGTGGTCTTCTCCTGATCATCTGGGTGGATGGAGATTTGAAAGAAGCCTGAATACCCATCAATGAAGCAGTAATACTTGTGATTTGCCAGCCTCTCTAGCATCTGATCGATGAAAAGTAGAGGAAAATGATCCTTCCTTGTTGCTGCATTCAGTTTCCTGTAATCAATGCACATCATGTGTCATGTCACAGTCCTGGTTGGAATCAGCTCATCCTTGTCATTTTTCACCACTGTGATACCTCCTTTCTTAGGCATCACGTGCACTAGACTCACCCAAGCACTGTCTGATATATGATAGATGATACCAGCCTGCAACAACTTCATGATCTCTTTCTTGACCACATCCTGCAAATTCGGATGCAGCCTCCTCTGGTGCTCAACTGATGATTTCGACTCATTTTTCAAGTGTATCCTATGCATGCACAAGTCTGAAGAGATACCTGAAATGTCATCAAAAAAGTAGCCAAGAGCTTTGCAAAATTTTCGCAGCTTACTTAGCAAAAGGGTGAGCTCTGCATTGTTCAATGAAGCATTAACAATAACAAGATAGGTGGAGTTTTCTCCAAGAAATGCGTATCTTAGCCCTGCAAGGAGCTGTTTAAGCTCAATTTTTGGTGTTTTTGCTGCAAACCAATCACCCATTCTGGCAGCTTTCACAGATGTGGAGACAAGTTCATCTTGTGCAACCAGTTGTATCACTTGTGCAGTAGCATCTATTATCTTTGTGTACTCTGTTGCAGCAGCATCTAAATGTTCATATTCAGCTGTAGAAGTAGTCAACGTCCTCTCCAAGGAGTCCTCTGAACTCATCTAATGAAAAATCTGATCAACAATGTTTATGAAAACATCTACATAAAAAATCTGTCCATCTATGGTTGGCCTCTTCATCAGCTTGTCCATTGCGAATTTCATCACTAAATCCCCAATAATATACATGTAAGAAATTTTATTTTTATAAATAACAGTTTCATAAACTAATATATTATTGCAAATTACTCTAAACTAATATATTATAAAAATTTCAACCAAAACGTTATTCATATCTAAAATCTGAAACTTTTTCTGAAAACGATAGATATATACGATAAATTAACAAAATCTCAATTCCTTTGTTGGTCACAAATTAGATTTAGAGAATACCAATCAATATTTTATACAGCTTAAACGACTATCGTTCTGATTTCGTATATTTTATATCCACTCAAGATACAAAACGACATCGCACATCATGCGTAAAATCATAACACCATCCCAAAAAATACCCATATCAGAACTATCACATCTCTTTGTAGCGCATACCCGACAACCATCACCAAACACCAAACCTGTTACAGAAAAGCACAACATTACCGGTCACATACACACTTTAAAAAAAAAAACACAGACTTCATTATTGGTCATGTACACAAATCCAAACACTTTCAACCACCAAATGAAACACCAAAAAAGGTACAAAGGAAACCCTAAAACAAACCAAGGAACATAAAGAACCGATCAGAAACCTATTACTCATACAACTACACATTCACAGAAAAGCTATATTATAGTGAGAACATGGTAAACAAAACCATAACTTGGTCACAAACAAAAATACTAAAAATCAATCAAAACCTGTTTTATTCCAATTAGTTGATCATTAATTAACCCTCTATCGAAAAGCAAAAGAGATTTTGAAAAAACACACAGAAACGTATATAACTCGCATAAGCAACATAAACCCAACGTACCAAAGTTTGAAACAAACATTATGTAACCACAAACAACAGAAAAACCTCATGACCCCCTAACCACACAAACATACCATGTGTAATCTCATCTTCCGCATTGATAGTCCAGTAAAACATTATGGTGAGAAACTAAAACCGAAGGAAGGATGCAACAAAAGATGGAATTAGTATAAACAAAAGGTTTGTTCTGTTAGTTCTTAAGCTCTTAGAGAATAGGAACAAACCCCACGATATTATTAAGGTCAAAAAGCAATAGTTAGAGAAATACCCTGCAGGTCCATGAGCGAGAGAGCTCTCTTACCAGATTCCTACAGTGTTATCGCCACTGCACGAAGCAAGAACCGGTGTAGTACCATCGGCGTGAGAGGAGACAGGTTCCAGGCTACGTTCCAAAGCCGATCGATTCTCCATTAATTCCATCTACTACCTTCATCTCTGAATCGAGCCTATAGACCCAGAAAGTCGATGGAGAAAGGTGGAAAGAGTTAGATCTGATATTACCAAAAATCTATAAATTTAATTTAAACCGATCATATATCCAAAGAGCTTTGTCCACTTACTTTTTCATACAGCACGTGCCTCCCTGTTCTGCTTTGCGTCTTTTCATCCTCGTCTCTTTGCTAAATGTGTTTGTTGTAATGGTCTGCCCCAACGCCTGAGGTTCATTCAGATTATCTGCAATGTAGAAACTCATAATGTAAGCAAACTAAAACACCTTAAGAACCAGTGTGCGTAGAGAGAGTCATTAAAAGTTGAGTTTTGACTAACCAACAGCAAAAGTGGTATTTTGATCTTCTTATGCAAGAAACGCAAAACCCTGGGATTTTCCAAAAGCCTTGTCTCGGATGATATTGACATCAACAACTTCACCATATCTACAAATCCAGTTAAAAACAAAAGCTTATAAAAATCCAATATCTGGAGAGTATCAAGAACACTGAATCAGCTCTATAGCAATAACTTACTGTCCAAAAACGGCAAGGAGATCACGTTCGGTGAGATCTTATGCTAAGCATAAGACGAAAACATATGCAGAATATATCCATACCTTAATGATCTATTGCTTGATCCAGCAGCAAACCCCCAAAATACCAAACACAAAGCCACAAAACTAAAATAAGAAGCAAACTAATATTTTGTCAAAAAAAGATCGCAAAGCCAAAGAATCCAAAGAGAACAAAAGAAAAAAGAAAAATAAGAAACAAATCAATGCTAAAAAGAAACTGTGAAAACAATTGTGATGAAGAACCCAGATCTATAAAAGCAAGAGTAAAACGAAATACATACCTATCTAGAGAAGAAAGAATTATCTGGATAGGCTGAGACAAATTGATAGTCAAAGCAATACTTTCTTTGTTGGAAGATCTTTCTCCACGATCTAAGAAAGAAAAAAGAACAAATATTTCTCCGCTGAGAATTGAGAAAGATCTCTGCTTTAATTTCTTCATATCAAACAAAAACAAAAGTCAAAGAACTAAGCAATAATATCAGAAACATCATTATATAACTCTTTTATCCTCTTTTTGTCTCCGGCGTTCCAAGATCTCCCTGTAACGGATTAAAACACAGAGTAAGTAAGATTCATACCAAATTAAAAAAATCAAAGATAAATAAAGAGATATACCATAATATGAAGAACACATCAAATTCAAAAATAACAAACAAATTTATAAACATAAGAAATATGGCTGATGATCACGTAAAATAAAAAACCTAGATTTAGTGGTATATATAGAGTTTATTAGGTTAGAAAATGATAGTTTATTTACTTGTTGCCGACTAAAAAAAAATTAGATATTACCAAATTTTGTATAACCGACTAAAAAAGAATGTAGATATTACTAAATTTTGTATATGGTATCCATAAACAAAGATACAACTTTATCATTGTATATTTTAAACAGATTTATCTAATTGAATGCTGAATATTAAAATTTTGGAAAATGTTAAAATAGATTTAGCGATTTTTTGATTAAGAATATTTAAGTAATGTTTACTATGAAAGAGCTCTGTTCCTTAAAATCGCTTCACAGATAAAGGTTTATATAAATACTAATTCCTTTTAAAAAAAAAAATTGTATTAGATCACTCCATAACGTCATCAAACCTAACCACTCCGATAATCTAGGGAGAAGAAAATGGTGTTTGTATAAAATTGAGTTCAAAGCTAGATATGATGGCGAAAGGAAAAGAGAACAATTCTTACGATTAACATGATGTATCAACATATGTTTCTCTCTACTGCATCAACAGATTATATTCTTAAAACAGTAAGTAGCAATTATGAACCACGCGATGAGTAGCAGCGAGAATGAGAAGAGGCCTATCAGGAACGGCCACCCGACGAGCGAAACACCGAGACACGTGACCAAAGCACACGGCAGAAATGACCGGACCACCGATCCGGCGCTGACCCATTTCCCTTCCATCAAAATTAGAGCAGCAACGTTCACCATTTTCCACTCCATTGAGCCACCATAGCAAAGACGGTTCATACAGTTTGCAACAAACGAATAGCAGTTGCAGGTGAAGAGGTTGTAGGTTCTATGCTCACAGCTACGTGCGCTCGTGCTCAGCGCATCATCCCATGTAACCGCAGCTCCAAACTCGGTGTGCTTGAATCCATACTTGCACGTGTGCCCACCCAAGTTTGGTGGCAAGCAACACTGCAACAAAACACACACATTCGTTCCAGTGAACATCGTTAAAGATAAGAAGAAATGTCTCTCATCTTTGATCAAAAGGGTCTCATCTTTGATCAAAAAGGTCTTATCTTTGATAAAGAACTGACACAAAGCATAAAGACAAAGAAGTCAGTTGTTCTGTTTGATCAAAAAGGTCTCATCTTTGATACAGAACTGACCCAAAAGATAAAGCCAAAAAAGCTAGTTGTTCTGTTATCTAATCAAAGTTTCATGAACCATCGAAGTTAAGCCAGATTTTTATTGAATAGAGAAGCAGATAACTATGGATACCTGAGTTCTATCGAGTTGGAGATACCGAGCAGGAGGACCAAATGCGAAATCGTCGACATTGATAAAGTTAGAACCAGAAAAGTCCAGAATGACTCCATCCTCTCTGCAAAGACCAACATGACCAATGAAAGGAGCCAACCAAGAGACAACAGGGAGAGGAGTCCAGACGATACAGCACGGGAATATCCCCTTTTTCGTATCAATCTCACATAAAGGCCAAAGATCATCATCATCATCTTGGTTTGTGTTTGGTAAAGAAACCGCTTCTTCAACATCATAAGCTCGTTTCAGATCCATCAAAGGAACTCTTTCACGGGACATTTAGTTTGTTTGCAGATCCCAGAAACGAACCAACAACACTGCCTATAACACAAGAGTAGTCTAATCATCAGCCAGAAGAAAGAAGCAAAACTAACTCTTTTCGATCAAAAATAAAGCCTTTTAAGAAACCCACAACATCAGTTAATTATCAGAAATCATTCAGATCTAGAGAAACCGTTGAGAATATTGCATGGAGTAATTTGATTCTTAAACATCTCAATTTGTTACAAAGCATCAGTTTCTGATTTAAGATTTCGAGGATAAACAGCATTGTGTTTTTCTCTGAGAATTTCACTAAATCTTGGGAAGCTAAAAAAAAACCCATTTAGACCTCTCCATAGAAACCCAAGATTTAAACCACAAAAGAAAATCACACAGAAAAGTTAAAAATCAAAGGAATAAGGAAAACGAAAGTCGAGTTTCTCTCAATTTCACCTGTCAAAGACGCCGACGCCTAACGGATCGACGCAGAGAAACAAAGTCGCTAAATGCTCAAAGAAGGAGAAGAAACATATGCTTTGGCTTTTTATTAATAAAAGGGGAGATTTTTGTAAAAGAGACGTTTCATCCAGTTCTAGACATTTATTGAAGAAAATCGAGCAAAGGTTCAATGAACCCAGAATATTTCTCAATTACTGAGCCTTCTTATTTATTATTTTTTCATCCATAGTTTTTATTATTAAGCCCACGAAAAATACAAATACCGGCGGCAATAGTTAATATTTTCGGTAAGGCCTCTATCAGGCTTAGGCTGCCCCCACCCCCTCAGCCAAAGCATGGAGTAGCTGCTCCCGCGCCGGCAAAAAAAAAGAAAAGAATTTTTCTCGGAGCCATAAGAAGTCCAAACAAGGAAAGCAAACGAACAGCTACAGCATGACATGACGAACACAAAACCTAAGTCATAACTAATCTAAGATAAGTCAAGTCTAATGACTAATCCTACTGAAGAAAAACAATCTCAGCCTCTCTGTTTAAAGACTCTGTTCGGGCTTACGTGAAATAACTTCTGTTCTGCTTAGGAGCCGGCTTTAGGAACTTCAATATGTCTATCTTGTTCAGCTTTTTTTTGTTTTGGTTTCCTCTGCACCTTCAATGTTCACTATCGCTTCTTTGTTACATCAATTGCTTCACCGCAACTGAATCGATAAATGACTGATTGCTTTTATTTCTATGTTTTTTATCCTTTTTTGCTATGGAACCAATCTTTTTAGGTAGATCAAATTGTTAACACATTTTGTAACCTATCATTTCTATTTACAATTAAGCAAAAAAAAAAAAAAAAAAACAATCTCAGCCTCTATTGTGCTTCTGTGGGAGATGTTTTGTTGTACCTTTGCAAGTTCGAAATTGGCGGCTGTAGGCTGCTTCTTTGGCTGCCCGAAGAAGCTCCCATGCTGCCGGTTGTAGAGTAGTGTCTTTGCCTGTTGTGTTTAGTTCATTTTGGAATCTTTAAACAGCTTAAAATAGAAGTCAATTTTATTTTGCTTCTCTGATGGATCTTATTTTGGATTGTTATTTCAGAACTAATTGCATCTTTTTGCGTCAAAGTAACATTGTGGTCTTCACATTCAGCTCAAAATCATTTCATGCTAGACTTAGTTACCTTATGCTGCTTGTATTTCTCTAACGCACCCGAAGAAGACGAAACAAGCCTTACTCGTCTCTGATGTAACCGAACTAAACTATTATCATCGACTGGACGATATTGATTTCTACACTCCCATTTAAACCTGTCTTGGTCATAGCACTCTCATTTGAAAAAGTTGGATTTATTATATGGCTAAGTTGAGGAACAATTTAACGTGGTGGAAGAAGAGAAAGAGGGGATAAAGAAACAAATGGAGCAAAGTACCCAACGTTAGACATCAATCGGGACAATGAAGCAAATACTTAGTAGAGAGCAAATTACCAGGATCAATCAGACAAAGAAGGGACAAAGGACTAAGTTAATTCAATTATAGGGTTTTTGAATCCTCAAAATTTCAGTTGCAACTAACAGAGATAAAGCCAAATAAACAAAGAACAAAAACTTTAGTCCCCGACATTGGGAAAATGAAGCCTCTTAAGATACAAAAAATTTCATAGCTTTCTTGGAGGTTCATTTTTCAGGATCTTGAGGAATCAATAATCTCTCTTGAAGAAAGAAATTTGATTTTGTCTTCCGTAACAAAATTCCGTTATAGAGTATAGATGACACACATAAGAGATATTGAAAACTCACTAAACCAGTTTAAAAGACAAACCATAAAAGGAATAAAAACCCAAGCGTACTTATATAGTGAGATATAAAATTTTCATTTAGAGAGAAAGAGAGATTCATTTAGTCTGCCTTGAGTTGCTTCACGTAAGAGCATCCTCCAACACTCTTGTAGTCACAGTGACTCAATTCGCTAAGCTTGCCAAGTTTTGTTTCATAGTTTTGGATTAGATCAAACCTACATATAGTGCAAGTGCTACATATAGTGCAAGAATCACTAGTAAAAAAACTGCCTATAGCCACGAAATTGTTCCGGTCATGTTGTGGTTTTTTTTAACATAGTCACGTAAAAGTTATGAAATTATCACGAAACCATAAACTGTGACTATCTGTGACTTTTTCGTGACAAAATTAGTCACGTGTTTGTTATGAAAATGATGTGGCAAAAAAAGCCACATTTTAATCACATCTATTTCGTGGTTTATAAAAAATAGCTCTATGTGCTATATTAAAATGTTGTGCTATACTAAAATTTTGTGACATTTTATTTGTAAATTTAATTTTTTAAATATTATAAATAGATCTATGTTAAATCATAAACTCTAAAATCAAACCATAAATCCTAATTAATATCAAACCCGAAACCATAAAATCACACCCTATATATCCTAAACTCAAATCCTATGTATCCTAAACTTAAATCCTATTTATCTTAAACTCAAATCATAATCTAAAAATTAAATTTCAATTCTTAAACTTCCAATTTATAAACATAAATATTAAATCATAAACTCTAAAATCAAACCATATACCCTAAAACCAAACCCTAAACCCTAAAACCAAACCCTATATATCCTAAACTTAAACTCTATATATCCTAAACTCAAATCCTATATATCCTAAACTCAAACCCTATATATCTTAAACTCAAACCATAGTCTGAAAATTAAACTTCAGTTCTTAAACTTCCAATTTATAAACATAAATATTAAATCATAACTCTAAAATCAAACCATATACCTTAAAACCAAACCCTATACCCTAAAATCAAACCCTACATATCCTAAACTCATACCATAATCTGAAAATTATAAAATTTAAATCTTAACTTTCAATTTCCAAACATAAATATTAAATCGTAAACTCTAAAATCAAACCCTAAACCCTAAAATCAAACTCTATTGATAAACACTTTTTGAGCAACGATTAAATTGCAGTGAGGTTATCAAACTCAAATGCAAGACATGTTGTAGTACAGCAAGCAAGAGAGAGTCAATCTATGCCTAGGATGATAGATGATGCACAGAGAATACAAGGACTAATGCAAATCTAAGCAAAATGAGATGATTTATGAGAAAATCTCTAAAAACTAGATGCAGCAACTTAAATGGAATGAAACCTATTTTAAAAATACTAGAAAGGAAGAAACTACCACGAGAAACAAACAGAATAATTAAAGGAAAAAGCTTCGAATTATTAAAATTCGACTAGTGGATCGACCATGAGATCGACCACTAGATCGAGCAGTAACAATCGATCTCGTCTAAAAATGCAAGAACAGTAAAACTAAGGACCAGGATGCTATCAGAGATCAAGCGAAAGACGAGATAAGATGTAAAGATGCTAAAGGAAAGGGCCTAGGGTTGAGATTCATGGTCAGGGGTTTCAAAGGTTCGACCTTGGGTTTAAAACTTTATATCGACTCACTTGGTGAGGATCTCTAAGCCTTGAAAACTAAGCAAGATCTATCTGTGGCTTTCGATATAGATCACTCCTTCATCCTCTCCTCCAAACCCATGGCTTTTGGTGGAAAGAGAGGTCGAAGGGCAAGGAAAACAGATTTCAAATGAATGGCTTAACTAATCCCCCAAACTTCCATGGCTTTTGGAAGGGGTAACTAGTCTTTAAGGTGTGATCTTCCGAGGCTCCTGAATCCTGTCAAGGTAAGGAACCTCTCGGATCATGAAGCTCTTGGCGTGAGAGTCTTCAAGCATTGAGATCTCAATACCTTAGAAGAGATAGCCATTGAAAACGTTTAGAAAAACCCCAAGATCGAAACCCTTTCGACCTCTTAATCCTCTCAACCCCGAACCCAAATAAACTACTCGCTACACATAGAGTAAATCAAGCAAAGCATGTAAAGCGAGACGATGAACATGAAAAGAAAACTAGATTGAAATGGAAATGATTCGATTACAAAGCACAAGAAAAATGCGAGTTCAACAATGGTGTTCTTTCCGAAAACGAGAGAGAAAACATAAGGAAAAAGATAAGGATCTAAAGTTGTTGTGGGAAAAGGACGTCGCCGCCTTCCCAAAATGCCGAAACAAGCTGATGGTCCCCCCCTCGCTAGCGGCCAAAAACGGTTGAAAGGACAGAGATCGATTCCAAGATCGAGCGGTTCTCTCGATCATATCCGAACGTCGTATCTTTGGCTCGATCTGGGTCTCGATCATCATCGGCGAATCGACTGTTGCATCCGATCTCGGTATCGATCTTCGGCTGGATCGAGTGGTGTACTCGATCTGACTCTCGCTCTGCATGGCGTCATTTACGTCCGTACCGTTTGATCGATTGCTTCACTCGATCCTTGTCTCGATCATTCTCCTTGGATCGCCTGGTTGGCTCGATCTTCTGGTCACGATCAACTCTTAGATCGACCGGCCATGCTCGATCTGCTCCTCGATCTCTGATCCTTATCATACATCCGAGCTCCCCCGAACTGCTACATCAGTCTCAACATGTCCACGAACCTCCACGACTCCAAAGCAGCCAGAAACAACATGAATATGATGCAAAATGCAAGGAAAATGCGTATGCTGATGCAAGAATGCTCTAGGACCCTAAGTGATGCAATCTAACCTAAAACGTGATACAAATGCATGAAAAGCTAACTAATGAGTATGCAAAATGTATGCAATAACATCAACTCCCCCAAACTTACTTCTTGCTTGCCCTCAAGCAACAGAAAATAAGTAAGGAAGAGAGGTTTTCCGAAAAATAAATGGGGGGTTAAACTTTTTGCAAAGATGCCTTTCAAATGAATCAATCTCAATGTCCTAGTTAACAGTTCTAAAATGCTATGCTTACACTCATACTCCAAAGTTAGCCATACTCATCACACAAAGAAATTCAAATCATGACTCTCCTATTCCTAACAATCAAAGAAACTCATCCTTTAACATTCATTAACATTCGAACCATGAATCAAACTTATGCACTTTAAAGCAAAACACATTTGGCTAAAGGTGAAGGTTATGAGCATTGAATGATCTCATTTGAAAAGGGTTTATAATTAGAACAAGGGTTTCTCTCAAAAATGGCTGAACTTGTGCATAATGCTAAAGGTAAAGACAATTTATGCATACATGATTAGATTCTCATCTACCTATGTAAACTATCAAACGATCCTATACCCCTCTCATTTAACAAATTTATCCTCACTCACCACTTAAGAGTCTACCCTTTTTCTTCACAAAACTTAGCAACCCCCAATCCGAAACAAGAACATTTTTAAACTTTTTAGGCTAGTGAAAAAGTTTTGAAAAATATTTTTGCTCTTTAGATATTTCTTATTGGTAGCTCTCTTATTATTATTATTTTTTTTTCTTTTATTTTTTTCTTTATTTGGCATTTAGGCTCTTTTTCTTTTCTTTTCTCTTTTTTTTTATTATGGGAGAGCTACCTCCTAAAATTTATTAGAGCATACTTAGTTTTAAAAACAACCTTTCACTTAAAACCTATTTCTTTCTTTAAAACACAAAGTTCTTTGAAACCGAAAATAAATTTATAAACATAAGAAATATGGCTGATGATCACGTAAAATAAAAAACCTAGATTTAGTGGTATATATAGAGTTTATTAGGTTAGAAAATGATAGTTTATTTACTTGTTGCCGACTAAAAAAAATTTAGATATTACCAAATTTTGTATAACCGACTAAAAAAGAATGTAGATATTACTAAATTTTGTATATGGTATCCATAAACAAAGATACAACTTTATCATTGTATATTTTAAACAGATTTATCTAATTGAATGCTGAATATTAAAATTTTGGAAAATGTTAAAATAGATTTAGCGATTTTTTGATTAAGAATATTTAAGTAATGTTTACTATGAAAGAGCTCTGTTCCTTAAAATCGCTTCACAGATAAAGGTTTATATAAATACTAATTCCTTTTAAAAAAAAAAATTGTATTAGATCACTCCATAACGTCATCAAACCTAACCACTCCGATAATCTAGGGAGAAGAAAATGGTGTTTGTATAAAATTGAGTTCAAAGCTAGATATGATGGCGAAAGGAAAAGAGAACAATTCTTACGATTAACATGATGTATCAACATATGTTTCTCTCTACTGCATCAACAGATTATATTCTTAAAACAGTAAGTAGCAATTATGAACCACGCGATGAGTAGCAGCGAGAATGAGAAGAGGCCTATCAGGAACGGCCACCCGACGAGCGAAACACCGAGACACGTGACCAAAGCACACGGCAGAAATGACCGGACCACCGATCCGGCGCTGACCCATTTCCCTTCCATCAAAATTAGAGCAGCAACGTTCACCATTTTCCACTCCATTGAGCCACCATAGCAAAGACGGTTCATACAGTTTGCAACAAACGAATAGCAGTTGCAGGTGAAGAGGTTGTAGGTTCTATGCTCACAGCTACGTGCGCTCGTGCTCAGCGCATCATCCCATGTAACCGCAGCTCCAAACTCGGTGTGCTTGAATCCATACTTGCACGTGTGCCCACCCAAGTTTGGTGGCAAGCAACACTGCAACAAAACACACACATTCGTTCCAGTGAACATCGTTAAAGATAAGAAGAAATGTCTCTCATCTTTGATCAAAAGGGTCTCATCTTTGATCAAAAAGGTCTTATCTTTGATAAAGAACTGACACAAAGCATAAAGACAAAGAAGTCAGTTGTTCTGTTTGATCAAAAAGGTCTCATCTTTGATACAGAACTGACCCAAAAGATAAAGCCAAAAAAGCTAGTTGTTCTGTTATCTAATCAAAGTTTCATGAACCATCGAAGTTAAGCCAGATTTTTATTGAATAGAGAAGCAGATAACTATGGATACCTGAGTTCTATCGAGTTGGAGATACCGAGCAGGAGGACCAAATGCGAAATCGTCGACATTGATAAAGTTAGAACCAGAAAAGTCCAGAATGACTCCATCCTCTCTGCAAAGACCAACATGACCAATGAAAGGAGCCAACCAAGAGACAACAGGGAGAGGAGTCCAGACGATACAGCACGGGAATATCCCCTTTTTCGTATCAATCTCACATAAAGGCCAAAGATCATCATCATCATCTTGGTTTGTGTTTGGTAAAGAAACCGCTTCTTCAACATCATAAGCTCGTTTCAGATCCATCAAAGGAACTCTTTCACGGGACATTTAGTTTGTTTGCAGATCCCAGAAACGAACCAACAACACTGCCTATAACACAAGAGTAGTCTAATCATCAGCCAGAAGAAAGAAGCAAAACTAACTCTTTTCGATCAAAAATAAAGCCTTTTAAGAAACCCACAACATCAGTTAATTATCAGAAATCATTCAGATCTAGAGAAACCGTTGAGAATATTGCATGGAGTAATTTGATTCTTAAACATCTCAATTTGTTACAAAGCATCAGTTTCTGATTTAAGATTTCGAGGATAAACAGCATTGTGTTTTTCTCTGAGAATTTCACTAAATCTTGGGAAGCTAAAAAAAAACCCATTTAGACCTCTCCATAGAAACCCAAGATTTAAACCACAAAAGAAAATCACACAGAAAAGTTAAAAATCAAAGGAATAAGGAAAACGAAAGTCGAGTTTCTCTCAATTTCACCTGTCAAAGACGCCGACGCCTAACGGATCGACGCAGAGAAACAAAGTCGCTAAATGCTCAAAGAAGGAGAAGAAACATATGCTTTGGCTTTTTATTAATAAAAGGGGAGATTTTTGTAAAAGAGACGTTTCATCCAGTTCTAGACATTTATTGAAGAAAATCGAGCAAAGGTTCAATGAACCCAGAATATTTCTCAATTACTGAGCCTTCTTATTTATTATTATTATTATTTTTTTTCATCCATAGTTTTTATTATTAAGCCCACGAAAAATACAAATACCGGCGGCAATAGTTAATATTTTCGGTAAGGCCTCTATCAGGCTTAGGCTGCCCCCACCCCCTCAGCCAAAGCATGGAGTAGCTGCTCCCGCGCCGGCAAAAAAAAAGAAAAGAATTTTTCTCGGAGCCATAAGAAGTCCAAACAAGGAAAGCAAACGAACAGCTACAGCATGACATGACGAACACAAAACCTAAGTCATAACTAATCTAAGATAAGTCAAGTCTAATGACTAATCCTACTGAAGAAAAACAACCTCAGCCTCTCTGTTTAAAGACTCTGTTCGGGCTTATGTGAAACAACTTCTGTTCTGCTTAGGAGCCGGCTTTAGGAACTTCAATATGTCTATCTTGTTCAGCTTTTTTTTGTTTTGGTTTCCTCTGCACCTTCAGTGTTCACTATCGCTTCTTTGTTACATCAATTACTTCACCGCAACTGAATCGACAAATGACTGATTGCTTTTACTTCTATGTTTTTTTATCCTTTTTTGCTATGGAACCAATCTTTTTAGGTAGATCAAATTGTTAACACATTTTGTAACCTATCATTTCTATTTACAATTAAGCAAAAAAAAAAAAAAAACAACCTCAGCCTCTATTGTGCTTCTGTGGGAAATGTTTTGTTGTACCTTTGCAAGTTCGAAATTGGCGGCTGTAGGCTGCTTCTTTGGCTGCCCGAAGAAGCTCCCATGCTGCCGGTTGTAGAGTAGTGTCTTTGCCTGTTGTGTTTAGTTCATTTTGGAATCTTTAAACAGCTTAAAATAGAAGTCAATTTTATTTTGCTTCTCTGATGGATCTTATTTTAGATTGTTATTTCAGAACTAATTGCATCTTTTTGCGTCAAAGTAACATTGTGGTCTTCACATTCAGCTCAAAATCATTTCATGCTAGACTTAGTTACCTTATGCTGCTTGTATTTCTCTAACGCACCCGAAGAAGACGAAACAAGCCTTACTCGTCTCTGATGTAACCGAACTAAACTATTATCATCGACTGGACGATATTGATTTCTACACTCCCATTTAAACCTGTCTTGGTCATAGCACTCTCATTTGAAAAAGTTGGATTTATTATATGGCTAAGTTGAGGAACAATTTAACGTGGTGGAAGAAGAGAAAGAGGGGATAAAGAAACAAATGGAGCAAAGTACCCAACGTTAGACATCAATCGGGACAATGAAGCAAATACTTAGTAGAGAGCAAATTACCAGGATCAATCAGACAAAGAAGGGACAAAGGACTAAGTTAATTCAATTATAGGGTTTTTGAATCCTCAAAATTTCAGTTGCAACTAACAGAGATAAAGCCAAATAAACAAAGAACAAAAACTTTAGTCCCCGACATTGGGAAAATGAAGCCTCTTAAGATACAAAAAATTTCATAGCTTTCTTGGAGGTTCATTTTTCAGGATCTTGAGGAATCAATAATCTCTCTTGAAGAAAGAAATTTGATTTTGTCTTCCGTAACAAAATTCCGTTATAGAGTATAGATGACACACATAAGAGATATTGAAAACTCACTAAACCAGTTTAAAAGACAAACCATAAAAGGAATAAAAACCCAAGCGTACTTATATAGTGAGATATAAAATTTTCATTTAGAGAGAAAGAGAGATTCATTTAGTCTGCCTTGAGTTGCTTCACGTAAGAGCATCCTCCAACACTCTTGTAGTCACAGTGACTCAATTCGCTAAGCTTGCCAAGTTTTGTTTCATAGTTTTGGATTAGATCAAACCTACATATAGTGCAAGTGCTACATATAGTGCAAGAATCACTAGTAAAAAAACTGCCTATAGCCACGAAATTGTTCCGGTCATGTTGTGGTTTTTTTTAACATAGTCACGTAAAAGTTATGAAATTATCACGAAACCATAAACTGTGACTATCTGTGACTTTTTCGTGACAAAATTAGTCACGTATTTGTTATGAAAATGATGTGGCAAAAAAAGCCACATTTTAATCACATCTATTTCGTGGTTTATAAAAAATAGCTCTATATGCTATATTAAAATGTTGTGCTATACTAAAATTTTGTGACATTTTATTTGTAAATTTAATTTTTTAAATATTATAAATAGATCTATGTTAAATCATAAACTCTAAAATCAAACCATAAATCCTAATTAAAATCAAACCCGAAACCATAAAATCACACCCTATATATCCTAAACTCAAATCCTATGTATCCTAAACTTAAACCCTATTTATCTTAAACTCAAATCATAATCTAAAAATTAAATTTCAATTCTTAAACTTCCAATTTATAAACATAAATATTAAATCATAAACTCTAAAATCAAACCATATACCCTAAAACCAAACCCTAAACCCTAAAACCAAACCCTATATATCCTAAACTTAAACTCTATATATCCTAAACTCAAATCCTATATATCCTAAACTCAAACCCTATATATCTTAAACTCAAACCATAGTCTGAAAATTAAACTTCAGTTCTTAAACTTCCAATTATAAACATAAATATTAAATCATAACTCTAAAATCAAACCATATACCTTAAAACCAAACCCTATACCCTAAAATCAAACCCTACATATCCTAAACTCATACCATAATCTGAAAATTATAAAATTTAAATCTTAACTTTCAATTTCCAAACATAAATATTAAATCGTAAACTCTAAAATCAAACCCTAAACCCTAAAATCAAACTCTATTGATAAACACTTTTTGAGCAACGATTAAATTGCAGTGAGGTTATCAAACTCAAATGCAAGACATGTTGTAGTACAGCAAGCAAGAGAGAGTCAATCTATGCCTAGGATGATAGATGATGCACAGAGAATACAAGGACTAATGCAAATCTAAGCAAAATGAGATGATTTATGAGAAAATCTCTAAAAACTAGATGCAGCAACTTAAATGGAATGAAACCTATTTTAAAAATACTAGAAAGGAAGAAACTACCACGAGAAACAAACAGAATAATTAAAGGAAAAAGCTTCGAATTATTAAAATTCGACTAGTGGATCGACCATGAGATCGACCACTAGATCGAGCAGTAACAATCGATCTCGTCTAAAAATGCAAGAACAGTAAAACTAAGGACCAGGATGCTATCAGAGATCAAGCGAAAGACGAGATAAGATGTAAAGATGCTAAAGGAAAGGGCCTAGGGTTGAGATTCATGGTCAGGGGTTTCAAAGGTTCGACCTTGGGTTTAAAACTTTATATCGACTCACTTGGTGAGGATCTCTAAGCCTTGAAAACTAAGCAAGATCTATCCGTGGCTTTCGATATAGATCACTCCTTCATCCTCTCCTCCAAACCCATGGCTTTTGGTGGAAAGAGAGGTCGAAGGGCAAGGAAAACAGATTTCAAATGAATGGCTTAACTAATCCCCCAAACTTCCATGGCTTTTGGAAGGGGTAACTAGTCTTTAAGGTGTGATCTTCCGAGGCTCCTGAATCCTGTCAAGGTAAGGAACCTCTCGGATCATGAAGCTCTTGGCGTGAGAGTCTTCAAGCATTGAGATCTCAATACCTTAGAAGAGATAGCCATTGAAAACGTTTAGAAAAACCCCAAGATCGAAACCCTTTCGACCTCTTAATCCTCTCAACCCCGAACCCAAATAAACTACTCGCGCTACACATAGAGTAAATCAAGCAAAGCATGTAAAGCGAGACGATGAACATGAAAAGAAAACTAGATTGAAATGGAAATGATTCGATTACAAAGCACAAGAAAAATGCGAGTTCAACAATGGTGTTCTTTCCGAAAACGAGAGAGAAAACATAAGGAAAAAGATAAGGATCTAAAGTTGTTGTGGGAAAAGGACGTCGCCGCCTTCCCAAAATGCCGAAACAAGCTGATGGTCCCCCCCCCCCCCCCCCTCGCTAGCGGCCAAAAACGGTTGAAAGGACAGAGATCGATTCCAAGATCGAGCGGTTCTCTCGATCATATCCGAACGTCGTGTCTTTGTCTCGATCTGGGTCTCGATCATCATCGGCGAATCGAGTGTTGCATCCGATCTCGGTATCGATCTTCGGCTGGATCGAGTGGTGTACTCGATCTGACTCTCGCTCTGCATGGCGTCATTTACGTCCGTACCGTTTGATCGATTGCTTCACTCGATCCTTGTCTCGATCATTCTCCTTGGATCGCCTGGTTGGCTCGATCTTCTGGTCACGATCAACTCTTAGATCGACCGGCCATGCTCGATCTGCTCCTCGATCTCTGATCCTTATCATACATCCGAGCTCCCCCGAACTGCTACATCAGCCTCAACATGTCCACGAACCTCCACGACTCCAAAGCAGCCAGAAACAACATGAATATGATGCAAAATGCAAGGAAAATGCGTATGCTGATGCAAGAATGCTCTAGGACCCTAAGTGATGCAATCTAACCTAAAACGTGATACAAATGCATGAAAAGCTAACTAATGAGTATGCAAAATGTATGCAATAACATCAACTCCCCCAAACTTACTTCTTGCTTGCCCTCAAGCAACAGAAAATAAGTAAGGAAGAGAGGTTTTCCGAAAAATAAATGGGGGGTTAAACTTTTTGCAAAGGTGCCTTTCAAATGAATCAATCTCAATGTCCTAGTTAACAGTTCTAAAATGCTATGCTTACACTCATACTCCAAAGTTAGCCATACTCATCACACAAAGAAATTCAAATCATGACTCTCCTATTCCTAACAATCAAAGAAACTCATCCTTTAACATTCATTAACATTCGAACCATGAATCAAACTTATGCACTTTAAAGCAAAACACATTTGGCTAAGGGTGAAGGTTATGAGCATTGAATGATCTCATTTGAAAAGGGTTTATAATTATAACAAGGGTTTCTCTCAAAAATGGTTGAACTTGTGCATAATGCTAAAGGTAAAGACAATTTATGCATACATGATTAGATTCTCATCTACCTATGTAAACTATCAAACGATCCTATACCCCTCTCATTTAACAAATTTATCCTCACTCACCACTTAAGAGTCTACCCTTTTTCTTCACAAAACTTAGCAACCCCCAATCCGAAACAAGAACATTTTTAAACTTTTTAGGCTAGTGAAAAAGTTTTGAAAAATATTTTTGCTCTTTAGATATTTCTTATTGGTAGCTCTCTTATTATTATTATTTTTTTTTCTTTTATTTTTTTCTTTATTTGGCATTGAGGCTCTTTTTATTTCTTTTTCTTTTCTTTTCTCTCTTTTTTTTTTATTATGGGAGAGCTACCTCCTGAAATTTATTAGAGCATACTTAGTTTTAAAAACAACATTTCACTTAAAACCTATTTCTTTCTTTAAAACACAAAGCTCTTTGAAACCGAGAACAAATAGGCAAGAAAGCAACCCCAATGATCCCCCAAACTTATCCTAAGCCTATACCTAGCTTCAAAATGCAAAGCTAGCAATCATATGAAAACCAAATCATGTCGCCTAAACCTAACACTTTATGCCAAGTTCAAACCGAAAGGAAGGCCTCACAAAGATGTCACACAAGAACATTTGGCTTCAAAGAAGGGTTAGGTTCAAGGAGGGAGTTCTACTTAGGCTCACAAAGAGTGGTAAAAAGGAAGAAGAGAGCCTAAATATTTTAAAACCATGTGTTCATTTTCAAATGCATAAGGATGATAATTATAATTTCAAATTAAGGTTTTCACTTATTAGGATGAGTTTCAAATCATGAGAGTTCAATTCAAGCCACGAAAATCCTAACAAGTGATCCAAGCATGGTAAGAACTTACTTTCAAAGCATAGATAAAGCATTAGAGAACTACTAACTAGGGCATTGAAACAATTCATAAGTAAAAACACCTTTTTAAGAAATTCTAACCCCTTATGCAAAATGCAAACAACCTAGATGCTATGAGAAACTCTAGACTCAATCCTAACATGTTTTAAAAAGATGAATGCAACTACATGAATCTTTGAAATTTTTTTAAAACTTTTACCAATTTTTCATGAACTAAAGACTCAAGGATGCTAAAGGAAAATAAGATCAAAGAACACAAGTCAAATCACACATGTACTCCCCCAAACTTGCTTGACACCGTCCCGGTGGCAAACTCATTTGAAGGAGCATCAAAACACAAAGCAAAAAGAAGCAAATATGAGCGGTTATGTACAATGGAAGAAGGTTGTTACCTCTGGTCTAGTCTCGGCTGGAACTTGAGGATGTTCCAGAGGAGCTAGAGATTGTTGCTTTGCCCTTGTCGGCTGGTTCTTGGAGAGAGTGGCGCGCCGGCTGAATGGTGCCTCCTTGGGTCTCGCGGATGACAATACCGCCGGTTGAGAGCCTTCTCTTCTCGGGTTGTTGCACCTCTTGACTTGCAGCTTTCTTAGGCGAGCCTCCCTGAAGTGCCTTGACTTTCTTTCCAAGCTTCTTGAGCATCTTTCCTTGCCACTTGTTGATCTTCCTTTGCATCTCCACAACTGATGTTAGGAACTTCTCGGTTTTTGTCCTCGGCTCGAAGTCTAGCTTGGGAAGTGTGTAGGCCTCGGGCATCTCATCTTCCGTGGCTGGAGACTCTGACCTTTGACGAGGGGCAATCGATGAAGCAGGTGGTCCTCCTAAAGGGGCAAAGCATTCCTCTTCCATGGGCAAGAACTCGATGTTCCCAACACCAAGCAGCTCGGTTTCATCTTTGTTGGGAAGGATGCACACTCTCTTCTTATCTTCGTCGTCTATGAAGAGGTAGGCGTAGAACCCTTCCGCTGGCGTGCGTCCCAAGCTGTCAGTATTCCTCATGTATGCCTCGTTCATGAAAGCTCTGGTTGGGACGTGAGCAAAGTCGTGAATGGGCACACCAGCTTGCACGAACAGAGGAGTAAGGAAACCGCCAATGTAAGAGGAAGTTGCCTTGCACCGCAAGGCATAAGCCTTGTATTTCACCAAGGAAGCCGCGAGCACACACCCGTAGTTCACTTCATCGCCGAGTTCATCCTCCATGGGCTCGTCATTTGCATCCGGATCACACACCAAGTGCTTCATACCTTGGAACAGGAAGCACAGCTCTGTCTTCGTGACCGTAGGAGCAACAGATCTTCCACTAAACGTGTTGGCAATCAGCTTCAGAGTGTACCTCAGCACCGGGTTCCTTACTCGCTTGATCTTGGCGGTGTTGGCTTTGTAGTCTTCATTGCTGATCAGGTCCCAAAAGTCGTCCGCTTTCTTGAAGGCGGGGAACTCGACCTTGTAGGCATCCGCGTTGAGACCATAAGCTTGGCATAGCTCAGGGATGGAGAGTGTATAGGCTTGACGGCCAACCTTGAAGTAGAGGCGACCTTGAGAAGGGACCGGTGTGCTAGGATTCTCGTAACGGAACTCCAAGGTGGCAAGGAAGTCTATTGTCACTTCAGGAATGGTTGGGCAATCCATCCGTGACAGACATCTCAAGCCAATGTTCTTGAGGAGTTGGTCGAAATCCCCAAGAATCCCTAGCTTGGACAACAGCTCTCGATCAGCAAACTTGGTAGGCTCAAACCGAAGCCTTTCCAGCCGTTTCTTGTCCCTCTTCTCATCCTTACTCCATCTGACCCTCTCTTGAACTGCCACTTCTTGTCCTTCTCCTTCTTGTGCTGTCTCTTCTCTTGTTCTCTTTGGCGCTATTGTTCCTGAAACAAGTTTCTAAAGAAATTTGATAAGCAAACAGCGGTTTTGATGAGAATGAGAGAAGAGAAGGAGAGAACTTATAAAAACTACCCTAGAATTTTGGGGAATAAATAAAAATCATAGCAAAATAAAGGAGAATCATATCTTTAGATACTGAAAAATCTAGAATTATTCCTTTTACTTAGCTAGTTTTTCAAAATCAAAACCGACCCTATATTCTAGAACAAGATCTTGCGAATTTAAAGGAAATTTTCTAAAATTGAATCATTAAATTTTTGAAAATACCTTTGCAAGAAATACAGAATATCTTTGCTAGCTTTTGAAAACCGAAACTCTCACTCTCTTTGTTTAAAATTTTCAAGAAAAACAGGAATGAGAGGGTGAGAGGTTGTTGAAATATTTAAAGGCTAGCAAAAATCAAAACAATGGGTAGTAAAAGTGGTTTTTCTGACAAAGTCTTGGTCAAGGCACATCTTTCATGGTCAAAGATGCTTGCCTTGACCAAGTTTTGAATTCAAAAGTTGGAGGGAAAAGAGTAAAGGAGGGAAAGAAAATGTTACCTCGGCATGAGATCGAGTCCATTTGGTCGATCTAGGACTCGATCTCATGCCCATAATGGCTTAGATCGAGAGGGTTACTCGATTTGAGACTCTATTCATGATGAATCGAGTCTTGGATCGATTGGCTCTCTCGATCATTGAGATGTTGGCTCCACGGCTAAGTCCTCATGATCGAGCTATGTCCTCGATTTAGGGGTCAATTTGGCATAAATCGAGTGATGGATCGAGTCGAGTGATCGATCTATTTTCAACAGATTTTCCCGAGAGAAATTAGATAGGTCGATCCGTTTTGGATCGATCGATCCTTTTTCGTCAAGGTCGATCTTATCACTCGTTCTCGTCTAGATCGACTGACTCCTCTCGATTCACTGACTCGATCTAGCAAAGATCGAGCCAGGATTAATCGATCTAGCACTCGATCTCTAGCCTTATCTTAACTCCTATCGCCCCTTTTAGACCTCAAGGTCAAGGTTTAGACTCCTTATACCTGTTCCTACACACTTGCAGAATAAAAACATAAAACTGGAAGGGAAATAAAGCAGAAATATGTACAAGATAAACATGGGAATGCCTCCCAAGTGCGCTTTCTTTAACGTCTTTAGCTAGACCTTACTTGGTTTAAGCGGATGGTGGGTCTAGGAGAAGCACCGAGGTACTCTCCTTGTCATAGCCGTCTGCCAAGTAAGGCTTGACTCTGTGTCCGTTGACGGTGAATGCACTACCACTTTTTCCCATCAGAGTAACAGCTCCATAAGGCAACACTTCTTGAATCACGAACGGTCCGCTCCACCTTGATTTCAGCTTGCCCGGGAAGAGTTTGAGCCTCGAGTTGTACAGCAACACTAGCCCTCCTTCCTTAAGCTCCTTGGCAACCAACTTCTTGTCATTAGTCTCCTTAGTCCGCTCCTTGTATATCCGAGAGCTCTCGTAAGCGTTCAGCCTCAACTCATCCAGTTCGTGTAGCTGAATAAGGCGCCTCTCCTGAGCAGTCTTGAGGTCAAAGTTCAGCCTCTTCACAGCCCACAACGCACAGTGTTCCAGCTCAACCGGAAGGTGACAGCCCTTGCCATAGAGTAGAGTGAAAGGAGTTGTACCAATCGGCGTTTTGAAGGCGGTACGGTAGGCCCAAAGAGCGTCGTCCAACTTCACTGCCCAGTCTTTCCTTGTTGCTCCGACGGTCTTCTCTAGTATGGCCTTGATTTGCCTGTTGGAGACTTCCACTTGACCGCTTGTTTGAGGATGATACGGTGTAGCCACCTTATGCTTAACTCCATACTTTCTCAAGAGGTTCTCGAAGACCTTGTTTATGAAGTGGCTTCCTCCATCGCTTATAACAACTTTGGATACCCCAAACCTCGGGAAGATGATACTCTTGAACAGCTTGATTACCACCTTAGAGTCATTTGTAGGGGAAGCAACAGCCTCAACCCATTTAGAGACATAATCCACTGCTACTAAGATGTATTTGTTGTCATATGAAGAAGGAAATGGCCTCATGAAGTCTATCCCCCACGCGTCGAACACGTCAACCTCGAAGATGAGAACTTGAGGCATTTCGTTCCTCTTAGTGATATTCCCTGCTCGTTGACATGCCTCACAGCTCTTCACAAACTCGTGTGCATCTTTAAAAATGGACGGCCACCAGAAACCGGCTTGCAACACTTTCATTGCAGTCTTGAATGAGGCGAAGTGTCCTCCGTAGGAAGAGCCATGGCAATGATAGAGGATGTCCCTGGCTTCTTCCTTTGTAACACATCTCCGGTACAAACTGTCTACTCCTCTCTTGTATAAGTAGGGCTCGTCCCAAAAGTAGTCACTAGCCTCTCTCATAAACCGCTTCTTGTGATAGTTGTTGAGATGTGTTGGCTCCTCACCACATGCTAGATAGTTCACCACATCAGCATACCACGGTAGATCCTCTTCTTTGAAACTCAACACCTCCTCAAACTTCCCTTCTAGCTTCCCACAAACAGTCGTGGTAATCGCCATAAGCTGCTCTTCTGGAAGAGAGTCATCTAAGGGGAGAGACTCGTTGATCCTTAGCCGTGAGAGATGGTCAGCGACTCCGTTTTCTATTCCTTTCTTGTCTTTAATCTCCATGTCAAACTCCTGGAGTAAGAGAATCCATCTTAAGAGCCGAGGCTTAGTGTCTTTCTTCGAGTAGATGTATCGCAAGGCAGCGTGATCCGTGTATACAATAGCTTTGGAACCAACGAGATACGATCTGAACTTCTCAAAGGCGAAGACTACTGCAAGCAAGTCCTTCTCCGTAGTGGTGTATCTTGTTTGCGTGTCATCCAAGGTTCTTGAAGCATAGTAGATCACGTGTAGCTTCTTGTCTTTCTTCTGACCATGAACGGCTCCTACGGCGTAGTCACTAACATCACACATGATCTCAAAGGGAAGAGACCAGTCTGGTGCTTGGACTATAGGAGCTGATGTAAGGGCTTCCTTGATGGTCACGAAAGCTTTCACACACTCCTCATCAAACACAAACTCAGCTTTCTTGCACAACAGCCGTGTAAGAGGGCGTGCAATCTTGGAGAAATCCTTGATGAAGCGCCTATAGAACCCTGCGTGTCCCAAGAAGCTTCTGACTCCCTTAACATTAACCGGCGGCTCAAGACCCATCATGACCTCGACTTTAGCCTGATCAACCTCAATGCCCTTCTCTGATATCTTATGACCAAGCACGATCCCTTCCTTAACCATAAAGTGGCATTTCTCCCAGTTCAGCACCAAGTTTGTCTCTTCACAACGTTTTAGTACCCTGCAAAGATTCAACAAACACGCAGGAAAGGACGCACCATAGACAGAGAAGTCATCCATGAACACCTCTACCATCTCCTCTATAAGATCGGAGAAGATCGACATCATACACCGCTGAAACGTAGCCGGTGCATTACACAATCCAAACGGCATCCTTCGATATGCAAAGGTACCTTAGGGACATGTGAAGGTTGTCTTCTCCTGATCATTTGGGTGAATTGGTATTTGAAAGAAACCGCTATACCCATCGAGAAAACAGTAGTAAAGGTGATTAGCAAGTCTCTCAAGCATTTGATCAATAAAAAGCAAAGGGAAATGGTCTTTCCTAGTCGCAAGGTTAAGTTTCCTATAATCAATACACATCCTATGACCAGCGATGGTTCTAGTAGGAATAAGCTCATCCTTTTCATTCCTTATGACCGTGATCCCTCCCTTCTTAGGCACCACGTGTACAGGAGAAACCCACGTGCTGACACTTATGGGATAGATCACGTCAGCCTCTAATAGCTTAAGGATTTCTTTCTTAACAACCTCTTTCAAATTAGGATTCAAACACCTTTGATGTTCTATAGATGAGGCGTTCTCATTATCCAAGTGAATCCTATGAGTGCAAAGCATTGGTGAAAGGCCCTTGATGTCACTTAAAGAGTACCCAATGGCCTTCCTATACTTTCTCATCACTAAGGTTTTCATTCACAATCACGGGATAGGTGTTATTAGGCCCTAAGAAAGCATACCTTAGCCCTTTTGGGAGCTCCTTAAGGTCCACCTTTGGGGCTAACAGCTCACTCCAGTCATCCTCGTGGCTGTTGTTGTTGCTTTCCTCCTTGGAACTCTCCTTTGAACCCGAGGCATGGCCTTTCAGACTGCCTTCCTCCATCGCTATCCCTTCTTAGATCAAGTCCTCAGGCCGATTCTCCTCTCGATGTCGTCTAGATCGAGCCATTTCGCTCGATTCACTTACTCGATTTGATGTGGATCGAGTAAGGGATCGAGACGCTGAGTCGATCTCTTGATTGGACTCCAAAATGATCGGGAGGTCTCTCTCGATCGCCGACTCGATTGTTTTTCCTGATCGAGCATTCGTCTCGATCTGTCCATCGATTGTTGCACCGGATCGAGTTGTGTTCTCGATTGCCTGGTCGATCTGACTCTTGGATCGAGTGATAGTGCCGATCTCGGGGTCGATCTCTAGGCAGCAACCTTCATCATTCTTGACAATCCTCCTAGAATCCAGCAGGTTGACGTACTCCTGGGTCCTCTGGTCCACATAGCCAAACTCCCCTGGCTCCTTAGTCAGTGCTAGCTTCAGATGGTCTTCTAGAGCCAGCTCTTCCAGCAACTCATCCGCTAAAGCATCCATCGTTTCAATATAGAAAGCTTGCCCTTCAATGGTCGGCTTCTTCAGAACCTCATTGATGTCGAAGTCAAGCCTTATCTCCTTTCCCAAATGCAAGGCAATCTTCCCATTCTTCACATCTATGATAGCCCCGGCGGTTGCTAGGAATGGTCTCCCTAAGATGAGTGGATCCTTAGGCTCTTCATCCATCTCCAACACGACAAAGTCCGTAGGCACGTTCACACCACTGATTCGCACCGGTAAATCTTCAAGCAGCCCCACTGGTAGCCTCACACTCCTATCAGCCAGTACCAACGAGATCCGACAGTCTTTGAAACGAGTAAAACCAAGCTTCTTAGCCACGGAGTGAGGCATCAGGTTTATGCTAGCTCTGAGATCACATAAGCAACTCTAGAACTCTAGAGGGCCTAAAGCGCAGGATATAGTGAAGCTTCCAGGGTCTCCCAACTTCTTAGGGACTATCTCCTTATGTATTACAGCACTACACTCTTCACTTAGAACAAGTACCTCCTTGCTTTCCTTATTCTTCTTCACGAGAGTGTCTTTGAAGAATTTGGCGCATTTAGGCATCATTGCAAGGCAGTCAACGAGAGGTAGCTTGATCTCCACGTCCTTAAGATGCTTCTCAAAGAGGATTCTATGCTTCTCTATGAGTTGTTTCTTGAAGCGGCCAGGAAAAGGCAGCTTAGGTACATAAGGTGGAGGCACATAAGCATTCTTCACCTTAGTGGTTTGCTCAGCTTTCTTCTCAGCAACTGCTTTGTCTCCTCTTCTTGGCCCTTAGATCCAAACGTTGTCAAAGTTAATCTCATCATCATCAGCCGAAGGTTTACCCTCCCCCTCCTGAATTACAACGTCCTCGTTGTTCTTTGTAGAGACCGGAGGTTCGAGCTCTTTACCGCTTCTCAGCCTTATGGCATTAACATACTCCTTGGGATTCTGCTCACACTTTCCCGGAAGACTATTCTGACCACTCGTACTCGCTTTCCCTTTCTCCAGCTGCTTGATCTTGTTGTTTAAATTGGTGATCTGAGTGGAGAAGTCAGTGAGAGACGAGTCTAGACGAGTGTTCATCTCGGCGAACTTCTGGTTTGTAGAGGCTTGCCCTTGTATTAGCTGTTGAAACATTGCTTGAACCGGATCAACTTGTTGTTGCATCGGTTGTTGCTATTGAGGTGCAAAGCCCGGAGGGTAGTTAGGTGTATAACCCTTGTTATTTTGATGTTGCCCTTGGAAGTTGTTCTGCCCTTGACCTTGGAAACCACCACTCGGTTGAAAACCTTTGTTGTAAGGGATGAAAGGTTTTGCTTGCTGAGCAGGGTACACTTGATCTTTAGGGTTGGCTACGTTGGTGCTTCGGTAAGAGAGGTTGTTGTTCTGGTAGCCTTGGTTGTAGCCTTGAGATTTGTAGTTGTTCTGTCCCGCCACCCAATTGGCTTCTTCTTGGCTCAACTCTAACTCCTCTTGGTTCTCATCAGCTTCACCAACAAAGTGAACATGCTTCTGATTGGCTAACACCAGCTTATCTATCTTCTCATGCAAAGATTTGAGCTCCTTCTTGTGAGACTCTAACTCTGATCCTCTCGGTGCACGGTCATAATCCTCAGCGTAATTGCCATCACTCAATTGTAAGTTTTCTATCAGCTCCATACCCTCTTCTACCTCCTGACCGAGGAAGTTCCCTTTGCTAGCTGTGTCAAGCAACAACCTGATCTTTGGTGAAGCTCCACGGTATATGGTACTGAGTAGTGTCTCCTCGCTGAACCCGTGATGTGGGCATTGGATCGTGTAGTCTTTGAAACGTTCCATTGCCTCGTTGAATGTCTCATTGTTCCTTTGAGTTAAACCGCTGATTTCGCTTCTCAACCGTGCTGTCCTGGTGCTTGAGAAGAACTTTGAGAGAAAAGCCTTCTTACACTCGGCCCATGATGTGATGGTGCCTTGTGGGAGGGTCTTCTCCCAATGTCTGGCTTTGTCTCCGAGTGAAAAGGGGAAGAGACGCAGCTTGAAAGCATCTTCGGATATGCCATTGATCTTTATCATCCCACATACTTGCTCGAAGTTGTCTAGGTGCTCCAAGGGGTCTTCCATTGCTAAGCCGTGGAACTTGTTGTTTTGCACCATTGAGATGAAACCTGGCTTGATCTCGAAGTTATTGTTTTGCAAAGAAGGAGGAGTGATCCCAAACCTATTGTGATGAGTATTGGGAGCATCTCCGGCTCCTACGATCCTTGGGGGTCTAGCCGCGTGTTGGGGGTTTCCATTGCCCCTTCCTGCTGCCCCGTGAGCTGGAGGAGGTCCTTCTGGATGCTCGTGTTCAGCCATAACTTCAAAGTCAACCAAACCGTGCTGAACAATCTCCTCAAAGGCTCTTGTTTGTTCTCTGACTCTCCTTTGCCGTGAGTGACCAAGTTGATGAATGTTATCTAAGGGTTGTAGTAGATTGTTGTCTCCCCTTGAACGAATATTCATGTACCTGAAAATACACGTTTGAGAGTAGAAGGATTAGTAACTTGAAAAGGTAAAGACTTAGTCTTTGCTAAGTCCCAAATCTCTATGTTCTCTAAACAGTCCTAGGATGGCAACAGCGCCATTTGATAAACACTTTTTGAGCAAGGGTTAAATTGCAGTGAGGTTATCAAACTCAAATGCAAGACATGTTGTAGTACAGCAACCAAGAGAGAGTCAATCCATGCCTAGGATGATAGAGGATGCTTAGAGAATACAAGGACTAATGCAAATCTAAGCGAAATGAGATGATTTATGAGAAAATCTCTAAAAACTAGATGCAGCAACTTAAATGGAATGAAACCTATTTTAAAAATACTAGAAAGGAAGAAACTACCACGAGAAACAAACAGAATAATTAAAGGAGAAAGCTTCGAATTATTAAAATTCGACTAGTGGATCGACCATGAGATCGACCACTAGATCGAGCAGTAACAATCGATCTCGTCTAAAAATGCAAGAACAGTAAAACTAAGGACCAGGATGCTATCAGAGATCAAGCGAAAGACGAGATAAGATGTGAAGATGCTAAAGGAAAGGGCCTAGGGTTGAGATTCATGGTCAGGGGTTTCAAAGGTTCGACATTGGGTTTAAAACTTTATATCGACTCACTTGGTGAGAATCTCTAAGCCTTGAAAACTAAGCAAGATCTATCCGTGGCTTTCGGTATAGATCACTCCTTCATCCTCTCCTCCAAACCCATGGCTTTTGGTGGAAAGAGAGGTCGAAGGGCAAGGAAAACAGATTTCAAATGAATGGCTTAACTAATCCCCCAAACTTCCATGGCTTTTGGGAAGGGGTAACTAGTCTCTAAGGTGTGATCTTCCGAGGCTCCTGAATCCTGTCAAGGTAAGGAACCTCTCGGATCATGAAGCTCTTGGCGTGAGAGTCTTCAAGCATTTAGATCTCAACACCTTAGAAGAGATAGCCATTGAAAACGTTTAGAAAAACCCCAAGATCGAAACCCTTTAGACCCCTTAATCCTCTCAACCCCGAACCCAAATAAACTACTCGCTACACATAGAGTAAATCAAGCAAAGCATGTAAAGCGAGACGATGAACATGAAAAGAAAACTAGATTGAAACGGAAATGATTCGATTACAAAGCTCAAGAAAAACGCGAGTTCAACAATGGTGTTCTCTCCGAAAACGAGAGAGAAAACATAAGGAAAAAGATAAGGATCTAAAGTTGTTGTGGGAAAAGGACGTCGCCGCCTTCCCAAAATGCCGAAACAAGCTGATGGTCCCCCCCCCCCCCCCCTCGCTAGCGGCCAAAAACGGTTGAAAGGACAGAGATCGATTCCAAGATCGAGCGGTTCTCTCGATTATATCCGGACATCGTGTCTTTGGCTCGATCTGGGTCTCGATCATCATCGGCGAATCGAGTGTTGCATCCGATCTCGGTATCGATCTTCGGCTGGATCGAGTGGCGTAATCGATCTGACTCTCGCTCTGCATGGCGTCATTTACGTCCGTACCGTTTGATCGATTGCTTCACTCGATCCTTGTCTCGATCATTCTCCTTGGATCGCCTGGTTGGCTCGATCTTCTGGTCGATCAACTCCTAGATCGACCGGCCATGCTCGATCTGCTCCTCGATCTCTGATCCTTAGCATATATCCGAGCTCCCCCGAACTGCTACATCAGCCTCAACATGTCCACGAACCTCCACGACTCCAAAGCAGCCAGAAACAACCTGAATATGATGCAAAATGCAAGGAAAATACGTATGCTGATGCAAGAATGCTCTAGGACCCTAAGTGATGCAATCTAACCTAAAACGTGATACAAATGCATGAAAAGCTAACTAATGAGTATGCAAAATGTATGCAATATGCAATAACATCATCTATATATCCTAATTAAACTCAAACCATAATATGAAAATTTTAAACTTAATTAAAATCTTAAATCTTAAAATTTAAATTCTAAAATTAACCTTAAATCATGAATTAATTTAGTTTAATTTAGTTAAAAAATCAATTAATTTATTGGTTCAATTTAGTGAAACCAATTGATTTGGGTTTTAGAAACCATTTTTTGGTTCCCACACAAATTTTGGTTTTCACACACAGTATTTGGTTTCCCAGTTTCTATGCTCTATCTATTCTTTTTATCCTATGAACACTTAGCCAAATTTCTAACTTTCTCTCTTCCTCTCTTACTCTCTTCCTCTCGCCGTCGGCGGTCTCGATCTCTTCCACCATCGCTGTCGTCTCTCTTTCTCTCTTCCTCTTGGTTCTACTTCTCTCTTCCTCTCTTCCTCTCTTCTTCTCATCGTTGGTTCCATTTCTCTCTTCCTCTCGTTTTCTCAACAAATCCTGATGGCTCCTGGCCGTAACCGTGGAAACTCAGTCACCACCGCCAACAGTCAGGGTATGTATTTGTCGCTTCCTCCTTTCCTTTTTTTCTCTTGCATGGTTAATCTTCTCAATACTGTGTTGGATTTACAATTAGGATTTCGATTGGGTCTTCTTTGTTTGAAAATTATTCATTGTTTTGGATTTGCTGCTTGAGATGATTATTTATGCTAATTGTTAGTCTTTGAATAATGGATTTGACTAGTTTTTCAGTTTGTAACTTCTCTATTTGCAGTCTGAAGCATTTCTCCCATTTTGATTTTGTTCTTTTGGGTGTAGATTTGATGAAATTAGCATTTAGGTTTTGTTAAATCTCGATTTTGATTTTACAATCCTGTGAATGATTAATGCTTGAAATGTGTTAACTCGCGATTTTGATTTCTCGTGCATATCCAAGAAAATGCTACTTAGCATAATCTTTCAATGATTTGAGTTGTTCCCTTTGTTTGTTTTTTCCATTAACAGTTTTTAAGTGCTTCGAGTCTTCTTAGTGTTATCATTCTTGATGTATCGAGTAATAAGATTTACTTGTTTGCTATAACCCGCAAAGACTCTTCTAGGACTCTGAAAAGACCAAAAAGACTCAATAGAAAGGATTTATATCATGGTTAAAAACCATAAAAACCATGATATATCAACTCCTCCAGACTTAGCTTTTGCTTGCCCTCAAGCAAACATCAGGCAAAGAACAGGGTCGAGATTTGAAAACAAGAAACAGTCAGTCAGACATCAGGAACACCACATTAGTTAGAACTTTCGAATCCACATACCACAGAGTCAACACAAGATCAAATTTCAGTCTAATCATCACAAGCTTAGCAAATCTCTCAAGTCCAGTCCAAATCCCTTCAAGAAATCCGAAATTTCTACTGTTAACTCCTTATTTTTTATCTAAGCGTGAAGTCTCATCAAGGTTTTATCATCTCAATCACTTACATATTCTTTTCCCTTCCTAAACAACTGAACAAAGCAATCTCAACACAGCTCTCCTATTTTCTCTTCTCTTGATCTTTTCCTTTCTGATTTTTTCGATTTTTCAACCCTTTTCTCATCTTTTAGAGTCTAAGATATGGTGCTACTCAATACTTGTGTTCCTTGTGAGGAGACAAGTTCATGAGTGTGTTCATTACTGTTGTTCCTTGTGAGGAGACAGGGTCATGAATGCGCCATTCTTTGGACTTAAACTCTTAAAAACTACATCAGGGAAGATCAAAGAGAGACTGTATCTTAACCTTATTGTCAGTGCTGAAAGAGAGAATCAAGATCAATAAGAATCAATCACCAAGATAAGAAGTTTGAAGTTCATTAAGGTGTAGCTAACAGCAAATTTTCCAGATTCTCTAAGAACCTAAACTTTCATTGCTAGACTGATCTACCAATGACTTTCAACTTAGTAAGATTTGTAATCAACTACTATGGCAATGGTTCTTATAAGCAAAAACGTCATATGGTTAGTTCCAAGAAAAACTGACAATTTCAAAATTTTAACTCTATAAAAACAAGTTTTTGACTCAACTTTAAGACTCTATAAACATGACACAAAGCACACAACTTCAGTAACCACCTCCCCCAGACTTAAACAACACTGTCCCCAGTGTTATTAAGCCAAGAGTTGGTCAAAATGAAGCATCTGAACGTGTAAAACCAAGGTGGAAAAGTGGTACCTCGTGGGGGACCGGGTGATGAGCATCACCCAGCTGTGGTGACGATCGTCACCATTTCTGATACTCCAGAATCGACATGTTGGTTGCTTAAACGTTGTGCCATCATGTGTACTCTGAAGTAAGACTGTAAGAGCACTCAAAACACACATCAAAACATCCCAGCGAAGCATAATCCATGGTTTAACAAGTTCACAAAACATCCTCTAAGCAAACTGACAAACAGGCTTTCTTTTTTTTTTTTTTTGATTATTCACATGTTTTGGGTTTTTAGCTATGTAATAGAAAACTAAACTAAGTATATGAAAAAAAAACTTGCCAGTGGGTTGCCTCCCACTAAGAGCTTGTTTAAAGTCATTAGCTCGACTTTGATTGCTGTTCAGACAGCTGGTGGAACAGAAGGTGGCATTGAATGCCTTGCAGAAGAATGTCTCCTCATCCATGGTGGTGTATAAGCAGTGGATGCATGAACACTTCCAAAAAAGTGAGGAACATCAGTAGGGCGGGTTTTGACTGGGGGTGGGACACTTCTTTTTCCTGTAGAATCATCAAAAGAAACACCAAGCATTCTACGAGAATCTCGTTGCTTGCATAAGTGTGAAGCATCTTTGCACCTTTTAAATTCTTATTGATGAGATTAGGAGGTTTGGAACTGGTTCCAGGAAGTGCATTCCTTTGCTTAGTTGCAGGTTTTCGAGTTGTGAAATGTTGAACTTTCAGTTTGGCAACATAAGATGGACTTGTAGAGTAAATATCACGTCTCTCCTTTGTGTCCAGGTTAGTGACGAGCATCACCAGGTCAGTGACGCTCGTCACTGACTCTGCAGTTCGAGTTGCTGCAGTTTTCCTACAGTTCAGCTCTGCAAGTCTTGCCTCCATCACAAACACGTCTTCCTCCAGCAACTTGTCATTCATTGGAACCTCTTCTTCAAGCCTATTCCTGAAGATATCATCCTCACTCCAATCCTCAAACCCAACAGCTTTTACAGAAGTTTCAGATATTTCCTCTTCAATAGCCATCTTGTTCACTTGCCCACTTGTATCAGATTCATTGACATGCCCTGCAGTTGTGTCTTCTGAATGCTCCATCTTCATCATTGGAAGTTCATACAGAAAAAGTTTGACCATCAATGGTAGAACTCCTTCTCAACTTATCCATGTCAAAGTTCATGACAACATCACCAAGATCAAACTCAATATTCCTTTTTCTCACATTAATGATGGCACCAGCAGTAGCCAAGAATGGTCTTCCCAGAATAAGAGGATCTTTAGGTTCTTCAGCATATTTCAGAACCACAAAATTTGTAGGAATTATGCAGCCTTCAATGCTAACAGGAACATCCTCTAACATGCCTTCTTGGGTCCTTATGGATCGATCTGCTAGGATGAGAGAGATCCCAGCTGGCTTGAAATCAGTCATTCCAAGTCTAGCAGCAACAGAGAAAGGCATCAAGTTAATACTTGACCCTAGATCACATAGAGAGTGGGGAAAACGTCCTGCAGAGATTGAGCAATCAAGAACAAAGGTCCCTGGATCAAATAGCTTCTCTGGAACACTGCTTTGAATGATGGCATTGACTTGTTCAGAAACAGGCACCTTCTTCTTCTTCTTTGGAACTGTACTCAAGAGGATTGCACTGATGTCTCTGGTAAGCAATGCTCCTTCCTCAGGACTTACACCATTCACAATCATTCTCTTTACATACCTTCTTAGAGCTGGTGAAAGCTTGACTGCATCTACAAGAGGCATCTCAACCATCAGCTTGTCTATCATAGCTTTGCATCTGGCTTCCTCTGTCTCCTGTTTAGGATGCTTAGGGAATGGTATTTTGGGTTTATATGCTTGCTCCTGGCCATTATTTGCAGTTACAGGTGAAGCAGCTCCGTTCTGGGGTGGGTGACGACCGTCACCAGGGGGGTGACGCTCGTCACTCACCTGTGACAACCCCCGATTCTCTTGTATGTTGGTGATGAGCATCACTCCTCCTTGGTGATGCTCGTCACTCACCTCTGAGACTGAAAATTTTTCATCTTCAGACTCCATGAGTTGCACGATCTGCTCTGCACTCAACATCTTTTTCTGCTCTGTTTTAAGCTCCTTTTCATTCCTGACTTTGATGGCATTAACCTGATGCTTGGGATTGATGTCAGTCCTTACAGGAAGGAATCCCTCTTGCCTTTGAACAGCTCCTGCAGTTTGAGCAACCTGCACATCAAGCTTCTTCATGTGAGAGTTCAGACTCTCAATTTTTCCATTCAGGTCTTGGTACAGCGAATCTAGTTTGCCATTGAAGTTCACTGTCATCTTCTGATATCCTTCAAGTATCTGCTCCAGCATAGCTTCCATCTTAGTGTCTTGTGGAGGTGCAGTTTGGTAGGAAGAAGAACCATAATTCCTGCTGTTTTGTTAAGGTTTCTCAACTTCAGTCTTCTGGAACTGTGGTATTGGAGTATAACTAGTTGCATTCTGTTTCATGGAAAGGTATTCTTCTGATTATTGCTGTTGTAGCTTCTGCTCCACTGCTGATTTCCAAACCTTTGGTTTTGAAAACCTCCATTGATGAAATTAACATCTTTTTGCTCAAATTCTTCAGGATTTTTGAAACACTCCACTTCTGCAGCAAACTGGACTGTTTTCTTTCCTGTCAAAAGGCTGTGCATACTGTCTAACTTATCCTTAACCTCAGCTATTTGGTTTCCTTCATTCAAATCACCCTGTTTCATTCTCTGAAAATCTGCATTCTTGGTGATGTTGCTGCAGACCAAGTTCTCAATCAACCTGATTGCTTCTTCTGGTCTGTTGGTGTTGAAGTTTCCTGCACTTGCTGCATCCAGCGCCATCTGGTACTTCCAGTCAATGCCTCTGAAGAAAATCCCAAGTAATTGCACCTGACTGAAGCCATGATGAGGACAGTCCCTTTGATAAGACTTGAACCTGATCCCAGAAGCCTTAAAAGCTTCAGTAGGGCCTTGTGTAAAGGATGCAATTTTCGTCCTCATGTCTTCTGATCTTGCATCATCATAGAAGTTGTTCAGAAAGGCATTCTTAGTGTCTTCCCAAGTGGTCAATGAAGCAGGTTTCAATTGCTTCAGCCAATATGCACTAAGTTGTTTTGCTCATCAAATACTAGTTCAGGCTATTAATAATGCTCTCGCATATATTTAACAACCTATGATTTTCGGATTTCTAGATGATGTGTCTAAGAAATTCGATTTTAAAGCAAGCAGAGATGAAAAACCAAAAGACATTCCTAACAGGTAGCAATTCTACAAACTCTTCATCAACCCTTGAAAAAGCCCTAACTTAACTAGCAGATTACTCAGACATGATCATGGAATCACAAAACATCACTGAATAAAATTGCATTAAGAGAAAGAGTAAAAGAATAGAGGGGTTCGAAATCTTCTCAAAAGAGTACATGATTTGTCTCCCAAAAAGCTCTGAATAAATCTCTCTCTAAGCTCTCTGAATTCTCAAAAACTAAGATACAAGATATCTGGCAAAAGAATGGCTGAAAAACCTAATATACAAGGTAAAACACGATCTGAGACCTTTTTGCAAATACTGAAACTTCTGGGCCAAAACTGTAAATAATCCTCTATCTTTTAAAAAACAGCCACGACCCCTTCCTTTCTGGGTGACGAGCGTCACCAGGTTGGTGACGAGCGTCACCCATATGCATACTTTTCTTCCCGAGTTGGATACTTCGTGCTTCAACTTGCAATGCTCCAAAAAGCTCCAATATCTCCAATTATGCTCCAGACATGCTATAACCTGCAAAGACTCTTTTAGGACTCTAAAAAGACCAAAAAGACTCAATAAAAAGGACTTATATCATGGTTAAAAACCATAAAAACCATGATATATCAATGGTCGAGCTGAGTCTCTTGTTCTTGAAGTAGAGGAAGCCATAGCACAGATGGAAACTGATTCTGTCAGCCAA
This sequence comes from Thlaspi arvense, assembly GCA_911865555.2. Classification (NCBI taxonomy): domain Eukaryota; kingdom Viridiplantae; phylum Streptophyta; class Magnoliopsida; order Brassicales; family Brassicaceae; genus Thlaspi; species Thlaspi arvense. The sequence goes on from OU466860.2 coordinate 18,373,588, forward strand.
TCCACCTCAACTGCTGCAACTCCTTCTCGCCTTCTCCTTAACCAAGAATTTCTCAAGGTACACACTTATTCTTCTAGTGGCTTGTTTCATTGACAGTTGTATCGTTTTGACTTGTTGCCATTTTACTTGACTTGTATCGTTTACTTGTAGCCATATTACTTGAGTTGTATCGTATACTTCTTGTCATTTACTTGAGTCGTATTGTTTTATTGACTTGCTGTCATTTACTTTAGTTGTATCATTTACTTATTGCCATTTACTTTTGTATTGTTTTACTTCAGTCGACTTTTGCTGCTTTTATGATATTTGCCGCGTTTATGATATTTTGATTGACTTACTCCTTGGCCTTGTCTTGTGACTTAGTGACTTGCTGCGTTTATGATATTTTGATTACTTAGTGATTTAGGAATTGTTTTTACAACAAAATTTGTGTTTACTTAGTGATATAAGAATTGTTTTGGACTTGAGTTGCCATATTAAATTAGTTATATTGTCTGTTTTTGCAGCGAAGTAAGACAAGCCGAGGCTGAGTATATGGAATAGGCAGTGTGCAACACAAGGATTTCAGTCCTACTGAGTCAGTCCATGCATCTCTTAATCGCAGCATTGATACGGACATGCGTATGTCCAGTTTGGAGACTAATTCTGAAGCTGTCAAGAGCAATGTCGAAACTCTCAAGTCAGACATGCTGAACTCAAGAGAAATGTGGTGGCGATGAAGGATGAGATGAAGGAGGAGCTAGTGGCCACAAGAGCTGCACTATTTGCATTCCTGGAAAAGTTTGCAGACTCTCGGACTCATGCTGCTGTGCCTACACCTTCTCCTCCTCCAGCTTCTGTTCCTCCTAATACCACAAACCCGGCTCAATCTTCCACACCTACACTGACCAAAGACAATCAAACTCAATTAGATAAGTGGTGTGCAGCTTATTTAGGAATTTAACTCTTTTATTCTATTTATGAACTTGTTAAAGTTGAATGTAGTATAAGTGTGCTGCTTGTTTGAATGTTGTTAAAGACAAAACATATTTAGTTTATGTTTATGTATGATATTGGTTTTATATTTCAAATTTCAGATCTATTGCTTTTGTTATACTACTATAAAAGTTTTAGAATTATAAATATTGATAATTAGTTACCAAAATCAAATACTGATAATTAGTCACAAAATTATTAATTAGTCATATAGCCACAATTTTAACCACAAAAAACAATGTGGCTACTAAGTCACATATTAACCACTTATATTTTCGTTGCAATATTAGTTACGATATAATCACGAACATGATGTGGTTAAAAAGACACAAACTGTTGTGTGAATAGACCGTGACTAATATTGCCACAAAACGACACAATAAGTAATTCGTGACTATTTTGTCACGAAAAGCCACGATCCATATTTAATTACGATCCTATAGATATGATTTTTGTTCGTAACTTTTCGTGGCTATAAAACTATATAGTCACAGTTTTTTCGCCTTTGTCACATAATTTTCTGTAGCTATAGGGAGTTTTTTTACTAGTGAATAAGAAATATAAATTAAATGTATATCACAAACTATATATGCTTAGAAATATACTAGAAGCTAACCAGTAGGCTAAAGACTGAAATAGAGAGTATCTCTCGTAGAATGATTGTGCTGCTTTCTCTAGCGTCTCTTTCGAACATTCCTCCTTTCCATGCACCTCCAAACATAACATTAGATTAATTAGATTAGATTATCTAATGATCCAATCTCTATCTATAAAGGGGATTAAGTACAAATATATAGATATACCTCTTGTAAGAGTCGTAGGGTCTCGGTATCGGATGGAACAAGACGGTAATGACCAATACACATAAGCACCGTTGCAGTTACAAAAGTACCAAAGCCTGTCAACTTTATCAGTTGATTAAAAACCTGTTCTGCTCCCACATCTTTTCTTTCAATCTCTTCAAGATTCAGTGACCCACTTTCAACCATATTTGCTAATTTAACTATCCAATTTGCTCTGTAACCAAGTTTACAATGCTCATTGATCAAATATTTGTCAAGGCTAGCTATTTCCTCGGCACTAGGGAAGTTTCATATTGTTTATTTCCTAGGTTCTAGGACTCGTTTCCTCTTTTTAAATTGGAGAGAAGCAGGCCTGAGGACTCGTTTCCTCTTTTTAGATTGGAGAGGAGACTTAATCGTGTCGTCGGCTAACTTTGATTGCAACACACAGAGCTTAGAAGCCATATCCAGTGTCCTCTCCCAAGTAGTATTACATAACAAGATAGATTTTACCATATCTTCAAAGAGAGACGGTGAGCGGAAGATTCGGCCGAAACCACTCATCTTTGCGGTGTCATGGAGTTGTTGAAACTCGGCCACGTCACATACGTCATCGGCTGATATTCTAAGCATCCTCGCCACTTGTTGCAAGATAATTTCTCGGCCCGTGAGATGTTGTTGATGCTATGAACTTGGATTACAAGAAAAGGGTGAGGGCGAGAATGACTGATGCTCACGTTGGTAGAAGAAGAATCAGAAAGTGTTAGAGGTCTGCTAAGTGACTTCCTTTGATGGTTCCACACATTTGGAGCCATCATGAAGAAGCCATGATTGCACACAGTTTTCTCCATATCAAATCAACACAACAATAATCCATAAGTCTCTCCATGGCTTGACACATCAGCATTTTCAAGCTTTTAAGAGATGACATTTCAGCAAAAAAAAAACACCAATAAAAATATTTCATTAATACAAGTCATCAATATATTTTAACTTTTAAATTTAAACTCATTAAAAACCCAAATATTTTTTATTGTTAATTTTAGTTTTATTTTTTGGTCAAGCCCAAGCCTAAATAATAAATAACAGCAAATAAAAAAAATTTGTTTTATTTTTTTGCCAAACCCAAATAACAAATAACAACAAATAATAAAATTAAATATTTGTTTTATATTTTTGCCAAACCGAAACTCAAATAATAAAAACAGCAAAAAAAAATTAAAATTTCTACATATGTGTTTGCTTGATAGATACGTATATAATTGAAGAAAGTGTAGACTCATCATCAACTATGCTTCCATAACAACAATGCAAAAAACGTTATGTTATAAGAAGCTCACACATCAGCAAAAATTTGAACCAATAAAAACATAACAATAATACATATTATTAACACACTAATAAAATCAATTTACTATTTTGCTGACCCATTAAAAAGCCCAAAGTTTACAAAAAAAAAATGGAAAGCGAAAGCAAATGAGGAGAAACTCAGACCACCACAGCTTAGAGATTCGCTTTTCCACTGGTTACCGAGAACAATTTTTCTTGGGTTTGGCGGAAATAGAAAATTTCTTGGTTTTGGTAGAAAAATGTGATTTTCAGTTTTGGTAGGAAAACATAGTTTCTCGGTTATGGCGGAAAAAAACGAATTCTTAGGTTTGGCGGAAAAATTTGAATTTTTGGTTTTAGTGAGAAATAAAAAATTTGATTTTGACGAGAAAATGCGAGGGAAGTGCACCTTTTCAATTTTGACAAAAAAATACAATTTCTCGGTTTTGATAGAAAATGCAATTTTTTGGCTTTTGATCGATAATGTAATTTCTTGATTTTTGCTAAAAATTGCAATTTGACAATTTTGGCAGAATATGCAATTTTTCGGGTTGATAGAAAAGCAAAATTTCTCGATTTTGGCGGGAATAAACAATTTCTTGGTTTTGATGAGAAATGCAAATTTTCAGTTTTTGACATATAATTTGATTTTTTGGTTTTCGAGGGAAAATATAATTTCTTAGTGTTTGGGAGAAACACAATTTCTCATAAGATAATGCAATTTTTGGGTTTCGCAGAAAATTGTAGTATATCGATTTTGGTAGGAAGACGTGATTCTTGATTTGACGAGAAAAATAATTTTTTTCTTGTTTTGGTGGGAATAGACGATTTTTGCAGAAAATATCTTTTTGGTTTTGACGGTAAAAGAATATTTTTTTATTTTTGCATTAAGATGAAATTTTTTGGTTTGGATGAAAAAACTTGATTTCTCTGTTTTGACGGGAAAACACAGGTTCTCGCGGGAAAATGTAATTTTTTGGTTTTTGAGAGAAAATGTAATTTCTTTGTTTTGGTAGGAGAATGAAATTTTAGGTTTGGCGAGAAAATGATTTTTTTTTGGTTTTGGCGGAAATAGGCGATTTTTCAGTTTTGTGGGAAAATATATATATTTTTTTGTTTTGTCGGAAAATACAATTTCTCGGTTTTTGTAAAATGATAAAATTTCTCTGTGCTAATTTTCAAAGTTACCATATGTTTATAGTAACAAAAATTGAATTATTTAACTTCAACTAAATTGATATTTCAGCAGTTCAAATAGAATTTTCTATTTAGTTTAAAAGTAATAGTAATGATTTTGATATGAATGTTATTGATTATAGTTTGGTAGTTTTAGAAATATATGTTTATAGTAAATATTTGATAAACAAATATTTTTTATAGTTTAAAATAATCATATTAATTAAAACTACCAAACTAGAAATATATGTCTATAATAAATATTTGATAAACAAATATTTTTTATAGTTTAAAATAATCATATTAATTAATATTTTTTAAATGAGAATTTGCTTTATATAATTTCAAAAGAGGATCAAGTAGCAATTTAGTAGAGAAAATAAATTACATTTACCATTAGCATGAAGGTACTTAAAAATATATTGTTTTATTCTTATATATATATTTATAGATAGTTAGCTAAACAAATTTGATAGTAGATTATAATTTTAAAAAATTAAAAAATTAATGATATATAATATTTATTCAGATTTAAAACATATAAATATATATTTTAAGCTAATAAAAAATAAATATAATACTCATTTACATTATAGAAATAATTTTATTATATTAAAAATATATATAAATCTATAAAAAATATCCCACAGCATAGCGCGGATAAATACCTAGTGTTTCTTCAAACTCTCTTAGTTGTAGTCTCAAATTCATCTCTCTCTCTCTTTTTATTTTGTTTAAATTTTTTTCTTCCGATTTTCTACATGAAATTTCTTCTTCCACTCTTGTTAATATTTATCACGTTCCCTTGGCTGGCTCTTCGTAATTCCAAGTTTTGAGAAACTGAATCAGGAATACGATACGAAGCAATAACATCGAAGATTTGACCGACGACTTATTTTTTTTTATTTTTTGTTGCTAAAATGTCTAGAACATGTCCGACGACTTGTTAATTGGTTTGTAAAACCTAATTTCTGCTTCCTTCGTTGATTACGTGCCCTTGCCTCTTCGTATATCCAAAAGTCTTTCCATATGTATTAGAATGTTTTGGTAACTATGCATTTTAATATTTTTTTTAATCTTAAAAGGTAATAGAACTTTTTTTTTTTGTCAACGGTAATAAAACTTTATAATCCAGGTCTTTCCATAGGTATTAGATTTTGTCTAACGAACATATATATACTTTAGCAAAATGAGAATTTCATACGTATGAGAATCATCTTTATAACCTATTCCATATATTACTGATATATATAAAACTTTTGATAGGTATACTGTATATTCCATTTCTTTTTTGTGACGGAAATTGTATGATTCCATTATGTGTATAAGTGTATTGGATGAAGGATGTGAATTAATTTGGTGGGATTAGGTTAGCTTAAGCTAGGTTGTACTTTGTTTCCCGTTTGAGAAACGTTTTACAAACAGAACTTCAATTATTCTTGTAAACACGGTAAACTACTAAACTGTGCTTTCTAAAAATTATAATTTGAAAACACAATGAAACGTTCGTTTCTATTTTAGAAATTGTAATTTTCTATAATGGTACTAGAGCTATTCGTGGTAAACCTGCAAATATGTTGTGGAACTTTGTAAGATCGATAAATTGTCCGTTAAAAGTTTATTCTTATAATTGTCTAATATTTCAGATAAAAAGTTTGAGAATTTTTCTTTTCATAATCTAAATTCGAGATAGTTTTGGTTGATAGTAGTTAATTAAATTATTGATTAAAAAAATCTTGTAAATTTTTGACTTTAAACATTATAAATTTATTTTTAATTAAACTATTTAATAATCATCTACTAGACTTTTGTTAATTTAAATAGTATACTTTTAATACAATATTGATGTTTGAAATTTGAATATAAATATAAATATATATATATATATATATTCATCATGTTTCTAAAATGTTTTTATTATTATATTTATTTAAAATTGTAAAACTAAGTTTCAAAAGTTTTGTTTTTAAGTATCATTTTGTTTTTTGCATTTAGGTTTTAAAGATATCTTGGAGACTAATTGGATTTTCATATATAAGTATATAAATTCTATGGGAAATTTGATAAGTTTTCCTCTTAAATTTTAGAGTATTTGTGCTTTATTTTGTTGGGTGAAGTAATTTTGGAATATTATGTGTCATTTCCTTGAAATTTTATAAACAGAAAGAAATATGTGCGCTTGGTTGGATTTCTATGCTATCTTATGTGCTCCTCTTCAGACGATTGTTTGGACACTTGCAATTAGCAAAATTTGAAACAAAGATGTGTAGGAACCGTAAAACCGAATCAATAATTGCGATGAATAAATAACTTAAAGATGATAATGATGTAAAAGAAATAGTAGAAACGAGACTAAAACACGATTAAAACATAAATAATAATCGGAGTCGAGAATTTGATCCGCTTTTCTTAACTCAAAAAATTGCCCGTAGTGTGATGGTTCTGTACGATTTAGAGTCCCAGGATACAACCGATGGGAGACCGTTTCGCAGCACTCGAAAAAACGGAATTTACGAACTTAAAATAAATTATACTTAAACTCTCGAGACTTACTATGAACAGAAGATTTGCTGGAATGAGAGAGAGAGAGAGAGAGAGAGATGTTTGTGAGAAAACTGTGTGTTTAGAATGAAAGAAAAGGCTTTCTTTTATAGCCAAGAGGAGGAGCATGTTACAAATCTTCTCAATAAAGATGAAGGCGTAACTGATGCAAATGAGAGATTCTTGGGCAAAAAATCCGCAAAATTTATGAGTTAAAGAGTTATAAATTTTGAATTATGACTGATTCTTAATTTTTTGGTCAAAGTGTTAATAATTAATTTTAAAGTCTGAACCCAAAAATTATTATTAAAATTTGGCCCAAAACAGAAAAGTCGCCTAAGGCCCGAAGGCCCATTCGACCAACACGACCGCGCCCGTGCCTGGCCTGGCTTGGCTTGGCTTGGCGGCGGCAGTGTGCGCGTGTGGTTCGTTTTAGTCTCTCATGTGCACTCCATAGGTAGTTAGCTAGTTGAACACTAGCATTAACTCTTCTCTATATATACTAGAACATTTTGCTTAATATTTTTGATGTGGGACTTTTAAATTTTTCCCATCATTTACACTTCATTTAATATAGGGCCACAACCCATTTTTTTTCACTTAAGCCCAATTTTTCGAAAGCCCATTAACTTTTAAAACTGGGTCCAACAATCCCCCACATAAATAGAAATTACTCTAAACATATGACGACTCGAATTACTCTACTTGACTCTACTGACAAGACATACTCCTAAGACTTAGACAGAGGGACTTTTCGAGAGTTTAAACGAAAATTCACTGTGTTTGAGTAAGTAGCATTTTTCAGCTTTGAACCACTCATTTTTAATATCTGTCGGGTTTACTTGGCCAGGAGGTGAACATGATGTCTTGAACCACCCGGATTTTAATGTAAACCAAGACAACAGCTATAATACAGCTTCATTTCTTGTAGAACTAAGTTCTCTATTGTGTTCATTTTGGCCTTGAACATGCCTGATTATTCATGAGTGAACTTAGAGAATATAGCCTTACTTTTATTCTCCTAGAAACGGCCCCATTTCTCACTCACTAGGTGATCTGCCAATAACTTATCCAGAAGTATCCTGTTATACTTCACTCTTTACAATGTTATGGAATCGTTAAAAGCCAACGCTTAGCCTTATCACGTACAGGTATATAACACTGTTTATCATCCTAGGAACTGAGTAGAGAACAAGTCTCACAGTGCTCTTTTTATAATCCATTTGATTTAGCTTTCCCTTTGAACCTAGATCTTGGGATCTCCAGTCACATAGGTGGGGTTTCCATCAAACTTCATCTTTAATTCATAGGCTTTAAACCCATTCCTTTTGTTGATTTTACAACTTGATCTCTTGACAAGCCTTTAGTAAATGGATCCGCTAGGTTGTCCGCTGATTTGATATAATCTATCATGATTACACCACTTGAGATCAAGTGTCTAATGGTTTTATGTCGTCGTCTAATGTGACGAGACTTACCATTGTAAAGATTATTCAGTGCCCGAACAATAGCTGATTGGCTATCACAGTGTACACGTAATGCTGGCACTGGTTTCTCCCACATAGGGATATCTTCCAAAAAATTCCGAAGCCATTCTGCTTCCTCTGCGGCTTTGTGTAGTGCTATAAACTCAGATTCCATGGTGGATCTAGTTAGCAGAGTTTGTTTGGAAGATTTCCAAGACACCGCTCCACCCCCTAGTGTAAAGACATATCCACTCGTGGATTTTGAGTTTTTAGAATCATATATCCAGTTTGCATCACTGTATCCTTCTAAGAATGCTGGTTCTTTACCATAGTGAAGACCATATTTTTTGGTATAACTTAAGTAATTTAATACTCTGGTTATAGCTTTCCAATGATTATATCCTGGATTGCTTGTGTAGCGACTTAGTACGTTTACTGCATGCGCTAGATCGGGTCTTGTACAATTTTTTAGGTACATTAGACTTCCGATTACTCTTGCATACTCCAGTTGTGACACCACTTCACCCGTGTTTTTTGTCAAGTGAAGTTGTGAATCTACTGGAGTTTTTGCTGTTCCGTTTGAGTAGTTTTTAAATCTCAAGTATTTTTTCAGCATAGTGAGCTTGAGACAGGATGATTACATCAGAATTTCTAGTTATTTTAATGCCTAGAATTACATCCGCGAGTCCCACATCTTTCATATCAAACTTGCTGCTTAGTAATTGCTTTGTTTGATTGATAAGATCTTTCGTGCTTCCGATAATGAGCATGTCATCTACGTACAAGCATAATATAATATACCCTTGTGATGTACATTTTATGTAGATGCATTTATCACATTCGTTGATAATGAAACCATTTGACATCATTATATTGTCAAATTTTTCATGCCATTGTTTTGGAGCTTGTTTAAGTCCGTACAATGATTTTACAAGTCTACAAACTTTATGTTCTTGACCTGGAACTACAAACCCCTCGTGTTGTTTCATATAAATTTCCTCTTCTAAATCGCCATTTAGAAAGGCAGTTTTTACATCCATGTGTGCCGCAACAGGCCCAAAGACAATAGGAGAGCTCAAGCCAACTTGACAGAAAGGCAGTTTTTACATCCATTTGACTGATTCTTAATTTCTTGCATAATAGAGTCGATCTCACTATTAACAGTTTCCTTCCAAAAAAGTGCGTCTGGTGTAGACATGGCCTCAGCGAAAGTTCTTGGTTCATTTTCTGTAAGAAAGACCATTAAGAAATCTTCGCCATGAGATTTTTCCTTGCGAGCCCTTTTGCTACGTCTAGGTTCATCTTGTACTTCTCCTGCATCATCAAAGGATGTGCCTGAAGTGCTTGCCTCATTTATAGAGGTGATTATATCTCTTTCTTCACGAGTTCGTTTATGATTTTGTTTATATTTACACGGAAACACGTGCTCAAAGAAAGATGCATTTCTAGATTCCATGGTTGTATTAACGTGGATATCCGGTACTTCTGATTTATGAACAAGAAACCGATAAGCACTACTGTTGTGTATATATCCAATAAAAATACAATCCACTATTTTTTGTCCGATTGTGACCTTTTTTGGAGGTGGTACAGCGAATTTTGCTAGACACCCCCATACTTTCAAGTATTTATACGATGGTGGAGTACCTTTCCAAAGTTCATAAGGAGTTTTTCCCATGACTTTGTGTGGTATCTTATTGATAGGGTCAGGTTTTACCCAAATAAAACTACTGCAAGTGCACAACAAAAGCAGTTGTAGTACAAGGGGTTATCGAATCCCAAGGGAGTATGTAAACCACACTAGCGATTATAGATTCAGATTAAGCTAAGCGATAAATAATGAATGTAATGCAAAACAGTAAAATAAATGCAAGAGGGCGTTTTTATGCTTGTTCTTAAAGTTCAGAAGGCTAAAGGCGCTAAGTCAGGACAGTTCGCAGGTTGAATCCGAGAGTGTAGAATGCATGCAATCAGGAATGAATTAAAACCGTCTTGAACATGAATCGCAAAGATATAACTAATCAATTCTCATTGCAGAAGTTATCTATGTCTAAGTCACAGAGTTTCAAATCTCTTTGCAAACCCTAACAATCTAAACATGCAGTAATGATCAGGTTCAATTGTTCACAAAACTCCTAAGCCAAATCTCTTTGTACTAGGGCGTTTTGCTCATCTAATACTAGTTCAGGTGAATAATAATGCTCTCACATCTATCAAAAACCTAGGGTTTCGAAATCCAGATGATGTGTCTAAGAAATCGATATGAATGCAAGCACAGATGAAGAACCAATGAATTTCCTATAAGTTTTTAGCAATTCTACAAACTCTTCTTCAACCTTTGAAAAGCCCTAACTTAACTAACAAACTACTCAGACATGGTGATTTGAGAAAACATCATGAAAAGAATAGATTGCATAATAGAAATAAGAAGTAGAAATAAAGGAGTTCAAAATCTGCTCTGAAGGAGTCTGATTTGTCTCTCCAAAAGCTCTTCTACAAATCTCTCTCTAAAACTCTCTAAAATAATAAGATACAAGATATCTGCCAAAAGAATGGCTGAAAAACCTAATATACAAGCTAAAACACGATCTGAGGTCTTTTTGCAAATACTGGAACTTTTGGGCCAAAACTGCAATTTCTTCCCAATCTTTTAAAAACAGGCCACGACCTCCTTCCTTGGTGGGTGACGAGCGTCACCAAATTGGTGACGAGCGTCACCCATATGCATACTTTTCTTCCCGAGTTGGATACTTCGTGGCTTCAACTCAGAATGCTCCAAAAGTTTAAAGTTCATTAAGGTGGAGCTAACAGCAAATTTTCAGATTCTCTAAGAACCTAAACCTTCATTGCTAGACTGATCTACCTATGACTTTCAACTTAGTGAGACTTGTAATCAACTACTGTGGCAATGGTTCTTATCAGCAAAAACGTCCTATGGTTAGTTCCAAGAAAAACTGACTTTGACTCTAGAAAAACAGGTTTTTGACTCAACTTTAAGACTCTAGAAACATGACATAAAGCACACAACGTCAGTAACCACCTCCCCAGACTTAAACAACACTGTCCCCAGTGTTATTAAGCCAAGAGTTGGTCAAAATGAAGCATGAGAACGTGTAAAACCAAGGTGGAAAAGTGGTACCTCGCAAAGGACCTGGTGACGAGCGTCACCAAATTGGTGACGAGCGTCACCATCTCTGATACTCCAGAAATCGACATGTTGGATGTTTAAATGCTATGCCATCATGTGTAGTGCGAAGTCAAACTGTAAGAGCACTAAAAACACACATCAAAACATTCAAACAAAGCATAATCCATGGTCCAACAAGTTCACAAGACATCATCCAAGCAAACTGAACAAAGTGACTCTTTTTTTTTTTCGATTTTTCCTCATTTGTTTGGGTTTTTTTTTTGTTTAGCTATGTAATAGAAAACTAAACTAATATATGAAAAAGAAAACTTACTAGTGGGTTGCCTCCCACTGAGCGCTTGTTTAAAGTCATTAGCTCGACTTTGAATGCTGCTCAGACAGCTGGTGGAGCAGAAGGTGGCATTGAATGCCTTGGAGAAGAATGTCTCCTCATCCATGGTGGTTTGTAAGCAGTAGATGTATGAACACTTCCAAGGAAGTGAGGAACATCAGCAGGGTGGGTCGTGAGTGTAGGTGGGACATTTCGTTTTCCTGCAGAATCATCAAAAGAAACACCAAGCTTTCTACGAGAATCTCGTTGCTTGCATAAGTGTGAAGCATCTTTTTCACCTTTTAAATTCTTATTGATTAGATTAGGAGGTTTGGAACTGGTTCCAGGAAGTGCATACCTTTGCTTAGTTGCAGGTTTCTGGGTTGTGGACTGTTGAATTTTCGGATTGGCAACATATGATGGACTTGTAGAGCAAATATCACGTCTCTCCTTTGTGTCCAGGTTGGTGACGAGCGTCACCAGGTCAGTGACGCTCGTCACTGACTCTGCAGTTCGAGTTTCTGCAGTTTTCCTGCAATTCAGCTCTGCAAGTGTTGCTTCCATCACATACACGTCTTCCTCCAGCAACTTGGCATTCATTAGAACCTCTTTTTCAAGCCCAGTCATGAAGATATGATCCTCACTGCAATCCTCAAACCCAACAGTTTCTGCAGAAGTTTCAGATATTAGCTCTTCAACAGCCATCTTGCTCACTTGCCCACTTATATCTGATTCATTGACACACTCAGCAATAGTGTCTTCTGAATGCTCCATGACAGTCTCTTCATCTCTAGAAGTTCTTACAGAAAAGGTCTGACCATCAATGGTAGAACTCTCTCTTAACTTATCCATGTCAAAGTTCATGACAACATCACCAAGATCAAGCTCAATGTTCCCCCTTCTAACATCAATGATGGCTCCAGCAGTAGCCAAGAATGGTCTTCCCAGAATAAGAGGATCTTTAGGTTCTTCAGCATATTTCAGAACCACAAAATCTGTAGGAATTATGCAGCCTTCAATGTTAACATGAACATTCTCTAACATGCCTTCTGGGGTCCTTATGGATCGATCTGCTAGGATGAGAGATATCCCAGCTGGCTTGAAATCAGTCATTCCAAGTCTAGCAGCAACAGAGAAAGGCATCAAGTTAATACTTGACCCTAGATCACATAGAGAGTGGGGAAAACGTCCTGCAGATATTGAGCAATCAAGCACAAAGGTCCCTGGATCAGATAGCTTCTCTGGAACTCTGCTTTGAGTGATGGTATTGACTTGTTCAGAAACAGTCACCTTCTTCTTCTTCTCTGGAACTGTACTCAAAAGGATTGCACTGATGTCTCTGGTAAGCAATGCTCCTTCCTCAGGACTTACACCATTCACAACCATTCTCTTTACATACCTTCTTAGAGCTGGTGAAAGCTTGACTGCATCAACAAGTGGGATCTCAAGCATCAGCTTGTCTATCATAGCTTTGCATCTGGCTTCTTCTATCTCTTGTTTAGACTTCCTAGGATGCTTGGGGAATGGTGTTTTGGGTTTATAGACACGTTCCTGGTCATAATTTGCAGTTACAGGCGAAGCAGCTTCGTTCTGGGGTGGGTGATGACCGTCACCAGGGGGGTGACGCTCGTCACTCACTTGTGACAACCCCCGATACCCTTGTAGGTTGGTGACGAGCGTCACTCCTCCTTGGTGACGCTCGTCACTCACCTCTGAGACAGAAAAATTTTCATCTTCAGACTCCATGAGTTGCACGATCTGTTCTGCACTCAACCTCTTTTTCTGCACTGTTTTATGCTCCTTTTTATTCCTGACTGTGATGGCATTAACCTGATGTTTGGGATTGATATCAGTCCTTCCAGGAAGGAATCCCTCTTGCCTTTGAACAGCTTCTGCAGTTTGAGCAACCTGCACATCAAGCTTCTTCATGTGAGAGTTCAGACTCTCAATTTTTCTATTCAGGTCTTGATACAGCGAATCTAGCTTGCCATTGAAGTTCACTGTCATCTTCTGCTGTCCTTCAAGTACCTGCTCCAGCTTAGCTTCCATTTTATTGTCTTGTGGAGGTGCAGTTTGGTAGGAAGAAGAACCATAATTCCTGCTGTTTTGGTAAGGTTTCTCAACTTCAGTCTTCTGGAATGGGGGCTTAGGAGTGTAACCAGGCGTGCTCTGTCCTCCTGTAAAGGTACTCTGCTGATTTTTGCTGTTGTAGCCTCTGATCCATTGCTGATTTCCAAACCTTTGGCTCTGAAAACCCCCTCCATTGATGAAATTAACATCTTTCTGCTCAAATTCTTCAGGATTTTCGAAACTCTCCACTTCTGCAGCAAACTGAACTGACTTCTTTCCCACCAGAAGGCTGTGCATGCTGTCTAACTTAGCCTTAACTTCAGCTATTTGGTTTCCATCATTCAAACCAGCCTGCTGCTTTCTCTGAAAATCTGCATTTTTAGTGCTGTTACTGCAGGCCAAGTTTTCAATCAATCTTACAGCTTCTTCTGGTCTGTTGGTGTTGAAGTTTCCACTACTTGAAGCATCCAGTGCCATCTGATATTTCCAGTCAATGCCTCTGAAGAAGATACCAAGCAGCTGCACCTGATTGAAACCATGATGAGGACAGTCCCTTTGATAAGACTTAAACCTGATCCAAGAAGCCTTAAAAGCTTCAGTAGGACCTTGTGTAAAGGATGCAATTTTCGTCCTCATGTCCTCTGATCTGGCATCATCATAGAAGTTGTTCAGAAAGGCGTTCTTGGTGTCCTCCCAAGTAGTTAATGAACCAGGCTCCAGTTGCTTCAGCCAATATGCAGCCTCTCCTCCAAGAGAGTAAGGGAAAAGCTTGCAGAACAGAAAATCATTGCTGACTCCATTAGCTTTGACACTGGAAGCCAAGTCCTCAAACCTCTCAATGTGATCCATAGGATGTTCATGAGGTAAACCATGGAAGGGATGCTGACCAACCAGCTGATAGTAGACAGGTTTGACCTCAAAATCGTTCCTCTGGAAGGCAGGAGGTCGGATTGCAGCTCTGTTGGCATAGAACTGATCAGGTCTGTTGTAGTCACCTAGAGTCCTCTGAACAAAACGCCCAGCAGCGTTATTGACAGCAGCAGGGACTCCCACGTTCTCAGCCACTTGCTGAACCTGCTGTTCAACAATGACATTCCCCTCTTGATCAATTCTCTGCCCCTCTTCGTTCCTCCTGTTTCCTTCCCTGTCAACCAAGTGACCTTCTGCATCTTCAACCAAGATAAGTGGAGCGACCATTGTAGATTGCTTCTTAGCTTTCCTGTTAGTTCTCTCCAACCTAGCAAGCTCGTCGATGCTCAAAGTCACAAGCTCCTTCTCTTTGTTGCTTCTGGTTCTGCGATTAGGCATACACCTCCCCGGCAACGGCGCCAAAAACTTGATAGGGTCAGGTTTTACCCAAATAAAACTACTGCAAGTGCACAGCAAAAGCAGTTGTAGTACAAGGGGTTATCGAATCCCAAGGGAGTATGTAAACCACACTAGCGATTATAGATTCAGATTAAGCTAAGCGATAAATAATGAATGTAATGCAAAACAGTAAAATAAATGCAAGAGGGCATTTTTATGCTTGTTCTTAAAGTTCAGAAGGCTAAAGGCGCTAAGTCAGGACAGTTCGCAGGTTGAATCCGAGAGTGTAGAATGCATGCAATCAGGAATGAATTAAAACCGTCTTGAACATGAATCGCAAAGATATAACTAATCAATTCTCATTGCAGAAGTTATCTATGTCTAAGTCACAGAGTTTCAAATCTCTTTGCAAACCCTAACAATCTAAACATGCAGTAATGATCAGGTTCAATTGTTCACAAAACTCCTAAGCCAAATCTCTTTGTACTAGGGCGTTTTGCTCATCTAATACTAGTTCAGGTGAATAATAATGCTCTCACATCTATCAAAAACCTAGGGTTTCGAAATCCAGATGATGTGTCTAAGAAATCGATATGAATGCAAGCACAGATGAAGAACCAATGAATTTCCTATAAGTTTTTAGCAATTCTACAAACTCTTCTTCAACCTTTGAAAAGCCCTAACTTAACTAACAAACTACTCAGACATGGTGATTTGAGAAAACATCATGAAAAGAATAGATTGCATAATAGAAATAAGAAGTAGAAATAAAGGAGTTCAAAATCTGCTCTGAAGGAGTCTGATTTGTCTCTCCAAAAGCTCTTCTACAAATCTCTCTCTAAAACTCTCTAAAATAATAAGATACAAGATATCTGCCAAAAGAATGGCTGAAAAACCTAATATACAAGCTAAAACACGATCTGGGGTCTTTTTGCAAATACTGGAACTTTTGGGCCAAAACTGCAATTTCTTCCCAATCTTTTAAAAACAGGCCACGACCTCCTTCCTTGGTGGGTGACGAGCGTCACCAAATTGGTGACGAGCGTCACCCATATGCATACTTTTCTTCCCGAGTTGGATACTTCGTGGCTTCAACTCAGAATGCTCCAAAAGGTTCCAAAATCTCCAATTATGCTCCAGAGATGCTTTAACCTGCAAAGACTCTTCTAGGACTCTAAAAAGACCAAAAAGACTCAATAAAAAGAACTTATATCCTGGTTAAAAACCATAAAAACCATGATATATCACTTATTAAGGATATAATTTGTGGTAAGCAAAGCTTCCCCCCACATGTCCTGGGCTAACCCAGATTCCTGTAACATCGCATTCATCATCTCTTTCAGAGTTCGGTTCTTCTGTTCCGCAGCTCCGTTAGATTCTGGAGAATAAGGAGTGGTTGTTTGATGGATAATCCCATATTCTAAACAAAAGGCATTAAACGGTCCATCATATTCGCCTCCTCTATCACTTCTAACTATTTTAATAGTTTTATTAAGTTGGTTTTCAACGTTTATATTCCTTGAATTTTTCCAAGGTCTCATCCTTACTACGTAACAAATATACATAGCAATATTTTGTGTGATCATCGATGAACGTTACAAAATATTTTTTTCCGCCTCTAATTGGTGCATATTTTAAATCACACAAGTCTGTATGTATTAGACCTAGAGGTTCAGTTGTTCTTTCAACTTGTGGTGATGGGGGTTTTTGTGAGTTTGGCCTGTACGCACACTTCACATTTTTCTTTGCTTGCTTTGCATTTTGGGATTAGGTTCAAGTTCATTAATCTTTTTATCGATTTATAATTCACATGTCCTAACCTTTCATGCCAAATATCAAATGACTCAAGCAAATAAGCAACAGGATTGTTCTTATTGATAGAAATCATAGAAACAGATTCAACAACATTTGAAACAAAATCAACATTATTAGCAACAATATTATTAGAAATTGCAGCTCCGTTGTTGCGAAGGACTGTTGTACCACCACTCTTTCGGGTTGTCTTCAACCATGTTGACTTCCGAGACCACAACACACAAGTCCTCTTCTGTCAAGTTGGCTTGAGCTCTCCCATTGTCTTTGAGCCTGCTGCGGCACACATCACTTTTGTGACCTTTTTTGTTACACTTGTGGCATTTCCCTTTAAACTTCCTCTCAGCATTGCCTTTCTTGAAGTTTGTTGAGGAGGTTGGTTTCAAAGGGGATGTCATTGCCACAGCCTTGCCCTTTCCTTTGCCTTTGTGGGTTGACACATTCACATTAGGCTCCTGGAACTGCAGACCGTTTGCCCTATGATTTCTGTCTTCCATTTGCAGCCTAGTGACAACATCTTCAAGGGACATTATCTTCCTCTTGTGCTTGAGGTAGTTCTTAAAATCCACCCAACACGGAGGTAACTTCTCAATGAGGCTGTTAACCGTGAAGATCTCACAGATGGACATTCCCTCAACAGCTATTTCTTGGCAAATCAGTTGGAGTCCTCCACTTGATCCATGATGAGTTTGGAATCCACCATTTTGAAGTCGAGAAATTTTGCAACCGCATATTTCTGACAGCCAGCACCTTCTAATTTGTACTTCTTCTCCAGCGACTTCCACACGGACTTAGAGGATGGTTCCTTACTGTACACAAGGTACAACTTGTCACTTAGGCGGCCTAAGATCCAACCTCTGCATATGAAGTCCCCATGGGTCCATGCTTGAACACATGCAAGAGTGTAGGCATTAGTGTTTCCGATTGGAAGGATCGGTTGATCTTCAGTGAGGAACTTATCGAACTTCATGTTTGTCAAGAAGAAGTGCATTTTCATCTGCCATGTTTTGAACCCTTTTCCGTCAAAGTGATCTGGCATGAGTCCTTCACTCGCGGAAGCAGGGATTGACGGAATGATTGGGTGGTTGGAACAGCCGCAGGAGTACGATCACCAAACAAGACCTGGCGTGTCTCCTCATCGACATCATTTGCACCCACTGGTCCAAACTAATTCCCTTGTGGAAGATTGCCTAAAGGATTTTGTTGACCGATCACATTGGTATTGTTAGCCATCTGATCACAATTAAACAAAAGATGATCAGTATACTAATAAATTGAACTAGAGTTCAAGTTATGATTTACACTTTAAACTAGTAAATCGTTTGTAGCAAATCTTATATAGATCGCTTTGTTTAGTAAACTCGCTTTTTAAAGCATTCAGTGAAATGTTAAACAGGTGAAAGCGTTTTACAAACTAACTTTTAAAGTGTTCGCAGAAACCTTAATACCTCCTTTTTTAAAATATTGTTTATAATAATAAAACGTTTCGCGGAATCGCTAAAAATAAGCGTTCAATAAATCGCCCGTAGTATGATGGTTCTGTACGATTTAGAGTCACAGGATACAACCGATAGAAGACCGTTTCGCAGCACTCGAAAAAACGAAATCTACGAACTTAAAATAAATTATACTTAAACTCTCGAGACTTACTATGAACAGAAGATTTGCTGGAATGAGAGAGAGAGAGATGTTTGTGAGAAAACTGTGTGTTTAGAATGAAAGGGAAGGCTTTCTTTTATAGCCAAGAGGAGGAGCATGTTACAAATCTTCTCAATAAAGACGAAGGCGTAACTGACGCAAATGAGAGATTCTTGGACAAAAAATCCGCAAAATTTATGAGTCAAAGAGTCGTAAATTTTGAATTATGACTGATTCTTAATTTTGGTCAAAGTGTTAATAATTAATTTTAAAGTCTGAACCCAAAAATAATTATTAAAATTTGGCCCAAAACAGAAAAGTCGCCTACAGCCCAAAGGCCCATTCGACAAACACGACCTGTGCCGGGCCTGGCTTGGCTTGGCGGTGGCGGCACGCGCTTGTTGTTCATTTTAGTCTCTCATGTGCACTCTATAGGTAGTTAGCTAATTGAACACTAGCGTTAACTCTTCGCTATATATACTAGAGCATTTTACTCAATATTTTCGATGTGGAACATTTAAATTTTCCCATCATTTAAACTTTATTCAATATAGGACCACAACCCATTTCTCTACACTCAAGTCCAATTTTTCAAAAGTCCATTAACTTTTATAATTGGGTCCCAACAAGATGTCAATCTAAAATAAATAAATGAATAAAAAATCAACAAAGCTGTGAATTAGCAAGTTAACTCTTTTTACGAAGTTGTTTGACTTGTTTTTTTGTCTATATGTTTGTTCTGTACATGTTTCTTAAAAGTTTGTAAGAATCCAGCAAGGTGAGAAATTATATAATTTGATCTTTTTGATTAGAGATTTTTTTATTTGATTTATATTTTATAAGTGTAGAAAACTTTGTAATCAATAATTCTGTGTTTTGATATGCATTAAGCCAAATGTTTTTATTCAACTTGAATTTGAATTTGATAAATTAATTTTACAGCGATTACACTTATTTGGAATTAATTAACTCTAGTACCTTAGAATGAAATCAATCCAATTTCAAGTTCTATCTTTCTCATAGACTAGTTTTTACAACATGTGAATTTAGATCATAAAAAAACACTGTGAATTTATTTTTTACAACATGTGAATTTAGTTTCATAAAAAATTTCATTAGAACCTCAAAGCTTTTTGTTGCTTGTAAGCGCCCTCTGAAAACTGTATATCAAAAGTGTTAACCCTAACTTTTTAATACACACCTCTTTATACCTAAAGCAACTAACCTAAGTTACCTAACTACTGTATCTTCTTTTTTGGCAACTACGATTCATGCTTCCCTTTTCTTAACTTTCATATATTTTCTGTGTTATACAAATGATCTTCCTGTCTTCATGTATCCACGTCAGCTGATTATACCTGCTGCTTTCCTATTCCCGCCATTCTTTCTGGTAAGAATCATGTAGTACGCACATCTCAGCTGCATCTTTAATCTCCCTTTTCTTGTCTTGATTTCATGTTTGAGCAATCCTTGTGTCAGTTAACACTCAGACATGTAGATATACAGACATACATCCATGCAAATTCAAACTGCAATTACTGAATAAAAATGCTGTCAAGTAATAAGGTTCATAGAACCCATTGCATCATATGAAAACCGAAACCAAAGTCAAGGAGTTTCCTGAACCAACAGAGGTTCAGACCAAAACAGAATAACAAATACATACAACAAGCTCCTCCACAACATAAACTCCCCATAATCAGACACACGGAGTCACATCCTCCATGTAGTCTTCAGCCTCATCTCCCCCCTGCTCGAGCACAATATTAAGTCAAAAACACTCAGAGTATATATTTTTGAGTGAGAGATAGCAGTACTAACCTATAGCTAGTAGGCGCTGAATCACTTTGACAGCCGATTTAAAACTTTATAATCCTGAGACGTCAAAGCCAAAGACTTGACACCTGTCACTAGCTGTGTAGACACCCCTTGAGGCAACATCATCTCCTTTACTGACAGATCCCGATCCAGCTTGACTTGAACACTGTCGTTTACCCTCTTGTATATCTTGATCAGTTTAATTTTTCCTTTAGGTGGGAGGGAAATCAGAGCCTGAAGATGAAGGATTAGAGCGATCAGGTTGGGGAAAGGAATATACCACCTAGGATCGCCTAGCTGATGTCTCTTATATTTGCATCATTTAGGACTGCATCATGTAGGACTGCATTTAGTACATGTTTTGGTCTCTTCTTGCATGTTTTCTTTATCATTTGTCCTATTTTCTTATTTTTTAGACTTAGGTTGCATTTAGGATGTAGTTTACCTTTTTCTTGCATATGGAATGTTTTTAGCTGTCAAAAGAGCTGTTGGAGACATTGTGGAAGCATGGGAGTGATCCAGGAAGATATCCCAGCCAAGGAAAGTCAAGAAGAGCCAAAGGAGCATACTTCCGGAGCTGATGCCAGGCACAACATCGGGCACAAAGGCCGACATCCATCAGGCGAGAAGATGAAGATTCATGTCGGCCATAACATCGGCCATGCTGCCCGATATCCAGGAGACATGACATCCATGTCGAGCAGTACATCGGGCAAGGCGTGCCCGATGTAATTCATCCGAAAGTCCACATCGAGCAGCATGTCGGGCAAGGTGTACCCGACATAAACCTCAGGAGGTCCACATCGAACACAACATCAAGCATGGAGCCCGACATCCAACCCAAAAGAAGACCACATCAAGCACAATGTTGACTTTGAAGCCCAATATGTGCTAGCCCAGAAGTTCATTTATATACGAGAATGCCACTCTTTAAGGGTTATTTGTGCTTCCCTATAAATACTTAAAGACCTAAAAATATTTGGCATCTCTAATCCTTTCTTCTTGCTTTAAAACTCTATTGCTTTTGTGATTTGTAAGAACAACATTTCATCTTTTAATTTAAGTTTTTGCACTTCTAATCTGAATCTTTCTTAATCTCTCTCTCTAATCATGTTCAACCATTTTTTCTTCATAGATTTGATGGGTTTTACCATGGTTAGTGAGTAGTCTCTTATAAGCTCTTGGATGGGGTAGATTTAGGAGATTCTTTAGCTTGATCATTGTTTGTTAGTGCTTAATATCATTGTTTCCTCTATATTAGACTATTTTGATGCTAGGTTTCTTTTGATCACTTGAACCTAGATTTAGGCTTTCTCTTATGCCCACCAAGTGTTTGATGAAATACTGATCTTGTCTTTTAGAGGATTTATTTGTCTTAGCTCAAGAGATTGAATGTCTAGGAGGTATTTTGGTTTGATAGAATTGATTGAACCTGCTTGCTATTGATCCTATCACTAATGAGAGTTAGTTCTTTCTAGGATGTTTTAGTAAAGTAATGATGACCAAGAGATTGGGTTTGTCTTGCTTGATTGTTGAAGTCTATGCCTAGGAATTAGCATTATTTGCCTTGTTGCTTTGTTAGTGATTTTGAAAGCATCTTGGTCTTGTGTTTGAATCCCCTTAACTCCATAACCACATCTAGGATCCTTGCTTTTAGTTATTGAATTTTGAATTCCTGCTTAAGTACTTGTCTTGTTCACTTGATCGTTGCCAAATCATTGCTCTTGCTAGTTTTGTTTAGTTGATGGTTCATTAGATTGATAGTTTAAAATAATCCTTTTTATTCCTTCTTGAAATAGAGTATCTATTGCATTTTTGGTGTATTCACATTGACCTATGAATTGATAAGAACCCTTATTACAATGATTAGTGTAGGTTTGGGTGATTGAAGTAGCATAAATACCTACATCACTAGCCTAGACTGATGAATGATCTGATCAAACACCATCTTACCAAAATAGATTATGATATTGTTCATCACTTTGAAGACCAGTTTTTCTCTGGATGGGTTGGGATAGCCAACATTATTGGTTGGCAACCAATTGAAGAAGCAGATCATGTAGATGAGTGACTGATTTGGAGAAAATTTTGTCTTCAACAGACCTCTGCATTTACGAACTTTGGCTTTAAGTCATGAACACATCCATGTCATTGAAGAGAGACTTTTGCAAGTCAAGATTCAATCCCTCTTGTAAATCAATTGCAGTATAGAGAGGTTATCAATCTAATCTAGCAGTTTAGCTAAAAGAGATGCAAGGAACTTAGGTAAGCTTAACCATTGTGAAAGAAAGGGTTTTCTAACAACCTAAATGATTAAGAGAAAATGTCCAAGCAATAGAGTATCTAGCAATGACTAAATCAAGATATGAAATGCAAGTAAGCTAATCAAAATGGGAATAAGGAAAGCAAGGTGATGGAAATGCAAGAACCAAAATAGAAACTTAATGCAGCAACTTTGAATGCAAGGCAAGAAATGAAACAAGAACAATGCAAATGGAAACAATGAAGACAGAACACAAGCGAATGAGCGCAAGATATAAGTTCAAGGCTAGAGCAATGGATGACTTGGGAATGAATTACCTTCAAGCTTAGGGTAATTAAAACTAGCAACAAGCAAGGTACATAATTAAGCCACATATTCAATGAATTCGCAACAAGGCAAAGACGTCTAAGCAATGCACATGCCAAGCCCACTTTTGATGGTGTATTTGTACAAAACCAGCATGATAATCAAGACTCTTAAAGACCAAACAAGCTACTTTAATACTATATATTCATTTAAGTATTTATCCCTAAAATTAGTTATTTCAAGCATTTAAACAAACACTTGTGATGCAGCAAACACTTATGATCTATTTCACTTAATCAAGTTACTCAAGCCTTAAGAACAACTAAGCAAGGTATACCAAGCAAGTATTAAGCAAAAAATCCTTGTGCAATAACTAATCATCTCCAATTCTGCTCCAACCTCAAACCATGAAAGACTACTCATTACTCATCTCAAAATCAACAAAACAAGATAAAAAGAACAAAGCAAGCATGATCAAACAATAGCTAGAAGATAAATAACAAGAGAAGTGCAAAACTTTATAAAAAAGAATGATCTTGGATCAAAAACTCATAAATCCCCTTTTGGGGTTCTTCCATAGCTCGAGAATGATGAAAAGAAACAAGATAAGATCCAAAAAGATAAGCTAATGCTTATTTAAGTGAAAAGATAAGGTTTGGTAAAAAGTGAGAAAAGTTGGTCAAAGCGCGGATGTTGACGCATCGGGCAGTACATACAGTCTTCTGCTCGATGCTCCATCTCGATACAGCCTTCTCCTGTTGCGGTTCGATCATCCGGACGATCCCTCATCATGAAGCAAGTTTTGGTTTGTATCGGGTAAGACACCGGGTGTTCTGGTCGATCCTGGAACCCGATATATCATGTGTTGCCAAATCGGCTTGTACAGCCTTCTCTGCTCGACACGTCATCCCGGTGAAATCTTGGAGTTCACGATCAAACCTCTCGCCCTCCGTCCTGCGATCCATGCTGGACATGCTCCATGGGAGTTCTGCTCGATGTACCACCCCGATACAAGATCAAAATGTGCAAAACAACGTCTTTATGGCATCTCCTTGGACGTCTACGACTCCAAACTCCTCCCAAGCTCCTAAGCCTCCAAATACACCTAAGATACACCTCAAACATGCAAATGTATGTATTCCTAATCTAAATGCATGCATGGCTACTTCTAAATGCAAATGGGACTAAAAAGATAGGAAATTATGCATGAACAAGGGAAAGTATGTACAAAATGCAGCTTAAAACACTACAATATAACAAGCTATCAACACCACCACACTTAGTCTTTGCTTGCCTTCAAACAAATAAAAAATATAGTATGGTGATGATGTTTTAAAATAGGAACTCATATCCTTATAATGCTAACAATAAATCAAAATGATTTCCATGTTTCTAATCCTAGAATGCGAGTGATGGAACCATACTCTAGACACATAGCCACACTCATCACAAAATGAAAATGATTCTCAAGTTATCAATCTACACAAACTCTCAAATCACTTAACCTTATTAACATTCATTAAGTTTCCAACAAGTGAGTCATGCTTATGCAAATGCAAGTGTCATCATTTGGCAACAAGGACAAGGCTATGAGATGAAAATGATCCCATCAATTTTGAACTGGTTTTGTTTAAAGTAGGGTTCTCTCATAAAAGGTGATTGAGCAATGGAAAAATGCTAAGGTTAAAGAATAACTTATGCATACACGAGAAGACTTTCATCTACCAGTTTGAGTTCCTCGCTACCGTTCGAGTTCACTACAAGAAAGAGCTGGCCAAGACCGCACATCAGGGCACTCTCAGGTTTCCGATCAGAGGAGTGCACTACAGGATCAGTCTTTTTGAGCTCCGTGAGATTTATGGGTTCAGCCAGCATCCTACAGGTGTTCTCACACCTTCGCAGTGGTCTTACATGCTGACTTTCTGGTCCAAGTTCGGGAATGGGACTTATGAGTCCAAGACGAGCACTCAGACCAAGGTCAGGCACCCTGTAGTGCACTAAATTCTGCGCCTTTTAGGCAACACCATTATCTGAAAGTCTGCGCCAAGAAAGATGCGCGTGAGTAAGCTTGTTTTGCTCTATTATGGATTTGCTGCGATGCTTGACGATCATAAGGGTCAAATGCATAAGGGCGGCTATCATAGTCTTCATGTTCATTCTCGTCCATCCCTTGATGCTGAACCTCTTGTTCTTGATGCTGCTCTTCAATGTCTTCTTCCACATTTTAGTCTCTGGTGGTGCTCATGTTCTTTACTTTGCTTGACCTCATCAATGGTGGGTCAGTCCTTGGGTCATAAAGCTCATCTTCTGTTGGCATAAATCGGATGTTCTCATAGGTGATGAAGTTGGTTAAGCGCTGCTTGGGCAAGATGATTGATATGGCTCAAGTTTTACCCAAATACAACTTCTGCAAGTGCACAACAAAGCAGTTATAGTATAAGGGGTTATCGACTCCCAAGAGAGTAAGTAAACTACACTAGCGATTATAGATTTGGACTAGGCTAAGCAGTAGATAATAAATATAATGCAAAATAACTAAAACAATGAAAGCAGGCGATTATTGATTGATCTAAGATTCAGAAAACTAAAAGCGCTAAGTCAGGTCAATTCGCAGATTGAATCCGAGAGTGTAGAATGCATGCAAGCAGGAATGATTTAAACCGTCTTAAACTCAAAACTCAGTGATATTACTAATCAAATCTCACTGCAGAAGTTATCTATGCCTAATTCACAGAATTTTTAATCTCTTTGCAAATTCTAACAATTTAAGCAAGCATTGAAGATCAGGTTTCGATTGTTCACTGATGCTTGAGGTTTTATCTCCTTCTCAATCACCCCAGTATATGAAACAGTTGTAGTATAGCATAGGGTTTTATGTTAATCCAAATGGGTTTTGTTGAAAGCAAAAGAGTTGTGAGCAGAAATCCTTAAGTCAAGCAAGCAAATAAGGTTTTTGTTGCCTAAGAAACTAAACTAGCAACCTAAAATGATCAATCACCAAAGAGAACTCAAAAGAGACAGTTAAGTAATGATCAAAGAAGTAAAACAGAGCAAATAAACAGAGTACTAAAGCAAATTCGAAATTCAATAAAAGAGAAAGCAAGTTCCTAGATATGGTTATGGATTTTGGGGAATTCAGAGACTAACTAAGGTTGTTTCAAACAGCATTGATCAAGCAAACAAGCTAGCAATGGTGGTTCCTAGACATGGAGTTCACAAACAGGCAAGCTAAGTCCAATCTCTTGTAAAATAGCCCTTTGCTAAACACGTTAACAAGAACTAACTCTCATTAGTACTAAAACATTCAGCAAGCAATAACAATCAACTCTATTCATGTAAAATGCTCCTCAAACGGTCAATCTCTTGAGCCAAGGCCAGCAAATCCTCTATCAAACAAGATCAGCATTTCATCAAACACTTAGTGGGCATAAGAGAATGCTCAAATCCTAGATAAGTGTGATCAAGACAAATCTAGCATAGAAACAGATTAATAGAGAGGAACCCATTAAATTAAACACTAAAGAAACCTTAATCAATCCTTAAATCCCCTTAATCCACCACATCTAAGAACCTTAAGCAAAATACTCACTAATACTCATGTTTAACACCAAATCACAAGAGGAAAAGATGTTAATCATGATTAAAAAAGAGATTAGAGAAAGATTAATGGCAAATACAAACTTATATTAAATAAAGCAAGAAATTTGTCTTACAAACTTAAAAAAATAACTCAAGAACAGTGTATTGACATGACTTGTCGAAAATCCCAGAAAAAGAGGTATTTATACATAAAAGAAGGAAGTCCTAAAGTAATGACAAAAGTGTAATAGAAGACAGGCCCGGACTGGGTTCCTATCGGTCAGCTGTGACCGATAAGGATGATCGATAGGGATCCTACCGGTCTGGAAGATGATCGATAGGGTGACATAAATATAAACGGTGCACTTCTAGCGGTCACTTTTCTGACCGATAGGTCTGCTCGATAGCCCTTCTATCGGTCAAGCCTTATGTCTTGATCGATAGGCTCTGCAGAGTTCGTCTGCCTTGGTCCCTTTTGCTCCTCTTGGCCCAGCTAGCTTCCTGGATCATCCTCAAAGCTTCTCCATGCTCCTTATAGCTCCATAGGTACCTAAAAACATCCATGATGCATAGAAAATGAAAACTATGTCCTAAATGCAACCTAAGTCTAAAAGGAGAAGAAAATAGGACAAAAGATAAGGAAAACATGCAGAAGAGAACCAAAACATGTACTAAATGCAAGCCTAAATGGTGTAAATACAAGAGATATCATTCACAAAATTCCTAAGTCAAATCTCTTTGCAAGTAGGTGTTTTGCTGATCTAATACTAGTTCATGTTATTAACAATGTTCTCACATCTATTAAACAACCTAGGGTTTTAAATTTCCAGATGACTAGTCAAAGAAATTGGTTTTGAAAGCAAGCACATATGA
Organism: Thlaspi arvense; assembly: GCA_911865555.2. NCBI lineage: Eukaryota > Viridiplantae > Streptophyta > Magnoliopsida > Brassicales > Brassicaceae > Thlaspi > Thlaspi arvense. The sequence continues at coordinate 18,400,982 of OU466860.2, forward strand.
AGAACCAAAAGATATCCCTAACAGTTTAGCGATTCAACAAACTCTTCATCAACCTTTTAAAAGCCCTAACTTAACTAACAGATTACTCAGACAGGATCATGAAGACACAAAACATAACTGAATAAAACTGCATTAAAATAGATAGAGTAAAATTTAAAGGGGTTCGAAATCTTCTCTAAAAGAGTACATGATCTGTCTCCCCAAAAGCTCTGAATAAATCTCTCTCTAAAGCTCTCTAAATTCTCAAATCTAAGATACAAGCCAACAATTGCTGAAAACCTAATATATACAAGCTAAAACACGAGCTTGAACACTTTGAAATTAGTGAAACTTCTGGGGGAAAGTTGCAATTTCCTCTCCTTCTTTTAAAACCAGTCGCGACTCCTCTTCAGATATGGGTGACGAGCGTCACCCTTGAGTGGTGATGATCGTCACCAATGCCAATTGATGCCTCCGAGTTGCTAACTTCGTGGTTGATTCTTGCAATGCTCTAAAAAGCTTCAAAACCTCTAATTATACTCCAGACATGCTATAACCTGCAAAGACTCTACTAGGACTCTAAATGACCAAAAAGACTTAATAAAAAGGACTTATACCATGGTTAAAAACAATAAAAACCATGATATATCAACTCCTCCAGACTTAGCTTTTGCTTGCCCTCAAGCAAACATCAGACAGAGAAAAGGGTCGAGGTTTGAAAATTGAAACAGTCAGCTAAACGCCAGGAACACCACATTGATCAACACTTTCAAATCCACATACCACAAAGCCAACACAAAATCAAATTTCAGTCTAATCATCACAAGCTTAGCAAATCTCTCAAATCCAGTTCAAGCTCCTTCAAGAAATCTGAAATCTCTACTGTTTACTCCTTATATTTATTTAAGTGTGATATCTCATCAAGGTTTTATTATTTCAATCACCTACAAATTCCTTTCCCTTCCTAAACACTGAACAAAGCAATCTCAACACAGTTCTCCTATTTTCTCTTCCCCCTGATCTATTTTTCTTATTTTTTTGATATTTTTCAACTTCTTGTTGATTTTTATTTTTTTACAGTCTAAGATATGATGCTACTCAATACTTGTGTTCTTTCTGAGAAGACAGGTCCTTGAGTGTTCATTACTGTTGTTCCTTGTAAGGAGACAGGGGCATGATGCACCATTCAATAGACTTAAACTCACAAGCTGTATCAGGGAAGATTAAAGAGAGAATGCATCTAAACATTCTTGTCAGAGTTGAAAGAGAGAATCAAGATCAATGAGAATCAAGCCCCAAGACAAGAAGTTTAAAATTAATTAAGGTGGAGCTAACAGCAAATTTTTTATGTTACTGCATATTGCACGCATTTTGCATACATATTATTTAGCTTTTCATGCATTTACATCATGCTTTAGACAAGATTGCATCACTTAGGGTCCTAGAGCATTCTCGCACCAGCATACGCATGTTCCTTGCATTTTGCATCACATTCAGGTTGTTTCTGGCCACTTTGGAGTCGTGGAGGTTCGTGGACGTGCTGAAGCTGTTGTGGCGATTCGTGGAAGGTCGGATGTTTGCTAAGGACCAGAGATCGGGGAGCAGATCGAGCATGGCAGGTCGATCTAGATGAGATCGACCAGAAGATCGAGAAGACCAGGCGATCCAAGGAAAATGATCGATATCCAGATCGAGTTGAAGACACGATGTCCGAAAATGATCGAGAGAGCTGCTCGATCCCGAAGTCAATCTCTGTCCTTTCAACCGCTTTTGGCCGCTAGCGAGGGGGGGACCAGCGAGTTGTTTTCGCCATTTTTGGGAAGGCAGCAATGTCTCTTTCCACACACACTTTTTCAATCTTATCTTTTTATGCTTTTTCTCTCTGGTTTTGAGATTATCCACCATTGTTGAACTTGAAGCTTTTCTTGTTTTTGTATTCGAATCGTTTGGAAGTTTAATCTAGTTCTTTTTCATGTTCATCGTTTCTTTCTTCATGCTTTGCTTGATTTACCTTATGTGTAGTGAGTAGTTCCATTAGGGTATCGGGGTTGAGAGGATTCAAGGGGTCAAAAAGGTTTTCAATCTTGGAGTTTTCTAGAGCTTAATGGCTATCTCTTCTAGAGTGTTGAGTTCCTAAAGCTTAAAGACTCTCACGCCAAGAGCTTTATGATCCGAGAGGTCTCTTACCTTGACAGGATCCAGGGACCTCTGAAGATCGCACCCTAGAGACTAGTTACCCCTTCCCAAAAGCCATGGAAGTTTGGGGGACTAGTTAAGCCATGTGTTTGAAATCTGTTTTTCCTGCCCTTCAACCTCTCTTTACACCAGAAGCCATGGGTTTGGAGGAGAGGATGAAGGAGTGATCTATACCGAAAGCCACAGATAGATCTTATTTCGTTTTCAAGGCTTAGAGATTCTCACAAAGTGAGTCGATTTGAAGTTTTCAACCCAAGCTCGGACCTTTGAAACCCCTGACCATGAATCTCAACCCTAGACCCTCTTTCTCAGCATCTTTGCATCCTCTTTCGTCTTTCACCTGATATTTGATAGCATCCTGGTCGTTAGTTTTGCTGCTCTTATATTTTTAGACGAGATCGATCGTTGTTGCTCGATCTAGTGGTCAATCCCGTGGTCGATCCACTAGTCAAATTTTAGTAATTCGTAGCTTTGTTCTTTAATTATTCTGTTTGTTCCTCATGGTAGTTTGATCATTCCTGGTAATTTTAAAATAGGGTTGCATTCCATTTAGTTGCTGCATCTAGTTTTTAAGAATTTTCTCAAAACCGATCTTTATTCGCTTAGATTTGCAAAGCCCTTGCATTCTCTTTGATCTTCCTAACTCTTAGAAATGGATTGACTCTCACTTGCATACTTTACTACAACCTAAGTGTTGCATTTGAGTTTGATAGCCTCATTGCATCCTCACCCTTGCAAAGAAAGTAGTTATCAAATGGCGCCGTTGCCATTCTAGGAGTTTTAGAAAGCATAGAGATTTGGAGCTTAGTAAAGACTAAGCCTTTACCTTGTTTTGGTTACTAATCATTCTACTCTCAAACGTGTGTCTCTCAGGTACATGAATCTTCGTTCAAGGGGAGACAATAATCTACTTCAACCCCTTGGACAACATTCATCAGCTTGGTCATTCGCGGCAAAGAAGAGTACGAGAACAAGCCAGAGCCTTTGAGGAGATTTTTCAGCATGGTTTGGTTGACTTTGAAGCTATGGCTGAACACGAGCATCCAGAGGGACCTCCTCCAGCTCACGGGGCAGTGGGAAGGGGCAATGGAAACCCCCAACACGCGGCTAGACCCCCAAGGATCATAAGAGCCGGAGATGCTCCCAATACTCATCACAATAGGTTTGGGATCACTCCTCCTCCTGTACAAAACAACAACTTCTAAATTAAGCCGGGTTTCATCTCCATGGTGCAAAACAACAAGTTCCACGGCTTAGCAATGGAAGATCCCTTGGAGCACCTCGACAATTTCGAGCAAGTATGTGGGATGATCAAGATAAACGGCATATCAGAAGATGCTTTCAAGCTGCGCCTCTTTCCCTTTTCACTCGGAGACAAAGCTAGGCATTGGGCGAAGACCCTCCCACAAGGCACCATCACCTCCTGGGCCGAGTGTAAGAAGGCCTTTCTCTCAAAATTCTTCTCTAGCACCAGAACAGCACGGTTTAGAAGCGAAATCAGCGGCTTCACTCAACGAAACAACGAGACATTCAGCGAGGCAATGGAACGTTTCAAAGACTACACGATCCAATGTCCTCATCACGGTTTCAGTGAGGAGACCTTACTCAGCACCATCTCCCGCGGAGCTTCACCAAAAATCAGGTTGTTGCTTGACACAGCTAGTAAAGGGAACTTCCATGGTCAGGAGGTAGAAGAGGGCATGGAGCTGATTGAAAACTTGGCATTGAGTGATGGCAACTACGCTGAGGATTATGACCGTGCACCGAGAGGATCCGAGCTAGAGTCTCACAAAAAGGAGCTGAAATCTTTGCATGAGAAGATTGATAAGCTGGTGTTAGCCAACCAGAAGCATGTTCACTTTGTTGGTGAAACTGACGAGAATCAAGAAGAGCTTGAGTTGAGCCAGGAAAAAGCCAATTGGGTGGCGGGACAGAACAATTACAAACCTCACGGCTACAACCAAGGCTACAACCAAGACTACAACCAGAACAACAATCTCTCCTACCGTAGTACCAACGTCGCCAACCATAAAGACCAAGTGTACCCTGCTCAGCAAGGAAAACCTTTCATACCTTACAACAAAGGTTTTCAGCCGAGTGGTGGCTTCCAAGGTCAAGGGCAGAATAACTTCCAAGGGCAACATCAAGGTAACAAGGGTTATACGCCAAACTACCCTCTGGGCTTTGCACCTCAGCAGCAACAGCCGATGCAACAACAAGTTGATCTGGTTCAGGCCATGTTTCAGCAGCTGATCCAAGGGCAAACCTCTACAAACCAGAAGTTCGCCGAGATGAACACTCGTCTAGACTCGTCTCTCACTGACTTCTCCACTCAGGTCACCAACTTAAAAAACAAGATTAAGCAGCTAGAGAAAGGGAAAGCGAGCACAAGTGGTCAGAATAGCCTACCGGGCAAGTGTGAGCAGAATCCTAAGGAATATGCCAACGCCATCACGTTAAGAAGCGGCAAAGAGCTAGCACCTCCGGTTACTCCTAAGAACAACGAGGACGTTGTAATTCAAGAGGGGGAGGGTAAGCCTTCAGCTGATGATGAGATTAACTTTGACAATGTCTGGATCCAAGGGCCAAGAAGAGGAGACAAAGCAGTTGCTGAGAAGAAAGCGGAACAAACTGCTAAGGAGAAGGATGCTTATGTACCTCCACCGTTTGTACCTAAGCTGCCTTTTCCTGGCCGCTTCAAGAAGCAACTCATAGAGAAGCATAGAATCCTCTTTGAGAAGCATCTTAAGGACGTAGAGATCAAGCTACCTTTCGTTGACTGCCTTGCAATGATGCCTAAATGCGCCAAATTCTTCAAAGACACTCTTGTGAAGAAGAATAAGGAAAGCAAGGAGGTGCTTGTTCTAAGTGAGGAGTGTAGTGCTGTGATACATAAAGAGATAGTCCCTAAGAAGTTGGGAGACCCTGGAAACTTCACTATACCCTGCGCTTTAGGTCCTCTGGAGTTCAAGAGTTGCCTTTGTGATCTCAGAGCTAGCATAAATCTGATGCCTCATTCCGTGGCGAAGAAGCTTGGCTTTACTCGTTTCAAAGACTGTAGAATCTCGTTGGTACTAGCTGATAGGAGTGTGAGGCTACCAGTGGGGATGCTTGAAGATTTACCGGTGCGAATCAGCGGTGTGAACGTGCCTACGGACTTCGTCGTGTTGGAGATGGATGAAGAGCCTAAGGACCCACTCATCCTTGGAAGGCCATTCCTTGCAACCGCCGGGGCTATCATCGACGTCAAGAACGAGAAGATTGCCTTGCACTTGGGAAAGGATATAAGGCTGGACTTCGATATCAATGAGGTTTTGAAGAAGCCGACCATAGAAGGGCAAGCTTTCTACATTGAAACGATGGATGCCTTAGCGGATGAGTTGCTGGAAGAGCTGGCTCAGGAAGATCATTTGAAGCTGGCACTGACTAAGGAGCCATGAGAGTTCAGCTATGTAGATCAGAGGACCCAGGAGTACGCCAACTTGCTGGATTCTAGGAAGATTGTTAAGAAGGATGAAGGCTGCTGCCTAGAGATCAACCCTGAGATCGATGCTATTACTCGATCCAGGAGTCAGATCGACAAGGCAATCGAGAACACAACTCGATCCGGTGCAGCAATCGACAGACAGATCGAGAGGAATGATCGATCCGAAAAAACAATCGAGTCGACGATCGAGAGAGACCTTTTGATCATTTTGGGGTCTAATCAGGAGATCGACTCAGCGTCTCGATCCCTTACTCGATCCACATCAAATCGAGTAAGTGAATCGAGCGAAACTGCTGGATCTTGACGACATCGAGAGCAAGATCGACTGGAGGACTCGATTTCAGAAGGGATAGCGGTTGAGGAAAGCAGTCTTAAGGGCCATGCCTCGGGTTCTAAGGAGGGCTCCAAGGAGGAAAACAACAACAACAGCCACGAGGATGACTGGAGCGAGCTGTTAGCCCCAAAGGTGGACCTTAAGGAGCTCCCAAAAGGGCTAAGGTATGCTTTCTTAGGGCCTAATAACACCTATCCCGTGATTGTGAATGAGAACCTAAGTGATGATGAGTTGCACTCGCTCCTGACTGAGCTGAGAAAGTATAGGAAGGCCATTGGGTACTCTTTAAGTGACATCAAGGGCCTTTCACCAATGCTTTGCACTCACAGGATTCACTTGGATAATGAGAACGCCTCTTCTATAGAACATCAAAGGCGTTTGAATCCTAATTTGAAAGAGGTTGTTAAGAAATAGATCCTTAAGCTTTTAGAGGCTGACGTGATCTATCCCATAAGTGACAGCACGTGGGTTTCTCCTGTACACGTGGTGCCTAAGAAGGGAGGGATCACGGTCATAAGAAATTAAAAAGATGAGCTTATTCCTACTAGAACCATCACTGGTCATAGGATGTGTATTGATTATAGGAAACTTAATCTTGCATCTAGGAAAGATCATTTCCCTTTGCCTTTTATTGATCAAATGCTTGAGAGACTTGCTAATCACCCTTACTACTGTTTCCTCGATGGGTATAGCGGTTTCTTTCAGATACCAATTCACCCAAATGATCAGGAGAAGACGACCTTCACATGTCCCTACGGTACCTTCGCTTATCGAAGGATGCCGTTTGGATTGTGTAATGCACCGGCTACGTTTCAGCGGTGTATGCTGTCGATCTTCTCCGATCTAATAGAAGAGATGGTAGAGGTGTTTATGGATGACTTCTCTGTCTATGGTGCGTCCTTTTCTGCGTGTTTGTTGAATCTTTGCAGGGTACTAAAGCGCTGTGAAGAGACAAACTTGGCGCTAAACTGGGAGAAATGCCACTTTATGGTTAAGGAAGGGATCGTGCTTGGTCACAAGATATCAGAGAAGGGCATTGAGGTTGATCAGGCTAGAGTGGAAGTCATGATGGGTCTTGAGGTGCCGATTAACGTTAAGGTAGTCAGAAGTTTCTTGGGACACGCCGGGTTCTATAGGCGCTTCATCAAGGATTTCTCCAAGATTGCACGCCCTCTTACACGGTTGCTGTGCAAGGAAGCTGAATTTGTGTTTGATGAGGAATGTTTGCGAGCTTTCGTGACCATCAAGGAAGCCCTTACATCAGCTCCTATAGTTCAAGTACCAGACTGGACACTACCCTTTGAGATCATGTGCGATGCTAGTGACTACGCCGTAAGAGCCGTTCTTGGTCAAAGGAAAGACAAGAAGCTGCACGTGATTTACTATGCTTCAAGAACCTTGGATGACACGCAAAAGAGGTACACTACTACAGAAAAGGAGCTGCTTGCAGTAGTGTTCGCCTTTGAGAAGTTCCGGTCATATCTTGTGGGTTCCAAGGCTATTGTCTACACAGATCACGCGGCTTTGCAATACATCTATTCAAAGAAGGACACTAAGCCTCGGCTTTTGAGGTGGATCCTCTTGCTTCAAGAATTTGACATGGAGATTAAAGACAAGAAGGGAATAGAAAACGGAGTCGCTGACCATCTATCTCGGCTAAGGATCAACGAGTCTCTTCCCTTAGATGATTCTCTTCCCGAAGAGCAACTCATGGCGATCACTACGGCTGTTTGTGGAAGGCTAGAAGGGAAGTTTCAGGAGGTGTTGAGCTTCAAAGAGGAGGATCTTCCTTGGTACGCTGATGTTGTGAACTACTTAGCATGCAGAGAGGAGCCAACACATCTCAACAGCTACCACAAGAAGCGGTCCATGAGAGAGGCGAGTGACTACTTTTGGGACGAGCCCTACCTATACAAGAGAGGGGTGGACAGTTTGTACCGGAGGTGTGTTACGAAGGAAGAAGCTAGAGACATCCTCTATCACTGTCATGGATCTTCCTACGGAGGACACTTCGCTTCATTCAAGACTGCCACGAAAGTGTTGCAAGCGGGTTTCTGGTGGCCGTCCATCTTCAAAGATGCACACGAGTTTGTGAAGAGCTGTGAAGCATGTCAACGAGCAGGGAATATCACTAAGAGGAACGAGATGCCTCAGGTACCTATCTTTGAGGTTGACGTGCTCGACGCATGGGGCATAGACTTCATGGGGCCATTTCCTTCTTTATACTGCAACAAGTACATCTTAGTAGCAGTTGATTATGTCTCTAAATGGGTTGAGGCTGTTGCTTCCCCTACAAACGATTCTAAGGTGGTGATCAAGCTGTTTAAGAGCATCATTTTCCCGAGGTTTAGGGTACCAAAGGTGGTTATAAGCGATGGAGGAAGCCACTTTATAAACAAGGTCTTTGAGAGCCTTTTGAGGAAATACGGCGTTAAGCATAAAGTGGCTACACCGTATCATCCTCAAACGAGCGGTCAAGTGGAAGTCTCCAACTGACAAATCAAAGCTATACTAGAGAAGACTGTCGGAGCAACAAGGAAAGACTGGGCAGTAAAGCTGGACGACGCTCTTTGAGCCTACCGTACCGCCTTCAAAACACCGATTGGTACAACCCCTTTCACTCTGCTTTATGGCAAAGGCTGTCACCTCCCGGTTGAGCTGGAACACCGTGCACTGTGGGCTGTAAAGTGGCTGAACTTTGACCTCAAGACTGCTCATGCGAGGCGCCTCATCCAGCTACATGAACTGGACGAATTAAGGCTGAACGCTTATGAGAGCTCTCGGATATACAAGGAGCGGACTAAGGAAGCTCATGACAAGAAGTTGGTTGCCAAGGAGCTTAAGGAAGGAGGTTTGGTACTGCTGTACAATTCAAGACTCAAACTCTTCCCGGGAAAGCTGAAGTCAAGGTGGAGCGGGCCGTTTGTTATCCAAGAAGTGCTGCCTTATGGAGCTGTTACATTGATGGGCAAGAGTGGCTGTGCATTCACCGTGAACGGACACAGGGTCAAGCCTTACTTGGCGGACAGCTATGACAAGGAGGGTACCTCGGTGCTTCTCCAAGACCCACCATCTGCCAAAACCAAGTTTAGTCTAGCTAAAGACGTTAAAGAAAGCGCACTTGGGAGGCATTCCCATGTCTATCCTGTACATATTTCTGCTTTATTTCTCTTTCAGTTTTATGTTTTTATTTTGCAAAGTGTGTAAGAACAGGTATAAGGAGTCTAAACCTCGATCTTGAAGGTCAAAAGAGGCGATTGGGGTTAAGAAAAGGCTAGAGATCGAGTGCTAGATCGACTAATCCTGACTCGATCTTTGCTAGATCGGGTCAGTGAATCGAGAGGAGCCAGTCGATCTAGACGAGAACGAGTGATAAGATCGATCTAGACGAAAACAGATCGATCGATCCTAAATGGATCGACCGATCTAATTTCTCTCGGGAAATCCTTTGAAAACAGATCGATCACTCGACTCGATCCATCACTCGATCTATGCCAAATCGACCCACAAATCGAGGACGTAGCTCGATCACGAGGACTTAGCCGTGAAGCCAAAATCTCAATGATCGAGGGAGCCAATCGATCCGAGACTCGATTCATCATGAAATATCGAGAGTGAGAGTTATCTGTTTTCTAAGGCTTGCAAGGCTCTTTAACAATCTTGCAAAAAGTATTTTCGGAGTTTGATAAAATATTTTTTTGGAAAATTCCCTTTTATTTCGCAAGCCATTGTTTAGATGATAGGGCCGTTTTTGAATTTTAAAATTTAGCTAAATAAAAGGAAAAACTCTGGATTTTCTAGTATCTATAGATTTTATTCTCCTTTATTTTGCTATAATTTTATTAATTCCTCAAAAATCTAGGGTATTAGTTATAAACCTTCTTCTTCACCTCTCTTCTTCTCTCATCCGATCGCCGTTTTGCTTATCAAACTGCTTGAGAAATTTGTTTCAGGCACAATGGCTCTCAAAAGAACGAGAGAAGAGACAGCACAAGAGGGAGAAGGACAAGAGGTGGCTGTTCAAGAGAGGGTCAGATGGAGTAAGAATGAGAAGAGGGACAAGAAATGGCTTGAAAGGCTTCGGTTTGAGCCTACTAAGTTTGCGGACCGGGAGCTGCTGTTCAAGCTAGGGATCCTTGGAGATTTCGACCAACTCCTCAAGAACATTGGCTTAAGATGTCTGTCACGGATGGATTGCCCAACCATTCCAGAAGTGACAATAGACTTCCTTGCCACGTTGGAGTTTCGTTACGAGAACCCTAGCGCCCCCGTTCCTTCACAAGGCCGCCTCTCTTTCAAGGTTGGACGTCAAGCCTTCAGCCTCTCAATCCCCGAGCTATGTCAAACGTATGGTCTCAACGCAGCTGCCACCAAGATCGAGTTCCCCTCCTTCAAGCGAGCAAACGATTTTTGGGACCTGATCAGCAACGAAGACTATAAAGCCAACACCGCCAAGATCAAGAGAGTGAGATACCCGGTGCTGAGGTACACTTTGAAGCTGATCTCCAACATGTTCAGCGGAAGGTCAGTTGCTTCCACGGTCACGAAGACCGAGCTTTGCTTCCTGTTCCAAGGCGTGAAGAATTTGTTGTGCGATCCGGCCGAGAATGAAGAACCTATGGAGGACGAACTCGGCGACGAGTTGAACTATGGATGCGTGCTTGCTGCCTCCTTGGTAAAGTACAAGGCTTACGCCTTGCGGTGCAAGGCAACCTTTTCTTTCATTGGCGGCTTCCTCACTCCTCTATTCTTACAAGCTGGCATACCTATACACGACTTCGCACACGTCCCAGCTAGAGCTTTCATGGATGAGGTCTACATGAGGAATACCGCCAGCTTGGGACGCACGCCAGCATAAGGGTTCTACGCTTATCTCTTCATAGACGACGAAAACGAGAAGAGAGTGTGCATCCTGCCAAACAAAGACGAGACCGAGCTGCTTGGTGTTGGGAACATCGAGTTCTTGCCAACAGAAGAGGAATGCTATGCTCCTCTAGGAGGACCGCCTGCCCCAGCATTTGCTCCTCGTCAAAGGTCTGAGTCTCCAGCCACGGAAGATGAGATGCCCGAAGCCTACACCCTTCCCAAGATAGACTTTGAGCCGAGAACCAAAACGGAGAAGTTCCTAGCATCTGTTGTGGAGATGCAAAGGAAAATCAACAAATGGCAAGGCAAAATGCTCAAGAAACTTGCCAAGAAGGTCAAAGCACTTCAAGGAGGCTCGCCTAAGAAAGATGCAAGTGAAGAGGTTCAACAACCCGAGAAGAGGAGGCTCTCAACCGGTGGAGTTGTCATCCGTGAGACTTAAGGCAGCAACATTCAGTCGGCGCGTCTTTCTCTCCAGGAACCAACCGGAAAAGGCAAAACCATAGTCTATAGCTCCTCTGGAACATCCTCAAGTTCCAGCCGAGACTAGACCAGAGGTAACAACCTTCTTCCATTGTACATAACCACTCATATTTGCTTGTTTTTGCTTTGTGTTTTGGTGCTCCTTTGAATTTGTTTGCCACCGGGACGGTGTCAAGCATGTTTGGGGGAGTACATGTGTGGTTTAACATGTGTTTTCTGATCTTATTTTCCCTTTAGCATCCTTGAGTCTTTAGTTCATGAAAAATTGGTGAAATGTTTATAATTTTTTTCAAAGATTCATGTAGTTGCATTCATCTTGTCAAAACATGTTAGGATTGAGTCTAGAATTTTTCTTAGCATCTAGGTTATTTGTATTTGCATAAGGGGTTAAAGTTTTCTTAAAAAGGTGTTTTATACTCATGAATTGTTTCAATGCCCTAGTTAGTAGTCCTCTAATGCTTTGCTTATGCTTTGAAAGTAAGTTCTTACCATGCTTGGATCACTTGCTATGATTTTCGTGACTTGAATTGAACTCTCATGATTTGAAACTTGTCCTAATAAGTGAAAACCTTAATTTGAAATTTTAATTATCATCCTTATGCATTTGAAAATGAACACATGGATTTTTAAAATATTTAGGCTCTCTTCTTTCTTTTACCACTCTTTGTGAGCCTAAGTAGAACTCCCACCTTGACCCTTACCCTTCGTTGAAGCCAAATATTTCTTGTGTGACATCATTGTGAGGCCTTCTTTTTCAGTTTTGAACTTAGCATAAAGTGTTAGGTTTAGGCGACATGATTAGGTTCTCTTATGTTTACTAGCTTTGCATTTTGAAGCTAGATATAGGCTTAGGATAAGTTTGGGGGATCATTGGGGTTGTTTTCATGTTTATATGTTCTCGGTTTCAAAAGAGTTTGATGTTTAAAAGAAAAAAATAGGTTTTAAGTGATGGGTTGTGTTTAAAAATTATATATATGCTCTAATAAATTTCAAGAGGTAGCTCTCTCAAATAAAAAAAAAAAGAAAAAGAAAAAGAAAAGAGCCTAAGTGCCAAAATAAAATAAAAAAGGAAAAGAAAAAAAAGAAAGAAAAAAAAAATAAATAAGAGAGCTACCAATAAGAAATAGTTAAAGAGCAAATTATTTTCAACCTTTTCACTAGCCTAAAGAGTTAAAAATATTTTCTGCTTTAAATTGGGGAATGCTAAGCTTTGAGAAAAAGGAGTAGATTCTAAGTGGTGAGTGAGGATGAAAGTTAATAAATAAGAGGGGTTTAGGATCATTGTTAGTTTACATGGATAGATGAGAATCTGATCATGTATGCATCAATTGCCTTCACCTTTAGCATTATGCATAAAGTTCTTGCCACTTTTGAGAGAAACCCTTGTTTTAAATGAAAACCCTTTTCATATGAGATCATTCTATGCTCATAACCTCACCTTTAGCCAAATGTGTTCTGCTTTAAAGTGCATAAGTTTGATTCATGGTTCGGATGTTAATGAATGTTAAAGGATGAGTTTCTTTAATTGTTAGGAATAAGAGAGTCATGATCTGAATTTCTTTGTGTGATGATTATGGCTAAGTTCTTTGGAGTATGAGTGTGTGCTTAGCATTTTAGAACTGTTAACTAGGACATTGAGATTGATTCATTTGAAAGGCACCTTTGCAAGAAGCTTAAACCCCCCATTCATTTTTAAAGCTCTCTTCCTTACTTATTTTCTGTTGCTTGAGGGCAAGCAAGAAGTAAGTTTGGGGGAGTTGATGTTACTGCATATTGCATGCATTTTGCATACATATTAGTTAGCTTTTCATGCATTTACATCATGCTTTAGACTAGATTGCATCACTTAGGGTCCTAGAGCATTCTTGCACCAGCATACGCATGTTCCTTGCATTTTGCATCACATTCAGGTTGTTTCTGGCCACTTCGGAGTTGTGGAGGTAGGTGGACGTGCTGAAGCTGTTGTGGCGGTTCGTGGAAGGTCGGATGTTTGCTAAGGACAAGAGATCGGGGAGCAGATCGAGCATGGCAGGTCGATCTAGATGAGATCGACCAGAAGATCGAGAAGACCAGGCGATCCAAGGAAAATGATCGAGACGAAGATCGAGTGGAGCAATCGATCAAATGGTACAGACGTAAATGACGCCATGCAGAGCAAGAGCCGGATCGAGTCCACCACTCGATCCAACCAAAGATCGATACCAAGATCGGATGCAACACTCGATCCGCCGAAGATGATCGATACCCAGATCGAGTTGTAGACACGATGTCCGAAAATGATCGAGAGAGCCGCTCGATCCCGAAGTCGATCTCTATCATTTCAACCGCTTTTGGCCGCTAGCGAGGGGGGGGACCATCAAGTTGTCTCTTTCCACACACACTTTTTCAATCTTATCTTTTTTTACTTTTTCTCTCTGGTTTTGAGATTATCCACCATTGTTGAACTTGAAGCTTTTCTTGTTTTTGTATTCGAATCGTTTGGAAGTTTAATCTAGCTCTTCTTCATGTTCATCGTTTCTTTATTCATGCTTTGCTTGATTTACCTTATGTGTAGTGAGTAGTTCCATTAGGGTTTCGGGGTTGAGAGGATTCAAGGGGTCAAAAAGGTTTTCAATCTTGGAGTTTTCTAGCGCTTAATGCTATCTCTTCTAGGGTGTTGGGTTCCTAAAGCTTAAAGACTCTCACGCCAAGAGCTTTATGATCCGAGAGGTCTCTTACCTTGACAGGATCCAAGGACCTCTGAAGATTGCACCCTATAGACTAGTTACCCCTTCCCAAAAACCATGGAAGTTTGGGGGACTAGTTAAGCCATGTGTTTGAAATCTGTTTTTCCTGCCCTTCAACCTCTCTTTCCACCAGAAGCCATGGGTTTGGAGGAGAGGATGAAGGAGTGATCTATACCGAAAGCCACGGATAGATCTTATTTCGTTTTCAAGGCTTAGAGTTTCTCACAAAGTGAGTCGATTTGAAGTTTTCAACCCAAGCTCAGACCTTTGAAACCCCTGACCATGAATCTCAACCCTAGACCCTCTTTCTCAGCATCTTTGCATCCTCTCTTGTCATTCGCCTGATCTTTGATAGCATCCTGGTCGTTAGTTTTGCTGCTCTTACATTTTTAGACGAGATCGATCGTTGTTGCTCGATCTAGTGGTCGATCCCGTGGTCGATCCACTAGTCGAATTTTAGTAATTCATAGCTTTGTTCTTTAATTATTCTGTTTGTTCCTCATGGTAGTTTGATCATTCCTGGTAATTTTAAAATAGTTTTGTATTTCATTTAGTTGCTGCATCTAGTTTTTAAGGATTTTCTCAAAACCGATCTTTATTCGCTTAGATTTGCAAAGCCCTTGCATTCTCTTTGATCTTCCTAACTCCTAGAAATGGATTGACTCTCACTTGCATACTGTACTACCACCTAAGTGTTGCATTTGAGTTTGATAGCCTCATTGCATCCTCACCCTTGCAAAGAAAGTAGTTATCAATTTTCCAGATTCTCTAAGAACCTAAACCTTCATTGCTAGACTCATCAACCTATGACTTTCAACTCAGTAAGATTTGTAATCAACTACTGTGGTAATGGTTCTTATAAGTATCAACGTTTTGTGGTTAGTTCTAAGAAAAACTGACAGTCATATCCATGTGCGTCTGAGGTCTCGGAGGGCGCCTGAAAACACTGGGTGTGGTCGTGGATGTAGTCTGGCGTCTCGATGGTCCAGCATGTGTAGCAGCAGTGGAAAAGGAAGTGCCAGCAGTGGCTCCTCTCGGACGCTGGGGAAGAAGACACAACAAACTCGGGTCAGGCTAAAAACGCACCTGGCGTCTATCGCCCTCGATCGTGGTAAGCGCCCGGTTTGGTAACTGTATGCCAATATACTCTACAGCAAGAGTAGTGAAAGTCCAGACCAATCTCTGCTTGAACCAAGTAGCATGGCACATATGTGCCTCATCCATAAGATCTCTCTCAGTGATAATGCTGCAAGGCGATGTGTCAATCTGAAAGTGCTGGAAGATGGGTGTGAGAAGGCTGCCAACGCTCTCATTCTTCTCCCCTGGACTGGTGAATGGCTTGATCTTCAGAAAGACCAAATGCTCAGCAAAAATGGGGCCCAGATTGGCGTGGATCATGCTCGTCATTGGGATCTCATCATCTAGCATATCGGCAAAGCCGTAGTAGAGCAGTACCAGCTCGCTGACACGCATCTTGCTCGGCGCAGACTTGCACAAGATGGTGTTGCCTAGAAGGCACAGAATGTACCTCATCACAGGACGTCGAACGTTCGTCTGTGTGCTCGTCTTGCTCTCATAGACGCCATTCCCAAACTTGGACAAGAATGTGTGCATGTGGGTCCACTGCGAAGGTGTAAGCACTCCTGAATGATGGTCAGCGAAGCCATAGATCCCGCAAAGCTCAAAAAGACTGAGCCTGTAGCGAATCCCTCTGATCAGAAAAGTAAGTATGCCCTGCTGCGCTGTCCTGGCCAGCTCGTTCTCGTAGTAAACGCAAATGTTGAAGACGAACTGCCAAACGAGATCGGGGTACAGATCATACTGATGTGTCACCATCGTGCCCATCACGATCCTCTCGAGAATCTGCAGAACCTCATCCTTAATGCCCATCTTATGCAGCACTGTGATGTCCCAAAATTTGGTGAGAATGATCTTCACGTCCTGCCACCTATTGTAGATCAGCGTGTCATACTCATCCCAGTCCTCCTGTATGTCGCAGAACACACATGAATCTTGCACCACCTCGTGTTTTGGAGTCCCTGCCCAAGCAACTCCTGAAGTGATTTTCCAATCCTCACGCTTAGGCCATGGAGGCCTGCACACTGGTCCACTGCTGTCTGATTGCGCCGAACCTGATGCACCGCTTGATGAAGATGTTGGTCGTTGTCTCTTCTCGCGTGGACGCATCTGAAAATTCAAATAAAAAACAACCAAAATTCACCAAAATTAGTCAATTTTTGAAACCTCAAAAATCAATGAATCAGTGTGAATTAGCTAATGACGATCAATCACAGCAATACCAGGAACACAATTCAATCACAACTTCAACCCAAATCACCCAAAATTTCCAGATTTTTGCAAATTTCATCATCAACTCATTTCAAAAACTTGCAAATCAACCAATAAAATCACATATGGATGGTATCATTCATCTAATACAACCTAACTAACCATGATCCAACAGTTAAATCAAGCTAATCAAGCCAAAAATTGATTTCTAACAAACCTATGGCATACTGAAAATTAGGGATTCCGAACACATACCTTACAGATCTTGAAATCTAATGAGAGATTGTGAAAGAGCACTAAAGTCTGCACGGATTAGGTTTTGAATAACTTAATTTAGTTCAAGAAATCAAAAGTTACGAATTTGTGGATATTTGTTCTAAGTGTTCGTGTATTTGCAGTTTTAAAGCGAGGAAGAAGAAAGAAGGAATAAATCGGGTAACTTGGCCTCAGACGGGTGACGAGCGTCACCCTTAATGGATGACGAGCGTCACCCGTAGAACGTCAGGTTACGTTTTTTTACCCTTTTTTATAACTAAATAATAACAAATTTATAAATACACGAAAATAAATACTTAGTATAGAGAAATAAAACTTACAAGTGGGTTGCCTCCCACTAAGCGCTTGTTTAAAATCATTAGCTCGACTTTGATTGCTGTTTAGACATCTGATGCATCATCTAGTGACACAAAGTGTCCTGCTGGAATCTCGGCTTGCACCCAATAGTGTTTCACCCTCTGTCTATTGACAGTAAACTCCTCTCCTTCAGAGTTGTTCAGGACAATAGCGCCATGTGGTCTATCCTCTTTGACAGTGAAGGGACCTGACCAACGAGATCGCAGTATACCAGGAAACAGCTGTAAACGAGAGTTGTAAAGAAGTACCTGGTCATTGGGCTCGAAATGTCTTGAGATGATCCTCTTATCATGATATGCCTTTGTCCTCTCCTTGTATAACTTGGACTTTTCATAGGTTAAATATCTGATTTCATCCAGTTCATTGAGCTGAATCAAGCACCTCTCTGCAGCAGGCTTCAAATCGAAGTTCAGCTTCTTGATAGCCCATTCTGCTTTGTACTCTAGCTCCACTGGAAGATGGCACGCCTTGCCATATAGCAGATGGAATGGTGTAGTCTCAAGGGGCATTTTTTAGACAGTCCTGTAAGCCCACAATGCATCATCTGATTTTGCTGACCAATCCTTCCTTGTCTTCCCAACTCTCTTTTCCAGAATCTGCTTGATCTATCCGTTGGAAACTTCAACATATCCACTTGTCGGGGGATGATAAGGCATGGCCACTCTATGCTGTACACCACTAATAACAATTCACGGGACACCAAATATGGGGAAAATAATGGTCTTAAACAGCTTCAAAACCACTGCAGCATCATTGGTAGGAGTAGCCAACGCCTCTACCCACTCAGATACATAGTCAACATCAACTAGAATGTATTTGTTCCCATAGGATGAAGGAAAAGGGCCATGAAGTCAATGCCTCAACAGTCAAAGACTTCAACCTCATGAATGAAGTTCTGTGGCATCTCATGTCTTCTGCTAATCTTTCCTCTCCTCTGACATGTATCACAGCGTGTAATGAATGCTTGTGCATACTGAAACATAGTAGGCCACCAGAAACCAGCTTGAAGAACTTTGGAGACTGTTTTGAAAGTGGCGAAGTGTCCTGCATATTCAGAGCCATGACAGTGAAACATAACGTCTGGAACCTCAGCCTCTGCTATACATCTACTGTAAATCCCAGCTGCACATTGTCTGTAAAGATATGGTCATCCCAGTAAAATCTCCTAAGTTCTCTCAAGAACTTATTCTTAGCATATCCCTTGAAATCATGTGGTTCATCCTCTGCAGCAGGTTAGTTGGCAATATCAGCATACCAGGGTCTCTGAGGATCAGTAGTGGCATAAACTTGCTCTTCAAAAGCAGCTCCCAAGCTAGCACAGATCATTGCCAACGTCTGAGTTGGGTGATGAGCGTCACCAGACTGGGTGACAAGCGTCACTCGGTCAAGCCTAAACTCGATCACGAGTCTGCTGAAGTGGTGACGAGCATCACCCCCTGGTGTCGCTCGTCACTGCACTGTAGTTACGAGAAGATTGCAGGTTTTCAATACTTTCTTCCTGCTTTCGAGTCTCTATCGGATAAACATTCTCCTGAGGCAAGAAATCATTGATTGGCACGTCATCTTCAACCTGATCCTTGAGAGATGATCAACAACTCTATTCTCAACTCCTTTCTTGTCCTTGACTTCAATATCACACTCTTAAAGAAGCAAAATCCATCTCAACAACCTTGGCTTTACATCCTTCTTCTGCATCAGATACTTGAGTGCTGAATGGTGATATCCCTTGTATTTACACCATTTAGGCTGCATTTAGTACATGTTTTGGTCCTCTTTTGCATGTTTTACTTTAGCTTTTGTCCCATTTTCTTCTCAGGTGACCACTGATGATCGATACAAATCCCAGGAAGCACATCAGTCTCCAGTGTCGCTCACTCATGACCGAAAATGCAAATTTTGGTTAGTAATATCGGTCATGAGTGACCGATACTCCATCCAGGTAAGTCTCTAATTTTTTTCAAATTTCTCCTTCCTTTGGTTTGGAGCCAAGGAAGTTTAAATTCAAATCTTGAGGGGCCCCTCCTGTAGTCTAAAAAGTTCCTGAGCACTTCTGACCTTGTCCCCTACTCATTTGATTCCCTTCACTCCCCACCCATCTATTTATGAATCTATAAGATCTTCCTACTCTCCCTAACTTCTTACTTCATTACTTGACCTCAAAGATCTTTAGCTCTCTCTTGCCCCTCATTATCAGCACTCAGAATTTCTTTGAGCTTTTACACTTTCAGGTACAATGAGAAAAAGGGGCAGCTCAACAACAAGCAGCAGTAAGTTACAAAGGGAGGAAGCATCACTATCGCCAAGCGCTGAGATCCTCATGGAAAAACTCGCCCAATGTAGCTTCCAGCCCACAAGATATCCTTGCGCCTCCACTATGCAAGCACTTGGGATCAACTTGGACTGCAAGACTATCTTTGAAGGCATGGGGCTCACTGACTTTATGGCAAGAGCTCTTCCATCCTACATGAACCTCACCTACCAATTCCTCTCTACCCTGAAAGTGATGTACTATGATGATAGCCAGCTGTTGAATGGGGACGGCTGGATATCATTTCAAATTGATGGTAAAACCTTCTTCAAGCTTGCACTGGCCTTAGATACATACAAACATACTTCATGGGAGCGCAATTTCAAGATCAGCCAAAGGCAACACAAGATGCTATCGGAAGTATTGGGGGCTAGCAAATCCACTGCAGGGACCTTGAGGAACACATATTTGAAGCATCCGGCAGTGAGGTATTCCCACATGGCTCTGGCAAACGCATTCTTCGCAAGGGGTGATACAGATATACTCACATCAAGGGAGAAAGACTTCATGTACAACACCATGCACCCACTGGTGATCTACAGCACCAATGGAACACCTCTCAGGCCTCCCACCAAGTACCCCTGCTACACCGCTATGCTGATGGACCACCTCTTAACCTACAAACACTGAGTTTTGACTGAGAATCACCCACACATCTGCGTTGGAGGAATTGTGACAGCCATCCTAATAGCTTGTGGCGTGAACCTGGCGGAGCATACTAACAGTGCCCTACAACCACTATGGATGGACTTAGACTACCTAAGAAGCAGGCATTTCCTTGAAGGGAGCATCGGCAGCCAGCACATCTACACCTTCTTCAAGGACACCAACACGGCAACCCAGTTTCTCTTTCCAAACCTTCCGCAAACAAGCATAGAGATCAGGAGCCACTTGAGCTTTTGCCCTGATGAGAGCCAACTATACCACGAGGGATCAGTAGTTGAAGAGAAAACTAACAGTCATCGAGACAAGGAACAAAGATCATCCCACCACTCCTGCCACTAAACCAAGTACCACATCCTTTCCATTGTTATATACCATTGCATCTTTTCATTTTTGTAATATATTTTGTTGCTTCTCTCTTCCATTGCTTTCATTACACAAGGGACTGTGTAATTTAAGTGTGGGGGAGAGATTTGGGGTTTGACTTTGTTTTCTGTTTTCTTAGTTTTTCTTTTTCTTTTCACTTTGAGTCTCATGCATATCATGCATACATATAAGGCATAGAAAAACACAAAAAATCGAAAAAATTTAAAAATCTTTTGCATTTTTTGCAAACCAAAAAGAAAGCATGTAGTTGCATTTCATTCCTTTAAGATCGAGTCTAGTGTTGATATATAGGTTGCATTGCATTTGCATAGGGCATTATGATGAATTTTCCTTGTAAAGTGCTTAGTGTTTAGAGATGATTTCGGTTTTTCAAGTGCTTAGTTGTTTGATGCATCATATGATTGCTAGAGGTTAAGGCTGAACCATGCTTAGATTGCTAGATTTGGTCTTCTCATCTCATTCTGAAAGCATTTGTTCTCTGAAAATCAACTCTATCAACTTGAACTTTAATTTGGACTTTCAATTATCATGTCTTATGCATTGAAAAGTGAATTCATGACTACCATATACATATTTGGATCATCTTTCTCCTTTCTACCACTCTTGTTGATCCAAATAGCTGATCCTCATACTTATGGGACAGTTACATCCTCACCCTTAACCAAAACCTCCTTTTGAGCCTAAACACTATTGTGAGAGCTGTGAGGCCTTTGCATTGCATTTTCGATTTTGTCTTGGCAAAAAGTGTTAGGAATAAGGCTGGAAATAATTAGCTCTCTTGTAGATATCAGCTTGCATCTTGAGCTTGATTCTAGGATAGGAGTTTTTGGGGTTTGAAAGGGTAGAGTTAGGTGGTTTGAGCTTAATGTTTTTTATCTTTTGAAAAGAAAAGGGAAAGATTTGAAATGGTAGATAAAGGAGAAACAGTTTAGCATTGTGGTTAAGCAAAGAGAAGAAAAGCTCTAAGTTCAAAAGGAAGAATTGGCGCCAACAAAAAAGCTCAGAGAGGGTCCAAAGAAGAAAAATCAGACCAGGAGCAATCCACCAAAGGTGATGAAGGTGCCATTACAATAAAGAAGAGCAAGTCCCAACCAAGAAGAAGCAACCACACAAGCAGAATAAAGAAGGTTTCCCCAGCCATGAATAAGAAGAAAGAAAAGGGTAGAGTTTAGGAAAGGGTAGACTTAGAGGGTTCACTTTTGGGTTTAGAAATGCTTAGGACTCATCTTTGGGAAGTAAGGGTAGAAGAGGGCTTTGAATTGCATGCATAAGTGTGCTTTTACCTTTAGCATTTTGCCTAAGATGAAGTCATTTCATTGAGTGATCCTTTATGTTTTTAACCCTGTGCTTAAATGAGATCATTATTGTCTCATAACCTTACCCCTTTTCAACCAAATGTCTTCACTTGATTTGCATAAGCATGATTCATGTTCTAAGCTTAATTGAATGTTAAAGAGTTGATTGATTGGAGCATTTGCCTAAGTTGAGATTTGAGATCATTTTGAAACATGATGAGCATGGCTAGGTTCTTTTAAGTATAGCTGATTGTGTTTGCATCCTACAACTAGGCACTTGAGCATTAAAACCATCTCTTTACCTTTGCACTTTTGGAATCTGAATGCCCACTTTCAAGCCTCACTCTCCCGTTTGTTCTTACTTGCTTGAGGATAAGCAAAAGGCAAGTGTGGGGGTGTTGATATCCCTTGTATTTACACCATTTAGGGCTGCATTTAGTACATGTTTTGGTCCTCTTTTGCATGTTTTCCCTTAGCTTTTGTCCCATTTTCTTCTCTTTTTAGACTTAGGTTGCATTAGGAGTATAGATTGCATTTTCCTTGCATATTGGATGTTTTAGGTGCTTTTGGAGCTTAAAGGAGCTTAGAGGAGCTTTGGGAATGATCCAGGAGGCTAGCTGGACAAAAGGGAGCAAGAAGGATCAAAGCAGAAGATCTCTGCTTAAGTTTTCGGTCAGAGCCTGGAATTTTTGGTCTCTGGTGACCGAAATGGAGCAGTATCGATCACTAGTATCGGTCTAATGTGGTCGACACAAACACACCGTTATGATTTTGGTCGTGTGTGTCGATCACTGATGACCGATACAGATAAATTTCGGTCACTGGAGGTCGACACAACTGATCGATACCAGCTCTGCCCGAAGACCCTTTATTTACAATTATTCCATTTTCGCCTAGACTCCTATAAATATGGGAAATCCCTAATTTTTGGGAACAAGCTTTTACCCAGCAGTTCTTTCTTCCTTGTTTAGACCTCTGGATTTTGTAATTTGTATCTTTGCTTCATTTCAATAAAGGTTTGCATCTTTCATCTTATTTAAGCTTTCTAATCATGATTAGTCATCTTTCTCTCTTTGATTTGGTGGCTTTAATGGTGATTAGTGAGTAGTCCTTTTTAGGGATTTGAGATGGGTTAGGTTTAGGGAATTTGAGACTTTATTTATGATTGCTTAGTGTTAATTCTTTCATTTCCTTTCTTGATTTCTGTGTTTAATGCTTAATTAGCCCTAGCTAAGTTGATTAAGATCTTAGGCTCATTTTATGCCCACCAAGTGTTTTATGAAATGCCTGAACTGCTTTGCAAGAGAATTGCTTATCCTAGCTCAAGAGATTGACTGTCTAGGGAGTGATTTGGCAATATAGGGTTGATAGATTTGTTTTAATGCTTGCTCCTTATCATTTCACTAATGAGAATTAGTTCTTGACTTGGTAATTAGCAAAAAGATTAGTGCCAAGAGATTGGATTAGTCATATAAATGAATCCTATGCATAAGGAATAGCATTGTGTGAGTTTGTAAGCATCATAAGTAGAGTCAAGAGTTCCCTATTACCAATTATCTCATCTCAAGTCCCATATTTTCTTTTTTTTAAGCTCTGTTCTGAATTTGCTCTGTTTTTACTTCTACTTTAGTCAGTTGCTTGCCTACTTCCTTATTTGTGTTTGTTTGGTTTTTGTTTGATCACTTAGGTTGCTAGAAACTCTAAAACCCTTTTATATCTGCTTGAATTAGGATTTCTACTGCATTCTTATTGCTTCATTTTCCCCTTTTGGATTGATAAAACCCTATGCTATACTACAACTGATTAGTACAAGCTTGGGTAATTGAATCAAGTCCCAAAAAGTCTTGTATCAAATGGTCTGTGTGGACCACGACCTTGGAGCCAACAAGGTACTGGCGATATTTATGCAAAGACCACAGCTAACAATTCCTTCTCAGTAGTTGCATAGTTCTTCTGAGCTTCATCTAATGTCCTGCTGGCATAGTAGATGGTGTGTAGCTTTTTGTCTTTCCTCTATCCCAGCACTGCTCCAACTGCAAAATCACTGGCATCATACATAACGTCAAAATGCAAGTCCCAATCTGGAGGCTACACAATATGAGCTGTCACCAAGGCCTGTTTGATCTGCTCAAAAGCTGATTGACATTCTGCTGATAATTCAAACTTCACATCTTTGCAGAGAAGAGCAGTAAACGGTCTTGCAATCTTGCTGAAGTCCTTGATGAATCTTCTGTAGAACCCAGCATGACCTAGAAAACTTCTCACTGCTTTGACAGAATCAGGCGCTTGTAGACTTGTCATCACTTTAATTTTTGCCCTATCCACTTCTATGCCATCTCCAGAGACTCTGTGACCAAGAACAATGCCATCATGTACCATAAAATGACATTTCTCCCAATTCAAAACCAAATGCTTCTCTTCACATTTCTGCAAAACTGCACACAAGTTGTCCAGACAGATCTTGAAGGAAGACACACAAACTGAGAAGTCATCCATTAAAACCTCCATAAACCTCTCAATCATGTCAGTGAAGATTGACACCATGCATCTCTGGAATGTTGCAGGAGCATTACACAGTCCAAAAGGCATTCTGCGATATGCAAATGTGCCATAAGAACAGGTAAAAATGGTCTTCTCCTGATCGTCTTGATGAATGGAGATCTGAAAGAAGCCTGAATAGCCATATAGGAAGCAGTCATACTTGTGATTCGCCAGCCTCTCCAGCATCTGATCGATAAAGGGCAGAGGAAAGTGATCTTTCCTTGTGGCTGCATTCAGCTTCCTGTAATCGATGCACATCCTGTGTCCTGCCACTGTTCTGGTTGGAATCAACTCATCCTTGTCATTCTTCACCACTGTAACTCTTCCTTTCTTAGTGACCATGTGAACGGGACAGACCTAGGCGTTGTCTAATATAGGATAGATAATCCCAGCTTGCACCAGCTTCATGATCTCCTTCTTGACAACATCCTGCAGATTCGGACAGTCTCCTCTGGTGCTCCACTGATGATTTCGATTCATCCTCCAGATGTATTCTATGCATGCACAAGTCTGGAAAAATACCTGAAATATCATCAAGAGAATAGCCAAGAGGTTTGCGAAATCTGTGCATCTTACTTAGCAAAAGAGTGAGCTCTGCATTGTTCAATGAAGCATTAACAATAACAGGATAAGTGGATTTTTGTCCAAGGAAGGCGTACAATAGCCATGCAGGGAGCTGTTTAAGCTCAACTTTTGGTGCTTTTGCTGCACTCCAATCGCCCATTGCAGCAGCTTTCGCAGATGTGGTGACCAGTTCTTCTTGAGCAACCAGTTATATGACATGTACAGTAGCATCCATAATCTTTGCATAACCAGTAGCAGCTGCATCTAAATGCTCAACCTCTGCTGTAGAAGTGGTCAACGCCCTCTCTAGAAGATCTGCTCAGCAAGGTTGGTAAGAATATCCACATAAAATGTCTGGCCATCTATGGCTGGCCTCTTCATCAGCTTGTCCATTTGGAATTGCATCACCAAGTCACCAACATTCAGCTCAATTCTTCCCTTTCTTACATCTATAATAGCTTCTGCAGTAGCCAGGAAAGGTCTGCCAAGAATCAAAGGGTCTTTGGGTTCTTGTCCATACTCCAGAACCACAATATCAGTAGAAATCATGCAACCTCCTACTTGATAGGAACATCCTCTATCACACCTTAAGGAACTCTGACTGATCTATCAGCTAGGACAAGAGATATTCTGGTAGCTTTGAAATCGGTAATCCCTAAGCTCTTGGCAACATAATGAGGCATATTGTTCACACTAGAACCAATATCACACAATGATCTCTCAAACCTGTATGAAAATATTGTGCAGTCTAAAACAAAGACTCCAGGGTCCGAAAGCTTCTCTGGTACTCTGTTCTGAATCACTGCACTGACCTGCTCATTGATCATCATTGCTCCTGCCTCCAGGCTCAAGTTGTTGGTTACCATCCTCTTCACATATCTCCTTATAACAGGAGTAATCCTCACAGTATCAATCAAAGGAATCTCAATGACCAGCTTGTCCATGATAGCCTTGCATCTGGCATCTTCAAGTTCTTGTTTAGAATTCTTAGGATGCTTAGGATAGGGTACCTTAGGCTTGTACACCGTTTCCTTAGCATTGTTTGAAGTCTCAGGCAAAGCAGCTGTGATAGGCGGTTGGTGACAAGCGTCACCCTGTTGGTGGCAATCGTCGCCCGTAGAGGATGAAGTCAAGTCGTGCCTTTGCAAATTGGGTGACGAGCGACACCCTTCAGGGGTGACGATCGTCACTCGTTCTTTTTCAGCAGGAATTTCATCTTCTTCAAACTCTTCAAGTCCAACGAATTCCTCTGAGCTCAAATCCTTATGCAACATTGGTTGCAGGTTCTTTTCACTCCTCTATGTAATGGCACTCACATGATGTTTGGAATTAGCATCAGTCCTTCCAGGAAGGAATCCCTCTTGCCTCTGAACAGCTGATGCAGTTTGAGCAACCTGAACATCCAGCTTCTTCATGTGAGAGTTCAGACTCTCATTTTTTCCATTCAGGTCCTGATACTGCGAATCTGTCTTGCCATTGAAGTCCACTGTCATCTTCTGCTGTCCATCTAAGATCTGCTCCAACATAGCTTCCATCTTATTGTCTTGTGGAGGTGCAGTTTGGTAAGAAGATGAACCATAGTTCCTGTTGAACTTGCTGCTGTTCCGGTAAGGTTTCTAGAACTCTTTCTTCTGGAACTGAGGCTTGGGCGTGTAACCAGAAGAATTCTGGTTTCCTGTGAAGGTATCCTTCTGATTGTTGCTATTATACCATATGTTCCATTGCTGATTTCCAAACATTTAACCCTGAAATCCTCCAACTTTGATGAAATTCACATCCTCCTCTCAATCTCCTATGGATTTTCAAAAGTCTCTACCTCTGCAGCAAAGTGGACTTATTTCTTTCACACCAGAAGGCTATGAATATTGTCCAGCTTAGCCTTAACTTAGTAATCTGAATCCCATCATTCAAACCAGCCTGTTTCATCCTCTGATAATCAGCATTCTTGGTGCTGTTACTGCAGGCCAAGTTTTCAATCAATCTGATTGCTTCTTCTGGTCTGTTTATGTTGAAGTTGCCACTGCTCGAAGCATCCAATGCAATCTGGTATTTCCAGTCAATGCTTCTTAAGAAAATACCAAGCAACTGCACCTGATTGAAACCATGATGAGGATAGTCCTTTTGATAAGACTTGAATCTCAGCCAAGAAGCTTTAAAAGCTTCAGTAGGACTTTGGGAAAATAAAGCAATTTTCGTCCTCAGGTCTTCTGATCTAGCAACATCATAGAAGTTGTTCAGAAAAGCATTCTTGGTGTCCTCCCAAGTGGTCAGCGAACCAGACTCTAGTTGCTTCAGCCAATAAGCAGCATCTCCTCCAAGTGAGTAAGGAAATAGCTTGCAGAACAGAAAATCATTGCTAACTCCATTAGCTTTGACACTTGAAACCAAATCCTCAAACCTCTCAATATCATCCATATGATGCTCATGTGGTAAGCCATGGAAAGGATGCTGTCCCACCAGCTGAAAGTAAGCAGGCTTGAGCTCAAAATCGTTCCTCTGAAAAGTAGGAGGGCGGATTGCAGCTCTGTTGACATAAAACTGATCAGGTCTGTTGTAATCTCCAAGAGTCCGCTGCACAAAACGCCCAGCAACAACTTCATCTGGTGCTTGCTGAACCAGCTGTTCAGCTATGACTTTTCCATTCTGATCCAGCCTCTGCCCTTCTGCATTCTTCCTGTTTCCATCTTTGTCAGCTAAAAGACCCTCTGCATCTTCGATCAACACAAGTGGATCAACAATTGTAGACTGTTTCTTAGCTTTCCTGATGGTCCTCTCCAACTTAGCTAGCTCATCAATGCCTAAAGTCAAAACATCCTTCTCTTTGTTGCTTCTGGTACGTCGATTAGGGTTACAGCTGAAACCAGCACAAAGAAAAGTAGCAGAAAGTTAGTAAACAAATAAAAACTTAGACAAAATCCTAATACAAAAAATCGATAGGCAGCTACACATCTCCGAAAACGGTGCAAAAACTTGATAGGGTTCAGGTTTTACCCAAATAAAACTACTGCAAGTGCACAACTAAGCAGTTATAGTATAAGGGGTTATCGAATCCCAAGGGAGTAAGTAAACTACTCTAGCAATTATAGATTCGGTCTAGGCTAAGCAGTAGATAATAAATTTAAAGTGAAATAACTAAAACAATGAAAGCAGGCGATTATTGATTGATCTAAGATTCAAAAAACTAAAAGCGCTAAGTCAGGTCAATTCGTAGGTTGAATCCGAGAGTGTAGAATGCATGCAAGCAGGAATGATTTATACCGTCTTAAACTCAAAACTCAATCATATAACTAATCAATTCTCATTGCAGAAGTTATCTATGCCTAATTCACAGAATTCCAAATCTCTTTGCAAATTTTAACTAGTGATATATCATGGTTTTTATGGTTTTTATCTAAGGTATAAGTTCTTTTTATTGAGTCTTTTTGGTTTTTTTAGAGTCCTAGTAGAGTCTTTGCTGGTTATAGCATGTCTGGAGCACAACTGGAGATTTTAAAGCTTTTTGGAGCATTACAAGTTACAGCCTCGAAGTATACAACTCAAAAGTGTTGTTCTGCACTGGGTGACGATCGTCACCACTCAAGGGTGACGCTCGTCACCCGTATCTGAGAAGGATCGTGGCTTGTTTTTAAAAGATTGGGAAGAAATTGTAGTTTTGGCCCAGAAGTTCTAGTATTTACAAAAAGTCCCCAGCTCGTGTTTTAGCTTCTATATATTAGGTTTTCAGCCATGTTGGCTTTATCTTGTATCTTATTTTCTAGAGAGCTTTAGAGAGAGCTTTGTAGCAGTGCTTTTGGAGAGACAAATCAGACTCCTTCAGAGCAGATTTCAAACTCCTTTATCTTTATTTCTTATTTGTTTTATACAATCTATTCTTTTCATGATGTTTGTTTCATTCACCATGTCTGAGTAGTTTGTTAGTTAAGTTAGGGCTTTTCAAAGGTTGATGAAGAGTTTGTAGAATCGCTTTAACTGATAGGAAATCCATTGTTCTTCATCTGTGCTTGCATTAATATCGATTTCTTAGACACATCATCTGGATCTCGAAACCCTAGGTTGTTAATAGATGTGAGAGTATTATTAATCACCTGAACAAGTATTAGATGAGCAAAACGCCTATTTGCAAAGAGATTTGGCTTGGGAGTTTTGTAAACAATTGAACTTGATCATTACTGCATGTTTAGGTTGTTAGGGTTTGCAAAGAGATTTGAAACTCTGTGATTTAGACATAGATAACTTCTGCAATGAGAATTGATTAGTTATACCTTTGCGATTCACATTCAAGACAGTTTTAATTCATTCTTGATTGCATGCATTCTACACTCTCGGATTCAACCTGCGAATTGTTCTGACTTAGCGCACCTTTAGCTTTTTGAACTTTAAGAACAATCATAAAAACGTCCTCTTGCATTTATTTAACTATTTCGCTTTACATTCATTTATTATTGCTTAGCTTAATCTGAATCTATAGTCGCTAGTGTAGTTTACATACTCCCTTGGGATTCGATAACCCCTTATACTACGACTGCTTTGCTGTGCACTTGCAGTAGTTTTTATTTGAGTAAAACCTGAGCCCTATAAAGTTTTTGGCGCCGTTGTCAGGGAGTAATAACTGCCTATCGATTTTTAGTATTAGGATTTTGTCTAAGTTTTTATTTGTTTACTAGCTTTTGCTAATTTTCTTTGTGTTGGTTTCAGGTGTATGCCTAATCGCAGTACCAGAAGCAACAAAGAGAATGAGCTTTTGACCTTAGGCATTGATGAGCTAGCTTAGTTGGAGAGGACCATCAGGAAAGCTAAGAAGCAATCTACAATGGTCAACCCACTGATCTTGGCTGAAGATGCAGAAGGTCGCTTGGTTGACAGAGAGGGAAACATGAGGAATGAAGAAGGGCAGAGACTGGATCAAGATGGGAATGTCATAGTTGAACAGGTGGTTCAACAAGTGGCACAAGACGCTGGAGCTCCTGTTACAACAGACCTGATCATTTCTATGCCAACAGAGCTGCAATCCGCTCTTGCTTTCCAGAGAAATGATTTTGAGCTCAAGCCTGCTTAATATCAGCTGGTGGGACGGCATCCTTTCCATGGCTTACCTCATGAGATCCTATGGATCATATTGAGAGGTTTGAGGATTTGGCTCTAAGTGTCAAAGCTAATGAAGTTAGCTATGACTTTCTGTTCTACAAACTTTTTCCTTACTCACTTGGAGGAGTGCTGCATATTGGCTGAAGCAACTAGAGCCTGGTTCGCTGACCACTTGGGAGGACACCAAAAATGATTTTCTGAACAACTTCTATGATGATGCTAGATCAGAGGACCTGAGGAAGAAAATTGCATCATTCGCCTAAGGTCCTACTGAAGCTTTTATAGCTTCTTGGCTGAGATTCAAGTCTTATTAAAGCGATTGCCCTCATCATGGTTTCAATCAAGTGCAGCTGCTTGGTATTTTCTTCAGAGGCATTGACTGGAAGTATCAGATGGCTTTGGATGCTGCTAGTAATGGAAAGTTCAACACAAACCTTCCTGATGCTGCAATAACTCTGATAGAAAACTTGGCCTGCAGTAACAGCACCAAGAATGCTGATTTTCAAAGGATGAAACAGGGTGGTTTGAGTGATGGGAATCAGACTGTTGAAGTTAAGGCTAATCTGGACAGTATGCACAGCCTTTTGGTGGGAAAGAAGTCAGTCCACTTTGCTGCAGAGGTGGAGACTTTCGAAAACCCAGAGGAGATTGAGCAGGAAGATGTGAATTTCATCAATGCTGGAAGATTTCAGGGTCAAAGGTATGGAAATCAGCAGTGGAACATAGGCTACAAAAACAATAATCAGAAGAGTACCTTCACAGGGAATCAGAGCTCGCCTGGCTACATGATAGCTAAGTTTTTGCAGAGTGTATGCAATGATCTATCAAAATTCAGATGCAACACTTAGTTGTAGTAAAGTATGCAAGCGAGTATCAATCTAATCCTAAGAGCTAGAAAGATCAGTGAGAATGCAAGGATCGAGTAAAGCTAGGCAAATGATGAATGATTTTGTGAAATTCCTAAAAACTAGATGCAATGATCAAATGCTAGGCGAAACTATTTTAAAAATACCAGGGACGAACTAGCTACCACGAGGTAAAGACAGAATAATTAAAATGCAAAGCTACGAATTACTAAAATTCGACTAGTGGATCGACCACGAGATCGACCACTAGATCGAGCAAAAGCAATCTATCTAAAAAGCAGTTTCAAGCGAAAGTAAATCTAACGACCAGGGTGCAAGCAAGTAACAAGCAAATGATCAACAAAGACTAAGATATGCTAAAAAAGAGGGTATAGGGTTGAGATTCATGTTCAGGGGTTTCAAAGGTTCAAGCTTGGTTTGAAAACTCTAGATCTACTCACTTTGTGAGGTTCTCTAAGCCTTGAAAACAAAACAAGATCCATCCATGACGTGTGGTATGGATCACTCTCTCATTCTCTCCTCCAGACCCATGGCGTTTGGCGGAAGAAGAGATTGAAAGGCAAGGAAAACAGATTTCAAACACGCGGCTTAACTAGTCCTCTAAACTACCATGGCGTTAACTAATCTCTAGGATGCGATTTTCAGAGATCTCTGGATCCTGTCAAGGTAAGAGCTCTCTCTGATCATAAAGATCTTGGCGTGAGACTCTTTAAGCCTTAAGAACTCGACATCCTAGAAGAGAAAGCCTTTAAAAACAAGAAAACACCAAACTTAAAAACCCTTTCGACCCTTTGAATCCTCTCAACCCCAAAACCCAATAAATCTACTCGCGACTCATGAAATGAACCGTACGAAATGCAATAAGCGATGAACTAAACATGAAAGACGATTTATTTAACTTAAACGATCCAATATTCAAAAGCGAAAACAAGAAAAAGCTCGAAGTTCAACAATGGTGAATCGCCTAAAACGAGAGAGAAGATAGAAAAAGTAGTCGACAAAACGTGATAAGGAAAGGGATCGTTGGTTTTTGCCTAAAATGGCCAAACCGCAAATGGTCCCCCCCTTCGCTACGGTCCAAAAACAGGCTGGACGGATAAGGTTGGTCTGGGATCGATCACGAAGCTCGATCTGGCAATCGATCATGTCCTGAATCGAGTGGCTCTTGGTCGATCCTCGAATCGATCTTGTGCTGATCGGGTTGGAAGCTCGATCCGGTCCTCGATCTGCATGGCGTCGTCTACGTCCGTACTCCAAATCGATCTCCATGCTCGATCTTCTGGTCGATCCCATCTTGATAGACCTGCCTTGCTCAATCTGCTGCTCGATCTCAGGTCTTTAACGTGCAATCCTGATTTCTCCAAGTGTCCATAAGCCGCTCCACGAACCTCAGCACGTCCACGAATCTTCCATAGCTCCAAAGTAACCGAAAGCAACCTGAATGTGATGCAAAATGCACGAAACATGCGAATGCTGGTGCAAAGACACTCTAGGACCTAAAGTGATGCAAACTAACCTAATATGCAATGTAAATGCATGAGAAACTAAACTATATATATGCAAAATGCATGGAATATGCAGTTATATCAGAGGGAAAAAATTCAACTGAAGAAAGCTTACCTCGTGCGCAATATCGACAACCCAAATCGATATTGTGATCGATATTGATCATATCAACTTGGTCTGGTCGATATGCATGTCGATATCGGTGGTCTGGGTCTTGATGATGACCGGTATACATGTCGATGGTGATTGACATCTTTTGTATCGACATCCCTCATGTCGATATGTAATCCGATAATCATACGTAGCTGTCCAATATCAAGCTAGTAGCTCGATATTTAGCTCGGTATAACTTGGAAAAATTCCATATCAGACTAACATGTCGATATGCTCATTGATACACCTTAACATATGCTGAACTGCATGTTTTCATTCGTCATATAAGGTGTATCGACATGGGATGTCGATATTCACTCTGATATGCCTTAATTAATCGCCTTTCGTCCTTGCAGTTAAGGCACATCGGTGTGTTACATTGGTATTTTTGATATCTCTTGTATTTACACCATTTAGGACTGCATTTAGTACATGTTTTGATTCTCTTTTGTATGTTTTCCCTTAGTTTTTGTCCCGTTTTCTTCTCCTTTTAGACATAGGTTTCATTTAGGATATAGTTTGCATTTTCCTTGCATTTTGGATGTTTTTAGGTGCTTTTGGAGCTAAAAAGAGCTTGGAGGAGCTTTGGGGATGATTCAGGATGCTAGCTGGATCAAAGGGAGCAAAAGGGATCAAAGCAGACTGATACCAGATTTTTGGTCAGAGCACGGAGAACATCGATCAAGGGGGTGACTGATACCAGATTTTTGGTCAGAAGCATCGATCATCAGGTGACCGATACGAGCACATCGATCAACAGCATCAATCAGAAGTGATCGACACAAATGCCCCAGATGAATTTTGGTCACCACGTCTATCACTGCCCAGACCGATGGGATTTACATCGATCACTAGCATCGATCACTTATGACCGATGTAAACCCAGTCCGAACCTGTTTTATTTACACTTTTGCCATTACTCTAGGGCTTCCTTCTCTAGCCTATAAATAGCTTCTTTTTCTAGATTTTCGACAAGTCATGTCAATTTAATGTTCTTAAGCATTTTCTTTGAGGTTGTAAGATAAAACCTTTGCTTTATTTAATATATTTGAGTATTTTGCCTTTAATCTTTCATTATTCTCTCTTCTAATCATGATTAACATCATTTTCCTTTGTGATTTGGTGTTAAACATTAGTATTAGTGAGTAGTTTGCCTAGAGTTTCTAGATGTGGTAGATTAGGGAAATTTCAGACCTGATTAAGGCTTGTCTAGTGCTTCAGTTTATGGGTTCCTCTCTATTAATCTGTTATTAATGCTAGATTTGTCTTGATCACACTTATCTAGGTTGTTAGCTTTCTCTTATGCCCACCAAGTGTTTGATGAAATGCTAATCTTGTTGAATAGAGGATTTGCTGGCCTTGGCTCAAGAGATTGACTGTTTGAGGAGCATCTTGACTGAAATAGAGTTGTTTATTAATGCTTGCTCAATGTTTTAGCACTAATGAGAGTTAATTCTTGTTAAGATGTTTAGCAAAGGGCTATTTTATTTTGCTTGATTGTGAACTCTATGTCTAGGAATCACCATTGCTTGCTTGTTTGTTTGATCAATGTAGTTTGAAACAGCCTTAGTTAGTCTATGAATTCCCCATGGTCAATAACCACATCTAGGAACTTGCTTTTCTCTTATTTAAATTTCGGATTTCCCCTGTTTTGCTCTGTTTTGCTTGCTTAGTTCTGTTTAGTTTGCTCTTATCTTTACTCTCTTTGCTGCTTGATCATATTAGGATATTAGGTTGGTTGCTTAGGCAACAAAAACACTTTTCTGCTTGCTTGACTTAGAGATTTTTACTCTTAACTCTTCTGTTTTCAACTATAACCCATTTGGATTGATAAAAACCCTATGCTATACTACAACTGAATAGTACAAGCTTGGGTGATTGAATCAAGACCAAAAAACTCTTGTATCAATTTGGCGCCGTTGCCATTTGGGTTTTGTGTTTGAATCATTAGAGTTTGTAGAATCTTTAAGATCAAGTTTTTAGTTTTATTTGGTTACTCACTCCTTTCCAAGTGTTTTCATTTCATGTGAGTTACAACAAACAGCAAGATATTGTACTTTGAAGACTCTACCTACAACAACTTCTTCCAAGAGCCTCTACCTGTGCACTACTTTGAAGAGAGCTACACTCCTTCCCTCACTCAAGACCAACCCTATGTTTCTACATCTGGAACAGCTGACATCAGGAGCATGATCATGGCAAACATCAGTCTCCAGACCTTTGGAACTATGGAGATAAACAAGAGATTTGCTGAGCTGCACAACAGGATAGATTATGTTCATGATGACCTTCATGCCAAGTTTGATGACCTGGACTTAAGGATACATCTCTTGGAGAACAGCCAAGATGATGCACCAACACCAAGACTTCAGGACACTCTTCCTAGACAAGCTGCACACAAACCTCAAGAATTCTGCCACTTACTCACTGAAGAGGCAGAGGAAGCAGAAGAGGAATTCACTGATGAAGATGCCTCATTGGAAGAGCTTGGCATCATGATCCAAGAAATGATATTACATATGGACAGGTTAAGGGTTGAGTATAGAGGAGAAATCAGAAGGAGTAACATCACTGATCAAGAAGCTCAGGCGGTTGTAGGGAAATTTCTCCATGTACTTGATGAAAGCTTGAACATAGAAGAAGAACAAGAAAGAGCAATGATATACTCATATATTTAGCATATTTAGCATGCATTTAGTGTAGTTTTCATGCATTCATCTTACATAATAGGCTAGTTTGTCTCATTTTAGGTCCTAGAGCACTTTTGCATTAGCATTTGCATATTTTTTGCATTCTTGCATCATATTCAGGTTGTTTTGGACACATTGGATGATTGGAGCCATGGAGAGTTCGTGGACATGCTAAGGATCAAGGAAAAGCTCGTGGACACTTGGGAGAGATCAGCCTTGCTACAAGGGAACCGAGATCGAGAGGCAGATCGAGCTCGGCAGGTCGATCTAGACGAGATCGACCAGAAGATCGAGTGACTCAAGTCGTTTCAAGGAGGAAGATCAAGACCAAGATCGACCGAGGTGATCGATCGTGAGTACGGACGTGGATTACGCCATGCAGAATGAGAACCAGATCGAGACCACGACCCGATCACTCAAGGATCGAGTAGAAGATCAAGCAAAGGAGGACGATCCATGAAGAAGATCGAGCAAGAGATCGAGTGACCCAAGTCGATCTCTGGGACCTTATCCGGCCAGCTCATTTTTGAAGCGTAGTGAGGGGACCATTAGGGTTGTTTGGTTATTTTGGGCAAAGAAAGAACATCACTTTAAAAAAAACACACTTTGCCTTATCTTTTTCAAGCTTTGTTTTCTCTCTTAGGCGATTTTCGCTATTGTTGAACCTTTTAAGCTTTTGAACTTTGTAAAACCTTAATCTTTTCTTAATCATTGAGTATTTTCTTAATCAATTAGCTTAATCATGTTTATCTTTCCCTCCTTTGCATTTGAATCGGTTTTAGCTATGTGTAGTGAGTAGTAATCTTTGGGTTTAAGGTTGGGTCGATTTAGAGGGTTTAAGCTTGGAGCTTTTTCTTGTTCTTAACTCATTCTCTTCTTGGATTTGGGGGCTTAATGCCTAAAGAGTCTTGGGAAAGATCTTTATGATCTCAGAGATCTCCTTACCTTAGCAGGATTCAGGAGTCACTTAAAACCAAATCCAAGAGGCTAGCTCATCCTTTCCAACACCATGGATGCTTAGGGAGCTAGTTAAGCCACTTTTTTGAGATCTATGATTTATGCTCTTCGACCTCTTTTTCCACTATACACAATGGGTTAGGAGGAGAATTTAAAGAAGGGATCTATGCCATACACTATGGATAGATCTATTTTAGTTTCTCAAGGCTTTGAGATATCACTAAAAGTGTAGATTTATGTTTTCAAAACCCAAGTTTGAACCTTTAACCTTCTTAATATGAACCTCAACCTTAGATCCTCCTTTTAGCATTTTAAACCTCAAGTAATCATCTTTTAGTTATAAAGCTTGCATCCTTAATCTTTAAAAGTCATTGCTCTAAGTTGTTACAAATTCCATGTTTTACTTGCTTTAGCTCTCGATTTATAGTAATTACAAGTCTTGCATTTTAAATACTCAGTCTTTTCCTAATAGTTTTTAACCCTCTTCCAGGGATTTTAAAATAGTTTTGATAGTAGTTTGGTCATTTCATTTAATTTTTATCGATTTTACCATCTATTTACCCGATTCTCCTTAGATTTGCTTTGCTCTTGCATTCTTAGTGGCTTTCTTCAACCTAGGCTGGATTGATACTTCCTTACCACTATACTACATCATTACTGTGGTTTGGGCTTTGATATTTTAGCTTGCAAAAGATTCTGTTTATCAAATGGCGCCGTTGCCAACTTGGGTTTGTTAGAAAGCATTAAGATTTGGAGCTTAGTGAAGACTAAGTTTTTGTTATTACTTTGGTTACTAATCTCTCTAGCTTACTACTTGTCTTCTCAGGTACATGAATCTGAGTTCTAGAGGTGACAACAATCTACTACAACCTCTGGACAACATTCATCAACTCGGAAGTGCAAGACTAAGAAGAGAAAGAGAACAAGCACAAGACTTTGAGGAGCTACCTGGTTTTGTTGATTGTGTGGGTATGGCTGATCAGGAACAAGCTGAGGGTCAACATCACCACGCCGCTGTTGGTAGGGGCAATGGAAACCCCAACCATGCACCTAGACCACCACGGATCATTGGTGCTAGCGATGCTCCAAATACACATCACAACCGCTTTGGGTTCACTCCTCCACTAGTCCAAAACAACAACTTTGAGATCAAGCCAGGCTTTGTCTCAATGGTTCAGAACAACAAGTTCCATGTGATTGCTATGGAAGATCCTTGGGAGAATTTGGACAGCTTTGAGCAAGTTTGTGGGATGATAAAAGACCAATGGGATCTCGGAGGACAGCTTCATGCTAAGGATTTTCCCTTTTTCTCTTGGGGATAAAGCAATGCATTGGGAGAAGACCTTCCCACAAGGTACTATTAACTCATGGGCTGATTGCATGAAAGCGTTTCTCTCTAAGTTCTTCTCCAGTACAAGAACAGCAAAGCTAAGGAGTGAGATCAGCGGTTTCACACAAAGGCAGAATGAGAGCTTTAGTGAAGCAATAGAGCGGTTCAAGGACTACACTATAGCTTGCCCTCACCATTGGTTTAGTGAAGAGACACTCTTGAGCACCATCTACAGAGGAGCTCTTCCCAAGATTCGCATGCTCTTAGACATGGCAAGTAAAGGCAACTTTCTTGGCCAAAATGTAGAAGAGGGAATGGAGCTCATTGAGAATCTTGCTTTGAGTGATGGAAACTATGCTGAAGACTACGATAGAGCACCAAGAGAGTCTGAGCTTGAGTCACACAAAAAGGAGCTGAAATATCTCCATGAGAAGATAGACAATCTAGTACTCTCAAATCAGAAGCATGTACACTTTGTGGGTGAAGCTGAAGATGTTATAGAGGAGTTAGAGCTGAGCCAAGAAGAAGCTAATTGGGTTGGAGGCCAGAACTACAACAAGCCACAAGGCTACGGTCAGGGCTATCAGGGCAACAACAACCTCTCTTACAGGAGTACCAATGTGGAGACCCAAAGGATCAAGTGTACCCTCTACAACAAGGCAAACCATTTGTTCCTTACAACAAAGGGTTTACACAAAACAGTGGGTACCAAGGTCCGAGACAAGGGAACTTCCAAGGCCAGAAACAACAGCAAGGCAACAAAGGCTACGCTCCTATGTTTCCTCCCGGTTTCGTTCCACAGCAGCAACAAGTTCAACCCCCACCTCAAGATCCGGTTCAAGCAATGTTTCAACAATTGCTTCAAGGTCAAGCTTCTACAAATCAGAAGTTTGTTGATATGAACAATAGGCTGGACTCTTCTCTTACTGATGTGTCTACTAAAATCACCAACCTGAACAACAAGATCAAGCAGTTAGAGAAAGGCAAAGCCAGTTTAAGCGGTCAAGGCAGCTTACCCGGGAAGTCTGAGCAAAACCCCAAGGAGTATGCAAACACTATTACTTTGAGATGTGGGAAAGAGCTTCCGCCGAGGGCTGCACCTAAAAACAATGAGGACATTGTGGTTCAAGAGGGGGAGGGTAAGATTTCAAATGATGAAGAGATTACCTTTGATAATGTATGGATTGAAAGGCCAAGGAAAGGCAAAGAAGCAGTTGTAGAGAAGAAAGTGGAGGAGGTTAGCAAAGAGAAAGATGCATTTGTACCTCCACCCTACAAACCGAAGCTTCCTTTCCCTGATTGGTTCAAGAAGCAACTGTTTGAGAAGCATAGAGCGGTCTTTGAGAAGCATTTGAAAGATGTTGAGATCAAGCTGCCTTTAGTTGATTGTTTGGCCACGATGCCTAAATGTGCCAAGTTCTTCAAGGATACTCTTACTAAGAAAAACAAGGAGAGTGAAGAGCTCTTGGTGTTGAGTGAAGAGTGCAGTGCTATTATTCACAAGGAGATAGTTCCAAAGAAGCTAGGAGATCCAGAATCGTTCACCATTCCTTGTGCGCTTGGACCATTAAAGTTTGAAAGCTGCTTATGTGATTTAGGAGCAAGCATAAACCTCATGCCCCACTCCATTGCCAAAAAGCTAGGCTTCACTAAGTTTAAAGAGTGCAGAATCTCTCTTGTATTGGCTGACAGAAGTATAAGGCTACCTGTAGGTATGCTTGAAGACTTGCCCGTGAGGATCAGTGGAGTTAACGTGCCAACAGATTATGTTGTTCTAGAGATGGATGAAGAGCCAAAGGATCCTCTAATCCTTGGTAGATCGTTTCTAGCAACCGCTGGAGCCATCATAGACGTGAAGAATGGCAAGATCTCTCTACACTTGGGAAAAGACATCAAGATAGACTTTGATATCAATGAAGTCTTGAAGAAGCCAACCATTGGTGGACAAGCTTTCTACATTGAGACTTTGGATGAGTTAGCTGATGAGTTGCTTGAGGAGTTGGTACAAGAGGATCATTTGCAGCTAGCTTTGACAAAGGAGTGTGGGGAGTCTGGTTTCCTGAATGAGCGGACCCAAGAGTATGTTCACATCCTTGATTCTCGCAAGGTTGTGAAGGAAGATCAAGGCGGATGCCTAGAGATCGACCAAGAAATTGAGGACTTCACTCGATCCAGGACAAAGATCGACAAGAAGATCGAGGAGGTTGGTCGATCCAGAAAAGAAATCGATGAGAGGATCGAGAGAGGCAATTCGATCAGTTCAGAGAACAACTCAGCTAATCGATCTACTGCTCGATCCATATCAAATCGAGCAAGTGATCGATGTGAGTGCAATCGATCCGGACCAGAATGAGAGGAAGATCGACTGGATGACTCGATCTCTGAGGAAGGAACGGTTCAACATGGGAGCTTGAAAGCTCATGACTCGGGTTCTAAGGAGGCTAATGAGGATGGAAACATAACAACAAGCCACGAGGAGGACTGGAGCGAGCTGCTAGCCCCAAAGATGGACCTAAAGGAGCTCCCAAAAGGGCTAAGGTACGCTTTCTTAGGACCCAAAGACACTTATCCTGTCATTGTGAATGAAAACATGACTGATGATGAGTTAAACTCACTCCTTAAGGAGTTGAGAAAGTATAGGAAGGCCATTGGGTACTCTCTAAGTGACATCAAGGGCCTTTCACCAATGCTTTGTACTCACATGATTCACTTAGAGAATGAAAACACTTCTTCTATTGAACATCAAAGACGTTTGAACCCAAACTTGAAAGAAGTAGTTAAGAAAAAGATCTTGAAACTTTTAGAAGCTGATGTGATATACCCTATCAGTGATAGCACATGGGTCTCTCCGGTCCATGTGGTACCAAAGAAAGGGGGTATCATGGTTATTAAAAATGAAAAAATGAGTTGATTCCTACAAGAACAATAACTGGACATAGAATGTGTATTGATTATAGGAAACTCAACTCAGCTACTAGAAAATATCATTTTCCTCTTTCCTTTATGGACCAAATGCTAGAGAGACTTGCTAATCATCCATACTATTGCTTCCTAGATGGATATAGCGGTTTCTTTCAAATTTCCATTCATCCTAATGACCAAGAGAAGACAACTTTCACATGCCCCTATGTTACCTTTGCATATCGAAGGATGCCTTTTGGGTTATGTAATGCACCAGAAACCTTTCAAAGGTGCATGATGTCTATCTTCTCTGATCTTATAGAGGAGATGGCAGAGGTCTCTATGGATGATTTTTCTGTGTATGGTGCTTCTTTTGGTGGTTGTTTGTCTAATCTGTGCAGGGTACTCATGAGATGTGAGGAGACAAACTTGGTGCTGAACTGGGAGAAGTGTCACTTCATGGTGAAGGAAGGGATTGTACTCGGACACAAGATTTCTGAGCAAGGGATAGAGGTTGATAAAGCAAAGATTGAGGTCATGATAGCCTCCGGCTAATGTGAAGGGTATAAGGAGCTTTTTGGGACACACCGGCTTCTATAAGAGATTCATAAAGGACTTCTCCAAGAAGCATGCCCCCCTAACACAGCTGCTATGCAAGGAAGCTGACTTTGTCTTTGATGAGGAGTGTCTTCACGCTTTCAAGACCATCAAGGAAGCTCTTGTCACCGCACCTATAGTTCAAGCACCAGATTGGGATCTACTGTTTGAGATTATGTGTGATGCGAGTGACTACGTCGTGGGTACTGTTTTGGGTCAGGGGAAAGAAAAGAGGCTGCATATAATCTACTATGCCAGCCGTACCTTGGATGATACGCAAGTGAAGTATGCTACCACCGAGAAGGAGTTACTATCCGTTGCCTTTGCTTTTGAGAAGTTCAGGTTCTACTTGGTGGGTTCTAAGGTACATCTACTCCAAGAAAGACACCAAGCCGAGACTATTGAGATGGATCCTTCTTTTACAAGAGGTTGATATGGAGATCAAGGATAAGAAGGGGATTGAGAATGGTGTAGCTGATCATCTTTCAAGGATGAGAGTGAATGAAGTCTTACCTTTAGATGACTCACTCCCTGAAGAGCAGCTTATGATGGTCAACTCAGTGGTATGTGCTAAACTAGAAGAGAAGTTTGAAGATGTCTTAAGTTTGAAGGAAGAAGATTTACCTTGGTATGCTGACATTGTCAACTTCTTGGCATGTGGTGAAGAACCCACTTACCTTGACCATTACCACAAGAAGAAGTTCATGAGAGACATCTCTCATTAGTTTTGGAATGAGCCCTATCTGTATAAGAGGGGAGTAGACAGCCATTACAGAAGGTGTGTAACCAGAGAAGAGGCTAAGGACATTCTCCTACATTGCCACGGTTTGACATATGGAGGGCACTTTGCTTCTTTCAAGACGGCTACAATGGTTCTACAAGCCGGGTCTTGGTGGCCAACACTCTTCAAGGATGCTCATGAGTTTGTTAAGGTGTGTGAGGCTTGCCAAAGAGCTAGGAACATCACAAAGAGGAATGAGATGCCACAAGTGTCAATCTTTGAGGTAGAAGTGTTTGATTCTTGGGGGATTAACATCATGGGTCCACTCCCATCTTCTTACGGCAACAAATACATCTTGGTGGCTGTTGATTACGTGTCTAAGTGGGTTGAGGCTATAGCTTCCCCAACCAATGATGCAAGGATTGTGATCAAGCTCTTCAAATCCATCATCTTTCCAAGATTTGGGGTTCCAAAGGTAGTGATCAGTGATGGGGGTAGCCACTTTATCAACAAAGTCTTTGAAAGCCTTTTGAAGAAGTATGGGGTTAAGCACAAGGTAGCTACGCCCTATCATCCTCAAACTAGCGGCCAAGTGGAGGTGTCTAATAGACAGATAAAGGCTATTCTTGAGAGAATCGCTGGATTTACTAGGAAGGATTAGGCAAGCAAGCTTGATGAAGCTTTATAGGCGCATAGAACAGCTTTCAAAACCCCCATTGGCACTACTCCTTTCAACCTCCTTTATGGCAAGTCATGTCATCTACCTGTTGAGTTAGAGCATAAGGCTCTTTGGGCAGTGAAGCAACTGAACTTCAACCTCAAGACAGCACAGGAGAGATGGCTGATGCAACTCCATGAACTTGATGAGCTAAGGGGTGGTGCTTATGAGAGCGCCAAAATCTACAAGGAAAGGACCAAGGCGGTTCATGACAAGAAGCTGGTGCATAAGGAGCTCAAGGAAGGCAGTCTGGTGCTACTGTACAACTCGAGGCTGAAGTCGTTCCCTGGAAATCTCAAGTCTAGGTGGAGTGGACCTTTTGAGATCAAAGAAGTACTACCTTATAGAGCGGTTACATTGGTTGCAAGAATGGGGAGAGCTTCATGGTTAATGGGC
This sequence comes from Thlaspi arvense, assembly GCA_911865555.2. Taxonomy (NCBI): domain Eukaryota; kingdom Viridiplantae; phylum Streptophyta; class Magnoliopsida; order Brassicales; family Brassicaceae; genus Thlaspi; species Thlaspi arvense. Next base: position 18,443,653 of record OU466860.2, read on the forward strand.
ACATAGTCAAGCCCTACCTGGCGAGTGAATGCAGCAAGGAGAGCAGAACACTGCTTCTCCCATACTCACCTCCAGCCTGAACCAAGTAAAGTCAAGCTTAAGACGTTAAACAAGCGCATTTGGAAGGCATTCCCATGTCTATCTTGTACATATTTTTTCTTTCTTTTTATTTCAGTTTTATGCTTTTTATGTTTAAGTGTGTAGGTGAAAAGATAATGGATTGGAGATCATGATCTTGGAGTAAAAAAGGGTAAGGAAAGGAGAGTTAGAGGCAAGAGATCGAGTGCTAGATCGACTTATCCTGGCTTGATCTTTACTAGATCAAGCTAGTGAATCGAGTGAAGACACTCGATCTAGATTAGATCGAGTAGAGAATCGAGTGAATCAGTCGATCATGAGAGGATGACCCACCAATGCGTCTAGAATAAGGTGTGGATCGACTGATCTCACTCGATCCTCGAGCTAGATCGGTCAGCTTACTCGATCATGTCACTCGATCCTTGCGAAAACGACCTCCAAATCGATCACCTGGCTCGATCCAAGGACAATAGCCATAATGACGTAGAATCATGGAACGAGGGGGCACACTCGACCTAGGACTCGATGCAATCCAAATCGAGTCCCTAATTGATAAACAGATTTGTTAGCAAGGTGAAATATCAAATCCCAAACCACAACAATGATGTAGTATAGCGGTAAGGGTATCAATCCAACCTAGGAAGCAGAAAGAACACTAGGAATGCAAGGGTAAAGAAAATCTAAGCAAATCGGGAAAATGATTGGTAAAATCAAGGAAAGCTAAATGCAATGACCAAATGAAATGCAAAACTATTTTAAAATCCCTGGAAGAGGGTTAAATACTACTGGAGAAAGCAGAAGATTAAAAATGCAGATCTACTAATAACTAAAAATCGAGAGCTAAATCGGGTAAAACAGATCGATCTAACAACTTAAAGGCAAATGACTTCTAATGAACAAGATGCAAGCTTTGAAACTAAAAGATGATTACTTGAGGTTTAAAAATGCTAAAAGGGGGTTCAGGATCGAGGGTCATATTCAAGAGTGTTCAAGGGTCAAGCTTTGGTTTGAAAACACATAGATCTACTCATTAATGAGCTTTCCCTAAGCCTTGAGAATCTTAAATAGACTCATCCATGGCGTGTGGTATGATTCCCTTTTTCAATCTCTTCTCCAAACCCATGGCTTTTGGTCAAAAAAGAGATCGAAGAGCATGGATTACAGATCTCAACAAACGGCTTAACTAACCTCCTCTACAACCATGGCGTTTGGAAGAGGTTAGATTAGTCTCTAGGATCTGGTTTTCTAGGATATCTGAATCCGGTCAGGGTAAGACAGCCTTGGAATCATAGAGATCTTTTCCAAGACTCTCTAAGCCTTAAGACCTCAAAATCCTAGAAAGGAATGAATGAAGAACAAGAAAAACACAAAGCTTAAACCCCTTAAACCCTTGAATCGCCTCGACCCTTAACCCAAAAAGAACTACTCGCTACTTATGTTTAAAACCGATTGAAATGCAATAAAAGAAGATTTAAGCATGATTAAAGAGCGATTAAAGAAAAACTGCTTAATATTAAAAGATTCAAGTTTAAAATATGAAAAACTCAAGAACAATGACAATGGCGGATAATCGCCTCAGAGAAAGCAGAAAAAGATAAGATAGAAAAGTTGTTCCGAAAAGGATAGCGGCCTTTGCCTAAAATGGCCAAACAAGAGAGTGGTGAAAGGAAGAAGAAAGCCTAAATATGTATAGGTGATCCATGTATCCTTTTTTAAATGCATAAGTATGATAATTAGAAGTTCAAATTAAAGTTTTCACTTAGTAGGAAATGATTCATGAATGTTCAACTTAAGCCACGACAATCAAAACAAATGATCCAAGTATGGTTAGAGCTTACTTTCAAAGTATGGACAATGCATCAACGAACTACTAACTAGGGCCTTGAAACAATTCATGAGCTTAAAACACTTTTCAAGAAAAAATTTTGCCCCTTATGCAAATGTAAACAACATAAAATCTTAATAATTCTAGACTCAATCCTTAAATGTTTAACAATTCGAATGCAACTACATGAATTTTTTGAAAATTTTGAAATTTTTATCATTTTTTGGTGTTTTCTATGCCTTACATGATGCATGATGACTCAAAGGATGATAACAGAAAATAAGATCAAAGAAAACATGTCAAACACACCACACACTCCCCCAAACTTGAATGACACCGTCTCGGTCGCAAACAAATCCAAGAGGAGTCAAAACACAAAGCAAAAATTTAAAAAGATGCATGGTATTTACAAGGATTGGTTGTTGGTACCTCGAAGCTAAGTAAGGCTGGAGCTTGAGGTTGCTCCAGACTTCTTGCTCTTCTTAGGAGTGTCGTGGCTGATCTCCTTGTCTTTATCCTTGCTAGTTTCCTCATGGAGAGAGTGGCGCGCAGGTTGGTTTGTTGCTTGGAGCTCACAGATCTCTATGCCACCAGTCGATCTTCTCCTCTTATCCGGCTGCTGCACCTCCTCATCGCTTGAAAACTTCTTAGGTGAGCTCCCTTTAAGCGCCTTGACCTTCTTGGCAAGCTTCTTGATCATATTGCCTTGCCATTTGTTGATCTTGTGCTGCATCTCTACAACTGAAGCTAGGAACTTCTCGGCTTTGGTCCTAGGCTCGATGTTAAGCGTGGGAAGATTAAAGCTCTCGGGCATCTCAGCATCGGATGTGGGTGACTCTGAACGAGGGTGAGAGGCTTGTGTGGGAGCGGCTGTGCCTCCTAGAGGTGCAAAGCATTCCTCAACACTAGGCAGAACGTCCACATTGCTAACACCTAGCAGCTCCATTTCTTCCTTGTTTGGCAAGATGCACACTCTCTTCTCATTCTCACAATCGTAGAACAAGTATGCAAAGAATCTCTCAGCTGGCGTGCGTCCCAAGCTGTCCGTGTTCCTCATGTAAATCTCGTCCATGTAAGCTCTCTCCACGCAAGGGACGAAGTCCGGAAGGGGTACACCAGCTTGAACAAACATTGGTGTAAGGAAGCCTCCTATTAAGCACCAAGCTTGCCTTGCATCTCATAGCCCATGCCTTGTACTTCAGCAGAGAGGAAGCCAAGATGCATCCGTAGTTAACATCATCTTCGAGCTCGTCCTCCATTGGCTCGTCGTTCTCCTTGGGATTACACAGAAGGTGCTTAACGCCTTGAAACAAGAAACACGGCTCGTTCTTGGTGACTATAGGAGCCACAGACCGTCTACTGAAGGTAGGGACTCTGAACGTGGGCGAGAGGCTTGTGTGGGAGCAGCTGTGCCTCCTAGAGATGCAAAGCACTCCTCTACACTCGGCAAGAACTCGATGTTGCCAACTCCTAGCAGCTCGGTCTCCTCCTTTTCGGCAATATTTACACCCGCTTCTCATTCTCACAATCGATAAACAAGTAAGCATAAAAACCCTCGGCTGGCGTGCGTTCCAAGCTATCCGTGTTTCTCATATAAATCTCATCCATGTACACCCTCTCCGCGCAAGGGACGAAGTCCGGAAGTGGTACACCGGCTTGAACAAACATCGGAGTGAGGAAGCCTCCTATCAGCGCTGAACTCGCCTTGCATCTCATCGCCCATGCCTTGTACATCACCAAGGAAGCAGCTAAGATGCAGCCGTAGTTAACATCATCTCCGAGCTCATCCTCCATTGGCTCGTCGTTCTCCTTAGGATCGCAAAGCAGATGCTTAACGCCTTGGAACAGGAAGCAAAGCTCGTTCTTGGTGACTGTAGGAGCCACAGACCGCCCACTGAAGGTGTTGGCAATTAGCTTGAGCGTGTATCTTAGCACAGGACTGCGGACTCGCTTGATCTTGGACGTGTTTGCCTTGTAGTCATCGTTGCTGATCAGATCCCACAAGTCGTTGGCTTGAGTGAAAGGAGGAAACTCCACTTGCTTGGCGTTAGCCTTAAGGCCGTAGGCTTGGCATAGCTCGGCGATGGAGAGATGATAGGCTTGTCTCCTGATCTTGAATGTGACGTGGCCTTGGGAAGGAGTAGGAAGACTTGGATTCTCGTAAGTGAACTCCAAAGTGGCGAGGAAGTCTATGGTTGCCTCAGGATAGGTTGGGCAATCTATTCTTGACAAGCACCAGAGCCCAATGTTCTTGAGAAGCTGATCAAAGTCTCCCAAGATCCTCATCTTAGCCAACAGATCCCTGCTCGCGAACTTTGTTGTATTGAACCTTAGCCTTTCCAGCCGTTTCTTGGCTTGTTTCTCCTCTTTTGTCCATCTGACACTTTCTTAAACCACTTCTTGAGCTTCTCCTTCTTGTGCTGTGTCTTCTCTGGTTGTCTTAGGTGCCATTGGTACCTGAAACACAAATCTCAAGGAAGAGAATGAGTATAGGCGGCGAAATTGAGAGAAAGACAAGGTAAATAAGAAAAACTTCTAACGATAACCCTAGAATTTTGGGAAATTTATAAAAAATTATAGCTAGATAATAGAGAAGAAAATCTAGAGATATGATTCAATCTAGAAATTTTCCTAATATCTAGCTATTTCTAAAAATTATGCTAGTTCCCTAACAACTAACAATCATCTTAAGGAATCAAAAGGCAAATTTCCAAAATAATTTAAACAAGTAAATCAATAAACCGAAAATACCTTTTGACAAGATGAAAGCAAGATGTTAATAGCCTTAAGAAAACAGCAACTCACACTCTCTCTATCTTTAGAAAACTCGAAATGCAAATGAGAGAGAGTGGGTAAAACCATGCAAATATAAAGACTAACAAAACCATGGGCAAACAAGTGGTTTCTGACAAAAGTGTGGTCAAGGATGCATCATGGTCAAAGATGCTTGCCTGGACCATCATGGTCAAAGATGCTTGCCTTGACCACAATTCAAATTTAAAAACCGGAGGGAAAGAAGAAAAGAGGGAAAAAATTTACTTACCTTGGCACGAGATCGAGTCCATTTGGTCGATTTAGGACTTGATCTCATGCCCATGTTGACTAGGATCGAGTGGGTTGATCGATCAGAGATTCGATTCAGATTGCATCGAGTCTTAGATTGATTGTGCCCACTCGTTCCATGATTTTTGGTCACTCACTCAGGCTATGCTCCTTGGATCGAGCCACGTGATCGATTTGGGGGTCGTCCGGGCTAAGATCGAGTGGCAGATCGAGTAGACTGATCGATCTAACCTCGAGAATCGAGTGAACTCAATCGATCCACACCTCGTTTGCGTTTCAAGCTAAACGTATGGGTGGTTTATCCTCTCATGATCGACTGACTCAATCGATTGTCTACTCGATCTCGTCTAGATCGATTGACTCCTCTTGATTCACTAGCTCGATCTAGCAAAGATCGAGCTAGGATAAGTCGATCCAGCACTCGATCTCTAGCCTAAACTTCTCCTTTCTCGCCCCTTTTGACTCCAAGAACATGGTCAACAATCCCTCATTCTTTCACCTACACACTTAAACATAAAAAGCATAAAACTGAAATAGAAAGAAAGCAAAAATATGTACAAGATAGACATGAGAATGCCTCCCAAGTGCGCTTTTTTTAACGTCTTTAGCTAGACTTTACTTGGTTTAGGCTTGAGGTGGGTCTTGAAGAATCATGGTGGTGTTCTCCTTCCTGCAATCACTCGCCAAGTAGGGCTTGACTCTGTGCCCATCAACCGTGAAAGAATTACCACTCTTGCCAACCAATGTAACCGCTCCATAGGGTAGAACTTCCTTGATCTCAAACGATCCACACCATCTAGACTTGAGATTCCCTGGAAATAGCTTCAACCTCGAGTTGTAGAGTAGCACCAGACTGCCTTCCCTCAACTCTTTATGCACCAGCTTCTTGTCATGAACCGCCTTGGTCCTTTCCTTGTAGATCTTAGCACTCTCGTAGGCGTCTAACCGTAGCTCATCAAACTCATGTAGTTGAATCAACCTCTTCTCCTGCACCGTCTTGAGACTGAAGTTCAGCTGCTTCACAGCCCACAATGCTCTATGCACCAACTCAACAGGAAGATGACATGCCTTGCCGTAAAGAAGAGTGAAGTGAGTGGTACCTATAGGAGTCTTGAAAGCGGTCCGGTAAGCCCATAGAGAATCATATAGTTTAACCGCCCAATCTTTCTGAGTCACTCCTACGGTCCTCTCGAGGATAGCCTTGAACTGTCTATTCGAGACCTCTACCTGGCCACTGGTATGTGGGTGATAAGGTGTGGCTACCTTGTGCTTCACGCCATACTTTTTTAAGAGACCTTCAAACACTTTGTTGATTAAGTGGCTGCCCCCATCACTGATCACTACTTTTGGAACTCTAAACTGTGGGAAGATGATGGTCTTGAAGAGCTTGATCACCACTTTTGCATCGTTTGTTGGGGAAGCTATAGCCTCAACCCATTTAGACATGTAATCAACAGCCACCAAGATGAATTTGTTGCCGTAAGAGGATGCGAACAGACCCATAAAAACTATCCCCCAAGCGTCAAAAACATCAACTTCAAAGATTGGCACATGAGGCATCTCATTCCTTTTCGTGATGTTTCCAGTTCTTTGACATGCTTCACACGCCTTAACAAACTCATGAGCATCCTTGAATAGCAATGGCCACCAAAATCCTGCCTGTAAGACCTTTGTTGCCGTCTTGAAAGAAGCAAAATGTCCTCCATATGACAAACCGTGGCAATGTAGAAGGAAGTCTTGTGCTTCTTCTCTTGAAACACATCTTCTGTACAAGTTGTCTACTCCCCTCTTGTACAAGTAATGTTCGTCCCAAAAATAATGAGAGATGTCTCTCATGAACTTCTTCTTGTGTAAGTGGTCAAGATGAGTAGGTTCCTCTCCACAAGCTAAGAAGTTCACTATATCAACATACCAAGGCAGGTTCTCTTCTCTCAAAGCCAAAATATCTTCAAACTGATCCTCTAGCCGTGTGCATACAACCGTGTTGTTCATCATGAGTTGCTCTTCAGGAAGTGAATCATCCAAGGGTAGAGCTTCATTCACTCTCATCCTAGAAAGGTGATCAGCAACACCATTCTCTGTCCCCTTCTTGTCTTTTATCTCCATATCAAACTTTTGTAGAAGGAGAGTCCACCTTAAGAGCCTCGGCTTGGTATCCTTCTTAGAGTAGGTATACCTCAACGCCGCGTGATCAGTGTATACAAAAACCTTAGAGCCTACCAAGTATGATCTGAACTTCTCAAAGGCAAACACAACGGCCAGCAGCTCCTTCTCGGTTGTAACGTATCTCACTTGCGTGTCATCCAAGGTACGACTGGCGTAGTAGATAACATGCAACCTCTTGTATTTCCTCTGACCAAGAACAGCTCCCACGGCGTAGTCACTTGCGTCGCACATGATCTCGAAGGGTAAGCTCCAATCTGGTGTTTGTACTACAGGTGCCGTGACAAGAGCCTCCTTGATGGTCTTGAAAGCATGAAGACATTCCTCATCAAAGACAAAGTCAGCTTACTTGCATAACAACCGTGTAAGAGGGCGAGCTATCTTGGAGAAATCCTTGATAAACCGCCTGTAGAAGCCAGCGTGCCCCAAGAAACTACTTATCTATTTGACATTAACCGGCGGCTCAAGACTCATCATGACCTCAATATTTGCTTTGTCAACCTCTATCGCTTGCTCAGATATCTTGTGACCGAGTACAATCCCTTCCTATACCATGAAGTGACACTTCTCCCAGTTCAGCACCAAGTTTGTCTGCTCACATCTCTTGAGTACCTTGCAAAGATTCAACAAACAAGCAAAAAAGGACTCACCATATACAGAGAAGTCATCCATAAACACTTCTACCATCTCCTCTATAAGATCAGAGAAGATCGACATCATGCACCTTTGAAAGGTTGCTGGTGCATTACATAACCCAAATGGCATCCTTCGATATGCGAAGGTACCATAGGGGCATGTAAAAGTCGTCTTCTTTTGATCGTTAGGATGAATTGGTATTTGAAAGAAATCATTATAACCATCAAGAAAGCAATAGTATGGATGATTAGCAAGTCTTTCAAGCATCTGATCAATAAAAGGAAGAGGAAAATGATTCTTTCTAGTAGCTGAATTGAGCTTCCTATAATCTATACACATTCGGTGACCAGTTATGGTTCTTGTAGGAATCAATTCATCTTTTTCATTCTTAATGACTGCTATTCCCCCCTTTTTAGGCACCACGTGGACAGGAGAAACCCACATGCTGTCACTGATGGGGTACTCACATCAGTCTCTAACAGTTTCAAAATCTCTTTCTTAACTACTTCTTTCATATTCGGGTTTAAGCGTCTTTGATGTTCATTAGAAGAAGAGTTCTCGTTATCTAAGTGAATCATATGAGTGCAAAACATTGGTGAAAGGCCCTTGATGTCACTTAGAGAGTACTCAATGGCCTTCCTATACTTTCTCAGCTCATTAAGGAGCGAGTGCAACTCATCATCACTCAAGTTTTCATTCACAATCACGGGATAAGTCTCATTAAGCCCTAAGAAAGCATACCTTAGCCCTTTTGGGAGCTCCTTTAGATCCACCTTTGGGGCTAGCAGCTCACTCCAGTCCTTCTCGTGGCTTGTGTTGACGTCTCTGTCCTCACTGTCCTCCTTAGACCCCGAGTCATGAGCTTTAAGACTGCTTTCTTGAACCGTTGTCCCCTCTGAGATCGAGTCATCCAGTCGATCTTCCACTCGTTCTGGTCCGGATCGAGTAACTTCACTTGATTCACCTACTTGATTTGATGTGGATCGAGCAGGAGATCGAGTCCCCGTCTCGTTTTCTGAACTGACAGATTGGCCTCTCTCGAACTTCTCATCGTTCTCTTTCCTGGATCGACCAGCCTCCTCGATCTTCCTGTCGATTGCTGTCTTGGATCGAGTGATCTTCTCAATTTTCTGATCGATCTCTAGGCATCCGCCTTCATCCTCCTTTACAGCTTTCCTAGAATCGAGAATGTGGACGTATTCTTGAGTCTGCTCACTCAGAAAACCAAACTCTCCATACTCCTTTGTCAAGGGAAGCTGCAAATGATCTTCCTGTGCCAATTCCTCAAGCAACTCATCGGCAAAAGCGTCTAGAGTCTCAATGTAGAAAGATTGTCCTCCAATGGTTGGCTTCTTCAAGACTTCATTAATATCAAAGCCAGCTTGATGTCTTTGCCTAAGTGTAGAGAAATCTTGCCATTCTTCACGTCAATGATGGCTCCAGCGGTTGCAAGGAACGATCTTCCAAGGATTAGAGGATGCTTTGGCTCTTCATCCATCTCTAAGACAAAAAAGTCGGTTGGCACATTAACTCCACAGATCTTCACGGGCAAGTCTTCAAGCATACCCACTGGAAGTCTGATGCTTCTATCAAGCTAGCACAAGGGAGATTCTACAGTCTTTAAACTTGGTAAAACCGAGCTTCTTTTCAATGGAGTGGGGGCATGAGATTGATACTTGCTCCCAAATCACATAAACAGCTCTGAAACTTCAAGGGACCAAGAGCACAAGGAATGGTGAATGATCCTGGATCTCCAAGCTTCTTTGGCACAATCTCTTTGTGAATGATGGTGCTGCACTCTTCACTAAGCACCAAAAACTCTTCACTCTTCTTGTTCTTCTTAGTAAGTGTATCTTTGAAGAACTTGGCACACTTATGCATCATGGCCAGACAATTAACCAAAGGTAGCTTGATCTCAACATCCTTCAAGTGTTTCTCAAAGACTGCTCTATGCTTCTCTAGCAGCTGCTTCTTGAACCGGCCAGGAAAAGGAAGCTTCGGTTTGTATGGTGGAGGAACAAGTGCATCTTTCTCTTTTCTCACCTCCTCTACTTTCTTCTCTACAACAACCTCTTTGCCTTTCCTTGGCCTCTCAATCCACACATTGTCAAAAGTGATTTCTTCATCAGCTGAAAGCTTACCCTCCCCCTCTTGCACCACAATGTCCTCATTGGCTTTAGGTGCAATTCTCGGCGGAAGCTATTTCCCACTTCGTAAGGTGATAGCGTTTGCATACTCTTTGGGATTTTGCTCACACTTTCCAGGTAGGCTTCCTTGACCGCTTGAGCTTGCTTTTCCTTTCTCTAACTGCTTGATCTTGTTGTTCCGATTGGTGATCTGTGTAGAGACGTCAGTAAGAGAAGAATCTAGCCGGTTGTTCATCTCAACAAACTTCTGATTTGTAGAAGCTTGACCTTGAAGCAACTGTTGGAACATTGCTTGAACCGGATCCGGAGGTTGGGGTTGCATTTGTTGCTGCTGTGGAACGAAACCGGGAGGAAACATAGGAGTGTAGCCTTTGTTGCCTTGCTTTTGTTGCTGACTCTGAAAGTTCCTTTGCCTTTGCCCTTGATAGCCACTGTTTTGTTGAAAACCCTTGTTGTAGGGTACAAACGGTTTTGCATGCTGAGGGGGGTACACTTGATCTTTAGGGTTCTCAACGTTTGTACTCCTGTAAGAGAGATTGTTGTTGGCTTGGCACCCTTGTGAATAACCCTGAGGCTTGTTGTAGTTCTGACCAGCAACTCAATTAGCTTCTTCTTGGCTCAGCTCTAGCTCCTCTAAGACATCTTCAGCTTCTCCCACAAAGTGCACATGCTTCTGATTTGCAAGCACGAGCTTGTTTATCTTCTCATGGAGCGATTTGAGCTCTTTCTTGTGTGACTCAAGCTCAGAACCTCTAGGTGCTCGGTCGTAGTCCACAGAGTGTAATTCCCATCACTCAAAGCCAAGATCTCTATGAGCTCCATACCTTCTTCCACTTCTTGACCAAGAAAGTTACCCTTGCTTGCCGTATCAAGTAACATTCGGATCTTAGGTAATGCGCCTCGGTATATTGTGCTCAAGACGGTCTCTTCACTGAAGCCGTGGTGAGGACACTTAATGGTATAGTCCTTGAACCGCTCTATAGCTTCATTGAATGTCTCGTTATGCCTTTGAGTGAAGCCACTAATCTCACTTCTCAAACAAGCTGTTCTTGTGCTTGAGAAGAACTTTGAGAGGAACGCTTTCTTGCAATCAGCCCAAGAAGTAATGGTGCCTTGTGGAAGGGTCTTCTCCCAGTGCTTGCGTTATCCCCAAGAGAAAATGGGAAGAGCCTAAGCTTGAAAGCATCTTCCGAGATCCCATTGATCTTTATCATTCCACATACCTGCACAAAGTTGTCAAGATGCTCCAAAGGGTCTTCCATTGCCAGCCCGTGAAACTTGTTGATCTAAACCATAGAGACAAAGCCTGGCTTGATCTCAAAGTTGTTGTTTTGAACTGGTGGAGGAGTTATCCCAAAGCGGTTGTGATGAGTATTTGGAGCATCCCCGCCACCGATGATCCGTGGTGGTCTAGCAGCGTGGTTGGGGTTTCCATTACCCCTTCTTATAGCACCGTGAGCTGGTGGAGGTCTCTCAGGATGTTCCTGCTCAGCCATACTCTCAAAGTCAACTGTACCAGCTTGCACAATCTCTTCAAAGGCTTGAGCTTGCTCTCTTGCTCTTCTTGTTCTTGAACTTCCGAGTTGGTGAATATTGTCCAGGGGTTTAAGTCTATTGTTGTCACCCCTGGAGCGCAAATTCATGTACCTGAAAGACACAAGTATGAAGAGAAAGAGATTAGTAACCAAATGAAATGAAAGGCTTAGTCTTTACTAAACCCCAAATCCTAATGCTTCCTAACAATCCTAAGATGGCAACGGCGCCATTTGATAAACAGATTTGTTAGCAAGGTGAAATATCAAATCCCAAACCACAACAATGATGTAGTATAGCGTTAAGGGTATCAATCCAACCAAGGAAGCAGGAAGAACACTAGGAATGCAAGGGTAAAGCAAATCTAAGCAAATCGGGAAAATGATTGGTAAAATCAAGGAAAACTAAATGCAATGACCAAATGAAATGCAAAACTATTTTAAAATCCCTGGAAGAGGGTTAACTACTACTAGGAGAAAGCAGAAGATTAAAAATGCGAATCTACTAATAACTAAAAATTGAGAGCTAAATCGGGTAAAACAGATCGATCTAACAACTTAAAGGCAAACGACTTCTAATGAACAAGATGTAAGCTTTGAAACTAAAAGATGATTACTTGAGGTTTAAAAATGCTAAAAGGGGGTTCAGGATCAAAAGTCATATTCAAAAGTGTTCAAGGGTCAAGCTTTGGTTTGAAAACACATAGATCTACTCATTGATGAGCTTTCCCTAAGCCTTGAGAATCTTAAATAGACTCATCCATGGCGTGTGGTATGATTCACTTCTTCAATCTCTCCTCCAAACCCATGGCTTTTGGTGGGAAAATAGATCGAAGAGCATGAATTACAGATCTCAACAAACGGCTTAACTAACCTCCTTTACAACCATGGCGTTTGGGAGAGGTTAGATTAGTCTCTAGATCTGGTTTTCTAGCATATCTGAATCCGGTCAAGGTAAGACAGCCTTGGAATCATAGAGATCTTTTCCAAGACTCTCTATGCCTTAAGACCTCAAAATCCTAGAAAGGAATGAATGAAGAACAAGAAAAACACAAAGCTTAAACCCCTTAAACCCTTACATTGCCTCGACCCTTAACCCAAAAAGTACTACTCGCTACTCATGTTTAAAACCGATTGAAATGCAATAAAAGATGAACTAAGCATGATTAAAGAGTAATTAAAGAAAAACTGCTTAATATTAAAAAGATTCAAGTTAAATATATGAAAAACTCAAGAACAATGACAATGGCGGATAATCGCCTCAGAGAAAGCAGAAAAAGATAAGACAGAAAAGTTGTTCCAAAAAAGATAGCCACCTTTGCCTAAAATGGCCAAACAACTCCAAATGGTCCCCTCACTAGATGCCAAAAGCGGTTAAGGTCCCAGAGATCGACCTTGAGATCGATCAGTTCACTCGATCTTCTTCATGGATCGCCTTCTTCTGCTCGATCTTCAAGTCGATCTGGTAGGATGGATCGAGCACTTCCTTCGATCTTCTACTCGATCCTTGGATGATCGAGTCGTGATCTCGATCTGGCTCTCCTTGTGCATGGCGTCGTCTACGTCCGTACTCCAGATCGATCTCCTCTCTCGATCTTGGTCTCGATCCTTCGCCATGAATCGACTTGGGTCACTCGATCTTCTGGTCGATCTCGTCTAGATCGACCTGCCTTGCTCGATCCACTACTCGATCTCGTGCCCTTTGCATGCATGGCTGAGTTCTCCAAGTGTCCACAAGCTTTATTTTGATCCTCCTCAAGTCCACATAACCTCCACAACTCCAGAGTGCTCGAAACAACCTGATAATGATGCAAAAGTGCAAGGAATATGCAAAATGCAAATGCAAAGAGACCTAGGACCTAAAATGCAACAAATGGAACAAACTAGCCTGTAATACAAGATGGATGCATGAAAAACTATCCTAAATGCATGCAAAATATGCAAAATATATGGTAATATCACTAATCGATCAACTCTCTCGATCTTAGCCAACATGGACATGAGATCGAGTTCAAGATCGACCAAATTGACTCGATCTCCTGCCGAGGTAAGTCAAAAATTTTCCCTCCTTTTTCTTTTCCCTCCTATTTTAAATTTGAATTGTGGTCAAGGCAAGCATCTTTGACCATGAAAGATGTGCATTGACCACACTTTTTCAGAAACCACTTGTTTTCTTGGTTTTCTTGGTTTTTATAACAACATGCATCCACACTCTCTCTCATTTGTGTTTGAACTGTTTTCTAAAAGTAAAGAGAGAGTGTGAACTTTGTTTTAAGACCAAGAACTTCTTGCTTTCATCCCTTTCAAAGGTGCTTTCGGTTATTTGAGTTACTTGTTTAAATTTTTTTGGAAAATTTCCTTTTGTTAGCTTAGGGTGATTGTTAGATGTTAAGGGATTAGGATAATTTTTAGAGGCAGCTAAATATTAGGAAAATTGCTAGATTTGATACTACCTAGAGATATTTCCTTCTAGTATTTAGCTTCAATTTTTATAAAATCTCTAAAAATCTAAGCTTATTGTTATGGGTTTTTTTCTTTCTTGCTCTCTCATTATCCTTATTTAGCCGCCTATACTCATTCTTCTCTTTGAGAATCTGAATTTCAGGCACCATGGCACCTAAGAGAAGCAGATAATTGGAGGGGCAAGGAGAAGAAGCTCAACAGGTGGTGCAAGAGAGGGTTAGATGGAGCAAAGAGGAGAAGAAAGCTAAGAAGAGTCTTGAGTGACTGCGCTTTGAATCAACCAAATTTTCAAGCACAGACCTCTTGGAGAGGATGGGGCTATTAGGAGACTTTGATGAGCTTCTCAAAGACATGGGGCTTGCTTGCCTCTCAAGGATGGATTGCCCCACATATCCAGAAGTCACGCTTGACTTCCTCTCAACCTTGGAATTTTCCTATGAGAATCCGAGCCTCCCTACTCCATCACAAGGTCACCTCACCTTCAAGATCAGGAGACAGGCTTATCACCTCTCCATCATAAAGCTATGCCAAGCCTACGGTCTAAAAGCCAATGCCAAGCTTGTAGAGTTCCCTCCTTTCACACAAGCCAACGACCTATGGGACTTGCTCTGCGACGAAGGCTACAAGGCTAACACAGCGAAGATCAAGAAGGTTCGCAACCCCGTGCTGAGATATGCCCTCAAACTTCTTGCCAACACCTTCAGTGGGCGATCCGTGGCTCCAACAGTCACTAAGAATGAGCTGTGCTTTCTCTTCCAAGGGATTAAGAAGATCTTATGCAGCCAAGAAGAAAATGATGTGCCGATGAAGGATAAGCTTGGTAATGATGTCAACTATGGTTGTATCTTGGCCTCTTCTTTGGTCAAGTACAAGGCATGGGCAATGCGATGCAAGGCGAGCTCAGCACTCATAGGAGGCTTCCTCTCACCGCTGTTCATACAAGCGGGGGTACCTATCTTGGAGTTTCAACCTTGCGCAGAGAGAGCTTACATGGACGAGACTTACTTGCGCAACACTAACTCCATGGGACGCACGCCAGCTCCAGGGTTCTATGCCTACTTGTTCTACGGCGAAAAAAACACAAAGAGAGTGTGCATCCTGCCTAACGTGGATGAGACGCACCTAGAAAGTTGTGGCAACATCGAGTTCGTTCCGAATGAAGAGGAATATTTTGCGCCTCTTGGAGCCACAGCTGCGCCGCCTCAAGTTGCTCGTGCACCTTCAGAGTCACCTCCCTCAGATGCCGTGATGCCAGCCAGCTTTGACCTCACTAAGCTTGACTATGAACTGAGAACCAAGGCTGAGAAGTCTCTTGCTTCGGTTGTGGAGGTTCAGCGCAAGATCAACAAATGGCAAAGCAAAATGATAAAGAAGGTGGCTAAGAAGATCAAGGACCTTCAAGGGAGCTCATCTGATGCGTCTTCAAGTGAGGAAGTTGAGCAACCAGAGAAGAGAAGCAGATCCACCGGAGGGATTGAGATCCGTGAGCCTCAAGGAAGCGCTCAAGCTCCTTGCCCATCTCTCCATGAAGGCACAAGCAAGGGCAAAGGCAAGGAGATCACCCACGACACTCCTGGAAAGAGCAGGAAGTCTGGAGCATCCTCAAGCTCCAGCCGTGCCTAGATCCAAGGTACCAACTCACAACCTTGCAATTTCCACGCATTATTAAGTTTTTGCTTTTTGTTTGTTGACTCCTCTTGAATTTGTTTGCCACTGAGACGGTGTCATTCAAGTTTGGGGGAGTATGTGTGTGCTTTGACATGTTTTCTTTGATCTTATTTTGAGTTATCATACTTGAGTCATCATGCATCACTTAAGGCATAGAAAAATACAAAACAAATCGTAAATTTTTTTAATATTTTCAAAAAAATTCATGTAGCTTGCATTTGCATCGTTAAAAATTGTAGGATTGAGTCTATAATTTTTAAAATCATTTTGGGTATTTGCATTTGCATAGGGAGCAATGATACAATATTTTCCTTGTCAAGTGTTTTAAACTCATGAATTAGTTCAAAGCCCTAGTTAGTAGTTCTTTGATGCATTGTTCAAACTTTGAAAGTAAGCTCTAACCATATTTGGATCATTTGTTTTGATTTTCGTGACTTAAGTTGAACATTCATGAATTGAATCCTTTCCTATCAAGTGAGAACCTTAATTTGAACTTTTTAATTATCATACTTATGTATTTGAAAAAGGATACATGGATCACATATACATATTTAGGCTTTCTTATCCCTTTCACCACTCTCTTGTAAGCCTGAATAGAACTTCCTACCTTGACCCTTACCCTCCTTTCAAGCCAAATTTTCTTGTGTGATATCATTGTGAGGCCTCTTTCGGTTTGAACTTGGCATAAAGTGTTAGGTCTAGGCGACATGATTAGACTCTCATATTGTTGCTATCTTTGCATTTTGAAGCTAGTTTTAGGCTTAAGTTTAGGATGGGGGTTCATGGGTGTTGATGTTTTTCTTACTTGTTTTCGGTTTAAAAAGAATTTGGTGTTTGGAATTTGAATAAAAGGGTTTAATAGTTTTAAGTGGGTGGTCCTTGGTTGTATTGTTTAAATGCTCTAAGTTTAAAAGAAAAAGAGATAGCCCTCAAAAAGAAAAAAAAAAATAAAAGAGCCAAAAGGCCAAATTTTTAAAGAAAAGAAAGAAAAATTTTGAGAAGAGGGCTATCAAAAATAAAATAAAAGAGCTAAGTTTATGAATAAGACCATCCCACTAGCTATAAAAAGGTTGAAAATGATTTGTGTTTATTTGGGTCTTGCTTGGCGTCTTGCCTTGTTTTTTATGGGTAATCTCTAGGAGGGCGAGTGAGCTTAAAAAGAAAAGAAAAATAAGAGGGGTTTAGGATCATTGTTAGTGTATATGGGTAGATGAGAGTCTAATCATGTATGCATCAATTGTCTTTACCTTTAGCATTATGCATAAGTTCAACCTTCTTTGAGAGAACCCATTGCTTGATTTACCCTTATGAATGAGATCATTTTTCTCTCATAACCTTTATCCCTAAGCCAAATGTATTCGGTTTTAAAATGCATAGGTGTGATTCACGGTTTGATCTTAATGAATGTTAAATGATAGGATTCTTGGATTGTTTAGGATGTGAGAGTCATGATTTGAGATTCAACATTTGAAGAATATGGCTAAGTTCTTTGGAGTATGAGTTTGTGTGATGCATCTTAGAATTGAGAACTATGACCTTTGAGTTGACTCATCTGTTTAAACACTTTTGGAAATTTGAGCTCCCACTTTTTAAAACCTCTCTTCCTTTCTTGAATTTTGTTTGCTTGAGGGCAAGCAAAATGCAAGTTTGGGATGGTTGATATACTCATATATTTAGCATATTTAGCATGTATTTAGTGTAGTTTTCATGCATTCATCATACATAATAAGCTAGTTTGTCTTATTTTAGGTCCTAAAGCACTATTGCATTAGTATTTGCATATTTCTTGCATTCTTGCATCATATTCAGGTTGTTTTGGACACATTGGAGCCATGGAGAGTTCGTGGACATGCTAAGGATCAAGGATGAGCTCGTCGACACTTGGAAGAGATCAGCCTTGCTACAAGGGAACCGAGATCGAGAGGCAGATCGAGCTAGGCAGGTCGATCTAGACGAGATCGACCAAAAGATTGAGTGACTCATGTCGTTTCAAGGAGAAAGATCGAGACCAAGATCAACCAAGGTGATCGATCGTGAGTATGGACGTGGATTACGCCATGCAGAACGAGAACCAGATCGAGACCACAACCCGATCACTCAAGGATCGAGTAGAAGATCGAGCAAAGGAGGACGATCCATGAAGAAGATCGAGCCAGAGATCGAGTGACCCAAGTCGATCTCTGGGACCTTATCCGACCAGCTCATTTTTGGAGCGTAGTGAGGGGACCATTAGGGTTGTTTGGCTATTTTGGGCAAAGAAGGAACATCACTTTCAAAAAAACACACTTTGCCTTATCTTTTTCGAGCTTTGTTTTCTCTCTTAGGCGATTTTCGCCATTGTTCAACCGTTTAGGCTTTTGAACTTTGTAAAACCTTAATCTTTTCTTAATCATTGAGTATTTTCTTAATCACTTAGCTTAATCATGATTATCTTTCCCTCCTCTGCATTTGAATCGGTTTTAGCTATGTGTAGTGAGTAGTAATCTTTGGGTTTAAGGTTGGGGCAATTTAGAGGGTTTAAGGGTTTAAGCTTGGAGCGTTTTCTTGTTCTTAACTCATTCTCTTCTTGGATATGGGGGCTTAATGCCTAAAGAGTCTTGGGAAAGAGCTTTATGATCTCAGAGATCTTCTTACCTTAGCAGGACTCAGGAGTCTCTTAAAACCAAATCCAAGAGGCTAGCTCATCCTTTCCCACACCATGGATGCTTAGGGAGCTAGTTACGCCACTTTTTTGAGATCTATGATTTATGCTCTTCGACCTCTTTTTCCACTATACACCATGGGTTAGGAGGAGAGGTTGAAGAAGAAATCTATGCCATACACCATGGATAGATCTATTTTAGTTTCTCAAGGCTTAGAGATAGCACTTAAAATGTAGATTTATGTTTTCAAAACCCAAGCTTGAATCTTTAACCGTCTTAATATGACCCTCAACCCTAGATCCTCCTTTTAGCATTTTAAACCTCAAGTAATCATCTTTTAGTTATAAAGCTTGCATCTTTAATCTTTAAAAGTCATTGCTCTAAGTTGTTAGAAATTCCCTGTTTTACTTGCTTTAGCTCTCGATTTTTAGTAATCATTAGTCTTCCATTTTAAATACTCAGACTTTTCCTAGTAGTTTTTAACCCTCTTCAAGGGATTTTAAAATAGTTTTCATAGTATTTGGTCATTGCATTTTAGTTTTTATCGATTTTAACATCCATTTGCCCGATTCTGCTTAGATTTGCTTTGCTCTTGCATTCTTAGTGGCTTTCTTCAACCTAGTCTGGATCGATACTCCCTTACCACTATACTACATCATTACTATGGTTTGGGCTTTGATATTTTAGCTTGCAAAACATTCTGTTTATCAAATGTTGGAGCCACGGATCGCCCACTGAAGGTGTTGGCAAGAAATTTGAGGACGTATCTCAGCACGGGATTGCAAACCTTCTTGGACTTCGTGGTGTTAGCCTTGTGCGGAGAGAGCTTACATGGACGAGACTTACTTGTGCAACACTGACTCCTTGGGACGCACGCCAGCTCCAGGGTTCTATGCCTACTTGTTCTACGGCGAAAACAACACAAAGAGAGTGTGCATCCTGCCTAACGTGGATGAGGCGCACCTAGAAAGCTGTGGCACCATCGAGTTTGTTCCGAATGAAGAGGAATGTTTTGCGCCTCTTGGAGCCACAGCCGCCCCACCTCAAGTTGCTCATGCACCTTCAGAGTCAAGCAACCCTAGAAGCTGCTCAGAAAGAGGCGGCTGAGAAAACCCTTGCTGCTGCTGAAGAAGCCGCCACACCAAAGCACACTAATGCTGATGAAGAACGACTTGAGACACACCATGCTTTGATGGTTTGTCTAACAACACTCCTCAAGACTCCAAGGAGCTCTTCCATCACCAAGTGGGAGATTCTTCAAGCAGTAATGAGAAGGGTAAAGCATTTGCAGTTCAGGACTGCAAACCATCAGTCTCCTACCCCATAATGCATTTCACAAAAGCTAAAATGGAGATGTACACAAAGTTCAAGCAAGACATACATGATGCTGGAATAAAGCTCCCACATGGCACCACTTTGCTAGAAGTGAAACATCAAATTAGGTTCCGGAAAGAAGTTTTTGACAGGCTGGAGGTGGTGGAACCAATCCTTGAGAATGTGGGGGCTCAAATGAAAAGAAGCAAGATGATGAAGTCATTGCCAAAGCTCCCCAACCCAGGAAAGTTCCTCATCACTTGTGAGCTGGAGATGCTTGACAATGTCAAGGCCTTATGTGATTCAGGATCAACTGTGAATGTCAGTCTCTCCATCTAGGCCAAACTCTGGGAATCAAGAGACTGCTGCCATCCAGGACCTCTATCACTTTTGTGGACAACACATCAACAAGGCCTCTGGGCATGGTGAAAGACAACCCCTTGAAGATTGGAGAATGCCTAGTGCCAACAGACTTTGTAGTCATGGATAAAACATATTCCAGAGGGGTGCCACTTCTTCTAGGCACACCATTCTTTGCAACAGCAGGAGCTCAGTTAGACTTCAAGAGAGGTTCAATGATTCTAAAAAATGTTGATGAGTTCAAAGTCTACAAGATTGCCTCTCCTTCCATAGTTTTCTGTGGGGCAACTGAGCACGAGAATGAATAGTGGAAGCTCCCAGATAATTTGGAGGATGCTATGAATCTCACTATGAGCATGTTGATGAGCGATGACTTCCCTACTGAACCAGGAAAGACACAAGATGCTGTGTTGAAACTTGAAGAGGGTTTGAAGGATAATGAAAGCTTAACCACCAAGGATGTGAAACCTTCAGCCACACCAAATTTCAAGAAGAAAAGGCATAGGATGTCAGCTCGTGGCAAACCCAAGCAACTATCAAAGGGAACATGGGTCTGGAGGAAGAAAGAGGTAGGAGCACCAGCTCCATCAACCTCTACTCAATAGCCCTCAAGTAAGCAAAGTCAAGCTTAGTGACTTTAAACAAGCACACTTAGGAGGTAGTCCCATGGTATCCTTTTGTATATATTATACTTTCTAGTTTCTCTTTTTATACTTTGTTATAGTGTATAGAAGCAGGATTTCGAATTGGGGGTTGAGAAAGTCTGAAAGGGACAAAGAACAGGTGTTTCCTGGCTGACATCGATCAAGTTTATCGGTCATGACAAGACTGATACACACATTTCAGTCATGAATATCGATCATATTTGACCGATGTTAGTGGAAGAAATTTGAAAGGGAGATACATATCGATCACTTGTGATCAAGCTTGATCGATATAAACCCGCCGGACTAATTTCGGTCAAGTGTATCAACCAGTTGGTGATCGATGTGATTCTCAGAAACATATCGATCACCAACATCGATCATACACTGATCGATATAAACCCAGTGGATGAATTTCGGTCAACCACATTGATCATGTGATGACCGATGTGATCCCTAGGAAGAACATCAATCACTAGCATCGATCAATTATGACCGATACTGACATTCCGGTCAGTTACAACAGTCATTTGTGATCGATGTTCTGATAACAGGATTTTCACTGCCTTTTAAATCAAAGCTAAATCCTAGTATAGTGGTAAGTATAGTGCTTTAGGTGTCAATCCTGCTCAGGTTGATGATAGATACTAGAAATGCAAGAACTTGTAAAGCTAAGTGAAATCCAGATTATTTGAAGAGAAAATCTATGAAAACTAAATGCAACTACTAAATGACCACGAAAACTATTTTAAAATCCCTACTAAAGGGTTAAACAAATGCTAGATGAATTGTAATAATTTAAAATGCAAAGCTACTAGTTTTTAAAATTCAAAAACTAAAGACAGATAAACAGAGAAAGTTCTAACAACCTAGGAAATGATTTTTAAGAAACTAATGCAAAAGATTCAAACTTTAGAACTAAGAATAGATAAATTTAAGTTTTTAAATGCTAAAAATAGATTCAAAGTTGAGGATCATGTTTAAGAGGTTCAAGAATCAAACTTTGGATTTTGAAAACATAGGTCTACACATTGAGTGCTATCTCTAAGCCTTGAGAAGCTAAACTAGATTTATCCATGGCATGTGGTATAAATCCTTTCCTCAACCCTTCCTCCTAACCCATGGCGTGTGGTGGAAAGAAAGGTGATGTCACTACATATTGCATGCATTTGGCATACATATAAGTTAGCTTTTCATGCATTTACATCACACTTTAGGCTAGATTGCATCACTTTAGATCCTAGAGCATTCTTGCACCAGCATACGCATGTTCCTTGCATTTTGCATCACATTCAGGTTGTTTCTGGCTACTTTGGAGTCGTGGAGGTTCGTGGACGTGCTGAAGCTGTTGTGGTGGTTCGTGGAACGTCGGATGTTTGCAAAGGACCAGAGATCGGGGAGCAGATCGAGCATGGCAGGTCGATCTAGATGAGATCGACCAGAAGATCGAGAAGTCCAGGCGATCCAAGGGAAATGATCGAGACGAAGATCGAGTGGAGCAATCGATCAAATGGTACGGGCGTAAATGACGCCATGCAGAGCGAGCGCCGGATCGAGTCCACCACTCGATCTTACCGAAGATCGATACCAAGATCGGATGCAACACTCGATCCGCCGAAGAAGATCGAGACCCAGATTGAGTAGAAGACACGATGTCCGAAAGTGATCGAGAGAGCCGCTCGATCCCGAAGTCGATCTCTGTCCTTTAGCCCGTTTTTGGCCGCTAGCGAGGGGGGACCATGGAGCTGTTTTTACCATTTTGGGAAGGCGGCGATGATCTACAGACACACACTTTTTCATTTTCTTATCTTTTTATGCTTTTCTCATTGGTTTTGGAGGCGATCCGCCATTGTTAGACTCTGAGCTTTGTTATTGAATATTTTGAACCATTTAAGTTTAATCCATCGTTCTTATGTTTATTGTTTCATTCTTCATGCTTTGCTTAGTTTATTTAATGTGTAGTGAGTAGTTTCATTTGGGTTTCGGGGTTGAGAGGATTCACGGGGTCGAAAAGGTTTTCAAAGCTAGGTGTTTTCTTGTTCTTAATGGCTTTCTTTTCTAAGACGTTGAGTTCTTAAGGCTTAAAGAGTCTCATGCCAATATCTTTATAATCAGAGAGAGCTCTTACCTTGACAGGATCCAGAGATCTCTGAAAATCACATCTTAGAGGCTATTTCTCTTTCCCTAACGCCATGGTAGTTTAGAGGACTAGTTAAGCCGCGAGATTGAAATCTGTTTTCCTTGCCTCTCAATCTCTTTTTCCGCCAAACGCCATGGGTCTGGAGGAGAGAATGAGAGAGTGATCCATACCACACGCCATGGATGGATCTTGTTTTGTTTTCAAGGCTTAGAGAATCTCACAAAGTGAGGAGATCTAGAGTTTTCAAACCAAGGTTGGACCTTTGAAACCCCTAACATGGATCTTAACCCTAGACCCTTCTTTCTTAGCATTCTTACATCTTCGTTAGTCATTCGCTTGATATTCGCCACATCCTGGTCATTATTTTCTTCATACTTGCATTTTTAGACGAGATCGATCCAAACAGCTCGATCTAGTGGTTGATCCTGTGGTCGATCCACTAGTCGATTTTTGTTAAATCATAGCCTTGCATTTTAATTTTTCTGTTTGTTCCTCGTAGTAGTTCAATCACTCTTGGTAATTTTAAAATAGTTTTGCATTCCATTCGGTCGTTGCACATAGTTTTTAGGATTTTCACAGTATCGCATGTCATTCGGTTAGCTTTACACTGCTCTTGCATTCTCTTTGATCTTCCTAGCTCCTAGAAATGGATTGACTCTCACTTGCATACTGTACTACAACCTAAGTTTTGCATTTTAGTTTGATAACCTCATTGCATCCTCACCCTTGCAAAGAAAGTAGTTATCAAATGGCGCCGTTGCCATTCTAGGAGTGTTAGAAAGCATAGAGATTTGGAGCTTAAAAAAGACTAAGCTTTACTTTGTTTAAGTTACTAATCTCTCTACTCTCAAACGTGTTTCTTCCAGGTACATGCATCTTCTTTCCAGGGGAGACAACCATCTACTTCAACCCTTGGACAACATCCATCAACTTGGTCATTCACGGCAAAGAAGAGTATGAGAACAAGCTAGAGCTTTTGAGGAGATTGTTCAGCATGGTTTGGTTGACTTTGAAGCTATGGCTGAACACGAGCATCCAGAGGGACCTCCTCCAGCTCACGGGGTAGTGGGAAGGGGCAATGGAAACCCCCACCACGCGGCTAGACCCCCAAGGATCATAGGAGCCGGAGATGCTCCCAATACTCATCACAATAGGTTTGGGATCACTCCTCCTCCTGTACAAAACAACAACTTCGAGATTAAGCCAGGTTTCATCTCCATGGTGCAAAACAACAAGTTCCACGGTTTAGCAATAGAAGATCCCTTGGAGCACCTCGACAATTTCGAGCAAGTATGTGGGATGATCAAGATAAACGGCATATCCGAAGATGCTTTCAAGCTGCGTCTCTTTCCATTCTCTCTTGGAGACAAGGCTAGACATTGGGAGAAAACACTTCCTCAAGGCACCATCACTTCATGGGCCGAGTGTAAGAAGGCTTTCCTCTCAAAATTCTTCTCTAGCACCAGAACGGCAAGGCTAAGAAGCGAGATCAGCGGCTTCACGCAAAGGAATAATGAGACGTTCAATGAAGCCATGGAACGATTCAAGGACTATACTATCCAATGTCCTCACCACGGCTTCAGCGAAGAGACCCTTCTAAGCCCTATCTACCGCGGAGATTCACCAAAGATAAGGTTGTTGCTTGACACGGCCAGTAAGGGGAACTTCCTTGGTCAAAAGGTAGAAGAAGGTATGGAGCTTATTGAGAACTTAACACTAAGTGACGGCAACTATGCTGAAGATTATGACCGTGCACCACGAGGTTCTGAGCTAGAGTCTCACAAGAAAGAGTTGAAATCATTACACGAGAAGATTGACAAGTTGGTTTTGACAAATCAGAAGCATGTTCACTTTGTTGGTGAAGCGGATGAGAGCCAAGAGGAGCTTGAGTTGAGCCAAGAAGAAGCCAATTGGGTGGCGGGTCAAAACAACTACAAACCTCAAGGCTATTCACACGGTTACAACCAGAACAACAATCTCTTATACCGCAGCACCAATGTAGCAAACCCTAAGGATCAAGTGTACCCTGCTCAGCAAGCAAAGCCTTTCGTACCCTACAACAAAGGTTTTCAGCCGAGTGGTGGCTTCCAAGGGCAAGGGCAGAACAACTTCTAAGGACAACAGCAAGGAAACAAGGGTTACACGCCAATGTACCCTCCAGGCTTTGTACCTCAGCAGCAAAAACCGATGCAACAACAAGTTGATACTGTCCAAGCTATGTTCCAACAATATATTCAAGGGCAAGCCTCTACAAACCAGAAGTTTGCCGAGATGAACACTCGTCTAGACTCGTCTCTCACTGACTTTTCTACTCAGATCACCAACTTAAACAACAAGATCAAGCAGCTAGAGAAGGGGAAGGTGAGTACAAGTGGTCAGAATACCCTACCGGGCAAGTGTGAGCAGAATCCTAAGGAATATGCCAACGTCATCACGTTAAGAAGCGGCAAATAGCTAGCACCTACGGTTACTCCTAAGAACAACGAGGACGTTGTAATTCAAGAGGGGGAGGGTAAGCTTTCCACTGATGATGAGATCAACTTCGACAATGTCTGGATTCAAGGGCCAAGAAGAGGAGACAAAGCAGTTGTTGAGAAGAAAGCGGAGCAAACTACTAAGGAGAAGGATGCTTATGTACCTCCACCGTATGTACCTAAGCTGCCTTTTCCTGGCCGTTTCAAGAAGCAACTCATAGAGAAGCATAGAGTCTTGTTTGAGAAGCATCTTAAGGACGTAGAGATCAAGCTACCTCTCGTTGACTGCCTTGCAATGATGCCTAAATGCGCCAAATTCTTCAAAGACACTCTCGTGAAGAAGAATAAGGAAAGTAAGGAAGTGCTTGTTCTAAGTGAGGAGTGTAGTGCTGTGATACACAAGGAAATAGTCCCTAAGAAGTTGGGAGACCCTGGAAGCTTCACTATACCCTGCGCTTTAGGTCCTTTGGAGTTCAAGAGTTCCCTTTGTGATCTCGGAGCTAGCATAAATCTGATTTCTCATTCCGTGGCAAAGAAACTCGGCTTTACCCATTTCAAGGACTGTAGAATCTAGTTGGTACTAGCTGACAGGAGTGTGAGGTTACCCGTAGGATTGCTTGAGGACTTGCCAGTGAAGATCAGTGGAGTGAACGTGCCTACAGACTTCGTTGTTTTGGAAATGGATGAAGAGCCAAAGGATCCACTCATTCTCGGTAGACCCTTCTTAGCTACCACCGGCGCCATAATAGACGTCAAGAACGGGAAGATTGCCTTGCACTTGGGTAAAGATATAAGGCTAGACTTCGATATAAATGAGGTTTTGAAAAAGCCTACGATAGAAGGGCAAGCTTTCTACATTGATACATTGGATGCCTTAGCGGATGAGTTGCTGGAAGAGCTGGCTCAGGAAGGCCATTTGAAGCTGGCACTGACTAAGGAGCCAGGAGAGTTTGGTTATGTGGATCAGAGGACTTAGAAGTACGTCAACTTGCTTGATTCGAGGAAAGTTGTGCTTGAAGATGTAGGTGTTTGCCTAGAGATCAACTCCAAGATCGATGACATTACTCGATCCAGGGGTCAAATCGACAAGACAATCGAGAGCACAACTTGATCCAATGCAGAAATCGACAGTCAGATCGAGGAGGGTGATCGATCCAGGAAAAAAATCGAGTCCGAGATCGAGAAAGGCCTTCCGATCAATTTGAGGTCCAATCCGGAGATCGACTCAGCGTCTCGATCTCTCACTCGATCCACACCAAATCGAGTGAGTGAATCGAGCGAAACTGCTCGATCTAGACGACATCGAGAGCAAGATCGACAAGACGACTCAATATCAGAAGGGATAGCGGTTGGAGAAAGCAGCCTCAAGGGCCATATCTCAGGTTCTAAGGAAGGTTCTAAGAAGGAGAACAACAGCAACAGCCACGAGGATGATTGGAGCGAGCTGTTAGCCCCAAAGGTGGACCTTAAGGAGCTCCCAAAAGGGCTAAGGTATGCTTTCTTGGGGCTTAACGAAACCTATCCTGTGATTGTGAATGAAAACTTGAGTGATGATGAGTTGCAATCAATCTTAACTGAGTTGAGAAAGTATAGGAAGGCCATTGGGTACTCTCTAAGTGACATCAAGGGCCTTTCACCAATGCTTTGCACTCATAGGATTCACTTGGATAATGAGAACGCCTCTTCTATAGAACATCAGAGGCGTTTGAATCCAAATTTGAAAGAGGTAGTCAAGATGGAGATTCTTAAGCTTTTAGAGGCTGACGTGATCTATCCCATAAGTGACAGCACGTGGGTTTCTCCCGTACATGTGGTGCCTAAGAAGGGAGGGATCACGGTCGTTAAGAATGACAAAGATGAGCTTATACCTACTAGGACTGTTACTGGACACCGTATGTGTATTGACTATATGAAGCTTAATCTTGCTACTAGAAAGGATCATTTTCCCTTGCCTTTTATTGATCAAATGCTTGAAAGACTTGCTAATCACCCCTACTATTGCTTTCTTGATGGATATAGTGGATTTTTCCAAATACCAATCCATCCCAACGATTAGGAGAAGACGACCTTTACATGCCCTTATGGTACCTTCGCGTATCGAAGGATGCCATTCGGGTTGTGTAACACACTGGCTATGTTTCAGCGGTGTATAATGTCGATCTTCTCTGATCTAATAGAAGAGATGGTAGAGGTGTTTATGGATGACTTATCGGTCTATGGTGCATCCTTTTCTGCGTGTTTGTGGAATCTTTGCAGGGTTTTAAAGCCTTGTGAGGAGACAAACTTGGTGCTCAACTGGGAAAAATGCTAGTTCATGGTTAAAGAGGGGATCGTGCTTAAGGGCATTGAAGTCGACAAGGCAAAGATTGATGTGATGACAAGCCTTGAGCCGCCAGTTAACGTAAAAGGGGTGAGAAGCTTTTTGGGACACGCCGGCTTCTACAGGCATTTCATTAAAGACTTCTGTAAGATTGCACGCCCTCTCACTCGGCTGTTGTGCAAGGAGGCTGAATTCGTCTTTGATGAGGAGTGTTTGCAAGCTTTCGTGACAATCAAGGAAGCCCTAGTATCTGTGCCTATAGTGCAAGCACCAGATTAGACTCTCCCATTCGAGATTATGTGTGATGCTAGTGACTACGCCGTGGGAGCTGTCCTAGGCCAAAGGAAGGATAAGAAGCTGCACGTGATATACTATGATTCAAGGACCTTGGATCACACGCAAACGAGGTACACCACTACTGAGAAGGAGCTATTGACGGTTGTATTCGCCTTTGAGAAGTTCAGAGCTTACCTCGTGGGTTCCCATACCATAGTTTACACGGATCACACAGCTTTGCGCTACATCTATTCCAAGAAAGACACTAAGCCGAGGCTTTTGAGATGGATCCTCTTACTCCAGGAGTTTGACATGGAGATCAAAGACAAGAAAGGAATAGAGAACAGTTGCTGACCACCTCTCTCGGCTAAGAATCAACGAGTCTCTGCCCTTAGATGATTCTCTCCCCGAAGAGCAACTCATGGCGATCACTACGGCTGTTTGTGGAAAGCTAGAAGGGCAGTTTGAGGAGGTGTTGAGCTGCAAGGAGGAGGATCTTCCCTGGCATGCTGATGTTGTGAACCACTTAGCGTGTGGTGAGGAGCCAACACATCTCAACAGTTATCACAAGAAGAGGTTTATGAGAGAGGCGAGTGACTACTTTTGGGACGAGCCCTACTTGTACAAGAGAGGGGTGGACAGTTTGTACCGGAGGTGTGTTACAAAGGAAGAACCTAAAGACATCCTCTTTCACTGTCATGGCTCATCCTATAGAGGACACTTTGCTTCATTCAAGACCGCTACGAAAGTGTTGCAAGCAAGCTTCTGGTGGCCGTCTATCTTCAAGGATGCACACGAGTTTGTGAAGAGCTGTGAGGCATGTCAATGAGCAGGGAATATCACTAAGAGGAACGAGATACCTCAAGTTCCTATCTTCGAGGTAGATGTCTTTGACGCGTGGGGCATAGACTTCATGGGGCCGTTCCCTTCATCATACGGCAACAAGTTCATACTCGTAGCTGTAGACTACGTCTCTAAGCGGGTTGAGGCCATTGCTTCCCCAACAAACGACTCTAAGGTGGTGATCAAGCTCTTTAAGAGCATTATTTTTCCGAGGTTTGGAGTTCCGAAGGTGGTGATAAGCGACGGAGGGAGCCATTTCATCAACAAACTGTTTGAAAATATGCTAAAGAAGTATGGTGTGAAGCATAAAGTAGCTACGCCTTACAATCCTCAAACGAGTGGCCAAGTAGAGGTCTCTAACCGTCAGATCAAGGCGATACTCGAGAGAACAGTTGGGACTACTCGGAAAGACTGGGCTATGAAGTTAGATGACGCTTGGCTTAGTTTATTTAATGTGTAGTGAGTAGTTTCATTTGGGTTTCGGGGTTGAGAGGATTCACGGGGTCGAAAAGGTTTTCAAAGCTTGGTGTTTTCTTGTTCTTAATGGCTTTCTTTTCTAAGACGTTGAGTTCTTAAGGCTTAAAGAGTCTCACGCCAAGATTTTTATGATCAGAGAGAGCTCTTACCTTGACAGGATCCAGAGATCTCTGAAAATCACATCTTATAGGCTAGTTACTCTTTCCCAAACGCCATGGTAGTTTAGAGGACTAGTTAAGCCGCGTGGTTGAAATCTGTTTTCCCTGCCTCTCAATCTCTTTTTCCGCCAAACGCCATGGGTCTGGAGGAGAGAATGAGAGAGTGATCCATACCACACGCCATGAATGAGAGAGAATTTCACAAAGTGAGTAGATCTAGAGTTTTCAAACCAAGGTTGGACCTTTGAAACCCCTAACATGAATCTCAACCCTAGACCCTTCTTTCTTAGCATTCTTACATCTTCGTTAGTCATTCGCATGATATTCGCCACATCCTGGTCATTAGTTTCTTCATACTTGCATTTTTAGACGAGATCGATCCAAACTGCTCGATCTAGTGGTCGATCCACTAGTCGATTTTTGTTAAATCATAGCCTTGCATTTTAATTTTTCTGTTTGTTCTTCGTAGCAGTTCAATCACTCTTGGTAATTTTAAAATAGTTTTGCATTCCATTTGGTTGTTGCACATAGTTTTTAGGATTTTCACAGTATCGCCTGTCATTCGCTTAGCTTTACAATGCTCTTGCATTCTCTTTGATCTTCCTAGCTCCTAGAAATGGATTGACTCTCACTTGCATATTGTACTACAACCTAAGTGTTGCATTTGAGTTTGATAACCTCATTGCATCCTCACCCTTGCAAAGAAAGTAGTTATCAAAAGGTTGAAGAACATAAAGCATACATCTCAAATTATGGCCTAACTAGCTCCCTAAGCATCCATGGCGTTTAGGAAAAGATGAGCTAGTCTTTTGGATTTGGTATTAAGGGATCTCCTGAATCCTGCTAAGGTAAGGAAATCCCTGAGATCAAAGAGATCTTTCCCAAGATTCTCTAGGCATTAAAACCCCCAAATCCAAGAAGAGATTAAATTAAGAGCAAGAAAAAGACCAAAGCTTCAACTTTTAAACCCCTGAATCACCTCAACCTTAAACCTTTGGAAAACTACTCACTACACATGATTAAAACACACGAAAATGCAAAACAAAAAAAGATAAGCATGATTAGACTATTAAGCAAGAGAGATTAAAGGAAAAACTTAAGATTAAAGCAAGATTAAAGTCTATAAAATATGAAAAGCTTAAAACTTAGACAATGGCGGTTTTTCAAAGCATAAACATAAAAGATGGGAGACAAAGTGTAAGATAGATAATGGCTCAGTTTCGTTGCCCAAAAATACGGTAAAAAAAAAAATGGTCCCCTGACTAAAATCCAAAACATGAGCTGTCCGGATAAGGTTCCGAGATCGATCTGAGTCGTCGATCTCTCACTTGATCTTCTGCGTAGAACATCTTCTTTTGCTCGATCTTTGGGTCAATTCGGTCAATTGGATTGAGTGCTTCCATTGATCTTCTGGTCGATCCTCAGGCGATCGGGTCGTGACCTCGATCTGGCCCTCGTTCTTCTCAGACTTACTCCCGTGTCCGTACTCACGTTCGATCACCTTGGTCGATCTTGACCTCGATCCTCTTCCTTGAAAAGACCCGAGTAATTCGATCTTCTGGTTGATCTCGTCGAGATAGATCTGCCTACCTCGATCTGCGCCTCGATCCTGGTTCTTTTGCTGCCTGGCTGAGTTCTTCCACGTATCCATAGGCTCCTTTTCGATCCTTAGCATGTCCACGCACCCTCCATAGCTCCAGTGTATCCAAAACAACCTGAATATAATGCAAGAATGCAAGAAATATGAAAAATGCTAATGCAACGTGTTCTAGGACCTCAAATGTGATAAATGGTGCAAACTAGCCTATTATGCAAGATTGATGTTACTGCATATTGCATGCATTTTTGATGTCATTGCATTTTGCATACATTTTGCATACTCATTAGATAGTTTTTCATGCATTTGTATCATGTTTTAGGTTAGATTGCATCATTTAGGGTCCTAGAGCATTCTTGCATCAGCATGTGCATTTTCTCGGCATTTTGCATCCATTCCAGGTTGTTTCTGGTTGCTTTGGAGTCATGGAGGTTCGTGGAGGTGTGGAGGCCGATGTAGCAGCTCATGGGAGCTCGGAAATGTGCTAAGGACCAGTGATCGAGGAGTAGATCGAGCATGGTCGGTCGATCTAGGAGTTGATCGATCAGAAGATCGAGCCAACTAGGCGATCCAAAGATAATGATCGAGACGGAGATCGAGTGAAGCAATCGATCAATCGGTACGGACGTAAATGACGCCATGTAGAGCGAGAGCCAGATCGAGTACACCACTCGATCCACCCGAAGATCGATACCGAAATCGGATGCAACACTCGATTCACCGATGAAGATCGAGACCCGGATCGAGCCGAAGACACGATGTCCGGATATGATCGAGAGAACAACTCGATCCAATAGTCGATCTCTGTCCTTTCAACCGTTTTTGGCTGTTAGCGAAGGGGGGACCATTGGATTGTTTGGACATTTTAGGCAAGGCGGCGAGATGCTTTTGGGGAAACTTTTAGATTTTTATCCTTTACCTTGAGTTTTCTCTCTGGTTTTTCAGAAGAACACCATTGTTGAACCAGTTTTCTTTTGAAGCTTTTGTATTCGAATCCTTATCGTTTGATCTAGTCTTTCTTTCATGATTATCGTTTCATTTCTTCTGCTTTGCTTGATTTACTTTATGAGTAGTGAGTAGTTTACTTTGGGTTCGGGGTTGAGAGGATTGAAGGGTAGAAAAGGTTCGATCTTGGTTTGTTTTCTAAACGTTTTTAAGGCTATCTCTTCTAAGGTGTTGAAGGCTTAATGCTTGAAGACTCTCACTCCAAGAGCTTCATGATCCGAGAGGTCCCTTACCTTGACAGGATCCAGGGGCCTCGGAAGATCACACCTTAGAGACTAGTTACCCCTTCCCAAAAGCCATGGAAGTTTGGGGGACTAGTTAAGCCATTACTCGAAATCTGTTTTCCTTGCCTTTCAACCTCTTTTTCCACCAAAAGCCATGGGTTTGGAGGAGAGGATGAAGGAGTGATCTATACCGAAAGCCACAGATAGATCTTGTTTTGTTTTCGAGGCTTAGAGATCCTCACCAAGTGAGTCGATCTAAAGTTTCAAACCCAAGATCGATCCTTGAAACTCTTTATATGAATCTCAACCCTAAAGCCCTTTCTCTTAGCATATTTACGTCTCATTTCATCTTTTGCTAGTTACCTGACAGCATCCTGGTCTTTAGATTCATTGTTCTTACGGTTTTAGACGAGATCGATCGTTTCTGCTCGATCTAGTGGTCGATCTTGTGGTCGATCCACTAGTCGAATTTTAACAATTCGAAACTCTTCCCTTTAATTTGTCTGTTTGTTTCTCGTGGTAACTGCTTCCTTTATAGTATTTTTAAAATAGGTTTCACTCTGTTTAAGTTGCTGCATTTAGTTTTTAGAATATTTCCCATAAATTGTCTTATTTCTTATTTGCTTAGATTTGTCTTAGACCTTGCATTCTCTGTGGATTCTCTATCATCTAGAAGTGGATTGACACTCTCCTGCTTGCTTTACTACAACATTGCGTGCACTAGAGTTTTGATAGCCTCTCTGCTGCATTAGAGCATAAGAAAACAGTTTATTAAATGGCGCCGTTGCCATTCTAGGTTGCTTAGAGAACATAGAGATTTGGGTCTCAGCAAAGACTAAGTCTTTACGTTTTTCAAGTTACTAATCATACTACTCTAAACTGTGTGTTTTCAGGTACATGAATCTTCGTTCAAGGGGAGACAACAATCTACTACAGCCCTTAGACAACATTCATCAGCTTGGTCACTCACGGCAAAGGAGAGTCAGAGATCAAACAAGAGCCTTTGAGGAGATTGTTCAACACGGTCTGGTTAACTTTGAAGACATGGCTGAACACGAGCATCCAGAAGGACCTCCTCCAGCAGGATGGGGCAATGGAAACCCCCAACACGCGGCTAGACCTCCGAGGATCATAGGAGCCGGAGATGCTCCCAATACCCACCACAATAGGTTTGGGATCACTCCTCCTCCAGTACAAAACAATAACTTCGAGATCAAGCCGGGTTTCATCTCCATGGTGCAAAACAACAAGTTCCACGGCTTAGCAATGGAAGACCCCTTGGAGCACTTGGACAATTTCGAACAAGTATGTGGAATGATAAAGGTCAACGGTATATCAGAAGATGCTTTCAAGCTGCGTCTCTTCCCCTTTTCACTCGGAGACAAAGCTAGACATTGGGAGAAGACCCTACCACAAGGCACCATCACATCATGGGCTGAGTGTAAGAAGGCTTTCCTCTCAAAGTTCTTCTCAAGCACCAGGACTGCTCGGTTGAGAAGCGAAATCAGCGGTTTCACTCAAAGGAACAACGAGACATTCAATGAGGCTATGGAGCGTTTCAAAGATTACACGATCCAATGTCCTCATCACGGGTTCAGTGAGGAGACTCTACTCAGTACCATATACCGTGGAGCTTCACCAAAGATCCGATTGTTGCTTGATACAGCTAGCAAAGGGAACTTCCTTGGTCAAGAGGTTGAAGAGGGTATTGAGCTGATAGAAAACCTGGCGTTGAGTGATGGA
Source organism: Thlaspi arvense (assembly GCA_911865555.2). Taxonomy (NCBI): domain Eukaryota; kingdom Viridiplantae; phylum Streptophyta; class Magnoliopsida; order Brassicales; family Brassicaceae; genus Thlaspi; species Thlaspi arvense. The sequence continues at coordinate 18,477,445 of OU466860.2, forward strand.
AACTATGCCGAGGATTATGACCGAGCACCAAGAGGATCAGAATTAGAGTCTCACAAGAAGGAGCTCAAATCATTGCATGAGAAGATTGACAAGTTGGTCTTAGCTAATCAGAAGCATGTTCACTTCGTTGGTGAAGCTGATGAGAACTAAGAGGAGTTAGAGCTAAGCCAAGAAGAAGCAAATTGGGTGGCTGGACAGAACAACTACAAGTCTCAAGGCTACAACCAAGGCTACCAGAACAACAACCTCTCTTACCGGAGCACCAACGTAGCCAACCCTAAAGATCAGGTGTACCCTGCTCAACAAGCTAAACCTTTCATCCCCTACAACAAAGGTTTTCAACCGAGTAGTGGATTCCAAGGTCAAGGGCAAGGCAACTTCCAAGGGAAACAACAACAAAACAAGGGTTATACTCCTAACTACCCTCCGGGCTTTGCACCTCAGCAACAACAACCGATCCAACAACAAGTTGATCCGGTTCAAGCAATGTTCCAACAGCTAATACAAGGGCAAGCTTCTACCAATCAGAAGTTCGCTGAAATGAACACTAGGCTCGATTCATCCTTAACCGACTTCTCCACTTAAATCACAAACCTCAACAACAAGATAAAGCAGCTGGAGAAGGGTAAAGCAAGCACGAGTGGTCAGAACAGCTTTCCGGGAGTATGCCAATGCTATTACATTGAGAAGTGGCAAAGAGCTTAAACCTCCGGTCTCTACAAAGAACAACGAGGACGTTGTAATTCAAGAGGGGGAGGGTAAACTTTCGGCTGATAATGAGGAGATCAACTTTGACAACGTGTGGATTCAAGGACCGAGAAGAGGTGACAAGGCATTCGTTGAGAAGAAAGCTGAGAAAACCACCAAGGAGAAGAATGACTACGTGCCCCCACCTTACGTACCAAAGTTGCCATTTCCGGGTCGTTTCAAAAAGCAGCTAATAGAGAAGCACCGAATTCTGTTTGAGAAGCACTTGAGAGACGTGGAGATAAAGCTGCCTCTTGTAGACTGTCTCGCTATGATGCCCAAGTGCGCCAAGTTTTTCAAGGACACCCTTGTGAAGAAGAACAAAGAAAGCAAAGAGGTACTTGTGCTAAGCGAAGAGTGTAGTGCGGTTATTCATAAGGAGATAGTGCCTAAGAAGCTGGGAGATCCTGGAAGCTTCACTATACCTTGTGCTTTGGGTCCTCTAGAGTTCAAGAGTTGCTTGTGTGATCTCGGAGCTAGCATAAACTTGATGCCTCACTCCGTGGCTAAGAAGCTTGGTTTTACTCGGTTTAAAGAATGTCGGATCTCATTGGTGCTGGCTGATAGGAGCGCGAGATTACCAGTTGGGTTGCTTGAAGACTTACTGGTGCGAATCAGTGGTGTGAACGTACCTACAGACTTTGTAGTGTTGGAGATGGACGAGGAGCCGAAAGACCCACTCATCTTAGGGAGACCATTCCTTGCAACCGCCGGAGCTATAATAGATGTGAAGAATGGGAAGATTGCCTTGCATTTGGGGAAAGAGATCAGGCTAGACTTTGACATCAACAAGGTTCTAAAGAAGCCAACCATTGAAGGACAAGCTTTCTATATTGAAACGATGGATGCTCTAGCGGATGAGTTGTTGGAAGAGCTAGCTCTAGAAGACCATTTGAAGCTAGCACTCACTAAGGAGCCAGGGGAGTTTGGCTATGTGGACCAGAGAACCCAAGAGTACGTGAACCTGCTGGATTCGAGGAGGATCATCAAGAATGAAGAAGGTTGCTGCCTAGAGATCAACTCCGAGATCGACGCTATCACTCGATCCAGGAGTCAGATCGACAAGTCAATCGAGAACTCAACTCGATCTGGTGCAACAATCGACCAACAGATCGCGAAGGACGCTCGATCAGAAGAAACAATCGAGTCGACGATCGAGAGAGACCTCCCGATCATTTTGGAGTCCAATCAAGAGATCGACTCAGCGTCTCGATCCCTTACTCGATCCATATCAAATCGAGTAAGTGAATCGAGTGAAATGGCTCGATCTAGACGACATCGAGAGGAGAATCGACCGGGGGACTCGATCACAGAAGGGATAGCAATGGAGGAAAGCAGTCTGAAGGGCCATGTCTCGAGTTCAAGGGAGAGTTCCAAGGAGGAGAACAACAACAACAGCCACGAGGATGACTGGAGTGAGCTGTTAGCCCCAAAGGTGGATCTTAAGGAGCTCCCAAAAGGGCTAAGGTATTCTTTCTTAGGACCTAATGACACCTACCCCGTGATAGTAAATGAAAACCTTAGTGATGATGAGTTGCACTCGCTCCTAACTGAGCTGAGAAAGTATAGGAAGGCCATTGGGTACTCTTTAAGTGACATCAAAGGCCTTTCACCAATGCTTTGCACTCATAGGATTCACTTGGATAATGAGAACGCCACTTCTGTAGAACATCAAAGGCGTTTGAATCCTAACTTGAAAGAGGTTGTTAAGAAGGAAATCCTTAAGCTTTTAGAGGCTGATGTGATCTATCCCATAAGTGACAGCACGTGGGTCTCCCCTGTACACGTGGTGCCTAAGAAGGGAGGGATCACGGTCATAAGGAATGAAAAGGATGAACTTATCCCTACTAGGACCATTACTGGTCATAGAATGTGTATTGACTATAGAAAGCTTAACCTTGCGACTAGAAAAGACCATTTCCCTTTGCCTTTTATTGATCAAATGCTTGAAAGACTTGCAAATCACCCTTACTACTGTTTTCTTGATGGGTATAGTGGTTTCTTTCAAATACCTATTAACCCAAACTATCAGGAGAAGACGACTTTTACATGTCCCTACGGTACCTTTGCATATCGAAGGATGCCGTTTGGATTGTGTAATGCACCGACTACCTTTCAGCGGTGTATGATGTCGATCTTCTCCGATCTTATAGAGGAGATGGTAGAGGTGTTTATGGATGACTTCTCTGTGTATGGTGCGTCCTTTCCTGCGTGTTTGTTGAATCTTTGCAGGGTACTTAAACGTTGTGAAGAGACAAACCTGGTGCTGAACTGGGAGAAATGCCACTTCATGGTTAAGGAAGGGATAGTGCTCGGTCACAAGATTTCAGAGAAGGGTATTGAAGTTGATCAGGCTAAGGTTGAGGTTATGATGGGTCTAGAGCCGCCGGTTAATGTTAAAGGGATCAGAAGCTTCTTGGGACACGCAGGGTTCTATAGGCGCTTCATCAAAGATTTCTCCAAGATTGCACGCCCTCTTACACGGCTGTTGTGCAAGGAAGCTGAGTTTGTATTCGATGAGGAGTGTTTGAAGGCTTTCGTGACCATCAAGGAAGCCGTCACATCAGCCCCTATAGTCCAAGCACCAGACTGGTCTCTCCCTTTTGAGATCATGTGTGATGCTAGTGACTACGCCGTAGGAGCCGTCCTTGGTCAGAAGAAATATAAGAAGCTACATGAGATCTATTATGCTTCAAGGACCTTGGATGACACGCAATCACGATACACCACTACGGAGAAGGAGCTGCTTGCAGTAGTCTTCGCCTTTGAGAAGTTCAGATCATATCTCGTTGGCTCCAAGGCTATTGTATACACGGATCATGCTGCTCTACGATACATATACTCGAAGAAAGACACTAAGCCTCGGCTCTTAAGATGGATTCTGTTACTCCAGAAGTTTGACATGGAAATTAAAGACAAGAAGGGGATAGAAAATGGAGTCGCTGACCACCTCTCAAGGCTAAGGATCAATGAGTCTCTCCCCTTAGATGACTCTCTTCCAGAAGAGCAGCTTATGGCGATTACTACAGCTGTTTGTGGGAAGCTAGAAGGAAGGTTTGAGGAAGTGTTGAGTTTTAAAGAGGAGGATCTACCATGGTATGCTGATGTGGTGAACTACCTAGCATGTGGTGAGGAGCCAACACATCTCAACAGCTATCACAAGAAGAGGTTTTTGAGGGAGGCTAGTGACTACTTTTGGGAAGAGCCTTACCTATACAAAAGAGGAGTAGACAGCTTGTACCGGAGATGTGTTACAAAGGAAGAAGCCAGGGACATCCTCTATCATTGCCATGGTTCTTCCTATGGAGGACACTTTGCTTCATTCAAGACTGCCACGAAAGTGTTGCAAGCCGGTTTCTGGTGGCCCTCCATTTTTAAAGATGCACATGAGTTTGTGAAGAGCTGTGAGGCATGTCAGCGAGCAGGGAACATAACTAAGAGGAATGAAATGCCTCAAGTTCCCATCTTCGAGGTTGACGTGTTCGATGCGTGGGGTATTGACTTCATGGGGCCTTTCCCTTCTTCATACGGCAACAAGTACATCTTAGTAGCTGTGGATTATGTCTCCAAATGGGTTGAGGCTGTTGCTTCCCCTACAAATGACTCTAAGGTTGTGATCAAGCTGTTCAAGAGTGTCATCTTCCCAAGGTTTGGGGTACCCAAGGTTGTTATAAGTGATGGAGGAAGCCACTTTATAAACAAGGTCTTCGAGAGCCTCTTGAGAAAGTATGGGGTTAAGCATAAGGTGGCTACACCGTATCATCCTCAAACAAGCGGTCAGGTGGAAGTCTCCAACAGGCAAATCAATGCTATTTTGGAAAAGACCGTTGGAGCAACAAGGAAGGACTGGTCAGTGAAGCTAGACGGTGCTCTTTGGGCTTACCGTACTGCTTTCAAGACGCCGATTGGTACAACTCCTTTCACTCTACTCTATGGCAAGAGCTGTCACCTCCCGGTTGAGCTGGAGCACCACCCGTTGTGGGCTGTGAAGAGGCTGAACTTTGATCTCAAGACGGCTCAGGAGAGGCGCCTTATTCAGCTACACGAACTGGACGAGTTGAGGTTGAATGCTTACGAGAGCTCTAAGATCTACTAGGAGCGGACTAAGGAGGCTCATGACAAGAAGTTGGTTGCCAAGGAGCTTAAGGAAGGAGGACTGGTGTTGCTGTACAACTCGAGGCTCAAACTCTTCCCACGCAAGCTGAAATCAAGGTGGAGCGGACCGTTCGTGATTCAAGAGGTCTTGCCGTATGGAGTTGTTACTCTGATGGGAAGAAGTGGTAGTGCATTCACCGTCAACGGACACAGAGTCAAGCCCTACTTGGCGGACAGCTTTGACAAGGAGAGTACCTCAGTGCTTCTCCAAGACCCACCATCCGCCTAGACCAAGTAAGGTCTAGCTAAAGACGTTAAAGAAAGCGCACTTGGGAGGCATTCCCATGTTTATCTTGTACATACTTCTGCTTTCATTTCTCTTTCAGTTTTATGTTTTTATGTTGCAAGTGTGTAGGAACAGGTATAAGGAGTCTAAACCTTGACTTTGAGGTCCAAAAGGGGCAATAGGGGTTAAGATAAGGCTAGAGATCGAGTGCTAGATCGACTGATCCTGGCTCGATCTTTGCTAGATCGAGTCAGTGAATCGAGAGGAGTCAGTCGATCTAGACGAGAACGAGTAACAAGATCAGCCTTGACGAAAAAGGATCGATCGATCCAAATCGGATCGACCGATCTAATTTCTCTCGGGAAAATCTGTTGAAAACTGATCGATCACTCGACTCGATCCACCACTCGATCTATGCCAAATCGACCCCTAAATCGAGGACATAGATCGATCATAGGGACTTAGCCGAGGAGCCAACATCTCAATGATCGAGAGAGCCAATCGATACAGGACTCGATTCACTATGAATCGAGTCTCATATCGAGTAACCCTCTCGATCTAAGCCATTTTGGGCATGAGATCGAGTCCTAGATCGACCAAATGGACTCGATCTCATGCCGAGGTAACAATTTTCTTTCCCTCCTTTACTCCTTTCCCTCCAATTTTTAAATTCGAACCTTGGTCAAGGCAAGCATCTTTGACCATGAGAGATGTGCCTTGACCAAGACTTTTGTCAGAAACCACTTTGACCACCCATTGTTTTGGTTTGCTAAAGTCTTTAAATATTTCAAACTATCTCTCACCCTCTCATTCCTGTTTGCTCGAGATTTTTAACAAAGAGAGTGAGAATTTTAAGTTTTCAAAGAGCTAGCAAAGATATCCTAAACCTCTTGCAAAGGTATTTTCAAAGATTTAGTGATTTAATTTTAAGAAAATCTCCTTAAATATCGCAAGATCTTGTTTTAGGATATAAGATTGGTTTTGAATTTTTAAAATTTGCTAAGTAGAAGGAAAAATTCTGGATTTTCAGTATCTAAAAGTTTTGATTCCCTTTTATGTAGCTATGATTTTTATTTAATCCCCAAAATTCTAGGGTAGTTTTTATAAATTCTCTCCTTCTCTTCTCTTATTCTCATCAAATCGCCACTTGCTAATCATTCCCTTTAGAATTTTGTTTCAGGAACAATGGCACCAAAGAGAACAAGAGAGGAGCAAGCACAAGAAGGAGAAGGACAAGAAGTGGTGGCTCAAGAGAGGGTCCGGTGGAGCAAAGATGAAAAGAGGGATAAGAAGAGGCTTGAGAGGCTCCGGTTTGAGCCTACAAAGTTTGCTGATCGAGAGCTTTTGTCTAGGCTCGGAATCCTTGGAGACTTCGACCAACTCCTCAAGAACATTGGTTTGAGATGCTTGTCACGGATGGACTGCCTTACCATTCCTAAGGTGACGATAGATTTCCTTGCCACCTTGGAGTTCCGGTATGAGAATCCGAGTGCACCTGTCCCTTCCCAAGGCCGTCTCTACTTCAAGGTTGGCCGTCAAGCTTACACACTATCCATCCCCGAGCTATGCCAAGCCTACGGTCTCAAGGCTGATGCATACAAGGTCGAGTTCCCAGCCTTCAAGAAAGCCGACGAGTTTTGGGAGCTGATCAGCAATGAAGACTACAAAGCCAACACCGCCAAGATCAAGAGAGTTAGGAGTCCGGTGCTGAGGTATACTCTGAAGCTGATTGCCAATACATTCAGTGGAAGGTCTGTTGCCCCTACTGTCAAGAAGACGGAGCTGTGCTTCCTTTTCCAAGGCGTGAAGAGAGTGTGCATCCTCCCCAACAAAGATGAGACCGAGCTGCTTGGTGTTGGGAACATCGAGTTCTTGCCCACGGAGGAAGAATGCTTTGCCCCTTTAGGAGGACCGCCTGCTTCAGCCATTGCCCCGCGCCAAAGGCCAGAGTCTCCGGGTACAGAAGACGAGATGCCCGAAGCTTACACACTTCCCAAGCTGGACTTCGAGCCGAGGACCAAAACCGAGAAGTTCTTAGCATCGGTGGTAGAGATGCAACGGAAGATCAACAAGTGGCAAGGGAAGATGCTTAAGAAGCTGGGGAAGAAGGTCAAACAACTTCAGGGAAGCTAGCCTAAGCCAGCTACAAGCCAAGAGATACAACAACCCGAGAAGAGAAGACTCTCAACCGGAGGAGTTGTTATCCGCGAGACCCAAGGAGACAACATTCAGCCGGCGCGCCACTCCCTCCAAGAACCAGGCAACAAAGGAAAAGCAACAATCTCTAGCTCCTCTGGAACATCCTCAAGTTCCAGTCGAGCCTAGACAAGAGGTAACAACCTTCTTCCATTGTATATAACCACTCATGTTTGTTTCTTGCATTGTGTTTGTTTGCTCCTTCGGATGAGTTTGCCACCGGGACGGTGTCAAGCAAGTTTGGGGGAGTACTTGTGTGATTTAATCTTGTGTTCTTTGATCTTATTTTCCTTTTTACATCCTTGAGTCTTAGTCATGAAAAATTGGTAAAATTTTTAAAATTTTTTCAAAGATTCATGTAGTTGCATTCATCTCTTTAGAAACATGTTAGGATTGAGTCTAGAATTTCTCATATCACCTAGGTTGTTTGCATTTTGCATAAGGGGTTAGGATTTCTTAAAAAGGTGTTTTACTTATGAATCATTTCAATGCCCTAGTTAGTAGTTCTCTAATGCTTTGTTTATGCTTTGAAAGTAAGTTCTAACCATGCTTGGATCACTAGTTAGGATTTTCGTGACTTGAATTGAACTCTCATGATTTGAAACTCATCCTACTAAGTGAAAACCTTAATTTGAAAATCTAATTATCATTCTTATGCATTTGAAAATGAACACATGGTTTTAAAATATTTAGGCTCTCTTCTTCCTTTTTACCACTCTTTGTGAGCCTAAGTAGAACTCCCTCCTTGAACCTTACCCTCCTTTGAAGCCAAGTGTTCTTGTGTGACATCTTTGTGAGGCCTTATTTTCGGTTTGAACTTGGCATAAAGTGTTAGGTTTAGGCGACATGATTAGGTTTTCATAATTGATTGCTAGCTTTACATTTTGAAGCTAGGTATAGGCTTAGGATAAGTTTGGGGGATCATTGGGGTTGCTTTCTTGTGTATTTGTTTTCGGTTCAAAAGAGTTTGTGTTTTAAGGAAAGAAATGAGGTTTTAAGTGAAAGGTTTGTTTTTAAAACTAAGTATGCTCTATTTCAGAAGGTAGCTCTCTCTAAATAAATAAAAAAAAAAAAAAAGAGAAAAAGAAAAGAAGAAAAAAATAAAAGAGCCTAAGTGCCAAATAAATAAATAAAAAAATAAAGAGAAAAATAGTAATAATAAGAGAGCTACTAATAAGAAATTCTTAAGAGCAAAAATATTTTTCAAAACCTTTTCACTAGCCTAAAAAGTTTAAAAATGTCTTTATTTTGAATTGGGGATTGCTAAGGTTAGAAGAAGGGGTAGACTCTTAAGTGGTGAGTGAGGATTAAATTTCTTAAATGAGAGGGATATAGGACTGTTTGATAGTTTACATGGGTAGATGAGAATCTAATCATGTATGCATAAATTGTCTTTACCTTTAGCATTATGCATTAGTTCAAACCATTTTTGAGAGAAACCCTTGTCTAATTATAAACCCTTTTCAAATGAGATCATTCTATGCTCATAACCATAACCCTTAGCCAAATGTGTTTTGCTTTAAAGTGCATAAGTTTGATTCATGGTTCGAATGTTAATGAATGTTAAAGGATAAATTTCTTTGATTGTTAGGAATAAGAGACTCATGATTTGAATTTCTTTGTGTGATGAGTATGGCTAAGTCCTTTGGAGTATGAGTGTAAGCTTAGCATTTTAGAACTGTTAACTAGGACATTGAGATGATCTATTCGAAAGGCACCTTGGCAAAAAGTTTAAAACCCCTTTGATTTTTTTGAAAACCTCTCTTCCTTACTTGTTTTTTGTTGCTTGAGGGCAAGCAAGAAGTAAGTTTGGAGGAGTTGATGTCATTGCATTTTGCATACATTTTGCATACTCATTAGATAGTTTTTCATGCATTTGTATCATGTTTTAGGTTAGATTGCATCACTTAGGGTCCTAGAGTATTCTTGCATCAGCATGTGCATTTTCTCGGCATTTTGCACCATTCCAGGTTGTTTCTGGTTGCTTTGGAGTCATGGAGGTTCGTGGAGGTGTGGAGGCCGATGTAGCAGCTCATGGGAGCTCGGGAATGTGCTAAGGACCAGTGATCGAGCATGGCCGGTCGATCTAGGAGTTGATCGATCAGAAGATCGAGCCAACTAGGCGATCCAAGGATAATGATTGAGACGGAGATCGAGTGAAGCAATCGATCAATCGGTACGGACGTAAATGACGCCATGCAGAGCGAGAGCCAGATCGAGTACACCACTCGATCCACCCGAAGATCGATACCGAAATCAGATGCAACACTCAATTCACCGATGAAGATCGAGACCCGGATCGAGCCGAAGACACGATGTCCGGATATGATCGAGAGAACAACTCGATCCAATGGTCGATCTCTGTCCTTTCAACCGTTTTTGGCTGTTAGCAAAGGGGGGACCATTGGACTGTTTGGACATTTTAGGCAAGGCGGCGAGATGCTTTTGGGGAAACTTTTAGATTTTTATCCTTTACCTTGAGTTTTCTCTCTGGTTTTTCAGAAGAACACCATTGTTGAACCAGTTTTCTTTTGAAGCTTTTGTATTCGAATCCTTATCGTTTGATCTAGTCTTTCTTTCATGATTATCGTTTCATTTCTTCTGCTTTGCTTGATTTACTTTATGAGTAGTGAGTAGTTTACTTTGGGTTCGGGGTTGAGAGGATTGAAGGGTAGAAAAGGTTCGATCTTGGTTTGTTTTCTAAACGTTTTTAAGGCTATCTCTTCTAAGGTGTTGAAGGCTTAATGCTTGAAGACTCTCACGCCAAGAGCTTCATGATCCTAGAGGTCCCTTACCTTGACAGGATCCAGGGGCCTCGGAAGATCACACCTTAGAGACTAGTTACCCCTTCCCAAAAGCCATGGAAGTTTGGGGGACTAGTTAAGCCATTACTCGAAATCTGTTTTCCTTGCCTTTCAACCCCTTTTTCCACCAAAAGCCATGGGTTTGGAGGAGAGGATGAAAGAGTGATCTATACCGAAAGCCACGGATAGATCTTGTTTTGTTTTCGAGGCTTAGAGATCCTCACCAAGTGAGTCGATCAAAAGTTTCAAACCCAAGATCGATCCTTGAAACTCTTTATATGAATCTCAACCCTAAAGCCCTTTCTCTTAGCATATTTACGTCTCATTTCATCTTTTGCTAGTTACCTGACAGCATCCTGGTCTTTAGATTCATTGTTTTTACGGTTTTAGACGAGATCGATCGTTTCTGCTCGATCTAGTGGTCGATCTTGTGGTCGATCCACTAGTCGAATTTTAACAATTCAAAACTCTTCCCTTTAATTTGTCTGTTTGTTTCTCGTGGTAACTGCTTCCTTTCTAGTATTTTTAAAATAGGTTTCACTCTGTTTAAGTTGCTGCATTTAGTTTTTAGAATATTTCCCATAAATTGTCTTATTTGCTTAGATTTGTCTTACACCTTGCATTCTCTGTGGATTCTCTATCATCCAGAAGTGGATTGACACTCTCCTGCTTGCTTTACTACAACATTGCATGCACTAGAGTTTTGATAGCCTCTCTGCTGCATTAGAGCATAAGAAAACAGTTTATCAATTTTGCATACATATTAGTTAGCTTTTCATGCATTTACATCACGCTTTAGACTAGATTGCATCACTTAGGGTCCCAGAGCATTCTTGCACCAGCATACGCATGTTCCTTGCATTTTGCATCACATTCAGGTTGTTTCTGGCTACTTTGGAGTCGTGGAGGTTTGTGGCCGTGCTGAAGCTGTTTTGGCGGTTCGTGGAAGGTCGGATGTTTGCTAAGGACCAGAGATCGGGGAGCAGATCGAGCATGGCAGGTCGATCTAAATGAGATCGACCAGAAGATCGAGAAGACCAGGCGATCCAAGGAAATGATCGAGACGAAGATCGAGTGGAGCAATCGATCAAATGGTACGGACGTAAATGACGCCATGCAGAGCGAGAGCCGGATCGAGTCCACCACTCGATCCAACCGAAGATTGATACCAAGATTGGATGCAACACTCGATCAGCCGAAGATGATCGAGACCCAGATCGAGTTGAAGACGCGATGTCCGAAAGTGATCGAGAGAGCCGCTTGATCCCAAAGTCGATCTCTGTCCTTTCAACCGCTTTTGGCCGCTAGCGAGGGGGGGACCATCGAGCTGTTTTCGCCATTTTGGGAAGGCGGCGATGTCTCTTTCCACACACACTTTTCATTCTTATCTTTTTATGCTTTCTCTCTGTTTTTCGAAGGAATACGCCATTGTTGAACTTGATGCTTTTCTTGCTTTTGTATTCGAATCGTTTGAAGTTTAATCTAGTTCTTTTTCATGTTCATCGTTTCTTTCTTCATGCTTTGCTTGATTTACCTTATGTGTAGTGAGTAGTTTCGTTTGGGTTTCGGGGTTGAGAGGACTCAAGGGGTCAAAAAGGTTTTCAATCTTGGAGTTTTCTAGCGCATAATCTGAGAGGGTGTTGAGTTCCTAATGCTTAAAGACTCTCACGCCAAGAGCTTTATGATCCGAGAGGTCTCTTACCTTGACAGGATTCAGAGACCTCTGAAGATCGCACCCTAGAGGCTAGTTACCCCTTCCCAAAAGCCATGGAAGTTTGGGGGACTAGTTAAGCCATGTGTTTGAAATCTGTTTTTCCTGCCCTTCAACCTCTCTTTCCACCAGAAGCCCTGGGTTTGGAGGAGAGGATGAAGGAGTGATATATGCCGAAAGCCACGGATAGATCTTATTTCGTTTTCAAGGATTAGAGGTTCTCACAAAGTGAGTCAATTTAAAGTTTTCAACCCAAGCTCGGACCTTTGAAACCCCTGATCATGAATCTCAACCCTAAACCCTCTTTCTTAGCATTTTTACATCCTCTCTCGTCTTTCGCTTGATCTTTGATAGCATCCTGGTCGTTAGTTTCGCTGTTCTTACATTATTAGACGAGATCGATCGTTGTTGCTCGATCTAGTGGTCGATCCCGTGGTCGATCCACTAGTCAAATTTTAGTAATTCGTAGCTTTGTTCTTTAATTATTCTGTTTGTTCCTCATGGTAGTTTGATCATTCCTGGTAATTTTAAAATAGTTTTGCATTCCATTTAGTTGCTGCATCTAGTTTTTAGGGATTTTCTCAAAACCGATCTTTATTCGCTTAGATTTGCAAACCCTTGCATTCTCTTTGCTCTTTCTATCATCCTAGGTGTGGATTGACTCTCTTGCATACTGTGCTACAACCTTTCTTGCATTTGAGTTTTGATAGCCTCATTGCATTAACACCCTTGCAAAAACAAAGTTATTAAATGGCGCCGTTGCCGTCCTAGGATTGTTTAGAAAGCATAGAGATTTGGGACTTAGTAAAGACTAAGCCTTTCCTTGTTTTAGTTACTAATTTTTCTACTCTACAACGTGTGCTTGTCAGGTACATTAATCTTCGTTCAAGGGAAGATAACAATCTACTTCAACCCTTGGACAACATTCATCAGCTTGGTCATTCACGACAACGAAGAGTTAGAGAACACGCAAGAGCCTTTGATGAGATAGTTCAGCACGGTTTGGTAGACTTTGAAGCTATGGCCGAGCAGGAACATCCCGAGGGCCCTCCTCCAGTTCACGGAGCAATGGGTAGGGGTAATGGAAACCCCCACCACGCGGCGCGACCACCAAAGATTATAGGAACCGGAGACGTTCCCAACACTCACCATAACCGGTTTGGGATCACTCTGCCTCTTGTACAGAACAACAACTTTGAGATTAAGCCGGAATTCATCTCCATGGTGCAAAACAACAAATTCCACGGCTTAGCAATGGAAGATCCCATGGAGCACCTAGATAATTTCGAGCAAGTATGTGGAATGATCAAGATAAACGGCATCTCAGAAGACGCCTTCAAGCTGCGACTCTATCCCTTTTCACTCGGAGACAAAGCTAGGCATTGGGAGAAGACCCTCCCACAAGGAACCATCACCTCATGGGCCGAGTGTAAGAAGGCCATTCTCTCAAAATTCTTCTCTAGCACCAGAACAGCACGGTTGAGAAGTGAAATCAGCGGCTTCACTCAGCGAAACAACGAGACATTCAACGAGGCAATGGAACATTTCAAAGATTACACGATCCAATGTCCTCATCACGGTTTCAGTGAGGAGACCTTACTCAGCACCATCTACCGCGGAGCTTCACCAAAGATCAGGTTGTTGCTTGACACAGCTAGTATATGGAACTTCCTTGGCCAGGAGGTAGAAGAGGGCATGAAGCTTATTGAGAACTTGGCATTGAGTGATGACAACTATGCTGAGGATTATGACCGTGCACCGAGAGGATCCAAGCTAGAGTCTCACAAAAAGGAGTTGAAATCCCTGCATGAGACGATTGATAAGCTGGTGTTAGCTAATCAGAAGCATGTTCACTTTGTTGGTGAAGCAGATGAGAATCAAGAGGAGCTTGAGTTGAGCCAGGAAGAAGCCAATTGGGTGGCGGGACAGAACAATTACAAACCTGACGGCTACAACCAAGGCTACAACCAGAACAACAATCTCTCCTACCGTAGCACCAACGTCGCCAACCCTAAAGACCAAGTGTACCCTGCTCAGCAAGTAAAACCTTTCATACCTTACAACAAAGGTTTTCAGCCGAGTGGTGGCTTCCAAGGTCAAGGGCAAAACAACTTCCAAGGGCAACACCAAGGCAGCAAGGTTTATATGCCAAACTACCCTCCGGGCTTTGCACCTCAGCAGCAACAGCCGATGCAACAACAAGTTGATCCGGTTCAGGCCATGTTTCAGCAGCTGATCCAAGGGCAAGCCTCTACAAACCAAAAGTTTGCCGAGATGAACACTCGTTTGGACTCGTCTCTCACTGACTTCTCTACTCAGATCACCAACTTAAACAACAAGATCAAGCAGCTAGAGAAGGGAAAGGCGAGTACAAGTGGTCAGAATAGCCTCCCGGGCAAGTGTGAGCAGAACCCAAAGGAGTATGCCAACGCCATCACGTTAAGAAGCGGCAAGGAGCTTGCACCTACGGTTACTCCAAAGAACAACGAGGACGTAATTCAAGAGGGGGAGGGTAAGCCTTCAGCTGATGATGAGATTAACTTTGATAATGTCTGGATCCAAGGGCCAAGAAGAGGAGACAAAGCAGTTGTTGAAAAGAGAGCAGAGCAAGCTACCAAGGAGAAGGATGCTTATGTACCTCCACTGTATGTACCTAAGCTGCCTTTTCCTGGCCGTTTCAAGAAGCAACTCATAGAGAAGCACAGAATCCTCTTTGAGAAGCATCTTAAGGACGTAGAGATCAAGCTACCTCTCGTTGACTGCCTTGCAATCATACCTAAATGCGCCAAATTCTTCAAAGACACTCTCGTGAAGAAAAATAAGGAAAGCAAGGAGATGCTTGATCTAAGTGAGGAGTGTAGTGCTGTGATACATAAGGAGATAGTCCCTAAGAAGTTGGGAGACCCTGGAAGCTTCACTATACCTTGCGCTTTAGGCCCTTTGGAGTTCAAGAGCTGCCTTTGTGATCTCGGAGCTAGCATAAATCTGATGCCTCATTCCGTGGCGAAAAAGCTTGGTGTACTCGTTTCAAAGACTGTAGAATCTCGTTGGTACTGGCTGATAGGAGTGTGAGGCTACCAGTGGGGCTGCTTGAAGATCTACCGGTGCGAATCAGCGGTGTGAATGTGCCTACGGACTTCGTCGTGTTGGAAATGGATGAAGAGCCTATGGACCCACTCATCCTTGGAAGGCCTTTCCTTGCAACCACCGGGGCTATCATTGACGTCAAGAACGGGAAGATTGCTTTGCATTTGGGAAAGGATATAAGGCTGGACTTCGATATCAATGAGGTTCTGAAGAAGCCGGCCATAGAACGGCAAGCTTTCTACATTGAAACGATGGATGCCTTAGCGGATGAGTTGCTGGAAGAGCTGGCTCAGGAGGACCATCTGAAGCTAGCACTTACAAAGGAGCCAGGAGAGTTTGGCTATGTAGATCAGAGGACCCAGGAGTATACCAACTTGCCGGATTCTAGGAAGATTGTTAAGAAGGATGAAGGCTGCTGCCTAGAGATCGACCCTGAGATCGATGCTATCACTCGCTCCAGGAGTAATATCGACAAGGCTATCGAGAACACAACTCGATCCGGTGCTGGAATCGATAGTCAGATCGAGAGGAATTATCGATCCGGAAAAACAATCGAGTCGACGATCGAGAGAAACCTTCCGATCATTTTGGGGTCTAATCAGGAGATCGACTCAGCGTTGATAACTACTTTCTTTGCAAGGGTGAGGATGCAATGAGGCTATCAAACTCAAATGCAACACTTAGGTTGTAGGACAGTATCCAAGTGAGAGTCAATCCATTTCTAGGAGCTAGGAAGATCAAAGAGAATGCAAGAGCAGTGTAAATCTAAGCGAATAAAGATCGGTTTTGAGAAAATTCCTAAATACTAGATGCAGCAACTAAATGGAATGCAAAAATATTTTAAAATTACCAGGAATGATCAAACTACCATGAGGAACAAACAGAATAATTTAAGAACAAAGCTACGAATTACTAAAATTCGACTAGTGGATCGACCACGGGATCGACCACTAGATCGAGCAACAACGATCGATCTCGTCTAAAAATGTAAGAGCAGCAAAACTAACGACCAGGATGCTATCAAAGATCAAGCGAATGACGAGAGAGGATGTAAAAATGCTAAGAAAGAGGGTTCAGGGTTGAGATTCATGGTCAGGGGTTTCAAAGGTCTGAGCTTGGGTTGAAAACTTTAAATCGACTCACTTTGTGAGAATCTCTAAGCCTTGAAAACGAAATAAGATCTATCCGTGGCTTTCGGTATAGATCACTCCTTCATCCTCTCCTCCAAACCCATGGCTTCTGGTGGAAAGAGAGGTTGATGGGCAGGAAAAACAGATTTCAAACACATGGCTTAACTAGTCCCCCAAACTTCCATGGCTTTTGGGAAGGGGTAACTAGCCTCTAGGGTGTGATCTTCAGATGTCTCTAGATCCTGTCAAGGTAAGAGACCTCTAGGATCATAAAGCTCTTGGCGTGAGAGTCTTTAAGCCTTAGGAACTCAACACCCTAGAAGAGATAGCCATTAAGCGCTAGAAAACTCCAAGACTGAAAACCTTTTTGACCCCTTGAATCCTCTCAACCCCTAAACCCAAACGAAACTACTCACTACACATAAGGCAAATCAAGCAAAGCATGAAGAAAGAAACGATGAACATGAAATAGAACTAGATTAAACTATAAACGATTCGAATACAAAAGCCAGAAAAACATCAAGCGTAACCACGACGGATAATCTCCAAAACCAGAGAGAAAAAGCATAAAAAGATAAGATTGAAAAAAGTGTGTGTGGAAAAAGACATCGCCGCCTTCCCAAAATGGCGAAAACAGCTCGATGGTCCCCCCCTCGCTAGCGGCCAAAAGCGGTTGAAAGGACAGAGATGGACTTCGGGATCGAGCGGCTCTCTCGATCACTTTCAGACATCGTGTCTTCAACTCGATCTGGGTCTCGATCATCTTCGGCGGATCGAGTGTTGCATCCGATCTTGGTATCGATCTTCGGTTGTATCGAGTGGTGGACTCGATCCGGCTCTCTCTCTGCATGGCGTCATTTACGTCTGTACCATTTGATCGATTTCTCCACTCGATCTTCGTCTCGATCATTTTCCTTGGATCGCCTGGTCTTCTCGATCTTCTGGTCGATCTCATCTAGATCGACCTGCCATGCTCGATTTGCTCCCCGATATCTGGTCCTTAGCAAACATCCGACCTTCCACGAACCGCGACAACAGCTTCAGCACGTCCACGAACCTCCACGACTCCAAAGTAGCCAGAAACAACCTGAATGTGATGCAAAATGCAAGGAACATGCGTATGCTGGTGCGAGAATGCTCTAGGACCCTAATAACACCTATCCCGTGATTGAGCTGGACTCGCTCCTGACTGAGCTGAGAAAGTATAGGAAGGCCATTGGGTACTCTCTCAGTGACATCAAGGGCCTTTCACCAATGCTTTGCACTCACATGATTCACTTAGATAATGAGAACGCCTCTTCTATAGAACATCAAAGGCGTTTGAATCCTAATTTGAAAGAGGTTGTTAAGAAAGAGATTATTAAGCTTTTAGAGGCTGACGTGATCTATCCCATAAGTGACAGCACGTGGATTTCTCCTGGACACGTGGTGCCTAAGAAGGGAGGGATCACGGTCATAAGGAACGATAAAGATGAGCTTATTCCTACTAGGACCATCACTGGTCATAGGATGTGTATTGATTATAGGAAACTTAATCTTGCAACTAGGAAGGATCATTTTCCTTTACCTTTTATTGATCAAATGCTTGAGAGACTTGCTAATCACCATTACTACTGTTTCCTCGATGGGTATATCGGTTTCTTTCAGATACCAATTCACCCAAATGATCAGGAGAAGACGACCTTCACATGTCCCTATGTTACCTTCGCTTATCGAAGGATGCCATTTGGATTGTGTAACGCACCGGCTACGTTTCAGCGGTGTATGATGTCGATCTTCTCCGAACTAATAGAATAGATTGTAGAGGTGTTTATGGATGACTTCTCTGTCTATGGTGCATCCTTTTCTGCGTGTTTGTTGAATCTTTGCAGGGTACTAAAGCGTTGTGAAGAGACAAACTTGGTGCTAAACTGGGAAAAGTGCCACTTTATGGTTAAGGAAGGGATCGTGCTTGGTCATAAAATATCAGAGAAGGGCATTGAGGTTGATCAGGCTAAAGTGGAAGTCATGATGGTTCTAGAGGTGCCGGCGAACGTTAAGGGAGTCAGAAGTTTCTTGGGGCACGCCGGGTTCTATAGGCGCTTCATCAAGGACTTCTCCAAGATTGCATGCCCTCTTACACGGTTGCTGTGCAAAGAGGCTGAGTTTGTGTTTGATATCGAGTGCATGCGAGCTTTCGTGACCATCAAGGAAGCCCTTACATCAGCCCCTATAGTTCAAGCACCAGACTGGACACTACCCTTTGAGATCATGTGCGATTCTAGTGACTACGCTGTAGGAGCCGTTCTTGGTCAGAGGAAAGACAAGAAGCTGCACGTGATTTACTATGCGTCAAGAACCTTGGATGACATGCAAACGAGGTACACTACTACAGAGAAGGAGTTGCTTGCAGTAGTGTTCGCCTTTGAGAAGTTCCGGTTGTATCTTGTGGGTTCCAAGGCTATTGTCTACACAGATCACATGGCTTTGCGATACATCTATTCAAAGAAGGACACTAAGCCTCGACTTTTAAGGTGGATCCTCTTGCTTCAAGAATTTGACATGGAGATTAAAGACAAGAAGGGAATAGAAAACGGAGTCGCTGACCATCTCTCGCGGCTAAGGATCAACGAGTCTCTCCCCTTAGATGACTCTCTTCCAGAAGAGCAACTCATGGCGATCACTACAGCTGTTTGTGGAAAGCTAGAAGGGCAGTTTGAGGAGGTGTTGAGCTTCAAAGAGGAGGATCTTCCCTGGTACGCTGATGTTGTGAACTACTTAGCATGCAGAGAGGAGCCAACACATCTCAACAGCTATCACAGGAAGCGGTTCATAAGAGAGGCGAGTGATTACTTTTGGGACGAGCCCTACTTATACAAGAGAGGGGTGGACAGTTTGTACCGAAGGTGTGTTACGAAGGAAGAAGCTAGAGACATCCTCTTTCACTGTCATGGCTCTTCCTACGGAGGACACTTCGCTTCATTCAAGACTGCCACGAAAGTGTTGCAAGCTGGTTTCTGGTGGCCGTCCATCTTCAAAGATGCACACGAGTTTCTGAAGAGCTGTGAGGCATGTCAGCGAGCAGGGAATATCACTAAGAGGAACTAGAATCCTTAGGTTCCTATCTTCGAGGTTGACGTGTTCGACGCGTGGGGCATAGACTTCATGGGGCCATTTCCTTCTTCATACGGCAACAAGTACATCTTAGTAGCAGTTGATTATATCTCTAAATGGGTTGAGGCTGTTGCTTCCCCTACAAACGATTCTAAGGTGGTGATCAAGCTGTTTAAAAGCATTATTTTCCCGAGGTTTGGGGGTACCAAAGGTGGTTATAAGCGATGGAGGAAGCCACTTCATAAACAAGATCTTTGAGAGCCTTTTGAGGAAATACGGCGTTAAGCATAAAGTGGCTACACCGTATCATCCTCAAACGAGCGGGCAAGTGGAAGTCTCCAACCGGAAAATCAAGGCTATACTTGAGAAGACGGTCGGAGCAACAAGGAAAGACTGGGCAGTGAAGCTGAACGTTGCTCTTTGGGCCTACCGTACCGCCTTCAAAACACCGATTGGTACAACCCCTTTCACTATGCTCTATGGCAAAGGCTGTCATCTCCCCGTTGAGCTGGAACAGTGCATTGTGGGCTGTAAAGAGGCTGAACTTTGACCTCAAGACTGCTCAAGAGAGGCACCTCATCCAGCTACATGAACTGGACGAACTAAGGTTGAACGCTTATGAGAGCTCTCGGATATACAAGGAGCGGACTAAGGAAGCTCATGACAAGAAGTTGGTTGCCAAGGAGCTTAAGGAAGGAGGTTTGGTGTTGCTGTACAATTCAAGACTCAAACTCTTCCCGGGAAAGCTGAAATCGAGGTGGAGCGGGCCGTTTGTGATCCAAGAAGTGCTGCCTTATGGAGCTGTTACGTTGATGGGCAAGAGTGGCAAGCGCATTCACCGTGAACGGACACAGGGTAAAGCCTTACTTGGCGGACAGCTATGACAAGGAGAGTACCTCGGTGCTTCTCCAAGACCCACCATCTGCCTAAACCAAGTAAAGTCTAGCTAAAGACGTTAAAGAAAGCGCACTTGGGAGGCATTCCCATGTCTATCCTGTACATATTTCTGCTTTATTTCTCTTTCAGTTTTATGTTTTTATTTTGTAAGTGTGTAGGAACAGGTATGAGGAGTCTAAACCTCTATCTTGATGTCCAAAGAGGCGATAGGGGTAAAGATAAGGCTAGAGATCAAGTGCTAGATCGACTAATCCTAACTCGATCTTTGCTAGATCGAGCTAGTGAATCGAGAGGAGCCAGTCGATCTAGACGAGAACGAGTGATAAGATCGATCTAGATGAAAACGGATCGATCGATCCCATCTCGATCGACCGATCTAAAATGTCTTGGGAAATTCTTGGAGTTTGGATCGATTGGTCCAAAAATAGATCGACCGATCTAATTTCTCTCTGGAAATCCTCAAAAGACAGATCGATCACTCGACTCGATCCATCACTGGATCTAAGCCAAATCGAACCCCAAATCGAGAATGTAGCTCGATCACGAGGACTTAGCCGTGGAGCCAAAATCTCAAAAATCGAGAGAGCCAATCGATCCAAGACTCGATTAATCATGAATCGAGTCACAAATCGAGTAACGCTCTCGATTCAAGCCATTATGGGCATGAGATAGAGTCCTAGATCGACCAAACGGACACGATCTCATGCCGAGGTAACGATTTCTTTCCCCCCTTTACTCTTTTCCCTCCAGCTTTTAAATTCAAAACTTGGTCAAGGCAAGCATCTTTGACCATGAAAGGTGTGCCTTGACCAAGACTTTGTCAGAAAACCACCCTTCGTACCCATGGTTTTGTTTCTTGCTTAGCCTTTAAATATTTCAACTTCTCACCCTCTCATTCTTGTTTTCTCGAAAATTTTAAGCAAAGATATTGAGAGTTATCTGTTTTCTAAGGCTAGCAAGACTCTTTAACAATCTTGCAAAATGTATTTTTGAAGTTTGATAAAATATTTTTTGGAAAATTCTCTTTTATTTTGCAAGTCATTGTTTTAGATGATAGGGCCGTTTTTGAATTTTAAAATTTAGCTAAATAAAAAGGAAAAATTCTGGATTTTCTAGTATCTCTAGATTTGATTCTCCTTTATTTTTCTATAATTTTTATAAATTCCCCAAAATTCTAGGGTATTAGTTATAAGCTTTCTTCTTCGCCTTTCTTCTTCTCTCATCCGACCACCGTTTTGCTTATCAAACTGCTTGAGAAATTTGTTTCAGGCACAATGGCTCCTAAAAGAACGAGAGAAGAGAGAGCACAAGAGGGAGAAGTTCAGGAGGTAGCTGTTCAAGAGAGGGTCAGATGGAGTAAAGATGAGAAGAGGGACAAGAAACGGCTTGAAAGGCTTTGGTTTGAGCCTACTAAGTTCGCAGACTGGGAGTTGCTGTCTAAGATGGGGCTGCTAGGTGATTTTGATCAACTCTTCCAGAGGATAGGGCTGAGGTGTTTGTCACGTATGGATTGCCCAACCTTCCCTGAAGTGACAATCGACTTCCTAGCCACCTTGGCGTTAGGATACGAAAATCCTAGCGAGCCAATCCCTTCTCAAGGCCGCCTCTCCTTCAAGATACAGCGCCAAGCTTTCAGTCTCTCAGTCCCCGAGATCTTCCAAGCTTATGGCCTCGATGCAGCTGCTAGGAAAGTGGAGTTCCCCTCCTTCACTCAAGCGAATGATTTTTGGAACCTCATCGCCAATGATGACTACAAGGCGAACACTTGGAAGATCAAGAGAGTGAGGAACCCGGTGCTACGTTATACTTTGAAGCTGATGGCCAACACCTTTAGTGGCCGGTCCGTAGCTCCCACGATGACCAGGACGGAGCTTTGCTTTCTGTTCCAAGGCCTTAAGCATATCCTTTATGATCCGGACGAGAACGAGGAGCTGTTGGAAAATCAACTCGGAGACGACGTGAACTATGGGTGCATCCTTGCTGCTTCGTTGGTCAAATACAAGGCGTATGCCTTGAGGTGCAAGGCAAGCTCGTCACTCATTGGTGGTTTCCTCACGCCTTTGTTCGTGCAAGCCGGCGTACAACTCGAGAACTTCACCCCTGTTCTGGATAGAGCATTCATGGACGAGACATATCTAAGGAACACTGATAGCTTGGGACGCACGCCAGCTGAGGGCTTCTTCGAGTACTTATACATCGACGAGGAGATTGAGAAGAGGACGTGTATTCTGCCAAACCAGAACGAGACCGAGCTGTCTGGTGTAGGGAACATTGAGTTTCTTCCGAGCCAAGAGGAATGCTTCGCTCCTCTAGGAGCCACAGCCGCCGTTCAGCAAGCTGCCTGACCAAGATCAGAGTCTCCAGCCACTGATGATGAGATGCCCGAAGCATTCACCCTTCCCAAGCTTGACTTTGAGCCGTGGACTAAAACGGAGAAGTTCTTTGCTTCTGTTGTGGAGATGCAAAGAAAAATCAACAAGTGGCAGAGCAAGGTGCTGAAGAAGCTTGCAAGGAAGGTTAAATCACTTCAAGGAGGCTCACCTAAGAAAGCAGCAAGCGAGGAGGTTCAACAGCCCGAGAAGAGGAGACTTTGAACCGGTGGAGTTGTCATCCGTGAGATGCAAGGCAGCAACATTCAGCCGGCGCGTCTTTCTCTCCAGGAACCAACCGGCAAGGGCAAAACCATAGTCTCTACCTCCTCTGGAACATCCTCAAGTTCCAGCCGAGACTAGACCAGAGGTAACAACCTTCTTCCATTGTACATAACCGCTCATATTTGCTTCTTTTTGATTTGTGTTTTGGTGCTCCTTTGAATTTGTTTGCCACTGGGACGGTGTCAAGCAAGTTTGGGGGAGTACATGTGTGGTTTAACATGTGTTTTCTTATCTTATTTTCCCTTTAGCATCCTTGAGTCTTTAGTTTCATGAAAAATTGGTGAAATTTTTAAATTTTTTCAAAGATTCATGTAGTTGCATTCATCTTGTCAAAACATTTTAGGATTGAGTCTAGAATTTTTAAGCAACTAGGTTATTTGCATTTGCATAAGGGGTTAAAGTTTTCTTAAAAAGCTATTTTATACTCATGAATTGTTTCAAAGCCCTAGTTAGTAGTCCTCTAATGCTTTGCTTATGCTTTGAAAGTATGTTCTTACCATGCTTGGATCACTTGCTATGATTTTCATGACTTGAATTGAACTCTCATGATTTGTAACTTGTCCTAATAAGTGAAAACCTTAATCTGAAATTTTAATTATCATCCTTATGCATTTGAAAATGAACACATGGATTTTAATATATTTAGGCTCTCTTCTTTCTTTTACCACTCTTTGTGAGCCTAAGTAGAACTCCCACCTTGAAGCCAAATATTTCTTGTGTGACATCATTGTGAGGCCTTCTTTTTCGGTTTTGAACTTAGCATAAAGTGTTAGGTTTAGGCGACATGATTGGGTTCTCATATGATTGCTAGCTTTGCATTTTGAAGCTAGATATAGGCTTAGGATAAGTTTGGGGGATCATTGGGGTTGTTTTCATGTTTATATGTTCTCGGTTTCAAAAGAGTTTGGTGCTTAAAAGAAAGAAATATGTTTTAAGTGAAGG
This sequence comes from Thlaspi arvense, assembly GCA_911865555.2. Classification (NCBI taxonomy): domain Eukaryota; kingdom Viridiplantae; phylum Streptophyta; class Magnoliopsida; order Brassicales; family Brassicaceae; genus Thlaspi; species Thlaspi arvense. Next base: position 18,501,087 of record OU466860.2, read on the forward strand.
GTTGTGTTTAAAAATTATATATATGCTCTAATAAATTTCAGGAGGTAGCTCTCTCAAATAAAAATAGAAAAAAAAGCCTAAGTGCCAAAATAGAAGAAAAGAAAAAGAAAAGAAAAAAAAAATAAACAAGAGAGCTACCAATAAGGAATAGTTAAAAAGCAAATTATTTTCAACCTTTTCACTAGCCTAAAGAGTTAAAAATGTTTTATGTTTTGAATTGGGGGATGCTAAGCTTTTGCCTTGAGAAAAGGGGTAGATTCCAAGTGGTGAGTGAGGATAAAAGTTAATAAATGAGATGGGTTTAGGATCATTGTTAGTTTACATGGGTAGATGAGAATCTGATCATGTATGCATCAATTGCCTTTACCTTTAGCATTATGCATAAAGTTTTTGCCACTTATGAGAGAAACCCTTGTTTTAAATGAAAACCCTCTTCAAATAAGATCATTTATGCTCATAACATGCACCCTTAGCCAAATGTGTTCTGCTTTAAAGTGCATAAGTTTGATTCATGGTTCGGATGTTAATGAATGTTAAAGGATGAGTTTCTTTGATTGACAGGAATAGGAGAGTCATGATTTGAATTTCCTTGTGCGATGAGTATGGCTAAGTACTTTGGAGTATGAGTGTGTGCATAGCATTTTAGAACTGTTAACTAGGACATTGAGATTGATTCATTTGAAAGACACCTTTGCAAGAAGCTTAAACCCTCATCCGTTTTTAAAACCTCTCTTCCTTTCTTATTTTTGTTGCTTGAGGGCAAGCAAGAAGTAAGTTTGGGGGAGTTGATGTTACTGTATATTGCATGCATTTTGCATACATATTAGTAAGCTTTTCATGCATTTACATCACGCTTTAGACTAGATTGCGTCACTTAGGATCCTAGAGCATTCTCGCACCAGCATACGCATGTTCCTTGCATTTTGCATCACATTCAGGTTGTTTCTGGCTACTTTGGAGTCGTGGAGGTTCGTGGCCATGCTGAAGCTGTTGTGGCGGTTCGTGGAAGGTCGGATGTTTGCTAAGGACCAGAGATTGGGGAGCAGATTGAGCATGGCAAGTCGATCTAGATGAGATCGACCAGAAGATCGAGAAGACCAGGCGATCCAAGGAAAATGATCGAGACGAAGATCGAGTCCACCACTCGATCCAACCGAAGATCGATACCAAGATCGGATGCAACACTCGATCCGCCGAAGATGATCGAGACCCAGATCGAGTTGAAGACGCGATATCCGAAAGTGATCGAGAGAGCCACTCGATCCCGAAGTCGATCTCTGTCCTTTCAACCGCTTTTGGCCGCTAGCGAGGGGGGGACCATCGAGCTGTTTTCGCCATTTTGGGAAGGCGGCGATGTCTCTTTCCATACACGCTTTTCATTCTTATCTTTTTAAGCTTTCTCTCTGTTTTCGAAGGAATACGCCATTGTTGAACTTGGAGCTTTTCTTACTTTTGTATTCGAATCGTTTGATGTTTAATCTAGTTCTTTTTCATGTTCATCGTTTCTTTCTTCATGCTTTGCTTGATTTACCTTATGTGTAGTGAGTATTTTCGTTTGGGTTTCGGGGTTGAGAGGATTCAAGGGGTCAAAAAGGTTTTCAATCTTGGAGTTTTCTAGCGCTTAATGGCTACCTCTTCTAGGGTGTTGAGTTCCTAAGGCTTAAAGACTCTCACGCCAAGAGCTTTATGATCCGAGAGGTCTCTTACCTTGACAGGATCCAGAGACCTCTGAAGATCGCACCCTAGAGGCTAGTTACCCCATCCCAAAAGCCATGGAAGTTTGGGGGACTAGTTAAGCCATGTGTTTGAAATCTGTTTTTCCTGCCCTTCAACCTCTCTTTCCACCAGAAGCCATGGGTTTGGAGGAGAGGATGAAGGAGTGATCTATACCGAAAGCCACGAATAGATCTTATTTTGTTTTCAAGGCTTAGAGATTCTCACAAAGTGAGTTGATTTAAAGTTTTCAACCCAAGCTCGGATCTTTGAAACCCCTGATCATGAATCTCAACCCTAAACCCTCTTTCTTAGCATTTTTACATCCTCTCTCGTCTTTCGCTTGATCTTTGATAGCATCCTGGTCGTTAGTTTCGCTGTTCTTACATTTTTAGACAAGATCGATCGTTGTTGCTCGATCTAGTGGTCGATTCACTAGTCGAATTTTAGTAATTCGTAGCTTTGTTCTTTAATTATTCTGTTTATTCCTCATGGTAGTTTGATCATTCCTGGTAATTTTGAAATAGTTTTGCATTCCATTTAATTGCTGCATCTAGTTTTTAGGGATTTTCTCAAAACCGATCTTTATTCGCTTAGATTTGCAAAGCCCTTGCATTCTCTTTGCTCTTTCTATCATCCTAGGTGTGGATTGACTCTCTCTTTCATACTCTGCTACAACCTGTCTTGCATTTGAGTTTTGATAGCCGTATTGCATTCACACCCTTGCAAAACAAAGTTATCAAAGATGTATGCATGAAAACTACTCTAAATGCATGCTAAATATGCGAAATATAAGAGTATATCAACTCCCCCAAACTTGCCTTTTGGTTGCCCTCAAGCAAACATAATTCAAGAAAGGAAGGAGAGGTTTAAAAATGGGAGCTCAAATTTCCAAAAGTGTTTAAGCAAAATAATCAATTCAATGGTCCTAGTTCTCAATTCTAAGATGCAACACACAAACTTCTATTCCAAAGAACTTAGCCATATTCTTCACATATTGAATCTAAAATCATGACTTGCCTATTCTAAACAATCCAAGAATACTAACCTTTAACATTCAATTAAGATCAAACCGTGAATCACACTTATGCATTTTAAAACCGAATACATTTGGCTAAGGGACAAGGTTATGAGACAAAAATGATCTCATTCATGAGGGTAATTCAAGCAACGGTTTATCTAAAAAAGGGTTGAACTTATGCATAATGCTAAAGGTAAAGGCAATTGATGCATATATAACTAGACTCTCATATACCCATATGCACTAACAATGATCCTAATCCCTCTCTCATTCATTTTTTTTTCAACACTCACCCTCTAGAGACTACCCTCAAAAAGAAGGCAAGACGCCAAGCAAAACCCCAATAAACACATCATTCAAACCTCTCTTATAACTAGTGGTATTGCCTTAAACATTTTTAGCTCTTTTCCTTTATTTTGATAGCTCTTTTCTCATATTTTTATTATTTTACTTGGCCTTTTGGTTCTTTTTATTCTTCTCTTTTCTTTTTGAGAGCTATCTCTTTTTTTTTTTTTAACTCGAGCTTTCATTTAAAATAAGGCCAACTGATTAAAACCATGCATCCCTTTTTGTTCAAACTCTAAACACGAATCTCTTTTCAAACCCAAAGCAAATAAGCAATTTCAATCAACACCCGTGAATTCCTCATCCCAAATCAAGCCTAAAACTAGCTTCAATATGCAAAGCTAGCATCAATATGAGAGCCTTATCATGTCGCCTAAACCTAACACTTTATGCCAAGTTCAACCGAAAATAAAAGGCCTCACAATATAATATCACACACAAAATTTGGCTTGAAAGGAGGATAAGGGATAAGGTGAGGTGTTCTATTTAGGCTTACAAAAGAGTGGTGAAACGAGTAAGAAAGCCTAAATATGTATATGTAATCCACGTATTCTTTTTCAAATGCACAAGTATGATAATTCAAAATTCAAGTTAAGGTGCTCACTTGGTAGGGAAGGATTCAATTCATGTTTGTACAATTTAAGCCACGAAAATCAAGACAAATGGTCCAAGTATGATTATAGCTTACTTTCAAAGTTTGAATAAAGCATCAAAGAACTACTAACTAGGGCCTTGAACTAATTCATGAGCTTAAAACACTTTACAAGGAAAATTTTATATCATTGCTCCCTATGCAAATGCAAACAACCTAAATGCTTAAAATTCTAGACTCAATCCTAAAATATTTAACAATGCAAATGCAAGCTATATGATTTTTTTTTTTGAAATGTTTTAAAAAAATTTCTGATTTTTTTTTTGTATATTTCTATGCACTTAGATGATGCATGAAGACTCAAAGATGCAAACACAAAATAAGATCCAAATAAAAACATGTCAAAGCACACGCTCTCCCCCAAACTTGAATGACACTGTCTCGGTGGCAAACAAATTCAAGAGGAGACCAAAAACACAAAGCAAAAAAAACAAAAAAAATGCATGATATTTACAATTGTTGAGTTTTGGTACCTCGGAACTAAGCATGACTGGAGCTTGAGGTTGCTCCGGTCCTCCTGCTCTTTCTAGGAGTGTCATGAAGCACCTCCTTGTCCTTGTTCTTGCTCGTGCCCTCGTGAAGAGAAAGGCGTCCAGCTTGATCACCTTCTTGAGGCTCACGGATCTCCACACCTCCGGTTGAGCGTCTTCTCATTTTTCGCCCATTTGCTCAACCTCCTGGCTCACACTTGTCTCGGATGAGCTCCCTTGAAGGTCCTTGATCTTCTTCGCCAGCTTCTTGATCATCTTGCCTTGCCACTTGTTAACCTTGCTCAGAATCTCAACAACCAAGGCAAGGAACTTCTCAGCTTTTGTTCGCGGCTCATAGTCTAGCTTGGGGAGATCAAAGCTTGGCAGCATCTCAGCATCCGTAGAAGGGGACTCTGAAGGTTAGCGAGTGAGCTGAGGTGGTGCTGTTGTGCCTCCAAGAGGTGCAAAGCACTCTTCATCGCTTGGCAAGAACTCAATGGTACCGATGCTTTGGAGGTGGGTTTCCTCTGAATTAGGCAGGATGCAAACCTTCTTCTCATAGTGGTGGTTGTATAACAGGTAGGCATAGAAGCCAGGAGCTGGAGTAGGTCCCAAGGAATCAGTGTGGCGCAAGTAGGTCTCATCCATGTAAGCTCTCTCCGCGCAAGGCTCAAACTCCGAAAGAGGTACTCCCGCTTGTGTGAACAACGGTGTGAGGAAGCCTCCTATGAGTGCAGAGCTCGCCTTACACCTCAACGGCCACGCCTTGTACTTAACTAAAGAAGAAGCCAAGATGCAACCGTAGTTGACGTCTCCTCCAAGCTCATCCTCCATTGAGTCATCATTTTTCTCACGATTACATACAACCTTCTTAACTCCTTGGTAAAGGAAGCACAGCTCGTTCTTGGTAACTGTTGGAGCCACGGATCTTCCACTGAAGGTGTTGGCTAGTAGCTTGAGGGCGTATCTCAGCACAGGGTTTCACACCTTCTTGATCTTGGCGGTGTTGGCTTTGTAGTCATCATCGCTGATCAAGTCCCATAGAGAGTTGGCGGATTTGAGCGGAGGGAACTCTACATGCTTGGCCGCAGCATTGAGACCTTAGGCTTGGCATAACTCGGTGATGGAGAGGTGGTAAGCTTGCTTCATGATCTTGAATGTGACATGACCTTTGGGGGGAGCTTGAATGCTTGGATCTTCATATGAGAAGTCCAAGGTAGAGAGGAAGTCAAGCGTGGCCTCGAGGTAAGTAGGGCAGTCCATCCGTGATAGGCACGCAAGCCCCATGTCCTTGAGAAGCTCGTCAAAATCCTCCAACAAGCCTAGCTTTTCCAAGAGGTCCCTACTCGCAAACTTCGTAGGTTCAAACCGCAGCCTCTCAAGCCTCTTCTTTGCTTTCCTCTCTTCCTTAGTCCATCTGACCCTTTCTTCAACCACTTGCGGAGCTTCTCCTTGAGTTGACAAATCTCTGCTTCTCTTGGGTGCCATGGTACCTGAAACACAAGTTCTCAAAGAGAAGGTTAGTATAGGGGACGATTAAGAGAGAAAGATAGGCAAAGAGAGAAATCTCTAAATATAAATCCTAGATTTTTGGGTATTTTATAAAATTTATCAAAAAATAGAAGAAGAAAATCTCTTAAGATAAGATTAAATCAAAAAATTTTCCCTACTACCAAGATATTCCTAAAACTTTATCCTAATCACTAGCAAATAACAATCCACCAATTAAATTAAATGAAATTTTCTAAAAACTCAAACATATAATTCAATAAACTCGAAAATACCTTTGAAGGGGATGTTTAAAAGATGCTCTATGCCTTTTAAAAACAGAACTCACACTCTCTCTTTCTAAAAATCAGTTACGAAATGCAATGTGAAGAGAGTGTGGATGCAAAGTCTTATAAAGACAAAAATCTTGGATGCATGCAAGTGGTTTCTGAAAAAGTTGTGGTCAAGGCACACATTCTCATGGTCAAAGATGCTTGCCTTGACCACAATTCAAATTTAAAATAAGAGGGAAAGAGAAAGAGGGGGAAAATTTTGAGCCAACCTCGGCATGAGATCAAGTCAAATTGGTCGATCTTGATCTCGATCTCTTGCCTATATTGTCTGTGATAGAGAAGCTTGATCGATTGGGGGCTCGATTTAATTTGAATTGAGCCTTAGATCGAGTCTGCTCCTCGATCCAAGATTCCACGTGATTATGGCCATGCTCCTTAGATCGACCTCCTTGATCGATTTCAAGGTCGTTTTAGCAAGGATCGAGTGAGCTGATCGAGTGAAGTGATCGATCCAGTTCGAGGATCGAGTGAGACCAGTCGATCCACATCCCGTTTGCATTTCGAGCTAAACGTATGGGTGGGTCATCCTCTCGTAATCGACTGACTCACTCGATTGTCTACTCGATCTCATCAAGATCGAGTGACTTTACTCGATTTACTAGCTCGATCTAGTAAAGATCGAGCCAGGATAGGTCGATCTATCACTCGATCGTTTGCCTCTACTTCTCATTTCCTTGCCTTGTAAGCTCCAAGATCATGATCTCCGGTTCCCATCTACTTGTACCTACACACTTAAACTAAAATGCATAAAATTGAAACAGAAATAAAGCAAAAATATGTACAATGATAGTCATGGGAATGCCTCCCAAGTGCACTTGTTTTACGTCTCTTAGCTTGACTTTACTTGGTTAGGCTAGAGGGGGATCTTGGAGAAGCAACGGGGTGCTCTCCTTGCTGCAATCACTTGCCATGTAGGGCTTGACTATATGCCTATTCACCGTGAAACTCTCTCCACTCTTGCCAACCAAAGTAACCGCTCTATACGGTAGCACTTCTTTTATCTTAAACGGACCGCTCAACCTGGACTTCAGCTTTCTGGGGAACAGCTTCAAACACGAGTTGTAGAGAAGAACCAGACTTCCCTCCTTGAGCTCCTTAAGCACCAGCTTCTTCTCATGAACCGCATTGGCCCTCTCTTTGTAGATCTTGGCGCTTTCATAAGCATCCAACCTCAATTCATCAAGCTCATGAAGTTGCACCAGTCTTTTCTCTTGTGCCGTCTTGAGATTAAAGGTCACTTGCTTCACAGCCCAAAGAGCTCTGTGCTCTAACTCCACAGAGAGGTGACAAGACTTGTGTCATATAGGAGGTTGAAAGGCGTGGTACCAATGGGAGTCTTGAAAGCCGTTCTATACGCCCAAAGAGCATCATCAAGCCTGCTTGCCCAATCCTTCCTAGTCACTCCTGCGGTTCTCCTTAGGATAGCCTTGATTTGCCTATTTGAAACCTCCACTTGGCCACTGGTTTGAGGGTGATAAGGCGTAGCTACCTTGTGTTTAACTCCATACTTCCTTAAAAGACCCTCAAAAACCTTGTTGATGAAGTGGCTGCCCCCATCACTAATCACCACCTTAGGAGCCCCAACCCCTGGAAAAATGATAGTCTTGAAAAACTTGACTACCACCTTTGAATCATTAGTTGGTGAGGCTATGGCTTCCACCTACTTAGACACATAGTCTACTGCTACAAGGATGTACTTGTTGCCATATGATGATGGGAGTGGACAAATAAAATCAATTCCCCAAGCGTCAAAGACCTCCACTTCAAAGATAGGTACCTGCGGCATCTCATTCCTCTTTGTTATGTTTCCGGACTTTTGGCAAACTTCACACGATTTTAGAAACTCGTGTGCATCCTTGAAGAGTGTAGGCCACCAAAACCCGGCTTGTAGAAACTTTGTAGCCGTCTTGAATGAAGCAAAGTGCCTACCATAAGTCAAACTGTGGCAATGGAGAAGGATGTCTTTTGCTTCTTCTCTTGTGAAACATCTTCGGTATAGGCTGTCTACACCCCTCTTGTACAGATATGGATCTTCCCAAAAGTAGTGAGAGATGTCCCTCATGAACTTCTTCCTATGGTAATAGTCCAGGTGAGTAGGCTCTTCCCCATAAGCCAAGTAGTTGACAATATCCACATACCATGGTATATCTTCTTCCTTGATACTCAAGACTTCTTCAAACTTCTCCTCTAGCTTCACACATACCACGGTGTTAACCATCATAAGCTGCTCTTCAGGGAGTGAGTCATCCAAAGGTAAGACATCATTCACCCTCATCCTTGAAAGATGATCCGCTACACCGTTCTCTATACCCTTCTTATTCTTGATCTCCAAATCAAACTCTTGTAAGAGTAGGATCCATCTCAAGAGTCTTGGTTTGGTGTCTTTCTTGGAGTATATGTACCTCAAGGCGGCGTGATCAGTATACACAATGACCTTAGAACCCACCAAGTAAGACCTAAACTTCTCAAAAGCAAAGACCACAGCTAGAAGCTCTTTCTCGGTGGTTGCATACTTCACTTGCGTGTCATCCAAGGTTCGGCTTGCATAGTAAATCACATGCAGCTTCTTATCCTTCCTCTGACCCAAGACAGCACCCATGGCGTAGTCACTCGTGTCGCACATAATCTCAAACGGCAAATCCCAATCCGGAGCTTGAACTATAGGCGCGGTGAGCAAGGCTTCTTTGATGGTCTTAAAGGCTTGTAGGCATTCTTCATCGAAGATAAACTTGTCTGCCTTCCATAGTAGCCTTGTAAGAGGACGTGCTATCTTGGAGAAATCCTTGATAAAGGGCTTGTAGAAGCCAGCATGCCCCAAGAAGCTCCTAATCCCTTTCACATTAACTGGAGGCTCCAAGCTCATCATAACCTCAATCTTTGCTTTGTCAACCTCAGTCCCATGCTCAGAAACCTTGTGCCCAAGTACAATGCCTTCCTTCACCATAAAGTGACACTTTTCCCAATTAAGCACCAAGTTTGTCTCCTCACATCTCTTGAGAACCCTGCAAAGATTTGACAAACAACCACCAAACGAAGCACCATACACAGAAAAATCATCCATGAAAACTTCTACCATTTCCTCTATAAGGTCAGTGAAATTAGACATCATGCACCTTTGAAAGGTTGCTGGTTCATTACATAACCCAAAGGGCATCCTTCGATAAGCAAAGGTACCATAAGGGCATGTGAAAGTGGTTTTCTCTTGGTCATTAGGATGAATGGGAATTTGAAAGAAACCGCTATACCCATCTAGGAAACAATAGTATGGGTGATTAGCTAATCTCTCTAGCATTTGATCAATGAAGGGAAGAGGGAAATGATTTTTTCTAGTGGCTGAGTTGAGTTTCCTATAATCAATACACATTCTATGTCCGGTTATTGTTCTTGTAGGAATCAACTCATCTTTTTTCATTTTTTATAACCCTGATACCCCCTTTCTTTGGTACCACATGGACCGGAGAGACCCATGTGCTATCACTGATATCACGTCAGCCTCTAAGAGTTTTAAGATTTCTTTCTTGACTACTTCTTTCAAATTCGGGTTCAAACGTCTTTGATGCTCAATAAAAGAAGTGTTTTCATTCTCTTAGTGAATCCTATGAGTACAAAGCATTGGTGAAAGGCCCTTGATGTCACTGAGAGAGTACCCAATGGCCTTCCTATACTTTCTCAACTCCTTAAGGAGCGAGACTAACTCATCATCACTTAGCTTTTCATTCACAATGACCGGATAGGTATCATTTGGTCCCAAGAAAGCGTACCTTAGACCATTTGGAAGCTGCTTTAGGTCCACCTTTGGGGCTAGCAGCTCGCTCCAGTCCTCCTCTTGGCTGGTGTTGAGGTTGCTGTCCTCATTCGCCTCTTTTGAACTCGAGTCATGAGCTCTCAAGCTGTCTTCTTGAACCGTTCCAACAGCAGAGATCGAGCCAGTAAGTCGATCGCTTCCTCGTTCTAGGCTGGATCGATTGCAGTCTCTTGATTCACTTGCTCGATTGGATATGGATTGAGCAGGGGATCGATTCACTAGGTTGTTTTCTGAACAGATCGAGTCGTCTTGATCGATCGTGAGATCGATCTCTTGCTTGGATCGAGACATTTTCTCGATCTCCAGGTCGATCTTATGGCAATAGCCTTCATCTTCTTTCACAACCTTGCAAGAATCAAGGATGTGAACATACTCCAGGGTTTGCTCACTCAAGAAGCCTTACTCCCCACACTCATTTGTCAAAGCCAGCTGTAGATGATCCTCTTGTGCCAATTCCTCAAACAACTCATCAGCCAATGCATCCAAAGTTTCTATGTAGAACACTTGCCCATCAGTCGCTGGCTTCTTCAAAACTTCGTTGATGCCAAAGTTAAGCTTGATGTCCTTGCCCAGGTGCAGAGAAATCTTGCCATTCTTCACGTCTATGATTGCTCCAGCAGTTGCTAGAAAGGGTCTACCAAGGATTAGAGGGTCCTTTGGTTCCTCATCCATTTCTAGCACTACAAAATCTGTTGGCATATTCACATTGCTGATCCTCACGGGTAGGTCTTCAAGCAATCCTATAGGGAGCCTTATACTTTGGTTAGCCAGAATGAGAGAGATTGTACACTCCTTAAACTTGGTAAAGCCTAGCTTTTTGGCAATAGAGTGAGGCATAAAATTAATGCTTACACCAAGATCACATAAGCAGCTTTCAAACTTCAAAGGGCCTAGTGCACAAGGTATAGTGAATGACCCCGGGTCTCCTAGCTTCTTCGGGGCTATCTCCTTGTGGATGATTGCACTGCACTCTTGACTCAATACCAAGACCTCGTCACTCTCTTTCTCCTTCTTAGCAAGAGTATTCTTCAAAAACTTGGCATATTTTGGCATCATACCCAAGCAATCAACCACCGGCAGTTTGATCTCAACGTTCCTTATGTGCTTCTCAAATAAGGCCATATGCTTCTGAGTCAACTGCTTCTTGAAACGTCCAGGGAAGGGGAGCTTCGGTTTGTAAGGTGGAGGCACGAAAGCTTCTTTCTCTTTGCTGACATCGTCCACTTTTTTCTCTAAAACCGCTTCCTTGCCTTTCTTTGGTCTTGGAATGTAGACATTGTCAAACGTGATCTCTTGATCATTTGAGAGATTACTCTCCCCCTCTTGAATCACAATGTCCTCATTGTCGTCAGGTGTAGACCTTGGTGGTAGCTCATTCCCACTTCTCAAAGTTGTAGCATTGGCATACTCCTTAGGGTTTGCCTCATACTTTCCGGGTAAGCTTCCTTGACCGCTTGAACTGGCCTTTCCTCTCTCTAGCTGGCGAATCTTGTTGTTCAAGTTGGTGATTTGTGTAGATACAATCAGAGAAGAGTCCAGCCGGTTGTTCATATCAACAAACTTCTGATTTGTAGATGCTTGTCCCTGAAGTAATTGTTGAAACATAGCTTGAACCGGATCTTGAGGTGGAGGTTGAACTTGTTGCTGCTGAGGCACGAAACCAGGAGGAAACACAGGAGAGTAGCTTTTGTTCCCTTGCTGTTGCTGGCCTTGGAAGTTCCCTTGTCTTTGCCCTTGGTACCCACTGTTTTGTGTAAACCATCCTTTGTTGTAAGGAACAAAAGGTTTTCCTTGTTGAGGAGGGTACACTTGATCTTTAGGGTTCTCCACATTGGTACTTCGGTAAGATAGGTTGTTGTTGCCTTGATACCTTTGAACATAGCCCTGTGGCTTAGTATAGTCTAGGCCTCTAACCCAATTCGCTTACTCTTGGCTCTCCTCTAGCTCATCTATAATATCCGTAGCCTCTTGCTTTTGATTTGTAAGTACCAACTTGTCAATCTTTTCATGGAGAGATTTCAGCTCCTTCTTGTTTGCCTCAAGGTAAGATCCTCTTGATGCTCTATCATAATCTTCAGCATAGTTCCCATCACTCAAAGCAAGATTCTCAATGAGCTCCATTCCCTCTTCTACATTTTGGCCAAGAAAGTTGCTTTTACTCACCGTGTCTAGGAGCATTCGAATCTTGGGAAGAGCTCCTCTATAGATGGTGCTCAAGAGTGTCTCCTCACTGAAGCCATGATGAGGACATGGAATGGTGTAATCCTTGAACCGCTCCATTGCTTCACTAAAGGCCTCATTTTTCCTTTGTGTAAAACCGCTGATCTCACTCCTTAAGCGAGCTGTCCTTGTACTTGAGAAGAACTTAGACATAAATGCCTTCTTGCAATCAGCCCATGAGGTTATAGTTCCCTGAGGTAAGGTCTTCTCCCAATGTCTTGCTTTATCCACAAGGGAGAAAGGGAAAAGCCTAAGCTTGAAGCTGTCCTCCGAGATCCCATTGACCTTGATCATACCGCACACTTGCTCAAAGTTGTCTAAGTGCTCCAAAGGATCGTCCATTGCAAGTCCATAAAATTGGTCATTCTGCACTATTGAGACAAAGCCTGGCTTGATCTCAAAGTTGTTGTTTTGCACCGGTGGAGGAGTGATGCCAAAACGGTTGTGATGAGTATTTGGTGCATCACCCGCTCCAATGATCCTTGGTGGCCTTTGGGCGTTGTTGGGGTTTCCATTACCCCTAGCAGCAGCAGCACGGTGAGGTGGAGCCTCAGCTTGGTCTTGCTCAGCCATACCCTCAAAATCAAGAATATCTGGTTGCAATATCTCCTCAAAGTCTTGTGCTTGTTCTCTAGTCCTTCTTTCCCTTGCACGTCCAAGTTGATGAATGTTGTCTAGAGGTTGTAGTAGATTGTTGTCACCTCTAGACCTCAGATTCATGTACCTGGGAAGACATGTATGTAGGTAGCAATATTAGTAACCAAAGTAAAAATAAAAACTTAGTCTCTACTAAGCTCCAAATACTAATATTTCAACTCAAACCCAAGTTGGCAATGGCGCCATTTGATAACAAGATTTTTACTGCCTTTTAAATCAAAGCTAAAGCCTAGTATAGTGGTAAGTATAGTGCTTTAGGTGTCAATCCAGCTCAGGTTGATGAAAGATACTAGGAATGCAAGAACTTGTAAAGCTAAGTGAAATCCGGATTATTTGAAGAGAAAATCTATGAAAACTAAATGTAACTACTAAATGACCACGAAAACTATTTTAAAATCCCTACTGAAGGGTTAAACAAATGCTAGATGACTTCTAATAATTTAGAATGCAAAGCTACTAGTTTTTAAAATTTGAAAACTAAAGACAAATAAACAGAGAAAGTTCTAACAGTCTAGGAAATGATTTTTAAGAAACTAATGCAAAAGATTCAAACTTTAGAACTAAGAAAAGATAACTTTAAGTTTTTAAATGCTAAAAATAGATTCAAAGGTTGAGGATCATGTTTAAGAGGTTCAAGATTCAAACTTTGGGTTTTGAAAACATAGGTCTACACATTGAGTGCTATCTCTAAGCCTTGAGAAGCTAAACAAGATTTATCTATGACATGTGGTATAAATCTTTTCCTCAACCCTTCCTCATAACCCATGGTGTGTGGTAGAAAGAAAAGTTGAAGAACATGAAGCATAAATCTCAAATAATAGCCTAACTAGCTCCCTAAGCATCCATGGCGTTTGGGAAAGGATGAGCTAGTCTCTTGGATTTGGTTTTAAAGGATCTCCTGAATCCTGCTAAGGTAAGGAAATCCCTGAAATCAAAGAGATCTTTCCCAAGACTCTCTAGGCATTAAAACCCTCAAATCCAAGAAGAGATTAAGTTAAGAGCAAGAAAAAGACCAAAGCATAAACCTTTAAAACCCTTAATCACCTCAACCTTAAACCCTTGGAAAATGACGCACTACACATGATTAAAACACACGAAAATGCAAGGAATGAAAAGATAAGCATGATTAAATTATTAAGCAAGAGAGATTAAAGGAATTACTTCAGATTAAAGCAAGATTAAAATCTACAAAATATGAAAAGCTTAAAACTTAGACAATGACGGTTTTTCAAAGCATAAACATAAAAGATGGGAGACAAAGTGTAAGATAGATAATGGTTCAGTTTCGTTGCCCAAAAATAGGGTAAAACTAAAAATGGTCCCCTCACTAAAATCCAAAACATGAGCTGTCCGGATAAGGTTCCGAGATCAATCTGAGTCATCGATCTCTCACTCGATCTTCTGTGTAGAACGTCTTCTTTTGCTCGATCTTTGGGTCGATTCGGTCAGGTGGATCGAGTGCTTCCATCGATCTTCTGGTCAATCCTCAAACGATCAGGTCGTGACCTCGATCTGGCCATCGTTCTTCTCGGACTTAGTCCCGTGTCCGTACTCACCTTCGATCACCTTGGTCGATCTTGATCTTGATCCTCTTCCTTGAAACGACCCGAGTAACTTGTTCTTCTGGTTGATCTCGTCTAGATCGACCTGCCTACCTTGATCTGCGCCTTGATCCCGGTTCCTTTGCTGCATGGCTGAGTTCTTCCACGTATCCATAGGCTCCTTTTCAATCCTTAGCATGTCAACGCACCCTCCATAGCTCCCAAGTGTATCCAAAACAACCTGAATATGATGCAAGAATGCAAGAAATATGCAAAATGCTAATGCAAAGTGTTCTAGGACCTAAAATGTGATAAATGGTGCAAACTAGCCTATTATGCAAGATGTATGCATGAAAACTACTCTAAATGCATGCTAAATATGCGAAATATAAGGTTTGCTTCATAAACTATCATTTCTTTGCTCTTAATCTGTGCATGTTCAAAATCGCTTAGTATATGTTTTTAAGAGCAGGCTTTGATTAGTTCTAAGTGTTGTGCTTTTGTTTTGAAATGTGGATTTGTTTAAAATGAGCAAGTTAGATGTTTATGCTTTGTTTACTGTTCATCTATCTCATTACTTGCTTAACTATCATCCCTTTGCATGATCAGCATCTCTTTTGCCCAAGAACCGTTTTGCTAGATTCTCATGCATAAGTGCTTATACTTTATGTATTATAGCTTAAATAAACTGTTAGATTTTGATTTCCTCTAGCTTTATAGAAGTTTAATCTTGTTGTTAATACTTGTTAAGCTTTTCTAAGCCTAGAGAGTTTTCTTTTTAAAGCTTTCAGTTATATGGTTCTTCAGCTTTTGTTCTTTCACTTACCCTGTTTTCAAGCTTTGCTTTTGAAGGTACCATGGGGAGAACAAACATAGCTGCTGGGAAAAAGGGAAAGGCACATCAGAAGGAAGCACCCACTTCACCAAGAGCAAGAAGAGACAAAGGGAAGGGCGCTGCTACTGAGCACTCATCCAAAGCTGCTGGAAAGAGACCAGTTGGGGATAAAGACGCCAACCAGAACAGGAAGGATACAACTGTGGAGGAAGAAGTCCGCTACCATGAGCCAAGTGCTAGAAAACTCATGGAGGCTTTCAACCAATGCACTTTCAAGCCAACAAGATACCCTTGTGCTAGTACAATGAAGGCACTAGGGATCTACATGGACTGCAAGAGAGTGTTTGGAAATATGGAACTTGAAAGCCTAATGACAACACCACTCCCATCATACCAACAACTTACTTACCAGTTTCTCTCCACCCTCCAAGTGGTCTGGTATGAAGACAGTGAGCTTCATAATAAAGATGGGTGGTTCTCTTTCGAAATTG
Source organism: Thlaspi arvense (assembly GCA_911865555.2). Taxonomy (NCBI): domain Eukaryota; kingdom Viridiplantae; phylum Streptophyta; class Magnoliopsida; order Brassicales; family Brassicaceae; genus Thlaspi; species Thlaspi arvense. The sequence goes on from OU466860.2 coordinate 18,516,678, forward strand.
GCAATCAGAGGTTCACCTCCACCTTCCTGACTATCGCTAAAGCTCTTGATCTAAGGTCCTACCCCAACAAGCTGAGCACTTTCGACATTTCCAGGAAGCAGCACGCCATACTATGGGAAGCTATTGGGGCTGGGCAATTCGTGCCTGGAACAACAAGGAATCAGCACCTAAAGCATCCAGCTGTGAGATATGCTCACAAGGCGCTTGCAAACATGCTCTTTGCAAGGAAGGAGACAACATATCTCACAGGAAGGGAAATCGACATGATATACCAGGGAGTGTATGATATTGTAGGCACCACCAGAGATGGGAGACCTCTCAAGGCGCCAGAAAAATATCCATGCTATGTGTCTATGCTGATGGAGCAGCTCCGTTACTACCAAAGCTGGGTTCTAAGCACGGTGAAAAATGGGAGAAGCCCACAGCTTGACATTGGGGGGATTGTGACAGCTGTTCTTCTGACTAGTGGGGTAGACCTTGAGGGATATGAAGATGATGCTCTTGAGCCACAATGGATTGATATAGCCTATCTCATGAGAAGCCACTTCCTTGAAAAAAGCATTAGTGGAAAGCATATATACACCTTCATCAAGGGCTTGATTACATCAGCAAAAGTCCTTCTCCCTAATCCAAGGCTCACCTCTTTCACCAAGAGGAGCAACATCAGCTTCAACACAAGTGATGATCAGCTTTACCAAGACGGCCATATTCCTGGAGAAAGAGAACAAAACAGTGAGGAGGAAACACTGAAGAGATTAAAGAAGAAGCTGAAGAAGATCACCAAGGAGATGTTGCTGCTGGCGCTGAAGGCCAAAGCAGAACCTATGAACAAGATGAGCTTGAAGAAGAAGAAGTGTTGAGCTACAGTTCAAGGCAGTTCCACTTTAAATCCTATGATGCACCAAACCAAGGAGGCTCTTTGAAGGTAGCTCATGAGCACATCAACTCTCTATAGAAGTGGTGTAAATGGCAAGACAAAGCCATAAAGAAGTTGGTGAAGATGGTTAAGGGGAAGTTCAAAAAGGACAAAGCAACATCAGCAAGAACTTCCCACCAAAGCCATACTCATGAGCACACTCCTGATCAAAAAGAGCATCTACAACAAGCTGAGCCAACTGAAGAGGAGGACGCTGTTTGGAACCCCCATGGAAGACATTCTTTCCATGCACAGCCAAGTAATCAATGGGGGACATGTGCACAACCACGAGCTTCATCTTATGAGCCAAGTACTCATGTACCATCAGCTTGGGAACCAACTCCCACTCCCTCTAAAGTTCAGGAGACATGGCAATGGGGTCAACAAGGGAACTCTTCTCAAGCAGAGCAGCCATGGTCAAGCTGGGTTGAACCACCACAAGAAGCAGAGCATTCTACCAAGGTTTATGAGAGAAGAAACAAGAGGAGAGCTAGCAAGTCTCGTCAGACCTCGGGATCATCCCACCACTCCTACCACTGAACCAAGTACCACATCCTCTCCACTGTTTATACCATTGCATCTTTTTAGCTTTGTATTATATTTTGTGCTTCTCTCTCTCATTGCTTTCATTACACAAGAGAATGTGTAATTTAAGTGTGGGGGAGAGATTTGGGGTTTGACTTTGTGTTTTGTTTTCGTAGTTTTTCTTTTTCTTTCACTTTGAGTCTCATGCATATCATTTATTCATGTAAGGCATAGAAAAACACAAAAAAAATCGAAACAATTTCAAAAATTTTGCATTTTTTCAAACCAAAAAGAAAGCATGTAGTTGCATTTCATTCTTCTAGGATTGAGTCTAGTGTTGACATATAGGTTGCATTGCATTTTCATAAGGCATTATGATGAATTTTCCTTGTAAAGTGCTTAGTGATTAGAGATGATTTCAGTGTTTAAGTGGCTAGTTGTTTGATGCATCATATGATTGCTGGAAGTTAAGTCTGAACCATGCTTAGATTGCTAGATTTGGTCTTCTCATCTCATTCTGAAAGCACTTGTTCTCTGAAAATCAACTCTATCAACTTGAACTATAATTTAGATTTTTAATTATCATGTCTTATGCATTGCAAAGTGAATTCATGGCTACCATATACATTTTTGGATCTTCTTTTTCCTTTCTACAACCCTTATTGATCCAAATAGCTGATCCTCATACTTATGGGACAGTTACATCCACACCCTTAACCAAAACCTTCTTTTGAGCCTAAACACTATTGTGAGAGCTGTGAGGCCTTTACATTGCATTTTCGATTTTGTCTTGGCAAAAAGTGTTAGGAATAAGGCTGGCAATGATTAGCTCTCTTGTAGATATCAGCTTGCATCTTGAGGTTGATTCTAGGATATGAGTTTTGGGTTAAAAGGGGTAGTGTGGGGTAGTGTAAGTGGTTTGAACTTCATGTATATATATTCTGAAAGAAAAGGAAAAGATCTGAAATGGTAGAAAAGGGGAAACAGTCTAGAATTGTGGTTAAGTAAAGGGAAGAAAAGGCTCTAAGTACAAAGAAGAAAGGCGCCAGCAACAATGCTCAGAAAGGTCCAAAGAAGAAAAATCAGACCAGGAGCAATCCACCAAAAGTGATGAAGGTGCCAATACAACAAAAGAGAGCAAGTCCCAACCAAAAAGAAGCAACCACACAAGCAAAAAGAAGAAGTTTCCCCAGCCATGAAGAAGGGTAAAGAGTAGAATTTAGGAAATGGTAGACTTAGGGATTCACTTTTAGGTTTAGAAGTGCTTAGGATTCATCTTTAGGTAGAAGGGGGTTTTGATTTGCATGCATAAGTGTGCTTTTACCTTTAGTATTTTGCCTAAGATGAAATCCTTTTCATTGAGTGACCCCTCATGTTTATTAACCCTTTGCTAAAATGAGATCATTCTTATCTCATAACCTTACCCTTTTTCAACCAAATGTCTTCACTTGAATTGCATAAGGATGATAAATGGTTCTGATCTTAATTGAATGCTAAAGAGTTGGTTGATTTGAGCATTTTCCTAAGTTGAGATTTGAGATCATTTTGAAACATGATGAGCATGGCTAGGTTCTTTAAAGTATAGCTGATTATGTTTGCATCTTACAACTAGGTACTTAAGCATTGATACCATCTCTTTACCTTTGCACTTTTTGGAATCTGAATGCCCACTTTCGAACCTCACTCTCTCATTAGTTCTTATTTGCTTGAGGAGAAGCAAAAGGCAAGTGTGTGGGTGTTGATATCTCTTGTATTTACACCATTTAGGGCTGCATTTAGTACATGTTTTTGTTCTCTTCTGCATGTTTTCCCTTAGTTTTTGTCCCATTTTCTTCTCCTTTTAGACTTAAGTTGCATTTAGGATATAATTTGCATTTTTCTTGCATTATGGTTATTTTAGGTGCTTTTGGAGCTAAAATGAGCTTGGAGGAGCTTTGGGGATGATTCAGGATGCTAGCTGGATCAAAGGGAGCAAAAGGGATCAAAGCAGACAATCTCTGCAAAGGTTTTTGGTCAGCGCACGGAGAACATCAATCAAGGGGGTGACCGATACCAGATTTTTGGTCAGAAGCATCGATCATCAGGTGACCGATACGAGCACATCAATCAACAACATCGATCAGAGGTGAACGACACAAATGCCCATGATGAATTTTGGTTACCACATCGATCACTGCCCAGACCGATGGGATTTACATTGATCACTAGCATCGATCACTTATGACCGATGTAAACCCAGTCTGAACCTATTTTATTTACACTTTTGTCATTACTCTAGGGCTTCCTTCTCTAGGCTATAAATAGCCTCTTTTTCTAGATTTTCGACAAGTCTTGTCAATTTGGTGTTCTTAAGCATTTTCTTTGATTTTTTAAGACAAAACGTTTGCTTTATTTAATATATTTGAGTATTTTGCTCTTATCTTTACTCCCTTTACTGCTTGATCATATTAGGATATTAGGTTGGTTGCGTAAGCAACAAAAACACTTTTCTGCTTGCTTGACTTAGAGATTTTTACTCTCAGCTCTTCTGTTTTCAACTATAACCCATTTGGATTGATAAAAACCCTATGATATACTACAACTGACTAGTACAAACTTGGGTAATTGAATCAAGACCTAAAAACTCTTGTATCAATTTTGCTCGATTCGCACTTCTTGATGTCATATCGACTTGGTACGTCAATACATGTGATCGATATGAATACCAGTTGAGGCATATCGAACAGTTTGTACCCCGATACATTGCTTGTGAAAGCGTATCGGGTTGCCATATCGGTACTCTGATCGATACAGCAATCCTTACAGGTGTTTCGACCAGGATCACCCCAATACACACATCGATATATGTCTAACATACTTGTATCGAGCAAGACATGCTCGATATACATGCTCGGTATGACTTGTATTGACATGCTCGATATACATGGCCGATATGCTGGTCGATATTGACCCTTCTTCGACCTCTTCCTTCTCCAAAGCTTGGTTCCTTCTACCTCAGCTCGAACCTGGTTACTAGAGACACTAAAAAACTCCCACACAAACATAAAAAAATATAAAAATGCAAAGCTATATACAAGGACACCATGGGATTGTCTCCCAAGTGCACATGTTTAGAGTCACTTAGCTTGACTTTCCTCAGCTCTTTAGTTGAGGTGTGGTGCAGGAGTCTTGGAACTCCTTGGTGTGATCTTGCTTCCCTTGACTCTCCTGGTGATTCCATCAATCTTCAGCACTGCAAAAGGCTTAGTCCTTTCCTCTTTCTTCATCTTGTAGCAAACTTCACCACTCTTAGAGCCAAATGGTCTTAAGACAACTCCTTCTTCTATAGGACCCAATAAGATTTCATTCACAGCATCAGAAACACCCACTTCGAGGACCTCCTTTTCAGTGGTATCATCAAACATCCTTGACAGACAGCAACCATCAAAACTTGCACCAACAAAGCCTTCAAACTCTGGCTAATGCTCCCCAACTTTCTTCAACTTCTTTACCTCCATTGAGAAGGCTTGCTCATTTTCCAGCTTGTTCCCTTTGGAGTCAAACTTCAGAACCTTCTCTTTGGTCAACCTTAGCTCTATTGTGCACTCCTTTGCATCAAACACTGCGCCAGCTGAAGCTAGAAATGGCCTCCCTAGAATGATGGCGTTCTTGATATTCCCTTCAGCATCTAGGACCAGGAAATCTGTTGGGATGATCACTCCTTCAATCATCATTGGCACATCTTTGAGAGCTCCAAGTGGTGCCTTTACTGACCCATCAGCTATGGTAAGAGACACATTACTCTCTTGAAGTTGAGTGTAGCCAAGCGCCTTAGCAGTAGAGGATGGTAAAAGGTTGATACTTGCTCCAAGATCAAAAAGACCGCTTTTCAAAGTTTGCCCTTTGAGTTCACAAGGCAAAGTGAAGCATCCATTATCTCCAAACTTCTTGATGTTCAGGACCTCAATCTTGGCAATGGCTTCCTTCAGCTCTGTCCCAATATCAAATCCTCTAAGCTTCATTTGGTTGGCATAGAGAGTGGTGTACTTATCCATAAGCTGCTTCTTAAACCTTCCAGGAAAGGGGAGAGCTGGCTTGTACGGAGAATGATTATAGATCCCAGTTTGTTTCTCAGCTTGACTCTCCTTAAGTAGCCCTTTCTTCTCCTCTTCCTTAGTTGCTGTTACTTCAAGAGACTCTTCCTTTGCAACTCCATGGTCAGCTTCCATCAGCTTCCCCCCCCCCCCCCCCCCCCCCCCCCCCACCCCCGACTCTGAAGTTCAGTGTCCTCATTGAACAGAGAAAGAAACTCCTCAATGACAGCTTCCTCTTCATCTGAGAAGGTCTCTTCTTCAGTGACTATGGCGTTGCAGAACTCCTTGGGGTTAGCTTCTAGTTTTCCAGGAAGGTTTCCTTGAGATTTATGACCAGCTATGCCCTTGTTGATCTCTAGTGTCTTTACTCTTGAAGCCAACTAATCAACTTTGTTTGACAGCTCCATATGAAAAGTATCCATTCTGTTGTAGACTTCAACAAACTTCTTCGTGATCTCCACCTTAGTAGCTTGTTGGCCTTAAAGGAGTTGTTGTAGCAGTCCTTTCACTTCAGCATCATTGGTGTCGGATGAGCTTGCTTGACCTTGAGAGAATCCAGGAGGAGCAAACTGCTTTTACTAAAATTTGCTTTGAAAGTTGTTCCTTGGTGCATAACCTTGGTTTAATGGCACAAAAGGTCTTGGCTGATTCCCTTGAGGTTGCTGTTGAGGGTAAACCTGATCTTGCGGATTGGCAACATTGTTGCTTCTGTATGACAGGTTTGGGTTAGGTCTGAAGTTCCCCTATCCATTGTATCCACCTTGATTACCCAAGTAGTTTATATCCTGTACCTGTAGCTCCTCTTGATTAGGCATCTCCACCATTTCACCAATATAATTGATCTCATTGTGTTGCACTTGGAGAAGTTTGTCAAGCCTAGTGTTCAGCTCTTTCAACTCTCTTCTTGTAGACTCCAGCTCCTTCTTAGTGTTGCCATCTTCTCCTCTTGGAGTTCTATCATAGTCTTCACTATAATTTCCATCACTTTGGGCTAAGTTCTCCACAAGCTCTAGGCCCTAATCTACATCCTTAGATAGGAAGTTTCCATTGGAGGCAGTGTCAAGTAGCATTTTAACCTTAGGGAGAGCGCCTCTGTATAAGGTTGAGAGTAGTGAAGCTTGTGAGAACCCATGGTGAGGGCACTGAAGTGTGTACACATTGAATCTCTCTCATGCTTCATCAAAACTCTCACTATTCTTCTGAGCAAAACCAGAGATCTCATTCCTGATTTTAACAGTTCTTGAAGTGGAGAAGAACTTTGCTAGAAAAGATTTCTTTCACTCATCCCAGCTGGTGATACTTCCTTGAGGCAAGTATTTATCCCATTGGTGTGCTTTATCGCCAAGAGAGAAAGGGAACAACCTGAGCTTGAAGCCATCTTCGCTTACCCCATTGATCTTGGTTAGTGAGCAAAGGCTATCAAAGTTATCCAAGTGATCCAAAGGGTCTTCAAGTGGTATCCCATGGAACTTACTGCTCTGAACCATTGAGATCAATCCAGATTTGATCTCAAAGTTATTGTTTTGCACTGCTGGAGGAATGATCCCTGTGCGGTTGTTGTAAGCGTTTGTGGCATCACCAACTCCAATTGGTCTGATTGGGCATGTGCCATGTGCTGGTCCTCTCTTACCTTGTTCGCCTTGGACTCCTTGCTGTCCCTGAATACCAGCAACTCCTTCAGCACCTTGCGCTCCTGGTGGTCCATGAAATCGCTGATCATCTATACCATGCTCCATGTTAAGCTGATAAAACTTTTGCAGTCTCTTTCTTTCCCTTGTTGCTCTTAGTGCACTTTCCACTTGCAGAATGTTGTGTTGATAGTCCAGAAGGTTTGGATTGTCTTTAGACCTCAAGTTCATACACCTATAAGCATAAGAGCAGCTTGCAAATCAGTAAAAAACAGAAAAAATAACATTAATCTACAAATCCTAATGCTTAAGCTAAACCCATATGGAAACGGCGCCAATTTCATAGCAGTAATATGACTACGAAGCAAATCCTAACACACGCATGTCTTTGCAGCATGTCAGGTATCATTCCATATGAGTTCTTAAGGCACCAAGAATACAACAAATCACTTAAGTCAAGCTAGATTCAAGAAAGCAGTTGTGATCAAACTAAACATGTCTAAAGACTGAATTAAGCAAAGCAGGAAATTCAAATATATGAAGTAAGGATCTAAGATGGGGGTTATTGATTAAGAGGGGATTAGAACCTAACTAGTGATGCTTCAAAACCATTGAAACAATGCTATCTTCTAGGCATAGGATTAACAACTATAACTAGCTCAATTCCTTGACACTAATCAGTTTGCTAAGCACACATTCAAGATAAATCCCTTTACTCAAACACATGATCAGCAAGCATTCAGAACAGAACTCCAATCCAATAAAGCCAACATGCACCTTAGACATCTAATTCCTTAAGCTAAGCATACAAATCCTCTAAGAGACTCTAAGCAGCATTTCATCAAACACTTACCAGGCGCAAGAGAAACCCAAGATACTAAACAAGCTTGGCCAAGACTAATCTAGTGTTAAGCACATCTAATAGAGAGCAGACAATCGTATTAAGCACAGGTCATCACTAATCTAGTCCTTAAACCCTTCTAATCTATCTCATCTCAAACCCTAAATAAGACTACTCACTAGCCATAGTCAAAACCACAAATTCCAAAGCGAAAAGATGGTTAAGCATGATTAGGAAGCAGAATAAACAAGAATAGATCAAAGACAAATACAGAAATTCACTAAATCAAACTAGTTCTTACAAAGCAAAGCTGAAAAATGAAAGGTTTTTAAGTGCAAGAACAGAAGGAAAATATTAAGATCCAAGTTGCCTAACAATTTTAGGACTTTAGTATTTATAGGGGAACTAGAAAACCCCTAGTAAACCAAGATTAAACCGAAAATAAGCTGACTTGGACAGACCATATCGGCTGTGAACATCGATACACATGTTGATATCATCTCTTCTTCTGGGTTGTATCGATGTCTTCTGGTCAATATGCACGTCGATACACAAGGCTTCCAAGTTGTATCGGTTTGGTCTCCAGGGTGTGAAGTCAATACAATCAGCCTCTAGTTAAGGCTCATTGATCATGCAAGTCAATATGGCACCTCAGTATTGTCATATCATGTGTATCTGTTTGAGATGTCGATACACTGCTCGATATGGACTCCATTCTGTTGCATTGAGGTGTCTAAGTCGATATGCTTCCTTCACACCACACCTTCATTGTATCGATGCTGAAGTGATGGATACTCCCATCGATATGCTCCGTATCGATCAAATGATGTCGATATCCATGTCAATATTGGTCCATCCACCCTTGTCCCTTGCCTTGCTTATTTCCCAGCTCACACCCATCGCACCACATGACTTCCACACTCCTTCAAGTACCTGAATAAAGCTCCAAATGCATGCAAAATGCAATGCAGCTCCTAAAACTACACTAACTCCTAAATGTATGCAAATGGGACAAGAAGAAGCAAAATATGCATGTTTAAAGACTAAAACTAGTGATGAATGCAAGCTAAAATGGTATAAATAATGGAGATATCAGTTTTCTAACACATTAAAAAAAAGATGAGGACAATTATTTGAGCAGAGTAGATCTCCACACCAGGTGACGATCGTCACCAGTGGTGGGTGACGCTCGTCACCCCATCCCTTCGCGAGGTACCACTTTCATCTCTGCTCATTGCGTTCTGTTTCTTCTATTTTGACCAACTCTTGGCTTAATAACACTGGGGACATTGTTGTTTAAGTCTGTGGGAGGTGGTTACTGACGTTGTGTACATTTTGTTTGATTTTTAGAGTCTTAAAATTGAGTCGAAAACCTGTTTTATAGAGTCAAAATTTTGAAATTGTCAGTTTTTTATGGAACTAATCACAGAACGTTGATACTTATAAGAATCATTGCCACAGTAGTTGATTACAAGTCTTACTAAGTTGAAAGTCATAGGTAGATCAGTCTAGCAATGAAGGTTTAGGTTCTTAGAGAATCTGGAAAATTTTCTGTTATCTCTGATAACAAGATTTTTGTGCAGAGTGTATTCAATGATGTATCAAAGCTCAAATGCAACACTTAGTTGTAGTAAAGCATGCAAGCGAGTATCAATCCAATCCTAGGAGCTAGATTGATCAGTGAGAATGCAAGGATCAAGTAAAGCTAGGCAAATGATGAATGATTTTGTAAAATTCCTAAAAGCTAAATGCGACGACTAAATGCAAGGCAAAACTATTGTAAAATTACTAGGAAAGAGTGAACTACCACGACGAACAAACAGAATGATTAAAATGCAAAGCTATGAATTTATAAAAATCGACTAGTGGATCGACCACTAGATCGAGCAGTGTGGATCGATCTCGTCTAAAAGCTTAAGCGCAATGAAACTAATGACTAAGATGCAACAGGTAACAAGTGAATAACTAGAAAATATGTAAGAATACTAAGAAAGAGGGTCTAGGGTTGAGATTCACGTTCAGGGATTTCAAAGGTTCAAGCTTGGTTTAAATACTCTAGATCTACTCACTTTATGAGGTTCTCTAAGCCTTGAAAACAAACCAAGACCCATCCATGGCGTGTGGTATGGATCACTCTCTCATTCTCTCCTCTAGACCCATGGCGTTTGGCGGAAAAAGAGATTGAGAGGCAAGGAAAACAGATTTCAAACACGTGGCTTAACTAGTCCTCTAAACTACCATGGTGTTTGGGAAAGAGTAACTAGCCTCTAAGATGTGACTTTCCAAGATCTATGGATCCTGTCAAGGTAAGAGCTCTCTCTGATCATAAAGATCTTGGCGTGAGACTCTTTAAGCCTTAAGAACTCAACATCTTAGAAAAGAAAGCCTTTAAGAACAAGAAAACTCCAAACTTGAAAACCTTTTCGACCCCTTCAAATCCTCTAAACACCAAAACCCGATTAAACTACTCACTACACATTATGTAAACCAAGCAAAGCATGAAGAATGAAACAACGAACATGAAAACGATAGATTAAGCTTAAACCGGTTCGATACAAAGCAAGAAAAGCTTCAAAATCCAACAATGGCGAAAATCGCCTTTTCAACAGAGAGAAAAAGATGATAAACGATAAAAATGAAAAAGTATGTCTAAAAGCATGCTCGTCGCCTTGCCAAAACAGGCCAAACAATCCGATGGTCCCTCCTTCGCTAGCGGCCAAAAGCGGTTAAAGTACACTGAGATCGACTTCGGGATCGAGCAGCTCTCTCGATCACTTTCAGACATCGTGCCTTCAGCTCGATCTTTGTCTCGATCTTCCTCGGTGGATCGGGTGCTTCGTTTGATCTTGGAATCGATCTTTGGAGGATTGAGTGGTGGACTCGATCCGGCTCTCGCTCTGCATGGCGTCATTCACGTCCGTACTCCTTGATCGATCGCTTCACTCGATCTCCGTCTCGATCAATTCCCTTGGATCGGCGGGGCTACTCGATCTTCTGGTCGATCTCATCTAGATCGACCGGCCATGCTCGAACCTCCTCTCAATCTCTGGTCCTTAGCAAGCATTCCCAAATTCTTCAAGTCCCTCGAACTTCCTCACGAGCCTTAACACATCCACAAACCCTCCAAGACTCCAAAGTAGCCGAAAACAACCTGTATGTGATGCAAAATGCAAGAAATATGCATATGCTGGTGCAAGAACACTCTAGGACCTAAAGTGATGCAAACTAACCTAAAATGCAATGTATATGCGTGAGAAACTAACTTATATGTATGTAAAATGCATGGAATATGCAGCTATATCAACTCTCCCAAACTTACCTTTTGCTTGCCCTCAAGCAAACAAAATTAAAGAAGGGAGAGAGGTTTTAAAACAAACGGGGGTATAAGCTTCTTGCAAAGGTGCTTTTCGAATGAAACAATATCATTGTCCTAGTTACCAGTTCTAAAATGCAATACACACACTCATACTCCAAAGAACTTAGCCATACTCATTGCACAAAGAATTTCAAATCATGACTCTCTTATTCCAAACAATCGAAGAAACTCATCCTTTAACATTCATTAATGACCGAACCATGAATCAAACTTATGCACTTTAAAGCAAAACACATTTGGCTAAGGGTAAAGGCTATGAGCATAGAATGATCTCATTTTTAAAGAGGGTTTATTTTAAGCAAAGGGTTTCTCTTAAAAATAGTAAGAACTTTATGCATAATGCTAAAGGTGAAGGCAATTGATGCATACATGATCAGATTCTCATCTACCCATGTAAACTAACAATGAACTTAAAAACCCCTCTCATTTATTTTCTTTTAAGCTCACTCACCACTTATAGTCTACCCTTTTTCCCAAAGCAAAAGCTTAGCAATCCCAAAATCAAAATAGGAAACATCTTAACTCTTTTAGGCTAGTGAAAAGGTTTTTAAAATGTTAAGCTCCTTCTTTTTTTCTTATTGATAACTCTCTTATTATTTTTTTTCTTTTTTGTTTGTTTCTTTTTCTTTTCTTTTTATTTTGGCACTTAGGCTCTTTATATATATTTTCTTATTTATTTTTGAGAGAGCTATCTTCTGAAATTATTGGAGCATTATACTTTTTAAACACAAAACCTTTCACTTAAAACCTTTTTCTTACTTCAAAAACTAAACTCTTTTGGAACCGGAAGCATATAAATATGAAAGCAACCCCAATGATCCCCCAAACTTATCCTAAGCCTACATCTAGCTTCAAAATACAAAGCTAGCAAACATATGAGAACCTAATCATGTCGCCTAAACGTAACACTTTATGCTAAGTTCAAACCAGTAGAGGCCTCTTAATGATGTCACACACGAAAACTTGGCTTCAAAGAAAGGTAAGAGTCAAGGTGGGAGTTCTACTTAGGCTCACAAAGAGTGGTAAAAGGAAGAAGAGAGCCTAAATATTTTAAAACCCATGTGTTCATTTTCAAATGCATAAGAATGATATTTAAAAATTCAAGTTAAGGTTTTCACATAAGAGGACAAGTTTCATCATGAGAGTTCAATTCAAGTCACGAAAATCAAAACTAGTGATCCAAGCATGGTAAGAACTTACTTTCAAAGTATGAGCAAAGCATTAGAGAACTACCAACTAGGAGATTGAAACCATTCATAAGATTAAAACACCTTTTTAAGAAAACTTTAACCCCTTATGCAAATGTAAACAACCTAGATGCTTAAAAATTCTAGACTCAATCCTAAAATGCTTAACAAGATGAATGCAACTACATGAATTTTTTTGAAATTTTTTTTTAAAACTTTTACCAATTTTTCCTTTTCTTTTCTATGCCTTAGATGCATGCAAGGCTCAAGTTATGTAAAGATAAACTAAGATCAAAATAAACAAGTCAAACCACACTCATACTCCCCCAAACTTGAATGACACCGTCCCGGTGGCAAACACATTCGAGAGAGCTCAAAACACAAAGCAAAACCAAGAAAACGTGAATGGTATATACAATGGAAGAAGGTTGTTACCTCGGGTCTAGTCTCGGCTGGAACTTGAGGATGTTCCAGAGGAGCTAGATACTACGGCTTTGCCTTTGGAGCCTGGCTCTTGAAGAGAGAGGCGCGCTGGTTGAATGTTGCTGCCTTGAGTCTCACGGATGACAACTCCATCGGTTGAAAGCCTCTTCTTCTCGGGTTGTTGAACCTCCTCACTTGCAGCTTGCTTAGGCGAGCCTCCTTGAAGCGATTTGACCTTCTTGGCAAGTTTCTTGAGCATTTTGCCTTGCCATTTGTTGATTTTCCTTTGCATCTCCACAACAGATGCTAGGAAGTTCTCCGTCTTGGTTCTCGGCTCGAAATCGATCTTGGGAAGGGTGTAAGCCTCGGGCATCTCATCTTCCGTGGCAGGAGACTCAGACCTTGGACGTGGAGCAATCGCTGGGTGATGTCACTACATATTGCATGCATTTTGCATACATATCAGTTAGCTTTTCATGCATTTACATCACACTTTAGACTAGATTGCATCACTTAGGGTCCTAGAGCATTCTCGAACCAGCATACGCATGTTCCTTGCATTTTACATCATATTCAGGTTGTTTCTGGCTACTTCGGAGTCGTGGAGGTTCGTGGACGTGCTGAAGCAGTTGTGGCGGTTCGTGGAAGGTCGGATGTTTGCTAAGGATCAGAGATCGGGGAGCAGATTGGGCATGGCAGGTCGATCTAGATGAGATCGACCAGAAGATCGAGAAGACCAGACGATCCAGGGAAAATGATCGAGACGAATATCGAGTGGAGCAATCGATCAAATGGTACGGACGTAAATGACGCCATGCAGAGCGAGAGCCGGATCGAGTCCACCACTCGATCCAACCGAAGATCGATATCAAGATCGGATGCAACACTCGATCCGCCAAAGATGATCGAGACCCAGATCGAGTTGAAGACACGATGTCCGAAAGTGATCGAGAGAGCCGCTCGATCCCGAAGTCGATCTCTGTCCTTTCAACCGCTTTTGGCCGCTAGCGAGGGGGGGACCATCGAGATGTTTTCGCTATTTTGGGAAGGCGACGATGTCTTTTTCCACACACACTTTTTCGTTCTTATCTTTTTTTATGCGTTTCTCTCTGGTTTGGAGATTATCCGCCATGGGGAGACCTTGAATCTTTTCGAATTGTTTAAGCTTTAAGTAATCATTTTCATGTTCATCGCTTCATCTTTCATGTTTATTTTGGTTATTCTCATGTGTAGCGAGTAGTTTCCTTTGGGTCTCGGGGTTGAGAGGATTCACGGGGTCTAAGGGGTTTTCAAGTTGGTAGATTTCTTGTTCTTAATGGCTTTCTCTCCTAGGATGTTGAGTCCCTAAGGCTTAAAGACTCTCACGCCAAGATCTTTATGATCAGAGAAGTCTCTTACCTTGACAAGATCCAGAGATCTCTGAAAATCACATCCTAGAGACTAGTTACCCTTTCCCAAAAGCCATGGAAGTTTAGGGGACTAGTTAGGCCGTGTGTTTGAAATCTGAGTTCATTGCCCTTCAACCTCTCTTTCCACCAGAAGCCATGGGTTTGGAGGAGAGGATGAAGGAGTGATCCATACCGAAAGCCACAGATGAATCTTGTTTTTGTTTTCAAGGCTTAGAGAATCTCACAAAGTGAGTCGATTTAAAGTTTTCAACCCCAACTTGGACCCTTGAAACCCCGGACCATGAATCTCAACCTTAGACCCTTCTTTCTTAGCATTCTTACATCTTCGTTAGTCATTCGCTTGATATTCGCCGTATCCTAGTTGTTAGTTTCATTGCTTTTGCTTTGTTAGACGAGATCGATCGTTGTTGCTTGATCTAGTAGTCGATCCTGTGGTTGATCCACTAGTCGATTTTTAATAATTCATAGCTTTGCATTTTAATTATTCCGTTTGTTCCCTGTGGTAGTTTGATCATTCCTGGTATTTTTAAAATTGTTTTGCATTTCATTTGGTTGCTGCATATAGTTTTTAGGATTTTTACAAGATCGCCTGTTATTCGCTTAGCTTTAAACGGCTCTTGCATTCTCTTTGATCTTCCTAGCTCCTAGAAATGGATTGACTCTCACTTGCATACTGTACTACAACCTAAGTGTTGCATTTGAGTTTGATAGCCTCATTGCACCCTCACCCTTGCAAAGAAAGTAGTTATCAAATGGCGCCGTTGCCATTCTAGGAGTGTTAGAAAGCATAGAGATTTGGAGCTTAGTAAAGACTAAGCCTTTACCTTGTTTTAGTTACTAATCTCTCTACTCTCAAACGTGTGTCTCTCAGGTACATGAATCTTCGTTCAAGGGGAGAAAACAATCTACTTCAACCCTTGGACAACATTCATCAGCTTGGTCATTCACGGCAAAGAAGAGTACGAGAACAAGCCAGAGCCTTTGAGGAGATTGTTCAGCACGGTTTGGTTGACCTTGAAGCTATGGCTGAACACGAGCATCCAGAGGGACCTCCTCCAGCTCACAGGGCAGTGGGAAGGGGCAATGGAAACCCCCAAAAAGCGGCTGGACCCCCAAGGATCATAGGAGCCGGAGATGCTCCCAATACTCATCACAATAGGTTTGGGATCACTCCTCCTCCTGTACAAAACAACAATTTCGAGATTAAGCCAGGTTTCATCTCCATGGTGCAAAACAACAAGTTCAACGGCTTAGCAATGGAAGATCCCTTGGAGCACCTTGACAATTTTGAGCAAGTATGTGGGATGATAAAGATAAACAGCATATCAGAAGATGCTTTCATGCTGCGTCTCTTTCCTTTTTCACTCGGAGACAAAGCTAGGCATTGGGAGAAGACCCTTCCATAAGGCACCATCACCTCATGGCCGAGTGTAAGAAAGCTTTCCTCTTAAAATTCTTCTCTAGTACCAGAACCGCAAGGCTGAGAAGTGAAATCAGCGGCTTCACTCAGCGGAACAATGAGACATTCAATAAGGCAATGGAACATTTTAAAGATTACACGATCCAATGTCCTCATCACGGTTTCAGAGAGGAGACCCTACTCAGCACCATCTACCGCGGAGCCTCACCAAAGATCAGGTTGT
Source organism: Thlaspi arvense (assembly GCA_911865555.2). Lineage (NCBI taxonomy): Eukaryota > Viridiplantae > Streptophyta > Magnoliopsida > Brassicales > Brassicaceae > Thlaspi > Thlaspi arvense. The sequence continues at coordinate 18,532,699 of OU466860.2, forward strand.
TGCTTGACACAGCTAGTAAAGGGAACTTCCTTGGTCAGGAGGTAGAAGAGGGAATGGAGCTGATTGAAAGCTTAGCACTGAGTGACGGCAACTATGCTGAAGATTATGACCGTGCACCGAGAGGATCTGAGCTAGAGTCCCATAAAAAGGAGCTGAAATCATTGCATGAAAAGATTGATAAGCTGGTGTTAGCCAACCAGAAGCATGTTCACTTTGTTGGTGAAGCGGATGAGAATCAAGAAGAGCTTGAGTTGAGCCAGGAAGAAGCCAATTGGGTGGCGGGACAGAACAATTACAAAACTCATGGCTACAACCAAGGCTACAACCAGAACAACAACCTCTCCTACCGTAGTACCAACGTCGCCAATCCTAAGGACCAAGTGTACCATGCTCAGCAAGCAAAACCTTTCATACCTTACAACAAAGGTTTTCAGCCGAGTGGTGGCTTCCAAGGTCAAGGGCAGAACAACTTCCAAGGGCAACATCAAGGTAACAAGGGTTATACGCCAAACTACCCTCCGGGCTTTGCATTTCAGCAGCAACAGCCGATGCAACAACAAGTTGATCCGGTTCAGGCCATATTTCAGCAGCTGATCCAAGGCCAAGCCTCTACAAACCAGAAGTTCGCCGAGATGAACGCTCGTTTAGACTCGTCTCTCACTGACTTCTCCACTCAGATCACCAACTTAAACAACAAGATCAAGCAGCTAGAGAAGGGGAAAGCGAGTACAAGTGGTCAGAATAGCCTATCGGGCAAGTGTGAGCAGACTCCTAAGGAATATGCCAACGCCATCACGTTAAGAAGCGGCAAAGAGCTAGCACCTCCGGTTACTCCTAAGAACAACGAGGATGTTGTAATTCAAGAGGGGGAGGGTAAGCTTTCCGCTGATGATTAGATCAACTTTGACAATGTCTGGATTCAAGGGCCAAGAAGAGGAGACAAAGCAGTTGTTGAGAAGAGAGCAGAGCAAACTACCAAGGAGTAAGATGCTTATGTACCTCCACTGTATGTACCAAAGCTGCCTTTTCCTGGCCGTTTCAAGAAGCAACTCATAGAGAAGCACAGGATCCTCTTTGAGAAGCATCTTGAGGACGTAGAGATCAAGCTACCTCTCGTGGACTGCCTTGCAATGATGCCTAAATGCGCCAAATTCTTCAAAGACACTCTCGTGAAGAAGAATAAGGAAAGTAAGGACGTGCTTGTTCTAAGTGAGGAGTGTAGTGCTGTGATACATAAGAAAATAGTCCCTAAGAAGTTGGGTGACCCTCGAAGCTTCACTATACCCTGCGCTTTAGGTCCTTTGGAGTTCAAGAGCTGCCTTTGTGATCTTGGAGCTAGCATAAATCTGATGCCTCATTCCGTGGCCTGTAGAATCTCGTTGGTACTGGCTGATAGGAGTGTGAGGCTACCAGTGGAGCTGCTTGAAGATCTACCGGTGCGAATCAGCGGTGTGAACGTGCCTATGGACTTTGTCGTGTTGAAGATGGATGAAGAACCTAAGGACCCGCTCATCCTTGGAAGGCCATTCCTTGTAACCGCCGGGGCTATCATTGACGTCAAGAACGGGAAGATTGCCTTGCACTTGGGAAAGGATATAAAGCTGGACTTCGAAATCAATGAGGTTCTGTAGAAGCGGACTATAGAAGGGCAAGCTTTCTACATTGATACATTGGATGCCTTAGCGGATGAGTTGCTGGAAGAGCTGGCTCAGGTAGATCATTTGAAGTTGGCACTGACTAAGGAGCCAGGAGAGCTTGGTTATGTGGATCAGAGGACACAGGAGTACGTCAACTTGCTGGATTCTAGGAAGGTTGCTAAGAAGGATGAAAGCTGCTGCCTAGAAATCGACTCTAAAATCGACGCTATCACTCGATCCAGATGTCGGATCGACAAGGCAATCGAGAACACAACTCGATCCGATGCAACAATCGACAGTCAGATCGAGAGGAGTGATCGATCCGGGAAAACAATCGAGTCAAAGATCGAGAAAGACCTCCCGATCAGTTTGGGGTCTAATCCGGCGATCGACTCAGTGTCTCGATCCCTTACTCGATCCACATTAAATCGTGTAAGTGAATCGAGTGAAACTGCTCGATCTAGACGACATCGAGAGCAAGATCGACTGGACGACTCGATTTCAGAAGGGATAGCGGTTGAGGAAAGCAGTCTTAAGGGCCATGCCTCGGGTTCTAAGGAGGGTTCCAAGGAGGAAAACAACAACAACAGCCACGAGGATGACTGGAGCGAGCTGTTAGCCCCAAAGGTGGACCTTGAGGAGGTCCCAATCGGGCTAAGGTATGCTTTCTTAGGGCCTAATAACACCTATCCCGTGATTTTGAATGAAAACTTAAGTGATGATGAGTTGCACTCGCTCCTGACTGAGCTGAGAAAGTATAGGAAGGCCATTGGGTACTCTCTCAGTGACATCAAGGGCCTTTCACCAATGCTTTGCACTCACAGGATTCACTTGGATAATGAGAACGCCTCTTCTATAGAACATCAAAGGCGTTTGAATCCTAATTTGAAAGAGGCTGTTAAGAAAGAGATCCTTAAGCTATTAGAGGCTGACGTGATCTACCCCATAAGTGACAGCACGTGGGTTTCTCCTGTACACGTGGTGCCTAAGAAGGGAGGGATCACGGTCATAAGGAACGATAAAGATGAGCTTATTCCTACTAGGACGATCACTGGTCATAGGATGTGTATTGATTATAGGAAACTTAATCTTGCAACTAGGAAGGATCATTTCCCTTTACCTTTTATTGATCAAATGCTTGAGAGACTTGCTAATCACCCTTACTTCCGTTTCCTCGATGGGTATAGCGGTTCCTTTCAGATACCAATTCACCCAAATGATCAGGAGAAGACGACCTTCACATGTCCCTATGGTACCTTCGCTTATCGAAGGATGCCATTTGGATTGTGTAATGCACCGGCTACGTTTCAGCGGTGTATGATGTCGATCTTCTCCGATCTAATAGAAGAGATGGTAGAGGTGTTTATGGATGACTTCTCTGTCTAAGCGTCCTTTTCTGCGTGTTTGTTGAATCTTTGCAGGGTACTAAAGCTTTGTGAAGAGACAAACTTGGTGCTAAACTGGGAGAAGTGCCACTTTATGGTTAAGGAAGGGATCGTGCTTGGTCATAAGATATCAGAGTAGGGCATTGAAGTTGATCAGGCTAAAGTGGAAGTCATGATGGGTCTTGAGGCGCCGGTTAATGTTAAGGGAATCAGAAGTTTCTTGGGACACGCCGGGTTCTATAGGCGCTTCATCAAGGACTTCTCCAAGATTGCACGCCCTCTTACACAGTTGCTGTGCAAAGAAGTTGAGTTTGTGTTTGATGAGGAGTGTTTGCGAGCTTTCGTGACCATCAAGGAAGCCCTTACATCAGCCCCTATATTTCAAGCACCAGACTGGACACTACCCTTTGAGATCATGTGCAATGCTAGTGACTACGCCGTATGAGCCGATCTTGGTCAGAGGAAAGACAAGAAGAAGCTGCACGTGATTTACTATGCTTCAAGAACCTTGGATGACACGCAAACGAGGTATACTACTACAGAGAAGGAGTTTCTTGCAGTAGTGTTCGCCTTTGAGAAGTTCAGGTCGTATCTTGTGGGTTCCAAGGCTATTGTCTACACAGATCACGTGGCTTTACGATACATCTATTCAAAGAAGGACACTAAGCCTCGGCTTTTGAGGTGGATCCTCTTGCTTCAGGAGTTTGATATGGAAATTAAAGACAAGAAGGGAATAGAAAACAGAGTCGCTGACCATCTATCTCGGCTAAGGATCAACGAGTCTCTCCCCTTAGATGATTCTCTTCCAGAAGAGCAACTCATGGCGATCACTACGGCTGTTTGTGGAAGGCTAGAAGGGCAGTTTGAGGAAGTGTTGAGCTTTAAAGAGGAGGATTTTTCCTGGTACGCTGATGTTGTGAACTACTTAGCATGCGGAGAGGAGCCAACACATCTCAACAGCTATCACAAGAAGCGGTTCATGAGAGAGGTGAGTGACTACTTTTGGGACGAGCCCTACTTATACAAGAGAGGGGCGGACAGTTTGTACCGAAAATGTGTTACAAAGGAAGAAGCTAAATACATCCTCTTTCACTGCCATGGCTCTTCCTACAGAGGACACTTCGCTTCATTCAAGACTGCCACGAAAGTGTTGCAAGCTGGTTTCTGGTGGCCGTCCATCTTCAAAGATGCACACGAATTTGTGAAGAGCTGTGAGGCATGTCAACGAGCAGGGAATATCACCAAGAGGAACGAGATCCCTCAGGTTCCTATCTTCGAGGTTGACGTGTTTGACGTGTGGGGCATAGACTTAATGGGGCCATTTCCTTCTTCATACGGCAACAAGTACATCTTAGTAGTGGTTGATTATGTCTCCAAATGGGTTGAGGCTGTTGCTTCCCCTACAAACGATTCTAAGGTGGTGATCAAGCTGTTTAAAAGCATCATTTTTCTGAGGTTTGGGGTACCAAAGGTGGTTATAAGCGATGGAGGAAGCCACTTCATAAACAAGGTCTTTGAGAACCTTTTGAGGAAGTACGGCGTTAAGCATAAAGTGGCTACACCGTATCATTCTCAAACGAGCAGTCAAGTGGAAGTCTCCAACCGGCAAATAAAGGCTATACTAGAGAAGACAGTTGGAGCAACAAGGAAAGACTGGGCAGTAAAGCTGGACGACGCTCTTTGGGCCTACCGTACCGCCTTTAAACACCGATTGGTACGACCCCTTTCACTCTGCTCTATGGCAAAGGCTGTCACCTCCCAGTTGAGCTGGAACACCGTGCATTGTGGGCTGTGAAAAGGCTGAACTTTGACCTCAAGACTGCTCAAGAGAGGCGCCTCATCCAGCTACATGAACTGGACGAACTAAGGTTGAACGCTTATAAGAGCTCTCGGATATACAAGGAGCAGACTAAGGAAGCTCATGACAAGAAGTTGGTTGCCAAGGAGCTTAAGGAAGGAGGTTTGGTATTGCTGTACAATTCAAGACTCAAACTCTTCCCGGGAAAGCTGAAGTCGAGGTGGAGCGGGCCGTTTGTAATCCAAGAAGTGCTGCCTTGTGGAGCTGTTACATTGATGGGCAAGAGTGGCAGTGCATTCACCATGAACGGACACAGGGTCAAGCCTTACTTGGCGGACAGCTATGACAAGGAGAGTACCTCGGTGCTTCTCCAAGACCCACCATCTGCCTAAACCAAGTAAATTCTAGCTAAAGACGTTAAAGAAAGCGCATTTGGGAGGCATTCCCATGTCTATCCTGTAAATATTTCTGCTTTATTTCTCTTTCAGTTTTATGTTTTTATTTTGCAAGTGTGTAGGAACAGGTATGAGGAGTCTAAACCTCGATCTTGAAGTCCAAAAGAGGCGATAGGGGTTAAGAAAAGGCTAGAGATCGAGTGCTAGATCGACTAATCCTAACTCGATCTTTGCTAGATCGAGTTAGTGAATCGAGAGGAGCCAGTCGATCTAGACGAGAACGAGTGATAAGATCGATCTAGATGAAAACGGATCGATCGATGGATCGATCGATCTAATTTCTCTCGAGAAATCCTTAAAAGAAAGATCGATCATTTGACTCGATCCATCACTCGATCTCATCCAAATCGACCCCCAAATCGAGGACGTAGCTCGATCATGAGGACTTAGCCGAGGAGCCAAAATCTCAATGATCGAGAGAGGCAATCGATCCAGGACTCGATTCATCATGAATCGAGTCACAAATCGAGTAACCTTCTCGATCTAAGCCATTATGGGCATGAGATCGAGTCCTAGATCTCATGCTCGTTCTCATGCCGAGGTAACATTTTTCTTTCCCTCCTTTATTCTTTTCCCTCCAGTTTTTAAATTCAAAACTTGGTCAAGGCAAGCATCTTTGACCATGAAAGATGTACCTTGACCAAGACTAGTGTCAGAAACCACCTCCTTTTACCCATAGTTTTATTTGTTGTCGGCCTTTAAATGTTTTTAACAACTTCACACTCTCTCATTCTTGTTTTCTCGAAATTTTAAGTAAAGAGAGTGAGAGCTATTTGTTTTCTAAAGGCTAACAAGCTTCTTAACAATCTCTGCAAAAGGTATTTTCGGATATTTGATAAAAAATCTTAAGGAAAATTCCCTTTTAATTTTGCTTTAATTGTTTTAGATGCTAGGGCTGTTTTGAATTTTTAAATTTAGCAAAATGATAGGAAAAATCCTGGATTTTCTAGTATTTCTAGATTTGATTCTCCTTTATTTTGCTATAATTTTTATTAATTCCCCAAAATTCTAGGGTTTTAATTATAAGCTTTCCTCTTCGCCTATCTTCTTCTCTCATCTGATCGCCGTTTTGCTTATCCAATTGCTTGAGAAATTTGTTTCAGGCACAATGACTCCCAAGAGAACGAGAGAAGAGACAGCACAAGAGGGAGAAGGACAGGAGGTGGCTGTTCAAGAGAGGGTCAGATGGAGTAAGGATGAGAAGAGGGACAAGAAACGGCTTGAAAGGCTTCGGATTGAGCTTACTAAGTTTACGGTCCGGGAGCTGCTGTTCAAGCTAGGGATCCTTGGAGATTTTGACCAACTCCTCAAGAACATTGGCTTAAGATGTCTGTCACGAATGGTTTGCCCAACCATTCCAGAAGTGACAATAGACTTCCTTGCCACGTTGGAGTTTCGTTACGAGAACCCTAGCGCCCCCGTTCCTTCACAAGGCCGCCTCTCCTTCAAGGTTGGACGTCAAGCCTTCAGCCTCTCAATTCCCGAGCTATGTCAAGCGTATGATCTCAACGCAGCCGCCACCAAGATCGAGTTCCCCTCCTTCACGCGAGCAAACGATTTTTGGGACCTGATCAGCAACGAAGACTACAAGGCCAATACCGCCAAAATCAAGAGAGTGAGAAGCCCGGTGCTGAGGTACACCTTGAAGCTGATTGCCAACACATTCAGCGGAAGGTCAGTTGCTACCACGGTCACGAAGACCGAGCTTTGCTTCCTGTTCCAAGGCATGAAGCATTTGTTGTGTGATCCGGCTGAGAATGAAGAACCTATGGAGGATGAACTCGGCGACGAGGAGAACTATGGATGCGTGCTAGCTGCCTCCTTGGTGAAGTACAAGGCTTATGCCTTGCGGTACAAGGCAACCTCTTCTTTCATTGGCGGCTTCCTAACTCCCCTATTCTTACAAGCTGGCGTACCTATACACGACTTCACACCTGTCCCAGCTAGAGCTTTCAAGGATGAGGTCGACATGAGGAATACCGACAGCTTGGGACACACGCCAGCAGAAGGGTTCTACGCTTATCTCTTCATAGACGACGAAAACGAGAAGAGAGTGTGCATCCTACCAAACAAGGACGAGACCGAGCTGCTTGGTGTTGGGAAAATTGAGTTCTTGCCAACAGAAGAGGAGTGCTTTGCTCCTCTAGGAGGAACACCTGCCCCAGCGATTGCTCCTCGTCAAAGGTCTGAGTCCCCAGCCACGGAAGATGAGATGCCCGAGGCTTACACCCTTCTCAAGATAGACTTTGAGCCGAGAACCAAAACGGAGAAGTTCCTAGCATCTGTTGTGGAGATGCAAAGGAAAATCAACAAATGGCAAGGAAAAATGCGCAAGAAACTTGCCAAGAAGGTCAAATCACTTCAAGGAGGCTCGCCTGAGAAAGATGCAAGTGAAGAGGTTCAACAACCCGAGAAGAGGAGGCTTTCAACCGGTGGAGTTGTCATCCGTGAGACTCAAGGCAGCAACATCCAACCAGCGCTTCTCTCTCTTTAACAGCCAGGCTCCAAAGGCAAAGCCATAGCATCTAGCTCCTCTGGAACATCCTCAAGTTCCAGCCGAGACTAGACCCGAGGTAACAACCTTCTTCCATTGTACATACCGCTCATGTTTGCTTCTTTTTGCTTTGTGTTTTGATGCTCCTTTGAATTTGTTTGCCACCGGGACGGTGTCAAGCATGTTTGGGGGAGTATATGTGTTGTTTGACTTGAGTTTTCTGATCTTATTTTCCCTTTAGCATCCTTGAGTCTTCATTTCATGAAAAATTGGTAAAATTTTTGAAATTTTTTCAAAGATTCATGTAGTTGCATTCATCTCATTAAGCATTTTAGGATTGAGTCTAGAATCTTAAAGCATCTAGGTTGTTCATATTCGCATAAGGGGTTAGAGTTTTTCTTAAAAAGGTGTTTTAAACTCATGAATAGTTTCAATGCCCTAGTTAGTAGTTCTCTAATGCTTTGCTCATACCTTGAAAGTAAGTTCTTACCATGCTTGGATCACTTGCTATGATTTTCGTGACTTGAATTGAACTCTCATGATTTGAAGCTTGTCCTAATAAGTGAAAACCTTAATCTGAAATTTCAATTATCATCTTTATGCATTTGAAAATGAACACATGGATTTTAAAATATTTAGGCTCTCTTCTTCCTTTTACCACTCTTTGTGAGCCTAAGTAGAACTCCCACCTGGACCCTTACCCTTCTTTGAAGCCAAATTTTTCTTGTGTGACATCATTGTGAGGCCTTCTTTTTCGGTTTTGAACTTAGCATAAAGTCTTAGGTTTAGGCGACATGATTGGGTTCTCATGTGATTGCTAGCTTTGTATTTTGGAAGCTAGATTTAGGCTTAGAATAAGTTTGGGGGATCATTGGGGTTGTCTTCATGTTTATATGTTCTCGGTTTCAAAAGAGTTTGGTATTTGAAAGAAAGAAAAAGGTATTAAGTGAAAGGTTTGTGTTTAAAAATTTATATGCTCTAATAGTTTCAGAAGGTAGCTCTCTCAAAATAAAAAAAAATAAAAAAATAAAAATAAAAGAGCCTAAGTGCCAAAATAAAAGGAAAAGAAAAAAAATAAATATAAATAAACAAGAGAGCTACCAATAAGAAATATGTAAAGAGCAGACGGAGATCGAGTGAAGCGATCGATCAAGGAGTACAGACGTGAATGACACCATGCAGAGCGAGAGCCGGATCGAGTCCACCACTCCATCCTCCAAAGATCGACTCCAAGATCGAACGAAGCACCTGATCCACCGAGGAAGATCGAGACAAAGATCGAGCTTTGTATCAAACCGTTTAAGCTTAATCTATCGTTTTCATGTTCGTCGTTTCATTCTTCATGCTTTGCTTGGTTTACTTAATGTGTAGTGAGTAGTTTAATCGGGTTTTGGGGTTGAGAGGATTTGAAGGGGTCGAAAAGGTTTTCAAGTTTGGAGTTTTCTTGTTCTTAATGGCTTTCTTTTCTAAGATGTTGAGTTCTTAAGGCTTAAAGAGTCTCACGCCAAGATCTTTATGATCAGAGAGAGCTCTTACCTTGACAGGATCCAGAGATCTCTGAAAGTCACATCTTAGAGGCTAGTTACTCTTTCCTAAACGCCATGGTAGTTTAGAGGACTAGTTAAGCCACGTGTTTGAAATCTGTTTTCCTTGCCTCTCAATCTCTTTTTCCGCCAAACGCCATGAGTCTGGAGGAGAGAATGAGAGAGTGATCCATACCACACGCCATGGATGGGTCTTGTTTTGTTTTCAAGGCTTAGAGAACCTCACAAAGTGAGTAGATCTAGAGTTTCAAACCAAGCTTGAACCTTTGAAACCCCTGAACGTGAATCTCAACCCTAGACCCTCTTTCTTAGTATTATTACATCTTTTCTAGTTATTCGCTTGTTACCTGTTGCATCTTAGTCATTAGTTTCATTGCGCTTGAGCTTTTAGACGAGATCGATCCAAACTGCTCGATCTAGTGGTCGATCCTGTGGTCGATCCACTAGTCGATTTTTATAAATTCATAGGTTTGCATTTTAATCATTCTGTTTGTTTGTCGTGGTAGTTCACTCTTTCCTAGTAATTTTAAAATAGTTTTTCCTTGCATTTAGTCGTCGCATTTAGTTTTTAAGTATTTTACAAAATCATTCATCATTTGCCTAGCTTTACTCGATCCTTGCATGCTTTACTACAACTAAGTGTTGCATTTGAGCTTTGATACATCATTGCATACACTCTGCACAAAAATCTTGTTACCAAATGGCGCCGTTGCCATTTTAGGAGTGTTAGAAAGCATTGAGATTTGGGGTTTAGTAAAGACTAAGCCTTTACTTTGTTTAAGTTACTAATTTCTCTACTCTCAAACGTGTGTCTTTCAGGTACACGAATCTTCGTTCAAGGGGAGACAACAATCTACTTCAACCCTTGGACAACATTCATCAACTTGGTCATTCACGGCAAAGAAGAGTACGAGAACAAGCTAGAGCTTTTGAGGAGATTGTTCAGCACGGTTTGGTTGACTTTGAAGTTATGGCTGAACACGAGCATCCAGAGGGACCTCCTCCAGCTCACGGGGCAGTGGGAAGGGGCAATGGAAACCCCCAACACGCGGCTAGACCCCCAAGGATCATAGGAGCCGGAGATGCTCCCAATACTCATCACAATAGGTTTGGGATCACTCCTCCTCCTATATAGAACAACAACTTCGAGATTAAGCCGGGTTTCATCTCAATGGTGCAAAACAATAAGTTTCATGGGCTAGCAATGGAAGATCCCTTGGAACACCTTCATAACTTTGAACAAGTATGTGGGATGATCAATGGTGCAAAACAATAAGTTTCATGGGCTAAGAAATGAGATCAGCGGCTTCACGCAAAGGAACAATGAGACTTTCAATGAAGCCATGGAACGGTACAAGGACTATACTACCCAATGTCCTTACCACGGCTTCAGCGAAGAGACTCTTCTAAGCACTATCTACCGAGGAGCTTCACCAAAGATTCGCTTGTTGCTTGACACGGCTAGTAAGGGAAACTTACTTGGTCAAGAGGTAGAAGAAGACATGGAGCTGGTTGAGAACTTAGCACTAAGTGACAGCAACTATGCAGAGGATTATGACCGTGCACCGAGGGGTTCTGAGCTAGAGTCTCACAAGAAAGAGTTGAAATCCTTGCATGAGAAGATTGACAAGTTGGTTTTGGCAAATCAGAAGCATGTTCACTTTGTTGGTGAAGCGGATGAGAGCCAAGAGGAGCTTGAGTTGAGCCAGGAAGAAGCCAATTGGGTGGCGGGTCAAAACAACTACAAACCTCAAGGCTATTCACAAGGCTACAACCAGAACAACAATCTCTCATACCGTAGCACCAATGTCGCAAACCCTAAGGATCAGGTGTACCCTGCTCAGCAAGCAAAGCCTTTTGTACCTTACAACAAAGGTTTTCAGCCGAGTGGTGGCTTCCAAGGGCAAGGGCAGAACAACTTCCAAGGACAACAGCAAGGAAACAAGGGTTATACGCCAATGTACCCTCCGGGCTTTGTACCTTAGCAGCAACAACAGATGCAACAACAAGTTGATCCTGTCCAAGCTATCTTACAATAATTGATTCAAGGGCAAGCCTCTACAAACCAGAAGTTTGCTGAGATGAACCCTCGCTTAGACTCATCTCTCACGGATTTCTCTACTCAGATTACAACCTTGAATAACAAAATCAAGCAACTAGAGAAGGGAAAGGCAAGCTCAAGTGGTCAGAATAGCTTACCGAGCAAGTGTGAGCAAAATCCCAATGAATACGTCAATGCCATTACGCTAAGGAGTGGGAAAGAGCTAGCACCTACGGTTAATCAAAAGAACAATGAGGACGTTGTAATTCAAGAGGGGGAGGATAAGCTTTCAGTTGATGATGAGATCAACTTTGACAATGTCTGGATTCAAGGGCCAAGAAGAGGAGACAAAGCGGTTGTTGAGAAGAAAACGAAGCAAACTACTAAGGAGAAGGATGCTTATGTACCTCCAACGTATGTACCTAAGCTACCTTTACCTGGCCGTTTCAAGAAGAAACTCATAGAGAAGCATAAAGTCTTGTTTGAGAAGCATCTTAAGGACGTAGAGATCAAGCTACCTCTCGTAGACTGCCTTGCAATGATGCATAAATGCGCCAAATTTTTCAAAGACACTCTCGTGAAGAAGAATAAGGAAAGCAAGGAAGTGCTTGTTCTAAGTAAGGAGTGTAGTGCTGTGATATACAAGGAGATAGTCCCTAAGAAGTTGGGAGACCCTGGAAGCTTCACTATACCTTGCGCTTTAGGTCCTTCGGAGTTCAAGAGTTGCCTTTGTGATCTCGGAGCTAGCATAAATCTGATGCCTTATTCTGTGGCAAAGAAGCTTGGCTTCACCCGTTTCAAGGATTGCAGAATCTCGTTGGTACTAGCTGACAGAAGTGTGAGGTTACCCGTGGGATTGCTTGAGCACTTGCCAGTGAAGATCAGTGGAGTGAACGTGCCAACAGACTTCGTTGTGTTGGAAATGGATGAAGAACCAAAGGATCCACTCATTCTCGGTAGACCTTTCTTAGCCACCGCCGGAGCCATAATAGACGTCAAGAACGGGAAGAATGCCTTGCACTTGGGTAAAGATATAAGGCTAGACTTCGATATCAATGAGGTTTTGAAGAAGCCTACGATAGAAGGGCAAGCTTTCTACATTGAGGCGTTGGATGCTTTAGCGGATGAGTTGCTGGAAGAGTTGGCTCAGGAAGATCGTTTGAAGCGGGCACTGACTAAGGAGCCAGGAGAGTTTGGTTATGTGGATCAGAGGACTCAGGAGTACGTCAACTTGCTTGATTCGAGAAAGGTTGTGCTTGACGATGTAGGTGTTTGCCTAGAGATCGACTCCGAGATCGATGACATTACTTGATCCTGCAGTCAAATCGACAAGACAATCGAGAGCACAACTCGATCCGGTGCAGCAATCGACAGTCAGATAGAGGAGGGTGATCGATCCAGAAAAACAATCGAGTCCAAGATCGAGAAAGGCCTTCCGATCAGTTTGGGGTCCAATCTAGAGATTGACTCAACGTCTCGATCCCACTCGATCCACATTAAATCGAGTGAGTGAATCAAGCGAAACTGCTCGATCTAGACGACATCAAGAGCAAGATCGACCTGACGACTCGATTTCAGAAAGGATAGCAGTTGGAGAAAGCAGCCTCAAGGGCCATGTCTCGGGTTCCAAGGAAGGTTCTAGGGAGGAGAACAACAGCAACAGCCACGAGGATGATTGGAGCGAGCTGTTAGCCCCAAAGGTGGACCTTAAGGAGCTCCCAAAAGGGCTAAGGTATGCTTTCTTAGGGCTTAACGAAACCTATCCTGTGACTGTGAATGAAAACTTGAGTGATGATGAGTTGCAATCGCTCTTAACTGAGTTGAGAAAGTATAGGAAGGCCATTGGGTACTCTCTAAGTGACTCAAGGGCCTTTCACCAATGCTTTGCAGTAACAGGATTCACTTGGATAATGAGAACGCCTCTTCTATAGAACATCAAAGGCGTTTTAATCCAAATTTGAAAAAGGTTGTTAAGAAGGAGATTCTTAAGCTTTTAGAGGCTGACGTGATCTATGCCATAAGTGACAGCACATGGGTTTCTCCCGTACACGTGGTGCCTAAGAAGGAAGGGATCACGGACATTAAGAATGACAAAGATTAGCTTATACCTACTAGGACTATTACTGGACACCGTATGTGTATTCATTATAGGAAGCTTAATCTCGCTACTAGAAAGGATCATTTTCCCTTGCCTTTTATTGATCAAATGCTTGAAAGACTTGCTAATAACCCCTACTATTGCTTTCTTGATGGATATAGTGGATTTTTCCAAATACCAATTCATCCCAATGATCAGGAGAAGACAACCTTTACATGCCCTTATGGCACCTTCGCGTATCGAAGGATGCCATTCGGGTTGTGTAATGCACCGGCTACATTTCAGCGGTGTATGATGTCGATCTTCTCCGATCTAATAGAAGAGATGGTAGAGGTTTTTATGGATGACTTCTTGGTCTATGGTGCGTCCTTTTCTGTGTGTTTGTTGAATCTTTGCAGGGTACTAAAGCGTTGTGAGGAGACAAATTTGGTGCTTAATTGGGAAAAATGCCACTTCATGGTGAACGAGGGAATCGTGCTTGGACATAAGATATCAGAGAAGGGTATTGAAGTCGACAAAGCAAAGATTGATTTGATGACGAGCCTTGAGCCGCCACTTAACGTCAAAGGAGTGAGAAGTTTCTTTGGACACGCCGGCTTCTACAGGCGGTTCATTAAAGACTTCTCTAAGATTGCACACCCTCTCACGCGGCTGTTTGATAAAGTTATAATTTAGCATATTTTAGCACTCATTTAGGATAGATTTTGCATTCATATTGCACTCATATTTAGATTATTTGTAACTTTTGCTTCATTTTAGGTTTTAGACTTGTTTGCATTAGCATTTGCATATTTCTTGCATATATGCATTGTTTTTAGGTAATATTGATAAACGTTTTCTAAGCTCGGGTTATGATGCAGAGAGGGTCAATGCAAGCAATGTTGTAGTATAGCAAGCAAGAGAGAGTCAATCCACTTCTAGGAGATAGAGAATGCACAGAGGATGCAAGGACTAAAGCAAATCTAAGCAAAATGAGACAGTTTATGATAAAATCTCTAAAAACTAGATGCAGCAACTTAAACAGAGTGAAACCTATTTTAAAAATACTAGAAAGTAAGAAACTAACACGAGAAACAAACAGATTAATTAAAGAAGAAAGCTTCGAATTATTAAAATTCGACTAGTGGATCGACCACGAGATCGACCACTAGATCGAGCAGTAACAATCGATCTCGTCTAAAAACTTAAGAACAGTAAAGCTAATGACCAGGATGCTATCAGATAACAAGCGAAAGATGAAATGAGACGTAAAGATGCTAAAAGAAAGGGCCTAGGGTTGAGATTCATGGTTAGGGGTTTCAAAGGTTCGACCTTGGGTTTGAAACTTTAGATCGACTCACTTGGTGAGGATCTCTAAGCCTTGAAAACAAAACAAGATCTATCTGTGGCTTTCGGTATAGATCACTCTTTCATCCTCTCCTCCAAACCCATGGCTTTTGGTGGAAAGAGAGGTCGAAAGGCAATGAAAATAGATTTCAAGTAAATAACTTAACTAGTCCCCCAAACTTCCATGGCTTTTGGGAAGGGGTAACTAGTCTCTAAGGTGTGATCTTCCGAGATTCCTGGATCCTGTCAAGGTAAGGAACCTCTCGGATCATGTGTTTTAAACTTTTTTAAAACCTCTCGGATCATGTTAATGAATGTTAAAGGATGAGTTTCTTTGATTGTTAGGAATAGGAGAGTCATGATTTGAATTTCTTTGTGTGATGAGTATAGCTAAGTTCTTTGGAGTATGAGTGTAAGCATAACATTTTAGAACTGTTAACTAGGACATTGAGATTATTCATTTGAAAGGCACCTTTGCAAAAAGTTTAAAACCCCATTCATTTTTTCTAGAACACATGATCCGAGAGGTTCATGATCCGAGAGGTTCCTTACCTTGACAGGATCTAGGAATCTCGGAAGATCACACCTTAGAGACTAGTTACTCATTCCCAAAAGCCATGGAAGTTTGGGGGACTAGTTAAGCCATTTACTTGAAATCTGTTTTCCTTGCCTTTCGACCTCTCTTTCCACAAAAAGCCATGGGTTTGGAGGAGAGGATGAAAGAGTGATCTATACCGAAAGCCACAGATAGATCTTGTTTTGTTTTCAAGGCTTAGAGATCCTCTCCAAGTGAGTCGATCTAAAGTTTCAAACCCAAGGTCGAACCTTTGAAACCCCTAGCCATGAATCTCAACCCTAGGCCCTTTCTTTTAGCATCTTTACGTCTATTCTCATCTTTCGCTTGATATCTGATAGCATCCTGGTCATTAGTTTCACTGCTTTTACATTTTTAGACGAGATCGATTGTTACTGCTCGATCTAGTGGTCGATCTCTCGGTCGATCCACTAGTGATAAACTCATAATTTAGCATATTTTAGCACTCATTTAGGATAGATTTTTCATTCACATTGCATTCATATTTAGATTATTTGTAACTTTTGCTCCATTTTAGGTTTTAGACATGTTTGCATTAGCATTTGCATATTTCTTGCATATATGCATTGTTTTTAGGTAATATGGTGTACATGGAGCTGTGTTGGACGCTGAGCATAGACAATGAGTCAAAAGAAGAGCTTGGGAGTTGCTGGGAGTCAAGAAAGAGTTCGGCCAAAAAGAATTCAGCAGAGATGGACCACCAGATCGACCATCCCACTCGTTTCAGGCAGAGATCGACCACCAGATCGACCATCCCACTCGTTTCAGGCAGAGATCGACCACCAGATCGACCATCCCACTCGTTTCAGCCTCAGATCGACCTCTAGATCGACCAGGCCACCTGTTTCAGCTCAGATCGACCGCTAGATCGACTAGGCGGGTCGATCTTCGGCCCAGATTTCTGCTTCCTTCCTTGGACAGCTCAGACTTTGTTTTTTAGTGAGGGGACCAGTTGTGTGGTCCTTTATAAACACTCTAAACCTAAAATTTTGGGGGATCCACGAAATTTACAGCCTTCATCCCAATTTTTGGGTTTTGTGGATCACTATTAAAGCATCTTTTTCCATTTTCAAGCTTTATCTTTTGTAAAAACTTTGATTTTGAATTTAAGAACTTCTCTTTAAGCTTTAATCTTTCTTTCTTGTTATCTTAATCATGTTTAACTCCTCTTATCTTATGATTAAGAGGGGTTTGAAAATGATAATATAGTAGTTCTTTAGGATTTAAGGATGAGGTGATTAGGAAGGTTTTAAAGGTTAGATCTCGGTATTTTCTTGCTCTTAACTTTATCCTTTCTTGGTTTGGAGTATCAAATGCTTAAAGACCTTGAGAGAGGCTTTATGATCCAAGAGATTTCCTTTTCTCATAAGAACTTAGGAGATCTCTTATGTCCAAACCAAGAGACTAGTATGCCTTAAAGACCACGGAAGTGGCAAGTAAGGGCTAGTTAAGCCATGTTAAGATCCGTGCTTCATCTCTATCAACCATCCTTTTCCACCACAAGCCATGGGTTTGGAGGGGATGAATGATGAGAGGAATTTATCTTACCCACAAGCCATGGGAAGATTGCTTCTTAGGCTTAAGGATAGCTCATTTTGAAATGTGTAGATTTACTTTTTGCAAACCAAGATCGAACCTTGAGCTTCCCTAAGTATGAACCTCATCCTTGGATCTGTTATTTATCATTCAAGTAGTTTCAAAAGCTTTCTCCTTTAGATTTAAAGTTTGCTCATTTAAGTTGCTAGAAATAGCCTTAATTGCCTGTTTTCAGTTTTCGAATTTTCATAATCAGTAGTCTTGCACTTTAAATTCCTAGTTTTCTTCTAGTAGTTGCTAACCCTTAAGAGGGGATTTAAAAATTGTTTTCTTGCTCATTTCGTATTGCATTTAGTTTTTGTTGAATTTCTCCCTCATTTACCCGAATTTGACTTAGCTTTACTTTGCTCTTGTACTCCTAGTATCTTTCTCACCTAGGCTGGATTGACACCTAAAGTACTACAGCAACACTAAGAGGCTTTAGGATTGATAATTAGAACTGTGAAAAAAGCTCTCTATCAACTAGTCGAATTTTAATAATTCGAAGCTCTTTCCTTTAATTAATCTGTCCGTTTGTTTAAAATAGGTTTCACTCTGTTTAGGTTGCTGCATTTAGTTCTTAGATATTTTATCATAAACTGTCTCATTTTGCTTAGATTTGCTTTAGTCCTTGCATTCTCTATGCATTCTCTATCTCCTAGAAGTGGATTGACTCTCTCTTGCTTGTTGTACTACAACATTGCTTGCCTTAGAGTTTGATAACCTCTCTGCATCAAAACCCGAGCATAGAACTACGTTTATCAAATGGCGCCGTTGCCATTCTAGGACTGTTTAGAGAACATAGAGATTTGGGTCTTAGCAAAGACTAAGTCTTTACCTTTTTCAAGTTACTAATACTTCTACTCTCAAACGTGTGTTTTCAGGTACATGAATCTTCGTTCAAGGGGAGACAACAATCTTCTACAACCCTTAGACAACATTCATCAACTTGGTCACTCACGGCAAAGGAGAGTCAGAGAGTAAACAAGAGCCTTTGAGGAGATTGTTCAGCACGGTTTGGTTAACTTTGAAGATATGGCTGAACACGAGCATCTAGAAGGACCTCCTCCAGCAGGACGGGGCAATGGAAACCCCCAACACGCGGCTAGACCCCGAAGGATGATAGGAGCCGGAGATGCTCCCAATACCCATCATAATAGGTTTGGGATCACTCCTCCACCTCTACAAAACATTAATTTCGAGATCAAGCCAGGTTTCATCTCCATGGTGCAAAACAACAAGTTCCACGGCTTAGCAATCGAAGACCCCTTGGAGCACTTAGACAACTTCGAGCAAGTATGTGGGATGATCAAGATCAATGGCATATCCGAAGATGCTTTCAAGCTGCGTCTCTTCCCCTTTTCACTCGGAGACAAAGCTAGACATTGGGAGAAGACCCTCCCACAAGGCACCATCACATCATGGGCCGAGTGTAAGAAGGCATTCCTCTCAAAGTTCTTCTCAAGCACAAGGACAGCACGGTTGAGAAGCGAAATCAGCGGTTTCACTCAAAGGAACAACGAGACATTCAACGAGGCAATGGAGCGTTTCAAAGATTACACGATCCAATGTCCTCATCACGGGTTCAGCGAGGAGACACTACTCAGTACCATATACCGTGGAGCTTCACCAAAGATCAGGTTGTTGCTTGACACAGCTAGCAAAGGGAACTTCCTCGGTCAGGAGGTAGAAGAGGGTATGGAGCTGATAGAAAACCTGGCGTTGAGTGATGGAAACTATGCTGAAGATTATGACCGTGCACCAAGAGGATCAGAGTTAGAGTCTCACAAGAAGGAGCTCAAATCTTTGCATGAGAAGATTGATAAGCTGGTGTTAGCCAATCAGAAGCATGTTCACTTTGTTGGTGAAGCTGATGAGAACCAAGAGGAGTTAGAGCTAAGCCAAGAAGAAGCAAATTGGGTGGCTGGACAGAACAACTACAAGTCTCAAGGCTACAACCAAGGCTACCAGAACAACAACCTCTCTTACCGAAGCACCAACGTAGCCAACCCTAAAGACCAAGTGTACCCTGCTCAGCAAGCTAAACCTTTCATCCCTTACAACAAAGGTTTTCAACCGAGTGGTGGTTTCCAAGGTCAAGGGCAGAGCAACTTCCAAGGGCAACAACAACACAACAAGGGTTATACTCCTAACTACCCTCCGGGCTTTGCACCTCAGCAACAACAACCAATGCAACAACAAGTTGATCCGGTTCAAGCAATGTTTCAACAGCTAATACAAGGGCAAGCCTCTACCAACCAGAAGTTCGCTGAAATGAACACTCGCCTAGACTCATCTCTAACCGACTTCTCCACTCAGATCACCAACCTAAACAACAAGATCAAGCAGCTGGAGAAAGGAAAAGCAACTACGAGTGGTCAGAACAGTCTGCCGGGAAAGTGTGAGCAGAATCCCAAGGAGTATGCCAATGTTATAACGTTGAGAAGCGACAAAGAGCTCGAAACTCCGGTCTCTACAAAGAACAACGAGGATGTTGTAATTCAAGAGGGGGATGGTAAACCTTCGGCTGATGATGATGAGATAAACTTTGACAACGTTTGGATCCATGGGCCGAGGAGAGGAGATAAGGCGGTCGCTGAGAAGAAAAGTGAGCAAACCACCAAGGAGAAGAACTCTTACGTGCCCCCACCTTACGTACCGAAGTTGCCATTTCCCGGTCGTTTCAGAAAGCAGCTCATCGAGAAGCACAGAATCAAGCTGCTTCTTGTTGATTGTCTAGCTATAAAGCCCAAGTGCGCCAAGTTTTTCAAGGACACCCTCGTGAAGAAGAACAAAGAAAGCAAAGAGGTACTTGTTCTAAGTGAAGAGTGTAGTGCGGTTATACATAAGGAGATAGTCCCTAAGAAGCTAGGAGACCCTGGAAGCTTCACTATACCCTGCGCTTTGGGTCCTCTAGAGTTCAAGAGTTGCTTGTGTGATCTCGGAGCTAGCATAAAATTGATGCCTCACTCCGTGGCTAAGAAGCTTGGTTTTACTCGGTTTAAAGACTGTCGGATCTCATTGGTGCTGGCTGATAGAAGCGTGAGGTTACCAGTGGGGCTGCTTGAAGATTTACCAGTACGAATCAGTGGTGTGAACGTACCCACAGACTTTGTCGTGTTGGAGATGGATGAGGAGCCTAAAGACCCACTCATCTTATGGAGACCGTTCCTTGCAACCGCCGGGGCTATCATAGATGTGAAGAAAGGGAAGATTGCCTTGCATTTGGGGAAGGAGATCAGGCTAGACTTCGACATCAACAAGGTTTTAAAGAAGCCGACCATTGAAGGACAAGCTTTCTATATTGAAACGATGGATGCACTGGCGGATGAGTTGCTGGAAGAGCTGGCTCTAGAAGACCATCTGAAGCTAGCACTGACTAAGGAGCCAGGGGAGTTTGGCTATGTGGACCAGAGAACCCAAGAGTACGTGAACCTGCTGGATTCTAGGAGGATTATCAAGAATGAAGAAGGTTTCTGCCTAGAGATCGACCCCGAGATCGACGCTATCACTCGATCCAGGAGTCAGATCGACAAGTCAATCGAGAACACAACTCGATCAGGTGCAACAATCGATGGACAGATCGAGAAGAATGCTCGATCAGGAAAAACAATCGAGTCGACGATCGAGAGAGACCTCCCGATCATTTTGGGGTCCAATCAAGAGATCGACTCAGCGTCTCGATCCCTTACTCGATCCCTCTCAAATCGAGTAAGTGAATCGAACGAAATGGCTCGATCTAGACGACATCGAGAGGAGAATCGACCGGAGGACTCGATCTCAGAAGGGATAGCGATAGAGGAAAGAAGTCTGAAGGGCAATGCCTCGGGTTCAAAGGAGAGTTCCAAGGAGGAAAGCAACAACAACAGCCACGAGGATGACTGGAGTGAGCTGTTAGCCCCAAAGGTGACCTTAAGGAGCTCCCAAAAGGGCTAAGGTATGCTTTCTTAGGGCCTAATAACACTTATCCCGTGATTGTGAATGAAAACCTTAGTGATGAGGAGTTGCACTCGCTCCTAACTGAGCTGAGAAAGTATATGAAGGCCATTGGGTACTCTTTAAGTGACATCAAGGGCCTTTCACCAATGCTTTGCACTCATAGGATTCACTTGGATAATGAGAACGCTTCTTCTATAGAATATCAAAGGCGTTTGAATCCCAACTTGAAAGAGGTTGTTAAGAAGGAAATCCTTAAGCTTTTAGAGGCTGACGTGATCTATCCCATAAGTGACAGCACGTGGGTTTCCCCTGTACACGTGGTGCCTAAGAAGGGAGGGATCACGGTCATAAGGAATGAAAAGGATGAGCTTATCCCTACTAGGATCCTCACTGGTCATAGAATGTGTATTGTCTATAGGAAACTTATCCTTGCGACTAGGAAAGACCATTTCACTTTGCCTTTTATTGATCAAATGCTTGAGAGACTTGCAAATCACCCTTACTACTGTTTTCTCGATGGGTATAGCGGTTTCTTTCAAATACCTATTCACCCAAATGATCAGGAGAAGATGACCTTCACATGTCCCTACGGTACCTTTGCATATCGAAGGATGCCGTTTGGATTGTGTAATGCACCGGCTACCATTCAGCGGTGTATGATGTCGATCTTCTCCGATCTTATAGAGGAGATGGTAGAGGTATTCATGGATGATTTCTCTGTGTATGGTGCGTCCTTTCCTGCGTGTTTGTTGAGTCTTTGCAAGGTACTTAAACGTTGTGAAGAGACAAACTTGGTGCTGAACTGGGAGAAATGCCACTTCATGGTTAAGGAAGGAATCGTGCTCGGTCACAAGATATCAGAGAAGGGTATTGAGGTTGATCAGGCTAAGGTGGAGGTCATGATGGGTATTGAGCCGCCGGTTAATGTCAAGGGAGTCAGAAGCTTCTTGGGACACGCAGGGTTCTACAGGCGTTTCATCAAGGATTTCTCCAAGATTGCTCGCCCTCTCACACGGCTGTTGTGCAAGGAAGCTGAGTTTGTATTCGATGAGGAGTGTTTGAAGGCTTTTGTGACCATCAAGGAAGCCCTTACATCAGCTCCTATAGTCCAAGCACCAGACTGGTCTCTCCCCTTTGAGATCATGTGTGATGCTAGTGACTACGCCGTAGGAGCCGTTCTTGGTCAGAAGAAAGACAAGAAGCTACACGTGATCTACTATGCTTCAAGGACCTTGGATGACATGCAATCACGATACACCACTACGGAGAAGGAGTTGCTTGCAGTAGTCTTCGCCTTTGAGAAGTTCAGATCATATCTCGTTGGCTCCAAGGCTATTGTATACACGGATCACGCTGCCTTACGATACATCTACTCGAAGAAAGACACTAAGCCTCGGCTCTTAAGATGGATTCTGTTACTCCAGGAGTTTGACATGGAGATTAAAGACAAGAAAGGGATAGAAAATGGAGTCGCTGACCACCTCTCACGGCTAAGGATCAACGAGTCTCTCCCCTTAGATGACTCTCTTCCAGAAGAGCAGCTTATGGCGATTACTACAGCTGTTAGTGGGAAGCTAGAAGGGAGGTTTGAGGAGGTGTTGAGTTTCAAAGAGGAGGATCTACCGTTGTATGCTGATGTGGTGAACTATCTAGCGTGTGGTGAGGAACCAACACATCTCAACAGCTATCACAAGAAGCGGTTTATGAGGGAGGCTAGTGACTACTTTTGGGACGAGCCCTACCTATACAAAAGAGGAGTAGACAGCTTGTACCGGAGATGTGTTACAAAGGAAGAAGCCAGGGACATCCTCTATCATTGCCATGGCTCTTCCTACGGAGGACACTTCGCCTCATTCAAGACTGCCACGAAGGTATTGCAAGCCGGTTTCTGGTGGCCCTCCATTTTTAAAGATGCACACGAGTTTGTGAAGAGCTGTGAGGCATGTCAACGAGCAGGGAATATAACCAAGAGGAACGAAATGCCTCAAGTTCCTATCTTCGAGGTTGACGTGTTCGACACGTGGGGGATTGACTTCATGGGACCATTCCCTTTTTCATACGGCAACAAATACATCTTAGTAGCTGTGGATTATGTCTCTAAATGGGTTGAGGCTGTTGCTTCCCCTACAAATGACTCTAAGGTGGTAATCAAGTTGTTCAAGAGTATCATCTTCCCGAGGTTTGGGGTACCCAAGGTTGTTATAAGTGATGGAGGAAGCCACTTTATAAACAAGGTTTTTGAGAACCTCTTGAGAAAGTATGGGGTTAAGCATAAGGTGGCTACACCGTATCATCCTCAAACAAGCGGTCAAGTGGAGGTCTCCAACAGGCAAATCAAGGCTATTCTAGAGAAGACCGTCGGAGCCACAAGGAAAGACTGGGCAGTGAAGCTGGATGACGCTCTTTGGGCCTACCGTACCGCCTTCAAGACGCCGATTGGTACAACCCCTTTCACTCTACTCTATGGAAAGGGCTGTCACCTCCCGGTTGAGCTGGAACACCGTGCGTTGTGGGCTGTGAAGAGGCTGAACTTTGATCTCAAGACTGCTCAGGAGAGGCGCCTTATTCAGCTACACGAACTGGACGAGTTGAGGCTGAATGCTTACGAGAGCTCCCGGATATACAAGGAGCGGAATAAGGTGGCTCATGACAAGAAGTTTGTTGCCAAGGAGCTTAAGGAAGGAGGACTGGTGTTGCTGTACAACTCGAGGCTCAAACTCTTCCCGGGCAAGCTGAAATCAAGGTGGAGCGGACCGTTCGTGATTCAAGAAGTGTTGCCTTATGGAGCTGTTACTCTGATGGGAAAAAGTGGCAGTGCATTCACCGTCAACAGACACAGAGACAAGCCCTATTTGGCAGAAAGCTATGACAAGGAGAGTACCTCAAGGCTTTTCCAAGACCCACCATCCGCTTAGACCAAGTAAGGTCTAGCTAAAGACGTTAAAGAAAGCGCACTTGGGAGGCATTCCCATGTTTATCTTGTACATATTTCTGCTTTATTTCCCTTTCAGTTTTATGTTTTTTTTGCAAGTGTGTAGGAACAGGTATAAGAAGTCTAAACCTTGACTTTGAGGTCTTAAAAAGGCAATAGGGGTTAGAATAAGGCTAGAAATCGAGTGCTAGATCGACTGATCCTGGCTCGATCTTTTCTAGATCGAGTCAGTAAATCGAGAGGAGCCAGTCGATCTAGACGAGAACGAGTGACAAGATCAACCTTGACAAAAAGGGATCGATCGATCCAAATCGGATCGACCGATCTAATTTCTCTCAGGAAAATCTGTTGAAAACAGATCGATCACTCGACTCGATCCATCACTCGATCTATGCTAAATCGACCCCTAAATCGAGGACATAGCTCGATCATGAGGACTTAGCCGAGGAGCCAACATCTCAATGATCGAGAGAGCCAATCGATCCAGGACTCGATTCACTATGAATCGAGTCTCAAATCGAGTAACCCTCTCGATCTAAGCCATTTTGGGCATGAGATCAAGTCCTAGATCGACCAAATGGATTCGATCTCATGCCGAGGTAACATTTCTCTTTCCCTCCTTTACTCTTTTCCCTCCAACTTTTGAATTCAAAACTTGGTCAAGGCAAGCATCTTTGACCATGAAAGATGTGCCTTGACCAAGACTTTGTCAGAAAAACCACTTTGACTACCCATTGTTTTGGTTTTGCTAAGTCTTTAAATATTTCAAACAACCTCTCACCCTCTCATCCCTGTTCTGATCGAGAATTTTAAACAAAGAGAGTGAGAGTTTCAATTTTCAAAAGCTAGCAAAGATATTCTGAACTTCTTGCAAATGTATTTTCAAAGATTTAATGGTTTAATTTTAGAAAATCTCCTTTAATATCGCAAGATCTTGTTTTAGAATATATGATCAGTTTTGAATTTTTAAAATTAGCTAAGTGAAAGGAAAAATTCTAGATTTTTCAGTATCTAAAACTAGCTATGATTTTTATTTATTCCCCAAAATTCTAGGGTAGCTTTTTATAAATTCTCTCCTTCTCTTCTCTCATTCTCATCAAATCGCCGCTTGCTTATCAATCTCTTTAGAATCTAGTTTCAGGAACCATGGCACCAAAGAGAACTAGAGAAGAGCAAGCACAAGAAGGAGAAGGAAAAGAAGTGGTAGTTAAAGAGAGGGTCCGGTGGAGTAAGGATGAGAAGAGGGATAAGAAGCGGCTAGAGAGGCTCCGGTTTGAGCCTACCAAGTTTGCTGATCGAGAGCTGTTGTCTAAGCTTGGGATTCTTGGGGACTTCGACCAACTCCTCAAGAACATTGGTTTAAGATGTCTGTCACGGATGGATTGCCCAACCATTCCTGAAGTGACAATAGACTTCCTTGCCACCTTGGAGTTCCGGTATGAGAATCCTAGTGCACCCGTCCCTTCTCAAGGCCGCCTCTACTTCAAAGTTGGACGTCAAGCCTATACACTCTCCATCCCTGAGCTATGCCAAGCCTCCGGCCTCAACGCGGATGCATACAAGGTTGAGTTCCCAGCCTTCAAGAAAGCCGACGAGTTTTGGGATCTGATCAGCAAGGAGGACTACAAAGCCAACACCACCAAGATCAAGCGAGTAAGGAGTCCGGTGCTGAGGCACACTCTGAAGCTGATTGCCAACACGTTCAGTGGAAGGTCTGTTGCCCCTACGGTCACGAAGACGGAGCTGTGCTTCCTGTTCCAAGGTGTGAAGCACTTGGTGTGTGATCCGGATGCAAACGACGAGCCTATGGAGGATGAACTCGGCGATGAAGTGAACTACGGCTGTGTACTCGCGGCTTCTTTGGTGAAATACAAGGCTTATGCCTTATGGTGCAAGGCAACCTCCTCTTACATTGGCGGTTTCCTTACTCCTCTGTTCGTGCAAGCCGGTGTGCCCATTCATGACTTTGCTCACGTCCCAAACAGAGCTTTCATGGATGAGGCATACATGAGGAATACTGATAGCTTGGGACGCACGCCAGCAGAAGGGTTCTACGCCTACCTCTTCATAGATGACGAAGATAAGAAGAGAGTGTGCATCCTTCCCAACAGAGATGAAACCGAGCTGCTTGATGTTGGGAACATGGAGTTCTTGCCCACGGAGGAAGAATGCTTTGCCCCTTTAGGAGGACCGCCTGCTTCAGCAATTGCCCCTCGTCAAAGGTCAGAGTCTCCAGGCACGGAAGATGAGATGCCCGAGGCTTACACACTTCCCAAGCTAGACTTTGAGCCGAGGACAAAAACCGAGAAGTTCCTAGCATCGGTGGTAGAGATGCAAAGGAAGATTAACAAGTGGCAAGGCAAGATGCTGAAGAAGCTTGGGAAGAAAGTCAAAGCACTTCAGGGAGGCACGCCTAAGTCAGCTGCAAGCCAGGAGATGCAACAACCCGAGAAGAGAAGGCTCTCAACCGGAGGAGTTGTCATCCGCGAGACCCAAGGAGACAACATTCAGCCGATGCGCCACTCTCTCCAAGAACCAGCTAACAAAGGCAAAGCAACGATCTCTAGCTCCTCTGGAACATCCTCAAGTTCCAGCCGAGCCTAGACCAGAGGTAAACAACCTTCTTCCATTGTATATAGCCGCTCATGTTTGTTTCTTTTGCATTGTGTTTTGATGCTCCTTCGGATGAGTTTGCCACCGGGACGGTGTCAAGCAAGTTTGGGGGAGTACATGTGTGATTTGACTTGTGTTCTTTGATCTTATTTTCCTTTAGCATCCTTGAGTCTTAGTTCATGAAAAATTGGTAAAATTTTTAAAATTTTATCAAAGATTCATGTAGTTGCATTCATATTTTTTAAAACATGTTAGGATTGAGTCTAGAGTTTCTCATATCACCTAGGGTCTTTGCATTTTGCATAAGGGGTTAGAATTTCTTACAAAGGTGTTTTTACTTATGAATTGTTTCAGTGCCCTAGTTAGTCATTCTCTAATGCTTTGTTTATGCTTTGAAAGTAAGTTCTTACCATGCTTGGATCACTTATTAGGATTTTCGTGGCTTAAATTGAACTCTCATGATTTGAAACTCATTCTAATAAGTGAAAACCTTAATTTGAAATTCTAATTATCATTCTTATGCATTTGAAAATCAACACATGGTTTTAAAATATTTAGGCTCTCTTCTTCCTTTTTACCACTCTTTGTGAGCCTAAGTAGAACTCCCTCCTTGAACCTTACCCTCATTTGAAGCCAAATGTTCTTGTGTGACATCTTTGCGAGGCCTTTCCTTTCGGTTTGAACTTGGCATAAAGTGTTAGGTTTAGGCGACATGATTTGGTTTTCATATTGTTGCTAGCTTTGCATTTTGAAGCTAGGTGTAGGCTTAGGATAAGTTTGGGGGATCATTGGGGTTGCTTTCTTGTCTATTTGTTTTCGGTTTCAAAGAGTTTGTGTTTTAAGGAAAGAAATGAGGTTTTAAGTGAAAAGTTGTTTTTAAAAAACTAAGTATGCTCTAATTTCAGGAGGTAGCTCTCCATAATAAAATTAAAAAAAAAAGAAAAAAGAAAAGAAAAAGAAATAAAAAAGAGCTTAAGTGGCAAATAAAGAAAAAAATAAAAAAAAAATAATAAGAGAGCTACCAATAAGAAATTTTTAAAGAGCAAAAGTATTTTTCAAAACCTTTTCACTAGCCTAAAAGTCTAAAAATGTCTTTATTTTGAATTGGGGATTACTAAATTTGTGAAGGAAAGGGTAGACTCTTAAGTGGTGAGTGAGGATAAAATTTCTTAAATGAGAGGGGTATAGGATCATTTGATAGTTTACATGGGTAGATGAGAATCTAATCATGTATGCATAAATTGTCTTTACCTTTAGCATTATGCACAAGTTCAACCATTTTCGAGAGAAGCCCTTAATCTATTTATAAACCCTTTGCAAATGAGATCATTCTATGCTCATAACCATAACCCTTAGCCAAATGTGTTTTGCTTTAAAGTGCATAAGTTTGATTCATGGTTCGAATGTTAATGAATGTTAAAGGATGAGTTTCTTTGATTGTTAGGAATAGGAGAGTCATGATTTGAATTTCTTTATGTGATGAGTATGGCTAAGTTCTTTGGAGTATGAGTGGAAGCATAGCATTTTAGAACTGTTAACTAGAACATTGAGATTATTCATTTGAAAGGCACCTTTGCAAAAAGTTTAAAACCCCATTCATTTTTTTTTTCTAAAAAAACCTCTCTTCCTTACTTATTTTCTGTTGCTTGAGGGCAAGCAAGAAGTAAGTTTGGGGGAGTTGATGTTATTGCATATTGCATACATTTTGCATACTCATTAGTTAGCTTTTGCATGCATTTGTACCATGTTTTAAGTTAGATTGCATCACTTAGGGTCCTAGAGCATTCTTGCATCAACATACGCATTTTCCTTGCATTTTGCATCACATTCAGGTTGTTTCTGGCTGCTTTGGAGTCGTGGAGGTTCGTGGACGTGTTGAAGCTGATGTAGCAGTTCGTGGGAGCTCGAAAATATGCTAAGGACCAGAGATCGAGGAGCAGATCGAGCATAGACGGTCGATCTTGAAGTTGATCGACCAGAAGATCGAGCCAACCAGGCGATCCAAGGAGAATGATCGAGACGAAGATCGAGTGAAGCAATCGATCAAATGGTACGGACGTAAATGACGTCATGCAGAGCGAGAGTCAGATCGGGTACACCACTCGATCCAGCCGAAGATCGATACCGAGATCGGATGCAACACTCGATTCACCGTTGAAGATCGAGACCCAGATCGAGCCGAAGACACGATGTCTGGATATAATCGAGAGAACCACTCGATCTTGGAGTCGATCTCTGTCCTTTCAACCGTTTTTGGCTGCTAGCGAAGGGGGGACCATTGGCTTGTTTGGGCATTTTTGGCAAGGCGGCGACGTCCTTTTTTGGAGAACTTTTAGATCCTTATCCTTTTCTTTATGTTTTTCTCTCTGGTTTTCGTGAAGAACACCATTGTTGAAACTCGTTTTTCTCTTAAGCTTTTGTATTCGAATCATTTCTGTTTAATCCAGTTTTCCTTTCATGTTTATCGTCTCGTTTCATATGCTTTGCTTGATTTACTCTATGTGTAGCGAGTAGTTTCCTTTGGGTTCGGGGTTGAGAGGATTAAGGGGTCAAAAAGGTTTCGATCTTGGTTTGTTTTTCTAAATGTTTTCAAAGGCTATCTCTTCTAAGGTGTTGAGATCTTAATGCTTGAAGACTCTCACGCCAAGAGCTTCATGATCCGAGAGGTTCCTTACCATGACAGGATCCAGGAATCTCGGATGATCACACCTTAGAGACTAGTTACCCCTTCCCAAAAGCCATGGAAGTTTGGGGGACTAGTTAAGCCATTTACTTGAAATCTGTTTTCCAAGCCTTTCGACCTCTCTTTCCACCAAAAGCCATGGGTTTGGAGGAGAGGATGAAAGAGTGATCTATACCGAAAGCCACGGATAGATCTTGTTTTGTTTTCAAGGCTTAGAGATCCTCACCAAGTGAGTCGATCTAAAATTTCAAACCCAAGGTCGAACCTTTGAAACCCCTAACCATGAATCTCAACCCTAGGCCCTTTCTTTTAGCATCTTTACGTCTATTCTCATCTTTCGCTTGATATCTGATAGCATCCTGGTCATTAGTTTCACTGCTTTTACATTTTTAGACGAGATCGATTGTTACTGCTCGATCTAGTGGTCGATCTCCTGGTCGATCCACTAGTCGAATTTTAATAATTCGAGGCTCTTTCCTTTAATTAATCCGTTTGTTTCTCGTGGTAGTTGCTTCCTTCCTAGTATTTTTAAAATAGGTTTCACTCTGTTTAGGTTGCTGCATCTAGTTCTTAGATATTTTATCATAAACTGTCTCATTTTGCTTAGATTTGCTTTAGTCCTTGCATTCTCTGTGCATTCTCTATCTCCTAGAAGTGGATTGACTCTCTCTTGCTTGCTGTACTACAACATTGCTTGCATTAGAGTTTGATAACCTCTCTGCATCAAAACCCGAGCAAAGAACTACGTTTATCAGTGATAGCGTCGATCTCGGGGTCGATCTCTAGGCAGCAACCTTCTTCATTCTTGATAATCCTCCGAGAATCCAGCAGGTTCACGTACTCTTGGGTTCTCTGTCCACATAGCCAAACTCCCCTGGCTCCTTAGTCAGTGCTAGCTTCAGATGGTCTTCTAGAGCCAGCTCTTCCAGCAATTCATCCGCCAATGCATCCATCGTTTCAATATAGAAAGCTTGTCCTTCAATGGTCGGCTTCTTTAGAACCTAGTTGATGTCGAAGTCTAGCCTGATCGCCTTCCCCAAATGCAAGGCAATCTTCCCATTCTTCACATCTATGATAGCCCCGGCGGTTGCAAGGAACGGTCTCCTTAAGATGAGTGGGTCTTTAGGCTTCTCATCCATCTCCAACATGACAAAGTCTGTGGGTACGTTCACACCACTGATTCGTACCGGTAAATCTTCAAGCAGTCCCACTGGTAACCTCACGCTTCTATCAGCCAGCACCAATGAGATCCGACAGTCTTTAAACCGAGTAAAACCAAGCTTCTTAGCCACAGAGTGAGGCATCAAGTTTATGCTAGCCTCGAGATCACACAAGCAACTCTTGAACTCTAGAGGACCCAAAGCGCAGGGTATAGTGAAGCTTCCAGGGACTCCCAGCTTCTTAGGGACTATCTCCTTATGTATAACCGCACTACACTCTTCACTTAAAACAAGTACCTCTTTGCTTTCTTTGTTCTTCTTCACAAGGGTGTCCTTGAAAAACATGGCGCACTTGGGCATCATAGCAAGACAATCTACAAGAGGCAGCTTGATTTCCACGTCTCTCAGGTGCTTCTCATACAAGATTCTGTGCTTCTCGTTGAGCTGCTTTTTGAAACGACCGGGAAATGGCAGCTTCGGTACGTAAGGTGGGGGCACGTAAGAGTTCTTCTCCTTGGTGGTTTGCTCACTTTTCTTCTCAGCAACCGCCTTATCTCCTCTCCTCGGCCCTTGGATCCAAACGTTGTCAAAGTTTATCTCATCATCATCAGCCGAAGGTTTACCCTCCCCCTTTTGAATTACAACGTCCTTGTTGTTCTTTGTGGAGACCGGAGGTTCAAGCTCTTTGCCGCTTCTCAACGTTATAGCATTGGCATACTCCTTGGGATTCTGCTCACACTTTCCCGGAAGGCTGTTTTGACCACTCGTGCTTGCTTTCCCTTTCTCCAACTGCTTGATCTTGTTATTTAGATTGGTGATCTGAGTGGAGAAGTCGGTTAGAGATGAGTCTAGGCGAGTGTTCATTTCAGCGAACTTCTGTTTGGTAGAGGCTTGCCCTTGTATTAGCTGTTGAAACATTGCTTGAACCGGATCAACTTGTTGTTGCATCGGTTGTTGTTGCTGAGGTGCAAAGCCCGGAGGGTAGTTAGGAGTATAACCCTTGTTGTGTTGTTGTTGCCCTTGGAAGTTGCTCTGCCCTTGACCTTGGAAACCACCACTCGGTTGAAATCTTCAGCATAGTTTCCATCACTCAACGCCAAGTTTTCTATCAGCTCCATACCCTCTTCTACCTCTTGACCGAGGAAGTTCCCTTTGCTAGCTGTGTCAAGCAACAACCTGATCTTTGGTGAAGCTCCTCGGTATATGGTACTGAGTAGTGTCTCCTCGCTGAACCCGTGATAAGGACATTGGATCGTGTAATCTTTCAAACGCTCCATTGCCTCGTTGAATGTCTCGTTGTTCCTTTGAGTGAAACCGCTGATTTCGCTTCTCAACCGTGCTGTCCTGGTGCTTGAGAAGAACTTTGAGAGGAATGCCTTCTTACACTCAGCCCATGATGTGATGGTGCCTTGTGGGAGGGTCTTCTCCCAATGTCTAGCTTTGTCTCCGAGTGAAAAGGGGAAGAGATGCAGCTTGAAAGCATCTTCGGATATGCCATTGATCGTTATCATTACACATACTTGCTCGAAATTGTCTAAATGCTCCAAGGGGTCCTCCATTGCTAAGCCGTGGAACTTGTTGTTTTGCACCATGGAGATGAAACCTGGCTTGATCTCGAAGTTATTGTTTTGTACTGGAGGAGGAGTGATCCCAAACCTATTGTGGTGGGTATTGGGAGCATCTCCGGCTCCTATGATCCTTGGGGGTCTAGCCGCGTGTTGGGGGTTTCCATTGCCCCGTCCTGCTGGAGGAGGTCCTTCTGGATGCTCGTGTTCAGCCATATCTTCAAAGTTAACCAAACCATGCTGAACAATCTCCTCAAAGGCTCTTGTTTTCTCTCTGACTCTCCTTTGCCGTGAGTGACCAAGTTGATGAATGTTGTCTAAGGGTTGTAGAAGATTGTTGTCTCCCCTTGAACGAAGATTCATGTACCTGAAAACACACTTTTGAGAGAAGAAGTATTAGTAACTTGAAAAAGGTAAAGACTTAGTCTTTGCTAAGACCCAAATCTCTATGTTCTCTAAACAGTCCTAGAATGGCATCGGCGCCATTTGATAAACGTTTTCTAAGCTCGGGTTATGATGCAGAGAGGTTATCAAACTCTAATGCAAGCAATGTTGTAGTATAGCAAGCAAGAGAGAGTCAATGCACAGAGAATGCAAGGACTAAAGCAAATCTAAGCAAAATGAGACAGTTTATGATAAAATCTCTAAAAACTAGATGCAGCAACTTAAACAGAGTGAAACCTATTTTAAAAATACTAGAAAGTAAGAAACTACCACGACAAACAAACAGATTAATTAAAGAAGAAAGCTTCGAATTATTAAAATTCGACTAGTGGATCGACCACGAGATCGACCACTAGATCGAACAGTAACAATCGATCTCGTCTAAAAACTTAAGAACAGTAAAGCTAATGACCAGGATGCTATCAGATAACAAGCGAAAGATGAACTGAGACGTAAAGATGCTAAAAGAAAGGGCCTAGGGTTGAGATTCATGGTTAGGGATTTCAAAGGTTTGACCTTGGGTTTGAAACTTTAGATCGACTCACTTGGTGAGGATCTCTAAGCCTTGAAAACAAAACAAGATATATCCGTGGCTTTCGGTATAGATCACTCTTTCATCCTCTCCTCCAAACCCATGGCTTTTGGTGGAAAGAGAGGTCGAAAGGCAAGGAAAATAGATTTCAAGTAAATGGCTTAACTAGTCCCCCAAACTTCCATGGCTTTTGGGAAGGGGTAACTAGTCTCTAAGGTGTGATCTTCCGAGATTCCTGGATCCTGTCAAGGTAAGGAACCTCTCGGATCATGAAGCTCTTGGCGTGAGAGTCTTCAAGCATTAAGATCTCAACACCTTAGAAGAGATAGCCTTTGAAAACATTTAGAAAAACAAACCAAGATCGAAACCCTTTTGACCCCTTAATCCTCTCAACCCCGAACCCAAAGTAAACTACTCGCTACACATAGAGTAAATCAAGCAAAGCATATGAAACGAGACGATAAACATGAGAGGAAAACTGGATTAAACAGAAACGATTCGAATACAAAAGCTTAAGAGAAAAATGAGTTTCAACAATGGTGTTCTTCACGAAAACGAGAGAGAAAACATAAAGAAAAGGATAAGGATCTAAAAGTTATCGAAAAAGGACGTCGCCGCCTTGCCCAAAATGCCCAAACAAGCCAATGGTCCCCCCTTCGCTAGCAGCCAAAAACGGTTGAAAGGACAGAGATCAACTCCAAGATCGAGTGGTTCTCTCGATCATATCCGGACATCGTGTCTTCGGCTCGATCTGGGCCTCGATCTTCAACGGTGAATCGAGTGTTGCATCCGATCTCGGTATCGATCTTCGGCTGGATCGAGTGGTGTACTCGATCTGATTCCCGCTCTGCATGGCGTCATTTATGTCTGTACCATTTGATCGATTGCTTCACTCGATCTTCGTCTCGATCATTCTCCTTGGATCGCCTGGTTGGCTCGATCTTCTGGTCGATCAACTTCTAGATCGACCGGCCATGCTCGATCTGCTCCTCGATCTCTGGTTCTTAGCATATTTCCGAGCTCGCACGAACTGCTACATCAGCTTCAACACGTCCACGAACCTCCACGACTCCAAAGCAGCCAGAAACAACCTGAATGTGTTGCAAAATGCAAGGAAATGCGTATGTTGATGCAAGAATGCTCTGGGACCCTAAGTGATGCAATCTAACCTAAAATGTGATACAAATGCATGAAATGCTAATTAATGAGTATGCAAAATGTATGCAATATGCAATAACATCAAATATGGAGTACATGGAGCTGTTGTTGGACGCTGAGCATGGACAAGGAGTCAAAAGAAGAGCTTGGGAGTTGCTGGGAGTCAAGAAATAGTTCGGCCAAAAAGAATTAGGCAGAGATCGACCACCAGATCGACCATCCCACTCGTTTCAGGCAGAGATCGACCACCAGATCGACCATCCCACTCGTTTCAGGAAGAGATCGAGCACCAGATCGACCATCCCACTAGTTTCAGCCTCAGATCGACCACTAGATCGACCAGGTCACTCGTTTCAGCTCAGATCGACCACTAGATCGACCAGGCGGGTCGATCTTCGGCCCAGATTTCTGCTTCCTTCCTTGGACAGCTCAGACTTTGTTTTTTAGTGAGGGGACCAGTTGTGTGGTCCTATATGAACACTCTAAACCTAAAATTTTGGGGGATCCTCACGAATTTTACAGCCTCCATCCCCATTTTTGGGAATTGTGGATCACCATTAAAGCATCTTTTTCCATTTTCAAACTTTATCTTTTGTAAAAACTTTGATTTTGAATTTGAGAACTTCTCTTTAAGCTTAAATCTTTATTTCTTGTTATCTTAATCATGCTTAACTCCTCTTATCTTATGGTTAATAGGGGTTTGAAAATGATAATAGAGTTGTTCTTTAGGATTTAAGGATGAGGTGATTAGGAAGGTTTTAAAGGTTAGATCTTGGTATTTTCTTGCTCTTAACTTTATCCTTTCTTGGTTTGGAGTATCAAATGCTTAAAGACCTTGAGAGAGGCTTTATGATCGAAGAGATTTCCTTTTCTCACAAGAACTTAGGAGATCTCTTATGTCCAAACCAAGAGACTAGTATGCCTTAAAGACCACGGAAGTGGCAAGTAAGGGCTAGTTAAGCCATGTTAAGATCCGTGCTTCAGCTCCATCAACCATCCTTTTCCACCACAAGCCATGGGTTTGGAGGGGATGAATGATGAGAGGAATTTATCTTACCCACAAGCCATGGGAAGATTGCTTCTTAGGCTAAAGGATAGCTCATTTTGAAATGTGTAGATTTACTTTTTGCAAACCAAGATCGAACCTTGAGCTTCCCTAAGCATGAACCTCATCCTTGGATCTGTTATTTATCATTCAAGTAGTTTCAAAAGCTTTCTCCTTTAGATTTAAAGTTTGCTCATTTAAGTTGCTAGAAATAGCCTTAATTGTCTGTTTTCAGTTTTCGAATTTTCATAATCAGTAGTCTTTCACTTTAAATTCCTAGTTTTCTTCTAGTAGTTGCTAACCTTAAGAGGGGATTTTAAAATTGTTTTCTTGCTCATTTCGTATTGCATTTAGTTTTTGTTGAATTTCTCCCTCATTTACCCGAATTTGACTTAGCTCTACTTTGCTCTTGTATTCCTAGTATCTTTCTCACCTAGGCTGGATTGACACCTAAAGTACTACAGAAACACTAAGAGGCTTTAGGATTGATAATTAGAACTGTGAAAAAAAGCTCTCTATCAATTGGCGCCGTTGCCAACTTAGGTTTTGCTGAAATTACTAGGATTTGGAGCTTAGTATAGACTAAGTTTTTATTTTTCATTTTGGTTACTAACTCTCTTTCAAGTGTTTGTTCTTTTTGCAAGGCACAATCACAAGGAAGACAGCATGGATTCGGATATAGCATCAATGTTTGAGGCCTTATAGCGAATCAAGAGAGAATGTTGGCTTGGGACCCAACTAGCAACCATGGTTTTGAAAGGTCATCCACTTATCAAAGAGGGCTTATGGATGAACATTCTGCTCTAGAGAATCACTATGGATATGCTGAGGAATACCAATCCTGGGACATGGAGGACAAGCAAGGAGCAGCCAATTCTTCCCACATCTCTAAGGAGGAAGAAACTCTCAACATGATGAAGTTGCTTTTGGAGCAGCAAGGAGCAACCTATTCTTCCCACATCTCTAAGGAGGAAGAAACTCTCAATATGATGAAGTTGCTTTTGGAGCAGCAAAAACAGCTTAATGAGAGCATTAGCATGCTTGACTTCACACTAGGCTCTCCTGCTCTATTTTCAAGAGTTGCTGCAACAACACATGTAGTCTATCAACACCGAAATCACACAAGGAAATGAGGAACAAGAGGATAAAGCTCTAACAAGAGATCCTTGTAAAGAAAGTTTGGTTGTTGAATGTTTAGAGGATGCTAGTGAGAGCTCATTTGTTGAGAAAGAGCCCTCCACCAAGAAAGAAACACTTTTGCAACTCTTTCCCAGGAAGGAGACAAAGGAGAATCCCATTGCACTAGCCTCCAAGGAGGGTGAAGAAGAAGAACCTCCAATGAAACAACCTTTTGCCAAGCACCTCGGTTTCACCCTCACCAATGAAGAAAGCATTGAGGATCCACAGCAGTTACACTTTGAGGAGGTAAGGATGCACACATTTGAGGGATGGTTCTATGATGAGTATGAGCCTGGTGATACAAGCCTCAACATGACCAAGGAATATGGAGATTCAAAGGCACGCTCTTGGAAGCTCTTAAATACAGGAAAACTGAAGCATGTCCAGTAGATCGATGGCTAGATCGAGTGACAAGGTCGATCTAAGAGAACGGATCGATCGGTCCAAAAATGGATCGACCGATCTAATTTCTCTCGGGAAATTCTCAGAGTTTGGACCGATCGGTCCTATCTAGATCGACCTCTTGATCAAGCATGATCCTCGATCTTCTACCCAGAACGACCCTCAGATCGATCCTCTAGCTCGATCCACAACACAGCCCAAGATACACCATTCCAACACCTTGTATATATCATAAATTCTTGGCTTTTTGAATTTTATTTCTTGTTGCTGGTCTCTCTTGAACTTTTATTACACAAGGGACTGTGTAATTTAAGTTTGGGGGAGAGGTTGAGAGATTTAATTTTGTGTTTTGTTTTCTTATTTTCCCTTTAAGCATATTTGAGTCTTCATGCATATACATTTGCATAGAAAATCAGAAAAAATTTCAAAATTTTTGAAAAAATTCATGTAGCTTGCACTTGCATTGGTAAATATTTTAGGATGGAGTCTAGATATTATCATATAGGTTGCTTGCATTCACGTGCATATAGGGCATTTTTCTTAGAAAAGTGTTTTATGCTCATGAATTAGTTCAAGGCCCTAGTTAGTAGTTCTTTAATGCTTGTGCAAACTTGAAGTTAAGTTCTAACCATATTTGGATCATTTGTTTTGATTTTCGTGGCTTAAGTTGAACAGACATGAATTGAATCCTTTTCTACTAAGTGAGAACCTTAATCTGAATTTGAATTATCACACTTGTGCATTTGAAATGAAATACATGGATCATATATACATATTCAGGCTTTCTTACCCCTTTCTACCACTCTTTGTAAGTCTGAATAGAACTCCACACCCTGAACCTTGCCTTCCTTTCAAGCCAAATATTTCTTGTGTGATGTGAGGCCTTATTTTCGGATTGAACTTGGCATAAAATGTTAGGTTTAGGCGACATGATTAGGCTTTCATATTGATGCTAGCTTTGCATTTTGAAGCTAGTTTTAGGTTTGTTTTGGGGCAGGGATTCGCTGGTGTTAAAAGAATTCTGCTTATGTGTTTTCAGTTTAAAAAGAAATGGTGTTTAGGGTTTGAAAATGAAAAGGACTCATGGTTTTAAGTGGTGGTGTTGTTCTGTTTTTAAATAAAAGCTCAGTTTTAAAAGAGAAGGAGGTAGCTCTAAAAAAAAAATAAAAAATAAAAGAAAATCAGAAAGAAAAGAGCCAAAAGCCAAAGTTTAAAAAGAAAAAAAAAATACGAGAAGAGAGCTACCAAGATTTAAAAAAAGAGCTTTAAGTTTGTGTTTGACCACCACTAGCCTAAGAAGAGTAAAGATGTTTTCTGTTTTTGTGGGTTATGCTTGGCTTCTTGCCTTGTTGTTTGGGTAGTTTCTAGAGGGTGAGTGAGCTTGAAAAACAAAGAAAATGAGAGGGGTTTAGGATCATTGTTAGTGTATATGGGTAAATGAGAGTCTAGTCATGTATGCATCAATTGTCTTTACCTGTAGCATTATGCATAAGTTCAATCCTTTTTGAGATAACCCATTGTTTGAATTACCCACTTGAATGAGATCATCTTTGTCTCATAACCTTGTCCTTAGCCAAATGTATTCTGTTCTAAGTGCATGAGTGCGATTCACGGTTTGATCATTAATTGAATGTTAAAGGCTAGGATTCTTGGATTGTTTGGAATATGAGAGTCATGATCTGAAATTCAACATGTGATGAATATGGCTAAGTTCTTTGAATAGAGTTTGTATACTGCATCCTAGAATTAAGAACAAGGACCATTGAGATGATTCATTTGAAAAACACTTTTTCAAGAAATTTGAACCCCCATTTTCAAACCTCTCTCTTGGATTTGTCTTTGTTTGCTTGAGGACAAGCAAAAAGGCAAGTTTAAGAGAGTTGATATAGTCATAATTTAGCATATTTTAGCACTCATTTAGGATAGATTTTGCATTCATATTGCACTCATATTTAGATTATTTGTAACTTTTGCTCCATTTTAGGTTTTAGACATGTTTGCATTAGCATTTGCATATTTCTTGCATATATGCATTGTTTTTAGGTAATATGGAGTACATTGAGCTGTTGTTGGACGCTGAGGATGGACAAGGAGTCAAAAGAAGAGCTTGGGAGTTGCTGGGAGTCAAGAAATAGTTCGGCCAAAAAGAATTAGGCAGAGATCGACCACCAGATCGACCATCCCACTCGTTTCAGGCAGAGATCGACCACCAGATCGACCATCCCACTCGTTTCAGGAAGAGATCGAGCACCAGATCGACCATCCCACTAGTTTCAGCCTCAGATCGACCACTAGATCGACCAGGTCACTCGTTTCAGCTCAGATCGACCAGGCGGGTCGATCTTCGGCCCAGATTTATGCTTCCTTCCTTGGACAGCTCAGACTTTGTCTTTTAGTGAGGGGACCAGTTGTGTGGTCCTATATGAACACTATAAACCTAAAATTTTGGGGGATCCACGAATTTTACAGCCTCCATCCCCATTTTTGGGTTTTGTGGATCACCATTAAAGCATCTTTTTCCATTTTCAAGCTTTATCTTTTGTAAAAACTTTGATTTTGAATTTAAGAACTTCTCTTTAAGCTTTAATCTTTCTTTCTTGTTATCTTAATCATGTTAAACTCCTCTTATCTTATGGTTAAGAGGGGTTTGAAAATGATAATAGATTAGTTCTTTAGGATTTAAGGATGAGGTAATTAGGAAGGTTTTAAAGGTTAGATCTTGGTATTTTCTTGCTCTTAACTTTATCCTTTCTTGGTTTGGAGTATCAAATGCTTAAAGACCTTGAGAGAAGCTTTATGATCCAAGAGATTTCCTTTTCTCATAAGAACTTAGGAGATCTCTTATGTCCAAACCAAGAGACTAGTATGCCTTAAAGACCACGGAAGTGGCAAGTAAGGGCTAGTTAAGCCATGTTAAGATCCGTGCTTCAGCTCCATCAACCATCTTTTTCCACCAGAAGCCATGGGTTTGGAGGGGATGAATGATGAGAGGAATTTATCTTACCCACAAGCCATGGGAAGATTGCTTCTTAGGCTTAAGGATAGCTCATTTTGAAATGTGTAGATTTACTTTTTGCAAACCAAGAACGAACCTTGAGCATCCCTAAGCATGAACCTCATCCTTGGATCTGTTATTTATC
This sequence comes from Thlaspi arvense, assembly GCA_911865555.2. Lineage (NCBI taxonomy): Eukaryota > Viridiplantae > Streptophyta > Magnoliopsida > Brassicales > Brassicaceae > Thlaspi > Thlaspi arvense. The sequence continues at coordinate 18,572,439 of OU466860.2, forward strand.
ATTTAAGTAGTTTCAAAAGCTTTCTCCTTTAGATTTAAAGTTTGCTCATTTAAGTTACTAGAAATAGCCTTAATTGCCTGTTTTCAGTTTTCGAATTTTCATAATCAGTAGTCTTTCAATTTAAATTCCTAGTTTTCTTCTAGTAGTTGCTAACCCTTAAGAGGGGATTTTAAAATTATTTTCTTGCTCATTTCGTATTGCATTTAGTTTTTGTTGAATTTCTCCCTCATTTACCCGATTTGACTTAGCTCTACTTTGCTCTTGTATTCCTAGTATCTTTCTCACCTAGGCAGGATTGACACCTAAAGTACTACAGCAACACTAAGAGGCTTTAGGATTGATAATTAGAACTGTGAAAAAAAGCTCTATATCACTGTTGTGCAAGGAGGCTGAATTCGTCTTTGATGAGGAGTGTTTGCAAGCTTTCGTGACAATCAAGGAGGCCCTAGTATCTGCGCCTATAGTACAAGCACCAGACTGGACTCTACCTTTCGAGATTATGTGTGATGCCAGTGACTATGCCGTGGGAGCCGTTCTAGGCCAAAAGAAGGATAAGAAGCTGCACGTGATATACTATGCTTCAAGAACCTTGGATGACACGCAAAGGAGGTACACCACTACAGAGAAGGAGCTATTGGCGGTTGTATTCGCCTTTGAGAAATTCAGGGCTTACCTCCTAGGTTCCAAGACCATAGTTTACACGAATCATGCAGCTTTGCATTATATCTATTCCAAGAAGGACACTAAGTCGAGGCTTTTGAGATGGATCCTCTTACTTCAAGAATTTGACATGGAGATCAAAGACAAGAAAGGAATAGAGAACGGCGTTGCTGACCATCTCTCCCGGTTAAGGATCAACGAGTCTCTTCCTTTATATGATTCTCTCCCCGAAGAACTACTCATGGCAATCACTACGGCTGTTTGTGGGAGCTTAGAAGGGAAGTTTGAGGAAGTTCTGAGCTTCAAAGAGGAGGATCTCCCTTGGTACGCGGATATTGTGAACTACTTGGGATGTGGGGAAGAGCCGTCGCATCTTGACAACTACGATAGGAAGAAGTTCATGACAGACATGAGCCACTACTATTGGGATGACCCCTATTTATACAAGAGGGGAGTGGATAGCCTGTACAGAAGATGCATGACAAAGGAGGAAGCAAGAGATATCATCTTTCATTGCCACGGTTCTTTGTATGGCGGGCATTTTGCTTCATTCAAAACCGCCACTAAGGTCTTACAAGCCGGCTTCTGGTGGCCGTCCATCTTCAAAGACACCTATGAGTTCGTGATGAGCTGCGAGGCATGTCAAAGAGTAGGGAATATTACTAAGAGGAATGAGATGCCTGAAGTTCCTATATTTGAGGTGGACGTCTTTGACGCGTGGGGCATAGACTTCATGGGGCCGTTTCCTTCATCATACGGCAACAAGTTCATACTAGTGGCTGTTGATTACGTCTCTAAATGGGTTGAGGCCATTGGTTCCCCAACAAACGACTCTAAGGTGGTGATCAAGCTCCTTAAGAGCATTATTTTTCCGAGGTTTGGAGTTCCCAAGGTGGTGATAAGCGACGGAGGGAGCCATTTCATCAACAAGCTGTTTGAAAATCTGCTAAAGAAGTATGGCGTGAAGCATAAGGTAGCTACGCCTTACCATCCTCAAACGAGTGGCCAAGTGGAGGTCTCTAACCGTCAGATAAAGGCGATACTCGAGAGAACTGTTGGGACAACTCGGAAGGATTGGGCAGTGAAGTTGGATGACGCTTTGTGGACGTACCGGACTACTTTCAAAACGCCTATTGGTACCACTCCTTTCACTCTTCTCTACGGTAAAGGTTGTCACCTTCCAGTTGAGCTGGAACATAGGGCGTTGTGGGCTGTGAAGCGGCTGAATTTTGATCTGAAGACGGCTCAGGAGAAGCGGTTGATCCAGTTGCACGAGCTTGATGAGCTAAGGTTGGACGCTTACGAAAGCGCTAGGATCTACAAGGAGCATACCAAGGCTGCTCATGACAAGAAACTGGTGCCTAAAGAGCTTAAGGAAGGGAGTTTGGTGCTGCTTTACAACTCCAGGCTCAAGATCTTTCCAGGGAAGCTGAAGTCACGGTGGAGCGGTCCGTATGAAATCAAGGAAGTATTACCTTACGGAGCTGTCACGTTGGTCTGCAAGAGTGGAAATACATTCACAGTGAACGGACACAGAGTTAAGCCATACATGGCGAGTGGATTTGACAAGGAGAGCACCTCAATGCTTCTCCAAGACCCACCATCTGCCTAAACCAAGTAAAGTCTAGCTAAAGACGTTAAAGGAAGCGAACTTGGGAGGCATTCCCTTGTCTATCCTGTACATATCCTTGCTTTATTTCTTTTTCAGTTTTATGTATTTTTTTTTTGTCTTATGAGTGTGTAGGAACAAGTATGAGAGACGCAAGCCATGATCTGAGTTCCAAAAGGAGTAAGAAGGGGGAGAGTATAAGCTAGAGATCGAGCGCTAGATCGAATCATCCTGGCTCGATCTTTGCTAGATCGAGCTGGTGAATCGAGAGGAGCCAGTCGATCTAGACGAGATCGAGTAGACAGATCGAGTGACAAAGTTGATCTAAAATGTCTCAGGAAATTCTTGGAGTTTAGATCGATCGATCCAAAATTGGATCGACCGATCTATTTTCTCTCGGGAAAGTCCTTCATAGACAGATCGATCAGTCGACTCGATCCACCACTCGATCCAAGCTAAAAGGACCCCTGAATCGATAGCATGGCTCGATCACGAGGACTTAGTCGCGATTTCAAAAACTCAAGGAACGAGAGAGCCAATCGATCCACGACTCGATTCAAATTGAAACGTGTCCCAAATCGAGTAACTCTCTCGATCCCATTATGGGCATGAGATTGAGTCCCCGATCGACCAAAAGGACTCGATCTCGTGCCGAGGTAACACTTTCTTTTCCCTCTCTCTCTCTCTTTCCCTCCACTTTTTAAATTCAAAACTTGGTCAAGGCTGGAATCTTAGACCATGAAAGATGTGCCTTGACCAAGACTTTTGTCAGAAACAACTTCTTTACCCATTGTTTTGTTTTTGTTAGCCTTTAAATGTTTTCAACATCTTCACACTCTCTCATTCTGGTTTTCTCGAGTTGCTAAGTAAAAGAGAGTGTGAGTTATTTATTTTCTAAAGGCTAACAAGCATTTTTAACAATCCTTGCAAAGGTATTTTTCGGATATTTGAGAAAATCTATAGGAAAATCCCTTTTATTTCGCAATTGATTGTTTTAGATGCTAGGGCGGTTTTGAATTTTTAAAACTAGCTTGATAATAGGAAAAATTCTGGATTTCTAGTATATCTAGATCTGATTCTCTATTATTTTGCTATATTTTGTTTATAAATTCCCCAAAATTCTAAGGTATTTGCTATCGACTTTCTTCTTTGCTTCTCTCTTTCTCTCAACATATCGCCTATTTGCTCATAGCTTTGCTTGAGAAATTTGTTTCAGGCGCAATGGCCCCCAAAAGAACAAGAGAAGAGACAGCACAAGAGGGAGAAGGTCAGGAGTGATATATCATGGTTTTTATGGTTTTTAACCATAATATAAGTCCTTTTTATTGAGTCTTTTTGGTCTTTTTAGAGTCCTAGAAGAGTCTTTGCAGGTTAAAGCATGTCTGGAGCATAACTGAAGATATTGGAGCTTTTTGGAGCATTGCAAGTTGAAGCCACGAAGTATCCAACTCGGGAATAAAAGTATGCCATATGGTGATGCTCGTCAAAATCAAGAGAGTGAGAAGCCCGGTGCTGAGGTACACCTTGAAGCTGATCGCCAACACATTCAGCGGATGGTCAGTTGCTCCCACGGTCACGAAGACCGAGCTTTGCTTCTTGTTCCAAGGCGTGAAGCATTTATTGTGTGATCCGGCGGAGAATGATGAGCCTATGGAGGTAAGCCATGGAATGAATGCTGGCTAACCAGCTGATAATAGACTGGTTTAACCTCAAAATCGTTCCTCTGGAAGGCAGGAGGTCGAATTGCAGCTCTGTTGGCATAGAACTGATCAGGTCTGTTGTAGTCACCTAAGTCCTCTGAACAAAATGCCCAGCAGTGTTATTGGCAGCAGCAGGGACTCCCACGTTCTCATCCACTTGTTGAACCTGCTGTTCAACAATGACATTCCCCTGTTGATCAATTCTCTGCCCCTCTTCGTTCCTCCTGTTTCCTTCCCTGTCAACCAAGTGACCTTCTGCATCTTCAACCAAGATAAGTGGATCGACCATTGTAGATTGCTTCTTAGCTTTCCTGTTAGTTCTTTCCAACCTAGCAAGCTCGTCAATGCTCAAAGTCACAAGCTCCTTCTCTTTGTTGCTTCTGGTTCTGCGATTAGGCATACACCTGAAACAAGAACAAAGAAAAGTAGCTGAAAGTCAGTAAACAAATAAAAACTTAGACAAAATCCTAATACTAGAAATCGATAGGCAGCTATTACTCCCCGGCAACGGCGCTAAAAACTTGATAGGGTCAGGTTTTACCTAAATAAAACTACTGCAAGTGCACAGCAAAAGCAGTTGTAGTACAAGGGGTTATCGAATCCCAAGGGAGTATGTAAACCACACTAGCGATTATAGATTCAGATTAAGCTAAGCGATAAATAATGAATGTAATGCAAAACAGTAAAATAAATGCAAGAGGGCGTTTTTATGCTTGTTCTTAAAGTTCAGAAGGCTAAAGGCGCTAAGTCAGGACAGTTCGCAGGTTGAATCCGAGAGTGTAGAATGCATGCAATCAGGAATGAATTAAAACCGTCTTGAACATGAATCGCAAAGATATAACTAATCAATTCTCATTGCAGAAGTTATCTATGTCTAAATCACAGAGTTTCAAATCTCTTTGCAAACCCTAACAACCTAAACATGCAGTAATGATCAGGTTCAATTGTTCACAAAACTCCTAAGCCAAATCTCTTTGTACTAGGGCGTTTTCCTCATCTAATACTAGTTCAGGTGATTAATAATGCTCTCACATCTATCAAACAACCTAGGGTTTCGAAATCCAGATGATGTGTCTAAGAAATCGATATGAATGCAAGCACAGATGAAGAACCAATGAATTTCCTATAAGTTTTTAGCAATTCTACAAACTCTTCTTCAACCTTTGAAAAGCCCTAACTTAACTAACAAACTACTCAGACATGGTGATTTGAGAAAACATCATGAAAAGAATAGATTGCATAAAAGAAATAAGAAGTAGAAATAAAGGAGTTCAAAATCTGCTCTGAAGGAGTCTGATTTGTCTCTCCAAAAGCTCTTCTACAAATCTCTCTCTAAAGCTCTAAAAAATAATAAGATACAAGATATCTGCCAAAAGAATGGCTGAAAAACCTAATATACAAGCTAAAACACGATCTGAGGCCTTTTTGCAAAAATTGGAACTTCTGGGCCAAAACTGCAATTTCTTCCCAATCCTTTTAAAACAGGCCACGACCCCTTCCTTTCTGGGTGAGGAGCGTCACCAAAAGTGGTGACGAGCGTCACCCATATGCATACTTTCCTTCCCGAGTTGGATACTTCGTGGCTTCAACTTGCAATGCTCCACAAAGCTCCAATATCTCCAGTTATGCTCCAAACATGCTATAACCTGCAAAGACTCTTCTAGGACTCTAAAAAGACCAAAAAGACTCAATAAAAAGAACTTATATCATGGTTAAAAACCATAAAAACCATGATATATCAACTCCCCCAGACTTAGCTTTTGCTTGCCCTCAAGCAAACATCAGACAAAGAATAAGGTCGAGGTTTGAAAACAAGAAACAGTCAGTTAGTCATCAGGAACACCATACTAGTTAGAGCTTTCGAATCCACATACCACATAGTCAACACAAGATCAAATTTCAGTCTAATCATCACAAGCTTAGCAAATCTCTCAAGTCCAGTCCAAATCCCTTCAAGTAATCCAAAATTTCTACTGCTAACTCCTTATTTTTATCTAAGTGTGATATCTCATCAAGGTTTTATCATCTCAATCAATTTACAGATTCTTTTCTCTTCCTAGCAACTGAACAAATAGATCTCAACACTGCTCTCCTATTTTCTCTTCCCTTGATCTTTTCATTTGGATATTTTCGATTTTTCACTTCTTTTTCTCAACTTTTACAGTCTAAGATATGATGCTACTCAATACTTGTGTTCCTTGTGAGGAGACAGGTTCTTGAATGTGTTCACTACTGTTGTTCCTTGTGAGGAGACAGGGTCATGAATGCACCATTCTTTGGACTTAATCTTTTAAAAACTACATCAGAGAAGATCAAAGAGAGACTGTATTTTAACCTTATTGTCAGTGTTGAAAGAGAGAATCAAGATCAATAAGAATCAATCATCAAGACAAGAAGTTTAAAGTTCATTAAGGTGGAGCTAACAGCAAATTTTTTAGAATCTCTAAGAAGCTAAACCTTCATTGCTAGACTGAACTACCTATGACTTTCAACTTAGTGAGACTTGTAATCAACTACTGTGGCAATGGTTCTTATCAGCAAAAACGTCCTATGGTTAGTTCCAAGAAAAACTGACAGTTTCAAAATTTTTGACTCTATAAAACAGGTTTTTGACTCAACTTTAAGACTCTATAAACATGACACAAAGCACACAACGTCCGTAACCACCTCTCCCAGACTTAAACAACACTGTCCTCAGTGTTATTAAGCCAAGAGTTGGTCAAAATGAAGCATGAGAAGTTGTAGAATCAAGGTGGAAAAGTGGTACCTCGCGAAGGAGCTAGTGACGAGCGTCAGCAGATTGGTGACGAGCGTCACCATCTCTGATACTCCAGAAATCGACATGTTGGATGTTTAAATGCTATGCCATCATGTGTACTCTGAAGTCAAACTGTAAGAGCACTCAAAACACACATCCAAACATCCAAACAAAGCATAATCCATGGTCCAACAAGTTCACAAGATATCATCCAAGCAAACTGAACAAAGTGACTCTTTTTTTTTCGATTTTTCTCATGTTTTTGGGTTTTTTTTTAGCTTTGTAATAGAAAACTAAACTAATATATGAAATATAAAACTTACCACTGGGTTGCCTCCCACTAAGCGATTGTTTAAAGTCATTAGCTCGACTTTGATTGCTGTTCAGACAGCTGGTGGAACAGAAGGTGGCATTGAATGCCTTGGAGGAGAATGTCTCCTCATCCATGGTGGTTTGTAAGCAGTAGATGTATGAACACTTCCAAGGAAGTGAGGAACATCAGCAGAGTGGGTCGTGACTGTGGGTGGGATACTTCTTTTTCCTGCAGAATCATCAAAAGAAACACCAAGCATTCTACGAGAATCTCGTTGCTTGCATAAGTGTGAAGCAGCTTTTTCACCTTTTAAATTCTTATTGATGAGATTAGGAGGTTTGGATTTGGTTCCAGGAAGTGCATACCTTTACCTAGTTGCAGGTTTCTGGGTTGTGGACTGTTGAATTTTCGGATTGCCAACATATGATGGACTTGTAGAGCAAATATCACATCTCTCCTTTGTGTCCAGGTTGGTGACGAGCGTCACCAGGTCAGTGACGCTCGTCACTAACTCTGCAGTTCGAGTTTCTGCAGTTTTCCTGCAATTCAGCTCTGCAAGTGCTGCTTCCATCACATACACGTCTTCCTCCAGCAACTTGGCATTCATTAGAACCTCTTTTTCAAGCCCAGTCATGAAGATATGATCCTCACTGCAATCCTCAAACCCAACAGCTTCTGCAGAAGTTTCAGATATTGGCTCTTCAACAGCCATCTTGCTCACTTGCCCACTTATACCTGATTCATTGACACACTCAGAAATAGTGTCTTCTGAATGCTCCATGACAGTCTCTTCATCTCTAGAAGTTCTTACAGAAAAGGTCTGACCATCAATGGTAGAACTCCCTCTTAACTTATCCATGTCAAAGTTCATGACAACATCACCAAGATCAAGCTCAATGTTCCCCCTTCTAACATCAATGATGGCTCCAGCAGTAGCCAAGAATGGTCTTCCCAGAATAAGAGGATCTTTAGGTTCTTCAGCATATTTCAGAACCACAAAACCTGTAGGAATTATGCAGCCTTCAATGTTGACATGAACATTCTCTAACATGCCTTCTGGGGTCCTTATGGATCGATCTGCTAGGATGAGAGAGATCCCAGCTGGCTTGAAATCAGTCATTCCAAGTCTAGCAGCAACAGAGAAAGGCATCAAGTTAATACTTGACCCTAGATCACATAGAGAGTGGGGAAAATGTCCTGCAAATATTGAGCAATCAAGCACAAAGGTTCCTGGATCAGATAGCTTCTCTAGAACTCTTCTTTGAGTGATGGTATTGACTTGTTCAGAAACTGTCACCTTCTTCTTCTTCTTTGGAACTGTACTCAAGAGGATTGCACTGATGTCTCTGGTAAGCAATGCTCCTTCCTCAGGACTTACACCATTCACAACCATTCTCTTTACATACCTTCTTAGAGCTGGTGAAAGCTTGACTGCATCAACAAGTGGGATCTCAAGCATCAGCTTGTCTATCATAGCTTTACATCTGGCTTCTTCTATCTCCTGTTTAGACTTCCTAGGATACTTGGGGAATGGTGTTTTGGGTTTATAGACACGTTCCTGGTTATAATTTGCAGTTACAGGCGAAGCAGCTTCGTTCTGGGGTGGGTGACGACCGTCACCATGGGGGTGACGCTCATCATTCACTTGTGACAACCCCCGATACCCTTGTAGGTTGGTGACGAGCGTCACTCCTCCTTGGTGACGCTCGTCACACACCTCTGAGACAGAAAAATTTTCATCTTCAGACTCCATGAGTTGCACGATCTGTTCTGCACTCAACCTCTTTTTCTGCACTGTTTTAAGCTCCTTTTCATTCCTGACTGTGATAGCATTAACCTGATGCTTGGGATTGATATCAGTCCTTCCAGGAAGGAATCCCTCTTGCCTTTGAACAGCTCCTGCAGTTTGAGCAACCTGCACATCAAGCTTCTTCATGTGAGAGTTCAGACTCTCAATTTTTCCATTCAGGTCTTGATACAGCGAATCTAGCTTGCCATTGAAGTTCATTGTCATCTTCTGCTGTCCTTCAAGTACCTGCTCCAGCATAGCTTCCATTTTATTGTCTTGTGGAGGTGCAGTTTGGTAGGAAGAAGAACCAAAATTCCTGCTGTTTTGGTAAGGTTTCTCAACTTCAGTCTTCTGGAACTGTGGTGTTGGAGTATAACCAGTTGCATTCTGGTTTCCTGGGAAGGTATTCTTCTGATTATTGCTGTTGTAGCCTCTGTTCCACTGCTGATTTCCAAACCTTTGGTTCTGAAAACCTCCATTGATGAAGTTAACATCTTTCTGTTCAATATCTTCAGGATTTTCGAAACTCTCCACTTCTGCAGCGAATTGGACTGCCTTCTTTCCCACCAGAAGGCTGTGCATACTGTCTAACGTAGCCTTAACCTCAGCTATTTGGTTTCCTTCATTCAAACCACTCTGTTTCATTCTCTGAAAATCTGTATTTTTAGTGCTGTTACAGCAGGCCAAGTTTTCAATCAATCTTACAGCTTCTTCTGGTCTGTTGGTGTTGAAGTTTCCACTACTTGAGGCATCCAGCGCTATCTAATATTTCCAGTCAATGCCTCTGAAGAAGATACCAAGTAATTTCACCTGACTAAAGCCATGATGAGGACAGTCCCTTTGATAAGACTTGAACCTGATCCAAGAAGCCTTAAAAGCTTCAGTAGGGCCTTGTGTAAAGGATGCAATTTTCGTCCTCATGTCCTCTGATCTTGCATCATCATAGAAGTTATTCAGAAAGGAATTCTTGGTGTCTTCCCAAGTGGTCAGTGAAGCAGGTTCCAGTTGCTTCAGCCAATATGCAGCCTCTCCTCCAAGAGAGTAAGGGAAAAGCTTGCAGAAGAGGAAGTCATTGCTAACTCCAGTAGATTTGACACTTGAAGCTAGGTCCTCAAACCTCTCTATGTGATCCATAGGATGCTCATGAGGTAAGCCATGGAATGGATGCTGGCTAACCAGCTGATATTAGACTGGTTTAACCTCAAAATCGTTCCTCTGGAAGGCAGGAGGTCGAATTGCAGCTCTGTTGGCATAGAACTGATCAGGTCTGTTGTAGTCACCTAAGTCCTCTGAACAAAATGCCCAGCAGTGTTATTGGCAGCAGCAGGGACTCCCACGTTCTCATCCACTTGTTGAACCTGCTGTTCAACAATGACATTCCCCTGTTGATCAATTCTCTGCCCCTCTTCGTTCCTCCTGTTTCCTTCCCTATCAACCAAGTGACCTTCTGCATCTTCAACCAAGATAAGTGGAGCGACCATTGTAGATTGCTTCTTAGCTTTCCTCTTAGTTCTTTCCAACCTAGCAAGCTCGTCAATGCTCAAAGTCACAAGCTCCTTCTCTTTGTTGCTTCTGGTTCTGCTATTAGGCATACACCTGAAACAAGAACAAAGAAAAGTAGCTGAAAGTCAGTAAACAAATAAAAACTTAGACAAAATCCTAATACTAGAAATCGATAGGCAGCTATTACTCCCCGGCAACGGTGCCAAAAACTTGATAGGGTCAGGTTTTACCCAAATAAAAGTACTGCAAGTGCACAGCAAAAGCAGTTGTAGTACAAGGGGTTATCGAATCCCAAGGGAGTATGTAAACCACACTAGCGATTATAGATTCAGATTAAGCTAAGAAATAAATAATGAATGTAATGCAAAACAGTAAAATAAATGCAAGAGGGCGTTTTTATGCTTGTTCTTAAAGTTCAGAAGGCTAAAGGCGCTAAGTCAGGACAGTTCGCAGGTTGAATCCGAGAGTGTAGAATGCATGCAATCAGGAATGAATTAAAACCGTCTTGAACATGAATCGCAAAGATATAACTAATCAATTCTCATTGCAGAAGTTATCTATGTCTAAATCACAGAGTTTCAAATCTCTTTGCAAACCCTAACAACCTAAACATGCAGTAATGATCAGGTTCAATTGTTCACAAAACTCCTAAGCCAAATCTCTTTGTACTAGGGCGTTTTGCTCATCTAATACTAGTTCAGGTGATTAATAATGCTCTCACATATATCAAACAACCTAGGGTTTCGAAATCCAGATGATGTGTCTAAGAAATCGATATGAATGCAAGCACAGATGAAGAACCAATGAATTTCCGAATAATTTAGCAATTCTACAAACTCTTCTTCAACCTTTGAAAAGCCCTAACTTAACTAACAAACTACTCAGACATGGTGATTTGAGAAAACATCATGAAAAGAATAGATTGCATAAAAGAAATAAGAAGTAGAAATAAAGGAGTTCAAAATCTGCTCTGAAGGAGTCTCATTTGTCTCTCCAAAAGCACTTCTACAAATCTCTCTCTAAAGCTCTCAAAAATAATAAGATACAAGATATCTGCCAAAGAATGGCTGAAAAACCTAATATACAAGCTAAAACACGATCTGAAGCCTTTTTGTAAAAACTGGAACTTCTGGGCCAAAACTGCAATTTCTTCCCAATCTTTTTAAAACAGGCCACGACCCCTTCCTTTCTGGGTGACGAGCGTCACCAAAAGTGGTGACGAGCGTCACCCATATGCATACTTTCCTTCCCGAGTTATGCTCCTCTAGGAAGAACGCCTGCCCCAGTGATAACTACTTTCTTTGCAAGGGTGAGGATGCAATGAGGCTATCAAACTCAAATGCAACACTTAGGTTGTAGTACAGTATGCAGGTGAGAGTCAATCCATTTCTTGGAGCTAGGAAGATCAAAGAGAATGCAAGAGCAGTTTAAAGCTAAGCGAATAACATGCGATCTTGTAAAAATCCTAAAAACTATATGCAGCAACCAAATGAAATGCAAAACTATTTTAAAAATATCAGGAATGATCAAACTACCACAGGGAACAAATGGAATAATAAAAATGCAAAGCTATGAATTACTAAAAATCGACTAGTGGATCGACCACAGGATCGACCACTAGATCGAGCAACAACGATCGTTCTCGTCTAACAAAGCAAAAGCAATGAAACTAACGACTAGGATACGGCGAATATCAAGCGAATGACTAACGAAGATGTAAGAATGCTAAGAAAGAAGGGTCTAGGGTTGAGATTCATGGTCCGGGGTTTCAAGGGTCCAAGTTAGGGTTGAAAACTTTAAAATGACTCACTTTGTGAGATTCCCTAAGCCTTGAAAATGAAAACAAAATTCATCCGTGTCTTTCGGTATGGATCACTCCTTCATCCTCTCCTCCAAACCCATGGCTTCTGGTGGAAAGAGAGGTTGAAGGGCAATGAACTCAGATTTCAAACACACGGCCTAACTAGTCCCCTAAACTTCCATGGCTTTTGGGAATGGGTAACTAGTCTCTAGGATGTGATTTTCAGAGATCTCTGGATCCTGTCAAGGTAAGAAACCTCTCTGATCATAAAGATCTTGGCGTGAGAGTCTTTAAGCCTTAGGGACTCAACATCCTAGAAGAGAAAGCCATTAAGAACAAGAAAACTACCAACTTGAAAACCCCTTAGACCCTGTGAATCCTCTCAACCCCGAGACCCAAAGGAAACTACTCGCTACACATGAGAATAACCGAAATAAACATGAAAGATGAAGCGATGAACATGAAAACGATTACTTAAAGCTTAAAAGATTTGAAAAGATTCAAGAACAACGTTCAAGGTCTCCCCATTGCGGATAATCTCCAAACCAGAGAGAAAAGCATAAAAAAGATAAGAAAGAGAAAGTGTGTGTGGAAAAAGACATCGCCGCCTTCCCAAAATGGCGAAAACAGCTCGATGGTCCCCCCTTTGCTAGCGGCCAAAAGCGGTTGAAAGGACAGAGATCGACTTCGGGATCGAGCGGCTCTCTCGATCACTTTCGGATATCGTGTCTTCAACTCGATCTGGGTCTTGATCATCGTCGGCGGATCGAGTGTTACATCCGATCTTAGTATCGATCTTCGGTTGGATCGAGTGGTGGACTCGATCCGTCTTTCACTTTGCATGGCGTCATTTACGTCCGTACCATTTGATCGATTGCTCCACTCGATCTTCGTCTCGATCATTTTCCCTGGATCGCCTGGTCTTCTCTATCTTCTGGTCGATCTCATCTAGATCGACCTCCCATGCTCGATCTGCTCCCCGATCTCTAATCCTTAGCAAACATCCGACCTTCCACGAACCGCCACAACAGCTTCAGCACGTCCACGAACCTCCACGACTCCGAACTAGCCAGAAACAACCTGAATATGATGCAAAATGCAAGGAACATGCGTATGCTGGTGCGAGAATGCTCGAGGACCCTAAGTGATGCAATCTAGTCTAAAGTGTGATGTAAATGCATGAAAAGTTAACTGATATGTATGCAAAATGCATGCAATATGTAGTGACATCAACTCCTCCAAACTTACTTCTTGCTTGCCCTCAAGCAACATAAAATAAGAAAGGAAGAGAGGTTTTAAAAACGAACGGGGGTTTAAGCTTCTTGAAAAGGTGCCTTTCAAATGAATCAATTTCAATGTCCTAGTTACTAGTTCTAAAATGCAATACGCACACTCATACTCCAAAGAACTTAGCCATACTCATCACACAAAGAAATTTGGATCATGACTCTCCTATTCCTAACAACCAAAGAAACTCATCCTTTAACATTCATTAACACCCGAACCATGAATAAAACTTGTGCACTTTAAAGCAGAACACATTTGGTTAAGAGCACAGGCTATGAGCATAGAATGATCTCATTTGAAAAGGGTTTCAATTTAAACAAGGGGTTTTCTCAAAAATGGCAAGAACTTTATGCATAATGCTAAAGGTGAAGGCAATTGATGCATACATGATCAGATTCTCATCTACCCATGTAAACTAACAATCATCCTAAACCCTTCTCATTTATTAAATTTTATCCTCACTCACCACTTAGAATATACCCTTTTCTCAAAGCAAAAGCTTAGCATTCCCCAATTCAAAACAAAAAACATTTTTTTATTCTTTTAGGCTAGTGAAAAGGTTGAAAACAGATCAATTCCCTTGGACCGGCTGGGCTACTCGATCTTCTGGTCGATCTCATCTAGATCGACCTGCCATGCTCGAACCTCCTCTCGATCTCTGGTCCTTAGCAAGCATTCCCAAATTCTTCAAGTCCCTCGAACTTCCTCACGAGCCTTAACACATCCACGAACCCTCCCAGACTCCAAATTAGCCGAAAACAACCTGTATGCGATGCAAAATGCAAGAATTATGCATATGCTGGTGCAACAACACTCTAGGACCTAAAGTGATGCAAACTAACCTAAAATGCAATGTATATCCGTGAGAAACTAACTTATATGTATGTAAAATGCATGGAATATGCTGCTATATCAATCTCCACATTAATGAACTTTAAACTTCTTTTCTTGGGGCTTGATTATCAGTGATCTTGATTCTCTCTTTCAACACTGACAAGAATATTTTGATGCAGTCTCTCTTTGATCTTCCCTGATACAGCTTTAAAGAGTTTAAGTCCATAGAATGGTGCATTCATGACCCTAACTCCTAACAAGGAGCAACAGTAATGAACACACTCAATAACCTGTCTCCTCACAAGGAACACAAGTATTGAGTAGCATCATATCTTAGACTGTAAAAGAAATGAGAAAAAAGTTGAAAAATAGAAAATATCCAAAGAAAAAGATCAAGGGGAGAGAAAATAGGAGAGCTGTGTTGAGATTGTGTTGTTCAGTTGTTTAGGAAGGGAAAGGAATCTGTAAGTGATTAAGATGATAAAACCTGGATGAGACACCATACTTAAATAGATATAAGGAGTTAGCAGCAGATATTTCGGATTTTGTGAAGGAGCTTGAACTGGATTTGAGAGATTTGCTAAGCTTGTGATGTTGGCTATGTGGTACATGGATTCGAAAGTGTTGAACCAATGTGGTGTTGCTGATGCTTAGCTAACTGTGACTGTTTTCAAACCGCGACCGTGTACCTATATGATGTTTGCTTGAGGGCAAGCAAAAGATATGTCTGGGGGAGTTGATATATCATGATTTTTATGGTTTTTAACCATGGTATAAGTCCTTTTTATTGAGTTTTTTGGTCTTTTAGAGTCCTAGTAGAGTTTTTGCAGGTTATAGCATGTCTGGAGCACAATTGGAGATTTTGGAGCTTTTTGGAGCATTGCAAGATACAGCCCCGAAGTTTACAACTCAGAAGTGTTGTTCTGCACAAGGTGACGATCGTCACCACTCAAGGGTGATGCTCATCACCTGTATCTGAGAAGGATCGTGGCTTGTTTTTAAAAGATTGGGAAGAAATTGCAGTTTTGGCCCAAAAGTTCCAGTATTTATAAAAAGGTCACAGCTCGTGTTTTAGGTTCTATATATTAGGTTTTCAGCCATTTTTGGCTTTTATCTTGTATTTTATTTTCTATAGAGCTTTAGAGAGAGATTTGTAGCAGAGTTTTTGGTGAGACAAAACAAAATCCTTCAGGGCAGATTTTGAACTCCTTTATCTTTATTTCTTATTTATTTTATGCAATCTATTCTTTTCATGATGTTTGTTTCATTCACCATATCTGAGTAGTTTGTTAGTTAAGTTAGGGCTTTTCAAAGGTTGATGAAGAGTTTGTAAAATCGCTTTAACTGATAGGAAATCTATTGGTTCTTCATCTGTGCTTGCATTAATATCGATTTCTTAGACACATCATCTGGATTTCGAAACCCTAGATTGTTTAATAGATGTGAGAGCATTATTAATCACCTGAACTAATATTAGATGAGCAAAACGCCTATTTGCAAAGAGATTTGGCTTAGGAGTTTTGTGAACAATTGAACTTGATCATTACTACATGTTTAAGTTGTTAGGGTTTGCAAAGAGATTTGAAACTCTGTGAATTAGACATAGAGAACTTCTGCAATGAGAACTGATTAGTTATACCTTTGTGATTCATGTTTAAGACGGTTTTAATTCATTCCTGATTGCATGCATTCTACATTCTCGGATTCAACCTGCGAATTGTCCTGACTTAGCGCCTTTAGCTTTCTGAACTTTAAGAACAATCATAAAAATGCCCCCTTGCATTTATTTAACTATTTTGCATTACATTCATTTGTTATCGCTTAGCTTAATCCGAATCTATAATCGCTAGTGTAGTTTACATGCTCCCTTGGGATTCGGTAACCCCTTATACTACGACTACTTTGATGTGCACTTGCAGTAGTTTTTTATTTGGGTAAAACCTGAGCCCTATCAACAAGTTAAGAAAGCATTGAAGATCAGGTTTCGATCGTTCACAAAACTCCTAAGTCAAATCTCTTTGCAAGTAGATGTTTTGCTCATCTAATACTAGTTTATGTGATTAACAATGTTCTCACATCTATGAAACGACCTAGGGTTTCAAATTTCCAGGTGATTAGTCAAAGAAATCGGTTTTAAAATGCAAGCACAGATGAAGAACCAAAAGATATTCCTAAGAGTTTAGCGATTCTACAAACTCTTCATCAACCTTTGAAAAGCCCTAACTTAACTAACAGATTACTCAGACATGATCATGAAGACATAAAACATAACTGAATAAAACAACATTAAAAGAGATAGAGTAAAAGTTAAAGGGGTTCGAAATCTTCTCTAAAAGAGTACAGGATCTGTCTCCCCAAAAGCTCTGAATAAATCTCTCTCTAAAGCTCTTTGAATTCTCAAATCTAAGATACAAGCCAACAATGGCTGAAAATCTAATATATACAAGCTAAAACACGAGCTGGAACACATTATAATTAGTGAAACTTATGGGGCAAAGTTGCAATTTCCTCTCCATCTTTTAAAACCAGTTGCGACTCCTCTTCAGATACGGGTGACAAGCGTCATCCTTGAGTGGTGACGATCGTCACCAATGCCAATTGATGCCTCCGAGTTGCTAACTTCGTGGTTGATTCTTGCAATGCTCCAAAAAGCTCCAAAACCTCCAGTTATGCTCCATACATGCTATAACTTGCAAAGACTCTACTAGGACTCTAAAAAGACCAAAATGACTCAATAATAATGACTTATTCTATGGTTAAAAACCATAAAAACCATGATATATCAATGGTCTTCCCCTTCCTGTTTTCCAGCTCAAACTGATAGCCAAATCTTGTCTCAACAGCTCATGAAAGGTATCCGATCTTACTGAGATAAGGAACATCAAGGAAGATCATGCTAACATCCGGTGAGCCAAGCTCAACTCCAGCTCCAAGCAAAATAGGAGTGATCACGCCTCCAATGGCTATCTTTGGCTTCTTGTCTGTAGTGTTGAAAGTCCATTGTTGGCATGCTAGAAATTGCTTCATCAGGATTGTCACAAGACCAATTCCTTAGTGCTCTCCTTGAATCTTCCCATGCCTTGTTTCAACCATGATGTTCTTCAAGCCATTCACAAGCAACCCCATCTCTTCTTTTTTTACCATACTTTGCTCTTTCCTGTAGAAGAGTATGCTGGTGAGGATTCTATGAACATATCTGATGACTGGAGGGCGGATGCTAGCACTCTTCAGATGACCAGCTCTATAAGCATCATTCGCTATCTCCTCCCACACATGCCTTAGCTCATCATGCTTGAAGAGCATGTTTTGTGCTCTTAAGACTTGATCAAATCCAAATATTTCTTCAAGCTGAGTGAACCCCATGGTGTACCAGGCTTTGTTGGCTCTGAACTTGATGAATCCATTGCCTAAGTCTTCTTCTCCTTCATCATATTCTTCATCAAACTTGTAGAAGTAGACCTTGAAGCTTGCAAGGAACTCACAAGAAAGTTGCTTGTAAGTTGGATAGCCAAGACTAGCAAATTTCTCCAGTCCAATGTTGCTCAGCAGTTCATCCACCTCCTTCTTGATTCTCAGCTCTCCCAACAGACATAGATCAGCATATCTTGTAGGAGTGAAGTCCATTCTCCTCATCGCTCTCAAGTAGTCCTTGAGCTTTGGTGCTGCATCTTGGACGTGTTCTTCTTCAACAACTGGCCTTTTTCCCTCGGCTCTGTTTCTTGCAGCAGCATTTGAGTCAGAAATCTCCTCATCTCCTCTAGTGTTCGTCATAGTACCTGAAAATGCAATATTTGAAGCAAAACTCAGTATACTATCCTTTGAGAGCACTGTAAAGAAAATTATTTTCAAAAATCAAGAAAGCACGGGAAAATTCTGTAAAAATTCACGCTGATTACCAATAAACACAGTCGAATTTAGCAAAACTTTTCAGCTCAAAAGGATAGACACAATTAAAACTAAAATTTCCACAGTCACAAGCAGCGATTAGAGAAAATCCAAGCATATGCAACAAAAAAAACATCAGATTCATCATTACTAGTCTAATTAGAAACATTTCAATGGTTCATATGCTGGAAAAACAATAGCATGCCTAGATTTGGCCAGAATCTAAACATAATGTCAAACTAAGCACAAAAACAATATTTTTCAAACATTTCAACCATAAATTTTCAAAGAAGAGCAACAATGGTGACATGCCTATAAACAAAATTATGCAAAACAACCTTAACAATCATTCTAATGCATCCTACTTCATTTTGCAAAGATTAAACTCAAGAAACAAGGAATCTAGCAAGTTTACCTTAATCCTTGAACCAAAAGATGAAGTTCTAGAACACATAATGCAAGAGAGAAAGAAAATATGTTTCACAATGGGTGTTTAGCTCGATATGGATGTGTGGAGAGAGATGAAAATGCTAGTTTTAATGCAAGACGATAAGGGAAATCTAAAATAACTAAAGATAATGCAAGAAAATGTCATTTAAAATTTAAAAATGCATGTGAAGGGAAAGGAAAAGATTCTTTTACCAGCCATCAAGACCCACAAAAAAGTTTTTCTCGATTAACCCATGTAAAAAATTTCAATATTTTTTTTACACGGATCATATCTAGCAAAACACTCGATGTGGTACTTCGATGTGTACCATATCAGGGACGTCGGGTCCTGTGGCTCGGCGATGATGCTCCTCTGCCTCGGGGGTTCCGTGTTCTGGTCAGCTCCTCCTCCAAGGCACCTTGCATCGAGCAGTCTTAACAGATCTTCTGCTCGGTGTTGTTGCTCGGTGTAGGGAGACATTTCGGCTTGCATGATTGATGTTACTGCATATTGCATACATTTTGCATACTCATTAGTTAGCTTTTCATGCATTTGTATCATATTTTAGGTTAGATAGCATCACTTAGAGTCCTAGAGCATTCTTGCACCAGCATACGCATGTTCCTTGCATTTTGCATCACATTTAGGTTGTTTCTGGCTGCTTTGGAGTCGTGGAGGTTCGTGGACATGTTGAGGCTGTTGTAGCAGTTCGTGGAAGCTCGGATATTTGCTAAGGATCAGAGATCGAGGAGCAGATCGAGCATGGCCGGTCGATCTAGTTTGTGGGTGATAAGGTGTTGCTACCTTGTGCTTCACTCTATACTTCTTCAAGAGACTTTCAAACACTTTGTTGATAAAGTGGCTGCCCCCATCACTGATCACTACCTTGGGAACTCTAAACCGTGGGAAGATGATGGTCTTAAAGAGCTTAACCACCACCTTTGAGTCGTTAGTTGGGGAAGCTATAGCCTCAAACCACTTAGACACGTAATCAACAGCCACCAAGATGAATTTGTTGCCGTAAGAAGATAGGAACGGACCCATAAAGACAATCCCCCAAGCATCAAAAACATCAACTTCAAAGATTGGCACCTGAGGCATCTCATTCCTCTTTGTGATGTTCCCTGCCATTTGACAAGCTTCACAAGCCTTAACAAACTCATGAGCATCCTTGAATAGCAATGGCCACCAAAACCCGGCTTGTAAGACCTTTGTTGCCGTTTTGAAAGAAACGAAATGTCCTCCATAGGATGAACCGTGACATTGAAGGAGAATGTCTTTAGCTTCCTATCTTGTTACACACCTTTTGTAAAGGCTGTGTACTCCCCTCTTGTACAGGTAAGGCTCGTCCCAAAGGTATTGAGAGACATCTCTCTTGAACTTCTTTTTGTGGTAGTAGTCAAGATGTGTAAGCTCCTCTCCACAAGCTAAGAAGTTGACTATATCCGCATACCAAGGTAGGTCTTCTTCTCTCAAACTCAAAACTTCTTCAAACTGATCCTCTAGCCGTGTGCATACAACCGTGTTGACCATCATGAGCTGCTCTTCAGGAAGTGAATCATCCAAGGGTAAGGCTTCATTCACTCTCATCTTAGAAAGGTGATCAGCAACACCATTCTCTATCCCCTTTTTGTCTTTTATCTCCATCTCAAACTCTTATAGGAGAAGAATCCACCTTAAGAGCCTCGGCTTGGTATCCTTCTTAGAGTAGATATACCTTAAGGCAGCGTGATCCGTGTATACAACAACCTTAGAGCCGACCAAGTATGATCTGAACTTCTCGAAAGCAAACACAACGGCCAGCAGCTCCTTCTCGGTTGTAGCATATCTCACTTGTGTATCATCCAAGGTATGACTAGCGTAGTAGATAACATGCAACCTCTTGTCTTTCCTCTGCCCTAGAATAGCTCCCACGGCGTAGTCACTCGCGTCGCACATGATCTCGAAGGGTAAGCTCCAATCTGGCGCTTGTACTATAGGTGCCGTGACAAGAGCCTCTTTGATATTCTTGAAAGCATGAAGACACTCCTCATCAAAAACAAAGTCAGCTTCCTTGAATAACAACCGTGTAAGAGGGCGAGCTATCTTGGAGAAATCCTTGATAAACCGTCTGTAGAAGACATCGCGCCCCAAGAAACTCCTTATCCCCTTGACATTAACCGGCGGCTCAAGACTCATCATGACCTCAATCTTTGCTTTGTCAACCTCTATCCCTTGCTCAGAAATCTTGTGACCGAGTACAATCCCTACCTTCACCATGAAGTGACAATTCTCCCAGTTCAACACCAAGTTTGTCTCCTCACACCTCTTAAGTACACTGCAAAGATTAGACAAAATAGCACCAAAAGAAGCACCATATACAGAAAGTCATCCATAAAGACTTCTACCATCTCCTCTATAAGATCAGAGAAGATTGACATCATCCACCTTTGAAAGGTTGCTGGAGCATTACATAACCCAAAAGGCATTCTTCGATATGCGAAGGTACCATAAGGGCATGTGAAAGTTGTCTTTTCTTGGTCATTTGGATGAATAGAGATTTGAAAGAAACCACTGTATCCATCTAAGAAACAATAGTATGGATGATTAGCAAGTCTCTCTAACATTTGGTCAATAAAAGGAAGAGGAAAATGATTCTTTCTAGTAGCTGAATTGAGCTTCCTATAATCTATACACATTCGATGACCAGTTATGGTTCTAGTAGGAATCAATTCATCTTTTTCATTCTTAATGACTGTGATTCCCCCTTTCTTAGGCACCACGTGGACTGGGGAAACCCACGTGCTGTCACTGATAGGGTATATCACATCAGCCTCTAACAATTTCAAGATCCCTTTCTTAACTACTTATTCAATGTTCAGGTTCAAACGTCTTTGATGTTTAATAGAAGAAGAGAATTCATTCTCTAAGTGAATCCTATGAGTACAAAGCATTAGTAAAAGGCCCTTGATGTCACTTAGAGAGTACCCAATGGCCTTCCAACACTTCCACAGCTCCTTAAGAAGCGAGTTTGACTCATCATCACTCAGAGTTTCATTCACAATCACGAGATAAGTCTCATTAAGCCATAAGAAAGCATACTTTAGCCCTTTTGGGAGCTCCTTTAGGTCCACCTTTGGGGCTAGCAGCTCGCTCCAGTCCTCCTCGTGGCTGATAACAGGTTTCTTATATGGATGCAAGCAGGAGGTTATCAAAACTCAAGCAGTACACAGTTATAGTATAGCAAGAGGTATCAATCCAATCCTAGGGAGCAGGAAGAGCAATGAGAATGCAAGGATCTAGTGAATCTAAGCAAATATGATAAATGATTGGTAAATTCAAGGAAAACTAAGTGCAGCGATCTAATGCAATGCAAAACAATTTTAAAATCCATGGAAGAGGGTTAACTACCATTAGGAACAAGCAAAAGATAAAAAATGCAAAGCTACTAAAAACTAAAAATCGACCAGTGAATCGACCATAGGATCGAGCACTGGATCGAGCAGAATGGATCGATCTAACAAGCAACTTAAACAGAACGACTTCTAATGATCAAGAATGCAAGCTAAATGACAAGCGAATGATTAACAGAGATTTAGAATACTAAAAGAGAGGGTTCAGGGTCGAGGCTCATATTCAAGGGTAACAAAGATTCAAGCTTTGGTTTGGAAACATTTAGATCTACTCTTTTAAGAGGTTTCTCTAGGCCTTAAAAACAAAACAAGAACCATCCATGCCGTGTGATATGGTTCACTTCCTCAACCTCTTCTCCAAACCCATGGCGTTTGGTGGAAAAAGAGATTGAAGAGCAAGAAAGACAGATTTCAAATATTGACCTAACTAATCCCCTAAACAACCATGTCGTATGGGAAAGGAAGGATTGGTCTCTAGGATCTGTTTTTCCAAGACATCTGAATCCTGTCACGGTAAGATAGCCTTTTGTTCATAGAGACTTTTTCCAAGGCTCTCTAGGCATTAAGATCCCAAGATCCTAGAAGGGAAGGTATGAAGAACAAATAAAACACAAAGCTTTAAACCTTTTAAACCCTTTTGAATCACCTCAACCCCAAAACCCAAAACGACTACTCACTACACATGTTTAAGATCGAATCAAAAGCAATAAACGATAAGCTAAACATGATCAATGAAAGATTAAAAGAAAAACTTGGTTGATAATAAAAGATTCAAAAGTTCAAAAACTGAAAAAGCTTAAGGTATTACAACAATGGCGAATCGCCTAACTTAGAGTGAAAACAGAAAAGACAGAATCAAGATTGTGAAAGTGAATGGCTGCTTTTGCCAAAAATGGCTAAACCGTTAGCTGGTCACCCCCCCCCCCCCCCCCCCCCCCCCCCCCCCCCCCCCCCCCCCCCCCCCCCCCCGCTAGCCGCCAAAGACAGCTGGACGGATAAGGTTTGTCTGGGATCGGGCTGGAAGCTCGATCTGGCTCCTGATCATTGTCTTGGATCGGATGGCTTTGGTCGATCTCTGAGTTGATCTTGTGTTGACCGGGTTGGACGCTCAATCTGGTTCTCGATCTGCATGGCGTCATTCACGTATGTACTCACGATCGATCTCCTCTCTCGATCTTGGTCTCGATCCTTCCTCCTTAATCTACTTGGTGCACTCGATCTTCTGGTCGATCTCATTTAGATCGACCTGCCTTGCTCGATCCGCTACTCGATCTCAGGTCCTTTGCTGAAGGGTTGAGTTCTCCAAGCGTCCATAAGCTTCCTCACGAGCCCTAGCACATCCATGAATCCTCCAAAGCTCCAAAGTGTCCAAAAACAACCTGAATATGATGCATAATGCAAGAAATATGTGAATGCTAATGCAAAAGTGCTCTAGGACCTAAAATGGTGCAAATTAGCCTATAATGCAAGATGAATGCATGAAAAACTACCCTAAATGTATGCAAAACATGCAGAATATATGGCAATATCAACTCCCCCAAACTTGCCTTTTGCTTGCCCTCAAGCAAACAAAATTCAAGAAAGGAAGAGAGGTTTTAAAAACAGGGGTTTAAGCTTCTTGCAAAAGTGTTTTTCAAATGAATCAATTTAATGGTCCTAGTTCTTAATCCTAAGATGCAATGCACACACTCATACTCCAAAGAACTTAGCCATACTCATCACATAATGAATTTCAAATCATGACTCTCATATCCCAATCAATCCAACAATCATATCCTTTAACATTCATTAAACTCAAAACCGTGAATCACACTTCTGCACTTTAAAACCGGATACACTTGGCTAAGGGACGAGGGTTGCAAGATAAAAATGATCTC
Organism: Thlaspi arvense; assembly: GCA_911865555.2. Lineage (NCBI taxonomy): Eukaryota > Viridiplantae > Streptophyta > Magnoliopsida > Brassicales > Brassicaceae > Thlaspi > Thlaspi arvense. The sequence continues at coordinate 18,596,277 of OU466860.2, forward strand.
GCTTACAAGGGCTATTCAAACAAGGGGTTATCTCAAAGAATGGCTGAACTTTCACATAATGGTAAAGGTGAAGACAATTGATGTATACATGATTAAGCCTTCATCTACCCATGCATACTAATCAAAGATCCCCTCCTAAAGAATACCCTTATCACCAAAGCAATTCGCCTAGGAAAATCCCAAGTAAAAGCATCATTTTAAAACTCTTTAGGTTAGTGGAAAGGCTGAAAACATACTTAGCTCTTCTCTTTTACTTTGATAGCTCTTTACTCATTTTTTTTTTCTTTTCTTTCTTTTTAAACACCTGGCCTTTTGGCTCTTTACTCTTTTTATTTTATTTTATTTTGAGAGCTACCTTCTTTGTTAAACTTATAGCTTTTTTTTTTTAAAACAGCGAGCCTTCCACTTAAAACTATTGAAACCTTTTTAATTCAACTTCCAAATATCAAACTCTTTAAACCGAAGCAAAACAAAGCAATCCCCAAGAGCACCCGCCCTATCCTAAGCCTAAAACTAGCTTCAAAATTCAAAGCTAGTATCAATATGAAAGCCTAATCATGTCCTCTAAACCTAACACTTTATGCTAAGTTCAACCGAAAAGAGGCCTCACAAAGATTTAACACACAAGAACATTGGCTTGAAAGGGAGGTAAGGTAAGGGTGGGAAATCTATTTAGGCTTACAAGAGAGTGGTAAAAGGAAGAAGAAAGCCTAAATATGTATAAGTAGTCCATATATCCCTTTTCAAATGCATAAGTATGATAATTAAGAAGATTCAAATTAAGGTTCTCACTTATTAGGACAGGATTCAATTCATGAATGTTGAACCTAAGCCACGAAAATCAAAACACATGATCCAAGTATGGTTAGAGCTTACTTTCAAAGATTGTACAATGCATCAATGGACTACTAACTAGGGCCTTGAAACAATTTATGAGCTTAAAACACTTTTTAAGAAAAACTTTTACCCCTTATGCAAATGTAAACAACCTAGAAGCTCAAAAACTCTAGACTCAATCCTAAAATGTTTAACAATTCGAATGCAACTATATGAATTTTTTTTTGAAAATTTTAAAATTTTTATCATTTTTTTTGGTGTTTTCTATGCCTTAGGATGCAATGCAAGACTCAAGGGATGATAACAGAAAATAAGAGCAAAGAAAACATGTCAAAAACACACCACACACACTCCCCCAAACTTGAATGACACCTTCTCGGTGGCAAACAAATCCAAGAGAGTTCAAAACACAAAGAAAAAACAAAGAAAACATGTGTGGTATATACAAGGGATGGTTGTTGGTACCTCGGAGCTAAGAAGTGCTGGAGCTTGAGGTTGCTCCAGACTTCTTGCTCTCTGTGGGGGTCTCGTGAGCTACTGCCTTGCCTTTGTCCTTTGCAGATCCTTCATGAACCGAGTGGCACGCAGGTTGAGCTGTTGCTTGTGGCTCACGTAAAACGATGCCTCCGGTGGATCTCCTTCTCTTCTCGGGCTGTTCGACCTCTTTGCTTGAAGGTGAACCAGGAACGTTACCCTTGAGCTTCTTGATCTTCTGAGCAAGCTTCTTGATCATCTTGCTCTGCCACTTGTTCACCTTCCTTTGCAGATCCACAACAGAAGCAAGGAACTTCTCCGCCTTTGTCCTCGGCTCCAAGTCAATCTTGGGAAGGACATAGCTCTCGGGAAACTCAGAATCTGATGTAGGGGACTCCCCCAAACTTACCTTTTGCTTGCCCTCAAGCAAACAAAATTAAAGAAGGGAGAGAGGTTTTTAAAACAAACGGGGGTTTAAGCTTCTTGCAAAGGTGTTTTTTCGAATGAATCAATCTCAACGTCCTAGTTACCAGTTCTAAAATGCAATACACACACTCGTACTCCAAAGAACTTAGCCATACTCATTGCACAAAGAATTTCAAATCATGACTCTCTTATTCCAAACAATCAAAGAAACTCATCGTTTAACATTCATTAATGACCGAACCATGAATCAAACTTATGCACTTTAAAGCAAAACACATTTGGCTAAGGGTAAAAGCTATGAGCATAGAATGATCTCATTTTAAAGAGGATTTTTTTAAGCAAAGAATTTCTCTCGAAAATGGTAAGAACTTTATGCATAATGTCAAAGGTAAAGGCAATTGATGCATACATGATCAGATTCTCATCTACCTATGTAAACTAACAATGATCCTAAAACCCCTCTCATTTATTTTATTTTAAGCTCACTCACCATCATAGAGTTTATCCTTTTTCCCAAAGCAAAAGCTTAGCAATCCCCAAATCAAAATAGAAAACATCGTAACTCTTTTAGGCTAGTGTAAAGGTTTTAAAAATATTAAGCTCCTTATTTTTTTTTTATTGATGGCTCTCTTATTTTTTTTCTTTTTATTTATTTCTTTTTTTTTTCTTTTTTTTTGGCACTTAGGCTCTTTTATATATATATATATATATATATTTGTTTTGAGAGAGAGCTATCTTCTGAAATTATTGGAGCATTATACTTTTTAATTACAAAACCTTTCACTTATAATCTTTTTCTTACTTCAAATACCAAACCCTTTTGAAACCGAAAGCATATAAACATGAAAGCAACCCCAATGATCCCCTAAACTTATCCTAAGTCTACATCTAGCTTCAAAATGCAAAGCTAGCAATCATATGAGAACCTAATCATGTCTCCTAAACGTAACACTTTATGCTAAGTTCAAACCGGAAGAGGCCTCAGAATAATAACACACACGAAAACTTGGCTTCAAAGCAAGGTAAGGGTCAAGGTGGGAGTTCTACTTTGGCTCACAAAGAGTGGTAAAGGGAAGAAGAGAGCCTAAATATTTTAAAATCCATGCGTTCATTTTCAAGTGCATAAGAATGATATTTAAAAATTCAAATTAAGGTTTTCACTTAATAGGACAAGTTTAAAATCATGAGTGTTCAATTCAAGTCACGAAAATCAAAGCTAGTGATCCAAGCATGGTAAGAACTTACTTTCAAAGTGTGGGCAAAGCATTAGAGAACTATCAACTAGGATATTGAAAACCATTCATAAGCTTAAAACACATTTTTCAGAAAACTTTAACCCCTTCTGCAAATGTAAACAACCTAGATGCTTAAAAATTCTACACTCAATCCTAAAATGCTTAACAAGATGAATGCAACTACATGAATTTTTTTTGATAATTTTTTAAAAATTTTACCAATTTTTTCCTTTTCTTTTCTATCCCGTAGATGCATGCAAGACTCAAGTTATGCAAAGATAAAATAAGATCAATATAAACAAGTCAAACCACACACATACTCCCCCAAACTTGAATGACATCGTCCCGGTGGCAAACATGTTCGAGAGAGCTCAAAACACAAATCAAAAATCTAGAAAACATGAATGGTATATACAATGGAGGATGGTTGTTACCTCGGGTCTAGTCTCAGCTGGAACTTGAGGATGTTCCAGAAGAGCTAGATGCTACGGCTTTGCCTTTGGAGCCAGGCTCTTGAAGGGAGAGACGCGCCGGTTGAATGTTGCTGCCTTGAGTCTCACGGATGACAACTCCACCGGTTGAAAGTCTCCTCTTCTCGGGCTGTTGAACCTCCTCACTTACAGCCTTCTTAGGTGAGTCTCTTTGAAGTGATTTGACCTTCTTCGCAAGCTTCTTGAGCATTTTGCCTTGCCATTTGTTGATCTTCCTTTGCATCTCCATAACAGATGCAAGGAACTTCTCTGTCTTGGTTCTTGGCTCGAAATCGATCTAGGGAAGGGTGTAGGCCTCGAGCATCTCATCTTCCGTGGCTGGGGACTCAGACCTTGGACGTGGGGCGATAGCTGGGGCAGGTGTTCCTCCTAGAGGAGCAAAGCACTCCTCTACAGTTGGCAAGAACTCGATGTTCCCGACAGCAAGCAGCTCGGTCTCGTCTTTGTTTGGCAGGATGCGCACTCTCTTCTCATTGTCCGCGTCAAGGAAAAGGTAAGTGTGGAACCCTTCTGCTGGCGTGCGTCCCAAGCTGTCGGTATTCCTCATGTAGATCTCATCCATGAAAGCTCTAGCCGGGACAGGTGTGAACTCATGTATTGGCACGCCGGCTTGCACGAACAGAGGTGTGAGGAAGCCGCCAATGAATGAAGAGCTCGCCTTGCACCGCAAGGCATATTCTTTGTACTTCACCAAGGAAGCAGCAAGTACGCACCCGTAGTTCACGTCATCACCGAGTTCATCCTCCATAGGCTCATCATTCTCCACTGGATCACACAACAGATGCTTCACGCCTTGGAACAAGAAGCAAAGCTCGGTCTTCGTGACCGTGGGAGCAACTGACCGTCCGCTGAATGTGTTGGCGATCAGCTTCAGGGTGTACCTCAGCACCGGGCTTTTCTTTCTCTTGATTTTGGCGGTGTTGGCCTTGTAGTCATTGTTGCTGATCAGGTCCCAAAAATCGTTTGCGTGCGTGAAGGAGGGGAACTTTATCTTGGTGGCGGCTGCGTTGAGACCATAAGCTTGACACAGCTCGGGGATTGAGAGGCTGAAAGCTTGACGTCCGATCTTAAAAGAGAGACGGCCTTGAGAAGGAACAGAGACACTAGGGTTCTCATAACCAAACTCCAACGTGGCAAGGAAGTCTATTGTCACTTCTGGAATGGTTGGGCAATCCATCCGTGACAGACATCTTAAGCCAATATTCTTGAGAAGTTGGTCGAAATCTCCAAGAATCCCCAGCCTAGCGAGTAGCCCTCTGTCCGCGAACTTGGTAGGCTCAAACCGAAGCCTCTCCAGCCGCTTCTTGTCCTTCTTCTCATCTTTGCTCCAGCGAACCCTTTCTTGAACAGCTACCTCTTGATTCTCTCCCTCTTGTGATGTCTCCTCTCTCGTTCTTGTAGGTGCCATTGTTCCTGAAACAAGATTCTCAAGAAAAATATGAGCAAATCGGCGGTTCGTAGAGAGAAAGAGAGAAGCAAAGGAGAAAATCTGTAACTATTACCCTAGAATTGGGGGGGGGGGGGGGGGGGGGGGGGGGGGGGGGGGGGGGGGGGGGGGGGGGGGGGGGGGGGGGGGGGGGGGGGGGTTTATTAAAATTATAAAACAATAATAGGGAAGCAAATCTAGAATCTAAGAAAATCTAGAATTATTCCTATTATCAAGCTATTTTAAAAAAATTAAAATTGCCCTTAGTATCTAAAACAATCAAGTGAAATAAAAGGAGATTTTCTTGAGGATTTTCTTAAAGATTTGAAAATACCTTTGCAAGATTGAAATTAGAATACTTGTTGGCTTTCAGAAAACAAAAATCTCACACTCTAATTGCTTTTAACTCGAGAAAACGAAAGTGAGAGAGTATGAAAGTGATTTACAACTTTTAAAGGCCAACAAAACACAAAACCATAGGCAAGAGAAGTGGTTTCTGACAGAAGTCTTGGTCAAGGCACATCTTTCATGGTCAAAGATTCCTGCCTTGACCAAGTGTTGAATTCAAAAAGAAAGAGTGAGAGAGGGAAAAGAAAATGTTACCTCGACACGAGATCGAGTCCTTTTGGTCGATCTCGGACTCGATCTCATGCCCATAATGGCTTGGATCGAGAGGGTTACTCGATTTGGAACACGATTCGATTTGAATCGAGTCTTGGATCGATTGGCGCTCTCGTTCCTTAAGTTTTTGGGACCCTGGCTAAGTCCTCGTGATCGAGCCATGCTGTCGATTCAGGGTCGATTTGGCTTATATCGAGTGATGGATCGAGTTGACTGATCGATATGTCTATGAAGGACTTTCCCGAGAGAAAATAGATCGGTCGATCTAGAGGGACTGATCGATTCGTGCTCATACAGATCCACCTTGTCACTCGATCTGTCTACTCGATCTCGTCTAGATCAACTGACTCCTCTCGATTCACTAGCTCGATCTAGGAAAGATCGAGCTAGGATGAGCTGATCTAGGACTCGATCTCTAGCTTATACTCGCCCCTTCTTACTCCTTTTGAAACCAAGATTATGGCCTGCATTCCCTCATGCTTGTTCCTACACAGTCACAAGATAAAAACATAAAACTGGAAAAAAAATAAAGCAAGAATATGTACAGGATAGATATGGGAATGCCTCCCACGTGCACTTTCTTTAACGTCTTTAGCTAGACTTTACTTGGTTTAGGCAGATGGTGGGTCTTGGAGAAGCATTGAGGTGCTCTCCTTGTCAAACGCACTCGCCATGTATGGCTTAACTCTGTGTCTGTTCGCTGTGAATGCATTGCAACTCTTGCCCACCAACGTGACGGCCCCGTAAGGTAGTACTTCCTTGATTTCATACGGACCGCTCCACCGTGACTTTAGCTTCCCTGGAAAGAGCTTGAGCCTTGAGTTGTATAGCAGCACCAAAATCCCTTCCTAAAGCTCCTTAGGTACCAGCTTCTTGTCATGAGCAGCCTTGGTACGCTCCTTGTAGATCCTAGCGATTTCGTAGGCGTCCAGCCTTAGCCCATCAAGCTCGTGCAACTGGATCAACCGCTTCTCCTGAGCCGTCTTCAGATAAAAATTCAACCGCTTCACAGCCCACAACGCCCTATGTTCCAGCTCAACGGGGAGATGACATCCTTTGCCGTAGAGAAGAGTGAAAGGAGTAGTACCAATGGGCGTTTTGAAAGCAGTCCGGTACGCCCACAAAGCGTCATCCAACTTCACCGCCCAATCCTTCCGAGTTGTCCCTACAGTTCTCTCGAGTATCGCCTTTATCTGACGGTTAGATACCTCCACTTGGCCATACGTTTGAGGATGGTAAGGCGTAGCTACCTTGTGCTTCACGCCATACTTCCTTAGAAGATTTTCAAACAGCTTGTTGATGAAGTGGCTCCCTCTGTCGCTTATCACCACCTTGGGATCTCCAAACCTCGGGAAAATAATGCTCTTAAAGAGCTTGATCACCACCTTAGAGTCGTTTGTTGGGAAAGCAATGGCCTCAACCCACTTAGAGACGTAATCAACAGCTACTAGTATGAACTTTATGCCGTATGATGAAGGAAACGACCCCATGAAGTCTATGCCCCACGCGTCAAAGACGTGTACCTCAAATAGGGGAACTTGAGGCATCTCATTCCTCTTAGTGATATTCCCTGCTCTTTGACGAGCTTCGCAACTCATCACGAACTCATGGGTGTCCTTGAAGATGGACGGCCACCAGAAGCCGGCTTGTAAGACCTTAGTGGCGGTTTTGAATGAAGCAAAACGCCCTCCATACAAAGACTCGTGGCAATGAAAGATGATATCTCTTGCTTCCTCCTTTATCACGCAACTTCTGTACAGGCTATCAACACCTCTCTTGTATAGATAAGGCTCATCCCAATAGTAGGGGCTCACGTTCCTCATGAACTTCTTCCTATGGTAGTTGTCAAGATGCGACAGCTCTTCCCCACATGCGAAGTAGTTCACAATATCCACGTACCAAGGGAGATCCTCCTCTTTGAAGCTCAAAACTTCCTCAAACTGCCCTTCTAGGCACCCACAAACAGCTGTAGTGATCACCATGAGTTGTTCCTCAGGGAGAGAATCATCTAAAGGAAGAGACTCGTTGATCCTTAACCGAGAGAGATGGTCAGCAATGCTGTTCTCTATCCCTTTCTTGTCTTTGATCTCCATGTCAAATTCTTGGAGTAAGAGAATCCATCTCAAGAGCCTCGGCTTAGTGTCCTTCTTGGAATAGAGGTAGCGGAAAGCTGCGTGATCTGTGTAGACAATGGTCTTGGAACCCACGAGGTAAGCCCTGAACTTCTCAAAGGCGAATACAACCGCCAATAGCTCCTTCTCTGTAGTGGTATACCTCGTTTGCGTGTCATCCAAAGTTCTTGAAGCATAGTAAATCACGTGCAGCTTCTTATCCTTCCTTTGGCCTAGAACGGCTCCCACGGCATAGTCACTAACATCACACATAATCTCGAAAGGTAGAGTCCAGTCTGGTGCTTGCACTACTAGGGCTCCCTGATGGTCACAAAAGCTTGCAGACACTCCTCATCAAAGACGAACTCAGCCTCCTTGCACAACAGCCGTGTAAGAGGGCGTGCAATCTTAGAAAAATCTTTGATGAAGCGCCTGTAGAAGCCCGCGTGTCCCAAGAAACTTCTCACTCCTCTAACGTTTACTGGCGGCTCAAGGCTTGTCATCACTTTAATCTTTGCCTTGTCGACTTCAATACCCTTCTCTGATATCTTATGGCCAAGCACGATTCCTTCCTTCACCATTAAGTGACATTTTTCCCAATTAAGAACCAAGTTTGTCTCCTCACAACGCTTTAATACCCTTACCCCTTTTGGGAGCTCCTTAAGGTCCACCTTTGGGGCTAACAGCTCGCTCCAATCATCCTCGTGCCTGTTGCTGTTGTTTTCCTCCTTGGAACCTTCCTTAGAACCGAGACATGGCCCTTGAGGCTGCTTTCTTCAACCGCTATCCCTTCTGAAATCGAGTCGTCCAGTCGATCTTGCTCTCGATGTCGTCTAGATCGAGTAGTTTCGCTTGATTCACTCACTCGATTTAATGTGGATCGAGTGAGAGATCGAGATGCGGAGTCGATCTCCAGATTAGACCCCAAACTGATCGGAAGGCCTCTCTTGATCTTGGACTCGATTGTTTTCCTGAATCGATCACCTTCCTCGATCTCACTGTCGATTGCTGCACCGGTTCGAGTTGTGCTCTCGGTTGTTTTGTCGATTTGACCTCTGGATCGAGTAATATCATCGATCTCGGAGTCGATCTCTAGGCTATCGTCTCCATATTCTAGCACAACTTTTCTTGAATCAAGCAAGTTGACGTACTCCTGAGTCCTCTGATCCACATAACCGAACTCTCTTGGCTCGTTAGTCAATGCCAGCTTCAAATGGTCCTCCTGAGCCAACTCTTCCAACAACTCATCAGCTAAAGCATCCAACCTCTCTTGGTTCTTCATCCATTTCCAACACAACGAAGTCCGTAGATACGTTTACTCTACTGATCTTCACTGGCAAGTCCTCAAGCAAACTCACGGGTAACCTCACACTTCTGTCAGCTAGTACCAACGAGATTCTACAATCCTTGAAATGGGTAAAGCCAAGCTCTTTTGCCACGGAATGAGGCATCATATTTATACTAGCTCCGAGATCGCAAAGGCAACTCTTGAACTCCAAAGGACCTAAAGCGCAAGGTATAGTGAAGCTTCCAGGGTCTCCCAGCTTCTTAGGGACTATCTCCTTGTGTATCACAACACTACACTCCTCACTTAAAACAATCACTTCCTTGGTTTCCTTATTCCTCTTCACGAGAGTGTCTTTGAAGAATTTGGCGCATTTAGGCATCATTGGAAGGCAGTCCACGAGAGGTAGCTTGATCTCTACGTCCTTAAGGTGCTTCTCAAACAAGACTCTATGCTTCTCTATGAGTTGCTTCTTGAAACGGCCAGGAAAAGGTAGCTTAGGTACATACGGTGGAGGTACATAAGTGTCCTTCTCCTTAGTAGTTTGCTCCGCTTTCTTCTCAACAACCGCTTTGTCACCTCTCCTTGGTCCTTGAATCCAAACATTGTCAAAGTTGATCTCATCATCAGCTGAAAGCTTGCCCTACCCCTCTTGAATCACAACGTCCTCGTTGATCTTGGGAGTAACCGTAGGTGCTAGCTCTTTCCCACTTCTCATTGTTATGGCGTTGGCATATTCCTTGGGATTTTGCTCACACTTGCCCGGTAAGCTATTCTGACCGCTCGATGTTGCCTTTCCCTTCTCAAGTTGCTTGATCTTATTATTCAAGGTTGTAATCTGAGTAGAGAAGTCCGTGACAGACGAGTCCAAGCGAGTGTTCATCTCGGCAAACTTCTGGTTTGTAGAGGCTTGCCCTTGAATCAATTGTTGAAATATAGCTTGGACAGGATCAACTTGTTGTTGCATCAGTTGTTGTTGCTGAGGTACAAAGCCCGGAGGGTACATTGGTGTATAACCTTTGTTTCCTTGCTGTTGTCCTTGGAAGTTGTTCTGCCCTTGCCCTTGGAAGCCACCACTCGGCTGAAAACCTTTGTTATATGGTACAAAAGGCTTTGCTTGCTGAGCAGGGTACACTTGATCCTTAGGGTTCGCGACATTGGTGCTACGGTATGAGAGATTGTTGTTCTGGTTATAGCCTAGTGAATATCCTTGAGGTTTGTAGTTGTTTTGACCCGCCACCCAATTGGCTTCTTCCTGGCTCAACTCAAGCTCCACTTGGCTCTCATCCACTTCACAAACAAAGTGAACATGCTTCTGGTTGGCCAACACCAACTTATCAATCTTCTCATGCAATGACTTAAGCTCTTTCTTATGAGACTCTAGCTCAGAACCTCTTGGTGCAAGGTCGTAATCTTCAGCATAGTTGTCGTCACTCAATGCTAAGTTCTCAATAAGCTCCATGCCTCCTTCTACCTCTTGACCAAGGATGTTTCCCTTACTAGCCGTGTCAAGCAACAAGCGAATCTTTGGTGAAGCTTCACGGTAGATAGTGCTTAGAAGAGTCTCTTCGCTGAAGCCATGGTGAGGACATTGGATAGTATAGTCCTTGAACCGTTCCATGGCTTCATTGAAAGTCTCAATGTTCCTTTGCGTGAAGCCGCTGATCTTGCTTCTTAGCCTTGCTATTCTGGTGCTAGAGAAAAACTTTGAGAGGAAAAGCCCAAGATGTAATAGTGCCTTGTGGAAGTGTCTTCTCCCAATGTCTAGCCTTGTCTCCAAGAGAAAATGGAAGAGAGAAGCAACAAAATATATTACAAAAATAAAAAGATGCAATGGTATAGAACAATGGAAGGGATGTGGCAATTGGTTCAATGGTAGGAGTTGTGGGATGATCCTGAGGTTTGTGGAGAGTTGCTAGCTCTCCTCTTCTTTCTCTCATAGACTTTAGTGGAATGCTCTGCTTCTGGAGTTGGTTGAACCCAGCTTGACCATAGCTATTCAGCTTGTGAAGAAGTCCCTTGTGTGCCCCATTTCCATGTATCCTGAACTTCAGAGGGGTTGGGGATTGGCGCCTCCCAAGCTGATGGAACATGGGCTCTTGGCTCATAAGATGAAGCCCTTGGTTGTGCCTATGTTCCCCATTGATCACTTGGTTGTGCATGGAATGAGTGTCTTCCATGGGGGTTCCATACAGCTTCCTCCTCTTCAGTTGGCTCAGCTTGGTGTAATTGCTCTTCTTGTTGAGAGTAGAGCTCTTGGGTGTGGCTGTGGTGGGAAGTTTTTGCTGATGTAGCCTTGTTCTTTCTGAACTTCCCCTTTACAATCTTCATAAGCCCTTTGATGGCTTTGTCCTGCCACTTGCACCACTTCTGTAATGTGTTAATGTGCTCATGAGCTGCTCTCAAAGAGCTTCCTTGGTTGGGAGCTTCATAGGGCTGGAAGTGGAACTGCCTTGAGCTGTAGTTCAACACTTCTTCTTCTTCAAGCTCATCTTCTTTATGGGTTCTTCCTTGGCCTTCAGCGCCAGCAGTAGCATTCCATCGTTCTTCTTCTTCTTCTTCTCTGATCTCTTCAGTGTGCTCCTCTTCTTCTTCCCTGTCTTCTTCTTCTTCTACTGTAGGAATAGGGCCGCCTGTGTAGAGCTCCTCCTCACTCAAGTTGAAATTGATGTTTTTTGCTGTGGTGAAGGAGGTCAGCCTTGGGTTTGGGAGAAGGACTCTCACATGCTCCAAGCGGTTGTTGAGGAATTGATAAACATACTTGCCTTGGATGCTCTTCTCAATAAAATGACTCCTCTTCAGGTAGTACATATCTATCCAGACAGGAGCTAGAGCATCTTCAGCATGCTCCTCAAGGTTCACATCACAGGCTAGTAGAATTTCTGTCACAATTCCTCCAATGTGCAGTTGTGGATTCTTCTCCCTTCTTCCTTTGTTGACAATCCAGTTCTGGTATGTTTGCAGCTGGTCCATCAACAGTCTTACAAGGCATGGGAGCTTGCTAGGTGGAGGAACTTTCACTGCACATCTGCTGGTGCCTGGACCAGTGTACAATCCATTGTAGAGGAAGTCTCTCTCCCTGCCAGTTAGGTGTGAGGTTTCTTTCCTTGCAAAAAATGTATTTGCAAGCACCTTGTGTGTATATCTAACTGCAGGATGCCTCAAGTGTTGGTTCCTTGTAGCCCCAGCTTTGAATTCCCCTACTCCAACTGCCTCCCAAAACCTTGTGTACTGTGATTCATGGATTAAGAACTTCTTCCCTCTTTGAAAGTAGGTGCTCAGCCCCAGCGCCCTAGAGAGTTCTTGGAATGTTATTTTGAACTTCTGTTTTCCAAGCTTGAAAGAGATCCATCCATCATGGTCAGGGCGCTCACTCTTCTCATAATAAACCACCTTGAGGGTGGAGAGGAATTGATGAGTGAAGCGCTCATAGGATGGGAGAGGCTGTAGTAGCTCTGTAAGCCCCATCTGTTCAAAGGTGCAGATGCAGTCTTCATAGATTCCCAGCTCCTTCATTGTGGAGGGGCAAGGATATCTTGTTGGCTTGAAGGTACATCTACTGAATCCCTCCATGAGTTCCCTAGCACTGTACTTCATGGGTGGAGTCTCTTCCTCAACAGCTTTTCCCTTGCCTCTCTGCTTGGCGCTTTTATCCTTAGCTGGCCTCTTCCCAACGGCTTTGGATGAAGTCTCAGCAGCTTTGCCCTTTCCTTTTTCTTGCCTTACTGTTGGAGGTGTTGGTGCTTCCTGAGGTGCTTCTCCCTTTTTCCCAGCAGCTATTTTTGTTCTTCCCATGGTACCTTCAAAAGCAAAGCTTGAAAACAAGGTAAGTGAAAGAATAAAAGCTGAAGAACCGAATAGCTGCAAGCTTTTAATGGAGAAACTCTTTAATGCTAAGAAAAGTTTAACAAGTCCTAACAACAAGCTGAAACTTATTCAAAGCAAGAAGAGATCAAAAGCTAGCAACTAAATAAGCTAGAATGCACAACAGATAAACAGTTATGCATGACATTCTAGCAAAATGGTTCCTAGGAAAAATAGATGATGATTTTGCAAAAGGATGAAGACTAGCAAGCAATGAGATAAATAGTTATTAATCAGAACTTCAACATCTAGCTTGATATCTCAAAACAAATCCATATTGCAAAATCATAGCACAACAATCAAAACTAAACACTGCTTGCTCTTAAAAACTTCAAAAAAGCAGTTTTTATCATAAGTTAAGAGTAAGAGCAAAGAGAGATAGTTTAGGAAGAAAACCTTTAGTGAACTTCTGAACACTTAGAGAAAGTAATAAAAGAGAAAAAGAACTAGTTATTTCGAGCTTTAGGTGAGAAGAAGAGTGAATTTAAGTGTGAAGAGAAGTGAAGAGAGTTGTTGCTTAAATAGAGAGAAAGGAGAGGAAACCAAAGGAATCAAAGGTTGGTGAGGGAACATAAGGAATCAAAAGTGTGGGGGACAAAAACAAAAGTGTTCAGAAGCTAGGAAAGAGGTGAGAAGGAATCCCATTTAAAAATTCAAACTCCTTTGGCTCCAAACCAAAGGAGGTAAAAATTTTTGAAAGTTGAGACACTTACCTCGGATGGAGTTTCGGTCACTCATGACCGATATTACTGACCAAAATTGCATTTTCGGTCATGAGTGATCGACACTAGAGACTGACGTGCTTCATGGGATTAGTATCGGTCATCAGTGATCGACACACTTGACCAAAAATAACACGGTGTGTTTATATCGGTCATGAGTGATCGATATTGGTGACCGAAATGTTTCCTAGAATCTTATCGATCACCAATGATCGACACACTGGACCGAAATTAGAACGGTGTGTTTATGTCAATCCTGCATGATCGATACTGATGACCGAAAATCTATCCCTCTTTCAAACTTCTTTCCATATCGGTCACAAGTGACCGATATGTTGACTGGCATAAACTGGCTCCACTGATATCGGTCAATCATGATCGCTACTAATGACCGAAAATCTGTGTATCGGTCTGTCATGACCGATACAAATGACCGATATCAGCCAGAGTACTCATGTTCTTTGTCCCCATCATACTTTATCAAACCCCAGTTCGAAATCCTGTTTTTATACACTAAAACAAAGCATAAAAGAAATACTAGAAAGCATAATATATACAAAAAGATACAATGGGACTACCTCCCAAGTGTGCTTGTTTAAAGTCACTAAGCTTGACTTTGATTACCTCTTTAGTTGAGGTTAGAGGTGAATGGAGCTGGTGCCCCTACCTCTTTCTTCCTCCAGACCCATATTCCCTTTGATAGTTGCTTGTGTTTCTCTTGAGCTGACATCCTATGCCTTTTGTTCTTGATATTTGGTATGGCTGAAGTTGTCACTTCCTTGGTTGTTGAGTTGTCAATATCCTTCAAACCTTCTTCAAGCTTCAACTTGGTGGTCTGACTCTTGTTTGGTTCAGTAAGGAAAGCATCACTCAACAACATGCTCATAGTGGGGTTCATAGCATCCTCCAAACTATCTGGGAGTTTCCAGTAGTAATCCTCTTACTCAGCTGCTCCACAGAAAGCTATGGAAGGAGAGGCAATCTTGTAGACCTTGAACTCATCAACATTCTTCAAAATGACAGAACGTCTCTTGAAGTCCAGCTGAACTCCTGCTGTTGCCAAGAATGGAGTACATAGAAGAAGTGGCACCTCTCTGGAATATGTTTTTTCCAAGACCACAAAGTCTGTTGGAACTAGGCATTCTCCAATCTTCACAGGATAGTCCTTCACCATGCCTAAAGGTTTTGTGGAAGTGTAGTCCACAAAGGTGATGGAGGTCCTGGACGGCACCAGCTTCTTGATCCCCAGAGTTTGGCTAAGATGGAGAGACATAACATTGACAGTTGATCCTGAGTCACATAGGGCTTTGACATTGTCAAGCATCTCCAGCTCACAAGTGATGAGGAACTTGCCTGGGTTTGGGAGTTTTGGCAATGACTTCATCATCTTGCTTTTTTTCATGTCAGCCCCCACATTCTCAAGGATTGGTTCCACCATTTCCAGCTTGTCAAAAACTTCTTTCAGGAACCTGATTTGATGTTTCACCTCCATCAGAGTGGTGCCATGTGGAAGTTGTATTCCAGCATCTTCTATGTCCTGTTTGAACTTTGTGTACATCTCCATTCTAGCTTTGGTGAAGTGCATTGTGGGGTAGGAGAATGGTGGTTTATAGACTGGAGCTGAGAGTTCTTTACCCTTTGCAATAGTGCTTGAAGAATTACCCACTTGATTTTGGTAGAGTTCTTTAGATTCCTGAGGAGTGTTGTGAGACAAAACCATCAAAGCATGGTGTGTCTCTAGTTCCTCTTCTTCAGAATCAGGGTGTTCTGGTGTGGGGGTCTCTTCTGTAGCAGTTGGGGTTTCCTCAGCTCCCTCTTTCTGAGCAGCTTCCAGTGCTGCTCGTTCCTGTTCTTCTTCTCTGTTCAAGTGATCATCAAAGCCACGGAGGAACGTTCCTACAACTTCTTGAGCTTCTTCATCACTGATGTTGCTTCTTCTGGTTCTCCTCCATACTCAACCCTCATCTATGGAATATCATCTCTTGGATCATGATTCCCAGCTCTTCCAATGAAGCATCTTCATCAGTGAATTCCTCTTCTGCTTCCTCTGTCTCTTCAGTAAGTAAGTGGCAGTATTCATGATGTTTGTGTGCAGCTTGGTGAGGAAGGGTGTCCTGAAGTCTTGGTGTGTGTTCTTCATCTTGACTGTTCTCCAAGAGATGTATCCTTGAATCTAAGTCATCAAACTTGGCATGAAGATCATTGTGAACATAATCTATCCTGTTGTGTAGCTCAGCAAATCTTTTGGTCATCTCCATAGTTCCAATGGTTTGGAGAGTGATGTTCACCATGATCATGCTTCTGATGTCAGCTGATCCAGATGTAGGGAGATAGGGTTGGTCTTGAGTGGGGGAAGGTGTGTAGCTCTCTTCAAAGTAGTGTATTGGTAGAAGCTATGGGCAGAAGTTGTTGTAGGTAGTGTCTTCAAAGTACACCATTTTGATGTTTTGTTGAAACTCACCTCCAATGAAAACACTTGAAAACAGGGTTAGTAACTAGAGCAAAGTAAAAGCTTGATCTTAAAGATTCTACAAACTCTAATGATTCAAGCTGATTCCCAAATGGCAACGGCGCCAAATTGATACAAGACTAATTGGTGTCTTATGCTCAATCACCCTAGTGTTAGTCAGTTGTAGTAAGGGTTTTATGTCAATCCATTGAGAATAGTTGAAAACAGAAGAGTTGAAAGTAAAGTCTCTAAGTCAAGCAGGCAGAAAATTGGTTTTGTTGCCTAAGCAACAGTTCTAGCAACCTAAGTGAAGCAAGCAGCAACAAAAGTAAAAGCAGAAGCAAACTAAGAAATTCTAAGCAAGGAAACCAGAGTAAAACAGAGCAAAACATGGCAAATCCGAAATTCAACTAAGAGAAAGGCAAGCCTCTAGATGTGGTTATTGACTTTGGGGGATTTAAGACATTAACTAAGGCTGTTTCAAACTACATTGGTCAAGCAAACAAGCAAGCAATGGTGATTCCTATACATAGAGTTCACACTTAAGCTAGTTAGATCCAATCTCTTGGCAAATAACCCTTTGCTAAACATTCTAACAAGAACTAACTCTATTCAAGTCAAAATGCTCCTCAAACAGTCAATCTCTTGAGCCAAGGCCAGCAAATCCTCTATTAAACATGATCAGCATTTCATCAAACACTTGGTGGGCATAAGAGAAAGCTAACAACTTAGACAAGTTTGATCAAGACTAATCTAGCATGAAAAACAGATTAATAGAGAGGAACCCATAAACTGAAGCACTTAACAAACCTTAATCAAGCCTTAAATCCCCTTAATCTACCACATCTAGAAACCCTAAGATAACTACTCACTCATAATCAAGTTTAAGACCAAATAACAAAGGGAAAGGATGCTAATCATGATTAAAAGAATGATTAAAGAAAGATTAAAGCAAATACTTGATTATATTAAACAAAGCAAAGAAAATGTCTTACAAACTTAATCAAAAAGCTCAAGAACAGTAAAATGACATGACCTCCCGAAAATCTGGAAAAGGGGCTATTTATAGTGTAGAGGAGAAAACCCTAGAGTAATGGGATAAATGTAATTAAAAACAGGTTCGGGCTGGGTCAGTATCAGTCAGTTGTGTCGGTCTTCAGTGACCGAAATGGGTCCTTATCGGTCTGGAGTGATCGACACATATGACCGAAATTAATCTGGTGTGTTTGTGTCGATCACACTTGACCGATACTGGTGACCGATATGCTCCGTATCGGTCACCCTTGACCGAAACTCTCTGTGCTCTGACCGAAAACTTCTGCAGAGATCTTCTGCTGTGATCCTTCTTGGTCCCTTTTGCCCAGCTAGCATCTTGTATCATTCCCAAAACTCCTCCAAGCCCCTTTAAGCTCCAAAAGCACCTAAAAACATCCAAAATGCAAAGAAAATGCAAACTATACTCTAAATGCAACCTAAGTCTAAAAAGAGAAGAAACCGGGATAAAAACAAAGGATAAACATGCAAAAGAGGATCAAAATATGTACTAAATGCAGCCCTAAGTGGTGTAATACAGTGGATATCATTCATCCGCCAAAGCATCCAACTTTTCTATGTAGAAAGCTTGCCCTTCAATGGTGGGCTTCTTCTGGACCTCATTGATATCAAAATCCAACCTTATATCCTTACCCAAGTGTAGAGCTATCTTCCCATTCTTGACATCGATGATTGCTCCAGCGGTTGCATGGACTGGCCTTCCTAGAGTGAGCGGATCCTTAGGTTCTTAATCCATATCAAGCACAACAAAGTCTGTAGGCACGTTTACACCACTGACCCTCACTGGTAATTCCTCAAGCAAACACACGGGTATCCTCACGCTTCTGTCAGCTAGCACCATTCTACAGACTTTGAACCGGGTAAAACCGAGCTTCTTTGCTATAGAATGGGGCATCAGATTTATACTAGCACCAAGATCGCATAAACAGCTCTGAAATGTCAAAGGACCGAGAGCACATTGTATAGAGAAGCTTCCTGGATCTCCCAACTTCTTGGGAACTATCTCCTTGTGTATAATTGCGCTACACTCCTCACTAAGCACCACCACTTCCTTGCTTTCCTTATTCTTCTTTGCAAGCGTGTCTTTGAAAATTTTTGCACATTTAGGCATCATGGCAAGGCAATCCACGAGAGGTAGCTTGATCTCTACGTCCCTTAGATGCTTCTCAAACAAGAGCCTATGCTTCTCTATAAGCTGTTTCTTGAAACGACCGGGAAAAGGAAGCTTAGGAACATAAGGCGGAGGTATGTACTCATCCTTCTCCTCGGTTTCTTTCTCCACTTGCTTCTTTACAGTTGCTTCTTTTCCCTTTGTTGGCCTCTCTATCCACACGTTGTCGAAGTTGATCTCATCATCAGCCGACGGCTTGTCCTCCCCCTCTTGAACCACAATGTCCTCATTGTCTTTAGGCACAACCCTCGGTGGAAGCTCTTTCCCACTTCTTAGTGTGATAGCATTGGCGTATTCCTTGGGATTTTGCTCACACTTTCCCGGTAGACTGCTTTGATCACTTGTACTTGCTTTATCCTTCTCTAACTGCTTAATCTTGTTGTTTAGAGTTGTGATCTGAGTAGAGACATCAGGGATAGAGGAGTCTAAGCGGTTGTTCATCTCTGCGAACTTCTGATTTGTTGAAGCTTGCCCTTGAAGCAACTGCTGAAACATGGCTTGTACATGATCACCTTGCTGCGGTTGCATTTGCTGTTGAGGAACAAAGCCTGGAGGGTACATAGGAGTAAAAGTATTGTTCCCTTGCTGCTGTTGCTGTCCCTAAAAGTTACCTTGGCGCTGACCTTGAAAAATATCACTCGGCTGAAAACCTTTGTTGTAAGGCACATATGGCTTTGCTTGCTGAGCACTGTACACTTGATCTTTAGGGTTCTCCACATTGGTGCTTCTGTAGGAGAGATTGTTGTTCTGCTGGTATCCTTGTGAATACCCTTGAGGTTTGTAGTTGTTCTGACCCGCCACCCAGTTGGCTTCTTCTTGACTTAACTTAAGCTCCTCTAAGGTCTCATCCCCTTCATCAACGAAGTGAACATGCTTCTGGTTAGCCAGCACCAGCTTGTCAATCTTCTAATGCAAGGACTTAAGCTCTTTCTTGTGAGACTCTAGCTCAGAACCCCTCGGTGCACGGTCGTACTCTTCAGCGTAGCTGCCGTCACTCAATGCCAAGTTATCTATCAGCTCCATACCATCTTCCACTTCTTGACCAAGGAAATTTCCCTTACTAGCGGTGTCAAGTAGCAAGCGGATCTTTGGTGAACCTCCGCGGTATATTGTGCTTAAGAGAGTCTCTTCACTGAAGCCGTGGTGAGGAAACTGAATGGTATAGTCCTTGAACCGCTCCATGGCTTCATTGAATGTCTCATTGTTCCTTTGAGTGAGGCCGCTGATCTCACTTGTCAACCTTGCTGTTCTGGTGCAAGAGAAGAACTTTGAGAGGAACGCCTTCTTACACTCAGCCGGAGAGGTAATGGTGCCTTGTGGAAGTGTCTTCTCCCAATGTCTAGCCTTGTCTCCAAGAGAAAATGGAAAGAGACCCAGCTTGAAAGCATCTTCAGATATGCCATTAATCTTGATCATCCCACACACTTGCTCAAAGTTGTCAAGATGCTCCAAGGGGTCTTCCATTGCTAACCCATGGAACTTGTTGTTTTGCACTATTGAGATGAATCCTGGCTTAATCTCGAAGTTGTTGTTCTGTACAGGAGGAGGAGTGATCCCAAACCTATTATGATGACTGTTGGGAGCACCTCCCACTCCAATGATCCGTGGGGGTCTAGCCGCGTGGTGGGGGTTTCCATTACCCCTTCCCACTGCCCCATGAGCTGGAGGAGGTCCTTCTGGATGTTCGTGCTCAGCCATCGCTTCAAAATCCGCTGAAACTTGCTGAACAATCTCCTCAAAGGCTCTAGCTTGCTCTCTAACTCTTCTTGATCTTGCGTGTCCAAGCTGGTGAATATTGTCCAAGGGCGTGAGTAAGTTGTTGTCACCCCTGGAGCGTAAATTCATGTACCTGAAAGACACAAGTGTGAAGGTAGAGAAATCAGTAACTAACTTAAAGTAAAGGCTTAGTCTTTACCAAACCCCAAATTATAATGCTTTCTATCCTCTAAGATGGCAATGGCGCCATTTGATAACATATTTCTTATAGTGCAATGATGTGTCAAGATGCAACGGCGCCAAACCCCAAATCTTAATGCTCTAATGCACACAGAGATGTAGTATAGTGAGCAAGAGAGGTATCAATCCACACCTAGGGGTAGCAAGTTCACTAAGAATGCAAAGGATGAGCAAAGCTATGCTAGAATGATAATTGATTGGTAAAATCCCTAAAAACTAAATGCAAGTTTCAAATGCAAAGCGAAACAAATTTAAAATCCCAGGAAGAGGGTTAAATACCATGAGGAACAAGCGGAATATTTAAAATGCAAGGCTATGAATTATTAAAAATCGACTAGTGGATCGACCACAGGATCGACCACTAGATCGAGCAACAACGATCGATCTACTAAACAGTTTCAAACAGAAATGAATCTAATGACCTGGATGCGAATTGATAGCAATCAAATGATTAACAGAGATGCGAAAAGTACTATGAAAGAGGGTCCAGGGTTGAGGATCATGTTCAAGGGTTTCAAAGGTTCAAGTTTGGTTTGAAAACTTTAGATCTACTCACTTTGTGAGGGTCTCTAGACCTTGAAAACAAATCAAGATCCATCCATGGCGTGTGGTATGGATCACTCCTTCATTCTCTTCTACTAACCCATGGCGTTTGGAGGAAAAAGAGATTGAAGGGCATAAAACGTAGATTTCAAACAAACGGCCTAACTAATCCCCTAAACAACAATGGCGTGTGGGAAAGGAAGGATTAGCCTATAGGATTTGACTTCTCCAGGACATCTGATCCTGTCAAGGTAAGATATCCTTCTAATCTTAGAGATCTGGCGTGAGAGTCTCTAAGCCTTAAGTGCTCAAATCCTAGAAGAGAAGGCATGAAGAACGTAAAAACACCAAGCTTTAAACCCTTTCAACCCCTTTGAATCCTCTCAACCCCGAAAACCCAATGAAACTACTCACTACTCATAAAGGAAACCGAAAAAACGTAATAGATGATCGACTAAACATGAAAATGAGTGATTAAAAGCAAAGATTCAATATTGAAAACGTAAAAGCAAGAAAAGCTTCAAAGTCTACAATGGCAGAATCGCCTAAGCAAAGAGATAGCATAGAAAAAGACAGAATGAAAGTTGGAAAAAAAGTTGTCGCCGCCTTTAGCCAATTTTGGCTTAAGGCGTGTACCGGTCCCCCCCTTCGCTAGTGTCCAAGGACAGGCTGGACGGATAAGGTAAGTCTGGGATCAGACAGGGAGCTCGATCTGGCTCTAGATCCTTGTCTCGGATCGGTTGGCTTTGGTCGATCTCTGAGTCGATCTTGTGCTGATCGGGTAGGGGACTCGATCTGATGCTCGATCTGCATGGTGTCATTTACATCTGTACTCCATATCGATCTCTTCTCTTGATCTCTTCTCTCGATCCATTCCTTCGCATCGACTCGGGTCACTCGATTTTCTGGTCGATCTCATATAGATCGACCTGCCTTGCTCAATCCGCTACTCGATCTCGGGTCGTTAGCATGCAATCCTGATTTCTCCAAGTGTCCACAAACTTCCTCACGAGCCTTAGCACGTCCACAAACCTTCCAAAGCTCCTAAGTAGCCAAAAACAACCTGAATGCAATGCATAATGCAAGAAACATGCAAATGCGGGTGCAAAAGTGCTCTAGGAACTTAAGTGATGCAAACTAGCCTAATGTGCAAGGTAAATGCATGAGAAACTATCTTATATGTATGCAAAACACACGAAATATGCAGCAATATCAACTCCCCCAAACTTGCCTTTTGCTTACCCTCAAGCAAACAGAAAACAAGAAAGGAAGAGCAGTTTTAAAAACGGGGGTTTAAGCTTCTTGCAAAGGTGTCCTTCAAATGAATCAATCTCAATGTCCTAGTTATTAATTCTAAGATGCAATGCAAACTCATCACACAATGAATTTCAAATCATGACTCTCCTATTCCAAACAATCAAAGAACCTTATCCTTTAACATTCATTAATGATCAAACCGTGAATCAAACTTATGCACTTTAAAGCAGAACACATTTGGCTAAGGGCAACGGCTATGAGCATAGAATGATCTCATTTAGAAGGGTTTTGTAATGCAAAGGGTTTCTCTCAAGAATGGAATGAACTTTATGCATAATGCTAAAGGTAAAGGCAATTTATGCATACATGATCAGATTCTCATCTACCCATACACGCTAATCAATCGTCCTAAAACCCCTCTCATTTCTTTTCTCTTAAGCTCACTCACCCTCTTATATACTACCCTTATAAACAAAGCATTAGCTTAGCAAATCCCAAATAAAAACAGAAAACATCTTTACTCTTTAGGCTAGTGAAAAGACTGAAAATATTTTAGCTCTTTACTTTTTTTCTTTTTCTTATTGATAGCTCTCTACTCTTTTCTTTTTATTTGGCACTTACCCTCTTTTCTTTTCTTTTTCTTTTTCTTTTAATTGAGGGCTATCTCCTGAAATACTTAGAGCTTTTTATTTTTGAAAACAAAGCCTTTCACTTAAAACCTATTATTCACTTGATCGACCTGCCTTGCTAGATCGACCTGCCTTGTTCATCAGGTTCGACCTGCCTTGCTCGATCCGCTACTCGATCTCGGATCCTTAGCATGCAATCCTGATTTCTCCAAGTGTCCACGAATTTTCTCACGAGCCTTAGCACGTCCACGAACCTTCCATAGCTCCAAAGTAGCCGAAAACAACCTGAATGCAATGCATAATGCAAGAAACATGCAAATGATGGTGCAAAAGTGCTCTAGAACATAAAGTGATGCAAACTAGCCTAATGTGCAAGGTAAATGCATGAGAAACTATCTTATATGTATGCAAAACACACGAAATATGCAGCAATATCAAGACCTCTACTTGCCCACTCGTTTGAGGATGAGAAGGCGTAGCTTCCTTGTACTTCATGCCATACTTCTTTAAGAGGCTTTCAAACACCTTATTGATGAAATGGCTTCCACCGTCAATGATCACTACCTTGGGGACTCTAAACCGTGGGAATATGATGGTCTTGAAGAGCTTGATCACCACTCTTGCATCGTTTGTTGGGGAAGATATAGCCTCAACCCACTTAGACACATAATCAACTGCCACCAAGATAAACTTATTGCAGTAAGAAGATGGTAATGGTCCCATGAAATCTATCCCCCATGCGTCAAAGACATCAACCTCAATGATAGGAACCTGAGGCATCTCGTTTCTCTTGGTGATGTTCCCTGCCCGTTCACAAGCTTCACAACTTTTAACAAACTAGTGAGCGTCCTTGAAGATAGATGACCATCAGAAACCCTTTAACACCTTTGTAGCGGTCTTGAAAGAAGCAAAATGACCGCTGTATGATGAGCCGTGGCAATGTAGGAGTATGTCCATAGCTTTTTCCCTTGTTACACACCTTCTATACAAGCTGTCCACGCCCCTCTTGTACAAGTATGGCTCGTCCCAAAAGTAGTGGGAGACATCTCTCATAAACTTCTTCTTGTGGTAATGATCTAGGTTAGAAGGCTCCTCTCCACAAGCCAAGTAGTTTACTATATCAGCATACCAAGGTAAGTCTTCTTCCTTGAAACTCAAAATTTCTTCAAACTTATCTTCAAGCTTCTCACATACCGCCGTGGTGATCAGCATGAGTTGATCTTCAAGAAGTGAATCATCGAGTGGGAAAACTTCATTGACTCTCATCCTTGAGAGGTGATCAGCAACACCATTCTCTATCCCCTTCTTGTCTTTTATCTTAATATCAAACTCTTGTAGAAGGAGAATCCACCATAGAAGCCTCGGTTTAGTGTCTTTCTTGGAATAGATGTACCTCAAAGCTGTGTGATCTGTGCAAACAACAACCTTAGAGCCTACGAGGTATGACCTGAACTTCTCAAAAGCAAACACAACGGCCAGCAACTATTTCTCGGTGCTGGCATATCTGACATGCATGTCATCCAAGGTACGGCTGGCATAGTAGATTACATGCAACCGCATGTCTTTCCTCTAACCAAGAACAGCTCCCACGGCGTAGTCGCTCGCGTCACACATGATCTCGAACGGTAAAGTCCAGTCTGGTGCTTGTACTATAGGCGCGGATACAAGAGCTTCCTTGATGGTCACGAAAGCATGACGACAATCCTCATCAAACACAAAGTCAGCTTCCTTGCAAAACAACCGTGTGAGGGGCCGTGATACCTTGGAGAAATCGTTTATGAATCTCATGTAGAAGCCTGCGTGGCCTAAGAAACTCCTTACTCCCTTCACATTAACCGGCGGCTCAAGACTCATCATGACTTCAACCTTGGCTTTGTCAACCTCTATGCCCTTCTCTGATATCTTGTGGCCAAGTACTATCCCTTCCTTCACCATGAAGTGACACTTCTCCCAGTTGAGCACCAAGTTTATCTCCTCACAACGCTTTAGTACCTTGCAAAGATTCAACAAACAAGCAGAAAAGTACGCACCATAGACCGAGAAGTCATCCATAAACACTTCTACCATCTCCTCTATAAGATCAGAGAAGATCGACATCATACACCGCTGAAACGTAGTCGGTGCATTACACAACCCGAATGGCATCTTTCGATATGCAAAGTTACCATAAGGACATATAAAGGTCGTCTTGTCTTGATCGTTTGGATGGATTGATATTTGAAAGAAACCACTATAACCATCAAGAAACAATAACAAAGATGATTAGCAAGTCTCTCAAGCATTTGATCAATATAAGGTAAAGGAAAATGATCCTTTCTAGTAGCAGAATTAAGCTTCCTATAGTCTATACACATACGGTGACATGTGATAGTCCTAGTAGGAATCAGATCATCGTTATCATTCTTAATGACTGTGATCCCTCCCTTCTTAGGCACCACGTGTGATAAACGTTTTCTAAGCTCGGGTTATGATGCAGAGAGGTTATCAAACTCTAATGCAAGCAATGTTGTAGTACAGCAAGCAAGAGAGAGTCAATCCACTTATAGGAGATTGAGAATGCACAGAGAATGCAAGGAGTAAAGCAAATCTAAGCAAAATGAGACAGTTTATGATAAAATCTCTAAAAACTAGATGCAGCAAGTTAAACAGAGTGAAACCTATTTTAAAAATACTAGAAAGTAAGAAACTACCACGAGAAACAAACAGATTAATTAAAGAAGAAAGCTTCGAATTATTAAAATTCGACTAGTGGATCGACCACGAGATCGACCACTAGATCGAGCAGTAACAATCGATCTCATCTAAAAACTTAAGAACAGTAAAGCTAATGACCAGGATGCTATCAGATAACAAGCGAAAGATGAAATGAGACGTAAAGATGCTCTAAGAAAGGGCCTAGGGTTGAGATTCATGGTTAGGGGTTTCAAAGGTTCGACCTTGGGTTTGAAACTTTAGATCGACTCACTTGGTGAGGATCTCTAAGCCTTGAAAACAAAACAAGATCTATCCGTGGCTTTCGGTATAGATCACTCTTTCATCCTCTCATCCAAACCCATGGCTTTTGGTGGAAAGAGAGGTCGAAAGGCAAGGAAAATAGATTTCAAGTAAATGGCTTAACTAGTCCCCCAAACTTCCATGGCTTTTGGGAAGGGGTAACTAGTCTCTAAGGTGTGATCTTCTGAGATTCCTGGATCCTATCAAGGTAAGGAACCTCTCGGATCATGAAGCTCTTGGCGTGAGAGTCTTCAAGCATTAAGATCTCAACACCTTAGAAGAGATAGCCATTGAAAACATTTAGAAAAACAAACCAAGATCGAAACCCTTTTGACCCCTTAATCCTCTCAACCCCGAACCCAAAGTAAACTACTCGCTACACATAGAGTAAATCAAGCAAAGCATAAGAAACGAGAAAAAAAAACATGAAAGGAAAACTGGATTAAACCGAAACGATTCGAATACAAAAGCTTAAGAGAAAAACGAGTTTCAACAATGGTGTTCTTCACGAAAACGAGAGAGAAAACATAAAGAAAATGATAAGGATCTAAAAGTTATCGAAAAATGACGTCGCCGCCTTGCCCAAAAGGCCCAAACAAGCCAATGGTCCCCCCTTCGCTAGCAGCCAAAAACGGTTGAAAGGACAGAGATCGACTCCAAGATCGAGTAGTTCTCTCGATCATATCCGGACATCGTGTCTTCGGCTCGATCTGGGTCTCGATCTTCATCGGCGAATTGAGTGTTGCATCCGATCTCGGTATCGATCTTCGGCTGGATCGAGTGGTGTACTCGATCTGTCTCTCGCTCTGCATGGCGTCATTTACGTCCGTACCGATTGATCGATTGCGTCACTCGATCTCCGTCTCGATCATTCTCCTTGGATCGCCTAGTTGGCTCGATCTTCTGGTCGATCAACTCCTAGATCGCCTAGTTGGCTCGATCTTCTGGTCGATAAACTCCTAGATCGACCGGCCATGCTCGATCTGCTCCTCGATCTCTGGTCCTTAGCATATTTCCGAGCTCCCACGAACTGCTACATCAGCTTCAACACGTCCACGAACCTCGACGACTCCAAAGCAGCCAGAAACAACCTGAATGTGATGCAAAATGCAAGAAAAATGCGTATGCTGATGCAAGAATGCTCTAGGACCCTAAGTGATGCAATCTAACCTAAAACATGGTACAAATGCATGAAAAGCTAACTAATGAGTATGCAAAATGTATGCAATATGAAATAACATCAACTCCCCCAAACTTAATTCTTGCTTGCCCTCAAGCAACAGAAAATAAGTAAAGAAGAGAGGTTTTCAGAAAAAAATGAGTGGGGTTTTTAAACTTTTTGCAAAGGTGCCTTTCAAATGAATCAATCTCAATGTCCTAGTTAACAGTTCTAAAATGCTATGCTTACACTCATATTCCAAAGAACTTAGCCATACTCATCACACAAAGAAATTCAAATTATGACTCTCCTATTCCTAACAATCAAAGAAACTCATCCTTTAACATTCATTAACATTCGAACCATGAATCAAACTTATGCACTTTAAAATAAAACACATTTGGCTAAGGATTAAGGTTATGAGCATAGAATGATCTCATTTGAAAAGGGTTTATAATCAGAACAAGGGTTTTTCTCAAAAATGGATGAACTTGTGCATAATGCTAAAGGTAAAGACAATTTATGCATACATGATTATATTCTCATCTACCCATGTAAACTATCAAATGATCCTATACCCCTCTCATTTAAGAATTTTTATCCTCACTCACCACTTAAGAGTCTACCCTTTTCTTTACAAACTAAGCAATCCCCAATTCGAAACAAAGCCATTTTTAAACTTTTAGGCTAGTGAAAAGGTTTTGAAAAATACTTTTGCTCTTTAGAAATTTCTTATTGGTAGCTCTCTTATTATTTTTTTTCTTTTATTTTTTTTTTCTTTATTTGGCACTTAGGCTCTTTTTTTATTTCTTTTTCTTTTCTTTTCTCTTTTTTTTTTATTTTATTCTGGAGAGCTACATCCTGAAATTAGAGCATACTTAGTTTTTAAAAACAACCTTTCACTTAAAACCTCATTTCTTTCCTTAAAGCACAAACTCTTTGAAACCGAAAACAAATAGACAAGAAAGCAACCCCAATGATCCCCCAAACTTATCCTAAGCCTACACATAGCTTCAAAATGCAAAGCTAGCAACAATATGAAAACCAAATCATGTCGCCTAAACCTAACACTTTATGCCAAGTTCAAACCGAAAGGAAGGCCTCACAAAGATGTCACACAAGAACATTTGGCTTCAAAGGAGGGTAAGGTTCAAGGAGGGAGTTCTACTTAGGCTCACAAAGAGTGGTAAAAAGGAAGAAGAGAGCCTAAATATTTTAAAACCATGTGTTCATTTTCCAATGCATAAGAATGATAATTAGAATTTCAAATTAAGGTTTTCACTTATTAGAATGAGTTTCAAATCATGAGAGTTCAATTCAAGCCACGAAAATCCTAACTTACTTTCATGAAAATGCTAAATCACCACTGATTCGTACCGGTAAATCTTCAAGCAGCCCCACTGGTAACCTCATGCTTCTATCAGCCAGCACCAATGAGATCCGACAGTCTTTAAACCGAGTAAAACCAAGCTTCTTAGCCACGGAGTGAGGCATCAAGTTTATGCTAGCCCCGAGATCACACAAGCAACTCTTGAACTCTAGAGGACCCAAAGCGCAGGGTATAGTGAAGCTTCCAGGGTCTCCCAGCTTCTTAGGGACTATCTCCTTATGTATAACCGCACTACACTCTTCACTTAGAACAAGTACCTCTTTGCTTTCTTTGTTCTTCTTCACAAGGGTGTCCTTGAAAAACTTGGCGCACTTGGGCATCATAGCAAGACAATCTACAAGACGCAGCTTGATTTCCACGTCTCTCAGGTGCTTCTCAAACAAGATTCTGTGCTTCTCGATGAGCTGCTTTTTGAAACGATCGGGAAATGGCAACTTCGGTACGTAAGGTGGGGGCACGTAAGAGTTCTTCTCCTTGGTGGTTTGCTCACTTTTCTTCTCAGCGACAGCCTTATCTCCTCTCCTCGGCCCTTGGATCCAAACGTTGTCAAAGTTTATCTCATCATCATCAGCCGAAGGTTTACCCTCCCCCTCTTGAATTACAACATCCGCGTTGTTCTTTATAGAGACCAGAGTTTGGAGCCCTTTACCGCTTCTCAACGTTATAGCATTAGCATACTCCTTGGGATTCTGCTCACACTTTCCCGGAAGACTGTTCTGACCACTCGTAGTTGCTTTTCCTTTCTCCAGCTGCTTGATCTTGTTGTTTAGTTGGTGATCTGAGTAGAGAAGTCGGTGAGAGATGAGTCTAGACGGGTGTTCATTTCAGCAAACTTCTGGTTGGTAGAGGCTTGCCCTTGTATTAGCTGTTGAAACATTGCTTGAACCGGATCAACTTGTTGTTGCATCGGTTGTTGTTGCTGAGGTGCAAAGCCCGGAGGGTAGTTAGGAGTATAACCCTTGTTGTGTTGTTGTTGCCCTTGGAAGTTGCTCTGCCCTTGACCTTGGAAACCACCACTCGGTTGAAAACCTTTGTTGTAAGGGATGAAAGGTTTTGCTTGCTGAGCAGGGTACACTTGGTCTTTAGGGTTGGCTACGTTGGTGCTTCGGTAAGAGAGGTTGTTGTTCTGGTAGCCTTGGTTGTAGCCTTGAGACTTGTAGTTGTTCTGTCCAGCCACCCAATTTACTTCTTCTTGCCTTAGCTCTAACTCCTCTTGGTTTTCATCAGCTTCACCAACAAAGTGAACATGCTTCTGATTGGCTAACACCAGCTTATCAATCTTCTCATGCAAAGATTTGAGCTCCTTCTTGTGAGACTTTAACTCTGATCCTCTTGGTGCACGGTCATAATCTTCAGCATAGTTTCCATCACTCAACGCCAAGTTTTCTATCAGCTCCATACCCTCTTCTACCTCCTGACCGAGAAAGTTCCCTTTGCTAGCTGTGTCAAGCAACAACCTGATCTTTGGTGAAGCTCCACGGTATATGGTACTGAGTAGTGTCTCCTCGCTGAACCCGTGATGAGGACATTGGATCGTGTAATCTTTGAAATGCTCCATTGCCTCGTTGAATGTCTCGTTGTTCCTTTGAGTGAAACCGCTGATTTCGCTTCTCAACCGTGCTGTCCTGGTGCTTGAGAAGAACTTTGAGAGGAATGCCTTCTTACACTCAGCCCATGATGTGATGGTGCCTTGTGGGAGGGTCTTCTCCCAATGTCTAGCTTTGTCTCCGAGTGAAAAGGGGAAGAGACGCAGCTTTAAAGCATCTTCGGATATGCCATTGATCTTTATCATTCCACATACTTGCTCGAAATTGTCCAAATGCTCCAAGGGGTCTTCCATTGCTAAGCCGTGGAACTTGTTGTTTTGCACCATGGAGATGAAACCTGGCTTGATCTCGAAGTTATTGTTTTGTACCAAACCTATTGTGGTGGGTATTGGGAGCATCTCCGGCTCCTATGATCCTTGGGGGTCTAGCCGCGTGTTGGGGGGTTTCCATTGCCCCGTCCTGCTGGAGGAGGTCCTTCTGGATGCTCGTGTTCAGCCATATCTTCAAAGTTAACCAAACCGTGCTGAACAATCTCCTCAAAGGCTCTTGTTTGCTCTCTGACTCTCCTTTGCCGTGAGTGACCAAGTTTGATGAATGTTGTCTAAGGGATGAAACAGTCCAAGAATGGCAACGGCGCCATTTGATAAACGTTTTTCTAAGCTCGGGTTATGATGCAGAGAGGTTATCAATCTCTAATGCAAGCAATGTTGTAGTACAGCAAGCAAGAGAGAGTCAATCCACTTCTAAGAGATAGAGAATGCACAGAGGATGCAAGGACTAAAGCAAATCTAAGCAAAATGAGACAGTTTATGATAAAATCTCTAAAAACTAGATGCAGCAACTTAAACAGAGTGAAACCTATTTTAAAAATACTAGAAAGTAAGAAACTACCACGAAAAACAAACAGATTAATTAAAGAAGAAAGCTTCAAATTATTAAAATTCGACTAGTGGGATCGACCACGAGATCGACCACTAGATCGAGCAGTAACAATCGATCTCGTCTAAAAACTTAAGAACAGTAAAGCTAATGACCAGGATGCTATCAAATAACAAGCGAAAGATGAATTGAGACGTAAAGATGCTAAAAGAAAGGGCCTAGGGTTGAGATTCAAGGTTAGGGGTTTCAAAGTTCGACCTTGGGTTTGAAAGTTTAGATCGACTCACTTGGTGAGGATCTCTAAGCCTTGAAAACAAAACAAGATCTATCCGTGGCTTTCGGTATAGATCACTCTTTCATCCTCTCATCCAAACCCATGGCTTTTGGTGGAAAGAGAGGTCGAAAGGCAAGGAAAATAGATTTCAAGTAAATGGCTTAACTAGTCCCCCAAACTTCCATGGCTTTTGGGAAGGGGTAAAATAGTCTCTAAGGTGTGATCTTCCGAGTATTCCTGGATCCTGTCAAGGTAAGGAACCTCTCGGATCATGAAGCTCTTGGCTGAGAGTATTCAAGCATTAAGAGCTCAACACCCTAGAAGAGATAGCCATTAAAAAACGCTTTAGAAAACGAAACCAAGATCACGAAACCCTTCTGACCCCTTAATCCTCTCGGAAACCCCGAACCCAAAGTAAACTACTCACTACACATAGAGTAAATCAAGCAAAGCATGTGGAAAAGAGAAAATTGAACAGTGAAAAGAAAACTCGATTAAGAAGATGAAAACGATTCGATTACAACAGCTTGAGAGAAAACTCAAAGTTGTCGACAATGGTATTCTGGTCAAGACAAAATACCAGAGAGAAAACATACAGAAAAAGATAGGGATAAAAGTTTGTCTGGAAAAAGGAACGATCGCCGCCTTCCCCAAATGGCCAAAACAACAAGCCGATGGTCCTCCCCCCTCGCTAGCGGCCAAAAGTGGTTGAAAGGACACGAGATCGACTCAAGATCGAGCGGTTCTCTCGATCATACTCCGAACGTCCATCGATCGATGTCATTCTTCGGGCTCGATTCTGGGTCTCGATCTTCTTCGGCGGATCGAGCGTTGCATCCGATCTCGGTATCGATCTTCACCTTCGCTGGGATCAAGTGGTGTAGCTAGATCTGGCTCTCGCCTCTTCATGGCGTCAATTTACGTCCGTACTGTTTTGGATCGACTGCATCACTTGATCTCCGTCTCGATCCATTCTCTTGGATCGCATGATTTGGCTCGATCTTCTGGTCGATCAACATCCTAGATCGCCTAGTTTGCTCGATCTTCTGGTCGATCACATCCTAGATCGACCGGCCCTGCTTGATCTGCTCCTCGAATCTCTGTTCCTTAGTACATTGTCCGATCTTCCCACGAACTGCTACTAGGACAGCTTTCAGCAACGTCCACGAACCTCCACGACTGCCAAAGCAGCCAGAATCACAACTCTAAATGTGATGTCATAATGCACTTGGTCATGCGTTATTGCTGGTGCAGTGAATGCTCTATCGGGCTCTAAGTGAGTGCAATTCTAACCTAAAACAATGTAGCCAATGCTGAAAGTTTTCTAACTACTGAGGTATGGCAAATGCTTATGTAATATGCAGTAATATCAACGTGTACAAGAGAAACCCATGTGCTGTCACTTATGGGATAGATCACGTCAGCTTCTAACAACTTAAGAATCTCCTTCTTAACTACTTCTTTCAAATTAGTGTTTAAACGCCTTTGATGTTCAATAGAGGAAGAGTTCTCATTATCTAAGTGAATCCTATGAGTGCAAAGCATTGGTGAAAGGCCCTTGATGTCAGTTAGAGAGTACCCAATGGCCTTCCTGTACTATCTCAGCTCATTTAGGAACGAGTGCAACTCATCATCACTCAGATCCTCATTCACAATCACGGGGTAAGTATCATTAAGCCCTAAGAAAGCATACCTTAGCCCTTTTGGGAGCTCCTTTAGGTCCACCTTTGGGGCTAGCAGCTCGCTCCAGTCCTCCTCGTGGCTCTTGTTGACGTTCCCATCCTCAGTAGCCTCCTTAGAACCTGAGTCATGACCCAAAAGACTGCTTTCTTGAACGTTGTCCCCTCCGAGATCGAGTCTTCCAATCGATCTTGTATATTGCTGCATATTTCATGTACTTTGCATACATATAAGTTAGTTTCTCATGCATTTACATTGCATTTTAGGATAGCTTGCATCACTTTAGGTCCTAGAACATTCTTGCACCAGCATATGCTTGTTTCTTGCATTTTGCATCGCATTCAGGTTGTTTTTGGCTACTTTGGAAGTCTTGGAAGGTTCGTGGACCTGCTGAGGTTCGTGAGAAGGTTCGTCGGAACTTGGAGAATCCAAGGACCAGAGATCGAGAAGCGGATCGAGCATGGCCGGTTGATTTAGATGAGATCAACCAGAAGATCGAGTAGTCCATCCGATCCAAGGGAACTGATCGAGATGGAGATCGAGTGAAGCGATCGATCAAGGAGTACAGACGTGAATGATGCCATGCAGAGCGAGAGTTGGATCGAGTCCACCACTCGATCCTCCAAAAATTGACTCCAAGATCGAACGAAGCACTCAATCCACCGAAGAAGATCGAGACCTAGATCGAGCTGAAGTCACGATGTCCGAAGATGATCGAGCGAGATGCTCGA
Source organism: Thlaspi arvense (assembly GCA_911865555.2). Lineage (NCBI taxonomy): Eukaryota > Viridiplantae > Streptophyta > Magnoliopsida > Brassicales > Brassicaceae > Thlaspi > Thlaspi arvense. The sequence goes on from OU466860.2 coordinate 18,629,481, forward strand.
TCTCGAGGTCGATCTCAGTGCACTTTAACCATTTTTGGCCGCTAGCGAGGGGGGACCATCGAGCTGTTTGGCCTATTTCGGGAAGGCGGCGATCATGCTTTTTCACACACGCTTTCACTTTATCATTTTCATCATTTTCATCTTTTTCTCTCTGTTCGAAGGCGATTTTGCCATTGTTAGACTTTGAAGCTTTGTTCTTAAATACTGAATCTTTTAAGCTTTTAGTAATCGTTTTTCATGCTTATGAGTTCATACTTTATGCCTTGCTCGGTTTACTTCATGTGTAGTGAGTAGTTTCATCGGGTTTTGGGGTTGAGAGTATTCAAAGGAGTCGAAAAGGTTTTCAAAGTTTGGTGTTTTCTTGTTCTTCATGGCTTTATCTTCTAGGATCTCGAGCCCTTAAGGCTTAAAGACTCTCATGCCAAGATCTTTATGATCAAAGGGGCCTCTTACCTTGACAGGATCCAGAGGTCTCTGAAAACCGCATCCTAGAGGCTAGTCTACCTTTCCCAAACGCCATGGTAGTTTAGGGGAATAGTTAAGTTGTGTGATTGAAATCTGAGTTCTTTGCCCTTCAATCTCTTTTTACGCCAAACGTCATGGGTCTGGAGGAGAGAATGAAGGAGTGATCCATACCACACGCCATGGATGGATCTTGTGTTGTTTTCAAGGCTTAGAGATTCTCACAAAGTGAGTAGATCGAAAGTTTTCAAACCAAGTTTGAACCTTTGAAACCCTTGAACATGAATCTCAACCCTGGACCCTCTTTCTTAGTATTCTTACATCTCTGTTAATCATTCCCTTGCTATCTGTTCGCATCCTGGTCATTAGATTCGTTTCCGTAGAACTTTTAGACGAGATCGATCGTTGTTGCTCGATCTAGTGGTCGATCCAGTGGTCGATCCACTAGTCGATTTTTATAAATTCATAGCTTTGCATTTTAATTATTTTGTTTGTTCCTCGTGGTAGTTCACTCATTTCTAGTATTTTCAAGTAATGTCATCGATCTCGGAGTCGATCTCTAGGCAAACACCTACATCTTCAAGCACAACCTTTCTCGAATCAAGCAAGTTGACGTACTCCTGAGTCCTCTGATCCACATAACCAAACTCTCCTGGCTCCTTAGTCAGTGCCCGCTTCAAACGATCTTCCTGAGCCAACTCTTCCAGCAACTCATCCGCTAAAGCATCCAACGCCTCAATGTAGAAAGCTTGCCCTTCTATCGTAGGCTTCTTCAAAACCTCATTGATATCGAAGTCTAGCCTTATATCTTTACCCAAGTGCAAGGCATTCTTCCCGTTCTTGACGTCTATTATGGCTCCGGCGGTGGCTAAGAAAGGTCTACCGAGAATGAGTGGATCCTTTGGTTCTTCATCCATTTCCAACACAACGAAGTCTGTTGGCACGTTCACTCCACTGATCTTCACTGGCAAGTGCTCAAGCAATCCCACGGGTAACCTCACACTTCTGTCAGCTAGTACCAACGAGATTCTGCAATCCTTGAAACGGGTGAAGCCAAGCTTCTTTGCCACAGAATAAGGCATCAGATTTATGCTAGCTCCGAGATCACAAAGGCAACTCTTGAACTCCGAAGGACCTAAAGCGCAAGGTATAGTGAAGCTTCCAGGGGTCTCCCAACTTCTTAGGGACTATCTCCTTGTATATCACAGCACTACACTCCTTACTTAGAACAAGCACTTCCTTGCTTTCCTTATTCTTCTTCACGAGAGTGTCTTTGAAAAATTTGGCGCATTTATGCATCATTGCAAGGCAGTCTACGAGAGGTAGCTTGATCTCTACGTCCTTAAGATGCTTCTCAAACAAGACTTTATGCTTCTCTATGAGTTTTCTTCTTGAAACGGCCAGGTAAAGGTAGCTTAGGTACATACGTTGGAGGTACATAAGCATCCTTCTCCTTAGTAGTTTGCTCCGTTTTCTTCTCAACAACCGCTTTGTCTCCTCTTCTTGGCCCTTGAATCCAGACATTGTCAAAGTTGATCTCATCATCAACTGAAAGCTTATCCTCCCCCTCTTGAATTACAACGTCCTCATTGTTCTTTTGATTAACCGTAGGTGCTAGCTCTTTCCCACTCCTTAGCGTAATGGCATTGACGTATTCATTGGGATTTTGCTCACACTTGCTCGGTAAGCTATTCTGACCACTTGAGCTTGCCTTTCCCTTCTCTAGTTGCTTGATTTTGTTATTCAAGGTTGTAATCTGAGTAGAGAAATCCGTGAGAGATGAGTCTAAGCGAGGGTTCATCTCAGCAAACTTCTGGTTTGTAGAGGCTTGCCCTTGAATCAATTGTTGTAAGATAGCTTGGACAGGATCAACTTGTTGTTGCATCTGTTGTTGCTGCTAAGGTACAAAGCCCTGAGGGTACATTGGCGTATAACCCTTGTTTCCTTGCTGTTGTCCTTGGAAGTTGTTCTGCCCTTGCCCTTGGAAGCCACCACTCGGCTGAAAACCTTTGTTGTAAGGTACAAAAAGGCTTTGCTTGCTGAGCAGGGTACACCTGATCCTTAGGGTTTGCGACATTGGTGCTACGGTATGAGAGATTGTTGTTCTGGTTGTAGCCTTGTGAATAGCCTTGAGGTTTGTAGTTGTTTTGACCCGCCACCCAATTGGCTTCTTCCTGGCTCAACTCAAGCTCCTCTTGGCTCTCATCCGCTTCACCAACAAAGTGAACATGCTTCTGATTTGTCAAAACCAACTTGTCAATCTTCTCATGCAAGGATTTCAACTCTTTCTTGTGAGACTCTAGCTCAGAACCCCTCGGTGCACGGTCATAATCCTCTGCATAGTTGCTGTCACTTAGTGCTAAGTTCTCAACCAGCTCCATGTCTTCTTCTACCTCTTGACCAAGTAAGTTTCCCTTACTAGCCGTGTCAAGCAACAAGCGAATCTTTGGTGAAGCTCCTCGGTAGATAGTGCTTAGAAGAGTCTCTTCGCTGAAGCCGTGGTAAGGACATTGGGTAGTATAGTCCTTGTACCGTTCCATGGCTTCATTGAAAGTCTCATTGTTCCTTTGCGTGAAGCCGCTGATCTCATTTCTTAGCCCATGAAACTTATTGTTTTGCACCATTGATCATCCCACATACTTGTTCAAAGTTATCAAGGTGTTCCAAGGGATCTTCCATTGCTAGCCCATGAAACTTATTGTTTTGCACCATTGAGATGAAACCCGGCTTAATCTCGAAGTTGTTGTTCTGTATAGGAGGAGGAGTGATCCCAAACCTATTGTGATGAGTATTGGGAGCATCTCCGGCTCCTATGATCCTTGGGGGTCTAGCCGCGTGTTGGGGGTTTCCATTGCCCCTTCCCACTGCCCCGTGAGCTGGAGGAGGTCCCTCTGGATGCTTGTGTTCAGCCATAACTTCAAAGTCAACCAAACCGTGCTGAACAATCTCCTCAAAAGCTCTAGCTTGTTCTCGTACTCTTCTTTGCCGTGAATGACCAAGTTGATGAATGTTGTCCAAGGGTTGAAGTAGATTGTTGTCTCCCCTTGAACGAAGATTCATGTACCTGAAAGACACACGTTTGAGAGTAGAGAAATTAGTAACTTAAACAAAGTAAAGGCTTAGTCTTTACTAAACCCCAAATCTCAATGCTTTCTAACACTCCTAAAATGGCAACGGCGCCATTTGGTAACAAGATTTTTGTGCAGAGTGTATGCAATGATGTATCAAAGCTCAAATGCAACACTTAGTTGTAGTAAAGCATACAAGGATCGAGTAAAGCTAGGCAAATGATGAATGATTTTGTAAAATACTTAAAAACTAAATGCGACGACTAAATGCAAGGAAAAACTATTTTAAAATTACTAGGAAAGAGTGAACTACCACGACAAACAAACAGAATGATTAAAATGCAAACCTATGAATTTATAAAAATCGACTAGTGGATCGACCACAGGATCGACCACTAGATCGAGCAGTTTGGATCGATCTCGTCTAAAAGCTCAAGCGCAATGAAACTAATGACTAAGATGCAACAGGTAAGAAGCGAATAACTAGAAAAGATGTAATAATACTAAGAAAGAGGGTCTAGGGTTGAGATTCACGTTCAGGGGTTTCAAAGTTTCAAGCTTGGTTTGAAACTCTAGATCTACTCACTTTGTGAGGTTCTCTAAGCCTTGAAAACAAAACAAGACCCATCCATGGCGTGTGGTATGGATCACTCTCTCATTCTCTCCTCCAGACTCATGGCGTTTGGCGGAAAAAGAGATTGAGCGGCAAGGAAAACAGATTTCAAACACGTGGCTTAACTAGTCCTCTAAACTACAATGGCGTTTAGGAAAGAGTAACTAGCCTCTAAGATGTGACTTTCAGAGATCTCTGGATCCTGTCAAGGTAAGAGCTCTCTCTGATCATAAAGATCTTGGCGTGAGACTCTTTAAGCCTTAAGAACTCAACATCTTAGAAAAGAAAGCCATTAAGAACAAGAAAACTCCAAACTTGAAAACCTTTTCGACCCCTTCAAATCCTCTCAACCCCAAAACCCGATTAAACTACTCACTACACATTAAGTAAACCAAGCAAAGCATGAAGAATGAAACGACGAACATGAAAACGATAGATTAAGCTTAAACGGTTTGATACAAAGCTCGATCTTTGTCTCGATCTTCCTCGGTGGATCAGGTGCTTCGTTCGATCTTGGAGTCGATCTTTGGAGGATGGAGTGGTGGACTCGATCCGGCTCTCGCTCTGCATGGTGTCATTCACGTCTGTACTCCTTGATCGATCGCTTCACTCGATCTCCGTCTCGATCAATTCCCTTGGACCGGCTGGGCTACTCGATCTTCTGGTCGATCTCATCTAGATCGACCTGCCATGCTCGAACCTCCTCTCGATCTCTGGTCCTTAGCAAGCATTCCCAAATTCTTCAAGTCCCTCGAACTTCCTCACGAGCCTTAACACATCCACGAACCCTCCCAGACTCCAAATTAGCCGAAAACAACCTGTATGCGATGCAAAATGCAAGAATTATGCATATGCTGGTGCAACAACACTCTAGGACCTAAAGTGATGCAAACTAACCTAAAATGCAATGTATATCCGTGAGAAACTAACTTATATGTATGTAAAATGCATGGAATATGCTGCTATATCAATCTCCACATTAATGAACTTTAAACTTCTTTTCTTGGGGCTTGATTATCAGTGATCTTGATTCTCTCTTTCAACACTGACAAGAATATTTTGATGCAGTCTCTCTTTGATCTTCCCTGATACAGCTTTAAAGAGTTTAAGTCCATAGAATGGTGCATTCATGACCCTAACTCCTAACAAGGAGCAACAGTAATGAACACACTCAATAACCTGTCTCCTCACAAGGAACACAAGTATTGAGTAGCATCATATCTTAGACTGTAAAAAAAATGAGAAAAAAGTTGAAAAATAGAAAATATCCAAAGAAAAAGATCAAGGGGAGAGAAAATAGGAGAGCTGTGTTGAGATTGTGTTGTTCAGTTGTTTAGGAAGGGAAAGGAATCTGTAAGTGATTAAGATGATAAAACCTTGATGAGACACCATACTTAAATAGATATAAGGAGTTAGCAGCAGATATTTCGGATTTTGTGAAGGAGCTTGAACTGGATTTGAGAGATTTGCTAAGCTTGTGATGTTGGCTATGTGGTACATGGATTCGAAAGTGTTGAACCAATGTGGTGTTGCTGATGCTTAGCTAACTGTGACTGTTTTCAAACCTCGACCGTGTACCTATATGATGTTTGCTTGAGGGCAAGCAAAAGATATGTCTGGGGGAGTTGATATATCATGATTTTTATGGTTTTTAACCATGGTATAAGTCCTTTTTATTGAGTTTTTTGGTCTTTTAGAGTCCTAGTAGAGTTTTTGCAGGTTATAGCATGTCTGGAGCACAATTGGAGATTTTGGAGCTTTTTGGAGCATTGCAAGATACAGCCCCGAAGTTTACAACTCAGAAGTGTTGTTCTGCACAAGGTGACGATCGTCACCACTCAAGGGTGATGCTCATCACCCGTATCTGAGAAGGATCGTGGCTTGTTTTTAAAAGATTGGGAAGAAATTACAGTTTTGGCCCAAAAGTTCCAGTATTTATAAAAAGGTCACAGCTCGTGTTTTAGGTTCTATATATTAGGTTTTCAGCCATTTTTGGCTTTTATCTTGTATTTTATTTTCTATAGAGCTTTAGAGAGAGATTTGTAGCAGAGTTTTTGGTGAGACAAAACAAAATCCTTCAGGGCAGATTTTGAACTCCTTTATCTTTATTTCTTATTTATTTTATGCAATCTATTCTTTTCATGATGTTTGTTTCATTCACCATATCTGAGTAGTTTGTTAGTTAAGTTAGGGCTTTTCAAAGGTTGATGAAGAGTTTGTAAAATCGCTTTAACTGATAGGAAATCTATTGGTTCTTCATCTGTGCTTGCATTAATATCGATTTCTTAGACACATCATCTGAATTTCGAAACCCTAGATTGTTTAATAGATGTGAGAGCATTATTAATCACCTGAACTAATATTAGATGAGCAAAACGCCTATTTGCAAAGAGATTTGGCTTAGGAGTTTTGTGAACAATTGAACTTGATCATTACTACATGTTTAAGTTGTTAGGGTTTGCAAAGAGATTTGAAACTCTGTGAATTAGACATAGAGAACTTCTGCAATGAGAACTGATTAGTTATACCTTTGTGATTCATGTTTAAGACGGTTTTAATTCATTCCTGATTGCATGCATTCTACATTCTCGGATTCAACCTGCGAATTGTCCTGACTTAGCGCCTTTAGCTTTCTGAACTTTAAGAACAATCATAAAAAATGCCCCCTTGCATTTATTTAACTATTTTGCATTACATTCATTTGTTATCGCTTAGCTTAATCCGAATCTATAATCGCTAGTGTAGTTTACATGCTCCCTTGGGATTCGGTAACCCCTTATACTACGACTACTTTGATGTGCACTTGCAGTAGTTTTTTATTTGGGTAAAACCTGAGCCCTATCAACAAGTTAAGAAAGCATTGAAGATCAGGTTTCGATCGTTCACAAAACTCCTAAGTCAAATCTCTTTGCAAGTAGATGTTTTGCTCATCTAATACTAGTTTATGTGATTAACAATGTTCTCACATCTATGAAACGACCTAGGGTTTCAAATTTCCAGGTGATTAGTCAAAGAAATCGGTTTTAAAATGCAAGCACAGATGAAGAACCAAAAGATATTCCTAAGAGTTTAGCGATTCTACAAACTCTTCATCAACCTTTGAAAAGCCCTAACTTAACTAACAGATTACTCAGACATGATCATGAAGACACAAAACATAACTGAATAAAACAACATTAAAAGAGATAGAGTAAAAGTTAAAGGGGTTCGAAATCTTCTCTAAAAGAGTACAGGATCTGTCTCCCCAAAAGCTCTGAATAAATCTCTCTCTAAAGCTCTTTGAATTCTCAAATCTAAGATACAAGCCAACAATGGCTGAAAATCTAATATATACAAGCTAAAACACGAGCTCGAACACATTATAATTAGTGAAACTTATGGGGCAAAGTTGCAATTTCCTCTCCATCTTTTAAAACCAGTCGCGACTCCTCTTCAGATACGGGTGACAAGCGTCATCCTTGAGTGGTGACGATCGTCACCAATGCCAATTGATGCCTCCGAGTTGCTAACTTCGTGGTTGATTCTTGCAATGCTCCAAAAAGCTCCAAAACCTCCAGTTATGCTCCATACATGCTATAACTTGCAAAGACTCTACTAGGACTCTAAAAAGACCAAAATGACTCAATAATAATGACTTATTCTATGGTTAAAAACCATAAAAACCATGATATATCAATGGTCTTCCCCTTCCTGTTTTCCAGCTCAAACTGATAGCCAAATCTTGTCTCAACAGCTCATGAAAGGTATCCGATCTTACTGAGATAAGGAACATCAAGGAAGATCATGCTAACATCCGGTGAGCCAAGCTCAACTCCAGCTCCAAGCAAAATAGGAGTGATCACGCCTCCAATGGCTATCTTTGGCTTCTTGTCTGTAGTGTTGAAAGTCCATTGTTGGCATGCTAGAAATTGCTTCATCAGGATTGTCACAAGACCAATTCCTTAGTGCTCTCCTTGAATCTTCCCATGCCTTGTTTCAACCATGATGTTCTTCAAGCCATTCACAAGCAACCCCATCTCTCTTTTTTTTACCATACTTTGCTCTTTCCTGTAGAAGAGTATGCTGGTGAGGATTCTATGAACATATCTGATGACTGGAGGGCGGATGCTAGCACTCTTCAGATGACCAGCTCTATAAGCATCATTCGCTATCTCCTCCCACACATGCCTTAGCTCATCATGCTTGAAGAGCATGTTTTGTGCTCTTAAGACTTGATCAAATCCAAATATTTCTTCAAGCTGAGTGAACCCCATGGTGTACCAGGCTTTGTTGGCTCTGAACTTGATGAATCCATTGCCTAAGTCTTCTTCTCCTTCATCATATTCTTCATCAAACTTGTAGAAGTAGACCTTGAAGCTTGCAAGGAACTCACAAGAAAGTTGCTTGTAAGTTGGATAGCCAAGACTAGCAAATTTCTCCAGTCCAATGTTGCTCAGCAGTTCATCCACCTCCTTCTTGATTCTCAGCTCTCCCAACAGACATAGATCAGCATATCTTGTAGGAGTGAAGTCCATTCTCCTCATCGCTCTCAAGTAGTCCTTGAGCTTTGGTGCTGCATCTTGGACGTGTTCTTCTTCAACAACTGGCCTTTTTCCCTCGGCTCTGTTTCTTGCAGCAGCATTTGAGTCAGAAATCTCCTCATCTCCTCTAGTGTTCGTCATAGTACCTGAAAATGCAATATTTGAAGCAAAACTCAGTATACTATCCTTTGAGAGCACTGTAAAGAAAATTATTTTCAAAAATCAAGAAAGCACGGGAAAATTCTGTAAAAATTCACGCTGATTACCAATAAACACAGTCGAATTTAGCAAAACTTTTCAGCTCAAAAGGATAGACACAATTAAAACTAAAATTTCCACAGTCACAAGCAGCGATTAGAGAAAATCCAAGCATATGCAACAAAAAAAAACATCAGATTCATCATTACTAGTCTAATTAGAAACATTTCAATGGTTCATATGCTGGAAAAACAATAGCATGCCTAGATTTGGCCAGAATCTAAACATAATGTCAAACTAAGCACAAAAACAATATTTTTCAAACATTTCAACCATAAATTTTCAAAGAAGAGCAACAATGGTGACATGCCTATAAACAAAATTATGCAAAACAACCTTAACAATCATTCTAATGCATCCTACTTCATTTTGCAAAGATTAAACTCAAGAAACAAGGAATCTAGCAAGTTTACCTTAATCCTTGAACCAAAAGATGAAGTTCTAGAACACATAATGCAAGAGAGAAAGAAAATATGTTTCACAATGGGTGTTTAGCTCGATATGGATGTGTGGAGAGAGATGAAAATGCTAGTTTTAATGCAAGACGATAAGGGAAATCTAAAATAACTAAAGATAATGCAAGAAAATGTCATTTAAAATTTAAAAATGCATGTGAAGGGAAAGGAAAAGATTCTTTTACCAGCCATCAAGACCCACAAAAAAGTTTTTCTCGATTAACCCATGTAAAAATTTCAATATTTTTTTTACACGGATCATATCTAGCAAAACACTCGATGTGGTACTTCGATGTGTACCATATCAGGGACGTCGGGTCCTGTGGCTCGGCGATGATGCTCCTCTGCCTCGGGGGTTCCGTGTTCTGGTCAGCTCCTCCTCCAAGGCACCTTGCATCGAGCAGTCTTAACAGATCTTCTGCTCGGTGTTGTTGCTCGGTGTAGGGAGACATTTCGGCTTGCATGATTGATGTTACTGCATATTGCATACATTTTGCATACTCATTAGTTAGCTTTTCATGCATTTGTATCATATTTTAGGTTAGATAGCATCACTTAGAGTCCTAGAGCATTCTTGCACCAGCATACGCATGTTCCTTGCATTTTGCATCACATTTTGGTTGTTTCTGGCTGCTTTGGAGTCGTGGAGGTTCGTGGACATGTTGAGGCTGTTGTAGCAGTTCGTGGAAGCTCGGATATTTGCTAAGGATCAGAGATCGAGGAGCAGATCGAGCATGGCCGGTCGATCTAGTTTGTGGGTGATAAGGTGTTGCTACCTTGTGCTTCACTCTATACTTCTTCAAGAGACTTTCAAACACTTTGTTGATAAAGTGGCTGCCCCCATCACTGATCACTACCTTGGGAACTCTAAACCGTGGGAAGATGATGGTCTTGAAGAGCTTAACCACCACCTTTGAGTCGTTAGTTGGGGAAGCTATAGCCTCAAACCACTTAGACACGTAATCAACAGCCACCAAGATGAATTTGTTGCCGTAAGAAGATAGGAACGGACCCATAAAGACAATCCCCCAAGCATCAAAAACATCAACTTCAAAGATTGGCACCTGAGGCATCTCATTCCTCTTTGTGATGTTCCCTGCCATTTGACAAGCTTCACAAGCCTTAACAAACTCATGAGCATCCTTGAATAGCAATGGCCACCAAAACCCGGCTTGTAAGACCTTTGTTGCCGTTTTGAAAGAAACGAAATGTCCTCCATAGGATGAACCGTGACATTGAAGGAGAATGTCTTTAGCTTCCTATCTTGTTACACACCTTTTGTAAAGGCTGTGTACTCCCCTCTTGTACAGGTAAGGCTCGTCCCAAAGGTATTGAGAGACATCTCTCTTGAACTTCTTTTTGTGGTAGTAGTCAAGATGTGTAAGCTCCTCTCCACAAGCTAAGAAGTTGACTATATCCGCATACCAAGGTAGGTCTTCTTCTCTCAAACTCAAAACTTCTTCAAACTGATCCTCTAGCCGTGTGCATACAACCGTGTTGACCATCATGAGCTGCTCTTCAGGAAGTGAATCATCCAAGGGTAAGGCTTCATTCACTCTCATCTTAGAAAGGTGATCAGCAACACCATTCTCTATCCCCTTTTTTGTCTTTTATCTCCATCTCAAACTCTTATAGGAGAAGAATCCACCTTAAGAGCCTCGGCTTGGTATCCTTCTTAGAGTAGATATACCTTAAGGCAGCGTGATCCGTGTATACAACAACCTTAGAGCCGACCAAGTATGATCTGAACTTCTCGAAAGCAAACACAACGGCCAGCAGCTCCTTCTCGGTTGTAGCATATCTCACTTGTGTATCATCCAAGGTATGACTAGCGTAGTAGATAACATGCAACCTCTTGTCTTTCCTCTGCCCTAGAATAGCTCCCACGGCGTAGTCACTCGCGTCGCACATGATCTCGAAGGGTAAGCTCCAATCTGGCGCTTGTACTATAGGTGCCGTGACAAGAGCCTCTTTGATATTCTTGAAAGCATGAAGACACTCCTCATCAAAAACAAAGTCAGCTTCCTTGAATAACAACCGTGTAAGAGGGCGAGCTATCTTGGAGAAATCCTTGATAAACCGTCTGTAGAAGACATCGCGCCCCAAGAAACTCCTTATCCCCTTGACATTAACCGGCGGCTCAAGACTCATCATGACCTCAATCTTTGCTTTGTCAACCTCTATCCCTTGCTCAGAAATCTTGTGACCGAGTACAATCCCTACCTTCACCATGAAGTGACAATTCTCCCAGTTCAACACCAAGTTTGTCTCCTCACACCTCTTAAGTACACTGCAAAGATTAGACAAAATAGCACCAAAAGAAGCACCATATACAGAAAGTCATCCATAAAGACTTCTACCATCTCCTCTATAAGATCAGAGAAGATTGACATCATCCACCTTTGAAAGGTTGCTGGAGCATTACATAACCCAAAAGGCATTCTTCGATATGCGAAGGTACCATAAGGGCATGTGAAAGTTGTCTTTTCTTGGTCATTTGGATGAATAGAGATTTGAAAGAAACCACTGTATCCATCTAAGAAACAATAGTATGGATGATTAGCAAGTCTCTCTAACATTTGGTCAATAAAAGGAAGAGGAAAATGATTCTTTCTAGTAGCTGAATTGAGCTTCCTATAATCTATACACATTCGATGACCAGTTATGGTTCTAGTAGGAATCAATTCATCTTTTTCATTCTTAATGACTGTGATTCCCCCTTTCTTAGGCACCACGTGGACTGGGGAAACCCACGTGCTGTCACTGATAGGGTATATCACATCAGCCTCTAACAATTTCAAGATCCCTTTCTTAACTACTTATTCAATGTTCAGGTTCAAACGTCTTTGATGTTTAATAGAAGAAGAGAATTCATTCTCTAAGTGAATCCTATGAGTACAAAGCATTAGTAAAAGGCCCTTGATGTCACTTAGAGAGTACCCAATGGCCTTCCAACACTTCCACAGCTCCTTAAGAAGCGAGTTTGACTCATCATCACTCAGAGTTTCATTCACAATCACGAGATAAGTCTCATTAAGCCATAAGAAAGCATACTTTAGCCCTTTTGGGAGCTCCTTTAGGTCCACCTTTGGGGCTAGCAGCTCGCTCCAGTCCTCCTCGTGGCTGATAACAGGTTTCTTATATGGATGCAAGCAGGAGGTTATCAAAACTCAAGCAGTACACAGTTATAGTATAGCAAGAGGTATCAATCCAATCCTAGGGAGCAGGAAGAGCAATGAGAATGCAAGGATCTAGTGAATCTAAGCAAATATGATAAATGATTGGTAAATTCAAGGAAAACTAAGTGCAGCGATCTAATGCAATGCAAAACAATTTTAAAATCCATGGAAGAGGGTTAACTACCATTAGGAACAAGCAAAAGATAAAAAATGCAAAGCTACTAAAAACTAAAAATCGACCAGTGAATCGACCATAGGATCGAGCACTGGATCGAGCAGAATGGATCGATCTAACAAGCAACTTAAACAGAACGACTTCTAATGATCAAGAATGCAAGCTAAATGACAAGCGAATGATTAACAGAGATTTAGAATACTAAAAGAGAGGGTTCAGGGTCGAGGCTCATATTCAAGGGTAACAAAGATTCAAGCTTTGGTTTGGAAACATTTAGATCTACTCTTTTAAGAGGTTTCTCTAGGCCTTAAAAAACAAAACAAGAACCATCCATGCCGTGTGATATGGTTCACTTCCTCAACCTCTTCTCCAAACCCATGGCGTTTGGTGGAAAAAGAGATTGAAGAGCAAGAAAGACAGATTTCAAATATTGACCTAACTAATCCCCTAAACAACCATGTCGTATGGGAAAGGAAGGATTGGTCTCTAGGATCTGTTTTTCCAAGACATCTGAATCCTGTCACGGTAAGATAGCCTTTTGTTCATAGAGACCTTTTCCAAGGCTCTCTAGGCATTAAGATCCCAAGATCCTAGAAGGGAAGGTATGAAGAACAAATAAAACACAAAGCTTTAAACCTTTTAAACCCTTTTGAATCACCTCAACCCCAAAACCCAAAACGACTACTCACTACACATGTTTAAGATCGAATCAAAAGCAATAAACGATAAGCTAAACATGATCAATGAAAGATTAAAAGAAAAACTTGGTTGATAATAAAAGATTCAAAAGTTCAAAAACTGAAAAAAGCTTAAGGTATTACAACAATGGCGAATCGCCTAACTTAGAGTGAAAACAGAAAAGACAGAATCAAGATTGTGAAAGTGAATGGCTGCTTTTGCCAAAAATGGCTAAACCGTTAGCTGGTCCCCAACCCCCCCCCCCCCCCCCCCCCCCCCCCCCCCCCCCCCCCCCCCCCCCCCCCCCCCCCCCCCCCCCCGCTAGCCGCCAAAGACAGCTGGACGGATAAGGTTTGTCTGGGATCGGGCTGGAAGCTCGATCTGGCTCCTGATCATTGTCTTGGATCGGATGGCTTTGGTCGATCTCTGAGTCGATCTTGTGTTGACAGGGTTGGACGCTCAATCTGGTTCTCGATCTGCATGGCGTCATTCACGTATGTACTCGCGATCGATCTCCTCTCTCGATCTTGGTCTCGATCCTTCCTCCTCAATCTACTTGGTGCACTCGATCTTCTGGTCGATCTCATTTAGATCGACCTGCCTTGCTCGATCCGCTACTCGATCTCAGGTCCTTTGCTGAAGGGTTGAGTTCTCCAAGCGTCCATAAGCTTCCTCACGAGCCCTAGCACATCCATGAATCCTCCAAAGCTCCAAAGTGTCCAAAAACAACCTGAATATGATGCATAATGCAAGAAATATGTGAATGCTAATGCAAAAGTGCTCTAGGACCTAAAATGGTGCAAATTAGCCTATAATGCAAGATGAATGCATGAAAAACTACCCTAAATGTATGCAAAACATGCAGAATATATGGCAATATCAACTCCCCCAAACTTGCCTTTTGCTTGCCCTCAAGCAAACAAAATTCAAGAAAGGAAGAGAGGTTTTAAAAACAGGGGTTTAAGCTTCTTGCAAAAGTGTTTTTCAAATGAATCAATTTAATGGTCCTAGTTCTTAATCCTAAGATGCAATGCACACACTCATACTCCAAAGAACTTAGCCATACTCATCACATAATGAATTTCAAATCATGACTCTCATATCCCAATCAATCCAACAATCATATCCTTTAACATTCATTAAACTCAAAACCGTGAATCACACTTCTGCACTTTAAAACCGGATACACTTGGCTAAGGGACGAGGGTTGCAAGATAAAAATGATCTCGCTTACAAGGGCTATTCAAACAAGGGGTTATCTCAAAGAATGGCTGAACTTTCACATAATGGTAAAGGTGAAGACAATTGATGTATACATGATTAAGCCTTCATCTACCCATGCATACTAATCAAAGATCCCCTCCTAAAGAATACCCTTATCACCAAAGCAATTCGCCTAGGAAAATCCCAAGTAAAAGCATCATTTTAAAACTCTTTAGGTTAGTGGAAAGGCTGAAAACATACTTAGCTCTTCTCTTTTACTTTGATAGCTCTTTACTCATTTTTTTTTTCTTTTCTTTCTTTTTAAACACCTGGCCTTTTGGCTCTTTACTCTTTTTATTTTATTTTATTTTGAGAGCTACCTTCTTTGTTAAACTTATAGCTTTTATTTTTTAAAACAGCGAGCCTTCCACTTAAAACTATTGAAACCTTTTTAATTCAACTTCCAAATATCAAACTCTTTAAACCGAAGCAAAACAAAGCAATCCCCAAGAGCACCCGCCCTATCCTAAGCCTAAAACTAGCTTCAAAATTCAAAGCTAGTATCAATATGAAAGCCTAATCATGTCCTCTAAACCTAACACTTTATGCTAAGTTCAACCGAAAAGAGGCCTCACAAAGATTTAACACACAAGAACATTGGCTTGAAAGGGAGGTAAGGTAAGGGTGGGAAATCTATTTAGGCTTACAAGAGAGTGGTAAAAGGAAGAAGAAAGCCTAAATATGTATAAGTAATCCATATATCCCTTTTCAAATGCATAAGTATGATAATTAAGAAGATTCAAATTAAGGTTCTCACTTATTAGGACAGGATTCAATTCATGAATGTTGAACCTAAGCCACGAAAATCAAAACACATGATCCAAGTATGGTTAGAGCTTACTTTCAAAGATTGTACAATGCATCAATGGACTACTAACTAGGGCCTTGAAACAATTTATGAGCTTAAAACACTTTTTAAGAAAAACTTTTACCCCTTATGCAAATGTAAACAACCTAGAAGCTCAAAAACTCTAGACTCAATCCTAAAATGTTTAACAATTCGAATGCAACTATATGAATTTTTTTTTGAAAATTTTAAAATTTTTATCATTTTTTTTGGTGTTTTCTATGCCTTAGGATGCAATGCAAGACTCAAGGGATGATAACAGAAAATAAGAGCAAAGAAAACATGTCAAACACACCACACACTCCCCCAAACTTGAATGACACCTTCTCGGTGGCAAACAAATCCAAGAGAGTTCAAAACACAAAGCAAAAACAAAGAAAACATGTGTGGTATATACAAGGGATGGTTGTTGGTACCTCGGAGCTAAGAAGTGCTGGAGCTTGAGGTTGCTCCAGACTTCTTGCTCTCTGTGGGGGTCTCGTGAGCTACTGCCTTGCCTTTGTCCTTTGCAGATCCTTCATGAACCGAGTGGCACGCAGGTTGAGCTGTTGCTTATGGCTCACGTAAAACGATGCCTCCGGTGGATCTCCTTCTCTTCTCGGGCTGTTCGACCTCTTTGCTTGAAGGTGAACCAGGAACGTTACCCTTGAGCTTCTTGATCTTCTGAGCAAGCTTCTTGATCATCTTGCTCTGCCACTTGTTCACCTTCCTTTGCAGATCCACAACAGAAGCAAGGAACTTCTCCGCCTTTGTCCTCGGCTCAAAGTCAATCTTGGGAAGGACATAGCTCTCGGGAAACTCAGCATCTGATGTAGGGGACTCCCCCAAACTTACCTTTTGCTTGCCCTCAAGCAAACAAAATTAAAGAAGGGAGAGAGGTTTTAAAACAAACGGGGGTTTAAGCTTCTTGCAAAGGTGTTTTTCGAATGAATCAATCTCAACGTCCTAGTTACCAGTTCTAAAATGCAATACACACACTCGTACTCCAAAGAACTTAGCCATACTCATTGCACAAAGAATTTCAAATCATGACTCTCTTATTCCAAACAATCAAAGAAACTCATCGTTTAACATTCATTAATGACCGAACCATGAATCAAACTTATGCACTTTAAAGCAAAACACATTTGGCTAAGGGTAAAAGCTATGAGCATAGAATGATCTCATTTTAAAGAGGATTTTTTTAAGCAAAGAATTTCTCTCGAAAATGGTAAGAACTTTATGCATAATGTCAAAGGTAAAGGCAATTGATGCATACATGATCAGATTCTCATCTACCTATGTAAACTAACAATGATCCTAAAACCCCTCTCATTTATTTTATTTTAAGCTCACTCACCATCATAGAGTTTATCCTTTTTCCCAAAGCAAAAGCTTAGCAATCCCCAAATCAAAATAGAAAACATCGTAACTCTTTTAGGCTAGTGTAAAGGTTTTAAAAATATTAAGCTCCTTATTTTTTTTTTATTGATGGCTCTCTTATTTTTTTTCTTTTTATTTCTTTCTTTTTTTTTTCTTTTTTTTGGCACTTAGGCTCTTTTATATATATATATATATATATTTGTTTTGAGAGAGAGCTATCTTCTGAAATTATTGGAGCATTATACTTTTTAATTACAAAGCCTTTCACTTATAATCTTTTTCTTACTTCAAATACCAAACCCTTTTGAAACCGAAAGCATATAAACATGAAAGCAACCCCAATGATCCCCTAAACTTATCCTAAGTCTACATCTAGCTTCAAAATGCAAAGCTAGCAATCATATGAGAACCTAATCATGTCTCCTAAACGTAACACTTTATGCTAAGTTCAAACCGGAAGAGGCCTCAGAATAATAACACACACGAAAACTTGGCTTCAAAGCAAGGTAAGGGTCAAGGTGGGAGTTCTACTTTGGCTCACAAAGAGTGGTAAAGGGAAGAAGAGAGCCTAAATATTTTAAAATCCATGCGTTCATTTTCAAGTGCATAAGAATGATATTTAAAAATTCAAATTAAGGTTTTCACTTAATAGGACAAGTTTAAAATCATGAGTGTTCAATTCAAGTCACGAAAATCAAAGCTAGTGATCCAAGCATGGTAAGAACTTACTTTCAAAGTGTGGGCAAAGCATTAGAGAACTATCAACTAGGATATTGAAACCATTCATAAGCTTAAAACACATTTTTCAGAAAACTTTAACCCCTTCTGCAAATGTAAACAACCTAGATGCTTAAAAATTCTACACTCAATCCTAAAATGCTTAACAAGATGAATGCAACTACATGAATTTTTTTTGATAATTTTTTAAAAATTTTACCAATTTTTTCCTTTTCTTTTCTATCCCGTAGATGCATGCAAGACTCAAGTTATGCAAAGATAAAATAAGATCAATATAAACAAGTCAAACCACACACATACTCCCCCAAACTTGAATGACATCGTCCCAGTGGCAAACATGTTCGAGAGAGCTCAAAACACAAATCAAAAATCTAGAAAACATGAATGGTATATACAATGGAGGATGGTTGTTACCTCGGGTCTAGTCTCAGCTGGAACTTGAGGATGTTCCAGAAGAGCTAGATGCTACGGCTTTGCCTTTGGAGCCAGGCTCTTGAAGGGAGAGACGCGCCGGTTGAATGTTGCTGCCTTGAGTCTCACGGATGACAACTCCACCGGTTGAAAGTCTCCTCTTCTCGGGCTGTTGAACCTCCTAACTTACAGCCTTCTTAGGTGAGTCTCTTTGAAGTGATTTGACCTTCTTCGCAAGCTTCTTGAGCATTTTGCCTTGCCATTTGTTGATCTTCCTTTGCATCTCCACAACAGATGCAAGGAACTTCTCTGTCTTGGTTCTTGGCTCGAAATCGATCTAGGGAAGGGTGTAGGCCTCGAGCATCTCATCTTCCGTGGCTGGGGACTCAGACCTTGGACGTGGGGCGATAGCTGGGGCAGGTGTTCCTCCTAGAGGAGCAAAGCACTCCTCTACAGTTGGCAAGAACTCGATGTTCCCGACAGCATGCAGCTCGGTCTCGTCTTTGTTTGGCAGGATGCGCACTCTCTTCTCATTGTCCGCGTCAAGGAAAAGGTAAGTGTGGAACCCTTCTGCTGGCGTGCGTCCCAAGCTGTCGGTATTCCTCATGTAGATCTCATCCATGAAAGCTCTAGCCGGGACAGGTGTGAACTCATGTATTGGCACGCCGGCTTGCACGAACAGAGGTGTGAGGAAGCCGCCAATGAATGAAGAGCTCGCCTTGCACCGCAAGGCATATTCTTTGTACTTCACCAAGGAAGCAGCAAGTACGCACCCGTAGTTCACGTCATCACCGAGTTCATCCTCCATAGGCTCATCATTCTCCACTGGATCACACAACAGATGCTTCACGCCTTGGAACAAGAAGCAAAGCTCGGTCTTCGTGACCGTGGGAGCAACTGACCGTCCGCTGAATGTGTTGGCGATCAGCTTCAGGGTGTACCTCAGCACCGGGCTTTTCTTTCTCTTGATTTTGGCGGTGTTGGCCTTGTAGTCATTGTTGCTGATCAGGTCCCAAAAATCGTTTGCGTGCGTGAAGGAGGGGAACTCTATCTTGGTGGCGGCTGCGTTGAGACCATAAGCTTGACACAGCTCGGGGATTGAGAGGCTGAAAGCTTGACGTCCGATCTTAAAAGAGAGACGGCCTTGAGAAGGAACAGAGACACTAGGGTTCTCATAACCAAACTCCAACGTGGCAAGGAAGTCTATTGTCACTTCTGGAATGGTTGGGCAATCCATCCGTGACAGACATCTTAAGCCAATATTCTTGAGAAGTTGGTCGAAATCTCCAAGAATCCCCAGCCTAGCGAGTAGCCCTCTGTCCGTGAACTTGGTAGGCTCAAACCGAAGCCTCTCCAGCCGCTTCTTGTCCTTCTTCTCATCTTTGCTTCAGAAAACAAAAATCTCACACTCTAATTGCTTTTAACTCGAGAAAACGAAAGTGAGAGAGTATGAAAGTGATTTACAACTTTTAAAGGCCAACAAAACACAAAACCATAGGCAAGAGAAGTGGTTTCTGACAGAAGTCTTGGTCAAGGCACATCTTTCATGGTCAAAGATTCCTGCCTTGACCAAGTGTTGAATTCAAAAAGAAAGAGTGAGAGAGGGAAAAGAAAATGTTACCTCGGCACGAGATCGAGTCCTTTTGGTCGATCTCGGACTCGATCTCATGCCCATAATGGCTTGGATCGAGAGGGTTACTCGATTTGGAACACGATTCGATTTGAATCGAGTCTTGGATCGATTGGCGCTCTCGTTCCTTAAGTTTTTGGGACCCTGGCTAAGTCCTCGTGATCGAGCCATGCTGTCGATTCAGGGTCGATTTGGCTTATATCGAGTGATGGATCGAGTTGACTGATCGATATGTCTATGAAGGACTTTCCCGAGAGAAAATAGATCAGTCGATCTAGATGGGACTGATCGATTCGTGCTCATACAGATCCACCTTGTCACTCGATCTGTCTACTCGATCTCGTCTAGATCAACTGACTCCTCTCGATTCACTAGCTCGATCTAGGAAAGATCGAGCTAGGATGAGCTGATCTAGGACTCGATCTCTAGCTTATACTCGCCCCTTCTTACTCCTTTTGAAACCAAGATTATGGCCTGCATTCCCTCATGCATGTTCCTACACACTCACAAGATAAAAACATAAAACTGGAAAAAAAATAAAGCAAGAATATGTACAGGATAGACATGGGAATGCCTCCCACGTGCACTTTCTTTAACGTCTTTAGCTAGACTTTACTTGGTTTAGGCAGATGGTGGGTCTTGGAGAAGCATTGAGGTGCTCTCCTTGTCAAACGCACTCGCCATGTATGGCTTAACTCTGTGTCTGTTCACTGTGAATGCATTGCCACTCTTGCCCACCAACGTGACGGCCCCGTAAGGTAGTACTTCCTTGATTTCATACGGACCGCTCCACCGTGACTTTAGCTTCCCTGGAAAGAGCTTGAGCCTTGAGTTGTATAGCAGCACCAAAATCCCTTCCTAAAGCTCCTTAGGTACCAGCTTCTTGTCATGAGCAGCCTTGGTACGCTCCTTGTAGATCCTAGCGATTTTGTAGGCGTCCAGCTTTAGCCCATCAAGCTCGTGCAACTGGATCAACCGCTTCTCCTGAGCCGTCTTCAGATAAAAATTCAACCGCTTCACAGCCCACAACGCCCTATGTTCCAGCTCAACGGGGAGATGACATCCTTTGCCGTAGAGAAGAGTGAAAGGAGTAGTACCAATGGGCGTTTTGAAAGCAGTCCGGTACGCCCACAAAGCGTCATCCAACTTCACCGCCCAATCCTTCCGAGTTGTCCCTACAGTTCTCTCGAGTATCGCCTTTATCTGACGGTTAGATACCTCCACTTGGCCATACGTTTGAGGATGGTAAGGCGTAGCTACCTTGTGCTTCACGCCATACTTCCTTAGAAGATTTTCAAACAGCTTGTTGATGAAGTGGCTCCCTCTGTCGCTTATCACCACCTTGGGATCTCCAAACCTCGGGAAAATAATGCTCTTAAAGAGCTTGATCACCACCTTAGAGTCGTTTGTTGGGAAAGCAATGGCCTCAACCCACTTAGAGACGTAATCAACAGCTACTAGTATGAACTTTATGCCGTATGATGAAGGAAACGACCCCATGAAGTCTATGCCCCACGCGTCAAAGACGTCTACCTCAAATAGGGGAACTTGAGGCATCTCATTCCTCTTAGTGATATTCCCTGCTCTTTGACGAGCTTCGCAACTCATCACGAACTCATGGGTGTCCTTGAAGATGGACGGCCACCAGAAGCCGGCTTGTAAGACCTTAGTGGCGGTTTTGAATGAAGCAAAATGCCCTCCATACAAAGACTCGTGGCAATGAAAGATGATATCTCTTGCTTCCTCCTTTATCACGCAACTTCTGTACAGGCTATCAACACCTCTCTTGTATAGATAAGGCTCATCCCAATAGTAGGGGCTCACGTTCCTCATGAACTTCTTCCTATGGTAGTTGTCAAGATGCGACAGCTCTTCCCCACATGCGAAGTAGTTCACAATATCCACGTACCAAGGGAGATCCTCCTCTTTGAAGCTCAAAACTTCCTCAAACCGCCCTTCTAGGCACCCACAAACAGCTGTAGTGATCGCCATGAGTTGTTCCTCAGGGAGAGAATCATCTAAAGGAAGAGACTCGTTGATCCTTAACCGAGAGAGATGGTCAGCAATGCTGTTCTCTATCCCTTTCTTGTCTTTGATCTCCATGTCAAATTCTTGGAGTAAGAGAATCCATCTCAAGAGCCTCGGCTTAGTGTCCTTCTTGGAATAGAGGTAGCGGAAAGCTGCGTGATCTGTGTAGACAATGGTCTTGGAACCCACGAGGTAAGCCCTGAACTTCTCAAAGGCGAATACAACCGCCAATAGCTCCTTCTCTGTAGTGGTATACCTCGTTTGCGTGTCATCCAAGGTTCTTGAAGCATAGTAAATCACGTGCAGCTTCTTATCCTTCCTTTGGCCTAGAACGGCTCCCACGGCATAGTCACTAGCATCACACATAATCTCGAAAGGTAGAGTCCAGTCTGGTGCTTGCACTACTAGGGCTCCCTGATGGTCACAAAAGCTTGCAGACACTCCTCATCAAAGACGAACTCAGCCTCCTTGCACAACAGCCGTGTAAGAGGGCATGCAATCTTAGAAAAATCTTTGATGAAGCGCCTATAGAAGCCGGCGTGTCCCAAGAAACTTCTCACTCCTCTAACGTTTACTGGCGGCTCAAGGCTTGTCATCACTTTAATCTTTGCCTTGTCGACTTCAATACCCTTCTCTGATATCTTATGGCCAAGCACGATTCCTTCCTTCACCATTAAGTGACATTTTTCCCAATTAAGCACCAAGTTTGTCTCCTCACAACGCTTTAATACCCTTACCCCTTTTGGGAGCTCCTTAAGGTCCACCTTTGGGGCTAACAGCTCGCTCCAATCATCCTCGTGGCTGTTGCTGTTGTTTTCCTCCTTGGAACCTTCCTTAGAACCGAGACATGGCCCTTGAGGCTGCTTTCTTCAACCGCTATCCCTTCTGAAATCGAGTCGTCCAGTCGATCTTGCTCTCGATGTCGTCTAGATCGAGTAGTTTCGCTTGATTCACTCACTCGATTTAATGTGGATCGAGTGAGAGATCGAGATGCGGAGTCGATCTCCAGATTAGACCCCCAAACTGATCGGAAGGCCTCTCTTGATCTTGGACTCGATTGTTTTCCTGAATCGATCACCTTCCTCGATCTCACTGTCGATTGCTGCACCGGTTCGAGTTGTGCTCTCGGTTGTTTTGTCGATTTGACCTCTGGATCGAGTAATATCATCGATCTCGGAGTCGATCTCTAGGCTATCGCCTCCATATTCTAGCACAACTTTTCTTGAATCAAGCAAGTTGACGTACTCCTGAGTCCTCTGATCCACATAACCGAACTCTCTTGGCTCGTTAGTCAATGCCAGCTTCAAATGGTCCTCCTGAGCCAACTCTTCCAACAACTCATCAGCTAAAGCATCCAACCTCTCTTGGTTCTTCATCCATTTCCAACACAACGAAGTCCGTAGATACGTTTACTCTACTGATCTTCACTGGCAAGTCCTCAAGCAAACTCACGGGTAACCTCACACTTCTGTCAGCTAGTACCAACGAGATTCTACAATCCTTGAAACGGGTAAAGCCAAGCTCCTTTGCCACGGAATGAGGCATCATATTTATACTAGCTCCGAGATCACAAAGGCAACTCTTGAACTCCAAAGGACCTAAAGCGCAAGGTATAGTGACGCTTCCAGGGTCTCCCAGCTTCTTAGGGACTATCTCCTTGTGTATCACAACACTACACTCCTCACTTAAAACAAGCACTTCCTTGGTTTCCTTATTCCTCTTCACGAGAGTGTCTTTGAAGAATTTGGCGCATTTAGGCATCATTGGAAGGCAGTCCACGAGAGGTAGCTTGATCTCTACGTCCTTAAGGTGCTTCTCAAACAAGACTCTATGCTTCTCTATGAGTTGCTTCTTGAAACGGCCAGGAAAAGGTAGCTTAGGTACATACGGTGGAGGTACATAAGTGTCCTTCTCCTTAGTAGTTTGCTCCGCTTTCTTCTCAACAACCGCTTTGTCACCTCTCCTTGGTCCTTGAATCCAAACATTGTCAAAGTTGATCTCATCATCAGCTGAAAGCTTGCCCTACCCCCTCTTGAATCACAACGTCCTCGTTGATCTTGGGAGTAACCGTAGGTGCTAGCTCTTTCCCACTTCTCATTTGTTATGGCGTTGGCATATTCCTTGGGATTATGCTCACACTTGCCCGGGTAAGCTATTCTGACCGCTCGATGTTGCCTTTCCCTTCTCAAGTTGCTTGATCTTATTATTCAAGGTTGTAATCTGAGTAGAGAAGTCCGTGACAGACGAGTCCAAGCGAGTGTTCATCTCGGCAAACTTCTGGTTTGTAGAGGCTTGCCCTTGAATCAATTGTTGAAATATAGCTTGGACAGGATCAACTTGTTGTTGCATCAGTTGTTGTTGCTGAGGTACAAAGCCCGGAGGGTACATTGGTGTATAACCTTTGTTTCCTTGCTGTTGTCCTTGGAAGTTGTTCTGCCCTTGCCCTTGGAAGCCACCACTCGGCTGAAAACCTTTGTTATATGGTACAAAAGGCTTTGCTTGCTGAGCAGGGTACACTTGATCCTTAGGGTTCGCGACATTGGTGCTACGGTATGAGAGATTGTTGTTCTGGTTGTAGCCTAGTGAATATCCTTGAGGTTTGTAGTTGTTTTGACCCGCCACCCAATTGGCTTCTTCCTGGCTCAACTCAAGCTCCACTTGGCTCTCATCCACTTCACAAACAAAGTGAACATGCTTCTGGTTGGCCAACACCAACTTATCAATCTTCTCATGCAATGACTTAAGCTCTTTCTTATGAGACTCTAGCTCAGAACCTCTTGGTGCAAGGTCGTAATCTTCAGCATAGTTGTCGTCACTCAATGCTAAGTTCTCAATAAGCTCCATGCCTCCTTCTACCTCTTGACCAAGGAAGTTTCCCTTACTAGCCGTGTCAAGCAACAAGCGAATCTTTGGTGAAGCTTCACGGTAGATAGTGCTTAGAAGAGTCTCTTCGCTGAAGCCGTGGTGAGGACATTGGATAGTATAGTCCTTGAACCGTTCCATGGCTTCATTGAAAGTCTCAATGTTCCTTTGCGTGAAGCCGCTGATCTTGCTTCTTAGCCTTGCTGTTCTGGTGCTAGAGAAAAACTTTGAGAGGAAAAGCCCAAGATGTAATAGTGCCTTGTGGAAGTGTCTTCTCCCAATGTCTAGCCTTGTCTCCAAGAGAAAATGGAAGAGAGAAGCAACAAAATATATTACAAAAATAAAAAGATGCAATGGTATAGAACAATGAAAGGGATGTGGTAATTGGTTCAATGGTAGGAGTTGTGGGATGAACCTGAGGTTTGTGGAGAGTTGCTAGCTCTCCTCTTCTTTCTCTCATAGACTTTAGTGGAATGCTCTGCTTCTGGAGTTGGTTGAACCCAGCTTGACCATAGCTATTCAGCTTGTGAAGAAGTCCCTTGTGTGCCCCATTTCCATGTATCCTGAACTTCAGAGGGGTTGGGGATTGGCGCCTCCCAAGCTGATGGAACATGGGCTCTTGGCTCATAAGATGAAGCCCTTGGTTGTGCCTATGTTCCCCATTGATCACTTGGTTGTGCATGGAATGAGTGTCTTCCATGGGGGTTCCATACAGCTTCCTCCTCTTCAGTTGGCTCAGCTTGGTGTAATTGCTCTTCTTGTTGAGAGTAGAGCTCTTGGGTGTGGCTGTGGTGGGAAGTTTTTTCTGATGTAGCCTTGTTCTTTCTGAACTTCCCCTTTACAATCTTCATAAGCCCTTTGATGGCTTTGTCCTGCCACTTGCACCACTTCTGTAATGTGTTAATGTGCTCATGAGCTGCTCTCAAAGAGCTTCCTTGGTTGGGAGCTTCATAGGGCTGGAAGTGGAACTGCCTTGAGCTGTAGTTCAACACTTCTTCTTCTTCAAGCTCATCTTCTTTATGGGTTCTTCCTTGGCCTTCAGCGCCAGCAGTAGCATTCCATCGTTCTTCTTCTTCTTCTTCTCTGATCTCTTCAGTGTGCTCCTCTTCTTCTTCCCTGTCTTCTTCTTCTTCTACTGTAGGAATAGGGCCGCCTGTGTAGAGCTCCTCCTCACTCAAGTTGAAATTGATGTTTGATGCTGTGGTGAAGGAGGTCAGCCTTGGGTTTGGGAGAAGGACTCTCACATGCTCCAAGCGGTTGTTGAGGAATTGATAAACATACTTGCCTTGGATGCTCTTCTCAATAAAATGACTCCTCTTCAGGTAGTACATATCTATCCAGACAGGAGCTAGAGCATCTTCAGCATGCTCCTCAAGGTTCACATCACAGGCTAGTAGAATTTCTGTCACAATTCTCCAATGTGCAGTTGTGGATTCTTCTCCCCTTCTTCCTTTGTTGACAATCCAGTTCTGGTATGTTTGCAGCTGGTTCATCAACAGTCTTACAAGGCATGGGAGCTTGCTAGGTGGAGGAACTTTCACTGCACATCTGCTGGTGCCTGGACCAGTGTACAATCCATTGTAGAGGAAGTCTCTCTCCCTGCCAGTTAGGTGTGAGGTTTCTTTCCTTGCAAAAAATGTATTTGCAAGCACCTTGTGTGTATATCTAACTGCAGGATGCCTCAAGTGTTGGTTCCTTGTAGCCCCAGCTTTGAATTCCCCTACTCCAACTGCCTCCCAAAACCTTGTGTACTGTGATTCATGGATTAAGAACTTCTTCCCTCTTTGAAAGTAGGTGCTCAGCCCCAGCGCCCTAGAGAGTTCTTGGAATGTTATTTTGAACTTCTGTTTTCCAAGCTTGAAAGAGATCCATCAATCATGGTCAGGGCGCTCACTCTTCTCATAATAAACCACCTTGAGGGTGGAGAGGAATTGATGAGTGAAGCGCTCATAGGATGGGAGAGGCTGTAGTAGCTCTGTAAGCCCCATCTGTTCAAAGGTGCAGATGCAGTCTTCATAGATTCCCAGCTCCTTCATTGTGGAGGGGCAAGGATATCTTGTTGGCTTGAAGGTACATCTACTGAATCCCTCCATGAGTTCCCTAGCACTGTACTTCATGGGTGGAGTCTCTTCCTCAACAGCTTTTCCCTTGCCTCTCTGCTTGGCGCTTTTATCCTTAGCTGGCCTCTTCCCAACGGCTTTGGATGAAGTCTCAGCAGCTTTGCCCTTTTCCTTTTTCTTGCCTTACTGTTGGAGGTGTTGGTGCTTCCTGAGGTGCTTCTCCCTTTTTCCCAGCAGCTATTTTTGTTCTTCCCATGGTACCTTCAAAAGCAAAGCTTGAAAACAAGGTAAGTGAAAGAATTAAAGCTGAAGAACCGAATAGCTGCAAGCTTTTAATGGAGAAACTCTTTAATGCTAAGAAAAGTCTAACAAGTCCTAACAACAAGCTGAAACTTATTCAAAGCAAGAAGAGATCAAAAGCTAGCAACTAAATAAGCTAGAATGCACAACAGATAAACAGTTATGCATGACATTCTAGCAAAATGGTTCCTAGGAAAAATAGATGATGATTTTGCAAAAGGATGAAGACTAGCAAGCAATGAGATAAATAGTTATTAATCAGAACTTCAACATCTAGCTTGATATCTCAAAACAAATCCATATTGCAAAATCATAGCACAACAATCAAAACTAAACACTGCTTGCTCTTAAAAACTTCAAAAAAGCAGTTTTTATCATAAGTTAAGAGTAAGAGCAAAGAGAGATAGTTTAGGAAGAAAACCTTTAGTGAACTTCTGAACACTTAGAGAAAGTAATAAAAGAGAAAAAGAACTAGTTATTTCGAGCTTTAGGTGAGAAGAAGAGTGAATTTAAGTGTGAAGAGAAGTGAAGAGAGTTGTTGCTTAAATAGAGAGAAAGGAGAGGAAACCAAAGGAATCAAAGGTTGGTGAGGGAACATAAGGAATCAAAAGTGTGGGGGACAAAAACAAAAGTGTTTCAGAAGCTAGGAAAGAGGTGAGAAGGAATCCCATTTAAAAAATTCAAACTCCTTTGGCTCCAAACCAAAGGAGGTAAAAATTTTTGAAAGTTGAGACACTTACCTCGGATGGAGTTTCGGTCACTCATGACCGATTATTACTGACCAAAATTGCATTTTCGGTCATGAGTGATCGACACTAGAGACTGACGTGCTTCATGGGATTAGTATCGGTCATCAGTGATCGACACACTTGACCAAAAATAACACGGTGTGTTTATATCGGTCATGAGTGATCGATATTGGTGACCGAAATGTTTCCAAGAATCTTATCGATCACCAATGATCGACACACTGGACCGAAATTAGAACGGTGTGTTTATGTCAATCATGCATGATCGATACTGATGACCGAAAATCTATCCCTCTTTCAAACTTCTTTCCATATCGGTCACAAGTGACCGATATGTTGACTGGCATAAACTGGCTCCACTGATATCGGTCAATCATGATCGCTACTAATGACCGAAAATCTGTGTATCGGTCTGTCATGACCGATACAAATGACCGATATCAGCCAGAGTACTCATGTTCTTTGTCCCCATCATACTTTCTCAAACCCCAGTTCGAAATCCTGTTTTTATACACTAAAACAAAGCATAAAAGAAATACTAGAAAGCATAATATATACAAAAAGATACAATGGGACTACCTCCCAAGTGTGCTTGTTTAAAGTCACTAAGCTTGACTTTGATTACCTCTTTAGTTGAGGTTAGAGGTGAATGGAGCTGGTGCCCCTACCTCTTTCTTCCTCCAGACCCATATTCCCTTTGATAGTTGCTTGTGTTTCTCTTGAGCTGACATCCTATGCCTTTTTGTTCTTGATATTTGGTATGGCTGAAGTTGTCACTTCCTTGGTTGTTGAGTTGTCAATATCCTTCAAACCTTCTTCAAGCTTCAACTTGGTGGTCTGACTCTTGTTTGGTTCAGTAAGGAAAGCATCACTCAACAACATGCTCATAGTGGGGTTCATAGCATCCTCCAAACTATCTGGGAGTTTCCAGTAGTAATCCTCTTACTCAGCTGCTCCACAGAAAGCTATGGAAGGAGAGGCAATCTTGTAGACCTTGAACTCATCAACATTCTTCAAAATGACAGAACGTCTCTTGAAGTCCAGCTGAACTCCTGCTGTTGCCAAGAATGGAGTACATAGAAGAAGTGGCACCTCTCTGGAATATGTTTTTTCCAAGACCACAAAGTCTGTTGGAACTAGGCATTCTCCAATCTTCACAGGATAGTCCTTCACCATGCCTAAAGGTTTTGTGGAAGTGTAGTCCACAAAGGTGATGGAGGTCCTGGACGGCACCAGCTTCTTGATCCCCAGAGTTTGGCTAAGATGGAGAGACATAACATTGACAGTTGATCCTGAGTCACATAGGGCTTTGACATTGTCAAGCATCTCCAGCTCACAAGTGATGAGGAACTTGCCTGGGTTTGGGAGTTTTGGCAATGACTTCATCATCTTGCTTTTTTTCATGTCAGCCCCCACATTCTCAAGGATTGGTTCCACCATTTCCAGCTTGTCAAAAACTTCTTTCAGGAACCTGATTTGATGTTTCACCTCCATCAGAGTGGTGCCATGTGGAAGTTGTATTCCAGCATCTTCTATGTCCTGTTTGAACTTTTGTGTACATCTCCATTCTAGCTTTGGTGAAGTGCATTGTGGGGTAGGAGAATGGTGGTGTTTATAGACTGGAGCTGAGAGTTCTTTACCCTTTGCAATAGTGCTTGAAGAATTACCCACTTGATTTTGGTAGAGTTCTTTAGATTCCTGAGGAGTGTTGTGAGACAAAACCATCAAAGCATGGTGTGTCTCTAGTTCCTCTTCTTCAGAATCAGGGTGTTCTGGTGTGGGGGTCTCTTCTGTAGCAGTTGGGGTTTCCTCAGCTCCCTCTTTCTGAGCAGCTTCCAGTGCTGCTCGTTCCTGTTCTTCTTCTCTGTTCAAGTGATCATCAAAGCCACGGAGGAACGTCCCTACAACTTCTTGAGCTTCTTCATCACTGATGTTGCTTCTTCTGGTTCTCCTCCATACTCAACCCTCATCTATGGAATATCATCTCTTGGATCATGATTCCCAGCTCTTCCAATGAAGCATCTTCATCAGTGAATTCCTCTTCTGCTTCCTCTGTCTCTTCAGTAAGTAAGTGGCAGTATTCATGATGTTTGTGTGCAGCTTGGTGAGGAAGGGTGTCCTGAAGTCTTGGTGTGTGTTCTTCATCTTGACTGTTCTCCAAGAGATGTATCCTTGAATCTAAGTCATCAAACTTGGCATGAAGGTCATTGTGAACATAATCTATCCTGTTGTGTAGCTCAGCAAATCTTTTGTTCATCTCCATAGTTCCAATGGTTTAGAGAGTGATGTTCACCATGATCATGCTTCTGATGTCAGCTGATCCAGATGTAGGGAGATAGGGTTGGTCTTGAGTGGGGGAAGGTGTGTAGCTCTCTTCAAAGTAGTGTATTGGTAGAAGCTATGGGCAGAAGTTGTTGTAGGTAGTGTCTTCAAAGTACACCATTTTGATGTTTTGTTGAAACTCACCTCCAATGAAAACACTTGAAAACAGGGTTAGTAACTAGAGCAAAGTAAAAGCTTGATCTTAAAGATTCTACAAACTCTAATGATTCAAGCTGATTCCCAAATGGCAACGGCGCCAAATTGATACAAGACTAATTGGTGTCTTCTGCTCAATCACCCTAGTGTTAGTCAGTTGTAGTAAGGGTTTTATGTCAATCCATTGAGAATAGTTGAAAACAGAAGAGTTGAGAGTAAAGTCTCTAAGTCAAGCAGGCAGAAAATTGGTTTTGTTGCCTAAGCAACAGTTCTAGCAACCTAAGTGAAGCAAGCAGCAACAAAAGTAAAAGCAGAAGCAAACTAAGAAATTCTAAGCAAGGAAAACAGAGTAAAACAGAGCAAAACATGGCAAATCCGAAATTCAACTAAGAGAAAGGCAAGCCTCTAGATGTGGTTATTGACTTTGGGGGATTTAAGACATTAACTAAGGCTGTTTCAAACTACATTGGTCAAGCAAACAAGCAAGCAATGGTGATTCCTATACATAGAGTTCACACTTAAGCTAGTTAGATCCAATCTCTTGGCAAATAACCCTTTGCTAAACATTCTAACAAGAACTAACTCTATTCAAGTCAAAATGCTCCTCAAACAGTCAATCTCTTGAGCCAAGGCCAGCAAATCCTCTATTAAACATGATCAGCATTTCATCAAACACTTGGTGGGCATAAGAGAAAGCTAACAACTTAGACAAGTTTGATCAAGACTAATCTAGCATGAAAAACAGATTAATAGAGAGGAACCCATAAACTGAAGCACTTAACAAACCTTAATCAAGCCTTAAATCCCCTTAATCTACCACATCTAGAAACCCTAAGATAACTACTCACTCATAATCAAGTTTAAGACCAAATAACAAAGGGAAAGGATGCTAATCATGATTAAAAGAATGATTAAAGAAAGATTAAAGCAAATACTTGATTATATTAAACAAAGCAAAGAAAATGTCTTACAAACTTAATCAAAAAGCTCAAGAACAGTAAAATGACATGACCTCCCGAAAATCTGGAAAAGGGGCTATTTATAGTGTAGAGGAGAAAACCCTAGAGTAATGGGATAAATGTAATTAAAAACAGGTTCGGGCTGGGTCAGTATCAGTCAGTTGTGTCGGTCTTCAGTGACCGAAATGGGTCCCTATCGGTCTGGAGTGATCGACACATATGACCGAAATTAGTCTGGTGTGTTTGTGTCGATCACACTTGACCGATACTGGTGACCGATATGCTCCGTATCGGTCACCCTTGACCGAAACTCTCTGTGCTCTGACCGAAAACTTCTGCAGAGATCTTCTGCTGTGATCCTTCTTGGTCCCTTTTGCCCAGCTAGCATCTTGTATCATTCCCAAAACTCCTCCAAGCCCCTTTAAGCTCCAAAAGCACCTAAAAACATCCAAAATGCAAAGAAAATGCAAACTATACTCTAAATGCAACCTAAGTCTAAAAAGAGAAGAAAACGGGATAAAAACAAAGGATAAACATGCAAAAGAGGATCAAAATATGTACTAAATGCAGCCCTAAGTGGTGTAATACAGTGGATATCATTCATCCGCCAAAGCATCCAACTTTTCTATGTAGAAAGCTTGCCCTTCAATGGTGGGCTTCTTCTGGACCTCATTGATATCAAAATCCAACCTTATATCCTTACCCAAGTGTAGAGCTATCTTCCCATTCTTGACATCGATGATTGCTCCAGCGGTTGCATGGAATGGCCTTCCTAGAGTGAGCGGATCCTTAGGTTCTTAATCCATATCAAGCACAACGAAGTCTGTAGGCACGTTTACACCACTGACCCTCACTGGTAATTCCTCAAGCAAACACACGGGTATCCTCACGCTTCTGTCAGCTAGCACCATTCTACAGACTTTGAACCGGGTAAAACCGAGCTTCTTTGCTATAGAATGGGGCATCAGATTTATACTAGCACCAAGATCGCATAAACAGCTCTGAAATGTCAAAGGACCGAGAGCACATTGTATAGAGAAGCTTCCTGGATCTCCCAACTTCTAGGGAACTATCTCCTTGTGTATAATTGCGCTACACTCCTCACTAAGCACCACCACTTCCTTGCTTTCCTTATTCTTCTTTGCAAGCGTGTCTTTGAAAAATTTTGCACATTTAGGCATCATGGCAAGGCAATCCACGAGAGGTAGCTTGATCTCTACGTCCCTTAGATGCTTCTCAAACAAGAGCCTATGCTTCTCTATAAGCTGTTTCTTGAAACGACCGGGAAAAGGAAGCTTAGGAACATAAGGCGGAGGTATGTACTCATCCTTCTCCTCGGTTTCTTTCTCCACTTGCTTCTTTACAGTTGCTTCTTTTCCCTTTGTTGGCCTCTCTATCCACACGTTGTCGAAGTTGATCTCATCATCAGCCGACGGCTTGTCCTCCCCCTCTTGAACCACAATGTCCTCATTGTCTTTAGGCACAACCCTCGGTGGAAGCTCTTTCCCACTTCTTAGTGTGATAGCATTGGTGTATTCCTTGGGATTTTGCTCACACTTTCCCGGTAGACTGCTTTGATCACTTGTACTTGCTTTATCCTTCTCTAACTGCTTAATCTTGTTGTTTAGAGTTGTGATCTGAGTAGAGACATCAGGGATAGAGGAGTCTAAGCGGTTGTTCATCTCTGCGAACTTCTGATTTGTTGAAGCTTGCCCTTGAAGCAACTGCTGAAACATGGCTTGTACATGATCACCTTGCTGCGGTTGCATTTGCTGTTGAGGAACAAAGCCTGGATGGTACATAGGAGTAAAAGTATTGTTCCCTTGCTGCTGTTGCTGTCCCTAAAAGTTACCTTGGCGCTGACCTTGAAAAATATCACTCGGCTGAAAACCTTTGTTGTAAGGCACATATGGCTTTGCTTGCTGAGCACTGTACACTTGATCTTTAGGGTTCTCCACATTGGTACTTCTGTAGGAGAGATTGTTGTTCTGCTGGTAGCCTTGTGAATACCCTTGAGGTTTGTAGTTGTTCTGACCCGCCACCCAGTTGGCTTCTTCTTGACTTAACTTAAGCTCCTCTAAAGTCTCATCCCCTTCATCAACGAAGTGAACATGCTTCTGGTTAGCCAGCACCAGCTTGTCAATCTTCTAATGCAAGGACTTAAGCTCTTTCTTGTGAGACTCTAGCTCAGAACCCCTCGGTGCACGGTCGTAGTCTTCAGCGTAGCTGCCGTCACTCAATGCCAAGTTATCTATCAGCTCCATACCATCTTCCACTTCTTGACCAAGGAAATTTCCCTTACTAGCGGTGTAAAGTAGCAAGCGGATCTTTGGTGAACCTCCGCGGTATATTGTGCTTAAGAGAGTCTCTTCACTGAAGCCGTGGTGAGGAAACTGAATGGTATAGTCCTTGAACCGCTCCATGGCTTCATTGAATGTCTCATTGTTCCTTTGAGTGAGGCCGCTGATCTCACTTGTCAACCTTGCTGTTCTGGGGCAAGAGAAGAACTTTGAGAGGAACGCCTTCTTACACTCAGCCGGAGAGGTAATGGTGCCTTGTGGAAGTGTCTTCTCCCAATGTCTAGCCTTGTCTCCAAGAGAAAATGGAAAGAGACCCAGCTTGAAAGCATCTTCAGATATGCCATTAATCTTGATCATCCCACACACTTGCTCAAAGTTGTCAAGATGCTCCAAGGGGTCTTCCATTGCTAACCCATGGAACTTGTTGTTTTGCACTATTGAGATGAATCCTGGCTTAATCTCGAAGTTGTTGTTCTGTACAGGAGTAGGAGTGATCCCAAACCTATTATGATGACTGTTGGGAGCACCTCCCACTCCAATGATCTGTGGGGGTCTAGCCGCGTGGTGGGGGTTTCCATTACCCCTTCCCACTGCCCCATGAGCTGGAGGAGGTCCTTCTGGATGTTCGTGCTCAGCCATCGCTTCAAAATCCGCTGAAACTTGCTGAACAATCTCCTCAAAGGCTCTAGCTTGCTCTCTAACTCTTCTTGATCTTGCGTGTCCAAGCTGGTGAATATTGTCCAAGGGCGTGAGTAAGTTGTTGTCACCCCTGGAGCGTAAATTCATGTACCTGAAAGACACAAGTGTGAAGGTAGAGAAATCAGTAACTAACTTAAAGTAAAGGCTTAGTCTTTACCAAACCCCAAATTATAATGCTTTCTATCCTCTAAGATGGCAACGGCGCCATTTGATAACATATTTCTTATAGTGCAATGATGTGTCAAGATGCAACGGCGCCAAACCCCAAATCTTAATGCTCTAATGCACACAGAGATGTAGTATAGTGAGCAAGAGAGGTATCAATCCACACCTAGGGGTAGCAAGTTCACTAAGAATGCAAAGGATGAGCAAAGCTATGCTAGAATGATAATTGATTGGTAAAATCCCTAAAAACTAAATGCAAGTTTCAAATGCAAAGCGAAACAAATTTAAAATCCCAGGAAGAGGGTTAAATACCATGAGGAACAAGCGGAATATTTAAAATGCAAGGCTATGATTATTAAAAATCGACTAGTGGATCGACCACAGGATCGACCACTAGATCGAGCAACAACGATCGATCTACTAAACAGTTTCAAACAGAAATGAATCTAATGACCAGGATGCGAATTGATAGCAATCAAATGATTAACAGAGATGCGAAAAGTACTATGAAAGAGGGTCCAGGGTTGAGGATCATGTTCAAGGGTTTCAAAGGTTCAAGTTTGGTTTGAAAACTTTAGATCTACTCACTTTGTGAGGGTCTCTAGACCTTGAAAACAAATCAAGATCCATCCATGGCGTGTGGTATGGATCACTCCTTCATTCTCTTCTACTAACCCATGGCGTTTGGAGGAAAAAGAGATTGAAGGGCATAAAACGTAGATTTCAAACAAACGGCCTAACTAATCCCCTAAACAACAATGGCGTGTGGGAAAGGAAGGATTAGCCTATAGGATTTGACTTCTCCAGGACATCTGATCCTGTCAAGGTAAGATATCCTTCTAATCTTAGAGATCTTGGCGTGAGAGTCTCTAAGCCTTAAGTGCTCAAATCCTAGAAGAGAAGGCAATGAAGAACGTAAAAACACCAAGCTTTAAACCCTTTCAACCCCTTTGAATCCTCTCAACCCCGAAAACCCAATGAAACTACTCACTACTCATAAAGGAAACCGAACAAAACGTAATAGATGATCGACTAAACATGAAAATGAGTGATTAAAAGCAAAGATTCAATATTGAAAACGTAAAAGCAAGAAAAGCTTCAAAGTCTACAATGGCAGAATCGCCTAAGCAAAGAGATAGCATAGAAAAAGACAGAATGAAAGTTGGAAAAAAAGTTGTCGCCGCCTTTAGCCAATTTTGGCTTAAGGCGTGTACCGGTCCCCCCCTTCGCTAGTGTCCAAGGACAGGCTGGACGGATAAGGTAAGTCTGGGATCAGACAGGGAGCTCGATCTGGCTCTAGATCCTTGTCTCGGATCGGTTGGCTTTGGTCGATCTCTGAGTCGATCTTGTGCTGATCGGGTAGGGGACTCGATCTGATGCTCGATCTGCATGGTGTCATTTACATCTGTACTCCATATCGATCTCTTCTCTTGATCTCTTCTCTCGATCCATTCCTTCGCATCGACTCGGGTCACTCGATTTTCTGGTCGATCTCATATAGATCGACCTGCCTTGCTCAATCCGCTACTCGATCTCGGGTCGTTAGCATGCAATCCTGATTTCTCCAAGTGTCCACAAACTTCCTCACGAGCCTTAGCACGTCCACAAACCTTCCAAAGCTCCTAAGTAGCCAAAAACAACCTGAATGCAATGCATAATGCAAGAAACATGCAAATGCGGGTGCAAAAGTGCTCTAGGAACTTAAGTGATGCAAACTAGCCTAATGTGCAAGGTAAATGCATGAGAAACTATCTTATATGTATGCAAAACACACGAAATATGCAGCAATATCAACTCCCCCAAACTTGCCTTTTGCTTACCCTCAAGCAAACAGAAAACAAGAAAGGAAGAGCAGTTTTAAAAACGGGGGTTTAAGCTTCTTGCAAAGGTGTCCTTCAAATGAATCAATCTCAATGTCCTAGTTATTAATTCTAAGATGCAATGCAAACTCATCACACAATGAATTTCAAATCATGACTCTCCTATTCCAAACAATCAAAGAACCTTATCCTTTAACATTCATTAATGATCAAACCGTGAATCAAACTTATGCACTTTAAAGCAGAACACATTTGGCTAAGGGCAACGGCTATGAGCATAGAATGATCTCATTTAGAAGGGTTTTGTAATGCAAAGGGTTTCTCTCAAGAATGGAATGAACTTTATGCATAATGCTAAAGGTAAAGGCAATTTATGCATACATGATCAGATTCTCATCTACCCATACACGCTAATCAATCGTCCTAAAACCCCTCTCATTTCTTTTCTCTTAAGCTCACTCACCCTCTTATATATACTACCCTTATAAACAAAGCATTAGCTTAGCAAATCCCAAATAAAAACAGAAAACATCTTTACTCTTTAGGCTAGTGAAAAGACTGAAAATATTTTAGCTCTTTACTTTTTTTCTTTTTCTTATTGATAGCTCTCTACTCTTTTCTTTTTATTTGGCACTTACCCTCTTTTCTTTTCTTTTTCTTTTTCTTTTAATTGAGGGCTATCTCCTGAAATACTTAGAGCTTTTTATTTTTGAAAACAAAGCCTTTCACTTAAAACCTATTATTCACTTGATCGACCTGCCTTGCTAGATCGACCTGCCTTGTTCATCAGGTTCGACCTGCCTTGCTCGATCCGCTACTCGATCTCGGATCCTTAGCATGCAATCCTGATTTCTCCAAGTGTCCACGAATTTTCTCACGAGCCTTAGCACGTCCACGAACCTTCCATAGCTCCAAAGTAGCCGAAAACAACCTGAATGCAATGCATAATGCAAGAAACATGCAAATGATGGTGCAAAAGTGCTCTAGAACATAAAGTGATGCAAACTAGCCTAATGTGCAAGGTAAATGCATGAGAAACTATCTTATATGTATGCAAAACACACGAAATATGCAGCAATATCAAGACCTCTACTTGCCCACTCGTTTGAGGATGAGAAGGCGTAGCTTCCTTGTACTTCATGCCATACTTCTTTAAGAGGCTTTCAAACACCTTATTGATGAAATGGCTTCCACCGTCAATGATCACTACCTTGGGGACTCTAAACCGTGGGAATATGATGGTCTTGAAGAGCTTGATCACCACTCTTGCATCGTTTGTTGGGGAAGATATAGCCTCAACCCACTTAGACACATAATCAACTGCCACCAAGATAAACTTATTGCAGTAAGAAGATGGTAATGGTCCCATGAAATCTATCCCCCATGCGTCAAAGACATCAACCTCAATGATAGGAACCTGAGGCATCTCGTTTCTCTTGGTGATGTTCCCTGCCCGTTCACAAGCTTCACAACTTTTAACAAACTAGTGAGCGTCCTTGAAGATAGATGACCATCAGAAACCCTTTAACACCTTTGTAGCGGTCTTGAAAGAAGCAAAATGACCGCTGTATGATGAGCCGTGGCAATGTAGGAGTATGTCCATAGCTTTTTCCCTTGTTACACACCTTCTATACAAGCTGTCCACGCCCCTCTTGTACAAGTATGGCTCGTCCCAAAAGTAGTGGGAGACATCTCTCATAAACTTCTTCTTGTGGTAATGATCTAGGTTAGAAGGCTCCTCTCCACAAGCCAAGTAGTTTACTATATCAGCATACCAAGGTAAGTCTTCTTCCTTGAAACTCAAAATTTCTTCAAACTTATCTTCAAGCTTCTCACATACCGCCGTGGTGATCAGCATGAGTTGATCTTCAAGAAGTGAATCATCGAGTGGGAAAACTTCATTGACTCTCATCCTTGAGAGGTGATCAGCAACACCATTCTCTATCCCCTTCTTGTCTTTTATCTTAATATCAAACTCTTGTAGAAGGAGAATCCACCATAGAAGCCTCGGTTTAGTGTCTTTCTTGGAATAGATGTACCTCAAAGCTGTGTGATCTGTGCAAACAACAACCTTAGAGCCTACGAGGTATGACCTGAACTTCTCAAAAGCAAACACAACGGCCAGCAACTATTTCTCGGTGCTGGCATATCTGACATGCATGTCATCCAAGGTACGGCTGGCATAGTAGATTACATGCAACCGCATGTCTTTCCTCTAACCAAGAACAGCTCCCACGGCGTAGTCGCTCGCGTCACACATGATCTCGAACGGTAAAGTCCAGTCTGGTGCTTGTACTATAGGCGCGGATACAAGAGCTTCCTTGATGGTCACGAAAGCATGACGACAATCCTCATCAAACACAAAGTCAGCTTCCTTGCAAAACAACCGTGTGAGGGGCCGTGATACCTTGGAGAAATCGTTTATGAATCTCATGTAGAAGCCTGCGTGGCCTAAGAAACTCCTTACTCCCTTCACATTAACCGGCGGCTCAAGACTCATCATGACTTCAACCTTGGCTTTGTCAACCTCTATGCCCTTCTCTGATATCTTGTGGCCAAGTACTATCCCTTCCTTCACCATGAAGTGACACTTCTCCCAGTTGAGCACCAAGTTTATCTCCTCACAACGCTTTAGTACCTTGCAAAGATTCAACAAACAAGCAGAAAAGTACGCACCATAGACCGAGAAGTCATCCATAAACACTTCTACCATCTCCTCTATAAGATCAGAGAAGATCGACATCATACACCGCTGAAACGTAGTCGGTGCATTACACAACCCGAATGGCATCTTTCGATATGCAAAGTTACCATAAGGACATATAAAGGTCGTCTTGTCTTGATCGTTTGGATGGATTGATATTTGAAAGAAACCACTATAACCATCAAGAAAACAATAACAAAGATGATGAGCAAGTCTCTCAAGCATTTGATCAATATAAGGTAAAGGAAAATGATCCTTTCTAGTAGCAGAATTAAGCTTCCTATAGTCTATACACATACGGTGACATGTGATAGTCCTAGTAGGAATCAGATCATCGTTATCATTCTTAATGACTGTGATCCCTCCCTTCTTAGGCACCACGTGTGATAAACGTTTTCTAAGCTCGGGTTATGATGCAGAGAGGTTATCAAACTCTAATGCAAGCAATGTTGTAGTACAGCAAGCAAGAGAGAGTCAATCCACTTATAGGAGATTGAGAATGCACAGAGAATGCAAGGAGTAAAGCAAATCTAAGCAAAATGAGACAGTTTATGATAAAATCTCTAAAAACTAGATGCAGCAAGTTAAACAGAGTGAAACCTATTTTAAAAATACTAGAAAGTAAGAAACTACCACGAGAAACAAACAGATTAATTAAAGAAGAAAGCTTCGAAATATTAAAATTCGACTAGTGGATCGACCACGAGATCGACCACTAGATCGAGCAGTAACAATCGATCTCATCTAAAAACTTAAGAACAGTAAAGCTAATGACCAGGATGCTATCAGATAACAAGCGAAAGATGAAATGAGACGTAAAGATGCTCTAAGAAAGGGCCTAGGGTTGAGATTCATGGTTAGGGGTTTCAAAGGTTCGACCTTGGGTTTGAAACTTTAGATCGACTCACTTGGTGAGGATCTCTAAGCCTTGAAAACAAAACAAGATCTATCCGTGGCTTTCGGTATAGATCACTCTTTCATCCTCTCATCCAAACCCATGGCTTTTGGTGGAAAGAGAGGTCGAAAGGCAAGGAAAATAGATTTCAAGTAAATGGCTTAACTAGTCCCCCAAACTTCCATGGCTTTTGGGAAGGGGTAACTAGTCTCTAAGGTGTGATCTTCTGAGATTCCTGGATCCTATCAAGGTAAGGAACCTCTCGGATCATGAAGCTCTTGGCGTGAGAGTCTTCAAGCATTAAGATCTCAACACCTTAGAAGAGATAGCCATTGAAAACATTTAGAAAAACAAACCAAGATCGAAACCCTTTTGACCCCTTAATCCTCTCAACCCCGAACCCAAAGTAAACTACTCGCTACACATAGAGTAAATCAAGCAAAGCATAAGAAACGAGAAAAAAAACATGAAAGGAAAACTGGATTAAACCGAAACGATTCGAATACAAAAGCTTAAGAGAAAAACGAGTTTCAACAATGGTGTTCTTCACGAAAACGAGAGAGAAAACATAAAGAAAATGATAAGGATCTAAAAGTTATCGAAAAAGGACGTCGCCGCCTTGCCCAAAAGGCCCAAACAAGCCAATGGTCCCCCCTTCGCTAGCAGCCAAAAACGGTTGAAAGGACAGAGATCGACTCCAAGATCGAGTAGTTCTCTCGATCATATCCGGACATCGTGTCTTCGGCTCGATCTGGGTCTCGATCTTCATCGGCGAATTGAGTGTTGCATCCGATCTCGGTATCGATCTTCGGCTGGATCGAGTGGTGTACTCGATCTGTCTCTCGCTCTGCATGGCGTCATTTACGTCCGTACCGATTGATCGATTGCATCACTCGATCTCCGTCTCGATCATTCTCCTTGGATCGCCTAGTTGGCTCGATCTTCTGGTCGATCAACTCCTAGATCGCCTAGTTGGCTCGATCTTCTGGTCGATAAACTCCTAGATCGACCGGCCATGCTCGATCTGCTCCTCGATCTCTGGTCCTTAGCATATTTCCGAGCTCCCACGAACTGCTACATCAGCTTCAACACGTCCACGAACCTCGACGACTCCAAAGCAGCCAGAAACAACCTGAATGTGATGCAAAATGCAAGAAAAATGCGTATGCTGATGCAAGAATGCTCTAGGACCCTAAGTGATGCAATCTAACCTAAAACATGGTACAAATGCATGAAAAGCTAACTAATGAGTATGCAAAATGTATGCAATATGAAATAACATCAACTCCCCCAAACTTAATTCTTGCTTGCCCTCAAGCAACAGAAAATAAGTAAAGAAGAGAGGTTTTCAGAAAAAAATGAGTGGGGTTTTAAACTTTTTGCAAAGGTGCCTTTCAAATGAATCAATCTCAATGTCCTAGTTAACAGTTCTAAAATGCTATGCTTACACTCATATTCCAAAGAACTTAGCCATACTCATCACACAAAGAAATTCAAATTATGACTCTCCTATTCCTAACAATCAAAGAAACTCATCCTTTAACATTCATTAACATTCGAACCATGAATCAAACTTATGCACTTTAAAATAAAACACATTTGGCTAAGGATTAAGGTTATGAGCATAGAATGATCTCATTTGAAAAGGGTTTATAATCAGAACAAGGGTTTTTCTCAAAAATGGATGAACTTGTGCATAATGCTAAAGGTAAAGACAATTTATGCATACATGATTATATTCTCATCTACCCATGTAAACTATCAAATGATCCTATACCCCTCTCATTTAAGAATTTTTATCCTCACTCACCACTTAAGAGTCTACCCTTTTCTTTACAAACTAAGCAATCCCCAATTCGAAACAAAGCCATTTTTAAACTTTTAGGCTAGTGAAAAGGTTTTGAAAAATACTTTTGCTCTTTAGAAATTTCTTATTGGTAGCTCTCTTATTATTTTTTTTCTTTTATTTTTTTTTTCTTTATTTGGCACTTAGGCTCTTTTTTTATTTCTTTTTCTTTTCTTTTCTCTTTTTTTTTTTATTTTATTCTGGAGAGCTACATCCTGAAATTAG
The DNA here is from genome assembly GCA_911865555.2 of Thlaspi arvense. Taxonomy (NCBI): domain Eukaryota; kingdom Viridiplantae; phylum Streptophyta; class Magnoliopsida; order Brassicales; family Brassicaceae; genus Thlaspi; species Thlaspi arvense. Next base: position 18,671,230 of record OU466860.2, read on the forward strand.
AGCATACTTAGTTTTTAAAAACAACCTTTCACTTAAAACCTCATTTCTTTCCTTAAAGCACAAACTCTTTGAAACCGAAAACAAATAGACAAGAAAGCAACCCCAATGATCCCCCAAACTTATCCTAAGCCTACACATAGCTTCAAAATGCAAAGCTAGCAACAATATGAAAACCAAATCATGTCGCCTAAACCTAACACTTTATGCCAAGTTCAAACCGAAAGGAAGGCCTCACAAAGATGTCACACAAGAACATTTGGCTTCAAAGGAGGGTAAGGTTCAAGGAGGGAGTTCTACTTAGGCTCACAAAGAGTGGTAAAAAGGAAGAAGAGAGCCTAAATATTTTAAAACCATGTGTTCATTTTCCAATGCATAAGAATGATAATTAGAATTTCAAATTAAGGTTTTCACTTATTAGAATGAGTTTCAAATCATGAGAGTTCAATTCAAGCCACGAAAATCCTAACTTACTTTCATGAAAATGCTAAATCACCACTGATTCGTACCGGTAAATCTTCAAGCAGCCCCACTGGTAACCTCATGCTTCTATCAGCCAGCACCAATGAGATCCGACAGTCTTTAAACCGAGTAAAACCAAGCTTCTTAGCCACGGAGTGAGGCATCAAGTTTATGCTAGCCCCGAGATCACACAAGCAACTCTTGAACTCTAGAGGACCCAAAGCGCAGGGTATAGTGAAGCTTCCAGGGTCTCCCAGCTTCTTAGGGACTATCTCCTTATGTATAACCGCACTACACTCTTCACTTAGAACAAGTACCTCTTTGCTTTCTTTGTTCTTCTTCACAAGGGTGTCCTTGAAAAACTTGGCGCACTTGGGCATCATAGCAAGACAATCTACAAGACGCAGCTTGATTTCCACGTCTCTCAGGTGCTTCTCAAACAAGATTCTGTGCTTCTCGATGAGCTGCTTTTTGAAACGATCGGGAAATGGCAACTTCGGTACGTAAGGTGGGGGCACGTAAGAGTTCTTCTCCTTGGTGGTTTGCTCACTTTTCTTCTCAGCGACAGCCTTATCTCCTCTCCTCGGCCCTTGGATCCAAACGTTGTCAAAGTTTATCTCATCATCATCAGCCGAAGGTTTACCCTCCCCCTCTTGAATTACAACATCCGCGTTGTTCTTTATAGAGACCAGAGTTTGGAGCCCTTTACCGCTTCTCAACGTTATAGCATTAGCATACTCCTTGGGATTCTGCTCACACTTTCCCGGAAGACTGTTCTGACCACTCGTAGTTGCTTTTCCTTTCTCCAGCTGCTTGATCTTGTTGTTTAGTTGGTGATCTGAGTAGAGAAGTCGGTGAGAGATGAGTCTAGACGGGTGTTCATTTCAGCAAACTTCTGGTTGGTAGAGGCTTGCCCTTGTATTAGCTGTTGAAACATTGCTTGAACCGGATCAACTTGTTGTTGCATCGGTTGTTGTTGCTGAGGTGCAAAGCCCGGAGGGTAGTTAGGAGTATAACCCTTGTTGTGTTGTTGTTGCCCTTGGAAGTTGCTCTGCCCTTGACCTTGGAAACCACCACTCGGTTGAAAACCTTTGTTGTAAGGGATGAAAGGTTTTGCTTGCTGAGCAGGGTACACTTGGTCTTTAGGGTTGGCTACGTTGGTGCTTCGGTAAGAGAGGTTGTTGTTCTGGTAGCCTTGGTTGTAGCCTTGAGACTTGTAGTTGTTCTGTCCAGCCACCCAATTTACTTCTTCTTGCCTTAGCTCTAACTCCTCTTGGTTTTCATCAGCTTCACCAACAAAGTGAACATGCTTCTGATTGGCTAACACCAGCTTATCAATCTTCTCATGCAAAGATTTGAGCTCCTTCTTGTGAGACTTTAACTCTGATCCTCTTGGTGCACGGTCATAATCTTCAGCATAGTTTCCATCACTCAACGCCAAGTTTTCTATCAGCTCCATACCCTCTTCTACCTCCTGACCGAGAAAGTTCCCTTTGCTAGCTGTGTCAAGCAACAACCTGATCTTTGGTGAAGCTCCACGGTATATGGTACTGAGTAGTGTCTCCTCGCTGAACCCGTGATGAGGACATTGGATCGTGTAATCTTTGAAATGCTCCATTGCCTCGTTGAATGTCTCGTTGTTCCTTTGAGTGAAACCGCTGATTTCGCTTCTCAACCGTGCTGTCCTGGTGCTTGAGAAGAACTTTGAGAGGAATGCCTTCTTACACTCAGCCCATGATGTGATGGTGCCTTGTGGGAGGGTCTTCTCCCAATGTCTAGCTTTGTCTCCGAGTGAAAAGGGGAAGAGACGCAGCTTTAAAGCATCTTCGGATATGCCATTGATCTTTATCATTCCACATACTTGCTCGAAATTGTCCAAATGCTCCAAGGGGTCTTCCATTGCTAAGCCGTGGAACTTGTTGTTTTGCACCATGGAGATGAAACCTGGCTTGATCTCGAAGTTATTGTTTTGTACCAAACCTATTGTGGTGGGTATTGGGAGCATCTCCGGCTCCTATGATCCTTGGGGGTCTAGCCGCGTGTTGGGGGTTTCCATTGCCCCGTCCTGCTGGAGGAGGTCCTTCTGGATGCTCGTGTTCAGCCATATCTTCAAAGTTAACCAAACCGTGCTGAACAATCTCCTCAAAGGCTCTTGTTTGCTCTCTGACTCTCCTTTGCCGTGAGTGACCAAGTTGATGAATGTTGTCTAAGGGATGAAACAGTCCAAGAATGGCAACGGCGCCATTTGATAAACGTTTTCTAAGCTCGGGTTATGATGCAGAGAGGTTATCAATCTCTAATGCAAGCAATGTTGTAGTACAGCAAGCAAGAGAGAGTCAATCCACTTCTAAGAGATAGAGAATGCACAGAGGATGCAAGGACTAAAGCAAATCTAAGCAAAATGAGACAGTTTATGATAAAATCTCTAAAAACTAGATGCAGCAACTTAAACAGAGTGAAACCTATTTTAAAAATACTAGAAAGTAAGAAACTACCACGAAAAACAAACAGATTAATTAAAGAAGAAAGCTTCAAATTATTAAAATTCGACTAGTGGATCGACCACGAGATCGACCACTAGATCGAGCAGTAACAATCGATCTCGTCTAAAAACTTAAGAACAGTAAAGCTAATGACCAGGATGCTATCAAATAACAAGCGAAAGATGAATTGAGACGTAAAGATGCTAAAAGAAAGGGCCTAGGGTTGAGATTCAAGGTTAGGGGTTTCAAAGGTTCGACCTTGGGTTTGAAAGTTTAGATCGACTCACTTGGTGAGGATCTCTAAGCCTTGAAAACAAAACAAGATCTATCCGTGGCTTTCGGTATAGATCACTCTTTCATCCTCTCATCCAAACCCATGGCTTTTGGTGGAAAGAGAGGTCGAAAGGCAAGGAAAATAGATTTCAAGTAAATGGCTTAACTAGTCCCCCAAACTTCCATGGCTTTTGGGAAGGGGTAAATAGTCTCTAAGGTGTGATCTTCCGAGATTCCTGGATCCTGTCAAGGTAAGGAACCTCTCGGATCATGAAGCTCTTGGCGTGAGAGTATTCAAGCATTAAGATCTCAACACCTTAGAAGAGATAGCCTTTGAAAACATTTAGAAAAACAAACCAAGATCAAAACCCTTTTGACCCCTTAATCCTCTCAACCCCGAACCCAAAGTAAACTACTCGCTACACATAGAGTAAATCAAGCAAAGCATAAGAAACGAGAAAAAAAACATGAAAGGAAAACTGGATTAAACCGAAACGATTCGAATACAAAAGCTTAAGAGAAAAACGAGTTTCAACAATGGTGTTCTTCACGAAAACGAGAGAGAAAACATAAAGAAAATGATAAGGATCTAAAAGTTATCGAAAAAGGACGTCGCCGCCTTGCCCAAAATGCCCAAATAAGCCAATGGTCCCCCCTTCGCTAGCAGCCAAAAACGGTTGAAAGGACAGAGATCGACTCCAAGATCGAGTGATTCTCTCGATCATATCCGGACATCGTGTCTTCGGCTCGATCTGGGTCTCGATCTTCATCGGCGAATCGAGTGTTGCATCCGATCTCGGTATCGATCTTCGGCTGGATCGAGTGGTGTACTCGATCTGTCTCTCGCTCTGCATGGCGTCATTTACGTCTGTACCGATTGATCGATTGCTTCACTCGATCTCCGTCTCGATCATTCTCCTTGGATCGCCTAGTTGGCTCGATCTTCTGGTCGATCAACTCCTAGATCGCCTAGTTGGCTAGATCTTCTGGTCGATCAACTCCTAGATCGACCGGCCATGCTCGATCTGCTCCTCGATCTCTGGTCCTTAGCATATTTCCGAGCTCCCACAAACTGCTACATCAGCTTCAACACGTCCACGAACCTCGATGACTCCAAAGCAGCCAGAAACAACCTGAATGTGATGCAAAATGCAAGAAAAATGCGTATGCTGATGCAAGAATGCTCTAGGACCCTAAGTGATGCAATCTAACCTAAAACATGGTACAAATGCATGAAAAGCTAACTAATGAGTATGCAAAATGTATGCAATATGAAATAACATCAACGTGTACAAGAGAAACCCATGTGCTGTCACTTATGGGATAGATCACGTCAGCTTCTAACAACTTAAGAATCTCCTTCTTAACTACTTCTTTCAAATTAGTGTTTAAACGCCTTTGATGTTCAATAGAGGAAGAGTTCTCATTATCTAAGTGAATCCTATAAGTGCAAAGCATTGGTGAAAGGCCCTTGATGTCAGTTAGAGAGTACCCAATGGCCTTCCTGTACTATCTCAGCTCATTTAGGAACGAGTGCAACTCATCATCACTCAGATCCTCATTCACAATCACGGGGTAAGTATCATTAAGCCCTAAGAAAGCATACCTTAGCCCTTTTGGGAGCTCCTTTAGGTCCACCTTTGGGGCTAGCAGCTCGCTCCAGTCCTCCTCGTGGCTCTTGTTGACGTTCCCATCCTCAGTAGCCTCCTTAGAACCTGAGTCATGACCCAAAAGACTGCTTTCTTGAACCGTTGTCCCCTCCGAGATCGAGTCTTCCAATCGATCTTGTATATTGCTGCATATTTCATGTACTTTGCATACATATAAGTTAGTTTCTCATGCATTTACATTGCATTTTAGGATAGCTTGCATCACTTTAGGTCCTAGAACATTCTTGCACCAGCATATGCTTGTTTCTTGCATTTTGCATCGCATTCAGGTTGTTTTTGGCTACTTTGGAAGTCTTGGAAGGTTCGTGGACCTGCTGAGGTTCGTGAGGAGGTTCGTCGGAACTTGGAGAATCCAAGGACCAGAGATCGAGAAGCGGATCGAGCATGGCCGGTTGATTTAGATGAGATCAACCAGAAGATCGAGTAGTCCATCCGATCCAAGGGAACTGATCGAGATGGAGATCGAGTGAAGCGATCGATCAAGGAGTACAGACGTGAATGATGCCATGCAGAGCGAGAGTTGGATCGAGTCCACCACTCGATCCTCCAAAAATTGACTCCAAGATCGAACGAAGCACTCAATCCACCGAAGAAGATCGAGACCTAGATCGAGCTGAAGTCACGATGTCCGAAGATGATCGAGCGAGATGCTCGATCTCGAGGTCGATCTCAGTGCACTTTAACCATTTTTGGCCGCTAGCGAGGGGGGGACCATCGAGCTGTTTGGCCTATTTCGGGAAGGCGGCGATCATGCTTTTTCACACACGCTTTCACTTTATCATTTTCATCATTTTCATCTTTTTCTCTCTGTTCGAAGGCGATTTCGCCATTGTTAGACTTTGAAGCTTTGTTCTTAAATACTGAATCTTTTAAGCTTTTAGTAATCGTTTTTCATGCTTATGAGTTCATACTTTATGCCTTGCTCGGTTTACTTCATGTGTAGTGAGTAGTTTCATCGGGTTTTGGGGTTGAGAGGATTCAAAGGAGTCGAAAAGGTTTTCAAAGTTTGGTGTTTTCTTGTTCTTCATGGCTTTATCTTCTAGGATCTCGAGCCCTTAAGGCTTAAAGACTCTCATGCCAAGATCTTTATGATCAAAGGGGCCTCTTACCTTGACAGGATCCAGAGGTCTCTGAAAACCGCATCCTAGAGGCTAGTCTACCTTTCCCAAACGCCATGGTAGTTTGGGGGAATAGTTAAGTTGTGTGATTGAAATCTGAGTTCTTTGCCCTTCAATCTCTTTTTACGCCAAACGTCATGGGTCTGGAGGAGAGAATGAAGGAGTGATCCATACCACACGCCATGGATGGATCTTGTGTTGTTTTCAAGGCTTAGAGATTCTCACAAAGTGAGTAGATCGAAACTTTTCAAACCAAGTTTGAACCTTTGAAACCCTTGAACATGAATCTCAACCCTGGACCCTCTTTCTTAGTATTCTTACATCTCTGTTAATCATTCCCTTGCTATCTGTTCGCATCCTGGTCATTAGATTCGTTTCCGTGGAACTTTTAGACGAGATCAATCGTTGTTGCTCGATCTAGTGGTCGATCCAGTGGTCGATCCACTAGTCGATTTTTATAAATTCATAGCTTTGCATTTTAATTATTTTGTTTGTTCCTCGTGGTAGTTCACTCATTTCTAGTATTTTTAAAATAGCTTGGCCTTGCATTTGATCGTTGCATCTAGTGTTTAGGATTTTCACATAAACCGTCCATCATTTGCTTAGCTTTGCATAATGCTTGCATTCTCATTGCACTTTCTAGCTCCTAGGTGTGGATTGACACTCACTTGCATACTATACTACATCTCAGTGTTACATTTGAGCTTTGATACAACATCATAATCCAAAAACCTGTTATCAATCTTGCACTCGTTCTGGTCCGGATCGAGCAACTTCACTCGATTCACCCGCTCGATTTGATTGGGATCGAGCAGGAGATCGTGCACCAAGAGGTTCTGAGCTAGAGTCTCACAAGAAAGAGCTTAAGTCATTGCATGAGAAGATTGATAAGCTGGTTTTGGCTAACCAGAAGCATGTTCACTTTGTTGGTGAAGCGGATGAAACCTTAGAAGAGCTTGAGTTGAGTCAAGAAGAAGCCAATTGGGTGGCGGGTCAAAACAACTACAAACCTCAAGGATATTCACAAGGCTACAATCAGAACAACAATCTCTCCTATAGGAGCACCAATGTCGCGAACCCTAAAGATCAAGTGTACCCTGCTCAGCAAGCAAAGCCTTTCGTACCATACAACAAAGGTTTTCAGCCGAGTGGTGGCATCCAAGGGCAAGGGCAGAGCAACTTCCAAGGACAACAGCAAGGAAACAAGGGTTATACGCCAATGTACCCTCCGGGCTTTGTTCCTCAACAACAACCGATGCAACAACAACAAGTTTATCCTGTCCAAGCTATGTTTAGACAATTGATTCAAGGGAAAGCATCTACAAATCAGAAGTTTGCCGAGATGAACACTCGTTTAGACTCCTCTCTCACGGATTTCTCTACTCAGATTACAAACTTGAATAACAAGATCAAGCAACTAGAGAAAAGAAAGGCGAGTACAAGTGGTCAGAATAGCTTACCGGGCAAGTGTGAGCAGAATCCCAAGGAATACACCAACACCATCACGCTAAGGAGTGGGAAAGCGCTTGCACCTACGGTTACTTCTAAGTACAACAAGGACATTGTAATTCAAGAGGGGGAGGGTAAGCTTTCAGCTGATGATGTGATCAACTTCGACAATGTTTGGATTCAAGGGCCAAGGAGAGGTGAGAAAGCGGTTGTTGAGAAGAAAGTGGAGCAAGCTTCTAAGGAGAAGGAGGCTTATGTGCCTCCACCGTATGTACCCAAGCTACCTTTTCCTGGCCGCTTCAAGAAGCAACTCATAGAGAAGCATAGAATCTTGTCTGAGAAGCATCTTAAGGATTTAGAAATCAAGCTACCTCTCGTGGACTGCCTTGCCATGATGCCTAAATGCACCAAATTCTTCAAAGACACGCTCGTGAAGAAGAATAAGGAAAGCAAGGAAGTGCTAGTTCTTAGTGAGGAATGTAGGGCCGTAATACACAAGGAGATAGTTCCCAAGAAGTTAGGAGATCCCGGAAACTTCACTATACCTTGCGCTTTAGGTCTTTTGGAGTTCAAGAGTTGTCTTTGTGATCTCGGAGCTAGTATAAATCTGATGCATCATTCTGTGGCAAATAAACTTGGCTTTACCCGGTTCAAAGATTGTAGAATCTCGTTGGTACTAGCTGACAGAAGCGTGAGGTTACCCGTGGGTTTTCTTGAGGACTTGCCAGTAAGAATCAGCAGTGTAAACGTGCCTACGGACTTCGTTGTGTTGGAAATGGATGAAGAACCTAAGGATCCACTCATTCTCGGTAGACCGTTCTTAGCCACCGCCGGAGCCATCATAGACGTCAAGAATGGGAAGATAGCTCTGCACCTGGGTAAAGATATAAGGCTGGACTTTGATATCAATGAGGTTTTGAAGAAACCTACGATAGAAGGGCAAGCTTTCTCAATCCAGACGTTGGAAGCTTTAGCGGATGAGTTGCTAGAAGAGTTAGCTCAGAAGGATCATTTGAAGCTGGAATAAACTAAGGAGCCAGGAGAGTTTGGTTATTTGGATCAGAGGACTCAGGAATACGTTAACCTGCTTGATTCAAGGAAAGTTGTGTCTTGAAAATGAAAGCGCTTGCCTAGAGATCGACTCTGAGATCTATGACATTACTCGATCCAGGGGTCAAATCGACAAGATAATCGAGAACACAACTCGATCCGGTGCAACAATCGACAGTCAGATCGAGGAGGGTGATCGATCTAGGAATTTAATCGAGTCCGAGATTGAGAATTGCCTTCCGATCAGTTCAGGGTCCAATCCGGAGATCGACCCAGCATCTCGATCTCTCACTCGATCCACATTAAATCGAGTGAGTGAATCGAGTGAAACGGCTCGATCTAGACGACATCGAGAGCAAGATCACTGGATGACTCGATTTCAGACGGGACAACGGTTTAAGAAAGCAGCCTCAAGGGACATTTCTCGGGTTCTAAGGAAGGTTCCAAGGAGGAAAAAAACAGCAACAGCCACGAGGATGACTGGAGCGAGCTGCTAGCCCCAAAGGTGGACCTTAAGGAGCTCCCAAAAGGATTAAGGTACGCTTTCTTAGGGCTAAACGAAACCTATCCTGTGATTGTGAATGAAAACTTAAGTGATGATGAGTCGCACTCGCTCTTAACTGAGTTGAGAAAGTATCGGAAGGCCATTGGGTACTCTCTAAGTGACATCAAGGGCCTTTCACCAATGCTTTGCACTCATAGGATTCACTTGGATAATGAGAACGCCTCTTCTATAGAACATCAAAGGCGTTTGAATCCTAATTTGAAAGAGGTTGTTAAGAAAGAGATTCTTAAGCTATTAGAAGCTGACGTGATCTATCCCATAAGTGACAGCATGTGGGTTTCTCCTGTACACGTGGTGCCTAAGAAGGGAGGGATCACGGTCATTAAGAATGACAAAGATGAGCTTATACCTACTAGAACTACTACAGGACACCGTATGTGCATTGATTACAGGAAGCTCAATCTTGCTACTAGAAAGGATCATTTTCCCTTGCCTTTTATTGATCAAATGCTTGAAAGACTTGCTAATCATCCCTACTATTGCTTTCTTGATGGATATAGAGGATTTTTCCAAATACCAATTCATCCAAATGATCAGGAGAAGACGACCTTTACATGCCCTTATGGCACCGTCGCGTATCGAAGGGTTGTGTAACGCACCGACTACGTTTCAGCGGTGTATGATGTCAATCTTCTCTGATCTAATAAAAGAGATGGTAGGGGTGTTTATGGATGACTTCTCGGTCTATGGGCTTCCTTTTCTGCGTGTTTGTTAAATCGTCACAAGGTACTAAAGCGTTGTGAGGAGACAAACTTGGTGCTTAACTGGGAGAAATGCCACTTCATGGCGAAGGAAGGGATCGTGCTTCGCCATAAGATATCAGAGAAGGGCATTGAAGTTGACAAGGCTACGGTTGAGGTTATGATGAGTCTTGAGCCGTCGATTAACATCAAAGGAGTGAGGAGTTTCTTGGGACACGCTGGCTTCTATAGGCGCTTCATCAAGGATTTCTCTAAGATTGCACGCCCTCTTACACGGCTGTTGTGCAAGGAAGCTGATTTTGTGTTTGATGAGGAGTGTTTGCAAGCTTTCGTGACTATCAAGGAAGCTCTAGTATCCGCGCCTATAGTGCAAGCACCGGACTGGGCTCTACCGTTCGAGATTATGTGCGATGCTTGTGACTATGCCGTGAGAGCCGTTCTAGGTCAAAGGAAGGATATGAAACTGCACGTGATTTACTATGCTTTAAGGTACACGCAAACAAGGTACACTACTACGGAGAAGGAGCTATTGGTAGTAGTGTTCGTCTTTGGGAAGTTCCGGTCATACCTCGTGGGTTCCAAGGCCGTTGTTTATACAGATCACGCGGCCTTGAGGTACATCTATTCCAAGAAGGACACTAAGCCGAGGCTTTTGAGATGGATTCTTCTTCTTTAGGAGTTTGACATGGAGATTAAAGACAAGAAAGGGATAGAGAATGGCGTCGCTGACCATCTCTCTCGGTTAAGAATCAACGAGTCTCTTCCCTTAGATGTTTCGCTTCCCGAGGAACAACTCATGGCGATCACTACGGCTGTTTGTGGAAAGCTAGAGGGGCAGTTTGCGGAGGTTCTGAGCTTCAAAGAGGAGGATCTTCCTTTGTACGCTGATGTCGTGAACTACATGGCATGCGGAGAGGAGCCAACTCATCTCGACAGCTACCACAAGAAGAAGTTCATGAGAGACGCAAGCAACTACTTTTAAGACGAGCCTTACCTGTACAAGAGAGGAGTTGATTGCTTATACCGGAGATGTGTTACAAAGGAAGAAGCCAAGGACATTCTCTTTCACTGCCATGGCTCTTCCTACGGAGGACATTTTGCTTCATTCAAGACCGCTACAAAGGTCTTACAAGCCGGTTTCTGGTGGCCGTCTATCTTCAAGGATGCTCATCAGTTCGTGAAGAGTGTGAGGCTTGTCAACGCGCAGGAAACATCACTAAAAGGAACGAGATGCCTCAATTTCCTATCTTTGAGGTTGACGTCTTCGAGGCGTGGGGCATAGACTTCATGGGGCTGTTTCCTTCTTCCTACAGCAACAAGTTCATCTTAGTAGCTGTTGATTACGTGTCTAAATGGGTTGAGGCTATTGCTTCCCCTACAAATGACTCTAAGGTGGTGATCAAGCTCTTTAAGAGCATCATATTCCCGAGGTTTGGAGTACCCAAGGTGGTGATAAGCGACGGAGGAAGCCACTTCATCAACAAGCTGTTTGAAATCCTTCTAAGGAAGTATGGCGAGAAGCACAAGGTAGCTACACCTTACCATCCTCAAACGAGTGGCCAAGTGGAGGTCTCTAACCAACAGATCAAGGCGATACTTGAGAGAACAGTTGGGACAACTCGGAAGGATTGGGCGGTGAAGTTAGATGACGCTCTGTGGGCTTACCGGACTGCTTTCAAAACGCCCATTGGTACTACTCCTTTCACTCTTCTCTACGACAAAGGATGTCACCTCCCCGTTGACCTGGAACATAGGGCATTGTGGGCTGTGAAGCGGCTGAATTTTGATCTAAAGACAGCTCAGGAAAAGCGCTTAATCCAGCTACACGAGCTTGATGAGCTAAGGCTGGATGCTTATGAAAGTGCTACGATCTACAAGGAGTGTATCAAGGCTGCTCACGACAAGAATTTGGTACCCAAGGAGCTTAAGGAAGGGAGTTTGGTGCTGTTTTACAATTCAAGGCTCAAGCTCTTTCCAAGAAAGCTAAAGTCACGATGGAGCGGTCTGTATGAAATCAAGGAGGTATTGCCCTACAGAGCTGTCACGTTGGTAGGCAAGAGTGGGAGTGCATTCACAGTGAACGGACACAGAGTTAAGCCAAACATGGCAAGTGCATCTGACAAGGAGAGCACCTCAATGCTTCTCCAAGACCCACCATCTGCCTAAACCAAGTAAAGTCTAGCTAAAGACGTTAAAGAAAATGCACTTGGGAGGCATTTCCATGTCTATCTTGTATATATTTTTGCTTTATTTCTCTTTCAGCTTTATGTTTTTATCTTGTGAGTGTGTGGGAACAAGTATGAGGGATTGCAGGCCCTGATCTTAGATCCAAAAGGAGTAAGAAGGGGCGAGTATAGGCTAGAGATCGAGCGCTAGATCGACTAATCCTGGCTCGATCTTTGCTAGATCGAGCTAGTGAATCAAGAGGAGCTAGTCGATCTAGATGAGATCGAGTAGACAGATCACGACACAGTCGAACACGAGAGGACGAACACCCTATACGTTTAGCCTTAAAAGCAAACGAGAGGTGGAACAACTGAGTCACTCGATTCTCAATGCTATATCGAATAGTCTACTCGGTCTGCCACTCGATCCAAGCTTAAATCAACTCCTGAATCGAGGACGTGGCTCGATCATGAGGACTTAGCCGTCATGCCAAAAAACTCAAGGAACGAGAGGTGTTATCGATCCAAGACTCGATTCAATTCGAATCGAATCCCCAATCGAGCAACCCTCTCGATCCAAGCCATTATGGGCATGAGATCGAGTCCTAGATCGACCAAATGGACTCGATCTCGTGCCGAGGTAACATTTTCTTTTCCCTCCTTTCCTCTTTCTCTCCAGTTTTTAAATTCAAAAAGTTGTCAAAGCAAGCATCTTTGACCATGAAAGATGTGCCTTGACCACAACTTTTGTCAGAAAACCACTTCTTTTACCCATGGTTTTGTTTTTGTTAGCCTTTAAATGTTTTCAACCACTTTCACACTCTCTCATTCTTGTTTTCTCGAGTTGTTAGGCAAAAGAGAGTGAATTCTTGTTTTCGAAAGGCTAACAGGCATCTTTTTCAATCTTTGCAAAGGTATTTTTGAATCTTTAAAAAAATCTCCGAAAATATCCCTTTTTATTCGCTTTGATTGTTTTAGATGCTAGGACGGTTTAAAATTTTTAAAAATAGCTTGATAATAGGAAAAATTCTAGATTTCTCTCTATCTCTAGATATGACTCTCTATTATTTTGTTATAATTTTTATAAATCCCCCAAAATTCTAGGGTATTAGTTATTAGATTTCTTCTTAGCTTCTCTTTTTGTCTCATTATATCGCCGTTTTGCTCGTTGCTTTGCTTGAAAAACTCGTTTCAGGCACAATGGCTCCGAAAAGAACGAGAGAAGAGACAGCACAAGGAGGAAACCAAGAAGTGGCTGTTCAGGAGAGGGTTCGTTGGAATCCGAATGAGAACGAGGAGCCGTTGGAAGACCAGCTCGGAGATGACGTGAACTATGAGTGCATCCTTGCTGCTTCGTTGGTCAAATACAAGGCGTATGCCTTGAGATGCAAGGCAAGCTCGTCACTCAATGGCGGTTTCCTCACACCCTTGTTCGTGCAAGCCGGCGTGCCTCTTCAGAACTTCACTCTCGTTCGGGATAGAGCCTTCATGGACGAGACATACCTAAGGAACACTGATAGCTTGGGACGCATGCCAGCCGATGGTTTCTTTGAGTACTTTTTCGTTGATGAGGAGAATGAGAAGAGGGCTTGCATCTTGCCAAACCAAACCGAGAGCGAGGTGTTTGGCATTGGGAACATCGAGTTTCTACCAAGCATAGATGAATGCTTTGCTCCTCTAGGAGCCGCGGCAAAAATTCAGCAAGCTACTCGCCCAAGATCAGAGTCTCCAGCCACGGATGATGAGATGCCCGAAGCCTTTGTCCTCCCTAAGCTAGACTTTGAGCCACGGACCAAGACAGAAAAGTTCTTTGCTTCTGTTGTGGAGATGCAAAGAAAGATCAACAAGTGGCAGAGCAAAGTCATCAAGAAGCTTTCCAAGAAGGTCAAAGTGCTTCAAGGAGCTTCACCAAAGCAAGCTGCAAGTGAGGAGGTCCAACAACCCGAGAAGAGGAGACTTTCAACCGATGGAGTTGCCAACCGTGAGACTCAAGGCAGCAACATTCAGCCGGCGCGTCTCTCTGTCCAAGAGCCAGCTTCCAAAGGCAAAGCCATAGTATCTAGCTCGTCAGGAACATCCTCAAGTTCCAGCCGAGGCTAGACCCGAGGTACTAACAACCTTCCATTGTACATACCGTTCATGTTTTCTTGATTTTTGCTTTGTGGTTTGAGCTCTCTCGAATTTGTTTCCCATCAGGACGGTGTCATTCAAGTTTGGGGGAGTATGTGTGTGGTTTGACATGTTTATTTTGCTCTTATTTTATCTTTGCATCCCTTGAGTCTTGCATGCATCTAAGGCAAAGAAAAGAAAAGGAAAAAATTGGTAAAATTTTTAAAAAATTTCCAAAAAAATTCATGTAGTTGCATTCACATTGTTAAGCATTTTAGGATTGAGTCTAGAATTTTTAAGCATCTAGGTTGTTTACATTTGCATAAGGGGTTAAAGTTTTCTTAAAAAGGTGTTAAAACTCATGAATTGTTTCTATGCCCTAGTTTTTAGTTCTCTAATGCTTTGCTCACACTTTGAAAGTAAGTCCTTACCATGCTTGGATCACTTGTTTTGATTTTCGTGACTTGAATTGAACATTCATGATTTGAAACTTGTCCTAATAAGTGAGACCCCTAATCTGAATTTTTAAATATCATTCTTATGCATTTGAAAATGAACACATGGATCTTAAAAATATTTAGGCTCTCTTCCTCCTTTTACCACTCTTTGTGAGCCTAAGTAAAACTCCCACCATCACCCTTACCTTTCTTTCAAGCCAAGCTTTCGTGTGTGACATCATTGTGAGGCCTCTTTTTGGGTTGAACTTAGCATAACGTGTTACGTTTAGGCGACATGATTATGTTCTAATATGATTGCTAGCTTTGCGTTTTGAAGCTAGATGTAGGCTTAGGATAAGTTTGGGGGTTTTGATGGGATTGCTTTCATGTTTATATGCTTTCGGTTTCAAAAGAGTTTGGTATTTGAAGTGAACAAAAATGTTTTAAGTGAAAGGCTTTGTTTTTAAAAATGTATAATGCTCTAAGTATTTCAGAAGATTGCTCTATTTAGTAAAAAAAAAAAAAAAAGAGAAAGGAGCCTAAGTGCCAAAATAAAATAAAAAGAAAAAGAAAGAAATATAATAAGAGAGCTATCAATAAGAAAAATTAAAGAGCTAAAATATTTTTAAGCCTTTTCACTAGCTTAAAGAGTAAAAATGTTTTCTGTTTTTATTTTGGATTTGAGCTTAATAAAGGTAGTCTCTAGGAGGGTGAGTGAGCTAAAAAGAAAAGAAAATGAGAGGGGTTTTAGGATTATTGTTAGTGTACAAGGGTAGATGAGAATCTAATCATGTATGCATCAATTGCCTTTACCTTTAGCATTATGCATAAAGTGCATACCATTCATGAGAGAAACCCATTGCATTGTGAAACCCTCTTTAAAATGAGATCATTCTATGCTCATAGCCTTCACCCTTAGCCAAATGTGTTTTGCTTTAAAGTGCATAAGTTTGATTCATGGTTCGGTCATTAATGAATGTTAAAGGATGAGTTTGTTTGATTGTTTGGAATAGGAGAGTCATGATTTGAAATTCATTGTATGATGGGTATGGCTAAGGTTCTTTGGAGTATGAGTGTGCGCATTGCATTTTATAACTAGTAACTAGGACGTTGAGATTAATTCATTTTAAAGACACCTTTGCAAGAAGCTTGAAACCCTCGTTTGTTTTAAAACCTCTCTCCCTTCTTGAATTTTGTTTGCTTGAAGGCAAGCAAAAGGCAAGTTTAGGGGAGTTGATATTGCTGCATATTTCATGTCCTTTGCATACATATAAGTTAGTTTTTCATGCATTTACATTGCATTTTAGGATAGCTTGCATCACTTTAGGTCCTAGAGCATTCTTGCACCAGCATATGCATGTTTCTTGCATTTTGCATTGCATTCAGGTTGTTTGCTACTTTGGAAGTCTTGGAAGTTTCGTGGACGTGCTGAGGCTCGTGAGGAGGTTCGTGGGAACTTGGAGAATCCAGGAATGCTTGCTAAGGACCAGAGATCGAGAAGCAGATCGAGCATGGCCGCTCGATCTAGATGAGATCGACCAGAAGATCGAGTAGTCCATCCGATCCAAGGGAACTGATCGAGACAGAGATCGAGTGAAGCGATCGATCAAGGAGTACAGACGTGAATGACGCCATGCAGAGTGAGAGTCGGATCGAGTCCACCACTCGATTCTCCAAAAATCGACACCAAGATTGAACGAAGCACTCGATCCACCGAAGAAGATCGAGATACAGATCGAGCTGAAGTCACGATGTCCGAAGATGATCGAGCGAGATGCTCGATCTCGAGGTTGATCTCAGTGCACGTTTACCGTTTTTGGCCGCTAGCGAGGGGGGGAGCATCGAGCTGTTTGGCCTATTTCGGGAAGGCGGCAATCATGCTCTTTCACACACGCTTTCACTTTATCATTTTCATCTTTTTCTCTCTGTTCGAAGGCGATTTCGCTATTGTTAGACTTTGAAGCTTTGTTCTTAAATACTGAATCTTTTAAGCTTTTAGTAATCGTTTTTCATGCTTATGAGTTCATACTTTATGCTTTGCTCGGTTTACTTCATGTGTAGTGAGTAGTTTCATCGGGTTTTGGGGTTGAGAAGATAAAAAGGGGTCGAAAAGTTTTTCAAAGTTTGGTGTTTTCTTGTTCTTCATGGCTTTCTCTTCTAGGATGTCAAGCTCTTAAGGCTTAGTGACTCTCACGCCAAGATCTTTATGATCAAAGGGGCCTCTTACCTTGACAGGATCCAGAGGTCTCTGAAAATCGCATCCTAGAGGCTAGTCTACCTTTCCCAAACGCCATGGTAGTTTAGGGGACAAGTTAAGCCGTGTGTTAGAAATCTGAGTTCTTTGCCCTTCAATCTCTTTTTCCACCAAACGCCATGGGTCTGGAGGAGAGAATGAAGGAGTGATCCATACCACACGCCATGGATGGATCTTGTTTTGTTTTTAAGGCTTAGAGAATCTCACAAAGTGAGTAGATCGAAAGTTTTCAAACCAAGTTTGAACCTTTGAAACCTTTGAACATGAATCTCAACCCTGGACCCTCATTCTTAGTATTCTTACAGCTTTGTTAATCATTTGCTTGCTATCTGTTCGCATCCTGGTCATTAGATTCGTTTGAGTAGAACTTTTAGACGAGATCGATCGTTGTGGCTCGATCTAGTGGTCGATCCAGTGGTCGATCCACTAGTCGATTTTTATAAATTCATAGCTTTGCATTTTAATTATTCTGTTTGTTCCTCGTGGTAGTTCACTCATTTCTAGTATTTTTAAAATAGCTTTGCCCTGGATTTGATTGTTGCATCTAGTTTTTAGGATTTTCACCAAAACCGTCCATCATTTGCTTAGCTTTGCATAATCCTTGCATTCTCATTGCACTTTCTAGCTCCTTGGTGTGGATTGACACTCACTTGCATACTATACTACATCTCAGTGTTGCATTTGAGCTTTGATACAACATCATACTCCAAAAACCTGTTATCAATCTTGCACTCGTTCTGGTCCGGATCGAGCAACTTCACTCGATTCACCCACTCGATTTGATTGGGATCGAGCAGGAGATCGCGTCCTTGTCTCATTCTCTGAGCTGATCGATTGACTTCTCTCGATCTTCCCATCGATTGTTTTGCTGGATCGCTCAGTGTCCTCGATCTTCTTGTCGATTTCTGTCTTGGATCGAGTGATCTTCTCGGTTTCCTGATCGATCTCTAGGCATCCGCCTTCATCTTCTTTGACAACTTTTTTAGAGTCAAGAAGATTAACGTACTCCTGAGTCCTCTGATCCAAGAAACCGTACTCTCCTCTCTCCATAGTCAATGCCAGCTTCAAGTGATCCTCTTGTGCAAGCTCTTCTAGCAGTTCATCCGCCAAGGCATCCAACGTTTCTATGTAGAATGCTTGCCCTTCTAAGGTGGGCTTCTTCAGGACCTCATTGATGTCAAAATCCAGCTTTATGTCCTTGCCCATGTGTAGAGCTATCTTCCCATTCTTGACATCAATGATTCCTCCGGCGGTTGCAAGGAACGGTCTTCCTAGTACCAGCGGATCTTTAGGCTCTTCATCCATCTCAAGCACAACAAAGTCAGTTGGTACATTGACATCGCTTATTCTTACTGGAAGATCTTCTAGAAAACCCACTGGGAGTCTGACGCTTTTATCTGCTAACACAAGGGAGATCATACATTCTTTGAACCGTGTAAAACCAAGCTTATTTGCTATAGAATGGGACATGAGATTGATACTTGCACCCAAATCGCATAAGCAGCTCTTGAACTTCAATGGACCCAAAGCACAAGAAATGGTAAAGGATCCTGGATCTCCTAGCTTCTTAGGAACAATCTCCTTGTGAATGATGGCACTACACTCTTCACTAAGCACCAAGACTTCTTTACTCTCCCTGTTCATCTCTGTTAGAGTGTCTTTGAAGAACTTAGCACACTTTGGCATCATAGCTAAGCAATCAACAAGAGGAAGCTTGATCTCTACATCCCTTAGATGCTTCTCAAACAAAAGTCTATGCTTCTCTATCAGCTGTTTCATGAAGCGGCTAGGAAAAGGAAGCTTAGGCACATACGGTGGAGGCACATAAACATCTTCTCTTTAGTAGCTTGCTCCACTTTCTTCTCTACGGCTACCTCTTTACCCTTTCTTGGTCTCCCAATCCAGACATTATCAAAGTTGATCTCCTCATCAGCTGAAAGCTTATCCTCCCCCTCTTGAACCACAATGTCCTCATTGGTCTTAGGAGAAGCTCGTGGTGGAAGTTCTTTGCCACTCCTTAGTGTAATGGAATTGGCGTATTCCTTGGAATTCTGCTCACACTTGCCCGGTAAGCTGCTCTGACCGCTTGTAGTAGCCTTTCCCTTCTCTAACTGCTTGATTTTGTTGTTCAGGTTGGTAATCTGAGTTGAGACGTCAGTAAGAGATTAGTCAAGGCGGTTGTTCATCTCGGCAAACTTCTGATTAGTGGAAGCTTGACCTTGAAGCAACTGCTGGAACATAGCTTGGATTGGATCTTGTTGTTGCGGTTGCATTTGTTGTTGTTGAGGAAAAAAGCCGGGAGGAAACATAGGAGTGTAACTTTTGTTGCCTTGCTGCTGCTGCTGACCTTGAAAGTTCACTTGCCTCTGCCCTTGAAAGCCACTATTCGCTTGAAAACCTTTGTTATAAGGAACAAACGGTTTTGCTTGCTAAGGGGGGTACACTTTATCTTTAGGGTTTTCAACATTTGTGCTTCGGTAAGAGAGATTGTTGTTGGCTTGGTACCCTTGTGAATATCCTTGAAGCTTGTTGTAGTTCTGACCAGAAATCCAGTTAGCCTCTTCTTGGCTCAAGTCTAACTCTTCCAAGACCTCTTCTTGTTTACCAACAAAGTGTACATGCTTCCGGTTTGCAAGCACAAACTTGTCAATCTTTTCATGCAAGGACTTAAGCTCTTTCTTGTGAGACTCTAGCTCAGATCCTCTCGGTGCACGGTCATAGTCTTCAGCGTAGTTACCATCACTCAATGCCAAGCTCTCAATTAGCTCCATGCC
The DNA here is from genome assembly GCA_911865555.2 of Thlaspi arvense. Classification (NCBI taxonomy): domain Eukaryota; kingdom Viridiplantae; phylum Streptophyta; class Magnoliopsida; order Brassicales; family Brassicaceae; genus Thlaspi; species Thlaspi arvense. Next base: position 18,690,737 of record OU466860.2, read on the forward strand.
CTCTTCTACTTCTTGACCAAGGAAATTTCCCTTGCTTGCCGTGTCAAGTAGCATACAGATCTATTGCAATGCTCCACGGTAGATTGTGCTTAGAAGAGTCTCTTCACAGAAACCGTGGTGAGAACACAGAATGGTATAGTCATTGAATCTCTCCATGGCTTCATTGAATGTCTCATTCTGCCTTTGAGTGAAGCCGCTGATCTCACTTTGCAACCATGCTGTTCTTGTACTAGAGAAGAACTTTGAGAGGAAGGCCTTCTTACACTCAGCCCAAGAGGTAATGGTGCCTTGTGGAAGTGTCTTCTCCCAATGTCTAGCCTTGTCTCGGAGAGAGAATGGAAAGAGACGCAGCTTGAAAGCATCTTCGGATATGCCATTAATTTTGATCATCCCACAAACTTGCTCAAATTTGTCAAGATGCTCCAACGGGTCTTCCATTGTCAGTCCATGGAACTTGCTATTCTTAACTATAGAGATGAGTCCTGGCTTTATCTCGAAGTTGTTGTTCTGTACCGGTGGATGAGTGATCCCAAAACGATTATGATGCGTATTAGGAGCATCTCCAGCACCAATGATCCGTGGGGGGTCTAGCCGCGTGGATGGGGTTTCCATTGCCCCTTCCTATAGCACCGTGAGCTGGTGGAGGTCCTTCAGGATGTTCTTGCTCAGCCATTGTTGCTCCACTGAATCGGCCTGAAAAATCTCCTCAAAAGCTCTAGCTTGCTCTCTAACTCTTCTTGATCTTGCGTGTCCAAGTTGATGAATATTGTCTAGGGGTGTAAGTAAGTTGTTGTCACCCCTAGAATGCAGATTCATGTGTCTAAAGGCAGAGAGATTAGTAACCAAAATGAAAACAAAGGCTTAGTCTTTACTAAACCCCAAATCTTAATGCTTCCTAGCAACCTAAGATGGCAATGGCGCCATTTGATAACAGACTTCTTATATGGATGCAAGCAGGAGGTTATCAGAACTCAAGCAGTACACAGTTGTAGTATAGCAAGAGGTATCAATCCAATCCTAGGGAGCAGGAAGAGCAATGAGAATGCAAGGATCTAGTGAATCTAAGCAAATATGATAAATGATTGGTAAATTCAAGGAAAACTAAGTGCAGCGATCTAATGCAATGCAAAACAATTTTAAAATCCCTGGAAGAGGGTTAACTACCACTAGGAACAAGCAAAAGATGAAAAATGCAAAGCTACTAAAAACTAAAAATCGACCAGTAAATCAATCATTGGACCGAGCAGAATGGATTGATCTAACAAGCAACTTAAACAGAACGACTTCTAATGATCAAGAATGAAAGCTAAATGACAAGCGAATGATTAACAGAGATTTAGAATACTAAAAGAGAGGGTTCAGGCTCGAGGGTCATATTCAAGGGTAACAAAGATTCAAGCTTTGGTTTTGAAAACATTTAGATCTACTCTTTTAAGAGGTTTCTCTAGGCCTTGAAAACAAAACAAGAACCATCCATGGCGTGTGATATGGTTCACTTCCTCAACCCCTTCTCCAAACCGATGGCGTTTGGTGGAAAAGGTGATTGAAGAGCAACAAAAAAGATTTCAAATATTGACCTAACTAATCCCCTAAATAACCATGGCGTATGGGAAAGGAAGGATTAATCTCTAGGATCTGGTTTTCCAGGACATCTGAATCCTATCAAGATAAGATAGCCTTTTGTTCATAGAGACCTTTTTCAAGGCTCTCTAGGCTTTAAGATCCCAAGATCCTAGAAGAGAAGGTATGAAGAACAAAGAAAACACAAAGCTTTAAACCCTTTCAACCCTTTTGAATCACCTCAACCCCAAAACCCGGAACGACTACTCACTACACAGGTTTAAGATCGAATCAAAAGCAATAAACGATTAGCTAGGGATGATCAACAAAAGATTAAAAGAAAAACTGCTTGATAATAAAAGATTCAAAAGTTCAAAAACTGAAAAAGCTTAACGTATTGCAACAATGGCGAATCGCCTAACTTAGAGAGAAAACAGAAAAGACAGAATTAAGATTGTGAAAGCGAATGGCTGCTTTTGCCAAAAATGGCTAAACCGTTGCCAACAATCATATCCTTTAACATTCATTAAACTCAAAACCGTGAATCACACTTATGCACTTTAAAACCGAATACACTTGGCTAAGGGACAAGTGTTGCAAGATGAAAATGATCTCGCTTACAAGGGCTATTCAAACAAGGGGTTATCTCAAAGAATGGCTGAACTTTCACTTAATGCTTAAGGTGAAGACAATTGATGCATACATGATTAGACCTTCATCTACCCATGCATACTAATCAAAGTTCCTAGAACCCTCTCTCATTTTTCTTATCTTTTAAAGCTCACTCACCCTCTTAAAGACTACCCTTATCACCAAGGCAATTCGCCTAGCAAAAACCCAAGTAAAAGCATCATTTTAAAACTCTTTAGGTTAGTGGAAAGGCTGAAATTATACTTAGCTCTTCTCTACTACTTTGATATCTCTCTACTCATTTTTTTTTTCTTTTTAAACACTAGGCCTTTTGGCTTTTTTTCTCTTTTTATTTTCATTTTGAGAGCTACCTTCTTAGTTAAACTTAGAGCTTTTATTTTTTTAAAACAGCTCGATCTGGTTCTCGATCTGCATGGCGTCATTCACGTTTGTACTCGAGATCGATCTCCTCTCTCGATCCTGCCTCCTGAATCGACTTGGTGCACTCGATCTTCTGGTCGATCTCATCTAGATCGACCTGCCTTGCTCGATCCGCTACTCGGTCTCTGGTCTTTTGCTGCAGGGTTGAGTTCTCCAAGCGTCCATAAGCTTCCTCACGAGCCTTAGCACATCCATGAATCCTCCAAAGCTCCAAAGTGTCCAAAAACAACCTGAATATGATGCATAATGTAAGAAATATGCGAATGCTAATGCAAAAGTGCTCTAGGACCTAAAATAGTGTAAACTAGCCTATAATGCATGATGAATGCATAAAAAACTACCCTAGATGTATGCAAAATATGCAGAATATATGGCAATATTAGTGGCTTGTGTTGACGTCGCTGTCCTCACTGCCCTCCTTAGACCCCGAGTCATGAGCTTTAAGGATGCTTCCTTGAACCGTTGTCCCCTCTGAGATCGAGTCATCCAGTCGATCTTCCACTCGTTCTGGTCCGGATCGAGTAACTTCACTCGATTCACCTACTCGATTGGATGTGGATCGAGCAGGAGATCGAGTCCCCGACTCGTTCTCTGAACTGATCGATTGGCCTCTCTTTATCTTCTCATCGTTCTCTTTTCTGGATCGACCAACCTCCTCGATCTTCTTGTCGATTGCTATCCTGGATCGAGTGATCTCCTCGATTCCCTGATCGATCTCTAGGCATTCGCCTTCATCTTCCTTCACAGCCTTGCGAGAATCAAGGATGTGAACGTATTCTTGAGTCTGATCACTCAGAAAACCAAACTCTCCATACTCCTTTGTCAAGGCCAGCTGCAAGTGCTCTTCCTGTGCTAGCTCCTCAAGCAACTTATCGGCTAAAGCGTCTAGAGTCTCAATGTAGAAAGCTTGTCCTCCAATGGTTGGCTTCTTCAAGAATTCATTGATTTCAAAGTCCAGCTTGATGTCCTTGCCCAAGTGTAGAGAAATCTTGCCATTCTTCACGTCAATGATGGCCCCAGCGGTTGCAAGAAACGGTCTTCCAAGGAATAGAGGATCCTGTGGTTTTTCATCCATCTCTAAAACAACAAAGTCGGTTGGCACGTTAACTACATTGATCCTCACGGGAAAGTCTTCAAGCATACCCTCAGGAAGTCTTATACTTCTATTAGCTAGCACCAGAGAGATCCTACACTCCTTGAACTTGGTAAAACCGAGCTTCTTTGCAATGGAATGGGGCATGAGATTGATGCTTGCTCCTAAATCACATAAACAGCTTTCAAATTTCAAGGGACCAAGAGCACAAGGAATGGTGAATGACCCTGGATCTCCAAGCATCTTCGGAACTATCTCTTTGTGTATGATGGCGCTGCAGTCTTCACTAAGAACCAAAACCTCTTCACTCTCCTTGCTCTTCATAGTTAGTGTATCCTTGAAGAACTTGGCAAACTTAGGCATCATGGCCAAACAATCATCTAAAGGCAGCTTGATCTCAACATCTTTCAAATGCTTCTCAAAGACTTCTCTATGCTTCTCTAGCAGTTGTTTCTTGAACCGGCCAGGAAAAGGAAGCTTCGGTTTGTAGGGTGGAGGAACAAATGCATATTTCTCTTTGCTCACCTCCTCTACTTTCTTCTCTAGAACAACTTCTTTGCCTTTCCTTGGCCTCCCAATCCACACATTGTCAAAAGTGATTTCTTCATCAGCTGAAAGCTTACCCTCCCCCTCTTGAACCACAATGTCCTCATTGGCTTTAGGTGCAACTCTCGGCGGAAGCTCTTTCTCACTTCTCAAACTACTAGCGTTTGCATACTCCTTGGGATTTTGCTCACACTTTCCAGGTAGGCTTCCTTGACTGCTTGAGCTAGCTTTTCCCTTCTCTAACTGCTTGATCTTGTTGTTCAGATTGGTGATCTGTGTAGAGACGTGAGTAAGAGAAGAATCTAGCTGGTTGTTCATCTCAACAAACTTCTGATTTGTAGAAGCTTGACCTTGAAGCAACAGTTGCAACATTGCTTGAACCGGATCCTGAGGTGGGGGTTGTATTTGCTGCTGCTGTGGAACGAAACCAGGAGGAAACATATGAGTGTAGCCTTTGTTGCCTTGCTGTTGCTGCTGGAAATTACCATGCCTCTGACCTTGGTACCCACTGTTTTGTTGAAAGCCCTTGTTGTAAGGTACAAAAGGCTTGCCTTGTTGAGGGGGGTAGACCTGGTCCTTTGGATTCTCAACTTTGGTGCTCCTATATGAGATATTGTTGTTGCCCTGGTAGCCTTGTGAATAACCTTGAGGCTTGTTGTTGTTCTGACCAGCAACCCAATTAGCTTCTTCTTGGCTCAGCTCTAACTCCTCTAAGACTTCTTCGGCTTCCCCCATGAAATGTACTTGCTTCTGATTTGCAAGCACTAGCTTGTCTATCTTCTCATGGAGCGATTTGAGCTCCTTCTTGTGTGACTCAAGCTCAAAACCTCTAGGTGCTCGGTGAAGTCCTCAGTGTAATTCCCATCACTCAAAGCCAAGTTCTCTATGAGCTCCATTCCTTCTTCGACTTCTTGACCAAGAAAGTTACCCTTGCTTGCCGTATCAAGCAACATTCTTAATATGATTTTGCCAAGACCTTAACTTTGAAAGTTAAGCATGGACATATGGACGATTTGGAGGGGAGGATGATGGAAGAAGTTTGAGAGGAAAGTCTACAAAAGATGTGAAAGTCTTCTGCAAACAAAGCTGAACACCTTAAGGATATTACACACCATAAGATGAACAGGATTTCTTTGGATATTACACACCAAAGAGATGATCTATTTTAAAAGAGATTTTGATTAAAAGATAGATGATTTTCGGCCAAAGTACAAGGGGGGATTATAAAGAGAAGAAAAGAAGCAGAAAACAAAGAAACAAGTCTTGGAACATGCTCCTTGACTTGTCTAGAAAATAACAAGAAATTAAAACAGGTTTGAACCTAAAAATATGACCCTTGATCTTCTATTTTCGTCACTTCTCTTGACCAGCAAAATAAGCACTTGGTTTGGACTCTTCTTGGGCTTGTAATGGGCATAAAATGCACTGGTCTTGATTGTATTTCCATTGGGTCGAATTCTGAATGCCATGCCTTGGTCTGGATCAACAAATGGGTGATTTGAATGTGTAACATTTGCCTCATTAAAAACCTTGTCAAGAAAACCCATTGGGACAAAACTTGACAAGGGAAAAAGAGTGAAAATGAGACACATGCCCATTTGATGATCATGTATCAAAACCAATGAGGTTAAGATAACATCTTTTCCATACTCTTTTTCCACTCCAAAAGCATCCTCAGCTACATGCTGCTCCTCTGGTTCATGCTGCTCCACTGGTTCAAGCTCTTCTCCATGTTTCAAGCTCATTATGCTATCCATGATCATATCAATTTTGATCTTGGGTAATGCTCCTCGGTATATTGTGCTCAAGAGAGTCTCTTCACTGAAGCCGTGGTGAGGACACTGAATGGTATAGTCCTTGAACCGCTCCATAGCTTCACTGAATGTATCATTCTGTCTTTGAGTGAATCCGTTAATCTCACTTTGCAGCCTAGCTGTTGTTGTGCTCGAGAAAAACTTTGAGAGGAACGCCTTCTTGCAATCAATCCAATAAGTAATGGTGCCTTGTGGAAGGGTCTTTTCCCAGTGCCTAGCCTTATCTCCAAGAGAAAATGGAAAGAGCCTAAGCTTGAAAGCATCCTCAGAAATCCCATTGATCTTTATCATCCCACACACTTGCTCAAAGTTGTCAAGATGCTCCAAAGGGTCTTCCATAGCCAGCCCGTGGAACTTTTTGTTCTGAACCATAGAGACAAAGCCTGGCTTGATCTCAAGGTTGTTGTTTTGGACTCGTGGAGGAGTGATCCCAAAGCGGTTGTGATGAGTGTTTGGAGCATCACCGGCACCAATGATCCGTGGTGGTCTAGCTGCATGGTTGGGATTCCCATTACCCCTTCCTATAGCACTGGGTGCTGGTGGAGGTCCCTCAGGATGTTCCTGCTCAGCCATACTTTCAAAGTCAACTGTACCCGCTTGCACAATCTCTTCAAAGGCTTGAGCTTGCTCTCTTGCTCTTCTCGATCTTGCGTGTCCGAGTTGGTGAATATTGTCCAGGGGTTTAAGTAGATTGTTGTCACCCCTGGAGCGCAAATTCATGTACCTGAAAACACAATCAGTAAGGTAAAGCAATGAGTAACCAAAATAAAAGTAAAAGGCTTAGTCTTTGCCAAGCACCAAATCCTAATGTTTTCTAACAAACCCAAGTTGGCAACGGCGTCATTTGATAAACAAGGTTTTTGTGAGTCTAAATATCAAAGCTCAAGCAACCTATATTTGTAGTATAGTATGCAAGAGAGTATCAATCTAGCCTGTGTGAAGGAAGAACACTAGGAATGCAAGTACTAAGCAAATTCTAAAGAAATGGGTAAATATATGGTAAAATCTACAAAAACTAAATGCAACGACCAAATGCTTATGGAAACTATTTTAAAATCCCTGGAAGAGGGTTAACTACTACGAGGAGAAAACAGAGGATTAAAAACGCAAATCTACTATTTACTAAAAATCGAGAGCTAAAACGGGTAAAACTAGTCGATTCTAACAACTTAAGACAAATGGCTTCTAATGATCAAAAATGCAACTTTATGACAAGAGAATTATAAACAGAGGTTTTAAAATACTAAAGAGAGGGTTCAAGGTCGAGCGTCATATTCAAGAGAGTTCAAGAGTCAAGCTTTGGTTTGAAAACACATAGATCTACTCATTGATGAGCTTTCCCTAAGCCTTGAGAATCTTAAATAGACTCATCCATGGTGTATGGTATGATTCCTTTCTTCAATCTCTTCTCCAAACCCATGGCTTTTGGTGGAAAAAGAGATCGAAGAGCATGGACTACAGATCTCAACGAATGGCTTAACTAACCTCCTTTACATCCAAGGCATTTGGGAGAGGGTAGATTAGTTTCTAGGATTTGGTTTTCAAGGATTTCTGAATCCGGTCAAGGTAACAGAAGCCCTGGAATCATAGAGATCTTTTCCAAGACTCCCTAAGCCTTAAGACCCCAAAATCCTAGAAAGGAATAAGTGAAGAACAAGAAAAATAGCAAATACTTAAACCCCTTAAACCCTTGAATCGCCTCAACCCCTTACCCAAAGAAAAACTACTTGCTACTCATGTTTAAAACCAATTGAAATACAGTAAACGAAGAACTAAGCATTATTAAGGCAAGCGATTAAAGGAAAATGCTTAATATTGAAAAGATTCAAGTTTTGAAAACAAGAAAAGCTATAAGGTTCGACAATGGCTTCTCGCCTAAAAAACGAAGAACAGAAAAAAAAAAAGACAAAGTGTGGATGATAGAAAGTGATAGCCGCCCTTTGCCTAAAATGGCCAAACATCCCTAATGCTCCCTTTACTACGCTCCAAAAGTGAGCTGGCCGGATAAGGCTCGAGGGATCGATCTCTAGATCGAGCAACTCACTCGATCTTCTGCATGGATCGCCTTCTATTGCTCGATCTTCAAGTCGATTTGGTTGGATGGATCGAGGACTTCCTTTGATCTTCTACTCGATCCTTGGATGATCGAGTCGTGCTCTCGATCTGGCTCTCGTTCTGCATGGCGTCATTCCCATCCATACTCGCGAGAGAGGAGATCATTCTCCTTGAAACGACTTGAATCACTCGATCTTCTGGTCGATCTGGTCAAGATCGACCTGCCTTGCTCGATCCGCTACTCGGTCTCGGGTCCTTCGCATGCATGGCTGAGTTCTCAATGTGTCCACAAGCTCCATTTTGATCCTCAGCACGTCCACGCAACTTCCACAAATCCAGTGTGTCCCAAACAACCTGATAATGATGCAAAAGTGCAGAAAATATGCAAAATGCGAATGCAAAGTGATCTAGGACCTAAAATGCAACAAATGGTGGAAACTAGCTCAATATGCAAGATGAATGCATGAAAACAAACTCTAAATGCAAGCTAAATATGTCAAATATATGGTAATATCATCTCTTTGATCCAGCTAGCATCCTGAATCATCCCCAAAGCTCAACCAAGCTCCTCCAAGCTCCTTTTAGCTCCAAAAGCACCTAAAAAACTTCAAAATGCAAGGAAAATGCAAACTATACCCTAAATGCAACCTAAGTCTAAAAGGAGAAGAAAATGGAACAAAAACTAAGGGAAAACATGCAAAAGAGAACCAAAACATGTACTGAATGCAGTCCTAAATGGTGTAAATACAAGAGATATCAACCATATTCAATCAAAAGGAGTAAGCTTTATGAACAATAACAACTTTGCAAGAGAAGGAGACAACAGAAAACAGTTAAATAAACCTAATCACCCCTTAATCAAATCTTACTCACCACATTCCCTACTTAGAACCCTAAATCAAAAGTAAACTTCTCACTAATCATGTTTAATCTGATTTGTTTGGAGTTAAGAAAAACTAGATGAGATTAAAATGCAAAGTAGATATATCTAAACTACCAAGGTGCAAGAACAAAGATTAAAAGACAAGATTAAACCATAAAAATGTAAACATTATTAAAGATTAAGATTCTAAGGCAAATCGCCCATTTAGGTTTTGAGAAGAGAGAGTTTTTTTATGAAAAGCTAAACTGGGATCACGATAATGTTTTGTGGCTTCTCTTTTATAGTAGGGAGCCAAAAGAAGAAGAAAAACTTAAAAAATAAGATAAGGTCAACAAAAGTCAAATGGTTAATGTGCGGATGAATCACATCGAGGTGGTAGGGATGGTGTTTTGCTCGATATGTGACCTCAATGTGGTTCGTGCAGCACGCATCGACTTCCTTGCTCAGTGCTGGACCTCGATGCCGACCAACGGCATAGACTCCTCGTGCTGATCCTCTTCCTCTCGTCCTGCTGCTTACATCAAGCATACTCCACGGGTGTTCTGCTCCATATGTTTGCTCGATATGGACCAGACTTTGCAAGAGCTCCATTCCTAACATCTTCTTCGATCATGAGTTGCTTCCATCTCCTTTCTAACTCCAAGAACCTCTAAAAACACCTGAAAACCACCACAAACATGCACATGTATGAAAAAGTATGCAATCCTAAGCTAAATGCATGCCATGCTGATTCTAAGTGCAAATGATACTAAAATGCTAAACTATAATGCAAGAGCAGAGGAGAAGATGCATGAAATACAACCTAATGATATTGCCATATATTCTGCATGTTTTGCATACATATAGGGTAGTTTTTCATGCATTCATCTTGCATTATAGGTTAGTTTGTTCCATTTGTTGCATTCTAGGTTCTAGATCCCTTTGCATTCACATTTTGCATGTTTCTTGCATATATGCATCATTATCAGGTTGTTTGGAGCACTAAGGAGTCACAGAGATTATGTGGACATGCGGAGGATCACAACAAAGCTCGTGGACACTTGGAGAACTCAGGAGTGCATGCAAAGGACCCGAGATCGAGTATCGGATCAAGCAAGGCAGGTCGATCTAGATGAGATCAACCAGAAGATCGAGTGCACCAAGTTGATTCAAGAGGAAGGATCGACACCAAGATCGAGAGAGGAGATTGATCTGGAGTACAAACATGAATGACGCCATGCAGATCGAGAACCAGATCGAGCTTCCATCCTGATCAACACAAGATCGACTCAGAGATCGACCAAAACCATCCGATCCAAGACAAAGATCGAGAGTCAGATCGAGCTTCCAGCCCGATCCCTGACAAACCTTATCCGTCCAGCTGTCTTTGGCGGCTAGCGAGGGGGGGGGGGGGGACCAGATAACGGTTTAGCCATTTTTGGCAAAAGCAGCCATTCGCTTTCACTATCTTCATTCTGTCTTTTCTGTTTTCTCTCTAAGTTAGGCGATTCGCCAATGTCGCAATACCTTAAGCTTTTTCAGTTTTTGAACCTTTGAATCTTTTAATATCAAGCAAGTTTTTCTTTAATCGTTTGTTAATCATGTTTAGCTTATCGTTTATCGCTTTTGATTAGATCTTAAACATGTCTAGTGAGTAGTCTTTTCGGGTTTTTGGGGTTGGGGCGATTCAAAAGGGTTGAAAGGGTTCAAAGCTTTGTGTTTTCTTGTTCTTTATACCTTCTCTTCTAAGATCTTGGGAACTCAAAGCCTAGAGGGCCTTGGAAAAGGTCTCTATGATCTAAAGGCTGTCTTACCTTGACAGGATTCAGATGTCCAGGAAAACCAGATCATAGAGGCTAATCCTTTCTTTCCCATACGCCATGGTTGTTTAGGGGATTAGTTAGGTCATTGTTTGAAATCTGTTCTCCTTGCTCTTCGATCTCTTTTTCCACCAAACTCCATGAGTTTGGAGAAGAGATTGAGGAACTGAACCATACTACACGCTATGGATGGTTCTTGTTTTGTTATCAAAGCTTAGAGAAACCTCTTAAAAGAGTAGATCTAAATGTTTTCAAACCAAGGCTTGAATCTTTGTTACCCTTTGATATGACCCTCGACCCTAAACCCTCTCTCTTTAGTATTCTTAAACCTGTGTTAATCATTTGCTTGTCATAAAGTCGCATTCTTGATCATTAGAAGTCGTTCTGTTTAAGTTGCTTGTTAGATCGATCCATTCTGCTCGATCCAGTGCTCGGTCCTATGGTCGATTCACTGGTCGATTTTTTGTTTATAGTAGCTTTGCCTTTTTCATCTTTTGCTTGTTCCTAGTGGTAGTTAACCCTCTTCCAGGGATTTTAAAATTGTTTTGCATTGCATTAGATCGCTGCACTTCTCCTTGAATTTACCAATCATTTATCATATTTGCTTAGATTCACTAGATCCTTGCATTCTCATTGCTCTTACTGCTCCCTAGGAATGGATTGATACCTCTTGCTATACTACGATTTTGTGTTGCTTGAGTTTTGATAACCTCCTGCTTGCATCCATATAAGAAACCTGTTATCACCTAAAATGGTCTAAAATAGCAAGCTATCACCACTTCTATCTTAGCAAAAAGTGTTAGGAATAGGGCTGGCAAGGAGAAGCTCCCTTGTAGACTTGCATTTTGAGCTTGGTGTTAGGTTAGGAGTTTGGGGAAAGGGTCATCTGAGTGGTTTAAGAGTTTCATGTTTATATGTTTTTAAAAGAAGAAAGAAGTATGGGATTAGTAGCAAAGGGGGAACAACTAAACTGTGGTTAAGTAAAGTAGATAAAAATGCTCTTAGTGTCAAAGGAAAGAAAGGCGCCAGCAGCAACAAATCTAAGAAGAGGTCAACCAAAGGGAAAAATCAGACCAAGCTATCCACCAAAGGTGATGAAAGCGCCGCCAAACATTCAACAAATGAAGAGTAAAGTTCAAAAAGAAGAACTCAACCACACGGCAAAGCCAAAAAGAGTTTCCCCCGTTGTGAAGAATGAAGATGATCAAGCGCTTTGGGGAAAGGGTAGATTTAGGGGTGAACTTAGGGTTTTCGAAGTTTTAAGGATCATCTTGGGTAAAATGGGTAGAAGGGAGCTTTAAATTGCATGCATAGGTGTGCCTTTACCTTTAGCATTTTCCAAACATAGGATTCTTTCATTGAGTGATCCCCTGAATTTTTAAAACCCCTTTTTAAAATGATATCATTTTCATCTCATGATCATATCCCTTTGACCAAATGATTTCGCTTGATGTGCACAAAATTGATCCATTGGTTATCGCTTAATGAATGTTAAGGAGTTGGTTGATTTGAATGCTTGTGTAGACTAAGCTAGGGTTCATTGTTTGCGTTGATGGGTATGGCTAAGGCTTTCAAAGTAGAACAACCTCTTTGCATCTTAGAACTTATAACTTGGGCATTGAATCGGTTTTTCCATTGACATCTTTCGTTTTGAGCTTCCACTTTCAAACCTCTCTTCCTTTCTTGAATTTTGTTTGCTTGAGGGCAAGTGATATTACCATATATTCTGCATATTTTGCATGCATTTAGGATAGTTTTTCATGCATTCATCTTGCATTATAGGCTAGTTTGTTCCATTTGTTGCATTTTTGGTTCTAGGTCTCTTTGCATTCGCATCTTGCATGTTTCTTGCATATATGCATCATTATCAGGTTGTTTGGATCACTCTAGAGTTGAAGAAGTTATATGGACGTGAGGAGGACCAGAATGGAGCTCGTGGACACTTGGAGAACTTAGCTGTGCATGCGAAGTACCCGAGATCGAGTTGCAGATCGAGCAAGGCAGGTCGATATAGATGAGATCGACCAGAAGATCGAGCGGCCCAAGTCGATTCAAGAGGAAGGATCAAGACCAGGATTGAGAGAGGAGATTGATCTGGAGTACGAACGTGAATGACGCCATGCAGATGGAGATCCAGATCGAGTCTCTAACCCGATCATCGCAGGATCGACTCAAAGATTAACAGATGCCATCCGATGCAAGAGGACGATCGAGCCAGAGATCGAGTGACCCAGGTCGATCCCATACGAGCCTTATCCGTCCAGCTGTCTTTGGCGGCTAGCGAGGGGGAACCAGTTAACGGTTTAGCCATTTTTGGTAAAAGCAGCCATCACTTTTTATCATCTTCATTCTGTCTTTTACTTTTCTCTCTACCTTAGGCGATTTCGCCATTGTTGAACATCTTAAGCTTTTCGTGTTTTAAACCTTTGGATCTTTTAATATTAAGCAAGTTTTTCATTTAATTGTTTGTTATTCATGCTTAGCTTTCTATCTACTGCTTTTTAATCGATCTTAATCATGTGTAGCGAGTAGTCTTTTTGGGTTTTTAGGGTTGACGCGATTCAAAGGGGTTGAAAGGGTTTAAAGCTTTGTGTTTACTTTGTTCTTCATACCTTCTCTTCTAGGATCTTGGGGTCATAAGGCTTAGAGAGCCTTGGAAAAGGTCTCTATGATTCCAGGGCTGTCTTACCTTGACCGGATTAAGATATCCTAGAAAACCAGATCCTAGAGGCTAATCTTTCCTTTCCCACACGCCATGGTTGTAAAGGGGATTAGTTAGGTCATTATTTGAAATCTATCTTCCTTGCTCTTCGATCTCTTTTTCTACAAAATGCCATAGGTTTGGAGAAGAGATTGAGGAAGTGAACCATACCACACATCATGGATGGTTCTAGTTTTGTTTTCAAGGCCTAGAGATACCTTACAAGTGAGTAGATCTAAATGTTTTCAAACCAAAGCTTGAACCTTGAGACACTTGAACATGACCCTCGACCCTAAACCCTCCTTTTTAGTATATTAAAACCTCTGTTCATCATTCGCATGTCATTTAGCTTGCATCTTGTTCATTAGAAGTCAATCACTATAAGTTGTTTGTTAGATCGATCTATTCTGCTCGATCCAGTGGTCGATTCACTGGTCAATTTTTAGTTCTTAGTAGCTCTGCATTATTAATCTTTTGCTTGTTCCTAGTGGTAGTTAACCCTCTTCCAAAGATTTTCAAATTGTTTTGCATTGCATTAGATCGTTGCATTTAGTTTTTCCTGATTTTACCAATTATTCATCCTTTTCGCTTAGATTTGCTTCATCCTTGCATTCTTAGTGGATCTTCCTGCATCCTAGGTTTGATTGATTCCTCTTGCACACTGTACTACATCATAACATGTTGCTTGAGTTTTGATAACCTCCTGCTTGCATCAATAAAATCCTGTTATCAAATGGCGCCGTTGCCATCTGAGGATTGTTAAGAAGCATTAAGATTGGGGTTTAGTAAAGACTAAGCCTTTACTTTAAGTTTGGTTACTAATCTATTTCTCTTCACACTTGTGTCTTTCAGGTACATGAATTTCCGTTCTAGGGGTGACAATAATCTACTTACACCCCTGGACAATATTCACCAAATCGGACATTCAAGAACAAGAAGAGCAAGAGAGCAAGATAGAGCTTTAGAGGAGATTATTCAAGCCAGTTCAGTAGACTTTGCAACAATGGCTGAGAAAGAACATCCCGAGGGACCTCCACCAGCTCACAGTGCTGTAGGAAGGGGCAATCGAAACCCCAACCACGCAGCTAGACCCCCACGGATCATTGGTGCCGGAGATGCTCCTAATATGCATCACAATCGCTTTGGGATCACTCCTCCACCAGTACAGAACAACAACTTCGAGATTAAGCCAGGGTTCATCTCTATGGTTCAGAATAGCAAGTTACATGGGCTGGCAATGGAAGACCCCTTGGAGCATCTTGACAACTTTGAGCAAGTTTGTGGGATGATAAAGGTCAACGGTATCTCGGAAGATGCATTCATGCTCCGGCTCTTCCCATTTTCTCTCGGAGACAAGGCTAGGCATTGGGAGAAAACCCTTCAACAAGGCACCATTACCTCTTGGGCTGAGTGTAAGAAGGCTTTCCTCTCAAAGTTCTTATCTAGCACAAGAACAGCAAGGTTGAGAAGTGAGATCAGCGGCTTCACTCAAAGGCAGAATGAGACATTCAATGAAGCCATGGAGATTCAAAGACTATACCATTCAGTGTCCTCACTATGGCTTCAGTAAAGAGACTCTCCTAAGCACAATCTACCGTGGAGCCTTACCCAAGATCAGAATGTTGCTTGACACAGCTAGTTAAGGCAACTTTCTTGGTCAAGAATTAGAAGAGGGTATGGAGTTATTCGAGAACTTGGCATTGAGTGACGGTAACTACGCTGAAGACTTTGTTCCTCAACAACAACAAATGCAACCGCAACGACAAGATCCGGTCCAAGCTATGTCCATTGAGTTTAAAAGCTGTTTGTGTGATCTTGGTGTAAGTATAAACCTCATGCCCCATTCTATAGCAAAGAACCTCGGTTTCACACGTTTCAAGGAGTGTAGGATCTCCCTTGTGTTAGCTAATAGAAGCGTGAGACTTCCAGTGGGTTTGCTAGAAGATCTTCTAGTGAGAATAAGTGATGTCAATGTACCAACCGACTTTGTTGTGCTTGAGATGGATGAAGAGCCTAAAGATCTGCTTATACTAGGAAGACCATTCCTTGCAACCGCCGGAGCGATCATTGATGTCAAGAATGGGAAGATAGCTCTACACTTGGGCAAAGACATCAAGCTGGATTTTGATATCAACAAGGTCCTGAAGAAGCTAACACAAGAAGGACAAGCATTCTACATTGAAACGTTGGATGCTTTAGCCGACGAGTTACTTGAGGAGCTAGCACAAGAGGATCACTTGAAGCTGGCATTGATTAAGGAGCTAGGGGGGTTTGGTTTTCTGAGTGAGAGGACTCAAGAATACGTCCATCTCCTCGACTCTAGGAAAGTTGTGATGGAAGATGAAGGTGGATGCCTAGAGATCGATCAGGAAATCGAGAAGATCACTTGATCCAGGACAGCACTCGACAAGAAGATCGAGGAGACTGGTCGATCCAGCAAAACAATTGATGGGAAGATCGAGAGAAGCCAATCGATCAATTCAGAGAACGACTCAGCAGCTCGATCTCCTGCTCGATCCACATCAATTCGAGTGGGTGAATCGAGTGAAGTTGCTCGATCCGGAGCAGAACGAGTGGAAGATCGACTGGATGACTCGATCTCGGAGGAGACAACAGTTCAAGAAGGCAGTCTAAAGGCTCATGTCTCGGGTTCTACAGAGGCTACTGAGGATGGGAACGTTAACAAGAGCCACGAGGAGGACTGGAGCGAGCTGCTAGCCCCAAAGGTTGACCTAAAGGAGCTCCCAAAAGGGCTAAGGTATGCATTCTTAGGGCTTAATGATACTTATCCAGTGATTGTGAATGAGAACTTGAGTGATGATAAGTTCCACTCGCTCCTAAATGAGCTGAGAAAGTATAGGAAGGTCATTGGGTACTCTCTGAGAGACATCAAGGGCCTTTTGCCAATGCTTTGTACTCATAGGATTCACTTAGATAATGAAAACTCTTTTTTTATTGAACATCAAAGGCGTTTAAACCCGAATTTGAAAGAAGTAGTTATGAAAGAGATCCTTAAGTTGTTAGAGGCTGAAGTGATCTATCCCATAAGTGACAGCACGTGGGTTTCTCCTGTACACGTGGTGCCTAAGAATGGAGGGATCACGGTCATTAAGAATGATAGAGATGAATTGATTCCTACTAGGACTATAACTGGTCACCGTATGTGAATAGACTACATGAAGCTTAATTCTACTACTAGAAAGGATCATTTTCCTTTACCTTTTATTGATTAAATGCTTGAAAGACTTGCTAATCACCCTTATTATTGCTTTCTTGATGGTTATAGCGATTTATTTCAAATACCAATCCATGAAAACGATCAAGAGAAGATGACCTTTACATGCCCTTATGGCACCTTCGCATATCAAAGGATGCCATTCGGGTTGTGTACCGCACCGGCTACGTTCCAGAGGTGTATGATGTCGATCTTCTCCGATCTTATAGAAGAGAAGGTAGAAGTGTTTATGGATGACTTCTCGGTCCATGGTGCATCCTTTTCTGCTTGTTTGTTGAATCTTTGCAAGGTACTTAAACATTGTGAGGAGACAAACTTGGTGCTCAACAGGGAGAAGTGTCACTTCATGGTGAAGGAAGGGATTGTACTCGGCCACAAGATATCAGATAAGGGCATAGAGGTTGATAAAGCCAAGGTTGAGGTCATGATGAGTCTTGATCCACCCGAAGATTGATACCGAGATCGGATGCAACACTCGATTCGCCGATGATAATCGAGACCCAGATAGAGCCGAAGACTCGATGTCCGGATATTATCGAGAGAACCGCTCGATCCTGGAGTCGATCTCTGTCCTGTCAACCACTTTTGGCCGCTAGCGAGGGGGGGACCATCAGCTTGTTTTGGCCATTTTGGGAAGGCGGCGACGTCCTTTTCCCAGAAAAAACTTTGGATCCTTATCTTTTTCTTTATGTTTTCTCTCTGTTTTGGTGAAGAACACCACTGTTGAACTCGCGTTTTTCTTAAGCTTTGTAATCGAATCATTTCCGTCTTAATCTAGTTTTCTTTTCATGTTCATTGTTTCCTTTTACATGCTTTGCTTGATTTACTCCATGTGTAGTGAATAGTTTACTTGGGTTCGGGGTTGAGAGGATTAAGGGGTCTAAAGGGTTTTGATCTTGGGGTTTTTTTCTAAGCATTTTCAACGGCTATCTCTTTTAAGGTGTTGAGATCTTAATGCTTGAAGACTCTCACGCCAAGAGCTTCATGATCCGAGAGGTTCCTTACCTTGACAGGATTCAGGAGCCTCGGAAGATCACACCTTAGAGACTAGTTACCCCTTCCCAAAAGCCAAGGAAGTTTGGGGGATTAGTTAAGCCATTCATTTGAAATCTGCTTTACATGCCCTTCGACCTCTCTTTCCACCAAAAGCCATGGGTTTGGAGGAGAGGATGAAGGAGTGATCTATACCGAAAGCCACAGATAGATCTTGCTTAGTTTTCAAGGCTTAGAGATCCTCACAAAGTGAGTCGATTTAAAGTATTCAACCCAAGGTCGAACCTTTGAAACCCCTGACCATGAATCTCAACCCTAGGCCCTTTCTTTTAGCATCTTTACATCTTATCTCGTCATTTGCTTGATCTTTGATAGCATCCTGGTCATTAGTTTTACTGTTCTTGCATTTTTAGAGAAGATCGATTGTTATTGCTCGATTTACTGGTCGATCTCATGGTCGATCCACTAGTCGAATTTTAGTAATTCGAATCTTATTCCTTTAATTATTCTGTTTGTTCCTCGTGGTAGTTCTTTCATTCCTAGTATTTTTAAAATAGGTTGCATTCTATTTAAGTTGCTGCATTGTTATTGCATATTGCATACATTTTGCATACTCATTAGTTAGCTTTTCATGCATTTGTACCATGTTTTAGGTTAGATTGCATCACTTAGGGTCCTAGAGCATTCTTGCATCAGCATACGCATTTTTCTTGCATTTTGCATCACATTCAGGTTGTTTCTGGCTGCTTTGGAGTCGTCGAGGTTCGTGGACGTGTTGAAGCTGATGTAGCAGTTCGTGGGAGCTCGGGAATATGCTAAGGACCAGAGATCGGGTAGCAGATCGAGCATGGCCGGTCGATCTAGGAGTTGATCAACCAGAAGATCGAGCCAACTAGGCGATCCAAGGAAAATGATCGAGACGGAGATCGAGTGAAGCAATCGATCAATCAGTACGGATGTAAATGACGCCATGCAGAGCGAGAGACAGATCGAGTATACCACTCGATCCAGCCGAAGATCGATACCGAGATCGGATGCAACACTCGATTCGCCGATGAAGATCGAGACCCAGATCAAGCCGAAGACCCGATGTCCGGATATGATCGAGAGAACCACTCGATCTTGGAGTCGATCTCTGTCCTTTCAACCGTTTTTGGCTGCTAGCGAAGGGGGGACCATTGGCTTGTTTGGGCATTTTGGGCAAGGCGGCGACGTTCTTTTTCGACAACTTTTTAGATCCTTATCTTTTTCTTTATGCTTTCTCTCTCGTTTTCGTGAAGAACACCATTGTTGAAACTCGTTTTTCTCTTAAGCTTTTGTATTCGAATCATTATCGTTTAATCTAGTTTTCCTTTCATGTTCATCGTCTCGTTTCATATGCTTTGCTTGATTTACTCTATGTGTAGCGAGTAGTTTCTTTTGGGTTCGGGGTTGAGAGGATCAAGGGGTTAAAAAGGTTTCGATCTTGGGTTTTTCAAAACGTTTTCAAAGGCTAACTCTTCTAAGGTGTTGAGATCTTAAAGCTTGAAGACTCTCACGCCAAGAGCTTCATAATCCGAGAGGTTCCTTACCTTGACAGGATTCAGGAGCCTCGGAAGATCACACCTTAGAGACTAGTTACCCCTTCCCAAAAGCCATGGAAGTTTGGGGGATTAGTTAAGCCATTCGTTTGAAATCTGTTTTCCTTGGCTTTCGACCTTTCTTTCCACCAAAAGCCATGGGTTTGGAGGAGAGGATGAAAGCGTGATCTATACCGAAAGCCACAGATAGATCTTGTTTTGTTTTCAAGGCTTAGAGATCCTCACCAAGTGAGTCGATCTAAAGTTTTAAAACCAAGGTCGAACCTTTGAAACCCCTAACCATGAATCTCAACCCTAGGCCCTTTCTTTTAGCATCTTTACGTCTATTCTCATCTTTCGCTTGATATCTGATAGCATCCTGGTCATTAGCTTTACTGTTCTTAAGTTTTTAGACAAGATCGATTGTTACTGCTCGATCTAGTGGTCGATCTCGTGGTCGATCCACTAGTCGAATTTTAATAATTCGAAGCTTTCTTCTTTAAATAATCTGTTTATTTCTCGTGGTAGTTTCTTACTTTCCAGTATTTTTAAAATAGGTTTCACTCTGTTTAAGTTGCTGCATCTAGTTTTTAGAGATTTTATCATCAACTGTCTCATTTTGCTTAGATTTCCTTTAGTCCTTGCATTCTCTGTGCATTCTCTATCTCCTAGAAGTGGATTGACTCTCTCTTGCTTGCTGTACTACAACATTGCTTGCATTAGAGTTTGATAACCTCTCTGCATCATAACCCGAGCGTAGAAAACGTTTATCAAATGGCGCCGTTGCCATTCTAGGACTGTTTAGAGAACATAGAGATTTGGGTCTTAGCAAAGACTAAGTCTTTACCTTTTTCAAGTTACTAATACTTCTACTCTCAAACGTGTGTTTTCAGGTACATGAATCTTCGTTCAAGGGGAGACAACAATCTTCTACAACCCTTAGACAACATTCATCAACTTGGTCACTCACGGCAAAGGAGAGTCAGAGAGCAAACAAGAGCCTTTGAGGAGATTGTTCAGCACGGTTTGGTTAACTTTGAAGATATGGCTGAACACGAGCATCCAGAAGGACCTCTTCTAGCAGGAAGGGGTAATGGAAACCCCCAACACGCGGCTAGACCCCCAAGGGTCATAGGAGCCGGAGATGCTCCCAATACCCACCACAATAGGTTTGGGATCACTCCTCCTCCTGTACAAAACAATAACTTCGAGATCAAGCCAGGTTTCATCTCCATGGTGCAAAACAACAAGTTCCACGGCTTAGCAATGGAAGACCCCTTGGAGCACTTAGACAACTTCGAGCAAGTATGTGGGATGATCAAGATCAATGGCATATCCGATGCTTTCAAGCTGCGTCTCTTCCCCTTTTCACTCGGAGACAAAGCTAGACATTGGGAGAAGACCCTCCCACAAGGCACCATCACATCATGGGCTGACTGTAAGAAGGCATTTCTCTCAAAATTCTTCTCAAGCACCAGGACAGCTCGGATGAGAAGCGAAATCAGTGGTTTCACTCAAAGGAACAACGAGACATTCAACGAGGCAATGGAACGTTTCAAAGACTACACGATCCAATGTCCTCATCACGGGTTCAGCGAGGAGACACTACTGAGTACCATATACCGTGGATCTTCACCAAAGATCAGGTTGTTGCTTGACACAACTAGCAAAGGGAACTTCCTCGGTCAGGAGGTAGAAGAGGGTATTGAGCTGATAGAAAACTTGGCGTTGAGTGATGGAATCTATGCCGAAGATTATGCCCGTGCACCAAGAGGATCAGAGTTAGAGTCTCACAAGAAGGAGCTCAAATCTTTGCATGAGAAGATTGATAAGCTGGTGTTAGCCAATCAGAAGCATGTTCACTTTGTTGGTGAAGCTGATGAGAACCAAGCGGAGTTAGAGCTAGGCCAAGAAGAAGCAAATTGGGTTGCTGGACAGAACAACTACAAGTCTCAAGGCTACAACCAAGGCTACCAGAACAACAACCTCTCTTAACGAAGCACCAACGTATTAAACCCTAAAGACCAAGTGTACCCTGCTCAGCAAGCTAAACCTTTCATCCCTTACAACAAAGGTTTTCAACCGAGTGGTGGTTTCCAAGGTCAAGGGCAGAACAACTTCCAAGGGCAACAACAAAACAACAAGGGTTATACTCCTAACTACCCTCCGGGCTTTGCACCTCAGCAACAACAACCGATGCAACAACAAGTTGATCCGGTTCAAGCAATGTTTCAACAGCTAATACAAGGGCAAGGCTCTACAAACCAGAAGTTCGCTGAAATGAACACTCGCCTAGACTCATCTCTAACCGACCTAAACAACAAGATCAAGCAGCTGGAGAAAGGAAAAGCAACTACAAGTGGTCAGAACAGTCTTCCGGGAAAGTGTGAGCAGAATCCCAAGGAGTATGCTAATGATATAACGTTGAGAAGCGGTAAAGAGCTCCAACCTCCGGTCTCTACAAAGAATAACGAGGACGTTTTATTTCAAGAGGGGGAGGGTAAACCTTCGGCTCATTATGATGAGATAAACTTTGACAACGTTTGGATCCAAGGGCAGAGGAGAGGAGATAAGGCGGTCGCTGAGAAGAAAAGTGAGCAAACCACCAAGGAGAAGAACTCTTATGTGCCCCCACCTTACGTACCGAAGTTGCCATTTCCCGGTCGTTTCAAAAAACAGCTCATCGAGAAGCACATAATCTTGTTTGAGAAGCACCTGAGAGACGTGGAAATCAAGCTGCCTCTTGTAGATTGTCTTGCTATGATGCCCAAGTGCGCCAAGTTTTTCAAGGACACCCTTGTGAAGAAGAACAAAGAAAGCAAAGAGGTACTTGTTCTAAGTGAAGAGTGTAGTGCGGTTATACATAAGGAGATAGTCCCTAAGAAGCTGGGAGACCCTGGAAGCTTCACTATACCCTGCGCTTTGGGTCCTCTAGAGTTCAAGAGTTGCTTGTGTGATCTCGGGGCTAGCATAAACTTGATGCCTCACTCCGTGGCTAAGAAGCTTGGTTTTACTCGGTTTAAAGACTGTCGGATCTCATTGGTGCTGGCTGATAGAAGCGTGAGGTTACCAATGGGGCTGCTTGAAGATTTACCGGTACGAATCAGTGGTGTGAACGTACCCACAGACTTTGTCGTGTTGGAGATGGATGAGGAGCCTAAAGACCCACTCATCTTAGGGAGACCGTTCCTTGCAACCGCCGGGGCTATCATAGATGTGAAGAATGGGAAGATTGCCTTGCATTTAGGGAAGGAGATCAGGCTAGACTTCGACATCAACAAGGTTCTAAAGAAGCCGACCATTGAAGGACAAGCTTTCTATATTGAAACAATGGATGCTTTAGCGGATGAGTTGCTGGAAGAGCTGGCTCTAGAAGACCATATGAAGCTAGCACTGACTAAGGAGCCAGGGGAGTTTGGCTATGTGGACCAGAGAACCCAAGAGTACGTGAACCTGCTGGATTCTAGGAGGATTATCAAGAATGAAGAAGATTGCTGTCTAGAGATCGACCCCGAGATCGACGCTATCACTCGATCCAGGAGTCAGATCGACAAGTCAATCGAGAACACAACTCGATCCGGTGCAACAATCGATGGACAGATCGAGAAGAATGCTCGATCAGGAAAAACAATCGAGTCGACGATCGAGAGAGACCTCCCGATCATTTTGGGGTCCAATCAAGAGATCGACTCAGCGTCTCGATCCCTTACTTGATCCCTATAAATCGAGTAAGTGAATCGAGCGAAATGGCTCGATCTAGACGACATCGAGAGGAGAATCGACCGGAGGACTCGATCTCAGAAGGGATAGCGATGGAGGAAAGCAGTCTGAAGGGCCATGCCTCGAGTTCAAGGGAGAGTTCCAAGGAGGAAAGCAACAACAACAGCCATGAGGATGACTGGAGTGAGCTGTTAGCCCCAAAGGTGGACCTTAAGGAGCTCCCAAAAAGGCTAAGGTATGCTTTCTTAGGGCCTAATAACACATATCCCGTGATTGTGAATGAAAACCTTAGTGATGATGAGTTGCACTCGCTCCTAACTGAGCTGAGAAAGTATAGGAAGACCATTGGGTACTCTTTAAGTGACATCAAGGGCCTTTCACCAATGTTTTGCACTAATAGGATTCACTTGGATAATGAGAACGCCTCTTCTATAGAACATCAAAGGCGTTTGAATCCTAACTTGAAAGAGGTGGTTAAGAAGGAAATCCTTAAGCTTTTAGAGGCTGACGTGATATATCCCATAAGTGACAGCACGTGGGTTTCCCCTGTACACGTGGTGCCTAAGAAGGGAGGGATCACGGTCATAAGGAATGAAAAGGATGAGCTTATCCCTACTAGAACCATTACTGGTCATAGGATGTGTATTGATTATAGGAAGCTTAACCTTGCGACTAGGAAAGACCATTTCCCCTTGCCTTTTATTGATCAAATTCTTGAGAGACTTGCGAATCACCCTTACTATTGTTTTCTCGATGGGTATAGCGGTTTCTTTCAAATACCTATTCACCCAAATGATCAAGAGAAGACGACCTTCACATGTCCCTACGGTACCTTTCCATATCGAAGGATGCCATTTGGATTGTGTAATGCACCAGCTACGTTTCAGCGGTGTATGATGTCGATCTTCTCTGACCTTATAGTGGAGATGGTAGAGGTGTTCATGGATGAGTTCTCTGTGTATGGTGCGTCCTTTCCTGCGTGTTTGTTGAATCTTTGCAAGGTACTTAAATGTTGTGAAGAGACAAACTTGGTGCTGAACTGGGAGAAATGCCACTTGATGGTTAAGGAAGGGATCGTGCTCGGTCACAAGATATCAGAGAAGGGTATTGAGATTGATCAGGCTAAGGTGGAGGTCATGATGGGTCTTGAGCCGCCGGTTAATGTCAAGGGAGTCAGAAGCTTCTTGGGGCACGCAGGGTTCTACAGGCGTTTCATCAAGGATTTCTCCAAGATTGCTCGCCCTCTCACACGGCTGTTGTGCAAGGAAGCTGAGTTTGTATTTGATGAGGAGTGTTTGAAGGCTTTCGTGACCATCAAGGAAGCCCTTACATCAGCTCCTATAGTCCAAGCACCAGACTGGTCTCTTCCCTTTGAGATCATGTGTGATGCTAGTGACTACGCCGTAGGAGCCGTTCTTGGTCAGAAGAAAGACAAGAAGTTACACGTGATCTACTATGCTTCAAGGACCTTGGATGACACGCAATCACGATACACCACTACGGAGAAGGAGTTGCTTGCAGTAGTCTTCGCCTTTGAGAAGTTCAGATCATATCTCGTTGGGTCCAAGGCTATTGTATACACGGATCACGCTGCCTTACGATACATCTACTCGAAGAAAGACATTAAGCCTCGGCTCTTAAGATGGATTCTCTTACTCCAGGAGTTTGACATGGAGATTAAAGACAAGAAAGGGATAGAAAATGGAATCGCTGACCACCTCTCACGGCTAAGGATCAACGAGTCTCTCCCCTTAGATGACTCTCTTCCAGAAGAGCAGCTTATGGCGATTAATACTGCTGTTTGTGGGAAGCTAGAGGGGAGGTTTGAGGAGGTGCTGAGTTTCAAAGAGGAGGATCTACCGTGGTATGCTGATGTAGTGAACTATCTAGTGTGTGGTGAGGAGCCAACACATCTCAACAGCTATCACAAGAAGCGGTTTATGAGGGAGGCTAGTGACTACTTTTGGGATGAGCCTTACTTATACAAGAGAGGAGTAGACAGCTTGTACCGTAGATGTGTTACAAAGGAAGAAGCCAGGGACATCCTCTATCATTGCCATGGCTCTTCCTACGAAGGACACTTCGCCTCATTCAAGACTGACACGAAAGTGTTGCAAGCCGGTTTCTGGTGGCCCTCCATTTTTAAAGATGCACACGAGTTTGTGAAGAGCTGTGAGGCATGTCAACGAGCAGGGAATATAACTAAGAGGAACAAAATGCCTCAAGTTCCTATCTTCGAGGTTGACATGTTCGACGCGTGGGGGATTGACTTCATGGGGCCATTCCCTTCTTCATACGGCAACAAATACATCTTAGTAGCTGTGGATTATGTCTCCAAATGGGTTGAGGCTGTTGCTTCCCCTACAAATGACTCTAAGGTGGTAATCAAGTTGTTCAAGAGTATCATCTTCCCGAGGTTTGGGGTACCCAAGGTTGTTATAAGCGATGGAGGAAGCCACTTCATAAACAAGGTCTTTGAGAACCTCTTGAGAAAGTATGGGGTTAAGCATAAGGTGGCTACACCGTATCATCCTCAAACAAGCGGTCAAGTGGAAGTCTCCAACAGGAAAATTAAGGCTATACTGGAGAAGACTGTCGGGGCAACAAGGAAAGACTGGTCAGTGAAGCTCGATGACGCTCTTTGGGCCTACCGTACCGCCTTCAAGATGCTGATTGGTACAACCTCTTTCACACTACTCTATGGCAAGGGCTGTCACCTCCCGGTTGAGCTGGAACACCGTGCGTTGTGGGCTGTGAAGAGGCTGAACTTTGATCTCAAGACTGCTCAGGAGAGGCGCCTTATTCAGCTACACGAACTGGATGAGTTGAGGCTGAATGCTTACGAGAGTTCCCAGATATACAAGGAGCAGACTAAGGAGGCTCATGACAAGAAGTTGGTTGCCAAGGAGCTCAAGGAAGGAGGACTAGTGTTGCTGTACAACTCGAGGCTCAAACTCTTCCCAGGCAAGCTGAAATCAAGGTGGAGCGGACCGTTCGTGATTCAAGAAGTGTTGCCTTATGGAGCTGTTACTCTGATGGGAAAAAGTGGTAGTGCATTCACCGTCAACGGACACAGAGTCAAGCCCTATTTGGCAGATAGCTATGACAAGGAGAGTACCTCAGTGCTTCTCCAAGACCCACCATCAGCTTAGACCAAGTAAGGTCTAGCTAAAGACGTTAAAGAAAGCGCACTTGGGAGGCATTCCCATGTTTATCTTGTACATATTTCTGCTTTATTTCCCTTTCAGTTTTATGTTTTTATTTTGCAAGTGTGTAGGAACAGGTATAAGGAGTCTAAACCTTGACTTTGAGGTCTTAAAAAGGCAATAGGGGTTAGAATAAGGCTAGAGATCGAGTGCTAGATCGACTGATCCTGGCTCGATCTTTGCTAGATCGAGTCAGTAAATCGAGAGGAGCCAGTCGATCTAGACGAGAACGAGTGACAAGATCGACCTTGACGAAAAAGGATCGATCGATCCAAATCGGATCGACCGACCTAATTTCTCTCGGGAAAATCTGTTGAAAACTGATCGATCACTCGACTCGATCCATCACTCGATCAAGAGGACTTAGCCGAGGAGCCAACATCTCAATGATCAAGAAAGTCAATCGATCCAGGACTCGATTCACTATGAATCGAGACTCAAATCGAGTAACCCTCTCGATCTAAGCCGTTTTAGGCATGAGATCGAGTCCTAGATCGACCAAATGGACTCGATCTCATGCCGAGGTATCATTTTTCTTTCCCTCCTTTACTCTTTTCCCTCCAACTTTTGAATTCAAAACTTGGTCAATGCAAGCATCTTTGACCATGAAAGATGTGCCTTGACCAAGACTTTGTCAGAAACCACTTTGACTACCCATTGTTTTGGTTTTGCTAAGTCTTTAAATATTTCAAACAACCTCTCACCCTCTCATTCCTGTTTTGCTCGAGAATTTTAAACAAAGAGAGTGAGAGTTTCAATTTTCAAAAGCTAGCAAAGATATTCTGCATTTCTTGCAAAGGTATTTTTGAAGATTTAATGGTTTAATTTTAGAAAATCTCCTTTAATACCGCAAGATCTTGTTTTAGAATTTAGGATCGGTTTTGAATTTTTAAAACTAGCTAAGTATCTAAAGATTTGATTCCCTTTTATTTAGCTATGATTTTTATTTATTCCCCAAAATTCTAGGGTAGCTTTGAAGACAAGAAGAGAGTGTGCATCCTCCCCAACAAAGATGAAACCGAGCTGCTTGGTGTTGCGAACATCGAGTTCTTGCCCACGGAGGAAGAAGGCTTTGCCCCTTTAGGAGGACCGCCTGCTTCAGCCATTGCCCCGCGTCAAAGGTCAGAGTCTCCAGGCACGGAAGACGAGATGCCCGAGGCTTATACACTTCCCAAGCTAGACTTTGGCCGAGGACAAAAACCGAGAAGTTCCTAGCATCAGTTGTGGAGATGCAACGGAAGATTAACAAGTGGTAAGGCAAGATGCTGAAGAAGCTGGGGAAGAAAGTTAAAGCACTTCAGGGAAGCTCACCTAAGCCAGCTGCAAGTCAAGAGATGCAACAACCCGAGAAGAGAAGACTCTCAACCGGAGGAGTTGTTATCTGCGAGACCCAAGGAGACAACATTCAGCCGGCGCGCCACTCTCTTTAAGAACCAGCTGACAAAGGCAAAGCAACGATCTCTAGCTCCTCTGGAACATCCTCAAGTTCCAGCCGAGCCTAGACCAGAGGTAAACAACCTTCTTCCATTGTATATAACCGCTCATATTTGTTTCTTGCATTATGTTTTGATGCTCCTTCGGATGAGTTTGCCACCGGGACGGTGTCAAGCAAGTTTGGGGGAGTACATGTGTGATTTGACTTGTGTTCTTTGATCTTATTTTCCTTTTTGCATCCTTGAGTCTCAGTTCACGAAAAATTGGTAAAATTTTTTAAAATTTTTTCAAAGATTCATGTAGTTGCATTCATCTTTTTAAAACAAGTTAGAATTAAGTCTAGTGTTTCTCATATCACCGAGGTTGTTTGCATTTTGCATAAGGGGTTAGAATTTCTTACAAAGGTGTTTTTACTTATGAATTGTTTCAATGCCCTAGTTAGTAGTTCTCCAATGCTTTGTCTATGCTTTGAAAGTAGGTTCTTACCATGCTTGGATCACTTGTTAGGATTTTCGTGGCTTGAATTGAACTCTCATGATTTGAAACTCATTCTAATAAGTGAAAATCTTAATTTGAAATTCTAATTATCATTCTTATGCATTTGAAAATGAACACATGGTTTTAAAATATTTAGGCTCTCTTCTTCCTTTTTACCACTCTTTGTGAGCCTAAGTAGAACTCCCTCCTTGAACCTTACCCTCCTTTGAAGCCAAATGTTCTTGTGTGACATCTTTGTGAGGCCTTTCCTTTCGGTTTGAACTTGGCATAAAGTGTTAGGTTTAGGCGACATGATTTGGTTTTCATATTGTTGCTAGCTTTGCATTTTGAAGCTAGGTGTAGGCTTAGGATAAGTTTGGGGGATCATTCGGGTTGCTTTCTTGTCTATTTATTTTCGGTTTCAAAGAGTTTGTGTTTTAAGGAAAGAAATGAGGTTTTAAGTGAAAGGTTGTTTTTAAAAACTAAGTATGCTCTAATTTCAGGAGGTAGCTCTCCATAATAAAATAAAATAAAAAAGAGAAAAGAAAAGAAAAAGAAATAAAAAAGAGCCTAAAGTGCCAAATAAAAAAAAAATAAAAGAAAAAAAAATAATAAGAGAGCTACCAATAAGAAATTTCTAAAAAGCAAAAGTATTTTTCAAAACCTTTTCACTAGCCTAAAAGTTTAAAAATGTCTTTATTTTGAATTGGGGATTGCTAAATTTGTGAAGGAAAGGGTAGACTCTTAAGTGGTGAGTGAGGATAAAATTTCTTAAATGAGAGGGGTATAGGATCATTCGATAGTTTACATGGGTAGATGAGAATCTAATCATGTATGCATAAATTGTCTTTACCTTTAGCATTATGCACCATTTTCGAGAGAAACCCTTAATCTATTTATAAACCCTTTTCAAATGAGATCATTCTATGCTCATAACCATAACCCTTAGCCAAATGGGTTTTGCTTTAAAGTGCATAACTTTGATTCATGGTTCGAATGTTAATGAATGTTAAAGGATGAGTTTCTTTGATTGTTAGGAATAGGAGAGTCATGATTTGAATTTCTTTGTGTGATGAGTATGGCTAAGTTCTTTGGAGTATGAGTGTAAGCATAGCATTTTAGAACTGTTAACTAGGACATTGAGATTGATTCATTTGAAAGGCACCTTTGCAAAAAGTTTATAACCCCATTCATTTTTTCTTAAAAAAAAAAAAAAAAAAAAAAAAAAAAAAACCTCTCTTCTTTACTTATTTGCTGTTGCTTGAGGGCAAGCAAGTAAGTTTGGGGGAGTTGATGTTATTGCATATTGCATACATTTTGCATACTCAATAGTTAGCTTTTCATGCATTTGTACCATGTTTTAGCTTAGATTGCATCATCCTAGAGCATTCTTGCATCAGCATATGCATTTTTCTTGCATTTTGCATCACATTCAGGTTGTTTCTGGCTGCTTTGGGGTCGTCGAGGTTCGTGGACGTGTTGAAGCTGTTGTAGCAGTTCGTGGGAGCTCGGGAATATGCTAAGGACCAGAGATCGGGTAGCAGATCGAGCATGGCTGGTCGATCTAGGAGTTGGTCGACCAGAAGATCGAGCCAACTAGGCGATCCAAGGAAAATGATCGAGACGGAGATCGAGTGAAGCAATCGATCAATCGGTACGGACGTAAATGACGCCATGCAGAGCGAGAGACAGGTCGAGTACACCACTCGATCCAGCCGAAGATCAATACCGAGATCGGATGCAACACTCGATTCGCCGATGAAGATCGAGACCCAGATCGAGCCGAAGACACGATGTCCGGATATGATCGAGAGAACCACTCGATCTTGGAGTCGATCTCTGTCCTTTCAACCATTTTTGGCTGCTAGCGAAGGGGGGACCATTGGCTTGTTTTGGCATTTTGGGCAAGGCGGCGATGTCCTTTTTCGACAACTTTTTAGATCCTTATCTTTTTCTTTAGGCTTTCTCTCTCGTTTTCGTGAAGAACACCATAGTTGAAACTCGTTTTTCTCTTAAGCTTTCCTTTCTCTTAAGAACATCATTATCGTTTAATCTAGTTTTCCTTTCATGTTCATCGTCTATTTTCATATGCTTTGCTTGATTTACTCTATGTGTAGCGAGTAGTTTCTTTTGGGTTCGTGGTTGAGAGGATTAAGGGGTTAAAAAGGTTTCGATCTTGGGTTTTTCAAAACGTTTTCAAAGGCTATCTCTTCTAAGGTGTTGAGATCTTAAAGCTTGAAGACTCTCACGCCAAGAGCTTCATGATACGAGAGGTCCCTTACCTTGACAGGATCCAGGGGCCTCGGAAAATCTCACCTTAGAGACTAGTTACCCCTTCCCAAAAGCCATGGAAGTTTGGGGGATTAGTTAAGCCATTCGTTTGAAATCTGTTTTCCTTGCCTTTCGACCTTTCTTTCCACTAAAAGCCATGGGTTTGGAGGAGAGGATGAAAGAGTGATCTATATGGAAAGCTACAGATAGATCTTGTTTTGTTTTCAAGGCTTAGAGATCCTCACCAAGTGAGTCGACCTAAAGTTTTAAAACCAAGGTCGAACCTTTGAAACCCCTAACCATGAATCTCAACCCTAGGCCCTTTCTTTTAGCATCTTTACGTCTATTCTCATCTTTCGCTTGATATCTGATAGTATCCTGGTCATTAGTTTTACTGTTCTTAAGTTTTTAGACAAGATCGATTGTTACTGCTCGATCTAGTGGTCGATCACGTGGTCGATCCACTAGTCGAATTTTAATAATTCGAAGCTTTCTTCTTTAATTAATCTGTTTGTTTCTCGTGGTAGTTTCTTACTTTCCAGTATTTTTAAAATAGGTTTCACTCTGTTTAAGTTGTTGCATCTAGTTTTTAGAGATTTTATCATAAACTGTCTCATTTTGCTTAGATTTGCTTTAGTCCTTGCATTCTCTGTGCATTCTCTATCTCCTAGAAGTGGATTGACTCTCTCTTGCTTGCTGTACTACAACATTGCTTGCATTAGAGTTTGATAACCTCTCTGCATCATAACCCGAGCGTAGAAAACATTTATCAACTGCATTTTCACCCTTGCTAAGAAAGTGTTACTGCATATTGCATACATTTTGCATACTCATTAGTTAGCTTTTCATGCATTTGTATCACATTTTAGGTTAGATTGCATCACATAGAGTCCTAGAGCATTCTTGCACCAGCATACGCATGTTCCTTGCATTTTGCATTACATTCAGGTTGTGTCTGGCTGCTTTGGAGTCGTGGAGGTTCGTGGACATGTTGAGGCTGATGAAGCAGTTCGTGGGAGTTCCGATATATACTAAGGATCAGAGATCGAGGAGCAGATCGAGCATGGCCGGTCGATCTAGGAGGTGATCGACCAGAAGATCGAGCCAACCAGGCGATCCAAGGAGAATGATCGAGACAAGGATCGAGTGAAGCAGTCGATCAAACGGTACGGACGTAAATGACGCCATGCAGAGCGAGAGCCATATCGAGTACACCACTCGATCCACCTGAAGATCGATACCGAGATCGGATGATTCACTCGATTCGCCGATGATAATCGAGACCCAGATCGAGCCGAAGACACGATGTCCGGATATGATCGAGAGAACCGCTCGATCCTGGAGTCGATCTCTGTCCTTTCAATCACTTTTGGCTGCTAGCGAGGGGGGGACCATCAGCTTGTTTTGGCCTTTTTGGAAAGGCGGCGACGTCCTTTTCCCAGAAAAAACTTTGGATCCTTATCTTTTTCTCTATGTTTTCTCTCTGTTTTTGGTGAAGAACACCATTGTTGAACTCGCGTTTTTCTTAAGCTTTGTAATCGAATCATTTCGGTCTTAATCTAGTTTTCTGTTCACTTTCATCGTTTCCTTTTACATGCTTTGCTTGATTTACTTTATGTGTAGTGAGTAGTTTACTTGGGTTTGGGGTTGAGAGAATTAAGGGGTCTAAATGGTTTCGATCTTGGGGTTTTTTTCTAAGTGTTTTCAACGGCTATCTCTTCTAAGGTGTTGAGATCTTAATGCTTGAAGACTCTCACGCCAAGAGCTTCATGATCCGAGAGGTTCCTTACATTGATAGGTTTCAGGAGCCTCGGAAGATCACACCTTAGAGACTAGTTACCCCTTCCCAAAAGCCATGGAAGTTTGGGGGATTAGTTAAGCCATTCATTTGAAATCTGCTTTACATGCCCTTCGACCTCTCTTTCCACCAAAAGCCATGGGTTTGGAGGAGAGGATGAAGGAGTGATCTATACCGAAAGCCACAGATTGATCTTGCTTAGTTTTCAAGGCTTAGAGATCCTCACAAAGTGAGTCGATTTAAAGTATTCAACCCAAGGTCGAACCTTTGAAACCCCTGACCATGAATCTCAACCCTAGGCCCTTTCTTTTAGCATCTTTACATCTTATCTCGTCATTCGCTTGATCTTTGATAGCATCCTGGTCATTAGTTTTACTGTTCTTGCATTTTTAGACGAGATGGATTGTTATTGCTCGATCTAGTGGTCGATCTCATGGTCGATCGACTAGTCAAATTTTAGTAATTCGAAGCTTATTCCTTTAATTATTTTGTTTGTTCCGCGTGGTAGTTCTTTCATTCCTAGTATTTTTAAAATAGGTTGCATTCTATTTAAGTTGCTGCATCTAGTTTTTAGAGATTTTCTCATAAATCATCTCATTTCGCTTGGATTTGCATTAGTCCTTGTATTCTCTTTGCATTCTCTATCATCCTAGGCATGGATTGACTCTCTCTTGCTTGCTGTACTACAACATGTCTTGCATTTGAGTTTGATAACCTCACTGCATTTTCACCCTTGCTAAGAAAGTGTTTATCAAATGGCGCCGTTGCCATCCTAGGACTGTTTAGAGAACATAGAGATTTGGGACTTAGCAAAGACTAAGTCTTTACCTTTTTCAAGTTACTAATCATTTTACTCTCAAACGTGTGTTTTCAGGTACATGAATCTTCGTTCAAGGGGAGACAACAATCTACTATAACCCTTAGACAACATTCATCAGCTTGGTCACTCACGGCAAAGGAGAGTTAGAGAACAAGCCAGAGCCTTTGAGGAGATTGTTCAGCACGGTTTGGTTGACTTTGAAGCTATGGCTGAACATGAGCATCCAGAAGGACCTCCTCCAGCTCACGGGGCAGCAGGAAGGGGCAATGGAAACCCCCAACACGCGGCTAGACCCCCAAGGATCATAGGAGCCGGAGATGCTCCCAATACTCATCACAATAGTTTTGGGATCTCTCCTCCTCCTGTACAAAACAACAACTTCGAGATCAAGCCAGGTTTCATCTCAATGGTGCAAAACAACAAGTACCACGCCTTAGCAATGGAAGATCCCTTGGAGCACCTTGACAACTTCGAGCAAGTATGTGGGATGATAAAGATCAATGGCATATGCGAAGATGCTTTCAAGCTACGTCTCTCCCCCTTTTCACTCGGAGACAAAGCTAGACATTGGTAGAAGACCCTCCCACAAGGCACCATCACCTCATGGGCCGAGTGTAAGAAGGCCTTTCTCTCAAAATTCTTCTCAAGCACCAGGACAGCACGGTTGAGAAGCGAAATCAGCGGTTTCACTCAAAGGAACAATGAGACATTCAACAAGGCAATGGAGCGTTTCAAAGACTACACGATCCAATGTCCTTATCACGGATTCAGCGAGGAGACACTACTCAGTACCATATACCGTGGAGCTTCACCAAAGATCAGGATGTTGCTTGACACAGCTAGCAAAGGGAACTTCCTCGGTGAGGAGGTAGAAGAGGGTATGGAGCTGATAGAAAACTTGGCATTGAGTGATGGAAACTACGCTGAGGATTATGACCGTGCACCGAGAGGATCAGAGCTAGAATCTCACAAGAAGGAGCTGAAATCTTTGCGTGAGAAGATAGATAAGCTGGTGTTAGCCAATCAGAAGCATGTTCACTTTGTTGGTGAAGCTGATGAGAACCAAGAGGAGTTAGAGTTGAGCCAAGAAGAAGCCAATTGGGTGGCGGGACAGAACAACTACAAACCTCAAGGCTACAACCAAGGCTACCAGAACAACAACCTCTCCTACCGAAGCACCAACGTAGCAAACCCTAAAGATCAAGTGTACCCTGCTCAGCAAGCAAAACCTTACCTCCTTACGACAAAGGTTTTCAACCGAGTGGTGGTTTCCAAGGTCAAGGGCAGAACAACTTCCAAGGGCAACATCAAAATAACAAGGGTTATACACCTAACTACCCTCCGGGCTTTGCACCTCAGCAGCAACAACCGATGCAACAACAAGTTGATCCGGTTCAAGCAATGTTTCAACAGCTGATACAAGGGAAAGCCTCTACAAACCAGAAGTTCGCCGAGATGAACACTCGTCTAGACTCGTCTCTCACTGACTTCTCCACTCAGATCACCAACTTAAACAACAAGATCAAGCAGCTAGAAAAGGGGAAAGCGAGTACGAGTGGTCAGAATAGTCTTCCGGGAAAGTGTGAGCAGAATCCAAGGAGTATGCTAATGCCATAACGTTGAGACGCGGTAAAGAGCTCGAACCTCCGGTCTTTACCAAGAACAACGAGGACGTTGTAATTCAAGAGGGGGAGGGTAAACCTTCGGCTGATGATAATGAGATTAACTTTGACAACATTTGGATCCAAGGGCCAAGAAGAGGAGACAAAGCAGTTGCTGAGAAGAAAGCTGGGCAAACCACTAAGGAGAAGAATGCTTATGTGCCTCCATCGTATGTACCTAAGCTGCCTTTTCCTGGCCGTTTCAAGAAGCAACTCATAGAGAAGCATAGAATCCTCTTTGAGAAGCATCTTAAGGACGTGGAGATCAAGCTACCCCTCGTCGACTGCCTTGCAATGATCCCTAAATGCGCCAAGTTCTTCAAAGACACTCTCGTGAAGAAGAATAAGGAAAGCAAGGAGGTACTTGTTCTAAGTAAAGAGTGTAGTGCTGTGATACATAAGGAGATAGTCCCTAAGAAGTTGGGAGACCCTGGAAGCTTCACTATACCCTGCGCTTTAGGTCCTCTAGAGTTCAAGAGTTTCTTATGTGATCTCGGAGCTAGCATAAACCTGATGCCTCACTCTGTGGCTAAGAAGCTTGGCTTTACTCGTTTCAAAGACTGTCAGATCTCGTTGGTACTGGCTGATAGGAGTGTGAGGCTACCAGTGGGGCTGCTTGAAGATTTACCGGTGCGAATCAGTGGTGTCAACGTGCCTATGGACTTCGTCATGTTGGAGATGGATGAAGAGCCTAAGGATCCACTCATCTTAGGGAGACCATTCCTAGCAACCGCCAGGGCTATCATAGATGTGAAGAATGGGAAGATTGCCTTGCATTTGGGAAAGGAGATAAGGCTTGACTTCGACATCAATAAGGTTCTGAAGAAGCCGACCATTAAAGGGCAAGCTTTCTATATTGAAACAATGGATGCTTTAGCGGATGAGTTGCTGGAAGAGCTGGCTCTAGAAGACCATCTTAAGCTAGCACTGACTAAGGACCCAGGGGAGTTTGGCTATGTGGATCAGAGGACCCAGGAGTACGTCAACCTGCAGGATTCCAGGAGGATTGTTAAGAATGATGAAGGTTGTTGCCTAGAGATCGACTCCGAGATCGACGCTATCACTCGATCCAGGAGTCAGATCGACAAGGCATTCGAGAACACAACTCGATCCGGTGCAGCAATCGACAAACAGATCGAGAGGATTGATCGATCAGGAAAAACAATCGAGTCGGCGATCGAGAGAGACCTCCCGATCATTTTGGGGTCCAATCAAGAGATCGACTCAGCGTCTCGATCCCTTACTCGATCCACATCAAATCGAGTAAGTGAATCGAGCGAAATGGCTCGATCTAGACGACATCGAGAGGAGAATCGACTGGAGGACTCGATTTCAGAAGGGATAGCGATGGAGGAAAGCAGTCTAAAGGGCCATGCCTCGGGGTCTAAGGAGAGTTCCAAGGAGGAAAGCAACAACAACAGCCATGAGGATGACTGGAGTGAGCTGTTAGCACCAAAGGTGGACCTTAAGGAACTCCCAAAAGGGCTAAGGTATGCTTTCTTAGGGCCTAATAACACCTATCCCGTGATTGTGAATGAAAACCTTAGTGATGATGAGTTGCACTCGCTCCTGACTGAGCTGAGAAAGTATAGGAAGGCCATTGGGTACTCTTTAAGTGACATCAAGGGCCTTTCACCAATTCTTTGCACCCATAGGATTCACTTGGATAATGAGAACGCCTCTTCTATAGAACATCAAAGGCGTTTGAATCCTAATTTGAAAGAGGTTGTTAAGAAAGAAATCCTTAAGCTTTTAGAGGCTGATGTGATCTATCCCATAAGTGACAGCACGTGGGTTTCTCATGTACACGTGGTGCCTAAGAAGGATCACGGTCATAAGGAATGAAAAGGATGAGCTTATCCCTACTAGAACCATCACTGGTCATAGGATGTGCATTGATTATAGGAAACTTAACCTTGCGACTAGGAAAGACCATTTCCCTTTACCTTTTATTGATCAAATGCTTGAGAGACTTGATAATCACCCTTACTACTGTTTTCTCGATGGGTATAGCGGTTTCTTTCAAATACCAATTCACCCAAATGATCAGGAGAAGACGACCTTCACATGTCCCTACGGTACCTTCGCATATCGAAGGATGCCGTTTGGATTGTGTAATGCACCGGCTACGTTTCAGCGGTGTATGATGTCGATCTTCT
The DNA here is from genome assembly GCA_911865555.2 of Thlaspi arvense. Lineage (NCBI taxonomy): Eukaryota > Viridiplantae > Streptophyta > Magnoliopsida > Brassicales > Brassicaceae > Thlaspi > Thlaspi arvense. The sequence goes on from OU466860.2 coordinate 18,727,592, forward strand.
CCGATCTAATAGAGGAGATGGGAGAGGTGTTCATGGATGACTTCTCTGTCTATGGTGCGTCCTTTTCTGCGTGTTTGTTGATTCTTTGCAGGGTACTAAAACGTTGTGAAGAGACAAACTTGGTACTGAACTGGGAGAAATGCCACTTTATGGTTAAGGAAGGGATCGTGCTTGGTCATAAGATATCAGAGAAGGGCATTGAGGTTGATCAGGCTAAAGTGGAGGTCATGATGGGTCTTGAGCCGCCGGTTAATGTTAAGGGAGTCAGAAGCTTCTTGGGACACGCAGGGTCGACCGATCTAATTTCTCTCGGGAAAATCTGTTGGAAACAGATCGATCACTCGACTCGATCCATCACTCGATCTGTGCCAAATTGACCCCAAAATCGAGGACATAGCTCGATCATGAGGACTTAGTCGAGGAGCCAACATCTCAATGATTGAGAGATCCAATCGATCCAAGACTCGATTCACCATGAATCGAGTCTCAAATCGAGTAACCCTCTCGATCTAAGCCATTTTGGGCATGAGATCGAGTCGTAGATCGACCAAATGGACTCGATCTCATGCCGGCGTAACATTTTCTTTCCCTCCTTTACTCTTTTCCCTCCAACTTTTAAATTCAAAAGTTGGTCAAGGCAAGCACCTTTGACCATGAAAGATGTGCCTTGACCAAGACTTTGTAAGAAAAACCACCTTTACTACCCATTGTTTTGCTGTTTGCTAGCCTTTAAATATTTTAACAACCTCTCACCCTCTCATTCCTGTTTTTCTCGAAAATTTTAAACAAAGAGAGTGAGAGTTTCGGTTTTCAAAAGCTAGCAAAGATCTTTTACATTTCTTGCAAAGGTATTTTCGAAATTTAATGTTTTATTTTTAGGAAAATTTCCTTTAAATTCGCAAGATATTGTTCTAGAATATAGGGTCGGTTTTGATTTTTAAAAAAACTAGCTAAGTAAAAGGAATAATTCTAGATTTTTCAGTATCTAAAAATATGATTCTCCTTTATTTAGCTATAATTTTTATTAATTCCCCAAAATTCTAGGGTAGTTTTTATAAGTTCTCTCCTTTTCTTCCCTCATTCTCATCAAAACCGCCGTTTGCTTATCAAATTTCTTTAGAAACTTGTTTCAGGAACAATGGCCCCCAAGAGAACAAGAGAAGAGACAGCACAAGAAGGAGAAGGACAAGAGGTGGCAGTTCAAGAGAGGGTCAGATGGACTAAGGATGAAAAGAGGGACAAGAAGCGGCTGGAAAGGCTTCAGTTTGAGCCTACCAAGTTTGCTGATCGAGAGTTGTTGTCCAAGCTAGGGATTCTTGGGGATTTCGACCAACTCCTCAAGAACATTGGCCTAAGATGTCTGTCACGGATGGATTGCCCAACCATTCCAGAAGTGACAATAGACTTCCTTGCCACGTTGGAGTTCCATTACGAGAATCCGAGCACACGCGTCCCTTCTCAAGGTCGCCTCTACTTCAAGGTTGGCCGTCAAGCCTATACACTCTCTATCCCTGAGCTATGCCAAGCTTCTGGTCTCAACGCGGATGCCTACAAGGTCGAGTTCCCCGCCTTCATGAAAGCCGACGACTTTTGGGACCTGATCAGCAATGAAGACTACAAAGCCAACACCGCCAAGATCAAGCGAGTAAGAAGCCCGGTGCTGAGGTACACTCTGAAGCTGATCGCCAACACGTTTAGTGGAAGATCTGTTGCTCATACGGTCACGAAGACAGAGCTGTGCTTCCTGTTCCAAGGCGTGAAGCACTTGGTGTGTGATCCGGATGCAAATGACGAGCCTATGGAGGATGAACTCGGCGATGAGGTGAACTACAGATGTGTGCTTGCGGCTTCCTTGGGGAAATACAAGGCTTATGCCTTGCGGTGCAAGGCAACTTCCTCTTACATTGGGACGCACGCCAGCGGAAGGGTTCTACGCCTACCTCTTCATAGACGACGAAGACAAGAAGAGAGTGTGCATCCTGCCCAACAAAGATGAAACCGAGCTGCTTGGTGTTGGGAACATCGAGTTCTTGCCCACGGAGGAAGAATGCTTTGCCCCTCTAGGAGGACCACCTGCTTCAGAGATTGCCCCTCGCCAAAGGTCCGAGTCTCCAGCCACGGAAGATGAGATGCCCGAGGCCTACACACTTCCCAAGCTAGACTTTGAGCCGAGGACAAAAACCGAGAAGTTCCTAGCATCTGTTGTGGAGATGCAAAGGAAGATCAACAAATGGCAAGGCAAGATGCTCAAGAAGCTTGGAAAGAAAGTCAAGGCACTTCAGGGAGGCTCGCCTAAAAAAGCTGCAAGTCAAGAGGTGCAACAACCCGAGAAGAGAAGGCTCTCAACCGGTGGAGTTGTCATCCGCGAGACCCAAGGAAGCACCATTCAGCCGGCGCACCACTCTCTCCAAGAACCAGCCGACAAAGGCAAGACCATAGTCTCTAGCTCCTCTGGAACATCCTCAAGTTCCAGCCGAGACTAGACCAGAGGTAACAACCTTCTTCCATTGTACATAACCGCTCATATTTGCTTCTTTTTGCTTTGTGTTTTGATGCTCCTTCCAATGAGTTTGCCACCGGGACGGTGTCAAGCAAGTTTGGGGGAGTACATGTGTGATTTGACTTGTGTTTTGTCATCTTATTTTCCTTTAGCATCCTTGAGTCTTTAGTTCTTTTAAATTTTTTCAAAGATTCATGTAGTTGCATTCATCTTGTCAAAACATGTTAGGATTGAGTATAGAGTTTCTCATAGCATCTAGGTTGTTTGCATTTTGCAAAGGGGTTAGAATTTCTTAAAAAGGTGTTTTTACTTATGAATTGTTTCAATGCCCTAGTTAGTAGTTCTTAATGCTTTGTCTATGCTTTGAAAGTAAGTTCTTACCATGCTTGGATCACTTGTTAGGATTTTCGTGGCTTGAATTGAACTCTCATGATTTGAAACTCATCCTAATAAGTGAGAACCTTAATTTGAAATTCTAATTATCATCCTTATGCATTTGAAAATAAACACATGGTTTTAAAATATTTAGGCTCTCCTCTTCCTTTTTACCACTCTTTGTGAGCCTAAGTAGAACTCCCTCCTTGAACCTTACCCTTCTTTGAAGCCAAATGTTCTTGTGTGACATCTTTGTGAGGCCTTCCTTTCGGTTTGAACTTGGCATAAAGTGTTAGGTTTAGGCGACATGATTTGGTTTTCATATGATTGCTAGCTTTGCATTTTGAAGCTAGGTATAGGCTTAGGATAAGTTTGGGGGATCATTGGGGTTTTGCTTTCTTTCCTATTTGTTCTTGGTTTCAAAGAACTTTGTGTTTTAAAGAAAGAAATGGGTTTTAAGTGTTTTAAAAACTAAGTATGCTCTTATAAATTTCAGGAGGTAGCTCTCCCATAATAAAATAAAAATAAAAAGAAAAAAATAAAAGAAAAAGAAAAAAAAAGAGAAAGAGAAAAAAAATAAGAGAGCTACCAATAAGAAGTATCTAAAGAGAAAAAATTGTTTTCAAAACCTTTTCACTAGCCTAAAAAGTTTAAAAATGTTCTTGTTTCGAATTGGGGATTGCTAAGTTTTGTGAAGAAAAAGGGTAGACTCTAAGTGGTGAGTGAGGATAAAAATTTTTAAATGAGAGGGGTATAGGGTCGTTTGTTAGTTTACATGGGTAGATGAGAATCTAATCATATATGCATAAATTGTCTTTACCTTTAGCATTATGCACAAGTTCAACCATTTTTAAGAGAAACCCTTGTTCTAATCATAAACCCTTTTCAAATGAGATCATTCAATGCTCATAACCTTAACCCTTAGCCAAATGTGTTTTGCTTTAAAGTGCATAAGTTTGATTCATGGTTCTAATGTTAATGAATGTTAAAGGATGAGTTTCGTTGATTGTTAGGAATAGGAGAGTCATGATTTGAATTTCTTTGTGTGATGAGTATGGCTAAGTTCTTTGGAGTATGAGTGTAAGCATAGCATTTTAGAACTGTTAACTAGGGCATTGAGATTGATTCATTTGAAAGGCACCTTTGCAAGAAGTTTAAAACCCCCATTTATTCTTTCGGAAAACCTCTCTTCCTTACTTATTTTCTGTTGCTTGAGGGCAAGCAAGAAGTAAGTTTGGGGGAGTTGATGTTACTGCATATTGCATACATTTTGCATACTCATTAGTTAGCTTTTCATGCATTTGTATCACATTTTAGGTTAGATTGCATCACTTAGAGTCCTAGAGCATTCTTGCACCAGCATACGCATGTTCCTTGCATTTTGCATTACATTCAGGTTGTTTCTGGCTGCTTTGGAGTCGTGGAGGTTCGTGGACATGTTAAGGCTGATGTAGCAGTTCGTGGGAGCTCGGATATATGCTAAGGATCAGAGATCGAGGAGCAGATCAAGCATGGCCGGTCGATCTAGGAGGTGATCGACCAGAAGATCGAGCCAACCAGGCGATCCAAGGAGAATGATCGAGACAAGGATCGAGTGAAGCAGTCGATCAAACGGTACGGACGTAAATGACGCCATGCAGAGCGAGAGCCAGATCGAGTACACCACTCGATCCACCCGAAGATCGATACCGAGATCGTATGCAACACTCGATTCGCCAATGATAATCGAGACCCAGATCGAGCCGAAGACACGATGTCCGGATATGATCGAGAGAACCGCTCGATCCTGGAGTCGATCTCTGTCCTGTCAACCACTTTTGGCCGCTAGCGAGGGGGGGACCATCAGCTTGTTTTGGCCATTTTGGGAAGGCGGCGACGTCCTTTTCCCAGAAAAAACTTTGGATCCTTATCTTTTTCTTTATGTTTTCTCTCTATTTTTGGTGAAGAACACCATTGTTGAACTCGCATTTTTCTTAAGCTTTGTAATCGAATCATGAATTCTTGGCTTTTTGAATTTTATTTCTTATTGCTGGTCTCTCTTGAACTTTTATTACACAAGGGACTGTGTAATTTAAGTTTGGGGGAGAGGTTGAGAGATTTAATTTTGTGTTTTGTTTTCTTATTTTCCCTTTAAGCATATTTGAGTCTTCATGCATATACATTTGCATAGAAAATCAGAAAAAATTTCAAAATTTTTGAAAAAAATTCATGTAGCTTGCACTTGCATTGGTAAATATTATAGGATGGAGTCTAGATATTATCATATAGGTTGCTTGCATTCACGTGCATATGGGGAAAATTTTCTTAAAAAAGTGTTTTATGCTCATGAATTAGTTCAAGGCCCTAGTTAGTAGTTCTTTGATGCTTGTGCAAACTTGAAGTTAAGTTCTAACCATATTTGGATCATTTGTTTTGATTTTCGTGGCTTAAGTTGAACAGACATGAATTGAATCCTTTCCTACTAAGTGAGAACCTTAATCTGAATTTGAATTATCACACTTGTGCATTTGAAATGAAATACATGGATCACATATACATATTCAGGCTTTCTTACCCCTTTCTACCACTCTTTGTAAGTCTGAATAGAACTCCACACCCTGAACCTTGCCTTCCTTTCAAGCCAAATATTTCTTGTGTGATGTGAGGCCTTATTTTCAGATTGAACTTGGCATAAAGTGTTAGGTTTAGGCGACATGATTAGGCTTTCATATTGATGCTAGCTTTGCATTTTGAAGCTTGTTTTAGGTTTGTTTTGGGGCAGGGATTCGCTGGTGTTAAAAGAATTTTGCTTATGTGTTTTCAGTTTAAAAAGAAATGGTGTTTGGGGTTTGAAAATAAAGGACTCATGGTTTTAAGTGGTGGCGTTGTTCTGTTTTTAAATAAAAGCTCAGTTTTAAAAGAAAAGGAGGTAGCTCTCAAAAATAAAATAAAAATCAGAAAGAAAAGAGCCAAAGGCCAAAGTTTAAAAAGAAAAAAAAAATAATAAGAGAAGAGTGCTACCAAGATTTAACGAAAGAGCTTTAAGTTTGTGATTGACCACCACTAGCCTAAGAAGAGTAAAGATGTCTTCTGTTTTTGTGGGTTATACTTGGCTTCTTGCCTTGTTGTTTGGGTAGTTTCTAGAGGGTGAGTTAGCTTGAAAAAGAAAGAAAATGAGAGGGGTTTAGGATCATTGTTAGTGTATATGGGTAGATGAGAGTCTAGTCATGTATGCATCAATTGTCTTTACCTTTAGCATTATGCATAAGTTCAATCCTTTTTGAGATAACCCATTGTTTGAATTACCCACTTGAATGAGATCATCTTGTCCTAATAACCTTGTCCTTAGCCAAATGTATTCTGTTCTAAGTGCATGAGTGTGATTCACGGTTTGATCATTAATTGAATGTTAAAGGTTAGGATTCTTGGATTGTTTGGAATATGAGAGTTATGATCTGAAATTCAACATGTGATGAATATGGCTAAGTTCTTTGAAGTAGAGTTTGTATACTGCATCCTAGAATTAAGAACAAGGACCATTGAGATGATTCATTTGAAAAACACTTTTTCAAGAAATTTGAAACCCCATTTTCAAACCTCTCTCTTGGATTTGTCTTTGTTTGCTTGAGGACAAGCAAAAAGGCAAGTTTGGGGGAGTTGATAAACTCATAATTTAGCATATTTTAGCACGCATTTAGGATAGATTTTGCATTCATATTGCATTCATACTTAGATTATCTGTAACTTTTGCTCCATTTTAGGTTTTAGACATGTTTGCATTAGCATTTGCATATTTCTTGCATATATGCATTGTTCTTAGGTAATATGGAGTACACGAAGCTGTGTTAGACGCTGAGCATGGACAAGGAGTCAAAAGAAGAGCTTGGGAGTTGGTGGGAGTCAAGAAAGAGTTCGGCCAAAAAGAATTAGGCAGAGATCAACCACCAGATCGACCATCCCACTCGTTTCAGGCAGAGATCGACCACCAGATCGACCATCCCACTAGTTTCAGGCAGAGATTGACCACCAGATCGACCATCCCACTCGTTTCAGCCTCAGATCGACCACTAGATCGACCAGGCCACCCGTTTCAGCTCAGATCGACCAGGCGGGTCGATCTTCGGCCCAGATTTCTGCTTCCTTCCTTGGACAGCTCAGACTTTGTCTTTTAGTGAGGGGACCAGTTGTGTGGTCCTATATGAACACTCTAAACCTAAAATTTTGAGGGATCCATGAAATTTACAGCCTCCATCCCCATTTTTGGGTTTTGTGGATCACCATTAAAGCATCTTTTTCCATTTTTCAAGCTTTATCTTTTGTAAAAACTTTGATTTTGAATTTAAGAACTTCTCTTTAAGCTTTAATCTTTCTTCTTTGTTATCTTAATCATGTTTAACTCCTCTTATCTTATGATTAAGAGGGGTTTGAAAATGATAATAGAGTAGTTCTTTAGGATTTAAGGATGAGGTGATTAGGAAGGTTTTAAAGGTTAGATCTTGGTATTTTGTTGCTCTTAACTTTATCCTTTCTTGGTTTGGAGTATCAAATGCTTAAAGACCTTGAGAGAGGCGTTATGATCCAAGAGATTTCCTTTTCTCATAAGAACTTAGGAGATCTCTTATGTCCAAACCGAGAGACTAGTATGCCTTAAAGACCACGGAAGTGGCCAGTAAGGGCTAGTTAAGCCATGTTAAGATCCGTGCTTGAGCTCCATCAACCATCCTTCTCCACCACAAGCCATGGTTTTGGAGGGGATGAAAAATGAGAGGAATTTATCTTACCCACAAACCATGGGAAGATTGCTTCTTAGGCTTAAGGATAGCTCATTTTGAAATGTGTAGATTTACTTTTTGCAAACCAAGATCGAACATTGAGCTTCCCTAAGCATGAACCTCATCCTTAGATCTGTTATTTATCATTCAAGTAGTTTCAAAAGCTTTCTCCTTTAGATTTAAAGTTTGCTCATTTAAGTTGCTAGAAATAGCCTTAATTGCCTGTTTTCAGTTTTCGAATTTTCATAATCAGTAGTCTTGCACTTTAAATTCCTAGTTTTCTTCTAGTAGTTGCTAACCCTTCATAAGGGATTTTAAAATTGTTCTCTTGCTCATTTCGTATTGCATTTAGTTTTTGTTGAATTTCTCCCTCATTTACCCGAATTTGACTTAGCTCTACTTTGCTCTTGTATTCCTAGTATCTTTCTCACCTAGGCTGGATTGACACGTAAAGTACTACAGCAACACTAAGAGGCTTTAGGATTGATAATTAGAACTGTGAAAAAAGCTCTCTATCATACCCTGCAAAGATTCAACAAACACGCAGAAAAGGACGCACCATAGACAGAGAAGTCATCCATAAACACCTCTACCATCTCTTCTATTAGATCGGAGAAGATCGACATCATACACCGCTGAAGTGTAGCCGGTGCATTACACAATCTAAACGGCATCCTTCGATATGCGAAGGTACCGTAGGGACATGTGAAGGTCGTCTTCTCCTGATCATTTGGGTGAATTGGTATCTGAAAGAAACCGCTATACCCATAGAGGAAACAGTAGTTAGGGTGATTAGCAAGTCTCTCAAGCATTTGATCAATAAAAGGCAAAGGGAAATGATCTTTCCTAGTCGCAAGGTTAAGTTTCCTATAATCAATACACATCCTATGATCAGTAATGGTTCTAGTAGGAATAAGCTCATCTTTTTCATTCCTTATGACCGTGATCCCTCCCTTCTTAGGCGCCACGTGTACAGGAGAAACCCACGTGCTGTCACTTATGGGATAGATCACGTCAGCCTCTAAAAGCTTAAGGATTTCTTTCTTAACAACCTCTTTCAAATTAGGATTCAAACGCCTTTGATGTTCTATAAAAGAGGCGTTCTCATTATCCAAGTGAATCATGAGAGTGCAAAGCATTGGTGAAAGGCCTTTGATGTCACTTAAAGAGTACCCAATGGCCTTCCTATACTTTCTCAGCTCAGTTAGGAGCTAGTGCAACTCATCATCACTTAAGTTTTCATTCACAATCACAGGATAGGTGGTATTAGGTCCTAAGAAAGCATACCTTAGCCCTTTTGGGAGCTCCATAAGGTCCACCTTTGGGGCTAAAAGCTCGCTCCAGTTATCCTCTTGGCTGTTGTTGTTGCTTTCCTCCTTGGAACCCTCCTTAGAACCCGAGGCATGGCCCTTAAGACTGCTTTCCTCAACCGCTATTCCTTCTGAAATCGAGTCCTCCAGTCGATCTTGCTCTCGATGTCGTCTAGATCGGGCAATTTCGCTCGATTCACTTACTCGATTTGATGTGGATCGAGTAAGGGATCGAGACGCTGAGTCGATCTCCTGATTGGACCCCAAAATGATCGGAAGGTCTCTCTCGATCTGTCTGTCGATTGCTGCACCGGATCGAGTTGTGTTCTTGATTTCCTTGTCGATCTGACTCATGGATCGAGTGATAGCGTCGATCTCGGGGTCGATCTCTAGGCAGCAACTTTCATCCTTCTTAACAATCTTCCTAGAATCCAGAAAGTTGACGTACTCCTAGGTCCTCTGATCCACATAGCCAAATTCCCATGGCTCATTTGTCAGTGCCAGCTTCAGATGGTCTTCCTGAGCCAGCTCTTCCAGCAACTCATCCGCTAAGGCATCCATTGTTTCAATGTAGAAAGCTTGCCCTTCTATGGTCGGCTTCTTCAGAACCTCATTGATATCGAAGTCCAGCCTTATATCCTTTCCCAAGTGCAAGGCAATGTTCCCGTTCTTGGGGTCGATGATAGCCCCGGCGGTTGAAAGGAATGGTCTTCCTAGGATGAGTGGATCCTTAGGCTCTTCATCCATCTCCAATACGACGAAGTCCGTAGGCACGTTCACACCGCTGATTCGCACTGGTAGATCTTCAAGCAGCCCCACTGGTAGCCTCACACTCCTATCAGCCAGTACCAACGAGATCCTACAGTCTTTGAAACGAGTAAAGCCAAGCTTCTTTGCCACGGAATGAGGCATCAGATTTATGCTAGCTCCGAGATCACAAAGGCAACTCTTGAATTCCAGAGGACCTAAAGCGCAGGGTATATTGAAGCTTCCAGGGTCTCCCAGCTTCTTATGGACTATCTCCTTATGTATCACAGCACTACACTCTTCACTTAGAACAAGCAACTCCTTGCTTTCCTTATTCTTCTTCACGAGAGTGTCTTTGAAGAATTTGGCGCATTTAGGCATCATTGCAAGGCAGTCAACAAGAGGTAGCTTGATTTCCACGTCCTTAAGATGCTTCTCAAAGAGGATTATATGCTTCTCTATGAGTTGCTTCTTGAAACGGCCAGGAAAAGGTAGCTTAGGTACGTACGGCGGAGGTATATAAGCATTCTTCTCCTTAGTAGTTTGCTCAGCTTTCTTCTCAGCAACTGCTTTGTCTCCTCTTCTTGGCCCTTGGATCCAGACATTGTCAAAATTAATCTTATCATCAGCTGAAGGCTTACCCTCCCCCTCTTGAATTACAACGTCCTCGTTGTTCTTAGGGGTAACCGGAGGTTCTAGCTCTTTGCTTCTTCTTAACGTGATGGCGTTGGCATACTCCTTAGGATTCTTCTCACACTTGCCCGGTAGGCTTTTCTGACCACTTGTACTCGATTTCCCCTTCTCTAGCTACTTGATCTTGTTGTTTAAGTTGGTGATCTGAGTGGAGAAGTCAGTGAGAGACGAGTCTAGACGAGTGTTCATCTCGGCGAACTTCTGGTTTGTAGAGGCTTGCCCTTGTATCAGCTGCTGAAACATGGCCTGAACCGGATCAACCTGTTGTTGCATCGGCTGTTGCTGCTGTGGTGCAAAGCCCGAAGGGTAGTTAGGCGTATAACCCTTGTTACTTTGATGTTGCCCTTGGAAGTTATTCTGCCCTTGACCTTGGAAACCACCACTCGGCTGAAAACCATTGTTGTAAGGGATGAAAGGTTTTGCTTGCTGAGCAGGGTACACTTGGTCCTAGGGTTGGCAACGTTGGTGCATCGGTAGGAGAGATTGTTGTTCTGGTTGTAGCCTTGGTTGTAGCCTTGAGGTTTGTAATTGTTCTGTCCCGCCACCCAATTGGCTTCTTCCTAGCTCAACTCTAGCTCCTCTTGATTCTCATCCGCTTCACCAACAAAGTGAATATGCTTCTGGTTGGCTAACACCAGCTTATCTATCTTCTCATGCAAAGATTTCAGCTCCTTTTTGTGAGACTCTAGCTCGGATCCTCTTGGTGCACGGTCATAATCCTCAGCGTAGTTGCCATCACTCAATGCCAAGTTTTCTATCAGCTCCATGCCCTCCTCTACCTCCTGACCAAGGAAGTTCCCTTTGCTAGCTGTGTCAAGCAACAACCTGATCTTTGGTGAAGCTCTGCGGTATATGGTGCTGAGTAGGGTCTCCTCGCTGAAACCCTGATGAGGACATTCGATCGTGTAGTCTTTGAAACGTTCCATTGCCTCATTGAATGTCTCGTTGTTTCGTTGACCGAAGCCGCTGATTTCGCTTCTCAACCGTGCTGTCCTGGTGCTAGAGAATAGCTTTGAGAGAAAGGCCTTCTTACACTCGGTCCATGAGGTGATGGTGCCTTGTGGGAGGGTCTTCTTGCCTAGCCTTGTCTCCGCGTGAAAAGGGAAAGAGACGCAGCTTGAAAGCATCTTCGGATATGCGGTTGATTTTTATCATCCCATATACTTGCTTGAAGTTGTCAAGGTGCTCCAAGGGATCTTCCATTGTTAAGCCGTGGAACTTGTTGTTTTGCACCATGGAGATAAAACCTGGCTTAATCTCGAAGTTGTTGTTTTGTACAGGAGGAGGAGTAATCGCAAACCTATTGTGATGAGTATTGGGATCATCTCTGGCTCCTATGATCCTTGGGGGTCTAGCCGCGTGTTGGGGGCTTCCATTGCCCCTTCCTACTGCCCCGTGAGCTGGAGGAGGTCCCTCTCGATGCTCGTGTTCAGCCATAGCTTCAAAGTCAACCAAACCGTGCTGAACAATCTCCTCAAAGGCTCTGGCTTGTGCTCGTACTCTTCTTTGCCGTGAATGACCAAGCTGATGAATGTTGTCCAAGGGTTGTAGTAGATTGTTTTCTCCCCTTGAACGAAGATTCATGTACCTGAGAACACACGTTTGAGAGTGGAATGATTAGTAACTAAAACAAGGTAAAGGCTTAGTCTTCGCTAAGTCCCAAATCTCTATGTTTTCTAAACAATCCTAGGATGGCAACAGCGCCATTTGATAAGCAATTTCTTTGCAAGGGTTAGTATGCAATGAGGCTATCAAACTCAAATGCAAGACAGGTTGTAGCAAAGTATGCAAGAGAGAGTCAATCCACACCTAGGATGATAGAAAATGCAAAGAGAATGCAAGGGCGACGCAAATCTAAGCGAAACAAGAAAGGTTTTGAGAAAATCCCTGAAAATAGATGCAGCAACTAAATGGAATGCAAACTATTTTAATATTACCAGGAATGATCAAACTACCATGAGGAACAAACAAAATAATTAAAGGACAAAGTTACGAATTACTAAAATTCGACTAGTGGATCGACCATCGGATCGACCACTAGATCGAGCAATAACGATCGATCTCGTCTAAAAATGCAAGAACAGTAAAACTAACGACCAGGATGCTATCAAGGATCAAGCGAATGATGAGAGAATATGTAAAGATGCTAAAAGAGAGGGTCTAGGGTTGAGATTCATGGTCAGGGGGTTCGAAGGTCTGAACTTGGGTTGAAAACCATAAATCGACTCACATTGTGAAAATCTCTTAGCCTTGAAAACGAAATAAGATCTATCAGTGGCTTTCGGTATAGATCACTCCTTCATCCTCTCCTCCAAACCCATGGCTTTTGGTGGAAAGAGAGGTCGAAGGGCAGGAAATACAGATTTCAAACAAGTGGCTTAACTAGTCCCCAAACTTCCATGGCTTTTGGGAAGGGGTAACTAGTCTCTAGGGTGTGATCTTCAGAGGTCCCTGAATCCTGTCAAGGTAAGGAACCTCTCGGATCATAAAGCTCTTGGCGTGAGAGTCTTTAAGCTTTGAGAACTCGACACCCTAGAAGAGATAGCCATTAAAACACTAGAAAACCCCAAGATCGAAACCCTTTTAACCCCTTAAATCCTCTCAACCCCGAACCCAAATGAACTACTCACTACACATAAGATAAATCAGGCGAAGCATGGAGAAAGAAACGATGAACATGAAAAGAAAACTAGATTAAACTCAAACGATTCGATTACAAAAGCAAGAAAAACTCAAGGTTCGATAATGGTGGATAATCTCCAAAACCAGAGAGAAAAGCATAAAAAAGATAAGAATGAAAAGTTGTGTGGGAAAAGGACGTCGCCGCCTTCCCAAAATGGCGAAAACAACCCAATGGTCCCCCCCTCGCTATCGGCCAAAAGCGGTTGAAAGGACAGAGATCCACTCCGGGATCGAGCGGCTCTCTCTATCATCTTCGGACATCGTGTCTTCAACTCGATCTGGGTCTAGATCATCTTCGGCGGATCGAGTGATGCATCCGATCTTGGTATCGATCTTTGGTTGGATCGAGTGGTGGACTCGATCTGGCCCTCGCTCTGCATGGCGTCATTTACGTCCGTACCGTTTGATCGATTGCTTCACTCGATCTTTGTCTTGATCATTCTCCTTGGATCGCCTGGTCCTCGCGATCTTCTGGTTGATCTCATCCTAGATCGACCTGCCATGCTCGATCTGTTCCCCGATCTCTGGTCCTTAGCTAATATCCGACCTTTCACGAACCGCTACAACAGCTTCAGCACGTCCACGAACCTCCACGACTCCAAGGTAGCCAAAAACAACCTGAATGTGACGAAAAATGCAAGGAACATGCATATGCTGGTGCTAGGATGCTCTAGGACTCTAAGTGATGCAATCTTGTCTAAAATGTGATGTAAATGCATGAAAAGCTAACTAATGTGTATGCAAAATGTATGTAATATGCAGTAACATCAGCTACCTTATGCTTCACACCATACTTCTTTAGCAGATTTTCAAACAGCTTGTTGATGAAATGGCTCCCTCCGTCGCTTATCACCACCTTGGGAACTCCAAACCTCGGAAAAATAATGCTCTTAAAGAGCTTTATCACCACCTTAGAGTCGTTTGTTGGGGAAGCAATGGCCTCAACCCACTTAGAGACGTAGTCTACAGCTACGAGTATGAACTTGTTGTCGTATGATGAAGGAAACGGCCCCATGAAGTCTATGCCCCACGCGTCAAAGAAATCTACCTTGAAGATAGGAACTTGAGGCATCTCGTTCCTCTTAGTGATATTCACTGCTCGTTGACAAGCCTCACAGCTCTTCACAAACTTGTGTGCATCCTTGAAGATAGACGGCCACCAGAAGCCAGCTTGCAACACTTTCGTAGCGTTCTTGAACGAAGCAAAGTGTCCTCCATAGGATGAGCCATGACAGTGAAAGAGGATATCTATAGTTTCTACCTTTGTAACACACCTCCGGTACAAACTGTCCACCCCTCTCTTGTACAAGTAGGGCTCGTCCCAAAAGTAGTCACTCGCCTCTCTCATAAACCTCTTCTTGTGATAGCTGTTGAGATGTGTTGGCTCCTCACCACACGCTAAGTAGTTCACAACATCAGCGTACCAGGGAAGATCCTCCTCCTTGAAGCTCAACACCTCCTCAAACTGCCCTTCTAGCTTTCCACAAATAGCCGTAGTGATCGCCATGAGTTGCTCTTCGGGGAGAGAATCATCTAAGGGCAGAGACTCATTGATCCTTTGCCGAGAGAGGTGGTCAGCAACCCCGTTCTCTATTCCTTTCTTGTCTTTGATCTCCATGTCAAACTCCTGGAGTAAGAGGATCCATCTCAAAAGCCTCGGCTTAGTGTCTTTCTTGGAATAGATGTAGCGAAAAGCTGCGTGATCCGTGTAAACTATGGTCTTGGAACCCACGAGGTAAGCTCTGAAATTCTCAAAGGCGAATACAACCGCCAATAGCTCCTTCTCAGTAGTGGTGTACCTTGTTTGCGTGTCATCCAAGGTCCTTGAAGCATAGTATATCACGTGCAGCTTCTTATCCTTCATTTGGCGTAGGACAGCTCCCACGGCGTAGTCACTAGCATCGCACATAATCTCGAATGGGAGAGTCCAATCTGGTGCTTGCACTATAGGCGCGGATACTAGGGCTTCCTTGATTGTCACGAAAGCTTGCAAACACTCCTCATCAAAGACGAATTCAGCCTCCTTGCACAACAGCTGAGTGAGAGGGCGTGCAATCTTAGAGAAGTCTTTAATGAAACGCCTGTAGAAGCCGGCGTGTCCCAAGAACCTTCTCACCCCTTTTACGTTAACTGGCGGCTCTAGGCTTGTCATAACATCAATCTTTGCTTTGTCGACTTCAATACCCTTCTCTGATATCTTATTCCAAGCACGGTCCCCTCCTTACACATCCTAGTCGCAAGGTTAAGTTTCCTATAATCAATACACATCCTATGACCAGTGATGGTTCTAGTAGGAATAAGCTCATCTTTGTCATTCTTAACGACCGTGATCCCTCCCTTCTTAGGCACCACGTGTACGAGAGAAACCCACGTGCTGTCACTTATGGGATAGATCACGTCAGCCTCTAAAAGCTTAAGAATCTCCTTCTTGACAACCTCTTTCAAATTTGGATTCAAACGCCTTTGATGTTCTATAGAAGAGGCGTTCTCATTATCCAAGTGAATCCTGTGAGTGCAAAGCATTGGTGAAAGGCCCTTGATGTCACTTAGAGAGTACCCAATGGCCTTCCTATACTTTCTCAGCTCAGTCAGGAGCAAGTGCAACTCATCATCACTTAAGTTTTCATTCACAATCACGGGATAGGTGTTATTAGGCCCTAAGAAAGCATACCTTAGCCCTTTTGGGAGCTCCTTAAGGTCCACCTTTGGGGCTAACAGCTCGCTCCAGTCATCCACGTGGTTGTTGCTGTTGTCTTCCTCCTTGGAACCCTCCTTAGAACCCGAGGCATGGCCCTTAAGACTGCTTTCTCTAACCGCTATCCCTTCTGAAATCGAGTCGTCTGGTCCATTTTGCTCTCGATGTCGTCTAGATCGAGCAGTTTCGCTCGATTCACTCACTCGATTTGATGTGGATCGAGTGAGAGATCGAGACGCTGAGTCGATCCACTAAGGCATCCAATGTATCAATGTAGAAAGCTTGCCTTTCTATCGTAGGCTTTTTCAAAACCTCATTGATATCGAAGTCTAGCCTTATATCTTTACCCAAGTGCAAGGCAATCTTCCCGTTCTTGACGTCTATTATGGCGCCGGCGGTAGCTAAGAAAGGTCTACCGAGAATGAGTGGATCCTTTGGCTCTTCATCAATTTCCAAAACAACGAAGTCTGTAGGCACGTTCACTCCACTTATCTTCACTGGCAAGTCCTCAAGCAATCCTATGGGTAACCTCACACTCCTGTCAGCTAGTACCAACGAGATTCTACAGTCCTTGAAACGGGTAAAGCCGAGTTTCTTTGCCATGGAATGAGGCATCAGATTTATGCTAGCTCCAAGATCACAAAGGCAATTCTTGAACGCCAAAGGACCTAAAGCGCAGGGTATAGTGAAGCTTCCAGGGTCTCCCAACTTCTTAGGGACTATTACCTTGTGTATCACAGCACTACACTCCTCACTTAGAACAAGCTCTTCCTTACTTTCCTTATTCTTCTTCACAAGAGTGTCTTTGAAGAATTTGGCGCATTTAGGCATCATTGCAAGGCAGTCCACGAGAGGTAGCTTGATCTCTACGTCCTTAAGATGCTTCTCAAACAAGACTTTATGCTTCTCTATGAGTTGCTTCTTGAAACGGCCAGGAAAAGGTGGCTTAGGTATATACGGTGGAGGTACATAAGCATCCTTCTCCTTAGTAGTTTGCTCTGCTTTCTTCTCAACAACCGCTTTGTCTCCTCTTCTTGGCCCTTGAATCCAGACATTGTCGAAGTTAATCTCATCAGCAGCGGAAAGCTTACCCTCCCCCTCTTGAATTACAACATCCTCGTTGTTCTTAAGAGTAACCGTAGGTGGTAGCTCTTTGCCGCTTCTTAATGTGATTGCGTTGGCATTCTGACCACTTGTACTCGCCTTCCCCTTCTCTAGCTGCTTGATCTTTTTGTTTAAGTTGGTGATCTGAGTAGAGAAGTCAATGAGAGACGAGTCTAGACGAGTGTTCATCTCGGCAAACTTCTGGTTTGTAGTGGCTTGCCCTTGAATAAATTGTTGGAACATAGCTTGGACAGGATCAACTTGTTGTTGCATCGGTTGTTGCTGCTGAGTACAAAGCCCGAAGGGTACATTGGCATATAACCCTTGTTTCCTTGCTGTTGTCCTTGGAAGTTGTTCTGCCCTTGCCCTTGGAAGCCACCACTCGGCTGAAAACCTTTGTTGTAGGGTACGAAAGGCTTTGCTTGCTGAGCAGGATACACTTGATCCTTAGGGTTTGCTACATTGGTGCTGCGGTATGAGAGATTGTTGTTCTGGTTGTAACCTTGTGAATAGCCTTGAGGTTTGTAGTTGTTTTGACCCGCCACCCAATTGGCTTCTTCTTGGCTCAACTCTAGCTCCTCTTGGCTCTCATCCGCTTCACCAACAATGTGAACATGCTTCTGATTTGCCAAAACCAACTTGTCAATCTTCTTGTGTAATGATTTCAACTCTTTCGTGTGAGACTCTAGCTCAGAACCTTGTGGTGCACGGTCATAATCTTCAACATAGTTGCCGTCACTTAGTGTTAAGTTCTCAATCAGCTCCATGCCTTCTTCTACCTATTGGCCAAGGAAGTTCCCCTTACTGGCCGTGTCAAGCAACAACCTTATCTTTGGTGAAGCTCCGCGGTAGATAGTGCTTCGAAGGGTCTCTTTGCTGAAGCCGTGGTGAGGACATTGGATAGTATAGTCCTTGAATCATTCCATGGCTTCATTGAAACTCTCATTATTCCATTGCGTGAAGCCGCTGATCTCGCTTCTTAGCCTTGCCGTTCTTGTGCTAGAGAAGAATTTTGAGAGGAAAGCCTTCTTACACTCGGCCCATGAAGTGATGGTGCCTTGAGGAAGTGTTTTCTCCCAATGTTTAGACTTGTCTCCAAGAGAGAATGGAAAGAGATGCAGCTTGAAAGCATCTTCGGATATCTCGTTTATCTTGATCATCCCACATACTTGCTCGAAATTGTCGAGGTGCTCCAAGGGATCTTCCATTGATAAACCGTGGAACTTGTTGTTTTGCACCATGGAGATGAAACCTGGCTTAATCTCGAAGTTGTTGTTTTGTACAGGAGGAGGAGTGATCCCAAACCTATTGTGATGAGTATTGGGAGCATCTCCGGCTTCTATGATCCTTGGGGGTCTAGCCGCGTGGTGGGGGTTTCCATTTCCCCTTCCCACTGCCCCGTGAGCTGGAGGAGGTCCCTCTGGATGCTCGTGTTCAGCCATAGCTTCAAAGTCAACCAAACCGTGCTGAACAATCTCCTCAAAAGCTCTAGCTTGATCTCGTACTCTTCTTTGCCGTGAATGACCAAGTTGATGGTTATAGTCCAAGGGCTGAAGTAGATGGTTGTCTTCCCTGGAACGAAGAAACACGTTTGAGAGTAGAGAGATTAGTAACTTAAACAAAGTAAAGCTTAGTCTTTACCAAGCTCCAAATCTCTATGCTTTCTAACACTCCTAGAATGGCAACGACGCCATTTGATAACTACTTTCTTTTGCAAGGGTGAGAATGCAATGAGGTTATCAAACTCAAATGCAACACTTAGGTTGTAGTACAGTATGCAAGTGAGAGTCAATCCATTTCTAGGAGCTAGGAAGATCAAAGAGAATGCAAGAGCAGTGTAAAGCTAAGCGAATGACAGGGGATATTGTGAAAATCCTGAAAACTATGTTCAACGACCGAATGGAATAAAAAACTATTTTAAAATTACCAAGAGTGATTGAACTACTCGCAGGAACAAACAGAAAAGTTAAAATGCAAGGCTATGATTTAACAAAAATCGACTAGTGGATCAACCACTACATCGAGTAGTTTGGATCGATCTCGTCTAAAAATGCAAGTATGAAGAAAATAACGACCATGATGCGGCGAATATCAAGCGAATGACTAACGAAGATGTAAGAATGCTAAGAAAGAAGGGTCTAGGGTTAAGATTCATTTTAGGGGTTTCAAAGGTCCAACATTGGTTTGAAAACTCTAGATCTACTCGCTTTGTGAGATTCTTTAAGCCTTGAAAACAAAACAAGATCCATCCATGGCGTGTGGTATGGATCACTCTCTCATTCTCTCCTCCAGACCCATCGCGTTTGGCGGAAAAAGAGATTGAGAGGCAAGGAAAACAGATGTCAACCACGCCGCTTAACTAGTCCTCTAAACTACCATGGCGTTTGGGAAAGAGTAACTAGCCTCTAAGATGTGATTTTCAGAGATCTCTGGATCCTGTCAAGGTAAGAGCTCTCTCTGATCATAAAGATCTTGGCGTGAGACTCTTTAAGCCTTAAGAACTCAACATCTTAAAAAAGAAAGCCATTAAGAACAAGAAAACACCAAGCTTTGAAAACCTTTTCGACCCCGTGAATCCTCTCAACCCCGAAACCCAAATGAAACTACTCACTGCACATTAAATAAACTAAGCAAAGCATGAAGAATGAAACGATAAACATAAGAACGATGGATTAAACTTATTCAAAATATTCAATAACAAAGCACAAAGTCTAATAATGGCGGATAGTCTCCAAAACCAGAGAGAAAAGCATAAAAAGATAAGAAAATGAAAAATGTGTGGGAAAAGATGATCGCCACCTTCCCAAAATGGTAAAAACAGCTCGATTGTCCCCTCTCGCTAGAGGCCAAAAACGGTTGAAAGGACAGAGATCGACTTCGGGATCGAGCGGCTCTCTCGATCACTTTCGGACATCGTGTCTTCTACTCGATCTGGGTCTCGATCTTATTCGGCGGATCGAGTGTTGCATCCGATCTTGGTATCAATCTCCGGTCAGATCGAGTGGTGGACTCGATCCGGCTCTCGCTCTGCATGGCGTCATTTACGTCCGTACCATTTGATCGATTGCTCCACTCGATCTTCGTATCGATCATTTCCCTTGGATCGCATGGGCTTCTCGATCTTCTGGTCGATCTCATGTAGATCGACCTGCCATGCTCGATCTGCTCCCCGATCTCTGGTCCTTAGCAAACATCTGACGTTCCACGAACCACCACAACAGCTTCAGCACGTCCACGAACCTCCACGACTCCAAAGTAGCCAGAAACAACCTGAATGTGATGCAAAATGCAAGGAACATGCGTATGCTGGTGCAAGAATGCTCTAGGATCTAAAGTGATGCAATCTAGCCTAACGTGTGATGTAAATGCATGAAAAGCTAACTTATATGTATGCAAAATGCATGCAATATGTAGTGACATCACCACACCTTATCATCCGCAAACTAGTGGGCAAGTAGAAGTCTCTAACAGGCAGATCAAGGCGATACTAGAGAGGACAGTTGGGGCTAATAGAAAAGATTGGGCGGTTAAACTCGATGATGCTTTGTGGGCTTAACGGGCCGCTTTCAAAACCCCCATTGGTACTACTCCTTAAACTTTTCTTTACGGCAAGGCATGCCATCTTACTGTTGAGTTGGAGCATAGAGCTTTATGGGCAGTGAAGCAGCTGAACTACAACCTCAAGACAGCTCAAGAGAAGCGGTTGATTCAGCTACATGAGCTTGATGAGCTACAGTTGGAAGCGTACGAAAGTGCTATGATCTACAAAGAGAGGACCAAGGCGGCTCATGACAAGAAGCTGGTTCACAAGGAGTTAAGAGAAGGCAGTATGGTGCTACTCTACGACTCGAGGTTAAATCTATTTCCAGGGAAGCTCAAGTCTAGATGGTGCGGACCGTTTGAGATCAAGGAAGTTCTTCCCTATGGAGCGGTTACATTGGTTGGCAAGAGCGGGAATGCTTTCACGGTTAATGGGCACAGAGTCAAGCCCTATATGGCGAGTGATTGCAGCAAGGAGAGCACCACAATGCTTCTCCAAGACCCACCTCAGGCCTAAACCAAGTAAATTCTAGCTAAAGACGTTTAAGAAAGCGCACTTGGGAGGCATTCCCATGTCTATCTTGTACATATTTTTGCTTTCTTTCTATTTCAGTTTTATGCTTGTATTGCCTAAGTGTGTAGGTACAAGGATAAGGGATTATAAGCCATGATCTTGGAGTCAAATGAGGCGAGAAGGGTTAAGTATAGGGTAGAGATCGAGTGCTAGATCGACTCATCCTAGCTCGATCTTTATTAGATCGAGCTAGTGAATCGAGAGGAGTCAGTCGATCTAGACGAGATCGAGTAGACAAATCGAGAGAACGGTCGATCACGAGAGGATAAACCACCTATGTATTTAGCTTGAAAAGCAAACGAGATGTAGATCGATCGAGTCACTCGATTCAAAGATAGATCGAACAGTCTTCCCGATCTGCCACTCGATCTAAGCCAAAACGACCCGCAAATCGATCATGTGGCTCGATCCAAGGAGTACAGCCTAGTTGACAAAAGGTCAAGGAACGAGAGGGTACAATCGATCTAAGACTCGATGCAATTTGAATCGAGTCCCTGATCGATCAAACCTCTCGATTCTAGCGAACATGGGCATGAGATCGAGTCCTAGATCGACCAAATGGACTTGATCTCTTGTCGAGGTAACAATTTCTTTTCCCTCTTTTCTTCTTTCCCTCCTGTTTTTAAATTCAAGGCTTAGAGAAACCTCCTAAAGGAGTAGATCTAAATGTTTTCAAACCAAGCTTTAATCTTTGAGACCCATTAATATGACCCACAACCCTAGACCCTTTTTCTCAGTGTTTTAAATCTTTGTTAATCATTCGCTTGCCATTCAGTTGCATCATGTTCATCAAAAGTCATTTCTGTTTAAGTTGCTTGTAGATCGATCCAATCTGCTCGATCTAGTGGTTGATCCAGTGGTCGATTCACTAGTAGATTTTTAGTTTTTAGTATCCTTGCATTTTTATCCTTTTGCTTGTTCCTCGTGGTAGTTAACCCTCTTCCACGGATTTTAAAATTGTTTTGCTTTGCATTTGGTCTTTGCATCTAGTTTTTAGGGATTTTACCAATCATTTATCATTATCGCTTAGCTTTGCTCATTCCCTAGCATTCTTAGTGAACTTGCTACCCCTATGTGCGGATTGATACCTCTCTTGCATGCTATACTACATCTCAGTGTTGCATTAGAGCTTTGATACTCATTGCATTGCAAAAACTTGTTATCAAATGGCGCCATTGCCATCTTAGGGGATAGAAAGCATTAAGATTTGGGGTTTAGTAAAGACTAAGCCTTTACTTTAAGTTGGTTACTGAATTCTCTACTTTCAAACTTGTGTCTCTCAGGTACATGAATCTGCGTTCCAGGGGTGACAACAACTTACTTACACCCTTGGACAATATTCATCAGCTTGGACACGCAAGATCAAGAAGGGTTAGAGAGCAAGCTAGAGCCTTTGAGGAGATTGTTCAGCAAGGTTCAGTGGATTTTGAAGCAATGGCTGAGCAAGAACATCCAGAGGGACCTCCTCCAGCTCATGGGGCAGTAGGAAGGGGTAATGGAAACCCCCACCTGATATTACTGCATATTTTGTTTGTTTTGCATGCATATAAGGTAGTTTCTCATGCATTTACCTTGCACATTAGACTAGTTTGCATCACTTTAGGTCCTAGAGCACTTTTGCACCAGCAGTTGCATGTTTCTTGCATTCTGCATTGCATTCAGGTTGTTTTCGGCTACTTTGGAGATATGGAAGATTTGTGGACGTGCTAAGGCTCTTGAGGAAGTTCGTGGGCACTTGGAGAAATCATGATTGCATGCTAAGGACCCGAGATCGAGTAGCGGATTGAGTATGGCAGATCGATCTAGATGAGATCGACCAGAAAATCGAGTGACCCTTGTCGATGCCAAGAGGCTGATCGAGACGACGATCGAGTGAAGAGATCGAGACATAAATGACGCCATGCAGAGCGAGAGTCGGATCGAGTCCACCATTCGATCCTCCATAGATCGACTCCATGATTGGACGAAGCACTCGATCCACCGAAGAAGATTGAGACACAGATCGAGCTGAGGCCGCGATTTCCGAAGAAAATCGAGCGAGATGCCCGATCTCGAGGTCGATACCAGGCTACTTTAACCGAATTCGGCATCTAGCGAGGGGGGACCATCGAGCTGTTTGCCCATTTTGGGAAGGCTGCGATCCTACTTTTGGGAGAGCGTTTTTCACTTTTTTTTTTATCCTTTTCTCTCTAGTTTTGGAGGATTATCTCCGCCATTGTAGAACTTTGAGTTTTCTTGCTTTTACTTTTGGAATATTGAATCTTTGCTTTCAATCTACCGTTTTCATGTTTAGTCTATCATCTATTGCGTTTTGATCGGGCTTTCGGGGTTGAAAAGGTTTAAAGCTTGGTGTTTTCTTGTTCTTCATGGCTTTCTCTTCTAGGATATCGAGTGCATAAGGCTTAGAGACTCTCACGCCAAGATCTCTATGATCCGAGGGATGTCTTACCTTGACAGGATCAAAATGTCCTTGAAAGTCGAATCTTAGAGGCTAATCCTTCCTTTCCCACACGCCATGGTTGTTTAGGGAATTAGTTAGGCCGTGTGTTTGAAATCTATGTTTTATGCCCTTCAATCTCTTTTTCCACCAAAAGTCATGGGTTTGGAGAAGAGAATGAAGGAGTGATCCATACCACACGCCATTGATGGATCTTGTTTTGTTTTCAAGGCCTAGAGACTCTCACAAAGTGAGTAGATCTAAAGTTTTCAAACCAAGCTTGAACATTTGAAACCCTTGAACATGATCCTCAACCCTGGACCCTCTTTCTTAGTATTTTCTCATCTTTGTTAATCATTTGCTTGCTAGTTGTTCGCATCTTGGTCGTTAGATTCATTTCTGTTCGAACTGTTAGTAGATCGATCGTTGTTGCTCGATCTATTGGTCGATCCTGTGGTCGATCCACTAGTTGATTTTTATTAATTCATAGCTTTGCATTTTAATCTTTTTGCTTGTTCCTCGTGGTAGTTAACTCGTCTCTAGTATTTTTAAAATAGTTTTTCTTTGCATTTGATCGTTGCATCTAGTTTTTAGGGATTTTGCAAATCATTTTTCATTCGCTTAGCTTTGCATAACCTTTGCATTCTCATTGCACTTTCTAGCTCCTAAGTGTGGATTGATACTCTCTTGCCTTCTATACTACAACATATAGGTGCTTGAGTTTGATAACATTCTTGCATCATCACACACACACATCAAAATCTTGTTATCACCACCACGCGGCTAGACCCCCACGGATCATTGGAGCAGGAGATGCTCCTAATACTCACCTTACTAGGTTTGGGATCACTCCTCCTCCAGTGCAAAACAACAACTTCGAGATCAAGCCAGGGTTTGTTCAGATGGTCCAAAACAACAAATTTCATGGGTTAGCTTTGGAGGACCCATTGGCGCATCAAGATAACTTTGAGCAGCTTTGTGGAATGCTCAAGATAAATGGCATCTCGGAGGATAGCTTCAAGCTGCGTTTGTTTCCCTTTTCCTTAGGAGAGAAGGCACGGCATTGGGAGAAGACTCTTCCCCAAGGCACTATTACTTCTTGGGCTGACTGTATGAAAGCTTTCCTCTTAAAGTTTTTCTCAAGCTCTAGGACAGCAAGGTTGAGAAGCGAGATTAGTGGTTTCACTCAGTGACAGAATGAGTCCTTCAATGAGGCTATGGAGAGTTTTAAGGATTATACAATAGCCTGCCCTCACCATGGTTTCAGCGAAGAGACCCTCTTTAGTACAATATACCACAGAACTCTCCCAAAGATCAGATTACTACTTGACACGGCAAGCAAAGGAAACTTCCTTGGTCAAGAGGTTGACGAAGGCATGGAGCTCATTGAAAACCAAGCATTTAGTGATGGGAATTATTCTGAAGACTATGACCGTGCTCCAAGAGGCGCGGATCTTGAAGCTAACAAGAAGGAAATGAAGACTCTACATGAGAAGATAGATAAGCTAATGCTTGCAAACCAGAAGCATGTACATTTTGTTACGGAAGCTGCGGCTGTCTTGGATGAGCTAAAGCAATGCCAGGAAGAAGAAGCTAACTGGGTAGCCGGTCAGAACAACTACAAGCCTCAAGGTTACTCTCAAGGCTACCAAGGCAACAAAAACTTGTCTTATAGAAGCACCAACGTTGAAAATCCAAAGGATCAAGTGTACCTAATGTTACTGCATATTGCATACATTTTGCAAACTTATTAGTTAGCTTTTCATGCATTTGTATCACATTTTAGGTTAGATTGCATCACTTAGAGTCCTAGAGCATTCTTGCACCAGCATACGCATGTTCCTTGCATTTTGCATCACAATTAAGTTGTTTCTGGCTGCTTTGGAGTCGTGGAGGTTCGTGGACATGTTGAGGCTGATGTAGCCGTTCATGGGAGCTCGGATATATGCTAAGGATCAGAGATCGAGGAGCAGATCGAGCATGGCCGGTCGATCTAGGAGGTGATCGACCAGAAGATCGAGCCAACCAGGCGATCCAAGGGGAATGATCGAGACAAGGATCAAGTGAAGCAGTCGATCAAACGATACAGACGTAAATGATGCCATGCAGAGCGAGAGCCAGATCGAGTACACCACTCGATCCACCCAAAGATCGATACCGAGATCGGATGCAACACTCGATTCGCCGATGATGATCGAGACCCATATCGAGCCGAAGACACGATGTCCGGATATGATCGAGAGAACTGCTCGATCCTGGAGTCGATCTCTGTCCTTTCAACTACTTTTGGCCGCTAGCGAGGGGGGGACCATCAGCTTGTTTTGGCCATTTTGGGAAGGCGGCGACGTCCTTTTCACACACAACTTTCAATCCTTATCTTTTTCTGTATGTTTTCTCTCTGGTTTTCAAGAAGAACACCATTGTCGAACTTTAGTTTTTCTTAAGCTTTGTAATCGAATCGTTTTCACCTGAATCCAGTTTTCTTTTCATGTTCATCGTTTCCTTTTACATGCTTTGCTTGATTTACTTTATGTGTAGTGAGTAGTTTATTTGGGTTCAGGGTTGAGAGGATTAAGGGGTCTAAAGGGTTTCGATCTTGGGGTTTTTCTAAGTGTTTTCAACGGCTATCTCTTATAGGGTGTTGAGATCTCAATGCTTGAAGACTCTCATGCCAAGAGCTTCATGATCCGAGAGGTTCCTTACCTTGACAGGATTCAGGAGCCTCGGAAGATCACACCCTAGAGACTAGTTACCCCTTCCCAAAAGCCATGGAAGTTTGGGGGATTAGTTAAGCCATTCATTTGAAATCTGCTTTCCATGCCCTTCGACCTCTCTTTCCACCAAAAGCCATGGGTTTGGAGGAGAGGATGAAGGAGTGATCTATACCGAAAGCCACGGATAGATCTTGCTTAGTTTTCAAGGCTTAGAGATCCTCACAAAGTGAGTCGATTTAAAGTTTTCAACCCAAGGTCGAACCTTTGAAACCCCTGACCATGAATCTCAACCCTAGGCCCTTTCTTTTAGCATCTTTACATCTTATCTCGTCATTTGCTTGATCTTTGATAGCATCCTGGTCGTTAGTTTCACTGTTCTTGCATTTTTAGAAGAGATCTATTGTTATTGCTCGATCTAGTGGTCGATCTCATGGTCGATCCACTAGTCGAATTTTAGTAATTCGAAGCTTGGTCTTTTAATTATTCTGTTTGTTCCTCGGGGTAGTTTCTTCATTCCTAGTATTTTTAAAATAGGTTGCATTCTATTTAAGTTGCTGCATCTAGTTTTTAGAAATTTTCTCATAAATCATCTCGTTTCGCTTGGATTTGCATTAGTCCTTGTATTCTCTTTGCATTCTCTATCATCCTAGGCATGGATTGACTTGCTCTTGCTTGCTGTACTACAACATGTCTTGCATTTGAGTTTGATAACCTCATTGCATTTTCACCCTTGCTAAGAAAGTGTTTATCAAATGGCGCCGTTGCCATCCTAGGACTGTTTAGAGAACATAGAGATTTGGGACTTAGCAAAGACTAAGTCTTTACCTTTTTCAAGTTACTAATCATTCTACTCTCAAACGTGTGTTTTCAGGTATATGAATCTTTGTTCAAGGGGAGACAACAATCTACTTCCAGCTTTGGACAATATTCATCAGCTTGGTCACTCACGGCAAAGGAGAGTCAGAGAACAAGCCAGAGCCTTTGAGGAGATTGTTAAGAACGGTTTGGTTGACTTTGAAGCTATGGCTGAAGACGAGCATCCAGAAGGACCTCCTCCAGCTCACGGGGCAGTACGAAGGGGCAATGGAAACCCCCAACACGCGGCTAGACCCCCAAGGATCATAGGAGCCGGAGATGCTCCCAATACTCATCACAATAGGTTTGGGATCACTCCTCCTCCTGTACAAAACAACAACTTCGAGATCAAGCCAGGTTTCATCTCCATGGTGCAAAACAACAAGTTCCACGGCTTAGCAATGGAAGATCCCTTGAAGCACCTTGACAACTTCGAGCAAGTATGTGGGATGATAAAGATCAATGGCATATCCGAAGATGCTTTCAAGCTGCGTCTCTTCCCTTTTTCACTCAGAGACAAAGCTAGGCATTGGGAGAAGACCCTCCCACAAGGCACCATCACCTCATGGGCCGAGTGTAAGAAGGCCTTTCTCTCAAAGTTCTTCTCAAGCACCAGGACAGCACGGTTGAGAAGCGAAATCAGCGGTTTCACTCAACGGAACAATGAGACATTCAACGAGGCAATGGAGCGTTTCAAAGGCTACATGATCCAATGTCCTCATCACGGGTTCAGCGAGGAGATACTACTCAGTACCATATACCGTGGAGCTTCACCAAAGATCAGGTTGTTGCTTGACACAGCTAGCAAAGGGAACTTCCTCGGTCAGGAGGTAGAAGAGGGTATGGAGCTGATAGAAAACTTGGCATTGAGTGATGGCAACTACGCTGAGGATTATGACCGTGCACCGAGAGGATCAGAGCTAGAGTCTCACAAAAAGGAGCTCAAATCTCTGCATGAGAAGATAGATAAGCAGGTGTTAGCCAATCAGAAGCATGTTCAGTTTGTTGGTGAAGCTGATGAGAACCAAGAGGAGTTAGAGTTGAGCCAAGAAGAAGCCAATTGGGTGGCGGGACAGAACAACTACAAACCTCAAGGCTACAACCAAGGCTACCAGAAAAACAACCTCTCTTACCGAAGCACCAATGTAGCAAACCCGAAAGATCAAATGTACCCTTCTCAGCAAGCAAAACCTTTCATCCCTTACAACAAAGGTTTTCAACCAAGTGGTGGTTTCCAAGGTCAAGGGCAGAACAACTTCCAAGGGCAACATCAAAGTAACAAGGGTTATACACCTAACTACTCTCCGGGCTTTGCACCTCAGCAGCAACAACCGATGCAACAACAAGTTGATCCGGTACAAGCAATGTTTCAACAGCTGATACAGGGGCAAGTCTCTACAAACCAGAAGTTCGCCGATATAAACACTCGTCTAGACTCGTCTCTCACTGATTTCTCCACTCAGATCAACTACTTAAACAACAAGATCAAGCAGCTAGAGAAAGGGAAAGCGAGTACGAGTGCTCAGAATAGTCTTCCGGGAAAGTGTGAGCAGTATCCTAAGGAGTATGCTAACGCAATAACGTTGAGAAGCGGCAAAGAGCTCGAACCTCCGGTCTCTACCAAGAACAACGAGGACGTTGTAATTCAAGAGGGGGAGGGTAAACCTTCGGCTGATGATGATGAAATTAACTTTGACAACGTTTGGATCCAAGGGCCAAGAAGAGGAGACAAAGCAGTTGCTGAGAAGAAAGCTGAGCAAACTACTAAGGAGAAGAATGCTTATGTGCCTCCACCGTATGTACCTAAGCTGCCTTTTCCTGGCCGCTTCAAGAAGCAACTCATAGAGAAGCATAGAATCCTCTTTGAGAAGCATCTTAAGGACGTGGAGATCAAGCTACCTCTCGTTGACTGCCTTGCAATGATGCCTAAATGAGCCCAATTCTTCAAAGACACTCTCGTGAAGAAGAATAAGGAAAGCAAGGAGGTACTTGTTCTAAGTGAAGAGTGTTGTGCTGTGATACATAAGGAGATAGTCCCTAAGAAGTTGGGAGACCCTGGAAGCTTCACTATACCCTGCGCTTTAGGTCCTCTAGAGTTCAAGAGTTGCTTATGTGATCTCGGAGCTAGCATAAACCTGATGCCTCACTCCGTGGCTAAGAAGCTTGGCTTTACTCGTTTCAAAGACTGTCGGATCTCGTTGGTACTGCCTGATAGGAGTGTGAGGCTACCAGTGGGGCTGCTTGAAGATTTTACCGGTGCAAATCAGTGGTGTGAACGTGCCTACGGACTTCGTCGTGTTGGAGATGGATGAAGAGCCTAAGGATCCACTCATCTTAGGGAGACCATTCCTTGCTACCGCCGGGGCTATCATAGATGTGAAGAATGGGAAGATTGCCTTGCATTTAAGAAAGGAGATAAGGCTTGACTTCGACATCAATGAGGTTCTGAAGAAACCGACCATTGAAGGACAAGCTTTCTACATGGAAACGATGGATGCTTTAGTGGATGAGTTGCTGGAAAAGCTGGCTCTAGAAGACATCTGAAGCTAGCGCTGACTAAGGAGCCAGGGGAGTTTGGCTATGTGGACCAGAGGACCCAGGAGTACGTCAACCTGCTGGATTCTAAGAGGATTATTAAGAATGATGAAGGTTGCTGCCTAGAGATCGACCCCGAGATCGACGCTATCACTCGATCCAGGAGTCAGATCGATAAGGCAATCGAGAACACAACTCGATCCGGTGCAACAATCGACGGACAGATCAAGAGGAATGTTCGATCAGGAAAAACAATCGAGTCGACGATCGAGAGAGACCTCCCGATCATTATGGGGTCCAATCAAGAGATCGACTCAGCGTCTCGATCCCTTACTCGATCCACATCAAATCGAGTAAGTGAATCGAGCGAAATGGCTTGATCTAGACGACATCGAGAGGAGAATCGACTGGAGGACTAGATTTCAGAAGGGATAGCGATGGAGGAAAGCAGTCTGAAGGGCCATGCCTCGGGGTCTAAGGAGGGTTCCAAGGAGGAAAGCAACAACAACAGCCACGAGGATGACTGGAGTGAGCTGTTAGCCTGATAAGCTACTTTTTTTCTTACGGTCTAATGCAGCAGAGAGGTTATCAAAACTCTAATGCAAGCAATGTTGTAGTAAGGCAAGCAGGAGAGTGTCAATCCACTTCTAGATGATAGAGAATCCACAGAGAATGCAAGGTCTAAGACAAATCTAAGCAAATGAGACAGTTTATGAGTAATAATCTAAAAACTAAATGCAACAACCTAAATGGAATGAAACTTATTTTAAAAATACTAGAAAGGAAGCAGTTACCACGAGGAACAAACAGATAAATTAAAGAGAAGAGCTTCGAATTGTTAAAATTCGACTCCACACGATCGACCACTAGATCGAGCAGAAACGATCGATCTCGTCTAAAACCGTAAGAAAAATGAATCTAAAGACCAGGATGCTATCAGGTAATAAGCTAAAGATGATATGAGACGTAAATATGCTAGGAGAGAGGGCTTGAGGGTTGAGATTCATATAAGGGGTTTCAAGGAACGATCTTGGGTTTGAAACTTTGGATCGACTCACTTGGTGAGGATCTCTAAGCCTCGAAAACAAAACAAGATCTATCCGTGGCTTTCGATATATATCACTCTTTCATCCTCTCCTCCAAACCCATGGCTTTTGGTGGTAAGAGAGGTCGAAAGGCAAGGAAAACAGATTTCGAACAATGTCTTAACTAGTCCCCCAAACTTCCATGGCTTTTGGGAAGGGGTAACTAGTCTCTAAGGTGAGATTTTCCGAGGCCCCTGGATCCTGTCAAGGTAAAGGACCTCTCGGATCATGAAGCTCTTGGCGTGAGAGTCTTCAAGCATTAAGCTTTCAACACCTTAGAAGAGATAGCCTTAAAAACGTTTAGAAAACAAACCAAGATCGAACCTTTTCTACCCCTTAATCCTCTCAACCCCTAACCCAAAGTCAACTACTCACTACACATAAAGTAAATCAAGCAAGGTGGAAGAAATGAAACGATAAACATGAAAAAATGACTAGATTAAACGATAAGGTTCGAGAATACAAAAGCTTGAAAAGAAAACTGGTTCAACAATAATGTTCTTCCGAAAACGAGAGAGAAAAACTTGAAGGAAAAAGATAAGAAATCTCAAAAGTTATTCAAAAAGCATTCGCCGCCTTGCCTAAAATGTCAAAACAGTCCAATGGTCCCCCCTTCGCTAACAGCAAAAAACGGTTGAAAGGACCGAGATCGACCATTGTATCGAGTTGTTTTATCGTTCATATCCGGCCATCGTGTCTTCGGCTCGATCCGGGTCTCGATCTTCTTCGGTGAATCGAGTGCTGCATCCGATCTTGGTATCGATCTTTGGGAGGATCGAGTGATGTACTCGATCCAGCTCTCGCTCTGCATGGCGTCATTTACGTCCGTACCGATACATCGATTGCTTCACTCGATCTCCATCTCGATCATTATCCTTGGATCGCCTAGTTGGCTCGATCTTCTGGTCGATCAACTCCTAGATCGACCGGCCATGCTCGATCTGCTCCTCGATCACTGGTCCTTAGCACACTCCCGAGCTTCCATGAACTGCTACATCGGCCTCCACACCTCCACAAACCTCCGTGTCTCCAAAGCAACCAGAAACAACCTGGAATGAATGCAAAATGCAGAGAAAATGCACATGCTGATGCAAGAATGCTCTAGGACCCTAAGTGATGCAATCTAGCCTAAAACATGATACAAATGCATGAAAAACTACCTAATGAGTATGCAGAATGTATGCAATATGCAATGATATCAACTCCCCCAAACTTACTTCTTGCTTGCCCTTAAGCAACAAAAAAAAACAAGTAAGGAAGAGAGGTTTTCAGAAAATTCAAAGGGGTTTTAAACTTTTTGCAAAGGTGCCTTTCGAATAGATCATCTCAATGTCCTAGTTAATAGTTCTAAAATGCTAGGCTTACACTCATACTCCAAAGGACTTAGCCATACTCATCACACAAAGAAATTCAAATCATGAGTCTCTTATTCCTAACAATCAAAGAAATTCATCCTTTAACATTCATTAACATTCGAACCATGAATCAAACTTATGCACTTTAAAGCAAAACACATTTGGCTAAGGGTTATGGTTATGAGCATAGAATGATCTCATTTGAAAAGGGTTTACAATTAGACAAGGGTTTCTCTCAAAAATGGTTTGAACTAATGCACAATGCTAAAGGTAAAGGCAATTTATGCATACATGATTAGATTCTCATCTACCCATGTAAACTATCAAACAGTCCTATACCCCTCTCATTTAAGAAATCTAATCCTCACTCACCACTTAAGAGTCTACCCCTTCTTCTCAACTTAGCAATCCCCAATTCAAAATAAAGATATTTTTAAACTTTTTAGGCTAGTGAAAAGGTTTTGAAAAATATTTTTGCTCTTAGAAATTTCTTATTAGTAGCTCTCTTATTATTACTATTTTTCTCATCATTTTTTTTTATTTATTTGGCACTTAGGCTCTTTTTATTTTTTATCTTTTTCTTTCTTCATTTTTTTTTCTTTTATTTTATTTTATTATGGAGAGCTACCTCCTGAAATTAGAGCATACTTATGTTTTAAAAACAAACCTTTCACTTAAAACCTCATTTCTTTCCTTAAAACACAAACTCTTTTGAACCGAAAACAAATTCACAAGAAAGCAACCCCAATGATCCCCCAAACTTATCCTAAGCCTACACCTAGATTCAAAATGTAAAGCTAGCAATCAATTATGATAAACAAATCATGTCGCCTAAACCTAACACTTTATGCCAAGTTCAAACCAAAAATAAGGCCTCACAAAGATGTCACACAAGAACATTTAGCTTCAAAGGAGGGTAAGGCTCAAGGAGGGAGTTCTACTTAGGCTCACAAAGAGTGGTAAAAAGGAAGAAGAGAGCCTAAATATTTTAAAACCATGTGTTCATTTTCAAATGCATAAGAATGATAATTATATTTTCAAATTAAGGCTTTCACTTAGTAGGATGAGTTTCAAATCATGAGAGTTCAATTCAAGCCATGAAAACCTAACTAGTGATCCAAGCATGGTTAGAACTTACTTTCAAAGCATAAACAAAGCATTAGAGAACTACTAACTAGGGCATTGAAATGATTCATAAGTAAAACACCTTTTCAAGAAATCCTAACCCCTTATGCAAAATGCAAACAACCTAGGTGATATGAGAGATTCTAGACTCAATCCTAACATGTTTTTAAAGAGATGAATGCAACTACATGAATCTTGGAAAAAATTTTAAAAATTTTACCAATTTTTCATGAACTAAGACTCAAGGATGCAAAAAGGAAAATAATATCAAAGAACACAAGATTAAATCACACAAGTACTCCCCCAAGCTTGACACCGTCCCGGTGGCAAACTCATCCGAAGGAGCAAACAAACACAATGCAAGAAACAAATATGTGCGGTTATATACAATGGAGGAAGGTTGTTACCTCTTGTCTAGGCTCGGCTGGAACTTGAGGATGTTCCAGAGGAGCTAGAGATTGTTGCCTTTCCTTTGTTGCCTGGTTCTTGGAGGGAGTGGCGAGCCGGTTGAATGTTTTCTCCTTGGGTCTCGCGGATCACAACTCCTCCGGTTGAGAGTCTCCTCTTCTCGGGTTTTTGTATCTCCTGGCTTTCAGCTGGCTTAGGCTGGCTTCCTTGGAGTTGTTTGACCTTCTTCCCCAGCTTCTTAAGCATCTTCCCTTGCCACTTGTTTATCTTCCGCTGCATCTCCACCACCGAGGCTAAGAACTTCTCGGTTTTGGTCTTAGGCTCAAAATCCAGCTTGGGAAGTGTGTAAACCTCGGGCATCTCATCCTCTGTTCCTGGAGACTCTGACCTTTGGCTCGGGGCAATGGCTGAAGCAGGCGGTCCTCCTAAGGGGGCAAAGCATTCTTCCTCCGTGGGTAAGAACTCGATGTTCCCAACACCAAGCAGCTCGGTCTCGTCTTTGTTGGGGAGGATGCACACTCTCTTCTTGTCTTCCTCATCTATGAAGAGGTAAGCATAAAACCCTTCTGCTGGCGTGCGTCCCAAGCTATCGGTGTTTCTCATGGATGCTTCATCCATGAAAGCTCTGTTTGGGACGTGAGCAAAGTCATGGATGGGCACACCGGCTTGCACGAACAAAGGGGTAAGGAAACCGCCAATGTAGGAAGAGGTTGCCTTGCACCGTAATGCATAAGCCTTGTACTTCACCAGAGAAGCCGCGAGCACACAGCCGTAATTCACTTCATCGCCGAGTTCATCTTCTATGGGTTCTTCATTCGCATCCGGATCAGACACCAAATGCTTCACGCCTTGGAAAAGGAAGCACAGCTCCGTCTTCGTGACAGTAGGAGCAACAGACCTCCCACTGAATGTATTAGCTATCAGCTTCAAAGTATACCTCAGCACCGGATTCCTAACTCTCTTGATCTTGGCGGTGTTGGCTTTGTAGTCTTCATTGCTGATTAGGTCCCAAAACTCGTCGGCTTTCTTGAAGGCTGGGAACTCCACCTTGTGTGCATCAGCCTTGAGACCGTAGGCTTGGCATAGCTTGGGGATGGATAGTGTGTAGGCTTGGCGGCCAACCTTGAAGTAGAGACGGCCTTGAGAAGGAACAGGTGCACTCGGATTCTCGTACCGGAACTCCAAAGTGGCTAGGAAATCTATCGTCACTTCGGGAATTGTAGGGCAGTCCATCCGCGATAAGCACCTCAGACCAATATTCATGAGGAGTTGGTCAAAGTCTCCAAGGATCCCGAGCCTGGACAGAAGCTCTCGATCAGCAAACTTTGTAGGTTCAAACCGGAGCCTCTCCAACCTCTTCTTATCCCTCTTCTCATCTTTGCTCCACCGGACCCTCTCTTGAACTACCACTTCTTGTGTTTCTCCTTCTTGCACTCGCTCCTCTCTTGTTCTCTTTGGTGTCATTGCTCCTGAAACAAATTTTTCTAGAGATTGATTAGCAAGAGGCGATTGAATGAGAATAAGAGAAGAGGAGAAGAAGATTTATATAAACTATTCCAGAATTTTGGAGATCAAATAAAAATAATATCTAGATAAAAGGAAATAAAATCTTTGAGATACTGAAAATTCAGAATTTTTCCTATTACTTAGCTAATTTTAAAAATTCAAACCCGATCCTATATCCTAAAACAAGAACTTGCGATTTTAAGGGGATTTTCTTGAAATAAAATCATTAAACTTTGAAAATACATTTGCAAGAGTAGAGGATATCTTTGCTAAACTTTAAAAGCTTTTAAATTCTCACTCTTTTTGTAAGAAAAACTCGAGCAAACAGAAATGAGAGGGTGAGGAATAAATTGAAACATTTAAAGAGTTTAACAAACCAAAACAATGGGTGGTCAAGGTGGTTTCTGACAAAAGTCTTGGTCAAGGCACATCTTTCATGGTCAAAGATGCTTGCCTTGACCAAGTTTCGAATTTAAAAATTGGAGGGAAAGGAGTAAAGGAGGGAAAGAAAATTGTTACCTCGGCATGAGATCGAGTCCTTTTGGTCGATCTAGGACTCGATCTCATGCCTAAAATGGCTTAGATCGAGAGGGTTACTCGATTTGTGACTCGATTCAAGGTGAATCGAGTCCTGGATCGATTGGCTCTCTCGATCATTGAGATGTTGGCTCCTCGGCTAAGTCCCTCTGATCGAGCTATGTCCTCGATTTAGGGGTCGATTTAGCATAGATCGAGTGATGGATCGAGTCGAGTGATCGATCAATTTTCAACAGATTTTCCGAGAGAAATTAGATCGGTCGATTTTCGTCAAGGTCGATCGATCCTTTTTCGTCAAGGTCGATCTTGTCACTCGTTCTCGTCTAGATCGACTGGCTCCTCTCGATTCACTGGCTCAATCTAGCAAAGATCGAGCCAGGATCAGTCGATCTAGCACTCGATCTCTAGCTTTATCTTAACCCCTATTGCCCCTTTTGGAACCCAAAGACAAGGTTTAGATTCCTTATACCTGTTCCTACACACTAAAAACATAAAAACATAAAACTGAAAGAGAAATGAAAGCAAAAATATGTACAAGATAAACATGGGAATGCCTCCCAAGTGCGCTTTCTTTAACGTCTTTAGCTAGACCTTACTTGGTCTAGGCGGATGGTGGGTCTTGGAGAAGCACCAAGGTACTCTCCTTGTCAAAACTGTCCGCCAGGTAGGGCTTGACTCTGTGTCCGTTGACGGTGAATGCACTACCACTTCTTCCCATCAGAGTAACAGCTCCATATGGCAAGACCTCTTGAATCACGAACGGTCCGCTCCACCTTGATTTCAGCTTACCCGGGAAGAGCTTTAGCCTCGAGTTGTACAGCAACACCAGTCCTCCTTCCTGAAGTTCCTTGGCAACCAATTTCTTGTCATGAGCCTCCTTAGTCCGCTCCTTGTAAATCTTGGAACTCTCGTAAGCATTCAACCTCAACTCGTCCAGTTCGTGTAGCTGAATAAGACGCCTTTCCTGAGCCGTCTTGAGATCAAAGTTCAGCCTCTTCACAGCCCATAATGCACGGTGATCCAGCTCAACCGGGAGGTGACAACCCTTGCCATAGAGTAGAGTAAAAGGGGTTGTACCAATCGGCGTCTTGAAGGCAGTACGGTAGGCCCAAAGAGCATCGTCCAGTTTCACTGACCAGTCCTTCCTTGTTGCTCCAACGGTCTTCTCCAGAATAGCTTTCATCTGCCTGTTAGAGACTTCCACCTGACCGCTCGTTTGAGGATGATACGGTGTAGCCACCTTATGCTTAACCCCATATTTTCTCAAGAGGCTCTCAAAAACCTTGTTTACAAAATGGCTTCCTCCATCACTTATAACAACTTTGGGTACCCCAAACCTTGGAAAGATGATACTCTTGAGCAACTTGATCACAACCTTAGAGTCGTTTGTAGGGGAAGCAACAGCCTCAACCCATTTGGAGACATAATCCACAGCTACTAAGATGTACTTGTTGCCGTATGAAGAAGGAAAAGGCCCCATGAAGTCAATACCCCACGCATCGAACACGTCAACCTCGAAGATAGGAACTTGAGGCATTTCATTCCTCTTGGTAATGTTCCCTGCTCGCTGACATGCCTCACAGCTCTTCACAAACTCGTGTGCATCTTTGAAGATAGACGGCCACCAGAAACCCGCTTGCAAAACTTTCGTGGCAGTTTTGAATGAAGCGAAGTGTCCTTCGTAGGAAGAGCCATGGCAATGATAGAGGATATCCCTGGCTTCTTCCTTTGTAACACATCTTCGGTACAAGCTGTGTACTCCTCTTTTGTATAGGTAAGGCTCATCCCAAAAGTAGTCACTAGCCTCCCTCAAAAACCTCTTCTTGTGATAGCTGTTGAGATGTGTTGGCTCTTCACCACACGCTAGGTAGTTCACCATATCAGCATACCATGGTAGATCCTCCTCTTTAAAACTCAACACTTCCTCAAACCTTCCTTCTAGCTTCCCACAAACAGCAGTAGTAATCGCCATAAGTTGTTCTTCTGAAAGAGAATCGTCTAAAGGGAGAGACTCGTTGATCCTTAGTCTTGAGAGGTGGTCAGCGACTCCATTTTCTATCCCCTTCTTGTCTTTAATTTCCATGTCAAACTCCTGAAGTAAGAGAATCCATCTTAAGAGCCGAGGCTTAGTGTCTTTCTTTGAGTAGATGTATCGTAGAGCAGCATGATCTGTGTATACAATAGCCTTGGAGCCAACGAGATACGATCTGAACTTCTCAAAGGCGAAGACTACTGCAAGCAGCTCCTTCTCCGTAGTGGTGTATCGTGATTGCGTGTCATCCAAGGTCCTTGAAGCATAATAGATCACATGTAGCTTCTTGTCCTTCTTCTAACCAAGGACTGCTCCTACAGCATAGTCACTAGCATCACACATAATCTCAAAAGGGAGAGACCAGTCTGGTGCTTGGACTATAGGGGCTGACGTGAGGGCTTCCTTGATGGTCACGAAAGCCTTCAAACACTCCTCATCGAATACAAACTCAGCTTCCTTGCATAACAGCCGTGTAAGGGGGCGTGCAATCTTGGAGAAATCTTTGATGAAGCGCCTATAGAACCCTGCGTGTCCCAAGAAGCTTCTAATCCCTTTAACATTAACTGGCGGCTCCAAACCCATCATAACCTCAACCTTAGCCTGATCAACCTCAATACCCCTCTCTGAAATCTTGTGACCGAGCACTATCCTTTCCTTGACCATGAAGTGGCATTTCTCCCAGTTCAGCACCAGGTTTGTTTCTTCACAACGTTTAAGTACCCTGCAAAGATTCAACAAACATGCAGGAAAGGACGCACCATACACAGAGAAGTCATCCATAAACACCTCTACCATCTCCTCTATAAGATCGGAGAAGATCGACATCATACACCGCTGAAAGGTAGCCAGTGCATTACACAATCCAAACGGCATCCTTCGATATGCGAAGGTACCGTAGGGACATGTAAAAGTCGTTTTCTCCTGATCGTTTGGGTGAATAGGTATTTGAAAGAAACCGCTATACCCATCGAGAAAACAGTAGTAAGGGTGATTTGCAAGTCTCTCAAGCATCTGATCAATAAAAGGCAAAGGGAAATGGTCTTTTCTAGTCGCAAGGTTAAGCTTTCTATAATCAATACACATTCTATGACCAGTAATGGTCCTAGTAGGGATAAGTTCATCCTTTTCATTCCTTATGACCGTGATCCCTCCCTTCTTAGGCACCACATGTACAGGTGAAACCCTCGTGCTGTCACTTATGGGATAGATCACGTCAGCCTCTAAAAGCTTAAGGATTTCCTTCTTAACAACCTCTTTCAAGTTAGGATTCAAACGCCTTTGATGTTCTACAGAAGTGGCGTTCTCATTATCCAAGTGAATCTTATGAGTGCAAAGCATTGGTGAAAGGCCTTTGATGTCACTTAAAGAGTACCCAATGGCCTTCCTATACTTTCTCAGCTCAGTTAAGAGCGA
The DNA here is from genome assembly GCA_911865555.2 of Thlaspi arvense. Lineage (NCBI taxonomy): Eukaryota > Viridiplantae > Streptophyta > Magnoliopsida > Brassicales > Brassicaceae > Thlaspi > Thlaspi arvense. The sequence goes on from OU466860.2 coordinate 18,766,565, forward strand.
GTGCAACTCATCATCACTAAGGTTTTCATTTACTATCACGGGATAGGTGTCATTAGGTCCTAAGAAGGCATACCTTAGCCCTTTTGGGAGCTCCTTAAGGTCCACCTTTGGGGCTAACAGCTCACTCCAGTCATCCTCGTGGCTGTTGTTGTTGTTTTCCTCCTTGGAACTCTCCTTTGAACTCGAGGCCCTTCAGACTGCTTTCCTCTATCGCTATCCCTTCTGTGATCGAGTCTTCCGGTCGATTCTCCTCTCGATGTCGTCTAGATCGAGCTATTTCACTCGATTCACCTACTCTATTTGATATGGATCGAGTAAGGGATCGAGACGTTGAGTCGATCTCTTGATTGGACTCCAAAATGATCGGGAGGTCTTTCTCGATCGTCAACTCGATTGTTTCTTCTGATCGAGCATCATTCTCGATCTGTTGGTCGATTGTTGCACCGGATCGAGTTGGGTTCTCGATTGGCCTGTCGATCTGACTCCTGGATCGAGTGATAGCGTCGATCTCGGGGTTGATTTCTAGGCAACATTCTTCTTCATTCTTGATGATTCTCCTCGAATCTAGCAGGTTCACGTACTCTTGGGTCCTTTGGTCCACATAGCCAAACTCTCCTGGCTCCTTAGTGAGTGCTAGCTTCAAATGGTCTTCTAAAGCTAGCTCTTCCAGCAACTCATCCACCAAGGCATCCATTGTTTCGATATAGAAAGCTTGTCCTTCAATGGTTGGCTTCTTTAGAACCTTGTTGATGTCAAAGTCTAGCCTGATCTCTTTCCCCAAATGCAAGGCAATCTTCCTATTCTTTACGTCTATTATGGCTCCGGCGGTTGCGAGGAATGGTCTCCCTAAGATGAGTGGGTCTTTCGGCTCCTCGTCCATCTCCAGCACTACAAAGTCTGTAGGTACATTCACACCACTGATTCGCACCGGTAAGTCTTCGAGCAGCCCTACCGGTAATCTCAAGCTCCTATCAGCCAGCACCAATGAGATCCGACATTCCTTAAACCGAGTGAAACCAAGCTTCTTAGCCACGGAGTGAGGCATCAAGTTTATGCTAGCTCCGAGATCACACAAGCAACTCTTGAACTCTAGGGGACCTAAAGCACAAGGTATGGTGAAGCTTCCCGGATCTCCCCGCTTCTTAGGTACTATCTCCTTATGAATAACCGCGCTACACTCTTCGCTTAGTACAAGCACCTCTTTGCTTTCTTTGTTCTTCTTCACAAGGGTGTCCTTGAAAAACTTGGCGCAGTTGGGCATCATAGCGAGACAGTCTACAAGAGGCAAATTTATCTCCACGTCTCTCAAGTGCTTCTCAAACAGGATCCGGTGTTTCTCTATTAACTGCTTTTTGAAACAACCCGGGAATGGCAACTTTGTACGTAAGGTGGGGGCACGTAGTCATCCTTTTCCTTGATGGTTTTCTCAGCTTTTTTCTCAATCAATGCCTTGTCACCTCTTCTCGGTCCTTGGATCCATACGTTGTCAAAGTTTATCTCCTCATTAGCAGCTGAAAGTTTACCCTCCCCCTCTTGAATTACAACGTCCTCGTTGTTCTTGGTAGAGACCGGAGGCTCAATCTCTTTGCCACTTCGTAACGTAATAGCATTGGCATACTCCTTGGGGTTTTGCTCACACTTTCCCGGGAGGCTGTTCTGTCCACTCGTGCTTGCCTTGCCCTTCTCCAGCTGATTTATTTTGTTGTTCAGGTTTGTGATTTGAGTGGAGAAGTCGGTTAAGGATGAATCTAGCCGAGTGTTCATTTCAGCGAACTTCTGATTTGTAGAAGCTTTCCCTTGTATTAGCTGTTGGAACATTGCTTGAACCGGATCAACTTGTTGTTGCATCGGTTATTGTGGCTGTTGAGGTGCAAAGCCCGGAGGGTAGTTGGTAGTATAACCCTTGTTTTGTTGTTGTTGCCCTTGACTTTGGAAATTGCCTTGCCCTTGACCTTGGAAACCACTGCTCGGTTGAAAACCTTTGTTGTAAGGGATGAAAGGCTTAGCTTGTTGAGCAGGGTACACTTGATCTTTAGGGTTGGCTACATTGGTGTTTCGGTAAGAGAGATTGTTGTTTTGGTAGCCTTGGTTGTAGCCTTGAGACTCGTTGTTTTGTCCGGCCACCCAATTTGCTTCTTCTTGGCTTAGCTCTAACTCCTCTTGGTTTTCATCAGCTTCACCAACAAAGTGAACATGCTTCTGGTTAGCTAAAACCAACTTGTCAATCTTCTCATGCAACGATTTGAGCTCCTTCTTGTGAGACTCTAATTCTGATCCCCTTGGTGCTCGGTCATAATCCTCAGCATAGTTTCCATCACTCAACGCTAGGTTCTCTATCAGCTCCATACCCTCTTCTATTTCTTGACCGAGGAAATTCCCTTTGCTGGCTGTATCAAGCAACAACCGGATCTTTGGTGAAGCCCACGGTATATGGTACTGAGTAGAGTCTCCTCACTGAATCCGTGATGAGGGCATTGGATCGTGTAATCTTTGAAACGCTTCATAGCCTCATCGAATGTCTCATTGTTCCTTTGAGTGAAACCGCTGATTTCGCTTCTCAACCGGGCAGTCCTGGTGCTTGAGAAGAACTTTGAGAGGAAAGCCTTCTTACATTCAGCCCATGATGTGATGGTGCCTTGTGGGAGGGTCTTCTCCCAATGTCTAGCTTTGTCTCCGAGTGAAAAGGGGAAGAGACGCAGCTTGAAGGCATCTTCTGATATACCGTTGATCTTAATCATTCCACACACTTGCTCGAAATTGTCCAAGTGCTCCAAGGGATCTTCCATTGCTAAGCCGTGGAACTTGTTGTTTTGCACCATAGATATGAACCCCGGCTTGATCTCAAAGTTATTGTTTTGTATCGGAGGAGGAGTGATCCCAAACCTATTGTGGTGGGTATTGGGAGCATCTCCGGCTCCTATGATCCTCGGAGGTCTAGCCGCGTGTTGGGGGTTTCCATTGCCCCGTCCTGCTGGAGGTGGTCCTTCTGGATGCTCTTGTGCAGCCATGTCTTCAAAGTTAACCAGACCTTGCTGAACAATCTCCTCAAAGGCTCTTGTTTGATCTCTGACTCTTCTTTGCTGTGAGTGACCAAGCTGATGAATGTTGTCTAAGGGTTGTAGAAGATTGTTGTCTCCCCTTGAACGAAGATTCATGTACCTGAAAACACACGGTTTAGAGTAGTAGGATTAGTAACTTGAAAAAGGTAAAGACTTAGTCTTTGCTAAGACCCAAATCTCTATGTTCTCTAAGCAACCTAGAATGGCAACGGCGCCATTTGATAAGCTACTTTTTTTCTTACGGTCTAATGCAGCAGAGAGGTTATCAAAACTCTAATGCAAGCAATGTTGTAGTAAGGCAAGCAGGAGAGTGTCAATCCACTTCTAGATGATAGAGAATCCACAGAGAATGCAAGGTCTAAGACAAATCTAAGCAAATGAGACAGTTTATGAGAAATAATCTAAAAACTAAATGCAACAACCTAAATGGAATGAAACCTATTTTAAAAATACTAGAAAGGAAGCAGCTACCACGAGGAACAAACAGATAAATTAAAGAGAAGAGCTTCGAATTGTTAAAATTCGACTAGTTGATCGACCACTAGATCGAGCAGAAACGATCGATCTCGTCTAAAACCGTAAGAACAATGAATCTAAAGACCAGGATGCTATCAGGTAATAAGCTAAAGATGAAATGAGACGTAAATATGCTAGGAGAGAGGGCTTGAGGGTTGAGATTCATATAAGGGGTTTCAAGGAACGATCTTGGGTTTGAAACTTTGGATCGACTCACTTGGTGAGGATCTCTAAGCCTCCAAAACAAAACAAGATCTATCCGTGGCTTTCGGTATAGATCACTCTTTCATCCTCTCCTCCAAACCCATTGACACGATCTCCCCTGGAACTACTCTGAAGATAGGCTGATGAAGATCAAATGATGATTGCGAAATGGTGATGATGATCGTGTGAAAGGGGAAGTGATAGTGTAGAGTGAGATTAGAATGGTATTAAGGGTTTATTGGAACGATTTAAGTGATAAAATGAGAGTAACAGATAGTAGAGTTTCCAGGACACTTGGTGAATAGAAACTCGGATCCACAAGAACACATTCAAGAGATCAAAGGATGAGAGAAGAAATGCAGCAATGGCTGTTTGTTTAACACTTAGTTCTTCGCTGATTTACAAAAGGGGCGTAATACAAGTCTTATACTACCCTAAAAACCAAACAGCATGGCGTCTAAGAAAGAAAACAACAAAGCGTCCAAAGTAAAGAATAAAACAACAAGGCGTCCCATTCCTTAGAATCCTAATTGGTGCGCCCGAAAATACTAAGTATAAGGCCAAAGTAGCTCATACATTTATTACCCATTGGTAATGACTCCTAAGTAACTTGACGTAGTGATTCATCTGCCTCATTAAAAACCATGTTGAGAAAACCCAATGGGACAAAACTCATCATGGGAAAAAGAGTACAGACTCCTCACCTAAGTTACTTAGTTATCATTACCGGGTGGAGTCTTCTGGTTGAAGATGTTGAAAACTTGAATAGCTGGTAGGTTGCATAATCCTTCTGCCATAAGTGCATGAACTTCCTTAGCCAGCTCCTTAGCTCTGGAACGAGTGATCCTCCCTACTATCAACGGTTCCTCCTCTGGTTCTGCAGCTATCGTGCTATCCCCTATCATATCATCCTCTCCCTCTTGAAAGGGATTTGTCCTCAAATCTGTATCTGCAACATAAGGAAGCAAGTCAGAGACATTGAATGATGGAGATATATTATACTTACCTTGAAGATCAATCTGGTAGGCATTGTTGTTGATCCTCTTGATGACTTCGAATGGTCCATCCATCCTTGGCATAAGCTTGCTCTTCCTCTCTTCTGGAAATCGGTCTTTCCTCAAATGAATCCACACCAAGTCTCCTTCCTCAAAGATTAACTCCTTTCGGCCCTTGTTTGCATGCTTCTCATACTGCTTAGTCTTCTTCTCTATATTCTCCTTAGCCTTGGCGTGTATCTTCCTCACCTGTTCTGCCTTTTCTTTTCCATCTAAACTACATTTCACACTTAGAGGCAAAGGGATCAAGTCTAGAGGTGATTGTGGGTTAAAGCCATAGACAATTTCAAAAGGAGAAAAGAGGGTTGCAGAATGCTTAGCGTGATTGTAAGCAAACTCCACGTGTGGTAGACACTCCTCCCATGACTCTTCATCAACCCTCACTCCTTCTGCACTAACAACAAAGCCTAGAAAGACAACCTCAGTAGTACAGAATGAACACTTAGAGAAGTTAGCAAAAAGGGATTGAGAACGAAGAACATCCAGAACTTGGCGGATGTGCCCTAGATGTTCCTCCAAACCTTTGCTGTAGATGAGAATGTCATCGAAGTAGACCACTACAAAAACTCCAATGAATGGTCTTAAGGCATGGTTCATTAGACGCATGAAGGTACTGGGAGCATTGGTGAGACCAAACGGCATGACTAACCACTCATACAACCCTTGCTTGGTCTTGAAAGCAGTCTTCCACTCATCTCCCTCCTTCATTCTGATCTGATGATAACCACTCTTCAAATCGATTTTGGAGAACACTGTTGACCCACATAACTCATCTAACATATCATCTAATCTTGGAATAGGATGTCTGTACTTCACTGTGATGTTGTTGATTGCTCTGCAGTCTACACACATCCTCCATGTTCCATCTTTCTTAGGAACCAACAGAACTGGTACTGCACATGGACTGAGACTCTCTCTGATATATCCTTTACTCATCAGCTCTTCTACTTGTTTCTGAAGCTCTTTAGTCTCTACAGGATTGGTTCTGTAAGCCGGCTTGTTTGGTAGCACTGATCCTGGCACTAGATCAATCTGATGCTCAATTCCGCGAGTTGGGGGTAAACCTGGGGGTATCTCTTCTGGAAAGACATCCTTGTACTCCTCAATGATCTCTATCACTTCATAGGGAAGTTTCTCTAACGGTTTAGTACTAGCCATTGTTTCTTTGTAGACAAACATGAAGGTGGTCATCTCAGGATCAAAGAGCTTGTTGAACTCACTGTGGTTGATGTATAAACTATTGGAGACTTTCTCTTTGCCTTTGCGGTTCATGTGAAGTTGATCTTGGTAGATTTCGCTGGGGGAAAGTGGTAGAAGAGTGACTTTGCACCCCTTAAATTCAAAAGTCTGCTTGTTGGTGTAGCCATCATGAAGAACTCTCCTATCATACTGCCATGGTCTCCCTAATAACATATGACTAGACCTCATAGGAACCACATCACAAAGGAGTTCATCTTCATACTTCCCAATGGCTAGCTTGACAAGCACTTGTTGAGAAACGGTGATGGCTCCTTTGTTGTCCAACCACTGCAGCTTGTAAGGTCTAGGATGTGAAGTGGTTTTAAGATTAAGCTTCTTTACCATCTCTTCACTGGCGGCATTGGTGCAACTTCCCCCATCTATAATCAAGGTGCAGACCTTGTCCTGAACTACACATCTGGTGTGAAAGAGATTCTCTCTCTGACCTCTATCATCTGGATGCACCTGAACACTCAAAGCCCTGGATGCCACTAGCATCTCTCCAACTGCTGCTGCTTCCTCTTCTCCTTCTGTACCAGCATCTGATTCACTCTCTGAACTGTCTTGAGGTACGATCTCTCCTCCCTCTTGCAGCAAAAACATCTTCTTATTAGGACAATCTCTAGAGTAATGTCCCATACCTTGACACTTGAAGCATCTGACATTGCTAGTAGAAGTTCCTCTTGGTTTAAACTCGGTTTTAACCTCCTCCTTGATCGTTGTTGTAGCCGGTTTTGTATTCTGAGTAGAGATTGGCTTGTTGAACTCTTTCGGTTTTGGTATGTTAGAGGTGAAGGTTGGCCTGCCAATTCTCCTCTTGATCTGTGCTTCAATCAGTTCTGCCTTATGCACCATTTCTTGCACATCCTCATAGTTCTGTAGCTCAACCTTGTCTTGAATCTCTTTGTTAAGTCCTCCCAAGAACCTAGACATCACCATGTCTTCTCCTTCTCTCAAATCGGCTCTAATCATCAAGGTTTCCAGCTCTTGGTAGTAATCTCGAACAGACTTTGTTCCCTGTATGAGGCGCCTAAGCTTGTTGAGAATCTCTCTCTGATAGTGTTCAGGAACAAACTTCCTCCTCATCTGCTTGGTTAGTTGACCCCAGGTGGTAATAGGAAGTTCGTGATGCCTTTCTCTAGTGACTCCCAACTGCTCCCACCACAAGAGTGCATAGCCATTGAACTCTGAAACAGCTATATTTACCTTGTTGAGCTCATAGGTGCCTTGAACCAAGAAGTTTGATTCCATCTTTCTTTCCCAATCTAAGTAAACTTCTGGATCATTATTGCCGTGGAAGGAAGGAAACTGAAGCTTAAGGTGATTCAGCTGTTGTTTCAATGGGTCATAATCTCGGTTGTTGCCTCTGTTCCTGCCTCTCCTCACAGTATTAAAGCTATTGTCTGATCTCTCTTCTCCTTCAGAAGATCCAGGTTCTGTCTCCACATAAACTCTACGCCCACCAATGTTCTCAGCTCGGAGGTGTGGAGATGTTCTATCAGCTCTGCGTCTCTCACTCCCTGTACCCTCAGCATTCCTTCGCCGGTTTACACTGGTTTCTCTCCTTCCAACATGTGTTCTTATAGTGTTAGCTCTGGGTTGTTTAGAAGAAGCTCCCATGTGTGCTTTTCCTTTGGCAAGGCGGATTGCTTCACTAGGGCTGGGCGGTTCTGATGAATCACTTTCTGCAACACTGTTCTCTTTCAGTAAATCCTTGAACCGAGTCTCAAACTTGGCGTTGAGTTGCTCTATCTGTTGCATCAGCTGAGTAGCAACTGACTGATTAGCTTCTTTGATTTGTTGCGCCATGGCTTGATTCAGAGCTTCCATGGCTTCTGCTGAAAGCTCCATGGTACCTGAGACAATCAAAACAACAATCAAAGTAAAAAGTTCTCAAGATAATAAGGTTTGTGATTTCTAATCTCTTAAAAACTTGTTGTTTAAAAGGAAGAAAAACAACTCCTAAAACTATCAGAGAAAAGAACACAAAACCTATTGCTATTAGGAAATCGAAAACAAACACTAACTTTTATGAAAGAAACAAAAAAAAGGCAATCCTAAGACTCTTAGGACAATCGATTTAACAAAAGAAAAGGAAAAAGAGGGGTTTAGGGTTTCTCAGCCTTTGGTTCAGAGTTGGCTCTGATACCACATGACACGATCTCCCCTGGAACTACTCTGAAGATAGGCTGATGAAGATCAAATGATGATTGCGAAATGGTGATGATGATCGTGTGAAAGGGGAAGTGATAGTGTAGAGTGAGATTAGAATGGTATTAAGGGTTTAATGGAACGATTTAAGTGATAAAATGAGAGTAACAGATAGTAGAGTTTCAAGGACACTTGGTGAATAGAAACTCGGATCCACAAGAACACATTCAAGAGATCAAAGGGTGAGAGAAGAAATGCAGCAATGGCTGTTTGTTTAACACTTAGTTCTTTGCTGATTTACAAAAGGGGCGTAATACAAGTCTTATACTACCCTAAAAACCAAACAGCATGGCGTCTAAGAAAGAAAACAACAAAGCGTCCAAAGTAAAAAATAAAACAACAAGGCGTCCCATTCCTTAGAATCCTAATTGGTGCGCCTGAAAATACTAAGTATAAGGCCAAAGTAGCTCATACATTTATTACCCATTGGTAATGACTCCTAAGTAACTTGACGTAGTGATTCATCTGCCTCATTAAAAACCATGTTGAGAAAACCCAATGGGACAAAACTCATCATGGGAAAAAGAGTACAGACTCCTCACCTAAGTTACTTAGTTATCATTACCGGGTGGAGTCTTCTGGTTGAAGATGTTGAAAACTTGAATAGCTGGTAGGTTGCATAATCCTTCTGCCATAAGTGCATGAACTTCCTTAGCCAGCTCCTTAGCTCTGGAACGAGTGATCCTCCCTACTATCTCCGGTTCCTCCTCTGGTTCTGCAGCTACCGTGCTATCCCCTATCATATCACCCATGGCTTTTGGTGGAAAGAGAGGTCGAAAGGCAAGGAAACAGATTTCGAACAATGGCTTAACTAGTCCCCCAAACTTCCATGGCTTATGGGAAGGGGTAACTAGTCTCTAAGGTGAGATTTTCCGAGGCCCCTGGATCCTGTCAAGGTAAGGGACCTCTCGGATCATGAAGCTCTTGGCGTGAGAGTCTTCAAGCATTAAGCTTTCAACACCTTAGAAGAGATAGCCTTAAAAATGTTTAGAAAACAAACCAAGATCGAACCTTTTCTACCCCTTAATCCTCTCAACCCCTAACCCAAAGTAAACTACTCACTACACATAAAGTAAATCAAGCAAGGTGGAAGAAATGAAACGATAAACATGAAAAAACGACTAGATTAAACGATAAGGTTCGAGAATACAAAAGCTTGAAAAGAAAACTGGTTCAACAATGGTGTTCTTCCGAAAACGAGAGAGAAAAACTTAAAGGAAAAAGATAAGAAATCTCAAAAGTTATTCAAAAAGCATTCGCCGCCTTGCCTAAAATGTCAAAACAGTCCAATGGTCCCCCCTTCGCTAACAGCCAAAAACGGTTGAAAGGACAGAGATCGACCATTGGATCGAGTTGTTCTATCGATCATATCCGGCCATCGTGTCTTCGGCTCGATCCGGGTCTCGATCTTCTTCGGTGAATCGAGTGCTGCATCCGATCTTGGTATCATCTTCGGGAGGATCGAGTGATGTACTCGATCCAGCTCTCGCTCTGCATGGCGTCATTTACGTCCGTACCGATACATCGATTGCTTCACTCGATCTCCATCTCGATCATTATTCTTGGATCTTAGAAATTTCTTATTAGTAGCTCTCTTATTATTACTATTTTTCTCTTCATTTTTTTTTATTTATTTGGCACTTAGGCTCTTTTTATTTTTTATTTTTTTCTTTCTTCTTTTATTTTTTCTTTTTTTTATTTTATTATGGAGAGCTACCTCCTGAAATTAGAGCATACTTATGTTTTAAAAACAAACTTTTCACTTAAAACCTCATTTCTTTCCTTAAAACACAAACTCTTTTGAACCGAAAACAAATTCACAAGAAAGCAACCCCAATGACCCCCCAAACTTATCCTAAGCCTACACCTAGCTTCAAAATGTAAAGCTAGCAATCAATTATGAAAACCAAATCATGTCGCCTAAACCTAACACTTTATGCCAAGTTCAAACCGAAAATAAGGCCTCACAAAGATGTCACACAAGAACATTTGGCTTCAAAGGAGGGTAAGGCTCAAGGAGGGAGTTCTACTTAGGCTCACAAAGAGTGGTAAAAAGGAAGAAGAGAGCCTAAATATTTTAAAACCATGTGTTCATTTTCAAATGCATAAGAATGATAATTAGATTTTCAAATTAAGGTTTTCACTTAGTAGGATGAGTTTCAAATCATGAGAGTTCAATTCAAGCCACGAAAATCCTAACTAGTGATCCAAGCATGGTTAGAACTTACTTTCAAAGCATAAACAAAGCATTAGAGAACTACTAACTAGGGCATTGAAATGATTCATAAGTAAAACACCTTTTTAAGAAATCCTAACCCCTTATGCAAAATGCAAACAACCTAGGTGATATGAGAGATTCTAGACTCAATTCTAACATGTTTTTAAAGAGATGAATGCAACTACATGAATCTTGGAAAAAATTTTAAAAATTTTACCAATTTTTCATGAACTAAGACTCAAGGATGCAAAAAGGAAAATAAGATCAAAGAACACAAGATTAAATCACACAAGTACTCCCCCAAACTTGCTTGACACCGTCCTGGTGGCAAACTCATCCGAAGGAGCAAACAAACACAATGCAAGAAACAAATATGTGCGGTTATATACAATGGAGGAAGGTTGTTACCTCTTGTCTAGGCTAGGCTAGAACTTGAGGATGTTCCAGAGGAGCTAGAGATTGTTGCCTTTCCTTTGTTGCCTGGTTCTTGGAGGGAGTGGGGAGCCGGTTGAATGTTTTCTCCTTGGGTCTCGCGGATCACAACTCCTCCGGTTGAGAGTCTCCTCTTCTCGGGTTGTTGTATCTCCTGGCTTTCAGCTGGCTTAGGCTGGCTTAGTACAAGCACCTCTTTGCTTTCTTTGTTCTTCTTCACAAGGGTGTCCTTGAAAAACTTGGCGCACTTGGGCATCATAGCGAGACAGTCTACAAGAGGCAACTTTATCTCCACGTCTCTCAAGTGCTTCTCAAACAGGATCCGGTGTTTCTCTATTAACTGCTTTTTGAAACGACCCGGGAATGGCAACTTTGGTACGTAAGGTGGGGGCACGTAGTCATCCTTTTCCTTGATGGTTTTCTCAGCCTTTTTCTCAATGAATGCCTTGTCACCTCTTCTCGGTCCTTGGATCCATACGTTGTCAAAGTTTATCCCCGGCAACGGCGCCATTTGATAAGCTACTTTTTTTCTTACGGTCTAATGCAGCAGAGAGGTTATCAAAACTCTAATGCAAGCAATGTTGTAGTAAGGCAAGCAGGAGAGTGTCAATCCACTTATAGATGATAGAGAATCCACAGAGAATGCAAGGTCTAAGACAAATCTAAGCAAATGAGACAGTTTATGAGAAATAATCTAAAAACTAAATGCAACAACCTAAATGGAATGAAACCTATTTTAAAAATACTAGAAAGGAAGCAGTTACCACGAGGAACAAACAGATAAATTAAAGAGAAGAGCTTCGAATTGTTAAAATTCGACTAGTGGATCGACCACACGATCGACCACTAGATCGAGCAGAAACGATCGATCTCGTCTAAAACCGTAAGAACAATGAATCTAAAGACCAGGATGCTATCAGGTAATAAGCTAAAGATGATATGAGACGTAAATATGCTAGGAGAGAGGGCTTGAGGGTTGAGATTCATATAAGGGGTTTCAAGGAACGATCTTGGGTTTGAAACTTTGGATCGACTCACTTGGTGAGGATCTCTAAGCCTCGAAAACAAAACAAGATCTATCCGTGGCTTTCGGTATAGATCACTCTTTCATCCTCTCCTCCAAACCCATGGCTTTTGGTGGAAAGAGAGGTCGAAAGGCAAGGAAAACAGATTTCGAACAATGGCTTAACTTGTCCCCCAAACTTCCATGGCTTTTGGGAAGGGGTAACTAGTCTCTAAGGTGAGATTTTCCGAGGCCCCTGGATCCTGTCAAGGTAAGGGACCTCTCGGATCATGAAGCTCTTGGCGTGAGAGTCTTCAAGCATTAAGCTTTCAACACCTTAGAAGAGATAGCCTTAAAAACGTTTAGAAAACAAACCAAGATCGAACCTTTTCTACCCCTTAATCCTCTCAACCCCTAACCCAAAGTAAACTACTCACTACACATAAAGTAAATCAAGCAAGGTGGAAGAAATGAAATGATAAACATGAAAAAACGACTAGATTAAACGATAAGGTTCGAGAATACAAAAGCTTGAAAAGAAAACTGGTTCAACAATGGTGTTCTTCCGAAAACGAGAGAGAAAAACTTGAAGGAAAAAGATAAGAAATCTCAAAAGTTATTCAAAAAGCATTCGCCGCCTTGCCTAAAATGTCAAAACAGTCCAATGGTCCCTCCTTCGCTAACAGCCAAAAACGGTTGAAAGGACAGAGATCGACCATTGGATCGAGTTGTTCTATCGATCATATCCGGCCATCGTGTCTTCGGCTCGATCCGGGTCTCGATCTTCTTTGGTGAATCGAGTGCTGCATCCGATCTTGGTATCGATCTTTGGGAGGATCGAGTGATGTACTCGATCCAGCTCTCGCTCTGCATGGCGTTATTTACGTCCGTACCGATACATCGATTGCTTCACTCGATCTCCATCTCGATCATTATCCTTGGATCGCCTAGTTGGCTCGATCTTCTGGTCGATCAACTCCTAGATCGACCGGCCATGCTCGATCTGCTCCTCGATCACTGGTCCTTAGCACACTCCCGAGCTTCCATGAACTGCTACATCGGCCTCCACACCTCCACGAACCTCCGTGTCTCCAAAGCAACCAGAAACAACCTGGAATGAATGCAAAATGCAGAGAAAATGCACATGCTGATGCAAGAATGCTCTAGGACCTTAAGTGATGCAATCTAGCCTAAAACATGATACAAATGCATGAAAAACTACCTAATGAGTATGCAGAATGTATGCAATATGCAATGATCTCATAGCCCCAAAGGTGGACCTTAAGGAGCTCCCAAAAGGGCTAAGGTATGCTTTCTTAGGGCCTAATAACACCTATCCCGTGATTGTGAATGAAAACCTAAGCTGAGAAAGTATAGGAAGGCCATTGGGTACTCTTTAAGTTACATCAAGGGTCTTTCACCAATGCTTTGCACTCATAGGATTCACTTGGATATGAGAACGCCTCTTCTATAGAACACCAAAGGCGTTTGAATCCTAATTTGAAAGAGGTTGTTAAGAAAGCAATCCTTAAGCTTTTAGAGGCTGACGTGATCTGTCCCATAAGTGACAGCACGTGGGTTTCTCCTGTACACGTGGTGCCTAAGAAGGGAGGGATCACGGTCATAAAGAGTGAAAAGGATGAGCTTATCCCTACTAGAACTATTACTGGTCATATGATGTGTATTGATTATAGGAAACTTAACCTTGCGACTAGGAAAGACCATTTCTCTTTGCCTTTTATTGATCAAATGCTTGAGAGACTTGCTAATCACCCTTACTACTGTTTTCTCGATGGGTATAGCGGTTTCTTTCAGATACCAATTCACCCAAATGATCAGGAGAAGACGACCTTCACATGTCCCTATGGTACCTTCGCATATCGAAGGATGCCGTTTGGATTGTGTAATGCACTGGCTACGTTTCAGCGGTGTATGATGTCGATCTTCTCCGATCTAATAGAGGAGATGGTAGAGGTGTTCATGGATGATTTCTCTGTCTATGGTGCGTCTTTTTCTGCGTGTTTGTTGAATCTTTGCAGGGTACTAAAACGCTGTGAAGAGACAAACTTGGTACTGAACTGGGAGAAATGCCACTTTATGGTTAAGGAAGGGATCGTGCTTGGTCATAAGATATCAGAGAAGGGCATTGAGGTTGATCAGCCTAAAGTGGAAGTCATGATGGGTCTTGAGCCGCCGGTTAATGTTAAAGGAGTCAGAAGCTTCTTGGGACACGCAGGGTTCTATAGGCGCTTCATCAAAGATTTCTCCAAGATTGCACGCCCTCTTACACGGTTGTTGTGCAAGGAAGCTGAGTTTGTGTTTGATGAGGAGTGTTTGAAAGCTTTTGTGACCATCAAGGAAGCCCTTACATCAGCTCCTATAGTCCAAGCACCAGACTGGTCTCTTCCCTTTGAGATCATGTGTGATGCTAGTGACTACGCCGTAGGAGCCGTTCTTGGTCAAAAGAAAGACAAGAAGCTACACGTGATCTACTATGCTTCAAGAACCTTGATGACACGCAAACAAGGTACACCACTACGGAGAAGGAGTTGCTTGCAGTAGTGTTCGCCTTTGAGAAGTTCAGATCATATCTCGTTGGTTCCAAGGATATAGTATACACGGATCACGCTGCCTTGCGATACATCTATTCGAAGAAAGACACTAAGCCTCGACTCTTAAGATGTATTCTCTTGCTCCAGGAGTTGTAATGGAGATTAAAGACAAGAAAGGAATAGAAAACAGAGTCGCTGACCACCTCTCACGGCTAAGGATCAACGAGTCTCTCCCTTTAGATGACTCTCTTCCAGAAGAGCAGCTCATGGCGATTACCACAGCTGTTTGTGGAAAGCTAGAAGGGAGGTTTGAAGAGGTGTTGAGTTTCAAAGAAGAGGATCTACCGTGGTATGCTGATGTAGTGAACTATCTAGCGTGTGGTGAGGAGCCAACACATCTCAACAGCTATCACAAGAAGCGGTTTATGAGAGAGGCTAGTGATTACTTTTGGGACGAGCCCTACTTATACAAGAGAGGAGTAGACAGTTTGTACTGGAGATGTGTTACAAGGGAAGAAGCTAGGGACATCCTCTATCATTGCCATGGCTCTTCCTACGGAGGACACTTCGGCTCATTCAAGACTGCCACGAAAGTGTTGCAAGCCGGTTTCTGGTGGCCGTCCATTTTTAAAGATGCACACGAGTTTGTGAAGAGCTGTGAGGCATGTCAACGAGCAGGGAATATCACTTAGAGGAACGAAATGCCTCAAGTTCCCATCTTCGAGGTTGACGTGTTCGACGCGTGGGGCATAGACTTCATGGGGCCATTTCCTTCTTCATATGGCAACAAATACATCTTAGTAGCAGTGGATTATGTCTCTAAATGGGTTGAGGCGGTTGCTTCCCCTACAAATGACTCTAAGGTGGTAATCAAGCTGTTCAAGAGTATCATCTTCCCGAGGTTTGGGGTACCCAAGGTGGTTATAAGGGATGGAGGAAGCCACTTAATAAACAAGGTCTTTGAGAACCTCTTCAGAAAGTATGGAGTTAAACATAAGGTGGCTACACCGTATCATCCTCAAACAAGCGGTCAAGTGGAAGTCTCCAACCGGCAAATCAAGGCTATACTAGAGAAGACTGTCGGAGCAACAAGGAAAGTTTGGGCAGTGAAGCTGGACGACGCTCTTTGGGCCTACCGTACCGCCTTCAAAACGCCGATTGGTACAACTCCTTTCACTCTACTCTATGGCAAGGGCTGTCATCTCCCGGTTGAGCTGGAACACCGTGCGTTGTGGGCTGTGAAGAGGCTGAACTTTGACCTTAAAACTGCTTAGGAGAGGCGCCTTATTCAGCTACATGAACTGGATGAGCTAAGACTGAACGCTTATGAGAGCTCTCGGATATACAAGGAGCGGACTAAGGAGACTCATGACAAGAAGTTGGTTGCCAAGGAGCTTAAGGAAGGAGGTTTAGTGTTGCTGTACAACTCGAGGCTCAAACTCTTCCCGGGCAAGCTGAAGTCAAGGTGGAGCGGACCGTTCGTGATTCAAGAAGTGTTGCCTTATGGGGCTGTTACTCTGATGGGAAAAAGTGGCAGTGCATTCACCGTCAACGGACACAGAGTCAAGCCTTACTTGGCAGACGGCTATGACAAGGAGAGTACCTCGGTGCTTCTCCAAGACCCACCATCCGCCTAAACCAAGTAAAGTCTAGCTAAATACGTTAAAGAAAGCGCACTTGGGAGGCATTCCCATGTTTATCTTGTACATATTTCTGCTTTATTTCCCTTTCAGTTTTATGTTTTTATTCTACAAGTGTGTAGGAACAGGTATGAGGAGTCTAAACCTTAATCTTGAAGTCTAAAAGAGGCGATAGGGGTTAAGATAAGGCTAGAGATCGAGTGCTAGATCGACTGATCCTGACTCGATCTTAGCTAGATCGAGTCAGTGAATCGAGAGGAGCCAGTCGATCTAGACGAGAACGAGTGACAAGATCAACCTTGACGAAAAAGGATCGATCGATCCAAAACGGATCGACCGATCTAATTTCTCTCGGTAAAATCTGTTGAAAACAGATCGATCACTCGACTCGATCCATCACTCGATCTGTGCCTAATCGACCCCTAAATCAAGGACATAGCTCGATCATGAGGACTTAGTCGTGGAGCCAACATCTCAATGATCGAGAGAGCCAATCGATCCAAGACTCGATTCACCATGAATCGAGTCTCAAATCGAGTAACCCTCTCGATCTAAGCCATTATGGGCATGAGATCGAGTCCTAGATCGACCAAATGGACTCGATCTCATGCCGAGGTAACATTTACTTTCCCTCCTTTACTCTTTTCTCTCCAATTTTTAAATTCAAAACTTGGTCAAGGCAAGCATCTTTGACCATGAAAGATGTGCCTTGACCAAGACTTTGTCAGAAAAACCACCTTTACTACCCATGGTTTTGCTCTTTCCTAGTCTTTAAATGTTTCAACAACCTCTCACCCTCTCATTCCTGTTTTTCTCAAAATTTTTAAACAGAGAGAGTGAGAGTTTCGATTCTCAGAAGCTAGCAAAGATCTTTTACATTTCTTGCAAAGGTATTTTCAAAATTTAATGATTTATCTTTAGGAAAATTTCCTTTCAATTCGCAAGATATTGTTCTAGAATAAAGGGTCGGTTTTGATTTTTAAAAACTAGCTAAGTAAAAGGAATAATTCTAGATTTCTTGGTATCTAAAGATATGATTCTCCTTTATTTAGCTAAAATTTTTATTAATTCCCCAAAATTTTAGGGTAGTTTTTATAAGTTCTCTCCTTCTCTTCTCTCATTATTATCAAACCGCCGTTTTGCTTATAAAACTTCCTTAGAAACTTGTTTCAGGAACAATGGCCCCCAAGAGAACAAGAGAAGAGACAGCACAAGAGGGAGAAGGACAAGAGGTGGCAGTTCAAGAGAGGGTCAGATGGACCAACTCCTTAAGAACATTGGCCTAAGATGTCTGTCACGGATGGATTGCCCAACCATTCCAGAAGTGACAATAGACTTCCTTGCAACGTTGGAGTTCCGTTACAAGAATCCTAGCACACCCGTCGCTTCTCAAGGTCGCCTCTACTTCAAGGTTGGCCGTCAAGCCTATACACACTCCATCCCTGAGCTATGCCAAGCTTATGGACTCAACGCGGATGCCAACAAGGTCGAGTTCCCCGCCTTCAAGAAAGCCGACGACTTTTGGGATCTGATCAGCAATGAAGACTACAAAGCCAACACCGCCAAGATCAAGCGAGTAAGAAGCCCGATGCAGAGGTACACTCTGAAGCTGATCGCCAACACGTTTAATGAAAGATCTGTTGCTCCTACGGTCACAAAGACAGAGCTTTGCTTCCTGTTCCAAGGTGTGAAGCACTTGGTGTGTGATCCGGATGCAAATGACGAGCCTATGGAGGATGAACTCGGCGATGAGGTGAACTACGGATGTGTGCTTGCTGCTTCCTTGGTGAAATACAAGGCTTATGCCTTGCGGTGCAAGGCAACTTCCTCTTACATTGGTGGTTTCCTCACTCCTCTGTTCTTGCAAGCTGGTGTGCCCATTCACGACTTCGCCCATGTACCAGCCAGAGCTTTCATGGACGAGGCATACATGAGGAATACTGACAGCTTGGGACGCACGCCAGCAGAAGGGTTCTACGCCTACCTCTTCATAGACGACGAAGACAAGAAGAGAGTGTGCATCCTGCCCAACAAAGATGAAACCGAGCTGCTTGGTGTTGGGAATATCGAGTTCTTGCCCATGGAGGAAGAATGCTTTGACCCTCTAGGAGGACCACCTGCTTCAGCGATTGCCCCTCGTCAAAGGTCCGAGTCTCCAGCCACGGAAGATGAGATGCCCGAGGCCTACACACTTCCCAAGTTAAACTTTGAGCCGAGGACAAAAACCGAGAAGTTCCTAGCATCTGTTGTGGAGATGCAAAGGAAGATCAACAAGTGGCAAGGCAAGATGCTCAAGAAACTTGGAAAGAATGTCAAGGCACTTCAGGGAGGCTCGCCTAAGAAAGCTGCAAGTCAAGAGGTGCAACAACCCGAGAAGAGAAGGCTCTCAACAGGTGGAGTTGTCATCCGCGAGACCCAAGGAATCACCATTCAGCCGGCGCGCCACTCTCTCAAAGAACCAGCCGAGAAGGGCAAGACCATAGTCTCTAGCTCCTCTGGAACATCCTCAAGTTCCAGCCGACACTAGACCAAAGGTAACAACCTTCTTCCATTGTACATAACCGCTCATATTTGCTTCTTTTTGCTTTGTGTTTTGCTACTCCTTCGAATGAGTTTGCCACCGGGACGGTGTCAAGCAAGTTTCGGGGACTACATATGTGATTTGACTTGTGTTCTGTGATCTTTTTTTATTTTAGCATCCTTGAGTCTTTAGTTCATGAAAAATTGGTAAAATTTTTAAATTTTTTTCTAAGATTCATGTAGTTGCATTCATCATGTTAGGATTGAGTCTAGAGTTTCTCTCAGCATCTAGGTTGTTTGCATTCTGCATAAGGGGTTAGAGTTTCTTAAAAAGGTGTTTTTACTTATGAATTGTTTCAATGCCCTAGTTAGTAGTTCTCTAATGCTTTGTCTATGCTTTGAAAGTAAGTTCTTACCATGCTTGGATCACTTGTTAGGATTTTCGTGGCTTGAATTGAACTCTCATGATTTGAAACTTATACTAATAAGTGAGAACCTTAATTTGAAATTCTAATTATCATTCTTATGCATTTAAAAATGAACACATGGTTTTAAAATATTTAGGCTCTCTTCTTCCTTTTTACCACTCTTTGTGAGCCTAAGTAGAACTCCCTCCCTGAACCTTACCCTTCTTTGAAGCCAAATGTTCTTGTGTGACATCTTTGTGAGGCCTTCCTTTCGGTTTGAACTTAGCATAAAGTGTTAGGTTTAGGCGACATGATTTGGTTCTCATATGATTGCTAGCTTTGCATTTTGAAGCTAGGTATAGGCTAAGAATAAGTTTCGGGGATCATTGGGGTTGTTTTCTTTTCTATTTATTCTCGGTTTCAAAAAACTTGGTGTTTTAAAAAAAGAAATTGGTTTTAAGTGAAAGGTTGTGTTTAAAAGCTAAGTATGCTCTAATAAATTTCAGGAGGTACCTCTCCAAAAAAAAAAAAAAAAAAAAAAAAAAAAAAGAAAAAAGAAATAAAAGAGCCTAAGTGCCAAATAAAAATAAAAAAGAATAATAAGAGAGCTACCAATAAGAAATATTTAAAGAGCAAAGTTATTTTCAAAACCTTTTCACTAGCCTAAAAAGTTTAAAAATGTTTTTGTTTCGAATTGGGGATTGCTATGTTTTGAGAAGAAAAAGGGTAGACTATAAGTGGTGAGTGAGGATAAAAGTTGATAAATGAGAGGGGTTTAGGATCGTTTGTTAGTTTACATGGGTAGATGAGAATCTAATCATGTATGCATAAATTGTCTTTACCTTTAGCATTATGCACAAGTTCAACCATTTTTGAGAGAAACCCTTGATCTAATTATAAACCCTTTTCAAATGAGATCATTCAATGCTCATAACCTTCACCCTTAGCCAAATGTGTTTTGCTTTAAAGTGCAGAAGTTTGATTCATGGTTCTAATGTTAATGAATGTTAAAGGATGAGTTTCTTTGATTGTTAGGAATAGGAGAGTCATGATTTGAATTTATTTGTGTGATGAGTATGGCTAAGTTCTTTGGAGTATGAGTGTAAGCATAGCATTTTAGAACTGTTAACTAGGACATTGAGATTGATTCATTTGAAAGGCACCTTTGCAAGAAGTTTAAACCCCCGTTCGTTTTTCGGAAAATCTCTCTTCCTTACTTATTTTATGTTGCTTGAGGGCAAGCAAGAAGTAAGTTTGGGGGAAATGATATTACTGCATATTGCATACATTTTGCATACTCATTAGTTAGCTTTTCATGCATTTGTATCACATTTTAGGTTAGATTGCATCACTTAGAGTCCTAGAGCATTCTTGCACCAGCATACGCATGTTCCTTGCATTTTGCATCACAATTAGGTTGTTTCTGGCTGCTTTGGAGTCGTGGAGGTTCGTGGACATGTTGAGGCTGATGTAGCAGTTCGTGGGAGCTCGAATATATGCTAAGGATAAGAGATCGAGGAGCAGATCGAGCATGGCCGGTCGATCTAGGAGGTGATCGACCAGAAGATCGAGCCAACCAGGCGATCCAAGGGGGAATGATCGAGACAAGGATCGAGTGAAGCAGTAGATCAAACGGTACGGACGTAAATGATGCCATGCAGAGCGAGAGCCAGATCGAGTACACCACTCGATCCACCCGAAGATCGATACCGAGATCGGATGCAACACTCGATTCGCCGATGATGATCGAGACCCAGATCTAGCCGAAGACACGATGTCCAGATATGATCGATCTCTCGATTCTGGAGTCGATCTCTGTCCTTTCAACCACTTTTGGCCGCTAGCGGGGGGGGGGGGGATCAGCTTGTTTTGGCCATTTTGGGAAGGCGGCGACGTCCTTTTCACACACAACTTTCAATCCTTATCTTTTTCTGTATGTTTTCTCTCTGGTTTTCAAGAAGAACACCATTGTCGAACTATAGTTTTTCTTAAGCTTTGTAATCGAATCGTTTTCACCTGAATCCAGTTTTCTTTTCATGTTCATCGTTTCCTTTTACATGCTTTGCTTGATTTACTTTATGTGTAGTGAGTAGTTTATTTGGGTTCGGGGTTGAGAGGATTAAAGGGTCTAAAGGGTTTCGATCTTTGGGTTATTCTAAGCGTTTTCAACGGCTATCTCTTTTAGGGTGTTGAGATCTCAATGCTTGAAGACTCTCACGCCAAGAGCTTCATGATCCGAGAGGTTCCTTACCTTGACAGGATTCAGGAGCCTCGGAAGATCACACCCTAGAGACTAGTTACCCCTTCCCAGAAGCCATGGAAGTTTGGGGGATTAGTTAAGCCATTCATTTGAAATCTGCTTTCCATGCCCTTCGACCTCTCTTTCCACCAAAAGCCATGGGCTTGGAGGAGAGGATGAAGGAGTGATCTATACCGAAAGCCACAGATAGATCTTACTTAGTTTTCAAGGCTTAGAGATCCTCACAAAGTGAGTCGATTTAAAGTTTTCAACCCAAGGTCGAACCTTTGAAACCCCTGACCATGAATCTCAACCCTAGGCCCTTTCTTTTAGCATCTTTACATCTTATCTCCTCATTTGCTTGATCTTTGATAGCATCCTGGTCGTTAGTTTCACTGTTCTTGCATTTTTAGACGAGATCGATTGTTATTGCTCGATCTAGTGGTCGATCTCATGGTCGATCCACTAGTCGAATTTTAGTAATTCGAAGCTTGGCCTTTAATTATTCTGTTTGTTCCTCGTGGTAGTTTCTTCATTCCTAGTATTTTTAAAATAGGTTGCATTCTATTTAAGTTGCTGCATCTAGTTTTTAGAGATTTTTTCATAAATCATCTCGTTTCGTTTGGATTTGCATTAGTCCTAGTATTCTCTTTGCATTCTCTATCATCCTAGGCATGGATTGACTCTCTCTTGCTTGCTGTACTACAACATGTCTTGCATTTGAGTTTGATAACCTCATTGCATTTTCACCCTTGCTAAGAAAGTGTTTATCAGTACCCTGCTCAACAAGCTAAACCGTTTGTGCCCTATAACAAAGGTTTTCAGCCGAGTGGTGGTTCTCAAGGGCAGAGGCTGGTCAACTATCAAGGACAGCAACAGCAGCAAGGAAACAAAGGATATTCACATATGTTCCCTCCAGGCTTCGTTCCTTAACAACAGATGCAACCGCAACAAGTTGATCCTGTACAAGCCATGTTTCAGCAATTGCTTCAAGGGCAAGCTTCAACAAACCAGAAGTTCGCCGAGATGAACAACCGCTTAGACTCCTCTCTCACTGATGTCTCTACTCAGATAAAAATTCTAAACAACAAGATCAAGCAGTTAGAGAAGGGTAACGCAAGTACAAGTAGTCAAAGCAGTTTACCGGGCCAGTGTGAGCAAAATCCCAAGGAATACGCCAATGCTATCACACTAAGAAGTGGGAAAGAGCTTCCACCGAGGCTTGCACCTAAGAACAATGAGGACATTGTGGTTCAAGAGGGAAAGGATAAGCCGTTGGCTTATGATGAGATCAACTTCCACAACGTATGGATAGAGCGGCCAACAAATGGTAAAGAAGCAGCTGTAAAGAAGCAAGTAGAGAAAGCAACCGAGGAGAAGGATGACTACATACCTCCACCATATGTTCCTAGGCTCCCATTTCCTGGCCTCTTAAAGAAACAGCTTATAGAGAAGCATAGGCTCTTGTTTGAGAAGCATATAACGGACGTAGAGATCCAGCTACCCCTTGTGGATTGTCTAGCAATGATGCCTAAGTGTGCTAAATTTTTCAAGGACACGCTTGCAAAGAAGAACAAAGAAAGCAAGGATGTGCTGGTGCTTAGTGAAGAGTGTAGCGCCATTATACACATGGAGATAGTCCCCAAGAAGTTGGGAGATCCAGGAAGCTTCACTATACCATGTGCTCTCGGTCCTTTAACATTTCAGAGCTGTTTATGCGATCTTTGTGCTAGTATAAATCTGATGCCCCATTCTATAGCAAAGAAGCAAGGTTTCACACGGTTCAAAGAGTGTAGGATCTCCCTTGTGTTAGCTGACAGAAGCATGAGACTTCCAGTGGGTTTGCTAGAGGATCTTCCAGTGAGGGTAAGCGGTGTTAACGTGCCAACCGACTTCGTTGTGCTTGAGATGGATGAAGAACCTAATGATCCGCTTATACTTGGTAGGCCATTCCTTACAACCGCCGGAGCAATCATTGATGTCAAGAATGAGAAGATAGCTCTTCATCTTAGCAAGGATATAAGGCTGGATTTTGATATCAACGAGGTCCTGAAGAAGCCGACCATAGAAGGACCAGCATTCTACATTGAAACATTGGATGCTTTAGCCGATGAACTGCTAGAAGAGCTTGCACAAGAGGATCATTTGAAGCTGGCATTGACTAAAGAGAGAGGAGAGTTCGGTTTCTTGGTGATAGGACTCAGGAGTACGTTAATCTCCTTGACTCTAGAAAATTTGTGTTAGAAGATGAATGTGGATGCCTAGAGTTCGATCAGGCAATCGAGAAGATCACTCGATCCCAATCAAATCGAGTGAGTAATCGACAAAGAGTGCAGTCGATTCATCAAAACAATCGATGAGAAGATCGAGAGAAGCCAATCGATCAGTTCAGAGAACGAGACGGACACTTGATCTACTACTCGATCCCAATCAAATCGGGTAAGAGAATCGAGTGAAGTTGCTCGATCCGGGCAAGAACGAGTGCAAGATCGACAGGAAGAGTCAATCTCGGAGGGGACAACAGTTTAAGAGAGCAGTCTTTTGGGTCATGTCTCGGGTTCTAAGGAGGCTATTGAGGATGGGAACGTCAACAGGAGCCACGAGGAGGACTGGAGCGAGCTGCTAGCCCCAAAGGTGGACCTAAAGGAGCTCCCAAAAGGGCTAATGTATGCTTTCTTAGGTCTTAATGATACCCACCCCGTGATTGTGAATGAAAACTTAAGTGATGATGAGTTCCACTCGCTCCTCAATGAGCTAAGAAAGTATAGGAAGGCCATTGGGTACTCTTTAAGTGACATCAAGGGCCTTTCACCAATGCTTTGCAGTCATATGATTCACTTGAATAATGAGAATGCCTCTTCTATAGAACACCAAAGGCGTTTGAATCCTAATTTAAAGGAGGTGGTTGAGAAAGAGATTCTTAAGTTGTTAGAAGCTGACGTGATCTATCCCTTAAGTGACAGCACGTGGGTTTCCCCTGTACACGTGGTGCCTAAGAAGGGAGGGATCACAGTCATTAAGAATGATAAAGATGAGCTTATACCTACTAGGACGATAACTGGACACCGTATATGTATAGACTATAGGAAGCTTAATCTTGCTACTAGAAAGGTTCATTTTCCTTTACCTTTTATTGATCAAATGCATGAGAGGCTTGCTAATCATCCATATTATTGCTTTCTTGATGGATATAGTGGTTTCTTTCAAATACCAGTCCATTCGAATGATCAAGAGAAGACGACCTTTACATGCCCTTATGGCACCTTCGCATATCGAAGGATGCCATTCAGGTTGTGTAACGCACCGGCTACGTTTCAGCGGTGTATGATGTCGATCTTCTCTGATCTAATAGAAGAGATGGTAGAAGTGTTTACGGATGACTTCTCTGTATATGGTGCGCTTTTTCTGCGTTTTTGTTGAATCTTTGCAAGGTACTAAAGCGTTGTGAAGAGAAGAATCTTATGCTTAACTGGGAGAAGTGTCACTTCATGGTGAAGGAAGGGATCGTGCTTGGCCACAAGATATCAGAGAAGGGCTAGAGGTTGATAAAGCCTAAGTTGAGGTCATGATAAGTCTTGAGCCGCCGGTTAATGTCAAAGGAGTGAGGAGTTTCTTAGGTCACGCAGGCTTCTACATAAGATTCATAAAGGATTTCTCCAAAATTGCAAGGCCCCTCACACGGTTGCTATGCAAGGAGGCTGACTTTGTGTTTGATGAAGATTGTCTTCGTGCTTTCGTGACCATCAAGGAAGCTCTTGTATCCGCGCCAATAGTACAAGCCCCGGAATGGACTCTACCATTCGAGATCATGTGTGACGCGAGTGACTACGCCATTGAAGCTGTTCTTGGTCAGAGGAAAGACAAGCGGTTGCACGTTATCTACTATGCTTCACGTACCTTGGATGACACGCAAGCCAGATACAATACAACCGAGAAGGAGCTGTTGGCAGTCGTCTTTACATTTGAGCAGTTCAGATCGTATTTGGTAGGAGCTAAGGCCATTTTCTACACAGATCATGCAGCTTTGAGATACATCTACTCGAAGAAAGACACTAAGCCAAGGCTGTTAAGGTGGATTCTCCTTTTATAAGTGTTTGATATGGAGATAAAGGACAAGAAGGGCATTGAGAATGGGGTTGCTGATCACCTTTCCAGGATTAGGATCAATGAAGCTTTACCTCTAGATGATTCGCTTCCAGAAGAACAACTCATGATGATCTCCATGGCGGTATGTGAGAAACTTGAAGAAAAGTTTGAAGAAGTTTTAAGTTTCAAGGAGGAAGACTTATCATGGTATGCTGATATAGTGAACTTCTTAGCTTGTGGGGAGGAGCCTGCTCACCTTGATCATTACCATATGAAGAAGTTTATGAGAGATGTCTCCCACTACTTTTGGGACGAGACATACTTGTACAAGAGAGGCGTGGACAGTTTGTATACGAGATGTGTAACAAGGGAAGAAGCTGAAGACATACTCCAACATTGTCACGGCTCATCATACAGTGGTCATTTCGCTTCCTTCAAAATGGCTACAAAGGTGTTACAAGCGGGTTTTCGGTGGCCATCTATCTTCAAAGACACTCACGAGTTTGTCAAGTGTTGTGAGGCTTGTCAAAAGGCAGGAAACATCACCAAAAGAAACGAGATGCCTTAGGTTCCTATCTTTGAAGTTGATGTCTTTGACGTATGGGGGATAGATTTTATGCGTCCATTCCCATCTTCTTACGGTAATAAGTACATCCTGGTGGCGGTTGATTATGTATCCAAATGGGTTGATGCCATTGCTTCCCCTACAAACGTCTCTAAGGTGGTTATTAAGATCTTCAAGACCATCATATTCCCGCGGTTTGGAGTCCCTAAGGTTGTGATCAGTGACGGTGTCAGCCATTTCATCAACAAAGTGTTTGAAAGCCTCCTAAGGAAGTATGGCGTGAAGCACAAGGTAGCTACACCTTACCATCCTCAAACGAGTGGGCAAGTAGAGGTCTCTAACCGGCAGATCAAAGCTATACTCGAGCGGACAGTTTGTACTACTAGGAAGGATTGGGCAGCTAGGCTAGATGATGCCTTGTGGGCTTACCGGACCGCTTTCAAAACGCCTATAGGAACAACCCCTTGCACTCTTCTCTACGGCAAGGGATGTCATCTTCCTGTTGAGCTGGAGCACAGGGCACTATGGGCAGTGAAGCAGCTCAACTATGACCTTAAGACAGCTCAAGAGAAGCGGCTGATCCAGCTACACGAGCTAGATGAGCTACGGTTGGATGCATACGACAGTGCTAAGATCTACAAGGAGCGGACTAAGGCTGTTCATGACAAGAAGATTGTTCACAAGGAGTTAAGGGAAGGCACTCTGGTGCTACTCTATGACTCGAGGTTGAAGCTGTTCCCGGGCAAGCTCAAATCAAGGTGGTGCGGACCGTTTGAGATCAAGGAAGTATTGCCCTATGGAGCCGTTACGTTGGTTGGCAAGAGTGGGAATGCATTCACAGTCAACGGACACAAAGTAAAGCCATACATGGCCAGTGCATTCAACAAGGAGAGCACTTCAATGCTTCTCCAAGACCCACCATCTGCCTAAACCAAGTAAAGTCTAGCTAAAGACGTTAAAGAAAGCGCACTTGGGAGGCATTTCCATGTCTATCCTGTATATATTCTTGCTTTATTTTTATTTCAGTTTTATGCTTTTATCTTCCAAGTGTGCAGGTGAAAGGATAAGGAATTGTTAGGTGTGATCTTGAGGTTTCAAAGGGAGAAAAGGGGCTAAGTATAGGTTATAGATCGAGTGCTAGATCGACTCGTCCTAGCTCTATCTTTACTAGATCGAGTTAGTGAATCGCGAGGAGCTAGTCGATCTAGTAGAGATCAAGTACACAAATCGATTGGAACGGTCGATCACGAGAGGATAAACCACCTATGTGTTTAGCCTGAAAAGCAAATGAGGTGTAGATCGACAGAGTCACTCGATTCTCAAGGATAGATCGATAAGTCTACTCGATCTGCCACTCGATCTGCCAAATCGACCCCCGAATCGATCAAGGAGCTCGATCCAAGGAGTACAGCCTAGTTGACCAAAAGGCAAGGAACGAGAGGGTACAATCGATCTAAGACTCGACTCTAATCAAGTCGAGTCCCTGATCGATCAAACCTCTTGATCCATCCAACATAGGCATGAGATCGAGTCCTAGATCGACCAAATGGACTCGATCTCGTTCCGAGGTACTATGGCCCCAAAAAGAACGAGAGAGGAGACAGAACAAGAAGGAGAAGGTCAAGAGGAGCAACAAGTGGTTCAACAAGAAGAAGCTCAACAAGTGGTTCAAGAGAGGGTTCGTTTGACGAAGGAGGAAAAGTTGGCAAAGAAGAGGTTAGAGAGGCTGCGCTGTGAGCCTACTAAGTTTGCTAGTAGAGATCTCTTGTAGAGGATGGGACTTCTATAAGACATTGATTTTCTTCTCCAAGACATGGGGCTTGCATGCCGTTCACGGATGGATTGCCCAACATATCCACATGTCAGTCTAGACTTCCTCTCTACCTTGGCGTTTTCCTATGAGAATCTGAGCCTCCCTACTCCCTCACATGGTCATCTAACATTCAAGGCAAGAGGCGAGCCTATCATCTCTCCATTGAAGAGCTTTCCCAAGCTTATGGTCTTAATGCCACGGCTAAGCAAGTAGAGTTTCCTCCTCTCAAGACTGCCAACGAACTACGGGACCTGCTTTGTGATGAAGAATACAAGCCCAACATGGCTAAGATCAAGAAAGTGAGAAATCCCGTCCTGAGGTATACTCTCAAGCTGCTAGCAAACACCTTCAGTGGGCGATCAGTGGCTCCTACCGTGACAAGGACCGAGCTGTGCTTTCTCTTCCAAGGAATCAAGAGGGTACTTTGCAGCAGCGAAGAGGAGAACCACGAGCCGATGCAAGATGAGCCTGGGAATGATGTTAATTATGGATGTATCTTGGCGTCCTCTTTGGTGAAATACAAGGCGTATGTTATGAGGTGCAAGGCGAGTTCAGTAATTCATTGGCGGCTTCCTTACACCACTCTTCATTCAAGCCGGTGTACCTCTTCAAAGCTTCGAACCTTGCGCGGATAGAGCATACATGGACGAGATCTATATGCGTAACACCGATAGCTTGGGACCTACGCCAGCTCCAGGATTCTTTGCCTATCTGTTCTACAATGATGACAAAAAGAAGAGCATATGTGGATGAAACACACGTGGGCAGCATAGGGACCATCGAGTTCTGTCCAACTCAAGAGGAATGTTATGCACCACTTGGAGCAGCCATGATCCCAGCTCAAGCCACTCGTGAGCCCTCAGAATCACCACCCTCAGACGCTGTGATGCCAGCTGATTTTGAGCTCCCAAAGATAGATTTTGAGCCAAGGACCAAAGCGGAGAAGTTCCTAGCTTCGGTCGTGGAGATGCAGCGCAACATAACCAAATGGCAAGGCAAGATGATCAAGAAGCTTGCCAAGAAGGTCAAGGCGTTTCAAGGGAACTCTCACGCGCAGTCTAAGAAGTCCATGTAGAGGTCGAGCAGCCCGAGCAAGAGCAGAGGAGGAGATCAACGGGTCAGATAGTCATTCATGAGCCTCAAGGCCACACGCAACAAGCACGTCACTTCGTCCATGGATTCCTGACCGCGGATAAAGGCAAGGGCATATCACGACGCTCCTCTACCAAGAGCGGCTCCGCTGGAACATCCTCAAGTTCCAGCCGAGTTTAGCTCCAAGGTACCACCAACCGATCCTTCTAAATACCATCATCTGTTTTTCGTTTTCTTTTGCTTAATGTTTTGAACTCCTTCGAATTTGTCTGCCACTGAGACGATGTCATTCAAGTTTGGGGGAGTGTGTGTGTTATTTGACATTGTTTTCTTTTCTCTTATTTTCTAAATGCATCCTTTGAGTCTTGCATTACAATTCATTGCATTTAAGGCATAGAAAAGAACAAAAAAAAAAATTGGTAAAAACTTTTAAACAATTTTCAAAAAAATCATGTAGTTGCATTCACTTTGTTAAACATTTTAGGATTGAGTCTAGAATTTTTAAGCATCTAGGTTGTTTACATTTGCATAAGGGGTTAAAGTTTTCTGTAAAATGTGTTTTGAGCTCATGAATTGTTTCAAGGCCCTAGTTAGTAGTTCTTTGATGCATTGTACACTCTTTGAAAGTAAGCTCTAACCATGCTTGGATCATATGTTTTGATTTTCGTGGCTTGACTTGAACATTCATGAACTGAATCTTGTCCTAATAAGTGAAAACCTTAATTTGATCTTTCATTATCATACTTATGCATTTGAAAATGAACACATGGATCATATACATATTTAGGCTCTCTTCCTCCTTTCACCACTCTTTTGTGAGCCTGAGTAGAACTCCCACCATAACCCTTGCCTTTCTTTAAAGCCAAATGTTCTTGTGTGATATCATTGTGAGGCCTCTTTTCGGTTTGAACTTAGCATAACTTGTTACGTTTAGACGACATGATTAGGCTCTCATTTGATTGCTAGCTTTGCATTTTGAAGCTAGTTTTAGGCTTCAGATTAGGTTCGGGGTTCATTGGGGTTGTTTGTTTTGCTTATTTGTTTGCGGTTTCAAAAGAGTTTGATGTTATAAGTGTTTGAAAAGGTTTTAAGTGGAAGGCAATGTTTTCAAAATAAAAAGCTCTAAGTATATTTCAGAAGATAGCTCTCAAATAAATAAAAAAAGAAAAAAAAAGAAAGAAAAGAGCCTAAGTGCCAAATAAAAAGAAAAGAAAAAGAATAAGTAGAGAACTATCAATAAGAAAAGTAAAGAGCTAAAAATGTTTTCAGCCTTTCCACTAGCCTAAAGAGTAAGGATGTTTTCTGTTTTAACTTGGGTCTTTGCTAAGTGAATCGCTTTGGTGATAAGGGTAGTATCTAGGAGGGTGAGTGAGCTAAAAAGAAAAGAAATGAGACGGGTTTTAGGATCATTGTTAGTGTACATGGGTAGATGAGAGTCTAGTATTATGCATAAGTTCATACCTTTCTTGAGAGAAACCACTACATTGTTAAACCCTTTTAAACGAGATCATTCTATGCTCGTAGCCTTTGTCCTTAGCCAAATGTGTTCTGCTTTAAAGTGCATAAGTTTGATTCACGGTTTGATCATTAATGAATGTTGTAGGATAAGATTCTTTGATTGTTTGGAATAGGAGATTCATGATTTGAAATTCATTGTGTGATGAGTATGGCTAAGTTCTTTTGAGTATGAGTGTGTGCATTGCATTTTAGAATTAATAACTAGGACCATTGAAGTGATTCATTTGAAAGACACCTTTGCAAGAAGCTTAAACCCCCATTTTTAAAACCTCTTTTCCTTCTTGAATTTTGTTTGCTTGAGGGCAAGCAAAAGGCAAGTTTGGGGGAGTTGATATTGCTGCATATTTTGTGTATTTTGCATGCATTTAGGATAGTTTCTCATGCATTCACCTTGCATATTAGGCTAGTTTGCACCATTTTAAGTCCTAGAACACTTTTGCACTAGCATTCGCATGTTTCTTGCATTATGCATCATATTCAGGTTGTTTTTGGACACTTTGGAGATTTGGAGGATTCATGGACGTGCTAAGGCTCGCGAGGAAGCTCGTGGACACTTGGATAACTCAGCAGTGCATGTTAAGGACCTGAGATCGAGAAGCGGATCGTGCAAGGCAGGTCGATCTAGATGAGATGTACCAGAAGATCGAGTGCACCAAGTCGATTCTCAAGGAAGGATCGAGATCAAGATCGAGAGAGTAGATCGATCTGGAGTACGGACGTAAATGACGCCATGCAGATCGAGAACCAGATCGAGCTCCCAATCCGATCAACATAAGATCGACTCAGAGATCGACCGAAGTCATCCGATCCAAGAGATGATCGAGCCAGAGATCGAGTGACCCGACTCGATCCCAGACTAACCTTTCCGTCCAGCTGGATTTGGACAGTAGCGAAGGGGGGACCATTTGCGGTTTGGCCATTTTTTGGTAAAACGCAGCCATCCCTTCCATTATCTTCATTCTGTCTCTTTACTTTTTCTTTCTCTCTGGTTTTCAGGCGATTCGCCATTGTAGAACTTAGAGTTTTTGTTGCTTTTGCACTTCGAATATTGAACCTTTTGCTTCTAATCAATCGTTAATCATGTTTAGTAGATCATCTTTTGTATTCTGTTCGGTTTTATTTATGTGTAGCGAGTTGTTTCATCTGGGTTGATGGGTTGAGGCGATTCAAAAGGGGTTGAAAGGTTAAAGCTTTGAGTTTTCTTGTTCTTCATTACCTTCTCTTCTAGGATATTGAGTACTTAAGGCTTAGAGAGTCTCATGCCAAGATCTCTATGATCCAAGGGATGTCTTACCTTGACAGGATTCAGATGTCCTTGAAAATCAGATCCTAGAGGCTAGTCTTTCCTTTCCCACACGCCATGGTTGTAAAGGGGACTAGTTAGGTCATTGTTTGAAATCTGTGTTCCTTGCCCTTTGATCTCTTTTTCCACCACACGCCATGGGTTTGGAGGAGAGATTGAGGGAGTGAATCATACCACACGCCATGGATGGTTCTTGTTTTGTTTTCAAGACTTAGAGAAACCTCCTAAAGGAGTAGATCTAAATGTTTTCAAACCAAGCTTTAATCTTTGAGACCCATGAATATGACCCTCAACCCTAGACCCTCTTTCTTAGTGTTTTGAATCTTTGTTAATCATTCGCTTGCCATTCAGTTACATCCTGTTCATCAAAAGTCATTTCTGTTTAAGTTGCTTGTAGATCGATCCAATTTGCTCGATCTAGTGGTCGATCCAGTGGTTGATTTACTAGTCGATTTTTAGTTTTTAGTAGCCTTGCACTTTTAACCTTTTGCTTGTTCCTCGTGGTAGTTAACCATCTTCCAGGGATTTTAAAATTGTTTTGCTTTGCATTTGGTCTTTAGGGATTTTACCAATCATTTATCATTTTTGCTTAGCTTTGCTCATTCCCTTGCATTCTTAGTGAACTTGCTACCCCTAGGTGTGGATTGATACCTCTCTTGCATGTTATACTACATCTCAGTGTTGCATTAGAGCTTTGATAATCATTGCATTGCAAAAACTTGTTTTCAAAGGCTGATGCTAAACAAGTGGAGTTCCCCTCTTTCACTCAAGCAAACGACCTGTGGGACCTCAAAAGCAATGATAATTACAAGGCGAACACGGTGAAGATCAAGAGAGTGAGGTGTCCGGTGCTAAGATACACGCTCAAGCTGATTGTGAACACCTTCAGTGGACGGTTTGTGGCTCCCACAGTCACCAAAACCGAGCTTTGCTTCCTGTTCCAAGGCGTTAAGCATATGCTTTGTGATCCTAAGGAGAATGACGAGCCAATGGAGGATGAGCTCGGTGACGATGTGAACTACGGGTGCATCTTAGCTACCTCCTTAGTAAAGTACAAAGTGTATGCCTTGCGATGCAAGGCGAGCTCAGCTTTGATTGGAGGCTTCCTCACGCCTATGTTTGTGCAAGCCAGAGTGCCACTTGCTGACTTTGTACCTGTCGCGGAGAGAGCCCACATGGACGAGATCTACATGAGAAACCCGGACCGCTTGGGACGCATGCCAGCCGAGGGTTTCTACTCCTACTTGTTCATTGACAGTGAGAATGAGAAGCGGGTTTGCATATTGCCGAACAAGGAGGAAAACGAGCTGCAAGGAGTTGGCAACATCGAGTTCTTGCCAAGTGTAGAGGAGTGCTTTGCACCTCTAGGAGGAACAACTGCTCCAGAAATAGCCCCTCGCCCACGGTCAGAGTCCCCAACCTCAGATGCCGAGATGCCCGAGAGCCTTGTCCTACCCAAACTTGACATTGAGCCGAGGACAAAGGCGGATAAGTTCCTTGCTTCTGCTGTAGAGATGCAAATGAAAGTGAACAAGTGGCAAACAAGATGATCAAGAAGCTTGCTCAGAAGATCAAGAAGCTCAAAGGCAACGCTCCTGGTTCACCTTCAAGCGAAGAGGTCAAGCAGCCTGAGAAGAGAAGGAGATCCACCGGAGGCATTGAGATCCGTGAGCCCCAAGCAACTATCCAACCTGCGTGCCACTAAGTTCATGAGCAAGATAGCTTGGATAAGGGCAAGGCAGTAGCTCACAAGACCCCCACAAAAAGCAAAATGGTTGGAGCAACCTCAAGCTCCCGCACTTCTTAGCTCCGGGGTACCAGCAACCATCTCTTGTATATACCACACATGTTTTCTTTCTTCTTGCTTTGTGTTTTGAACTCCTTTGGATTTGTTTGCCACCGAGACGGTGTCATTCAAGTTTGGGGGAGTGTGTGGCGTGTTTGACATGTTTTCTTTCTTCTTATTTTCTGTTATCATCCTTTGACTCTTGCATGCATCCTAAGGCATAGAAAAGAACAATAAAAATTGGTAAGACTTTTAAAAATTTTCAAAAAAATTCATCTAGTTTCATTCAAATTGTTAAGCATTTTAGGATTGAGTCTAGAATTTTTGAGCATTTAGGTTGTTTACATTTGCATAAGGGGTCAAAGATTTTCTTGAAAAGTGTTTTAAGCTCATGAATTGTTTCAAGGCCCTAGTTAGTAATTCTTTGATGCATTGTTCACTCTTTGAAAGTAAGCTCTAACCATACTTGGATCATGTGTTTTGATTTTCGTGGCTTAAGTTGAACATTCATGAATTGAATCCTATCCTAATAAGTGAGAACCTTAATTTGAATATTTTTAATTATCATACCTATGCATTTGAAAAAGGATACATGGATCACTTATACATATTTAGGCTTTCTTCTTCCTTTTACCACTCTCTTGTAATCCTAAATAGATTTCCCCACCCTTACCTTACTTTCCTTTCAAGCCAATGTTATTGGGTGTTAAATCTTTGTGAGACCTCTTTTCGGTTGAACTTAGCATAAAGTGTTAGATTTAGATGACATGATTAGGCTTTCATATTGATACTAGCTTTGCATTTTGAAGCTAGTTTTAGGCTTAGGATCGGGCGGGTGTTCTTGGGGATTGCTTTGTTTTTGCTTCGCTTTAAAGAGTTTGATATTTGGAAGTTGAATAAAAGGGTTTTAATGGTTTTAAGTGGATGGCTTGCTGTTTTAAAAATAAAAGCTCTAGTTTAACTAAGAAGGTAGCTATCAAAAGAAAAGAAAAAGAAAAGAAAAGAGCCAAAAGGCCAAGTGTTTAAAAAGAAAAGAAAAGAAAAAAAATGAGTAGAGAGCTATCAAAGTAAAAAGAAAAGAGCTAAGTATATTTTCAGCCTTTCCACTAGCCTAAAGAGTTTTAAAATGATGTTTTTACTTGGGTTTTTCTATGCGAATTGCCTTGATGATAAGGGTAGTCTTTAGGAGGGTGAGTGAGCTTTAAAAGATAAAAAAAATGAGAGAGGATTCTAGGATCTTTGATTAGTATGCATGGGTAGATGAAGGATTAATCATGTATGCATCAATTGTCTTCACCTTTAGCATTATGTGAAAGTTCGACCATTCTTTGAGATAACCCCTTGTTTGAATAGCCCTTGTAAGTGAGATCATTTTTATCTCGCAACCCTTGTCACTTAGCCAAGTGTATCCGGTTTAAAAGTTCATAAGTGTGATTCACGGTTTGAGCTTAAATAATGTTAAAGGATAAGATTCTTGGATTATTTGGGATACGAGAGTCATGATTTGAAATTCATTATGTGATAAGTATGGGTAAGTTCTTTGGAGTATGAGTGTGTGCATTGCATCTTAGAATTAAGAACTAGGACCATTGAATTGATTCATTTGAAAAACACTTTTGCAAGAAGCTTAAACCCCCGTTTTAAAAACCTCTCTTCCTTCTTGAATTTTGTTTGCTTGAGGGCAAGCAAAAGGCAAGTTTGGGGGAGTTGATATTACCATATATTCTGCATATTTTGCATGCATTTAGGATAGTTTTTCATGCATTCATCTTGCATTATAGGCTAGTTTGTTCCATTATTCGCATCTTGCATGTTTCTTGCATATATGCATCATTATCAGGTTGTTTGGAGCACTCTCGAGTTGAAGAGGTTATGTGGACGTCAGGAGGACCAGAATGGAGCTCGTGGACACTTGGAGAACTTAGCTGTGCATGCGAAGTACCCGAGATTGAATTGTGGATCGAGCAAGATAGGTCGATCTAGATGAGATCGACAAGAAGATCGAGCAGCCCAATTCGATTCAAGAGGAAGGATCGAGACCAGGATCGAGAGAGGTGATCGATCTGGAGTATGGACGTGAATGACGCCATGCAGATCGAGATCCAGATCGAGTCTCCAATCCAATCATCACAGGATCGACTCAAAGATCGACCGAAGCCATCCGATCAAAGAAGACGATCGTGCCAGAGATCGAGTGACCCGAGTCGATCCTAGACGAGCCTTATCCGTCCAGCTGTCTTTGGCGGCTGGCGAAGCGGGACCAGTTAACGGTTTAGCTATTTTTGTCAAAAGCAGCCATCACTTTTTATCATCTTCATTCTGTCTTTTACTTTTCTCTCTACCTTAGGCGATTTCGCCATTGTTGAACATCTTAAGCCTTTCATGTTATAACCCTTTGGATCTTTTAATATTAAGCAAGTTTTTCCTTTAATCATTTGTTGATCATGCTTAGCTTTGTATATACTGCTTTTCAAACGATCTTAATCATGTGTAGCGAGTAGTCTTTTTGGGTTTTTGGGGTTAAGGCGATTCAAGGCTTAGAGAGCCTTGGAAAAGGTCTCTATGATTCCAGGGCTGTCTTACCTTGACAGGATTCAGATATCCTAGAAAACAGATCGTAGAGGCTAATCTTTCCTTTCCCACACGCCATGATTGTAAAGGGGATTAGTTAGGTCATTATTTGAAATCTGTTTTCCTTGCTCTTCGATCTCTTTTTCCACCAAACGCCATGGGTTTGGAGAAGAGATTGGGGAAGTGAACCATACCACACGCCATGGATGGTTCTACTTTTGTTTTCAAGGACTAGAGAAACCTCACAAGTGAGTAGATCTAAATGTTTTCAAACCAAAGCTTGAACCTTGAGACCCTTGAACATGACCCTCGACCCTAAACCCTCCTTTTTAGTATATTAAAACCTCTATTCATCATTCGCTTGTGATTTAGCTTGCATTTTGTTCATTAGAAGTCAATCGCTCTAAGTTGTTTGTTAGATCGATCCATTCTACTCGATCCAGTGCTCGATCCAGTGGTCGATTCACTGGTCGATTTTTAGTTGTTAGTAGCTTTTCATTTTTAATATTTTGCTTGTTCCTAGTAGTAGTTAACCCTCTTCTAAGGATTTTAAAATTGTTTTGCATTGCATTAGATCGTTGCATTTAGTTTTCCCCGAACACGGATCGATCGGTCCTACCTAGATCGACCGATCTAAAATGTCTCGGGAAATTCCTTCAAAGACATATCGATCACTCGACTCGATCCATCACTCGATCTAAATCGAATCGACCCCTAAATCGAGAACATGGCTCGATCACACGGACTCAGCCTAGTTGACTAAAAGTCGAGGAACGAGGGAGTACAATCGATCTAAGAGTCGATTCTAGTACAATCGAGTCACTGGTCGAACAAATCTCTCGATCCAGCCATTATGGGCATGAGATCGAGTCCTAGATCGACCGAAGGGACTCGATCTCATGCCGAGGTAACAAATTTTTTTCCCTCTCTTTCTCCTCTGCCTCGCTTTTTAATTTTGAATTGTGGTCGAGGCAGGAATCTTTGACCACAAAAGTTGTGCATTGACCACATTTTGTCAGAAAACCACTTGCACCACCCATGGTATTAGATTTTTGTCGCCTTTAAGTTTTCAACAACCTTACACTCACTCATTTCTATTCCTTCGAGTTTTTAATCGAGAGGGAGTGTTCTTCCTATTGTCACAACGGCATTTAGCTCTTATCCTTGATCTTGCAAGGTATTTCAAGAGTTTTAAGTAAATCTTTTCAATATTTCCTTTTATAACCGTTTGATCGATTTAAGTTGCTAGGGTTTTTATCGATTTTTTTTAGTACCTAGAAATCAGGAAATATTCTAGATTTAATCCTATCTCTAGATTTTCTTTTCCTTTATCTAGATACAACTTTTATAAATCCCCCAAAAATCTAGGGTGTTAGTTGTGGATTTTTTCTTTCTCGCTACTCTGTTTCTCGATTTCTCGCCGCCTTTGCTTACTCTTTGTTTGAGAATAGTGTTTCAGGCACCAATGGCACCTAAGAGAACCAGAGAAGAGGCTGCACAGAGAGAGGATAAACAACGAGTGGTTCAGGAAGAGGGAACTCAACAAGTTCAAGAGGAGGAACCTCAGCAAGTTCATGAGAGGACCCGTTGGACGAAGGAGGAAAAGGCGGTGAAGAAGAGGCGAGAGAGGCTGCGCTTCGAGCCTACCAAGTTCGCGAGCAGAGACTTGCTGGAAAGGATGGGTCTCCTAGGGAATTTTGACTCCCTTCTACAAAACATGGGGCTTGTTTGCCTTTCAAGGATGGACTGTCCAACATATCCACAAGTGACGATGGATTTCCTCTCTACCCTGGAGTTCTCCTATTAGAATCTGAGCCTCCCAACTCCATCTCAAGGGCATCTCAGCTTTAAGATCAAAAAGCGGTCTTATCACCTTTCCATTGAGGAGCTTTGCCAAGCATACGGACTCAACGCAGCGGCTAAGAAAGTGGAGTTTCCGCCTCTCAAGAATACCAGCATCATATGGGACGTGCTTTGCGATGAAGAGTACAAAGCCAACACGGCTAAAGTCAAGAAGGTGAGGAATTCTGAGGTACACGCTCAAGTTGTTGGCGAACACCTTCAGCGGACGAGTTGTGTCTCCCACGGTGACGAAGACCGAGCTGTGTTTCATCTTCCGAGGGATCAAAGGGATACTATGCAGCAGCGAAGAGGAGAACCATGGTCCGCTTATGGATGACCTCGGGAACAATGTCAACTACGGGTGCATTCTAGCCTCCTCCTTGGTGAAGTACAAGGCCTACGCTCTTAGATGCAAGGCGAGCTCAGCTTACATTGGAGGGTTTCTCACGCCGCTCTTCATCCAAGCCGGTGTACCACTTCAGCGGTTCGAGCCTTGCGGAGACATGTCATACATGAACGAGACTTACATGCGAAATACCGATAGCCTTGGACCTACGCCAGCTCCAGGATTCTTCGCTTATCAGTTCTACGATGACGGAGGGAAGAAGAACGTGTGTATCTTGCCCAACGCCGAGGAGACTAACTTGGATAGCATCGGTACGATTCAGTTGTGCCCAACCCACGAGGAGTGGTACGCTCCGCTTGGAACAACAATGATGCCCATTCAGTCCATGCGAGAGCCATCATAGTCACCACCATCAGATGGAGCAATGCCAGCCCACTTTGAGCTTCCGAGGATGGACTTTGAGCCACGGAAAAAGGCTGAGAAGTTTCTTGCCTCAGTGGTAGAGATGCAGCGGAAAATAACTAAGTGGCAAGGAAAGATGATCAAGAAGCTTGCCAAGAAGTTCAAGGCGCTTCAAGGAAGCTCAACCGCGAGGTCTAAGGGGTCCAAGAGCGAAGAGGTTAACCAGCCCGAGAAGAGGAGGAGATCAACTGGCGGTATTGTCATCTGTGAGCAGCAAGGCACCGCGCAACAAGCTCAACATTCCGTTCATGGTTTCCCCACCGAGGATAGAGGAAAAGGCATAGCCCGACACTCCACTAGCACGAGCAGGTCCGCTGGAACATCCTCAAGTTCCAGCCGAGTCTAGCTCCGAGGTACCAAATAACCTACCCTTGTATATACCGTTCATATTTTCTTTCTCTTTGCATTGTGTTTTGAGCTCCTTTGAATTTGTTTGCCACCGGGACGGTGTCACTCAAGTTTGGGGGAGTATGTGTGTGGTTTGACATGTTTATTCTGATCTTATTTTCCCTTTAGCATCCTTGAGTTTTCATTGCATGAAAAATTGGTAAAATTTTTAAATTTTTTTAAGAAATATTCATGTAGTTACATTCACATTGTTAAGCATTTTAGGATTGAGTCTAGAATTTTTAAGCATCTAGGTTGTTTACAATTGCATAAGGGGCTAAAGTTTTCTTAAAGAGGTGTTTTAAGCTTATGAATGGTTTCAATCTCCTAGTTGGTAGTTCTCTAATGCTTTGCTCATACTTGGAAAGTAAGTTCTTACCATGCTTGGATCATTAGTTTTGATTTTCGTGACTTGAATTGAACTCTCATGATTTGAAACTTGTCCTATTAAGTGAGAACCCTAACTTGATTTTTTAAATATCATCCTTATGCATTTGAAAATGAACACATGGATTTTAAAATATTTAGGCTCTCTTCTTCCTTTTACCACTCTTTGTGAGCCTAAGTAGAACTCCAACCTTGACCCTTACCTTTCTTTGAAGCCAAGTTTTCGTGTGTGACATCATTGTGAGGCCTCTTCCTGTTTGAACTTAACATAAAGTGTTACGTTTAGGCGACATGACTAGATTCTCATGTGATTGCTAGCTTTGCATTTTGAAGCTAGATGTAGGCTTAGGATTAGTTTGGGGGATCATTGGGATTGCTTTCATGCTTATATGCTTCTGGTTTCGAAAAGAGTTTGGTATTTGAAGTAAGAAAAAAGGTTTTAAGTGAAAGGTTTTGTGCTTAAAAATGTATAATGCTCTAATAATTTCAGAAGATAACTCTCTCAAAATAATAATAAAAAGAAAGAATAAAGGAGCCTAATTGCCAAAAATAAAAGAAAAGAAAAAGAAAAAAAATATAAGAGAGTTATCGATAAGAAAGAGTTAAAGAGCTTAGTATTTTCAAACCTTTTCACTAACCTAAAAGAGTTAGAATGCTTTCTGTTTTGTTTTGGGGATTGCTAATCTTTTCCTTTGTGAAAAATGGTAGACTCTAAGTGGTGAGTGAGCTTAAATAAAAAATAAATGAGAGGGGTTTTAGGAACATTGTTAGTTTAGATGGGTAGATGAGAATCTGATCATGTATGCATCGATTGCCTTTACCTTTAGCATTATGCATAAAGTTCTTAACATTTTTGAGAGAAACCTTTGTCTTAAATAAAAACCCTTTTTCAAATGAGATCATTCCATGCTCATAGCCTATACCCTTAGCCAAATGTGTTCTGCTTTAAACTGCATAAGTTTGATTCATGGTTCGGTTATTAATGAATGTTAAAGGATGAGTTTCTTTGATTGTTTGGAATAGGAGAGTCATGATTTGAAATCCTTTGTGTGATGAGTATGGCTAAGTTCTTTGGAGTATGAGTGTGCGCATTGCATTTTCGAACTAGTAACTAGGACGTTGAGATTGATTCATTCGAAAAGCACCTTTGCAAGAAGCTTATACCCCCGTTTGTTTTAAAACCTCTCTCCCTTCTTTAATTTTGTTTGCTTGAGGGCAAGCAAAAGGCAAGTTTGGGGGAGTTGATATAACTGTGTATTCCATGAATTTTGCATACATATAGTTTAGTTTCTCATGCATTTACATTGCATATTAGGTTAGTTTGCATCGTTTTAGGTCCTAGAGTGTCTTTGCACCAGCATTCGCATGTTTTGTGCATTTTGCATCACAATCAGGTTGCTTTCGGTTACTTTGGAGCTGTGGAAGATTCGTGAACGTGCAAAGGCTTGTGAAGAAGTTCGTGGACACTTGGAGAAATCAGGATTGCACGCTAAGGACCTGAGATCGAGCAGGAGATCAAGCAAGGCAGGTCGATCCAGATGAGATCGACCAGAAGATCGAGCATGGAGATCGATTTGGAGTACGGACGTAGACGACCCCATGCAGATCGAGAACAGGATCGAGCTTCCAACCCGAGCAGCACAAGATCGACTCGGGGATCGACCAAGAGCCACTCGATTCAGGACATGATCGACAGCCAGATCGAGCTTCATGATCGATCCCCTTGATCTCTACATCCCTTAGATGCTTCCTAAACAAGAGTCTATGCTTCTCTATAAGCTGTTTCTTGAAGCGGCCAGGATAAGGAAGCTTAGGCATATACGGTGGAGACACATAAACATCTTTCTCTTTAGTAGCTTTCTCCACTTTACGGCTACCTCTTTACCCTTCCTTGGTCTCTCAATCCATACATTATCAAAGTTAATCTCCTCATCAGCTGAAAGCTTATCCTCCCCCTCTTGAACCACAATGTCCTCATTGGTCTTACGAGAAACTCGCGGTGGAAGTTCTTTACCACTCCTTAGTGTAATGGCATTGGCGTATTCCTTGGGATTCTGCTAACACTTGCCCGGTAAGCTGCTCTTGCTACCTCTTTACCCTTCCTTGCTCTCTCAATCCATACATTATCAAAGTTAATCTCCTCATCAGCTGAAAGCTTATCCTCCCCCTCTTGAACCACAATGTCCTCATTGGTCTTACGAGAAACTCGCGGTGGAAGTTCTTTGCCACTCCTTAGTGTAATGGCATTGGCGTATTCCTTGGGATTCTGCTAACACTTGCCCTGTAAGCTGCTCTGGCCACTTATAGTAGCCTTTCCCTTCTCTAACTGCTTGATCTTGTTGTTCAGGTTTGTTATCTGAGTTGAGACATCAGTGAGAGAGGAGTCAAGGCGGTTGTTCATCTCGGCAAACTTCTGATTAGTGGAAGCTTGACCTTGAACCAACTGCTGGAACATAGCTTGGACCGGATCTTGTTGTTGT
This sequence comes from Thlaspi arvense, assembly GCA_911865555.2. Taxonomy (NCBI): domain Eukaryota; kingdom Viridiplantae; phylum Streptophyta; class Magnoliopsida; order Brassicales; family Brassicaceae; genus Thlaspi; species Thlaspi arvense. Next base: position 18,808,498 of record OU466860.2, read on the forward strand.
GGTTGCATTTGTTGTTGTTGAGGAACAAAGCCGGGAGGAAACATAGGAGTGTAACCTTTGTTACCTTGCTGCTGCTGCTGACCTTGAAAGTTCCTTTGCCTCTGCCCTTGAAAGCCACTATTCGCTTGAAAACCTTTGTTGTTAGGAACAAACGGTTTCGCTTGCTGAGGGGGTACACTTGATCTTTAGGGTTTTCAACATTTGTGCTTCGCTAAGAGAGATTGTTGTTGGCTTCATTGAATGACTCATTCTGCCTTTGAATGAAGCCGCTGATCTCACTTCTCAACCTTGCTGTTCTTGTGCTAGAAAGAACTTTGAGAGGAAGGCCTTCTTACACTCAGCCCAAGAGGTAATAGTGCCTTGTGGAAGTGTCTTCTCCCAATGCCTAGCCTTGTCTCCGAGAGAAAATGGAAAGAGACGCAGTTTGAAAGCATTTGCGGATATGCCATTAATCTTGATCATCCCACAAACTTGCTCAAAGTTGTCAAGATGCTCCAAGTGGTCTTCCATTGCCAGCTCAATGAACATGCTATTCTAAACCATAGAGATGAATCATTGTTTTATCTCAAAGTTGTTGTTCTGTACCGGTGGAGGAGTAATCCCAAAACGATTATTATGCGTATTAGGAGCATCTCCAGCACCGATGATCCGTGGGGGTCTAGCCGCGTGGATGGGGTTTGATAATCACTTTATTTGCAAAGGTGAGAATGCAATGAGGGTATCAAACTCAAATGCAAGACAGGTTGTAGTACAGCAAGCAAAAGAGACTCAATCCATGCCTAGGATGATAGAGAATGCAAAGAGAATACAAGGACTAATACAAATCTAAGTGAAACGAGATGAGTTATGAGAAAATCCCTAAAAACTAGATGCAGCAACTTAAATGGAATGCAACCAATTTTAAAATTACTAGGACTGAAGAAACTACCACGAGGAATAAACAGAATAATTAAAAGACAAAGCTTCGAATTACTAAAATTCGACTAGTAGATCGACCATAAGATCGACCACTAGATCGAGCAATAACAATCGATCTCGTCTAAAAATGCAAGAACAGTAAAACTAACGACCAGGATGCTGTCAAAGATCAAGCAAATGACGAGATAAGATGTAAAGATGCTAAAAGAAAGGGCCTAGGGTTGAGATTCATGGTCAGGGGTTTCAATGGTTCGACCTTGGGTTGAAAGCTTTAAATCGACTCACTTTGTGAGGATCTCTAAGCCTTGAAAACTAAACAAGATCTATCTGTGGCTTTCGGTATGGATCACTCCTTCATCCTCTCCTCCAAACTCATGGCTTTTGGTGGAAAGAGAGGTCGAAGGGCATGGAAAGCAGATTTCAAATGAATGGCTTAACTAGTCCCCCAAACTTCCATGGCTTTTGGGAAGGGGTAACTAGTCTCTAGGGTGTGATCTTCCTCAACATGTCTACGAACCTCCACGACTCCAAAGCAGCCAGAAACAACCTAGAGCATTCTTGCACCAGCATACCCTAGAAGATGACCACGGGAATTGAGACAAATGCCCTTCGACCAAATGGAATGCAACCTATTTTAAAATTACTAGGAATGAAGAAACTACCACGAGGAATAAACAGAATAAAAAGTGTGATTAAACCTAAAATGGAATGCAATCTAACCTAAAATGTGATACAAATGCATGTAAAGCTAACTAATGAGTATGCAAAATGTATGCAATATGCAATAACATGAACTCCCCCAAACTTACTTCTTGCTTGCCCTCAAGCAACAGAAAATAAGTAAGGAAGAGAGGTTTTCGGAAAAACGAATAGGGGTTTTAAATTTCTTGCAAAGGTGCCTTTCAAATGAATCAATCTCAATGTCCTAGTTAACAGTTCTAAAATGCTATGCTTACACTTATACTCCAAAGAACTTAGCCATACTCTCAGACAAAGAAATTCAAATCATGACTCTCCTATTCCTAACAATCAAAGAAACTCATCCTTTAACATTCATTAACATTAGAATCATGAATCAAACTTATGCACTTTAAAGCAAAACACATTTGGCTAAGGGTGAAGGTTATGAGCATTGAATGATCTCATTTGAAAAGGGTTTATAATTAGAACAAGGGTTTCTCTCAAAAATGGTTGAACTTATGCATAATGCTAAATGTAAAGACAATTGATGCATACATGATTAGATTCTCATCTACCCATGGAAACTAACAAATGATCCTAAACCCCTCTCATTTAACAATTTTTATCCTCACTCACCACTTAGAGTCTACCCTTTTTCTTCACAAAACTTAGCAATCCCCAATTCGAAATAAAAACATTTTTAAACTCTTAAGGCTAGTGAAAAGACTTTGAAAATAACTTTGCTTTTTAAATATTTCTTATTGGTAGCTCTCTTATTATTATTTTTTTTTATTTTTACTTGGCACTTAGGCTCTTTTATTTCTTTTTTTTTTCTCTTTTTTTTTTTTTTTAAATTGGGAGAGCTACCTCCTGAAATTTATTAGAGCATACTTAGTTTTTAAACACAACCTTTCACTTAAAACCCATTTCTTTCTTTAAAAACACCAAACTTCTTGAAACCGAGAACAAATAGAAATGAATACAACCCCAATGATCCCCCAAACTTATCCTAAGCCTATACCTAGCTTCAAAATGCAAAGCTAGCAATCATATGAGAACCAAATCAAGTCGCCTAAACCTAACACTTTATGCCAAGTTCAAACCGAAAGGAAGGCCTCACAATGATGTCACACAAGAACATTTGGTTTCAAAGAAGGGTAAGGTTCAAGATGGGAGTTCTAATTAGAATTTCAAATTAAGGTTCTCACTTATTATGATAAGTTTCAAATCATGAGAGTTCAATTCAAGCCACGAAAATCCTAACAAGTGATCCAAGCATGGTAAGAACTTACTTTCAAAGCATAGACAAAGTATTAAAGAACTACTAACTAGGGCATTGAAACAATTCCCAAGTAAAAACACCTTTATAAGAAACTCTAACCCCTTATGCAAGATGCAAACAACCTAGATGCTATGAGAAACTCTAGACTCAATCCTAACATGTTTTGACAGGATGAATGCAACTACATGAATCTTTGAAAAAATTTTAAAAATTTTACCAATTTTTCATCAACTAAAGACTCAAGGATGCTAAAGGAAAATAAGATCACAGAACACAAGTCAAATCACACATGTACTCCCCCAAACTTGCTTGATACCGTCCTGGTGGCAAACTCATTCGAAGGAGTATCAAAACACAAAGCAAAAAGAAGCAAATATGAGCGGTTATGTACAATGGAAGAAGGTTGTTACCTCTGGTCTAGTCTCGGCTGGAACTTGAGGATGTTCCAGAGGAGCTAGAGACTATGGTCTTGCCCTTGTCGGCTGGTTCTTGTAGAGAGTGGCGCGCCGGCTGAATGGTGCTTCCTTGGGTCTCGCGGATGACAACTCCACCGGTTGAGAGCCTTCTCTTCTCGGGTTGTTGCACCTCTTGACTTGTAGCTTTCTTTGGCCAGCCTCCCTGAAGTGCCTTGACTTTCATTACAAGTTTCTTGAGCATCTTGCCTTGCCACTTATTGATCTTCGTTTGCATCTCCACAACAGATGCTAGGAACTTCTCTGTTTTTGTCCTCGGCTCAAAGTCTAACTTGGGAAGTGTGTAGGCCTCGGGCATCTCATCTTCCGTGGCTGGAGACTCGGACCTTTGACGAGGAGCAATCGCAGAAGCAGGTGGTCCTCTTAGATGAGCGAAACACTCTTCCTCCGTGGGCAAGAACTCGATGTTCCCAACACCAGGCAGCTCGGTTTCATCTTTGTTTGGGAGGATGCACACTCTCTTCTTGTCTTCGTCGTCTATGAAGAGGTAGGCGTAGAACCCTTCTGCTGGAGTGCGTCCCAAGCTATCGGTATTCCTCATGTACGCCTCATCCATGAAAGCTCTGGCTGGTACATGGGCGAAGTCGTGAATGGGCACACCAGCTTGCAAGAACAGAGGAGTGAGGAAGCCGCCAATGTAAGAAGAAGTTGCCTTGCACCGCAAGGCATAAGCCTTGTATTTCACCAAGGAAGTAGCAAGCACACATCCGTAGTTCACCTCATCGCCGAGTTCATCCTCCATAGGCTCGTCATTCGCATCCGGATCACACACCAAGTGCTTCACACCTTGGAACAGGAAGCAAAGCTCTGTCTTTGTGACCGTAGGAGCAACAGATCTTCCACTAAACGTGTTGGCAATCAGCTTCAGAGTGTACCTCAGCACCGGGACTCTCACTCGTTTGATCTTTGCGGTGTTGGCTTTGTAGTCCTCATTGCTAATCAGGTCCCAAAAGTCGTTGGCTTTCTTGAAGGCGGGGAACTCGACCTTGTTGGCATCCGCGTTGAGACCATAATCTTGGCATAGCTTAGGGATGGAGAGGGTGTAGGCTTGACGGCCAACCTTGATGTAGAGGCGACCTTGTGAAGGGACGGGTGTGCTAGGATTCTCGTAACGAAACTCCAACGTGGCAAGGAAGTCTATTGTCACTTCTGGAATGGTTGGGCAATCCATCCGTGACAGACATCTTAGGCCAATGTTTTTGAGGAGTTGGTCGAAATCCCCAAGAATCCCTAGCTTGAATAGCAGCTCTCGATCAGCAAACTTGGTAGGCTTAAACCGAAGCCTTTCCAGCCGTTTCTTGTCCCTCTTCTCATCCTTAGTCCATCTGACCCTCTCTTGAACTGCCACCTCTTGTCCTTCTCCTTCTTTTGCTGTCTCTTCTCTTGTTCTCTTGGGGGCCATTGTACCTGAAACAAGTTTCTAAAGAAGTTTGATAAGCAAAACGGCGGTTTGTTGAGAATGAGAGAAGAGAAGGAGAGGACTTATAAAAACTACCCTAGAATTTTGGGGAATTAATAAAAATTATAGCTAAGTAAAGGAGAATCATATCTTTAGATACTAAAAAATCTAGAATTATTCCTTTTACTTAGTTAGTTTTTAAAAATCAAAACCGACCCTATATTCTAGAACAATATCTTGCGAATTTAAAGGAAATTTTCCTAAAGATAAATCATTTAATTTCGAAAATACCTTTGCAAGAAATGTAAAAGATCTTTGCTAGCTTCTGAAAACCGAAACTCTCACTCTCTTTGTTTAAAATTTTCGAGAAAAACAGGAATGAGAGGGTGAGAGGTTGATGAAATATTTAAAGACTAGCAAAGAGCAAAACCATGGGTAGTAAAGGTGGTTTTTCTGACAAAGTCTTCGTCAAGGCACATCTTTCATGGTCAAAGATGCTTGCCTTGACCAAGTTTTGAATTTAAAAATTGGGGGGAAAAGAGTAAAGGAGGGAATGAAAATGTTACCTCGGCATGAGATCGAGTCCATTTGGTCGATCTAGGACTCGATCTCATGCCTATAATGGCTTAAATCGAGAGGGTTACTCGATTTGAGACTCGATTCATGATAAATCGAGTCTTGGATCGATTGGCTCCCTCGATCATTGAGATGTTGGCTCCACGACTAAGTCCTCATGATCGCGCTATGTCCTCGATTTAGGGGTCGATTTGGCACAGCTCGAGTGATGGATCGAGTCAAGTGATCAATCTGTTTTCAACAGATTTTCCCGAGAGAAATTAGATCGGTCGATCCGTTTTGGATCGATCGATCCTTTTTCGTCAAGGTTGATCTTGTCACTCGTTCTCGTCTAGATCGACTGGCTCCTCTCGATTCACTGACTCGATATAGCAAAGATCGAGTCAGGATCAGTCGATCTAGCACTCGATCTCTAGCCTTATCTTAACCCCTATCGCCTCTTTTGGACTTCAAGATCAAGGTTTAGACTCCTCATACCTGTTCCTGCACACTTGCAGAATAAAAACATAAAACTGAAAGGGAAATAAAGCAGAAATATGTACAAGATAAACATGGGAATGCCTCCCAAGTGCGCTTTCTTTAACGTCTTTAGCTAGACTTTACTTAGTTTAGGCGGATGGTGGGTCTTGGAGAAGCACCGAGGTACTCTCCTTGTCATAGCTGTCTGCCAAGTAAGGCTTGACTCTGTGTCCGTTTACGATGAATGCACTGCCACTTTTTTCCATCAGAATAACAGCTCCATAAGGCAACACTTCTTGAATCACGAACGGTCCGCTCCACCTTGACTTCAGCTTTCCCGGGAAGAGTTTGAGCCTTGAGTTGTACAGCAACACTAACCCTCCTTCCTTAAGCTCCTTGGCAACCAACTTCTTGTCATGAGTCTTCGTAGTCCGCTCCTTGTATATCCGAGAGCTCTCATAAGCGTTCAGTCTTAACTCATCCAGTTCGTGCAGCTGAATAAGGCGCCTCTCCTGAGCAGTCTTGAGGTCAAAGTTTAGCCTCTTCACAGCCCATAACGCACGGTGTTCCAGCTCAACCGGGAGATGACAGCTCTTGCCATAGAGTAGAGTGAAAGGGGTTGTACCAATCGTTGTTTGAAGGCGGTACGGTAGGCCCAAAGAGCGTCGTCCAGCTTCACTGCCCAGTCTTTCCTTGTTGCTCCGACAGTCTTCTCTAGTATGGCCTTGATTTTCCAGTTGGAGACTTCCACTTGACCGCTTGTTTGAGGATGATACGGTGTAGCCACCTTCTGCTTAACTCCATACTTTCTCAAGAGGTTCTCAAAGACCTTGTTTATGAAGTGGCTTCCTCCATCGCTTATAACCACCTTCGGTACCCCAAACCTCGGGAAGATGATACTCTTGAACAGCTTGATTACCACCTTAGAGTCATTTGTAGGGGAAGCAACAGCCTCAACCCATTTAGAGACATAATCCACTGCCACTAAGATGTATTTGTTTCCATATGAAGAAGGAAATGGCCCCATGAAGTCTATGCCCCATGCGTCGAACACGTCAACCTCGAAGATGGGAACTTGAGGCATTTTGTTCCTCTCAGTGATATTCCCTGCTCGTTGACATGCCTCACAGCTCTTCACAAACTCGTGTACATCTTTAAAGATGGACGGCCACCAGAAACCGGCTTGCAACACTTTCGTGGTAGTCTTGAATAAGGCGAAGTGTCCTCCGTAGGAAGAGCCATGGCAATGATAGAGGATGTCCCTAGCTTCTTCCTTTGTAACACATCTCCGGTACAAACTGTCTACTCCTCTCTTGTATAAGTAGGGCTCGTCCCAAAAGTAGTCACTAGCCTCTCTCATAAACTGTTTCTTGTGATAGCTGTTGAGATGTGTTGGCTCCTCACCACACGCTAGATAGTTCACTACGTCAGCATACCACGGTAGATCCTCTTCTTTGAAACTCAACACCTCTTCAAACCTCCCTTCTAGCTTTCCACAAACAGCCGTGGTAATCGCCATTAGCTGCTCTTCTGGAAGAGAGTCATCTAAGGGGAGAGACTCGTTGATCCTTAACCGTGAGAATGGTCAGCGACTCTGTTTTCTATTCCCTTCTTGTCTTTAATCTCCATGTCAAACTCCTGGAGCAAGAGAATCTATCTTAAGAGCCGAGGCTTAGTGTCTTTCTTTGAATAGATGTATCGCAAGGCAGCGTGATCCGTGTATACAATAGCCTTGGAACCAACGAGATACGATCTGAACTTCTCAAAGGCGAACACTACTGCAAGCAACTCCTTCTCCGTAGTGGTGTACCTTGTTTGCGTGTCATCCAAGGTTCTTGAAGCATAGTAGATCACGTGTAGCTTCTTGTCTTTCTTCTGACCAAGGACAGCTCCTACGGCGTAGTCACTAGCATCACACATGATCTCAAAGGGGAGAGACCAGTCTGGTGCTTGGACTATAGGAGCTGATGTAAGGGCTTCCTTGATGGTCACGAAAGCTTTCAAACACTCCTCATCAAACACAAACTCAGCTTCCTTGCACAACAACCGTGTAAGAGGGCGTGCAATCTTGGAGAAATCTTTGATGAAGCGCCTATAGAACCCCGCGTGTCCCAAGAAGCTTATGATTCCCTTGACGTTAACCAGCGGCTCAAGACCCATCATGACTTCCACTTTAGCCTGATCAACCTCAATGCCCTTCTCTGATATCTTATGACCAAGCACGATCCCTTCCTTAACCATAAATTGGCATTTCTCCCAGTTCAGCACCAAGTTTGTCTCTTCACAACGCTTTAGTACCCTGCAAAGATTCAACAAACACGCAGAAAAGGACGCACCATAGACAGAGAAATCATCCATGAACACCTCTACCATCTCCTCTATTATATCGGAGAAGATCGACATCATACACCGCTGAAACGTAGCCGGTGCATTACACAATCCAAATGGCATCCTTCGATATGCGAAGGTACCGTAGGGACATGTGAAGGTCGTCTTCTCCTGATCATTTGGGTGAATTGGTATCTGAAAGAAACCGCTATACCCATCGAGAAAACAGTAGTAAGGGTGATTAGCAAGTCTCTCAAGCATTTGATCAATAAAAGGCAAAGTGAAATGGTCTTTCCTAGTCGCAATGTTAAGTTTCCTATAATCAATACACATCCTATGACCAGTGATGGTTCTAGTAGGAATAAGCTCATCCTTATCATTCCTTATGACCGTGATCCCTCCCTTCTTAGGCACCACGTGTACAGGAGAAACCCACGTGCTGTCACTTATGGGATAGATCACGTCAGCCTCTAAAAGCTTAAGGATTTCTTTCTTAACAACCTCTTTCAAATTAGGATTCAAACGCCTTTGGTGTTCTATAGAAGAGGCGTTCTCATTATCCAAGTGAATCCTATGAGTGCAAAGCATTGGTGAAAGGCCCTTGATGTCACTTAAAGAGTACCCAATGGCCTTCCTATACTTTCTCAGCTCAGTTAGGAGCGAGTGCAACTCATCATCACTTAGGTTTTCATTCACAATCACGGGATAGGTGTTATTAGGCCCTAAGAAAGCATACCTTAGCCCTTTTGGGAGCTCCTTAAGGTCCACCTTTGGGGCTAACAGCTGACTCCAGTCATCATCGTGGCTGTTGTTGTTGCTTTCCTCCTTGGAACCCTCCTCAGACCCCGAGGCATGGCCCTTTAGACTGCTTTCCTCCATTGCCATTTCGCTCGATTCACTTACTCGATTTGATGTGGATCGAGTAGGGGATCGAAACGCTGAGTCGATCTCCTGATTGGACCCCAAAATGATCGGGAGGTCTCTCTCGATCGTGGACTTGATTGTTTTTCCTGATCGATCATTCCTCTCGATCTGTCCGTCGATTGTTGCATCGGATCGAGTTGTGTTCTCGATTGCCTTGTCGATCTGACTCCTGGATCGAGTGATAGCATCGATCTCGGGGTCGATCTCTAGGCAGCAACCTTCATCATTCTTAACAATCCTCCTAGAATCCAGCAGGTTGACGTACTCCTGGGTCCTCTGGTCCACATAGCCAAACTCCCCTGGCTCCTTAGTCAGTGCTAGCTTCAGATGGTCTTCTAGAGCCAGCTCTTCCAGAAACTCATCCGCTAAAGCATCCATCGTTTCAATATAGAAAGCTTGCCCTTCTATGGTCGGCTTCTTCAGAACCTCATTGATATCGAAGTCAAGCCTTATCTCCTTTCCCAAATGCAAGGCAATCTTCCCATTCTTCACGTCTATGATAGCCCCGGCGGTTGCAAGGAATGGTCTCCCTAAGATGAGTGGATCCTTAGGCTCTTCGTCCATCTCCAACACGACGAAGTCCGTAGGCACGTTCACACCACTGATTCGTACTGGTAAATCTTCAAGCAGCCCCACTGGTAGCCGCACACTCCTATCAACCAGTACCAACGAGATCCGACAGTCTTTGAAACGAGTAAAGCCAAGCTTCTTAGCCACAGAGTGAGGCATCAGGTTTATGCTAGCTCCGAGATCACATAAGCAACTCTTGAACTCTAGAGGACCTAAAGCGCAGGGTATAGTGAAGCTTCCAGGGTCTCCCAACTTCTTAGGGACTATCTCCTCAAAGGCTCTGGCTTGTTCTCTGACTCATCTTTGCCGTGAGTGACCAAGCTGATGAATATTGTCCAAAGCTGGAAGTAGATTATTGTCTCCCCTTGAACGAAGATTCATATACCTGAAAACACACGTTTGAGAGTAGAACGATTAGTAGCTTGAAAAAGGTAAAGACTTAGTCTTTGCTAAGTCCCAAATCTCTATGTTCTCTGAACAGTCCTAGGATGGCAACGGCGCCATTTGATAATAATTTTATTTGCAAGGGTGAGAATGCAATGAGGGTATCAAACTCAAATGCAAAACAGGTTGTAGTACAGCAAGCAAGAGAGAGTCAATCCATGCCTAGGATGATAGAGAATGCAAAGAGAATACAAGGACTAATGCAAATCTAAGCGAAACGAGATGAGTTATGAGAAAATCCCTAAAAACTAGATGCAGCAACTTAAATGGAATGCAACCTATTTTAAAATTACTAGGAATGAAGAAACTACCATGAGGAACAAACAGAATATTTAAAAGACAAAGTTTCGAATTACTAAAATTCGACTAGTGGATCGACCACTAGATCGAGCAATAACAATCGATCTCGTCTAAAAATGCAAGAGCAGTAAAACTAACGACCAGGATGCTGTCAAAGATCAAGCAAATGACGAGATAAGATGTAAAGATGCTAAAAGAAAGGGCCTAGGGTTGAGATTCATGGTCAGGGGTTTCAAAGGTTCGACCTTGAGTTGAAAGCTTTAATTCGACTCACTTTGTGAGGATCTCTAAGCCTTGAAAACTAAGCAAGATCTATCTGTGGCTTTCAGTATAGATCACTCCTTCATCCTCTCCTCCAAACTCATGGGTTTTGGTGGAAAGAGAGGTCGAAGGGCATGGAAAGCAGATTTCAAATGAATGGCTTAACTAGTCCCCCAAACTTCCATGGCTTTTGGGAAGGGGTAACTAGTCTCTAGGGTGTGATCTTCCGAGGCTCCTAAATCCTGTCAAGGTAAGGAACCTCTCGGATCATGGAGCTCTTGGCGTGAGAGTTGATGTCATTGCATATTGCATACATTTTACATACTCATTAGGTAGTTTTTCATGCATTTGTATCATGTTTTAGGTTAGATTGCATCACTTAGGGTCCTAGAGCATTCTTGCATCAGCATATGCATTTTTTTCTGCATTTTGCATCACATTTAGGTTGTTTCTGGCTGCTTTGGAGTCATGGAGGTTCATGGAGGTCTGGAGGCTGATGTAGCAGTTCAAAGGAGCTCGGGAGTATGCTAAGGACCAGTGATCAAGGAGCAGATCGAGCATGGCCGGTCGATGTAGGAGTTGATCGACCAGAAGATCGAGCCAACTAGGCGATCCAAGGATAATGATCGAGACGGAGATCGAGTGAAGCAATCGATCAATCGATACGGACGTAAATGACGCCATGCAGAGCGAGAGCCAAATCGAGTAGACCACTCGATCCACCCGAAGATCGATACCAAGATCAGATGCAACACTCGATTCACCGATGAAGATCGAGACCCGGATCGAGCCGAAGACACGATGTCTGGATATGATCGAGAGAACAACTCGATCCAATGGTCGATCTCTGTCCTTTCAACCGTTTTTGGCTGTTAGCGAAGGGGGGACCATTGGCTTGTTTGGGCATTTTAGGCAAGGCGGCGAGATGCTTTTTGGAGATCTTTTAGATCCTTATCCTTTTTCCTAAAGTTTTCTCTCTCGTTTTTTCGGAAGAACACCATTGTTGAACCAGTTTTCTTTTGAAGCTTTTGTATTTGAATCCTTATCGTTTAATCTAGTTTCTTTCATGTTCACCGTCGTATTTCTTCTGCTTTGCTTGATTTACTTTATGTGTAGTGAGTAGTTTACTTTGGGTTCGGGGTTGAGGGGATTAAAGGGTAGGAAAGGTTCGATCTTGGTTTGTTTTCTAAACGTTTTTAAGGCTATCTATTCTAAGGTGTCGAAAGCATAATGCTTGAAGACTCTCACGCCAAGAGCTTCATGATCCAAGAGGTTCCTTACCTTGACAGGATCCAGGGGCCTCGGAAGATCACACCTTAGAGACTAGTTACCCCTTCCCAAAAGCCATGGAAGTTTGGGGGACTAGTTAAGCCATTACTCGAAATCTGTTTTCCTTGCCTTTCAACCCCTCTTTCCACCAAAAGCCATGGGTTTGGAGGAGAGGATGAAAGAGTGATCTATACCCAAAGCCACGAATAGATCTTGTTTTGTTTTCGAGGCTTAGAGATCCTCACCAAGTGAGTCGATATAAAGTTTCAAACACAAGATCGATCCTTAAAGCCCTTCACATGAATCTCAACCCCAAAGCCCTTTCTTTTAGCATATTTACTTCTCATTTCATCTTTTACTTGTTATCTGACAGCATCCTGGTCATCATATTCATTGTTCTTACGGTTTTAGACGAGATCGATCGTTTCTGCTCGATCTAGTGGTCGATCTTATGGTCGATCCACTAGTCGAATTTTAACATTTTGAAGCTCTTCCCTTTAATTTATCTGTTTGTTTCTCGTGGTAACTGCTTCCTTTCTAGTATTTTTAAAATAGGTTTCACTCTGTTTAAGTTGCTGCATTTAGTTTTTAGAATATTTCTCATAAACTGTCTCATTTGCTTAGATTTGTCTTGGACCTTGCATTCTCTGTGGATTCTCTATCATCTAGAAGTGGAATGACACTCTCCTGCTTGCTTTACTACAATGTTGCGTGCATTAGAGTTTTAATAACCTCTCTGCTGCATTGGAGCATAAGAAAACGTCTATCAAACGGCGCCGTTGCCATTCTAGGTTGTTTAGAGAACATAGAGATTTGGGTCTTGGCAAAGACTAAGTCTTTACCCTTTTCAAGTTACTAATCATACTACTCTAAACCGTGTTTTTCAGGTACATGAATCTTTGTTCAAGGGGAGACAACAATCTACTACAGCCCTTAGACAACATTCATCAGCTTGGTCACTCACGGCAAAGGAGAGTCAGAGATCAAACAAGAGCCTTTGAGGAGATTGGTCAACACGGTCTGGTTAACTTTGAAGACATGGCTGAACACGAGCATCCAGAAGGACCTCCTCCAGCAGGACGGGGCAATGGAAACCCCCAACACGCAGCTCGACCTCCGAGGATCATAGGAGCCGGAGATGCTCCCAATACCCACCACAATAGGTTTGGGATCACTCCTCCTCCGGTACAAAACAATAACTTCGAGATCAAGCCGGGTTGCATCTCCATGGTGCAAAACAACAAGTTCCACGGCTTAGCAATGGAAGACCCCTTGGAGCACTTGGACAATTTCGAACAAGTATGTGGAATGATAAAGATCAACGGTATATCAGAAGATGCTTTCAAGCTGCGTCTCTTCCCCTTTTCACCCGGAGACAAAGCTAGACATTGGGAGAAGACCCTACCACAAGGCACCATCACATCATGGGCTGTAAGAAGGCTTTCCTCTCAAAGTTCTTCTCCAGCACCAGGACTGCTCGGTTGAGAAGCGAAATCAGCGGTTTCACTCAAAGGAACAACGAGACATTCAATGAGGCTATGGAGCATTTCAAAGATTACACGATCCAATGTCCTCATCACGGGTTCAGTGAGGAGACTCTACTCAGTACCATATACCGTGGAGCTTCACCAAAGATCCGGTTGTTGCTTGATACAGCTAGCAAAGGGAACTTCCTAGGTCAAGAGGTTGAAGAGGGTATGGAGCTGATAGAAAACCTGGCGTTGAGTGATGGAAACTATGCCGAGGATTATGACCGAGCACCAAGAGGATCAGAGTTAGAATCTCACAAGAAGGAGCACAAATCGTTGCATGAGAAGATTGACAAGTTGGTCTTAGCTAATCAGAAGCATGTTCACTTTGTTGGTGAAGCTGATGAAAACCAAGAGGAGTTGGAGCTAAGCCAAGAAGAAGCAAATTGGGTAGCTGGACAGAACAACTACAAGTCTCAAGGCTACAACCAAGGCTACCAGAACAACAACCTCTCTTACCTGAGCACCAACGTAGCCAACCCTAAAGATCAGGTATACCCTGCTCAACAAGCTAAACCTTTCATCCCCTACAACAATGGTTTTCAACCGAGTAGTGGATTCCAAGGTCAAGGGCAAGGCAACTTCCAAGGGCAACAACAACAAAACAAGGGTTATACTCCTAACTACCCTCCGGGCTTTGCACCTCAACAACAACAACCGATGCAACAACAAGTTGATCCGGTTCAAGCAATGTTCCAACAGCTAATACAAGGGCAAGCTTCTACCAATCAGAAGTTCGCTGAAATGAACACTCGGCTTGATTCATCTCTAACCGACTTCTCCACTCAAATCACCAACCTCAACAACAAGATCAAGCAGCTGGAGAAGGGTAAAGCAAGCACGAGTGGTCAGAACAGTCTTCCGGGAAAGTGTGAGCAAAACCCCAAGGAGTATGCCAATGCTATTACGTTGAGAAGTGGAAAAGAGCTTGAACCTCCGGTCTCTACAAAGAACAACGAGGACGTTGTAATTCAAGAGGGGAGGGTAAAATTTCGGCTGATAATGAGGAGATAAACTTTGACAACGTTTGGATCCAAGGACCGGGAAGAGGTGACAAGGCATTCGTTGAGAAGAAAGCTAAGAAAACCACCAAGGAGAAGAATGACTACGTGCCCGCACCTTACGTACTAAAGTTGCCATTCCCGGGTCGTTTCAAAAAGCAGCTAATAGAGAAGCACCAGATCCTGTTTGAGAAGCACTTGAGAGACGTGGAGATAAAGCTGCCTCTTGTAGACTGTCTCGCTATGATGCCCAAGTGCGCTAAGTTTTTCAAGGACACCCTTGTGAAGAAGAACAAAGAAAGCAAAGCGAAGAGTGTAGTGCGGTTATTCATAAGGAGATAGTGCCTAAAAAACTGGGAGATCCTAGAAGCTTCACTATACCTTGTGCTTTGAGTCCTCTAGAGTTCTAGAGTTGCTTGTGTGATCTCGGAGCTAGCATAAACTTGATGCCTCACTCCGTGGCTAAGAAGCTTGGTTTTACTAGGTTTAAAGAATGTCGGATCTCATTGGTGCTGGCTGATAGGAGCATGAGATTACCAGTTGGGTTGCTTGAAGACTTACCGGTGCGAATCAGTGGTGTGAACGTACCTACAGACTTTGTAGTGTTGGAAATGGACGAGGAGCCGAAAGACCCACTCATCTTAGGGAGACCGTTCCTTGCAACCGCCGGAGCTATAATAGATGTGAAGAATGGGAAGATTGCCTTGCATTTGGGGAAAGAGATCAGGCTAGACTTTGACATCAACAAGGTTCTAAAGAAGCCAACCATTGAAGGACAAGCTTTCTATAGTGAAACGATGGATGCTCTAGCGGATGAGTTGTTGGAAGAGCTAGCTCTAGAAGACCATTTGAAGCTAGCACTCACTAAGGAGCCAGGGGAGTTTGGCTATGTGGACCAGAGAACCCAAGAGTACGTGAACCTGCTGGATTCGAGGAGGATCATCAAGAATGAAGAAGGTTGCTGCCTAGAGATCGACTCCGAGATCGACGCTATCACTCGATCCAGGAGTCAGATCGACAAGTCAATCGAGAAACCAACTCGATCCGGTGCAACAATCGACCAACAGCTCGAGAATGATGCTCGATCAGGAGAAACAATCGAGTCGACGATCGAGAGAGACCTCCCGATCGTTTTGGAGTCCAATCAAGAGATCGACTCAGCGTCTCGATCCCTTACTCGATCCATATCAAATCGAGTAAGCGAATCGAGTGAAACGGCTCGATCTAGACGACATCGAGAGGAGAATCGACCGGGGGACTCGATCTCAGAAGGGATAGCGATGGGGGAAAGCAGTCTGAAGGGCCATGCCTCGAGTTCAAGGGAGAGTTCCAAGGAGGAAAGCAATAACAACAGCCACGAGGATGACTGGAGTGAGCTGTTAGCCCCAAAGGTGGACCTTAAGGAGCTCCCAAAAGGGCTAAGGTATGCTTTCTTAGGACCTAATGACACCTACCCCGTGATAGTAAATGAAAACCTTAGTGATGATGAGTTGCACTCGCTCCTAACTGAGCTGAGAAAGTATAGGAAGGCCATTGGGTACTCTTTAAGTGACATCAAAGGCCTTTCACCAATGCTTTGCACTCATAGGATTCACTTGGATAATGAGAACGCCACTTCTGTAGAACATCAATGGCGTTTGAATCCTAACTTGAAAGAGGTTGTTAAGAAGGAAATCCTTAAGCTTTTAGAGGCTGACGTGATCTATCCCATAAGTGACAGCACGTGGGTTTCCCCTGTACATGTGGTGCCTAAGAAGGGAGGGATCACGGTCATAAGGAACGAAAAGGATGAACTTATCCCAGCTAGGACCATTACTGGTCATAGAATGTGTATTGACTATAGAAACCTTAACCTTGCGACTAGAAAAGACCATTTCCCTTTGCCTTTTATTGATCAAATGCTTGAGAGACTTTCAAATCACCCTTACTACTGTTTTCTCGATGGGTATAGCGGTTTCTTTCAAATACCTATTCACCCTAACGATCAGGAGAAGACGACTTTTACATGTCCCTATGGTACCTTTGCATATCGAAGGATGCCGTTTGGATTGTGTAATGCACCGGCTACCTTTCAGCGGTGTATGATGTCGATCTTCTCCGATCTTATAGAGGAGATGGTAGAGGTGTTTATGGATGACTTCTCTGTGTATGGTGCGTCCTTTCCTGCGTGTTTGTTGAATCTTTGCAGGGTACTTAAACGTTGTGAAGAGACAAACCTGGTGCTGAACTGGGAGAAATGCCACTTCATGGTTAAGGAAGGGATAGTGCTCGGTCACAAGATTTCAGAGAAGGGTATTGAAGTTGATCAGGCTAAGGTTGAGGTTATGATGGGTCTAGAGCCGCCGGTTAATGTTAAAGGGATCAGAAGCTTCTTGGGACACGCAGGGTTCTATAGGCGCTTCATCAAAGATTTCTCCAAGATTGCACGCCCTCTTACACGGCTGTTGTGCAAAGAAGCCGAGTTTGTATTTGATGAGGAGTGTTTGAAGGCTTTCATGACCATCAAGGAAGCCCTTACATCAGCCCCTATAGTCCAAGCACCAGACTGGTCTCTCCCTTTTGAGATCATGTGTGATGCACGACTACGCCGTAGGAGCCGTCCTTGGTCAGAAGAAAGATAAGAAGCTACATGTGATCTATTATGCTTCAAGGACCTTGGATGACACGCAATCACGATACACCACTACAGAGAAGGAGCTGCTTGCAGTAGGCTTCGCCTTTGAGAAGTTCAGATCATATCTCGTTGGCTCCAAGGCTATTGTATACACGGATCATGCTGCTCTACGATACATCTACTCGAAGAAAGACACTAAGCCTCGGCTCTTAAGATGGATTCTGTTACTCCAGGAGTTTGACATGGAAATTAAAGAAAAGAAGGGGATAGAAAATGGAGTCGCTGACCACCTCTCAAGGCTAAGGATCAACGAGTCTCTCCCCTTAGATGACTCTCTTCCAGAAGAGCAGCTTATGGCGATTACTACTGCTGTTTGTGGGAAACTAGAGGGAAGGTTTGAGGAAGTGTTGAGTTTTAAAGAGGAGGATCTACCATGGTATGCTGATGTGGTGAACTACCTAGCGTGTGGTGAGGAGCCAACACATCTCAACAGCTATCACAAGAAGAGGTTTTTGAGGGAGGCTAGTGACTACTTTTGGGATGAGCCTTACCTATACAAAAGAGGAGTAGACAGCTTGTACCGGAGATGTGTTACAAAGGAAGAAGCCAGGGACATCCTCTATCATTGCCATGGCTCTTCCTACGGAGGACACTTCGCTTCATTCAAGACTGCCACGAAAGTGTTGCAAGCCGGTTTCTGGTGGCCCTCCATTTTTAAAGATGCACACGAGTTTGTGAAGAGCTGTGAGGCATGTCAAGAGGAACGAAATGCCTCAAGTTCCCATCTTCGAGGTTGATGTGTTCGATGTGTGGGGTATTGACTTCATGGGGCCTTTCCCTTCTTCATACGGCGACAAGTACATCTTAGTAGCTGTGGATTATGTCTCCAAATGGGTTGAGGCTGTTGCTTCCCCTACAAATGACTCTAAGGTGGTGATCAAGTTGTTCAAGAGTATCATCTTTCCAAGGTTTGGGCTACCCAAGGTTGTTATAAGTGATGGAGGAAGCCACTTTATAAACAAGATCTTTGAGAGCCTCTTGAGAAAGTATGGGGTTAAGCATAAGGTGGCTACACCGTATCATCCTCAAACAAGCGGTCAGGTGGAAGTCTCCAACAGGCAAATCAAAGCTATTCTGGAGAAGACCGTGGGAGCAACAAGGAAGGACTGGTCAGTGAAGCTAGACGATGCTCTTTGGGCCTACCGTACTGCTTTCAAGACGCCGATTGGTACAACTCCTTTCACTCTACTCTATGGCAAGGGCTGTCACCTCCCGGTTGATCTGGAGCACCGCGCGTTGTGGGCTGTGAAGAGGCTGAACTTTGATCTCAAGACGGCTCAGGAGAGGGGTCTTATTCAGCTACACGAACTGGACGAGTTGAGGTTGAATGCTTACGAGAGCTCTAAGATCTACAATGAGCGGACTAAGGAGGCTCATGACAAGAAGTTGGTTGCCAAGGAGCTTAAGGAAGGAGGACTGGTGTTGCTGTACAACTCGAGGCTCAAACTCTTCCCGGGCAAGCGGAAATCAAGGTGGAGCGGACCGTTCATGATTCAAGAGGTCTTGCTGTATGGAGCTGTTACTCTGATGGGAAGAAGTGGTAATGCATTCACCGTCAATGGACACAGAGTCAAGCCCTACTTGGCAGACAGCTTTGACAAGGAGAGTACCTCAGTGCTTCTCCAAGACCCACCATCCGCCTAGAACAAGTAAGGTCTAGCTAAAGACGTTAAAGAAAGCGCACTTGGGAGGCATTCCCATGTTTATCTTGTACATACTTCTGCTTTCATTTCTCTTTCAGTTTTATGTTTTTATGTTGCAAGTGTGTAGGAACAGGTATAAGGAGTCTAAACCTTGACTTTGAGGTCCAAAAGGGGCAATAGGGGTTAAGAGAAGGCTAGAGATCGAGTGCTAGATCGAGTGATCCTGGCTCGATCTTTGCTAGATCGAGTCAGTGAATCGAGAGGAGTTAGTCGATCTAGACGAGAACGAGTGACAAGATCGACCTTGACGAAAAAGGATCGATCGATCCAAATCGGATCGACCGATCTAATTTCTCTCGGGAAAATCTGTTGAAACCTGATCGATCACTCGACTCGATCCACCACTCGATCTATGCCAAATCGACCCCTAAATCGAGGACATAGATCGATTAGAGGGACTGAGCCGAGGAGCCAACATCTCAATGATCGAGAGAGCCAATCGATCCAGGACTCGATTCACCTTGAATCGAGTCTCAAATCGAGTAACCCTCTCGATCTAAGCCATTTTGGGTATGAGATCGAGTCCTAGATCGACCAAAAGGACTCGATCTCATGCCGAGGTAACAATTTTCTTTCCCTCCTTTACTCCTTTCCCTCCATTTTTAAAATTTAAAACTTGGTCAAGGCAAGCATCTTTGACCATGAAAGATGCCTTGTCCGAAACCACTTTGACCACCCATTGTTTTGGTTTGCTAAAGTCTTTAAATATTTCAAACTATCTCTCACCCTCTCATTCCTGTTTGCTCGAGATTTTTAACAAAGAGAGTGAGAATTTTAAGTTTTCAAAAAGCTAGCAAAGATATCCTAAACCTCTTGCAAAGGTATTTTCAAAGATTTAGTGATTTAATTTTAAAAAAATCTCCTTAAATATCGCAAGATCTTGTTTTAGGATTTAGGATCGGTTTTGAATTTTTAAAATTAGCTAAGTAAAAGGAAAAATTCTGGATTTTCAGTATCTAAAAAATTTGATTCCCTTTTATGTAGCTATGATTTTTATTTAATCCCCAAAATTCTAGGGTAGTTTTTCTAAATTTTCTCCTTCTCTTCTCTCATTCTCATCAAATCGCCACTTGCTAATCATTCTCTTTAGAATTTTGTTTCAGGAACAATGGCACCAAAGAGAACAAGAGAGGAGCAAGCACAAGAAGGAGAAGGACAAGAAGTGGTGGCTCAAGAGAGGGTCCGGTGGAGCAAAGATGAAAAGAGGGATAAGAGGAGGCTTGAGAGCTCCGGTTTGAGCCTACAAAGTTTGCTGATCGAGAGCTTTTGTCTAGGCTCGGAATCCTTGGAGACTTCGACCAACTCCTCAAGAACATTGGTTTGAGATGCTTGTCACGGATGGACTGCCCTACCATTCCTGAGGTGACAATAGATTTCCTTGCCACCTTGGAGTTCCGGTATGAGAATCCGAGTGCACCTGTCCCTTCCCAAGGCCTACGGTCTCAAGGCTGATGCATACAAGGTCGAGTTCCCAGCCTTCAAGAAAGCCGACGAGTTTTGGGACCTGATCAGCAATGAAGACTACAAAGCCAACACCGCCAAGATCAAGCGAGTTAGGAGTCCGGTGCTGAGGTATACTCTGAAGCTGATTGCCAATACATTCAGTGGAAGGTCTGTTGCCCCTACTGTCACGAAAACGGAGCTGTGCTTCCTTTTCCAAGGCGTGAAGCACTTGGTGTCTGATCCGGATGCGAATGAAGAGCCCATAGAAGATGAACTCGGCGATGAAGTGAATTACGGCTGTGTGCTCGCGGCTTCCCTGGTGAAGTACAAGGCTTACGCCTTACGGTGCAAGGCAACCTCCTCCTACATTGGCGGTTTCCTTACTCCTTTGTTCGTGCAAGCCGGTGTGCCCATCCATGACTTTGCTCACGTCCCAAACAGAGATTTCATGGATGAAGCATATATGAAGAACACTGATAGCTTGGGACGCACGCCAGCAGAAGGGTTCTATGCTTACCTCTTCATAGATGATGAAGACAAGAAGAGAGTGTGCATCCTCCCCAACAAAGATGAGACCGAGCTGCTTGGTGTTGGGAACATCGAGTTCTTGCCCACGGAGGAAGAATGCTTTGCCCCTTTAGAAGGACCGCCTGCTTCAGCCATTGCCCCGCGCCAAAGGTCAGAGTCTCCGGGTACAGAAGATGAGATGCCCGAAGGTTACACACTTCCCAAGCTGGACTTCGAGCCGAAGACCAAAACCGAGAAGTTCTTAGCATCGGTGGTAGAGATGCAATGGAAGATCAACAAGTGGCAGGGGAAGAAGCTTAAGAAGCTGGGGAAGAAGGTCAAACAACTTCAGGGAGGCCAGCCTAAGCCAGCTACAAACCAAGAGATACAACAACCCGAGAAGAGAAGACTCTCAACCGGAGGAGTTGTTATCCGCGAGACCCAAGGAGACAACATTCAGCCGGCGCACCACTCCCTCCAAGAACCAGGCAACAAAGGAAAAGCAACAATCTCTAGCTCCTCTGGAACATCCTCAAGTTCCGGCCGAGCCTAGACAAGAGGTAACAACCTTCTTCCATTGTATATAACCACTCATGTTTGTTTCTTGCATTGTGTTTGTTTGCTCCTTCGGATGAGTTTGCCACCGGGACGGTGTCAAGCAAGTTTGGGGGAGTACTTGTGTGATTTAATCTTGTGTTCTTTGATCTTATTTTCCTTTTTACATCCTTTAGTCTTAGTCATGAAAAATTGGTAAAATTTCTAAAATTTTTCAAAGATTCATGTAGTTGCATTCATCTCTTTAAAAACATGTTAGGATTGAGTCTAGAGTTTCTCACATCACCTAGGTTGTTTGCATTTTGCATAAGGGGTTAGAATTTCTTAAAAAGGTGTTTTACTTATGAATCATTTCAATGCCCTAGTTAGTAGTTCTCTAATGCTTTGTTTATGCTTTGAAAGTAAGTTCTAACCATGCTTGGATCACTAGTTAGGATTTTCGTGGCTTGAATTGAACTCTCATGATTTGAAACTCATCCTACTAAGTGAAAACCTTAATTTGAAAATCTAATTATCATTCTTATGCATTTGAAAATGAACACATGGTTTTAAAATATTTAGGCTCTCTTCTTCCTTTTTACCACTCTTTGTGAGCCTAAGTAGAACTCCCTCCTTGAACCTTACCCTCCTTTGAAGCCAAATGTTCTTGTGTGACATCTTTGTGAGGCCTTATTTTCGGTTTGAACTTGGCATAAAGTGCTAGGTTTAGGCGACATGATTTGGTTTTCATATTGATTGCTAGCTTTGCATTTTGAAGCTAGGTATAGGCTTAGGATGAGTTTGGGGGATCATTGGGGTTGCTTTCTTGTGTATTTGCTTTCGGTTCAAAAGAGTTTGTGTTTTAAGGAAAGAAATGAGGTTTTAAGTGAAAGGCTTGTTTTTAAAACTATGTATGCTTTATTTCAGAAAGTAGCTCTCTCTAAATAAATAAATAAAAAGAAAAAAAAGAGAAAAAGAAAAGAAGAAAAAAAATAAAAGAGCCTAAGTGCCAAATAAAGAAAGAAATAATAAAAAGAGAGCTACTAATATGAAATCTTTAAGAGCAAAAATATTTTTCAAAAACCTTTTCACTAGCCTAAAAAGTTTAAAATGTCCTTGTTTTGAATTGGGGATTGCTAAGTTGAGAAGAAAGGGTAGACTCTTAAGTGGTGAGTGAGAATTAATTTTCTTAAATGAGAGGGGTATAGGACTGTTTGATAGTTTACATGGGTAGATGAGAATCTAATCATGTATGCATAAATTGTCTTTACCTTTAGCATTATGCATTAGTTCAAACCATTTTTGAGAGAAACCCTTGTTCTAATCATAAACTCTTTTCAAATGAGATCATTCAATGCTCATAACCTTAACCCTTAGCCAAATGTGTTTTGCTTTAAAGTGCATAAGTTTGATTCATGGTTCGAATGTTAATGAATGTTAAAGGATGAGTTTCTTTGATTGTTAGGAACAAGAGAGTCATGATTTGAATTTCTTTGTGTGATGAGTATGGCTAAGTCCTTAGGAGTATGAGAGTAAGCTTAGCATTTTAGAACTGTTAACTAGGACATTGAGATAATCTATTCGAAAGGCACCTTTGCAAAAAGTTTAAAACCCCTTTGATTTTTCTGAAAACCTCTCTTCCTTACTTGTTTTTTGTTGCTTGAGGGCAAGCAAGAAATAAGTTTGGGGGAGTTGATGTCATTGCATATTGCATACATTTTACATACTCATTAGGTAGTTTTTCATGCATTTGTATCATGTTTTAGGTTAGATTGCACCATGGAGATGAAACCTGGCTTGATCTCGAAGTTGTTGTTTTGTACAGGAGGAGGAGTGATCCGACACCTATTGTGATGAGTATTGGGAGCATCTCCGGCTCCTATGATCCTTGGGGGTCTAGCCGTGTGTTGGGGGTGTCCATTACCCCTTCCTACTGCCCCTTGAGCTGGAGGAGGTCCTTCTGGATGCTCGTGTTCAGCCATAGCTTCAAAGTCAACCAAACCGTGCTGAACAATCTCCTCAAAGGCTCTGGCTTGTTCTCTGACTCTTCTTTGCCGTGAGTGACCAAGCTGATGAATATTGTCCAAAGCTGGAAGTAGATTGTTGTCTCCCCTTGAACGAAGATTCATATACCTGAAAACACACGTTTGAGAGTAGAACGATTAGTAGCTTGAAAAAGGTAAAGACTTAGTCTTTGCTAAGTCCCAAATCTCTATGTTCTCTGACAGTCATAGGATGGCAACGGCGCCATTTGATAATAACTTTATTTGCAAGGGTGAGAATGCAATGAGGGTATCAAACTCAAATGCAAAACAGGTTGTAGTACAGCAAGCAAGCAAGAGAGAGTCAATCCATGCCTAGGATGATAGAGAATGCAAAGAGAATACAAGGACTAATGCAAATCTAAGCGAAACGAGATGAGTTATGAGAAAATCCCTAAAAACTAGATGCAGCAACTTAAATGGAATGCAACCTATTTTAAAATTACTAGGAATGAAGAAACTACCATGAGGAACAAACAGAATATTTAAAAGACAAAGCTTCGAATTAGTAAAATTCGACTAGTGGATCGGCCACTAGATCGAGCAATAACAATCGATCTCGTCTAAAAATGCAAGAACAGTAAAACTAACGACCAGGATGCTGTCAAAGATCAAGTGAATGACGAGATAAGATGTAAAGATGCTAAAAGAAAGGGCTTAGGGTTGAGATTCATGGTCAGGGGTTTCAAAGGTTCGACCTTGGGTTGAAAACTTTAAATCGACTCACTTTGTGGGGATCTCTAAGCCTTGAAAACTAAGCAAGATCTATCTGTGGCTTTCGGTATAGATCACTCCTTCATCCTCTCCTCCAAACCCATGGCTTTTGGTGGAAAGAGAGGTGGAAGGTCATGGAAAGCAGATTTCAAATGAATGGCTTAACTAGTCCCCCAAACTTCCATGGCTTTTGGGAAGGGGTAACTTGTCTCTAGGGTGTGATCTTCCGAGGCTCCTGAATCCTGTCAAGGTAAGGAACCTCTCGGATCATGAAGCTCTTGGCGTGAGAGTCTTCAAGCATTGAGATCTCAACACCCTAGAAGAGATAGCCATTGAAAACGCTTAGAAAAGCACCAAGATCGAAACCCTTTAGACCCCTTAATCCTCTCAACCCCGAACCCAAATAAACTACTCACTACACATAAGGTAAATCAAGCAAAGCATGTAAAAGGAAACGATGAACATGAAAAGAAAACAGGATTAAGATTAAAACGATTCGATTACAAAGCTTCAGAAAAACTCAAGTTCGATCATGGTGTTCTTCTCTAAACCAGAGAGAAAATATACAGAAAAAGATAAGGATTGAAAGTTGTGTGAGAAAAGGACGTCGCCGCCTTCCCAAAATGGCCAAAACAAGCTGATTGTCCCCCCTCGCTAGCGGCCAAAAGTGGTTGAAAGGACAGAGATCGACTCCAGGATCGAGCGGTTCTCTCGATCATATCCAGACATCGTGTCTTCAGCTCGATCATCATCGGCGAATCGAGTGTTGCATCCGATCTCGGTATCGATCTTCGGTTGGATCGAGTGGTGTACTCGATCTGGCTCTCGCTCTGTCTGGCGTCGTTTACATCCGTACCGTTTGATCGACTGCTTCACTTGATCTTTGTCTCGATCATTCTCCTTGGATCGCCTGGTTGGCTCGATCTTCTGGTCGATCACATCACAGATCAACCGGCCATGCTCGATCTGCTCCTCGATCTCCTATCCTTAGCAAATATCCGAGCTCCCACGAACTGCTACATCAGCCTCAACATGTCCACGAACCTCCACGACTCCAAAGCAGCCAGAAACAACCTAAATGTGATGCAAAATGCAAAGAACATGCGTATGCTGGTGCAAGAATGCTCTAGGACTCTAAGTGATGCAATATAACCTAAAATGTGATACAAATGCATGAAAAGCTAATAATGAGTATGCAAAATGTATGCAATATTCAGTAACATCAGGGTTTCCATTGCCCCTTCCTACAGCACCGTGAGCTTGTGGAGGTCCTTCAGGATATTCTTGCTCAGCCATTGTTGCAAAGCCCACTGAACCGGCCTGAACAATCTCCTCAAAAGCTCTAGCTTGCTCTCTAAATCTTCTTGATCTTGCGTGCCCAAGTTGATGAATATTGTCTAGGGGTGTAAGTAATTTGTTGTCACACCTAGAACGCAGATTCATGTACCTGAAAGACACAAGTTTGAAGGCAGAGAGATTAATAACCAAAATGAAAACAAAGTCTTAGTCTTTACTAAACCCCAAATCTTATTGCTTCCTAGCAACCTAAGATGGCAACGGCGACATTTGATAACAGGTTTCTTATATGGATGCAAGCAGGAGGTTATCAAAACTCAAGCAACACACAGTCGTAGTATAGCAAGAGGTATCAATCCATTCCTAGGGAGCAGGAAGAGCAATGAGAATGCAAGGATCTAGTGAATCTAAGAAAATATGATAAATGATTGGTAAATTCAAGGAATACTAACTGCAGCGATCTAATGCAATGCAAAACAATTTTAAAATCCCTGGAAGAGGGTTAACTACCACTAGGAACAAGCAAAAGATGAAAAATGCAAAGCTACTAAAAACTAATAATAGACCAGTGAATCGACCATAGGATCGAGCACTGGATCGAGCAGAATGGATCGATCTAACAAGCATTTTAAACAGAACGACTTCTAATGATCAAGAATGCAAGCTAAATGACAAGCGAATGATGAACAAAGATTTAAAATACTAAAAGACAGGGTTCAGGGTCGAGGGTGATATTCAAGGGTATCAAAGATTCAAGCTTTGGTTTGAAAACATTTAGATCTACTATTTTCAGAGGTTTCTCTAGGCTTTGAAAACAAAACAAGAACCATCCATGGCGTGTGATATGGTTCACTTCCTCAATCTCTTCTCCAAACTTATGGTGTTTGGTGGAAAAAGAGATTGAAGAGCAAGAAAGACAGATTTCAAATATTGACCTTACTAATCCCCTAAACAACCATGGCGTATGGGAAAGGAAGGATTAGTCTCTGGATCTGGTTTTCCAGGAAATCTGAATCCTGTCAAGGTAAGATAGCCTTTAAATCATAGAGACATTTTCCAAGGCTCTCTAGGCTTTAAGATCCCAAGTGATAACAGGTTTCTTATATCGATGCAAGCAGGAGGTTATCAAAACTCAAACAATACACAGTTGTAGTATAGCAATAGGTATCAATCCATTCCTAGGGAGCAGGAAGAGCAATGAGAATGCAAGGATCAAGTGAATCTAAGCAAAAATGATAAATGATTGGTAAATTCAAGGAAAACTAAGTGCAGCGATCTAATGCAATGCAAAACAATTTTAAAATCCCTGGAAGAGGGTTAACTACCACTAGGAACAAGCAAAAGAAGAAAAATGCAAAGCTACTAAAAACTAAAAATCGAGCAGTGAATAGACCACAGGATCGGGCACTGGATCGAGCAGAATGGATCGATCTAGCAAACAACTTAAACAGAACGACTTTTAATGATCAAGAATGCAAACTAAATGACAAGTGAATGATTAACAGAGGTTTAAAACACTAAAAGAGAGGGTTTAGGGTCGAGGGTCATATTCAAGGGTATCAAAGATTCAAGCTTTGGTTTGAAAACTTTTAGATCTACTCTTTTAAGAGGTTTCACTAGGCCTTGAAAACAAAACAAGAACCATCCATGGCGTGTGATATGGTTCACTTCCTCAACCTCTTCTCCAAACCCATGGCGTTTGGTGGAAAAATAGATTGAAGAGCAAGAAAGACAGATTTCAAATATTGACCTAACTAATCCCCTAAACAACCATGGCATGCGGGAAAGGATGGATTACCCTCTAAGATCTGGTTTTCCTGGAGATCTGAATCCTGTCAAGATAAGATAGCCTTTTGTTCATAGAGACCTTTTCCAAGGCTCTCTAGGCTTTAAGATCCCATGTTCCTAGAAGAGAAGGTATGAAGAACAAAGAAAACACATAGCTTTAAACCCTTTCAACCCTTTTGAATCACCTCGAACCCAAAACCCGAAACGACTACTTACTACACATGTTCAAGATCGAATCAGAAGCAATAAATGATAAGCTAAGCATGATTGACGAAAGATTAAAGAAAAACTTGCTTGATATTAAAAGATTCAAAGGTTAAAAAGCGAATAAAAAGCTTAAGGTATTCAATAATGGCGAATCGCCTAACTTAGAGAGAAAACATAAAAGATAGAATGAAGATGGTGAAAGCGAATGGCTGCTTTTGCCAAAAAGGACTAAACCGTTAGCTGGTCCCCCATTCGCTAGCCGCCAAAGACAGCTGGATGGATAAGGCAACGTCTAGGATCGACCTTGAGATCGACTAATGAGCTCGATCATCTTCAGGAATCGCCTTACTCCGCTCGATCTTCTGGTCGATCTGGTTGGAGGGATCGAGTATCTTCCTCGATCTACTTCTCGATCTTTGGATGATCAAGTCTTGGTCTCGATCTGGCTCTCATTCTGCATGGCGTCATTTACGTCCATACTCCAGATCGATCTCCTCTCTCGATCTCGGTCTCGATCCTTCCTCTTGAATCGACTAGGTGCACCCAATCTTCTGGTCGATCTCATCTAGATCGACATGCCTTGCTCGATCCACTATTCGATCTCGGGTCCTTAGCATGCACTCATGAGTTCTCCAAGTGTCCACGACCTTCCTCACGAGCCTCAGCATGTCCATGAATCCTCCACAGCTCCAAAGTGTCCAAAAACAATCTGAATATGATGCATAATGCAAGAAACATGTGAATGCTAATGCAAAAGTGCTCTAAGCCCTAAAATGGTGCAAACTAGCCTAATATGCAAGGTGAATGCATGAGAAACTATCCTAAATGCATGCAAAAAATACAAAATATATAGTAATATCAACTCCCCCAAACTTCTTGCCCTCAAGCAAACAAAATTCAAGAAGGAGAGAGGTTTTAAAAATGGGGGTTTAAGCTTCTTGCAAAAGTGTTTTTCAAATGAATCAATTCAATGGTCCTAGTTCTTAATCCTAAAATGCAATGCACACACTCATACTCCAAAGAACTTAGCCATACTCATCACATAATGAATTTCAAATCATGACTCTTATATCCCAAAAATCCAAGAATCCTATCCTTTAACATTCATTAAGCTCAAAACCGTGAATCACACTCATGCACTTTAAAACTGGATACATTTGGCTAAGGGACAAGGGCTGCAAGATAAAAATGATCTCCCTTACAAGGGCTATTCAAACAAGGGGTTATCTCAAAGAATGGCTGAACTTTCACATAATGCTAAAGGTGAAGAAAATTAATGCATACATGATTAAACCTTCATCTACCCATGCATACTAATCAAAGCTCCTAGAACCCTCTCTCATTTTTCTAACCACTGATTGGAATGACCTGAAACCAACTCCAGACGTAAGCTAACTCACGGGACTACAACATTGGTGAACACTGGTTAAGCGGAATCGTCGTGGAGATGCTTTGTCCGAGCCTGTTTTGTCAGGTGAAGTTTCTGGCCGCTTCAACAAGGTGCACCTTCTTCTTGGCTCTTTTCATGTCTTATGCTGCACCCACCATCATCTCCCATGCTCCTTGTAGCTTAATGAGTACCTATAAAATAAGTGTGAAGCAGCTTTTTCACCTCTTAAATTCTTATTGAAGAGATTAGGAGGTTTGGAACTAGTTCCAGGAAGTGCATACCTTTGCTTAGTTGCAGGTTTCTGGGTTGTGGAATGGAGAATTTTCGGATTGGCAACATATGATGGACTTGTAGCTGTAAAATCACGTTGCTGTTTTGTGTTCAGGTTGGTGACGAGCGTCACCAGGTCAGTGACGGTCGTCACTGACCCTGCAGTTCGAGTTGCTGCAGTTTTCCAGCAATTCAGCTCTGCAAGTCTTGCCTCCATCACAAACACGTCTTCCTCCAGCAACTTGGCATTCATTGGAACCTCTTTTTCAAGCCTAATGTCAAAAATATCATCTTCACTCCAATCCTCAAACCCAACAGATTCTGCAGAAGTTTCAGATATTGGCTCTTCAACAGCCATCTTGATCACTTGCCCACTTGTATCAGATTCAGTGACGTGCCCAGTAATAGTGTCTTCTGAATGTTCCATGACATTCTCTTCATCTCTGGAAGTCCTTACAGAAAAGGTTTGACCATCAATGGTAGAACTCCCTCTTAACTTATCCATGTCAAAGTTCATGACAGCATCACCAAGATCAAGCTCAATGTTCCCCCTTCTAATATCAATGATGGCTCCAGCAGTAGCCAAGAATGGTCTTCCCAGAATAAGAGGATCTTTAGGTTCTTCAGCATATTTCAGAACCACAAAATCTGTAGGAATTATGCAGCCTTTAATGTTAACAGGAACATCCTCTAACATGCCTTCTGGGGTTCTTATAGATCGATCTGCTAGGATGAGAGAGATCCTAGCTGGCTTGAAATCTGTCATTCCAAGTCTAGCAGCTACAGAGAAAGGCATCAAGTTAATACTTGACCCTAGATCACATAGAGAGTGTGGAAAACGCCCTGCAGATATTGAGCAATCAAGCACAAAGGTCCCTGGATCAGATAGCTTCTCTGGAACTCTGCTTTGAGTGATGGTATTGACTTGTTCAGAAACAGTCACCTTCTTCTTCTTCTTTGGAACTGTGCCTAAGAGAATTGCACTGATGTCTCTGGTAAGCAATGCTCCTTCCTC
This sequence comes from Thlaspi arvense, assembly GCA_911865555.2. Taxonomy (NCBI): domain Eukaryota; kingdom Viridiplantae; phylum Streptophyta; class Magnoliopsida; order Brassicales; family Brassicaceae; genus Thlaspi; species Thlaspi arvense. The sequence continues at coordinate 18,838,495 of OU466860.2, forward strand.
AGGACTTACACCATTCACAACAATTCTCTTTACATACCTTCTTAGAGCTGGTGAAAGCTTGACTGCATCAACAAGAGGGATCTCAAGCATCAGCTTGTCTATCATAGCTTTGCATCCGGCTTCATCTATCTCATGTTTAGACTTCCTAGGATACTTGGGGAATGGTGTTTTGGGTTTATAAACACGTTCCTGGTTATAATTTGCAGTTACAGTCGAAGCAGCTTCGTTCTGGGGTGGGTGACGACCGTCACCAGGGGGGTGACGCTCGTCACTCACTTGTGACAACCCCCGATATCCTTGTAAGTTGCTGACGAGCGTCACTCCTCCTTGGTGACGCTCGTCACTCACCTCTGAGACTGTAAAATTTTCATCTTGAGACTCCATCAGTTGCACGATCTGCTCTGCACTCAACCTCTTTTTCTGCACTGTTTTAAGCTCCTTTTCATTCCTGACTGTGATGGCATTAACCTGATGCTTAGGATTGATATCAGTCCTTCCAGGAAGGAATACCTCTTGCCCTTGAACAGCTCCTGCAGTTTGAGCAACCTGCACATCGTGCTTCTTCATGTGAGAGTTTAGACTCTCAATTTTTCCATTCAGGTCTTGATACAGCGAATCTAGTTTGCCATTGAAGTTCACTGTCATCTTCTGCTGTCCTTCAAGTATCTGCTCCAGCATAGCTTCCATTTTATTGTCTTGTGGAGGTGCAGTTTGGTAGGAAGAAGAACAATAATTCCTGCTGTTTTGGTAAGGTTTCTCAACTTCAGTCTTCTGGAACTGTGGTGTTGGAGTATAACCAGTTGCATTCTGGTTTCCTGGGAAGGTGTTCTTCTGATTATTGCTGTTGTAGCCTCTGTTTCACTGCTGATTTCCAAACCTTTGGTTCTGAAAACCTCCATTGATGAAATTAACATCTTTCTGCTCAATGTCTTCTGGATTTTCGAAACTCTCCACTTCTGCAGCAAATTGAACTGACTTCTTTCCCACCAGAAGGCTGTGCATACTGTCTAACTTAGCCTTAACCTCAGCTATTTGGTTTCCTTCATTCAAACTACCCTGTTTCATTCTCTGAAAATCTGCATTCTTGGTGTTAATGCTGCAGACCAAGTTCTCAATCAACCCGATTGCTTCTTATGGTCTGTTGGTGTTGAAGTTTCCTGCACTTGCTGCATCCAGCGCCATCTGGTACTTCCAGTCAATGCCTCTGAAGAAGATCCCAAGTAATTGCACCTGACTGAAGCCATGATGAGGACAGTCCCTTTGATAAGACTTAAACCTGATCCAAGAAGCCTGAAAAGCTTCAGTAGGGCCTTGTGTAAAGGAAGCAATTTTCGTCCTCATGTCCTCTGACCTTGCATCATCATAGAAGTTATTCTTAAAGGCGTTCTTGGTGTCTTCCCAAGTGGTCAATGAAGCAGGTTCCAGTTGCTTCAGCCAATATGCAGCTTCTCCTTCAAGAGAGTAAGGAAAAAGCATGCAGAACAGAAAGTCATTGCTAACCCCATTAGCTTTGACACTGGAAGCCAAGTCCTCAAATCTCTCTATGTGATCCATAGGATACTCATGAGGTAAACCATGGAATGGATGCTGGCCAACCAGCTTATAGTAGACTGGTTTAACCTCAAAGTCGTTCCTCTAGAAGGCAGGAGGTCGGATTGCAGGTCTGTTGGCATAGAAATGATCAGGTCTGTTGTAGTCACCTAGAGTCCTTTGAACAAAACGCCCAGCAGCGTTATTGACAGCAGCAGGGACCCCCACGTTCTCAGCCACTTGTTGAACCTGCGGTTCAACAATGACATTTCCCTCTTGATCAATTCTCTGCCCCTCTTTGTTTCTCCTGTTTCCTTCCCTGGCAACCAAGTGACCTTCTGCATCTTCAACCAAGATAAGTGGAGCGACCATTTTAGATTGCTTCTTAGCTTTCCTGTTAGTTCTCTCCAACCTAGCAAGCTCGTCGATGCTCAAAGTCACAAGCTCCTTCTCTTTGTTGCTTCTGGTTCTGCGATTAGGCATACACCTGAAACAGGAAGAAAGAAAACCAGCAAAAAGTCAGTAAACAAATTAAAACTTAGCCAAAATCCTAATACTAGAAGTCGATAGGCAGCTATTACTCCTCGGCAAAGGCGCCAAAAACTTGATAGGGTCAGGTTTTACCCAAATAAAACTACTGCAAGTGCACAGCAAAAGCAGTTGTAGTACAAGGGGTCATCGAATCCCAAGGGAGTAAGTAAACTACACTATCGAATGTAGATTCAGATTAAGCTAAGCAATAAGTAATGAATGTAATGTGAAATAACTAAAGTAATAAAAGCAAGTGGGCGTTTTTGAGACTGTTCTTAAAGTTCAGAAAGCTAAAGGCGCTAAGTCAGGACAATTCGCAGGTTGAATCCGAGAGTGTAGAATGCATGCAATCAGGAATGAATTAAAACCGTCTTGAGCATGAATCGCAAAGATATAACTAATAAATTCTCATTGCAGAAGTTAACTATGTCTAAATCACAGAGTTTCAAATCTCTTTGCAAACCCTAAAAACCTAAACTTGCAGTAATGATCAGGTTCAGTTGTTCACAAAACTCCTCAGCCAAATCTCTTTGCACTAAGGCGTTTTGCTCATCTAATACTAGTTCAGGTGATTAATAATGCTCTCACATCTATCAAAAACCTAGGGTTTCGAAATCCAGATGATGTGTCTAAGAAATCGATTTTTAATACAAGCACAGATGAAGAACCAATGGATTTCCTATAGTTTTAGCAATTCTACAAACTCTTCTTCAACCTTTAAAAAGCCCAAACTTAACTAACAAACTACTCAGACATGGTGATTTGAAACATCATGAAAAGAATAGATTGCATAAAAGAGATAAGAAGTAGAAATAAAGGAGTTCAAAATCTGCTCTCAAGGAGTCTGATTTGTCTCTCCAAAAGCTCTGCTACAAATCTCTCTCTAAAGCTCTCAAAAATAATAAGATACAAGATATCTGCCAAAAGAATGGCTGAAAAACCTAATATACAAGCTAAAACACGATATGGGGCCTTTTTGCAAATACTAGAACTTCTGGGCAAAAACTATAATTCTTCCCAATCTTTTAAAAACAGGCCACGACCCCTTCCTTTCTGGGTGAAGGAAGAAGAGACTGAAGCATAGGGTGTTGAACCAGAAGGGTCAAATCGACAAGACAATCAAGTTCATGGGGCTTGTTCTTGCTTGCCCTCAAGCTTACTTCTTGCTTGCCCTCAAGCAACAAAAAAAGCAAGTAAGGAAGAAGGTTTTTAGGAAAATCAAAGGGGTTTTAAACTTTTTGCAAAGGTGCCTTTCAAATGGATCATCTCAATGTCCTAGTTAACAGTTCTAAAATGCTAAGCTTACACTCATACTCCAAAGAACTTAGCCATACTCATCACACAAAGAAATTCAAATCATGACTCTCCTATTCCTAACAATCAAAGAAACTCATCCTTTAACATTCATTAACATTCGAACCATGAATCAAACTTATGCACTTTAAAGCAAAACACATTTGGCTAAGGGTTATGGTTATGAGCATATAATGATCTCATTTGGAAAGGGTTTATAATCATAACAAGGGTTTCTCTCAAAAATGCCTTGAACTTATGCATAATGCTTAAGGTAAAGACAATTTATGCATACATGATTAGATTCTCATCTACCCATGTAAACTATCAAATGATCCTATACCCCTCTCATTTAAGAAATTTAATCCTCACTCACCACTTAAGAGTCTACCCTTTTTCTCACACTTAGCAATCCACAATTCAAAATAAAGACATTTTTAAACTTTTTAGGCTAGTGAAAAGGTTTTCAAAAATATTTTTGCTCTTAGAAATTTCTTATTAGTAGCTCTCTTATTTATTCTTTTTTTCTATTCATTTTTTCTTTATTTTGCACTTAGGCTCTTTTTATTTCTTTTTCTTTTCTTCTCTCTTTTTTTTTTTACTTATTTTTATTTATTATGAGAGAGCTACCTTCTGAAATTAGAGCATACTTAGTTTTAAAAACAAACCTTTCACTTAAAACCTCATTTCTTTTCTTAAAACACAAACTCTTTGAAACCAAAACAAATAGACAAGAAAACAACCCCAATGATCCCCCAAACTTATCCTAAGCCAACACCTAGCTTCAAAATGCAAAGCTAGCAATCAATATGAAAACCAAATCATGTCGCCTCAACCTAACACTTTATGCCAAGTTCAAACCGAAGGTAAGGCCTCACAAAGATGTCACACAAGAACATTTGGCTTCAAAGGAGGGTAAGGTTCATGGAGGGAGTTCTACTTAGGCTCACAAAGAGTGGTAAAAAGGAAAAAGAGAGCCTAAATATTTTAAAACCATGTGTTCATTTTCAAATGCATAAGAATGATAATTAGAGTTTCAAATTAAGGTTTTCACTTAGTAGGATGAGTTTCAAATCATGAGAGTTCAATTCAAGCCACGAAAATCCTAACTAGTGATCCAAGCATGGTTAGAACTTACTTTCAAATCATAAACAAAGCATAAGAGAACTACCAACTAGGGCATTGAAATGATTCATAAGTAAAAACACCTTTTTAAGAAATTCTAACCCCTTATGCAAAATGCAAAGAACCTAGATGATATGAGAAACTGTAGACTCAATCCTAACATGTTTTTTTTTTAAAAAAAAAAGATGAATGCAATCTACATGAATCTTTGAAAAAAATTTAAAAATTTTACCAATTTTTCATGACCTAAGACTCAAGGATGCAAAAATGAAAATAAGATCAAAGAACACAAGATTAAATCACACAAGTACTCCCCCAAACTTGCTTGACACCGTCCCGGTGGCAAACTCATCCGAAGGAGCAACAAAACACAATGCAAGAAACAAATATGAGGGGTTATATACAATGGAAGAAGGTTGTTACCTCTGGTCTAGGCTCGGCTGGAACTTGAGGATGTTCCAGAGGAGCTAGAGATCGTTGCTTTGCCTTTGTCAGCTGGTTCTTGGAGAGAGTGGCGTGCCGGCTGAATGTTGTCTCCTTGGGTCTCGCGGATAACAACTCCTCCGGTTGAGAGTCTTCTCTTCTCGGGTTGTTGCATCTCTTGGCTTGCAGCTGGCTTAGGCTGGCCTCCCTGAAGTGCTTTAACTTTCTTCCCAAGCTTCTTCAGCATCTTCCCTTGCCACTTGTTAATCTTCCTTTGCATCTCTACCACCGATGCTAGGAACTTCTCGGTTTTTGTCCTCGGCTCAATGTCCAGCTTGGGACCTCCACTTGACCGCTTGTCTGAGGATGATACGGTGTAGCCACCTTATGCTTAACCCCATACTTTCAAAAGAGGTTCTCAAAGACCTTGTTTATAAAGTGGCTTCCTCCATCACTTATAACAACCTTGGATACCCCAAACCTTGGGAAGATGATACTCTTGAACAGCTTGATCACAACCTTAGAGTCATTTGTAGGGGAAGCAACAGCCTCAACCCATTTAGAGACATAATCCACAGCTAATAAGATGTATTTGTTGCCGTATAAAGAAGGAAAAGGCCCCATGAAGTCAATCCCCCACGCATCGAACACGTCAACCTCGAAGATAGGAACTTGAGGCATTTTGTTCCTCTTGGTTATATTCCCTGCTCGCTGACATGCCTCACAGCTCTTCACAAACTCGTGTGCATCTTTAAAAATGGAGGGCAACCAGAAACCGGCTTGCAACACTTTCGTGGCTGTCTTGAATGAGGCGAAGTGTCCTCCGTAGGAAGAGCCATGGCAATGATAGAGGATGTCCCTGGCTTCTTCCTTTGTAACACATCTCCGGTACAAGCTGTCTACTCCTCTTTTGGATAGGTAAGGCTCGTCCCAAAAGTAGTCACAAGCCTCCCTCATAAACCGCTTCTTGTGATAGCTGTTGAGATGTGTTGGCTCCTCACCACACGCTAGGTAGTTCACCACGTCAGCATACCACGGTAGATCCTCCTCTTTAAAACTCAACACTTCCTCAAACCTCCCTTCTAGCTTCCCACAAACAGCAGTAGTAATCGCCATAAGTTGCTCTTCTGGAAGGGAGTCATCTAAAGGGAGAGACTCGTTGATCCTTAGCCTTGAGAGGTGGTCAGCGACTCCATTTTCTATCCCTTTCTTGTCTTTAATCTCCATGTCCAACTCCTGGAGTAACAGAATCCATCTTAAGAGCCGAGGCTTAGTGTCTTTCTTCGAGTAGATGTATCATAGGGCACCGTGATCCGTGTATACAATAGCCTTGGAACCAACGAGATATGATCTGAACTTCTCAAAGGCGAAGACTACTGCAAGCAGCTCCTTCTCCGTAGTGGTGTATCGTGATTGCGTGTCATCCAAGGTCCTTGAAGCGTAGTAGATCACATGTAGCTTCTTGTCTTTCTTCTGACCAAGGACGGCTCCTACGGCGTAGTCACTAGCATCACACATGATCTCAAAGGGGAGAGACCAGTCTGGTGCTTGGACTATAGGAGCTGATGTAAGGGCTTCCTTGATGGTCACGAAAGCTTTCAAACACTCCTCATCAAACACAAACTCAGCTTCCTTGCACAACAACCGTGTAAGAGGGCGTGCAATCTTGGAGAAATCTTTGATGAAGCGCCTATAGAACCATGCGTGCCCCAAGAAGCTTCTGATCCCTTTAACATTAACCGGCGGCTCTAGACCCATCATAACCTCAACCTTAGCCTGATCAACTTCAATACCCTTCTCTGAAATCTTGTGACCGAGCACTATCCCTTCCTTAACCATGAAGTGGCATTTCTCCCAGTTCAGCACCAGGTTTGTCTCTTCACAACGTTTAAGTACCCTGCAAAGATTCAACAAACAAGCAGGAAAGGACGCACCATACACAGAGAAATCATCCATGAACACCTCTACCATCTCCTCTATAAGATCAGAGAAGATAGACATCATACACCGCTGAAAGGTAGCCGGTGCATTACACAATCCAAACGGCATCCTTCGATATGCAAAGGTACCGTAGGGACATGTGAAAGTCGTCTTCTCCTGATCGTTTGGGTGAATAGAAATTTGAAAGAAACCACTATACCCATCGAGAAAACAGTAGTAAGGGTGATTTGCAAGTCTCTCAAGCATTTGATCAATAAAAGGCAAGGGGAAATGGTCTTTTCTAGTCGCAAGGTTAAGTTTTCTATAGTCAATACACATTCTATGACCAGTAATGGTCCTAGTAGGGATAAGTTCATCCTTTTCATTACTTATGACTGTGATCCCTCCCTTCTTAGGCACCACGTGTACAGGGGAAACCCACGTGCTGTCACTTATGGGATAGATCACGTCAGCCTCTAAAACCTTTAGGATTTCCTTCTTAACAACCTCTTTCAAGTTAGGATTCAAACGCCTTTGATGTTCTACAGAAGTGGCATTCTCATTTACTATCACGGGATAGGTGTCATTAGGCCCTAAGAAAGCATACCTTAGCCCTTTTGGGAGCTCCTTAAGGTCCACCTTTGGGGCTAACAGCTCACTCCAGTCATCCTCGTGGCTGTTGTTGTTGCTTTCCTCCTTGGAACTCTCCCTTGAACTCGAGGCATGGCCCTTCAGACTGCTTTCCTCCATCGCTATCCCTTCTGAGATCGAGTCCCCCGGTCGATTCTCCTCTCGATGTCGTCTAGATCGAGCCATTTCACTCGATTCACTTACTCGATTTGATATGGATCGAGTAAGAGATCGAGACGCTGAGTCGATCTCTTGATTGGACTCCAAAATGATCGGGAGGTCTCTCTCGATCGTCGACTCGATTGTTTTTCCTGATCGAGCATTCGTCTCGATCTGTCCATCGATTGTTGTGCCGGATCGCGTTGTGCTCTCGATTGACTTGTCGATCTGTCCCCTGGATCGAGTGATAGCGTCGATCTCGGAGTCGATCTCTAGGCAGCAACCTTCTTCATTCTTGATAATCCTCCTCGAATCCAGCAGGTTCACGTACTCTTAGGTTCTCTGATCCACATAGCCAAACTCTCCTGGCTCCTTAGTGAGTGCTAGCTTCAAATGTTCTTCTAGAGCTAGCTCTTCCAGCATCTCATCCGCCAAGGCATCCATCGTTTCGATATAGAAAGCTTGTCCTTCAATGGTTGGCTTCTTTAGAACCTTGTTGATGTCAAAGTCTAGCCTGATCTCTTTCCCCAAATGCAAGGCAATCTTCCCATTCTTCACGTCTATTATGGCTCCGGCGGTTGCGAGGAATGGTCTCCCTAAGATGAGTGGGTCTTTCGGCTCCTCGTCCATCTCCAGCACTACAAAGTCTGTAGGTACATTCACACCACTGATTCGCATCGGTAAGTCTTCAAGCAGCCCTACCGGTAATCTCACGCTCCTATCAGCCAGCACCAATGAGATCCGACATTCCTTAAACAGAGTGAAACCAAGCTTCTTAGCCACGGAGTGAGGCATCAAGTTTATGCTAGCTCCGAGATCACACAAGCAACTCTTGAACTCTAGAGGACCTAAAGCACAAGGTATGGTTAAGCAACCTGGATCTCCTAGCTTCTTAGGCACTATCTCCATATGAATAACCGCGCTACACTCTTCGCTTAGTACAAGCACCTCTTTGCTTTCTTTGTTCTTCTTCACAAAGGTGTCCTTTAAAAACTTGGCGCACTTGGGCATCATAGCGAGACAGTCTACAAGAGGCAACTTTATCTCCACGTCTCTCAAGTGTTTCTCAAACAGGATCCGGTGCTTCTCTATTAACTGCTTTTTGAAACGACCCGGGAATGGCAACTTCGGTACGTAAGGTGGGGGCACGTAGTCATCCTTCTCCTTGGTGGTTTTCTCAGCCTTTTTCTCAATGAATGCCTTGTCACCTCTTCTCGGTCCTTGGATCCATACGTTGTCAAAGTTTATCTCCTCATTATCAGCTGAAAGTTTACCCTCCCCCTCTTGAATTACAACGTCCTCGTTGTTCTTTGTAGAGACCGGAGGCTCAAGCTCTTTGCCACTTCGTAACGTAATAGCATTGGCATACTCCTTGGGGTTTTGCTCACACTTTCCCGGGAGGCTGTTCTGTCCACTAGTGCTTGCCTTGCCCTTCTCCAGCTGCTTTATCTTGTTGTTGAGGTTTGTGATTTGAGTGGAGAAGTCGGTTAAGGATGAATCTAGCCGAGTGTTCATTTCAGCGAACTTCTGATTTGTTGAAGCTTGCCCTTGTATAAGCTGTTGGAACATTGCTTGAACCGGATCAACTTGTTGTTGCATCGGTTGTTGTTGCTGTTGAGGTGCAAAGCCCGGAGGGTAGTTGGGAGTATAACCCTTGTTTTGTTGTTGTTGCCCTTGGAAGTTGCCTTGCCCTTGACCGTGGAATCCACTACTCGGTTGAAAACCTTTGTTGTAAGGGATGAAAGGCTTAGCTTGTTGAGCAGGGTACACTTGATCTTTAGGGTTGGCTACATTGGTGTTTCGGTAAGAGAGGTTGTTGTTCTGGTAGCCTTGGTTGTAGCCTTGAGACTTGTAGTTGTTTTGTCCAGCCACCCAATTTGCTTCTTCTTGGCTTAGCTCTAACTCCTCTTGGTTTTCATCAACTTCACCAACGAAGTGAACATGCTTCTGATTAGCTAAGACCAACTTGTCAATCTTCTCATGCAACGATTTGAGCTCCTTCTTGTGAGACTCTAATTCTGATCCCCTCGGTGCTCGGTCATAATCCTCGGCATAGTTTCCATCACTCAACGCCAGGTTCTCTATCAGCTCCATACCCTCTTCTACTTCTTGACCGAGGAAGTTCCCTTTGCTAGCTGTATCAAGCAACAACCGGATCTTTGGTGAAGCTCCACTGTATATGGTACTGAGTAGAGTCTCCTCACTGAACCCGTGATGAGGGCATTGGATCGTGTAATCTTTGAAACGCTCCATAGCCTCATTGAATGTCTCGTTGTTCCGTTGAGTGAAACTGCTGATTTCGCTTCTCAACCGAGCAGTCCTGGTGCTTGAGAAGAACTTTGAGAGGAAAGCCTTCTTACATTCAGCCCATGTTGTGATGGTGCCTTGTGGGAGGGTCTTCTCCCAATGTCTAGCTTTGTCTCCGAGTGAAAAGGGGAAGAGACGCAGCTAGAAGGCATCTTCTGATATACCGTTGATCTTAATAATTCCACACACTTGCTCGAAATTGTCCAAGTGCTCCAAGGGGTCTTCCATTGCTAAGCCGTGGAACTTGTTGTTTTGCACCATGGATATGAACCCCGGCTTTATCTCAAAGTTATTGTTTTGTACCGGAGGAGGAGTGATCCCAAACCTATTGTGGTGGGTATTGGGAGAATCTCCGGCTCCTATGATCCTCGGAGGTCTAGCCGCGTGTTGGGGGTTTCCATTACCCCGTCCTGCTGGAGGTGGTCCTTTTGGATGCTCGTGTGCAGCCATGTCTTCAAAGTTAACCAGACCTTGCTGAACAATCTCCTCAAAGGCTCTTGTTTGATCTATGACTCTTCTTTGCCGTTAGTGACCAAGCTGATGAATGTTGTCTAAGGGTTGTAGAAGATTGTTGTCTCCCCTTGAACGAAGATTCATGTACCTGAAAACATACGGTTTAGAGTAGTAGGATTAGTAACTTGAAAAAGGTAAAGACTTAGTCTTTGCGAAGACCAAAATCTCTATGTTCGCTAAGCAACCAAGAATGGCAACGGCGCCATTTGATAAACGATTTCTCACGGTCTAATGCAGCAGAGAGGCTATCAAAACTCTAATGCAAGCAATGTTGTAGTAAGGCAAGCAGGAGATTGTCAATCCACTTCTAGATGATAGAGAATCCACAGAGAATGCAAGGTCTAAGACAAATCTAAGCAAGTGAGACAGTTTATGAGAAATAATCTAAAAACTAAATGCAGCAACCTAAAAAGAGTGAAACCTATTTTAAAATTACTAGAAAGGAAGCAGTTACCACGAGGAACAAACAGATAAATTAAAGGGAGGAGCTTCGAATTGTTAAAATTCGACTAGTGGATCGACCACAAGATCGACCACTAGATCAAGCAGAAACGATCGATCTCGTCTAAAACCATAAGAACAATGAATCTAAAGACCAGGATGCTATCAGGTAACCAGCTAAACATGATATGAGACGTAAATATGCTAGAAGAGAGGGCTTTAGGGTTGAGATTCATATAAGGGGTTTCAAAAATCGATCATGGGTTTGAAACTTTAGATCGACTCACTTGGTGAGGATCTCTAAGCCTCGAAAACGAAACAAGATCTATCCGTGGCTTTCGGTATAGATCACTCTTTCATCCTCTCCTCCAAACCCATGGCTTTTGGTGGAAAGAGAGGTTGAAAGGCAAGGAAAACAGATTTCGAACAATGGCTTAACTAGTCCCCCAAACTTCCATGGCTTTTGGGAAGGGGTAACTAGTCTCTAAGGTGAGATCTTCCGAGGCCCCTGGATCCTGTCAAGGTAAGGGACCTCTCGGACCTTGAAGCTCTTGGCGTGAGAGTCTTCAAGCATTAAGCTTTCAACACCTTAGAAGAGATAGCCTTAAAAACGTTTAGAAAACAAACCAAGATCGAACCTTTTCTACCCCTTAATCCTCTCAACCCCTAACCCAAAGTAAACTACTCACTACACATAAAGTAAATCAAGCAAGGTAGAAGAAATGAAACGATAAACATGAAACAACGACTAGATTAAACGATAAGGTTTGAGAATACAAAAGCTTGAAAAGAAAAACTGGTTCAACAATGGTCTTCTTCCGAGAAAACGAGAGAGAAAACTTAAAAGAAAAGGTTAGAAATCTAAAAATTTTCCAAAAAGCATTCGCCGCCTTGCCTAAAATGCCAAAACAGTCCAATGGTCCCCCCTTCGCTAACAGCCAAAAACGGTTGAAAGGAAAGAGATCGACCATTGGATCGAGTTGTTCTCTCGATCATATCCGGCCATCGTGTCTTAGGCTCGATCCGGGTCTCGATCTTCTTCGGTGAATCGAGTGTTGCATCCGATCTCGGTATCGATCTTCGGGAGGATCGAGTGGTGTACTCGATCCGGCTCTCGCTCTGCATGGCGTCATTTACGTCCGTACCGATACATCGATTGCTTCACTCGATCTCTGTCTCGATCATTATCCTTGGATCGCCTAGTTGGCTCGATCTTCTGGTCGATCAACTCCTAGATCGACCGGCCATGGTCGATCTGCTCCTCGATCACTGGTCCTTAGCACACTCCCGAGCTTCCATGAACTGCTACATCGGCCTCCACGCCTCCACGAACCTCCGTGTCTCTAAAGCAACCAGAAACAACCTGGAATGGATGCAACATGCAGAGAAAATGCATATGCTGATGCAAGAATGCTCTAGGACCCTAAGTGATGCAATCTAGCCTAAAACATGATACAAATGCATGAAAAACTACCTAATGAGTATGCAAAATGTATGCAATATGCAGTGATATCACTACACCATTCAGTGTCCTCACCACGGCTTCACCGAAGAGACTCTACTAAGCACTATCTACCGCGAAGCTTCACCTAAGATTTGCTTGCTACATGACACGGCTAGTAAGGGAAACTTCTTTGGTCAAGAGGTGGAAGAGGGCATGGAGCTGATTGAAAACTTAGCATTGAGTGACGACAACTATGCTGAAGACTACGACCGTGCACCGAGAGGTTCTGAGCTAGAGTCTCACAAGAAGGAGCTTATATCATTGCATGAGAAGATTGACAAGCTGGTGTTGGCCAACCAGAAGCATGTTCACTTTGTTGGTGAAGCGGATGAAATCTTAGAGGAGCTTGATTTGAGTCAAGAAGAAGCCAATTGGGTGGCGGTCAGAACAACTACAAACCTCAAGGGTATTCACAAGGCTACAACCAGAACAACAATCTCTCATATAGAAGCACCAATGTCGCGAACCCTAAAGATCAAGTGTACCCTGCTCAGCAAACAAAGCCTTTCGTACCATACAACAAAGGTTTTCAGCTGAGTGGTGGCTTCCAAGGGCAAGGGCATAGCAACTTCCAAGGACAACAGCAAGGAAACACGGGTTATACGCCAATGTACCCTCTGGCCTTTGTTCCTCAACAACAACCGATGCAACATCAACAAGTTGATCCTGTCCAAGCCATGTTTCAACAACTGATTCAAGGGCAAGCATCTACAAACGAGAAGTTTGCCGAGATGAACACTCGTTTAGACTCCTCTCTCACTGATTTCTCTACTCAGATTACAAACTTGAATAACAAGATCATGCAGCTAGAGAAAGGAAAGGCGAGTACAAGCGGCCAGAATAGCTTACCGGGCAAGTGTGAGCAGAATCCCAAGAAATACGCCAATGCCATTACGCTAAGGAGTGGGAAAGAGCTTGCACCTACGGTTACTCCTAAGAACAACGAGGACGTTGTAATTCGAGAAGGGGAGGGTAAGCTCTCAGCTGATGATGAGATCAACTTTGACAATGTTTGAATTCAAGGGCCAATGAGAGGTGAGAAAGCAGCTGTAGAGAAGAAAGCGGAGCAAGCTGCTAAGGAGAAGGATGCTTATGTGCCTCCACCGTATGTACCCAAGCTACCTTTTCCTGCCCGCTTTAAGAAGCAACTCATAGAGAAGCATCTTAAGGACGTAGAGATTAAGCTACCTCACGTGGACTGCCTTGCAATGATGCCTATGTGCGCCAAATTCTTCAAAGATACGCTTGTAAAGAAGAATAAGGAAAGCAAGGAAGTGCTAGTACTTAGTGAAGAATGTAGCGCCATAATACACAAGGAGATAGTCCTCAAGAAGTTGGGAGATCCTGGAAGCTTCACTATACCTTGCGCTTTAGGTCCTTTGAAGTTCAAGAGCTGTCTTTGTGACCTTGGAGCTAGTATAAATTTGATTCCTCATTCTGTAGCAAAGAAACTTGGCTTTACCCGGTTCAAAGATTGTAGAATCACGTTGGTACTAGCTGACAGGAGCGTGAGGTTACCTGTGGGTTTGCTTGAGGACTTACCAGTGAGGGTCAGTGGTGTAAACGTGCCTACAGATTTCGTTGTGCTTGAAATGGATGAAGAGCCTAAGGATCCGCTCATTCTCGGTAGACCGTTCTTAGCCACCGCCAGAGCCATCATAGACGTGAAGAATGGGAAGATAACTCTGCACTTGGGTAAAGATATAAGGATGGACTTTCATATCAATGAGGTTTTGAAGAAGCCTACGATAGAAGGGCAAGCTTTCTACATTGAGACGTTGGACGTTTTAGCGGATGAGTTGCTAGAAGAGTTGGCTCAGGAGGATTATTTGAAGCTGGCATTGACTAAGGAGCCAGGAGAGTTCTGTTACGTGGATCAGAGGACTCAGGAATACGTTACCCTGCTTGATTCAAGGAAGGTTGTGCTAGAAGTTGAAGGCGCTTGCCTAGAGATCGACTCCGAGATCGATGACATTACTCGATCCAGGGGTCAAATCGACAAGACAATCGAGAACAAAACTCGATCCGGTGCAACAATCGAAAATCAGATCGAGGGTGATCGATCCAGGAAATTAATTGAGTCTGAGAACGAGAGATGCCTTCCGATCAGTTCAGGGTCTAATCCGGAGATCGACCCAGCGTCTCGATCTCTCTCTCGATCCACATTAAATCGAGTGAGTGAATCGAGTGAAACTGCTCGATCTAGACGACATTGAGAGCAAGATCGACTGGATGACTCAATTTTAGAGGGGACAACGGTTCAAGAAAGCAGCCTTAAGGGTCATGTCTCGGGTTCTAAGGAGGGTTCCAAGGAGGAAAACAACAGCAACAACCACGAGGATTATTGGAGCGAGCTGCTAGCCCCAAAGGTGGACCTTAAAGAGCTCCCAAAAGGGCTAAGGTATGCTTTCTAATGGCTTACCGAAACATATCCCGTGATTGTGAATGAGAACTTAAGTGATGATGAGTTGCACTCGCTCTTAACTGAGCTGAGAAAGTATAGGAAGGCCATTGGGTACTCTCTAAGTGACATCAAGGGCCTTTCACCAATGCTTTGTACTCATAGGATTCACTTGGATACTGAGAACGCCTCTTATATAGAACATCAAAGGCGTTTGAATCCTAATTTGAAAGAGGTTGTTAAGAAAGAGATTCTTAAGCTATTAGAAGCTGACGTGATCTATCCCATAAGTGACAGCACGTGGGTTTCGCCTGTACACGTGGTGCCTAAGAAGGGAGGGATCACAGTCATTAAGAATGACAAAGATGAGCTTATACCTACTAGAACTATTACAGGACACCGTATGTGTATTGATTATAGGAAGCTTAATCTTGCTACTAGAAAGGATCATTTTTCCCTTGCCTTTTATTGTTCAAATGCTTGAAAGACTTGCTAATCATCCCTACTATTGCTTTCTTGATGGATATAGTGGATTTTTCCAAATACCAATCCATCCAAATGATCAGGAGAAGACGACCTTTGCATGCCCTTATGGCACCTTCGCATATCGAAGGATGCCATTCGGGTTGTGTAACGCACCGGCTACGTTTCAGCGTTGTATGATGTCGATCTTCTCCGATCTAATAGAACAGATGGTAGAAGTGTTTATGGATGACTTCTCGGTCTATGGTGCGTCCTTTTCTCTGTGTTTGTTGAATCATTACAAGGTACTAAAGCGTTGTGAGGAGACAAACTTGGTGCTCAATTGGGAAAAATGTCACTTCATGGTGAAGGAAGGGATCGTGCTTGGCCATAAGATATCAGAGAAGGGCATTGAGGTTGATAAGGCTAAGGTTGAGGTCATGATGAGTCTTGAGCCGCCGGTTAATGTTAAAGGAGTGAGGAGCTTCTTGGGACACGCCGGCTTCTACAGGCGCTTCATTAAGGATTTTTCTAAGATTGCACGCCCTCTTACACGGCTGTTGTGCAAGGAAGCTGATTTTGTTTTTGATGAGGAGTGTTTGCAAGCTTTCGTGACCATCAAGGAATCTCTAGTATCCGCGCCTATAGTGCAAGCACCAGACTGGACTCTACCGTTCGAGATTATGTGTGATGCTAGTGATTATGCTGTGGGAGCTGTTCTATGTCAAAGGAAAGATAAGAAGCTGCACGTGATTTACTATGCTTCAAGAACCTTGGATGACACGCAAACAAGGCATACTACTACGGAGAAGGAGCTATTGGCAGTAGTGTTTGCCTTAGAGAAGTTCCGGTCATTCCTCGTGGGTTCCAAGGCCATTGTCTACACAGATCACGCGGCTTTGAGGTACATCTATTCCAAGAAGGACACTACGCCGAGGCTTTTGAGATGGATTCTTCTTCTTCAGGAGTTTGGCATGGAGATCAAAGCCAAGAAAGGGATAGAGAACGGCGTTGCTGACCATCTCTCTCGGTTAAGAATCAACGAGTCTCTACCTTTAAATGATTCGCTCCCCGAGGAACAACTCATGGCGATCACTACGGCTGTTTGTGGAAATATAGAAGGGCAGTTTGAGGAGGTTCTGAGCTTCAAAGAGGTGGATCTTCCTTGATACGCGGACATTGTGAACTACTTGGCATGTGGGGAAGAGCATGTGCATCTTGACAACTACCACGTGAAGAAGTTCATGAGGGACGTAAGCCACTACTTTTGGGACGAGCCCTATTTATACAAGAGAGGTGTGGACTGCTTATACCGGAGATGTGTTACAAAGGAAGAAGCCAAGGAAATTCTCTTTCACTGCCATGGCTCTTCATACGGAGGACACTTTGCTTCATTCAAAACCGCTACAAAGGTTTTACAAGCCGGTTTCTGGTTGCTGTCTATCTTCAAGTTGCACGAGCTTGATGAGCTAAGACTGGATGCTTACGAAAGTGCTAGGATCTACTAGGAGCGTACTAAGGCTGCTCACGACAAGAAGTTGGTACCCAAGGAGCTTAAGGAAAGGAGTATGGTGCTGCTTTACAATTCAAGGCTCAAACTCTTTCCAGGAAAGCTAAAGTCACGATGGAGCGGTCCGTATAAAATCAAAGAGGTATTGCCCTACGAAGCTGTCACGTTGGTAGGCAAGAGTGGGAATGCGTTCACAGTGAACGGACACAGAGTTAAGCCATACATGGCAAGTGCATTTGACAAGGAGAGCACCACAATGCTTCTCCAAGACCCGCCATCTGCCTAAACCAAGTAAAGTCTAGCTAAAGACGTTAAAGAAAGCACACTTGGGAGGCATTCCCATGTCTATCTTGTACATATTTTTGCTTTATTTCTCTTTCAGTTTTATGTTTTTATCTTATGAATGTGTAGGAACAGGTATGAGGGATTGCAGGCCCTGATCTTAGATCCAAAAGGAGTAAGAAGGGGCGAGTATAGCTAGAGATCGAGTGCTAGATCGACTCATCCTGGCTCGATCTTTGTTAGATCAAGCTAGTGAATCGAGAGGAGTTAGTCGATCTAGACGAGATCGAGTAGACGGATCGTGTGACACAGTCCATCACGAGAGGACGAGCACCCTATACGTTTAGCTTGAAAACAAATGAGAGGTGGATCGATTGAGTCACTAGATTTACAAGGCTGGATTGAGTAGTCTACTCGATCTGCCACTCGATCCAAGCTTAAATCGACCCCTGAATCGAGAGCGTTGCTCGATCATGAGGACTTAGTCATCGTGCCAAAAACTCAAGGAACGTGAGGTGTTATCGATCCAAGACTCGATTCAATTCGAATCGAGTCCAAAATTGAACAACCCTCTCGATCCAAGCCATTATGAGCATGAGGGCGAGTCCTAGATCGACCAAATGGACTCGATCTCTGATACAAGACTCGAAATCACTTCAAGTAGTGTTCCCTTGAAATCGTTGCTTCTAGCTTAAAGGGGTGGAATGAAGACTTGGATAATTGAAAGTCTGGTTGAAGCTTGATGACCACAAACTCCAAAGGTTAGACTCTAGTTCTTCATGGGCTAATCATCACAAGAACAACTAGATTCTACACTTCTCACAAGCTCTTTGAATCCCTCAAAAAGAACTTAATAAAAAGCAAAAACAAGAACGTAAACAAAGAGATACTTTTCTTTGAAACAAAACAACTTTCTTTTGATTAATAATTTCGTGACTTGAATAATACAATGCTTGATCTTTATATAAGGCTCAAAAATAATAAAACAAACGTTAACTAATGATTAAAAATCAAGCAAAGATCAAGACATAACTTCTACTAGCCGTTAGGCTTCAATGGGTGGGATTTGGTCTTTGGCAATGAATGGGGGATCTTCCTTAAGTCTTCTGCACGAAATGAATGAGATGAATCTTCTAAGGATGATGAATGGTCGAGATTGAATGGCTGATATAGTTGTTGGCCCTCCTTTCCTTGCTTTCTCCTTGAACCAATAAAGTTGGTTCCATCTTTGGTAAGTGGCTCTTCTTTGATATCTTCTCGGTTTTGGCTGGTTTGAGTTTGGTTATTGATTTGGTCTGGCGGTTTAGGAATCTTGATATACTCTGAAACGGCTCTTGGTAGTCGAATGAAGTGGCTGCTCGAATAAAATGTCATGTAATCTCTTCTTCCCTTAGATAACTCCAATAAGGCTCCAATTACATGATTTGATGGTTTGGTAGAATTTGGTGGTTCTCCTTTGGTTTGGCTCCGGTTTCTGACTTGAATATCTTCATTAAACAGCAAAGGTGGGTCGAATAAGATGTTGGCTTCATATATCTTCTAGCTTTCCATAAATGGCTCCATGGAATCACTTGTTAGCTTAACCAAGTGATTTGGCGGTTTTGCTGGTTTAAATTGATTCTCCTTGCTTCTAAACTTGGTTAGCAACGTCTTGGTTGGATCAGGAGGCTCTCCAGAATGATGGTGTTTCATGGTTAAGTCCCTAGCATCTCCAAGCTCAGCAACAAGTCCTCCTTTCTCCACGGGTACAAGCTGTTCTGCATCATCCTTAACTCCATGGCTCCACTTCTCGGTTGTTCTAAGTGAATTGGACTTGAATCTTACATCAATCTCGTGCCGATGTAACATTTTCTTTTCCTCTCTTCCTCTTTCCCTCCGGTTTTTAAATTCAAAAAATTGTCAAGGCAAGCATCATTGACCATGAAAGATGTGCCTTGACCACAGCTTTTGTCAGAAAACCACTTCTTTACCCATGGTTTTGTTTTTGTTAGCCTTTAAATGTTTTCAACCACTTTCACACTCTCTCATTCTTGTTTTCTCGAGTTTTTAGGCAAAAGAGAGTGTAAATTCTTGTTTTCTAAAGGCTAACAAGCATCTTTTTCAATCTTTGCAAAGGTATTTTCGAATCTTTAAGAAAATCTTCAAGAAAATATCCCTTTTTATTCGCTTTGATTATTTTAGATGCTAGGACGGTTTTAAATTTATAAAAATAGCTTGATAATAGGAAAAATTCTTGATTTCTCTCTATCTCTAGATATGATTCTCTATTATTTTGTAATAATTTTTATAAATCCTCCAAAATTCTAGGGTATTAGTTATAAGTTTTCTTCTTTGCTTCTCTTTTTCTCTCATCATATCGCCGTTTTGCTCATTGCTTTGCTTGAGAAAATTGTTTCAGGCACAATGTCTCCCAAAAGAACGAGAGAAGAGACAGCACAAGAAGGAGGAAACCAAGAAGTGGCTGTTCAGGAGAGGATTCGTTGGAGTAAGGATGAGAAACGAGACAAGGAACGGCTTCAAAGGCTGAGGTTCGAGGCAAGGGATAGATCACGTCAGAGGATTGCTGGCCAAGATGGGGATTCTAGGAGATTTTGATCAGCTCCTCCAGAAGATAGGGCTGAGGTGTTTGTCACAGATGGATTGCCCAACCTTTCTCGAATTGACAATCGACTTCCTTGCAACTTTGGATTTTGCGTACGAGAATCCTAGCGTCCCAATTCCTTCTCAAGGCCGCCTCTCCTTCAAGATAAAACGCCAAACCTTCAGTCTCTCAATCCCCGAGCTTTGCCAGGCTTATGGCCTCGATGCAGCTGCTACGAAAGTGGAGTTTCCCTCCTTCACTCAAGCAAAAGATTTTTGGGACCTCATCGCCAATGAAGACTACAAGGCGAATACCGCAAAGATCAAGAGAGTGAGGAACCCGGTGCTACGTTACACCTTGATGCTGATGGCCAACACCTTTAGTGGTCAGTCCGTAGCCCCCACGGTGAACAAGCCAGAGCTTTGCTTTTTGTTCCAAGGCCTTAAACATCTTCTTTGTGATCCGGATAAGAACGAGGAGCAGTTGGAAGAACAGCTCGGAGATGACATGAACTACGGGTGCATACTTGCTGCTTCATTGGTCAAATACAAGGCGTATGCCTTGAGATGGAAGGCAAGCTCGTCACTCGTTGGTGGTTTCCTCACACCCTTGTTCGTGCAAGTCGGCGTACCGCTTCAGAACTGCACTCCCGTTCCGGATAGAGCCTTCATGGACGAGACGTATCTAAGGAACAGTGATAGCTTGGGACGCACGCCAGCCGAGGGCATCTTTGAATACTTGTTCATTGATGAGGAGAATGAGAAGAGGGCGTGCATCTTGCCAAACCAAACTGAGACCGAGCTGTTGGGGATTGGGAACATCGAGTTTCTTCCAAGTGTAGAGGAGTGCTTTGCTCCTCTAGGAGCAGCGGCAACCATTCAGCAAGCTACTCGCCCTAGATCGGAATCTCCAGCCACGGATGATGAGATGCCCGAAGCCTCTGTCCTCCCTAAGCTTGACTTTGAGCCGCGGACCAAGACCGAAAAGTTCTTTGCTTCTGTTGTGGAGATGCAAAGAAAGATCAACAAGTGGCAGAGCAAAGTCATTAAGAAGCTTGCCAAGAAGGTCAAGGCGCTTCAAGGAGCTTCACCAAAGCAGGCTGCGAGTGAGGAGGTTCAACAGCCAGAGAAGAGAAGGCTTTCAACCGGTGGAGTTGTCATCCGTGAGACTCAAGGCAGCAAAATTCAGCCGGCGCGTGATTCTCTCCAAGAGCCAGCCTCCAAAGGCAAAGCCATAGTATCTAGCTCGTCTGGAACATCCTCAAGTTCCAGCCGAGGCTAGACCCGAGGTACCAACAACCTTCCATTGTACATGACGTTCATGTTTTCTTGATTTTTGCTTTGTGTTTTAAGCTCTCTCGAATTTGTTTGCCACCGGGACGGTGTCATTCAAGTTTGGGGGAGTATGTGTGTGGTCTTACATGTTTATTTTGCTCTTATTTTATCTTTGCATCCCTTGAGTCTTGCATACATCTAAGGCATAGAAAAGAAAAGAAAAAATTGGTAAAATTTTTAAAAAAAATTCAAAAACAAATCATGTAGTTGCATTCGCATTGTTAAGCCATACACAGGATCCAGGAGCCTCGGAAGATCACACCTTAGAGACTAGTTACCCCTTCCCAAAAGCCATGGAAGTTTGGGGGATTAGTTAAGCCATTCGTTTGAAATCTGTTTTCCTTGCCCTTCGACCTCTCTATAAAGTTTTAAACCCAAGGTCGAACCTTTGAAACCCCTGACCATGAATCTCAACCCTAGGCCCTTTCTCTTAGCATCTTTACATCTTATCTCATCCTTCGCTTGATCTCTGATAGCATCCTGGTCATTAGTTTTACTGTTCTTGCATTTTTAGACGAGATCAATTGTTACTGCTCGATCTAGTGGTCGATCTCATGGTCGATCCACTAGTCGAATTTTAATAATTCGAAGCTTTCTCCTTTAATTATTCTGTTTGTTGCTCGTGGTAGTTTCTTCCTTTCTAGTATTTTTAAAATAGGTTTCATTCTGTTTAAGTTGCTGCATCTAGTTTTTAGAGATTTTCTCATAAACCATCTCATTTCGCTTAGATTTTCTTTAGTCCTTGTATTCTCTGTGCATTCTCTATCATCCTAGAAGTGGATTGACTCTCTCTTGCTTGCTGTACTATAACATGTCTTGCATTTGAGTTTGATAACCTCACTGCAATATAAACCGTACTAAAAGTGACTATCAAATGGCGCCGTTGCCATTCTAGGACTGTTTCGAGAACATAGAGATTTGGGTCTTAGCAAAGACTAAGTCTTTGCCTTTTCAAGTAAATAATCATTCTACTCTCAAACGTGTGTTTTCAGGTACATGAATCTTCGTTCAAGGGGAGACAACAATCTACTACAACCCTTAGACAACATTCATCAGCTTAGTCACTCACAGCAAAGAAGAGTCAGAGAGCAAACAAGAGCCTTTGAGGAGATTGTTCAGCACGGTTTGGTTGACTTTGAAGCTATGGCTGAACACGGGCATCCAGAAGGACCTCCTCCAGCTCACGGGGCAGCAGGAAGGGGCAATGGAAACCCCCAACACGCGGCTAGACCCCCAAGGATCATAGGAGCCGGAGATGCTCCCAATACCCACCACAATAGGTTTGGGATCACTCCTCCTCCTGTGCAAAACAATAACTTTGAGATCAAGCCAGGTTTCATCTCCATGGTGCAAAAAAACAAGTTCTACGGCTTAGCAATGGAAGACCCCTTGGAGCACCTAGACAACTTCGAGCAAGTATGTGGGATGATAAAGATCAATGGCATATCCGAAGATGCTTTCAAACTGCGTCTCTTCCCCTGTTCACTCGGAGACAAAGCTAGACATTGGGAGAAGACCCTCCCACAAGGCACCATCACATCATGGGCTGAGTGCAAGAAGGCTTTTCGCTCAAAGTTCTTCTCGAGCACCAGGACAGCAGGGTTGAGAAGCGAAATCAGCGGTTTCACTCAAAGGAACAATGAGACATTCAACGAGGCAATGGAGCGTTTTAAAGACTACACAATCCAATGTCCTCATCACAGGTTCAGCGAGGAGACACTACTCAGTACCATATACCGTGGAGCTTCACCAAAGATCCGGTTATTTCCTGACACAGCTAGCAAAGGGAACTTCCTCGGTCAGGAGGTAGAAGAGGGTATGGAACTGATAGAAAACTTGGCGTTGAGTGATGGAAACTATGCTGAAGATTATGACCGTGCACCGAGAGGATCAGAGTTAGAGTCTCACAAGAAGGAGCTCAAATCTTTGCATGAGAAGATAGATAGGCTGGTGTTATCCAATCAGAAGCATGTTCACTTTTTTGGGGAAGCTGATGTGAACCAAGAGGAGTTAGAGTTGAGCCAAGAAGAAGCCAATTGGGTGGCAGGACAGAACAACTACAAGTCTCAAGGCTACTACCAAGGCTACCAGAACAACAACCTCTCTTACCGAAGCACCAACGTAGCCAACCCTAAAGATCAAGTGTACCCTGCTCAGCAAGCAAAACCTTTCATCCCTTACAACAAAGGTTTTCAACCAAGTGGTGGTTTCCAAGGTCAAGGGCAGAGCAACTTCCAAGGACAACATCAAAACAACAAGGGTTATACACCTAACTACCCTCCGGCCTTTGCACCTCAACAGCAACAACCGATGCAACAACAAGTTGATCCGGTTCAAGCAATGTTTCAACAGCTAATACAAGGGCAAGCCTCTACAAACCAGAAGTTCGCCGAGATGAACACTAAAGGACTCATTTTGCCTTTGTGTAAAACCGCTGATCTCACTCCTTAGCCGAGCTTTCCTTGTGCTTGAGAAGAACTTAGGCAGAAATGCCTTCTTGCAATCAGCCCATAATGTTATAGTACCTTGAGGTAATGTCTTCTCCCAATGTCTTGCTTTATCTCCAAGGGAAAAAGGAAAACCTTAGTTTGAAGTTGTCCTCCGAGATTCCATTGATCTTGATCATTCCACAAACTTGCTCAAAGTTGTCTAAGTGCTCCAGAGGATCTTCCATAGCAAGGCCATGAAACTTGTTGTTCTGAACCATGGAGACAAATTCTTGTTTGATCTCGAAGTTGTTGTTTTGCACCGGTGGAGGAGTGATGCAAAAACGGTTGTGATGAGTGTTTGGAGCATCACCAGCATCGATGATCCTTGGTGATCTTTGAACGTGTTGGGGGTTTCTATTACCCCTTCCAGCAGCAGCATTGTGACGTGGAGCCTCAGCTTGTTCTTGCTCAGCCATACTCTCAAAATCAACAACCCCAGCTTGCACTATCTCCTCAAAGGCTTGTGCTTGTTCTACTGCCCTTCTTGCTCTTGCACTTCCAAGTTATGAATGTTGTCTAGAGGTTGTAGTAGAATGTTGTTACCTCTAGACCTCAGATTCATGTACCTGAGAAGACAAGTATGAAGGTTGCAAGATTAGTAACCAAATTTAAAATAAAAACTTAGTCTCTACTAAGCTCCAAATCCTAATACTTTCAAGCTAAACCCAAGTTGGCAACGTCGCCATTTGATAAACAATATTGTTTGGGATTGTTTTTATCAAAGCCAAAAGCAAGTTATAGTAGTAGTATAGTTGCTTAAGGTGTCAATCCAGCCTAGGTTGATGAAAGCTACTAAGAATGCAAGAGCAAAGTAAATCTAAGTTAGATTCGGGTAAATGGATGAGAAATTCTATGAATACTAAAAGCAAGTGCTGAATGACCCCGAAAAATATTTTTAAAATCCCACTGAAGGGTTAAACAACTAGCAGATGACTTCTAGGAATTTAAAATGCAACACTAGTAATTTATAAAAATCTAAAACTAACGGCAGATAAACAGAGAAATTTTTAACAACCTAGATTAATGAATTTCAAGACCAAAGATGCAAGCTTTATGACTAGGAAATGATTACTTTGAGTTTTTAAATACAAAAAGAGGATTCAAGGTTGAGGGTCATGTTAAGAGGGTTCAAATTCAAGCTTTGGTTTTGAAAACATTGGATCTACATATTTTTTGCCATCTCTAAGCTTTGAGAAACTAAAAGAGGTTTATACATGGTGTGTGGTATAAACCCTTTCCTCAACCCTTCCTCCAAACCCATGGTGTGTGGTGGAAAGATGGGTTAAAGAACATTAAGAATAGATCTCAAATAATGGCCTAACTAGCTCCCTAAGCATCCATGTCATTTGGGAAAGGATGAGCTAGCCTCTTGGATTTGGTTTTAAGGGACTCCTGAATCCTGTCAAAGGTAAGGTGATCCCTGAGATCATAAAGATCTTTCCCAGGAATCTCTAAGCATTAAGAGCCCAAATCTAAGAAGAGAATAGATTAAGAACAAGAAAAGTCCCAAGCTTAAACCTTTTAAACCCTTCTTAATCGCCCCAACATTAAACCCAAAGAAAACTACTCGCTACACATGATTAAAACCAATGAAAATACAAAGGAAAGGAAGCTAAGCATGATTACACAAGAAAGATTAAAGAAAATACTTAGAACAGTTGTAGTATAGTTGCTTAAGGTGTCAATCCAGCCTAAGGTTGATGAAAGCTACTAAGAATGCAAGAGCAAAGTAAATCTAAGTCAGATTCGGGTAAATGGATGAGAAATTCTATGAAAACTAAATGCAAGTGCTGAATGACCGCGAAAACTATTTTTAAAATCCCACTAAAGGGTTAAACAATTAGCAGATGACTTCTAGGAATTTAAAATGCAAGACTACTAATTTATAAAAATTTAAAACTAAAGGCACACAAACAGAGAAATTTCTAACAACCTAGAACAATGATTTTTAAGACTAAAGATGCAAACTTTATAACTAAGAAATGATTGTTGGTGTAGTCGTAAAATTATTGGTGTAGTCGTAAACACACGAGAAAATTCCTGCTCGAATTTGGTAATTGATTCTCAAATTTAGAAAAATTCTAATAATCCAAAACCAAAATTTAAAACTGAACCAAAAGGAGTATCACACATAAAAAAAAAGTCAAATACAAATTCAAACACGGTTTTTTATAATTCACAACATACAAAAAAAAACACATAGATATATAGAAGTAATAAGTTCATCAGAGTTCAGAAAAGGAGATTGATAAACGACATAAGAAGCAGATGAATGAGTCGTTGCTTCAGCTGAATGAGCCGCCATAATGTCAAGCAAGCCCGGATCAGTTTGGCGCAGATACTTTTCCACCAAGGACAAGTGCTCGAGCTTGTCCTTTTGCTCAGCTACAACTCGGGAATGCTCTTCTTCACAAGCAGCAACTTCAGCATCATGTCGTGTGTTATAAGAAGCCTGCTCCTCGATTTTGCATTGAGCTTCCTTCAGTTGCTCTTCCAATGCCAGAAAGGTTGAAGACTCTCACTTCCTCTTGCCAGTAACAAGATACTCAAGATTGTCCTTGAGGCTTCCAACTCCATAAAGATTGCCTCGCGAATCTTTCTCAGTCGACTATGAAAAAAAAGTGAATCAACGAATGTCATAACAAGGATTGCCAAAACTAATTTACACAAGAATCGGAAATTCAGATGCATAAAGACACCTAATTTAGTGATAAAAGGGCAATGTTACTTTACCTGAAGAAAGATGGCTGTATTGTCATCTGCTGTGAGGTCTGGAGGTGGTGAAGCACCATCTGAAAGAGCTGAATTCGCTGCGAGCTCAGCTAGCTTCTCTTGCACATTCTTCTCATAGTTTGCAGCGATCTTTTCGGCCTTCCAGTCAACATATGTACCATCTGATTTCGTATGTGTCTTAATGAAAACTTCACCAAGACTCACCGGTCTTCCCAATGCCTCTTCCTGCAATGTTGTAAAATAAACAAAGATTAAGAAAGAGTAAGAATAATATACAATATATATATATAAGGTTCTAACCATTTCTTCTTGGATTTGTTTATACGACGTAGGCCCTGGTAAGTAGATGTGAGGACCCATACCATCACGGTCAGACATACGAGCATTAGAATAGATGCTACTCCTTTCCTGTGCTTCATCAGTATCCCAGTAAGCAACCATCTTTTTCCAGAGAGTATCCTCGATCCATCTCGGTCGCTCTCGACTAATCCTGACGTTGCTGACCATGTCTTTCATCCGGCGTTGACATATATCTCTGAAATGCCCTTGAACCGTCCCTGTTATCAAGGGATCCCATGTGTGGGTTTTCTACAAAACAAAGAGAATAGAATGATGTTAGTGAAAGCAATAATAGTAAACCTATATGTGAAGGCTATAGCACATAAAACATTACCATGAACTCAATGAAGAATCTCTCTTTTCTCTCTTGAGGCACACATGACCACCTTTAGTATTCACCATCAAATTTGTTTATAAAAATCTTAGTAATCTTCTGAACCAAGCGTGATTTTTTGTCCCGTGTAAACCTGTAAACACATGAAAACATCATGTAAAGAAGTTACAAAAACAAAGCAAGAGCATGTGCATTAAAACTAAACTACTTAATAGATCATTGAATATCGATTGTATACATTTCGCTGATATAGCAGAGGGATTTAGGGTTAGGTCGGGTGATAAGGTTATGGTTTGGTTTAGGGGTTTAAATTGGTTTTGTAAATTAGGGGTTTAATTTGGTTTTGTAGATTATGGGTTTAATTTGGTTTCGGTTTTATTTTATTTGGTTTTAGATTATGGTTTTTAAAAAATGTGGGTTTTGGAAAATAATAATTTTGTTTAAAATCTAAAATGGATTTAAAAAAAAAAACATTTGGATCCAATTTATGAAAAAATGTTGTTTAAGACTGAAGTTTTAATTTTGTTTAAATATGATATATGTTATATGATAACAATAAAATGTAAAATTACAATTTATTATAAACTGATTTAATATAAAGTTTTACAAATCTTTTTCATTATCATCATCATCGGAAGATGATATATTACATCCAAATTCATCTTCTTGTTTTGCATCTCCAACATCATAATCAAGATCTATTGGGTGCACACCTTGCATCAAATATTTGATTTCGATATCAGCAATTGTACTTAGAAGTACAACATCATCATTTTCTTGTTGCAAAAGAGTCGGTTCCTTATCTTCGTAGTGTCCTGCAACATTTCTTCTCGGATTTACCTTTACAATATCGAGCCATGACCGCTTTGGTTTTTTTTGTGTATGGATACGGAATATAACAAACTTGATCTGCTTGAGAGGCTGTGCAACATCATTATAAAAAAAAATATAAATATATGATATCAACATTTATGTATATATATATGTATATATATAAATATATACCTAGAATAAATGGTTCATATTTAGTGTATCGTCTCGATGAAAGAAGTAAACAATGCCACCATTGCTCCTCCGAGTGCCTCTACCAATAACAGGGTCATACCACTTACACTTAAAAAGTGTTATTTTCAAATTGACCATCCCCTCATACTCGAGTTGTATGATGTCAGTTAAAGTCCAATAGAAATCAGCTTCATCAAATGCATCAGTATAGTTCTCTCCTTTTACACATACACCATAGTTACAAGTCTTTCGTCCCTCGCCGTGATTCTGCGTATGAAACAAGTATCCTCGTGTGAAATATATAGGCCAGGTTTTGGCTTTATTCACGGGCCCATGCACTATCTCTTGAACCCAAGTAGGAAAAAGGTTTGTGGCATTCCAATAAGTAACCTGCATATAGCTATAATATATTAATATACAGAAGTATAAAGAAATATATCTATAGTAGTTAAGTAGCTATGAATATTATTTAAACATACATAATCTTATAACCATATAGGATATTCGTCAGCTCTTTTCGCGTAAAGTTCTTGTTCAAAGAGTTCTGGGTATTTTGCAGAAATGTAATCCTCGAACATATTATAAAAAATCAACACAAATATGAGAAATCATATGGATTATATTTAAACATAAGTTATAAGATATATCATATTATACTTCTCAAATGGCTTAAAATTATCACAATTTCTCAAAACATAGGCATGTACACATTGGTAGTCTTTCTCTGAAAGCCATATTTCATACATTTCTCCACTTGGACGACCTACGTGAGTAAATATATCAGGTACTCCAGGGACATGATATACAGGGACTTCACCTTCAATATGTCTTGTTAACCTATAACCAAATGAGTGAAAATTAATTCACATTAGAAAAGATATCATGTGTTTATAAACTAAATGTGATTAATTTGAGCGGTTACCTTGATTTTGTTTGTATGTGCTCGGCAAAGTAGTGCTCTGAGAAATAAGCTACCTCATCATTGATATATGATTCAACAATCGATCCTGCCGCATATCTTTTGTTCTTTGCTTTTCCTTTCAATTTTTTGAAAAACCTTTCAAAAGGATACGTCCACCTATATTGCACGGGGCCTCCAAGTTCAGCTTCGTAGGAGAGATGTATAGGCAGGTGCTCCATCACGTCGAAAAATGATGGTGGAAATATCTTTCCCAAATTCCATATGATTAGAACAATGTTTTGTTTAAGAATTTGGACAATGTCTTTATGCAGAGTTCTAGAACATAAGTCACGGAAAAATCCTCCAATCCCTACACTATATATTTGAACATAACATTAATGGTTACTATAAAATACTATAATCATATTTATGTATCACATCTCATTGAAATATAAATATTTAGTACCTGATAAAGCAAGATGGACAGTACGGTCTAGTAGCTCTGCAAAGATAAATGGGAGTAGCCGTTCCATAAAAACATGGCAATCATGACTCTTCATGCCTGAAAACATTTTGTTAACCATATCAACACAGCTAGCCTAGTCTGATGCATAACCATCTGGGAACTTAACCGAATGTTTCACATATTCCAATAAACTTGTTCTGGCTTCTTCTGTAATATGAATGCGGGGAAAGGAGCTTACCATCACTATCAACATGTAAGTGTGGCCGAGAACAGAATCGTTCTATATCCCTTTGTGACATGATGGTGTGTTTTGATTTACCCTTCACACTCAAAAGAGTATTCATGATGTTATCAAAGAAGTTCTTCTCTATATGCATCACATAAAGATTATGTCGGAGATTGAGGTCCTTCCAGTACGGCAGCTCCCAGAATATGCTTTCCTTGTGCCAGTTATGCCAATTCCCATAGCCAGCCTTTTTCTTTTCATGACCATTTCCACCGTAATTTTTTGTTTTTGGGGGATTAACACCATGTATTCGCTCGTAATAAACTTGCTCACCAGTTAAAGACTGAGGTGGATACTTATTCAAAGCGTGTTTTCCTTTCAAGAAGTCTTTTTTTGTTCTTCCTTAGTGGATGATCATGAAGGCGAGGAAGAAATCTTCGGTGACAATCAAACCAACACGTCTTTCTTCCACTAGGGAGATAAAATGATTCTGTTTCATCCATGCAAATTGGACAAAACAATTTACCATGAGTCGTCCATCCTGATAACATGCCATACGCCAGAAAATCGCTTATCGTCCACATCAGCACTGCTTTCAGATTAAAATTTTGATTCAAGGATACATCGTATGCGTCGACTCCAGTGGACCATAATTCTTTTAGCTCGTCAATAAGAGGTCGGAGGAAGATATTCAGACTTGCTCGCAGATGATTTGGCCCAGAATTCAGAATTGTGAGAAACAAGTACACTGTATTCATGCACATACCAGGGGGTAAATTATGTGGAGTCAAGATCACAAGCCACAATGAATGATTACGAGACATGCCAAATGGATTGAATCCATCTGTACATAATCCAAGATAAACATTACGAGGTTCTTCTGCAAATAGGAGATGTTGGTCTTGAAAATAATTCCACTCCGCTCCATTTGACGGATGACACATTTCTCCCTCATTTGCTTTGTGCTCAGCATGCCATCTCATTGCCGATACAGTCTTCTCTCTCTGATATAGTCTCTTCAATCTATCAGTAATAGGTAGATACCACATACGACTGTATGGAACTTTGGTTCGCTGTCGTCCATTGTTAGGCTTCCATCTTGGTGCATCACAAAATTGACACTTATCCCACTTTTCATCCTCTTTCCAGAAGACAATTGTATAATATGGGAGGCCTAAATTGCGCATCAATTTCTCTGTCTCGTAATGTAAACCGATTGACGGGTTTCCTTCTGGTAAATAATCCATGAGCATCCAGCAAATCATATTATAATCTGCCTTATTTTGCAGGACCCAACCAGCTAAAGATAACTGCGAGTGACCTTCATGGCAACCCTCGTATAATGGATTTTTTGCCCCTTCCAACAAGTCATAGAATTTTCTTGAATGGTTACGTACCGGTTCTTCTTCATTCTGATAACTATCATCAGGATGATAGTTATCAAAACTGACGGTATCACGAAATGCATCGTGAACCATATCAACATATCTATCTTCTACTACATTACCCACTTCATCCCTCCCACTTATATGTGCCGTATTTACATAACTTGTTCCTAAATCCAAATTAATTTCTTCCCCATGCTTATACCAAATATAATAATCCGACATAAATCCTGTACTATACAGATGATTCCAAACTTTTTTTCTCCAGATAAATTTGTCGTTTTTGCAAACACTTCAAGGGCAGTGAAACTTACCCCTATTGCTCTGCGCTAGAGATTGGTTGTTTGCAAATGCCATGAATTGATCGACCCCCGCTGTGAACTCTTCTGAGAAATTCCCTTTCTCTTCATCAATCCTCTTATACATCCACTCCCGACAATTATAATTAAAATTGTCTGACATTACTATTTATTTCACTCGAAAAAAAAACCTTTCCCTCTTACACAATATAAAAAACTTAATCTTTTTTTTTACTCTTAAACCTTTCTCTCTCACCAAAAATTTAAAAAAAAATTATCTTTTTTAACTCTTAAACCTTTTTTCACTCTTAAACCTTTATCTCTCAAATCTTTTTCAGAATATTAAAGAATTTTTTTTGACCCTACTAATTCTCGGTTTTGATATTGAATGGATGCTGAGAACAAATGATCGAACTTTCTATATATAAAAAATATTGCGACTAATATACGACTAAAATTACGACTATTTTACGAATACAGGTTGTAGTCACAAAAATTAGGTACACCAACTACAGAACATTGAAAACGTATGCATCAGTAATTGTTACGACAAATAGGCGACTGTTTTATGACTCGCCGAAATCAGTTACAAAATAGTCGCAAAAACAGGGACTATTTAACGACTATGTTATGTGATGTCACTATTCCAAGAAAGTAGCAAATTTAGTCGCCATTTTGCGACTATTATACGACAGCCGTTTTCCGTTTTTTGATTTGTCGTCATTTAGTCGTTAATATACGACTGATTTACGACCAACGTTTTTAGTAGCCAATTAGCGAATGTTTTACCACTCTTTCCAAATATCGACAAATGAGTGGCAAATTAGTCGATAATCAGTCGCTATAATTTACGACTACTTTTGTAGTCGTAACATGTAGTCGTAAATTCTCTGTTTTCTTGTAGTGCTATAGTTGTAGTATAGTATGCAAGAGAGTATCAATCCAGCCTGGGTGAAGAAAGAACACTAGGAATGCAAGTACTAAGCAAATCTAAGCAGAATCGGGTAAATAGATGGTAAAATCAAAGAAAACTAAATGCAACGATCAAATGCTTATGGAAACTATTTTAAAATCCCTGAAAGAGGGTTAACTACTACTAGGAGAAAACAGAAGATTAAAAACGCGAACCTACTAATAACCAAAAATCGAGAGCTAAATCGGGTCAAACAGGTCGATTATAACAACTTAAGACAAATGACTTCTAATGATCAAGATGCAAACTTTGTAACTAAAAGATGATTACTTGAGGTTTAAAAATGCTAATAGAGGGTTCAGGATCGAGGGTCATATTCAAGAGTGTTCAAGGGTCAAGCTTTGGTTTGAAAACATATAGACCTACTCATTGATGAGCTTTCCCTAAGCCTTGAGAATCATAAACAGGCTTAGGGAGTCTTGGAAAAGATCTCTATGATTCCAGGGCTTCTCTTACCTTGACCGGATTCAGAGATCCTTGAAAACCAAATCCTAGAAACTAATCTACCCTCTCCCAAACGCCATGGATGTAGAGGAGGTTAGTTAAGCAATTAGTTCAGATCTATAGTCCATGCTCTTCGATCTCTTTTTCCACCAAAAGCCATGGGTTTGGAGAAGAGATTGAGGAAGAGAATCATACCATACGCCATGGATGAGTCTATTTATGATTCTCAAGGCTTAGGGAAAGCTCATCAATGAGTAGATCTATGTGTTTTCAAACTAAAGCTTGACCCTTGAACACTCTTGAATATGACCATCGACTATGAACCCTCTTTTAGCATTTTTAAACCTGAAGTAATCATCTTTTAGTTACTGATAACAAGATATTTATCTCTAGGATGATGCAATGCAACATGAGGTTATCAAAACTCAAGCAGCACTTAGCTGTACTACAATGCAAGAGGAATCTATCCAATCCTAGAAGCTAGAAAGTTCAATGAGAAAGCAAGGATTGAGTAAAGCAAGGCAAATGATGAACGATTTTGTAAAATTCCTAAAAACTAAATGCAACGACTAAATGCAAGGCAAAACTATTTTAAAATTACTAGGAAAGAGTGAACTACCACGACGAACAAACAGAATGGTTAAAATGCAAGGCTACGAATTTATAAAAATCGACTAGTGGATCGACCACAGGATCGCCACTAGATCGAGCAACAACGATCGATCTCGTCTAAAAGTTCAAACGCAATGAAACTAATGACCAGGATGCAACAGGTAACAAGCGAATGACTAGCAAAGATGTAAGAATACTAAGAAAGAGGGTCTAGGGTCGAGATTCACGTTCAGCGGTTTCAAATGTTCAAGCTTGGTTTGAAAACTCTAGATCTACTCACTTTGTGAGGTTCTCTAAGCCTTGAAAACAAAACAAGATCCATCCATGGCGTGTGGTATGGATCACTCCTTCATTCCCTACTCCAGACCCATGGCGTTTAGCGGAAAAAGAGATTGAAGGGCAAGGAAATCAGATTTCAAACACACAGCTTAACTAGTCCCCTAAACTACTATGGTGTTTTGGAAAGGGTAACTAGTCTCTAGGATGTGACTTTCAGAGATCTCTGGATCCTGTCAAGGTAAGAGCTCTCTCTGATCATAAAGATCTTGGCGTGAGACTCTTTAAGCCTTAAGAACTCAACATCCTAGAAGAGAAAGCCATTAAGAACAAGAAAACTCCAAACTTGAAAACCTTTTCGACCCCTTTGAATCCTCTCAACCCCGATTAAACTACTCACTACACATTAAGTAAACCAAGCAAAGCATGAATGATGAAACGATGAACATGTAAAATGATAGATTAAACTTTAAACGATTCGATACAAAGCAAGAAAAGCTTCAAGGTCTAACAATGGCGAAACCGCCTTCGAACAGAGAGAAAAAGATGATAAAAAGATAAAATGAAAACGTCTCCTCCAAAAGCATGCTCGCCGCCTTGCCAAAACAGGCCAAACAACTCGATGGTCCCCCCTTCGCTAGCGGCCAAAAGCGGTTAAAGTACACTGAGATCGACTTCGGGATCGAGCAGCTCTCTCGATCAATTTCAGACATCATGCCTTTAGCTCGATCTTTATCTCGATCTTCCTCGGTGGATCGGGTGCTTCGTTCGATCTTAAAGTCGGTCTTTGGAGGATCAAGTGGTGGACTCGATCCGCCTCTCGCTCTGCATGGCGTCATTCACGTCCGTACTCCTTGATCGATCGCTTCACTCGATCTCTGTCTCGATCAGTCCCCTTGGATCGGCTGGGCTACTCGATGTTCTGGTCGATCTCATCTAGATCGACCGGCCATGCTCGAACCTCTTCTCGATCTCTGGTCCTTATACGGCATTCCCGAATTCTCCAAGTCCCACGAACTTCCTCACGAGCCTCAACACGTCCACGAACCCTCCAAGACTCCAAAGTAGCCGAAAACAACCTGTATGCGATGCAAAATGCAAGAAATATGCATATGCTGGTGCTAGATGATCAGTTGTAATCTTTAGCGAACCTTGTGCTTTTATTTATGTGGAACCCCGAATCCTGTTTAAATGTTTTTGAAAGTTGAATAAATGAATGAGTTGGTTTATATTCCGCTGTGTAATGATAAGAAAGACTTAGAAAAATAAAGGAAAAAGTTTAAAAATATGGCTAAGTATAGAAACGGACTTAAAGGATGTAGTGGGACATAGCCGCGGTACGGTTTACCGGGTTGGGTTACCACAGTTTCTCTCGAAAATGGTAAGAACTTTATGCATAATGCTAATGATAAAGGCAATTGATACATACATGATCAGATTCTCATCTACCGATGTAAACTAACAATGATCCTAAAAACCCACTCATTTTTTTCTTTAAAGCTCACTCACCATCCTAGAGTTTATCCTTTTT
Source organism: Thlaspi arvense (assembly GCA_911865555.2). Lineage (NCBI taxonomy): Eukaryota > Viridiplantae > Streptophyta > Magnoliopsida > Brassicales > Brassicaceae > Thlaspi > Thlaspi arvense. The sequence continues at coordinate 18,873,454 of OU466860.2, forward strand.
TCCAAAGCAAAGGCTTAGCAACCCCCAAATCAAAATAGAAAACATCTTAACTCTTTTAGGCAAGTGAAAAGATTTTAAAAATATTAAGCTCTTTATTTTTTTTCTTATTGATAGCTCTCTTATATTTTTTTTTTCTTTTTCTTTCTTTCTTTTTATTTTTTTTTTATTTTGGCACTTAGGCTCTTTTATATATATATATATATTTTATTTTATTTTTGAGAGAGCTATCTTCTGAAATTATTGGAGCATTATACTTTTTAAACACAAAACCTTTCACTTAAAACATTTTTCTTACTTCAAAAACCAAACTCTTTTGAAACCGAAAGCATATAAACATGAAAGCAACCCCAATGATCCCCCAAACTTATCCTAAGCCTACATCTAGCTTCAAAATGCAACTTATCCCCTAATCATATCGCCTAAACCTAACACTTTATGCTAAGTTCAAACCGGAAGAGGCCTCACAAAGATGTCACACACGAAAACTTGGCTTCAAAGGAAGGTAAGGGTCAAGGTGGGAGTTCTACTTAGGCTCACAAAGAGTGGTAAAAGGAAGAAGAGAGCCTAGATATTTTTAAGATCCATGTGTTCATTTTCAAGTGCATAAGAATGATATTTAAAAAATTCAAGTTAAGGTTTTCACTTAATAGGACAAGTTTCAAATCATGTGAGTTCAATTCAAGTCACGAAAATCAAAACTAGTGATCCAAGCATGGTAATAACTTACTTTCAAAGTGTGAGCAAAGCATTAGAGAACTACCAACTAGGATAATGAAACTATTCATAAGCTTAAAAAACTTTTTGAAGAAAACTTTAACCCCTTTTGCATTCGAGATTCAATCCTAAAATGCTTAACAAGATGAATGCAACTACATGAATTTTTTTGAAAATTTTTAAAAATTTTACCAATTTTGTTTCTTTTATTTTCTATGCCTTAGATGCATGCAAGGCTCAAGTTATGCAAAGATAAAATAAGATCAAAATAAACTAGTCAAAACACACACATACTCCCCCAAACTTGATTGACACCGTCCCGGTGGCAAACACGTTCGAGAGAGCTCAAAACACAAAGCAAAATCAGGAAAGCATGAACGGTATATACAATGGAAGATGGTTGTTACCTCGGGTCTAGTCTCGGCTGGAACTTGAGGATGTTCCAGAGAAGCTAGATACTACGGCTTTGCCTTTGGAGCCTGGCTCTTGAAGTGAGAGGCGCGCCGGTTGCATGTTGCTTCGACATCGAGTTTTGGAAGGGTGTAGGCCTCGGGCATCTCATCTTTTGTGGCCGGGGACTCAGACCTTGGACGTGGAGCGAATGCCGGGGCAGGCGTTCCTCCTAGAGGAGCAAAGCACTCCTCTACGGTCGGCAAGAACTCAATGTTCCCGACACCAAGCAGCTCGGTCTCGTCTTTGTTTGGCAGGATGCACACTCTCTTCTCATTGTCCGCGTCGATGAAAAGGTTAGCGTAGAATCCTTCTGCTGGCGTGCGTCCCAAGCTGTCGGTATTCCTTATGTAGATCTCATCCATGAAAGCTCTAGCCGGGACGGGTGTGAACTCATGTATTGGTATGCCGGCTTGCACGAACAGAGGCGTGAGGAAACCGCCAATGAATGAAGAGCTTGCCTTGCACCGCAAGGCATATGTTTTATACGTCACCAAAGAAGCAGCAAGTACGCACCCGTAGTTCACGTCATCACCGAGTTCATCCTCCATTGGCTCATCATTCTCCGCCAGATCACACAACAGATGCTTCACGCCTTGGAACAAGAAGCAAAGCTTGGTCTTCGTGACCGTGGGAGCAACTGACCGTCCGCTGAATGTGTTGGCGATCAGCTTCAAGATGTACCTCAGCATCGGGCTTCTCACTCTCTTGATTTTGGCGGTCTTGGCCTTGTAGTCATCGTTGCTGATCAGGTCCCCAAAATCGTTTGCCCGCGTAAAGGAGGGGAACTCGATCATGGTGGCGACTGCGTTGAGATCATATGCTTGACACAGCTTGGTGATTGAGAGGCTGAAAGCTTGACGTCCGATCTTGAAAGAGAGACGACCTTGTGAAGGAACAGGGATGCTAGGGTTCTCGTAACCAAACTCCAACGTGGCAAGGAAGTCTATTGTCACTTCTGGAATGGTTGGAAAATCCATTCATGACAGACATCTTAATCCAATGTTCTTGAGGAGTTGGTCGAAATCTCCAAGAATCCCCAGCCTAGTGAGTAGCCCTCTATCCCCAAATTTGGTAGGCTCGAACCGAAGCCTCTCCAGCCGCTTCTTGTCCCTTTTCTCATCCTTACTCCAGCGAACCCTTTCTTAAACAGCTACCTCTTGACCTTCTCCCTCTTGTGCTGTCTCTTCTTTCGTTCTTTTGGGGGCCATTGCGCCTGAAACAAAGTTCTCAAGCAAAGCTATGAGCAAATAAACGATATGTTAAGAGAAAGAGAGAAGCAAAGAAGAAAGTCGATAGCTAATACCCTAGAATTTTGGGGAATTTATATAAATTATAGCAAAATAATAGAGAATCAGATCTAGAGATACTAGAAAATCCAGAATTTTTCCTATTATTAAGCTAGTTTTAAAAATTCAAAACCGTCCTAGCATCTAAAATAATCAATTGCGAAATAAAAAGAGATTTTTCTAAAGATTTTCAAAGATCCGAAAATACCTTTGCAAAGATTGTCAAAACTGCTTGTTCGCCTTTAGAAAACAAAGAACTCTCACTCTCTTTTACTTAGCAACTCGAGTAAACAAGAATGAGAGAGTGTGAAGTTGTTGAAAACATTGAAAGGCTAACAAAAACAAAACTATGGGTAAAAGAAGTGGTTTCTGACAAAAGACTTGGTCAAGGCTCATCTTTCATGGTCAAAGATTTCTGCCTTGACCAAGATTTGAATTTAAAAAGTGGAGGGAAAGAATGAGAGAGGGAAAAGAAAATGTTACCTCGGCACGAGATCGAGTCCTTTTGGTCGATCTGGGACTCGATCTCATGCCCATAATGGCTTTGATCGAGAGGGTTACTCGATTTGAGACACGATTCGATTTGAATCGAGTCGTGGATCAATTGGCTCTCTTGTTCCTTGAGTTTTTGAAATCATGGCTAAGTCCTCGTGATCGAGCCATGCTATCGATTCAGGGGTCGATTTAGCTTGGATCGAGTGATGGATCGAGTTGACTGATCGATCTGTCTATGAAGGACTTTCCCGAGAGAAAATAGATGGGTCGATCTAGATGGGACCGATCGATCCGTGCTTATGTAGATCAACCTTGTCACCCGATCTGTCTACTCGATCTCGTCTAGATCGACAGACTCCTCTCAATTCACTAGCTCAATCTAGCAAAGATCGAGCCAGGATGAGTCGATCTAGCACTCGATCTTCTAGCTTATATTTGCCCTCTTCTTGCTCCTTTTGGAACTCAGAGCATGGCCTGCGTCTCTCATAAAACTGGAAAAGAAATAAAGCAAGGATATGTACAGGATAGACATGGGAATGCCTCTCAAGTGCGCTTTCTTTAACGTCTTTAGCTAGACTTTACTTGGTTTAGGCAGATGGTGGGTCTTGGAGAAGCATTGAGGTGTTCTCCTTGTCAAATGCACTCGCCAAGTATGGCTTAACTCTGTGTCCGTTCACTGTGAATGCATTCCCACTCTTGCCGACCAGCGTGACAGCTCCGTAAGGTAATACTTCCTTGATTTCATACAGACCACTCCACCGTGACTTCAGTTTCCCTGGAAAGAGCTTGAGCCTCGAGTTGTAAAGCAGCACCAAACTCCATTCCTTAAGCTCCTTAGGTACCAGTTTCTTGTCATGAACAGGCTTGGTACGCTCTTTGTAGATCCTAGCGCTCTCGTAAGCGTCCAGTCCTAGCTCATCAAGCTCATGCAACTGGATCAACCGCTTCTCCTGAGCTGTCTTCAGATCAAAATTCAACCGCTTAACAGCCAACAACGCCCTATGTTCCAGCTCAACGGGGAGATGACATCCTTTGCCGTAGAGAAGAGTGAAAGGAGTGGTACCAATAGGTGTATTGAAAGCAGTCCGGTAGGCCCACAAAGCGTCATCTAACTTCACCGCCCAATCCTTCCGAGTAGTCCCAACTGTTCTCTCGAGTATCGCCTTGATCTGATGGTTAGAGACCTCCACTTGGCCACTCGTTTGAGGATGGTAAGGAGTAGCTACCTTGGGCTTCACGCCATACTTCTTTAGCAGATTTTCAAACAGCTTGTTGATGAAATGACTCTCTCCGTCGCTTATCACCACCTTGGGAACTCCAAACCTCGGGAAAATAATGCTCTTAAAGAGCTTGATCACCACCTTAGAGTCGTTTGTTGGGGAAGCAATGGCCTCAACCCATTTAGAGACGTAATCAACAGCTACTAGTATGAACTTGTTGCCGTATGATGAAGGAAACGGTCCCATGAAGTCTATGCCCCACGCGTCAAAGACGTCTACCTCAAATATGGGAACTTGAGGCATCTCATTCCTCTTAGTAATATTCCCAGCTCTGTGACAAGCTTCGCAACTCATCACGAACTCATGGGTGTCTTTGAAGATGGACGGCCACCAGAAGCCGGCTTGTAAGACCTTAGTGGCGGTTTTGAATGAAGCAAAATGTCCTCCATACAAAGACCCGTGGCAATGAAAGATGATGTCTCTCGCTTCCTCCTTTGTCACGCATCTTCTGTACAGGCTATCAACACCTCTCTTGTATAAATAGGGGCCATCCCAATAGTAGTGGCTCACGTCTCTCATGAATTCTTCCTATGGTAGTTGTCAAGATGCGATGGATCTTCCCCACATGCCAAGTAGTTCACAATATCCGCGTACCAATGGAGATCCTCCTCTTTGAAGCTCAGAATTTCCTCAAACCGCCCTTCTAAGCTCCCACAAACAGCCGTAGTGATCGCCATGAGTTGTTCCTCGGGGAGAGAATCATCTAAGGAAGAGACTCGTCGACTCTTAACCGAGAGAGATGGTCAGCAATGCCGTTCTCTATCCCTTTCTTAGTTTCATGGGAAGCACGTTTTCTTCGTTCAGAAATATGATATCATGCATGAACAGAGCTGGATCTGCTTCTTTCGTCTCTGTTTGATTTGCTTCTTGTAACTTTTGATGTCTGTCCGGACAAGTGAAGGCATAATGTCCTGGTTTATCGCAATGATAGCAAATCAGCTTTGATCTATCCTTTTTCTCTTTAGAATGCTTCTGATCACTTTGATTTGATCTGTCTTGCGAGTTTTTCCTTCCTCTCCCTCGTCCTCTTCTCCCTCTTCCTCGTCCCCTTCCTCGAGATGAGTTTGAGCTCCTTTCTTCAGAGTTTGCATATAGTACCTTCTCTTGTGAGCCATTACCGTCTTCGTCAGGTAACTCTCTCGTTATTGATGTTTAAAAAATATAACTCAAAACTAAACACCTTATTCTTGATATCAATTGTCGTAACTCGACATTGATATATATAGGCTTTAGCACAAATTTGTCTAATTTTCTTTTTCTATTACTATTAAAGATAAGAAACTACTCTTTCCTTTTTCCTAATAACAATAGAAGATTTCCTTTTGTCTTAAAGCTTATCTAACATGATTTAGGGTAAGAGTTTGGGGTTGTGATTTGGGGTAAGAGTTTGGTGGTTTAGAACAATTTAGGCATTGGGTAGATAGTAATTTATCCTTGTATGCCTAAGTTGTGCTTCACCTTTAGCATTATGCCTATGTTCATTCCATTTTGAGAGAAACCCTTGCATTTGAACCCACATTTTGATGGGATCATTTTTATCTCATGATTTTAACCCCTAGCCAAATGATTCCACTTGATTTGCTTAAACATGATTCACTTGGTTACATAGTTTAATTGAATGTTGAGGAGATTAACTGATTTAAGTATTTGACTAAGTTGAGCTAGAGATCATTTTGAAACTAAATAGGCATGGCTATGTTCTTTAAAGTATATTGTGTTTTGCATCCTACAATTAATCACTTGGACATTGATTTCACTTCTTTACCTTAGCATTTTTTGGATTAGAGTGCCTACCTTCAAACCTCACTTCCTCCTTGTCTTAGTTTGTTTGCTTGTAGAAAAGCTAAAGACAAGTGTGGGGGTATTGATATCTCTATTATTTATACCATCTTTGCATGCATTCATTACTAGTTTTAGTCATTTAATATGCATATTTTGCTTCTTCTTGTCCCATTTGCATACATTTTGGAGTTAGTGTAAGTTTAGGAGTTGCATTTCATTTTCTATACATTTGGAGTTTTATTAGGTACTAGAACGAGTTTGGAGACCAAGTGGTGCAATGGATGTTAGTAGGGAATGGAGCAAGGAGGAGGACAAGGTCGGATGGACCAATATCAAGCAGGATATCGATGTGATCTGACCGATATGGCGCATATCAAGATGTATATATAGGAGTTCATGCTGATACAGATGTGTCAAGGCGTTCAAAGAAGCATATCGACAGGGAAGACCTGGATACATTAACATGAATTCATATCGAGCAGTATATCGATCACCCAAGTCGATACACCGGAGACAGGGCAATATCAGAGTGTTATAAAGATTGGAATGATTATATGGTTGAAGAGAGAAAGTTCTTTAACTTGCATAATGAGGATCCTCTTGAACATTTGTACCACTTTGAGAGAGTTTGTGCTATGACAAAGCTTAGTGGAGTTTCAGATAATGGATTCAAACTATGATTGTTTCCTTTCTCTCTTGGTGATAGAGCTCAATTGTGGGAAAAGTCTTTATCGCAAAGAAGTATCACCTCTTGGGAACAATGCACATGAGCTTTCTTAAAAAATTTCTTCTCACCCTCTAGGACTGTAAGATTCAGGAATGAGATTTCTAACTTCAGACAATGGTCCGATGAGAGCTTTGGAGACACTTGGGAAATGATTAGAGGCTTCATTCAGAAATGCCCACATCATGGTTACATCAAAGAGATGCTTATGACCAGTCTCTAGAGAGGTGTTCTACCAAGAGTAAGAATCCTTCTAGATACAGCAAGCAATGGTTATTTCCTTGGCAAATATGTTGATGAAGGATGGATACTAGTAGAGAACATGGCACTAAACAATTGGGACTATGTTGATGAGTCTGAGCAGCATGCAGGGGCAGCTGAAGAAAGGTTGGAAGCAGCAAGACATATGGTAAAAGCTATGCAGGAAAAGGTGGATATCTTGCTCAATGGAGGCCCTCACATTCACCACCATCAAAGGTCTTCTTATAATTCACTTGGCGCCTATAACCAACAGCAAGGGAACATGATACTCCCTACTACTCCTATGCAGCCTGCCTTGGCACCTCACAACAACCAAGCAATCAGCCTTCTCAAAATTTGGACATCAAGAAATTTTTCCTTCAAATGCACCAAGCCCAAACTGCTGAAATTGAAAGAAGTATACCTGAAATTCATAGATGAATGGCGGAAGCTCAAAGAAGCATGGATGCTGAAATTCAAAAAAGTATTGACTCCACCAACAACAACTTCCAATCCCAAATAGACTCCTCGACTATGAAGCTGATTAGACAAGAGAAAATTTCTCAGCCCTTAGAGTATTGATATGGTATCTCCTCTGTAATAACCTTGTCAAAGAGCTAAACGACCCGAACAGAGCTTTCAGTTATGGAAACCTCTCGGTACAATTTTAAATATTATGGGACGTTGCATGGATGTAGCCAAGACCCTACTAAAGGTCGTGGAAGAAGAATTTCTCCAAGAAACATTCTATCGAGTTCTTTAAAAATCGAACAGTTCGATAGATGTGTCCGAGCCGCGAAATGGGTTAAGCAGAGGAAAAACCCACTCGTTCGAGAACCTATCAACTCGGGAACTTGGGAAACTTATACTGAGACTTGGAGGAGCCTATCTACCAAAGTAAACCGTCAAAATTCCAGAGAAAGTCTATAGACGCACTTGAGATCCGGAATAGAGCTAAACGGAGTGAACACGGCACGGAGATGGGTATATTTCATTACTTCGGGACTAAGGAGGCAGGAATGAGTCATTTTAATCACATGCTTATTTCGGATTGGTGGGGAAGAGATAAGAATGATTAGTTGGCGTGCTGGCATTTTCTGATTGGTTGGAGGAAAGAAGGTAAGGTGTTAACTCCTCATTGGTGGAGAAACTCTATATCAAGACCCTTAACCCTCAACCCACCCCATTAGTTACTGCCTTAGGCGTGCGAATGAGTGTGTGTGAGAGAAAAAAAGAGAGAAGAAACGAGAGTGAGTCCATGAGAGAAAAAGAGAGAGTTGGTTCGGTTTTGTGAGAGAGTGTTTGGATATGTGTTTTGAGTGAGGGAGCGGTGGCTTAGGTCTTCGGTCTGAGTATTGTGTGGTCGTGAGTGCCTATATCTGAGGAGTTTGAGGAAGATTTCTTCAGATCTGGTGAGTCCTGGTAGTGGTGGACTATCGTGGTTGATGTTCGTGGTGCAGCGTAGATCTTGGATCTGCATTGTAGCACAACACTAACCTCGGTAGATTAGGTTGTGTGCTTGTGTGTATGTGTGTGACTAACGTGTGATGCAGGAAAACTCGTATCAGTATATATCCAAGTGTATACTAACGTTTAAGTGCAGGATCAGCCTTGGATCTGTTAGATCTGAGTGCCGCAAAACCCATTGGGTGAGGTAACGGTTTGGTGCATGTCCGTCGGACATGTTATCATCCTTACCGAGTGATAAGAAGGGTGTAAGGACTGCCGGATCTCAGATCCATTTGCATGTTCCCTCATCGGATGAGTGAGTGTATGATTTATGGTAAAACCCGATGAACGGCTGGAAGGTCATGTAAGTGGAGTTATAATGAACTTGTATGAGCGAGGTTCAAGCGTTTGGCTTGTAACTATAAACGAGAGTTGGGACTAGAGAAGTTCTGGCTTTGCCGTCACTCTAGAGCGCTAACTTCTCGGAGGTTGTGTGGAGGTGTAATGGCATTTCATCAAGAGAGGATCAACGCGGGTGTGGAGTATAATGGCGTGAGATCCATTATACCACGGAGTCATTTGGTGATATATCCTTCATGACTTAGTGACGGTGTGGTCGGAGCTTCCTGCTCCCCAAATTTAGCGACGGACTGCTAGTTGGGAAGACTCGGCGCTAGACAGGTCTTGCTAACCGAGCCGAGTACTATCCGACGGGATAGTCGGGAAACCAGCTAGGAGTCATGGTTGTCCCGCCTGGGATGTGAACTCACTTGGTGGCTCTCGGATGGAAACCCCACCGACATGTGAACCGACCGAGGAGCTCCCAGGGTGACCGATGTTTCCGGCTTGGCTTGTCTTCGTGATAGTCAAGTGCATGGTGTTTGTAGTACCGATGTTCCGGCTTGGCTTATCTTTGTGATAGTCAAGTGCAGGGTTTCGTGGTAGGGGAACTGGCCGACCCACTTAGAGATCTCTTTGTCCACGCGAGTGTGATGTGTGGCGTGTGGTAGTGTGTGTGCGTTGTGAACGCAGTTTGGTGCGGAAGTGGTAGCACCCTTTTTTATATAGTTTAGCACTTGCATATAAATCTAGGATTGCATGCTAAGGCTATTTATTTTATGTTGCTTCGGCTATTACATGATTGCTTGCGTGCTTGTTGCTTGAGGTTTCTTGGGGATTTTGGTTTTTATATTGTTATAGAGTTCTGGACTCACTGAGTAATCTTAGATTACCCATCCTCTTTTTTTCCCTTCCTCAAGGTAACCAGTAGATGGCCTTAGTAAGCGAGCGTGATCTATCCCATAAGTGACAGCACGTGGGTTTCTCCTCTACACGTGGTGCCTAAGAAGGGAGGGATCACGGTCATAAGGAATGATAAAGATGAGCTTATTCCTATTAGAACCATTACTGGTCATAGGATGTGTATTGATTATAGGAAACTTAACCTTGCGACTAGGAAATATCATTTCCCTTTGCCTTTTATTGATCAAATACTTGAGAGACTTGCTAATCACCCTTACTACAGTTTTCTCGATGGGTATAGCGGTTTCATTCAGATACCAATTCACCCAAATGATCAGGAGAAGACGACCTTCACATGTCCCTACGGTACCTTTGCATATCGAAGGATGCCGTTTGGATTGTGTAATGCACTGGCTACATTTCAGCAGTGTATGATGTCGATCTTCTCCGATCTAATAGAAGAGATGGTAGAGGTGTTTATGGGTTACTTCTCTGTCTATGGTGCGTCCTTTTCTGCGTGTTTGTTGAATCTTTGCAGGGTACTAAAGCGTTGTGAAGAGACAAACTTGGTGCTAAACTGGGAGAAATGCCACTTTATGGTCAAAGAAGGGATCGTGCTTGGTCATAAGATATCAGAGAAGAGCATTGAGGTTGATCAGGCTAAAGTGGAATTCATGATGGGTCTTGAGCCGCCGGTTAACGTTATGGGAGTCAGAAGTTTCTTGGGACACGCCGGGTTCTATAGGCGCGTCATCAAGGATTTCTCCAAGATTGCACGCCCTCTTACACGGTTGTTGTGCAAAGAAGCTGAGTTTGTGTTTGATGAGGAGTGTTTGCGAGCTTTCGTGACCATCAAGGAAGCCCTTACATCAGCCCCTATAGTTCAAGCACCAGATTGGTCTCTACCCTTTGAGATCATGTGCGATGCTAGTGACTACGCCGTAGGAGCCGTTCTCGGTCAGAAGAAAGACAAGAAGCTACACGTGATCTAATATGCTTCAAGAACCTTGGATGACACGCAAACAAGGTAGACCACTACGGAGAAAGAGTTGCTTGCAGTGGTGTTCGCCTTTGAGTAGTTCAGGTCATATCTTGTTGGTTCCAAGGCTATTGTATACACGGATCACGCTGCTTTGCGATACATTTATTCGAAGAAAGACATTAAGCCTCGGCTTTTGAGGTGGATTCTCTTGCTCCAGGAGTTTGACATGGAGATTAAAGACAAGAAGGGAATGGAAAACAGAGTCACTGACCATATCTAACGGCTAAGGATCAACGAGTCTATACCCTTAGATGACTCTCTTCCAGAAGAGCAACTCATGGCGATCACCACGGCTGTTTGTGGAAAGCTAGAGGGGCGGTTTGAAGAGGTGTTGAGTATCAAAGAGGAGGATCTACCGTGGTATGCTGATGTCGTGAACTATTTAGCGTGTAGTGAGGAGCCAACACATTTCAACAGCTATCACAAGAAGCGGTTCATGAGAGAGGCTAGTGACTACTTTTGGGACGAGCCCTACTTATACAAGAGAGGAGTGGACAGTTTGTACCGGAGATGTGTTACGAAGGAAGAAGTTTGAGACATCCTGTATCACTGCCATGGCACTTCCTACGGAGGACACTTTGCTTCATTCAAAACTGCCAAGAAAGTGTTGGAAGCCGGTTTCTGGTGGCCGTACATCTTCAAAGATGCACACGAGTTTGTGAACAGCTGTGAGGCATGTCAACGAGCAGGGAATATCACTAAGAGGAACGAAATGCCTCAGGTTCCCATCTTCGAGGTTGACGTGTTCGACGCGTAGGGCATAGACATCATGGGGCCATTTCCTTCTTCATATGGCAACAAATAGATCTTAGTAGCAGTGGATTATGTCTCTAAATGGGTTGAGGCTGTTGCTTCCCCTACAAACGACTCTAAGGTGGTAATCAAGCTGTTTAAGAGTATCATTTTCCCGAGGTTTGGAGTACCTAAGGTGGTTATAAGCGATGGAGGAAGCCATTTCATAAACAAGATCTTTGAGAACCTCTTGAGAAAGTATGTCGTTAAGCATAAGGTGGCTACACCGTATCATCCTCAAACAAGCGGTCAAGTGGAAGTCTCCAACTGGAAAATCAAGGCTATACTGGAGAAGACTGTCGGAGCGACAAGGAAAGACTGGGCAGTGAAGCTGGACGACGCTCTTTGGGCCCACTGTACCGCCTTCAAAACGCCGATTGGTACAACGCCTTTCACTCTACTCTATGGCAAGGGCTGTCATTTCCCGGTTGAGCTGGAACACCGTGCGTTGTGGGCTGTGAAGAGGCTGAACTTTGATCTCAAGACTGCTCAAGAGAGGCGCCTTATTCAGCTACATGAACTGGACGAGTTAAGACTGAACGCTTATGAGAGCTCTCGGATATACAAGGAGCAGACTAAGGAAGCTCATGACAAGAAGTTGGTTGCCAAGGAGCTTAAGGAAGGAGGTTTAGTGTTGCTGTACATTTCAAGACTCAAACTCTTCCCAAGAAAGCTGAAATCAAGGTGGAGCAGGCCGTTTGTGATCCAAAAAGTGCTGCCCTATGGAGCTGTTACATTGATGGGAAAGAGTGGCAGTACATTCACCGTCAACGGACACAGAGTCAAGCCTTACTTGGCAGACCGCTATGACAAGGAGAGTACCTCGGTGCTCCTCCAAGACCCACCATCCGCCTAAACCAAGTAAAGCCTAGCTAAAGACGTTAAAGAAAGCGCACTTGGGAGGCATTCCCATGTCTATCCTGTACATATATCTGCTTTATTCCTCTTTCAGTTTTATGTTTTTATTTTGAAAGTGTGTAGGAACAGGTATGAGGAGTCTAAACCTTGATCTTGAAGTCCAAAAGAGCCGTTAGGGGTTAAGAAAAGGCTAGAGATCGAGTGCTAGATCGACTGATCCTGACTCGATCTTTGCTAGATCGAGCCAGTGAATCGAGAGGAGCCAGTCGATCTAGATGAGAAAGAGTGATAAGGTCCACCTTGACGAAAAAGAATCAATCGATCCAAAATGGATCGACCAATCTTGGATCGATTGGCTCCCTCGATCGATCACTCGACTCGATCCATCACTCGATCTATGCCAAATCGACCCCCAAGTCGAGGACGTAGCTCGATCATGAGGACTTAGCCGTGGAGCCAACATCTCAACGGTCGAGGGAGCCAATCGATCCAAGACTCGATTCATGAATAGAGTCTCAAGTCGAGTAACCCTCTCGATCTAAGCCATTATGGGCATGAGATTGAGTCCTAGATCGACCAAACGGACTCGATCTCATGCCGAGGTAACATTTTCTTTCCCTCCTTTATTCTTTTCCCTCCAATTTTTAAATTCAAAACTTGGTCAAGTCAAGCATCTTTGACCATGAAAGATGTGCCTTGACCAAGACTTTGTCAGAAAACCACCTTTACTACCCATGGTTTTGCCTTTTGCTAGTCTTTAAATATTTCAACAACCTCTCACCCTCTCATTCTTGTTTTCTCGAAAATTTTAAACAAAGAGAGTGAGAGTTTTCGGTTTTCAAAGGTTAGCAAAGGTTCTTTAACATTCTTGCAAAGGCATTTTCAGAGTTTAATGAAATATTTTTAGGAAAATTTCCTTTTAATTCGCAAGATATCGTTCTAGAAGATAGGGCTGCTTTTGAATTTTTTATTTTAGCTAAGTAAAAGGATTAATTCTAGATTTTCTAGTATCTAAAGATTTGATTCTCTTTTATTTAGCTATAATTTTTATTAATTCCCCAAAATTCTAGGGTAGTAGTTATAAGCTTTCTCCTTCTCCTCTCTTATTCTCTCATCAAACCGCCGTTTTGCTTACCAAACTTCTTGAGAAATTTGTTTCAGGTACAATGGCCCCCAAAAGAACAAGAGAAGGGACAGCACCAGAAGGAGAAGGACAAGAGGTGGCTGTTCAAGAGAGGGTCAGATGGAGTAAGGATGAGAAAAGGGACAAGAAACGGCTTGAAAGGCTTCTATTTGAGCCTACCAAGTTTGCTGATGGAGAGCTGCTGTTCAAGCTAGGGATTCTTGGGATTTTGACCAACTCCTCAAGAACATTGGCCTAAGATGTCTGTCACGGATGGATTGCCCAACCATTCCAGAAGTGACAATAGACTTCCTTGCCACGTTGGAGTTCCGTTACGAGAATCCTAGCATACCCGTTCCTTCACAAGGTCGCCTATCCTTCAAGGTTGGACGTCAAGCCTACAGCCTCTCCATCCTCGAGCTATGTCAAGCGTATGGTCTCAACACGGATGCCAACAAGGTCGAGTTCCCCGCCTTCAAGAGAGCTAACGACTTTTGGGACCTAATTAGCAACGAGGACTACAAAGCCAACACCGCCAAGATCAAGAGAGTGAGAAGCCCGGTGCTGAGGTACACTCTGAAGCTGATTGCCAACACGTTTAGCGGAAGATTAGTTGCTCCCACGCTCACAAAGACCAAGCTTTGTTTCCCGTTCCAAGGTGTGAAGCACTTGGTGTTTGACCCAGATGAAAATGACGACCCTATGGAGGATGAGCTCGGCAACGAGGTGAACTACGGATGTGTGCTTGCTGCCTCCTTGGTGAAATACAAGGCTTATGCCTTGCGGTGCAAGGCAACTTCTTCTTTCATTAGCGGCTTCCTCACTCCTCTATTCTTGCAAGCTGGTGTGCCTATACATGACTTCGCATATGTACCAGCCAGAGCTTTCATGGATGAGGCCTACATGAGGAATACCGACAGCTTGTGACGCACTCCAGGAGAAGGGTTCTACGCTTACCTCTTTATAGAGGACGAAGACAAGAAGAGAGTGCATCCTGCCAAACAGAAACGAGACCGAGCTGCTTGATGTTGGGAACATCGAGTTCTTGCCCACGGAAGAAGAGTGCTTTGCTCCTCTAGGAGGACCACCTGCCCCAGCTATTGCTCCTCGCCAAAGGTCCGAGTCTCCAGCCATGGAAGATGAGATGCCCGAAGCCTACACCCTTCCCAAGCTAGACTTTGAGCCGAGAACCAAAACTGAGAAGTTCCTAGCATCTGTTGTGGAGATGCAAAGGAAAATCAACAAGTGGCAAGGCCAAATGCTCAAGAAACTTGCCAAGAAGGTCAAGGCACTTCAAGGAGGCTCGCCTAAGAAGGATACAAGTGAAGAGGTTCACCAACCCGAGAAGAGGAGGCTCTCAACCGGTGGAGTTGTCATCCGCGAGACCTAAGGAAGCAACATTCAGCCGGCGCGCCTTTCTTTCCAAGAACCAACCGAAAAGGGCAAGACCATAGTACCTAGCTCCTCTGGAACATCCTCAAGTTCCAGCCGAGACTAGACCAGAGGTAACAACCTTCTTCCAATGTACATAACCGCTCATATTTGCTTCTTTTTGCTTTGTGTTTTGGTGCTCCTTCGAATGTGTTTGCCACCGGGACGGTGTCAAGCAAGTTTGGGGGAGTACATGTGTGGTTTGACATGTGTTTTTTGTTCTTATTTTCCTTTAGCATCCTTGAGTCTTTAGTTCATGAAAAATTGGTAAAATGTTTAAAATTTTTTCAAAGATTCATATAGTTGCATTCATCTTGTCAAAACATGTTAGGATTGAGTCTAGAATTTCTCTTAGCATCTAGGTTGTTTGCATTTGCATAAGGGGTTAAAGTTTCTTAAAAAGGTGTTTTATACTCATGAATTGTTTCAATGCCCTAGTTAGTAGTTCTATAATGCTTTGCTTATGCTTTGAAAGTAAGTTCTTACCATGCTTGGATCACTTGCTATGATTTTCGTGACTTGAATTGAACTCTCATGATTTGAAACTTGTCCTAATAAGTGAAAACCTTAATCTGAAATTTTAATTATCATCCTTATGCATTTGAAAATGAACACATGGATTTTAAAATATTTAGGCTCCCTTCTTCCTTTTTACCACTCGTTGTGAGCCTAAGTAGAACTCCCACCTTGACCCTTACCCTTCTTTGAAGCCAAATATTTCTTGTGTGACATCATTGTGAGGCCTTCTTTTCGGTTTTGAACTTAGCATAAAGTGTTAGGTTTAGGCGACATGATTTGATTCTCATATGATTGCTAGCTTTGCATTTTGAAGCTAGGTATAGGCTTAGGATAAGTTTGGGGGATCATTGGGGTTGTTTTTATTTCTATTTGTTCTCGGTTTCAAAGAGTTTGGTGTTTAAAAGAAAGTAATGGGTTTTAAGTGAAAGGTTGTGTTTAAAAGCTATATATATGCTCTAATAAATTTCAGGAAGTAGCTCTCCCAAATAAAAAAAAAAAAAAAAAAAAGAGCCTTAGTGCCAAATAAAAATAAAAAAAAGAGAAAAAAAAAATTAAATAAATAAGAGAGCTACCAATAAGAAATAATTAAAGAGCAAAGTTATTTTCAAAACCTTTTCACTAGCCTAAAGAGTTTAAAAATGTTTTTGTTTCGAATTGGGGAATGCTAAGCTTTGAGAAGAAAAAAGGTAGATTCTAAGTGGTGAGTGAGGATAAAAGTTAAAAAAATGAGAGGGGTTTAGGATCATTGTTAGTTTACATGGGTAGATGAGAATCTGATCATGTATGCATCAATTGCCTTCACCTTTAGCATTATGCATAAAGTTCTTGCCATTTTTGAGAGAAACCCTTGTTTCAACTGAAAACCCTTTTCAAATGAGATCATTCAATGCTCATAACCTACACCCTTAGCCAAATGTGTTTTGCTTTAAAATGCATAAGTTTGATTCATGGTTCGGATGTTAATGAATGTTAAAGGATGAGTCTCTTTGATTGTTTGGAATAGGAGAGTCATGATCTGAATTTCTTTGTGTGATGAGTATGGCTAAGTTCTTTGGAGTATGAGTGTGTGCATAGCATTTTAGAACTGTTAACTAGGACATTGAGATTGATTCATTTGAAAGGCACCTTTGCAAGAAGCTTAAACCCCCATTCGCTTTTCTTAAAACCTCTCTTCCTTACTTATTTTATGTTGCTTGAGGGCAAGCAAGAAGTAAGTTTGGGGGAGTTGATGTTACTGCATATTACATACATTTTTCATACACATTAGTTAGCTTTTCATGCATTTGCATCACATTTTAGATTAGATTGCATCACTTAGAGTCCTAGAGCATTCTTGCACCAGCATACGCATGTTCCTTGCATTTTGCATCACATTCAGGTTGTTTCTGGCTGCTTTGGAGTCGTGGAGGTTCGTGGACGTGCTGAAGCTGTTGTACCGGTTCGTGGAAGCTCAGATATATGCTAAGGATCAGAGATCGAGGAACAGATCGAGCATGACAGGTCGATCTAGGATGAGATCGACCAGAAGATCGAGTGAAGCAATTGATCAATCGGTACGGACGTAAATGACGCCATGCAGAGCGAGAGCCGGATCGAGTACACCACTCGATCCAACCGAAGATCGATACCGAGATCGGATGCAACACTCGATCTGCTGAAGATGATCGAGACCCAGATCGAGTTGAAGAGACGATGTCCGAAGATGATCGAGAGAGCCGCTCGATCCCGGAATCAATCTCTGTCCTTTCAACCGCTTTTGGCCGCTAGCGAGGGGGGGGGGGACCATCAGCTTGTTTTCGCTATTTTGGGAAGGCGGCGACGTCCTTTTCCCATACAACTTTTCATCCTTATCTTTTTCATGTTTTTCTCTCTGGTTTTAGAGAAATCCACCATTGTCGTACTTTGAGTTTTTCTAAGCTTTTGTAATCGAATCGTTTTCAGCTTAATCTTGTTTTCTTTTCATGTTCATTGTTTCCTTTTCCATGCTTTGCTTGATTTATCTTATGTGTAGTGAGTAGTTCATTTGGGTTCGGGGTTGAGAGGATCTAAGGGGTCAATAAGGTTTCGATCTTGGGGTTTTTCTAAGTGTTTAATGGCTATCTCTTCTAGGGTGTCGAGTTCTCAAAGCTTAAAGACTCTCACGCCAAGAGCTTTATGATCCAAGAGTTTCCTTACCTTGACAGGATCCAGGGACCTCTGAAGATCACACCCTAGAGACTAGTTACCCCTTCCCAAAAGCCATGGAAGTTTGGGGGACTAGTTAAGCCACTCGTTTGAAATCTGTTTTCCATGCCCTTCGATCTCTCTTTCCATCAAAAGCGATGGGTTTTGAGGAGAGGATGAGGGAGTGATATATACCGAAAGCCACAGATAGATCTTGCTTAGTTTTCAAGGCTTAGAGATTCTCACAAAGTGAGTCGATTTAAAGTTTTCAACCCAAGGTCGAACCTTTGAAACCCCTGACCATGAATCTCAACCCTAGGCCCTCTCTTTTAGCATCTTTACATCTTATCTCGTCATTCGTTGGATCTTTGATAGCATCCTGGTTGTTAGTTTTACAGTTCTTGCATTTTTAGACGAGATCGATTGTTATTGCTCGATCTAGTGGTCGATCCCATGGTCGATCCACTAGTCGAATTTTAGAAATTCGTAGCTTTGTCCTTTAATTATTCTGTTTGTTCCTCATGGTAGTTTGATCATTCATGGTAATATTAAAATAGTTTGCATTCCATTTAGTTGCTGCATCTAGTTTTTAGGGATTTTCTCAAAACCTATCTTGTTTCGCTTAGATTTGCATAGTCCTTGCATTCTCTTTGCATTTTCTATCATCCTAGGTATGGATTGACTCTCTCTTGCATATTGTGCTACAACCTGTCTTGCATTTGAGTTTGATAACCTCATTGCATACTCACCCTTGCAAAGAAAAGTGTTTATCAGCCGGCGTGTCCCAAGAAGCTTCTCACTTCTTTGACGTTAACCGGCGGCTCGAGACTCATCATCACTTCAACCTTAGCCTTGTCAACCTCAATACCCTTCTCTTATATCTTATGGCCAAGCACAATCCCTTCCTTCACCATGAAGTGGCATTTTTCCCAATGAAGCACCAAGTTTATTTCCTCACAACGCTTTAGTACCTTGCAAATATTCAACAAACACGTAGAAAAGGACGCACCATAGACCGAGAAGTCATCCATAAACATCTCTACCATCTCTTCTATTAGATCGGAGAAAATCGACATCATACACCGCTGAAACGTAGCCGGTGCGTGACACAACCCGAATGGCATCCTTCGATACGCGAAGGTGCCATAAGGGCATGTAAAGGTCATCTTCTCCTGATCATTTGGATGGATTGGTATTTGGAAACATCCACTATATCCATCAAGAAAGCAATAGTAGGGGTGATTAGCAAGTCTTTCAAGCATTTGATCAATAAAAGGCAAGGGAAAATGATCCTTTCTAGTAGCAAGATTAAGCTTCCTATAATCAATACACGTACGGTGTCCAGTAATAGTCCTAGTAGGTATAAGCTCATCTTTGTCATTCTTAATGACCGTGATCCCTCCCTTCTTAGGCACCACGTGTACGGGAGAAACCCACGTGCTGTCACTTATGGGATAGATCACGTCAGCTTCTAGCAGCTTAAGAATATCTTTCTTAACAACCTCTTTCAAATTAGGATTCAAACGCCATTGATGTTATAATAGAAGAGGCGTTCTCATTATCCAAGTGAATCCTATGAGTGCAAAGCATCGGTGAAAGGCCCTTGATGTCACTTAGAGAGTACCCAATGGCCTTCTTATACTTTCTCAACTCAGTTAAGAGCAAGTTTAACTCATCATCACTTAAGTTTTCATTCACAATCACATGATAGGTTTCGTTAAACCCTAAGAAAGCATATCTGAGCCCTTTTGGAAGCTCCTTAAGGTCCACCTTGGGGGCTAGCAGCTCGCTCCAATCATCCTCGTGGCTGTTGCTGCTGTTTTCCTCCTTGGAACCTTCCTTAGAACCCGAGATATGGCCGTTGAGGTTGCTTTCTCCTACCGCTATCCCTTCTGAAATCGAGTTGTCCAGTCGATCTTGCTCTCGATGTCGTCTAGATCGAGCTGTTTCGCTCGATTCACTCACTCGATTTAATGTCGATCGAGTGAGAGATCGAGACGCCGAGTCGATCTCCGGATTAGACCCCAAACTGATCGAAAGGCCTCTCTCGATCTTGGACTCAATTGTTTTCCTGGATCAATCACCCTCCTAGATCTGACTGTCGATTGCTGCACCAGATCGAGTTATGCTCTCGATTGTCTTGTCGATTTGACCCCTGGATCGAGTAATGTCATCGATCTCGGAGTCGATCTCTAGGCAAACGCCTTCATCTTCTAGCACAACCTTCCTTGAATCAAGAAAGTTGACGTATTCCTGAGTCCTCTGATCCACGTAACCGAACTCTCCTGGCTCCTTAGTCAATGCCAGCTTCAAATGATCTTCCTGAGCCAACTCCTCTAGCAACTCATCTGCTAAGGCATCCAACGTTTCAATGTAGAAAGCTTGCCCTTCTATCGTAGGCTTCTTCAGAACCTCGTTGATATCGAAGTCCAGCCTTATATCTTTACCCAAGTGTTGAGCAATCTTCCTATTCTTGACGTCTATGATGGCTCCGGCGGTAGCTAGGAAAGGTCTACCGAGAATGAGTGGATCCTTAGGCTCTTCGTCCACTTCCAACACAACGAAGTCTGTGGGCACGTTTACTCCACTGATTTTTACTGGCAAGTCCTCAAGCAAACCCACGAGTAACCTCACACTTCTGTCAGCTAGTACCAACGAGATTCTACAATCCTTGAAACGGGTAAAGCCAAGCTTCTTTGCCACGGAATGAGGCATCAGATTTATACTAGCTTTGAGATCACAGAGGCAACTCTTGAACTCCAAAGGACCTAAAGCGCAAGGTATAGTGAAGCGTCTAGGGCCTCCCAAATTCTTAGGGACTATCTCCTTGTGTATCACAGCACTACACTCCTCACTAAGAACGAGCACTTCCTTGCTTTCCTTATTCTTCTTCACGAGCGTATCTTTGAAGAATTTGGCGCATTTAGGCATCATTGCAAGGCAGTCCACGAGAGGTAGCTTGATCTCTACATCCTCAAGGTGCTTCTTGAACAAGACTCTATGCTTCTCTATGAGTTGCTTCTTGAAACGGCCAGGAAAAGGTAGCTTAGGTACATACGGTGGAGGTACATAAGCATCCTTTTCCTTAGTAGTTTGCTCCGCTTTCTTCTCAACAACCGCTTTCTCACCTCCCCTTGGTCCTTGAATCCAAACATTGTCAAAGTTTATCTCATCATCGACTGAAAGCTTACCCTCCCCCTCTTGAATTACAACGTCCTCTATGATCTCTGGAGGAACCGTAGGTGCAAGCTATTTCCCACTCCTTAGTGTAATAGCATTGGCGTATTCCTTGGGATTCTGCTCACACTTGTCCAATAAGCTATTCTGACTGCTTGTACTCGCCTTTCCCTTCTCTATCTGCTTGATCTTGTTATTCAAGTTTGTAATCTGAGTAGAGAAATCCGTGAGAGACGAGTCTAAACGAGTGTTCATCTCGGCAAACTTCGGATTTGTAGACGCTTGCCCCTGGATCAATTGTTGAAACATAGCTTGGGATCAACTTGTTGTTGTTGAATCGGTTGTTGTTGAGGTACAAAGCCCGGAGGGTACATTGGCGTATAACCCTTGTTTCCTTGCTGTTGTCCTTGGAAGTTGTTCTGCCCTTGCCCTTGGAAGTCACCACTCGGCTGAAAACCTTTGTTGTATGGTACGAAAGGCTTTGCTTGCTGAGCAGGGTACACTTGATCCTTAGGGTTCGCGACGTTGGTGCTACGGTATGAGAGATTGTTGTTCTTCTTGTAGCCTTGTGAATACACTTGAGGTTTGTAGTTGTTTTGACCCGCCACCCAATTGGCTTCTTCTTGACTCAACTCAAGCTCCTCTAAGGTTTCATCCGCTTCACCAACAAAGTGAACATGCTTCTGATTAGCCAACACCAGCTTATCAATCTTCTCATGTAATGACTTAAGCTCTTTCTTTTGAGACTCTAGTTCAGAACCTCTTAGTGCACGGTCGTAATCCTCAGCGTAGTTGCCGTCACTCAATGCCATGTTCTCAATCAGCTCCGTGCCTTCTTCTACCTCTTGACCAAGGAAGTTTCCCTTACTAGCCGTGTCAAGCAACAAGCGAATCTTGGGTGAAACTCCGCCGTAGATAGTGCTTAGAAGAGTCTCTTCGCTGAAGCCGTGGTGAGGACACATGATAGTGTAGTCCTTGAACCGCTCTATGGCTTCATTGAAAGTCTCATTGTTCCTTTGAGTGAAGCCGCTGTTCTCGCTTCTCAGCCTTGCTGTTCTGGTGCTAGAGAAAAAATTTGAGAGGAAAGCCTTCTTACACTCAGCCCAAGATGTATTGGTGCCTTTTGGAAGTGTCTTCTCCCAATGTCTAGCCTTGTCTCCAAGAGAAAATGGAAAGAGACGCAGCTTGAAAGCATCGTCGGATATGCCATTTATCTTTATCATCCCACATACTTGCTCGAAGTTATCAAGGTGCTCCAAGGGATCTTCCAATGCTAGCCCGTGAAACTTATTGTTTTGCACCATTGAGATGAAACCTGGCTTAATCTCGAAGTTGTTGTTCTGTACAGGAGGAGGAGTGATCCCAAACCTAATGTGATGAGTATTGGGAGCATCTCCCGCTCCTATGATCCTTGGGGGTCTAGCCGCGTGTTGGGGGTTTCCATTACCCCTTCCCACTGCTCCGTGAGCTGGAGAAGGTCCCTCTGCATGCTCGTGCTCAGTCATCGCTTCAAAATTCACTGAACCTTGCTGAACAATCTCCTCAAAAGCTCTAGCTTGCTCTCGTACTCTTCTTTGTCGTGAATGACCAAGTTGATGAATGTTGTCCAAGGGTTGAAGTAGATTGTTGTCTCCCCTTGAACGAAGATTCATGTACCTGAGAAACACAAGTTTGAGTGTAGAGAAATTAGTAACCAAAAGAAAAAGAAAGGCCTAGTCTTTACTAAACCCCAAATCTCAATGCTTTCAAAACACTCCTAAGATAGCAACGGCGCAATTTGACTTTTAGCAACGTCAAAAGGGAGTGATGCAATGCAACAGGAGGTTATCAAAACTCAAGCAGTACTCAGTCGTAGTATAACATGCAAGAGGAATCAATCCAACCTAGGAGCTAGAAAGTGCAATGAGAAAGCAAAGATCGAGTAAAGCTAGGCAAATGATGAATGGTTTTGTGAAAATCCTAAAAACTAGATGCAGCGACTAAATGCAAGGCAAAACTATTTTAAAATTACTAGGAACGAGTGAACTACCACGACAAACAAACAGAATGATTAAAATGCAAAGCTATGAATTTATAAAAATCGACTAGTGGATCGACCAATGGATCAACCACTAGATCGAGCAACAGCGATCGATCTCGTCTAAAAGTTCAAATGCAACAAAACTAATGACCAGGATGCAACAAATAACAAGCAAATGACTAACAGAGATGTAAGAATACTAAGAAAGAGGGTCTAGGGTTGAGATTCATGTTCAAGGGTCTCAAAGGTCCAAGCTTGGTTTGAAAACTCTAGATCTACTCACTTTATGAGGTTCTCTAAGCCTTGAAATACAAAACAAGATCTATCCATGGCGTGTGGTATGGGTCACTCCTTCACTCTCTTCTCCAGACCTATGGCGTTTGGCAGAAAAAGAGATTGAAGGGCAAGGAAATCAGATTTCAAACACGTGGCTTAACTAGTCTCTAGGATGCGGGAACCCTCCAGTTCATCCTTTCTGTCACTAAGTCCGCCCGAATCTAGTGCCGCCACGTCTGGAACTCAAGAGCCTCCCCAGCCCCGGACCAATCACCAAAATGGCGTAAACCATGAAAGGTAGGAACCTGCGAACCTGACAAACGGGGACGATTCACAGCGAGCTGATCCTACCTTGGCCATGCTGCAAAACCTAGTATCTAAGCTGATCTTGAAGCAGACAACACCTGACCCACGTGCTGGAACTGCACCAGCTCCAGACTTCCTGAAGATAGTAACTACTATGAAGTCTTTGGGGACTTACTGATTTAAAGGGACGTCGAATCCTTATGAGGCCGGCGCTTGGCTATTATGTCTGGAGAAGAACTTTGTAGCAACAAGATGCCCATCGGAGTTCAACAAGGACGTGGGCATGTATTATCTCAAGAAGGAGGCGCTGAATTGGTGGAGTAGCATCGACCGTCACACCGGCTACACTATCACCAAATAGGAAAGGTTCAAGGAGGAGTTCGAACAGAAGTACTTTCTGCCGGAATCTCGTGATAGACTAACCTAAGAGTTTCTCCGGCTGGACCAAATAGAGAAAACTGTGAGAGAATATGAAGCTGAGTTCATGAGACTCCAGCGATACGCCACGTAATGCAACATAAGCGACAAAGCATTGGCAATGCAGTTTATGCAAGGACTAAATCCTGAGATAGGAGGCCGACTCCAATCAGTAACCTTCACTAATCTGCATGAAGCCATAGAAAGAGCGGTGAATGTGGAAGCTTATTTACTTCAAGAAAAGGCAGCAGGAAACAAGAAAAGAGGAAGCATAGAATCCGGCACAACTATGAACCCGAGACCCGTCCAGTTCACGGGAGGAGGAAACTTCAGACCAAGAGAGGTGAACCCCGTTAAGAATTCAGCTGTGGAGGAGAGGGCCACATATCCAGATACTGTTCTGGTAACTGTACCACTGTATCCCCCGCATTCGTTACTTGTTTTTCCTATGGAGAGATAGGTCATCTCGCGACGATCTGTCCGTTAAGGTGGAGAAACAAACCAGAAGCACCGGCTCTATTGATAAACAGACCCTTTGCCAAATGCCAAGCCACAGCGGGCAGAGTCTATGCTCTTGAGGGAGTAGCATTAGACTCCGTAGAACCATAACGGTCCCATAACATGTATAGTTCGGGTGCTAACCCCCTTTTGTGTGTTGGGTATGATTGCTTGTTTGATTGTTTGCATTTTGAATTGCGTTCTTTTTGGTTTGGTAGGAACACTACATGTTGGTGGGATTCCCACGCATGTTTTGTTCGACTCGGGAGCGATGCATAGTTTTATGACTCCCGAGGTAGCGTCTAGGTTTAGTGTTCCTTTGGTGAGAGAGGATGTGAGTGTTTCCGTGTTAACTCCAGGAAGTGAACCCCTTAGTGCAGTTAGAATGGTCATAGGAGTACCCATAGAGGTTAGGGATAGAACCATTAAGGCAAACTTGTTAGTAATGCCCCTAGGTCATTTCGAGGTGATCCTCGGCATGGATTGGCTGTCTAATTATAGGGCCCAATTAGATTATAAAAACGGAGAGTGACCCTTAGGGAGAACTAGAAACCCGATACGACGTACTATGGGATTAAACCTAGTGCGCTAGTATCCTTAGTAGGAGCCGCAAGGGTAGTAACGCAGCTAGAATACGGGGAGGCGTATTTAGTTTCCATTCTGGTGGTTGAGGAAGCTAAGAATGAGGATTTAAGGGTAGAGGATATCGTGATAGTTCGAGAGTATGCAGATGTATTCGAGCCGCTAACAAAGTTGCCCCCGTCAAGGAAGAAACCGCTCACTATAAACCTAAAGTCGGGAGCGGCGCCAATAATGAAGACACCCTATCGAATGGCCCCATCCGAACTAGCTGAATTAAAGACGCAGCTTGAAGACCTGATGGGGAAAGGATTCATAAGACCGAGCTCATCGCCTTGGAGATCATCGGTTTTATTCATTAAGAAGAAAAACGGCAGTATGAGGCTTTGCATCAACTATCGCAGGATTAACAATATCACAATCAAGGATAAGTACCCACTTCCTAGGATCGATGAATTGTTAGACCAGTTACAAGGAGTCAGTTGGTTCTCGAAGATAGACCTTGCTTCAGGCTATCTTCAGTCTCGATCGCGGAAGGAGATGTACAAAGACATTCGAAGGTACTATCATTTTCCGGGAATGAAACGATCCATTGTGAAATGGGTAGCTCAGTGTTAAGTGTGCTAGCAATCAAAGGAGAACACTAAGTGCCGGGAGGATTACTACAAAGTCTACCTATACCACAATGGAAATGGGACTCAGTCTCCATTGACTTTATAGTGGGATTACCCGTTTCAAGGGGAAGAATGAACATTGCCGTGTGGGAGAATGTGGACCGACTGACAAAGGTTACACACTTATTGGCAATTAGGGACTCCGACAAGGTGGAAACCTTACCAATCCTATACTTGAACCAGATCGTGAGACGGCACGGAGTACCAATGAATATAGTGTCAGACCGAGACCCGAGATTCACAGCAGCGTTCTGGAGAGCATTCCAAGGTGGATTAGGAACCGAACTGCATATCAGTACAGCTTTCCATCCGAAAACAGACGGGCAGACCGAAAGGACTATCCGAACATTGGAAGACTTGCTAAGACTGTGTATCTTAGATTGGGGAGGCGTTTAGGAAGACTACTTGCCTCTGATCAAGTTCTCTTACAACAACAACTATCATGCCAGTATTGGTATGTCGCCATACGAAGCTCTATATGGAAGACCGTGCTAAACCCCTCTATGCTGGACATAAATTGGAGAAAGAAGAGTGTTTGGGCCTCCAATTGTGGACGAGACTATGGAAAGATTGCAAGTCGTTCGGAAGAACATATGGAAGGCTCAAGAACGTCAGAAGAAGTATGCTGATCAAGGACGACGAGAAGTAACATTCGAGGTTGGAGACTTGGTATACCAGAAAGTATCTGCACATAAGGGAAAGGATAGATTCAGGAATGTAGGTAAGCTGGCAGTGCGATACATCGGACCACATCAGACATGAATCTACACCTGGTGTTTCATGTGTCAATGCTGCGGAAACACATTCGAGACCCGGAAGCAATCGAGCCTGAGAGGATAGAAGAACTACAAACGGATTTGACCTATCCAGAAGGATCTCTCAAGATAGGACTCAGAAGGATACGAAAACTGAAGAATAGAGAGATCCCTCAAATACAAGTCTTTTGGGGAAGGCAGAATCTAATAGTGGTTATATGGGAAGACGAGCAGCGATTTAAAGAGAAGTACCTGGAGTTCTTCACATAAAATGCAACAACGGAGCAGGGAGAGCCATTTCAAGCTTAAAAATTCGAGGGCAAATTCTATGAAGTGGGGGAGAATGAAATAACCCTGTCAAAGAGCTAAACGACCCGAACAGAGATTTCAGGTATGGAAACCCCTCGGTACAATTTTAAAAATTATAAGACTTTGCATGGAGGAAGCCAAGACCCTACTAAAGGCCGTGAAAGAAGAATTTCTCCAAGAAAAATTCTATCTAGTTCTTTAAAAATCGAACAGTCCAGTAGATGCGTCCGAACTGTGAAATGGGTTAAGCAGAGGAAAAACCCACTCAGTCTAGAACCTATCAAATCGGGAATTCAGACAACTTATACTGAGCCTAATAAGAGCCTATCTACCAAAGAAAACCGTCAAAATTCTGGAGAAAGTCTATAGACGCACTTGAGATACGGAATAGCGCTAAACGGAGTGAATGCGGGACGAAGACGGGTATATTTCATTACTTCAGACATGAGTCATATTAATCACATGCTTATTTCTGATTGGTGGGAAAGAGATAAGAATGATTAGTTGGTGTGCTGGCATTTTCTGATTGGTTGGAGGAGAGAAGGTAAGGTGTTAACACCTCATTGGTGGAGAAACTCTATATCAAGACCCTTAACCCTCACAACCCTCCCCATTAGTTACTACCTTAGGGGTAATAGTGAGTGTGTGTGAGAGAAATAAAGAGAGAAGAAAAGAGAGTGAGTCCGTGAGAGAAAAAGACAGAGTTAGTTCGGTTTTGTGAGAGAGTGTTTGGATCTGTATTTTGAGTGAGTGAGCGGTGTCTTAGAACTTAGATCATGAGTGTTGTGTGGTCGTAAGTGCCTAGATCTGAGGAGTTGGTAGAAGATTTCGTGAGATCTGGTGAGTCCCGGTAGTGGTGGACTATCACGGTTGCTGTTCGTGGTGCAGCGTAGATCTCGGATCTGCGTTGTAGCACAACACTAGCCTCGGTAGATTAGGTTGTGTGCTTGTGTGTATGTGCGTGACTAACGTGTGATGCAGGAAAGCTCGGATCTGTATAGATCCGAGTGTATACTAACGTTTTAGCGCAGGATCAGCCTCGGATCTGTTAGATCTGAGTGCTGCGAAAGCTGTTGGGTGAGGTGATAACTAGGTTTTTACTCTGGTTTTTCAATCAAATCCTAAAGCAAAGTATAGTGGTAAGTATAGTGCTTTAGGTGTCAATCAAGCTCAGGTTGTCTTGAAAGATACTAAGAATGCAAGAACTTTGTTAATCTAAGTGAAATCCGGATTATTTGCGGAGAAAATCTATAAAAACTAAATGCAGTTACTAAATGACCACGAACACTATTTTAAAATTCCTACTGATGGGTTAAACAACTACTAGATGACTGCTAATAAATTAAAATGCAGAACTACTATTTTTTAAAATTCGAAAACTAACGGCAGACAAAGAAAAGGAAAGTTCTAACAACCTAGGAAATGATTTTTAAGAAACTAAGACAAAGATGCAAACTTTAGAACTAGGAAATGATAACTTTAAGTTTTTGAATGCTAAAAATAGATTCAAGGTTGAGGATCATGCTTAAAGGGGTTCAAGATTCAAACTTTGAGTCTTGAAAACATAGATCTACACATTTGAATGCTATCTCTAAGCCTTGAGAAGCTAAACTAGATTTATCCATGGCGTGTGGTATAAATCCTTTCCTCACCCTTTCCTCCTAACCCATGGCGTGTGGTGGAAAGAAAAGTTGAAGAACATGAAGCATAAATCTCAAGAAATGGCCTAACTAGCTCCCTAAGCATCCATGGCGTTTGGGAAAGGATGAGCTAGTCTCTTGGATTTGGTTTTAAGAGATCTCCTAAATCCTGCTAAGGTAAGGAAATCTCTGAGATCAAAGAGATCTTTCTCAAAACTCTCTAGGCATTAAAACTCCCAAATCCAAGAAGAGATTAAGTTAAGGGCAAGAAAAAGACCAAAGCCTAAACCCTTAAACCCCTTAATCACTTCAACCTTAAACCCTTGGTGAACTACTCACTACACATGATTAAAACACATGAAAATGCAAAGAAAGAAAGGATGAGTATGATTAAACTACTAAGAGAGAAAGATTAAGATTAAAAACAGATTAGAGTTTTACAAACTAAGAAAAGCTTAAAAAGTAAACAATGGCGGTTTTGCAAAGCATCCAGATAAAGGAAAACTAAACAAGAAGGAGACAATAAGTATTGTTCTGCCTCGCTCCTAAAATAGGGTAGACAAAGGAAATGGCCCCCTCAATAAAATTTAAAATATGAGCTCCGGATAAGGTTCAGAGATCGATCCGAATCGTCGATCTCTCACTCGATCTTCTGCGTAGAACGTCTTCTTTTGCTCGATCTTAGGGTCGATTCAGTCGGGTGGATCGAGTGCTTCCATCGATCTTCTGGTCGATCCTTGGATGATCGAGTCATGACCTCGATCCTCTTCCTTGAAACAACCCGAGTGTCTCGATCTTCTGGTCGATCTCGTCTAGATCAACCTGCCTAGCTCGATCTTCACCTCGATATCGGTTCGTTTGCTGCATGGCTGACCTCTTCCAAGTATCCATAGACTCCCTTTCGATCCTTAGAATGTCCACACACCCTGCATAGCTCCAGTGTAGCCAAAACAACCTGAATATGATGCAAGAATGCAAGAAACATGCAAAATGCTGATGCAAAGTGTTCTAGGACCTAAAATGAGATAAATGGTGTAAACTAGCCTATTATGAAAGATGTATGCAAGGCCCATGTCCCTTAGAAATTCATCAAAGTCCTCCAACAAGCCTAGCCTTTACAAGAGATCCCTACTTGCAAACTTTGTGTGCTGAAACCGCAACCTCTCAAGCCTCTTCTTTGCTTTACTCTCTTCCTTTGTCCACTTAACCCTTTCTGCAACCACTTGCTGAGTTTCCTCTTGAGTTGCCAAATCTCTGCTCCTCTTGGGTGCCATGGTACCTGAAACGCAAGTTCTCAAAGAGAAAGTGAGGATAGGCGACAATTAAGAGAGAAAGATACGCAAAGAGAGAAAATCTCTAAATATAAATCCTAGATTTTTGAGGATTTTCTAAAATTTATTAATAAATAGAAGAATAAAATCTCTTGAGATAGGACTAAATAAAGAAAATTTCCCTAATACTTAGATATTTTTTTAAAATTCACCCTAATCCCTAACAAAACTGCAGTTCATCCGCATTTGAAGTCTGCAATTTTGCCTCAATGAGACATATGTTCTCCTCTGGCAGGAAATCATCAATGGGGACGTTGTCTTCAATCATAATTCTGGAGAGATGGTCTGCTACTCCATTCTCAACCCCTTTCTTGTCCCTTCTCTCAATGTCAAATTCTTGCAACAGCAAAATCCATCTTAGCAGTCTTGGTTTTGCATCTTTCTTCTGCATCAAGAACTTGAGAGCAGAATGATCAGTGTGCACAATTACCTTAGACCCAACCAAGTACTGTCTGAAATTCTCAAATGCAAATACTACAGCCAACAATTCCTTCTCTGTAGTTGCATAGTTCTTTTGAGCATCATCTAGAGTTCTGCTTGCATAGTAGATTGTATGAAGCTTTTTATCCTTTCTCTGACCCAATACAGCGCCCACTGCAAATTCTGAAGCATCACACATCACCTCAAATGGTAGATCCCAATCAGGAGGCTGCACATTAGGGGCACTCACTAATGCCTGCTTGATTTGCTGGAATGCTGAATGACACTCTTCAGTAAATTAAAACTTCACATCTTTGCAAAGCAGAGCTGTGAGTGGTCTTGCAATTTTACTGAAATCCTTAATGAACCTCCTGTAAAATCCAGCATGTCCTAGAAAGCTCCTGACAGACTTCACACAGTCTGGTGGTTGTAATCTGGTCATCACTTTGATCTTGGCTCTGTCGACCTCAATACCTTCTCCATAAACTCGATGCCCAAGCACAATCCCATCTCTAACCATAAAATGACATTTTTCCCAGTTCAGAACTAGATGCTTCTCTTCACACCTTGCAAGCACTTGACAGAGGTTGTCAAGGCAGTCTTTAAAGGATGATCCATACACTGAGAAGTCATCCATGAAGACCTCCATATACTTCTCAATCATGTCAGTGAAGATGGACAACATGCACCTTTGGAATGTAGCAGGAGCATTACAAAGTCCAAATGGCATTCTACGATATGCAAATGTACCATAAGGACAAGTAAATGTAGTCCTCTCCTGGTCATCTGGGTGGATAGGGATCTGAAAGA
Source organism: Thlaspi arvense (assembly GCA_911865555.2). NCBI lineage: Eukaryota > Viridiplantae > Streptophyta > Magnoliopsida > Brassicales > Brassicaceae > Thlaspi > Thlaspi arvense. Next base: position 18,904,259 of record OU466860.2, read on the forward strand.
AGCCAGAGTAGCCATCCAGGAAGCAGTAGTAGGAGTGATTCGCCAACCTCTCCAGCATCTGGTCAATGAATGGCAGTGGGAAATGATCCAACACATCTCAACAGCTATCACAAGAAGAGGTTTATGAGGGAGGCAAGTGACTACTTTTGGGACGAGCCCTACTTGTACAAGAGAGGGGTGGACAGTTTGTACCGGAGATGTGTTACAAAGGAAGAAGCTAAAGACATCCTCTTTCACTGTCATGGCTCATCTTATGGAGGACACTTCGCTTCATTCAAGACTTCCACGAAAGTGTTGCAAGCTGGTTTCTTGTGTCCGTCCATCTTCAAAGATGCACACGAGTTTGTGAAGAGCTGTGAGGCGTGTCAACGAGCAGAGAATATCACTAAGAGGAACGAGATGCCTCAGGTTCCTATCTTCGAGGTTGACGTGTTTGACGCGTGGGGCATAGACTTCATGGGGCCATTTCCTTCTTCATACGGCAACAAGGACATCTTAGTAGCAGTTGATTATGTCTCCAAATGGGTTCAGGCTGTTGCTTCCCCTACAAACGATTCTAAGGTGGTGATCAAGCTGTTTAAAAGCATCATTTTCCCGAGGTTTGGGGTACTAAAGGTGGTTATAAGCGATGGAGGAAGCCACATCATAAACAAGATCTTTGAGAGCTTTTTTGAGAAAGTACGGCGTTAAGCATAAAGTGGCTACACCGTATCATCCTCAAACGAGCGGTCAAGTGGAAGTCTCCAACCGGCAAATCAAGGCTATACTTGAGAAGACGGTCGGAGCAACAAGAAAAGACTGGGCAGTAAAGTTGGACGACGCTCTTTGGGCCTACTGTACCGCCTTTAAAACACCGATTGGTACGACCCCTTTCACTCTGCTCTATGGCAAAGGCTGTCACCTCCCAGTTGAGCTGGAACACCGTGCATTGTGGGCTCTAAAGAGGCTGAACTTTGACCTCAAGACTGCTCAAGAGAGGCGCCTCATCCAGCTACATGAACTGGACGAACTAAGGTTGAACGCTTATGAGAGCTCTAGGATAGACAAGGAGCGGACTAAGGAAGCTCATGACAAGAAGTTGGTTCCCAAGGAGCTTAAGGAAGGAGGTTTGGTGTTTCTGTACAATTCAAGACTCAAACTCTTCCCGGGAAAGCTGAAGTCGAGGTGGATCGGGCCGTTAGTGATCCAAGAAGTGCTGCCTTATGGAGCTGTCACATTGTTGGGCAAGAGTGGCAGTGCATTCACCGTGAACGGACACAGGGTCAAGCCTTACTTGGCGGACAGCTATGACAAGGAGAGTACCTCGGTGCCTCTCCAAAACCCACCATCTGCCTAAACCAAGTAAAGTCTAGCTAAAGACGTTAAAGAAAGCACACTTGGGAGGCATTCCCATGTCTATCCTGTACATATTTCTGCTTTATTTCTCTTTCAGATTTATGTTTTTATTTTGCAAGTGTGTAGGAACAGGTATGAGGAGTCTAAACCTCGATATTGAAGTCCAAAAGAGGCGATGGGGGTTAAGAAAAGGCTAGAGATCGAGTGCTAGATCGACTAATCCTAACTCCATCTTTGCTAGATTGAGTTAGTGAATCGAGAGGAGCCATTCGATCTAGACGTGAACGAGTGATAATATTGATCTAGATGAAAACGGATCGATCGATCCCAAATGGATCGACCAATCTAATTTCTCTCGGGAAATCCTTAAAAGACAGATCGATCACTCGACTCGATCCATCACTCGATCTAAGCCAAATCTACCCCCAAATCGAGGACGTAGCTCGATCACGAGGACTTAGCCGTGGAGCCAAAATCTCAACGATCGAGAGAGCCAGTCGATACTGGACTCGATTCACCATGAATCGAGTCACAAATCGAGTAACCCTCTTGCTCTAAGCCATTATGGGCATGAGATCGAGTCCTAGATCGACCAAACGAACTCGATCTCATGCCGAGGTAACATTTTCTTTCCCTCCTTTATTCTTTTTCCTCCAATTTTTAATTAAAACTTGGTCAAGGCAAGCATCTTTGACCATGAAAGATGTGCCTTGACCAAGACTTGTGTCAGAAACCACCTCCTTTTACTCCTAGTTTTGTTTCTTGTTAGCCTTTAAATGTTTTCATCAACTTCACACTCTCTCATTCTTATTTTCTCGAAATTTTAAGCAAAGAGAGTGAAAGTTTTCTGTTTCTAAAGGCTAACAAACTTCTTAACAATCTTTGCAAAAGGTATTTTCGGATATTTGATAAAAATCTTTAGGAAAATCTCCTTTTATTTCGCAATTGATTGTTTTAGATGCTAGGGCGGTTTTGAATTTTTTAAATTTAGCTAAATAATAGGAAAAATTCTAGATTTTCTAGTATCTCTAGATTTGATTCTCTATTATTTTGCTATATTTTTTATAAATACCCCAAAATTCTAGGGTATTAAGTATAAGTTTTCTTCTTTGGCTCTCTTCTTCTCTCAACCTATCGCCGTTTTGCTCATTACTTTGTTTGAGAAACCTGTTTCAGGCACGATGGCCCCCAAGAGAACGAGAGAAGAGACGGCACAAGAAGGAGAAGTTCAGTAAGTGGCTGTTCAAGAGTGGGTCCGATGGAGTAAGGACGAGAAGAGGGATAAGAAGCGGCTGGAAAGGCTTCGGTTCGAGCCTACTAAGTTTGCGGACAGGGAGCTGCTGTTCAAACTAGGGATCCTTGGAGATTTCGACCAACTCCTCAAGAACATTTGCTTAAGATGTCTGTCACGAATGGATTGCCCAACCATTCCAGAAGTGACAATAGACTTTCTTGCCACGTTGGAGTTTCGTTACGAGAACCCTAGCGCCCACGTTCCTTCATAAGGCCGTCTCTCTTTCAAGGTTGGACGTCAAGCCTTCAGCCTCTCAATCCCCGAGCTGTGTCAAGCATATGGTCTCAACACAGCCGCCACCAAGATCGAGTTCCCCTCCTTCACGCGAGCAAACGATTTTTGGCACCTGATCAGCAACGAAGACTACAAGGCCAACACCGCCAAAATCAAGAGAGTGAGAAGCCCGGTGCTGAGGTACGCCTTGAAGCTGATCGCCAACACATTCAATGGAAGGTTAGTTGCTCCCACGGTCACGAAGACCGAGCTTTGCTTCTTGTTCCAAGGCGTGAAGCATTTGTTGTGTGATCTGGCGAAGAATGAAGAGCCTATGGAGGATGAACTCGGCGACGATGTGAACTATGGATGCGTACTTGCTGCCTCTTTGGTGAAGTACAAGGCTTATGCCTTGCGGTGCAAGGCAAGCTCTTCTTTCATTGGCGGCTTCCTCACTCCTCTATTCATACAAGCTGGCGTACCTATACACGATTTCACACCCGTCCCGGCTAGAGCTTTCATGGATGAGGTCTACATGAGGAATATCGACAGCTTGGGACGCACGCCAGCAGAAGGGTTCTATGCTTATCTTTTCATCGACGACGAAAACGAGAAGCGAGTTTGCATTTTACCAAACAAGGACGAGACCGAGCTGCTTGGTGTTGGGAACATCGAGTTCTTGCAAACAGTAGAGGAACGCCTGCCCCAGCGATTGCTCCTCGTCAAAGGTCTGAGTCCCCAGCCACGGAAGATGAGATGCCCGAGGCTTACACCCTTCCCAAGATAGACTTTGAGCCGAGAACCAAAACGGAGAAGTTTCTAGCATCTGTTGTGGAGATGCAAAGGAAAATCAACAAATGGCAAGGCAAAATGCTCAAGAAACTTGCCAAGAAGGTCAAATCGCTTCAAGGAGGCTCGCCTAAGAAAGCTGCAAGTGAAGAGGTTCAACAACCCGAGAAGAGGAGGCTTTCAAACGGTGGAGTTGTCATCCGTGAGACTCAATGCAGCAACATTCAACCGGCACGTCTCTCTCTTCAAGAGCCAGGCTCCAAAGGCAAAGCCGTAGCATCTAGCTCCTCTGGAACATCCTCAAGTTCCAGCCGAGACTAGACCCGAGGTAACAACCTTCTTCCATTGTACATACCGCTCATGTTTGCTTCTTTTTGCTTTGTGTTTTGATGCTCCTTTGATTTTGTTTGCCACTGGGACGGTGTCAAGCAAGTTTAAATCCTATCTTAGCAAAAAGTGAGGCCTTTCATTGCATTATTTTCAATCCTATCTTAGCAAAAAGTGTTAGGAATAGGGCTGGCGAGGAGAAGCTCCCTTGTAGACACCAGCTTGCATTTTGAGCTTGGCACAAGGTTAGGAGTTTGGGGAAAGGGTCATTTGAGTGGTTTAAGAGTTTCATGTTTATATGTGTTCAAAAGAAGAAAGAAGTATGGGGTTAGTAACAAAGGGGGAACGAGTTAATTGTGGTTAAGTAAAATAGATAAAATGCTCTAAGTGTCAAAGAAAAGAAAGGCGCCAGCAACAACAAAGCTAAGAAGAGGTCAACCGAAAGGAAAAATCTGACCAAGCTATCCACCAAAGGTGATGAAAGCGGCGCCAAACAATCAACAATGAACAGCAAAGTTCAAATAGAGGAAGTCAACCACACGACAAAGCCAAGAGAAGTTTCCCCTATTGTGAAGAGTGGAGATGGTCAAGTGCTTTGGGAAAGGGTAGATTTAGGGGTTAACTTTGGGTTTTAGAAGTTTCTAGGATCATCTTGGGTAAAATGGGTAGAAGGGAGCTTTAACTTGCATGCATATGTGTGCCTTTACCTTTATCATTTTGCCAAAGATAGGATTCTTTCATTGAGTAATCCCCTTATTTTTAAAACCCTTCTTAAAACGAGATCATTTTCATCTTGTGACCTTACCCCTTTGACCAAATGCTTTCGCTTGATGTGCACAACTTGATCCATTGGTTAACTCTTAATGAATGTTAAGGATTTGATTGATTTGAATGCTTGTGTTGACTAAGCTAGGGTTCATTTCGCTTGAAATGGATGAAGAGCCTACGGATCTGCTCATTCTTGGAAGGCCATTCCTTGCAACCGTCGGAGAAATCATCGATGTCAAGAATGGGAAGATAGCTCTGCACTTGGGTAAGGATATAAGGCTGGACTTTGATATCAACGAGGTCCTGAAGAAGCCCACCATAGAAGAGCAAGCTTTTTACATAGACGTTGGATGCTTTGGCGGATGAACTGCTAGAGGAGCTTGCACAAGAGAATCACTTGAAGCTGGCATTGACTAAGAAGCCAGGAGAGTACGGTTTCGTGGATCAGAGGGCTTTGGAGTATGTTAATCTACTTGATTCCAGGAAAGTTGTGCTCTCCTGGATTCTTCGTCAATGCCCTTGGACAATAAAGAAAGGGATAGAGAACAGTGTTGCTGATCAGCTCTCTAGGTTGAGAATCAATGAGTCTTTGCTCTTAGATGATTCGCTTCCCGAAGAACAACTCATGATGATCATTACGGCTGTTTGTGGAAGGCTAGAGGGGCAGTTTGAAGAGGTTCTGACTTTCAGGGAAGAGGACTTGCCATGGTATGCTGATATAGTGAACTACTTGGCGTATGGAGAGGAGCCAACTCATCTTGACAACTATCACAAGAAGAAGTTCATGAGAGACATAAGCCACTACTTTTTGAAAGAACCTTACTTGTACAAGAGGGGCGTGGACAGTTTATACAGGAGGTGTATAACAAAGGAAGAAGCTAAAGACTTTCTCTTTCACTGCCATGGCTCTTCATACGGCGGTCACTTCGCTTCATTCGAAACTGCTACAAAAGTCTTACAAGCCGGTTTCTGGTGGCTGTCTATCTTCAAGGATGCCCATGAGTTTGTGAAGAGTTGTGAAGCTTGTCAAAGAGCAGGGAACATCACCAAGCGAAACGAGATGCCTCAGGTTCCTATCTTTGAGGTTGACGTCTTTGACGCATGGGGAATAAACTTTATAGGACCGTTTCCTTCTTCTTACGGCAACAAGTTCATTTTGGTGGCTGTAGACTATGTGTCTAAGTGGGTTGAGGCTATAGCTTCCCCAACAAATGATGTAAAGGCGGTGATAAAGCTTTTTAAGACCATCATATTCCCACGGTTTGGAGTCCCCAAAGTTGTAATCAGTGACGGCGGTAGCCATTTCATCAACAAGGTGTTTGAAAGCCTTCTAAGGAAGTATGGCGTGAAGCACAAGGTGGCTACACCGTATCATCCTCAAACGAGTGGGCAAGTGGAGGTCTCCAACCAACATATTAAGGCGATATTTGAGAGGACAATGGGTACTACTCGGAAGGATTGGGCAGCCAAGCTAGATGATGCTTTGTGGGCTTACTGGACCGCTTTCAAGACGCCCATTGGTACTACTTCTTTCACTCTTCTATAGGGCAAGGCTTGTCATCTTCCCGTTGAGTTGGAGCATAGGGCAATGTGGGCAGTGAAGCAGCTCAACTACAACCTCAAGTCAGCTCAAGAGAAGCGTTTGATTCAGCTACACGAGCTTGATGAGCTACGGTTGGATGCATACGACAGTGCTAGGGTCTACAACGAGCGGACTAAGGCTGTTCACGATACGAAGTTGGTTCGCAAAGAGCTTAAGGAAGGTAGCTTGGTATTGCTCTACAACACTAGGCTGAAAATCTTTCCTGGAAAGCTGAAGTCAAGATGGTGCGGACCTTTTGAGATCAAAGAGGTATTTCCTTATGGAGCTGTCACGTTAGTAGGCAAGAGTGCGAATGTATTCACAGTCAATGGACATAGAGTGAAGCCATACATGATCAGTGCATTCAACAAGGAGAGCACTTCAATGCTTCTCCATGACCCACCATCCGCCTAAACCAAGTAAAGTCTAGCTAAAGACGTTAAATAAAACGCACTTGGGAGGCATTCCCATGTCTATCCTGTATATATTTTTGCTTCATTTCTCTTTCAGTTTTATGTTTTTATCTTCTGAGTGTGTAGGAAAAGGTATAAGGGATTCAGGCCATAATCTAAGATCCAAAAGGAGTAAGAAGGGGCGAATATAGGCTAGAGATCGAGTGCTAGATCGACTCATCCTGGCTTGATCTTTGCTGGATCGAGCTAGTGAATCGAGAGGAGTCAGTCGATCTAGACGAGATCGAGTAGACAAATCGAGTGCAACGGTCGATCACGAGAGGACAATCCGCCATTGCGTTCAGCTTAAAAAGCGAACGAGGTGTAGATCGACCGAGTCACTCGATCCTTGAACTTAGATCGGGTAGTCTACACGATCTACCATTCGATCTCAGTCTAATCGACCCCCGAATTGATCCAAGGAGTACAGCCTAGTTGACCGTATCAAGGAACGAGAGAGTATAATCGAGAACTTGTTTTGGTTTGTTAGGAGTATTATCAGGGGTGACAACAACTTACTCACGCCCTTGGACAATATTCATCAGCTTGGACACGCAAGATCAAGAAGAGTTATAGAGCAAGCTAGAGCCTTTGAGGAGATTGTTCGGCAAGGTTCAGTGGATTTTGAAGTGATGGCTGAGCACAAACATCCAGAAGGACCTCCTCCAGCTCATGGGGCAGTGGGAAGGGGTAATGGAAACCCCCACCGCGCGGCTAGACCCCCACGGGTCATTGGAGCGGGAGATGCTCCCAACACTCATCATAATAGGTTTGGGATCACTCCTCCTGTACAGGACAACAATTTCGAGATTAAGCCAGGATTCATCTCAATGGTGCAAAACAACAAGTTCCATGGGTTAGCAATGGAAGACCCCTTGGAACATCTTGACAACTTAGAGCAAGTGTGTGGGATGATCAAGATTAATGGCATATCAGAAGATGCTTTCAAGCTGCGTCTCTTTCCATTTTCTCTTGGAGACAAGGCTAGACATTGGGAGAAGACCCTTCCACAAGGCACTATTAGCTCTTGGGCTGAGTATAAGGAGGCGTTCCTCTCAAAGTTCTTCTCTAGCACCAGAACAGCAAGGTTAAGAAGTGAGATCAGCGACTTCACTCAAAGGAACAATGAGACGTTCAATGAAGCCATCGAGCGGTTCAAGGACTACACCATTTAGCTCCTTAATTTTTTTCTTATTGATATCTCTCTATTCTTTCTTTTTCTTTTCTTTTCTTTTTATTTGGCACTTAGGCTCTATTCTTTTCTTTTTAATTTACTTGAGAGAACTATCTTCTGAAATACTTAGAGCTTTATACATTTTAAAAACAAATCCTTTCACTTAAAACCTTTTATTCACTTCAATCACCAAGACTTTTTGAAACTGAAAGCACATAAACAAGAAAGCAATCCCATCAAACCCCCAAACTTATCCTAAGCCTATAACTAGCTTCAAAATGCAAAGCTAGCAATCATATGAGAACCTAATCATGTTGCCTAAACGTAACACGTTATGCTAAGTCCAAACCGAAAAGAGGCCTCACAATGATGTCACACAAGAATACTTGGCTTGAAAAAAGGTAAGGGTAATGGTGGGAGTTCTACTAAGGCTCACAAAGAGTGGTAAAAGGAGGAAGAGAGCCTAAATATGTGTAAGATCCATGTGTTCATTTTCAAATGCATAAGAATGATATTTAAAAATCAGGTTAGGTTTCTCACTTATTAGGACAAGTTTCAAATCATGAATGTTCAAGTCAAACCATGAAAATCAAAACAAGTGATCCAAGCATGGTAAGGACTTACTTTCAAAGCGTGAGCAAAGCATTAGAAAACTACTAACTAGGGCATTGAAGCAATTCATGAGCTTAAAACACCTTTTTAAGAAAACTTTAACCCCTTATGCAAATGTAAACAACCTAGATGCTTAAAAATTTTAGACTCAATTCTAAAATGTTTAACAATGTGAATGTAACTACATGAATGTTTTTTGAAATTTTTTTTTTAAACTTTTACTAATTTTTTTGTTCTTTTCTATTCCTTAGATGCAATGAAGACTCAAGAGATGCAAAGAGAAGATAAGAGCAAAATAAACATGTCAAACTACACACATACTCCCTCAAACTTGAATGACACCGTCTCGGTTGCAAACAAATTCGAGAGAGTTCAAAAACACAAAGCAAAAACAAAGAAATTATGAGTGGTATGTACAAGGATCGGTTGTTGGTACCTCGGATCTAGTCTCGACTGGAACTTGAGGATGTTCCAGACGAGCTAGATACTATGGCTTTGCCTTTGGAGGCTGGCTCTTGGAGGGAAAGACGCGCCGGCTGGATGTTACTTCCTTGAGTCTCACGGATGACAACTCCACCGGTTGAAAGCCTCCTCTTCTCGGGCTGTTGAACCTCTTCACTCGCAGCCTGCTTTGGCAAACCTCCTTGAAGCACCTTGACTTTCTTGGCAAGCTTCTTGATGACCTTGCTCTGCCATTTGTTGATCTTCCTTTGCATCTCCACAACAGAAGCAAAGAACTTCTCTGTCTTAGTCTGCGGCTCAATATCAATCTTGGGGAGGACAAAGGCTTCAGGCATCTCATCATCCGTGGCAGGAGACTCTGATCTTGGCCGAGTAGCTTGGCGAATGGTGGCTGTGACTCCTAGAGGAGCCATACACTCCTCTACGCTTGGGAGAAACTCGATGTTCCCAACTCCCAATAGCTCGGTTTCGACTTTGTTTGGCAGGATACACACCCTCTTCTCATTCTCCACATCAATGAATAGGTACTCAAAGAAACCCTCAGCTGGCGTGCGTCCCAAGCTGTCTGTGTTCCTTAGGTATGTCTCATCCATGAAGGGTCTATCCAGAATGGGAGTGAAGTTCTGAAGCGGGACACCGACTTGCACGAACAAAGGCGTGAGGAAGCCTCCAATAAGTGACGAGCTTGCCTTGCATCTCAAGGCATACACCTTGTATTTCACCAATGAAGCTGCCAGGATGCATCCGTAGTTCACGTCATCTCCGAGCTGGTCTTCCAACGGCTCATCATTCTCATCCGGGTCACACACGAGATTCTTAATGCCTTGGAACAAGAAGCAAAGCTCCGTCTTGGTGACCGTGGGGGCTACTGACCGTCCGCTGAAGGTGTTGGCCATCAGCTTCAACGTGTAACGCAGCACCGGACTCCTCACCCTCTTGATCTTTGCGGTATTCGCCTTGTATTCATCGTTGGCTATAAGGTCCCAAAGATCGTTTGCTTGAGTGAAGGAGGGAAACTCAACCTTCGTGGCAGCAACATCAAGGCCATAAGCTTGACAAAGCTCGGGGATTGAGAGGCTGAAGGCTTGACGTTTGATCTTGAAGGAGAGGTGGCCTTAAGAAGGAGTTGGGACGCTAGGGTTCTCATACGCAAACTCCAAAGTGGCAAGGAAGTCGATTGTCACTTCGGGAAAGGTTGGGCAATCCAACCGTGACAAACACCTGAGCCCTATCTTCTGGAGGAGTTGATCAAAATCCCTCAAAATCCCCATCTTAGACAGCAAACCTCTGTCCGCAAACTTTGTTGGCTCGAACTTCAGCCTTTTAAGCCGTTCCTTGTCTCGTTTCTCCTGTTTAGAATCGGACCCTCTCTTGAACAATCACTTCTTGACCTTCTCCCTCTTGTGATGTCTCCTCTCTTGTTCTTTTGGGTGTGATAGTACCTGAAACACATTTCTTAAGGGAAAGAATGAGCAAAGGTGGCGATTCTAGAGAGGAAGAGATAGCAAGAAAGAAAAAGATTTAACTAACACCCTAGAATTTTCGGGAATTTATAAAAATTCTAGCATGATAATAGAGAAAATAATCTAGAGATAGAATCAAATCTAGAATTTTTCCTAATATCTAGCTAGTTTTAACAAATCGCTAAACCCCTAACATCTAATTACCAAACAATGCTAAGAAAAAATGGAACATTTCCAAAAGATTTAAAATCAAACTTGGAAATACATTTGCAAAGTTTGAAAGAAAGAAGTTGTTGACCTTTAAGAAGAAAATTCACATTCTCTCTTTGCTTAAAAACTCTCGAAATACAGAAAATAAGAGAGTATGATTGTTGAGAAATATAAAGGCCAACAAAAATCTCAAAACCGTGGGCTAGCAAGTGGTTTCTAACAAAAAGCTTGGTCAAGGCACATCTTTCATGGTCAAAAATTCATGCCTTGACCAAGTTTTGAATTTAAAAATAGGAGGGAAAAGAAGTAAGAATTAAAAGAAAATGTTTCCTCGGCACGAGATCGAGTCCATTTGGTCGATCTAGGACTCGATCTCATGCCCATAATGGCTTGGATTGAAAGGGTTGCTCGATTTGGGACTCGATTCAATTCGAATTGAGTCTTGGATCGATAACACCTCTCGTTCCTTGAGTTTTTGGCACAACGGCTAAGTCCTCGTGATCGAGCCACATTTTTGATTCAGGGGTCGATTTAGGCTTGGATCGAGTGGCAGATCGAGTAGACTCTTCGATATAGCCTTGAGAATCGAGTGACTCAGTCGATCCACCCCTCGTTTTCTTTTCAAGCTAAACATATAGGGTGTTCATCCTCTCGTGATCGACTGTGGCACTCGATATGTCTACTCGATCTCGTCTACATCGACTAACTCCTCTCGATTCACTCGCTCGATCAAGCAAAGATCGAGCCAGGATGAGTCGATCCAGCACTCGATCTCTAGCCTATATTCACCCCTTCTTACTCCTTTTGGATATAAGATCATGGCCTGCAATTCCTCATACCTGTTCCTACACACTCATAAGATAAAAACATAAAACTGAAAGAGAAATGAAGCAAAAATATATACAAGATAGACAAGGGAATACCTCCCAAGTGCGCTTTCTTTAACGTCTTTAGCTAGACTTTACTTGGTTTAGGCAGATGATGGATCTTGGAGAATCATTGAGGTGCTCTCCTTGTCAAATGCACTCGCCATGTATGGCTTAACTCTGTGTTCGTTCTCTGTGAATGCATTCCCACTCTTGCCGACCAAGGTGACCGCTCCATAGGGCAATACCTCCCTGATTTCATACGGCCCACTCCACCTAGATTTCAGCTTCCCAGGGAATAGCTTGAGCCTTGAATTGTAAAGCAGAACCAAACTCCCTTCCTTAAGCTCCTTGGGTACCAACTTCTTGTCATGAGCAGCCTTAGTGCGCTCCATCTAGATCCTAGCGCTTTCGTAGGCATCCATCCGTAGCTCATCTAAATCATGAAGTTGGATCAAGCGCTTCTCCTGAGCAGTCTTAAGATCGAAGTTCAACCGCTTCACAGCCCATAATGCTCTATGTTCCAGCTCAATAGGGAGGTGACATCCCTTGCCGTAGAGAAGAGTGAAAGGAGTTGTACTGATTGGTGTCTTGAAGGCGGTCTGGTAAGCCCACAAAGCGTCGTCTAGCTTCACTGCCCAATCCTTCCGAGTTGTCCCAACTGTTCTCTCAAGTATCGCCTTGATCTGCCGGTTAGAGACCTCCACTTGGCCACTCGTTTGAGGATGGTAAGGCGTAGCTACCTTGTGCTTCACGCCATACTTTCTTAAGGGACCTTCAAACACCTTGTTGATGAAATGACTGCCTCCATCGCTTATCACCACCTTAGGTACTCCAAACCTCGGGAATATGATGCTCTTAAAGAGCTTGATCACCACCTTAGAGTCGTTTGTAGGGGAGGCAATAGCCTCAACCCATTTAGAGACGTAGTCAACCGCTACCAATATGAACTTGTTTCCGTAGGATGAAGGAAACGGCCCCATGAAGTCTATGCCCCATATGTCAAACACGTCAACCTCGAAGATAGGAACCTGAGGCATCACGTTACGCTTGGTGCTGTTTCCTGCTCGTTGACAAGCTTCACAACTCTTCACAAACTCATGGGCGTCCTTGAAGATAGACGGCCACCAGAAACCAGCTAGCAAGACTTTTGTAGCGGTCTTGAATGAGGCAAAGTGACTGCCGTATGAAGAGCCATGACAGTGAAGGAGAATGTCCTTAGCTTCCTCCTTTGTTACACACCTCCGGTATAAACTGTCCATGCCCCTCTTGTACAAGTAAGGCTCGTCCCAAAAGTAGTGGCTTCGTTGGATGCTTTAGCCAACGAATTACTTGAAGAGCTGGCACATAAGGATCACTTGCAGCTTCCCTTGACAAAGGAGCCAGGGGAGCATGGTTTTCTGAGTGAGAGGACTCAAGAATACGTCCATATTCTCGATTCTAGGAAATTTGTGAAGGAAGATGAAGGCGGATGCCTAGAGATCGATCAGGAACTTGAGGAGCTCACTCGATCCAAGATCAAGATCGACAAGAAGATCGAGGAAAGTAGTCGATCCAGCAAAACAATCCATGGGAAGATTGAGAGAAGCCAATCGATCAGTTCAGAAAACGAGACGAGGGCTCGATCTCCTGCACGATCCACATCAAATCGAGTAGGTGAATCGAGTGATGTTACTCGATCCGGACCAGAACGAAAAGAAGACCGACTGGATGACTCGATCTCGGAGGAGACAACGGTTCACAAGCTCGTGTCTCAGGTTCTAAGGAGGCTACTGAGGACGGGAACGTCAACACAAGCCATGAGGAGGACTGGAGCGAGCTGCTAGCTCCAAAGGTGGACCTAAAGAATCTCCCAAAAGGGCTAAGGTATGCTTTCTTGGGGCTTAATGAGACTTATCCCGTGATTGTGAATGAAAAATTAAGTGATGATGAGTTGCACTCGCTCCTTAATGAGCTGAGAAATTATAGGAAGGCCATTGGGTACTCTCTAAGTGACATCAAGGGCCTTTCACCAATGCTTTGCACTCATAGGATTCACTTAGATAATGATAACTCTTCTTCTATTGAACATCAAAGGCGCTTAAACCCGAATTTGAAAGTAGTGAAGAAAGATATTCTGAAATTGTTAGAGGCTGACGTGATATACCCCATCAGTGACAGCACGTGGGATTCTCCTGTCCACAGGGTTCCTAAGAAGGGAGGGATCACAGTCATTAAGAATGAAAAAGATGAATTGATTCCTACAAGAACCATAACTGGTCACCAAATGTGTATAGACTATAGGAAGCTTAATTCAGCTACTAGAAAGGATCATTTTCCTCTTCCTTTTATTGATCAGATGCTTGAAAGACTTGCTAATCATCCATATTATTGCTTTCTTGATGGTTATAGTTGTTTCTTTCAAATACCAATCGATCCAAACAATCAAGAGAAGACGAGTTTTACATACCCTTATGGCAACTTCGCATATCGAAGGATGCCATTTGGGTTGTGTAATGCACCAGCAACATTCCAGCGGTGCATGATGTCGATCTTCTCTGATCTTATAGAAGAGACGGTAGAAGTGTTTATGGATGACTTCTCTGTATATGGTGCGTCTTTTTCTGCATTTTTGTTGAATCTTTGCAAGGTACTTAAGCGGTGTGAGTAGACAAACTTGGTGCTGAACTGGGAGAAGTGTCACATCATGGTGAAAGAAGGGATTGTACTCGGCCACAAGATATCAGAGAAAGGAACAGAGGTTGATAAAGCTAAGGTTGAAGTCATGATGAGTCTTGAGCCGCCGGTTAATGTAAAGGGAGTGAGGAGCTTCTTAGGTCACGCTGGCTTCTACAGGAGATTCATAAAACATTTCTCCAAGATAGCAAGACCCCTCACGTGGCTGTTGTGCAAGGAAGCTGACTTTGTGTTTGATAAAGAATGTCTTCATGCTTTCAAGACTATCAAAGAAGCTCTTGTATCTGCGCCAATAGTACAAGCACCGGACTGGAGTCTACCGTTCGAGATCATGTGTGACGCGAGCGACTACACCGTGGGAGCTGTTCTAGGGCAGATGAAGGATAAGAGATTTCATGTTATTTACTACGCCAGTTGTACTTTGGATGACACGCAAGTGAGATATGCTACAACCGAGAATGAGCTGTTGGCCATTGTGTTTGCTTTTGAGAAGTTCAGATCATACTTGGTGGGCTCTAAGGTTGTTGTCTACTCTAAGAAAGACACCAAGCCAAGACTCTTGAGATGGATTCATTTGCTACAAGAGTTTGACATGGAGATGCAGATTACCTTTCAAGAAGGGGATTGAAAATGGAGTTGCAGATTACCTTTCAAGGATGATAGTCAATGATGCTTTGCCAGTAGATGATTCACTTCCCGAGGAGCAGCTCATGATGATCACCACGGCAGTATGTGGAAGGCTTGAAGACAAGTTTGAAGAGGTCTTGAGTTTCAAAGAAGAAGAATTGCCTTGGTACGCTGACATAGTAAACTACTTAGCTTGTGGAGAGGAGCCTTCGAAAAGCTCATCGCTGGCTTTTGGTGGCCATCGCTGTTCAAAGACGCTCATGAATTTGTTAAGGCTTGTGAAGCTTGTCAAAGATCTGGAAACATCACGAAGAGGAATGAGATGCCCCAGGTGCCAATCTTTGAAGTTGATGTCTTGGACGCATAGGGGATAGACTTTATGGGTCCGTTCCCATCTTCTTACGGCAACAAATTCATCGTGGTGTCGGTTGATTATGTGTCTAAGTGGGTTGAGGCAATAGCTTCCCCAACAAACGATGCAAAAGTGGTGATCAAGCTCTTCAAGACCATTATCTTCCCATGGTTTAGAGTTCCAAAAGTAGTGATCAGTGATGGGGGCAGCAAATTCATCAACAAAGTCTTCGAAGGTCTCTTAAGGAAGTATGGCGTGAAGCACAAGGTAGCAACACCTTATCATCCTCAAACTAGTATGAAAGTAGAGGTGTCTAACAGGCAGATCAAGGCTATACTAGAGAGGACAGTTGGGGCAACTAGAAGAGATTGGGCGGTCAAACTCGATGATGCTTTGTGGGCTTACCGGACCGCTTTCAAGACTCCTATAGGCACGACTCCTTTCACTCTTCTTTACGGCAAGGCATGTCATCTTCCTGTTGAGTTGGAGCATAGAGCACTATGGGCAGTGAAGCAGCTGAACTACAACCTCAAGACAGCTCAGGAGAAACGGTTGATTCAGCTACATGAGCTTGATGAGTTACAGTTAGAAGCATACGAAAGTGCGAAGATCTACAAGGTGAGGACCAAGGCGGTTCATGACAAGAAGCTGGTTTATAAGAAGTTAAGAGAAGGCAGTCTGATGCTACTCTACGACTTGAGGTTGAAGCTATTTCCAGGGAAGCTCAAGTCTAGATTTTGTGGACCGTTTATGGAGCGGTTACATTGGTTGGCAAGAGCGGGAATGCTTTCACGGTTAATGGGCACAGAGTCAAGCCCTATTTGGCGATTGATCGCAGCAAGGAGAGCACCACCATGCTTCTCCAAGACCCACCTCAGGCCTAAACCAAGTAAAGTCTCGATAAAGACGTTAAGGAAAGCGCACTTGGGAGGCATTCCCATGTGTATCTTGTACATATTTTTGCTTTCTTCCTATTTCAGTTTTATGCTTTTATTGTCTAAGTGTGTAGGTGAAAGGATAAGGGATTATAAGCCATGACCTTGGAGTCAAAAGAGGCGAGAAAGGCTAAGTATAATCTAGAGATCGAGTGCTAGATCGACCCATCCTAGCTCGATCTTTACTAGATCGAGCTAGTGAATCAAGAGGAGTAAGTTGATATAGACGAGATCGAGTAGATAATTGAGTGGAACGGTCGATCATGAGAGGATAAACCACTTATGCGTTTAGCTTCTAAAGCAAAGGAGGTGTGGATCGACCGAATCACGCGATCCTCAAGAATAGATTGATCAGTCTACTCGATCTCCCACTCGATCTAAGCTCAAACGACCCCTAAATCGATCAAGTGGCTCGATCCAAGGAGCACAGCCTGTCTGACCAAATTACATGGAACGAGAGGGTACAATCGATCTAAGACTCGATGCAATCTGAATCGAGTCCCTGATCGATCAAACCTCTCGATCCTAGCCAACATGGGCATGAGATCGAGTCCTAGATCGACCAAATGGACTCAATCTCGTGTCGAGGTAAGTGATTTCTTTCCCTCTTTACTTCTTTCCCTCCTCTTTTTAAATTTGAATTGTGGTCGAGACAAGCCTCTTTGACCATGAAAGATGTGCCTTGACCACACTTTTGTTTGAAACCACTAGTTTTGCCCATGGTTTTTCATTTTTGTTGACCCTTAAATTTTCATGAAACCACACACTCTGTCTCATTTATATTCCGATTTTTCTAAAGCAAGAGAGAGTGTGATTTTTTTTTCCTAAAGGCTAACAACATCAGCTTTCAATCTTTGCAAAGGTATTTTCGGTTCATTGTTTAAAATCTTTTAGAAAATATCTTATTATTTGCTTTGGTTGATGGTTAGTTATTAGAGAGTTTAACAAATTTTTAAAAATAGCTAGATATTAGGAAAACTTCTAGATTTAATCCTATCTCTAGATTTTCTTCTCTATTGTCGAGCTAATATTTTTATAAATTCCCCAAAAATCTAGGGTAATCGTTAAAAAGTTTTTCCTTCTACCTTGTCTTTCTCTCAACATTCGCCGCCTTTACTCATTCTCTTTCTTGAGAATTGTGTTTCAGGTACCATGGCTCCAAAAAAAACGAGAGAAGAGACAGCACAAGAAGGAGAAGCTCAAGAAGTGGTTCAAGAGAGGGTCAGATGGACAAAAGAGGAGAAGCAAGCCAAGAAACGGCTGGAAAGGCTTCGTTTCGATCCCACAAAGTTCGCGAGTAGGGATCTTTTGGCTAAGATGGGGATCTTGGGAGACTTTGACCAGATTCTTATGAGCATTGGGCTCCAGTGCTTATCAAGAATGGATTGCCCAACCTATCTCAAGGCAACCATAGACTTCCTCGCCACCTTGGAGTTCACTGATGAGAACCCGAGTCTTCCTACTCCTTCCCAATGCCACATTACCTTCAAGATCAGGAGACATGCCTATCATCTCTCCATAACCGAGCTTTGCCAAGCCTACGGCCTTAAGGCTGATGCTAAACAAGTGGAGTTTCCTCCTTTTACTCAAGCCAACGACTTGTGGGATCTGATCAGCAATGTTAACTACAAGGCAAACACGGCGAAGATCAGAGAGTGAGGAGTCCAGTGCTGAGATACACACTCAAGCTCATCGCCAACACCTTCAGTGGACGGTACGTGGCTCCCACAGTCACCAAGAACGAGCTTTGCTTCTTGTCCCAAGGCGTTAAGCATCTGTTGTGTGATCCGAAGGAGAACGACGAGCCAATGGAGAACGAGCTCGGAGATGATGTTAACAACGGTTGCATCCTAGCTGCTTCTTTGATGAAGTACAAGGCATGGGCAATGTGATGAAAGGCTATTTTAGCGTTATAGGAGACGTCCTCACTCCAATGTTTGTTCAAGCTGGTGTGCCACTTCCTGACTTCTCTCCTTGCGCTGAAAGAGCCTACTGGATGAGATCTAAATGAGGAACACAGATAGCTTGGGACGCACGCCAGCCGAGGGTTTCTATGCTTACTTATTCATCGATTGTGAGAATGAGAAGAGGGTGTGCGCTTGCCAAATAAAGAGGAAACCGAGCTGCTAGGAGTTGGCAACATCGAGTTCCTACCAAGCATTGAGGAGTGCTTTGCACCTCTAGGTGATAACAGGATTTTTATGCAAGCAGAGGTTGTTATCAAAGCTCAAGCAACCTATGGATGTATTATAGTGTGCAAGAGGTATCAATCCAACCTAGGAAGCAGGAAGAACACTAAGAATGCAAGGATGAAGCAAATCTAAGCAAATCGGGAAAACGATTGGTAAAATCAAAGAAAACTAAATGCAACGACTAAGTGAGATGCAAAACTATTTTAAAATCACTGGAAGAGGGTTAACTACCACTGAAAGAAAACAGAACAACAAAAGAGTAAATCTACTAAGAACTAAAAATCGAGCACTGAATCGAGTAAAACAGACCGATCTAGCAACTTAAAGAAAAACGACTTCTAATGAACAAGATGCAAGCTTAAAGACTAAAAGATGATGAACAGAGGTTTTAAAATGCTAAAAGAGGGTTAAGGGTGGAGGGTAATATTCAAGAGTGTCAAAGGTTTAAGCTTTGTTTTGAAAACATTTAGATCCACTCATTTATGAGTTTTTTTCTAAGCATTGAAAACAAAACAAGAACCATTCATGGCGTGCGGTATAATTCACTTCCTCAATCTCTTCTCCAAACCCATGGCGTTTGGTGGGAAAAGAGATCAAAGAGCAAGAAAAACAGATTTCAATCTATTGCCTAACTAATCTCCTCTACATCCATGGCGTTTGGGAGAGGGCCGATTAGTCTCTAGAATCTGGCTTTCTAGGATATCTGAATCCGGTAAGGGTAAGATAGCCTTGGAATCATAGAGATCTTTTCCAAGACTCTCTAAGCCTTAAAACCGCAAGATCCTAGAAGAAAAGGAATGAAGAACAAGAAAAAACAAGAAACTTAAACCTCTTAAACCCTTTGAATCACCTCGCCCACAAATCCCAAAAAGAACTACTCGCTACTCATGTTTAAGATCGATTGAAAAGCAATAAAGGATTAACTAAGCATGATTAACGATGCGATTAAAGAAAAACTTCTTATTATTAAAAGATTCAAGTTTAAAAATCAAGTAAAAGCTTAAAGATGTAACAATGGCGGAAATCGCCTACAAGAAAGCTAAAAAGATAAGACAGAATATGGGTAATGAAAAGGATGGCCGCCCTTTTCCAAGAATAGCCAAACCGCTAATGGTACCCCCTCACTACGGTCCAATGCTGAGCTGGCCGGATAAGGTCCCAGACATCGACTCGGGTCATTCGATCTCTGGCTCGATCGTCTTCTTGGATCGGATGGCTTCACTCGATTCTTTAAGTCGATCCTTTGATGACCAGGTCAGGAACTCGATCTGGCTCTCGATCTGCATGGCGTCATTCACGTCCGTACTCCAGATCGATCTCCTCTCTTGATCTTGGCCTAGATCCTTCCTCTTGAATCTACTTGGGTCACTCGATCTTCTAGTCGATCTCGTCTAGATCGACCAGCCTTGCTCGATCCGCTACTCGATCTCAGGTCCTTTGCATGCATAGCTGAGTTCTCCAAGTATCCACAAGCTTAGACTCGATCCTCCTCACGTCCACATAACCTCCACAACTCCAGAGTGCTCCAAACAACCTGATAATGATGCAAAAGTGCAAGAAATATGCAAAATGCGAATGCAAAGAGACCTAGGACATAAAATGCAACAAATGGGACAAACTAGCCTATAATGCAAGATGAATGCATGAAAAACTATCCTAAATGCATGCAAAATATGCAAAATAAATGGTAATATCAACTCCCCCAAACTTGCTTTTTGCTTGCCCTCAACCAAACAAAATTCAAGAAAGGAAGAGAGGTTTGAAAGTTGATATGATCCTGGCAAAAAGATCGATCCTTTCAAGCTAAGTTACGAAATACTTGATGTGAGATGGTGGAATGATCCGAACGGTGGTAAGAGGTTGTTTTAATTGAATGGGAAAAGTGGGGAAAGAGTGAAGATGGAATGTAGCAAGAGAGATGGAAGGCTCTTGATACAAAGCTACTAGAACACAAGGATATGACGCACCTAGGGTTCTAAGTAGGATTTCTCAAGGATATGACGCACCAAGAGAGATGATCTATTTTGCAAAGGAAATTTTTTATTCAAAGATAGATGAAACAACAAAACAACTAACACACGGTCTTAAGGAGTGAAGAGAGAGAGGAAGGAGAACGGACAACAAGAGAGCAATAAGTTGGTCTTGGGACAAACCCCCTTGACTAACCATGCATGACTCTTGTTCAAAATATCACAAACTACAAGGAAAGAAACAACTAAAAACAATGAAATGAACCTAGACACATCCAAGCCACGGATGGTAGAAAGAAGTTGGCTTGGAACAAGGCTAAGCTTAATGGGCAATGACATTGTGGGAACACTTGCCTCGTTAAAAACCTTAGTGAGAAAACCCAATGGGACAAAACTCACTAAGGGAAAAAGAGCACAAAATGTCCCACAAACCCACTAGCTTAGTCCCCGGCTACAATGCAGACCAATGTGGAACGTGTAGCCGCCTTAGTACTTGATTCATACTTAAACTGATTAAGTAGAACCTCTGAAATGCCTTAGTCTTAGCTCGGGTCATTGGACCTTCTTGCACTTTAAGAACTTCTTCAACCTCCTTCTGGTCTTGATCTTGTTTTCCAACGGCTACATTCTCATCTTCGAGGTTAGATGTCCCCATGCTCATATCATCCCCTCCTTCTTGAAAAGGATTTGACCTCAAATCCGACTCGTCTGCAACATAAGGAAGTAAAGCAGTAATGTTAAAACTTGAGCTAATAGGATACTTACCTTGGAGGTCAAATTGATAGGCATTGTCGTTGATCTTCATTGTAACTATAAAAGGGCCATCAATCCGTGGCATCAACTTGGATTTACCCATCTTGTTTAAAGAATTTACCCGAAGGAGATTTGAAACAAGAAGCAAAAGTTTCTGAAAAATCATCATCATCTTTATATAGCTCTTTAAGCTGATCAAATCCAAGCAACTTAGCTTCTAAAGTCGTGAGAAGAGTGTACCTTCTTGATAATGCATCGGCAACCACATTGTCTTTACCTTGTTTGTATTTTATGACATATGGGAAGGTTTCTATGAATTCAACCCACCTTGCGTGCCTTTTGTTGAGCTTTTGCTGACCTTTGAGGTGTTTGAGGGACTCATGGTCCGTGTGGATAACAAATTCTTTAGGCCAGAGGTAGTGATGCCACGTTTGTAAGGCTCTCACCAAGGTGTACAACTCCTTATCAAATGTCGGATAGTTGAGCATAGCTCCTCCAAGCTTCTCACTAAAAAATGCTATGGGTTGCTTGTCTTGCATTAGAACAGCGCCAATACCTATTCCTGATGCATCACACTCAATCTCAAAAGTGTTTAAGAAATTAGGCAATATAAGAACATGGGCGTTAGTAAGCTTCTCTTTTAGGCTTTGGAAAGCCTCTTCTAGAGCCGTTTCCCACTTGAACCCAACTTCCTTTTTGATGACTTCGGTGAGTGGGGCAGCTATAGTACTAAAGTCCCTCACGAATCTCCTATAAAAACCGGCTAGACCATGGAAACTCCTTACTTCTCCTACGGTCTTAGGACTTGGCCAGTCACGGATGGCCTTCACTTTTTCCTCATCCACTTTGACTCCTTCTGAGCTTACTACAAAACCAAGAAAAACAAGACTAGAAGTGCAGAAAGTACACTTCTTGAGGTTAGCATATAGTTTTTCTTTTCTGAGCAAATCAAGCACTAGTCTAATATGTTCTACATGCTCTTCTAGACCTTTGCTATAAACAAGGATTTCATCAAAATAAACCACCACAAAGATGCCTATATACGCCCTAAGAACATGATTCATTAAACGCATGATATCATTGCATATTGCATACATTCTGCATACTCATTAGGTAGTTTTTCATGCATTTGTATCATGTTATAGGCTAGATTGCATCACTTAGGGTCCTAGAACATTCTTGCATCAGCATGTGCATTTTCTCTGCATTTTGCATTCATTCCAGGTTGTTTCTGGTTGCTTTGGAGACACAGAGGTTCGTGGAGGTGTGGAGGCCGATGTAGCAGTTCATGGAAGCTCGGGAGTGTGCTAAGGACCAGTGATCGAGGAGCAGATCGAGCATGGCCGGTCGATCTAGGAGTTGATCGACCAGAAGATCGAGCCAACTAGGCGATCCAAGGATAATGATCGAGATGAAGATCGAGTGAAGCAATCGATGTATCGGTACGGACGTAAATGACGCCATGCAGAGCGAGAGCTGGATCGAGTACATCATTCGATCCTCCCAAAGATCGATACCAAGATCGGATGCAGCACTCGATTCACCGAAGAAGATCGAGACCCGGATCGAGCCGAAGACACGATGGCCGGATATGATCGATAGAACAACTCGATCCAATGGTCGATCTCTGTCCTTTCAACCGTTTTTGGCTGTTAGCGAAGGGGGGACCATTGGACTGTTTTGTCATTTTAGGCAAGGCGGCGAATGCTTTTGGGGAGAACTTTTAGATTTCTTATCTTTTTCCTTCAAGTTTTTCTCTCTCGTTTTCGGAAGAACACCATTGTTGAACCAGTTTTCTTTTCAAGCTTTTGTATTCTCGAACCTTATCGTTTAATCTAGTCGTTGTTTCATGTTTATCGTTTCATTCCTTCCACCTTGCTTGATTTACTTTATGTGTAGTGAGTAGTTTACTTTGGGTTAGGGGTTGAGAGGATTAAGGGGTAGAAAAGGTTCGATCTTGGTTTGTTTTCTAAACGTTTTTAAGGCTATCTCTTCTAAGGTGTTGAAAGCTTAATGCTTGAAGACTCTCACGCCAAGAGCTTCATGATCCGAGAGGTCCCTTACCTTGACAGGATCCAGGGGCCTTGGAAAATCTCACCTTAGAGACTAGTTACCCCTTCCCAAAAGCCATGGAAGTTTGGGGGACTAGTTAAGCCATTGTTCGAAATCTGTTTTCCTTGCCTTTCGACCTCTCTTTCCACCAAAAGCCATGGGTTTGGAGGAGAGGATGAAAGAGTGATCTATACCGAAAGCCACAGATAGATCTTGTTTTGTTTTCGAGGCTTAGAGATCCTCACCAAGTGAGTCGATCCAAAGTTTCAAACCCAAGATCGTTCCTTGAAACCCCTTATATGAATCTCGACCCTCAAGCCCTCTCTCCTAGCATATTTACGTCTCATATCATCTTTAGCTTATTACCTGAGAGCATCCTGGTCTTTAGATTCATTGTTCTTACGGTTTTAGACGAGACCGATCATTTCTGCTCGATCTAGTGGTCGATCTTGTGGTCGATCCACTAGTCGAATTTTAACAATTCGAAGCTCTTCTCTTTAATTTATCTGTTTGTTCCTCGTGGTAACTGCTTCCTTTCTAGTATTTTTAAAATAGGTTTCATTCCATTTAGGTTGTTGCATTTAGTTTTTAGATTATTTCTCATAAACTGTCTCATTTGCTTAGATTTGTCTTAGACCTTGCATTCTCTGTGGATTCTTTATCATCTAGAAGTGGATTGACACTCTCCTGCTTGCCTTACTACAACATTGCTTGCATTAGAGTTTTGATAACCTCTCTGCTGCATTAGACCGTAAGAAAAATAGCTTATCAAATGGCGCCGTTGCCATTCTAGGTTGCTTAGAGAACATAGAGATTTGGGTCTTAGCAAAGACTAAGTCTTTACCTTTTTCAAGTTACTAATCCTACTACTCTAAACCGTGTGTTTTCAGGTACATGAATCTTCGTTCAAGGGGAGACAACAATCTTCTACAACCCTTAGACAACATTCATCAGCTTGGTCACTCACGGCAAAGAAGAGTCCGAGATCAAACAAGAGCCTTTGAGGAGATTGTTCAGCAAGGTCTGGTTAACTTTGAAGACATGGCTGCACAAGAGCATCCAGAAGGACCACCTCCAGCATCCAGAAACCCCCAACACGCGGCTAGACCTCCGAGGATCATAGGAGCCGGAGATGCTCCCAATACCCACCACAATAGGTTTGGGATCACTCCTCCTCTGGTACAAAACAATAACTTTGAGATCAAGTCGGGGTTCATATCTATGGTGCAAAACAACAAGTTCCACGGCTTAGCAATGGAAGACCCCTTGGAGCACTTGGACAATTTCGAGCAAGTGTGTGGAATGATTAAGGTCAACGGTATATTAGAAGATGCCTTCAAGCTGCGTCTCTTCCCCTTTTCACTCGGAGACAAAGCTAGACATTGGGAGAAGACCCTCCCACAAGGCACCATCACATCATGGGCTGAATGTAAGAAGGCTTTCCTCTCAAAGTTCTTCTCAAGCACCAGGACTGCTCGGTTGAGAAGCGAAATCAGCGGTTTCACTCAAAGGAACAATGAGACATTCAATGAGGCTATGGAGCGTTTCAAAGATTACACGATCCAATGCCCTCATCACGGATTCAGTGAGGAGACTCTACTCAGTACCATATACCGTGGGACTTCACCAAAGATCCGGTTGTTGCTTGATACAGCCAGCAAAGGGAATTTCCTCGGTCAAGAAGTAGAAGAGGGTATGGAGCTGATAGAGAACCTAGCGTTGAGTGATGGAAACTATGCTGAGGATTATGACCGAGCACCAAGGGGATCAGAATTAGAGTCTCACAAGAAGGAGCTCAAATCGTTGCATGAGAAGATTGACAAGTTGGTTTTAGCTAACCAGAAGCATGTTCACTTTGTTGGTGAAGCTGATGAAAACCAAGAGGAGTTAGAGCTAAGCCAAGAAGAAGCAAATTGGGTGGCCGGACAAAACAACTACAAGTCTCAAGGCTACAACCAAGGCTACCAAAACAACAATCTCTCTTACCGAAACACCAATGTAGCCAACCCTAAAGATCAAGTGTACCCTGCTCAACAAGCTAAGCCTTTCATCCCTTACAACAAAGGTTTTCAACCGAGCAGTGGTTTCCAAGGTCAAGGGCAAGGCAATTTCCAAATTCAAGGGCAACAACAACAAAACAAGGGTTATACTACCAACTACCCTCCGGGCTTTGCACCTCAACAGCCACAACAACCGATGCAACAACAAGTTGATCCGGTTTAAGCAATGTTCCAACAGCTAATACAAGGGCAAGCTTCTACAAATCAGAAGTTCGCTGAAATGAACACTCGGCTAGATTCATCCTTAACCGACTTCTCCACTCAAATCACAAACCTCAACAACAAAATAAAGCAGCTGGAGAAGGGCAAGGCAAGCACGAGTGGACAGAACAGCCTCCCGGGAAAGTGTGAGCAAAACCCCAAGGAGTATGCCAATGCTATTACGTTACGAAGTGGCAAAGAGATTGAGCCTCCGGTCTCTACCAAGAACAACGAGGACGTTGTAATTCAAGAGGGGGAGGGTAAACTTTCAGCTGCTAATGAGGAGATAAACTTTGACAACGTATGGATCCAAGGACCGAGAAGAGGTGACAAGGCATTCATTGAGAAAAAGGCTGAGAAAACCATCAAGGAAAAGGATGACTACGTGCCCCCACCTTACGTACCAAAGTTGCCATTCCCGGGTCGTTTCAAAAAGCAGTTAATAGAGAAACACCGGATCCTGTTTGAGAAGCACTTGAGAGACGTGGAGATAAAGTTGCCTCTTGTAGACTGTCTCGCTATGATGCCCAAGTGCGCCAAGTTTTTCAAGGACACCCTTGTGAAGAAGAACAAAGAAAGCAAAGAGGTGCTTGTACTAAGCGAAGAGTGTAGCGCGGTTATTCATAAGGAGATAGTACCTAAGAAGCTGGGAGATCTGGGAAGCTTCACCATACCTTGTGCTTTAGGTCCCCTAGAGTTCAAGAGTTGCTTGTGTGATCTCGGAGCTAGCATAAACTTGATGCCTCACTCCGTGGCTAAGAAGCTTGGTTTCACTCGGTTTAAGGAATGTCGGATCTCATTGGTGCTGGCTGATAGGAGCGTGAGATTACCGGTAGGGCTGCTCGAAGACTTACCGGTGCGAATCAGTGGTGTGAATGTACCTACAGACTTTGTAGTGCTGGAGATGGACGAGGAGCCGAAAGACCCACTCATCTTAGGGAGACCATTCCTCGCAACCGCCGGAGCAATAATAGACGTGAAGAATGGGAAGATTGCCTTGCATTTGGGGAAAGAGATCAGGCTAGACTTTGACATCAACAAGGTTCTAAAGAAGCCAACCATTGAAGGACAAGCTTTCTATATCGAAACGATGGATGCCTTGGCGGATGAGTTGCTGGAAGAGCTAGCTTTAGAAGACCATTTGAAGCTAGCACTCACTAAGGAGCCAGGAGAGTTTGGCTATGTGGACCAAAGAACCCAAGAGTACGTGAACCTGCTAGATTCGAGGAGAATCATCAAGAATGAAGAAGAATGTTGTCTAGAAATCGACCCCGAGATCGACGCTATCACTCGATCCAGGAGTCAGATCGACAGGCCAATCGAGAACCCAACTCGATCCGGTGCAACAATCGACCAACAGATCGAGAATGATGCTCGATCAGAGGAAACAATCGAGTTGACGATCGAGAAAGACCTCCCGATCATTTTGGAGTCCAATCAAGAGATCGACTCAACGTCTCGATCCCTTACTCGATCCATATCAAATCGAGTAGGTGAATCGAGTGAAATAGCTCGATCTAGACGACATCGAGAGGAGAATCGACCGGAAGACTCGATCACAGAAGGGATAGCGATAGAGGAAAGCAGTCTGAAGGGCCATGCCTCGAGTTCAAAGGAGAGTTCCAAGGAGGAAAACAACAACAACAGCCACGAGGATGACTGGAGTGAGCTGTTAGCCCTAAAGGTGGACCTTAAGGAGCTCCCAAAAGGGCTAAGGTATGCCTTCTTAGGACCTAATGACACCTATCCCGTGATAGTAAATGAAAACCTTAGTGATGATGAGTTGCACTCGCTCTTAACTGAGCTGAGAAAGTATAGGAAGGCCATTGGGTACTCTTTAAGTGACATCAAAGGCCTTTCACCAATGCTTTGCACTCATAGGATTAACTTGGATAATGAGAATGCCACTTCTGTAGAACATCAAAGGCGTTTGAATCCTAACTTGAAAGAGGTTGTTAAGAAGGAAATCCTTAAGCTTTTAGAGGCTGACGTGATCTATCCCATAAGTGACAGCACGTGGGTTTCACCTGTACACGTGGTGCCTAAGAAGGGAGGGATCACGGTCATAAGGAATGAAAAGGATGACCTTATCCCTACTAGGACCATTACTGGTCATAGAATGTGTATTGATTATAGAAAGCTTAACCTTGCGACTAGAAAAGACCATTTCCCTTTGCCTTTTATTGATCAGATGCTTGAGAGACTTGCAAATCACCCTTACTACTGTTTTCTCGATGGGTATAGCGGTTTCTTTCAAACACCTATTCACCCAAACGATCAGGAGAAAACGACTTTTACATGTCCCTACGGTACCTTCGCATATCGAAGGATGCCGTTTGGATTGTGTAATGCACCGGCTACCTTTCAGCGTTGTATGATGTCGATCTTCTCCGATCTTATAGAGGAGATGGTAGAGGTGTTTATGGATGACTTCTCTGTGTATGGTGCGTCCTTTCCTGCGTGTTTGTTGAATCTTTGCAGGGTACTTAAACGTTGTGAAGAAACAAACCTGGTGCTGAACTGGGAGAAATGCCACTTCATGGTCAAGGAAGGGATAGTGCTCGGTCACAAGATCTCAGAGAGGGGTATTGAGGTTGATCAGGCTAAGGTTGAGGTTATGATGGGTTTGGAGCCGCCGGTTAATGTTAAAGGGATTAGAAGCTTCTTGGGACACGCAGGGTTCTATAGGCGCTTCATCAAAGATTTCTCCAAGATTGCACGCCCCCTTACACGGCTGTTATGCAAGGAAGCTGAGTTTGTATTCGATGAGGAGTGTTTGAAGGCTTTCGTGACCATCAAGGAAGCCCTCACGTCAGCCCCTATAGTCCAAGCACCAGACTGGTCTCTCCCTTTTGAGATTATGTGTGATGCTAGTGACTATGCTGTAGGAGCAGTCCTTGGTCAGAAGAAGGACAAGAAGCTACATGTGATCTATTATGCTTCAAGGACCTTGGATGACACGCAATCACGATACACCACTACGGAGAAGGAGCTGCTTGCAGTAGTCTTCGCCTTTGAGAAGTTCAGATCGTATCTCGTTGGCTCCAAGGCTATTGTATACACAGATCATGCTGATCTACGATACATCTACTCAAAGAAAGACACTAAGCCTCGGCTCTTAAGATGGATTCTCTTACTCCAGGAGTTTGACATGGAAATTAAAGACAAGAAGGGGATAGAAAATGGAGTCGCTGACCACCTCTCAAGACTAAGGATCAACGAGTCTCTCCCTTTAGACGATTCTCTTCCAGAAGAACAACTTATGGCGATTACTACTGCTGTTTGTGGGAAGCTAGAAGGAAGGTTTGAGGAAGTGTTGAGTTTTAAAGAGGAGGATCTACCATGGTATGCTGATATGGTGAACTACCTAGCGTGTGGTGAAGAGCCAACACATCTCAACAGCTATCACAAGAAGAGGTTTTTGAGGGAGGCTAGTGACTACTTTTGGGATGAGCCTTACCTATACAAAAGAGGAGTAGACAGCTTGTACCAAAGATGTGTTACAAAGGAAGAAGCCAGGGATATCCTCTATCATTGCCATGGCTCTTCCTACGGAGGACACTTCGCTTCATTCAAAACTGCCACGAAAGTTTTGCAAGCGGGTTTCTGGTGGCCGTCTATCTTCAAAGATGCACACGAGTTTGTGAAGAGCTGTGAGGCATGTCAGCGAGCAGGGAACATTACCAAGAGGAATGAAATGCCTCAAGTTCCTATCTTCGAGGTTGACGTGTTCGATGCGTGGGGTATTGACTTCATGGGGCCTTTTCCTTCTTCATACGGCAACAAGTACATCTTAGTAGCTGTGGATTATGTCTCCAAATGGGTTGAGGCTGTTGCTTCCCCTACAAACGACTCTAAGGTTGTGATCAAGTTGTTCAAGAGTATCATCTTTCCAAGGTTTGGGATACCCAAAGTTGTTATAAGTGATGGAGGAAGCCATTTTGTAAACAAGGTTTTTGAGAGCCTCTTGAGAAAGTATGGGGTTAAGCATAAGGTGGCTACACCGTATCATCCTCAAACGAGCGGTCAGGTGGAAGTCTCTAACAGGCAGATCAAAGCTATTCTGGAGAAGACCGTTGGAGCAACAAGGAAGGACTGGTCAGTGAAACTGGACGATGCTCTTTGGGCCTACCGTACTGCCTTCAAGACGCCGATTGGTACAACCCCTTTTACTCTACTCTATGGCAAGGGTTGTCACCTCCCGGTTGAGCTGGAACACCGTGCATTGTGGGCTGTGAAGAGGCTGAACTTTGATCTCAAGACGGCTCAGGAAAGGTGTCTTATTCAGCTACCCGAACTGGACGAGTTGAGGTTGAATGCTTACGAGAGTTCCAAGATCTACAAGGAGCGGACTAAGGAGGCTCATGACAAGAAATTGGTTGCCAAGGAACTTAAGGAAGGAGGACTGGTGTTGCTGTACAACTCGAGGCTAAAGCTCTTCCCGGGCAAGCTGAAATCAAGGTGGAGCGGACCGTTCGTGATTCAAGAGGTCTTGCCATATGGAGCTGTTACTCTGATGGGAAGAAGTGGTAGTGCTTTCACCGTCAACGGACACAGAGTCAAGCCCTACCTGGCGGACAGTTTTGACAAGGAGAGTACCTCGGTGCTTCTCCAAGACCCACCATCCGCCTAGACCAAGTAAGGTGTAGCTAAAGACGTTAAAGAAAGCGCACTTGGGAGGCATTCCCATGTTTATCTTGTACATATTTTTGCTTTCATTTCTCTTTCAGTTTTATGTTTTTATGTTTTTAGTGTGTAGGAACAGGTATAAGGAATCTAAACCTTGTCTTTGGGTTCCAAAAGGGGCAATAGGGGTTAAGATAAAGCTAGAGATCGAGTGCTAGATCGACTGATCCTGGCTCGATCTTTGCTAGATCGAGCAAGTGAATCGAGAGGAGCCAGTCGATCTAGACGAGAACGAGTGACAAGATCGACCTTGACGAAAAAGGATCGATCGATCCAAATAGGATCGACCGATCTAATTTCTCTCGGAAAATCTGTTGAAAATTGATCGATCACTCGACTCGATTTCATCACTCGATCTATGATAAATCGACTCTTAAATCGAGGACATAGCTCGATCAGAGGGACTTAGCCGAGGAGCCAACATCTCAATGATCGAGAGAGCCAATCGATCCAGGGCTCGATTCACCTTGAATCGAGTCACAAATCGAGTAACCCTCTTGATCTAAGCCATTTTAGGCATGAGATCGAGTCCTAGATCGACCAAAAGGACTCGATCTCATGCCGAGGTAACAATTTTCTTTCCCTCCTTTACTCCTTTCCCTCCAATTTTTAAATTCGAAACTTGGTCAAGGCAAGCATCTTTGACCATGAAAGATGTGCCTTGACCAAGACTTTTGTCAGAAACCACCTTGACCACCCATTGTTTTGGTTTGTTAAACTCTTTAAATGTTTCAATTTATTCCTCACCCTCTCATTTCTGTTTGCTCGAGTTTTTCTTACAAAAAGAGTGAGAATTTAAAAGCTTTTAAAATTTAGCAAAGATATCCTCTACTCTTGCAAAGGTATTTTCAAAGTTTAATGATTTTATTTCAAGAAAATCCCCTTAAAAATCGCAAGTTCTTGTTTTAGGATATAGGATCGGGTTTGAATTTTTAAAATTAGCTAAGTAATAGGAAAAATTCTGAATTTTCAGTATCTCAAAGATTTTATTTCCTTTTATCTAGCTATTATTTTTATTTGATCCCAAAATTCTGGAATAGTTTATATAAATCTTCTTCTCCTCTTCTCTTATTCTCATTCAATCGCCTCTTGCTAATCATTCTCTAGAAAAATTTGTTTCAGGAGCAATGGCACCAAAGAGAACAAGAGAGGAGCGAGTGCAAGAAGGAGAAACACAAGAAGTGGTAGTTCAAGAGAGGGTCCGGTGGAGCAAAGATGAGAAGAGGGATAAGAAGAGGTTGGAGAGGCTCCGGTTTGAACCTACAAAGTTTGCTGATCGAGAGCTTCTGTCCAGGCTCGGGATCCTTGGAGACTTCGACCAACTCCTCATGAATATTGGTCTGAGGTGTTTATCGCGGATGGACTGCCCTACAATTCCCGAAGTGACGATAGATTTCCTAGCCACTTTGGAGTTCCGGTACGAGATTCCGAGTGCACCTGTTCCTTCTCAAGGCCGTCTCTACTTCAAGGTTGGCCGCCAAGCCTACACACTATCCATCCCCGAGCTATGCCAAGCCTACGGTCTCAAGGCTGATGCACACAAGGTGGAGTTCCCAGCCTTCAAGAAAGCCGACGAGTTTTGGGACCTAATCAGCAATGAAGACTACAAAGCCAACACCGCCAAGATCAAGAGAGTTAGGAATCCGGTGCTGAGGTATACTTTGAAGCTGATAGCTAATACATTCAGTGGGAGGTCTGTTGCTCCTACTGTCACGAAGACGGAGCTGTGCTTCCTTTTCCAAGGCGTGAAGCATTTGGTGTCTGATCCGGATGCGAATGAAGAACCCATAGAAGATGAACTCGGCGATGAAGTGAATTACGGCTGTGTGCTCGCGGCTTCTCTGGTGAAGTACAAGGCTTATGCCTTACGGTGCAAGGCAACCTCTTCCTACATTGGCGGTTACCTTACCCCTTTGTTCGTGCAAGCCGGTGTGCCCATCCATGACTTTGCTCACGTCCCAAACAGAGCTTTCATGGATGAAGCATACATGAGAAACACCGATAGCTTGGGACGCACGCCAGCAGAAGGGTTTTATGCTTACCTCTTCATAGATGAGGAAGACAAGAAGAGAGTGTGCATCCTCCCCAACAAAGACGAGACCGAGCTGCTTGGTGTTGGGAACATCGAGTTCTTACCCACGGAGGAAGAATGCTTTGCCCCCTTAGGAGGACCGCCTGCTTCAGCCATTGCCCCGTGCCAAAGGTCAGAGTCTCCAGGAACATAGGATGAGATGCCCAAGGTTTACACACTTCCCAAGCTGGATTTTGAGCCTAAGACCAAAACCGAGAAGTTCTTAGCCTCGGTGGTGGAGATGCAGCGGAAGATAAACAAGTGGCAAGGGAAGATGCTTAAGAAGCTGGGGAAGAAGGTCAAACAACTCCAAGGAAGCCAGCCTAAGCCAGCTGAAAGCCAGGAGATACAACAACTCGAGAAGAGGAGACTCTCAACTGGAGGAGTTGTGATCCGCGAGACCCAAGGAGAAAACATTCAACCGGCTCACCACTCCCTCCAAGAACCAGGCAACAAAGGAAAGGCAACAATCTCTAGCTCCTCTGGAACATACTCAAGTTCCAGCCGAGCCTAGACAAGAGGTAACAACCTTCCTCCATTGTATATAACCGCACATATTTGTTTCTTGCATTGTGTTTGTTTGCTCCTTCGGATGAGTTTGCCACCGGGACGGTGTCAAGCAAGTTTGGGGGAGTACTTGTGTGATTTAATCTTGTGTTCTTTGATCTTATTTTCCTTTTTGCATCCTTGAGTCTTAGTTCATGAAAAAGTGGTAAAATTTTTAAAATTTTTTCAAAGATTCATGTAGTTGCATTCATCTCTTTAAAAACATGTTAGGATTGAGTCTAGAAATTCTCATATCACCTAGGTTGTTTGCATTTTGCATAAGGGGTTAGGATTTCTTAAAAAGGTGTTTTACTTATGAATCATTTCAATGCCCTAGTTAGTAGCTCTCTAATGCTTTGTTTATGCTTTGAAAGTAAGTTCTAACCATGCTTGGATCACTAGTTAGGATTTTCGTGGCTTGAATTGAACTCTCATGATTTGAAACTCATCCTACTAAGTGAAAACCTTAATTTGAAAATCTAATTATCATTCTTATGCATTTGAAAATGAACACATGGTTTTAAAATATTTAGGCTCTCTTCTTCCTTTTTACCACTCTTTGTGAGCCTAAGTAGAACTCCCTCCTTGAGCCTTACCCTCCTTTGAAGCCAAATGTTCTTGTGTGACATCTTTGTGAGGCCTTGTTTTCGGTTTGAACTTGGCATAAAGTGTTAGGTTTAGGCGACATGATTTGGTTTTCATAATTGATTGCTAGCTTTACATTTCGAAGCTAGGTGTAGGCTTAGGATAAGTTTGGGGGATCATTGGGGTTGCTTTCTTGTGAATTTGTTTTCGTTTCAAAAGAGTTTGTGTTTTAAGGAAAGAAATGAGGTTTTAAGTGAAAGGTTTGTTTTTAAAACATAAGTATGCTCTAATTTCAGGAGGTAGCTCTCCATAATAAAATAAAATAAAAAAATAAAAAAAAAGGAAAGAAGAAAAAAAATAAAAATAAAAAATAAAAAGAGCCTAAGTGCCAAATAAATAAATAAAAAATGAAGAGAAAAATAGTAATAATAAGAAAGCTACTAATAAGAAATTTCTAAGAGCAAAAATATTTTTCAAAACCTTTTCACTAGCCTAAAAAGTTTAAAAATGTCTTTATTTTGAATTGGGGATTGCTAAGTTGAGAAGAAGGGGTAGACTCTTAAGTGGTGAGTGAGGATTAGATTTCTTAAATGAGAGGGGTATAGGACTGTTTGATAGTTTACATGGGTAGATGAAAATCTAATCATGTATGCATAAATTGTCTTTACCTTTAGCATTGTGCATTAGTTCAAACCATTTTTGAGAGAAACCCTTGTCTAATTGTAAACCCTTTTCAAATGAGATCATTCTATGCTCATAACCATAACCCTTAGCCAAATGTGTTTTGCTTTAAAGTGCATAAGTTTGATTCATGGTTCGAATGTTAATGAATGTTAAAGGATGAATTTCTTTGATTGTTAGGAATAAGAGACTCATGATTTGAATTTCTTTGTGTGATGAGTATGGCTAAGTCCTTTGGAGTATGAGTGTAAGCCTAGCATTTTAGAACTATTAACTAGGACATTGAGATGATCTATTCGAAAGGCACCTTTGCAAAAAGTTTAAAACCCCTTTGAATTTTCTGAAAACCTCTCTTCCTTACTTGTTTTTTTTGTTGCTTGAGGGCAAGCAAGAAGTAATTTTGGGGGAGTTGATATCATTGCATATTGCATACATTCTGCATACTCATTAGGTAGTTTTTCATGCATTTGTATCATGTTTTAGGCTAGATTGCATCACTTAGGGTCCTAGAGCATTCTTGCATCAGCATGTGCATTTTCTCTGCATTTTGCATTCATTCCAGGTTGTTTCTGGTTGCTTTGGAGACACGGAGGTTCGTGGAGGTGTGGAGGCCGATGTAGCAGTTCATGGAATCTCGAGAGTGTGCTAAGGACCATTGATCGAGGAGCAGATCGAGCATGGCCGGTCGATCTAGGAGTTGATCGACCAGAAGATCGAGCCAACTAGGCGATCCAAGGATAATGATCGAGATGGAGATCGAGTGAAGCAATCGATGTATCGGTACGGACGTAAATGACGCCATGCAGAGCGAGAGCTGGATCGAGTACATCACTCGATCCTCCCAAAGATCGATACCAAGATCGGATGCAGCACTCGATTCACCAAAGAAGATCGAGACCCGGATCGAGCCGAAGACACGATGGCCGGATATGATCGATAGAACAACTCGATCCAATGGTCGATCTCTGTCCTTTCAACCGTTTTTGGCTGTTAGCGAAGGGGGGACCATTGGACTGTTTTGACATTTTAAGCAAGGCGGCGAATGCTTTTGGGGAGAACTTTTAGATTTCTTATCTTTTTCCTTCAAGTTTTTCTCTCTCGTTTTCGGAAGAACACCATTGTTGAACCAGTTTTCTTTTCAAGCTTTTGTATTCTCAAACCTTATCGTTTAATCTAGTCGTTGTTTCATGTTTATCGTTTCATTTCTTCCACCTTGCTTGATTTACTTTATGTGTAGTGAGTAGTTTACTTTGGGTTAGGGGTTGAGAGGATTAAGGGGTAGAAAAGGTTCGATCTTGGTTTGTTTTCTAAACGTTTTTAAGGCTATCTCTTCTAAGGTGTTGAAAGCTTAATGCTTGAAGACTCTCACGCCAAGAGCTTCATGATCCGAGAGGTCCCTTACCTTGACAGGATCCAGGGGCGTCGGAAAATCTCACCTTAGAGACTAGTTACCCCTTCCCAAAAGCCATGGAAGTTTGGGGGACTAGTTAAGCCATTGTTCGAAATCTGTTTTCCTTGCCTTTCGACCTCTCTTTCCACCAAAAGCCATGGGTTTGGAGGAGAGGATGAAAGAGTGATCTATACCGAAAGCCACGGATAGATCTTGTTTTGTTTTCGAGGCTTAGAGATCCTCACCAAGTGAGTCGATCCAAAGTTTCAAACCCAAGATCGTTCCTTGAAACCCCTTATATGAATCTCGACCCTCAAGCCCTCTCTCCTAGCATATTTACGTCTCATATCATCTTTAGCTTATTACCTGAGAGCATCCTGGTCTTTAGATTCATTGTTCTTACGATTTTAGACGAGATCGATCGTTTCTGCTCGATCTAGTGGTCGATCTTGTGGTCGATCCACTAGTCGAATTTTAACAATTCGAAGCTCTTCTCTTTAATTTATCTGTTTATTCCTCGTGGTAACTGCTTCCTTTCTAGTATTTTTAAAATAGGTTTTATTCCATTTAGGTTGTTGCATTTAGTTTTTAGATTATTTCTCATAAACTGTCTCATTTGCTTAGATTTGTCTTAGACCTTGCATTCTCTGTGGATTCTCTATCATCTAGAAGTGGATTGACACTCTCCTGCTTGCCTTACTACAACATTGCTTGCATTAGAGTTTTGATAACCTCTCTGCTGCATTAGACCGTAAGAAAAATAGCTTATCAACGCATAAAACTGCTAGGGGCATTAGTAAATCCAAATGGCATAACCAGCCATTCATATAAACCATGTTTGGTTTTGAATGCGGTTTTCCATTCATCCCCCTCTTTCATTCTGATCTGGTGGTAACCACTTTTTGAATCAATTTTGGAGAAAATGTTAGAACCATGCAATTCATATAACATGTCATCTAGCCT
The DNA here is from genome assembly GCA_911865555.2 of Thlaspi arvense. Classification (NCBI taxonomy): domain Eukaryota; kingdom Viridiplantae; phylum Streptophyta; class Magnoliopsida; order Brassicales; family Brassicaceae; genus Thlaspi; species Thlaspi arvense. The sequence goes on from OU466860.2 coordinate 18,940,546, forward strand.
AGGAATGGGATGGCGATACTTCACCGTGATGTTGATTGCACGGCAGTCAACACACATCCTCCAGCTACCATCTTTCTTTGGAACTAGAAGTACTGGTACTGCACAAGGGCTCATGCTTTCACGGATATGTCCCTTGGCCATCAGTTCATCCATCTGCTTCTGTAGTTCTTTGGTCTCCATGGGGTTGGTACGGTAGGCGGGACGGTTTCGCAATGATGCCCCGGGAATGAAGTCTATTTGGTGTTCTATACCCCGGATGGGAGGTAGTCCCATTGGTGTGTCTTCTGGAAAGACATCTTCATAATCCTGCAAAAGAGCTTGCATTTCACTCGGATACACCGGTGTAAGATCAGCCATGGTGGTTAATGTTTCTTTATAAACAAATAACAGCATAGGTGTTTCGGAGTATAAAGCTTTCTTAACCTGTCCAGCCTTAGCAAAGAAGTTTAGATGTTTGGCTGACCTCAAGGTGTGTTTCTGATCGTTGTAGACTTCTTGAGGAGTCATGAGAATAAAAGTATTCTTCTTACCCTTAAACTCAAAGGAGTGCCGGTTGGAAAATCCATCATGTATCACCCGGCGGTCAGATTGCCACGGCCTCCCTAGCAGGATATGACTTGCTTGCATAGGTAGCACATCACAAAGTATCTCATCTTTATACTCACCTATGGCCAGTGGTACTAAGACTTGTTCGTTGACTTTCATTTCTCCTTTATCGTTCAACCAATGTACCTTATACGGGCTGGGGTGAGGAGTAGCTTGCAAACTCAGCTTCTCAACCATGATACTGCTTGCCACATTAGCGCAACTCCCACCGTCTATGATCAAACAGCAAACCTTTCCCTGAAGCAAACAACGTGTGTGAAACAGATTCTCACGCTGATCTTGTTCCTCTGGTTTGCTTTGCACGGTCAATGTCCTTCTTGCTACAAGCAACTCTCCTTGTACTGGCAATAACTCATGTTCCTCCTCTGTTTCTTCTAGTTGCTCATCCTCTGATTCTATGTCACCGTTTTCTAGTAAAACCATAACACGTTTGTTGATGCACTCATTGGCGTAATGTCCACGGCCATGGCATTTGAAACATTTTACATCACGAGCCTTGGTATTAGCCTCCTTAGGGTCCCATATGGTTGGACAGTTTCAGATTTGGAACTGATCGGCTTATCCTCTCTCGGCTGATTCTGCGGGTATGCTGACCAGTACGAGTTTCTGTCGTCCCGCGGATAAACTGTCCGACTGTTTGGTCCGGTACTAGAACCCTGATAAACGCTCTTTTTGAGAGATCGACCATCCCTTTTGATAGACACTCTTTTTGAGCAAGGGTTAAATTGCAATGAGGTTATCAAACTCAAATGCAAGACATGTTGTAGTACAGCAAGCAAGAGAGAGTCAATCCATGCCTAGGATGATAGAGAATGCACAAAGAATACAAGGACTAATGCAAATCTAAGCGAAATGAGATGATTTATGAGAAAATCTCTAAAAACTAGATGCAGCAACTTAAATAGAATGCAACCTATTTTAAAAATACTAGAAATGAAGAAACTACCACGAGAAAAAAAAACAGAATAATTAAAAGAGAAAGCTTCGAATTATTAAAATTCAACTAGTGGATCGACCATGAGATCGACCACTAGATCGAATAGTAACAATCGATCTCGTCTAAAAATGCAAGAACAGTAAAACTAAGGACCAGGATGCTATCAGAGATCAAGCGAAAGACGAGATAAGATGTAAAGATCCTAAAGGAAAGGGCCTAGGGTTGAGATTCATGGTCAGGGGTTTCAAAGGTTCGACCTTGGGTTTAAAACTTTAAATCGACTCACTTGGTGAGGATCTCTAAGCCTTGAAAACTAAGCAAGATCTATCCGTGGCTTTCGGTATAGATCACTCCTTTCATCCTCTCCTCCAAACCCATGGCTTTTGGTGGAAAGAGAGGTCGAAGGGCAAGAAAAACAGATTTTAAATGAATGGCTTAACTAATCCCCCAAACTTCCATGGCTTTTGGGAAGGGGTAACTAGTCTCTAAGGTGTGATCTTCTGAGGCTCCTGAATCCTATCAAGGTAAGGAACCTCTCGGATCATGAAGCTCTTGGCGTGAGAGTCTTCAAGCATTGAGATCTCAACACCTTAGAAGAGATAACCATTGAAAACGTTTAGAAAAACCCCAAGATCGAAACCCTTTAGACCCCTTAATCCTCTCAACCCCGAACCCAAATAAACTACTCACTACACATAGAGTAAATCAAGGAAAGTATGTGAAACGAAAAGATGAACATGAAAAGAAAACAAGATTGAACGGAAATGATTCGATTACAAAGCTTAAGAAAAACGCGAGTTCAACAATGGTGTTCTTCACGAAAACGATAGAGAAAACATAAAGAAGAAGATAAGGATCTAAATTTTGTTGTGGGAAAAGGACGTCGCCGCCTTCCCAAAATGCCGAAACAAGCTGATGGTCCCCCCCTCGCTAGCGGCCAAAAACGGTTGAAAGGACAGAGATCGATTCCAAGATCGAGCGGTTCTCTCGATCATATTCGGACATTGTGTCTTTGGCTCGATCTGGGTCTCAATCATCATCGGCGAATCGAGTGTTGCATCCGATCTCGGTATCGATCTTCGGCTGGATCGAGTGGTGTACTCGATCTGACTCTCGCTCTGCATGGCGTCATTTACGTCTGTACCGTTTGATCGATTGCTTCACTCGATCCTTGTCTCGATCATTCTCCTTGGATCGCCTGGTTGGCTCGATCTTCTGGTCGATCAACTCCTAGATCGACCGGCCATGCTCGATCTGCTCCTCGATCTCTGATCCTTAGCATATATCCGAGCTCCCCCGAACTGCTACATCAGCCTCAACATGTCCACGAACCTCCACGACTACAAAGCAGCCAGAAACAACCTTAATATGATGCAAAATGCAAGGAAAATGCGTATGCTGATGCAAGAATGCTCTAGGACCATAAGTGATGCAATATAACCTAAAACGTGATACAAATGCATGAAAAGCTAACTAATGAGTATGCAAAATGTATGCAATATGCAGTAACATCAACTCCCCCAAACTTACTTCTTGCTTGCCCTCAAGCAACAGAAAATAAGTAAGGAAGAGAGGTTTTCGAAAAATGAATGGGGGTTTAAACTTTTTGCAAAGGTGCCTTTCAAATGAATCAACCTCAATGTCCTAGTTAACAGTTCTAAAATGTTATGCTTACACTCATACTCCAAAGAACTTAGCCATACTCATCACACAAAGAAATTCAAATCATGACTCTCCTATTCATAACAATCAAAGAAACTCATCCTTTAACATTCATTAACATTCGAACCATGAATCAAACTTATGCACTTTAAAGCAAAACACATTTGGCTAAGGGTTTAGGTTATGAGCATTGAATGATCTCATTTGAAAAGGGTTTATAATTAGAACAAGGGTTTCTCTCAAAAATGGTTGAACTTGTGCATAATGCTAAAGGTAAAGACAATTTATGCATACATGATTAGATTCTCATCTACCCATGTAAACTATCAAACGATCCTATACCCCTCTCATTTAACAGATTTATCCTCACTCACCACTTAGAGTCTACCCTTTTTCTTCACAAAACTTAGCAATCCCCAATTCGAAACAAGAACATTTTTAAACTTTTTAGGCTAGTGAAAAGGTTTTGAAAATAATTTTGCTCTTTAGATATTTCTTATTGGTAGCTCTCTTATTTTTTTTCTTTCTCTCTTTTTTTTTTTTTCTTTTCTTTTTATTTTTATTTGGCACTTAGGCTCTTTTATTTCTTTTTCTTTTCTTTTTCTCTTTTTTTTTCTTTTATTATGGGAGACCTACCTCCTGAAATTTATTAGAGCATACTTAGTTTTTAAAACACAACCTTTCACTTAAAACCCATTTCTTTCTTTAAAACACAAGTTCTTTGAAACCGAGAACAAATAGGAAAAGAAACAACCCCAATGATCCCCCAAACTTATCCTAAGCCTATACCTAGCTTCAAAATGCAAAGCTAGCAATCATATGAAAACCAAATCATGTCGCCTAAACCTAACACTTTATGCCAAGTTCAAACCGAAAGGAAGGCCTCACAAAGATGTCACACAAGAACATTTGGCTTCAAAGAAGGGTAAAGTTCAAGGAGGGAGTTCTACTTAGGCTCAGAAAGAGTGGTAAAAGGGAAGAAGAGAGCCTAAATATTTTAAAACCAAGTGTTTATTTTCAAATGCATAAGGATGATAATTAGAATTTCAAATTAAGGTTCTCACTTATTAGGATGAGTTTCAAATCATGAGAGTTCAATTCAAGCCACGAAAATCCTAACAAGTGATCCAAGCATGGTAAGAACTTACTTTCAAAGCATAGACAAAGCATTAGAGAACTACTAACTAGGGCATTGAAACAATTCATAAGTAAAAACACCTTTTTAAGAAATTCTAACCCCTTATGCAAAATGCAAACAACCTAGATCCTATGAGAAACTCTAGACTCAATCCTAACATGTTTTGACAAGATGTATGCAACTATATGAATCTTTGAAAAAATTTTAAAAATTTTACTAATTTTTCATGAACTAAATACTTAAGGATGCTAAAGGAAAATAAGATCAAAGAACACAAGTCAAATCACACATGTACTCCCCCAAACTTGCTTGACACCGTCCCGGTGGCAAACTCATTTGAAGGAGCATCAAAACACAAAGCAAAAAGAAGCAAATATGAGCGGTTATGTACAATGGAAGAAGGTTGTTACCTCTGGTCTAGTCTCGGCTGGAACTTGAGGATGTTCCAGAGGAGCTAGAGATTGTTGCTTTGCCCTTGTCGGCTGGTTCTTGGAGAGAGTGGCGCGCCGGCTGAATGGTGGTTCCTTGGGTCTCGCGGATGACAACTCCACCGGTTGAGAGCCTTCTCTTCTCGGGTTGTTGCACCTCTTGACTTGCAGCTTTCTTAGGCGAGCCTCCCTGAAGTGCCTTGACTTTCTTTCCAAGCTTCATAAGCATCTTGCCTTGCCACTTGTTGATCTTCCTTTGCATCTCCACAACTGATGCTAGGAACTTCTCGGTTTTTGTCCTCGGCTCGAAGTCTAGCTTGGGAAGTGTGTAGACCTCGGGCATCTCATCTTCCATGGCTGGAGACTCTGACCTTTGACGAGGGGCAATCGCTGAAGCAGGTGGTCCTCCTAAAGGGGCAAATCATTCTTCCTCTGTGGGCAAGAACTCGATGTTCCCAACACCAAGCAGCTCGGTTTCATCTTTGTTGGGCAGGATGCACACTCTCTTCTTATCTTCGTCGTCTATAAAGAGGTAGGCGTAGAACCCTTCCGCTGGTGTGCGTCCCAAGCTGTCAGTGTTCCTCATGTATGCCTCGTCCATGAAAGCTCTGGTTGGGACGTGAACAAAGTCGTGAATAGGCACACCAGCTTGCACGAACAGAGGAGTAAGGAAACCGCCAATGTAAGAGGAAGTTGCCTTGCACCGCAAGGCATAAGCCTTGTATTTCACCAAGGAAGCCGCGAGCACACACCCGTAGTTCACTTCAACGCCGAGTTCATCCTCCATGGGCTCGTCATTTGCATCCGGATCACACACCAAGTGCTTCACACCTTGGAACAGGAAGCACAGCTCTGTCTTCGTGACCGTAGGAGCAACAGATCTTCCACTAAACGTGTTGGCAATCAGCTTCAGAGTGTACCTCAGCACCGGGCTCCTTACTCGCTTGATCTTGGCGGTGTTGGCTTTGTAGTCTTCATTGCTGATCAGGTCCCAAAAGTCGTTGGCTTTCTTGAAGGCTGGGTACTCGACCTTGTAGGCATCCGCGTTGAGACCATAAGCTTGGCATAGCTCAGAGATGGAGAGTGTATAGGCTTGACGGCCAACCTTGAAGTAGAGGCGACCTTGAGAAGGGAACGGTGTGCTAGGATTCTCGTAACGGAACTCCAAGGTGGCAAGGAAGTCTATTGTCACTTCAGGAATGGTTGGGTAATCCATCCATGACAGACATCTCAAGCCAATGTTCTTGAGGAGTTGGTCGAAATCCCCAAGAATCCCTAGCTTGGACAACAGCTCTCGATCAGCAAACTTGGTAGGCTCAAACCAAAGCCTTTCCAGCCGTTTTTCTTGTCCCTCTTCTCATCCTTACTCCATCTGACCCTCTCTTGAACTGCCACTTCTTGTCCTTCTCCTTCTTGTGTTGTCTCTTCTCTTGTTCTCTTTGGGGCCATTGTTCCTGAAACAAGTTTCTAAAGAGATTTGATAAGCAAACGGCGGTTTTGATGAGAATGAGAGAAGAGAAGGACAGAACTTATAAAAACTACCCTAGAATTTTGGGGAATAAATAAAAATCATAGCTAAATAAAAGAGAATCATATCTTTAGATACTGAAAAATCTAGAATTATTCCTTTTACATAGCTAGTTTTAAAAAAATCAATACCGACCCTATATTCTAGAACAAGATCTTGCGAATTTAAAGGAAATTTTCTAAAATTGAATCATTAAATTTTTGAAAATACCTTTGCAAGAAATGCAGAATATCTTTGCTAGCTTTTGAAAACAGAAACTCTCACTCTCTTTGTTTAAAATTTTCGAGGAAAATATGAATGAGAGGGTGAGAGGTTGTTGAAATAATTAAAGGCTAGCAAAAATCAAAACAATGGGTAGTAAAAGTGGTTTTTCTGACAAAGTCTTGGTCAAGGCACATCTTTCATGGTCAAAGATGCTTGCCTTGACCAAGTTTTGAATTCAAAAGTTCGAGGGAAAAGAGTAAAGGAGGGAAAGAAAATGTTACCTCGGCATGAGATCGAGTCCATTTGGTCGATCTAGGACTCGATCTCATGCCCATAATGGCTTAGATCGAGAGGGTTACTCGATTTGAGAAACGATTCATGATGAATCGAGTCTTGGATTTATTGGCTCTCTTGATCATTGAGATGTTGGTTCCACGGCTAAGTCCTAATGATCGAGCTATGTCCTCGATTTAGGGGTCGATTTGGCATAGATCGAGTGATGGATCGAGTCAAGTGATCGATCTATTTTCAACAGATTTTCCCGAGAGAAATTAGATCGGTCGATCCGTTTTGGATCGATCGATCCTTTTTCGCCAAGGTCGATCCTGTCACTCGTTCTCGTCTAGATCGACTGACTCCTCTCGATTCACTGACTCGATCTAGCAAAGATCGAGCCAGGATCAGTCGATCTAGCACTCGATCTCTAGCCTTATCTTAACTCCTATCGCCCCTTTTAGACCTCAAGGTCAAGGTTTAGACTCCATATACCTGTTCCTACACACTTGCAGAATAAAAACATAAAACTGAAAGGGAAATAAAGCAGAAATATGTACAAGATAAACATGGGAATGCCTCCCAAGTGCGCTTTCTTTAACGTCTTTAGCTAGACCTTACTTGGTTTAAGCGGATGGTGGGTCTTGGAGAAGCACTGAGGTACTCTACTTGTCATAGCTGTCTGCCAAGTAAGGCTTGACACTATGTCCGTTGACGGTGAATGCACTGCCACTTTTTCCCATCAGGGTAACAGCTCCATAAGGCAACACTTCTTGAACCACGAATGGTCCGCTCCACCTTGATTTCAGCTTGCCCGGGAAGAGTTTGAGCCTCAAGTTGTACAGCAACACTAGCCCTCCTTCCTTAAGCTCCTTGGCAACCAACTTCTTGTCATGAGTCTCCTTAGTCCGCTCCTTGTATATCCGAGAGCTCTCGCAAGCGTTCAGCCTCAACTCATCCAGTTCGTGTAGCTGAATAAGGCGCCTCTCCTGAGCAGTCTTGAGGTCAAAGTTCAGCCTCTTCACAGCCCACAACGCACGGTGTTCCAGCTCAACCGGGAGGTGACAGCCCTTGCCATAGAGTAGAGTGAAAGGAGTCGTACCAATCGGCGTTTTGAAGGCGGTACGGTAGGCCCAAAGAGCGTCGTCCAGCTTCACTGCCCAGTCTTTCCTTGTTGCTCCGATGGTCTTCTCTAGTATAGCCTTGATTTGCCTGTTGGAGACTTCAACTTGACCGCTTGTTTGAGGGTGATACGGTGTAGCCACCATATGCTTAACTCCATACTTTCTCAAGAGGTTCTCGAAGACCTTGTTTATGAAGTGGCTTCCTCCATCGCTTATAACAACCTTGGGTACCCCAAACCTCAGGAAGATGATACTCTTGAACAGCTTGATTACCACCTTAGAGTCATTTGTAGGGGAAGCAACAGCCTCAACCCATTTAGAGACATAATCCACTGCTACTAAGATGTATTTGTTGCCGTATGAAGAAGGAAATGGCCCCATGAAGTCTATCCCCCACGCATCTAACACGTCAACCTCGAAGATAGGAACTTGAGGCATTTTGTTCCTCTTAGTTATATTCCCTGCTCGTTGACATGCATCACAGCTCTTCACAATCTCGTGTGCATCTTTAAAAATGGACGGCCACCAGAAACCGGCTTGCAACACTTTCATGGCAGTCTTGAATGAGGCGAAGTGTCCTCCGTAGGAAGAGCCATGGCAATGATAGAGGATGTCCCTAGCTTCTTCCTTTGTAACACATCTCCAGTACAAACTGTCTACTCCTCTCTTGTATAAGTAGGGCTCGTCCCAAAAGTAGTCACTAGCCTCTCTCATAAACCGCTTCTTGTGATAGCTGTTGAGATGTGTTGGCTCCTCACCACACGCTAGATAGTTCACCACATCAGCATACCACGGTAGATCCTCTTCTTTGAAACTCAACACCTCCTCAAACTTCCCTTCTAGCTTTCCACAAACAGCCGTGGTAATCGCCATAAGCTGCTCTTCTGGAAGAGAGTCATCTAAGGGGAGAGACTCGTTGATCCTTAGCCGTGAGAGATGGTCAGCGACTCCGTTTTCTATTCCTTTCTTGTCTTTAATCTCCATGTCAAACTCCTGGAGTAAGAGAATCCATCTTAAGAGCCGAGGCTTATTGTCTTTCTTCGAGTAGATGTAACGCAAGGCAGAGTGATCCGTGTATACAATAGCCTTGGAACCAACAAGATACGATCTGAACTTCTCAAAGGTGAAGACTACTGCAAGCAACTCCTTCTCCGTAGTGGTGTATCTTGTTTGCGTGTCATCCAAGGTTCTTGAAGCATAGTAGATCACGTGTAGCTTCTTGTCTTTCTTCTGACCAAGAACGGCTCCTACAGCGTAGTCACTAGCATCACACATGATCTCAAAGGGAAGAGACCAGTCTGGTGCTTGGACTATAGGAGCTGATGTAAGGGCTTCCTTGATGGTCACGAAAGCTTTCAAACACTCCTCATCAAACAAAAACTCAGCTTCCTTGCACAACAGCCGTGTAAGAGGGCGTGCAATCTTGGAGAAATCCTTGATGAAGCGCCTATAGAACCCTGCATGTCCCAAGAAGCTTCTGACTCACTTAACATTAACTGGCGGCTCAAGACCCATCATGACCTCCACTTTAGCCTGATCAACCTCAATGCCCTTCTCTGATATCTTATGATCAAGCACGATCCCTTCCTTAACCATAAAGTGGCATTTCTCCCAGTTCAGCACCAAGTTTGTCTCTTCAAAACGTTTTAGTACCCTGCAAAGATTCAACAAACATGCAGAAAAGAACGCACCATAGATAGAGAAGTCATCCATGAACACCTCTACCATCTCCTCTATTAGATCGGAGAAGATCGACATCATACACCGCTGAAACGTAGCCGGTGCATTAAGCAATCCAAACGGCATCCTTCGATATGCAAAGGTACCATAGGGACATGTGAAGGTCGTCTTCTCCTGATCATTTGGGTGAATTGGTATTTGAAAGAAACCACTATACCCATTGAGAAAACAGTAGTAAGGGTGATTAGCAAGTCTCGCAAGCATTTGATCAATAAAAGGCAAAGGGAAATGGTCTTTCCTAGTCGCAAGGTTAAGTTTCCTATAATCAATACACATCCTATGACCAGTGATGGTTCTAGTAGGAATAAGCTCATCCTTTTCATTCCTTATGACTGTGATCCCTCCCTTCTTAGGCACCACGTGTACAGGAGAAACCCACGTGCTGTCACTTATGGGATAGATCACGTCAGCCTCTAAAAGCTTAAGGATTTCTTTCTTAACAACCTCTTTCAAATTAGGATTCAAACGCCTTTGATGTTCTATAGAAGAGGCGTTCTCATTATCCAAGTGAATCCTATGAGTGCAAAGCATTGGTGAAAGGCCCTTGATGTCACTTAAAGAGTACCCAATAGCCTTCCTATACTTTCTCAGCTCAGTCAGGAGCGAGTGCAACTCATCATCACTAAGGTTTTCATTCACAATCACGGGATAAGTGTTATTAGGCCCTAAGAAAGCATACCTTAGCCCTTTTGGGAGCTCCTTAAGCTCACTCCAGTCATCCTCGTGGCTGTTGTTGTTGCTTTCCTCCTTGGAGCTCTCCTTTGAACCCGAGGCATGGCCCTTCAGACTGCCTTCCTCCATCGCTACCCCTTCTGAGATCGAGTCCTCCGCTCGATTCTCCTCTCGATATCGTCTAGATCGAGCCATTTCGTTCGATTCACTTACTCGATTTGATGTGGGTCGAGTAAGGGATCGAGACGCTGAGTCGATCTCTTGATTGGACCCCAAAATGATCGGGAGGTCTCCCTCGATCGCCGACTCGATTGTTTTTCCTGATCGAGCATTCTTCTCGATCTGTCCGTCGATTGTTGCACCGGATCGAGTTGTGTTCGCGATTTCCTTGTCGATCTGACTCCTGGATCGAGTGATAGCGTCGATCTCGGGGTCGATCTCTATGCAGCAACTTTCATCCTTCTTGACAATCTTCCTAGAATCCAGCAGGTTGACGTACACCTGGGTCCTCTGGTCCACATAGCCAAACTCCCCTGGCTCCTTAGTCAGTGCTAGCTTCAGATGGTCTTCTAGAGCCAGCTCTTCCAGCAACTCATCCGCTAAAGCATCCATCGTTTCAATATAGAAAGCTTGCCCTTCAATTGTCGGCTTCTTCAGAACCTCATTGATGTCGAAGTCAAGCCTTATCTCCTTTCCCAAATGCAAGGCAATCTTCCCATTCTTCACATCTATGATAGCCCCGGCGGTTGCAAGGAATGGTCTCCCTAAGATGAGTGGATCCTTAGGCTCTTGATCCATCTCCAACACGACAAAGTCCGTAGGCACATTCACACCACTGATTCGCACCGGTAAATCTTCAAGCAGCCCCACTGGTAGCCTCACACTCCTATCCGCCAGTACCAACGAGATCCGACAGTCTTTGAAAAGAGTAAAACCAAGCTTCTTAGCCACAGAGTGAGGCATCAGGTTTATGCTAGCTCCGAGATCACATAAGCAACTCTTGAACTCTAGAGGACCTAAAGCGCAGGGTATAGTGAAGCTTCCAGGGTCTCCCAACTTCTTAGGGACTATCTCCTTATGTATCACAGCACTACACTCTTCACTTAGAACAAGTACCTCCTTGCTTTCCTTGTTCTTCTTCACGAGAGTGTCTTTGAAGAATTTGGCGCATTTAGGCATCATTGCAAGGCAGTCAACGAGAGGTAGCTTGATCTCCACGTCCTTAAGATGCTTCTCAAAGAGGATTCTATGCTTCTCTATGAGTTGCTTCTTGAAGGGGCCAGGAAAAGGCAGCTTAGGTACATAAGGTGGAGGCACATAAGCATTCTTCTCCTTAGTGGTTTGCTCAGCTTTCTTCTCAGCAACTGCTTTGTCACCTCTTCTTGGCCCTTGGATCCAAACGTTGTCAAAGTTAATCTCATCATCATCAGCCGAAGGTTTACCCTCCCCCTCTCGAATTACAACGTCCTCGTTGTTCTTGTTAGAGACCGGAGGTTAGAGCACTTTTCCGCTTCTCAACGTTATGGCATTAGCATACTCCTTGGGATTCTGCTCACACTTTCCCGGAAGACTGTTCTGACCACTCGTACTCGCTTTCTCTTTCTCTAGCTGCTTGATCTTGTTGTTTAAGTTGGTGATCTGAATGGAGAAGTCAGTGAGAGACAAGTCTAGACAAGTGTTCATCTCAGCGAACTTCTGGTTTGTAGAGGCTTGCCCTTGTATTAGCTGTTGAAACATTGCTTGAACCGGATCAACTTGTTGTTGCATCGGTTGTTGCTGCTGAGGTGCAAAGCCCGGAGGGTAGTTAGGTGTATAACCCTTGTTATTTTGATGTTGCCCTTGGAAGTTGTTCTGCCCTTGACCTTGGAAACCACCACTCGGTTGAAAACCTTTGTTGTAAGGGATGAAAGGTTTTGCTTGCTCAGCAGGGTACACTTGATCTTTAGGGTTGGCTACGTTGGTGCTTCGGTAAGAGAGGTTGTTGTTCTGTTAGCCTTGGTTGTAGCCTTGAGATTTGTAGTTGTTCTGTCCCGCTACCTAATTGGCTTCTTCTTGGCTCAACTCTAACTCCTCTTGGTTGTCATCAGCTTCACCAACAAAGTAAACATGCTTCTGATTGGCTAACACCAGCTTATCTATCTTCTCCTTCTTGTGAGACTCCTTCTTGTGAGACTCTAACTCTGATCCTCTCGGTGCACGGTCATAATCCTCAGCGTAATTGCCATCACTCAATGCCAAGTTTTCTATCAGCTCCATGCCCTCTTCTACCTCCTGACCGAGGAAGTTCCCTTTGCTAGTTGTGTCCAGCAAAAATCTGATCTTTGGTGAGGCTTCCATTGCTAAGTCGTGGAATTTGTTGTTTTGCACCATTGAGATGAAACCTGGCTTGATCTCGAAGTTATTGTTTTGCACAGGAGGAGGAGTGATCCCAAACCTATTGTGATGAGAATTGGGAGCATCTCCGGCTCCTATGATCCTTGGGGGTCTAGCCGCGTGTTGGGGATAGACACTCTTTTTGAGCAAGGGTTAAATTGCAGTGAGGTTATCAAACTCAAATGCAAGACATGTTGTAGTACAACAAGCAAGAGAGAGTCAATCCATGCCTAGGATGATAGAGAATGCACAAAGAATACAAGGACTAATGCAAATCTAAGCGAAATGAGATGATTTATGAGAAAATCTCTAAAAACTAGATGCAGCAACTTAAATAGAATGCAACCTATTTTAAAAATACTAGAAATGAAGAAACTACCACGAGAAACAAACAGAATAATTAAAAGAGAAAGCTTCGAATTATTAAAATTCGACTAGTGGATCGACCATGAGATCGACCACTAGATCTAGCAGTAACAATCGATCTTGTCTAAAAATGCAAGAACAGTAAAACTAAGGACCAGGATGCTATCAGAGATCAAGCAAAAGACGAGATAAGATGTAAAGATGTTAAAGGAAAGGGCATATGGTTGAGATTCATGGTCAGGGGTTTCAAAGGTTCGACCTTGGGTTTAAAACTTTAAATCGACTCACTTGGTGAGGATCTCTAAGCCTTGAAAACTAAGCAAGATCTATCCGTGGCTTTCGGTATAGATCACTCATTCATCCTCTCCTCCAAACCCATGGCTTTTGGTGGAAAGAGAGGTCGAAGGGCACAGAAAACAGATTTCAAATGAATGGCTTAACTAATCCCCCAAACTTCCATGGCTTTTGGGAAGGGGTAACTAGTCTCTAAGGTGTGATCTTCCGAGGCTCCTGAATCCTGTCAAGGTAAGGAACCTCTCGGATCATGAAGCTCTTGGCGTTAGAGTCTTCAAGCATTGAGATCTCAACACCTTAGAAGAGATAGCCATTGAAAACGCTTAGAAAAACCCCAAGATCGAAAACCTTTAGACCCCTTAATCCTCTCAACCCCGAACCCAAATAAACTACTCACTACACATAGAGTAAATCAAGGAAAGTATGTGAAACGAAACGATGAACATGAAAAGAAAACTAGATTGAACGGAAATGATTCGATTACAAAGCTTAAGAAAAACACTAGTTCAACAATGGTGTTCTTCACGAAAACGAGAGAGAAAACATAAAGAAGAAGATAAGGATCTAAATTTTGTTGTGGGAAAAGGACGTCGCCGCCTTACCAAAATGCTGAAACAAGCTGATGGTCCCCCCCTCGCTAGCGGCCAAAAACGGTTGAAAGGACAGAGATCGATTCCAAGATCACGTGGTTCTCTCTATCATATCCGGACATTGTGTCTTTGGCTCGATCTGGGTCTCGATCATCATTGGCGAATCGAGTGTTGCATCCGATCTCGGTATCTATCTTCGGCTGGATCGAGTGGTGTACTCGATCTGACTCTCGCTCTGCATGGCGTCATTTACGTCCGTACTGTTTGATCGATTGCTTCACTCGATCCTTGTCTCGATCATTCTCCTTGGATCGCCTGGTTGGCTCGATCTTCTGGTCGATCAACTCCTAGATCGACCGGCCATGCTCGATCTGCTCCTCGATCTCTGATCCTTAGCATATATCCGAGCTCCCCCGAACTGCTACATCAGCCTCAACATGTCCACGAACCTCCACGACTCCAAAGCAGCCAGAAACAACCTGAATATGATGCAAAATGCAAGGAAAATGCGTATGCTGATGCAAGAATGCTCTAGGACCATAAGTGATGCAATCTAACCTAAAACGTGGTACAAATGCATGAAAAGCTAACTAATGAGTATGCAAAATGTATGCAATATGCAGTAACATCAAACCCGAACGGTACGACCCTTTTCTCTTGACTTGTTGCTCAAACAATACTGCTTTGTGAAGCATTTCTTCTAAGTCGACATAATGTTGTGTCTCTAGGCGGTCCTGAATCTCTCGGTTAAGGCCTCCGAGGAACCTAGCCATCGTAGCTTCCCTGTCCTCCAAGATATCTGCACGAAGTATTAGTGTTTCCATTTCCTGAAAATATTCCTCCACGGAACGGTTGCCTTGCGTCAATCTCCGAAGCCTCTGATGTAGCTCGCGATGGTAATGGCTCGGAACAAACTGTTTCCTCATCAAATTTTTCATCTCGTTCCAAGTTGTAACTGGATACTCTTGGTTTCTCCTTCTGGTCGTGACGAGTTGATCCCACCAGCTTAGGGCATAGTCGTAGAACTCTGTGGCCGCCACTTTAACACGGTTCTCCTCAGTGTGATGTTGAACGTTGAATACCAGCCAGGTTGCCGTGAAAATGGGGAATCTTCAACTTTAGACCGGCCAGGTTGTCTTGCACACGTTCTCTACCTTGTCTAGAACTCCTACAGCCACTTTTGGAGGAGTTACTGCTTTTTTAGTATTAATCAGTCTGATGTCCACTAGCCTGTCCTTCTTGTTCATCTTCTCTCTCGGTTTCTTTGCCTTGGCGTCTCTGAACCGTTTCTCTCTGTTCATAGTCTTTTCTGATCTTTTCTACCTCAACTTGTAACATTTTCTTCATCTCAGCCATGAGGGCCTCGACCAAAATCCTCTGAGCACGTACGGCTGAAGGTTCTGGGTCATCTTCCCCGGCCATTGCTCCTGAAACACAAAATTTCTCTCGCAGTTAATAGTTCTTTGGTAGATTAAGAATTTATAAAAGTTCTAAACTATTTTAAAAATAATTTTGTGAAAAACAAGAGATCAAAACCGTGATGAACAATAATTTTAAAAATATTTTTGACAGTAGATGAAGAGTCAGAAATATTGAAACGATGAATAAGGATGGATCGAATCAGAAAAACTTAGCTTTGGAAGGTTTGCTCTGATAACACTTGATATGATCACGGCTAAAGATCGATCCTTTCAAGCTAAGTTACGAACTACTTGACGTGAGATGGTGGAATGATCCGAACGGTGGTAAGAGGTTGTTTTAATTGAATGGGAAAAGTGGGGAAAGAGTGAAGATGGAATGTAGCAAGAGAGATGGAAGGCTCTTGATACAAAGCTACTAGAACACAAGGATATGATGCACCTAGGGTTCTAAGTAGTATTTCTCAAGGATATGACGCACCAAGAGAGATGATCTATTTTGCAAAGGAAGTTTTTTATTCAAAGATAGATGAAACAACAAAAACAACTAACACACAGTCTTAAGGAGAGAAGAGAGAGAGGAAGGAGAACGGACAACAAGAGAGCAATAAGTTGGTCTTGGGACAAACCCCCTTGACTAACCATGCATGACTCTTGTTCAAAATAACACAAACTACAAGGAAAGAAACAACTAAAAACAATGAAATGAACCTAGACACATCCAAGCCATAGATGGTAGAAAGAAGTAGGCTTGGAACAAGGCTAAGCTTAATGGGCAATGACATTGTGGGAACACTTGCCTCGTTAAAAACCTTAGTGAGAAAACCCAATGGGACAAAACTCACTAAGGGAAAAAGAGCACAAAATGTCCCACAAACCCACTAGCTTAGTCCCCGGCTACAATGCAGACCAATGTGGAACGTGTAGCCTCCTTAGTACATGATTCATACTTAAACTGATTAAGTAGAACCTCTAAGGCATTTTGAAATGCCTTAGTCTTAGCTCGGGTCATTGGACCTTCTTGCACTTTAAGAACTTCTTCAACCTCCTTCTGGTCTTGATCTTGTTTTTCAACGGCTACATGCTCATCTTCTAGGTTAGATGTCCCCATGCTCATATCAAAAGTGGAAGCTCAAAACGAATGATGTCAATGGAAAAATCGATTCAATCCCAAGTTATAAGTTCTAAGATGCAAAGAGGCTGTTCTACTTTGAAAGCCTTAGCCATACCCATCAAAGCAAACAATGAACCCTAGCTTAGTCTACATAAGCATTCAAATCAACCAACTCCTTAACATTCATCAAGTGAGAACCAATGGATTAAGTTTGTGCACATCAAGTGAAAGCATTTGGTCAAAGGGATATGGTCATGAGATGGAAATAATCTCATTTTAAAGAGGGGTTTTAAAAATTCAGGGGATCACTCAATGAAAGAATCCTATCTTTGGCAAAATGCTAAAGGTAAAGGCACATCTATGCATGCAAATTAAAGCTCCCTTCTACCCATTTTACCCAAGATGATCCTAAAAACTTCTAAAACCCAAAGTTAACCCCTAAATCTACCCTTTCCCCTAAGCGCTTGATCATCTTCATTCTTCACAATGGGGGAAACTCCTTTTGGCTTTGCCGTGTGGTTGACTTCTTCTTTTCGAACTTTGCTCTTCATTGTTGAATGTTTGGCGCCGCTTTCATCACCTTTGGTGGATAGCTTGGTCTGATTTTTCCCTTTGGTTGACCTCTTCTTAGCTTTGTTGCTGCTGGCGTCTTTCTTTCCTTTGACACTAAGAGCATTTTTATCCACTTTACTTAACCACAATTTGCTTGTTCCCCCTTTGCTACTAATCCCATACTTCTTTCTTCTTTTAAAAACATATAAACAAGAAACTCTTAAACCACTCAAATGACCATTTCCCCAAACTCCTAACCTAATACCAAGCTCAAAACACAAACCTATAATGCAAGATGAATGCATGAAAAAAATATCCTAATTGCATGCAAAATATGCAAAATATATGGTAATATCACTAGGAGGCACAGCAGCTCCCACACAAGCCTCTCGCCCACGTTCAGAGTTTCCTACATCAGATGCTGAGATGCCCGAGAGCTTCGTCCTTCCAAAGCTTGACTTTGAGCTGAGGACAAAGGCGGAGAAGTTCCTTGCTTCTGTTGTGGAGATGCAAAGGAAGGTGAACAAGTAGCAGAGCAAGATGATCATGAAGCTTGCTCAGAAGATCAAGAAGCTTAAAGGCAACTCCCCTGATTCACCTTCAAGCGAAGAGGTTGAGCAACCCGAGAAGAGAAGGAGATCGACTAGTGGGATCGTTTTACGTGAGCCACAAGACAAAGTCCAAGATGCTTGCCACTCGGTTCATGAGCAATCTAGCAAGGACAAAGGCAAGGCAGTAGCTGACGAAACTCCTAAGAAGAGCAAGAAGTCTGGAGCAACCTCAAGCTCCAGCATTACTAATCTCCGAGGTACCAACAATCAAACCATTGTATATACCACGCATGTTTTCTTTGATTTTTTCTTTGTGTTTTGAACTCCTTTGAATTTGTTTGCCACCGAGACGGTGTCATTCAAGTTTGGGGGAGTGTGTGGTGTGTTTGACATGTTTTCTTTGTTCTTATTTTCTGTTATTATCCCTTGAGTCTTGCATTGCATCATAAGGCATAGAAAAGAACAAAAAAAATGATAAAATTTTTAAAATTTTCAAAAAAAAAATACATGTAGTTGCACTTGCGTTGTAGAATATTTTAGGATTGAGTCTAGAATTTTTAAAAATCATTTAGGTTGCTGCATTTGCATAGGGAGTAAATGATAAACAGTTGTTAAGTTGTCAATGTTTGAACTGTTTTCAATGCCTTGGTTGTTTGTTGTTTGATTGCTTCTAGTGATTTTGAAGTTAAGGCTGCGCCATACCTTGATTACTTGCATTTGATACTCTAGTCTTATGTTGAAACTCGCTTTGATTTGAAGCCAACTCCACCTTAGTAGAACTTTAATCTTGACAATTGAATTATCTTGTTTGTGCATTGAAAGCGATAGCATGGCTTACCCATATACATACTTGGATTATCTTCTTCCTTTCTTACCACTCTTGTTAATCCAAATAGCTGATCCTCATCATAATAGGACAGTTAACCACGCCTTAAACCAAACCTTCTTTCAGACCTAAACACTTTTGCGTGCGTAGTGAGGCCTTTCATTGCATCATTTTCAATCCTATCTTAGCAAAAAGTGTTAGGAATAGGGCTGGCAAGGAAAAGCTCCCTTGTAGACACCAGCTTGTATTATGAGCTTGGTATTAGGTTAGGATTTTGGGGAAAGGGTCATTTGAGTGGTTTAAGAGATTCTTGTTTATATATTTTCAAAAGAAGAAAGAAGTATGGGATTAGTAGCAAAGGGGGAACACGTAAATTGTGGTTAAGTAAAGTAGATAAAAATGCTCTAAGTGTCAAAGAAAAGAAAGGCGCCAGCAGCAACATTACTAAGAAGAGGTCTACCAAAAGGAAAAATCAGACCAAGCTATCCACCAAAGGTGATGAAAGCGGCGCCAAACATTCAACAATGAAGAGCATAGTTCAAAAAGAAGAAGTCAACCACACGGCAAAGAGAAAAGGAGTTTCCCCCATTGTGAAGAATGAAGAAGATCAAGCGCTTTGAGAAAGGGTAGATTTAGGAATTAACTTTGGGTTTTAGAAGTTTTTAGGATCATCTTGGGTAAAATGGGTAGATGGGAGCTTTAACTTGCATGCATAGGTGTGCCTTTACCTTTAGCATTTTTCCAAAGATAGGATTCTTTCATTGAGTGATCCCCTTAATTTTTAAACCTCTCTTTAAAATGAGATCATTTTCATCCCATGACCTTATCCCTTTGACCAAATGCTTTCGTTTGATGTGCACAAACTTGATCCATCGGTTATCGCTTAATGAATGTTAAGGAGTTGGTTGATTTGAATGCTTGTGTAGGCTAAGCTAGAGTTCATTGTTTGCTTTGATGGGTATGGCTAAAGATTTTGAAGTAGAACAACCTTTTTTGAGTTGATTCGGTTTGTCCATTGACATCTTTCGTTTTGAGCTTCCACCTTCAAACCTCTCTTCCTTTCTTGAATTTTGTTTGCTTGAGGGCAAGCAAAAGGCAAGTTTGGGGGAGTTGATATTACCATATATTTTGCATATTTTGCATGCATTTAGGATAATTTTTCATGCATTCATCTAGCATTATAGGCCAGTTTGTTCCATTTGTTGCATTTTAGGTCCAAGGTCTCTTTGCATTTACATTTTGCATATTTCTTGCACGTTTGCATCATTATCAGGTTGTTTGGAGCACTATGGAGTTTTGGAGGCTGTGTGGACGTGAGGATGATCAAAATGGAGCTTGTGGACACTTGGAGAACTCAGCCGTGCATGCGAAGGATCCGAGATCGAGTACCGGGTCGAGCAAACAGGTCGATCTAGATGAGATCAACCAGAAGATCGAGCGACCCAAGTCGATTCATGGGGAAGGATCGAGATAAGAATCGAGAGAGGAGATCGATCTGGAGAACAGACATGGATGACGCCATGCAGAACGAGAGCTACACCGAGACCACGACCTGATCACCCAACGATCTATCAATAGATTTAGTAAAGAGCTCGATCCATCCAACCATATCGACTTGAAGATTGAATAGAAGACAGTGATCCATGAAGACGATTGAGTGAACTGATCGATCTCAAGATCGATCTCAGGGCCTTAACCGCTTTTGGCATCTAGTGAGGGGACCATTTGAAGTTGTTTGGCCATTTTAGGCAAAGGCGGCTAACCTTTTGTACACAACTTTTCTATCTTATCTTTTATGCCTTTTCTCTTAGGCGAGTCCGCCAGAGCTATTGTTCTTCGAGTTTTTAATGTTTTTAACTTTTGAATCTTTAAATATTAAGTCTTTTCCCTTAATCAATCGTTTAATCATGCTTAGTTTATCCTTCATTGCTTTTCAATCGGTTTCAAGGATGAGTAGTGAGTAGTTTTCTTTTGGGATTTGGGGTTGAGGAGATTTAAAGGGTTTAAGAGTTTTAAGTTTTGTGTTTTTCTTGTTCTTCATTCCTTTTCTTCTAGGATCTTGGGGTCTTAAGGATTAGAGAGTCTTGGAAAAGGTCTCTATGATTCCAAGGCTATCTTACCCTGACTGGATTCAGATATCCTAGAAAACCAAGTCCTAAAGACTAATCGACCCTTTCCAAAACGCCATGGATGTAGAGGAGATTAGTTAGGTCATAGATTGAAATCCGTTTTTCTTGCTCTTTGATCTCTTTTTCCACCAAACGCCATGGGTTTGGAGAAGAGATTGAGGAAGTGAATCATACCACACGCCATGGATGGTTCTTGTTTTGTTTTCAAGGCTTAGAAGAAGCTCATCAATGAGTAGATCTATATGTTTTGAAACCAAAGCTTAAACTTTTGAAAGCTCTTGAATATAACCCTCGACCCTTGATACACGAGTTTTTGAGGCTCTTGAATGTCAATCACCCTTACACTTGTACTAGTCAGTTGTAGTGTAGTATGGGTTTTATGTCAATCCAATGGGAAGAGTTGAAAACAGAAGAGTTGAGGGTAAAATCTCTAAGTCAAGCAAGCAGAGAATTGGTTTTGTTGCCTAAGCAACAGTTCTAGCAACCTAAGTGAAACAAGCAACAAAAGAAGTGAAAGCAAAAGCAAACTAAGCAGTTCTAAACAAGAAAAACAGAATAAAATAGAGCAAAACAGAGCAAATCCGAGATTCAAATAAGAAAAAGACAAGTCTCTAGATGTGGTTATTGACTTTGGGGAATTTCAGGCATTAACTAAGGCTGTTTCAAACTACATTGATCAAGCAAGCAAGCAAGCAATGGTGATTCCTAGACATAGAGTTCACACTTAAGCTAGTTAGATCCAATCTCTTGGCAAATAACCCTTTGCTAAACATTCTAACAAGAACTAACTCTCATTAGTGCTAAAACATTAAGCAAGCATGATTAAACAACTCTATTCAAGTCAAAATGCTCCTCAAACAATCAATCTCTTGAGCCAAGGCCAGAAAATTCTCTATTAAACATGATCAACATTTCATCAAACACTTGGTGGGCATAAGAGAAAGCTAACAACTTAGAAAAGTTTGATCAAGACTAATCTAGCATGAATAACAGATTAATAGAGAGGAACCCATAGAATGAAGAACATAACAAGCCTTAATCAAGCCTTAGATTCCCCTAATCTACCACATCTAGAAACCCTAAGATAACTACTCACTCATAATCATGTTTAACACCAAATCACAAAGGGAAAGGATGCTAATCATGATTAAAAGAAAGATTAAGGAAACATTAAAGCAAATACTTGATTGTATTAAACATAGCAAAGAAATTGTCTTACAAACTTAAAAAAATGCTCAAGAACAGTATTTTGACATGACTTGTCGAAAATTTGGAAAAAGAGGCTATTTATAGCCTAGAAAGGAAAACCCTAGAGTATTGGCAGAGATGTAATTAAAAACAGGTTTGGGCTGGATCAGTATCGGTCAGTCGGGTCGATCTCCAGTGACCGAAATGGGTCCCTATCGGTCTTCAGTGACGACACAAATGACCAAAATTAATCCGATGTGTTTGTGTCGATCACACTTGACCGATACTGGTGACCGATATGCTCCGTATCGGTCACTTTTGACTGAAACTCTCCGTGCTCTGACCGAAAACTTCTGCAGAGATCTTCTGTAGGGATCCTTCTTGCTCCCTTTTGCCCAGCTAGCATCTTGTATCATTCCCAAAACTCCTCCAAGCTCCTTTAAGCTCCAAAAGCACCTAAAAACATCCAAAATGCAAAGAAAATGCAAACTTTACTTTAAATGCAACCTAAGTGTAAAAGGAGAAGAAAATGGGACAAAAGCAAAGGGAAAACATGCAAAAGAGGATCAAAATATGTACTAAATGCAGCCCTAAATGGTGTAAATACAAGGGATATCAACCCTAAACCCTCTTTTAGTATTTTTAAACATCAAGTAATCATCTTTTAGTCTTTAAGCTTGCATCTCGTTCATTAGAAGTCATTTTGCTTGAAGATGTTAGATCGATCTGTTATACTCGATTCAGTGATCGATCTTCTGGTCGATCTCGTGTAGATCGACATGCCTTGCTCGATCAGCTGCTCGATCCCGGTTCCTTTGCTGAGTGGCTGAGTTCTCCAAGTGTCCACAAGCTTCCTCACGAATCTTATCACGTCCATAAATTCTCCACAGCTCCAAAGTGTCTAAAAACAACCTGAATGTGATGCAAAATGCAAGAAACATGCAAATGCTAATGCAAAAGTGCTCTAGGACCTAAAATGGTGCAAACTAGCCTAGAATGATAGATGTATTACATGAAAACTATTCTAAATGCATGTTAAATATGCTAAATATATAGGTATAGCAGAGCTCAGCACTCATTGGAGGCTTCCTCACACCACTGTTCATACAAGCCGGAGTTCCTCTTCAAGACTTTGAGCCTTGCACGGAGAGAGCCTACATGGACGAGATTTATATGTGGAACACGAGTTCCTTAGGTCCCACGCTGATATCTCTTGTATTTACAACATTTATGCTTGCATTTAGTGCATGTTTTGGTTCTCTTTTGCATGTTTTCCTTATCTTTTGTCCCATTTTCTTCTCCTTTTAGACTTAGGTTGCATTTAGGATGTAGTTCGCATTTTACTTGCATAAAAGATGTTTATAGGTACTCATTGAGATACAAGGAGCATGGGAGATGATGGTGGGTGCAGTACAAGACATGAAAAGAGCCAAGAAGAAGGTGCACCTTATTGAAGCGGCCAGAAACTTCACCTCACAAAACCGGCTCGGAAAAAGCATCTACACTCGGATTCAGCTTTAACACGCTTCATGAAAGTTGTGGCCACGTTAGATTCCTTTAAGGGGGACTTGGTTTCAGGTTATTCTGATATGCCCTTCAACTGATATCGAGTTTTCGTGAAAGATCTCTAGTCTGGCGCAAGCAGAAGGCCGAAAAACTTCCCGAGAGAAATTAGATCGATCAATCTAGATTTGGATCGATCGATCCGAAGTTCAAAAATTAACCAATACATTTATTTATAATTTTGCCATTTTCGCTGAGACTCCTATAAATACTTAGAATCCCTAATTTCTGGGAAGACATCTCTTTATCCAACAGTCTCGTCTTCTTTGTTTTAGGTTTTTGATTTTGTAATTTGAATCTTTGTTTATTTCAATAAAAGTTTGCATTTCCCTTAATCTTTTTTCTTCCTAATCATGATTAACTATCTTTTCTTCATATATTTGATGATTTTCACCATGATTAGTGAGTAGTTTACTTTAGATTTGAGATTAGGGCAGATGGGGTGATTTTAGTGATTGTTTAGGTTGATTAGGGCTTAGATCTTCTCATGCCCTTTCTTATATGATTGTGCTTAATGCTTAGTACCTCTTTGTTGGAGAAGTTGATTTTAGGTTTTCACATGCACACCAAGAGTTTGATGAAATTCCTGAATGAAGTTCAATGCTTGAAAATGGTATTTATTTAATTATGAGTCTTTGCATCTATCATTTCTTGCTTGAATGTGCTTATTGCCTAGTACCATATTGATGAGAAATTGCCTTTAGACATTGATTATGCATGAGAATGTGAGTTGATGTTTGATATATCATATAAGAGTTTAGTAAACCTAGCCTAAGCGATTAGATGTCTAGCATGCTAATTGGTGTTATGGAACTTGATTTTAATGCTTGATGATTATGTGTTTGAGTAAAGAGATTTATCTTGATTATGTGATTAGAAAAGGGATTAATGCCAAGAGATTGGATTAGTCTATATAAGTGTTCCTTACCTAAGGTTGAGTTTTTAGAATTGCTTGTTTTGATCACCCTAGACATGAACATGAATCACCCTATCACCATTGCCTTGATCTTGAGCCATCTTTTAGTCTTTGAAGTTTAGTTTTACTTTGTTATAGTTCAGCTTTTACTCTGTTTTTGCTCTGTTTCTCTTTGCCATTACTGCTCTTGAATAGCTTTCTTTTGCTTCTTTGCATGGTTTGATTAATAGATGTTAGGGGTTTAGCGAATTTTTAAAACTAGCTAGATATTAGGAAAAATTCTAGATTTTATTCTACTTCTAGATTTCTTCCTCTATTATCTTGCTAGAATTTTTATAAATTCCCCAGAAATCTAGGGCATTAGTTAAACCTTTTTCTTTCTTGCTTGCTCCTTCTCTCAATATTCGCCGCATTTGCTCATTCTCTTGCTCGAGAATCTTGTTTCAGGTACTATGGCCCCCAAGAGAACACGAGAGGAAACAGCACAAGAAGGAGGAGGTCAAGAAGTGGTGATTCAGGAGAGGGTCAGATGGTCTAAAGAGGAAAAGCAAGCCAAGAAGAGGCTAGAGAGGCTCCGGTTCGATCCAACAAAGAGATTCAAGGGCATAAAACATAGATTTCAAACGAACGACCTAACTAGTCCCCTTTACAACCATGGCGTGTGGGAAAGGTAGACTAGCCTCTAGGATTCGATTTTTCCAGGACATATGAATCCTGTCAAGGTAAGACGTCCCTCGGATCTTAGAGATCTTGGCGTGAGAGTCTCTAAGCCTTAAGCGCTCGAAATCCTAGAAGAGAAGGTGATGAAGAACGAGAAAGTACAAAGCCTTAACCTTTTCAACCCTTTTGAATCGCCCCAACCCCAAAACCCAATAAGACTACTCGCGATTCATAAAGAAAACCGATGAAAGCATAAAAGATGATCTATTAAGCATGATTAACAAAGATTAAAGCAAGATGTTCAATATTCAAAAGTTAAAATGCAAGAAAAGCATTGAAAGTCTACAATGGGGGATTCGCCTAAAAACGAGAGAGAAGGAAAAAGGTAGAAGACAGAATGGGGATAATGAAAGGGATCGTTGCCTTTTGCCAAAAATGGCCAAAACGCAAATGGTCCCCCCTTCGCTACGGTCTAAAGCCAGCTGGACAGATAAGGTTTATCTGGGATCGAGCACGAAGCTCGATCTGGCACTCGATCTTGTCTTGGATCGGATGTCTCTTAGTCGATCTCTGAGTCGATCTTGTGCTGATCGGGTTGGAAGCTCGATCCGGTCTTTGATCTGCATGGCGTCATTTACGTCTGTACTTCAGTTCGATCTCCACACTCGATCTTGGTCTCAATCCATCTGCTTGCATCGACTTGATTACTCGATCTTCTGGTCGATCTCGTCTTGATCGACCTGCCATGCTCGATTTGCTACTCGATCTCGGGTCCTTAGCATGAAATCCTGATTTCTCCAAGTGTCCACGAACTTCCTCACGAGCCTTAGCACGTCAACGAATCCTCTATAGCTCCAAAGTAGCTGAAAACAACCTGAATGCGATGCATAATGCAAGAAACATGCGAATGCTGGCGTAAAAGTGCTCTAGGACCTAAAGTGATGCAAACTAGTCTAATGTGCAAGGTAAATGCATGAGAAAGTATCTTATATGTATGCAAAACACACAAAATATGCAGCAATATCAATGTCCTCATTGGTCTTAGGAGCAACTCGTGGTGGAAGTTCTTTGCCACTCCTTAGTGTAATGGCATTGGCGTATTCCTTGGGATTCTGTTCACACTTGCCCGGTAAGCTGCTTTGACCGCTTGTAGTAGCTTTTCCCTTCTCTAACTGTTTGATCTTGTTGTTCAGGTTTGTAATCTGAGTTGAGAAGTCAGTAAGAGAGGAGTCAAGACGGTTGTTCATCTCTGCAAACTTCTAATTAGTTGAAGCTTTACCTTGAAACAACTGCTGGAACATAGCTTGTACCAGATCTTATTGTTGCGGTGGCATTTGTTGTTGTTGAGGAACAAAGCCGGGAGGAAACATAGGAGTGTAACCTTTGTTTCCTTGCTGCTGCTGCTGACTCTGGAAGTTCCCTTGCCTCTGCCCTTGAAAGGCACTATTAGCTTAAAAACCCTGGTTGTAAGGAATAAATGGCTTTGCTTGCTGAGGGGGGTACACTTGATCTTTAGGGTTCTCAACATTTGTGCTTCGGTAAGAGAGATTGTTGTTTGCTTGGTACCCTTGTGAATAGCCTTGAGGCTTGTTGTAGTTCTGACCAGCAATCCAATTAGCTTCTTCTTGGCTCAAGTCTAACTCCTCCAAGACTTCTTCTTGTTCACCCACGAAGTGTACATGCTACTGGTTTGCAAGCACCAACTTGTCAATCATCTCATGCAATGACTTAAGTTCTTTCTTGTGAGACTCTAGCTCAGAACCTCGTGGAGCAAGGTCATAGTCTTCAGCGTAGTTACCGTCACTCAAGACCAAGTTCTCGATTAACTCCATTCCTTCTTCTAATTCTTGACCAAGGAAATTGCCCTTGCTTGCCGTGTCAAGTAGCATACGGATCTTGGGCAATGCTCCATGGTAGATTGTGCTTAGAAGAGTCTCTTCACTGATGCCGTGGTGAGGACACTGAATGGTATAGTCTTTGAATCTCTCCATGGCTTCATTGAATGTCTCATTCTGCCTTTGAGTGAAGCCGCTGATCTCACTTCTCAACCTTGCTGTTCTTGTGCTAGAGAAGAACTTGGAGAGGAAATCCTTCTTACACTCAGCCCAAGAGGTAATGGTGCCTTGTGGAAGGGTCTTCTCCTAATGCCTAGCCTTATCTCCGAGAGAAAATGGGAATAACCAGAGCTTGAATGCATCTTCCGAGATACCTTTGATCTTTATCATCCCACAAACTTGCTCAAAGTTGTCAAGATGCTCCAAAGGGTCTTCCATTTCCAGCCCATGGAACTTGCTATTCTGAACCATAGAGATGAACCCTGGCTTAATCTCGAAGTTGTTGTTCTGTACTGGCGGAGGAGTGATCCCAAAGCGGTTGTGATGCGTATTAGGAGCATCTCCGGCACCATTGATCCGTGGGGGTCTAGCTGGGTGGTTTGGTGTTTAAATTGCCCCTTCCTACAGCTTCGTGAGCTGGTGGAGGTCCCTCAGGATGTTCCTGCTCAGCCATTGTTGCAAAGTCTACTGAACCGGCTTGAACAATCTCCTCAAAAGCTCTAGCTTGCTCTCTTGCTCTTCTTATTCTTGAATATCCGAGTTGGTGAATATTGTCTAGGGGTGTAAGTAGATTGTTGTCACCCCTAGAACGTAAATTCATGTACCTGAAAGACAGAAGTGTGAAGAGAAAGAGATTAGTAACCAAACTTAAAGTAAAGGCTTAGTCTTTACTAAACCCCAAATCTTAATGCTTCCTAACAATCCTAAGATGGCAACTGCGCCATTTGATAACAGGATTTTTATTGATGCAAGCAGGAGGTTATCAAAACTAAAGCAACATATAGATGTAGTATAGTATGCAAGAGGAATCAATCCAACCTAGGATGCAGGAAGAGCCACTAAGAATGCATGGATGAAACAAATCTAAGCGAAATGGATAAATGGTTGGTAAAATCAAGGAAAACTAAATGCAACGATCTAATGCAATGCAGAACAATTTTAAAATTCATGGAAGAGGGTTAACTACCACTAGGAACAAGCAGAAGATTAAAAATGCAAGGCTACTAAAAGCTAAAAATCGACCAGTGAATCGACCACAGGATCGAGCAGTGGATCGAGCAAAATGGATCGATCTAACAAACAACTTAAAGCGATTGACTTCTAATGAACAAGATGCAAACAAAATGAAGAGCAAGCGATTAACAGAGGTTCTAAAATGCTAAAAAGGAGGGTCTAGGGTCGAGGGTCATGTTTAAGGGTCTCAAAGTTTAAGCTTTGGTTTGAAAACATTTAGATCTACTCACTTGTGAGGTTTCTCTAAGCCTTGTAAACAAAACAAGAACCATCCATGGCATGTGGTATGGTTCACTTCCTCAATCTCTTCTCCAAACCCATGGCGTTTGATGGAAAAAGAGATCGAAGAGTGATATTGCTGCATATTTCATGTGTTTTGCATACATATAAGATAGTTTCTCATGCATTTACCTTGCACTTTAGGCTAGTTTGCATCACTTTTGGTCCTAGAGCGCTTTTGCACCAGCATTTGCATGTTTCTTGCATTATGCATTGCATTCAGGTTGTTTTCGGCTACTTTGGAGCTATGGAAGATTCGTGGACGTGCTAAGGGCTCGTGAGGAAGTTCGTGGACACTTGGAGAAATCAAGATTGCATCCTAAGGATCCGAGATCGAGTAGCCGATCGAGCATGGCAGGTCGATCCAGACGAGATCGACCAGAAGATCGAGTAATCAAGTCGAAGCAAGCAGATGGATCAAGACAAAGACCGAGTGTGGAGATCGATATGAAGTACGAACGTAAATGACGCCATGCAGATCGAAGACCGGATCGAGCTCCCAGCCCGATCAGCACAAGATCGACTCAGAGATCGACTAAGAGCCATCCGATCCAAGACAAGATCGAGTGCCAGATCGAGCTTCGTGCTCGATCCCAATCCCAGACCAACCTTATCCGTCCAGCTGGCTTTGAACCGTAGCGAAGGGGCGACCATTTGCGGTTTGGCCATTTTTTGCAAAAGGCAACTATCTCTTTCATTATCCCCATTCTGTCTTCTACCTTTTTTCTCACTCTCGTTTTTAGGCGATTTTCCGCCATTGTAGACTTTCGAAGCTTTTCTTGCATTTTAACTTTTGAATATTGAACATCTTGGTTTAATCTTCGTTAATCATGCTTAATAGATCATCTTTTATGCTTTCATCGGTTTTCTTTATGAATCGCGAGTATTCTTATTGGGTTTTGGGGTTGGGGCGATTCAAAAGGGTTGAAAAGGTTAAGGCATATCCGAAGATGCTTTCAAGCTGCGTCTCTTTCCATTTTCTCTTGGAGACAAGGCTAGACATTGGGAGAAGACCCTTCCACAAGGCACCATTACCTCTTGGGCTGAGTGTAAGAAGGCGTTCCTCTTAAAGTTCTGCTCTAGCACCAGAACAGCAAGGTTGAGAAGTGAGTTCAGCGGCTTCACTCAAAGGAACAATGAGACGTTCAATGAAGCCATGGAGCGGTTAAAGGACTACACCGTTCAATGTCCTCACCACGGCTTCAGTGAAGAGACTCTCCTAAGCACAATATACTGCGGAGCTTCACCAAAGATCCGCTTTCTACTTGACACAGCTGGTAAGGGAAATATCCTTGGTCAAGAAGTGGAAGATGGTATGGAGCTAATAGAGAACTTGGCATTGAGTGATGGCAACTATGCTGAAGACTACGACCGTGCACTGAGGGGTTCTGAGCTAGAATCTCACAAGAAAGAGCTTAAGTCCTTGCATGAAAAGATTGACAAGCTGGTGCTGGCTAACCAGAAGCATGTTCACTTCGTTGGTGAAGCGGATGAGACCTTAGAAGAGCTTGAGTTGGGTCAAGAAGAAACCAATTGGGTGGCGGGTCAGA
Organism: Thlaspi arvense; assembly: GCA_911865555.2. Taxonomy (NCBI): domain Eukaryota; kingdom Viridiplantae; phylum Streptophyta; class Magnoliopsida; order Brassicales; family Brassicaceae; genus Thlaspi; species Thlaspi arvense. Next base: position 18,970,295 of record OU466860.2, read on the forward strand.
ATACCTACAAACCTCAAGGGTATTCACAAGGCTATCAGCAGAACAACAATCTCTCCTACAGAAGCACCAATGTGGAGAACCCTAAAGATCAAGTGTACCCTGCTCAGCAAGCAAAGCCGTTTGTGCCCTACAACAAAGGTTTTCAGCCGAGTGGTGGTTTTCAAGGTCAGCGACAAGGTAACTTTCAGGGACAGCAACAGCAGCAAGGAAACAAACCTTATACCCCTATGTATCCTCGAGGCTTTGTTCCTCAACAACAAATGCAACTGCAGCAAGTTGATCATGTACAAGCCATGTTTCAGCAATTGCTTCAAGGGCAAGCTTCAACAAATCAGAAGTTCGCCGAGATGAACAAGCGCTTAGACTCCTCTCTCACTGATGTCTCTACTCAGATCACAACTCTAAACAACAAGATTAAGCAGTTAGAAAAGGGTAAAGCAACTACAAGTGGTCAAAGTAGTCTACCGGGAAAGTGTGAGCAAAATCCCAAGGAATACGCCAACGCCATAAACTAAGAAGTAGGAAAGAGCTTCCACCGAGGGTTGCACCTAAGGACAATGAGGACATTGTGATTCAAGAGGGGGAGGATAAGCCGTCGGCTGATGATGAGATCAACTTCTACAATGTGTGGATAGAGCGGCCAACAAAGGGAAAAGAAGAAACTGTAAAGAAGCTAGTGGAGAAAGCAACCGAGGAGAAGGATGAGTACATACCTCCGCCTTATGTTCCTAAGCTTCCTTTTCCTGGTCGTTTAAAGAAACAACTTATAGAGAAGCATAGGCTCTTGTTTTAGAAGCATCTAAGGGACGTAGAGATCAAGCTACCTCTCGTGGATTGCCTAGCCATGATGCCTAAATGTGAAAAAAATTTCAAAGACACGCTTGCAAAGAAAAGTAAGGAAAGCAAGGAAGTGCTGGTTCTTAGTGAGGAATGTAGCACCGTAATACACAAGGAGATAGTTCCCATGAAGTTGGGAGATCCTGGAAGCTTCACTATACCTTGCGCTTTAGGTCCATTGGAGTTCAAGAGTTGCCATTGCGATTTGGGAGCTAGTATAAATCTGATGCCTCATTCTATAGCAAAGAAGTTGGGATTCACGAGATTCAAAGATTGTAGAATCTCCTTGGTGCTAGCTGACAGAAGCGTGAGGCTACCCGTGGGCTTGCTTGAGGATTTACCGGTGAGGGTCAGTGGTGTAAACGTGCCTACAGACTTCGTTGTGCTTGAAATAGATAAAGAGCCTAAGGATCCGCTCATTCTTGGAAGGCCATTCCTTGCAACCGCCGGAGCAATCATCGACGTCAAGAATGAGAAGATAGCTCTGCAATTGGGTAAGGATATAAGGCTGGATTTTGATATCAACGAGGTCCTAAAGAAGCCCACCATAGAAGGGAAAGCTTTCTACATAGAGACGTTGGATGCTTTGGCGGATGAACTGCTAGAGGAGCTTGCACAAGAGGATCACTTGAAGCTGGCATTGACTAAGGAGCCAGGAGAGTACGGTTTCGTGGATCAGAGGGCTCAGGAGTACGTTAATCTTCTTGATTCCAGGAAAGTTGTGCTAGAAGATGGAGGCGGATGCCTAGAGATCGATCAGGCAATCGAGAAGATCACTCAATTCAAGTCAGCAATCGACAAGAAGATCGAGGATACTGGTCGATCCAGAGAGGAGAACGGCTCAAACACCCGATCAACTAATCGATCCCATCTAAATCGAGTGAGTGATCGAGTTGAGAGCAGTCGATCCAGAAAAACAATCAATGGAAAGATCAAGGGAAGTCAATCGATGGAAAGATCCAGAAAAACCTAAGTGATGATGAGTTGCACTCGCTCCTGACTGAGCTGAGAAAGTATAGGAAGGCCATTGGGTACTCTTTAAGTGACATCAAGGGCCTTTCACCAATGCTTTGCACTCATAGGATTAACTTGGATAATGAGAACGCCTCTTCTATAGAACACCAAAGGCGTTTGAATCCGAATTTAAAAGAGGTCGTTAAGAAAGAAATTCTTAAGCTGTTAGAGGCTGACATCATCTTTTCCATAAGTGACAGCACGTGGGTTTCTCCTGTACACGTGGTTCCTAAGAGGGGAGGGATCACGGTCATTTAGAATGATAAAGATGAGCTTATACCTACTAGGACTATTACAGGACACCGTATGTGTATTGACAATAGGAAGCTTAATCTTGCTACTAGAAAGGATCATTTTCCCTTACCTTTTATTGATCAAATGCTTGAGAGGCTTGCTAATCATCCTTACTATTGCTTTTTTGATGGATATAGTGGATTCTTTCAAATACCAATCCATCCAAATGATCAAGAGAAGACGACCTTTACATGCCCTTATGGCACCTTCGCGTATCGAAGGATGCCATTTGGGTTGTGTAACGCACCGGCTACGTTTCAGCGGTGTATAATGTCGATCTTTTCTGATCTATTAGAAGAGATGGTAGAAGTGTTTATGGATGACTTCTCTGTATATGGTGCGTCTTTTTCTGCGTGTTTGTTGAATCTTTGCAAGGTACTAAAGCGTTGTGAAGAGACGAATCTTGTGCTTAACTGGGACAAGTGTCACTTCATGGTGAAGGAAGGGATCGTGCTTGGCCACAAGATATCAGAGAAAGGCATATAGGTTGATAAAGCCAAGGTTGAGGTCATGATGAGACTAGATCCGCCGGTTAATGTCAAAGGGGTGTGGAGTTTCCTAGGCCATGCTGGCTTCTACAGGCGCTTCATCAAAGATTTCTCCAAGATTGCACGCCCTCTCACACGGCTGTTGTGTAAGGAAGCTGACTTTATGTTTGATGAGGATTGACTTTGTGTTTCATGAGGATACGCCGTAGGAGCTGTTCTTGGTCAGAGGAAAGACAAGCGGCTGCATGTGATTTACTATGCTTCACGTACCTTGGATGACACGCAAGCCAGGTACACTACGACTGAGAAGGAGTTGTTGGCAGTTGTATTCGCCTTTGAGAAGTTCAGGTCATACCTCGTAGGTTCCAAAGCCATCGTCTACACGGATCACGCGGTGCTTAGATACATCTGTTCCAAGAAGGACACTAAGCCGAGGCTCTTGAGATGGATACTTCTTCTTCAGGAGTTTGACATGGAAATTAAAGACAAGAAAGGGATAGAGAACGGCGTGGCAGATAACCTCTCTAGGATGAGAGTGAGCGAGTCTATACCTTTGGATGATTCGCTCCCGGAAGAACAACTTATGATGATCACTACAGCCGTATGTGGAAGGCTAGAGGGTCAGTTTGAAGAGGTTCTGACTTTCAAGGAAGAGGAGTTGCCATGGTATGCTGATATAGTGAACAACTTGGCGTGTGGAGAGAAGCCAACTCATCTTGACAACTATCACAAGTAGAAGTTCATGAGAGACGTAGGCCACTACTTTTGGGACGAGCCTTACTTGTACAGGAGGGGCGTGGACAGTTTATACCGGAGGTGTGTAACAAAGGAGGAAGCTAAAGACATTCACTTTCACTCCCATGGCTCTTCATACGGCGGTAACTTCGCATCATTCAAAACCACTACAAAAGTCTTACTAGCCGGCTTCTGGTGGCCGTCTATCTTCAAGGATGCCCATGAGTTTGTGCAGAGTGGTGAAGCTTGTCAACGAGCAGGGAACATCACCAAGCGAAACGAGATGCCTCAGGTTCCTATCTTTGAGGTTGATGTCTTTGACGCATGGGGAATAGACTTTATGGGACCGTTTCCTTCTTCTTACAGCAAAAAGTTCATTTTGGTGGCTGTGGACTATGTGTCTAAGTGGGTTAAGGCTATAGCTTCCCCAACAAACGATGCAAAGGTGGTGATAAAGCTCTTCAAGACCATCATATTCCCACGGTTTGGAGTCCCCAAGGTTGTAATCAGTGACAGTGGTAGCCATTTAATCAACAAGGTGTTTGAAAGCCTTCTAAGGAAGTATGGTGTGAAGCACAAGGTGGCTAAACCGTATCATCCTCAATTGAGTGGGCAAGTGGAGATCTCCAACCGACAGATCAAGGCGATACTTGAGAGGACAGTGGTTACTACTCGGTAGGATTGGGCAGCCAAGCTAGATGATGCTTTGTGGGCTTACCAGGCCGCTTTTAAGACGCCCATTGGTACTACTCCTTTCACTCTTCTATACGGCAAGGCTTGTCATCATCCCATTGAGTTGGAGTATAGGGAATGCGGGCAGTGAAGCAGCTCAACTACAACCTCAAGTCAGCTCAAGAGAAGCGTTTGATTCAGCTACACTAGCTTGATGAGCTACGGCTGGATGCATACGACAGTGCTAGGATGTACAAGGAGCGGACTAAGGCTGTTCACGATAAGAAGTTGGTTCGCAAAGAGCTTAGGGAAGGTAGCTTGGTATTACTCTACAACTCTAGGCTGAAGCTCTTTCCAGGAAAGCTGAAGTCAAGATGGTGCGGACCTTTTGAGATCAAAGAGGTGTTGCCTTATGGAGCTGTCACGTTAGTAGGCAAGTGTGGGAATGCATTCACAGTTAACGGACATAGAGTGAAGCCATACATGATCAGTGCATTCAACAAGGAGAGCACTTTAATGCTTCTCCAAGACCCACCATCCGCCTAAACCAAGTAAAGTCTAGCTAAAGACGTTAAAGAAAGCGCACTTGGGAGGCATTCCCATGTCTATCCTGTATATATTTTTGCTTTATTTCTCTTTCAGTTTTATGTTTTTATCTTCTAAGTGTGTAGGAAAAGGTATAAGGGATTGCAGGCCATGATCTAAGATCCGAAAGGAGTGAGAACGGGCAAATATAGGCTAGAGATCGAGTGCTAGATCGACTCATCCTAGCTCGATCTTTGCTAGATCGAGCTAGTGAATCGAGAGGAGTCAGTCGATCTAGACGAGATCGAGTAGACAAATTGAGTGGAACGGTCGATCATGAGAGGACAATCCACCAATGCGTTCAGCTTGAAAAGCGAACGAGGTGTAGATCGACCGAGACACTCGATCCTTGAACTTAGATCGAGTAGTCTACACGATCTGCCATTCGATCTCAGCCAAATCGACCCCCAAATCGATCAAGGAAATCGATCCAAGGAGTACAGCCTAGTTGACCGAAAGTCAATGAACGAGACAATATAATCGATCTAAGACTCGATTCTAACCTAATCGAGTCACTGGTCGATCAAATCTCCCGATCCAGCCAACATGGGCATGAGATCGAGTCCTAGATCGACCAAAAGGACTTGATCTCGTGCCGAGGTAACAAAATTTTTCTCTCCATTTTTCTTTTCCCTCTCTTTTTGATTTTGATTGGTGGTCAAGGCAAGCATCTTTGACCACGAATGATGTGCCTTGACCACGCCTTTTGTCAGAAAACCTTTTTCCTTGCCCATGGTTTTAGATTTTCTTGGCCTTTATGTTCTCAACAACTTCACTCTCTCTTATTTCTGTTTTTGCGAATTCCAAATAGAGAGAGAGAGTGCTATTTTTCTTTTCCTTAAGGTCATTAGCTTCTGTTTTCAATCCTGCAAATGTATTTTCAGATTTTTAATTAAAATCTTTTAAAAAATCTTTTAATAATTGCCTGGTTGATTTAAGTTGCTAGAGATTTTAACAAATTTTTAAAAGATCTAGAAATCAGGAAATATTCTACATTTAAGCTCATCTCTAGATTTTATTTTCTTTTATCTAGTTACAATTTTTATAAATCTCTCAAAAATCTAGGGTATTAGCTGCGAATTTCTTTCTCTTCCTTGTGTTTTCTTTCTTTTCGCCGCCTACTCTAACTCTCTCTTCCGAGAATTACCTTTCAGGCAGCAATGGCACCTAAGAGAACCAGAGAAGAGGATACACAAAGAGAAGAAGAGCAACAAGTGGTTCAAGAGGAAGGAGCTCAACAAGTTCAAGAGGAAGAACCTCAGCAAGTTCACGAGAGGATCCGTTTGACTAAGGAGGAAAGGTCAGCGAAGAAAAGGCTAGAGAGGCTGCGCTTTGAGCCTACCAAGTTCGCAAGTAGAGACTTGTTGGCAAGAATGGGTCTTCTAGAAGATTTTGACTTTCTTCTCCACGACATGGGGCTTGCATGCCTTTCAAGGATGGATTGCCCAACATATCCGCAAGTCACCTTGGATTTCCTCTCTACCTTGGCATTTTCCTTTAAGAATCCGAGCCTCCCCACTCCTTCACAAGGTCATCTCACCTTTAAGGACAAGAAGCGATCTTATCACCTTTCCATGGAAGAGCTTTGCCAAGCATATAGACTCAACGCCGTGGCTAAGCAAGTGGAGTTTCCCCCTCTCAAGAACGCCAGCATCATATGGGACGTGCTTTGTGATGAAGAATACAAAGCCAACACGGCTAAGATCAAGAAAGTAAGGAATCCCGTTCTGAGGTATACTCTCAAGCTGTCAGCAAACATTTTCAGCGGGCGGGCCGTGTCTCCTACAGTGACAAAGACCGAGTTGTGCTTCCTTTTCCAAGGGATCAAAAGGATATTGTGCAGAAGCGAAGAAGAGAACCACGATCCACTGATGGATGACCTTGGGAATGATGTTAACTACGGGTGTATTCTAGCATCCTCCTTGGTGAAGTAGAAGGCATACACTCTGAGGTGCAAGGCAAGTTCAGCATACATTGGAGGTTTCCTCACGCCACTCTTCATCCAAGCCGGTGTACCTCTTCAACGCTTTGATCCTTGCGCGGATAGAGCATTCATGGACGAAACCTACATGCGCAATACAGATAGCTTGGGACCTACGCCAGCTCCATGATTCTTTGCATTTCTGTTCTACAATGACGAGAAGAAGAAGAGCATGTACATCTTACCCAACGTTGATGAGACACACTTAGATAGCATCGGTACGATCGAGGTTTGCCCAACCCAAGAAGAGTGTTACGCCCCACTTTGTGCAACCATGATGCCTATTCAGTCCGCGCGTGAGCAGTCAGAGTCACCACCCTCAGATGGCGCAATGCCAGCCCACTTTCAGTTTCCCAGGATAGACTTTGAACCACGGACCAAGGCGGAGAAGTTTCTTGCTTCGGTGGTGGAGGTGCAGCGAAAGATAACTAAGTGGCAAGGGAAGATGACCAAGAAGCTCGCCAAGAAAGTCAAGGCGCTTCAAGGGAGCTCATCCGGGAAGTCTAAGCGGTCCATGAGTGTAGAGGTCGAGCAGCCCGAGAAGAGGAGGAGATCGACTGGCGGTGTCGTCATCCGTGAACCGCAATGCAGCATAAACCAAGCACGTCATTCCGGCCATGGTTTCCCAACCGCTGATAAAGGAAAGGACATAGCACGACGCTCCTCGAGCAAGAGCAGCTCCGCTGGAACATCCTCAAGTTCCAGCCGAGTTTAGCTCCAAGGTACCAACAACCATCCCTTGTATATACCACTCATATTTTCTTTTTTTTTGCTTAGTGTTTTTGAACTCTCTCAAATTTGTTTTCCACCGAGACGGTGTCATTCATGTTTGGGGGAGTGTGTGTTATTTGACATGTTTATTTTGCTCTTATTTTCTATTTGCATCCTTTCAGTCTTGCATTACATTTCATTGCATCTAAGGCATAGAAAAGAACAAAAAAAAATTGGTAAAATTTTTAAAAAATTTCAGAACAAAATTCATGTAGTTGCATTCACTTTGTAAGCATTTTAGGATTGAGTCTAGAATTTTTAAGCATCTTGGTTGTTTACATTTGCATAAGGGGTTAAAGTTTTCTTAAAAAAGCGTTTTAAGCTCATGAATTGTTTCATTGCCTTAGTTAGTAGTTGTTTGATGCTTTGCTCACGCTTTGAAAGTATGTCCTTACCATGCTTGGATCACTTGTTTTGATTTTCGTGGGTTGACTTGAACATTCATGATTTGAAACTTGTCCTAATAAGTGAAAACTCTAATCTGATTTTTAAATATCATTCTTATGCATTTGAAAATTAACGCATGGATCTTATACATATTTAGGCTCTCTTCATCCTTTTACCACTCTTTGTGAGCCTACGTAGAACTCCCACCATAACCCTTACCTTTCTTTCAAGCCAAGTACTCTTGTGTGACATTATTGTGAGGCCTCTTTTCGGTTTAAACTTAGCATAACGTGTTACGTTTAGGCGACATGATTAGGTTCTCATTTGATTGCTCGCTTTGCATTTTGAAGCTGGTTTTAGGCTTAGGATTGGTTTGGGGTTCATAAGGGTTGTTTACATGCTTTCAGTTTGAAAAACGTTTTGGTGATTGAAGTGAATAAAAGGTTTTAAGTGAAAGGCTTTGTTTTCAAAAATAAAAAGCTCTAAGTATTTCAGAAGATAGCTGTCAAGTAAAAGAAAAAGAAAAAGAAAAGAAAAGAGGCTAAGTGCCAAATAAAAAGAAAAGAAAAGAAAGAAAAGAGTAGAGAGCTATCAATAAGAAAAAAATAAATAGCTAAAAAAATTTCAGCCTTTTCACTAGCCTAAAGATTAAAGATGTTTTCCGTTTTGATTTCGGGTTTGCTAAGCTAATGCTTTGTTGATAAGGGTAGTATCTAAGAGGGTGAGTGAGCTTAAATGAAAAGAAATGAGAGAGGTTTTAGGATGATTGATTAGGGTAATGGGTAGATGAGAATCTGATCATGTATGCATCAATTGCCTTTACCTTTAGCATTATTGATAGACACTTTATTTGCAAGGGTGAGAATGCAATGAGGTTATCAAACTCAAATGCAAGAAAGGTTGTAGTACAGCAAGCAAGAGAGAGTCAATCCACACCTAGGACGATAGAGAATGCAAAGAGAATACAAGGACTAATGCAAATCTAAGCAAAACAAGATAGGTTATGAGAAAATCCCTAAAAACTAGATGCAGCAACTTAAATGGAATGCAACCTATTTTAAAATTACTAGGAAGGATCAAACTACCACGAGGAACAAACAGAATAATTAAAGGACAAAACTTCGAATTACTAAATTGAGCAATAACAATCGATCTCGTCTAAAAATGCAAGAACAGTAAAACCAACGACCAGGATGCTATCAAAGATCAAGCGAATGACGAGAGAAGATGTAAAGATGCTAAAAGAAAGGGCCTAGGGTTGAGATTCATGGTCAGGGGTTTCAAAGGTTCGACCTTGGGTTGAAAACTTCAAATCGACTCACTTTGTGAGGATCTCTAAGCCTTGAAAACTAAGCAAGATCTATCCGTGGCTTTCGGTATAGATCACTCCTTCATCCCCTCCTCCAAACCCATGGCTTTTGGTGGAAAGAGAGGTCGAAGGGCATGGAAAACAGATTTCAAATGAGTGGCTTAACTAGTCCCCCAAACTTCCATTGCTTTTGGGAAGGGGTAACTAGTCTCTAGGGTGTGATCTTCCGAGGCTCCTGAATCCTGTCAAGGTAAGGAACCTCTCGGATCATGAAGCTCTTGGCGTGAGAGCCTTCAAGCATTGAGATCTCAACACCCTAGAAGAGATAGCCGTTGAAAACACTTAGAAAAACCCCAAGATCGAAACCCTTTAGACCCCTTAATCCTCTCAACCCCGAATCCAAATAAACTACTCACTACACATAAGGTAAATCAAGCAAAGCATGTAAAAGGAAACGATGAACATGAAAAGAAGACTAGATTAAGATGAAAACGATTCGATTACAAAGCTTCAGAAAACTCAAAGTTCTACAATGGTGTTCTTCGTCAAAAACAGAGAGAAAACATACAGAAAAAGATAAGGATTGAAAGTTATCTAGGAAAAGGACGTCGCCGCCTTCCCAAAATGGCCAAAACAAGCTGATGGTCCCCCCCTCGCTAGCGGCCAAAAGTGGTTGAAAGGACAGAGATCGACTCCAGGATCGAGCGGTTCTCTCGATCATCTCTGGACATCGTGTCTTTAGCTCGATCTGGGTCTCGATCATCATCGGCGGATCGAGTGTTGCATCCGATCTCGGTATCGATCTTCGGTTGGATCGGGTGGTGTACTCGATCTGGCTCTCGCTCTGCATGGCGTCATTTACGTCTGTACCGTTTGATCGACTGCTTCACTCGATCCTTGTCTCGATCATTCTCCTTGGATCGCCTGGTTGGCTCGATATTCTGGTCGATCACATCCTAGATCGACCGGCCATGCTCGATCTGCTCCTCGATCTCTGATCCTTAGCAAATATCCGAGCTTCCACGAACTGCTACAACAGCCTCAACATGTCCACGAACCTCCACAACTCCAAAGCAGCCAGAAACAACCTAAAATGATGCAAAATGCAAGGAACATGCGTATGCTGGTGCAAGAATGCTCTAGGACTCTAAGTGATGCAATCTAACCTAAAATGTAATACAAATGCATGAAAAGCTAACTAATGAGTATGCAAAATGTATGTATTATGCAGTAACATCAATTATGCATAAAGTTCATACCATTCTTGAGAGAAACCCGTTCCATTATGAAACCCTTTTAAAATGAGATCATTCTATGCTCATAGCCTTCGCCCTTAGCCAAATGTGTTCTGCTTTAAAGTGCATAAGTTTGATTCACGGTTTGATCATTAACGAATGTTAAAGGATAAGGTTCTTTGATTGTTTGGAATAGGAGAGTCATGATTTGAAATTCATTGTGTGATGAGTATGGCTAAGTTCTTTGGAGTACGAGAGTGTGCATTGCATCTTAGAATTAATAACTAGGACGTTGAGATTGATTCATTTGAAAGACACCTTTGCAAGAAGCTTAAGCCCCCGTTTTTAAAACCTTTTTCCCTTCTTGAATTTTGTTTGCTTGAGGGCAAGCAAAAGGCAAGTTTGAGGGAGTTGATATTGCTGAGTATTTCATGTGTTTTGCATACATATAAGATAGTTTCTCATGCATCTACCTTGCACTTTAGGCTAGTTTGCATCACTTTAGCTCCTAGAGTGCGTTTGCACTAGAATTTGCATGTTTCTTGCATTATGCATCGCATTCAGGTTGTTTTTGGCTACTTTGGAGCTATGGAAGATTCGTGGACGTGCTAAGGCTCGTGAGGAAGTTCGTGGACACTTGGAGAAATCAGGATTGCATGCTAAGGACCCGAGATCGAGTAGCAGATCGAGCATGGCAGGTCGATCCAGACGAGATCGACCAGAAAATCGAGTAATCAAGTCAATGCAAGCAAATGGATCGAGACCAAGATCGAGTGTGGAGATCGATCTGAAGTACGGACGTAAATGATGCCATGCAGATCGAAGACCGGATCGAGCTCCCAACCTGATCAGCACAAGATCGACTCAGAGATCGACTAAGAGTCATCCGATCCAAGACAAGATCGAATGCCAAATCGAGCTTCGTGCTCGATTCCAGACCAACCTTATCCGTCCAACTGGCTTTGGACCGTAGCGAAGGGGGGACCATTTGTGGTTTGGCCATTTTTGGCAAAAGACAACGATCCATTTCATTACCGCATTCTGTCTTCTACCTTTTTTCTCTCTCTCATTTTTAGGCGATTTTCCTCCATTATAGACTTTCGAAGCTTTTCTTGCATTTTAACTTTTGAATATTGAACATCTTGCTTTAATCTTCGTTAATCGTGCTTAATAGATAGTCTTTTATGCTTTCATCAGTTTTCTTTATGAATCGCGAGTAGTCTTATTAGGTTTTGGGGTTGGGGCGATTCGAAAAGGTTGAAAAAGGTTAAAGCTTTGTATTTTCTCGTTCTTCATTGCCTTCTCTTCTAGGATTTCGAGTGCTTAAGGCTTACAGACTCTCACGCTAAGATCTCTATGATCCGAGGAATGTCTTACCTTGACAGGATCCAAATGTCCTGGAAAATCGAATCCTAGAGGCTAATCCTTCCTTTCCCACACGCCATGGTTGTTTAGGGGATTAGTTAGGCCGTTTTCTTGAAATCTAAGTTTTATGCCCTTCAATCTCTTTTTCCACCAAAAGCCATGGGTTTGGAGAAGATAATGAAGGAGTGATCCATACCACAAGCCATGGATGGATCTTGTTTTGTTTTCAAGGCCTAGAGAATCTCTCAAAGGGAGTAGATCTAATGTTTTCAAAATAAGCTTTGACCTTTAAGACCCACGAACGTGACCCTCAACCCTAGACCCTCTTTCTTAGTATCTTTAGTCTTTTAATGTCATTCCATCATCATAAAGTTGTGTTCTTGTCAATCGCATCATGCATCGTTTCATCATTCTAGGTTGTTTAGACGAGATCGATCGTTGTTGCTCGATCTAGTGGTCGATCCACTAGTCGATTTTTAATAATTCGTAGCTTTGCATTTTAATTATTCCGCTTGTTCCTCGTGGTAGTTAACCCTCTTCCAGGAATTTTGAAATTGTTTTGCTTTGCATTTGACACTTGCATTTAGTTTTTAGGGATTTTAGCAATCATTTTCATATTCTGCTTAGATTTGCTCATTCCTTTGCATTATTAGTGATCTTGCTACCTTTAGGTGTGGATTGATTCCTCTCTTGCTCAATATACTACATCTCTGTGTGCATTAGAGTTTTGATAACCTCTCTGTTGCATCTTGACACATCATTGCACCAAGAAAACATCTTGTCAAAGAGCAAGGAAAACAGATTTCAAATAGCGACCTAACTAATCCCCTTTACAACAATGGCATTTGGGAAAGGAAAGATTAGTCTCTAGGATCTGGTTTTCTAGGATATCTGAATCCTGTCAAGGTAAGACAGCCCTGGAATCATAGAGACCTTTTCCAAGGCTCTCTAAGCCTTATGACCCCAAGATCCTAGAAGAGATGGTATGAAGAGCAAAGAAAACACAAAACTTTAAACCCTTTCAACCCTTTTGAATCGCCTCAACCCCAAAGACCCAAAAAGACTACTCACTACACATGATTAAAAATTAATAAAAAGCAATAGATAGATAGCTAAGCATGATCAACCAACAATTAAAGGAAAAACTTGCTTAATATTAAAAGATTAAAGGTTCAAAACACGAAAAGCTTAAAATGTTCAACAATGGCGAAATCGCCTAAGGTATAGAGAAAACAAAATGACAGAATGAAGATTATAGAAAAGTGCTGGCTGCTTTAACCGTTAACTGGTCCCTCCTTCGCTAGCCGCCAAAGACAGCTGGACGGATAAGGTTCGTCTGGGATCGACTCGGGTCACTCGATCTCTGGCTCGATCATCTTCTTGGATCGGATGGCTTCGATCGACCTTTGAGTCGATCTTGTGATGATCGGGTTGGGAACTCGATCTGGTCCTCGATCTGCATGGCGTCATTCACGTCCGTACTCCAGATCGATATCCTCTCTCGATCTTGATCTCGATCCTTCCTCTTGAATCGACTTGGATCATTCGATCTTCTGGTCGATCTCGTCTAGATCGACCTGCCTTGCTCGATCCACTATTCGATCTCGGGTCCTTAGCATGCACGGTTGAGTTCTCCAAGTGTTCACGAGCTCCATTCTGATCCTCCTCACGTCCAGATAACGTCCTCAACTCGAGAGTGCTCCAAACAATCTGATAATGATGCATATATGCAGGAAATATGCAAAATGCGAATGCAAAGGGACCTAGGACCTAAAATGCAACAAATGAAACAAATTATCCTATAATGCAAGATGAATGCATGAAAAACTATCCTAAATGCATGCAAAATATGCAAAATATATGGTAATATCACCCCCTCCCCTATATATGAAGAAGGAAGAGATCAAGTGCTTTCGGAAAGGGTAGATTTAGTAATTCCACTTGGGGTTTTAGAAGTTATTAGGTTCATCTTGGGTAAAAAGGATATAAGAGAGCTTTGACTTGCATGCATAGGTGTGCTTTTACCTTTAGCATTTTGCCTAAGATAGAATCATTTCATTGAGTGATCCCCTGAATCTTTGAACCCTTATTTGAATGAGATCATTTTCATCTCATGACCATATCCCTTGACCAAATGTTTTCTCTTCATTTGCACATACATGATCCATTGGTTACTGATTCATGAATGTTAAAGAGTTGGTTGATTTGAATGCTTGTGTAGGATAAGCTAGAGTTCATTGTTTGCTATGATGGGTATGGCTAAAATTTTTAATGTAGAACAATCTCTATGCATCTTAGAACCTATAACTTGGGCATTGATTCAGTTTTTCCATTGACATCTTTAGTTTTGAGCTCCCACTTTCAAACCTCACTCTCCCATTTGTTCTTATTTGCTTGAGGACAAGCAAAAGGCAAGTGTGGAGGTGTTGATATCTCTTGTATTTACATCATTTAGGCTTGCATTTAGTGCATGATTTGGTTCTCTTTTGCGTGTTTTCCTTATCTTTTGTCCCATTTTCTTCTCCTTTTGGACTTGGATTGTATTTAGGATGTAGTTCACATTTTATTTGCATAAAATATGTTTATAGGTACTCATTGAGCTACAAGGAGCATGGGAGATGATGGTGGGTGCAGCACAAGACATGAAAAGAGCTAAGAAGAAGGTGCACCTTGTTGAAGCGGCCAGAAACTTCACCTGGCAAAACCGGCTCCGAAAAAGCATCTACATTCCCATTCAGCTTCCAAACGCTTCATAAACGTTGTGGCCACGTGAGTTAGCTTTCTGGGGGACTTGGTTTCAGGTTATTCTCACATGCCCTTCAACAGATATCGCAGTTTTCGTGAAAGCAGTCCAGTCTGGCGCGAGCAGAAGACCGAAGAACTTCCCGTGAGAAATTAGATCGATCGATCTAGATTTGGATCTATCTATCTGAAGTTCAAAAATTACCCGAGACATTTTAGATCGATTGATCCCTTCTTGATCGATCGATCCAAACCCAGACTGAAGACCATTTATTTACAATTTTGCCATTTTCGCTGAGACTCCTATAAATACTTAGAATCCCTAATTTATGTGGAGACATCTCTTTATCCAACAGTCTCTTCTTCTTTGTTCTAGATTTTTGATTTTGTAATTTGAATCTTTGTTTATTTCAATAAAAGTTTGAATTTCCCTTAATCTTTTGTCTTCCTAATCATGATTAACTATCTTTTCTTCATAGATTTGATGGTTTTCACCATGATTAGTGAGTAGTTTACTTTTGGATTGAGATTGGGGCAGATGGGGTGATTTTAGTGATTGTTTAGGTTTATTAGGGCTTAGATCATTTCATTCCCTTTCTTATATGATTGTGCTTAATGCTTAGTACCTCTTTGTTGGAGAAGTTGATTTTAGGTTTTCACATGCACACCAAGTGTTTGATGAAATTCCTGAATGAAGTTCAATGCTTGAAAATTGTGTTTAGATAATCATGAGTCTTTGCATCTATCATTTCTTGTTTGAATGTGCTTATTGCCTAGTACCATATTGATGAGAAATTGCCTTTAGACATTGATTATGAATGAGAATGTGAGCTGATGTCTGATATATCATATAATAGATTACTAAACCTAGCCTAAGAGATTAGATGTCTAGCATGCTAATTGGTTTTATGGAACTTGATTTTAATGCTTGATGATTATGTGTTTGAGTAAAGAGATATATCTTGAATATGTGATTAGAAAAAGGGATTAATGCCAAGAGATTGGATTAGTCTATATTAGTGTTCCTTACCTAAGGTTGGGTGTTTAGAATTGCTTGTTTTGATCACCCTAGACATAAACACGAATCACCCTATCACCATTGCCTTGATCTTGAACAACCTTTTAGTCTTTCAAGTTTAGTTTTACTTTGTTTTAGTTCAGCTTTTACTCTGTTTTTGCTCTGTTTCTCTTTGCCATTACTGCTCTTTAATTGCTTTCTCTTGCTTTCTTTTGATTCTTTGCTTGGTCATTTAGGTTGTTAGACTTCTAAAACTATCTATGTTTGCTTGAATTAGGATCTCTGTTGCATTCCTACTGCTTCATTCTCCCCTTTTGGATTGATAAAACCCTATGCTATACTACAACTGATTAGTACAAGCTTGGGTGATTGAATTAAGATCCTAAAAAACCTTGTATCACACGCCAGCTCCAGGGTTCTATGCTTACGTGTTCACCAACTGTGAGCATGAGAAGAAGGTGTGCATCTTGCCTAACCAAGAAGAGACGACCCTAGACTGCATGGGAACCATCGAGTTCTTAACAAGTGATGAGGAGTGTTTTGCACCTCTTGGACCAGTAGCAGCTCCACCTCAGATCCCTCGTGCACAATCAGAGTCCCCTCCTTCAGATGTCGTGATGCCAGCGAGTTTTGACCTCCCCAAGCTTGATTTTGAGCCGAGAACAAAAGCAGAAAAGTTTCTTGCTTTGGTCGTAGAGATTCAGCGCAAGGTCAACAAATGGCAGAGCAAGATGATCAAGAAGCTTGCTAAGAAGATCAAGGACCTACAAAGAAGCTCATCTGATGCATCTTCAAGTGAGGAGGTTGCGTAACCAGAGAAGAGAATGAGATCAACCGGAGGTGTGGTGTTCCGTGAGCCCCAAGGCGACCATCAAGCTGCATGCCTTTCTCTACAAGAAGGCACGAACAAGGAGAAGGGCAAGGAGATCACCCACGACACTCCTAGAAAGAGCAGGAAGTCTGGAGCATCCTCAAGCTCCAGTTGTGCCTAGCTCCGAGGTACCACACACAACCTTGTAAATAACATGCATTTTTCTTATTTTTGCTTTGAGTTTTTGAACTCCTCTTGAATTTGTTTGCCACGGAGTCGGTGTCATTCAAGTTTGGGGGAGTGTGTGCTTTGACTTGTTTTATTTGGTTCTTATTTTTGGTTATCATCCTTGAGTCTTGCATTGCATCATCTAAAGCATACAAAAATACCAAAAAATCATAGAATTTAAAAAATATTTCAAAACAATTCATGTAGCTTGCATTTGCATTGTTAAATATTGTAGGATTAAGTCTACAATTTTAAGCATTTAGGATTTTTTGCATTTGCATAAGGGGCAAAAGTTTTTCTTGAAAAGTGTTTTAAGCTCATTAATTGTTTAAAGGCCCTAGGTAGTAGTTCTTTGATGCTTTGTACATACATTGAAAATAAGCTCTAACCATATTTGGATCATTTTTTTTTATTTTCGTGGCTTAAGTTGAACATTCATGAATTGAATCCTTTCCTAATAAGTGGAACCTTAATTTGAATTTTTAAATTATCACACTTGTGCATTTGAAAAAGGATACATGGATCATATACATATTTAGGCTTTCTTTTCCCTTTCACCTCTCTCTTGTAAGCCTGAATAGATCTTCCCACCTTGACCCTTACCCTCCTTCCAAGCCAATTTTTTTGTGTGACATCATTGTGAGGCCTTATTTTCGGGTTGAACTTGGCATAAAGCGTTAGGTTTAGGCGACATGATTAGGCTCTCATATTGTTGCTAGCTTTGCATTTTGAAGCTAGTTTAAGCTTAGGTTAGGGCAGGAATTCATGGGAGTTATTTCGTTTTTGTTTGCTGTTTGAAAAGAGTTTGATGTTTGGGGTTTGAACTAAAGGGAATATATGGTTCTAAGTGGTAGGCTTTGTTTTAAAATGAAAGGTCATGTTTGAAAAGAAGATAGTACTCAAAAAGAACAAAAAAAAAGAGAGATTAATAAAAGAGCCAAAAGGCCAAGTAATAAAAAGGATAAAAAATTATAAGAAGAGAGCTATCAAAGTATTGAAAAGAGCTAAGTATCTTTTTAGTCTTACCACTAGCCAAAAGGGTTTTAAAATGATGTTTTTATTTGGGTTTTTGCTAGGCGACTTGCCTTGATGATATGGGTAGTTTTTAGGAGGGTGAGTGAGCTTAAAAAGAAAAGAAAAGTAAGAGAGGGATTAGGATCATTGTTATTGTATATGGATAGATGAGAGTCTAGTCATGTATGCATCAATTGTCTTTATCTTTAGCATTATGCATAAGTTCAACCTTCTTTGAGAGAACCCATTGCTTGATTTACCCTTATGAATGAGATCATCTTTGTCTCATAACCTTTGTCCCTAAGCCAAATATATTCGGTTTTAAGTGTATAAGTGTGATTTACGGGTTGATCATTAATTGAATATTAAAGGTAAGGATTCTTGGATAGTTTAGAATATGGGAGTCATGATTTGAAATTCAGCATGTGATGAATATGGCTAAGTTCTTTAGAGTATGAGTTTGTGCATTGCATCTTAGGATTAAGAACTAGGACCATTGAATTGATTCATTTGAAAAACACTTGTCAAGGAATTTGAGCTCCCACTTTAAAACCTCTCTTCCTTTCTTGAATTTAGTTTGCTTGAGGACAAGCAAAAGGCAAGTTTGGGGGAGTTGATATACTCTATTATTTAGCATATTTAGCATGTGATTTACTATGCTTCAAGAACCTTGGATGACACGCAAACAAGATACACTACTACGGAGAAGGAGCTATTGACAGTAGTGTTTGCCTTTGAGAAGTTCAGAGCTTATCTAGTGGGAGCCAAGGTTGTTGTCTACACAGATCATGCGGTGCTTAGATAAAGCCAAGACTCTTGAGATGGTTACTTCTTCTTCAGGATTTTGACATGGAGATCAAGGACAAAAAAAGGATAGAAAATGGTGTTGCTGATCACCTATCTAGGTTGAGGATCAACGAAGCCTTACCTCTTGATGACTCGCTTCCGGAAGAACAACTTATGATGATCACTACAGCCGTGTGTGGGAATCTAGAAGGGCAGTTTGAGGAGGTTTTGAGTTTCAAAGAAGAGGATCTTCCTTGGTACGCTGACATAGTGAACTACTTGGCATGTGGAGAGGAGCCAACTTATTTTGACAGCTATCACAAGAAGAAGTTCATGAGAGATGTAAGCCACTACTTTTGGGACGAGCCTTACTTGTACAAGAGGGACGTGGAAAGTTTATACCGGAGGTGTGTAACAGAGGAGGAAGCTAAAGACATTCTCTTTCACTGCCATGGCTCTTCATACGGCAGACACTTTGCTTCGTTCCAAACCGCTACAAAAGTCTTACAAGTCGGGTTCTGGTGGCCGTCTATCTTCAAGGACGCCCTTGAGTTCGTGAAGAGTTGTGAAGCTTGTTAACGAGCAGAAAACATCACCAAGCGTAACGAGATGCCTCAGGTTCCTATCTTCGAGGTTG
Source organism: Thlaspi arvense (assembly GCA_911865555.2). NCBI lineage: Eukaryota > Viridiplantae > Streptophyta > Magnoliopsida > Brassicales > Brassicaceae > Thlaspi > Thlaspi arvense. The sequence continues at coordinate 18,989,204 of OU466860.2, forward strand.
ACGTGTTTGACGCATGGGGCATCGATTTCATGGGACCTTTCCCTTCTTCTTACGGCAACAAGTTCATTTTGGTGGCTGTTGACTACATTTCTAAATGGGTTTAGGCCATTGCTTCCCCTATAAACGACTCTAAGGTGGTGATCAAGCTCTTTAAGAGCATCATATTCCCGAGGTTTGGAGTACCCAAAGTGGTGATAAGCGACGGAGGAAGCCATTTCATCAACAAGTTGTTTGAACACCTTCTAAGGAAGTATGGCATGAAGCACAAGGTAGCTACGCCTTACCATCCTCAAACGAGTGGCCAAGTGGAGGTCTCTAACCAGCAGATCAAGGCAATACTTGAGAGAACAGTTGGGACAACTCGGAAGGATTGGGCAGTGAAGTTAGACGACACTTTATGAGCTTACCGGACTGCCTTCAAAACGCCCATTGGTACTACTCCTTTCACTCTTCTCTACGGCAAAGGATGTCACCTCCCCGTTGAGCTGGAACATAGAGCATTGTGGGCTGTGAAGCGGCTGAATTTTGATCTAAAGACAGCTTAGGAGAAGCGCTTGATCCAGCTACACGAACTTGATGAGCTAAGGCTAGATGCTTACGAAAGCGCTAAGATCTACAAGGAGCGTACTAAGGCAGCTCACGATAAGAAGTTGGTACACAAGGAGCTTAAAGAAGGGAGTTTGATGCTGCTTTACAATTTAAGGCTCAAGCTGTTCCCTGGGAAGCTGAAAACTAGGTGGAGTGGGTCGTATGAAATCAAGGAGGTATTGCCTTACGGAGCTGTCACGTTGGTAGGCAAGAGTGGGAATGCATTCACAGTGAACGGACACAGAGTTAAGCCATACATGGCGAATGCATTTGACAAGGAGAGCACCTCAATGCTTCTCCAAGATCCACCATCTGCCTAAACCAAGTAAATTCTAGCTAAAGACGTTAAAGAAAGCGCACTTGGGAGGCATTCCCATGTCTATCTTGTATATATTTTTGCTTTATTTCTCTTTCATTTTTATGTTTTTATCTTATGAGTGTGTAGGAACAGGTATAAGGGATTGCCAAGCATAATCTTAGATCCAAAAGGAGTAAGAAGGGGCGTATATAAGCTAGAGATCGAGTGCTAGATTGACTCATCCTGGCTCGATCTTTGCTAGATCGAGATAGTGAATCGAGAGGAGTTAGTCGATCTAGACGGGATCGAGTAGATAGATCGTGTGCCACAGTCAATCACGAGAGGATGAATACCCTATACGTTTAACTTGAAAATCAACGAGGGATGGATCGACTGAGTCACTCGATTCTCAAGGTTATATCGAGTAGTTTACTCATTCTGCCACTCGATCCAAGCCTAAATCGACCCCTGAGTCGAGAACGTGGCTCGATTATGAGGACTTAGCCGTTGTGCCAAAAACTCAAGGAATGAGAGGTGTTATCGATCCAAGACTCGATTCAATTCGAATCGAGGCCCAAATCAAGCAACCCTCTCGATCCACGCCATTATGGGCATGAGATCGAGTCTTAGATCGACCAAAAGGACTCGACCTCGTGCCGAGGTAACAATTTCTTTTCCCTCTTTTCTGTTTTCCCTCCGGTTTTTAAATTCAAAAAGTGGTCAAGGCAAGCATCTTTGACCATGAAAGATGTGTCTTGACCACAACTTTTGTCAGAAAACCACTTCTCTTACCCATAGTATTGTAAAATTGTTAGCCTTTATATTTCCAAAATCACTCACACTCTCCCATTTCTGTTTTCGTGAGTTCTTAAGCAAAAGAGAGTGTGAATTTTTATTTTCTAAAGGCTAACAGCAATCTCTTACAATCTTTGCAAAGGTATTCTCGAATCTTCAAGAAAATCATTAAGAATATTTCTTTTTAATTCGCTTTGATTGTTTTAAATGCTAGGGCGGTTTATATTTTTTTTTAAACTAGCTTGTTATTAGGAAAAATTCTAGATTTAACTATAACTCTAGATTTGATTCTCTGTTATCTTGCTAGGATTTTTATAAATTCCCCAAAATTCTAGGGTATTAGTTATCAATTTTTCTTTCTTGCTTGTCTTTTTCTCGATTTTTAGCTGTCGTACTCATTCTCTTGTTTGAGAATCTTGTTTCAGGCACCATGGCCCCCAAAAGAACAAGAGAAGAGACAGCACGAGAGGGGGAAGGTCAAGAAGTGGTTGTTCACGAGAGGGTCCGATGGTCTAAGGCATTAAGCATCTCGTGTGTGACCCAGATGAGAATGATGAGCTGTTGGAAGACCAGCTCGGAGGTGACGTGAACTACGGATGCATCCTGTCTGCTTCATTGGTGAAATACAAGGCGTATGCCTTGAGATGCAAGGCAAGTTCGTCACTCATTGGAGGCTTCCTCACGCCTTTGTTCGTGCAAGCCGGTGTCCCGCTTCAGAACTTCACTCCCGTTCCGGATAGAGCTTTCATGGACGAGACATACCTAAGGAACACAGACAGCTTGGGACGCACGCCAGCTGAGGGTTTCTTTGAATGCCTATTCATTGATGCGGAAAATGAGAAGAGGGTGTGTATCCTGCCAAACAAGACCAAAACCGAGCTATTGGGAGTTGGGAACATCGAGTTTCTCCCAAGCGTAGAGGAGTGTATGGCTCCTCTAGGAGTCACAGCCGCCATTCGCCAAGCTACTCGGCCAAGATCGGAGTCTTCTGCCACGGATGATGAGATGCCCGAAGCCTTTGTCCTCCCGAAGATCGACTTTGAGCCGCGGACCAAGACAGAGAAGTTTTTTGCTTCTGTTGTGGAGATGCAAAGGAAGATCAACAAATGGCAAAGCAAGGTCATTAAGAAGCTTGTCAACAAAGTCAAGGCGCTTCAAGGAGCTTCGCCAAAGCAGGCTGCAAGTGAGGAGGTTCAACAGCCCGAGAAGAGGAGGCTTTCAACCGGTGGAGTTGTCATCTGTGAGACTCAAGGAAGCAACATCCAGCCGGCGCGTCTTTCTCTCCAAGAACCAGCCTCCAAAGGCAAGGCCATAGTATCTAGATCGTCTGGAACATCCTCAAGTTCCAGCCGAGACTAGATCCGAGGTACCAACAACCTTCCATTGTATATACCACTCATATTTTCATTGTTTTTGCTTTGTGTTTTTGAACTCTCTCGAATTGGTTTGCCACCGAGACGTTGTCATTCAAGTTTGGGGGAGTATGTGTGTGGTTTGACATGTTTATTTTGCTCTTATCTTCTCTTTGCATCCCTTGAGTCTTCATTGCATCTAAGACATAGAAAAGAACAAAAAAAAAAAAATTGGTAAAATTGCCATCGAAGTCCACTGTCAGGTTCTTCTGTCCCTCTAGGGGTTGTTCTAATATAGCGTCAACCTTGTTGTCTTGTGGAGGTGTAGCTTGGTAGCAAGAAGAACCATTATTCATGTTGAAGTTACTGCTGTTCTGGTAAGGTCTTTGGAACTCTGTCATCTGGAACTGAGGCTTGGGTGTTTAACCAGGCTAATTCTAATTTCCTGTGTAGGTATTCTTCTGATTATTGCTGTTGTAACCTCTGTTTCACTGCTTATTCCCATACCTTTGACCCTGAAATCCTCCAGCATTGATGAAATTAACATCTTCCTGCTCAACTCTTCTGGATTTTCGAAAGTCTCTACCTCTGCAGCAAAATGAACTGATTTCTTTCCCACTAAATGGCTGTGCATACTGTCCAGCTTAGCCTTAACTTCAGCAGTCTGGTTCCCATCACTCAAACCAGCTTGTTTCATCTATGAAAATCTGCATTCTTGATGCTGTTACTGCAGGCCAAGATTTCAATCAGAGTTATTGCAGCTTCTGGAAGGTTGGTGTTGAAGTTCCATTGTTAGCAGCATCCAACGCCATCTGGTACTTCCAATCAATGCCTCTGAAGAAAATCCCAAGCAGCTGCACCTGACTGAAACCATGATGTGGACAATCCTTTTGATAAGAGTTGAATCTAAGCCAGGAAGCTTTAAAAGTTTCAGTAAGACCTTGGGAGAATGATAAAATTTTTGTCTCCAGGTTCTCTGATCTAGCATCATCATAGAAATTGTTCAGAAAAGCATTCCTGGTGTCCTCCCAAGTGGTCAGCGAACCAGGCTCCAGTTGCTTCAGCCAATGACACAAGAGTTTTTGACTCTCTTATGTTCAATCACCCTTGCATTAGTCAGTTGTAGTAAGGGTTTTATGTCAATCCATTGGGAAGAGTTGAAAGCAGAAGAGTTGAGAGTAAAGTCTCTAAGCCAAGCAGGCAGAGAATTGGTTTTGTTACCTAAGCAACAGTTCGAGCAACCTAAGTGAAACAAGCAGCAACCAAAGTAAAAGCATAAGCAAACTAAGCAATTCTAAGCAAGGAAAACAGAGTAAAACAGAGCAAAACAGAGCAAAACAGAGAAAATCCAAAATTCAAATAAGAGAAAGGCAAGTCTCTAGATGTGGTTATTGATTTTGGGGAATTTCAGACATTAACTAAGGCTGTTTCAACTACATTAATCAAGCAAACTAGCAAGCAATGGTGATTCCTAGACATAGAGTTCACACTTAAGCTAGTTAGATCCAATCACTTGGCAAATAACCCTTTGCTAAACATTCTAACAAGAACTAACTCTCATTAGTGCTAAAACATCAAGCAAGCATGATTAAACAACTATATTCAAGCATGATTAAAAATTCTCCTCAAACAGTCAATCTCTTGAGTCAAGGCCAGCAAATCCTCTATTAAACATGATCAGCATTTCATCAAACACTTGGTGGGCATAAGAGAAAGCTAACAACTTAGACAAGTTTGATCAAGACTAATCTAGCATGAAAAACAGATTAATGGAGAGGAACCCATAAACCGAAGCACTTAGCAAACCTTAGTCAAGCCTTAAATCCCCCTAATCTACCACATCTAGAAACCGTAAGATGACTACTCACTCATAATCATGTTTAACACCAAATCACAAAAGGAAATGATGCTAATCATGATTAAAAGAAAGATTAAAGCAAATACTTGATTATATTAAACAAAGCAAAGAAATTGTCTTACAAACTTAATGAAAATGCTCAAGAACAGTAAAATGACATGACCCCCTCGAAAATCTGGAAAAATTGGCTATTTATAGTCTAGAGAAGAAAACCCTAGAGTAATGGCATAAATGTAATTAAAAACAGGTCCGGGTTGGGTCAGTATCGGTCAATTGTGTCGATCTTCAGTTACCGAAATAGGTTCCTATCGGTCTGGAGTGATCGACACACATGACCAAAATTAATCCGATGTGTTTGTGTCGATCACACTTGACCGATACTGGTGACCGATATGCTCCGTATCGATCACCCTTGACCGAAACTCTCTGTGCTCTGACCGAAAACTTCTGCAGAGATCTTCTGCTGTGATCCTTCTTGCTCCCTTTTGCCCAGCTAGCATCTTGTATCATTCCCAATCCAAGCTCCTTTAAGCTCCAAAAACACCTAAAAACATCCAAAATGCAGCAAACTATACTCTAAATGCAACCTAAGTCTAAAAGGAGAAGAAAATGGGACAAAAGCAAAGAGAAAACAGGCAAAAGAGGACCAAAATATGTACTATATGCAGCTCTAAATGGTGTAAATACAATGGATATCAACACCCCCACACTTTCCTTTTGCTTGTCCTCAAGCAATTAAGAACAAAAGGGAGAGTGAGGTTTGAAAGTGGGCATTCAGATTCCAAAAGTGCAAAGGTAAAGAGATAGTTTCAATGCTCAAGTGCCTAGTTGCAGGATGCAAACATAATCAGCTATACTTTAAAGATCCTAGCCATGATCATCATGTTTCAAACTGATCTCAAATCTCAACTTAGGCAAATGCTCAAATCAATCAACTCTTTAACATTCAATTAAGTTCAGAACATGAATCATGCTTATGCAAATCAAGTGAAGACATTTGGTTGAAAAGGGTAAGGTTATGAGATAAGAATGATCTCATTTAACAACAAGGGTTCAAAAACATAAAGGATCACTCAATGAAATGAGTTCATCTTAGGAAAAATGCTAAAGGTAAAAGCACACTTATGCATGCAATTCAAAGCTCTCTTCTACTCTTATTTCCCAAAGATGAGTCCTAGGCATTTTTAAACCCAAGAGTGAACCCTCTAAGTCTACCCTTTCCTAGATTCTACCATTTACCCATCTTCATGGCTGGGAAAACTTCTTCTTTTGCTTGTGTGGCTGCTTCTTTAGGTTGAGACTTGCTCTTCTTTGTTGTGTTGGCAACTTCATCACTTTTGGTGGATTGCTTGGTCAGATTTTTCTTCTTTTTGACCCTTCTAAGCATTGTTGTTGGCGCAAATCCTTCTTTTTAAATTTAGAGCTTTTATTCCCTTTACTTAACCACAATACTAAACTGTTTCCCCTTTTCTACCATTTCAGATCTTTTCCCTTTCTTTCAAAACATAAAAACATGAAGTTCAAACCACTCATGCTACCTTTTTAAACCAAAAACTCCTATCTTAGAATCAAGCTCAAGATGCAAGCTGATATCTACAAGAGAGCTGATCATTGCCAGCCTTATTCCTAACACTTTTTGCCAAGACAAAATCGAAAATGCAATGCAAAGGCTTCACAGCTCTCACAATAGTGTTTAGGCTCAAAAGGAGGTTTTGGTTAAGGGTGAGGATGTAACTGTCCCATAATTATGAGGATCAGCTATTTGGATCTACAAGAGTGGTAGAAAAGAGAAAGATGATCCAAATATGTATATGGTAGCCATGTAATCACTTTTCAATGCATAAGACATGATAATTAAAAGTCCAAGTTAAAGTTCAAGTTGATAGAGTTGATTTTCAGAGAAAAAATGCTTTCAGAATGAGATGAGAAGACCAAATTTACCAATCTAAGCATGGTTCAGCCTTAACTTCTAGCAATCAAATGATGCATCAAACAACTAAGCACTTAAAAACTGAAATCATCTCTAAACACTAAGCACTTTACAAGGAAAACTCATCATAATGCCCTATGCAAATGCAATGCAACCTAAATATCAACACTAGACTCAATACTAGAAGAATGAAATGCAACTACATGCTTTCTTTTTGGTTTGCAAAAATGCAAAATTTTTTAAAAAGTTTTTGATTTTTTTGTGTTTTTCTATGCCGTACATGTATGCATGATAAGCATGAGACTCAAAGAGAGAAGAAAAAGGAAAAACTAAGAAAACAAAAAACAAAGTCAAACCCCAAATCTCTCCCCCACACTTAAATTACACAGTCCCTTGTGTAATGAAAGCAATGGAAGAGAGAAGCAACAAAATATATTACAAAAATAAAAAGATTCAGTGGTATAGAACAATGGAAGGGATGTGGTACTTGGTTCAATGGTAGGAGTTGTGGTTCTTCATGGGTTCAACACTTCAAGGGTTCAATGGTAGGAGTTGTGGAACTGCCTTGAGCTGTAGTTCGACACTACTTCTTCTTCAAGCTCATCTTCTTCATGGGTTCTTCCTTGGCCTTCAGCGCTAGCAGTAGCATTCCATTGTTCTTCTCCTTCTTCTTCTTCAACCTCATCGGTGTGCTCCTCTTCTTCTTCACTGTCCTCTTCTTCTTCTACTGTAGGAATAGGACCGCCTGTGTAGAGCTCCTCAGTGCTTGGGTTGAAGCTGATGTTTCCTTTTTTGAGGAAGGATGTAAGTTTTGGGTTGGGGAGGAGGACCTTTGCTGGTGTGTCAAGACCTGTGATGGAGTTGTACACATGCTTTCCACCAATGGTTCTTTAAAGGTAGTTGCTTCTCTTGAGGTAATCAATGTCAATCCATAGTGGCTCAAGTGGATCACCTTCATGTTTGTCAAGGTCCACCCCACTAGCTTGTAGAACTGCTGTCACAACTCCTCTAATGTGCACTTGTGGGCTGTTCTCCTTCTTTGTCTTACTCAAAACCCAGCTCTAGTAGGATAGGAGCTGCTCCATCAACATAGACACATAGCAGGGGTTCCTTCTCGGTGCTCTGAGAGGTTCCCCATACTCATCGCTTCCTAACACCTCATACAATCCTTGGTATATCAGATCTGTCTCCCTTCCTGTGAGATATGTTGTCTCCTTCCTTTCAAAGAGTGTATTCGCAAGTGCTTTGTGGACATATCTCACGGCTGGATGCCTTAGGTGCTGGTTCCTTGATCTTCCAGGAGTGTATTTTCCAACCCCAATAATCCCCCACAGCATGATGTGCTGCCTACTTGGGATTTCAAACCTGCTCAGCTTGGTGGGGTGGGAGTTCAGCTCTAGATCCTTGGCGATCTCTGTGAATGTTGAGGAGAAATTTTCCTTGCCAATCCAAAAAGAGATCCATCCATCGCCATTAGGAAGTTCACTGTCTTCATACCAGACCACCTTGAGTGTGGAGAGGAATTGGTAAGTGAGCTGTTGGTAAGATGGGAGTGGCATCTCCATGAATGCTCCAAGACCCATGCGCTCAAATGTGGCTTTGCAGTCACCGTAGAGTCCAAGCGCCTTCATTGTGGAAGTGCATGGATATCTTGTTGGCTTGAAAGTGCACTGGTTGAAAGCCTTCATGAGTTCTTTAGCAGCACTGCCCTTGTTTTGTTGATCTTCTCCCTCATTTCCAACCGGTCTCTTTCCAGCGGCCTTGGAGGATTGCTCATCAACCTTGCCCTTTCCTTTATCTTTCTGTGTTCTTGGTTGGATTGGTGCTTCCTGAGGTGCTTTTCCCTTTTTCCCAGCAGCTATTTTTGTTCTTCCCATGGTACATTCAAAAGCAAAGCTTGAAAACAAGGTAAGTGAAAGAATAAAAGCTGAAGAACCAAATAGCTGAAAGCTTTTAATGGAGAAACTCTTTAATGCTAAGAAAAGTCTAACAAGTCCTAACAACAAGCTGAAACTTATTCAAAGCAAGAAGAGATCAAAAGCAAGCAACTAAATAAGCTAGAATGCACAAAAGATAAACAGTTATCAATGACATTCTAGCAAAATGGTTCCTAGGCAAAAGAGATGATGATTTCGCAAAATGATGAAGATGAGCAAGCAATGAGATAAACAGATATAAATCAGAACTTCAACATTTAACTTGATATCTCAAAACAAATCCATATTGCAAAACCATAGCACAAAAATAAAAACTAAACACTGCTTGCTCTTAAAAACTTCATATAAGTGATTTGTATCATAAGCTAAGAGTAAGAGCAAAGGGAGATAATTTAGGAAGCAAACCTTTAGTGAACTTCTGAACACTTAGAGAAAGCAATAAAAGAGAAAAAGAACTAGTTATTTCGAGCTTTAAGTGAGAAGAAGAGTGAGTTTGAGTGTGAAGAGAAGTGAAGAAAGTTGTTGCTTAAATAGAGAGAAAGGAGAGGAAACCAAAGGAATCAAAGGTTGGTGAGAGAACATAAGGAATCAAAAGTGTGGGGGACAAAAACAAAAGTGTTCAGAAGCTAGGAAAGAGGTCAGAAGGAATCCCATTTAAAAAATCAAACTCCTTTGGCTCCAAACCAAAGGAGGCAAAAAATTTTTGAAAGTTGAGACACTTACCTCGGATGGAGTTTCGGTCACTCATGACCAATATTACTGACCGAAATTGCATTTTCGGTCCTGAGTGATCGACACTAGAGACTGACGTGCTTTCTGGGATTAGTATCGATCATCAGTGATCGACACACTTGACCGAAATACATCCGGTATGATTGTGTCGATCTTGAGTGATCGATACTGGTGATCGATATGATTCCAAGAATCTTATCGGTCTCCAGTGATCGATACTCTGGACCGAAAATCATACGGTGTGTTTATATCGATCAAGTGAGGTCGATATGAATGACCGAAAATTATCCTCTTTGAAAACTTCTTTCCATATCGGTCACAAGTGACCAATATGTTGACTGGTATAAACTGGCTCCACTGATATCGGTCAATCATGATTGATACTGATGACCGAAAATCTGTGTATCGGTCTGTCATGACCGATACAAATGACCGATATCAGCCAGAATACACCTGTTCTTTGTCCCCATCATACTCTCTCAAACCCCAGTTCGAAATCCTGTTTCTATACACTAAAACAAAGCATAAAAGATAAACTAGAAAGCATAATATATACAAAAGGATACTATGGGACTACCTCTCAAGTGTGCTTGTCTAAAGTCACTATGCTTGACTTTGATTACCTCTTTAGTTGAGAGTAGAGGTGGATGGAGCTGGTGCTCCTACCTCTTTCTTCCTCCAGACCCATGTTCCCTTTGATAGTTGGCTGTGTTCCTCTTCACCTGACATCCTATGCCTTTTTTCCTTGACATTTGGTGTGGCTGAAGGTTTCACTTCCTTGGTTGTTGAGTTGTCAATATCCTTCAAACCTTCTTCAGGCTTCAACTATGTGGTCTGACTCTTGTTTAGTTCAGTAAGGGAAGCATCACTTAACCACATGCTCATAGTGGGGTTCATAGCATCCTCCAAACTATCTGGGAGCTTCCAGTAGTAATCCTCTTGCTCAGCTGCTCCACAGAAAGCTATAGAAGGGGAGGCAATCTTGTAGACTTTGAACTCATAAACATTCTTTAAAATGACAGAACCTCTCTTGAAGTCTAACTGAGCTCCTGCTGCTGCCAAGAATGGAGTACCTAGAAGAAGTGGCACCTCCGTGGAATATATTTTTTCCATGACCACAAAATCTGTTGGAACTAGGCATTTTCCAATCTTCACAGGATAGTCCTTCACCATGCCCTAAGGTTTTGTGGAAGTGTTTTCCACAAAGGTGATGGAGGTCCTGGACGGCACCAGCTTCTTGATCCCCAGAGTTTGGCTAAGATGGAGAGACATAACATTGACAGTTGATCCTGAACCACATAGGGCTTTGACATTGTCAAGCATCTCCAGCTCACAAGTGATGAGGAACTTTCCTGGGTTTGGGAGTTTTGGCAATGATTTCATCATCTTGCTTCTTTTCATGTCAGCCCCCATATTCTCAAGGATTGGTTCCACCACTTCCAGCTTGTCAAAAACTTCTTTCAGGAATCTGATTTGATGTTTCACCTCCATCAAAGTTGTGCCATGTGGGAGTTGTATTCCAGCATCTTCTATGTCTTGTTTGAACTTTGTGTACATCTCCATTCTGGCTTTGGTGAAATTCATTGTGGGGTAGGAGAATGGTGGTTTACAAACTGGAGCTGAGAGTTCTTTACCCTTTGCAATAGTGCTTGAAGAATTACCCACTTGATTATGGTAGAGTTCCTTAGATTCCTGAGGATTGTTGTGAGACAAAACCATCAAAGCATGGTGTGTCTCTAGTTCCTCTTCTTCAGCAACAGGTTGTTCTGGTGTGGGGGTCTCTTCTGTAGCGGTTGGGGTTTCCTCAGCCCCCTCTTTCTGAGCAGCTTCCAGTGTTGCTTGGTCCTGTTCTTCATCTCTGTTCAAGTGTTCATCAAAGCCACGGAGGAACGTCCCTACAACTTCCTGAGCTTCTTCATCACTGATGTTTCTTCTTCTGGATTCTCCTCCATACTCAACCCTCATCCTGTCTATGTGCATCAGCATTTCTTCGATCATGATGCCTAGCTCTTCCAATGAAGCATCTTCATCAGTGAATTCCTCTTCTGCTTCCTCTGCCTCTTCAGTAAGTAAGTGGCAGTATTCCTGAGGTTTGTGTGCAGCTTGTTGAGGAAGAGTGTATTAAAGTTTTGGTGTGTGTGCCTCATCTTGGCTGTTCTCCAAGAGATGTATCCTTGAGTCTAGATCCTCAAATTTGGCATGAAGGTCATCATGAACATAAGCAATCTTGTTGGTTAGCTCAGAAAATCTCTTGTTCATCTCCATGTTTCCAATGGTTTGGAGGTTGATGTTGACCATGATCATGCTCCTACTGTCATCTGATCCAGATGGAGGAATGTAGGGTTGGCCTTGAGTGTGTGAAGGAGTGTAGTTCTCTTCAAAGTAGTGCAGAGGTAAAGGCTCTTGGCAGAAGTTGTTGTAGGTAGTGTCTTCAAAGTGCACCATCTTGATGTGTTGTTGCAACTCACCTGAAATGAAAACACTTGAAAACAGAGTTGGTAACCAAAGAAAAGTAAAAATTTGATCCTAAAGATTCTACAAACTCTAATGATTCAAACTGTTTCCCAATTGGCAACGGCGCCAAATTGATACATGTTTGATTGGTGTCTCATGCTCCAAAAGATATAGGGGTTCGAAATCTTCTCCAAAAGAGTACAAGAACTGTCTCCACAAAAGCTCTGAAGAAAACTCTCTTTAAAGCTCTCTGAATTCAATCACCCTTGTACTAGTCAGTTGTAGTAAGGGTTTTATGTCAATCCATTGGGAAGTGTTGAAAACAGAAGAGTTGAGAGTAAAATCTCTAACTCAAGCAAGCAGAGAAAACCTAAGTAATTGGTAATTGGTTTTGTTGCCCAAGCAACAGTTCTAGCAACCTAAGTGAAGCAAGTAGCAACCAAAGTAAAAACAGAAGCAAACTAAGTAATTCTAAGCAAGGAAAACAGAGTAAAACAGAGCAAAACAGGGCAAATCCGAAATTCAAATAAGAGAAAGGCAAGTCTCTAGATGTGGTTATTGACTTTGGGGAATTTCAGGCATCAACTAAGGCTGTCTCAAACTACATTGATCAAGCAAGCAAGCAAGCAAGCAAGCAATGGTGATTCCTAGACATAAACTTCACATTTAAGCTAGTTAGATCCAATCTCTTGGCAAATAACCCTTTGTTAAATATTCTAACAAGAACTAACTCTCATTAGTGCTAAAAAATTAAGCAAGCATGATTAAACAACTCTATTCAAGTCAAAATGCCCCTCAAACAGTCAATCTCTTGAGCCAAGGCCAGAAAATCCTCTATTAAACATGATCAGCAATTCATCAAACACTTGGTGGGCATAAGAGAAAGCTAACAACTTACACAAGTTTGATCAAGACTAATCTAGCATGAATAACAGATTAATAGAGAGGAACCCATAAAATGAAGAACACAACAAACCTTAATCAAGCCTTAGATTCCCCAATCTACCACATATAGAAACCCTAAGATAACTACTCACACATAATCATGTTTAATCATGATTAAAAGAAAAAGGAAATCACAAAGGAAAAGGATGTTAATCATGATTAAAAGAAAGATTAAAGCAAGATTAAAGCAAATACTTGATTATATTGAACAAAGCAAAGAAATTGTCTTACAAACTTAAAAGAAATGCTCAAAAACAATATTTTAACATGACTTGTCGAAAATCTGGAAAAAGAGGCTATTTATAGTCTAGAAAGGAAAACCCTAGAGTAATGGCATAGTTGTAATTAAAAACAGGTTCGGGCTGGGTCAGTATCGGTCAGTCGTGTCGATCTCCAGTGACCGAAATGGGTCCCTATCGGTCTTCAGTAATCGACACACATGACCGGAATTAATCCGATGTGTTTGTGTCGATCACACTTGACCGATACTGGTGACCAATATGCTCCGTATCGGTCACTCTTGACCGAAACTCTCCGTGCTCTGACCGAAAACTTCTGCAAAGATCTTCTGCTGTGATCCTTCTTGCTCCCTTTTGCCCAGCTAGCATCTTGTATCATTCCCAAAACTCCTCCAAGCTCCTTTAAGCTCTAAAAGCACCTAAAACATCCAAAATGCAAAGAAAATGCAAACTATACTCTAAATGCAACCTAAGTCTAAAAGGAGAAGAAAATGGGACAAAAGCAAAGGGAAAACATGCAAAAGAGGATCAAAATATGTACTAAATGCAGCCCTAAATGGTGTAAATACAAGGGATATCAAAGTGTTTTAAACTGATGAAGTAGTTCAAGGCCCTAGTTAGTAGTTCTTTGATGCATTGTTTAAGCTTTGAAAGTAAGCTCTAACCATACTTGGATCATTTGTTTTGATTTTCGTGGCTTAACTTAAACATTCATGAATTGAATCCTTTCCTAATAAGTGGAACCTTAATTTGAATCTTTGAATTATCATAATTATGCATTTGAAAAAGGATACATGGATCATATACATATCCAGGCTTTCTTACTCCCTTTCACTACTCTCTTGTAAGCCTGAGTAGAACTTCCTACCTTGACCCTCACCTTCGTTTCAACACAATATTCTTGTGTGACATCATTGTGAGGCCTTATTTTCGGTTTGAACTTGGCATAAAGTGTTAGCTTTAGGCGACATGATTAGGCTCTCATATTGTTGCTAGCTTTGCATTTTGAAGCTAGTTTTAGACTTAGGATAGGGTGGGGATTCATGGGAGTTGTTTTGCTTTGGTTTCAGTTTGAAAAGATTTTGTGTTTAGGGTTTGAACAAAAGGGAAATGAATGGTTTTAATTGGTAGGCCTTGTGTTTAAAATGAAAGCTCTAGTTTGAAAAAGAAGATAGCTCTCAAAAAGAAAAGAAATAGAAAAAAAAAGATTAATAAAAGAGCCAAAAGGCCAAGTAAAAAAGAAAAAAGATTATAAGAAGAGAGCTATCAAAGTATTGAAAAGAGCTAAGTATGTTTATAGCCTTACCACTAGCCAAAAAGGTTTAAAAAAAAAGATTTTTGTATTTGGGTTTTTGCTAGGCGAATTGCCTTGTTAATGTGGGTAGTCTTTAGGAGGGCGAGTGAGCTTAAAAAGAAAAGAAAAATGAGAGAGGGATTAGGATCATTGTTAGTGTACGTGGGTAGATGAGAGTCTAGTCATGTATGCATCAATTGCCTTTACCTTTAGCATTATGCATAAGTTCAACCTTCTTTGAGAGAACCCATTGCTTAAATTACATTACCCACTTGAATGAGATCATCTTTGTCTCATAACCTTTGTCCTTGAGCCATATGTATTCGGTTTTAAAGTGCATAAGTGTGATTCGCGGTTTGAGCTTAATGAATGTTAAAGGATAGGATTCTTGGATTGTTTGGGATATGAAAGTCATAATTTGAGATTCAACATATGATGAATATGGCTAAGTTCTTTGGAGTATGAGTTTGTGCATTGCATCTTAGAATTGAGAACTAGGACCATTGAGTTGATTCATTTGTTTAAACACCTTTAAAACCTCTCTTCCTTTCTTGAATTTTGCTTGCTTGAGGACAAGAAAAAGGCAAGTTCGGGGAGTTGATATCCTCATATATTTAGCATATTTAGCATGTATTTAGTGTAGTTTTCATGCATTCATCTTGCACAATAGGCTAGTTTGCACCATTTTAGGTCGTAGAGCACTTTTGCATTAGCATTTGTATGCTTATTGCATTCTTGCATCATATTCAGGTTGTTTTGGACACATCGGAGCTGCGGAGAACTCGTGGACATGAAAAGTAGCAAAATGGAGCTTGTGGACACGTGAGGGAACTCAGCCATGCAAGCAAATGACCCGAGATCAAGTAGCAGATCGATCTAGATGAGATCGACCAAAAGATCGACTAAGCCTGGATCATTTCAAGGAAGGGATCGAGGATGAGATTGAGTGAGGAGATAAATCGTGAGTACAGACGTGGACTAAGCCATGCAGAATGAGAGCCAGATCGAGTTCACGACTCAATCGTCCAAGGATTGAGTAGAAGATGGAGCAAAAGGAGACGATCCACCCGAAGATCGAGCTAGAGATCGATCAACCGACTCGATTTCTAGAACCTTATCCGGCCAGCTCACTTGTTGCACGTAGTGAGGGGACCATTTTTGGTTGTTAAGCCATTTTGGGCGAATTCGTTCCCATCCATTCATTGTGTCGAGAACCAACTTTAGTTTTGCTTTTTCTCTTAGGTGATTTGTCCACTGTTGAACCTTTTTAAGCTTTTGAACTTTGTAAAACCTTCATGTTTTCTTAATCATTGAGTATTTTTCTTAATCGCTTTAGCTTAATCATGTTTATATTCCTTTCATTTGCATCTGAATCGGTTTTAGCTATGTGTAGTGAGTAGTTTATCTTTGGGTTTAAGGTTGGGGCGATTTAGAGGGTTTAAGGGTTTAAGCTTGGAGCTTTTTCTGGTTCTTAACTAATTCTCTTATTGGATTTGGGGGTTTAATTCCTAAAGAGTCTTGGGAAAGATCTTTATGATCTTAGAGATCTCCTTATCTTAGCAGGATTCAGGAGTCTCTTAAAACCAAATCCAAGAGGCTAACACATCCTTTCCCACACACCATGGATGTTTAGGGGGCTAGTCAAGCCACCTTTTGAGATCTATGATTTATGCTCTTTGACCTCTTGTGGAGAACTTGGTCTAGCTCTTATGGAGAACTTGGCGCTTTCTGATGGAAACTATGGCGGAGAATATGACAGAACATCTAGAGCTGTTGTAAGCGCTGAAGATGAGAGCACAACAAAGAAGGAGATTAAAGCTTTGAATGAAAAGTTAGACAAGCTGCTGAGTGTGTTTTTCAAGAATGTCAGCTTTGTTGGTGATAGTGTTGCTACACAAGAGGAAGATGGGACAGTTGTAGAAGAAGAAGCCTTCTACATGAATCAACAAGGAAGCAGTTTTAACAACTACATAAACCATCCCAACTTCTCTTATAGAAGCACCAAAGTGGCTAACCCTCAGGATAAAGTCTATCCATCACAAGCTGCTCAACAAAACCAAGGAACCAAACCTTTTGTTCCTTGCAACCAGAGGAACTGTCGATCCAGGTCCGGGTACACATCGTAATGCTGTAATGCCATAATCCCCAGCCCGATCCTCTCGAGAGTCTCCAGAACCTCATCCTGAATGCCCAACTTGTGCAGCACTGTGATGTCCGCAACCCTGGTGGGAAGGATCTTCACCACCTGCCACGCATTGTAGAACAGCGTGTCATACTCATCCCACTCGTCCAGTATGTCACAGAACACACAGGTCTGCCACCTCCTACTTCGGAGTTCCTGCCCAAGCAACTTCGTAAGCGATGTTCCGATCTTCTCGCTTTGGCCATGGAGGCCTGAAAACTAGGTAAGTGCTGTGTGACTGCGCTGAACCTGATGCAGTGCTCGAAGACGAGGTCGGTCGCTGTCTCTTCTCATCTCGAGGCATCTGAAAATTCAAACCAAAGATCAACCAAAAACATCACCAAAAGTAATCAATTTTTTAAATTTTGAAAAATAAACGAATCAAGGTGAAACAACCGATGTTGATCAACAATAGTACTACCAGGAACACAATTTAAGCACCAGTTCAACCCAAATCACCCAAAATTTCCAGATTTTTGTAAATTTTATCATGAACTCGAAAATTCAAAAACTTGCAAATCAACCAATAAAATCACGTATCGATGGTGTCATTCATCTAATACAACCTAACTAACCATGATTCAACAGTTAAATCAAGCTAATCAAGTCGAAAATCGAATTTACCAATCCTATGGCGGACTGAAAATTGGTGATTCCAAATACATACCTTCCAGATCTGGAATACTTAGTTTATATTATGAAAGAGGGCCAAAATCCACACAGATTAGGCTTTTGAATCACTCAATTCGGTTCAAGAAATCAAAAGTTATGATTTGGAGAAAATATATCTAAGTGTTCGTTATTTTGCAGGTGTGAAGCGACGAAGAAGAAGAAGAGAGTTTACGTCGCGTACCTGGTTCGGATGGGTGACGAGTGTCACTTATTTTTTTGTCTGGTTGTCTTTTTTTTTAGTTGAATAAAATTAAATTAAAATATGAACACAAAAATTAACTAAGTACAGAAAAATAAAACTTACTAGTGGGTTGCCTCCTACTAAGCGCTTGTTTAATATCATTAGCTCGACTGTGATTGCTGTTTAGACAGCAGGTGCATCATCCACAGATACAATGTGTCCTGCTGGAATCTCGGCTTGCGCCCGATAATGCTTCATCCTCTGTCCATTGACAGTGAACTCCTCTCCTTTGGAGTTGATCAAGACAATGGCGCCATTTGGTCTAGCCTCTTTGACAATGAAGGGACCTGACCAACGAGATCGTAGTTTACCAGGAAGAAGCTGCAACCAAAAGTTGTAAAGGAGTACCTGGTCATTGGGCTCGAAATGTCTGGAGATGATCTTCTTATCATGATATGCCTTTGTCCTCTCCTTGTATAACTTGGAGTTTTCATAGGCCATATATCTGATTTCATCCAGTTCATTGAGCTGAATCAAGCGCCTCTCTGCAGCAGGCTTCAGATTGAAGTTCAGCTTCTTGATAGCCCATTCTACTTTGTACTCTAGCTCCACTGGTAGATGGCACGCCTTACAATAAAGCAGATGGAATGGTGTAGTCCCAAGAGGCGTTTTGTATGCTGTTCTGTAAGCCCACAATGCATCATCAAGTTTTGCTGACCAATCCTTCCTTGTCTTCCCAACTGTCTTCTCGAGAATCTGATTGATCTGTCTATTGCAGATGGCCACTCTGTGCTGTGCACCATACTTCTTCAGCAGCTTATCAAAGACCTGGTTAATAAAGTGAGAAACACCATCACTGATAACAAATCACGGGACACCAAATCTGGGGAAAATAATGGTCTTAAACAGCTTCAAAACCACTGCAGCATCATTAGTAGGAGTAGCCACCGCCTCTACCCACTTATATACATAGTCAACGACAACCAGAATGTATCTATTCCCATAAGATGAGGGAAAAGGGCCCATAAAGTCAATGCCGTAACAATCAAAGAATTCAACTGCTAGAAAGAAGCTCAGTGGCATCTGATGTCTTCTGCTAATCTTCCGTCTCCTCTTACATGTATCAGAGCGTGTAATGAAGGTTTGTGCATCCTGAAACATAGTAGGCCACCAGAAACCAGCTTGATGAACTTTGGAGACAGTTTTGAATGTGGAAAAGTGTCGAGCATACTATGAGCCATGACTGTGAAACAGGACGTCTGGAACCTCTGCTTCTGCAAAGCATATCCTATAAATCCCATCAGCACAATGTTTGGAAAGATATTGCTCATCTTAGTAAAATCTCCTAAGTTCTCTCAAGAACTTCTTCTTCGCATATCCCTTGAAATCATGTGGTTCATCCTCTGCATTATGATAATTGGCAATATCAGCATACCAAGGTCTCTGGGGATCAGTAGTGGCATACACATGCTCTGCAAAAGTTGTTCCCAGGCTTGCACAAATTACAGCCAATGTCTGAGATTAGTGACGACCGTCACTAGGTTTGGGGACGATCGTCGCCAGCTTTGTGACCAATAAGGATTGTGTTTCTGCTTTGTTGGTGACCAGCGTCACCCCCCTGGTGTCGTGATAACATGTTTTTGCAATGAAATTATGTATCAAAGCCCAAATGCAACACTGAGATGTAGTATAGCATGCAAGTGAGTGTCAATCCACACCTAGGGGTAGTAAGTTCACTAAGAATGCAAGGGAATGAACAAAGCTAAGCGAAAATGATAAATGATTGGTAAAATCCCTAAAAACCAAATGCAAAGATGATAACAGATTTTTGCAATGCAATGATGTATCAAGATGCAACAGAGAGGTTATCAAAGCTCTAATGCACACAGAGATATAGTATAGTGAGCAAGAGAGGTATCAATCCACACCTAGGGGTAGGAAGTTCACTAAGAATGCAAAGGATGAGCAAAGCTAAGCAAGAATGATTAATGATTGGTAAAATCCCTAAAAACTAAATGCAAGTGTCAAATGCAAAGCAGAACAATTTTAAAATCCCTGGAAGAGGGTTAACTACCACGACGAACAAGCGTAATATTTAGAATGCAAGGCTACTAATTATTAAAAATCGACTAGTGGAACGATTACAGAATTGACCACTAGATCGAGCAACAACGATCGATCTCGTCTAAACAACCTAGAATAATGAAATGATGGAATATGCGATTGACAAGAACAAAATTTTATGATGATGGAATGATATTGAACGACTTAAGACACTAAGAAAGAGGGTCTAGGGTTAAGGGTCACGTTCGTGGGTCTCAAAGGTCAAAGCTTAGTTTGAAAACATTGGATCTACTCTCTTTGAGAGGTTCTCTAGGCCTTGAAAACAAAAAAAGAACCATCCATGTCGTGTGGTATGGATCACTCCTTCATTCTCTTCTCCAAACCCATGGTGTTTGGTGGAAAAATAGATTGAAGGGCGTAAAATATAGATTTCAAACAAATGACCTAACTAATCCCCTAAACAACCATGGCGTGTGGGAAAGGAAGGATTAGCCTCTAGGATTCGATTTTCCAGGACATCTGGATCCTGTCAAGGTAAGACATCCCTCGGATCTTAGAGATATTGGCGTGAGAGTCTCTAAGCCTTCAGCACTCGAAATCCAAGAAGAGAAAGTGATGAAGAACGAGAAAATACAAAGCTTTAGCCTTTTCAACCCTTTCGAATCGCCCCAACCCCAAAACCCAAATCAACTGCTCGCTACACATAGCTAAAATCAAAGCAAAGGCGTTAAACAGAAAGCTAAGCATGATTGAATGCGATTGAAAAGAGAAACTTGATTAAAACTTAAAGATTCAAAAGGTTCAAAACTAAAGAAAAGCTTAAGAGTTTCAATGGCGAAAATCGCCTAAGGTGCAAGATAACAAAGGTAAAAGACAGAATGAAAAGTTAAGAAATCGAATGGCTGCTTTTGCCAAAAATGGCTAAACCGTTAGCTGGTCCCCCCTTCGCTAGCCGCCAAATCCAGGTTGGACGGATAAGGTTCGTCTGGGATCGGACAGGAGGCTCGATCTGGCTCTCGATCTTTGGCTTGGATCGGGTGACTTTGGTCGATCTTTGAGTCGATCTCGTCTGGATCGGGTTGGAGGCTCGATCTGGTTCTCGATCTGCATGGCGTCATTTACGTCCGTACTTCAGATCGATCTCCTATCTCGATCTCGGTCTCGATCCGTTTCATTGCATCGACTTGGTCACTCGATCTTCTGGTCGATCTCATCTAGATTGGCCTGCCTTGCTCTATCTGCTACTCGATCTCGAGTCCTTAGTATGCAATCCTGAGTTCTCAAAGTGTCCACGAACTTCCTCACGAGCCTTAGCACGTCCACGAATCCTCCATAGCTCCAAAGTATCCGAAAACAACCTGAATGTGATGCATAATGCAAAAAATATGCAAATGCTAATGCAAAAGTGCTCTAGGACCTAAAACGATGCAAACTAGCCTAAAGTGCAGGGTAAATGCATGAGAAACTATCTTACATGCATGCAAAACACATGAAATATGCAGCAATATCAAAAGACCAAATGCAAAGCAAAACAATTTAAAAATCCCTGAAAGAGGGTTAACTACCACGAGGAACAAGCAAAAGATTAAAAATGCAAGGCTATTAAAAACTAAAAATCGACTAGTGAATCGATCACTGGATCGATCACTAGGTCGAGCAGAATGGATCGATCTACAAGCAACTTAAACAGAAATGGCTTTTGATGAACAGGATGCAACTGAATGGCAAGCGAATGATTAACAGAGATTTAAAACACTAAGAAAGAGGGTCTAGGGTTGAGGGTCATATTCATGGATCTCAAAGATTAAAGCTTGGTTTGAAAACATTTAGATCTACTCCTTTAGGAGGTTTCTCTAAGCCTTGAAAACAAAACAAGAACCATCCATGGCGTGTGGTATGATTCACTCCCTCAATCTCTTCTCCAAACCCATGGCGTGTGGTGGAAAAAGAGATCGAAGGGCAAGGAACACAGATTTCAAACAATGACCTAACTAGTCCCCTTTACAACCATGGCGTGTGGGAAAAGAAAGTCTAGCCTCTATGATCTCATTTTCCAGGACATCTGAATCCTGTCAAGGTAAGACACCCCTTGGATCATAGAGATCTTGGCCTGAGACTCTCTAAGCCTTAAATACTCGAGATCTTAGAAGAGAAGGTAATAAAGAACAAGAAAACTCAAAGCTTCAACCTTTTCAACCCCTTTTGAATCGCCTCAACCTATTAACCCAAACGAAACTACTTGCTACTCATAAAGAAAACCAAACAAAACGCAATAGATGATCTACTAAACATGATTAATGATTGATTAAAAGTAAAAGGTTCAATATTCGAAATGAAAAAGCAAGAAAAAGCTTAAAGGCTCTACAATGGCGGAATCGCCTCCAAAACGAGAGAGAAGAACGAAAAAGATAAAGTGAAAACGTCAGCCCGAAAGCAGGATCGCCGCCTTCCCAAAATGGGCAAACAGCTCGATGGTCGCCCCTTCGCTCGAAGCCAAAAACGGTTAAAGTAGTCTGGGATCAAGCAGGAGGCTCGATCTGGCTCTCGATCTTCGTCTTGGATCAGATGGCCGTGGTCGATCTCTGACTCGATCTGGTGCTGATCGGGTTGGAAGCTCGATCTGGTACTCGATCTGCATGGCGTCACTTACGTCCGTACATCAGATCGATCTTCTCACTCGATCTTGGTCTCGATCCATTTCCTTGCATCGACTTGGTTATTCGATCTTCTGGTCGATCTCGTCTAGATCGACCTGCCTTGCTCGATCCACTACTCGATCTCAGGTCCTTTTGCTGAACGTCTAAGTCTTCCAAGTGTCCATGGGCTCCTCTTGATTCACTAGCACGTCCATGAATCCTCCAAGGCTCCAAAGTATCCGAAAACAACCTGAATGTGATGCATAATGCAAGAAATATGCAAATGGTAATGCAGAAGTGCTCTAGGACCTAAAATGATGCAAACTAGCCAAATGTGCAAGGTAAATGCATGAGAAATTATCTTATATGCATGCAAAACACACGAAATATGCAGCAATATCAACTCCCCCAAACTTGCCTTTTGTTTGCCCTCAAGCAAACAAAATTCAAGAAGGAAGAGAGGTTTTAAAAAATGGGGGTTTAAGCTTCTTGCAAAGGTGTCTTTCAAATGAATCACTTCAATGGTCCTAGTTCTTAATTCTAAAATGCAATGCACACACTCATACTCCAAAGAACTTCGCCATACTCATCACAAAATGAATTTCAAATCATGACTCTCCAATTCCAAACAATCAAAGAATCTTATCCTTTAACATTCATTAATGATCAAACCGTGAATCAAACTTATGCACGTTAAAGCAGAAAACATTTGGCTAAGGACAAAGGCTACGAGCATAGAATGATCTCATTTAAAAGGGTTCAACAATGCAGTGGTTTCTCTCAAGAAAGGTATGAACTTATGCATAATGCTAAAGGTAAAGGCAATTGATGCATACATAACTAGACTCTCATCTACCTATGTACACTAACAATGATCCTAAACCCCCTCTTATTTCTTTTCTTTTTAGCTTATTCACCCTCCTAGATACTACCCTTATCACCAAAGCAATTCGCTTAGCAAAAACCCAAGTTAAAACAGAAAACATCATTACTCTTTAGGCTAGTGGAAAGGCTGAAAACATGTTTAGCTCTTTACTTTTCTCATTGATAGCTCTTTACTTATTCTTTTTCTTTTTTTTTATTTATCACTTAGGCTCTTTTCTTTCTTTTTTTTTCTTTTTTTATTTATTTGAGAGCTATCTTCTGAAATATACTTAGAGCTTTTTATTTTGAAAACATTGCCTTCCACTTAAAACCTTTTTTCAAACACTTATAACATCAAACTCTTTTGAAACCGCAAACAAATAAGCAAAACAAACAACCCCAATGAACCCCGAACCTAATCTGAAGCCTAAAACTAGCTTCAAAATGCAAAGCTAGCAATCAAATGAGAGCCTAATCATGTCGCCGAGACCTAACACTTTATGCTAAGTTCAAACCGAAAAGAGGCCTCACAAAGATATCACACAAGAATCATTTCACTTGAAAGAAAGGTAAGGGTTATGGTGGGAGTTTTACTTTGGCTCACAAAAGAGTGGTGAAAGGAGGAAGAGAGCCTAAATATGTATATGATCCATGTGTTCATTTTCAAATGCATAAGTATGATAATTAAAGATCAGATTAAGATTTTCACTTATTAGGATAAGATTCAGTTCATGAATGTTCAAGTCAAGCCACGAAAATCAAAACACATGATCCAAGTATGGTTAGAACTTACTATCTAAGAGTGTACAATGCATCAAAGAACTACTAACTAGGGCCTTGAAACAATTCATGAGCTTAAAACACCTTTTAAAGAAAACTTTAACCCCTTATGCAAATGTAAACAACCTAGATGCTTAAAAATTCTAGACTCAATCCTAAAATGTTTAACAAATTGAATGCAACTACATGAATTTTTTTGAAAATTTTTAAAAATTTTACCAATATTTTTTGTTTTTTTTCTATGCCTTAGATGCAATGAAATGTAATGCAAGACTCAAAGGATGCAAATAGAAAATAAGAGGAAAGAAAACAATGTCAAATAACACACACACTCCCCCAAACTTGAATGACACCGTCTCGGTGGCAAAAAATTCAAAGGAGTTCAAGAACACAAAGCAAAAACAAAGAAAAGATGTGTGGTATGTACAAGGGAAGGTTGTTGGTACCTCGGATCTAGCCTCGGCTGGAACTTGAGGATGTTCCAGACGAGCTAGATGATATGGCTTTGCCTTTGGATGCTGGCTCTTGGAGGGAAAGATGCGCCGGCTGGATGTTGCTCCCTTGAGTCTCACGGATGACAACTCCACCGGTTGAAAACTTCCTCTTCTCGGGCTGTTGAACCTCCTCACTTGCAGCCTGCTTTGGCGAAGCCCCTTGAAGCACCTTGATTTTCTTGGCAAGCTTCTTGATGACCTTACTTTGCCATTTGTTGATCTTCCTCTGCATCTCCCCCACAGAAGCAAAGAAGTTTTCTGTCTTAGTCCGCAGCTCAAAGTCAATCTTAGGGAGTACAAAGGCTTCGGGGATCTCATCATCCGTGGCAGGAGACTCTGATCTTGGGCGAGTAGCTTGTTGAATGGCGGCTGTGGCTTCTAGAGGAGCAAAGCACTCCTCTACGCTTGGGAGAAACTCGATGTTCCCAATTCCCAACAGCTCGGTTTCGTCCTTGTTTGGCAAGATACACACCCTCTTCTCATTCTCCTCATCAATGAACATATACGCAAAGAAGCCCTCAGCTGGCGTGCGTCCCAAGCTGTCCGTGTTCCTTAGGTATATCTCATCCATGAAAGCTCTTTCCGGAATAGGAGTGAAGTCTTGAAGCAGTACACCAGCTTGCACAAACAAGGGCGTGAGGAAGCCTCCAATAAGTGACGAGCTTGCCTTGCATCTCAAGGCATACGCCTTGTATTTCACTAATGAAGCAGCCAGGATACATCTGTAGTTCACGTCGTCTCCTAGTTGGTCTTCTAACGGCTCATCATTCTCATCGGGGTCACACACAAGATGCTTAACGCCTTTGAACAAGAGTTAAAGCTCCGTCTTGGTGACGGTAGGGGCTATTGACCGTCCACTGAAGGTATTGGCGATCAGCTTCAGCGTGTAACGCAGCACCGGACTCCTCACTCTCTTGATCTTTGCAGTATTCGCCTTGTAGTCATTGTTGCTGATGAGGTCCCAAAGATCGTTTGCTTGAGTGAAAGAGGGGAACTCAACCTTCGTGGCAGCAGCATCAAGGCCATAGGCTTGACAAAGCTCCAGGATTGAGAGACTAAAGGGCTGACGCTTGATCTTGAAAGAGATGCGGCCTTGAGAAGGAGTAGGGATGCTCGGGTTTTCGTATGCAAACTCCAAAGTGGCAAGGAAGTCGATTGTCACTTCAGGAAAGGTTGGGCAATCCATCCGTGACAAACACCTGAGCCATATGTTCTTGAGGAGTTGATCAAAATCTCCCAAAATCCCCATCTTAGCCAGCAACCCTCTATCCGCGAACTTTGTTGGTTCGAACCGGAGCCTCTCTAGCCTCTTCTTGGCTTGCTTTTCCTCTTTAGACCATCTGACCCTCTCCTGAACCACTACTTCTTGACCTTCTCCTTCTTGTGCTGTCTCCTCTCGTGTTCTCTTGGGGGCCATAGTACCTGAAACATAATTCTTAAGAAAAAGAATGAGCAAAGGCGGCGAATGTAGAGAAAAAGACTATGCAAAAGGGAGAAGCTTATAACAAATACCCTAGATTTTTGGGGAATTTATAAAAATTCTAGCAAGAAAATAGAGCAAATCTAGAGATAAGAGCAAATCCAGAATTTTTCCTAATATCTAGCTAGTTTTTAAAAAATTGCTTAAATTCCCTAACATCTAGTTCTGAAGCAAGCAATAAAAAGGTAATTTTCCAAAAAAATTTGAACAGTGATTCAGAAATACCTTGGCAAGCTTGAAAAGAGATGCTGTTGATCTTTTGAACAATGAAAATCACACTCTCTGTTGTTTAAGAAACTCGAAACATAAAGTATGAGAGAGTGTTCTAACTTGAAAATATAAAGACAAACAAAAATATAAAACTATGGGCAAGTAAGTGGTGTTCTGACAAAAGATGTGGACGAGGCACATCTTTCATGGTCAAAGATGCTTGCCTTGACCACTTTTCAAATTTAAAAACTGGAGGAAAAGAAGAAAAGAGGGAAAAGAAATTGTTACCTTGGCACGAGATCGAGTCCGTTTGGTCAATCTAGGACTCGATCTCATGCCCATAACAGCCTGGATCGATAAGATTGCTCGATTTATGACTCGATTCAAATTGAATCAGCCTTGAATCGAGTGCACCTCTCGTTCCTTGATTTTTGGCATGTTGGCTAAGTCCTCTTGATCGAGCCACATCATTGATTCAGGGGTTGATTTAAGCTTAGATCGAATGACAGATCGAGTAGACTGCTCGATCTATTTTCGAGGATCAAGTGACTTGGTCGATCCACACCTCGTTCGCTTTTCAAGCTGAACGCAATGGTGGGTTGTCCTCTCATGATCGAACGCAATGGTGACTTGATTTTCTTCTAGATCGACTGACACCTCTCGATTCACTAGCTCGATCTAGCAATGATCGAGCCAGGATGAGTCGATCCAGCACTCGATCTCTAGCCTATATTCGCCTCTCCTTACTCCTTTTGGATCCAAGATCATGGCCTGTAATCCCTTATACCTTTTCCTACACACTTAAAAGATAAAAACATAAAACTGAAAGAGAAAGAAAACAGAAATACCTCCTTGATCTCAAACGGTCCGCACCACCTTGATTTGAGCTTTCCTGGAAAGAGCTTCAACCTCGAGTTGTAGAGCAATACTAAACTGCCTTCCTTAAGCTCTTGATGAACCAGCTTCTTGTCATGAGCCGCCTTAGTACGCTCCTTGTAGATCCTAGCACTTTCGTAGGCGTCCAACTTTAGCTCATCAAGCTCATCAAGCTCATGTAGCTGAATCAACCGCTTCTCCTGAGCTGTCTTGAGATCAAAGTTCAGCCGCTTCACAGCCAACAATGCTCTATGTTCCAGCTCAACGGGGAGGTGACATCCCTTACCGTAGAGAAGAGTGAAAGGGGTTGTTCGTATGGGCATTTTGAAAGCGGTCTAGTAAGCCCACAAAGCGTCGTCTAGCTTAGCCGCCCAATCCTTCCTAGTAGTACCAACTGTCCGCTCAAGTATAGCTTTGATCTGCCAGTTAGAGACCTCTACTTGCCCACTCGTTTGAGGGTGGTAAGGTGTAGCTACCTTGTGCTTCACGCCATACTTCCTTAAGAGGCTTTCAAACACTTTGTTGATGATATGGCTGCCACCGTCGCTGATCACAACCTTAAGGACTCCAAAACACGGGAATATGATGGTCTTGAAGAGCTTAATCACCACCTTGGAGTCGTTTGTACGGGAAGCAATGGCCTCAACCCATTTAGAAACGTAGTCAACCGCTACTAGGATAAACTTGTTGCCGTAAGAAGATGGGAAATGCCCCATGAAATCTATGCCCCATGCGTCAAAGACATCAACCTCAAAGATGGGAACTTGAGGCATCTCGTTTCTGTTGGTGATGTTCCCTGCCCGTTGACAAGCCTCACAACTCATCACAATCGTGAGCGTCCTTGAAGATGTATGGGCACCAGAAACCCGCTTGTAGCACCTTTGTAGCCGTTTGAAGGAAGCGAAATGACCACGTTATGAAGAGCCATGGCAGTGAAGGAGAATATCCTTAGCTTCTTCCCTTGTTACACACCTCCTATACAAGCTGTCCACACCCCTCTTGTACAAATACGGCTCGTCCCAAATGTAATGTGAGACATCTCTCATAAACTTCTTCTTATGGTAATGATCAAGGTAAGTTGGCTCCTCTCCACATGCAAAGAAGGTTACAATGTCAGCGTACCAAGGAAGATCCTCTTCTTTGAAGTTCAAAACCTCCTCAAACATGTCCTCAAGCTTCTCACAAATCGCCGTAGTGATCATCATGAGTTGTTCCTCCGGAAGCGAATCATCTAGGGGTAAAGCTTCATTGATCCTCATCCTGGAAAGTTGATCTGCAACCCCATTCTCAATGCCCTTCTTGTCCTTTATCTCCATATCAAACTCTTGTAAAAGGAGAATCCATCTTAACAGCCTTGGTTTAGTGTCCTTCTTCGAGTAGATGTATCTCAAAGCTGCATGATCCGTGTAGACAACGGCCATGGCTCCTACCAAATACGATCTGAACTTCTCGAATGCAAACACAACTGCCAACAGCCCTTTCTCGGTTGTAGTGTATATGGCTTGCATGTCATCCAAGGTACGTGAAGCATAGTAAATCACATGCAGCCGCTTGTCTTTCCTCTGACCAAGAACAGCTCCCACGGTGTAGTCGCTAGCGTCACACATTATCTCGAACGATAGAGTCCAGTTTGGTGCTTGCACTATAGGCGCGGATACTAGAGCCTCCTTGATTGTCACGAAAGCATGAAGGCAATCCTCATCAAACAAAATGTCAGCTTCCTTGCACAACAGCCTTGTGAGAGGGCGTGCAATCTTGGAAAAATCTTTGAAGAAGCGCCTGTAGAAGCCAGCATGGCCTAGGAAACTCCTCACTCCTTTGAAATTAACCGGCGGCTCAAGACTCATCCTGACCTCAACTTTGGCTTTTTCAACCTCTATGCCTTTCTCTGATATCTTGTGGCCAAGCACGATCCCTTCCTTCACCATGAAGTGACACTTCTCCCAGTTAAGCACAAGATTCGTCTCTTCACAACGCTTTAGTACCTTGCAAAGATTCAACAAACACGCAGAAAAAGACGCACCATATACAGAGAATTCATCCAGAAACACTTCTACCATCTCTTATATTATATCAGAGAAGATCGACATCATACACCGCTGAAACGTAGACGGTGCGTTACACAACCCGAATGGCATCCTTCGATATGCGGAGGTGCCATAAGGGCATGTAAAGGTCGTCTTCTCTTGATCATTCGGATGGATTGGTATTTGAAAGAAACCACTATATCCATCAAGAAAGCAATAATAAGGATGATTAGCAAGCCTCTCGAGCATTTGATCAATAAAAGGTAAAGGAAAATGATCCTTTCTAGTAGCAAGATTAAGCTTCCTATAGTCTATACACATACGGTGACCAGTTATAGTCCTAGTTGGTATAAGCTCATCTTTATCATTCTTAATGACCGTGATCCCTCCCTTCTTACGCACCATGTGTACAGGGGAAACCCACGGAGGATAGATCACGTCAGCCTCTAACAGCTTAAGAATCTCTTTCTTAACAACCTCCTTTAAATTAGGATTCAAACGCCTTTGGTGTTCTATAGAAGAGGCATTCTCATTATCCAAGTGAATCCTATGAGTGTAAAGCATTGGTGAAAGGCCCTTGATGTCACTTAGAGAGTACCCAATGGCCTTCCTAAACTTTCTTAGCTCATTTAGGAGCGAGTGCAACTCATCATCACTTAAGTTTTCATTCTCAATCATGGGGTAGGTATCATTAAGCCCTAAGAAAGCATACCTAAGCCCTTTTAGGAGCTCCTTTAGGTCCACCTTTGGGGCCAGCAGCTCGCTCCAGTCCTCCTCGTGGCTCTTTTTATCGTTCCTTTCCTCAGTAGCCTCTTTAGAACCCGAGACATGACCCAAAAGACTGCTTTCTTGAACCGTTGTCCCCTCCGAGATTGAGTCCTCCAGTCGATCTTGCACTCGTTCTGGCCCATATCGAGCATTTTCACTCGATTCGCCCACTCGATTTGATGTGGATCGAGTAGGAGATCGAGTCCCTGTCTCGTTCTCTGAAATGATCGATTGGCTTCTTTTGATCTTCCCATCGATTGTCTTGCTGGATCGACTGCATTCAGGTCGATCACTTACTCGATTTAAGTGGGATTGAGTAATAGATTGGGTGTCTGAGTCGTTCTCTTCTCTGGATCGACCAGTCCTTTCGATCTTCTTGTCGATTGCTGTCATAGATCGAGTGATATCCTCGATTTCCTGATCGATCTCAAGGCAGCCGCCTTCATCTTCCATCACGACCTTCCTAGAATCAAGGAGGTTGGCGTATTCTTGAGTCATCTCACTTAGAAAACCAAACTCCCCGGGCTCCTTAGTTAATGCCAGCTTCAAGTGATCCTCTTGTGCCAACTCCTCCAGCAGCTCATCGGCTAATGCATCCAACGTTTCAATGTAGAATGCTTGTCCTTCTATGGTCGGATTCTTCAGGACCTCGTTGATATTAAAATCCAGCCTTACGTCCTTGCCAAGATGAAGAGCCATCTTCCCTTTCTTGACATCAATGATTGCTCCGGCGGTTGCAAGGAATGGCCTCCCAAGTATAAGCGGATTCTTAGTTTCTTCATCCATTTCTTACACAACGAAGTCTGTAGGCATGTTTACACCACCGACCCTCACTGGTAAGTCCTCAAGCAAACCCACGGGTAACCTCACGCTTCTATCAGCTAACACCTAGGAGATTCTACACTCTTTGAACCGTGTGAAACCTAGCTTCTTTGCGATAGAATGGGGCATCAGATTTATACTAGCACCAAGATCGCATAAACAGCTCTGAAATGCTAAAGGACCGAGAGCACATGGTATAGTGAAGCTTCCGGGATCTTCTAACTTCTTGGGGACTATCTCCTTGTCTATAATGGCGCTACACTCTTCACTAAGCACCAGCACTTCCTTGCTTTCCTTGTTCTTCTTTGCAAGCGTGTCCTTGAAAAATTTAGCACACTTAGGCATCATTTCTATACAATCCACAAGGGGTAGCTTGATCTGTACGTCCCTTAGATGCTTCTCAAACAAGAGCCTATGCTTCTCTATAAGCTGTTTCATGAAGCGGCTGGGAAAAGGAAGCTTAGGAACATAAGGTGGAGGTATGTACTCATCCTTCTCCTCGGTTGCTTTCTCCGCTTGCTTCTTTACAGCTGCTTATTTGCCCTTTGTTGGCCGCTCTATCCACACGTTGTGGAAGTTGATCTCATCATCAGCCGACGGCTTATCCTCCCCCTCTTGAACCACAATGTCCTTATTGTTCTTAGGTGCAACCCTCGGTGGAAGCTCTTTCTCACTTCTTAGTGTGATAACATTGGCATATTCCTTGGGATTTATCTCACACTTGCCTGGTAAACTACTTTGACCACTTGTACTTGCTTTACCCTTCTCTAACTGCTTGATCTTGCTGTTTAGAGTCGTTATCTGAGTAGAGACATCAGTGAGAGAGGAGTCTAAGCGGTTGTTCATCTCGGCAAACTTCTGGTTTGTTGAAGCTTGCCCTTGAAGTAACTGTTGAAACATGGCTTGTACAGGATCAACTTGTTGCGGTTGCATCTATTGTTGAGGAACGAAGCCGGGAGGGTACATAGGAGTATGATCTTTGTTTCATTGCTGTTGCTGCTGTCCCTGAAAATTACCTTGTCGCTGACCTTGAAAACCACTACTCGGCCGAAAACCTTTGTTATAGGGCACAAAAGGTTTAGCTTGCTGAGGAGGGTACACCTGTTCCTTTGGGTTTTCAAAGTTGGTGCTCCTATAAGAAAACTTGTTGTTGCCATGGTAGCCTAGAGAGTATCCTTGAGGCTTGTAGTTGTTCTGACCGGCTACCCAATTAGCTTCTTCTTCTTGGCATTGCTCTAGCTCATCCAAGACATCCGCAGCTTCCCCAACAAAATGCACATGCTTTTGGTTTGCAAGCATGAGCTTATCGATCTTCTCGTGTAGAGACTTCACTTTTTTCTTGTTGGCTTCAAGTTCAGCTCCTCTTAGAGCACGTTCGTAATCCTCTGAATAGTTCCCATCACTCAATGCAAAATTCTCTATGAGCTCCATACCTTCCTCAATCTCTTGACCAAGGAAGTTTCCTTTGCTTGCCGTGTCAAGTAGTAGTCTGATCTTTGGAAGTGCTCCACGGTATATAGTACTCAAAAGGGTCTCTTCTCTGAAACCATGGTGAGGGCCGGCTCTTGTATAATCCTTAAAGCGCGCCATAGCTTCATTGAATGACTCATTGTGATGCTGAGTGAAGCCACTGATCTCGCTTCTCAACCTTGCTGTACGAGATCTTGAGAAAAACTTTGAGAGGAAAGCTTTCTTACAGTCAGCCCAAGAAGTGATAGTTCCTTGTGGAAACTTCTTCTCCCAATGTCGTGCCTTGTCTCCTAAGGAAAAGGGAAACAAATGCAGCTTAGCGCTATCCTCCGAGATGCCATTTATCTTAAGCATTCCACAAAGCTGCTCAAAGTTATCTAGATGCGCCAATGGGTCCTCCAAAGCTAACCCATGAAATTTGTTGTTTTGCACCATCTGAACAAACCCTGGCTTGATCTCGAAGTTGTTGTTTTGCACTAGAGGAGGAGTGATCCCAAACCTATTATGGTGAGTGTTAGGAGCATCTCCCGCTCCAATGATACGTGGGGGTCTAGCCGCGTGGTGGGGGTTTCCATTACCCCTTCAACAATGGCGAAATCGCCTAAGGTATAGAGAAAACAAAATGACAGAATGAAGATTATAGAAAAGTGGTGGCTGCTTTAACCGTTAACTGGTCCCTCCTTCGCTAGCCGCCAAAGACAGCTGGACGGATAAGGTTCGTCTGGGATCGACTCGGGTCACTCGATCTCTGGCTCGATCGTCTTCTTGGATCGGATGGCTTCGATCTACCTTTGAGTCGATCTTGTGATGATCGGGTTGGGAACTCGATCTGGTCCTCGATCTACATGGCGTCATTCACGTCCGTACTCCAGATCGATATCCTCTCTCGATCTTGATCTCGATCCTTCCTCTTGAATCGACTTGGGTCATTTGATCTTCTGGTCCATCTCGTCTAGATCGACCTGCCTTGCTCGATCCGCTATTCGATCTCGGGTCCTTAGCATGCACGGTTGAGTTCTCCAAGTGTTCACGAGCTCCATTCTGATCCTCCTCACGTCCAGATAATGTCCTCAACTCGAGAGTGCTCCAAACAATCTGATAATGATGCATATATGCAGGAAATATGAAAAATGCGAATGCAAAGGGACCTAGGACCTAAAATGCAACAAATGAAACAAATTATCCTATAATGCAAGATGAATGCATGAAAAACTATCCTAAATGCATGCAAAATATGCAAAATATATGGTAATATCACCCCCTCCCCCATATATGAAGAAGGAAGAGATCAAGTGCTTTCGGAAAGGGTAGATTTAGTAATTCCACTTGGGGTTTTAGAAGTTATTAGGTTCATTTGGGTAAAAAGGGTATAAGAGAGCTTTGACTTGCATGCATAGGTGTGCTTTTACCTTTAGCATTTTGCCTAAGATAGAATCATTTCATTGAGTGATCCCCTGAATCTTTGAACCCTTATTTGAATGAGATCATTTTCATCTCATAACCATATCCCTTGACCAAATGTTTTCTCTTCATTTGCACAGACATGATCCATTGGTTACTGATTCATGAATGTTAAAGAGTTGGTTGATTTGAATGCTTGTGTAGGATAAGCTAGAGTTCATTGTTTGCTATGATGGGTATGGCTAAAATTTTTAAAGGAGAACAATCTCTATGCATCTTAGAACCTATAACTTGGGCATTGATTCAGTTTTTCCATTGACATCTTTAGTTTTGAGCTCCCACTTTCAAACCTCAATCTCCCATTTGTTCTTATTTGCTTGAGGACAAGCAAAAGGCAAGTGTGGGGGTGTTGATATCTCTTGTATTTACATCATTTAGGCTTGCATTTAGTGCATGATTTGGTTCTCTTTTGCGTGTTTTCCTTATCTTTTGTCCCATTTTCTTCTCCTTTTGGACTTGGATTGTATTTAGGATGTAGTTCACATTTTATTTGCATAAAAGATGTTTATAGGTACTCATTGAGCTACAAGGAGCATGGGAGATGATGGTGGGTGCAGCACAAGACATGAAAAGAGCTAAGAAGAAGGTGCACCTTGTTGAAGCGGCCAGAAACTTCACCTGGCAAAACCGGCTCCGAAAAAGCATCTACATTCCGATTCAGCTTCCAAACGCTTCATAAACGTTGTGGCCACGTGAGTTAGCTTTCTGGGGGACTTGGTTTCAGGTTATTCTCACATGCCCTTCAACAGATATCGCAGTTTTCGTGAAAGCAGTCCAGTCTGGCGCGAGCAGAAGACCGAAGAACTTCCCGAGAGAAATTAGATCGATCGATCTAGATTTGGATCTATCTATCTGAAGTTCAAAAATTACCCGAGACATTTTAGATCAATCGATCCCTTCTTGATCGATCGATCCAAACCCAGACTGAAGACCATTTATTTACAATTTTGCCATTTTCGCTGAGACTCCTATAAATACTTAGAATCCCTAATTTATGTGGAGACATCTCTTTATCCAACAGTCTCTTCTTCTTTGTTATAGTTTTTTGATTTTGTAATTTGAATCTTTGTTTATTTCAATAAAAGTTTGAATTTCCCTTAATCTTTTGTCTTCCTAATCATGATTAACTATCTTTTCTTCATAGATTTGATGGTTTTCACCATGATTAGTGAGTAGTTTACTTTTGAATTGAGATTGTGGCAGATGGGGTGATTTTAGTGATTGTTTAGGTTTATTAGGGCTTAGATCTTTTCATTCCCTTTCTTATATGATTGTGTATAATGCTTAGTACCTCTTTGTTGGAGAAGTTGATTTTAGGTTTTCACATGCACACCAAGTTGATTTTAGGTTTTCACATGCTAATTGGTTTTATGGAACTTGATTTTAATGCTTGATGATTATGTGTTTGACTAAAGAGATATATCTTGAATATGTGATTAGAAAAAGGGATTAATGCCAAGAGATTGGATTAGTCTATATTAGTGTTCCTTACCTAAGGTTGGGTGTTTAGAATTGCTTGTTTTGATCACCCTAGACATAAACATGAATCACCCTATCACCATTGTCTTGATCTTGAACAACCTTTTAGTCTTTCAAGTTTAGTTTTACTTTGTTTTAGTTCAGCTTTTACTCTGTTTTTGCTCTGTTTCTCTTTGCCATTACTGCTCTTTAATTGCTTTCTCTTGCTTTCTTTTGATTCTTTGCTTGGTCATTTAGGTTGTTAGACTTCTAAAACTATCTATGTTTGCTTGAATTAGGATCTCTGTTGCATTCCTACTGCTTCATTCTCCCCTTTTGGATTGATAAAACCCTATGCTATACTACAACTGATTAGTACAAGCTTGGGTGATTGAATCAAGACCCTAAAAAACCTTGTATCACACGCCAGCTCCAGGGTTCTATGCTTACTTGTTCACCAACTGTGAGCATGAGAAGAAGGTGTGCATCTTGCCTAACCAAGAAGAGACGACCCTAGACTGCATGGGAACCATCGAGTTCTTAACAAGTGATGAGGAGTGTTTTGCACCTCTTGGACCAGCAGCAGCTCCACCTCAGATCCCTCGTGCACAATCAGAGTCCCCTCCTTCAGATGTCGTGATGCCAGCGAGTTTTGACCTCCCCAAGCTTGATTTTGAGCCGAGAACAAAAGCAGAAAAGTTTCTTGCTTTGGTCATAGAGATTCAGCGCAAGGTCAACAAATGGCAGAGCAAGATGATCAAGAAGCTTGCTAAGAAGATCAAGGACCTACAAAGAAGCTCATCTGATGCATCTTCAAGTGAGGAGGTTGCGTAACCAGAGAAGAGAATGAGATCAACCGGCGGTGTGGTGTTCCGTGAGCCCCAAGGCGACCATCAAGCTGCATGCCTTTCTCTACAAGAAGGCACGAACAAGGAGAAGGGCAAGGAGATCACCCACGACACTCCTAGAAAGAGCAGGAAGTCTGGAGCATCCTCAAGCTCCAGTTGTGCCTAGCTCCGAGGTACCACACACAACCTTGTAAATAACATGCATTTTTCTTATTTTTGCTTTGAGTTTTTGAACTCCTCTTGAATTTGTTTGCCACGGAGTCGGTGTCATTCAAGTTTGGGGGAGTGTGTGCTTTGACTTGTTTTATTTGGTTCTTATTTTTGGTTATCATCCTTGAGTCTTGCATTGCATCATCTAAAGCATACAAAAATACCAAAAAAACATAGAATTTAAAAAATATTTCAAAACAATTCATGTAGCTTGCATTTGCATTGTTAAATATTGTAGGATTGAGTCTAGAATTTTAAGCATTTAGGATTTTTTGCATTTGCATAAGGGGCAAAAGTTTTTCTTGAAAAGTGTTTTAAGCTCATGAATTGTTTAAAGGCCCTAGTTAGTAGTTCTTTGATGCTTTGTACATACATTGAAAATAAGCTCTAACCATATTTGGATCATTTTTTTTGATTTTCGTGGCTTAAGTTGAACATTCATGAATTGAATCCTTTCCTAATAAGTGGAACCTTAATTTGAATCTTTAAATTATCACACTTGTGCATTTGAAAAAGGATACATGGATCATATACATATTTAGGCTTTCTTTTCCCTTTCACCTCTCTCTTGTAAGCCTGAATAGATCTTCCCACCATGACCCTTACCCTCCTTCCAAGCCAATTTTTTTGTGTGACATCATTGTGAGGCCTTCTTTTCGGGTTGAACTTGGCATAAAGCGTTAGGTTTAGGTGACATGATTAGGCTCTCATATTGTTGCTAGCTTTGCATTTTGAAGCTAGTTTAAGCTTAGGTTAGGGCAGGAATTCATGGGAGTTGTTTCGTTTTTGTTTGCTGTTTGAAAAGAGTTTGATGTTTGGGGTTTGAACTAAAGGGAATATATGGTTCTAAGTGGTAGGCTTTGTTTTAAAATGAAAGGTCATGTTTGAAAAGAAGATAGTACTCAAAAAGAACAAAAAAAAAGAGAGATTAATAAAAGAGCCAAAAGGCCAAGTAATAAAAAGGATAAAAATTTATAAGAAGAGAGCTATCAAAGTATTGAAAAGAGCTAAGTATCTTTTTAGTCTTACCACTAGCCAAAAGGGTTTTAAAATGTTGTTTTTATTTGGGTTTTTGCTAGGCGACTTGCCTTGATGATATGGGTAGTTTTTAGGAGGGTGAGTGAGCTTAAAAAGAAAAGAAAAGTAAGAGAGGGATTAGGATCATTGTTATTGTATATGGATAGATGAGAGT
Source organism: Thlaspi arvense (assembly GCA_911865555.2). Classification (NCBI taxonomy): domain Eukaryota; kingdom Viridiplantae; phylum Streptophyta; class Magnoliopsida; order Brassicales; family Brassicaceae; genus Thlaspi; species Thlaspi arvense. Next base: position 19,026,321 of record OU466860.2, read on the forward strand.
CTAGTCATGTATGCATCAATTGTCTTTACCTTTAGCATTATGCATAAGTTCAACCTTCTTTGAGAGAACCCATTGCTTGATTTACCCTTATGAATGAGATCATCTTTGTCTCATAACCTTTGTCCCTAAGCCAAATATATTCGGTTTTAAGTGTATAAGTGTGATTTACGGGTTGATCATTAATTGAATATTAAAGGTAAGGATTCTTGGATAGTTTGGAATATGGGAGTCATGATTTGAAATTCAGCATGTAATGAATATGGCTAAGTTCTTTAGAGTATGAGTTTGTGCATTGCATCTTAGGATTAAGAACTAGGACCATTGAATTGATTCATTTGAAAAACACTTGTCAAGGAATTTGAGCTCCCACTTTTAAAACCTCTCTTCCTTTCTTGAATTTAGTTTGCTTGAGGACAAGCAAAAGGCAAGTTTGGGGGAGTTGATATACTCTATTATTTAGCATATTTAGCATGTGATTTACTATGCTTCAAGAACCTTGGATGACACGCAAACAAGATACACTACTACGGAGAAGGAGCTATTGGCAGTAGTGTTTGCCTTTGAGAAGTTCAGAGCTTATCTAGTGGGAGCCAAGGTTGTTGTCTACACAGATCACGCGGTGCTTAGATAAAGCCAAGACTCTTGAGATGGTTACTTCTTCTTCAGGATTTTGACATGGAGATCAAGGACAAAAAAAGGATAGAAAATGGTGTTGCTGATCACCTATCTAGGTTGAGGATCAACGAAGCCTTACCTCTTGATGACTCGCTTCCGGAAGAACAACTTATGATGATCACTACAGCCGTGTGTGGGAATCTAGAAGGGCAGTTTGAGGAGGTTTTGAGTTTCAAAGAAGAGGATCTTCCTTGGTACGCTGACATAGTGAACTACTTGGCATGTGGAGAGGAGCCAACTTATTTTGACAGCTATCACAAGAAGAAGTTCATGAGAGACGTAAGCCACTACTTTTGGGACGAGCCTTACTTGTACAAGAGGGACGTGGAAAGTTTATACCGGAGGTGTGTAACAGAGGAGGAAGCTAAAGACATTCTCTTTCACTGCCATGGCTCTTCATACGGCAGACACTTTGCTTCGTTCCAAACCGCTACAAAAGTCTTACAAGTCGGGTTCTGGTGGCCGTCTATCTTCAAGGACGCCCTTGAGTTCGTGAAGAGTTGTGAAGCTTGTTAACGAGCAGGAAACATCACCAAGCGTAACGAGATGCCTCAGGTTCCTATCTTCGAGGTTGACGTGTTTGACGCATGGGGCATCGATTTCATGGGACCTTTCCCTTCTTCTTACGGCAACAAGTTCATTTTGGTGGCTGTTGACTACGTTTCTAAATGGGTTTAGGCCATTGCTTCCCCTATAAACGACTCAAAGGTGGTGATCAAGCTCTTTAAGAGCATCATATTCCCGAGGTTTGGAGTACCCAAAGTGGTGATAAGCGACGGAGGAAGCCATTTCATCAACAAGTTGTTTGAACACCTTCTAAGGAAGTATGGCATGAAGCACAAGGTAGCTACGCCTTACCATCCTCAAACGAGTGGCCAAGTGGAGGTCTCTAACCAGCAGATCAAGGCAATACTTGAGAGAACAGTTGGGACAACTCGGAAGGATTGGGCAGTGAAGTTAGACGACACTTTATGAGCTTACCGGACTGCCTTCAAAACGCCCATTGGTACTACTCCTTTCACTCTTCTCTACGGCAAAGGATGTCACCTCCCCGTTGAGCTGGAACATAGAGCATTGTGGGCTGTGAAGCGGCTGAATTTTGATCTAAAGACAGCTTAGGAGAAGCGCTTGATCCAGCTACACGAACTTGATGAGCTAAGGCTAGATGCTTACGAAAGCGCTAAGATCTACAAGGAGCGTACTAAGGCAGCTCACGATAAGAAGTTGGTACACAAGGAGCTTAAAGAAGGGAGTTTGATGCTGCTTTACAATTCAAGGCTCAAGCTGTTCCCTGGGAAGCTGAAATCTAGGTGGAGTGGGCCGTATGAAATCAAGGAGGTATTGCCTTACGGAGCTGTCACGTTGGTAGGCAAGAGTGGGAATGCATTCACAGTGAACGGACACAGAGTTAAGCCATACATGGCGAATGCATTTGACAAGGAGAGCACCTCAATGCTTCTCCAAGATCCACCATCTGCCTAAACCAAGTAAAGTCTAGCTAAAGATGTTAAAGAAAGCGCACTTGGGAGGCATTCCCATGTCTATCTTGTATATATTTTTGCTTTATTTCTCTTTCAGTTTTATGTTTTTATCTTATGAGTGTGTAGGAACAGGTATAAGGGATTGCCAAGCATAATCTTAGATCCAAAAGGAGTAAGAAGGGGCGTATATAAGCTAGAGATCGAGTGCTAGATCGACTCATCCTGGCTCGATCTTTGCTAGATAGAGATAGTGAATCGAGAGGAGTTAGTCGATCTAGACGGGATCGAGTAGATAGATCGTGTGCCACAGTCAATCACGAGAGGATGAATACCCTATACGTTTAACTTGAAAATCAACGAGGGATGGATCGACTGAGTCACTCGATTCTCAAGGTTATATCGAGTAGTTTACTCGATCTGCCACTCGATCCAAGCCTAAATCGACCCCTGAGTCGAGAACGTGGCTCGATTATGAGGACTTAGCCGTTGTGCCAAAAACTCAAGGAATGAGAGGTGTTATCGATCCAAGACTCGATTCAATTCGAATCGAGGCCCAAATCAAGCAACCCTCTCGATCCACGCCATTATGGGCATGAGATCGAGTCTTAGATCGACCAAAAGGACTCGACCTCGTGCCGAGGTAATAATTTCTTTTCCCTCTTTTCTGTTTTCCCTCCGGTTTTTAAATTCAAAAAGTGGTCAAGGCAAGCATCTTTGACCATGAAAGATGTGTCTTGACCACAACTTTTGTCAGAAAACCACTTCTCTTACCCATAGTATTGTAAAATTGTTAGCCTTTATATTTCCAAAATCACTCACACTCTCTCATTTCTGTTTTCGTGAGTTCTTAAGCAAAAGAGAGTGTGAATTTTTATTTTCTAAAGGCTAACAGCAATCTCTTACAATCTTTGCAAAGGTATTCTCGAATCTTCAAGAAAATCATTAAGAATATTTCTTTTTAATTCGCTTTGATTGTTTTAAATGCTAGGGCGGTTTATATTTTTTTTTAAACTAGCTTGTTATTAGGAAAAATTCTAGATTTAACTATAACTCTATATTTGATTCTCTGTTATCTTGCTAGGATTTTTATAAATTCCCCAAAATTCTAGGGTATTAGTTATCAATTTTTCTTTCTTGCTTGTCTTTTTCTCGATTTTTAGCTGTCGTACTCATTCTCTTGTTTGAGAATCTTGTTTCAGGCACCATGGCCCCCAAAAGAACAAGAGAAGAGACAGCACGAGAGGGAGAAGGTCAAGAAGTGGTTGTTCACGAGAGGGTCCGATGGTCTAAGGCATTAAGCATCTCGTGTGTGACCCAGATGAGAATGATGAGCTGTTGGAAGACCAGCTCGGAGATGACGTGAACTACGGATGCATCCTGGCTGCTTCATTGGTGAAATACAAGGCGTATGCCTTGAGATGCAAGGCAAGTTCGTCACTCATTGGAGGCTTCCTCACGCCTTTGTTCGTGCAAGCCGGTGTCCCGCTTCAGAACTTCACTCCCGTTCCGGATAGAGCTCTCATGGACGAGACATACCTAAGGAACACAGACAGCTTGGGACGCACGCCAGCTGAGGGTTTCTTTGAATACCTATTCATTGATGCGGAAAATGAGAAGAGGGTGTGTATCCTGCCAAACAAGACCAAAACCGAGCTATTGGGAGTTGGGAACATCGAGTTTCTCCCAAGCGTAGAGGAGTGTATGGCTCCTCTAGGAGTCACAGCCGCCATTCGCCAAGCTACTCGGCCAAGATCGGAGTCTTCTGCCACGGATGATGAGATGCCCGAGGCCTTTGTCCTCCCGAAGATCGACTTTGAGCCGCGGACAAAGACAGAGAAGTTTTTTGCTTCTGTTGTGGAGATGCAAAGGAAGATCAACAAATGGCAAAGCAAGGTCATCAAGAAGCTTGTCAACAAAGTCAAGGCGCTTCAAGGAGCTTCGCCAAAGCAGGCTGCAAGTGAGGAGTTTAAAAACAGCCCGAGAAGAGGAGGCTTTCAACCGGTGGAGTTGTCATATGTGAGACTCAAGGAAGCAACATCCACCCGGCGCGTCTTTCTCTCCAAGAACCAGCCTCCAAAGGCAAGGCCATAGTATCTAGATCGTCTGGAACATCCTCAAGTTCTAGCCGAGACTAGATCCGAGGTACCAACAACCTTCCATTGTATATACCACACATATTTTCATTGTTTTTGCTTTGTGTTTTTGAACTCTCTCGAATTGGTTTGCCACCGAGACGTTGTCATTCATGTTTGGGGGAGTATGTGTGTGGTTTGACATGTTTATTTTGCTCTTATCTTCTCTTTGCATCCCTTGAGTCTTCATTGCATCTAAGGCATAGAAAAGAACAAAAAAAAAAAAAATTGGTAAAATTGCCATCGAAGTCCACTGTCAGGTTCTTCTGTCCCTCTAGGGGTTGTTCTAATATAGCGTCAACCTTGTTGTCTTGTGGAGGTGTAGCTTGGTAGCAAGAAGAACCATTATTCATGTTGAAGTTACTGCTGTTCTGGTAAGGTCTTTGGAACTCTGTCATCTGGAACTGAGGCTTGGGTGTTTAATCAGGCTAATTCTAATTTCCTGTGTAGGTATTCTTCTGATTATTGCTGTTGTAACCTCTGTTTCACTGCTTATTCCCATACCTTTGACCATGAAATCCTCCAGCATTGATGAAATTAACATCTTCCTGCTCAACTCTTCTGGATTTTCGAAAGTCTCTACCTCTGCAGCAAAATGAACTGATTTCTTTCCCACTAAATGGCTGTGCATACTGTCCAGCTTAGCCTTAACTTCAGCAGTCTGGTTCCCATCACTCAAACCAGCTTGATTCATCTATGAAAATCTGCATTCTTGATGCTGTTACTGCAGGCCAAGATTTCAATCAGAGTTATTGCAGCTTCTGGAAGGTTGGTGTTGAAGTTCCATTGTTAGCAGCATCCAACGCCATCTGGTACTTCCAATCAATGCCTCTGAAAAAAATCCCAAGCAGCTGCACCTGACTGAAACCATGATGTGGACAATCCCTTTGATAAGAGTTGAATCTAAGCCATGAAGCTTTGAAAGTTTCAGTAAGACCTTGGGAGAATGATAAAATTTTTGTCTCCAGGTTCTCTGATCTAGCATCATCATAGAAATTGTTCAGAAAAGCATTCCTGGTGTCCTCCCAAGTGGTCAGCGAACCAGGCTCCAGTTGCTTCAGCCAATGACACAAGATTTTTTGACTCTCTTATGTTCAATCACCCTTGCGTTAGTCTGTTGTAGTAAGGGTTTTATGTCAATCCATTGGGAAGAGTTGAAAGCAGAAGAGTTGAGAGTAAAGTCTCTAAGCCAAGCAGGCAGAGAATTGGTTTTGTTACCTAAGCAACAGTTCTAGCAACCTAAGTGAAACAAGCAGCAACCAAAGTAAAAGCATAAGCAAACTAAGCAATTCTAAGCAAGGAAAACAGAGTAAAACAGAGCAAAACAGAGAAAATCCGAAATTCAAATAAGAGAAAGGCAAGTCTCTAGATGTGGTTATTGATTTTGGGGAATTTCAGACATTAACTAAGGCTGTTTCAACTACATTAATCAAGCAAACTAGCAAGCAATGGTGATTCCTAGACATAGAGTTCACACTTAAGCTAGTTAGATCCAATCTCTTGGCTAAACATTCTAATAAGAACTAACTCTCATTAGTGCTAAAACATCAAGCAAGCATGATTAAACAACTATATTCAAGCATGATTAAAAATGCTCCTCAAACAGTCAATCTCTTGAGTCAAGGCCAGCAAATCCTCTATTAAACATGATCAGCATTTCATCAAACACTTGGTGGGCATAAGAGAAAGCTAACAACTTAGACAAGTTTGATCAAGACTAATCTAGCATGAAAAACAGATTAATAGAGAGGAACCCATAAACCGAAGCACTTAGCAAACCTTAGTCAAGCCTTAAATCCCCCTAATCTACCACATCTAGAAACCGTAAGATGACTACTCACTCATAATCATGTTTAACACCAAATCACAAAAGGAAATGATGCTAATCATGATTAAAAGAAAAATTAAAGCAAATACTTGATTATATTAAACAAAGCTAAGAAATTGTCTTACAAACTTAATAAAAATGCTCAAGAACAGTAAAATGACATGACCCCCTCGAAAATCTGGAAAAATTGGCTATTTATAGTCTAGAGAAGAAAACCCTAGAGTAATGGCATAAATGTAATTAAAACAGGTCCGGGTTGGGTCAGTGTCGATCAATTGTGTTGATCTTCAGTTACCGAAATAGGTTCCTATCGGTCTGGAGTGATCGACACACATGACCGAAATTAATCTGATGTGTTTGTGTCGATCACACTTGACCGATACTGGTGACCGATATGCTCCGTATCGATCACCCTTGACCGAAACTCTCTGTGCTCTGACCGAAAACTTCTGCAGAGATCTTCTGCTGTGATCCTTCTTGCTCCCTTTTGCCCAGCTAGCATCTTGTATCATTCCCAAAACTCCTCCAAGCTCCTTTAAGCTCCAAAAACACCTAAAACATCCAAAATGCAGCAAACTATACTCTAAATGCAACCTAAGTCTAAAAGGAGAAGAAAATGGAACAAAAGCAAAGAGAAAACATGCAAAAGAGGACCAAAATATGTACTATATGCAGCTCTAAATGGTGTAAATACAATGGATATCAACACCCCCACACTTTCCTTTTGCTTGTCCTCAAGCAATTAAGAACAAAAGGGAAAGTGAGGTTTGAAAGTGGGCATTCAGATTCCAAAAGTGCAAAGGTAAAGAGATAGTTTCAATGCTCAAGTGCCTAGTTGCAGGATGCAAACATAATCAGCTATACTTTAAAGATCCTAGCCATGATCATCATGTTTCAAACTGATCTCAAATCTCAACTTAGGCAAATGCTCAAATCAATCAACTCTTTAACATTCAATTAAGTTCAGAACATGAATCATACTTATGCAAATCAAGTGAAGACATTTGGTTGAAAAGGATAAGGTTATGAGATAAGAATGATCTCATTTAACAACAAGGGTTCAAAAACATAAAGGATCACTCAATGAAATGACTTCATCTTAGGAAAAATGCTAAAGGTAAAAGCACACTTATGCATGCAATTCAAAGCTCTCTTCTACTTTTATTTCCCAAAGATGAGTCCTAAGCATTTTTAAACCCAAGAGTGAACCCTCTAAGTCTACCCTTTCCTAGATTCTACCCTTTACCCATCTTCATGGCTGGGGAAACTTCTTCTTTTTCTTGTGTGGCTGCTTCTTTAGGTTGAGACTTGCTCTTCTTTGTTATGTTGGCAACTTCATCACTTTTGGTGGATTGCTTGGTCAGATTTTTCTTCTTTTTGACCCTTCTAAGCATTGTTGTTGGCGCAAATCCTTCTTTTTAAATTTAGAGCTTTTATTCCCTTTATTTAACCACAATACTAAACTGTTTCCCTTTTTCTACCATTTCAGATCTTTTCCCTTTCTTTCAAAACATAAAAACATGAAGTTCAAACCGCTCATGCTACCTTTTTAAACCAAAAACTCCTATCTTAGAATCAAGCTCAAGATGCAAGCTGATATCTACAAGAGAGCTGATCATTGCTAGCCTTATTCCTAACACTTTTTGCCAAGACAAAATCGAAAATGCAATGCAAAGGCTTCACAGCTCTCACAATAGTGTTTAGGCTCAAAAGGAGGTTTTGGTTAAGGGTGAGGAAGTAACTGTCCCATAATTATGAGGATCAGCTATTTGGATCTACAAGAGTGGTAGAAAGGAGAAAGATGATCCAAATATGTATATGGTAGCCATGTAATCACTTTTCAATGCATAAGACATGATAATTAAAAGTCCAAGTTAAAGTTCAAGTTGATAGAGTTGATTTTCAGAGAAAAAATGCTTTCAGAATGAGATGAGAAGACCAAATTTACCAATCTAAGCATGGTTCAGCCTTAACTTCTAGCAATCAAAAGATGCATCAAACAACTAAGCACTTAAAAACTGAAATCATCTCTAAACACTAAGCACTTTACAAGGAAAACTCATCATAATGCCCTATGCAAATGCAATGCAACCTAAATATCAACACTAGACTCAATACTAGAAGAATGAAATGCAACTACATGCTTTCTTTTTGGTTTGCAAAAATGCAAAATTTTTTAAAAAGTTTTCGATTTTTTTGTGTTTTTCTATGCCGTACATGTATGCATGATAAGCATGAGACTCAAAGAGAGAAGAAAAAGGAAAAACTAAGAAAACAGAAAACAAAGTCAAACCCCAAATCTCTCCCCCATACTTAAAATACACAGTCCCTTGTGTAATGAAAGCAATGGAAGAGAGAAGCAACAAAATATATTACAAAAATAAAAAGATTCAGTGATATAGAACAATGGAAGGGATGTGGTACTTGGTTCAATGGTAGGAGTTGTGGTTCTTCATGGGTTCAACACTTCAAGGGTTCAATGGTAGGAGTTGTGGAACTGCCTTGAGCTGTAGTTCGACACTACTTCTTCTTCAAGCTCATCTTCTTCATGGGTTCTTCCTTGGCCTTCAGCGCTAGCAGTAGCATTCCATTGTTCTTCTCCTTCTTCTTCTTCAACCTCATCGGTGTGCTCCTCTTCTTCTTCACTGTCCTCTTCTTCTTCTACTGTAGGAATAGGACCGCCTGTATAGAGCTCCTCAGTGCTTGGATTGAAGCTGATGTTTCCTTTTCTGAAGAAGGATGTAAGTTTTGGGTTGGGGAGGAGGACCTTTGCTGGTGTGTCAAGACCTGTGATGAAGTTGTACACATGCTTTCCACCAATGGTTCTTTAAAGGTAGTTGCTTCTCTTGAGGTAATCAATGTCAATCCATAGTGGCTCAAGTGGATCACCTTCATGTTTGTCAAGGTCCACCCCACTAGCTTGTAGAACTGCTGTCACAACTCCTCTAATGTGCACTTGTGGGCTGTTCTCCTTCTTTGTCTTACTCAAAACCCAGCTCTGGTAGGATAGGAGCTGCTCCATCAACATAGACACATAGCAGGGGTTCCTTCTCGGTGCTCTGAGAGGTTCCCCATACTCATCGCTTCCTAACACCTCATACAATCCTTGGTATATCAGATCTGTCTCCCTTCCTGTGAGATATGTTGTCTCCTTCCTTTCAAAGAGTGTATTCGCAAGTGCTTTGTGGACATATCTCACGGCTGGATGCCTTAGGTGCTGGTTCCTTGATCTTCCAGGAGTGTATTTCCCAACCCCAATAATCCCCCACAGCATGATGTGCTGCCTACTTGGGATTTCAAACCTGCTCAGCTTGGTGGGGTGGGAGTTCAGCTCTAGATCCTTGGCGATCTCTGTGAATGTTGAGGAGAAATTTTCCTTGCCAATCCAAAAAGAGATCCATCCATCGCCATTAGGAAGTTCACTGTCTTCATACCAGACCACCTTGAGTGTGGAGAGGAATTGGTAAGTGAGCTGTTGGTAAGATGGGAGTGGCATCTCCATGAATGCTCCAAGACCCATGCGCTCAAATGTGGCTTTGCAGTCACCGTAGAGTCCAAGCGCCTTCATTGTGGAAGTGCATGGATATCTTGTTGGCTTGAAAGTGCACTGGTTGAAAGCCTTCATGAGTTCTTTAGCAGCACTGCCCTTGTTTTGTTGATCTTCTCCCTCATTTCCAACCGGTCTCTTTCCAGCGGCCTTGGAGGATTGCTCATCAACCTTGCCCTTTCCTTTATCTTTCTGTGTTCTTGGTTGGATTGGTGCTTCCTGAGGTGCTTTTCCCTTTTTCCCAGCAGCTATTTTTGTTCTTCCCTTGGTACATTCAAAAGCAAAGCTTGAAAACAAGATAAGTGAAAGAATAAAAGCTGAAGAACCAAATAGCTGAAAGCTTTTAATGGAGAAACTCTTTAATGCTAAGAAAAGTCTAACAAGTCCTAACAACAAGCTGAAACTTATTCAAAGCAAGAAGAGATCAAAAGCAAGCAACTAAATAAGCTAGAATGCACAAAAGATAAACAGTTATCAATGACATTCTAGTAAAATGGTTCCTAGGCAAAAGAGATGATGATTTCGCAAAATGATGAAGATGAGCAAGCAATGAGATAAACAGATATAAATCAGAACTTCACATCTAACTTGATATCTCAAAACAAATCCATATTGCAAAACCATAGCACAAAAATAAAAACTAAACACTGCTTGCTCTTAAAAACTTCATATAAGTGATTTGTATCATAAGCTAAGAGTAAGAGCAAAGGGAGATAATTTAGGAAGCAAACCTTTAGTGAACTTCTGAACACTTAGAGAAAGCAATAAAAGAGAAAAAGAACTAGTTATTTCGAGCTTTAAGTGAGAAGAAGAGTGAGTTTGAGTGTGAAGAGAAGTGAAGAAAGTTGTTGCTTAAATAGAGAGAAAGGAGAGGAAACCAAAGGAATCAAAGGTTGGTGAGAGAACATAAGGAATCAAAAGTGTGGGGGACAAAAACAAAAGTGTTCAGAAGCTAGGAAAGAGGTCAGAAGGAATCCCATTTAAAAAACAAACTCCTTTGGCTCCAAACCAAAGGAGGCAAAATTTTTTTGAAAGTTGAGACACTTACCTCGGATGGAGTTTCGGTCACTCATGACCAATATTACTGACCGAAATTGCATTTTCGGTCATGAGTGATCGACACTATAGACTGACGTGCTTCCTGGGATTAGTATCGATCATCAGTGATCGACACACTTGACCGAAATACATCCGGTATGATTGTGTCGATCTTGAGTGATCGATACTGGTGATCGATACGATTCCAAGAATCTTATCGGTCTCCAGTGATCGATACTCTGGACCGAAAATCATACGGTGTGTTTATGTCGATCAAGTGAGGTCGATATGAATGACCGAAAATTATCCTCTTTGAAAACTTCTTTCCATATCGGTCACAAGTGACCGATATGTTGACTGGTATAAACTGGCTCCATTGATATCGGTCAATCATGACTGATACTGATGACCGAAAATCTGTGTATCGGTCTGTCATGACCGATACAAATGACCGATATCAGCCAGAATACACCTGTTCTTTGTCCCCATCATACTCTCTCAAACCCCAGTTCGAAATCCTGTTTCTATACACTAAAACAAAGCATAAAAGATAAACTAGAAAGCATAATATATACAAAAGGATACTATGGGACTACCTCTCAAGTGTGCTTGTCTAAAGTCACTAAGCTTGACTTTGATTACCTCTTTAGTTGAGAGTAGAGGTGGATGGAGCTGGTGCTCCTACCTCTTTCTTCCTCCAGACCCATGTTCCCTTTGATAGTTGGCTGTGTTCCTCTTCAGCTGACATCCTATGCCTTTTGTCCTTGACATTTGGTGTGGCTGAAGGTTTCACTTCCTTGGTTGTTGAGTTGTCAATATCCTTCAAACCTTCTTCAAGCTTCAACTATGTGGTCTGACTCTTGTTTGGTTCAGTAAGGGAAGCATCACTCAACCACATGTCAGCCCCCATATTCTCAAGGATTGGTTCCACCACTTCCAGATTGTCAAAAACTTCTTTCAGGAATCTGATTTGATGTTTCACCTCCATCAAAGTTGTGCCATGTGGGAGTTGTATTCCAGAATCTTCTATGTCTTGTTTGAACTTTGTGTACATCTCCATTCTGGCTTTGGTGAATTTCATTGTGGGGTAGGAGAATGGTGGTTTACAAACTGGAGCTGAGAGTTCTTTACCCTTTGCAATAGTGCTTGAAGAATTACCCACTTGATTATGGTAGAGTTCCTTAGATTCCTGAGGAGTGTTGTGAGACAAAACCATCAAAGCATGGTGTGTCTCTAGTTCCTCTTCTTCAGCAACAGGTTGTTCTGGTGTGGGGGTCTCTTCTGTAGCGGTTGGGGTTTCCTCAGCCCCCTCTTTCTGAGCAGCTTCCAGTGTTGCTTGGTCCTGTTCTTCATCTCTGTTCAAGTGTTCATCAAAGCCACGGAGGAACGTCCCTACAACTTCCTGAGCTTCTTCATCACTGATGTTTCTTCTTCTGGATTCTCCTCCATACTCAACCCTCATCCTGTCTATGTGCATCAGCATTTCTTCGATCATGATGCCTAGCTCTTCCAATGAAGCATCTTCATCAGTGAATTCCTCTTCTGCTTCCTCTGCCTCTTCAGTAAGTAAGTGGCAGTATTCCTGAGGTTTGTGTGCAGCTTGTTGAGGAAGAGTGTATTAAAGTTTTGGTGTGTGTGCCTCATCTTGGCTGTTCTCCAAGAGATGTATCCTTGAGTCTAGATCCTCAAATTTGGCATGAAGGTCATCATGAACATAAGCAATCTTGTTGGTTAGCTCAGAAAATCTCTTGTTCATCTCCATGTTTCCAATGGTTTGGAGGTTGATGTTGACCATGATCATGCTCCTACTGTCATCTGATCCAGATGGAGGAATGTAGGGTTGGCCTTGAGTGTGTGAAGGAGTGTAGTTCTCTTCAAAGTAGTGCAGAGGTAAAGGCTCTTGGCAGAAGTTGTTGTAGGTAGTGTCTTCAAAGTGCACCATCTTGATGTGTTGTTGCAACTCACCTGAAATGAAAACACTTGAAAACAGAGTTAGTAACCAAAGAAAAGTAAAAATTTGATCCTAAAGATTCTACAAACTCTAATGATTCAAACTGTTTCCCAATTGGCAACGGCGCCAAATTGATACATGTTTGATTGGTGTCTCATGCTCCAAAAGATATAGGGGTTCGAAATCTTCTCCAAAAGTGTACAAGAACTGTCTCCACAAAAGCTCTGAAGAAAACTCTCTTTAAAGCTCTCTGAATTCAATCACCCTTGTACTAGTCAGTTGTAGTAAGGGTTTTATGTCAATCCATTGGGAAGTGTTGAAAACAGAAGAGTTGAGAGTAAAATCTCTAAGTCAAGCAAGTAGAGAAAACCTAAGTAATTGGTAATTGGTTTTGTTGCCCAAGCAACAGTTCTAGCAACCTAAGTGAAGCAAGTAGCAACCAAAGTAAAAACAGAAGCAAACTAAGTAATTCTAAGCAAGGAAAACAGAGTAAAACAGAGCAAAACAGGGCAAATCCGAAATTCAAATAAGAGAAAGGCAAGTCTCTAGATGTGGTTATTGACTTTGGGGAATTTCAGGCATCAACTAAGGCTGTCTCAAACTACATTGATCAAGCAAGCAAGCAAGCAATGGTGATTCCTAGACATAAAGTTCACATTTAAGCTAGTTAGATCCAATCTCTTCGCAAATAACCCTTTGTTAAACATTCTAACAAGAACTAACTCTCATTAGTGCTAAAAAATTAAGCAAGCATGATTAAACAACTCTATTCAAGTCAAAATGCCCCTCAAACAGTCAATCTCTTGAGCCAAGGCCAGAAAATCCTCTATTAAACATGATCAGCAATTCATCAAACACTTGGTGGGCATAAGAGAAAGCTAACAACTTACACAAGTTTGATCAAGACTAATCTAGCATGAATAACAGATTAATAGAGAGGAACCCATAAAATGAAGAACACAACAAACCTTAATCAAGCCTTAGATTCCCCAATCTACCACATATAGAAACCCTAAGATAACTACTCACACATAATCATGTTTAACACCAAATCACAAAGGAAAAGGATGTTAATCATGATTAAAAGAAAGATTTAAGCAAGATTAAAGCAAATACTTGACTATATTGAACAAAGCAAAGAAATTGTCTTACAAACTTAAAAGAAATGCTCAAAAACAATATTTTGACATGACTTGTCGAAAATCTGGAAAAAGAGGCTATTTATAGTCTAGAAAGGAAAACCCTAGAGTAATGGCATAGTTGTAATTAAAAACAGGTTCGGGCTGGGTCAGTATCGGTCAGTCGTGTCGATCTCCAGTGACCGAAATGGGTCCCTATCGGTCTTCAGTAATCGACACACATGACCGGAATTAATCCGATGTGTTTGTGTCGATCACACTTGACCGATACTGGTGACCAATATGCTCCGTATCGGTCACTCTTGACCGAAACTCTCCGTGCTCTGACCGAAAAGTTCTGCAGAGATCTTCTGCTGTGATCCTTCTTGCTCCCTTTTGCCCAGCTAGCATCTTGCATCATTCCCAAAACTCCTCCAAGCTCCTTTAAGCTCTAAAAGCACCTAAAACATCCAAAATGCAAAGAAAATGCAAACTATACTCTAAATGCAACCTAAGTCTAAAAGGAGAAGAAAATGGGACAAAAGCAAAGGGAAAACATGCAAAAGAGGATCAAAATATGTACTAAATGCAGCCCTAAATGGTGTAAATACAAGGGATATCAAAGTGTTTTAAACTGATGAAGTAGTTCAAGGCCCTAGTTAGTAGTTCTTTGATGCATTGTTTAAGCTTTGAAAGTAAGCTCTAACCATACTTGGATCATTTGTTTTGATTTTCGTGGCTTAACTTAAACATTCATGAATTGAATCCTTTCCTAATAAGTGGAACCTTAATTTGAATCTTTGAATTATCATAATTATGCATTTGAAAAAGGATACATGGATCATATACATATCCAGGCTTTCTTACTCCCTTTCACTACTCTCTTGTAAGCCTGAGTAGAACTTCCTCCCTTGACCCTCACCTTCGTTTCAACACAATATTCTTGTGTGACATCATTGTGAGGCCTTATTTTCGGTTTGAACTTGGCATAAAGTGTTAGCTTTAGGCGACATGATTAGGCTCTCATATTGTTGCTAGCTTTGCATTTTGAAGCTAGTTTTAGACTTAGGATAGGGTGGGGATTCATGGGAGTTGTTTTGCTTTGGTTTCAGTTTGAAAAGATTTTGTGTTTAGGGTTTGAACAAAAGGGAAATGAATGGTTTTAATTGGTAGGCCTTGTGTTTAAAATGAAAGCTCTAGTTTGAAAAAGAAGATAGCTCTCAAAAAGAAAAGAAATAGAAAAAAAGAGATTAATAAAAGAGCCAAAAGGCCAAGTAAAAAAGAAAAAAGATTATAAGAAGAGAGCTATCAAAGTATTGAAAAGAGCTAAGTATGTTTATAGCCTTACCACTAGCCAAAAAGGTTTAAAAAAAAAGATGTTTGTATTTGGGTTTTTGCTAGGCGAATTGTCTTGTTAATGTGGGTAGTCTTTAGGAGGGCGAGTGAGCTTAAAAAGAAAAGAAAAATGAGAGAGGGATTAGGATCATTGTTAGTGTACGTGGGTAGATGAGAGTCTAGTCATGTATGCATCAATTGCCTTTACCTTTAGCATTATGCATAAGTTCAACCTTCTTTGAGAGAACCCATTGCTTAAATTACATTACCCACTTGAATGAGATCATATTTGTCTCATAACCTTTGTCCTTGAGCCATATGTATTCGGTTTTAAAGTGCATAAGTGTGATTAGCGGTTTGAGCTTAATGAATGTTAAAGGATAGGATTCTTGGATTGTTTGGGATATGAAAGTCATGATTTGAGATTCAACATATGATGAATATGGCTAAGTTCTTTGGAGTATGAGTTTGTGCATTGCATCTTAGAATTGAGAACTAGGACCATTGAGTTGATTCATTTGTTTAAACACCTTTAAAACCTCTCTTCCTTTCTTGAATTTTGCTTGCTTGAGGACAAGAAAAAGGCAAGTTCGGGGAGTTGATATCCTCATATATTTAGCATATTTAGCATGTATTTAGTGTAGTTTTCATGCATTCATCTTGCACAATAGGCTAGTTTGCACCATTTTAGGTCGTAGAGCACTTTTGCATTAGCATTTGTATGCTTATTGCATTCTTGCATCATATTCAGGTTGTTTTGGACACATCGGAGCTGCGGA
The DNA here is from genome assembly GCA_911865555.2 of Thlaspi arvense. NCBI lineage: Eukaryota > Viridiplantae > Streptophyta > Magnoliopsida > Brassicales > Brassicaceae > Thlaspi > Thlaspi arvense. The sequence goes on from OU466860.2 coordinate 19,042,205, forward strand.
GAACTCGTGGACATGATAAGTATCAAAATGGAGCTTGTGGACACGTGAGGGAACTCAGCCATGCAAGCAAATGACCCGAGATCGAGTAGCAGATCGATCTAGATGAGATCGACCAAAAGATCGACTAAGCCTGGATCATTTCAAGGAAGGGATCGAGATGAGATTGAGTGAGGAGATAAATCGTGAGTACAGACGTGGACTAAGCCATGCAAAACGAGAGCCAGATCGAGTTCACGACTCGATCATCCAAGGATTGAGTAGAAGATGGAGCAAAAGGAGACGATCCACCAGAAGATCGAGCTAGAGATCGATCAACCGACTCGATTTCTAGAACCTTATCCGGCCAGCTCACTTGTTGCACGTAGTGAGGGGACCATTTTTGGTTGTTAAGCCATTTTGGGCGAATTCGTTCCCATCCATTCATTGTGTCGAGAACCAACTTTAGTTTTGCTTTTTCTCTTAGGTGATTTGTCCACTGTTGAACCTTTTTAAGCTTTTGAACTTTGTAAAACCTTCATGTTTTCTTAATCATTGAGTATTTTTCTTAATCGCTTTAGCTTAATCATGTTTATATTCCTTTCATTTGCATCTGAATCGGTTTTAGCTATGTGTAGTGAGTAGTTTATCTTTGGGTTTAAGGTTGGGGCGATTTAGAGGGTTTAAGGGTTTAAGCTTGGAGCTTTTTCTGGTTCTTAACTAATTCTCTTATTGGATTTGGGGGTTTAATTCCTAAAGAGTCTTGGGAAAGATCTTTATGATCTTAGAGATCTCCTTACCTTAGCAGGATTCAGGAGTCTCTTAAAACCGAATCCAAGAGGCTAACACATCCTTTCCCACACACCATGGATGTTTAGGGGGCTAGTCAAGCCACCTTTTGAGATCTATGATTTATGCTCTTTGACCTCTTGTGGAGAACTTGGTCTAGCTCTTATGGAGAACTTGGCGCTTTCTGATGGAAACTATGGCGGAGAATATGCCAGAACATCTAGAGCTGTTGTAAGCGCTGAAGATGAGAGCACAACAAAGAAGGAGATTAAAGCTTTGAATGAAAAGTTAGACAAGCTGCTGAGTGTGTTTTTCAAGAATGTCAGCTTTGTTGGTGATAGTGTTGCTACACAAGAGGAAGATGGGACAGTTGTAGAAGAAGAAGCCTTCTACATGAATCAACAAGGAAGCAGTTTTAACAACTACATAAACCATCCCAACTTCTCTTATAGAAGCAGCAAAGTGGCTAACCCTCAGGATAAAGTCTATCCATCACAAGCTGCTCAACAAAACCAAGGAACCAAACCTTTTGTTCCTTCAACCAGAGGAACTGTCGATCCAGGTCCGGGTACACATCGTAATGCTGTAATGCCATAATCCCCAGCCCGATCCTCTCGAGAGTCTCCAGAACCTCATCCTGAATGCCCAACTTGTGCAGCACTGTGATGTCCGCAACCCTGGTGGGAAGGATCTTCACCACCTGCCACGCATTGTAGAACAGCGTGTCATACTCATCCCACTCCTCCAGTATGTCACAGAACACACAGGTCTGCCACCTCCTACTTCGGAGTTCCTGCCCAAGCAACTTCGTAAGCGATGTTCCGATCTTCTCGCTGTGGCCATGGAGGCCTGAAAACTGGGTAAGTGCTGTGTGACTGCGCTGAACCTGATGCAGTGCTCGAAGACGAGGTCGGTCGCTGTCTCTTCTCATCTCGAGGCATCTGAAAATTCAAACCAAAGATCAACCAAAAACATCACCAAAAGTAATCAATTTTTTAAATTTTGAAAAATAAACGAATCAAGGTGAAACAACCGATGTTGATCAACAATAGTACTACCAGGAACACAATTTAAGCACCAGTTCAACCCAAATCATCCAAAATTTCCAGATTTTTGTAAATTTTATCATGAACTCGAAAATTCAAAAACTTGCAAATCAACCAATAAAATCACGTATCGATGGTGTCATTCATCTAATACAACCTAACTAACCATGATTCAACAGTTAAATCAAGCTAATCAAGTCGAAAATCGAATTTACCAATCGTATGGCGGACTGAAAATTGGTGATTCCAAATACATACCTTCCAGATCTGGAATACTTAGTTTATATTATGAAAGAGGACCAAAATCCACACATATTAGGCTTTTGAATCACTCAATTCGGTTCAAGAAATCAAAAGTTATGATTTAGAGAAAATATATCTAAGTGTTCGTTATTTTGCAGGTGTGAAGCGACGAAGAAGAAGAAGAGAGTTTACGTCGCGTACCTGGTTCGGATGGGTGACGAGTGTCACTTATTTTTTTGTCTGGTTGTCTTTTTTTTTTAGCTGAATAAAATTAAATTAAAATATGAACACAAAAATTAACTAAGTACAGAAAAATAAAACTTACTAGTGGGTTGCCTCCCACTAAGCGCTTGTTTAATATCATTAGCTCGACTGTGATTGCTGTTTAGACAGCAGGTGCATCATCCACAGACACAATGTGTCCTGCTGGAATCTCGGCTTGCGCCCGATAATGCTTCATCCTCTGTCCATTGACAGTGAACTCCTCTCCTTTGGAGTTGGTCAAGACAATGGCGCCATTTGGTCTAGCCTCTTTGACAATGAAGGGACCTGACCAACGAGATCGTAGTTTACCAGGAAGAAGCTGCAACCAAAAGTTGTAAAGGAGTACCTGGTCATTGGGCTCGAAATGTCTGGAGATGATCTTCTTATCATGATATGCCTTTGTCATCTCCTTGTATAACTTGGAGTTTTCATAGGCCATATATCTGATTTCATCCAGTTCATTGAGCTGAATCAAGCGCCTCTCTGCAGCAGGCTTCAGATTGAAGTTCAGCTTCTTGATAGCCCATTCTACTTTGTACTCTAGCTCCACTGGTAGATGGCACGCCTTGCAATAAAGCAGATGGAATGGTGTAGTCCTAAGAGGCGTTTTGTATGCTGTTCTGTAAGCCCACAATGCATCATCAAGTTTTGCTGACCAATCCTTCCTTGTCTTCCCTTCTCGAGAATCTGATTGATCTGTCTATTGCAGACATCAACTTGTCCACTGGTCTGGCGATGATAAGGCATGGCCACTCTGTGCTGTGCACCGTACTTCTTCAGCAGCTTATCAAAGACCTGGTTAATAAAGTGAGAAACACCATCACTGATAACAAATCACGGGACACCAAATCTGGGGTAAATAATGGTCTTAAACAGCTTCAAAACCACTGCAGCATCATTAGTAGGAGTAGCCACCGCCTCTACCCACTTATATACATAGTCAACGACAACCAGAATGTATCTATTCCCATAAGATGAGGGAAAAGGGCCCATAAAGTCAATGCCGTAACAATCAAAGAATTCAACTGCTAGAAAGAAGCTCAGTGGCATCTGATGTCTTCTGCTAATCTTCCGTCTCCTCTTACATGTATCAGAGCGTGTAATGAAGGCTTGTGCATCCTGAAACATAGTAGGCCACCAGAAACCAGCTTGAAGAACTTTGGAGACAGTTTTGAATGTGGAAAAGTGTCGAGCATACTATGAGCCATGACTGTGAAACAGGACGTCTGGAACCTCTGCTTCTGCAAAGCATATCCTATAAATCCCATCAGCACAATGTTTGGAAAGATATTGCTCGTCTTAGTAAAATCTCCTAAGTTCTCTCAAGAACTTCTTCTTCGCATATCCCTTGAAATCATGTGGTTCATCCTCTGCATTATGATAATTGGCAATATCAGCATACCAAGGTCTCTGGGGATCAGTAGTGGCATACACATGCTCTGCAAAAGTTGTTCCCAGGCTTGCACAAATTACAGCCAATGTCTGAGATTAGTGACGACCGTCACTTGGTTTGGGGACGATCGTCGCCAGCTTTGTGACCAATAAGGATCGTGTTTCTGCTTTGTTGGTGACCAGCGTCACCCCCCTGGTGTCGTGATAACATGTTTTTGCAATGAAATTATGTATCAAAGCCCAAATGCAACACTGAGATGTAGTATAGCATGCAAGTGAGTGTCAATCCACACCTAGGGGTAGTAAGTTCACTAAGAATGCAAGGGAATGAACAAAGCTAAGCGAAAATGATAAATGATTGGTAAAATCCCTAAAAACCAAATGCAAAGATGATAACAGATTTTCGCAATGCAATGATGTATCAAGATGCAACAGAGAGGTTATCAAAGCTCTAATGCACACAGAGATATAGTATAGTGAGCAAGAGAGGTATCAATCCACACCTAGGGGTAGGAAGTTCACTAAGAATGCAAAGGATGAGCAAAGCTAAGCAAGAATGATAAATGATTGGTAAAATCCCTAAAAACTAAATGCAAGTGTCAAATGCAAAGCAGAACAATTTTAAAATCCCTGGAAGAGGGTTAACTACCACGAGGAACAAGCGTAATATTTAGAATGCAAGGCTACTAATTATTAAAAATTGACTAGTGGAACGATTACAGAATCGACCACTAGATCGAGCAACAACGATCGATCTCGTCTAAACAACCTAGAATAATGAAATCATGGAATATGCGATTAACAAGAACAAAATTTTATGATGATGGAATGATATTGAACGACTTAAGACACTAAGAAAGAGGGTCTAGGGTTAAGGGTCATGTTCGTGGGTCTCAAAGGTCAAAGCTTAGTTTGAAAACATTGGATCTACTCTCTTTGAGAGGTTCTCTAGGCCTTGAAAACAAAAAAAAGAACCATCCATGGCGTGTGGTATGGATCACTCCTTCATTCTCTTCTCCAAACCCATGGCGTTTGGTGGAAAAATAGATTGAAGGGCGTAAAACATAGATTTCAAACAAATGACCTAACTAATCCCCTAAACAACCATGGCGTGTGGGAAAGGAAGGATTAGCCTCTAGGATTCGATTTTCCAGGACATCTGGATCCTGTCAAGGTAAGACATCCCTCGGATCTTAGAGATCTTGGCGTGAGCGTCTCTAAGCCTTCAGCACTCGAAATCCTAGAAGAGAAAGTGATGAAGAACGAGAAAATACAAAGCTTTAGCCTTTTCAACCCTTTCGAATCGCCCCAACCCCAAAACCCAAATCAACTGCTCGCTACACATAGCTAAAATCAAAGCAAAGGCGATAAACAGAAAGCTAAGCATGATTGAATACGATTGAAAAGAGAAACTTGATTAAAACTTAAAGATTCAAAAGGTTCAAAACTAAAGAAAAGCTTAAGAGTTTCAATGGCGAAAATCGCCTAAGGTGCAAGATAACAAAGGTAAAAGACAGAATGAAAAGTTAAGAAATCGAATGGCTGCTTTTGCTAAAAATGGCTAAACCGTTAGCTGGTCCCCCCTTCGCTAGCCGCCAAATCCAGGTTGGACGGATAAGGTTCGTCTGGGATCGGACAGGAGGCTCGATCTGGCTCTCGACCTTTGGCTTGGATCGGGTGACTTTGGTCGATCTTTGAGTCGATCTCGTCTGGATTGGGTTGGAGGCTCAATCTGGTTCTCGATCTGCATGGCGTCATTTACGTCCGTACTTCAGATCGATCTCCTATCTCGATCTCGGTCTCGATCCGTTTCATTGCATCGACTTGGTCACTCGATCTTCTGGTCGATCTCATCTAGATCGGCCTGCCTTGCTCTATCTGCTACTCGATCTCGAGTCCTTAGTATGCAATCCTGAGTTCTCAAAGTGTCCACGAACTTCCTCACGAGCCTTAGCACGTCCACGAATCCTCCATAGCTCCAAAGTATCCGAAAACAACCTGAATGTGATGCATAATGCAAAAAATATGCAAATGCTAATGCAAAAGTGCTCTAGGACCTAAAACGATGCAAACTAGCCTAAAGTGCAGGGTAAATGCATGAGAAACTATCTTACATGCATGCAAAACACATGAAATATGCAGCAATATCAAAAGACCAAATGCAAAGTAAAACAATTTAAAAATCCCTGAAAGAGGGTTAACTACCACGAGGAACAAGCAAAAGATTAAAAATGCAAGGCTATTAAAAACTAAAAATCGACTAGTGAATCGATCACTGGATCGATCACTAGGTCGAGCAGAATGGATCGATCTACAAGCAACTTAAACAGAAATGGCTTTTGATGAACAAGATGCAACTGAATGGCGAGCGAATGATTAACAGAGATTTAAAACACTAAGAAAGATGGTCTAGGGTTGAGGGTCATATTCATGGATCTCAAAGATTAAAGCTTGGTTTGAAAACATTTAGATCTACTCCTTTAGGAGGTTTCTCTAAGCCTTTGAAAACAAAACAAGAACCATCCATGGCGTGTGGTATGATTCACTCCCTCAATCTCTTCTCCAAACCCATGGCGTGTGGTGGAAAAAGAGATCGAAGGGCAAGGAACACAGATTTCAAACAATGACCTAACTAGTCCCCTTTACAACCATGGCGTGTGGGAAAAGAAAGTCTAGCCTCTATGATCTCATTTTCCAGGACATCTGAATCCTGTCAAGGTAAGACACCCCTTGGATCATAGAGATCTTGGCCTGAGACTCTCTAAGCCTTAAATACTCGAGATCTTAGAAGAGAAGGTAATGAAGAACAAGAAAACTCAAAGCTTCAACCTTTTCAACCCCTTTTGAATCGCCTCAACCTATTAACCCAAACGAAACTACTTGCTACTCATAAAGAAAACCAAACAAAACGCAATAGATGATCTACTAAACATGATTAATGATTGATTAAAAGCAAAAGGTTCAATATTCGAAATGAAAAAGCAAGAAAAAGCTTAAAGGCTCTACAATGGCGGAATCGCCTCCAAAACGAGAGAGAAGAACGAAAAAGATAAAGTGAAAACGTCAGCCCGAAAGCAGGATCGCCGCCTTCCCAAAATGGGCAAACAGCTTGATGGTCGCCCCTTCGCTCGAAGCCAAAAACGGTTAAAGTAGTCTGGGATCAAGCAGGAGGCTCGATCTGGCTCTCGATCTTCGTCTTGGATCAGATGGCCGTGGTCGATCTCTGACTCGATCTGGTGCTGATCGGGTTGGAAGCTCGATCTGGTACTCGATCTGCATGGCGTCACTTACGTCCGTACATCAGATCGATCTTCTCACTCGATCTTGGTCTCGATCCATTTCCTTGCATCGACTTGGTTATTCGATCTTCTGGTCGATCTCGTCTAGATCGACCTGCCTTGCTCGATCCACTACTCGATCTCAGGTCCCTTTGCTGAACGTCTAAGTCTTCCAAGTGTCCATGGGCTCCTCTTGATTCACTAGCACGTCCATGAATCCTCCAAGGCTCCAAAGTATCCGAAAACAACCTGAATGTGATGCATAATGCAAGAAATATGCAAATGGTAATGCAGAAGTGCTCTAGGGCCTAAAATGATGCAAACTAGCCAAATGTGCAAGGTAAATGCATGAGAAATTATCTTATATGCATGCAAAACACACGAAATATGCAGCAATATCAACTTCCCCAAACTTGCCTTTTGCTTGCCCTCAAGCAAACAAAATTCAAGAAGGAAGAGAGGTTTTAAAAAATGGGGGTTTAAGCTTCTTGCAAAGGTGTCTTTCAAATGAATCACTTCAATGGTCCTAGTTCTTAATTCTAAAATGCAATGCACACACTCATACTCCAAAGAACTTCGCCATACTCATCACACAATGAATTTCAAATCATGACTCTCCAATTCCAAACAATCAAAGAATCTTATCCTTTAACATTCATTAATGATCAAACCGTGAATCAAACTTATGCACGTTAAAGCAGAAAACATTTGGCTAAGGACAAAGGCTACGAGCATAGAATGATCTCATTTAAAAGGGTTCAACAATGCAGTGGTTTCTCTCAAGAAAGGTATGAACTTATGCATAATGCTAAAGGTAAAGGCAATTGATGCATACATAACTAGACTCTCATCTACCTATGTACACTAACAATGATCCTAAACCCCCTCTTATTTCTTTTCTTTTTAGCTTATTCACCCTCCTAGATACTACCCTTATCACCAAAGCAATTCGCTTAGCAAAAACCCAAGTTAAAACAGAAAACATCATTACTCTTTAGGCTAGTGGAAAGGCTGAAAACATGTTTAGCTCTTTACTTTTCTCATTGATAGCTCTTTACTTATTCTTTTTCTTTTTTTTTTATTTATCACTTAGGCTCTTTTCTTTCTTTTTTTTTCTTTTTTTATTTATTTGAGAGCTATCTTCTGAAATATACTTAGAGCTTTTTATTTTGAAAACATTGCCTTCCACTTAAAACCTTTTCAAACACTTATAACATCAAACTCTTTTGAAACCGCAAACAAATAAGCAAAACAAACAACCCCAATGAACCCCGAACCTAATCTGAAGCCTAAAACTAGCTTCAAAATGCAAAGCTAGCAATCAAATGAGAGCCTAATCATGTCGCCGAGACCTAACACTTTATGCTAAGTTCAAACCGAAAAGAGGCCTCACAAAGATATCACACAAGAATCATTTGACTTGAAAGAAAGGTAAGGGTTATGGTGGGAGTTTTACTTTGGCTCACAAAAGAGTGGTGAAAGGAGGAAGAGAGCCTAAATATGTATATGATCCATGTGTTCATTTTCAAATGCATAAGTATGATAATTAAAGATCAGATTAAGATTTTCACTTATTAGGATAAGATTCAGTTCATGAATGTTCAAGTCAAGCCACGAAAATCAAAACACATGATCCAAGTATGGTTAGAACTTACTATCTAAGAGTGTACAATGCATCAAAGAACTACTAACTAGGGCCTTGAAACAATTCATGAGCTTAAAACACATTTTAAAGAAAACTTTAACCCCTTATGCAAATGTAAACAACCTAGATGCTTAAAAATTCTAGACTCAATCCTAAAATGTTTAACAAATTGAATGAAACTACATGAATTTTTTTGAAAATTTTTAAAACTTTTACCTATATTTTTTGTTTTTTTTTCTATGCCTTAGATGCAATGAAATGTAATGCAAGACTCAAAGGATGCAAATAGAAAATAAGAGGAAAGAAAACAATGTCAAATAACACACACACTCCCCCAAACTTGAATGACACCGTCTCGGTGGCAAAAAATTCAAAGGAGTTCAAGAACACAAAGCAAAAACAAAGAAAAGATGTGTGGTATGTACAAGGGAAGGTTGTTGGTACCTCGGATCTAGCCTCGGCTGGAACTTGAGGATGTTCCAGACGAGCTAGATGATATGGCTTTGCCTTTGGATGCTGGCTCTTGGAGGGAAAGATGCGCCGGCTGGATGTTGCTACCTTGAGTCTCACGGATGACAACTCCACCGGTTGAAAACTTCCTCTTCTCGGGCTGTTGAACCTCCTCACTTGCAGCCTGCTTTGGCGAAGCCCCTTGAAGCACCTTGATTTTCTTGGCAAGCTTCTTGATGACCTTACTTTGCCATTTGTTGATCTTCCTCTGCATCTCCCCCACATAAGCAAAGAAGTTTTCTGTCTTAGTCCGCGGCTCAAAGTCAATCTTAGGGAGTACAAAGGCTTCGGGGATCTCATCATCCGTGGCAGGAGACTCTGATCTTGGGCGAGTAGCTTGTTGAATGGCGGCTGTGGCTTCTAGAGGAGCAAAGCACTCCTCTACGCTTGGGAGAAACTCGATGTTCCCAATTCCTAACAGCTCGGTTTCGTCCTTGTTTGGCAAGATACACACCCTCTTCTCATTCTCCTCATCAATGAACATATACGCAAAGAAGCCCTCAGCTGGCGTGCGTCCCAAGCTGTCCGTGTTCCTTAGGTATATCTCATCCATGAAAGCTCTTTCCGGAATAGGAGTGAAGTCTTGAAGCAGTACACCAGCTTGCACAAACAAGGGCGTGAGGAAGCCTCCAATAAGTGACGAGCTTGCCTTGCATCTCAAGGCATATGCCTTGTATTTAACTAATGAAGCAGCCAGGATACATCTGTAGTTCACGTCGTCTCCTAGTTGGTCTTCTAACGGCTCATCATTCTCATCGGGGTCACACACAAGATGCTTAACGCCTTTGAACAAGAATTAAAGCTCCGTCTTGGTGACGGTAGGGGCTATTGACCGTCCACTGAAGGTATTGGCGATCAGCTTCAGCGTGTAACGCAGCACCGGACTCCTCACTCTCTTGATCTTCGCAGTATTCGCCTTGTAGTTATTGTTGCTGATGAGGTCCCAAAGATCGTTTGCTTGAGTGAAAGAGGGGAACTCAACCTTCGTGGCAGCAGCATCAAGGCCATAGGCTTGACAAAGCTCCAGGATTGAGAGACTAAAGGGCTGACGCTTGATCTTGAAAGAGATGCGGCCTTGAGAAGGAGTAGGGATGCTCGGGTTTTCGTATGCAAACTCCAAAGTGGCAAGGAAGTCGATTGTCACTTCAGGAAAGGTTGGGCAATCCATCCGTGACAAACACCTGAGCCCTATGTTCTTGAAGAGTTGATCAAAATCTCCCAAAATCCCCATCTTAGCCAGCAACCCTCTATCCGCGAACTTTGTTGGTTCGAACCGGAGCCTCTCTAGCCTCTTCTTGGCTTGCTTTTCCTCTTTAGACCATCTGACCCTCTCCTGAACCACTACTTCTTGACCTTCTCCTTCTTGTGCTGTCTCCTCTCGTGTTCTCTTGGGGGCCATAGTACCTGAAACATAATTCTTAAGAAAAAGAATGAGCAAAGGCGGCGAATGTAGAGAAAAAGACTATGCAAGAGGGAGAAGCTTATAACAAATACCCTAGATTTTTGGGGAATTTATAAAAATTCTAGCAAGAAAATAGAGCAAATCTAGAGATAAGAGCAAATCCAGAATTTTTCCTAATATCTAGCTAGTTTTTAAAAAATTGCTTAAATTCCCTAACATTTAGTTCTGAAGCAAGCAATAAAAAGGTAATTTTCCAAAAAAATTTGAACAGTGATTCAGAAATACCTTGGCAAGCTTGAAAACAGATGTTGTTGATCTTTTGAACATTGAAAATCACACTCTCTGTTGTTTAAGAAACTCGAAACATAAAGTATGAGAGAGTGTGTTCTAACTTGAAAATATAAAGACAAACAAAAATATAAAACTATGGGCAAGTAAGTGGTGTTCTGACAAAAGGTGTGGTCGAGGCACATCTTTCATGGTCAAAGATGCTTGCCTTGACCACTTTTTAAATTTAAAAACTGGAGGGAAAGAAGAAAAGAGGGAAAAGAAATTGTTACCTTGGCACGAGATCGAGTCCATTTGGTCAATCTAGGACTCGATCTCATGCCCATAACAGCCTGGATCGATAGGATTGCTCGATTTATCACTCGATTCAAATTGAATCGAGCCTTGGATCGAGTGCACCTCTCGTTCCTTGATTTTTGGCATGTTGGCTAAGTCCTCTTGATCGAGCCACGTCATCGATTCAGGGGTTGATTTAAGCTTAGATCGAATGACAGATCGAGTAGACTGCTTGATCTATTTTCGAGGATCAAGTGACTTGGTCGATCCACACCTCGTTCGCTTTTCAAGCTGAACGCAATGGTGGGTTGTCCTCTCATGATCGACCGTTCCACTTGATTTTCTACTCGATCTCTTCTAGATCGACTGACACCTCTCGATTCACTAGCTCGATCTAACAATGATCGAGCCAGGATGAGTCGATCCAGCACTCGATCTCTAGCATATATTCGCCTCTCCTTACTCCTTTTGGATCCAAGATCATGGCCTGTAATCCCTTATACCTTTTCCTACACACTTAAAAGATAAAAACATAAAACTGAAAGAGAAAGAAAACAGAAATACCTCCTTGATCTCAAACGGTCCGCACCACCTTGATTTGAGCTTTCCTGGAAAGAGCTTCAACCTCGAGTTGTAGAGCAATACTAAACTGCCTTCCTTAAGCTCTTGATGAACCAGCTTCTTGTCATGAGCCGCCTTAGTACGCTCCTTGTAGATCCTAGCACTTTCGTAGGCGTCCAGCTTTAGCTCATCAAGCTCATCAAGCTCATGTAGCTGAATCAACCGCTTCTCCTGAGCTGTCTTGAGATCAAAGTTCAGCCGCTTCACAGCCAACAATGCTCTATGTTCCAGCTCAACGGGGAGGTGACATCCCTTACCGTAGAGAAGAGTGAAAGGGGTTGTTCGTATGGGCGTTTTGAAAGCGGTCTAGTAAGCCCACAAAGCGTCGTCTAGCTTAGCCGCCCAATCCTTCCTAGTAGTACCAACTGTCCGCTCAAGTATAGCTTTGATCTGCCAGTTAGAGACCTCTACTTGCCCACTCGTTTGAGGGTGGTAAGGTGTACCTACCTTGTGCTTCACGCCATACTTCCTTAAGAGGCTTTCAAACACTTTTTTGATGATATGGCTGCCACCGTCGCTGATCACAACCTTAAGGACTCCAAAACACGGGAATATGATGGTCTTGAAGAGCTTAATCACCACCTTGGAGTCGTTTGTATGGGAAGCAATGGCCTCAACCCATTTAGAAACGTAGTCAACCGCTACTAGGATAAACTTGTTGCCGTAAGAAGATGGGAAAGGCCCCATGAAATCTATGCCCCATGCGTCAAAGACATCAACCTCAAAGATGGGAACTTGAGGCATCTCGTTTCTGTTGGTGATGTTCCCTGCCCGTTGACAAGCCTCACAACTCATCACAATCGTGAGCGTCCTTGAAGATGTATGGGCACCAGAAACCCGCTTGTAGCACCTTTGTAGCCGTTTGAAGGAAGCGAAATGACCACGTTATGAAGAGCCATGGCAGTGAAGGAGAATATCCTTAGCTTCTTCCCTTGTTACACACCTCCTATACAAGCTGTCCACACCCCTCTTGTACAAATACGGCTCGTCCCAAATGTAATGTGAGACATCTCTCATAAACTTCTTCTTATGGTAATGATCAAGGTAAGTTGGCTCCTCTCCACATGCAAAGAAGGTTACAATGTCAGCGTACCAAGGAAGATCCTCTTCTTTGAAGTTCAAAACCTCCTCAAACATGTCCTCAAGCTTCTCACAAACCGCCGTAGTGATCATCATGAGTTGTTCCTCCGGAAGCGAATCATCTAGGGGTAAAGCTTCATTGATCCTCATCCTGGAAAGTTGATCTGCAACCCCATTCTCAATGCCCTTCTTGTCCTTTATCTCCATATCAAACTCTTGTAAAAGGAGAATCCATCTTAACAGCCTTGGTTTAGTGTCCTTCTTCGAGTAGATGTATCTCAAAGCTGCATGATCCGTGTAGACAACGGCCATGGCTCCTACCAAATACGATCTGAACTTCTCGAATGCAAACACAACTGCCAACAGCCCTTTCTCGGTTGTAGTGTATATGGCTTGCATGTCATCCAAGGTACGTGAAGCATAGTAAATCACATGCAGCCGCTTGTCTTTCCTCTGACCAAGAACAGCGCCCACGGTGTAGTCGCTAGCGTCACACATTATCTCGAACGATAGAGTCCAGTTTGGTGCTTGCACTATAGGCGCGGATACTAGAGCCTCCTTGATTGTCACGAAAGCATGAAGGCAATCCTCATCAAACAAAATGTCAGCTTCCTTGCACAACAGCCTTGTGAGAGGGCGTGCAATCTTGGAAAAATCTTTGAAGAAGCGCCTGTAGAAGCCAGCATGGCCTAGGAAACTCCTCACTCCTTTGAAATTAACCGGCGGCTCAAGACTCATCCTGACCTCAACTTTGGCTTTTTCAACCTCTATGCCTTTCTCTGATATCTTGTGGCCAAGCACGATCCCTTCCTTCACCATGAAGTGACACTTCTCCCAGTTAAGCACAAGATTCGTCTCTTCACAACGCTTTAGTACCTTGCAAAGATTCAACAAACACGCAGAAAAAGACGCACCATATACAGAGAATTCATCCAGAAAACACTTCTACCATCTCTTATATTATATCAGAGAAGATCGACATCATACACCGCTGAAACGTAGACGGTGCGTTACACAACCCGAATGGCATCCTTCGATATGCGGAGGTGCCATAAGGGCATGTAAAGGTCGTCTTCTCTTGATCATTCGGATGGATTGGTATTTGAAAGAAACCACTATATCCATCAAGAAAGCAATAATAAGGATGATTAGCAAGCCTCTCGAGCATTTGATCAATAAAAGGTAAAGGAAAATGATCCTTTCTAGTAGCAAGATTAAGCTTCCTATAGTCTATACACATACGGTGACCAGTTATAGTCCTAGTTGGTATAAGCTCATCTTTATCATTCTTAATGACCGTGATCCCTCCCTTCTTACGCACCATGTGTACAGGGGAAACCCACGGAGGATAGATCACGTCAGCCTCTAACAGCTTAAGAATCTCTTTCTTAACAACCTCCTTTAAATTAGGATTCAAACGCCTTTGGTGTTCTATAGAAGAGGCATTCTCATTATCCAAGTGAATCCTATGAGTGTAAAGCATTGGTGAAAGGCCCTTGATGTCACTTAGAGAGTACCCAATGGCCTTCCTAAACTTTCTTAGCTCATTTAGGAGCGAGTGCAACTCATCATCACTTAAGTTTTCATTCTCAATCATGGGGTAGGTATCATTAAGCCCTAAGAAAGCATACCTAAGCCCTTTTAGGAGCTCCTTTAGGTCCACCTTTGGGGCCAGCAGCTCGCTCCAGTCCTCCTCGTGGCTCTTTTTATCGTTCCTTTCCTCAGTAGCCTCCTTAGAACCCGAGACATGACCCAAAAGACTGCTTTCTTGAACCGTTGTCCCCTCCGAGATTGAGTCCTCCAGTCGATCTTGCACTCGTTCTGGCCCATATCGAGCATTTTCACTCGATTCGCCCACTCGATTTGATGTGGATCGAGTAGGAGATCGAGTCCCCGTCTCGTTCTCTGAAATGATCGATTGGCTTCTTTTGATCTTCCCATCGATTGTCTTGCTGGATCGACTGCATTCAGGTCGATCACTTACTCGATTTAAGTGGGATTGAGTAATAGATTGGGTGTCTGAGTCGTTCTCTTCTCTGGATCGACCAGTCCTTTCGATCTTCTTGTCGATTGCTGTCATAGATCGAGTGATATCCTCGATTTCCTGATCGATCTCAAGGCAGCCGCCTTCATCTTCCATCACGACCTTCCTAGAATCAAGGAGGTTGGCGTATTCTTGAGTCATCTCACTTAGAAAACCAAACTCCCCGGGCTCCTTAGTCAATGCCAGCTTCAAGTGATCCTCTTATGCCAACTCCTCCAGCAGCTCATCGGCTAATGCATCCAACGTTTCAATGTAGAATGCTTGTCCTTCTATAGTCGGATTCTTCAGGACCTCGTTGATATTAAAATCCAGCCTTACGTCCTTGCCAAGATGAAGAGCCATCTTCCCTTTCTTGACATCAATGATTGCTCCGGCGGTTGCAAGGAATGGCCTCCCAAGTATAAGCGGATTCTTAGTTTCTTCATCCATTTCTTACACAACGAAGTCTGTAGGCATGTTTACACCACCGACCCTCACTGGTAAGTCCTCAAGCAAACCCACGGGTAACCTCACGCTTCTATCAGCTAACACCTAGGAGATTCTACACTCTTTGAACCGTGTGAAACCTGGCTTCTTTGCTATAGAATGGGGCATCAGATTTATACTAGCACCAAGATCGCATAAACAGCTCTGAAATGCTAAAGGACCGAGAGCACATGGTATAGTGAAGCTTCCTGGATCTTCCAACTTCTTGGGGACTATCTCCTTGTCTATAATGGCGCTACACTCTTCACTAAGCACCAGCACTTCCTTGCTTTCCTTGTTCTTCTTTGTAAGCGTGTCCTTGAAAAATTTAGCACACTTAGGCATCAATTCTAGACAATCCACAAGGGGTAGCTTGATCTGTACGTCCCTTAGATGCTTCTCAAACAAGAGCCTATGCTTCTCTATAAGCTGTTTCATGAAGCGGCCGGGAAAAGGAAGCTTAGGAACATAAGGTGGAGGTATGTACTCATCCTTCTCCTCGGTTGCTTTCTCCGCTTGCTTCTTTACAGCTGCTTATTTGCCCTTTGTTGGCCGCTCTATCCACACGTTGTGGAAGTTGATCTCATCATCAGCCGACGGCTTATCCTCCCCCTCTTGAACCACAATGTCCTTATTGTTCTTAGGTGCAACCCTCGGTGGAAGCTCTTTCTCACTTCTTAGTGTGATAGCGAAGAAAGGTGAACGGATCAAGAGATAGCCGAGGGGATAAGGATCGGATCGTATCGTGAGCCGAGAGATTCTTAGGGAGGTCGGATATCTTTGTTTTGGTGCGGTTTTCATCGGGATTTCTTCTGACTAATCTGTTTCCAGCCTTGTCTAAGGTGAGTGCGTGACTGTGGTTGGTGTCTAGGACCGTAGGATTGCTAGGGTTGGATGTTTGCATGTTCATTGTGTGATTTTCATGTTATGTGTTTAGAACTGATAAGCAATGTTTATGTTATGACATATTGTGGAGTTTACCATGGCATATATGATGTTTAGCTAACCTCAGGGTAATCCGGATCATGTACTAGCTTAGGGGATGTGGGATTCTCGCTGAAGTAGACATGGGTCTTAAAAAGGGATTGATCTTGGTTGGTTAGGCTAGATGATCATGGCCATTTGGTATTGTTATGTCTATTGCGAATTGATTGTGTTGAATGTTGAATCTGAAAGTATGATTGAGTTTTTGGTACTGACCAGGTGTTACGGGATGACCGTACTCACTAAGTAATTATGAAATACTTATGCCTCTCATCTTGAGTGTGCAGGTACTAAGCAGTAAAGGGGCGAGACCAGGCGGCAGTGATGGATATGGATGGATCGGGACTGGGTTTTATTTATGTTTAAGACGTTGTGCTTTGTCTTATGGCTTTGGTGTTTGACTATTTAGGTTGCTCGTTTGTATTCATTAGCGAACCATTGTGATTTGTTTAAGTTTGCACCGACCATCGCTGAGATAAACTGGTACGCGATCGGATATATCCCTAAGTGTTGAGTTTTCATCGGATAACCTCGAGCTAATAGCCTTGTGTTCTGGGGTTTCTGAGGGAAAACAGAGTTTGGCTCGAAGAAAGGTGAACGGATCAAGAGATAGCCAAGGGGTTAATGATCGGATCGTACCGTGAGCCGAGAGATTCTTTGGGAGGTCCGATATCTTCGTTTTGGTGCGGTTTTAATCGGGATTTCTTCTGACTAATCTGTTTCCAGCCTTGTCTAAGGTGAGTGCGTGACTGTGGGTTGTGTCTAGGACCGTAGGATTGCTAGGGTTGAATATTTGCATGTTGATTATGTGATTTTCTTGTTATGTGTTTAGAACTGATAAGCAATGTTTATGTTATGATATATTGTGGAGTTTACCATGGCATATATGATGTTTAGCTAACCTCAGGGTAATCCGGATCATGTACTAGCTTAGGGGATGTGGGATTCTCACTGAAGTAGACACGGGTCTTAAAAAGGGATTGATCTTGGTTGGTTAGGCTAGATGATCATGGCCGTTTGATATTGTTATGTCAATTGCGAATTGATTGTGTTTAATGTTGAATCCGAAAGTATGATTGCGTGTTTGGTACTGACCAGGTGTTACGGGATGACCGTACTCACTAAGTAATTATGAAATACTTATGCCTCTCATCTTGAGTGTGCAGGTACTAAGCAGTAAAAGGGCTAGACCAGGCGGCAGTGATGGATATGGATGGATCGGGACTGGGTTTTATTTATGTTTAAGACGTTGTGCTTTGTCTTATGATTTTTGTGTTTGACTATTTAGGTTGCTAGATGATCGTTTGTATTCATTAGCGAACCATTGTGATTTGTTTAAGTTTGCCCCGAATCCTGTTTAAGTGTTTTATAAAAGCTAAATGAATGAAATGAGTTGCTTTATATTCCGCTGTGTATTGATAAGAAAGAATAAGAATAAAGGAAAAAGTTCAGAAAATATGGATAAGTATAGAAAAAGACTTAGAGGATCTACTGGGACACAGCAGCCGTAAGGTTTAGCGGGTTGGGTTACCACAGGTCCTGTAGCATCCGTATCCGAGAAAATGTGGAATGATCGTACCGGACAGGACATTGTCCAAGGAATGACCGAGCCAAGGGTCGGATATTTGCTGGGAAATGGAGGTTCGGACTATGGTCGGGTGTTGACCGGTGAAATAGTTTGATATGGGCTGGATAGCCGAGCCGGATGGACCATATCTGAGGGAAAACGGGGTCCAGTCCGTGGGAAATGGGATGTATCCCGGTGCAGTGGGATTTATCCGAGAGTCTGGGAGGTTAGTCCGAGTGTTAGTGGACTGTCTCCGAGGGAGTAACGGAAACCTCCGAGAGAATTAGAGGATTAGCCGAGGCGGGACGAGTTGTCTGAGAGGAAAAGGAAAATCCGGATGGAAAATGGAAGACACCTCGGATAAGAGCGGTTTATCCGAGTGGGAAGGGATTTGGGCCGTGGGCCAAGTGTTTGGTCGGCTATTATGTGGTTTATCGAGGGAATGGTCGAGCCGGTACAGGGAATAGCCGAGAGAATCGAATCGGACCGGGATAAAACTTACTGGAACTAGGAAAACGTCGGATAAGTCCGGGTTACCTAGGATTTTACGAGTATTTAAGGAATTTTAAGACTTTTCTCGGGAGAGTTGTGTTTATTCGAGAGCAATAAAGCAAAGAAAGAGAATAGTCGAGAGAAGGCCCTAAGAAAAACAGTTTATCCCGAGGACATCCGAGAGAGATCAGGTTATCGCCGAGCAGAACCGACCATCGCTGAGATAAACTGGTAAGCGATCGGATATATCCCTAAGTGTTGAGTTTTCATCGGATAACCTCGAGCTAATAACCTTATTTTGTGGGGTTTCTGAGGGAAAACAGACTTTGGCTCGAAGAAAGGTGAACGGATCAAGAGATAGCCGAGGGGATAAGGATCGGATCGTACCGTGAGCCGAGAGATTCTTAAGGAGGTCGGATATCTTCGTATTGGTGCGGTTTTCATCGGGATTTCTTCTGACTAATCTATTTCCAGCCTTGTCTAAGGTGAGTGCGTGACTGTGGTTGGTGTCTAGGACCGTAGGATTGCTAGGGTTGAATGTTTGCATGTTGATTGTGTGATTTTCATGTTATGTGTTTAGAACTGATAAGCAATGTTTATGTTATGATATATTGTGGAGTTTACCATGGCATATATGATGTTTAGCTAACCTCAGGGTAATCCGGATCATGTACTAGCTTAGGGGATGTGGGATTCTCGCTGAAATAGACATGGGTCTTAAAAAGGGATTGATCTTGGTTGGTTAGGCTACATGATCATGGCTGTTTGATATTGTTATGTCAATTGCGAATTGATTGTGTTGAATGTTGAATCCGAAAGTATGATTGCGTGTTTGGTACTGAACAGGTGTTACGGGATGACCGTACTCACTAAATAATTATGAAATACTTATGCCTCTCATCTTGAGTGTGCAGGTACTAAGCAGTAAAGGGGCGAGACCAGGCGGCAGTGATGGATATGGATGGATCGGGACTGGGTTTTATTTATGTTTAAGACGTTGTGCTTTGTCTTATGGCTTTGGTGTTTGACTATTTAGGTTGCTAGATGATCGTTTGTATTCATTAGCGAACCATTGTGATTTGTTTAAGTTTGCCCCGAATCCTGTTTAAGTGTTTTATAAAAGCTAAATGAATGAAATGAGTTGCTTTATATTCCGCTGTGTATTGATAAGAAAGAATAAGAATAAAGGAAAAAGTTCAAAAAATATGGCTAAGTATAGAAACAGACTTAGAGGATGTAGTGGGACACAGCCGCGGTACGGTTTACCGGGTTGGGTTACCACAGGTCCTGTAGCATTCGTATCCGAGAAAATGTGGAATGATCGTACCGGACAGGGCATTGTCCAAAGAATGACCGAGCCAAGGGTCAGATATTGGCTGGGAAGTGGAGGTTCAGACTATGGTCGGGTGTTGACCGGTGAAATAGTTGGATATGGGCTGGATAGCCGAGCCGGATGGACCACATCTGAGGGAAAACAGGGTCCAGTGTGTTGGAAATTTGATTTATCCCGATGCAGTGGGATTTATCCGAGAGTCTGGGAGGTTAGTCCGAGTGTCAGTGGACTGTCTCCGAGGAAGTAACGGAAACCTCTGACAGAATTAGAGGATTAGCCGAGGCGGGACGAGTTGTCCGAGAGGAAAAAGAAAATCCGGATGGAAAATGGAAAACACCTCGGATAAGAGCGGTTTATCCGAGTGGGAAGGGATTTGGGCCGTGGGCCAAGTGTTTGGTCGGCTATTTTGTGGTTTATCGAGGGAATGGTCGAGCCGGTACAGGGAATAGCCGAGAGAATCGAATCGGACCGGGATAAAACTTACTGGAACCAGGAAAACGTCGGATAAGTCCGGGTTACCTAGGGTTTTACGAGTATTTAAGGGATTGTGAGACTTTTCTCGGGAGAGTTGTGTTTATTCGAGAGCAATAAAGAAAAGAAAGAGAATAGTCGAGAGAAAACCATAAGAAAAACAGTTTATCCCGAGGACATCCGAGAGAGATCAGGTTATCGCCGAGCAGAACCGACCATCGCTGGGATAAACTGGTAAGCGATCGGATATTTCCCTAAGTGTTGAGTTTTCATCGGATAACCTCGAGCTAATAACCTTATTTTGTGGGGTTTCTGAGGGAAAACAGAGTTTGGCTCGAAGAAAGGTGAACGGATCAAGAGATAGCCGAGGGGATAAGGATCGGATCGTATCGTATCGTGAGCCGAGAGATTCTTAGGGAGGTCGGATATCTTCGTTTTGGTGCGGTTTTCATCGGGATTTCTTCTGACTAATCTGTTTCCAGCCTTGTCTAAGGTGAGTGTGTGACTGTGGTTGGTGTCTAGGACCGTAGGATTGCTAGGGTTGGATGTTTGCATGTTGATTGTGTGATTTTCATGTTATGTGTTTAGAACTGATAAGCAATGTTTATGTTATGATATATTGTGGAGTTTACCATGGCATATATGATGTTTAGCTAACCTCAGGGTAATCCGGATCATGTACTAGCTTAGGGGATGTGGGATTCTCGCTGAAGTAGACATGGGTCTTAAAAAGGGATTGATCTTGGTTGGTTAGGCTAGATGATCATGGCCGTTTGGTATTGTTATGTCTATGGCGAATTGATTGTGTTGAATGTTGAATCTGAAAGTATGATTGAGTTTTTGGTAATGACCAGGTGTTACGGGATGACCGTACTCACTAAGTAATTATGAAATACTTATGCCTCTCATCTTGAGTGTGCAGGTACTAAGCAGTAAAGGGGCGAGACCAGGCGGCAGTGATGGATATGGATGGATCGGGACTGGGTTTTATTTATGTTTAAGACGTTGTGCTTTGTCTTATGGCTTTGGTGTTTGACTATTTAGGTTGCTAGATGATCGTTTGTATTCATTAGCGAACCATTGTGATTTGTTTAAGTTTGCCCCGAATCCTGTTTAAGTGTTTTATAAAAGCTAAATGAATGAAATGAGTTGTTTTATATTCCGCTGTGTATTGATAAGAAAGAATAAGAATAAAGGAAAAAGTTCAGAAAATATGGCTAAGTATAGAAACAGACTTAGAGGATGTAGTGAGACATAGCCGCGGTACGGTTTACCGGGTTGGGTTACCACATGTCTTGTAGCATCCGTATCCGAGAAAATGTGGAATGATCGTACCGGACAGGGCATTGTCCAAGGAATGACCGAGCCAAGGGTCGGATATTGGCTGGGAAATGGAGGTTCGGACTATGGTCGGGTGTTGACCGGTGAAATAGTTGGATATGGGCTGGATAGCCGAGCCGGATGGACCATATATGAGGGAAAACAGGGTCCAGTCCGTGGGAAATGGGATTTATCCCGCTGCAGTGGGATTTATCCGAGAGTCTCGAAGGTTAGTCCGAGTGTCAGTGGACTGTCTCCGAGGGAGTAACGGAAACCTCCAAGAGAATTAGAGGATTAGCCGAGGCGGGACGAGTTGTCCGAGAGGAAAAGGAAAATCCGGATGGAAAATGGAAAACACCTCAAATAAGGGCGGTTTATCCGAGTGGGTAGAGATTTGGGCCGTGGGCCAAGTGTTTGGTCAGCTATTTTGTGGTTTATCGAGGGAATGGTCGAGCCGGTACAGGGAATAGCCGAGAGAATCGAATCGGACCGGGATAAAACTTACTGGAACCAGGAAAACGTCGGATAAGTCCGGGTTATCTAGGGCTTTACGAGTATTTAAGGGATTTTGAGACTTTTCTCGGGAGAGTTGTGTTTATTCGAGAGCAATAAAGCAAAGAAAGAGAATAGTCGAGAGAAAACCCTAAGAAAAACAGTTTATTCCCGAGGACATCCGAGAGAGATCAGGTTATCGCCGAGCAGAACCGACCATCGCCGAGATAAACTGGTAAGCGATCGGATATTTCCCTAAGTGTTGAGTTTTCATCGGATAACCTCGAGCTAATAGCCTTGTTTTGTGGGGTTTCTGAGGGAAAACAGAGTTTGGCTCAAAGAAAGGTGAACGGATCAAGAGATAGCCGAGGGGATAAGGATCGGATCGTACCGTGAACCGAGAGATTCTTAGGGAGATCGGATATCTTCGTTTTGGTGCGGTTTTCATCGGGATTTCTTCTGACCAATCTGTTTCCAGCCTTGTCTAAGGTGAGTGCGTGACTTTGGTTGGGTCTAGGACCGTAGGATTGCTAGGGTTGAGTGTTTTGCATGTTGATTGTGTGATTTTCATGTTATGTGTTTAAAACTGATAAGCAATGTTTATGTTATGATATATTGTGGAGTTTACCATGGCATATATAATATTTAGCTAACCTCAGGGTAATCCGGATCATGTACTAGCTTAGGGGATGTGGGATTCTCGCTGAAGTAGACATGGGTCTTAAAAAGGGATTGATCTTTGTTGGTTAAGCTAGATGATCATGGCCGTTTGATATTGTTATGTCTATTGCGAATTGATTGTGTTGAATGTTGAATCCGAAAGTATGATTGCGTGTTTGGTACTGACCAGATGTTACGGGATGGCCGTACTCACTAAGTATTTATGAAATACGTATGCCTCTCATCTTGAGTGTGCAGATACTAAGCAGTAAAGGGGCGAGACCAGGCGGCAGTGATGGATATGGATGGATCGGGACTGGGTTTTATTTATGTTTAAGACGTTGTGCTTTGTCTTATGGCTTTGGTGTTTGACTATTTAGGTTGCTAGATGATCGTTTGTATTCATTAGCGAACCATTGTGATTTGTTAAAGTGTGCCCTGAATCCTGTTTAAGTGTTTTATAAAAGCTAAATGAATGAAATGAGTTGCTTTATATTCCGCTGTGTATTGATAAGAAAGAATAAGAATAAAGGAAAAAGTTCAGAAAATATGGCTAAGTATAGAAACAGACTTAGAGGATGTAGTGGGACACAGCCGCGGTACGGTTTACCGGGTTGGGTTACCACAGGTCCTGTAGCATCCGTATCCGAGAAAATGTGGAATGATCGTACCGGACAGGTCATAGTCCAAGGAATGACCGAGCCAAGGGTCGGATATTGGCTGGGAAATGGAGGTTCGGTCTATGGTCGGGTGTTGACCGGTGAAATAGTCGGATATGGGCTGGATGGCTGAGCCGGATGGACCATATATGAGGGAAAACAGGGTCCAGTCCGTGGGAAATGGGATTTATCCCAGTGCAGTGGGATTTATCCGAGAGTCTGGAAGGTTAGTCCGAGTGTCAGTGGACTGTCTCCGAGGGAGTAACGGAAACCTCCGAGAGAATTAGAGGATTAGCCAAGGCGGGACGAGTTGTCCGAGAGGAAAAGGAAAATCCGGATGGAAAATGGAAAACACCTCGGATAAGGGCGGTTTATCCGAGTGGGAAGGGATTTGGGCCGTGGGCCAAGTGTTTGGTCGGCTATTTTGTGGTTTATCGAGGGAATGGTCGAGCCGGTACAGGGAATAGCCGAGAGAATCGAATCGGACCGGGATAAAACTTACTGGAACCAGGAAAACGTCGGATAAGTCCGGGTTACCTAGGGTTTTACGAGTATTTAAGGGATTTAGAGACTTTTCTCGGGAGAGTTGTGTTTATTCGAGAGCAATAAAGCAAAGAAAGAGAATAGTCGAGAGAAAACCCTAAGAAAAACAGTTTATCCCGAGGACATCCGAGAGAGATCAGGTTATCGCCGAGCAGAACCGACCATCGCCGAGATAAACTGGTAAGCGATCGGATATTTCCCTAAGTGTTGAGTTTTCATCGGATAACCTCGAGATAATAGCCTTGTGTTGTGGGGTTTCTGAGGGAAAACAGAGTTTGGCTCGAAAAAAGGTGAACGGATCAAGAGATAGCCGAGGGAGTAAGGATCGGATCGTACTGTTAGCCGAGTGATTCTTAGGGAGGTCGGATATCTTCGTTTTGGTGTGGTTTTCATCGGGATTTCTTCTGACTAATCTGTTTCCAGCCTTGTCTAAGGTGAGTGCGTGACTGTGGTTGGTGTCTAGGACCGTAGGATTGCTAGGGTTGAATGTTTGCATGTTGATTGTGTGATTTTCATGTTATGTGTTTAGAACTGATAAGCAATGTTTATGTTATGATATATTGTGGAGTTTACCATGGCATATATGATGTTTAGCTAACCTCAGGGTAATCCGGATCATGTACTAGCTTAGGAGATGTGGGATTCTCGCTGAAGTAGACATGGGTCTTAAAAAGGGATTGATCTTTGTTGGTTAGGCTAGATGATCATGGCCGTTTGATATTGTTATGTCAATTGCGAATTGATTGTGTTGAATGTTGAATCCGAAAGTATGATTGCGTGTTTGGTACTGACCAGGTGTTACGGGATGACTGTACTCACTAAGTAATTATGAAAGACTTCTGCCTCTCATCTTGAGTGTGCAGGTACTAAGCAGTAAAGGGGCGAGACTAGGCGGCAGTGATGGATATGGATGGATCGGGACTGGGTTTTATTTATGTTTAAGACGTTGTGCTTTGTCTTATGGCTTTGGTGTTTGACTATTTAGGTTGCTAGATGATCGTTTGTATTCATTAGCGAACCATTGTGATTTGTTTAAGTTTGCCCTGAATCCTGTTTAAGTGTTTTATAAAAGCTAAATGAATGAAATGAGTTGCTTTATATTCCGCTGTGTATTGATAAGAAAGAATAAGAATAAAGGAAAAAGTTCAGAAAATATGGCTAAGTATAGAAACAGACTTAGAGGATGTAGTGGGACACAGCCGCGGTACGGTTTACCGGGTTGGGTTACCACAGGTCCTGTAGCATCCGTATCCGAGAAAATGTGGAATGATCGTACCGGACAGGTCATAGTCCAAGGAATGACCGAGCCAAGGGTCGGATATTGGCTGGGAAATGGAGGTTCGGTCTATGGTCGGGTGTTGACCGGTGAAATAGTCGGATATGGGCTGGATGGCTGAGCCGGATGGACCATATATGAGGGAAAACAGGGTCCAGTCCGTGGGAAATGGGATTTATCCCAGTGCAGTGGGATTTATCCGAGAGTCTGGAAGGTTAGTCCGAGTGTCAGTGGACTGTCTCCGAGGGAGTAACGGAAACCTCCGAGAGAATTAGAGGATTAGCCAAGGCGGGACGAGTTGTCCGAGAGGAAAAGGAAAATCCGGATGGAAAATGGAAAACACCTCGGATAAGGGCGGTTTATCCGAGTGGGAAGGGATTTGGGCCGTGGGCCAAGTGTTTGGTCGGCTATTTTGTGGTTTATCGAGGGAATGGTCGAGCCGGTACAGGGAATAGCCGAGAGAATCGAATCGGACCGGGATAAAAACTTACTGGAACCAGGAAAACGTCGGATAAGTCCGGGTTACCTAGGGGTTTTACGAGTATTTAAGGGATTTAGAGACTTTTCTCGGGAGAGTTGTGTTTATTCGAGAGCAATAAAGCAAAGAAAGAGAATAGTCGAGAGAAAACCCTAAGAAAAACAGTTTATCCCGAGGACATCCGAGAGAGATCAGGTTATCGCCGAGCAGAACCGACCATCGCCGAGATAAACTGGTAAGCGATCGGATATTTCCCTAAGTGTTGAGTTTTCATCGGATAACCTCGAGATAATAGCCTTGTGTTGTGGGGTTTCTGAGGGAAAACAGAGTTTGGCTCGAAAAAAGGTGAACGGATCAAGAGATAGCCGAGGGAGTAAGGATCGGATCGTACCGTGAGCCGAGTGATTCTTAGGGAGGTCGGATATCTTCGTTTTGGTGTGGTTTTCATCGGGATTTCTTATGACTAATCTGTTTCCAGCCTTGTCTAAGGTGAGTGCGTGACTGTGGTTGGTGTCTAGGACCGTAGGATTGCTAGGGTTGAATGTTTGCATGTTGATTGTGTGATTTTCATGTTATGTGTTTAGAACTGATAAGCAATGTTTATGTTATGATATATTGTGGAGTTTACCATGGCATATATGATGTTTAGCTAACCTCAAGGTAATCCGGATCATGTACTAGCTTAGGAGATGTGGGATTCTCGCTGAAGTAGACATGGGTCTTAAAAAGGGATTGATCTTTGTTGGTTAGGCTAGATGATCATGGCCGTTTGATATTGTTATGTCAATTGCGAATTGATTGTGTTGAATGTTGAATCCGAAAGTATGATTGCGTGTTTGGTACTGACCAGGTGTTACGGGATGACTGTACTCACTAAGTAATTATGAAATACTTCTGCCTCTCATCTTGAGTGTGCAGGTACTAAGCAGTAAAGGGGCGAGACCAGGCGGCAGTGATGGATATGGATGGATCGGGACTGGGTTTTATTTATGTTTAAGACGTTGTGCTTTGTCTTATGGCTTTGGTGTTTGACTATTTAGGTTGCTAGATGATCGTTTGTATTCATTAGCGAACCATTGTGATTTGTTTAAGTTTGCCCTGAATCCTGTTTAAGTGTTTTATAAAAGCTAAATGAATGAAATGAGTTGCTTTATATTCCGCTGTGTATTGATAAGAAAGAATAAGAATAAAGGAAAAAGTTCAGAAAATATGGCTAAGTATAGAAACAGACTTAGAGGATGTAGTGGGACACAGCCGCGGTACGGTTTACCGGGTTGGGTTACCACAGGTCCTGTAGCATCCGTATCCGAGAAAATGTGGAATGATCGTACCGGACAGGTCATAGTCCAAGGAATGACCGAGCCAAGGGTCGGATATTGGCTGGGAAATGGAGGTTCGGTCTATGGTCGGGTGTTGACCGGTGAAATAGTCGGATATGGGCTGGATGGCTGAGCCGGATGGACCATATATGAGGGAAAAAACAGGGTCCAGTCCGTGGGAAATGGGATTTATCCCAGTGCAGTGGGATTTATCCGAGAGTCTGGAAGGTTAGTCCGAGTGTCAGTGGACTGTCTCCGAGGGAGTAACGGAAACCTCCGAGAGAATTAGAGGATTAGCCAAGGCGGGACGAGTTGTCCGAGAGGAAAAGGAAAATCCGGATGGAAAATGGAAAACACCTCGGATAAGGGCGGTTTATCCGAGTGGGAAGGGATTTGGGCCGTGGGCCAAGTGTTTGGTCGGCTATTTTGTGGTTTATCGAGGGAATGGTCGAGCCGGTACAGGGAATAGCCGAGAGAATCGAATCGGACCGGGATAAACTTACTGGAACCAGGAAAACGTCGGATAAGTCCGGGTTACCTAGGGTTTTACGAGTATTTAAGGGATTTAGAGACTTTTCTCGGGAGAGTTGTGTTTATTCGAGAGCAATAAAGCAAAGAAAGAGAATAGTCGAGAGAAAACCCTAAGAAAAACAGTTTATCCCGAGGACATCCGAGAGAGATCAGGTTATCGCCGAGCAGAACCGACCATCGCCGAGATAAACTAGTAAGCGATCGGATATTTCCCTAAGTGTTGAGTTTTCATCGGATAACCTCGAGATAATAGCCTTGTGTTGTGGGGTTTCTGAGGGAAAACAGAGTTTGGCTCGAAAAAAGGTGAACGGATCAAGAGATAGCCGAGGGAGTAAGGATCGGATCGTACCGTGAGCCGAGTGATTCTTAGGGAGGTCGGATATCTTCGTTTTGGTGTGGTTTTCATCGGTATTTCTTCTGACTAATCTGTTTCCAGCCTTGTCTAAGGTGAGTGCGTGACTGTGGTTGGTGTCTAGGACCGTAGGATTGCTAGGGTTGAATGTTTGCATGTTGATTGTGTGATTTTCATGTTATGTGTTTAGAACTGATAAGCAATGTTTATGTTATGATATATTGTGGAGTTTACCATGGCATATATGATGTTTAGCTAACCTCAGGGTAATCCGGATCATGTACTAGCTTAGGAGATGTGGGATTCTCGCTGAAGTAGACATGGGTCTTAAAAAGGGATTGATCTTTGTTGGTTAGGCTAGATGATCATGGCTGTTTGATATTGTTATGTCAATTGCGAATTGATTGTGTTGAATGTTGAATCCGAAAGTATGATTGCGTGTTTGGTACTGACCAGGTGTTACGGGATGACTGTACTCACTAAGTAATTATGAAATACTTCTGCCTCTCATCTTGAGTGTGCAGGTACTAAGCAGTAAAGGGGCGAGACCAGGCGGCAGTGATGGATATGGATGGATCGGGACTGGGTTTTATTTATGTTTAAGACGTTGTGCTTTGTCTTATGGCTTTGGTGTTTGACTATTTAGGTTGCTAGATGATCGTTTGTATTCATTAGCGAACCATTGTGATTTGTTTAAGTTTGCCCTGAATCCTGTTTAAGTGTTTTATAAAAGCAAATGAATGAATGAAATGAGTTGCTTTATATTCCGCTGTGTATTGATAAGAAAGAATAAGAATAAAGGAAAAAGTTCAGAAAATATGGCTAAGTATAGAAACAGACTTAGAGGATGTAGTGGGACACAGCCGCGGTACGGTTTACCGGGTTGGGTTACCACAGGTCCTGTAGCATCCGTATCCGAGAAAATGTGGAATGATCGTACCGGACAGGTCATAGTCCAAGGAATGACCGAGCCAAGGGTCGGATATTGGCTGGGAAATGGAGGTTCGGTCTATGGTCGGGTGTTGACCGGTGAAATAGTCGGATATGGGCTGGATGGCTGAGCCGGATGGACCATATATGAGGGAAAACAGGGTCCAGTCCGTGGGAAATGGGGATTTATCCCAGTGCAGTGGGATTTATCCGAGAGTCTGGAAGGTTAGTCCGAGTGTCAGTGGACTGTCTCCGAGGGAGTAACGGAAACCTCCGAGAGAATTAGAGGATTAGCCAAGGCGGGACGAGTTGTCCGAGAGGAAAAGGAAAATCCAGATGGAAAATGGAAAACACCTCGGATAAGGGCGGTTTATCCGAGTGGGAAGGGATTTGGGCCGTGGGCCAAGTGTTTGGTCGGCTATTTTGTGGTTTATCGAGGGAATGGTCGAGCCGGTACAGGGAATAGCCGAGAGAATCGAATCGGACCGGGATAAACTTACTGGAACCAGGAAAACGTCGGATAAGTCCGGGTTACCTAGGGTTTTACGAGTATTTAAGGGATTTAGAGACTTTTCTCGGGGAGAGTTGTGTTTATTCGAGAGCAATAAAGCAAAGAAAGAGAATAGTCGAGAGAAAACCCTAAGAAAAACCGTTTATCCCGAGGACATCCGAGAGAGATCAGGTTATCGCCGAGCAGAACCGACCATTGCCGAGATAAACTGGTAAGCGATCGGATATTTCCCTAAGTGTTGAGTTTTTTCATCGGATAACCTCGAGATAATAGCCTGTGTGTTGTGGGGTTTCTGAGGGAAAACAGAGAGTTTGGCTCGAAAAAAGGTGAACGGATCAAGAGATAGCCGAGGGAGTAAGGATCGGATCGTACCGTGAGCCGAGTGATTCTTAGGGAGGTCGGATATCTTCGTTTTGGTGTGGTTTTCATCGGGATTTCTTCTGATTAATCTGTTTCCAGCCTTGTCTAAGGTGAGTGCGTGACTGTGGTTGGTGTCTAGGACCGTAGGATTGCTAGGGTTGAATGTTTGCATGTTGATTGTGTGATTTTCATGTTATGTGTTTAGAACTGATAAGCAATGTTTATGTTATGATATATTGTGGAGTTTACCATGGCATATATGATGTTTAGCTAACCTCAGGGTAATCCGGATCATGTACTAGCTTAGGAGATGTGGGATTCTCGCTGAAGTAGACATGGGTCTTAAAAAGGGATTGATCTTTGTTGGTTAGGCTAGATGATCATGGCCGTTTGATATTGTTATGTCAATTGCGAATTGATTGTGTTGAATGTTGAATCCGAAAGTATGATTGCGTGTTTGGTACTGACCAGGTGTTACGGGATGACTGTACTCACTAAGTAATTATGAAATACTTCTGCCTCTCATCTTGAGTGTGCAGGTACTAAGCAGTAAAGGGGCGAGACCAGGCGGCAGTGATGGATATGGATGGATCGGGACTGGGTTTTATTTATGTTTAAGACGTTGTGCTTTGTCTTATGGCTTTGGTGTTTGACTATTTAGGTTGCTAGATGATCGTTTGTATTCATTAGCGAACCATTGTGATTTGTTTAAGTTTGCCCCGAATCCTGTTTAAGTGTTTTATAAAAGCTAAATGAATGAAATGAGTTGCTTTATATTCTGCTGTGTATTGATAAGAAAGAATGAGAATAAAGGAAAAAGTTCAGAAAATATGGCTAAGTATAGAAACAGACTTAGAGGATGTAGTGGGACACAGCCGCGGTGCGGTTTACCGGGTTGGGTTACCACAAGTCCTGTAGCATCCATATCCGAGAAAATGTGGAATGCTCATACCTGAAAGGGCATTGTCCAAGGAATGACCGAGCCAAGGGTCGGATATTGGCTGGGAAATGGAGGTTCGGACTATGGTCGGGTGTTGACCGGTGAAATAGTCGGATATGGACTGGATAGCCGAGCCGGAAGGACCATATCTAAGGGAAAACAGGGTCCAGTCCGTGGGAAATGGGATTTATCCCGGTGCAGTGGGATTTATCCGAGAGTCTGGGAGGTTAGTCCGAGTGTCAGTGGACTGTCTCCGAGGGAGTAACGGAAACCTCCGAGAGAATTAGAGGATTAGCCGAGGCGGGACGAGTTGTCTGAGAGGAAAAGGAAAATCCGGATGGAAAATGGAAAACACCTCGGATAAGAGCGGTTTATCCGAGTGGGAAGGGATTTGGGCCGTGGGCCAAGTGTTTGGTCGGCTATTTTGTGGTTTATCGAGGGAATGGTCGAGCCGGTACAGGGAATAGCCGAGAGAATCGAATCGGACCTGGATAAAACTTACTGGAACCAAGAAAACGTCGGATAAGTCTGGGTTACCTAGGGTTTTACGAGTATTTAAGGGATTTTGAGACTTTTCTCGGGAGAGTTGTGTTTATTCGAGAGCAATAAAGCAAAGAAAGAGAATAGTCGAGAGAAAACCCTAAGAAAAACAGTGTATCCCGAGGACATCCGAGAGAGATCAGGTTATCGCCCAGCAGAACCGACCATCGCCGAGATAAATTGGTAAGCAATCGGATATTTCCCTAAGTGTTGAGTTTTCATCGGATAACCTCGAGATAATAGCCTTGTGTTGTGGGGTTTCTGAGGGAAAACAGAGTTTGGCTCGAAAAAAGGTGAACGGATCAAGAGATAGCCGAGGGAGTAAGGATCGGATCGTACCGTGAGCCGAGTGATTCTTAGGGAGGTCGGATATCTTCGTTTTGGTGTGGTTTTCATCGGTATTTCTTCTGACTAATCTGTTTCCAGCCTTGTCTAAGGTGAGTGCGTGACTGTGGTTGGTGTCTAGGACCGTAGGATTGCTAGGGTTGAATGTTTGCATGTTGATTGTGTGATTTTCATGTTATGTGTTTAGAACTGATAAGCAATGTTTATGTTATGATATATTGTGGAGTTTACCATGGCATATATGATGTTTAGCTAACCTCAGGGTAATCCGGATCATGTACTAGCTTAGGAGATGTGGGATTCTCGCTGAAGTAGACATGGGTCTTAAAAAGGGATTGATCTTTGTTGGTTAGGCTAGATGATCATGGCTGTTTGATATTGTTATGTCAATTGCGAATTGATTGTGTTGAATGTTGAATCCGAAAGTATGATTGCGTGTTTGGTACTGACCAGGTGTTACGGGATGACTGTACTCACTAAGTAATTATGAAATACTTCTGCCTCTCATCTTGAGTGTGCAGGTACTAAGCAGTAAAGGGGCGAGACCAGGCGGCAGTGATGGATATGGATGGATCGGGACTGGGTTTTATTTATGTTTAAGACGTTGTGCTTTGTCTTATGGCTTTGGTGTTTGACTATTTAGGTTGCTAGATGATCGTTTGTATTCATTAGCGAACCATTGTGATTTGTTTAAGTTTGCCCTGAATCCTGTTTAAGTGTTTTATAAAAGCAAAAATGAATGAAATGAGTTGCTTTATATTCCGCTGTGTATTGATAAGAAAGAATAAGAATAAAGGAAAAAGTTCAGAAAATATGGCTAAGTATAGAAACAGACTTAGAGGATGTAGTGGGACACAGCCGCGGTACGGTTTACCGGGTTGGGTTACCACAGGTCCTGTAGCATCCGTATCCGAGAAAATGTGGAATGATCGTACCGGACAGGTCATAGTCCAAGGAATGACCGAGCCAAGGGTCGGATATTGGCTGGGAAATGGAGGTTCGGTCTATGGTCGGGTGTTGACCGGTGAAATAGTCGGATATGGGCTGGATGGCTGAGCCGGATGGACCATATATGAGGGAAAACAGGGTCCAGTCCGTGGGAAATGGGATTTATCCCAGTGCAGTGGGATTTATCCGAGAGTCTGGAAGGTTAGTCCGAGTGTCAGTGGACTGTCTCCGAGGGAGTAACGGAAACCTCCGAGAGAATTAGAGGATTAGCCAAGGCGGGACGAGTTGTCCGAGAGGAAAAGGAAAATCCAGATGGAAAATGGAAAACACCTCGGATAAGGGCGGTTTATCCGAGTGGGAAGGGATTTGGGCCGTGGGCCAAGTGTTTGGTCGGCTATTTTGTGGTTTATCGAGGGAATGGTCGAGCCGGTACAGGGAATAGCCGAGAGAATCGAATCGGACCGGGATAAACTTACTGGAACCAGGAAAACGTCGGATAAGTCCGGGTTACCTAGGGTTTTACGAGTATTTAAGGGATTTAGAGACTTTTCTCGGGAGAGTTGTGTTTATTCGAGAGCAATAAAGCAAAGAAAGAGAATAGTCGAGAGAAAACCCTAAGAAAAACCGTTTATCCCGAGGACATCCGAGAGAGATCAGGTTATCGCCGAGCAGAACCGACCATTGCCGAGATAAACTGGTAAGCGATCGGATATTTCCCTAAGTGTTGAGTTTTCATCGGATAACCTCGAGATAATAGCCTTGTGTTGTGGGGTTTCTGAGGGAAAACAGAGTTTGGCTCGAAAAAAGGTGAACGGATCAAGAGATAGCCGAGGGAGTAAGGATCGGATCGTACCGTGAGCCGAGTGATTCTTAGGGAGGTCGGATATCTTCGTTTTGGTGTGGTTTTCATCGGGATTTCTTCTGATTAATCTGTTTCCAGCCTTGTCTAAGGTGAGTGCGTGACTGTGGTTGGTGTCTAGGACCGTAGGATTGCTAGGGTTGAATGTTTGCATGTTGATTGTGTGATTTTCATGTTATGTGTTTAGAACTGATAAGCAATGTTTATGTTATGATATATTGTGGAGTTTACCATGGCATATATGATGTTTAGCTAACCTCAGGGTAATCCGGATCATGTACTAGCTTAGGAGATGTGGGATTCTCGCTGAAGTAGACATGGGTCTTAAAAAGGGATTGATCTTTGTTGGTTAGGCTAGATGATCATGGCCGTTTGATATTGTTATGTCAATTGCGAATTGATTGTGTTGAATGTTGAATCCGAAAGTATGATTGCGTGTTTGGTACTGACCAGGTGTTACGGGATGACTGTACTCACTAAGTAATTATGAAATACTTCTGCCTCTCATCTTGAGTGTGCAGGTACTAAGCAGTAAAGGGGCGAGACCAGGCGGCAGTGATGGATATGGATGGATCGGGACTGGGTTTTATTTATGTTTAAGACGTTGTGCTTTGTCTTATGGCTTTGGTGTTTGACTATTTAGGTTGCTAGATGATCGTTTGTATTCATTAGCGAACCATTGTGATTTGTTTAAGTTTGCCCCGAATCCTGTTTAAGTGTTTTTTATAAAAGCTAAATGAATGAAATGAGTTGCTTTATATTCTGCTGTGTATTGATAAGAAAGAATGAGAATAAAGGAAAAAGTTCAGAAAATATGGCTAAGTATAGAAACAGACTTAGAGGATGTAGTGGGACACAGCCGCGGTGCGGTTTACCGGGTTGGGTTACCACAAGTCCTGTAGCATCCATATCCGAGAAAATGTGGAATGCTCATACCTGAAAGGGCATTGTCCAAGGAATGACCGAGCCAAGGGTCGGATATTGGCTGGGAAATGGAGGTTCGGACTATGGTCGGGTGTTGACCGGTGAAATAGTTGGATATGGACTGGATAGCCGAGCCGGAAGGACCATATCTAAGGGAAAACAGGGTCCAGTCCGTGGGAAATGGGATTTATCCCGGTGCAGTGGGATTTATCCGAGAGTCTGGGAGGTTAGTCCGAGTGTCAGTGGACTGTCTCCGAGGGAGTAACGGAAACCTCCGAGAGAATTAGAGGATTAGCCGAGGCGGGACGAGTTGTCTGAGAGGAAAAGGAAAATCCGGATGGAAAATGGAAAACACCTCGGATAAGAGCGGTTTATCCGAGTGGGAAGGGATTTGGGCCGTGGGCCAAGTGTTTGGTCGGCTATTTTGTGGTTTATCGAGGGAATGGTCGAGCCGGTACAGGGAATAGCCGAGAGAATCGAATCGGACCTGGATAAAACTTACTGGAACCAAGAAAACGTCGGATAAGTCTGGGTTACCTAGGGTTTTACGAGTATTTAAGGGATTTTGAGACTTTTCTCGGGAGAGTTGTGTTTATTCGAGAGCAATAAAGCAAAGAAAGAGAATAGTCGAGAGAAAACCCTAAGAAAAACAGTGTATCCCGAGGACATCCGAGAGAGATCAGGTTATCGCCCAGCAGAACCGACCATCGCCGAGATAAATTGGTAAGCAATCGGATATTTCCCTAAGTGTTGAGTTTTCATCGGATAACCTCGAGCTAATAGCTTTGTTTTGTGGGGTTTCTGAGGGAAAACAGAGTTTGGCTCGAAGAAAGGTGAACGGATCAAGAGATAGCCGAGGGGATAAGGATAGGATCGTATCTTCGTTTTGGTGTGGTTTTCATCGGGATTTCTTCTGACTAATCTGTTTCCAACCTTGTCTAAGGTGAGTGCGTGACTGTGGTTGGTGTCTAGGACCGTAGGATTGCTAGGATTGAATGTTTGCATGTTGATTGTGTGATTTTCATGTTATGTGTTTAGAACTGATAAGCAATGTTTATGTTATGATATATTGTGGAGTTTACCATGGCATATATGATGTTTAGCTAACCTCAGGGTAATCCGGATCATGTACTAGCTTAGGGGATGTGGGATTCTCGCTGAAGTAGACATGGGTCTTAAAAAGGGATTGATCTTGGTTGGTTAAGCTAGATGATCGTGGCCGTTTGATATTGTTATGTCAATTGCGAATTGATTGTGTTGAATGTTGAATCCGAAACTATGATTGCGTGTTTGGTACTGACCAGGTGTTACGGGATGACCGTACTCACTAAGTAATTATGAAATACTTATGCCTCTCATCTTGAGTGTGCGTGTACTAAGCAGTAAAAGGGTGAGACCAGGCGGCAGTGATGGATATGGATTGATCGGGATTGGGTTTTATTTATGTTTAAGACGTTGTGCTTTGTCTTATGGATTTGGTGTTTGACTATTTAGGTTGCTAGATGATCGTTTGTATTCATTAGCGAACCATTGTGATTTGTTTAACTTTGCCCCGAATCCAATTTAAGTGTTTTATAAAAGCTAAATGAATGAAATGAGTTGCTTTATATTCTGCTGTGTATTGATAAGAAAGAATGAGAATAAAGGAAAAAGTTCAGAAAATATGGCTAAGTATAGAAACAGACTTAGAGGATGTAGTGGGACACAGCCGCGGTGCGGTTTACCGGGTTGGGTTACCACAAGTCCTGTAGCATCCATATCCGAGAAAATGTGGAATGCTCATACCTGACAGGGCATTGTCCAAGGAATGACCGAGCCAAGGGTCGGATATTGGCTGGGAAATGGAGGTTCGGACTATGGTCGGGTGTTGACCGGTGAAATAGTTGGATATGGACTGGATAGCCGAGCCGGAAGGACCATATCTAAGGGAAAACAGGGTCCAGTCCGTGGGAAATGGGATTTATCCCGGTGCAGTGGGATTTATCCGAGAGTCTGGGAGGTTAGTCCGAGTGTCAGTGGACTGTCTCCGAGGGAGTAACGGAAACCTCCGAGAGAATTAGAGGATTAGCCGAGGCGGGACGAGTTGTCTGAGAGGAAAAGGAAAATCCGGATGGAAAATGGAAAACACCTCGGATAAGAGCGGTTTATCCGAGTGGGAAGGGATTTGGGCCGTGGGCCAAGTGTTTGGTCGGCTATTTTGTGGTTTATCGAGGGAATGGTCGAGCCGGTACAGGGAATAGCCGAGAGAATCGAATCGGACCTGGATAAAACTTACTGGAACCAAGAAAACGTCGGATAAGTCTGGGTTACCTAGGGTTTTACGAGTATTTAAGGGATTTTGAGACTTTTCTCGGGAGAGTTGTGTTTATTCGAGAGCAATAAAGCAAAGAAAGAGAATAGTCGAGAGAAAACCCTAAGAAAAACAGTGTATCCCGAGGACATCCGAGAGAGATCAGGTTATCGCCCAGCAGAACCGACCATCGCCGAGATAAATTGGTAAGCAATCGGATATTTCCCTAAGTGTTGAGTTTTCATCGGATAACCTCGAGCTAATAGCTTTGTTTTGTGGGGTTTCTGAGGGAAAACAGAGTTTGGCTCGAAGAAAGGTGAACGGATCAAGAGATAGCCGAGGGGATAAGGATAGGATCGTATCTTCGTTTTGGTGTGGTTTTCATCGGGATTTCTTCTGACTAATCTGTTTCCAACCTTGTCTAAGGTGAGTGCGTGACTGTGGTTGGTGTCTAGGACCGTAGGATTGCTAGGATTGAATGTTTGCATGTTGATTGTGTGATTTTCATGTTATGTGTTTAGAACTGATAAGCAATGTTTATGTTATGATATATTGTGGAGTTTACCATGGCATATATGATGTTTAGCTAACCTCAGGGTAATCCGGATCATGTACTAGCTTAGGGGATGTGGGATTCTCGCTGAAGTAGACATGGGTCTTAAAAAGGGATTGATCTTGGTTGGTTAAGCTAGATGATCGTGGCCGTTTGATATTGTTATGTCAATTGCGAATTGATTGTGTTGAATGTTGAATCCGAAACTATGATTGCGTGTTTGGTACTGACCAGGTGTTACGGGATGACCGTACTCACTAAGTAATTATGAAATACTTATGCCTCTCATCTTGAGTGTGCGTGTACTAAGCAGTAAAAGGGTGAGACCAGGCGGCAGTGATGGATATGGATTGATCGGGATTGGGTTTTATTTATGTTTAAGACGTTGTGCTTTGTCTTATGGATTTGGTGTTTGACTATTTAGGTTGCTAGATGATCGTTTGTATTCATTAGCGAACCATTGTGATTTGTTTAACTTTGCCCCGAATCCAATTTAAGTGTTTTATAAAAGCTAAATGAATGAAATGAGTTGCTTTATATTCCGCTGTGTATTGATAAGAAAGAATAAGAATAAAGGAAAAAGTTCAAAAAATATGGCTATGTATAGAAACAAACTTAGAGGATGTAGTGGGACACAGCCGCGGTACGGTTTACCGGGTTGGGTTACCACAGGTCCTGTAGCATCCGTATCCGAGAAAATGTGGAATGATCGTACCGGACAGGATATTGTCCAAGGAATGACCGAGCCAAGGGTCGGATATTGGCTGGGAAATGGAGGTTCGGACTATAGTCGGGTGTTGACCGGTGAAATAGTTGGATATGGGCTGGATAGCCGAGCCGGATGGACCATATCTGAGGGAAAACAGGGTCCAGTCCGTGGGAAATGGGATTTATCCCGGTACAGTGGGATTTATCCGAGTGTCTAGGAGGTTAGTCCGAGTGTCAATGGACTGTCTCTGAGGGAGTAACGGCAACCTCCGAGAGAATTAGAGGATTAGCCGAGGCGGGACGAGTTGTCCGAATCAAATCGGACCGGGATAAAACTTACTGGAACCAGGAAAACGTAGGATAAGTCCGGGTTACCTAGGGTTTTACGAGTATTTAAACGATTTTGAGACTTTTCTCGGGAGAGTTGTGTTTATTCGAGAGCAATAAAGCAAAGAGAGAGAATAGTCGAGAGAAAACCCTAAGAAAAACAGTTTATCCCGAGGACATCCGAGAGAGATCAGGTTATCGCCGAGCATAACCGACCATCGCCGAGATAAACTGGTAAGCAATCGGATATTTCCCTAAGTATTGAGTTTTCATCGGATAACCTCGAGCTAATAGCCTTGTTTTGTGGGGTTTTTGAGGGAAAACAGAGTTTGGCTCGAAGAAAGGTAAACGGATCAAGAGATAGCCGAGGGGATAAGGATCGGATCGTACCGTGAGCCGAGAGATTCTTAGGGAGGTCGGATATCTTCGTTTTGGTGTGGTTTTCATCGGGATTTCTTCTGACTAATCTGTTTCCAGCCTAGTCTAAGGTGAGTGCGTGACTGTGGTTGGTGTCTAGGACCGTAGGATTGCTAGGGTTGAATGTTTGCATGTTGATTGTGTGATTTTCATGTTATGTGTTTAGAACTGATAAGCAATGTTTATGTTATGATATATTGTGGAGTTTACCGTGGCATATATGATGTTTAGCTAACCTCAGGGTAATCCGGATCATGTAGTAGCCTAGGGGATGTGGGATTCTCGCTGAAGTAGACATGGGTCTTAAAAAGGGATTGATCTTTGTTGGTTAGGCTAGATGATCATGGCCGTTTGATATTGTTATATCTATTGCGAATTGATTGTGTTGAATATTGAATCCGAAAGTATGATTGCGTGTTTGGTACTGACCAGGTGTTACGGGATGACCGTACTCACTAAGTATTTATGAAATACTTATGCCTCTCATCTTGAGTGTGCAGGTACTAAGCAGTAAAGGGGCAAGACCAGGCGGCAGTGATGGATATGGATGGATCGGGACTGGGTTTTATTTATGTTTAAGACGTTGTGCTTTGTCTTATGGCTTTGGTGTTTGACTATTTAGGTTGCTAGATGATCGTTTGTATTCATTAGCGAACCATTGTGATTTGTTTAAGTTTGCCCCGAATCCTATTTAAGTGTTTTATAAAAGCTAAATGAATGAAATGAGTTGCTTTATATTCCGCTGTGTATTGATAAGAAAGAATAAGAATAAAGGAAAAAGTTCAGAAAATATGGCTATGTATAGAAACAGACTTAGAGGATGTAGTGGGACACAGCCGCGGTACGGTTTACCAGGTTGGGTTACCACAGGTCCTGTAGCATCCGTATCCGAGAAAATGTGGAATGATCGTACCGGACAGGACATTGTCCGAGGAATGACCGAGCCAAGGGTCGGATATTGGCTGGGAAATGGAGGTTCGGACTATGGTCGGGTGTTGACCGGTGAAATAGTTGGATATGGGCTGGATAGCTGAGCCGGATGGACCATATCCGAGGGAAAACAGGGTCCAATCCGTGGGAAATGGGATTTATCCCAGTGCAGTGGGATTTATCCGAGAGTCTGGGAGGTTAGTCCGAGTGTTAGTGGACTGTCTCCGAGGGAGTAAGGGAAACCTCCGAGAGAATTAGAGGATTAGTCGAGGCGGGACGAGTTGTCCGAGAGGAATAGGAAAATCCGGATGGAAAATGGAAAACACCTCGGATAAGGGCGGTTTATCCGAGTGGGAAGGGATTTGGGCCGTGGGCCAAGTGTTTGGTCGGCTATTTTGTGGTTTATCGAGGGATTGGTCGAGCCGGTACAGGGAATAGCCGAGAGAATCGTATCGGACCGGGATAAAACTTATTGGAACCAGGAAAACGTCGGATAAGTCCGGGTTACCTAGGGTTTTGCGAGTATTTAAGGGATTTTGAGACTTTTCTCGGGAGAGTTGTGTTTATTCGAGAGCAATAAAGCAAAGAAAGAGAATAGTCGAGAGAAAACCCTAAGAAAAACAGTTTATCCCGAGGACATCCGAGAGAGATCAGGTTATCGCCGAGATAAACTAGTTACCTGTGGTAACCCGATCTCTCTCGGATGTCCTCGGGATAAACTGTTTTTCTTAGGGTTTTCTCTCGACTATTCTCTTTCCTTGCTTTATTGCTCTCGAATAAACACAACTCTCCCCAGAAAAGTCTCAAAATCCCTTAAATACTCGTAAAACCCTAGGTAACTCGGACTTATCCGACGTTTTCCTGGTTCCAGTAAGTTTTATCCCGGTCCGATTCGATTCTCTCGGCTATTCCCTGTACCGGCTCGACCATTCCCTCGATAAACCACAAAATAGCCGACCAAACACTTGGCCCACGGCCCAAATCCCTTCCCACTCGGATAAACCGCCCTTATCCGAGGTGTTTTCCATTTTCCATCCAGATTTTCATTTTCCTCTCGGACAACTCGTCCCGCCTCGGCTAATCCTCTAATTCTCTCGGAGGTTTCCGTTACTCCCTCGGAGACAGTCCACTGACACTCGGACTAACCTCCCAGACTCTCGGATAAATCCCACTGCACCGGGATAAATCCCATTTCCCACGGACTGGACCCTGTTTTCCCTCGGATATGGTCCATCTGGCTCGGCTATCCAACCCATATCCAACTATTTCACCGGTCAACACCCGACCATAGTCCGAACCTCCATTTCCCAGATAATATCCGACCCTTGGCTCGGTCATTCCTCGGACAATGCCCTGTCCGGTACGATCATTCCACATTTTCTCGGATACAGATGCTACAGGTCCCATCTAGATCGATAGATCTATTTTCTCTCGGGAAAGTCCTTCATGGACAGATCGATCAGTCAACTCGATCCACCACTCGATCCCAGCTAAATCGACCCCTGAATCGATAGCATGGCTCGATCACGAGGACTTAGCCGTGATTTCAAAAACTCAAGAAACGAGAGAGCCAATCGATCCACGACTCGATTCAAATTGAATCGTGTCCCAAATCGAGTAACCCTCTCGATCCAAGCCATTATGGGCATGAGATCGAGTCCCCGATCGACCAAAAGGACTCAATCTCGTGCCGAGGTAACATTTTCTTTTCCCTCTCTCTCTCTTTCCCTCCACTTTTTAAATTCAAAACTTGGTCAAGGCAGGAATCTTTGACCATGAAAGATGTTCCTTGACCAAGACTTTTGTCAGAAACCACTTCTTTTACCCATAGTTTTGTTTTTGTTAGCCTTTAAATGTTTTCAACAACTTCACACTCTCTCATTCTTGTTTTCTCGAGTTGATAAGTAAAAGAGAGTGAGAGTTATTTATTTTCTAAAGGCTAACAAGCATTTTTGACAATCTTTGCAAAGGTATTTTCGGATCTTTGAAAATCTTTAGAAAATTCTCCTTTTATTTTGCAATTGATTGTTTTAGATGCTAGGGCGGTTTTGAATTTTTGAAACTAGCTTAATAATAGGAAAAATTCTAGATTTTCTAGTATCTCTAGATCTGATTCTCTATTATTTTGCTATAATTTTTATAAATTCCCCAAAATTCTAGGGTATTAGCTATCGACTTTCTTCTTTGCTTCTCTCTTTCTCTCAACATATCGCCTATTTGCTCATAGCTTTGCTTGAGAACTTTGTTTCAGGCGCAATGGCCCCCAAAAGAACAAGAGAAGAGACAGCACAAGAGGGAGAAGGTCAAGAGGTAGCTGTTCAAGAAAGGGTTCGCTGGAGTAAGGATGAGAAAAGGGACAAGAAGCGGCTGGAGAGGCTTCAGTTCGAGCCTACCAAATTCGCAGACAGAGGGCTACTCGCTAGGCTGGGGATTCTTGGAGATTTCGACCAACTCCTCAAGAACATTGGATTAAGATGTCTGTCACGAATGGATTGCCTAACCATTCCAGAAGTGACAATAGATTCCTTGCCACGTTGGAGTTTGGTTACGAGAACCCTAACGTCGCTGTTCCTTCACAAGGCCGTCTCTCTTTCAAGATCGGACGTCAAGCTTTCAGCCTCTCAATCCCAGAGCTGTGTCAAGCATATGGTCTCAACTCAGCCGCCACCAAGATCGAGTTCCCCTCCTTCACGCGCGCAAACGAGTTTTTGGACCTGATCAGCAACGATGACTACAAGGCCAACACCGCCAAAATCAAGAGAGTGAGAAGCCCGGTGCTGAGGTACACCTTGAAGCTGATCGCCAACACATTCAGCAGACGGTCAGTTGCTCCCACGGTCAAGAAGACCGAGCTTTGCTTCTTGTTCTAAGGTGTGAAGCATCTGTTGTGTGATCCGGCGGAGAAGTATGAGCCTATGGAGGATGAACTCGGTGATGACGTGAACTACGGGTGCGTACTTGCTGCTTCTTTGGTGAAGTATAAAGCATATGCCTTGCGGTGCAAGGCAAGCTCTTCATTCATTGGCGGTTTCCTCACGCCTCTGTTCGTGCAAGCCGGCGTACCAATACATGAGTTCACACCCATCCCGGCTAGAGCTTTCATGGATGAGATCTACATGAGGAATACCGACAGCTTGGGACGCACGCCAGCAGAAGGATTCTACGCTTACCTTTTCATCGACGCGGACAATAAGAAGAGAGCCGGATCG
Source organism: Thlaspi arvense (assembly GCA_911865555.2). Taxonomy (NCBI): domain Eukaryota; kingdom Viridiplantae; phylum Streptophyta; class Magnoliopsida; order Brassicales; family Brassicaceae; genus Thlaspi; species Thlaspi arvense. The sequence goes on from OU466860.2 coordinate 19,084,792, forward strand.
AGTCCACCACTCGATCCTCCAAAGATCGACTCCAAGATCGAACGAAGCACCCGATCCACCGAGGAAGATCGAGACGAAGATCGAGCTGAAGGCACGATGTCTGAAAATGATTGAGAGAGATGCTCGATCCCGAAGTTGATCTCAGTGTACTTTATCCGCTTTTGGCCGCTAGTGAAGGGGGGACCATCAGATTGTTTGGCCTGTTTTGGCAAGGCGGCGAGCACGCTTTTGAGGACACGTTTTCATTTTATATTTTTATCATCTTTTTCTCTCGGTTCGAAGGCGATTTTCGCCATTGTTGGATTTTGAAGCTTTTCTTGCTTTGTATCGAATCGTTTATGTTTAATCTATCGTTTTTCATGTTCATCATTTCATCTTTCATGCTTTGCTTGGTTTACTTAATGTGTAGTGAGTAGTTTAATCGGGTTTTGGGGTTGAGAGGATTCAAAGGGGTCGAAAAGGTTTTGAAGTTTAGTGTTTTCTTGTTCTTAATGGCTTTCTCTTCTAGGATGTTGAGTTCTTAAGGCTTAAAGAGTCTCACGCCAAGATCTTTATGATCAGAGAGAGCTCTTACCTTGAAAGGATCCAGAGATCTCTGAAAGTCACATCCTAGAGACTAGTTACCCTTTCCCAAACGCCATGGTAGTTTATGGGACTAGTTAAGCCGTGTGTTTGAAATCTGATTTCTTTGCCCTTCAATCTTTTTTTCCGATAAACGCCATGGGTCTGGAGAAGAGAATGAAGGAGTGATCCATACCACACGCCATGGATGGATCTTGTTTTGTTTTCAAGGCTTAGAGAACCTCACAAAGTGAGTAGATCTTGAGTTTTCAAACCAAGCTTGAACCTTTGAAACCCCTGAATGTTAATCTCGACCCTAGACCCTCTTTCTTAGTATTCTTACATCTTTGCTAGTCATTCGCTTGTTACCTGTTGCATCCTGGTCAATAGTTTCATTGCGCTTGAACTTTTAGACGAGATCGATTGTTGTTGCTCGATCTAGTGGTTGATCCACTAGTCGATTTTTATAAATTCATAGCCTTGCATTCTAATCATTCTGTTTGTTCGTCGTTGTAGTTCACTATTTCCTAGTTACTTTAAAATAGTTTTGCATTGCATTTAGTCGTTGCATTTAGTTTTTTAGAAATTTTACAAAATCGTTCATCATTTGCCTAGGTTTACTCGATCCTTGCATTCTCATTGAACTTTCTAGCTCCTAGAATTGGATTGATTCCTCTTACATTGTACTAAAACTAAGTGCTGCTTGAGTTTTGATAACCTCCTGTTGCATTGCATCATCCTAGAGATAAAAATCTTGTTATCAGTGAGCCTTGGGTTAGGGAGAAGGACTTTTGCTGGCTTTTGGAGATCATTGAGGAACTTGTAGACATGCTTGTCTTGAATACTTTTCTCAATGAAATGGCTTCTGTTCAGATAATCCATATCTATCCATGAGGGACCTAGAGCATCCTCAGCGTGTTCCTCAAGGTCCACACCACTGGCCATGAGTATAGCTGTCACAATTCCTCCATTGTGAAGTTGTGGATTCTTCTCCCTTTTTCCTTTGTTTAGAACCCATCTCTGATAGGTTAGCAGCTGCTTCATCAGTAATCTCACAAAGCTTGGGAATTTGCTTGGTGGACCTATAGGTGTCCTATTTTCTCTGGTATCCACATTGGCATACAATCCATTGTAGATGAAGTCTCTCTCCTTGCCAGTCAGGTGTGTAGTTTCCTTCCTTGCAAAGAAAGTATTTGCAAGCGTCTTGTGTGCATATCTAACTGCAGGATGCTTTAAATTTTGGTTTCTTGTGGCTCAAGCTTTGAATTCCCCAACTCCAATCATACTGTATAGTTTTGTGTACTGCGTTTGGCTGATTGAGAACTTGTTTCCTCTATGTGCATAAGACATCAGCCCAAGGTCTTGAGAGAGGTCAAGGAAGGTGATTGTAAACCTTTGCTTCTGAAGCTTGAAGGAGATCCATCCATCATGGTTGGAGAGCTCACTCAATTCATAACTGACCATCTTGAGAGTGGAAAGGAACTGATGAGTGAGGTGCTCATAGGACGGAAGAGGCTTTGTCAATAGTTCGCTAAGCCCCATGTTCACAAAGATGCACTTGCAGTCTTCATAGATCCCTAGCTCCTTCATTGTGGTGTTGCATGGGTACCTTGTCGGTATGAAAGTGCATTGACTGAAAGCTTCCATGGGCTCCCTAGCGCTGTGTTTCTTGAATGGAACTTCCTCCTCAGCAGCCTTGCCCTTGCCTCTTTGCTTGGCGCCTTTGTCTCCAGCTGATCTCTTTCCAGCAGCTTTGGATGAGTGCTCAGAAGCAGCACCCTTTCCCTTGTCTCTTCTTGCTCTTGGAGAAGTGGCTGCGTCCTCCTGATGTGCCTTTCCCTTGCTTTCAGCAGCTATTTTTGTCTTCCCCATGGTACCTTCAAAAGCAAAGCTTGAAAATAAGGTGAGAAAAAGAACAAAAACTGAAAACCAAATAACTGAAAGCTTTAAAAAGAAAACTCTCTAGGCTAAGAGAAGCTTAACAAATCTTTAAAACAAGATAAAACTTTCAAAAAGCAAGAGGAATTCAAAATCTAACAGTTTAGACAAGCTAGAATTCATGAAAATAAATCAGCTATGCATGTGAATCTAGCAATGTGGTTCTTAAGCAAAAGGGATGATGATCATGCAAAGGGATAGTAAACAAGAAAGTAATGGGATTTATGAACATTAAACAAAGCTTAAACATCTAACTTGCTCACTGTAAACAAATCCACAATGCAAAAACAAAGCACAACACTTATAACTAATCAAAGCTTGCTCTTAAAACTATAGATTAAGCAATTATAAACACATGCATTGATTAAGAGCAAAGAATGGATAGTTGAGGAAGCAAACCTTAATAAAGTTTCTGAGCACTTAGAGAAGATAAATAAAAGGGAGAAAGAACTAAGATTTTCGTGCTATAAGTGAGAGAAGTAGTGAACTGAAGTGTGAAGAGAAGAGGAGAAGATTGTTGGTTTAAATAGAGTGGAAATGGGGGAACCAAAGGAATCAAAAGTTGGTGAGGGAACCAAAGGAATCTAAAGAGTGGGGGACAAGAACAAAAGTGCTCATGAGCTCTGCAAGTGACAGGAAGGATCCAAAATTTGAATTTAAACCTCCTTGGCTCCAAACCAAAGGAGGAAATATTTTTTGAAAATTTGAGCACTTACCTTGCGGGGCGTATCGATCACAAGTGACCGATACAAATGATCGATATGCTGCGTATCGATCACAAGTGATCGATTGCAATGACCGATGCCCTTCTAGTGAATCCTATCGGGCTCCATCTGATCGATACACTGACCAAAATATATCCATTGGATTTGTATCGATCAGTGTTTGATGGATAGAAATGACCGATACGGATGATCACTTTCAAACTCCCTTCCCTATTGATCACAAGTGATCGATAAGTTGACTGGTGCAATCCGGCTCTACTGCTATCGATCACATATGACCGATACGTATGATCCATACGGTCTGTATCGGTCTCGTCTAGACCGATACAGTTAATCGATAGCAGCCAGATTGCACCTGTTCTTTGTCCCTTACAGACTTTCTCAACCCCCAATTCGAACTCCTGCTTATATACACATTAACTAAGCATAAAAAGAAAACTAGAAAGCATAATATATACAAAAAGATATCGTGGGACTACCTCCCAAGTGTGCTTGTTTAAAGTCACTAAGCTTGACTTTGCTTACCTCTCTAGTGGAGGTGGTGAGAAGGAGTCTTGGAACTCCTTGTTGTTGCAATGCTGATAATCACTTTTTGGACGGTTATATTGCAGTGAGGTTATCAAACTCAAATGCAAGACATGTTGTAGTACAGCAAGCAAGAGAGAGTCAATCCACTTCTAGGATGATAGAGAATGCACAGAGAATACAAGGACTAAAGCAAATCTAAGCGAAATGAGACGGTTTATGAGAAAATATTTAAAAACTGGATGCAGCAACGTAAACAGAATGAAACCTATTTTAAAAATACTAGAAAGGAAGAAACTACTACGATAAACAAACAGAATAATTAAAGGAGAAAGCTTCGAATTATTAAAATTCGACTAGTGGATCGACCATGAGATCGACCACTAGATCGAGCAGTAACAATCGATCTCGTCTAAAAATGCAAGAACAGTAAAACTAATGACCAGGATGCTATCAGAGATGAAGCGAAAGATGAGATAAGATATAAGGATGCTAAGATAAAGGGCCTAGGGTTGAGATTCATAGTTAGGGGTTTCAAAGGTTCGACCTTGGGTTTAAAACTTTAAATCGACTCACTTGGTGAGGATCTCTAAGCCTTGAAAACTAAACAAGAGCTATCCGTGGCTTTCGGTATAGATCACTCCTTCATCCTCTCCTCCAAACCCATGGCTTTTGGTGGAAAGAAAGGTCGAAGGGCAAGGAAAACAGATTTCAAACGAATGGCTTAACTAATCCCCCAAACTTCCATGGCTTTTAGGAAGGGGTAACTAGTCTCTAAGGTGTGATCTTCCGAGGCTCCTGGATCCTGTCAAGGTAAGGAATCTCTCGGATCATGAAGCTCTTGGCGTGAGAGTCTTCAAGCATTGAGATCTCAACACCTTAGAAGAGATAGCCTTTGAAAACGTTTAGAAAAACCCCAAGATCGAAACCCTTTAGACCCCTTAATCCTCTCAACCCCGAACCCAAAGAAACTACTCGCTACACATAGAGTAAATCAAGCAAAGCATATGAAACGAGACGATGAACAAGAAAAGAAAACTAGATTGAACAGAAATGATTCGAATACAAAGCTTAAGAAAAACGCGAGTTCAACAATGGTGTTCTTCACGAAACGAGAGAGAAAACATAAAGGAAAAAATAAGGATCTATAAAGTTATGGGAAAAAGGACGCCGCCGCCTTCCCAAAATGCCGAAATAAGCTAACGGTCCCCCCATTCGCTAGCGGCCAAAAACAGTTGAAAAGACAGAGATCGACTCCAAGATCAAGTGGTTCTCTCGATCATATCCGGACATCGTGTCTTCGGCTCGATCTGGGTCTCGATCAACATAGGCGAATCGAGTGTTGCATCTGATCTCGGTATCGATCTTCGGCTGGATCGAGTGGTGTACTCGATCTGACTCTCGCTCTGCATGGCATCATTTATGTCCGTACCGTTTGATCGATTGCTTCACTCGATCCTTGTCTCGATCATTCTCCTTGGATCGCCTGGTTAGCTCGATCTTCTGGTCGATCAACTCCTAGATCGACCGGCCATGCTGGATCTGCTCCTTGATCTCTGATCCTTAGCATATATCCGAGCTCCCACGAACTGCTACATCAGCCTCAACATGTCCACGAACCTCCATGACTCCAAAGCAGCCAGAAACAACCTGAATGTGATGCAGAATGCAAGGAAAATCCGTATGCTGATGCAAGAATGCTCTAGGACCCTAAGTGATGCAATCTAACCTAAAACGTGATACAAATGCATGAAAAGCTAACTAATGAGTATGCAAAATGTATGCAATATGCAATAACATCAACTCCCCCAAACTTACTTCTTGCTTGCCCTCAAGCAACAGAAAATAAGTAAGGAAGAGAGGTTTTCTTAAAAAATGAATGGGGGTTTAAACTTTTTGCAAAGGTGCCTTTCAAATGAATCAATCTCAATGTCCTAGTTAACAGTTCTAAAATGCTATGCTTACACTCATACTCCAAAGAACTTAGCCATACTCATCACACAAGAAATTCAAATCATGACTCTCCTATTCCTAACAATCAAAGAAACTCATCCTTTAACATTCATTAACATTCGAACCATGAATCAAACTTATGCACTTTAAAGCAAAACACAATTGGCTAAAGGTTTAGGTTATGAGCATTGAATGATCTCATTTGAAAAGGGTTTATAATTAGAACAAGGGTTTCTCTCAAAAATGGCTGAACTTGTGCATAATGCTAAAGGTAAAGACAATTTATGCATACATGATTAGATTCTCATCTACCCATGTAAACTATCAAACGATCCTATACCCTTCCCATTTAACAAATTTATCCTCACTCACCACTTAAGAGTCTACCCTTATTCTTCACAAACTTAGCAATCCCCAATTTGAAACAAGAACATTTTTAAACTTTTTAGGCTAGTGAAAAGATTTTGAAAATAATTTTTCTCTTTAGATATTTCTTATTGGTAGCTCTCTTATTATTATTATTTTTTTTTTTTCTTTTTATTTTTATTTGGCAATTAGGCTCTTTTATTTCTTTTTTCTCTTTTTTTTTTTTTTTTTGGGAAAGCTACCTCCTGAAATTTATTAGAGCATACTTAGTTTTTAAAACACAACTTTTCACTTAAAACCCATTTCTTTCTTTAAAACACAAGCTCTTTGAAACCGAGAACAAATAGGAAAGGAAACAACCCCAATGATCCCCCAAACTTATCCTAAGCCTATACCTAGCTTCAAAATGCGAAGCTAGCAATCATATGAAAACCAAATCATGTCGCCTAAACCTAACACTTTATGCCAAGTTCAAACCGAAAGGAAGGCCTCACAAAGATGTCACACAAGAACATTTGGCTTCAAAGAAGGGTAAGGTTCAAGGAGGGAGTTCTACTTAGGCTCACAAAAAGTGGTAAAAAGGAAGAAGAGAGCCTAAATATTTTAAAACCATGTGTTCATTTTCAAATGCATAAGAATGATAATTAGAATTTCAAATTAAGGTTTTCACTTATTAGGATGAGTTTCAAATCATGAGAGTTCAATTTAAGCCACGAAAATCCTAACAAGTGATACAAACATGGTAAGAACTTACTTTCAAAGCATAGACAAAGCATTAGAGAACTACTAACTAGGGCACTGAAATAATTCATAAGTAAAAACACCTTTTTAAGAAATTCTAACCCCTTATGCAAAATGCAAACAATCTAGATGCTATGAGAAACTCTAGACTCAATCCTAACATGTTTTAAAAAGATGAATGCAACTACATGAATCTTTGAAAATTTTTTAAAAATTTTACCAATTTTTCATGACTAAAGACTCAAGGATGCTAAAGGAAAATAAGATCAAAGAACACAAGTCAAATCACACATGTACTCCCCCAAACTTGCTTGACACCGTCCCGGTGGCAAACTCATCCGAAGGAGCATCTAAACACAATGCAAAAAGAAGCAAACATGAGCGGTTATATACAATGGAAGAAGGTTGTTACCTCTGGTCTAGTCTTGGCTGGAACTTGAGGATGTTCCAGAGGAGCTAGAGACTATGGTCTTGCCTTTGTCGGCTGGTTCTTGGAGAGAGTGGCGCGCCGGCTGAATGGTGGTTCCTTGGGTCTCGCGGATGACAACTCCACCGGTTGAGAGCCTTCTCTTCTCGGGTTGTTGCACCTCTTGGCTCGCAGCTTTCTTAGGTGAGCCTCCCTGAAGTGCTTTGACCTTCTTTCCAAGCTTCTTGAGCATCTTGCCTTGCCACTTGTTGATCTTCCTTTGTGTCTCCACAACCGATGCTAGGAACTTCTCGGTTTTTGTCCTCGGCTCGAAGTCTAGCTTGGGAAGTGTGTAGGCCTCGGGCATCTCATCTTCTGTGGCTGGAGACTCTGACCTTTGACGAGGGGCAATCACTGAAGCAGGTGGTCCTCCTAAAGGAGCAAAGCATTCTTCGTCTGTGGGCAAGAACTCAATATTCCCAACACCAAGCAGCTCGGTTTCATCTTTGTTGGGCAGGATGCACACTCTCTTCTTGTCTTCGTCATCTATGAAGAGGTAGGCGTAGAACCCTTTCGCTGGCGTGCGTCCCAAGCTGTCAGTATTCCTCATGTATGCCTCGTCCATGAAAGCTCTGGTTGGGACGTGAGCAAAGTCATGAATGGGCACACCGGCTTGCACGAACAAAGGAGTAAGGAAACCGCCTATGTAAGAGGAAGTTGCCTTGCACCGCAAGGCATAAGCCTTGTATTTCACCAAAGACGCCGCGAGCACACACCCGTAGTTCACTTCATCGCCGAGTTCATCCTCCATAGGCTAGTCGTTTGCATCCGGATCACACACCAAGTGCTTCACACCTTGAAACAGGAAGCACAGCTCCGTCTTCGTGACCGTAGGAGCAACAGACCTTCCACTAAATGTGTTGGCAATCAGCTTCAGAGTGTACCTCAGCACCGGGCTCCTTACTCGCTTGATCTTGGCGGTGTTGGCTTTGTAGTCTTCATTGCTGATCAGGTCCCAAAAGTCGTCGGCTTTCTTGAAGGCTGGGAACTCGACCTTGTATGCATCCGCGTTGAGACCATAGGCTTGGCATAGCTCAGGTATGGAGAGTGTATAGGCTTGACGTCCAACTTTGAAGTAGAGGCGACCTTGGGAAGGGACGGGTGCGCTAGGATTCTCGTGCCGGAACTCCAAGGTGGCAAGGAAGTCTATTGTCACTTCAGGAATGGTTGGGCAATCCATCCGTGACAGACATCTTAAGCCAATGTTCTTGAGGAGTTGGTCGAAATCCCCAAGAATCCCTAGCTTAGACAACAGCTCTCGATCAGCAAACTTGGTAGGCTCAAACCGAAGCCCTTCCAACCGTTTCTTGTCCCTCTTCTCATCCTTACTCCACCGGACCCTCTCTTGAACTGCCACTTCTTGTCCTTCTCCTTCTTGTGCTTGCTCTTCTCTTGTTCTCTTTGGGGCCATTGTTCCTGAAACAAGTTTCTAAAGAGATTGATAAGCAAACGGCGATTTGATGAGAATGAGAGAAGAGAAGGAGAGAACTTATAAAAACTACCCTAGAATTTTGGGGAATAAATAAAAATCATAGCTAAATAAAGGAGAATCAAATCTTTAGATACTGAAAAATCTAGAATTTTTCCTTTTACTTAGCTAGTTTTTAAAAATCAAAACCGACCCTATATTCTAGAACAAGATCTTGCAGATTTAAAGGAGATTTTCTAAAATTAAATCATTAAATTTTTGAAAATACCTTTGCAAGAAATGCAGAATATCTTTGCTAGCTTTTGAAAACCGAAACCCTCACTCTCTTTGTTTAAGATTTAACAGGAATGAGAGGGTGAGAGGTTGTTGAAATATTTAAAGACTAGCAAAACCAAAACAATGGGTAGCAAAAGTGGTTTTTCTGACAAAGTCTTGGTCAAGGCACATCTTTCATAGTCAAAGATGCTTGCCTTGACCAAGTTTTGAATTCAAAAGTTGGAGGGAAAAGAGTTAAGGAGGGAAAGAAAATGTTACCTCGGCATGAGATCGAGTCCATTTGGTCGATCTAGGACTCGATCTCATGCCCATAATGGCTTAGATCGAGAGGGTTACTCGATTTGAGACTCGATTCATAGTGAATCGAGTCTTGGATCGATTGGCTCTCTCGATCATTGAGATGTTGGCTCCACAGCTAAGTCCTCATGACCGAGCTATGTCCTCGATTTAGGGGTCGATTTGGCATAGATCGAGTGATGGATCGAGTCGAGTGATCAATCTATTTTCAACAGATTTTCCCGAGAGAAATTAGATCGGTCGATCCAATTTGGATCGATCGATCCTTTTTTGTCAAGGTCGATCTTGTCACTCGTTCTCGTCTAGATCGACTGGCTCCTCTCGATTCACTGACTCGATCTAGCAAAGATCGAGTCAGGCTCAGTCGATCTAGCACTCGATCTCTAGCCTTATCTTAACCCCCATCGCCTCTTTTGGACCTCAAAGTAAAGGTTTAGACACCTTATATCTGTTCCTACACACTTGCAGAACAAAAATATAAAACTGAAAGGGAAATTAAGCAGGAATATGTACAAGATAAACATGAGAATGCCTCCCAAGTGCGCTTTCTTTAACGTCTTTAGCTAGACCTTACTTGGTTTAGGCGGATGGTGGGTCTTGGAGAAGGACCGAGGTACTCTCCTTGTCATAGCTATCTGCCAAGTAGGGCTTGACTCGGTGTCCGTTGACGGTGAATGCACTGCCACTTTTTCCCATCAGAGTAACAGCTCCATAAGGCAACACTTCTTGAATCACGAACGGTCCGCTCCACCTTGATTTCAGCTTGCCCAGGAAGAGTTTGAGCCTCGAGTTGTACAGCAACATTAGTCCTCCTTCCTTAAGCTCCTTGGCAACCAACTTCTTGTCATGAGTCTCCTTACTCCGCTCCTTGTATATCTGAGAGCTCCCGTAAGCGTTCAGCCTCAACTCGTCCAGTTCGTGTAGCTGAATAAGGCGCCTCTCCTGAGCAGTCTTAAGGTTAAAGCTCAGCCTCTTCACAGCCCACAACGCACGGTGTTCCAGCTCAACCGGGAGGTGACAGCCCTTGCCATAGAGTAGAGTGAAAGGAGTTGTACCAATCAGCGTTTTGAAGGTGGTACGGTAGGCCCAAAGAGCGTCGTCCAGCTTCACTGGCCAGTCTTTCCTTGTTGCTCCGACGGTCTTCTCTAGTATAGCCTTGATTTGCCTGTTGGAGACTTCCACTTGACCGCTCGTTTGAGGATGATACGGTGTAGCCACCTTATGCTTAACTCCATAAATTCTCAAGAGGTTCTCGAAGACCTTGTTTATGAAGTGGCTTCCTCCATCGCTTATAACAACCTTGGGTACCCCAAACCTCGGGAAGATGATACTCTTGAACAGCTTGATTACCACCTTAGAGTCATTTGTAGGGGAAGCAACAGCCTCAACCCATTTAGAGACATAATCCACTGCTACTAAGATGTATTTGTTGCCATATGAAGAAGGAAATGGCCCCATGAAGTCTATCCCCCACGGGTCGAACACGTCAACCTCGAAGATGGGAACTTGAGGCATTTCGTTCCTCTTAGTGATATTCCCTGCTCGTTGACATGCCTCACAGCTCTTCACAAACTCGTGTGCATCTTTAAAAATGGACGGCCACCAGAAACCGGCTTGCAACACTTTCGTGGCAGTCTTGAATGAGGCGAAGTGTCCTCCGTAGGAAGAGCCATGGCAATGATAGAGGATGTCCCTGGCTTCTTCCTTTGTAACACATCTCTGGTACAAGCTGTCTACTCCTCTCTTGTATAAGTAGGGCTCGTCCTAAAAGTAGTCACTAGCCTCTCTCATAAACCGCTTCTTGTGATAGCTGTTGAGATGTGTTGGCTCCTCACCACACGCTAGATAGTTCACTACATCAGCATACCACGGTAGATCCTCCTCTTTGAAACTCAACACCTCCTCAAACCTCCTTTCTAGCTTTCCACAAACAGCCGTAGTAATCGCCATAAGCTGCTCTTCTGGAAGAGAGTCATCTAAGGGGAGAGACTCGTTGATCCTTAGCCGTGAGAGATGGTCAGCGACTCCGTTTTCTATCCCTTTCTTGTCTTTAATCTCCATGTCAAACTCCTGGAGTAAGAGAATCCATCTTAAGAGCCGAGGCTTGGTGTCTTTCTTCGAGTAGATGTATCGCAAGGCAGCGTGATCCGTGTATACAATAGCCTTGGAACCAACGAGATACGATCTGAACTTCTCAAAGGCGAAGACCACTGCAAGCAACTCCTTCTCCGTGGTGGTGTATCTTGATTGCGTGTCATCGAAGGTTCTTGAAGCATAGTAGATCACGTGTAGCTTCTTGTCTTTCTTCTGACCAAGAACGGCTCCTACGGCGTAGTCACTAGCATCACACATGATCTCAAAGGGAAGAGACCAGTCTGGTGCTTGGACTATAGGAGCTGATGTAAGGGCTTCCTTGATGGTCACGAAAGCTTTCAAACACTCCTCATCAAACACAAACTCAGCTTCCTTGCACAACAGCCATGTAAGAGGGCGTGCAATCTTGGAGAAATCTTTGATGAAGCGCCTATAGAACCCTGCGTGTCCCAAGAAGCTTCTGACTCCCTTAACATTAACCGGCGGCTCAAGACCCATCATGACCTCCACTTTAGCCTGATCAACTTCAATGCTGATATCTTATGACCAAGCACGATCCCTTCCTTAACCATAAAGTGGCATTTCTCCCAGTTCAGCACCAAGTTTGTCTCTTCACAACGTTTTAGTACCCTGCAAAGATTCAACAAACACGCAGGAAAGGACACACCATAGACAGAGAAGTCATCCATGAACACCTCTACCATCTCCTCTATAAGATCGGAGAAGATCAACATCATACACCGCTGAAACGTAGCCGGTGCATTACACAATCCAAACGGCATCCTTCGATATGCAAAGGTACCGCAAGGGCATGTGAAGGTCGTCTTCTCCTGATCATTTGGGTGAATAGGTATTTGAAAGAAACCGCTATACCCATCGAGAAAACAGTAGTAAGGGTGATTAGCAAGTCTCTCAAGCATTTGATCAATAAAAGGCAAGGGGAAATGGTCTTTCCTAGTCGCAAGGTTGAGTTTCCTATAATCAATACACATCCTATGACCAGTGATGGTTCTAGTAGGAATAAGCTCATCCTTTTCATTCCTTATGACCGTGATCCCTCCCTTCTTAGGCACCACGTGTACAGGAGAAACCCACATGCTGTCACTTATGGGATAGATCACGTCAGCCTCTAAAAGCTTAAGGATTTCCTTCTTAACAACCTCTTTCAAATTAGGATTCAAACGCCTTTGATGTTCTATAGAAGAGGCGTTCTCATTATCCAAGTGAATCCTATGAGTTCAAAGCATTGGTGAAAGGCCCTTGATGTCACTTAAAGAGTACCCAATGGCCTTCCTATACTTTCTCAGCTCAGTCAGGAGCGAGTGCAACTCATCATCACTAAGGTTTTCATTCACAATCACGGGATAGGTGTTATTAGGCCCTAAGAAAGCATACCTTAGCCCTTTTGGGAGCTCCTTAAGGTCCACCTTTGGGGCTAACAGCTCACTCTAGTCATCCTCGTGGCTGTTGTTGTTGCTTTCCTCCTTGGAACTCTCCTTTGAACCCGAGGCATGGCCCTTCAGACTGCTTTCCTCCATCGCTATCCCTTATGAGATCGAGTCCTCGGGTTGATTCTCCTCTTGATGTCGTCTAGATCGAGCCATTTCGCTCGATTCACTTACTCGATTTGATGTGGATCGAGTAAGGGATCGAGACGCTAAGTCGATCTCTTGATTGGACTCCAAAATGATCGGGAGGTCTCTCTCAATCGCCGACTCGATTGTTTTTCCTGATCGAGCGTTCTTCTCGATCTGTCCGTCGATTGTTGCACCGGATCGAGTTGAGTTCTCGATTACCTTGTCGATTTGACTCCTGGATCGAGTGATAGCGTCGATCTCGGGGTCGATCTCTAGGCAGCAACCTTCTTCATTCTTAACAATCCTCCTAGAATCCAGCAGGTTCACGTACTCTTTGGTTCTCTGGTCCACATAGCCAAACTCCCCTGGCTCCTTAGTCAGTGCTAGCTTCAGATGGTCTTCTAGAGCCAGCTCTTCCAGCAATTCATCCGCTAAAGCATCCATCGTTTCAATATAGAAAGCTTGCCCTTCAATGGTTGGATTTTTCAGAACCTCGTTGATGTCGAAGTCAAGCCTGATCTCCTTTCCCAAATGCCAGGCAATCTTCCCATTTTTCACATCTATGATAGCCCCGGCGGTTGCAAGGAACGGTCTCCCTAAGATGAGTGGATCCTTAGGCTCTTCATCCATCTCCAACACTACGAAGTCCGTAGGTACGTTCACACCCCTGATTCGCACCGGTAAATCCTCAAGCAGCCCCACTGGTAGCCTCACACTCCTATCAGCCAGTACCAACGAGATCCGACAGTCTTTAAAACGAGTAAAACCAAGCTTTTTAGCCACGGAGTGAGGCATCAGGTTTATGCTAGCTCCGAGATCACATAAGCAACTCTTGAACTCTAGAGGGCCTAAAGCGCAGGGTATAGTGAAGCTTCCAGGGTCTCCCAACTTCTTAGGGACTATCTCCTTATGTATCACAGCACTACACTCTTCACTTAGAACAAGTACCTCTTTAGTTTCCTTATTCTTCTTCACGAGAGTGTCTTTGAAGAATTTGGCGCATTTAGGCATCATTGCAAGGCAGTCAACGAGAGGTAGTTTGATCTCCACGTCCTTAAGATGCTTCTCAAAGAGGTGATGTTATTGCATATTGCATACATTTTTCATACTCATTAGTTAGTTTTTCATGCATTTGTATCATGTTTTAGGTTAGATTGCATCACTTAGAGTCCTAGAGCATTCTTGCATCAGCATATGCTTTTTCCTTGCATTTTGCATCACATTCAGGTTGTTTCTGGCTGCTTTGGAGTCATGGAGGTTCGCGGGTGTGTGGAGGCTGATGTAGCAGTTCGTGGGAGCTCAGAAATATGCTAAGGACCAGTGATCGAGGAGCAGATCGAGCATGGCCGGTCGATCCAGGAGTTGATCGACCAGAAGATCGAGCCAACTAGGCGATCCAAGGAGAATGATCGAGACGGAGATCGAGTGAAGCAATCGATCAATCGGTACGGACGTAAATGACGCCATGCAGAGCGAGAGCCAGATCGAGTACACCACTCGATCCACCCAAAGATCGATACCGAGATCAGATGCAACACTCGATTCGCCGAGGAAGATCGAGACCTGGATCGAGCCGAAGACACGATGCCCGGATGTGATCGAGAAACCCACTCGATCCAGTGGTCAATTTCTGTCCTTTCAACCGTTTTTGGCTGTTAGCGAAGAGGGGACCATTGGATTGTTTGGGCATTTTAGGCAAGGCGGCGAGATGCTTTTTCAACAACTTTTAGATCCTTATCCTTTTTTTTCATGTTTTCTCTCTCGTTTTAGCGAAGAACACCATTGTTGAACCAGTTTTCTTTTCAAGCTTTTGTATTCGAATCTTTATCTTTTAATCCAGTTTTCCTTTCATGTTTATCGTCACGTTTCTTCTGCTTTGCTTGATTTACTCAATGTGTAGCGAGTAGTTTACTTTGGGTTCGGGGTTGAGAGGATTAAAGGTTAGAAAGGGTTCGATCTTGGTTTGTTTTCTAAACGTTTTCAAAGGCCATCTCTTCTAAGGTGTTGAGATCTCAATGCTTGAAGACTCTCACACCAAGAGCTTCATGATCCGAGAGGTTCCTTACCTTGATAGGATCCATGAGCCTCGGAAGATCACACCTTAGAGATTAGTTACCCCTTCCCAAAAGCCATGGAAGTTTGGGGGACTAGTTAAGCCATCTACTTGAAATCTGTTTTCCTTGCCTTTCGACCTCTCTTTCCACCAAAAGCCATGGGTTTGGAGGAGAGGATGAAAGAGTGATCTATACCGAAAGCCACGGATAGATCTTGTTTTGTTTTCAAGGCTTAGAGATCCTCACCAAGTGAGTCGATCTAAAGTTTCAAACCCAAGATCGATCCTTTGAAATCCTTTACATGAATCTCAACCCTAGGCCCCTTTCTTTTAGAATCTCTAAGTCTATTTTCATCTTTCGCTTGTTACCTGATAACATCCTGGTCATTAGATTTGCTGTTCTTACGGTTTTAGACGAGATTGATCGTTACTGCTCGATCTAGTGGTCGATCTTGTGGTCGATCCACTAGTCGATTTTTAACAATTCGAAGCTCTTTCCTTTAATTAATCTGTTTGTTTCTCGTGGTAGTTGCTTCCTTTCTAGTTTTTTTAAAATAGGTTTCACTCTGTTTAGGTTGCTGCATCTAGTTCTTAGCTATTTTATCATAAACTGTCTCATTTTGCTTAGATTTGCTTTAGTCCTTGCATTCTCTGTGCATTCTCTATCTCCTAGAAGTGGATTGACACTCTCCTGCTTGCCTTACTACAACATTGCATGCATTAGAGTTTTGATAACCTATCTGCTGCCTAAAACCTGCTTGAGAAAGATAGTTTATCAAGAGGATTCTATGCTTCTCTATTAGTTACTTCTTGAAGCGGCCAGGAAAAGGCAGCTTAGGTACATAAGGTGGAGGCACATAAGCATTCTTCTCATTAGTGGTTTGTTCAGCTTTCTTCTCAGCAACTGCTTTGTCTCCTCTTCTTGGCCCTTGGATCCAAACATTGTCAAAGTTGATCTCATCATCATCAGCCGAAGGTTTACCCTCCCCCTCTTGAATTACAACGTCCTCGTTGTTCATTTTAGAGACCGGAGGTTCGAGCTCTTTACTGCTTCTCAATGTTATGGCATTAGCATACTCCTTGGGATTCTGCTCACACTTTCCCGGAAGACTATTCTGACCACTCGTACTCGCTTTCCCTTTCTCCAGCTGCTTGATCTTGTTGTTTAAGTTGGTGATCTGAGTGGAGAAGTCGGTGAGAGATGAGTCTAGGCGAGTGTTCATCTCGGCGAACTTCTGGTTTGTAGAGGCTTGCCCTTGTATTAGCTGTTGAAACATTGCTTGAACCGGATCAACTTGTTGTTGCATCTGTTGTTGCTGTTGAGGTGCAAAGCCCAGAGGGTAGTTAGGTGTATAACCTTTGTTGTTTTGATGTTGCCCTTGGAAGTTGCTCTGCCCTTGACCTTGGAAACCACCACTCGGTTGAAAACCTTTGTTGTAAGGGATGAAAGGTTTTGCTTGCTGAGCAGGGTACACTTGATCTTTAGGGTTGGCTACGTTGGTGCTTCGGTAAGAGAGGTTGTTGTTCTGGTAGCCTTGGTTGTAGCCTTGAGACTTGTAGTTGTTCTGTCCCGCTACCCAATTGGCTTCTTCTTGGCTCAACTCTAACTCCTCTTGGTTCTCATCAGCTTCACCAACAAAGTGAACATGCTTCTGAATGGCTAACACCAGCTTATCTATCTTCTCATGCAAAGATTTGAGCTCCTTCTTGTGAGACTCTAACTCTGATCCTCTCGGAGCACGGTCATAATCTTCAGCATAGTTTCCATCATTCAACGCCAAGTTTTCTATCAGCTCCATACCCTCTTCTACCTCCTGACCGAGGAAGTTCCCTTTGCTAGCTGTGTCAAGCAACAACCTGATCTTTGGTGAGGCTCCACGGTATATGGTACTGAGTAGTGTCTCCTCGCTGAACCCGTGATGAGGACATTGGATTATGTAGTCTTTAAAACGCTCCATTGCCTCGTTGAATGTCTCGTTGTTCCTTTGAGTGAAACCGCTGATTTCGCTTCTCAACCGTGCTGTCCTGGTGCTTGAGAAGAACTTTGAGAGAAATGCCTTCTTACACTCAGACCATGATGTGATGGTGCCTTGTGGGAGGGTCTTCTCCCAATGTCTAGCTTTGTCTCCGAGTGAAAAGGGGAAGAGACGCAGCTTCAAAGCATCTTCGGATATGCCATTGATCTTTATCATCCCACATACTTGCTCGAAGTTGTCTAGGTGCTCCAAGGGGTCTTCCATTGCTAAGCTGTGGAACTTGTTGTTTTGCACCATGGATATGAAACCTGGATTGATCTCGAAGTTGTTGTTTTGTACAGGAGGAGGAGTGATCCCAAACCTATTGTGGTGGGTATTGGGAGCATCTCCGGCTCCTATGATCCTTGGGGGTCTAGCCGCGTGTTGGGGGTTTCCATTGCCCCTTCCTGCTACCCAATGAGCTGGAGGAGGTCCTTCTGGATGCTCGTGTTCAGCCAAAGCTTCAAAGTCAACCAAACCGTGCTGAACAATCTCCTCAAAGGCTCTTGTTTGCTCTCTGACTCTTCTTTGCCGTGAGTGACCAAGCTGATGAATGTTGTCTAAGGGTTGTAGTAGATTGTTGTCTCCCCTTGAACGAAGATTCATGTACCTGAAAACACACGTTTGAGAGTAGAATGATTAGTAACTTGAAAAAGGTAAAGACTTAGTCTTTGCTAAGACCCAAATCTCTATGTTCTCGAAACAGTCCTAGAATGGCAACCGCGCCATTTGATAATCACTTTTTGGACGGTTATATTGCAGTGAGGTTATCAAACTCAAATGCAAGACATGTTGTAGTACAGCAAGCAAGAGTGAGTCAATCCACTTCTAGGATGATAGAGAATGCACAAAGAATACAAGGACTAAAGCAAATCTAAGCGAAATGAGACGGTTTATGAGAAAATTTCTAAAAACTAGATGCAGCAACGTAAACAGAATGAAACCTAATTTAAAAATACTAGAAAGGAAGAAACTACTACGAGAAACAAACAGAATAATTAAAGGAGAAAGCTTCGAATTATTAAAATTCGACTAGTGGATCGACCATGAGATCGACCACTAGATCGAGCAGTAACAATCGATCTCGTCTAAAAATGCAAGAACAGTAAAACTAATGACCATGATGCTATCAGAGATCAAGCGAAAGATGAGATAAGATGTAAGGATGCTAAGAGAAAGGGCCTAGGGTTGAGATTCATGGTTTGGGGTTTCAAAGGTTCGACCTTGGGTTTAAAACTTTAAATCGACTCACTTGGTGAGGATCTCTAAGCCTTGAAAACTAAACAAGATCTATCCGTGGCTTTCGGTATAGATCACTCCTTCATCCTCTCCTCCAAACCCATGGCTTTTGGTGGAAAGAGAGGTCGAAGGGCAAGGAAAACAGATTTCAAACGAATGGCTTAACTAATCCCCCAAACTTCCATGGCTTTTGGGAAGGGGTAACTAGTCTCTAAGGTGTGATCTTCCGAGGCTCCTGGATCCTGTCAAGGTAAGGAACCTCTCGGATCATGAAGCTCTTGGTGTGAGAGTCTTCAAGCATTGAGATCTCAACACCTTAGAAGAGATGGCCTTTGAAAACGTTTAGAAAAACCCCAAGATCGAAACCCTTTAGACCCCTTAATCCTCTCAACCCCGAACCCAAAGAAACTACTCGCTACACATAGAGTAAATCAAGCAAAGCATATGAAACGAGACGATGAACATGAAAAGAAAACTAGATTGAACAGAAATGATTTGAATACAAAGCTTAAGAAAAACGCGAGTTCAACAATGGTGTTCTTCACGAAACGAGAGAGAAAACATAAAGAAAAAAATAAGGATCTAAAAAGTTATGGGAAAAAGGACGTCGCCGCCTTCCCAAAATGCCGAAACAAGCTAATGGTCCCCCCTTCGCTAGCGGCCAAAAACGGTTGAAAGGACGGAGATCGACACCAAGATCGAGTGGTTCTCTCGATCATATCCAGACATCGTGTCTTCGGCTCGATCTGGGTCTCGATCAACATCGGTGAATCGAGTGTTGCATCCGATCTCGGTATCGATCTTCGGCTGGATCGAGTGGTGTACTCGATCTGACTCTCGCTCTGCATGGCGTCATTTACGTCCGTACCATTTGATCGATTGCTTCACTCTATCCTTGTCTTGATCATTCTCCTTGGATCGCCGATTAGCTCGATCTTCTGGTCGATCAACTCCTAGATCGACCGGCCATGCTCGATCTGCTCCTCGATCTCTGATCCTTAGCATATAGCCGAGCTCCCACGAACTGCTACATCAGCCTCAACACGTCCACGAACCTCCATGACTCCAAAGCAGCCAGAAACAATCTGAATGTGATGCAGAATGCAAGGAAAATGCGTATGCTGATGCAAGAATGCTCTAGGACCCTAAGTGATGCAATCTAACCTAAAACGTGATACAAATGCATGAAAAGCTAACTAATGAGTATGCAAAATGTATGCAATATGCAATAACATCAAATGCTCACTTTGATCTTTCTGGTGACTCCATCAACCTTCAATACAGCAAAGGGATTTGGTTTGTTCCTCCCTTTCATCTTGTAGTGGACTTCACCATTCTTAGATACAAAGGACTTCAAGACAACCCCATCTTCTTTGTCATCAAATAGAACTTCATTCATGCAATAAGAATCTCCCACTTTGAGGACCTACTCTTCAGTGGTATCAGCAAACAGCTTGGTTAAGCAGCCACCACCAAAACTTTCACCAACATAGCCTTCAAACTCTGGCTAATGCTCCCCAAGCTTCTCCAACTTCTAGATGTCCATTGAGAAGGCCTGCTTATTTTCCAGCTTATTCCCCTTGGAGCCAAACTTTAAAACCTTCTTCTTGGTCAGTCTCAGCTCTATTGTGCATTCCCTGGCATCAAACACTGCTCCAGTTGAGGCTAAGAAAGGTCTTTCTAGAATGATAGCATTCTTTAAATGGCCTTCCACATCAAGCACCAAGAAATAAGTGGGGATGGTTACTCCTTCAATCATCATTGGTACATCCTTGACACTCCCAAGTGGTGTCTTCACTGTCCCATCAGCTATAGTAAGGGATACATTACCCTCTTGAAGTTAAGTGTAGCCAAGAGCTTTTGCAGTAGACGATGGGAGAAGGTTGATACTTGCTCCAAGATCACAAAGACAACTTTTGAAGGTCTGCCCTTTTAATTCACACAGGAAATTGAAACAACCTGGATCTCTAAGTTTCTTGACATTAAGCTCTTTAACCTCAGATGCTCCAGCTATAACTCTTAGCTTCTTAAGCTCCTCTTGGCCATTCAAACCCCTCAGAGGGTCTCATATTTCTGCACTACTTGTTCCTTGAATCTTCCAAGAAAAGGGATAGTAGGTTGGTGAACAGGAAGGATAGCAGCTTGAGTCTTCTCTTTATCATCAGGAACATCAATCAAGTAGTCCTTGGTGTCATCAACAACTTCATGTGGCACCGACCACTATTCTTCATCCGTGTTTGCTCCTTCTTCAAAGGATTCTTCTTCTGCAGCTCCTTGATTAGTTTTATCTTCCAAGAAACTCCCCCCCCCCCCCCCCCCCCCCCCCCCCTCCCACTTTGAGGTTAAGTGTCCTCAGTGAACAAGTAGAGGAACTCTTCAATGATAGCCTCCTCTTCAGCTGAGAAGCTCTCCTTTGGCTTAGCGTCTGGTTTTTCAGGAAATTGTCCTTGAGGTTTGGGACCAGCAATGCCTTTGTTGTTCTCCAATGTTTTAACTCTTGCAGCCAACCCTTCAAACTTGTTAGTGAGCTCTACATGTACTGAATCGATTTTGTTGTGGACCTCTGCAAACTTCTTGTTCGTTTCCAAGGTTGTGGTGACCTGAGTGTGTATCATTTGTTGCATGAGAGTCTTGACTTCAGTGTCTTGAGAGCTGGAGGAAGCTTGTCCTTGAGTTTGGGCATTGAATCCTGGAGGGTTGTAGGGCGCTCTAGGTTGGTACTTGTTGTTCCTTTGCTGAAAGCCTTGATTGTTGTAGGGAACAAAAGGTCTTGGGGCAGCTTGCTGTTGCTGTTGAGGGTATACCTGATCCTGTGGATTGGCAACATTGTTGCTCCTGTAAGACAAGTTGGGATTTGTTCCGTAGTTCCCATAGCTATTGTATCCACCTTGATTGCCCAAGTAGTTCATCTCCTCAACTTGGCATTGCTCTTGATCATCAAGCTGAACCATGTCTCCAAAAAAGTTAATCTCTTTCTTCTCCCTTAGCAACAAGTCCAGCTTCTCATGTAGCGACTTGATTTCTTTCCTGCTAGACTCTAACTCATCTTTTGCACTTTTTGGAGCTCTGTCAAATTCCCCATTATAGTTTCCAATAGACTGAGCCAGATTCTCTACTAGCTCCAATCCTTCATCCACATCTTTTGAACAGAAGTTCAAATTTGATGCAGTGTCCAAAATCATTCTTATTTTAGGCAAGGCTCCTCTGTAGAGAGTGGAGAGTAGAGAGGCTTGTGAGAATCCCTGATGAGAGCATTGCAGTGTGTAGGCCTTGAATCTCTCCCAAGCTTCAACAAAGCTTTCATTGTTCCTTTGTGCAAACCCTGAAATCTCATTCCTTATTCTTGCAGTTCTTGAAGTAGAGAAGAACTTTGCTAAGAAGGCTCTCTTGCACTCATCCCAACTAGTTATGCTTCCTTGGGGCAGGTTCTTCTCCCATTGGTGTGCTTTGTCTCCAAGAGAAAAAGGAAACAACCTGAGCTTGAAGCCATCTTCACTCACTCCATTGATCTTTGTTAGTGAGCATAGTCCATCAAAGTTATCCAAATGATCTAGAGGATCTTCAAGTGGCAAACCATGGAACTTACTGCCCTGAATCATTGAAATCAATCCAGACTTGATTTCAAAGTTGTTGTTTTGGATTGGACTGCTGGTGTAATGATGCCAGTTCTGTTGTTGTAGTAGGCATTTGGTGCATCACCAGCGCCAATGGGTCTGAGAGGTCTTGCTCCTTGTTCTGCACCTCTAGGGCCTTGCTCACCTTGCGAGCCCTAGACTCCTTGTTGACCCTGCACACCTTGAGCACCGGCTGCTCCCTGAGGACCTTGGAACCTGAAATCATCCATAACTGGTTCCTGATTGTTCATCCAAAGTCTCTCCAAGTGTTTCTGCCTTTCTTGCTGTCTCCTTGCTCTCTGACCTCTGTCCAACAGATTAATGTTGTCTATGAAGTCCACAAGATTGCTTGAACCTCTGGATCTCAAGTTCATATTCCTGAAGACAGCAAAGAGAATCCAAGGAGATCAGAAATCAAGGAAAACTAAAAACTTGATCTTAAAGATTCTACAACCTCTAATGTTTTAAACAGAAAACCCTTGTATGTTAATCAATTGTAGCATATCATAGGGCTTTATATCAATCTAAATGGGTTTGTTGAAAGCAGAGGAGTTGTGAGCAAAGATCTATAAGTCAAGCAAGGCAAAGAAGAGTTTTTGTTGCCTAAGCAACCAATCTAACACCCTAATATTACTGCATATTACATACATTTTGCATACTCATTAGTTAGCTTTTCATGCATTTGTATCATATTTTAGGTTAGATTGCATCACTTAGAGTCCTAGAGCATTCTTGCACCAGCATACGCATGTTCCTTGCATTTTGCATCACATTCAGGTTGTTTCTGGCTGCTTTGGAGTAATGGAGGTTCGTGGACATGTTGAGGCTGATGTAGTAGTTCGTGGGAGCTCGGATATTTGCTAAGGATCAGAGATCGAGGAGCAGATCGAGCATGGCCGGTCGATCTGTGATGTGATCGACCAGAAGATCGAGCCAACCAGGCGATCCAAGGAGGATGATCGAGACAAGGATCGAGTGCAGCAGTCGATCAAATGGTATGGACGTAAATGACGCCATGCAGAGCGAGAGCCAGATCGAGTACACCACTCGATCCAACTGAAGATCGATACCGAGATCGGATGCAACACTCGATTCGCCGATGATGATCGAGACCCAGATCGAGCTGAAGACACGATGTCTGGATATGATCAAGAGAACCGCTCGATCCTGGAGTCAATCTCTGTCCTTTCAACCACTTTTGGCCGCTAGCGAGGGGGGGACCATCAGCTTGTTTTGGCCATTTTGGGAAGGCGGCGACGTCCTTTTCCCAGACAACTTTCAATCCTTATCTTTTTCTGTATGTTTTCTCTCTGGTTTTGAGAGAACACCATTGTCGAACTTGAGTTTTTCTTAAGCTTTGTAATCGAATTGTTTTCATCTTAATCCAGTTTTCTTTTCATGTTCATCATTTTCTTTTACATGCTTTGCTTGATTTACTTTATGTGTAGTGAGTAGTTTACTTGGGTTCGGGGTTGAGAGGATTACGGGGTCTAAAGGGTTTCGATCTTGGGGTTTTTCTAAGCGTTTTCAACGGCTATCTCTTCTAGGGTGTTGAGATCTCAATGCTTGAAGACTCTCACGCCAAGAGCTTCATGATCCGAGAGGTTCCTTACCTTGACAGGATTCAGGAGCCTCGGAAGATCACACCCTAGAGACTAGTTACCCCTTCCCAAAAGCCATGGAAGTTTGGGGGACTAGTTAAACCATTCATTTAAAATCTGCTTTCCATGCCCTTCGACCTCTCTTTCCACCAAAAGCCATGGGTTTGGAGGAGAGGATGAAGGAGTGATCTATACCGAAAGCCACGGATAGATCTTGCTTAGTTTTCAAGGCTTAGAGATCCTCACAAAGTGAGTCGATTTAAAGTTTTCAACCCAAGGTCGAACCTTTGAAACCCCTGACCATGAATCTCAACCCTAGGCCCTTTCTTTTAGCATCTTTACATCTTATCTCGTCATTCGCTTGATCTTTGATAGCATCCTGGTCGTTCGTTTTACTGTTCTTGCATTTTTATACGAGATCGATTGTTATTGCTCGATCTAGTGGTCGATCTCATGGTCGATCCACTAGTCGAATTTTAGTAATTTGAAGCTTTGTCCTTTAATTATTCTGTTTGTTCCTCGTGGTAGTTTCTTCATTCCTAGAAGTTTTAAAATAGGTTGCATTCCATTTAAGTTGCTGCATCTAGTTTTTAGGGATTTTCTCATAACTCATCTCGTTTCGCTTAGATTTGTATTAGTCCCTGTATTCTCTTTGCATTCTCTATCATCCTAGGCATGGATTGACTCTCTCTTGCTTGCTGTACTACAACCTGTCTTGCATTTGAGTTTGATAACCTCATTGCATTCTCACCCTTGCAAAGAAAGTGATTATCAAATGGCGCCGTTGCCATCCTAGGACTGTTTAGAGAACATAGAGATTTGGGACTTAGCAAAGACTAAGTCTTTACTTTTTTCAAGTTACTAATCATTCTACTCTCAAACATGTGTTTTCAGGTACATGAATCTTCGTTCAAGGGGAGACAACAATCTACTACAACCCTTAGACAACATTCATCAGCTTGGTCACTCACGGCAAAGAAGAGTCAGAGAACAAGCCATAGCCTTTGAGGAGATTGTTCAGCACGGTTTGGTCGACTTTGAAGCTATGGCTGAACACGAGCATCCAGAAGGACCTCCTCCAGCTCACGGGGCAGTAGGAAGGGGTAATGGAAACCCCCAACACGCGGGTAGACCCCCAAGGATCATAGGAGCCGAAGATGTTCCCAATACTCATCACAATAGGTTTGGGATCACTCCTCCTCCTGTACAAAACAACAACTTCGAGATCAAGCCAGGTTTCATCTCCATGGTGCAAAACAACAAGTTCCACGGCTTAGCAATGGAAGATCCCTTGGAGCACCTTGACAACTTCGAGCAAGTATGTGGGATGATAAAGATCAATGGCACATCCGAAGATGCTTTCAAGCTGCGCCTCTTCCCCTTTTCACTCGGAGACAAAGCTAGGCAATGGGAGAAGACCCTCCCACAAGGCACCATCACCTCATGGGCTGAGTGTAAGAAGGCCTTTCTCTCAAAGTTCTTCTCCAGCACCAGGACAGCACGGTTGAGAAGCGAAATCAGCGGTTTCACTCAAAGGAACAATGAGACATTCAACGAGGCAATGGAGCGTTTCAAAGACTACACGATCCAATGTCCTCATCACGGGTTCAGCGAGGAGACACTACTCAGTACCATATACCGTGGAGCTTCACCAAAGATCAGGTTGTTGCTTGACACAGCTAGCAAAGGGAACTTCCTCGGTCAGGAGGTAGAAGAGGGTATGGAGCTGATAGAAAACTTGGCATTGAGTGATGGCAACTACGCTGAGGATTATGACCGTGCACCGAGAGGATCAGAGCTAGAGTCTCACAAAAAGGAGCTGAAATCTTTGCATGAGAAGATAGATAAGCTGGTGTTGGCCAGTCAGAAGCATGTTCACTTTGTTGGTGAAGCTGATGAGAACCAAGAGGAGTTAGAGTTGAGCCAAGAAGAAGCCAATTGGGTGGCGGGACAGAACAACTACAAACCTCAAGGCTACAACCAAGGCTACCAGAACAACAACCTCTCCTACTGAAGCACCAACGTAGCCAACCCTAAAGATCAAGTGTACCCTGCTCAGCAAGCAAAACCTTTCATCCCTTACAACAAAGGTTTTCAACCGAGTGGTGGTTTCCAAGGTCAAGGGCAGAACAACTTCCAAGGGCAACATCAAAATAACAAGGGTTATACACCTAACTACCCTCCGAGCTTTGCACCTCAGCAGCAACAACCGATGCAACAACAAGTTGATCCGGTTCAAGCAATGTTTCAACAGCTGATACAGGGGCAAGCCTCTACAAACCAGAAGTTCGCCGAGATGAACACTCGTCTAGACTCGTCTCTCACTGACTTCTCTACTCAGATCACCAACTTAAACAACAAGATCAAGCAGCTAGAGAAAGGGAAAGCGAGTACGAGTGGTCAGAATAGTCTTCCGGGAAAGTTTGAGCAGAATCCTAAGGAGTATGCTAACGCCATAACGTTGAGAAGCGGCAAAGAGCTCGAACCTCCGGTCTCTACAAAGAACAACGAGGACGTTGTAATTCAAGAGGGGGAGGGTAAACCTTCGGCTGATGATGATGAGATTAACTTTGACAACGTTTGGATCCAAGGGCCAAGAAGAGGAGATAAAGCAGTTGCTGAGAAGAAGGCTGAGCAAACTACTAAGGAGAAGAATGCTTATGTGCCTCCACCGTATGTACCTAAGCTGCCTTTTCCTGGCCGCTTCAAGAAGAAACACATAGAGAAGCATAGAATCCTCTTTGAGAAGCATCTTAAGGACGTGGAGATCAAGCTACCTCTCGTTGACTGCCTTGTAATGATGCCTAAATGCGCCAAATTCTTCAAAGACACTCTCGTGAAGAAGAATAAGGAAAGCAAGGAGGTACTTGTTCTAAGTGAAGAGTGTAGTGCTGTGATACATAAGGAGATAGTCCCTAAGAAGTTGGGAGACCCTGGAAGCTTCACTATACCCTGCGCTTTAGGTCCTCTAGAGTTCAAGAGTTGCTTATGTGATCTCGGAGCTAGCATAAACCTGATGCCTCAATCCGTGGCTAAGAAGCTTGGATTTACTTGTTTCAAAGACTGTCGGATCTCTTTAGTACTGGCTGATAGGAGTGTGAGGCTACCAGTGGGGCTGCTTGAATATTTACCGGTGCGAATCAGTGGTGTGAACGTGCCTACGGACTTCGTCGTGTTGGAGATGGATGAAGAGCCTAAGGATCCACTCATCTTAGGGAGACCATTCCGTGCAACCGTCAGGGCTATCATAGATGTGAAGAATGGGAAGATTGCCTTGCATTTGGGAAAGGAGATAAGGCTTGACTTCGACATCAATGAGGTTCTGAAGAAGCCGACCATTGAAGGGCAAGCTTTCTACATTGAAACAATGGATGCTTTAGCGGATGAGTTGCTGGAAGAGCTGGCTCTAGAAGACCATCTGAAGCTAGCACTGACTAAGGAGCCAGGGAAGTTTGGCTATGTGGATCAGAGGACCCAGGAGTACGTCAACCTGCTGGATTCTAGGGTTTAGTTAGCTTTTCATGCATTTGTATCATATTTTAGGTTAGATTGCATCACTTAGAGTCCTAGAGCATTCTTGCACCAGCATACGCATGTTTCTTGCATTTTGCATCACATTCAGGTTGTTTCTGGCTGCTTTGGAGTCATGGAGGTTCGTGGGAGCTCGGATATTTGCTAAGGATCAGAGATCGAGGAGCAGATCGAGCATGGCCGGTCGATCTGTGATGTGATCGACCAAAAGATCGAGCCAACCAGGCGATTCAAGGAGGATGATCGAGATAAGGATCGAGTGCAGCAGTCAATCAAATGGTACAGACGTAAATGACGCCATGCAGAGCGAGAGCCAGATCGAGTACACCACTCGATCCAACTGAAGATCGATACCGAGATCGGATGCAACACTCGATTCGCCGATGATGATCGAGACCCAGATCGAGCTGAAGACACGATGTTCGAATATGATCGAGAGAACCGCTCGATCCTGGAGTCGATCTATGTCCTTTCAACCACTTTTGGCCGCTAGCGAGGGGGGGACCATCAGCTTGTTTTGGCCATTTTGGGAAGGCGGCGACGTCCTTTTCCCAGACAACTTTCAATCCTTATCTTTTTCTGTATGTTTTCTCTCTGGTTTTAAGAGAACACCATTGTCGAACTTGAGTTTTTCTTAAGCTTTGTAATCAAATCGTTTTCATCTTAATCCAGTTTTCTTTTCATGTTCATCGTTTCCTTTTACATGCTTTGCTTGATTTACTTTATGTGTAGTGAGTAGTTTACTTGGGTTCGGGGTTGAGAGGATTACGGGGTCTAAAGGGTTTCGATCTTGGGGTTTTTCTAAGCGTTTTCAACGGCTATCTCTTCTAGGGTGTTGAGATCTCAATGCTTGAAGACTCTCACGCCAAGAGCTTCATGATCCGAGAGGTTCCGTACCTTGACAGGATTCAGGAGCTTCGGAAGATCACACCCTAGAGACTAGTTACCCCTTCCCAAAAGCCATGGAAGTTTGGGGGACTAGTTAAGCCATTCATTTGAAATCTGCTTTCCAAGCCCTTCGACCTCTCTTTCCACCAAAAGCCATGGGTTTGGAGGAGAGGATGAAGGAGTGATCTATACCGAAAGCCACTGATAGATCTTGCTTAGTTTTCAAGGCTTAGAGATCCTCACAAAGTGAGTCGATTTAAAGTTTTCAACCCAAGGTCGAACCTTTGAAACCCCTGACCATGAATCTCAACCCTAGGCCCTTTCTTTTACCATCTTTACATCTTATCTCCTCATTCGCTTGATCTTTGATAGCATCCTGGTCGTTAGTTTTACTGTTCTTTCATTTTTAGACGAGATTGATTGTTATTGCTTGATCTAGTGGTCGATCCACTAGTCGAATTTTAGTAATTCGAAGCTTTGTCCTTTAATTATTCTGTTTGTTCCTCATGGTAGTTTCTTCATTCCTAGAAATTTTAAAATAGGTTGCATTCCATTTAAGTTGCTGCATCTAGTTTTTAAGGATTTTCTCATAACTCATCTCGTTTCGCTTAGATTTGTATTAGTCTCTGTATTCTCTTTGCATTCTCTATCATCCTAGGTATGGATTGACTCTCTCTTGCTTGCTGTACTACAACCTGTCTTGCATTTGAGTTTGATAACCTCATTGCATTCTCACCCTTGCAAAGAAAGTGATTATCACACCCTAAGATGATCAAGCAACAAAGAGAATAGAGAAAAAGGCAGTTTAATCAAGATTAAGCGAGCAAGACAGAGCAAATTCGAAATTCAATAAAGAGAAAAGCAAGTTCCTAGATGTGGTTATTGACTTTGGGGAATTTAGGAACTAATTGAGGTTGTTTCAAACAGCATTGATCGAGCAAACAAGCTAGCAATGATGATTCCTAGACATAGAGGTCACAAACAAGCAAGCTAAACCCAATATCTTGTAAAATAGCCCTTTGCTAAACACCTTAACAAGAACTAACTCTCATTAGTTCTAAAACATTCAGAAAAGATTAATAAACAACTCTATTCAAGTCAAAATGCTCATAAAACAGCCAAAATCTTGAACCAAGGCCAGCAAATCCTCTAACAAACAAGATCAACATTTCATCAAACACTTGGTGGACACAAGGGAAAGCCTAAATTCTAGATAAGTGTGATCAAGACAAATCTAGTTAAAGAACAGATTAATAGAAAGGAACCCATATAATGAAGCACTAAAGAAACCTTAATCAAGCCCTCAATTCCCCTAATCTACCACATCTCGAAACCCTAAGCAAACTACTCACTAATAGCCATGTTTAACACCAAATCACAAGAGGAAAAGATGCTAATCATGATTAAAAGAGAGATTAAAGAAAGATTAAAGGCAAATACAAACATATATTGAATAAAGCAAAATATTTGTCTTACAAACTCAAAGAAAATGCTTAAGAACAGTAAATTGGCAAGACTTCTCGAAAATCCCAGAAAATGGGCTATTTATACGCAAAAGAAGGAAGCCGTAGAGTAATGGCAAAAGTGTAAATAAAAAAGGCTCTGACTGGGTTCCTATCGATCAGTTATGTCGGTCTAGGCTTGATCGATATGAATCATATCGGTCTGGAAGGTGATCGATATGGTGATCGAAATATACTCGGTGCATTTGTATCGGTCACTTCCTGACCGATATCCTTGATCGATATCTTTGATCGATACGCCTTGTATCGGTCACTCCTTGACCGATAACCTCCATGCACAGACCGATAGGCTCTGCAGAGATCGTCTGCCTTGGTCCCTTTTACTCCTTTTGGCCCAGCTAGCTTCCTGGATCACCCTCAAAGCTCCTCTAAGCTCCTTTTAGCTCCATAGGCACCGAAAAACGTCCATAATGCAAGAAAAAATGCAAACTATATCCTAAATGCAACGTCCATAGTGCAAGAAAAAATGCAAACTATATCCTAAATGCAACCTAAGTCTAAAAGGAGAAGAAAATGGGATAAAAACTAAGGAAAACATGCAAAAGAGAACCAAAACATGTACTAAATGCAAGCCTAAATGGTGTAAATACAAGAGATATCAGTAGGAATGCATTAGAATTAATAAGGTTGTTTTGCATGATGTTGTTTAGTTTTTTGATTTGCATGTCACCATTGTTGCTCTTCTTAGAAATTTTATGGTTGAAATATTTGAAAAATGCTATTTTGTGCTTAGTTTGACATTATGTTTAGATTATTGCCAAATCTAGGCATGCTATTGTTTTTCCAGCATATTGACCATTCAAATGTTTCATATTAGACTAGTGATGGTGAGTCTGATGCATTTTCATAGTTTGGTGGAGAGAGAAAGATGTTTTTGGCTTCATAAGCTTGAAATTGTTGCACTCGCTTCTTGCTACTGTGGGAATTTTAGTTTTAGTTGTATTTATCCTTTAGAGCTGAAACGTTTTGCTAAATTCGACTCTATTTGTTAGTGATCAGTGTGAATGTTTGCAGAATTTTCATTGCTTGCTTGAATTTTGAAAATTAATTTCCTGCACAGTGCTCTCAAAGGATACTACACTAATTCATGCTTCAAGCATTGCATTTTCAGGTCGAACAGCAGAGGCAATGAGGAGATTTCTGACTCAAATTTTTCTGCAAGAAACAGAGCTGAGGGAAAAAGGCCAGTTGTTGAAGAAGAACCAGTCCAAGATGCCGCACCAAAGCTAAAGGACTACTTGAGAGCGATGAGGAGAGTGGACTTCAGTCCTACAAGATATGTTGATCCTGGTCTGTTGGGAGAGCTAGGAATCAAGCCTGAAGTGGATGAGATGTTGAGCAAAATTGGACTGGAGAAATTTGCTAGTTTTGGCTATCCTACTTACAAGCAACTTTCTTGTGAGTTCATTGCAAGCTTCAAGGTCTACTTCTACAAGTTTGATAAAGAGTATGATAAAAGAGAAGAAGACTTTGGCAACGGATTCATCAAATTCAGAGCCAACAAAGCATGGTACACCACGGGGTTCACTCAGCTTGAAGAAATCTTTGGATTTGATCAAGGCTCAAGAGTACAATACATGCGCTTCAAGCATGATGAGCTAGGACATGTATTGGAAGAGATAGCGAATGATGCTTATAGAGCTGGTCATCTAAAGAGTGCTAGCATCCGCCATCCAGCAATCAGATCTGTTCATAGAGTCCTCACCAGCACACTCTTCTACAGAAAAGAGCAAAGTATGGTCAAAGACGAAGAGATGGGGTTGCTTGTGAATGGCTTGAAGAACATAATGGTTATATCAAGGCATGGGAAGATCCAAGGAGAGCGCTTAGGAGTTGGTCTTGTGACAATCCTAATGAAGCAATTTTTAGCATGCCAACAATGGGCTTTCAACACTAGAGACAAGAAGCCAAAGATAGCCATTGGAGGGGTGATCACTCCTATCTTGCTTGGTGCTGGAGTTGAGCTTGGCACACCAGATGTTACAATGATCTTCCTAGTTGTTCCTTATCTTAGTAAGATCGGAAAGCTTTCAGGAGCTGTTGAGACAGGATTTGGTTATCAGTTAGAGCTGGAAAACAGGAAGAGGAAGATCATCTTGCCCAAGCAGCGTTTTACCAACTTCACGTCCTATGAGAACACTCGATTCATGCCAACATAAGATGATCTTTATGACCCAAGGACTGACCCACCATTGATGAGGCCAAGCAAAGTGAAGAACATGAGCACCATCAGAGACTCTGATGTAGAAGAAGACATTGAAGAGCAGCAATAAGGACAAGAGGTTCAGCATCAAGGGATGGAAGAAAATCAGTATGAAGACTATGACTGCCGCCTTTATACATTGACCCATATGATGTGATCTGGACATCTGAAGCTTAAAAGGCTGCACATGGGTACATTAGGCTTATTCAGAGGTGGAACCACTTCCAGGACAAAGCCATCAGAGGTTTGTTAAAGACAGTCAAAGCATGCAAGAAATCAGTTGATTCATTGAAGAAGAAAGTGAGGAGGCTCAAGAAGAAGTTGGGAGGATCTTCATCAGCCAAGAGATCTGATCAAGCGGTCCAAATAGAGCCACAAGAAGGAGGATCTAATGCTGAGGACATGTGTGAGGACACACCAGAGGGGACAGTCCAAGAGAGACACTGATTCCATATCAGTGAGCGGCCTAGGGCACAAGTTTCTCAACCGGTCAGGCATTCATCTCATGTAGCTGCTCCAAAGCAAAACGGAAATAAGAGAAGGACTAGACAGCAAACACCATCAGAGGAGGAGCTTCACCTTCCCAAGCCATTAAGAGTTCAGACTCTCACCACTACTCCACCTGAAGTAAGGTACACCACACTAACCGTTGTAAATACCACTGATTTTTTTATTTTATTTGCGATTGTTTGCTTGATGTTTGTGAACACTCTCCTTAGCATTTTTATCACACAGGCACTGTGTAATTTAAATGTGGGGGAGGGTTTATGATGAAATGATTCTTGCATTTGCATTTTCATAGTAGAATAGGAACCATGCATCATGATTTCATAGCATATAAGGCATAGAAAAAACCAAAAAAATTGAAATTTTTTCAAAAATTGCTTCACAAAAAGAGTTTGATTTTCATGCATTCTTATAGGATTTAGACTTCATGCATTCATATAGGACTAGCTTGCTTGTTTAAATTGGGAACTATGATAGTACATCTTTGTTAATGCTAGTGATTTATGAAAATGAAGCCCTTGTTTTTAATCCTTTTGTGCATTTGATGTTGAACTAGAAATAAAGCTGAAAAACTTTTGGGATTTACATTTGTGTGAGATTAGTTCGAGACTGAAGCATGCTTTGAAATGATTTCAAGCTTTGTTTAAGTGGAACCTAATTTGAATTCGTAATTATCATGCCTTATGCTTTTGTGATTGATGTCATGGATAGTTTAAAATATTTGGATCTTCTTATTCTCTTTTGCCACTCTCTAAAAGATCCATTTTGATTTCCCCACCTTTAACTATAGCTTCTTTCAAGCCAAGATATTAATAGTGTGTGATTTGTGAGGCCTCTTCTATCATGGTTGTTGCTTAGCAAAATGTGTTGGGTTGGAAGTACAAGGGAAGTACTTCTATTGTAGAATTAGCTCACTCTTGAGTTAGATAGGTTAGGATGTTTGGGGAATGGTCTGGGGTTATCTTGGGTTTAGTTTTTAAGAGAGGCAAAGAAGAAAAGAAGTCAAGGCACAAAAGAAAAAGGAGTGTGACACAAGCAAAATGGTGGAAATAGCGATTCTAAACTCAGCATTTCAAAAAAAAGGAGCCAAACTCAAAAGAAGCAAATCGCCATCACTTGAAGTTCAAAAGAAGAAGTGTCCTCCGAAGCGCTTGAAGAAGAAAAGTTTTTGGGTTTTAAAAAGGGTTTAAGTTTTTAAAAAGGGTAGCATTGGAGGGCCTTACACTGCTTAGCTAAAGTTAGGAACACATCTTATATATCTTGGGTAGATGGGAGTCTTCCTTTGTATGTGTAAGTTGTTCTTTCACCCTTAGCATTTTGCCAAAGCACAACCATGTTTTTCTTTGAGAGAACCCTTTAAAAACCAAAACCAGTTGGTGAAGTGGGATCATTTTTAGTCCACTAAGCCTTTTCCCTTAGCCAAATGAGACTTTTGCATTTGCATAAGCATGATTCACGGTTTGAGCATAATTGAATGTTAAAAAGGTTGTTTGATTTGATGAGCATGTGAAGGTTGAAAAGATTGGTGATGGTCCTTATTCTTGTTTTGTGATGAAAGTGGCTAAGTTTTTAAAGTATTCTTCCATTAAGTGCACTCTAGAATTAGGAACATGGACTTCATTTTGATTTATTGTTAGTATTTCCAAAGATATGAGTTCCCATTTAAAACTTCATCACCATGTTAAGTGTTTGTTTGCTTGAGGGCAAGCAAAAG
This sequence comes from Thlaspi arvense, assembly GCA_911865555.2. Lineage (NCBI taxonomy): Eukaryota > Viridiplantae > Streptophyta > Magnoliopsida > Brassicales > Brassicaceae > Thlaspi > Thlaspi arvense. The sequence continues at coordinate 19,118,628 of OU466860.2, forward strand.
CTAAGTGTGGGGGTGTTGATAACCTGCTATTTTAGATCATTTTAGGCTGCATTTCATGCATCTTTTCCTCTGTTTTGCATTATATTTTAGCATTTTAGTATCATTTGCACTTAGAATCAACATAGTATGCATCTAGCATAGGATTGCATACATTTGCATACATGTGCATATTTGTGGTGGTTTTCAGGTGTTTTTGGAGTTTCTTGGAGCTGGGGAAGGGATGGAAGCAGCTCATGATCAAAGAAGATGTCAGAAATGGAGTTCGTGCAAAGTATGGTTCATATCGAGCAAGCATATCGAGCAGAACACCCATGGAGTATACTCGATGCAAGCAGCGGGATGAGAGGAAACGGATCAGCATGAGTATTTCAAGCCGTTAGACTGCAGCGAGGACCAGCATCGAGGAAGGACGTCGATACACGCTACACGGACCATATAGAGGTCACATATCGAGCATAACATCGACCGTACGACCTCGATGCAACTCATCCGCGTTGACCACTTGACTTTTGTTAACTTTATCCTATTTTTACGTTTTTTATGCTTCTTTTGGCTCCCCACTATAAAAGGGAAGCCACAAAACATTATTTTTGTCAAGTTCTATCTTATCCAAGTTTAGCTATCTATCTAAAAACCCTCTCTAAACCTTAAAGGGCGATTTCCCTTAAGGATCTTCATCTTTATTCAAGTTTGCATTTTTATGGTTTAATCTTGTCTCTTAATCTTTGTTCTTGCACCTTGGTAGTTTAGTTTTATCATCTTTGCATTTTAACCTCATCTAATTATGTTTAACTCAAAATCAATGAGATTAAACATGATTAGTGAGTAGTCTTCCTTAGATTTAGGGTTCTACGTAGAAAAAGTAGTGATTAAGATGTGATTAAGGGGTGATCAGGCTTGTTTAGTGGTTCTCTGTTATCTTCTTGTCTTTCAAAGTGATTAATGTTGATAAAGCTTGCTCCTTTTGATTGAATATGGTTTGAGAGATGCATATGGTTTGCTTGATGTCTTGATATCTCATTACTAAGAATGGTTCGCATATTTGACTTGATAGTTTGGCTTGGTATATGTCTCCTTTGTTCAGTGACACCAAAGTGATAGTTCACCATTTGTAGATGATTCGCTTAGGGTTAGATAATGCTGGTTTTGAGATTCTTCCTTGATGGATAGATAGTATGCATTGAAAGATCTTGCCTTTGCTTCATTCTTGTTCATTGCTTAACTTTTTTAGGACGTTGCAAGTTTGTTCTTAAATCCATAATCTTGATTGGTGCATAGCTGCCTAGGTCCTTATTGGTTCACAAGATAGATAAGTTTATCTGAATTCTTGCTTGGGTGAGAGAGTAGTTGCTTGATTGGTGCATCTCTTAGCCTAGAATGGTTCTGATCTTTATGCTCATGTTTAAGGATATGCCATTAGAAGTGGGTCTGACACTTCGATCTTGTTGAATATAAATTGCTTATTGACGCCAAATGGTTCCCTTTAGATACCTTGTCTAGGAGCTTAACATTGAGAATTGCTTGCTTGTTAATGCTTGTTGAATGCCTTAGTAGAAATCCCCTTGTCACTCTTGAAAATCACTATCCCACAATTGCTTCGAACCTTGAGTCTTGCTTTTAATTAATTGTCTTTAAGATCATCTTGCTTAGTTCTTGCTTTAGTAGTCATTCTTGCTTAGTTCTTGTTTAGTTATTGCTTAAAGTTCATTTTTTAGTTCTAGTACTTGCATTTAGTTTATGCTTTCCTTCCATTGCACCATTAGGTTGTTAGACTTGTTCTTACAAAATCAAATCTCTAATCTTGCTTAGCTTACAGCTTTGTCTGCATCTCATCTTCAACAATTTGGATTGATACTTGATCCCTATTCTACAACTGATTAGAGGCAGGACATTTGAGTTTTAACTTGGAAAAGCCTTGTTTCACTCATCATTATAGAAAACACCAAATTTAGTTTATGCTTTCTTTCCATTGCACCATTAGGTTGTTAGACTTGTTCTTACAAAATCAAATCTCTAATCTTGCTTAGCTTACAGCTTTGTCTGCATCTCATCTTCCACAATTTGGATTGATACTTGATCCCTATTCTACAAGTGATTAGAGGCAGGACATTTTAGTTTAAACTTGGAAAAGCCTTGGTTCACTCATCATTATAGAAAACACCAAATCACAAAGGTAAAATGATGCTAAACATGATTAAGAGGGAGATTTGAGAAGAAGTTAACAGGCAAATACAAAACTTTGATTAAAATGATAAAGTTGTTCATACAAAGATCAAAACTAATTAGAAAACTAAGCAAGAACAAGACTTGATATTAAAACCATTAGATCAAGCCTGTTTATAGAGCATTCGCTTGATTCTCATCGGTCACTCTTTGACCGATACAGATGACCGATACGCTGGCTTGCTTCCCATTGGTCAAAAGTGACTGATACTCCATTCGCTTGATTCCCATCTGTCACTCGGCTGGATCCTATCGGTCCTGTCTCTTCCCATCGGTCATAGTGACCGATGCAGATGACCGATACGAGTCTTCAACTCTTCTGCTGCATTGCATCGATTAACACAGACCGATGGGGTTCGTGCTATGACTGATGGAACACCAGAAATCGCCTTCCTTAGCTCCTTTGCTCCTTCTCAGATTGGCTAACTCCTTGAACCATTCCCACACTTCCTCCTTGCTCCATGTAGCTTCTTAAGTACCTAAAAACATCCTTAATGCATAGAGAATGCAAACTAAAACCTAAATGCAACCTAAGTTTAAAAAGCAAAGGAAAATAGGACTAAAGAGGAACAAAACATGCAAAAGGAGACCAAAACATGAACTAAATGCAAGCCCAAATGATGTGAATGTATGAGATATCAATACCCCCACACTTGCCTTTTTCTTGCCCTCAAGCAAACAAACTAAGACAATTAGAGGATGAGGTTTAAAGGTGGGCACTCAAATCCGAAAATGCTAAGGTAAAGAAATGAAGGCAATGTCTAAGTGGCTAAGTGTTGGATGCAAAAAACAATTAGTTATACTTTAAACAACTTAGCCATACTCATCATATTTCAAAATGATCTCAAATCTCAATCTAGACAAATACCTGATATTGCTGCGTATTTCATGTATTTTGCATACATATAAGTTAGTTTCTCATGCTTTTACCTTGCACTTTAGGCTAGTTTACATCACTTTAGGTCCCAGAGCATTCTTGCACCAGCATATACATGTTTCTTGCATTTTGCATTGCATTCAGGTTGTTTTTGGCTACTTTGGAGTCTTGGAAGATTCGTGGACGTGCTAAGGCTCGTGAGGAGGTTCGTGGAAACTTGGAGAATTCAGGCATGCTTGCTAAGGATCATAAATCGAGAAGCAGATCGAGCATGGCCGGTCGATCTAGATGAGATCGACCAGAAGATCGAGTATTCCATCTGATCCAAGGGAACTGATCGAGACGGAGATCGAGTGAAGAGATCGATCAAGGAGTACGGACATAAATGACGCCATGCAGAGCGAGAGCCGGATCGAGTCCACCACTCGATCCTCCATAGATCGACTCAAAGATCGGACGAAGCACTCGATCCACCGAAGAAGATCGAGACACAGATCGAGCTGAAGTCACGATGTCCGAAGATGATCGAGTGAGATGCTCGATCTCGAGGTCGATCTCAGTGCACTTTAACCGTTTTTGGCTTCTAGCGAGGGGGGGGGACCATCGAGCTGTTTGGCCTATTTCGGGAAGGCGGCGATCTTGCTTTTCCATACACGTTTACACTTTATATTTTTAGAGTTTTTCTCTCGGTTCGAAGGCGATTTCGCCATTGTTAGACCTCGAAGCCTTTTTCTTGCCTTGTTCTTGAATATTGAATCGTTTATGTTTAATGCAATCGTGTTTTGATGTTTACTAGTTCATCTTTTATTGTTTGTTTGGTTTACTTTATGTGTAGCGAGTAGTCTATTCGGATTTTGGGGTTGAGAGGATTCAAAGGGGTCGAAAAGGTTTTCAAAGTTTGGTGTTTTCTTGTTCTTCATGGCTTTCTCTTCTAGGATATCGAGTTCTTAAGGCTTAGAGACACTCACGCCAAGATCTTTATGATCAAAGGGACCTCTTACCTTGACAGGATCATGAGGTCCTTCAAAATCGAACCCTAGAGGCTAGTCCACCTTTCCCAAACGCCATGGTAGTTTAGGGGACTAGTTAGGCCGTGTGTTTGAAATCTAAGTTTTATGCCCTTCAATCTCTTTTTCCGCCAAACGCCATGGGTCTGGAGAAGAGAATGAAGGAGTGATCCATACCACACGCCATGGATGGATCTTGTTTTGTTTTAAAGGCCTATAGAATCTCACAAAGTGAGTAGATCTAATGTTTTCAAACCAAGCTTGAACCTTTGAAACCCTTGAACATGAATCTCAACCTTGAACCCTCTTTCTTAGTATTTTTACATCTCTGTTAATCATTCGCTTGCTATCTGTTCGCATCCTTGTCATTAGATTCATTTATTTTGAACTTTTAAACGAGATCGATCGTTGTTGCTCGATCTAGTGGTCGATCATGTGATCGATCCACTAGTAGATTTTTATAAATTCATAGCTTTGCATTTTAAACATTCTGTTTGTTCCTCGTGGTAGTTCACTTGTTTCTAGAATTTTTAAAATAGTTTTGCTTTAAATTTGACCATTGCATCTAGTTTTTAGGATTTTTACAAAACCGTTCATCATTTGCTTAGCTTTGCATGATCCTTGCATTCTCATTGCACTTTCTAGCTCCTAGGTTGGATTGATTCCTCTTGCACTATACTACGACTGTGTGCTGCTTGAGTTTTGATAACCTCCTGCTTGCATCTTGATAATCCTTACATTACACATAGCTAAAAGTGTGTTATCAAATGGCGCCGTTGCCGTTGCCATCTTAGGAGTGTTTAGGAAGCATTGAGATTTGGGGTTTAGTAAAGACTAAGCTCACGGGGCAATGGGAAGGGGTAATGGAAAACCCCCACCACGCGGCTAGACCCCCACAGATCATACGAGCGGGAGATTCTCCCAATACTCATCACAATAGGTTTGGGATCACTCCTCCTCCTGTACAGAACAACAACTTCGAGATTAAGCCATGATTCATCTCAATGGTGCAAAACAATAATTTCCACGGGTTAGCAATGGAAGATCCCTTGGAACATCTTGACAACTTCGAGCAAGTATGTGGGATGATCAAGAATAATGGCATATCCGAAGATGCTTTCCATTTTCTCTTGGAGACAAGGCTAGACATTGGGAGAAGACCCTTTCACAAGACACCATTACCTCTTGGGCTGAGTGTAAGAAGGCGTTCCTTTCAAAGTTCTTCTCAAGCACCAGAACAGCAAGGTTGAGAAGTGAGATCAGCGGCTTCACTCAAAGGAACAATGAGACATTCAATGAAGCCATGGATCGGTTCAAGGACTACACCATTCAGTGTCCTCACCTTGGCTTCAGCGAAGAGATTCTACTACGCACTATCTACCGCAGAGCTTCACCTAAGATTCGCTTGCTATTTGACATGGCTAGTAAGGGAAACTTCCTTGGTCAAGTGGTAGAAGAGGGCATGGAGCTGATTGAAAACTTGGCATTGAGTGACGGCAACTATGCTGAAGACTACAACCATGCACTGAGAGGTTCTGAGCTAGAGTCTCACAAGAAGGAGCCTAAGTCATTGCATGAGAAGATTGACAAGCTGGTGTTGGCTAACCAGAAGCATGTTCACTTCGTTGGTGAAGTTGATGAGACCTTAGATGAGCTTGAGTTGAGTCAAGAAGAAGCCAATTGGGTGGCGGGTCAAAACAACTACAAACCTCAAGGGTATTCACAAGGCTACAACCAGAGCAACAACCACTCCTATAGAAGCACCTATCTCGTGAACCCTAAAGATCAAGTGTACCCTGCTCAGCAAGCAAAGCCTTTCGTACCATACAACAAAGGTTTTCAGCCGAGTGGTGGTTTCCAAGGGCAAGCCCATAGCAACTTCCAAGAACAAGGCAAGAAAAAGGCTTCGAGGTCTAACAATGGCGGAAATCGCCTTCGAACCGAGAGAAAAACTCTAAAAAGATAAAGTGAAAACATGTATGGAAAAGCAAAATCGCCGCCTTCCCGAATTAGGCCGAACAGCTCCGTGGTCCCCCCCTCGCTAGAAGCCAAAAATGGTTAAAGTGCACTGAGATCGACCTCGAGATCGAGCATCTCACTCGATCATCTTCTGACATCGTGACTTCAGCTCGATCTGTGTCTCGATCTTCTTCGGTGGATCGAGTGCTTCGTCCGATCTTGGAGTTGATCTATGGAGGATCGAGTGGTGGACTCGATCCAGCTCTCACTCTGCATGGCGTCATTTACGTCCGTACTCCTTGATCGATCTCTTCACTCGATCTCCGTCTCGATCAGTTCCCTTGAATCGGATGGACTACTCGATCTTTTGGTCATGCTCGATCTGCTTCTCGATCTCTGATCCTTAGCAAGCATTCCTGAATTCTCCAAGTTTCCACGAACCTCCTCACGAGCCTTAGCACGTCCACGAATCTTCCAAGACTCCAAAGTAGCCGAAAACAACCTGAAGGCGATGCAAAATGCAAGAAACATGCATATGCTGGTGCAAGAATGCTCTAGGTCCTAAAGTGATGCAAACTAGCCTAAAGTTCAAGATAAATGCATGAGAAACTAACTTCTATGTAAGCAAAATACATGAAATATGCAGCAATATCGACTCCAAGATCGGATGATACACTCGATCCGCCGAAGAAGATCGAGACACAGATCGAGCTGAAGTCACGTTGTCCGAAGATGATCGAGTGAGATGCTGGATCCCGAGGTCGATTTTAGTGCATTTTAACCGTTTTTGCCTTCTAGCGAGAGGGGGACCATCGAGCTGTTTGGCCTATTTCGGAAAGGCGGCGATTCTGATTTTCCATACACGTTTTCACTTTATCTTTATAGAGTTTTTCTCTCGGTTCGAATGCGATTTCGCCATTGTAAGACCTCAAAGCCTTTTTCTTGATTTGTTCTTGAATATTGAATCGTTTAACTTTAAAGCAATCGTTTTTTGATGTTTACTAGTTCATTTTTTGTGCTTTGTTGGGTTTACTTTATGTGTAGCGAGTAATCTATTCGGGTTTTGGGGTTGAGAGGATTCAAAGGGGTCGAAAAGGTTTTCAAAGTTTGGTGTTTTCTTGTTCTTCATGGCTTTCTCTTGTAGGATATCGAGTTCTTAAGGCTTAGAGACACTCACGCCAAGATCTTTATAATCAAAGGGACCTCTTACCTTGACAGGATCCAGAAGTCCTTGAAAATCGAACCTTAGAGGCTAGTCTACCTTTCCCAAACGCCATGGTAGTTTAGGGGACTAGTTAGGCCGTGTGTTTGAAATCTAAGTTTTATGCCCTTCAATATCTTTTTCCACCAAACGCCATGGGTCTGGAGAAGAGAATGAAGGAGTGATCCATACCACACACCATGGATGGATCTTGTTTTGTTTTCAAGGCCTAGAGAATCTTACAAAGTGAGTAGATCTAAAGTATTCAAACCAAAGTTGAACCTTTGAAACCCTTGAACATGAATCTCAACCATGAACCCTCTTTCATAGTATTCTTACATCTCTGTAAATCATTCGCTTGCTATCTGTTCGCATCCTGGTCATTAGATTCATTTCTGTTGAACTTTTAGACGAGATCGATTGTTGTTGCTCGATCTAGTGGTCGATCCTGTGGTCGTTCCACTAGTCGATTTTTATAAATTCATAGCTTTGCATTTTAATCATTCTGTTTGCTCCTCGTGGTAGTTCACTCGTTTCTAGAATTTTTAAAATAGTTTTGCTTTGAATTTGACCATTGCATCTATTTTTAGGATTTTTACAAAACCATTCATTATTTGCTTAGCTTTGCATGATCCTAGCATTCTCATTGCACTTTCTAGCTCCTAGGTTGGATTGATTCCTCTTGCACTATACTACGACTGTGTGCTGCTTGAGTTTTGATAACCTCCTGCTTGCATCTTGATAATCTTTACATTACACATAGCTAAAAGCGTGTTATCAAATGGCGCCGTTGCAAACTTAGGAGTGTTTAGGAAGCATTGAGATTTGGGGTTTGGTAAAAACTAAGCCTTTCTTTTTCTTTTAGTTACTGATTTCTCTACTCTCAAACTTGTGTCTTTCAGGTACATGAATCTACGTTCAAGGGGAGACAACAATCTACTTCAGCCTTGGACAACATTCATCAACTCGGACATTCAAGACAAAGAAGAGTTAGTGAGCAAGCTAGAGCTTTTCAGGAGATTGTTCAGCAAGGTTCAGTGGATTTTGAAGCGATGGCTGAGCACGAACATCCAGAGGGACCTCCTCCAGCTCACGGGGCAGTGGGAAGGGGTAATGGAAAACCCCAACCACGCGGCTAGACCCCCACGGATCATAGGAGCGGTTGATGCTCCCAATACTCATCACAATAGGTTTGGGATCACTCCTCCTCCTGTACAGAACAACAACTTCGAGATTAAGCCAGTATTCATCTCAATGGTGCAAAACAATAAGTTCCACGGGTTAGCAATGGAAGATCCCTTGGAGCATCTTGACAACTTCTAGCAAGTATGCGGGATGAATAAGATTAATGGCATATGCGAATATGCTTTCAAGCTGCGTCTCTTTCCATTTTCTCTTGGAGACAAGGCTAGACATTGGGAGAAGACCCTTCCACAAGGCACCATTACCTCTTGGGCTGAGTGTAAGAAGGCATTCCTTTCAAAGTTCTTCTCTAGCACCATAACAGCAAGGTTGAGAAGTGAGATCAGCGGCTTCACTCAAAGGAACAATGAGACATTCAATGAAGCCATGGAGCGGTTCTAGGATTACACAATTCAGTGTCCTCACCACGGCTTCAGCGACGAGACTCTACTAAGCACTATCTACCACGGAGCTTCACCTAAGATTCGCTTGCTACTTGACACGGCTAGTAAGGGAAACTTCCATGGTCAAGATGTAGAAGAGGGCATGGAGCTGATTGAAAACTTGGCATTGAGTGACGGCAACTATGCTGAAGACTTCGACCGTGCACCGAGACGTTCTGAGCTAGAGTCTGACAAGAATGAGCTTAAGTAATTGCATGAGAAGATTGACAAGCTTGTGTTGGCTAACCAGAAGCATGTTCACTTCGTTGGTGAAGCGGATAAGACCTTATAGGAGCTTGAGTTGAGTAAGGAAGAAGCCAATTGGGTGGCGGGTCAAAACAACTACAAACCTCAAGGGTATTCACAAGGCTACAACCAGAACAACAATATCTCCTTTAGAAGCACCAATGTCGCGAACCCTAAAGGTCAAGTGTTCCCTGCTCAGCAAGCAAAGCCTTTCGTACCATACAACAAAGGTTTTCAGCCGAGTGGTGGTTTCCAAGGGCAGGGGCAGAGCAACTTCCAAGGACAACAGCAAGGAAACAAGGGTTATACGCCAATGTACCCTCCGGGCTTTGTTCCTCAACAACAACCGATGCAACAACAACAAGTTGATCCTGTCCAAGCGATGTTTCAACAACTGATTCAAGGGCGAGCCTCTACAAACCAGAAGTTTGCCGAGATGAACACTCGCTTAGACTCCTCTCTCACAGATTTCTCTACTCAGATCACAAACTTGAATAACAAGATCAAGCAGCTAAAGAAGGGAAAGGCGAGTACAAGTGGTCAGAATAGCTTACCGGGCAAGTGTGAGCAGAATCCCAAGGAATACGCCAACACCATTACACTAGGGAGTGGGAAAGAGCTTGCACCTACGGTTACTCCTAAGAACAACGAGTATGGTGTAATTCAAGATGGGGAGGGTAAGCTTTCAGCTGATGATAAGATAAAATTTGACAATGTTTGGATTCAAGGGCCAAGGAGAGGTGAGAAAGCGGCTGTAGAGAAGAAAGCAGAGCAAGCTGCTAAGGAGAAGGATGCTTATGTGCCTCCACTGTATGTACCTAAGCTACCTTTTCCTGGCCGCTTCAAGAAGCAACTCATAGAGAAGCACATAATCTTGTTTGAGAAGCATCTTAAGGACGTAGAGATCAAGCTACCTCTCGTGGACTGCCTTACAATGATGCATAAGTGCGCCAAATTCTTCAAAGACACGCTTGCGAAGAAGAATAACGAAAGCAAGGAAGTGCTAGTACTTAGTGAAGAATGTAGCGCCGTAATACAGAAGGAGATAGTCCCCAAGAAGTTGGGAGATCCTGGAAGCTTCACTGTACCTTGCGCTTTAGGTCCGTTGGAGTTCAAGAGTTGTCTTTGCGATTTGGGAGCTAGTATAAATTTGATGCCTCATTCCGTAGCAAATAAACTTGGTTTTACCCGGTTCAAAGATTGTAGAATCTCCTTGGTGCTATCTGACAGGAGCGTGAGGTTACCCGTGGGTCTACTTGAAGACTTGCCAGTGAGAATCAGCGGTGTAAACGTGCCTACGGACTTCATTGTGTTGGAAATGGATGAAGAACCTAAGGATCCGCTCATTCTTGGTAGACCGTTCTTAGCCACCGCTGGAGCCATCATCGACGTCAAGAACGGGAAGATAGCTCTGCACTTGGGTAAAGATATAAGGCTGGACTTTGACATCAATGAGATTTTGAAGAAGCCTACAATAGAAGGGCAAGCTTTCTACATTGAGACATTGGACGCCTTGGCGGATGAACTGCTAGAGGAGCTTGCACAAGAGGATTATGTGAAGCTGGCTTTGACTAAGGAGCCAGGGGAGTATGGTTTCGTGGATCAGAGGACTCATCAGTACATTAATCTCATTGATTCAAGGAAAGTTATGCTAGAAGATGAAGGCGGGTGCCTAGAGATCGATCAGGAAATCGAGAAGACCACTCGATCCAAGTCAGCAATCGACAAGAAGATCGAGGATACTGGTCGATCCAGAGAGGAGAACGACTCAGACACCCGATCCACTACTCGATCCCATCTACATCGAGTGAGTGATCGAGTTAAGAGCAGTCGATCCAAGGAATCAATGCAGTCCAAGATCGAGAGGTGCCCCCCGATCAGTTCAGAGTCTATTCTGGAGATCGACCCAGCGTCTCGATCTTTCACTCGATCCACTTTAAATCGAGTGGGAGCATCGAGTGAAATTGCTCGATCTAGACGACATCGAGAGCAAGATCGACCGGAAGACTCGATCTCGGGGAGGACAATGGTTCAAGAAAGCAGCCTTAAGGGTCATGTCTCGGGTTCTAAGGAGGCTATTGAGGATGGGAACGTCAACAACAGCCACGAGGATGATTGGAGCGAGCTGCTAGCCCCAAAGGTGGACCTTAAGGAGCTCCCAAAAGGGCTAAGGTATGCTTTCCTAGGGCTTAACGAAACCTATCCCGTGATTGTGAATGAAAACTTAAGTGATGATGAGTTGCACTTGCTCCTAACTAAGCTGAGAAAGTATAGGAAGGCCATTGGGTACTCTCTAAGTGACATCAAGGGCCTTTCACCGATGCTTTGCACTCATAGGATTCACATGGATAATGAGAACGCCTCTTCTATAGAACATCAAAGGCGTTTGAATCCTAATTTGAAAGAGGTTGTTAAGAAAGAGATTCTTAAGCTGCTAGAAGCTGACGTGATCTATCCCATAAGTGACAGCACGTGGGTTTCTCCTGTACACGTGGTGCCTAAGAAGGGAGGGATCACGGTCATTAAGAATGACAAAGATGATCTTATACCTACTAGGACTATTACATGACACCGTATGTGTATTGATTATATGAAGGTTAATCTTGCTACTAGAAAGGATCATTTTCCCTTGCCTTTTATTGATCAAATGATTGAAAGACTTGCTAATCATCCCTACTATTGCTTTCTTGATGGATATAGTGGATTTTTCCAAATACCAATCCATCCAAATGATCAGGAGAAGACGACCTTTACATGCCCTTATGGCACCTTCGCATATCGAAGGATTCCATTCGGGTTGTGTAACGCACCGGCTACGTTTCAGCAGTGTATGATGTGGATCTTCTCCGATCTAATAGAAGAGATGGTAGAGGTATTTATGGATGACTTCTCTGTCTATGGTGCGTCCTTTTCTTCGTGTTTGTTGAATCTTTGCAAGGTACTAAAGCATTGTGAGGAGACAAACTTGGTGCTTAACTGGGAGAAATGTCACTTCATGGTGAAAGAAGGGATCGTGCTTGGCCATAAGATATCAGAGAAGGGCATTGAGGTTGATAAGGCTAAGGTTGTGGTCATGATGAGTCTTGAGCCGCCGGTTAATGTCAAAGGAGTGAGGATTTTCCTAGGCCACGCTGGTTTCTTTAGACGCTTCATCAAGGATTTTTCCAAGATTGCACGCCCTCTCACATGGCTGTTGTGCAAGGAAGCTGATTTTGTCTTTGATGAGGAGTTTTTGCAAGCTTTCGTGACCATCAAGGAAGCTCTAGTATCCGCACCTATAGTGCAAGCACCAGACTGGACTCTACCGTTCGAGATTATGTGTGATGCTAGTGACTATGCCGTGGGAGGTGTTCTAGGTCAAAGGAAGGATAAGAAGCTGCACGTGATCTACTATGCTTCAAGAACCTTGGATGACACGCAAACAAGGTACACTACTACGGAGAAGGAGCTATTGGCAGTAGTGTTTGCCTTTGAGAAGTTCCGGTCATACCTCGTGGGTTCCAAAGCCATTATCTACACAGATCACGTGGCTTTGAGGTACATCTATTCCAAGAAGGACCCTTAGCCGAGGCTTTTGAGATAGATTCTTCTTCTTCAGGAGTTTGACATGGAGATTAAAGGCAAGAAAGGGATAGAGAACGGCGTTGCTGACCATCTCTCTCGGTTAAGAATCAACGAGTCTCTACCCTTATATGATTCGCTTCCCGAGGAACAACTCATGGCGATCACTACAGATGTTTATGGAAAGCTAGAGGGGCAGTTTGAGGAGGTTCTGAGCTTTAAAGAGGAGGATCTTCCTTGGTACGCGGTCATTGTGAACTACTTGGCATGTGGGGAAGAGTCTTCGCATCTTGACAACTATCACAGAAAGAAGTTCATGAGGGACGTGAGCCACTACTTTTGGGACGAGCCCTATTTATACAAGAGAGGTGTTGACAGCCTATACAGGAGATGTGTGACAAAGGAGGAAGCAAGAGATATCATCTTTCACTGCCATGGCTCTTCGTATAGCGGGCACTTTGCTATATTCAAGACCGCCACTAAGGTCTCGCATGCCGGTTTCTGGTGGCCGTCCATCTTCAAAGACACACATGAGTTCGTGATGAGTTGCGAAGCTTGTAAACGAGCAGGGAACATCACTAAGAGAAACGAGATGCCTCAGGTTCCCATCTTTGAGGTAGACTTCTTTGACGCATGGGGCATAGACTTCATGGGCCTTTCTCTTCTTCCTACGGCAACAAGTTCATTTTGGTGGCTGTTGACTGCGTTTCTAAATGGGCTGAGGCCATTGCTTCCCCTACAAATGACTCTAAGATGGCGATCAAGCTCTTTAAGAGCATCATTTTCCCGAGGTTTGGAGTACCCAAGGTGGTGATAAGCGACGAAGGAAGCCATTTCATCAACAAGTTATTTGAAAACCTTCTAAGGAAGTATGGCGTGAAGCACAAGGTAGCTACACTCTACCATCCTCAAACGAGTGGCCAAGTGGAGGTCTCTAACCGACAGATCAAGGCGATACTTGAGAGAACAGTTGGGACAACTCGGAAGGATTGGGTGGTGAAGTTAGATGACGCTTTGTGGGCTTATCGGACTGCTTTCAAAACGCCCATTGGTACTACTCCTTTCACTCTTCTCTATGGCAAAGGATGTCACCTCCCCGTTGAGCTGGAAGATAGGGCATTGTGGGCTGTGAAGCGGCTGACTTTTGATATTGGCTCTTCAACAGCCATCTTGCTCACTTGCCCACTAATATCTGATTCATTGACACACTCAGAAATAGTGTCTTCTGAATGCTCCATGACAGTCTCTTCATCTCAGGAAGTTCTTACAGAAAAGGTCTGACCATCAATGGTAGAACTCTTTCTTAACTTATCCATGTCAAAGTTCATGACAGCTTCACCAAGATCAAGCTCAATGTTCCCCCTTCTAACATCAATGATGGCTCCAGCAGTAGCCTAGAATGGTCTTCCCAGAATAAGAGGATCTTTAGGTTCTTCAGCATATTTCAGAACCACAAAATCTGTAGGAATTATGCAGCCTTTAATGTTAACAGGAACATCCTCTAACATGCCATATGGGGTTCTTATAGATCGATCTGCTAGGATGAGAGAGATCCTAGCTGGCTTGAAATCAGTCATTCCAAGTCTAGCAGCAACATAGAAAGGCATTAAGTTAATACTTGACCCTAGATCACATAGAGAGTGTGGAAAACGTCCTGCAGATATTGAGCAATCAAGCACAAAGGTCCCTGGATCAGATAGCTTCTCTAGAACTCTGCTTTGAGTGATGGTATTGACTTGTTCAGAAACAGTCACCTTCTTCTTCTTCTTTGGAACTGTGCCTAAGAGAATTGCACTGATGTCTCTGGTAAGCAATGCTCCTTCCTCAGGACTTACACCATTCACCACCATCCTCTTTACATACCTCCTTAGTGTAGGTGAAAGTGTGACTGCATCAACAAGAGAAATCTCAACCATCAGCTTCTCTATCATAGCCTTGCATCTGGCTTCTTCTATCTCCTGTTTAGACTTCCTAGGATGCTTAGGGAATGGTATTTTGGGTTTATAGACTCGTTCCTGACCATTATATGCAGTTATAGGCGAAGCAGCTTCGTTCTGGGGTGGGTGACAACCGTCACCAGGGGGGTGACGCTCGTCACTCACTTGGTGACAACCCCCGATATCCTTGTAGGTTGGTGACGAGCGTCACTCCTCCTTGGTGACACTCGTCACTCACCTGTGAGACAGAAAAATTTTCATCTTCAGACTCCATGAGTTGCACGATCTGTTCTGCACTCAACCTCTTTTTCTGCACTGTTTTATGCTCCTTTTCATTTCTGACTGTGATGGCATTAACCTGATGCTTGGGATTGATATCAGTCCTTCCAGGAAGGAATCCCTCTTGCCTTTGAACAGCTCCTGCAGTTTGAGCAACCTGCATATCAAGCTTCTTCATGTGAGAGTTCAGACTCTCAATTTTTCCATTCAGGTCTTGATACAGCGAATGTAGCTTGCCATTGAAGTTCACTGTCATCTTCTGCTGTCCTTCAAGTACCTGCTCCAGCATAGCTTCCATTTTATTGTCTTGTGGTAGTGCAGTTTGGTAGGAAGAAGAACCAAAATTCCTGCTGTTTTGGTATGGTTTCTCAACTTCTGTCTTCTGAAACTGTGGCATTGGAGTATAACCAAAAGCATTCTGGTTTCCTGAGAAGGTATTCTTATGATTGTTGCCATTAAATCCTCTGTTCCACTGTTGATTCCCAAACCTTTGGTTCTGAAAACCTCCATTGATGAAGTTAACATCTTTCTGCTCAATGTCTTCAGGATTTTCGAAACTCTCCACTTCTGCAGCGAATTGGACTGACTTCTTTCCCACCAAAAGGCTGTGCATGCTGTCCAACTTAGCCTTAACTTCAGCTATTTGGTTTCCATCATTCAAACCAGCCTGCTGCTTTCTCTGAAAATCTGCATTCTTAGTGCTTTTACTGCAGGCCAAGTTTTCAATCAATCTTACAGCTTCTTCTGGTCTGTTAGTGTTGAAGTTTCCACTACTTGAAGCATCCAGCGCCATCTGATATTTCCAGTCAATGCCTCTGAAGAAGATGCCAGGCAGCTGCACCTGATTGAAACCATGATGAGGACAGTCCCTTTGATAAGACTTAAACCTGATCCAAGAAGCCTTAAAAGCTTCAGTGGGACCTTGTGTAAAGGATGCAATTTTCGTCCTCATGTCCTCTGATCTTGCATTATCATAGAAGTTATTCAGAAAGGCATTCTTGGTGTCTTCCCAAGTGGTCAATGAAGCAGGCTCCAGTTGCTTCAGCCAATATGCAGCCTCTCCTCCAAGAGAGTAAGGAAAAAGCTTGCAGAACAGAAAATCATTGCTGACTCCAGTAGCCTTGACACTTGAAGCCAGATCCTGAAACCTCTCAATGTGATCCATAGGATGCTCATGAGGTAAGCCATGGAATGGATGCTGGCTAACCAGCTGATAGTAGACAGGTTTAACCTCAAAATCGTTCCTCTGGAAGGCAGGAGGTCGGATTGCAGCTCTGTTGGCATAGAACTGATCAGGTCTGTTGTAGTCTCCTAGAGTCCTCTGAAAAAAACGCCCAGCAGCGTTATTAGCAACAGCAGGGACTCCCACGTTCTCATTCACTTGTTGAACCTGCTGTTCAACAATGATATTCCCCTCTTGATCAATTCTCTGCCCCTCTTCGTTTCTCATGTTTCCTTCCCTGTCAACCAAGTGACCTTCTGCACCTTCAACCAGGATAAGTGGAGCCACCATTGTAGATTGCTTCTTAGCTTTCCTATTAGTTCTCTCCAACCTAGCTAGTTCGTCGATGCTCAAAGTCACAAGCTCCTTCTCCTTGTTGCTTCTGGTTCTGCGATTAGGCATACACCTGAAACAGGAACAAAGAAAAGTAGCAAAGTTAGTAAACAAATTAAAAATTAGACAAAATCCTAATACTAGGTATCAAAAGGCACCAATTACTCCCCGGCAACGGCGCCAAAAACTTGATAGGGCTCAAGTTTTACCCAAATAAAAACTACTGCAAGTGCACAGCAAAGCAGTTGTAGTACAAGGGGTTATCGAATCCCAAGGGAGTAAGTAAACTACACTATCGAGTTCAGGTTCGGATTAAGCTAAGCAGAATGTAATGAATGTAATGCAAAATAACTAAAGCAATAAAAGCAAGTGGGCGTTTTTTAGACTGTTCTTAAAGTTCAGAAAGCTAAAGGCGCTAAGTCAGGACAATTTGCAGGTTGAATCCGAGAGTGTAGAATGCATGAAATCAGGAATGAATTAAAACCGTCTTAAACATGAATCGCAAAGATATAACTAATCAATTCTCATTGCAGAAGTTATCTATGTCTAAATCACAGAGTTTCAAATCTCTTTGCAAACCCTAACAACCTAAACATGCAGTAATGATCAGGTTCAATTGTTCACAAAACTCCTAAGCCAAATCTCATTGCACTAGGGCGTTTTGCTCATCCAATACTAGTTCAGGTGATTAATAATGCTCTCACATCTATCAAACAACCTAGGGTTTCGAAATCCAGATAATGTGTCTAAGAAATCGATATGAATGCAAGAACATATGAAGAACCAATGGATTTTCCTAATAGTTAAGCAATTCTACAAACTCTTCTTCAACCTTTGAAAAGCCCTAACTTAACTAAAAAACTACTCAGACATGGTGATTTGAGAAAACATCATGAAAATAATAGATTGCATAAAGGAAATAAGAAGTAAAGATGAAGGAGTTCGAAATCTGCTCTGAAGGAGTCTGATTTGTCTCTCCAAAAGCTCTTCTACAAATCTCTCTCTAAAGCTCTCTAGAATAATAAGATACAAGATATTTTCCAAAAGAATGGCTGAAAAACCTAATATACAAGCTAAAACACGATCTGGGGCCTTTTTGCAAATATTAGAACTTCTGGGCCAAAACTGCAATTTCTTCCTAATCTTTTAGAAAACAGCCACGACCTCCTTCCTTGGTGGGTGACGAGCGTCACCCATATGCATACTTTTCTTCCCGAGTTGGGTGCTTCGTGGCTTCAACTCAAAATGCTCCAAAAGGCTCCAATATCTCCAATTATGCTCCAGACATGCTATAACCTGCAAAGACTCTTCTAAGACTCTAAAAAGACCAAAAAGACTCAATAAAAAGGAATTATATCATGGTTAAAAACCATAAAAACCATGATAAATCAGGAACCAACAAGGAAGAAGAAGAGTGGTGGGCACCACATGAGGTTGTTGATAACACAAAGGAATACTTGATGGAAGCTGCTGATGATAAAAAGGAACCTCAACCAGCTACTCTTCCTATCTATCAACCAACCATGCCTTTTCCAGGGAGGTTCAAAGAACAGCTACTTCAGAAGTATGAAACTCTCTATGCTGCTCAGATGGAGTTGAGAGGGTTGAATGGCCAAGAAAAAGTTGAAAAGCTAAAAATGAAGACTGGATCACCAGAAGTTAAGGAGCTTAATGTCAAGAAACTTGGAGATCCAGGCTGCTTTACTCTCCCATGTGAGCTAAAAGGGAGGACTTTCAAGAACTGCCTCTGTGATTTAGGGGCAAGTATCAACCTTCTCCTGTCCTCTACTGCTAAAGCTCTTGGCTACACTCAACTACAAGAGAGCAATGTATCCCTTACTATAGCTGATGGGACAGTGAAGAGACCACTAGGGAGTCTCAAGGATGTGCCAATGATGATAGAAGGAGTAACCATTCCCACTGAATTCCTGGTGCTTGATGTGGAAGGGCACATAAAGAATGCTATCATTCTAGGAAGACCTTTCCTAGCCTCAGCTGGAGCAGTGTTTGATGCTAAGGAATGCACTATTGAGCTGAAGCTGACCAAGAAGAAGGTTCTAAGGTTTGACTCAAAAGGGAATAAGCAGGAGAATGAGCAAGCCTTCTCAATGGAGATAAGGAAGCTGAAGCAGCCTAGAAAGAATTGGCCAGAGTTTGAAGGCTATCAAGGAGAAAGTTTTGATGGCTGCTGCTTGGTCAAGCTGTTTGAAGACACCACTGAAAAGGAGGTCCTTGAAGTGGTTAGTTACAAGAATCTGAATGATGTTAAGCTGGTTACTAGCTGGTCCTTGAAGGGAGAGTTTTGCTTCAAGCTTCAGCTAGAAGGAAAAGCTACACCTTTTGCCAAGATCAAGGTGAATGGAGTCACCACCAAGGTCAAGAGAAGCAAGATGACACCAAGAAGTTCCAAGACTCCTTCTCCTCACCTCAACTAAAGAGGTAACCAAAGTCAAGCTTAGTGACTTTAAACAAGCACACTTGGGAGGTAATCCCATGTTATCCTTTTGTATATATTATGCTTTCTAGATTATCTTTTATGCTTTGTTTTAGTGTATAGAAACAGGATTCTGAACTGGGGTTTGAAAAAGTCTGAAGGGGATAAATAACAGGTGTATTCTGGCTGGTATCGGTCATTTGTATCGGTCATGACAGACCGATACACATATTTTCGGTCAGTAGTATCGACAATGACTGACCGATATCAGTAGAGCCAGTCTACACCAGTCAACATATCGGTCACTTGTGATCGATATGAAAAGAAGTTTGAAAGTAGGGAAAATTTTCGGTCATTCATGTTGACCACACTTGGTCGACGTAAACATACCGTATGATTTTCCAGTCTATCGTGACGACCACTGTTGATCGATACGATTCTTGAAATCATATCGGTCACCAGTATCGATCACTCAAGATCGACACAATCATATCGGATGTATTTCGGTCAAGTGTGTCGACCTCTGATGACCGATACAAATCCCAGGAAGCACGTCAGTCACCAATATCGATCACTCATGACCGAAAATGCAATTTCGGTCAGTAATATCGGTCATGAGTGACCGAAACTCCATCCGAGGTAAATGTATCAACTTCCAAAAATTTTTCCCTCCTTTGGTTTGGCGCCAATGAAGTTGAAATTTTTAATTGGGATTCCTTCTGGCCTCTTTCTTGGCTTCTGAACACCTTTTGTTTTTGTCCCCCATACTTTTGATTCCTTATGTTCCCTCACCAACCTTTGATTCCTTTGGTTTCTCCTCCTTTCTCTCTATTTAAGCAACAATCTTCTTTCACTTCTCTTCACACTTAAACTCACTCTTCTTCTCACCTAAGGCTCGAAATAACTAGTTCTTCTTCTCTTTTATTGCTTGCTTTAAGTGTTTAAAAGTCCACAAAAGGTTTGCTTCCTAAACTATCTCTCTTTGCTCTTACTCTTTGCTTATTTTAAAAAAATCGCTTAGTAAGAAGTTTTTAAGAGCAAGTAGTGTTTAGTTTTAAATGTTGTGCTATGATTTTGCATTTTGGATTTTTGTTGAAATATCAAGCTAGACTGTTAAAGTTATGCTTAATTGTCTATTCATCTCATAGCTTGTTGACTTTCATCCATTTTGCAAGATCATAATCTCTCTACCTAGGAACCGCTTTGCTAGGATGTCATGCATGACTGTTTATCCTTTGTTCATCCTAGCTTATTTAGTTGTCAGCTTTTGATCTCTTTTTGCTTTAAAGAAGTTTAAGCTTGTTGTTAGGACTTGTTAGACTTCTCTTAGCTTAAGGAGCTGTTTATTTAAAAGCTTTCAGATATTTGGTTCTTCGACTTTTGTTTTTTCACTTACATTGTTTTCAAGCTTTGCTTTTGAAGGTACAATGGGAAGAACAAAAGTAGCTGCTGGGAAAAAGGGAAACGCACCTCAAGAAGCAACCACAGCAGCACCAGCAAGGCAAGAAAAAGGAAAGGGAAAAGCAGATGAGCAATCCTCCAAAGCCGCTGGGAAGAGACTGGTTGGGAATGAGGGAGAAGATCAACAAAACAAGGGCAGTGCTGCTAAAGAACTCATGAAGGCTTTCAACCAGTACACTTTCAAGCCAACAAGATATCCATGCACCTCCACAATGAAGGCGCTTGGACTCTATACTGACTACAAAGCCACGTTTGAGCGCATGGGTCTTGGAGCTTTCATGGAGATGCCACTCCCCTCTTACCAACAGCTCACCTACCAATTCCTCTCCACACTCAAAGCGGTTTGGTATGAAGACAGTGAGCTCCCTAATGGCGATAGATGGATCTCTTTTAGGATTGGCAAGGAAGAGTTCTCCTCAACATTCACAGAGATCGCCAAGGATCTAGAGCTGAAGTCCCAGCACACCAAGCTGAGCAGGTTCAAAATCCCAAATAGGCAGCACACCAGGCTGTGGGGTCTCATTGGAGTTGGGCAATACACTCCTGGAAGGTCAAGGAACCAGAACCTAAGGCATCCAGCCGTGAGATATGTCCACAAAGCACTTGCGAATACACTCTTTGCAAGGAAGGAGACGACATATCTTACAGGAAAGGAGACAGATCTGATATACCAAGGACTGTATGAGGTGTTGGGAAGCGATGAGTATGGGGAACCTCTCACAGCACCGAGAAGCAACCCCTGCTATGTGGCTATGTTGATGGAGCAGCTTCTATCCTACCAGAGCTGGGTTTTGAGTAAGACAAAGAAGGAGAAGAGCCCTCAAATGCACGTTGGGGGAGTTGTGACAGCAGTTCTACAAGCTAGTGGAGTAGACCTTGACAAACATGAAGGTGATGCACTTGAGCCACTATGGAATGACATTGATTACCTCAAGAGAAGCCACTACCTTGAAAGAACCATTGGTAGAAAGCATGTGTACAACTTCATCACTAGCTTTGGCACACCAGAAAAAGTCCTCCTCCCCAATCCAAAGCTTACATCCTTCTTCAGAAACGGAAACATCAGCTTCAACCCAAGCACTGAAGAGCTCTACACAGGCGGCCCTGTTCCTGGAGTGGAAGAAGAAGACCGTGATGCAGAAGAGGAGCACACTGAAGAGATCAGAGAAGAAGAAGAAGAAGATCAAGGGATTGCTAATGCTGGCGCTGATTTTCAAGGAAGAACCCATGAAGAAGATGAGCTTGGAGAAGAGGAAGTGTTGAACTACAGCTCAAGGCCGTTCCACTTCCACCCTTATCCAGCACCCAACCAAGGAAGCTCTTTGAGAGCAGCTCATGAACACATCAGCACACTCCAGAAGTGGTGCACGTGGCAGGATAAAGCCATCAAAGGGCTTATGAAAATGATGAAAGGGAAGTTCAAGAAGAACAAGGCTACATCAGCAAGAACTTCCCACCACAGCCACACCCATGAGCTCAACTCTCAACAAGAAGAGCATCTTCAGCCAACTGAAGAGGAGGAAGCTATATGGAACCCCCATGGAAGACATTCATTTCATACACAACCAAGAGACCAGTGGGGTACATGGGAACAACCAAGGGCTTCATATTATGAGCCAAGAGCCCATGTTCCATCAGCTTGGGAGGCGCCAAACCCCAACTCCTCTGAAGTTCAGGAAACATGGCAATGGGGCTCACAAGGAACTTCTTCACAGGCTGAACAGCTATGGTCAAGCTGGGTTCCACAACCTCCAGAAGCAGCTCATCATTCCACTATTGTTTATGAAAGAAGGAAGAGGAGAGCTAGCAAGTCTCCTCAAACCTCAGGATCATCTCACCACTCATGCCACTAAACCAAGTACCACATCCTCTCCATTGTTATATACCATTGCATCTTTTCATTTTTGTAATATATTTTGTTGCTTCTCTCTTCTATTGCTTTCATTACACAAGGGACTGTGTAATTTAAGTGTGGGGGAGAGATTTGGGGTTTGACTTTGTTTTCTGTTTTCTTAGTTTTTCTTTTTCTTTTCACTTTGAGTCTCATGCATATCATGCATACATGTAAGGCATAGAAAAACACAAAAAAATCGAAAAAAAATTTGAAAATCTTTTGCATTTTTTGCTAACCAAAAAGAAAGCATGTAGTTGCATTTCATTCCTTTAAGATTGAGTCTAGTGTTGACATGTATGTTGCATTTCATTTGCATAGGGCATTATGATGAATTTTCCTTGTAAAGTGCTTAGAGTTTAGAGATGATTTCGGTTTTCAAGTGCTTAGTTGTTTGATGCATCATATGATTGCTAGAAGTTAAGGCTGAACCATGCTTATATTGCTAGATTTGGTCTTCTCATTTCATTCTGAAAGCATTTGTTCTCTGAAAATCAACTCTATCAACTTGAACTTTAATTTGGACTTTCAATTATCATGTCTTATGCATTGAAAAGTGAATTCATGGCTACCATATACATATTTCGATCATCTTTCTCCTTTATACCACTTTTGTTGATCCAAATAGTTGATCCTCATACTTATGGGACAGTTACATCCTCACCCTTAACCAAAACCTCTTTTTGAGCCTAAACACTATTGTGAGAGCTGTGAGGCCTTTGCATTGTATTTTTGATTTTGTCTTGGCAAAAAGTGTTAGGAATAAGGCTGGCAATGGTTAGCTCTCTTGTAGATATCAGCTTGCATCTTGAGCTTGATTCTAGGATAGGAGTTTTTGGGGTTTGAAATGGTAGAGTTAGGTGGTTTGAGCTTAATGTTTTATCTTTTGAAAAGAAAAGGAAAAGATTTGAAATGGTAGATAAAGGGAAAACTGTTTAGTATTGTGGTTAAGCAAAGGGAAGAAAAGCTATGAGTTCAAAAAGGAAGAATTGGCGCCAACAACAAAAAAGCTCAGAGAGGGTCCAAAGAAGAAAAATCAGACCAGGAGAAATCCACCAAAGATGATGAAGCTGCCATTACAATAAAGAAGAGCAAGTCCCAACCAAGAAGAAGCAACCACACAAGCATAATGAAGAAGATTTCCCCAGCCATGAATAAGAAGA
The DNA here is from genome assembly GCA_911865555.2 of Thlaspi arvense. Classification (NCBI taxonomy): domain Eukaryota; kingdom Viridiplantae; phylum Streptophyta; class Magnoliopsida; order Brassicales; family Brassicaceae; genus Thlaspi; species Thlaspi arvense. Next base: position 19,142,047 of record OU466860.2, read on the forward strand.
AAGAAAGGGTAGAGTTTAGGAAAGGGTAGACTTAGAGGGTTCACTTTTGGGTTTAGAAATGCATAGGACTCATCTTTGGGAAGTAAGGGTAGAAGAGGGCTTTGAATTGCATGCATAAGTGTGTTTTTACCTTTAGCATTTTGCCTAAGATGAAGTCATTTCATTGAGAGATCCTTTATGTCTTTAACCCTGTGCTTAAATGAGATCATTATTGTCTAATAACCTTACCCCTTTTCAACCAAATGATTTCACTAGATTTGCATAAGCATGATTCATGTTCTGAACTTAATTGAATGTTAAAGAGTTGATTGATTTGAGCATTTGCCTAAGTTGAGATTTGAGATCATTTTGAAACATGATGAGCATGGCTAGGTTCTTTTAAGTATAGCTGATTGTGTTTGCATCCTACAACTAGGCACATGAGCATAAAAACCATCTCTTTACCTTTGCACTTTTAGAATCTGAATGCCCACTTTCAAACCTCACTCTCCCATTTGTTCTTACTTGCTTGAGGACAAGCAAAAGGCAAGTGTGGGGGTGTTGATATCCCTTGTATTTACACCATTTAGGGCTGCATTTAGTACATGTTTTGGTCCTCTTTTGCATATTTTCCCTTAGTTTATGTCCCATTTTCTTCTCTTTTTAGACTTAGGTTGCATTTAGAGTATAGATTGTATTTTCCTTGCATATTCGATGTTTTTAGGTGGTTTTGGAGCTTAAAGGAGCTTGGAGGAGCTTTGGGAATGATCCAGGAGGCTAGCTGGACAAAAGGGAGCAAGAAGGATCAAAGCAGAAGATCTATGCAGAAGTTTTCGGTCAGAGCCTGGAATTTTCGGTCTCTGGTGACCAAAATAGAGCAGTATCGATCACCAGTATCGGTCTGATGTGGTCAACACAAACACACCGTTATAATTTTGGTCGTGTGTGTTGATCACTGATGACCGAGACAGATAAATTTCGGTCACTGGAGGTCGACACAACTGACCGATACTGATCCAGTCCGAATCTGTTTTTAATTACACTTTTGCCACCTTTCTAGGGTTTTCTCCCTTGGGCTATAAATAGCCCATTTTTCTATATTTTCGGGAGGTCTTGTCAAAATACTGTTCTTAAGCTATTTCTTTAAGTTTGTAAGACAATTTCTTTTCTTTGTTTAATACATCCAAGTATTTGCTTAAATCTTTCTTTAATCTTTCTTTTAATCATGATTAGCATCTTCTCCCTTTGTGATTTGGTGTTAAACATGATTATGAGTGAGTAGTTACCTTAGGGTTTCTAGATGTGGCAGAGTAGGGGAATATTGTTATATGCTTCTGTATAAAGGTTCATCTATATTAATCTGTTATTCATGCTAGATTAGTCTTGATCAAACTGGTCTAGGTTGTTAGCTTTCTCTTATGCCCACCAAGTGTTTGATGAAATGCTGAACCTGTTTAATAGAGGATTTGCTGGCCTTGGCTCAAGAGATTGACTGTTTGAGGAGCATTTTGACTTAAATAGAGTTGATTAGTCTTGCTTGCTTGATGTTTTAGCACTAATGAGAGTTAGTTCTTGTTAAGATGCTTAGCAAAGGGTTATTTGCCAAGAGATTGGATCTAACTAGCTTAGTTGTGAACTCTATGTCTAGGAACCACCATTGCTTGCTTACTTGCTTGATCAATGTAGTTGCAAACAGCCTTAATCAGTGTCTGAAATTCCCCAAAGTCAATAGCCACATCTAGGAACTTGTCTTTCTCTAATTTGAATCTCGGATTTGCTCTGTTTTGCTCTATTTTACTCTGTTTTTCTTGCTTAGAATTGCTTATTTTGCTTTTGCTTTCACCTTGTTGCTGCTTGGTTCACTTAGGTTGTTAGAACTGTTGCTTAGGCAACAAAACCCCTTTCCTGGCTTGCTTGACTTAGAGATTCCACTCTCAACTCTTCTGTCTTTCAACTCTTCCCATTTGGATTGATACAACCCTATGCTATACTGCAACTGACTAGTACAAGCTAGGGCAATTGTCCTACAAGGGGTAAAACCCTTGTATCATAAGGCGTAGCTACCTTATGCTTCACGCCATACTTCTTTAACAGATTTTCAAACAGCTTGTTGATGAAATGGCTCCCTCCGTCGCTTATCACCACCTTGGGAACTCCAAACCTCGGGAAAATAATGCTCTTAAACAACTTCATCACCACCTTAGAGTCGTTTGTTGGGGAAGCAATGGCCTCAACCCACTTAGAGACGTATTCAACAGCCACTAGTATGAACTTGTTGCCGTATGATGAGGGAAATGGCCCCATAAAGTCTATGGCCCACGCGTCAAAGACGTCTACCTCAAATATGGGAACTTGGGGCATCTCGTTCCTCTTAGTAATATTCCCTGCTCTTTGACATGCCTCGCAGCTCATCACGAACTCATGGGTGTCTTTGAAGATGGACGGCCACCAGAAGCCGGCTTGCAAGACCTTTGTAGCGGTTTTGAATGAAGCAAAGTGCCCTCCATACAAGGATCCGTGGCAATGAAAGATGATATCTCTTGCTTCTTCCTTTGTCACGCATCTTCTGTACAGGCTATCTACTCCTCTCTTGTATAGATAGGGATCATCCCAACAGTAGTGGCTCACGTCTCTCATGAACTTCTTCATATGGTAGTTGTCAAGATGCGACGGCACTTCCCCACATGCCAAGTAGTTCACAATATCCGCGTACCAAGGGAGATCCTCCTCTGTGAAGCTCAGAACTTCCTCAAACTGCCCCTCTAAGGTCCCACAAACAGCCATAGTGATTGCTATAAGTTGTTCCTCAAGGAGAGAATCGTCCAAAGGAAGAGACTCGTTGATCCTTAACCGAGAGAGATGGTCGGCAACACCGTTCTCTATCCCTTTCTTGTCCTTGATTTCCATGTCAAATTCTTGAAGTAAGAGGATCCATCTCAAAAGCCTCGGCTTAGTGTCCTTCTTGGAATAGATATAGCGCAAAACCGCGTGATCCGTGTAAACTATGGTCTTGGAACCCACGAGGTAAGCCCTGAAGTTCTCAAAGGTGAATACAACCGCCAATAGCTCCTTCTCAGTAGTGGTGTACCTCGTTTGCGTGTCATCCAAGGTTCTTGAAGCATAGTATATCACGTGCAGCTTCTTATCCTTCCTTTGGCCTAGAACGGCTCCCACGGCATAGTCACTAGCATCGCACATAATCTCGAAAGGTAGAGTCCAGTCTGGTGCTTGCACTATAGGCGCGGATACTAGGGCCTCCTTGATTGTCACGAAAGCTTGCAAACACTCCTCATCAAAGAGGAATTCAGCCTCCTTGCACAACAGCCGAGTGAGAGGGCGTGCAATCTTAGAGAAGTCTTTAATGAAGCGCCTGTAGAAGCCGGCGTGTCCCAAGAAGCTTCTCACCCCTTTGACGTTAATTGGCGGCTCAAGGCTTGTCATCACATCAATCTTTGCTTTGTCGACTTCAATACCCTTCTCTGATATCTTATGTCCAACCACGATCCCCTCCTTAACCATGAAGTGGCATTTTTCCCAATTGAGCACCAAGTTTGTCTCCTCACAACGCTTTAGTACCCTGCAAAGATTCAACAAACACACAGAAAAGGACGCACCATTGACCGAGAAGTCATCCATAAACACCTCTACCATCTCTTCTATAAGATCGGAGAAGATCGACATCATACACCGCTGAAACATAGCATCCTTCGATACGCGAAGGTGCTATAAGGGCATATAAAGGCCGTCTTCTCCTGATCATTGGGATGAATTGGTATTTGGAAAAACCCAATATATCCATCAAGAAAGCAACAGTAGGGGTGATTAGCAAGTCTTTCAAGCATTTGATCAATAAAAGGCAAGGGAAAATGATCCTTTCTAGTAGCAAGATTAAGATTCCTATAGTCAATACTCATACGGTGTCCAGTAATAGTCCTAGTAGGTATAAGCTCATCTTTGTCATTCTTAACGACCGTGATCCCTCTCTTCTTAGGCACCACATGTACGTGAGAAACCCATGTGCTGTGACTTATGGGATTGATCATGTGAGCCTCTAAAAGCTTAAGAATCTCTTTCTTGACAACCTCTTTTAAATTTGGATTCAAACGCCTTTGATGTTCTATAGAAGAGGCGTTCTCATTATCCAAGTGAATCATATGAGTGCAAAGCATTGGTGAAAGGCCCTTGATGTCACTTAGAGAGTACCCAATGGCCTTCCTATACTTTCTTAACTCAGTTAAGAGTGATTGCAACTCATCATCACTCAAGTTTTCATTCACAATCACATGATAGGTTTCGTTAAGCCCTAAGAAAGCATACCTTAGCCCTTTTGGGAGCTCCTTAAGGTCCACCTTTGGGGCTAGCAGATCGCTCCAGTCCTCCTCGTGGCTGTTGCTGTTGTTCTCCTTCTTAGAACCTTCCTTAGAATCCGAGACATGGCCCTTGAGGCTGGTTTCTCCAACCGCTATCCCTTCTGAAATCGAGTCGTCAGGTCGATCTTGCTCTCGATGTCGTCTAGATCGAGCAGTTTTGCTCGATTCATTCACCTTATTTAATGTGGATCGAGTGAAGGATTGAGACGCTGAGTCGATCTCCAGATTAGACCCCAAATTGATCGGAAGGCCTTTCTCGATCTCGGACTCGATTGTTTTCCTGGATCGACCACCTTGCTTGATTTGACTTTCGATTGCTGCACCGGATCGAGTTGTGTTCTTGATTGTCTTGTCGATTTGACCCCTGGATCGAGTAATGTTATCGATCTCGGAGTCGATCTCTAGGCAAACGCCTACATTTTCAAGCACAACCTTCCTCGAATCAAGCAAGTTGACGTACTCCTGAGTCCTCTGATCCACATAACCAAACTCTCCTGGCTCCTTAGTCAGTGCCAGCTTCAAATGATCTTCGTAAGCCAGCTCTTCCAACAACTGATCCGCTAAAGCATCTAACGTCTCAATGTAGAAAGTTTGCCCTTCTATCGTAGGCTTCTTCAAAACCTCATTGATATCGAAGTCTAGCCTTATATCTTTACCCAAATGCAAGGAAATCTTCCCGTTCTTGACGTCTATTACGGCTCCGGCGGTGGCTAAGAAAGGTCTACGAGAATGAGTGGATCCTTTGGTTCTTCATCCATTTCCGACACAACGAAGTCTGTAGGCATGTTCACTTCACTGATCTTCACTGGCAAGTCCTCAAGCAATCCCACGGGTAACCTCACACTCGTGTCAGCTAGTACCAACGAGATTCTACAATCCTTGAAATGGGTAAAGCCAAGTTTCTTTGCCACGGAATGAGGCATCAGATTTATGCTAGCTCCGAGATCACAAAGGCAACTCTTGAACTCCAAAGGACCTGAAGCGCAAGGTATAGTTAAGCTTCCAGGGTCTCCCAACATCTTAGGGACTATCTCCTTGTGTATCACAGCACTACACTCCTCACTTAGAACAAGCACTTCCTTACTTTCCTTATTCTTCTTCACGAAAGTGTCTTTGAAGAATTTGGTGCATTTAGGCATCATTGCAAGGCAGTCCACGTGAGGTAGCTTGATATCTACGTCCTTAAGATGCTTCTCAAACAACACTCTATGCTTCTCTATGAGTTGCTTCTTGAAACGACCGGGAAAAGGTAGCTTAGGTACATAAGCATCCTTCTCCTTAGTAGTTTGCTCCGCTTTCTTCTCAACAACCGCTTTGTCTCCTCTTCTTGGCCCTTGAATCCAGACATTGTCAAATTTTATCTCATCATCAGCTGAAAGCTTACCCTCCCCCTCTTGAATTACAACGTCCTCGTTGTTCTTGGGAGTAACCGTAGGTGCAAGCTCCTTTCCGCTTCTTAACGTGATGGCGTTGGCATATTCCTTAGGATTCTGCTCACACTTGCCCGGTAGGCTATTCTGACCACTTGTACTTGCCTTCCCCTTCTCTAGCTGGTTAATTTTGTTGTTTAAGTTGGTGATTTGAGTAGAGAAGTCAGTGAGAGACGAGTCTAAACGAGTGTTCATCTCGGCAAACTTCTGGTTTGTAGAGGCTTGCCCTTGAATCAAATGTTGGAACATAGCTTGGACAGGATCAACTTGTTGTTGCATCGGTTGTTGCTGCTGAGGTACAAAGCCCGGAGGGTACATTGGCATATAACCCTTGTCTTTAAATCGTTACATGGCTTTATTGAAAGTCTCATTATTCCTTTGCGTGAAGCCGCTGATTTCGCTTCTTAGTCTTGCCGTTCTGGTGCTAGAGAAGAACTTTAAGAGGAAATCCTTCTTAGACTCGGCCCATGAGGTGATGGTGCCTTGAGGAAGTGTTTTCTCCCAATGTCTAGCCTTGTCTCCAAGAGAGAATGGAAAGAGACGCAGCTTGAAAGCATCTTCGGATATGCTGTTTATCTTGATCATCCCACATACTTGCTCGAAATTGTCGAGGTGCTCCAAGGGATCTTCCATTGCTAAGCCGTGGAACTTGTTGTTTTGCACCATGGAGATGAAACCCGGCTTAATCTTGAAGTTGTTGTTTTGTACAGGAGGAGGATTGATCCCAAACCTATTGTGATGAATATTGGGAGCATCTCCGGCTCCTATGATTCTTGGGGGTCTAGCCGCGTGTTGGGGGTTTCTATTGCCCCCTTCCCACTGCCCCGTGAGCTGGAGGAGGTCCCTCTGGATGCTCGTGTTCAGCCATAGCTTCAAAGTCAACCAAACCGTGCTGAACAATCTCCTCAAAACCTCTAGCTTATTCTCGTACTCTTCTTTGTCGTGAATGACCAAGTTGATGAATGTTGTCCAAGGGTTGAAGAAGATTGTTGTCTCCCCTTGAACGAAGATGCATGTACCTGATAAAAACACGTTTGAGAGTAGAGAAATTAGTAACTTAAACAAAGTAAAGCTTAGTCTTTACTAAGCCCTAAATCTCTATGCTTGCTAACACTCCTAGAATGGCAACGGCGCCATTTGATAAGAATATTTTTGCAAGGCGAGGATGCAATGAGGCTATCAAAACTCAAATGCAAAACCAGGTTGTAGTACAGTATGCAAGTGAGTGTCAATCCATTCCTAGGAGCTAGAAAGGTCAGAGAGAATGCAAGGGCAGTGTAAAGCTAAGCAAATGATAAGCGATTTTGTAAAAATCCTAAAAACTATATGCAGCAACCAAATGGAATGCAAAACTATTTTAAAATTACTAGGAAAGAGTGAACTACCACGACGAAAAGACAGAATGATTAAAATGCAAAGCTATGAATTTATAAAAATCGACTAGTGGATCAACCATAGGATCGACCACTAGATCGAGCAGTTTGGATCGATCTCGTCTAAAAATGCAAGTGCGAAGAAACTAATGACCAGGATGCGACGAATATCAAGCGAATGATTAAGGAAGATGTAAGAATGCTAAGAAAGAAGGGTCTAGGGTTGAGATTCATGTTAGGGATTTCAAAGGTCCAAGCTTGGTTTGAAAACTCTATATCTACTCACTTTGTGAGATTCTCTAAGCCTTGAAAACAAAACAAGACCCATCCATGGCGTGTGGTATGGATCACTCTCTCATTCTCTCCTCCAGACCCATTGCGTTTGGCGGAAAAAGAGATTGAGAGGCAAGGAAAACAGATTTCAACCACGCGGCTTAACTTGTCCTCTAAACTACCATGGCGTTTGGGAAAGAGTAACTAGCCTCTAAGATTTGATTTTCAGAGATCTCTGGATTCTGTCAAGGTAAGAGCTCTCTCTGATCATAAAGATCTTGGCGTGAGACTCTTTAAGCCGTAGGAACTCAACATCTTAGAACAGAAAGCTATTAAGAACGAGAAAACAACAAACTTGAAAACCTTTTAGACCCCGTGAATCCTCTCAACCCCGAAACACAACTGAAACTACTCACTACACATTAAGTAAACTAAGTAAAGCATGAAGAATGAAACGATAAACATGAAAAAGGATGGATAAAGCTTAAACGATTCGAAATATTCAAGAACAAAGCTCAAAGTCTAACAATGGCGGATCGTCTCCAAACCAGAGAGAAAAAGCATAATAAGATAAGAATGAAAAGTGTGTGTGAAAAGATCATCGCCGCCTTCCCAAAATGGGCCAAACACCTCGATGGTTCCCCCCCCCCTCGTTAGCGGCCAAAAACGGTTGAAAGGACTGAGATCGACCTCGAGATCGAGCATGCTTCTCGATCATCTTCTGACATCGTGTCTCCAACTCGATCTGTGTCTCGATCTTCTTTGGTGGATCGAGTGTTGCATCCGATCCTGGTATCGATCTTTTGGCGGATCGGGTGGTGGACTCGATCTGGCTCTCGCTTTGCATGGCGTCATTTACGTCCGTACCACTTGATCGATTGCTTCACTCGATCTCCGTCTCGATCAGGTTCCATGGATGGGAAGGACTACTCGATCTTCTGGTCGATCTCACCTAGATCGACCGGCCATGCTCGATCTGCTCCCCGATGTCTGGTCCTTAGCAAACATCCGTTGTTCCCACGAACCTCCACACTAGTCTCAGCACGTCCACAAACTCCACGACTCCAAAGTAGTCAGAAACAACCTGAATATGATGCAAAATGCAAGGAACATGTTTATGCTGGTGCAATAATACTCTAGGGCCTAAAGTGATGCAATCTAGCCTAAAGTGTGATGTAAATGCATTAAAAGCTAACTTATATGTATGCAAAATACATGCAATATGCAGTAACATCAGTGATACACTTCGTTTTCCTTTGCTTTGTTGCAGGTTTCTGGTCTGTGGAATGTTGAATCTTCGGTTTGGCAACATAAGATGGACTTGTAGCTGAAAGATCATATCGATCCTTTGTGTCCAGGTTGGTGACGATCGTCACCAGGTCAGTGAGGGTCGTCACTGACCCTGCAGTTCGAGTTTCTGCAGTTTTCCTGCATTTCAGCTCTGCAAGTCTTGCCTCCATCACAAACACGTCTTCCTCCAGCAACTTGGTATTCATTGGAACCTCTTTTTCAAGCCCAGTCATGAAGATATGATCCTCACTGCAATCCTCAAACCCAACAGCTTCTGCAGAAGTTTCAGATATTGCCTCTTCAACAGCCATCTTCTTCACTTGCCCAGTTGTATCAGATTCAGTGACATATCCAGCAGTAGTGTCTTCTGAATGCTCCATGACAGGCTCTTCATCTTTAGAAGTCCTTACAGAAAAGGTCTTTCCATCAATGGTAAAACACCCTCTTAACTTATCCATGTCAAAGTTCATGACAACATCACCCAAATCAAGCTCTATCCTCCCTTGTTTCACATCAATAATGGTGCCAACAGTAGCTAAGAATGATCTTCCTAGAATAAGAGGATCTTTAGGTTTTTCAGCATATTTAAGAACCAGCCTTCAATGTTAATAGGAACATCCTCTAAGATGCCGTCTAGGGTTCTTATAGATCGATCTGCTAGGATGAGAGAGATCCCAGGTCATTCCAAGTCTAGAAGCAACAGAGAAAGGAATCAAGTTAATATCTGACCCTAGATCACATAGAGAGTGTGGAAAACGTCTTGCAGATATTGAGCAATCAAGCACAAAGGTCCCTGGATCAGATAACTTCTCTGGAACTCTACTTTGAGTGATGGTATTGACTTGTTCAGAAACAGTCACCTTCTTCTTCTTCTTTGGAACTGTGCCTAAGACAATTGCACTGATGTCTCTGGTAAGCAATGCTCCTCCCTCAGGACTTACACCATTCACAACCATTCTCTTTACATACCTTCTTAGAGCTGGTGAAAGCTTAACTGCATCAACAAGAGGGATCTCAAGCATCAACTTGTCTATCATAGCTTTGCATCTGGCTTCTTCTATCTCCTGTTTAAACTTCCTAGGATGCTTAGGGAATGGTATCTTGGGTTTATACGCTTGCTCCTGGGCATTGTTTGCAGTTACAGGAGAAGCAGCTTCATTCTGGGGTGGGTGACGACCGTCACCAGGGGGTGATGCTCGTCACTCACCTGTGATGGTTCGCGATTCCCTTGTATGTTGGTGATGAGCGGAACTCCTCCTTGATGCCGCTCGTCACTCACCTCTGAGACTGCAAAATTTTGAACTTCAGACTCCATTACTTGCATGATCTGTTCTGCACTCAACCTCTTTTTTTGTACTGTTTTAAGCTCCTTTTCACTCCTGACTGTGATGGAATTAACTTGGTGCTTGGGATTGACATCAGTCCTTCCAGGAAAGAATCCCTCTTGCCTTTGAACAGCTCCTGCAGTTTGAGCAACCTGCACATCCAGCTTCTTCATATGAGAGTTCAGACTCTCATTTTTTCCATTCAGGTCTTTATACAGCGAATCCAACTTGCCATTGAAGAACATTTTCATCTTCTGCTGTCCTTCAAGTACCTGCTCCAGTATAGCTTCCATTTTATTGTCTTGTGGAGGTGCAGTTTCGTAGGAAGAAGAACCAAAATTCAGTTTTGTGGAGGTGCAGTTTGGTATGGTTTTTCAACTTCAGTCTTTTGGACTGTGGCATTAGAGTATAACCAAAAGCATTCTGGTTTCCTGGGAATGTGCTCTTCTGATTGTTGCCATTGTAACCTATGTTCCATTGTTGATTCCCAAACCTTTGGTTCTGAAAACCTCTATTGATGAAGTTAACATCCTTTTGCTCAAACTCTTCAGAATTTTCGAAAGTGTCCACTTCTGCAGCGAATTGGACTGACTTTTTTCCCACCAGAAGGCTGTGCATGCTGTCCAACTTAGCCTTAACTTCAGCTATTTGGTTTCCATCATTCAAACCAGCCTGCTGCTTTCTCTGAAAATCTGCATTTTTAGTGCTGTTACTGCAGACCAAGTTTTCAATCAATCTTACAGCTTCTTTGTGGTCTGTTGGTGTTGAAGTTTCCACTACTTGAAGCATCCAGCGCCATCTGATATTTCCAGTCAATGCCTTTGAAGAAGATACCAAGCAGCTGCACCTGATTGAAACCATTATGAGAACAGTCCATTTGATAAGACTTAAACCTCAACCAAGAAGCCTTAAAAGCTTCAGTAGGACCTTGTGTAAATGATGCAATTTTAGCCCTCATGTCTTCTGATCTGGCATCATCATAGATGTTGTTCAGAAAAGCATTCTTAGTGTCTTCCCAAGTGGTCAGTGAAGCAGTTTCCAGTTGCTTCAGCCAATATGCAGCTTCTCCTCCAAAAGAGTAAGGGAAAAGTTTGCAGAAAAGAAAGTCATTGCTAACTCTATTAGCTTTGACACTCGAAGCTAAATCCTCAAACCTCTCAATGTGATCCATAGGATGCTCATGAGGTAAGACATGAAATGGATGCTGGCCAACCAGCTGATAATAGACAGGTTTCAGCTCAAAATCGTTTCACTGGAAGGCAGGAGGGCGGATTTCAGCTCTATTGGCATAAAACTGGTCAGGTCTGTTGTAATCTCCTAGAGTCCTCTGCACAAAACGTCCAGCAACGTTTACAGCCTCATCCGGAGCTTGCCGAATCTGGTGTTCAGCGATGACATTTCCATCCTGATCCAATCTCTGCCCTTCTTCATTCCTCCTGTTCTCATCTCTGTCAACCAAGTGACCTTCTGCGTTTTCGACCAAGACAAGTGGAGCAACCATTGTAGACTGTTTCTTAGTTATCCTGATGGTCCTCTCCAACTTAGCAAGTTCGTCGTTGCTCAAAGTCAAAAGCTCTTTCTCTTTGTTGCGTCTCGTACTGAGATTAGGCATACACTTGAAACCAGCCCAAAGAAAAGAAACTGAAAGTCAGTAAACAAATTAAAACTTAGACAAAATCCTGATGTCATTGCATTTTGCATACATTTTGCATACTCATTAGATAGTTTTTTTTATGCATTTGTATCATGTTTTACGTTAGATTGCATCACTTAGAGTCCTAGAGCATTCTTGCATCAGCATTTGCATTTTCTCTGCATTTTGCATCCATTCCAGGTTGTTTATGGTTGCTTTGGAGACACGGAGGTTCGTGGAGGTGTGGAGACCAATGTAGCGGTTCATGGAAGCTCGGGAAAATGCTAAGGACCAGTGATCGAGGAGCAGATCGAGCATGGCCGGTCGATCTAGGAGTTGATCGACCAGAAGATGGAGCCAACTAGGCGATCCAAGGATAATGATCGAGATGGAGATCGAGTGAAGCAGTCGATGCATCGGTACGGACGTAAATGACGCCATGCAGAGCGAGAGCCGGATCGAGTACACCACTCGATCCTCCCGGAGATCGATACCGAGATCGGATGCAACACTCGATTCACCGAAGGAGATCGAGACCCGGATCGAGCCGAAGACACGATGCCCAGATATGATCGAGAGACTAACTCGATCCAATGGTCGATCTCTGTCCTTTCAACCGTTTTTGGCTGTTAGCGACGGGGGGGACCATTGGACTGTTTTGGCATTTTTGGCAAAGGCGGCGACTACTTTTCGATAACTTTTGAGATTTTTACCTTCTCTCCAAGTTTTAAGTTTTTCTCTCTGGTTTTTCGGAAGAACACCCATTGTAGAAGAGTTTCAAGCTTTTGTATTTTCGAATCTTTATCGTTTTTAATCCAGTTTATCTTTCATGTCTATCGTTTCTTCTCTTCGTCTTTGCTTGATTTCCTTTATGTGTAGTGAGTAGTTCATCCAGGGTTAAGGGTTGAGAGGATTGAAGGGTAGAAAAGGTTCGATCTTGGTTTGTTTTCTAAACGTTTTAAATCTATCTCTTCTAAGGTGATGAAAGCTTAATGCTTGAAGACTCTCACGCCAAGAGCTTCACGATCCGAGAGGTCCCTTACCTTGACAGGATCCAGGGACCTCGGAAGATCTCACCTTAGTGATTAGTTACCCCTTCCCAAAAGCCATGGTAGTTTGGGGGACTAGTTAAGCCATTGTTCAAAATCTGTTTTCCTTGCCTTTCAACCTCTTTTTCCACCAAAAGCCATAGGTTTGGAGGAGAGGATGAAAGAGTGATCTATACCGAAAGCCACGGATAGATCTTGTTCTGTTTTCGAGGCTTAGAGACCCTCACCAAGTGAGTCGATCTAAAGTTTCAAACCCAAGATCAACCTTTGAAACCCCTTATATGAATCTCGACCCTGAAACCCTTCTCTTTAGCTTATTTGCGTCGCATATCACCTTTTGCTTGTTGTTTGATAGCTTCCTGGTCTTTAGATTCCTTGTTCTTACGATTTTAGACGAGATCGATCGTTTCTGCTCGATCTAGTGGTCGATCCACTGGTCGAATTTTAACAATTCGAAGCTCTTCCCTTTAATTTATCTGTTTGTTCCTTGTGGTAACTGCTTGCTTTCTAGTATTTTTAAAATAGGTTTCACTCTGTTTAGGTTGCTGCAATTAGTTTTCAAGATTTTCTCAACAAACTGTCTCATTTCACTTAGATTTGTCCTAGATCTTGCATTCTCTGTGGATTCTCTATCACCTAGAACTGGATTGACACTCTCTGCTTGCCTTACTACAACGTTGCATGCATTAGAGTTTTGATAAGTTCTCTGCCGCATTAGACCGTAAAGAAAAAACCTTTTTCAAATGGCGCCGTTGCCATTCTAGGTTGCTTAGAGAACATAGAGATTTGGGTCTTAGCAAAGACTAAGTCTTTACCTTTTTACAAGTTACTAATACTATTCTAAACCGTGTACTTTCAGGTACATGAATTTACGTTCAAGGGGAGACAACAACCTTCTTCAACCGCTTGACAACATACATCAACTCGGACACTCACGTCAAACGAGATCAGAGATCAAACAAGAGCATTTGAAGAGATAGTTCAGAACGGTCAGGTCAACTTTGAAGATATGGCTGAGAATGACCATCCTGAAGGTCCTCCTCTAGCAGGACGGGGCAATGGTATCCCCCAACACGCGGCTAGACCTCCGAGGATCATAGGAGCCGGAGATGCTCCCAATACCCACCACAATAGGTTTGGGATCACTTCTCCTCCGGTACAAAACAACAACTTTGAGATCAAGCCAGGCTTCATATCTATGGTGCAAAACAACAAGTTCCACGGCTTAGCAATGGAAGACCCGTTGGAACACTTTGACAATTTTGAGCAAGTGTGTGGAATGATCAAGATCAACGGTATATCAGAAGATGCCTTCAAGCTGCGTCTCTTCCCCTTTTCCCTCGGAGACAAAGCTAGACATTGGGAGAAGACCCTACCACAAGGCACCATCACATCATGGGCTGAGTGTAAGAAGGCTTTCCTCTCCAAGTTCTTCTCAAGCACAAGGACTGCTTGGTTGAGAAGCGAAATCAGCGGTTTCACTCAAAGGAACAACGAGACATTCAATGAGGCTATGGAGCGTTTCAAAGACTACACGATCCAATGTCCTCATCACGGGTTCAGTGAGGAGACTCTACTCAGCACAATCTACCGTGGAGCTTCACCAAAGATCCGGTTGTTGCTTGATACAGCTAGCAAAGGCAACTTCCTCGGTCAAGAAGTAGAAGAGGGTATGGAGCTAATAGAGAACCTTGCGTTGAGTGATGGAAACTATGCCGAGGATTATGACCGAGCACCAAGGGGATCAGAACTAGAGTCTCACAAGAAGGAGCTCAAATCGTTGCATGAGAAGATTGACAAGTTGGTCTTAGCTAATCAGAAGCATGTTCACTTCGTTGGTGAAGCTGAGGACAACCAAGAAGAGTTAGAGCTAAGCCAAGAAGAAGCAAATTGGGTAGCCGGTCAGAACAACTACAAGTCTCAAGGCTACAACCAAGGCTACCAGAACAACAACCTCTCTTACCGAAGCACCAATGTAGCCAACCCTAAAGATCAAGTGTACCCTGCTCAACAAGCTAAGCCTTTCATCCCTTACAACAAAGGCTTTCAACCAAGCGGTGGATTCCAAGGCCAAGGGCAAGGCAACTTCCAAGGGTAACAACAACAAAACAAGGGTTATACTTCTAACTACCGTCCGGGCTTTGCACCTCAACAACAACAACAACCGATGCAACAACAAGTTGATCCGGTTCAAGCAATGTTCCAACAGTTAATGCAAGGGCAAGCTTCTACAAATCAAAAGTTCGCTGAAATGAACACTCGGCTGGATTCATCCTTAACCGACTTCTCTACTTAAATAACAAACCTCAACAACAAGATCAAGCAGCTAGAGAAGGGCAAAGCAAGCACGAGTGGACAGAACAGCCTTCCGGGAAAGTGTGAACAAAATCCAAAGGAGTATGCCAATGCTATTACGTTGAGAAGTGGCAAAGAGCTTGACCTCCGGTTTCTACAAAGACCAACGAGGACATTGTAATTCAAGAGGGGGAGGGTAAACTTTCAGCTGATAATGAGGAGATAAACTTTAACAACGTATGGATCCAAGGACCGAGGAGAGGTGACAAGGCGTTCGTTGAGAAGAAGGCTGAGAAAACCACCAAGGAGAAGGATGAATACGTGCCCCCACCTTACGTACCAAAGTTGCCATTCTCGGGTCGGTTCAAAAAGCAGTTAATAGAGAAGCACCGAATCCTATTTGAGAAGCACTTGAGACACGTGGAGATAAAGCTGCCTCTTGTAGACTGTCTCGCCATGATGCCCAAGTGCGCCAAGTTTTTCAAGGACACCCTTGCCAAGAAGAACAAAGAAAGCAAAGAAGTGCTTGTACTAAGCGAAGAGTGTAGCACGGTTATTCATAAGGAGATATTGCCTAAGAAACTGGGAGATCCTGGAAGCTTCACCATACCGTGTGCTTTGGGTCCCCTTGAGTTCAAGAGCTGCTTGTGTGATCTCGGAGCCAGCATAAACTTGATGCCTCACTCCGTGGCTAAGAAGCTTGGTTTCACTCGCTTTAAGGAATGTCGGATCTCATTGGTGTTGGCTGATAGGAGCGTGAGACTACCAGTGGGGTTGCTTGAAGACTTGCCGGTGCGAATCAGTGGAGTAAACGTACCTACAGACTTTGTAGTGCTGGAGATGGACGAGGAGCCAAAAGACCCACTCATCTTAGGAAGACCATTCCTAGCAACCGCCGGAGCCATAATAGACGTGAAGAATGGGAAGATTGCCTTGCATTTGGGGAAAGAAATCAGGCTAGACTTTGACATCAACAAGGTTCTAAAGAAGCCAACCATTGAAGGACAAGCTTTCAATATCGAAACGATGGATGCCTTGGCGGATGAGTTGCTAGAAGAGCTAGCTATAGAAGACCATTTGAAGCTAGCACTCATTAAGGAGCCAGGAGAGTTTGGCTATGTGGACCAGAGAACTAAGGAGTACGTGAACCTGCTAGATTCGAGGAGGATCATCAAGAATGAAGAAGGATGTTGCCTAGAAATCGACCCCGAGATCGACGCCATCACTCGATCCAGGAGTCAGATCGACATGCCAATCGAGAACCCAACTCGATCCGGTGCAACAATCGACCGACAGATCGAGAATGATGCTCGATTAGAAGAAACAATCGAGTCGACGATCGAGAGAAGTGTCCCGATCATTTTGGAGTCCAATCAAAAGATCGACTCAACGCCTCGATCCCTTACTCGATCCATATCAAATCGAGTAATTGAATCGAGTGAAATGGCTCGATCTAGACGACATCGAGAGGAGAATCGACTGGAAGACTCGATCACAGGAGGGATAGCGATAGAGGAAAGCAGTCTGAAGGGCCATGCCTCGAGTTCAAAGGAGAGTTCCAAGGAGGAGAACAACAACAACAGCCACGAGGATGACTGGAGTGAGCTGTTAGCCCCAAAGGTGGAACTTAAGGAGCTCCCAAAAGGGCTAAGGTATGCTTTCTTAGGACCTAATGACACCTATCCTGTGATAGTAAACGAGAACCTTAGTGATGATGAGTTGCACTCGCTCTTAACTGAGCTGAGAAAGTATAGGAAGGCCATTGGGTACTCTTTAAGTGACATCAAAGGCCTTTCACCAATGCTTTGCACTCATAGGATTCACTTGGATAATGAGAACGCCACTTCTGTAGAACATCAAAGGCGTTTGAATCCTAACTTGAAAGAGGTTGTTAAGAAAGAAATCCTTAAGCTTTTAGAGGCTGACGTGATCTATCCCATAAGTGACAGCACGTGGGTTTCACCTGTACACGTGGTGCCTAAAGGATGAACTTATCCCTACTAGGACCATTACTGGTCATAGAATGTGTATTGACTATAGAAAGCTTAACCTTGCGACGAGAAAAGACCATTTCCCTTTGCCTTTTATTGATCAGATGCTTGAGAGACTTGCAAATCACCCTTACTACTGTTTTCTCGATGGGTATAGCGGTTTCTTTCAAATACCTATTCACCCAAACGATCAGGAGAAAACGACTTTTACATGTCCCTACGGTACCTTTGCATATCGAAGGATGCCGTTTGGATTGTGTAATGCACCGGCTACCTTTCAGCGGTGTATGATGTCGATCTTCTCCGATCTTATAGAGGAGATGGTAGAGGTGTTTATGGATGACTGCTCTGTGTATGGTGCGTCCTTTCCTGCGTGTTTGTTGAATCTCTGCAGGGTACTTAAACGTTGTGAAGAAACAAACCTGGTGCTGAATTGGGAGAAATGCCACTTCATGGTCAAGGAAGGGATAGTACTCGGTCACAAGATTTCAGAGAAGGGTATTGAGGTTGATCAGGCTAAGGTTGAGGTTATGATGGGTTTGGAGCCACCGGTTAATGTTAAAGGGATCCGAAGCTTCTTGGGACACGCAGGGTTCTATAGGCGCTTCATCAAAGACTTCTCCAAGATTGCACGCCCCCTTACACGGCTGTTGTGCAAAGAAGCTGAGTTTGTATTCGATGAGGAGTGTTTGAAGGCTTTCGTGACCATCAAGGAAGCCCTCACGTCAGCCCCTATAGTCCAAGCACCAGACTTGTCTCTCCCTTTCGAGATCATGTGTGATGCTAGTGATTACGCTGTAGGAGCAGTCCTTGGTCAGAAGAAGGACAAGAAGCTGCATGTGATCTATTATGCTTCAAGGACCCTGATGACACGCAATCACGATACACCACTACGGAGAAGGAGCTGTTTGCAGTAGTCTTCGCCTTCGAGAAGTTCAGATCATATCTCGTTGGCTCCAAGGCTATTGTATACACGGATCATGCTGCTCTACGGTACATCTACTCAAAGAAAGATACCAAACCTCGGCTCTTAAGATGGATTCTCTTACTTCAGGAGTTCGACATGGAGATTAAAGACAAGAAGGGGATAGAAAATGGAGTCGCTGACCACCTCTCAAGGCTAAGGATCAACGAGTCTCTCCTTTTAGACGACTCTCTTCCAGAAGAACAACTGATGGCAATTAGTACCGCGGTTTGTGGGAAGCTAGAAGGAAGGTTTGAGGAAGTGTTGAGTTTCAAAGAGGAGGATCTACCATGGTATGCTGATGTGGTGAACTACCTAGCATGTGGTGAGGAGCCAACACATCTCAACGGTTATCACAAGAAAAAGTTTTTGAGGGAGGCTAGTGACTACTTTTGGGATGAGCCCTACTTATACAAAAGAGGAGTAGACAGCTTGTACCGGAGATGTGTTACAAAGGAAGAAGCCAAGGATATTCTCTATCATTGCCACGGCTCTTCCTACGGAGGACATTTCGCTTCGTTCAAAACAGCCACGAAGGTGTTGCAAGCGGGTTTCTGGTGGCCGTCTATATTCAGAGATGCACACGAGTTTGTGAAGAGCTGTGAGGCATGTCAGCGAGCGGGGAACATTACCAAAAGGAATGAAATGCCCCAAGTTCCTATCTTCGAGGTTGACGTGTTCAATGCGTGGGGTATTGACTTCATGGGGCCTTTCCCTTCTTCATACGGCAACAAATACATCTTAGTAGCTGTGGGTTATGTCTCCAAATGGGTTGAGGCTGTTGCTTCCCCTACAAACGACTCTAAGGTTGTGATCAAGTTGTTCAAGAGTATCATCTTTCCAAGGTTTGGGGTAGCCAAGGTTGTTATAAGTGATGGAGGAAGCCATTTTGTAAACAAGGTTTTTGAGAGCCTCTTGAGAAAGTATGGGGTTAAGCATAAGGTGGCTACACCGTATCATCCTCAAACGAGCGGTCAGGTGGAAGTCTCTAACAGGCAGATCAAAGCTATTCTGGAGAAGACCGTTGGAGCAACAAGGAAGGACTGGTCAGTGAAGCTGGACGATGCTCTTTGGGCTTACCGTACCGCTTTCAAAACGCCGATTGGTACAACTCCTTTCACTCTACTATGTGGAAAGAGTTGTCACCTCCCGATTGAGCTGGAACACCGTGCATTATGGGCTGTGAAGAGGCTGAACTTTGATCTCAAGACGGCTCAGGAAAAGCGTCTCATTCAGCTACATGAACTGGACGAGTTGAGGTTGAATGCTTACGAGAGTTCCAGGATCTACAAGGAGCGAACTAAGGAGGCTCATGACAAGAAACTGGTTGCCAAGGAGCTTAAGGAAGGAGGACTGGTGTTGTTGTACAACTCGAGGCTGAAGCTCTTCCCGGGCAAGCTAAAATCAAGGTGGAGCGGACCGTTCGTGATTCAGGAGGTCTTGCCTTACGGAGCTGTTACTCTGATGGGAAGAAGCGGTAGTGCATTCACCGTCAACGGGCATAGAGTCAAGCCCTACCTAGCAGACAGCTTTGACAAGGAGAGTACCTCGGTGCTTCTCCAAGACCCACCATCCGCTTAGCCAAGTAAGGTCTAGCTAAAGACGTTAAAGAAAGCGCACTTGGGAGGCATTCCCATGTCTATCTTGTACATATTTTTGCTTTCATTTCTCTTCTAGTTTTATGCTTTTATGTTTTTAGTGTGTAGGAGCAGGTTTAAGGAATCTAAACCTTGTCTTTGAGGTCCAAAAGGAGCAATAGGGGCTACAATTAGGCTAGAGATCGAGTGCTAGATCGACTGAACCTGACTCGATCTATGCTAGATCGAGTCAGTGAATCGAGAGGAGCCAGTCGATCTAGACGAGAACGAGTGACAAGATCGACCTTGACGAAAAAGGATCGATCGATTCAAACCAGATCGACCGATCTAATTTCTCTCGGGAAAATCCGTGGAAAATTGATCGATCACTCGACTCGATCCACCACTCGATCCAAGCCAAATCGACCCCTAAATCGGGGACTTAGCTCGATCAGAGGGACTTAGCCGAGGAGCCAACATCTCATTGATCGAGAGAGCCAATCGATCCAGGACTCGATTCACTTTGAATCGAGTCCCAAATCGAGTAACCCTCTCGATCTAGGCCATTTTAGGCATGAGATCGAGTCCTAGATCGACCAAAAGGACTCGATCTCATGCCGAGGTAACAAATTTCTTTCCCTCTTTATTGCTTTTCCCTCCAGTTTTTAAATTCAAACTTGGTCAAGGCAAGCATGTTTGACCATGAAAGATGTGCCTTGACCAAGACTTTTGTCAGAAAACCGCTTTGACCACCCATTGTTTTGGTTTTGTTAAACTCTTTAAATGTTTCAACTTGCTTCTCACTCTCTCACTTCTGTTTGCTCGAGTTTTCCTACAAAGAGAGTGAGAGTTTTTAAAAGCTTTAAGGTTTAACAAAGTATCCTTCACACTTGCAAAAGGTATTTTCGGATTTTAATAACTTTATTTCAAGAAAATCTCCTTAAAAATCGCGAGTTCTTGTTTTAGGATATAGGATCAGATTTGAATTTTTAAAATTAGCTAAGTATTAGGAAAAATTCTGGATTTTCAGTATCTCAAAGATTTGATTTCCTTTTATTTAGCTAATATTTTTGCTTGATCCCCAAAATTCTAGGGTAGTCTATATAAATCTTCTTCTCTTATCCTCTTATTCTCATCAAATCGCCCTTTGCTAAACATTCTCTTGAAATTTTTTTTTCAGGAGCAATGGCACCAAAGAGAACAAGAGAGGAGCAAGCACAAGAAGGAGAAACTGAAGAGGTGGTTGCTCAAGAGAGGGTCCGGTGGAGCAAAGAAGAGAAGAGGGATAAGAAGAGGTTGGAGAGGCTCCGGTTTGAACCCACGAAGTTTGCTGATTGAGGGCTTCTGTCCAGGCTTCTTGGAGACTTCGATCAACTCCTCAACAACATCGGTCTGAGGTGTTTGTCGCGGATGGACTGCCCTACTATCCCCGAGGTGACAATTGATTTCCTTGCAACCTTGGAGTTCCGGTACGAGAATCCGAGTGCTCCTGTTCCTTCTCAAGGCCGTCTCTACTTCAAGGTTGGCCGCCAAGCTTACACGCTATCCATCCCCGAGCTATGCCAAGCCTACGGTCTCAAGGCTGATGCACACAAGGTGGAGTTCCCTACCTTTAAGAAAGCCGACGAGTTGTGGGATCTCATCAGCAAGGAGGATTACAAAGCCAACACCGCCAAGATCAAGAGAGTCAGGAATCCAGTGCTGAGGTATACCTTGAAGCTGATTGGTAATACATTCAGTAGAAGGTCAGTTGCTCCTACTGTCACGAAGACGGAGCTGTGCTTCCTTTTCCAAGGTTTGAAGCATTTGGTGTCCGATCCGGATGAGAATGAAGATCCCATTGAAGATGATTTTGGCGATGAAGTGAACTACGGCTGTGTACTCGCGGCTTCTCTGGTGAAGTACAAGGGTTATGCCTTACGGTGCAAGGCAACATCATCCTACATTGGCGGCTTCCTTACTCCCTTGTTCGTGCAAGCCGGTGTGCCCATCCATGACTTTGCTCACGTCCCAAACCGAGCCTTCATGGATGAAGCATACATGAGAAACACTGATAGCTTGGGACGCACGCCAGCTGAGGGGTTCTATGCTTACCTCTTCATTGATGATGAGGACAAGAAGCGAGTGTGCATTCTTCCCAACAAGGATGAAACGGAGCTACTTGGTGTTGGGAACATCGAGTTCTTACCGACGGAGGAGGAGTGTTTTGCTCCTTAAGGAGGACCGCCAGCTGCAGCCATTCAACCGCGCCAAAGGTCAGAATCTCCAGGGACAGAGGATGAGATACCCGAGGCTTACACATTGCCAAAGCTGGATTTTGAGCCAAGGACCAAAGCCGAGAAGTTCTTAGCCTCGGTGGTGGAGATGCAGCGGAAGATCAACAAGTGGCAAGGGAAGATGCTTAAGAAGCTGGGGAAGAAGGTCAAACAACTCCAAGGAAGCCAGCCTAAGCCAGCTGCAAGCCAGGAAATACAACAACCCGAGAAGAGGAGACTCTCAACCGGAGGAGTTGTGATCCGCGAGACCCAAGGAGAAAACATTCAACCAGCTCGCCACTCCCTCCAAGAACCAGGCGACAAAGGAAAGGCAACAATCTCTAGCTCCTCTGGAACGTCCTCAAGTTCCAGCCGAGCCTAGACAAGAGGTAACAACCTTCCTCCATTGTATATAACCGCACATCTCTTATTTCTTGCATTGTGTTTGATTGCTCCTTCGGATGAGTTTGCCACCGGGACGGTGTCAAGCAAGTTTGGGGGAGTACTTGTGTGATTTAATCTTGTGTTCTTTGATCTTATCTTTCTTTTGCATCCTTGAGTCTTAGTCATGAAAAATTGGTAAAATTTTAAAAAATTTTTTTTTTCAAAATTCATGTAGTTGCATTCATTTCTTTAAAAACATGTAGGATTGAGTCTAGAATTTCTCATATCACTTAGGTTGATTGCATTTGCATAAGGGGTTAGGATTTCTTAAAAAGGTGTTTTACTTATGAATCATTTCAATGCCCTAGTTAGTAGTTCTCTAATGCTTTGTTTATACTTTGAAAGTAAGTTCTAACCATGCTTGGATCATTAGTTAGGATTTTCGTGACTTGAATTGAACTCTCATGATTTGAAACTCATCCTACTAAGTGAAAACCTTAATTTGAAAATCTAATTATCATTCTTATGCATTTGAAAATGAACACATGGTTTTAAAATATTTAGGCTCTCTTCTTCCTTTTTACCACTCTTTGTGAGCCTAAGTAGAACTCTCTCCTTGAACCTTACCCTCCTTTGAAGCCAAATGTTCTTGTGTGACATCTTTGTGAGGCCTTATTTTCGGTTTGAACTTGGCATAAAGTGTTAGGTTTAGGCGACATGATTTGGTTTTCATAATTATTGCTAGCTTTACATTTTGAAGCTAGGGATAGGCTTAGGATAAGTTTGGGGATCATTGGGGTTGCTTTCCCTTCCTATTTGTTCTCGGTTTCAAAGAACTTTGTGTTTTAAAGAAAGAAATGGGTTTTAAGTGAAAGGTTGTGTTTTAAAAACTAAGTATGCTCTAATAAATTTCAGGAGGTAGCTCTCCCATAATAAAAAAAAAAAAAAAAAAGAGGGAGAAAAAGAAAAGAAAAAAATAAATAAAAGAGCCTAAGTGCCAAATAAAAATAAAAAGAAAAGAAAAAAAAATAAAATAAGAGAGCTACCAATAAGAAATATCTAAAGAGCAAAATTATTTTCAAAACGTTTTCACTAGCCTAAAAAGTTTAAAAATGTTCTTGTTTTGAATTGGGGATTGCTAAGTTGAGAAGAAAGGGGTAGACTCTTAAGAGGTGAGTGAGGATTAAATTTCTTAAATGAGAGGGGTATAGGACTGTTTGATAGTTTACGTGGGTAGATGAAAATCTAATCATGTATGCATAAATTGTCTTTACCTTTAGCATTATGCATTAGTTCAAACCATTTTTGAGAGAAACCCTTGTCTAATTATAAACCCTTTTCAAATGAGATCATTTTATGCTCATAACCATAACCCTTAGCCAAATGTGTTTTGCTTTAAAGTGCATAAGTTTGATTCATGGTTCGAATGTTAATGAATGTTAAAGGATGAATTTCTTTGATTGTTAGGAATAAGAGAGTCATGATTTGAATTTCTTTGTGTGATGAGTATGGCTAAGTCCTTTGGAGTATGAGTGTAAGCTTAGCATTTTAGAATTGTTAACTAGGACATTGAGATGACCTATTCGAAAGGCACCTTTGCAAAAAGTTTAAAACCCCTTTGATTTTTCTGAAAACCTCTCTTCCTTACTTATTTTTCGTTGCTTGAGGGCAAGCAAGGAGTAAGTTTGGGGGAGTTGATGTCATTGCATTTTGCATACATTTTGCATACTCATTAGATAGTTTTTTTTATGCATTTGTATCATGTTTTAGGTTAGATTGCATCACTTAGAGTCCTAGAGCATTCTTGCATCAGCATTTGCATTTTCTCTGCATTTTGCATCCATTCCAGGTTGTTTATGGTTGCTTTGGAGACACGGAGGTTCGTGGAGGTGTAGAGACCAATGTAGCGGTTCATGGAAGCTCGGGAAAATGCTAAGGACCAGTGATCGAGGAGCAGATCGAGCATGACCGGTCGATCTAGGAGTTGATCGACCAGAAGATCGAGCCAACTAGGCGATCCAAGGATAATGATCGAGACGGAGATCGAGTGAAGCAGTCGATGCATCGGTACAGACGTAAATGACGCCATGCAGAGCGAGAGCCGGATCGAGTACACCACTCGATCCTCCCGGAGATCGATACCGAGATCGGATGCAACACTCGATTCGCCGAAGGAGATCGAGACCCGGATCGAGCCGAAGACACGATGCCCGGATATGATCGAGAGACCAACTCGATCCAATGGTCGATCTCTGTCCTTTCAACCGTTTTTGGCTGTTAGCGACGGGGGGGGACCATTGGACTGTTTTGGCATTTTTGGCAAAGGCGGCGACTACTTTTCGATAACTTTTGAGATTTTTACCTTCTCTCCAAGTTTTAAGTTTTTCTCTCTGGTTTTTCGGAAGAACACCCATTGTAGAAGAGTTTCAAGCTTTTGTATTTTCGAATCTTTATCGTTTTTATCCAGTTTACCTTTCATGTCTATCGTTTCTTCTCTTCGTCTTTGCTTGATTTCCTTTATGTGTAGTGAGTAGTTCATCCAGGGTTAAGGGTTGAGAGGATTGAAGGGTAGAAAAGGTTCGATCTTGGTTTGTTTTCTAAACGTTTTAAATCTATCTCTTCTAAGGTGATGAAAGCTTAATGCTTGAAGACTCTCACGCCAGGAGCTTCACGATCCGAGAGGTCCCTTACCTTGACAGGATCCAGGGACCTCGGAAGATCTCACCTTAGTGATTAGTTACCCCTTCCCAAAAGCCATGGTAGTTTGGGGGACTAGTTAAGCCACTGTTCGAAATCTGTTTTCCTTGCCTTTCAACCTCTTTTTCCACCAAAAGCCATGGGTTTGGAGGAGAGGATGAAAGAGTGATCTATACCGAAAGCCACAGATAGATCTTGTTCTGTTTTCGAGGCTTAGAGACCCTCACCAAGTGAGTCGATCTAAAGTTTTAAACCCAAGATCAACCTTTGAAACCCCTTATATGAATCTCGACCCTGAAACCCTTCTCTTTAGCTTATTTGCGTTGCATATCACCTTTTGCTTGTTGTTTGATAGCTTCCTGGTCTTTATATTCCTTGTTCTTACGATTTTAGACGAGATCGATCGTTTCTGCTCGATCTAGTGGTCGATCTTGTGGTCGATCCACTGGTCGAATTTTAATAATTCGAAGCTCTTCCCTTTAATTTATCTGTTTGTTCCTCGTGGTAACTGCTTGCTTTCTAGTATTTTTAAAATAGGTTTCACTCTGTTTAGGTTGCTGCAATTAGTTTTCAAGATTTTCTCAACAAACTGTCTCATTTCACTTAGATTTGTCCTAGATCTTGCATTCTCTGTGGATTCTCTATCACCTAGAACTGGATTGACACTCTCTGCTTGCCTTACTACAACGTTGCATACATTAGAGTTTTGATAAGTTCTCTGCTGCATTAGACCGTAAAGAAAAAACCATTATCAAATCCTAATACTAAAAATTGATAGGCAGCTATTACTCCCCGGCAACGGCGCCAAAAACTTGATAGGGCTCAGGTTCTACCCAAATAAGACTACTATAAGTGCACGGCAAAAGCAGTCGTAGTACAAGGGGTTATCAAATCCCAAGGGAGTATGTAAACTACACTATCGATTGTAGGTTCAGATTTAGCTAAGCGATAAGTAGTGAATGTAATGCGAAATAACTAAAGTAATAAAAACAAGTGGGCGTTTTTGAGACTGTTCTTAAAGTTCAGAAAGCTCAACGCGCTAAGTCAGGACAGTTCGCAGGTTGAATCCGAGAGTGTAGAATGCATGCAATCAGGAATGAATTAAAACTGTCTTGAGCATGAATCACAAAGATATAACTAATCAATTCTCATTGCAGAAGTTACCTATGTCTAAATCACAGAGCTTCAAATCTCTTTGCAAACCCTAACAATCTAAACATGCAGTAATGATCAGGTTCAATTGTTCACAAAACTCCTAACCCAAATCTCTTTGCACCAGGGCATTTTTCTCATCTAATACTAGTTCAGGTGATTAATAATGTTCTCACATCTATCAAACAACCTAGGGTTTTGAAATCTAGATGATGTGTCTAAGAAACCGATATGAATGAAAGCACAAATGAAGAACCAATGGATTTCCTATTAGTTTAGCAATTCTACAAATTCTTCTTCAACCTTTGAAAAGCCCTTACTTAACTAACAAACTACTCAGACATGGTGATTTGAGAAAACATCATGAAAATAATAGATTGCATAAAAGAAATAAGAAGTAAAGATAAAGGAGTTCGAAATCTGCTCTGAAGGAGTCTGATTTGTCTCTCTAAAGCTCTTCTACAAATCTCTCTCTAAATCTCTCAAAAAGAATAAGATACAAGATCTAAGATCTGTGTTATTTGATAACAATAGCCAAAACCCTAATATATACAGGCCAAAACACGATCTGGGGAATATTGGAACTTCTGGGCCAAAACTGCAATTAATCTTCTATCTTTTAGAAAACAGCCACGACCCCTTCCTTTCTGGGTGACGAGCGTCACCTAAATGCATACTTTTCTTCTCGAGTTGCACACTTCATGGCTTCAACTTGCAATGCTCCAAAAACCTTCAATATCTCCAATTATGCTTCAGATATGCTTGGAGATGTCCGGAGCTTTCATGGCTTAGCTTGGGGATGTCCGGAGCTTTCATGGCTTAGCTTCAGATATGCTTGGGGATGTCCGGAGCTTTCATGGCTTAGCTAGCTTCTACCGGCGGTTTGTAAAGGACTTCAGCACCATCGCAGCTCCTCTTACAGCCGTGATCAAGAACGATGTAGCTTTTAAGTGGAGGCAATGCAAGAAGAAGCCTTTGCCAAGCTGAAATACAACCTTACCAACGCTGCGGTACTAGTGCTTCCTGATTTTAATAAAATGTTTGAGATTGATTGTTATGCTTCAGGGCTAGGCAATGGAGCTGTTCTCACACAAGGAGGCAAGCCAGTCGCATAGTTCGCTGAAAAGCTGAGTGGAGCCACCCTTAACTACCCCACATACGGTAAAGAGCTATATGCTTTAGTGAGGTCTTTGGAGACATAGAAACATTACTTCCTTTCTCCGATTATGAGATGCTCAAACATCTTAGAGACCAAACTACATTGAAAAGGAGGCACGCGAGTTGGTTAGAGTTCGTGGAGATGTTCCCTTCATCATCAAATATAAGAAGGGGAAGGAGGACATTGTAACAGATGCTCTTTCTAGACGATAAACTCTCATTACCACCATTGAGGCTCGAGTAATGGGATTCGAACAGATTAAGGGGCATTATGAATAGGACCCGGACTTTGGGATAATCTTTCAAGAATGCAACACAGCAACCTCAGGTTCATTCTATGTACACAATGGTTTTCTTTTTGAGATAAATGTTTGTGTATACCGCATGGATCCATGAGAGAGCTTATATTCAGAGAATCATACAGAGGAGGGCTTATGGGACACTTCGGAGTAGACAAGACTTTAAGTGTGGTGGTGGAGCACTTCTTTTGGCCACTTCTCAAAAGAGATGTTGAACGTTTCTGTTCTAAGTGCATCACATGTCTTAGAACCAAATCAAGGTTCCATCCCTGCGGTATTTACATGCCTCTACCTATACCTAACCTTCCTTGGGAAGATCTTTCTATGGATTTTGAATTAGGATTACCAAAGACCAGGGGCAAGGATTCATTATTCCTGGTGGTAGACCGATTCTCGAAAATGGCTCATTTCATACCATGTAGCAAGGCAAATTATGCAACTCAAACTGCTGACTTTTCGTTTAATGAAGTACTGAGACTACAGAGGATACCAATAATTATCGTGTCTGATAGGGACAAAATTCTTAAGCCATTTTTGGAGAACTCTTTGGAGGAAATTAGGGAAAAAGTTCTTGTTTTCAACAACATGTCATCCACAAACTGATGGACAAACCGAGGTCGTTAACTACACTCTTTCAGCTCATTTAAGAGCCATGGTTGGTAAGAACTTGAGAAGTTGCTTGATTGTATTCCATATGTTGAATTTGCTTATAACCAAGCCACCCACTCCGGTACTAAACTTTCACCTTTTGAGATTGTTTATAGGTTTAAGCAAACTACATTGTTAGATTTAGCACCACTACCGCCGGCAGAGTGAGTCTGCCAAGACGGGTTAAGTAAAGCAGAGCTGATCAAGAAACTTCACCAGAAAGCTATGGAGAACTTGGAGAAAAAGACATTACAAACCAAGCAAAACGTTGACAAGACCCGCAAGGAGGTCATATTTGAACCTGACGAATGGGTTTGGTTATATATGAGGCCGGAGAGGTTCTGAAACCAAAGGAAAAGCAAGCTGTCACCAAGAGGAGATGGGCCTTTCAAAGTCCTTGAACGCATCAACAAATCAACAAAAATGCCTACCGTTTAGAACTTCCAGGTGAGATGAACATTTCTAATAGTGTTAATGTCACTGATCTAGCTCCTTTTGATGCAGATATGGTTCGGAGGTCAGAACCTCTTCAAGAGGGAGGGGATGATGAGGACCACCACCAGGTCAAGCTTAAAGTACATATCATGTACGAGCCACCTAAGACTAGATCCAGAACAAGGACAATGAGAGAGGAGTCCAACAAAGCCGTGGAGAACCTCCTCAACCTTAAGAATGCATTACGGGACAGGATGAAGACATTACGGGACGGGACGAGGACATGACTGGACGGGACAACAGCTTTACGTACCATTACTGTACCACAGTCGACATCATTACGTACCAGCCACGTACCACAGACGAGAGCATTACGGTACGCATGACCGGTGGACACAACGATCAAACAAGCCAGCGCTTAGGTGAATTCTAAGACGATCGAAGCCCAGCCAAGATCAAGATGGAGCTCAACTTATATGAATGGCCCCTTCTTAAAGACAACCCCGGTCTGCTGATCATCGCCCCACTTCAAAACGACAAAGTTTAAGGACAAGCGTGGCAACAAAGACTTACCTTATTCGGCTAGGAACTAATCAAGAGGCAACGGTAAGGTTTTGTCATTTATTCTCATCATATCTCGTGCTTTCCTTTTTGTTTTGCATGGCTTTATTGTTAGTTTCTTTCTAGGATCCTTAGAGTAAACCGTGTAATCTTCTTTGTTATTTTCTTTTGTATTTTTGGTTGTTGCATTTATTTTTTTAGACCCTAGAAGGTCAACGTTGAAGAACTATTAATGAAGTCCCATATGCGACATTGTAGTTCACGTTTTTACCTATTATCAATAAAGAGAAAACTTTCTTCTTAACTAAGAGGGCCGCAGCTGAGTTCTTGAACATTGAGAGGTTACCCCCTTGTTCTTGAGTTCACAACCGACTTTATCACAGCCTTACCATCAGCTGTGTGGTGTCATTCAATCCGTCGTCAACTATCATCCCTTTGGGTTAAGTAATGAGAGCCGTTTGGCCAGTTACTTAATCACCACTTCAACTAATCATCACTATCATACCAGATCTGGATAGAGAGTGCCGTGTGGCCAGCTATCTGATTCTCCATCATACCGGTTATATAAGATCATACACTCTATCTTATATCAGATCCAAAGTAATAGTATACACGGATCATGCAGCCTTGCGATACATCTATGCAAAGAACGACACTAAACTGTGGCTGCCAAGGTGGATTCTCTTGCTCCAAGAACTCGATATGGAGATTTTGGACAAGAAAGGAATCAACAACGATATGTCTGACCACTTGTCAAGGATGTGAATGGATGACTTGGTTCCTATTAACGACTCATTACTAGAGGAGCAGCTCATCTTTATAGAGACACTCTGGGAAGCATACACCGTAAGAACAAAGATCGAAGCCGTTGAAAGCATCGAAACGAAAGTTGCTCGTTCGTAAGCGGATTATATTAACTACTTGGTCATTGGAGACATCCCCAACGATCTAGACACGTACTGAAAGAAGAAATTATTCAAGTCATTACCAAGTACTACTGTGAGGAGCCATTCCTGTATAAAAGAGGGGAAGACGATATATATAGAAGGTGTGTAGCTGAAGAAGAGGTGAAAGGTATCCTATTCAATTGTCATGGCTCGGTATACAGAGGCCACTTTGCTACCTTTTAGACCACGACCAAGGTGCTACAAGTCGGGCTCTCGTGGCCAAGTCTTTTTAAGGATACTTGATATGTCATACATTTACATCATTTAGGCTTGCATTTAGTTCATATTTTTGTCTCCTTTTGTATCTTTTCTTTCTCTTTAGTCCCTTTTTTCTTTCATTTTAGACTAAGGTTACATTTAGGTTATAGTTTGCATTCTCTATGGATTAAGGAAATTTTTAGGTACTTAAAAAGCTATTGGGAGCAAGGAGGAAGTGTGGGAATGGTTCAAGGAGTTAGCCAAGCTGAGAAGGAGTAAAGGAGCTAAAGAAGGCGATTTCAGATGCTCTATCGGTCATCTGTGTTGGTCAAGATTGATCGATACAATGTAGAAGAGGAGTTGAAGATCCTATCAATCAAGCGTATCGGTCAAGGAGTGATCGATGGAAATCAAGCGGATGCTCTATCGATCACCTGTATCGGTCAAGACTAACTGATGGGATCCAACCAATTTTTCGAAGATCCTATCGATCAAGCGTATCGGTGAAAAAGTGACCAATGGGAATCCAGCGGATGCTCTATCGATCACTTCTGACCGATACGTGACACAGGCCTAATTGGTGTCTTATGTTCAATCACCCTTGTGTTAGTCAGTTGTAGTAAAGGTTTTATGTCAATCCATTGGGAAGAGTTGAAAACAGAAGAGTTGAGAGTAAAGTCTCTAAGTCAATCAGGCAGAGAATTGGTTTTGTTGCCTAAGCAACAGTTCTAGCAACCTAAGTGAAACAAGCAGCAACCAAAGTAAAAGTATAAGCAAACTAAGCAATTCTAAGCAAGGAAAACAGAGTAAAACAGAGCAAAAAAGAGCAAATCCGAAATTCAAATAAGAGAAAGGCAAGTTTCTAGATGTGGTTATTGACTTTAGGAGATTTAAGACATTAACTAAGGCTGTTTCAAACTACATTGATCAAGCAAACAAGCAAGCAATGGTGATTCCTAGACATAGAGTTCACACTTAAGCTAGTTAGATCCAATCTCTTGGCAAATAACCCTTTGCAAAACATTTTAACAAGAACTAACTCTCATTAGTGCTAAAACATCAAGCAAGCATGATTAAACAACTCTATTCAAGTCAAAATGCTCCTCAAACAGTCAATCTATTGAGCCAAGGCCAGCAAATCCTCTATTAAACATGATCAGCATTTCATCAAACACTTGGTGGGCATAAGAGAAAGCTAACAACTTAGACAAGTTTAATCATGACTAATCTAGCATGAATAACAGATTAATAGAGAGGAACCCATAAACTGAAGCACTTAACAAACTTTAATCAAGCCTTAAATCCCCTTAATCTACCACATCTAGAAACCCTAAGATAAATACTCACTCATAATCAAGTTTAACACCAAACCACAAAGGGAAAGAATGCTAATCATGATTAAAAGAAAGATTAAAAAAATATTTAAGCAAATACTTGATTCTAATAAACAAAGCAAAGAAAATGTCTTACAAACTTAATGAAAAAGCTCAAGACCAGTAAAATGACATGACCCCTCGAAAATCTGGAAAAATAGGCTATTTATAGTCTAGAGGAGAAAACCCTAGAGTAATGGCATAAATGTAATTAAAAACAGGTTCGGGCAGGGTCAGTATCGGTCAGTTGTGTCGGTCTTCAGTGACCGAAATGGGTCCCTATCGGTCTGGAGTGATCGACACATATGACCAAAATTAGTCCGATGTGTTTGTGTCGATCACACTTGACCGATACTGGTGACCGATATGCTCTGTATCGGTCACCCTTGACCGAAACTCTCTGTGCTTTGACCGATAACTTCTGCAGAGATCTTCTGCTGTGATCCTTCTTGCTCCCTTTTGCCCAGCTAGCATCTTGTATCATTCCCAAAACTCCTCCAAGCTCCTTTAAGCTCCAAAAGCACCTAAAACATCCAAAATGCAAAGAAAATGCAAACTATACTCTAAATGCAACCTAAGTCTAAAAGGAGAAGAAAATGGGACAAAACCAAAGGGAAAACATGTAAAAGAGGATCAAAACATGTACTAAATGCAGCCCTAAATGGTGTAAATACAATGGATATCAACACCCCCACACTTGCCTTTTGCTTGTCCTAAAAAAATCAAGAACAAATGGGGGAGTGAGGTTTGAAAGTGGGCATTCAGATTCCAAAAGTGCAAAGGTAAAGAGATGGTTTCAATGCTCAAGTGCCTAGTTGTAGGATGCAAATATAATCAGCTATACTTTAAAGATCCTAGCCATGCTCATCATATTTCAAAATGATCTCAAATCTCAACTTAGGCAGATGCTCAAATCAATCAACTCTTTAACATTCAATTAAGTTCAGAACATGAATCATGCTTATGCAAATCAAGTGAAGACATTTGGTTGAAAAGGGTAAGGTTATGAGAAAAGAATGATCTCATTTAAGCACAAGGGTTCAAAAACATAAAGGATCACTCAATGAAATGACTTCATCTTAGGCAAAATGCTAAAGGTAAAAGCACACTTATGCATGCAATTCAAAGCTCTCTTCTACCCTTACTTCCCAAAGTTGAGTCCTAAGCATTTCT
This sequence comes from Thlaspi arvense, assembly GCA_911865555.2. Lineage (NCBI taxonomy): Eukaryota > Viridiplantae > Streptophyta > Magnoliopsida > Brassicales > Brassicaceae > Thlaspi > Thlaspi arvense. Next base: position 19,174,876 of record OU466860.2, read on the forward strand.
AAACCCAAGAGTGAACCCTCTAAGTCTTCCCTTTCCTAAATTCTACCCTTTACCCATCTTCATGGCTGGGGAAACTTCTTCTTTTGCTTGTGTGGCTGCTTCTTTTTGGTTGGGACTTGCTCTTCTTTGTTTTGTTGGCACCTTCATCACCTTTGGTGGATTGCTTCTTGGTCAGATTATTCTTCTTTTGGACCCTTCTAAGCATTGTTGTTGGCGCCGATCCTTCTTTTTAAACTTAGAGCTTTTATTCCCTTTACTTAACCACAATACTAAACTGTTTCCCCTTTTCTATATTTTCAGATCTTTTCTCTTTCTTTCAAAACATAAAAAACATGAAGTTCAAACCATTTACTCTACCCTTTTTAAACCCCAAAACTCCTAACCTAGAATCAAGCTCAAGATGCAAGTTGATATCTACAAGAGAGCTAATCATTGCCAGCCTTATTCCTAACACTTTTTGCCAAGACAAAATCGAAAATGCAACACAAAGGCCTCACAGCTCTCACAATAGTGTTTAGGCTCAAAAGGAGGTTTTGGTTAAGGGTGAGGATGTAATTGTCCCATAATTATGAGGATCAGCTATTTGGATCAACAAGAGTGGTAGAAAAGAGAAAGATGATCCAAATATGTATATGGTAGCCATGCAATCACTTTTCAATTCATAAGACATTATAATTAAAAGTCCAAGTTAAAGTTCAAGTTGATAGAGTTGATTTTCAGAGAACAAATGTTTTCAGAATGAGATGAGAAGACCAAATCTAGCAATCTAAGCATGGTTTAGTCTTAACTTCTAGCAATCATATGATGCATCAAACAACTAAGCACTTAAAAACTGAAATCATCTCTAAACACTAAGCACTTTACAAGGAAACCTCATCATAATGCCCTATGCAAATGCAATGCAACCTAAGTGTCAACACTAGACTCAATCCTAGAAGAATGGAATGCAACTACATGCTTTCTTTTTGGTTTGCAAAATTTCAAAAAATTTTAAAAGTTTTCGATTTTTTTGTGTTTTTCTATGCCTTACATGTATGCATGATATGCATGAGACTCAAAGAGAAAAGAAAAAAGGAAAAACTAAGAAAACAGAAAAAAAGTCAAACCCCAAATCTCTCCCCCACACTTAAATTACACAGTCCCTTGTGTAATGAAAGCAATGGAAGAGAGAAGCAACAAAATATATCACAAAATAAAAAGATGCAATGGTATAGAACAATGGAAGGGATGTGGTACTTGGTTCAATGGTAGGAGTTGTGGGATGATCCTGAGGTTTGTGGAGATTTGCTAGCTCTCCTCTTCCTTCTTTCATAGAATTTAGTGGAATGCTCTGCTTCTGGAGTTGGTTGAACCCAGCTTGACCATAGCTGTTCAGCTTGTGAAGAAGTCCCTTGTGTGCCCCATTGCCATGTATCCTGAACTTCAGAGGGGTTGGGGATTGGATCCTCCCAAGCTGATAGAACATGGGCTCTTGGCTCATAAGATGAAGCCCTTGGTTGTGCCCATGTACCCCATTGATCACTTGGTTGTGCATGGAATGAGTGTCTGCCATGGGGGTTCCATACAGCTTCCTCCTCTTCAGTTGGCTCAGCTTCGTGGAATTGCTCTTCTTGTTGAGAGTGGAGCTCTTGGGTGTGGCTGTGGTGGGAAGTTTTTGCTGATGTAGCCTTGTTCTTTCTGAACTTCCCCTTCACCATCTTCATAAGCCCTTTGAAGGCTTTGTCCTGCCACTTGCACCACTTCTGTAGTGTGTTAATATGCTCATGAGCTGCTCTCAAAGAGCTTCCTTTGTTGGGAGCTTCATAGGGCTGGAAGTGGAACTGCCTTGAGCTGTAGTTCAACAATTCTTCTTCTTCAAGCTCATCTTCTTCATGGGTTCTTCCTTGGCCTTCAGCGCCAGCAGTAGCATTCCATTGTTGTTCTTCTTCTTCTTATCTGATCTCTTCAGTGTGCTCCTCTTCTTCTTCACTGTCTTCTTCGTCTTCTTCGTCTCTCTCCCTGCCAGTTAGGTGTGAGGTTTCTTTCGTTTCAAAAAATGTATTTGCAAGCACCTTGTGTGTATATCTAACTGCAGGATGCTTCAAGTGTTGGTTCCTTGTAGCCCCAGCTTTGAATTCCCCTACTCCAACTGCCTCCCAAAACCTTGTGTACTGTGATTCATGGATTAAGAACTTCTTCCCTCTTTGAAAGTAGGTGCTCAGCCCCAGCTCCCTTGAGAGTTCTTGGAATGTGATTTTGAACTTCTGTTTTCCAAGCTTGAAAGAGGTCCATCCATCGTGGTCAGGGAGCTCACTCTTCTCATAATAAACCACCTTGAGGGTGGAGAGGAATTGATGAGTGAAGCGCTCATAGGATGGGAGAGGCTGTAGTAGCTCTGTAAGCCCCATCTGTTCAATGGTGCATATGCGGTCTTCATAGATTCCCAACTCCTTCATTGTGGAGGGGCAAGGATATCTTGTTGGCTTGAAGGTACATCTACTGAATCCCTCCATGAGTTCCCTAGCACTGTACTTCATGGGTGGAGTTTCTTCCTCAACAGCTTTTCCCTTGCCTCTCTGCTTGGCGCTTTTATCCTTAGCTGGTCTCTTCTCAGCGACCTTGGATGAAGTCTCAGCAGCTTTGCCCTTTCCTTTTTCTTGCCTTACTGTTGGAGGGTGTTGGTGCTTCCTGAGGTGCTTCTCCCTTTTTCCCAGCAGCTATTTTTGTTCTTCCCATGGTACCTTCAAAAGCAAAGCTCGAAAACAAGGTAAGTGAAAGAATAAAAGTTGAAAAACCAAATAGCTGAAAGCTTTTAATAGAGAAACTCTTTAATGCTAAGAAAAGTCTAACAAGTCCTAACAACAAGCTGAAACTTATACAAAGCAAGAAGAGATCAAAAGCTAGCAACTAAATAAGCTAGAATGCACAAAAGATAAACAATTATGCATGTCATTCTAGCAAAATGGTTCCTAGGCAAAAGAGATGATGATTTTGCAAAAGGATGAAGATGAGCAAGCAATGAGATAAATAGATATTAATCAGAACTTCCACATCTAGCTTGATATCTCAAAACAAATCCATATTGCAAAATCATAGCACAACAATCAAAACTAAACACTGCTTGCTCTTAAAAACTTCATAAAAGCAGTTTTTATCATAAGCTAAGAGTAAGAGCAAAGAGAGATAGTTTAGGAAGCAAACCTTTAGTGAACTTCTGAACACTTAGAGAAGGCAATAAAAGAGAAAAAGAACTAGTTATTTCGAGCTTTAGGTGAGAAGAAGAGTGATTTAAAGTGTGAAGAGAAGTGAAGAAAGTTGTTGCTTAAATAGAGAGAAAGGAGAGGAAACTAAAGGAATCAAAGGTTTGTGAGGGAACATAAGGAATCAAAAGTGTGGGGGACAAAAACAAAAATGTTCAGAAGCTAGGAAAGAGGTCAGAAGGAATCCCATTTAAAAATTCAAACTCCTTTGGCTCCAAACCAAAGGAGGTAAAAAATTTTAAAAGTTGAGACACTTACCTCAGATGGAGTTTCGGTCACTCATGACCGATATTACTGACCGAAATTGCATTTTTGGTCATGAGTGATCGACACTAGAGACTGACGTGCTTCCTGGGATTAGTGTCGATCATCAGTGATCGACACACTTGACCGAAATACATCCGGTATGATTGTGTCGATACTGGTGATCGATACGATTCCAAGAATCTTATCGGTCTCCAGTGTCGATACTCTGGACCAAAATTCATACGGCGTGTTTGTGTTGATCAAGTGAGGTCGATATGAATGACCGAAAATTATCCTCTTTCAAAACTTCTTTCCATATCGGTCACAAGTGACCGATATGTTGACTGCATAAACTGGCTCCACTGATATCGGCCAATCATGATCGCTACTGATGACCAAAAATCTGTGTATCGGTCTGTCATGACCGATACAAATGACCGATATCAGCCAGAGTACACCTGTTCTTTGTCCCCATCATACTTTCTCAAACCCCAGTTCGAAATCCTGTTTCTATACACTAAAACAAAGCATAAAAGAAATACTAGAAAGCATAATATATACAAAAGGATTCCATGGGACTACCTCCCAAGTGTGCTTGTTTAAAGTCACTAAGCTTGACTTTGATTACCTCTATAGTTGAGGTTGGGAGAAGGAGTCATGGAACTCCTTGGTGGTGGCTTGCTCCTTTGGACTCTAGCAGAAACTCTATTCATATTTATCTTGGCAAAAGGCATAGTCTTCCCCTCTTGCTGAAGCTTGAAGATGAACTCTCCCTTCTTAGAGACCCTTGGTTGCAAAACCAGCTCCCCTTTGTTAGTATCCAACTTGATCTCATTCAGATTCTTGTAACAAATCACTTCAAGGACCTCCTCTTCAGTGATGTCTTCAAACAACTTTGCCAAGCAGCAGCCATCAAAACTCTCTCCTTGGTAGCCTTCAAACTTTGGCCAGTTCCTTACAAGTTGCTTCAGCTTCTTGATCTCCATTGAGAAGGCTTGCTCATTCTCCAGCTTATTCCCCTTGGAGTCAAACCTTATAACCTTCTTCTTGGCCAGCTTCAGCTCAATAGTGCATTCCTTAGCATCAAACACTGCTCCAGCTGAGGCCAAGAAAGGTCTTCCTAGTATGATAGCATTCTTTATATGCCCTTCCACATCAAGCACCAATAAATCAGTGGGAATGGTTACTCCTTCTATCATCATTGGCACATCCTTAAGACTCCCAAGTGGTTTCTTCACTGTCCCATCAGCTATAGTAAGAAATACATTACTATCTTGAAGTTGAGTGTAGCCAAGAGCTTTAGCAGTAGAGGATGGGAGAAGATTGATACTTGCTCCAAGGTCACAAAGACAGCTCTTGAAAGTCTGCCCCTTAAGTTCAAATGGGAGAGTGAAACAGCCTGGATCCCCAAGTTTTTTGATAGTGAGCTCCTTAACCTCAGGTGTTCCAGTCTTCTCCCTTAGCTTCTCAAGTTCTTCTTGGCCATTCAAACCCCTCAGCTCCATCTGAGCAGCATAGAGAGTTTCATACTTCTGAACCAGCTGTTCCTTGAACCTTCCTGGTAAAGGGATGGTTGGTTGATAGACATGAATAGCAGCTGTTTGAGGTTTCTCCTTGACATCAGCAGTTTTGATCAAGTAATCTTTTGTGTTGTCAACAACTTCATGTGGCGCCCACCACTCTTCATCATCTGAGTTTTCCCTATCTCCAAAGGGTCCTTCTTCTACAGTTCCTTGGTCATTATTAATTTCCAAGAACTCCCCCCCCCCCCCCCCCCCCCCCCGTAGAGGTTCAGTGTCCTCAGTGAACAAGTAGAGGAACTCTTCAATGATAGCTTCCTCTTCAGCTGAGAAGCTTCCTTCTTCTAGCACAATTGCATTGCAGAACTCCTTTGGGTTTGCTTCTGGTTTTCCAGGAAACTGACCTTGTGGCTTGGGACCAGCTATTCCTTTGTTGTTCTCTAGAGTTTTGACTCTTGCAGCCAACCCATGTAACCTCTACATGCACTGAATCAATTTAGTTATGAACCTCTGCAAACTTCTTGTTCATTTCCAAGGTTGTAGTGACTTGGCTGTTGATCATTTGCTGCATGAGGGTCTTGAGGTCAGTGTCTTGAGAGCTAGAGGAAGCTTGTCCTTGTGCTTGGGCGTTGAATCCTGGAGGGTTGATATTTGTTGTTCCTCTGCTGGAAACCTTGATTGTTGTAGGGAGCAAAAGGTCTTGGGGGAGCTTGCTGTTGCTGTTGAGGGTAAACCTGATCTTGTGGGTTGGCGACATTGTTGCTCCTGTAGGACAAGTTGGGATTGGGTCTGTGGTTCCCATAGTTGTTGTAGCCACCTTGATTTCCCAAATAGTTCATCTCCTCAACCTGGCATTGCTCCTGATCATCAAGCTGAACCATGTCTCCCACAAAGTGAACCTTTTTCTTCTCTCTTAGCAACAAGTCCAGCTTCTCATGGAGAGACTTGATTTCTTTCTTGCTAGACTCTAACTCTTCCTTTGCACTCCTTGGTGCTCTGTCAAACTCTTCATTGTAGTTTTCATCAGACTGAGCCAAGTTCTCTACTAACTCCAAACCTTCATCTACATCTTTTGACAGGAAGTTCCCATTGGAGGCTGTGTCCAGGAGCATTCTGATCTTAGGCAAGGCTCCTCTGTAGAGAGTGGAGAGCAAAGAGGCTTGTGAGAAGCCATGATGAGGGCATTGCAATGTGTAACCCTTGAATCTCTCCCAAGCTTCTCCAAAGCTTTCATTGTTCCTCTGTGCAAATCCTGAGATTTCATTTCTTATCCTAGCAGTTCTGTAAGTGGATATAAACTTTGCTAGAAAGGCTTTCTTGCATATATCCCAGCTGGTGATACTACCTTGGGGAAGGTTTTTCTCCTACTGATGTGCTTTATCTCCTAGGGAAAAGGGAAACAATCTGAGCTTGAAGCCATCTTCACTTACTCCATTTATCTTTGTGAGGGAGCACAGCCTGTCAAAATTGTCCAAATGATCTAGAGGTTCTTCAAGTGGTAACCCATGGAATTTGCTGCTCTGAACTATTGAAATCAATCCAGACTTGATTTCGAAGTTGTTGTTTTGAACAACTGGTGGAATGATGCATGTCCTGTTGTTGTAGGCATTTGGTGCATCACCAGCGCCAATAGGTCTAGCTGCTCTTGGAGCTTGTGCAGCACCTCTTGGTCCTTGCTCACCCTGTAAGCCTTGAACACATTGATGTCCTTGTATACCCTGAGCGCCTGCAGCTCCTTGAGGACCCTGAAATCTGATGTCATCCATGACTTGATCCTGATTGTTCATACGAAGTCTTTGCAAGTGTTGCTGCCTTTCTTGCTGTCTCCTTGCTCTCTGTCCTCTATCCAGCAGATTGATGTTGTCTATGAAATCCACAAGATTGCCTGAACCTCTAGATCTCAAGTTCATATACCTGAAAGGCAGAAGTGAGAGTCAAAGAGAATTAGTAACCAAAGAAAAGTAAAAGCTTGATCTTAAAGATTCGACAAACTCTAATGATTCAAACTGGTTCCCAAACGGCAACGGCGCCAAATTGACACAGGACTAATTGGTGTCTTATGTTCAATCACCCTTGTGTTAGTCAGTTGTAGTAAGGGTTTTATATCAATCCATTGGGAAGAGTTAAAAACAGAAGAGTTGAGAGTAAAGTCTCTAAGTCAAGCAGGCAGAGAATTGGTTTTGTTGCCTAAGAAACAGTTCTAGCAACCTAAGTGAAACAAGCAGCAACCAAAGTAAAAGCAGAAGCAAACTAAGCAATTCTAAGCAAGGAAAACAGAATAAAACAGAGCAAAACAGAGCAAATCCGAAATTCAAATAAGAGAAAGGCAAGTTTCTAGATGTGGTTATTGACCTTGGGAGATTTAAGACATTACCTAAGGCTGTTTCAAACTACATTGATCAAGCAAACAAGCAAGCAATGGTGATTTCTAGACATACAGTTCACACTTAAACAAGTTAGATCCAATCTCTTGGCAAATAACCCTTTGCTAAACATTCTAACAAGAACTAACTCTCATTAGTGCTAAAACATCAAGCAAGCATGATTAAACAACTCTATTCAAGTCAAAATGCTCCTCAAACAGTCAATCTCTTGAGCCAAGGCCATCAAATCCTTTATTAAACATGATCAGCATTTCATCAAACACTTGGTGGGCATAAGAGAAAGCTAACAACTTAGACAAGTTTGATCAAGACTAATCTAGCATGAATAACAGATTAATAGAAAGGAACCCATAAACTGAAGCACTTAACAAACCCTAATCAAGCCTTAAAGCCCATTAATCTACCACATCTAGAAACCCTAAGATAACTAGTCACTCATAATCAAGTTTAACACCAAATCACAAAGGGAAATGATGCTAATCATGATTAAAAGAAAGATTAAAGTAAATACTTGATTATATTAAACAAATCAAAGAAAATGTCTTACAAACTTAATGAAAAAGCTCAAGAACAGTAAAATGACATGACCCCTCGAAAATCTGGAAAAAGGGGCTATTTATAGTCTAGAGGAGAAAACCCTAGAGTAATGGCATCAATGTAATTAAAAACAGGTTCGGGCTGGGTCAGTATCGGTCAGTTGTGTTGATAAACTCATAATTTAGCATATTTTAGCACTCATTTAGGATAGATTTTGCATTTATATTGCATTCATATTTAGATTATTTGTAACTTTTGCTCCATTTTAGGTTTTAGACATGTTTTCATTAGCATTTGCAAATTTCTTGAATATATGCATTGTTTTTAGGTAATATGGAGTACATGGAGCTGTTGTTGGACGCTGAGCATGGACAAGGAGTCAAAAGAAGAGCTTGGGAGTTGCTGGGAGTTAAGAAAGAGTTCGGCCAAAAAAAATTAGGCAGAGATCGACCACCAGATCGACCATCCCACTCGTTTCAGGCAGAGATCGACCACCAGATCGACAATCCCACTCGTTTCAGGCAGACTTTGTCTTTTAGTGAGGGGACCAGTTGTGTGAGCCTTTATGAACACTCTAAACCTAAAATTTTGGGGGATCCACGAATTTTACAGCCTCCATCCCCATTTTTGGGTTTTGTGGATCACCATTAAAGCATATTTTTCCATTTTCAAGCTTTATCTTTTGTAAAAACTTTGATTTTGAATTTAAGAACTTCCCTTTATGCTTTAATCCTTCTTTCTTGTCATTTCAATCATGTTTAACTCCTCTTATCTCATGATTAAGAGGGGTTTGAAAATGATATTAGAGTAGTTCTTTAGGATTTAAGGATGAGGTGATTAGGAAGGTTTTAAAGGTTAAATCTTGGTAGTTTCTTGCTCTTAACTTTATCCTTTCTTGGTTTGGAGTATCAAATGCTTAAACACCTTGAGAGAGGCTTTATGATCCAAGAGATTTCCTTTTCTCATAAGAACTTAGGAGATATCTTATGTCCAAACCAAGAGACTAGTATGCCTTAAAGACCACGGAAGTTGCAAGTAAGGACTAGTTAAGCCATGCTAAGATCCGTGCTTCAGCTCCATCAACCATCCTTTTCCACCACAAGCCATGGGTTTGGAGAGGATGAATGATGAGAGGAACTTATCTTACCCACAAGCCATGGGAAGATTGCATCTTATGCCTAAGGATAGCTCATTTTGAAATGTGTAGATTTACTTTTTGCAAACCAAGATCGAACCTTGAGCTTCCCTAAGCATGAACCTCATCCTTAGATCTGTTATTTATCATTCAAGTAGTTTCAAAATTTTTCTCCTTTAGATTTAAAGTTTGCTCATTTAAGTTGCTAGAAATAGCCTTAATTGCCTGTTTTCGGTTTTCGAATTTTCATAATCAGTAGTCTTGCACTTTAAATTCCTAGTTTTCTTCTAGTAGTTGCTAACCCTTAAGAGGGGATTTTAAAATTTTTTTCTTGCTCATTTCGTATTGCATTTAGTTTTTGTTGAATTTCTCCCTCATTTACCCGAATTTGACTTAGCTCTACTTTGCTCTTGTATTCCTAGTATCTTTCTCACCTAGGCTGGATTGACACCTAAAGTACTACAGCAACACTAAGAGGCTTTAGGATTGAAAATTAGAACTGTGAAAAAAGCTCTCTATCAATTGGCGCCGTTGCCAACTTAGGTTTTGCTGAAATGACTAGGATTTGGAGCTTAGTATAGACTAAGTTTTTATTTTTCATTTTGGTTACTAACTCTCTTTCAAGTGTTTGTTCTTTTTGCAAGGCACAATCACAAGGAAGACAGTATGGATTCGGATATAGCATCAATGTTTGAGGCCTTATTAGCGAATCAAGAGAGAATGCTGGCTTGGGACCCAACTAGCAACCATGGTTTTGAAAGGTCATCCACTTATCAAAGAGGGCTTATGGATGAACATTCTGCTCCAGAGAATCACTATGGATATGCTGAGGAATACCAATCCTGGGACATGGAGGACGAGCAAGGAGCAGCCTATTCTTCCCACATCTCTAAGGAGGAAGAAACTCTCAACATGATGAAGTTGCTTCTGGAGCAGCAAGGAGCAACCTACTCTTCCCACATCTCTAAAGAGGAAGAAACTCTCAACATGATGAAGTTGCTTTTGGAGCAGCAAGAACAGCTTAATGAGAGCATTAGCATGCTTGACTTCAAACTAGGCTCTCCTGCTCCATTTTCAAGAGTTGCTGCAACAACACATGTGGAGTCTATCAACACCGAAATCACACAAGGGAATGAGGAACAAGAGGATAAAGCTCTCACCAATGATGAATTCCAACAAGAAGCTGAAGAACTTGAAGCTCTTCTTAGGTACATTGTTGATGAAAATCTTGAGCAAAGCTTTGAAGATCCTTGTGAAGAAAGTTCGGTTGTTGAATGTTTAGAGGATGCTAGTGAGAGCTCATTTGTTGAGCAAGAGCCCTCCACCAAGAAAGAAACACATTTGCAACTCATTTCCAGGAAGGAGACAAAGGAGAATCCCATTGCATTAGCCTCCAAGGAGGGTGAAGAAGAAGAATCTCCAATGCAACAACCTTTTGCCAAGCACCTCGGTTTTCACCCTCACCAATGAAGAAAGCATTGAGGATCCACGGCAGTTACACTTTGAGGAGATAAGGATGCACACATTTGGGGGATGGTTCTATGATGAGTATGAGCCTGGTGATACAAGCCTCAACATGACCAAGGAGGAGAGCCTTGAGGATTTATGGAAGCTACCCTTTGAGGAGATAAGGATGCACACATTTGGGGGATGGTTCTATGATGAGTATGAGCCTGGTGATACAAGCCTCAACATGACCAAGGAAGATGGAGATCTAAAGGCACGCTCTTGGAAGCTCTTAAATACAGGAAAACTGAAGCATGTCCAGTAGATCGATGGCTAGATCGAGTGACAAGGTCGATCTAAAGAACGGATCGATCGGTCCAAAAATGGATCGACCGATCTAATTTCTCTGGGGAAATTCTCAGAGTTTGGACCGATCGGTCCTATTTAGTTCGACCTCTTGATCAAGCATGATCCTCGATCTTCTGCCCAGAACGACCCTCAGATCGATCTCTAGCTCGATCCACAACACAGCCCAAGGTACACCATTCCAACACCTTGTATATATCATAAATTCTTGGCTTTTTGAATTTTATTTCTTGTTGCTGGTCTCTCTTGAACTTTTATTACACAAGGGACTGTGTAATTTAAGTTTGGGGGAGAGGTTGAGAGATTTAATTTTGTGTTTTGTTTTCTTATTTTCCCTTTAAGCATATTTGAGTCTTCATGCATATACATTTGCATAGAAAATCAGAAAAAATTTCAAAATTTTCGAAAAAATTCATGTAGCTTGCACTTGCATTGGTAAATATTTTAGGATTGAGTCTAGATATTATCATATAGGTTGCTTGCATTCACGTGCATATGGGGAAATTTTTCTTTAAAAAAAAGTGTTTTATGCTCATGAATTAGTTCAAGGCCCTAAGTTAGTAGTTCTTTGATGCTTGTGCAAACTTGAAGTTAAGATCTAACCATATTTGGATCATTTGTTTTGATTTTCGTGGCTTAAGTTGAACAGACATGAATTGAATCCTTTCTTACTAAGTGAGAACCTTAATCTGAATTTGAATTATCACACTTGTGCATTTGAAATGAAATACATGGATCACATATACATATTCAGGCTTTCTTACCCCTTTCTACCACTCTTTGTAATTCTGAATAGAACTCCACACCCTGAACCTTGCCTTCCTTTCAAGCCAAATATTTCTTGTGTGATGTGAGGCCCTATTTTTGGATTGAACTTGGCATAAAGTGTTAAGTTTAGGCGACATGATTAGGCTTTCATATTGATGCTAGCTTTGCATTTTGAAGCTAGTTTTAGGTTTGTTTTGGGGCAGGGATTAGCTGGTATTAAAAGAATTTTGCTTATGTGTATTCAGTTTAAAAAGAAATGGTGTTTGGGGTTTGAAAATAAAGGACTCATGGTTTTAAGTGGTGGTGTTGTTCTGTTTTTAAATAAAAGCTCAGTTTTAAAAGAGAAGGAGGTAGCTCTCAAAAATAAAAGAAAATCAGAAAGAAAAGAGCCAAAGGCCAAAGTTTAAAAAATAAAATAAAAAATAATAATAATAATAATAATAAGAGAAGAGAGCTACCAAGATTTAAAGAAAGAGTTTTAAGTTTGTGTTTGACCACCACTAGCCTAGGAAGAGTAAAGATGTTTTCTGTTTTTGTGGGTTATGCTTGGCTTCTTGCCTTGTTGTTTGGGTAGTTTCTAGAGGGTGAGTGAGCTTGAAAAAGAAAGAAAATGAGAGGGGTTTAGGATCATTGTTAGTGTATATGGGTAGATGAGAGTCTAGTCATGTATGCATCAATTGTCTTTACCTTTAGCATTATGCATAAGTTCAATCCTTTTTGAGATAACCCATTGTTTGAATTACCCACTTGAATGAGATCATCTTTGTCTCATAACCTCGTCCTTAGCCAAATGTATTCTGTTCTAAGTGCATGAGGTCTTGGGGGAGCTTGTTGTTGCTGTTGAGAGTAAACCTGATCTTGTGGGTTGGCAACATTGTTGCTCCTGTAGGACAAGTTAGGATTGGGTCTGTAGTTCCCATAGTTGTTATAGCCACCTTGATTTCCCAAATAGTTCATCTCCTCAACATGGCATTGCTCCTGATCATCAAGCTGAACCATGTCTCCCACAAAGTGAACCTATTTCTTCTCTCTTAGCAACAAGTCCAGCTTCTCATGGAGAGACTTTATTTCTTTCTTGCTAGACTCTAACTCTTCCTTTGCACTCCTTGGTGCTCTGTCAAACTCTTCATTGTACTTTCCATCAGACTGAGCCAAGTTCTCTTACTAACTCCAAACCTTCATCTATATCTTTTGACAGGAAGTTCCCATTGGAGGCTGTGTCCAGGAGCATTCTGATCTTAGGCAAGGCTCCTCTGTAGAGAGTGGAGAGCAAAGAGGCTTGTGAGAAGCCATGATGAGGGCATTGCAATGGGTAACCCTTGAATATCTCCCAAGCTTCTCCAAAGCTTTCATTGTTCCTCTGTGCAAATCCTGAGATTTCATTCCTTATCCTAGCAGTTCTGGAAGTGGAGAAAAACTTTGTTAGAAAGGCTTTCTTGCATTCATCCCAGCTGGTGATACTACCTTGGGGAATGTTTTTTTCCCACTGGTGTGCTTTATCTCCTAGGGAAAAGGGAAACAATCTGAGCTTGAAGCCATTTTCACTTACTCCATTTATCTTTGTGAGGGAGCACAGCCTGTCAAAATTGTCCAAATGATCTAGAGGTTCTTCAAGTGGTAACCCATGGAATTTGCTGCTCTGAACCATTGAAATCAATCCAGACTTGATTTCGAAGTTGTTGTTTTGAACAACTGGTGGAATGATGCATGTCCTGTTGTTGTAGGCATTTGGTGCATCACCAGCGCCAATAGGTCTAGCTGCTCTTGGAGCTTGTGCAGCACCTCTTGGTCCTTGCTCACCCTGTAAGCCTTGAACACATTGATGTCCTTGTATACCCTGAGCGCCTGCAGCTCCTTGAGGACCCTGAAATCTGATGTCATCCATGACTTGATCCTGATTGTTCATACGAAGTCTTTGCAAGTGTTGCTGCCTTCATTGCTGTCTCCTTGCTCTCTGTCCTCTATCCAGCAGATTGATGTTGTCTATGAAATCCACAAGATTGCCTGAACCTCTAGATCTCAAGTTCATATACATGAAAGGCAGAAGTGAGAGTCAAAGAGAATTAGTAACCAAAGAAAAGCAAAAGCTTGATCTTAAAGATTCGACAAACTCTAATGATTCAAACTGGTTCCCAAACGGCAACGGCGCCAAATTGACACAGGACTAATTGGTGTCTTATGTTCAATCACCCTTGTGTTAGTCAGTTGTAGTAAGGGTTTTATATCAATCCATTGGGAAGAGTTGAAAACAGAAGAGTTGAGAGTAAAGTCTCTAAGTCAAGCAGGCAGAGAATTGGTTTTGTTGCCTAAGAAACAGTTCTAGCAACCTAAGTGAAACAAGCAGCAACCAAAGTAAAAGCAGAAGCAAACTAAGCAATTCTAAGCAAGGAAAACAGAGTAAAACAGAGCAAAACAGAGCAAATCCGAAATTCAAATAAGAGAAAAGCAAGTTTCTAGATGTGGTTATTGACTTTGGGAGATTTAAGACATGACCTAAGGCTGTTTCAAACTACATTGATCAAGCAAACAAGCAAGCAATGGTGATTCCTAGATATAGAGTTCACACTTAAGGTAGTTAGATCCAATCTCTTGGCAAATAACCCTTTGCTAAACATTCTAACAATAACTAACTCTCATTAGTGCTAAAACATCAAGCAAGCATGATTAAACAACTCTATTCAAGTCAAAATGCTCCTCAAACAGTCAATCACTTGAGTCAAGGCCAGCAAATCCTCTATTAAACATGATCAGCATTTCATCAAACACTTGGTGGGCATAAAAGAAAGCTAACAACTTAGACAAGTTTGATCAAGACTAATCTAGCATGAATAACAGATTAATAGAGAGGAACCCATAAACTGAAACACTTAACAAAGGAAAAGGAAGCACCAAGCCCTAAATCCCTTTAATCTACCACATCTAGAAACCCTAAGATAACTACTCACTCATAATCAAGTTTAACACCAAATTACAAAGGGAAAGGATGCTAATCATGATTAAAAGAAAGATTAAAGAATGATTAAAGCAAATACTTGGTTATATTAAACAAAGCAAAGAAAATGTCTTACAAACTTAATGAAAAAGCTCAAGAACAGTAAAATGACATGACCCCTCGAAAATCTGGAAAAAGGGGCTATTTATAGTCTAGAGGAGAAAACCCTAGAGTAATGGCATAAATGTAATTAAAAACAGGTTCGGGCTGGGTCAGTATCGGTCAGTTGTGTCGGTCTTCAGTGACCGAAATGGGTCCTTCTCGGTCTGGAGTGATCGACACATATGACCGAAATTAGTCCGGTGTGTTTGTGTTGATCACACTTGACCGATACTGGTGAGCGATATGCTCCATATCGGTCGCCCTTGACTGAAACTCTCTGTGATCTGACCGAAAACTTCTGCAGAGATCTTCTGCTGTGATCCTTCTTGCTCCCTTTTGCCCATCTAGCATCTTGTATCATTCCCAAAACTCCTCCAAGCTCCTTTAAGCTCCAAAAGCACCTAAAAACATCCAAAATGCAAAGAAAATGCAACCTAAGTCTAAAAGGAGAAGAAAATGGGACAAAAGCAAAGGTAAAACATGTAAAAGAGGATCAAAACATGTACTAAATGCAGTCCTAAATGGTGTAAATACAATGGATATCAATACGAACCAGTCCGAGCTTCCTTTTATTTGCAACTTTGCCATTATTCTAGGGCTTTTTCATTTAGTATAAATAGGCTTGATTTAATATTTGTAGAATCAAGTCTTGTTCTTGCTTTGTTTTTAGGAGTTTTCCAGTCTTTGTAAGAACAAGTTTATCATTTTAATCAAATTTTTGTACTTTCCATTTAATTTCTTCTCTAATCTCCCTCTTAATCATGTTTAGCATCATTGACTCCTGTGATTTTGTGTTTTCCATGATGATTAGTGAGTAGTTCTCTTAGGGTTCTTAGATGTGGTAGATTATGGGAATTTAGAGGCTTGATTAGGGTTTGTTAGTGCTTAATTAGGTTGATTCCTCTTTCTTAAGTTAGATTTGTCTTGATCACATGAATATAGAATTAGGCTTCATTTTATGCCCACCAAGTGTTTGATGAATTGCTGATCTTCTTTAATAAAGGATTCACTGGCCTTAGCTCAAGAGATTGTCTGTTTGATGAGTATTTTGACTTGAATAGAGTTGGTTATTTATGCTTGTTGATTGTTCTAGAACTAATGAGAATTATTTCTTTTTAGGATGATTAGCAAAGGGTTATTTGTGAAGAGATTGGACTTAAGTTGCTTGATTGTGAACTCTATGTCTAGGAATTAGCACTGATTGCTTATTTGCTTGATCAATGATGTTTGAACAGACTAAATCTTGCCTTTGAATTCTCCAAACTCAATAACCACATCAAGGAACATTCTTTCTCTTATTTGAATTTCGAAATTTGCTTTAAGTGCTCTGTTTTATTGCACTGTTTTGCTTCTGATCATTGCTAAGTGTTCTCTTTTGAGTTCTAATTGGTGTTTGATCACTTAAGTTGTTAGTTCTAATTATGTAAACAATAATTCTTGCTTAATTCACTTGACTTAAAGCTTTCTGCTCACAACTCTATTGGCATCTCTTCATAACCCCCTTTGGATTGATAAAAGCTATATGCTATACTACAACTGATTAATATAAGCAGGATGATTGACCAAGAGACTCAAAACACTTGTACCAGTTTGGCACCATTGCCATTGGGGTTATTTTTTTGGATCATTAGAGTTTGTGGAAACTTTAATATAAGTTTTATTTGTATTTGGTTACTAATCATCCTTGACTCTCATTGCTATTTTCAGGTGTATGATCCTAAGATCAAGGGGCTCTAGCAGCTTAGTGGACTTCATAAAAAAACATCAATATGTTGGACATAGGTCAAAGAGCAAGGAGGCAACACGAAATACAGCAACACTTGGAGAGGCTAGTGATGAATGTTCAGGAACCACATGTTGTGGATGATATGAGGTTCCTAGGTCCTCAAGAAGCAGCTGGTGCTCAAGGCCAACCGGGAGTTCAGGGACTGCAGGGAGAGCAAGGTCCTAGAGGAGCAGCTCAAGCTCCAAGAGCAATCAGACCAATAGGCGCAGGTGATGCACCAAACGCCTACAACAACAGAACAAGGATCCTTCCTCAAGCAGTTCAGAATAATAACTTTGAGATCAAATCTGGATTGATCTCAATTGTCCAAGGCAGCAAGTTCCATGGGTTACCTCTAGAAGACTGTCTGGATAACTTGGATAACTTTCATAGACTCTACTCACTCACCAAGATTAATGGTGTCAGCGAAGATGGCTTCTAACTGAGACTCTTCCCATTCTCCTTAGGGGATAAAGCTCACCAGTGGGAAAAGAACCTGCCTCAAGGAAGCATCACTAGTTGGGATGAGTGCAAGAGAGCCTTTCTAGCAAAGTTCTTCTCTACTTCAAGGACTGCTAGGATCAGGAATAAAATCTCTGGTTTTTCTCAAAGGAGCAATGAGAGCTTTGGTGAAGCAAGGGAAAGGTATAAAGGCTACACACTTCAGTGCCCACACCATGGGTTTTCTCAAGCTTCTCTCCTCTCCACTCTATACAGAGGCGCCCTCCCAAAGAACAGAATGCTCCTAGACACTGCATCTAATGATAAATTCTTATCTAAAGATGTTGAAGAGTGATTGGAACTTGTGGAGAATCTAACACAATCTGACGGAAATTATAATGAGGAGTTTGATAGAACACCTAGGAGTGCTAAGGATGAGCTTGAGTCTAACAAGAAGGAGATCAAGGCTTTACATGAGAAGATTGATCTGTTGCTAAGGGAAAGGAAGGAAGTTAACTTTGTTGGTGACTTGGTTCAGATTGAAGATCAAGAAGGCTGCCAAGTTGAGGAGATGAACTATCTTGGTAATCAAGGAGGCTACAATGGGTATGGGAACGACATACCTAACCCAAATATATCCTACAGAAGCAACAATGTTGCCAATCATCAAGACCAAGTCTATCCACCTCAACAGCAACAGCAAGCTGGTCCAAGACCTTTTGTGCCTTACAACAACAACAATCAAGGCTTTCAACAAAGGAGCAACAACTTCCAGCCTAGAGCGCCCTACAACCCTATTCAATGCTCAAGCTCCAGCTGAAGCTTCCTCAAGCTCCCAAGATCCTGAACTCAAAAGTCTGATGCAGCAAATGATCAATAACCAGGTCAATACTACATTGGAGATGAACAAAAATTTTGCTAAGGTCCATAACAAGATAGACTCTGTTCATGTGGAGTTGACAAACAAGTTTGATGGTCTAGCTGCAAGAGTGAAGACTCTAGACAACAAAAAAGAAGTAGCTAATGCACCACACCCTCAAGGTAATTTTCCTGGAAAATGTGAGAAGAACCCAAAGGAATACTGCCAAGTTGTTGATTTTATAGATGCTTTCACCCCTGAGGAAGATGCTATTATAAATGAGTTCTTGTCACTGATCAATGAGGACATTGATTAGCAAAGTGAGGGGGAGGAATTGTTCAAGTTTCTGATGCTAAGAAGGAAGCTCAACTTGATGTGTTCCCAGCTTATCAACCTGACATTCCATTTCGAGGAAGATTCAAGGAGAAACTAGTCAAGAAGTATGCAACTCTTTATGCTGCTCAAATAGAAATTAGAGGTTTAGATGCTGAAGAAGAGCTTGGGAAACTTCTAGTCAAGGATGTAGAACCAGAAGTTAAGGAGCTGAACATCAAGAAGCTTGGAGAACCTGGTTGCTTTACTCTCTCATGTGAGCTCAAGGGAAAGACTTTCAAGAGCTATTTGTGTGATTCAGGTGCAAGCATCAATCTGTTGCCAGCCTCTACAGCCAAGGATTTGGGTTACATCAAGTTCCAGCAAATCAATGTCTCTCTAACCATTGCTGATGGGACAGTGAAGATGCAATTAGGAGCCTTGAAGGACGTCCCTATGCAGATATAAGGAGTGAATATCCCAACGGGTTTCTTGGTGCTGGATGTTGAAGGGAAGATCAAGAATGCAATCATACTTGGAAGACCATTCTTAGCTTCAGCTGGAGCTGTTTTTGATGCAATAGAATGCACAACAGAACTGAGTGTTGCCAAGGATAAGGTTTTGATGTTTGACAGCAAAGTCAACAAGCTCGAGCATGATCATGCTTTCTCCATGGAGCTGAACAAGATGAAAGGAGTTAACAAGAACTGGCCAGAGTTTGAAGGTTACCAAGGAGAAAGCTTTGATGGCTGCTGTTTGTCACCGCTGTTTAGAGAGACACCAAGTGGTTCACTGTAAGAAGATGAGTGAAATTAAGATGGTTACTGAAGAAGGAGGGGTGATCTCGAAGCCCTTTTGCTCTAAGGATGGTGATATCTGTTACAAGCTGAAGCAAGGAGGCAAGTCCAAGCCCTTTGCTGAGATGAGGATTGATGGGATCACCACAAGGATCAAGAGGAGCAAGATGACACCAAGGAGTTCCAAGACTCCTTCTCCTTACCTCAACTAGAGAGGTAATCAAAGTCAAGCTAAGTGACTTTGATTACAATGATATCCTTGAGAGGTTGTCCCATAGTATTCTATGTATATATTATGCTTTTTAGTTCATGTTTATGCACTTTTACTGTTCTTTTAAGCATGAGTTCGGATTGGGGAATGAGAAGATGACTGGGAAACCAAAATAGGTGCCTTCTGGTTTGTATCGGTCATCTACATCGGTCATGCCAGACCGATGTAGGCTCTATCGGTAATGACCATCGGTCAAAAATGACTGATAGTGTAGAACTAGAAGATGCATCGGGCAACTCTATCGGTCACTTGAAGTACTCGGGAGGTGTCTATCGATCATCAGTATCAGCCAAGGAGTGACCGATGGAATCAAGTGGATCCTCTATCGGTCAAGTGTATCGGTCAAGTGTATCGGTCTGTAGTGACCGATGGAAACTGACTGAGAGCCTGAAAAGCTGTATCGATCACTTGTATCGGTCATAACTGACCGATACCACCCTATCGGTCACTTGTATCGATCAAAAATGATCAATAGAGGCCAGCGAGGTATGGTCTTTGATTTTCAAAAAAATTCCCTCTCTTGCATTAAAGCCAAGGGAGTTTGAATTTAATTTTTTTGGCTCCTCCCTGCCTTTCTGACCCACTTCTGAGCAGTTTTGGTTTTGTCTCCCACTCTTTAGATTTCTTATGTTCCCCCTTACGCTCTATATAAGCCATCTAACTCCTCTTCACTCTTCACACTTCACATTCTCTCTCCTCTCCCACAGACCACGAAATTTCTTAGCTATCTCTCGCTTATTTTTGTCTCTTTAAAGTGCTCAGAAGTCCTAAACGGTTTGCATTACATCATTTAGGCTTGCATTAAGTTCATGTATTGGTCTTCTTTTGCATGTTTTCTTTCTCTTTAGTCCCATTTTCCTTTCCTTTTAGACTTAGGTTGCAATTAGGTTGTAGTTTGCATTCCTTATGCATTAAGGATGCTTTTAGGTACTTAAGAAGCTATTGGGAGCAAGGAGGAAGTGTGGGAATAGTTGAAGGAGTTAGCCAAGTTGAGAATGAGCAAAATGAGCTAAGGAAAGCAATTTCGGATGCTCTATTGGTCATCTATATCGATCAAGATTGATCGATACAATGCCGAAGAAGATTTGAGGATCCTATCGATCAAGTGTATCAGTCAAGGAGTGACCTATGAAAATCAAGCGGATGCTCTATAGATCACATGATCGGTCAAGACTAACTGATGGGATCCAACCAATTTTTCGAAGATCCTATCGATCAAGCGTATCGGTCAAGGGGTGACTGATGGGAATCCAACGGATGCTCTATCAATCACCTCTATCGATTACTTTTGACTGATACGAACCAGTCTGAACTTCTTTTTATTTACAACTTGCCATTATTCCAGGGCTTTTGCCATTAAGTATAACTAGGCTTGATCTAATTTTTTTAGAATCAAGTCTTGTTCTTGCTTTGTTTTCCAGAGTTTTCTAGTCTTTGTAAGAACAAGTTTATCATTTTAATCAAAGTTTTGTATTCGCCTTTTAATTTCTTCTCTAATCTCCCTCTTAATCATAGTTAGCATTATTTACTCTTGTGATTTGGTGTTTTCCATGATTTGTGAGTAGTTCTAGATGTGGTAGATTAAGGGAATTTAAAGGCTTGATTAGGGTTTATTAGTGCTTAATTAGGTTGATTCCCCTCTATTAATCTGTTCTTAAGCTAGATTTGTCTTAATCACATGAATCTAGAAATAGGCTTCATTTTATGCCCACCAAGTGTTTGAGGAAATGTTGATCTTCTTTAATAGAGGATTTACTGGCCTTAGCTCAAGAGATTGACTGTTTGAGGAGTATTTTGACTTGAATAGAGTTGGTTATTCATGCTTGTTGATTGTTCTAGCACTAATGAGATTTAGTTCTTGTTAGGATGATTAGCAAAGGGTTATTTGTCAAAAGATTGGACTTAACTTGCTTGATTATAAACTCTATGTCTAGGAATTAGCATTGATTGCTTATTTGCTTGATCAATGATGTTTGAACAGCCTAAATCTTGCCTTTGAATTCCCCATACTCAATAACCACATCTAGGAACTTGCTTTCTCTTATTTGAATCTCGAATTTTTGCTTTAAGTGCTTTGTTTTGCTTCTGATCATTGCTAAGTGTTCTCTTTTGAGTTTTGATTGTTGTTTGAACACTTAAGTTGTTAGTTCTAGTTGTGTAAACAACAATTCTTGCTTGATTCACTTGACTTAAAGCTTTCTGCTCACAACTCTATTGGCATCTATTCATAACTCCCTTCGGATTGATAAAAATCCTATGCTATACTACAACTGATTAGTACAAGCAGGGTGATTGACCAAGAGAGTCACAACTCTTGTATCTATACTCACAACTACATAGCCTCTTGTGAGGCCTGCCAGCGTAAGGGAAACATAGGCAAATGGGATTTGATGCCACAGCACTTGATATTGGAAGTCGATGTGTTCAACATGTGGGGAATCGACTTCATGGGCACGTTTCCATCATCCTACAACAGCAAGTATATACTCGTAGCCGTACACTACGTCTCCAAATGGGTAGAAGCAATCGCGAGCACAACCAATGACACTAATGTGGTCCTTAAGCTATTTAAGTCTATTATCTTCCCAAGATTCGGTGTTCCAAGAGCAGTAACCAGCGACGGTGGCAGTCACTTCAACAATAAGGTTTTTGAGAACCTTCTTAAGAAACATTACGTCAAGCACAAGGTAGCTACGCGATACCACCCTCAAACCAACGAGCAGGTAGAGGTCTCCAACTGTTAGATAAAAGCTACTCTAGAGAAGACTGTGGGAGTAACAAGAAAAAATTGGTCAACCAAGCTTGACGATGCACTATGGGCTTACCAGACAGCTTTCAAAACACCCATAGGGAGATCACCGTTTGCGCCGCTCTATGGGAATGCTTGTCACTTGCCCATAGAGTTGGAGTACAAAGCCTTGTGGGCAATCAAGCTGTTAAACTTCGACATCAAAACAGTGCAAGAGAAGCGACTGATTAACCTATATGAGCTTGAGGAGACCCTATTAAAAGCCTTTGAGAACAAAGAAAAGACAAAGGCCTTAGACAACAAGAGGATCAGATCGAAGCACTTTGCACTAAGAGACTGATATAAGACTTTTTAGGACTTGATATAATCACCCAAGCTTGTACTAATCAGTTGTAGTATAGCATATGGTTTTATCAATCCAAAAGGGGAGAATGAAGCAGTAAGAAGGCAATAGAGCTCTTAATTCAAGCAAACACAGATAGTTTAGAAGTTTAACAACATAAGTGATCAAGCAAAGAAGCAAAAGAAGGCAAGCAAAGAGCACTAAAAGCAATAAGAAACAAAGCATATACAGAGTGAAAGGTGAACTAAAACAGATTAAAAGCTAGACTTCAAAGATTAAAAAATGGCTCAAGATCAAGGCAATGGTGATAAGGTGATTCTTGTTCATGTCTAGGGTGATCAAAACAAGCAATTCTAAACACTCAACCTTAGGTAAGGAACACTAATAAAGACTAATACAATCTCTAATTGATGTTAAGGTTTTTAAGCTTTAACTCGATCCTCAAACACACATGTCATTGTAGTACTTGAGGTGTCAATCCAATCCAAAGGCTAAGGAACAATCAAGATGCAGAAGACTTGCTAAGCTAGGCCTAATCAAAAGAAGGGGAGTCTGTTCTAACAACCTAAAACAGGAAATGCAAACTAGTAAACAGAGGTTCAAGACTAATGAATAACAAGGTGAATCTAAAAATATGATCAAGGTGAAAGAAACAATCAATGCATTAATCTCTTGGCAAGGACTACTGATATAGACTAACCTAATCCCTCAGCACTAATCCCTTACCTAATCACATATTAAGATAAATCACTTTACTTAAACACATGATCATCAAGCATGAAGGTCAAAGTCCATAGAGCCAAAAAGCATACTAGACATCTAATCTCTCAGGCTAAGTTTACTAATCTCTTATATATAGGCCAACAAGGGACCTTTCATATATAGACACTAGCTTTGCATTAAGCTAGTAATAGGCTAAGATGAGGATGGATAGTTTAGGACGGTTACTTGTAATCAAATGCCTTATCCTTGGGAAGAGAAAGAGAGAAAATAGTAAAGTGCAAGGAGTTCGAATGGGGAGCGTGTTTGATTAGTGGCGGCAACAAAAAGGGGCTCTAAAGCACAATGAAGAATGGCAATCTCAAAAATAACAAGATGGCCAACAAAAAGGAGAACATCTGGCCAGCAAGCATCCAAGAGATAAACAATATGAGGCGCTAAAAATCAAGAAAGAAGAGCCAAGGAAGAAAGCCAAGTGCCAATTTATACAAGGAAGAAGACGAACTCCCCAAGTTCAACGAAGATGATGAAAGCAAGGTGAATAATATTAAGGCAGCAATTATCTTGGGAAAGGGTAGCTTAGGAGAGAAACCATGGGATTAGTTCAGGATAAAAGTCTATTGGGCATCGAGTAGTTAAAAGTGGCTCTTGTATGCATACATTGGTTTTTACCCTTAGCCTTTTGTCATAGGTTGACTCTTTTCTTCTGTAATCCCCTGAAAAACTTCAACCCCTTCATATTGTGTTCATCTTTACCTCAAAACCTTTCCCTTAACCAAATGTGTTTTTATGAAAAGTATAAGCATGATTCACAATTTTAATATTTTGTAAAGGTTAAAGGGATATAATGATTTGATTGTGTGTGTAGGTTGAGATTCGATGCATCATATTTTGAGATAATTGTGGCTGAGACTTTAGAGTAGAATGAATTCGATTTGCATCTTCGAAATTTGAGCATGGACATTGATTTGGTCCCTTTTAATGCCATTTCGGATTTGAGCACCAATTTTTCAAAACTCACCCTCCAGTTGGCTTCAACTTGAGGACAAGTTAAAAGTCAATTTTGGGGGTGTTGATATCTCTCATATTTCCTTCGTTTTCCTTGCCTTATCATGATAGTTAAGCTAGGGTTAATGCATTTAGGTCCCAATTTATGCTTTGTTTCCATTCATGTAGGTATAGTATGCATTAGTTAGGATTTTTGCATTGGTCTTGCATGTTTTGAGCTCTTTTCAGGTACATGAACAATCACGGAGGTCAGGCGAAGGAGACCAAGTCACTCGGAGATAAAGATGGATGACCAAAGGGGAAGCAAACGATGTCTTGCAACACACCAAGAGGCAACTAAGGGAAATGGACGTGATGAGCAGCACGGTACTTGCGCTACGACCAAGTACATCGGGATGAAGCCGATATATAAGCCGAAGTTGATATTGTCTTGCAAGACACCAGGAAAACGTCATGGCAGCGACCCGGCACAAACGACACGATCCGTACCATGACGTCAGCATGCTTGCCATGGGTTACCTCAGAATGATGAAGCCAGTAAACCGGATGAAGACAAAGGAGTTTGCTTTTTGCCTTGGATCCTTTCCACGCCTGGCGATATAGCGAGTGCTAGGGTTTTTGGGGCCACTCCTATTTATACCCATCTAGGACAAATTGGGAAAGGGGACACCCACTTTTATCTTTATCATTTCTTCGTGTCTCTCCTTTTTTAGTCATCTTCTTCCTCCTCAAAAACTAAGAACACCATTGTAGCTCGAGTTTACTTTTCTTGCTTAATCTAGTTAGTTTTGCGAGAGCTTCTTTCTTTCCTTGTTAATGATTTTCACCATTCTTTCCTCAATAGGATCAACGGTTTACATGATGAGAAGCAAGTAGTTTCATTGTGGTTTCGAGATAAGGTTATGGTAAATGGGTTAAAGTTTGGATCATGGGTGTTTGCTTAAGCCTAATGTACTTAGTTCTTTCATATTAGGTGCTCTTCATGCTTAGATTATCTTCGTTATTTAGATCTGGGCCTTCAAGGTATCTCAAACAAACACCATGTTTGATGTAGATGCAATGACTGATCCGCTGATCCTGACCAAAGAGATTTGTTGTCCAGGGAAGCGTTTTGGCTTTATAAGGTTGTCTCTTCATGCTTGTCTATTCCATTATACCGCGTTGCGAGAGCTCATCTATGGTGATGGGGATTCAAAGTGACGTTTACCACGAGAGTGGATCTGCCTTGGCTAGAAATCCTATTCTAAAGGGATATCCTTTAGATCCTCTTAAAGGGTATTCATTCTTAGTGTTTTAGACAAAAATATATTCCTAATATGTAGGTAACACACATTGGTGCCTAGCAATAGTGCCAAAAACTTGATACACAGATATTGAACTCTATATATATTACTGCAAGTGCACAGCAAATATTGTAGTAATATAATGATGAAATTATAAAGACCTAGGTTATACTACAATTCTTTAAGAGTAACTAAGCTAGGACAAGAATATAATTATTGTTTAAAATATGAAACGGTGAAAAGAACACTTCAACGAAGTGCTAGGTCAAGGGTGATTTGCAGGAATCAGAGATCATGAACCAAAACATTATTCAATGAACAAATAAATGCAGTCTTGATCTCAAATATGAATGTATAACCAATCAATCACTTTTTCTAATAATCCAAGATTTTAAAATGTCGTTTAAACTTATAATTCTAAAGAAGCATTAGCTGGCAAGTTTGATTTATTCACATATCGCCTTGGCATCAACTTTCGTTGGCTAAGGACAATTTACTCATCATTTTTCAGGCATTTAAACAAACACTTTTGATTCGTTAAATAACTAAAGATCATAAAATAGGTAGCTAATAAAATTTCAGCAATGAGATCTGATAAACAGGATTTTAGCAAGCAAGAATATCAAAGCCTAAAGCACTGCTATGGTTGTAGTATAGGTGGAAGAGGTGTTAATCCAGCCTAGGTTGTAGAAAGCCACTAAGAATGCAAGAACTTGGTAAATCTAAGCAGATTCGAGTAAATGGACGAGGAATTCTATAAAAACTAAATGAAACGACCAAATGACTATGAAAACTATTTTAAAATCCCTGGAAGAGGGTTAACAACTATTAGAAGAACACTGAGAATTTAAAATGCAAAACTACTAATTACTAAAAATCGAACTCTAAAGGCAGAAAAACAGAGAAATCTCTAACAACTTAGAACAATAACTTTTAAGGATCAAAGATGGAAGCTTTATAACTAAAAGATGATTACTTGAGGTTTAAAAATGCTAAAAGAGGATTCAAGGTTGAGGGTCATGTTTAAAAGGGTTCAAGATTCAAGCTTTGGGTTTAAAACAATAGATCTACTCATTTGATGAGCTATCTCTAAGCCTTGAGAAACTTAAGCTAGGATCATCCATGGCGTGTGGTATGACCCCTTTCCTCAACCCTTCCTCCAAACCTATGGCGTGTGGTGGAAAGATGGGTCAAGAACATTAAGCAAAGATCTCAAATATTGGCCTAACTAGCTCCCTAAACATCCATGGTGTTTGGGAAAGGATGAGCTAGTCTCTTGGATTTGGCTTTAAGGGATTTCTGAATCCGGTCAAAGTAAGAAGGCCCTGGGATCATAGAGATCTTTCCCAAGACTCTCTAAGCATTAAGACCCCAAATCCAAGAAGAAAATAGATTAAGAACAAGAAAAATTCCAAAGCTCTAACCCTTAAACCCCTTAAATCGCCCCAACCTTAAACCCAAAGGAAACTACTTGCTACACATGGCTAAAACACACGAAAATGCAAGGGAAAGAAAGATAAGCATGATTAAACTTCTAAGATTAAGCAAATACTCAATGATTAAGGAAAAATTAAGGTTTTAGAAACAAGAAAAGCTTAAAAGGTTTAACAATGGTGATCTGCCTAAAGGTAAAGCTCGAAAAAGATAAGACAGAATGTTGATAATGAAAATGATGTCTCGCCCAAAATAGCTAAACAACCAAAATGGTCACATGTTGAATCTCAAAATGGTCAGCCATATTCATCACATGTTGAATCTCAAATCATGACTCTCATATCCCAAACAATCCAAGAATCCTATCATTTAACATTCATTAAGGTCAAAACCGTGAATCACACTTATGCATTTTAAAACCGAATACATTTGGCTTAGGAACAAAGGTTATGAGACAAAGATGATCTCATTCAAGTGGGTAATGTAATTCAAGCAACGGGTTATCTCAAAAATGGTTGAACTTATGCATAATGTTAAAGGTAAAGGCAATTGATGCATACATGACTAGACTCTCATCTACCCATATATACTAACAATGATCCTAAACCCCTCTCATTCATTTTTTTTTTCTTTTTAAGCTCACTCACCCTCTTAAAGACTACCCACATCAACAAGACAAGTCGCCTAGCAAAAACCCAAATAAAAACATCATTTTAAAACCATTTTGGCTAGTTGTAAGGCTATAAATAAACTTAGCTCTTTTCAATACTTTGATAGCTCTCTTCTTATAATTTTTTTTCTTTTCTTTTTTTTTACTTGGCCTTTTGGCTCTTTTATTAATCTCTTTTTTTTTCTTTTTCTTTTCTTTTTGAGAGCTATCTTCTCTTTCAAACTAGAGCTTTCATTTTAAACACAAGGCCTACCACTTAAAACCATTCATCTCCTTTTTGTTCAAACCCCAAACAAAAAATCTTTTCAAACCGAAACCAAAGCAAAACAACTCCCATGAACCCCTGCCCTATCCTAAGCCTAAAACTAGCTTCAAAATGCAAAGCTAGCAACAATATGAGAGCCTAATCATGTTGCCTAAACCTAACACTTTATGCCAAGTTCAAACTGAAAATAAGGCCTCACAATGATGTCACACAAGAAAATTGGCTTGAAAGGAAGGTAAGGGTCAAGGTGGGAAGTTCTATTCAGGCTTACAAGAGAGTGGTAAAAGGGAAAAGAAATCCTAAATATGTATATGATCCATGTATCCATTTTCAAATGAACAAGTGTGATAATTCAAAGATTCAAATTAAGGTTCTACTTGATAGGAAAAGATTCAAATCATGAATGTTCAAGTTAAGCCACGAAAATCAAAACAAATGATCCAAATATGGTAAGAGCTTACTTTCAAAGTTTGCAAAATGCATCAAAGGACTACTAACTAGGGCCTTGAACTAATTCATGAGTTTTAAAACACATTAGAAGGAAAAATTTGTATCATTGTGATAGCATATTTCTTATGATGCAATGATGTGTCAAGATGCAGCAGAGAGGCTATCAAAACTCTAATGCACACAGAGATGTAGTATAATGAGCAAGAGAGGTATCAATCCACACCTAGGGGTAGCAAGTTCACTAAAAATGCAAGGGAATGAGCAAATCTATGCAGAATATGAAAATGATTGGTAAAATCCCTAAAAACTAGATGCAAAGATTAAATGCAAGGCAAAACAATTTTAAAATCCCTGGAAGAGGGTTAACTACCACGGGGAACAAGCGGAATATTTAAAATGCAAAGCTACGAATTATTAAAAATCAACTAGTGGATCGACCACAGGATCGATCACTAGATCGAGCAACAAAGATCGATCTATTAAACAGTTTCAAACAGAAATGAATCAAGTGGTTTCTGACAAAAGTGTGGTCAAAGCACATCTTTCATGGTCAAAGATGCTTGCCTTGACCACAATTCAAATTTAAAAACCGGAGGGAAAGAAGATAAGAAGGAAAAAATTTACTTACCTCGGCACGAGATCGAGTCCATTTGGTCGATTTGGGACTCGATCTCATGCCCATGTTGACTAGGATCAAGAGATTTGATCGATCAGGGACTCGATTCAGATTGCATCGAGTCTTAGATTGATTGTGCCCTCTCGTTCCATGATTTTTGGTCACTCAGGCTATGCTCCTTGGATCGAGCCACGTGATCGAGTAGACTGATCGATCTAACCTCGAGGATCCAGTGAGGTTGGTCGATCCACACCTCGTTTGCATTTCAAGCTAAATGTATGGGTGTTTTATCCTCTCATGATCGACTGACTCCTCTCGATTGTCTACTCGATCTCGTCTAGATCGACTGACTCCTCTCGATTTACTAGCTCGATCTAGTAAAGATCAAGCTAGGATTAGTCGATCTAGCACTCGATCTCTAGCCTATACTTAACCCTTATCGCCTCTTTTGACTCCAAGATCATGATCTCCATTCACCTATCCTTTCACCTACACACTTAAACATAAAAAGCATAAAACTGAAATACAAAGAAAGCAAAAATATGTACAGGATAGACATGGGAATGCCTCCCAAGTGCGCTTTCTTTAACGTCTTTAGGTAGACTTTACTTGGTTTAGGCCTGAGGTGGGTCTTGAAGAAGCATGGTGGTGCTCTCCTTGCTGCAATCACTCGCCAGGTAGGGCTTGACTCTGTGCCCATTAACCGTGAAAGCATTACTGCTCTTGCCAACCAATGTAACCGCTCCACAGGGTAGAACTTCCTTGATCTCAAACGGTCCACACCATCTAGACTTGAGCTTTCCAGGGAACAGCTTCAACCTCCAGTTGTAGAGTAGCAACAGACTGCCTTCCCTCAACTCCTTGTGAACCAGCTCCTTGTCATGAACCACTTTGGTCCTCTCCTTGTAGATCTTAGCACTCTCGTAGGCGTCTAACCATAGCTCATCAAGCTCTTGTAGTTGAATCAACCTCTTCTCCTGCAACCGTCTTGAGACTGAAGTTCAGCTGCTTCACGGCCCACAGTGCTCTATGCTCCAACTCAACAGGAAGATGACATGCCTTGCCGTATAGAAGAGTGAAGGGAATGGTACGTATAGGAGTCTTGAAAGCAGTCCAGTAAGCCCATAGAGCGTCATCTAGTTTAACCGCCCAATCTTTCCGAGTTACTCCTACGGTCCTCTCTAGGATAGCCTTGATCTGTCTATTCGAGACCTCTACTTGCCCACTGGTTTGTGGGTGATAAGGTGTAGCTACCTTGTGCTTCACGCCATACTTCTTCAAGAGACTTTCAAACACTTTGTTGATGAAGTGGCTGCCCTCATCACTAATCACTACTTTTGGAACTCCAAATCGTGGGAAGATGATGGTATTGAAGAGCTTGATCACCACTTTTGCATCGTTTGTTGGGGAAGCTATAGCCTCAACCCACTTAGACACGTAATCAACAGACACCAAGATGAATTTGTTGTCGTATGAAGATGGGAACGGACCCATAAAATCTATCCCCCAAGCGTCAAAAACATCAACTTCAAAGATTGGCACCTGAGGCATCTCATTCCTTTTCGTGATGTTTCCAGCTCTTTGCACGCTTCACACACTTTAACAAACTCATGAGCATCCTTGAACAGAGATGGCCACCAAAATCCAGCTTGTAAGACCTTTGTTGCCGTCTTGAATGAAGCAAAATGTCCTCCATATGACAAACTGTGGCAATGTAGAAGGATGTCCCGCGCTTTCTCTCTTGAAATACATCTTTTATACAAGCTGTCTACTCCCCTCTTGTACAAGTAAGGCTCGTTCCAAAAATAATGAGAGATGTCTCTCATGAACTTCTTCTTGTGGTAGTGGTCAAGATGAATAGGTTCCTCTCCACAAGCTAAGAAGTTCACTATATCAGCATACGAAGGCAGGTTCTCTTCTCTCAAAGCCAAAACATCTTCAAACTGATCCTCTAGCCGTGTACACACAACCGTGTTGGTCATCATGAGTTGCTCTTCAGGAAGTGAATCATCCAAGGGTAAGGCTTCATTCACTCTCATTCTATAGAGGTGATCAGCTACACCATTCTCTATCCCTTTCTTGTCTTTTATCTCCATATCAAACTCTTGTAGAAGGAGAATCCACCTTAAAAGCCTCATCTTGGTATCCTTCTTAGAGTAGATGTACCTCAACGCCGCGTGATCCATGTATACAACAACCGTAGAGCCCACCAAGTATGATCTGAACTTCTCAAAAGCAAACACAACGGCCAGCAGCTCCTTCTCGGTTGTAGCATATCTCACTTGCGTGTCATCCAAGGTACGGCTGGCGTGGTTGATAACATGCAACCTCTTGTCTTTCCTCTGACTAAGAACAGCTCCCACGGCGTAGTCACTTGCGTCGCACATGACCTCGAAGGGTAAGCTCCAATCTGGTGCATGTACTATAGGTGTCGTGACAAGAGCCTCCTTGATGGTCTTGAAAGCAGGAAGACATTCCTCATCAAAGACAAAGTCATCAACGACAAAGTCAGCTTCCTTGCATAACAATCGTGTAAGAGGGTGAGCTATCTTGGAGAAATCCTTGATAAACCGCCTGTAGAAGCCAGCGTGTCCTAAGAAACTCCTTATCCCTTTGACATTAACCGGTGGCTCAAGACTCATTATGACCTCAATCTTTGCTTTGTCAACCTCTATCCCCTGCTCAGATATCTTGTGACCGAGTACAATCCCTTCTTTCACCATGAAGTGGCACTTTTACCAGTTCAGCACCAAGTTTGTCTCCTCACATCTCTTAAGTACCTTGCAAAGATTCAACAAACAAGCAGAAAAGGACGCACCATATACAGAGAAGTCATCCATAAACACTTCTACCATCTCCTCTAAAAGATCAGAGAAGATTGACATCATGCACCTTTGAAAGGTTGCTGGTGCATTACATAACCCAAATGGCATCCTTCGACATGCGAAGGTACCATAAGGGCATGTAAAATTCGTCTTCTTCTGATCGTTAGGATGGACTGGTAATGAAAGAAACCACTATAACCATCAAGAAAGCAGTAATATGGATGATTAACAAGTCTTTCAAGCATCTGATCAATAAAACGAAGAGGAAAATGATCCTTTCTAGTAGCTGAATTAAACTTCCTATAGTCTATACACATTCGGTGACCAGTTATAGTCCTAGTAGGAATCAATTCATCTTTTTCATTCTTAATGACTGTGATTCCCCACTTCTTAGGCACCACGTGGACAGGAGAAACCACATGCTGTCACTGATGGGGTAAATCACATCAGCCTCTAACAGTTTCAAAATCTCTTTCTTAACTACTTCTTTCAAATTCGGGTTTAAGCGTCTTTGGTGTTCAATAAAAGAAGATTTTAGGATCCTTTGGCTCTTCATCCATCTCTAAGACAACAAAGTCGGTTGGCCTATTAACTCCATTAATCCTCACGGGCAAGTCTTCAAGCATACCCACAGAAAGTGTGACGCTTCTATCAGCTAGCACAAGGGAGATTTTACAGTCTTTAAACTTGGTAAAACCGAGCTTCTTTGCAATGGAATGGGGCATTAGATTGATACTTGCTCCTAAATCGCATAAACAGCTCTGCAATTTCAAGGGACCAAGAGCACAAGGAATGGTGAATGATCCTGGATCTCCAACCTTCTTTGGCACTATCTCTTTGTGAATGATGGTGCTGCACTCTTCACTAAGAACCAAAACTTCTTCACTCTCATTGTTCTTCTTAGTAAGTGTATCCTTGAAAAACTTTGCACACATAGGCATCATGGCTAGGCAATCAACCAAAGGTAGCTTGATCTCAACATCCTTCAAGTGTTTCTCAAAGACTGCTCTATGCTTCTCTAGCAGCTGCTTCTTGAACCGGCCAGGAAAAGGAAGCATCGGTTTATATGGTGGAGGAACAAATGCATCTTTCTCTTTGCTCACGTCCTCTACTTTCTTCCCTACAAAAGCCTCTTTGCCTTTCCTTGGCCTCTCAATCCACACATTATCAAAAGTGATTTCTTCATCAGCTGAAAGCTTACAATCCCCCTCTTGAACCACAATGTTTTCATTGGCTTTAGGTGTAACTCTCGGCGGAAGCTCTTTCCCACTTCTCAAAGTAATAGCGTTTGCATACTCCTTGGGATTTTTCTCACACTTTCCAGGTAGGCTTCCTTGACCGCTTGAGCTAGCTTTTCCTTTCTCTAACTGCTTGATCTTGTTGTTCAGATTGGTGATCTATGTAGAGACGTCAGTAAGAGAAGACTCTAACCGGTTGTTCATCTCAACAAACTTCTGATTTGTAGAAGCTTGATCTTGAAGCAACTGTTGGAACATTGATTGTACCGGATCCTGAGGTTGGGGTTGCATTTGTTGCTGCTGAGGAACGAAACCGGGAGGAAACATAGGAGTGTAGCCTTTGTTGCCTTGCTGTTGCTGCTGACCCTGAAAGTTCCCTTGCCTTTGCCCTTGATATCCACTATTTTGTTGAAAACCCTTGTTGTAAGGAACAAACGGTTTTGCTGAGGGGGGTACACCTGATCTTTTGGGTTCTCAACGTTTGTACTTCTGTAAGAGAGATTGTTGTTGGCTTGGTATTCTTGTGAATAACCCTGAGGCTTGTTGTAGTTCTGACCAGCAACCCAATTAGCTTCTTCTTGGCTCAACTCTAGCTCCTCTAAGACATCTTCAGCTTCTCCTACAAAGTGTACATGCTTCTGATTTTCAATCACGAGCTTGTCTATCTTCTGATAGAGAGCTTTTTTCACAGTTCTAATTATCAATCCTAAAGCCTCTTAGTATTGCTGTAGTACTTTAGGTGTCAATCCAGCCTAGGTGAGAAAGATACTAGGAATACAAGAGCAAAGTAGAGCTAAGTCAAATTCGGGTAAATGAGGGAGAAATTCAACAAAAACTAAATGCAATACGAAATGAGCAAGAAAACAATTTTAAAATCCCCTCTTAAGGGTTAGCAACTACTAGAAGAAAACTAGGAATTTAAAGTGCAAGACTACTGATTATGAAAATTCGAAAACTGAAAACAGGCAATTAAGACTATTTCTAGCAACTTAAATGAGCAAACTTTAAATCTAAAGGAGAAAGCTTTTGAAACTACTTGAATGATAAATAACAGATCCAAGGATGAGTTTCATGCTTAGGGAAGCTCAAGGTTCGATCTTGGTTTGCAAAAAGTAAATCTACACATTTCAAAATGAGCTATCCTTAAGCCTAAGAAGCAATCTTCCCATGGCTTGTGGGTAAGATAAATTCCTCTCATCATTCATCCCCTCCAAACCCATGGCTTGTGGTGGAAAA
Source organism: Thlaspi arvense (assembly GCA_911865555.2). NCBI lineage: Eukaryota > Viridiplantae > Streptophyta > Magnoliopsida > Brassicales > Brassicaceae > Thlaspi > Thlaspi arvense. Next base: position 19,208,893 of record OU466860.2, read on the forward strand.
GGATGGTTGATGGAGCTGAAGCACGGATCTTAGCATGGCTTAACTAGTCCTTACTTGCCACTTCCGTGGTCTTTAAGGCATACTAGTCTCTTGGTTTAGATATAAGAGATCTCCTAAGTTCTTATGAGAAAAGGAAATCTCTTGGATCATAAAGCCTCTCTCAAGGTGTTTAAGCATTTGATACTCCAAACCAAGAAAGGATAAAGTTAAGAGCAAGAAAATACCAAGATCTAACCTTTAAAACCTTCCTAATCACCTCATCCTTAAATCCTAAAGAACTACTCTAATATCATTTTCCAACCCCTCTTAATCATGAGATAAGAGGAGTTAAACATGATTGAAATGACAAGAAAGAAGGATGAAAGCATAAAGGGAAGTTCTTAAATTCAAAATCAAAGTTTTTACAAAAGATAAAGCTTGAAAATGGAAAAAATATGTTTTAATGGTGATCCACAAAACCCAAAAATGGGGATGGAGGCTGTAAAATTCGTGGATCCCCCAAAATTTTAGGTTTAGAGTGTTCATATAGGACCACACAACTGGTCCCCTCACTAAAAGACAAAGTCTGAGCTGTCCAAGGAAGGAAGCAGAAATCTGGGCCGAAGATCGACCCGCCTGGTCGACTAGTGGTCGATCTGAGCTGAAACGGGTGGCCTGGTCGATCTAGTGGTCGATCTGAGGCTGAAACGAGTGGGATGGTCGATCTGGTGGTCAATCTCTGCATGAAACAAGTGGGATGGTCGATCTGGTGGTAGATCTCTGCCTGAAACGAGTTGGATGGTCGATCTGGTGGTCGATCTCTGCCTAATTCTTTTTGGCCGAACTCTTTCTTGACTCCCAGCAACTCCCAAGCTCTTCTTTTGACTCCTTGTCCATGCTCAGCGTCCAACACAGCTTCGTGTACTCCATATTACCTAAAAACAATGCATATATGCAAGAAATATGCAAATGCTAATGCAAACATGTCTAAAACCTAAAATGGAGCAAAAGTTACAGATAATCTAAGTATGAATGCAATATGAATGCAAAATCTATCCTAAATGAGTGCTAAAATATGCTAAATTATGAGTTTATCATCTTCTCATGGAGCGATTTGAGCTCTTTTTTGTGTGACTCAGGCTCAGAACCTCTAGGTGCTCGGTCATAGTCCTCAGTGTAATTCCCATCACTCAAAGCCATGTTCTCTATGAGCTCAATTCCTTCTTCCACTTCTTGACCATGAAAGTTACCCTTGCTTGTTGTATCAAGCAACATGCGGATCTTGGGTAAAGCTCCACGGTATATTGTACTCAAGAGGGTTTCTTCACTGAAGCTGTGGTGAGGACATTGAATGGTATAGTCCTTGAACCGCTCCATAGCTTCACTGAATGTCTCGTTCTGCCTTTGAGTGAAGCCACTAATCTCACATCTCAAACGAGCTGTTCTTGTGCTTGAGAGGAACGCCTTCTTACAGTCAGTCCAAGAAGTAATGGTGCCCTGTGGAAGGGTCTTCTCCCAGTGCCTTGCTTTATCCCCAAGAGAAAATGGGAAGAGTCTAAGCTTGAAAGCATCTTCCGAAATCCCATTGATCTTTATAATCCCACACACTTGCTCAAAGTTGTCAAGATGCTCCAAAGGGTCTTCCATTGCCAGCCCGTGGAACTTGTTGTTCTGAACCATAGAGACAAAGCCAAGCTTAATCTCAAAGTTGTTGTTTTGGACTGGTGGAGGAGATATCCCAAAGCGGTTGTGATGAGTGTTTGGAGCATCGCTGGCACCAATGATCTGTGGTGGTCTAGCAGCCTGGTTGGGGTTTCCATTACCCCTTCCTATAGCACCGTGAGCTGGTGGAGGTCCCTCAGGATGTTCCTGCTCATCCATACTTTCAAAGTCCACAGTACCAGCTTGCACAATCTCTTCAAAGGCTTGAACTTGCTCTCTTGCTCTTCTTGATCTTGAACTTCCGAGTTGGTGAATATTGTCCAGGGGTTTAAGTAGATTGTTGTCACCTCTGGACCGCAAATTCATGTACCTGAAAGACACAAGTGTGAAGAGAAATAGATTAGTAACCAAAATAAAGTAAAGGCTTAGTCTTTACTAAACCCCAAATCCTAATGCTTCCTAACAATCCTAAGATGGCAATGGCGCCATTTGATAAACAGATTTTGTTAGCAAGGTGAAATATCAAAACCCAAACCACTGTAATGATGTATTATAGCAGTAAGGGTGTCAATCCAACCTAGGAAGCAGGAAGAACACTAGGAATGAAACGTAAAGCAAATCTAAGCAAATCGGGTAAATGATTGGTAAAATCGGTGAAAACTAAATGCAATGACCAAATGAAATTCAAAACAATTTTAAAATCCCTGGAAGAGGGTTAACGACTACTAGAAGAAAACATGGACACTAAAATGCAAATCTACTAATAACTGAAAATCGAGACCTAAATCGGGTAAAACAGATCGATCTAACAACTTAAAGGCAAACGACTTCTAATGAACAAGATGCAAGCTTTGAAACTAAAAGATGATTACTTGAGGTTTAAAAATGCTAAAAGAGGGTTCAGGATTGAGGGTCATATTCAAGAGTGTTCAAGGGTCAAGCTTTGGTTTGAAAACACATATATCTACTCATTGATGAGCTTTCCCTAAGCCTTGAGAATCTTAAATAGACTCATCCATGGCGTGTGGTATGATTCCCTTCTTCAATCTCTCCTCCAAACTCATGGCTTTTGCTGGAAAAAGAGATCGAAGAGCATGGATTACAGATCTCAACAAACGGCTTAACTAACCTCCTCTACAACCATGGCGTTTGGGAGAGGTTTGATTAGTCTCTAGGATCTGGTTTTCTAGGATATTTGAATCCGGTCAGGGTAAGACAGCCTTGGAATCATAGAGATCTTTTCCAAGACTCTCTAAGCTTTAGGACCCCAAAATCCTAGAAAGGAATGAATGAAGAACAAGAAAAACACAAAGCATAAACCCCTTAAACCCTTGAGTTGCCTCGACCCTTAACCCAAAAAGAACTACTCACTATTCATGTTTAAAACCGATTGAAATGCAATGAAAGATGAACTAAACATGATTAAAGAGAAATTAAAGAGAAATGCTTAATATTAAAAAGATTCGAGTTCAAAACATGAAAAAAATCAAGAACAATGACAATGGCAGATAATCGCCAAAGAGAAAGCTGAAAAATATAAGATAGAAAAGTTGTGTCGAAAGGGATAGCCGCCTTTGCATAAAATGGCCAAACAACTCCAAATGGTCCCCTCATTAGATGCCAAAAACGGTTAAGGCTCCAGGGATCGACCTTGAGATCGATCAGTTCGCTTGATCTTCTTCATGGATCGACTTCTTCTGCTCGATCTTCAAGTCGATCTGGTTGGATGGATCGAGCACTTCCTTTGATCTTCTACTCGATCCTTAGATGATCGAGTCGTGGTCTCGATCTGGCTCTCGTTCTTCATGGAGTCATCTACGTCCGTACTCCAGATCGATCTCCTCTCTCGATCTTGGTCTCGATCCTTCCCCTTGAATCGACTTGGGTCACTTCGATCTTCTGGTCGATCTCGTCTAGATCGACCTGCCTTGCTCGATCTGCTACTCGATCTCGGGTCCCTTGCGGCTGAGTTCTCCAAGTGTCCACAAGCTTCGTTTTAATCCTCCTCACGTCCACATAACCTCCACAACTCCAGTGTGCTCCAAACAACCTGATAATAATGCAAAAGTGCAAGAAATATGTAAAATGCGAATGCAAAGAGACCTACGACCTAGAATGCAACAAATGGAACAAACTAGCCTACAATGCAAGACGAATGCATGAAAAACTATCCTAAATGCATGCACAATGTGCAAAATATATAGTAATATCAATCATCTTGCTCTGCCACTTATTGACCTTGCGCTGAATCTCCATGACAGATGCAAGAAACATCTCGGCTTTTGTCCTCGGCTCGTAATTAAGTTTGGGAAGGTCGAAGCTCGTGGGCATCTAAGCATCAGAAGGAAGTGACTCTGAACCTGGGCGAGCAACTTGTGGTGGCGCGGCTGTGGCTCCTAGAGGTGCAACACAATCCTCATCGCTTGGCAGAAACTCTATGTTGCCAACGCCTAGCAGTTCTGTGTCCTCTTGTTTTGGCTAGATACACTCCTTCTTCTCATTATCACCATTGATGAACAAGTAGGTGTAGAAACCTGGAGCTGGCGTGCGTCCCAAGGAGTCAATGTTGCGCAAGTAAGTCTCGTCCATGTAAGTTCTCTCCGCGCAAGGTTGAAACTCCGAGATAGGTACCCCCGCTTCTATGAACAGCAGTGTGAGGAAGCCTCCTATGAGTGCTGAGCTCGCCTTGCATCGCATTGCCCATGCCTTGTACTTGACCAAAGAGGAAGCCAAAATGCATCCATAGTTGACATCATCTCCAAGCTCATCTTTCATTGGCTCTTCATTCTCTGCAGGATCGCATAGAATCTTTTTAACTCCTTGGAAGAGAAAGCACAACTCATTCTTGGTGACCGTTGGAGCCACGGATCTCCCACTGAAAGTGTTGGCTAAGAGCTTGATGGCGTATCTCAGCAAGGGGTTGCGGACCTTCTTGATATTGGCGGTGTTGGCTTTGTAGTCATCATTGCTGATCAAGTCGCATAGATCGGTTGCTTGTTTGAAAGGAGGGAACTCTACAAGCTTGACGTTGGCTTTTAGACCGTAGGCTTGACATAGCTCGGGGATGGAGAGGTGGTAGGCTTGCCTCCTGATCTTGAATGTGAGGTGACCTTGCGATGGAGTGGGGAGGCTTGCATTCTCATAAGAGAACTCCAAGGTGGAGAAGAAGTCAAGTGCTGCTTCGGGATAAGTAGGGCAGTCCATCCTTGACAAGCACGGAAGCCCCATGTTCTTGAGAAGCTCATCAAAGTCTCCCAACAGCCCCATATTTGCCAATAGGTCCCTGCTTGCAAACTACATAGGATCAAACCGGAGCCTCTCCAACCTTTTCTTAGCTTGCTTCTCCTCCTTAGTCCATCTAACCCTCTCTTGAACCACTTGTTGACCTTCCTCTTGCACCACTTGTTGAGTTTCTTTCTCTTTGGTTGAAGTTGCCACATCTCTGCTTCTCTTTGGTGTCATTGGTACCTAAGATTAAAATTTTCAAAGAGAAGGATGAGTATATGCAGCGGTTTAAAAAACTTTTAAGTTAAATCCTAGAATTTTAGGGATTTTATAAAACTTATCAATAAATAGAAGGAGAAAATATCCAGAGATAAGATCAAATCAAGCAATTTTCCCTAATATTTAGATACTCCTAAAAATTTAACCTAATCCCTAGCAAATAACACTAAATCAACTCAAAGAAAAAGAAATTTTCTAAGAATTTAAACATGAAATTCAAGAAACTTCGAAATACCTTTGAAATGATGAATTCTAGATGCTCTTAGCTTTAAAAACCAGACACACACTCTCTCTTTATTTTAGAAAACAGTTCGAAACACAAATGAGAGAGAGTGTGGATGCATTCGATTATGAAGACCAAGAAAACTATGGACTATGTAAGTGGTTTTCTGACAAAGTTGGTCAAGGCACATCTTTCATGGTCAAAGATGCTTGCATTGACCAAGATTCGAATTTAAAATAGGAGGAAAAGAGAAAAGAGAGGGAAAACTTAAACTTACCTTGACATGAGATCGAGTCAATTTGGTCGATCTTGACCTCGATCTCATACCCATGTTGGCTAGGATCGAGAGGGTAGATCGATTGGGGACTCGATTTGAATTAAATCGTGTCCTAGATCGAGTGTGCCCCCTCGTTCCAAGATTCTACGTGAGTATGGCCTTGCTTCTTGGATCGAGCCGTGTGATCGATTTAGAGGTTGTTTTGGCAAGGATCGAGTGAGAGAACGAGTAAAATGATCGATCCAATTCGAGGATCGAGTGATGTCAGTCTATCCACACCCCGTTTGCATTTCAAGCTAAACACGTGGGTGGGTTATCCTCTCATAATCGACTGACTCACTCGATTGTCTACTCGATCTTATCTAGAATGAGTGACTTCACTCGATTCACTAGCTCGATCTAGTAAAGATCAAGACAGGATAAGTCGATCTAGCACTCGATCTCTTACTTCTTACTCTCCTTTCCGTTGACTCCAAGATCATGTTCTCCAGGTCCCTTATCCATTCACCTACACACTTAGACATAAAAGCATAAAATTCAAACAAAAAGAAAGCAAAAATATGTATAATGATAGACATGGGAATGCCTCCCAAGTGCGCTTGTTTAACGTCACTAGCTTGACTTTACTTGGTTAGGCCAGGGGTGGATCTTGGAGAAGCAATGTGGTGCTCTCCTTGCTGCAATCACTCGCCATGTAGGGCTTGGCTCTATGCCCATTCACCGTGAAAGCCTTTCCACCCTTGCCAACTAAAGTAACTGCTCCATATGGTAGCACTTCTTTAATCTCAAAAGGTCCGCACCACCTTGACTTTAGCTTCCCTGGGAACAGCTTCAAGCGTGAGTTGTAAAGCAAAACCAGACTTCCCTCCTTAAGCTCCTTGAGCACCAGCTTCTTATCATGAACCGCCTTGGTCCTTTCTTTGTAGATCTTGGCGCTCTCATTAGCGTCCAGCCTTAGCTCATTAAGCTCATGGAGTTGCACCAACCTTCTTTCTTGTGCCGTCTTGAGACTGAAGTTCGCTCGCTTTACAGCCCATAGTGCTCTGTGCTCTAACTCAACAGGGAGGTGACAAGACTTTTCATAGAGGAGATTGAAAGGAGTGGTACCAATGGGAGTCTTGTAAGCGGTTCTATACGCCCAAAGGGCATCGTCCAGCTTACTTGCCCAATCTTTCTGAGTTACTCCTATGGTCCTTTATAGGATGGCCTTGATCTGTCTATTCGATACCTCCACTTGCCCACTAGTTTGAGGGTGATAAGGTGTAGCTACCTTGTGCTTCACTCCATACTTCTTCAAGAGACCTTCAAACACTTTGTTAAAAAAGTGGCTGCCCCCATCACTGATCACTACCTTAGGAACCCCAAACCGTGGGAAGATGATAGTCTTGAAGAGCTTTACTACCACCTTTGAGTCATTAGTTGGGGAAGCTATAGCCTCAACCCACTTAGACACATAGTCTACAGCACTCAAGATGTATTTGTTGCCGTAAGAAGATGGGAATGGACCCATAAAATCAATCCCCCAAGCATCAAACACACCCACTTCAAAGATTGGTGCCTGTGGCATCTCATTCCTCTTTGTGATGTTTTCAGCTCTTTGGCAAGCTTCACACGCCTTTAAAAACTCGTGAGCATCTTTGAAAAATGTTGACCTTTGTAGCCGTCTTGAACGATGCAAAGTGACCTCCATAAGACAAACCATGGCAATGGAGAAGGATGCCTTTTGCTTCTTCTCTTGTCACACACCTTCGGTATAAGCTATCTACACCCCTCTTGTACAGGTAAGGCTCGTCCCAAAAATAATGAGAGATGTCTCTCATGAACTTCTTCTTGTGGTAGTAGTCAAGGTGAGTAGGCTCTTCTCCACAAGCCAAGTAGTTCACGATATCAGCATACCAATGTAGATCTTCTTCTCTCAAACGCAAGACATCTTCAAGCTTATCCTCTAGCTTTGTACAAACTACAGTGTTGACCATCATGAGCTGCTCCAGAATCAAGGCTCCAAACATGATGAAAACAAGGAAGTTAACCTCGTACGTCAATAAAGAAATTTAATAGATCATTTGGTGAAGACAGAGAGGAAAATTGATTAGTTAAATGCCCAGTTAGCCATGCATCCATGCCTTCATCACCTTCCCTCGACTAATTAATGAGCTCTTCCAGCTTCACCTCAAATATATCATCGCAGTACTGTATAAAGAATATCAATCTCGTCAGGACAAAAAACAAATCCACACATCATCATTCATTGAAACCTAAACTAGGGAGAATCGTAAAAATCAATTAAGTTGCAGAAATTTTATGCCCTGAAATTGCTACAACAGTCATTGTTGAACTAAACCTAAAAAAATAAGCGGAGAATGCAATAAAGAAACTCGACACAGCAGCATAGCTCCAGTATAGAGACATGCCAAGAAACTCGCACGAATCTACAGACATGACATGACTAAACTTCAAAAGAGTACAGAAAAAAAATATCAGAAAATGCAATTCAACAGAGAACGAAGAGGAGAATGGAAAACCTTAGTGAGAGAGTGCAAGTAGAGGTCGAGGCTGTTATGCTGAGAAACTGAAGATCAAGGAAAGGGAAGAGACATCGGAGCAGAAGCACGCATCCATGGCGGCGGAGAAGCAGCGGAGAAACGATGAAGCCACCGAGGAGAGCCTGCCATCTGTGTCAAGGAGAGACTTGAGATCCGTGGTAGTAAGATTGAAATTCATCGTCTCCTCCTCCTTCAATTGAATTAATGGAATTAAAAAAAAAAATCTTACATGAAGAACTCGATGAAGAAAATAAAATGATAATCGAAATAAAAGAAAAATTAGATGGATTCTAGTTGAGTTAGCAGGTTTGGATGGTTATGTTGTGTAATTTTTTTAATTCAGTAAGGGTTTAAAGAGTATTCCTGCGTTTTGATTTAAAAAAAAAATTCAAAAAAAAATTGTAAATATGACAATGGCATCTGAGATTAGTTTTTCAACAAAAATGGCATTTCAGCCATTGTTCCATCGGAAAAGGTACTTATGTTGTGATTGCCGTTGTAGGTATCCGCCTCCATTGCTGCTGCCGCAAGCAAACGAGAATCAGATCTCTTCCTCCTTCCGGCTTGGGAGGACTAACTACAGCAGACTGGAAGCCTCCTTCACACTTGAAGTTCACTCCACCGCATTGCGCCAAACTCCATAAATTCGGTCTGAGAGAAAACCGACAGCGTCGCAATGGAGTTTTCGAAGCAGATTGGAGAACATCCTGACATGCGGCGAATCCACCTAAGCCGGCGAAGGGGAAACGCCTCTCAAAATTCCATGATGCTTTAATTATCTGAGAAATTGCGATAACTCACCTCTTTGATTTTCGATCAATTGAAAAAATCCTTTTGTTTCCATAATTAGTCCAGTTATCTGAATACAAAGTAGTTTTGATTGTGGAGGAATCATGTTGTTTTTAAGCCAGTGTTTATCTTCAACATATGTATCAAATGTCTATTTTTTTTTTTTTTAATTTGCCGAAATTTCTCAAATTTCTATTCATACTATATTTCCTATATATTAAAAGAAAAATATTTTTTAAAAATAACCTTATTTTTTTTGTAAGTATTTACAGTGGTATCATTATACTGATGTGTCAGCTCCACATTCATTCTTAACTAACTTTTAAAAAAAATTTAAATTACTCGACTAAGTACATCATATACCATGTATATTTTATGTCGATAAATATGTTATGTTTTATTTTTTTAAATAAATTTAAATATAATAATATTAGAATAATAATTTAATAAAATAAAAATTTTTAATGCTAATTATAATATACTCAAAATTTATTATATAATATTTTTTTAAAATATTATATATATATATATTTTATTATAAATTTATAATAAAATATATAATATTTTTTAAAGTTTACAATTTTTATCATTCATAGTAAACTATATAATACTTTTTTAAAAAAATATATGTTTACTACTTTTTAGAAAAAAAATATTTTTATTGATTATTCATTAAAAAAATTTTCTTATAAAAACAACTGAAAAATTAGAAATAATATTTTATTTTTTTCAAATTCATAACAAAATATATAACACTTTACTAATGTTTAATACTTTTATTAGAAAATATGTTTATTAATTATTTATTGAAAATATTTTTATAAATACAACAGAATAATTAAATTTTATATTTAATTTTTACTCAACAATCAGAACAAATCAAAGAAAGCTATGATTATTTTATTCATATATTGTTGTAATTATAACATGCATGAAATAATTGTGAAAATATAATAATACTTGAAGCTAAATATTTTTAAGTTTATATCTTTTAAAAATTCATAATAATATATATAAAAAGTAAATTATTAAAAATATATGTTATTTTAGTCACAAACATCAATTAAAAAAAAGTCATAATGACGAAATCTAAAATTATTATGATATATATTATTAATATTAAGATTTACTCTATAATGAAATATTATATATTGCATTATGGTTTAATTTATATATTACTCTTAGATGAAAAATATGGTATATAGCATTATTGCTTTTTTTTGTAAGATAATACCAATATTAATTGCTTATTTTTAAATTAATGTTTGATTTATCATATAAAGTATCAAAATTTCAGTAAGATTTGTTCATTTGTTTCTTTAGTTTATCGGCTTTAAATCAACCAATTTAATTACTATAATTTTTTTAGAAACTGATAATATTGTGATTTCAATATTTTACTAATTTATAAAATTACAAATGTTTCAGTTTGGAATTAAATAAATTATTTATTAATAATTAATTGAAAATTATATTTGTTTTAAATGTTAATGATATCTTTAAATATTTTACTTTTAAATTGTAGATAAACCATAACATTATTTCAATTTTTTTAAAAAAACAAACCATTATATATTTATATTTTTAGTAAATTATTAAAGTTATATATTTACATAAAATTATTTTATGGTAATTATTAATTTATGATATTAACGGAACCATATAATTATATAGATTTTCTTAAAAACAATTATCTTATCGATTTGTATCAAATTTTGAACAAGTCCAATGTGGGACTAAGAAAATTTATTAATTTATTCAACTAATAATATTTAATAGATAAGTAACAAACTATTTAACTAATAATATTTAATTATTGAAGAGTCAAAAGTGATTCAATATATAGATAAATATTATATACCTAAATCGTTGAAATTGGTGAAAATAATGAATCATATCATCAATTACTGGATATAGAAAATCTGTACGGTAACTTCGCATTTTTACCCAGCTATAACATGTGTTATGCATGCTACTTAATTTTTAAATTAATTTAATTAACTTACATTACAATTAAATTATCTTATACATCATAAAAAATCAAAAAATTATATTGTCACTGTTATAGTATAATATTATATAAAATTTATATAATTTAAATTATAATAAATTTAAGTAAATAATAATTGTTTCACTCCGCACATAGTGCGGGTTATTATCTAGTCTTATATATTATTTGCAAAGTCAGAAACGCACCACAACGCTTCTTAGATGAGTTGTTTGCCTTTTACCCCTCATGGGCCTTTTATCCCTCATTGGAAAAACTACTTTAATTTTAATAAAATTATTTCGTAAATACCGGTTTACCCCTCACAGAGGTTGTTTGCCTTTTAAAGTTGGTCTATATAAATTCATTTTTGATTAGTTTTTTTTTTTAAATTACTGATCAGGTTTTTAAAAATTTATGGGTTTTTTATGATTTATGTTTGGTCCATTCTAACTTTTTTAATTTATTATGTTTTTGTATTAGGTTTGTGTTAAACCTAATTTAGTTTTATCTAGCTGTTTTTTAGTTTTCCGCTGGACCTAATTTAAACCATAACAAATGAAAACCTTAGATTCAAGATAATTATATATACAAACATGAGTCTCAATCAGCTAAGCCGTTTAGATTTTAGTTATTTATTGTGTAGGTTATAGTTTATTCTGTGTTTTTCTTTTTTTTTTTCTCTGTTTTCCTTCATTACTTTCATTCAGATCCTGATGTTTTGTCTTCTCATGTTTGTGCAAGCAGTATATATTATTGGCAGATCATCGAAAGTCTTTTAGTAGGGGTAGTTCTCGCATGGTCAGCTTCGAGATCACTCAACACAACCGTCATGTATGTACTCCTTTGCTCATATACTTTTTTCTTACTTTCAGCCAACGCTAATCAGTAAATCTTGACGAGTTCAACGTATGCCTATTGATTTTTGATTAAAGGTGTTCGTATTTTTCAGGTTTTCTTTTGTTATTTTCGATGAATTTGTGCTCATCTTTTACATGAGGGGAAGACGATATTGCAAGGGTTTTTACAGATTAGCGGGAATATTTTAATAAAGTAAAAATAGTACATGTAGTAATCAAATGGGGTTGGGCTTTGATTATCTTTGAATCGACGGCTTTCAATGGTTTTGGTGTCGAGAACATTTTTAAACGACTTTGATGTTTTTTAATTTGGATTTTAGCAGGGTACATATATCATAGATTTTGGTCGTTTGGATTCTCAAACCCCGTCTTTAGTTGCTTGACTGTTGAAAGCAATGAGCTGAAACTGCGGTTACAAAGGATGAGCATCAAGTTCATAGGGTTTGCGGTTGCAAACGATGGTCTGTAGTTGCAAACAAACGATTCAAATCGCATATGTAACAACAGGAATATCTCTCCATGCTAGAGAAGGCACTGCACAATTAGTCCAAATATTTTTGTTTATTGAAAATATTTTCGATTGCTAACGTGTTCGGCAAATGCTTCACGTCTTTTAACGTCTCCAGCAGTGCATTCGGTGGTGGTGGGTCTTCTTTCGTTTTTATTTTTGTTCTTTTGTTGTTTTGTTTTTATTTTTTAAATTGTTGTTGTAATATTGTTTGGTTGTTTGATGTTCTCAAGCATATCTCTAATGTTGTTTTTTCAGTTATCTTTCTTCGTGATAAGTTGATATATGATTTGCTACGTTGAACGAGGTAAGTGTTTATTTAATTTTTATGCTGTGATTTCATGTTTTATCTTTCATTTATACTCTTGCTGTTTATGTTCTTCGGTTTTCTCTCTTCGTGTGATAGGTTGATCTATGATTTGCTATCTTGAACAATGTATGTTGATCTATGATTTGCTAAACCTAATATAGAACATAAAACCCCTAATCCGTTTGGGTATATATATTGCTTGCTAGCTAAGTATTTTTATATCATATTGCGTTAGTCTTAACTCTTAAGTATCTAATGACTTATCTTGCTTCTAATTTTTTATGATAGATCTATGATAGTTCGTGTATTTGTGTTAGTTATGATATGTATTCCTTATATGTACTTTGTTTTGCATCTTCTTCAGAGAAAGAGATGTATCAGTTCGTCTTAAAAAATGTATGTTTAACGTGACATATTTAGTTTATTCAATTTTTGTAATTGTGTTATATTGATTATATTATTATTTTTTGTAGTGTGGGGTTGTTGGAGGATTCTTATCGAGTAATCTGATATTTGATTCTTTTTCTTTTTAACGATTTATAATTTGGTTTTCATTTGTGTTGCTTTTTCAGGATCCTTACCCGGGAAAGAAAAATATTTGTATTTAAACTTTATTATTATAGAACATAAACTTCGGTTTTGTCTTGGTTGATGTATTTGATTTTGATATTTTAAATACAAAATTATTTTAGCCATTTTTATGGTTTTTATTCTAATTTTGTGATTACACTTTTTCTTTTAGATTTTTTCAGGAGAATGTCTTCAAAGGGAGAAGTAAGTTCGAAAGCAAAATTGATAAGAAGGTGTTTAGTTTTTTTTGATATGTTTAGTATGTTCGATTTTGCATCGTTTAAGCTTAGAACATAAACTTTGGTTCTATTTTCCAGGAGAAGGTCTTCAAAGGGAGAAGTAAGATTGAAAGCAAAATATATAAAAAGGTGTTCAGTTTTTCAAACTTAGCTTTGTGATCGAAAGAAAAAGCAGAAACTTTCAAAGGCTGATTTGAATTTGTTTCAGTGGCTATACTTTTCTTTAGTTTGATTTAATTTGTGTTTATTTTTACAAACATTTTTTATAGTTTTAATTTAGTTACTGTAATTATTTGTTTATTATGTGTTTTTAGTCGAGACAGGTGAAGAATAGAATTACTAAATTAAATTAAATTAAAAAATCTTTAAATTAAATTACTAAAATTATTTTTGTATCTTGTGGCTCAAGCTACATTTCTGATATTTGAGTGATTTGTGAGTATTTTTTATGCTATGTGGATTCTACACAATATTGCAAGTAAGTGAGGAGTGGAACACTTGGTAAAGATAACTCGGAGTTGCTACTGCTCATTGCAAGATTATTCGTTTGTTGCAGACTTCATTAAATTTGTGTGTGGTCAAGAGACACTTCTTTAAAGACGTCTTACTTGTGTATGCTTTGATCCTTGACTGCTTACTCTGTTTCTTTCTTTGCAACAATACATGTATATGCTTGATTACAGTGATTTTATTTGAATTGGACACTAACTCTTCTATACTCTTATCTGGGTTGTAGATTGTCCAATCCAGAGGTGAGCAAATGAAATGGAAAAGGAAATTCAAAAAAAGCATGAAAATTACAGTGGTGATGATGATGTAAATTTTGATTTTTCAACCACTAATATTATTTTGTTTATTATAAAGTACGCTTATTTCATTTTGTTTTTTATTAGTTACGTTCTCATAGGGAACCAACCATATATTTCTTATATGATTTCTCTTTACAACATTTTATGGAAATTGTGTATGTTTCTTTCAAAACTTAAAACAAATAGTGACACACGCCTACAAGCAGTAACCGTGTATGGTGATGGGATTGGGCCGCTGGTTGTTCAACTCTTTCGGCTTGCAATCAATGGATGGGCTATGGAAGGAAGTGGATCGAGATGGAGATCAAGACAAAGAGTTGTGCCACTCTATTTGCAAGATCTAGCGAATGAGATGAATAGAGAGATGGAATGAAAGTCACCACAAGGCTTTATGGATCTAAACCTTGATAAGACAAAGAACTCTCAAGCAATGAATCACACAAAGCTTTAGAGAACAAGGAGTTGGTACTTAGCCAAGAAGTTCGTGCTTTATTGATATGTTGAAAAGAATACACGGCTGTGAGGAGACTTTATAAACAGTCCGAACAGCTTTGCCCTTCTAGGGGACTTGAAACAGATTACAAAACCCTTAGGTTAAACTACTTGGCTAACAATGCCTTAAAACGAAAATGTAAATAAAAATGTGGCCAACATGCCTTATACTAAAGTTTAAATGAAATAAAACTTAAACCAAGAAACAAAACAGAAAAGGTTTGATTAGTAGAACTAAACCATATGGAAATTAAGGATTCGGATCATACCTTGGTTTAGCTCAAAGTGATGTGTTTTACTTAGATGACGTGATGGTGAATAAGGAAACTCCTTTATTGGCATGAATCAATGGCCAGTCACGTGTATAACCTATGCTTTTGATGTGAGGGCCGTTGATGATGTCTAAACCGCCTTCTTGCTCGTTGGGAAGGTCTTCTTGCTTGTTGGGAATGCCCTCCTCGTCTAGATATGCCCTCACCATTGCTGCTTCTTTGGCGATGCTCAATTGGCTTAGTTGAGTAGTGACATCTTCTAAGTGCTGGGAAGTGATCAGCGTCTCTACTGCTTGGTTGAAGCCATCAGCTAAGTCTTTAGTTCCTGATCTTGTTCTTGGAGCTTGTCTCATGGTAGGAACGTCAGCTTCAGCTCCTAAGTTTGTATCATCCTCTCCCCCTTGGGAAGGTTCTGTCCTCAGAACAGATTCACCTACATCAAACGGTAGCAAGTCAGATACATTGAAAGTAGTAGAGATGTTAAACTCACCTGGAAGTTCAATCTGATATGCATTGTCATTGATCTTCATGAGGACTTTGAACGGGCCATCTCCTCTTGGTAACAGCTTAGACTTCCTCTGAACTGGAAACCTCTCGGTTCTCATGTGCAGCCAAACCCAATCGCCAGGCTCAAAGGTAACTTCTCGGCGTCCCTTATCAGCATTCTTCTTGTAGTGCTCGTTCCTCTTCTCTATGTTCTCCTTGACCTTCTTGAACATAGTCTTCATCAGTTCGGCCTTACTAACTCCATCTTGACTCACTTGTTGCACCGGCGGTAAAGGAGTAAGATCTAAAGGAGCAATGGGTCTAAAACCATAGACAATCTCAAAGGGTGAAAGCTTAGTAGCCGAGTGGGGTACTCTATTGTAAGCAAACTCAATGAAAGGTAAACAGTCTAGCCAATTCTTTAAATTTTTACCAACCGTAGCCCTTAAGAGGGTGGAGAGTGTACGGTTGACTGCTTCAGTCTGTCCATCGGTATGTGGGTGACAAGTTGTTGAGAAGAGAAGCTTAGTCCCAAGCTTCCTCCAAACGGTTCTCCAGAAATGGCTCAAGAACTTGGTGTCTGGGTCAGAAACAATGGTTCTTGGAAGTCCATGAATCCTCACCACCTCTTTAAAGAACAAATCAGCAATCTGGGTAGCATCATTAGTCTTGGCACATGGGATGAAATGCGCCATTTTAGAGAAACGGTCCACCACAACAAAGATTGAATTCTTGTTTCTGATCTTGGGTAAGCCTAAAACAAAATCCATAGAAATGTCTACCCATGGTAGGTCAGGTATAGGTAAAGGAATGTATAAGCCATGGGGATGCAACCTGGATTTTGCTTTCAAGCAAGTGATGCACTTGGAGCAGAACCTCTCAACGTCACGTCTAAGATGAGGCCAAAAGAAATGCTCCTTGACGATGCTAAGCGTTTTGTCCATCCCAAAATGTCCCATGAGGCCTCCACTGTGTGCCTCCCTTATGATGAGTTCCCTAACCGAGCTTTGAGGTAAGCATAGCCGGCGATCCTTGAATAGAAAGTCATCATGCCTGTAAAAAGAACCAAACACTCCTCGGCTACATTGGTTATAAAGCTCTTTCAAGTCAGGATCCTCTCCGTATAGTTGCTTGAGATGCTCAAACCCCATGATCTTAGCCTCCATTGTTGAGATGAGGGCGTGTCTCCTTGATAAAACATCCGCTACAACATTCTCCTTTCCCTTCTTGTATTTGATTACATAGGGAAATGTGTCTATGAACTCAAGCCATCTAGCATGCCTCTTTTTCAAAGTAGTTTGGCCTCTCAAGTACTTGAGGGTCTCATGATCTGTATGAATAACAAACTCTTTAGATAAAAGGTAATGCTGCCAAGTTTCAAGAGATCTTACTAGAGTATATAGTTCTTTGTCATAGGTAGGGTAGTTAGGGGTTGCTCCATTGAGCTTTTCACTGAAGAAAGCCACGGGTCTCCCTCCTTGAGTAAGAACAGCTCCGATTCCTGTCCCTGATGCATCACATTCAACTTCAAACATTTGGTTAAAGTTAGGTAATGCCAAAACAGGCGCATGTGTAAGGCTATCCTTAAGCCTTTGCAATGCTAGCTCCTGTGCCTCTCCCCATGAGAATGCTACATTCTTCTTGATCACCGAGGTTAAGGGGGCGGCAATGGTGCTGAAATCCTTCACGAATCTCCTATAGAAGCTGGCTAAGCCGTGGAAGCTCCGGACATGACCGATGGTGGAGGGGGTTGGCCAGTCCTGAATCGCCTTGATCTTCTCTTCATCCACTTTAAGCCCCTGTGAACTTACTACAAAGCCTAAAAACACTAACTGATCAGTGCAAAAGGTACATTTCTTTAGGTTCGCATGTAAGCCTTCCAACCTTAACGTTTCTAGCACCTGCTCAATGTGTTTAAGATGATCATCTAAGCTAGAGCTATAGATCAGAATGTCATCAAAATACACAACTACTGACTTACAGATGTATGCTCGCAGTACATGGTTCATGGGCCTCATGAAGGTGCTCGATGCATTGGTGAGACCGAAAGGCATGACCAGCCATTCATATAAACCTCTCTTGGTCTTGAATGCTGTCTTCCACTCGTCGCCCTCTTTCATTCTGACTTGGTGGTAGCCACTCTTGAGATCAACCTTTGAAAATATTGTAGCTCCACTCAACTCATCTAGCATATCATCTAGCCGAGGGATGGGGTGCCTATACTTGATGGTGATATTGTTTATAGCTCGGCAGTCTACACACATCCTCCATGATCCGTCCTTCTTTGGTACTAACAAGACCGGTACAGCGCAAGGACTTAAGCTTTCTCGGATGTATCCTTTGGACATAAGCTCCTGAACTTGTGCTTCTAGCTCCTTTGCTTCCTCCGGGTTAACTCTATAAGCTGGCCGGTTGGGTAAAGGTGCTCCGGGTATAAGGTCTATATGGTGCTCAATGCCTCGGATGGGTGGTAAACCAGCTGGTATCTCCTCAGGGAAGACATCTTTGAATTTCTCCTAAAGCTCATTCATCTCGGCGGGTAAAACAGTCTCCTCTTGACCTGAAAACAACCCTTCTCTAAAGATCATGAGTAGCACCTGCGTTTTGGATTCTAAAGCCTTTAAAACATTACTAGGAGTAACATAAAGGCTAGTTTTACTTACCTTAGCTCCTTTGTCCATAGCCATTTGGAGATTAAAGACTTCTTGGGGTGTAAGTGGAGAAAGGTTATGCTTCTTCTTGTTGTGAGAGAAGCTGTAAAAGTTGGTACGGCCATTGTGTATCGTTTCCTTGTCAAACTGCCATGGTCTACCAAGTAGAATGTGGCCTGCTTGCATGGGAACTACGTCACATAGAACCTGATCTTCATACTTGCCAATGCTGAATGGTACTAACACTTGCTCTCCTATCTTTAGCTCTGTCTCGTCATTCAACCATTTGAGTCTGTAGGGTCTCGGGTGCTTTGTCTTCTTGAGGCCTAGCTTATCTACAAGATACTTACTAGCCACGTTAGTACACGAACCACCATCTATGATGAGACTACATACCTTGGTGTTCACAGTACAGCGTGTATGGAAGATGTTCTCTCTTTGAATGGTTTTTGGATCAAACATGGTGCTGAGAACTCTCCGGGTCACTAGTAGCTCTCCCTCGTCAGGAAAATCAGTCACTTATTCCTCTGAATCATCAAACTTGGCCTCGGCTTCATCTTGGGATTCATACTCGCCATCTTCCTTGAGTAACATCACCCGTTGATTTGGACATTCTCTAGCGTAATGGCCTCTTCCTTGGCACTTGAAGCATGTAACATCTCTAGCTCGCTGGTTTTGGGGCTTGCTTGTCTCGCCAGTAGCTGCATTAGACGTCTCTACAACCGGCTTCTTGTACTTGGAAGCTGCTTCTGGTGCTTTGCCTCTATCAAAGGCTCTCGGCTGTGAACTCCAAGTGGGTTTAGCTCTAGCAGTAGAGGCTGACTTCCTCTTGACGTGCTGCTCAGCTTGTACATCTAAGTGTAGGAGCTCATCAAGGTCTCGGTAGGTTGTCCTCTCCACCTTTCTTGCTATTCGATCATGTAACCCATCAATGAACTACGCCATGAGGGTTTCTTCGGTCTCATTGGTCTCCAAGCGATTTTTGAGTAGCTCAAACTCCTCAAAATACTCCTCAATGGATCTAGTGCCCTGTGTGAGCTTTCTGAACTTCTTCTGTAGGTCACGGTGGTAGTAGGAAGGAACATATCTCTTCCTCAAGTGGTAGCGCATCTCTGCCCAAGTGGTGATCTGATCGTGTCTATGTCTCCTTCTCTCCGAAACTTCTCTGTCCCACCAGGAAAGAGCATTCTCGGTGAGTTGTGCAGCCGCTAGGGAGACCTTCTTGGCGTCGTGGTACTGGTAGTAGTCGAAGATATACTCCATTCTTCTCTCCCAATCCACATATGCCTCGGGGTTGACTCTTCCGGCGAATGTGGGTGCTGTAAGCTTGATATCCTTTCCCCCAAGCCACAGTTGATCATCTCCTCGGTCTCTCCCTCTTCTAGGACGATCATGGTACCTCCTTTGCCTCGGGTTAGGATTGTCTTCCTCCAACTCGGCATGTCATCGTCAGTTTCACTTTCCCCTTGTGGTACGGGAGTCCTCTCTCGGTTTCCAGGGCCATTGGGAGCTCCGGCGGGAGGTGGTGGTGGCAGTCGCTGCTCCAACTGATTCATCCTAGCACTGATGCCTTGAATAGACTCGAGCATCTGCCTCATAACATCAGCTTGATCTGCTTCTCCCATCTTAGTACCTACAAAGTTTCAAAGATCAAGTGCTTAATGGGTTCTAATATGAGTCAAGTAAAACAACAGCTTATGAGCTATAGTCCTAATGCTCAATACTAGGAACCGTTCTAATCACTAGCAAGGTAACCTCACACGGTAAAGACAATATGCAATTAATCCAAAACAAGTAAGAACTAATTCGCAATATGACCGTTATGGAAAGAGTTCTTAAAAACTAAATATGCACCTTTAAAGCTGAATAATATTTATGATTTTTTTTTGTAAGGTATGAAACAATACGAAATTATGCAATAATGAAAACTTCTTTTGGGGTTTTTGGGATTGAAAATCAAATCAAAACAGTAGATAATGAAAACTTTTTTTATGATTTTTTTTTTTTGAATGATGAATGAAACTAAGAACCAAAGCGAAAACTAAGAAGAAAGGATGCAAAAGGGATAGAGTACACCTGTTCAGGGAACCTTTCGGCTCTGATACCAGATGACACACGCTTACAAGCAGTAACCGTGTATGGTGATGGGATTGGGCCGCTGGTTGTTCAACTTTTTCGGCTTGCAATCAATGGATGGGCTATGGAAGGAAGTGGATCGAGATGGAGATCAAAACAAAGAGTTGTGCCACTCTATTTGCAAGATCTAGCGAATGAGATGAATAGAGAGATGGAATGAAAGTCGCCACAAGGCTTTATGGATCTAAACCTTGATAAGACAAAGAACTTTCAAGCAATGAATCACACAAAGCTTTAGAGAACAAGGAGTTGGTACTTAGCCAAGAAGTTCGTGCTTTATTGATATGTTGAAAAGAATACACGGCTGTGAGGAGACTTTATAAACAGTCCGAACAGCTTTGCCCTTCTAGGGGACTTGAAACAAATTACAAAACCCTTAGGTTAAACTACTTGGCTAACAATGCCTTAAAACGAAAATGTAAATAAAAATGTGGCCAACATGCCTTATACTAAAGTTTAAATGAAATAAAACTTAAACCAAGAAACAAAACAGAAAAGGTTTGATTAGTAGAACTAAACCATATGGAAATTAAGGATTCAGATCATACCTTGGTTTAGCTCAATGTGATGCGTTTTACTTAGATGACGTGATGGTGAATAAGGAAACTCCTTTGTTGGCATGAATCAATGGCCAGTCACGTGTATAACCTATGCTTTTAATGTGAGGGCCGTTGATGATGTCTAAACCGCCTTCTTGCTCGTTGGGAAGGTCTTCTTGCTTGTTGGGAATGCCCTCCTCGTCTAGATATGCCCTCACCATTGCTGCTTCTTTGGCGATGCTCAATTGACTTAGTTGAGTAGTGACATCTTCTAAGTGCTGGGAAGTGATCAGCGTCTCTACTGCTTGGTTGAAACCATCAGCTAAGTCTTTAGTTCCTGATCTTATTCTTGGAGCTTGTCTCATGGTAGAAACGTCAGTTTCAGCTCCTAAATTTGTATCAAATAGTAACGTAATTGTTTGTTGGCATTGATATGATCTCATATAAGATCCTATTGATTTGGCTTCCAGTGAATTACGTTTAGTTACGTTTGCTCTTTTGCATATGTTGAGAAGTTGTAAAAATGCATAATGGTGTTATTATCTGAAAGATATGTAAAATGGGTGAATCGATTTTGAATTAATGCATAGAATTTTAAGTTACTCTATTTCTATATATATATGATGATGCTCTGGTAGTAATTCGTTTATTCTGTTTTCAAAATGTTGGTTCTTATTTTTGAGGCACAATAAGGACAGGAAACACAATACTGTAAATGTAAAATGAATAATAGACAAAAAAACTATTAAATTAAATTACTAAAGTTACATGTTACATGAGTACACGCACCATTATAAAAGGTCTTAGTCTAAGGTGATTTCTACATTGATGAAGTCTTCTTCTTAATGTGAAAGTATTTGTTTTCACTGTTAGAACAATCAATAACCTCGTATAATCTTTTCTTTTACTTTTTTTTTTTTGTAAATTTGAATTTGTTTCCAAATCATATATATTTATATTTTTCTTTAATTTTTGATGAGAGACGTTGGGATGGGAAATTTTCATGGCTTAGCCCAGAGAAAAATATCGTGATAATAGCGGAATCGAAGAGTCTTTCACATAGAAAGACGAACACATATCTGAAGTATTTTGGGAACTGGATCAGATTAGATGCGACTTAAAGCACGATGTAGGGGTTTGAAGAGTTGAGCAAATGAAGAAAAAGAAATCATCTATACAAAGAGAGGATATTATTCTTAAGTAAATTTATTTTGTTATGGTTATAGTTCTTAAGTCTAGTGATAGTGATGTGTATTTTTGTTTCTTTAAAAAAGAAATTAAAATATTTTTTAAAAAAATAAAGAACAATGTAAAAACTTAAGTTAGACTTATAAGAGAACTAGGGTTTGTGGGTTTAAAGAGAGATTTTTATTAGAATTGAGCCAGAGTTTGAGAGATACAAAGTAGTTTAGGTCATCGAAATAAGAACGCCGACCTAGACTTTTAAGGAAAGTAAATCGAGAGCTAAGAATAATGAGATTGCTTAGTTTGTCCTAGGTCTCGAAAGAGTATTTTTGGATGATCTAAGAAGTTGATGGACTTCCTTTATTTATAGCCGATCAGGTCGGTCTTCTATGTCCGTTTGGAAAAGGAAAGTCTTCTTGTCGATAAGACTAAACTTCCGTTTTTCCCAGGTTTGCTTGATAAATGGAAGATTTCCATTTATTTGGCCGACCTGAACCTTGTAAAATAGGCCGACCAATATTCATATAGGGCTCTTAGAGATGGTACGAATCTCATCTCTAACAGTAAGTCCACACCCAGTTCGGCAAGTGAAGATACGGTACTTGGTGAATTTCAAGAGGTGTTGCGCAATATGGATTCTGGTCGGCTGACAAAAGAGTTAGAATATAAAATGTAATTAGAAAAAGGCAATCTTACTTAGAGTTCAGATCGGCTCGATGGTGTGAGTCAGGCAATGAATCAAGGCGCAAAAAATTCCCGCCAAAAATATTGTAGACTAGGCCTAGGTCTGCGCATGCAACACTAGATTTGACATGTGCCAATCACTAGGAGAGGAGGGCGAAGAGGCCGATTAAAATATAATGAAAAAGAAATGCGAAAGATCGCCAATCTAATGATGACTCTCGATAACAGCTCTCATTTCTGTATAAATAAGAGGGGTTCAGCCTTCATTTTTTCACTTCTGCATTTCAGCGAAACTCTGTCAAAAGGTTTTCTCTATTCCCTCTCTCCTTTTTTCTTCATTTTTATATTTTATGATTTAGATTTCCGCCGCATTTCGTTCGATCTCCGCCACGTGATTTCTTCGATCAGTGTGAAGTCGCCGTTGTAAGTTCAGTCTACGATGAATAAGAGTTTAAGCATCAGAGAAAGCCGATCTGAATCAGAAAAGAACAGATCGGCCCAAGCAAGAGCCGATAAGATCGGCGTCTCATTAGAGGATAGTCTAGAAATGTCCTGAGCCGACCAGGCTGCGAGGGGCCAATCAAAAGGAAAGCAGGTCGCTTTTAGTGAGCCAGAATCAGATCGGTCTTCAGATGCAAGCGAGCTCTCCGCACTCGATCGGGCGTTCCAGGAACGTGTTCGGGAGAAGAATCAACAAGCGGCAGCTGATCGATTTCATGCCGACCAGACTGGAGCCGTCCAAAGATCCGGTGAAACATCATCTCGGGTCAAATTCGAGATCCCTGAGCTGCGAGACGAAGCCGACGAGAGAGGGGGGTCGAACGAGATGGACATTTCGGACGAACTGAATGCAATCATCATAGAAGATGAAGTAAATTAGTTCGGTATCATTGATATGAATCCCCCGGCGAAGAAGGCCAAGAAGCGAAAAAGGGAGGAACTGATCAAGCTGATCTGTAATAATGCCTTGGCAGTGATGCCGACTATGTCAACTATGGAGTCTCTGGTCACCTTAAAAGAAGACTGCGATATCGGTCTGGAGGTGATTTTTATGGTGCCGAGCCCTTCCGAACGGCCATGGGATGCTCCAGTGGGCTGGTTCTGCATATACGAGTGCTTATTCAAGGATTTTCATCTTTGGTTTCCCCTGCCAAGGCTGCTGTTGGAATTTGCCGATTATAAGGAGATGCCGATCTCGTAATTCTCACATTCCACAATTCGCATGATCGTCAGTATGTTGGTGATGTCGATCAGGCACAACATTCCTCTTAGCCGTGCTGCGTTTGATGCGATGACGAACGCCAGGAGAACCAAGGAGAAATTAAGGAACTGAGGCTCGTACTACACAAGCATGAAGACTCGGTTCAATATAGTAAATGGTGGTCAGAAATCGAAGGTCAACGACTGGAGGGATCATTATTTGTTTGTACTGATCAATGAGTTTTCCATCGCCGACATATATATCGAGATTCGAACGAAATGGGCGGAGGTCATGGGTAGAGACACACCCGATCTGAAAAGTTTGTAGACATTCGAATATCGTAATTTTTCTGATCGGTCTCTTTATTCTTTGCAGGTAACAGGCATCTTCCAATCGTTGACGACCCGCTCGATATATATGACATCTCTGAATGGTTCGCAGCAATCAATGCAATTACTTGGCCAGAAATCATGCTAGTTATGCTAGTTAGTTCTCGTTGAATCTTGTATTAAAAGTACCGGGTTAGCTAACACTCCTTTAATTTTTCAGCTGCCCGCCGAAACCGATCAGAAATGATGAAATCGCGCTCGTTTAGAGATTTATCCGCCGATCTGGAACTGATGTTCGAATCTCCGGGCACTAAGGAGGCTGAAAATCATAAATCAGTGACACCAACGGGAGAGAGCAAGGAAACGGTCGTCTCGGAGACTGGTCCTGAGGGCGATTTGGCCATTGCCCAAACGGAAGCCGACAAGAAAGCTGAGAAAAACATGGCTAGGGCTAAAAAATCGGCTGACAAGAGAGCTGCCAAGAAGGCAGAGAAAGCCCAGAAGAGGGCCGACCTGGAAGGGCGCACGAGCGAAGACAGACAAGATGCGGGTGACATGCCCGAGGATTCGCAACGGTTAAAGCGACCTTGCATCAAACGGGAGCTTCATCCATTCGGGTTTTCCTACGACTACCGAGGAAATGGTACATTGATGTCTGACTCAGTCTCTTGCCTGGATTACTTCCTCAGATTGAAGGATCACCTGGCTCTACCTCCAACGGACCCCCGAAGCTGAATCCGGAGCGACGCGATCGCGCGATTTGCTAACTATCAAGCCAAGGTAAGAAAATCCTAAACGTTGCGTGATTTGGCTTCTCTTTTTTTGTAACTCAGAGATTTTTCTTACGTTTATACATGCTCTTAGCACCACGCTGACGGTCATATGTGATTACGACCAGGATTCTAAGAAGTGTGCAGCCGACCAGGCCGAGAGGGAGGTGGTTAAGGAGACTCTTGAAGCCGAGAAGAAATAGAGTGCCGAGCTGGCGGCTTCACTACAGAGTTCTTCGGATGAACTTGCTAAAGCCTGCGCCGATAGCTCTGAGAAGTTCAAGCTTCTTAATCGAGCTGTGAGGCAGATTACGCGAGAGAGAATGAAGGCCCAAGAGAAGCTCGATGCCGAGCTGAAAAGGGCTAACGAAAAGAAAATCGCCTTCGGTCAAGAGGTGGCTACACGCGTAGCCGCTAAGGTGAACGATCATTACGCCAGTTTGGTGGCAAAGGTGAAGAAATCTCTCTCTCAGAAAGAGAAAGTCGAGGAACTAATCTCAACTACGGCTCAATGAAATGGCGCATAAAAGGCCCTCATCATCATTCGGAGGCAGGGTTACGAGTTCCCAGCCTTGGTCGAGGAGAATGTGGACAAAATGATCACGGAAAGCAAGGCACAGCAAGATACCTTCGAGGTAGTTAGTGGTACCCGAGGTCGCCTTTGTCGAAGTGTCGAATGTTCCCGAAAGGTCGCCTTCTAATGCATCAACAAGATGCCTTCTAACTACCTCGAAGGCATCTTGTTATCAACCAAGTCAGTCTGCATTTT
This sequence comes from Thlaspi arvense, assembly GCA_911865555.2. NCBI lineage: Eukaryota > Viridiplantae > Streptophyta > Magnoliopsida > Brassicales > Brassicaceae > Thlaspi > Thlaspi arvense. The sequence goes on from OU466860.2 coordinate 19,234,667, forward strand.
CTTCCTTGGTGTTTTCGTAGACTTTTTGAGGGACGAGGTCGCCTTTGTTGAAGTGTCGAATCTGGACTTTTTTATTGTAGTACCGAGCTGCTTGATTTTGGTAGTTATGCATTCTGAGCAAAGCCTGGTTGCATGTTTCTTTGAATGTGTCGAGATTATCGACCAGCATCGTTGCGTTTATTTCGGGAACATTCGGGAGTACTCTTCACCGCAAGCTGCCGACGTTGATCTCCACAGGAACCATAGATTCGCATCCGTATGTGAGTGAAAAAGGAGTCTTCCCGGTTGCCGTTCTAGGAGTTGTGCGATAAGACTAAAGTACGCCGTCTAACTCGTCTGCCCAAAAATCTTTCTTGGCATTGAGACGCTTCTTAATGCCGTCCAGGATAGTCTTGTTGGTGGCTTCGGGTTTGTCTGTTGCCTTGCGGATGGCAGGGTGTAGATTTGTTGAGGCGAATTATCTACTTGTCACAGAAAGCTGCGAGATTCTTCGATCTGAACTGGGGGCTGTTATCAGTGACGATCTCGTAGGGGAGACCGTGTCAGCATATGATGTACCTCCAGATGAAGTTTTGTACTTCTGTGGCGGTGATGTCGGCTAACGCCTTAACTTTGACCCATTTAGTGAAATAGTCAGTCATGATGAGCACGTACTTGCGTTGGCGAGAAGAAATCATTGGTCCGACGATGTCCATTGCCCACCACATAAAGGGCTACGGAGGGATCGCTGAAGTTAGAAACTCTGTTTGTTGTTGGATCATCGGGGCGTGTCGCTGACAGTATTCGCATTTCTGAGCATATTGAATGCAGTCTTCTTGCATAGTTGGCCACAAAAAGCAATGTTGCTTTATCTTGAGAGCGAGAGCTCGTTCGCTGGAATGATTTCCACCCGCACGGTCATGAATATCTTTGATGCACCGTTGGACTTCGTCGCCATGAAGACAGGTAAGCAAGACGCCTGACTCGGACCAACTACACAAGACTCCTTCGATAATTGTGTACTTAGCACTTCATGCATGAATCCGTCGAGCTGCCCACTTCTCCGTCGGTAATTTGCCAGTCTCGAGAAAACATCGGTTCTCGATTTGCCAATCCGCTGCTGGCTGGTCGTCAGGGGTTGCTGCAGGAGCGATTTCGTCGTTGTCAGCTGTGATCTGGAGAACCTCTTGTGTCGAGGTTATGCTGGGTTGGGAGATCCCCTTAACTGGATTAGTTCTCCGAAGGGCTGAGTCTCTGTTCGACGCTATAGCAGCTAGGGCGTCGGCGCCAGTGTTGGCAGATCGGTCGATCTGATGTAACTCAAAGGTCTTGAACTCCACAGCTAGCTGCTTCACCAGCTTCAGGTAGGCGTCCATTCGATCGTCTTTTGCATCGTACTCTCCACTGACTTTCTTGGGGACAAGCTGTGAATCGCTGAACGCCCAAATATGTTGAACGTTCATCCCTCGAGCTAGACGGAGGCCTCCTATCATGGCTTCGTATTCGGCTTCGTTGTTGAATGCGTGATAACAGGTTTTTTATTGTGAGAGTGCTAACAGAGGTTATCAAAACTCAAATGCAACACTGAGATGTAGTATAACATGAAAGTGAGGTATCAATCCACACCTAGGAGCAGGAAGTATACTAAGAATGCAAGGGAATGAGCAAATCTAAGCAGAATAGTAAAATGATTGGTAAATTTAAGAAAAACTAAGTGCAACGATCTAATGCAATGCAAAACAATTTTAAAATCTCTGGAAGAGGGTTAACTACCACGATGAACAAGCAAAAGATTAAAAATGCAAGACTACTAAAAACTAAAAATCGACCAGTAAATCGACCACAGGATCGAGCACTGGATCGAGCAGAATGGATTGATCTAACAAACAACTTCAAGCGAATGACTTCTACCGAACAGGATGCAAACTAAATGGCAAGCGGATGATGAACAGGGGTTTAAAACACTAAAACGAAGAGTCCAGGGTCGAGTGTCATATTCAAGGGTCTCAAAGGTTTAAGCTTTGGTTTGAAAACATTTAGATCTACTAACTTTGTGAGGTTCTCTAGCCTTGAAAACAAAACAAGAACCATCCATGGCGTGTGATATGGTTCACTTCCTCAACCTCTTCTCGAAACCTAAGGCGTTTGGTGGAAAAAGTGATTGAAGAGCAAGAAAGACAGATTTCAAATATTGATCTAACTAATCCCCTAAACAACCATGGCATGTGGGAAAGGAAGGATTAGCCTCTAGGATCTGGTTTTCCAGGACATCTGAATCCTGTCAAGGTAAGATAGCCTTTTGTTCATAGAGACCTTTTCCAAGGCTCTCTAGGCTTTAAGATCCCAAGATCCTAGAAGAGAAGGTATGAAGAACAAACAAAACTCAGAGCTTTAAACCCTCAACCCTTTTGAATCACCTCAACCCCAAAACCCAAAACGACTACTCACTGCACATGTTTAAGATCGAAGCAAAAGCAATAAACGATAAGCTAAGCATGATTAACGAACGATTAAAGAAAAACTTGTTTGATATTAAAAGATTCAAAGGTTCAAAAACGAAAAGCTTCAGGTATTGCAACAATGGCGAATCGCCTAACTTAGAGAGAAAAACAGAAAAGACCGAATAAAGATAGTGAAAGGGAATGGCTGCTTTTGCCAAAAATGGCTAAACCGTTAGCTGGTGCCCCCCTCGCTAGCCGCCAAAGACAGTCGGACGGATAAGGTTTATCTGGGATTGGGCTGGAAGCTCGATCTGGCTCTCGATCTTTGTCTTGGATCGAATGGCTTTGGTCGATCACTGAGTCGATCGGGTTGGAAGCTCGATCTGGTTCTAATCTGCATGGCGTCATTTACGTCCGTACTTCAGATCGATCTCCTCTCTCGATCTTGATCTCGATCCTTCCTATTGAATCGACTTGGTGCACTCGATCTTCTGGTCGATCTCATCTAGATCGACCTGCCTTGCTCGATCCGCTACTCGATCTCGGGTCCTTAGCTGAATGGTTGAGTTTTCTAGCGTCCATAAGCTTCCTCACGAGCCTTAGCACGTCCACGAATCCTCCAAAGCTCCAAAGTGTCCAAAAACAACCTGAATATGATGCATAATGCAAGAAACATGCGAATGCTAATGCAAAAGTGCTCTAGGACCTAAGATGGTGCAAACTAGCCTAATGTGGAAGGTGAATGCATGAGAAACTATCCTAAATGCATACAAAATATACAAAATATATAGTAATATCCACTCCCCCAAACTTGCCTTTTGCTTACCCTCAAGCACACAAAATTCAAGAAGGAAGAGAGGTTTTAAAAACGGGGGTTTAAGCTTCTTGCAAAAGTGTTTTTCAAATGAATCAATTCAATGGTCCTAGTTCTTAATCCTAAAATGCAATGCACACACTCATACTCCAAAGAACTTAGCCATACTCATCACATAATGAATTTCAAATCGTGACTCTTATATCCCAAACAATCCAAGAATCCTATCCTTTAACATTCAGTAAGATCAAAACCGTGAATCACACTTATACATTTTAAAGCCGAACACATTTGGTTAAGGATAAAGGCTATGAGACTAGAATGATCTAATTTAAATGGGTTCTATAATGCAAGGGTTTCTCTCAAAAAGGGTATGAACTTATGCATAATGCTAAAGATAAAAGAAATTGATGCATACATGACTAGACTCTCATCTACCAATATACACTAACAATGATCCTAAAACCTCTCTCATTTCTTTTCTTTTCAGCTCACTCACCCTCCTAGATACTACCCTTATCAACAAAGCAATCAGCTTAGCAAAATCCCAAATAAAAACATCATTTCAAACTCTTTGGCTATTGGAAAGGCTGAAAACACATTTAGACTCTTTTCTATTCTTATTGATAGCTCTCTACTCATTTTTTTTTTTATTTGGCACTTAGGCTCTTTTCTTTTCTTTTTCTTATTCTTTTTCTTTGAGAGCTATCTTCTGAATTAACTAGATCTTTTCATTTTAAAAACATTGAGCCATCCACTTAAAACCGTTTTATTCACTTCAAACACCAAACTCCTTTTGAAACCGAAAACAAATAAGCAAACAAATAATCCCCATGAACTCCAAACCTAATCCTAAGCCTAAAACTAGCTTCAAAATGCAAAGCCAGCAATCAAATGAAAGCCTAATCATGTCGCCTAAACGTAACACGTTATGCCAAGTTCAAACCGAAAAGAGGCCTCACAATGATATCACACAAGAACATTTGGCTTGAAAGAAGGGTAAGGGTAATGGTGGGAGTTCTACATAGGCTCACAAAAGAGTGGTGAAAGGATGAAGAGAGCCTAAATATGTGTATGATCCATTTGTTCATTTTCAAATGCATAAGTATGATAATTAAGAAGATTCAAATTAAGATTCTCACTTATTAGGACAAGATTCAGTTCATGAATTTTCAAGTCAAGCCACGAAAATCAAAACACATGATCCAAGTATGGTTAGAGCTTACTTTCAAAGAGTGTACAATGCATCAAAGAACTACTAACTAGGGCTTTGAAACAATTCATGAGCTTAAAACATTTTTTTATGAAAAACTTTTACCCCTTATGCAAATGTAAAGAACCTAGATGCTTAAAAATTCTAGACTCAATCCTAAAATGTTTATTAAAGTGAATGCAACTACATGAAATTTTTTTGAAAATTTTTAAAAATTTTACCAATTTTTTTGTTCTTTTATATGCATTAGGATGTATGCAAGAATCAAAGGATGATAACAGAAAATAAGAAGAAAGAAAACATGTCAAACACACCACACACTCCCCCAAACTTGAATGACACCGTCTCGGTGGCAAACAAATCCAAGAGAGTTCAAAACATAAAGCAAAAACAAAGAAAGCATGTGTGGTATATACAAGAGATGGTTGTTGGTACCTCAGAGCTAAGAGGTGCTGGAGCTTGAGGTTGCTCCAGACCTCTTGCTCTTTGTGAGGTTGGGCAATCCATTCGTGACAAGCACCTGAGCCCTATGTTCTTGAGGAGTTGATCAAAATCTCCCAAAATCCCCATCTTAGACAGCAGACCCCTATCCGCGAACTTTGTTTGTTCGAACCGAAGCCTCTCTAGCCTCTTCTTGGCTTGCTTTACCTCCTTAGACCATCTGACCCTCTCCTGAACCACCACTTCTTGATCTTATCCTTCTTCTGCTGTCTACTCTCTTGTTCTATTTGGAGCCATGGTACCTGAAACACAATTCTCAAGCAAGAGAATGAGCAAAGGCGGCGAATATTGAGAGAAAGAGTAAGCAAGAAAGAAAAAGTTATAACTAATACCCTAGATTTTTGGGGAATTTATAAAAAATTCTAGTAAGATAATAGAGAAAGGAATCTAGAGATAGAATCAAAATCTAGAATTTTTCCTAATATCTAGCTAGTTTTAAAAATTCGCTAATCCCCTAACATCTATTATTCAAGCAATGCAATAAAAAGGAAAATTTCCAAAACATTTTGAGCAATTAATCGAAAATACCTTTGCAGAGATTGAAAACACAATGTTGTTGGCCCTTAGGAAAAAAAAATATCACTCTCTCTTGCTTAGAAAACTCGAAACACAAAAAATGAGAGAGTGTGTGTTTGCTTGAAAATATAAAGGCCAACAAAAATCTAAAACCGTGGGCAAGCTAGTGGTATCTGACAAAAAGCTTGGTCAAGGCACATCTTTCATGGTCAAAGATTCCTGCCTTGACCAAGATTTGAATTTAAAAACAGGAGGGAAAGATGAAAAGGGGGAAAAGAAATCGTTGCCTCGGCACGAGATCGAGTCCATTTGGTCAATCTAGGACTCGATCTCATGCCCATAATGGCTTGGATCGAGAGGTTCGATCGATCAGAGACTCGATTCAACTTGCATCGAGTCTTAGATCGATTGTACCCTCCCGTTCCTTGACTTTTGGTCAACCAAGCATTGGTCCTTGGATCGAGCTTTGTGATCGATTTGAGGGTCGATTTGGCTTAGATCGAGTGGGGGATCGAGTTGACTGATCGATCTGTCTTTGAAGGATCTTCTCGAGAGAAATTAGATCGGCCGATCCAGATTTGGACCAATCAATCCAAACTCCAAGAATTTCCCGAGACATTTTAGATCGGTCGATCTAAATGGGACCGATCGATCCGAACTCATCTAAATCGACGTCGTCTACTCGATCTTGTCTAGATCGACTAGCTCCTCTCGATTCACTAGCTCGATCTAGTAAAGATCGAGCTAGGATAAGTCGATCTAGCACTCGATCTCTAGCCTATAGTTAGCCCTTCTCGCCTCTTTTGGACTCCAAGATCACACCTAACAATCCCTTATCCATTGACATACACACTTAAACATTAAAAGCATAAAAATGAAATAGAAATCAAGGAAAAATATGTACAAGATAGACATGGGAATGCCTTACAAGTGCGCTTTCTTTAACGTCTTTAGGTAGACTTTACTTTGTTTAGGCCTGAGGGGGGTCTTGGAGAAGCATGGATGTGCTCTCCTTGCTGCAATCACTCGCCAGGTAGGGCTTAACCTTGTGCCCATTGACCGTGAAAGCCTTGCCGCTCTTGCCAACCAATGTAACCGCTCCATAGGGTAGGACCTCGTTGATCTCAAACGGTCCACACCACCTTGATTTGAGCTTGCCCGGGAACAGCTTCAGCCTCGAGTCATAGAATAGCACCAGATTGCCTTTTCTTAATTCCTTGTGAACAAGCTTCTTGTCGTGAACAGCCTTAGTCCGCTCCTTGTAGATCTTAGCACTGTCGTATGAATATAGCCGTAGCTCATCAAGTTCATGTAGCTGAATCAACCGATTCTCCTGAGCTGTCTTGAGGTTGTAGTTCAGCTGCTTCACTGCCCACAGTGCCATATGCTCCAACTCAACAGGAAGAGGACATGCCTTGCCGTATAGGATAGTGAAAGGAGTAGTACCAATGGGGGTCTTGAAAGCGGTTCGGTAAGCCCACAAAGCATCGTCTAGCTTAACTGCCAAATCCTTCCGAGTAGTCCTAACTGTCCTCTCGAGTATTGCCTTGATCTGCCGGTTAGAGACCTCAACTTGCCCATTAGTTTGAGAATAGAGTATTGCCTTGATCTTACTAGATCGAGCTAGTGAATTGAGAGGAGTCAGTCGATCTAGACGAGATCGAGTAGACAAATCGAGTGGAACGGTCGATCACGAGAGGATAAACCACCTATGCATTTAGTTTGAAAAGCAATCGAGGTGTAGATCGACCGAGTCACTCGATTCTCAAGGTTAGATCGAACAGTCTACTCGATCTGCCACTCGATCTAAGCCAAAACGACCCCCAAATCGATCATGTGGCTCGATCCAAGGAGTACAGCCTAGTTGACCAAAAGTCAAGGAACGAGAGGGTACAATCGATCTAAGACTCGATGCAATTTGAATCGAGTCCCTGATCGATCAAACCTCTCGATCCTAGCCAACATGGGCAAGAGATCGAGTCCTAGATCCACCAAATGGTCTGGATCTCGTGCCGAGGTAACAATTTCTTTTCCTCTTTTTTTCTTTCCCTCCTGTTTTTAAATTTTAATTGTGGTCAAAGCAAGAATCTTTGACTATGAAAAATGTACCTTGACCACACTTTTGTCAGAAACCACTTGTTTTTCTTTCCTAAAGGCTAACAGCATCTTCTTTCAAACTTTGCAAAGGTATTTTCGGGTCTTTGTTTTAAATCTTTTAGAAAATTTCCTTTTATTTGCATTGCTTGATTGTTAGATGTTAGGGGGTATAACAAATTTTTAAAACTAGCTAGATATTAGGAAAAATTCTAGATTTAATCCTATCTCTAGATTCCCTTCTCTATTATCTTGCTAGAATTTTTATAAATTCCCTAAAAGTCTAGGATATTTGTTATAAGTTTTTCTTACTTGCCTAGTCTTTCTCTAAATATTCGCCGCCTTTGCTCATTCTCTTGCTTGAGAATTGTTTTCAGGTACCATGGCTCCAAAGAGAACAAGAGAAGAGACAGCACAAGAAGGAGAGGCTCAAGAAGTGGTTCAGGAGAGGGTTAGATGGACCAAAGAGGAGAAGCAAGCCAAGAAAAGGCTGGAAAGTCTTAGGTTCGATCCCACGAAGTTTACAAGCAGAGATCTGTTGGCTAAGATGGGGATCTTAGAACATGGGGCTCCGGTGTTTATCTCATATTGATTGTCCAACATATCCCGAGGTGACAATCGATTTCCTAGCCTCCTTGGAGTTAACGTATGAAAACCCGAGTCTTCCTACTCCTTCCCAAGGCCACATCACCTTCAAGATCAGGCGTTAAGCTTATCATCTCTCGATCCAGGAGCTTTGCCAAGCGTACGATTTCAAGGCTGATGCTAAACAAGTGGAGTTCCCGTCTTTCACTCAAGCCAACGACCTGTGGGGCCTCATAAGCAACGATGACTACAAGGCGAACATGGTGAAGATCAAGCGAGTGAGGAGTCCGGTGCTAAGATACACGCTCAAGCTGATTGCCAACACCTTCAGTGGATGGTCCGTGGCTCCTAAAGTCACCAAGAACGAGCTTTGCTTCCTGTTCCAAGGTGTTAAGCATCTGCTTTGTGATCCTAAGGAGAATGACGAGCCAATGGAGGATGAGCTCAGAGATGATGTTAACTACGACTGTATCCTAGCTTTTTCCTTGGTGAAGTACAAGGTGTATGCGCTGAGATGCAAGGCGAGTTCAGCTTTGATTGGAGGTTTCCTCACACCCATGTTCGTTCAAGCCGGAGTGCCACTAGCTCACTTTGTACCTGTCACGGAGAGAGCCTACATGGTCGAGATTTACATGAGGAACACGGACAGCTTGGGACGCACGCCAGCCGAGGGTTTCTACGCCTACTTGTACATCGACTGTGAGAATGAGAAAAGGGTTTGCATCTTACCGAATAAGGAAGAAACCGAGCTGTAAGGAGTTGGCAACATAGAGTTCTTGCCGAGTGTAGAGGAGTGCTTTACACCTCTAGGAGGAACAGCTGCTCCCACACTAGCCTCTCACCCATGCTCGGAGTCGCATACATCAGATGCTGAGATGCCTGAGAGCTATGTCCTTCCGAAGCTTGACTTTGAGCCGAGAACAAAGGCGGAGAAGTTCCTTGCTTCTGTTGTGGAGATGCAAAGGAAAGTAAACAAGTGGCAGAGCAAGATGATCAAGAAGCTTGGTCAGAATATCAAGAAGAGAAGGAGATCAACCGGAGGCATCGTTTTGTGTGATCCACAAGCAACAGATCAACCTGCGCGCTACTCGGTTCATGAGCAAGCTAGCGTGGATAAAAGCAAGGCAGTAGCTCACGAAACCCCCAAGAAGAGCAAGAAGTCTGGAGCAACCTCAAGCTCCAGCACTTCTTAGCTCCGAGGTACCAACAACCACACCCTTGTATATACCACGCATGTTTTCTTTGTTTTTTCTTTGTGTTTTGAACTCCTTTAATTTTGTTTGCTGATATTGCTGCATATTTCGTGTGTTTTGCATACATATAAGATAATTTCTCATGCATTTACCTTGCACTTTAGGCTAGTTTGCATCACTTTAGGTCCTAGAGAACTTTTGCACCAGCATTCGAATGTTTCTTGCATTATGCATCGCATTCAAGTTGTTTTCGGCTACTTTGGAGCTATAGAGGATTCGTGGACGTGCTAAGGCTCGTGAGGAAGTTCGTGGACACTTGGAGAAATCAGGATTGCATGCTGAGGACCCGAGATCGAGTAGCAGATCGAGCATGCCAGGTCGATCCAGATGAGATCGACCAGAAGATCAAGTAATCAAGCCTATGCAAGCAGATGGATCGAGACCAAGATCGAGTGTGGAGATCGATCTGAAGTACGGACATAAATGATGCCATGCAGGTCGAAGACCGGATCGAGCCTCCAACCCGATCAGCACAAGATCGACTCAGAGATCGACTAAGAGCCATCCGATCCAAGACAAGATCGAGTGCCAGATCAAGCATCGTGCTCGATCCCAGACCAACCTTATCCGTCCAGCTGGCTTTGGACCGTAGCGAAGGGGGGACCATTTGCGGTTTGGCCATTTTTGGCAAAAGGCAACGATCCCTTTCATTATCCCCATTATGTCTTCTACCTTTTTCCTTCTCTCTCGTTTTTAGGCGAATCCGCCATTGTAGACTTTCAAAGCTTTTCTTGCGTTTTAACTTTTGAATATTGAACATCTTGCTTTAATCTTTGTTGATCATGCTTAATAGATCATCTTTTATGCTTTCGTCGGTTTTCATTATGAATCGCGAGTAGTCTTATTGGGTTTTGGGGTTCGGGCGATTCGAAAAGGTTGAAAAGGTTAAAGCTTTGTGTTTTATCGTTCTTCATCGCCTTCTCTTCTAGGATTTCGAGTGCTTAAGGCTAAGAGACTCTCACGCCAAGATCTCTATGATCCGAGGGATGTCTTACCTTGACAGGATCCAAATGTCCTGGAAAATCGAATCCTAGAGGCTAATTCTACTTTTCCCACACGCCATGGTTGTTTAGGTGATGTAATACTCGGGGAGAGTGTTACGGTGGTCAGAGTGGGGGACTTGGTGGAGACAACACACTGGCTTTGACGCTCTCTTGTGCTGACTAAGGGGTGGGAATGGTAGAACAAGGCGTGATGGTCACTCCTTGAGCCAAGGTGGGATCTGTCAAGCTGGCTATAACGCTCTCTCTTGAGGGATCGAATGAATGGTGAAAAGAAGTGGATTGATGGCACCACAGAGAGGATGGAAGGCTCCCTGATACAGCAACACTTAGTCTTGCACGAATCACTTGTGGCTCGAACCGGTGATTCCTTGGCATGTTGTGATGCTTAAGAACCATTGAGGCAAGCCTCAGTACCTGCACAAATTGTATAAATTGAGAATACCTGGTTTTGGCGCGTTTGATGCTTGTTTGGCACGTTGGAGAATGTTGCTTGTTTTGGTGCGGTTGGAGCAAGTTTCTCGACGTTCTCTTCCTACTGATGAGTGTAGAAGTCGAGCTGGTACGTGTCTTCATGAGGTTCTCCACGTTCGGGGCTTGATTCATCTTCTTGCTCCAATGATGCTCTATCGGCTTCTATGCTTGTGCTTGTTGTGGCTCGCGGCTTTGGTACAGTTTTGGTGGGTTTTTTGATGTTCTGATCGTCATTTCCTGTCAAACAAACGTTCATACCTTGGTTTAGGCTAGTACGGTCGTCTTTGAGTCTCATCTTGGCAAAGTCCTCGGCAATGTCTAGTTCGGGTGCAATGGAGAACAGTTGGGGGCTAAGTATGTTTTCCATGTCCATGTTGTTCAAAAGTGCTTGTATTGCCTCGTTAAACCCCTCTCTCAACCTCCTGGTCTTAGAACGCGTCATGGGAGAGCCATGTACTGATGGTATGGTGTTCGTGTCCGGCTCCCTTCGTACCGGTACGGACTGCTGGTCGTTACTACCGTCATCCTCTCGACCCGGTATGGTCAAACGGTCCATGTTCTCATCATCCCCTCCCCCTTGACGAGGTTTTGTCCTCAAAACTGGATCATCTGCATCATAAGGGGATAAGTCAGTAACATTAAAGCTATGGGATATGTTAAACTCACCAGGAAGATCTAAACGGTATGCATTGTCATTGATCTTTTCTAGAACTTTGAATGGTCCATCTCCTCGCGGTGCAAGCTTAGAACTCCTCCTTTGGGGAAACCTTTCTTGTCTCATGTGTAGCCAAACCCATTCTCCTGGCTTAAACGTCATCTCTCTTCGCTTTTTGTCAGCATGTTTCTTGTAAGCTTTCGTCTTCTTCAAGATGTACTCTCGGACCCTCTCATGTAGCTTCTTAATGAATTCACCTTTCCTGAGACCATCTAGATTAACTTGCTCAACTTGGGGAATTGGCGAAAGATCAAGTGGGGTTAGTGGATTAAAACCATAAACAACCTCAAATGGAGACATTTTAGTAGCTGAGTGAACAGCTCGGTTGTAAGCACTTTAAACAATCGAACTACGTCATGGCTTGATCCCCTTACGGGGTACGTAGGCAGCTCGACCCACGAGTTCAGCCACCATTTTGTATCAAACTCTTATTCTACAAACATGACAACATCAATAGGTGAGCTATGCGCGACGACGCTACGTTGTATCATCTCCTTTATTTATTCTTATTCGGAATAACAATTATTTTACCTCAGCAACAATTATAATCATCAAAACCGAGATCACGAACCAAAATTGTTTGGACCACCCTCGTCATACATCTATAAGCTGAAAAACATTAAAACAAAATCGAGCTCCACAAGCACCTTTGAGATCAAAACATAGCCTGCCCACCCACACCTCGTTCAAGCAAGCTCCAGCTCATGCATCGCTTACCCGTTCGGAGGGGGGGGAGGGGGGGGGGGGGGAGGGGGTAAAGCCCTATTCCACCGACCTCGAAGCACAAGCACTCTTAACCTCTCACACCTCGACATAAGCGAGCCACAGTACACACGTACCTCACTCCTTCGGGGGGGAGGGGGAGCCACCTATCCTAGATGCCTTTCCAAGCAGCACAAGGTACACACTTCTCATTTCACAAAACAACTAAGTTCGGAATCCTACTCCACTTCGCAGGTGCGGCCAGACTTACAATTCGACTCCAACCATAGCCGGAGTTCCGGACCTCGAATCCATGAGCCCAACACAGCTCGCAGTTCGACTAGGACGACCGAGCCCTATGTTTGGAACTCAAAACAAAATCGAACCTCCCTCTCCTTTTCAAAGCCGAAACCAGGAAATCCCTAGCTCAAAAGAAAGCAAACTCTACCTCGAACACCGAAAACTTCACCGCGAAGCAGTTCGACCCATATTCCAAAAACTAAAGAAAAGTCGAGCTAAAAAACTTAGCCATTTTTCTCAGAATAAACAGATCATCGTTTTATCTAATTCCGATAAATCGAGCAACGAACTCGAGGCTATCAGTTCGAGCAACGAACTCAAAGACTAGCGACCTGAGCCTCGAGCTTGGCAATCCTAATCCGCTTCTCTAAGTTATTAGATGACTTAGCAAATATCGTACTCGAATATACATGCAAGAAGACGAAAATTAAACAAAGTCTAAGGCACGAGGCCCGATAGCATTAAAAATAAAGCCCTTTTGGGCACGGACGAGTTCAAGACATAAGGATAAAAGCCCTCCCGGGCACCAAAACAAGCGTAAAAGCCCCGCCGGGCAACCAAGTTCGAAAATAAAATTTAAGAAGAGGAAGAGAAAGAGAAAGGAGCCACAATTAGCCATCGAGCTAACCACTCGCCTTCTCGTCGTCATCTTACCTCCTCGCTCCGCTACTTTCACCTTCCTCCACGTTTGTACCAAACTGATTAAGGCCAACATACGCTCCTGAAACCGGGTCGACGTCAATAGCCACCGAGTCCTCCGAGATCACAGAGAGATTGAGCTTGATGATCGAGAAATCTGAGACCTGGGCAGCCTTGAAAGCCAGTCCCAAGTCCTCCTCTTCTTTGGTCACCCTCTCCAGCTCCTCCTCAACAGTAGTGGCCTTCGCGGCGAGCTGCTCGAGCATCTCCTTGTTGGTAATGCATTCCTGGAGATCGCACTCGGCCACACCCTCGGCATTCTTCCTCTCCCACTTCAGCTTGAAGCCCTCGACCACCTCCATGAACTTTCGAGATATATCCTTCCGGATCTCACGGCCCGCTTTGCGGACATCACTCTCGCGTTCACGGACCAGACGGAGATTCTCCTCCTGGTAGGTCGCGGCCTCGCGTTGAGCCTGCACCGCTTCAGCTTGGGCCTCGAAGATCTGGTTGGTGGCAACCTTGAACTTCTCGCCCTTGTCGGCCAGCTCGATCTCGAGGTCGGTGATGTGAGCTTGCTGGCCCTTATATTGCTTAAGGAGTCTAGTCTGGCGAGCGACCAGCGCGTTGGCGGCCTCTACGTCAGACTTCAGCTTGCCGACTACCTCCTTCATTTCCTTGATCTCGTCCGGGTGTGGAACGTCTCGCAGCCTTTGCTCTAGTCGAGCATAGAGCCGGCTCCCAGCCTCCGCCGCCTGCGAACATCAAGAATTAAAGCGTTAAGGCAAGTGACACTTAACCAAACTAACATAAAGAAAAGGGTATTCCAATACCTTCCCTGATATGATCCCGGCTAAAGATCGATCCTTTCAAGCTAAGTTACGAACTACTTGACGTGAGATGGTGGAATGATCTGAACGGTGGTAAGAGGTTGTTTTAATTGAATGGGAAAACTGGAGAAAGAGTGAAGATGGAATGTAGCAAGAGAGATGGAAGGCTCTTGATACAAAGCTACTAGAACACAAGGATATGACGCACTTAGGGTTCTAAGTAGGATTTCTCAAGGATATGACGCACCAAGAGAGATGATCTATTTTGCAAAGGAAATTTTTTATTCAAAGATAGATGAAACAACAAAAACAACTAACACACGGTCTTAAGGAGAGAAGAGAGAGAGGAAGGAGAACGGACAACAAGAGAGCAATAAGTTGGTCTTGGGACAAACCCCCTTGACTAACCATGCATGACTCTTGTTCAAAATATCAAAAACTACAAGGAAAGAAACAACTAAAAACAATGAAATGAATCTAGACACATCCAAGCCACGGATGGTAGAAAGAAGTTGGCTTGGAACAAGGCTAAGCTTAATGGGCAATGCCATTGTGGGAACACTTGCCTCGTTAAAAACTTTAGTGAGAAAACCCAATGGGACAAAACTCACTAAGGGAAAAAGAGCACAAAATGTCCAACAAACCCACTAGCTTAGTCCCCGGCTACAATGCAGACCAATGTGGAACGTGTAGCCTCCTTAGTACTTGATTCATACTTAACCTGATTAAGTAGAACCTCTAAGGCATTTTGAAATGCCTTAGTCTTAGCTCGGGTCATTGGACCTTCTTGCACTTTAAGAACTTCTTCAACCTCCTTCTGGTCTTGATCTTGTTTTCCAACGGATACATGCTCATCTTCTTGGTTAGATGTCCCCATGCTCATATCATCCCCTACTTCTTGAAAAGGATTTGACCTCAAATCTGACTCGTCTGCAACATAAGGAAGTAAATCAGTAATGTTAAAACTTGAGCTAATAGGATACTTACCTTGGAGGTCAAGTTGATAGGCATTGTCGTTGATCTTCTTTGTAACTGTAAAAGGGCCATCAATCCGTGGCATCAACTTGGATTTTCTTTCTGCTGGGAAGCGCTCTTTTCTTAGATGTACCCAAACTTGATCACCAGCTTCAAAAACCACCTTGTCTCTTCCTTTATTCGCATGTTTGGCATAGAGCTTAGTCTTCTCTTCTAAGTTCTTCTTAGCATCCGAATGTATTAGTTTGACCAAGTCGGCTTTTCTCTTTCCGTCCATACTTATCCTTTCACTCAAAAGTAAAGGCATTAAATCCAAAGGAGAAGTGGGGTTGAACCCATAAACAATCTGAAAAGGTGAATACTTAGAAGCAGAATGCACAGCATGGTTATATGCAAACTCTATATGCAGCAAACAATCCTCCCAAGACTTAAGGTTCTTTTTAATTAAAGCTCTCAACAATGTACCTAAAGTCCTATTTACTACCTCGGTCTGACCATCAGTTTACGGATGACAAGTAGTAGAAAACATAAGCTTAGTTCCTAGCTTAGACCATAAGGTTTTCCAAAAGAAGCTAAGGAACTTAGTGTCTCTATCCGAAACAATGGACTTAGGCATACCATGAATGCGAACTATTTCCTTAAAAAAAAGATTGGCTACATGCAAAGCATCATCTGTTTTATGACAAGCAATAAAATGAGCCATCTTAGAGAATCTATCCACTACAACAAAAATATAGTCCTTACCTGTCTTTGTTCTAGGAAAGCCTAAAACAATGTCCATGGAAATGTCATTCCACGGATGAGAGGGTATGGGTAAGGGTGAGTACAAACCGTGATTTTGGACCTTGGACTTGGCTTGTTTACAAGTATTGCATCTCCCACAAATTCTCTCAACATCCCGTCTCATGTGTGGCCAATAGAAATGATCTTTCATTACTTCTAAGGTTTTTGCTACGCCAAAGTGACCCATTAAACCGCCACCGTGTGCTTCCATGATAAACAAATCTCTCATAGAACAATTAGGTACACAAAGACGGTTCTCATAAAGAGAAACCCATCTTGTTTAAAGAATTTAAACAAGAAGCAAAAGTTTCTGAAAAACCATCATCATCTTTATATAGCTCTTTAAGCTGATCAAATCCAGGCAACTTAGCTTCTAAAGTCGTGAGAAGAGTGTACCTTCTTGATAATGCATCGGCAACCACATTGTCTTTACCTTGTTTGTATTTTATGATATATGGGAAGGTTTCTATGAATTCAACCCACCTTACGTGCCTTTTGTTGAGCTTTTGCTGACCTTTGAGGTGTTTGAGGGACTCATGGTCCATGTGGATAACAAATTCTGTAGGCCAGAGGTAGTGTTGCCACGTTTGTAAGGCTCTCACCAAGGCGTACAACTCCTTATCATATGTCGGATAGTTGAGCATAACTCCTCCAAGCTTCTCACTAAAAAATGCTATGGGTTGCTTGTCTTGCATTTGAACAGCGCCAATACCTATTCCTGATGCATCACACTCAATCTCAAAAGTGTTTAAGAAATTAGGCAATATAAGAACATGGGCGTTAGTAAGCTTCTCTTTTAGGCTTTGGAAAGCCTCTTCTTGAGCCGTTTCCCACTTGAACCCAACTTCCTTTTTGATGACTTCGGTGAGTGGGGCAGCTATAGTACTAAAGTCTCTCACGAATCTCCTATAAAAACCGGCTAGACCATGGAAACTCGTTACTTCTCCTACGGTCTTAGGACTTGGCCAGTCACGGATGGCCTTCACTTTTTCCTCATCCACTTTGACTCCTTCTGAGCTTACTAAAAAACCAAGAAAAATAAGATTAGAAGTGCAGAAAGTACACTTCTTAAGGTTAGCATATAGTTTTTCTTTTCTGAGCAAATCAAGCAGTAGTCTAATATGTTCTACATGCTCTTCTAGACCTTTGCTATAAACAAGGATGTCATCAAAATAAACCACCACAAAGATGCCTATATACGCCCTAAGAACATGATTCATTAAACGCATAAAAGTGCTAGGGGCATTAGTCAATCCAAATGGCATAACCAGCCATTCATATAAACCATGTTTGGTTTTGAATGCGGTTTTCCATTCATCCCCCTCTTTCATTCTGATCTGGTGGTAACCACTTTTTAAATCAATTTTGGAGAAAATGTTAGAACCATGCAATTCATCTAACATGTCATATAGCCTAGGAATGGGATGGCGATACTTCACCGTGATATTGTTGATTGCACGGCAGTCAACACGCATCCTTCAGCTACCGTCTTTCTTTGGAACTAGAAGTACTGGTACTGCACAAGGTCTCATGCTTTCACGGATATGTCCCATGGCCATCAGTTCATCCACATGCTTCTGTAGTTCTTTGGTCTCCACGGGGTTGGTACGGTAGGCGGGACGATTTGATAAACTGTTTTCTTATGCTCTAATGCAGCAGAGAGGCTATCAAAACTCTAGTGCACGCAATGTTGTAGTAAAGCAAGCAGGAGAGTGTCAATCCACTTCTAGATGATAGAGAATCCACAGAGAATGCAAGGTCTAAGACAAATCTAAGCAAATAAGACAATTTATGGGAAATATTCCAAAAACTAAATGCAGCAACTTAAACAGAGTGAAACCTATTTTATAAATACTAGAAAGGAAGCAGTTACCACGAGAAACAAACAGACAAATTAAAGGGAAGAGTTTCGAATTGTTAAAATTCGACTAGTGGATCGACCACAAGATCGACCACTAGATCGAGCAGAAACGATCGATCTCGTCTAAAACCGTAAGAACAATGAATCTAAAGACCAGGATGCTGTCAGGTAACTAGCAAAAGATGAAATGAGACGTAAATATGCTAAGAGAAAGGGCTTTAGGGTTGAGATTCATATAAAGAGTTTCAAGGATCGATCTTGGGTTGGGAACTTTAGATCGAATCACTTGGTGAGGATCTCTAAGCCTCGAAAACAAAACAAGATCTATCCGTGGCTTTCGGTATAGATCACTCTTTCATCCTCTCCTCCAAACCCATGGCTTTTGGTGGAAAAAGAGGTTGAAAGGCACGGAAAACAGATTTCGAGTAATGGGTTAACTAGTCCCCCAAACTTCCATGGCTTTTGGGAAGGGGTAACTAGTCTCTAAGGTGTGATCTTCCGAGGCCCCTGGATCCTGTCAAGGTAAGGGACCTCTCGGATGATGAAGCTCTTGGCGTGAGAGTCTTCAAGCATTAAGCCTTCAACACCTTAGAAGAGATAGCCTTAAAAACATTTAGAAAACAAACCAAGATCGAACCTTTTCTACCCTTCAATCCTCTCAACCCCGAACCCAAAGTAAACTACTCACTACTCATAAAGTAAATCAAGCAAAGCAGAAGAAATGAAACGATAATCATGAAAGAAAGACTAGATCAAACGATAAGGATTCGAATACAAAAGCTTCAAAAGAAAACTGGTTCAACAATGGTGTTCTTCTGAAAAACCAGAGAGAAAACTCAAGGTAAAGGATAAAAATCTAAAAGTTCCCCCAAAAGCATCTCGCCGCCTTGCCTAAAATGTCCAAACAATCCAATGGTCCCCCTTTCGCTAACAGCCAAAAATGGTTGAAAGGACAGAGATCGACCATTGGATCGAGTTGTTCTCTCGATCATATCCGGACATCGTGTCTTCGGCTCGATCCGGGTCTCGATCTTCATCGGTGAATCGAGTGTTGCATCCGATTTCGGTATCGATCTTCGGGTGGATCGAGTGGTGTACTCGATCTGGCTCTCGCTCTGCATGGCGTCATTTACGTCCGTACCGATTGATCGATTGCTTCACTCGATCTCCGTCTCGATCATTATCCTTGGATCGCCTAGTTGGCTCGATCTTCTGATCGATCAACTCCTAGATCGATTGGCCATGCTCGATCTACTCCTCGATCACTGGTCCTTAGCACATTCCCAAGCTCCCATGAGCTGCTACATCGGCCTCCACACCTCCACGAACCTCCATGACTCCAAAACAACCAGAAACAACCTGGAATGGATGCAAAATGCCAAGAAAATGCACATGCTGATGCAAGAATGCTCTAGGACCCAAAGTGATGCAATCTAACCTAAAACATGATACAAATGCATGAAAAACTATCTAATGAGTATGCAAAATGTATGCAAAATGCAATGACATCAACGGTTTGGCAATGATGCCCCGGGAATGAAGTCTATTTGGTTTTCTATACCCCGGATGGGAGGTAGTCCCGTTGGTGTCGCTTCTGGAATGACATCTTCATAATCCTGCAAAAGAGCTTGCATTTCACTCGGATACACCGGTTTAAGATCAGCCATGGTGGTTAATGTTTCTTTATAAACAAATAACAGCATAGGTGTTTCGGAGTATAAAGCTTTCTTAACCTGTCCAGCCTTAGCAAAGAAGTTTAGATGTTTGGCTGACCTCAAGGTGTGTTTTTGATCGTTGTAGACTTCTTGAAGAGTCATGGGAATCAAAGTATTCTTCTTACCCTTAAACTCAAAGGAGTGCCGGTTGGAAAATCCATCATGTATCACCCGCCGTTCAGATTGCCACGGCCTCCCTAGCAGGATATGACTTGCTTCCATAGGTAGCACATCACAAAGTATCTCATCTTTATACTCACCTATAGCCAGTGGTACTAAGACTTGTTCGGTGACTTTCATTTCTCCTTTATCGTTCAACCAATGTAGCTTATACGGGCTGGGGTGAGGAGTAGCTTGCAAACTCAGCTTCTCAACCATGATACTGCTTGCCACAATAGCGCAACTCCCACCATCTATGATCAAACTGCAAACCTTTCCTTGAACCAAACAACGAGTGTGAAACAGATTCTCACGCTGATCTTGTTCCTCTGGTTTGCTTTGCACGGTCAATGTCCTTGTTTCTACAAGCAACTCTCCTTGTACTTGCAATAACTCATGTTCCTCCTCTGTTTCTTCTAGTTGCTCATCCTCTGATTCTATGTCACCGTTTTCTAGTAACACCTTAACACGTTTGTTGATGCACTCATTGGCGTAATGTCCACGGCCTTGGCATTTGAAACATTTTGCATCACGAGCCTTGGTATTAGCCTCCTTAGGTTTCCCATATGGTTGGACAGTTTCGGATTTGGAACTGATCGGCTTATCCTCTCTCGGCTGTTTCTGCGGGTATGCTGACCGGTACGAGTTTCTGTCGTCCCACGGATAAACTGTCCGACTGTTTGGTCTGGTACTAGAACCCGAACGATACGACTCTTTTCTCTTGACTTATGGCTCAAACAATACTGCTTTGTGAAGCATTTCTTCTAAGTCGACATAATGTTGTGTCTCTAGGCGGTCCTGAATCTCTCGGTTAAGGCCTCCGAGGAACCTAGCCATCGTAGCTTCCCTGTCCTCCAAGATATCTGCACGAAGCATTAGTGTTTCCATTTCCTGAAAACATTCCTCCACAGAACGGTTGCCTTGCGTCAATCTCCGAAGCCTCTGATGTAGCTCGCGATGGTAATGGCTCGGAACTAACCATTTCCTCATCAAGTTTCTCATCTCGTTCCAAGTTGTAACCGGATACTCTTGGTTCCTCCTTCTGGTTGTGACGAGTTGATCCCACCAGCTTAGGGCATAGTCGTAGAACTCTGTGGCCGCCACTTTAACACGGTTCTCCTTAGTGTAATGTTGAATGTTGAATACCAGTTCTATCTTCTTTTCCCACTCAAGGTAGGCATCCGGATCACACTTTCCGTGAAAAGGGGGAATCTTCAACTTTAGACCGGCCAGGTTGTCTTGCGCACGTTCTCTACCTTGTCTAGAACTCCTACGGCCACTTTTAGAGGAGTTACTGCTTTTGTAGTATTGATCAGTCTGATGTCCACTAGCCTGTCCTTCTTGTTCATCTTCTCTCGCGGTTTCTTTGCCTTGGCGTCTCTGAACCGTTTCTCTCTGTTCATAGTCTTGTCTGATCTTTTCTACCTCAACTTGTAACATTTTTTTCATCTCAGCCGTGAGGGCCTCGACCAAAATCCTCTGAGCACGTACGGCTGAAGGTTCCGGGTCATCTTCCCCGGCCATTGCTCCTGAAACACAAAATTTCTCTTGCAGTAAATAGTTCTTAGGTAGATTTAGAATTTATAAAAATTCTAAACTATTTTAAAAATAATTTTGTGAAAAACAAGAGATCAAAACCGTGATGAACAATAATCTTAAAAATATTTTTGACAGTAGATGAAGTGTCAAAAATATTGAAACGGTGAATAAGGATGGATCGGATCAGAAAAACATAGCTTTGGAAGGTTTGCTCTGATACCACTTGATATGATCCCGGCTAAAGATCGATCCTTTCAAGCTAAGTTACGAACTACTTGACGTGAGATGGTGGAATGATCCAAACGGTGGTAAGAGGTTGTTTTAATTGAATGGGAAAAGTGGGGAAAGAGTGAAGATGGAATGTAGCAAGAGAGATGGAAGGCTCTTGATACAAAGCTACTAGAACACAAGGATATGACGCACCTAGGGTTCTAAGTAGGATTTCTCACGGATATGACGCACCAAGAGAGATGATCTATTTTGCAAAGGAAATTATTTATTCAAAGATAGATGAAACAACAAAAACAACTAACACACGGTCTTAAGGAGAGAAGAGAGAGAGGAAGGAGAACGGACAACAAGAGAGCAATAAGTTAGTTCTTGGGACAAACCCCCTTGACTAACCATGCATGACTCTTGTTCAAAATATCACAAACTACAAGGAAAGAAACAACTAAAAAAATGAAATGAACCTAGACACATCCACGCCACGGATGGTAGAAAGAAGTGGGCTTGGAACAAGGCTAAGCTAAATGGGCAATGACATTGTGGGAACACTTGCCTCGTTAAAAGCCTTAGTGAGAAAACCCAATGGGACAAAACTCACTAAGGGAAAAAGAGCACAAAATGTCCCACAAACCCACTAGCTTAGTCCCCGGCTTAATGCAGACCAATGTGGAACGTGTAGCCTCCTTAGTACTTGATTCATACTTAAACTGATGAAGTAGAACCTCTAAGGCATTTTGAAATGCCTTAGTCTTAGCTCGGGTCATTGGACCTTCTTGCACTTTAAGAACTTCTTCAACCTCCTTCTGGTCTTGATCTTGTTTTCCAACGGCTACATGCTCATCTTCTAGGTTAGATGTCCCCATGCTCATATCATTCCCCTGGGCAGCCGCCATCTCCTCGTAGAGCTCCCTCTCAGTCATTTTCTTGAGAGCTGGAAGTTGGCACCCAGCGGGCTTGAAATGATGCAACATGGCTGCCATGCCTTCGGAGTCATCCGTGATCGGATGATCCTTGGTGTGCTCGAACTTCCAGTGGAAGGGCCGACTACCCGTCGAGCCACCACTCCCATTGGACGCCGATGGGCATGACTCAGCGGTGCGACCTCCCACGTCATCTCTCGGCCTCTTAGAGGCGGGCTGGAAAGTCTGTTCGGGTCCTTAGTCATCAGTGGGCGGTTGGGTTTTGCCCGAGCTCACAGAGATCGTCCCCACAGAATTGTGAGGAGGGTCGGGCTGAGGATCCATCACCTGCTCAACCTCCTCTTCGCGAAGTTGAGGTGCGGAAGCAGAAGTTGTGGCAAGCGCGGCCTCAAGGGCCTCCTTAACGCTCCCGAAGCGTACCCTAGAGCTGGTGGGACCAGCCGGGGCTTTCCCGGCTCTTTGACGGAAGGTGGGTTTGCGAGACATTGCTGAACTTGAACTTGCTGAACTAGAAGAAGGCAAAATAGAACGGAGAGGAAGAACTCCGGCTGCCAACAAAATAAGCCACCTTGCGTCAGAATATTACGATCCACCTTCCAGGTACATGCATCTTCGTTCCAGGGGAGACAATAATCTACTTCAACCCTTGGACAACATCCATCAACTTGGTGATTCACGGCAAAGAAGAGTACGAGAACAAGCTAGAGCTTTTGAGGAGATTGTTCAGCAAGGTTTGGTTGACTTTGAAGCTATGGCTGAACACGAGCATCCAGAAGGACCTCCTCCAGCTCACGGGGCAGTGGGAAGGAGCAATGGAAACCGCCAACACGCCGCTAGACCCCCAAGGATCATAGGAGCCGGAGATGCTCCCAATAATCATCACAATAGGTTTGGGATCACTCCTCCTCCTGTACAAAACAACAACTTCGAGATTAAGCCGGGTTTTATCTCCATGGTGCAAAACAACAAGTTCCACGGCTTAGCAATGGAAGATCCCTTGGAGCACCTCGACAATTTCGAGCAAGTATGTGGGATGATCAAGATAAACGGCATATCCGAAGATGCTTTCAAGTTGCGTCTCCTTCCATTCTCACTTGGAGACAAGGCTAGATATTGGGAGAAAAAACTTCCTCAAGGCACCATCACCTTATGGGCCGAGTGTAAGAAGGCTTTCCTCTCAAAGTTCTTCTCTAGCACCAGAATGGCAAGGCTAAGAAGAGAGATAAGCGGCTTCACGCAAAGGAATAATGAGACTTTCAATGAAGCCATGGAACGATTCAAGGACTATACTATCCAATGTCCTCACCACGGCTTCAGCGAAGAGACTCTTCTAAGCACTATCTACCGAGGAGCTTCACCAAAGATCAGGTTGTTGCTTGACACAGCCAGTAAGGGGAACTTCCTTGGTGAAGAGGTAGAAGAAGGCATGGAGTTGATTGAGAACTTAGCACTAAGTGACGGCAATTATGCTGAAGATTACGACCATGCACCGCGAGGTTCTGAGCTAGAGTCTCACAAGAAAGAGTTGAAATCATTACACGGGAAGATTGACAAGTTGGTTTTGGCAAATCAGAAGCATGTTCACTTTGTTGGTGAAGCGGATGAGAGCCAAGAGGAGCTTGAGTTGAGCCAAGAAGAAGCCAATTGGGTGGCGGGTCAAAACAACTACAAACCTCAAGGCTATTCACAAGGTTACAACCAGAACAGCAATCTCTCATACCGCAGCACCAATGTAGCAAACCCTAAGGATCAAGTGTACCCTGCTCAGCAAGCAAAGCCTTTCATACCATACAACAAAGGTTTTCAGCCGAGTGGTGGCTTCCAAGGACAAGGGCAGAACAACTTCCAAGGACAACAGGAAGGAAACAAGGGTTATACGCCAATGTACCCGCCCGGCTTTGTACCTCAGCAGCAACAACCGATGCAACAACAAGTTGATCCTGTCCAAGATATGTTCCAACAACTGATTCAACGGCAAGCCTCTACAAACCAGAAGTTTGCCGAGATGAACACTCGTCTAGACTCGTCTCTCACTGACTTCTCTACTCAGATCACCAACTTAAACAACAAGATCAAGCAGCTAGAGAAGGGGAAGGCGAGTACAAGTGGTCAGAATAGCCTACCGGGCAAGTGTGAGTAGAATCCTAAGGAATATGCCAACGCCATCACGTTAAGAAGCGGAAAGGAGCTTGCACCTATGGTTACTCCTAAGAACAACGAGGACGTTGTAATTCAAGAGGGGGAGGGTAAGCGTTCCGCTGATGATGAGATCAACTTTGATAATGTCTGGATTCAAGGGCCAAGGAGAGGAGACAAAGCGGTTGTTGAGAAGAAAGCGGAGCAAACTACTAAGGAGAAGGATGCTTATGTACCTCCACCGTATGTACCTAAGCTACCTTTTCCCGGCCGTTTCAAGAAGCAACTCATAGAGAAGCATAGAGTCTTGTTTGAGAAGCATCTTAAGGACGTAGAGATCAAGCTACCTCTCGTGGACTGCCTTGCAATGATGCCTAAATGCGCCAAATTCTTCAAAGACACTCTCGTGAAGAAGAATAAGGAAAGTAAGGAATTGCTCGTTCTAAGTGAGGAGTGTAGTGCTGTGATACACAAGGAAATATTCCCTAAGAAGTTGGGAGACCCTGGAAGCTTCACTATACCTTGCGCGTTTGGTCCTTTGGAGTTCAAGAGTTGCCGTTGTGATCTCGGAGCTAGCATAAATCTGATGCCTCATTTCGTGGCAAAAAAACTTGGCTTTACACGTTTCAAGGACTGTAGAATCTCGTTGGTACTAGCTGACATGAGTGTGAGGTTACCCGTGGGATTGCTTGAGGACTTGCCAGTGAAGATCAGTGGAGTGAACGTGCCTACAGACTTTGTTGTGTTGGAAATGGATGAAGAACCAAAGGATCCGCTCATTCTCGGTAGACCTTTCTTAGCCACCGCCGGAGCCATAATAGACGTCAAGAACGGGAAGATTGCCTTGCACTTGGGTAAAGATATAAGCCTAGACTTTGATATCAATGAGGTTTTGAAGAAGCCTACGATAGAAGGGCAAGCTTTCTACATTGAGGCGTTGGATTCTTTAGCAGATGAGTTGCTGGAAGAGCTAGCTCAGGAAGATCATTTGAAGCTGGCACTGACTAAGGAGCCAGGAGAGTTTGGTTATGTGGATCAGAGGACTCAAGAGTACGTTAACTTGCTTGATTAGAGGAAAGTTGTGCTTGAAGATGTAGGCGTTTGCCTAGAGATCGACTCCAAGATGGATGACATTACTCGATCCAGGGGTCAAATCGACAAGACAATTGAGAGCACAACTCGATCCGGTGTAGCAATCGACAGTCAGATCAATCCAGGAAAACAATCGAGTCCGAGATCGAGAAAGGCCTTCTGATCAATTTGGGGTCTAATCTGGAGATCGACTCAGCGTCTGGATCCCTCACTCGATCCACATTAAATCGAGTGAGTGAATCGAGCGAAACTGCTCGATCTAGACGACATCGAGAGCAAGATCGACCTGACGACTCGATTTCAGAAGGGATAGCGGTTGGAGAAAGCAGCCTCAAGGGCCATGTCTCGGGTTCTAAGGAAGGTTCCAAGAAGGAGAACAACAGCAACAGCCACGAGGATGATTGGAGCGAGCTGTTAGCCCCAAAGGTGGACCTTAAGGAGCTCACAAAAGGGCTAAGGTATGCTTTCTTAGGGCCTAATGAAACCTATCCTGTGATTGTGATTGAAAACTTGAGTGATGATGAGTTGCAATCGCTCTTAACTGAGTTGAGAAAGTATAGAAAGGCCATTGGGTACTCTCTAAGTGACATCAAGGGCCTTTAGCCAATGCTTTGCACTCATAGGATTCACTTGGATAATGAGAGCGCCTCATCTATAGAACATCAAAGGCGTTTGAATCCAAATTTGAAAAAGGTTGTTAGGAAAGAAATTCTTAAGCTTTTAGAGGCTGACGAGATCTATCCCATAAGTGACAGCACTTGGGTTTCTCCCGTACACGTGGTGACAGCACTTGTCGTTAAGAATGACAAATATGAGCTTATACCTACTAGGACTATTACTGGATGATAACTAGGTTCTTTGCAAGGGTGAGTATGCAATGAGGCTATCAAAACTCAAATGCAAGACATGTTGTAGCACAGTATTCAAGAGAGAGTCAATCCACACCTAGGATGATAGAAAGAGCAAAGAGAATGCAAGGGCTTTGCAAATATAAGCGAATAACGGTCGGTTTTGAGAAAATCCCTAAAACTAGATGCAGCAACTAAATGGAATGCAAAAGTATTTTAAAATTACCAGGAATGATCAAACTACCATGAGGAATAAACAGAATAATTAAAGAACAAAGCTACGAATTACTAAAATTCGACTAGTGGATCGACCATGGGATCGACCACTAGATCGAGCAACAACGATCGATCTCGTCTAAAAATGTAAGAACAGCAAAACTAACGACCAGGATGCTATCAAAGATCAAGCAAATGACGAGAGAGGATGTAGAAATGCTACGAAAGAGGGTCTAGGGTTGAGATTCATGGTCAGGGGTTTCAAAGGTCCGAGCTTGGGTTGAAAACTTTAAATCGACTCACTTTGTGAGAAACTCTAAGCCTTGAAAACGAAACAAGATCTATCTGTGGCTTTCGGTATAGATCACTCCTTCATCCTCTCCTCCAAACCCATGGCTTCTGGTGGAAAGAGAGGTCGAAGGGCTGGAAAAACAGATCTCAAACACATGGCTTAACTAGTCCCCCAAACTTCCATGGCTTTTGGGAAGGGGTAACTAGTCTCTAGGGTGCGATCTTCAGAGGTCCCTGGATCCTGTCAAGGTAAGAGACCTCTCGGATCAAAAAGCTCTTGGCGTGAGAGTCTTTAAGCTTTAAGAACTCAACACCCTAGAAGAGATAGCCATTAAGCGCTAGAAAACTCCATGATTGAAAACCTTTTTGACCCCTTGAATCCTCTCAACCCCGAAACCCTAATGGAACTACTCACTACACATAAGGTAAATCAAGCAAAGCATGAAGAAAGAAACGATGAACATGAAAAGGAACTAGATTAAACTTCAAAACGGTTCGAATACAAAAGCAAGAAAAACTTCTAGTTCGACAATGGCGGATAATCTCTAAAACAGAGAGAAAAAGCATAAAAAGATAAGATTGAAAAAGTGTGTGTAAAATGGTCATCGCCGCCTTCCCAAAATGGCGAAAACAGCTCGATGGTCCCCCCTCGCTAGCGGCCAAAAGCGGTTGAAAGGACAGAGATCGACTTCGGGATCGAGCGGCTCTCTCGATCACTTTCGGACATCGTGTCTTCAACTCGATCTGGTTCTCGATCATCTTCGGCGGATCGAGTTTTGCATCCAATCTTGGTATCGATCTTCGGTCGGATCGAGTGGTGGACTCGATCCGGCTCTCACTCTGCATGGCGTCATTTACGTCTATACCGTTTGATCGATTGCTCCACTCGATCTTCATATCGATCAGTTTCCCTGGATCGCCTGGTCTTCTCGATCTCCTGGTCGATCTCATCTAGATCGACCTGCCATGCTCGATCTGTTCCCCGATCTCTAGTCCTTAGCGAACATCCGACCTTTCACGAACCGCCAACAGCTTCAGCACGTCCACGAACCTCCACAACTCCAAAGTGGCCAGAAACAACCTGAATGTGATGCAAAATGCAAGGAACATGCGTATGCTGGTGCGAGAATGCTCTAGGACCCTAAGTGATGCAATCTAGCCTAAAGCATGATGTAAATGCATGAAAAGCTAACTAATATGTATGCAAAATACATGCAATATGCAGTAACATCAACTCCCCCAAACTTACTTCTTACTTGCCCTCAAGCAACAGAAAATAAGTAAGGAAGAGGTTTTAAAAACGAATGGGGGTTTAAGCTTCTTGCAAAGGTGCCTTTCAAATGAATCAATCTCAATGTCCTAGTTAACAGTTCTAAAATGCTATGCACACACTCATACTCCAAAGAACTTAGCCATACTCATCACACAAAGAAATTCAGATCATGACTCTCCTATTCCTAACAATTCAGATCATGACTCTCCATATTCATTAACATCCGAACCATGAATCAAACTTATGCACTTTAAAGCAGAACACAATTGGCTAAGGGTACAGGTTATGAGCATAGAATGATCTCATTTGAAAAGGGTTTTCATTTTAAATAAGGGTTTTCCCAAAAATGACAAGAACTTTATGCATAATGCTAAAGGTGAAGGCAATTGATGCATACATGATCAGATTCTCATCTATCCATGTAAACTAACAATGATCCTAAATCCCTCTCATTTATTAACTTTTATCTTCACTCACCACTTAGAATCTACCCTTTTCTCAAAGCAAAAGCTTAGCATTCTCCAATTCAAAACAGAAAACATTTTTTTTACTCTTTTAGGCTAGTGAAAATGTTGAAAACAATTTGCTCTTTACACATTTTTTATTGGTAGCTCTCTTGTTTATTTTATTTTTTTCTTTTCTTTCTCTTTTCTTTTATTTTGGCACTTAGGCTCTCTTTTTTTTTTCTTTTTTTATTTTATTTGAGAGAACTACATCCTGAAATTTATTAGAGCATATATATAATTTTTAAACACAACCCTTCACTTAAAACCTCTTTCTTTCTTTTAAACATCAAACCCTTTTGAAACCGAGAACATATAAACATGAAAACAACCCCAATGATCCCCCAAACTTATCCTAAGCTTATATCTAGCTTCAAAATGCAAAGCTAGCAATCATATGAGAACCCAATCATGTCGCCTAAACCTAACACTTTATGCTAAGTTCAAAACCGAAAAAGAAGGCCTCACAATGATGTCACACAAGAAATATTTGGCTTCAAAGAAGGGTAAGGGTCAAGGTGGGAGTTCTACTTAGGCTCACAAAGAGTGGTAAAAGAAAGAAGAGAGCCTTATTATTTTAAAATCCATGTGTTCATTTTCAAATGCATAAGGATGATAATTAAAATTTCAGATTAAGGTTTTCACTTATTAGGACAAGTTTCAAATCATGAGAATTCAATTCAAGTCAAGAAAATCATAGCAAGTGATCCAAGCATGGTAAGAACTTACTTTCAAAGCATAAGCGAAGCATTAGAGGACTACTAACTAGGGCATTGAAATAATTCATGAGTATAAAACACCTTTTTAAGAAAACTTTAACCCCTTATGCAAATGCAAACAACCTAGATGCTAAGAAAAATTCTAGACTCAATCCTAACATGTTTTGACAAGATGAATGCAACTACATGAATCTTTGAAAAAATTTTAAAAATTTTATCAATTTTTCATGAACTAAAGACTCAAGGATGCTAAAGGGAAAATAAGATCAGAAAACACATGTTAAACCACACATGTACTCCCCCTAACTTTCTTGACACCGTCCCGGTAGCAAACAAATTCAAAGGAGCACCAAAACACAAAGCAAAAAGAAGCAAATATGAGTGGTTATGTACAATGAAAGAAGGTTGTTACCTCTGGTCTAGTCTCGGCTGGAACTTGAGGATGTTCCAGAGGAGCTAGAGACTATGGTTTTGCCCTTGCCGGTTGGTTCCTGGAGAGAAAGACGCGCTGGCTGAATGTTGCTGCCTTGAGTCTCACGGATGACAACTCCAACGGTTGAGAGCCTGCTCTTCTCGTGTTGTTGAACCTCTTCACTTGCATCTTTCTTAGGCGAGCCTCCTTGAAGTGCTTTGACCTTCTTGGCAAGTTTCTTGAGCATTTTGCCTTGCCATTTGTTGATTTTCCTTTGCATCTCCACAACAGATGCTAGGAACTTCTCTGTTTTGGTTCTCGGCTCAAAGTCTATCTTGGGAAGGGTGTAGGCTTCGGGCATCTCATCTTCCGTGGCTGGAGATTCAGACCTTTGACGAGGAGCAATTGCTGGGGCAGGCGTTCCTCCTAGAGGAGCAAAGCACTCCTCTTCTGTTGGCAAGAACTCGATGTTCCCAACACCAAGCAGCTCGGTCTCGTCCTTGTTTGGCAGGATGCACACTCTCTTCTCGTTTTCGTCGTCTATGAAGAGGTAAGCGTAGAACCCTTCTGCTGGCGTGCGTCCCAAGCTATCGGTATTCCTCATGTAGACCTCATCCATGAAAGCTCTAGCTGGGACGTGTGCGAAGTCATGTATAGGTACGCCAGCTTGTAAGAATAGAGGAGTGAGGAAACCGCCAATGAAAGAAGAGGTTACCTTGCACCGCAAGGCATAGGCCTTGTACTTCACCAAGGAGGCGGCAAGAACGCATCCATAGTTCACCTCGTCGCCGAGTTCATCCTACATAGGTTCGTCATTCTCATCCGGATCACACAACAAATGCTTCACGCCTTGGAACAAGAAGCAAAACTCAGTCTTCGTGACCGTGGGAGCAACTGACCTCCCGCTGAATGTGTTGGCGATCAGCTTCAAAGTGTACCTCAGCACCAGGCTTCTCACTCTCTTGATCTTGGCAGTGTTGGCTTTGTAGTCTTCGTTGCTGATCAGGTCCAAAAAATCGTTTGCTCGCTTGAAGGTGGGGAACTCGATCTTGGTGGCAGCTGCGTTGAGACCATACGCTTGACATAGCTCGGGGATGGAGAGGCTGAAGGCTTGACGTCCAACCTTGAAGGAGAGACGGCCTTGTGAAGGAACGGGGGCGCTAGGGTTCTCGTAACGAAACTCCAACAGGGCAAGGAAGTCTATTGTCACTTCTGGAATGGTTGGGCAATCCATACGTGACAGACATCTTAAGCCAATGTTCTTGAGGAGTTGGTCGAAATCTCCAAGGATCCCTAGCTTGAACAGCAGCTCCCTGTCCGCAAATTTTGTAGGCTCAAACCGAAGCCTTTCAAGCCGTTTCTTGTCCCTCTTCTCATCCTTACTCCATCTGACCCTCTCTTGAACAGCCACCTCTTGTCCTTCTCCCTCTTGTGCTATCTTTTCTCTCGTTCTTTTAGGAGCCATTGTACCTGAAACAAGTTTCTCAAGCAGTTTGATAAGCAAAACTGCGATTGGATGAGAGAAGAAGAGAGGCGAAGAAGAAAGCTTATAACTAATACCCTAGAATTTTGGGGAATTAATAAAAACTATAGCAAAATAAAGGAGAATCAAATCTATAGATACTAGAAAATCTAAGATTTTTCCTATTATTTTGCTAAAAAAAATTTAAAAACGGCCCTATCATCTAAAACAATGACTTGCGAAATAAAAGGGAATTTTCCAAAGAATATTTTATCAAACTCCGAAAATACCTTTTGCAAGATTGTTAAAGAGTCTTGCTAGCCTTAGAAAACAGATAACTCTCACTCTTTTTGCTTAAAATTTTCGAGAAAACAAGAATGAGAGGGTGAGAAGTTGTTTAAATATTTAAAGGCTAAGCAAGAAACAAAACCATGGGTAGGAGAGGTGGTTTTCTGACAAAGTCTTGGTCAAGACACATCTTTCATGGTCAAAGATGCTTGCCTTGACCAAGTTTTGAATTTAAAAACTGGAGGGAAAAGAATAAAGGAGGGAAAGAAAATGTTACCTCGGCATGAGATCGAGTCCGTTTGGTCGATCTAGGACTCGATCTCATGCCCATAATGGCTTTGATCGAGAGGGTTACTCGATTTGTGACTCGATCCATGATGAATCGAGTCTCGGATCGATTGGCTCCCTCGATCGTTGAGATTTCGGCTCCACGGCTAAGTCCTCGTGATCGAGCTAAGTCCTCGATTTGGGGGTCGATTTGGCATAGATCGAGTGGTGGATCGAGTCGAGTGATCGATCTGTTTTCAAAGGATTTCCCAAGAGAAATTAGATCGGTCAATCCATTTAGGATCGATCGATCTATTTTCATTCAGATCGATCTTATCACTCGTTCTCGTCTAGATCGATTGGCTCCTCTCGATTCACTGACTCGATCTAGCAAAGATCGAATCAGGATTAGTCGATCTAGCACTCAATCTCTAGCCTTTTCTTAACCCCTATCGCCTCTTTTGGAATTCAAGATCGAGGTTTAGACTCCTCATACCTGCTCCTACACACTTGCAAAATAAAAACATAAAACTGAATGAGAAATAAAGCAGAAATATGTACATGATAGACATGGGAATGCCTCCCAAGTGCGCTTTCTTTAACGTCTTTAGCTAGACTTTACTTGGTTTAGGCAGATGGTGGGTCTTGGAGAAGCATCGAGGTACTCTCCTTGTCATAGCTGTCCGCCAAGTAAGGCTTGGCCCTGTGTCCGTTGACGGTGAATGCACTGCCACTCTATCCCATTAATGTAACAGCTCCATAAGGCAGCACTTCTTGGATCACAAACGGCCCCCTTCACCTTGACTTCAGCTTTCCCGGGAAGAGTTTGAGTCTTGAATTATACAGCAGTACCAAACCTCCTTCCTTAAGCTCATTGGCAACCAACTTCTTGTCATGAGCTTCCTTAGTCCGCTCCTTGTATATCCGAGAGCTCTCGTAAGCGTTCAACCTTAGTTCGTCCAGTTCATGTAGCTGGATGAGGCGCCTCTCTTGAGCAGTCTTGAGGTAAAAGTTCAGCCTCTTTACAGCCCACAGTGCACGGTGTTCCAGCTCAACCGGGAAGTGACAGCCCTTGCCATAGAGCAGAGTGAAAGGGGTTGTACCAATCTGTGTTTTGAAGGCGGTACAGTAGGCCCAAAGAACGTCGTCCAGCTTTACTGCCCAGTCCTTCCTTGTTGCTCCGACTGTCTTCTCTAGTATAGCCTTGATTTGCCGGTTGGAGACTTCCACTTGACCGCTTGTTTGAGGATGATATGGTGTAGCCACCTTATGCTTAACGCCATACTTTCTCAAGAGGTTCTCGAAGATCTTGTTTATGAAGTGGCTTCCGCCTTCGCTTATAACCACCTTTGGTACCCAAAACCTCGGGAAAATGATGCTCTTGAACAGCTTGACCACCACCTTAGAATCGTTTGTAGGGGAAGCAACAGCCTCAACCCATTTGGAGACATAATCAACCGCTACTAAGATGTACTTGTTGCCATATGAAGAAGGAAATGGCCCCATGAAGTCTATGCCCCACGCGTCGAACACATCAACCTCGAAGATAGGAACCTGAGGCATCTCGTTCCTCTTAGTGATATTCCCTGCTCGTTGACATGCCTCACAGCTCTTCACAAACTCGTGTGCATCTTTGAAGATGGACGGCCACCAGAAACTAGCTTGCAACACTTTCATGGCAGTCTTGAATGAAGCGAAGTGTCCTCCGTAGGAAGAGCCATGACAGTGATAGAGGATGTCTCTTGCTTCTTCCTTCGTAACACACCTCCGGTACAAACTGTCAACCCCTCTCTTGTATTAGTAGGGCTCGTCCCAAAAGTAGTCACTAGCCTCTCTCATGAACCGCTTCTTGTGATAGCTGTTGAGATGTGTTGGCTCCTCACCACACGCTAAGTAGTTCACGACATCAGCGTACCACGGAAGATCCTCCTCTTTAAAGCTCAACACCTCTTCAAATTGCCCCTCTAGCTTTCCATAAACAGCCGTGGTGATCGCCATAAGTTGCTCTTCTGGAAGAGAGTCATCTAAGGGGAGAGACTCGTTGATCCTTAGCCGTGAGAGATGGTCAGCGACTCCGTTTTCTATTCCCTTCTTGTCTTTAATCTCCATGTCAAACTTCTGGAGCAAGAGAATCCACCTTAAAAGCCGAGGCTTAGTGTCCTTCTTCGAATAGATGTATCGCAAAGCCGCGTGATCTGTGTAGACAATAGACTTGGAACCCACAAGATACGACCGGAATTTCTCAAAGGCAAACACTACGGCAAGCAACTCCTTCTCTGTAGTAGTGTACCTTGTTTGCGTGTCATCCAAGGTTCTTGAAGCATAGTAAATCACGTGCAGCTTCTTGTCTTTCCTCTGACCAAGAACGGCTCCTACGGCGTAGTCACTAGCATCGCACATGATCTCAAAGGGTAGTGTCCAGTCTGGTGTTTGAACTATAGGGGCTGATGTAAGGGCTTCCTTGATGGTCACGAAAGCTCGCAAACACTCCTCATCAAACACAAACTCAGCTTCTTTGCACAGCAACCGTGTAAGAGGGTGTGCAATCTTGGGGAAGTCCTTGATGAAGCGCCTATAGAACCCGGCGTGTCCCAAGAAACTTCTGACTCCCTTAACGTTAACCGGCGTCTGAAAACGCATCATGACTTCCACTTTAGCCTGATCAACCTCAATGCCCTTCTCTGATATCTTATGACCAAGCACGATCCCTTCCTTAACCATAAAGTGGCATTTTTCCCAGTTTAGCACCAAGTTTGTCTCTTCACAACGCTTTAGTACCCTGCAAAGATTCAACAAACACGCAGAAAAGGATGCACCATAGACAGAGAAGTCATCCATAAACACCTCTACAATCTCTTCTATTAGATCGGAGAAGATAGACATCATACACCGCAGAAACGTAGCCGGTGCATAACACAATCCAAAGAGCATCCTTCGATAAGCAAAGGTACCGTAGGGACATGTGAAGGTCGTCTTCTCCAGATCATTTGGGTGAATTGGTATCTGAAAGAAACCGCTGTACCCATCGAGGAAACAGTAGTAAGGGTGATTAACAAGTCTCTCAATCATTTGATCAATAAAAGGTAAAGGGAAATGATCCTTCCTAGTTGCAAGATAAGTTTCCTATAATCAATACATATCCTATGACCAGTGATGGTCCTAGTACGGATAAGCTCGTCTTTATCGTTCCTTATGACCGTGATCCCTCCCTTCTTAGGCACCACGTGTACAGGACAAACCCACGTGCTGTCACTTATGGGATAGATCATGTCAGCCTCTAAAAGCTTAAGGATCTCTTTCTTAACAACCTCTTTCAAATTAGGATTCAAACGCCTTTGATGTTCTATAGAAGAGGCGTTCTCATTATCCAAGTGAATCCTGTGAGTGCAAAGCATTGGTGAAAGGCCCTTGATGTCACTTAGAGAGTACCCAATGGCCTTCCTATACTTTCTCAGCTCGGTCAGGAGCGAGTGCAACTCATCATCACTTAAGTTTTCATTCACAATCACGGGATAGGTGTTATTAGGCCCTAAGAAAGCATACCTTAGCCCTATTGGGAGCTCTTTAAGGTCCACTTTTGGGGCTAACAGCTCGCTCCAGTCATCCTCGTGGCTGTTGTTGTTGTTTTCCTCCTTGGAGTCCTCCTTTAGAACCCGAGGCATGGCCTTTAAGACTGATTTCCTCAACCGCTATGCCTTCTGAAATCGAGTCCTCCAGTCGATCTTGCTCTCGATGTCGTCTAGATCGAGTAGTTTCGCTCGATTCACATACTCGATTTAATGTGGATCGAGTAAGGGATCGAGACGCTTAGTCGATCTCCGGATTAGACCCCAAACTGATCGGAAGGTCTTTCTCGATCTTTGACTCGATTGTTTTCCCGAATCGATCACTCCTCTCGATCTGACTGTCGATTGCTGCACCGGATCGGGTTGTGTTCTCGATTGCCTTGTCGATCTGACTCCTGGATCGAGTGATAGCATCGATCTCAGGGTCGATCTCTAGGCAGCAGCTTTCATCCTTCTTAACAATCTTCCTAGAATCCAGCAAGTTGACGTACTCCTGGGTCCTCTGATCCACATAGCCGAACTCTCCTGGCTCCTTTGTCAGTGCCAGCTTCAGATGGTCCTCCTGAGCAAGTTCTTCCAGCAACTCATCCGCTAAGGCATCCATCGTTTCAATGTAAAAAGCTTGCCCCTCTATAGTCGGCTTCTTCAGAACTTCATTGATATCGAAGTCCAGCCTTATATCTTTTCCCAAGTGCAGGGCAATCTTCCCGTTCTTGACGTCGATGATAGCCCCGGCGGTTGCAAGGAATGGCCTTCCAAGGATGAGTGGATCCTTAGGCTCTTCATCCATTTCCAACACGATGAAGTCTGTAGGCACGTTCACACCGCTGATTCGTTCCGGTAGATCTTCAAGCAGCCCCACTGGTAGCCTCACACTCCTATCAGCCAGTTCCAACGAGATTCTACAGTCTTTGAAACGAGTAAAGCCAAGCTTCTTCGCCACGGAATGAGGCATCAGATTTATGCGAGCTCCGAGATCACAAAGGCAACTCTTGAACTCCAGAGGACCTAAAGCGCAGGGTATAGTGAAGCTTTCAGGGTCTCCCAACTTCTTAGGGACTATCTCCTTATGTATCACAGCACTACACTCTTCACTTAGAACAAGTACCTCCTTGATTTCCTTGTTCTTCTTCACGAGAGTGTCTTTGAAGAATTTGGCGCATTTAGGCATCATTGCAAGGCAGTCAACGAGAGGTAGCTTGATCTCTACGTCCTTAAGATGTTTCTCAAAGAGGATTCTATTCTTCTCTATGAGTTGCTTCTTGAAGCAGCCAGGAAAAGGCAGCTTAGGTACAAACGGTGGAGGTACATAAGCATCCTTCTCCTTAGCAGTTTGTTCCGCTTTCTTCTCAGCAACTGCTTTGTCTCCTCTTCTTGGCCCTTGGATCCAGACATTGTCAAAGTTAATCTCATCATCAGCTGAAGGCTTACCCTCCCCCTCTAGAATTACAACGCCCTCGTTGTTCTTAGGAGTAACCGGAGGTGCTAGCTCTTTGCCGCTTCGTAACATGATGGCGTTGGCATATTCCTTAGGATTCTGCTCACACTTGCCCGGGAGGCTATTCAGACCACTTGTACTCGCTTTCCCCTTATCTAGCTGCTTGATCTTGTTGTTTAAGTTGGTGATCTGAGTGGAGAAGTCAGTGAGAGACGAGTCTAGTCGAGTGTTCATCTCGGCGAACTTCTGGTTTGTAGAGGCTTGCCCTTGTATCAGTTGTTGAAACATGGCCTGAACCGGATCAACTTGTTGATGCATCGGCTGTTGCTTCTGAGGTGCAAAGCCCGGAGGGTAGTTTGGCGAATAACCCTTGTTACCTTGATGTTGCGCTTGGAAGTTGTTCTGCCCTTGACCTTGGAAACCACCACTCGGCTGAAAACCTTTGGTATAAGGGATGAAAAGTTTTGCTTGCTGAGCAGGGTACACTTGGTCCTTAGGGTTGGCAACGTTGGTACTACGGTAGGAGAGATTGTTGTTCTGGTTATAGCCTTGGTTGTAGCCTTGAGGTTTGTAATTGTTCTGTCCCGCCACCCAATTGGCTTCTTCCTGGCTTAACTCAAGCTCTTCTTGATTCTCATCCGCTTCACCAACAAAGTGTACATGCTTCTGGTTGGCTAACACCAGCTTATCTATCTTCTCATGCAAAGATTTCAGCTCTTTTTTGTGAGACTCTAGCTCAGATCCTCTCGGTGCACGGTCATAATCCTCAGCATAGTTGCCATCGCTCAATGCCAAGTTTTCTATTAGCTCCATGCCCTCTTCTACCTCCTGACCAAGGAAGTTCCCTTTACTAGCTGTGTCAAGCAACAACCTGATCTTTGGTGACGCTCCGTGGTAGATGGTGCTGAGTAGGGTCTCCTCACTGTAACCGTGATGAGGACATTGGATCGTGTAGTCTTTGAAATGTTCCATTGCCTCGTTAAATGTCTCGTTGTTTCGTTGAGTGAAGCCGCTGATTTCGCTTCTCAACCGTGCTGTCCTTGTGCTAGAGAAGAATTTTGAGAGAAAGGCCTTCTTACACTCGGCCCATGAGGTGATGGTGCCTTGTGGGAGGGTCTTCTCCTAATGCCTAGCTTTGTCTCCGAGTGAAAAGGGAAATAGACGCAGCTTGAAAGCATCTTCGGATATGCCGTTTATCTTGATCATCCCACATACTTGCTCGAAATTGTCAAGGTGCTCTAATGGATCTTCCATTGCTAAGCCATGGAACTTGTTGTTTTGCACCATGGAGATGAAACCTGGCTTAATCTCGAAGTTGTTGTTTTGTACAGGAGGAGTGATTCCAAACCTATTGTGATGAGTATTGGGAGCATCGCCGGCTCCTATGATCCTTGGGGTTCTAGCCACGTGTTGGGGGTTTCCATTGCCCCTTCCCACTGCCCCGTGAGCTGGAGGAGATCCCTCTGGATGCTCGTGTTCAGCCATAGCTTCAAAGTCAACCAAACCGTGCTGAACAATCTCCTCAAAGGCTCTGGCTTGTTCTCGTACTCTTCTTTGCCGTGAATGACCAAGCTGATGAATGTTGTCAAAGGGTTGAAGTAGATTATTGTCTCCCCTTGAACGAAGATTCAAGTACCTGAGAGACACACGTTTTAGAGTAGAGATATTATTGACTAAAACAAGGTAAATGCTTAGTCTTTACTAAGCTCGAAATCTCTATGCTTTCTAAACAATCCTAGGATGGCAACAACGTCATTTGATAACTAGGTTCTTTGCAAGGGTGAGTATGCAATGAGGCTATCAAAACTCAAATGCAAGACATGTTGTAGCACAGTATGCAAGAGAGAGTCAATCCACACCTAGGATGATAGAAAGAGCAAAGAGAATGCAAGGGCTTTGCAAATCTAAGCGAATAAAGGTCGGTTTTGAGAAAATCCCTAAAAACTAGATGCAGCAACTAAATGGAATGCAAAACTATTTTAAAATTACCAGGAATGATCAAACTACCATGAGGAACAAACAGAATAATTAAAGAACAAAGCTACGAATTACTAAAATTTGACTAATGGATTGACCACGGGATCAACCACTAGATGGAGCAACAACGATCGATCTCGTCTAAAAATGTAAGAACAGCGAAACTAACGACCAGGATGCTATCAAAGATCAAGCGAATGATGAGAGAGGATGTAGAGATGCTAAGAAAGAGGGTCTAGGGTTGAGATTCATGGTCAGGGGTTTCAAAGGTCCGAGCTTGGATTGAAAACTTTAAATCGACTCACTTTGTGAGAATCTCTAAGCCTTGAACACGAAACAAGATCTATCCGTGGCTTTCGGTATAGATCACTCCTTCATCCTCTCCTCCAAACCCATGGCTTCTGTTTGAAAGAGAGGTCGAAGGGCAGGAAAAACAGATTTCAAACACATGGCTTAACTAGTCCCCCAAACTTCCATGGCTTTTGGGAAGGGGTAACTAGTCTCTAGGGTGCGATCTTCAGAGGTCCCTGGATCCTGTCAAGGTAAGAGACCTCTCGGATCAAAAAGCTCTTGGCGTGAGAGTCTTTAAGCTTTAAGAACTCAAAACCCTAGAAGAGATAGCCATTAAGCGCTAGAAAACTCCAAGATTGAAAACCTTTTTGACCCCTTGAATCCACTCAACCCCGAAACCCTAATGGAACTACTCACTACACATAAGGTAAATGTGGCAAAGCATGAAGAAAGAAACGATGAACATGAAAAGGAACTAGATTAAACTTCAAAACGGTTCGAATACAAAAGAAAGAAAAACTTCCAGTTCGACAATGGCGGATAATCTCCAAA
Source organism: Thlaspi arvense (assembly GCA_911865555.2). Lineage (NCBI taxonomy): Eukaryota > Viridiplantae > Streptophyta > Magnoliopsida > Brassicales > Brassicaceae > Thlaspi > Thlaspi arvense. The sequence goes on from OU466860.2 coordinate 19,274,235, forward strand.
ACAGAGAGAAAAAGCATAAAAAGATAAGATTGAAAAAGTGTGTGTAAAATGGTCATCGCCGCCTTCCCAAAATGGCGAAAACAGCTTGATGGTCCCCCCCTCGCTAGCGGCCAAATGCGGTTGAAAGGACAGAGATTGACTTCGGGATCAAGCGGCTCTCTCGATCACTTTCGGTCATCGTGTCTTCAACACGATCTGGTTCTCGATCATCTTCGGTGGATCGAGTGTTGCATCCGATCTTGGTATCGATCTTCGGTCGGATCGAGTGGTGGACTCGATCTGGCTCTCGCTCTGCATGGCGTCATTTACGTTCGTACCGTTTGATCGATTGCTCCACTCGATCTTCATATCGATCAGTTTCCTTGGATCGCCTGGTCTTCTCGATCTTCTGGTCGATCTCATCTAGATCGACCTGCCAAGCTCGATCTGTTCCCCGATCTCTGGTCCTTAGCGAACATCCGACCTTCCACGAACCGCCACAACAGCTTCAGAACGTCCACGAACCTCCGCGACTCCAAAGTGGCCAGAAACATCCTGAATGTGATGCAAAATGCAAGGAACATGCGTATGCTGGTGCGAGAATGCTCTAGGACCCTAAGTGATGCAATCTAGTCTAAAGCATGATGTAAATGCATGAAAAGCTAACTAATATGTATGCAAATGCATGCAATATGCAGTAACATCACTGGACACCGTATGTGTATTGATTATAGGAAGCTTAATCTTGCTACTAGAAAGGATCATTTTCCCTTGCCTTTTATTGATCAAATGCTTGAAAGACTTGCTAATCATCCCTACATTGCTTTCTTGATGGATATAGTGGGGTTTTCCAAATACCAATCCATCCCAATGATCAGGAGAAGACGACCTTTACATGCCCTTATGGCACCTTTGCGTATCGAAGGATGCCATTCGGGTTGTGTAACGCACCGGCTACGTTTCAGCGGTGTATGATGTCGATCTTCTCCAATCTAATAGAAGAGATGGTAGATGTTTTTATGGATGACTTCTTGGTCTATGGTGCGTCTTTTTCTGCGTGTTTGTTGAATCTTAGCAGGGTACTAAAGCGTTGTGAGGAGACAAACTTGGTGCTCAATTGGGAAAAATGCCACTTCATGGTTAAGGAGAGGATCGTGCTTGGACATAAGATATCAGAGAAGGGTATTGAAGACGACAAAGCAAAGATTGATGTGATGACAAGCCTTGAGCCGCCAATTAACGTCAAAGGGGTGAGAAGCTTCTTGGGACACGCCGGCTTCTACATGCGCTTCATTAAAGACTTATCTAAGATTGCACGCCCTCTCACTCGGCTGTTGTGCATAGAGGCTGAATTCGTCTTTGATGAGGAGTGTTTGCAAGCTTTCGTGACCATGAAGGAGGCCCTAGTATCCGCGCCCATAGTGCAAGCACCAGACTGGACTCTACCTTTCGAGATTATGTGTGATGCTAGTGACTACGCCGTGGGAGCTGTTATAGGCCAAAGGATGGATAAGAAGCTGCACGTGATATACTATGCTTCAAGAACCTTGGATGACGCGCAAACGAGGTACACTACTACTGAGAAGGAGCTATTGGCGGCTGTATTCGCCTTTGAGAAGTTCAGAGCTTACCTCGTGGGTTCCAAGACCATAGTTTACACGGATCACGCGGCTTTGCGCTATATCTATTCCAAGAAGGACACTACGCCGAGGCTTTTGGGATGGATCCTCTTACTCCAGGAGTTTGACATGGAGATCAAAGACAAGAAAGGAATAGAGAACAGCGTTGCTGACCACCTCTCTCTGTTAAGGATCAACGAGTCTCTTCCTTTAGACGATTCTCTCCCCAGGAAAAACTCATGGCGATCACTACGGCTGTTTGTGGGAGCTTAGAGGGGCGGTTTGAGGAAGTTCTGAGCTTCAAGGAGGAAGATCTTCCCTGGTACGCGGATATTGTGAATTACTTGGCATGTGGTGAGGAGCCGTCGCATCTTGACAACTACCATAGGAAGAAACTCATGAGAGACGTGAGCCACTACTATTGGGATGACCCCTACTTGTACAAGAGAGGCGTAGACAGTTTATACCGTAGGTGTGTTACAAAGGAAGAAGCCAAGGACATTCTCTTTCACTGCCATGGCTCTTCCTACGGAGGACACTTTGCTTCGTTTAAGACTGCTACGAAAGTGTTGCAAGCTGGTTTCTGGTGGCCGTCTATCTTCAAGGATGCACACGAGTTTGTGAAGAGCTGCGAGGCATGTCAAAGAGCAGGGAATATTACTTAGAGGAACGAGATGCCCCAAGTTCCCGTATTTGAGGTAGACGTCTTTGACGCGTGGGGCATAGACTTCATGGGGCCATTTCCTTCATCATACGACAACAAGTTCATACTCGTAGCTGTAGACTACGTCTCTATGTGGGTTGAGGCCATTGCTTCCCCAACAAACGACTCTAAGGTGGTGATCAAGCTCTATAAGAGCATTATTTTTCTGAGGTTTGGAGTTCCCAAGGTAGTGATAAGCGACGGAGGGAGCCACTTCATCAACAAGCTGTTTGAAAATCTGCTAAAGAAGTATGGTGTGAAGCATAAGGTAGCTACGCCTTACCATCCTCAAACGAGTAGTCAAGTGGAGATCTCTAACCGTCAGATCAAGGCGATACTCGAGAGAACAGTTGGGACTACTCGGAAGGACTGGGCTGTGAAGTTAGATGACACTTTGTGGGCATACCGGACTGCCTTTAAGACGCCTATTGGTACCACTCCCTTCACTCTTCTCTACGGTAAAGGTTGTTACCTTCCTGTTGAGTTGGAACATAGGGCGTTGTGGGCTGTGAAGCGGTTGAATTTTGATCTGAAGACAGCTCAGGAGAAGCAGTTGATCCAGTTGCACGAGCTTGATGAGCTAAGGCTGGATGCTTACGGAAGAGCTCGGATCTACAAGGAGCGTACCAAGGCTGCTCATGACAAGAAGCTGGTACCTAAGGAGCTCAAGGAAGGGAGTTTGGTGCTGCTTTACAACTCGAGGCTCAAGCTCTTTCCAGGATAACTGAAGTCATGGTGGAGCGGTCCGTATGAGATCAAGGAAGTACTACCTTATGGGGCTGTCACGTTGGTCGGCAAAAGTGGAGATGCATTCACAGAGAACGGGCACAGAGTTAAGCCGTACATTGCGAGTGCATTTGACAAGGAGAGCACCTGAATGCTTCTCCAAGACCCACCATCTGCCTAAACCACGTAAAGTCTAGCTAAAGACGTTAAAGAAAGCGCACTTGGGAGGCATTCCCATGTCTATCCTGTACATATTTTTACTTTATTTCTTTTTCCGGTTTTATGTTTTCGTCTTGTGAGTGTGTAGGAAAAAAGTATGGGAGATGCAAGCCACGATCCGAGTTCAAAAAGGAGTAAGAAGGGGGCGAGTATAATCTAGAGATCGAGTGCTAGATCGACTCATCCTGGCTCGATCTTTGCTAGATCGAGCTAGTGAATCGAAAGGGGGCAGTCGATCTAGACGAGATCGAGTAGACTGATCGAGTGACAAACTCGATCTAAAATGTCTCGGGAAATTCTTGGAGTTTAGATCGATTGATCCAAAAATGAATCGACCGATCTATTTTCTCTCGGGAAAGTCCCTCATAGACAGATCAATTAGTCAACTCGATCCACCACTCGATCCAAGCTGAATAGACCCCTGAATCAACAGCACGGCTCGATCACGAGGACTTAGTCGCAATTTCAAAAACTCAAGGAACGAGAGAGCCAATCGATCCACGACTCGATTCAAATGAGATCGAGTCCTAGATCGACCAAAGAGACTCGATCTCGTGCCGAGGTAACATTTTCTCTTCCCTCTCTCATTCTTTCCCTCCACTTTTTAAATTCAAATCTCGGTCAAGGCAGGAATCTTTGACCCTGAAAATTGTGCCTTGACCGAGACTTTTGTCAGAAACCACTTGTTGCACCCATAGGTTTGTTTTTGTTAGTCTTTAAATGTTTTCAACAACCTCTCACTCTCTCATTCTTGTTTTCTCAAACTTTTACAGAGAATGAGAGTTATTTGTTTCTAAAGGCTAACAAGCTTCTTTAACAACCTTTGCAAAAGGTATTTTCGGATTTTTTGAGAAAATCTTTTAGAAAATCTCCCTTTATTTCGCAATTGATTGTTTTAGATGTTAGGGCGGTTTTGAATTTTTAGATTTAGCACAATAATAGGAAAAATTCTGGATTTTCTAGCATCTCTAGATTTGATTCTCTATTATTCTGCTATATTTTTTATAAATTCTCAAAAATTCTAGGGTATTAGCTATCGATTTTCTTCCTTGCTTTCTCTCGAAATATCGCATATTTGCTCATAGCTTTGCTTGAGAACTTTGTTTCAGGAGCAATGGCCCCCAAGAGAACGAGAGAAGAGACAGCACAAGAGGGAGAAGGTCAGGAAATGGCTGTTCAAGAGAGGGTTCGATGGAGTAAGGACGAGAAGAGGGATAAGAAGCGGCTGGAAAGGCTGCTGTTTAACATAGGGATCCTTGGAGATTTTGACCAACTCCTCAAGAACATTGGCCTAAGATGTCTGTCACGAATGGATTGCCCAACCATTCCAGAAGTAATAATAGACTTCCTTACCACGTTGGAGTTTCGTTACGAGAACCCTAGCGCCCCCGCTCCTTCACAAGGCAGTCTATCTTTCAAGGTTGGACGTCAAGCTTTCAGCCTCTCAATCCCCGAGCTGTGTCAAGCATATGGTCTCAACGCAGCTGCCACCAAGATCGACTTCCCCTCCTTCACATGAGAAAACGATTTTTGGGACCTGATAAGCAACGAAGACTACAAGGCCAACACCGCCAAAATCAAGAGAGTGAGAAGCCCGGTGCTGATGTACACCTTGAAGCTGATCGCCAACACATTCAGCGGAAGGTCAATTGCTCCCACGGTCACGAAGACCAAACTTTGCTTCTTGTTCCAAGGCGTGAAGCATTTGTTGTGTGATCCGGCAGAGAATGAAGAGCCTATGGAGGATGAACTCGGCGACGAGGTGAACTATGGATGCGTACTTGCTGCCTCTTTGGTGAAGTACAAGGCTTATGCCTTGCAGTGCAAGGCAAGCTCTTCTTTCATTGGCGGCTTCCTCACTCCTCTATTCATACAAGCCGGCGTACCTATACATGATTTCACACCCGTCCCGGCTAGAGCTTTAGTGGACGAGGTCTACATGAGGAATACCGACAGCTTGGGACGCATGCCAGCAGAAGGGTTCTACGCATATCTTTTCATCGACGACGAAAACGAGAAGAGAGTATGCATCCTACCAAACAAGGATGAGACCGAGCTGCTTGGTGTTGGGAACATCGAGTTCTTGCCAACCTTAGAGGAGTGCTTTGCTCCTCTAGGAGGGACGCCTGCCCCAGCGATTACTCCACGTCAAAGGTCTGAGTCCCCAGCCACGGAAGATGAGATGCCCGAGGCTTATACCCTTCCCAAGATAGACTTTGAGCCGAGAACCAAAAAGGAGAAATTCCTAGCATTTGTTGTGGAGATGCAAAGGAAAATCAACAAATGGCAAGGCAAAATGCTCAAGAAACTTGCCAAGAAGGTCAAATCGCTTCAAGGAGGCTCGCCTAAGCAAGCTGCAAGTCAGGAGGTTCATCAACCGGTGGAGTTGTCATCCGTGAGACTCAAGGCAGCAACATACAACCGGCGCGTCTCTCTCTTCAAGAGCCAGGCTCCAAAGACAAAGCCGTAGCATCTAGCTCCTCTGGAACATCTAGTTCCAGCCGAGACTAGACCCGAGGTAAAAACCTTCTTCGATTTTACATACCGCTCATGTTTGCTTCCTTTTGCTTTATGTTTTGGTGCTCCTTTGAATTTGTTTGCCACCGGGACAGTGTCAAGCAAGTTTGGGGGAGTATGTGTGTGGTTTGACATGTTTGTTCTGATCTTATTTTCCCTTCAGCATCCTTGAGTCTTCATTGCATGAAAAATTGGTAAAATTTTTAAAATGTTTTCAAAGATTCATGTAGTTTCATTCATCTTGTTAAGCATTTTAGGATTGAGTCTAGAATTTTTAAAGCATCTAGATTGTTCACATTTGCATAAGGGGTTAGAGTTTTTCTTAAAAAGGTGTTTTAAACTCATGAATTGTTTCAATGCCCTAGTTAGTAGTTCTCTAATGTTTTGCTCATACTTTGAAAGTAAGTTCTTACTATGCTTGGATCACTTGCTATGATTTTCGTGACTTGAATTGAACTCTCATGATTTGAAACTTGTCCTAATAAGTGAAAACCTTAATCTGAAATTTCAATTATCATCCTTATGCATTTGAAAATGAACACATGGAGTTTAAAATATTTAGGCTCTCTTCTTCCTATTACCACTCTTTGTGAGCCTAAGTAGAACTCCCACTTGACCCTTAACTTTCTTCGAAGCCAAGTTTTGGTGTGTGACATCATTGTGAGGCCTTTTCCGGTTTGAACTTAGCATAAAGTGTTAGGTTTAGACGACATGATTAGGTTTTCATATGTTTGCTTGCTTTGCATTTTGAAGCTAGACTTAGGCTTAGAATAAGTTTGGGGGTTTAAGGGGTTGTTTTCATGTTTATATGCTCTCGGTTGCAAAAGAGTTTGGTGTTTGAAAGAAAGAAAAAGGTTTTAAGTGAAAGGTTTGTGTTTAAAAAAAATTTTATGCTCTAATAATATCAGAAGGCAGCTCTCTCAAAATAAAAATAAAAAAAAAAGAAAAGAGCCTAAGTGCCAAAATAAAAGAAAAGAAAAAGAAAAAAATAAATAATATATATAAATATAAATAAACAGAGAGCTACCAATAAGAAATATGTAAAGAACAAATTATTTGCAACCTTTTCACTAGCCTAGAGAGATAAAAATGCTTTCTGTTTTGAATTGGGGAATGCTAAGCTTTTGCTTTGAGAAAATGGTAGATTCTAAGTGGTGAGTTAGCTTAAAAGATAATAAATGAGAGGGGTTTAGTGATACAAGCCTCAAATTGCTTCATTGGATGTCAGGTAGGGCGAATAAAATGTCTCTCCTGGTCGCCAAAGTTTGGTTTGCAAGTGATTAAACTCGTCAGCTCCCATATAAGGCAAGTGGAACAACCTCCGGTTTAGAAGTTGAATAACTTTTAAACCATGATGAATTTTGATATGAATCCAATTCGTGGCATTCCTCTGATGAGTTGAGAATCATAAAAGTCCGGTTTTGTTGCTTGGTTCATCTTGGTTTGGCCGGAATGATTTAACTAGTAGTCGTATGTCTCCATCGGGTCCATTGAAAATCTTCCAATTTGTATCTTCAATATCTTCTTCATAAGAACTCCTTTTTGGCTGATTCTTCTTCGTGCTGAACTCTAAATGAGTTGAAAATACAATCCCGTGGTCTGATGAGTTTGAATATTTGTTATTGGCCTCCATTTGTGCTAGACAAAGCTCGTATGTCTCCTTAGACTTGCTAAGCCTCATGTTCTCCACTTCATGCTTCCTGAATCCTTGCTCCTTGACTGGTTCAGTTGTGTAGGGTTTGATGCTTACATCATACTCTCCCTCTTGAAGAGTTTTTGTCCTCAAAACATTAAAACCTGCATCAAACAAGGCTAAGTTAGCTTCTGAAAAAAAATTAGAGTTTAGAAACTTACCTTGGTGATTGGTTTCTAAATGGTGCAAGAGTTGATCAAATGGAATGTCCTTGGCTTTAGCAAGTTCCAGGGTTGGTGTCAGCTCGTGTACAGCTGGTGTATCCTTAACACACACCAGGCTTTTTCCATTGTTGCTAATTTTCTCCTCTTGCACAATTTTAGTTTCTCCTTCTACTAATGGGACAGTAGTCTTCTCTTCTTGTGGCAAACTTCTTTTGAAAAAATCTTGGGCCACATGTATGGGGTTTGTTGCTTGAGGTGGAGATACATCAGGTGGCTTTGGCACCTTGTAATGTTGGTATGGCTCGTTTTACAAGCTGGTTGCTTCAGCTTTTCTCCTTTCAAGGCGTTCAAGGTGAACATAGCTTTCAGTCCTGAATGCATTGAAGGTTTCGGTTAAGTTGGCAATGGCAGCCAGTATTGCTTGAATAGAGTCAGCTGGTGCATTCTCCATTGTTTTACCTTGCCAAAGATTGAAGAAAACAAATCAAAGATATGTTTAAATCAAAGCAAAACAATCAGAATGTGTTTTAAATGAAAGCAAAGTACAAGAACAAGCAATTATACAGATTTTGACCAGTTGAGAGAAAATGATTTTAAAAATTATCAAATGAACCGAAAATTCAAAAAAGATATTTTTTTATGGTTTTTGAGAGTTTAATATAACAGAAACAAAAAGAAAAAACAATTTTTATAAATTTTTGGATTTTATAAAAGTCGCAGAAGACAGATGAAAATTAAAACAGTTTTTGTGGGTTTTTAGTTTTATAAGAAAGGTAAGTTGAACGAAAATAAAAATCAAAAAACTTGAGAAGGGAACTGAAAACACCTGGATAAGGAGCTTTTAGCTCTGATACCAATGATACAAGCCTCAAATTGCTTCATTGGATGTCAGGTAGGGCGAATAAAATGTCTCTCCTGGTCGCCAAAGTTTTGTTTGCAAGTGATTAAACTCGTCAGCTCCCATATAAGGCACGTGGAACAACCTCCGGTTTAGAAGTTGAATAACTTTTAAACCATGATGAATTTTGATATGAATCCAATTCGTGGCATTCCTCTGATGAGTTGAGAATCTGAAAAATCCGGTTTTTTGGCTTGGTTCATCTTGGTTTGGCCGGAATGGTTTAACTAGTAGTCGTATGTCTCCATCGGGTCCATTGAAAATCTTCCAATTTGTATCTTCAATATCTTCTTCATAAGAACTCCTTTTTGGCTGATTCTTCTTCGTGGTGAACTCTAAATGAGTTGAATATACTATCCCGTGGTCTGATGAATTTGAATATTTGTTATTGGCCTCCATTTGTGCTAGACAAAGCTCGTATGTCTCCTTGGACTTCCTAAGCATCATGTTCTCCACTTCATGCTTCCTGAATCCTTGCTCCTTGACTGGTTCAGTTGTGTAGGGTTTGATGCTTACATCATACTCTCCCTCTTGAAGAGTTTTTGTCCTCAAAACATTAAAACCTGCATCAAACAAGGCTAAGTTAGCTTCTGAAAAAAAATTAGAGTTTATAAACTTACCTTGGTGATTGGTTTCTAAATGGTGCAAGAGTTGATCAAATCGAATGTCCTTGGCTTTAGCAAGTTCCAGGGTTGGTGTCAGCTCGTGTGCAGCTGGTGTATCCTTAAAAAACATCAGGCTTTTTCCATTGTTGCTAATGTTCTCCTCTTGCACAATTTGAGTTTCTCCTTCTACTAATGGGACAGTAGTCTTCTCTTCTTGTGGCAAACTTCTTTTGAAAAAATCTTGGGCCACATGTATGGGGTTTGTTGCTTGAGGTGGAGATACATCAGGTGGCTTTGGCGCCTTGTAATGTTGGTATGGCTCGTTTGACAAACTGGTTGCTTCAGCTTTTCTCCTTTCAAGGCGTTCAAGGTGAACATAGCTTTCAGTCCTGAATGCATTGAAGGTTTCAGTTAAGTTGGCAATGGCAGCCAGTATTGCTTGAATAGGGTCAGCTGGTGCATTCTCCATTGTTGTACCTTGCCAAAGATTGAAGAAAACAAATCAAAGATATGTTTAAATCAAAGCAAAACAATCAGGATGTGTTTTAAATGAAAGCAAAGTACAAGAACAAGCAATTAAAAAGATTTTGACCAGTTGAGAGAAAATGATTTTAAAAATTATCAAATGAACCAAAAATTCAAGAGAGATATTTTTTTATGGTTTTTGAGAGTTTAATATAACAGAAACAAAAAAAACAATTTTTATGAATTTTTGGATTTTATAAAAGTCGCAAAAGACAGATGAAAATTAAAACAGTTTTTGTGGGTTTTTAGTTTTATAAGAAAGGTAAGATGAACGAAAATAAAAATTAAAAAACTTGAGAAGGGAACTGAAAACACCTGGATAAGGAGCTTTTAGCTCTGATACCAATGATACAAGCCTCAAATTGCTTCATTGGATGTCAGGTAGGGCGAATAAAATGTCTCTCCTGGTCGCCAAAGTTTGGTTTGCAAGTGATTAAACTCGTCAGCTCCCATATAAGGCACGTGGAACAATCTCCGGTTTAGAAGTTGAATAACTTTTAAAACATGATGAATTTTGATATAAATCCAATTCGTTGCTTTCCTCTGATGAGTTGAGAATCTGAAAAATCCGGCTTTTTTGCTTGGTTCATCTTGGTTTGGCCGGAATGATTTAACTAGTAGTCGTATGTCTCCATCGGGTCCATTGAAAATCTTCCAATTTGTATCTTCAATATCTTCTTCATAAGAACTCCTTTTTGGCTGATTCTTCTTCGTGGTGAATTTTAAACGAGTTGAGTATACTATCCCGTGGTCTGATGAATTTGAATATTTGTTATTGGCCTCCATTTGTGCTAGACAAAGCTCGTATGTCTCCTTGGACTTCCTAAGCTTCATGTTCTCCACTTCATGCTTCCTGAATCCTTGCTCCTTGACTGGTTCAGTTGTGTAGGGTTTGATGCTTACATCATACTCTCCCTCTTGAAGACTTTTTGTCCTCAAAACATTAAAACCTGCATCTAACAAGGCTAAGTTAGCTTCTGAAAAAAAATTAGAGTTTAGAAACTTACCTTGGTGATTGGTTTCTAAATGGTGCAAGAGTTGATCAAATCGAATGTCCTTGGCTTTAGCAAGTTCCAGGGTTGGTGTCAGCTCGTGTGCAGCTGGTGTATCCTTAACAAACACCAGGCTTTTTCCATTGTTGCTAAAGTTCTCCTCTTGCACAATTTTAGTTTCTCCTTCTACTAATGGGACAGTAGTCTTCTCTTCTTGTGGCAAACTTCTTTTGAAAAAATCTTGGGCCACATGTATGGGGTTTGTTGCTGGAGGTGGAGATACATCAGGTGGCTTTGGCGCCTTGTAATGTTGGTATGGCTCGTTTGACAAGCTGGTTGCTTCAGCTTTTATCCTTTCAAGGCGTTCAAGGTGAACATAGCTTTCAGTCCTGAATGCATTGAAGGTTTCGGTTAAGTTGGCAATGGCAGCCAGTATTGCTTGAATAGGGTCAGCTGGTGTATTCTCCATTGTTTTACCTTGCCAAAGATTGAAGAAAACAAATCAAAGATATGTTTAAATCAAAGCAAAACAATCAGGATGTGTTTTAAATGAAAGCAAAGTACAAGAACAAGCAATTATACAGATTTTGACCAGTTGAGAGAAAATAATTTTAAAAATTATCAAATGAACCGAAACTTGAAAAGAGATATTTTTTATGGTTTTTGAGAGTTTAATATAACAGAAAAAAAGAAAAAACAATTTGTATGGATTTTTGGATTTTATAAAAGTCGCAGAAGACAGATGAAAACTAAAACAGTTTTTGTGGGTTTTTAGTTTTATAAGAAAGGTAAGATGAACGAAAATCAAAATAAAAAAACTGGAGAAGGGAACTGAAAACACCTGGATAAGGAGCTTTTAGCTCTGATACCAATGATACAAGCCTCAAATTGCTTCATTGGATGTCAGGTAGGGCGAATAAAATGTATCTCCTGGTCGCCAAAGTTTGGTTTGCAAGTGATTAAACTCGTCAGCTCCCATATAAGGCACGTGGAACAACCTCCGGTTTAGAAGTTGAATAACTTTTAAAACATGATGAATTTTTATATGAATCCAATTCGTGGCATTCCTATGATGAGTTGAGAATCTGAAAAATCCGGTTTTTTTGTTTGGTTCATCTTGGTTTGGCCGGAATGATTTAACTAGTAGTCGTATGTCTCCATCGGGTCCATTGAACATCTTCCAATTTGTATCTTCAATATCTTCTTCATGAGAACTCCTTTTTGGCTGATTCTTCTTCCCGGTGAACTCTAAATGAGTTGAGTATACTATCCCGTGGTCTGATGAATTTGAATATTTGTTATTGGCCTCCATTTGTGCTAGACAAAGCTCGTATGTCTCCTTGGACTTCCTAAGCTTCATGTTCTCCACTTCATGCTTCCTGAATCCTTGCTCCTTGACTGGTTCAGTTGTGTAGGGTTTGTTGCTGACATCATACTCTCCCTCTTGAAGAGGTTTTGTCCTCAAAACATTAAAACCTGCATCAAACAAGGCTAACTTAGCTTCTGAAAAAAAATTAGAGTTTAGAAACTTACCTTGGTGATTGGTTTCTAAATGGTGCACGAGTTGATCAAATGGAATGTCCTTGGCTTTAGCAAGTTCCAGGGTTGGTGTCAGCTCGTGTGCAGCTGGTGTATCCTTAACAAACACCAGGCTTTTTCCATTGTTGCTAATGTTCTCCTCTTGCACAATTTTAGTTTCTCCTTCTACTAATGGGACAGTAGTCTTCTCTTCTTGTGGCAAACTTCTTTTGAAAAAATCTTGGGCCACATGTATGGGGTTTGTTGCTTGAGGTGGAGATACATCAGGTGGCTTTGGCGCCTTGTAATGTTGGTATGGCTCGTTTGACAAGCTGGTTGCTTCAGCTTTTCTCCTTTCAAGGCGTTCAAGGTGAACATAGCTTTCAGTCCTGAATGCATTGAAGGTTTCGGTTAAGTTGGCAATGGCAGCCAGTATTGCTTGAATAGGGTCAGCTGGTGCATTCTCCATTGTTTTACCTTGCCAAAGATTGAAGAAAACAAATCAAAGATATGTTTAAATCAAAGCAAAAAAATCAGGATGTGTTTTAAATGAAAGCAAAGTACAAGAACAAGCAATTATACAGATTTTGACTAGTTGAGAGAAAATGATTTTAGAAATTATCAAATGAACCGAAAATTCAAAAGAGATATTTTTTATGGTTTTTGAGAGTTTAATATAACAGAAACAAAAAGAAAAAACAATTTTTATGAATTTTTGTATTTTATAAAAGTCGCAGAAGTTAGATGAAAATTAAAACAGTTTTTGTGGGTTTTTAGTTTTATAAGAAAGGTAAGTTGAACGAAAATAAAAATCAAAAAACTTGAGAAGGGAACTGAAAACACCTGGATAAGGAGCTTTTAGCTCTGATACCAATGATACAAGCCTCAAATTGCTTCATTGGATGTCAGGTAGGGCGAATAAAATGTCTCTCCTGGTCGCCAAAGTTTGGTTTGCAAGTGATTAAACTCGTCAGCTCCCATATAAGGCACGTGGAACAACCTCCGGTTTAGAAGTTGAATAACTTTTAAACCACGATGAATTTTGATATGAATCCAATTCGTGGCATTCCTCTGATGAGTTGAGAATCTGAAAAATCCGGTTTTTTTGCTTGGTTCATCTTGGTTTGGCCGGAATGGTTTAACTAGTAGTCGTATGTCTCCATCGGGTCCATTGAAAATCTTCCAATTTGTATCTTCAATATCTTCTTCATAAGAACTCCTTTTTGGCTGATTCTTCTTCGTGCTGAACTCTAAATGAGTTGAATATACTATCCCGTGGTCTGATGAATTTGAATATTTGTTATTGGCCTCCATTTGTGCTAGACAAAGCTCGTATGTCTCCTTGGACTTCCTAAGCATCATGTTCTCCACTTCATGCTTCCTGAATCCTTGCTCCTTGACTGGTTCAGTTGTGTAGGGTTTGATGCTTACATCATACTCTCCCTCTTGAAGAGTTTTTGTCCTCAAAACATTAAAACCTGCATCAAACAAGGCTAAGTTAGCTTCTGAAAAAAAATTAGAGTTTATAAATTTACCTTGGTGATTGGTTTCTAAATGGTGCAAGAGTTGATCAAATGGAATGTCCTTGGCTTTAGCAAGTTCCAGGGTTGGTGTCAGCTCGTGTGCAGCTGGTGTATCCTTAACAAACATCAGGCTTTTTCCATTGTTGCTAATGTTCTCCTCTTGCACAATTTGAGTTTCTCCTTCTACTAATGGGACAGTAGTCTTCTCTTCTTGTGGCAAACTTCTTTTGAAAAAATCTTGGGCCACATGTATGGGGTTTGTTGCTTGAGGTGGAGATACATCAGGTGGCTTTGGCGCCTTGTAATGTTGGTATGGCTCGTTTGACAAACTGGTTGCTTCAGCTTTTCTCCTTTCAAGGCGTTCAAGGTGAACATAGCTTTCAGTCCTGAATGCATTGAAGGTTTCAGTTAAGTTGGCAATGGCAGCCAGTATTGCTTGAATAGGGTCAGCTGGTGCATTCTCCATTGTTGTACCTTGTCAAAGATTGAAGAAAACAAATCAATGATATGTTTAAATCAAAGCAAAACAATCAGGATGTGTTTTAAATGAAAGCAAAGTACAAGAACAAGCAATTAAAAAGATTTTGACCAGTTGAGAGAAAATGATTTTAAAAATTATCAAATGAACCGAAAATTCAAGAGAGATATTTTTTTATGGTTTTTGAGAGTTTATTATAACAGAAACAAAAAAAAAACAATTTTTATGGATTTTTGGATTTTATAAAAGTCACAGAAGACAGATGAAAATTAAAACAGTTTTTGTGGGTTTTTAGTTTTATAAGAAAGGTAAGTTGAACGAAAATAAAAATCAAAAAACTTGAGAAGGGAACTGAAAACACCTGGATAAGGAGCTTTTAGCTCTGATACCAATGATACAAGCCTCAAATTGCTTCATTGGATGTCAGGTAGGGCGAATAAAATGTCTCTCCTGGTCGCCAAAGTTTGGTTTGCAAGTGATTAAACTCGTCAGCTCCGATATAAGGCACGTGGAACAACCTCCGGTTTAGAAGTTGAATAACTTTTAAAACATGATGAATTTTGATATGAATCCAATTCGTGGCATTCCTCTGATGAGTTGAGAATCTGAAAAATCCAGTTTTTTTGCTTGGTTCATCTTGGTTTGGCCGGAATGATTTAACTAGTAGTCGTATGTCTCAATCGGGTCCATTGAAAATCTTCCAATTTGTATCTTCAATATCTTCTTCATAAGAACTCCTTTTTGGCTGATTCTTCTTCGTGGTGAACTTTAAATGAGTTGAGTATACTATCCCGTGGTCTGATGAATTTGAATATTTGTTATTGGCCTCCATTTGTGCTAGACAAAGCTCATATGTCTCCTTGGACTTCCTAAGCTTCATGTTCTCCACTTCATGCTTCCTGAATCCTTGCTCCTTGACTGGTTCAGTTGTGTAGGGTTTGATGCTTACATCATACTCTCCCTCTTGAAGAGTTTTTGTCCTCAAAACATTAAAACCTGCATCAAACAAGGCTAAGTTAGCTTCTGAAAAAAAATTAGAGTTTAGAAACTTACCTTGGTGATTGGTTTCAAAATGGTGCAAGAGTTGATCAAATCGAATGTCCTTGGCTTTAGCAAGTTCCAGGGTTGGTGTCAGCTCGTGTGCAGCTGGTGTATCCTTAACAAACACCAGGCTTTTTCCATTGTTGCTAATGTTCTCCTCTTGCACAATTTGAGTTTCTCCTTCTACTAATGGGACAGTAGTCTTCTCTTCTTGTGGCAAACTTCTTTTGAAAAAATCTTGGGCCACATGTATGGGGTTTGTTGCTTGAGGTGGAGATACATCAGGTGGCTTTGGCGCCTTGTAATGTTGGTATCGCTCGTTTGACAAGCTGGTTGCTTCAGCTTTTCTCCTTTCAAGGCGTTCAAGGTGAACATAGCTTTCAGTCCTGAATGCATTGAAGGTTTCGGTTAAGTTGGCAATGGCAGCCAGTATTGCTTGAATAGGGTCAGCTGGTGCATTCTCCATTGTTTTACCTTGCCAAAGATTGAAGAAAACAAATCAAAGCAAAACAATCAGGATGTGTTTTAAATGAAAGCAAAGTACAAGAACAAGCAATTATACAGATTTTGACCAGTTGAGAGAAAATGATTTTAAAAATTATCAAATGAACCGAAACTTGAAAAGAGATATTTTTTTATGGTTTTTGAGAGTTTAATATAACAGAAAAAAAAGAAAAAACAATTTTTATGGATATTTGGATTTTATAAAAGTCGCAGAAGACAGATGAAAATTAAAACAGTTTTTGTGGGTTTTTAGTTTTATAAGAAAGGTAAGATGAACGAAAATAAAAATCCAAAAACTTGAGAAGGGAACTGAAAACACCTGGATAAGGAGCTTTTAGCTCTGATACCAATGATACAAGCCTCAAATTGCTTCATTGGATGTCAGGTAGGGCGAATAAAATGTCTCTCCTGGTCGCCAAAGTTTGGTTTGCAAGTGATTAAACTCGTCAGCTCCCATATAAGGCACGTGGAACAACCTCTGGTTTAGAAGTTGAATAACTTTTAAAACATGATGAATTTTTATATGAATCGAATTCGTGGCATTCCTATGATGAGTTGAGAATCTGAAAAATCCGGTTTTTTTGCTTGGTTCATCTTGGTTTGGCCGGAATGATTTAACTAGTAGTCGTATGTCTCCATCGGGTCCATTGAACATCTTCCAATTTGTATCTTCAATATCTTCTTCATAAGAACTCCTTTTTGGCTGATTCTTCTTCCTGGTGAACACTAAATGAGTTGAGTATACTATCCCGTGGTCTGATGAATTTGAATATTTGTTATTGGCATCCATTTGTGCTAGACAAAGCTCGTATGTCTCCTTGGACTTCCTAAGCTTCATGTTCTCCACTTCATGCTTCCTGAATCCTTGCTCCTTGACTGGTTCAGTTGTGTAGTTTGTTTCTGACATCATACTCTCCCTCTTGAAGTGGTTTTGTCCTCAAAACATTAAAACCTGCATCAAACAAGGCTAAGTTAGCTTCTGAAAAAAAATTAGAGTTTAGAAACTTACCTTGGTGATTGGTTTCTAAATGGTGCAAGAGTTGATCAAATGGAATGTCCTTGGCTTTAGCAAGTTCCGGGGTTGGTGTCAGCTCGTGTGCAGCTGGTGTATCCTTAACAAACATCAGGCTTTTTCCATTGTTGCTAATGTTCTCCTCTTGCACAATTTTAGTTTCTCCTTCTACTAATGGGCCAGTAGTCTTCTCTTCTTGTGGCAAACTTCTTTTGAAAAAATCTTGGGCCACATGTATGGGGTTTGTTGCTTGAGGTGGAGATACATCAGGTGGCTTTGGCGCCTTTTAATGTTGGTATGGCTCGTTTGACAAGCTGGTTGCTTCAGCTTTTCTCGTTTCAAGGCGTTCAAGGTGAACATAGCTTTCAGTCCTGAATGCATTGAAGGTTTCGGTTAAGTTGGCAATTGCAGCCAGTATTGCTTGAATAGGGTCAGCTGGTGCATTCTCCATTGTTTTACCTTGCCATAGATTGAAGAAAACAAATCAAAGATATGTTTAAATCAAAGCAAAACAATCAGGATGTGTTTTAAATGAAACCAAAGTACAAGAACAAGCAATTATACAGATTTTGACCAGTTGAGAGAAAATGATTTTAAAAATTATCAAATGAACCGAAAATTCAAAAGAGATATTTTTTTTATGGTTTTTGAGAGTTTAATATAACAGAAACAAAAAGGATAAACAATTTTTATGGATTTTTCGATTTTATAAAAGTCACATTTGTGCTAGACAAAGCTCGTATGTCTCCTTGGACTTCCTAAGCTTCATGTTCTCCACTTCATGCTTCCTGAATCCTTGCTCCTTGACTGGTTCAGTTGTGTAGGGTTTGATGCTTACATCATTTAGGATCATTGTTAGTTTACATGGGTAGATGAGAATTTGATCATGTATGCATCAATTGCCTTCACCTTTAGCATTATGCACAAAGTTCTTGCCATTTTATGGCAGAAACCCTTGTTTTAAATAAAAACTCTTTTCAAATGAGATCATTCTATGCTCATAGCCTGCACCCTTAGCCAAATGTGTTCTGCTTTAAAGTGCATAAGTTTGATTCATGGTTCGGCTATTAATGTATGTTAAAGGATGAGTTTCTTTGATTGTTAGGAATAGGAGAGTCATGATCTGAATTTCTTTGTGTGATGAGTAAAGCTAAGTTCTTTGGAGTATGAGTGTGCGAATTGCATTTTAGAACTAGTAACTAGGACATTGAGATTGATTCATTTGAAAGGCAACTTTGCAAGAAGCTTAAAACCCCCATTTGTTTTAAAACCTCTCTTCCTTTCTTATTTTCTGTTGCTTGAGCGCAAGCAAGAAGTAAGTTTGGGGGAGTTGATGTCACTGCATATTGCATGCATTTTGCATACATATAAGTTAGCTTTTCATGCATTTACATAACTCTTTAGGCTAGATTGCATCGCTTTAGGTCCTAGAGCATTCTTGCACCAGCATACGCATGTTCCTTGCATTTTGCATCATATTCAGGTTGTTTCTGGCTACTTTGGAGTCGTGGAGGTTTGTGGACGTGTTGAGGCTAGTGTGGAGGTTCGTGGAACGTCGGATGTTTGCTAAGGACCAGAGATCGGGGAGCAGATCGAGCATGGCAGGTCGATCTAGATGAGATCGACCAGAAGATCGAGTAGCCCAGACAATCCAAGGGAATTGATCGAGAAGAAGATCGAGTGAAGCAAACGATCAAGTGGTACGGACGTAAATGACGCCATGCAGAGCGAGAGCCGGATCGAGTCCACCACTCGATCCGACCAAAGATCGATACCAAGATCGGATGCAACACTCGATCCACCGAAGAAGATCGAGACCCAGATCGAGTAGAAGACACGATGTCCGAAAGTGATCGAGGGAGCCGCTCGATCCCGAAGTCGATCTCTGTCCTTTCAACCGTTTTTGGCCGCTAGCAAGGGGGGGACCATCGAGCTGTTTGTCCCATTTTGGAAAGGCGGCGATGGAAAGACTTTGAGCTTGTTCTTGATTATTTTGAATCGTTTAAGTTTAATCCATCGTTCTTATGTTTATCGTTTCATTCTTCATGCTTTGCTTAGTTTATTTAATGTGTAGTGAGTAGTTTCATTTGGGTTTCGGGGTTGAGAGGATTCACGAGGTCGAAAAGGTTTTCAAAGCTTGGTGTTTTCTTGTTCTTAATGGCTTTCTTTTTAAAGATGTTGAGTTCTTAAGGCTTAAAGAGTCTCACGCCAAGATCTTTATGATCAGAGAGAGCTCTTACCTTGACAGGATCCAAAGATCTCTGAAAATCACATCTTAGAGGCTAGTTACTCTTTCCCAAACGCCATGGTAGTTTAGAGGACTAGTTAAAGCCGCGTGGTTGAAATTTGTTTTCCTTGGCTCTCAATCTCTTTTTCCGCCAAACGCCATGGGTCTGGAGGAGAGAATGAGAGAGTGATCCATACCACACGCCATGGATGGGTCTTGTTTTGTTTTCAAGGCTTAGAGAATCTCACAAAGTGAGTAGATCTAGAGTTTTCAAACCAAGCTTGGACCTTTGAAACCTCTAACATGAATCTCGACCCTAGACCCTTTCTTTTTTAGCATTCTCGCATCTTCGTTGATCATTCGCTTGATATTCATCGCATCCGGGTCATTAGTTTCTTCATACTTGCATTTTTAGACGAGATCGATCCAAACTGCTCGATCTAGTGGTCGATCCACTAGTCGATATTTAGTAATTCATAGCCTTGCATTTTAATTATTCTGTTTGTTCCTCGTGGTAGTTTAATCACTCTTGGTAATTTTAAAATAGCTTTGCATTCCATTTGGTCGTTGCATATAGTTTTTAGGATTTTCACAAAATCGCCAGTCATTCGCTTAGCTTTACACTGCTCTTGTATTCTCTTTGACGTTCCTAGCTCCTAAAAATGGATTGACACTCACTTGCATACTGTATTACAACCTAAGTGTTGCATTTGAGTTTTGATAGCCTCATTGCATCTTAGACTTGCAAAAATATTGATATCATATATCCTGAGGCGATAATCGATTTCCTAGCCACCTTGGAGTTCACGTATGAGAACCCGAGTCTTCCTACTCCTTCCCAAGGCCACATCACCTTCAAGATCAGGCGTCAAGCTTATCATCTCTCGATCCAGGAGCTTTGCCAAGCCTACGGTTTGAAGGCTGATGCTAAACAAGTGGAGTTCCCGTCTTTCACTCACGCTAACGACCTGTGGGACCTCATAAGCAACGATGACTACAAGGCGAACACGGCGAAGATCAAGAGAGTGAGGAGTCCGGTGCTAAAATACACGCTCAAGCTGATTGCCAACACCTTCAGTGGACGGTCTGTGGCTCCCATAGTCACCAAGAACGAGCTTTGCTTCCTGTTCCAAGGCGTTAAGCATCTGCTTTGTGATCCTAAGGAGAATGTCGAGCCAATGGAGGATGAGCTCGGTGATATTGTTAACTACGGTTGCATCCTAGCTGCTTCCTTGGTGAAGTACAAGGCGTATGCATTGAGATGCAAGGCGAGCTCAGATTTGATAGGAGGCTTCCTCACACCAATGCTTTGCACCTCTAGGAGGAACAGCTTCTCCCACACTAGCCTCTCGCCCACGCTCGGAGTCGCCTACATCAGATGCTGAGATGCCTGAGAGCTTTGTCCTTCCAAAGCTTGACTTTGAGCCGAGAACAAAGGCGGAGAAGTTCCTTGCTTCTGTTGTGGAGATGCAAAGGAAAGTGAACAAGTGGCAGAGCAAGATGATCAAGAAGCTTGCTCAGAAGATCAAGAAGCTTAAAGGCAATGCCTCTGGTTCACCTTCAAGCGAAGAGGTTGAGCAGCACGAGAAGAGAAGGAGATCCACTGGAGGCATCGTTTTGCGTGAGCCACAAGCAACAGATCAACCTGCGCGCCACTCGGTTCATGAGCAAGCTAGCGTGGATAAAGGCAAGGCAGTAGCTCATGAAACCCCCAAGAAGAGCAAGAAGTCTGGAGCAACCTCAAGCTCCAGCACTTCTTAGCTCTGCGGTACCAACAACCAAACCGTTGTATATACCACACATGTTTTCTTTGTTTTTGCTTTGTGTTTTGAACTCCTTTGAATTTGTTTGCCACCAAGACGGTGTCATTCAAGTTTGCGGAGTGTGTGGTGTGTTTGACATGTTTTCTTTGCTCTTATTTTCTGTTATCATCCCTTGAGTCTTGCATTGCATCCTAAGGCATAGAAAACACCAAAAAAATGATAAAGTTTTTAAAATTTTCAAAAAAAATCATGTAGTTGCATTCGAATTGTTAAACATTTTAGAATTAAGTCTAGAATTTTTAGCATTTAGGTTGTTTACATTTGCATAAAGGGTAAAAGTTTTTCTTGAAAAATGTTTTAAGCTCATCAATTGTTTCAAGGCCCTAATTAGTAGTCCTTTAATGCATTGTACACTCTTTGAAAGTAAGCTCTAACCATACTTGGATCATGTGTTTTGATTTTCGTGGCTTAAGTTGAACATTCATGAATTGAATCCTATCCTAATAAGTGACAACCTTAATTTGAATCTTTTTAATTATCATACTTATGCGTTTGAAAAAGGATACATGGATCACTTATACATATTTAAGCTTTCTTCTTCCTTTCACCACTCTGTTGTAAGCCTAAATAGATTTCCCCACCCTAACCTTACCTTCCTTTCAAGCCAATGTTCTTGTGTGTTAAATCTTTGTGAGGCCTCTTTTCGGTTGAACTTAGCATAAAGTGTTAGGTTTAGGATAGGGCGGGTGTTCTTGGGGATTGCTTTGTTTTGCTTCGGTTTAAAGAGTTTGATATTTGGAAGTTGAATAAAAGGGTTTTTAATGGTCTTAAGTGGAAGGCTTGTATTTTTAAATGAAAGCTCTAGTTTAATTAAGAAGGTAGCTCTCAAAAGAAAAGAAAAAGTAAAAAAAACAGCCAAAAGGCCAAGTGTTTAAAAAGAAAGAAAAGAAAAAAAAATTGAGTAGAGAGCTACCAAAGTAAAGAAAAAAGCTAAAAGAGTTTTAAAATGATGCTTTTACTTGGGTTTTTGCTAGGCGAATTGCCTTGATGTTAAGGGTAGTCCTTTGGAGGGTGAGTGAGCTCAAAAGAAAGGAAAAATGAGAGAGGGTTCTAGGCTCTTTGTTAGTATGCATGGGTAGATGAAGAAGGTTTAATCATGTATGCATCAATTGTCTTCACCTTTAGCATTATGTGAAAGTTCAACCATTCTTTGAGATAACCCCTTGTTTGAATCACCCTTGTAAGTGAGTTCATTTTTATCTCGCAACCTCTCTTCCTTTCTTGAATTTTGGTTGCTTGAGGGCAAGCAAAAGGCAAGTTTTGGAGAGTTGATATTACCATATATTTTGCATACTTTCCATGCATTTAGGATAGTTTTTCATGCATTCATCTTGCATTATAGGCTAGTTTGTTCTAATTGTTGCATTTTAGGTCCTAGGTCTCTTTGCATTCGCATTTTGCATATTTGCTGCACTTTTGCATCATTATCAGGTTGTTTGGAGCACTATGGAGTCGTGGAGGCTATGTGGACGTGAGGAGGTTCAAAATGGAGCTCGTAGACACTTGGAGAACTCAGCCATGCATACAAAGGACCCGAGAAGGAGTAGCGGATCGAGCAAGGCAGGTTGATCTAGACGAGATCGACCAGAAGATCTAGTGACCCGAGTCGATGCAAGGGGAAGGATCGAGACCAAGATCGAGAGAGGTGATCGATCTGGAGTACGGACGTAAATGACGCCATGCAGAACGAGAGCCATATCGAGACCAAGACTAGATCATCCAAAGATCGAGAAGAAGATCGAGGAAGATACTCGATCCCTCCAACCAGATCGACTTGAAGATCGAGCAGAGCAAGGCGATTCCTGAAGACGATCGAGCGCATTGATCAATCTCAAGGTCGATCTCTACGGCCTTAACCGTTTTTGGCAGATAGTGAGGGGACCATCGAGAGCGGTTTAGCCATTTAGGGAAAGGAGGCGATCACTTTTCGGATATGCACACTTTGCCTTTTACTTTTACTCTCTACCTTAGGCGCCATTGTTGAACATCTAAGCTTTTCTTTAGTTTTTGAACTTTGAATCCATTTAATGTTAAGCAGTTTTTCTTTAATCGCTTGTTAATCATGTTTAGTTCATCCTTTACTGCTTTTCATTCGATCTTAATCATGTGTAGCGAGTAGTCCTTTTTGGGTTTTCGGGGTTGGGGTGATTCAAAAGGGTTACGAGGTTTAAGTTTTGAGTTTTCTTTGTTCTTCATACCTTCTCTTCTAGGATCTTGGGGTCTTAAGGCTTAGAGTGTCTTGGAAACGTTCTCTATGATTCCAGGGCTGTCTTACCTTGACAGGATTCAGATATCATAGAAAACCAGATCCTAGAGACTAATCTTTCCTCTCCCAAACGCCATGGTTGTAGAGGGGATTAGTTAGGTGATATATTGAAATCTTTTTTCCTTGCTCTTCGATCTCTTTTTCTACCAAACGCCATGGGTTTGGAGAAGAGATTGAGGAAGTGAATCATACCACATGCCATGGATGTTTCTTGTTTTGTTTTCAAGGCTTTGAGAAAGCTCACAAATGAGTAGATCTAAATGTTTTCAAACCAAAGCTTAACCTTTGATACTCTTGAATATGACCCTCGACCCTAAACCCTCTTTTAGCATATTAAAACCTCTGTTTATCATTTTCTTGTCATAAAGTTGCATCCTTGTTCATTACAAGTCAATGGCTTTAAGTTGTTAGATCGTTCAGTTTTACTCGATCCAGTGGTTGATCCTGTGGTCGATCCACTGCTCGAGTTTTAGTTCTTAGTAGATTTGCTTTTTTATTCTTCTGCTTTTTCCTAGTGGTAGTTAACCCTCTTCCAGAGATTTTAAAATTGTTCTGCATCTCATTTAGTCGTTGCATTTAGTTTTGTTTGATTTTACCAATCATTTTCCCGGTTTGCTTAGATTTGCTTCATCCTTGCATTCTTATTGTTCTTCTTGCTTCCTAGGTTTGATTGATTCCCCTTACTACTGTACTACATCATAACATGTGGTTTGGGCTTTGATAATACTTTGGCTTGCATACAAAAATCTTGTTATCAATAGACCTCTTTTAGCTTCTTAAGGCATAGAGAAAGCTCATCAAATGAGTAGATTTATGTTTTTCAAAACCCAAGCTTGAACCTTTAACCGTCTTAATATGACCCTCAACCTTAGATCCTTCTTTTAGCTTTTCAAAACCTCAAGTTTTCATTTCCAAGTCTTTAAAATTCGCATCTTTGCTTCTGTTTCATTGCATATCACTTTAAGTTGCTAGAAGTTCTCTATTTTCTCGCTTTAGTTCTTGATTTTTAGTAATTAGTAGATTTTCATTTTTAATCCTCTGTTTTCTTTTAGTAGTTGTTAACCCTCTTCCAGGGATTTTAAAATAGTTTTCGTAATCATTTGGTCGTTGCATTTAGTTTCTATCGATTTTACCATCTATTTACCTGATTCTGCTTAGATTTGCATTGCTCTTGCATTCCTTGTGGCTTTCTACAACTCAGGCTAGATTGATACCCCTTACCACTATACTGCATCATAATATTGGTCTGGGGCTTTGACTCAAACAGCTTAGAAACATTCAGTTTATCAAATGGCACCGTTGCCATCTTGGGTTTGATTAGGAAGCATTAGGATTTGGAGCTTAGTAAAGACTGAGCCTTTTACTTTTCTTTTGGTTACTCATTGCTCTACCTTACTGTTTGTCTTCTCAGGTACATGAATTTGAGGTCCAGTGGTGAAAACAATCTTCTACAACCACTGGACAATATTCACTAACTTGGAAGTGCAAGGCATAGAAGGACAGTAGAGCAAGAACAGAACTTTGAGGAGATAGAGAAACCTGGTCTAGCTGAATTTTGGGTTATGGCTGAGCAAGACCAAGAAGAAGCGCCACCTCACCGTGCTTCTAGTTCCAGGGGCAATGGAAACCCCAACCACGCTCCAAGGCAGCCGAGAATCATTGGTGCTGGTGATGCTCCAAATACACATCATAATCGCTTTGGAATCACTCCTCCACCAGTGCAAAACAACAACTTCGAGATCAAGCCAGGATTCCTCTCCATGGTTTAAAACAACAAGTTTCATGGGCTAGCAATGGAGGACCCTTTGGAGCATCTTGACTACTTTGAGCAAGTTTGTGGGATGATAAAGATCAATGGTATCTCGGAGGACAACTTCAAGCTACAGTTATTCCCTTTCTCTCTTGGAGATAAAGCAAGACATTGGGAGAAGACATTACCTCAGGGGACCATCACTTCATGGTCTGATTGCAAGAAAGGCTTTCGGTCAATGTTTTTCTCAAGCACAAGAACAGCAAGGCTAAGAAGTGAGATTAGCAGCTTCACACAAAGTCAGAATGAGACCTTTAATGAAGCTATGGAGCGGTTCAAAGACTACACTATAGCTTGCCATCATCATGGCTTCAGTGAAGAGACTCTCTTGAGCACAATCTATAGAGGAACACTCCCAAAGATTCGCATGTCGCTTGATACAGCAAGTAAGGGAAGCTTTCTTGGACAAAATGTAGAAGAGGGAATGGAGCTCATTGAGAATGTTGCTTTGAGACATGGGAACTGTTCTGAAGATTATGACAGAGCGCCAAGAGGGTCTGATCTTGAAGCAAACAAGAAGGATCTGAAGTCTCTCCATGAAAAGATTGACAAGCTAGTACTTGCAAACCAGAAGCATGTACACTTTGTGGGAGAAGCTGAAGATGTTATAGATGAGTTGGAGCTGAGCCAAGAAGAAGCGAATTGGGTTGGAGGCCAGAACTACACTAAGCCACAGGGCTATGGTCAAGGGTTTCAAGGCAACAACAACCTCTCTTATAGGAGCATCAATGTGGAGAACCCTAAAGATCAAGTGTACCCTCCACAACAAGGCAAGCCTTTTGTTCCTTATAACAACAAAGGGTTTAATCAAAACAGTGGGTATAAAAGGCAGAGACAAGGGAACTTCCAGAGTGAGCAACACCAAGGGAGCAAGAGCTACTCTCCTGTGTTTCCTCCTGGTTTCGTTCCACAACAGCAACAAGCGCCACCGCCTCCTCAACACCCGGTTCAAGCAATGTTTCAACATTTGCTTCAAGGGCAAGCTTCTACAAATCAGAAGTTTGTTGATATGAACAATAGGCTGGACTCTTCTCTTACTGAGGTGTCTACTCAAATCACCAACCTGAACAACAAGATCAAGCAGTTATAGAAAGGCAATGCCAGTTCAAGCGGTCAAGGCAGCTTACCCGGGGAGTGTGAGAAAAACCCCAAGGAGTATTGAAACGCTATTACTTTGAGAAGTAGGAAAGAGCTTCCGCCGAGGGCTGCACCTAAAGACAATGAGGACATTGTGGTTCAAGAGGGGGAGGGTAAGCTTTCAAATGATGAAGAGATTACCTTTGACAATGTATGGATTGAAAGGCCAAAGAAGGGTAAGAAACCGTTGTAGAGAAGAAAGTGGAGGATGTTAGCAAACAGAAATATGCATTTGTACCTCCACCCTACAAACCGAAGCTTCCTTTCCCTGGACGGTTCAAGAAGCAGCTACTTGAGAAGCATAGGGCAGTATTTGAGAAGCACTTGAAAGATGTTGAGAACAAGCTGCCTTTAGTTGATTGTTTGGCCATGATGCCTAAATGTTCCAAGTTCTTCAAGGATACTCTTACTAAGAAGAGCAAAGAGAGTGAAGAGGTTTTGGTGCTTAGTGAAGAGTGCAGCGCCATCATTCACAAGGAAATAGTGCCGAAGAAGCTTGCAGATCCAGGATCATTTGCCATCCCCTGTGCTCTTGGTCCTTTAAGGTTTGGAACCTGCTTATGTGATCTTGGTGCAAGCATTAATCTTATGCCCCATTCCATTGCCAAGAAGCTCGGTGATAGAGGACTTTTTACAGTTCTAAATATCAATCCTAAAGCCTCTTAGTGTTGCTGTAGTATTTTAGGTGCCAATCCAGCCTAGGATGATGAAAGATACTAGGAATGCAAGAGCCAAGTAAAGCTAAGTCAGATTCGGGTAAATGGATGAGAAATATAACAAAAACTAAATGCAATACGAGATGAGCAAGAAAAAAATTTTAAAATCCCCTCTTAAGGGTTAAAAACTACTATAAGAAAACTAGGAATTTAAAGTGCAAGACTACTGATTATGAAAATTCGAAATCTGAAAACAGGCAATTAAGGCTATTTATAGCAACTTAAAGGAGCAAACTTGAAATCTAAATGAGAAATCTTTTGAAACTACTTGTAAGACAAATAACAGATTCAAGGATGAGGTTCATGCTTAGGGGAGCTCAAGGTTCGATCTTGGTTTGCAAAAAGTAAATCTACACATTTCTAAATGAGCTATCCGTAGGCCTAAGAAGCAATCTTTCCATAGTTTGTGGATAAGATAAGGTCCTCTCATCATTCATTCTCTCCAAACCCATGGCTTGTGGTGGAAAAGGATGGTTGATGGAGCTGAAGCACGGATCTTAGCATGGCCTAACTAGCCCTAACTTGCCACTTCCATGGTCTTTAAGGCATACTAGTCACTTGATTTGGAAATAAGAGATTTTCTAAGTTCTTATGAGATAAGGAAATCTCTTGGATCATAAAGCCTCTCTCAATGTCTTTAAGCATTTGATACTCCAAACAAAGAAAGGATAAAGTTAAGAACAAGAAAATACCAAGATCTAACCTTTCAAACCTTCCTAATCACCTCATCCTTAAATCCTAAACAACTACTATATTATCTTTTCTGAACCCCTCTTAATCATGAGATAAGAGGTCTTAAACATGATTGAGATAACAAGAAAGAAAGATTAAAGCTTAAAGAGAAGTTCTAAAATTCAAAATCAAAGTTTTTACAAAAGATAAAGCTTGAAAATAGAAAAAGATGTTTCAATGGTGATCCACAAAACACAAAAATGGGGAAGGAGGCTGTGAAAATCGTGGATGCCTCCAAAATCTAGGTCAAAAGTATTCATAAAAGGACCACACAAAAGGTTCCCTCACTAAATGAAAAAGTGTGACCTGTCCAAGGAAGGAAGCAGAAATCTGGACCGAAGATCGACCCGCCTTGTCGATCTAAGCAAAAACGAGTAGCCTTGGTCGATCTGGTGGTCGATCTAAGCTGAAACGAGTGGCCTTGGTCGATCTAAGGGTCGATCTCAGGCTGAAACGAGTGGGATGGTCGATCTAAGGGTCGATCTCAGGCTGAAACGACTTGGATGGTCGATCTGAGGCTCGATCTCAGCCTAATTCTTTTTGGCCGAACTCTTTCTTGACTCCCAGCAACTCCTAAGCTCTTCTTTTGACTCCTTGTCCATGCTCAGCATCCAACACAGCTCCATGTACACCATATTACCTAAAAACAATGCATATATGCAAGAAATATGCAAATGCTAATGCAAACATGTCTAAAACCTAAAATGGAGCAAGAGTTACAAATAATCTAAATATGAATGCAATATGAATGCAAAATATATCCTAAATGAGTGCTAAAATATGCTAAAATATGAGTTTATCAACTGCCCCAAACTTGCCTTTTTGCTTGTCCTTAAGCAAACAAAGACAAATCCGAGAGAGAGGTTTAAAAATGGGGGTTCAATTCCAAAAAAAAATGTTTTTCAAATGAATCAGCTCAATGGTCCTTGTTCTTAATTCTAGGATGCATCATACAAACTCATACTCCAAAGAACTTAGCCATATTCATTACATGTTGAATCTCGAATCATGACTCTCCTATTCCAAACAATCCAATAATCCTAACCTTTAACATTCAATTAAGAGCAAACCATTAATCACACTTATGCACTTTAAAACCGAACAGATTTGGCTAGGGACAAAGGTTATGAGACTAGAATGATCTCATTTAAATGGGTACTCCAATGCAATGTTTTTCTCTCAAAATGGGATGAACTTATGCATAATGCTAAAGGTAAAGGCAATTGATGCATACATGATTAGATTCTCATCTACCCATACACACTAACAATGTTTCTAAAACCTTCTCTCATTCTTTTTCTCTTTTTAAGCTCACTCACCCTCCTAGAGACTATCCATAACAAGCAAAACCCAAATAAACAGAAAACATCTCTTCTCATTTGGCTAGTGGTAAGGCTACAAACAAACTAAGCTCTTTTAAACACTTTGATAGTTCTCTTCTTTCCAAATCCTAGTAATTTCAGCAAAACCTTCCCCGGCAACGGCACCAATTGATAGAGGACGTTTTACAGTTCTAAATATCAATCCTAAAGCCTCTTAGTGTTGCTGTAGTACTTTAGGTGTCAATCCAGCCTAGGATAATGAAAGATACTAGGAATGCAAGAGCCAAGTAATGCTAAGTCAGATTCGGGTAAATGGATGAGAAATTTAACAAAAACTAAATGCAATACGAGATGAGCAAGAAAACAATTTTAAAATCCCTTCTTAAGGGTTAACAACTACTAGAAGAAAACTTGGAATTTAAAGTGCAAGACTACTGATTATAAAAATTCAAAATCTGAAAACAGGCAATTAAGGCTATTTCTAGCAACTTAAAGGAGCAAATTTTAAATCTAACGGAGAAAGCTTCTGAAACTACTTGTAAGATAAATAACAGATTCAAGGATGAGGTTCATGCTTAGGGAAGCTCAAGGTTCGATCTTGGTTTGCAAAAAGTAAATCTACACATTTCTAATTGAGCTATCCTTAGGCCTAAGAAGCAATCTTTCCATGGTTTGTGGATAAGATAAGGTCCTCTCATCATTCATTCTCTCCAAACCCATGGCTTGTGGTGGAAAAGGATGGTTGATGGACCTGAAGCACGGATCTTAGCATGGCCTAACTAGCCCCTACTTGCAACTTTCGTGGTCTTTAAGGCATACTAGTCTCTTGGTTTGGACATTAGAGATTTCCTAAGTTCTTATGAGATAAGGAAATCTCTTGGATCATAACGCTTCTCTCAAGGTCTTTAAGCATTTGATACTCCAAACCAAGAAAGGATAAAGTTATGAACAAGAAAATACCAAGATCTAACCTTTAAAACCTTCCTAATCAGCTCATCCTTAAATCCTAAAGAACTATTCTATTATCATTTCTGAACCCCTCTTATTCATGAGATAAGAGGTGTTAAACATGATTGAGATAACAAGAGAGAAAGATTAAAGCTTAAAGAGAAGTTCTAAAATTCAAAATAAAAGTTTTTACAAAAGATAAAGCTTGAAAATAGAAAAAGATGTTTCAATGGTGATCAACAAAACCCAAAAATGGGGAAGGAGGCTGTGAAAATCGTGGATGCCTCTAAAATCTAGGTCAACGTGTTCATAAAGGACCACACAAAAGATTCTGTCACTAAATGAAAAATTGTGAGCTGTCCAAGGAAGGATGCAGAAATCTGGTGGTCGATCTAAGCTGAAACGAGTGGCCTTGGTCGATCTAAGGGTTGATCTCAGGCTGAAACGAGTGGGATGGTCGATCTAAGGGTCGATCTCAGGCTGAAACGACTTCGATGGTCGATCTGATGCTCGATCTCAGCCTAATTCTTATTGGCCGAACTCTTTCTTCACTCCCAGCCACTTCTAAACTCTTCTTTTAACTCCTTGTCCATGCTCAGCATCCAACACAGCTCCATGTACACCATATTACCTAAAAACAATGCATATATGCAAGAAATATGCAAATGCTAATGCAAACATGTCTAAAACCTAAAATGGAGCAAGAGTTACAAATAATCTAAATATGAATGCAATATGAATACAAAATATATCCTAAATGAGTGCTAAAATATGCTAAATTATGAGTTTATCAACTGCCCCAAACTTGCCTTTTTGCTTGTCCTTAAGCAAACAAAGACAAATCCGAGAGAGAGGTTTAAAAATGGGGGTTCAATTCCAAAAAAAAATGTTTTTCAAATGAAGCAGCTCAATGGTCCTTGTTCTTAATTCTAGGATGCATCATACAAACTCATACTCCAAAGAACTTAGCCATATTCATTACATGTTGAATCTCGAATCATGACTCTCCTAATCCAAACAATCCAATAATCCTAACCTTTAACATTCAATTAAGAGCAAACCATTAATCACACTTATGCACTTTAAAACCGAACAGATTTGGCTAGGGACAAAGGTTATGAGACTAGGATGATCTCATTTAAATGGGTACTCCAATGCAATGGTTTCTCTCAAAATGGGATGAACTTATGCATAATGCTAAAGGTAAAGGCAATTGATGCATACATGATTAGATTCTCATCTACCCATACACACTAACAATGTTCCTAAAACCTTCTCTCATTCTTTTTCTCTTTTTAAGCTCACTCACCCTCCTAGAGACTATCCATAACAAGCAAAACCCAAATAAACAGAAAACATCTCTTCTCATTTGGCTAGTGGTAAGGCTACAAACAAACTAAGCTCTTTTAAACACTTTGATAGTTCTCTTCTTTCCAAATCCTAGTAATTTCAGCAAAACCTTCCCCGGCAACGGCGCCAAATGATAGAGGACGTTTTACAGTTCTAAATATCAATCCTAAAGCCTCTTAGTGTTGCTGTAGTACTTTAGGTGTCAATCCAGCCTAGGATAATGAAAGATACTAGGAATGCAAGAGCCAAGTAATGCTAAGTCAGATTCGGGTAAATGGATGAGAAATTTAACAAAAACTAAATGCAATACGAGATGAGCAAGAAAACAATTTTAAAATCCCTTCTTAAGGGTTAACAACTACTAGAAGAAAACTTGGAATTTAAAGTGCAAGACTACTGATTATAAAAATTCAAAATCTGAAAACAGGCAATTAAGGCTATTTCTAGCAACTTAAAGGAGCAAATTTTAAATCTAAAGGAGAAAGCTTCTGAAACTACTTGTAAGATAAATAACAGATTCAAGGATGAGGTTCATGCTTAGGGAAGCTCAAGGTTCGATCTTGGTTTGCAAAAAGTAAATCTACACATTTCTAATTGAGCTATCCTTAGGCCTAAGAAGCAATCTTTCCATGGTTTGTGGATAAGATAAGGTCCTCTCATCATTCATTCTCTCCAAACCCATGGCTTGTGGTGGAAAAGGATGGTTGATGGACCTGAAGCACGGATCTTAGCATGGCCTAACTAGCCCCTACTTGCAACTTTCGTGGTCTTTAAGGCATACTAGTCTCTTGGTTTGGACATTAGAGATTTCCTAAGTTCTTATGAGATAAGGAAATCTCTTGGATCATAACGCTTCTCTCAAGGTCTTTAAGCATTTGATACTCCAAACCAAGAAAAGATAAAGTTATGAACAAGAAAATACCAAGATCTAACCTTTAAAACCTTCCTAATCAGCTCATCCTTAAATCCTAAAGAACTATTCTATTATCATTTCTGAACCCCTCTTATTCATGAGATAAGAGGTGTTAAACATGATTGAGATAACAAGAGAGAAAGATTAAAGCTTAAAGAGAAGTTCTAAAATTCAAAATAAAAGTTTTTACAAAAGATAAAGCTTGAAAATAGAAAATGATGTTTCAATGGTGATCAACAAAACCCAAAAATGGGGAAGGAGGCTGTGAAAATCGTGGATGCCTCTAAAATCTAGGTCAACGTGTTCATAAAGGACCACACAAAAGATTCCGTCACTAAATGAAAAAGTGTGAGCTGTCCAAGGAAGGATGCAGAAATCTGGTGGTCGATCTAAGCTGAAACGAGTGGCCTTGGTTGATCTAAGGGTTGATCTCAGGCTGAAACGAGTGGGATGGTCGATCTAAGGGTCGATCTCAGGCTGAAACGACTTCGATGGTCGATCTGATGCTCGATCTCAGCCTAATTCTTATTGGCCGAACTCTTTCTTCACTCCCAGCAACTTCTAAACTCTTCTTTTGACTCCTTGTCCATGCTCAGCATCCAACACAGCTCCATGTACACCATATTACCTAAAAACAATGCATATATGCAAGAAATATGCAAATGCTAATGCAAACATGTCTAAAACCTAAAATGGAGCAAGAGTTACAAATAATCTAAATATGAATGCAATATGAATGCAAAATATATCCTAAATGAGTGCTAAAATATGCTAAATTATGAGTTTATCAACTGCCCCAAACTTGCCTTTTTGCTTGTCCTTAAGCAAACAAAGACAAATCCGAGAGAGAGGTTTAAAAATGGGGGTTCAATTTCCAAAAAAAAATGTTTTTCAAATGAATCAGCTCAATGGTCCTTGTTCTTAATTCTAGGATGCATCATACAAACTCATACTCCAAAGAACTTAGCCATATTCATTACATGTTGAATCTCGAATCATGACTCTCCTATTCCAAACAATCCAATAATCCTAACCTTTAACATTCAATTAAGAGCAAACCATTAATCACACTTATGCACTTTAAAACCGAACAGATTTGGCTAGGGACAAAGGTTATGAGACTAGAATGATCTCATTTAAATGGGTACTCCAATGCAATGGTTTCTCTCAAAATGGGATGAACTTATGCATAATGCTAAAGGTAAAGGCAATTGATGCATACATGATTAGATTCTCATCTACCCATACATACTAACAATGTTCCTAAAACCTTCTCTCATTCTTTTTCTCTTTTTAAGCTCACTCACCCTCCTAGAGACTATCCATAACAAGCAAAACCCAAATAAACAGAAAACATCTCTTCTCATTTGGCTAGTGGTAAGGCTACAAACAAACTAAGCTCTTTTAAACACTTTGATAGTTCTCTTCTTTCCAAATCCTAGTAATTTCAGCAAAACCTTCCCCGGCAACGGCGCCAATTGATAGAGGACGTTTTACAGTTCTAAATATCAATCCTAAAGCCTCTTAGTGTTGCTGTAGTACTTTAGGTGTCAATCCAGCCTAGGATAATGAAAGATACTAGGAATGCAAGAGCCAAGTAATGCTAAGTCAGATTCGGGTAAATGGATGAGAAATTTAACAAAAACTAAATGCAATACGAGATGAGCAAGAAAACAATTTTAAAATCCCTTCTTAAGGGTTAACAACTACTAGAAGAAAACTTGGAATTTAAAGTGCAAGACTACTGATTATAAAAATTCAAAATCTGAAAACAGGCAATTAAGGCTATTTCTAGCAACTTAAAGGAGCAAATTTTAAATCTAAAGGAGAAAGCTTCTGAAAATACTTGTAAGATAAATAACAGATTCAAGGATGAGGTTCATGCTTAGGGAAGCTCAAGGTTCGATCTTGGTTTGCAAAAAGTAAATCTACACATTTCTAATTGAGCTATCCTTAGGCCTAAGAAGCAATCTTTCCATGGTTTGTGGATAAGATAAGGTCCTCTCATCATTCATTCTCTCCAAACCCATGGCTTGTGGTGGAAAAGGATGGTTGATGGACCTGAAGCACGGATCTTAGCATGGCCTAACTAGCCCCTACTTGCAACTTTCGTGGTCTTTAAGGCATACTAGTCTCTTGGTTTGGACATTAGAGATTTCCTAAGTTCTTATGAGATAAGGAAATCTCTTGGATCATAACGCTTCTCTCAAGGTCTTTAAGCATTTGATACTCCAAACCAAGAAAGGATAAAGTTATGAACAAGAAAAGACCAAGATCTAACCTTTAAAACCTTCCTAATCAGCTCATCCTTAAATCCTAAAGAACTATTCTATTATCATTTCTGAACCCCTCTTATTCATGAGATAAGAGGTGTTAAACATGATTGAGATAACAAGAGAGAAAGATTAAAGCTTAAAGAGAAGTTCTAAAATTCAAAATAAAAGTTTTTACAAAAGATAAAGCTTGAAAATAGAAAATGATGTTTCAATGGTGATCAACAAAACCCAAAAATGGGGAAGGAGGCTGTGAAAATCGTGGATGCCTCTAAAATCTAGGTCAACGTGTTCATAAAGGACCACACAAAAGATTCCGTCACTAAATGAAAAAGTGTGAGCTGTCCAAGGAAGGATGCAGAAATCTGGTGGTCGATCTAAGCTGAAACGAGTGGCCTTGGTTGATCTAAGGGTTGATCTCAGGCTGAAACGAGTGGGATGGTCGATCTAAGGGTCGATCTCAGGCTGAAACGACTTCGATGGTCGATCTGATGCTCGATCTCAGCCTAATTCTTATTGGCCGAACTCTTTCTTCACTCCCAGCCACTTTTAAACTCTTCTTTTAACTCCTTGTCCATGCTCAGCATCCAACACAGCTCCATGTACACCATATTACCTAAAAACAATGCATATATGCAAGAAATATGCAAATGCTAATGCAAACATGTCTAAAACCTAAAATGGAGCAAGAGTTACAAATAATCTAAATATGAATGCAATATGAATACAAAATATATCCTAAATGAGTGCTAAAATATGCTAAATTATGAGTTTATCAACTGCCCCAAACTTGCCTTTTTGCTTGTCCTTAAGCAAACAAAGACAAATCCGAGAGAGAGGTTTAAAAATGGGGGTTCAATTCCAAAAAAAAATGTTTTTCAAATGAATCAGCTCAATGGTCCTTGTTCTTAATTCTAGGATGCATCATACAAACTCATACTCCAAAGAACTTAGCCATATTCATTACATGTTGAATCTCGAATCATGACTCTCCTAATCCAAACAATCCAATAATCCTAACCTTTAACATTCAATTAAGAGCAAACCATTAATCACACTTATGCACTTTAAAACCGAACAGATTTGGCTAGGGACAAAGGTTATGAGACTAGGATGATCTCATTTAAATGGGTACTCCAATGCAATGGTTTCTCTCAAAATGGGATGAACTTATGCATAATGCTAAAGGTAAAGGCAATTGATGCATACATGATTAGATTCTCATCTACCCATACACACTAACAATGTTCTTAAAACCTTCTCTCATTCTTTTTCTCTTTTTAAGCTCACTCACCCTCCTAGAGACTATCCATAACAAGCAAAACCCAAATAAACAGAAAACATCTCTTCTCATTTGGCTAGTGGTAAGGCTACAAACAAACTAAGCTCTTTTAAACACTTTGATAGTTCTCTTCTTTCCAAATCCTAGAAATTTCAGCAAAACCTTCCCCGGCAACGGCGCCAATTGATAGAGGACGTTTTACAGTTCTAAATATCAATCCTAAAGCCTCTTAGTGTTGCTGTAGTACTTTAGGTGTCAATCCAGCCTAGGATAATGAAAAAGATACTAGGAATGCAAGAGCCAAGTAATGCTAAGTCAGATTCGGGTAAATGGATGAGAAATTTAACAAAAACTAAATGCAATACGAGATGAGCAAGAAAACAATTTTAAAATCCCTTCTTAAGGGTTAACAACTACTAGAAGAAAACTTGGAATTTAAAGTGCAAGACTACTGATTATAAAAATTCAAAATCTGAAAACAGGCAATTAAGGCTATTTCTAGCAACTTAAAGGAGCAAATTTTAAATCTAAAGGAGAAAGCTTCTGAAACTACTTGTAAGATAAATAACAGATTCAAGGATGAGGTTCATGCTTAGGGAAGCTCAAGGTTCGATCTTGGTTTGCAAAAAGTAAATCTACACATTTCTAATTGAGCTATCCTTAGGCCTAAGAAGCAATCTTTCCATGGTTTGTGGATAAGATAAGGTCCTCTCATCATTCATTCTCTCCAAACCCATGGCTTGTGGTGGAAAAGGATGGTTGATGGACCTGAAGCACGGATCTTAGCATGGCCTAACTAGCCCCTACTTGCAACTTTCGTGGTCTTTAAGGCATACTAGTCTCTTGGTTTGGACATTAGAGATTTCCTAAGTTCTTATGAGATAAGGAAATCTCTTGGATCATAACGCTTCTCTCAAGGTCTTTAAGCATTTGATACTCCAAACCAAGAAAAGATAAAGTTATGAACAAGAAAATACCAAGATCTAACCTTTAAAACCTTCCTAATCAGCTCATCCTTAAATCCTAAAGAACTATTCTATTATCATTTCTGAACCCCTCTTATTCATGAGATAAGAGGTGTTAAACATGATTGAGATAACAAGAGAGAAAGATTAAAGCTTAAAGAGAAGTTCTAAAATTCAAAATAAAAGTTTTTTTACAAAAGATAAAGCTTGAAAATAGAAAATGATGTTTCAATGGTGATCAACAAAACCCAAAAATGGGGAAGGAGGCTGTGAAAATCGTGGATGCCTCTAAAATCTAGGTCAACGTGTTCATAAAGGACCACACAAAAGATTCCGTCACTAAATGAAAAAGTGTGAGCTGTCCAAGGAAGGATGCAGAAATCTGGTGGTCGATCTAAGCTGAAACGAGTGGCCTTGGTTGATCTAAGGGTTGATCTCAGGCTGAAACGAGTGGGATGGTCGATCTAAGGGTCGATCTCAGGCTGAAACGACTTCGATGGTCGATCTGATGCTCGATCTCAGCCTAATTCTTATTGGCCGAACTCTTTCTTCACTCCCAGCAACTTCTAAACTCTTCTTTTGACTCCTTGTCCATGCTCAGCATCCAACACAGCTCCATGTACACCATATTACCTAAAAACAATGCATATATGCAAGAAATATGCAAATGCTAATGCAAACATGTCTAAAACCTAAAATGGAGCAAGAGTTACAAATAATCTAAATATGAATGCAATATGAATGCAAAATATATCCTAAATGAGTGCTAAAATATGCTAAATTATGAGTTTATCAACTGCCCCAAACTTGCCTTTTTGCTTGTCCTTAAGCAAACAAAGACAAATCCGAGAGAGAGGTTTAAAAATGGGGGTTCAATTCCAAAAAAAAATGTTTTTCAAATGAATCAGCTCAATGGTCCTTGTTCTTAATTCTAGGATGCATCATACAAACTCATACTCCAAAGAACTTAGCCATATTCATTACATGTTGAATCTCGAATCATGACTCTCCTATTCCAAACAATCCAATAATCCTAACCTTTAACATTCAATTAAGAGCAAACCATTAATCACACTTATGCACTTTAAAACCGAACAGATTTGGCTAGGGACAAAGGTTATGAGACTAGAATGATCTCATTTAAATGGGTACTCCAATGCAATGGTTTCTCTCAAAATGGGATGAACTTATGCATAATGCTAAAGGTAAAGGCAATTGATGCATACATGATTAGATTCTCATCTACCCATACATACTAACAATGTTCCTAAAACCTTCTCTCATTCTTTTTCTCTTTTTAAGCTCACTCACCCTCCTAGAGACTATCCATAACAAGCAAAACCCAAATAAACAGAAAAACATCTCTTCTCATTTGGCTAGTGGTAAGGCTACAAACAAACTAAGCTCTTTTAAACACTTTGATAGTTCTCTTCTTTCCAAATCCTAGTAATTTCAGCAAAACCTTCCCCGGCAACGGCGCCAATTGATAGAGGACGTTTTACAGTTCTAAATATCAATCCTAAAGCCTCTTAGTGTTGCTGTAGTACTTTAGGTGTCAATCCAGCCTAGGATAATGAAAGATACTAGGAATGCAAGAGCCAAGTAATGCTAAGTCAGATTCGGGTAAATGGATGAGAAATTTAACAAAAACTAAATGCAATACGAGATGAGCAAGAAAACAATTTTAAAATCCCTTCTTAAGGGTTAACAACTACTAGAAGAAAACTTGGAATTTAAAGTGCAAGACTACTGATTATAAAAATTCAAAATCTGAAAACAGGCAATTAAGGCTATTTCTAGCAACTTAAAGGAGCAAATTTTAAATCTAAAGGAGAAAGCTTCTGAAAATACTTGTAAGATAAATAACAGATTCAAGGATGAGGTTCATGCTTAGGGAAGCTCAAGGTTCGATCTTGGTTTGCAAAAAGTAAATCTACACATTTCTAATTGAGCTATCCTTAGGCCTAAGAAGCAATCTTTCCATGGTTTGTGGATAAGATAAGGTCC
Organism: Thlaspi arvense; assembly: GCA_911865555.2. Classification (NCBI taxonomy): domain Eukaryota; kingdom Viridiplantae; phylum Streptophyta; class Magnoliopsida; order Brassicales; family Brassicaceae; genus Thlaspi; species Thlaspi arvense. The sequence goes on from OU466860.2 coordinate 19,312,722, forward strand.
TCTCATCATTCATTCTCTCCAAACCCATGGCTTGTGGTGGAAAAGGATGGTTGATGGACCTGAAGCACGGATCTTAGCATGGCCTAACTAGCCCCTACTTGCAACTTTTGTGGTCTTTAAGGCATACTAGTCTCTTGGTTTGGACATTAGAGATTTCCTAAGTTCTTATGAGATAAGGAAATCTCTTGGATCATAACGCTTCTCTCAAGGTCTTTAAGCATTTGATACTCCAAACCAAGAAAGGATAAAGTTATGAACAAGAAAAGACCAAGATCTAACCTTTAAAACCTTCCTAATCAGCTCATCCTTAAATCCTAAAGAACTATTCTATTATCATTTCTGAACCCCTCTTATTCATGAGATAAGAGGTGTTAAACATGATTGAGATAACAAGAGAGAAAGATTAAAGCTTAAAGAGAAGTTCTAAAATTCAAAATAAAAGTTTTTACAAAAGATAAAGCTTGAAAATAGAAAAAGATGTTTCAATGGTGATCAACAAAACCCAAAAATGGGGAAGGAGGCTGTGAAAATCGTGGATGCCTCTAAAATCTAGGTCAACGTGTTCATAAGGACCACACAAAAGATTCCGTCACTAAATAAAAAAGTGTGAGCTGTCCAAGGAAGGATGCAGAAATCTGGTGGTCGATCTAAGCTGAAACGAGTGGCCTTGGTCGATCTAAGGGTTGATCTCAGGCTGAAACGAGTGGGATGGTCGATCTAAGGGTCGATCTCAGGCTGAAACGACTTCGATGGTCGATCTGATGCTCGATCTCAGCCTAATTCTTATTGGCCGAACTCTTTCTTCACTCCCAGCAACTTCTAAACTCTTCTTTTGACTCCTTGTCCATGCTCAGCATCCAACACAGCTCCATGTACACCATATTACCTAAAAACAATGCATATATGCAAGAAATATGCAAATGCTAATGCAAACATGTCTAAAACCTAAAATGGTTACAAATAATCTAAATATGAATGCAATATGAATGCAAAATCTATCCTAAATGACTGCTAAAATATGCTAAATTATGAGTTTATCACTCGGTTTCACCAAATTTAAAGAGTGTAGAATCTCTCTCGTGCTCGCTGATAGAAGTATAAGGCTTTCCATGGGTATGCTTGAAGACTTGCCCGTTAGGATCAGTGGAGTCAACGTGCCAATCGACTTTGTAGTTCTAGAGATGGATTAAGAGCCAAGTGATCCTCTAATCCTTGGTAGACCGTTTCTTGCAACCGCTGGAGCCATCATTGACGTGAAGAATGGCAAGATTTCTCTACACTTGGGCAAAGACATCAAGCTATACTTTGATATCAATGAAGTCTTGAAGAATCCAACCATTGGTGGACAAGCTTTCTACAATGAGACTTTGGATGAGTTAGCTGATGAATTGCTTGAGGAGTTGGCACAAGAGGATCACCTACAGCTATCCTTAACTAAGGAGTGTGGAAAGTATGGCTTCCTGAGTGAACAGACTCAATAGTATGTTCACATCCTTGATTCTCGGAAGGATGTGAAAGAAGATGAAGGCGTATGCCTAGAGATCGATCAAGAAATCGACGAGATCACTCGATCCAGGGCAACAATCGACAAGAAGATCGAGAAGGTTGGTCGATCCAGAAAAGAAATCGAGGAGAAGATCGAGAGAGCCAACTCGATCGGTTCAGAGAACGACTCAGCGACTCGATCTCTTGCTCGATCCACATCAAATCGAGTAGGTGAATCGAGAGAGTGCGATCGATCCGGACCAGAACGAGGGGAAGATCGACTGGATGACTCGATCTCAGAGGAGACAACGGTTCAAGGTAGCATCCTGAAAGCTCATGACTCGGGTTCTAAGGAGGCTAATGAGGATGGAAACATCAACACAAGCGACGAGGAGGATTGGAGCGAGCTGCTAGCCCCAAAGGTGGACCTAAAGGAGCTCCCAAAAGGGCTAAGGTACGCTTTCTTAGGACCCATTGACACTTATCCTGTCATTGTGAATGAAAACCTGAGTGATGATGAGTTAAACTCACTCTTTAAGGAGTTGAGAAAGTATAGGAAGTCCATTGGGTACTCTCTAAGATATATCAAGGGCCTTTCACCAATGCTTTGTACTCACAGGATTCACTTAGAGAATGAAAACACTTCATCTATTGAACATCAAAGGCGTTTGAACCCAAACTTAAAAGAAGTAGTTAAGAAAGAGATCTTGAAACTGTTAGAGGCTGACGTGATATACCCTATCAGTGATAGCACATGGGTCTCTCAGGTCCATGTGGTACCAATGAAAGGGGGTATCACGGTCATTAAAAACAAAAAAGAAGAGTTAAGTCCTACAAGAACCATAACTGGACATCGAATGTGTATAGATTATAGGAAGCTTAACTCAGCTACTAGAAAAGATCATTTTCCTCTTGCCGTTATTGATCAGATGCTTGAAAGGTTAGCTAATCACCCATACTACTGCTTTCTTAATGGTTATAGTGGTTTCTTTCAAATACCAAATTCATCCTAACGATCAAGAGAAGACGACTTTCACATGCCCTTATGGTACCTTCGCATATCGAAGGATGCCTTTTGGGTTATGTAATGCACCAGCAACCTTTCAAAGGTGCATGATGTCTATCTTCTCTGATCTTATAGAGGAAATGGTGGAAGTTTTTATGGATGATTTTTCTGTGTATTGTGCGTCCTTTTCTGCTTATTTGACAAATCTTTGCAAGGTACTCAAGAGATGTGAGGAGACAAACTTGGTGCTGAACTTGGAGAAGTGTCACATCATGGTGAAGGAAGGGATTGTACTCGGTCACAAGATTTCTAAGCAAGGGATAGAGGTTGATAAAGCAAAGATTGAGGTCATGATGAGCTTGGAGCCTCCGGCTAATGTGAAGGGTATAAGGAGCTTTTTGGGACACGCCGGCTTCTACAGGAGATTCATAAAGGACTTCTCCAAGATAGCATGCCCCCTCACAAGGCTACTTTGCAAAGAAGCCGAGTTTGTGTTTGATGATGAGTGTCTTCACGCTTTCAAGACGATCAAGGAAGCTCTTGTTACCGCACCTATAGTGCAAGCACCGGACTGGAGCTTACCCTTTGAGATCATGTGCGACGCGAGTGACTACGCCGTAGGAGCTGTGTTGGGTCAGCAGAAGGACAAGAGGCTGCACGTGATCTACTATGCAAGTCATACCTTGGATGACGTGCAAGTAAAGTATGCTACCACCGAGAAGGAGCTACTAGCCATTGTCTTTGCTTTTGAGAAGTTCAGGTCCTACTTGGTTGGTTCTAAGGTCATTGTGTACACGGATCACGCTGCTTTGAGATGCATCTACTCCAAGAAGGATACCAAGCCGAGGCTCTTAAGGTGGATTCTTCTTCTACAAGAGTTTTATATGGAGATAAAGGATAAGAAGGGCATAGAGAATGGTGTTGCTGATCACCTCTCAAGGATGAGAGTGAATGAAGTCATACCTTTGGATGATTCACTTCCTGAGAAGCAGCTCATGATGGTTAACACTGTTGTATGTGCACGGCTAGAGGATCAGTTTGAAGAAGTTTTGAGCTTCAAGGAAGAAAACCTACCTTGGTATGCGGATATAGTCAACTTCTTAGCCTGTGGAGAAGAGCCTACGCACCTTGACTACTACCACAAGAAGAAGTTCATGAAAGACATCTCTCATTACTTTTGGGACAAGCCTTATATGTACAAGAGGGGAGTAGATAGCTTATACAGAAGATGTGTTTCAAGAGAGGAAGAAAAAGACATTCTCCTTCACTGTCACGACTTGCTATATGGTGGGCATTTTGCTTCTTTCAAGATGGCTACAAAGGTCTTACAAGCCGGGTTTTGGTGGCCAACGGTCTTCAAGGATGCTCATGAGTTTGTTAAGTCTTGTGAAGCATGTCAGAGAGCAGCAAACATCACAAAGAGGAATGAGATGCCACAGGTTTCCATCTTTGAAGTAGAAGTTTTTGACGCTCGGGGGATTAACTTTATGGGTCCATTCCCATCTTCTTACAGCAAAAAATACATCTTGGTGGCTGATTATGTGTCTAAGTGGGTTGAGGCTATAGCTTCCCAAACTAGTGATGCAAGAGTGGTGATCAAGCTATTCAAGTCTATCATCTTTCCAAGATTTGGGGTTCCAAAGGTAGTGATCAGTGATGGGGGCAGCCACTTCATCAACAAAGTCTTTGAAAGTCTTCTGAAAAAGTATGGGGTTAAGCACAATGTGGCCACACCTTACCACCCTCAAATCAGTGGTCAAGTGGAGGTTTCAAACAGGCAAATCAAGGCCATATTGGAGAGAACCGTTGAAGTTACTAGAAAGAATTGGGCAAGCAAGCTTGATGAAGCTTTATGGGCTAATAGAACCGCTTTCATGACTCCCATTGGTACCACTCCCTTCAAACTCCTTTATGGAAAATCTTGCCATCTCGCTGTTGAGTTAGGGCACAAGGCTCTATAGGCAGTGAAGCAACTGAACTTTAACCTCAAGACGGCAGAGGAGAGACGGCTGGTGCAACTCCATGAACTTGAGGAGCTAAGGCTAGATGCTTATGAGAGTGCTAAGATTTACAAGGAGAGGACCAAGGCGGTTCATGACAAGAAGCTGGTTCATAAGGAGCTAAAGGAAGGCAGTCTGGTCCTACTCTACAACTCAAGGCTGAAGTTGTTCCCTGGAAAGCTCAAGTCTAAGTGGAGTGGACCATTTGAGATCAAGAAGTACTACCTTATGGAGCGGTTACATTGGTTGGCAAGAACGGGGAGAGCTTCACGGTAAATGGACAAAGAGTCAAGCCCTACCTGGCGAGTGAATGCAGCAAGGAAAGCACTACACTGCTTCTCCAGGACCCACCTCTGGCCTGAACCAAGTAAAGTCTAGCTAAAGACGTTAAAGAAAGCGCACTTGGGAGGCATTCCCATGTCTATCTTGTACATAATTTTGCTTTCTTTCTATTTCAGTGTAGGTGAAAGGATAAGGGATTGGAGATCATGATCTTGGAGTCAAAAAGGGCAAGGAAGGAGGAAGTAGAGGCAAGAGATCGAGTGATAGATCGACCTACCCTGGCTCGATCTTTACTAGATCGAGCTAGTGAATCGAGTGAAGTCACTCGATCTAGATGAGATCGAGTAGACAATCGAGTGAGTCAGTCGATTGTGAGAGGATGACCCACCCATGTGTTTAGCTTGAAATGCAAATGGGGTGTGGATCGACTGACTTCACTCGATCCTCGAGTTGGAACGATTAGTTTACTCGATCATGTCTCTCGATCCTTGCCAAAACGACCCCCTAATCGATCACGTGGCTCGATACAAGGAGCTTAGCGATAATGACATAGAATCATGGAACGAGGGGGCAGACTCGATCTAGGACTCGATGCAAATTAAATCGAGCCCCCATTCGATCAACCCTCTCGATCCTAGCCAACGTGGGAATGAGATCGAGTCCAAGATCGACCAAATGGACTCGATCTCATGCTGAGGTAAGTCAAAATTTTTCCCTCCTTTCTCTTTTCCCTCCGGTTTTAAATTTGAATTGTGGTCAAGGCAAGCATCTTTGACCATGAAAGATGTGCTTTGACCACACTTTTTCAGAAACCACTTATCTTACCCATGGTGTTCTTAGTCTTTTTATTCACATGCATCCACACTCTCTCATTTTTGTGTTCGAACTGTTTTGAAAAGTAAAAAGAGTGTGTGAGTCTGGTTTTAAAGCTGAGAATATTTAGCATTCATCACTTGCAAAGGTATTTTTGGTTATTTGAGTTTCTTGTTTAACATTTTTTGGAAAATTTTCCTTTTGTTAGCCTTGGGTGAATGTTAGTTGTTAAGGGATTAGAATAATTTTTAGAATTAGCTAAATATTAGGAAAATTGCTAGATTTGATCTTATCTCTAGATATTTCCTTCTAGTATCTAGCTATAATTTTTATAAATTCCCCAAAAATCTAGGCGTATTGTTATAAGTTTTTCTTTCTTGCTCTCTCATTATCTCTATGTAGCCGCCTATACTCATTCTTCTCTTTGAGAATCTGAATTTGAGGCACCATGACACCTAAGAGAAGCAAAGAAGTGGAGGGACAAGAAGAAGAAGCTCAACAAGTGGTGCAAGAGAGGATTAGATGGACCGAGGAAGAGAAAAAGGCTAAGAAGAGACTTGAGAGGCTGCGCTTTGAACCAACCAAATTTGCAAGACGAGACCTCTTGGAAACGATGGGGCTATTAGAAGACTTTGATAAGGTTCTCAAGGACATGGGGCTAGCTTGCCTCTCAAGGATGGATTGCCCCACATATCCAGAGGCCACGCTTGACTTCCTCTCAACCTTGGAGTTTTCCTATGAAAATTCGAGCCTCCCTACTCCATCACAAGGTCACCTTACCTTCAAGATCAGGAGACAGGCTTATCATCTCTCCATCAAAGAGCTTTGCCAAGCCTACGGTCTAAAAGCTACTGCCAAGCTTGTAGAGTTCCCTCCTTTCACACAAGCCAACGATCTATGGGACTTGCTATGCGACGTAGGCTACAAGAGTAACAAGACAAAGATCAAGAAGGTTCGCAACCCCGTGCTGAGATACGCCCTCAAGCTCCTTGCCAACACCTTCAGCGGGCGATCCGTGGCTCCAACAGTCACCAAGAATGAGCTGTGCTTTCTCTTCCAAGGCATTAAGAAGATCATATGCAGCCGAGAAGAGAATGATGTGCCGATGAAGGATGAGCTTGAAAATGATGTCAACTATGGTTGCATCTTGGCCTCTTCTTTGGTCAAATATAAGGCATGGGCTTTGAGATGCAAGGCGAGCTCAGCACTCATTGGAGGCTTCCTTACACCGCTCTTCATACAAGCCGGAGTCCATATCCAAGAGTTTGAGCCTTGCGTGGAGAGAGCATACATGGATGAGGCTTACATGCGAAACACGGATTCCTTAGGTCCCACGCCAGCTCCCGGCTTCTATGCCTACTTGTTCTACAGCGACAACAACACGAAGGGAGTGTGCATCCTGCCTAACATGGATGAGACGCACCTAGAATGCTGTGGCACCATCGAGTTCGTCCCGAATGAAGAGGAATGTTTTGCACCTCTTGGAGCCACAGCCGCGCCGCCTCAAGTTGCTCGTGAGTCTTCAGTGTCACCTACATCAGACGCCAAGATGCCAGCCAGCTTTGACCTCCCTAAGCTCAATTTTGAGCCAAGGACCAAAATCGAGAAGTTCCTTGCATCCGTGGTGGAGATTCAGCGGAAGGTAAATAAGTGGCATAGCAAGATGATTAAAAAGCTTGCCAAGAAGATCAAGGGGCTCCAAAGAAACTCATCTGGTGCATCTTCAAGTGAAGAGGTCGAGCAGCCCGAGAAGAGAAGAAGATCAACTGGTGGGATTGTGTTCCGTGAGCCTCAAGGAAGCAACATCCAAGCTGCGCGCCACTCTGTACAAGAAGGGACAAGCAAGGAGAAAGGCAAGGCGGTCACTCACGAGACTCCTAGAAAGAGAAGGAAGTCTGGAGCATCCTCAAGCTCCAGTCATGCCTAGCTCCGTGGTACCAACAACCAAACCCTTGTATATACCATGCATTTTTCTTATTTTTTCTTTATGTTTTGAGCCCCTCTTGAATTTGTTTGCCACCGAGATGGTGTCATTCAAGTTTGGGGGAGAGTGTGTGTTATTTGACATGTTTTCTTTGATCTTATTTTGTGTTATCATCCCTTGAGTCATCATGCATCATGTAAGGCATAGAAAATACAAAACAATTTCAAAAAAATTCATATAGCTTGCATTTGAACTGTTAAACATTTTAGGATTGAGTCTAGAATTTTAAGCATTTAGGTTGATTGCATTTGCATGAGGGGCAAAAGTTTTTCTTCAAAATTTTTTTAAGCATATGAATTATTTCAAGGCCCTAGTTAGTAGTCCTTTGATGCATTGTTCACACTTTGAAAGTAAGCTCTAACCATATTTGGATCATTTGTTTTGATTTTCGTGGCTTAAGTTGAACAGTCATGAATTGAATCCTTTCCTATCAAGTGAGAACCTTAATTTGAATCTTTTTAGTTATCATACTTATGCATTTGAAAAAGGATACATGGATAACATATACATAGTCAGGCTTTCTTACTCCATTTCACCACTCTCTTGTAAGCTTCCCAGTGTAGGTGAAAGGATAAGGGATTAGAGATCACGATCCTGGAGTCAAAAGGGGCAAGGAAAGGAGAAGTAGAGGCAAGGAATCGAGTGATGGATCGACTTATCCTGGCTCGATCTTTACTAGATCGGGCTAGTGAATCGAGTGGAGTCACTCAATCTAGATGAGATCAAGTAGACAATCGAGTGAATCAGTCGATCATGAGAGGATGACCCACCAATGCGTCTAGAACGAGGTGTGGATCGACTGATCTCACTCGATCCTCGAGCTGGAGCGATCAGCTTACTCGATCATGTCACTCGATCCTTGCCAAAACGACCTCCAAATCGATCATGTGGCTCGATCCAAGGACAATAGCAATAATGACGTAGAATCATGGAACGAGGGGGCACACTCGATCTAGGACCTCGATGCAATCCAAATCGAGTCCCTAATCGATCGACCCTCTCGATCCTAGCCAACAAGGGCATGTGATCGAGTTCAAGATTGACCAAATTGCCTCGATCTTATGCCGAGGTAAGTCAAAATTTTTCCCTCCTTTCTCTTTTCCCTCCTATTTTAAATTTGTATTGTGGTCAAGGCAAGCATCTTTGACCATGAAAGATGTGCCTTGACCACACTTTTTTAGAAACCACTAGTTTTAGCCCATGGTTTTCTTGGTTTTTATAACAACATGCATCCACACTCTCTCTCATTTGTGTTCGAGCTGTTTTCTAAAAGTAAATAGAGAGTGTGAACTTTGTTTTAAGACCAAGAACTTCTTGCTTTCATCCCTTTCAAAGGTATTTTCGGTTATTTGAATTACTTGTTTAAAATTTTTGGAAATTTTCCTTTTGTTAGCTTAGGGTGATTGTTAGATTTTAAGGGATTAGTCAAGTTTTTAGAAGTAGCTAAGTATTAGGAAAATTGCTAGATTTGATCCTATCTAGAGATATTTCCTTCTAGTATCTAGTTTCAGTTTTTATAAAATCCCTAAAAGTCTGAGCTTATTGTTATGAGTTTTTTCTTTCTTGCTCTCTCCTTGTCATTATTTAGCCGCCTACACTCATTCTTCTCTTTGAGAATCTGAATTTCAGGCACCATGGCACCTAAGAGAAGCAGAGAAGTGGAGGGAACGGAGAAAAAACACAACAAGTGGTGCAAGAGAGGGTTAGATGGAGCAAAGAGGAGAAGAAGGCTAAGAAGAGACTTGGGAGGCTGTGCTTTGAATCAACCAAATTTGCAAGCAGAGACCTCTTGGAGAGGATGGGGCTAATATGAGACTTTGATGAGCTTCTCAAGGACATGGGGCTTGCTTGCCTCTCAAGGATGGATTGCCCCACATATCCAGAAGTCACGCTTGACTTCCTCTCAACCTTGGAGTTTTCCTATGAGAATCCGAGCCTCCCTACTCCATCACAAGGTCACCTCACCTTCAAGATTAGGAGACAAGCTTATCATCTCTCCATCCTAGAGCTGTGCCAAGCCTACGGTCTACAAGCCAATGACAAGCTTGTGGAGTTCCCTTCTTTCACACAAGCCAACGACCTATGGGACTTACTCTGCGACGAAGGCTACAAGGCTAACACCGTGAAGATCAAGAAGGTTCGCAACCTCGTGCTGAGATACGCCCTCAAACTTCTTGCCAACACCTTCAGTGGGCGATCTGTGGCTCCAACAGTCACCAAGAATGAGCTGTGCTTTCTTTTCCAAGGGATTAAGAAGATCTTATGCAGCCAAGAAGAAAATGATCTGCCGATGAAGGATGTGCTTGGCAATGATGTCAACTATGGTTGTATCTTGGCCTCTTCTTTGGTCAAGTACAAGGTGTGGGCAATGCGATGCAAGACGAGCTCAGCACTCATAGGAGGCTTCCTCACACCGCTGTTCATACAAGTGGGGGTACCTATCTCGGAATTTCAACCTTGCGCGGAGAGAGCTTACATGGACGAGACTTACTTGCGCAACACTGACTCCTTGGGATGCACGCCAGCTCCAGGGTTCTATGCCTACTTGTTCTACGGCAAAAACAACACAAAGAGAGTGTGCATCCTGCCTAACGTGGATGAGACGCACCTAGAAAGCTGTGGCACCATCGAGTTCGTTCCGAATGAAGAGGAATGTTTTGCGCCTCTTGGAGCCACAGCTGTGCCACCTCAAGTTGCTCGTGCACCTTCAGAGTCACCTCCCTCAGATGCTGTGATGCCAGCCAGCTTTGACATCCCTAAGCTTGACTATAAACCGAGAACCAAGGCTGAGAAGTTTCTTGCTTCGGTTGGGGAGGTTCAACGCAAGATCAATAAATGGCAAAGCAAAATGATAAAGAAGCTGGCCAAGAAGATTAAGGACCTTCAAGGGAGCTCATCTGATGCGTCTTCAAGTGAGGAGGTTGAGCAACCAGAGAAGATAAGGAAATCCACCGGAGGGATTGAGATCAAGCTCCTCGCCCTTCTCTCCATGAAGGCACAAGCAAGGGCAAAGGCAAAGAGATCACCCACGACACTCCTGGAAAGAGCAGGAAGTCAGGACCATCCTCAAGCTCCAGCCGTGCCTAACTCCAAGGTACCAACACACAACCTTGTAAATACCATGCATTTTTAAGTTTTTGCTTTACGTTGGTTGAGTCCTCTTGAATTTGTTTGCCACCGAGACAATGTCATTCAAGTTTGGGGGAGTATGTGTGTGCTTTGAAATGTTTTCTTTGATCTTATTTTGAGTCATCATACTTGAGTCATCATGCATCACTTAAGGCATAGAAAAATACAAAAAAATAATAAAGTTTTTTAAAATTTTCAAACAAATTCATGTAGCTTGCAGTTGCATTGTTAAAAATTGTAGGATTGAGTCTCAAAATTTTAAAATTATTTAGGGTATTTTCATTTGCATAGGGAGCAATGATACAATTTTTTCCTTGTATAGTGTTTTAAACTGATCAATTAGTTCAAGGCCCTAGTTAGTAGTTCTTTGATGCATTGTTCAAACTTTGAAAGTAAGCGCTAACCATACTTGGATCATTTGTTTTGATTTTCGTGGCTTAAGTTGAACATTCATGAATTGAATCCTTTCCTATCAAGTGAGAACCTTAATTTGAACTTTTTAATTATCATACTTATGCATTTAGAAAAAGGATACATGGATCACATATACATATTTAGGCTTTCTTATCCCTTACACCACTCTCTTGTAAGCCTTAATAGAACTTCCTACCTTGACCCTTACCCTCCTTTCAAGCCAAATTTTCTTGTGTGATATTATTGTGAGGCCTCTTTTCGGTTAAAACTTGGCATAAAGTGTTAGGTCTGGACGACATGATTAGGCTCTCATATTGTTGCTAGCTTTGTATTTTGAAGCTAATTTTAGGCTTAAGTTTAGGATGGGGATTCATGGGTGTTGATGTTTTGCTTACTTGTTTTCGGTTAAAAAAGAATTTGGTCTTTGGAATTTGAATAAATGGGTTTAATAGTTTTAAGTGGGTGGTCCTTGGTTGTATTGTTTAAAAGCTCTAAGTTTAAAAGAAAAAGAGATAGCCCTCAAAAAGAAAAAATAATAATAAAAGAGCCAAGAGGCCAAATGTTTAAAGAATAGAAAGAAAAATTTTGAGAAGAGGGCTATCAAAAATAAAAGAAAAGAGCTAAGTTTATGAATAAGACCATCCCACTAGCTATAAAAAGGTTGAGAACGATTTGTGTTTATTTGGGTCTTGCTTGGCGTCTTGCCTTGATGTTTATGGGTAATCTCTAGGAGGGTGAGTGAGCTTAAAAAGAAAAGAAAAATGAGAGGGGTTTAAGATTATTGTTAGTGTATATGGGTAGATGAGAGTCTAGTCATGTATGCATCAGTTGTCTTTACCTTTAGCATTATGCACAAGTTCAACCTTCTTTGAGAGAACCCATTGCTTGATTTACCCTTATGAATGAGATCATTTTTGTCTCATAACCTTTGTCCCTATGCCAAATGTATTCGGTTTTAAAATGCATAAGTGTGATTCACGGTTTGATCTTAATGAATGTTAAGGGATATGATTCTAGGATTGTTTAGGATATGAGAGTCATTATTTGAGATTCAACATGTGATGAATATGGCTAAGTTCTTTGGACTATGAGTTTGTGTGATGCATTTTAGAATTGAGAACTAGGACCATTGAGTTGATTCATTTGTTTAAACACTTTTGGAAATTTGAGCTCCCACTTTTAAAACCTCTCTTCCTTTCTTGAATTTTGTTTGCTTGAGGGCAAGCAAAAGGCAAGTTTGGGGGAGTTTATATACTCATATATTTAGCATATTTAGCATGCATTTAGTGTACTTTTCATGCATTCATCTTACATAATAGGTTAGTTTGTCTCATTTTAGGTCCTAGAGTACTTTTGCATTAGCATTTGCATATTTCTTGCATTCTTGCATCATATTCAGGTTGTTTTGGACACATTGGAGCCATGGAGAGTCCATGGACATGCTAAGGATCAAGGAGGAGCTCGTGGACACTTGGTAGAAATCAGCCTTGCTACAAGGGAACCGAGATCGAGAGGCAGATCGAGCTAGGCAGGTCGATCTAGACGAGATCGACCAGAAGATCGAGTGACTCAAGTCGTTTCTGATAATTGGATTTTTATGCAAGATCAGGTTATTATCAAAGCCCAAACCGCAAGTTATGATGTAGTATAATAGTAGGGGTATCAATGCAACCTAGGAAGCAGGAAGAACACTAAGAATGCAAGGATGAAGCAAATCTAAGCAAATCGGGAAAATGATTGGTAAAATCGAAGAAAACTAAATGCAACAACCTAATGAGATGAAAAACAATTTTAAAATCCCTGGAAGAGGGTTAACTACCACTAGGAAAAAGCAGAAGATTGAAAATGCAAATCTACTAAGAGAAAAAAATCGAGCTGTGAATCGACCACTGGATCGACCACTAGATCGAGTAGAACTGACCGATCTAACAACTTAAAGCGACTGACTTCTAAAGAACAAAGATGCAACTTTATGACAGGCAAATGATGAACAGAGGGTTTAATATGCTAAAAGAGGGTTTAGGGTCAAGGGTCATATTCAAGAGTGTCAAAGGTTTAAGCTTTGGTTTGAAAACATTTAGATCTGCTCATTTGTGAGCTTTCTCTAAGCCTTGAAAACAAAACAAGAACCATCCATGGCGTGTGGTATGAATTACTTCCTCAATCTCTTCTCCAAACCCATGGCGTTCGGTGGAAAAAGAGATCGAAGAGAAAGGAAAAGAGATTTCAATATTTTACCTAACTAATCTCCTCTACAACCATGGCGTTTGGGAGAGGAAAGATTAGTCTCTAGGATCTGGTTTACTAGGATATCTGGATCCTGTCAAGGTAAGACAGCCCTGGAATCATAGAGATCTTTTCCAAGACTCTCTAAGCCTTATGACCCCAAGATCCTAGAAGAGAAGGTATGAAGAACAAAAAAAATACAAAACTTAAAGCTCTTAAACCCTTTGAATCACCTCAACCCCAAAAACCCAAAAAGTACTACTCGCTACACATGATTAAGATCGAATGAAAAGCAATAAACGAAGAACTAAACATGATTAACGAAAGGTGATTAAGAAAAACTGCTTAATATTAAAATAATCAAGTTCAAAAACTAAAGAAAAGCTTTCATGTTCAACAATGGCGATTGCCTAAGATAAGAGCAGAAAAGATAACAGAAAAGCGTGTCTGTAAGAAAGTGTAGCCGCCTCTTTCCCCCATATAGCCAAACATCGCGAAATGGTCCCCTCACTAGCTGCCAAAAACGGTTAAGGTCGTAGAGATCGACCTTGAGATCGATCAGTGCCCTCGATCGTCTTCAGGAATCGCCTTGCTCTGCTCGATCTTCAAGTTGATCTGCTTGGATGGATTGAGTATCCTCCTTGATCTTCTTCTCGATCTTTGGATGATCGAGTCGTGGTCTCGATCTGGCTCTCGTTCTGCATGGCGTCATTCACGTCCATACTCCAGATCGATCTCTTCTCTCGATCTTGGTCTCGATCCTTCCTCTTGAATCGACACGGGTCACTCGATCTTCTGGTCGATCTCGTCTAGATCGACCTGCCTTGCTCGATCAGCTACTCGATCTCGGATCTTTCGCATGCACGGCGGAGTTCTCCAAGTGTCCACAAGCTCCATTTTAATCCTTCTCACGTCCACATAGCCTCCACAACTCTAGAGTGCTCGAAACAAACTGATAATGATGCAAAAGTGAAAGAAATATGCGAAATGCGAATGCAAAGGGACCTAGGACCTAAAATGCAACAAATGGAATAAACTAGCCTATAATGCAAGATGAATATATGAAAAACTATCCTAAATGCATGCAAAATATGCAGAATATATGGTAATATCAACTTCTCCAAACTTGCCTTTTGCTTGCCCTCAAGCAAACAAAATTCAAGAAAGGAAGAGAGGTTTGAAAGTGGAAGCTCAAAAACGAAAGTTGTCAATGGAGAAACCGATTCAACGCCCAAGTTATAAGTTCTAATATGCAAAGAGGTTGTTCTACTTTAAAAACTTTAGCCATACCCATCAAAGCAAGTAATGAACCCTAGCTTAGTCTACACAAGCATTCAAATCAACCAACTCCTTAACATTCCTTAAGCGATAACCAATGGATCAAGTTTGTGCACATCAAGCGAAAGCATTTGGTTAAAGGGATATGGTCATGAGATGAAAATGATCTCGTTTTAAAGAGGGGTTTAAAAATTCAGGGGATCACTCAATGAAAGAATCCTGTCTTTGGCAAAATGCTAAAGGTAAATGCATACCTATGCATGCAAGTCAAGGCCCCCTTCTACCCATTTTACCCAAGATGATCCTAAAAATTTCTAAAATCCAAAGTTAACTGATACAAGACTTTTTGGGACTTGATTCAATTACCCAAGCTTGTACTAATCAGTTGTAGTGTAGCATAGGGTTTTATCAATCCAAAAGGGGAGAATGAAGCAGTAAGAATGCAATAGAGATCCTAATTAAAGCAGATATAGATAGTTTTGATGTCTAACAACCTAAGTGAGCAAGCAAAGAAGTAAAAGAAAGCAAAAGAAAGCAATTAAAGAGCAGTAATAGCAAAGAAAAACAGAGCAAAAACAGAGTAAAAACTGAACTAAAGCAAAGTAAAACTAAACTTCAAAGATTAAAAGATGGTTCAAGATCAAGGCAATGGTGATAGGGTGATTCATGTTCATGTCTAGGGTGATCAAAACAAGCAATTCTAAACACTCAACCTTAGGTAAGGAACACTAATATAGACTAATCCAATCTCTTGGCATTAATCCCTTTTCTAATCACATATTCAAGATAAATCTCTTTACTCAAACACATAATCATCAAGCATTAAAATCAAGTTCCATAAAATCAATTAGCATGCTAGACATCTAATCTCTTAGGCTAGGTTTACTAATATCTTTTATGATATATCAAACATCAACTCACATTCTCATGCATAATCAATGTCAAAAGGCAATTTCTCATCAATATGGTACTAAGCAATAAGCACATTCAAGCAAGAAATGATAGATGCAAAGACTCATGATTATTAAAACACCATTTTCAAGCATTGAATTTCATTCAGGAATTTCATCAAACACTTGGTGTGCATGTGAAAACCCTAAAATCAACTTCTCCAACAAAGAGGTACTAAGCATTAAGCATAATCATATAAGAAAGGGAATGAGAAGATCTAAGCCCTAATCAACCTAAACAATCAGTAAAATCATCCCATCTGCCCTAATCTCAAACCTAAAGCAAACTACTCACTAATCATGGTGAAAACCATCAAATCTATGAAGAAAAGATAGTTAATCATGATTAGAAAGATAAAAGATTAAAGAAATGCAAACTATTATTGAAATAAATAAAGATTCAAATTACAAAATCAAAAAGCTCAAACTAAGAAGAAGAGACTGCTGGACAAAGAGATGTGTCTCCAGAAATTAGGGATTTTAATTATTTATAGGAGTCTAAGCAAAAATGGCAAAATTGTAAATAAATGGTCTTCAGTCTGGCAGCGTATCGGTCAGTTGTATCGGTCTTCAGTGACCGAAATGGATTGAGCGGTTTCACGAAAATTGCGATATCTGTTGAACGGCATATCAGAATGACCTGAAACCAAGTTCTCCTGAAAGCTAACTCACGTGGCTACAACTGTTGTGAGGAGTAAAGATGCTGAATAGGGACGGAGGCTACTCGTCCGAGCTGATCTTCAAGTCGGTCAGGATGAACGGTAAAAACTCCATATGGACATGTTCCAACTTTATTCGCCGTAACTCTTCAACCACTAATGGGAATAACTCGAAACTAACTACAAACAAAAGATAACTCAAGTGGCTACAAAGTTGATGAAGGACGCCGAAGCCAAATCGGAATGGAAACACCTCATCTGAGCTGATCTTCAGTCGATATGAATCCTATCGGTCACTCCTGACCGATACTGGTGACCGAAATTCATCCGCTGGGTTTATGTCAATCACTTCTGATCAATACTGGTGACCGAAATTAACACGGTGTGTTTGTGTCGACCACATCTGACCGATACTGGTGATCGAAACTGCACCATTTCGGTCACCCAAGACCGAAATTCACCAGGCTCTGACCGATAGGGGTTGAGTAGTTTCACGAAAACTTCTGTAACATTCTAACCACTGATGGGAATAACCTGAAACCAACTCCAGACGCAAGCTAACTCACAGGACTACAACATTGGTGAAGACGGTTGACGCTGAATCGTCTTGGAGATGCTTTGTCCGTGCCAGTTTTGTCAGGTGAAGTTTCTTGCCGCTTCAACGAGGTGCACCTTCTTCTTGGGTCTTTTCATGTCTTGTGCTGCTCCCTCCATCATCTCCCATGCTCTTTGTAGCTCAATTAGTACCTGCAAACATCTTTTATACAAATAAAATACAAACTACATCCTAAATGCAACCTAAGTCTAAAAAGAGAAGAAAATGGGACAAATGATAAGGAAAACATGCAAAAGAGAACCAAAACATGCACTAAATGCAGGCCTAAATGATGTAAATACAAGAGATATCAACACTCCCACACTTGCCTTTTGCTTGTCCTCAAGCAAATAAGAACAAATGGGAGAGTAAGGTTTAAAAGTGGGAGCTCAAAACTAAAGGTGTCAATGGAAAAATTGAATCAATGCTCAAGTTATAGGTTCTAAGATGCAAAGAGATTGTTCTACTTTAAAGACTTTAGCCATACCTATTATAGCAAACAATGAACTCTAGCTTAGGCTACACAAGCATTCAAATTAACCAACTCTTTAACATTTATTAATCAGTAACCAATGGATCTTGTTTGTGCAAATCAAGAGAAAACATTTGGTCAAGGGACATGGTTATGAGATAAAAATGATCTCATTTAAATAAGGGTTCAAAGATTCAGGGGATCACTCAATGAAATGATTCTATCTTAGACAAAATGCTAAAGGTAAAAGCACACCTATGCATGCAAGTCAAAGCTCTCTTCTATCCTTTTTACCCAAGATGAACCTAATTACTTCTAAAACCCCAAGTGAAACTCCTAAATCTACCATTTCCCAAAGCACTTGATCACTTTCTTCTTCATATTTGGGGAAACTACTTCTTCTTTTGCTTGTGTGGTTGACTTCATTTTGGAACTTGCTCTTCTTTGTTGCATGATTGGCACCATTTTCATCACCTTTGGTGGATTGCTTGGTCTGATTACTTCTTTTGGATGACCTTTTGTGAGCTTTATTGTTGTTGGCACCTTTATTCTTTAGCACCAAGAGCTTTCTTCCTAGTTAACTTAACCACAAAATGAACTGTTCCCCCATACTACCAATCCCATACTTCTTCTTCTTCTCAAAGATGTAAACAATTAAAGCTCAAACCGCTTACACTACCCTTTCCCAAACTCCTAACCTAATACCAAGCTCAAAATGAAAGCTGGTGTCTACAAGAGAGCTTCTCCTTGCCAGCCTTATTCCTAACACTTTTTGCCAAGATAAGATCGAAAATGATGCAATGCAAGGCCTCACAACTCTCACAATAGTGTTTAGGTTCAGAAAGAAGGATTGGTTTTAGGGTGTGGTTAACTGTCCCATAATGATGAGGATCAGCTACTTGGATTAACAAGAGTGGTAAGAAGGGAAGAAGATAATCCAAGTATGTATATGGGTAGCCATGTAATCACTTTCAATGCACAAACAAGATAATTCAAAGTCAGGATTATGGTTCTAATAAGATAGAGTTGGAATCAAATCAAAGCAAGCTTCACATAAGACAAGAATATCCATGCAAGTAGTCAAGATATGGTGCAGCCTTAACTTCAAACTCACTAGAATGCAATCAAACAACAGATAACCAAGGCATTGAAAACAATTCAAACATTAACATCTTGACAAGTGTTTATCATCTACTCCCTATGCAAATGTATGTAATCTTATATGAAATGCATCTAGACTCAATCTTAGTTATGTAAATGCAACTAAATGATCTTTTTGGTTCCAAAAAAATTGAAAATTTCATGGATTTTCAGTGCACATAGATGAATGCATGAATGCATGAGACTCAAATATGTAAAAGAGAAAATAAGAAAACAGAAACCAATGTTAAATGCAATGCCCTCCCGCACACTTGAATTACACAGTCCCTTGTGTAATAGAAGCTTGAAGGAAGGTAATAAAAGATATTCATAGGTATTCAGGAGCAAAGGAGCATGATTGTGTACCTTAGAGGGATTTTGGTCAGACTGGGTCCCAACTTATAACAACTTGCCTTCAATCACACTTGCTCCTGTTATTGAAATAAAAACAGAAAAGAAAGCATAAAATACAATAATATGAACAAGAATAACAAGGGAATACCTCCCAAGAGTGCTTGTTTAGAGTCACTAAGCTTGACTTGTTATGCTCCTTAAGATCATGGAGGATGATGAAGTGGAACTGAAGTTCCTTCTCCTTTCCTCCTGAACATTGTGTTGGGTCCATAGTAGAGCTTCTCCTTAGGTTTCCTGACTCTCTTTCTTGGTCCTCTTGGTCCACCATACAGCTTCACTTTGATTCCATCAAACAATTCAAGAAGACAAGCACCATCAAATGCTTCACCATCATACCATTGTGGTCAAGAGGGTCTTCATCTTCTTTTAGCACTTCAGCCTTGAATCCCCTCAGCTCTTTCTTGACATCAGGTGGCTTCTTAGCAGCTCCTTTCTCAACATTAGTGATGCTTCCACAAAAGTTTGAAGGTGGAGGCTTCATTGCATAGCTAACTCCACCATTCACCTCCATGAGGGTGACTGTGGTAACCCAACCCGGTAAACCGTACCGCGGCTGTGTCCCACTACATCCTCTAAGTCCGTTTCTATACTTAGCCATATTTTCGAACTTTTTCTTTATTTTTCTAAGTCTTTCTTATCAATGCACAGCGGAATATGAATAACTCATTTCATTCATTTAACTCTCAAAAACACTTAAACAGATTCGGGGTTCCACATAAATCAAATCACAAGGTTCACTAACGATTACAACCAATCATCTAGCAACCTAAACGGTCAAACACCAAAGCCATAAGACTCTAAACACAAGTCTTAACACAAATAAAACACACAACCCCGTTCCATCCATGTTCATCACTGCCGCCTGCTCTCGCCCCTTTACTGCTTAGTACCTGCACACTCAAGAAGAGAGGCATAAGTATTTCATAAATACTTAGTGAGTACGGTCATCCCGTAACACCTGGTCAGTACCAAAACACGCAGTCATACTTTCGGATTCAACATTCAACACAATCAATTTGCAATAGACTTAACCATATCAAACGGCCATGATCATCTAGCCTAACCAACCAAGATCAATCCCTTTTTAAGACCCATGTCTACTTCAGCGAGAATCCCACATCCCCTCAGCTAGTACATGATCCGGATTACCCTGAGGTTAGCTAAACATCATATATGCCACAGTAAACACCACAATATATCACAACACAAGGATTGCTTATCAATTCCAAACACATAACATGAAAATCACACAATCAACATGCAAAACACTCAACCCTAGCAATCCTACGGTCCTAGACCCAACCACAGTCACGCACTCACCTTAGACAAGGCTAGAAACAGATTGGTCAGAAGAAATCCCGATGAAAACTGCACCAAAACGAAGATATCCGATCTCTCTAAGAATCTCTCGGCTCACGGTACGATCCGATCCTTATCCTCTCGGCTATCTCTTGATCCGTTCACCTTTCTTCGAGCCAAACTCTGTTTTCCCTCAGAAACCCCACAAAACAAGGCTATTAGCTCGAGGTTATCCGATGAAAACTCAACACTTAGGGAAATATCCGATCGCTTACCAGTTTATCTCGGCGATGATCGGTTCTGCTCGGCGATAGCCTAGTCTCTCTCAGATATCCTCAGGATAAACTGTTTTTCTTAGGGTTTTCTCTTGACTAAACTCTCTCTTTGCTTTATTTAGCTCAAATAAACGCAACACCCTCGAGTTAAGTCTCAAATTCCCTTATATACTCGCAAAAACCTAGGTAACCCGGACTTATCCGACGTTTTTCCTGGTTCCAGTAGGATTATCCCGGTCCGATTCTATTTTCCTCGGCTATTCCCTGTACCGGCTCGACCATCCACTCGATAAATCCCAAAATAGCCGACCAAACACTTGGCCCACGGCCCAAATCCCTTCCCACTCGGATAAACCGCCCTTATCCGAGGTGTTTTCCATTTTTCATCCGGATATTCCTATTTCTCCCGGACAACTTGTCCCACCTCGGCTAATCCTCTATTTCTCTCGGAGGTTTCCTATTCCCCCTCGGAGACAGTCCACTGACACTCAGACTAACCTCCCAGACTCTCGGATATATCCCACTGCACTCGGATAAATCCCATTTCCCTCGGACTGGACCATGTTTTCCCTCGGATATGGTCCATCCGGCTCGGCTATCCAGCCCATACCCGACTATTACACCGGTCAACACCCGACCATAGTCCGAACCTCCATTTCCCAGCCAGTATCCAACCCTTGGCTCGGTCATCCCTCGGACAATGCCCTATCCGGTACGATCATTCCACATTTTCTCGGATACGGATGCTACAACTCTCCCCCACCCGTTCTGGATTCGTCCTCGAATCCGACTAATCCGTTTGCAACTTGTCAAACCATTTGGGATACTCAGCTTTCATCCTAGCCTCTTTTTCCCAAGTAACCTGTTCATGCCCATCGCAGTCCCATACGACCTGAACCATTCTGACCAGCTTCCCACGCTTAGTCTCTTCTTTCCGATCTAACACTCGAACCGGCCTAGCCACTACTGCAAGGTCCTCTTGCAAGTCTGCTGACGGCTCCTCTATAACCGTTTCCCGTTCGGTAATGTGCTTTCTCAGCTGCGACACATGGAATACATTGTGGAACGCTCCCATTTCCGATGGCAAGTCCAACTTGTAAGCCACTGCGCCCACTCTTTCTAGTATCCGGTACGGCCCCATGTACCTCGGATTCAATTTGGCACTCTTAGCTGCCCTATCCGTTCCCTTATAAGTCAGTGCTTTAAGATAAATCATATCACCCACACTGAACTCCAGATCCCTGCGATGCTTGTCCGTATAACTTTTCTGCCTGTCCATAGCCTCTTTCAGCTTAAAATTTAACAATCTGATCTTTTCTGTAGTAGCCTCGACCACTGCTGGCCCCATTACACTACGCTCCCCCACTTGTGTCCAACACAATGGTGTCCTGCACGGCCTGCCATACAACGCCTCATACGGAGACATCTCTATGCTCCTTTGGTAACTATTGTTGTATGCAAATTCAGCCAACGGTAAGTAGTCTTCCCAACTACCACCCCCGTCCAGTACACACGCTCTCAACATATCCTCCAATGCCCTGATCGTCCGTTCTGATTGCCCATCAGTCTGAGGATGATACGCTGTACTCATATGCAACCGTGTTCCACAAGTTTCCTGGAACTCTTTCCAGAACCTTGAAGTAAACTTCGGATCACGATCTGAAATGGTACTTACTGGCACTCCATGCAACTTCACGATCTGATCAATATACATGTCCACCAACTTTGGTACTCCATAAGTCTTTTTCATTGCTAAGAAGTGAGCAGACTTGGTCAAACGATCCACAATGACCCATATCCCGTCATGCAACTTCCTAGTCTTAGGTAATCCCAGTACAAAGTCCATGGTGATCATGTCCCATTTCCATTCTGGCATTGGCAATGTTTGCAACAAACCACTTGGAAACTGATGCTCTGCCTTAACCAATTGGCACGTCTCACATCCGGCTACCCACTTAGCCACATCACGTTTCATCTCAACCCAATGATAGTACCGTTTCAAATCCTGATACGTCTTGGTCATTCCCGGATTAATAGAAAACCTTGACTGATGTGCCTCCTTAAGGATTTCATCCCTCAGCTCCTTCACATCTGGAACACAGACCCGTCCGTTCACAACAATGGTCCCATTGTTTGAAGTCTGATATTCTGTCTTATCATTCTGTGACACCTTTTTCAGATTCTCATCCTGCTCCTGAGCAATCCGAATTCTAGTCAACAAGTCAGCTCTATCCGCAGCTTCCAAACCCAACGGTTCAACCCCATCCGTTATTGCATTCAACTGCAATATCCTTAGCATGTTCACAATGCTTCCTACATTCTGTTAAGATGATACGCTAGCCCTTCTCCTACTCAATGCATCCGCCACCAAGTTGGCCTTTCCTGGATGGTAAGCTATTTCCAAGTCATAGTCCGCTACCAACTCCATCCATCTACGCTGTCTCAAGTTCAAATCCGGTTGAGTAAAGATGTACTTTAAACTCTTATGGTCCGTGTATATCTGCACCTTCTCCCCATACAAGTAAGATCTCCATATCTTAAGTGCAAATACCACAGCCGCCATCTCTAAATCATGCGTAGGGTAGTTTCTTTCATGCTTCCGTAGCTGCCGTGAAGCATAAGCTATCACCTTACCATTCTGCATCAGAACACAACCTAGTCCTTTCCTGGATGCATCCGTGTATACCACGTATGGCTCACCCGGTTCTGGTAACGCCAATACTGGTGCACTAGTGAGTAACTCCTTTAACTTTGAGAAGCACTCTTCACACTCCTCCGTCCAGACATACTCCACGTCTTTACCAGTCAGCTTTGTCATTAGCTGAGCCATGCTTGCAAAACCTTTGACAAACCGCCTGTAGTAACCAGCTAGTCCGAGAAAACTCCTTATCTCTGTAGCATTCTCTGGTCTAGGCCAATCCGCAATAGCCTGAATCTTCTCTGGGTCCACGGACACTCCCTTATCCGAAAAAATGTGACCCAAGAACCCTATATGCTGTTGCCAAAAGCTACACTTACTGAGCTTGGCATATAACTTCTGTTCCCTCAACTTCTCCAGAACAGTCCGCAAATGACTCTTATGCTCTTCCTCATCCTTAGAGTATACTAGAATATCATCTATGAAAATAATCACAAACTCATCTAGGTACTCTCTGAATACGCCATTCATCAACTTCATGAATGCAGCTGGCGCATTCGTCAAACCAAATGGCATGACCACAAACTAGTAATGACCATACCTTGTCCTAAAGGCAGTCTTACGCACGTCTGTCTCCTCTATGGGTATTTGATGGTACCCCGATGCCAAATCAATCTTAGAGAACCAAGTAGCTCCCCTGAGTTGGTCCAACAACTCGTCTATCCTGGGAAGTGGATACTTGTTCTTCACGGTCACACGGTTCGATCCGCGGTAATCAATGCAAAGCCTGAAGCTCCCATCCTTCTTCTTCACGAAAAACACTGGTGCTCCCCACGGTGAACTACTAGGTCTAATGAAGCCTTTGTCCAACAACTCCGTTAGCTGCTTCTTCAGTTCAGCCATCTCTGCTGGCGCCATCCGGTATGGTGCTTTAGACAATGGAGCTGTCCCCGGCTCAAGTTCAATCGTGAATGGATCTGAACGAGCTGGTGGCAGTCCTGCCAACGCCTGAAAAACATCCTTAAATTCTTGCACCACCGGTATACTGCCTAAGTCTACATCCGGCCCTCCTTCTGTAGTAGTGATCGTTGCTAGATACGCCTCACAACCTTTCTCTATCAGCCGTTCTGCCTGAATAGCTGAAACCACCAAACTTCCTGAGGTTGGTCTAACTCCCTGATAAACCAAGACCTCTCCTTCTCTCTCAAACCGCACCCTTCCACGGTGACAATCCAAGTGAGCTCTGTGCTTGCCTAACCAGTCCATCCCCAAAATGACATCGTAGGACTTAACCCTACAGATCACTAGATCCGCTGGCATGTTCACTTCGCCAAACATCACAAGAACATTCTTAACCGTTCCTAGTGAAAACATCACTTGGCCTCCAGCCGCCTGAACTAACCCAAAGTCCTCTCCGGGTTCCTTCTGGAACTGACCCTTTCCGATCATGTCCGGATTAACAAAACAATGACTCGCTCCCGAGTCAAACAGAACATGGGTTTCAACCTCACCCATTAGCAAGGTCGCTACACATTCATTCCCTAGAATGCTAAGACTCTATACTAACACACAACAACACACGAGGCAAGTTTAGAAAATACTAAGTACCACACGTACCAGTAATCGGATGAGAAGTGCTTGGTTCCTCGGCTGCTGCTGCACTCGTCGTGTACACCCTCGGCATAATGGCCTGTCTCTTGGCCTGTGATGCAAGCGCCTCCCTTGCTCTCTTCCCTTGAGCCACGGCCTGCTCCACCACTCCTGCCTTAGGACACTCACGCTTGAAATGCCCTGGTTCTCCACAACCGTAGCAAACCTGAACCGCACCATCACTGCCGGACACACGGACCACACGCTGATCCTCCTCCGGACAGTCTCGTATCCGATGCTCTAAACTCCCGCACCTGTGGCATCCACTACCACCGCGCCTACACTCACCAACGTGAGCCTTGCCACACTTGCTGCACACGCTGCGTCCCCCAGATCCTTTGTTCGGTACTCCTTTCCCAAACTTCC
Organism: Thlaspi arvense; assembly: GCA_911865555.2. Taxonomy (NCBI): domain Eukaryota; kingdom Viridiplantae; phylum Streptophyta; class Magnoliopsida; order Brassicales; family Brassicaceae; genus Thlaspi; species Thlaspi arvense. Next base: position 19,337,797 of record OU466860.2, read on the forward strand.
GGTTCTGTCCACTAGACTGACCCGCCTTGGTCACGGCTGTACTAGCCCCAGCTGACATCAACGCAGCTTCCGCCTGTCCTGACTCCAACAATGCAGCCTTCTCAACAAGCTCAGCAACTGTCCTGAAGTCACGAACCACACACCCATTCCTTAGCTCAACTCGCAGTCCACTCATAAATCTGCGAATCAGCTTCTCCTCCGTGTCAAACTCATGAGATACATACTTCCTCAGCTGATTAAATTGAGTCTCATACTGCCTCACTGTAAGCGTCCCCTGACTAAGGTACAGAAACGCCTTCTCCAACTCGTTGTAAGCTTCCTGTGGGAAGTACTTACTCCTGAACATCGCTGAAAATGTCTCATAAGAACAATTCGCGTTCACCAGCCTTCCAACAATTCCTTTCCACCACGTGTGTGCATCACCCTCCAAGTAGTGCACTGCTATGTCCCTCTTGTAACCCTCTGGACATCGGATAGACTCAAAATTCTGTTCCAGTCTCATCCTCCACTCATCTGCCTCAATCGGTATAGAACCTCCAGCAAAGAACTTGGTTCCCAACCGCACCATGTGATCCAAAACCTTGAGGTAACTCGGAACCCTCTCCACTTGGTCCGCTTCCTCCTCAACCACATCCGCGTGAACCCCCACCGGTGGTACTACTTGTGGTGCTGCTGCAACCGCCGGAGCAGGAGCCACCGCAGGTAGCCTAGCTAGTACCTGTGCTAACATCCCAAGCACAGCCTCTAACCCCACTGGTGCTACATTAGCAGCAACCCCAGCTGCACCCGCAGCATTCCTTGCTGCTTCCACGGCTGCCACTCTAGCCGCCTCATTCGCAACCGCGGCTGCCTGTCTCTCGGCTTCCCTAGCCCTCTCAGCAACATCACCGTTGACTGAGTTCACAGACCCCGCAGCCTGGTTGTCCCCATTAATTCTCACGGTTCTTCTGGTATCAACCATCTGCAAGTACACAATGCCAGTTAGCCGAAGCTAACTCAAAACGTTTTTTACAACACCACACAACAACTTACCGCGAGACCTTGGCAGTGAAGAATTGATCGGACCCCCATAAACCCCAAACAAACAAACAAACAACAGCAGTCACCAATTTCAGTCCTAGAAGCGTTAAAAAACTCTGCTACCAACTTGTGGTAACCCAACCCAGTAAACCGTACCGCGGCTGTGTCCCACTACATCCTCTAAGTCCGTTTCTATATTTAGCCATATTTTCGAACTTTTTTTTTATTTTTCTAAGTCTTTCTTATCAATACACAGTGGAATATAAATAACTCATTTCATTCATTTAACTCTCAAAAATACTTAAACAGATTCGGGGTTCCACATAAATCAAATCACAAGGTTCACTAACGATTACAACCAATCATCTAGCAACCTAAACGGTCAAACACCAAAGCCATAAGACTCTAAACACAAGTCTTAACACAAATAAAACACACAACCCCGATCCATCCATGTTCATCACTGCCGCCTGGTCTCGCTCCTTTACTGCTTAGTACCTGCACACTCAAGAAGATAGGCATAAGTATTTCATAAATACTTAGTGAGTACGGTCATCCCGTAACACCTGGTCAGTACCAAAACACGCAGTCATACTTTCGGATTCAACATTCAACACAATCAATTTGCAATAGACATAACCATATCAAACGGCCATGATCATCTAGCCTAACCAACCAAGATCAATCCCTTTTTAAGACCCATGTCTACTTCAGCAAGAATCCAACATCCCCTAAGCTAGTACATGATCCGGATTACCCTGAGGTTAGCTAAACATCATATATGCCACGGTAAACACCACAATATATCACAACACAAGGATTGCTTATCAATTCCAAACAAAATAACATGAAAATCACTCAATATACATACAAAACACTCAACCCTAGCAATCCTACGGTCCTAGACCCAACCACAGTCACGCACTCACCTTAGACAAGGCTAGAAACAGATTGGTCAGAAGAAATCCCGATGAAAACTGCACCAAAACGAAGATATCCGATCTCTATAAGAATCTCTCGGCTCACGGTACGATCCGATCCTTATCCCCTCGGCTATCTCTTGATCCGTTCACCTTTCTTCGAGCCAAACTCTGTATTCCCTCAGAAACCCCACAAAACAAGGCTATTAGCTCGAGGTTATCCGATGAAAACTCAACACTTAGGGAAATATCCGATCGCTTACCAGTTTATCTCGGCGATGATCGGTTCTGCTCGGCGATAGCCTGATCTCTCTCGGATATCCTCGGGATAAACTGTTTTTCTTAGGGTTTTCTCTTGACTAAACTCTTTCTTTGCTTTATTTAGCTCAAATAAACGCAACACCCTCGAGTTAAGTCTCAAATTCCCTTATATACTCGCAAAACCCTAGGTAACCCGGACTTATCCGACATTTTCTTGGTTCCAGTAGGATTATCCCGGTCCGATTCGATTTTCCTCGGCTATTCCCTGTACCGACTTTGACCATCCACTCGATAAATCCCAAAATAGCCGACCAAACACTTGGCCCACGGCCCAAATCCCTTCCCACTCGGATAAACCGCCTTTATCCGAGGTGTTTTCCATTTTTCATCCGGATATTCCTATTTCTCCCGGACAACTTGTCCCACCTCGGCTAATCCTCTATTTCTCTCGGAGGTTTCCTATTCCCCCTTGGAGACAGTCCACTGACACTCGGACTAACCTCCGAGACTCTCGCATATATCCCACTGCACTCGGATAAATCCCATTTCCCTCGGACTGGACCATGTTTTCCCTCGGATATGGTCCATCCGGCTCGGCTATCCAGCCCATACCCGACTATTCCACCAGTCAACACCCGACCATAGTCCGAACCTCCATTTCCCAGCCAGTATCCAACCCTTGGCTCGGTCATCCCTCAGACATTTTCTCGGATACGGATGCTACAGTGACTCTCTCTTTGGTGAAGTCAAAATCAGCGCCTGTTGTGTTCAGAAATGGAGTCCCAAGTAGTAGAGAAGGATTCTGAGTGTGAGCCATTTCCATCACAACAAAATCAGTTTGTATCTTGCATGCTCCAATCCTCACAGAAAAGTCTTCAATGAGACCAACAGGTGTTCTTGAAGAAGAGTCCACAACAGTGATTGTGGAATCATATGGTTTCAGCTTGGTGACTCCTAGTTCTTTTGCCAAGTCAAGTGACATCACATTGATATTTGAACCTGTGTCACACATGGCCTCTTCCACAACTAATTCACCAAGCTCACAAGGGACTAGAAACTTTCCTGGATTACCAAGCTTCTTGATGTTCTATTCCTTAACCTCAGATGCTCCAGTTTTAGCTCTTAGTTTCTCAAGCTCCTCTTGACCATTCAGACCTCTCATTTCCATTTGAGCAGCATAAAGGGTCTGATACTTCTGTACTAGCTGCTTTTTGAATCTTCCTGGAAAAGGGATAGTGGGTTGATAAACAGGAAGGATAGCAGATTGAGTCTTCTCTTTAACATCAGGAGCCTCAATCAAGTATTCCTTGATATCATCAACAAGTTCATGTGGCGCCCACCACTCTTCTTCATCTGTGTTTTCCCCTTCTTCAAAGGGTTCTACTTCTCCAAGAATTCCTTGAGAGCGTGGTGCTGGTGCAGTTCCTTGTTTGACCTCCATGTCAGCTTTAACAACCTCAGCTTCAATGGCTTTGTCTTCTTCATCAGCCTTGGCATCACTAGCTAAACTCAAGTGAAAATCACTTCCCCCACACTTAGACTCAATGCCCACATTGATGATAGAGGGTGTCACCTTTGGAATAATCTCAGCTATAGAGTTTTATTTCTCAGCAATATCAGTTAGGGAAGTGGAGGAGATACCATAACAGTGCTGTAAGGGCTTCTTGAAGGTGAGTGGCTGAGCATTGTTCTCTTGTTTACTCAGCTGCATAGTCAAGGAGTCTATTTGGGATTGGAAGTTGTTGATGGTGGAGGCAATACTTCTTTGAATTTCAGCAGCCATGCTTCTCTGAATTTCAGCCATACTTCTTTGAATTTCAGCAGCCATGATCTTCTGAAATCCTCCATTATTATGTTGTTGGAGTTGCAGGAACATATCCTTAAGGTCCAATGCATGTGAAGGTTGGGAGGTGTTGGCGCCAACTGTTTGAGAAGAAGAACCTTGATGCTGTTGAGTATGAGTGTCTCCATAGGACTGGTGTAAACAAACATCATGGTCTTGGTTCATTATTGGCGCCTCTTGTAGTTGAACAGCTTTGATTTGATGCTCTTTGTAGTGGTTTTGTGGAGCAACACTAGGAAGAGGTTTAGTGGTCTTATTGATCAGCAAGTCAACTTTTTCTTGCAAAGCTTTCATGTCATACAATGCTGTCTCTAGCTTTTCTTCAGTTGCCTTTGAGTGTTGCTCTTTATCTTTAACATAATCCCAACTAGTGAGTGCCATGTTCTCTACTAGAAGCCATCCTTCATCAACATCTTTACCAAGAAAGTAACCATTGCTTGCAGTATCTAGAAGGATTCTTATTGTTGGTAGAACACCTCTGTATAATGTGGAGAGTAGCATTTCTTTGGTGAAGCCATGGTGAGGACATTGATGAGTGAAGCCTCTAAACCTTTCCCAAGTGTATCCAAAGCTCTCATTAGACCACTGTTTGAAGTTTGTGATCTCATTCCTGAATTTTGCAGTTCTTGAAGGAGAGAAGAACTTGGTTAAGAAAGCACCTTTGCATTATTCCCAAGTATTGATGCTGCCTTGTGCTAAAGACTTTTCCCACATTTGAGCTCTACCACCAAAAGAGAATGGGAACAATATGAGTTTCAACCCATCATCTGAAACTCCACTAAGCTTTGTCAAAGCACATATCCTCTCAAAGTGATCCAAGTGCTCAAGATGATCTTAGTCAGGCAATCCAAAGAACTTCTTTTCTTGAATCAAAGCAATCATGCTGCTCTTTATCTCATAGTGGTCAGTCTCCATAGGTGGAAGAATACCTTGTCTTGAAGCATAACTTGAAGGTATATCAGCAGCACCAATAGGTCTCAATGGTCTTTGAAACAAAGCTCCTTGTAAACCATGTAGACCTTGCTGTCCTTGTAAGCCTTGGAATCCTTGAGGACCTTGTGCTGGACCTTGCAAACCAAAACCAGCAGCATACTGATGTTCTTCCATGCTTCAACAGCTGAATTCTGATTCTGCAAACCCAAAATCTTTGACCTTGAACCTCAGTTGTAGTTGTAGACACTTGAGAACAAGTGTTGTGGTACCTACAAAATAAATTCTAGACCAAAAGAGAAATCAGTAACCAAAATCGAAAATAACAAAGCTTGATCTCAAGATCTCTACAAATCCTACTGAACAAAGCATTCCCCTAATGGCAACGGCGCCAAATTGATACAAGACTTTTTGGGACTTGATTCAATTACCCAAGCTTGTACTAATAAGTTGTAGTATAGCATAGGGTTTTATCAATCCAAACGGGGAGAATGAAACAGTAAGAATGCAATAGAGATCCTAATTAAAGCAGATATAGATAGTTTTGATGTCTAACAACCTAAGTGAGCAAGCAAAGAAGTAAAAGAAAGCAAAAGAAAGAAATTAAAGAGCAGTAATGGCAAAGAAAAACAGAGCAAAAACAAAGTAAAAACTGAACTAAAGTAAAGTAAAACTAAACTTCAAAGATTAAAAGATGGTTCAAGATCAAGGCAATGGTGATAGGGTGATTCATGTTCATGTCTAGGGTGATCAAAACAAGCAATTATAACCTTAGGTAAGGAACACTAATATAGACTAATCCAATCTCTTGGCATTAAACCCTTTTCTAATCACATATTCAAGATAAATCTCTTTACTCAAACATAATCATCAAGCATTAAAATCAAGTTCCATAAAACCAATTAGCATGCTAGACATCTAATCTCTTAGGCTAGGTTTACTAATCTCTTATACGCTATATCAAATATCAACTCACATTCTCATGCATAATCAATGTGAAAATGGAATTTTTCATCAATATGGTACTAAGCAATAAGCACATTCAAGAAAGAAATGATAGATGCAAAGACTCATGATTATGAAAACACCATTTTCAAGCATTGAATTTCATTCAGGAATTTCATCAAACACTTGGTGTGCATGTGAAAACCCTAAAATCAACTTCTCCAACAAAGAGGTACTAAGCATTGAGCATAATCATATAAGAAAGGGAATGAGAAGATCTAAGCCCTAATCAACCTAAACAATCACTAAAATCACCCCATCTGCCCTAATCTCAAACCTAAAGCAAACTACTCACTAATCATGGTGAAAACCATCAAATCTATGAAGAAAACATAGTTAGTCATGATTAGGAAGATAAAAGATTAAAGAAAATACAAACTATTATTGAAATAAACAAAGATTCAAATTACAAAATCAAAAAGCTCAAACAAAGAAGAAGAGACTGCTGAACAAAGAGATGTGTACCCAGAAATTAGGGATTTTAAGTATTTATAGGAGTCTAAGCGAAAATGGCAAAATTGTAAATAAACGGTCTTCAGTCTAGCAGCGTATCGGTCAGTTGTATCGGTCTTCAGTGACCGAAATGGATTGAGCGGTTTCACGAAAATTGCGATATCTGTTGAACGGCATATCACAATGACCTGAAACCAAGTTTTTCTAAAAGCTAACTCACGTGGATACAACTTTTCTGAAGAGTGAAGATGCTGAATAGGGACGGAGGCTACTCGTCCGAGCTGATATTCAAGTAAGTCAAGATCAACGGTAAAAACTCCAGATGGACATGTTCTAACTTTATTCGCCGTAACTCTTCAACCACAGATGAAAATGACTCGAAACTAATTACAAACGAAATCTAACTCAAGTGGCTACAAAGTTGATGAAGGACGCCGAAGCCAAATCGGAATGGAAACACCTCATCTGAGCTGATCTTCTGTCGATATGAATCCTATCGGTCACTCCTGACTGATACTGGTGACCGAAATTCATCCGCTGGGTTTATGTCGATCACTTCTGATCGATACAGGTGACCGAAATTAACACGGTATGTTTGTATCGACCACATCTGACCGATACTGGTGATCGAAACTACACCATTTCGGTCACCCAAGACCGAAATTCCCTAGGCTCTGACCGATAGGGGTTGAGTGGTTTCACGAAAACTTCTGTAACATTCTAACCACTGATGGGAATAACCTGAAACCAACTCCAGACGCAAGCTAACGCACGGGGCTACAACATTGGTGAAGACTGTTGAAGCTGAATCGTCTTGGAGATGCTTTGTCCGAGCCAGTGTTGTCAGATAAAGTTTCTGGCCGCTTTGATGCGATCATGGATAGCACCAAAGAGAATGAGCTTGAACCGGAGCTAGAACCTGAGCTAGAAGCTGAGGATGACTTCGTTGTACCAGCAGGACCGATGACTCGTGCAAGAGCTAAGAAGTTTATACAAGGAATTGGAGGTTTACTTAACCGAATGTTCACATCCAACGAGAACTCGAATTGGACTGAAGATGACTCCACTCCAGAAGTCTTAATGATGATTCAAGTCCAAGGAGAGCTCTAATGGGTTTGTGATCATTTGTACTCTTTTTCCTTATCCTTGGTTTTGTCCCAATGGGTTTTCCAGGAAAGGTTTTAATGAGGCAAATGGATCACAAAGTTACTAAGCCCATTCACCTAAGCAAGACCATTTCGTGCCTAAGGAGGAAGATTTTAAGAGGCATCCACGAAATCAGTTCAAGGGTCCTTTAAGTAGTTCAAAAGTCATTCAAATTTAGTTTTAATTCAGTCTTTGTTTAATTATGGCTTTGACCACGAATTTGGCCCTTTGCCTTCTCATTTTATTTTCTATATAAACTCATGTAAGATCATTTTATAAGATATCCACCTTTTTTATTAAAATCTTTGACAGTCATTCTCTTTTGTTCCTTGTGAACATTTTCGATCCTTGGTGTGTAATATCCATTGATCAAAACTTAGCTTGTCTTGGTGTGTCATATCCAGGGAGTTAAGAGATTGTTTGGTGCGTCATATCCATTCAATCGACCTTGAGTTTGTCTTAGTGTGTCATATCTAAGGAACTCAAGTTGGGGTAAATGAGAAGTTCTTCCGCAACTTCTGTGCGACCTTACGATCCATCATTTCCGTGTACTTTTAAGATCATTTCTTTTTAGTTCTAAGGCCTATCCATCTATTCATCCATTCACCAACTCTAGAGTGACGACTTCAACTCTAGACTGTTGAAGCTGAATCGTCTTGGAGATGCTTTGTCCAAGCCAGTTTTGTCAGGTAAAGTTTCTGGCCGCTTCAACGAGGTGCACATTTTTCTTGGGTCTTTTCATGTCTTGTGCTGCACTCTCCATCATCTCCCATGCTCTTTGTAGCTCAATGAGTACCTACAAACATCTTTTATGCAAAGAAAATACAAACAAGATAAGGATCAGCTACTTGGATTAACAAGAGTGGGAAGAAAGGAAGAAGATATCCAAGTATGTATATGGGTAAGCCATGGAATCGCTTTTAATGCACAAACAAGGTAATTCAAATGTCAAGATTGAGGTTTTAATAAGATGGAGTTGGCATCAAATCAAAGGGAGTTTCAACATAAGACTAGAGTATCAAATGCAAGTAATCAATGTATGGTGCAGCCTTAACTTCAAACTCACTAGATGCAGTCAAACAACAAACAACCAAGGCATTGAAAACAATTCAAACATTGACAACTTAACAAGTGTTTATCATTTACTCCCTATGCAAATGCAGCAACATAATAATTTAAAAAAAATTCTAGACTCAATCCTAAAATATTCTACAATGCAAGTGCAACTACATGAATTTGTTTTGAATTTTTTTAAAAATTTTATCAATTTTTGTTCTTTTCTATGCCTTATGATGCAATGCAAGACTCAAGGAATGATAACATAAAATAAGAGCAAAGAAAACATGTCAAACACACCACACACTCCCCCAAACTTGAATGACACCGTCTCGGTGGCAAACAAATTCAAAAGAGTTCAAAACACATAGCAAAAACAAAGAAAACATGCGTGGTATTTACAATGGTTTGGTTGTTAGTACCTCGGAGCTAAGTAAGGCTGGAGCTTGAGGTTGCTCCAGACTTCTTGCTCTTCTTAGGGGTTTCGTTAGCTACTGCCTTGCCCTTATCCTTGTTAGCTCTCAGCACTTTCGTATGCTTCTAACCGTAACTCATCAAGCTCATGTAGCTGAATCAACCGCTTCTCTTAAGCTGTCTTGAGGTTGTAGTTCAACAGGAAGATGACATGCCTTGCCGTAAAGAAGAGTGAAAGGAGTAGTACCAATGGGGGTTTTGAAAGCGGTACGGTAAGGCCACAAAGCATCATCGAGTTTGACCGCCCAATCTTTTCTAGTAGCCCCAACTGTCCTCTCTAGTATAGCCTTGATCTGCCTGTTAGACACATCATCGAGTGTGATAAGGCGTTGCTACGCTATACTTCCTTAAGAGATTTTCAAACACCTTGTTGATGAAGTGGTTGCCCCATCACTGATCACTACTTTTGGAACTCCAAACCGTGGGAAGATGATGGTCTTGAAGAGCTTGATCACCACTTTTGCATCGTTTGTTGGGGAAGCTATAGCCTCAACCCACTTAGACACATAATCAATGGCTACCAAGATGAATTTGTTGCCGTAAGAAGATGGTAATGGACCCATAAAATCTATCCCCCATGTGTCAAAGACATCAACCTCAAAGATTGGCACGTGAGGCATCTCATTCCTCTTCGTGATGTTTCCAGCTCTTTGACATGCTTCACAAGCCTTAACAAATTCATGAGCGTCTTTGAACAGTGACGGCCACCAAAAGCCGGCTTGTAGCACCTTTGTAGCAGTCTTGAAGGAAGCGAAATGACCACCATATTGATATTCCCATATATTCTGCATATTTCGCATGCATTAGGGATAGTTTTTCATGCATTCATCATGCATTATAGGATAGTTTGTTCCATTTGTTGCATTTTAGGTCCTAGGTACCTTTTTCATTCGCATTCCGCATATTTCTTGCATATATGCATCATAATCAGGTTGTTTAGAGAACTGTGGAGTTGCGGACGCTATGTGGACGTGAGGAGGTTCAAAGTGCAGCTCATGGATACTTGGAGAACTTAGCCGCACATGCAAAGTACCCGAGATCGAGTAGTGGATCGAGCAAGGCAGGTCGATCTAGATGAGATCGACCAGAAGATCGAATGACCCAAGGCGATGTATGGGAAAGGATCGAGACCAAGATCGAGAGAGGAGATCGATCTGGAGTACGGACGTGAATGACGCCATGCAGATCGAGAGCAAGATCGAGTTCCCAACCCGATCATCACAGGATCGACTCAAAGATCGACCAAAGCCATCCGATCCAAGACGAAGATCGAGCCAGAGATCGAGTGACCCGAGTCGATCCCATAAGAACCTTATCCGTCCAGCAGCCTTTGGCGGCTAGCGAAGGGGTGGACCAGCTAACGGTTTAGCCATTTTTGGCAAAAGCAGCCATCACCTTTATCTTATCTTCATTCTGTCTTTTCCTTTTTCTCTCCATGTTAGGCGATTTGCCATTGTAGAACAGTTTAAGCTTTTTCAGTTTTAAACCTTTGAATCTTTTAATATCAAGAAATTTTTTCTTTAATCTTTCGTTAATCATGTGATATAACTGCATGTTCCATGCATTTTACATGCATATAATTTAGTTTCTCATGCATTTACATTGCATATTAGGTTAGTTTGCATCACTTTAGGTCCTAGAGTGTTTTTGCACCAGCATTTGCATGTTTCCTGTATTTTGCATCACAATCAGGTTGTTTTCGGCTACTTTGGAGTCTTGGAGGGTTCGTGGACGTGCTGAGGCTCGTGAGGAGGTTCGTGGACACTTGGAGAAATCAGAATTGCACGCTAAGGACCTGAGATTGAGTAGCAGATCGAGCAAGGCAGGTCGATCTAGATGAGATCGACCAGAAGATCGAGCATGGAGATCGATTTGGAGTACGGACGTCGACGAAGCCATGCAGATCGAGGACCGGATCAAGCTTCGTGATCGATCCCAGATCAACCTTATCCGTCCAGCCTGTTTTTGGACCGTAGCAAAGGGGGGGACCATTTGCGGTTTGGCCATTTTAGGAAAACACCAACGATCCCTTTCATTATCCCGTTTTGTCGACTACTTTTCTATCTTTTCTCTCGTTTTAGGCGATTCGCCATTGTTAGACTTCGAGCTTTTTCTTGTTTTACTTTTGAATATTGGATCATTTAACTTAAATCAATTGTCTTTCATGTTTAGTTCTTCGTTTATTGCATTTCGTATGGTTTATTTCTTAAGTCGCGAGTAGTTTCATTGGGTTTTGTTGTTGAGAGGATTCAAAGGGGTCGAAAAGGTTTTCGAGTTTGGTGTTTTCTTGTTCTTCATGGCTTTCTCTTCTAGGATGTCGAGTTCTTAAGGCTTAAAGAGTCTCACGCTAAGATCTTTATGATCATAGAGAGCTCTTACCTTGACAGGATCCAGAGATCTCTGAAAATCGCATCCTAGAGACTAGTTACCCTTTCCCAAACGCCATGGTAGTTTAGGGGACTAGTTAAGCCGCGTGTTTGAAATCTGATTTCCTTGCCCTTCAATCTTTTTTTCCGCCAAACGCCAAGGGTCTAGAGGAGAGAATGAAGGAGTGATCCATACCACACACCATGGATGGATCTTGTTTTGTTTTCAAGGCTTAGGGAACCTCACAAAGTTAGTAGATCTAAAGTTTTCGAACCAAACCTAAACCTTTGAAATTCCCTGAACATGAATCTCAACCCTGGACCCTCCTTTTAGTATTTCTTAGTCTCTGTTGATCATTCGCTTGTTGTTTGCTTGCACCCTGGTCATTAAATAAAAGCTGCGGATTACTAAAACTGCCTTTTAGATCGATTGCTTTTGCTCGATCTAGTGGTCGATCCCGTGGTCGATCCACTAGTCGAATTTTAGTAATTCGTAGCTTTGTATTTTAATCATTCTGTCTTTTCCTCGTTGTAGCTAGCTCGTTGCTGGTATTTTAAAAATAGTTTTGCCCTGCATTTAATCATTGCATCTAGTTTTTAGAAATTTCACAAAACTGTCTATCATTTGCTTAGTTTTACAAGATCCTTGCATTCTCATTGCACTTTCTAGCTCCTAGGATTGGATTGACACTCACTTGCATACTTTACTACAACTTAGTGTTGCATTTGAGCTTTGATACATCATTGCATACACACTGCAAAAACCTAGCTATAAAATGGCGCCGTTGCCATCTTAGGAGTGTTTAGAAAGCATTTAGATTTGGGGTTTAGTAAAGACTAAGCCTTTCCTTTGTTTCGGTTACTAATTTCTCTACTCTCAAACGTGTGTCTTTCAGGTACATGAATCTTCGTTCAAGGGGAGACAACAATCTACTTCAACCCTTTGACAACATTTATCAACTTCGTCATTCACGGCAAAGAAGAGTACGAGAGCAAGCTAGAGCTTTAGAGGAGATTGTTCAGCACGGTTTGGTTGATTTTGAAGCGATGGCTGAGCACGAGCATCCATAGGGACCTCCTCCAGCTCATGGGGCAGTAGGAAGGGGCAATGGAAACCCCCAACACGCGGCTAGACCCCCACGGATTATAGGAGCCAGAGATGCGCCCAACACTCACCATAATAGGTTTGGGATCACTCCTCCTCCTGTACAGAACAACAACTTCGAGATTAAGCCGGGTTTCATCTCAATGGTGCAAAACAATAAGTTTCATGGGCTAGCAATAGAAGATCCCTTGGAACACCTTGATAACTTTGAACAAGTATGTGGGATAATCAAGATAAACGGCAAATCCAAAGATGCTTTCAAGCTGCATCTCTTTCCATTTTCTCTTGGAGACAAGGCGAGACATTGGGAGAAAACAGTTCCTCAAGGCACCATCACCTCATGGGCCGAGTGTAAAATGGCGTTTCTCTCAAAATTCTTCTCTAGCACCAGAACAGCACGATTGAGAAGCGAAATCAGCGGCTTCACTCAAAGGAACAATGAGATGTTCAATGAAGCCATGTAGCGGTTTAAAGATTACACAATCCAGTGTCCTCATCACGGCTTCAGTGAAGAGACCTTACTCAGCACCATCTACCGCGGACCTTCACCAAAGATTCGCTTGTTGCTTGACACGGCTAGTAAAGGGAACTTCCTTGGTCAAGAAGTAGAAGAGGGCATGGAGCTGATTGAGAACTTGGCATTGAGCGACGGCAACTATGCTGAAGATTATGATCGTCCACCGAGAGGCTCTGAGCTAGAGTCTCACAAGAAAGAGTTGAAATCCTTGCAAGAGAAGATTGACAAGCTGGTGTTAGCGAACCAGAAGCATGTTCACTTCGTTGGTGAAGCGGATAAAACCGTGGAGGAGCTTGAGCTAAACCAGGAAGAAGCCAATTGGGTGGCAGGACAGAACAACTACAAACCTCAAGTATATTCACAAGGCTACAACCAGAACAACAATCTCTCATACTGTAGCACTAATGTCGCGAACCCTAAGGATCAAGTGTACCCTGCTCAGCAAGCAAAGCCTTTCGTACCATACAACTAAGGGTTTCAGCCGAGTGGTGGCTTCCAAGGGCAAGGGCAGAACAACTTCCAAGGCCAACAGCAAGGAAACAATGGTTATACACCAATGTACCCTTCGGGTGGCTTTGTACCTCAGCAACAACAACCGATGCAACAACAAGTCGATCATGTCCAAGCTATGTTTCAACAATTGATTCAAGGGCAAGCCTCTATAAACTAGAAGTTTGCCGAGATGAACACTCGCTTAGACTCGTCTCTCACGGATTTCTCTACTCAGATTACAACCTTGAATAATAAGATCAAGCAACTTGAGAAAGGGAAGGCAAGCTCAAGTGGTCAGAATAGCTTACCGGGCAAGTGTGAGCAAAATCCCAAGGAATATGCCAACGCCATCACATTTAGAACTGGGAAAGAGCTTGCACCTACAGTTACTTCCAAGATCAACAAGGACGTTGTGATTCAAGAGGGGGAGGGTAAGCTTTCAGCTGATGATGATGAGATCAACTTTGACAATGTTTGGATTCAAGGACCAAGAAGAGATGAGAAAGCGGTTGTTGAGAAGAAAGCGGAGCAAACGACTAAGGAGAAGGATGCTTATGTGCCTCCACTGTATGTACCTAAGCTACTTTTTCCTGGCCGTTTCAAGAAGCAACTCATAGGGAAGCATAGAGTCTTGTTTGAGAAGCACCTTAAGGACGTAGAGATCAAGCTACCTCTCGTGGACTGCCTTGCAATGATGCCTAAATGCGCTAAATTCTTCAAAGACACTCTCATGAAGAAGAATAAGGAAAGCAAAGAAGTGTTTGTTCTTAGTGAGGAGTGTAGTGCTGTGATACACAAGGAGATAGTCCCTAAGAAGTTGGGAGACCCTGGAAGCTTCACTATACCTTGCGCTTTAGGTCCTTTGCAGTTCAAGAGTTGCCTTTGTGATCTCGGAGCTAGCATTAATCTGAAGCCTCATTACGTGGCAAAGAAGCTTGGCTTTACCTGTTTCAAGGATTGTAGAATCTCGTTGGTAATAGCTGACAGAAGTGTGAGGTTACCCGTGGGTTTGCTTGAGGACTTGCCAGTGAAGATCAGTGGAGTAAACGTGCCTACGGACTTCGTTGTGTTGGAAATGGATGAAGAACCAAAGGATCCACTCATTCTCTGTAGACCTTTCTTAGCCACCGCCGGAGCTATCATAGACGTCAAGAACGGGAAGATTGCCTTGCACTTGGGTAAAGATATAAGGCTGGACTTCGATATCAATGAGGTTTTGAAGAAGCCTACGATAGAAGGGCAAGCTTTCTACATTGAAACGTTGGATGCTTTAGTGGATGAGTTGCTGGAAGAGTTGGCTCAGGAGGATCATTTGAAGCTGGCACTGACTAAGGAGCCAGGAGAGTTCGGTTATGTGGATCAGAGGACTCAGGAGTACGTCAACTTGCTTGATTCAAGGAAGGTTGTGCTAGATGATGAAGGCGTTTGCCTAGAGATCGACTCCGAGTGACACTACTCGATTTAGGGGTCAAATTGACAAGACAATCGAGAGCACAACTCGATCCGGTGTAACAATCGACAGACAGATCGAGGAGGGTGATCGATCCAGGAAAACAATCGAGTCCAAGATCGAGAGAGACCTTCCGATCAGTTTGGGGTCCAATCTGGAGATCGACTCAGCGTCTCGATCTCTCACTCGATCCACATTAAATCGAGTGAGTGAATCGAGCGAAACTGCTCGATCTAGACGACATTGAGAGCAAGATCGACTAGACGACTCGGTTTCAGAAGGGATAGCGGGTTGAAGAAAGCAGCCTCAAGGGCCATGTCTCGGGTTCTAAGGAAGGTTCCAAGGAGTAAAACAACAGCAACAGCCACGAGGATGATTGGAGCGAGCTGTTAGCCCCAAAGGTGGACCTTAAGGAGCTCCCAAAAGGGCTAAGGTATGCTTTCTTAGGACTTAACGAAACCTATCCTGTTATTGTGAATGAAAACTTAAGTGATGATGAGTTGCACTCGCTCTTAACTGAGTTGAGAAAGTATAGGAAGGCTATTGGGTACTCTCTAAGTGACATTAAGGGCCTTTCACCGATGCTTTGCACTCATAGGATTCACTTGGTAATGAGAACGCCTCTTCTATAGAACAACAAAGCCGTTTGAATCCAAATTTGAAAGAGGTCGTTAAGAAAGAGATTCTTAAGCTTTTAGAGGCTGACATGATCTATCCCATAAGTGACAGAACGTGGGTTTCTCCCGTACACGTGGTGCCTAAGAAGGGAGGGATCACGTTCATTAAGAATGACAAAGATGAGCTTATACCTACTAGGACTATTACTGGTCACCGTATGTGTATTGATTATAGGAAGCTTAATCTTGCTACTAGAAAGGATCATTTTCCCTTGCCTTCTATTGATTAAATGCTTGAAAGACTTGCTAATCACCCCTACTATTGATTTCTAGATGGATATAGTGGATTTTTCCAAATACCAATCCATCCTAATGATCAGGAGAAGACGACATTTACATGCCCTTATGGCACCTTCGCTTATCGAAGGATGCCATTCGGGTTGTGTAACGCACCGGCTACGTTTCAGCGGTGTATGATGTCGGTCTTCTCCGATCTAATAGAAGAGATGGTAGAGGTGTTTATGGATGACTTCTCGGTCTATGGTGCATCCTTATCTGCGTGTTTGTTGAATCTTTGCAAGGTACTAAAGCGTTGTGAGGAGACAAACTTGGTGCTTAACTGGGAAAAATGCCACTTCATGGTGAAGGAAGGGATCGTGCTTGGCCATAAGATATCAGAGAAGGCTATTGAGGTCGACAAGGCAAAGATTAAAGTAATGACAAGCCTTGAGCAGCCAGTTAACATCAAAGGAGTGAGAAGTTTCTTGGGACACGCCGGCTTCTACAGGCGCTTCATCAAAGATTTCTCTAAGATTGCACGCCCTCTCACGCGGCTGTTGAGCAAGGAGGCTGAATTCGTCTTTGATGAGGAGTGTTTACAAGCTTTCGTGACCATCAAGGAGGCCCTAGTATCCGCGCCTATAGTGCAAGCACCAGACTGGACTCTACCCTTCGAGATTATGTGTGATGCTAGTGATTATACCGTGGGAGCCATTCTAGGCCAAAGGAAGGATAAGAACCTGCACGTGATTTACTATGCTCCAAGAACCTTGGATGACACGCAAACGAGGTATACCACTACGGAGAAGGAGCTATTGGCAGTTGTATTCGCCTTTGAGAAGTTCAGGGCTTACCTTGTGGGTTCCAAGACCATTGTTTACACAGATCACGCGGCTTTATGTTTTGAGATGGATCCTCTTACTCCAAGAATTTGACATGGAGATCAAAGACAAGAAAGGGATAGAGAACGGCGTTGCTGACCATCTCTCTCGGTTAAGGATAAACGAGACTCTTCCTTCAGATGATTCTCTCCCTGAGGAACAACTCATGGCGATCACTACGGCTGTTTGTGGGAGTCTAGAAGGGCGGTTTGAAGAAGCTCTGAGCTTCAAAGAAGAGGATCTCCCTTGTTACGCGGATATTGTGATCTACTTGGCATGTGGGGAAGAGCCGTCGCATCTTGACAACTACCATAGGAAGAAGTTCATGAGGGACGTGAGCCACTACTATTGGGATGAGCCCTATTTATACAAATGAGGTGTTGATAGCCTCTACAGAAGATGCGTGACAAAGGAGGAAGCAAGAGACATCATCTTTTATTGCCACAGGTCTTTGTATGGAGGGCATTTTGCTTCATTCAAAACTGCCACTAAGGTTTTACAAGCCGGTTTCTGGTGGCCGTCCATCTTCAAAGACACCCATGAGTTCGTGATGGGTTGCGAAGCTTGTCAAAGAGCAGGGAATATCACTAAGAGGAACGAGATGCCTCAAGTTCCCAAATTTGAGGTGGACGTCTTTGACGCATGGGGCATAGACTTCATGGGGCTGTTTCCTTCATCATACGGAAACAAGTTCATACTAGTAGCTGTTGATTATGTCTCTAAGTGGGTTGAGGCCATTGCTTCCCCAACAAACGACTCTAAGGTGGTGATCAAGATCTTTAAGAGCATTATTTTCCCGAGGTTTGGAGTTCCCAAGGTGGTGATAAGCGACGGAGGGAGCCATTTCATCAACAAGCTGTTTGAAAATCTTCTAAGGAAGTATGGCATGAAGCATAAGGTAGCTACGCCTTACCATCCTCAAACGAGTGGCCAAGTGGAGGTCTCTAACCGTCAGATAAAGATGATACTCGAGAGAACTGTTGGGATAACTCGGAAGGATTGGGCGGTGAAGTTGGATGACGCCTTGTGGGCTTACCGGACTGCTTTCAAGACGCCCATCGGCGTACCAAGGCTGCTCATGACAAGAAGCAAGTTAAAGAGTTACTAGACAAAGGAACGTACCAAGGCTGCTCATAACAAGAAGCTGGTACCTAAGGAGCTTAAGGAAGGGAGTTTGGTGCTGCTATACAACTCAAGGCTGAAGCTCTTTCAAGGGAAGCTGAAGTCACGATGGAGCGGTCCGTATGAAATCAAGGAAGCACTACCTTACGGGGCTGTCACGTTGGTCGGCAAGAGTGGGAATGCATTCACAGTGAACGGACACAGAGTTAAGCCATACATGGCAAGTGCATTTGACAAGGAGAGCACCTCGATGCTTCTCCAAGACCCACCATCTGCCTAAACCAAGTAAAGTCTAGCTAAAGACGTTAAAGAAAGCGCACTTCGGAGGCATTCCCATGTCTATCTTGTACATATTTTTGTTTTATTTCTCTTTCAGTTTTATGTTTTTATCTTCTGAATGTGTGGGAACAGGTATAAGGGATAGCAGCAAAGATCTTAGATCCAAAAGGAGTGAGAAGGGGCGAATATCGACTAGAGATCGAGTACTAGATCGACTAATCCTAACTCGATCTTTACTAGATCGAGTTAGTGAATCGAGTGGAGTTAGTCAATCTAGACGAGATCGAGTGACAAGTCGATCTAGATAGGCACGGATCGATCGGTCCCATCTAGATCGACCGATCTAAAATGTCCCAGGAAATTCTTGGAGTTTAGATCGATCGATCCAAAAATGGATCGACCGATCTATTTTCTCTCGGGAAAATCCTTCAAAGATAGATCGATCAGTCGACTCGATCCATCACTCGATCTAAGCCGAATCGACCCCTGAATCGAGAACGTAGCTCGATCATGCAGACTCAGCCTAGTTGACCAAAAGTCATGGAACTAGAGAGTATAATCGATCTAAGACTCGATTCTAGCCCAATCGAGTCATTGATCGATCAAATCTCTCGATCCAGCCATTATGGGCATGAGATTGAGTCCTAGATCGACCGAAGGGACTCGATCTCATGCCGAGGTAACAAAAAATTTTCCCTCCCTGTCTCCTTTCCCTCGCTTTTTAATATTGAATGGTGGTCAAGGCAGGAATCTTTGACCATGAAAGTTGTGCCTTGACCACCTTTTGTCAGAAAACCACTTTCATCACCCATGGTTTTAGATTTTTGATGCCTTTATGTTTTCAACAATTTCACACTCTCATTTTTATTCTTACGAGTTTTAATCGAGAGAGAGTGGTCTTCCTCTTTTCTAAAGGCATTTAAGCTCTTATCCTCGATCTTGCAAGGTATTTCAAGATTTTTAATTAAATCTTTTCAAAATTTCTTTTTATCACCGCTTGATTGATTTAAGTTGCTAAGGGTTTTAACAATTTTTTTTAAGTAGCTAGAAATCAGGAAATAATCTAGATTTAATGCCATCTCTAGATTTTCTTTTCCTTTATCTAGATGCAATTTTTATAAATCCCCCAAAAATCTAGGGTGTTAGTTGTAGATTTTTCTTTCTCGCTAGTCTCTTTCTCGATTTCTCGCCGTCTTTGCTCACTCTTTTGTTTGAGAATCGTGTTTCAGGCACCAATGGCACCTAAGAGAACCAGAGAAGAGGCTGAACAGAGAAAGGATGAACAAAGAGTGGTTCAAGAAGAGGGAACTCAACAAGTTCAAGAGGAGGAACCTCAGCAAGTTCATGAGAGAATCTGTTGGACTAAGGAGGAAAAGGCGGCGCAGAAGAGGTTAGAGAGGCTGCGCTTCAAGCCTACCAAGTTCGCGAGCAAAGACTTGCTGGCAAGGATGGGTCTCCTCGAGGATTTTGACTCCCTTCTCCAAAACATGGGGCTTGCTTGCCTTTCAAGGATGGACTGTCCGACATATCCGCAAGCGACAATAGATTTCCTCTCTACCTTGGCGTTCTCCTATGAGAATCCGAGCCTCCCAACTCCCTCTCAAGGGCATCTCAGCTTCAAGGTCAAGAAGCGGTCCTATCACCTTTCCATTGAGGAGCTTTGCCAAGCATACAGACTCAACGCCGCGGCTAAGCAAGTGGAGTTTCCCCCTCTCAAGAACGCCAGCATCATATGGGACGTGCTTTGTGATGAAGAGTACAAAGCCAACACAGCTAAAATCAAGAAGGTGGGGAATCCCGTCCTGAGGTATACTCTCAAGTTGTTGGCGAACACCTTCAGCAGACGAGCTGTGTCTCCCACGGTGACGAAGACCGAGCTGTGTTTCCTCTTCCAAGGGATCAAGAGGATACTATGCAGCAGCGAAGAGTAGAACCATGATCCGCTTATGGATGACCTCGGGAACGATGTCAACTACGGGTGCATTCTAGCCTCCTCCTTGGTGAAGTACAAGGCATACGCTCTGAGATGCAAGGCGAGCTCAGCTTACATTGGAGGGTTTCTCACGCCGCTCTTCATCCAAGCCGGTGTACCACTTCTAAGGTTCGAGCCCTGCGCGGATAGAGCCTTCATGGACGAGATCTACATGCGCAACACCGATAGCTTGGGACCTACGCCAGCTCCAGGATTCTTCGCCTATCAGTTCTACGATGATGGGCAGAAGAAAAACGTGTGCATCTTACCCAACGCTGAGGAGACTAACTTGGATAGCATCGGTACGATTCAGTTCTGCCCAACCCACGAGAAGTGCTACGCCCTACTTGGAACAACAATGATGCCCATTCAGTCCACGCGAGAGCAGTCAGAGTCACAACCATCAGATGGAGCAATGCCGGCCCACTTTGAGCTTCCGAGGATGGACTTTGAGCCGCGGACCAAGGCTGAGAAGTTTCTTGCCTCAGTAGTGGAGATGCAGCGGAATATAACTAAGTGGCAAGGAAAGATGATCAAGAAGCTTGCCAAGAAAGTCAAGGCGCTTCAAGGAAGCTCATCCGCAAGGTGTAAGGGGTCAAAGAGTGAAGAGGTTAACCAGCCCGAGAAGAGGAGGAGGTCAACTGGCGGTATTGTCATCCGTGAGCAGCAAGGAACCGCGCAACAAGCTCGACATTCCGTTCATGGCTTCCCCACCAAGGATAAAGGCAAGGACATAGCCCGACACTCCTCTAGCACGAGCAGCTCCGCTGGAACATCCTCAAGTTCCAGCCGAGTCTAGCTCCGAGGTACCAAACGACCTACCCTTGCATATACCGTTCATATTTTCTTTCTTTTTGCATTGTGTTTTGAGCTCCTTTGAATTTTTTTGCCATCGGGATGGTGTCATTCAAGTTTGGGGGAGTATGTGTGTGGTTTGACATGTTTATTCTGATCTTATTTTCTCTTTTAGCATCCTTGAGTCTTCATTACATGAAAAATTGGTAAAATTTTTAAAAAAATTTCACAAAAATTCATGTAGTTGCATTCACATTGTTAAGCATTTTAGGATTGAGTCTAGAATTTTTAAGCATCTAGGTTGTTTACATTTGCATAAAGGGTTAAAGTTTTCTTAAAAAGGTGTTTTAAGCTTATGAATGGTTTCAATATCCTAGTTGGTAGTTCTGTAATGCTTTGTTCATACTTTGAAAGTAAGTTCTTACCATGCTTGGATCACTTGTTATGATTTTCGTGACTTGAATTGAACTCTCATGATTTGAAACTTGTCCTATTAAGTGAGAACCCTAACTTGAATTTTTAAATATCATTCTTATGCACTTGAAAATGAACACATGGATCTTAAAAATATTTAGGCTCTCTTCTTCCTTTTACCACTCTTTGTGAGCCTAAGTAGAACTTCCACCTTGACCCTTACTTTTCTTTGAAGCCAAGTTTTCGTGTGTGACATCATTGTGAGGCCTCTTCCGGTTTGAACTTAGCATAAAGTGTTACGTTTAGGCGACATGATTAGGTTCTCATATGATTGCTAGCTTTGCATTTTGAAGCTAGATGTAGGTTTAGGATAAGTTTGGGGAATCATTGGGATTGCATTCATGCTTATATGCTTTCGGTTTCAAAAAGAGTTTGATATTTAAAGTAAGAAAAAGGTTTTATGTGAAAGGTTTTGTGCTTAAAAATGTATAATGCTCTAATAATTTCAGAAGATAACCCTCTCAAAATAAAAAATAAAAAAAATATATAATAAAAAGAAAATAAAAATAAAATAAAATAAAAGAGTCTGAGTGCCAAAAATAAAAGAAAAGAAAAAGAAAAAAATATAAGAGAGTTATCAATCAGAAAGAGTTAAAGAGCTTAATATTTTCAAACCTTTTCACTAACCTAAAAGAGTTAAAATGCTTTCTGTTTTGTTTTGGGGATTGCTAAGCTTTTGCTTTGGGAAAAAGGGTAGACTCTAAGTGGTGAGTGAGCTTAAATGAAAATAAATGAGAGGGGTTTTAGGATCATTGTTAGTTTACATGGGTAGATGAGAATCTGATCATGTATGCATCAATTGCCTTTACCTTTAGCATTATGCATAAAGTTGTTACCATTTTTGAGAGAAACCCTTGCTTTAAATAAAAACCCTTTTTCAAATGAGATCATTCTATGCTCATAGCCTAAACCCTTAGCCAAATGTGTTCTGCTCTAAAGTGCATAAGTTTGATTCATGGTTCGGTTATTAATGAATGTTAAAGGATGAGTTTCTTTGATTGTTTGGAATAGGAGAGTCATGATCTGAATTTCTTTGTGTGATGAGTATGGCTAAGTTCTTTGGAGTATGAGTGTGCGCATAGCATTTTAGAACTAGTAACTAGGACGTTGAGATTGATTCATTTGAAAGGCACCTTTGCAAGAAGCTTAAGCCCCCGTTTGTTTTAAAACTTCTCTTCCTTTCTTATTTTATGTTGCTTGAGGGCAAGCAAGAAGTAAGTTTGGGGGAGTTGATATAACTGCATGTTCCATGCATTTTGCATGCATATAGTTTAGTTTCTCATGCATTTACATTGCATATTAGGTTAGTTTGCATCACTTTAGGTCCTAGAGTGTTTTTGCACCAGCATTTGCATGTTTCCTGCATTTTTCATCACAATCAGGTTGTTTTCGGCTACTTTGGAGTCTGGGAGGGTTCGTGGACGTGCTGAGGCTCGTGAGGAGGTTCGTGGACACTTGGAGAAATCAGAGTTGCACGCTAAGGACCTGAGATCGAGTAGCAGATCGAGCAAGGCATGTCGATCTAGATGAGATCGAGCATGGAGATCGATTTGGAGTACGGACGAAGACGACGCCATGCAGATCGAGGACCGGATCGGGCTTCCAACCCGATCAGCACAAGATCGACTCGGAGATCGATCAAGAGCCGCTCGATTCAGGATATGATCGATTGCCAGATCGAGCTACGTGATCGATCCCAGACCAACCTTATCCGTCCAGCCTGTTTTTGGACCGTAGCGAAGGGGGGGACCATTTGCGGTTTGGCCATTTTAGGAAAAGACCAACGATCCCTTTCATTATCCCGTTTTGTCGACTACTTTTCTATCTTCTCTCTCGTTTTAGGCAATTCGCCATTGTTAGACTTCGAGCTTTTTCTTGTTGTACTTTTGAATATTGGATCGTTATGTTAAATCAATCGTCTTTTATGTTTAGTTCTTCGTTTATTGTATTTCGTACGGTTTATTTCATGAGTCGCGAGTAGGTTCATTGGGTTTTGGGGTTGAGAAGATTCAAAGGGGTCGAAAAGGTTTTCAAGTTTGGTGTTTTCTTGTTCTTCATGGCTTTCTCTTCTAGGATGTCGAGTTCTTAAGGCTTAAAGAGTCTCACGCCAAGATCTTTATGATCATAGAGAGCTCTTACCTTGAAAGGATCCAGTGATCTCTGAAAATCGCATCCTAGAGACTAGTAACCCTTTCCCAAACGCCATGGTAGTTTAGGGGACTAGTTAAACCGCGTGTTTGAAATCTGATTTCCTTGCCCTTCAATCTCTTTTTCCGCCAAACGCCATGGGTATGGAGGAGAGAATGAAGGAGTGATCCATACCACACGCCATGGACGGATCTTGTTTTGTTTTCAAGGCTTAGGGAACCTCACAAAGTGAGTAGATCTAAAGTTTTCAAACCAAACCTAAACCTTTGAAATCCCTGAACATGAATCTCAACCCTGGACCCTCCTTTTAGTATTTCTTAGTCTATGTTGATCATTCGCTTGTTGTTTGCTTGCACCCTGGTCATTAGATTCGCTTTCGCTTAAACTGCCTTTTAGATCGATTGCTTTTGCTCGATCTAGTGGTCAATCCCGTGGTCGATCCGCTAGTCGAATTTTAGTAATTCGTAGCTTTGTATTTTAATCATTCTGTCTTTTCCTCGTGGTAGCTAGCTCGTTCCTGGTATTTTTAAAATAGTTTTGCCCTGCATTTAATCATTGCATCTAGGTTTTAGGAATTTCATAAAACTGTCCATCATTTGCTTTTACAAGATCCTTGCATTCTCATTGCACTTTCTAGCTCCTAGGATTGGATTGACACTCACTTGCATACTTTACTACAACTTAGTGTTGCATTTGAGCTTTGATACATCATTGCATACGCACTACAAAAACCTAGCTATCATCATGCTTAGCTTATCGTTTATTGCTTTTGATTTGATCTTAAACATATGTAGTGAGTAGTCGTTTCGGGTTTTTGCGGTTGAGGCGATTCAAATGGGTTCAAAGGGTTTAAAGATTTGTGTTTTCTTTGTTCTTCACACCTTCTCTTCTAGGATCTTGGGATCTTAAAGCCTAGAGAGCCTTGGAAAATGTCTCTACGAACCAAAGGCTGTCTTACCTTGACATGATTCAGATGTCCTAGAAAACCAGATCCTAGAGGCTAATCCTTCCTTTCCCATATGCCATGGTTGTTTAGGGGATTAGTTAGGTCATTGTTTGAAATCTGTCTTTCTTGCTCTTCAATCTCTTTTTCCACCAAACGCCATGGGTTTAAAGAAGAGATTGAGGAAGTGAAGCATACCACACGCCATGGATGGTTCTTGTTTTGTTTTCAAGGCTTAGAGAAACCTCTTTAAAGAGTAGATCTAAATGTTTTCAAACCAAAGTTTGAATCTTTGATACCCTTGAATATGACCCTCGACCCTAAGCCCTCCATTTTAGTATTTTAAACCTTTGTTAATCATTTGCTTGTGACAAAGTTGCATTCTTGATCATTAGAAGTCATTCTGTTTATGTTGCTTCTTAGATTGATCCATTCTGCTCGATCCAGTGCTCGATCCTGTGGTTGATTCACTGGTCGATTTTTAATTCCTAGTAGCTTTGCATTTTTCATCTTTTGCTTGTTCCTCGTGGTAGTTTACCCTCTTCCAGGGATTTTAAAATTGTTTTGCCTTGCATTAGATCGTTGCATTTAGTTTTCCTAGATTTTACCAATCATTTATTATATTCGCTTAGATTTGCTAGATCCTTGCATTCTCATTGCTCTTCCTGCTCCCTAGAATGGATTGATACCTCTTGCTATACTACAACTGTGTGTTGCTTGAGTTTTGATAACCTCCTGCTTACACCTATACTAAAAACCTGTTATCAAATGGCGTCGTTGCCATCTTAGGGTTGCTCGGAAGCATTAAGATTTAGGGTTTAGTAAAGACTAAGCCTTTGTTTTCATTTTGCTTACTAATCTCTCTGCCTTCAAACTTGTGACTTTCCGGTACATGAATCTGCGTTCTAGGGGTGACAACAACTTACTTACACCCCTAGACAATATTCATCAACTTGGGCACGCAAGATCAAGAAGAGTAAGAGAGCAAGCTAGAGCTTTTGAGGAGATTGTTCAAGCCGGTTCAGTAGACTTTGCAACAGTGGCTGAGCACGAACATCCTGAAGGACCTCCACCAGCTCACGGTGCTGTAGGAAGGGGCAATGGAAACCCCATTCACGCGGCTAGACCCCCACGGATCATTGGTGTTTGAGATGCTCCTAATACGCATCATAATCGTTTTGGGATCACTCCTCCACCAGTACAGAACAACAACTTCGAGATTAAGCCAGGGTTCATATCTATGGTTCAGAATAGCAAGTTCCATGGGCGGGCAATGGAAGACCCCTTGGAGCATCTTGACAATTTTGAGCAAGTTTGTGGGATGATCAAGATTAATGGCATATCCGAAGATGCTTTCAAGCTGCGTCTCTTTCCATTTTCTCTCGGAGACAAGGCTAGACATTGGGAGAAGACACTTCCACAAGGCACCATTACCTCTTGGGCTGAGTGTAAGAAGGCTTTCCTCTCAAAGTTCTTCTCTAGCACAAGAATAGCAAGGTTGAGAAGTGAGATTAGTGGCTTCACTCAAAGGAACAATGAGACATTCAATGAAGCCATGGAGAGATTCAAAGACTATACCATTCAGTGTCCTCACCATGGTTTCAGTGAAGAGACTCTCCTAAGCACCATCTACCGTGGAGCATTGCCCAAGATATGGTTGCTACTTGATACGGCTAGTAAAGGCAACTTCCTTGGTCAAGAAGTAGAAGAGGGTATGGAGCTAATCGAGAATTTGGCATTGAGTGACGGTAAATACGCTGAAGATTATGACCGTGCACCAAGAGGTTCCGAGCTAGAGTCTCACAAGAAAAAGCTCAAACCATTGCATGAGAAGATAGACAAGTTGGTGCTTGCTAATCAGAAGTATGTTAACTTTGTTGGTGAGGCGGATGAAGTCTTAGAGGAGCTAGACTTGAGCCAAGAAGAGGCTAACTGGATTGCTGGTCAGAACTACAACAATAATCAGGGTTATTCACAAGGCTACCAAGCGAACAGCAATCTCTCTTACAGGAATACAAATGTGGAAAACCCTAAAGATCAAGTGTACCCCCCTAAGCAAGAAAAGCCGTTTGTTCCTTACAACAACGGTTTTCAAGCGAATAGTGGCTTTCAAGGGCAGAGGCAAGGGAACTTCCAGGGTCAGCAGCAGCAGCAAGGCAACAAAGGTTACACTCCTATGTTTCCTCCCGGCTTTGTTCCTCAACAACAACAAATGCAACCGCGGCAACAAGATCCGGTCCAAGCTATGTTCCAGCAGTTGCTTCAAGGTCAAGCTTCCACTAATCAGAAGTTTGCCGAGATGAACAACCGTCGTGACTCCTTTCTCACTGACGTCTCAACTCAGATTACAAACCTGAATAACAAGATCAAGCAGTTCGAGAAGGGCAATGAAACTACAAGCAGTCAAAGCAGCTTGCCGGGCAAGTGACAGCAAAATCCAAAGGAATACGCCAACGCCTTTCCCTTGAGGAGTGGAAAAGAACTTCCTCAGCGTGTTGCTCCTATGAACAATGAGGACATTGTAGTCCAAGAGGGGGAGGGTAAGCTTTCAGCTGATGAGGAGATCAACTTTGATAATTTGTGGATTGAGAGACCAAGAAAGGGTAAAGAGGTAGCCGTAGAGAAAAAAGTGGAGCAAGCTACTAAAGAGAAAGATGTTTATGTGCCCCCACCGTATGTACCTAAGCTTCCTTATCCTGGCCGCTTCAAGAAACAGCTTATAGAGATGCATAGACTCTTGCTTGAGAAGCATCTAAGGGATGTAGAGATCAAGCTTCCTCTCGTGGATTGCCTAGTTATGATGCCAAAGTGTGCTAAGTTCTTCAAAGACACCCTTACAAAGAAGACTAAGGAGAGTAAAGAAGTCTTGGTGCTTAGTGAAGAGTGTAGTGCCATCATTCACATGGATATTGTTCCTAAAAAGAAGACTAAGGAGAGTAAAGATCCAGGATCCTTCACCATTCCTTGTGCTTTGGGTCCGTTAAAGTTTAAAAGCTGTTTATGTGATCTTGGTGCAAGTATCAATCTCATGCCCCATTCTATATCAAAGAAGCTTGGTTTTACATGGTTCAAGGAGTGTAGGATCTCCCTTGTGTTAGCAGATAGAAGCGTGAGACTTCCAGTGGGTATGTTAGAGGATCTTCCGGTGAGAATAAGCGACGTCAATGTACCAACTGACTTTGTGGTGCTTGAGATGGATGAAGAGCCTAAAGATCCGCTTATACTAGGAAGACCATTCCTTGCAGCCGCCGGAGCCATCATTGATGTCAAGAATAGGAAGATTGCCCTACACCTTGGCAAAGACATAAAGCTGGATTTTGACATCAATGAGGTCTTAATGAAGCCGACCATAGAAGGACAAGCATTCTACATGGACACCTTGGATGCCTTGGCAGATGAATTGTTAGAAGAGCTTGCACAAGAGGATCACTTGAAGCTGGCATTGACTAAGGAAAGAGGAGAGTACGGTTTCTTAGATCAGAGGACTCAGGAGTACGTTAATCTCCTTGACTCTAGAAAAGTTGTGATAGAAGATGAAGGCGGATGCCTAGAGATCGATCAGGCAATCGAGAAGATCACTCGATCCAGGACAGCAATCAACAAGATGATCGAGGACAGTGGTCGATCCAGCAAAACAATGGATGCGAAGATCAAGAGAAGCCAATCGATCAGCTCAGAGAACGAGACGGAGACTCGATCTCTCACTCGATCCCAATCAAATCGAGTGGGTGAATCAAGTGAATTTGCTCGATCCGGACCAGAACGAGTGGAACATCGATTGGAGGACTCAATCTCGGAGGGGACAACGGTTCTTAGGGCTTAATGATACTTATCCCGTGATTGTGAATGAAAACTTAAGTGATGATGAGTTGCACTCGCTCCTTAATGAGCTGAGAAAGTATAGGAAGGCCATTGGGTACTCTCTAACTGACATCAAGGGCCTTTCACCAATGCTTTACACTCATAGGATTCACTTAGATAATGAGAACTCTTCTTCTGTTGAACATCAAAGGCGTTTAAACCCGAATTTGAAAGAAGTAGTTAAGAAGGAGATGCTTAAGTTGTTAAAGGTTGACGTGATCTATCCCATAAGTGACAGCACGTGGGTTTCTCCTGTACACGTGGTGGCTAAGAAGGGAGGGATCACGGTCATTAAGAAGGATAAAGATGAATTGATTCCTACTAGGACTATAACAGGTCACCGTATGTGTATAGACTATAGGAAGCTTAATTCTACCACTAGAAAGGATCATTTTCCTTTATCTTTTATTGATCAAATGCTTGAGAGGCTAGCTAATCATCCTTACTATTGCTCTCTTGATGGTTATAGTGGTTTCTTTCAAATACCAATCCATCCAAACGATCAAGAGAAGACGACCTTTACATGCCCTTATGGCACCTTCGCATATTGAAGGATGCCATTCGGGTTGTGTAACGCACCTGCTACGTTTCAGCGGTGTATGATGTCGATCTTATCTGATCTTATAGAGGAGATGGTAGAAGTGTTTATGGATGAGTTCTCGATCTATGGTGCGTCCTTTTCTGCTTGTTTGTTGAATCTTTGCAAGGTACTTAAGCGTTGTGAGGAGACAAACTTGGTGCTCAACTAGGAGAAGTGTCACTTCATGGTGAAAGAAGGGATAGTACTTGGCCACAAGATATCAGAGAAGGGCATAGAGGTTGATAAAGCCAAGGTTGAGGTCATGATGAGTCTTGAGCCATCGGTTAATGTGATGGGAGTAAGGAGTTTCTTAAGCCACGCAGACTTCTACAGGAGATTCATAAAGGATTTCTCAAAGATAGCAAGGCCCCTCACACGGTTGATAAAAGGAAGCTGACTTTGTGTTTGATGAGGATTGTCTTCATGCTTTCGTGACCATCAAGGAAGCTCTTGTAGCCGCACCAATAGTACAAGTACCGGACTGGACTCTACCATTCGAGATCATGTGTGACGCGAGCGACTACGCCGTGGGAGCTGTTCTTGGTCAGAGGAAAGACAAGCGGTTGCATGTAATCTACTATGCCAGCCGTACCTTGGATGACACGCAAGTCAGATATGCTACCACCGAGAAGAAGTTGCTGGCCGTTGTGTTTGCTTTTGAGAAGTTCAGATCATACCTCGTAGGCTCTAAGGTTGTTGTCTACACAGATCACGCAGCTTTGAGGTACATCTATTCCAAGAAAGACACTAAACCGAGGCTTCTAAGGTGGATTCTCCTTCTACAAGAGTTTGATATGGAAATGAAAGACAAGAAGGGGATAGAGAATGGTGTTGCTGGATGAGAGTCAATGAAGCTTTGCCACTTAATGATTCACTTCCTGGAGAGCAGCTCATGATGATCACCACGGCTGTATGTGAGAAGCTTGAAGATAAGTTTGAAGAAGTTTTGAGTTTTGAAGGAAGAAGACTTACCTTGGTATGCTGATATAGTAAAATACTTAGCTTGTGGAGAGGAGCCTTCTCACCTAGATCATTACCACAAGAAGAAGTTTATGAGAGATGTCTCCTACTACTTTTGGGACGAGCCATATCTGTACAAGAGGGGCGTGGACAGCTTGTACAGAAGGTGTGTAACAAGGGAAGAAGCTAAGGACATACTTCTACATTGTCACTGCTCTTCATATCACGGTCATTTTGCATCTTTCAAGACTGCTACAAAGGTGCTACAAGCGGGTTTCTGGTGGCCATCTATCTTCAAGGATGCTCATGAATTTGTCGAGGCTTGTGAAGCGTGTCAAAGGGCAGGAAACATCACCAAGAGAAACGAGATGCCTCAGGTTCCTATCTTTGAGGTTGACGTCTTTGACGTATGGGGGATAGATTTTATGGGTCCATTCCCATCTTCTTACGGCAACAAGTTCATCTTAGTAGCCGTGGACTATGTGTCTAAGTGGGTTGAGGCTATAGCTTCCCCAACAAACGATGCAAGAGTGTTGATAAACCTCTTCAAGACCATCATATTTCCACGGCTTGGAGTCCCCAAGGTAGTGATCAGTGACGGTGGAAGCCACTTCATCAACAAAGTGTTTGAAAGCCTCTTGAAGAAGTATGGCGTGAAGCACAAGGTAGCAACACCTTATCATCCTCAAACTAGTGGGCAAGTAGAAGTCTCTAACATACATATGATAACACGTTTTCAGTTGTGTTGCAATGTGATGTTCAAGATGCAAGCAGGAGGTTATCAAAACTCAAGCAGCACACAGTCGTAGTATAGTGCAAGAGGAATCAATCCAACCTAGGAGCTAGAAAGTGCAATGAGAATGCAAGGATCATGCAAAGCTAAGCAAATGATGAACGGTTTTGTGAAAAACTTAAAAACTAGATGCAATGGTCAAATGCAAAACAAAACTATTTTAAAAATTCTAGAAACGAGTGAACTACCACGAGGAACAAACAGAATGATTAAAATGCAAAGCTATGAATTTATAAAAATCGACTAGTGTATCGACCACAGGATCGACCACTAGATCGAGCAACAATGATCGATCTCGTCTAAAAGTTCAACAGAAACGAATCTAATGACCATGATGCGAACAGATAGCAAGCGAATGATTAACAAAGATGTAAGAATACTAAGAAAGAGGGTTCAGGGTTGAGATTCTTGTTTAAGGGTTTCAAAGGTTCAAGCTTGGTTTGAAAACTTTAGATTTACTCACTTTGTGAGATTCTCTAGACCTTGAAAACAAAACAAGATCCATCCATGGCGTGTGGTATGGATCACTCCTTCATTTTCTTCTCCAGACCCATGGCGTTTGGCAGAAAAAGAGATTGAAGGGCATAATACTCAGATTTCAAACACACGGCCTAACTAGTCCCCTAAACTACCATGGCATTTAGGAAAGGTAGACTAGCCTCTAGGATTCGATTTTCAGACACCTATGGATCCTGTCAAGGTAAGAGGTCCCTTTGATCATAAAGATCTTGGCGTGAGAGTCTCTAAGCCTGAAGAACTCGGCATCCTAAAATAGAAAGCCATGATGAACAAGAAAACACCAAACTTTGAAAACCTTTTCGACCCTTTTGAATCCTATCAACCCCAAAACCCGAATAGACTACTCGCTACACATAAAGTAAACTGAACAAAGCATAAAGGATGAACTAGTAAACATGAAAGATGATGGCTTTAAACTTAAACGATTCAATATTCAAAACAAAGCAAGAAAAAGCTTCAATGACTAACAATGGCGGAATCGCCTTCTTGTCTTTTATCTCCATATCAAACTTTTGTAGAAGGAGAATCGACCTTAAGAGCCTTGGCTTGGTGTCTTTCTTAGAGTAGATGTACCTCAAAGCTGCGTGATCAGTGTAGACAACAACCTTGGAGGCAACCAAATATGATCTGAACTTCTCAAAAGCAAACACAACGGCCAACAGCTCCTTCTCGGTTGTAGCATATCTGACTTACGTGTCATCCAAGGTACGACTAGCGTAGTAGATAACATGCAATCTCTTGTCTTTCCTCTGACCAAGAACAGCTCCCACGGCGTAGTCGCTCGCGTCACACATGATCTCGAACGGTAGACTCCAGTCAGGTGCTTGTACTATAGGCGCGGACACAAGAGCTTCTTTGATAGTCTTGAAAGCATGAAGACAATCCTCATCAAACACAAAGTCAGCTTCCTTGCACAACAGCCGCGTGAGGGGTCTTGCTATCTTGGAGAAATCCTTTATGAATCTCCTGTAGAAGCCCGCGTGACCTAAGAAGCTCCTCACTCCTTTTACATTAACCGGCGGCTCAAGACTCATCATGACCTCAACCTTAGCTTTATCAACCTCTATGCCTTTCTCTGATATCTTGTAGCCAAGTACAATCCCTTCCTTCACCATGAAGTGACACTTCTTCAATTTTGTCTCCTCACACCGCTTAAGTACACTTGCAAATATTCAACAAACAAGCAGAAAAAGACGCACCATATACAGAGAAGTCATCCATTAACACTTCTCCCATCTCTTACATAAGATCAGAGAAGATCGACATCATGCACTGCTGGAATGTTGCGGGTGCATTACACAACCCGAATGACATCCTCCGATATGCGAATGTGCCATAAGGGCATGTAAAGGTCGTCTTCTCTTGATCGTTTGAATGGATTGGTATTTGAAATAAACCACTATAACCATCAAGAAAGCAATAATAAGGATGATTAGCAAGTCTTTCAAGCATTTGATCAATAAAAGGAAGAGGAAAATGGTCCTTTCTAGTAGCTGAATTAAGCTTCCTATAGTCTATACACATTCGGTGACCAGTTATGGTTCTTGTAGGAATCAATTCATCCTTTTCATTCTTATTGGCCGTGATCCCTCTCTTCTTAGGCACCACGTGGACAGGAGAAACCCACGTGCTGTCACTGATGGGGTATATCACGCCAGCCTCTAACAATTTCAGGATCTCTTTCTTAACTACTTCTTTCAAATTCTGGTTTAAACGCCTTTGATGTTCAATAGAAGTAGAGTTCTCATTATCTAAGTGAATCGTATGAGTGCCAAGCATTGGTGAAAGGCCCTTGATGTCACTTAGAGAGTACCCAATGGCCTTCCTATACTTTCTCAGCTCATTAAGGAGCGAGTGCAAACTCATCATCACTCAAGTTCGCATTCACAATTACGGGATAAGTCTCATTAAGCCCTAAGAAAGCATACCTTAGCCCTTTTGGGAGCTCCTTTAGGTCCACCTTTGGGGCTAGCAGCTCGCTTCAGTCATCCTCGTGGCTTGTGTTGACGTTCCCGTCCTCAATAGCCTCCTTAGAACCCGAGACATAAGCCTTAAGACTGCTTTCTTGAACCGTTGTCTCCTCCGAGATCGAGCCATCCAGTCGATCTTCGACTCGTTCTGGTCCGGATCGAGTAACTTCACTCGATCACCCACTCGATTTGATGTGGATCGAGCAGGAGATCCCGTCTCGTTCTCTGAACTGATCGATTGGCTTCTCTCGATCTTCCCATCGATTGTTTTGCTGGATCGACCAGCCTCCTCGATCTTCCCATCGATTGCTGTCCTGGATCGAGTGATCTTCTCGATTTCCTTATCAATCTCTAGACATCCGCCTTCATCTTCCTTCAAAACTTTCCTAGAATCGACAAGATGAACGTATTCTTGAGTCCTCTCCCTCAGAAAACCAAACTCCCCTGGCTCTTAGTCAAGGCAAGCTGCAAGTGATCCTCATGTGCCAGCTCTTCTAGTAACTCATCAGCCAAAGCATCCAACGTTTCATTGTAGAATGCTTGTCCTTCAATGGTTGGCTTCTTCAGGAACTCGTTGATATCAAAATCCAGCTTGATATCCTTGCCAAGATGCAGAGCTATCTTCCCATTCTTTACATCAATGATTGCTCTGGCGGTTGCAAGGAATGGTCTTCCAAGTATAAGTGGATCTTTTGGCTCTTCATCCATCTCAAGCACAACAAAGTCGGTTGGTACATTGACATCGCTTACTCTAACTGGAAGATCTTCTAGCATACCCACTGGAAGTGGTTGAAGTATAGTGGTAAGTATTCCCGCCTGTCATGCGGGTGACTCGGGTTCAACCCCCGGCAACCGCACCATTTGATAACAGGATTTTTATGCAAGCTCAGGTTATTATCAAAGCCCAAACCACAAGTTATGATGTAGTATAGTAGTAGGGGTATCAATCCAACCTAGGAAGCAGGAAGAACACTACGAATGCAAGGATGAAGCAAATCTAAGCAAATCAGGAAAAATGATTGGTAAAATCGAAAAAAACTAAATGCAACAAGCTAATGAGATGCAAAACAATTTTAAAATCCCTGGAAGAGGGTTAACTGCCACTATGAAAAAGCAGAAGATTTAAAATGCAAACCTATTAAGAGCTAAAACTCGAGCCGTGAATCGACCACTGGATCGACCACTAGATCGAGTACATTTGACTGATCTAACAACTTAAAGCGATTGACTTCTAATGAACAAAGATGTAACTTTATGACAAGCAAATGATGAACAGAGGGTTTAATATGCTAAAAGAGGGTTTAGGCTCGAGGGTCATATTCAAGAGTGTCAAAGGTTTAAGCTTTGGTTTGAAAACATTTAGATCTACTCATTTGTAAGCTTTCTCTAAGCCTTGAAAATAAAACAAGAACCATCCATGGCGTGTGGTATGATTCACTTCCTCAATCTCTTCTCCAAACCCATGGCGTTTGGTGTAAAAAGAGATCGAAGAGCAAGGAAAACAGATTTCAATATATGACCTAACTAATCTCCTCTACAACCATGGTGTTTGGGAGAGGAAAGATTAGTCTCTAGGATCTGGTTTTTTAGGATATCTGAATCCTGTCAAGGTAAGACAGCCCTGGAATCATAGAGATCTTTTCTTAGACTAAGCCTAAAGACCCCAAGATCCTAGAAGAGAAGGTATGAAGAACAAAGAAAACACAAAACTTAAACCTCTTAAACCCTTTGAATCACCTCAACCCTGAAAACCCAAAAAGTACTACTTGCCACATATGATTAAGATCGAATGAAAAGAAATAAACAAAGAACTAAACATGATTAACGAAAGGTGATTAAGAAAAACTGCTTAATATTAAAAGATTCAAGTTCAAAAACTAAAGAAAAGCTTTCATGTTCAACAATGGTGATTGCCTAAGATAAGAGCATAAAAGATAAAAGAAAAGCGTGTCTGTAAGAAAGTGTAGCCGCCTCTTTCCCCATATAGCCAAACATCGCAAAATGGTCCCCTCACTAGCTGCCAAAAACAGTTTAGGCCGTAGAGATCGACCTTGAGATCGATCAGTGCGCTCGATCGTCTTCAGGAATCGCCTTGCTCTGCTCGATCTTCAAGTCGATCTGGTTTGATGGATCGAGTATCGTCCTCGATCTTCTTCTCGATCTTTGGATGATCGAGTCGTGGTCTTGATCTGGCTCTTGTTCTGCATGGCTTCATTCACGTCCGTACTCAGATCGATCTCCTCTCTCGATCTTGGTCTCGATCCTTCCACTTGAATCGACACGGGTCACTCGATCTTCTGGTCGATCTCGTCTAGATCGACCTGCCTTGCTCGATCAGCTACTCGATCTCGGATCCTTCGCATGCACGGCTGAGTTCTCGAAGTGTCCACAAGCTCCATTTTGATCCTTCTCACGTCCACATAGCCTCCACAACTCCAGATTGCTCCAAACAACCTGATAATGATGCAAAAGTGCATGAAATATGCGAAATGCGAATGCAAAAGGACCTAGGACCTAAAATACAACAAATGGAACAAACTAGCCTATAATGCAAGATGAATGCATGATAAACTATCCTAAATGCATGCAAAATATGCAGAATATATGGTAATATCAGTTTCAAGGAGGAAGATCGAGACCAAGATCGACCGAGGTGATCGATCGTGAGTACGGACGTGGATTACGCCATGAAGAACGAGAGCCAGATCGAGACCACGACCCGATCAGTCAAGGATCGAGTAGAAGATTGAGCAAAGGAGGACGATCCATGAAGAAGATCGAGCCAGAGATCGAGTGACCCAAGTCGATCTCTGGGACCTTATCCGGCCAGCTGATTTTTGGAGCGTAGTGAGGGGACCATTAGGGTTGTTTGGCTATTTTGGGCAAAGAAGGAACATCACTTTCAAAACCCACACTTTGTCTTATCTTTATCGAGTTTCTTTTTCTCTCTTAGGTGATTTCGCCATTGTTGAGCCTTTTAAGTTTTTGAACTTTGTAAAATCTTAATCTTTTTATAATCATTGAGTATTTTCTTAATCACTTTAGCTTAATCATGTTTATCTTTCTCTCCTTTGCATTTTAATCGGTTTTAGCTTTGTGTAGTGAGTAGTAATCTTTGGGTTTATGGTTGGGGCGATTTAGAGGGTTTAAGGGTTTAAGCTTTGAGCTTTTTCTTGTTCTTAACTCATTCTCTTTTTGAATTTGGGGACTTAATGCCTAAAGAGTCTTGGAAAAGATCTTTATGTTCTCAGAGATCTCCTTACCTTAGCAGGAGTCAGGAGTCTCTTAAAACCAAATCCAAGAGGCTAGCTCATCCTTTTCCACACACCATGGATGCTTTGGGAGCTAGTTAAGCCATTTTTTTTTTGAGATCTATGATTTATGCTCTTTGACCTCTTTCTCCACTATACACCATGGGTTAGGAGGAGAGGTTGAAGAAGGGATTTATGCCATACACCATGGATAGATCTATTTTAGTTTCAGAAGGCTTAGAGATAGCACAAAAAGTGTAGATTTATGTTTTCAAAACCCAAGCTTGAATCTCTAGCCTTCTTAATATGACCCTCAACCTTAGATCCTCCTTTTAGCATTTTAAACCTCAAGTAATCATCTTTTAGTTATAAAGCTTGCATCTTTAATCTTTAAAAGTCATTATGATAAGTTGCTAGAAATTATCTGTTTATTTGCCTTTAGCTTTTGAGTTTTAGCAATTAGTAGTTGTGCATTTTAGATTCTCTTTTTTCTTCTAGTAGTTGTTAACCCTTAAGAGGGATTTTTAAAATAGTTTTCATGGTCATTCAGCACTAGCACTTAGTTTTTATTGATTTTACCATCCATTTACCGGATGCTTAGAATTGCTTTGCTCTTGCATTTTTAGTGGCTTTCTTCAACCTAGGCTGGATTGATACTCCCTTACCATTATATTGCATCATTATCATGGTTTGGGCTTTGATATTCAACCCGAAAACAATCTGTTTATCATGTCCCTATTTATTGTTTAATTTATTTTGTTATGGCTTTAGTTCATAACCCAATTTTGTGTTGTGTATTTTTGCCTCTTTGAAAAATGAATCAAAAGAGGGAGAGAGAGAGAGAGAGAGAGAGAGAGAGAGAGAGAGAGAGAGAGAGAGAGAGAGGAGAGAGAGGAGGGAGAGTGATACAAGACTTTTTAGGACTTGATTCAATCACCCAAGCTTGTATTAATCAGTTGTAGTATAGCATAAGGTTTTCATCAATCCAAAAGGGGAGAATGAAGCAGTAAGAATGCAGTAGAGCACTCCATTCAAGCAAACAAAGATGTTTTTAAAGTCTAACACCCTAAGTGAGCAAGCAAAGAAGCAAAAGAAAGCAAGCAAAGGGCAATAAAAGCAATATGAAACAGAGCAAAAACAGAGTAAACGCTGAACTAAAACAAAGTAAAAGCAAAACTTCAAAGATTAAAAGATGGTTCAAGATCAAAGCAATGGTGATAGGGTGATTTATGTTCATGTCTAGGGTGATCAAAACAAGCAATTCTAAACACTCAACCTTAGGTAAGGAACACTATTAAAGATTAATCCAATCTTTTTGCACTAATCCCTTTGCTAATCACATATTCAAGATAAATATCTTTACTCAAACACATAATCATCAAGCATTAAAATCAAGTTCCATAAAACCAATTAGCATGCTAGACATCTAATCTCTTAGGCTAGGTTTACTAATCTCTTATACAATATATCAAACATCAACTCACATTCTCATACATAATCAATGTCTAAAGAAAATTTCTCATCAATATGGTACTAGGCAATAAGCACATCCAAGAAAGAAATGATAGATGCAAAGTCTCATGATTATCTGAACACCATTTTCAAGCATTGAACTTCATTCAGGAATTTCATCAAACACTTGGTGTGCATGTGAAAACCTAAAATCAACTTCGCCAACAAAGAGGTACTAAGCATTAAGCACAATCATATAAGAAAAGGAATGAGAAGATGTTAGCCCTAATCAACCTAAACAATTACTAAAATCACGCCATCTGCCCTAATCTCAAACCTAAAGCAAACTACTCACTAATCATGGTGAAAACCATCAAATCCATGAAGAAAAGATAGTTAATCATGATTAGGAAGACAAAAGATTAAGGGAAATGCAAACTTTTATTGAAATAAAAAAAAATTCAAATTACAAAATCAAAAAGCTAAAACAAAGAAGAAGAGACTACTGGATAAAGAATTGTTCCCAGAAATTAGGGATTTTAAGTAATTGTTGAACGGCATATCAGAATGACCTGAAATCAAGTTCTCCTGAAAGCTAACACACGTGGCTACAACTTTCGTGAACAGTGAAGATGCTGACTAGGGACGGAGGCTACTCGTACGAGTTGATCTTCAATTCGGTCAAGATCATCGGTAAAAACTCCAGATGGACATGTGCTCACTTTATTCGCCGTAACTGTTCAACCACTAATAGGAATGATACTAAACTAAAACCAAAGAAATATAACTCAAGTGGCTACAAAGTTGATGAAGGACGGCGAAGCCAAATCGGAATGCAAACACCTCATCTGAGCTGATCTTCAGTCGATATGAATCATATCGACCTCCACCTGATCGTTACACTTGACCAAAATTAATCCGCTGGATTTATAACTATCAGTGTTTGATCGATACAAATGACTGATACTTTCATATCGGTCTCCATCTGATCGTTACACTTAACTGAAATTAATCCGGCGGGTTTATAACGATCAGTGCCTGATAGATACAGATTGTATCGGTCACTCCTTGACCAATAGGAACCAAGCGGTTTCACGAAAACTTCTTTAACTTTCCAACC
The DNA here is from genome assembly GCA_911865555.2 of Thlaspi arvense. Taxonomy (NCBI): domain Eukaryota; kingdom Viridiplantae; phylum Streptophyta; class Magnoliopsida; order Brassicales; family Brassicaceae; genus Thlaspi; species Thlaspi arvense. Next base: position 19,376,851 of record OU466860.2, read on the forward strand.
GCTGCTGGGAATGACCTAAAACCAACTCCAGACGCAAGCTAACTCATAGGGCTACAACATTGGGAAAGACAGTTGAAGCTGAATCCGGTTGTAGGTGCTTTGTCTGAGCCAGTTTTGTCAGGTGAAGTTTCTGGCCGCTTCAACAAGGTGCACCGTTTTCTTGGCTCTTTTCATGTCTTGTGCTACACCCACCATCATCTCCCATGCTCCTTGTAGCTCAATGAGTATCTATAAACATCTTTTATGCAAAGAAAATTCAAACTACATCCTAAATGCAACCTAAGTCTAAAAGGAGAAGAAAATGGGACAAAGGATAAGGAAAATATGCAAAAGAGAACCGAAACATGCACTAAATGCAAGCCTAAATTATGTGAATACAAGAGATATCAACACCCCCACACTTTCCTTTTGCTTGTCCTCAAGCAAATAAGAACAAATGGGTGAGTGAGGTTTGAAAGTGGGAGCTCAAAACCAAAGATGTCAATGGGAAAACTGATTCAATGCCCAAGTTATAGGTTCTAAGATGCATAGAGATTGTTCTACTTTAAAAAATTTAGCCATACCCATCATAGCAAACAATGAACTCTAGCTTAGCCTACACAAGCATTCAAATCAACCAACTATTTAACATTCATTATTCAGAAACCAATGGATCATGTTTGTGCAAATCAAGAGAAAACATTTGGTCAAGGGACATGGTTATGAGATAAAAATGATCTCATTGAAATAAAGGTTCAAAGATTCAGAGGATCACTCAATGAAATGATTCTATCTTAGGCAAAATGCTTAAGGTAAAAGCACACCTATGCATGCAAGTCAAAGCTCTCTTCTACCCTTTTTACCTAAGATGAACCTAATAACTTCTAAAACCCCAAGTGGAATTCCTAAATCTACCCTTTCCCAAAGCACTTGATCTCTTCCTTTTTCATATTTAGGGGAAACTCCTTCTTCTTTTATTTGTGTGGTTGACTTCTTTTTGGAACTTGCTCTTCTTAGTTGTATGATTGGCGCCATTTTCATCACCTTTGGTGGATTGCTTGGTCTGATTTCTCCTTTTGGATGACCTTTTGTAAGCTTTGTTGTTGTTGGCACCTTTATTCTTTAGCACTTAGTGCTTTCTTCATAGTTAACTTAACCACAAAATGAATTGTTCCCCCATACTACCAATCCCATACTTCTTCTTCTTCACAAAGATGTAAACAATTAAAGTTCAAACCACTAACACTACCCTTTCCCAAACTCCTAACCTAAGACCAAGCTCAAAATGCAAGCTGGTATCTACAAGAGAGCTTCTCCTTGCCAGCCTTATTCCTAACACTTTTTGCTAAGATAAGATCGAAAATGATAAAATGCAAGGCCTCACAAATCTCACAATAGTGTTTAGGTCCAGAAAGAAGGATTGGTTTAGGGTGTGGTTTACTGTCCTATAATGATGAGGATCAGCTACTTGGATTAATAAGAGTGGTAAGAAAGGAAGAAGATAATCCAAGTATGTATATGCGTAGCCATGTAATCACTCTTAATGCACAAACAAGATAATTCAAAGTCAGGTTTATGGTTTTAATAAGATAGAGTTGGAATCAAATCAAAGCAAGCGTGAGCATAAGACAAGAATATCAATGCAAGAATTCCAGATATGGTGCAGCCTTAACTTCAAACCCACTACAATGCAATCAAACAACAGATAACCAAGGCAGTGAAAACAATTCAAACATTAACATCTTTACAAGTGTTTATCATCTACTCCCTATGCATATATATGCAAACTTATATGAAATGCATCTAGACTCAATCTTAGTTATGTAAATGCAACTAAATGATCTTTTTGGTTCCAAAAAAATTGAAAATTTAATGGATTTTCAGTGCACATAGTTGAATGCATGAATGCATGAGACACAAGTATGTAAAAGAATAAATAAGAGAACAGAATAACAATGTTAAATGCAAGGCCCTCCCCCACACTTGAATTACATAGTCCCTTGTGTAATAGAAGCTTGAAGGAGGGTAATAAAAGGTACTCAGAAGTATTCAGAAGCAAAGGAGCAGGATTGTGTACCTTAGAGGGAGTTTTGGCAGACCTATAACAAACTTAGAACAACTTTCCTTAAACCACACTTGCTCATGTTATTGAAAGAAAAACAGAAAAGAAAACATAAAATGCAATAATCTGTACAAGGATAACAGGGGAATACCTCCCAAGACTGCTTGTTTAGAGTCACTAAGCTTGACTTGTCATGCTCCTTAAGATCATGGAGGATGATGGAGTGGAACTGGAGTTCCTTCTCCTTTCTTCTTGAACAATGTGTTGGGTCCACAGTAGAGCTTCTCCTTAGGTTTCCTGACTCTCTTTCTTGGCTTCTTTTGTCCACCATAGAGCTTCACCTTGATTCCATCAAACAAGTCAAGAAGACAAGCACCATCAAAGGCTTCACCATCATACTCATTGTGGTCAAGAGAGTGTTCATCTTCTTTTAGCACTTCAGCCTTGAATCCCCTCAGCTCTTTCTTAACATCAGGTGGCTTCTTATCAGCTCCTTTCTCAACATTAGTGATGCTTCCACAAAAGCTTGAAGGTGGAGGCCTTATTGAATAGCTAACTACATCATTCACCTTCTTGAGGATGACTCTCTCTTTGGTGAAGTCAATACCAGCACCTACTGTGTTCAGAAATGGAGTCCCAAGTAGAAGAGAAGGCTTCTCACTGTGAGCCATTTCCATCACAACAAATCAGTTGGTATCTTGCATGCTCCAGTCCTCACAGAGAAGTCTTCAATGAGACGAAAATGTGTTCTTGAAGAAGAGTCCACAAAAGTGGTTGTGGAATCATATGGTTTCAGCTTGGTGACTCCTAGTTCTTTTGCCAAGTCAAGAGACATCACATTGATACTTGAACCTGTGTCACACATGGCCTCTTCCACAACCAATTCACCAAGCTCACAAGAGACTAGAAACTTTCCTAGATTACCAAGTTTCTTGATGTTCTGCTCCTTAACCTCAGAAGCTCCACTTTTAACTCTTAGTTTCTCAAGCTCCTCTTGACCATTCAGACCTCTCATTTCCATTTGAGCAGAATAGAGGGTCTGATACTTCTTTACTAGCTGCTTTTTGAATCTTCCTGGAAAAGGGATAGTGGGTTGGTAAACAGGAAGGATAGCAGCTTGAGACTTCTCTTTAACATCAGGGACTTCAATCAAGTATTCCTTGGTATCATCAACAAGTTCATGTGGCGCCCACCACTCTTCTTCTTCTTTGTTTGCTCCTTCTTCAAAGGATTCTTCTTCTGGAAGAGTTCCTTGAGGGCGTGGTGCTGGTGCAGCTCCTTGTTTGACCTCCACGTCAGCTTCAGAAACCTCAGCTTCAATAGCCTTATCTTCTTCACCAGCATTTGCATCACTAGCTGAACTCAAGTGAAAAGCACTTCCCCCACACTTAGACTCAGTGTCCACATTGATGATAGAGGGTGTCACCTTTGGAGTTATAGGGACAAACTCATGGCCATAGAGAGGGCTTTCAATCTCAGCAATAGAGTTTTCTTTCTTATAAATATCAGTTAGGGAAGTGGAAGAGATACCATAACAATGCTGTAAGGGTCTCTTGAAGGTGAGTGGCTGAGCATTGTTCTCCTGTTTACTCAGCTGCATAGTCCAGGAGTCTATTTGGGATTGGAAGTTGTTGATGGTGGAGGCAATACTTCTTTGAATTTCAGCAGCCATGCTTCTTTGAATTTCAGCCATACTTCTTTGAATTTTAGCAGCCATGCTTCCTTGAAGTTCTGCAGTTTGGACTTGTTGCATTTGAAGTAGAATCTGCTTGATGTACAACTCTTGAGGTGGTTGAGGGCTTGGTTGTTGTTGAGGTGGCGCCAAGGCAAGCTGCATAGTAGTAGTTGGAAGTATCATGTTCCCTTGCTGTTGGTTATAGGCGCCAAGTGGTTGAGAAGAAGACCTTTGATGGTGTTGAATGTAAGGGCCTTCATTTAACAACATATCCACCTTTGTTTGCATAGCTTTTATATCTTGGATTGTTGTTTCCAACTTCTCTTCAGCTGTTTTTGCATTCTGCTCAAACTCATCAACATAGTCCCAATTACTTAGTGCCATGTTCTCCACCAATATCAAACCTTCATCGACATCTTTCCCAAGGAAATAACCATTACTAGCTGTATCTAGAAGGATTCTTATCTTTGGGAGAACACCTCTATATAGTGTGGATAGTAGCATTTATTTGGTGAAGCCATGGTGAGGGCATTGGTGAGTGAAGCTTCTAAACCTTTCCCAAGTGTCTCCAAAGATCTCATTAGACCACTGCTTGAAGTTTGTGATCTCATTCCTGAAATGTGCAGTTCTTGAGGGAGAGAAGAATTTGGTCAAGAAAGCACATTTATATTGTTCCCAAGTGGTGATGATGCCTTGTGCTAGAGATTTCTCCCATAATCTAGCTCTATCAGCAAGAGAAAATGGGAATAACTTGAGCTTCAAACCATCATCTGAGACTCCACTAAGCTTTGTCAAAGTGCATATCCTCTCAAAATGATCCAAGTGCTCTAGCGGGTCCTGGTTTGGCAATCCAAAGAACTGCCTTTCTTGGATCATGGTGATGAGACTGCTCTTGATCTGATATTGCTGAGTCTCCATAGGTGGAAGAATACCTTGTCTTGAAGCATAGTTGGAAGGTATATCAGCAGCACCAATAGGCCTTCTTGGTCTTTGAACTCTCATTCCCCAATGACCTTGTAGACCAGCTTGACCTTGTTCACCTTGCAGGCCTTGAATCCCTTGAGGACCTTGTAATCTTTGTGGACCTTTCAAAAAAAAATCAGCAGCATACTGATGTTCTTCCATGCTGCAACAGCTGACTTCTGATTCTCCAAACCCTAAAATCTTTAACCTTGAACCTCAGTTGTAGTTGTAGACACTTAAGAGCAAGTGTTGTGGTACCTACAAAAGAGATTCTAGACCAAAAGAGAAATCAGTAACCAAAAACAAAAATTACAAAGCTTGATCTCAAGATCTCTACAAATCCTACTGAACAAAGCATTCCCCTAATGGCAACGGCGCCAAATTGATACAAGACTTTTTAGGACTTGATTCAATCACCCAAGCTTGTACTAATCAGTTGTAGTATAGCACAAGGTTTTTATCAATCCAAAAGGGGAGAATAAAGCAGTAAGAATGCAGTAGAGCTCTCAATTAAAGCAAACAAATATATGGTTTTAAAGTCTAACAACCTAAGTGAGCAAGCAAAGAAGCAAAAGAAAGCAAGCAAAGGGCAATAAAAGCAATAGGAAACAGAGCAAAAACAGAGTAAAAGCTGAACTAAAAAAAGTAAAAGCAAGACTTCAAAGATTAAAAGATGGTTCCAGATCAAGGCAATGGTGATAGGGTGATTCATGTTCATGTCTAAGGTGATCAAAACAAGCAATTCTAAACACTCAACCTTAGGTAAAGAACACTAATAAAGACTAATCCAATCTCTTGGCACTAATCCCTTTGCTAATCATATATTCAAGACAAATCTCTTTACTCTAACACATAATCACCAAGCATTAAAATCAAGTTCCATAAAACCAATTAGCATGATAGACATCTAATCTCTTAGGCTAGGTTTAGTAATCTCTTATACAATATATCATACATCAACTCACATTCTCATGCATAATCAATGTCTAAAGACGATTTCTCATCAATATGGTACTAGGCAATAAGCACATTCAAGCAAGAAATGATAGATGCAAGGTCTCATGATTATCTAAACACCATTTTAAAGCATTGAGCTTCATTCAGGAATTTCATCAAACACTTGGTGTGCATGTGAAAACCTAAAATCAACTTCTCCAACAAAGAGGTACTAAGCATTAAGCACAATCATATAAGAACGGAAATGTGAAGATCTAAGCCATAATCAACCTAAACAATCACTAAAATCACCCCATCTGCCCTAATCTCAAACCTAAAGCAAACTACTCACTAATCATGGTGAAAACCATCAAATCTATGAAGAAAAGATAGTTAATCATGACTAGGAAGACAAAAGATTAAGGGAAATGCAAACTTTTATTAAAATAAACAAAGATTCAAATTACAAAATCAAAAAGCTAAAACAAAGAAGAAGAGACTGATGGATAAAGAGTTGTTCCCAGAAATTAGGGATTTTAAGTATTTATAAGAATCTCAACGAAATGGAAAAATTTTAAATAAGTGGTCTTCAGTCTGGGACCGAAACGATCAGTTGTATTGATCAGTCCTTGATCGATATGAATCCTATCGATGGGCTTCTGCTGGTCAATGCAGGTTGAGTAGTTTCACGAAACTTGCGATATCTGTTGAACGGCATATCATAATGACCTGAACCCAAGTCCTCCTGAAAGCTAATTCACGTGGCTACAACTTTCATGAAGAGTGAAGATGCTGAATAAGGACGGAGGCTACTCGTCCGAGCTGATCTTCAAGTCGGTCAAGATTATTCGCCGACCTCTTCAACCACTGATGGAAATGACTCTAACTAAAACCAAACGAAAGCTAACTCAAGTGGCTACAAAGTTGATGAAGGATGCCAAAGCCAAATCGGAATGCAAACACCTCATCTGAGCTTATCTTAAGTCGATATGAATCATATCGGTCTCCACCAGATCGTTACACTTGACCGAAATTAATCCGCTGGATTTATAACAATCAGTGTTTCATCGATACGAATGACCGATACGTTCATATCGGTCTCCACCTGATCGTTACACTTTACTGAAATTAATACGTCGGGTTTATAATGATCAGTGCCTGATCTATACGGATTGTATCGGTCACTCCTTGACCGATAGGAACAGAGCGGTTTCACGAAAAATTCTGTAAATTTCTAACCGCTTATGGGAATGACCTGAAACCAACTCCAGACGCAAGGTAACTCACGTGGCTACAACATTGGTGAATACTGTTGAAGCTGAAACCGGTTGGAGATGCTTTGTCCGAGCCATTGTTTTTCAGGTTAAGTTTCTGGCCGCTTCAACAAGGTGCATCTTCTTCTTGGCTCTTTTCATGTCTTGTGCTGCACCCACCATCATCTCCCATGCACCTTTTAGCTCAATCAAAACATATAAACAATTTTTATGCAAAGGAAATGCAAACCACATCCTAAATGCAACCTAAGTCTAAAAGGAGAAGAAAATGGGACAAAGGATAAGGAATACATGCAAAAGAGAACAAAAACATGCACAAAATGCTCAAAGCATTGTTTCAGTCGAGTGATTTTGAATAATATGTTAGGTTATTTTTCATTTGGAGTCTCCTTAAAAGATTAAGTGGATGGGTTGAAACTAAGATTTTTATTTGAAGAATATAAGAGAGAAAGACAGAGAGAAGATTTACTTCGAAAACAACAACAAGAGGGAGAGAAATAGATAAGGAGAAGGAGAGAGAGAGAAAAAGCAAGATATAGATGGAGGATATAGAGGACGAGGGGGATAATGGAGAGAGATAGAGGTAGAGAGAAAGGAGAGAGAGGAGGGAGAGAGAAATAGGTAGGGAAGAATTAAAGGGAGAGAGTAAATAATAAAGCATGATGCTTAAAGCACTGCTTCAATCGATTAATCTTAAATAGTTAGTCAGGTTATTTTCTTTTAGAGTCTTTTTGAGTGATTAAGTGGGTCAGTTGAAACTTAGATTTTAATTTGGTGGGAGAGAGAGAGTGAGAGAGAGTGTGAGAAGAGAGAGAGAGAGATAGAGAGAGAGAGAGAGAGAGAGAGAGAGAGAGAGAGAGAGAGAGGAGAGAAATGGGTAGGGGTAGGGGTAGGGGGATGGAAGGAGAGGGAGGGGGGATGGAAGGAGAGGGAGGGGAGGGAGGGAAGGGAGGGAGGGGGAGAAGGAGGGAGAAGAAGGTTAATGATATCTGTTCAAAATTGCTATGTTTTTCTTTCTATGTTTACATTGTTTGTTATGTCTCTATTTATTATTTAATTTATTTTGTTATAGCTATAATTTTTAAGCTTAATTTAGTGATGTGTAGTTTTAGTTCTTTGAAAAAGGAATCAAAATATTTTTAAAATGGATAAAGAACATGGATATTAGTGTGTGGACTAATAAATCATTTTGAGCGTTTAAGAGTCAAAAACAACACTTGAAGCTTGCGATTTATTCGTTTCATTTAAATTTTCTTCTTTAGAAATCGAGTCCATGAATTATTGATGCAGATTAGGGTTAATATTTTAATAGATTTGATGGCCAGGTGATTGTTGTTAGGGTTTCTAAATTCTAGAAAGTGTCAAAGCGATTATTTTAGTTCTAAAATATATGATGTTCTCTAGGCTTGCCCCTTTAGGCTGTATGTGTTGAGTATTAAGAGCAAGCAAACGAGATAAATAGCGAAGATCTACTTCAAAAATAAGAACAAGATGGAGAAGTAGAGAGTAAAAGAGCGGAAGATAGATGGAGAGAGAGAGAGAGAGAGAGAGAGAGAAATAGGTAGCAGAGAATTAAAATAAGAAAAAGAGTGGAGAATAAATAATAAAGCTCAATGCTCAAAGCATTATTTCAGTCGATTGATCTTGAATAATACGTTAGGTTGTTTTTCTTTTGGAATTTTCATAAATGATTAAGCAGGTGGATTGAAACTAAGAATTTTATTTGAGGAATATTAGAGAGCGAGAGAGAGAGAAGATCTACTTGAAAAATAACAACTAGAGGGAGAGAAAGAGAGAGAGAGAAAGAGAGAGAGAAAGAGCGAGAGATAGATGGAGGACATAGAATATGAGAGGGATAATCAAGAGAGAGAGGTAGAGAGAAAGGAGAGAGAGGAGGGAGAGAGAAATAGGCAGGGGAGAATTTAAGGGAGAGAAAGAGGGAGAGATTAAATAATAAAGCTTGATGCTGAAAGAACTACTTCAGTCGATTGATCTTGAATAATAAGTCATATTATTTTTCTTTTAGAGTCTTCTTAAGTGATTAAGTAGGTCATTTGAAACTAAGATTTTTATTTGGTGGGAGAGAGAGAGAGAAGGGAAAAGGTAGGGGTGGGGGAGGGGGAGGGAGAGGGGGAGGTGGGGGTAGGGGGATGATCGAGTCGTGGTTTCGATCTGCTCTCGTTCTGCATGGCGTCATTCCCGTCCGTACTCTAGATCGATCTCCTCTCTCGATCTTGGTCTCGTTCCTTCCTCTTGAATCGACTTGGGTCACTCGATCTTCTGGTTGATCTCATCTAGATCGACCTGCCTTGCTCGATCCGCTACTCGATCTCGGATCCTTTGCATGAATGGTTGAGCTCTCCAAGTGTCCACAAGCTCAGTTTCGATCCTCCTCACGTCCACATAACGTCACTAACTCCAGGGTGCTCCAAACAACCTGATAATGATGCAAAAGTGCAAGAAATATGCAAAATGCGAATGCAAAGAGACATAGGACCTAAAATGCAACAAATGGAACAATCTAGCCAATAATGCAAGATGAATGCATGAAAAGCTATCCTAAATGCATGCAAAATATGCAAAATATATGGTAATATCAACTCCCCCAAACTTGCCTTTTGCTTGCCCTCAAGCAAACAAAATTCAAGAAAGGAAGAGAGGTTTGAAAGTGGAAGCTCAAAACGAAAGATGTCAATTGAAAAACCGATTCAACGCCCAAGTTATAAGTTCTAAGATGCAAAGAGGTTTTTATACTTTAAAAAGCTTTAGCCATACCCATCAAAGCAAACAATGAACCCTAGCTTAGCCTACACAAGCATTCAAATCAACCAACTCCTTAACATTCATTAAGCGATAACCAATGGATCAAGTTTGTTCACATCAAGCGAAAGCATTTGGTCAAAGGGATATGGTCTTGAGATGAAAATGATATCATTTTAATGAGGGGTTTTTAAAAAAATCAGGGGATCACTCAATGACAGAATCCTATCTTTGGCAAAATGCTAAAGGTAAAGGCACAACTATGCATGTAAGTTAAAGCTCCCTTCTACCCATTTTACCCAAGATGATCCTAAAAACTTCTAAACCCTAAAGTTAACCCCTAAATCTACCCTTTCCCAAGGTGCTTGATCATCTTCATTCTTCACAATGGGGGGAACTCCTTTTTGCTTTGCCGTGTGATTGACTTCTTCTTTTTGAACTTTGCTCTTCATTGTTGAATGTTTGGCGCCGCTTTCATCACCTTTGGTGGATAGCTTGGTCTGATTTTTCCTTTTGGTTGACCTCTTCTTAGCTTTGTTGCTTCTGGCGCCTTTCTTTTCTTTGACACTTAGAGCATTTTTGTTTACTTTACATAACAACAATTTACTTGTTCCCCCTTTGCTACTAATCCTATACTTCTTTCTTCTTTTGAAAATATATAAACAAGAAACTCTTAAACCACTCAAATGACCCTTTTCCCAAACTCCTAACCTAATACCAAGCTCAAAATGCAAGCTGGTTTCTACAAGGGAGCTTCTCCTTGCCAGCCCTATTCCTAACACTTTTTGCTAAGATAGGATTGAAAATGATGCAAAGAAAGGCCTCACTACTCACGCAAAAGTGTTTAGGTCTGAAAGAAGGCTTGGTTTAAGGCGTGGTTAACTGTCCCATTGTGATGAGGATCAGCTACTTGGATTAACAAGAGTGGTAAGAAAGGAAGAAGATAATCCAAGTATGTATATGGGTAAGCCATGCAATCGCTTTCAATGCACAAACAGGATCATTCAATTGTCAAGATTAAGGTTCTACTATGGTGGAGTTGGCATCAAATCAAAGCGAGTTTCAGCATAAGACTAGAGTATCAAATGCAAGTAATCAAGGTATGGTACAGCCTTAACTTCAAACTCACTAGATGCAATCAAACAACAAACAACCAAGGCATTGAAAACAATTCAAGCATTGACAACTTAACAAGTGTCTATCATTTACTCCCAATGCAAATGCAGAAACCTAAATGATTTTTAATAATTCTAGACTCAATCCTAAAATATTCTACAATGAAAGTGCAACTACATGAAATTTTTTTTTTTTTTTAATTTTTAAAAATTTTATCATTTTTTTGGTGTTTTATATGCCTTCTGATGCAATGCAAGACTCAAAGGATGATAACAGAAAATAAGAACAAAGAAAACATGTCAATCAGAGGATGATTATTATCAAAGCTCAAGCAACCTATGGATGTAGTATAGTGTGCAAGAGGTATCAATTCAACCTAGGATGCAGGAAGAACACTAAGAATGCAAGGATGGAGCAAATCTAAGCAAATCGAGTAATTGAATGGTAAAATCGAAGAAAACTAAATGCAGTGACCAAATGAGATGAAAAACTATTTTAAAATCCCTGGAAGAGGGTTAACTAACACTGAAAGAAAACAGAGGAACAAAAGAGCAAATCTACTAAGAACTAAAAATCGAGCACTGAATCAAGTAAAACAGACCGATCTAACAACTTAAAGGTAAACGACTTCTAATGATGCAAGCTTTATGACAAGAGGATGATAAACAGAGGTTTTAAAATGCTAAAAGAGGGTTTAGGGTCGAGGGTCATATTCAAGAGTGTCAAAGGTTTAAGATTTGGTTTGATTACATATAGATCTACTCATTGATGAGCTTTCTCTAAGCCTTGAAAACAAAAGAAGAACCATCCATGGAGTGTGGTATGATTCACTTCCTCAATCTCTTCTCCAAACCCATAGATTTTGGTGAAAAAAGAGATTGAAGAGCAAGAAAAAACAGATTTCAATCTATGGCCTAACTAACCTCCTCTACATCCATGGCGTTTGGGAGAGGGTCGATTAGTCTTTAGGACTTGGTTTTCTAGGACATCTGAATCCGATTAGGGTAAGATAGCCTTGGAATCATAGAGATCTTTTCCAAGACTCTCTAAGCCTTAAGACCCCAAGATCCTAGAAGAAAAGGAATGAAGAGCAAGAAAAACACAAAACTTAAACCTCTTAAACCCTTTGAATCACCTCAACCCCAAATCTCAAAAAGAACTACTCGCTACTCATGATAGAAACCGAATGAAACATAATAAACAAAGAACTAAGCATGGTTAAAGAGCGATTAAAGAAAAACTGCTTAATATTAAAAGATTGAAGTTCAAAAACTAAAAGAAAGCTTAAGGTATTTCAATGGCGGATTCGCCTAAGATGAAGAACAGAAAAAGCTAAGACAAAGTGTGCATAATAGAAAGTGATGGCCGTCTTTTCCTAAAATGGCCGAACATCTCTCAATGGTCCCGTCGCTAGATGCCAAAACCAGCTGAACGGATAAGGCTCCTCAAGAATCGATCTCTGGATCGAGTAGCTCACTCGATCTTCTTGTTGGATCGCCTTCCTTTGCTCGATCTTCCAGTCGATCTGGTTGGATGGATCGAACACCTTCCTCGATCTTCTTCTTGATCCTTGGATGATCGAGTCGTGGTTTCGATCTGGCTCTCGTTCTGCATGGCGTTATTCACGTCCATACTCCAGATCGATCTCTTCTCGATCCTTGGATGATCAAAATCAAAGTTTTTACAAAAGATAAAGCTTGAAAATAGATAAAGATGTTTCAATGGTGATCCTAAAAACTCAAAAATGGGGAAGGAGGCTGTGAAAATCGTGGATGCCTCTAAAATCTAGATCAAAAGTGTTCAAAAAGGACCACACAAAAGGTTCCCTCACTAAATGACAAAGTGTAAGCTGTCCAAGGAAGGAAGCAGAAATCTGGACCGAAGATCGACCCGCCTGGTCAATCTGGTGGTCGATCTAAGCTGAAACGAGTGGCCTTGGTCGATCTGGTGGTCTATCTAAGCTGAAACGAGTGGCCTTGGTCGATGTAAGGGTCGATCTCAGCCTAATTCTATTTGGCCGAACTCTTTCTTGACTCCCAGCAACTCCTAAGCTCTTCTTTTGACTCCTTGTCCATGCTCAGCATCCAACGCAGCTCCATGTACACCATATTACCTAAAAACAATGCATATATGCAAGAAATATGCAAATGCTAATGCAAACATGTCTAAAACCTAAAATGGAGCAAAAGTTACAAATAATCTAAATATGAATGCAATATGAATGCAAAATTTATCCTAAATGAGTGCTAAAATATGCTAAATTATGATTTTATCAGGGGAGGGAGGGGAGCTAGGGAGAGGGACTAGGAGGGAGGGAGAAGAAGGTTTATGATTTCTGTTCAGAATTGCTATGTTTTTTCTTTCTATGCTTACGTTGTTTGTTGTATCTCTATTTATTTTGTTGTGACTATAGTTTTAAAAGCATAATTAAATGATGTGTATTTTTGACTCTTTGAAAATGGAATCAAAACATTTAAAAATGAATAAAGAACAAGGATATTTTTGTGTGGACTAATAAATTATTTCGAGCGTTTAAGAGTGAACAACGGCACTTGAAGCTTGTGATTTATTCACTTTGTTTAAATTCCCTTCTTCAGAAGATCGAGTCTATGATTTATTGATGTAGTTTACGGTGAGTTTTCTTAATAGATTTGATGGCCAGGTGATTGTTGTTGGGGTTCCTAAATTCTAGAAAGAGTCAAAGCGATTATTTTAGTTCTAAAATATATGATGTTCTCTAGCTTTGCCCCTTTAGGCTGTATGTGTTGAGTATTATGAGAAAGCAATCGAGATAAAGAGTGATCTACATCAAAAATAAGAACAAGAGGGGGAAGGAGAGAGCAAAAGAGAGAGAGATAGAAGGACATAGAGAAAGAGAGGAAGAATGGAGAGAGAGCGAGAGAGAGAGAGAGAGAGAGAGAGAGAGAGAGAGACATAGGTAGCGGTAAATTAAAAAAAAGAGGGAGAAAGAAAATAATAAAGCTCGATGCTCAACGCACTATTACAGTCGACTGATTTTGAATAATACGATTTGTTCTTTTTCTTTTGGAGTCTTCTTGAATGATTAAGTGGGTGGATTGAAATGAAGTTTTTTATTTGAATGATCAAGTTTGTGAAGTCTTTTCTACAGTCCTAACATATTTATAGTGGTCATAAATTGGAATGGGTTGCTCATGGAAAATTGGCAATTGAGTTTAATGATATGTGGTATTATCATGGCAATGGATTAATGATTTGTGTTCTAATGTATTGCCGTGCCATTAGACAAGGAGGTCAAACTTATTTTTTTCAAAACCAAATGTATTTAGTTTTTACAATATATGCAATACTATTTTATTTTATTTTTGGGAATTCTGGTTAGATGGATATCGTGTTTTTGATTATCTTAGAATATCAAGATATCCAAGAGACTCATAAGTAAAGGCATGCGATGTAAGTGTATAATTAAATGATTTTGTTTTAGTCTATTCTGTCTATTGTAAACTAATGATTATCTTTATAAAGACTTGAGGATAGCGAAGCAGAGGATGATGAATATGATCATCATTCTTCTCCATAGCTCAGTAATTATACATGGATTTATGCTGTAAATGCGCTTCGTGTACTGGACGCTCAGATTTATTAAATGTATTGCTATTTCTTTCGGGATGTTACGTTATTTTCTATGTTTTGTTTTGTTACTTTGTTTAATTACAATTTCCGCATCATACTTGTGTTTTTTCCTAAAAAAACCATTAGTCCAAGCCTATTTATACTAAAAGACAAATGCCCTAGATTAATGGCAAACTTGTAAATAAAATAGTTTTGGATTTGGCCAACATCGATTCTAAGTGATCGATGTGGATGATTGATGTAGGTCTTCTGGTGCTTGACATCGAGCAGTCGTTGATCGATGTGAACTTCAAGACTCTCGGGTCCATTACACTGTACGATTTTGATGATCGATGTGGTTGTCTTGTGGTTTGACATCGATCATCTCTGAGCGATGTGAGTGACCGATGTGGACCTCCCAACTCTCTGCTGCTTTACATTGTACGATGTGGATCATGTCTTGATCGATGTTGCACCAAAAACATCTTCCTTAGCTTCATCTGCTCCTCCTCAGCTTATGGCAACTCCTTGAATCATCCCCATGCTTCCTCCTTGCTTCCTCCTTGCTTCAAATAGCTCCTTAGGTACCTAAAAACATCCTTAATGCAAATAGAATGCAAACTATAACCTAAATGCAACCTAAGTCTAAAAGAAAAAGAAAATGGGACTAAAGAGAAGGAAAGCATGCAAAAGGAAACCAAAACATGAACTAAATGCAAGCCTAAATGATGTCAATATGAGAGATATCAACACCCCATACTTGCCTTTTTTCTTGTCCTCAAACAATTAAACTAAGACAAATGGAGGATGAGGTTTAAAGGTGGGCACTCAAATCCAAAAATGCTAAGATAAAGAAGTGAAGTCAATGTCTAAGTGCCAAAGTGTAGGATGCAAAACACAATCAGTTATACTTTAAAGAACCTAGTCATGCTAATCATGTTTCAAAATGATCTCAAATCTCAACCTAGACAAGTGCTCAAATCAATAAACTCTTTATCATTCATTAAGCTTGTAACGATGAATCAAATTTGTGAAAATCAAGTGAAGACATTTGGTCTTAGGGTATGGTTATGAGATAAATATGATCTTTTTCAAGTAATCGATAATAAACTCAAGGGATCATTCAATGAAAATGATTCTATCTTAGGAAAAATGCTAAAGATAAAAGCACACTTATGCATGCAAATTAAAGCTCTCTTCTACCCTTTTCCCAAAGATGAATCCTAAGAATTTCTAAACTCAAAGTGAACCCCTAAGTCTAACTTTTCCCAAAGAACTTGATCTTCTTCTTCTTCATGTGTGGGGAAACTCCTTCTTTTTTTTCTTTTGTGGCTGATCCTTTTTGTTGGGACTTGCTCTTCTTTTGTTAATTAGGCGCCATTCTTTATCACCTTTGGTGGATTCCTTTGGTTTGATTTCTTCATTTGCATGACCTTTCAAAGCTTTGTTGTTGGTGCCTCCTTATTTTACACACTTAGAGCTTTTCTTCCCTTTATACTTAACCACAACTTAACTTATTTTCCCACACTACCATCCCATACTTCTTCTTCTTCTTAAAAGCTATAAATCATGATGTTCAAACCACTAAACACTACCCTTTCACCCCAAACTCCTAACCTAGAATCAAGCTCAAAATGCAAGCTGGTATCTGCAAGAGAGCTTCTCCTTGCCAGCCTGAATCCTAACACTTTTTGCAAAATAAAATTCGAAAATTATGTATGCAAGGCCTCACAACTCTCACTAATTATGTTTAGGCTCAAAAAAGAGGTTTGGTTAAGGGTGTGGATTAACCGTCCCATAAGTATGAGGATCAACTATTTGGATCAACAAGAGTGGTAAGAAAAGAAGAATATGATCCAAATATGTATATGGTACCCATGAATTCACTTTTTAATGCACAAACATGATATTTAAAAATCAGGTTTAAGTTTTAATATATTAGAGTTGATATTCAATGAACAATTGGTTTCAGTATGAGATGAGAGAATCAAATTTAGCAATTCAAGCAGGGTTCAACCTTAACTTCTAACTTCTTATGATGCATCAAACAATTAACCACTCAGACATTTAAATCAATCATAAACACTTAGAATTTTACAAGGAAAAATTATCATTGTGCCCTATGCAAATGCAATGCAACTTATATGCAAACACGAGACTCAATCCTAAACAAATGAAATACAACTCTATGCTCTCTTTTTGGTTTGCAAAACATGAAAAGATTTTCAATTTTTTTAATTTTTTGTATTTGTCTATGCACTTACATGTATGCATGAGACTCAAGGATGAAAGAAATGAAAAACTAAAAAAAAGAACACACAAAGTCAAACCACAAATCTCTCCCCCACACTTAAATTGAACAATCTCTTTTGTAATAAAAGAGTGAAAGAGAGAAGCAACAGAAATATATTACATAAACCTTAAAAAATGCAATGATATTTACAATGGAAAGGATGTGGTACCATCGTTGTGGTGGGAGGAGTGGTGGGATGAGTAAGAGAGTTCATCAGTCACTCATGGATCTATGAATGATCCTGATGTTGCTGGTTGTGGAGACTGACTTTCCCTCCTCTTGTTTCTCCTCCTCTCTTGTGAAGAAGATGCTGTTTGAGGTGGAGGAACCCAACTATGCCAATGTGCTTGCACTTGAGTTGGGTTTCCTTCAGAGTCATACTCCTGCCAAGTGGTGTAAGCTTCAGAAGGAGAGTAGGCTGGCGCTTCCCATGCTGATGGTGGTTGGGACATAAGGACATATGATGAAGCCCTAGCTGGTTACCAAGCTGGACATTGATCAGTTTGTTGCACTTAGAAGGAGTGTCTCCTTTAAGGCATGCAGTTTGCCTCCTCTTCTTCTTTAGGCTCTTCTTGTTGCATAGGCTCCTCGTAATGTGATGTAAACTCATGACCACACCAAATTCACAAGCTTCTTTATGGTTTTGTCTTGCCATTTTGCACCATCTTTGAAGCTTGTTGATGTGGTCATGAGCATCCTTCAGGGAGCTTTCTTGACTTGTCACTTCATGAGATTTGAAGTGAAACCTTTTGGAATTGTATTCAAGCAACTCATCTACTTCTTGTTCCTCCCCTTGGGATTCCACTTCATTTTTGGCGCCAACATCACCTTCTTTTTGTTCCTCTTCCTCACTACTCTCTTCACTATCTTCGTCACTATCCTCCTCTCATTCTTCTGTAATGGCGCCACCATGGTAGACCTGTCTCTCTGTTGGGAAAAAGTCTATGTTGCTCCTCATGGCTATGGAGGTATGTTGCTCCTTGGGAAGAAGAAACTTTGCTGGCTCCTTGGAGGATTTGAGGAACTAATAGATGTGCTTCCCTTGGATGGTCTTCTCTAGGTAGTGACTCCTATTTAAATAGCCAAGATCCATCCATTATGGTGGCAAAGCAACTTCACTATGCTCATCAAGATCCACCCCACTTACCATCATGATTACTGTCACAACTCTCCCGATGTGCAGTTGAGGGTTCTTCTCTCTCTTCCCCTTGTTCATGATTGATAAACACCTTATTTTGCAAGGGTGAGAATGCAATGAGGTTATCAAACTCAAATGCAAGACAGGTTGTAGTACAGCATGCAAGAGAGAGTCAATCCATACCTAGGGTGATAGAAAATGCAAAGAGAATGCAAGAACTATGCAAATCTAAGCGAAACAAGATAGGTTTTGAGAAAATCCCTAAAAACTAGATGCAGCAACTAAATGGAATGCAAACTATTTTAATATTACCAGGAATGATCAATCTACCATGAGGAACAAACAGAATAATTAAAGGATAAAGCTTCGAATTACTAAAATTCGACTAGTGGATCGACCATGAGATCGACCACTAGATCGAGCAATAACAATCGATCTCGTCTAAAAGTGCAAGAAAAGTAAAACTAACAACCAGGATGCTATCAAAGATCAAGCGAATGACGAGAGAAGATGTAAAGATGCTAAAAGAGAGGGCCTAGGGTTGAGATTCATGGTCAGGGGTTTCAAAGGTTCGACCTTGGGTTGAAAACTTTAAATCGACTCACTTTGTGAGGATCTCTAAGCCTTGAAAACTAAGCAAGATCTATCCATGGCTTTCGGTATAGGTCACTCCTTCATCCTCTCCTCCAAACCCATGGCTTTTGGTGGAAAGAGAGGTCGAAGTGCATGGAAAACAGATTTCAAATGAGTGGCTTAACTAGTCCCCCAAACTTCCATGGCTTTTGGGAAGGGGTAACTAGTCTCTAGGGTGTGATCTACCGAGGTCCCTGAATCCTGTCAAGGTAAGGAACCTCTCGGATCATGAAACTCTTGGCGTGAGAGTCTTCAAGCATTGAGAGCTCAACACCCTAGAAGAGATATCCATTAAAAGCGCTTAGAAAACCCCAAGATCGAAACCTTTTAGACCCCTTAATCCTCTCAACCTCGAACCCAAATAAACTACTCACTACACATAAGGTAAATCAAGCAAAGCATGGAAAAGGAAACGATGAACATGAAAAGAAAACTAGATTAAGCTGAAAACGATTCGATTACAAGCTAAAGAAAACTCAAGGTTCGACAATCGTCTTCTTCCTTCAAAACCAGAGAGAAAACATAAAAAGATAAGGATGGAAAAGTGTGTGGGAAAAGGACGTCGCCGCCTTCCCAAAATGGCCAAAACAAGCTGATGGTCCCCCCCTCGCTAGCGGCCAAAAGTGGTTGAAAGGACAGAGATCGACTCCGGAATCGAGCGGTTCTCTCGATCATCTCTGAACATCGTGTCTTCAGCTCGATATGGGTCTCGATCATCTTCGGCGGATCGAGTGTTGCATCCGTTCTCGGTATCAATCTTTGGTTGGATCGAGTGGTGTACTCGATCTGGCTCTCGCTCTGCATGGCGTCATTTACGTATGTACCGTTTGATCGACTGCTTCACTCGATCCTCGTCTCGATCATTCTCCTTGGATTGCCTGGTCTTCTCGATCTTCTGGTCGATCACATCCTAGATCGACCGGCCATGCTCGATCTGCTCCTTGATCTCTGACCCTTAATAAATATTCGAGATTCCACGAACTGCTACAACAGCTTCAGCACGTCCACGAACCTCCACGACTCCAAAGCAGCCAGAAACAATCTAAATGTGATGCAAAATGCAAGGAACATGCGTATGCTGGTGCAAGAATGCTCTAGGACTCTAAGTGATGCAATCTAACCTAAAACGTGATGCAAATGCATGAAAAGCTAACTAATGAGTATGCAAAATGTATGTAATATGCAGTAACATCAACTCCCCCAAATTTACTTCTTGCTTGCCCTCAAGCAACAGAAAATAAGTAAGGAAGAGAGGTTTTAAGAAAAACGAATGGGGGTTTAAACTTCTTGCAAAGGTGCCTTTCAAATGAATCAATCTCAATGTCCTAGTTAACAGTTCTAAAATGCTATGTTCACACTCATACTCCAAAGAACTTAGCCATACTCATCACACAAAGAAATTCAGATCATGACTCTCCTATTCCTAACAATCAAAGAAACTCATCCTTTAACACTCATTAACATTCGAACCATGAATCAAACTTATGCACTTTAAAGCAAAACATATTTGGCTAAGGGTGAAGGTTATGAGCATTGAATGATCTCATTTGAAAAGGGTTTTCAATTAAAACAAGGGTTTCTCTCAAAACTGGTTGAACTTATGCATAATGCTAAGGGTAAAGACAATTGATGCATACATGATCAGATTCTCATCTACCCATGTAAACTAATCAATGATCCTAAACCCCTCTCATTTATCAACTTTTATCCTCACTCACCACTTAGAATCTACCCTTTTTCTTTTCAAAACTTAGCAATCTCCAATTCGAAACAAAAACATTTTAAACTCCTTAGGCTAGTGAAAAGGTTTTGAAAATAACTTTGCTCTTTAAATATTTATTATTGGTAGCTCTATTATTATTTTTTTTTCTTTTCTCTTTTTTTTTCTTTTTATTTTTATTTGGCACTTAGGCTCTTTTTTTTTTCTTTTTCTTTTTATTTTTATTTGGGAGAGCTACCTCCTGAAATTTATTAAAGCATATACTTAGTTTTTAAAGACAACCTTTCACTTAAAACCCATTTCTTTCTTTTAAACACCAAACTCTTTGAAACCGAGAGCAAATAGAAGTAAAAACAACCCCAATGACCCCCCAAACTTATCCTAAGACTATACCTAGCTTCAAAATGCAAAGCTAGCAATCATATGAGAACCAAATCATGTCGCCTAAACCTAACACTTTATGCTAAGTTCAAAACCGAAAAGAAGGCCTCACAAAGATGTCACACAAGAAACATTTGGCTTCAAAGAAGGGTAAGGTTCAAGGTGGGAGTTCTACTTAGACTCACAAAGAGTGGTAAAAAGGAAGAAGAGAGCCTAAATATTTTAAAACCATGTGTTCATTTTCAAATGCATAAGGATGATAATTAGAATTTCAAATTAAGGTTCTCACTTATTAGGACAAGTTTCAAATCATGAGAGTTCAATTCAAGTCACGAAAATCCTAGCAAGTGATCCAAGCATGGTAAGAACTTACTTTCAAAGCATAGACAAAGCATTAGAGAACTACTAACTAGGGCATTGAAACAATTCATAAGTAAAAAAACACCTTTTTAAGAAACTCTAACCCCTTATGCAAATGCAAACAACCTAGATGCTATGAGAAATTCTAGACTCAATCCTAACATGTTTTGACAAGATGAATGCATCTACATGAATCTTTGAAAAAATTTTAAAAATTTTACCAATTTTTTTTTTCATGAACTAAAGACTCAAGGATGCTAAAGGAAAATAAGATCACAAAAACACATGTCAAACCACACATGTACTCCCCCAAACTTGCTTGACACCGTCCCGGTGGCAAACTTATTCAAAGAAGCACCAAAACACAAAGCAAAAAGAAACAAATATGAGCGGTTATGTACAATGGAAGAAGGTTGTTACCTCTGGTCTAGTCTCGGCTGGAACTTGAGGATGTTCCAGAGGAGCTAGAGATTGTTGCTTTGCCCTTGTCGGCTGGTTCTTGGAGAGAATGGCGCACCGGTTGAATGGTGCTGCTTTGTGCCTCGCGGATGACAACTCCACTGGTTGAGAGCCTTCTCTTCTCGGGTTGGTGAGCCTCTTTACTTGCATCCTTCTTAGGCGAGCCTCCTTGAAGTGCCTTGACTTTCTTGCCAAGTTTCTTGAGCATTTTGCCTTGCCACTTATTGATCTTCCTTTGCATCTCCACAACAGATGCTAGGAACTTCTCGGTTTTGGTTCTAGGCTCAAAGTCTAACTTGGGAAGTGTGTAGGCCTCGGGCATCTCATCTTCCGTGGCTGGAGACTCGAACCTTTGACGAGGAGCAATCTCTGAAGCAGGTGGTCCTCCTAGAGGAGCAAAGCACTCCTCTTCCGTGGGCAAGAACTCGATGTTCCCAACACCAAGCAGCTCGGTCTCATCTTTGTTTGGCAGGATGCACACTCTCTTCTTGTCTTCGTCGTCTATGAAGAGGTAGGCGTAGAACCCTTCTGCTGGCGTGCGTCCCAAGCTGTCGGTATTCCTCATGTATGCCTCATCCATGAAAGCTCTGGCTGGTACATGGGCGAAGTCGTGTATAGGGACACCAGCTTGCAAGAATAGAGGAGTGAGGAAGCCGCCAATGTAAGAAGAAGTTGCCTTGCACCGCAAGGCATAAGCCTTGTATTTCACCAAGGAGGCAGCAAGCACACATCCGTAGTTCACCTCGTCGCCGAGCTCATCCTCCATAGGCTCTTCATTTGCATCCGGATCACACACCAAGTGCTTCACGCCTTGGAATAGGAAGCAAAGCTCGGTCTTTGTGACCGTGGGAGCAACTGATCTTCCGCTAAACGTGGTGGCAATCAGCTTCAGAGTGTACCTCAGCACCGGGCTTCTCACTCTCTTGATCTTGGCGGTGTTAGCTTTGTAGTCCTCGTTGCTAATCAGATCCCAAAAGTCGTCTGCTCGTTTGAAGGCAGGGAACTCGACCTTGTTGGCATCTGCGTTGAGACCATACGCTTGACATAGCTCGGGGATGGAGAGGGTGTAGGCTTGATGTCCAACCTTGAAATAGAGGCGACCTTGTGAAGGAACGGGTGTGCTAGGATTCTCGTAACGGAACTCCAACGTGGCAAGGAAGTCTATTGTCACTTCTGGAATTGTTGGGCAATCCATCTGTGACAGACATCTTAGGCCAATGTTCTTGAGGAGTTGGTCGAAATCCCCAAGAATCCCTAGCTTGAACAGCAGCTCTCGATCAGCAAACTTGGTAGGCTCAAACCGAAGCCTTTCTAGCAGTTTCTTGTCCCTCTTCTCATCCTTAGTCCATCTGACCCTCTCTTGAACAGCCACCTCTTGTCCTTCTCCCTCTCGTGCTGTCTCTTCTCTTGTTCTCTTGGGGGCCATTGTACCTGAAACAAGTTTCTCAAGAAGCTTGATAAGCAAAACGGCAGTTGATGAGAAAATAAGAGAGGAGAAGGAGAAAGCTTATAAGTACTACCCTAGAATTTTGGGGAATTAATAAAAATTATGGCTAAATAAAGGAGAATCAAATCTTTAGATACTAGAAAATCTAGAATTATTTCTTTTACTTAGCTAAATTTTAAAAATCAGAACTGACCCTATCTTCTAGAACAATATCTTGCGAATTTAAAGGAAATTTTCCTAAAGATAAATCATTAAATTCTGAAAATACCTTTGCAAGAATGTTAAAGATCTTTGCTAGCCTTTGAAAACCGAAAACTCTCACTCTCTTTGTTTAAAATTTTCGAGAAAACAAGAATGAGAGGGTCAGAGGTTGTTGGAAACATTTAAAGACTAGCGAAAAGCAAAACCATGGGTAGTAAAGGTGGTTTTCTGACAAAGTCTTGGTCAAGGCACATCTTTCATGGTCAAAGATGCTTGCCTTGACCAAGTTTTGAATTTAAAAATTGGAGGGAAAAGAATAATGGAGGAAAAGAAAATGTTACCTCGGCATGAGAACGAGTTCATTTGGTCGATCTAGGACTCGATCTCATGCCCATAATGGCTTAGATCGAGAGGGTTACTCGATTTGAGACTCGATTCATGATAAATCGAGTCTTGGATCGATTGGCTCCCTCGATCATTGAAATGTTGGCTCCACGGCTAAGTCCTCATGATCGAGCTATGTTCTCGATTTAGGGGTCGATTTGGCATAGATCGAGTGATAGATCGAGTCAAGTGATCGATCTGTTTCCAACAGATTTTCCCGAGAGAAATTAGATCGGTCGATCCATTTTGAATCGATCGATCCTTTTTTGTCAAGGTCGATCTTATCACTCGTTCTCGTCTAGATCGACTGGCTCCTCTCGATTCACTGACTCGATCTAGCAAAGATCGAGTCAGGATCAGTCGATCTAGCACTCGATCTCTAGCCTTGTCTTAACCCCTATCGCCTCCTTTGGACTTCAAAATCAAGGTTTATACTCCTCATACCTGTTCCTACACACTTGCAAAATAAAATCATAAAACTGAAAGAGAAAGAAAGCAGAAATATGTACAAGATAGACATGAGAATGCCTCCCAAGTGCGCTTTCTTTAACGTCTTTAGCTAGACTTTACTTGGTTTAGGCGGATGGTGGGTCTTGGAGAAGCACCGAGGTACTCTCCTTGTCATAGCTGTCTGCCAAGTAAGGCTTGACTCTGTGTCCATTGACGGTGAATGCACTGCCACTCTTTCCCATCAGTGTAACAGCTCCATAAAGTAACACTTCTTGGATCACAAATGGCCCGCTCCACCTTGACTTCAGCTTTCCCGGGAAGAGTTTGAGTCTTGAATTATACAGCAACACTAAACCTCCTTCCTTAAACTGCTTCTTGTGATAGCTGTTGAGATGTTTTGGCTCCTCTCCACACGCTAAATAGTTCACCATATCAGCATAGCACGGGAGATCCTCCTCTTTGAAACTTAACAGCTCTTCAAACCGCCCCTCTAGCCTTCCACAAACAGCTGTGGTGATCGCCATGAGTTGTTCTTCTGGAAGAGAGTCATCTAAGGGAAGAGAATCGTTGATTCTTAGCTGTGAGAGATGGTCAGCGACTCCGTTTTCTATTCCCTTCTTGTCTTTAATCTCCATGTCAAACTCCTGGAGCAAGAGAATCCACCTCAAGAGCCGAGGCTTAGTGTCTTTCTTCGAATAGATGTATCGCAAAGCAGCGTGATCCGTGTAGACAATAGCTTTGGAACCAACAAGATATGATCTGAACTTCTCAAAGGCGAACTCTACTGCAAGCAACTCCTTCTCTGTAGTAGTATACCTTGTTTGCGTGTCATCCAAGGTTCTTGAAGCATAGTAGATCACGTGTAGCTTCTTGTCTTTCTTCTGACCAAGAACAGCTCCTACGGAGTAGTCACTAGCATCACACATGATCTCAAAGGGAAGAGACCAGTCTGGTGCTTGGACTATAGGAGCTGATGTAAGGGCTTCCTTGATGGTCATGAAAGCTCTCAAACACTCCTCATCAAACACAAACTCAGCTTCTTTGCACAACAACCGTGTAAGAGGGCGTGCAATCTTGGAGAAGTCCTTGATGAAGCGCCTATAGAACCCGGCGTGTCCCAAGAAACTTCTGATACCCTTAACGTTAACTGGCGGCTCAAGACCCATCATGACTTCCACTTTAGCCTGATCAACCTCAATGCCCTTCTCTGATATCTTATGACCAAGCACGATCCCTTCCTTGACCATAAAGTGGCATTTCTTCCAGTTTAGCACCAAGTTTGTCTCTTCACAACGCTTTAGTACCCTGCAAAGATTCAACAAACACACAGAAAAGGACGCACCGTAGACAGAGAAGTCATCCATGAACACCTCTACCATCTCCTCTATTAGATCGGAGAAGATCGACATCATACACCGCTGAAACGTAGCCGGTGCATTACACAATCCAAACGGCATCCTTCGATACGCGAAGGTACCGTAGGGACATGTGAAGGTCGTCTTCTCCTGATCATTTGGGTGAATTGGTATCTGAAAGAAACCGCTATACCCATCGAGGAAACAGTAGTAAGGGTGATTAGCAAGTCTCTCAAGCATTTGATCAATAATAGGCAAATGGAAATGGTATTTCCTAGTTGCAAGGTTACGTTTCCTATAATCAATCCACATCCTATGACCAGTGATGGTTCTAGTAGGAATAAGCTCATCCTTTTCATTCCTTGTGACCGTGATCCCTCCCTTCTTAGGCACCACGTGTACAGGAGAAACCCACGTGCTGTCACTTATGGGATAGATCACGTCAGCCTTTAAAAGCTTAAGGATCTCATTCTTAACAACCTCTTTCAAATTAGGATTCAAACGCCTTTGATGTTCTATAGAAGAGGCGTTCTCATTATCCAAGTGAATCCTGTGAGTGCAAAGCATTGGTGAAAGGCCCTTGATGTCACTTAAAGAGTACCCAATGGCCTTCCTATACTTTCTCAGCTCAGTAAGGTGCGAGTGCAACTCATCATCACTTAAGTTTTCATTCACAATCACGGGATAGGTGTTATTAGGCCCTAAGAAAGCATACCTTTGCCCTTTTGGGAGCTCCTTTAGGTCCACCTTTGGGGCTAACAGCTCGCTCCAGTCATCCTCGTGGCTGTTGCTGTTGACTTGCTCCTTGGAACTCTCCTTAGAACCCGAGGCATGGCCCTTAAGACTGCTATCCTCAACCGCTACCCCCTCTGAAATCGAGTCCTCCAGTCGATCTTCCTCTCGATGTCGTCTAGATCGAGCCATTTCGCTCGATTCACTTACTCGATTTGATGTGGATCGAGTAAGGGATCGAGACGCTGAACCGATCTCCTGATTGGACCCCAAAATGATCAGGAGGTCTCTCTCGATCGTCGACTCGATTGTTTTTCCGGATCGATCATTCCTCTCAATCTGTATGTCGATTGCTGCACCGGATCGAGTAGTGTTCTCGATTGCCTTATCGATCTGACTTCGGGATCGAGTGATAGCGTCGATCTCGGGGTCGATCTCTAGGCAGTAGCCTTTATCCTTCTTAACAATCTTCCTAGAATCCAGCAAGTTGACGTACTCCTGGGTCTTCTGATCCACATAGCCAATCGCCCCTGGCTCCTTAGTCAGCGCTAGCTTCAGATGGTCTTCTAGAGCGAGCTCTTCCAGCAACTCATCCGCTAAGGCATCCATCGTTTCAATGTAGAAGGCTTGCCCTTATATGGTTGGCTTCTTCTGAACCTCATTGATATCGAAGTCTAACCTTATCTCCTTTCCCAAGTGCAAGGCAATCTTCCCGTTCTTGACGTCGATGATAGCCCCGGCGGTTGCAAGGAATGGTCTTCCTAGGATAAGTGGGTCCTTAGGTTCTTCATCCATCTCGAACACGACGAAGTCTGTAGGCACGTTCACACCAATGATTCGCACCGGTAGATCTTCAAGCAGCCCCACTGGTAGTCTCACACTTCTATCAGCCAGTACCAACGAGATCCTACAGACTTTGAAACGAGTAAAGCCAAGCTTCTTAGCCACGGAGTGAGGCATCTGGTTTATGCTAGCTCCGAGATCACATAGGCAACTCTTGAACTCTAGAGGACCTAAAGCGCAGGGTATAGTAAAGCTTCCAGGGTCTCGCAACTTCTTAGGGACTATCTCCTTATGTATCACAGCACTACACTCTTCACTTAGAACAAGTACCTCCTTGCTTTCCTTATTCTTCTTCGCGAGAGTGTCTTTGAAGAATTTGGCACATTTAGGCATCATTGCAAGGCAGTCAACGAGAGGTAGCTTGATTTCCACGTCCTTAAGATGCTTCTCAAAGAGGATTCTATGCTTCTCTATGAGTTGCTTCTTGAAACGGCCAGGAAAAGGCAGCTTAGGTACATACGGTGGAGGCACATAAGCATTCTTCTCCTTAGTAGTTTGCTCAGCTTTCTTCTCAGCAACTGCTTTGTCTCCTCTTCTTGGCCCTTGGATCCAAACGTTGTCAAAGTTAATCTCATCATCATCAGCTGAAGGCTTACCGTCCCCCTCTTGAATTACAACATCCTCGTTGTTCTTAGTAGAGACCGGAGGTTCTAGCTCTTTGCCGCTTCTCAACGTTATGGTGTTGGCATACTCCTTAGGATTCGGCTCACACTTGCCCGGAAGTCTATTCTGTCCACTTGTACTTGCTTTCCCCTTCTCTAGCTGCTTGATCTTATTGTTTAAGTTGGTGATCTGAGTGGAAAAGTCAGTGAGAGACGAGTCTAGACGAGTGTTCATCTCGGCGAACTTCTGGTTTATAGAGGCTTGCCCTTGTATCAGCTGTTGAAACATTGCCTGAACCGGATCAACTTGTTGTTGCATCGGCTGTTGCTGCTGAGGTGCAAAGCCCGGAGGGTAGTTAGGCGTATAACCCTTGTTACTTTGATGTTGCCCTTGGAAGTTGTTCTGCCCTTGACCTTGGAAACCACCACTCGGCTGAAAACCTTTGTTGTAAGGGATGAAAGGTTTTGCTTGCTGAGCAGGGTACACTTGATCTTTAGGGTTGGCAACATTGGTGCTTCGGTAGGAGAGGTTGTTGTTCTGGTTGTAGCCTTGAGGTTTGTAGTTGTTCTGTCCCGCCACCCAATTGGCTTCTTCCTAGCTCAACTCAAGCTCCTCTTGATTCTCATCAGCTTCACCAACAAAGTGAAAGTGCTTCTGATTGTCTAACACCAGCTTGTCTATCTTCTCATGCAAAGATTTCAGCTCCTTTTTGTGAGACTCTAGCTCTGATCCTCTCGGTGCACGGTCATAGTCCTCAGCGTAGTTGCCATCACTCAATGCCAAATTTTCTATCAGCTCCATACCCTCTTCTACCTCCTGACCAAGGAAGTTCCCTTTGCTAGCTGTGTCAAGCAACAACCGGATCTTTGGTCAAGCTCCACGATATATGGTGCTGAGTAGGGTCTCCTCGCTGAAACCGTGATGAGGACATTGGATCGTGTAGTCTTTGAAACGCTCCATTACCTCGTTGAATGTCTCATTGTTTCGTTGAGTGAAGCCGCTGATTTCGCTTCTCAACTGTGCTGTCCTGGTGCTAGAGAAGAACTTCGAGAGAAAGGCCTTCTTACACTCGGCCCATGAGGTGATGGTGCCTTGTGGGAGGGTCTTCTCCCAATACCTAGCTTTGTCTCCGAGTGAAAAGGGAAAGAGACGCAGCTTGAAAGCATCTTCGGATATGCCATTGATCTTGATCATCCCACATACTTGCTCGAAGTTGTCAAGGTGCTCCAAGGGATCTTCCATTGCTAAGCCGTGGAACTTGTTGTTTTGCACCATGGAGATGAAACCTGGCTTGATCTCGAAGTTGTTGTTTTGTACAGGAGGAGGAGTGATCCCAAACCTATTGTGATGAGTATTGGGAGCATCTCCGGCTCCTATGATCCTTGGGGGTCTAGCCGTGTGTTGGGGGTTTCCATTGCCCCTTCCCACTGCCCCATGAGCTGGAGGAGGTGCCTCTCGATGCTCGTGTTCAGCCATAGCTTCAAAGTCAACCAAACCGTGCTGAACAATCTCCTCAAATGCTCTGGCTTGTTCGATGACTCTTCTTTGCCGTGAATGACCAAGCTGATGAATATCGTCCAAAGGTGGAAGTAGATTGTTATCTCCCCGTGAACAAAGATTCATATACCTAAGAACACACGTTTGAGAGTAGAATGATTAGTAACTTAAACAAGGTAAAGACTTAGTCTTTGCTAAGAACCAAATCTCTATGTTCTCTAAACAATCCTAGGACGGCAACGGCACCATTTGATAAACACCTTATTTTGCAAGGGTGAGAATGCAATGGGGTTATCAAACTCAAATGCAAGAAAGGTTGTAGTACAGCATGCAAGAGAGAGTCGATCCATACCTAGGATGGTAGAAAATGCAAAGAGAATGCAAGGACTATGCAAATCTAAGCGAAACAAGATAGGTTTTGAGAAAATCCCAAAAAACTAGATGCAGCAACTAAATGGAATGCAAAGTATTTTAATATTACCAGGAATGATCAAACTACCATGAGGAACAAACAGAATAATTAAAGGACAAAGCTTCGAATTATTAAAATTCGACTAGTGGATCGACCATGAGATTGACCACTAGATCGAGCAATAACAATCAATCTCGTCTAAAAGTGCAAGAACAGTAAAACTAATGACCAGGATGCTATCAAAGATCAAGCGAATGACGAGAGAAGATGTAAAGATGCTAAAAGAGAGGGCCTAGGGTTGAGATTCATGGTCAGGGGTTTTAAAGGTTTTACCTTGGGTTGAAAACTTTAAATCGACTCACTTTGTGAGGATCTCTAAGCCTTGAAAACTAAGCAAGATCTATTCGTTGCTTTCGGTATAGATCATTCCTTCATCCTCTCCTCCAAACCCATGGCTTTTGATGGAAAGAGAGGTCGAAGGGCATGGAAAACAGATTTCAAATGAGTGGCTTAACTAGTCCTCCAAACTTCCATGGCTTTTGGGAAGGGGTAACTAGTCTCTCTAGGGTGTGATCTTCCGATGTCTCTGAATCCTGTCAAGGTAAGGAACCTCTCGGATCATGAAGCTCTTAGCGTGAGAGTCTTCAAGCATTGAGAGCTCAACACCCTAGAAGAGATAGCCATTAAAATCTCTTAGAAAACCCCAAGATCGAAACCTTTTAGACCCCTTAATCCTCTCAACCCCGAACCCAAATAAACTACTCACTACACATAAGGTAAATCAAGCAAAGCATGGAAAAGGAAACGATTAACATGAAAAGAAAACTAGATTAAGCTGAAAACGATTCGATTACAAGCTAAAGAAAACTCAAGGTTCGACAATCATCTTCTTCCTTCAAAACCCGAGAGAAAACATAAAAAAGATAAGGATGGAAAAGTGTGTGGGAAAAGGACGTCACCGCCTTCCCAAAATGGCCAAAACAAGCCGATGGTCCCCCCCCCCCCCCTCGCTAGCGGCCAAAAGTGGTTGAAAGGACAGAGATCGACTCCGGGATCGAGCGGTTCTCTCGATCATCTCCGAACATCGTGTCTTCAGCTCGATCTTAGTCTCGATCATCTTCGGCGGATCGAGCGTTGTATCCGATCTCAATATCGATCTTTGGTTGGATCGAGTGGTGTACTCGATCTGGCTCTCGCTATGCATGGCGTCATTTACGTCTGTACCGTTTGATCGACTGCTTCACTCAATCCTCGTCTCGATCATTCTCCTTGGATCACCTGGTCTTCTCGATCTTCTGGTCGATCACATCCTAGATCGACCGGCCATGCTCGATCTGCTCCTCGATCTCTGACCCTTATTAAATATCCGAGCTTCCACGAACTGCTACAACAGCTTCAGTACATCCACGAACCTCCACGACTCCAAAGCAGCCAGAAACAACCTAAATGTGATGCAAAATGCAAGGAACATGCGTATGCTGGTGCAAGAATGCTCTAGGACTCTAAGTGATGCAATCTAACCTAAAACGCGATGCAAATGCATGAAAAGCTAACTAATGAGTATGCAAAATGTATGTAATATACTGTAACATCAATGATCCAGCTCCTATATGTGAAGAGCTGCTCCAAGAGGATAGTCACATAATAAGGAAGCTCTTCTGACCTGTTGATAGTCTCTCCACTCTTGCTGTAGAGCACTAGGTGCAGCATTCCATTAAAGATGATGTCCATTTATGCAGCATTCCATTAAAGATGATGTCCATTTATGAGTATATCTAACAACAGGATGCCTCAGATCCTTGTTCTTTGTGACTGCTGGAGTGAAGTGATCAATGCCAATCACTTCCCAAAGCTTGGCATGATCTCCCATTCTAATCTTGAACTGAGGCTTCTTATCTCCATAGGGGTACATACCAAGGATGGCTGAGAGCTCTTGGAAAGTGGCTGTAAACTTCTGCTTTCCAAGTCTAAAGGATATCCAGCCATCTCCATGTCAAGCTCACTCT
This sequence comes from Thlaspi arvense, assembly GCA_911865555.2. Classification (NCBI taxonomy): domain Eukaryota; kingdom Viridiplantae; phylum Streptophyta; class Magnoliopsida; order Brassicales; family Brassicaceae; genus Thlaspi; species Thlaspi arvense. The sequence continues at coordinate 19,408,121 of OU466860.2, forward strand.
CATAACTCACCACTTGAAAAGTGGAGAGAAGCTGAATGGTGAGATGTTGGTATAAGGGAAGCACCAGCTCCATGAACTTGCCAACCCCATCCCTTCAAAGATTCTTTTACAATCTTCATAGATCCCAAGCGCCTTCATTGTGGGGATACAAGGGTACCTTGTAGCCTTGAAAGTGCACTGGTTGAAGAGTTCTACAAACTCCTTGCACTTGGTTGCTTATTTGGGGCTTCTTATACAACTTTGCCCTTCCCTTTGTCCTTGGACTTGGTTGCCTTGCTTCCCACTACCTTTTTCCAGAAGCTTTTGAGGATTGTTCTTCAGCAACACCCTTGCCCTTGTCCTTGATTACAAGTGTAGTAGAGGGCGCCTTCTTCCTAGGTGTTTGGCTCTTGTTCTTAGCAGCTTCCATTGTTTTCCCTATAGTACGTACAAGTTTAATTCTCAAAAGATAATAAGTTTGGGGACAAAGGATGAAGAACAATGATTCAAAGCTCTAAAAAAATATTTTCTCAAATCTAAGAGACGCCTAACTAGTTTAAAAACATTGCAAACCTCTTAAAAAGCAAGAGAATTCAAGAGCAAATGAATCATAAACATGCTAGAATTCTAAGCAACATCGTAACAACTTATGCATATGATCCTAACATGGTGGCTTTTAAAACAATATGAGAAGTGATAATGCAAGAAGAACTTAAGGTAAAGCAAGCTAGTGGTTTAATTTGATCTTGGATGTTCATCCATAATCTCTCAAAGTGTTGCAGTCTTTCCCTTAGTCTCCTTGCTCTTTGACCTCTGTCCAGCAAGTTAATGTTATCTATGAAATCCACTAAGTTGCTAGAGCCTCTTGATCTAAGGTTCATACACCTGAAAACAGCAATGACAGTTAAAGATGATTAGTAACCAATACAAATAAAAACATGATCTTAGAGATTCTACAAATCCAAATGATCCAAATAATAACCCCAATGGCAACGACGCCAAATTGATACTAGAGTTTTGAGCTCTTTCTCAATCACCCTTGTACTAGTCAATTGTAGCACAGCGTAGGGTTTTAAGTCAATCCAAGGGGTTAAGCTAGATTCCACTAGGATTATAGTAGAAAGCTTTAAGTCAAGTGAATCAAAGAAGAGAGTTGTTTAACAGAACTAAACTATCAACCTAAGTGAACATTCAACCAAGCAAAACTCAAGAAAGCAATACTTAGCAATGATCAAGTACAAAACAGAGCAAGCGAAAACAAAACTTTAGCAAATTCGAAATTCAAAGGTTAAAAGACAAGGATCCTAGATGTGGTTATTGACTTGGGGGAATTCAAAGGCAAGACTAAGGTGCTTACAATCTCATTGACAATGCAAACAAGCAAGCAATGCTAATTCATAGGCATAGAGTTCACAATCAAGCAAGTTAAGTTCAATCTCTTAATAAATATATAACCCTTTGCTAATCATCCTAACAAGAAAACTCTCATTAGTGCTAGAACAATCAAAAAGCAAGCAGAACCAACTCTATTCAAGCTAAAATACTTCTTAGACAGTCAATCTCTTGAGCTAAGACAGACAAATCCTTTATTAAACAAGATCAGCATTTTATCAAACACTTGGTGGACATAAGATGAAGCCTAAATCTAAATTCATGTGAGCAAGATAAATCTAGCCTAAGCACAGATAAATAGAGAGGAATCAACCTAATTAATCACTAACGAACCCTAATCAAGCCTCTAAATTCCTCTAATCTACCACATCCTTAATGCAAAGAGAATGCAAACTATAAACTAAATGCAACCTAAGTCTAAAAGGAAAGGAAAATGGGACTAAAGAGAAGGAAAACATACAAAATGAAACCAAAACATGAATTAAGTGCAAGCCTAAATGATGTAAATATGAGAGATATCATAGCTGTTTTGGATGTTTCTACGACCTGATTCTTGAACTTCGAAGCTACTTCTGGTGCTTTGCCTTTATCAGAGGCTCTCGGCTGTGAATTCCATGCGGGCTTGGCTCTAGTAGTGGAGGCTGACTTCCCCTTGACGTGCTTCTCAGCTTATACAGCTAAGTGTAGTAGCTCATCCAAAACTCGGTAAGTAGTCCTCTCCACTTTCCTTGTTATCCGGTCATGTAGCCCATCAATGAACTGTGCCATGAGTGTTTCTTAGGTTTCATTCGTCTCTAATCGGTTCTTGAGTAGCTCAAACTTCTCAAGATACTCCTCTACAGACTTGGTGCCTTGTGTAAGCTTCCTGAACTTCTTGTGTAGCTCGTGGTGGTAGTTGGAAGCAACATATCTCTTTTTCAAGTGATATCGCATGATGGCCCTAGTAGTGATTTGATCATGTATATGCCTCCTTCTCTCCGAACCCTCTCTGTCCCACCAAGAGAGAGCGTTCTCGGTCAGCTGTGCAGCAGCTAGGGAGACCTTCTTAGCATCATTGTAGTCGTAGTAGTCGAAGATATACTCCATTCTCCTCTCCCAATCCACATACGCCTCGGGGTTAACTCTTCCAGCAAAGGTTGGAGCTGTAAGCTTGATATCCTTTCCTCCAAGCCACGGTTGATCATCTTCTATCTCTCTCTCTCTCCTATGATGGTCATGGTGTCTCCTTTGCCTCGGGTCAGGATCATCTTCTCCCAAACTCGGCATGTCCCCAACAGCTTCACTATCTCCTTTAGGTCTGGGGGTTCTCTCACGGTTCCTCGGACCGTTAGGTGCTCCAGGAGGGGGTGCGGGTGGCATTCGCTGCTCTAATTGATTCATCCTAGCATTGATGCCTTGAATAGACTCGAGCAACTGTCTCATAATGTCAGCTTGATATGCTTCTCCCATCGTATATCCTACAAAACTCTTAAAGAACAAGTGTTGAATGGATTCTTAGGATATAACTAAATACGCCAACAATAGCTTATAAACTATAGTCCTAGTACTTAGAGATATTAAAAATCGTTCTACACAAGTAATGAAGCCACATGATATGAATATGCAAGCAAGATGTATTTGGAAACAAAAAAGGCAATGGCAATACTCGCTATATGACTAATATGGAAAGAGTTTTTAAAAACCGAATATGTAGAATGCAAACTTATCAATTTTTTTTTTAATAAAAATAAGCAAACCAAAGATATGGAATAATGATAAAAACTTCTTTTTGGGATTTTGTGGGTTTTAAAAGGAATCAAAGCAACAAAAACAATGAAAAATTTTAATTTTTTTTTGTAATAGATGAATGAATGAATCTAAAAACTACCAAACTGGAAATGAAATGCAAAGGAATAGAGTATACCTGTTTAGGAGCCTCTCGGCTCTGATACCAGATGACACAAGATCCAAATGGGGGATCTTTGCGAGCTGATTGAGCTAAAACCGCTGGTTATTCAACTCTCTCAGTTTTAGTCAAGCGATGGTTGATGGAATGATGTGGATCGAGTATGGAACCAAACAAGGGGATGTTCAACTCGCCTTCAATGATCAAGAAATGAAATACGGATGGTAGATGAATGGAACGAAGTCGCAACTGGGTTTTATGTTGAGAAACCTTGATAAGACAAACAGAACTCTCAAATTATAAATCGCTTAAACTCTTAGAGAACTAGGTGTTTTTGTACTTAGACAAAAGGTTGCTGCTTTATTGATCTAGGGTAAATGATACATGGCTGTGAGGAGACTTTATAAATAGTCCGAACAGCTTTGCCCTTCTAAGAGACTTTGATGAGGACATCTCAATTGAACCGGACCTCACTGAACCGCAGCTTCAAGATTCTCAAGAACTAGAAATACCTGTCCCAAACAAAGGCGCCATGACTAGACAAAGAGCTCACTCACTTCGAAACAAGTATAACCAAGCCATACTACAAGCAATGTCCAAAGCTGACCAAGAAAGCAACATATATACATGGACCTGCTCATTTGAATACATAGAAGACCGAAGTCAAGACCCAACGGACAAAACTCAAGAAAGCTGGCCCTTGTTATCAAAAGAAACCCACAACAACATATTCACGGTTGACATTCAACAGGAGGGGACGTAAAAGGAATCAAGAGATCATCACTTTAAACTAAACTCGTCAAAGGCTAGTAAAGGTAAGTATCTAAATTATTTCAACCATTTTTATAGTTTGACTAATCCCAAACCTTGCTCCTTTTTATTTACATTGAGTACCCTGATTCAGGAGAGCTCCTTGTTACACAGCGTATACTTAGCACAATGGTGGAACCAGCCGAGCTTATGCAAAGAGAAAACATCTTTCATACACGCTGCACCGTGCAAGGCAAGGTATGTAACTTAATTATTGATGGTGGGTCTTGCACTAACGTGGCAAGTACACACATGGTTGATAAACTTCACCTTGAGAGAACTAAACACCCACGGCCTTATAGGCTAAGGTGGCTCGATGACAAGGTTGAGTTAAAAATCAATGAGCAAGTTATTATACCGTTTAGTATAGGGACATATCAAGATAGTTATTTGTGATATAGTTCCTATGCAAGCCGGCCATATATTGTTAGGAAGACCTTGGCAATTTGATAAAGAAACTAAGCATGATGGCAAGACTAACATGTATACATTTATGCATGACAAACGAAAGATTAGCTTAGCACCTTTATCACCCTCTCAAGTGCATGATTTACAATTGCAAATAGCTAAGGAAAAATAAATTAGTTCCAAGTCTAATTTTCTTATTCAGCATAGTCATGTTAGAAAAGCTATAACTTCTAAACACACAATGCTACTAATGATTTTTAAGGAGGTTTTGCGCGCAGGTTATGCAACATCAGAATTACCACCAGAAATCATTCAGCTGATTGACGTCTTTAAAGATGTATTTCCAGAAGACATGCCTGAAGGATTACCGCCTTTAAGAGGGATTGAACACCAAATTGATTTCATTCATGGTGCTGCTTTACCCAACAAACCAGCATACCGGATGAGCCCTGAAGAATCTAAGGAACTTGAGAAGCAAGTTAAAGAGTTACTAGACAAAGGGACGTACCAAGGCTGCTCATGACAAGAAGCTGGTACCTAAGGAGCTTAAGGAAGGGAGTTTGGTGCTGCTATACAACTCAAGGCTGAAGCTCTTTCAAGGGAAGCTGAAGTCACGATGGAGCGGTCCGTATGAAATCAAGGAAGCACTACCTTACGGGGCTGTCACGTTGGTCGGCAAGAGTGGGAATGCATTCACAGTGAACGGACACAGAGTTAAGCCATACATGGCAAGTGCATTTGACAAGGAGAGCACCTCGATGCTTCTCCAAGACCCACCATCTGCCTAAACCAAGTAAAGTCTAGCTAAAGACGTTAAAGAAAGCGCACTTCGGAGGCATTCCCATGTCTATCTTGTACATATTTTTGTTTTATTTCTCTTTCAGTTTTATGTTTTTAACTTCTGAATGTGTGGGAACAGGTATAAGGGATAGCAACAAAGATCTTAGATCCAAAAGGAGTGAGAAGGGGCGAATATCGACTAGAGATCGAGTACTAGATCGACTAATCCTAACTCGATCTTTACTAGATCGAGTTAGTGAATCGAGAGGAGTTAGTCAATCTAGACGAGATCGAGTGACAAGTCGATCTAGATAGGCACGGATCGATCGGTCCCATCTAGATCGACCGATCTAAAATGTCCCAGGAAATTCTTGGAGTTTAGATCGATCGATCCAAAAATGGATCGACCGATCTATTTTCTCTCGGGAAAATCCTTCAAAGATAGATCGATCAGTCGACTCGATCCATCACTCGATCTAAGCCGAATCGACCCCTGAATCGAGAACGTAGCTCGATCATGCAGACTCAGCCTAGTTGACCAAAAGTCATGGAACGAGAGAGTATAATCGATCTAAGACTCGATTCTAGCCCAATCGAGTCATTGATCGATCAAATCTCTCGATCCAGCCATTATGGGCATGAGATTGAGTCCTAGATCGACCAAAGGGACTCGATCTCATGCCGAGGTAACAAAAAATTTTCCCTCCCTGTCTCCTTTCCCTCGCTTTTTAATATTGAATGGTGGTCAAGGCAGGAATCTTTGACCATGAAAGTTGTGCCTTGACCACCTTTTGTCAGAAAACCACTTTCATCACCCATGGTTTTAGATTTTTGTTGCCTTTATGTTTTCAACAATTTGACACTCTCATTTTTATTCTTACGAGTTTTAATCGAGAGAGAGTGGTCTTCCTCTTTTCTAAAGGCATTTAAGCTCTTATCCTCGATCTTGCAAGGTATTTCAAGATTTTTAATTAAATCTTTTCAAAATTTCTTTTTATCACCGCTTGATTGATTTAAGTTGCTAAGGGTTTTAACAATTTTTTTTAAGTAGCTAGAAATCAGGAAATAATCTAGATTTAATGCCATCTCTAGATTTTCTTTTCCTTTATCTAGATGCAATTTTTATAAATCCCCCAAAAATCTAGGGTGTTAGTTGTAGATTTTTCTTTCTCGCTAGTCTCTTTCTCGATTTCTCGCCATCTTTGCTCACTCTTTTGTTTGAGAATCGTGTTTCAGGCACCAATGGCACCTAAGAGAACCAGAGAAGAGGCTGAACAGAGAAAGGATGAACAAAGAGTGGTTCAAGAAGAGGGAACTCAACAAGTTCAAGAGGAGGAACCTCAGCAAGTTCATGAGAGAATCTGTTGGACTAAGGAGGAAAAGGCGGCGCAGAAGAGGTTAGAGAGGCTGCGCTTCAAGCCTACCAAGTTCGCGAGCAAAGACTTGCTGGCAAGGATGGGTCTCCTCGAGGATTTTGACTCCCTTCTCCAAAACATGGGGCTTGCTTGCATTTCAAGGATGGACTGTCCGACATATCCGCAAGCGACAATAGATTTCCTCTCTACCTTGGCGTTCTCCTATGAGAATCCGAGCCTCCCAACTCCCTCTCAAGGGCATCTCAGCTTCAAGGTCAAGAAGCGGTCCTATCACCTTTCCATTGAGGAGCTTTGCCAAGCATACAGACTCAACGCCGCGGCTAAGCAAGTGGAGTTTCCCCCTCTCAAGAACGCCAGCATCATATGGGACGTGCTTTGTGATGAAGAGTACAAAGCCAACACAGCTAAAATCAAGAAGGTGGGGAATCCCGTCCTGAGGTACACTCTCAAGTTGTTGGCGAACACCTTCAGCAGACGAGCTGTGTCTCCCACGGTGACGAAGACCGAGCTGTGTTTCCTCTTCCAAGGGATCAAGAGGATACTATGCAGCAGCGAAGAGTAGAACCATGATCCGCTTATGGATGACCTCGGGAACGATGTCAACTACGGGTGCATTCTAGCCTCCTCCTTGGTGAAGTACAAGGCATACGCTCTGAGATGCAAGGCGAGCTCAGCTTACATTGGAGGGTTTCTCACGCCGCTCTTCATCCAAGCCGGTGTACCACTTCTAAGGTTCGAGCCCTGTGCGGATAGAGCCTTCATGGACGAGATCTACATGCGCAACACCGATAGCTTGGGACCTACGCCAGCTCCAGGATTCTTCGCCTATCAGTTCTACGATGATGGGCAGAAGAAAAACGTGTGCATCTTACCCAACGCTGAGGAGACTAACTTGGATAGCATCGGTACGATTCAGTTCTGCCCAACCCACGAGAAGTGCTACGCCCCACTTGGAACAACAATGATGCCCATTCAGTCCACGCGAGAGCAGTCAGAGTCACAACCATCAGATGGAGCAATGCCGGCCCACTTTGAGCTTCCGAGGATGGACTTTGAGCCGCGGACCAAGGCTGAGAAGTTTCTTGCCTCAGTAGTGGAGATGCAGCGGAAGATAACTAAGTGGCAAGGAAAGATGATCAAGAAGCTTGCCAAGAAAGTCAAGGCGCTTCAAGGAAGCTCATCCGCAAGGTGTAAGGGGTCAAAGAGTGAAGAGGTTAACCAGCCCGAGAAGAGGAGGAGGTCAACTGGCGGTATTGTCATCCGTGAGCAGCAAGGAACCGCGCAACAAGCTCGACATTCCGTTCATGGCTTCCCCACCAAGGATAAAGGCAAGGACATAGCCCGACACTCCTCTAGCACGAGCAGCTCCGCTGGAACATCCTCAAGTTCCAGCCGAGTCTAGCTCCGAGGTACCAAACGACCTACCCTTGTATATACCGTTCATATTTTCTTTCTTTTTGCATTGTGTTTTGAGCTCCTTTGAATTTTTTTGCCATCGGGACGGTGTCATTCAAGTTTGGGGGAGTATGTGTGTGGTTTGACATGTTTATTCTGATCTTATTTTCTCTTTTAGCATCCTTGAGTCTTCATTACATGAAAAATTGGTAAAAGTTTTAAAAAAATTTCACAAAAATTCATGTAGTTGCATTCACATTGTTAAGCATTTTAGGATTGAGTCTAGAATTTTTAAGCATCTAGGTTGTTTACATTTGCATAAAGGGTTAAAGTTTTCTTAAAAAGGTGTTTTAAGCTTATGAATGGTTTCAATATCCTAGTTGGTAGTTCTGTAATGCTTTGCTCATACTTTGAAAGTAAGTTCTTACCATGCTTGGATCACTTGTTATGATTTTCGTGACTTGAATTGAACTCTCATGATTTGAAACTTGTCCTATTAAGTGAGAACCCTAACTTGAATTTTTAAATATCATTCTTATGCACTTGAAAATGAACACATGGATCTTAAAAATATTTAGGCTCTCTTCTTCCTTTTACCACTCTTTGTGAGCCTAAGTAGAACTTCCACCTTAACCCTTACCTTTCTTTGAAGCCAAGTTTTCGTGTGTGACATCATTGTGAGGCCTCTTCCGGTTTGAACTTAGCATAAAGTGTTACGTTTAGGCGACATGATTAGGTTCTCATATGATTGCTAGCTTTGCATTTTGAAGCTAGATGTAGGTTTAGGATAAGTTTGGGGAATCATTGGGATTGCATTCATGCTTATATGCTTTCGGTTTCAAAAAGAGTTTGGTATTTAAAGTAAGAAAAAGGTTTTGTGCTTAAAAATGTATAATGCTCTAATAATTTCAGAAGATAACCCTCTCAAAATAAAAAATAAAAAAATATATAATAAAAATAAAATAAAAATAAAATAAAATAAAAGAGTCTGAGTGCCAAAAATAAAAGAAAAGAAAAAGAAAAAAAATATAAGAGAGTTATCAATCAGAAAGAGTTAAAGAGCTTAATATTTTCAAACCTTTTCACTAACCTAAAAGAGTTAAAATGCTTTCTGTTTTGTTTTGGGGATTGCTAAGCTTTTGCTTTGGGAAAAAGGGTAGACTCTAAGTGGTGAGTGAGCTTAAATGAAAATAAATGAGAGGGGTTTTAGGATCATTGTTAGTTTACATGGGTAGATGAGAATCTGATCATGTATGCATCAATTGCCTTTACCTTTAGCATTATGCATAAAGTTGTTACCATTTTTGAGGGAAACCCTTGCTTTAAATAAAAACCCTTTTTCAAATGAGATCATTCTATGCTCATAGCCTAAACCCTTAGCCAAATGTGTTCTGCTCTAAAGTGCATAAGTTATTAATGAATGTTAAAGGATGAGTTTCTTTGATTGCTTGGAATAGGAGAGTCATGATCTGAATTTCTTTGTGTGATGAGTATGGCTAAGTTCTTTGGAGTATGAGTGTGCGCATAGCATTTTAGAACTAGTAACTAGGACGTTGAGATTGATTCATTTGAAAGGCACCTTTGCAAGAAGCTTAAGCCCCCGTTTGTTTTAAAACTTCTCTTCCTTTCTTATTTTATGTTGCTTGAGGGCAAGCAAGAAGTAAGTTTGGGAGAGTTGATATAACTGCATGTTCCATGCATTTTGCATGCATATAGTTTAGTTTCTCATGCATTTACATTGCATATTAGGTTAGTTTGCATCACTTTAGGTCCTAGAGTGTTTTTGCACCAGCATTTGCATGATTCCTGCATTTTTCATCACAATCAGGTTGTTTTCGGCTACTTTGGAGTCTGGGAGGGTTCGTGGACGTGCTGAGGCTCGTGAGGAGGTTCGTGGACACTTGGAGAAATCAGAGTTGCACGCTAAGGACCTGAGATCGAGTAGCAGATCGAGCAAGGCATGTCGATCTAGATGAGATCGACCAGAAGATCGAGCATGGAGATTGATTTGGAGTACGGACGAAGACGACGCCATGCAGATCGAGGACCAGATCGGGCTTCCAACCCGATCAGCACAAGATCGACTCGGAGATCGATCAAGAGCCGCTCGATTCAGGATATGATCGATTGCCAGATCGAGCTACGTGATCGATCCCAGACCAACCTTATCCGTCCAGCCTGTTTTTGGACCGTAGCGAAGGGGGGGACCATTTGCGGTTTGGCCATTTTAGGAAAAGACCAACGATCCCTTTCATTATCCCGTTTTGTCGACTACTTTTCTATCTTCTCTCTCGTTTTAGGCAATTCGCCATTGTTAGACTTCGAGCTTTTTCTTGTTGTACTTTTGAATATTGGATCGTTATGTTAAATCAATCGTCTTTCATGTTTAGTTCTTTGTTTATTGTATTTCGTACGGTTTATTTCATGAGTCGCGAGTAGTTTCATTGGGTTTTGGGGTTGAGAAGATTCAAAGGGGTCGAAAAGGTTTTCAAGTTTGGTGTTTTCTTGTTCTTCATGGCTTTCTCTTCTAGGATGTCGAGTTCTTAAGGCTTAAAGAGTCTCACGCCAAGATCTTTATGATCATAGAGAGCTCTTACCATGAAAGGATCCAGTGATCTCTGAAAATCGCATCCTAGAGACTAGTAACCCTTTCCCAAACGCCATGGTAGTTTAGGGGACTAGTTAAGCCGCGTGTTTGAAATCTGATTTCCTTGCCCTTCAATCTCTTTTTCCGCCAAACGCCATGGGTATGGAGGAGAGAATGAAGGAGTGATCCATACCACACGCCATGGACGGATCTTGTTTTGTTTTCAAGGCTTAGGGAACCTCACAAAGTGAGTAGATCTAAAGTTTTCAAACCAAACCTAAACCTTTGAAATCCCTGAACATGAATCTCAACCCTGGACCCTCCTTTTAGTATTTCTTAGTCTATGTTGATCATTCGCTTGTTGTTTGCTTGCACCCTGGTCATTAGATTCGCTTTCGCTTAAACTGCCTTTTAGATCGATTGCTTTTGCTCGATCTAGTGGTCAATCCCGTGGTCGATCCGCTAGTCGAATTTTAGTAATTCGTAGCTTTGTATTTTAATCATTCTGTCTTTTCCTCGTGGTAGCTAGCTCGTTCCTGGTATTTTTAAAATAGTTTTGCCCTGCATTTAATCATTGCATCTAGGTTTTAGGAATTTCACAAAACTGTCCATCATTTGCTTTTACAAGATCCTTGCATTCTCATTGCACTTTCTAGCTCCTAGGATTGGATTGACACTCACTTGCATACTTTACTACAACTTAGTGTTGCATTTGAGCTTTGATACATCATTGCATACGCACTACAAAAACCTAGCTATCATCATGCTTAGCTTATCGTTTATTGCTTTTGATTTGATCTTAAACATATGTAGTGAGTAGTCGTTTCGGGTTTTTGCGGTTGAGGCGATTCAAATGGGTTCAAAGGGTTTAAAGCTTTGTGTTTTCTTTGTTCTTCACACCTTCTCTTCTAGGATCTTGGGATCTTAAAGCCTAGAGAGCCTTGGAAAATGTCTCTACGAACCAAAGGCTGTCTTACCTTGACATGATTCAGATGTCCTAGAAAACCAGATCCTAGAGGCTAATCCTTCCTTTCCCATATGCCATGGTTGTTTAGGGGATTAGTTAGGTCATTGTTTGAAATCTGTCTTTCTTGCTCTTCAATCTCTTTTTCCACCAAACGCCATGGGTTTAAAGAAGAGATTGAGGAAGTGAAGCATACCACACGCCATGGATGGTTCTTGTTTTGTTTTCAAGGCTTAGAGAAACCTCTTTAAAGAGTAGATCTAAATGTTTTCAAACCAAAGTTTGAATCTTTGATACCCTTGAATATGACCCTCGACCCTAAGCCCTCCATTTTAGTATTTTAAACCTTTGTTAATCATTTGCTTGTGACAAAGTTGCATTCTTGATCATTAGAAGTCATTATGTTTATGTTGCTTCTTAGATTGATCCATTCTGCTCGATCCAGTGCTCGATCCTGTGGTCGATTCACTGGTCGATTTTTAATTCCTAGTAGCTTTGCATTTTTCATCTTTTGCTTGTTCCTCGTGGTAGTTTACCCTCTTCCAGGAATTTTAAAATTGTTTTGCCTTGCATTAGATCGTTGCATTTAGTTTTCCTAGATTTTACCAATCATTTATTATATTCGCTTAGATTTGCTAGATCCTTGCATTCTCATTGCTCTTCCTGCTCCCTAGAATGGATTGATACCTCTTGCTATACTACAACTATGTGTTGCTTGAGTTTTGATAACCTCCTGCTTACACCTATACTAAAAACCTGTTATCAAATGGCGTCGTTGCCATCTTAGGGTTGCTCGGAAGCATTAAGATTTAGGGTTTAGTAAAGACTAAGCCTTTGTTTTCATTTTGCTTACTAATCTCTCTGCCTTCAAACTTGTGACTTTCCGGTACATGAATCTGCGTTCTAGGGGTGACAACAACTTACTTACACCCCTAGACAATATTCATCAACTTGGGCACGCAAGATCAAGAAGAGTAAGAGAGCAAGCTAGAGCTTTTGAGGAGATTGTTCAAGCCGGTTCAGTAGACTTTGCAACAGTGGCTGAGCACGAACATCCTGAAGGACCTCCACCAGCTCACGGTGCTGTAGGAAGGGGCAATGGAAACCCCATTCATGCGGCTAGACCCCCACAGATCATTGGTGTTTGAGATGCTCCTAATACGCATCATAATCGTTTTGGGATCACTCCTCCACCAGTACAGAACAACAACTTCGAGATTAAGCCAGGGTTCATATCTATGGTTCAGAATAGCAAGTTCCATGGGCGGGCAATGGAAGACCCCTTGGAGCATCTTGACAATTTTGAGCAAGTTTGTGGGATGATCAAGATTAATGGCATATCCGAAGATGCTTTCAAGCTGCGACATTGGGAGAAGACACTTCCACAAGGCACCATTACCTCTTGGGCTGAGTGTAAGAAGGCTTTCCTCTCAAAGTTCTTCTCTAGCACAAGAATAGCAAGGTTGAGAAGTGAGATTAGTGGCTTCACTCAAAGGAACAATGAGACATTCAATGAAGCCATGGAGAGATTCAAAGACTATACCATTCAGTGTCCTCACCATGGTTTCAGTGAAGAGACTCTCCTAAGCACCATCTACCGTGGAGCATTGCCCAAGATACGGTTGCTACTTGATACGGCTAGTAAAGGCAACTTCCTTGGTCAAGAAGTAGAAGAGGGTATGGAGCTAATCGAGAACTTGGCATTGAGTGACGGTAAATACGCTGAAGATTATGACCGTGCACCAAGAGGTTCCGAGCTAGAGTCTCACAAGAAAAAGCTCAAACCATTGCATGAGAAGATAGACAAGTTGGTGCTTGCTAATCAGAAGTATGTTAACTTTGTTGGTGAGGCGGATGAAGTCTTAGAGGAGCTAGACTTGAGCCAAGAAGAGGCTAACTGGATTGCTGGTCAGAACTACAACAATAATCAGGGTTATTCACAAGGCTACCAAGCGAACAGCAATCTCTCTTACAGGAATACAAATGTGGAAAACCCTAAAGATCAAGTGTACCCCCCTAAGCAAGAAAAGCCGTTTGTTCCTTACAACAACGGTTTTCAAGCGAATAGTGGCTTTCAAGGGCAGAGGCAAGGGAACTTCCAGGGTCAGCAGCAGCAGCAAGGCAACAAAGGTTACACTCCTATGTTTCCTCCCGGCTTTGTTCCTCAACAACAACAAATGCAACCGCGGCAACAAGATCCGGTCCAAGCTATGTTCCAGCAGTTGATTCAAGGTCAAGCTTCCACTAATCAGAAGTTTGCCGAGATGAACAACCGTCGTGACTCCTTTCTCACTGACGTCTCAACTCAGATTAGAAACCTGAATAACAAGATCAAGCAGTTCGAGAAGGGCAATGAAACTACAAGCGGTCAAAGCAGCTTGCCGGGCAAGTGACAGCAAAATCCAAAGGAATACGCCAACGCCTTTCCCTTGAGGAGTGGAAAAGAACTTCCTCAGCGTGTTGCTCCTATGAACAATGAGGACATTGTAGTCCAAGAGGGGGAGGGTAAGCTTTCAGCTGATGAGGAGATCAACTTTGATAATTTGTGGATTGAGAGACCAAGAAAGGGTAAAGAGGTAGCCGTAGAGAAAAAAGTGGAGCAAGCTACTAAAGAGAAAGATGTTTATGTGCCCCCACCGTATGTACCTAAGCTACCTTATCCTGGCCGCTTCAAGAAACAGCTTATAGAGATGCATAGACTCTTGCTTGAGAAGCATCTAAGGGATGTAGAGATCAAGCTTCCTCTCGTGGATTGCCTAGTTATGATGCCAAAGTGTGCTAAGTTCTTCAAAGACACCCTTACAAAGAAGACTAAGGAGAGTAAAGAAGTCTTGGTGCTTAGTGAAGAGTGTAGTGCCATCATTCACATGGATATTGTTCCTAAAAAGAAGACTAAGGAGAGTAAAGATCCAGGATCCTTCACCATTCCTTGTGCTTTGGGTCCGTTAAAGTTTAAAAGCTGTTTATGTGATCTTGGTGCAAGTATCAATCTCATGCCCCATTCTATAGCAAAGAAGCTTGGTTTTACATGGTTCAAGGAGTGTAGGATCTCCCTTGTGTTAGCAGATAGAAGCGTGAGACTTCCAGTGGGTATGTTAGAGGATCTTCCGGTGAGAATAAGCGACGTCAATGTACCAACTGACTTTGTGGTGCTTGAGATGGATGAAGAGCCTAAAGATCCGCTTATACTAGGAAGACCATTCCTTGCAGCCGCCGGAGCCATCATTGATGTCAAGAATAGGAAGATAGCCCTACACCTTGGCAAAGACATAAAGCTGGATTTTGACATCAATGAGGTCTTAATGAAGCCGACCATAGAAGGACAAGCATTCTACATGGACACCTTGGATGCCTTGGCAGATGAATTGTTAGAAGAGCTTGCACAAGAGGATCACTTGAAGCTGGCATTGACTAAGGAAATAGGAGAGTACGGTTTCTTAGATCAGAGGACTCAGGAGTACGTTAATCTCCTTGACTCTAG
This sequence comes from Thlaspi arvense, assembly GCA_911865555.2. NCBI lineage: Eukaryota > Viridiplantae > Streptophyta > Magnoliopsida > Brassicales > Brassicaceae > Thlaspi > Thlaspi arvense. The sequence continues at coordinate 19,423,178 of OU466860.2, forward strand.
AAAAGTTGTGATAGAAGATGAAGGCGGATGCCTAGAGATCGATCAGGCAATCGAGAAGATCACTCGATCCAGGACAGCAATCAACAAGATGATCGAGGACAGTGGTCGATCCAGCAAAACAATGGATGCGAAGATCAAGAGAAGCCAATCGATCAGCTCAGAGAACGAGACGGAGACTCGATCTCTCACTCGATCCCAATCAAATCGAGTGGGTGAATCAAGTGAATTTGCTCGATCCGGACCAGAACGAGTGGAACATCGATTGGAGGACTCAATCTCGGAGGGGACAACGGTTCTTAGGGCTTAATGATACTTATCCCGTGATTGTGAATGAAAACTTAAGTGATGATGAGTTGCACTCGCTCCTTAATGAGCTGAGAAAGTATAGGAAGGCCATTGGGTACTCTCTAACTGACATCAAGGGCCTTTCACCAATGCTTTACACTCATAGGATTCACTTAGATAATGAGAACTCTTCTTCTGTTGAACATCAAAGGCGTTTAAACCCGAATTTGAAAGAAGTAGTTAAGAAGGAGATGCTTAAGTTGTTAAAGGTTGACGTGATCTATCCCATAAGTGACAGCACGTGGGTTTCTCCTGTACACGTGGTGGCTAAGAAGGGAGGGATCACGGTCATTAAGAAGGATAAAGATGAATTGATTCCTACTAGGACTATAACAGGTCACCGTATGTGTATAGACTATAGGAAGCTTAATTCTACCACTAGAAAGGATCATTTTCCTTTATCTTTTATTGATCAAATGCTTGAGAGGCTAGCTAATCATCCTTACTATTGCTCTCTTGATGGTTATAGTGGTTTCTTTCAAATACCAATCCATCCAAACGATCAAGAGAAGACGACCTTTACATGCCCTTATGGCACCTTCGCATATTGAAGGATGCCATTCGGGTTGTGTAACGCACCTGCTATGTTTCAGCGGTGTATGATGTCCATCTTATCTGATCTTATAGAGGAGATGGTAGAAGTGTTTATGGATGAGTTCTCGATCTATGGTGCGTCCTTTTCTGCTTGTTTGTTGAATCTTTGCAAGGTACTTAAGCGTTGTGAGGAGACAAACTTGGTGCTCAACTAGGAGAAGTGTCACTTCATGGTGAAAGAAGGGATAGTACTTGGCCACAAGATATCAGAGAAGGGCATAGAGGTTGATAAAGCCAAGGTTGAGGTCATGATGAGTCTTGAGCCATCGGTTAATGTGATGGGAGTAAGGAGTTTCTTAAGCCACGCAGGCTTCTACAGGAGATTCATAAAGGATTTCTCAAAGATAGCAAGGCCCCTCACACGGTTGATAAAAGGAAGCTGACTTTGTGTTTGATGAGGATTGTCTTCATGCTTTCGTGACCATCAAGGAAGCTCTTGTAGCCGCACCAATAGTACAAGTACCGGACTGGACTCTACCATTCGAGATCATGTGTGATGCGAGCGACTACGCCGTGGGAGCTGTTCTTGGTCAGAGGAAAGACAAGCGGTTGCATGTAATCTACTATGCCAGCCGTACCTTGGATGACACGCAAGTCAGATATGCTACCACCGAGAAGAAGTTGCTGGCCGTTGTGCTTGCTTTTGAGAAGTTCAGATCATACCTCGTAGGCTCTAAGGTTGTTGTCTACACAGATCACGCAGCTTTGAGGTACATCTATTCCAAGAAAGACACTAAACCGAGGCTTCTAAGGTGGATTCTCCTTCTACAAGAGTTCGATATAGAAATGAAAGACAAGAAGGGGATAGAGAATGGTGTTGCTGGATGAGAGTCAATGAAGCTTTGCCACTTAATGATTCACTTCCTGGAGAGCAGCTCATGATGATCACCACGGCTGTATGTGAGAAGCTTGAAGATAAGTTTGAAGAAGTTTTGAGTTTTGAAGGAAGAAGACTTACCTTGGTATGCTGATATAGTAAAATACTTAGCTTGTGGAGAGGAGCCTTCTCACCTAGATCATTACCACAAGAAGAAGTTTATGAGAGATGTCTCCCACTACTTTTGGGACGAGCCATATCTGTACAAGAGGGGCGTGGACAGCTTGTACAGAAGGTGTGTAACAAGGGAAGAAGCTAAGGACATACTTCTACATTGTCACTGCTCTTCATATGACGGTCATTTTGCATCTTTCAAGACTGCTACAAAGGTGCTACAAGCGGGTTTCTGGTGGCCATCTATCTTCAAGGATGCTCATGAATTTGTCGAGGCTTGTGAAGCGTGTCAAAGGGCAGGAAACATCACCAAGAGAAACGAGATGCCTCAGGTTCCTATCTTTGAGGTTGACGTCTTTGACGTATGGGGGATAGATTTTATGGGTCCATTCCCATCTTCTTACGGCAACAAGTTCATCTTAGTAGCCGTGGACTATGTGTCTAAGTGGGTTGAGGCTATAGCTTCCCCAACAAACGATGCAAGAGTGTTGATAAACCTCTTCAAGACCATCATATTTCCACGGTTTGGAGTCCCCAAGGTAGTGATCAGTGACGGTGGAAGCCACTTCATCAACAAAGTGTTTGAAAGCCTCTTGAAGAAGTATGGCGTGAAGCACAAGGTAGCAACACCTTATCATCCTCAAACTAGTGGGCAAGTAGAAGTCTCTAACATACATATGATAACACGTTTTCAGTTGTGTTGCAATGTGATGTTCAAGATGCAAGCAGGAGGTTATCAAAACTCAAGCAGCACACAGTCGTAGTATAGTGCAAGAGGAATCAATCCAACCTAGGAGCTAGAAAGTGCAATGAGAATGCAAGGATCATGCAAAGCTAAGCAAATGATGAACGGTTTTGTGAAAAACTTAAAAACTAGATGCAATGGTCAAATGCAAAACAAAACTATTTTAAAAATTCTAGAAACGAGTGAACTACCACGAGGAACAAACAGAATGATTAAAATGCAAAGCTATGAATTTATAAAAATCGACTAGTGTATCGACCACAGGATCGACCACTAGATCGAGCAACAATGATCGATCTCGTCTAAAAGTTCAACAGAAACGAATCTAATGACCATGATGCGAACAGATAGCAAGCGAATGATTAACAAAGATGTAAGAATACTAAGAAAGAGGGTTCAGGGTTGAGATTCTTGTTCAAGGGTTTCAAAGGTTCAAGCTTGGTTTGAAAACTTTAGATTTACTCACTTTGTGAGATTCTCTAGACCTTGAAAACAAAACAAGATCCATCCATGGCGTGTGGTATGGATCACTCCTTCATTTTCTTCTCCAGACCCATGGCGTTTGGCGGAAAAAGAGATTGAAGGGCATAATACTCAGATTTTAAACACACGGCCTAACTAGTCCCCTAAACTACCATGGCGTTTAGGAAAGGTAGACTAGCCTCTAGGATTCGATTTTCAGACACCTATGGATCCTGTCAAGGTAAGAGGTCCCTTTGATCATAAAGATCTTGGCGTGAGAGTCTCTAAGCCTGAAGAACTCGGCATCCTAAAATAGAAAGCCATGATGAACAAGAAAACACCAAACTTTGAAAACCTTTTCGACCCCTTTGAATCCTATCAACCCCAAAACCCGAATAGACTACTCGCTACACATAAAGTAAACTGAACAAAGCATAAAGGATGAACTAGTAAACATGAAAGATGATGGCTTTAAACTTAAACGATTCAATATTCAAAACAAAGCAAGAAAAAGCTTCAATGACTAACAATGGCGGAATCGCCTTCTTGTCTTTTATCTCCATATCAAACTTTTGTAGAAGGAGAATCGACCTTAAGAGCCTTGGCTTGGTGTCTTTCTTAGAGTAGATGTACCTCAAAGCTGCGTGATCAGTGTAGACAACAACCTTGGAGGCAACCAAATATGATCTGAACTTCTCAAAAGCAAACACAACGGCCAACAGCTCCTTCTCGGTTGTAGCATATCTGACTTACGTGTCATCCAAGGTACGACTAGCGTAGTAGATAACATGCAATCTCTTGTCTTTCCTCTGACCAAGAACAGCTCCCACGGCGTAGTCGCTCGCGTCACACATGATCTCGAACGGTAGACTCCAGTCAGGTGCTTGTACTATAGGCGCGGACACAAGAGCTTCTTTGATAGTCTTGAAAGCATGAAGACAATCCTCATCAAACACAAAGTCAGCTTCCTTGCACAACAGCCACGTGAGGGGTCTTGCTATCTTGGAGAAATCCTTTATGAATCTCCTGTAGAAGCCCGCGTGACCTAAGAAGCTCCTCACTCCTTTTACATTAACCGGCGGCTCAAGACTCATCATGACCTCAACCTTAGCTTTATCAACCTCTATCCCTTTCTCTGATATCTTGTAGCCAAGTACAATCCCTTCCTTCACCATGAAGTGACACTTCTTCAATTTTGTCTCCTCACACCGCTTAAGTACACTTGCAAATATTCAACAAACAAGCAGAAAAAGACGCACCATATACAGAGAAGTCATCCATTAACACTTCTCCCATCTCTTACATAAGATCAGAGAAGATCGACATCATGCACTGCTGGAATGTTGCGGGTGCATTACACAACCCGAATGACATCCTCCGATATGCGAATGTGCCATAAGGGCATGTAAAGGTCGTCTTCTCTTGATCGTTTGAATGGATTGGTATTTGAAATAAACCACTATAACCATCAAGAAAGCAATAATAAGGATGATTAGCAAGTCTTTCAAGCATTTGATCAATAAAAGGAAGAGGAAAATGGTCCTTTCTAGTAGCTGAATTAAGCTTCCTATAGTTTATACACATTCGGTGACCAGTTATGGTTCTTGTAGGAATCAATTCATCCTTTTCATTCTTATTGGCCGTGATCCCTCCCTTCTTAGGCACCACGTGGACAGGAGAAACCCACGTGCTGTCACTGATGGGGTATATCACGCCAGCCTCTAACAATTTCAGGATCTCTTTCTTAACTACTTCTTTCAAATTCTGGTTTAAACGCCTTTGATGTTCAATAGAAGTAGAGTTCTCATTATCTAAGTGAATCGTATGAGTGCCAAGCATTGGTGAAAGGCCCTTGATGTCACTTAGAGAGTACCCAATGGCCTTCCTATACTTTCTCAGCTCATTAAGGAGCGAGTGCAACTCATCATCACTCAAGTTCGCATTCACAATTACGGGATAAGTCTCATTAAGCCCTAAGAAAGCATACCTTAGCCCTTTTGGGAGCTCCTTTAGGTCCACCTTTGGGGCTAGCAGCTCGCTTCAGTCATCCTCGTGGCTTGTGTTGACGTTCCCGTCCTCAATAGCCTCCTTAGAACCCGAGACATAAGCCTTAAGACTGCTTTCTTGAACCGTTGTCTCCTCCGAGATCGAGCCATCCAGTCGATCTTCGACTCGTTCTGGTCCGGATCGAGTAACTTCACTCGATCACCCACTCGATTTGATGTGGATCGAGCAGGAGATCCCGTCTCGTTCTCTGAACTGATCGATTGGCTTCTCTCGATCTTCCCATCGATTGTTTTGCTGGATCGACCAGCCTCCTCGATCTTCCCATCGATTGCTGTCCTGGATCGAGTGATCTTCTCGATTTCCTTATCAATCTCTAGACATCCGCCTTCATCTTCCTTCAAAACTTTCCTAGAATCGACAAGATGAACGTATTCTTGAGTCCTCTCCCTCAGAAAACCAAACTCCCCTGGCTCTTAGTCAAGGCAAGCTGCAAGTGATCCTCATGTGCCAGCTCTTCTAGTAACTCATCAGCCAAAGCATCCAACGTTTCATTGTAGAATGCTTGTCCTTCAATGGTTGGCTTCTTCAGGAACTCGTTGATATCAAAATCCAGCTTGATATCCTTGCCAAGATGCAGAGCTATCTTCCCATTCTTTACATCAATGATTGCTCTGGCGGTTGCAAGGAATGGTCTTCCAAGTATAAGTGGATCTTTTGGCTCTTCATCCATCTCAAGCACAACAAAGTCGGTTGGTACATTGACATCGCTTACTCTAACTGGAAGATCTTCTAGCATACCCACTGGAAGTGGTTGAAGTATAGTGGTAAGTATTCCCGCCTGTCATGCGGGTGACTCGGGTTCAACCCCCGGCAACCGCACCATTTGATAACAGGATTTTTATGCAAGCTCAGGTTATTATCAAAGCCCAAACCACAAGTTATGATGTAGTATAGTAGTAGGGGTATCAATCCAACCTAGGAAGCAGGAAGAACACTAAGAATGCAAGGATGAAGCAAATCTAAGCAAATCAGGAAAATGATTGGTAAAATCGAAAAAAACTAAATGCAACAAGCTAATGAGATGCAAAACAATTTTAAAATCCCTGGAAGAGGGTTAACTGCCACTATGAAAAAGCAGAAGATTTAAAATGCAAACCTATTAAGAGCTAAAACTCGAGCCGTGAATCGACCACTGGATCGACCACTAGATCGAGTACATTTGACTGATCTAACAACTTAAAGCGATTGACTTCTAATGAACAAAGATGTAACTTTATGACAAGCAAATGATGAACAGAGGGTTTAATATGCTAAAAGAGGGTTTAGGCTCGAGGGTCATATTCAAGAGTGTCAAAGGTTTAAGCTTTGGTTTGAAAACATTTAGATCTACTCATTTGTAAGCTTTCTCTAAGCCTTGAAAATAAAACAAGAACCATCCATGGCGTGTGGTATGATTCACTTCCTCAATCTCTTCTCCAAACCCATGGCGTTTGGTGTAAAAAGAGATCGAAGAGCAAGGAAAACAGATTTCAATATATGACCTAACTAATCTCCTCTACAACCATGGTGTTTGGGAGAGGAAAGATTAGTCTCTAGGATCTTGTTTTTTAGGATATCTGAATCCTGTCAAGGTAAGACAGCCCTGGAATCATAGAGATCTTTTCTTAGACTAAGCCTAAAGACCCCAAGATCCTAGAAGAGAAGGTATGAAGAACAAAGAAAACACAAAACTTAAACCTCTTAAACCCTTTGAATCACCTCAACCCTGAAAACCCAAAAAGTACTACTTGCCACACATGATTAAGATCGAATGAAAAGAAATAAACAAAGAACTAAACATGATTAACGAAAGGTGATTAAGATAAACTGCTTAATATTAAAAGATTCAAGTTCAAAAACTAAAGAAAAGCTTTCATGTTCAACAATGGTGATTGCCTAAGATAAGAGCATAAAAGATAAAAGAAAAGCGTGTCTGTAAGAAAGTGTAGCCGCCTCTTTCCCCATATAGCCAAACATCGCAAAATGGTCCCCTCACTAGCTGCCAAAAACAGTTTAGGCCGTAGAGATCGACCTTGAGATCGATCAGTGCGCTCGATCGTCTTCAGGAATCGCCTTGCTCTGCTCGATCTTCAAGTCGATCTGGTTTGATGGATCGAGTATCGTCCTCGATCTTCTTCTCGATCTTTGGATGATCGAGTCGTGGTCTTGATCTGGCTCTTGTTCTGCATGGCTTCATTCACGTCCGTACTCAGATCGATCTCCTCTCTCGATCTTGGTCTCGATCCTTCCACTTGAATCGACACGGGTCACTCGATCTTCTGGTCGATCTCGTCTAGATCGACCTGCCTTGCTCGATCAGCTACTCGATCTCGGATCCTTCGCATGCACGGCTGAGTTCTCGAAGTGTCCACAAGCTCCATTTTGATCCTTCTCACGTCCACATAGCCTCCACAACTCCAGATTGCTCCAAACAACCTGATAATGATGCAAAAGTGCATGAAATATGCGAAATGCGAATGCAAAAGGACCTAGGACCTAAAATACAACAAATGGAACAAACTAGCCTATAATGCAAGATGAATGCATGATAAACTATCCTAAATGCATGCAAAATATGCAGAATATATGGTAATATCAGTTTCAAGGAGGAAGATCGAGACCAAGATCGACCGAGGTGATCGATCGTGAGTACGGACGTGGATTACGCCATGAAGAACGAGAGCCAGATCGAGACCACGACCCGATCAGTCAAGGATCGAGTAGAAGATTGAGCAAAGGAGGACGATCCATGAAGAAGATCGAGCCAGAGATCGAGTGACCCAAGTCGATCTCTGGGACCTTATCCGGCCAGCTGATTTTTGGAGCGTAGTGAGGGGACCATTAGGGTTGTTTGGCTATTTTGGGCAAAGAAGGAACATCACTTTCAAAACCCACACTTTGTCTTATCTTTATCGAGTTTCTTTTTCTCTCTTAGGTGATTTCGCCATTGTTGAGCCTTTTAAGTTTTTGAACTTTGTAAAACCTTAATCTTTTTATAATCATTGAGTATTTTCTTAATCACTTTAGCTTAATCATGTTTATCTTTCTCTCCTTTGCATTTTAATCGGTTTTAGCTTTGTGTAGTGAGTAGTAATCTTTGGGTTTATGGTTGGGGCGATTTAGATGGTTTAAGGGTTTAAGCTTTGAGCTTTTTCTTGTTCTTAACTCATTCTCTTCTTGAATTTGGAGACTTAATGCCTAAAGAGTCTTGGAAAAGATCTTTATGTTCTCAGAGATCTCCTTACCTTAGCAGGAGTCAGGAGTCTCTTAAAACCAAATCCAAGAGGCTAGCTCATCCTTTCCCACACACCATGGATGCTTTGGGAGCTAGTTAAGCCATTTTTTTTTTGAGATCTATGATTTATGCTCTTCGACCTCTTTCTCCACTATACACCATGGGTTAGGAGGAGAGGTTGAAGAAGGGATTTATGCCATACACCATGGATAGATCTATTTTAGTTTCAGAAGGCTTAGAGATAGCACAAAAAGTGTAGATTTATGTTTTCAAAACCCAAGCTTGAATCTCTAGCCTTCTTAATATGACCCTCAACCTTAGATCCTCCTTTTAGCATTTTAAACCTCAAGTAATCATCTTTTAGTTATAAAGCTTGCATCTTTAATCTTTAAAAGTCATTATGATAAGTTGCTAGAAATTATCTGTTTATTTGCCTTTAGCTTTCGAGTTTTAGCAATTAGTAGTTGTGCAGTTTAGATTCTCTTTTTTCTTCTAGTAGTTGTTAACCCTTAAGAGGGATTTTTAAAATAGTTTTCGTGGTCATTCAGCACTAGCACTTAGTTTTTATTGATTTTACCATCCATTTACCGGATGCTTAGAATTGCTTTGCTCTTGCATTTTTAGTGGCTTTCTTCAACCTAGGCTGGATTGATACTCCCTTACCATTATATTGCATCATTATCATGGTTTGGGCTTTGATATTCAACCCGAAAACAATCTGTTTATCATGTCCCTATTTATTGTTTAATTTATTTTGTTATGGCTTTAGTTCATAACCCAATTTTGTGTTGTGTATTTTTGCCTCTTTGAAAAATGAATCAAAAAAAGAGAGAGAGAGAGAGAGAGAGAGAGAGAGAGAGAGAGAGAGAGAGAGAGAGAGAGAGAGAGAGAGAGGAGAGAGAGGAGGGAGAGTGATACAAGACTTTTTAGGACTTGATTCAATCACCCAAGCTTGTATTAATCAGTTGTAGTATAGCATAAGGTTTTCATCAATCCAAAAGGGGAGAATGAAGCAGTAAGAATGCAGTAGAGCACTCCATTCAAGCAAACAAAGATGTTTTTAAAGTCTAACACCCTAAGTGAGCAAGCAAAGAAGCAAAAGAAAGCAAGCAAAGGGCAATAAAAGCAATATGAAACAGAGCAAAAACAGAGTAAAGGCTGAACTAAAACAAAGTAAAAGCAAGACTTCAAAGATTAAAAGATGGTTCAAGATCAAAGCAATGGTGATAGGGTGATTCATGTTCATGTCTAGGGTGATCAAAACAAGCAATTCTAAACACTCAACCTTAGGTAAGGAACACTATTAAAGACTAATCCAATCTCTTTGCACTAATCCCTTTGCTAATCACATATTCAAGATAAATCTCTTTACTCAAACACATAATCATCAAGCATTAAAATCAAGTTCCATAAAACCAATTAGCATGCTAGACATCTAATCTCTTAGGCTAGGTTTACTAATCTCTTATACAATATATCAAACATCAACTCACATTCTCATACATAATCAATGTCTAAAGAAAATTTCTCATCAATATGGTACTAGGCAATAAGCACATCCAAGCAAGAAATGATAGATGCAAAGTCTCATGATTATCTGAACACCATTTTCAAGCATTGAACTTCATTCAGGAATTTCATCAAACACTTGGTGTGCATGTGAAAACCTAAAATCAACTTCGCCAACAAAAAGGTACTAAGCATTAAGAACAATCATATAAGAAAAGGAATGAGAAGATGTTAGCCCTAATCAACCTAAACAATTACTAAAATCACGCCATCTGCCCTAATCTCAAACCTAAAGCAAACTACTCACTAATCATGGTGAAAACCATCAAATCCATGAAGAAAAGATAGTTAATCATGATTAGGAAGACAAAAGATTAAGGGAAATGCAAACTTTTATTGAAATAAAAAAAAATTCAAATTACAAAATCAAAAAGCTAAAACAAAGAAGAAGAGACTACTGGATAAAGAATTGTTCCCAGAAATTAGGGATTTTAAGTAATTGTTGAACGGCATATCAGAATGACCTGAAATCAAGTTCTCCTGAAAGCTAACACACGTGGCTACAACTTTCGTGAACAGTGAAGATGCTGACTAGGGACGGAGGCTACTCGTACGAGTTGATCTTCAATTCGGTCAAGATCATCGGTAAAAACTCCAGATGGACATGTGCTCACTTTATTCGCCGTAACTGTTCAACCACTAATGGGAATGATACTAAACTAAAACCAAACGAAATATAACTCAAGTGGCTACAAAGTTGATGAAGGACGGCGAAGCCAAATCGGAATGCAAACACCTCATCTGAGCTGATCTTCAGTCGATATGAATCATATCGACCTCCACCTGATCGTTACACTTGACCAAAATTAATCCGCTGGATTTATAACTATCAGTGTTTGATCGATACAAATGACTGATACTTTCATATCGGTCTCCATCTGATCGTTACACTTGACCGAAATTAATCCGGCGGGTTTATAACGATCAGTGCCTGATAGATACAGATTGTATCGGTCACTCCTTGACCGATAGGAACCAAGCGGTTTCACGAAAACTTCTTTAACTTTCCAACCGCTGCTGGGAATGACCTAAAACCAACTCCAGACGCAAGCTAACTCATAGGGCTACAACATTGGGAAAGACAGTTGAAGCTGAATCCGGTTGTAGGTGCTTTGTCTGAGCCAGTTTTGTCAGGTGAAGTTTCTGGCCGCTTCAACAAGGTGCACCGTTTTCTTGGCTCTTTTCATGTCTTGTGCTACACCCACCATCATCTCCCATGCTCCTTGTAGCTCAATGAGTATCTATAAACATCTTTTATGCAAAGAAAATTCAAACTACATCCTAAATGCAACCTAAGTCTAAAAGGAGAAGAAAATGGGACAAAGGATAAGGAAAATATGCAAAAGAGAACCGAAACATGCACTAAATGCAAGCCTAAATGATGTGAATACAAGAGATATCAACACCCCCACACTTTCCTTTTGCTTGTCCTCAAGCAAATAAGAACAAATGGGTGAGTGAGGTTTGAAAGTGGGAGCTCAAAACCAAAGATGTCAATGGGAAAACTGATTCAATGCCCAAGTTATAGGTTCTAAGATGCATAGAGATTGTTCTACTTTAAAAACTTTAGCCATACCCATCATAGCAAACAATGAACTCTAGCTTAGCCTACACAAGCATTCAAATCAACCAACTATTTAACATTCATTATTCAGTAACCAATGGATCATGTTTGTGCAAATCAAGAGAAAACATTTGGTCAAGGGACATGGTTATGAGATAAAAATGATCTCATTGAAATAAAGGTTCAAAGATTCAGAGGATCACTCAATAAAATGATTCTATCTTAGGCAAAATGCTTAAGGTAAAAGCACACCTATGCATGCAAGTCAAAGCTCTCTTCTACCCTTTTTACCTAAGATGAACCTAATAACTTCTAAAACCCCAAGTGGAATTCCTAAATCTACCCTTTCCCAAAGCCCTTGATCTCTTCCTTCTTCATATTTAGGGGAAACTCCTTCTTCTTTTATTTGTGTGGTTGACTTCTTTTTGGAACTTGCTCTTCTTAGTTGTATGATTGGCGCCATTTTCATCACCTTTGGTGGATTGCTTGGTCTGATTTCTCCTTTTGGATGACCTTTTGTAAGCTTTGTTGTTGTTGGCACCTTTATTCTTTAGCACTTAGTGCTTTCTTCATAGTTAACTTAACCACAAAATGAATTGTTCCCCCATACTACCAATCCCATACTTCTTCTTCTTCACAAAGATGTAAACAATTAAAGTTCAAACCACTAACACTACCCTTTCCCAAACTCCTAACCTAAGACCAAGCTCAAAATGCAAGCTGGTATCTACAAGAGAGCTTCTCCTTGCCAGCCTTATTCCTAACACTTTTTGCTAAGATAAGATCGAAAATGATAAAATGCAAGGCCTCACAAATCTCACAATAGTGTTTAGGTCCAGAAAGAAGGATTGGTTTAGGGTGTGGTTTACTGTCCTATAATGATGAGGATCAGCTACTTGGATTAATAAGAGTGGTAAGAAAGGAAGAAGATAATCCAAGTATGTATATGCGTAGCCATGTAATCACTCTTAATGCACAAACAAGAGAATTCAAAGTCAGGTTTATGGTTTTAATAAGATAGAGTTGGAATCAAATCAAAGCAAGCGTGAGCATAAGACAAGAATATCAATGCAAGAATTCCAGATATGGTGCAGCCTTAACTTCAAACCCACTACAATGCAATCAAACAACAGATAACCAAGGCAGTGAAAACAATTCAAACATTAACATCTTTACAAGTGTTTATCATCTACTCCCTATGCAAATATATGCAAACTTATATGAAATGCATCTAGACTCAATCTTAGTTATGTAAATGCAACTAAATGATCTTTTTGGTTCCAAAAAATTTGAAAATTTAATGGATTTTCAGTGCACATAGTTGAATGCATGAATGCATGAGACACAAGTATGTAAAAGAATAAATAAGAAAACAGAATAACAATGTTAAATGCAAGGCCCTCCCCCACACTTGAATTACATAGTCCCTTGTGTAATAGAAGCTTGAAGGAGGGTAATAAAAGGTACTCAGAAGTATTCAGAAGCAAAGGAGCAGGATTGTGTACCTTAGAGGGAGTTTTGGCAGACCTATAACAAACTTAGAACAACTTGCCTTAAACCACACTTGCTCATGTTATTGAAAGAAAAACAGAAAAGAAAACATAAAATGCAATAATCTGTACAAGGATAACAGGGGAATACCTCCCAAGACTGCTTGTTTAGAGTCACTAAGCTTGACTTGTCATGCTCCTTAAGATTATGGAGGATGATGGAGTGGAACTGGAGTTCCTTCTCCTTTCTTCTTGAACAATGTGTTGGGTCCACAGTAGAGCTTCTCCTTAGGTTTCCTGACTCTCTTTCTTGGCTTCTTTTGTCCACCATAGAGCTTCACCTTGATTCCATCAAACAAGTCAAGAAGACAAGCACCATCAAAGGCTTCACCATCATACTCATTGTGGTCAAGAGAGTGTTCATCTTCTTTTAGCACTTCAGCCTTGAATCCCCTCAGCTCTTTCTTAACATCAGGTGGCTTCTTATCAGCTCCTTTCTCAACATTAGTGATGCTTCCACAAAAGCTTGAAGGTGGAGGCCTTATTGCATAGCTAACTACATCATTCACCTTCTTGAGGATGACTCTCTCTTTGGTGAAGTCAATACCAGCACCTACTGTGTTCAGAAATGGAGTCCCAAGTAGAAGAGAAGGCTTCTCACTGTGAGCCATTTCCATCACAACAAAATCAGTTGGTATCTTGCATGCTCCAGTCCTCACAGAGAAGTCTTCAATGAGACGAAAATGTGTTCTTGAAGAAGAGTCCACAAAAGTGGTTGTGGAATCATATGGTTTCAGCTTGGTGACTCCTAGTTCTTTTGCCAAGTCAAGAGACATCACATTGATACTTGAACCTGTGTCACACATGGCCTCTTCCACAACCAATTCACCAAGCTCACAAGAGACTAGAAACTTTCCTAGATTACCAAGTTTCTTGATGTTCTGCTCCTTAACCTCAGAAGCTCCACTTTTAACTCTTAGTTTCTCAAGCTCCTCTTGACCATTCAGACCTCTCATTTCCATTTGAGCAGAATAGAGGGTCTGATACTTCTTTACTAGCTGCTTTTTGAATCTTCCTGGAAAAGGGATAGTGGGTTGGTAAACAGGAAGGATAGCAGCTTGAGACTTCTCTTTAACATCAGGGACTTCAATCAAGTATTCCTTGGTATCATCAACAAGTTCATGTGGCGCCCACCACTCTTCTTCTTCTTTGTTTGCTCCTTCTTCAAAGGATTCTTCTTCTGGAAGAGTTCCTTGAGGGCGTGGTGCTGGTGCAGCTCCTTGTTTGACCTCCACGTCAGCTTCAGAAACCTCAGCTTCAATAGCCTTATCTTCTTCAACTGCATTTGCATCACTAGCTGAACTCAAGTGAAAAGCACTTCCCCCACACTTAGACTCAGTGTCCACATTGATGATAGAGGGTGTCACCTTTGGAGTTATAGGGACAAACTCATGGCCATAGAGAGGGCTTTCAATCTCAGCAATAGAGTTTTCTTTCTTATCAATATCAGTTAGGGAAGTGGAAGAGATACCATAACAATGCTGTAAGGGTCTCTTGAAGGTGAGTGGCTGAGCATTGTTCTCCTGTTTACTCAGCTGCATAGTCCAGGAGTCTATTTGGGATTGGAAGTTGTTGATGGTAGAGGCAATACTTCTTTGAATTTCAGCAGCCATGCTTCTTTGAATTTCAGCCATACTTCTTTGAATTTTAGCAGCCATGCTTCCTTGAAGTTCTGCAGTTTGGACTTGTTGCATTTGAAGTAGAATCTGCTTGATGTACAACTCTTGAGGTGGTTGAGGGCTTGGTTGTTGTTGAGGTGGCGCCAAGGCAAGCTGCATAGTAGTAGTTGGAAGTATCATGTTCCCTTGCTGTTGGTTATAGGCGCCAAGTGGTTGAGAAGAAGACCTTTGATGGTGTTGAATGTAAGGGCCTTCATTTAACAACATATCCACCTTTGTTTGCATAGCTTTTATATCTTGGATTGTTGTTTCCAACTTCTCTTCAGCTGTTTTTGCATTCTGCTCAAACTCATCAACATAGTCCCAATTACTTAGTGCCATGTTCTCCACCAATATCAAACCTTCATCGACATCTTTCCCAAGGAAATAACCATTACTAGCTGTATCTAGAAGGATTCTTATCTTTGGGAGAACACCTCTATATAGTGTGGATAGTAGCATTTATTTGGTGAAGCCATGGTGAGGGCATTGGTGAGTGAAGCTTCTAAACCTTTCCCAAGTGTCTCCAAAGATCTCATTAGACCACTGCTTGAAGTTTGTGATCTCATTCCTGAAATGTGCAGTTCTTGAGGGAGAGAAGAATTTGGTTAAGAAAGCACATTTATATTGTTCCCAAGTGGTGATGATGCCTTGTGCTAGAGATTTCTCCCATAATCTAGCTCTATCAGCAAGAGAAAATGGGAATAACTTGAGCTTCAAACCATCATCTGAGACTCCACTAAGCTTTGTCAAAGTGCATATCCTCTCAAAATGATCCAAGTGCTCTAGCGGGTCCTGGTTTGGCAATCCAAAGAACTGCCTTTCTTGGATCATGTTGATGAGACTGCTCTTGATCTGATATTGCTGAGTCTCCATAGGTGGAAGAATACCTTGTCTTGAAGCATAGTTGGAAGGTATATCAGCAGCACCAAAAGGCCTTCTTGGTCTTTGAACTCTCATTCCCCAATGACCTTGTAGACCAGCTTGACCTTGTTCACCTTGCAGGCCTTGAATCCCTTGAGGACCTTGTAAACTTTGTGGACCTTTCAAAAAAAAATCAGCAGCATACTGATGTTCTTCCATGCTGCAACAGCTGACTTCTGATTCTCCAAACCCTAAAATCTTTAACCTTGAACCTCAGTTGTAGTTGTAGACACTTAAGAGCAAGTGTTGTGGTACCTACAAAAGAGATTCTAGACCAAAAGAGAAATCAGTAACCAAAAACAAAAATTACAAAGCTTGATCTCAAGATCTCTACAAATCCTACTGAACAAAGCATTCCCCTAATGGCAACGGCGCCAAATTGATACAAGACTTTTTAGGACTTGATTCAATCACCCAAGCTTGTACTAATCAGTTGTAGTATAGCACAAGGTTTTTATCAATCCAAAAGGGGAGAATAAAGCAGTAAGAATGCAGTAGAGCTCTCAATTAAAGCAAACAAATATATGGTTTTAAAGTCTAACAACCTAAGTGAGCAAGCAAAGAAGCAAAAGAAAGCAAGCAAAGGGCAATAAAAGCAATAGGAAACAGAGCAAAAACAGAGTAAAAGCTGAACTAAAACAAAGTAAAAGCAAGACTTCAAAGATTAAAAGATGGTTCCAGATCAAGGCAATGGTGATAGGGTGATTCATGTTCATGTCTAAGGTGATCAAAACAAGCAATTCTAAACACTCAACCTTAGGTAAAGAACACTAATAAAGACTAATCCAATCTCTTGGCACTAATCCCTTTGCTAATCATATATTCAAGACAAATCTCTTTACTCTAACACATAATCACCAAGCATTAAAATCAAGTTCCATAAAACCAATTAGCATGATAGACATCTAATCTCTTAGGCTAGGTTTAGTAATCTCTTATACAATATATCATACATCAACTCACATTCTCATGCATAATCAATGTCTAAAGACGATTTCTCATCAATATGGTACTAGGCAATAAGCACATTCAAGTAAGAAATGATAGATGCAAGGTCTCATGATTATCTAAACACCATTTTAAAGCATTGAACTTCATTCAGGAATTTCATCAAACACTTGGTGTGCATGTGAAAACCTAAAATCAACTTCTCCAACAAAGAGGTACTAAGCATTAAGCACAATCATATAAGAACGGAAATGTGAAGATCTAAGCCATAATCAACCTAAACAATCACTAAAATCACCCCATCTGCCCTAATCTCAAACCTAAAGCAAACTACTCACTAATCATGGTGAAAACCATCAAATCCATGAAGAAAAGATAGTTAATCATGACTAGGAAGACAAAAGATTAAGGGAAATGCAAACTTTTATTAAAATAAACAAAGATTCAAATTACAAAATCAAAAAGCTAAAACAAAGAAGAAGAGACTGATGGATAAAGAGTTGTTCCCAGAAATTAGGGATTTTAAGTATTTATAAGAATCTCAACGAAATGGAAAAATTTTAAATAAGTGGTCTTCAGTCTGGGACCGAAACGATCAGTTGTATTGATCAGTCCTTGATCGATATGAATCCTATCGATGGGCTTCTGCTGGTCAATGCAGGTTGAGTAGTTTCACGAAACTTGCGATATCTGTTGAACGGCATATCATAATGACCTGAACCCAAGTCCTCCTGAAAGCTAATTCACGTGGCTACAACTTTCATGAAGAGTGAAGATGCTGAATAAGGACGGAGGCTACTCGTCCGAGCTGATCTTCAAGTCGGTCAAGATTATTCGCCGACCTCTTCAACCACTGATGGAAATGACTCTAACTAAAACCAAACGAAAGCTAACTCAAGTGGCTACAAAGTTGATGAAGGATGCCAAAGCCAAATCGGAATGCAAACACCTCATCTGAGCTTATCTTAAGTCGATATGAATCATATCGGTCTCCACCAGATCGTTACACTTGACCGAAATTAATCCGCTGGATTTATAACAATCAGTGTTTCATCGATACGAATGACCGATACGTTCATATCGGTCTCCACCTGATCGTTACACTTTACTGAAATTAATACGTCGGGTTTATAATGATCAGTGCCTGATCTATACGGATTGTATCGGTCACTCCTTGACCGATAGGAACAGAGCGGTTTCACGAAAAAATTCTGTAAATTTCTAACCGCTTATGGGAATGACCTGAAACCAACTCCAGACGCAAGGTAACTCACGTGGCTACAACATTGGTGAATACTGTTGAAGCTGAAACCGGTTGGAGATGCTTTGTCCGAGCCATTTTTTTCAGGTTAAGTTTCTGGCCGCTTCAACAAGGTGCATCTTCTTCTTGGCTCTTTTCATGTCTTGTGCTGCACCCACCATCATCTCCCATGCACCTTTTAGCTCAATCAAAACATATAAACAATTTTTATGCAAAGGAAATGAAAACCACATCCTAAATGCAACCTAAGTCTAAAAGGAGAAGAAAATGGGACAAAGGATAAGGAATACATGCAAAAGAGAACAAAAACATGCACAAAATGCTCAAAGCATTGTTTCAGTCGAGTGATTTTGAATAATATGTTAGGTTATTTTTCATTTGGAGTCTCCTTAAAAGATTAAGTGGATGGGTTGAAACTAAGATTTTTATTTGAAGAATATAAGAGAGAAAGACAGAGAGAAGATTTACTTCGAAAACAACAACAAGAGGGAGAGAAATAGATAAGGAGAAGGGAGAGAGAGAGAAAAAGCAAGATATAGATGGAGGATATAGAGGACGAGGGGGATAATGGAGAGAGATAGAGGTAGAGAGAAAGGAGAGAGAGGAGGGAGAGAGAAATAGGTAGGGAAGAATTAAAGGGAGAGAGTAAATAATAAAGCATGATGCTTAAAGCACTGCTTCAAACGATTAATCTTAAATAGTTAGTCAGGTTATTTTCTTTTAGAGTCTTTTTGAGTGATTAAGTGGGTCAGTTGAAACTTAGATTTTAATTTGGTGGGAGAGAGAGAGTGAGAGAGAGTGTGAGAAGAGAGAGAGAGAGATAGAGAGAGAGAGAGAGAGAGAGAGAGAGAGAGGAGAGAAATGGGTAGGGGTAGGGGTAGGGGGATGGAAGGAGAGGGAGGGGGGATGGAAGGAGAGGGAGGGGAGGGAGGGAAGGGAGGGAGGGGGAGAAGGAGGGAGGGAGAAGAAGGTTAATGATATCTGTTCAAAATTGCTATGTTTTTCTTTCTATGTTTACATTGTTTGTTATGTCTCTATTTATTATTTAATTTATTTTGTTATAGCTATAATTTTTAAGCTTAGTTTAGTGATGTGTAGTTTTAGTTCTTTGAAAAAGGAATCAAAATATTTTTAAAATGGATAAAGAACATGGATATTAGTGTGTGGACTAATAAATCATTTTGAGCGTTTAAGAGTCAAAAACAACACTTGAAGCTTGCGATTTATTCGTTTCATTTAAATTTTCTTCTTTAGAAATCGAGTCCATGAATTATTGATGCAGATTAGGGTTAATATTTTAA
This sequence comes from Thlaspi arvense, assembly GCA_911865555.2. Lineage (NCBI taxonomy): Eukaryota > Viridiplantae > Streptophyta > Magnoliopsida > Brassicales > Brassicaceae > Thlaspi > Thlaspi arvense. Next base: position 19,442,371 of record OU466860.2, read on the forward strand.
TAGATTTGATGGCCAGGTGATTGTTGTTAGGGTTTCTAAATTCTAGAAAGTGTCAAAGCGATTATTTTAGTTCTAAAATATATGATGTTCTCTAGGCTTGCCCTTTTAGGCTGTATGTGTTGAGTATTAAGAGCAAGCAAACGAGATAAATAGCGAAGATCTACTTCAAAAATAAGAACAAGATGGAGAAGTAGAGAGTAAAAGAGCGGAAGATAGATGGAGAGAGAGAGAGAGAGAGAGAGAGAGAGAGAGAGAGAGAGAGAGAAATAGGTAGCAGAGAATTAAAATAAGAAAAAGAGTGGAGAATAAATAATAAAGCTCAATGCTCAAAGCATTATTTCAGTCGATTGATCTTGAATAATACGTTAGGTTGTTTTTCTTTTGGAATTTTCATAAATGATTAAGCGGGTGGATTGAAACTAAGAATTTTATTTGAGGAATATTAGAGAGAGAGAGAGAGAGAAGATCTACTTGAAAAATAACAACAAGAGGGAGAGAAAGAGAGAGAGAGAAAGAGAGAGAGAAAGAGCGAGAGATAGATGGAGGACATAGAATATGAGAGGGATAATCAAGAGAGAGAGGTAGAGAGAAAGGAGAGAGAGGAGGGAGAGAGAAATAGGCAGGGGAGAATTTAAGGGAGAGAAAGAGGGAGAGATTAAATAATAAAGCTTGATGCTGAAAGAACTACTTCAGTCGATTGATCTTGAATAATAAGTCATATTATTTTTCTTTTAGAGTCTTCTTGAGTGATTAAGTAGGTCATTTGAAACTAAGATTTTTATTTGGTGGGAGAGAGAGAGAGAAGGGAAAAGGTAGGGGTGGGGGAGGGGGAGGGAGAGGGGGAGGTGGGGGTAGGGGGATGATCGAGTCGTGGTTTCGATCTGCTCTCGTTCTGCATGGCATCATTTCCGTCCGTACTCTAGATCGATCTCCTCTCTCGATCTTGGTCTCGTTCCTTCCTCTTGAATCGACTTGGGTCACTCGATCTTCTGGTTGATCTCATCTAGATCGACCTGCCTTGCTCGATCCGCTACTCGATCTCGGATCCTTTGCATGAATGGTTGAGCTCTCCAAGTGTCCACAAGCTCAGTTTCGATCCTCCTCACGTCCACATAACGTCACTAACTCCAGGGTGCTCCAAACAACCTGATAATGATGCAAAAGTGCAAGAAATATGCAAAATGCGAATGCAAAGAGACATAGGACCTAAAATGCAACAAATGGAACAATCTAGCCAATAATGCAAGATGAATGCATGAAAAGCTATCCTAAATGCATGCAAAATATGCAAAATATATGGTAATATCAACTCCCCCAAACTTGCCTTTTGCTTGCCCTCAAGCAAACAAAATTCAAGAAAGGAACAGAGGTTTGAAAGTGGAAGCTCAAAACGAAAGATGTCAATTGAAAAACCGATTCAACGCCCAAGTTATAAGTTCTAAGATGCAAAGAGGTTTTTATACTTTAAAAGCTTTAGCCATACCCATCAAAGCAAACAATGAACCCTAGCTTAGCCTACACAAGCATTCAAATCAACCAACTCCTTAACATTCATTAAGCGATAACCAATGGATCAAGTTTGTTCACATCAAGCGAAAGCATTTGGTCAAAGGGATATGGTCTTGAGATGAAAATGATCTCATTTTAATGAGGGGTTTTTAAAAAAATCAGGGGATCACTCAATGACAGAATCCTATCTTTGGCAAAATGCTAAAGGTAAAGGCACAACTATGCATGCAAGTTAAAGCTCCCTTCTACCCATTTTACCCAAGATGATCCTAAAAACTTCTAAACCCTAAAGTTAACCCCTAAATCTACCCTTTCCCAAGGTGCTTGATCATCTTCATTCTTCACAATGGGGGAAACTCCTTTTTGCTTTGCCGTGTGATTGACTTCTTCTTTTTGAACTTTGCTCTTCATTGTTGAATGTTTGGCGCCACTTTCATCACCTTTGGTGGATAGCTTGGTCTGATTTTTCCTTTTGGTTGACCTCTTCTTAGCTTTGTTGCTTCTGGCGCCTTTCTTTTCTTTGACACTTAGAGCATTTTTGTTTACTTTACATAACAACAATTTACTTGTTCCCCCTTTGCTACTAATCCTATACTTCTTTCTTCTTTTGAAAATATATAAACAAGAAACTCTTAAACCACTCAAATGACCCTTTTCCCAAACTCCTAACCTAATACCAAGCTCAAAATGCAAGCTGGTTTCTACAAGGGAGCTTCTCCTTGCCAGCCCTATTCCTAACACTTTTTGCTAAGATAGGATTGAAAATGATGCAAAGAAAGGCCTCACTACTCACGCAAAAGTGTTTAGGTCTGAAAGAAGGCTTGGTTTAAGGCGTGGTTAACTGTCCCATTGTGATGAGGATCAGCTACTTGGATTAACAAGAGTGGTAAGAAAGGAAGAAGATAATCCAAGTATGTATATGGGTAAGCCATGCAATCGCTTTCAATGCACAAACAGGATCATTCAATTGTCAAGATTAAGGTTCTACAATGGTGGAGTTGGCATCAAATCAAAGCGAGTTTCAGCATAAGACTAGAGTATCAAATGCAAGTAATCAAGGTATGGTACATCCTTAACTTCAAACTCACTAGATGCAATCAAACAACAAACAACCAAGGCATTGAAAACAATTCAAGCATTGACAACTTAACAAGTGTCTATCATTTACTCCCAATGCAAATGCAGAAACCTAAATGATTTTTAATAATTCTAGACTCAATCCTAAAATATTCTACAATGAAAGTGCAACTACATGAAATTTTTTTTTTTTTTAAATTTTTAAAAATTTTATCATTTTTTTGGTGTTTTATATGCCTTCTGATGCAATGCAAGACTCAAAGGATGATAACAGAAAATAAGAACAAAGAAAACATGTCAATCAGAGGATGATTATTATCAAAGCTCAAGCAACCTATGGATGTAGTATAGTGTGCAAGAGGTATCAATTCAACCTAGGATGCAGGAAGAACACTAAGAATGCAAGGATGGAGCAAATCTAAGCAAATCGAGTAATTGAATGGTAAAATCGAAGAAAACTAAATGCAGTGACCAAATGAGATGAAAAACTATTTTAAAATCCCTGGAAGAGGGTTAACTAACACTGAAAGAAAACAGAGGAACAAAAGAGCAAATCTACTAAGAACTAAAAATCGAGCACTGAATCAAGTAAAACAGACCGATCTAACAACTTAAAGGTAAACGACTTCTAATGATGCAAGCTTTATGACAAGAGGATGATAAACAGAGGTTTTAAAATGCTAAAAGAGGTTTTAGGGTCGAGGGTCATATTCAAGAGTGTCAAAGGTTTAAGATTTGGTTTGATTACATATAGATCTACTCATTGATGAGCTTTCTCTAAGCCTTGAAAACAAAAGAAGAACCATCCATGGAGTGTGGTATGATTCACTTCCTCAATCTCTTCTCCAAACCCATAGCGTTTGGTGGAAAAAGAGATTGAAGAGCAAGAAAAAACAGATTTCAATCTATGGCCTAACTAACCTCCTCTACATCCATGGCGTTTGGGAGAGGGTCGATTAGTCTTTAGGACTTGGTTTTCTAGGACATCTGAATCCGATTAGGGTAAGATAGTCTTGGAATCATAGAGATCTTTTCCAAGACTCTCTAAGCCTTAAGACCCCAAGATCCTAGAAGAAAAGGAATGAAGAGCAAGAAAACACAAAACTTAAACCTCTTAAACCCTTTGAATCACCTCAACCCCAAATCTCAAAAAGAACTACTCGCTACTCATGATAGAAACCGAATGAAACATAATAAACAAAGAACTAAGCATGGTTAAAGAGCGATTAAAGAAAAACTGCTTAATATTAAAAGATTGAAGTTCAAAAACTAAAAGAAAGCTTAAGGTATTTCAATGGCGGATTTGCCTAAGATGAAGAACAGAAAAAGCTAAGACAAAGTGTGCATAATAGAAAGTGATGGCCGTCTTTTCCTAAAATGGCCGAACATCTCTCAATGGTCCCGTCGCTAGATGCCAAAACCAGCTGAACGGATAAGGCTCCTCAAGAATCGATCTCTGGATCGAGTAGCTCACTCGATCTTCTTGTTGGATCGCCTTCCTTTGCTCGATCTTCCAGTCGATCTGGTTGGATGGATCGAACACCTTCCTCGATCTTCTTCTTGATCCTTGGATGATCGAGTCGTGGTTTCGATCTGGCTCTCGTTCTGCATGGCGTTATTCACGTCCATACTCCAGATCGATCTCTTCTCGATCCTTGGATGATCAAAATCAAAGTTTTTACAAAAGATAAAGCTTGAAAATAGATAAAGATGTTTCAATGGTGATCCACAAAACTCAAAAATGGGGAAGGAGGCTGTGAAAATCGTGGATGCCTCTAAAATCTAGATCAAAAGTGTTCAAAAAGGACCACGTAAAAGGTTCCCTCACTAAATGACAAAGTGTAAGCTGTCCAAGGAAGGAAGCAGAAATCTGGACCGAAGATCGACCCGCCTGGTCAATCTGGTGGTCGATCTAAGCTGAAACGAGTGGCCTTGGTCGATCTGGTGGTCTATCTAAGCTGAAACGAGTGGCCTTGGTCGATGTAAGGGTCGATCTCAGCCTAATTCTATTTGGCCGAACTCTTTCTTGACTCCCAGCAACTCCTAAGCTCTTCTTTTGACTCCTTGTCCATGCTCAGCATCCAACGCAGCTCCATGTACACCATATTACCTAAAAACAATGCATATATGCAAGAAATATGCAAATGCTAATGCAAACATGTCTAAAACCTAAAATAGAGCAAAAGTTACAAATAATCTAAATATGAATGCAATATGAATGCAAAATTTATCCTAAATGAGTGCTAAAATATGCTAAATTATGATTTTATCAGGGGAGGGAGGGGAGCTAGGGAGAGGGACTAGGAGGGAGGGAGAAGAAGGTTTATGATTTCTGTTCAGAATTGCTATGTTTTTCTTTCTATGCTTACGTTGTTTGTTGTATCTCTATTTATTTTGTTGTGACTATAGTTTTAAAAGCATAATTAAATGATGTGTATTTTTGACTCTTTGAAAATGGAATCAAAACATTTAAAAATGAATAAAGAACAAGGATATTTTTGTGTGGACTAATAAATTATTTCGAGCGTTTAAGAGTGAACAACGGCACTTGAAGCTTGTGATTTATTCACTTTGTTTAAATTCCCTTCTTCAGAAGATCGAGTCTATGATTTATTGATGTAGTTTACGGTGAGTTTTCTTAATAGATTTGATGGCCAGGTGATTGTTGTTGGGGTTCCTAAATTCTAGAAAGAGTCAAAGCGATTATTTTAGTTCTAAAATATATGATGTTCTCTAGCTTTGCCCCTTTAGGCTGTATGTGTTGAGTATTATGAGAAAGCAATCGAGATAAAGAGTGATCTACTTCAAAAATAAGAACAAGAGGGGGAAGGAGAGAGCAAAAGAGAGAGAGATAGAAGGACATAGAGAAAGAGAGGGAGAATGGAGAGAGAGCGAGAGAGAGAGAGAGAGAGAGAGAGAGAGAGAGAGAGAGAGAGAGAGAGAGACATAGGTAGCGGTAAATTAAAAAAAAGAGGGAGAAAGAAAATAATAAAGCTCGATGCTCAACGCACTATTACAGTCGACTGATTTTGAATAATACGATTTGTTCTTTTTCTTTTGGAGTCTTCTTGAATGATTAAGTGGGTGGATTGAAATGAAGTTTTTTATTTGAATGATCAAGTTTGTGAAGTCTTCTCTACAGTCCTAACATATTTATAGTGGTCATAAATTGGAATGGGTTGCTCATGGAAAATTGGCAATTGAGTTCAATGATATGTGGTATTATCATGGCAATGGATTAATGATTTGTGTTCTAATGTATTGCCGTGCCATTAGACAAGGAGGTCAAACTGATTTTTTTCAAAACCAAATGTATTTAGTTTTTACAATATATGCAATACTATTTTATTTTATTTTTGGGAATTCTGGTTAGATGGATATCGTGTTTTTGATTGTCTTAGAATATCAAGATATCCAAGAGACTCATAAGTTAAGGCATGCGATGTAAGTGTATAATTAAATGATTTTGTTTTAGTCTATTCTGTCTATTGTAAACTAATGATTATCTTTATAAAGACTTGAGGATAGCGAAGCAGAGGATGATGAATATGATCATCATTCTTCTCCATAGCTCAGTAATTATACATGGATTTATGCTGTAAATGCGCTTCGTGTACTGGACGCTCAGATTTATTAAATGTATTGCTATTTCTTTCGGGATGTTACGTTATTTTCTATGTTTTGTTTTGTTACTTTGTTTAATTACAATTTCCGCATCATACTTGTGTTTTTCCTAAAAAAACCATTAGTCCAAGCCTATTTATACTAAAAGACAAATGCCCTAGATTAATGGCAAACTTGTAAATAAAATAGTTTTGGATTTGGCCAACATCGATTCTAAGTGATCGATGTGGATGATTGATGTAGGTCTTCTGGTGCTTGACATCGAGCAGTCGTTGATCGATGTGAACTTCAAGACTCTCGGGTCCATTACACTGTACGATTTTGATGATCGATGTGGTTGTCTTGTGGTTTGACATCGATCATCTCTGATCGATGTGAGTGACCGATGTGGACCTCCCAACTCTCTGCTGCTTTACATTGTACGATGTGGATCATGTCTTGATCGATGTTGCACCAAAAACATCTTCCTTAGCTTCATCTGCTCCTCCTCAGCTTATGGCAACTCCTTGAATCATCCCCATGCTTCCTCCTTGCTTCCTCCTTGCTTCAAGTAGCTCCTTAGGTACCTAAAAACATCCTTAATGCAAATAGAATGCAAACTATAACCTAAATGCAACCTAAGTCTAAAAGAAAAAGAAAATGGGACTAAAGAGAAGGAAAGCATGCAAAAGGAAACCAAAACATGAACTAAATGCAAGCCTAAATGATGTCAATATGAGAGATATCAACACCCCATACTTGCCTATTTTCTTGTCCTCAAACAATTAAACTAAGACAAATGGAGGATGAGGTTTAAAGGTGGGCACTCAAATCCAAAAATGCTAAGATAAAGAAGTGAAGTCAATGTCTAAGTGCCAAAGTGTAGGATTCAAAACACAATCAGTTATACTTTAAAGAACCTAGTCATGCTAATCATGTTTCAAAATGATCTCAAATCTCAACCTAGACAAGTGTTCAAATCAATAAACTCTTTATCATTCATTAAGCTTGTAACGATGAATCAAATTTGTGAAAATCAAGTGAAGACATTTGGTCTTAGGGTATGGTTATGAGATAAATATGATCTTTTTCAAGTAATCGATAATAAACTCAAGGGATCATTCAATGAAAATGATTCTATCTTAGGAAAAATGCTAAAGATAAAAGCACACTTATGCATGCAAATTAAAGCTCTCTTCTACCCTTTTCCCAAAGATGAATCCTAAGAATTTCTAAACTCAAAGTGAACCCCTAAGTCTAACTTTTCCCAAAGAACTTGATCTTCTTCTTCTTCATGTGTGGGGAAACTCCTTCTTTTTTTTCTTTTGTGGCTGATCCTTTTTGTTGGGACTTGCTCTTCTTTTGTTAATTAGGCGCCATTCTTTATCACCTTTGGTGGATTGCTTTGGTCTGATTTCTTTTTTTGCATGACCTTTCAAAGCTTTGTTGTTGGTGCCTCCTTATTTTACACACTTAGAGCTTTTCTTCCCTTTATACTTAACCACAACTTAACTTATTTTCCCACACTACCATCCCATACTTCTTCTTCTTCTTAAAAGCTATAAATCATGATGTTCAAACCACTAAACACTACCCTTTCACCCCAAACTCCTAACCTAGAATCAAGCTCAAAATGCAAGCTGGTATCAGCAAGAGAGCTTCTCCTTGCCAGCCTGAATCCTAACACTTTTTGCAAAATAAAATTCGAAAATTATGTATGCAAGGCCTCACAACTCTCACTAATTATGTTTAGGCTCAAAAAAGAGGTTTGGTTAAGGGTGTGGATTAACCGTCCCATAAGTATGAGGATCAACTATTTGGATCAACAAGAGTGGTAAGAAAAGAAGAATATGATCCAAATATGTATATGGTACCCATGAATTCACTTTTTAATGCACAAACATGATATTTAAAAATCAGGTTTAAGTTTTAATATATTAGAGTTGATATTCAATGAACAATTGGTTTCAGTATGAGATGAGAGAATCAAATTTAGCAATTCAAGCAGGGTTCAACCTTAACTTCTAACTTCTTATGATGCATCAAACAATTAACCACTCAGACATTTAAATCAATCATAAACACTTAGAATTTTACAAGGAAAAATTATCATTGTGCCCTATGCAAATGCAATGCAACTTATATGCAAACACGAGACTCAATCCTAAACAAATGAAATACAACTCTATGCTCTCTTTTTGGTTTGCAAAACATGAAAATATTTTCAATTTTTTTAATTTTTTGTATTTGTCTATGCACTTACATGTATGCATGAGACTCAAGGATGAAAGAAATGAAAAACTAAAAAAAAGAACACACAAAGTCAAACCACAAATCTCTCCCCCACACTTAAATTGAACAATCTCTTTTGTAATAAAAGAGTGAAAGAGAGAAGCAACAGAAATATATTACATAAACCTTAAAAAATGCAATGATATTTACAATGGAAAGGATGTGGTACCATCGTTGTGGTGGGAGGAGTGGTGGGATGAGTAAGAGAGTTCATCAGTCACTCATGGATCTATGAATGATCCTGATGTTGCTGGTTGTGGAGACTGACTTTCCCTCCTCTTGTTTCTCCTCCTCTCTTGTGAAGAAGATGCTGTTTGAGGTGGAGGAACCCAACTATGCCAATGTGCTTGCACTTGAGTTGGGTTTCCTTCAGAGTCATACTCCTGCCAAGTGGTGTAAGTTTCAGAAGGAGAGTAGGCTGGCGCTTCCCATGCTGATGGTGGTTGGGACATAAGGACATATGATGAAGCCCTAGCTGGTTACCAAGCTGGACATTGATCAGTTTGTTGCACTTAGAAGGAGTGTCTCCTTTAAGGCATGCAGTTTGCCTCCTCTTCTTCTTTAGGCTCTTCTTGTTGCATAGGCTCCTCGTAATGTGATGTAAACTCATGACCACACCAAATTCACAAGCTTCTTTATGGTTTTGTCTTGCCATTTTGCACCATCTTTGAAGCTTGTTGATGTGGTCATGAGCATCCTTCAGGGAGCTTTCTTGACTTGTCACTTAATGAGATTTGAAGTGAAACCTTTTGGAATTGTATTCAAGCAACTCATCTACTTCTTGTTCCTCCCCTTGGGATTCCACTTCATTTTTGGCGCCAACATCACCTTCTTTTTGTTCCTCTTCCTCACTACTCTCTTCACTATCTTCGTCACTATCCTCCTCTCATTCTTCTGTAATGGCGCCACCATGGTAGACCTGTCTCTCTGTTGGGAAAAAGTCTATGTTGCTCCTCATGGCTATGGAGGTATGTTGCTCCTTGGGAAGAAGAAACTTTGCTGGCTCCTTGGAGGATTTGAGGAACTAATAGATGTGCTTCCCTTGGATGGTCTTCTCTAGGTAGTGACTCCTATTTAAATAGCCAAGATCCATCCATTATGGTGGCAAAGCAACTTCACTATGCTCATCAAGATCCACCCCACTTACCATCATGATTACTGTCACAACTCTCCCGATGTGCAGTTGAGGGTTCTTCTCTCTCTTCCCCTTGTTCATGATTGATAAACACCTTATTTTGCAAGGGTGAGAATGCAATGAGGTTATCAAACTCAAATGCAAGACAGGTTGTAGTACAGCATGCAAGAGAGAGTCAATCCATACCTAGGGTGATAGAAAATGCAAAGAGAATGCAAGAACTATGCAAATCTAAGCGAAACAAGATAGGTTTTGAGAAAATCCCTAAAAACTAGATGCAGCAACTAAATGGAATGCAAACTATTTTAATATTACCAGGAATGATCAATCTACCATGAGGAACAAACAGAATAATTAAAGGATAAAGCTTCGAATTACTAAAATTCGACTAGTGGATCGACCATGAGATCGACCACTAGATCGAGCAATAACAATCGATCTCGTCTAAAAGTGCAAGAAAAGTAAAACTAACAACCAGGATGCTATCAAAGATCAAGCGAATGACGAGAGAAGATGTAAAGATGCTAAAAGAGAGGGCCTAGGGTTGAGATTCATGGTCAGGGGTTTCAAAGGTTCGACCTTGGGTTGAAAACTTTAAATCGACTCACTTTGTGAGGATCTCTAAGCCTTGAAAACTAAGCAAGATCTATCCATGGCTTTCGGTATAGGTCACTCCTTCATCCTCTCCTCCAAACCCATGGCTTTTGGTGGAAAGAGAGGTCGAAGTGCATGGAAAACAGATTTCAAATGAGTGGCTTAACTAGTCCCCCCAAACTTCCATGGCTTTTGGGAAGGGGTAACTAGTCTCTAGGGTGTGATCTACCGAGGTCCCTGAATCCTGTCAAGGTAAGGAACCTCTCGGATCATGAAACTCTTGGCGTGAGAGTCTTCAAGCATTGAGAGCTCAACACCCTAGAAGAGATATCCATTAAAAGCGCTTAGAAAACCCCAAGATCAAAACCTTTTAGACCCCTTAATCCTCTCAACCTCGAACCCAAATAAACTACTCACTACACATAAGGTAAATCAAGCAAAGCATGGAAAAGGAAACGATGAACATGAAAAGAAAACTAGATTAAGCTGAAAACGATTCGATTACAAGCTAAAGAAAACTCAAGGTTCGACAATCGTCTTCTTCCTTCAAAACCAGAGAGAAAACATAAAAAGATAAGGATGGAAAAGTGTGTGGGAAAAGGACGTCGCCGCCTTCCCAAAATGGCCAAAACAAGCTGATGGTCCCCCCCTCGCTAGCGGCCAAAAGTGGTTGAAAGGACAGAGATCGACTCCGGAATCGAGCGGTTCTCTCGATCATCTCTGAACATCGTGTCTTCAGCTCGATATGGGTCTCGATCATCTTCGGCGGATCGAGTGTTGCATCCGTTCTCGGTATCAATCTTTGGTTGGATCGAGTGGTGTACTCGATCTGGCTCTCGCTCTGCATGGCGTCATTTACGTCTTTACCGTTTGATCGACTGCTTCACTCGATCCTCGTCTCGATCATTCTCCTTGGATTGCCTGGTCTTCTCGATCTTCTGGTCGATCACATCCTAGATCGACCGGCCATGCTCGATCTGCTCCTTGATCTCTGACCCTTAATAAATATCCGAGATTCCACGAACTGCTACAACAGCTTCAGCACGTCCACGAACCTCCACGACTCCAAAGCAGCCAGAAACAATCTAAATGTGATGCAAAATGCAAGGAACATGCGTATGCTGGTGCAAGAATGCTCTAGGACTCTAAGTGATGCAATCTAACCTAAAACGTGATGCAAATGCATGAAAAGCTAACTAATGAGTATGCAAAATGTATGTAATATGCAGTAACATCAACTCCCCCAAATTTACTTCTTGCTTGCCCTCAAGCAACAGAAAATAAGTAAGGAAGAGAGGTTTTAAGAAAAACGAATGGGGGTTTAAACTTCTTGCAAAGGTGCCTTTCAAATGAATCAATCTCAATGTCCTAGTTAACAGTTCTAAAATGCTATGTTCACACTCATACTCCAAAGAACTTAGCCATACTCATCACACAAAGAAATTCAGATCATGACTCTCCTATTCCTAACAATCAAAGAAACTCATCCTTTAACATTCATTAACATTCGAACCATGAATCAAACTTATGCACTTTAAAGCAAAACACATTTGGCTAAGGGTGAAGGTTATGAGCATTGAATGATCTCATTTGAAAAGGGTTTTCAATTAAAACAAGGGTTTCTCTCAAAACTGGTTGAACTTATGCATAATGCTAAGGGTAAAGACAATTGATGCATACATGATCAGATTCTCATCTACCCATGTAAACTAATCAATGATCCTAAACCCCTCTCATTTATCAACTTTTATCCTCACTCACCACTTAGAATCTACCCTTTTTCTTTTCAAAACTTAGCAATCTCCAATTCGAAACAAAAACATTTTAAACTCCTTAGGCTAGTGAAAAGGTTTTGAAAATAACTTTGCTCTTTAAATATTTCTTATTGGTAGCTCTATTATTATTTTTTTTTCTTTTCTCTTTTTTTTTCTTTTTATTTTTATTTGGCACTTAGGCTCTTTTTTTTTCTTTTTCTTTTTATTTTTATTTGGGAGAGCTACCTCCTGAAATTTATTAAAGCATATACTTAGTTTTTAAAGACAACCTTTCACTTAAAACCCATTTCTTTTTTTTAAACACCAAACTCTTTGAAACCGAGAGCAAATAGAAGTAAAAACAACCCCAATGACCCCCCAAACTTATCCTAAGACTATACCTAGCTTCAAAATGCAAAGCTAGCAATCATATGAGAACCAAATCATGTCGCCTAAACCTAACACTTTATGCTAAGTTCAAAACCGAAAAGAAGGCCTCACAAAGATGTCACACAAGAAACATTTGGCTTCAAAGAAGGGTAAGGTTCAAGGTGGGAGTTCTACTTAGACTCACAAAGAGTGGTAAAAAGGAAGAAGAGAGCCTAAATATTTTAAAACCATGTGTTCATTTTCAAATGCATAAGGATGATAATTAGAATTTCAAATTAAGGTTCTCACTTATTAGGACAAGTTTCAAATCATCAGAGTTCAATTCAAGTCACGAAAATCCTAGCAAGTGATCCAAGCATGGTAAGAACTTACTTTCAAAGCATAGACAAAGCATTAGAGAACTACTAACTAGGGCATTGAAACAATTCATAAGTAAAAACACCTTTTTAAGAAACTCTAACCCCTTATGCAAATGCAAACAACCTAGATGCTATGAGAAATTCTAGACTCAATCCTAACATGTTTTGACAAGATGAATGCATCTACATGAATCTTTGAAAAAATTTTAAAAATTTTACCAATTTTTTTTTTCATGAACTAAAGACTCAAGGATGCTAAAGGAAAATAAGATCACAAAACACATGTCAAACCACACATGTACTCCCCCAAACTTGCTTGACACCGTCCCGGTGGCAAACTTATTCAAAGAAGCACCAAAACACAAAGCAAAAAGAAACAAATATGAGCGGTTATGTACAATGGAAGAAGGTTGTTACCTCTGGTCTAGTCTCGGCTGGAACTTGAGGATGTTCCAGAGGAGCTAGAGATTGTTGCTTTGCCCTTGTCGGCTGGTTCTTGGAGAGAATGGCGCACCGGTTGAATGGTGCTGCTTTGTGCCTCGCGGATGACAACTCCACCGGTTGAGAGCCTTCTCTTCTCGGGTTGGTGAGCCTCTTTACTTGCATCCTTCTTAGGCGAGCCTCCTTGAAGTGCCTTGACTTTCTTGCCAAGTTTCTTGAGCATTTTGCCTTGCCACTTATTGATCTTCCTTTGCATCTCCACAACAGATGCTAGGAACTTCTCGGTTTTGGTTCTCGGCTCAAAGTCTAACTTGGGAAGTGTGTAGGCCTCGGGCATCTCATCTTCCGTGGCTGGAGACTCGGACCTTTGACGAGGAGCAATCTCTGAAGCAGGTGGTCCTCCTAGAGGAGCAAAGCACTCCTCTTCCGTGGGCAAGAACTCGATGTTCCCAACACCAAGCAGCTCGGTCTCATCTTTGTTTGGCAGGATGCACACTCTCTTCTTGTCTTCGTCGTCTATGAAGAGGTAGGCGTAGAACCCTTCTGCTGGCGTGCGTCCCAAGCTGTCGGTATTCCTCATGTATGCCTCATCCATGAAAGCTCTGGCTGGTACATGGGCGAAGTCGTGTATAGGGACACCAGCTTGCAAGAATAGAGGAGTGAGGAAGCCGCCAATGTAAGAAGAAGTTGCCTTGCACCGCAAGGCATAAGCCTTGTATTTCACCAAGGAGGCAGCAAGCACACATCCGTAGTTCACCTCGTCGCCGAGCTCATCCTCCATAGGCTCTTCATTTGCATCCGGATCACACACCAAGTGCTTCACGCCTTGGAATAGGAAGCAAAGCTCGGTCTTTGTGACCGTGGGAGCAACTGATCTTCCGCTAAACGTGTTGGCAATCAGCTTCAGAGTGTACCTCAGCACCGGGCTTCTCACTCTCTTGATCTTGGCGGTGTTAGCTTTGTAGTCCTCGTTGCTAATCAGATCCCAAAAGTCGTCTGCTCGTTTGAAGGCAGGAAACTCGACCTTGTTGGCATCTGCGTTGAGACCATACGCTTGACATAGCTCGGGGATGGAGAGGGTGTAGGCTTGATGTCCAACCTTGAAATAGAGGCGACCTTGTGAAGGAACGGGTGAGCTAGGATTCTCGTAACGGAACTCCAACGTGGCAAGGAAGTCTATTGTCACTTCTGGAATGGTTGGGCAATCCATCTGTGACAGACATCTTAGGCCAATGTTCTTGAGGAGTTGGTCGAAATCCCCAAGAATCCCTAGCTTGAACAGCAGCTCTCGATCAGCAAACTTGGTAGGCTCAAACCGAAGCCTTTCTAGCCGTTTCTTGTCCCTCTTCTCATCCTTAGTCCATCTGACCCTCTCTTGAACAGCCACCTCTTGTCCTTCTCCCTCTCGTGCTGTCTCTTCTCTTGTTCTCTTGGGGGCCATTGTACCTGAAACAAGTTTCTCAAGAAGCTTGATAAGCAAAACGGCAGTTTGATGAGAAAATAAGAGAGGAGAAGGAGAAAGCTTATAAGTACTACCCTAGAATTTTGGGGAATTAATAAAAATTATGGCTAAATAAAGGAGAATCAAATCTTTAGATACTAGAAAATCTAGAATTATTTCTTTTACTTAGCTAAATTTTAAAAATCAGAACCGACCCTATCTTCTAGAACAATATCTTGCGAATTTAAAGGAAATTTTCCTAAAGATAAATCATTAAATTCTGAAAATACCTTTGCAAGAATGTTAAAGATCTTTGCTAGCCTTTGAAAACCGAAAACTCTCACTCTCTTTGTTTAAAATTTTCGAGAAAACAAGAATGAGAGGGTCAGAGGTTGTTGGAAACATTTAAAGACTAGCGAAAAGCAAAACCATGGGTAGTAAAGGTGGTTTTCTGACAAAGTCTTGGTCAAGGCACATCTTTCATGGTCAAAGATGCTTGCCTTGACCAAGTTTTGAATTTAAAAATTGGAGGGAAAAGAATAATGGAGGAAAAGAAAATGTTACCTCGGTATGAGAACGAGTTCATTTGGTCGATCTAGGACTCGATCTCATGCCCATAATGGCTTAGATCGAGAGGGTTACTCGATTTGAGACTCGATTCATGATAAATCGAGTCTTGGATCGATTGGCTCCCTCGATCATTGAGATGTTGGCTCCACGGCTAAGTCCTCATGATCGAGCTATGTTCTCGATTTAGGGGTCGATTTGGCATAGATCGAGTGATAGATCGAGTCAAGTGATTGATCTGTTTCCAACAGATTTTCCCGAGAGAAATTAGATCGGTCGATCTATTTTGAATCGATCGATCCTTTTTTGTCAAGGTCGATCTTATCACTCGTTCTCGTCTAGATCGACTGGCTCCTCTCGATTCACTGACTCGATCTAGCAAAGATCGAGTCAGGATCAGTCGATCTAGCACTCGATCTCTAGCCTTGTCTTAACCCCTATCGCCTCCTTTGGACTTCAAAATCAAGGTTTATACTCCTCATACCTGTTCCTACACACTTGCAAAATAAAATCATAAAACTGAAAGAGAAAGAAAGCAGAAATATGTACAAGATAGACATGGGAATGCCTCCCAAGTGCGCTTTCTTTAACGTCTTTAGCTAGACTTTACTTGGTTTAGGCGGATGGTGGGTCTTGGAGAAGCACCGAGGTACTCTCCTTGTCATAGCTGTCTGCCAAGTAAGGCTTGACTCTGTGTCCATTGACGGTGAATGCACTGCCACTCTTTCCCATCAGTGTAACAGCTCCATAAGGTAACACTTCTTGGATCACAAATGGCCCGCTCCACCTTGACTTCAGCTTTCCCGAGAAGAGTTTGAGTCTTGAATTATACAGCAACACTAAACCTCCTTCCTTAAACTGCTTCTTGTGATAGCTGTTGAGATGTTTTGGCTCCTCTCCACACGCTAAATAGTTCACCATATCAGCATAGCACGGGAGATCCTCCTCTTTGAAACTTAACACCTCTTCAAACCGCCCCTATAGCCTTCCACAAACAGCTGTGGTGATCGCCATGAGTTGTTCTTCTGGAAGAGAGTCATCTAAGGGAAGAGAATCGTTGATTCTTAGCTGTGAGAGATGGTCAGCGACTCCGTTTTCTATTCCCTTCTTGTCTTTAATCTCCATGTCAAACTCCTGGAGCAAGAGAATCCACCTCAAGAGCCGAGGCTTAGTGTCTTTCTTCGAATAGATGTATCGCAAAGCAGCGTGATCCGTGTAGACAATAGCTTTGGAACCAACAAGATATGATCTGAACTTCTCAAAGGCGAACACTACTGCAAGCAACTCCTTCTCTGTAGTGGTATACCTTGTTTGCGTGTCATCCAAGGTTCTTGAAGCATAGTAGATCACGTGTAGCTTCTTGTCTTTCTTCTGACCAAGAACAGCTCCTACGGAGTAGTCACTAGCATCACACATGATCTCAAAGGGAAGAGACCAGTCTGGTACTTGGACTATAGGAGCTGATGTAAGGGCTTCCTTGATGGTCACGAAAGCTCTCAAACACTCCTCATCAAACACAAACTCAGCTTCTTTGCACAACAACCGTGTAAGAGGGCGTGCAATCTTGGAGAAGTCCTTGATGAAGCGCCTATAGAACCCGGCATGTCCCAAGAAACTTCTGATACCCTTAACGTTAACTGGCGGCTCAAGACCCATCATGACTTCCACTTTAGCCTGATCAACCTCAATGCCCTTCTCTGATATCTTATGACCAAGCACGATCCCTTCCTTGACCATAAAGTGGCATTTCTTCCAGTTTAGCACCAAGTTTGTCTCTTCACAACGCTTTAGTACCCTGCAAAGATTCAACAAACACGCAGAAAAGGACGCACCGTAGACAGAGAAGTCATCCATGAACACCTCTACCATCTCCTCTATTAGATCGGAGAAGATCGACATCATACACCGCTGAAACGTAGCCGGTGCATTACACAATCCAAACGGCATCCTTCGATACGCGAAGGTACCGTAGGGACATGTGAAGGTCGTCTTCTCCTGATCATTTGGGTGAATTGGTATCTGAAAGAAACCGCTATACCCATCGAGGAAACAGTAGTAAGGGTGATTAGCAAGTCTCTCAAGCATTTGATCAATAATAGGCAAATGGAAATGGTATTTCCTAGTTGCAAGGTTATGTTTCCTATAATCAATCCACATCCTATGACCAGTGATGGTTCTAGTAGGAATAAGCTCATCCTTTTCATTTCTTGTGACCGTGATCCCTCCCTTCTTAGGCACCACGTGTACAGGAGAAACCCACGTGCTGTCACTTATGGGATAGATCACGTCAGCCTCTAAAAGCTTAAGGATCTCATTCTTAACAACCTCTTTCAAATTAGGATTCAAACGCCTTTGATGTTCTATAGAAGAGGCGTTCTCATTATCCAAGTGAATCCTGTGAGTGCAAAGCATTGGTGAAAGGCCCTTGATGTCACTTAAAGAGTACCCAATGGCCTTCCTATACTTTCTCAGCTCAGTAAGGTGCGAGTGCAACTCATCATCACTTAAGTTTTCATTCACAATCACGGGATAGGTGTTATTAGGCCCTAAGAAAGCATACCTTAGCCCTTTTGGGAGCTCCTTTAGGTCCACCTTTGGGGCTAACAGCTCGCTCCAGTAATCCTCGTGGCTGTTGCTGTTGACTTGCTCCTTGGAACTCTCCTTAGAACCCGAGGCATGGCCCTTAAGACTGCTTTCCTCAACCGCTATCCCCTCTGAAATCGAGTCCTCCAGTCGATCTTCCTCTCGATGTCGTCTAGATCGAGCCATTTCGCTCGATTCACTTACTCGATTTGATGTGGATCGAGTAAGGGATCGAGACGCTGAACCGATCTCCTGATTGGACCCCAAAATGATCAGGAGGTCTCTCTCGATCGTCGACTCGATTGTTTTTCCGGATCGATCATTCCTCTCGATCTGTATGTCGATTGCTGCACCGGATCGAGTAGTGTTCTCGATTGCCTTGTCGATCTGACTTCGGGATCGAGTGATAGCGTCGATCTCGGGGTCGATCTCTAGGCAGTAGCCTTTATCCTTCTTAACAATCTTCCTAGAATCCAGCAAGTTGACGTACTCCTGGGTCTTCTGATCCACATAGCCAATCGCCCCTGGCTCCTTAGTCAGCGCTAGCTTCAGATGGTCTTCTAGAGCGAGCTCTTCCAGCAACTCATCCGCTAAGGCATCCATCGTTTCAATGTAGAAGGCTTGCCCTTCTATGGTTGGCTTCTTCTGAACCTCATTGATATCGAAGTCTAACCTTATCTCCTTTCCCAAGTGCAAGGCAATCTTCCCGTTCTTGACGTCGATGATAGCCCCGGCGGTTGCAAGGAATGGTCTTCCTAGGATAAGTGGGTCCTTAGGTTCTTCATCCATCTCCAACACGACGAAGTCTGTAGGCACGTTCACACCAATGATTCGCACCGGTAGATCTTCAAGCCGCCCCACTGGTAGTCTCACACTTCTATTAGCCAGTACCAACGAGATCCTACAGACTTTGAAACGAGTAAAGCCAAGCTTCTTAGCCACGGAGTGAGGCATCTGGTTTATGCTAGCTCCGAGATCACATAGGCAACTCTTGAACTCTAGAGGACCTAAAGCGCAGGGTATAGTAAAGCTTCCAGGGTCTCGCAACTTCTTAGGGACTATCTCCTTATGTATCACAGCACTACACTCTTCACTTAGAACAAGTACCTCCTTGCTTTCCTTATTCTTCTTCGCGAGAGTGTCTTTGAAGAATTTGGCACATTTAGGCATCATTGCAAGGCAGTCAACGAGAGGTAGCTTGATTTCCACGTCCTTAAGATGCTTCTCAAAGAGGATTCTATGCTTCTCTATGAGTTGCTTCTTGAAACGGCCAGGAAAAGGCAGCTTAGGTACATACGGTGGAGGCACATAAGCATTCTTCTCCTTAGTAGTTTGCTCAGCTTTCTTCTCAGTAACTGCTTTGTCTCCTCTTCTTGGCCCTTGGATCCAAACGTTGTCAAAGTTAATCTCATCATCATCAGCTGAAGGCTTACCCTCCCCCTCTTGAATTACAACATCCTCGTTGTTCTTAGTAGAGACCGGAGGTTCTAGCTCTTTGCCGCTTCTCAACGTTATGGTGTTGGCATACTCCTTAGGATTCGGCTCACACTTGCCCGGAAGGCTATTCTGTCCACTTGTACTTGCTTTCCCCTTCTCTAGCTGCTTGATCTTATTGTTTAAGTTGGTGATCTGAGTGGAAAAGTCAGTGAGAGACGAGTCTAGACGAGTGTTCATCTCGGCGAACTTCTGGTTTGTAGAGGCTTGCCCTTGTATCAGCTGTTGAAACATTGCCTGAACCGGATCAACTTGTTGTTGCATCGGCTGTTGCTGCTGAGGTGCAAAGCCCGGAGGGTAGTTAGGCGTATAACCCTTGTTACTTTGATGTTGCCCTTGGAAGTTGTTCTGCCCTTGACCTTGGAAACCACCACTCGGCTGAAAACCTTTGTTGTAAGGGATGAAAGGTTTTGCTTGCTGAGCAGGGTACACTTGATCTTTAGGGTTGGCAACATTGGTGCTTCGGTAGGAGAGGTTGTTGTTCTGGTTGTAGCCTTGAGGTTTGTAGTTGTTCTGTCCCGCCACCCAATTGGCTTCTTCCTAGCTCAACTCAAGCTCCTCTTGATTCTCATCAGCTTCACCAACAAAGTGAACGTGCTTCTGATTGTCTAACACCAGCTTGTCTATCTTCTCATGCAAAGATTTCAGCTCCTTTTTGTGAGACTCTAGCTCTGATCCTCTCGGTGCACGGTCATAGTCCTCAGCGTAGTTGCCATCACTCAATGCCAAATTTTCTATCAGCTCCATACCCTCTTCTACCTCCTGACCAAGGAAGTTCCCTTTGCTAGCTGTGTCAAGCAACAACCGGATCTTTGGTCAAGCTCCACGGTATATGGTGCTGAGTAGGGTCTCCTCGCTGAAACCGTGATGAGGACATTGGATCGTGTAGTCTTTGAAACGCTCCATTGCCTCGTTGAATGTCTCATTGTTTCGTTGAGTGAAGCCGCTGATTTCGCTTCTCAACTGTGCTGTCCTGGTGCTAGAGAAGAACTTCGAGAGAAAGGCCTTCTTACACTCGGCCCATGAGGTGATGGTGCCTTGTGGGAGGGTCTTCTCCCAATACCTAGCTTTGTCTCCGAGTGAAAAGGGAAAGAGACGCAGCTTGAAAGCATCTTCGGATATGCCATTGATCTTGATCATCCCACATACTTGCTCGAAGTTGTCAAGGTGCTCCAAGGGATCTTCCATTGCTAAGCCGTGGAACTTGTTGTTTTGCACCATGGAGATGAAACCTGGCTTGATCTCGAAGTTGTTGTTTTGTACAGGAGGAGGAGTGATCCCAAACCTATTGTGATGAGTATTGGGAGCATCTCCGGCTCCTATGATCCTTGGGGGTCTAGCCGCGTGTTGGGGGTTTCCATTGCCCCTTCCCACTGCCCCATGAGCTGGAGGAGGTGCCTCTCGATGCTCGTGTTCAGCCATAGCTTCAAAGTCAACCAAACCGTGCTGAACAATCTCCTCAAATGCTCTGGCTTGTTCGCTGACTCTTCTTTGCCGTGAATGACCAAGCTGATGAATATCGTCCAAAGGTGGAAGTAGATTGTTATCTCCCCGTGAACGAAGATTCATATACCTAAAAACACACGTTTGAGAGTAGAATGATTAGTAACTTAAACAAGGTAAAGACTTAGTCTTTGCTAAGAACCAAATCTCTATGTTCTCTAAACAATCCTAGGACGGCAACGGCACCATTTGATAAACACCTTATTTTGCAAGGGTGAGAATGCAATGGGGTTATCAAACTCAAATGCAAGAAAGGTTGTAGTACAGCATGCAAGAGAGAGTCAATCCATACCTAGGATGGTAGAAAATGCAAAGAGAATGCAAGGACTATGCAAATCTAAGCGAAACAAGATAGGTTTTGAGAAAATCCCAAAAAACTAGATGCAGCAACTAAATGGAATGCAAACTATTTTAATATTACCAGGAATGATCAAACTACCATGAGGAACAAACAGAATAATTAAAGGACAAAGCTTCGAATTACTAAAATTCGACTAGTGGATCGACCATGAGATCGACCACTAGATCGAGCAATAACAATCAATCTCGTCTAAAAGTGCAAGAACAGTAAAACTAATGACCAGGATGCTATCAAAGATCAAGCGAATGACGAGAGAAGATGTAAAGATGCTAAAAGAGAGGGCCTAGGGTTGAGATTCATGGTCAGGGGTTTTAAAGGTTTGACCTTGGGTTGAAAACTTTAAATCGACTCACTTTGTGAGGATCTCTAAGCCTTGAAAACTAAGCAAGATCTATTCGTGGCTTTCGGTATAGATCATTCCTTCATCCTCTCCTCCAAACCCATGGCTTTTGATGGAAAGAGAGGTCGAAGGGCATGGAAAACAGATTTCAAATGAGTGGCTTAACTAGTCCTCCAAACTTCCATGGCTTTTGGGAAGGGGTAACTAGTCTCTAGGGTGTGATCTTCCGATGTCTCTGAATCCTGTCAAGGTAAGGAACCTCTCGGATCATGAAGCTCTTAGCGTGAGAGTCTTCAAGCATTGAGAGCTCAACACCCTAGAAGAGATAGCCATTAAAATCTCTTAGAAAACCCCAAGATCGAAACCTTTTAGACCCCTTAATCCTCTCAACCCCGAACCCAAATAAACTACTCACTACACATAAGGTAAATCAAGCAAAGCATGGAAAAGGAAACGATTAACATGAAAAGAAAACTAGATTAAGCTGAAAACGATTCGATTACAAGCTAAAGAAAACTCAAGGTTCGACAATCATCTTCTTCCTTCAAAACCCGAGAGAAAACATAAAAAAGATAAGGATGGAAAAGTGTGTGGGAAAAGGACGTCGCCGCCTTCCCAAAATGGCCAAAACAAGCTGATGGTCCCCCCCCCCCCCCCCCCCCTCGCTAGCGGCCAAAAGTGGTTGAAAGGACAGAGATCGACTCCGGGATCGAGCGGTTCTCTCGATCATCTCCGAACATCGTGTCTTCAGCTCGATCTTAGTCTCGATCATCTTCGGCGGATCGAGCGTTGTATCCGATCTCGATATCGATCTTTGGTTGGATCGAGTGGTGTACTCGATCTGGCTCTCGCTATGCATGGCGTCATTTACGTCTGTACCGTTTGATCGACTGCTTCACTCAATCCTCGTCTCGATCATTCTCCTTGGATCACCTGGTCTTCTCGATCTTCTGGTCGATCACATCCTAGATCGACCGGCCATGCTCGATCTGCTCCTCGATCTCTGACCCTTATTAAATATCTGAGCTTCCACGAACTGCTACAACAGCTTCAGTACATCCACGAACCTCCACGACTCCAAAGCAGCCAGAAACAACCTAAATGTGATGCAAAATGCAAGGAACATGCGTATGCTGGTGCAAGAATGCTCTAGGACTCTAAGTGATGCAATCTAACCTAAAACGTGATGCAAATGCATGAAAAGCTAACTAATGAGTATGCAAAATGTATGTAATATGCTGTAACATCAATGATCCAGCTCCTATATGTGAAGAGCTGCTCCAAGAGGATAGTCACATAATAAGGAAGCTCTTCTGACCTGTTGATAGTCTCTCCACTCTTGCTGTAGAGCACTAGGTGCAGCATTCCATTAAAGATGATGTCCATTTATGAGTATATCTAACAACAGGATGCCTTAGATCCTTGTTCTTTGTGACTGCTGGAGTGAAGTGATCAATGCCAATCACTTCCCAAAGCTTGGCATGATCTCCCATTCTAATCTCCATAGGGGTACATACCAAGGATGGCTGAGAGCTCTTGGAAAGTGGCTGTAAACTTCTGCTTTCCAAGTCTAAAGGATATCCAGCCATCTCCATGTCAAGCTCACTCTCATAACTCACCACTTGAAAAGTGGAGAGCTGAATGGTGAGATGTTGGTATAAGGGAAGCACCAGCTCCATGAACTTGCCAACCCCATCCCTTCAAAGATTCTTTTACAATCTTCATAGATCCCAAGCGCCTTCATTGTGGGGATACAAGGGTACCTTGTAGCCTTGAAAGTGCACTGGTTGAAGAGTTCTACAAACTCCTTGCACTTGGTTGCTTAATTGGGGCTTCTTATACAACTTTGCCCTTCCCTTTGTCCTTAGACTTGGTTGCCTTGCTTCCCACTACCTTTTTTCCAGAAGCTTTTGAGGATTGTTCTTCAGCAACACCCTTGCCCTTGTCCTTGATTACAAGTGTAGTAGAGGGCGCCTTCTTCCTAGGTGTTTGGCTCTTGTTCTTAGCAGCTTCCATTGTTTTCCCTATAGTACGTACAAGTTTAATTCTCAAAAGATAATAAGTTTGGGGACAAAGGATGAAGAACAATGATTCAAAGCTCTAAAAAAATATTTTCTCAAATCTAAGAGACGCCTAACTAGTTTAAAAACATTGCAAACCTCTTAAAAAGCAAGAGAATTCAAGAGCAAATGAATCATAAACATGCTAGAATTCTAAGCAACATCGTAACAACTTATGCATATGATCCTAACATGGTGGCTTTTAAACAATATGAGAAGTGATAATGCAAGAAGAACTTAAGGTAAAGCAAGCTAGTGGTTTTATTTGTATTGGTTACTAATCATCTTTAACTGTCATTGCTGTTTTCAGGTGTATGAACCTTAGATCAAGAGGCTCTAGCAACTTAGTGGATTTCATAGATAACATTAACTTGCTGGACAGAGGTCAAAGAGCAAGGAGACTAAGGGAAAGACTGCAACACTTTGAGAGATTATGGATGAACATCCAAGATCAAGGTGTTGATGATATGAGGTTTCAAGGATCTCAAGGAGCAGCTGGAATTCAGGGCCAACAGGGCCAACAAGGGGTTCAAGGACTGCAAGGAGATGTGTCCAATGCTTACAACAACATAACATGAATCCTCCCTCCAGCTGTTCAGAACAACAATTTTGAGATCAAGTCTGGTCTGATATCCATGGTATAAGGAAGTAAGTTTCATGGCTTACCTCTAGAAGACCCCTTGGACCATCTCGACAACTTTGATAGGCTCTGTTCTCTCACCAAGATTAATAGAGTTAGTGAAGATGGTTTTAAGTTGAGGCTCTTTCCATTCTCTCTAGGAGACAAAGCTCATCAACGGGAGAAAAACTTACCTCAGGGAACCATCACAAGCTGGGATGAGTGTAAGAGAGCATTCTTGGCCAAGTTCTTTTCTACATCAAGGACAACTAGAATCAGGAATGAAATCTCTGGTTTTGCTCAAAGGAAAAATGAGAATTTTGGTGAAGCATGGGAAAGGTTCAAAGGGTACACACTTTAGTGCCCACGCCATGGGTTTTCACAAGCTTCACTCCTCTCCACTCTCTACAGAGGTGCCCTCCCAAAGATCAGAAGGCTCTTGGATACAGCATCTAATGGTAAGGATGAGCTGGAGTACAACAAGAAGGAGATCAAAGCTCTTCATGAGAAGATTGATCAGTTGCTAAGGGAAAAGAAGGAAGTTAACTTTGTTGGAGACTTGGTTCAGATTGAAGATCAAGAAGCTTGCCAAGTTGAAGAGATGAGCTATCTTGCGAATCAAGGAGGTTACAATGGCTATGAGAACTACAGGAACAATCCTAACCTCTCTTACATGAGTAACAATGTAGCCAACCCTCAAGATCAGGTCTACCCACCTCAACAACAACAGCAAGCTGGTCAAGCAAGACCTTTTGTGCCTTACAACAACAACAATCAAGGCTTTCAATAAAGGAACAACAACTTCCATCCTAGAGCGCCTTTCAACCCTCCAGGATTCAATGCTCAAGCACCAGCCAAGCCTCTTCCAGCACTCAAGACTGTGAGATCAAGAGTCTCATCCAATAAGTGCTGCAATCTCAGATCAATGGTACCTTGGAGATGAATAAGAAGTTTGCTGAGGTGCACAACAAGATAGACTATGTTCATGTGGAGCTCACAAACAAGTTTGATGGTCTAGCTGCAAGAGTGAAGGCTTTGAAGAACAACATAAGAGTAGCTATTGCACCACGACCCCAAGGTAACCTTACAAGAACGTATGAGATGAATCCCAAAGATTACTGCTAAGTTGTTGATTCTAAAGATGCTTTGAGTACTGCTGAGGAAGAAGCTATTATAGAAGAGTTCTTGTCATTGCTCAATGAGGACATTGAAGACCAAAGTGAAGGGGAAGACCTTGTCCATGTTTCTGATGCTAAGAAGGAGGTTCAAGCTGATTTGATTCCAGTTTACTAGCCTGATATTCCATTTCCATGAAGATTCGAGCATAAGCTAGTCAAGAAGTACTCAAGCCTTTATGCTTCTCAAATGGAGATGAGAGGTCTAGATGCTGAAGAAGAGTTTGGGAAAGTACTAGCCAAGGTTGAGGAATCAGAGGTCATGGAGCTGAACATCAAGAAACTTGGAGATCTTGGCTTGCTTTACTCTCCGATGTGAGCTCAAAGGGAGAACCTTCAAGAGTTGTTTGTGTGACTTGGGTGCTAGTATAAATCTGTTGCCATCAACTACAACTAAGGAGTTGGGTTACACCAAGTTCCAGCAAAGCAATGTGTCTCTAACCATTGCTGATGGCACAGTGAAGTCACCATTGGGATCCCTCAAAGATGTGCCTATGATGATTGAAGGAGTAACAATCCCAACAGACTTCTTAGTCTTGGATGTTGAGGGCCAGATCAAGAATGCGATCATTATAGGAAGACCCTTCTTTGCTTCAGTTGGAGCAGTCTTTGACGCCAGGGGCACTACAGAGCTTAGGCTCACCAAGGAGAAGGTCTTGAAGTTTGATAGCAAGGGTAACATGCTAGAGCATGAACATGCTTTCTCAATGGAGTTGATGAAGCTAAAGGGAGTTGATAAGCATTGGCCAGAGTTTGAAGGCTAGACTGGAGAGAGCTTTGGTGGCTGCTGCTTGTCAAGGTTGTTTCAAGATACCACTGAACAGGAGGTCCTCCAAGTGGTTGGTTCTAAGATGTTGAATGAAATTCAGTTGGGTCTTGAAGAAGGAGGAGTGGTCTTGAGACCATTTGGCTCCAAGAATGGTAATGTCTACTTCAAGATGAAGCAGTCTAAGCCTTTTGCTGTGTTCAAGATAGATGGTGTCACCAAGAGAGTCAAGGGGAACAAGGTGCCACTAAGGAGTTCCAAGACTCCTTCTCCTTACCTCCACTAAAGAGGTAATTAAAGTCAAGCTTAGTGACATTAAACAAGCACACTTGGGAGGTAGTCCCATGGTATCCTTGTACATAGTTATGCTTTTAGTTGATGTTTTATGCATTTTGAGTGTTCTTAGAAGCAGGAGTTTGGATAAGGGGATGAGAAGATGTTTGGGGAATCAAAGAAGATGCATTTTGGTTAACATCGAGCTCCAACATCAAGCATGCCAGCTCGATGTTGTCTACCTCGATCAAGGGAGCTCGATGTTGTGGAATCAGCAATGCATCGGGCAAGTACATCGATCACTTATGATCGATGTGGGAAAGGAAGTGTCTCGGGTTAATCACATCGATCATGTACATCGTACGATGTAATCAACCCGAGAGTCAGACAAACAACATCGGTCAGACACAACATACAATGTGAGAAGAAGTGGAACAATTTGGTGCACATCGGACACTAACTGACTGAGAGTTTGGCAATTTACATTGAGCAACAACATCGATCAAGGGTTGCTCAGTGCCTACATCGTACATCAACATAGTACGATGTTAAGGGGCAGGTGGTTTTGGAACTTACATCAGTCAGCTACATCAAGAAACCATGCTCGATGTGGCCAGCGAGGTAAGTAGTTCTAACTTTAAAATTTTTCCCTCTCTTGGTTTGAAGCCAAGGGAGTTTGAATTTAGTAGGAGTTATTGGTTCTTGTATTTTGGTGGATTTAGAAATCTTCTTTTGATTTGATAAATTTATTGATTTCAAAATCAGCAAAATAGAAAAAAATCAAATCCACTCAAATACCAAGGTTAGACCTTGTATTTAAGGAGGTGTTATTGGTTCTTGTATTTTAATGGATTTGAGAATCCAAACCAAATTCAGTGTTATTGGTTCTTGTATTTTAAAATCTATATTGAAATACAGTGTTATTGGTTCTATGATTTTAAAATTCATAATGAAATACAGTGTTATTGGTTCTATCATTTTAAAATATAAGATTTGAGTTTTAATTGAATTTGAATGGATTTGGAAGAATTTTCATGACTAAAATACAAAGACTTAGTAGGAGTTATTGGTTCTTGTATTTTGGTGGATTTAGAAATCTTCTTTTGATTTGATAAATTTATTGATTTCAAAATCAGCAAAATAGAAAAAAATCAAATACACTCAAATACCAAGGTTAGACCTTGTATTTAAGTCTTTGTATTTTAGTCATGAAAATTCTTCTAAATCCATTCAAATTCAATTAAAACTCAAATCTTATATTTTAAAATGATAGAACCAATAACACTGTATTTCATTATGAATTTTAAAATCATAGAACCAATAACACTGTATTTCAATATAGATTTTTAAATACAAGAACCAATAACACTGAATTTGGTTTGGATTCTCAAATCCATTAAAATACAAGAACCAATAACACCTCCTTAAATACAAGGTCTAACCTTGGTATTTGAGTGGATTTGATTTTTTTCTATTTTGCTGATTTTGAAATCAATAAATTTATCAAATCAAAAGAAGATTTCTAAATCCACCAAAATACAAGAACCAATAACTCCTACTAAATTCAAACTCCCTTGGCTTCAAACCAAGAGAGGGAAAAATTTTAAAGTTAGAACTACTTACCTCGCTGGCCACATCGAGCATGGTTTCTTGATGTAGCTGACTGATGTAAGTTCCAAAACCACCTGCCCCTTAACATCGTACTATGTTGATGTACGATGTAGGCACTGAGCAACCCTTGATCGATGTTGTTGCTCAATGTAAATTGCCAAACTCTCAGTCAGTTAGTGTCCGATGTGCACCAAATTGTTTCCACTTCTTCTCACATTGTATGTTGTGTCTGACCGATGTTGTTTGTCTGACTCTCGGGTTGATTACATCGTACGATGTACATGATCGATGTGATTAACCCGAGACACTTCCTTTCCCACATCGATCATAAGTGATCGATGTACTTGCCCGATGCATTGCTGATTCCACAACATCGAGCTCCCTTGATCGAGGTAGACAACATCGAGCTGGCATGCTTGATGTTGGAGCTCGATGTTAACCAAAATGCATCTTCTTTGATTCCCCAAACATCTTCTCATCCCCTTATCCAAACTCCTCCTGCTTCTAAGAACACTCAAAATGCATAAAACATCAACTAAAAGCATAACTATGTACAAGGATACCATGGGACTACCTCCCAAGTGTGCTTGTTTAATGTCACTAAGCTTGACTTTAATTACCTCTTTAGTGGAGGTAAGGAGAAGGAGTCTTGGAACTCCTTAGTGGCACCTTGTTCCCCTTGACTCTCTTGGTGACACCATCTATCTTGAACACAGCAAAAGGCTTAGACTGCTTCATCTTGAAGTAGACATTACCATTCTTGGAGCCAAATGGTCTCAAGACCACTCCTCCTTCTTCAAGACCCAACTGAATTTCATTCAACATCTTAGAACCAACCACTTGGAGGACCTCCTGTTCAGTGGTATCTTGAAACAACCTTGACAAGCAGCAGCCACCAAAGCTCTCTCCAGTCTAGCCTTCAAACTCTGGCCAATGCTTATCAACTCCCTTTAGCTTCATCAACTCCATTGAGAAAGCATGTTCATGCTCTAGCATGTTACCCTTGCTATCAAACTTCAAGACCTTCTCCTTGGTGAGCCTAAGCTCTGTAGTGCCCCTGGCGTCAAAGACTGCTCCAACTGAAGCAAAGAAGGGTCTTCCTATAATGATCGCATTCTTGATCTGGCCCTCAACATCCAAGACTAAGAAGTCTGTTGGGATTGTTACTCCTTCAATCATCATAGGCACATCTTTGAGGGATCCCAATGGTGACTTCACTGTGCCATCAGCAATGGTTAGAGACACATTGCTTTGCTGGAACTTGGTGTAACCCAACTCCTTAGTTGTAGTTGATGGCAACAGATTTATACTAGCACCCAAGTCACACAAACAACTCTTGAAGGTTCTCCCTTTGAGCTCACATCGGAGAGTAAAGCAAGCCAAGATCTCCAAGTTTCTTGATGTTCAGCTCCATGACCTCTGATTCCTCAACCTTGGCTAGTACTTTCCCAAACTCTTCTTCAGCATCTAGACCTCTCATCTCCATTTGAGAAGCATAAAGGCTTGAGTACTTCTTGACTAGCTTATGCTCGAATCTTCATGGAAATGGAATATCAGGCTAGTAAACTGGAATCAAATCAGCTTGAACCTCCTTCTTAGCATCAGAAACATGGACAAGGTCTTCCCCTTCACTTTGGTCTTCAATGTCCTCATTGAGCAATGACAAGAACTCTTCTATAATAGCTTCTTCCTCAGCAGTACTCAAAGCATCTTTAGAATCAACAACTTAGCAGTAATCTTTGGGATTCATCTCATACGTTCTTGTAAGGTTACCTTGGGGTCGTGGTGCAATAGCTACTCTTATGTTGTTCTTCAAAGCCTTCACTCTTGCAGCTAGACCATCAAACTTGTTTGTGAGCTCCACATGAACATAGTCTATCTTGTTGTGCACCTCAGCAAACTTCTTATTCATCTCCAAGGTACCATTGATCTGAGATTGCAGCACTTATTGGATGAGACTCTTGATCTCACAGTCTTGAGTGCTGGAAGAGGCTTGGCTGGTGCTTGAGCATTGAATCCTGGAGGGTTGAAAGGCGCTCTAGGATGGAAGTTGTTGTTCCTTTATTGAAAGCCTTGATTGTTGTTGTTGTAAGGCACAAAAGGTCTTGCTTGACCAGCTTGCTGTTGTTGTTGAGGTGGGTAGACCTGATCTTGAGGGTTGGCTACATTGTTACTCATGTAAGAGAGGTTAGGATTGTTCCTGTAGTTCTCATAGCCATTGTAACCTCCTTGATTCGCAAGATAGCTCATCTCTTCAACTTGGCAAGCTTCTTGATCTTCAATCTGAACCAAGTCTCCAACAAAGTTAACTTCCTTCTTTTCCCTTAGCAACTGATCAATCTTCTCATGAAGAGCTTTGATCTCCTTCTTGTTGTACTCCAGCTCATCCTTACCATTAGATGCTGTATCCAAGAGCCTTCTGATCTTTGGGAGGGCACCTCTGTAGAGAGTGGAGAGGAGTGAAGCTTGTGAAAACCCATGGCGTGGGCACTAAAGTGTGTACCCTTTGAACCTTTCCCATGCTTCACCAAAATTCTCATTTTTCCTTTGAGCAAAACCAGAGATTTCATTCCTGATTCTAGTTGTCCTTGATGTAGAAAAGAACTTGGCCAAGAATGCTCTCTTACACTCATCCCAGCTTGTGATGGTTCCCTGAGGTAAGTTTTTCTCCTGTTGATGAGCTTTGTCTCCTAGAGAGAATGGAAAGAGCCTCAACTTAAAACCATCTTCACTAACTCTATTAATCTTGGTGAGAGAACAGAGCCTATCAAAGTTGTCGAGATGGTCCAAGGGGTCTTCTAGAGGTAAGCCATGAAACTTACTTCCTTATACCATGGATATCAGACCAGACTTGATCTCAAAATTGTTGTTCTGAACAGCTGGAGGGAGGATTCATGTTATGTTGTTGTAAGCATTGGACACATCTCCTTGCAGTCCTTGAACCCCTTGTTGGCCCTGTTGGCCCTGAATTCCAGCTGCTCCTTGAGATCCTTGAAACCTCATATCATCAACACCTTGATCTTGGATGTTCATCCATAATCTCTCAAAGTGTTGCAGTCTTTCCCTTAGTCTCCTTGCTCTTTGACCTCTGTCCAGCAAGTTAATGTTATCTATGAAATCCACTAAGTTGCTAGAGCCTCTTGATCTAAGGTTCATACACCTGAAAACAGCAATGACAGTTAAAGATGATTAGTAACCAATACAAATAAAAACATGATCTTAGAGATTCTACAAATCCAAATGATCCAAATAATAACCCCAATGGCAACGGCGCCAAATTGATACTAGAGTTTTGAGCTCTTTCTCAATCACCCTTGTACTAGTCAATTGTAGCACAGCGTAGGGTTTTAAGTCAATCCAAGGGGTTAAGCTAGATTCCACTAGGATTATAGTAGAAAGCTTTAAGTCAAGTGAATCAAAGAAGAGAGTTGTTTAACAGAACTAAACTATCAACCTAAGTGAACATTCAACCAAGCAAAACTCAAGAAAGCAATACTTAGCAATGATCAAGTACAAAACAGAGCAAGCGAAAACAGAACTTTAGCAAATTCGAAATTCAAAGGTTAAAAGACAAGGATCCTAGATGTGGTTATTGACTTGGGGGAATTCAAAGGCAAGACTAAGGTGCTTACAATCTCATTGACAATGCAAACAAGCAAGCAATGCTAATTCATAGGCATAGAGTTCACAATCAAGCAAGTTAAGTTCAATCTCTTAATAAATATATAACCCTTTGCTAATCATCCTAACAAGAAAACTCTCATTAGTGCTAGAACAATCAAAAAGCAAGCAGAACCAACTCTATTCAAGCTAAAATACTTCTTAGACAGTCAATCTCTTGAGCTAAGACAGACAAATCCTTTATTAAACAAGATCAGCATTTTATCAAACACTTGGTAGACATAAGATGAAGCCTAAATCTAAATTCATGTGAGCAAGATAAATCTAGCCTAAGCACAGATAAATAGAGAGGAATCAACCTAATTAATCACTAACGAACCCTAATCAAGCCTCTAAATTCCTCTAATCTACCACATCCTTAATGCAAAGAGAATGCAAACTATAAACTAAATGCAACCTAAGTCTAAAAGGAAAGGAAAATGGGACTAAAGAGAAGGAAAACATACAAAATGAAACCAAAACATGAAATTAAGTGCAAGCCTAAATGATGTAAATATGAGAGATATCATAGCTGTTTTGGATGTTTCTACGACCTGATTCTTGAACTTCGAAGCTACTTCTGGTGCTTTGCCTTTATCAGAGGCTCTCGGCTGTGAATTCCATGCAGGCTTGGCTCTAGCAGTGGAGGCTGACTTCCCCTTGACGTGCTTCTCAGCTTATACAGCTAAGTGTAGTAGCTCATCCAAAACTCGGTAAGTAGTCCTCTCCACTTTCCTTGTTATCCGGTCATGTAGCCCATCAATGAACTGTGCCATGAGTGTTTCTTAGGTTTCATTCGTCTCTAATCGGTTCTTGAGTAGCTCAAACTTCTCAAGATACTCCTCTACAGACTTGGTGCCTTGTGTAAGCTTCCTGAACTTCTTGTGTAGCTCGTGGTGGTAGTTGGAAGCAACATATCTCTTTCTCAAGTGATATCGCATGATGGCCCTAGTAGTGATTTGATCATGTATATGCCTCCTTCTCTCCAAACCCTCTCTGTCCCACCAAGAGAGAGCGTTCTCGGTCAGCTGTGCAGCAGCTAGGGAGACCTTCTTAGCATCATTGTAGTCGTAGTAGTCGAAGATATACTCCATTCTCCTCTCCCAATCCACATACGCCTCGGGGTTAACTCTTCCAGCAAAGGTTGGAGCTGTAAGCTTGATATCCTTTCCTCCAAGCCACGGTTGATCATCTTCTATCTCTCTCTCTCTCCTATGATGGTCATGGTGTCTCCTTTGCCTCGGGTCAGGATCATCCTCTCCCAAACTCGGCATGTCCCCAACAGCTTCACTATCTCCTTTAGGTTTGGGGGTTCTCTCACGGTTCCTCGGACCGTTAGGTGCTCCAGGAGGGGGTGCGGGTGGCATTCGCTATCTCCTCTAATTGATTCATCCTAGCATTGATGCCTTGAATAGACTCGAGCAACTGTCTCATAATGTCAGCTTGATATGCTTCTCCCATCGTATATCCTACAAAACTCTTAAAGAACAAGTGTTGAATGGATTCTTAGGATATAACTAAATACGCCAACAATAGCTTATAAACTATAGTCCTAGTACTTAGAGATATTAAAAATCGTTCTACACAAGTAATGAAGCCACATGATATGAATATGCAAGCAAGATGTATTTGGAAACAAAAAAGGCAATGGCAATACTCGCTATATGACTAATATGGAAAGAGTTTTTAAAAACCGAATATGTAGAATGCAAACTTATCAAATTTTTTTTAATAAAAATAAGCAAACCAAAGATATGGAATAATGATAAAAACTTCTTTTTGGGATTTTGTGGGTTTTAAAAGGAATCAAAGCAACAAAAACAATGAAAAATTTTAATTTTTTTTTGTAATAGATGAATGAATGAATCTAAAAACTACCAAACTGGAAATGAAATGCAAAGGGATAGAGTACACCTGTTTAGGAGCCTCTCGGCTCTGATACCAGATGACACAAGATCCAAATGGGGGATCTTTGCGAGCTGATTGAGCTAAAACCGCTGGTTATTCAACTCTCTCAGTTTTAGTCAAGCGATGGTTGATGGAATGATGTGGATCGAGTATGGAACCAAACAAGGGGATGTTCAACTCGCCTTCAATGATCAAGAGATGAAATACGGATGGTAGATGAATGGAACGAAGTCGCAACTGGGTTTTATGTTGAGAAACCTTGATAAGACAAACAGAACTCTCAAATTATAAATCGCTTAAACTCTTAGAGAACTAGGTGTTTTTGTACTTAGACAAAAGGTTGCTGCTTTATTGAACTAGGGTAAATGATACACGGCTGTGAGGAGACTTTATAAATAGTCCGAACAGCTTTGCCCTTCTAAGAGACTTTGATGAGGACATCTCAATTGAACCGGACCTCACTGAACCGCAGCTTCAAGATTCTCAAGAACTAGAAATACCTGTCCCAAACAAAGGCGCCATGACTAGACAAAGAGCTCACTCACTTCGAAACAAGTATAACCAAGCCATACTACAAGCAATGTCCAAAGCTGACCAAGAAAGCAACATATATACATGGACCTGCTCATTTGAATACATAGAAGACCGAAGTCAAGACCCAACGGACAAAACTCAAGAAAGCTGGCCCTTGTTATCAAAAGAAACCCACAACAACATATTCACGGTTGACATTCAACAGGAGGGGACGTAAAAGGAATCAAGAGATCATCACTTTAAACTAAACTCGTCAAAGGCTAGTAAAGGTAAGTATCTAAATTATTTCAACCATTTTTTATAGTTTGACTAATCCCAAACCTTGCTCCTTTTTATTTACATTGAGTACCCTGATTCAGGAGAGCTCCTTGTTACACAGCGTATACTTAGCACAATGGTGGAACCAGCCGAGCTTATGCAAAGAGAAAACATCTTTCATACACGCTGCACCGTGCAAGGCAAGGTATGTAACTTAATTATTGATGGTGGGTCTTGCACTAACGTGGCAAGTACACACATGGTTGATAAACTTCACCTTGAGAGAACTAAACACCCACGGCCTTATAGGCTAAGGTGGCTCGATGACAAGGTTGAGTTAAAAATCAATGAGCAAGTTATTATACCGTTTAGTATAGGGACATATCAAGATAGTTATTTGTGATATAGTTCCTATGCAAGCCGGCCATATATTGTTAGGAAGACCTTGGCAATTTGATAAAGAAACTAAGCATGATGGCAAGACTAACATGTATACATTTATGCATGACAAACGAAAGATTAGCTTAGCACCTTTATCACCCTCTCAAGTGCATGATTTACAATTGCAAATGGCTAAGGAAAAATAAATTAGTTCCAAGTCTAATTTTCTTATTCAGCCTAGTCATGTTAGAAAAGCTATAACTTCTAAACACACAATGCTACTAATGATTTTTAAGGAGGTTTTGCGCGCAGGTTATGCAACATCAGAATTACCACCAGAAATCATTCAGCTGATTGACGTCTTTAAAGATGTATTTCCAGAAGACATGCCTGAAGGATTACCGCCTTTAAGAGGGATTGAACACCAAATTGATTTCATTCATGGTGCTGCTTTACCCAACAAACCAGCTTACCGGATGAGCCCTGAAGAATCTAAGGAACTTGAGAAGCAAGTTAAAGAGTTACTAGACAAAGGATACGTGAGGGAAAGCCTTAGCCCCTGTGATGTACTAGTTCTACTCGTACCAAAGAAGGACGGTTCCTGGAGGATATGCACTGATTGTAGAGCCATCAACAACATTACCATCAAATACGTATATCCAATACCAAGGTTAGATGATATGCTTGACGGGCTTAGTGGTTATGTTTTGTTCTCTAAAATAGATTTAAAGAGTGGATACCATCAAGTAAGAATGAAAGAAGGATATGAATGGAAGACAGCTTTCAAAACCAAGCAAGGACTATATGAATGGATGGTAATGCCGCTTGGACTCACCAATGCCCCTAGCACTTTCATGCGCCTTATGAATCAAGTGCTTAGAGCATACATCAGTAGGTTTGTTGTTGTATATTTTGATGATATTTTAATTTACAGCAAAAGCTTATCTGATCACATGACACATCTTGAGCTTGTATTAAAGACTCTCAGACAAGAGGGACTTTATGCAAACTTAAAGAAATGTTCATTCTGCACTAATCAACTAGTTTTTCTAGGTTTTATTGTAAGCTCGCAGGGATTACAGGTTGATGAAGAGAAAATTAAAGCTATTCAGGAATGGCCAGCACCAACGAACGTCAGTCAAGTAAGAAGCTGCCATGGTTTGGCGAGTTTCTACAGGAGGTTTGTTAAAGATTTCAGCAGCATAGCAGCTCCTCTCACGGCTGTAGTAAAGAAAAGTGTTGGTTTCACATGGGGAGAATGATAGACACTTTATTTGCAAGGGTGAGAATGCAATGAGGTTATCAAACTCAAATGCAAGACAGGTTGTAGTACAGCAAGCAATAGAGAGTCAATCCACACCTAGGATGATAGAGAATGCAAAGAGAATACAAGGACTAATGCAAATCTAAGCGAAACAAGATGAGTTATTAGAAAATCCCTAAAAACTAGATGCAGCAACGTAAATGGAATGCAACCTATTTTAAAATTACTAGGGATGATGAAACTACCACGAGGAACAAACAGAATAATTAAAGGACAAAGCTTCGAATTACTAAAATTCGACTAGTGGATCGACCATGAGATCGACCACTAGATCGAGCAATAACAATCGATCTCGTCTAAAAATGCAAGAACAGTAAAACTAACAACCAGGATGCTATCAAAGATCAAGCGAATGACGAGATAAGATGTAAAGATGCTAAAACAAAGGGCCTAGGGTTGAGATTCATGGTCAGGGGGTTTCAAAGGTTCGACCTTGGGTTGAAAACTTTAAATCGACTCACTTTGTGAGGATCTCTAAGCCTCAAAAACTAAGCAAGATCTATCTGTGGCTTTCGGTATAGATCACTCCTTCATCCCCTCCTCCAAACCCATGGCTTTTGGTGGAAAGAGAGGTCGAAGGGCATGGAAAAAAGATTTCAAATGAGTGGCTTAACTAGTCCCCCAAACTTCCATGGCTTTTGGGAAGGGGTAACTAGTCTCTAGGATGTGATCTTCCGAGGCTCCTGAATCCTGTCAAGGTAAGGAACCTCTCGGATCATGAAGCTCTTGGCGTGAGAGTCTTCAAGCATTGAGATCTCAACACCCTGGAAGAGATAGCCATTGAAAACACTTAGAAAAACCCCAAGATCGAAACCCTTTAGACCCCTTAATCCTCTCAACCCCGAACCCAAAAAAACAACTCACTACACGTAAGGTAAATCAAGCAAGCATGTAAAAGGAAACGATGAACATGAAAATAAAACTAGATTAAGATGAAAACGATTCGATTACAAGCTTAAGAAAACTCTAAGTTCGACAATGGTGTTCTTCTTCAAAACCAGAGAGAAAACATACATAAAAAGATAAGGATTGAAAGTTGTCTGGGAAAAGGACGTCGCCGCCTTCCCAAAATGGCCAAAACAAGCTGATGGTCCCCCCCTCGCTAGTGGCCAAAAGTGGTTGAAAGGACAGAGATCGACTCCAGGATCGAGCGGTTCTCTCGATCATATCCGGACATCGTGTCTTCAGCTCGATCGGAATCTCGATCATCATCGGCGAATCGAGTGTTGCATCCGATCTCGGTATCGATCTTCGGTTGGATCGAGTGGTGTACTCAATCTGGCTCTCGCTCTGCATGGCGTCATTCACGTCCGTACCGTTTGATCGACTGCTTCACTCGATCCTCGTCTCGATCATTCTCCTTGGATCGCCTGGTTGGCTCGATCTTCTGGTCGATCACATCCTAGATCGACCGGCCATGCTCGATCTGCTCCTCGATCTCTGATCCTTAGCAAATATCCGAGCTTCAACGAACTGCTACAACAGCCTCAACATGTCCACGAACCTCCACGACTCCAAAGCAGCCAGAAACAACCTAAATGTGATGCAAAATGCAAGGAACATGCGTATGCTGGTGCAAGAATGCTCTAGGACTCTAAGTGATGCAATCTAACCTAAAATGTGATACAGATGCATGAAAAGCTAACTAATGAGTATGCAAAATGTATGTAATATGCAGTAACATCAACTCTCCCAAACTTACTTCTTGCTTGCCTTCAAGCAACAGAAAATAAGTAAGGAAGAGAGGTTTTCAGAAAAAAACGAATGGGGGTTTAAACTTCTTGCAAAGGTGCCTTTCAAATGAATCAATCTCAATGTCCTAGTTAACAGTTCTAAAATGTTATGCTTACACTCATACTCCAAAGAACTTAGCCATACTCATCACACAAAGAAATTCAAATCATGACTCTCCTATTCCTAACAATCAAAGAAACTCATCCTTTAACATTCATTAACATTAGAACCATGAATCAAACTTATGCACTTTAAAGCAAAACACATTTGGCTAAGGGTGAAGGTTATGAGCATTGAATGATCTCATTTGAAAAGGGTTTATAATTAGAACAAGGGTTTCTCTCAAAAATGGTTGAACTTATGCATAATGCTAAAGGTAAAGACAATTGATGAATACATGATTAGATTCTCATCTACCCATGTAAACTAACAAATGATCCTAAACCCCTCTCATTTAACAACTTTTATCCTCACTCACCACTTAGAGTCTACCATTTTTCTTCACAAAACTTGGCAATCCCCAATTCGAAACAAAAACATTTTTAAACTCTTAAGGCTAGTGAAAAGGTTTTGAAAATAACTTTGCTCTTTAAATATTTCTTATTGGTTGCTCTCTTATTGTTTTCTCTTTTTTCTTATCATTCTCCTTGGATCGCCTGGTTGGCTCGATCTTCTGGTCGATCACATCCTAGACCGACCGGCCATGCTCGATCTGCTCCTCGATCTCTGGTCCTTAGCAAATATCCGAGCTTCCACGAACTGCTACAACAGCCTCAACATGTCCACGAACCTCCACGACTCCAAAGCAGCCAGAAACAACCTAAATATGATGCAAAATGCAAGGAACATGCGTATGCTGGTGCAAGAATGCTCTAGGACTCTAAGTGATGCAATCTAACCTAAAATGTGATACAAATGCATGAAAAGCTAACTAATGAGTATGCAAAATGTATGTAATATGCAGTAACATCAGAGAAGCACAGCAGCAAGATATTGACACTTTGAAAGACCAGATCACGAATGCACCAGTTCTGGTCTTACCTGAAACAAGATATTTGAAGTTGAATATGATGCCTCGGGGATAGGCATAGGAGCAGTGCTAACTCAAGACAAGAACCCAGTGGCATTTTTCAGCGAGAAGCTAGGAGGAGCTACACTCAACTACACTACATATGACAAGAAATTATACGCCCTTGTTAGGGCTTTGGAGACGTGGCAGCACTACTTGATATCAAGAGAATTTGTGGTTCATACTGACCATGAAACGCTAAAGCACCTTAGAGGACAAACACATCATAAGAGCAGACATGCTCGTTGAATGGAGTTCATAGAGACCTTCCCATACATCATCAAATATAAGAAAGGCAAGGACAACATTGTAGCGGATGCCTTATCTCAAAGATATGCTCTGATCTCTACAATGGAGAGCAAGGTTATGGGATTCAAATTCATCAAAGAGCTCTACCTTAAAGACAAAGATCTTATGGAGGTATTTGACGAGTGCAACAAATAAGCGTTTGGCAAGTTCTACATCTTTAAGGGATTTCTGTTTAGAGAAAAGCAGCTTTGTATACCCCCAATGTTCGTTAAGAGAGCAAATTGTGCGAGAAGCACGCGGAGGAGGGCTCATGGGACACTTTGGGTTTGATAAAACCTAAGTCGTGGTCAAAGATCATTTCTACTGGCCACACCTGAAGAAGATGGTTGAAGCTCATTGTTCTAGATGTGTAGTATGCAAGAAAGCCAAGTCTAAAGTCCATCCACACGGCTTATACTTGCCCCTGCCCATCCCCACGGCTCCTTGGGTTGATATATCCATGGATTTCGTCCTAGGATTACCAAAGATCAACCATAAAGATTCTATATTTGTGGTAGTGGATAGATTCTCCAAAATGGCACACTTCATTCCTTATGCTAAGGTGAATGATGCAACTCAAACCGCGAACCTATTCTTTAAACAGGTAGTACGGCTACATGGGGTTCCAAGAACTATAGTCTCTGACCGGGACAGCAAGATTTTGAGTCACTTCTGGAGAACATTGTGGAAGAATTTAGGGACTACACATCTTTTCTCTACCACTTGTCACCCTCAAATGGATGGCCAAACAGAGGTTGTGAACCGCACGCTATCAACCTTGCTAAGGGAAACTATTAGAAAGGACATGAAAAACTGGTTAGAGTGTATAACATTCATTAAATTCGCCTACAACCGAGCTCAATACTCAGCCACCAAGATGTCACCATTCGAAATTGTATTCGGATTCAACCCTACTATGGCACTTGATTTGACTCCCTTACTCCTAGAAGAAGCTGTAAGCTTAGTGGGCAATGAGAAAGCTGAGTTCATCAAGAAACTTCATCAAAAAGCCCGAGAGAACCTAGAGAAGCGGACGTAGCAATATACAAAACAATCCAACAAGGGACGAAAGGAGATAGTTTTTCAACCAGGAGAATGAGTTTGGCTGCACATGAGGAAAGAAAGATTTCCAGACCAGAGAAGCTCAAAGCTTAAACCAAGAGGAGACGGTCCATTCAAAGTCTTAGAGAGAATCAACAACAATGCCTACCGTCTTCAATTACCAGGCGAGTTAAATGTATCCTCCACTTTTAATGTTAATGATTTAGCTCCTTTCTTGGCAGATGATACAGTTTTGAGGTAAAAAAAAATTCAAGAGGGAGGGAATGATGAGGACTTCCAAACTGACCCGGACCTCACTGAACCGCAGCTACAAGATTCTCAAGAACAAGAGATACCCATCCCAAACAAAGGCTCCATGACTAGACGAAGAGCTCGTTCGCTTCAAAACAAGTATAACCAAGCCATAATACAAGCAATGTCCAAAGCTGACCAAGAAAGCAACATATATATACATGGACCAGCTCATTTGAATACATAGAAGACCAAAGTCAAGACTCAACGGACAAAACTCAAGAAACCTGGCCCTTGTTATCAAAAGAAGCCCACGACAACATATTCACAGTTCACATTCAAGGGAATGGGACATAAAAGGATCCAAGAGATCATCGCTTTAAACCAATCTCGTCAAAGGCTAGTAAAGGTAAGAATCTAAATTATTTCAATCATTTTTATGGTTTGACTAATCCTTAACTTTTCTCCTTTTGATTTACATTAAGCGTGATCAGTTGTTTCAATTTATGTAATTTTCTTAATGCACTATTGTTTTTTTGCATTCATTTAAATTCCCTAAAGATGAAGAACCATTATATAAGGTTCTCCTGCAGCATTGTAATGTTTACCTTTGATTTTCTAATACAAATACCGAATTTTCTTTAACTTGTAATGAACTCTTGTGTTCTTTCTCTTCAAATTTGTTGAGACCAGCACCTCCAAATTTATAGAGAAGCTTTTGTGTTGTATCAAAGGAAAATTCATAGCCTTTGTGGTACACTTCGATCCATCCGGTTCTTATATTCGTTCCATCCGACCACCGGTCCAATCGTCTGAGTTCCTCGACCATTCGACCAATTTCCATCGTCCCACGGTTCAGTTATTCGTCCCACTGGTACCGCCCCTCGTCCCACTCGACCATTGGTCCCATAGCTTGAGTTCTTCGGCTGTTCGACCCAAATCTCTTGTCCCATCCGACCACTCGTCCCTCGACTACTTTTCTGAATAGCCGAAGCCTTGAACTAAGGGTTATATATCACGATCAATCACCCATGCTTGTATCAGACTTGAAACAGATTACAACCTCTTAGGTAAAACTAGTTGGCTAACAATTCCTTGAAACAAAAATGTAAATGAAATGGCCAACATGCCTTATACTAAAGTTTAAATGAAATAAAGCTGAACTAAAACAAACAAAGAATGAGTTTTTTTAGTTGAATAAACCATATTGAAAAAAGAACTCGGACTTACCTCGGTTTAGATGGTTTAGAAGCAATTACTTAAGTAGTGTAATGCTAAATAAGGAAACTCTTTTGCTAGCATGAATTATTGGCCAGCCGTATGTATAAGATATGCTTTTGATGTGAGGACCGTTGATGATGCTTGAACATTCTTCTTGAGTAACATGGGAGTCTTCTTGCACGTTGAGAATGCCTTGCTCTTCTAAGCTTGCTTTCACCATGGCTGCTTCTTTCGAGATATGCTGAGTTGGTTGAGCTGAGTAGTGACATCTTCTAAGTGCTGAGTAGTGATCAATGTCTCCACTGCTTGATTGAAGCTCTCTGTTAAGTCTTTAGTTCCTGATCTTGTTCTTGGAGCTTGCTTCATGACGGGAACTTCAGCTTCAGCCTCTAAGTTTGTATCAGGCACCTGCATCGGCTTCTACTCCTCGGTGTGACGTTGGCAACCTCCTTCCTATGGATTTTCTCTGGTTTTGACTTTGGTGAACTTATGAGTTTCGACCATTGACCAAGCCTTAATCTTTTGACTATTTAAGCAAACCTTATCAAGAATTCATCTTATCTTTCACTTATCTTTCATTTATCTGATCTTTTATGCTTTTTCATATCTAAACATTCTCTCTCTCTCTCTCTCTCTCTCTCTCTCTCTCTCTCTCTCTCTCTCTCTCTCTCTCTCTCTCTCTTGTTCTTAAGCTTTTACCCAGGATTCTTAGTGTTTTGTAAGCAATATTTTGAGTTTCTATTAAGAGTTTGCATTTTCTGCTTTTGATCACCCTTATACTGCTTTTAATTATGTTTTCTGTTTATTAATCTATGAATTTCGCTAGGTTATCTATGTGTTATGAGTAGTTCTCTTAGGGTTCTTAATGATTTAGATCCATAATGATTTAGTGGTTGATCCTTGATGTTTAGTGCTTAATATAATTGATCCTTTCCTTCTTGATGTTTTTAATGCTTGATCCTTGCAAATCACTATGATTTCGAATCTAGGCTTTCATTGCACCAAAAGTGTTTGATAAAATGTATGAACCAGTCATTTAGGAGATTTACTTATCCTTACACATGAGAATATTGACTAGGGAGTATTTTGGCTTGATAGAACTGATGTTTAGTGCTTATTAATTGGTTGATCACTAATAAGAATTAGCTTTAGTTAAGTTGTTAGTAAAGAGATCTTTGTCAAGAGATTGGAC
Organism: Thlaspi arvense; assembly: GCA_911865555.2. Taxonomy (NCBI): domain Eukaryota; kingdom Viridiplantae; phylum Streptophyta; class Magnoliopsida; order Brassicales; family Brassicaceae; genus Thlaspi; species Thlaspi arvense. Next base: position 19,485,180 of record OU466860.2, read on the forward strand.
TGATTTTCATATTTAGAGTTCTATGCTGAAGGATTAGCCTTATTGATTGAGTTTGCACATCAAGGATTGACTGCTATTTCATTGTTGGATCAATAACCCCATCCTAAGACACCTACTTGTTTAATCTCGAATTTCCCCTGTTTTTGCTTTGTTTTTGAGTTCAAATTGCTTAGTTACTTGCCTTGCACTCTAGTCTATTGTCTTCTTTCACTTGTTTAATTGATCACTTAGGGTGTTAGACTTCTAAGCAACATCTTTTATTTAGCTTAGCTTGCATTCATTCATGTATTCTCAATGATTCACATCCCTGATTAGATTGACACTTTAAATGCTACAATGACATAATCATAGGACTTAAGAAATTGAGTCACAAGAGAGTGAAAACTCTTGTATCAATATCACTTCTTTTAAGTCCAGCTATTAAAATCAGATGATCACTTTCTTTTGCCTTCATCAATGATACAATAACGATCATACTTTCATGCAACAAATCAAAAGACAAATTTAATACAACTTGTGTCAAGCTGGTTACTAAGTACATTCCAATATTCCGTATTCATTCACAAGAGATGAAGAGTCCATATCCCCAATTGCTTTCTTCAAAAACTCAGAAGCCATTGGAAATTTATTACTTCTCAACACGTCTTTATTATTCCCACCACGTTCCTACCAATCTCCTCTTTTGTCTGCTCAGACACTGGAACATCTCCAATGTACATACCAAAAAATGCCCCTGCAAGGTTCTTATATCTCAGCCCTTACGATTTGGTACGCACGCAAGTTATGAAAAACAAAAACAAATAGAGATAAGAAAGAAGAACTAACTGCAAAGATCCTTGCTACGGACAGCTCCAATCAGGTTACCGCCAACTGCAAAAGTTTTTTTTACCATATTCACGAGAGGGAGATAATAAAGCTTCATTTTTATACATCATTCAAAATAATGCAGCAAAAATCAGAGTTTTGCATAGTGTAGTAATTAGACCTATAACTTTTAACTGAACCAGAGTTTTACTTCGGGTTATCGGTTATGGTTAAGTTATTCGGTTAAGCCGATCGACAACATTTTAACATTGATGCTGTTAACTAATCGAATCGAAGCAATCTAAAATCTATCCAAATTTAAACCAAAAAAATCTAGTTTAGTAATCACTCACTCTCTGTGATTAGTTGTCCATCAGCTGTTTGTCGAAAGTCTATAACTGTTCCCTGCAATGAGGGATTACTAAGAATGAGTCGCACGCCTCTCTATATGTAAAGTGTGAATGTAAGCATTAGCCATGGAAGTACCGCGGGTATTGGAATGTCTTGTGTGAAGAATGAACCAAAATCATTCAAGCAATGGAAATTAGTTTTTGGATTTGCCTGAAATAAAAGAGTTGCAGAAGCTTATGATATGGCAGAGTGTAAATCTTCAGTACCTCGGTGTATCATTTACCTTAACCAAACGAGCACGCAGGGATTTCTCAAAAGCACTGAAAAAATAAACAAACAAGAAGGCAAAGAGATAATTTTTTCCTTCAAAAGTACATAAATCATCCAATGGCAAGTTAACATATTAAAAACTGAGAATCAATTGTAAACCTTTAGGAAGACAGTTCAAAACAATAAGATGTTCAATATGTTGAAAATTCAACTTACTCTCTCACAGTATTGATCTTTAAGCCATTGTAGTTAACCACAAGCCTCACACTCATAACAATATCTTCCCTGAAAAAACCAGGTAAATTACTTTCAGATCAAATACACACTCAGAACTACACAACCTATACCAGATTGCAATTCAAACCAATAGAAGTATACAAATCTTTCAAAAGAACGAAGGCTTATAATACCTAAGAAGGTCTTTGCATAAGTCATCGCATTTGTCAAGTTTGCTATCTGGAATAGAGGCATACTTTGGACCAAGCTTCTGGCAGACAGAGGAAGGATGAACATCTAATGCAGATAAGTTCCAGTTAGAAGCACAAGATGACAGATGATTCCATCAAAGATATAAAGCTAGAAATGCACTTACAAAAACCAAATGCATATACTTTTAGAGATTTAATCCTGATAAATTGGATTGTCCGAGATCCAGTTGCAACAAGCACCTTAAATTGTGATGAATCCAAAAGGTTATAATATTATCAGATACTCTAAACATAAAATGTATTGAGAAAGAATAAAGACTGAGAAAGAAAAGCTATAGGAACCTCAGAAGTGAATCCGGAAGCATTTTTCTTCAACATCGGGAATTCGATTCCAGTTCGAGGCTCAACTGTTTGTCTTTTCCAGTCCAATTTGTGAAAACTCAAACCACTATATTCCTCACGGCGAACCAGACAAGTCCTCTGGTCAATGTTCTCTTGTAGTTTAACATCATTACTCCCCCGTGGCAGAGCAAGTCCATTCACCGCCCTAACCAATTTTACAAATCAGAAAATTTCCAAAGAGAGAGCTTACATGCATACAAATCTTATAAAACTTACATATTTTGTAAAGATGGTATCAATGAGACAGCCAAGGAGAGCACAGAACAAGAGTGTAGCCTCTCAGCTTCATTAACAAAATGCTGAATATTGGATTTAGAAATGTTTCCAAAGAAGCCAGGGATCAAATATCTTGTTCCATAGTGTAAATGGAACACAGAGATGTTCGGATAACTCTTGGCATCAGAGCTTAGGCTCCATTGATAGTTAGATATTTCCCTTTTTTGCAAGTTGTTCCCATTTGAAAACCAACAGAGCAAAGCTCCTGTAAACTTGGAGATGCAACTAAATGCTTCAAAGGCGAAGCTTTCGGGTATATGTAATTGAGAAAACAACCCATTTGTTAAAAAACTCCTCTTTGGTAATTCGTTTCCACCATTAGAATCCATATTTTGCATTTAAGCTTTCAAGAGTGAAATACTTAATTGTTCCAATGATTCCTGCAACAAAATCAAAAACAAGCTATTAACAATAGATTATCAAAACCTGAAGAATCAAAGTAGCGCAAATATACATATAATTAAAAACGCCGAATTAACAACGCAATCATAAAAAAAGAAAAAAAAAAAGCTAATCTCGTGTTCGTATAAAATTAGTGATTAAGTCAATGTAAGACGCGATTGACATCATTATCATATAATCACTAAACGCCAAATAAGATTAACAATTTGTATATTGCACGCGACGTGAATTGGTTACCAGGAGAGAAATTAAAGGAAAACAGAATCTGAGAAGACGACGAACATAGATGAAAACGTTAAGCTTTTTGATTTTTCTTTCTTTCTCTGATGTTTTGGGATCTTTTGACCAAAGAGATGGGAAACGGAATATGCTTTGGCTTTAGGAACAATAACGGCGAAGAATAATAACAATGGGGTCGCTAAGGGGAAATTAATTTCCGGGTTCTGTACTGAATATGTTTTAATTTTTTTATTTAAGGAAAAAAAATATATATTTAATCAACATCGTTCGCTTTTTGACTGTTCTGAGATCACCCCATATTGTTTAATATGATTTCAGTTTGGCATCATATTTATAATTGGTCCAGTATTACCTCGGTTCGGGAATGTGCTAAGCGTTAATCGATGTTCAGGTTTAACAATTTTTGGAGCTGGATTTTGCATCTTAAATCTGGTCCACTAAAGTCAAATATGCAGATCTAAATTAAACATAAATTGGTTGTGCTTTGTTCGTACAGTCCAGACCCACTTCCTTGCAACGATCTGAATCTGAACAATTAAATAGTCCGTTCGATGAGGTCGAGCTCCAGCTCGACCAAATTCCGAAATCCCGAGAAATAAGGAAGGATCCGAACCAAATCAAAGCATATTCTCTCAGTTCAAACGAGCCCAAAATTCATGGAAGAAATTGTTGCACATGGCCGAGACTTCTGGCTGAAACTGCTACACGTGGCCGAAATACGCACTGAGGTTGAAGCTCGACGAGGCGAACTATATAATGGGAACAAATGACTTAGTTAAGGGGACCTTCGGCTTGATCTTCTTCTATACTTTTTAATACACGAAAACTCTGTAACTGCTCTTCAAGCTCTTTTCATTTCTTCTCTTTTAGAGAAATCTTTGTAACCGTTCTATTCGTCCGATTAATATCAAATCTTTATTTCAGTTAGTGCTTGCTTATACAATCAATTTGTTTATTAGTTCTCCTAAAGTTCTTTCCTTATAAACACATAAATTTCTGAGTGTGAATTTCTGTATCCATATTATGGCACCGTCTGAGTGGAGAGATCTATAGTTTTCTCTTACTCAAGAGCGGATCTTAAGCCAGCTGAAACCGAAATGGATTCATGTCAACAAACCTCGGGAAACATCTCACCGATTCCGATCTCTCCAGATCATGTCACTCCGACCGGCAACGTCAGCCAGACAGCCGGCGGAAATAAAGCCAGAGTTTCGGCATCTCAAAGCCGGGCAACTCCCACCTCTCCGCCACCACCTGTAGCTTCTAGAAGCGTGACAGAGAGTCAGCAGAGATACTCTAAATGCTCACACATCTGATCGATCGACAACGAAATCAGGAGATCAGATTAGAAAGGCAGGAGAGGCGTAAACCCGCAGCTAGATCAGTTGTGAGTCCACCTCCACGGAATCAACTTGACTTTTCGGCGATCCCTGCCTCAAGTAATCCACTCGGACATCTTACGACACCTTTGCGTGCTCCAGATCCACCAAACTTTGCCCCTGCGGCAAACCAGACACCAATCACCATGGAAATTCCAGGTCCAGGAATACCAGAGATGGGACCTTGCCCCGAGACAAGATATCCATCTCCACCTGTGCCAGCACCAGGAATACCCAAAATGGGCCCTCGTTCCAACACGAGATATCCATCTCCACCTTTAAGACCACCTGGAACCAAGCCACCTCGACAGAGATGGCTTGGATCCTTGGCCTTCGCTTCGAGCTCACAGATATCGCCCCAGTTTGGCCAACAACCGAACACGACCTCGAGCTCGAGACTCCCTAACGGAACCTGTGAACAACCCATCGGGTTTGTTCATCAACAGCTTGGAACTACCACAACCAGACCGACTTCGCCTTTTGGCAGATGAATTCAATGTTCCATCAAGCTACGAGCTCAGCTCCTGACATCGATCGAGTAATCCGCAAGACCCAACGGACTCCGTTCACTTACCCGATCACGAACACATACCTCCGAGACACTACTAAAGTACGAGCTACGCTGGAAACAATGACCCAAAAGCTTATATTCGACTCTTCAAACTCGCAGCTATCCGAGCTAATTTTTCACCAGAGGAAAAAGAAGTAGGATACTGCTGGCTCTTCGCCTAAAACCTAGTCAAACCAGCTCAGAAATGGTTCGCGACGCTCAAAGAAAATTCAATCGGGAATTCCAATGAGCTTGCTATAGCCTTCCTCAAGCAATATTCGATCTTCATCGAAAAACGAGAATTAGAAGCCGATGTCTGGAAGCTAATCCAAGCTGCATATGAACCACTTCGATCATATATCGCCAAATTCAAGTATATCAAAGCAAAAATCACTAACCCTAATGAAGCAGTAGCCCTGCTCCCCCTCAGAACCAACTTCTGGTACAACTTGAGATTCAAGGAAAATCTCATGCTTCGACCTACGAACTTACTTGACGACGCACTCCACCGTGCGTCCATATTCGCTAACTTCGAGGATGAAACGTCCGCCTGCGAAGCAAAATACTGTAACAGACAGCTCCACCTCGCATCTTCCGAGTCGAAGAAAGCTAACATTTCCACCTCCCAAAAGGGAATCACAAAGAAAATGTCAGCATTCATATGCCATTGAGAGCTCGTCCCTCGAAAAAGAATCGCGCTTCGACCAAAACAAGTATTGCGAACACCAGAAAAAGAACGGGCACTCCATCGAGGAATGTCAAACTCGAGCTAAAATCCTAGCGAGAAAGTTTGCCAAAGAACCTCGACAAAGCACCTCAAAAGTGAGATCGCGAAGTCGAAGTCAAAGTTCAAACACCAGATTCTCCTCCTTCGGTGAGCTAAGCCTTTGTGGCAGATCAATGAAATCAGTAATCACCCTCTCCCCAAACCCGCACCAAGGAAACCATCGAGCTCTGGCTCATCCAGGCTCCATAAGATTGCTAGGGGGCGCATGCTTAACCTCCTCGGTAGCTTGTCAAACCCAAGCATCAACCAACTCTCGACACCTCGAATTCAAGCGAGCTCTAGCTCACGCACAGCTCACTCTTTCGGGGAAGGGGGGGGGGGGATAGGAGCTACCCAAAATGAAGCGAATTAACTTCATCTGTGGGGGCTCAAAGATGTGCCGAGACTCAATCAACTCGATCAAGGCATATCAACGCAAGGTCGAGTCCACTGCCGTGAAGCTACCCCTAGACAGACCCAACCACCAAATAAGTTTTCTAGAAAGCGAACCGCTATCTTTGGATAAATCACACAATAATGCACTTGTCATCCAGATTGCCGTAGGAAATTTAGACCTCACAAGTCATGATCGACACTGGTAGCTCGGTAGACGTGCTGTTCTTCGACGATTTCAGACGCATATGATACCAAACATCCATGTTGTCGAACAATCAAACTCCACTTACCGGCTTTACCGAAGAAACCACCTACTCGTTAGGAACCATCCTGCTCTCAGTCAAAGCTGTTGGGATCATAAAACAATTGACTTCATGGTCGTAGATCGCCCAGCTCCGTTTAATGCCATACATGGCAGACCGTGGCTCTACGCAATGAAATCTGTAGCTTTCACATTCCACCAATGCGTCAAGTTCCCAACTCCTTGGAGGACCAAAATGATATGCTACTCCCAACGAGCTTCTTGAGATTGCTACATGGGCAGCTTCTTGCGAGCTGAAAAAGCTCTCGCATAACAATTATAGAGAGAGGAGGAGCTCGTAATTCGACAACTCAAACACAACAAAGACCCTTTCGTCTGCGAGCCTCAAACAGATTTAATCGAGCAAGTATGCATAGACCAGGCCAACCCCGAAAGGTGTGTTGGTATCGGGGTCGATCTTACGAAGACAATTCCCGACAAGCTAATCATTTTTTCTGAAAGAAAACATAAGGACCTTTGCATGGTTCACCTCAGACATGCCGGGCATCGATACAGAGGTCGCCGCACACGAACTCAACATCGACCCAACTATCAAACCCGTTAGACAGAAACACCACAAGCTCAGTCCAGATCGAGCTAAAGCAGTCAACGACGAGGTAGACAGACTACTCAAAGTGGGATTGATCAGAGAAGTTAAATACCCCGACTGGTTGGTAAACCCTATGGACGTCAAAATGAAAAATGGGAAGTGGAGAGTCTGCGTCGACTTTACCGACCTAAACAAAGCATGTCTGAAAGACAGCATTCCACTTCCACACATCGACCGCTTGGTCGAAGCCACATCTAGCCACCAACAGCTGTCCTTCATGGAAGCCTTATCCAGATATAATCAAATCAAGAAGAATCTGAAAGACCAAGAAAAAAAAGATTTCATCACTGATCGAGGTACCTACTGCTACAAAGTAATGCCTTTCGACCTGAAAACGCAGGAGCGACCTACCAAAGGCTAGTGAACAAAATGTTTGCTTACCAGCTCGGTGAAACTATAGAAGTCTACATAGACCACATGCTGGTCAAGCCTTTAATGGGCACTGACCACGTCGCTCAGCTTAGGGAATGCTTCAAAATCTTGAATCAATATGAGATGTAGCTCAACCCGACCAAACCAAATGTACCTTCGGAGTCACCTCTGGTGAATTCCTCGGTTACCTAGTGACCGAGCAAGGGATCAGGGCAAATCCGAAGCAGATCACGGCATTCCTCGAAATACCATCTCCCAGAACAACTCGGGAAGTACAACGCTTGACCGGTCGAGTTGCAGCCCTCAAGCGATTCATCTGACGGTAAACTGACAAGTGTCTTCCATTCTACCAGCTCCTCAAAGAAAAAAAAATTTCAGTGGGACAAAAAATGCGAGGAGGCACTAACTCAACTCAAAACTTACCTCATTGAGCCTCTTATCTTGGCTAAGCCAGTCGAAGGAGAACCTATATACCTCTACATAGCGGTCTCCACAGCTGCAGTAAGCAGCTTGCTAGTTCGAGAGGAGCTCGACGACCAAAAACCGATATTTTACGTAAGTAAAACTCTTATCGATGTCGAGACAAGGTATCCAGCTATGGGAAAACTAGCAGTAGCTGTAGTAATGTCTGCTCGCAAGCTTCGATCTACTTTCAGTTACACTCAATCGTGGTAATGACCTCACAACCTTTCTGAACTATACTCCACAATCCCAGCCAATCGGGACGCCTCCCGAAATGGGCCATAGAGCTCAGCGAGTATAACATCGAATATCGGACAAGGACATGCAAAAAAGCCCAAGTCCTAGCAGACTTCATGATCTAGCTGGCCCCAGAAATAAGCTCCGAAATCCCATCATCCAAGACCTTGACTCTCTACGTAGATGGATCATCGTCCAAACAAGAGTCCAAAGTCGGAGTCCAGCTCACCTCTCCGACTGGAGAAGTAATGGAACAATCTTTTCGTCTAGGATTAATCTTGTCTAACAACGAGTCCGAGTACGAAGCACTCATAGCCGGGCTACAGCTCACAATTGGCTTTGGTGCAAGCGAGATCAAAGCTCACAATGACTCGAAACTTGTAACTAGCCATTACAAGGGTGAGTACAAAAAGAGAGGAATGCATGGAAGCCTACCTAACCATAGTTCGCAGCCTCGCAGAACAGTTCACTTGTTTCGAGCTCGTTCATATACCCTGAGGTGAAAATACTATAGCAGATGCTCTAGCAGCCCTAGCATCCACCTCGGACCCTGCCGTAAAGCGAATAATCCCTATCGAAGGAATTCAGAAGCTTAGCATAGACCTAGCACTCAAAACACCGGCTGTGAGCTCCATTACCACACGACCATCAACCCGGTCATAAACGCAACAGTCTAAAGATTCAGGACCATCAAATGCAGCTGGCCATCCCGACGAGGATGAGCCAGCTAACCTCCCACCTGAGGATGTTGAATCGAACCCGACCTCCTCACAAAGGACTCAGGAATCAACAATCCATACTGTATCAACTGCACTCGCAGACGAGCGAACCTTCAAAGATGAGTTTGTCGCCAGAGCAAACTGGAGGATACCCATCCTCGAGTATATCATACATGGAACATCTCCCTCTGACAGGTGGGTGATACAAGGGTTTTACCCCTTGTAGGAAAATTGCCCTAGCTTGTACTAGTCAGTTGCAGTATAGCATAGGGTTGTATCAATCCAAATGGGAAGAGTTGAAAGACAGAAGAGTTGAGAGTGGAATCTCTAAGTCAAGCAAGCCAGGAAAGGGGTTTTGTTGCCTAAGCAACAGTTCTAACAACCTAAGTGAACCAAGCAGCAACAAGGTGAAAGCAAAAGCAAACTAAGCAATTCTAAGCAAGAAAAAAAGAGTGAAACAGAGCAAAATAGAGCAAATTCGAAATTCAAATTAGGGAAAGACAAGTTCCTAGATGTGGTTATTGACTTTGGGGAATTTCAGACATTGATTAAGGCTGTTTCAAACTACATTGATCAAGCAAGTAAGCAAGCAATGGTGGTTCCTAGACATAGAGTTCACAACTAAGCTAGTTAGATCCAATCTCTTGGCAAATAACCCTTTGCTAAACATCTTAACAAGAACTAACTCTCATTAGTGCTAAAACATCAAGCAAGCAAGACTAATCAACTCTATTCAAGTCAAAATGCTCCTCAAACAGTCAATCTCTTGAGCCAAGGCCAGCAAATCCTCTATTAGACAGGTTCAGCATTTCATCAAACACTTGGTGGGCATAAGAGAAAGCTAACAACCTAGACCAGTTTGATCAAGACTAATCTAGCATGAATAACAGATTAATAGAGAGGAACCCATAAACAGAAGCACATAACAAGCCTTAATCAAGCCATGGGTTCCCCTAATCTACCACATCTAGAAACCCTAAGGTAACTACTCACTCATAATCATGTTTAACACCAAATCACAAAGGGAGGAGATGCTAATCATGATTAAAAGAAAGATTAAAGAAAGATTAAAGCAAATACTTGATTGTATTAAACAAAGCAAAGAAATTGTCTTACAAACTTAAAAAAATAGCATAAGAACAGTATTTTGACAAGACCTCTCGAAAATATAGAAAAATGGACTATTTATAGCCTAAGGGAGAAAACCCGGCAAAAGTGTAATTAAAAACAGGTTCGGGCTGGGTCAGTATCTGTCAGTTGTGTCGACCTCCAGTGACCAAAATTTATCTGTATCGGTCATCAGTGATCGACACACACGGCCGAAATTAGAACTGTGTGTTTGTGTCGACCACATCAGACCGATACTGGTGATCGATACTGCTCCATTTCGGTTACCAGAGACCGAAAATCACCAGGCTCTGACCGAAAACTTCTGCAGAGATCTTCTGCTTTGATCCTTCTTGCTCCCTTTTGTCCAGCTAGCCTCCTGGATCATTCCCAAAGCTCCTCCAAGCTCCTTTAAGCTCCAAAAGCACCTAAAAACATCCAATATGCAAGAAAAATGCAATTTATACTCCTAATGGAACCTAAGTCTAAAAAGAGAAGAAAATGGGACAAAAGCTAAGGGAAAATATGCAAAAGAAGACCAAAACATGTACTAAATGCAGCCCTAAATGGTGTAAATACAAGGGATATCAACACCCCCACACTTGCCTTTTGCTTGTCCTCAAGCAAGTAAGAACAAATGGGAGAGTGAGGTTTGAAAGTGGGCATTCAGATTCCAAAAGTGCAATGGTAAAGAGATGGTTTTAATGCTCAAGTGCCTAGTTGTAGGATGCAAACACAATCAGCTATACTTAAAAGAACCTAGCCATGTTCATCATGTTTCAAAATGATCTTAAATCTCAACTTAGGCAAATGCTCAAATCAATCAACTCTTTAACATTCATTTAAGTTCAGAACATGAATCGTGCTTATGCAAATCAAGTGAAGACATTTGGTTGAAAAGGGATAAGGTTATGAGACAAGAATGATCTCATTTAAGCACAGGTTTAAAAACATAAAGGATCACTCAATGAAATGACTTCATCTTAGGCAAAATGTTAAAGGTAAAAGCACACTTATGCATGCAATTCAAAGCCCTCTTCTACCCTTACTTCCCAAAGATGAGTCCTAAGCATTTCTAAACCCAAAAGTGAACCCTCTAAGTCCGCCCTTTCCTAAACTCTACCCTTTTCTTTCTTCTTATTCATTGTTGGGAAACCTTCTTCATTCTGCTTGTGTGGTTGCTTCTTCTTGGTTGGGACTTGCTCTTCTTTATTGTAATGGCACCTTCATCACCTTTGGTGGATTGCTCCTGGTCTGATTTTTCTTGTTTGGACCCTCTCTGAGCTTTGTTGTTGGCGACAATTCTTTCTTTTGAACTTAGAGCTTTTCTTCCCTTTGCTTAACCACAATACTAAACTGTTTCCCCTTTATCTACCATTTCAAATCTTTCCCTTTTCTTTTCAAAAGATAAAAAACATTAAGCTCAAACCACCTAACTCTACCCTTTCAAACCCCAAAAACTCCTATCCTAGAATCAAGCTCAAGATGCAAGCTGATATCTACAAGAGAGCTAATCATTGCCAGCCTTATTCCTAACACTTTTTGCCAAGAAAAAATCGAAAATACAATGCAAAGGCCTCACAGCTCTCACAATAGTGTTTAGGCTCAGAAGAAGGTTTTGGTTAAGAGGGAGGATGTAACTGTCCCATAAGTATGAGGATCAGCTATTTGGATCAACAAGAGTGGTAGAAAGGAGAAAGATGATCCAAATATGTATATGGTAGCCATGAATTCACTTTTCAATGCATAAGACATGATAATTGAAAGTCCAAATTAAAGTTCAAGTTGATAGAGTTGATTTTCAGAGAACAAATGCTTTCAGAATGAGATGAGAAGACCAAATCTAGCAATCTAAGCATGGTTCAGCCTTAACTTCTAGCAATCATATGATGCATCAAACAACTAAGCACTTGAAAACCGAAATCATCTCTAAACACTAAGCACTTTACAAGGAAAATTCATCATAATGCCCTATGCAAATGCAATGCAACCTATATGTCAACACTAGACTCAATATTAAAGGAATGAAATGCAACTACATGCTTTCTTTTTGGTTTGCAAAAAATGCTAAAAAGTTTCAATTTTTTTCAACTTTTTTGTGTTTTTCTATGCCTTACATGTATGCATGATATGCATGAGACTCAAAGTAAAAAGAAAAAAAAAACTAAGAAAACAAAACACAAAGTCAAACCCCAAATCTCTCCCCCACACTTAAATTACACAGTCCCTTGTGTAATGAAGGCAATGGAAGAGAGAAGCAACATAATATATTACAAAAATGAAAAGATGCAATGGTATATAACAATGGAAAGGATGTGGTACTTGGTTTAGTGGCAGGAGTGGTGAGATGATCCTGAGGTTTGAGGAGACTTGCTAGCTCTCCTCTTCTTTCTTTCATAAATAATAGTGGAATGCTGTGCTGCTTGAGGTGGTGGAACCCAGCTTGACCAAAGTTGCTCAGCCTGTGAAAAAGTTCCTTGTGAGCCCCATTGCCATCTTTCCTGAACTTCAGAGGAGTTGGGGTTTGGCGCCTCCCAAGCTGATGGAACATGGGCTCTTGGCTTATAAGATGAAGCCATTGGTTGTTCCCATGTACCCCACTGGTCACTTGGTTGTGTATGAAATGAATGTCTTCCATGGGGGTTCCATATAGCTTCCTCCTCTTCAGTTAGCTGAAGTTGCTCTTCTTGTTGAGAGTTGAGCTCATGGGTGTGGCTGTGGTGGGAAGTTCTTGCTGATGTAGCCTTGTTCTTCTTGAACTTCCCTTTCATCATTTTCATAAGCCCTTTGATGGCTTTATCCTACCACTTGCACCACTTCTGGAGTGTGCTGATGTGCTCATGAGCTGCTCTCAAAGAGCTTCCTTGGTTGGGTGCTGCATAAGGCTGGAAGTGGAACTGCCTTGAGCTGTAGTTCAACACTTCCTCTTCCCCAAGCTCATCTTCTTCATGGGTTCCTCCTTGAAAATCAGCACCAGCATTAGCATTCCCTTGATCTTCTTCTTCTTCTTCTCTGATCTCTTCAGTGTGCTCCTCCTCTGCATCACTGTCTTCTTCCTCCTCTCCAGGAACAGGGCCGTCTGTGTAGAGCTCCTTAGTGCTTGGGTTGAAGCTGATGTTTCCTTTTCTGAAGAAGGATGTAAGCTTTGGATTGGGGAGGAGGACTTTTGCTGGTGTGTCAAAGCCTGTGATGAAGTTGTACACATGCTTTCCACCAATGGTTCTTTCAAGGTAGTGGCTTCTCTTGAGGTAATCAATGTCAATCCATAGTGGCTCAAGTGCATCACCTTCATGTTTGTCAAGGTCTACTCCACTAGCTTGTAGAACTGCTGTCACAACTCCCCCAACGTGCACTTGAGGGCTCTTCTCCTTCTTTGTCTTACTCAAAACCCAGCTCTGGTAGGATAGAAGCTGCTCCATCAACATAGCCACATAGCAGGGGTTGCTTCTGGGTGCTCTGAGAGGTTCCCCATACTCATCGCTTCCCAACACCTCATACAGTCCTTGGTATATCAGATCTGTCTCCCTTCCTGTGAGATATGTCGTCTCCTTCCTTGCAAAGAGTGTATTCGCAAGTGCTTTGTGGACATATCTCACGTCTGGATGCCTTAGGTGCTGGTTCCTTGATCTTCCAGGAGTGTATTGCCCAACCCCAATGAGACCCCACAGCCTGGTGTGCTGCCTACTTGGGATTTCGAACCTGCTCAGCTTGGTGTGGTTGGACTTCAGCTCTAGATCCTTGGCGATCTCAGTGAATGTTGAGGAGAACTCTTCCTTGCCAATCCTAAAAGAGATCCATCCATCGCCATTAGGGAGCTCACTGTCTTCATACCAAATCACTTTGAGTGTGGAGAGGAATTGGTAAGTGAGCTGTTGGTAAGATGGGAGTGGCATCTCCACGAAAGCTCCAAGACCCATGTGCTCAAACGTGGCTTTGCAGTCAGTATAGAGTCCAAGCGCCTTCATTGTGGAAGTGCATGGATATCTTGTTGGCTTGAAAGTGCAATGGTTGAAAGCCTTCATGAGTTCTTTAGCAGCGCTGCCCTTGTTTTGTTGATCTTCTCCCTCATTCCCAACCGGTCTCTTCCCAACGGCTTTGGAGGATTGCTCAACAGCTTTTCCCTTTCCTTTTTCTTGCCTTGCTGGTGGCGATGCGGTTGCTTCTTGAGGTGCTTTTCCCTTTTTCCCAGCAGCTACTTTTGTTCTTCCCATTATACCTTCAAAAGCAAAGCTTGAAAACAATGTAAGTGAAAGAACAGAAGTTGAAGAACCAAATAGCTGAAAGCTTTTAAATAAAAAGCTCCTTAAGCTAAGAGAAGTCTAACAAGTCCTAATCAACAAGCTTAAACTTCTTCAAAGCAAAAAGAGATTAAAAGCCAACAACTAAATAAGCTAGGATGAACAGAAGATAAGCAGTTATGCATGACATCCTAGCAAAACGGTTCCTAGGCAAAGAGATGATGATGTTGCAAAATGAATGAAATTAAACAAGCTATGAGATGAATAGACAATTAAGCATAACTTTAACAGTCTAGCTTGATATTTCAACAATAATCCAAAATGCAAAATCATAGCACAATATTTAAAACTAAACACTACTTGCTCTTAAAAACTTCTTACTAAGCGATTTTTAACATAAGCAAAGAGTAAGACCAAAGAGAGATAGTTTAGGAAGCAAACCTTTTGTGGACTTCTGAACACTTAAAGCAAGCGATAAAAAAGAAGAAGAACTAGTAATTTCGAGCCTTAGGTGAGAAGAAGAGTGAGTTTAAGTGTGAAGAGAAGTGAAAGAAGATTGTTGCTTAAATAGAGAGAAAGGAGGAGAAACCAAAGGTTGGTGAGGGAACATAAGGAATCAAAAGTGTGGGGGACAAAAACAAAAGGTGTTCAGAAGCCAAGAAAGAGGTCAGAAGGAATCCCAATTGAAAATTTAAACTCCCTTGGCGCCAAACCAAAGGAGGGAAATTTTTTTTGGAAGTTGATACACTTACCTCGGATGGAGTTTCGGTCACTCATGACCGATATTACTGACCGAAATTGCATTTTCGGTCATGAGTGATCGATACTGGAGATTGCGTGCTTCTTGGGATTTGTATCGGTCATCAGTGGTCGACACACTTGACCGAAATACATCCGGTATGATTGTGTCGATCTTGAATGATCGATACTGGTGACCGATATGATTTCAAGAATCATATCGATCAACTGTGGTCGACACGATAGACCAAAAATCATACGGTATGTTTATATCGACCAAGTGTGGTCGATATGAATGACCGAAAAACTTTCCCACCTTCAAACTTCTTTCCATATCGATCACAAGTGACCGATATGTTGACTGGTGTAGACTGGCTCTACTGATATCGGTCAGTCATGATCGATACTACTGACCGAAAATATGTGTATCGGTCTGTCTAGACCGATACAAATGACCGATACCAGCCAGAATACACCTGTTATTTGTGATATATCATAGTTTTTATGGTTTTTAACCATGATATAAGTCCTTTTTATTGAGTCTTTTTGGTCTTTTTAGAGTCCTAGAAGAGTCTTTGCAGGTTAAAGCATGTCTGGAGCATAATTGGAGATATTGGAACCTTTTGGAGCATTCTGAGTTGAAGCCACGAAGTACCAAGCTCGAAGCAGAAAAGTATCCCATATGGTGACGATCGTCACCCCATTGGTGACGCTCGTCACCCGGATAGGAAGGAGCGTGGCTATTTGTTAAAAGTATCAAGAAGAATTGCAGAACTTACCCAGAAGTTTCCTTTATTTATATGAAGACCCCAGATCGTGTTTAGCCCCTATTTATTAGGTTTTTCAGCCACTGTTGGCAAGGATCTTAGTTTTTGAGAATTGAGAGAGCTAGAGAGAGATTTTATTCAGAGCTTTTAGGAGAGACAAATCCTGTACTCTTTAGAGAAGATTTCGAACCCCTTTTGTTTTCTACTCTTTCTCTTAATGCAATTTTATTCAGTTATGTTTTGTGATCTCATAATCATGTCTGAGTAATTTGCTAGTTAAGTTAAGGTTTTTCAAAGGTTGATGAAAAGAGTGTAGAATCGCTATCTGTTAGGATTATCTCATGGTTTTTCATCTCTGCTTGCTTTAAAATCGAATTTCTGAGACACATCATCTAGGAATCCGAAAATCATAGGTTGTTAAATATATGTGAGAGCATTATTCATAACCTGAACTAGTATTTGATGAGCGAAACAACTTAGTACAAAGAGATTTGGCTTAGGAGTTTTGTAAACAATTGAATCTGATCATTCCTGCATACTTAGGTTGTTAGGGTTTGCAAAGAGATTTGAAACTCTGTGATCTAGGTATAGATAACTTCTGCAATGAGAATTGATTAGTTATGCATTAGAGATTCATGTTTAAAAATGGTTCTTAATCATTCCTGATTCCCTGCATTCTGCACTCTTGGATTAATACCTGCGAATTACCTTAGCTTAGCGCTTTTAGTCTTCCTGAACTTAGAACATATCATACCATCGTTTGCTTATTTCTAATTATTCATTCGCATTACATACATCATATTTCGCTTAGCTTAGTCCAAATCTATAATTGATAGTGTAGTTAGCATTACTCTCTTGGGATTTCGATACCCCTTATACTACATCTGCTTTGCTGTGCACTTGCAGTAGTTTTTATTTGGGTAAAACCTGAACACCTATCAAGTTTTTGGCGCCGTTGCCGGGGAGTAATAGCTGCCTATCGATTTTTAGTATTAGGATTTTGTCTAAGTTTTTATTTGTTTACTGATTTTCAGCTACTTTTCTTTGTTCCTGTTTCAGGTGTATGCCTAATCGCAGAACCAGAAGCAACAAAGAGAAGGAGCTTGTGACTTTGAGCATCGACGAGCTTGCTAGGTTGGAGAGAACTAACAGGAAAGCTAAGAAGCAATCTACAATGGTCGCTCCACTTATCTTGGTTGAAGATGCAGAAGGTCACTTGGTTGACAGGGAAGGAAACAGGAGGAACGAAGAGGGGCAGAGAATTGATCAAGAGGGGAATGTCATTGTTGAACAGCAGGTTCAGCAAATGGCTGAGAACGTGGGGGTCCCTGCTGCTGTCAATAACGCTACTGGGCGTTTTGTTCAGAGGACTCTAGGTGACTA
Source organism: Thlaspi arvense (assembly GCA_911865555.2). Taxonomy (NCBI): domain Eukaryota; kingdom Viridiplantae; phylum Streptophyta; class Magnoliopsida; order Brassicales; family Brassicaceae; genus Thlaspi; species Thlaspi arvense. The sequence continues at coordinate 19,502,378 of OU466860.2, forward strand.
CAACAGACCTGATCAGTTCTATGCCAACAGAGCTGCAATCCGACCTCCTGCCTTCCAGAGGAACGATTTTGAGGTTAAACCAGTCTACTATCAGCTGGTTGGCCAGCATCCATTCCATGGTTTACCTCATGAGCATCCTATGGATCACATAGAGAGGTTTGAGGATTTAGCTTCCAGTGTCAAAGCTAATGGAGTCAGCAATGATTTCCTGTTCTGCAAGCTTTTTCCTTACTCTCTTGGAGGAGAAGCTGCATATTGGCTGAAGCAACTGGAACCTGCTTCATTGACCACTTGGGAAGACACTAAGAACGCCTTTCTGAATAACTTCTATGATGATTCAAGGTCAGAGGACATGAGGACGAAAATTGCTTCCTTTACACAAGGCCCTACTGAAGCTTTTAAGGCTTCTTGGATCAGGTTCAAGTCTTATCAAAGGGACTGTCCTCATCATGGTTTCAGTCAGGTGCAATTACTTGGGATCTTCTTCAGAGGCATTGACTGGAAATATCAGATGGCACTGGATGCAGCAAGTGCAGGAAACTTCAACACCAACAGACCAGAAGAAGCTGTAAGATTGATTGAAAACTTGGCCTGCAGTAACAGCACTAAGAATGCAGATTTTCAGAGAAAGCAGCAGGCTGGTTTGAATGATGGAAACCAAATAGCTGAAGTTAAGGCTAAGTTAGACAGCATGCACAGCCTTCTGGTGGGAAAGAAGTCAGTCCAATTCGCTGCAGAAGTGGAGAGTTTCGAAAATCCTGAAGAATTTGAGCAGAAAGATGTTAATTTCATCAATGGAGGGGGTTTTCAGATCCAAAAGTTTGGAAATCAGCAATGGAACAGAGGCTACAACAGCAATAATCAGCAGAGTACCTTTACAGGAGGACAGAGCACGCCTGGTTACACTCCTAAGCCCCCATTCCAGAAGACTGAAGTTGAGAAACCTTACCAAAACAGCAGGAATTTTGGTTCTTCTTCCTACCAAACTGCACCTCCACAAGACAATAAAATGGAAGCTATGCTGGAGCAGGTACTTGAAGGACATCAGAAGATGACAATGAACTTCAATGGCAAGCTAGATTCGCTGTATCAAGACCTGAATAGAAAAATTGAGAGCCTGAACTCTCACATGAAGAAGCTTGAGGTGCAGGTTGCTCAAACTGCAGGAGCTGTTCAAAGGCAAGAGGGATTTCTTCCTGGAAGGACTGATATCAATCCCAAGCATCAGGTTAATGCCATCACAGTCAGGAATGAAAAGGAGCTTAAAACAGTGCAGAAAAAGAGGTTGAGTGCAGAACAGATCGTGCAACTCATGGAGTCTGAAGATGAAAATTTTTCTGTCTCAGAGGTGAGTGACGAGCGTCACCAAGGAGGAGTGACGCTCGTCACCAACCTACAAGGGTATCGGGGGTTGTCACAAGTGAGTGATGAGCGTCACCCCCCTGGTGACGGTCGTCACCCACCCCAGAACGAAGCTGCTTCGCCTGTAACTGCAAATTATGACCAGGAACGTGTCTATAAACCCAAAACACCATTCCCCAAGCATCCTAGGAAGTCTAAACAGGAGATAGAAGAAGCCAGATGTAAAGCTATGATAGACAAGCTGATGCTTGAGATCCCTCTTGTTGGTGCAGTCAAGCTTTCACCAGCTCTAAAAAAGTATGTAAAGAGAATGGTTGTGAATGGTGTAAGTCCTGAGGAAGGAGCATTGCTTACCAGAGACATCAGTGCAATTCTCTTAGGCACAGTTCCAAAGAAGAAGAAGAAGGTGACTGTTTCTGAACAAGTCAATACCATCACTCAAAGCAGAGTTCCAGAGAAGCTATCTGATCCAGGGACCTTTGTGCTTGATTGCTCAATATCTGCAGGACGTTTTCCCCACTCTCTATGTGATCTAGGGTCAAGTATTAACTTGATGCCTTTCTCTGTTGCTGCTAGACTTGGAATGACTGATTTCAAGCCAGCTGGGATCTCTCTCATCCTAGCAGATCGATCCATAAGGACCCCAGAAGGCATGTTAGAGAATGTTCATGTTAACATTAAAGGCTGCATAATTCCTACAGATTTTGTGGTTCTGAAATATGCTGAAGAACCTAAAGATCCTCTTATTCTGGGAAGACCATTCTTGGCTACTGCTGGAGCCATCATTGATGTTAGAAAGGGGAACATTGAGCTTGATCTTGGTGATGTTGTCATGAACTTTGACATGGATAAGTTAAGAAAGAGTTCTACCATTGATGGTCAGACCTTTTCTGTAAGAACTTCTAGAGATGAAGAGACTGTCATGGAGCATTCAGAAGACACTATTGCTGAGTGTGTCAATGAATCAGATATTAGTAGGCAAGTGAGCAAGATGGCTGTTGAAGAGCCAATATCTGAAACTTCTGCAGAAGCTGTTGGGTTTGAGGATTGCAGTGAGGATCATATCTTCATGACTAGGCTTGAAAAAGAGGTTCCAATGAATGCCAAATTGCTGGAGGAAGACGTGTTTGTGATGGAAGCAACACTTGCAGAGCTGAATTGCAGGAAAACTGCAGAAACTCGAACTGTAGAGTCAGTGACGAGCGTCACTGACCTGGTGACGCTCGTCACCAACCTGAACACAAAGCAGCAACGTGATTTTACAGCTACAAGTCCATCATATGTTGCCAATCCGAAAATTCAACAGTCCACAACCTAGAAACCTGCAACTAAGCAAAGAAAGCTTGGTGTTTCTTTTGATGATTCTGCAGGAAAACGAAATGTCCCACCCACAGTCACGACCCACTCTGCTGATGTTCCTCACTTCCTTGGAAGTGTTCATACATCTACTGCTTACAAAACACCATGGATGAGGAGACATTCTCCTCCAAGACATTCAATGCCACCTTCTGTTCCACCAGCTGTCTGAATAGCAATCAAAGTCGAGCTAATGACTTTAAACAAGCGCTTAGTGGGAGGCAACCCACAGGTAAGTTTTCTTTTTCATATATTAGTTTAGTTTTCTATTACATAGCTAAAAAAAAAAAAAAAAAACCCCAAAAACACAAAAAAAAAAAAAAAAAAAATCGAAAAAAAAAAAAAAAAGAGTCACTTTGTTCAGTTTGCTTGGATGATGTCTTGTGAACTTGTTGGACCATGGATTATGCTTTGTTTGGATGTTTTGATGTGTGTTTTGAGTGCTCTTACAGTTTGACTTCGGACTACACATGATGGCATAGCATTTAAACATCCAACATGACGATTTCTGAAGTTTCAGAGTAGTGACGCTCGTCACCAATATGGTGACGCTCGTCAATAGCTCCTTCGCGAGGTACCACTTTTCCACCTTGGTTTTACACGTTCTCATGCTTCATTTTGACCAACTCTTGGCTTAATAACACTGGGGACAGTGTTGTTTAAGTCTGGGGGAGGTGGTTACTGACGTTGTGTGCTTTGTGTCATGTTTATAGAGTCTTAAAGTTGAGTCAAAAACCTGTTTTTCTAGAGTCAAAAATTTGAAATTGTCAGTTTTTCTTGGAACTAGCCATAGGACGTTTTTGCTGATAAGAACCATTGCCACAGTAGTTGATTACAAGTCTTACTAAGTTGAAAGTCATAGGTAGATCCGTCTAGCAATGAAGGTTTAGGTTCTTAGAGAATCTAGAAAATTTGCTGTTAGCTCAACCTTAATGAACTTTAAATTTCTTGTCTTGGTGATTGATTCTTATTGATCTTGATTCTCTCTTTAAGCACTGACAATAAGGTTAAAATACAATCTCTCTTTGATCTTCCCTGATGTAGTTTTTAAAAGAAATTAAGTCCAAAGAATGGTGCATTCATGACCCTGTCTCCTCACAAGGAACAACAGTAGTGAACACACTCAAGAACCTGTCTCCTCACAAGGAACACAAGTATTGAGTAGCATCATATCTTAGACTGAAAAAGTTGAGAAAAAGAAGTGAAAAATCGAAAATATCCTAAGGAAAAAGATTAAGGGAAGAGAAAATAGGAGAGTTGTGTTGAGATTGATTTGTTCAGTTGTTAGGAAGAGAAAAGAATCTGTAAAGTGATTGAGATGATAGAGCCTTGATGAGATTTCACACATAGATAAAAAAATAAGGAGTTAACAGTAGAAATTTCGGATTTCTTGAAGGGGTTTGGACTGGACTTGAAAGATTTGCTAAGCTTGTGATAATTAGGCTGAAATTTGATCTTGTGTTGACTATGTGGTATGTGGATTCGAAAGCTCTAACTAGTGTGGTGTTTCTGATGACTGACTGACTGTTTCTTGTTTTCAAACCTCGACCTTATTCTTTGTCTAATGTTTGCTTGAGGGCAAGCAAAAGCTAAGTCTGGGGGAGTTGATATATCATGGTTTTTATGGTTTTTAACCATGATATAAGTCCTTTTTATTGAGTCTTTTTGGTCTTTTTAGAGTCCTAGAAGAGTCTTTGCAGGTTAAAGCATGTCTGGAGCATAATTGGAGATATTGGAACCTTTTGGAGCATTCTGAGTTGAAGCCACGAAGTACCAAGCTCGAAGCAGAAAAGTATCCCATATGGTGACGATCGTCACCCCATTGGTGACGCTCGTCACCCAGATAGGAAGGAGCGTGGCTATTTGTTAAAAGTATCAAGAAGAATTGCAGAACTTACCCAGAAGTTTCCTTTATTTATATGAAGACCCCAGATCGTGTTTAGCCCCTATTTATTAGGTTTTTCAGCCACTGTTGGCAAGGATCTTAGTTTTTGAGAATTGAGAGAGCTAGAGAGAGATTTTATTCAGAGCTTTTAGGGGAGACAAATCCTGTACTCTTTAGAGAAGATTTCGAACCCCTTTTGTTTTCTACTCTTTCTCTTAATGCAATTTTATTCAGTTATGTTTTGTGATCTCATAATCATGTCTGAGTAATTTGCTAGTTAAGTTAGGGTTTTTCAAAGGTTGATGAAAAGAGTGTAGAATCGCTATCTGTTAGGATTATCTCATGGTTTTTCATCTCTGCTTGCTTTAAAATCGAATTTCTGAGACACATCATCTAGGAATCCGAAAATCATAGGTTGTTAAATATATGTGAGAGCATTATTCATAACCTGAACTAGTATTTGATGAGCGAAACAACTTAGTACAAAGAGATTTGGCTTAGGAGTTTTGTAAACAATTGAATCTGATCATTCCTGCATACTTAGGTTGTTAGGGTTTGCAAAGAGATTTGAAACTCTGTGATCTAGGTATAGATAACTTCTGCAATGAGAATTGATTAGTTATGCATTAGAGATTCATGTTTAAAAACGGTTCTTAATCATTCCTGATTCCCTGCATTCTGCATTCTTGGATTCATACCTGCGAATTACCCTAGCTTAGCGCTTTTAGTCTTCCTGAACTTAGAACATATCATACCATCGTTTGCTTATTTCTAATTATTCATTCGCATTACATACATCATATTTCGCTTAGCTTAGTCCAAATCTATAATTGATAGTGTAGTTAGCATTACTCTCTTGGGATTTCGATACCCCTTATACTACATCTGCTTTGCTGTGCACTTGCAGTAGTTTTTATTTGGGTAAAACCTGAACACCTATCAATTTGCCCCCTTCAGACTTTCTCAAACCCCAGTTCAGAATCCTGTTTCTATACACTAAAACAAAGCATAAAAGATAATCTAGAAAGCATAATATATACAAAAGGATAACATGGGATTACCTCCCAAGTGTGCTTGTTTAAAGTCACTAAGCTTGACTTTGGTTACCTCTTTAGTTGTGGTGAGGAGAAGGAGTCTTGGAACTCCTTGGTGTCATCTTGCTTCTCTTGACCTTGGTGGTGGCTCCATTCACCTTGATCTTGGCAAAAGGTGTAGCTTTCCCTTCCAGCTGAAGCTTGAAGCAAAACTCTCCCTTCTTGGAGACACTTGGTTGCAAAACCACTTCTCCTTTGCTAGTAACCAGCTTAACATCATTCAGATTCTTGTAACTAACCACTTCAAGGACCTCCTTTTCAGTGGTGTCTTCAAACACCTTGACCAAGCAGCAGCCATCAAAACTTTCTCCTTGATAGCCTTCAAACTCTGGCCAATTCTTTCTAGGCTGCTTCAGCTTCTTGATCTCCATTGAGAAGGCTTGCTCATTCTCCATCTTACCATGCTTGGATCACTTGTTAGGATTTTCGTGGCTTAAATTGAACTCTCATGATTTGAAACTAATCCTAATAAGTGAAAACTTTAATTTGAAATTCTAATTATCATTCTTATGCATTTGAAAATGAACACATGGTTTTAAAATATTTAGGCTCTCTTCTTCCTTTTTACCACTCTTTGTGAGCCTAAATAGAACTCCCTCCTTGAACCTTACCCTTCTTTGAAGCCAAATGTTCTTGTGTGACATCTTTGTGAGGCCTTCCTTTCGGTTTGAACTTGGCATAAAGTGTTAGGTTTAGGCGACATGATTTAGTTTTCATATGATTGCTAGCTTTGCATTTTGAAGCTAGGTACAAGCTTAGCATAAGTTTGGGGGATCATTGGGGTTGTTTCCTTTCCTATTTGTTCTCGGTTTCAAAGAGCTTGTGTTTTAAAGAAAGAAATGGGTTTTAAGTGAAAGGTTGTGTTTTAAAAACTAAGTATGCTCTAATAATTTCAGGAGGTAGCTCTCCCAAAATAAAAAAAAATAAAAAAAAGAGAAAAGGAAATAAAAGAGCCTAAGTGCCAAATAAAAATAAAAAGAAAAGAAAAAAAATAATAATAATAAGAGAGCTACCAATAAGAAATATCTAAAGAGCAATAATTATTTTTAAAAACCTTTTCACTAGCCTAAAAAGTTTAAAAATATTGTTTCAAATTGGGGATTGCTAAGTTTTGTGAAGAAAAAGGGTAGGCTCTTAAGTGGTGAGTGAGGATAAATTTGTTAAATGAGAGGGGTATAGGATCGTTTGATAGTTTACATGGGTAGATGAGAATCTAATCATGTATGCATAAATTGTCTTTACCTTTAGCATTATGCACAAGTTCAGCCATTTTTGAGAGAAACCCTTGTTCTAATTATAAACCCTTTTCAAATGAGATCATTCAATGTTCATAACATAAACCCTTAGCCAAATGTGTTTTGCTTTAAAGTGCATAAGTTTGATTCATGGTTCGAATGTTAATGAATGTTAAATGATGAGTTTCTTTGATTGTTAGGAATAGGAGAGTCATGATTTGAATTTCTTGTGTGATGAGTATGGCTAAGTTCTTTGGAGTATGAGTGTAAGCATAGCATTTTAGAACTGTTAACTAAGACATTGAGATTGATTCATTTGAAAGGCACCTTTGCAAAAAGTTTAAACCCCCATTCATTTTTTTTCTGAAAACCTCTCTTCCTTACTTATTTTATGTTGCTTGAGGGCAAGCAAGAAGTAAGTTGGGGGAGTTGATGTTTTTGCATATTGCATACATTTTGCATACTCATTAGTTAGCTTTTCATGCATTTGTATCACGTTTTAGGTTAGATTGCATCACTTAGGGTCCTAGAGCATTCTTGCATCAGCATACGCATTTTCCTTGTATTTTGCATCACATTCAGGTTGTTTCTGGCTGCTTTGGAGTCATGGAGGTTCGTGGACATGTTGAGGCTGATGTAGCATTTCGTGGGAGCTCGGATATATGCTAAGGATCAGAGATCGAGGAGCAGATCGAGCATGGCCGGTCGATCTAGGAGTTGATCGACCAGAAGATCGAGCTAACCAGGCGATCCAAGGAGAATGATCGAGACAAGGATCGAGTGAAGCAATCGATCAAACGGTACAGACGTAAATGACGCCATGCAGAGCGAGAGTCAGATCGAGTACACCACTCGATCCAGCCGAAGATCGATACCGAGATCGGATGCAACACTCGATTCGCCGATGTTGATCGAGACCCAGATCGAGCCGAAGACACGATGTCCGGATATGATCGAGAGAACCACTCGATCTTGGAGTCGATCTCTGTCTTTTCAACCGTTTTTGGCCGCTAGCGAAGGGGGGACTATTAGCTTGTTTCGGCATTTTGGGAAGGCGGAGACGTCCTTTTTCCTATAACTTTTTAGATCCTTATCTTTTCCTTTATGTTTTTTTTCTCTCGTTTTCGTGAAGAACATCATTGTTGAACTCGCGTTTTTCTTAAGCTTTGTATTCGAATCATTTCTGTTCAATCTAGTTTTCTTTTCATGTTCATCGTCTCATTTCATATGCTTTGCTTGATTTACTCTATGTGTAGTGAGTAGTTTCTTTGGGTTCGGGGTTGAGAGGATTAAGGGGTCAAAAGGGTTTCGATCTTGGGGTTTTTCTAAACGTTTTCAAAGGCTATCTCTTCTAAGGTGTTGAGATCTCAATGCTTGAAGACTCTCACGCCAAGAGCTTCATGATCCGAGAGGTTCCTTACCTTGACAGGATTCAGGAACCTCGGAAGATCACACCTTAGAGGCTAGTTACCCCTTCCCAAAAGCCATGGATATTTGGGGGATTAGTTAAGCCATTTGCTTGAAATCTGTTTTCCTTTCCCTTCGACCTCTCTTTCCACCAAAAGCCATGGGTTTGGAGGAGAGGATGAAGGAGTGATCTATACCGAAAGCCACAGATAGATCTTGTTTAGTTTTCAAGGCTTAGAGATCCTCACCAAGTGAGTCGATTTAAAGTTTTAAACCCAAGGTCGAACCTTTGAAACCCCTAACCATGAATCTCAACCCTAGGCCCTTTCTCTTAGCATCTTTACATCTTATCTCATCTTTTGCTTGATCTCTGATAGCATCCTGGTCATTAGTTTTACTGTTCTTGCATTTTTAGACGAGATCGATTGTTACTGCTCGATCTAGTGGTCGATCTCATGGTCGATCCACTAGTCGAATTTTAATAATTCGAAACTTTCTCCTTTAATTATTCTGTTTGTTTCTCGTGGTAGTTTCTTCCTTTCTAGTATTTTTAAAATAGGTTTCATTCTGTTTAAGTTGCTGCATCTAGTTTTTAGAGATTTTCTCATAAACTGTCTCATTTCGCTTAGATTTGCTTTAGTCCTTGTATTCTCTGTGCATTCTCTATCATCCTAGAAGTGGATTAACTCTCTCTTGCTTGCTGTACTACAACATGTCTTGCATTTGAGTTTGATTACCTCACTGCAATATAAACCATACAAAAAGGGTCTATCAAATGGCGCCATTGCCATTCTAGGACTGTTTCGAGAACATAGAGATTTGGGTCTTAGCAAAGACTAAGTCTTTACCTTTTTCAAGTTACTAATCATTCTACTCTCAAACGTGTGTTTTCAGGTACATGAATCTTCGTTCAAGGGGAGACAACAATCTACTACAACCGTTAGACAACATTCATCAGCTTGGTCACTCACGGCAAAGAAGAGTCAGAGAGCAAACAAGAGCCTTTCAGGAGATTGTTCAGCACGGTTTGGTTGACTTTGAAGCTATGGCAGAACACGAGCATCCAGAAGGACCTCCTCCAGCTCATGGGGCTGCAGGAAGGGGCAATGGAAACCCCCAACACGCGGCTAGACCCCCAAGGATCATAGGAGCTGGAGATGCCCCCAATACCCACCACAATAGGTTTGGGATCACTCCTCCTCCTGTACAAAACAACAACTTCGAGATCAAGCCAGGTTTCATCTCAATGGTGCAAAACAACAAGTTCCACGGCTTAGCAATGGAAGACCCCTTGGAGCACCTAGACAACTTCGAGGAAGTATGTGGGATTATAAAGATCAATGGCATATCCGAAGATGCTTTCAAGCTGCGTCTCTTCCCCTTTTCACTCGGAGACAAAGCTAGACATTGGGAGAAGACCCTCCCACAAGGCACCATCACATCATGGGCTGAGTGCAAGAAGGCTTTTCTCTCAAAGTTCTTCTCAAGCACCAGGACAGCACGGTTGAGAAGCGAAATCAGCGGTTTCACTCAAAGGAACAATGAGACATTCAACGAGGCAATGGAACGTTTCAAAGACTACACGATCCAATGTCCTCATCACGGGTTCAGCGAGGAGACACTACTCAGTACCATATACCGTGGAGCTGATGAGAACCAAGAGGAGTTAGAGTTGAGCCAAGAAGAAGCCAATTGGGTGGCGGGACAGAACAACTATAAATCAAGGCTACAACCAAGGCTACCAGAACAACAACCTCTCTTACCGAAGCACCAACGTAGCCAACCTTAAAGATCAAGTGTACCCTGCTCAGCAAGCAAAACCTTTCATCCCTTACAATAAAGGTTTTCAACCGAGTGGTGGTTTCCAAGGTCAAGGGCAGAGCAACTTCCAAGGGCAACATCAAAACAACAAGGGTTATACACCTAACTACCCTTCGGGCTTTGCACCTCAACAGCAACAACCAATGCAACAACAAGTTGATCCGGTTCAAGCAATGTTTCAACAGCTAATACAAGGGCAAGCCTCTACAAACCAGAAGTTCGCCGAGATGAACACTCGTCTAGACTCATCTCTCACCGACTTCTCCACTCAGATCACCAACTTAAACAACAAGATCAAGCAGCTGGAGAAAGGGAAAGCAAGTACGAGTGGTCAGAATAGTCTTCCGGGAAAGTGTGAGCAGAATCCCAAGGAGTATGCTAATGCCATAACGTTGAGAAGCGGTAAAGAGCTCGAACCTCCGGTCTCTACAAAGAACAACAAGGACGTTGTAATTCAAGAAGGGGAGGGTAAACCTTCGGCTGATGATGATGAGATCAACTTTGACAACGTTTGGATCCAAGGGCCAAGAAGAGGAGACAAAGCAGTTGCTGAGAAGAAAGCTGAGCAAACCACTAAGGAGAAGAATGCTTATGTGCCTCCACCTTATGTACCTAAGCTGCCTTTTCCTGGCCGCTTCAAGAAGCAACTCATAGAGAAGCATAGAATCCTCTTTGAGAAGCATCTTAAGGACGTGGAGATCAAGCTACCTCTCGTTGACTGCCTTGCAATGATGCCTAAATGCGCCAAATTCTTCAAAGACACTCTCGTGAAGAAGAATAAGGAAAGCAAGGAGGTACTTGTTCTAAGTGAAGAGTGTAGTGCGGTTATACATAAGGAGATAGTCCCTAAGAAGTTTGGAGACCCTGGAAGCTTCACTATATCCTGCGATTTAGGTCCTCTAGAGTTCAAGAGTTGCTTATGTGATCTCGGAGCAAGCATAGACGTGATGCCTCACTCCGTGGCTAAGAAGCTTGGTTTTACACGTTTCAAAGACTGTCGGATCTCATTGGTACTGGCTGATAGGAGTGTGAGGCTACCAGTGGGGCTGCTTGAAGATTTACCGGTGCGAATCAGTGGTGTGAACGTACCTACGGACTTCGTAGTGTTGGAGATGGATGAAGAGCCTAAGGATCCACTCATCTTAGGGAGACCGTTCCTTGCAACCGCCGGGGCTATCATAAATGTGAAGAATGGGAAGATTGCCTTGCATTTGGGAAAGGAGATCAGGCTTGACTTCGACATCAACGAGGTTCTGAAGAAGCCAACCATTGAAGGGCAAGCATTCTATATTGAAACGATGGATGCTTTAGCGGATGAGGGTCTGGAAGAGCTGGCTCTAGAAGACCATCTGAAGCTAGCACTGACTAAGGAGCCAGGGGAGTTTGGCTATGTGGACCAGAGAACCCAAGAGTACGTGAACCTGCTGGATTCTAGGAGGAATGTTAAGAATGAAGAAGGTTGCTGCCTAGAGATCGACCCCGAGATCGACGCTATCACTCGATCCAGGAGTCAGATCGACAAGGTAATCGAGAACACAACTTGATCCGGTGTAACAATTGATGGACAGATCGAGAAGAATGCTCGATCAGGAAAAACAATCGAGTCGGCGATCGAGGGAGACCTCCCGATCATTTTGGAGTCCAATCAAGAGATCGACTCAGCGTCTCGATCCCTTGCTTGATCCATATCAAATCGAGTAAGTGAATCAAGCGAAATGGCTCGATCTAGACGACATCGAGATGAGAATCGACCGGAGGACTCGATCTCAGAAGTGATAGAGATGGAGGAAAGCAGTCTGAAGGGCCATGCCTCGGGTTCAAAGGAGAGTTCCAAGGAGGAAAGCAACAACAACAGCCACGAGGATGACTGGAGTGAGCTGTTAGCCCTAAAGGTGGACCTTAAGGAGCTCCCAAAAGGGCTAAGGTATGCTTTCTTAGGGCCTAATAACACATATCCCGTGATTGTGAATGAAAACCTTAGTGATGATGAGTTGCACTCGCTCCTGACTGAGCTGAGAAAGTATAGGAAGGCCATTGGGTACTCTTTAAGTGACATCAAGGGCCTTTCACCAATGCTTTGCACTCATAGGATTCACTTGGATAATGAGAACGCCTCCTCTATAGAACATCAGAGGCGTTTGAATCCTAATTTGAAAAAGGTTGTTAAGAAGGAAATCCTTAAGCTTTTAGAGGCTGACATGATCTATCCCATAAGTGACAGCACGTGGGTTTCTCCTGTACACGTGGTGCCTAAGAAGGGAGGGATCACGGTCACAAGGAATGAAAAGGATGAGCTTATTCCTACTAGAACCATCACTGGTCATAGGATGTGTATTGATTATAGGAAACTCAACCTTGCGACTAGGAAAGACCATTTCCCTTTGCCTTTTATTGATCAAATGCTTGAGAGACTTGCTAATCACCTATATTACTGTTTTCTCGATGGGTATAGCGGTTTCTTTCAAATACCTATTCACCCAAATGATCAGGAGAAGACGACCTTCACATGTCCTTACGGTACCTTTGCATATCGAAGGATGCCGTTTGGACTGTGTAATGCACCGGCTACGTTTCAGCGGTGTATGATGTCGATCTTCTCCGATCTTATAGAGGAGATGGTAGAGGTGTTCATGGATGACTTCTCTGTCTATGGTGCGTCTTTTCCTGCGTGTTTGTTGAATCTTTGCAGGGTACTAAAACGTTGTGTAGAGACAAACTTGGTGCTGAACTGGGAGAAATGCCACTTTATGGTTAAGGAAGGGGTCGTGCTTGGTCATAAGATATCAGAGAAGGGCATTGAGGTTGATCAGGCTAAAGTGGAGGTCATGATGGGTCTTGAGCCGCCGGTTAATGTTAAGAGAGTCAGAAGCTTCTTGGTACACGCAGGGTTCTATAGGCGCTTCATCAAAGATTTCTCCAAGATTGCACGCCCTCTTACACGGCTGTTGTGCAAGGAAGCTGTGTTTGTGTTTGATGAGGAGTGTTTGAAAGCTTTCATGACCAATAAGGAAGCCCTTACTTCAGCTCCTATAGTCCAAGCACCAGACTGGTCTCTTCCTTTTGAGATCATGTGTGATGCTAGTGACTACGCCGTAAGAGCCGTTCTTGGTCAGAAGAAAGACAAGAAGCTGCACGTGATCTACTATGCTTCAAGAACCTTGGATGACACGCAATCAAGATACACCACTATGGAGAAGGAGTTGCTTGCAGTGGTCTTCGCCTTTGAGAAGTTCAGATCGTATCTCGTTGGTTCCAAGGCTATTGTATACACGGATCACGCTGCCTTGCGATACATCTACTCGAAGAAAGACACCAAGCCTCGGCTCTAAAGATGGATTCTCTTACTCCAGGAGTTTGACATGGAGATTAAAGACAAGAAAGGGATAGAAAACGGAGTCGCTGACCATCTCTCACGGCTAAGGATCAACGAGTCTCTCCCCTTAGATGATTCTCTTCCAGAAGAGCAGCTTATGGCGATTACTACGGCTGTTTGTGGAAAGCTAGAAGGGAGGTTTGAGGAGGTGTTGAGTTTCAAAGAGGAGGATCTACCGTGGTATGCTGATGTAGTGAACTATCTAGCGTGTGGTGAGGAGCCAACACATCTCAACAGCTATCACAAGAAGCGGTTTATGAGAGAGGCTAGTGACTACTTTTGGGACGAGCCCTACTTATACAAGAGAGGAGTAGACAGCTTGTACCGGAGATGTGTTACAAAGGAAGAAGCCAGGGACATCCTCTATCATTGCCATGGCTCTTCCTACGGAGGACACTTCGCCTCATTCAAGACTGCCACGAAAGTGTTGCAAGCCGGTTTCTGGTGGCTATCCATTTTTAAAGATGCACACGAGTTTGTGAAGAGCTGTGAGGCATGTCAACGAGCAGGCAATATCACTAAGAGGAACGAAATGCCTCAAGTTCCTATCTTCGAGGTTGACGTGTTCGACGCGTGGGGGATAGACTTCATGGGGCCATTTCCTTCTTCATACGGCAACAAATACATCTTGGTAGTAGTGGATTATGTCTCCAAATGGGTTGAGGCTGTTGCTTCCCCTACAAATGACTCTAAGGTGGTAATCAAGCTGTTCAAGACTATCATCTTCCCGAGGTTTGGGGTACCCAAGGTTGTTATAAGCGATGGAGGAAGCCACTTCATAAACAAGGTCTTTCAGAACCTCTTGAGAAAGTATGGAGTTAAGCATAAGGTGGCTACACCGTATCATCTTCAAACAAGCGGTCAAGTGGAAGTCTCCAACAGGCAAATCAAGGCTATACTAGAGAAGACCGTCAGAGCAACAAGGAAAGCCTGGGCAGTGAAGCTGGACGACGCTCTTTGGGCCTACCGTACCGCCTTCAAAATGCCGATTGGTACAACTCCTTTCACTCTGCTCTATGGCAAGGGCTTTCACCTCCCGGTTGAGCTGGAACACCGTGCGTTGTGGGCTGTGAAGAGGCTGAACTTTGACCTTTAAGACTGCTCAGGAGAGGCGCCTTATTCAGCTACACGAACTGAACGAGTTGAGGCTGAACGCTTACGAGAGCTCTCGAATATACAAGGAGCGGACTAAGGAGACTCATGACAAGAAGTTGGTTGCCAAGGAGCTTAAGGAAGGAGGACTAGTGTTGCTGTACAACTCGAGGCTCAAACTCTTCCCGGGCAAGCTGAAATTAAGGTGGAGCGGACCGTTCGTGATTCAAGAAGTGTTGCCTTATGGAGCTGTTACTCTGATGGGAAAAAGTGGCAGTGCATTCACCGTCAACAGACACAGAGTCAAGCCCTACTTGGCAGATAGCTATGACAAGGAGAGTACCTCGGTCCTTCTCCAAGGCCCACCATCCGCCTAAACCAAGTAAGGTCTAGCTAAAGACGTTAAAGAAAGCGCACTTGGGAGTCATTTGCATGTTTATCTTGTACATATTCCTGCTTAATTTCCCTTTCAGTTTTATGTTTTTATTCTGCAAGTGTGTAGGAACAGATATAAGGAGTCTAAACCTTGACTTTGAGGTCTAAAAGAGGCGATGGGGGTTAAGATAAGGCTAGAGATCGAGTGCTAGATCGACTGATCCTGGCTCGATCTTTGCTAGATCGAGGCAGTGAATCGGGAGGAGCCAGTCGATCTAGACGAGAACGAGTGACAAGATCGACATTGACGAAAAAGGATCGATCGATCCAAATTGGATCGACCGATCTAATTTCTCTCGGGATAAACTGTTGAAAATAGATCGATCACTCGACTCGATCCATCACTCGATCTATACCAAATCGACCCCTAAATCGGGGACATAGCTCGATCATGAGGACTTAGCCGTGGAGCCAACATCTCAATGATCGAGAGAGCTAATCGATCCAAGACTCGATTCACTATGAATCGAGTCTCAAATCGAGTAACCCTCTCGATCTAAGCCATTATGGGCAGGAGATCGAGTCCTAGATCGACCAAATGGACTCGATCTCATGCCGAGGTAACATTTCTTTTCCCTCCTTAACTCTTTTCCCTCCAACTTTTGAATTCAAAACTTGGTCAAGGCAAGCATCTTTGACCATGAAAGATGTGCCTTGACCAAGACTTTGTCAGAAAAACCATTTTTGCTACCCATTGTTTTGGTTTTGCTAGTATTTAAATATTTCAACAACCTCTCACTCTCTCATTCCTGTTTTTCTCGAAAATTTTAAACAAAGAGAGTGAGAGTTTCAGTTTTCAAAAGCTAGCAAAGATATTCTGCATTTCTTGCAAAGGTATTTTCAAAAATTTAATGATTTAATTTTAGAAAATCTCCTTTAATATCGCAAGATCTTGTTCTAGAATATAGGATCGGTTTTGATTTTTAAAAATCTAGCTAAGCAAAAGGAAAAATTCTTGAATTTTCAGTATCTAAAGATTTGATTCTCCTTTATTTAGCTATTATTTTTATTTATTCCCCAAAATTCTAGGGTAGTTTTTATAAGTTCTCTCCTTCTCTTCTCTCATTCTCATCAAATCGCCGTTTGCTTATCAATCTCTTTAGAAACTTGTTTCAGGAACAATGGCCCCAAAGAGAACAAGAGAAGAGCAAGCACAAGAAGGAGAAGGACAAGAAGTGGCAGTTCAAGAGAGGGTCCGGTGGAGTAAGGATGAGAAGAGAGACAAGAAACGATTGGAAAGGCTTCGGTTTGAGCCTACCAAGTTTGCTGATCGAGAGCTGTTGTCTAAGCTAGGGATTCTTGGGGATTTCGACCAACTCCTCAAGAACATTGGCTTAAGATGTCTGTCACGGATGGATTGCCCAACCATTCCTGAAGTGACAATAGACTTCCTTGCCACCTTGGAGTTCCGGTACGAGAATCCTAGCGCACCGGTCCCTTCAAAGTTGGACGTCAAGCCTATACACTCTCCATCCCTGAGCTATGCCAAGCCTATGGTCTCAACGCGGATGCATAAAAGGTCGAGTTCCCAGCCTTCAAGAAAGCCGACGACTTTTGGGACCTGATCAGCAATGAAGACTACAAGGCCAACACCGCCAAGATCAAGCGAGTAAGGAGCCCGGTGCTGAGGTATACTCTGAAGCTGATTGCCAACACGTTTAGTGGAAGGTCTGTTGCTCCTACGGTCACGAAGACGGAGCTGTGCTTCCTGTTCCAAGGTGTGAAGCACTTGGTGTGTGATCCGGATGCAAACGACGAGCCTATGGAGGATGAACTCGGCGATGAAGTGAACTACGGGTGTGTGCTCGCGGCTTCTTTGGTGAAATACAAGGCTTATGCCTTGCGGTGCAAGGCAACTTCCTCTTACATTGGCGGTTTCCTTACTCCTCTGTTCGTGCAAGCCGGTGTGCCTATTCATGACTTTGCTCACGTCCCAACCAGAGCTTTCATGGACGAGGCATACATGAGGAATACTGACAGCTTGGGACGCACACCAGCGGAAGGGTTCTACGCCTACCTCTTCATAGATGACGAAGACAAGAAGAGAGTGTGCATCCTCCCCAACAAAGATGAAACCGAGCTGCTTGGTGTTGGGAACATCGAGTTCTTGCCCACAGAAGAAGAATGCTCTGCCCCTTTAGGAGGACCACCTGCTTCAGCGATTGCCCCTCGTCAAAGGTCAGAGTCTCCAGCCACGGAAGATGATATGCCCGAGGCCTACACACTTCCCAAGCTAGACCTCGAGCCGAGGACAAAAACCGAGAAGTTCCTAGCATCGGTTGTGGAGATGCAAAGGAAGATCAACAAGTGGCAAGGCAAGATGCTCAAGAAGCTTGGAAAGAAGGTCAAAGCACTTCAGGGAGGCTCACCTAAGAAAGCTGCGAGCCAAGAGGTGCAACAACCCGAGAAGAGAAGGCTCTCTACCGGTGGAGTTGTCATCCGCGAGACCCAAGGAACCATCATTCAGCCGGCGCGCCACTCTCTCCAAGAACCAGCCGACAAAGGCAAGACCATAGTCTCTAGCTCCTCTGGAACATCCTCAAGTTCCAGCCGAGACTAGACCAGAGGTAACAACCTTCTTCCATTGTATATAACCGCTCATGTTTGTTTCTTTTTGCATTGTGTTTTGATGCTCCTTCGGATGAGTTTGCCACCGGGACGGTGTCAAGCAAGTTTGGGGGAGTACATGTGTGATTTGACTTGTGTTCTTTGATCTTGTTTTCCTTTAGCATCCTTGAGTCTTTAGTTCATGAAAAATTGGTAAAATTTTTAAATTTTTTTCAAAGATTCATGTAGTTGCATTCATCTTTTTAAAACATGTTAGGATTGAGTCTAGAGTTTCTCATAGCATCTAGGTTGTTTGCATTTTGCATAAGGGGTTAGAATTTCTTAAAAAGGTGTTTTTACTTATGAATTGTTTCAATGCCCTAGTTAGTAGTTCTCTAATGCTTTGTCTATGCTTTGAAAGTAAGTTCTAACCATGCTTGGATCACTTGTTAGGATTTTTGTGGCTTAAATTGAACTCTCATAATTTGAAACTAATCCTAATAAGTGAAAACCTTAATTTGAAATTCTAATTATCATTCTTATGCATTTGAAAATGAACACATGGTTTTAAAATATTTAGGCTCTCTTCTTCCTTTTTACCACTCTTTGTGAGCCTAAGTAGAACTCCCTCCTTGAACCTTACCCTTCTTTTAAGCCAAATGTTCTTGTGTGACATCTTTGTGAGGCCTTCCTTTCGGTTTGAACTTGGCATAAAGTGTTAGGTTTAGGCGACATGATTTGGTTTTCATATGATTGCTAGCTTTGCATTTTGAAGCTAGGTATAGGCTTAGGATAAGTTTGGAGGATCATTGGGGTTGTTTCCTTTCCTATTTGTTCTCGGTTTCAAAGTGCTTGCGTTTTAAAGAAAGAAATGGGTTTTAAGTGAAAGGTTGTGTTTTAAAAACTAAGTATGCTTTAATAATTTCAGGAGGTAGCTTTCCCAAAAAATAAAAAAAAATAAAAAAAAAAGTGAAAAGGAAATAAAAGAGCCTAAGTGCCAAATCAAAATAAAAAGAAAAGAAAAAAAAATAATAATAAGAGAGCTACCAATAAGAAATATCTAAAGAGCAAAAATTATTTTCAAAAACCTTTTCACTAGCCTAAAGAGTTTAAAAATGTTGTTTCAAATTGGGGATTGCTAAGTTTTGTGAAGAAAAATGGTAGGCTCTTAAGTGGTGAGTGAGGATAAATTTGTTAAATGAGAGGGGTATAGGATCGTTTGATAGTTTACATGGGTAGATGAGAATCTAATCATGTATGCATAAATTGTCTTTACCTTTAGCATTATGCACAAGTTCAGCCATTTTTGAGATAAATCCTTGTTCTAATTATAAACCCTTTTCAAATGAGATCATTCAATGCTCATAACCTAAACCCTTAGCCAAATGTGTTTTGCTTTAAAGTGCATAAGTTTGATTCATGGTTCGAATGTTAATGAATGTCAAAGGATGAGTTTCTTTGATTGTTAGGAATAGGAGAGTCATGATTTGATTCTTGTGTGATGAGTATGGCTAAGTTCTTTGGAGTATGAGTGTAAGCATAGCATTTTAGAACTGTTAACTAGGACATTGAGATTGATTCATTTGAAAGGCACCTTTGCAAAAAGTTTAAACCCCCATTCATTTTTTTTTCTGAAAACCTCTCTTCCTTACTTATTTTCTGTTGCTTGAGGGCAAGCAAGAAGTAAGTTTGGGGGAGTTGATGTTATTGCATATTGCATACATTTTGCATACTCATTAGTTAGCTTTTCATGCATTTGTATCACGTTTTAGGTTAGATTGCATCACTTAGGGTCTTAGAGCATTCTTGCATCAGCATATGCATTTTCCTTGTATTTTGCATCACATTCAGGTTGTTTCTGGCTGCTTTGGAGTCATGGAGGTTCGCGGACATGTTGAGGCTGATGTAGCAGTTCGTGGGAGCTCAGATATATGCTAAGGATCAGAGATCGAGGAGCAGATCGAGCATGGCCGGTCGATCTAGGAGTTGATCGACCAGAAGATCGAGCTAACCAGGCGATCCAAGGAGAATGATCGAGACAAGGATCGAGTGAAGCAATCGATCAAACGGTACGGACGTAAATGACGCCATGCAGAGCGAGAGTCAGATCGAGTACACCACTCGATCCAGCCGAAGATCGATACCAAGATCGGATGCAACACTCGATTCGCCGATGTTGATCGAGACCCAGATCGAGCCGAAGACACGATGTCTGGATATGATCGAGAGAACCACTCGATCTTGGAGTCGATCTCTGTCCTTTCAACCGTTTTTGGCCGCTAGTGAAGGGGGGACCATTAGCTTGTTTCGGCATTTTGGGAAGGCGGCGACGTCCTTTTTCCTATAACTTTTTAGATCCTTATCTTTTCCTTTATGTTTTTTCTCTCTCATTTTCGTGAAGAACACCATTGTTGAACTCGCATTTTTCTTAAGCTTTTTATTCGAATCATTTCTGTTCAATCTAGTTTTCTTTTCATGTTCATCGTCTTGTTTCATATGCTTTGCTTGATTTACTCTATGTGTAGCGAGTAGTTTCTTTGGGTTCGGGGTTGAGAGGATTAAGGGGTCAAAAGGGTTTCGATCTTGGGGTTTTTCTAAACGATTTCAAAGGCTATCTCTTCTAAGGTGTTGAGATCTCAATGCTTGAAGACTCTCACGCCAAGAGCTTCATGATCCGAGAGGTTCCTTACCTTGACAGGATTCAGGAACCTCGGAAGATCACACCTTAGAGACTAGTTACCCCTTCCCAAAAGCCATGGAAGTTTGGGGGATTAGTTAAGCCATTCGTTTGAAATCTGTTTTCCTTGCCCTTCGACCTCTCTTTCCACCAAAAGCCATGGGTTTGGAGGAGAGGATGAAGGAGTGATCTATACCGAAAGCCACATATAGATCTTGTTTAGTTTTCAAGGCTTAGAGATCCTCACCAAGTGAGTCGATTTAAAGTTTTAAACCCAAGGTCGAACCTTTGAAACCCCTAACCATGAATCTCAACCCTAGGCACTTTCTCTTAGCATCTTTACATCTTATCTCATCTTTCGCTTGATCTCTGATAGCATCTTGGTCATTAGTTTTACTGTTCTTGCATTTTTAGACGAGATCGATTGTTACTGCTCGATCTAGTGGTCGATCTCATGGTCGATCCACTAGTCAAATTTTAATAATTCGAAACTTTCTCCTTTAATTATTCTGTTTGTTTCTCTTGGTAGTTTCTTCCTTTCTAGTATTTTTAAAATAGGTTTCATTCTGTTTAAGTTGCTGCATCTAGTTTTTAGAGATTTTCTCATAAACCGTCTCATTTCGCTTAGATTTGCTTTAGTCCTTGTATTCTCTGTGCATTCTCTATCATCCTAGAAGTGGATTGACTCTCTCTTGCTTGCTGTACTACAACATGTCTTGCATTTGAGTTTGATTACCTCACTACAATATAAACCATACAAAAAGTGATTATCAATCAGCTATAGTAAGGGATACATTGCTCTCTTTCAGTTAAGTGTAGCCAAGAGCTTTAGCAGTAGAGGATGGGATAAGGTTGATACATGCCCCTAAATCAGAGAGGCAATTCTTGAAAGTCCTCCCTTTTAGCTCACATGGGAGAGTGAAGCAGCCTGGATCTCCAAGTTTCTTGACATTAAGCTCCTTAACTTCTGGTGGTCCAGTCTTCACCTTTAGGTTTTCAACTTTTTCTTAGCCATTCAACCCTCTCAACTCGATCTGAGCAGCATAGAGAGTTTCATACTTCTGAAGTAGCTGTTCTTTGAACCTCCCTGGTAAAGGGATGGTTGGTTGATAGATAGGAAGAGTAGCTGGTTGACGTTCCTTCTGGTCATCAGCAACATCCATCAAGTAATCCTTTGTGTTGTCAACAATCTCATGTGGCGCCCACCACTCTTCATCATCTGAGTTTTCCTCAACTCCAAAGGGTTCTCTTTCCACAGCTCTTTGTTCAGCTTCAACTTCTAGAAACACTTCCCCCCCACTTAGAGGTTCAGTGTCCCCAGTGAACAAGTAGAGGAACTCTTCAATGATAGCCTCCTCTTCAGGTGAGAGGTTCATTTCTTTTGGGTTAGCCTCTTGTTTTCCAGGAAAGTGGCCTTGAGGCTTGGGACCAGCTATGCCTTTGTTGTTCTCCAGTGTTTTGACTCTTGCAGCCAATCCATCAAACTTGTTGGTGAGCTCTACATTCACTGAATCAATTTTGTTGTGGACCTCTGCAAACTTCTCGTTCATTTCCAAGGTTGTGCTGACTTGAGTGTTGATCATTTGTTGCATGAGGGTCTTGAGTTTAGTGTCTTGAGAGCTGGAGGAAGCTTGTCCTTGAGCTTGAGCATTGAATCCTGGAGGGTTGTAGGGCGCCCTAGGCTGATAGTTGTTGTTCCTCTGCTGAAAACCTTGATTGTTGTAGGGGATAAAAGGTCTTGGTGCAGCTTGCTGTTGCTGTTGAGGGTAAACCTGGTATTGTGGGTTGGTAACATTGTTGTTCCTGTAAGACAAGTTGGGATTTGGTTTGTAGTTCCCATAGTTGTTGTAACCACCTTGGTTGCTCAAGTAGTTCATCTCCTCAACTTGGCATTGTTCCTGATCATCAAGCTGAACCATGTCTCCCACAAAGTGAACTTCTTTCTTTTCCCTTAGCAACAAGTCCAGCTTCTCATGTAGAGACTTGATCTCTTTCTTGGTGGATTCTAACTCATCCTTAGTACTCCTTGGTGCTCTATCAAACTCCTCATTGTAGTTTCCATCAGACTGAGCCAAATTCTCTACTAACTCCAAACCTTCATCTACATCTTTTGACAGGAAGTTCCCATTGGATGCTGTGTTCAGAAGCATTCTTATCTTAGGCAAGGCTCCTCTGTAGAGAGTGGACAGCAAAGAGGCTTGTGAGAAGCCATGGTGAGGGCATTACAGAGTGTAACCCTTGAATCTTTCCCAAGCTTCTCCAAAGCTTTCATTGTTCTTTTGCGCAAACCCTGAGATTTCATTCCTGATTCTAGCAGTTCTGGAAGTGGAGAAGAATTTTGCTAGAAAGGCTTTCTTGCATTCATCCCAGCTGGTTATACTGCCTTGGGGAAGTTTTTCTCCCACTGGTGTGCCTTATCTCCTAGAGAAAAGGCGAACAGTCTGAGCTTGAAGCCGTCTTCACTGACTCTATTTATCTTGGTCAAGGAACAGAGCCTATCAAAGTTGTCTAGATGGTCCAGGGGGTCTTCAAGTGGTAACCCATGGAATTTGCTGCTCTGGACCATTGAAATCAGGCCAGACTTGATTTCAAAGTTGTTGTTTTGGACCGCTGGTGGGATGATACCTGTCCTGTTGTTGTAGGCATTTGGTGCATCACCTGCGCCAATAGGTCTAGCTGCTCTTGGAGCTTGTGCAGTGCCTCTTGGTCCTTGCTCACCTTGTAAGCCTTGAACACCTTGGTGTCCCTGTATGCCCTGAGCTCCTGCAGCTCCTTGAGGACCCTGAAATCTGTTGTCATCCATGGCTTGATCTTGAATGTTCATACCAAGCCTTTGCAAGTGTTGCTGTCTCCTTGCTCTCTGTCCTTTGTCCATCAGGTTGATGTTGTCTATGAACTCCACATGGTTGCTTGAACCTCTGGACCTCAAGTTCATATACCTGAAAGACAGAAATGAAAGTCAAAGAGAGTTAATAACCAAAGAAAAGTAAAAGCTTGATCTTAAGGATTCTACAAACTCTAATGATTCAAACTGTTTCACAAATGGCAACGGCGCCAAATTGATACAAGGGTTTTACCCCTTGTAGGACAATTGCCCTAGCTTGTACTAGTCAGTTGCAGTATAACATAGGGTTGTATCAATCCAAATGGGAAGAGTTGAAAGACAGAAGAGTTGAGAGTGGAATCTCTAAGTCAAGCAAGCCAGGAAAGGGGTGTTGTTGCCTAAGCAACAGTTCTAACAACCTAAGTGAACCAAGCAGCAACAAGGTGAAAGCAAAAGCAAACTAAGCAATTCTAAGCAAGAAAAACAGAGTGAAACAAAGCAAAACAGAGAAAATTCGAAATTCAAATTAGGGAAAGACAAGTTCCTAGATGTGGTTATTGACTTTGGGGAATTTCAGACATTGATTAAGGCTGTTTCAAACTACATTGATCAAGCAAGTAAGCAAGCAATGGTGGTTCCTAGACATAGAGTTCACAACTAAGCTAGTTAGATCCAATCTCTTGGCAAATAACCCTTTGCTAAACATCTTAACAAGAACTAACTCTCATTAGTGCTAAAACATCAAGCAAGCAAGATTAATCAACTCTATTGAAGTCAAAATGATCCTCAAACAGTCAATCTCTTGAGCCAAGGCCAGCAAATCCTCTATTAAACAAGTTCAGCATTTCATCAAACACTTGGTGGGCATAAGAGAAATCTAACAACCTAGACCAGTTTGATCAAGACTAATCTAGCATGTATAACAGATTAATAGAGAGGAACCCATAAACAGAAGCACATAACAAGCCTTAATCAAGCCATGGATTCCCCTAATCTACCACATCTAGAAACCCTAAGGTACCTACTCACTCATAATCATGTTTAACACCAAATCACAAAGGGAGGAGATGCTAATCATGATTAAAAGAAAGATTAAAGAAAGATTAAAGCAAATACTTGATTGTATTAAACAAAGCAAAGAAATTGTCTTACAAACTTAAAGAAATAGCTTAAGAACAGTATTTTGACAAGACTTCTCGAAAATATAGAAAAAGGGGCTATTTATAGCCTAAGGGAGAAAACCCTAGAAAGGTGGCAAAAGTGTAATTAAAAACAGGTTCGGGCTGGGTCAGTATCGGTCAGTTGTGTCGACCTCTATTGACCGAAATTTATCTGTATCGATCATCAGTGATCGACACACACGACCGAAATTAGAACGGTGTGTTTGTGTCGACCACATCAGGCCGATACTGGTGATTGATACTGCTCAATTTCGGTCACCAGAGACCGAAAATCACCAGGCTCTGACCGAAAACTTCTGTAGAGATCTTCTGCTTTGATCCTTCTTGCTCCCTTTTGTCCAGCTAGCCTCCTGGATCATTCCCAAAGCTCCTCCAAGCTCCTTTAAGCTCCAAAAGCACCTAAAAACATCCAATATGCAAGGAAAATGCAATCTATACTCCTAATGCAACCTAAGTCTAAAAGGAGAAGAAAATGGGACAAAGATAAGGGAAAATATGCAAAAGAGGACCAAAACATGTACTAAATTCAGCCCTAAATGGTGTAAATACAAGGGATATCTGTGGGAAGATTGAAAGCTTAAGGTTAAAAGTGCCCGCTATAGCGTGTTATTCGACGATAAGTTATACAAGCGAGGACTATCCGGACCGTACCTTAAATTTGTACACGGTGAGGACACCTACACTGTAATTTCAGTTGACCGTGAGATGAACTGGTTGAGGGCTGCAGTAAGCGACTTGCTAGTTTGAGAGGACCTCAACGAGCAAAAAAAGATCTTTTACGTAAGTAAAACTCTTATCGATGTCGAGACAAGGTATCCATCTATGGAAAAACTAGCACTAGCTGTAGTAATGTCAGCTCGCAAGCTTCGACCTTAATTTCAGTCACACTCGATCGTGGTAATGACCTCGCAACCTTTGTGAACTATACTTGATACAAGAGTTTTGACTCTCTTGGTCAATCACCCATTGTACTAGTCATTGTAGCATTGGGTTTTGATGTCAATCCAAAGGGGAAGATTGAAACAGCAGGATTATAGTAGATTTCCTAATTCAAACAGATATAAAAGGGGTTTTAGAATGTCTTGCAACCCTAGTGATCAAACAACAATGAAGCAAGCACAAAACAAAAGGTGAAAATCAAGCAAAGCAACTAAAGTAAAGGAAAAACAGGGCAAATTCGAAATAGAGCTGAAATCAGAGAAAAGATGGGACTTGAGATGAGATAATTGGTGCTAGGGAACTCTTGACTCAATTTAAGATGCTTACAAACTCACACAATGCTATTACTTATGCATATGATTCATTTATATGACTAATCCAATCTCTTGGTACTAATCTCTTTGCTAATTACCAAGTCAAGAACTAATTCTCATTAGTGAAATGATAAAGAGCAAGAATAAAGACAAATCTATCAACCTTATATTGCCAAATCACTCTCTAGACAGTCAATCTCTTGAGCTAGGATAAGCAATTCTCTTGCAAAGCAGTTCAGGCATTTCATCAAACACTTGGTGGGCATAAAATGAGCCTAAGATCTTAATCAACTTAGCTAGGGCTAATTAAGCATTAAACACAGCAATCAAGAAAGGAAATGGAAGAATTAACACTAAGCAATCATAGATAGAGCCTCAAATTCCCTAAACCTAACCCATCTCAAATCCCTAAAAGGACTACTTACTAAGCACCATTAAAACCATCAATTCAAAGAGAGAAAGATGACTAACCATGATTAGAGAGCTTAAACAAGATGAAAGATGGAAACTTTAATTAAAATCAAGCAAAGATTCAAATTACAAAACCCAAGGGTCTAAACAAGGAAGAAAGCAATGTTGGATAAAAGCTTGTTCTTAAAAATTAGGGATTTTTCGTATTTATAGGAGTCTACGCGAAAATGGCGAAATTGTAAATCAATGGTCTTCAGTCTGGGATCGTATCGATCAGTTGTAACGATCTGCGCTTGATCTATACAAATCATATCGGTCTGGGAAGTGATCGATAGAGTGACCGAAATAAACACGGCACGTTTGTATCGATCACTCCTGACCGATACCTTTGATCGTTACACTTCGTATCGATCACCCCTTGATCGATACCTTTGATCGTTACACTTTGTATCGATCACCCCTTGACCGATAGCGTCCGTGCACAGACCGAAAAGCTCTGCAGAGATCGTCTGCCTTGGTCCCTTTTGCTCCCTTTTGTCCATCTAACTTCCTGGATCATCCTCAAAGCTCCTCCAAGCTCCTTTTAGCTCCATAAGCACCTAAAAACATCCATAATGCAAGAAAAAATGCAAACTATATCCTAAATGCAATCGAAGTCTAAAAGGAGAAAAAAATAGGACAAAAGCTAAGGAAAACATGCAAAAGAGAGCCAAAACATGTACTAAATGCAAGCCTAAATGATGTAAATACAAGAGATATCAACACCGCCACACTTGCCTTTTGCTTGTCCTCAAGCAAATAAGAACAAATGAGAGAGTGAGGTTTGAAGGTGGGCATTCAGATCCAAAACATTAAGTTTAGTTGTAGGATGCAAACATAATCAGCTATACTTTAAAGAACCTAGCCATGCTCATCATGTTTCAAAATGATCTCAAATCTCAACCTAGCCAATTGCTCAAATCAACCAACTTTTTAACATTCAATTAAGTTCAGAACCATGGATCATGCTTATGCAAATCAAGTGAAGACATTTGGTTTAAAGGGTAAGGTTATGAGATAAAAATGATCTCATTCTAGCAAAAGGGTTTTAAAACACAAGGGATCACTCAATGAAAAAGATTCCATCTTAGGCAAATGCTAAAGGTAAAAGCACATTTATGCATGCAATTCAAAGCTCCCTTCTACCCAAAGATGAATCCTAAACACTTCTAAACCTAAAGCGAACCCCTAAGTCTACCCTATTCCTAAACTCTACCCTTTACCCTTCTTCATGGCTGGGGAAACTTCTCCTTTTTGCTTGTGTGGCTGCTTCTTTTTGGTTGGGACTTGCTCTTCTTTGTTGCATTGGCACCTTCATTACCTTTGGTGGATTGCTCTTGGTCTGATTTTTCTTCTTTTGACCTTTCTGAGCTTTGTTTCTGGCGCCTTTCTTCTTTACACTTAGAGCTTTTACTTCCCTTTACTTAACCACAACTCTAGACTGTTTCCCCTTTTCTACAATTTCAAACTTTTTCCTTTTCTTTCAAAACATATATACATGAAGGCCAAACCACTTACACTACCCTTTTATCCCAAAACTCCTATCATAGAATCAAGCTCAAGATGCAAGCTGATATCTACAAGAGAGCTTATCATTGCCAGCTTTATTCCTAACACTTTTGCCAAGACAAAATCGAAAATGATGATCAAATGCCTCACATCTCTCAAGATAGTGTTTAGGCTCAAAAGGAGGTTTTGGTTAAAGGTGTGGATGTAACTGTCCCATAAGTATGAGGATCAGCTATTTGGATCAACAAGAGTGGTAGAAAGAAAAAAGATGATCTAAATATGTATATGGCAGCCATGAAATCACTTTTCAATGCATAAGACATGATAATTAAAAGTCCAAATTAAAGTTCAAGTTGATAGAGTTGATGTTCAGAGAACAAATGCTTTCAGAATGAGATGAGAAGACCAAATCTAGCAATCTAAGCATGGTTCAGCCTTAACTTCTAGCAATCTTATGATGCATCACACAACTAGCCACTTAAACACTGAAATCATCTCTAAACTCTAAGCACTTTACAAGGAAGGTTCATCATAATTCCCTATGCAAATGCAATGCAACCTACATGTCAACACTAGACTCAATCTTAAGAGAATGATATACGACTTTATGCTTTCTTTTTGGTTTGCAAAAATGCAAAAATTTTCAAATTTTTTCGATTTTTTTATGTTTTTCTATGTCCTATATGAATGCATAATATGCATGAGACTCAAAGTGAAAGCGAATGAAAAACTAAGAAAACAAAACACAAAGTCAAACCCTAAATCTCTCCCCCCACACTTAAATTACACAGTCTCTTGTGTAATGAAAGCAATAAGAGAGAGAAGCAACAAAATATAATGCAGTGGTATAAAAAATGAGTAGGATGTGGTACCTGTTCAGTAAGTGGAGTGGTAGGAGGATTGATGAGATGATCCATCCTGTGTGTCTGCACCACTCTCATTTTGCTCTTCATCTACTGATCTTCCTTGGAAGTGTTGGCTCTCATCAGGGAAAAAACTGAGGTTGCTTCTTATATTGATGCATGTTTGCTGTGGGTTTGGGAGGAGGAACCGTGCTGGTGCTTGGGGACCCTTGAAGAAGGTGTAGATATGTTTGCTTCTGATGCTCCTCTCAAGTAAATGACTACTTCCTAGGTACTCCAAGTCCATCCACAGTGGTTGTAAGGCACTGTTAGCATGCTCCTCGAGGTTCACTCCACATGCCATTAAGATGGCTGTCACAACGCCTTCGATGTGTATCTGTGGTTTGCTTGCCTTCCCAGTGAAAACCCAGCGTTTGTAGGAGAAGAGGTGCTCCATCAACATAGCAGTGTAGCAAGGATACATGGTAGGCGGCCTTAGAGGGGTTCCATTGGTGCTGTAAATCACTAGTGGCTGCAAGGAATTGTACATGAAGTCTCTCTCCTTATCTGTGAGGGTTTCTATATCTTCTCTTTCAAAGAATGTGTTTGCAAGAGCCATCTGGGTGTACCTCACTGCTGCATTCTTCAAATGTTTGTTCCTTGAGGTTTCTGCAGCGGATTTACCAGCCCCTAACACCTCCCATAGCATCTTGTCTTGCCCCCGGCCGATCTTGAAGTGGTCCCTCCACTTAGCATATCTGTATGTACTCAGGGCCAGTGCGAGCTTGAAGAAGGTTGCTGTAAAATTGTGATCACCAATTTGGAATGATATCCAGCCGTCTCTATTCACCAGCTCACTGTCATCATAGTGCACCACCTTCAGAGTTGAGAGAAATTGGTAGGTGAGGTCCTTGTAAGATGGAAGTTCCCTCTTTATAAAGTCAATGAGCCCAATGCCCTCAAAGATCGTTTTGCAATCTAAGTGTATCCTTAGCTCGTGCATAGTGGAGGCGCATGGATATCTTGTGGGCCTGAAAGTGCATTGGTTGAATCTTTCCATGAGCTGCTCAGCACTTGGCGAATTGCGAGAGACTTCCTCTACGAGTGTTCCCTTTCCTTTTGATTTGGCGACCCTTCCTGCAACTAGTCTTGGTACAGCATCTCTTGAGAACTGCCCTTCAGCAACGCCCTTGCCTTTGCTTCTTCTAGCTCTTGGGGAAATGGGTGCCTCTCCCTGTTGTGCTCTATTTTTGCTTTCGGCAGAGCTGTTCATTCTTCTCATTGTACCTGAAAGAACAAGGATTGAATGTAGGTTGAGTAAAAAAACAACAGCTGAAAAACCAAATAACTGAAAGCTTTAAAAAGAAAACTCTCTAGGCCAAGATAAGCTTAATAAGTCTAAGAAACAAGGTTAAACTTTCAAAAGGCAAGAGAAGTTCAAAAGCTAACAGTTTAGACAAGCTAGAATTCATGAAGATAAAACAACTATGCATGTGAATCTAGCAAGGTGGTTCTTAAGCAAAATAGATGATGATCATGGAAAGGGATAGTAAACAAGCAAATAATGAGATTTATGAACAGTAGACAAAGCTTAAACAACTAACTTGATCACTTTAAACAAATCCACAATGCAAAACCAAAGCACAACACTTAAACTAAGGAAAACTTATTCTTAAAACCATAGATAAAGCAGTTTCAAGTACATGAATATGTAAGAACAAGATGTAAATAGTTGAGAAGGCAAACCTCAAAGGAGCTTCTGAGCACTTGAAAGAGTTAAAATAAAGAGAAAGAGAGCTTAAAATTTTCGTGCTAAGCAATGAGAGAAGTAGAGAGATGAAGTGTGAAGAGAGTAGGAAGAGCTTGTTGGTATATAAAGAGGTTGGTGGGGAACCAAGGAAAAATCTAAAGAGTGGGGGACAAAGACAAAAGTGCTCAGGAGCTCTGCAAGTGGACATGAAGGATCCAAAGTTTAAATTTAAACCTCCTTGGCTCCAAACCAAATGAGGGAAACGTTTTTGAAAAGATGAAACACTTACCTCGGGCGTGTATCGGTCACAAGTGATCGATACTACTGATCGATATGCTTAGTATCGATCACTTGTGATCGATAGGTTGATTGGTGCAATCCGGCTCCACTGAAATAGATCACAGATGATCGATACAGTTGATCGATATCATCCAGAAAGCACCTGTTTTTGCCTCCTTAACTGATAAAACAATTGCCTTAGACCACTCTTGCTCCTGTTATTATAAGAAAAACAGAGAAGAAAACAAAAAAATGCAATAATATGTACAAGGATAACAGGGGAATACCTCCCAAGTGTGCTTGTTTAACGTCCTTAGCTTGAGTTTCCTTAGTTGATCACTCTTGTGGAGGTTCATCAAGGCTGATGTCTAATTCATCTCCAAGAGACTCACTTGCTATGTATTGTTTCAGCCTGTGCCCATTCACTGAGGAGTCTTCTCCATTCTTGCTAAACAAAATCACAGCTCCATATGGGAACACTTCCTTGATCTTGAATGGCCCTGACCATCTTGAATTCAGCTTTCCAGGAAATAATTTCAACCTTGAGTTGAATAACAGCACCTGATCCCCTGCCTTGAAGTCCTTGTGTTTGATCCTCTTGTCATGGAAAGCTTTTGTTCTCTCCTTGTAGATCCTAGAACTCTCAAAAGCTTCAAGGCGGTTATCCTCTAGTTCATGCAAGTTGATGAGTCTCTTTTCTTGAGCTGTCTTGATGTCAAAGTTCAGCAACTTTGTTGCCCACAAAGATTTATATTCCAGCTCAACAGGTAGATGAAAAGATTTTCCATAAAGGAGTGAGAAAGGAGTCCTGCCAATGGGTGTCTTGAAGGCTGTCCTATAAGCCCACAAAGCATCATCAAGCTTATTAGACGAGTCCTTTCTTGTAACACCAACTGTTTTCTCTAAAATGGCCTTGATCTCTCTGTTAGACACCTCCACTTGGCCACTTGTTTGGGGATGGTAAGGAGTAGCAACCTTGTGCTTGACACCATTCTTCTTGAGCAAACTCTCAAAAACCGTGTTGATGAAATGGCTCCCACCATCACTGATCACACATCTTGGAACACCAAACCTTGGGAAGATTATTGTCTTAAAAAGCTTCAGCAAAACTCTAGCATCATTTGTTGGACAGGCAATGGCTTCAACCCACTTGGACACATAATCAACAGCCACCAGAATGTACTTGTTCCCATAAGAGGAAGGGAAGGGTCCCATAAAGTCAATCCCACACACATCAAACAAATCCACTTCAAGGATAGGGTTCAGAAGCATCTCATCTCTCTTGGAGATGTTTCCCTTTTTTGGCATGCATAACATGAGGAGATGTGGGCTTGGGCGTCCTTGAACAGACTAGGCCACCAAAAACCAGCTTGGAAGACCTTAGAGGCTGTCTTGAATGTTGCAAAATGTCCTCCATAGGCTGAACCATGGCAATGATGCAGAATTCCTGGGATTTCTTCTTCAGCTATACACCTTCTGAATAACCCATCATTCCCTTTCTTGTACAAATAAGGCTCATCCCAAAAGTAATGGGAGACATCTCTTAAGAACTTCTTTTTATGGTGTGAGTTGAGGATTTCTAGTATCTTTCTAATGACCAAGTAGTTTACAAAGTCAGCATACCAAGGCAGTTTATCTTCCTCTAGGCTTTCCACTTCAGCTATCTTCACTCCTAAGGCATGCAGCTGTTCCTCTGGTAGAGTATCATTGATTGGGACAAAATCATCTATCCTCAGTCTTGAGAGGTGATCAGCAACTCCATTCTCAATGCCTTACTTATCCACAATCTCCATATCAAATTCTTGTAAGAGTAGGATCCACCTAAGAAGCCTTGGTTTAGTGTCTTCCTTGGTATATATGTGTCTCAGTGCAGCATGATCAGTATAAACAATCACCTTGTAGCCTACTAAGTAGCTTCTGAACTTCTCAAATGCAAAGACAACTGCTAAGAGCTCCTTCTCAGTTGTAGCATATTTTGACTGAGCCTCATCCATTGTTCTGCTGGCATAGTAGATAACATGAAGTTTCTTGTCAACTCTCTGCCCCAAGACTGCTCCAACAGCATAGTCACTAGCATCACACATTATTTCAAACGGCAAATCCCAGTTTGGAGCTTGGACTATTGGCGCTGATACCAGAGCTTGTTTGAGGGTGAGGAAGGCTTGCAGGCAGTCTTCATCAAATACAAACTCTTGTCTCCTTACACAATAATCTTCTCAAGGGTCTTGCAATCCTTGAGAAGTCCTTGATGAATCTCCTGTAGAAGCCAGCATGCCCCAAAAAGCTTCTGATCCCTTTGACAGTGGTTGGAGGTTCTAAGTGCACCATTACATCAATCTTAGCCTTGTGCACTTCTATCCCTTTCTCTGAGATCTTGTGACCCAAAACAATTCCTTCTTGCACCATGAAGTGGCAATTCTCTCAATTTAAAACCAGTTTTGTGTCTTCACACCTTTGGAGGACCTGAGAAAGGTTAGACAAGCAGACACCAAAGAATGATCCATAGACACTAAACTCATCCATGAAAACCTCCACCATTTCTTCAAGTAAGTCAGAAAAGATAGAAGTCATACACCTTTGAAAGGTAGCAGGAACATTGCATAAACCAAAAGGCATTCTCCTATAAGCAAATGTTCCATAAGGGCAAGTAAAAGTAGTTTTTTCCTGATCATTAGGATGGATAGGGATCTGAAAGAATCCACTATAACCATCTAAAAAGCAGTAATAGTTATGATTTGCTAATCCTTCTAACATCTGGTCTATGAATGGCAAAGGGAAGTGATCTTTC
This sequence comes from Thlaspi arvense, assembly GCA_911865555.2. Classification (NCBI taxonomy): domain Eukaryota; kingdom Viridiplantae; phylum Streptophyta; class Magnoliopsida; order Brassicales; family Brassicaceae; genus Thlaspi; species Thlaspi arvense. The sequence goes on from OU466860.2 coordinate 19,535,538, forward strand.
TTAGAAGCATAATTAAGTTTTCTGTAATCTATGCACATCTTATGACCAGTAATTGTTCTAGTTGGTATTAGCTCATCATTTTCGTTTTTAACAACAGTGATCCCTCCTTTCTTAGGTACCATATGGACTGGTGAGACCCATGTGCTATCTGAGATGGGATAGATCACTCCTGCTTCAAGCAACTTCAAGATTTCCTTTTTTACTACTTCTTTTAAATTAGGATTCAGCCTTCTCTGAGGTTCAATAGAAGTTCTTATCTCATCGTCTAGATGGATCATATGAGTACAGAGGTTAGGAGAAATGCCCTGGATATCATCTAGTGAATATCCAATAGCTTTCCTAAACCTCTTTAACACCTTGACAAGAGCCTGGATCTCATCATCATTGAGGTTGTCATTGACTATAACAGGGTAAGTGGAGTTAGGACCTAAGAAGACATATCTTAGCCCTTGAAGAAGTGGTTTGAGCTCCACTTTGGGTGCTTTGAGCCCAGTCCAGTCCTCTTCTGAGCTGTTCTGCCCTTTGGCTCCAGCTTCCTTACTTGGGAAGTCAACTGCTTGAGCTGAGAAGGCTTCCTTTGTTGTGTATTCCAACTTTTCAAATGACTCTTCCTCTTCAATGAACCTGTGAGAGTCTAACTCAGCTGATAACCCAATCTTTACTTATCCAAGTATCCATCATCTACATGCTTCTTTGTCAAAGCTACTTGAATTTTGTCTCCACAACACAACTCCTCTTGAAGTTCATCATGCAGCTTTTCTAGGATATCAATCTGGAACACTTGACCCTCAATAGTAGGCTGCTGCATAATCTGCTTGATGCCAAGTTTCAGAGACATGTCCTTACCCAATTGTAGCTCAATCTTCCCTTTCTTGACATCAATAGCAGCTCCTGTTGTGGCTAGGAAGGGTCTCCCAAGGATGAGAGGATCTCTAGGCTCCACATCCATATCTAAAACCACAAAATCAGTAGGTATCTCTACACTCCCAATTCTGAGTGGTACATCTTCAAGCAAACTTTTGGGGAGTCTCACTGATCTATCAGCCAACACCAAAGAGATTCTACAGTCCTTGAACTTGGTGAAGCCTAGGCGCTGTGCTACAGAGTAGGGCATCAAGCTGACACTAGATCCAAGATCACACAAACATTTGTCAAACAGAAGTGGACCTATAGAGCAGGGCAAGGTAAAGCTTCCTGGATCTCCAAGCTTGTTGGGAGTCACTCTCTACTGTTGAATAATGGCACTACACTCATGTGTGAGGATCACCATCCCTTGTAGGTCCTTGGTTCTTTCAGCAACAACATCCTTTAAGAATTTCTGATAAGGAGGAACTAGAACAAAGGCATCCAGCAATGGCATTGTGAGCTGGATCTTCTTCCTCTGTTCATCAAAGAGCCGTTTGTATTTAGCAACCAGCTGCTTCTTAAATCTACCAGGGAAAGGTATGGTTGGCTAACAAGGAGGAGGGATGAATCTTGGTTCCTTGACCAACTCCTTAGAAGCTTCCTTTCCTTTGCCTTTAACCACTTCCTTTTCAGCTTTAATTATCTCATCTTCTGGAGTGTCTTCATTTTCTTTAACCTCCACCCCCTCTTCTTGTTCTTCAATGTCCACATTGGGTGTAGATGGCGCCACTCTAGGGGGAAGCTGCTTCCCACTTCTTAAAGTGGCGGCGAGTAAAATCTCCGCTGGACAACCAGGTTCGAAAATAAAATTTAAAAAGAGGGAGAAGGGAAAGAGAAAGGAGCCATTGTCAGCCTCCGAGCTAACCACCCGCCTTCTCATCCTTGACTCCCCTCTCCGCGTCGTTACTACCATCCTCCTCGATGTTCAACCCGAACTGATTGAGACCACTAGGCACGCCCGAAATTGGATCCACTTCCATCACTATTGAGTCTTCGAAGATCACCGGGAGGTTCAGCTTGCTCGCGGTTCAGGCGGAGGTTTTCCTCCCTCGCGTCGGAAGCTTTGTTGAGAGCTTGCACCGTCTCGGCTTGGGCTTCGAAGAGCTGGTTGGTGGCGGCTTTGGATTTCTCGTTCTTGTCAACCACCAGGTTCTCGAGATTGGCAATGTGAGCCTGCTGGCCTTTGAATTGCTTGAGAAGGTTAGTCTGGCGAGCGACCTACGCATTCACGGCCTCAAGGTTGGACTTCAGCTTGCCGACTACTCTCCCCATCTCCTCGATCTCTCGCGGGTAAGGGACGTCCCGCAGCCTCTGCTTAAGACGAGCATAGAGCCGGTTGCCAGCCTCCGCAGCCTGTAAACATCGACAACCAAATTGTTAAGTCGACAATACTTAACCAAAAATACAAAGAAAAAGGCACACCCCTTACCTTTCCCTGAGCCGACACCATATCCACATAAAGCTCCCTCTCGGTCATCTTCTTAAGAGCAGGAAGCTAGCATTCAGAAAGCTTAAAGTGGCGCCACATGGCCGCCATACCTTCAGCATCATCTGTGATCGGACGATCCTTGGTTTGCTCAAACATCCAGTGGAATGGCCGGCTGCCCGTCGAGCCACCGCTCCCAGTGGATGCGGTCAGACGTACCTCCGAGGCCTAACTCCCCTCTCACTCTCGACCTCTTCGAGGCAGGCCGGGGCAAGTGCTCGGGCTTCTGATCATCAGTGGAACGTTGGGTCTTGTCCGAGCTATCAGAGATCACCCCAAATAGCCAAGGAGTAGGATCAATGTGCGGATTCACCGTCTGCTCGACCTCTTCATTGCAAAGGTGGGGGGTGACGGCAGCAGTTGAGGCCAGAGCGGCCTCTAAGGCCTCCTTAACACTACCAGAGCAGACTCGGGAGTTACTAGGTCTAGCAGAAGCCTTTCCGGCTCTTTGACTAAAGGTCGGTTGAGCTTGCTGCTGAACAATATACCAGAAGAGAATGGAGAGATAAAACTCCAGCTACCAGCAAAAGAAATCGTTACACATCACTTCAACATGATCCATTAAGTCAAAACTTCGTAGCAATAGCTCGATGGAAAGCTTACCAGGTTCAATAACCGGGGCCAGGAGGGGCAAAGTGAGAACTTGTCGAACTCGTTCTCGTATGAACATGCTCTAGATAACGTCGCCTCGTCGAACAATCCCAGCCGATACTCCACGTCGGGATCCCTTGGTGCTTTGGATAACTGGCCTGATAGAAAAAAAACAAACAGAAATTAGAAAGCCAACGAAGCGAAAGAAACAAACTCTACCTAGCAAATACGTATGCCAAGCTAAACAACCGCTCCCAGGCAAACACGGTAGGTAGCCGAGAGAAATCGAAACCGTCGATCGACGCTTCGTTGATTCAGAATTTGAAGCCTGTCCTCTCCCATCAGGGGTCCTTCTCCGGACTCTCCTCAACGAACCGCCGGTTCGACCTCGAAGACGCGTAAAAGGTTCTGGGGCGGCGAGCATTGTACTTAACAGAGTAAAACGCCCTCAAGTCCGCGAAATGGAAACTAACGGCCTCCTCCCTCCGTACGGCGCATACGACGATAGCCCAGACTAAGTTCATGCACATTTGCAGGAAAACTGTAGCATCTGTGTCCGAGAAAATCTGGAATGATCGAGCCGGGCAGGAGGTTGTCCGAAGGAATTTGAGTTCAGTCAAGGGAAAAATCAGTATGGATGGGAGGTTCAGAATATAGTCGATGAATGACTGGGAAATAGTCGAAGGATGGCCGAGTTGGCCGAGCAGGACGGACCATATCCGAGAGAAAAATGGTTCTGTTCGAGAGAAAGTGGACTATGTCCAAGGGAAAAGGAAAATAGCCGAGGCGGTTTGGTTTTAGCCGAGTAAAAATGGGCTGGGCCCGTGGGCTGAGAGTTTGGTCTGATAATAACTAATTTCTCGTGTGGATGGTCGAGCGGTTTAGGCGATATCCGAGAGAAATTAAAGCTGACCGGGATAAACCTGAATTAAACCAGGAGACGCTGGCTATAACTGGGTTAACTAGGTTTTGCGAGCATATAAAGGGGATTTTGAGACTTTTTCTCGAGCCAGCCGCATTATTTGAGAGAAATAACGCGTGAGAGAGATTAGTCGAGAGAAATCCCATAGTTTCTGATTATCCCGAGAGTTAGCCGAGAGAGATCGAAGTTTCGCTGGCGATATTGATCACCGAGAGATCGAGTGTTCTGTCCGAGTTTCTTTCAATCTGATCCGACCATTCGTCCTGAATTGAGGGTTTTTCGAGGGAATAACATAGTTCATCTGTGGAGTTCTGAGCGGATCGTGAGATATCCGAGAGCACTTTGATTTATTCGAGAGAATCAGGTAAGTGTTCGGATATTCTGATTAGTAGTGAGTTTCCGCCAGGTAACGTCGAACTAATGGTTCTGTTTTATACTGTTTCCGAGTGAATACAGGTTCTTGCCCGAGTAAAAGTGCACGGGTTGAGAGATAGCCGAGAGGTGTTGAGATTTTGCCGGACCAGTCTGAGCGATAGCCAAGAAATCGCAAGTGTGTCCGACTATCTCAGTTTCTGATCGAGAAATCACCGAGATTCATTTGACTGAAACATTTGTTTCTTTGTCTAAGGTGAGTGCGTTGACTGTGATCTGTATCTAGAATGGTTTGATTGCTAGGTTATCTGATTTTCATTGATTGCTTGTGTAAGTTAGTGGTTTCTCCTTAGCAAGGTCAATGTTTCTGTGATTGTGAATAGTTAAGTGTGAACTGTGGTCAATACATGATGTCTAACTAGCTGTGTGAATGTCCGAATCAAGTTACTAACTCAAGGGGATGTGTGATTCACGCTTGGAGTAGAACCGATGCTTTGTAAGGCTTCACAAATAGTTGAAATGATCATAGGACCGTACTGTTTTTCGTGCTTGCTTGCTAAGTGTTAATGTGAATTGTTAAATTGATAGTATGATGCGTTTTCTGATACTGGCTTAGGTGTTACGAGATGACCATATTCACTAAGTATTTATCAAATACTTATGCCTCTCTTTTTGAGTGTGCAGGTAAGGATAAGGTCCAGGGCGAGTAGCTCTGAAGGCGGACTGGAAGGCAGTGAAGGAAACGGGTGGATTAGGACTGGGTTTGGGGATTCATGTTCTGAGTTTAAGTTTCTGTTTAAGTACTTTCTGAGTTGAACTGAATCTGATAACTTTAGTTTATGTTATTGAATCCGAATTCTGTTACTTATTTCTGGAATAATTATGCAATGAGATTAGATGTCTTTTGATGAATCGAACTTGTTTAAGTTTAAGAAAAGTTTTTAAAATATGCATGTTTTTGTATTCTGGCCGAGAGAAGACTCGGTGAGGTTCAGACTGGTCTAGTGATAGACAGTCGGGTTCTCACAAGTTGGTATCAGAGCATGGTCGATTCTAGGACAGTTCATTTGCATAGTTCGGGTTAGAGTCTTTCCACCTTTTCACTGCCAGGTCTCACAGTCTGTTGTTCTATAAAGTGTGAAACTCTTGTCTGGGGTTAGCTTCGGGCTAACCGGTTTTTCTGTTTGGCAGATGGCTCTGAGAAAGAGAACTGCAAGAGCATAAATGAATGGTGCTGAGAACACTGAGAGTTCTGGAACTGAAAATGTGGTCGTGGACCAGCAAGTGAATGCGGCTGAAAATGCTGCGAATGTGGCGGCTGCTGCTGCTAATGTGCCTGCAGCCAATGCTGGAAACGTGGCAGGAAATGCTGCGGGAGCACAACCGGTTGGGTTGGAGGCTGTTCTGGGGCTGTTGGCTCAAGTGTTGGAGCATTTACCAGTGGTTGCACCTGCAGCATTAGTGGCACCAGTAGTGGTACCACAAGTGGTGGAACCGGCAGTTGCCGATGGAGTTGGGGAAGCGGATCAGGGTGTGGTTATTCCGTTTTACCTCAAGCTTCTGGATCATATAGGAAGGCTAGGAACAAAATTCTTTACTGGAGGTTCTGCGCCTATTGAGGCTGATGAGTGGAGGATGAGACTGGAGCGAAACTTCGAGTCTATCCGCTGTTCTGAGGGTTACAAGAAGGACATAGCTGTGCATTACTTGGAGGGTACTGCGCACATCTGGTGGAAGGGAATCACCGGGCGTTTGGTGAATCCGAACTGTTCGTATGAGACGTTCTCTGCAATGTTTCAGAGTTAGTACTTCCTGCATGAAGTTACAATCAGTTGGAGGCTGAGTTTCTGTATCTGCGCCAAGGGACCAAGACGGTTCGGCAGTATGAGACCGAGTTCAACCAGTTACGTAAATACGTGGGACGTGACTATAATACTGAGGATAAGTTGATCTGATGGTTCATGAGTGGACTAATGGTTGAGCTGAGGAACGGTTGTCTAGTGCGTGACTATGCGACAGTCACTGAGCTTGTGGAGAAATCAGCACTGTTGGAATCTGGACAAGCGGAGGAAGCTTTGTAAAAGCCGAGTACTGTGGTTGCCGTGGCCAAGAGTGGTTAATCAACTGGAGGACAGAACCGCAGGTTTGGGAGGAATGTTCCAGCCAAGTCTAGTGGGAACCGCAGCGTGTGTGGATTCATGCGGGAAGGTGCATGTAGGCATTTGTAGGCGTTCAACTGGGGCTTGTCACCGTTGTGGAAGACGGAAGCATCAAGTGCGGGATTGTCTTGAGCTAGACACAAGGATGTTGAGAGTGTCGGATGGAGACAGCGTTTCTGTTGTGTGTTACGGTTGTGGAGAACAGAGACACTACCAGCGTGATTGTCTGAGGTTAGGAGCAGCTGGGCAAGCGGATTCTCAGGCTAAGCGTGCAGGAGATGCACTGGCACCAGCGGCCAAGAGGCAGGCCATCATGCTGATAGTGTACGCAGCAACCACGAACGGGAGTGGAGATCCGAGTGCTTCTCGACCGATCACTGTTGAGTTTTATTACTTACAGTTTTCTGAGTTCTGTCTGTTGCTTGTTGTCTGTGTCTGCGTGTTCTGCTACGTCTCTTAGCATACTACGGGTTGAATGTGTAGGGACCTTATTAATGGGTGAGGTAGAGACCCATGTTCTGTTTGACTCTGGAGCGAGTCCTTGTTTTGTGAATACAGAGATGATTGGAAAGGAAGAATTCCAGAAGGAACCCAGAGAGGATTTCGGTTTAGTGAGGGCGGCTGGAGGCCAAGTGATGTTCTCACTAGGGATGGTTAAAAACATTTATGTCAGGATTTGCAAAGTTAGTATGCCAGCAAATTTGGTAATCTGCAATGTTAAGTCCTATGATGTCATCCTCGGGATGAATTGGCTAAGTAAGTACAAGGCGCATCTGAATTGCCACCGTGGAAGGGTGAGGTTCGAAAGAGATGGCGAGGTTCTGGTGTATCAAGGAATAAGACCGACTTCTGGTAGCTTGGTTGTGTCAGCAATACAAGCTGAGCGTTTGATAGAGAAAGGGTGTGAAGCATACCTGGCGACAATATCTATAGATGAGGTTGGACCGGATGTGGAGATAGGAGATATTCCAGTGGTACAAGAGTTTGAGGACGTTTTCCAAGCTTTGACTGGGATGCCACCGGCTCGTTCAGATCCATTCACGATTGAACTTGAACCGGGGACAGCTCCGATATCTAAGGCACCATATCAAATGGCACCGGCAGAGATGGCTGAACTGAAGAAGCAATTGGCTGAAATTTTGGACAAGGGTTTTGTTAGGCCAAGCAGTTCAGTATGGGGTGCACCTGTTCTGTTTGTAAAGATGAAGGATGGAAGTTTCAGGCTTTGCATCGACTATCAGGGGTTGAACCATGTAACTGTGAAGAACAAGTATCCACTTCCAAGGATTGACGAGGTTTTAACCATGATATAAGTCCTTTTTATTGAGTTTTTTTGGTCTTTTTGGACTCCTAGAAGAGTCTTTGCAGGTTATAGCATGTCTGGAGCATAATTGGAGATATTGAAGCCTTTTGGAGCATTTCGAGTTGAAGCCACGAAGTACCTAGCTTGGAGAAGAAAGTATGCCATATGGTGATGCTCGTCACCACCCTTGGTGACGCTCGTCACCCAACAAGGAAGAAGGTCGTGGCTGTTTATTAAAAGATGGAGCATTATTTGCAGAATTTGCCCAGAAGTTCCATTATTTACAAGAAGACCCCAGATCGTGTTTAGCCTCTATTTATTAGGTTTTTCAGCCATTGTTGGAGAGGATCTTAGTTTTTGAGAATTCAGAGAGCTTAGAGAGAGATTTATTCAGATATTTTTAGGGAGACAAATCCTGTACTCTTTTGAGAAGATTTCGAACCCCCTTATTCTTTTACTCTTTCTCTTAATGCAATTTTATTTAGTTATGTTTTGTGATTCCATAATCATGTATGAGTAATCTGCTAGTTAAGTTAGGGCTTTTTCAAAGGTTGATGAAGAGATTGTAGAATCGCTACCTGTTAGGAATATCTTTTGGTTTTTCATCTCTGCTTGCTTTAAAATCGAATTACTGAGACACATCATCTAGAAATCCGAAAATCATAGGTTGTTAAATATATGTGAGAGCATTATTCATACCCTGAACTAGTATTTGATGAGCAAAACAACTTAATGCAAAGTGATTTGGCTTAGGAGTTTTGTAAACAATTGAATCTGATCTTTCCTGCATGCTTAGGTTGTTAGGATTTGCAAAGAGATTTGAAACTCTGTGAAGTATGCTACCTTGGATGACACGCAAGTGAAGTATGCTACCACCGAGAAAGAGCTCTTAGCTGTTGTCTTTTCTTTTGAGAAGTTTAGGTCCTACTTGGTGGGTTCTAAGGTCATTTTTTACACTGATCACGCCGCCTTGAGGTACATATACTCCAAGAAAGACACCAAGTCGAGACTCTTGAGATGGATCCTTCTTTTACAAGAGTTTGATATGGAGATAAAGGATAAGAAGAGGATTGGGAATGGTGTAGCGGATCATCTTTCAAGAATGAGAGTGAATGATGTCTTACCTTTGGATGACTCACTCCCTGAAGAGCAGCTTATGATGGTCAGCACAATGGTATGTGCAAAGCTAGAGGAGAAGTTTGAAGATGTCTTGAGTTTGAAGGAAGAAGATTTACCTTGGTATGCTAACATTGTCAACTTCTTGGCATGTGGTGAAGAACCCACTCACCTTGACCATTACCACAAGAAGAAGTTTATGAGGGACATCTCCCATTACTTTTCGGATGAGCCCTATCTGTACAAGAGGGGAGTAGATAGCATATACCGGAGGTGTGTCTCAAGAGAAGAGGCGATAGACATTCTTCTTCATTGCCACGGTTTGACTTATGGTGGACACTTTGCTTCTTTCAAGACAGCTACAAAGGTATTACAAGCCGGGTTTTGGTGGCCTACGCTCTTCAAGGATGCTCATGAATTTGTAAAAGCTTGTGAAGCTTGCCAAAGGTCAGAGAACATCACAAAGAGGAATGAGATGCCGCAGGTACCAATCTTTGAGATGGAAGTGTTTGATGCTTGGGGGATTGATTTCATGGGTCCATTCTCATCTTCATACGGCAACAAATATATCCTGGTGGCTGTATACTATTTGTCTAAGTTATTGAGGCTATAGCTTCCCCCACTAATTATTCAAAGGTGGTTGTCAAGCTCTTCAAGACTATCATATTTCCAAGGTTTGGAGTTCCTAAGATAGTGATCAGTGATGGGGGCAGCCACTTCATCAACAAAGTGTTTGAGGGTCTCTTGAAGAAGTATGGGGTTAAGCATAAGGTAGCTACGCCCGATCATCCTCAAACCAGCGGTCAAGTGGAGGTGTCTAATAGGCAAATCAAAGCTATTCTAAAGAGAACCGCGGGAGTAACTAGAACGGATTGGGCAAGCAAGCTTGATGATGCTTTATGGGCGTATAGAATAGCTTTCAAGACTCCCATTGGTACTACTCCTTTCAACCTCCTCTACGGCAAGTCTTGTCACCTCCATGTGGAGTTAGAGCACAGGGCACTTTGGGCCATGAAGCAAGTGAAATTCAGTCTCTAGACAGCACAAGAGAGAAGGTTGTGCAACTCCATGAGCATGATGAGTGTCGGCTGGACGCTTATGAGAGCGCCAAGATCTACAAAGAAAGGACCAAGGCGGTTCATGAAAAGAAGCTGGTGCTTAAGGAGCGAAGGAGGGTAGTCTGGTTTTGCTATACAACTGATATCCCTTGTATTTACACCATTTATGACTGCATTTAGTACATGTTTAGGTTCTCTTTTGCATGTTTTCCCTTAGTTTTGCCCTATTTTCTTTTTCTTTTAGACTTAGATTGCATTTAGGGTATAGTTTGCATTTTCCTTGCATTTTGGATGTTTTTAGGTGCTTTTGGAGCTAAAAGGAGCTTGGAAGAGCTTAGGGGATGATCAGGATGCTAGCTGGATCAAAGGGAGCAAGAAGGATCAAAGCAGACAATCTCTGCAAAGGTTTTCGGTCAGAGCACGGTGAACATCGGTCAAGGGGTGACCGATACCAGATTTTCAGTCACCAGCATCGACAATGGGTGACCGATACAGGCTCATCGATCACCAGCATCGGCCAGGAGTGATCGACACAAACACAACGACCACTGCCTGACCGATGGGATCTACAACGACCACAAGTGACCGATGTAAACCCAGCTTGAACCTGTTTTTATTTACGCTTTTGCCATTACTCTAGGGCTTCCTTCTCCAAGCTATACATAGCCTCTTTTTCCAGATTTTCGACATGTCTTGTCAATTTACTGTTCTTCAGCATTTTCTTTAAGTTTGTAAGACAAATCCTTTGCTTTGTTTAATATATTTGAGTATTTGCCTTTAATCTTTCTTTATTCTCTCTTCTATTCATGATTAACATCCTTTTCCTTTGTGATTTGGTGTTAAACATGAGTATGAGTGAGTAGTTATCTTAGAGTTTCTAGATGTGGTAGATTAGGGAAATTTAAGACTTGATTAGTGCTTGTTAAGTGCACCAGTTTATGGGTTCCTCTCTATTAATCTGTTATTCATGCTAGATTAGTCTTGAACAAACTTATCTAGGTTGTTAGCTTTCTCTTATGCCCACCAAGTGTTTGATGAAATGCTGATATTGTTTAATAGAGGATTTGCTGGCCTTGGCTCAAGAGATTGACTGTTTGAGGAGCATTTTGACTTGAATAGAGTTGTTTACTATTGCTTGCTTGATGTTTTAGCACTAATGAGAGTTAGTTCTTGTTAAGATGTTTAGCAAAGGGCTATTTGCCAAGAGACTGGATCTATCTAGCTTAATTGTGAACTCTATGTCTAGGAATCACCATTGCTTGCTTACTTGCTTGATAAATGTAGTTTGGAACAGCCTTAGTTAGTGTCTGAAATTCTCCAAAGTCAATAACCACTTCTAGGAACTTGCCTTTCCCTTATTTGAATCTCGGATTTGCTCTGTGTTGCTCTGTTTTTCATGCTTAAATCTGCTTAGTTTGCTTTTGTTTTCACTTTCTTTGTTGATTGATCACACTAGGTTGTTAGAACAGTTCCTAGGCAACAAAAACCTTTTCCTGCTTGCTTGACTTAGAGATTTCACTCTTAGCTCTTCTGTTTTCAACTTATCCCAATTGGATTGACATTAAACCCATACTACAACTAACTAGTACAATGGGTGATTGATAACAAGAGGCAAAACCCTTGTATCAATTTGGCGCCGTTGCCATTTGGGATCTAAGTTTGAATCATTAGAGTTTGTAGATTCTTTAAGATCAAGCTTTTACTTTTCTTTGGTTACTAATTCTCTTTGACTCTCATTTATGTCTTTCAGGTATATGAACTTGAGAACCAGAGGTTCAAGCAATCTTGTGGACTTCATAGACAACATCAATCTGCTGGATAGAGGACAGAGAGCAAGGAGACAGCAAGAAAGACAGCAACACTTGCAAAGACTTGGTATGAACAATCAGGAACAAGTCATGGATGACATCAGATTTCAGGGTCCTCCAGGAGCTGCAGGCGCTCAGGGTATACAAGGACATCAAGGTGTTCAAGGCTTACAGGGTAAGCAAGGACCAAGAGGCGCTGCCCAAGCTCCAAGAGCAGCTAGACCTATTGGCACTAGTGATGCACCAAATGCCTACAACAAAAGGACATGCATTATTCCACCAGCAGTCCAAAACAACAACTTTGAAATCAAGTCATGATTGATTTCAATGGTTCAGAGCAGCAAATTCCATGGGTTACCACTTGAAGACCCTCTAGATCATCTAGATAATTTTGATAGGCTGTGCTTACTAACAAAGATAAATGGAGTGAGTGAAGATGACTTCAAGCTCTGATTGTTTCCTTTCTCACTTGGAGACAAAGCACACTAGTGGGAGAAGAACCTTCCCCAAGGAAGTATCACCAGCTGGGATAAGTGCAAGAAAGCCTTTCTATCAAAGTTCTTCTCCACTTCAAGAACTGCTAGAATAAGGAATGAGATTTCAGGGTTTGCACAGAGGAACAATGAAAGCTTTGGAGAAGCTTGGGAGAGATTCAAGGGTTACACACTGCAATGCCGTCATCATGGCTTATCACAAGCCTCTTTGCTATCCACTCTCTACAGAGGAGCCTTGGCTAAGATAAGAATACTTTTGGACACATCATCAAATGGGAACTTCCTGTCAAAAGATATGGATGAAGGTTTGGAGTTAGTAGAGAATTTGGCTCAGTCTGATGGAAACAACAATGAGGAGTTTGACAGAGCACCAAGGAATGAAAAGGATGAGTTAGAGTCTAACAAGAAAGAAATCAAGTCTCTATATGAGAAGGTGGACTTGTTGCTAAGAGAAAAGAAAGAGGTTCACTTTGTGGGAGACATGGTTCAGCTTGTTGATCAGGACCAATGCCAAGTTGAGGAGATGAACTATTTGGGAAACCAAAGTGGTTACAACAACTATGGGAACTACAGACCAAATCACAACTTGTATTACAGGAGCAACAATGTTGCAAACCCACAAGATCAGGTTTACCCTCAACAGCAACAGCAAGCTGCCCCAAGACCTTTTATTCCTTACAACAATCAAGGTTTTCAGCAGAGGAACAACAACTATCAGCCTAGAGAGCCCTACAACCCTCCAGGATTCAATGCCCAAGCTCAAGGACAAGCTTCCTCTAGCTCTCAAGACACTGAACTCAAGACCCTCATACAACAAATGATCAACACTCAAGTCACCACAACCTTGGAAATGAACAAGAAGTTTGCAGAGGTCCACAACAAAATTGATTCAGTGCATGTAGAGCTCACCTACAATTTTGATGGTTTGGCTGCAAGAGTCGAAACACTGGAGAACAACAAAGGCATAGCTGGTCCCAAGCCACAAGGACAATTTCCTGGAAAACCAGAAGCTAACCCAAAGGAGTTATGCAATGCTATTGTCCTATAAGAAGAAATCTTCTCAGCTGAAGAGGAAGCTATCATTGAAGAGTTCCTCTACTTGTTCACTGAGGACACTGAACCTCTAAGTGGGGGGGAAGAGTTCTTAGAAATTGAAAATGACCAAGGAGCTGTAGAAGAAGGACCCTTTGTAGATGGGGAAAACTCAGATGATGAAGAGTGGTGGGCGCCACATGAAGTTGTTGATAACACAAAGGACTACTTGGTGGAAGCTGCTGATGGTAAGGAGAAACCTCAAACAGCTACTCTTCCTGTCTATCAACCAACCATCCCTTTTCCAGGAAGATTCAAGGAACAACTAGTTCAGAAATATGAAACCCTATATGCTGGTCAGATGGAATTGAGAGGTTTCAATGGCCAAGAAGAACTTGAGAAGCTAAGGGTGAAGGCTGGAACATTTTAGGTTAAGGAGCTCACTATCAAGAAACTTGGAGATCCAGGATGTTTTATTCTCCCATTTGAGCTTAAGGGGCAGACTTTCAAAAGCTGTCTTTGTGACCTTGGAGCAAGTATCAACCTTCTCCCATCCTCTACTGCTAAAGCTCTTGGCTACACTTAACTTCAGGAGAGTAATGTGTCCCTTACTATAGCTGATGGGACAGTGAAGAAACAACTTGGGAGTCTCAAGGATGCACCAATGATGATTGAAGGGGTAACCATCCCCACTGATTTCCTGGTGCTTGATGTGGAAGGCCATATAAACAATGCTATCATTCTAGGCAGACCTTTCCTGGCCTCAGCTGGAGCAGAGTTTGATGCTAAGGAATGCACAATTGAGCTGAAACTGACCAGGAAGAAGGTTCTAAGGTTTGACTCCAAGGGGAATAAGCTGGAGAATGAGCAAGCCTTCTCAATGGAGATGAAGAAGCTGAATCAGCTTGGAAAGAATTGGCCAGTGTTTGAAGGCTGCTAAGGAGAGAGTTTTGATGGCTGCTGCTTGCTCAAGTTGTTTAAAGACACCACTGAAAAGGAGGTCCTTGAAGTGGTTGGTTACAAGAATCTGAATGATGTTAAGCTGGTTACTAGCAAGGGAGAAGTGGTTTTGCAACCAAGTGTCTCTAAGAAGGGAGAGTTTTGCTTCAAGCTTTAGCAAGAGGGGAATGCTACACCTTTTGCCAGGATAAAGGTGAATGGAGTCACCACCAAGGTCAAGAGAAGAAAGATGACACCAAGGAGTTCCAATACTCGTTCTCCTCACCTCAACTAAAGAGGTAATCGAAGTCAAGCTTAGTGACTTTAAACAAGCACACTTGGGAGGTAGTCCCATGGTATCGTTTTGTATATATTATGCTTTCTAGTTTATCTTTTATGCTTTGTTATAGTGTATATAAACAGGAGTTCGGATTGGGGGTTGAGAAAGTCTGAAGGGGACAAAGAACAAGTGTTTTCTTGCTGACATCGGCCAACTGTATTGGTCATGACAAGACCGATACACACTTTTTGGTCATAAATATCGGCCATGATTGATCGATGTCAGTAGAGCCAGTCTACACCAGTCAAACACACTGGTCACTTGTGATCGATGTGGAAGGAAGTTCGAAAGAGGGGCACGTTTTGGTCATCCACATTGGTCAAGCTTGATCGATGTAAACCCACCGGATGAATTTCGGTCAAGTGTATCGACCAGTTAGTGATCGATGTGATTCTTAGGAAACATATCGGTCACTAACATCGGTCATACACAGACCGACATAAACACATTGGATGGATTTCGGTCAAGCACATCGATCATGTGATGACCGATGTTGTCCCCAGGAACATCGGTCACTAACATCGATCACCTATGACCGATACTGACTTTTCGGTTAGTAGCATCAGTCATTTGTGACCGATGTTCCATCCGAGGTAAGTACTTCAATTTTTCAAAAAATTTCCCTCCTTTGGTTTGGAGCCAAAGGAGTTTCAAATTTAACATTGGATCCTTCCTGACCTCTTTCATGACTTCTGAGGACTTTTGTTTTTCTCCCCCACACTTTTGATTCCTTTTGTTCCCTCACCAACCATTGATTCCTTTGGTTCCCTCCCATTCCCTCTATTTAAACCAACAATTTCTTCACTTCTCTTCACACTTCATTTTAATTCTCTTCTCACATAAAGCACGAAACTATTAGTTCTATATCTCTTTCATTGCTTTCTCTAAGTGCTCAGAGGTTCCACAAAGGTTTGATTCCTAAACTATCACTCCTTTGCTCTTAAGCTTTGAATATGTTCATAATCGCTTAGTACATGTTTTAAGAGCAAATGTTGATTGGTTTTAAGTGTTGTGCTTTGATTTTGCAATGTGAATTGGTTAGGATGAGCAAGTTAGATGTTGAAGCTTTGCTTAATGTACATTTATCTCATTACTTGCTTGTTCTCATCCATTTGCAAGATCATCTCTTCTTCTGCCTAAGAACTGCTTTAGCTAGATGTGCATGCATAACTGTTTATCCTTTATGCATTCTAGCCTATCTAAACTGCTAGCTTTTGATTTCTCCTTGCTTTGTAAAAGTTTAATCTTGTTGTTGAGACTTGTTAGACTCTTCTTAGCTTAGAGAATTTTCTTTTAAAGCTTTCAGTTATTAAGTTCTTCAGCTTTTGTTCTTTCTCTTACCTTGTTTTCAAACTTTGCTCTGATGGTACAATGGGAAGAATAAAAATAGCTGCTGGGAAAAAGGGCAAGTCACCTCAGGAAGGAGCAGCAACCTCACCACGAGCAAACAAAGCCAAGGGAAAGGGTGTTGCAGCTGGGACTTCATCCAAAGCCGCTGGAAAAAGACCAGCTGGAGAGAAAGGTGCCAAGCGGAATGAGAGAGGCAGAACTGTGGAGGAAGAGGTTTGCTTCAATGAGCCATATGCTAGGAAACTCATGGAGGCTTTCAACCAGTGCATCTTCAAGCCAACAAGATACCTTTGTGCTAGTACAATGAAAGCACTAGGGATCTACAGTGACTGTACAAAAGTGTTTCAGAACATGGAACTTGAAGTCCTCAGACCCATTCCCGTCATATCGAGAACTCACCTACCAGTTTCTTTCCACTCTCCAAGTGGTCTGGTATGAGGACAGTGAGCTCTCTAATGGAGATGGGTGGTTCTCTTTCCAAATCGGCAAGCAGAAGTTCACCTCTACCTTCCTAGCCATCGCTGCAGCTCTTGGTTTCAGATCATACACCAACAAGAAGAGCCTTCTCTCCATTACCCGGAAGCAGCACGCAAGGCTGTGGGATGCCATTGGGAGTAGGCAATACATTGCTGGAACAACAAGGAACCAGCACCTCAGACACCCTGCTGTGAGATATGATGACAAGGCACTTGCAAACACACTCTTTGCAAGAAAGGAGACAACATATCTCCCAAGCAAGGAGATGGACCTGATCTACAAAGGGGTGTATGATATTGGGCGGGCAGGCCCAGAAAGAAGACCTCTCACGGCGTCAGAAGAAGATGCTTGCTATGTGACCATGCTGATGATACAGCTCTACTCCTACCAAAGCTGGGTTATGAGCAAGGTGCAAGATAGGAGAAACCCACAGATTCATATTGGGGGAGTTGTCACAGCCATTCTTCTGGCTAGTGGAGTCAACCTTGATGAATATGAGGATGATGCCCTGGAACCACAGTGGATTGATATGGCCTATCTCAAGAGGAGCCACTTCATGGAGAAGAGCACTGATGACAAGCATGTATACAGCTTCATCAAAGACTTCAATACGCCAGCGAAAGTCCTCCTCCCTAATCCAAGACTCACCTCTTTCACCAAAAGAAGCAACATCTACTTCAATCTGAGTGAGGAAGAGCTCTATACAGGCGGCCCTATCCCTGGAGAAAGTGAAGAAGACAGTGAGGAGGGAAACACTAAAGAGATTGGAGAAGAAGAAGGAGAAGATCACCAATGGAATGCTACTGCTGGCGCTGAAGGCCACGGAAGAACCTATGAAGAAGATGAGCTTGAAGAAGAAGAGGTGTTGAGCTACAGTTCAAGACAGTTCCACTTCAAACCCTATTAAGCACCCAACCATGGAGGCTCTTTGAAGATAGCTCACGAGCACATCAATGCTCTCCAGAAGTGGTGTAAATGGCAAAACAAAGCCATTAAGGGATTGATGAAAATGGTTAGGGGGAAGTTCAAGAAAGACAAAGCAACATCAGCAAGAACTTCCCACCAAAGCCACTCCCATGAGCATACACTTCACCAAGAAGAGCAAGCAAATCAAGATGAGCCAAATTAAGAGGAGGAAGCTGTTTGGAACCCTCATGGAAGACACTCTTTCCATGCACAGCCAAGTGATCAATGGGGGACATGGGCACAACCAAGAGCTTCATCTTATGAGCCAAGCACCCATGTACCATCAACTTGGGAACCAACTCCCACTCCCTTTTCAGTTCAAGAGACATGGCAATGGGGTTAACAAGGGAACTCTTCTCAAGTAGAGCAGCTTTGGTCAAGCTGGGTTCAACCACCTCAAGAAGCAAAGCATTCCACAAAATTTTATGAGAGAAAAAACAAAAGGAGAGCTAGCAATACTCCTCAGACCTCAGGATCTTCCCACCACTCCTACCACTGAACAAGGTACCACATCCTCTCTACTGCTTATACCATTGCATCTTTTTAGTTTTTGTATCGTATTTTGTGCTTCTCTCTCTCATTGCTTTCATTACACAAGAGACTGTGTAATTTAAGTGTGGGGTAGGGATTTGGAGTTTGAATTTGTGTTCTATTTTCTTAGTTTTTCTTTTTCTTTTTACTTTGAGTCTCATGCATATCATGCATTCATGTAAGGCATAGAAAAACACAAAAAAATGAAAAATTTGAAATTTTTTGCATTTTTGCAAACCAAAAAGAAAGAATGTAGTTGCATTTCATTCATCTAAGATTGAGTCTAGTGTTGACATATAGGTTGCATTGCATTTGCATAGGGCATTATGATGAATTTTTCTTGTAAAGTGCTTAGTGTTTAGAGATGATTTCAGTTTTTAAGTGCTTATCTGTTTGATGTAACATATGATTGCTAGATGTTAAGGCTGAACCATGCTTAAATTGCAAGATTTAGTCTTCTCATCTCATTCTGAAAGCATTTGTTCTCTGAAAATCAACTCTATCAACTTGAACTTTAATTTAGACTTTTAATTATCATGACTTATGCATTGAAAAGTGAATTCATGGCTACCATATACATATTTGGATCATCTTTCTCTTTTATACCACTCTTGTTGATCCAAATAGCTGATCCTCATACTTATGGGACAGTTACATCCTCACCCTTAACCAAAACCTCCTTCTGAGCCTAAAAAATATTGTGAGAGCTGTGAGGCCTTTGCATTGCATTTTTCGATTTTGTCTTGGCAAAAAGTGTTAGGAATAGGGCTGGCAATGATTAGCTCTCTTGTAGATATCAGCTTGCATCTTGAGTTTGATTCTAGGACAGGAGTTTTGGGGTTTAAAAGGGTAGTATAGGTGGTTTGAACTTCATGTTAATATGTTTTGAAAGAAAGGGAAAAGATTTCAAATGGTAGAATAGGGGAAACAGTCTAGAATTGTGGTTAAGTAAAGGGAAGAAAAGCTCTAAGTGCAAAGAAGAAAGACGCCAGAAACAAAGCTCAGAAAGGGTCCAAAGAAGAAAAATCAGACCAGGAGCAATCCACCAAAGGTGATGAAGGTGCCAGTACAACAAAGAAGAGCAAGTCCCAACCAAAAAGAAGCAACAACACAAGCAAAAAGAAGAAGTTTCCCCAGCCATGAAGAAGGGTAAAGGGTAGTATTTAGGAAAGGGTAGACTTAGAGGGTTCACTTTTGGGGTTTATAAGTACTTAGGATTCATCTTTGGGTAGAAGGGAGCTTTGATTTGCATGTATAAGTATGCTTTTACCTTTAGCATTTTGCCTAAGATGGAGTCATTTTCATTGAGTGATCCCTTTTGTTTGATGACCCTTTGCTAAAATGAGATCACTTTTATCTCATGACCTTACCCTTTCAACCAAATGTCTTCACTTGATTGCATAAGCATGATTCATGTTCTGATCTTAATTGAATGTTAAAGAGTTGATTGATTTGAGCATTTGCCTAAGTTGAGATTTGAGATCTTTTTGAAACATGATGAACATGGCTAGCTTCTTTAATGTATAGCTGATTATGTTTGCATCCTACAACTAGGCACTTAAGCATTGATACCATCTCTTTACCTTTGCACTTTTGGAATCTGAATGCCCACTTTCAAACCTCACTCTCCCATTTGTTCTTAACTGCTTGAGGACAAGCAAAAGGCAAGTGTGGGGGTGTTGATATCCCTTGTATTTACACCATTTAGGACTGCATTTAGTACATGTTTTGGTTCTCTTTTGCATATTTTCCCTTAGTTTTTGCCCTATTTTCTTCTCCTTTTAGACTTAGGTTGCATTTAGGGTATAGTTTGCATATTACTTGCATTTTGGATGTTTTTGAGGTGCTTTTAGAGCTAAAAGGAGCTTGGAGGAGCTTATGGGATGATTCAGGATGCTAGCTGGATCAAAGGGAGCAAGAAGGATCAAAGCAGAAAATTTCTACAAAGGTTTTCGGTCAGAGCACGGTGAACATCGGTCAAGGGGTGACCGATACCAGATTTTTGGTCACCAGCATCGACCATGGGTGACCGATATAGGCTCATCGATCACCAGCATCAACCAGGAGTGATTGACACATACACAACGAATGAATTTTGGTCACCAGCATCGACCACTGCCTGACCGATGGGATCTACATCGACCACAAGTGACCGATGTAATTGACCGATGTTAGCCCAGTCCGAACCTGTTTTTATTTATTCTTTTGCCATTACTCTAGGGCTTCCTTCTCTAGGCTATAAATAGCCTCTTTTTCCAGATTTTTGACATGTTTTGTCAATTTACGGTTCTTAAGCATTTTCTTTAAGTTTGTAAGACAAATCCTTTGCTTTGTTTAATATATTTGAGTATTTGTCTTTAATCTTTCTTTATTCTCTCTTCTAATCATGATTAACATCCTTTTCCTTTGTGATTTGGTGTTAAACATGAGTATGAGTGAGTAGTTATCTTAGAGTTTCTAGATGTGGTAGATTAAGGGAATTTAAGACTTGATTAGGGCTTGTTAAGTGCTTCAGTTTATGGGTTCCTCTCTAAATGCTGATCTTGTTTAATAGAGGATTTGCTGGCCTTGGCTCAAGAGATTGACTGTTTGAGGAGCATTTTGACTTGAATAGAGTAGTTTACTATTGCTTGCTTGATGTTTTAAAACTAATGAGAGTTAGTTCTTGTTAAGATGTTTAGCAAAGGGCTATTTGCCAAGAGATTGCATCTAGCTAGCTTAATTGTGAACTCTATGTCTAGGAATCACCATTGCTTGCTTACTTGTTTTATCAATGCATTTTGGAACAGCCTTAGTTAGTGTCTAATATTCTCCAAAGTCAATAACCACATCTAGGAACTTGCCTTTCTGTTATTTGAATCTCGGATTTGCTTTGTTTTGCTCTGTTTTGCTCTGTTTTTCTTGTTTAAATATGCTTAGTTTGCTTTTGTTTTCACTTTTTTTGTTGATTGATCACACTAGGTTGTTAGAACAGTTGCCTAGGCAACAAAAACCTCTTCCTGATTGCTTGACTTAGAGATTTTACTCTTAGCTCTTCTGTTTTTAACTAATCCCAATTGAATTGACACTAAAACCCATACTACAACTGACTAGTACAATGGGTGATTGACAACAAGAGGCAAAACCCTTGTATCAACAACTCACGCTTGAAGTTGTTCCCTGGGAAGCTGATGTCTAGATGGTGTGAACCGTTTGAAGTGAAAGAAGTGCTACCATATGGAGCGGTTACTTTGGTTGGCAAGAGTGGAAAGGCTTTCACGGTGAATGGGCATAGAGTCAAGCCCTACATGGCGAGTGATTGCAGCAAGGAGAGCACCACATTGCTTCACCAAGATCCACCTGTGGCCTAACCAAGTAAAGTCAAGCTAAGCGACGTTAAACAAGCGCACTTGGGAGGCATTCCCATGTCTATCATTGTACATATTTCTGCTTTATTTTTGTTTCAATTTTATGCTTTTTCGTTTAAGTGTGTAGGTGAAAGGATAAGGAACTGGAGATCATGATCTTGGAGTCCAAAAGGGCAAGGAATGGAGAAGTAAAGGCATGAAATCGAGTGATATATCGACCTATCCTGGCTCGATCTTTACTAGATCGAGCTAGTGAATCGAGTGAAGTCACTCGATCTAGATGAGATCGAGTAGACAATCGAGTGAGTCAGTCGATTGCGAGAGGATGACCCACCCATACGTTCAGCTCGAGATGCAAATGGGGTGTGGATCGACTGACCTCAGTCGATCCTCGAATTGGATCGATCATTTTACTCGATCTGTCACTCGATCCTTGCCCAAACGATCTCGAAATCGATCAAGGGACTCGGTCTAAGGAGTAATGCCATAATCACGTAGGATCTTGGAACGAGAGTGCATACTCGATCTAAGGCTCGATTCAAATCAAATCTAGCCCCCAATCGATCATCCCTCTTGATCCTAGGCAACATGGGCATGAGATCGATGTCAAGATCGACCAAATTGACTCGATCTCATGCCGAGGTTAGTTCAAAATTTTCCCTCTATTTTCTCATTCCCTCCTATTTCAAATTTGAATCTTGGTCAAGGCAAGAATCTTTGACCATGAAAGATGTGCCTTGACCAACTTTGTCAGAAAACCACTTGCATTTGCCAATAGATTCTTGTCTTTATAATCACATGCATCCACACACTCTCTCATTTGTGTTTCAAAACTGTTTTCTAAAGAAAAGAGAGAGTGTGAGTTTGGTTTTAAGGCTAAGAGCATCTTGCATTCATCCTTTTCAAAGTTATTTTCGAGTTTATTGAATTGCTTGTTTAAATTTTTAGAAAATTTCCTTTTATTGGACTAGGATGAATGCTAGTTGCTAAGGGATTAGGATAATTTTTTTTAGTATCTAGATATTAGAGAAAATTGTTTGATTTGATCTTATCTAAAGATATTTTCTCCTACTATTTAGTGATGAATTTTGTAAAATTCCTAAAAATCTAGGATTTATGTTAAGAGTTTTTCTCTATTGCCTTCTCTTTTTCTTAAATTGCCGCCTAGACTCATTCTTCTCTTTGAGAATTTGTATCTCAGGTACCAATGGCACCAAAGAGAAGCAGAGATGTGGCAACGGCAACACAAGGAGAAGAAACTCAACAAGTGGTCCAGGAGAGGGTTAGATGGACTAATAAGGAGAAGAAGGCTAAGAAGCGGCTAGAGAGACTCCGGTTTGAACCCACTAAGTTTGCAAGCCGAAACCTCTTGGAGAAGATGGGATTCCTAGAGGATTTTGATGTGCTTCTCAAGGACATGGGGCTTGCTTGCCTTTCAAGAATGGACTGCCCTACCTATCCCGAAGTCACGCTTGACTTCCTCTCTACCTTGGAGTTCTCTTATGAAGATCCAAGCCTTCCAGCTCCCTCCAAGGGTCACGTCACATTCAAGGTCAGGAAGCAAGCATACCACCTCTCCATCGCCGAGCTGTGCCAAGCCTATGGTCTCAAAGCTGCAGCTAAGCTTGTGGAATTCCCTCGGTTCACATCCGCCAATGATCTATGGGACCTGACCTACAATGACGACTACAAGAGCAACACAGCCAAGATCAAGAAGGTTCGCAACCCTGTGCTGAGATACGCCCTCAAGCTCCTAGCTAACACCTTCAGTGGGAGATCTGTGGCTCCAACGGTTACCAAGAATGAGCTGTGTTTCCTCTTCCAAGGGATTAAGAAGTTTCTTTGCGATGCGAAGGAGAATGATGAGCCGATGGAGGATAAACTAGGCAACGACGTCAACTATCGTTGTATCTTGGCCTCCTCTTTGGTCAAGTACAAAGCATGGCATTGAGGTGTAAAGCGAGCTCAACAATCATTGGAGGCTTCCTTACACCACCACTCACACAAGCCGGAGTTCCTCTTCAGGTGTTTGAGCCTTGCGCGGAGAGAGCCTACATAGACGAGACGTACATGCGCAACATGGATTCCTTAGGTCCGACTCCAGCTCCAGGGTTCTATGCCTACTTGTTCAACAACACTGATAATGAGAAGAAGGTTTGCATCCTACCAAATTCTGATGAGACACACCTAGAGAGCGTCCGCATGATTGTGTTCCTACCGAGCGATAGAGAATGCTTTGCACCTCTTGGAGGCATGGCTGCACCACCTCAGATCCCTCGTGCACCATCAGAGCCGCCTCCCTCAGATGTCGTGATGCCAGCGAGCTTTGACCTCCCACAACTTGACTATGAACCGAGAACAAAAGCCGAGAATTTTCTTGCATCGGTTGTGGAGGTTCAGCGCAAGATCAACAAATGGCAGAGCAAGATGATCAAAAAGCTTGCTAAGAAGATCAAAGATCTACAAGGAAGCTCATCTGATGCGTCTTCAAGTGAAGAGGTTGAGCAACCAGAGAAGAGGAGGAGATCCACCGGTGGGATAGAGATCCGTGAGCCTCAAGAATGCAACAAAGCTGCACGCCACTCCCTCCATGAAGGCACGAGCAAGGAAAAGGGCAAGGATATCACCCACGACACTCCTCGAAAGAGCAGGAAGTCTAGAGCATCCTCAAGCTCCAGCCATGCCTAGCTCCAAGGTACCACACACAACCTTGTAAATAACATGCATTTTTCTTATTTTTGCTTTGAGTTTTTGAAATCCTCATGAATTTGTTTGCCACCGAGACGGTGTCATTCAAGTTTGGGGGAGTGTGAGCTTTGACATGTTTTATTTGGTTCTTATTTTTTGTTATTATCCTTGAGTCTTGCATTGTATCATCTAAGTGCATAGAAAAACACAAAAAATCATAAAATTTTTAAAATTTTCAAACAAAACCATGTAGCTTGTATTTGCATTTTTAAACATTTTAGGATTGAATCTAGAATTTTAAGCATTTAGGTTGTTTGCATTTGCATAAGGGGCAAAAGTTTTTCTTGAAAAGTGTTTTAAGCTCATGAATTGTTTAAAGGCCCTAGTTAGTAGTTCTTTGATGCATTGTACATACTTTGAAAGTAAGCTCTAACCATATTTGGATCATTTGTTTTGATTTTCGTGGCTTAACTTGAACATTCATGAATTGAATCCTTTCCTAATAAGTGTAACCTTAATTTGAATCTTTGAATTTTCGTACTTGTGCATTTGAAAAAGGATACGTAGATTATATACATATTTAGGCTCTCTTATCCCTTTCACCACTCTCTTGTAAGCCTGAATAGAACTTCCCACCTTGACCCTTACCTTCCTTTCAAGCCAATCTTCTTGTGTGACATCATTGTGAGGCCTTATTTTCGGTTTGAACTTGGCATAAAGTGTTAGGTTTAGGCGACATGATTAGGCTCTCATATTGTTGTTAGCTTTGCATTTTGAAGCTAGTTTTAGGCTTGTTTTGGGTTGGGGATTCACTGGTGTTGCTTGATCTTGCTTACTTGTTTTCGGTT
This sequence comes from Thlaspi arvense, assembly GCA_911865555.2. Classification (NCBI taxonomy): domain Eukaryota; kingdom Viridiplantae; phylum Streptophyta; class Magnoliopsida; order Brassicales; family Brassicaceae; genus Thlaspi; species Thlaspi arvense. The sequence goes on from OU466860.2 coordinate 19,560,271, forward strand.
TTAAAATGAAATGGTGTTTGGGGTTTGAAAATAAAAAGGATTCATAGTTTTAAGTGGTGGTCTTGTTCTGTTTTTAAATTAAATGCTCAGTTTTAAAAGAAAAGAAGGTAGCTCTCAAAACGAAAGAAAAAAAATCAGAAAAGAAAAGAGCCAAAAGGCCAAGTTTGAAAATAAAAAAAAATAATAAGAGAAGAGAGCTACCAAAAGTAAAAGAAAGGAGCTTCAATGTTTAAGTTTGACCACCACTAGCTATAAGAAGAGTAAAGTGTTTTCTGTTTTTGTGGGATAAGCTTGGTGCCTTGCCTTGTTGATATGGGTAGTCTTTAGGAAGGTGAGTGAGCTTAAAAAGAAAAAATAAATGAATGAGAAGGGTTTAGGATCATTGTTTCTGTATATGGGTAGATGAGAGTCTAGTCATGTATGCATCAATTGCCTTTACCTTTAGCATTATGCATAAGTTCAACCATTTTTGAGATAACCCATTGCTTGAATTACCCACTTGAATGAGATCATCTTTCTCTGATAACCTTTCTCCCTAAGCCAAATGTATTCGGTTTTAAAATGCATGAGTGTGATTCACGGTTTGATCTTAATGAATGTTAAAGGATAGGATTCTTTGATTGTTTGGGATATGAGAGTCATGATTTAAGATTCAACATGTGATGAATATGGCTAAGTTCTTTGGAGTATGAGTTTGTGCATTGCATTATAGAATTAAGAACCAGGACCATTGAATTAATTCATTTGAAAAACACTTGTCAAAGAATTTGAGCTCCCACTTTTAAAACCTCTCTTCCTTTCTTGAATTTTGTTTGCATGAGGGCAAGCAAAATGCAAGTTTAGGGGAGTTGATATACTCATATATTTAGAATATTTAGCATGCATATAGATTAGTTTTCATGCATTCATCTCATATAATAGGCTAGGTTTGCACCATTTGTCTCATTTTAGGTCCCAAGTGCACTTTGCATTAGCATTTGCATATTACTTGCATTATTGCATCATATTCAGGTTGTTTTGGACACTCTGGAGCTATGGAGGTTACGTGGACATGCTATGGATCGAAGAGGAGCTTGTGGACGCTTGGGAGAACTCAGCCATTCAGCAAAGGAACCGAGATCGAGGAGCAGGTCGATCTAGATGAGATCAACCAGAAGGAATCGCTCTTGCTTATTCATGTTTTGCTTTCTTTCCTTTGCATTTCAACCGGTTTTAAGCATGATTAATGAGTAGTTCATCCTTGGGTTTAAGGTTAGGGCTATTTAAGGGGTTTAAGGGTTTAAACTTTGGTCTTTTTCTTGTTCTTAATCTATTCTTTTCTTAGATTTGGGGTCTTAATGCTTACAGAGTCTTGGAAAAGATCTCTATGATCCTAGGGCTTGATAACAGGCTTTTTCTATGCAAACAGGAGGTTATCAAAACTCAAGCAATATATAGATGTAGTATAGTGTACAAGAGGAATCAATCCAACCTAGGAAGCAGGAAGAACACTAAGAATGCAAGGATGAAGCAAATCTAAGCGAAATGAATAAATGATTGGTAAAATCAAGGAAAACTAAATGCAACGATCTAATGCAATGCAAAACAATTTTAAAATCCCCGGAAGAGGATTAACTAACACTAGGAACAAGCGAAAGATTAAAAATGCAAAGCTACTAAGAACTAAAAATCGACCAGTGAATCAACCACTGTATCGAGCACTGGATCGAGCAGAATGGATCGATCTAATAGACAACTTAAAGCGATTGACTTCTAATGAACAAGATGCAAGCTAAATGACAAGCGAATGATGAACATAGGTTTTAATATGCTAAAAAGGAGGGTTCAGGGTCGAGGGTCATATTCAAGGGTCTCAAAGGTTTAAGCTTTGGTTTGAAAACATTTAGATATACTCACTTGTGAGGTTTCTCTAAGCCTTGAAAATATGCAAAAGAGGACCAAAACATGTACTAAATGCAGCCCTAAATGGTGTAAATACAAGTGATATCACCAAGCTAGCTTGCTCATGAACCGAGTAGTGCGCAGGTTGGAATGTTGCTTGGGGTTCACGGATCTCAATGCCTCCGGTGGATCTCCTTCTCTTCTCGGGCTGCTCGACCTCTTTGCTTGAAGGTTAACCAGGTGAGTTCTTCTTAAGCCTCTTGATCTTTTGAGCAAGCTTCTTGATCATCTTGCTCTGCCACTTGTTCACCTTCCTTTGCATCTCCAGAACAGAAGCAAGAAACTTCTCCGCCTTTGTTCTCGGCTCAAAGTCTAGCTTTGGAAAGGTGAAGCTCTCGGGCATCTCAACATCTGATGTGGGGGACTTGACTGTGGGCGTGCAGCTAGTGTAGGAGCGGCTGTTCCTCCTAGATGTGCAAAGCATTCCTCTACACTCGGCAATAACTCAATGTTGCCAACTCCTTGCAGCTCGGTTTCTTCCTTGTTCGGCAATATGCAAACTCGCTTCTCATTCTCACAGTCATTGAACAAGTAGGCATAGAAACCCTCGGCTGGCGTGCATCCTAAGCTATCCGTGTATCTCATGTAGATCTCGTCCATGTAGGCTCTCTCCGTGACAGGTACAAAGTTAGCAAGTGGCACTCCGGCTTGTACAAACATAGGCGTGAGGAAGCCTCCAATCGAAGCTGAGCTCGCCTTGCATCGCAAGGCATACGCCTTGTATTTCACCAAGGAGGCGGCTAAGATGCATCCGTAGTTCACATCATCGCTGAGCTCGTCTTCCATCGGCTCGTCGTTCTCCATAGAGTTGCAAAGGAGGTGCTTAACATCTTGGAAAAAGAGGCAAAGCTCGTTCTTGGTGACTGTGGGAGCCATGGACCGTCCACTGAATGTGTTGGCGATTAGCTTGAGCGTGTATCTTAGCACCGAACTCCTCACTCTCTTGATCTTCGCCGTGTTCGCCTTGTAATCATCATTGCTTATGAGGTCCCACAGGTCGTTAGCTTGAGTGAAAGAGGGAAACTCCACTTGTTTAGCATCAGCCTTCAAACCGTAGGCTTGGCAAAGCTCCTGGATCGAGAGATGATAAGCTTGACGCCTGATCTTGAAGGTTATGTGGCCTTGGGAAGGAGTAGGAAGATTCGGGTTCTCATACGTGAACTCCAAGGTGGCTAGGAAATCGATTGTCGCCTCAGGATATGTTGGACAATCCATACGAGATAAACACAGGAGCTGATCGAAGTCTCCCAAGATCCCCATCTTAGCCAACAGATCTCTGCTTGCAAACTTTGTGGGATCGAATCTAAGCCTTTCCAGCCTTTTCTTGGCTTGCTTCTCCTCTTTGGTCCATCTAACCCTCTCATGAACCACTTCTTGAGCCTCTCCCTCTTTTGCTGTCTCTTCTCTCGTTCTCTTGGGAGCCATAGTACCTGAAACACAATTCTCAAGCAGGAGAATGAGCAAAGGCGGCGAATATTGAGAGAAAGACTAGTCAAGGAAGAAAAACTTCTAACAAATACCCTAGATTTTTGGGGAATTTATAAAAAATATAGCAAGATAATAGAGAAGAAAATCTAGAGCTAGAATTAAATCTAGAATATTTTCCGAATATCTAGCTATATCTAAGAATTTTCCTAATTCCCTAGCAAATCATTCACTAAATCATAACAAAAAAAGATTTTCTTGAAAAATTTAATCAAGCAAACCAAGCAAATTCGAAAATACCTTTGTATGACAGAAAAATGAAATGCACAAGTGTTAAAAACTCAAACTCGCTCTCTTTCTCTTTCTGTTTTGTGGAAATAGGTTTTGCAAGCAAAGAAACAAGAAGGCAAAGAGAGGTTTTAAAGACAAAAATATTTGGACACATGCACAAGTGGTTTCTGACAAAAAGCTTGGTCAAGATACATCTTTCATGGTCAAAGATTTCTGCCTTGACCAAGATTTGAATTTAAAAACAGGAGGGAAAGAAGAAAAGAGGGAAAAGAAATTGTTACCTCGACACGAGATCGAGTCCATTTGGTCGATCTAGGACTCGATCTCATGCCCATGTTGGCTAGGATCGAGAGGTTTGATCTATCAGGGACTCGATTCAAATTGCATCGAGTCTTAGATCGATTGTACCCTCTCGTTCCTTGACTTTTGGTCAACTAGGCTGTACTCCTTGGATCGAGTCACATGATCGATTTGGGGGTCGTTTTAGCTTAGATCGAGTGGCAGATCGAGTAGACTGTTCAATCTATCTTTGAGAATCGAGTGACTCGGTCGATTTACACCTCGTTCGCTTTTCAAGCTAAACGCATAGGTGGTCTATCCTCTCGTGATCGACTGTTCCACTCGATTTGTCTACTCGATCTCGTCCAGATCGACTGACTCCTCTCAATTCACTAGCTCGATCTAGTATGAGTTGATCTAGCACTCGATCTCTAGCCTATACTTAACCCTTCTCGCTTCTTTTGAGTCCAAGATCACGGCTTATAATCCCTAATCCTTGTACCTACACACTTAGACAATAAAAGCATAAAACTGAAATAGAAAGAAAGCGAAAATATGTACAAGATAGACATGGGAATGCCTCCCAAGTGCACATTCTTTAACGTCTTTAGCTAGACTTTACTTGGTTTAGGCCTGAGGTGGGTCCTGGAGAAGCATTGTGGTGCTCTCCTTGCTGCAATCACACGCCAAGTTGGGCTTGACTCTGTGCCCGTTAACCATGAAAGCATTCCCACTCTTGCCAACCAACGTAACCGCTCCATAGGGGAGAACCTCCTTGATCTCAAACGGTCCACACCATCTAGATTTGAGCTTTCCAGGGAACAGCTTCAACCTCGAGTCGTAGAGTAGCACCAGACTGCCTTCTCTTAACTCCTTGTGAACCAGCTTCTTGTCATGAGCCGCCTTGGTCCTCTCTTTGTATATCTTATCACCTTCATATGCTTCCAACCGTAGTTCATCAGGCTCATGTAGTTGAATCAACCACTTCTCTTGAGCTGTCTTGAGGTTGTAGTTCAGCTGCTTCACTTCCCATAGTGCTCTATGCTCCAACTAAACAGGAAGGTGACATGCCTTGCCGTAAAGGAGAGTGAAAGGAGTAGTACCAATGGGGGTTTTGAAAGCGATCCGGTAAGCCCACAAAGCATCATCGAGTTTAACCGCCCAATCTTTTCTAGTAGCCCCAACTGTCCTCTCTTGTTTAGCCTTGATCTGCCTGTTAGTCACTTCTACTTGCCCACTAGTTTGAGGATGGTAAGGTGTTGCTACTTCTTTAAGAGACATTCAAAGACCTTGTTGATGAAGTGGCTGCCCCCCATCACTGATTACTACCTTTGGAACTCCAAAACGTGGGAAGATGATGGTCTTGAAGAGCTTGATCACCACCCTTGCATCATTTGTTGGGGAAGTTATAGCCTCAACCCACTTAGACACACAATCAACCGCTACCAAGATGAACTTGTTGCCGTAAGAAGATGGGAATGGACCCATAAAATCTATCCCCCATGCATCAAAGACATCAACTTCAAAGATTGGCACCTGAGGCATCTCATTCCTCTTCGTGATGTTTCCAGATCTTTGACATGCTTCACAAGCTTTAACAAATTCATGCGCGTCTTTGAACAGAGATGGCCACCAAAAGCCGGATTGTAACACCTTTGTAGCAGTCTTGAAGGAAGCGAAATGACCACCATATGAAGAGCCGTGACAATGTAGAAGAATGTCTTGTGCGTCTTCTCTTGAAACAATTCTTCTATACAAGCTGTCCACTCCTCTTTTGTACAAGTATGGCTCGTACCAAAAGTAATGAGAAATGTCTCTCATGAACTTCTTCTTGTAGTAGTGGTCTAGATGAGAAGGCTCATCTCCACAAGCCAAGTAGTTTACAATATCAGCGTACCAAGGCAAGTCTTCTTCTTTGAAACTCAAAACCTCTTCAAACTTGTCTTCAAGCTTCTCACATACCGTGGTGATCATCATGAGCTGCTCCTCAGGAAGCAAATCATCAAGTGGCAAAGCTTTATTGACTCTCATCCTTGAGAGGTGATCAGTAACACCATTCTCTATCCCCTTCTTATCCTTTATCTCCATGTCAAATTCTTGTAGCAAAAGGATCCATCTCAAGAGTCTTGGCTTGGTGTCTTTCTTAGAGTAGATGTACTTCAAAGCTGGGTGATTTGTGTAGACAACAACCTTAGAGCCAACCAAATATGATCTGAACTTCTCAAAAGCAAACACAATGGCCAGCAACTCCTTCTCGGTTGTAGCATATCTGACTTGTGTGTCATCCAAGGTACGGCTGGCATAGTAGATTACATGCAACCACGTGTCATTCCTCTGACCAAGAACAGCTCCCACGGCGTAGTCTTTCGCGTCACACATGATCTCGAACGGTAGAGTCCAATCTGATGCTTGTACTATAGGTGCGGACACAAGAGCTTCTTTGATGGTCTTGAAAGCATGAAGGCAATCCTCATCAAACACAAAGTCAGCTTCCTTGCATAACAACCGTGTGAGGGGCCTTGCTATCTTAGAGAAATCCTTTATGAATATCCTGTAGAAGCCTGTGTGGCCTAGGAAACTCCTTACTCCCTTTACATTATCCGGCGGCTCAAGACTCATTATGACCTCAACCTTAGCTTTATCAACCTCTATGCCCTTCTCTGATATCTTGTGGCCAAGTACAATCCCTTCCTTCACCATGAAGTGACACTTCTCCCAGTTGAGCACCAAGTTTGTCTCCTCACAACGCTTAAGTACCTTGCAAAGATTCAACAAACAAGCAGAAAAAGACGCACCATATACCGAGAAGTCATCCATAAACACTTTTACCATCTCTTCTATAAGATCAGAGAAGATCAACATCATACACTGCTGGAATGTAGCCGGTGCGTTACACAACCCGAATGGCATCATTCGATATGAGAAGGTGCCATAAGGGCATGTAAAGGTCGTCTTCTCTTTATCGTTTGGGTGGATTGGTATTTGAAAGAAACCATTATAACCATCAAGAAAGCAATAATAAGGATTATTAGCAAGTCTCTCAAGAATTTGATCAATAAAAGGAAGAGGAAAATGATCCTTTCTAGTGGCTGAATTAAGCTTCCTATAGTCTATACACATACGGTGACCAGTTACAGTCCTAGTAGGAATCAATTCATCTTTATCATTCTTAATGACTGTGATCCCTCCCTTCTTAGGCACCACGTGGACAGGAGAAACCCACGTGCTGTCACTGATGGGATAGATCACGTCAGCCTCTAACAACTTAAGGATCTCTTTCTAAACTACTTCTTTCAAATTCGGGTTTAAGCGCCTTTGATCTTCAATAGAAGAAGAGTTCTCATTATCTAAGTGAATCCTATGAGTGCAAAGCATTGGTGAAAGGCCCTTGATGTCACTTAGAGAGTACCCAATAGCCTTCCTATACTATCTCAGCTCATTAAGGAGCGAGTGCAACTCATCATCACTTAAGTTTTCATTCACAGTAACGGGATAAGTCTCATTAAGCCCTAAGAAAGCATACCTTAGCCCTTTTGGGAGCTCCTTTAGGTCCACCTTTGGGGCTAGCAGCTCGCTCTAGTCCTCCTCGTGGCTCTTGTTGACGTTCCCATCCTCAGAAGCCTCCTTAGAACCCAAGACATGAGCCTTTAGACTGCCTTCTTGAACCGTTGTCTCCTTCAAGATCGAGTCGTCCAGTCGATCTTCCACTCGTTCTGGTCTGGATCGAGCAACTTCACTCGATTCACCCACTCGATTTAATGTGGATCAAGCAGGAGATTGAGTCTCCGTCTCGTTCTCTGAACTGATCGATTGGCTTCTCTCGATCTTCCCATCAATTGTTTTGCTGGATCGACAAGCCTCCTCGATCTTCTTGTCGATTGCTGCTCTGGATCAAGTGATCTTCTCGATTTCTTGATAGATCTCTAGGCTTCCGCCTTCATCCTCCTTCACAGCTTTCCTTGAATCGAGAAGATGAAAACCATGCTCCCCTGGCTCCTTTATCAAGGCAAGCTGCAAGTGATCCTCATATGCCAGCTCTTTGAGTAGCTCATCGGCCAAGGCATCCAACGTTTCAATGTAGAATGCTTGTCCTTCTATGGTTGGCTTCTTCAGGACCTCGTTGATATCAAAATCCAGCTTGATGCCTTTGCCAAGTTGTAGAGCTATCTTCCCATTCTTGACATCGATGATTGCTCTGGCGGTTGCAAGGAATGGTCTTCCAAGTATAAGCGGATCCTTAGGCTCTTCATCCATCTCAAGCACAACAAAGTCAGTTGGTCCATTGACATCACTTATTCTCACTAGAAGATCCTCCAACATACCCATTGTAAGTCTCACGCTTCTGTAAGCTAACACAAGAGAGATTCTACAATCTTTGAACCGTGTAAAACCAAGCTTCTTTGCTATAAATTGGGGCAGATTGATAATTGCTCCCAAATCGCATAAGCAGCTCTTAAACTTCAATGGACCCAAAGCACAAGGAATGGTGAAGGATCCTGGATCTCCTAGCTTCTTTGGTACTACTTCTCTGTGAATAATGGCATTACACTCTTCACTAAGCACCAGAACTTCTTTACTCTCCTTGTTCTTCTTTGTAAGGGTGTCTTTCAAGAACTTAGCACACTTCGGCATCATAGCTAGGCAATCCACAAGAGGTAACTTGATCTCAACGTCTCTTAGATGCTTCTCAAACAAGAGTCTATGCTTCTCTATTAGCTGTTTCTTGAAACGGCCAGGAAAAGGAAGCTTATGTACATACAGTGGAGGCACATAAACATACTTCTCCTTAGTAGCTTGCTCCACTTTCCTCTCTACGGCTACTTCTTTACCCTTTCTTGGTCTCTCAATCCACACATTATCAAAGTTGATCTCATCATCAGCTGAAAGCTTACCCTCCCCCTCTTGAATCACAATGTCCTCGTTGGTCTTAGGAGAAACTCGCGGTGGAAGTTCTTTGCCACTTCTTAGTGTAATGGCATTGGCGTATTCCTTGGGATTCTGCTCACACTTGCCCGGTAAGCTGCTTTGACCGCTTGTAGTAGCCTTTCCCTTCTCTAACTGCTTGATCTTGTTGTTCAGGTTTGTTATCTGAGTTGAGAAGTCAGTAACAGAGGAGTCAAGACGGTTTTTCATCTCGGCAAACTTCTGATTAGTTGAAGCTTGACCTTGAAGCAACTCCTAGAACATTGCTTGTACCGGATCTTGTTGGTTCGGTTACATTTGTTGTTGTTGAGGAACAAAGACGGGAGGAAACATAGGAGTGTAGCTTTTGTTGCCTTGCTGCTGCTGCTGACCCTGGAAGTTCCCTTGCCTCTGCCCTTGAAAGGCACTATTCGCTTGAAAACCTTTGTTGTAAGGAACAAACGGCTTTGCTTGCTGAGGGGGTTACACTTGATCTTTAGGGTTTTCAACATTTGTGCTTTGGTAAGAGAGATTGTTGTTGGCTTGGTACCCTTGTGAATAGCCTTGAGGCTTGTTGTAGTTCTGACCCGCAATCCAGTTAGCTTCTTCTTGACTTAAGTCTTACTCCTCCAAGACCTCTTCGGTTTCACCCACAAAGTGTACATGCTTCAGGTTTGCAAGAACCAACTTGTCTATCTTCCCATGCAATGACTCTAGCTCTTTCTTGTGAGACGCTAGCTCGGATCCTCATGGTGCAAGGGTCATAGTCTTCAGCGTATTGCCGTCTCTCAATGCCAAGTTCTCGATTAACTCCGTACACTCTTCTACTTCTTGACCATGAAAGTTGCCCTTACTTGCCGTGTCAAGTAGCATACGGATCATGGGCAATGCTCCGCGGTATATTGTGCTTAGGAGAGTCTCTTCAGTGAAGCCGTGGTGAGGACACTGAATAGTATAGTTCTTGAATCACTCCATAGCTTCATTGAATGTCTCATTCTGCCTTTGAGTGAAGCCGCTGATCTTGCTTCTCAACCTTGATGTTCTTGTGCTAAAGAAGAACTTTGAGAGGAAGTCCTTCTTACACTAAGCTCAAGAGGTAATGGTGCCTTGTGGAAGAGTTTTCTCCCACTGCCTAGCCTTATCTCCATGAGAAAATGGGACGAGCCGGAGCTTGAATGCATCTTCCGAGATACCGATGATCTTTATCATCCCACAAACTTGCTCAAAGTTGTCAAGATGTTCCAAGGGGTCTTCCATTGCCAGCCCATGGAACTTGCTATTCTGAACCATAGAGATGAACCCTGGCTTAATCTAGAAGTTTGGTATCCCTTGTATTTACACCATTTAGGACTGCATTTAGTACATATTTTGAACCTCTCTTGCATGTTTTTCCTTAGCTTTTGTCCTATTTTCTTCTCTTTTTAGACTTAGGTTGCATTTAGAGTATAGTTTCCATTATCTTTGCATTTTGGATGTTTTTAAGTGCTTTTGGAGCTAAATGGAGCTTGGAGGAGTTTTGGGGATGATCCGGGATGCTATCTGGGCAAAAGGGAGCAAGAAGAATCAAAGCAGACAATCTCTGCAGAAGCTTTCGGTCAGAGCACGGGGAACATCGGTCAAGGACAACCAATCTATATTGATTGACTGCCTCCATTATGTTGTTGCTAGCTTGTTCTACAAAATTTTAGGGGGACCACTAGGAGCTCACCCTTCCCTTCAACGGATCTTGTCCAACACCTGCGCTTTCGGACGATACGGAGCAGTATCGATCAACTGTATCGGTCAAGGATAACCGATACAAACCAGCATTGATCACCTGTATCGGTCAAGGGTGACCGACACAAACACAACGAGTTGATTTCGGTCACCAGTATCGATCACTCCAGACCGATGGAATCCGTATCAGTCACTGATGACTGTTGTAACTGACTGATACGCTGCCAGACTGAAGACCCTTTATTTATAATTTTACCATTTTTGCTTAGACTCCTATAAATACGAAAAATCCCTAATTTCTGGAAACAAGCTTTTACACAGCAGTTCTTTCTTTCTTGTTTAGACCCTTGGGTTTTGTAATTTGAATCTTTGCTTCATTTTAATTAAATTTTGCTTCTTTCATCTTGTTTAAGCTCTCTAATCATGATTAGTCATCCTTTTGTCTTTGAATTGATGGTTTTAATGGTGTTTAGTGGGTAGTCCTTTTAGAGATTTGAGATGGGTTAGGTTTAGGGAATTTGAGACTCTATCTATGATTGCTTAGTGTTAATTCTTCCATTTCCTTTCTTGATTGCTGTGTTTAATGCTTAATTAGCCCTAGCTAAGTTGATTAAGATCTTAGACTCATTTTATGCCCACCAAGTGTTTGATGAAATGTCTGAACTGCTTTGCAAGAGTATTGCTTATCCTAGCTCAAGAGATTGACTGTCTAGGGAGTGATTTGGCAGTATAGGGTTGATAGATTTGTCTTAATGCTTGCTCTCTATCATTTCACTAATGAGAATTAGTTCTTGACTTGGTAATTAGCAAAGAGATTAGTGCCAAGAGATTGGATTAGTGATATAAATGAATCCTATGCATAAGGAATAGCATTGTGTGAGTTTGTAAGCATCATAAGTTGAGTCAAGAGTTCCCTAACACCAATAATCTCATCTCATGTCCCATCTTTTCTCTGTTTTAAGCTCTGTTCTGAATTTGCTCTGTTTTTACCTTTACTTTGGTTGTTTGCTTGCCTTCCTCCTTATTTTGTGTTTGTTTGGTTTCTGCTTGATAACTTAGATTGCTAGATATTCTAAAACCCATTTTATATCTGCTTGAATAAGGAAATCTACTATAATCCTGCTGTTACAATCTTCCCCTTTGGATTGACATTAAAACCCAATGCTACAATGACTAGTACAATGGATGATTGACATAAGAGAGTCAAAACTCTTGTATCAATTTTGCGCCGTTGCCATTAGGGAAATGCTTTGTTCAGTAGGATTTGTATATATCTTGAGATCAAGCTTTGTTATTTTTGATTTTGGTTACTGATTTCTCTTTTGGTCTAGAATTTCTTTTGTAGGTACCACAACACTTGTTCTTAAGTGTCTACAACTGCAACTGAGGTTCAAGGTCAGGAATTTGGGGGTTTGCTAAGTCAGAATTCAGCTGTTGAAGCATGGAAGAACATCAGTATGCTTCTGGTTTTGGTTTGCATGGTCTACAAGGTCCTCAAGGTCTTCAAGGAATCAAGGTCTGCAAGGTGACCACGGCCAAGCTGGTCTACAAGGAGCTGTTGTTCAGAGACCTAGAAGACCCATTGGTGCTGCTGATATACCCTCAAACTATGCTTCAAGGCAAGGAATTCTTCCACCTATGGAAACTGAGCAATATCAGATCAAGAGCAGTCTCATCACAATGATCCAAGAAATATAGTTCTTTAGATTGCCCAACCAAGACCCTTTAGAGCACCTGGATCAGTTTGAGAGGATATGCACTTTAACAAAGCTCAGTGGAGTATCAGATGATGGTTTGAAGCTCAAGCTATTTCCATTTTCACTTGGTGATAGAGCTAGATTATGGGAAAAATCTCTAGCCCAAGGCAACATCACCACTTGGGAACAATGTAAATGTGCTTTCTTAGCCAAATTCTTCTCTCCCTCAAGAACTGCATACTTCAGAAATGAGATCACAAACTTAAGGCAGTGGTCTAATGAAAGCTTTGGAGACACATGAGAGAGGTTCAGAGGTTTCACTCATCAATGCCCTCATCATGGCTTCACTAAGGAAATGCTTCTATCCACACTCTATAGAGGTGTTCTCCCAAAGATAAGAATCCTTCTAGACACAGCAAGTAATGGTTATTTTCTTGGGAAAGATGTTGATGAAGGCTGGATATTAGTAGAGAACATGGCACTCAGCAATTGGGATTATGTGGATGATAAGGAACAACAATCTAAAGCCACTGAAGAAAAGCTAGAGACAACATTGCAAGAGATGAAAGCCCTGCAGCTGAGAGTTGACTTACTGCTAAATGAGACCACTAAACTCTTTCCTAGTGCTATCTCACCAAACCATTACAAAGAATATCCAGTCCAAGATCTGCAACAACAAGAAGCGCCATTAATTCATCAAGACTATGATGTTTGTGCCCACCAGTCCTATGGAGACACAAATCTTCAACACTACCAAGCCTCCTCCTCTAAAACAGTTGGCATTAACACTCCTCCTCCACAGAATTTGGACTATAAAGAGATGCTCATGCAACTCCAACAACTTACCAATGGGGGAATTCAGAAGGTGATGGCTCATGAGATTCAAAAACGCTTGACTGATATTCAAAGGAGTATGACTGATGAAATACACAAAGGCATTGACTGAAAACTTCAGTCACACATAGGCCCTATGAATATGAAGATCAACCAACTAGAAACCATTGCTCAACCATGCACATCTTCACTAACACAAAAGTGTGTTAAAGCTGTTACTCTAAGAAGTGGGAAACAACTTCCACCAAGAATGGCACCTTCAACACCCAATGTGGACATTGAGGAACAAGAAGAGGGGGTGGAAGCTAAAGATACTGAAGAAGCTCAAGAGGATGAAGTAGCTGAAGCTGGAAGAGATTCCGATATACCCAAGTCCACAGAAGTGGTTACGGAAAAACCAAAGGAAGTTTCTAAGGAGTTTGTCAATGAGCCAAGATTCATCCCTCCTCCTTATCAGCCAACCATACCTTTCCCTGGTAGATTTAAGAAGCAACTTGTTGCTAAATATAAAGGGCTATTTGATGAAAAGATGAAGAAGATCCAGCTCACAATGCCATTGCTGGATGCCTTTGTTCTAGTCCCTCACAACGCTTGACTGATATTCAAAGGAGTATGATTGATGAAATACACAAAGGCATTGACTGAAAACTTCAGTCACACATAGGCCCTATGAATATGAAGATCAACCAACTAGAAACCATTGCTCAACCATCCACATCTTCACTAACACAAAAGTGTGTTAAAGCTGTTACTCTAAGAAGTGGGAAACAACTTTCACCAAGAATGGCACCTTCAACACCCAATGTGGACATTGAGGAACAAGAAGAGGGGGTGGAAGCTAAAGATACTGAAGAAGCTCAAGAGGATGAAGTAGCTGAAGCTGGAAGAGATTCCGATATACCCAAGTCCACAGAAGTGGTTACGGAAAAACCAAAGGAAGTTTCTAAGGAGTTTGTCAATGAGCCAAGATTCATCCCTCCTCCTTATCAGCCAACCATACCTTTCCCTGGTAGATTTAAGAAGCAACTTGTTGCTAAATATAAAGGGCTATTTGATGAAAAGATGAAGAAGATCCAGCTCACAATGCCATTGCTGGATGCCTTTGTTCTAGTCCCTCCCTATCAGAAATTCTTAAAGAATGCTGTTGCTGAAAGAACCAAAGACCTACAAGGGATGGTGATCCTCACACATGAGTGTAGTGCCATTATCCAACAGAAGAAAGTGACTCCCAGCAAGCTTGGAGATCCAGGAAGTTTTACCTTACCCTGCTCTATAGGTCCACTTCTGTTTGACAAATGTTTGTGTGACCTTGGGGCTAGTGTCAGCTTGATGCCTTACTCTGTAGCACAACGCCTAGGTTTCACCAAGTTCAAGGACTGTAGAATCTCTTTGGTGTTGGTTGATAGATCAGTGAGACTCCCCAAGGGTATGCTGGAAGATGTACCACTCAGAATAGGGAGTATAGAGATACCTACTGATTTTGTGGTTTTAGATATGGATGTGGAACCCAAAGACCCTCTCATTCTTGGGAGACCCTTCCTAGCCACAACAGGATCTGTCATTGATGTAAAGAAAGGGAAGATTGAGCTACAATTGGGTAAAGACATGTCTCTGAAATTTGACATCAAGCAGATTATGCAGCAGCCCACTATTAAAGGTCAAGTGTTCCAGATTGATATTTTAGAGAAACTGCATGATGAACCCCAAGAAGAGCTGTGTTGTGGGGACAAACTTCACAAGTGAGCATGTAGATGATGAGTACTTGGATAAGGAAAACTTGGGTTATCAGCTGAGATTGGACTCTCACAGGTTCTTTGAAGAGGAAGAGCCATTTGAAAAGTTGGAGTACACAAGAAAAGAAGCTTTCTCAGCTCAGGAAACTGGTTCCCCAAGCAAGGAAGCTGACGCCAAAAAGCAAAACAGCTCAGATGAGGATTGGAGTGAACTCAAGGCACCAAAGGTGGAACTCAAACCACTTCCTCATGGGCTAAGGTATGTTTTCCTAGGTCCTAACTCTACTTATCCTGTTATAGTCAATGATAACCTCAATGATGATGAGATCCTGGCCCTTGTCAAGGTGTTAAAGATGTTTAGGAAAGCTATTGGGTATTCACTAGATGATATCCAAGGCATATCTCCTAACCTCTGCACACACAGGATACATCTAGAGGATGAGACAAGAAATTCTATTGAACCTCAGAGAAGGCTGAATCCTAATTTAAAAGATGTAGTAAAAAAGGAGATCTTGAAGTTGCTTGAAGCAGGAGTGATCTATCCCATCCCAGATAGCACATGGGTTTCACCAGTCCATGTGGTACCTAAGAAGGGAGGGATCACTGTTGTTAAAATTAAAAATGATGAGCTAATACGAACTAGGACAATCACTGGTCATAGAATGTTCATAGATTACAGAAAACTTAATTCTGCTTCTATAAGTCACTTTCCTTTACCATTTATATACCAAATGCTAGAAAGATTAGCAAATCATAAGTATTACTGATTTTTAGTTGGCTATAGTGGATTCTTTCAGATCCCTATCAATCCAAATGATCAGGAGAAAACTACTTTTACTTGTCCTTATGGAACTTTCGCTTATAGGAGAATGCATTTTGGTTTATGCAATGCTCCTGCTACTTTTCAAAGATGTATGACTTCTATCTTTTCTGACTTGCTTCAAGAAATTGTGGAGGTATTCATGGACGACTTTAGCGTCTATGGATCCTCCTTTGGTGTCTGCTTGTCTAACCTTTTTCAGGTCCTCCGAAGGTGTGAAGACACAAAACTGGTCCTGAATTGGGAAAAGTGTCACTTCATGGTGCAAGAAGGAATTCTTTTGGGTCATAAGATCTCGGAGAAAGGGATAGAAGTGGACAAGGCTAAGATTAATGTAATGGTGCACTTAGAACCTCCCACCACGGTCAAAGAGATCAGAATCTTTCTGGGGCATGCTGGCTTCTACAGAAGATTCATCAAGGACATCTCAAAGATTGCAAGACCCTTGACAAGATTGTTGTGTAAGGAGACAGAGTTTGTGTTTGATGAAGACTGCCTGCAAGCCTTCCTTACTCTAAAAAAAGCTCTGATATCAGCACCAATAGTTCAAGCCCCAAACTGGTATCTGCCATTTGAAATAATGTGTGATGGTAGTGACTATGCAGTTGGAGCAGTTTTGGGGCAGAGAGTTGACAAGAAACTTCATGTTATCTATTATGCCAGCAGAATTATGGATGAGGCTCAGTGAAGGTATGCTACAACTGAGAAAGAGCTCTTGGCAGTTGTCTTTGCATTTGAGAAGTTCAGGAGCTGCCTAGTAGGCTCCAAAGTGATTATTTATACTGATCATGCTGCGCTGAGACACATCTATGCTAAGAAGGACACCAAAGCAAGGATTCTTCGATGGATTCTTTTCTTACAAGAGTTTGATATGGAGATTGTGGATAACAGAGGAATTGTGAATGGAGTTCCTGATCATCTCTCAAGACTGAGGATAGATGAATTTGTCCCAATCAATGATACTCTACCAGAAGAACAGTTGCATGCTTTAGGAGTCAAGAAAGAAAAAGTGGAAGGACTAAAGGGAATAAACTACCTTGGCATGCTGATTTTGTGAACTACTTTGATGAAATGCCTGAACTGCTTTGGAAGAGAATTGCTTATCCTAGCTCAAGAGATTGACTGTCTAGGGAGTGATTTGGCAATATAGTGTTGATAGATTTGTCTTAATGCTTGCTCTTTATCATTTCACTAATAAGAATTAGTTCTTGATATGGTAATTAGCAAAGAGATTAATGCCAACAGATTGGATTAGTCATATAAATGAATCATATGCATATGGAATAGCATTGTGTGAGTTTATAAGCATCATAAATTGAGTCAAGAGTTCCCTAACACCAATAATCTCATCTCAAGTCCCATCTTTTCTCTGTTTTAAGCTCTGTTCTGAATTTGCTCTGTTTTTACCTTTACTTTGGTTGTTTGCTTGCCTTCCTCCTTATTTTGTGTTTGTTTGGTTTCTGCTTGATCACTTAGGTTGCTAGATATTCTAAAACCCCTTTTATATCTAATTGAATTAGAAAATCTACTATAATCCTGCTGTTACAATCTTCCCCTTTGGATTGACATTAAAACCCAATGCTACAATGACTAGTACAATGGGTGAATGATATAAGAGAGTCAAAACTCTTGTATCAAAGTTGTTGTTCTGTACTGGTGGAGGAGTGATCCCAAAGCAATTGTGATGTGTATTAGAAGTATCTCCAGCACCAATGATCCGTGGGGGCCTAGCTGCGTGGTTGGGGTTTCCATTGCCCCTTCCTACAGCATCGTGAGCTGTTAGAGGTCCCTCAGGATGTTCTTGCTCAGCCATTGTTGCAAAGTCCACTGAACCGGCTTGAAAAATCTCCTCAAAGGCTCTAGCTTGCTCTCTTGCTCTCCTTGTTCCTGAGTGGCCAAGTTGATGAATATTGTCCAGGGGTGTACGTAGGTTGTTGTCACCCTAGAACGCAAATTCATGTACCTGAAAGACACAAGTGTGAAGAAAAAGAAATTAGTAACCAAACTTAAAGTAAAGGCTTAGTCTTTACTAAACCCCAAATCTTAAGGCTTCCTAACAATCCTAAGATGGCAACATCGCCATTTGAAAACAGGCTTTTTCTATGCAAGAAGGAGGTTATCAAAACTCAAGCAACATATAGATGTAGTATAGTGTGCAAGAGGAATCAATCCAACCTAGGAAGCAGGAAGAACACTAAGAATGCAAGGATGAAGCAAATCTAAGCGAAATGAATAAATGATTGGTAAAATCAAGGAAAACTAAATGCAACGATCTAATGCAATGCAAAACAATTTTAAAATCTCTGGAAGAGGGTTAACTACCACTAGGAACAAGCAAAAGATTAAAAATGCAAAGCTACTAAGAACTAAAAATCGACCAGTGAATCGACCACTGGATCGAGGACTGGATCGTACAGAATGGATCGATCTAACAGACAACTTAAAGCGATTGACTTCTAATGAACAAGATGCAAGCTAAATGACAAGCGAATGATGAACAGAGGTTTTAATATGCTAAAAAGGAGGGTTCAGGGTCGAGGGTCATATTCAAGGGTCTCAAAGGTTTAAGCTTTGGTTTGAAAACATTTAGATCTACTCACTTGTGAGGTTTCTCTAAGCCTTGAAAACAAAACAAGAACCATCCATAGCGTGTGGTATGGTTCACTTCCACAATCTCCTCTCCAAACCCATGGCGCTTGGTTGAAAAAGAGATCGGAGAGCTAGGAAAACAGATTTCAAATGATGACCTAACTAATCTCCTTTACAACCATGGCATGTGAGAAAGGAAAGATTAGTCTCTAGGATCTGGTTTTCTAGGATATCTGAATCCTATCAAGGTAAGACAGCCCTGGAATCATAGAGACCTTTTCGAAGGCTCTCTAAGCCTTAAGACCCCAAGATCCTAGAAGAGAAGGTATGAAGAACAAAGAAAACACAAAGCTTTAAACCTCTTAACCCCTTTGAATCGCCTCAACCCCGAAAACCCAAAAAGAACTACTCACTACACATGATTAAGATCAAAGCGAAAGCAATAGTTAGAAAGCTAAGCATGATCAACAAATGATTAAAGGAAAAACTTTCTTAATATTAAAAGATCCAAAGGTTTAAAACACGAAAAGCTTAAGATGTTCAACAATGGTGAAATCACCTAAGGTAGAGAGAAAAACAAAAAGACAGAATTCCGATAATAGAAAAGTGATGGCTGCTTTTGCCAAAAAATGGCTAAACCGTTAAATGCATGAAAACTATCCTAAATGCATGCAAAATGTGCAAAATATATGGTAATATCAGGGCTTTTCTTACCTTGACCGGATTCAGAAATCCCTTCAAGCCAAATCCAAGAGGCTAGCTCATCCTTTCCCAAACGCCATGGATGCTTAGGGAGCTAGTTAGGCCATTATTTAAGATCTAAGCTTAATGCTCTTTGACCCATCTTTCCACCACACGCCATGGGCTTGTAGGAAGGGTTGAGGAAAGGGTTTATACCACACGCCATGGATAAACCTCCTTTAGCTTCTCAAGGCTTAGAGATAGCTCATCAAATAAGTAAATCTATGTTTTCAACCCAATGCTTGAATCTTGAACCCTCTTAAACATGACCCGCAACCTTGAATCCTCTTTTAACATTTTAAAACTCAAGTTTATCATCTCTTAGTTATAAAGTTTGCATCTTTGATCCCAAAAGTCATTGTTCTAAGTTGCTAGAAATTTCTCTATTTACCTGCCTTTAGAGTTCGATTTTTTAGTAATTAGTAGTAATGCATTTTAAATTTTTAGAAGTCATCTAGTATTTGTTTAACCCTTTTGCATGGATTTTATAAAGTCATCCATTTACCCGATTCTGCTTAGCTTTGCATTGCTCTTGTATTCTTAGTGACTTTCATCAACCTAGGCTGGATTGACACCTCTTGCACTATACTACATCTTAAACATGTGCATTTGGCTTTGATTTCAACTTGCAAAAATCCTGTTTTTCATGGATCTGAACAGATTTGACTTGATGCTCCTTGTAGTGGCTATGTGTATCAACAATTTGAAGAAATTTGGTGGCTCCATTGAACAACATGTCCACGTTTTCCTGCAAAGCCTTCATCTCATGCATTTCTGTTTCAAACTTCTCTTCAGCTGCCTTTGCATGTTGCTCAAACTCATCCACATAATCCCAATTACTGAGCGCAGTGTTCTCCACTAATATCCATCCTTCATCAACATCTTTGCCAAGGAAGTAGCCATTACTAGCTGTATCAAGAAGGATTCTTATTTATGGTTGAACACCTCTAGAGAGAGTGAAGAGAAGCATCTTCTTAGAAAAAACCATGATGAGGGCATTGTTGAGTGAAGCCTCTAAATCTTTCCCAAGTATCTCAACAAAACCACCATAGGAACAAGCAACCATCCATCCGTTCCTACCACCACCGGAACAAGACGATAACACCCGCCCATTCCCATCTCCATAAGAACAAGCAACAGTATGTTCCCACCACCATTTGAATAAGAAAAAAAACACCACATCCCAAAAGACGTGGGTTTGAGGGAGGCATGAGTAACCACGCTTACTCGGTGAAGACGATCACGCCTGCTTACAAATTCAACAAAATACGACTATGCGATCAACAATGATTACATTCAACTGAAAAATAAAACATGCATAACTAACTCCACAAAACATCAATCACTTAGCTCTACCGAGTTAAGACTATACAATATTATTGCATACAGAGCTTGTCGGTTCCTACCACCACTGGATCTCAACAAAACCACTCGCTCGTTCCTGCCACCGCTGGAAAAAAACAATAAACACATGTCCATTCCCACCACCACTGGAACAAGCAACCATCCATCTGTTCCCACCAGCATCGGAACAAGACGATAACATCCACCCATTCCCGTCTCCATCAGAACAAGCAACTGCATGTTCCCACCACCGTTGGAAGAAGACAAAAACACCATATACAAAAGGACTTGAGCCACATAACTCATCCCACCACGTAGAGTGCCCGAAGTTGTTTCCAACTTGCTAGTTAGCCTCAACACCGCTGTTGACATATCCCAACACCCAACAACGTAGTTCATCCCGCTAAATTGTATAATTCACCGGCAGTATAAACAATTCGGTCAAGCTTGCCAACGAATGAGGAAGCAACATTGCGAGGGGCTTCACAAGTAAACAGTTAAGTTTAGTTTTCTTTTCCCGTTTGTTATAGGCTTAGTTAATAACTAAGTACCATATAAATGTAGACTGGTTTCAGTACTTTCAATATTTGCAGTCTTAGAAACTGTGACACTCAAACAACCCCCCATATTTACGTCTTTGGTTTCTCTACCATTATTTTCTTTTGCAGTTGACCTTCCCATGGATCGACACCCTAAGTACTCAACGCACACTGTGCACTTGCAGATTTAGGGTCTTCTACAAATTTAAAACGCGAAGAGTCCTCATAAAGGGTCTATTATTGATCACCATTTCCGACCCTATCACCTAAATATCCCCTTTAGGGGATCAAACTGATCATTGTTGTCTCTGTAGTGATTGTTCTTCCTCCAGTTGAATTTTTTTAATAGCTTTGAAATCGGCTGTACTTCTAACAAATCAATACCCATCCTCTCGAATGTTTTACGGAAGATAATGTTTACGGAGCTCCCTGATTCGATTCGTATTTTGGTTATAATCTTGTTTCATACCATTAGTTCGATGACAAGGAGATCATCATGAGGTCGTTTGATCACGGCAATTTTCCTTTCTTCAAATAAGATTATATCGTTCATTAGCCTCGATGATGGTTTAATTCATTTTATTGTTTCTTCAGATTTATGATGTATAGTTTTGATGGAAGCCATTATATCTTGCAATATTAGGATCCTTCTATTATCATGTTTTTTCCTCTACGAGCTTCTGGCTGTGAATGTTTATCTATTTGTCTTTCTCGCTTTTGTATTGGCCTTTCCGGATGTTTTGGTAAGTCAAGTTGATCCTCCTCTTCTCTCTCACACTGCTCAAGGTTGCAAACGTGATTGATCTTGCCAGTCAGAAAATTTTCTGCAATTTTGGCACGTAAGCTTTCAAAATTTGCGTTGGCGTGTCTATGAGTCCATTGATATTCATAATAAGCTACTTCAAAAAGACATTCAAGTTTCTTTCTTGTGCGTCGCAGTTGGGAATCTTGCAAAAATGCAGCTTTTTTGCGGATGTAAGAGACTGCCATTTTCTATTAGCCCCTCGCGACTTGGTCGGGTCAAGGCACAATGAGGTTTTGCCTAGCTGACTTTGTCGCTTCAGACTTCTGAGAGAATAATTTTGTCTCTTTTTTTCCATGAAATATTTGGCTCAGTGTAGAGCATGTTCAATTGTTGAAGGTGCATTCAACATTACCTCTCTTTTGAAATTTGGTTCGTACCATATTGATTTCATCAACAAGGCAAGGGAGGCCTTGTCATCTATGCTTGTGGTTTTTTACATCGTTGTTTCAAATCTTTCAAAAAAATCACACATCATTTCCGTTGATGGTTGGACTTGAGCCTATAGTGCGGAATTGTGGCTCTCTTGATTTGTGTACATGTAATATTACTCTACGAATGTTGCGGATGAACGCTATAAGTTGTTGATTGCATCTTGATCGAGCTTTAAGAACCATTCCAATATTGCTCCTTCAAGGCGTTTCATGAATAGAAGATAGAGATTAGTGTCCCTCTCGTTTTCGTTTTCCATGTTATTGTCTTGTACTGCTGGTATGAGAGGGGAGGGGTTTGGCTTGTCTTGCATGGTTTGGCCGGTTGTCTTTGACTCATCTCGTTGGGACTTGCATACAACATTTTCTCCACTCGTAGGAGGTCCTTTTTCTTCTTCCAATGAGTTTTGGTCTAGTCTGTAACTGAACCCTTTTTCAGTGATGCTAGCTTCGTGTGTTGAGACGAGTATGATCATGGAATTGCAATGTTCCTTGCAACAAGTCTTTTTTGGTCTGGTTGTTTCCTGAGCCGAGGTGAATGTTGCACTAGCTTGCCATTTATCAGTTCAAACAGAGACACTAAATAGGTTTTCCTCGGCTCAGTATACTTTTTCAGTGATGCTAGCTTCGTATTTTGAGACGAGTATTATCATGGAATTGCAATGTTCCCCGCAAAGAGTCTTTTTTGGTCTGGTTGTTTCCTGAGCCGAGGCGAATGTTGCACTAGCTTGCCAAATACCAGTTCAAACAGAGACACTAAATAGGTTTTCCTCGGCTCTGTAGCTGCTGGTTTGTTGAATTGGTTCATTGCTCTTGGTTTGTTGGTGCGCCTAACTTGTTGTATACTCTGGAAATTATCCCTTTCCTTCCTTAAGTTTTTTATGCACCTCATTCTGCTCCTCCACCATTTTTGACATTGCGGTTAACATATTCTTCATCTCGGCTAAGGTAGTTAAGATTTATTTTGTTAGCGACCACACCATTAGGTTGAGGGAAACTCTTTTACATATATCGAATGGGTTTGATAATGAAAACGAATTTCCAATGTGTTGGTTCCGAGTTTTGCTCTCAGATACCAGTGCCTTGAATCTCTTAGATGTGGAATGGTTTGCCTCACCCTTCTCTTCCATCTTCTCTAATAAAACAACCACTATATTTCCCATCTCGGCTAGGGTTGTCGAGGAACCTTCCACTTGGAACTGCACTAAACCACATGGGGTCATCTCTTCTTTATAAAGAATATCCATGGTGTTGGCAGTGTCTCTGTTGGCGGTCATCGCTTCAGATCTCAAGTATGGTGGTTTCTAAGGCTAAAAAACTTTGCTTTCTTTATAATAGATGCAATATTGTGAGAGTCAAAACTCAAACAATAAAATTTGTTTAAGCAATATAAAAGGAATTGGAGATTCTGAATTAAATGAACACACACAAAGATCCAAATATTGTTTTTATTGCTGTTTAGATAGGATTTGATACAAGTGATATGCAATATGTGATATACTATGTTTTTCTGCTAGGTGAAAGATATGTGGTGATTTCATGAAATCCTATGTCTATTTATTCATATTTTTAGAGCCGCCTACGGATATTTAGGAGTATATTTACTTCCATTTGTCTTTGACGCTGCCATCTTCAACAAGGCATCACCTTTTAGGGCGAAAGACACTTCGAATCTCCTAATGGGCCTAGGTATCGGCCCTTAACGTCGTGTTTTGCCTTTGGCTTGGCCAACCACGTATGGTTCTTCATAGCATGTATTATTCGACCATATTATGAGTCATTTATTATAGGTTTTGCATCACATTTCATCCCTTTAAGTCCAAAAGTGTCTCATTTTCATCCAATATGCATAGCATGCATATACCTTAGGATTGCATTTTACATGCACTTTGAGAGTGTTTTCAGGTCTTTATGGGGCTAAGGAGGTATTGGGCAATATGATGGATCAAGCAAAGGAAGGAGGTTCATAAAAGAGAAGCAGTTCAAGGCGAAGAAGTGTCCATACCGACGTACCGTACAGTGGAGAACAACCCTGTTCTACCACAGTACGATCTGCATCGAGAAAGGCGTGCCCGTACACCCATGACTCTCCTCGGAGGCGATCATACCGATGAAGAGGCTGCTGTACACCGTTGTGTTTGCTCGGTATGAAGAGCTTCAGGACACACCGATGAGTGCACCGAGGAAAGCTATCCGATGTCTTCCAAGGTGCAACCTAAGACCGAACCTTCACCCGAGCCAACTTCGAGACGCAGAATTTTCAGCATGCACCGATGTATTGCACCAAGGAGAACAACTTCTTGCCTTCCTCGGTGTTGGCTATTTTTGGGGCTTTGATCGCGAGTTAACCGTTGACTTTCTTTGTTTTTTGGTTGACTAGGTCTATTTTGGGGTTTCCCTATAAATAGCCTAACTACAAAAACCGCCCCTTATCCTACATTATCCTATCATTATTCAGTTTTCTATTTTGTTTAAGCTTTTGCACCAAAAACCTTCTTTTGTAAGAACTTGCCAAAAGATCTTTGATCTTGAGGTTTATTTATTTAAGTATTATCATTTTTTTTTTTTGATAAAATGTGAATTTATATGCCAAATAGGAAACGTTTCCGGATACAAAAGCTTTGGCGTAGCTAATAATAAAAAATCTTGGGCCCAAAAAAAAGTAAAAAACCCAAGACATTACATTTTACAGATCACTAGAGAGAAGAAGATTTGATCTCTGCACTTGGTTCAGGACTTGTGAAGGAACCAGGACGACAGTAAAAATGATGCCTTCGTTTTGTTTCTGGCTAGGATCGCGTCGCGAACTGATCTATCTACCAACCTGAATATAACATTTGCGGACCTTGAGACATTGTCATGTAGTCTCGCGTTTCTTTCCTTCCAGAGGTAAAACACCGTCGATTGAGTTGCCAGGAGCTTGATGATCTTCGGCATGAAAGGAGAAGGGCCGAGCATCCAAGTGATGAAGCTGCTCCAATCAGCAAAAACTGTTGTAGGCTCCCCTAATCGAGCGAGGAGTAACCTAGTGATCTGAATGCTAACCTCGCAATGAAGGAAGAGATGTTCCCTGGTTTCCTCATAGCGGTTACACAAATAGCAGAGGTCTGAGCTACCAATTCCCCATTTGAGAAGTCTGGGACGTAGAGGAAGCCTTCCCTTGTTTGTCACCCAGAAGGTAAAGGCGTGTTTTGGAGTGTGACCTTTGAACCAAACCGCTTCATACCATGTCACACTCGGAGCTGCATTTCTGATATCCTCCCAAGTATGAGATACAGAGAAAGATTCCCTACTGACGCCACCCGTTTGCCATAAATAACAATCCCTGCCCTTGGAATCAGCGGGAAGGTCCTTTTGCATCAGGGTATTACGCACCTCCCGGATAGCAGTAGATCGGGTACGAGGATTCGGGAGAATCCAGGAGCCTGCTCTACACGCTTGGGAAACCGAACTATGGAGAGGAATCCCCATCTTTCTTGGCCCTTCCTCGCCCACATAGTCTATCAAAGGGCTCAAGCTTAGCCAGTTATCAGATCAGAAACTGCAGAGCTTCCCGTCGTTTACCTGACAGAAGATGAACCTCCTCGCGAGTGGTCTCAGAGCCAGGAGGAACTTCCAAACCCAAGATGAATGACCTCTGTCCAGATCCTGCCAGAAGTTTACTCGTTTAAGCCTATACTCCCTGTTCCAAGCAACCCATAGGGACCCACTGGCGGAGAAAAGCAACCAGACAAGCTTCAAATAGAGAGCCTTATTCCACATACTAAAATTTCGAAGCCCAAGTCCCCCCTCAGACTTAGGCAAACAGACTTGTTTCCAAGACACTTTAACTCCACGATGGTTTGCTAAATCCCCGGCCCAGAGGTAGTTATTGCAGAGAGATTCAAGTTCTTTCAGACAACCCTTTGGAAGCGAGAAAGCCTGTAGCCAGAAGTTGATAGAGCTATAGATTACCGAGGAGATGAGTTGCAGCCTCCCTGCGAAAGATAAGGTTTTAGATCTATGAGCGGTGAGTATTCAGATCTCCTGAGCTTTCTGTGCATTAGTGGGAGACCCAGGTACCTTATCGGAAGTGAACCGAAGAGGAAACCAAAGGACAGTGATTCCGCTGTTTCCGCCTGGTTCAGACCCGCGAGGAATAAAGCCGATTTCTCATGGTTCATAGGCAATCCTGAAAGTCCTGCAAATTCATCCAACGCTTGCACAATTGCTCGCAGGGATTGTGGCTTCCCATCGTAAAAGATCATTACATCATCCGCAAAAGATAAGTGGGTTATCTTCGGTTTGTGTCCCTTCGGGTGAAAACCGATTAGTCCCTCTTCATACCTAGAGCTGATCAGCTTTGCGAAGACTTCCATCGCTAGTACAAAGAGGTAAGGGGATAGAGAGTCCCCTTGACGTAGACCCGTAGCCCCTTTGAAGTAACCATAAATCCCCCCAATTATGCTGATCGAGAAGGATGTCGTGGTGATGCATTGAGAGATCCAATTTACAAACAGAGGGGGAAAGTCCGCAGCCTTTAGCACCTCAATGATGAACTCCCAACTCACCGAATCAAAAGCTTTCTGGATGTCAACCTTGAGTAGTCCTCTACGGGAAGTATTTTGTTGACCAAATCCCTGAACAAGCTCGGTGGTGAGGAGAACATTCTCTACCAATAAGCGCCCCTTTAAGAAAGCTGATTGGGAGAAAGAGATCCTGCCCGGTAATATAGCCTGAAGTCTTCTTGCTAGAAGTCTCTAGATCACTTTGTATAGGGTATTACAACACGAAATCGGACGGAACTCCTTAACGGTATCTGCTCCAGGATGCTTCGGGATCAGAGCTAGAATGGTAGAGTTAATTTGCTTAAGCATCTGACCCGAAGAGAAAATTTCCAGCACTGCAGCCGTGAAATCCTGACCAACAATGTCCCATGCTGCTCGATAGAACTCGGGTGTGTACCCATCCGGCCCAGGCGTTTTGTTCAATGGGAGAGAAAAAAGTTCACGCTTAACATCCTCAGCAGTCACAGGGGCTATCAATAGCTCTTGCTCCACGCGATCGCACTTAAATGGAGTGTATCGTCGGATTCTGAATCTCAAATCGTCGGTTAGAGGACTGGATGACCTTCCAAGAAGATTAAGGAAGAAATCGACGCAGCAGGAAGAAATGTCTGACAGACTTTCCAATCTTGAGCCCGAGTTATCGATGAGGTAATGGATCTGATTTAGTGGTCGTCTTGCCGCCATAAACCTATGGAAAAAAGCTGTGTTTTTATCTCCACACTCCACCCAAGTTACTCTAGATCGCTGGTGCAGAAAATGTTCCTCGGCCAGGGCCAGATCCAGCCAATCCTGATGAGCTTCCTTTTCAAGTCTTGCCAAGACTGGAGAGGGCGTTGCAAGAAGATTGGCTTGGCAAGTTGTAAGCTTCTCGAGAGCTTTCACCACTCGTTTCTCTAGGCCTGAGTAGTGCTCTTTATTGATGCCCTTTATAACGTTCTTGTAAGTTTTCAGCTTCTTCACAAGGCAGAACATCTTGGTGCCTACAGGGTGTAGGGACTCCCACGTTGTCGCAATACTGGAGACAAAATCGGGATGCTTTCCAATGAAGTTGAAAAACTTGAATGGCCTGTTTGGAGCATCTAGAGGCCTGCCGAGACAGACAGTAGCTGGGCTGTGATCAGAGAAATGAGTCTCGCTGAATTGAGCGTACGAGAATGGATACGCCACCATCCACTTATCATTCACCAAAACCCGATCCAGCTTCTTCGCAATTGGGTTTAGCTCCTGATTATTCCACCAAGTGAACATATTTCCACGGTAGGAGAGGTCAAAAAGCCTTGCATTGTACAAACAGTTCTGAAACTCTGTCATTCCTCCAGTGATCCGAGATATCCCACGAGAGTCATCTTCCGGATTTAGTGATTGGTTGAAGTCCCCAAGCACAGTCCAAGGGTACGCCGAGATGCAAGGGTCAGCAGCAAGCTGAGTAAGTTCTAGCCATAGTTCTCTTCTGCCATATCTGCAGTTCACAGCGTACACAAATGTCACCACGAACTCCTCTGAAATTCGAGGGAGCTTCACTCTGGAGGTAATGGTTTGCTTGGATTTAGAGATCACTGATACCAGAACATCCGGCTTCCAGAACACCCAGATTCTTCCCAAGTCCGTGAAATCATAGTTACTCGCATAACTCCAGCCCGAGAAAGAGGAGTTAAAAATTGAAGTAGAGTTCTTCTCCTTCACTCTAGTTTCTATAATGCAACCAAAAGAGGCTTTGGAACGCCTTAGCCATTTTCTAAAACTGCTACGCCTTACCGAATGATTAAATCCACGAACGTTCCAACAAAAAAGGTCGACTGATATTTAAATTAAGAGAGGTTGGGGCCTTTGCCCCGATCCTTATACCCTGCCCTTTGCACTTTTCGCTGCCTTTGAGACACCACCTTCACAAATTTGTCAAAAACCTCTGGGTTATCATCCTCCTCCGAATAGTAGCTAGACTCCCCCCTGCTAGTATCCTCGTTGGAGTCCTCGTTGGCACTAGAAGAAGCCTCTGTCTTCTGACTAGAGCTCGAGGAAGGCATCGACTTCCGAGATGAGGATTTTGCTCTCCAGGCACAGCCTTCCTCACTGACCTTCTGCCTTCCTATAGTTCCTTCATTCTTTGACTCAACCCTTAAGATTTGTGGGAGGGGCGCATCCTCTTCCGAGGGCCTGCGGGTTGCCTTGTAATTCTTTCTCTTAGCCACCTCCGACTTGGGGGGGGGGACTTTTTGGCTCTTGGGCAAAGCTCTGTGATGTGCAACGTTGATTTACATCGAAGACAGGTTATTGGCGCTGAAGGACAACGACGGACCGAGTGGCCTAACTGATTGCAGTGTGTGCAGGTAGGGGGCAGCCAAGGAGAGGAGACTTCAACTCGCTGTGTTTGACCAGATTGGAAACGGACACTCACGAATTCCGGCAGTGGTTTGGAGGGATCGATTATAGTGAGAACTCTTGCCACTTCAAGGTTTGTCATACTTTACGTGGTTGGGTGACATTTGACGGGGTCCCCCACTAGGCCTGCGATATGCTCCAGACCTTCCTCAGAGTAGAACTGAAGTGGGACGTTTCGAAAGTCTATCCAGACAGGGGCTGAAGAGAGGGTTGGGATTTCAGGAGTAAGACCCGGTTCCCATTTCCCAACGAACATCGATTGATTTTCAATATGCCACATTCCCTAAGCCAGAACTCGCTGCCTGGTAATTGGGCAGGGGATCCAAATGAGGAAGGATCTGTCGCTGAGCTTGGAGACTGTGATATCCCGGCACCTATTACTCCAGATGCCGTTGGTGATGGCATGGAGAGCTCCCGGTGAAGGAGCTTTCCCGTGGAATTGGGCAAGAATGAAATTTTCCCATCGATGCTGATTCCTAGCAATAACCTCGTTTGGGATAGTGACACATGGTTCGCCAGAGTCCAGGATGAAAGAGTTCCCTTTCCGCGTCATCTTCTTATTCGAGGGACTGACCACTTCAGCCCAAGTTGGTTTGCTTGAGCTTGCAGATCCTTCAGGGTTTTGCCTTGGGTCAGCAGGGGGCATCTCGGCGGAGTCCAGCACGACAGTGTTGCTAGAGCCCGAAACTGCAGGCGAGTGAACCTGAGGTGTAGAAACCAAAACATTCGGGCACTGGGGAGTGGCCTGATTAGAATTTCTGTCAGAGTTTCTTGAGTTCTGAGACTCGGTCTGTAGATCCGGATGGGGGGCCGCCGAGGATGAGGGCAGCGGCTTCGGGGGGAGGCGGGATTGGGAGCGCTCTCTCGAGCCGATAGGAGAGCCAAGGATTGGGGGTTTTTTTTTCTTAGCCATTGGGGTTGCCGGCGGCAGAGGCCAGGGACCGACGCCGGTGAGGAATAGGGATTTGGTAAATCGCTCTTTTTTCGAAGTGGCTCGTAGATACTTTGTTGAAGCGGTCATAAGTATTATCATTTTCTTTGCAAGCCAAGATACTAAACAAGCCAGGCCAAGACTAGTATAGTGTTAAGCACATCAAATAGAGAGAAGACAATCATATTAAGCACACGACATCACTAATCTAATCCTAAAAGACCTCTAATCTATCCAATCTCAAACCTAAATAAGACTACTCACTAATCATAGTTAAAACCACAAATTCTAAAAAAAAATAATGGTTAAGCATTATGAGAAAGCAGAATAAGCAAGAATAGATTAAATGCAAATGCAGAAATTCACTAAATCAAACTAGTTCTTACAAAGCAAAACTGAAAAAGGAAAGGTTTTTAATGCTAGAACAGTAGAGAAAATAATAAGATAAGAGTTGCCTAAACATTTTAGGACTTTAATATTTATAGGGAGGCTTAGAAACCCCTAATTAACCAAGAATAAACCGAATTAAGGCTAACTCGGCTGAACCATATCAGCTTCTTATATCGATATTGACATCGATATTGGGTCTTCATGTGGTTGTATCGACATGCTCCTGGTCGATATGGTGGTCGATACGCAAGGCTTCAGGGGTGTATCAGCTTGACTCATTTGGTGTATACATCGATACATTCGCCCTTTTCCTAAGGCATATGAAGCAAATTCATGTCGATATAGCATTTCGATATTGCCCTGCTTCTGGTGTATCGACTTGGGTGATCGATACACTGCTCGGTATGAGTCCATCAATGTGTATCGAGGCCTCCTTGGTCGATATGTTGCTCTGTTCACCATGCTCCTTCTGTATCGATATAAAGTCATCGATATGCAGTCCGATACACTTCCATATCAACCAGATCATGTCGACATCCTGCTTGATATTGGTCCACCCAACCTTGTCCTTGTCCTTGCTCCATTCCCAGCTCACATCCATTGCACCACTTGGTCTCCAAACTCCTTTTAGTACCTGAATAAAACTCCAAATGTTTATAAAATGCAATGCAACTCCTAAATCTACACTAACTCCTAAATGTATGCAAATAGGACAAGAAGAGGCAAAATATACATGTTTAAAAGACTAAAACTAGTGATAAATGCATGCTAAGATGGTATAAATAATGGAGATATCAACACCCCCACACTTACATTTTGCTTGTCCTCAATCAAACAAACTAAGACAAGGGGGAAGTGAGGTTTGAAGGTGGGCACTCAAATCCAAAATGCTAAGGTAAAGAAGTCAAATCAATGTCTAAGTGCCTAAGTGTAGGATGTAAAACACAATCTGTTGTACTTTAAAGAACCTAGCCATGCCTATTCAGTTTCAGAAGGATCTATAGCTCTACTTAGTCAAATGTTCAAATCAATCAATCTCTTTAACATTCGATTAAACTATGTAACCAAGCGAATCGTGTTTAAGCAAATCAATTGGGATCATTTGGCTAAGGGTTAAGGTCATGAGATTAAAATGATCTCATCAAAATGTGGGTTCAAATGCAAGGGTTTCTCTCAAAAAGGAATGAACTTAGGCATAATGTTAAAGGTGAAGCACAACTTATGCATACAAGGATAAATTACTATCTACTTAATGCCTAAGATTGTTCAAAACCCCAAAATCTAAACCCAAATCAAACCCTAATCCAAACTACCCTTTTATAAAATCTTCTCACACTCTCCAAACTTTAGTATTTTTCAGGAAAGATTCTTTTTTTACCTCACCATGTTGTGGCCCTCTTTTTGCTCCTTTGTTGTGGGTGCCTTCTTTTTTTAGTGGGGAGTCTCATTTTCTTCATCCTTTTGATGTATTAGGCTTTTGTGCCATCTTTGTTGTTTTGCTGAGACTCTATCTTCATAATGGCCACCGTTTTTGAGTTTATTTGGTTCCACACATGCTGAGCTTTGGCTTGCTTCCTCTTCTCATTCACTTTTCCCTTTACTTTCTTTCTACTCTCACTCTCTCCTTTTAGATCAACATAACACCCAAATCCGCCTCAGAGATAGTGCTTAAGTTTGAAAAGAAGGTAGGGTTAAGGTTGTGGTAACTGTCCCTTAATGATGAGGATCAGCTATTTGGACTAGCAAGAGAGGTAAAAAAGAAGAAAGAAAGTCCAAATATGTATATGGGTAATCCATGAAACCACTTTTCATTGCGAAAAAACATGATAATTAACAATTCAAATTAATGGTTCTAATAAATAGAGATGGTTTTCAATGAGAAAATGATTTCACTACGAGACTAAAGAATCAAATTTAGCATTCAAGAGCATGGTTCAGCGTAAGTTTCTAACCTTTTATGATTCATCAAACATTTAACCACTTAGACATTTAAAT
Organism: Thlaspi arvense; assembly: GCA_911865555.2. Taxonomy (NCBI): domain Eukaryota; kingdom Viridiplantae; phylum Streptophyta; class Magnoliopsida; order Brassicales; family Brassicaceae; genus Thlaspi; species Thlaspi arvense. The sequence continues at coordinate 19,592,597 of OU466860.2, forward strand.
CAATTATAAACACTTAGCATTTTACAAGGAATTATCATCATCATGTCCTATGCAAATGCAATGCAACCTATATGAAAAATACTACACTCAACCCTAAACAAATGAAGGCAACTATATGCTTTTCTTTTTGGTTTGCAAAAGATGTCAAATTTTCAATTTTTTCAATTTTTTTTGGTTTTTAAATGCAGTTAGATGAATGCATGAGACTCTTATGCAATAAAAACTAAGAAAATAAAACACAATGTCAACTTCTTGATCGTTTTGTCTTACCATTTGTTCCATCTTTGCAAGAGGTTGATGTGCTCATGGGCTTTCTTCAAGGGACCTCCTTGGTGAGTCAAATCATGAGGCTGGAAGTGGTACTCCTCACTGTTGTAGCTTGAAGCATTTGATTCTTCTTCTTCTTGAACACCTTCTCCCATTTGTCCTCCTTCATAGACTACAAGAGGATAGTCTCCTTGAGGAAGAGGAGTGTTGGCGCCTTGGTGAGTGTAAGAGGATGGAGCGCCTTCTTGGTAGAGCATTGGCTGAGGAATGAAAAAGGCAAAGCTGTTGGGGTTGGAGAAGGATAAAAGATGCTGATTTGGGAGTACAAGCTTTGTAGCAGATCCATCTTCTTGAATGAAATTGTAGATTAACTTGTCCCCCACACTCTCTCCAAAGAACCTTGCTTTCTTCAGATATTGAAAGTCTAGATACTCCACCTTGACTGTTTCTGGTCCACTCTAAACTCCTGCAGCTTCCATCAATGAAGTAACAAGGCCTGCATCATAGAGCTTTGGCGCCTTGTCATCATTTTTTGATAGCAATTTTTTGATGACCAGAAATTGTTGCATGAAGATGGTGACCATTCCAGTTGTCCCATCTGTTCCTTTGAGCTCCACTCCTTGCCTTGTGTAGTTTAGGATATTGATCAGACTTTGATCAATGAGCTCCCATTCTCCACCCTCAACAGACCCGCTTTCTCTTCTTGCAAAGAGAGTATGCGCCAATGCCTTGTGCACATATCTATTGGTTGGATTCCTGATCAGAGAAGCCTTGCTTCTTCGTGGCTTGTAAGCGCCTCTAGCCACATGCTCCCAAAGGGTTTTCATCTCCTCTTTGCTAATCCCCTGATTTTGTCCTATAGAGCTGCCATATCAGAACCCAAAAACATATTCAATGGCTGAGGACATCCTATAATTGCCCTTTGAAACTCTGAAGGTGATGAAGCCATCACCATCTGGTGTCTCTTCTCCAGGCTCATAGAAGGTGACTTCAAAGGTTGCAATGAATTGAAGCACCTGGTCTTTGTTGGCTGAGAAAGGAGTTCCCTTCAGCCTTGTTAGCTCCATAGTCTCCAGCATAGAAGAGCAGTCCTCAATTATTCCCAAGGCTTTCAGAGTTGGCACATGTAGATATCTTGTTGGTCTGACATTTACATTTTGCAGCTTGTCATAAAGCAGCCTTGTCACTAGCGCTAACATCCATCTTCTTTTTGCCTTGAACTGTAGCGCCCGAGAACCCCACTTGCCTTTGGCTCTCTCTTGCTGCTCAACCTCCTTGTTTGCTCCACTCCTTGTTGTTCTTCCCATGGTACCTAAAACAAAATTCTCAAAACAAGAGCGAGAACCATGGTGGTGAACAAAATACAAAGCTTAATGTTGCTAAATTTACAAAAGTGATAAAAACAAAGTTTAAACCTCTATCAGTTGTGGATCAACTATATAAGCAAAGCATGCAAAGGATTCTTTAAACAGAATTATCTAGAAATTAAAAAACATGAATCCTAGCATGGTGAAGCTAAACAATGGTTACCAAATGCGAATGCAAGGCTAAACAAATGTAATTGACAAGCAAATAAATAGTAATCTAAAGTGCTTCAGAATAAAAAAATAATTATTCACCATGCAAAAGTAACAAAACTAACTAAGAAGCAACAATCATAAATCAAGCTTGCAACTACTTAACAAAATCAGTTCTTAAGTGATAAAAACATAGTTTAAACGTGCAAAAAGCTAAGAGACATTACCTAAAGTGGTTTGGCTCTCCTATACACTTAAGAAACTATAATTTTTGAAATTTGTGGTTGTAAACTAGAAAAATGAAAGTGAGAGAGAGAGAGAGAAGGGTGGGGTTAGTTTATATGGAGGGTCAGGGAATTTTTGTGGGGAGCAAGGAGACAAGAAGTGCCTAAGAGAGGGCCCACTTATGCTTGGGGATGGGAATGATTCAAATTTAATATCCTTGATCTAGTTTGACTAAGGAGGGAAACAATTTCAACTGAAGAGGGCTTACCTCGGGTGCAATATCGATCACCTATGTCAATATTCTGATTGATATTGATCATATCGGTTTGGTTTGGTCGATATGCATGCTGACATTGGTGTCTGGGCTCTTGTACCGGTCGATACACACGTCGATATTTCCCATGCATCTTTCATATCAGTCCTTAGCATCTCGTTACATTGTCCGATATTGATCTTAGCTTGTCCAATATCGAGTAAGACAATTCGATATATAGCTCAGTATGATCATGCAACGTTTTGTATCGGACTAGTACCTCGATATCATGCTCGGTATACCTTGACTTATGCTTAATAATACCTTTGCATTTTCTAGTTAAGGTGTACCGGCATGGGACATCGATACATAGCTCGACATGCTTTAACAAGGGTGATTATCCTCTCAGTTAAGGCATATCGGCATTTTACATTGATACATTGCTGGATATGCACCTTATGGTGTTGTATAGACCTGGCATCGCGATCCACATGCCCGATGAGGATGCCAGTTAAGGCACATCGAAGTAGTTTTACCCCGATACATTGCCTATTAAGGTGATAAGGCTCATGTTTTACCCAAATAAAACTACTGCAAGTGCACAGCATTGCAGTTATAGTATCAAGGGGTTATCGAATCCCAAGGGAGTAAGTAAACTACACTATAGAGTTCAGGTTTGTATTAAGCTAAGCAATAAGTAATGAATGTAATGCGAAACAGCAAAATAAATGTAAGCGGGCGTTTTTGAGATTGTTCTTAATGTTCAGAAAGCTAAAGGCGCTAAGTCAGGACAATTCGCAGGTTTAATCCGAGAATGTAAAATGCATACAATCAGCAATGAATTAAAATCGTCTTGAATATGAATCGCAGAGATATAACTAATCAATTCTCATTGCAGAAGTTATCTATGTCTAAATCACAGAGTTTCAGATCTCTTTGCAAACTCTAACAACCTAAACATGCAGTAATGATAAGGTTCAACTGTTCACAAAACTCCTACGCCAAATCTCTTTGCACTAAGGCGTTTTGATCATCTAATACTAGTTCAGGTGAATGAAACAAACATCATGAAGAGAATAGATTGCATAAAAGAAATATGAATTAGAGATAATGGTGTTCGAAATCTGCTTTGAAGGAGTCTGATTTGTCTCTCCAAAAGCTTTGGTACAAATCTCTTTTTAAAGCTCTCTAGAAAATTAAGATACCAGATAAAAGCCAACAATGGCTGAAAACCTAATATAAACAAGCTAAAACACGAGCTGGGGTCTTCTTGTTAATAATGGAACTTCTGGGCCAAAACTGCAATTTCCTTTCCATCATTTAATAGAAGTCGTGATTTCTCTTCAGAGGAGGGTGACGACCGTCACCCATAAGTGGTGACGAGCGTCACCCACTGCAGAAAACGCTGCTGAGATGCTAACTTCGTGGTTGTTCCTTTCAATAATCCAAAAAGCTCCAAAACCTCCAATTATGCTCCAGACATGCTATAACCTGCAAAGGCTCTACTAGGACTCTAAAAAGACCAAAAGACTCAATGAAAAGGACTTATGCCATGGTTAAAAACCATAAAAACCATGATATATCATAAGGCGTATCGGTTTGCCTTATCCCGGTATGCCGATTGATACAACATCCTCTCATATGTATCGATCAGTATCATCCAGGTACACACATCGATACTGACTCAGAACATCAATACCGAACAAGAACTGCTTGATACACTGTTCGATATAGACTGTATCGACGTGTGCTGGCCAATATGCTGGTCGATATTGACCCTTCTGCGCCTCCTTCCTTCTTCCAAGTTTGGTTCTTCCCACCTCAGCTTGAACTTGGTTACTAGGGACACTCAAAACACTCACACAAACATAAAAAAACATAAGAAAGCAAAAGTATATACAAGGATACCATGAGATTGCCTCCCAAGTTCGCTTGTTTAGAGTCACTTAGGTTGACTTTCCTCAGCTCCTTAGTTGTGGTAAGGAGAAGCAGTCTTGGAACTCCTTGGTGTGATCTTGTTTCCTCTGACCCTCTTGGTGACTCCATCTATCTTGAGCACTGCGAAAGGCTAAGACCTGCCTTCATGCTTCTTCTTGTAGCAAACTTCACCATCCTTAGAACCAAATGGTCTCATGACCACTCCATCTTCCATAGGACCCAACAAAATTTCATTCACATAATCAGAATCACCCACTTTGAGGACTGATAACAGGTTTTTACTAATGCAAGCACGAGGTTATCAAAACTCAAGCAACACACAGTTGTAGTATATCAAGAGGTATCAATCCATTCCTAGGGAGCAGGAAGAGCAATGAGAATGCAAGGATCTAGTGAATCTAAACAAATATGATAAATGATTGATAAAATCTAGGAAAACTAAATGCAACGATCTAATGCAATGCAAAATAATTTTAAAATCCATGGAAGAGGGTTAACTACCACGAGGAAAAAGCAAAAGATGAAAAAATGCAAAGCTACTAAAAACTAAAAATCGACCAGTGAATCGACCACAGAATCGAGCAATGGATCGAGTAGAATGGATCGATCTAACAAGCTACTAAAACAGAACGACTTCTGATGATCAAGAATGCAACTTTATGACAAGCAAATGATGAACAGAGATTTAAAATACTAAAAGAGAGGGTTTAGGGTCGAGGGTCATATTCAAGGGTATCAAAGATTCAAGCTTTGGTTTGAAAACATTTAGATCTACTCTTTTAAGAGATTTCTCTAAGCCTTGAAAATAAAACAAGAACCATCCATGGCGCGTGGTATGGTTCACTTCCTCAATCTCTTCTCCAAACTCATGGCGTTTGGTGGAAAATGAGATGGAAGAGTAAGAAAGACAGATTTCAAATATTGACCTATCTAATCCCCTAAACAACCATGGCGTATGGGAAAGGAAGGATTAGCCTCTAGGATCTGGTTTTCCAGGACATCTGAATCCTGTCAAGGTATGACAACCTTTGGTTCATAGAGACCTTTTCCAAGGCTCTCTAGGCCTTAAGATCCCAAGATCCTAGATGAGAAGGTATGAAGAACAAGAAAACACAAAGCTTTAAACCCTTTCAACCCTTTTGAATCACCTCAACCCCAAAAACCCGAAACGACTACTCACTACACATGTTTAAGATCGAATCAAAAGAAATAAACGATAAGCTAAGCATGATTAACGATAGATTAAAGAAAAACATGCTTGATATTAAAAGATTCAAAGGTTCAAAAACTGAAAAAGCTTAAAGTCTCCAATGGCGAAATCGCCTAAGCAAGAGGAGAACGAAAAAGTAAAAGACAAAATGGAGGATAATGAAAGTGATGGCTGCGGTTTTGGCTAAACCGCAAATGTTCCCCCCCCCCCCCCCCCCCCCCCCCCCCCCCCCCCACCCCCCCCCCCCCCCCCCCCCCCCCCCCCCCCCCCCCCCCCCCCCCCCCCCCCCCCCCCCCCCCCTTTCGCTAGCTGCCAAAACCAGCTGGACGGATAAGGTTAGTCTGGGATCGACTCAGATCACTCGATCTCCGGCTCGATCTTCTCTTGTATTGGATGACTTTGCTCAATCTTTGAGTCGATCCTTTGATGATCGGGTTGGGAACTCGATCTGGCCCTCAATCTTCATGGCATGGCCCACGTCCGTACTCTTAATCGACCTCCTCACTCGATAGCATGCTTGATCTTCCTCTTGAATCGATTGGGGGTCGACCTGCCTTGCCCGATCCGCAACTCTATCTCAGGTCCTTTGCTGAATGGTTGAGTTCTTCAAGTGTCCACAAGCTTCCTCATGAGCCTTAGCATGTCCATGAATCCTCCACAGCTCCAAAGTGTCCAAAAACAACCTGAATATGATGCATAATGCAAGAAACATGCGAATGCTAATGCAAAAGTGCTCTAGGACCTAAAATTGTGCAAACTAACCTATAATGCAAGATGAATGCATGAAAAGCTATCCTAAATGCATGCAAAATATGTGAAATATATAGTAATATCAACTCCCCCAAACATGCCCTTTTGCTTGCCCTCAAGCAAACAAAATTCAAGAAAGGAAGAGAGGTTTGAAAGTGGAAGCTCCAACCGAAAGTTGTCAATGGAGAAATCGATTCAACGCCCAAGTTATAAGTTCTAAGATGCAAAAAGGTTGTTCTACTTTAAAAACTTTAGCCATACCCATTAAAGCAAGCAATGAACCCTAGCTTAGTTTAAACAAGCATTCAAATCAACCAACTCCTTAACATTCATTAAGCGTTAACCAATGGATCAAGTTGTGCACATCAAGCGAAAGCATTTGGTCAAAGGGGTAAGGTCACAAGATGAAAAAATGATCTCATTTTAAGAAGGGTTTTAAAAATCAGGGGATCACTCAATGAAAGAATCCTATCTTTGGCAAAATGCTAAAGGTAAAGGCACAGCTATGCGTGCAAGTTAAAGCTCCCTTCTACCCATTTTACCCAAGATGATCCTAGAAACTTCTAAAACCCAAAGTGAACCCCTAAATCTACCTTTTCCCAAAGCGCTTGACAATCTCCACTCTTCACAATGGGGGAAACTTCTCTTGGCTTTGCCGTGTGGTTGACTTCTTCTTTTTAAACTTTGCTCTTCATTGTTGATTGTTTGGCGCCACTTTCATCACCTTTGGTGGATAACTTGGTCAGATTTTTCCTTTCGGTTGACCTCTTCTTAGCTTTGTTGTTGCTGGCGCCTTTCTTTTCTTTGACACTTAGAGCATTTTATCTATTTTACTTAACCACAATTAACTCGTTCCCCCTTTGTTACTAACCCCATACTTCTTTCTTCTTTTTGAACACATATAAACATGAAACTCTTAAAACACTCAAATGACCCTTTCCCCAAACTCCTAACCTAGTACCAAGCTCAAAATGCAAGCTAGTGTCTACAAGGGAGCTTCTCCTTGCCAGCCCTATTCCTAACACTTTTTGCTAAGATAGGATTGAAAATAATACAATGAAAGGCCTCACTACTCACGCAAAAGTGTTTAGATTTGAAAGAAGGTTAGGTTTAAGGCGTGGTTAACTGTACCATTATGATGAGGATCAGCTACTTGGATTAACAAGAGTGGTAAGAAGGAAGAAGATAATCCAAGTATGTATAAGGGTAAGCCAGGTAATCACTTTCAATGCACAACAAGATAATTCAATGTCAAGATTAAGGTTCTAATAAGATGGACTTGGCATCAAATCAAATCGAGTTTCAACATAAGGTATAGTGCAGCCTTAACTTCAAACTCACTAGATGCAATCAAACAACAAACAACTTAGGCATTGAAAATAATTTAAACATTGACAACTTAACAAGTGTTTATCATTTACTCCCTATGCAAATGCAACAACCTAAATGATTTTTTTTTTTTAAAATTCTAGACTCAATCCTAAAATGTTCTACAATGGAAGTGCAACTACATGAATTTTTTTTTGATAATTTTAAAAATTTTACCAATTTTTTTGTTCTTTTCTATGCCTTAGGATGTATGCAAGACTCAAAGGATGATAACAGAAAATAAGAAGAAATAAAACATGTCAAACACGCCACGCACTCCCCCAAACTTGAATGACACCGTCTCGGTGGCAAACAAAGTCTAGAGAAGTTCAAAACACAAAGCAAAAACTTAAAACATGCGTTATATATACAAGAGATGGTTGTTGGTACCTCGGAGCTAGACTCGGCTGGAACTTGATGATGTTCCAGCGGAGCTGCTCTTGCTAGAGGAGCGTCATGCTATGCCCTTACCTTTGTCCGCGGTTGGGAGTTCATGGATTAAGTGACGTGCTTGTTGTGTCCTGCCTTGAGGCTCACGGATGACTATCTGACCAGTCGATCTCCTCCTCTTCTCGGGCTGCCCGACATCTACACTCATGGACTGCTTAGACTGCGCGTGTGAGTTCTCTTGAAGCGCCTTGACCTTCTTGGCAAGTTTCTTGATCATCTTGCCTTGCCACTTGGTTATCTTGCGCTGTACCTCCACGACCGAAGCTAGGAACTTCTCCGCTTTGGTTCTCAGCTCAAAATCTAACTTGGGGAGCTCAAAGTCAGCTGGCATCACGGCGTCTGAGGGTGGCGATTCTGAGGGCTCAAGAGTGGCTTGAGCTGGGATCATGGCTGCTCCAAGTGGTGCATAACACTCCTCTTGAGTTGGACAAAACTCGATGGTGCCTATGCTGTCCAAGTGTGTCTCATCCACATTAGGTAAGATGCATACGCTCTTCTTCTTGTCATCACTGTAGAACAGATAGGCAAAGAATGCCGGAGCTGGCGTAGGTCCCAAGCTATCGGTGTTGCGCATATAGGTCTTGTCCATGTATGCTCTATCTGCGCAAGGTTCGAAGCTTTGAAGAGGTACATCGGCTTGAATGAAGAGCGGTGCAAGGAAGCCTCCAAGGAATGCTGAATTCGCCTTGCACCTCATGGCATACACCTTGTACTTCACCAAAGAGGACGCCAAGATACAGCCATAATTAACGTCATTCCTAAGCTCATCTTGCATCGCCTCGTGGTTCTCCTCTTCGCTGCTGCAAAGTATTCTCTTGATTCCTTGGAAGAGAAAGCACAGCTCGGTCTTTGTCACTGTACGAGGCCACGGATCGCCCGCTGAATGTGTTGGCTAGTAGCTTGAGGGTATACCTCGAATCGGGGATCCTCACTTTCTTGATCTTAGCAGTGTTGGGTTTGTAGTCTTCATCACAAAGCACATCCCATAAATCGTTGGTAGTCTTGAGAGGAGGGAACTCTACTTGGTTGGCCGTGGCAATAAGACCATAAGCTTGGCAAAGCTCTTCAAAGGGGAGATGATAAGCTCGCCTTTTGACCTTCAAGGTGAGATGACCTTGTAAGGGAGTGGGGAGACTAGGATTCTCATAGGAAAACGCCAAGGTAGAGAGGAAGTCTAGAGTGACTTGCGGATATGTTGGGCAATCCATCCTTGAAAGGCATGCAAGCCCCATGTCTTGGAGAAGAAAATCAAAATCTTCTAGAAGTCCCATCCTCTCCAACAGATCTCTACTAGCAAACTTAGTAGGCTAAAGTGCAGCCTCTTTAACCTCCTCTTTGCCAACTTTTCCTCCTTTGTCCAACGAACCCTCTCTTGTACTTGTTGAGCTTCTTCTTGTGGAGCCACTTGTTGCCCCTCTTGACCTTCTCCTTCTTGTTCTCTCTCTTCTCTCGTTATCTTTGGAGCCATAGTACCTGAAACACAATTCTCAAGCAAAAGAATGAGCAAAGGCGGCGAATATGGAGAGAGAGAGAGAGAGACTAGTCAAGAAAGAAAAACTTCTAACTAAGGCCCTAGATTTTGAGGGAATTTATAAAAATTATAGCAAGATAGTAGAGAATAAAATCTAGAGATAGAATTAAATCTAGATTTTTTCCTGATATCAAGCTATATCTAAAACATTTTCCTAATTCCCTAGCAAATCATTCCCTAAATCACAACAGAAAAGGATTTTCTTGAAAGATTAAGCAAGCTAATCATTCGCTCTCTCTCTCTCTCTCTTTGTTTTGTGAAAATCGGGTTTTCAAAGTGATGAAACAAAAGAGAGAAAGAGAGGTTTTAAAGACAAGAAAATTTTGGACACATGCAAGAGTGATTTCTGACAAAAGCTTGGTCAAGGCAAATCTTTCATGGTCAAAGATTCCTACCTTGACCAAGATTTGAATTTAGAAACAGGAGGGAAAGAAGGTAAGAGGGAAAAGAAATTGTTACATCGGCACGAGGTCGAGTTCATTTGGTCGATCTAGGACTCGATCTCATGCCCATGTTGCTAGGATCGAGGAGTTTGATCGATCAGGGACTCGATTCAACTTGAATCGAGTCTTAGATCGATTGTACCCTCTCTTTCCTTGAATTTTAGTCAACTAGGCTGTACTCCTTGGATCGAGCCACATGATCGAGTTGGGGGTCAATTTGGCTTAGATCGAGTGGGAGATCGAGTTGGCTGATCGATCTGTCTTTGAAGAATCTTCTCGACAGGAATTAGATCGGTCGATCCAGATTTTGACCGATCGATCCAAACTTCAATAATTTCCCGAGACATTTTAGATCGGTCGATCTAGATAGGATGGATCGATCCAAACTTATTTAGATCGACATTGTCTACTCGATCTCGTCTTGATCGGCTGGCTCCTCTTGATTCACTAGCTCGATCTAGTAAAGATCGAGCTAGGCTGAGTCGATCTAGCACTCGATCTCTAGCCTATACTTAACCCTTCTCGCCTCTTTTGGACTCCAAGATCACACCTAACAATCCCTTATCCATTCACCTACACACTTAAACATTAAAAGCATAAAACTAAAGTAGAAATAAAGCAAAAATATGTACAAGATTGACATGGGAATGCCTCCCAAGTGCGCTTTCTTTAACGTCTTTAGCTAGACTTTACTTGGTATAGGCCTGAGGGGGATCTTGAAGAAGCACGAATGTGCTCTCCTTGCTGCAATCACTCGCCAGGTAGGGCGTAACCCTGTGCCCGTTGACCTTGAAAGCATTGCCTCTCTTGCCAACCAATGTAACTGCTCCATAGCGTAGAACCTCTTTGATCTCAAATGGTCCATACCACCTTGATTTGAGCTTGCCCGGGAACAGCTTCAACCTCGAGTCATAGAGTAGCACAAGACTGCCTTCTCTTAACTCCTTGTGAACAAGCTTCTTGTCATGAACCGCTTTGGTCCTCTCCTTGTAGATCTTAGCACTTTCATATGCTTCCAACCGTAGCTCATCAAGATTATGTAGCTCAATCAACCGCTTCTCCTGAGCTGTCTTGAGGTTGTAGTTGAGCTGCTTCACTGCCCATAGTGCCCTATGCTCCAACTCAACAGGAAGATGGCATGCCTTGCGGTAAAGAAGAGTGAAAGGAGTAGTAATAATGGGGGTCTTGAAAGCGGTCCGGTAAGCCCACAAACCATTGTCCAGCTTAACCGCCCAATCCTTCTGAGTAGTCCCAACTGTAATCTCGAGTATAGCCTTGATATGCCTATTAGAGACCTCTACTTGCCCACTCGTTTGAGGAGGATAAGGTGTAGCTACCTTGTGCTTCACGTCATACTTCTTCAAGAGTCTTTCAAAGACCTTGTTGATGAAGTGGCTTCCACCATCACTGATTACTACCTTGGGGACTCCAAACCGTGGGAATATGATGGTCTTGAAGAGCTTGATCACCACTTTTGGATCATTTGTTGGGGAAGCTATAGCCTCAACCCACTTAGACACATAGTCTACGGCTACTAAGATGAACTTGTTGCCGTAAGAAGATGGGAATGGACCCATAAAATATATCCCGCATGCGTCAAAGACATCAACTTCAAAGATAGGAACTTGTGGCATCTCGTTTCTCTTGGTGATGTTCCCTGCCCTTTGACACGCTTCACAACCCTTAACAAATTCATGAGCATCCTTGAAGATAGATGGCCACCAGAAACCCGCTTGTAGCACCTTTGTAGCAGTCTTTGAAAGAAGCGAAATGACCACCATATGAAGAGCCGTGACAATGTAGGAGTATGTCCTTAGCTTCTTCCCTTGTTACACACCTTCTATACAAGCTGCCCACGCCCCTCTTGTACAAGTATGGCTCGTCCCAATAGTAGTGGGAGACATCTCTCATAAACTTCTTCTTGTGGTAATGATCTAGGTGAGAAGGCTCCTCTCCACAAGCCAAGTAGTTCACAATTTCAGCGTACCAAGGCAAGTCCTCTTCTTTGAAACTCAAAACCTCTTCAAACTTGTCTTCAAACTTCTCACATACCGCCGTGGTGATCATCATGAGCTGCTCTTCAGGAAGTGAATCATCTAATGGCAAAGCTTCATTGACTCTCATCCTTGAGAGGTGATCAGCAACACCATTCTCTATCCCTTTCTTATCTTTTATCTCCATATCAAACACTTGTAGAAGGAGAATCCAGTTTAGTGTCTTCCTTGGAATAGATGTATCTCAAAGCTGCATGATCTGTGTAGACAACAACCTTAGAGCCTACAAGGTATGATCTGAACTTCTCAGAGGCAAACACAACGGCCAGCAACTCCTTCTCGGTGGTAGCATATCTGACTTGCGTGTCATCCAAAGTACGGCTGGCATAGTAGATTACATGCAACCGCTTGTCTTTCCTCTGACCAAGAACAGCTCCCACGGCGTAGTTGCTCGCGTCACACATGATCTCGAATGGTAGAGTCCAGTCCGATGCTTGTACTATAGGCACGGATACAAGAGCTTCCTTCATGGTCACGAAAGCATGAAGGCAATCCTCATCAAACATAAAGTCAGCTTACTTTCATAACAACCGAGTGAGGGGCCTTGCTTTATAGGAGAAATCCATTATGAATCTCCCGTAGAAGCCTGCGTGGCCCAAGAAAATCCTTACTCCCTTCTGATTAACCAGGTGGCTCAAGACTTATTATGACCTCAACCTTTGCTTTATCAACCTCTATGCCCTTCTCTGATATCTTGTGGCCAAGTACTATTCCTTCTTTCACCATGAAGTGACACATCTCCCAGTTAGCATTAAGTTTGTCTCCTCACAATGCTTAAGTACCTTGCAAAGATTCAACAAACAAGCAGAAAAGGATGCACCATAGACCGAGAAGTCATCCATAAACACTTCTACCATCTCTTCTATAAGATCAGAGAAGATCGACATCATACACCGCTGAAACGTAGCCGGTGCGTTACACAACCCGAATGGCATCCTTCGATATGCGAAGGTGCCATAAGGGCATGTAAAGATCGTCTTCTCATGATCGTTTGGATGGATTGGTATTTGAAAGAAACCATTATATCCATCAAGAAAGCAATATTAAGGATGATTAGCAAGCCTCTCAAGCATTTGATCAATAAAAGGTAAAGGAAAATGATCCTTTCTAGTAGCAGAATTAAGCTTCCTATAGTCTATACACATACAGTGACCTGTTATAGTCCTAGTAGGAATCAATTCATCTTTATCATTCTTAATGACCGTGATCCCTCCCTTCTTAGGCACCACGTGTACAGGAGAAACCCACGTGCTGTCACTTATGGGATAGATCACGTCAGCCTCTAGCAACTTAAGAATCTCCTTCTTAACTACTTCTTTCAAATTCGGGTTTAAACGCTTTTGATGTTCAATAGAAGAAGAGTTCTCATTGTCTAAGTGAATCCTATGAGTGCAAAGCATTGGTGAAAGGCCCTTGATGTCACTTAGAGAGTACCCAATGGCCTTCCTATACTTTCTTAGCTCATTGAGGAGCGAGTGCAACTCATCATCATTTAAGTTCTCATTAACAATCACTGGATAGGTGTCATTAAGCCCTAAGAAAGCATACCTTAGCCCTTTTGGGAGCTCCTTTAGGTCCACCTTTGGGGCTAGCAGCTCGCTCCAGTCCTCCTCATGGCTCTTATTGACGTTCCCATCCTCAGTAGCCTCCTTAGAACCCGAGTCATGACCCAAAAGACTGCTTTCTTGAACCGGTTTCCCCTCCGAGACCGAGTCATCCAGTCAATCTTCCACTCGTTCTGGTCCGGATCGAGCAATTTCACTCGATTCACCTACTCGATTTGATTGGGATCGAGTAGGAGATCGAGTCTCCGTCTTGTTCTCTGAGCTGATCGATGGGCTTCTCTCGATTTTCCCATCGATTGTTTTGCTGTATCAACCAGTGTTCTCGATCTTCTTGTCGATTGCTGTCCTGGATCGAGTGATCTTCTCGATTACCTGATCGATCTCTACGCATCCGCCTTCATCTTTTATCGCAACTTTTCTAGAGTCAAGGAGATTAACGTACTCCAGAGTTCTCTGATCCAAGAAACCGTACTCTCCTCTTTCCTTAGTCAATGCCAGCTTCATCCGCTAAGGCATCCAAGGTTTCTATGTAGAATGCTTGTCCTTCTATGGTCGGCTTCTTCATGACCTCATTGATGTCAAAATCCAGCTTTATGTCTTTGCCAAGGTGTAGAGCTATCTTCCCATTCTTGACATCAATGATTGCTCCAGCAGTTGCAAGGAACGATCTTCCTAGTATAAGCGGATCTTTAGGCTCTTCATCCATCTCAAGCACAACAAAGTCAGTTGGTCCATTGACATCACTTATTCTCACTAGAAGATCCTCCAACATACCCATTGTAAGTCTCACGCTTCTGTAAGCTAACACAAGAGAGATTCTACAATCTTTGAACCGTGTAAAACCAAGCTTCTTTGCTATAGAATGGGGCATGAGGTTGATACTTGCACCCAAATCGCATAAGCAGCTCTTAAACTTCAATGGACCCAAAGCACAAGGAATGGTGAAGGATCCTGGATCACCTAGCTTCTTAGGAACAATCTCCTTGTGAATTATGGCACTACAATCTTCACTATGCATCAAGACTTTTTACTCTCCTTAGTCTTCTTTGTATGGGTGTCCTTGAAGAACTTAGCATACTTTGGCATCATAGCTAGGCAATCAACAAGAGGAAGCTTGATCTCTACATCCCTTAGATGCTTCTCAAACAAGAGTCTATGCTTCTCTATAAGCTGTTTCTTGAAGCGGCCAGGAAAAGGAAGCTTAGGTACATACGGTGGAGGCACATAAACATCTTTCTCTTTAGTAGCTTGCTTCACTTTCTTCTCTACGGCTACCCCTTTACCCTTTCTTGGTCTCTCAATACATACATTATCAAAGTTGATCTCCTCATCAGCTGAAAGCTTATCCTCCCCCTCTTGAACCACAATGTCCTCATTGGTCTTAGGAGCAACTCGCGGTGGAAGTTCTTTGCCACTCCTTAGTGTAATGGCATTGGCGTATTCCTTGGGATTCTGCTCACACTTGCCCGGTAAGCTGCTTTGACCGCTTGTAGTAGCCTTTCCCTTCTCTAACTGCTTGATCTTGTTGTTCAGGTTTGTAATCTGAGTTGAGACGTCAGTGAGAGAGGAGTCAAGGCGGTTGTTCATCTCGGCAAACTTCTGATTAGTAGAAGCTTAACCTTGAAGCAACTGCTGGAACATAGCTTGGACCGGATCTTATTGTTACGGTTGCATTTGTTGTTGTTGAGGAACAAAACCGGGAGGAAACATAGGAGTGTAACCTTTGTTGCCTTGTTGCTGCTGCTGCTGACCTTGAAAGTTGCGTTGCCTCTGCCCTTGAAAGCCACTATTTGCTTGTACACCCTTGTTGTAAGGAACAAACGGATTTGCTTGTTGAGAGGGGTACACTTGATCTTTAGGGTTCTCTACATTCGTGCTCCTATAAGAGAGATTGTTGTTCGCTTGGTAGCCTTGTGTGTAACCCTGATTCTTGTTGTAGTTCTGACCAGCAATCCAGTTAGCTTCTTCTTGGCTCAAGTTTAGCTCCTCTAAGACTTCATCCGCTTCACCAACAAAGTGAACATGCTTCTGATTAGCAAGCACCAACTTGTCTATCTTCTCATGAAGTGACTTAAGCTTTTTCCTGTGAGACACTAGCTCGGAACCGCGAGGTGCACGGTCATAGTCTTCAGCATAGTTGCCGTCACTCAATGCCAAATTCTCAATTAGCTCTATGCCCTCTTCTACTTCTTGACCAAGGAAGTTGCCTTTACTAGCTGTGTCAATGCTCCGCGGTAGATGGTGCTTAGGAGAGTCTCTTCACTGAAACCGTGGTGAGGACACTGAATGGTGTAGTCTTTGAATTTCTCCATGGCTTCATTGAATGTCTCATTGTTCCTTTGAGTGAAGCCACTAATCTCACTTCTCAGCCTTGCTGTTCTTGTGCTAGAGAAGAACTTTGAGAGGAAAGCCTTCTTACACTCAGCTCAAGAGGTAATGGTGCCTTGTGGAAGTTTCTTCTCCCAATGTCTAGCCTTGTCTCCGAGAGAAAATGGAAAGAGACGCAGCTTGAAAGCATCTTCGGATATGCCATTAATCTTGATCATCCCACAAACTTGTTTAAAGTTGTCAAGATGCTCCAAGAGGTCTTCCATTGCCAGCCCATGGAACTTGCTATTCTGAACCATAGAGATGAATCCTGGCTTTATCTCGAAGTTGTTGTTCTGAACCGGTGGAGGAGTGATCCCAAAACGACTGTGATGCGTATTAGGAGCATCTCCGGCACCAATGATCCGTGGGGGTCTAGCCGCGTGGATAGGGTTTCCATTTCCCCTTCCTACAACACCCTGAGCTGGTGGAGGTCCTTCAGGATGTTCTTGCTCAGCGATTGTTGCAAAGTCTACTGAACCGGCTTGAACAATCTCCTCAAAAGCTCTAGCTTGCTCTCTAACTCTTCTTGATCTTGCGTGCCCAAGTTGATGAATATTGTCTAGGGGTGTAAGTAAGTTGTTGTCACCCCTAGAACGTAGATTCATGTACCTGAAAAACACAAGTTTGAAGAGAAACCAAACTTAAAGTAAAGACTAAGTCTTTACTAAACCACAAATCTTAATGCTTCCTAGCAACCCTAAGATGGCAATGGTGCCATTTGATAACAGGTTCTTACTAATGCAAGCAGGGGGTTATCAAAACTCAAGCAACACACAGTTGTAGTATAACAAGAGGTATCAATCCATTCCTAGGGAGCAGGAAGAGCAATGAGAATGCAAGGGTCAGTGAATCTAAGCAAATATGATAAATGATTGATAAAATCTAGGAAAACTAAATGCAACGATCTAATGCAATGCAAAAAAATTTTAAAATCCCTAGAAGAGGGTTATCTACCACGAGGAACATGCAAAAGATAAAAAATGCAAAGCTACTGAAAACTAAAAATCGACCAATGAATCGACCACAGGATCGAACACTGGATCGAGCAGAATGGATCGATCTAACAAGCACCTTAAACAGAATGACTTCTAGTGATCAAGAATGCAACTTTATGACAAGCAAATGATGAACAGAGGTTTAAAATACTAAAAGAGAGGGTTTAGGGTCGAGGGTCATATTCAAGGGTATCAAAGATTCAAGCTTTGGTTTGAAAACATTTAGATCTACTCTTTTAAGAGGTTTCTCTAAGCCTTGAAAACAAAACAAGAACCATCCATGGCGTGTGGTATGGTTCAATTCCTCAATCTCTTCTCCAAACCCATGGCGTTTGGTGGAAAAAGAGATTGAAGAGCAAGAAAGGCAGATTTAAAATATTGACGTAACTAATCCCCTAAACAACCATGGCGTATGGGAAAGGAAGGATTAACCTCTAGGATCTGGTTTTCCAAGACATCTGAATACTGTTAAGGTAAGACAACCTTTGGTTCATAGAGACCTTTTCCAAGGCTCTCTAGGCCTTAAGATCCCAAGATCCTAGAAGAGAAGGTATGAAGAATAAGAAAACACAAAGCTTTAAACCCTTTCGACCATTTTGAATCACCTCAACCCCAAAAACCCAAAACGACTACTCACTACACATGTTTAAGATCGAATCAAAAGCAATAAACGATAAGCTAAGCATGATTAACGATAGATTAAAGAAAAACTTGCTTGATATTAAATGATTCAAAGGTTCAAAAACTGAAAAAGCTTAAAGTCTACAATGGCGAAATCGCCTAAGCAAGAGGAGAACGAAAAAGTAAAAGACAGAATGGAGGATAATGAAAATGATGGCTGCGGTTCGCCAAAAATGGCCAAACTGCAAATGGTCCCCCCCTTTGCTAGCGGCCAAAACCAGCTGGACGGATAAGGTTAATCTGGGATCGACTCAGATCACTCGATCTCCGGCTCGATCTTCTCTTGGATAGGATGACTTTGCTCGATCTTTGAGTCGATCCTTTGATGATCGGGTTGGGAACTTGATCTGCATGGCATGGCCCACGTCTGTACTCGTGATCGACCTCCTCACTCGATCGCATGCTCGATCTTCCTCTTGATACGACTGGGGGTCACTCGATCTTCTGGTCGATCTCGTCAAGATCGAACTGCCTTTCCCGATCCGCAACTCGATCTCAGGTCCTTTGCCGAATCGTTGAGTTCTCCAAGTGTCCACAAGCTTCCTCACGGGCCTTAGCATGTCCATGAATCCTCCACAGCTCCAAAGTGTCCAAAAACAACCTGAATATGATGCATATTGCAAGAAACATGCGAATGCTAATGCAAAAGTGCTCTAGGACCTAAAATGGTGCAAACTAACCTATTGTATAGAATCGATGGAGGTGCCAAATTACAGAAAAGAACGGGGGTGAGACCACTAACCGTGTCTGGGTAACAAACGATTTGTAACGGATCAAACGTGAGACGATTGTCCTTATTTTGGATTCAGAGCAGGAGAGAGTACGAAGCAATTCGACGCAGAGAGCTGTCCTAAATGCATGCAAAATATGTGAAATATACAGTAATATCAAGGACCTTATCTTCAGTGGCTTCACTAAACATCCTGAACAGAGAGCTTCCATCAAAGCTTGCTCCGACATAAATATAAAACTCAGGCAAATGCTTACCGACTCTCTTCAGCTTCTTAACCTCCACTGAGAAAGCTTGCTCATCTTCTAGCTTGTTCCCTTTGGAGTCAAACTTCAGCACTTTCTCCTTCGTTAGTCTCAGCTCTAATATGCACTCCTTTGCATCAAAAACTGCTCCAGCTGAAGCTAAGAAGGGTCTACCTAAGATGATGACATTATTTATCTTTCCCTTAACATCTAAGACCAGAAAGTCTGTTGGGATAATCACTCCTTCAATCATCTTGGACACGTCTTTAAGGGCTCCTAGAGGTACATTTACTGTGTCATCTGCTATGGTCAATGACACATTACTCTCCTGGAATGAAGTGTAGCCCAGCGCCTTAGCTGTAGTGGAGGGTAGCAAGTTGATGCTTCCACCTAAGTCACAAAGACAACTCCTGAACATCTTCCCTTTGAGTTCACAACAGAGAGTAAATCATCCAGGATCTCCAAACTTCTTGATGTTCAATACTTCAGTCTTTGTTATGGCTTCTTTCAACTCATTTCCAACATCTAGACTTCTGAGCTTCATTTGGTTGGCATAAAGAGTAGTGTACTTATCCACAAGCTGCTTCTTAAATCTTCCAGGTAAAAGGAGACATGGCTTGTAAGGAGAAAGATTATATACACCAGTTCCTTTCTCAGCTCCAACAGTCACAAGTGGCTTACTCTTCTCCTCTTCCTTAGTGGTTGCTGCTTCAAGAGACTCTTTCTTTGCATCTTCTTCTTTGGTGTCAGCTGCTAGAAACTCCTCTCCCCCATTTTGAAGTTCAATGTCCTCATTGAGCAATGAAAGGAAATTTTCTATGACAGCTTCGTCTTCAGCTAAGAGTGTCTCTTCTGCAGTAGCTATAGCATTGCAAAACTCCTTAGTATTAGCTTATGGTTTTCAAGGAAGGTTTCCTTGTGGTTTAGAGCCAGCAATGCCTTTGTCGTTCTCTAGTGTCTTCACTCTTGAAGTCAACCCATCAATCTTGTTAGAGAGCTCCATATGGAGAGAATCCATCCTGTTGTAGACCTCAACAAAATTCTTTATCATCTCCATATTTGTAGCTTGTTGGCCTTGAAGGAGTTGTTGCAGCATTCCATTCATCTCAGCTTCATTTGTGTTGGAGGAGCTGGCTTAGTTTTGCTGAAAACCAAGAGGAGCAAACTGCTTTGGCTGAAAATTTACTTGGAAGTTATTCCCTGGAGCATAGCCTTGGTTGAATGGTACAAAAGGTCTTTGTTGGTTCCCTTGGGACTGTTGTGGAGGTTAAACCTGATCCTGGGGATTATCAACATTGTTGCCACTGTAGTTGCCATATTTGTTGTTGTAGCCTACCTGATTACCCACATAGTTCATCTCTTCCTCCTGAAGTTCTTCCTCACTTGGCATTTCAATCATTTCACCAATAAAATTCAGCTCCTTATGCTGCGCCTGAAGCAACTTGTCAAGCCTTGAGTTTAGCTCCTTCAGCTCTCTTCTTGTGGACTCTAACTCTTTCTTTGTATGGCCCTCTTCTCCTCTTTGAAATCTGTCAAAATCTTCATTGTAATTGCTAATACTCTGAGATATGTTTTCAACAAGCTCAAGACCCTCATCCACATCCTTGGAAAGAAAGTTCCCATTGCTTGCAGTATCAAGTAACATCCTAATCTTGGGGATAGCGTCTCTGTATAGTGTAGAAAGTAAGGATTCAGTTGAGAAGCCATGGTGTGGGCACTGCAGTGTATAGCCTTTGAACCTCTCCCATGCTTCATCAAAAGACTCGTTGTTTCTTTGGAAGAACCCTGAAATTTCATTCCTTATCCTTGCAGTCCTTGATGTACTGAAGAACTTGGCCAGGAATACCTTTTTGCACTGATCCCAGCTTGTGATACTGCCTTGGAGCAAGTTCTTCTCCCACTGGTGCGCCTTATCTCTTAGAGAGAATGAGAAGAGCCTGAGTTTGAATGTATCTTCACTGACAACATTGATCTTGGTGAGTGAGCACAATCTGTCAAAATTGTCTAGATGGTCCAAGGGATCCTCCAAGGGCAAGCCATGCAACTTATCGTTCTGAACCATAGAGACAAACCAGACTTGATTTCGATATTATTGTTCTGTACTGGTGGAGGAATGATAGCTTCATGTTGCTATAGGCGTTAGGAGCATCACCAGCACCAATGAGCCTCATAGAGCGTGCAGCATGAGCTGGTCCTCTCTGACCATGCTCACCTTGGACTTCTAGCTGTCCCTGAACACCATGAACTCCTTAAAACCTTGTGCTCCTGGTGGTACCTGAAATCGCTGTTTATCTATACCATGCTCCATGTTGAGATGATGAAACCTGTGCAGCCTCTCTCTTTTTCTGTTTGCTATTAATGCTCTTTCAAGCTACTGATATGTAAGCAGGTTCTGATTTTCTTTTGATCTTAGGTTCATGAACCTATAAGCGCAAGTGAAAACTTTAAAATCAGTAACTAAACAGAAAATAACAGCCTAATCTCAAGCAATTGACAAATCCTAATGCTTCAATCAAGCCCATCTGGCAACGGCGCCAATTTGATAGCTGGTTTATGTGTGTCTGTTCTATTCAAATCCTAACACACTCATGTCATTGCAGTATGAAAGGTGTCAATCCATCTGGACATGTAAGTCACTAAGAATGCAGCAGTTCAACTAAGTTAAGCCAAATTCAAAGAAACAGGTGTGATGAAACTAAACAAGAATAAGCAGCACAAATTCAAAGCAGGAAATTCAAATATATTAAAGCAAGAATCTAAGATGGGGGGTATAAACTAAGAGGGGATCAGAACCAAACTAGTGATGCTTCAAAACCATTCAAACAATACTATCTTCTAGGCATAGGATTAACAACTATAATTAGCTCAATTCTTTGATACAAATCACTTTGCTAAACACATAATCAGACAACTTCTATTACTGCAATAAATGCAAGTATTCAAACAGAAATCCAATCCTTTCAAGCCAAAATGCACTGTAGACATCTAATCCGTTAAGCTAAGTGAATAAATTCTCTAAAAGACTCATTGCAGCATTTCATCAAACACTTATCAGGTTTGAGAGAAAGCCAATATACTAAACAAGCCAGGCCAAGACTAGTCTAGTGTTAAGCACATCTAATAGAGATAAGACAATCATATTAAGCACAAGACGTCACTAATCTAATCATAAAATCCCTCTAATCTATCCCATCTCAAGCCCTAAATAAGACTACCCACTAGTCATAGTCAAAACCATAGTCATAGTATACGCGAACGGTGGAGACGAACTATCTAACCAGATCGAGACACAGATCGTAATGCTGTAACGCCATTATGCCCATCCCGATCCTCTCGAGAATCTGCAAAACATCATCCAGAATACCCATCTTCCGCAGCACTGTGGTGTCCGCGAATCTGGTTGGAATGATCTTCACCTCCTGCCACGCATTGTAGAACAGCGTGTCTTACTCATCCCACTCCTCCTTAATGTCGCGGAATACACATGTATCCTGCTTCGGAGTCCCTGCCCAAGCAACTCCAGAAGCGATTTTCCGGTCTTCTTGCTTTGGCCATGGAGGCCTGCAAACTGGTTTACTTCTGTCCTATTGCGCTGAACCTGATCCAGTGCTCGAAGACAATGCTGGTCGCTGTCTCTTCTAATGTCGAGGCATCTGAAAAATTCAAACCAAGAACAACAAAAAATTCACCCAAATTAGCCAATTTTTGAAAATTCAAAAAATCAATGAATCATGGTGGATTAGCTAATGGCGATCAACAACAGCACTACCAGGAACACAATTCAATCACAACTTCAACCCAAATCACCCAATATTTCCAGATTTTTGCAAATTTCGTCCTGAATTCAAAAATTTCAAAAACTTCCAAATCAACCAATAAAAGCACATATGGATGGTAGCATTCATCTAATACAACCTAACTAACCATGATTCAATAGTTAAATCAAGTTAATCAAGTCGAAAATCAAATTTTACGAAACCTATGTTGGATTGAAAATTGGGGATTCCGAACACATACCTTGCAGATCTTTAAAATTGAGTTGAAATTAGGAAAGAACACTTAAATCCACACGGATTAGGCTTTTGAATCACTCAATTTGGTTAACAAAATCAAAAGTTGCAAATTTGGTGATATTTTTTGTTTTGCAGTTGTGTCGCGAGGAAGAAGAAGAACAAATTAAACGCGTATCTTTGCCTCAGACGGGTGACGAGGGTCACCCGTAGATCGACCGAGCTGGTTTATCTTTTTTTTTTTAGCTGACTAATAATTAACTAAAATATATACACCAAAATAAAAATTAAGTATAGAAAAACAAAACTTACCAGTGGGTTGCCTCCCTCTAAGCGCTGGTTTAACGTCATTAGTTCGACTTTCATTCCTGTTTAGACAGCTGGTGCATCATCCAAAGACACAATGTGTCCTGCTGGAATCTTGGCTTGCGCCCAATGATGCAAGAGTTTTTTTTTTGGCTCTTGGTCAATCACTCAAGCTTGCACTAATCAGATGTAGTATATCATAGGGTTTTTATCAATCCAAATGGGTTTTAGTTGAAAGCAGAAGGGTTGAGAGTCAATCTTTAAGTCAGGCAAGCAGAAAAGGGTTTTTGTTGCCTAAGCAACCAATCTAATATCCTAATATGATCAAGCAACAAAGAGAATAAAGATAAGAGCAAACTAAGCAAAACTAAGCAAGCAAAACAGAGCAAATCCGAAATTCAATAAAGAGAAAAGCAAATTTCTAGATGTGGTTATTGACTTTGGGGAATTTATAGACTAACTAAGGCTGTTTCAAATAACATTGATCAAGAAAACGAGTTAGCAATGGTGATTTCTAGACATAGAGTTCACAATCAAGCAAGCTAGATCCAATCTCTTGTAAAATAGCCCTTTGCTAAACATCTTAACAAGAACTAACTCTCATTAGTGCTAAAACATTAAGAAAGCATTAATAAACAACTCTATTCCAGTCAAGATGCTCCTCAAACAGTCAATCTATTGAGCCAAGGCCAGCAAATCCTGTATTAAACAAGATCAGCATTTCATCAAACACTTGGTGGGCATAAGAGAAAGCTAACATCCTAAATGAGTGTCATCAAGACAAATCTAGTTTAAGAACAGATTAATAGAGAGGAACCCATATACTGAAGCACTAAACAAGCCTTAATCAAGTCCTAAATCCCTTTAATCTACCACATCTAAGAACCCTAAGAAAACTACTCACTAATACTCATGTTTAACACCAAATCATAAAGGAAAAGGATGTTCATCATGATTAAAAGAGAGAATAAAGAAAGATTAAAGGCAAATACTCAATTATATTAAATAAAGCAAAGGATTTGTCACACAAACTCAAAGAAAATACTTAAGAACAGTAAATTGGCAAGGCTTGTTGAAAATCTGGAAAAAGAGGCTATTTATAGCCTAAAAAAGGAAGCCCAAGAGTAATGGCAAAAATGTAAATAAAACAGGCTCGGACTGGGTTTGCATCGATCAGTTGTAACAGTCAAGGTTGATCATTGCAAATCGTATCAGTCAAGGGAGTGATCGTTGCAGTGACCAAAATTGACTCGGCGCGTTTGAACCGATCACTTCTGATCAATACATCTGATTGATATGCTCGTATTGGTCACTTCTTGATCGATGCTCCTGCCTGAAAATCTTGTATCGATTACCCCTTTGATCGATATCCTCCGTGCTCTGACCGAAAAGCTTTGCAGAGATTGTCTGCTTTGATCCCTTTTGCTCCCTTTGGTCCAGCTACCTTCCCGGATCATCCTCAAAGCTCCTCCACGCTCCTTTTAGCTCCATAAGCACCTAAAAACATCCATAATGCAATAAAAATGCAAACTATATCCTAAATGCAACCTAAGTCTAAAAGGAGAAGAAAATGGGACAAAAACTAAGGGAAACATGCAAAAGAGACCCAAAATATGTACTAAATGCATGCCTAAATGGTGTAAATACAAGAGATATCAACACCCCCACACTTTCCTTTTGCTTGTCCTCAAGAAAATAAGAACAAATGAGAGAGTGAGGTTTGAAGGTGGGCATTCAGATTTCAAAAGTGCAAAGGTAAAGAGATTGTATCAATGCTTAAGTACCTAGTTGTAGGATGCAAACATAATCAGCTATACTTTAAAGAACCTAACCATTCTCATCATGTTTCAAAATGATCTCAAATCTCAACCTTGGCAAATGCTCAAATCAACCAACTCTTTAACATTCAATTAAGATCAGAACATGAATCATGCTTATGCAAATCAAGTGAAGACATTTGGTTGAAGGGTAAGGTTATGAGATAGGAATGATCTCATTTAAGCAAAGGGTCAATAAACATAAGGGATCACTCAATGAAAAGGAGGTTTTGGTTAAGGGTGTGGATTAACTGTCCCATAAATATGTGGATCAGCTACTTGGATCAACAAGAATGGTAGAAAGGAAAAAGATGATCCAAATATGTATAAGGTAGCCATGAATTCACTTTTCAATGCATAAGACATGGTAATTAAAACTTCAAATTAAAGTTCAAGTTGATAGAGTTGATTTTCAGAGAACAAGTGCTTTCAGAATGAGATGAGAAGACAAAATCTAGCAATCTAAGCATGATTCAGCCTTAACTTGAAGCATTCAATTGATGCATCAAACAACTAGCCATTTAAACACTAAAACCATCTCTAATCACTAAGCACTTTACAATGAAAATTCAACATAATGCCTTATGCAAATGCAATGCAACCTATACGTCAACACTAGACTCAATCCTAGAAGAATGAAATGCAACTACATGCTTTCTTTTTGGTTTGCAAAAATGCAAAATTTTAAAAAATTTTGATTTTTTTTTTTTGTGTTTTTCTATACCATATATGATGCATGATATGCATGAGACTCAAAGTGAAAAGAAAAAGAAAAACTAAGAAAACAAAACACAAAGTCAAACCCCAAATCTCTCCCCCACACTTAAATTACACAGTCTCTTGTGTAATGAAAGCAATGAGAGAGAGAAGCAACAGAATATAATACAAAATAGAAAAAAGATGCAATGGTATAAACAATGGGGAGGATGTGGTACCTTTCTTAATAGTAGGAGTGGTGGGACAATCCAGAGGTCTGACGAGACTTGCTAGCACTCCTCTTGTTTCTCCTCTCATAAACCTTTGTAGAATGCTCTGCTTCTTGTGGTGGGGGAACCCAACTTGACCATAACTGCTCAGCTTGTGAAGAAGCACCTTGATGACCCCATTGCCATGATTCTTGAACTTCAGAGGGAATGGGAGTTGGTTCCCAAGATGATGGTACATGGGCACTTGGCTCATATGATGAGGCTCTTGGTTGTGCCCATGTCCCCCATTGTTCACAAGGCTGTGCATGGAAAGAGTGTCTTCCATGGGGGTTCCATACAGCTTCTTCCTCTTCAGTTGGCTCAGCTTGTTGTAAAGGCTCTTCTTGAGGAGGATTGGGCTCATGAGTATGGCTTTGGTGGGAAGTTCTTGCTGATGTAGCTTTGTCTTTCTTGAACTTCCCTTTGACCATTTTCACCAACCCCTTAATGGCTTTGTCTTGCCATTTACACCATTTCTGGAGGGCGTTGATGTGCTCATCAGCCACCTTCAAAGAGCTTCCTTGGCTGGGAACTTCATAAGGTGTGAAGTGGAACTGTCTTGAACTGTAGTTCAACACCTCCTCTTCTTGTGCTTCCCCTTGGTTTCCTGCGCCAGCTGGAGCATGTTCTTGGACTTCTTCTTCAACCTCTTCGTCTTATGCGTCCTAACTATACTCCTCTCTTTCTCCAGGAACATGGCCGCCTTGGTAAGGCTGATCATCACTTGGATTGAATCTGATGTTGCTTCTTTTGGTGAAGGAGGTCAGCCTTGGAATAGGGAGAAATACTTTTGCTGGTGTAATCAAGTCCTTGATGAAGGTGTATACATGCTTTCCACCAATGCTTTTTTCAAGGAATTGGCTTTTCTTGAGATAGGCTATATCAATCCATTGTGGCTCAAGAGCATTATCTTCATATCCCTTAAGGTTTACTCCACTAGCCAGAAGAACAGCTTGTCACAACTCCTCCAATGTGGATCTGTGGGCTTCTCCCATTTTTCACCTTGCTCAGAACCCAGCTCTGGTAATACTAGAGCTGCTCCATCATGATAGACACATAGCATAGATATCTTTTCGACGCCTGGAGAGGTTTCCCATCTCTGGTGGTG
Organism: Thlaspi arvense; assembly: GCA_911865555.2. Lineage (NCBI taxonomy): Eukaryota > Viridiplantae > Streptophyta > Magnoliopsida > Brassicales > Brassicaceae > Thlaspi > Thlaspi arvense. The sequence goes on from OU466860.2 coordinate 19,619,395, forward strand.
CCTACAATATCATACACTCCCTGGTATCAGGTGTATCTCCCTTCCTCTGAGACATGTTGTCTCCTTCCTTGTAAAAAGCGTGTTTGCATGTGCCTTGTGAGAATATCTCACTGCTGGATGCTTCAAATGCTGATTCCTTGTTGTTCCAGCAATGAATTGCCCAGCCCTAATAGCTTCCCACAGCATGGCATGCTGCTTCCTGGAAATGTGGAAAGTGCTCTTCTTGTTGGTGTAGGACCTTAAATCAAAGCTTTAGCGATAGCCAAGAAGGTGGAGGTGAACTTCTGATTGCCAATTTCGAAAGAGAACCACCCATCTCCATTAGGAAGCTCACTATCTTCATACCAGACCACTTGGAGGGTGGAGAGGAACTGGTAAGTGAGTTGTTGGTATGATGGGAGCGGTTTTGTAATGAGGCCTTGAAGTTCCATGTTCTCAAACACTGTCTTGCAGTCCATGTAGATCCCTAGTGCCTTCATTGTACTAGCAGAAGGGTATCTTGTTGGCTTGAAGGTGCATTGGTTGAAAGCATCCACAAGTTTCCTAGCACTTGGCTCATGGCAGCAGACTTCTTCCTCTACAGTTGTATCCTTCCTGTTCTGATTTGCGCCTTTATCCCCAACTGGTCTCTTTCCAGCAGGTTTGGATGAGCGCTCAGTAGCAGCGCCCTTCCCTTTGTCTCTGCTTACTCTTGTTGCAGCGGGTGCTTCCTTCTGATGTGCCTTTCCCTTGCTTCGAGCAGCTGTTTTTGTCCTCTCCCTGGTACCTTTAAAAAAAAAGCTTGAAGATAAGATAAGTGAAAGAATGACACAAGGTTTGTGACCCCTTGGTTCAATCACCCTTGCACTAGTCAGTTGTAGTAAGAATTTTATGTCAATCCAATGGGAAGAGTTGAAAACAGAAGAGTTGAGAGTAAAGTCTCTAAGTCAAGCAAGCAGAGAATTAGTTTTGTTGCCTAAGCAACAGTTCTAGCAACCTAAGTGAAACAAGCAGCAAACAAAGTAAAAGCAAAAGCAAACTAAGCAATTCTAAGCAAGAAAAACATAGTAAAACAGAGGAAAACAAAGCAAATCCGAAATTCAAATAAGAGAAAGGCAAGTCTCTAGATGTGGTTATTGACTCTGGGGAACTTCAGACATTAACTAAGGCCGTTTCAAACTACAATGATCAAGCAAACAAGCAAGCAATGGTGATTCCTAGACATAAAGTTCACACTTAAGCTAGTTAGATCCAATCTCTTGGCATATAACTCTTTGCTAAACATTCTAACAAGAACCAACTCTCATTAGTACTAAAACATCAAGCAAGCATGATTAAACAACTCTATTCTAGTCAAAATGCTCCTCAAACAGTCAATCTCTTGAGCCAAGGCCAGCAAATCCTCTATTAAACATGATCAGCATTTCATCAAACACTTGGTGGGCATAAGAGAAAGCTAACAACTTAGACAAGTTTGATCAAGACTAATCTAGCATGAATAACAGATTAATAGAAAGGAACCCATAATCTGAAGCACTTAACAAGCCTTAATCAAGCCTTAAATCCCCCTAATCTACCACATCTAGAAACCCTAAGATGACTACTCACTCATAATCTTGTTTAACACCAAATCACAAAGGAAAAGGATGCCAATCATGATTAAAAGAAAGATTAAAGAAAGATTAAAGTAAATACTTGATTATATTAAACAAAGCAAAGAACACAAAATAAAATTTATTATATTAAAATTTAATAAAAGCAAATACTTCTTTCCATATCGGTCACAAGTGACCGATATGTTGACTGGTATAGACTGGCTCCACTGATATCGGTCAATTATGATCGATACTGATGACCGAAAATCTGTGTATTGGTCTGTCATAACCGATACAAATAACCGATATCAGCCAGAATACACCTGTTCTTTGTCCCCATCAAACTTTCTCAAAACCCAGTTCGAAATCCTATTTCTATACACTAACACAAAGCATAAAAGATGAACTAGAAAGCATAATATATACAAAAAGATACCATGGGCCTATCTCCCAAGTGTGCTTGTTTAAAGTCACTAATCTTGACTTTGATTACCTCTTTAGTTGAGGTGAGGAGAAGGAGTCATGGAACTCCTAGGTGGTGGCTTGCTCCTTTGGACTCTAGCAGAAACCCCATTCATCTTTATCTTGGCAAAAGGCATAGTCTTTCCCTCTAGCTGAAGCATGCAGATGAACTCTCCCTTCTTAGAGACCCTTGGTTGCAAAACCAGCTCCCCTTTGTTAGTATCCAACTTGATCTCATTCAAATTCTTGTAACCAACCACTTCAAAGACCTCCTTTTCAGTGGTGTCTTCAAACAACTTGGCCAAGCAGCAGCCATCAAAAATCTCTCCTTCGTAGCCTTCAAACTCTGGCTAGTTCCTTCCAAGTTGCTTCAGCTTCTTGATCTCCATTAAGAAGGCTTGCTCATTCTCCAGCTTATTCCCCTTGGAGTCAAACCTTAGAACTTTCTTCTTGTTCAGCTTCAGCTCAATAGTGCATTCCTTAGCATCAAACAAACGAGTTAGCAATGGTGATTTCTAGACATAGAGTTCACAATCAAGCAAGCTAGATCCAATCTCTTGTAAAATAGCCCTTTGCTAAACATCTTAACAAGAACTAACTCTCATTAGTGATAAAACATTAAGAAAGCATTAATAGACAACTCTATTCCAGTCAAGATGCTCCTCAAACAGTCAATCTATTGAGCCAATGCCAGCAAATCCTCTATTAAACAAGATCAGCATTTCATCAAACACTTGGTGGGCATAAGAGAAAGCTAACATCCTAGATGAGTGTCATCAAGACAAATCTAGTTTAAGAACAGATTAATAGAGAGGAACCCATATACTGAAGCACTAAACAAGCCTTAATCAAGTCCTAAATCCCTTTAATCTACCACATCTAAGAACCCTAAGAAAACTACTCACTAATACTCATGTTTAACACCAAATCATAAATGAAAAGGATGTTAATCATGATTAAAAGAGAGAATAAAGAAAGATTAAAGGCAAATACTCAATTATATTAAATAAAGCAAAGGATTTGTCATACAAACTCAAAGAAAATGCTTAAGAACAGTAAATTGGCAAGACTTGTCGAAAATCTGGAAAAGAGGCTATTTATAGCCTAAAAAAGGAAGCCCTAGAGTAATCGCAAAAATGTAAATAAAACAGGCTCGGACTGGGTTTGCATCGATCAGTTGTAACATTCAGGGTTTATCATTGCAAATCGTATCGGTCAGGGGAGTGATCGTTGCAGTGACCAAAATTGACTCGGCGCTTTTGTACCGATCACTTCTGATCGATACATCTGAGTGATATGCTCGTATCGGTCACTTCTTGATCGATGCTCCTGCCTGAAAATCTTGTATCGATTACCCTTTTGATCAATATCCTCCGTGCTCTGACCGAAAAGCTTTGCAGAGATTGTCTGCTTTGATCCCTTTTGCTCCCTTTGGTCCACTACCTTCCCAGATCATCCTCAAAGCTCCCCCACACTCCTTTTAGCTCCATAAGCACCTAAAAACATCCATAATGCAAGAAAAATGCAAAATATATCCTAAATGCAACCTAAGTCTAAAAGGAGAAGAAAATGGGACAAAAACTAAGGGAAACATGCAAAAGAGACCCAAAATATGTACTAAATGTAGGCCTAAATGGTGTAAATACAAGAGATATCAACACCCCCACACTTTCTTTTTGCTTGTCCTCAAGCAAATAAGAACAAATGAGAGAGTGAGGTTTGAAGGTGGGCATTCAGATTCCAAAAGTGCAAAGGTAAAGAGATGGTATCAATGCTTAAGTGCCTAGTTGTAGGATGCAAACATAATCAGCTATACTTTAAAGAACCTAACCATTCTCATCATGTTTCAAAATGATCTCAAATCTCAACCTTGGCAAATGCTCAAATCAACCAACTCTTTAACATTCAATTAAGATCAGAATATGAATCATGCTTATGCAAATCAAGTGAAGACATTTGGTTGAAGGGTAAGGTTATGAGATAAGAATGATCTCATTTAAGCAAAGGGTCAATAAACATAAGGGATCACTCAATGAAAAGGATTTTATCTTAGGCAAAATGCTAAAGGTAAACGCACACTTATGCATGCAAATCAAAGCTCCCTTCTACCCAAATATGAATCCTAAGCACTTCTAAACCCAAAAGTGAACCCCTAAGTCTACCTTTTACCCTTCTTCATGGCTGGGGAAACTTCTTCTTTTTGCTTGTGTGGCTGCTACTTTTTGGTTGGGACTTGCTCTTCTTTGTGGCATTGGCACCTTCATCACCTTTGGTGGATTTCTCTTTGTCTGATTTTTCTTCTTTTGACCTCTCTGATCTTTGTTGCTGGCGCCTTTCTTCTTTAAACTTAGAGCTTTTTCTTTCCTTTATTTAACCACAACTATAGACTGTTTCTCCTTTTCTACCATTTCAAATCTTTTCCTTTTCTTTTAAAACATATATACATGAAGTTCAAACCACTTACACTACCCTTTTTAACCCAAAACTCCTATCCTAGAATCAAGCTCAAGATGCAAGCTGATATCTACAAGAGAGCTAATCATTGCCAGCCTTATTCCTAACACTTTTTTCCAAGACAAAATCAAAAATGCAATGCAAAGGCCTCACAGCTCTCACAATAGTGTTTAGGCTCAAAAGGAGGTTTTGGTTAAGGGTGTGGATTAACTGTCCCAGAAGTATGAGGATCAGCTACTTGGATCAACAAGAGTGGTAGAAAGGAAAAAGATGATCCAAATATGTATAAGGTAGTCATGAATTCACTTTTCAATGCATAAGACATGGTAATTAAAACTTCAAATTAAAGTTCAAGTTGATAGAGTTGATTTTCAGAGAACAAGTGCTTTCAGAACTAGATGAGAAGACAAAATCTAGCAATCTAAGCATGATTCAGCCTTAACTTGAAGCATTCAATTGATGCATCAAACAACTAGCCACTTAAACACTAAAACCATCTCTAATCACTAAGCACTTTACAATGAAAATTCATCATAATGCCTTATGCAAATGCAATGCAACCTATATGTCAACAATAGACTCAATCCTAGAAGAATGAAATGCAACTACATGCTTTTTTTTTGGTTTGCAAAAATGCAAAATTTTTAAAATTTTTGATTTTTTTTTGTGTTTTTCTATACCATATATGAATGCATGATATGCATGAGACTCAAAGTGAAAAGAAAAAGAAAAACTACGAAAACAAAACACAAAGTCAAACCCCAAATCTCTCCCCCACACTTAAATTACACAGTCTCTTGTGTAATGAAAGCAATGAGAGAGAGAAGCAACAGAATATAATACAAAATAGAAAAAGATGCAATGGTATAAACAATGGGGAGGATGTGGTACCTTTCTTAATTTTAGGAGTGGTGGGACAATCCAGAGGTCTGAGGAGACTTGCTAGCACTCCTCTTGTTTCTCCTCTCATAAACCTTTGTAGAATGCTTTGCTTCTTGTGGTGGTGATAAGCTATTTTTTCTTACGGTCTAATGCAGCAGAGAGGTTATCAAAACTCTAATGCAAGCAATGTTGTAGTAAGGCAAGCAGGAGAGTGTCAATCCACTTCTAGATGATAGAGAATCCACAGAGAATGCAAGGTCTAAGACAAATCTAAGCAAATGAGACAGTTTATGAGAAATAATCTAAAAACTAAATGCAACAACCTAAATGGAATGAAACCTATTTTAAAAATACTAGAAAGGAAGCAGTTACCACGAGGAACAAACAGATAAATTAAAGAGAAGAGCTTCGAATTGTTAAAATTCGACTAGTGGATCGACCACAAGATCGACCACTAGATCGAGCAGAAACGATCGATCTCGTCTAAAACCGTAAGAACAATGAATCTAAAGACCAGGATGCTATCAGGTAATAAGCTAAAGATGATATGAGACGTAAATATGCTAGGAGAGAGGGCTTGAGGGTCGAGATTCATATAAGGGGTTTCAAGGAACGATCTTGGGTTTGAAACTTTGGATCGACTCACTTGGTGAGGATCTCTAAGCCTCGAAAACAAAACAAGATCTATCCGTGGCTTTCGGTATAGATCACTCTTTCATCCTCTCCTCCAAACCCATGGCTTTTGGTGGAAAGAGAGGTCGAAAGGCAAGGAAAACAGATTTCGAACAATGGCTTAACTAGTCCCCCAAACTTCCATGGCTTTTGGGAAGGGGTAACTAGTCTCTAAGGTGAGATTTTTCGAGGTCCCTGGATCCTGTCAAGGTAAGGGACTTCTCGGATCATGAAGCTCTTGGCGTGAGAGTCTTCAAGCATTAATCTTTCAACACCTTAGAAGAGATAGCCTTAAAAACGTTTAGAAAACAAACCAAGATCGAACTTTTTCTACCCCTTAATCCTCTCAACCCCGAACCCAAAGTAAACTACTCACTACACATAAAGTAAATCAAGCAAGGTGGAAGAAATGAAACGATAAACATGAAACAACGACTAGATTAAACGATAAGGTTCGAGAATACAAAAGCTTGAAAAGAAAACTGGTTCAACAATGGTGTTCTTCCTAAAACGAGAGAGAAAAACTTGAAGGAAAAAGATAAGAAATCTCAAAGTTCTCCAAAATGCATTCGCCGCCTTGCCTAAAATGTCAAAACAGTCCAATGGTCCCCCCTTCGCTAACAGCCAAAAACGGTTGAAAGGACAGAGATCGACCATTGGATCGAGTTGTTCTATCGATCATATCCGGCCATCGTGTCTTCGGCTCGATCCGGGTCTCGATCTTCTTCGGTGAATCGAGTGCTGCATCCGATCTTGGTATCGATCTTTGGGAGGATCGAGTGATGTACTCGATCCAGCTCTCACTCTGCATGGCGTCATTTACGTCCGTACCGATACATCGATTGCTTCACTCGATCTCCATCTCGATCATTATCCTTGGATCGCCTAGTTGGCTCGATCTTCTGGTCGATCAACTCCTAGATCGACCGGCCATGCTCGATCTGCCCCTCGATCACTGGTCCTTAGCATAATCCAGAGCTTCCATGAACTGCTACATCGGCCTCCACACCTCCACGAACCTCCGTGTCTCCAAAGCAACCAGAAACAACCTGGAATGAATGCAAAATGCAGAGAAAATGCACATGCTGATGCAAGAATGCTCTAGGACCCTAAGTGATGCAATCTAGCCTAAAACATGATACAAATGCATGAAAAACTACCTAACGAGTATGCAGAATGTATGCAATATGTAATGATATCAACTCCCCCAAACTTACTTCTTGCTTGCCCTCAAGCAACAAAAAAAAATAAGTAAGGAAGAGAGGTTTTCAGAAAATTCAAAGGGGTTTTAAACTTTTTGCAAAGGTGCCTTTCGAATAGATCATCTCAATGTCCTAGTTAATAGTTCTAAAATGCTAGGCTTACACTCATACTTCAAAGGACTTAGCCATACTCATCACACAAAGAAATTCAAATCATGAGTCTCTTATTCCTAACAATCAATGAAATTCATCCTTTAACATTCATTAACATTCGAACCATGAATCAAACTTATGCACTTTAAAGCAAAACACATTTGGCTAAGGGTTATGGTTATGAGTATAGAATGATCTCATTTGAAAAGGGTTTACAATTAGACAAGGGTTTCTCTCAAAAATGGTTTGAACTAATGCGCAATGCTAAAGGTAAAGGCAATTTATGCATACATGATTAGATTCTCATCTACCCATGTAAACTATCAAACAGTCCTGTACCCCTCTCATTTAAGAAATTTAATCCTCACTCACCTCTTAAGAGTCTACCCCTTCTTCTCAACTTAGCAATCCCCAATTCAAAATAAAGACATTTTTAAACTTTTTAGGCTAGTGAAAAGGTTTTGAAAAATATTTTTGCTCTTAGAAATTTCTTATTAGTAGCTCTCTTATTATTACTATTTTTCTCTTCATTTTTTATTTATTTATTTGGCACTTAGGCTCTTTTTATTATTATTATTATTATTAATTTTTTTTTTCTTCTTTCTCTTTTTTTTTTTCTTTTTTTTTTTATTTTATTATGGAGAGCTACCTCCTGAAATTAGAGCATACTTATGTTTTAAAAACAAACCTTTCACTTAAAACCTCATTTCTTTCCTTAAAACACAAACTCTTTTGAACCGAAAACAAATTCACAAGAAAGCAACCCCAATGATCCCCCAAACTTATCCTAAGCCTACACCTAGCTTCAAAATGTAAAGCTAGCAATCAATTATGAAAACCAAATCATGTCACCTAAACCTAACACTTTATGCCAAGTTCAAACCAAAAATAAAGCCTCACAAAGATGTCACACAAGAACATTTGGCTTCAAAGGAGGGTAAGGCTCAAGGAGGGAGTTCTACTTAGGCTCACAAAGAGTGGTAAAAAGGAAGAAGAGAGCCTAAATATTTTAAAACCATGTTTTCATTTTCAAATGCATAAGAATGATAATTAGATTTTCAAATTAAGGTTTTCACTTAGTAGGATGAGTTTCAAATCATGAGAGTTCAATTCAAGCCACGAAAATCCTAACTAGTGATCCAAGCATGGTTAGAACTTACTTTCAAAGCATAAACAAAGCATTAGAGAACTACTAACTAGGGCATTGAAATGATTCATAAGTAAAACACCTTTTTAAGAAATCCTAACCCCTTATGCAAAATGCAAACAACCTAGGTGATATGAGAAATTCTAGACTCAATCCTAACATGTTTTTAAAGAGATGAATGCAACTACATGAATCTTGGAAAAAATTTTAAAAATTTTACCAATTTTTCATGAACTAAGACTCAAGGATGCAAAAAGGAAAATAAGATCAAAGAACACAAGATTAAATCACACAAGTACTCCCCCAAACTTGCTTGACACCGTCCCGGTGGCAAACTCATCCGAAGGAGCAAACAAACACAATGCAAGAAACAAATATGTGCGGTTATATACAATGGAGGAAGGTTGTTACCTCTTGTCTAGGCTCGGCTGGAACTTGAGGATGTTCCAGAGGAGCTAGAGATTGTTGCCTTTCCTTTGTTGCCTGGTTCTTGGAGGGAGTGGCGAGCCGGTTGAATGTTTTCTCCTTGGGTCTCGCGGATCACAACTCCTCCGGTTGAGAGTCTCCTCTTCTCGGGTTGTTGTATCTCCTGGCTTTCAGCTGGCTTAGGCTGGCTTCCTTGGAGTTGTTTGACCTTCTTCCCCAGCTTCTTAAGCATCTTCCCTTGCCACTTGTTTATCTTCCGCTGCATCTCCACCACCGAGGCTAAGAACTTCTCGGTTTTGGTCTTAGGCTCAAAATCCAGCTTGGGAAGTGTGTAAACCTCGGGCATCTCATCCTCTGTTCCTGGAGACTCTGACCTTTGGCGCGGGTCAATGGCTGAAGCAGGCGGTCCTCCTAAGGGGGCAAAGCATTCTTCCTCCGTGGGTAAGAACTCAATGTTCCCAACACCAAGCAGCTCGGTCTCGTCTTTGTTGGGGAGGATGCACACTCTCTTCTTGTCTTCCTCATCTATGAAGAGGTAAGCATAAAACCCTTCTGCTGGCGTGCGTCCCAAGCTATCGGTGTTTCTCATGTATGCTTCATCCATGAAAGCTCTGTTTGGGACGTGAGCAAAGTCATGGATGGGCACACCGGCTTGCACGAACAAAGGGGTAAGGAAACTGCCAATGTAGGAAGACGTTGCCTTGCACCGTAAGGCATAAGCCTTGTACTTCACAAGAGAAGCCGCGAGCACACAGCCGTAATTCACTTCATCGCCGAGTTCATCTTCTATGGGTTCTTCATTCCCATCCGGATCAGACACCAAATGCTTCACGCATTGGAAAAGGAAGCACAGCTCCGTCTTCGTGACAGTAGGAGCAACAGACCTCCCACTGAATGTATTAGCTATCAGCTTCAAAGTATACCTCAGCACCGGATTCCTAACTCTCTTGATCTTGGCGGTTTTGGCTTTGTAGTCTTCATTGCTGATTAGGTCCCAAAACTCGTCGGCTTTCTTAAAGGCTGGGAACTCCACCTTGTGTGCATCAGCCTTGAGACCGTAGGCTTGGCATAGCTCGGGGATGGATAGTGTGTAGGCTTGGCGGCCAACCTTGAAGTAGAGACGGCCTTGAGAAGGAACAGGTGCACTCGGATTCTCGTACCGGAACTCCAAAGTGGCTAGGAAATCTATCGTCACTTCGGGAATTGTAGGGCAGTCCATCCGCGATAAGCACCTCAGACCAATATTCATGAGGAGTTGGTCGAAGTCTCCAAGGATCCCGAGCCTGGACAGAAGCTCTCGATCAGCAAACTTTGTAGGTTCAAACCGGAGCCTCTCCAACCTCTTCTTATCCCTCTTCTCATCTTTGCTCCACCGGACCCTCTCTTGAACTACCACTTCTTGTGTTTCTCCTTCTTGCACTCGCTCCTCTCTTGTTCTCTTTGGTGCCATTGCTCCTGAAACAAATTTTTCAAGAGAATGATTAGCAAGAGGCGATTGAATGAGAATAAGAGAAGAGGAGAAGAAGATTTTTATATAAACTATTCCAGAATTTTGGGGATCAAATAAAAAAATAATAGCTAGATAAAAGGAAATAAAATCTTTGAGATACTGAAAATTCAGAATTTTTCCTATTACTTAGCTAATTTTAAAAATTCAAACCCGATCCTATATCCTAAAACAAGAACTTGCGATTTTTAAGGGGATTTTCTTGAAATAAAATCATTAAACTTTGAAAATACCTTTGCAAGAGTAGAGGATATCTTTGCTAAACTTTAAAAGCTTTTAAATTCTCACTCTTTTTGTAAGAAAAACTCGAGCAAACAGAAATGAGAGGGTGAGGAATAAATTGAAACATTTAAAGAGTTTAACAAACCAAAACAATGGGTGGTCAAGGTGGTTTCTGACAAAAGTCTTGGTCAAGGCACATCTTTCATGGTCAAAGATGCTTGCCTTGACCAAGTTTCGAATTTAAAAATTGGAGGGAAAGGAGTAAAGGAGGGAAAGAGAATTGTTACCTCGGCATGAGATCGAGTCCTTTTGGTCGATCTAGGACTCGATCTCATGCCTAAAATGGCTTAGATCGAGAGGGTTACTCGATTTGTGACTCGATTCAAGGTGAATCGAGTCCTGGATCGATTGGCTCTCTCGATCATTGAGATGTTGGCTCCTCGGCTAAGTCCCTCTCATCGAGCTATGTCCTCGATTTAGGGGTCGATTTAGCATAGATCGAGTGATGGATCGAGTCGAGTGATCGATCAATTTTCAACAGATTTTCCGAGAGAAATTAGATCGGTCGATCCTATTTGGATCGATCGATCCTTTTTCGTCAAGGTCGATCTTGTCACTCGTTCTCGTCTAGATCGACTGGCTCCTCTCGATTCACTGGCTCGATCTAGCAAAGATCGAGCCAGGATCAGTCGATCTAGCACTCGATCTCTAGCTTTATCTTAACCCCTATTGCCCCTTTTGGAACCCAAAGACAAGGTTTAGATTCCTTATACCAGTTCCTACACACTAAAAACATAAAACTGAAAGAGAAATGAAAGCAAAAATATGTACAAGATAAACATGGGAATGCCTCCCAAGTGCGCTTTCTTTAACGTCTTTAGCTAGACCTTACTTGGTCTAGGCGGATGGTGGGTCTTGGAGAAGCACCGAGGTACTCTCCTTGTCAAAACTGTCCGCCAGGTAGGGCTTGACTCTGTGTCCGTTGACGGTGAATGCACTACCACTTCTTCCCATCAGAGTAACAGCTCCATATGGCAAGACCTCTTGAATCACGAACGGTCCGCTCCACCTTGATTTCAGCTTGCCCGGGAAGAGCTTTAGCCTCGAGTTGTACAGCAACACCAGTCCTCCTTCCTTAAGTTCCTTGGCAACCAATTTCTTGTCATGAGCCTCCTTAGTCCGCTCCTTGTAGATCTTGGAACTCTCGTAAGCATTCAACCTCAACTCGTCCAGTTCGTGTAGCTGAATAAGACGCCTTTCCTGAGCCGTCTTGAGATCAAAGTTCAGCCTCTTCACAGCCCACAATACACGGTGTAGAGTAAAAGGGGTTGTACCAATCGGCGTCTTGAAGGCAGTACGGTAGGCCCAAAGAGCATCGTCCAGTTTCACTGACCAGTCCTTCCTTGTTGCTCCAACGGTCTTCTCCAGAATAGCTTTGATCTGCCTGTTAGAGACTTCCACCTGACCGCTCGTTTGAGGATGATACGGTGTAGCCACCTTATGCTTAACCCCATACTTTCTCAAGAGGCTCTCAAAAACCTTGTTTACAAAATGGCTTCCTCCATCACTTATAACAACTTTGGGTACCCCAAACCTTGGAAAGATGATACTCTTGAACAACTTGATCACAACCTTAGAGTCGTTTGTAGGGGAAGCAACAGCCTCAACCCATTTGGAGACATAATCCACAGCTACTAAGATGTACTTGTTGCCGTATGAAGAAGAAAAAGGCCCCATGAAGTCAATACCCCACGCATCGAACACGTCAATCTCGAAGATAGGAACTTGAGGCATTTCATTCCTCTTGGTAATGTTCCCTGCTCGCTGACATGCCTCACAGCCCTTCACAAACTCGTGTGCATCTTTGAAGATTGAAGGCCACCAGAAACCCGCTTGCAAAACTTTCGTGGCAGTTTTGAATGAAGCGAAGTGTCCTCCGTAGGAAGAGTCATGGCAATGATAGAGGATATCCCTGGCTTCTTCCTTTGTAACACATCTTCGGTACAAGCTGTCTACTCCTCTTTTGTATAGGTAAGGCTCATCCCAAAAGTAGTCACTAGCCTCCCTCAAAAACCTTTTCTTGTGATAGCTGTTGAGATGTGTTGGCTCTTCACCACACGCTAGGTAGTTCACCATATCAGCATACCATGGTAGATCCTCCTCTTTAAAACTCAACACTTCCTCAAACCTTCCTTCTAGCTTCCCACAAACAGCAGTAGTAATCGCCATAAGTTGTTCTTCTGGAAGAGAATCGTCTAAAGGGAGAGACTCGTTGATCCTTAGTCTTGAGAGGTGGTCAGCGTCTCCATTTTCTATCCCCTTCTTGTCTTTAATTTCCATGTCAAACTCCTGGAGTAAGAGAATCCATCTTAAGAGCCGAGGCTTAGTGTCTTTCTTTGAGTAGATGTATCGTAGAGCAGCATGATCTGTGTATACAATAGCCTTGAAGCCAACGAGATACGATCTGAACTTCTCAAAGGCGAAGACTACTGCAAGCAGCTCCTTCTCCGTAGTGGTGTATCGTGATTGCGTGTCATCCAAGGTCCTTGAAGCATAATAGATCACATGTAGCTTCTTGTCCTTCTTCTAACCAAGGACTGCTCCTACAGCATAGTCACTAGCATCACACATAATCTCAAAAGGGAGAGACCAGTCTGGTGCTTGGACTATAAGGGCTGACGTGAGGGCTTCCTTGATGGTCACGAAAGCCTTCAAACACTCCTCATCGAATACAAACTCAGCTTCCTTGCATAACAGCCGTGTAAGGGGGCGTGCAATCCTGGAGAAATCTTTGATGAAGCGCCTATAGAACCCTGCGTGTCCCAAGAAGCTTCTAATCCCTTTAACATTAACCGGCGGCTCCAAACCCATCATAACCTCAACCTTAGCCTGATCAACCTCAATACCCCTCTCTGAAATCTTGTGACCGAGCACTATCCCTTCCTTGACCATGAAGTGGCATTTCTTCCAGTTCAGCACCAGGTTTGTTTCTTCACAACGTTTAAGTACCCTGCAAAGATTCAACAAACACGCAGGAAAGGACGCACCATACACAGAGAAGTCATCCATAAACACCTCTACCATCTCCTCTATAAGATCGGAGAAGATTGACATCATACACCGCTGAAAGGCATCCTTCGATATGCGAAGGTACCGTAGGGACATGTAAAAGTCGTTTTCTCCTGATCGTTTGGGTGAATAGGTATTTGAAAGAAACCGCTATACCCATCGAGAAAACAGTAGTAAGGGTGATTTGCAAGTCTCTCAAGCATCTGATCAATAAAAGGCAAAGGGAAATGGTCTTTTCTAGTCGCAAGGTTAAGCTTTCTATAATCAATACACATTCTATGACCAGTAATGGTCCTAGTAGGGATAAGTTCATCCTTTTCATTCCTTATGACCGTGATCCCTCCCTTCTTAGGCACCACGTGTACAGGTGAAACCCACGTGCTGTCACTTATGGGATAGATCACGTCGGCCTCTAAAAGCTTAAGGATTTCCTTCTTAACAACCTCTTTCAAGTTAGGATTCAAACGCCTTTGATGTTCTACAGAATTGGCGTTCTCATTATCCAAGTGAATCCTATGAGTGCAAAGCATTGGTGAAAGGCCTTTGATGTCACTTAAAGAGTACCCAATGGCCTTCCTATACTTTCTCAGCTCAGTTAAGAGCGAGTGCAACTCATCATCACTAAGGTTTTCATTTACTATCACGGGATAGGTGTCATTAGGTCCTAAGAAGGCATACCTTAGCCCTTTTGGGAGCTCCTTAAGGTCCACCTTTGGGGCTAACAGCTCACTCCAGTCATCCTCGTGGCTGTTGTTGTTGTTTTCCTCCTTGGAACTCTCCTTTGAACTCGAGGCATGGCCCTTCAGACTGCTTTCCTCTATCGCTATCCCTTCTGTGATCGAGTCTTCCAGTCGATTTTCCTCTCGATGTCGTCTAGATCGAGCTATTTCACTCGATTCACCTACTCGATTTGATATGGATCGAGTAAGGGATCGAGACGTTGAGTCGATCTCTTGATTGGACTCCAAAATGATCGGGAGGTCTTTCTCGATCGTCAACTCGATTGTTTCTTCTGATCGAGCATCATTCTCGATCTGTTGGTCGATTGTTGCACCGGATCGAGTTGGGTTCTCGATTAGCCTGTCGATCTGACTCCTGGATCGAGTGATAGCGTCGATCTCGGGGTCGATTTCTAGGCAACATTCTTCCTCATTCTTGATGATTCTCCTCGAATCTAGCAGGTTCACGTACTCTTGGGTCCTTTGGTCCACATAGCCAAACTCTCCTGGCTCCTTAGTGAGTGCTAGCTTCAAATGGTCTTCTAAAGCTAGCTCTTCCAGCAACTCATCCGCCAAGGCATCCATCGTTTCGATATAGAAAGCTTGTCCTTCAATGGTTGGCTTCTTTAGAACCTTATTGATGTCAAAGTCTAGCCTGATCTCTTTCCCCAAATGCAAGGCAGTCTTCCCATTCTTCACGTCTATTATGGCTCCGGCGGTTGCGAGGAATGGTCTCCCTAAGATGAGTGGGTCTTTCGGCTCCTCGTCCATCTCCAGCACTACAAAGTCTGTAGGTACATTCACACCACTGATTCGCACCGGTAAGTCTTCGAGCAGCCCTACCGGTAATCTCACGCTCCTATCAGCCAGCACCAATGAGATCCGACATTCCTTAAACCGAGTGAAACCAAGCTTCTTAGCCACGGAGTGAGGCATCAAGTTTATGCTAGCTCCGAGATCACACAAGCAACTCTTGAACTCTAGGGGACCTAAAGCACAAGGTATGGTGAAGCTTCCCGGATCTCCCAGCTTCTTAGGTACTATCTCCTTATGAATAACCGCGCTACACTCTTCGCTTAGTACAAGCACCTCTTTGCTTTCTTTGTTCTTCTTCACAAGGGTGTCCTTGAAAAACTTAGCGCACTTGGGCATCATAGCGAGACAGTCTACAAGAGCCAACTTTATCTCCACGTCTCTCAAGTGCTTCTCAAACAGGATCCGGTGTTTCTCTATTAACTGCTTTTTGAAACGACCCGAAAATGGTAACTTTGGTACGTAAGGTGGGGGAACGTAGTCATCCTTTTCCTTGATGGTTTTCTCAGCCTTTTTCTCAATGAATGCCTTGTCACCTCTTCTCGGTCCTTGGATCCATACGTTGTCAAAGTTTATCTCCTCATTAGCAGCTGAAAGTTTACCCTCCCCCTCTTGAATTACAACGTCCTTGTTGTTCTTGGTAGAGACCGGAGGCTCAATCTCTTTGCCACTTCCTAACGTAATAGCATTGGCATACTCCTTGGGGTTTTGCTCACACTTTCCCGGGAGGCTGTTCTGTCCACTCGTGCTTGCCTTGCCCTTCTCCAGCTGCTTTATTTTGTTGTTGAGGTTTGTGATTTGAGTGGAGAAGTCGGTTAAGGATGAATCTAGCCGAGTGTTCATTTCAGCGAACTTCTGATTTGTAGAAGCTTGCCCTTGTATTAGCTGTTGGAACATTGCTTAAACCGGATCAACTTGTTGTTGCATCGGTTGTTGTGGCTGTTGAGGTGCAAAGCCCGGAGGGTAGTTGGTAGTATAACCCTTGTTTTGTTGTTGTTGCCCTTGACTTTGGAAATTGCCTTGCCCTTGACCTTGGAAATTGCCTTGCCCTTGACCTTGGAAACCACTGCTCGGTTGAAAACCTTTGTTGTAAGGGATGAAAGGCTTAGCTTGTTGAGCAGGGTACACTTGATCTTGAGGGTTGGCTACATTGGTGTTTCGGTAAGAGAGATTGTTGTTTTGGTAGCCTTGGTTTTAGCCTTGAGACTTGTAGTTGTTTTGTCCGGCCACCCAATTTGCTTCTTCTTGGCTTAGCTCTACCTCCTCTTGGTTTTCATCAGCTTCACCAACAAAGTGAACATGCTTCTGGTTAGCTAAAACCAACTTGTCAATCTTCTCATGCAACGATTTGAGCTCCTTCTTGTGAGACTCTAATTCTGATCCCCTTGGTGCTCGGTCATAATCCTCAGCATAGTTTCCATCACTCAACGCTAGGTTCTCTATCTGCTCCATACCCTCTTCTACTTCTTGACCGAGGAAATTCCCTTTGCTGGCTGTATCAAGCAACAACCGGATCTTTGGTGATGCCCCACGGTATATGGTACTGAGTAGAGTCTCCTCACTGAATCCGTGATGAGGGCATTGGATCGTGTAATCTTTGAAACGCTCCATAGCCTCATTGAATGTCTCATTGTTCCTTTCAGTGAAACCGCTGATTTCGCTTCTCAACCGAGCAGTCCTGGTGCTTGAGAAGAACTTTGAGAGGAAAGCCTTCTTACATTCAGCCCATGATGTGATGGTGCCTTGTGGGAGGGTCTTCTCCCAATGTTTAGCTTTGTCTCCGAGTGAAAAGGGGAAGAGACGCAGCTTGAAGGCATCTTCTGATATACCGTTGATCTTAATCATTCCACACACTTGCTCGAAATTGTCCAAGTGCTCCAAGGGGTCTTCCATTGCTAAGCCGTGGAACTTGTTGTTTTGCACCATAGATATGAACCCCGGCTTGATCTCAAAGTTATTGTTTTGTACCGGAGGAGGAGTGATCCCAAACCTATTGTGGTGGGTATTGGGAGCATCTCCGGCTCCTATGATCCTCGGAGGTCTAGCCGCGTGTTGGGGGTTTCCATTGCCCCGTCCTGCTGGAGGTAATCCTTCTGGATGCTCTTGTGCAACCATGTCTTCAAAGTTAACCAGACCTTGCTGAACAATCTCCTCAAAGGCTCTTGTTTGATCTCCGACTCTTCTTTGTCGTGAGTGACCAAGCTGATGAACGTTGTCTAAGGGTTGTAGAAGATTGTTGTCTCCCCTTGAACGAAGATTCATGTACCTGAAAACACACGGTTTAGAGTAGTAGGATTAGTAACTTGCAAAAGGTATAGACTTAGTCTTTGCTAAGACCCAAATCTCTATATTCTCTAAGCAACCTAGAATGGCAACGGCGCCATTTGATAAGCTATTTTTTCTTACGGTCTAATGTAGCAGAGAGGTTATCAAAACTCTAATGCAAGAAATGTTGTAGTAAGGCAAGCAGGAGAGTGTCAATCCACTTATAGATGATAGAGAATCCACAGAGAATGCAAGGTCTAAGACAAATCTAAGCAAATGAGACAGTTTATGAGAAATAATCTAACAACTAAATGCAACAACCTAAATGGAATGAAACCTATTTTAAAAATACTAGAAAGGAAGCAGTTACCACGAGGAATAAACATATAAATTAAAGAGAAGAGCTTCGAATTGTTAAAATTCGACTAGTGGATCGACCACAAGATCGACCACTAGATCGACCAGAAACGATCGATCTCGTCTAAAACCGTAAGAACAATGAATCTAAAGACCAGGATGCTATCAGGTAATAAGCTAAAGATGATATGAGACGTAAATATGCTAGGAGAGAGGGCTTGAGGGTCGAGATTCATATAAGGGGTTTCAAGGAACGATCTTGGGTTTGAAACTTTGGATCGACTCACTTGGTGAGGATCTCTAAGCCTCGAAAACAAAACAAGATCTATCCGTGGCTTTCGGTATAGATCACTCTTTCATCCTCTCCTCCAAACCCATGGCTTTTGGTGGAAAGAGAGGTCGAAAGGCAAGGAAAACAGATTTTGAACAATGGCTTAACTAGTCCCCCAAACATCCATGGCTTTTGGGAAGGGGTAACTAGTCTCTAAGGTGAGATTTTCCAAGGTCCCTGGATCCTGTCAAGGTAAGGGACCTCTCGGATCATGAAGCTCTTGGCGTGAGAGTCTTCAAGCATTAAGCTTTCAACACCTTAGAAGAGATAGCCTTAAAAACGTTTAAAAACCAACCAAGATCGAACCTTTTCTACCCCTTAATCCTCTCAACCCCTAACCCAAAGTAAACTACTCACTACACATAAAGTAAATCAAGCAAGGTGGAAGAAATGAAACGATAAACATGAAACAACGACTAGATTAAACGATAAGGTTCGAGAATACAAAAGCTTGAAAAGAAAACTGGTTCAACAATGGTGTTCTTCCTAAAACGAGAGAGAAAAACTTGATGGAAAAAGATAAGAAATCTCAAAGTTCTCCAAAAAGTATTCGCCGCCTTGCCTAAAATGTCAAAACAGTCCAATGGTCCCCCCTTCGCTAACAGCCAAAAACGGTTGAAAGGACAGAGATCGACCATTGGATCGAGTTGTTCTATCGATCATATCCGGCCATCGTGTCTTCGGCTCGATCCGGGTCTCGATCCTCTTCGGTGAATCGAGTGCTGCATCCGATCTTGGTATCGATCATTGGGAGGATCGAGTGATGTACTCGATCCAGCTCTCGCTCTGCATGGCGTCATTTACGTCCGTACCGATACATCGATTGCTTCACTCGATCTCCATCTCGATCATTATCCTTGGATCGCCTAGTTGGCTCGATCTTCTGGTCGATCAACTCCTAGATCGACCGGCCATGCTCGATCTGCTCCTCGATCACTGGTCCTTAGCACACTCCCGAGCTTCCATGAACTGCTACATCGGCCTGCACACTTCCACGAACCTCCGTGTCTCCAAAGCAACCAGAAACAACCTGGAATGAATGCAAAATGCAGAGAAAATGCACATGCTGATGCAAGAATGCTCTAGGACCCTAAGTGATGCAATCTAGCCTAAAACATGATACAAATGCATGAAAAACTACCTAATGAGTATGCAGAATGTATGCAATATGCAATGATATCAACTCCCCCAAACTTACTTCTTTCTGATGAGAGGTTTTCAGAAAATTTAAAACCCCTTTGAATTTTCTGAAAACCTCTCTTCAGCAAGAAGTAAGTTTGGGGGAGTTGATATCATTGCATATTGCATACATTCTGCATACTCATTAGGTAGTTTTTCATGCATTTGTATCATGTTTTAGGCTAGATTGCATCACTTAGGGTCCTAGAGCATTCTTGCATCAGCATATGCATTTTCTCTGCATTTTGCATCCATTCCAGGTTGTTTCTGGTTGCTTTGGAGACACGGAGGTTCGTGGAGGTGTGGAGGCCGATGTAGCAGTTCATGGAAGCTCGGGAGTGTGCTAAGGACCAGTGATCGAGGAGCAGATCGAGCATGGCCGGTCGATCTAGGAGTTGATCGACCAGAAGATCGAGCCAACTAGGCGATCCAAGGATAATGATCGAGATGGAGATCGAGTGAAGCAATCGATGTATCGGTACGGACGTAAATGACGCCATGCAGAGCGAGAGCCGGATCGAGTACACAACTCGATCCTCCCAAAGATCGATACCGAGATCGGATGCAGCACTCGATTCACCGAAGAAGATCGAGACCCGGATCGAGCCGAAGACACGATGGCCGGATATGATCGAGAGAACAACTCGATCCAATGGTCGATCTCTGTCCTTTCAACCGTTTTTGGCTGTTAGCGAAGGGGGGACCATTGGACTGTTTTGACATATTAGGCAAGGCGGCGAATGCTTTTTGGAGAACTTTTAGATTTTCTAACTTTTTTCCTTCAAGTTTTCTCTCTCGTTTTCGGAAGAACACCATTTGTTGAACCAGTTTTCTTTTCAAGCTTTTGTATTCTCGAATCTTATCGTTTAATCTAGTCGTTGTTTCATGTTCATCATTTCATTTCTTCCACCCTGCTTGATTTACGTTAGGTGTAGTGAGTAGTTTACTTTGGGTTAGGGGTTGAGAGGATTAAGGGGTAGAAAAGGTTCGATCTTGGTTTGTTTTCTAAACGTTTTTAAGGCTATCTCTTCTAAGGTGTTGAAAGCTTAATGCTTGAAGACTCTCACACCAAGAGCTTCATGATCCGAGAGGTCCCTTACCTTGACAGGATCCAGGGGCCTCGGAAGATCTCACCTTAGAGACTAGTTACCCCTTCCCAAAAGCCATGGAAGTTTGGGGGACTAGTTAAGCCATTGTTCGAAATCTGTTTTCCTTGCCTTTCGACTTCTCTTTCCACCAAAAGCCATGGGCTTGGAGGAGAGGATGAAAGAGTGATCTATACCGAAAGCCACGGATAGATCTTGTTTTGTTTTCGAGGCTTAGAGATCCTCACCAAGTGAGTCGATCCAAAGTTTCAAACCCAAGATCGTTCCTTGAAATCCCTTATATGAATCTCAACCCTAAAGCCCTCTCTTCTAGCATATTTACGTCTCATATTGCCTTTAGCTTGTTACCTGATAGCATCCTGGTCTTTAGATTCATTGTTCTTACGGTTTTAGACGAGATCGATCGTTTCTGCTCGATCTAGTGGTCGATCTTGTGGTTGATCCACTAGTCGAATTTTAACAATTCGAAACTCTACCCTTTAGTTTACCTGTTTGTTCCTCGTGGTAACTGCTTCCTTTCTAGTATTTTTAAAATAGGTTTCACTCCGTTTAGGTTGCTGCATCTAGTTTTTAGATTATTTCTCATAAACTGTCTCATTTGCTTAGATTTATCTTAGACCTTGCATTCTCTGTGGATTCTCTATCATCTAGAAGTGGTTTGACACTCTCCTGCTTACCTTACTACAACATTTCTTGCATTAGAGTTTTGATAGCCTCTCTGCTGCATTAGACCGTAAGAAAAACGCTTATCAGTTCCCAAGCTGATGGTACATGGGCACTTGGCTCATATGATGAGGCTCTTGGTTGTGCCCATGTCCCCCATTGTTCACTAGGCTGTGCATGGAAAGAGTGTCTTCCATGGGGGTTCCATACAGCTTCTTCCTCTTCAGTTGGCTCATCTTGTTGTAAAGGCTCTTCTTGAGGAGGATTGGGCTCATGAGTATGGCTTTGGTGGGAAGTTCTTGCTGATGTAGCTTTGTCTTTCTTGAACTTCCCTTTAACCATTTTCACCAACCCCTTAATGGCTTTGTCTTGCCATTTACACCATTTCTGGAGGGCGTTGATGTGCTCATGAGCCACCTTCAAAGAGCTTCCTTGGCTGGGAACTTTATAAGGTGTGAAGTGAAACTGTCTTGAACTGTAGTTCAACACTTCCTCTTCTTGTGCTTCCCCTTGGTTTCCTGCGCCAGCTGGAGCATCTTCTTGGTCTTCTTCTTCAACCTCTTCGTCTTATGCGTCCTCACTATACTCCTCTCTTTCTCCAGGAACATGGCCGCCTTGGTAAAGCTGATCATCACTTGGATTGAAGCTGATGTTGCTCCTTTTGGTGAAGGAGGTCAGCCTTGGAATAGGGAGAAAGACTTTTGCTGGTGTAATCAAGTCCTTGATGAAAGTGTATACATGCTTTCCACTAATGCTTTTTTCAAGGAAGTGGCTTCTCTTGAGATAGGCTATATCAATGCATTGTGGCTCAAGAGCATCATCTTCATATCCCTCAAGGTTTACTCCACTAGCCAGAAGAACAGCTTGTCACAACTCCTCCAATGTGGATCTGTGGGCTTCTCCCATTTTTCACCTTGCTCAGAACCCAGCTCTGGTAATACTAGAGCTGCTCCATCATGATAGACACATAGCATAGATATCTTTTCGGCGCCTGGAGAGGTTTCCCATCTCTGGTGGTGCCTACAATATCATACACTCCCTGGTATCAGGTGTATCTCCCTTCCTCTGAGATATGTTGTCTCCTTCCTTGCAAAAAGCGTGTTTGCAAGTGCCTTGTGAGCATATCTCACAGCTGGATGCTTCAGGTGCTGATTCCTTCTTGTTCCAGCAATGAATTGCCCAGCCCCAATAGCTTCCCACAGCATGGCATGCTGCTTCCAGGAAATGTGGAAAGTGCTCTGCTTGTTGGTGTAGGACCTTAAATCAAGAGCTTTAGCGATAGCCAAGAAGGTGGAGGTGAACTTCTGATTGCCAATTTCGAAAGAGAACCACCCATCTCCATTAGGAAGCTCACTATCTTCATACCAGACCACTTGGAGGGTGGAGAGGAACTGGTAAGTGAGTTGTTGGTATGATGGGAGCGGTTTTGTAATGAGGCCTTGAAGTTCCATGTTCTCAAACACTGTCTTGCAGTCCATGTAGATCCCTAGTGCCTTCATTGTACTAGCAGAAGGGTATCTTGGGTGCTTGAAGGTGCATTGGTTGAAAGCATCCACGAGTTTCCTAGCACTTGGCTCATGGCAGCAGACTTCTTCCTCTACAGTTGTATCCTTCCTGTTCTGATTGGCGCCTTTATCCCCAACTGGTCTCTTTCCAGCAGGTTTGGATGAGCGCTCAGTTGCAGCGCCCTTCCCTTTGTCTCTGCTTACTCTTGTTGAAGTGGGTGCTTCCTTCTGATGTGCCTTTCCCTTGCTTCGAGCAGCTGTTTTTGTCCTCTCCATGGTACCTTTAAAAACAAAGCTTGAAGATAAGATAAGTGAAAGAATGACACAAGGTTTGTGACCCCTTGGTTCAATCACCCTTGCACTAGTCAGTTGTAGTAAGGGTTTTATGTCAATCCAATGGGAAGAGTTGAAAACAGAAGAGTTGAGAGTAAAGTCTCTAAGTAAAGTAAGCAGAGAATTGGTTTTGTTGCCTAAGCAACAGTTCTAGCAACCTAAGTGAAACAAGCTGCAAACAAAGTAAAAGCAAAAGCAAACTAAGCAATTCTAAGCAAGAAAAACATAGTAAAACAGAGCAAAACAGAGCAAATCCGAAATTCAAATAAGAGAAAGGCAAGTCTCTAGATGTGGTTATTGACTTTGGGGAATTTCAGACATTAACAAAGGCTGTTTCAAACTACATTGATCAAGCAAACAAGCAAGCAATGGTGATTCCTAGACATAAATTTGACACTTAAGCTAGTTAGATCAAATCTCTTGGCAAATAACTCTTTGCTAAACATTCTAACAAGAACCAACTCTCATTAGTGCTAAAACATCAAGCGAGCATGATTAAACAACTCTATTCTAGTCAAAATGCTCCTCAAACAGTCAATCTCTTGAGCCAAGGCCCGCAAATCCTCTATTAAATATGATCAGCATTTCATCAAACACTTGGTGGGCATAAGAGAAAGCTAACAACTTAGACAAGTTTGATCAAGACTAATCTAGCATGACTAACAGATTAATAGAGTGGAACCCATAATCTGAAGCACTTAACAAGCCTTAATAAAGTCTTAAATCCCCCTAATCTACCACATCTAGAAACCCTAAGATGACTACTCACTCATAATCTTGTTTAATACCAAATCACAAAAGAAAAGGATGCTAATCATGAATAAAAGAAAGATTAAAGAAAGATTAAAGCAAATACTTGATTATATTAAATAAAGCAAAGAAATTGTCTTACAAACTTAAAGAAAGTGCACAAGAACAGTAAAATGACATGACCCCTCGAAAACTGGAAAAATGGCTATTTATAGTCTAGAGAATAAAACCCTAGAGTAATGGCATAAATGTAATTAAAAACAGGTTCGGGCTGGGTCAGTATCGGTCAGTTGTGTCGGTCTTCAGTGACCGAAATGGGTCCCTATCGATCTGGAGTGATCGACACATATGACCAAAATTCATCCGGTGTGTTTGTGTCGATCACACTTGACCGATACTGGTGATCGATATGCTCGTATCGGTCACCCTTGATCGATACTCTCTGTGCTCTGACCGAAAACTTCTGCAGAAATCTTCTGCTGTGATCCTTCTTGCTCCCTTCTGCCCACTAGCATCTTGTATCATTCCCAAAACTCCTCCAAGCTCCTCTAAGATCCAAAAGCACCTATAAACATCCAAAATGCAAATTATACTCTAAATGCAACCTAAGTTTAAAAGGAGAAGAAAAGGGGACAAAAGCAAAGGGAAAACATGCAAAAGTGGATCAAAATATGTACTAAATGCAGCCCTAAATGGTGTAAATACAAGGGATATCAACACCCCGACACTTGCCTTTTGCTTGTCCTCAAGCAATTAAGAACAAATGGGAGAGTGAGGTTTGAAAGTGGGCATTCAGATTCAAAAAGTGCAAAGGTAAAGAGATGGTTTCAATGCTCAAGTTCCTAGTTGTAGGATGCAAACATAATAAGCTATACTTTAAAGATCTTAGCCATGCTCATCATGTTACAAAATGATCTCAAATCTCAACTTAGGCAAATGCTCAAATCAATCAACTCTTTAACATTCAATTAAGTTCAGAACATGAATCATGCTTATGCAAATCAAGTGAAGACATTTGGTTGAAAAGGGTAAGGTTATGAGATAAGAATGATCTCATTTAAGCACAAGGGTTCAAAAACATAAAGGATCACTCAATGAAATGACTTCATCTTAGGCAAAATGCTAAAGGTAAAAGCACACTTTTGAATGCAATTCAAAGCTCTCTTCTACCCTTATTTCCCAAAGATGAGTCCTAAGTATTTCTAAACCCAATAGTGAACCCTCTAAGTCTACCCTTTCCTAGATTCTACCCTTTACCCATCTTCATGGCTGGAGAAACTTCTTCTTTTGCTTGTGTGGCTGCATCTTTTTGATTGGGACTTGCTCTTCTTTGTTGTGTTGGCACCTTCATCACCTTTGGTGGATTTATTCTTGGTCAGATTTTTCTTCTTTTGAACCCTTCTAAGCATTGTTGTTGGCGCCAATCCTTCTTTTTAGACTTAGAGCTTTTATTCTCTTTACTTAACCACAATACTAAACTGTTTCCCCTTTTTTACCATTTGAGATCTTTTCCTATTCTTTCAAAACATATAAACATGAAGATCAAACCACTTACACTACCCTTTATGTATATGGTAGCATAAGACATGATAATTAAAAGTCCAAGTTAAAGTTCAAGTTGGTAGAGTAAATTTTCAGAGAACAAATGCTTTTAGTATGAGATGAGAAGACCAAATCTAGCAATTTAAGCATGGTTCAGCCTTAACTTCTAAAAATCATATGATACATCAAACAACTAAGCACTTAAAAACTGAAATCATCTCTAAACACTAAGAAAATTACAAGGAAAATTCATCATAATGCCCTATGCAAATGCAATGAAACCTACATGTCAACACTAGACTCAATCCTAGAAGAATGAAATGCAACTACATGCTTTCTTTTTGGTTTGCAAAAATGCAAAATTTTTTAAAAGTTCTCGATTATTTTGTGTTTTTCTATGCCTTACATGTATGCATGATATGCATGAGACTCAAAGTGAAAAGAAAAAGAAAAACTAAGAAAACGGAAAACAAAGTCAAACCCCAAATCTCTCCCCCACACTTAAATTACACAGTCCCTTCTGTAATGAAAGCAATGGAAGAGAGAAGCAACAAAATATATTACAAAAATAGAAAGATGCAATGGTATAGAACAATGGAAAGGATGTGGTACTTGGTTCAATGGTAGGAGTTGTGGGATGATCCTGAGGTTTGTGGAGGCTTGCTAGCTCTCCTCTTCCTTCTCTCATAGACTTTAGTGGAATGCTCTGCTTCTGGAGTTAGTTGAACCCAGCTTGACCAGAGCTGCTCAGCTTGTGAAGAAGTCCCTTGTGTACCCCATTGCCATATCTCCTGAACTTCAGAGGGGTTGGGATTTGGCGCCTCCCAAGCTGATGGAACATGGGCTCTTGGCTCATAAGATGAGACCCTTGGTTGTGCCCATGTACTCCATTGATCACTTGGTTCTGCATGGGATGAGTGTCTTCTATGGGGGTTCCATATAACTTCCTCCTCTTTAGTTGGCTCAGCTTGGTGAAGTTGCTCTTCTTGTTGAGAGTTGAGCTCTTGGGTGTGGCTGTGGTGGGAAGTTTTTGCTGATGTAGCTTTGTTCTTCCTGAACTTCCCCTTCACCTCCTTCATAAGCCCTTTAATGGCTTTGTCTTGCCACTTGCACCACTTCTGTAGTGTGATGATGTACTCATGAGCTGCTCTCAAAGAGCTTCCTTGGTTGGGAACTTCATAGGGCTGGAAGTGGAACTGCCTTGAGCTGTAGTTCAACACTTCTTCTTCTTCAAGCTCATCTTCTTCATGGGTTCTTCCTTGGCCTTCAGCGCCAGCAGTAGCATTCCATTGTTGTTGTTCTTCTTCTTCTCTGATCTCTTCAGTGTGCTCCTCTTCTTCTTCACTGTCCTCTTCTTCTTCTACTGTAGGAATAGGGCCGCCTATGTAGAGCTCCTCCTCACTCAAGTTGAAATTGATGTTTGATGTTGTGGTGAAGGAGGTTAGCCTTGGGTTTGGGAGAAGGACTCTCACATGCTCCAAGTGATTGTTGAGGAATTGATAAACATACTTCCCCTGCACACTCTTCTCAAGAAAATGACTTCTCTTCAGATACTCCTTATCTATCCAGACAAGAGCTAGAGCATCTTCAGCAAGTTCCTCAAGGTTCACATCACAAGCTAATAGAATTGCTGTCACAACTCCTCCAATGTGCAGTTGTGGATTCTTCTCCCTTCTTCCCTTGTTGACAATCCAGCTCTGATATGTTTGCAGCTGCTCCATCAACAGTCTTACAAGGCATGGGAGCTTGCTTGGTGGAGGGACTTTCACTGCACATCTGCTGGTGCCTGGGCCAGTGTACAATCCATTGTAGAGGAAGTCTCTCTCCTTGCCAGTTAGGTGTGAGGTTTCTTTCCTTGCAAAAAATGTATTTGCAAGCACCTTGTGTGTAAATCTAACTGCAGGGTGCTTCAAATGTTGGTTCCTTGTAGCCCCAGCTTTGAATTCCCCTACTCCAATTGCCTCCCAAAACCTTGTGTACTGTGATTCATAGATTAAGAACTTCTTCCCTCTTTGAAAGTAGGTGCTTAGCCCCAGCGCCCTAGAGAGTTCTGAATGTGATTTTGAACTTCTGTTTTCCAAGCTTGAAAGATATCCATCCATCATATTCAGGGAGCTCACTCTTCTCATAATAAACCACCTTGAGGGTGGAGAGGAATTGATGAGTGAAGCGCTCATAGGAAGGGAGAGGCTGTAGTAGCTCTGTAAGCCCCATCTGTTCAAAGGTGCAGATGCAGTCGTCATAGATTCCCAGCTCCTTCATTGTGGAGGGGCAAGGATATCTTGTTGGCTTGAAGGTGCATCTACTGAATCCCTACATGAGTTCCCTAGCACTGTACTTCATGGGTGGAGCTTCTTCCTTAACAGCTTTTCCCTTGCCTCTCTGCTTGGCGCTTTTATCCTTAGCTGGCCTCTTTCCAGCGGCCTTGGATGAAGTCTCAGCAGCTTTGCCCTTTCCCTTTTCTTGCCTTACTGTTGGAGATGTTGGTGCTTCCTAAGGTGCTTCTCCCTTTTTCCCAGCAGCTATTTTTGTTCTTCCCATGGTACCTTCAAAAGCAAAGCTTGAAAACAAGGTAAGTAAAAGAATAAAAGCTGCAGAACCAAATAGCTGAAAGCTTTTAATGGAGAAACTCTTTAAGCTAAGAAAAGTCTAACAAGTCCTAACAACAAGCTGACACTTATTCAAAGCAAGAAGACATTCTAGCAAAATGGTTCTTAGGCAAAAGAGATGATGATCTTGGAAAAGGATGAAGATGAGCAAGTAATGAGATAAATAGATATTAATCAGAACTTCAACATCTAGCTTGATATCTCAAAATAAATCCAAATTGCAAAACCATAGCACAACAATCAAAACTAAACATTGCTTGCTCTTAAAAACTTCATATAAGCGATTTTTACCATAAGCTAAGAGTAAGAGCAAATAGAGATAGTTTAGGAAGCAAACCTTTAGTGAGCTTCTGAACACTTAAAGAAAGAAATAAAAGAGAAAAAGAACTAGTTTTTTCGAGCTTTAGGTGAGAAGAAGAGTGAGTTTGAGTGTGAAGAGAAGTGAAGAAAGTTGTTGCTTAAATAGAGAGAGAAGAGAGGAAACCAAAGGAATCAAAGGTTGGTGAGGGAACATAAGGAATCAAAAGGGTGGGGGACAAAAACAAAAGTGTTCAGAAGCTAGGAAAGAGGTCAGATGGAATCCCATTTGAAAATTCAAACTCCTTTGGCTCCAAACCAAAGGAGGTAAAATTTTTTGAAGTTGAGACACTTACCTCGGATGGAGTTTTGGTCAGTCTGACCGATATTACTGACCGAAATTGTATTTTCGATCATGAGTGATCGACACTAGAGACTGACGTGCTTCCTGGGATTAGTATCGGTCATTAGTGATCGATACACTTGACTGAAATACATCCGGCATGATTGTGTCGATCTTGAGTGATCGATACTGGTGACCGATATGATTCCAAGAATCTCATCGATCATCAGTGATCAATACACTGGACCAAAAATCATACAGTGTGTTTGTGTCGATCAAGTCTGATCGATATGTATGACCGAAAATTGTCCTGCTTTCAAAACTTCTTTCCTGACCGATATGTTGACTGGTATAGACTGGCTCCACTGATATCGGTCAATTATGAACGATGCTGATGACCGAAAATCTGTGTATTGGTCTGTCATGACCGATACAAATAACCGATATCAGCCATAATACACCTGTTCTTTGTCCCCATCAAACTTTCTCAAACCCCAGTTCGAAATCCTATTTCTATACACTAACACAAAGCATAAAAGATGAACTAGAAAGCATAATATATACAAAAAGATACCATGGGACTACCTCCCAAGTGTGCTTGTTTAAAGTCACTAAGCTTGACTTTGATTACCTCTATAGTTGAGGTGAGGAGAAGGAGTCATGGAACTCCTTGGTGGTGGCTTGCTCCTTTGGACTCTAGCAGAAACCCCATTCATCTTTATCTTGGCAAAAGGCATAGTCTTTCCCTCTAGCTGAAGCATAAAGATGAACTCTCCCTTCTTAGAGACCCTTGGTTGCAAAACCAACTCCCCTTTGTTAGTATCCAACTTGATCTCATTCAGATTCTTGTAACCAACCACTTCAAAGACCTCCTTTTCAGTGGTGTCTTGAAACAACTTGGCCAAGCAGCAGCCATTAAAAATCTCTCCTTCGTAGCCTTCAAACTCTGGCCAGTTCCTTCCAAGTTGCTTCAGCTTCTTGATCTCCATTGAGAAGGCTTGCTCATTCTCCAGCTTATTCCCCTTGGAGTCAAACCTTATAACTCTCTTCTTGGTTAGCTTCAGCTCAATAGTGCATTCCTTAGCATCAAGCAAACGAGTTAGCAATGGTGATTTCTAGACATAGAGTTCACAATCAAGCAAGCTAGATCCAATCTCTTGTAAAATAGCCCTTTGCTAAACATCTTAACAAGAACTAACTCTCATTAGTGCTAAAACATTAAGAAAGCATTAATAAACAACTCTATTCCAGTCAAGATGCTCCTCAAACAGTCAATCTATTGAGCCAAGGCCAGCAAATCCTCTATTAAACAAGATCAGCATTTCATCAAACACTTGGTGTGCATAAGAGAAAGCTAACATCCTAGATGAGTGTCATCAAGACAAATCTAGTTTAAGAACAGATTAATAGAGAGGAACCCATATACTGAAGCACTAAACAAGCCTTAATCAAGTCCTAAATCCCTTTAATATACCACATCTAAGAACCCTAAGAAAACTACTCACTGATACTCATGTTTAACACCAAATCATAAAGGAAAAGGATGTTAATCATGATTAAAAGAGAGAATAAAGAAAGATTAAAGGCAAATACTCAATTATATTAAATAAAGCAAATGATTTGTCATACAAACTCAAAGAAAATGCTTAAGAACAGTAAATTGGCAAGACTTGTCGAAAATCTGGAAAAAGAGACTATTTATAGCCTAAAAAAGGAAGCCCTAGAGTAATGGCAAAAATGTAAATAAAACAGGCTCGGACTAGGTTTGCATCGATCAGTTGTAACAGTCAGGGTTGATCATTGCAAATCGTACCGGTCAGGGGAGTGATCGTTGCAGTGACCAAAATTGACTCGGCGCGTTTGTACCGATCACTTCTGATCGATACATCTGATTGATATGCTCGTATCGGTCACTTCTTGATCTATGCTCCTGCCTGAAAATCTTGTATCGATTACCCCTTTGATCGATATCCTCCGTGCTCTGACCGAAAAGCTTTGCAGAGATTGTCTGCTTTGATCCCTTTTGCTCCCTTTGGTCCAGCTACCTTCCCGGATCATCCTCAAAGCTCCTCCACACTCCTTTTAGGTCCATAAGCACCTAAAAACATCCATAATGCAAGAAAAATGCAAACTATATCCTAAATGCAACCTAAGTCTAAAAGGAGAAGAAAATGGGACAAAAACTAAGGGAAACATGCAAAAGAGACCCAAAATATGAACTAAATGCAGGCCTAAATGGTGTAAATACAAGAGATATCGACACCCCCACACTTTCCTTTTGCTTGTCCTCAAGCAAACAAGAACAAATGAGAGAGTGAGGTTTGAAGGTGGGCATTCAGATTCCAAAAGTGCAAAGGTAAAGAGATTGTATCAATGCTTAAGTACCTAGTTGTAGGATGCAAACATAATCAGCTATACTTTAAAGAACCTAACCATTCTCATCATGTTTCAAAATGATCTCAAATCTCAACCTTGGCAAATGCTCAAATCAACCAACTCTTTAACATTCAATTAAGATCAGAACATGATTCATGCTTATGCAAATCAAGTGAAGACATTTGGTTGAAGGGTAAGGTTATGAGATAAGAATGATCTCATTTAAGCAAAGGGTCAATAAACATAAGGGATCACTCAATGAAAAGGATTTTATCTTAGGCAAAATACTAAAGGTAAAAGCACACTTATGCATGCAAATCAAAGCTCCCTTCTACCCAAATATGAATCCTAAGCACTTCTAAACCCAAAAGTGAACCCCTAAGTCTACCCTTTACCCTTCTTCATGGCTGGGGAAACTTCTTCTTTTTGCTTGTGTGGCTGCTTCTTTTTGGTTGGGACTTGCTCTTCTTTGTGGCATTGGCACCTTCATCACCTTTGGTGGATTTCTCTTTGTGTGATTTTTCTTCTTTTGACCTCTTTGAGCTTTGTTGCTGGCGCCTTTCTTCTTGAAACTTAGAGCTTTTTCTTTCCTTTATTTAACCACAACTATAGACTGTTTCCTCTTTTCTACCATTTCAAATCTTTTCCTTTTCTTTAAAACATATATATATGAAGTTCAAACCACTTACACTACCCTTTTTAACCCAAAACTCCTATCCTAGAATCAAGCTCATGATGCAAGCTGATATCTACAAGAGAGCTAATCATTGCCAGCCTTATTCCTAACACTTTTTTCTAAGAAAAATTCAAAAATGCAATGCAAAGGCCTCACAGCTCTCACAATAGTGTTTAGGCTCAAAAGGAGGTTTTGGTTAAGGGTGTGGATTAACTGTCCCATAAGTATGAGGATCAGCTACTTGGATCAACAAGAGTGGTAGAAAGGAAAAAGATGATCCAAATATGTATAAGGTAGCCATGAATTCACTTTTCAATGCATAAGACATGGTAATTAAAACTTCAAATTAAAGTTCAAGTTGATAGAGTTGATTTTTAGAGAACAAGTGCTTTCAGAATGAGATGAGAAGACAAAATCTAGCAATCTAAGCATGATTCAGCCTTAACTTGAAGCATTCAAATGATGCATCAAACAACTAGCCACTTAAACACTAAAACCATCTCTAATCACTAAGCACTTTACAATGAAAATTCATCATAATGCCTTATGCAAATGCAATGCAACCTATATGTCAACACTAGACTCAATCCTAAAAGAATGAAATGCAACTACATGCTTTCTTTTTGGTTTGTAAAAATGCAAAATTTTTAAAATTTTTGATTTTTTTTTGTGTTTTTCTATACCATATATGAATGCATGGTATTGATAATGGTTTTTTTCTTTACGGTCTAATGCAGCAAAGAACTTATCAAAACTCTAATGCATGCAACGTTGTAGTAAGGCAAGCAGAGAGTGTCAATCCAGTTCTAGGTGATAGAGAATCCACAGAG
The DNA here is from genome assembly GCA_911865555.2 of Thlaspi arvense. Classification (NCBI taxonomy): domain Eukaryota; kingdom Viridiplantae; phylum Streptophyta; class Magnoliopsida; order Brassicales; family Brassicaceae; genus Thlaspi; species Thlaspi arvense. The sequence continues at coordinate 19,651,859 of OU466860.2, forward strand.
AATGCAAGATCTAGGACAAATCTAAGTGAAATAAGACTGTTTGTTGAGAAAATCTTGAAAACTAATTGCAGCAACCTAAACAGAGTGAAACCTATTTTAAAAATACTAGAAAGCAAGCAGTTACCACGAGGAACAAACAGATAAATTAAAGGGAAGAACTTCGAATTGTTAAAATTTGACTAGTGGATCGACCACAAGATCGACCACTAGATCGAGCAGAAACGATCGATCTCGTCTAAAATCGTAAGAACAAGGAATCTAAAGACCAGGAAGCTATCAAACAACAAGCAAAAGGTGATATGCGACGCAAATAAGCTAAAGAGAAGGGTTTCAGGGTCGAGATTCATATAAGGGGTTTCAAAGGTTGATCTTGGGTTTGAAACTTTAGATCGACTCACTTGGTGAGGGTCTCTAAGCCTTGAAAACAGAACAAAATCTATCCGTGGCTTTCGGTATAGATCACTCTTTCATCTTCTCCTCCAAACCCATGGCTTTTGGTGGAAAAAGAGGTTGAAAGGCAAGGAAAACAGATTTCGAACAATGGCTTAACTAGTCCCCCAAACTACCATGGCTTTTGGGAAGGGGTAACTAATCACTAAGGTGAGATCTTCCGAGGTCCCTGGATCCTGTCAAGGTAAGGGACCTCTCGGATCATGAAGCTCTTGGCGTGAGAGTCTTCAAGCATTAAGCTTTCATCACCTTAGAAGAGATAGATTTAAAACGTTTAGAAAACAAACCAAGATCGAACCTTTTCTACCCTTCAATCCTCTCAACCCTTAACCCTGGATGAACTACTCACTACACATAAAGGAAATCAAGCAAAGACGAAGAGAAGAAACGATAGACATGAAAGATAAACTGGATTAAAAACGATAAAAATTCGAAAACACAAAAGCTTGAAACTCTTCTACAATGGGTGTTCTTCCGAAAAACCAGAGAGAAAAACTTAAAAACTTGGAGAGAAGGTAAAAATCTCAAAAGTTATCGAAAAGTAGTCGCCGCCTTTGCCAAAAATGCCAAAACAGTCCCCCCACCCCCCCCCCCCCCCCCCCCCCCCCCCCCCCCGTCGCTAACAGCCAAAAACGGTTGAAAGGACAGAGATCGAATATTGGATCGAGTTGGTCTCTCGATCATATCCGGGCATCGTGTCTTCGGCTCGATCCGGGTCTCGATCTCCTTCGGCGAATCGAGTGTTGCATCCGATCTCGGTATCGATCTCCGGGAGGATCGAGTGGTGTACTCGATCCGGCTCTCGCTATGCATGGCGTCATTTACGTCCGTACCGATGCATCGACTTCTTCACTCGATCTCCGTCTCGATCATTATCCTTGGATCGCCTAGTTGGCTCGATCTTCTGGTCGATCAACTCCTAGATCGACCGGCCATGCTCGCTCTGCTCCTCGATCACTGGTCCTTAGCATTTTCCCGAGCTTCCATGAACCGCTACATTGGTCTCCACACCTCCACGAACCTCAGTGTCTCCAAAGCAACCATAAACAACCTGGAATGGATGCAAAATGCAGAGAAAATGCAAATGCTGATGCAAGAATGCTCTAGGACTCTAAGTGATGCAATCTAACCTAAAACATGATACAAATGCATTAAAAAAACTATCTAATGAGTATGCAAAATGTATGCAAAATGCAATGACATCAACTCCCCCAAACTTACTCCTTGCTTGCCCTCAAGCAACGAAAAATAAGTAAGGAAGAGAGGTTTTCAGAAAAATCAAAGGGGTTTTAAACTTTTTGCAAAGGTGCCTTTCGAATAGCTCATCTCAATGTCCTAGTTAACAATTCTAAAATGCTAAGCTTACACTCATACTCCAAAGGACTTAGCCATACTCATCACACAAAGAAATTCAAATCATGACTCTCTTATTCCTAACAATCAAAGAAATTCATCCTTTAACATTCATTAACATTCGAACCATGAATCAAACTTATGCACTTTAAAGCAAAACACATTTGGCTAAGGGTTATGGTTATGAGCATAAAATGATCTCATTTGAAAAGGGTTTATAATTAGACAAGGGTTTCTCTCAAAAATGGTTTGAACTAATGCATAATGCTAAAGGTAAAGACAATTTATGCATATATGATTAGATTCTCATCTACCCACGTAAACTATCAAACAGTCCTATACCCCTCTCATTTAAGAAATTTAATCCTCACTCACCTCTTAAGAGTCTACCCCTTTCTTCTCAACTTAGCAATCCCCAATTCAAAACAAGAACATTTTTAAACTTTTTAGGCTAGTGAAAAGGTTTTGAAAATAATTTTGCTCTTTAGATATTTCTTATTGGTAGCTCTCTTATTTATTTATTTTTTCTTCTTTTCTTTTTATTTTTATTTGGCATTTAGGCTCTTTTATTTATTTTTTTCTTTTCTTTTTCTCCCTCTTTTTTTTTTTTTTTTTTTAATTATGGGAGAGCTACCTCCTGAAATTTATTAGAGCATACTTAGTTTTTAAAACACAACCTTTCACTTAAAACCCATTTCTTTCTTTAAAACACAAAGTTCTTTGAAACCGAGAACAAATAGGAAGGGAAAGCAACCCCAATGATCCCCAAACTTATCCTAAGCTTATCCCTAGCTTCAAAATGTAAAGCTAGCAATCAATTATGAAAACCAAATCATATCGCCTAAACCTAACACTTTATGCCAAGTTCAAACCGAAAATAAGGCCTCACAAAGATGTCACACAAGAACATTTGGCTTCAAAGGAGGGTAAGGTTCAAGGAGGGAGTTCTACTTAGGCTCACAAAGAGTGGTAAAAAGAAAGAAGAGAGCCTAAATATTTTAAAACCATGTGTTCATTTTCAAATGCATAAGAATGATAATTAGATTTTCAAATTAAGGTTTTCACTTAGTAGGATGAGTTTCAAATCATGAGAGTTCAATTCAAGTCACGAAAATCCTAACTAATGATCCAAGCATGGTTAGAACTTACTTTCAAAGTATAAACAAAGCATTAGAGAACTACTAACTAGGGCATTGAAATGATTCATAAGTAAAACACCTTTTTAAGAAATCCTAACCCCTTATGCAAATGCAATCAACCTAAGTGATATGAGAAATTCTAGACTCAATCCTACATGTTTTTAAAGAAATGAATGCAACTACATGAATTTTGAAAAAAAAAAAAATTTTTAAAAAAATTTTACCAATTTTTCATGACTAAGACTCAAGGATGCAAAAGAAAGATAAGATCAAAGAACACAAGATTAAATCACACAAGTACTCCCCCAAACTTGCTTGACACCATCCCGGTGGCAAACTCATCCGAAGGAGCAATCAAACACAATGCAAGAAATAAGAGATGTGCGGTTATATACAATGGAGGAAGGTTGTTACCTCTTGTCTAGGCTCGGCTGGAACTTGAGGACGTTCCAGAGGAGCTAGAGATTGTTGCCTTTCCTTTGTCGCCTGGTTCTTGGAGGGAGTGGCGAGCTGGTTGAATGTTTTCTCCTTGGGTCTCGCGGATCACAACTCCTCCGGTTGAGAGTCTCCTCTTCTCGGGTTGTTGTATTTCCTGGCTTGCAGCTGGCTTAGGCTGGCTTCCTTGGAGTTGTTTGACCTTCTTCCCCAGCTTCTTAAGCATCTTCCCTTGCCACTTGTTGATCTTCCGCTGCATCTCCACCACCGAGGCTAAGAACTTCTCGGCTTTGGTCCTTGGCTCAAAATCCAGCTTTGGCAATGTGTAAGCTTTGAGTATCTCATCCTCTGTCCCTGGAGATTCTGACCTTTGGCGCGGTTGAATGGCTGCAGCTGGCGGTCCTCCTAAAGGAGCAAAACACTCCTCCTCCGTCGGTAAGAACTCGATGTTCCCAACACCAAGTAGCTCCGTTTCATCCTTGTTGGGAAGAATGCACACTCGCTTCTTGTCCTCATCATTAATGAAGAGGTAAGCATAAAACCCCTCAGCTGGCGTGCGTCCCAAGCTATCAGTGTTTCTCATGTATGCTTCATCCATGAAGGCTCGGTTTGGGACGTGAGCAAAGTCATGGATGGGCACACCAGCTTGCACGAACAAGGGAGTAAGGAAGCCGCCAATGTAGGATGATGTTGCCTTGCACCGTAAGGCATAACCCTTGTACTTCACCAGAGAAGCCGCGAGTACACAGCCGTAGTTCACTTCATCGCCAAGTTCATCTTCAATGGGATCTTCATTCTCATCCGGATCGGACACCAAATGCTTCAAACCTTGGAAAAGGAAGCACTGCTCCGTCTTCGTGACAGTAGGAGCAACTGACCTTCCACTGAATGTATTAGCAATCAGCTTCAAGGTATACCTCAGCACTGGATTCCTGACTCTCTTGATCTTGGCGGTGTTGGCTTTGTAATCCTCCTTGCTGATGAGATCCCACAACTCGTCGGCTTTCTTGAAGGCAGGGAACTCCACCTTGTGTGCATCAGCCTTGAGACCGTAGGCTTGGCATAGCTCGGGGATGGATAGCGTGTAAGCTTGGCGGCCAACCTTGAAGTAGAGACGGCCTTGAGATGGAATAGGAGCACTCGGATTCTCGTACCGGAACTCCAAGGTTGCAAGGAAATCAATTGTCACCTCGGGGATAGTAGGGCAGTCCATCCGCGACAAACACCTCAGACCGATGTTGTTGAGGAGTTGATCGAGGTCTCCAAGAAGCCCGAGCCTGGACAGAAGCCCTCGATCAGCAAACTTCGTGGAATCAAACCGGAGCCTCTCCAACCTCTTCTTATCCCTCTTCTCTTCTTTGCTCCAGCGGACCCTCTCTTGAGCAACCACCTCTTGAGTTTCTCCTTCTTGTGCTTGCTCCTCTCTTGTTCTCTTTGGTGCCATTGCTCCTGAAAAAAAAATTTCTAGAGAATGTTTAGCAAAGGGCGATTTGATGAGAATAAGAGGATAAGAGAAGAAGATTTATATAGACTACCCTAGAATTTTGGGGATCAAGCAAAAATATTAGCTAAATAAAAGGAAATCAAATCTTTGAGATACTGAAAATCCAGAACTTAGCTAATTTTAAAAATTCAAATCTGATCCTATATCCTAAAACAAGAACTTGCGATTTTTAAGGAGATTTTCTTTAAATAAAATCATTAAAATCCGAAAATACCTTTTGCAAGTGTGAAGGATAACTTGTTAAACCTTAAAGCTTTTAAAAACTCTCACTCTCTTTGTAGGAAAACTCGAGCAAACAGAAGTGAGAGAGTGAGAAGCAAGTTGAAACATTTAAAGAGTTTAACAAAACCAAAACAATGGGTGGTCAAAGCGGTTTTCTGACAAAAGTCTTGGTCAAGGCACATCTTTCATGGTCAAAGATGCTTGCCTTGACCAAGTTTGAATTAAAAAACTGGAGGGAAAAGCAATAAAGAGGGAAAGAAATTTGTTACCTCGGCATGAGATCGAGTCCTTTTGGTCGATCTAGGACTCGATCTCATGCCTAAAATGGCTTAGATCGAGAGGGTTACTCGATTTGGGACTCGATTCAAAGTGAATCGAGTCCTGGATCGATTGGCTCTCTCGATCAATGAGATGTTGGCTCCTCGGCTAAGTCCCTCTGATCGAGCTAAGTCCCCGATTTAGGGGTCGATTTGGCTTGGATCGAGTGGTGGATCGAGTCGAGCGATCGATCAATTTTCCACAGATTTTCCCGAGAGAAATTAGATTGGTCGATCTGGTTTGAATCGATCGATCCTTTTTCGTCAAGGTCGATCTTGTCACTCGTTCTCGTCTAGATCGACTGGCTCCTCTCGATTCACTGACTCGATCTAGCAATGATCGAGTCAGGTTCAGTCGATCAAGCACTCGATCTCTAGCCTTATCGTAGCCCCTATTGCTCCTTTTGAACCTCAAAGACAAGGTTTAGATTCCTTAAACCTGCTCCTACACACTAAAAACATAAAAGCATAAAACTAGAAGAGAAATGAAAGCAAAAATATGTACAAGATAGACATGGGAATGCCTCCCAAGTGCGCTTTCTTTAATGTCTTTAGCTAGACCTTACTTGGCTAAGCGGATGGTGGGTCTTGGAGAAGCACCGAGGTACTCTCCTTGTCAAAGCTGTCTGCTAGGTAGGGCTTGACTCTATGCCCGTTGACGGTGAATGCACTACCGCTTCTTCCCATCAGAGTAACAGCTCCGTAAGGCAAGACCTCCTGAATCACGAACGGTCCGCTCCACCTTGATTTTAGCTTGCCCGGGAAGAGCTTCAGCCTCGAGTTGTACAACAACACCAGTCCTCCTTCCTTAAGCTCCTTGGCAACCAGTTTCTTGTCATGAGCCTCCTTAGTTCGCTCCTTGTAGATCTTGGAACTCTCGTAAGCATTCAACCTCAACTCGTCCAGTTCATGTAGCTGAATGAGACGCTTTTCCTGAGCCGTCTTGAGATCAAAGTTCAGCCTCTTCACAGCCCATAATGCTCGGTGTTCCAGCTCAACCGGGAGGTGACAACTCTTTCCATATAGTAGAGTGAAAGGAGTTGTACCAATCGGCGTTTTGAAAGCGGTACGATAAGCCCAAAGAGCATCGTCCAGCTTCACTGACCAGTCCTTCCTTGTTGCTCCAACGGTCTTCTCCAGAATAGCTTTGATCTGCCTGTTAGAGACTTCCACCTGACCGCTCGTTTGAGGATGATACGGTGTAGCCACATTATGCTTAACCCCATACTTTCTCAAGAGGCTCTCAAAAACCTTGTTTACAAAATGGCTTCCTCCATCACTTATAACAACCTTGGGTACCCCAAACCTTGGAAATATGATACTCTTGAACAACTTGATCACAACCTTAGAGTCGTTTATAGGGGAAGCAACAGCCTCAACCCATTTGGAGACATAATCGACAGCTACTAAGATGTATTTGTTGCCGTATGAAGAAGGGAAAGGCTCCATGAAGTCAATACCCCACGCATCGAATACGTCAACCTCAAAGTTAGGAACTTGGGGCATTTCATTCCTTTTGGTAATGTTCCCCGCTCGCTGACATGCCTCACAGCTCTTCACAAACTCGTGTGCATCTCTGAATATAGACGGCCACCAGAAACCCGCTTGCAACACCTTCGTGGCTGTTTTGAACGAAGCAAAATGTCCTCCGTGGCAATGATAGAGAATATCCTTGGCTTCTTCCTTTGTAACACATCTCCGGTACAAGCTGTCTACTCCTCTTTTGTATAAGTAGGGCTCATCCCAAAAGTAGTCACTAGCCTCCCTCAAAAACTTTTTCTTGTGATAACCGTTGAGATGTGTTGGCTCCTCACCACATGCTAGGTAGTTCACCACATCAGCATACCATGGTAGATCCTCCTCTTTGAAACTCAACACTTCCTCAAACCTTCCTTCTAGCTTCCCACAAACCGCGGTAGTAATTGCCATAAGTTGTTCTTCTGGAAGAGAGTCGTCTAAAGGGAGAGACTCGTTGATCCTTAGCCTTGAGAGGTGGTCAGCGACTCCATTTTCTATCCCCTTCTTGTCTTTAATCTCCATGTCGAACTCCTGAAGTAAGAGAATCCATCTTAAGAGCCGAGGTTTGGTATCTTTCTCTGAGTAGATGTACCGTAGAGCAGCATGATCCGTATATACAATACCCTTGGAGCCAACGAGATATGATCTGAACTTCTCGAAGGCGAAGACTACTGCAAGCAGCTCCTTCTCCGTAGTGGTGTATCGTGATTGCGTGTCATCCAAGGTCCTTGAAGCATAATAGATCACATGCAGCTTCTTGTCCTTCTTCTGACCAAGGACTGCTCCTACAGCGTAATCACTAGCATCACACATGATCTCGAAAGGGAGAGACCAGTCTGGTGCTTGGACTATAGGGGCTGACGTGAGGGCTTCCTTGATGGTCACGAAAGCCTTCAAACACTCCTCATCGAATACAAACTCAGCTTCTTTGCACAACAGCCGTGTAAGGGGGCGTGCAATCTTGGAGAAGTCTTTGATGAAGCGCCTATAGAACCCCGCGTGTCCCAAGAAGCTTCTGATCCCTTTAACATTAACCGGTGGCTCCAAACCCTTCATAACCTCAACCTTAGCCTGATCAACCTCAATACCCTTCTCTGAAATCTTGTGACCGAGTACTATCCCTTCCTTGACCATAAAGTGGCATTTCTCCCAATTCAGCACCAGGTTTTTTTCTTCACAACGTTTAAGTACCCTGCAGAGATTCAACAAACACGTAGGGAAGGACGCACCATACACAGAGAAGTCATCCATAAACACCTCTACCATCTCCTCTATAAGATCGGAGAAGATCGACATCATACACCGCTGAAAGGTAGCCGATGCATTACACAATCCAAACGGCATCCTTCGATATGCAAAGGTACCGTAGGGACATGTAAAAGTCGTTTTCTCCTGATCGTTTGGGTGAATAGGTATTTGAAAGAAACCGCTATACCCATCGAGAAAACAGTAGTAAGGGTGATTTGCAAGTCTCTCAAGCATCTGATCAATAAAAGGCAAAGGGAAATGGTCTTTTCTCGTCGCAAGGTTAAGCTTTCTATAGTCAATACACATTCTATGACCAGTAATGGTCCTAGTAGGGATAAGTTCATCCTTTTCATTTCTTATGACCGTGATCCCTCCCTTCTTAGGCACCACGTGTACAGGTGAAACCCACGTGCTGTCACTTATGGGATAGATCACGTTAGCCTCTAAAAGCTTAAGGATTTCTTTCTTAACAACCTCTTTCAAGTTAGGATTCAAACGCCTTTGATGTTCTACAGAAGTGGCGTTCTCATTATCCAAGTGAATCCTATGAGTGCAAAGCATTGGTGAAAGGCCTTTGATGTCACTTAAAGAGTACCCAATGGCCTTCCTATACTTTCTCAGCTCAGTTAAGAGCGAGTGCAACTCATCATCACTAAGGTTCTCGTTTACTATCACAGGATAGGTGTCATTAGGTCCTAAGAAAGCATACCTTAGCCCTTTTGGGAGCTCCTTAAGGTCCACCTTTGGGGCTAACAGCTCACTCCAGTCATCCTCGTGGCTGTTGTTGTTGTTCTCCTCCTTGGAACTCTCCTTTGAACTCGAGGCATGGCCCTTCAGACTGCTTTCCTCTATCGCTATCCCTCCTGTGATCGAGTCTTCCGGTCGATTCTCCTCTCGATGTCGTCTAGATCGAGCCATTTCACTCGATTCAATTACTCGATTTGATATCGATCGAGTAAGGGATCGAGGCGTTGAGTCGATCTTTGATTGGAATCCAAAATGATCGGGACACTTCTCTCGATCGTCGACTCGATTGTTTCTTCTAATCGAGCATCATTCTCGATCTGTCGGTCGATTGTTGCACCGGATCGAGTTGGGTTCTCGATTGGCATGTCGATCTGACTCCTGGATCGAGTGATGGCATCGATCTCGGGGTCGATTTCTAGGCAACATCCTTCTTCATTCTTGATGATCCTCCTCGAATCTAGCAGGTTCACGTACTCTTGAGTTCTCTGGTCCACATAGCCAAACTCTCCTGGCTCCTTAGTGAGTGCTAGCTTCAAATGGTCTTCTATAGCTAGCTCTTCTAGCAACTCATCCGCCAAGGCATCCATCGTTTCGATATAGAAAGCTTGTCCTTCAATGGTTGGCTTCTTTAGAACCTTGTTGATGTCAAAGTCTAGCCTGATTTCTTTCCCCAAATGCAAGGCAATCTTCTCATTCTTCACGTCTATTATGGCTCCGGCGGTTGCTAGGAATGGTCTTCCTAAGATGAGTGGGTCTTTTGGCTCCTCGTCCATCTCCAGCACTACAAAGTCTGTAGGTACGTTTACTCCACTGATTCGCACCGGCAAGTCTTCAAGCAACCCCACTGGTAGTCTCACGCTCCTATCAGCCAACACCAATGAGATCCGACATTCCTTAAACCGAGTGAAACCAAGCTTCTTAGCCACGGAGTGAGGCATCAAGTTTATGCTGGCTCCGAGATCACACAAGCAGCTCTTGAACTCAAGGGGACCCAAAGCACACGGTATGGTGAAGCTTCCAGGATCTCCCAGTTTCTTAGGCAATATCTCCTTATGAATAACCGCGCTACACTCTTCGCTTAGTACAAGCACTTCTTTGCTTTCTTTGTTCTTCTTGGCAAGGGTGTCCTTGAAAACCTTGGCGCACTTGGGCATCATGGCGAGACAGTCTACAAGAGGCAGCTTTATCTCCACGTCTCTCAAGTGCTTCTCAAATAGGATTCGGTGCTTCTCTATTAACTGCTTTTTGAACCGACCCGGGAATGGCAACTTTGGTACGTAAGGTGGGGGCACGTATTCATCCTTCTCCTTGGTGGTTTTCTCAGCCTTCTTCTCAACGAACGCCTTGTCACCTCTCCTCGGTCCTTGGATCCATACGTTGTCAAAGTTTATCTCCTCATTATCGGCTGAAAGTTTACCCTCCCCCTCTTGAATTACAACGTCCTCGTTGGTCTCTGTAGAAACCGGAGGATCAAGCTCTTTGCCACTTCTCAACGTAATAGCATTGGCATACTCCTTTGGATTTTGTTCACACTTTCCCGGAAGGCTGTTCTGTCCACTCGTGCTTGCTTTGCCCTTCTCTAGCTGCTTGATCTTGTTGTTGAGGTTTGTTATTTGAGTAGAGAAGTCGGTTAAGGATGAATCCAGCCGAGTGTTCATTTCAGCGAACTTTTGATTTGTAGAAGCTTGCCCTTGTATTAACTGTTGGAACATTGCTTGAACCGGATCAACTTGTTGTTGCATCGGTTGTTGTTGTTGTTGAGGTGCAAAGCCCGGAGGGTAGTTAGAAGTATAACCCTTGTTTTGTTGTTGTTGCCCTTGGAGGTTGCCTTGCCCTTGGCCTTGGAATCCACCGCTTGGTTGAAAGCCTTTGTTGTAAGGGATGAAAGGCTTAGCTTGTTGAGCAGGGTACACTTGATCTTTAGGGTTGGCTACATTGGTGCTTCGGTAAGAGAGGTTGTTGTTCTGGTAGCCTTGGTTGTAGCCTTGAGACTTGTAGTTGTTCTGACCGGCTACCCAATTTGCTTCTTCTTGGCTTAGCTCTAACTCTTCTTGGTTGTCCTCAGCTTCACCAACGAAGTGAACATGCTTCTGATTAGCTAAGACCAACTTATCAATCTTCTCATGCAACGATTTGAGCTACTTCTTGTGAGACTCTAGTTCTGATCCCCTTGGTGCTCGGTCATAATCCTCGGCATAGTTTCCATCACTCAACGCAAGGTTCTCTATTAGCTCCATACCCTCTTCTACTTCTTGACCGAGGAAGTTGCCTTTGCTAGCTGTATCAAGCAACAACCGGATCTTTGGTGAAGCTCCACAGTAGATTGTGCTGAGTAGAGTCTCCTCACTGAACCCGTGATGAGGACATTGGATCGTGTAGTCTTTGAAACGCTCCATAGCCTCATTGAATGTCTCGTTGTTTCTTTGAGTGAAACCGATGATTTCGCTTCTCAACCGAGCAGTCCTTGTGCTTGAGAAGAACTTGGAGAGGAAAGCCTTCTTACACTCAGCCCATGATGTGATGGTGCCTTGTGGTAGGGTCTTCTCCCAATGTCTAGCTTTGTCTCCGAGGGAAAAGGGGAAGAGACGCAGCTTGAAGGCATCTTCTGATATACCGTTGATCTTGATCATTCCACACACTTGCTGAAAATTGTCCAAGTGTTCCAACGGGTCTTCCATTGCTAAGCCGTGGAACTTGTTGTTTTGCACCATAGATATGAAGCCTGGCTTGATCTCAAAGTTGTTGTTTTATACCGGAGGAGGAGTGATCCCAAACCTATTGTGGTGGGTATTGGGAGCATCTCCGGCTCCTATGATCCTCGGAGGTCTAGCCGCGTGTTGGGGGATACCATTACCCCGTCCTGCTAGAGGAGGACCTTCAGGATGGTCATTCTCAGCCATGTCTTCAAAGTTGACCTGACCGTTCTGAACTATCTCTTCAAATGCTCTTGTTTGATCTCTGACTCTCCTTTGACGTGAGTGTCCGAGTTGATGTATGTTGTCAAGCGGTTGAAGAAGGTTGTTGTCTCCCCTTGAACGTAAATTCATGTACCTGAAAGTACACGGTTTAGAATAGTATTAGTAACTTGTAAAAAGGTAAAGACTTAGTCTTTGCTAAGACCCAAATCTCTATGTTCTCTAAGCAACCTAGAATGGCAACGGCGCCATTTGATAATGGTTTTTTCTTTACGGTCTAATGCAGCAGAGAACTTATCAAAACTCTAATGCATGCAACGTTGTAGTAAGGCAAGCAGAGAGTGTCAATCCAGTTCTAGGTGATAGAGAATCCACAGAGAAACAAGATCTAGGACAAATCTAAGTGAAATGAGACAGTTTGCTGGGAAAATCTTGAAAACTAATTGCAGCAACCTAAACAGAGTGAAACCTATTTTAAAAATACTAGAAAGCAAGCAGTTACCACGAGGAACAAACAGATAAATTAAAGGGAAGAGCTTCGAATTGTTAAAATTCGACTAGTGGATCGACCACAAGATCGACCACTAGATCGAGCAGAAACGATCGATCTCGTCTAAAATCGTAAGAACAAGGAATCTAAAGACCAGGAAGCTATCAAACAACAAGCAAAAGGTGATATGCGACGCAAATAAGCTAAAGAGAAGGGTTTCAGGGTCGAGATTCATATAAGGGGTTTCAAAGGTTGATCTTGGGTTTGAAACTTTAGATCGACTTACTTGGTGAGGGTCTCTAAGCCTCGAAAACAGAACAAGATCTATCCGTGGCTTTCGGTATAGATCACTCTTTCATCCTCTCCTCCAAACCCATGGCTTTTGGTGGAAAAAGAGGTTGAAAGGCAAGGAAAACAGATTTCGAACAATGGCTTAACTAGTCCCCCAAACTACCATGGCTTTTGGGAAGGGGTAACTAATCACTAAGGTGAGATCTTCTGAGGTCCCTGGATCCTGTCAAGGTAAGGGACCTCTCGGATCGTGAAGCTCTTGGCGTGAGAGTCTTCAAGCATTAAGCTTTCATCATCTTAGAAGAGATAGATTTAAAACGTTTAGAAAACAAACCAAGATCGAACCTTTTCTACCCTTCAATCCTCTCAACCCTTAACCCTGGATGAACTACTCACTACACATAAAGGAAATCAAGCAAAGACGAAGAGAAGAAACGATAGACATGAAAGATAAACTGGATTAAAAACGATAAAGATTCGAAAATACAAAAGCTTGAAACTCTTCTACAATGGGTGTTCTTCCGAAAAACCAGAGAGAAAAACTTAAAAACTTGGAGAGAAGGTAAAAATCTCAAAAGTTATCGAAAAGTAGTCGCCGCCTTTGCCAAAAATGCCAAAACAGTCCAATGGTCCCCCCCGTCGCTAACAGCCAAAAATGGTTGAAAGGACAGAGATCGACCATTGGATCGAGTTGGTCTCTCGATCATATCCGAGCATCGTGTCTTCGGCTCGATCCGGGTCTCGATCTCCTTCGGCGAATCGAGTGTTGCATCCGATCTCGGTATCGATCTCTGGGAGAATCGAGTGGTGTACTCGATCCGGCTCTCGCTCTGCATGGCGTCATTTACGTCCGTACCGATGCATCGACTGCTTCACTCGATCTCCGTCTTGATCATTATCCTTGGATCGCCTAGTTGGCTCGATCTTCTGGTCGATCAACTCCTAGATCGACCGGCCATGCTCGATCTGCTCCTCGATCACTGGTCCTTAGCATTTTCCCGAGCTTCCATGAACCGCTACATTGGTCTCCACACCTCCACGAACCTCCGTGTCTCCAAAGCAACCATAAACAACCTGGAATGGATGCAAAATGCAGAGAAAATGCAAATGCTGATGCAAGAATGCTCTAGGACTCTAAGTGATGCAATCTAACCTAAAACATGATACAAATGCATAAAAAAAACTATCTAATGAGTATGCAAAATGTATGCAAAATGCAATGACATCAGATATGCATGAGACTCAAAGTGAAAAGAAAAAGAAAAACTAAGAAAACAAAACACAAAGTCAAACCCCAAATCTCTCCCCCACACTTAAATTACACAGTCTCTTGTGTAATGAAAGCAATGAGAGAGAGAAGCAACGGAATATAATACAAAATATAAAAAAGATGCAATGGTATAAACAATGGGGAGGATGTGGTACCTTTCTTAATAGTAGGAGTGGTGGGACAATTCAGAGGTCTGACGAGACTTGATAGCACTCCTCTTGTTTCTCCTCTCATAAACCTTTGTAGAATGCTCTGCCTCTTGTGGTGGGGGAACCCAACTTGACCATAACTGCTCAGCTTGTGAAGAAGCACCTTGATGACCCCATTGCCATGATTCTTGAACTTCAGAGAGAATGGGAGTTGGTTCCCAAGCTGATGGTACATGGGCACTTGGCTCATATGATGAGGCTCTTGGTTGTGCCCATGTCCCCCATTGTTCACAAGGCTGTGCATGGAAAGAGTGTCTTCCATGGGGGTTCCATACAGCTTCTTCCTCTTCAGTTGGCTCAGCTTGTTGTAAAGGCTCTTCTTGAGGAGGATTGGGCTCGTGAGTATGGCTTTGGTGGGAATTTCTTGCTGAGGTAGCTTTGTCTTTCTTGAACTTCCCTTTAACCATTTTCACCAACCCTTTAATGGCTTTGTCCTGCCATTTACACCATTTCTGGAGGGCGTTGATGTGCTCATGAGCCATCTTCAAAGAGCTTCCTTGGCTGGGAACTTCATAAGGTGTGAAGTGGAACTGTCTTGAACTGTAGTTCAACACTTCCTCTTCTTGTGCTTCCCCTTGATTTCCTGCGCCAGCTGGAGCATCTTCTTGGACTTCTTCTTCAACCTCTTCGTCTTATGTGTCCTCACTATACTCCTCTCTTTCTCGAGGAACATGGCCACCTTGGTAAAGCTGATCATCACTTGGATTGAAGCTGATGTTGCTCCTTTTGGTGAAGGAGGTCAGCCTTGGAATAGGGAGAAAGACTTTTGCTGGTGTAATCAAGTCCTTGATGAAAGTGTATACATGCTTTCCACTAATGCTTTTTTCAAGGAAGTGGCTTCTCTTGAGATAGGCTATATCAATGCATTGTGGCTCAAGAGCATCATCTTCATATCCCTCAAAGTTTACTCCACTAGCCAGAAGAACAGCTTGTCACAACTCCTCCAATGTGGATCTGTGGGCTTCTCCCATTTTTCACCTTGCTCAGAACCCAGCTCTGGTAATACTAGAGCTGCTCCATCATGATAGACACATAGCATAGATATCTTTTCGGCGCCTGGAGAGGTTTCCCATCTCTGGTGGTGTCTACAATATCATACACTCCCTGGTATCAGGTGTATCTCCCTTCCTCTGAGACATGTTGTCTCCTTCCTTGCAAAGAGCGTGTTTGCAAGTGCCTTGTGAGCATATCTCACAGCTGGATGCTTCAGGTGCTGATTCCTTGTTGTTCCAGCAATGAATTGCCTAGCCCCAATAGCTTCACACAGCATGGCATGCTGCTTCTTGGAAATATGGAAAGTGCTCTGCTTGTTGGTGTAGGACCTTAAATCAAGAGCTTTAGCGATAGCCAAGAAGGTGGAGGTGAACTTCTGATTGCCAATTTCGAAAGAGAACCACCCATCTCCATTAGGAAGCTCACTATCTTCATACCAGACCACTTGGAGGGTGGAGAGGAACTGGTAAGTGAGTTGTTGGTATGATGGGAGCGGTTTTGTAATGAGGCCTTGAAGTTCCATGTTCTCAAACACTGTCTTGCAGTCCATGTAGATCCCTAGTGCCTTCATTGTACTAGCAGAAGGGTATCTTGTTGGCTTGAAGGTGCATTGGTTGAAAGCATCCACGAGTTTCCTAGCACTTGGCTCATGGCAGCAGACTTCTTCCTCTACAGTTGTATCCATCCTGTTCTGATTGGCGCCTTTATCCCCAACTGGTCTCTTTCCAGCAGGTTTGGATGAGCGCTCAGTAGCAGTGCCCATCCCTTTGTCTCTGCTTACTCTTGTTGAAGTGGGTGCTTCCTTCTGATTTGCCTTTCCCTTGCTTCGAGCAGCTGTTTTTGTCCTCTCCATGGTACCTTTAAAAACAAAGTGATAAACACTTTTTGAGCAAGGGTTAAATTGCAGTGAGGTTATCAAACTCAAATGCAAGACATTTTGTAGTACAGCTAGCAAGAGAGAGTCAATCCATGCTTAGGATGATAGAGAATGCACAGAGAATACAAGGACTAATGCAAATCTAAGCGAAATGAGATGATTTATGAGAAAATCTCTAAAAACTAGATGCAGCAACTTAAATGGAATGAAACCTATTTTTAAAATAGAAAGGAAGAAACTACCACGAGAAACAAACAGAATAAATAAAGGAGAAAGCTTCGAATTATTAAAATTCGACTAGTGGATCGACCATGAGATCGACCACTAGATCGAGCAGTAACAATCGATCTCGTCTAAAAATGCAAGAACAGTAAAACTAAGGACCAGGATGCTATCAGAGATCAAGCGAAAGACGAGATAAGATGTAAAGATGCTAAGAGAAAGGGCCTAGGGTTGAGATTCATGGTCAGGGGTTTCAAAGGTTCGACCTTGGGTTTAAAACTTTAAATCGACTCACTTGGTGAGGATCTCTAAGCCTTGAAAACTAAGCAAGATCTATCTGTGGCTTTCCGTATAGATCACTCCTTCATCCTCTCCTCCAAACCCATGGCTTTTGGTGGAAAGAGAGGTCGAAGGGCAAGGAAAACAGATTTCAAATGAATGGCTTAACTAATCCCCCAAACTTCCATGGCTTTTGGGAAGGGGTAACTAGTCTCTAAGGTGTGATCTTCCGAGGCTCCTGAATCCTGTCAAGGTAAGGAACCTCTCGGATCATGGAGCTCTTGGCGTGAGATTCTTCAAGCATTGAGAACTCAACACCTTAGAAGAGATAGCCATTGAAAACGTTTAGAAAAACCCCAAGATCGAAACCCTTTAGACCCCTTAATCCTCTCAACCCCGAACCCAAATAAACTACTCGCTACACATAGAGTAATTCAAGCAAAGCATGTAAAGCGAGACGATGAACATGAAAAGAAAACTAGATTGAAACGGAAATGATTCGATTACAAAGCTTAAGAGAAACGCGAGTTCAACAATGGTGTTCTTCACGAAAACGAGAGAGAAAACATAAGGAAAAAGATAAGGATCTAAAGTTGTTATGGGAAAAGGACGTCGCCGCCTTCCCAAAATGCCGAAACAAGCTGATGGTCCCCCCCTCGCTAGTGGCCAAAAACGGTTGAAAGGACAGAGATCGATTCCAAGATCAAGCGGTTCTCTCGATCATATCCGGACATCATGTCTTTGGCTCGATCTGGGTCTCGATCATCATCGGCGAATCGAGTGTTGCATCCGATCTCGGTATCGATCTTCGGCTGGATCGAGTGGTGTACTCGATCTGACTCTCGCTCTGCATGGCGTCATTTACGTCTGTACCGTTTGATCGATTGCTTCACTCGATCCTTGTCTCGATCATTCTCCTTGGATCGCCTGGTTGGCTCGATCTTCTGGTCGATCAACTCCTAGATCGACCGGCCATGCTCGATCTGGTCCTCGATCTCTGATCCTTAGCATATATCCGAGCTCCCCCGAACTGCTACATCAGCTTTAACATGTCCAGGAACCTCCACGACTCCAAAGCAGCCAGAAACAACCTGAATATGGTGCAAAATGCAAGGAAAATGCGTATGCTAATGCAAGAATGCTCTAAGACCCTAAGTGATGCAATCTAACCTAAAACGTGATACAAATGCATGAAAAGCTAACTAATGAGTATGCAAAATGTATGCAATATGCAATAACATCAACTCCCCCAAACTTACTTCTTGCTTGCCCTCAAGCAACAGAAAATAAGTAAGGAAGAGAGGTTTTCCGAAAAATGAAAGGGGGTTTAAACTTTTTTCAAAGGTGCCTTTCAAATGAATGAATCTCAATGTCCTAGTTAACAGTTCTAAAATGCTATGCTTATACTCATACTCTAAAGAACTTAGTCATACTCATCTCACAAAGAAATTCAAATCATGATTCTCTTATTCCTAACAATCAAAGAAACTCATCCTTTAACATTCATTAACATTCGAACCATGAATCAAACTTATGCACTTTAAAGCAAAACACATTTGGCTAAGGGTGAAGGTTATGAGCATTGAATGATCTCATTTGAAAAGGGTTTATAATTAGAACAAGGGTTTCTCTCAAAAATGGCTGAACTTGTGCATAATGCTAAAGGTAAAGATAATTTATGCATACATGATTAGATTCTCATCTATCCATGTAAACTATCAAACGATCCTATACCCCTCTCATTTAACAAATTTATCCTCACTCACCACTTAAGAGTCTACCCTTTTTCTTCACAAAACTTAGCAACCCCCAATCCGAAACAAGAACATTTTTAAACTTTTTAGACTAGTGAAAAGGTTTTGAAAAATATTTTTGCTCTTTAGATATTTCTTATTGGTAGCTCTCTTATTATTATTTTATTTTTTATTTTTTTCTTTATTTGGTACTTAGGCTCTTTTATTTCTTTTTCTTTTCTTTTCTCTCTTTTTTATTTTATTATGGGAGAGCTACCTCCTGAAATTTATTAGAGCATACTTAGTTTGAAAAACAACCTTTCACTTAAAACCCATTTCTTTCTTTAAAACATAAAGTTCTTTGAAACCGAGAACAAATAGGCAAGAAAGCAACCCCAATGATCCCCCAAACTTATCCTAAGCCTATACCTAGCTTCAAAATGCAAAGCTAGCAATCATATGAAAACCAAATCATGTCGCCTATACCTAACACTTTATGCCAAGTTCAAACCGAAAGGAAGGCCTCACAAAGATGTCACACAAGAACATTTGGCTTCAAAGAAGGGTAAGGTTCAAGGAGGGAGTTCTACTTAGGCTCACAAAGAGTGGTAAAAAGGAAGAAGAGAGCCTAAATATTTTAAAACCATATGTTCATTTTCAAATGCATAAGGATGATAATTATAATTTCAAATTAAGGTTTTCACTTATTAGGATGAGTTTCAAATCATGAGAGTTCAATTTAAGCCACGAAAATCCTAACAAGTGATCCAAGCATGGTAAGAACTTACTTTCAAAGCATAGATAAAGCATTAGAGAACTACTAACTAGGGCATTGAAACAATTCATAAGTAAAAACACCTTTTTAAGAAATTCTAACCCCTTATGCAAAATGCAAACAACCTAGATGCTATGAGAAACTCTAGACTCAATCCTAACATATTTTGACAAGATGAATGCAACTACATGAATCTTTGAAAAAATTTTAAAAATTTTACCAATTTTTCATGAACTAAAGACTCAAGAATGCTAAAAGAAAATAAGATCACAAAACACAAGTCAAATCACACATGTACTCCCCCAAACTTGCTTGACACCGTCCCGGTGGCAAACTCATTTGAAGGAGCATCAAAACAAAAAGCAAAAAGAAGCAAATATGAGCGGTTATGTACAATAGAAGAAGGTTGTTACCTCTGGTCTAGTCTCGGCTGGAACTTGAGGATTTTCCAGAGGAGCTAGAGATTGTTGCTTTGCCCTTGTTGGCGGGTTCTTGGAGAGAGTGGCGCGCCGGCTGAATGGTGCCTCCTTGGGTCTCGCGGATGACAATATCGCCGGTTGAGAGCCTTCTCTTCTCGGGTTGTTGCACCTCTTGACTTGCAGCTTTCTTAGGCGAGCCTCCCTGAAGTGCCTTGACTTTCTTTCCAAGCTTCTTGAGCATCTTGCCTTGCCACTTGTTGATCTTCCTTTGCATCTCCACAACTGATGCTAGGAACTTCTCGGTTTTTGTCCTCGGCTCGAAGTCTAGCTTGGGAAGTGTGTAGGCCTCGGGCATCTCATCTTCCGTGGCTGGAGACTCTGACCTTTGACGAGGGGCAATCGCTGAAGCAGGTGGTCCTCCTAAAGGGGCAAAGCATTCTTCCTCCGTGGGCAAGAACTCGATGTTCCCAACACCAAGCAGCTCGGTTTCATCTTTGCTGGGCAGGATGCACACTCTCTTCTTATCTTTGTCGTCTATGAAGAGGTAGGCGTAGAACCCTTCCGCTGGCGTGCGTCCCAATCTGTCAGTGTTCCTCATGTATGCCTCGTCCATGAATGCTCTGGTTGGGACGTGAGCAAAGTCGTGAATGGGCACACCAGCTTGCACGAACAAAGGAGTAAGGAATCCGCCTATCTAAGAGGAAGTTGCCTTGCACCGCAAGGCATAAGCCTTGTATTTCACCAAGGAAGCCGCAAGCACACACCCGTAGTTCACTTCATCGCCGAGTTCATCCTCCATGGGCTCGTCATTTGCATCCGGATCACACACCAAGTGCTTCACACCTTGGAACAGGAAGCACAGCTCTATCTTCGTGACCGTGGGAGCAACAGATCTTCCACTAAACGTGTTGGCAATCAGCTTCAGAGTGTACCTCAGCACCGGGCTCCTTACTCGCTTGATCTTGGCGGTGTTGGCTTTGTAGTCTTCATTGCCGATCAGGTCCCAAAAGTCGTCGGCTTTCTTGAAGGCTGGGAACTCGACCTTGTAGGCATCCGCGTTGAGACCATAAGCTTGGCATAGCTCAGGGATGGAGAGTGTATAGGCTTGACGTCCAACCTTGAAGTAGAGGCGACCTTGGGAAGGGACCGGTGTGCTAGGATTCTCGTAACGGAACTCCAAGGTGGCAAGGAAGTCTATAGTCACTTCAGGAATGGTTGGGCAATCCATCCGTGACAGACATCTCAAGCCAATGTTCTTGAGGAGTTGGTCGAAATCCCCAAGAATCCCTAGCTTGGACAACAGCTCTCGATCAGCAAACTTGGTAGGCTCAAACCGAAGCCTTTCCAGCCTTTTCTTGTCCCTCTTCTCATCCTTACTCCATCTGACCCTCTCTTGAACTGCCACTTCTTGTCCTTCTCCTTCTTGTGCTGTCTCTTCTCTTGTTCTCTTTGGGGCCATTGTTCCTGAAACAAGTTTTTAAAGAAATTTGATAAGCAAACGGCGGTTTTGATGAGAATGAGAGAAGAGAAGGAGAGAACTTATAAAAACTACCCTAGAATTTTGGGGAATATATAAAAATCATAGCTAAATAAAGGAGAATCATATCTTTAGATACTGAAAAATCTAGAATTATTCCTTTTATTTAGCTAGTTTTTTTAAAAATCAAAACCGACCCTATATTCTAGAACAAGATCTTGCGAATTTAAAGGAAATTTTCTAAATTAAATCATTAAATTTTTTAAAATACCTTTGCAAGAAATGCATAATATCTTTGCTAGCTTTTGAAAAACTCTCACTCTCTTTGTTTAAAATTTTTGACAAAAACAGGAATGAGAGGATGAGAGGTTGTTGAAATATTTAAAGGCTAGCAAAAATCAAAACAATGGGTAGTAAAAGTGGTTTTTCTGTCAAAGTCTTGGTCAAGACACATCTTTCATGGTCAAAGATGCTTGCCTGGACCAAGTTTTGAATTCAAAAGTTGGAGGGAAAAGAGTAAAGGAGGGAAAGAAAATGTTACCTCGGCATGAGATCGAGTCCATTTGGTCGATCTAGGACTCGATCTCATGCCCATAATGGCTTAGATCGAGAGGGTTACTCGATTTGAGACTCGATTCATGATGAATCGAGTCTTGGATCGATTGACTCTCTCGATCATTGAGATGTTGGCTCCACGGCTATGTCCTCATGATTAAGCTATGTCCTCGATTTAGGGGTCGATTTGGCATAGATCGAGTGATGGATCGAGTCGAGTGATCGATCTATTTCCAACAGATTTTCCCGAGAGAAATTAGATCGGTCGATCCGTTTTGGATCGATCGATCCTTTTTCGTCATGGTCGATCCGGTCACTCGTTCTTGTCTAGATCGACTGACTCCTCTCGATTCACTGACTCGATCTAGCAAAGATCGAGCCAGGATCAGTCGATCTAGCACTCGATCTCTAGCCTTATCTTAACTCCTATCGCCCCTTTTAGACCTCAAGGTCAAGGTTTAGACTCCTTATACCTGTTCCTACACACTTGCAGAATAAAAACATAAAACTGAAAGGGAAATAAAGCAGGAATATGTACATGATAAACGTGGGAATGCCTCCCAAGTGCGCTTTCTTTAACGTCTTTAGCTAGACCTTACTTGGTTTAAGCGGATGGTGGGTCTTGGAGAAGCACCGAGGTACTCTCCTTGTCATAGCCGTCTGCCAAGTAAGACTTGACTCTGTGTCCGTTGATGGTGAATGCACTGCCACTTTTTCCCATCAGAGTAACAGCTCCACAAGGCAACACTTCTTGAATCACGAATGGTCCGATCCACCTTGATTTCAGCTTGCCCGGGAAGAGTTTGAGCCTCGAGTTGTACAGCAACACTAGCCATCCTTCCTTAAGCTCCTTGGCAACCAACTTCTTGTCATGAGTCTCCTTAGTCCGCTCCTTGTATATCCGAGAGCTCTCGTAAGCGTTCAGCCTCAACTCATCCAGTTCGTGTAGCTGAATAAGGCGCCTCTCCTGAGCAGTCTTAAGGTCAAAGTTCAGCCTCTTCACAGCCCACAACGCACGGTGTTCCAGCTCAACCGGGAGGTGACAGCCCTTGCCATAGAGTAGAGTGAAAGGAGTTGTACAAATCGGTGTTTTGAAGGCGGTGCGGTAGGCCCAAAGAGCGTCGTCCAGCTTCACTGCCCAGTCTTTCCTTGTTGCTCCGACGGTCTTCTCTAGTATAGCCTTGATTTGCCTGTTGGAAACTTCCACTTGACCGCTTGTTTAAGGATGATACTGTGTAGCCACCTTATGCTTAACTCCATACTTTCTCAAGACGTTCTCGAAGACCTTGTTTATGAAGTGGCTTCCTCCATCGCTTATGAGAACCTTAGGTACCCCAAACCTCGGGAAGATGATACTCTTGAACAGCTTGATTACCACCTTAGAGTCATTTGTAGGGGAAGCGACAGCCTCAACCCATTTAGAGACATAATCCACTGCTACTAAGATGTATTTGTTGCCATATGAAGAAGGAAATGGCCTCATGAAGTCTATCCCCCACGCGTCGAACACGTCAACCTCGAAGATGGGAACTTGAGGCATTTCGTTCCTCTTAGTGATATTCCCTGCTCGTTGACATGCCTCACAGCTCTTCACAAACTTGTGTGCATCTTTAAAAATGGACGGCCACCAGAAACCGGCTTGCAACACTTTCGTGGCAGTCTTGAATGAGGCGAAGTGTCCTCCGTAGGAAGAGCCATGGCAATGATAGAGGATGTCCCTGGCTTCTTCCTTTGTAACACATCTCCGGTACAAACTGTCTACTCCTCTCTTGTATAAGTAGGGCTCGTCCCAAAAGTAGTCACTAGCCTCTCTCATAAACCGCTTCTTGTGATAGCTGTTGAGATGTGTTGGCTCCTCACCACACGCTAGATAGTTCACTACATCAGCATACCACGGTAGATCCTCCTCTTTGAAACTCAACACTTCCTCAAACCTCCCTTCTAGTTTTCCACAAACAGCCATGGTAATCGCTATAAGCTGCTCTTCTGGAAGAGAGTCATCTAAGGGGAGAGACTCGTTGATCCTTAGCCGTGAGAGATGGTCAGCGACTCCGTTTTCTATTCCTTTTTTGTCTTTAATCTCCATGTCAAACTCCTGGAGTAAGAGATTCCATTTTAAGAGCCGAGGCTTAGTGTCTTTCTTCGAGTAGATGTATCGCAAGGCAGCGTGATCCGTGTATACAATAGCCTTGGAACCAACAAGGTATGATCTGAACTTCTCAAAGGCGAACACTACTGCAAGCAACTCCTTCTCCGTAGTGGTGTACCTTGTTTGCGTGTCATCCAAGGTTCTTGAAGATTAGTAGATCACGTGCAGCTTCTTGTCTTTCTTCTGACCAAGAAAGGCTCCTACGGCGTAGTCACTAGCATTACACATGATCTCAAAGGGAAGAGACCAGTCTGGTGCTTGGACTATAGGAGCTGATGTAAGGGCTTCCTTGATGGTCACAAAAGCTTTCAAACACTCCTCATCAAACACAAACTGAGCTTCCTTGCACAACAGCCGTGTAAGAGGGCGTGCAATCTTGGAGAAATCCTTGATGAAGCGCCTATAGAACCCTGCGTGTCCCAAGAAGCTTCTGACTCCCTTAACATTAACCGGCGGCTCAAGACCCATCATGAACTACACTTTAGCCTGATCAACCTCAATGCCCTTCTCTGATATCTTATGACCAAGCACAATCCCTTCCTTAACCATAAAGTGGCATTTCTCCCAGTTCAGCACCAAGTTTGTCTCTTCACAACGTTTTAGTACCCTGCAAAGATTCAACAAACACGCAGGAAAGGACGCACCATAGACAGAGAAGTCATCCATGAACACCTCTACCATCTCCTCTATAAGATCGGAGAAGATCGACATCATACACCGCTGAAACGTAGCCGGTGCATTACACGATCCAAACGGCATCCTTCGGTATGCAAAGGTACCGTAGGGACATGTGAAGGTCGTCTTCTCCTGAACATTTGGGTGAATTGGTATTTGAAAGAAACTGCTATACCCATCGAGAAAACAGTAGTAAGGGTGATTAGCAAGTCTCTCAAGCATTTCATCAATAAAAGGCAAAGGGAAATGGTCTTTCCTAGTCGCAAGGTTAAATTTCCAATAATCAATACACATCCTATGACCAGATGGTTCTAGTAGGAATAAGCTCATCCTGTTCATTCCTTATGACCGTGATCCCTCCCTTCTTAGGCACCACATGTACAGGAGAAACCCACGTGCTGTCACTTATGGGATAGATCACGTCAGCCTCTAAAAGCTTAAGGATTTCTTTCTTAACAACCTCTTTCAAATTAGGATTCAAACGCCTTTGATGTTCTATAGAAGAGGCGTTCTCATTATCCAAGTGAATCCTATGAGTGCAAAGCATTGGTGAAAGGCCCTTGATGTCACTTAAAGAGTACCCAATGGCCTTCCTATACTTACTCAGCTCAGTCAGGAGCGAGTGCAACTCATCATCACTAAGGTTTTCATTCACAATCACGGGATAGGTGTTATTAAGCCCTAAGAAAGCATACCTTAGCCCTTTTGGGAGCTCCTTAAGGTCCACCTTTGGGGCTAACAGCTCACTCCAGTCAATCTCGTGGCTGTTGTTGTTGCTTTCCTCCTTGGAGCTCTCCTTTGAACCCGAGGCATGGCCCTTCAGACTGCCTTCCTCCATCGCTATCGCTTCTGAGATCGAGTCCTCCGGTCGATTCTCCTCTCGATGTCGTCTAGATCGAGCCATTTCACTCGATTCACTTACTCGATTTGATGTGGATCGAGTAAGGGATCGAGACGCTGAGTCGATCTCTTGATTGGACCCCAAAATGATCGGGAGGTCTCCCTCAATCGCCGACTCAATTGTTTTTCCTGATCGAGCATTCTTCCCGATCTGTCCATCGATTGTTGCACTGGATCGAGTTGTGTTCTCGATTTCCTTGTTGATCTGACTCCTGGATCGAGTGATAGCGTCGATCTCGGGGTCGTTCTCTAGGCAGCAACTTTCATCCTTCTTGACAATCTTCCTAGAATCCAGCAGGTTGAAGTACTCCTGGGTCCTCTGGTCCACATAGCCAAACTCCCCTGGCTCCTTAGTCAGTGCCAGCTTTAGATGGTCTTCTAGAGCCAGCTCTTCCAGCAACTCATCCGCTAAAGCATCCATCGTTTCAATATAGAAAGCTTGCCCTTCAATGGTCGGCTTCTTCAGAACCTCATTGATGTCGAAGTCAAGCCTTACCTCCTTTCCCAAATGCAAGGCAATCTTCCCATTCTTCACATCTATGATAGCCCCGGCGGTTGCAAGGAATGGTCTCCCTAAGATGAGTGGATCCTTAGGCTCTTCATCCATCTCCAACACGACAAAGTCCGTAGGCACGTTCACACCACTGATTCGCTCCGGTAAATCTTCAAGCAGCCCCACTGGTAGCCTCACACTCCTATCAGCCAGTACCAACGAGATCCGACAGTCTTTGAAACGAGTAAAACCAAGCTTCTTAGCCACGGAGTGAGGCATCAGGTTTATGCTAGCTCCGAGATCACATAAGCAACTCTGGAACTCTAGAGGACCTAAAGCGCAGGGTATAGTGAAGCTTCCAGGGTCACCCAACTTCTTAGGGACTATCTCCTTATGTATCACAGCACTACACTCTTCACTTAGAACAAGTACCTCCTTGCTTTCCTTGTTCTTCTTCACGAGAGTGTCTTTGAAGAATTTGGCGCATTTAGGCATCATTGCAAGGCAGTCAACGAGAGGTAGCTTGATCTCCACGTCCTTAAGGTGCTTCTCAAAGAGGATTCTATGCTTCTCTATGAGTTGCTTCTTGAAGCGGCCAGGAAAAGGCAGCTTAGGTACATAAGGTGGAGGCACATAAGCATTCTTCTCCTTAGTGGTTTGCTCAGCTTTCTTTTTAACAACTGCTTTGTCTCCTCTTCTTGGCCCTTGGATCCAAACGTTGTCAAAGTTAATCTTATCATCATCAGCCGAAGGTTTACCCTCCCCCTCTTGAATTACAACGTCCTCGTTGTTCTTGGTAGAGACTGGAGGTTCGAGCTCTTTGCCGCTTCTCAACGTTATGGCATTAGCATACTCCTTGGGATTCTGCTCACACTTTCCCGGAAGACTGTTCTGACCACTCGTACTCGCTTTCCCTTTCTCCAGCTGCTTGATCTTGTTGTTTAAATTGGTGATCTGAGTGGAGAAGTCAGTGAGAGACGAGTCTAGACGAGTGTTCATCTCGGCGAACTTCTGGTTTGTAGAGGCTTGCCCTTCTATTAGCTGTTGAAACATTGCTTGAACCGGATCAACTTGTTGTTGCATCGGTTGTTGCTGCTGAAGTGCAAAGCCCGGAGGGTAGTTAGGTGTATAACCCTTGTTATTTTGATGTTGCCCTTGGAAGTTGTTCTGCCCTTGACCTTGGAAACCACCACTCAGTTGAAAACCTTTGTTGAATGGGATGAAAGGGTTTGCTTGCTGAGCAGGGTACACTTGATCTTTAGGGTTTGCTACGTTGGTGCTTCGGTAAGAGAGGTTATTGTTCTGGTAGCCTTGGTTGTAGCCTTGAGATTTGTAGTTGTTCTGTCCCGCTACCAAATTGGCTTCTTCTTGGCTCAACTCTAACTCCTCTTGGTTCTCATCAGCTTCACCAACAAAGTGAACATGCTTCTGATTGGCTAACACCAGCTTATCTATCTTCTCATGCAAAGATTTCAGCTCCTTCTTGTGAGACTCTAGCTCTGATCCTCTCGGTGCACGGTCATAATCTTCAGCGTAATTGCCGTCACTCAGTGCCAAGTTTTCTATCAGCTCCATACCCTCTTCTACCTCCTGACCGAGGAAGTTCCCTTTGCTAGCTGTGTCAAGCAACAACCTGATCTTTGGTGAAGCTCCACGGTATATGGTACTGAGTAGTGTCTCCTCGCTAAACCCGTGATGAGGACATTGGATCGTGTAGTCTTTGAAACGCTCCATTGCCTCGTTGATTATCTCATTGTTCCTTTGAGTGAAACCGCTGATTTCGCTTCTCAACCGTGCTGTCCTGGTGCATGAGAAGAACTTTGAGAGAAAGGCCTTCTTACACTCGGCCCATGATGTGATGGTACCTTGTGGGAGGATCTTCTCCCAATGTCTGGCTTTGTCTCCGAGTGAAAAGGGGAAGAGACGCAGCTTGAAAGCATATTCGGTTATGCCATTGATCTTTATCATCCCACATACTTGCTCGAAGTTGTCTAGGAGCTCCAAGGGGTCTTCCATTGCTAAGCCGTGGAACTTGTTGTTTTGCACCATTGAGATGAAACCTGGCTTGATCTCGAAGTTGTTGTTTTGTACAGGAGGAGGAGTGATCCCAAACCTATTGTGGTGAGTATTGGGAGCATCTACGGCTCCTATGATCCTTGGGGGTCTAGCCGCGTCTTGGGGGTTTCCATTGCCCCGTCCTGCTGCCCCGTGAGCTGGAGGAGGTCCTTCTGGATGCTCGTGTTCAGCCATAATTTCAAAGTCAACCAAACCATGCTGAACAATCTCCTCAAAGGCTCTTGTTTGTTCTCTGACTCTCCTTTGCGGTGAGTGACCAAGTTGATGAATGTTGTCTAAGTGTTGTAGTAGATTGTTGTCTCCCCTTGAACGAAGATTCATGTACCTGAAAACACACGTTTGAGAGTAGAAGGATTTGTAACTTGAAAAGGTAAAGACTTAGTCTTTGCTAAGTCCCAAATCTCTATGTTCTCTAAACAGTCCTAGGATGGCAACGGCGCCATTTGATAAACACTTTTTGAGCAAGGGTTAAATTGCAGTAAGGTTATCAAACTTAAATGCAAGACATGTTGTAGTACAGCAAGCAAGAGAGAGTCAATCCATGCCTAGGATGATAGAGAATGCACAGAGAATACAAGGACTAATGCAAATCTAAGCGAAATGAGATGATTTATGAGCAAATCTCTAAAAACTAGATGCAGCAACTTAAATGGAATGAAATCTATTTTAAAAATACTAGAAAGGAAGAAACTACCACGAGAAACAAACAGAATAATTAAAGGAGAAAGTTTCGAATTATTAAAATTCGACTAGTGGATCGACCATGAGATCGACCACTAGATCGAGCAGTAACAATCGATCTCGTCTAAAAATGCAAGAACAGTAAAACTAAGGACCAGGATGCTATCAGAGATCAAGCGAAAGACGAGATAAGATGTAAAGATGCTAAGAGAAAGGGCCTAGGGTTGAGATTCATGGTCAGGGGTTTCAAAGGTTCGACCTTGGGTTTAAAACTTTAAATCGACTCACTTGGTGAGGATCTCTAAGCCTTGAAAACTAAGCAAGATCTATCCGTGGCTTTCGGTATAGATCACTCCTTCATCCTCTCCTCCAAACCCATGGCTTTTGGTGGAAAGAGAGGTCGAAGGGCAAGGAAAACAGATTTCAAATGAATGGCTTAACTAATCCCCCAAACTTCCATGGCTTTTGGAAAGGGGTAACTAGTCTCTCAGGTGTGATCTTCCGAGGCTCCTGAATCCTGTCAAGGTAAGGAACCTGTCGGATCATGAAGCTCTTGGCGTGAGAGTCTTCAAGCATTGAGATCTCAACACCTTAGAAGAGATAGCCATTGAAAACGTTTAGAAAAACCCCAAGATCGAAACCCTTTAGACCCCTTAATCCTCTCAACCCCGAACCCAAATAAACTACTCGCTACACATAGAGTAAATCAAGCAAAGCATGTAATGCGAGACGATGAACATGAAAAGAAAACTAGTGATTCGATTACAAAGCTTAAGAAAAACGCGAGTTCAACAATGGTGTTCTTCACGAAAACGAGAGAGAAAACATAAGGAAAAAGATAAGGATCTAAAGTTGTTATGGGAAAAGGACGTCGCCGCCTTCCCAAAATGCCGAAACAAGCTGATGGTGCCCCCCTCGCTAGCGGCCAAAAACGGTTGAAAGGACAGAGATCGATTCCAAGATCGAGCGGTACTCTCGATAATATCCGGACATCGTGTCTTTGGCTCGATCTGGGTCTCGATCATCATCGGCGAATCGAGTGTTGCATCCGATCTCGGTATCGATCTTCGGCTGGATCGAGTGGTGTACTCGATCTGACTCTCGCTCTGCATGGCATCATTTACGTCAGTACCTTTTGATCGATTGCTTCACTCGATCCTTGTCTCGATCATTCTTTTTGGATCGCCTGGTTGGCTCGATCTTCTGGTCGATCAACTCCTAGATCGACCGGCCATGCTCGATCTGCTCCTCGATCTCTGATCCTTAGCATATATCCGAGCTCCCCCGAACTGCTACATCAGCCTCAACATATCCACGAACCTCCACGACTCCAAAGCAGCCAGAAACAACCTGAATATGATGCAAAATGCAAGGAAAATGTGTATGCTGATGCAAGAATGCTCTAGGACCCTAAGTGATGCAATCTAACCTAAAACGTGATACAAATGCATGAAAAGCTAACTAATGAGTATGCAAAATATATGCAATATGCAATAACATCACAAAGCTTGAAGATAAGATAAGTGAAAGAATGACACAAGGTTTGTGACCCCTTGGTTCAATCACCCTTTCACTAGTCAGTTGTAGTAAGGGTTTTATGTCAATCCAATGGGAAGAGTTGATAACAGAAGAGTTGAGAGTAAAGTCTCTAAGTCAAGCAAGCAGAGAATTGGTTTTGTTGCCTAAGAAACAGTTCTAGCAACCTAAGTGAAACAAGCAGCAAACAAAGTAAAAGCAAAAGCAAACTAAGCAATTCTAAGCAAGAAAAACATAGTAAAACAGATCAAAACAGAGCAAATCCGAAATTCAAATAAGAGAAAGGCAAGTCTCTAGATGTGGTTATTGATTTTGGGGAATTTCAGACATTAACTAAGGCTGTTTCAAACTACATTGATCAAGCAAACAAGCAAGCAATGGTGATTCCTAGACATAAAGTTCACACTTAAGCTAGTTAGATCCAATATCTTGGCAAATAACTCTTTGCTAAATATTCTAACAAGAACCAACTCTCATTAGTGCTAAAACATCAAGCAAGCATGATTAAACAACTCTATTCTAGTCAAAATACTCCTCAAACAGTCAATCTCTTGAGCCAAGGCCAGCAAATCCTCTATTAAACATGATCAGTATTTCATCAAACACTTGGTGGGCATAAGAGAAAGCTAACAACTTAGACAAGTTTGATCAAGACTAATCTAGCATGAATAACAGATTAATAGAGAGAAACCCATAATCTGAAGCACTCAACAAGCCTTAATCAAGCCTTAAATCCCCCTAATCTACCACATCTAGAAACCCTAAGATGACTACTCACTCATAATCTTGTTTAACACCAAATCACAAAGGAAAAGGATGCTAATCATGATTAAAAGAAAGATTAAAAAAAGATTAAAGCAAATATTTGATTATATTAAACAAAGCAAAGAAATTGTCTTACAAACTTAAAGAAAGTGCTCAAGAACAGTAAAATGACATGACCCCTCGAAAACTGGGAAAGGGCTATTTATAGTCTAGAGAATAAAACCCTAGAGTAATAGGATAAATATAATTAAAAACAGGTTCGGGCTGGGTCAGTATCGGTCAGTTGTGTCGGTCTTCAGTGACCGAAATGGGTCCCTATCGGTCTGGAGTGATCGACACATATGACCGAAATTCATCCGGTGTGTTTGTGTCGATCACACTTGACCGATACTGGTGATCGATATGCTCGTATCGGTCACCCTTGACCGATACTCTCTGTGCTCTGACCGAAAACTTCTGCAGAGATCTTCTGCTGTGATCCTTCTTGTTCCCTTCTGCCCAGCTAGCATCTTGTATCATTCCCAAAACTCCTCCAAGCTCCTTTAAGCTCCCAAAGCACCTATAAACATCCAAAATGCAAAGAAACTGCAAATTATACTCTAAATGTAACCTAAGTCTAAAAGGAGAAGAAAATGGGACAAAAGCAAAGGGAAAACATGCAAAAGTGGAACAAAATATGTACTAAATGCAGCCCTAAATGGTGTAAATACAAGGGATATCAACACCTCCACACTTGCCTTTTACTTGTCCTCAAGCAATTAAGAACAAATGGAAGAGTGAGGTTTGAAAGTGGGCATTCAGATTCCAAAAGTGCAAAGGTAAAGAGATGGTTTCAATGCTCAAGTTCCTAGTTGTAGGATGCAAACATAATCAGCTATACTTTAAAGATCCTAGCCATGCTCATCATGTTACAAAATGATCTCAAATCTCAACTTAGGCAAATGCTCAAATCAATCAACTCTTTAACATTCAATTAAGTTCAGAATATGAATCATGCTTATGCAAATCAAGTAAAGACATTTGGTTGAAAAGGGTAAGGTTATGAAATAAGAATGATCTCATTTAAGCACAAGGGTTCAAAAACATAAAGGATCACTCAATGAAATGACTTCATCTTAGGCAAAATACTAAAGGTAAAAGCACACTTTTGAATGCAATTCAAAGCTCTCTTCTACCCTTATTTCCCAAAGATGAGTCCTAAGCATTTCTAAACCCAAGAGTGAACCCTCTAAGTCTACCCTTTCCTAGATTCTACCCTTTACCCATCTTCATGGCTGGAGAAACTTCTTCTTTTTCTTGTGTGGCTGCATCTTTTTGATTGGGACTTGCTCTTCTTTGTTGTGTTGGCACCTTCATCACCTTTGGTGGATTTATTCTTGGTCAGATTTTTCTTCTTTTGAACCCTTCTAAGCATTGTTGTTGGCGCCAATCCTTCTTTTTAGACTTAGAGCTTTTATTCTCTTTACTTAACCACAATACTAAACTGTTTCC
Source organism: Thlaspi arvense (assembly GCA_911865555.2). Classification (NCBI taxonomy): domain Eukaryota; kingdom Viridiplantae; phylum Streptophyta; class Magnoliopsida; order Brassicales; family Brassicaceae; genus Thlaspi; species Thlaspi arvense. The sequence goes on from OU466860.2 coordinate 19,684,063, forward strand.
CCTTTTTTACCATTTGAGATCTTTTCCTATTCTTTCAAAACATATAAACATGAAGATCAAACCACTTACACTACCCTTTTAAACCCCAAAACTCCTATCCTAGAATCAAGCTCAAGATGCAAGCTGATATCTACAAGAGAGCTAATCATTGCCAGTCTTATTCTTAACACTTTTTGCCAAGACAAAATCGAAAATGGAATGCAAAGGCCTCACAGCTCTCACAATACTGTTTAGGCTCAAAAAGAGGTTTTGGTTAAGGGTGAGGATGTAACTGTCCCATAATTATAAGGATCAGCTATTTAGATCAACAAGAGTGGTAGAAAGGAGAAAGATGATCCAAATATGTATATGGTAGCATAAGACATGGTTCAGCCTTAACTTCTAACAATCATATGATGCATCAAACAACTAAGCACTTAAAAACTGAAATCATCTCTAAACACTAAGCACTTTACAAGGAAAATTCATCATAATGCCCTATGCAAATGCAATGCAACCTACATGTCAACACTAGACTCAATCCTAGAAGAATGAAATGCAACTACATGCTTTCTTTTTAGTTTGCAAAAATGCAAATTTTTTTAAAAGTTCTCGATTATTTTGTGTTTTTCTAGGCCTTACATGTATGCATGATATGCATGAGACTCAAAGTGAAAAGAAAAAGAAAAACTAAGAAAACAGAAAACAAAGTCAAACCCCAAATCTCTCCCCCACACTTAAATTACACAGTCCCTTGTGTAATGAAAGCAATGGAAGAGAGAAGCAACAAAATATATTACAAAAATAGAAAGATGCAATGGTATAGAACAATGGAAAGGATGTGGTACTTGGTTCAATGGTAGGAGTTGTGGGATGATCCTGAGGTTTGTGCAGGCTTGCTAGCTCTCCTCTTCCTTCTCTCATAGACTTTAGTGGAATGCTCTGCTTCTGGAGTTGGTTGAACCCAGCTTGACCAGAGCTGCTCAACTTGTGGAGAAGTCCCTTGTGTACCCCATTGCCATATCTCCTGAACTTCAGAGGGGTTGGGATTTGGCGCCTCCCAAGCTGATGGAACATGGGCTCTTGGCTCATAAGATGAGGCCCTTGGTTGTGCCCATGTACTCCATTGATCACTTGGTTGTGCATGGAAAGAGTGTCTTCCATGGGGGTTCCATACAGCTTCCTCCTCTTCAGTTGGCTCAGCTTGGTGAAGTTGCTCTTCTTGTTGAGAGTTGAGCTCTTGGGTGTGGCTGTGGTGGGAAGTTTTTGCTGATGTAGCTTTGTTCTTCCTGAACTTCCCCTTCACCTCCTTCATAAGCCCTTTAATGGCTTTGTCTTGCCACTTGCACCACTTCTGTAGTGTGTTGATGTGCTCATGAGCTGCTCTCAAAGAGCATCCTTGGTTGGGAGCTTTATAGGGCTGGAAGTGGAACTGCCTTGAGCTGTAGTTCAACACTTCTTCTTCTTCAAGCTCATCTTCTTCATGGGTTCTTCCTTGGCCTTCAGCGCCAGCAGTAGCATTCCATTGTTGTTGTTCTTCTTCTTCTCTGATCTCTTCAGTGTGCTCCTCTTCTTCTTCACTGTCCTCTTCTTCTTGTATTGTAGGAACATGGCCGCCTATGTAGAGCTCCTCCTCACTCAAGTTGAAATTGATGTTTGATGTTGTGGTGAAGGAGGTTAGCCTTGGGTTTGGGAGAAGGACTCTCACATGCTCCAAGTGATTGTTGAGGAATTGATAAACATACTTCCCCTGCACACTCTTCTCAAGAAAATGACTTCTCTTCTGATACTCCTTATCTATCCAGACAAGAGCTAGAGCATCTTCAGCATGTTCCTCAAGGTTCACATCACAAGCTAATAGAATTGCTGTCACAACTCCTCCAATGTGGAGTTGTGGATTCTTCTATCTTCTTCCCTTGTTGACAATCCAGCTCTGATATGTTTGCAGCTGCTCCATCAACAGTCTTACAAGGCATGGGAGCTTGCTTGGTGGAGGGACTTTCACTGCACATCTGCTGGTGCCTGGGCCAGTGTACAATCCATTGTCGAGGAAGTCTCTCTCCTTGCCAGTTAGGTGTGAGGTTTCTTTCCTTGCAAAAAATGTATTTGCAAGCACCTTGTGTGTATATCTAACTGCAGGATGCTTCAAGTGTTGGTTCCTTGTAGCCCCAGATTTGAATTCCCCTACTCCAATTGCCTCCCAAAACCTTGTGTACTGTGATTCATAGATTAAGAACTTCTTCCCTCTTTGAAAGTAGGTGCTTAGCCCCAGCGCCCTAGAGAGTTCTTGGAATGTGATTTTGAACTTCTGTTTTCCAAGCTTGAAAGATATCCATCCATCATATTCAGGGAGCTCACTCTTCTCATAATAAACCACTTTGAGGGTGGAGAGGAATTGATGAGTGAAGCGCTCATAGGAAGGGAGAGGCTGTAGTAGCTCTGTAAGCCCCATCTGTTCAAAGGTGTAGATGCAGTCGTCATAGATTCCCAGCTCCTTCATTGTGGAGGGGCAAGGATATCTTGTTGGCTTGAAGGTGCATCTACTGAATCCCTCCATGAGTTCCCTAGCACTGTACTTCATGGGTGGAGCTTCTTCCTCAACAGCTTTTCCCTTGCCTCTCTGCTTGGCGCTTTTATCCTTAGCTGGCCTCTTTCCAGAGGCCTTGGATGAAGTCTCAGCAGCTTTGCCCTTTCCGTTTTCTTGCCTTACTGTTGGAGATGTTGGTGCTTCCTGAGGTGCTTCTCCCTTTTTCCCAGCAGCTATTTTTGTTCTTCCCATGGTACCTTCAAAAGCAAAGCTTGAAAACAAGGTAAGTGCAAGAATAAAAGCTTAAGAACCAAATAGCTGAAAGCTTTTAAAGGAGAAACTCTTTAAGCTAAGAAAAGTCTAACAAGTCCTAACAACAAGCTGACACTTATTCAAAGCAAGAAGACATTCTAGCAAAATGGTTCTTAGGCAAAAGAGATGATGATCTTGCAAAAGGATAAAGATAAGCAAGTAATGAGATAAATTGATATTAATCAGAACTTCAACATCTAGCTTGATATCTCAAAATAAATCCAAATTGCAAAACCATAGCACAACAATCAAAACTAAACACTGCTTGCTCTTAAAAACTTCATATAAGCGATTTTTACCATAAGCTAAGAGTAAGAGCAAAGAGAGATAGTTTAGGAAGCAAACCTTTAGTGAGCTTCTGAACAGAAATCCCATTCATCTTAATCTTGGCAAAAGGCATAGTCTTTCCCTCTAGCTGAAGCATGAAGATGAACTCTCCCTTCTTAGAGACCCTTGGTTGCAAAACCAGCTCCCCTTTGTTAGTATCCAACTTGATCTCATTCAGATTCTTGTAACCAACCACTTCAAAGACCTCCTTTTCAGTGGTGTCTTCAAAAAACTTGGCCAAGCAGCAGCCATCAAAAATCTCTCCTTCGTAGCCTTCAAACTCTGGCCAGTTCCTTCCAAGTTGCTTCAGCTTCTTTATCTCCATTGAGAAGGCTTGCTCATTCTCCAGCTTATTCCTCTTGGAGTCAAACCTTAGAACTTTCTTCTTGGTCATCTTCAGCTCAATAGTGCATTCCTTAGCATCAAACACTGCTCCAGCTGAGGCCACGAAAGGTCTTCCTAGTATGATAGCATTCTTTATTTGCCCTTCCACATCAACCACCAGTAGTGGGAATGGTTACTCCTTCTATCATCATTGGCACATCCTTGAGACTCCCAAGTGGTTTCTTCACTGTCCCATCAGCTATAGTAAGGGAAACATTACTCTCTTGAAGTTGAGTGTAGCCAAGAGCTTTAGCAGTAGAGGATGGGAGAAGGTTGATACTTGCTCCAAGGTCACAAAGACAACTCTTGAATGTATGCCCCTTAAGTTCACATGGGAGAGTGAAACAGCGTGGATCCCCAAGTTTTTTTATAGTGAGCTCCTTAACTTCAGGTGTTCCAGTATTCTCCCTTAGCTTCTCAAGTTCTTCTTGGCCAATCAAACCCCTCAACTCCATTTGAGCAGCATATAGAGTTTTATACTTCTGAACTAGCTGTTTCTTGAACCTTCCTGGAAAAGGGATGGTTGGTTGATAGACAGGAAGAGCAGCTGCTTGAGGTAGGCTAGCCTCTAGGATTCGACTTTCAAGGACCTCTGGATCCTTTCAAGGTAAGAGGTCCCTTTGATCATAAAGATCTTGGCGTGAGACCCTCTAAGCTTTAAGAACTCGATATCCTAGAAGAGAAAGCCATGAAGAACAAGAAAACACCAAACTTTGAAAACCTTTTCGACCCCTTTGAATCCTCTCAACTCGAAAACCCGAATAGACTACTCGCTACACATAAAGTAAACCAAACAAAGCATAAAGATGAACTAGTAAACACCAAACAACGATTGCTTTAAACTTAAACGATTAAATATTTAAGAACAAAGCAAGAAAAAGGCTTCGAGGTCTAACAATGGCGAAATCGCCTTCGAAACGAGAGAAAAAACTCTAAAAAGATAAAGTGAAAACGTGTGTAGAAAAGCAAGATCGCCGCCTTCCCGAAATAGCCCAAACAGCTCGATGGTCCCCCCCTCGCTAGAAGCCAAAAACGGTTAAAGTGCATTGAGATCGACCTCGGGATCGAGCATCTCACTCGATCATCTTCGGACATCGTGACTTCAGCTCGATCTGTGTCTCGATTTTCTTTGGTGGATCGAGTGCTTCCTCCGATCTTGGAGTCGATCTATAGAGGATCGAGTGGTGGACTCGATCCGGCTGTTGCTCTGCATGGCGTCATTTACGTCTGTACTCCTTGATCGATCTCTTCACTCGATCTCCGTCTCGATCAGTCCCCTTGGATCGGATGGACTACTTGATCTTCTAGATCGACCGGCCATGCTCGATCTACTTCTCGATCTCAGATCCTTAGCAAGCATTCCTGAATTCTCCAAGTTTCCACGAACCTCCTCACGAGCCTTAGCACGTCCACGAATCTTCCAAGACTCCAAAGTAGCTGAAAACAACCTGAATGCGATGCAAATTGCAAGAAACATGCATATGCTGGTGCAAGAATGCTCTAGGACCTAAAGTGATGCAAACTAGCCTAAAGTGCAAGGTAAATGCATGAGAAACTAACTTATATGTATGCAAAATACATGAAATATGCAGGAATATCAACTCCCCCAAACTTGCCTTTTGCTTGCCCTCAAGCAAACAAAATTCAAGAAGGGAGAGAGGTTTTAAAACAAACGGGGATTTAAGCTTCTTGAAAAGGTGTCTTTCAAATGAATCAATCTCAACGTCCTAGTTATTAATTCTAAAATTCAATGCACACACTCATACTCCAAAGAACTTAGCCATACTCATCACACAATGAATTTCAAATCATGACTCCTATTCCAAACAATCAAAGAATCTCATCCTTTAACATTCATTAATGATCGAACCGTGAATCAAGCTTATGCACTTTAAAGCAAAACACATTTGGCTAAGGGTGAAGGCTATGAGCATATAATGATCTCATTTTAAAGAGGGTTTCACAATGCAATGGGTTTCTCTCACGAATGCTATGAACTTTATGCATAATGCTAAAGGTAAAGGCAATTGATGCATACATGATTAGATTCTCATCTACCCTTGTACACTAACAATGATCTTAAAATCCCTCTCATTTTCTTTTCTTTTCAGCTCACTCACCCTCCTAGATATTACCCTCATTAAGCTCAAACTCAATAAAAACAGAAAACATCTTTACTCTTTAGGTTAGTGAAAAGGCTTGAAAATATTTTAGCTCCTTATCTTTTTCTTATTGATACTTGGTCCAAGATCACAAAGACAGCTTTTGAAAGTCTTCCCTTTAAGCTCACATGGGAGAATAAAACATCCTGGATCTCCAGTTTTCTTGATAGTAATCTCCTTAACCTCTGAAGTTCCAGCTTTTACCCTTAGCTTCTAAAGCTCTTCTTGGCCATTCAAACCCCTCAATTCCATTTGAGCAGCATAGAGGGTCTCATACTTCTGCACTACATGTACCTTGAATCTTCATGGAAAAGGGATAGTTGGTTGGTAGACAGGAAGGATAGCAGCTTGAGCCTTCTCTTTATCATCAGCAACTTCAATCAAGTAGTCCATTGTGTTATCAACAACTTCATGTGGCGCCCACCACTCTTCTTCTTCTGAGTTTTCCCCATCTCCAAAGGGTTCTTCTTCTACAGCTCCTTGGTCAGTTTCAACTTCTAAGAACTCTTCCCCCCCACTTTGAGTTTCAGTGACCTTAGTGAACAAGTAGAGGAACTCTTCAATGATAGCCTCCTCTTCAGCTGAGAAGTTCTCTTCTTCTATGACTATGGCATTGCAGAACTCCTTTGGGTTAGCTTCTGGTTTTCCAGGAAAGTGTCCTTGATGCTTGGGACCAGCTATGCCTTTGTTGTTCTCTAGCGTTTTGACTCTTGCAGCCAACCCTTCAAACTTGTTCGTGAGCTCTAAATGTAGTGAATCAATTTTGTTGTGGACCTCTGCAAACTTCTTGTTCATTTCCAAGGTTGTGGTGACTTGAGTATTGATCATTTGTTACATGAGAGTCTTGAGTTCAGTGTCTTCAGAGCTGGAGGAAGCTTGTCCTTGAGCTTGGGCATTGAATCCTGGAGGGTTGTAGGGCGCTCTAGGCTGGTAATTGTTGTTCCTTTGCTGAAAACCTTGATTGTTGTAGGGAACAAAAGGTCTTGGGGCAGCTTGTTGTTGCTGTTGAGGGTAAACCTGATCTTGGGGGTTGGCAACATTGTTGCTCCTGTAAGACAAGATGAGATTTGGTCTGTAGTTCCTATAGTTATTGTAACCACCTTGATTGCCCAAGTAGTTCATCTCCTCAACTTGGCATTGTTCCTGATCATCAAGCTGAACCATGTATCCCACAAAGTGAACCTCTTTCTTTTCCCTTAGCAACAAGTCCAGCTTCTCATGTAGAGACTTAATTTGTTTCCTGCTAGACTCTAACTCATCCTTTGCACTTCTTGGAGCTCTGTCAGATTCCTCATTGTAGTTTCCATCAGACTGAGCCAAATTCTCTACCAGCTCCAAGTCCTCATCCGCATCTTTTGACAGGAAGTTCCCATTTGATGCATTGTCCAAAAGCATTCTTATCTTAGGCAAGGCTCCTCTGTAGAGAGTGGAGAGCAAAGAGGCTTGTGAAAAGCCATGATGAGGGCATTGCAGTGTGTAGCCCTTGAATGTTTCCCAAGCTTCACCAAAGCTTTCATTGTTCCTTTGTGCAAACCCTGAAATGTCGTTCCTTATTCTAGCAGTTCTTGAAGTAGAGAAGAACTTTGCTAAAAAAGCTTTCTTGCACTCATCCCAGCTGGTGATACTTCCTTGGGGTAGGTTCTTCTCCCATTGGTTTGCTTTGTCTCCAAGAGAGAAGGGAAATAACCTGAGCTTGAAGCCATCTTCACTCACTCCATTGATCTTTGTTTGTGAGCATAACCTATCAAAATTATCCAGATGATCTAGAGGATCTTCAAGTGGAAACCCATGGAACTTGCTGCCCTAAACCATTCAAATGAATCCAGACTTGATTTCAAAGTTGTTGTTTTGGACAGCTGATGGAATGATACATGTCTTGTTGTTGTACTCATTTGGTGCATCACCAGCGCCAATGGGTCTATCTGCTCTTGGAGCTTGTGCAGCTGATATATCATGGTTTTTATGGTTTTTAACCATGATATAAGTCCTTTTTATTGAGTCTTTTTGGTATTTTTAGAGTCCTAGAAGAGTCTTTGCAGGTAATAGCATGTCTGGAGCATAATTGGAGATTTTGGAACCTTTTGGAGCATTCTGAGTGGAAGCCACGAAGTACCAAGCTCGAAGCAGAAAGTATTCACAAATAGTGACGATCGTCACCAAGCTGGTGACGCTCGTCACCCACCAAGGAAGGAGGTCGTGGCCTGTTTTTAAAAGATTGGGAAGAAATTGCAGTTTTGGCCCAAAAGTTCCAGTATTTGCAAAAAGACCCCAGATCGTGTTTTAGCTTGTATATTAGGTTTTTCAGCCATTCTTTTGGGAGATATCTTGTATCTTATTATTTTTGAGAGCTTTAGAGAGAGATTTGTAGAAGAGCTTTCGGAGAGACAAATCAGACTCCTTCAGAGCAGATTTTGAACTCCTTTATTTCTACATCTTATTTCTATTATGCAATCTATTCTTTTCATGATGTTTTCTCAAATCACCATGTCTGAGTAGTTTGTTAGTTAAGTTAGGGTTTTTCAAAGGTTGATGAAAAGAGTGTAGAATCGGTATCTGTTAGGAATATCTTATGGTTTTTCATCTCTGCTTGCTTTAAAATCGAATTTCTGAGACACATCATCTAGGAATCCGAAAATTATAGGTTGTTAAATATATGTGAGAGCATTATTCATAACCTGAACTAGTATTTGATGACCAAAGCAACTTAGTGCAAAGAGATTTGGCTTAGGAGTTTTGTAAACAATTGAATCTGATCATTCCTGCATGCTTATGTTGTTAGGGTTTGCAAAGAGATTTGAAACTCTGTGATTTAGGCATAGATAACTTTTACAATGAGAATTGATTAGTTATGCATTAGAGATTCATGTTTAAAACGGTTCTTAATCATTCCTGATTTCCTGCATCATACATTCTTGGATTCAAACCTGCGAATTACCCTGACTTAGCGCTTTTAGTCTTCTTGAATTTAGATCATATCACACAATCGTTGCTTATTTTTATTCATTTATTCGCATTACATACATCATATTTTGCTTAGCTTAATCCGAATCTACATTTGATAGTGTAGTCTGCATTACTCTCTTGGGATTTCGATACCCCTTGTACTACAACTGCTTTTGCTGTGCACTTGCAGTAGTTTTATTTGGGTAAAACCTGAGCCCTATCAAGTTTTTGGCGCCGTTGCCGGGGAGTAATAGCTGCCTATCGATTTTTAGTATTAGGATTTTGTCTAAGTTTTTTTTTGTTTACTGACTTTCAGCTACCTTTCTTTGTTCCTGTTTCAGGTGTATGCCTAATCGCAGAACTAGAAGCAACAAAGAGAAGGAGCTTGTGACTTTGAGCATCAACGAGCTTGCTAGGTTGGAGAGAACTAACAGGAAAGCTAAGAAGCAATCTACAATGGTCGCTCCACTTATCTTGGTTGAAGATGCAGAAGGTCACTTGGTTGACAGGGAAGGAAACAGGAGGAACGAAGAGGGGCAGATAATTGATCAAGAGGGGAATGTCATTGTTGAGAACGCTGGGGGTCCCTGCTGCTGTCAATAACGCTGCTGGGCGTTTTGTTCAGAGGACTCTAGGTGACTACAACAGACCTGATCAGTTCTATGCCAACAGAGCTGCAATCCGACCTCCTGCCTTCCAGAGGAACGATTTTGAGGTCAAACCTGTCTACTATCAGCTGGTTAGCCAGCATCCATTCCATGGCTTACCTCATGAGCATCCTATGGATCACATAGAGCGATTTGAGGACTTGGCTTCCAGTGTTAAAGCTAATGGGGTTAGCAATGACTTTCTGTTCTGCAAGCTCTTTCCTTACTCTCTTGAAGGAGAGGCTGCATATTGGCTGAAGCAACTGGAACCTGCTTCATTGACCACTTGGGAAGACACTAAGAACGCCTTTCTGAACAACTTCTATGATGATGCAAGATCAGAGGACATGAGGACGAAAATTGCATCATTTACACAAGGCCCTACAGAAGCTTTCAAGGCCTCTTGGATCAGGTTCAAGTCTTATCAAAGGGACTGTCCTCATCATGGCTTCAGTCAGGTGCAATTACTTGGGATTTTCTTCAGAGGCATTGACTGGAAGTACCAGATGGCTCTCGATGCAGCAAGTGCAGGAAACTTCAACACCAACAGACCAGAAGAAGCTGTAAGATTGATTGAAAACTTGGCCTGCAGTAACAGCACTAAGAATGCAGATTTTCAGAGAAAGCAGCAGGCTGGTTTGAATGATGGAAACCAAATAGCTGAAGTTAAGGCTAAGTTGGACAGCATGCACAGCCTTTTGATGGGAAAGAAGTCAGTTCAATTTGCTGCAGAAGTGGAGAGTTTCGAAAATCCTGAAGACATTGAGCAGAAAGATGTTAATTTCATCGATGGAGGTTTTCAGAACCAAAGGTTTGGAAATCAGCAGTGGAACAGAGGCTACAACAGCAATAATCAGAAGAATACCTTTCCAGGAAACCAGAATGCAACTGGTTATACTCCAACAACACAGTTCCAGAAGACTGAAGTTGAGAAACCTTACCAAAACAGCAGGAATTATGGTTCTTCCTCCTACCAAACTGCACCTCCACAAGACAATAAAATGGAAGCTATGCTGGAGCAGGTACTTGAAGGACAGCAGAAGATGACAGTGAACTTCAATGGCAAGCTAGATTCGCTGTATCAAGACCTGAATGGAAAAATTGAGAGTCTGAACTCTCACATGAAGAAGCTTGATGTGCAGGTTGCTCAAACTGCAGGAGCTGTTCAAAGGCAAGAGGGATTCCTTCCTGGAAGGACTGAAATCAATCCCAAGCATCAGGTTAATGCCATCACAGTAAGGAATGAAAAGGAGCTTAAAACAGTGCAGAAAAAGAGGTTGAGTGCAGAGCAGATCGTGCAACTGATGGAGTCTGAAGATGAAAATTTTTCTGTCTCAGAGGTGAGTGACGAGCGTCACCAAGGAGGAGTGACGCTCGTCACCAACCTACAAGGGTATCGGGGGTTGTCAGAAGTGAGTGACGAGCGTCACCCCCCTGGTGACGGTCGTCACCCACCCAAGAACGAAGCTGCTTCGCCTGTAACTGCAAATTATGACCAGGAACGTGTCTATAAACCCAAAACACCATTCCCCAAGCATCCTAGGAAGTCTAAACAAGAGATAGAAAAAGCCAGATGCAAAGCTATGATAGACAAGCTGATGCTTGAGATCCCACTTGCTGAGGCAGTCAAGCTTTCACCAGCTCTAAGAAGGTATGTAAAGAGAATGGTTGTGAATGGTGTAAGTCCTGAGGAAGGAGCATTGCTTACCAGAGACATCAGTGCAATTCTCTTAGGCACAGTTCCAAAGAAGAAGAAGAAGGTGACTGTTTCTGAACAAGTCAATACCATCACTCAAAGCAGAGTTCCAGAGAAGCTATCTGATCCAGGGACCTTTGTGCTTGATTGCTCAATATCTGCAGGACGTTTTCCACACTCTCTATGTGATCTAGGGTCAAGTATTAACTTGATGCCTTTCTCTGTTGCTGCTAGACTTGGAATGACTGATTTCAAGCCAGCTGGGATCTCTCTCATCCTAGTAGATCGATCCATAAGGACCCCAGAAGGCATGTTAGAGAATGTTCATGTTAACATTAAAGGCTGCATAATTCCTACAGATTTTGTGGTTCTGAAATATGCTGAAAAACCTAAAGATCCTCTTATTCTGGGAAGACCATTCTTGGCTACTGCTGGAGCCATCATTGATGTTAGAAGGGGGAACATTGAGCTTGATCTTGGTGATGTTGTCATGAACTTTGACATGGATAAGTTAAGAGGGAGTTCTACCATTGATGATCAGACCTTTTCTGTAAGAACTTCTAGAGATGAAGAGACTGTCATGGAACATTCAGAAGACACTATTGCTGAGTGTGTCAATGAATCAGATATTAGTGGGCAAGTGAGCAAGATGGCTGTTGAAGAGCCAATATCTGAAACTTCTGCAGAAGCTGTTGGGTTTGAGGATTGCAGTGAGGATCATATCTTCATGAGTGGGCTTGGAAAAGAGGTTCTAATGAATGCCAAGTTGTTGGAGGAAGACGTGTATGTGATGGAAGCAACACTTGCAGAGCTGAATTGCAGGAAAACTGCAGAAACTCAAACTGCAGAGTCAGTGACGAGCGTCACTGACCTGGTGACGCTCGTCACCAACCTGGACACAAAAGAGAGACATGATATTTGCTCTACAAGTCCATCATATGTTGCCAATCCGAAAATTCAACAGTCCACAACCCAGAAACCTGCAACTAGGCAAAGGTATGCACTTCCTGGAACCAGTTCCAAACCTCCTAATCTCATCAATAAGAATTTAAAAGGTGAAAAAGCTGCTTCACACTTATGCAAGCAACGAGATTCTCGTAGAATGGTTGGTGTTTCTTTTGATGATTCTGCAGGAAAAAGAAGTATCCCATCCACAGTCAGGACCCACTCTGCTGATGTTCCTCACTTCCTTGGAAGTGTTCATACATCTACTGCTTACAAACCACCATGGATGAGGAGACATTCTTCTCCAAGGCATTCAATGCCACCTTCTGCTCCACCAGCTGTCTGAGCAGCATTCAAAGTCGAGCTAATGACTTTAAACAAGCGCTCAGTGGGAGGCAACCCACTAGTAAGTTTTCTTTTTCATATATTAGTTTAGTTTTCTATTACATAGCTAAACAAAAAAAAAACCCAAAAACATGAGAAAAATCAAAAAAAAAAAAAAGAGTCATTTTGTTCAGTTTGCTTGGATGATATCTTGTGAACTTGTTGGACCATGGATTATGCTTTGTTTGGATGTTTTGATGTGTGTTTTGAGTGCTCTTACAGTTTGACTTCGGAGTACACATGATGGCATAGCATTTAAACATCCAACATGACGATTTCTGGAGTATCAGAGATGGTGACGCTCGTCATTTGCTTGTCACAAAGTTGCATTCTTGATCATTTGAAGTCGTTCTGTTTAAGTTGCTTGTTAGATCGATCCATTCTGCTCGATCTAGTGGTCGATCCTGTGGCCGATTCACTGGTCGATTTTTAGTTTTTAGTAGCTTTGCATTTTTCATCTTCTGTTTGTTCATCGTGGTAGGTAACCCTCTTCCAGGGATTTTAAAATTGTTTTGCATTGCATTAGATCGTTGCATTTAGTTTTCATAGATTTTACCAATCATTTATTATATTTGCTTAGATTTACTAGATCTTTGCATTCTCATTGCTCTTCCTACTCCCTAGGATTTGATTGATACCTCTTGCTATACTACAACTGTTTTGTTTCTTGAGTATTGATAATCTCCTGCTTGCATTGTAAAATCCTGTTATCAAATGGCGCCGTTGCCCTTTTAGGGTTGCTAGGAAGCATTAAGATTTGGGGTTTAATAAAGACTAAGCCTTTGTATTCCTTTTGGTTACTAATCTCTCTCCCTTCAAACTTGCGTCTTTCAGGTACATGAATCTGCGTTCTAGGGTGACAACAACTTACTTACACCCCGAGACAATATTCATCAACTTGGGCACGCAAGATCAAGAAGAGTTAGAGAGCAAGCTAGTGCTTTTGAGGAGATTGTTCAGGCAGGTTCAGTAGACTTTGCAACAATGGCTGAGAAAGAACATCCTGAAGGACCTCCACCAGCTCACGATGCTGTAGGAAGGGGCAATGGAAACCCCATCCATGCGGCTAGACCCCCACGGATCATTGGTGCCAGAGATGCTCCTAATACGCATCACAATCGTTTTGGCATCACTCCTCCACCGGTTCAGAACAACAAATTCGAGATAAAGCCAAGATTCATCTCTATGGTTCAGAATAGCAAGTTCCATGGGCTAGCAATGGAAAACCCCTTGGAGCATCTTGAAAACTTTGAGCAAGTTTGTGGCATGATCATGATTAATGGCATATCCGAAGATGCTTTCAAGCTGCGTCTCTTTCCATTTCCTCTCGGAGACAAGGCTAGACATTGGGAGAAGAAACTTCCACAAGGAACCATTACCTCTTGTGCTGAGTGTAAGAAGGCTTTCCTCTCAAAGTTCTTCTCTACCACAAAAACAGCAAGGTTGAGAAGTGAGATCAGCGGCTTCACTCAAAGGAACAATGAGACATTCAATGAAGCCATGGAGAGATTCAAGGACTATACCATTCAGTGTCCTTACCACGGCTTTAGTGAAGAGACACTTCTAAGCACAATTTACCGTGGAGCATTACCCAAGATTCGTATGTTGCTTGACATGGCTAGCAAAGGAAACTTTCTTGGTTAAGAAGTAGAAGAGGGTATGAAGCTAATCTAGAACTTGGCATTGAGTGACGACAACTATGCTGAAAACTATGACCGTGCAGCAAGGGGTTCCCAGCTAGAGTCTCACAAGAAAGAGCTTAAGTCACTTCACGAGAAGATAGACAAGTTGGTGCTTGCTAATCAGAAGCATGTACACTTTGTGGGTGAACAAGAAGAGGTCTTGGAGGAGTTAGACTTGAGCCAAGAAGAAGCTAACTGGATTGCTGGTCAGAACTACAACAAGCCTCAAGGATATTCACAAGGATACCAAGCCAACAACAATCTCTCTTACCGAAGCACAAATGTTGAAAACCCTAAAGATCAAGTGTACCCCCCTCAGCAAGCAAAGCCGTTTGTTCCTTCCAACAAGGGTTTTCAAGCGAATAGTGGCTTTCAAGGGCAGAGGCAAGGGAACTTCCAGGGTCAGCATTAGCAGCAAGGCAACAAAGGCTACACTCCTATGTTTACTCTCGGCTTTGTTCCTCAAGAACAGCAAATGCAACCGCAACAACAAGACCCGGTTCAAGCTATATTCCAGCCGTTGCTTGAAGGTCAAGCTTCAACTAATCAGAAGTTTGCTGGGATGAACAACTGCCTTGACTCCTCTCTCACTGACGTCACAACTCAGATAACAAACCTGAAGAATAAGATCAAGCAGTTAGAGAAGGGAAAGGCAGCTACAAGCGGCCAGAACAGCTTACCGGGCAAGTGTGAGCAGAATCCCAAGGAATACGCCAATGCCATTACACTAAGGAGTGGCAACGAACTTCCACCGCGAGTTGCTCCTATAACAAGAGGGGGAGGATAAGCTTTTAGCTGATGAGAAGATCAACTTTGATAATGTGTGGATTGAGAGACCAAGAAAGGGTAAAGTGGCAGCCGCAGAGAAGAAAGTGGAGCAAGATACTAAAAAGAAAGATGTTTATGTGCTTCCTTTTCCTGGCCACTTCAAGAAACTGCTTATAGAGAAGCATAGACTCTTGTTTGAGAAGCATCTAAGGGAGGTAGGGATCAAGCTTCCTCTCATGGATTGCCTAGCTATGATGCCGAAATGTGCTAAGTTCTTCAAAGACACCCTTACAAAGAAGAACAAGGAGAGTAAAGAAGTCTTGGTGCTTAGTGAAGAGTGTAGTGCCATCATTCACAAGGAGATTGTTCCTAAGAAGCTAGGAGATCCAGGATCCTTCACCATTCCTTGTGATTTGGGTCCATTGAAGTTTAAGAGCTGTTTGTGTGATCTTGGTGCAAGTATCAATCTCATGCCCCATTATATAGCAAAGATGCTCGGTTTTATACTGTTCAAGGAGTGTAGGATCTCTCTTGTGTTAGCTGACAGAAGCGTGAGACTTCTAGTGGGTTTGCTAGAAGATCTTCCAGTGAGAATAAGCGATGTCAATGTACCAACTGACTTTGTTGTGCTTGAGATGGATGAAGAGCCTAAAGATCCGCTTATACTAGGAAGACCATTCCTTGCAACCGCCGGAGCCATCATTGATGTCAAGAATGGGAAGATAGCCCTACACCTTGGCAAAGACATAAAGCTGGATTTTGACATCAATGAGTTCTTAAAGAGGCCGACCATAGAAGGACAAGCATTCTACATAGAAACCTTGGATGCCTTGGAGGATGAATTGTTAGAAGAGCTTGCACAAGAGGATCACTTGAAGCTGGCATTGACTAAGGAGAGAGGAGAGTACGGTTTCTTGGATCAGAGGACTCAGGAGTACGTTAATCTCCTTGACTCTAGAAAAGTTGTGATAGAAGATGAAGGCGGATGCCTAGTGATCGATCAGGTAATCGAGAAGATCACTCGATCCAGGACAGCAATCGCCAATAAGATCGAGGACACTGGTCGATCCAGCAAAAATATTTATGGGAAGATCGAGAGAAGCCAATCGATCAGCTCAGAGAACGAGATGGAGACTCGATCTTTTACTCGATCCCAATCAAATAGAGTGGGAGAATCGAGTGAAGTTGCTCGATCCGGACCAGAACGAGTGCAAGAGCGACTGGAGGACTCGATTTCGGAGGAGACAACGGTTCAAGAGGGCAGTCTAAAGGCTCATGTCTCGGGTTCTAAGGAGGCCAATGAGGATGGGAACGTCAAAAAGTGCCATGAGGAAGACTGGAGCGAGCTGCTAGCCCCAAGGGTGGACCTGAAGGAGCTCCCAAAAGGGCTAAGGTATGCTTTCTTAGGGCTTAATGATACTTATCCCGTGATTGTGAATGAAAACTTAAGTGATGATGAGTTGTACTCGCTCCTCAATGAGCTGAGAAAGTATAGGAAGGCCATTGGGTACTCTCTAAGTGACATCAAGGGCCTTTCACCAATGCTTTGCACTCATAGGATTCACTTAGATAATGAGAACTCTTCTTCTATTGAACATCAAAGGCGTTTAAACCCGAATTTGAAAGAGGTAGTTAAGAAAGAGATTCTTAAGTTGTTAGAGGCTGACGTGATCTGTCCCATAAGTGACAGCACCTGGGTTTCTCCTGTACACGTGGTGCCTAAGAAGGGAGGGATCACGGTCATTAAGAATGATAAAGATGAATTGATTCCTACTAGGACTATAACAGGTCACCGTATGTGTAGAGACTATAGGAAGCTTAATTCTGCCACTAGAAAGGATCATTTTCTTTACCTTTTATTGATCAAATGCTTGAGAGGCTACCTAATCATCCTTACTATTGCTTTCTTGATGGTTATAGCGGTTTCTTTCAAATACCAATCCATCCAAACGATCAAGAGAAGATGACCTTTACATGCCTTTATGGCACTTTCGCATATCGAAGGATGCCATTCGGGTTGTGTAACGCACCGGCTACGTTTCAGCGGTGTATGATGTCGATCTTCACTGATCTTATAGAAGAGATGGTAGAAGTGTTTATGGATGATTTCTCGGTCTATGGTGCGTCCTTTTCTACTTGTTTGTTGAATCTTTGCAAGGTACTTAAGCGTTGTGAGGAGACAAACTTGGTGCTCAACTGGGAGAAGTGTCACTTCATGGTGAAAGAAGGGATAGTACTTGGCCACATGACATCAGAGAAGGGCATAGAGGTTGATAAAGCCAAGGTTGAGGTCATGATGAGTCTTGAGCCACCGGTTAATGTGAGGGGAGTAAGGAGTTTCTTAGGCCACGCAGGCTTCTACAAGAGATTCATAAAGGATTTCTCCAAGATAGCAAGGCCCCTCACACGGTTGTTATGCAAGGAAGCTGACTTTGTATTTGATGAGGATTGTCTTCATGCTTTCGTGACCATCAAGGAAGCTCTTTTATCCGCAACTATAGTACAAGCACCGGACTGGACTCTACCATTCGAGATCATGTGTGACGCAAGCGACTACGCTGTGGGAGCTGTTCTAGGCCAGAGGAAAGACAAGCGGTTTCATGTAATCTACTATGCCAGCCGTACCTTGGATGACACGCAAGTCAGATATGCTACCACCAAGAAGGAGTTGCTGGCCGTTGTGTTTGCTTTTGAGAAGTTCAGATCATACCTCGTAGGCTCTAAGGTTGTTGTTTATACAGATCACGCAGCTTTGAGGTACATCTATTCCAAGAAAGACACTAAACCAAGGCTTCTAAGGTGGATTCTCCTTCTACAAGAGTTTGATATGGAGATAAAAGACAAGAAGGTGATAGAGAACGGTGTTGCTGATCACCTCTCAAGGATGAGAATCAATGAAGCTTTGCCACTTGATGATTCACTTCCTGAAGAGCAGCTCATGATGATCACCACGGCGGTATGTGAGAAGCTTGAAGACAAGTTTGAAGCGGTCTTGAGTTTCAAGGAAGAAGACTTACCTTGGTATGCTGATATAGTAAACTAGTTAGCTTGTGGAGAGGAGCCTTCTCACCTAGATTATTACCACAAGAAGAAGTTTATGAGAGATGTCTCCCACTACTTTTGAGACAAGCCATACTTGTAAAAGAGGGGCGTGGACAATCTGTATAGAAGGTGTGTAACAAGGGAAGAAGCTAAGGACATACTTCTACATTGTCACGGCTCTTCATATGATGGTTATTTCGCTTCTTTCAAGACTGCTACAAAGTTGCTACAAGCGGGTTTCTGGTGGCCATCTATCTTCAAGGATGCTCATGAATTTGTTAAAGCTTGTGAAGCGTGTCAAAGGGCAGGAAACATCACCAAGAGAAACGAGATGCCTCAGGTTCCTATCTTTGAAGTTGATGTCTTTGACGCATGGGGGATAGATTTCATGGGAACATTCCCATCTTCTTACGGCAACAAGTTCGTCTTAGTAGCCGTGGACTATGTGTCTAAGTGGGTTGAGGCTATACCTTCCCCAACAAACGATGCAAGAGTGGTGATACAGCTCTTTAAGACCATCATATTCCCACGGTTTGGAGTCCCCAAGGTAGTGATCAGTGACGGTGGAAGCCACTTTATCAACAAGATGTTTGAAGGTCTCTTAAGGAAGTATGGTGTGAAGCACAAGGTAGCAACACCTTATCATCCTCAAACTAGTGGGCAAGTAGAAGTCTCTAACAGGCAGATCAAAGCTATACTCGAGAGGACAGTTGGGACTACTCGGAAGGATTGGGCGGTCAAGCTAGACGATGCTTTATGGGCTTACCGAACCGCTTTCAAGACCCCTATAGGAACGACTCCTTTCACTCTTCTATACGGCAAAGCGTGTCATCTTCCTGTTGAGTTGGAGTATAGGGCACTATGGGCAGTGAAGCAGCTTAACTACAACCTCAAGACAGATCAGGAAAAGTGGTTGATTCAGCTACATGAGCTTGATGAGCTACGGCTGGCTGCATACGACAGCTCTAAGATCTACAAGGAGCGGACTAAGGCTGTTCATGACAAGAAGCTGGTTCACAAGGAGTTGAGGGAAGGCAGTTTGGTGCTACTCTACAACTCATTGAAGTTGTTCCCTGGAAAGCTCAAGTCTAGATGGTGTGGACCGTTTGAGATCAAAGAGTTTCTACCCTACGGAGCGATTACATTGGTGGGCAAGAGCGGTTATGCTTTCATGGTCAATGGGCACATAGTTAAGCCCTACCTAGCGAGTGATTGCAGCAAGAAGAGCACCTCCGTGCTTCTCCAAGACCCCCTTCAGGCCTAAACCAAGTAAAGTCTAGCTAAAGACGTTAAAGAAAGCGCACTTGGGAGGCATTCCATGTTTATCTTGTACATATTTTTTGCTTTATTTCTATTTCAGTTTTATGCTTTTAATGTTTAAGTGTGTAGGTGAATGGATAAGGTATTGTTAGGTGTTATCTTGGAGTCCAAAAGAGGCGAGAATGGTTAAGTATATGCTAGAGATCGAGTGCTAGATCGACTCACACTAGCTCGATCTTTACTAGATCGAACTAGTGAATCGAGATGAGTCCATCGATCTAGACGAGATCGAGTATACAAATCGAGTGGAACGGTCGATCACGAGAGGATAAACCACTTATTCGTTTAGCTTGGAAAGCAAACAAGGTCTAGATCGACCGAGTCACTTGATTCTCAAAGATAGATCGAATAGTCTACTCTATCTGCCACTCGATCTAAGCCAAATCGACCCCCATATCGATCACAAGGCTCGATCCAAGGAGTACAGACTAAGTTGACTAAAAGTCAAGGAACGAGAGGGTACAATGGATCTAGGACTCGATGCAATTTGAATCGAGTCCCTGATCGATCAAACCACTCGATCCTAGGCATTATGGGCATGAGATCGAGTCCTAGATCGACCAAATGGACTCGATCTCGTGCCGAGGTAAAAACTTCTTTCCCCTCTTTTCTTTTTTCCCTTCTGTTTTTAATTTTAAATCTTGGTCAAGGTAGGAATCTTTGACCATGAAAGATGTGCCTTGACCAAGCTTTTTGTCAGAAACCACTAGTTTTACCCATTGTTTTGTATTTTTGTTGGCCTTTATATTTTCAAGCAAAAACACACTCTCTCATCTTTTGTGTTTCGAGTTTCCTAAGCAAGAGAGAGTGTGATTTTCTTTTCCTAAAGGCTAACAACATCTGTTTTCAATCTCTGCATAGGTATATTCAAATCATTGTTCAATATCTTTTGGAAAATTTCCTTATTATTGCTTTGCTTGAATACTAGATGTTATGGGGTTTAACGAATTTTTAAAACTAGCTAGATATTAGGAAAAATTTTAGATTTGATCCAATCTCTAGATTTCTCTCTCTATTATCTTGCTAGAATTTTTATAAATCCCCCAAAAATCTAGGGTATTAGTTATAACTTTTTCTTTCTTGCCTAGTCTTTCTTTCAATATTCGCCGCATTTGCTCATTCCCTTGCTTGAGAATTGTGTTTTAGGTACTATGGCTCCCAAGAGAACGAGAGAAGGGACAGCACAAGAGGGAGAGGCTCAAGAAGTGGTTCAGGAGAGGGTCAGATGGTCTAAAGAGGAGAAGCAAGCCAAGAAACGGCTGGAAAGGCTTCGGTTCGAACCCACAAAGTTCGCGGATAGGGGTTTGCTGTCTAAGATGGGGATCTTATTGATCAACTCCTCAAGAACAAAGGGCTCAGGTGCTTATCACGAATGGATTGCCCAACCTTTCCCAAGGTGACAATCGATTTCCTAGCCACTTTGGAGTGTGCATATGAGAACCCGAGCATCCCTACTCCTTCTCAAGGCCACATCTCCTTCAAGATCAAACGTCAGGCCTTTCGTCTCTCAATCCCGGAGCTTTTCCAAACCTACGGCCTCAATGCTGCTGCCATCAAGGTTGAGTTCCATCCCTTCACTCAAGCCAATGACTTGTGGGATCTCATATGCAACGATGACTACAAGGCAAATACGGCGAAGATCAAAAGAGTGAGGAGTCCGGTGCTAAGATACACGCTCAAACTGATTGCCAACACCTTCATTGGATGGTCTGTGGCCCCCACAGTCACCAAGACCGAGCTTTGCTTCCTGTTCCAAGGCGTTAAGCATCTGCTTTACGATCCTAAGGAGAATGATGAACCAATGGAGAATGAGCTCGGTGATGACGTGAACTATAGGTGTATCCTAGCTGCCTCATTGGTGAAATACAAGGCATACGCCTTGCGATGCAAGGCAAGCTCGGCGCTTATAGGAGGCTTTCTCACCCCCTTGTTTGTGCAAGCTGGCGTACCGCTTCAAGACTTCACTCCTGTTCCGGAGAGAGCTTCCATGGATGAGATCTACATGAGGAACACAGATAGCTTGGGACGCACGCCAGCCGAGGGTTTCTACACCTATTTGTTCATTGACTCTGAGAATGAGAAGTGAGTTTGCATCTTACCAAATAAGGAGGAAACCGAGCTGCAAGTAGTTGGCAATGTAGAGTTCTTGCCGAGTGTAGAGGAATGCTTTGTGCCTCTAGGAGGAACAGCTGCTCCAGCACTAGCTGCTCGCCCACGGTCAGAGTCCCCCACATCAGATTCTGATATGCCTGAGATCTTCACCCTTCCAAAGCTTGACTTTGAGCCAAGGACAAAGGCGGAGAAGTTTCTTGCTTCTGTTGTAGAGATGCAAAGGAAAGTGAACATGTGGCAAACCACGATGATCAAGAAGCTTGCTCAAAAGATCAAGAACTCACCTGGTTGACCTTCAAGCGAAGAGGTCGAGCAGCCCGAGAAGAGAAGGAGATCCACAGGAGGCATTGACATCCGTGAGCCCCAGGCAACAATCCAACCTGCGCGCCACTCGGTTCATGAGCAAGCTGGCTTGGATAAGGGCAAGGCAGTAGCCCACGAGACCCCCACAAAGAGCAAGAGGTCTGGAGCAACCTCAAGCTCCAGCACTTCTTAGCTATGAGGTACCAACAACCATCCCTTGTATATACCACGCATGTTTTAAGTTTTTGCTTCGTGTTTTGAGTTTCTCTAGACTTTGTTTGCCACCGAGACGGTGTCATTCAGGTTTGGGGGAGTGTGTGGTGTGTTTGACATTTTTTCTTTCTTCTTATTTTCTGTTTTCATCCTTTGAGTCTTGCATACATCTAAGGCATAGAAAAGAACAAAAAATTAGAAAAAGTTTTTAAAAAAGTTTCAAAAAATTCATAAATTTGCACTTGCATTGTAGAATATTTTAGGATTGAGTCTAGGATTTAAAAAAAAATCATTTAGGTTGCTGCATTTGCATAGGGAGTAAATGATAAACCCTTGTTAAGTTGTCAATGTTTGAATTGTTTTCAATGCCTAAGTTGTTTGTTATTTTATTTCATCAAGTTTGAAGTTAAGGCTACACCATACCTTGATTACTTGAAATTGAATCTCTAGTCTTATGTTAAAACTTGCTTTGATTTGATGCCAACTCCAACTTATTTGAACCTTAATCTTGACATTGAAATATCTTGTTTGTGTATTGAAAGCGATTGCATGGCTTACCCTTATACATACTTGGAGTATCTTCTTCCTTTCTTACCATTCTTGTTAATCCAAGTAGCTGATCCTCATCATAATGGGACAGTTAACCACGCCTTAAACCTAACCTTCTTTCAGACCTAAACACTTTTTCGTGAGTAGTGAGGCCTTTCATTGCATTATATTCAATCCTATCTTAGCAAAAAGTGTTAGGAATAGAGCTGGCAAGGAGAAGCTCCCTCGTAGACACCAGCTTGCATTTTGAGCTTGGTATTAGGTTAGGAGTTTGGGGAAATGCTCATTTGAGTGGTTTAAGAGTTTCATGTTTATATGTTTCCAAAAAGAAAAAGAAGTATAGGGTTAGTAGCAAGGGGGGAACGAGTTAATTGTGGTTAAGTAAAATAGATAATATGCTCTAAGTGTCAAAGAAAACAAAGGCACCAGCAACAACAAAGCTAAGAAGAGGTCAACCGAAAGGAAAAATCTGACCAAGCTATCCACCAAAGGTGATGAAAGCGGCGCCAAACAATCAACAATGAAGAGCAAAGTTCAAAAAGAAGAAGTCAACCAAACGGGAAAGCCAAGAGAAGTTTCCCCCATTGTGAAGAGTGAAGATGATCAAGCGCTTTGGGAAAGGGTTGATTAAGGGGTTAACTTTGGGTTTTAGAATTTTCTGGGATCATCTTGGGTAAAATGGGTAGAAGGGAGCTTTAACATGCATGCATAGGTGTGCCTTTACCTTTAGCATTTTGCCAAAGATAGGATTCTTTCATTGAGTGATCCCCTGATTTTTAAAACCCTTCTTAAAAGGAGATCATTTTCATCTTGTGACCTTACCCCTTTGACCAAATGCTTTCGCTTGAGGTGCACAACTTGATCCATTGGTAAATGCTTAAAGAATGTTAAGGAGTTGGTTGATTTTAATGCTTGTGTAGACTAAGCTAGGGTTCATTGCTCGCTTTGGTAGGTATGGCTAAAGCTTTTAAAGTAGAACAACCTCTTTGCATCTTAGAACTTATAACTTGGGCGTTGAATCCATTTCTCCATTGACAACTTTCGTTTTGGGCTTCCACTATCAAACCTCTCTTCCTTTGTTTAATTTTGTTTGCTTGAGGGCAAGCAAAAGGCAAGTTTGGGGGAGCTGATATGGGATATTTTGAATATTTCGCATGCATTTAGGATAGTTTCTCATGCACATTCATCTTGCATTTTAGGCTAGTTTGCACCATTTTAGGTCCTAGAGCACTTTTGCATTAGCATTCGCATGTTTCTCGCATTATACATCATATTCAGGTTGTTTTTGGACACTTTGGAGTGTTGAGGATTCATGGACATGCTAAGGCTCGTGAGAAAGCTCGTGGACACTTGGAGAGCTCAGCCGTGCATGCAAAGGACACGAGATCGAGTAGCGGATCGAGCAAGGCAGGTCGATCTAGATGAGATCGACCAGAAGATCGAGTGCACCAAGACGACTAGAGAGGAAGGATCGAGACCAAGATCGAGAGAGGAGATCGATCTGGAGTATGGACGTAAATGACGCCACGCAGATCGAGAACCAGATCGAGCTTCCAACCCGATCATCTCAGGATCGACTCAAAGATCGACCAAAGCCATCCGATCCAAGACGAAGATCGAGCCAGAGATCGAGTGACCCGGGTCGATCCCAGACGAAACTTATCCGTCCAGCTGTCTTTGGCGGCTAGCGAGGGGGAGACAAGCTAACGGTTTATTCATATTTGGCAAAAGTAGCCATCACCTTTATCCTATCTTCATTCTGTCTTTTCCTTTTTCAGTCTAAGTTAGGCGATTCGCCATTGTAGAACAGCTTATGCTTTTTTCGTTTTGAACTTTTGAATTTTTTAATATCAAGCAAGTTTTTCTTTAATCTATCGTTAATCATGCTTAGCTTATCGTTTGTTGCTTTTGATTCGATCTTAAACATGTGTACTGAGTAGTCTTCTTGGGTTTTTGGGGTTGAGGTGATTCAAAAGGGTTAAAAGGGTTTAAAGCTTTGTATTTTCTTTGTTCTTCATACCTTCTCTTCTAGGATCTTGGGATCTTAAAGCCTAGAGAGCCTTGGAGAAGGTCTCTATGAACCAAAGGCTGTCTTACATTGACAGGATTCAGACGTCCTGGAAAACCAGTTCATAGAGGCTAATCCTTCATTTCCCATACGCCATGGTTGCTTAAGGGATTAGTTAGGTCGTATTTTGAAATCTGTGTTTCTTGTTCTTTGATCTCCTTTTCCACCAAACGCCATGGGTTTGGAGAAGAGGTTAAGGAAGTGAACCATACCACACGCCATGGATGGTTATTTGTTTTTTTTTTTTCAAGGCTTAGAAAACATCTTAAAAGAGTAGATCTAAAACGTTTTCAAACCAAAGCTTGAATCTTTGATACTCTTGAACCTCTGTTAGTATTTTAAACCTCTGTTAATCATTTGCTTGTCACAAAGTTGCATTCTTGATCATTAGAAGTTGTTCTGTTTAAGTTGCTTGTTAGATCGATCCATTCAGCTCGATCCAGTGCTCGATCCTGTGGTCGATTCACTGGTCAATTTTTAGTTTTTAGTAGCTTTGCATTTTTCATCTTCTGCTTGTTCCTCGTGGTAGTTAATGCTCTTCCAGGGATTTTAAAATTGTTTTCCATTGCATTAGATCATGGCATTTAGTTTTCCTAGATTTTACCAATCATTTATCATATTCGCTTAGATTCACTAGATCCTTGCATTCTTATTGCTCTTCCTACTCCCTTGGATTGGATTGATACCTCTTGCTATACTACAAGTGTGTGTTGGTTGAGTTTTGATAACCTCCTGCTTGCATTGTAAAATCCTGTTATCAAAGGCACGCGTTGCCATAGAGCAGATGAAATGGTGTAGTCCCAAGGGGCGTTTTGTATGCAGTCCTGTAAACCCACAATGCATTATCCGATTTCGCCGACCAGTCCTTCCTTGTCTTCCCAGCTGTATTCTCCAGAATATACTTGATATGTCTGTTGGAAACCTCAACTTGTACTCTGGTCTGGGGATGACAGTGTAACATGACGTCCGGAATCTCTGCTTCATATAAGCATCTGCTATAAATCCCATCAGCACAATGTTTGTAAAGATATGGCTCATCCCAGTAGAATCTCCTAAGTTCTCTCAAGAAATTCTTCTTAGCATATCCCTTGAAATCATGTGGTTCCTCCTCTGCAACAACATAATTGACAATGGTAGCATACCAGGGTCTCTGGGGATCAGTAGTGGCATACACATGCTCTTCAAAAACAGCTCCCAAGGTAGCACAGATCATTGCCAACGCCTGTGTAGGGTGACGAGCGTCACTAGATGGAGTGACGAGAGTTACTGGGGTCATGACCAAACTGGGTCGTGAATCTGCTTCAGTAATGACAAGCGTCACCCCCCTGGTGTCGCTCGTCACTGCATTGTAGTTGCGAGAACAATTAGGTTGGCAATACTTTCTTCTTGGAATGGAGTCTCAATTAGGTACACATTCTCCTCAAGCAAGAAATCATTGATTGGCATGTCAACTTCAATCCTGATCCTAGATAGATGATCTGCAACTCCATTCTCAACACCTTTCTTGTCCTTTACTTCAATATCAAACTTTTGAAGAAGTAGAATCCATCTCAATATTCTTGGCTTTGTATCCTTCTTCTGCATCAGATACTTTAATGCTGAATGGTCTGTGTGGACCACGACCTTGGAGCCAACAAGGTACTGGCGAAATTTGTCAAATGCAAAGACTACAACCAACATTTCCTTCTCAGTTGTTGCATAGTTCTTCTGAGCTTCATCCAATGTCCTACTGGCATAGTAGATGGCATGGAGCTACTTGTCTTTCCTCTGTCCCAGCACTGCACCAACTGCGAAATCACTGGCATCACACATCACCTCAAAAGGTAAGTCTCAATCTGGAGGCTGCACAATAAGAGCGGTAACCAAGGCCAGTTTGATATGTTCAAAAGCAGACTTTCATTCTTCGATGAATTCAAACTTCACATCTTTGTAGAGGACAGCAGTAAGAGGTCTTGCCATCTTGCTGAAGTCCTTGATGAATCTCCTGTAGAACCCAACGTGACCCAGAAAACTCCTCACTGCTTTGACTGAATAAGGCGCTTGCGGACTTGTCATCACTTCAATTTTCGCCCTATCAACTTCTATCCCATCTCCAGAGACTCTGTAACCAAGAATAATGGCATCTTTTACCATAAAATGACACTTCTCCCAATTCAGAACCAAGTTCTTTTCTTCGCATCTTTGCAGAACTGCACACAAGTTATCCAGACAGTTCTTGAATGAAGACCTAAAAACTGAGAAGTCATCCATGAAAACCTCCATAAACCTCTCCATCATGTCAGTGAAAATCGATATCATACATCTCTGGAAAGTTGCAGGAGCATTACACAGTTTAAAAGGCATTCTGCAATATGAAAATATTCCATAAGGACATGTAAAAGTGGACTTCTCCTGATCATCTGGATGGATGGGGATCTGATAGAAGCCTGAATAACCATCAATGAAGCAATAATACTTGTGATTCGCCAGCCTCTCCAGCATCTGGTCGATGAAAGGCATAGGGAGTAGATCAATCCTTGTGGCTGCATTCAGCTTCCTGTAATCGATGCACATCATGTGTCATGTCACTGTTCTGGTTGGAATCAGCTCGTCCTTGTTATTCTTCACCACTGTGAAACCTCCTTTTTAGGGGCCACGTATACTGGACTGACCCAAGCGCTGTCTGGTATAGGATAGATGATCCCAGCTTGCAGCATCGTCATGATCTCTTTCTTGACCATATCCTGCAGGTTCTGATTCAGTCCCCTCTGATGCTCGACTGATAATTTCGATTCATCCTCCAAATGTATACTATGCATGTACAAGTCTCGAGAAATCTCTGAAATGTCATCAAGAGAAATCTCTGAGCTCTGCATTGTTCATTGAAGCATTAACAATAACAGGATAAGTGGAGTTTTCTCCAAGGAAAGTGTACCTTAGCCCTGTAGGGAGCTGTTTAAGCTCAAATTTTGGTGCTTTTGCTGCATTCCAATCACTAAATGCGCCTAGAGAACGATCAGGAAATCGAGGACTTTACTCGATCCAAGATAAAGATCGATAAGAAGATCGAGGAAGGTGGTCGATCCGGTCAAGAAATCGATGAGGAGATCGAGAGAAGCAACTCGATCAGTTCAGAGAACGACTCAGCGAATCGATCCACTGCTCGATCCACATCAAATCGAGCAAGAGATCGATATGAGTGCAATCGATCCAGACCAGAACGAGTGGAAGATCGACTGGATGACTCGATCTCAGAGGAAACAACGGTTCAAGATGACAGCCTGAAAGCTCATACTCGGGTTCAAAAGAGGCTAATGAGGATGGCACCATTAAGTGAAAATCTGAGTGATGATGAGTTAAACTGACTCCTTAATGAGTTGAGAAAGTATAGAAAGGCCACTGGGTACTCTCTAAGTGACATCAAGGGCCTTTCACCAGTGCTTTGTACTCACAAGATTCACTTAGAGAATGAAAACACTTCTTTGATTGAACATCAAGGACGCTTAAACCCGAATTTAAAAGAAGTAGTGAAGAAATATATCTTGTAACTGTTAGAGGCTGACGTGATATACCCTATCAGTGATAGCACATGGTACTCTCCGGTCCATGTGGTACCAAGAAAGGAGGTATCACGGTCATTAAGAATGAAAAAGATGAGTTGATTCCTACAAGAACCATAACTGGACATAGAATGGGTATTGAGTATTGGAAGCTTAACACAGCTACTAGAAAAGATCATTTTCCTCATCCCTTTGTTGATCAGATGCTTGAAAGATTAGCTAATCACCCATATTACTGCTTTCTTTATGGGTATAGTGGTTTCTTTCAAATACCAATCCATCATAACGCTCAAGAGAAGACGAGTTTCACATGCCCTTATGGTACCATCGCATATCGAAGGATGCCTTTTGGGTTATGTAATGCACCAGCAACCTTTCAAAGGTGCATGATGTCTATTTTCTCTGATTTTATAGAGGAGATGGTGGAAGATTTTATGTATGATTTTTCTGTGTATGGTGTGTCCTTTTCTGCTTGTTTGTCAAATCTTTGCAAGGTACTCAAGAGATGTGAGGAGACAAACTTGGTGCTGAACTGGGAGAAGTGTCACTTCATGGTGAAGGAAGGGATTGTACTCGGTCACAAGATATCTGAGCAAGGGATAGAGGTTGACAAAGCAAAGATTGAGGTCATGATGAGTCTTGAGCCATTGGTCAATGTCAAGGGGGTGAAGAGTTTCTTGGGGCATGCTGGCTTCTACAGACGGTTTATGAAGGATTTCTCCAAGATAGCTTGCCCTCTTACTCGGTTGTTATGCAAGGAAGCTGACTTTGTCTTTGATGAGTGATAACAGGTTTCTTATATGGATGCAAGCAGGAGGTTATCAAAACTCAAGCAACACACAGTCGTTGTATAGCAAGAGGTATCAATCCATTCCTAGGGAGCAGGAAGAGCAATGAGAATGCAAGGATCTAGTGAATCTAAGAAAATATGATAAATGATTGGTAAATTCAAGGAAAACTAAGTGCAGCGATCTAATGCAATGCTAAACAATTTTAAAATCCCTGGAAGAGGGTTAACTACCACGAGGAACAAGCAAAAGATGAAAAATGCAAGGCTACTAAAAACTAAAAGTCGACCAGTGAATCGACCACATGATCGAGTACTGGATCGAGCAGAATGGATCGATCTAACAAGCAACTTAAACAGAACGACTTCTAATGATCAAGATTGCGACTTTATGACAAGCAAATGATTAACATAGGTTTAAGAATACTAAAGGAGAGGGTTCAGGGTCGAGGGTCATATTCAAGGGTATGAAAGATTTAAGCTTTGGTTTGAAAACATTTAGATCTACTGTTTTAAGAGGTTTCTCTAGGCCTTGAAAACAAAACAAGAACCATCCATGGCGTGTGATATGGTTCACTTCCTCAACCTCTTCTCCAAACCTATGGCGTTTGGTGGAAAAAGAGATTGAAGAGCAAGAAAGACAGATTTCAAATATTGACCTAACTAATCCCCTAAACAACCATGCTGTATGGGAAAAGAAGGATTAGTCTCTAGGATCTGGTTTTCCAGGACATCTGAATCATGTCAAGGTAAGATAGCCTTTTGTTCATAGAGACCTTTTCCAAGGCTCTCTAGGCTTTAAGATCCGAAGATCCTAGAAGAGAAGGTATGAAGAACAAAGAAAACACAAATCTTTAACCCCTTTTAACCCTTCTGAATCACCTCAACCCCAAAGCCCGAACTGACTACCCACTACACATGTTTAAGATCGAAGCAAAAACAATAAACGATAAGCTAAGCATGATTAACGAAAGATTAAAGAAAAACTTGTTTTGATATTAAAAGGTTCAAAACCTGAAAAAGCTTAAGGTATTGCAACAATGGCGAATCGCCTAACTAAGAGAGAAAACAGAAAAGGCAGAATGAAGAATGTGAAAACAAATGGCTGCTTTTGCCAAAAATGGCTAAAACTTTAGCTGGTCCCCCCTTGCTAGCCGTCAAAGACAGCTGGACGGATAAGGTTTGTCTGGGATCGGGCTGGAAGCTCGATCTGGCTCTCGATCTTTGTCTTGGATCGGATGGCTTTGGTCAATCTCTGAGTCAATCTTGTGTTGATCTGGTTGGAAGCTCGATTTGAGTCTCGATCTGCATAGCGTCATTCACGTCCGTACTCCAGATTGATCTCCTGTCTCGATCTTGGTCTCGATCCTTCCTCTTGAATCGACTTGGTGCACTCGATCTTTTGGTTGATACAGCTTTTTAGCAATGTCAAAAGGGAGTGATGCAATGCAACAGGAGGTTATCAAAACTCAAGCAGCACACAGTCGTAGTATAGCATGAAAGAGGAATCAATCCAACCTAGGAGCTAGAAAGTGCAATGAGAATGCAAGGATCGAGTAATGCTAGGCAATTGATGAACGGTTTTGTGAAAATCCTAAAAACTAGATGCAGCAACTAAATGCAAGGCAAAACTATTTTAAAATTACCAGGAACGACTGAACTACCACGACGAACAAACAGAATGATTAAAATGCAAAGCTATGAATTTATAAAAATCGACTAGTGGATCGACCACAGGATCGACCACTAGATCGAGCAACAACGATCGATCTCGTCTAGAAGTTCAAATGCAACGAAACTAATGACCATGATGCAATAGATAACAAGCGAATGATTAACAGAGATGTAAGAATACAAAGAAAGAGGGTCTAGGGTTGAGATTCATGTTCAAGTTTCTCAAAGGTCCAAACTTGGTTTGAAAACTCTAGATCTACTCACTTTGTGAGATTCTCTAAGCCTTGAAAACAAAACAAGATCCATCCATGGCGTGTGGTATGGATCACTGCTTCATTCACTCCTCCAGACCCATGGCGTTTGTCGGAAAAGGAGACTGAAGGGCAAGGAAATCAGATATCAAACTCGCGGCTTAACTAGTCCCCTAAACTACCATGGCGTTTGGGAAAGGGTAACTTCTCTCTAGGATGCAATTTTCAGAGATCTCTGGATCCTGTCAAGGTAAAAGCTCTCTCTTATCATAAAGATCTTAGCGTGAGACTCTTTAAGCCTTAAGAACTCGACATCCTAGAAGAGAAAGCCATGGAGAACAAGAAAACACCAAACTTGAAAACCTTTTTCGACCCCTTTGAATCATCTCAACCCTAGAACCCGATGAAACTACTCGCGACTCATGAAATAAACCGTACGAAATGCAATAAACGAAGAACTAAACATGAAAACGATTGATTTAACTTAAACGATCCAATATTCAAAAGCAAAAACAAGAAAAGCTCGAAGTCTAACAATGGCTAATCGCCTAAAACGAGAGATATGATAGAAAAGTAGTTGACGGGTGGAATATTGAAAGGGATCGTTGCTTTTTGCCAAGAATGGCCAAACCGCAACTGGTCCCCTCCTTCGCTACGGTCCAAAAACAGGCTGGACGGATAAGGTTGGTCTGGGATCAATCATGAAGCTCGATCTGGCACTCCATCTCGTCTTGGATCGGATGGCTCTTGGTCGATCTCTGAGTCAATCTTTTGCTGATAGGGTTGGACGCTCGATCCGGTCCTCGATCTGCATGGCGTCGTCTACGTCCGTACTCCAAATCGGGCTCCATACTCGATCTTCTGGTCGATCTCGTCTAGATCAACCTGCCTTGCTCGATCTGCTACTCGATCTCAGGTCCTTCGCGTGCAATCATGATTTCTCCAAACCTCCCGAGCCTTCGCGCGTCCACAAGTCTTCCATAGCTCCAAAGTAGCCGAAAACACCTGATTGTGATGCAAAATGTAAGAAACATGCATATGCTGGTGCAAGAATACTCTAGGGCCTAAAGTGATGCAAACTATCCTAAAGTGCAATGTAAATGCATGAGAAACTAACTTATATGTATGCAAAATACATGAAATATGCAGCAATATCAACTCTTCCAAACTTGCCTTTTGCTTGCCCTCAAGCAAACAAAATTCAAGAAGGGAGAGAAGTTTTAAAACAAACGGGGGTTTATGTTTCTTGCAAAAGTGTCTTTCAAATGAATCAATCTCAACGTCCTAGTTACTAGTTCTAAAATGCAATGCGCGCACTCTTACTCCAAAGAACTTAGCCATACTCATCACACAACGAATTTCAAATCGTGACTCTCCTATTCCAAACAACCAAAGAAACTCATCCTTTAACATTTATTAAAGACCGAACCATGAATTAAAACTTCTGCACTTTAAAGCAAAACACATTTGGCTAAGGGTTAAGGCTATGAGCATAGAATGATCTCATTTTAAAGAAGGGTTTATTTTAAGTACGGGTTTCTCTCAAAGATGGTAAGAACTTTATGCATAATGCTAAAGGTAAAGGCAATTGATGCTTACATGATCAGATTCTCATCTACCCATGCAAGCTAACAATGATCCTAAAACCCCTCTCATTTTTCTCTTTTTAGCTAACTCACCCTCCTAAAATCTACCCTTATCTTCAAAGCAAAAGCTTAGCAATCCCCAAATCAAAATAGAAAACATCTTAACTCTTTTAGGCTAGTGAAAAGGTTTGAAAATATTAGGCTCCTTATTTCTTTCTTTTTGATAGCTCTCTTGTCATTTTTTCTTTTCTTTCTTTTTCTTTTCTTTTTATTTTGGCACTTAGGCTCTTTTATTTTTCCTTTTTTTCATTTTGAGAGAGCTATCTTCTAAAATTATTGGAGCATTATACATTTTAAACACAAAACCTTTCACTTAAAACCTTTTATTCACTTCAAATGCCAAACTCTTTTGAAACCGAAAGCATATAAACAAGAAAGCAACCCCAATGATCCCCCAAACTTATCCTAAGCCTACATCTAGCTTCAAAATGCAAAGCTAGCAAACATGTGAGAACCTAATCATGTCGCCTAAACGTAACATGTTATGCTAAGTTCAAACCGAAAGAGGCCTCACAATGATATCACACACGAAAACTTGGCTTCAAAGAAAGGTAAGGGTCAAGGTGGGAGTTCTACTTAGTCTAACAAAGAGTGGTGAAAAGGAAGAAGAGAGCCTAAATATTTTTAAGATCCATGTGTTTATTTTCAAATGCATAAGAATGATATTTACAAATTCAGATTAGAGTTCTCACTTACTAGGACAAGTTTCAAATCTTCAATTTAAGTCACGAAAATCAAAACAAGTGATCCAAGCATGGTAAGAACTTACTTTCAAAGTGTGAGCAAAGAATTAGAGAACTAATAACTAGGATATTGAAACCATTGATAAGCTTAAAACACCTTTTTAAGAAAACTTTAACCCGTTATGCAAATGCGAACAACTTAGATGCTTAAAAATTCTAGACTCAATCCTAAAATGCTTAACAAGATGAATGCAACTACATTAATTTTTTTTTGAAAATTTTAAAAATTTTACCAATTTTTTTCTTTTCTTTTATATACCTTAGATGTATGCAAGACTCAAGGGATGCAAAGATAAAATAAGAGCAAAATAAACATGTCAAATAACACACATACTCCCAACTTCTCACTCCTTTGACGTTAACCGGCGGCTCAAGACTCTTCATCACTTCAACCTTAGCCTTGTCGACCTCAATACCCTTCTCTGATATCTTATGGCCAAGCACGATCCCTTCCTTCACCATGAAGTGACATTTTTCCCAATTAAGCACCATGTTTGTTTCCTCACAACGCTTTAGTATCTTGCAAAGATTCAACAAACATGCAGAAAAGGACGCACCATAGACCGAGAAGTCATCCATAAACACCTCTACCATCTCTTATATTAGATCGGAGAAGATCGACATCATACACTGCTGAAACGTAGTCGGTGCGTTACACAACCCGAGTGGCATCCTTCGATACGCGAAGGTGCCATAAGGGCATGTAAAGGTCGTCTTCTCCTGATCATTTGGATGGGTTGGTATTTGGAAAAATCCATTATATCCATCAATAAAGCAATAGTAGGGGTGATTAGCAAGTCTTTCAAGCATTTGATCAATAAAAGGCAAGGGAAAATTATCCTTTCTATTAGCAAGATTAAGCATCCTATAATCAATACACATACGGTGTCCAGTAATAGTCCTAGTAGGTATAAGCTCATCTTTGTCATTCTTAATGACTGTGATCCCTCCCTTCTTAGGCACCACGTGTACGGGAGAAACACACGTGCTGTCACTTATGGGATAGATCACGTCAGCTTCTAGCAGCTTAAAAATCTCTTTCTTAACAACCTCTTTCAAATTAGGATTCAAACGCCTTTGATGTTCTATAGAAGAGGCGTTCTCATTGATATATCCTGGTTTTTATGGTTTTTAACCATGATATAAGTTCTTTTTATTGAGTCTTTTTGGTCTTTTTAGAGTCTTAGAAGAGTCTTTGCAGGTTAAAGCATGTCTGGAGCATAATTGGAGATTTTGGAACCTTTTGGAGCATTCTGAGTTGAAGCCACGAAGTACCTAGCTCGAAGAAGAAAGTATGCCATATGGTGACGCTCGTCACCAAGCTGGTGACGCTCGTCACCCAGAAAGGAAGGGGTCGTGGCCTGTTTTTAAAAGATTGGGAAGAAATTGCAGTTTTAGCCCAAAAGTTCCAGTATTTGCAAAAAGACTCCAGATCGTGTTTTAGCTTGTATATTAGGTTTTTCAGCCATTCTTTTGGCAGAAATCTTGTATCTTATTATTTTTGAGAGCTTGAGAGAGAGATTTGTAGAAGAGCTTTCGGAGAGACAAATCAGACTCCTTCAGAGCAGATTTTGAACTCCTTTATTTCTACTTCTTATTTCTTTTATGCAATCTATTCTTTTCATGATGTTTTCTCAAATCACCATGTCTGAGTAGTTTGTTAGTTAAGTTAGGGCTTTTCAAAGGTTGAAAAAGAGTTTGTAGAATTGCTAAATTATTAGGAAAACTCAGTGGTTCTTCATCTGTGCTTGCATTCATATCGATTTCTTAGACACATCATCTGGATTTCGAGATCCTAGGTTTTTGATAGATGTGAGAGCATTATTAATCACCTGAACTAGTATTAGATGAGCAAAACGCCCTAGTACAAAGAGATTTGGCTTAGGAGTTTTGTGAACAATTGAACCTGATCATTACTGCAAGTTTAGGTTGTTAGGGTTTGCAAAGAGATTTGAAACTCTGTGATTTAGACATAGATAACTTCTGCAATGAGAATTGATTAGTTATATCTTTGTGATTCATGTTCAAGACGGTTTTAATTCATTCCTGATTGCATGCATTCTACACTCTCGAATTCAACCTGCGAACTGTCCTGACTTAGCGCCTTTAGCTTTCTGAACTTTAAGAACAGTCTCAAAAACGCCCTCTTGCATTTATTTTACTGTTTTGCATTACATTCATTATTTATCGCTTAGCTTAATCTGAATCTATAATCGCTAGTGTGGTTTACTTACTCCCTTGGGATTCGATAACCCCTTGTACTACAACTGCTTTTGCTGTGCACTTGCAGTAGTTTTATTTGGGTAAAACCTGACCCTATCAAGTTTTTGGCGCCGTTGCCGGGGAGTAATAGCTGCCTATTGATTTTTAGTGTTAGGATTTTGTCTAAGTTTTTATTTGTTTACTGATTTTCAGCTACTTTTCCTTGTTCCTGTTTCAGGTGTATGCCTAATCGCAGAACCAGAAGCAACAAAGAGAAGGAGCTTGTGACTTTGAGCATCGACGAGCTTGCTAGGTTGGAGAGAACTAACAGGAAAGCTAAGAAGCAATCTACAATGGTCGCTCCACTGATCTTGGTTGAAGATGCAGAAGGTCACTTGGTTGACAGGGAAGGAAACAGGAGGAACGAAGAGGGGCAGAGAATTGATCAAGAGGGGAATGTCATTGTTGAACAGCAGGTTCAGCAAGTGGCTGAGAACGTGGGGGTCCCTGCTGCTGTCAATAACGCTGCTGGGCGTTTTGTTCAGAGGACTCTAGGTGACTACAACAGACCTGATCAGTTCTATGCCAACAGAGCTGCAATCCGACCTCCTGCCTTCCAGAGGAACGATTTTGAGGTTAAACCTGTCTACTATCAGCTGGTTGGACAGCATCCCTTCCATGGTTTACCTCATGAGCATCCTATGGATCACATAGAGAGATTTGAGGACTTGGCTTCCAGTGTCAAAGCTAATGGGGTTAGCAATGACTTTCTGTTCTGCAAGCTTTTTCCATACTCTCTTGAAGGAGAAGCTGCATATTGGCTGAAGCAACTGGAACCTGCTTCATTAACTACTTGGGAGGACACCAAGAATGCCTTTCTGAACAATTTCTATGATGATGCCAGATTAGAAGACATGAGGACGAAAATTGCATCATTTACACAAGGCCCTACTGAAGCTTTCAAGGCTTCTTGGATCAGGTTCAAGTCTTATCAATGGGACTGCCCTCATCATGGTTTCAATCAGGTGCAACTGCTTGGTATCTTCTTCAGAGGCATTGACTGGAAGTACCAGATGGCGCTGGATGCAGCAAGTGCAGGAAACTTCAACACCAACAGACCAGAAGAAGCTGTAAGATTGATTGAAAACTTGGCCTGTAGTAACAGCACTAAGAATGCAGATTTTCAGAGAAAGCAGCAGGCTGGTTTGAATGATGGAAACCAAATAGCTGAAGTTAAGGCTAAGTTGGACAGCATGCACAGCCTTTTGGTGGGAAAGAAGTCAGTCCAATTCGCTGCAGAATTGGAGAGTTTCGAAAATCCTGAAGAATTTGAGCAGAAAGATGTTAATTTCATCAATGGAGGGGGTTTTCAGAGCCAAAAATTTGGAAATCAGCAATGGAACAGAGGCTACAACAGCAATAATCAGCAGAGTACCTTTACAGGAGGACAGAGCACGCCAGGTTACACTCCTAAGCCCCCATTCCAGAAGACTGAAGTTGAGAAACCTTACCAAAACAGCAGGAATTTTGGTTCTTCTTCCTACCAAACTGCACCTCCACAAGAGAATAAAATGGAAGCTATGCTGGAGCAGGTACTTGAAGGACAGCAGAAGATGACAGTGAACTTCAATGGCAAGCTAGATTCGCTGTATCAAGACCTGAATGGAAAAATTGAGAGTCTGAACTCTCACATGAAGAAGCTTGATGTGCAGGTTGCTCAAACTGCAGGAGCTGTTCAAAGGCAAGAGGGATTCCTTCCTGGAAGGACTGACATCAATCCCAAGCATCAGGTTAATGCCATCACAGTAAGGAATGAAAAGGAGCTTAAAGCAGTGCAGAAAAAGAGGTTGAGTGCAGAGCAGATCGTGCAACTGATGGAGTCTGAAGATGAAAATTTTTCTGTCTCAGAGGTGAGTGACGAGCGTCACCAAGGAGGAGTGACGCTCGTCACCAACCTACAAGGGTATCGGGGGTTGTCACAAGTGAGTGACGAGCGTCACCCCCTTGGTGACGGTCGTCACCCACCCCAGAACGAAGCTGCTTCGTCTGTAACTGCAAATTATGACCAGGAACGTGTCTATAAACCCAAAACACTATTCCCCAAGCATCCTAGGAAGTCTAAACAGGAGATAGAAGAAGCCAGATGCAAAGCTATGATAGACAAGCTGATGCTTGAGATCCCACTTGTTGATGCAGTCAAGCTTTCACCAGCTCTAAGAAGGTATGTAAAGAGGATGGTGGTGAATGGTGTAAGTCCTGAGGAAGGAGCATTGCTTACCAGAGACATCAGTGCAATTCTGTTAGGCACAGTTCCAAAGAAGAAGAAGAAGGTGACTGTTTCTGAACAAGTCAATACCATCACTCAAAGCAGAGTTCCAGAGAAGCTATCTGATCCAGGGACCTTTGTGCTTGATTGCTCAATATCTGCAGGACGTTTTCCACACTCTCTATGTGATCTAGGGTCAAGTATTAACTTGATGCCTTTCTCTGTTGCTGCTAGACTTGGAATGACTGATTTCAAGCCATCTGGGATCTCTCTCATCCTAGCAGATCGATCCATAAGGACCCCAGAAGGCATGTTAGAGAATGTTCATGTTAACATTGAAGGCTGCATAATTCCTACAGATTTTGTGGTTCTGAAATATGCTGAAGAACCTAAAGATCCTCTTATTCTGGGAAGACCATTCTTGGCTACTGCTGGAGCCATCATTGATGTTAGAAGGGGGAACATTGAGCTTGATCTTGGTGATGTTGTCATGAACTTTGACATGGATAAGTTAAGAAGGAGTTCTACCATTGATGGTCAGACCTTTTCTGTAAGAACTTCTAGAGATGAAGAGACTGTCATGGAGCATTCAGAAGACACAATTGCTGAGTGTGACAATGAATCAGATATAAGTAGGCAAGTGAGCAAGATGGCTGTTGAAGAGCTAATATCTGAAACTTCTGCAGAAGTTGTTGGGTTTGAGGGTTGCAGTGAGGATCATATCTTCATGACTGGGCTTGAAAAAGAGGTTCTACTGAATGCCAAGTTGCTGGAGGAAGACGTGTATGTG
Organism: Thlaspi arvense; assembly: GCA_911865555.2. NCBI lineage: Eukaryota > Viridiplantae > Streptophyta > Magnoliopsida > Brassicales > Brassicaceae > Thlaspi > Thlaspi arvense. The sequence goes on from OU466860.2 coordinate 19,722,324, forward strand.
ATGGAAGCATCACTTGCAGAGCTGAATTGCAGGAAAACTGCAGCAACTCGAACTACAGGGTCAGTGACGACCGTCACTGACCTGGTGACGCTCGCCACCAACCTGAACACAAAGCAGCAACGTGATTTTACAGCTACAAGTCCATCATATGTTGCCAATCCGAAAATTCACCATTCCACAACCCAGAAACCTGCAACTAAGCAAAGGTATGCACTTCCTGGAACCAGTTCCAAACCTCCTAATCTCATCAATAAGAATTTAGAAGGTGAAAAAGATGCTTCACACTTATGCAAGCAACGAGATTCTCGTAGAATGCTTGGTGTTTCTTTTGATGATTCTGCAGGAAAACGAAATGTCCCACCCACACTCACGACCCACCCTGCTGATGTTCCTCACTTCCTTGGAAGTGTTCATACATCTACTGCTTACAAACCACCATGGATGAGGAGACATTCTTCTCCAAGGCATTCAATGCCACCTTTTTTCCACCAGCTGTCTGAGCAGCATTCAAAGTCGAGCTAATGACTTTAAACAAGCGCTTAGTGGGAGGCAACCCACTGGTAAGTTTTATATTTTATATATTAGTTTAGTTTACTATTACATAGCTAAAAAAACCCAAAAACATGAAAAAAAAAGAGTCACTTTGTTCAGTTTGCTTGGATGATATCTTGTGAACTTGTTGGACCATGGATTATGCTTTGTTTGGATGTTTTGATGTGTGTTTTGAGTGCTCTTACTGTTTGACTTCGGAGTACACATGATGGCATAGCATTTAAACAGCCAACATGTCGATTTCTGGAGTATCAGAGATGGTGACGCTCGTCACCAATCTGGTGACGCTCGTCACTAGCTCCTTCGCGAGGTACCACTTTTCCACCTTGGTTTTACACGTTCTCATGCTTCATTTTGACCAACTCTTGGCTTAATAACACTGGGGACAGTGTTGTTTAAGTCTGGGGGAGGTGGTTACTGACGTTGTGTGCTTTGTGTCATGTTTATAGAGTCTTAAAGTTGAGTAAAAAAAACCTGTTTTATAGAGTCAAAATTTTTGAAACTGTCAGTTTTTCTTGGAACTAACCATAGGACGTTTTTGCTGATAAGAACCATTGCCACAGTAGTTGATTACAAGTCTTACTAAGTTAAAAGTCATAGGTAGATCAGTCTAGCAATGAAGGTTTAGGTTCTTAGAGAATCTGAAAATTTGCTGTTAGCTCCACCTTAATGAACTTTAAACTTCTTGTCTTGGTGATTGATTCTTATTGATCTTGATTCTCTCTTTAAGCACTGACAATAAGGTTAAGATACAGTCTCTCTTTGATTTTCCCTGATGTAGTTTTTAAAAAGATTAAGTCCAAAGAATGGTGCATTCATGACCCTGTCTCCTTACAAGGAACAACAGTAGTGAACACATTCAAGAACCTGTCTCCTCACAAGGAACACAAGTATTGAGTAGCACCATATCTTAGACTGTAAAAGTTGAGAAAAAAAAGAAGTGAAAAATCGAAAATATCCTAAGGGAAGAGAAAATAGGAGAGCTGTGTTGAGATTGATTTGTTCAGTTGCTAGGAAGGGAAAAGAATCTGTAAAGTGATTGAGATGATAGAGCCTTGATGAGATATCACACTTAGATAAAAAATAAGGAGTTAACAGTAGAAATTTCGGATTTCTTGAAGGGATTTGGACTGGACTTGAGAGATTTGCTAAGCTTGTGATGATTAGACTGAAATTTGATCTTGTGTTGACTATGTAGTATGTGGATTCGAAAGCTCTAACTAGTATGGTGTTCCTGATGACTGACTGACTGTTTCTTGTTTTCAAACCTCGACCTTATTCTTTGTCTGATGTTTGCTTGAGGGCAAGCAAAAGCTAAGTCTGGGGGGAGTCGATATATCATGGTTTTTATGGTTTTTAACCATGATATAAGTTCTTTTTATTGAGTCTTTTTGGTCTTTTTAGAGTCCTAGAAGAGTCTTTGCAGGTTAAAGCATGTCTGGAGCATAATTGGAGATTTTGGAACCTTTTGGAGCATTCTGAGTTGAAGCCACGAAGTACCTAGCTCGAAGAAGAAAGTATGCCATATGGTGACGCTCGTCACCCAGAAAGGAAGGGGTCGTGGCCTGTTTTTAAAAGATTGGGAAGAAATTGCAATTTTAGCCCAAAAGTTCCAGTATTTGCAAAAAGACCCCAGATCGTGTTTTAGCTTGTATATTAGGTTTTTCAGCCATTCTTTTGGCAGAAATCTTGTATCTTATTATTTTTGAGAGCTTGAGAGAGAGATTTGTAGAAGAGCTTTCGGAGAGACAAATCAGACTCCTTCAGAGCAGATTTTGAACTCCTTTATTTCTACTTCTTATTTCTTTTATGCAATCTATTCTTTTCATGATGTTTTCTCAAATCACCATGTCTGAGTAGTTTGTTAGTTAAGTTAGGGCTTTTCAAAGGTTGAAGAAGAGTTTGTAGAATTGCTAAATTATTAGGAAAACTCAGTGGTTCTTCATCTATGCTTGCATTCATATCGATTTCTTAGACACATCATCTGGATTTCGAAACCCTAGGTTTTTGATAGATGTGAGAGCATTATTAATCACCTGAACTAGTATTAGATGAGCAAAACGCCCTAGTACAAAGAGATTTGGCTTAGGAGTTTTGTGAACAATTGAACATGATCATTACTGCATGTTTAGGTTGTTAGGGCTTGCAAAGAGATTTGAAACTCTGTGATTTAGACATAGATAACTTCTGCAATGAGAATTGATTACTTATATCTTTGTGATTCATGTTCAAGACGGTTTTAATTCATTCCTGATTGCATGCATTCTACAATCTCGAATTCAACCTGCGAACTGTCCTGACTTAGCGCCTTTAGCTTTCTGAACTTTAAGAACAGTCTCAAGAACGCCCTCTTGCATTTATTTTACTGTTTTGCATTACATTCATTATTTATCGTTTAGCTTAATCTGAATCTATAATCGCTAGTGTGGTTTACTTACTCCATTGGGATTCGATAACCCCTTGTACTACAACTGCTTTTGCTGTGCACTTGCAGTAGTTTTATTTGGGTAAAACCTGACCCTATCACTCATTATCCAAGTGAATCCTATGAGTGCAAAGCATCGGTGAAAGGCCCTTGATGTCACTTAGAGAGTACCCAATGGCCTTCCTATACTTTCACAACTCAGTTAAGAGCGAGTGCAGCTCATCATCACTTAAGTTTTCATTCACAATCACAGGATAGGTTTCGTTAAGCCCTAAGAAAGCATACCTTAGCCCTTTTTGAAGTTCCTTAAGGTCTACCTTTGGGGCTAGCAGCTCGCTCCAATCATCCTCGTGGCTGTTGCTGCTGTTTTCCTCCTTGGAACCTTCCTTAGAACCCGAGACATGGCCCTTGAGGCTGCTTTCTCCAACTGCTATCCCTTCTGAAATCGAGTCGTCCAGTCGATCTTGCTCTCGATGTCGTCTAGATCGAGCAGTTTTGCTCGATTCACTCACTCAATTTAATGTGGATCGGGTGAGAGATCGAGACGCTGAGTCGATCTCCGGATTAGACCCCAAACTGATCGGAAGGCCTCTCTCGATCTTGGAATAGATTGTTTTCTTGGATCGATCACCCTCCTCGATCTGCCTGTCGATTGCTGCACCGGATCGAGTTGTGCTCTCGATTGTCTTGTCGATTTGACCCCTGGATCGAGTAATGTCATCTATCTCGGAGTCGATCTCTAGGCAAACGCCTTCATCTTCTAGCACAAACTTCCTTGAATCAAGCAAGTTGATGTATTCATGAGTCCTCTGTACCGCGTAACCGTACTCTCCTGGCTCCTTAGTCAATGCCAGCTTCAAATGATCTTCCTGAGCCAACTCCTCTAGCAACTCATCCGCTAATGCATCCAACGTTTCAATGTAGAAAGCTTGCCCTTCTATCGTAGGTTTCTTCGGAACCTCGTTGATATCGAAGTACAGCCTTATATCTTTACCCAAGTGCAGAGCAATCTTCCCATTCTTGACGTCTATGATGGCTCCGGCGGTGGCTAAGAAAGGTCTACCGAGAATGAGTGGATCCTTAGGCTCTTCGTCCATTTCCAACACAACGAAGTCATCATCCTTTTGCAAAATCATCATCTCTTTTGCCTAAGAACCATTTTTGCTAGAATTTCATGCATGACTGTTTATCTTTTGTGCATTCTAGCTTATTTAGTTGCTAGCTTTTGATCTCTTCTTGCTTTGAATAAGTTTCATCTTGTTGTTAGGACTTGTTAGACTTTTCATTTGCATTAAAGAGTTTGTCATTTCAAAGCTTTCAGCTATTTGGTTCTTCAGCTTTTATTCTCTCACTTACCTTGTTTTCAAGCTTTGCTTTTGAAGGGACCATGGGAAGAGCAAAAATAGCTGCTGGAAAAAAGGGAAAAGCACCTCAGGAAGTACCAACCCAACCAAGAACACAGAAAGATAAAGGAAAGGGCAAAGCTGATAAGCAATCCTCCAAGGCCGCTGGAAAGAGACCGGTTGTAAATGAGGGAGAAGATGAACAAAACAAGGGCAGTGCTGCTAGAGAACTCATGAAGGCTTTCAACCAGTGCACTTTCAAGCCAACAAGATATCCATGCACTTCCACAATGAAAGCGCTTGGACTCTATGTTGACTGCAAAGCCACGTTTGAGCGCATGGGTCTTGGAGATTTCATGGAGATGCCACTCCCATCTTACCAACAGCTCACTTACCAATTCCTCTCCACACTCAAGGTGGTCTGGTATGAAGACAGTGAACTCCTTAATAGTGATGGATGGATCTCTTTTCGGATTGGCAAGGAAGGGTTCTCCTCAATATTCACAGAGATCGCCAAAGATCTAGAGCTGAAGTCCCACCCCACCAAGCTGAGCAGGTTCAAAATCCCGAGTAGGCAGCACACCAGGCTGTGGGGCATCATTGGGGTTGGGCAATGCACTCCTGGAAGATCAAGGAACCACCACCTAAGGCATCCGGCCGTGAGATATGTCCACAAAGCACTTGCGAATACACTCTTTGAAAGGAAGGAGACGACATATCTCACAGGAAGGGAGACAGATCTGATATACCAAGGATTGTATGAGGTGTTGGGAAGCGATGAGTATGGGGAACCTCTCAGAGCACCGAGAAGCAACCCCTCCTATGTGGCTATGTTGATGGAGCAGCTCCTATCCTACCAGAGCTGGGTTTTGAGTAAGACAAAGAAAGAGAACAGCCCTCAAGTGCACATTGGAGGAGTTGTGACAGCAGTTCTGCAAGCTAGTGGAGTAGACCTTGACAAACATGAAGGTGATGCACTTGAGCCACTATCGATTGACATTGATTACCTCAAGAGAAGCCACTACCTTGTTCAACACTTATTCTTCTTCAAGCTATTCTTCTACACTTATCCCACTTCCACTCGGGAATCGGTAAGCTTTGCAGCAACCCACTCGGAACTTGATTCTTCTTCTTCTTCTTCTTCTTATTCCTACAGTAGAAGAAGAAGAAGACAGTGAAGAAGAAGAGGAGCACACTTAAGAGATCAGATAAGAAGAAGATGAAGAACAATGGAATGCTACTGCTGGCGCTGAAGGCCAAGGAAGAACCCATGAAGAAGATGAGCTTGAAGAAGAAGAAGTGTTGAACTACAGCTTTCCACCAATGGCTTCAAGAAAAGGAAACATTGAGTAAGACAAAGAAGGAGAACAGCCCTCAAGTGCACATTGGAGAAGTTGTGACATCAGTTCTGCAAGCTAGTGGAGTAGACCTTGACAAACATGAAGGAGCTTGAAGAAGAATAATTGTTAAACTACAGCTCAAAGCAGTTCCACTTCCACCCCTATGAAGCTCCCAACCAAGGAAGCTCTTTGAGTGCAGCTCATGAGCACTTTAACACGCTACAGAAGTGGTGCAAGTGGCAGGACCAAGCCATCAAAGGGCTTATGAAGATGGTGAAGGGGAAGTTCAGAAAGAACAAGGCTACATCAGCAAGAACTTCCCACCACAGCCACACCCAAGAGCTCTACTCTCAACAAGAAGAGAAACTTAACCCATTTGAGCCAACTGAAGAGGAGGAAGCTGTATGGAACCCCCATGGAAGACACTCGTTCCATGCTCAACCAAGTGACCAATGGGGTACATGGGCACAACCAAGGGCTTCATCTTATGAGCCAAGAGCCTATGTTCCATCAGCTTGGGTGGCGCCAATCCCCAACCCCTCTGAAGCTCAGGATACATGGCAATGGGGCACACAAGGGACTTCTTCACAAGCTGAACAGCTATGGTCAAGCTGGGTTCAACCAACTCCAAAAGCAGAGCATTCCAGTAAAGTCTATGAGAGAATGAAGAGGAGAGCTAGCAAGTCTCCACAAACCTCAGGATCATCCCACAACTCCTACCATTGAACCAAGTACCACATCCCTTCCATTGTTCTATACCATTGCATCTTTTTATTTTTGTAATATATTTTGTTGCTTCTCTCTTCCATTGCTTTCATTACACAAGGGACTGTGTAATTTAAGTGTGGGGGAGAGATTTGGGGCTTGAATTTTTTTTCTGTTTTCTTAATTTTCTTTTTCTTTTCACTTTGAGTCTCATGCATATCATGCATACATGTAATGCATAGAAAAACACAAAAAAAATCAAAAAAATTTGAAAATTTTTGCATTTTTGCAAACCAAAAAGAGAGCATGTAGTTGCATTTCATTCTTCTAGGATTGAGTCTACTGTTGACATGTAGGTTGCATTGCATTTGCATAGGGCACTATGATGAGTTTTCATTGTAAAGTGCTTAGAGTTTAGAGATGATTTCAGTTTTTAAGTGCTTAGTTGTTTGATGCATCATTTGATTGCTAGAAGTTAAGGCTGAACCATGCTTAGATTGCTAGATTTGGTCTTCTCATCTCATTATGAAAGCATTTGTTCTCTGAAAATCAACTCTATCAACTTGAACTTTATTTTGGACTTTTAATTATCATGTCTTATGCATTGAAAAGTGAATTCATGGCTACCATATACATATTTGGATCATCTTTCTCCTTTCTACAACTCTTGTTGATCCAAATAGCTGATCCTCATAATTATGGGACAGTTACATCTTCACCTTTAACCAAAACCTCCTTTTGAGCCTAAACAGTATTGTGAGAGCTGTGAGGCCTTTGCATTGCATTTTCGATTTTGTCTTGGCAAAAAGTGTTAGGAATAAGGCTGACAATGATTAGCTCTCTTGTAGATATCAGCTTGCATTTTGAGCTTGATTCTAGGATAGGAGTTTTGGGGTTTAAAAGGGTAGAGTTAGGTGGTTTGAGCTTAATGTTTTTATGTTTTGAAAGAAAGGGAAAATATCTGAAATGGCAGAAAAGGGGGAAACAGTCTAGTATTGTGGTTAAGTAAAGGGAATAAAAGCTCTAAGTTTAAAAAGAAGGTTTGGCGCCAACAACAATGCTTAGGAAGGTCCAAAAGAAGAAAAATCTGACCAAGAAGCAATCCACCAAAGGTGATGAAGGTGCCAACACAACAAAGAAGAGCAAGTCCCAACCAAAAAGAAGCAGCCACACAAGCAAAAGAAGAAGTTTCCCCAGCCATGAAGATGGGTAAAGGGTAGAATCTAGGAAAGGGTAGACTTAGAGGGTTCACTCTTGGGTTTAGAAATGCTTAGGACTCATCTTTGGGAAGTAAGGGTAGAAGAGAGCTTTGAATTTCATGCATAAGTGTGCTTTTACCTTTAGCATTTTGCCTAAGATGAAGTCATTTCATTGAGTGATCCTTTATGTTTTTTGAACCCTTGTGCTTAAATGAGATCATTCTTTTCTCATAACCTTACCCTTTTTCAACCAAATGTTTTCACTTGATTTGCATAAGCATGATTCATGTTCTGAATTTAATTGAATGTTAAAGAGTTGATTGATTTGAGCATTTGCCTAAGTTGAGATTTGAGATCATTTTGAAACATGATGAGCATGGCTAGGTTCTTTAAAGTATAGCTGATTATGTTTGCATCTTACAACTAGGCACTTAAGCACTAAAACCATCTCTTTACCTTTGTACTTTTGGAATCTGAATGCCCATTTTCAAACCTCACTCTCCCATTTGTTCTTGATTGCTTAAGGACAAGCAAAAGGCAAGTGTGGGGTTGTTGATATCCCTTGTATTTTCACCATTTAGGGCTGCATTTAGTACATATTTTGATCCTCTTTTGCATGTTTTCCCTATGCTTTTGTCCCATTTTCTTCTCCTTTTAGACTTAGGTTGCATTTAGAGTATAGTTTGCATTTTCTTTGCATTTTGGATGTTTTTAGGTACTTTTGGAGCTTAAAGGAGCTTGGAGGAGTTTTGGGAATGATACAAGATGCTAGCTGGGCAAAAGGAAGCAAGAAGGATCACAGCAGAAGATCTCTGCAGAAGTTTTCGGTCAGAGCACAGAGAGTTTCGGTCAAGAGTGACCGATACAGAGCATATCGGTCACCAGTATCGGTCAAGTGTGATCGACACAAACACATCGGATTAATTTCGGTCATTTGTGTCGATCACTGAAGACCGATAGGGACCCATTTCGATCGCTGGAGATCGACACGACTGACCGATACTGACCCAGCCCGAACCTGTTTTTAATTACAACTATGCCATTACTCTAGGGTTTTCCTTTCTAGGCTATAAATAGCCTCTTTTTCCAGATTTTCGAGGAGTCATGTCAAAATACTGTTCTTGAGCATTTCTTTTAAGTTTGTAAGATAATTTCCTTGCTTTGTTTAATACAATCTAGTATTTGCTTTAATCTTTCTTTAATCTTTCTTTTAATCATGATTAGCATCATTTCCCTTTGTGATTTGGTGTTAAACATGATTATGAGTGAGTAGTTATCTTAGGGTTTCTAGATGTGGTAGATTAGGGGAATCTAAGGCTTGATTAAGGCTTGTTATGTTCTTCATTCTATGGGTTCCTCTCTATTAATCTGTTATTCATGCTAGATTAGTCTTGATCTAACTTTTCTAAGTTGTTAGCTTTCTCTTATGCCCACCAAGTGTTTGATGAAATGCTGATCATGTTTAATAGACGATTTGCTGGCCTTGGCTCAAGAGATTGACTGTTTGAGGAGCATTTTGACTTGATTAGAGTTGTTTAATCATGCTTGCTTGATGTTTTAGCACTAATGAGAGTTAGTTCTTGTTAGAATATTTAGCAAAGGGTTATTTGCCAAGAGATTGGATCTAACTAGCTTAAGTGTGAACTCTATCTCTAGGAATCACCATTGCTTGCTTGCTTGCTTGATCAATGTAGTTTGAAACAGCTTTAGTTAATGCCTGAAATTCCCCAAAGTCAATAACCACATCTAGAGACTTGTCTTTCTCTTATTTGAATCTCGGATTTACTCTGTTTTGCTCTGTTTTACTCTGTTTTTCTTGTTTATAACTGCTTAGTTTGCTTTTGCTTTCAATTCTTTTGTTGCTTGTTTCACTTAGGTTGCTAGAACTGTTGCTTAGGCAACAAAACCAATTCTCTGCATGCTTGACTTAGAGATTTTACTCTCAACTCTTCTGTTTTCAACTCTTTCCATTGGATTGACATAAAACCCATACTACACTACAACTGACTAGTACAAGTGTAAGGGTGATTGACATTCAAGAGCCTCAAAAACTCGTGTATCACTTCCTTGCATAACAGCCGTGTTAGGGGGCGTGCTATCTTGGAGAAGTCCTTTATGAATCTCCTGTAGAAGCCGGCGTGTCCCAAAAAGCTCCTTATACCCTTCACATTAGCCGGAGGCTCCAAGCTCATCATGACCTCAATATTTGCTTTATCAACCTCTATCCCTTGTTCAGAAATATTGTGACCAAGTACAATCCCTTCCTTCACCATAAAGTGACACTGTTCCCAGTTCAGCACCAAGTTTGTCTCCTCACATCTCTTAAGTACCCTGCACAGATTAGAAAAAAAACCACCAAAAGAAGCACCATACACAGAAAAGTCATCCATAAAGACATCTACCAATTCCTCTATGATATCAGAGAAGATATACATCATGCACCTTTGAAAGGTTGCTGGTGCATTACATAACCCAAAAGGCATCCTTCAATATGCGAAGGTACCATAAGGGCATGTGAAAGTTGTTTTCTCTTGGTCATTAGGATGAATGGGAATTTGAAAGAAACCGCTATAACAATAGTATGGATGATTAGCAAGTCTCTCTAGCATTTGATGAATAAAGGGAAGAGGAAAATGATCTTTTCTAGTAGCTGAGTTAAGTTTCCTATAATATATACACATTATATGTCCAGTTATTGTTCTTGTACGAATCAACTCATCTTTTTCATTCTTAATAACCGTGATTCCCCCTTTCTTTGGTACCACATGGACCGGAGAGACCCATGTGCTATCACTGATAGAGTATATCACGTCAGCTTCTAAAAGTTTCAAGATCTCTTTCTTAACTACTTCTTTCAAGTTTGGGTTCAAATGTCCTTGATGTTCAATAGAAGAAGTGTTTTCATTCTCTAAGTGAATCCTGTGACTACAAAGCATTGGTGAAAGGCCCTTGATGTCACTTAGAGAGTACCCAATAGCCTTCCTATACTTTCTCAACTCCTTAAAGAGTGAGTTTAACTCATCATCACTCAGATTCTCATCCACAATGACAGGATAAGTGTCATTGGGTCCTAAGAAAGCGTACCTTAGCCCTTTTGGGAGCTCCTTTAGGTCCACCTTTGGGGCTAGCAGCTCACTCCAGTCCTCCTCGTGGATTGTTTTGATGTTGCCATCCTCATTAGCCTCCTTAGAACCTGAGTCATGAGCTTTCAGGCTGACATCTTGAACCGTTCCTTCCTCAGAGATCGAGTCATCCAGTCGATCTTCCTCTCATTCTGGTTTGGATCGATTGCACTCACATCGATCACTTGCTCGATTTGATATGGATTGCGCAGTATATCGATTAGCTGAGTCGTTCTCAGAACTGATCGAATTGCCCCTCTCGATCTTCTCATTGGTTTCTTTTCTGCATCGACCAACCTCCTCGATCTTCTTGTCGATCGTTGTCCTGGATCGAGTGAAGTCTCGATTTCTTGGTCGATCTCTAGGCATCCGCCTTCATCTTCCTTCACAACCTTGCGAGAATCAAGCATGTGAACATATTCCTGGGTCTGTTAATTCAGGAAACCATACACCCTACACTCCTTTGTCAAAGCTAGCTGCAAATAATCCTCTTGTGCTAACTCCTCAAGCAACTCATTAGCTAACTCATCCAAAGTCTCAATGTAGAAAGCTTGTCCACCAATAGTTGGCTTCTTCAAGACTTCATTGATATCAAAGTCTAGCTTGATGTCTTTGCCCAATTGTAGAGAGATCTTCCCATTCTTGATGTCTATGATGGCTCCAGCGGTTGCTAGAAACGGTCTACCAAGGATTAGAGGATCCTTTGGCTCTTCATCGATCACTAGAACAACAAAATCTGTTGGCACGTTAACTCCACTGATCCTCACGGGCAAGTCTTCAAGCATACCTACAAGGAGCCTTATACTTCCGTCAGCTAGCACAAGAGAGATTCTGCACTCTTTAAACTTGGTAAAGCCTAGCTTTTTGGCAATGGAGTGAGGCATAAGATTAATGCTTGCTCCTAAATCACACAAGCAGCTTTCAAACTTCAAAGGACCAAGAGCACAAGGGATAGTGAATGATTCTTGATCTCCTAGCTTCTTTGGAACAATCTCCTTGTGAATGATTGCACTGCACTCTTCACTCAACACCAAAACCTCTTCACTCTCCTTGGTTTTCTTAGAAAGGCTATCCTTGAAGAACTTGGCGCATTTTGGCATCATGGCCAAACAGTCAACTAAAGGCAGTTTGATCTCAACATCCTTCAAGTGCTTCTCAAATACTGCTATATGCTTCTCAAGCAGCTGCTTCTTGAACCGCCCAGGGAAAGGATTCTTCGGTTTGTAGGGTGGAGGTACAAATGCATCTTTCTCTTTGCTCACCTCCTATACTTTCTTCTCTAAAACGGCTTCTTTGCCTTTCCTTGGTCTTTCAATCCACACATTGTCAAAGGGGATCTCTTCATCATTTGAAAGCTTACCCTCCCCCTCTTGAACCACAATGTCCTCATTGTCTTTAGGTACAGCCCTCGGCGGAAGCTCTTTTCCACTTCTCAAAGTAATAGTGTTTGCATAATCCTTGGGGTTTTGCTCACTCTTCCCGGGTAAGCTGCCTTGACCGCTTGAACTGGCTTTGCCTTTCTCTTACTGCTTGATCTGGTTGATTAGGTTGGTGATTTGAGTAGACACCTCAGTAAGAGAAGAGTCCAGCCTATTGTTCATATCAACAAACTTCTGATTTGTAGAAGCTTGCCCTTGAAGCAACTGTTGTAACATTTCTTGAACCGGATCTTGAGGTGGGGGTTGAACTTGTTGCTGCTGAGGTACAAAACCAGGAGGAAACATAGGAGCGTAGCCTTTGTTGCCTTGCTGCTGCTGCTGGCCTTGGAAGTTCCCTTGTCTCGGACCTTGGTACCCACTGTTTTGTGTAAACCCTTTGTTGTTAGGAACAAATGGTTTGCCTTGTTGTGGAGGGTACACCTGATCCTTTGGATTCTCCACGTTGGTACTCCTGTAAGAGAGGTTGTTGTTGCCCAGATAGCCCTGACCGTAGCTTTGTGGTTTGTTGTATTTCTGGCCTCCAACCCAATTAGCTTCATCTTGGCTCAGCTCTAACTCCTCTAGAACTTCTTCAGCTTCTCCCACAAAATGTACTTGCTTCTGATTTGCAAGCACTAGCTTGTCTATCTTCTCATGGAGCGATTTGAGCTCCTTCTTGTGTGATGATAATCAGATTGTTAGCAAGGTGAAATATCAAATCCAAAACCACAACAATGATGTAGTATAGCAGTAAGGGTATCAATTCAACCTAGGAAGCAGGAAGAACACTAGGAATGCAAGACTAAAGCAAATCTAAGCAGAATCGGGTAAATAGATGGTCAAATCAAAGAAAACTAAATACAACGACCAAAAGCTCATCAAAACTATTTTAAAATCCCTCGAAGAGGGTTAACTACTACTAGGAGGAAGCAGAAGATTGAAAATGCAAATCTACTAATAACTAAATATCGAGAGCTAAATCGTGTAAAACCGATCGATTCTAATAACTTAAGTCAAAAGACTTCTAATGATCAAGATGCAAGCATTGTAACTAAAAGATGATTACTTGAGGTTTAAAAATGCTAAAAGAGGGTTCAGGATCGAGGGTCATATTCAAGAGTGTTCAAGGGTCAAGCTTTGGTTTGAAAACACATAAATCTACTCATTGATGAGCATTCCCTAAGTCTATAATGCAAGATGAATGCAAGAAACTAGCCTATAATGCAAGATGAATGCATGAAAAACTATCCTAAATGCATGCAAAATATGCAAAATATATGGTAATATCTGATGTCACTGTATATTACATGTATTTTGCATACATATAAGTTAGCTTTTCATGCATTTACATCACTCTTTAGGCTAGATTGCATCTCTTTAGGTCCTAGAGCATTCTTGCACCAGCATACGCATGTTCCTTGCATTTTGCATCATATTCAGGTTGTTTCTGGCTACTTTGGAGTCGTGGAGGTTCATGGACGTGCTGAGGCTAGTGTGGAGGTTCGTGGAACGTCGGATGTTTGCTAAGGACCAGAGATCGGGGAGCAGATCGAGCATGACAGGTCGATCTAGATGAGATCGACCCAAAGATCGAGTAGCCCAGGCGAACCAAGGGAATTGATCGAGAAGAAGATCGAGTGAAGCAATTGATTTTCTTATCTTTTTATGCTTTTTCTCTCTGGTTTGGAGACAATCCGCCATTGTTAGACTTTGAGCTTGTTCTTGAATATTTTGAATCGTTTAAGTTTAATCCATCGTTCTTATGTTTATCGTTTCATTCTTCATGCTTTGCTTAGTTTATTTAATGTGTAGTGAGTAGTTTTATTTGGGTTTCGGGGTTAAGAGGATTCACGGGGTCGAAAAGGTTTTCAAAGCTTGGTGTTTTCTTGTTCTTAATGGCTTTCTTTTCTAAGATGTTGAGTTCTTAAGGCTTAAAGAGTCTCACGCCAAGATCTTTCTGATCAGAGAGAGCTCCTACCTTGACAGGATCCAGAGATCTCTGAAAATCACATCTTAGAGGCTAGTTACTCTTTCCCAAACGCCATGGTAGTTTAGAGGACTAGTTAAGCCGCGTGGTTGAAATCTGTTTTCCTTGCCTCTCAATCTCTCTTTCCGCAAAACGCCATGGGTCTGGAGGAGATAATGAGAGAGTGATCCATACCACACGCCATGGATCGGTCTTGTTTTGTTTTCAAGGCTTAGAGAATCTCACAAAGTGAGTAGTTCTAGAGTTTTCAAACCAAGCTTGGACCTTTGAAACCCCTAACATGAATCTCGACCCTAGACCCTTTCTTTCTTAGCATTCTCGCATCTTCGTTGATCATTCGCTTGATATTCGTCGCATCCTGGTCATTAGTTTCTTCATACTTTCATGTTTAGACAAGATCGATCCAAACTGCTCTATCTTGTGGTCGATCCGCTAGTCGATTTTTAGTAATTCATAGCCTTGCATTTTAATTATTCTGTTTGTTCCTCGTGGTAGTTTAATCACTCTTGGTAATTTTAAAATAGTTTTGCATTCCATTTGGTTGTTGCATATAGTTTATAGGATTTTCACAAAATCGCCTGTCATTCGCTTAGCTTTACACTGCTCTTGTATTCTCTTTGACCTTCCGAGCTCATAGAAATGGATTGACTCTCACTTGCATACTGTACTATAACCTAAGTGTTGCATTTGAGTTTTGATAGCCTCATTGCATCCTAGACTTGCAAGAAGATTGTTATCAAATGGCACTGTTGCCATTCTAGGAGTGTTAGAAAGCATAGAGATTTAGAGCTTAGTAAAGACTAAGATTTACTTTGTTTTAGTTACTTATCTTTCTACTCTCAAACGTGTTTCTTCCGGGTACATGCATCTTCGTTCCAGGGGAGACAATAATCTACTTCAACCCTTGGACAACATCCATCAACTTGGTCATTCACGGCAAACAAGAGTACGAGAACAAACTAGAGCTTTTGAGGAGATTGTTCAGCAAGGTTTGGTTGACTTTAAAGCTATGGCTGAACACCAGAAGGACCTCCTCCAGCTCATGGGGCAGTGGAAAGGGACAATGGAAACCCCCAACACGCGGCTAAACCCCTAAAGATCATAGGAGCCAGAGATGCTCCCAATACTCATCACAATAGGTTTGGGATCACTCCTTCTCCTGTACAAAACAACAACTTCAAGATTAAGCCGGGTTTCATCTCCATGGTGCAAAACAACAAGTTCCACGACTTAGCAATGGAAGATCCCTTGGAGCACCTCGAAAATTTCGAGCAAGTATGTAGGATGATCAAGATAAACGGCATATCCGAAGATGCTTTCATGCTGCGTCTCTTTCCATTCTCTCTTGGAGACAAGGCTAGACATTGGGAGAAAACACTTCCTCAAGGCACCATCACTTCATGGGCCGAGTGTAAGAAGGCTTTTCTCTCAAAGTTCTTCTCTAGCACCAGAACGGCAAGGCTAAGAAGCGAGATCAGCGGCTTCACGCAAAGGAATAATGAGACTTTCAATGAAGCCATGGAACGATTCAAGGACTATTCTATCCAATGTCCTCACCACGGCTTCAGCGAAGAGACTCTTCTAAGCACTATCTACCGCGGAGCTTCACCAAAGATCAGGTTGTTGCTTGACACGGCCAGTAAGGGGAAGTTCCTTGGTCAAGAGGTAGAAGAAGGCATGGAGTTGATTGAGAACTTAGCACTAAGTGACAGCAACTATGCTGAAGATTAAGACCGTGCACCGCGAGGTTCTGAGCTAGAGTCTCACAAGAAAGAGTTGAAATCATTACACGAGAAGATGGACAAGTTGGTTTTGGCAAATCAGAAGCATGTTCACTTTGTTGGTGAAGCGGATGAGAGCCAAGAGGAACTTGAGTTGAGCCAAGAAGAAGCCAATTGGGTGGCGGGTCAAAACAACTACAAACCTCAAGGCTATTCACAAGGTTACAACCAGAACAACAATCTCTCATACCGCAGCACCAATGGAGCAAACCCTAAGGATCAAGTGTACCCTGCTCAGCAACCAAAGCCTTTCATACCATACAACAAAGGTTTTCAGCCTTGTGGTGGCTTCCAAGGACAAGGGCAGAACAAATTCCAAGGACAATAGCAAGGAAACAAGGGTTATATGCCAATGTACCCTCCCGGCTTTGTACCTCAGCAGTAACAACCGATGCAACAACAAGATGATCCTGTCCAAGCTATGTTCCAACAACTGATTCAAGGGCAAGCCTCTACAAACCAGAAGTTTGCCGAGATGAACACTCGTCTCTCACTGACTTCTCTACTAAGATCTTGAGAAGGATCCATCTTATACCGTTGTGGTGGAGCGATGAATTCAGTGAGAGACGAGTGTTCTATATTTTGCCCAAATATGTTGTTGTATAGGGTCTTAGGTGTCAAACACACTTGTGGATATTGAGATAAAAACAATTCTATAAGCTAGGAAAGGTTGGGGGTTTTGATTACGAAATAGTAACTCTAGCAACCTAACTATGCAACAAAAAGGAAGCAGGAATGTAATGCAAGTGAACTAAGTCTAAGCAATGAAACCAAATCTAGTACTAAACAAGAACTAAATGAGAAAAACAACTTAAGCAAAACTAAGCAAGATGAAGACTGAATTTAAACTAGCAAAGATGACTAAGCAAGATGATCTTAACACAATTAATAAAAAGCAAGAATCAAGGTTCTAAGCAATAATGGGATTAGTGACTTTCAAGAGTGATAAAGGGGATTTCTAGCAAAGGCAAACATCAAGCATTCATAAACAAGCAAATCTCAATGTTGTACTCCTCGACAAGTTATCTAAAAAGAATTAGCTTGGCGTCAATAAGCAATTTAAATTCAATAACATTGAAGTGTCAAACCCTCTTGTGATGGTGTATTCTTCAACCATGAGCATAAAGATCAGAACCATTTCCTAAGAGAAGTACTAAGCAAGTATACAACTTTCACCTAAGCAAGAATTTGGATCAACCTATAAATCTTGTGAACCATATAGGGACTAGGTAGCTAAAGATCAATCAACAATATGGACTTAAGTACACAGTTGCGAAATCCTAACAATGCTATGCAATGAAGAGGAATCAAACAAAGGCAAGATCTTGCAATGAATACTATCTAACCATCAAGCAAGGTGAACTATCACTTTGGTGTCACTGAACAAAGGAAACATAGACCAAGCTAGAATATCAAACCAAATAAGCAAACCATGCATGGAAATGAGATATCAAGCAATCAAGTGAACCATATGCATCAACAATACCATATTCAATAAAAAGGTGGAAGCTTTATGAACAATAATCACTTTGCAAGAGAAGGAGACAACAGAGAACAGACTAATCAAGGCTAATCACCCCTTGATCTCATCTTAATCACCACTTTCCCTACTTAGAACACTAAATCTAAGGTAAACTACTCACTAATCATGTTTAATCCTATTTGTTTAGAGTTAAACATGATTATATGAGATTAAAATGCAAAGATAAGAAAACTAAACTACCAGGTGCTAAAACAAATATCAAGAGACAAGACTAAACCAAATAAGTGCAAACTTTATTAAAAGAAAAATATCTAGAGCAAATCTCCCTTTAAGGTACAAGAACAAGATGAAAAGAGAAAGTTTTTGATAGAAAGCATAAGATGAAATAAAGACAATGTTTTGTAGTTTTCCTTATATAGTAGGGAACCAAAAGAGGGATAAAAAACCTAAAAACAAGATAAGGTCAACGAAAATCAAATGGTCAATGCACGGATAAGTTGTATCGGGGTTGTAGAGATGGTGTTCTGCTCGATGTACAACACTGATATGGCTCGTACAGCGCGTATCGGCTTCCTTGCTCGATGCTGGACCTTCATGCAGACCAAAGGTTTAGACTCCTCGAATGGATCCTCTTCCTCACGTCCTGCGGCTTACATCGAGTACACTCCACATGGGTTTTGCTCGATATCCTTGCTCGATATGGGACCAAACTTTGCAAAAGCTCCTTCTTTGACATCCTCTTCGAATATGAGCTACTTTCGTCTCCTTCCCAACTCTAAGAACCTCCATAAACACCTGAAAACCACCAAAAACATGCACATGTATGCAAATGTATGCAACATTAATGGCATCACAATCATGGAGAATCAGAAACTGATCATCGGTGATTGTCACCCGATCTTCACTATATCCTTGCTGCTTGTTGTCCCTTTTCAACTTCCAGAAATACTTCTTCGTGTGCCCTTTCTTATGAAAGTTGTTGATATCTCCATTATTTACACCATTTTAGCTTGCATTCATCACTAGTGTTAGTTTCTAAACATGCATATGTTGCTTCTTCTTGTCCCATTTGCATTCATTTAGGAGTTAGTGTAGTTTTAGAAGCTGCATTGCATTTTGCATGCATTTGGAGTTTTATTTAGGTACCTGAACGAGTGTGGAGGTCATGTGGAGCAATAGGTGTGAGCTGGGAATGGAGCAAGACTAGAGACAAAGGCGGATGAACCAATATCGATGATGATATTGGCACCATGTGATCGATACAGAGCATATCGATGGGCATATCGACCACCACGACATCAGTACAGAAGAGGCAAGGTGTGAAGGAAGCATATCGACTTAGACACCTCGATGCAGCAGGATGGAGTCCATATCGAGCAGTGTATCGATGTTCCAAGACCGATACACATGACCGGGTAATATCGAGGTCCCATATCGACTTGCTTTATCGATGAGCCTTAACTAAAGAGCAATTGTATCGACTTCACACCTCGGAGAGCCAAACCGATACAACTCAAAAGCCTTTTGTATCGACATGCATATCGACCAAGAGGCATCGATACAGCCTAGAAGAGGAGAAGATATCGACATGTGTATCGATGTTCCATATCTATATGGTCCATCCAAGTCAGCTTACTTTTGGTTTAATCTTGGCTTACTAGGGATAGTCTTGTTTCCCTATAAATACTAAAGTGCTAAAATCGTTAAGCAAGTTGGATCTTGTAATTTTATTTCTGTTCTTGCACTTAAAACCTTTCATTTTTCAGCTTTGCTTTGTAAGATCTTGCTTGATTTAGTGAATTTCTGTATTTTCTATGATATATTATTCTTTAATCTGCTTCATAATCATGCTTAACCATCTTTTCTCTATAGAATTTGTGGTTTTGATTATGGCTAGTGAGTAGTCTTACCTAGGGTTTGAGATGGGATAGATTAGAAGGATTTTACGACTAGATTAGTGATGTCTTATGCTTAATATGATTGTCTTCTCTCTATTAGATGTGCTTAACACTAGATTAGTCTTGGCCAGGCTTGTTTAGTATCTTGGCTTTATCTTGCGCCTAATAAGTGTTTGATGAAATGCTGCTTAGAGTCTCTTACAGGATTTGTATGCTTAGCCTAAGGAATTAGATGTCAAAGGTGCATTTTGGCTTTATAGGATTGGAGTTCTGTTCTGAATGCTTGCTGGTCATGTGTTTGAGTAAAGGGATTTATCTTGAATGTGTGCTTAGCAAAGTGATTAGTGTCAAGGAATTGAGCTACTTGTAGTTGTTAATCCTATGCCGAGAAGATAACATTGTTTGAATGGTTATGAAGCATCACTATTTAGGTTCTAATTCCCTCTTAATCAACAGCCCCCATCTTAGATCCTTGCTTTCTCTATTTGAATTTCCTGCTTGCTTAGTTTAGTCTTCAGACTTGTTAGTATTGTTCACAACTGCCTTTTTGAATCTTGCTTGACTTAGATGATTTGCTGTATTCTTGGTGTCTTAACAAACCCAGATGGATTGATACCTTACATGCTGCAATAACATGAGTGTGTTGGGATTTTTTTAGTAGTGAAACAACTGCTTCTCCAATTGGCGCTGTTGCCATATGGGTTTAGCTTAAGCATTAGGATTTGTATATTGTTTAAGATCAAGTTTTCTTTGAATTCAGTTACTAACTCTGTTTCTACTCTTAGTTTCTGTCTTTTTGGTGTATGCACTTAAGATCAAGAGGCACTGAAAGTCTGCAATCTTTTCAGGACAACATCTTGCAACTTGAAAGGGAGCTGAGAGCAACAAGACAGAGATAAATATCACAGCACTGTGAGAGACTTGGGATGAACAACCAGGAACCTGCTATGGGCGACATCAGATTCCAAGGTCCTCAAGGAGCTGCTGGCGCTCAGGGTCAACAAGGTCAGCAAGGTATTCAGGGCTTGCAAGGTGAGGAAGGACCAAGGGGCGTAGCTCAGGCTCGAAGAGCAGCAAGACCAATTGGCGCAGGTGATGCACCAAACGCATATAACAACAGAATTGGGATCATTCCACCTGCAGTGCAAAACAAAAACATTAAAATCAAGCCTGGATTGATTTCAATGGTTCACGGCAGTAAGTTTCATGGGTTGCCACATGAAGACCCATTGGATAACCTGGATAATTTTGACAAAGTTTGCTACCTTACAAAGATAAATGGGGTCAGCGAAGATGGCTTCAAGCTCAGGTTGTTCCCTTTCTCTCTTGGAGACAAAGCACACCAGTGGGAGAAAAACTTACCCTAAGGAAGCATCACAAGTTGGGATGAGTGCAAGAGAGCCTTTTTAGCAAAGTTCTTCTCTACGTCAAGGACTGCTAGAATCAGGAATGAGATTTATGGATTTGCACAGAGGAACAATAAAACCTTTGGTGAAGCTTGGTAAAGATTTAAGGGATAAACAATGCAGTGCCCTCATCATGGCTTCTCACAAGCCTCTCTGCTCTCTACTCTCTACGAGGCGCCCTCCCAAAGATCAGAATGCTTCTGGACACTGCATCTAATGGTAACTTCTTATCTAAAGATGTTGATGAAGGATTGGACCTTGTTGAGAATTTAGCACAGTCTGATGGTAATTACAATCAGGAGTTTGATAGAACTCCAAGGAGTGCTAAAGATGAACTGAAGTCTAGCAAGAAAGAGATCAAAGCCCTGCATGAAAATATTGATCTACTACTAAGGGAAAGGAAAGAAGTCCACTTTATTGGAGATATGGTTCAGCTTGATGATCAAGAGCATTGCCAAGTTGAGGAGATGAACTATCTTGGTAACCAAGGATGCTACAATGGGTATGGCAACTACAGACCACTCCCCAACTTATCTTACAGAAGCAACAATGTTGCAAATCCTCAAGGCTAAGTGTACCCACCTGAACAACAACAACAAGCTGCTCCAAGACAATTTGTTCCCGATAACAATCAAGCTTTTCAACAAAGGAACAACTTCCAGCCAAGAGCGCCCTATAACCCTCCAGGATTCAATGCTCTAGCACCAGCTCAAGCTTCCTCAAGCTCTCAAGATCCTGAGCTCAAGACTACGATGCAGGAGTTGCTTCAGAATCAGGTTACCAACAACTTGGATATGAACAAGAGGTTTGCTAAAGTTCATAACAAAATCGATTCAGTACATGTTGAATTGACCAACAAATTCGAAGGGTTTGCTTCAAGAAAAAAGACACTAGAGAACAACAAAGGCATTGCTGGTCCAAAACCTCAAGGACACCTTCCTGGAAAACCAGAAGCTAACCCCAAGGAGTTCTGCAATGCCATAGTCACTGAAGAAGAGTCCTTCTCAGATGAAGAAGCAGCTGTCATTGACGAGTTTCTGTTTCTGTTCACAAAGGACACTGAACTTCAGAGTGGGGGGGAAGAGTTATTGGAAGTTGACGCTAACTATGGAGTTGCAAAAGAAAAGTCTCCTGAAGCAACAACAACTAAGGAAGAGGAGAAGAATGAGCTAATTGGAAAGAATCAAGCTGAGAAGCAAACCGGAATTTATGATCATTCCCCTTACAAGCCAGCTCTCCCCTTTCCTGGAAGGTTTAAGAAGCAGCTTGTGGAAAAGTACACCACTCTCTATGTCAACCAGATGAACCTTAGAGGTCTTGATATTGGGACAGAGCTGAAGGAGTCCTTTGCCAAGACTGAGGTACTGAATATCAAGAAGCTAGGAGATCATAGATGCTTCACTTTGCCTTGTGAACTCAAAGGAGAACCTTCAAGAGCTGTCTTTGTGATCTTGGAGCCAGTATCGACCTTCTCCCATCTGATACAAGGGTTTTAGCCTCTTATGTCAATCACCCATTGTACTAGTCATTGTAGCATTGGGTTTTAATGTCAATCCAATTGGGTTTAGTTGAAAACAGAAGAGTTAAAGAGTGAAATCTCTAACTCAAGCAAGCAGGAAATGGTTTTTGTTGCCTAAGCAACTGTTCTAACACTCTAATGTGATCAAGTAACAAACACAGTGAAAACAAAAGCAAACTAAGCAGATTTAAGCAAGAAAAACCGAGCATAACATAGCAACTCGGAGATTTAAATAAGAGAAAAGCAAGTTCCTAGATGTGGTTATTGACTTTGGGGAATTCAGACACTAACTAATGCTGTTTCAAACTACATTGATCAAGCAAGTAAGCAAGCAATGGTGATTCCTAGACATAGAGTTCACAATCAAGCAAGCTAGATCCAATCTCTTGGCAAATAGCCCTTTGCTAAACATCTTAACAAGAACTAACTCTCATTAGTGCTAAAACATCAAGCAAGCAATACTAAACAAATCTATTCAAGTCAAAATGCTCCTCAAACAGACAATCTCTTAAGCCAAGGCCAGCAAATCCTCTATTAAACAAGATCAGCATTTCATCAAACACTTGGTGGGCATAAGAGAAAGCTAACAACCGTGATAAGTGTGATCAAGACAAATCTAGCATTAATAACAGATTAATAGAGAGGAACCCATAAAGTGAAGCACTAAACAAGCCCTAAACAAGTCTTAAATTCCCCTAATCTACCACATCTAGAAACTCTAAGCAAACCACTCACTCATACTCATGTTTAACACCAAATCACAAAGGGAAAGGATGCTCATTATGATTAGAAGAGAGAATCAAGAAAGATTAAAGGTAAATACTCAAATATGTTAAATAAAGCAAATGATTTGTCTTACAAACTTAAAGAAAAATGCTTAAGAACAGTAAACTGACAAGACTTGTCGAAAATCTGGAAAAAGAGGCTACTTATAGCCTAGAGAAGGAAGCCCTAGAGTAATGGCAAAAGTGTAAATGAAAACAGGTTCAGAGAAGGTTTACATCAGTCAGTTACAACAGTCATCTGTGTTCGATGTAGACCCCATCGGTCTGGTAGTGATCGATGCTGGTGACAGAAATTCATCCGCTGTGTTTATGTCGATCACTCCTGACCGTTGCTGGTGATCGATGTGCTTAGATCGGTAAATCCATGACCGATGTTGGTGAATGAAAATCTGGTATCGGTCACCCCTTGACCGATGTTCACCGTGCTATGACCGAAAACCTTTGCAGAGATTGTCTGCTTTGATCCTTTTTGCTCCCTTTGATCCAGCTAGCATCCTGAATCATCCCCAAAGCTCCTCCAAGTTCCTTTAGCTCAAAAAGCACATAAAAACATTCAAAATGCATGAAAAATGCAAGCTATACCCTCAATGCAACCTAAGTCTAAAAGAGGAAGAAAATGCAGTCGTAAATGGTGTAAATACAAGAGATATCAACACCCCCACACTAGTCTTTTGGTTGTCCTCAAGCAATTAAGAACAAATGGGAGAGTGAGGTTTGAAAGTGGGCATTCAGATTCCAAAAGTGCATAGGTAAAGAGATGGTAGCAATGCTTAAGTGCCTAGTTGAAGGATGCAAACATAATCAGCTATACTCTAAAGAACCTAGCCATGCTCATCATGTTTCAAAATGATCTCAAATCTCAACTTAGGCAAATGCTCAAATCAACCAACCCTTTAACATTCAATTAAGATCAGAACATGAATCATGCTTATGCAAATCAAGTGAAGACATTTGGTTGAAAGGATAAGGTCATGAGATAAAAATGATCTCATTTTAGCAAAAGGTTATTAAACATAAGGGATCACTCAATGAAAAGGACTTCATCTTAGGCAAAATGCTAAAGGTAAAAGCACACTTATTGATAGACACTTTATTTTGCAAGGGTGAGAATGCAATGAGGTTATCAAACTCAAATGCAAGACAGGTTGTAGTACAACATGCAAGAGAGCGTCAATCCATACCTAGGATGATAGAAAATACAAAGAGAATGCAAGGACTATGAAAATCTAAGCGAAACAAGATAGGTTTTGAGAAAATCCCTAAAAACTAGATGCAGCAACAAAATGGAATGCAAACTATTTTAATATTACCAGGAATGATCAAACTACCATGAGGAACAAACAGAATAATTAAAGGACAAAGCTTCGAATTACTAAAATTCGACTACTGGATCGACCATGAGATCGACCACTAGTTGGAGCAATAACAATCGATCTCGTCTAAAAATGCAAGGACAGTAAAACTAACAACCAGGATGCTATCAAAGATCAAGTGAATGACGAGAGAAGATGTAAAGATGCTAAAAGAGAGGGTCTAGGGTTGAGATTCATGGTCAGGGGTTTCTAAGGTTCGACCTTGGGTTGAAAACTTTAAATCGACTCACTATGTGAGGATCTCTAAGCCTTGAAAACTAAGCAAGATCTATCAGTTGCTTTCGGTATAGATCACTCCTTCATCCTCTCCTCCAAACCCATGGCTTTTGGTGGAAAGAGAGGTCGAAGGGCATGTAAAACAGATTTCAAATGAGTGGCTTAACTAGTCCCCCAAACTTCCATGGCTTTTGGGAAGGGGTAACTAGTCTCTAGGGTGTGATCTTCCGAGGTCCCTGAATCCTGTCAAGGTAAGGAACCTCTCGGATCATGAAGCTCTTGGCATGAGAGTCTTCAAGCATTGAGAGCTCAACACCCTAGAAGAGATAGCCATTAAAAACGCTTAGAAAACCCCAAGATCGAAACCCTTTAGACCTCTTAATCCTCTCAACCCCGAACCCAAATAAACTACTCACTACACATAATGTAAATCAAGCAAAGCATGGAAAAGGAAACGATGAACATGAAAAGAAAACTAGATTAAGCTGAAAACGATTCGATTACAAGCTAAAGAAAACTCAAAGTTCGACAATGGTGTTCTTCTTTCAAAACCAGAGAGAAAACATAAAAAAATAAGGATGGAAAAGTGTGTGGGAAAAGGGCTTCGCCGCCTTCCCAAAATGGCCAAAACAAGTTGATGGTCCCCCCTCGCTAGCGGTCAAAAGTGGTTGAAAGGACAGAGATCGACTCCGGGATCGAGCGGTTCTCTCGATCTTCTCCGAACATGGTGTCTTCAGCTCGATCTGGGTCTCGATCATCTTCGGCGGATCGAGCGTTGCATCCGATCTCGGTATCGATCTTTGGTTGGATCGAGTGGTGTACTCGATCTGGCTCTCGCTCTGCATGGTGTCATTACGTCCGTACCATTTGATCGACTGCTTCACTCGATCCTCGTCTCGATCATTCTCCTTGGATCGCCTGGTCTTCTCGATCTCCTGGTCAATCACATCCTAGATCGAATGGCCATGCTCGATCTGCTCCTCGATCTCTGATCCTTAGTAAATATTCAGGCTTCCACGAACTGCTACAACAGCTTCAGCACGTCCACGAACCTCCACGACTCCAAAGCAGCCAGAAACAACCTAAATGTGATGCAAAATGCAAGGAACGTGCGTATGCTGGTGCAAGAATGCTCTAGGACTCTAAGTGATGCAATCTAACCTAAAACGTGATGCAAATGCATGAAAAGCTAACTAATGAGTATGCAAAATGTATGTAATATGCAGTAACATCAACTTCCCCAAACTTACTTCTTGCTTGCCCTCAAGCAACATAAAATAAGTAAGGAAGAGAGGTTTTAAGAAAAACGAATGGGGGTTTAAACTTCTTGCAAAGGTGCCTTTCAAATGAATCAATCTCAATGTCCTACTTAACAGTTCTAAAATGCTATTCTCACACTCATACTCCAAAGAACTTAGCCATACTCATCACACAAAGAAATTCAGATCATGACTCTCCTATTCCTAACAATCAAAGAAACTCATCCTTTAACATTCATTAACATTCAAACCATGAATCAAACTTATGCACTTTAAACCAAAACACATTTGGCTAAGGGTGAAGGTTATGAGCATTGAATGATCTCATTTGAAAAAGTTTTCAATTAAAACAAGGGTTTCTCTCAAAAAAATGGTTGAACTTATGCATAATGCTAAAGGTAAAGACAATTGATGCATACACGATCAGATTCTCATCTACCCATGTAAACTAATCAATGATCCTAAACCCCTCTCATTTATCAACTTTTATCCTCACTCACCACTTAGAATCTACCCTTTTTCTTTTCAAAACATAGCAATCTCCAATTCGAAACAAAAAACATTTTAAACTCCTTAGGCTAGTGAAAAAGTTTTGAAAATAACTTTACTCTTTAAATATTTCTTATTGGTAGCTCTCTTATTATTATTTTTTTCTTTTCTCTTTTTTTCTTTTCTCTTTTTTTCTTTTTATTTTTATTTGGCACTTAGGCTCTTTATTTTTCTTTTTTTTTATTTTTATTTGGGAGAGCTACCTCCTGAAATTTATTAGAGCATATACTTAGTTTTTAAACACAACCTTTCACTTAAAACTCATTTCTTTCTTTTAAACGCCAAACTCTTTGAAACCAAGATCAAATAGAAATAAAAACAACCCCAATGATCCCCCAAACTTATCCTAAGCCTATACCTAGCTTCAAAATGCAAAGCTAGCAATCATATGAGAACCAAATCATGTCGCCTAAACCTAACACTTTATGCTTAGTTCAAAACCGAAAAGAAGGCCTCACAAAGATGTCACAAAAGAACATTTGGCTTCAAAGAAGGGTAAGGGTCAAGGTGGGAGTTCTACTTAGGCTCACAAAGAGTGGTAAAAAGGAAGAAGCGAGCCTAAATATTTTAAAATCCATGTGTTCATTTTCAAATGCATAAGGATGATAATTAGAATTTCAAATTAAGGTTCTCACTTATTAGGACAAGTTTCAAATCATGAGAGTTCAATTCAAGTCACGAAAATCCTAGCAAGTGATCCAAGCATGGTAAGAACTTACTTTCAAAGCATAGACAAAGCATAGAGAACTACTAACTAGGGCATTGAAACAATTCATAAGTAAAAACACCTTTTCAAGAAACTCTAACTCCTTATGCAAATGCAAACAACCTAGATGCTATGAGAAATGCTAGACTCAATCCTAACATATTTTGGCAAGATGAATGCAACTACATGAATCTTTGAAATTTTTTTAAAAATTTTACCAATTTTTCATGAACTAAAGACTCAAGGATGCTAAAGGAAAATAAGATCACAAAACACATGTCAAACCACACATGTACTCCCCTAGACTTGCTTGACACCGTCCCGGTGGCAAACTCATTCGAAGAAGGTTGTTACCTCTGGTCTAGTCTCGGCTGGAACTTGAGGATGTTCCAGAGGAGCTAGAGATTGTTGCTTTGCCCTTGTCGGCTGGTTCTTGGAGAGAATGACGCGGCGGCTGAATGGTGTTGCTTTGTTCCTCGCGGATGACAACTCCACCGGTTGAGAGCCTTCTTTTCTCGGGTTGGTGAATCTCTTTACTTGCATCCTTCTTAGGCAAGCCTCCTTGAAGTGCCTTGACTTTCTTGCCAAGTTTCTTGAGCATTTTGCCTTGCCACTTATTGATCTTCCTTTGCATCTCCACAACAGATGCTAGGAAGTTCTCGGTTTTGGTTCTCGGCTCAAAGTCTAACTTGGGAACTGTGTAGGCCTCGGGCATCTCATCTTCCGTGGCTGGAGACTCGGGCCTTTGACGAGGAGCAATCGCTGAAGCAGGTGGTCCTCCTAGAGGAGCAAAGCACTCCTCTTCCGTGGGCAAGAACTCGATGTTCCCAACACCAAGCAGCTCGGTCTCATCTTTGTTTGGCAGGATGCACACTCTCTTCTTGTCTTCGTCGTCTATGAAGAGGTAGGCGTAGAACCCTTCTGCTTGCGTGCGCCCAAGCTGTCGGTATTCCTCATGTATGCCTCATCCATGAAAGCTCTGGCTGGTACATGGGCGAAGTCGTGTATAGGGACACCAGCTTGCAATAATAGAGGAGTGAGGAAGCCGCCAATGTAAGAAGAAGTTGCCTTGCACCGCAAGGCATAAGCCTTGTATTTCACCAAGGAGGCAGCAAGCACACATCCGTAGTTCACCTCGTCGCCGAGCTCATCCTCCATAGCCTCTTATTTTGCATCCGGATCACACACCAAGTGCTTCACGCCTTGGAATAGGAAGCAAAGCTCGGTCTTTGTGACTGTGGGAGCAACTGATCTTCTGCTAAACGTGTTGGCAATCAGCTTCAGAGTGTACCTCAGCACCGGGCTTCTCACTCTCTTGATCTTCGTGGTGTTGGCTTTGTAGTCCTCGTTGCTAATCAGATCCCAAAAGTCGTCTGCTCGTTTGAAGGCGGGGAACTCGACCTTGTTGGCATCCGCGTTGAGACCGTACGCTTGACATAGCTTGGGGATGGAGAGGGTGTAGGCTTGATGTCCAACCTTGAAGTAGAGGCGACCTTGTGAAGGAACGGGTGTGCTAGGATTCTCGTAACGGAACTCCAACGTGGCAAGGAAGTCTATTGTCACTTCTGGAATGGTTGGGTAATCCATCAGTGACAGACATCTTAAGCCAATGTTCTTGAGGAGTTGGTCAAAATCCCCAAGAATCCCTAGCTTGAACAGCAGCTCTCGATCAGCAAACTTGGTAGGCTCAAACTGAAGCCTTTCTAGCCGTTTCTTGTCCCTCTTCTCATCCTTAGTCCATCTGACCCTCTTTTGAACAGCCACCTCTTGTCCTTCTCCCTCTCGCGCTGTCTCTTCTCTTGTTCTCTTGGGGGCCATTGTACCTGAAACAAGTTTCTCAAGAAGCTTGATAAGCAAAACGGTGGTTTGATGAGAAAATAAGAGAGGAGAATGAGAAAGCTTATAAGTACTACCCTAAAATTTTGGGGAATTAATAAAAATTATGGCTAAATAAAGGAGAATCAAATCTTTAGATACTAGAAAATCTAGAATTAGTCTTTTTACTTAGCTAATTTTGAAAAATGAAAACCGACCCTATCTTCTAGAACAATATCTTGCGAATTTAAAGGAAATTTTCCTAAAGATAAATCATTAAATTCTGAAAATACCTTTGCAAGAATGTTAAAGATCTTTGCTAGCCATTGAAAACCGAAAACTCTCACTCTCTTTGTTTAAAATTTTGGAGAAAACAAGAATGAGAGGGTGAGAGGTTGTTGAAAACATTTAAAGACTAGCAAAAAGCAAAACCATGGGTAGTAAAGGTGGTTTTCTGACAAACTCTTGGTCGAGGCACATCTTTCATGGTCAAAGATGCTTGCCTTGACCAAGTTTTGAATTTAAAAATTGGAGGGAAAAGAATAATGGAGGGAAAGAAAATGTTACCTTGGCATGAGATCGAGTCCATTTGGTCGATCTAGGACTCGATCTCATGCCCATAATGGCTTAGATCGAGAGGGTTACTCGATTTGAGACTCGATTCATAATGAATCGAGTCTTGGATCGATTGGCTCCCTCGATCATTAAGATGTTGGCTCCACGGCTAAGTCCTCATGATCGAGCTATGTCCTCGATTTAGGGGTCGATTTGGCATAGATCGAGTGATGGATCGAGTCGAGTGATTGATCTGTTTCCAACAGATTTTCCCGAGAGAAATTAGATCGGTCGATCCATTTTGTATCGATCGATCCTTTTTCGTCAAGGTCGATCTTATCACTCGTTCTCGTCTAGATCGATTGGCTCCTCTAGATTCACTGACTCGATGTAGCAAAGATCGAGTCAGGATCAGTCGATCTAGCACTCGATCTCTAGCCTTGTCTTAACCCCTACCGCCTCTTTTGGACTTCAAGATCAAGGTTTAGACTCCTCATACCTGTTCCTACATACTTGCAAAAGAAAAACATAAAACTGAAAGAGAAAGAAAACATAAAACTGAAAAATATGTACAAGATAGACATGGGAATGCCTCCCAAGTGCGCTTTCTTTAACGTCTTTAGCTAGACTTTACTTGGTTTAGGCGGATGGTGGGTCTTGGAGAAGCACCGAGGTACTCTCCTTGTCATAGCTGTCTGCCAAGTAAGGCTTGACTCTGTATCCATTGACGGTGAATGCACTGCCACTCTTTCCCATCAGTGTAACAGCTCCATAAGGCAACACTTCTTGGATCACAAATGGCCCGCTCCACCTTGACTTCAGCTTTCCCGGGAAGAGTTTGAGTCTTGAGTTGTACAGCAACACTAAACCTCCTTCCTTAAGCTCCTTGGCAACCAACTTCTTGTCATGAGCTTCCTTAGTCCGCTCCTTGTATATCCGAGAGCTCTCATAAGCGTTCAGTCTTAACTCGTCCAGTTCATGTAGCTGAATAAGGCGCCTCTCTTAAGAAGTCTTGAGGTCAAAGTTCAGCCTCTTCACCGCCCACAACGCACGGTGTTCCAGCTCAACCGGGAGATGACAGCCCTTGCCATAGAGTAGAGTGAAAGGGGTTGTACCAATCAGTGTTTTGAAGGCGGTACGGTAGGCCCAAAGAGTGTTGTCCAGCTTCGCTGCCTAGTCTTTCCTTGTTGCTCCGACAGTCCTTTCCAGTATAGCCTTGATTTGCCGGTTGGAGACTTCCACTCGACCGCTTGTTTGAAGATGATACGGTGTAGCCACCTTATGCTTAACGCCATACTTTCTCAAGAGGTTCTCAAAAACCTTGTTTATGAAGTGGCTTCCTCCATCGCTTATAACCACCTTAGGTACCCCAAACCTCGGGAAGATGATACTCTTGAACAGCTTGATTACCACCTTAGAGTCGTTTGTAGGGGAAGCAATAGCCTCAACCCATTTAGAGACATAATCCACTGCTACTAAGATGTATTTGTTGCCATATGAAGAAGGAAATGGCCCCATGAAGTCTATGCCCCACGCGTCGAACACGTCAACCTCGAAGATGGGAACCTGAGGCATTTCGTTCCTCTTAGTGATATTCCCTGCTCGTTGACATGCCCCACAGCTCTTCGCAAACTCGTGTGCAGCTTTAAAGATGGACGGCCACCAGAAACCGGCTTGCAACACTTTCGTGGCAGTCTTGAATGAAGCGAAGTGTCCTCCGTAGCAAGAGCCATGACAATGATAGAGGATATCTCTAGCTTCTTCCTTTGTAACACATCTCCGGTACAAACTGTCCACTCCTCTCTTGTATAAGTAGGGCTCTTCCCAAAAGTAATCACTAGCCTCTCTCATAAACCGCTTCTTGTGATAGCTGTTGACATGTGTTGGCTCCTCACCACACGCTAAATAGTTCACCATATCAACATACCACGGGAGATCCTCCTCTTTGAAACTTAACACCTCTTCAAACCTCCCCTCTAGCTTTCCACAAACAGTCGTGGTGATCGCCATGAGTTGTTCTTCTGGAAGAGAGTCATCTAAGGGAAGAGACTCGTTGATTCTTAGCCGTGAGAGATGGTCAGCGACTCCGTTTTCTATTCCCTTCTTGTCTTTAATCTCCATGTCAAACTCTTGGAGCAAGAGAATCCACCTCAAGAGCCGAGGCTTAGTGTCTTTCTTCGAATAGATGTATCGCAAAGCAGCGTGATCCGTGTAGACAATAGCTTTGGAACCAACAAGATATGATCTCAACTTCTCAAAGGCGAACACTAGTGCAAGCAACTCCTTCTCTGTAGTGGTATACCTTGTTTGCGTGTCATCCAAGGTTCTTGAAGCATAGTAGATCACGTGTAGCTTCTTGTCTTTCTTCTGACCAAGAACAGCTCCTACGGCGTAGTCACTAGCATCACACATGATCTCAAAGGGAAGAGACCATAGGAGCTGATGTAAGGGCTTCCTTGATGGTCACGAAAGCTCTCAAACACTCCTCATCAAACACAAACTCAGCTTCTTTGTACAACAACCGTGTAAGAGGGCGTGCAATCTTGGAGAAGTCCTTGATGAAGCGCCTATAGAACCCGGCGTGTCCCTAGAAACTTCTGATTCCCTTAACGTTAACTGGCGGCTCAAGACCCATCATGACTTCCACTTTAGCCTGATCAACCTCAATACCCTTCTCTGATATCTTATGACCAAGCACGATCCCTTCCTTGACCATAAAGTGGCATTTCTCCCAGTTTAGCACCAAGTTTGTCTCTTCACAACGCTTTAGTACCCTGCAAAGATTCAACAAACACGCAGAAAAGGACGCACCATAGACAGAGAAGTCATCCATGAACACCTCTACCATCTCCTCTATTAGATCGGAGAAGATTGACATCATACACCGCTGAAACGTAGCCGGTGCATTACACAATCCAAACGGAATCCTTCGATACGCGAAGGTACCGTAGGGACATGTGAAGGTCGTCTTCTCCTGGTCATTTGGGTGAATTGGTATCTGAAAGAAACCGCTATACCCATCGAGGAAACAGTAGTAAGGGTGATTAGCAAGTCTCTCAAGCATTTGATCAATAAAAGGCAAAGGGAAATGGTCTTTCCTAGTCGCAAGGTTAAGTTTCCTATAATCAATACACATCCTATGACCAGTGATGGTTCTAGTAGGAATAACCTCATCCTTTTCATTCCTTATGACCGTGATCCCTCCCTTCTTAGGCACCACGTGTACA
This sequence comes from Thlaspi arvense, assembly GCA_911865555.2. Lineage (NCBI taxonomy): Eukaryota > Viridiplantae > Streptophyta > Magnoliopsida > Brassicales > Brassicaceae > Thlaspi > Thlaspi arvense. The sequence continues at coordinate 19,754,987 of OU466860.2, forward strand.
GGAGAAACCCACGTGCTGTCAGTTATGGGATAGATCACGTCAGCCTCTAAAAGCTTAAGGATTTCTTTCTTATCAACTTCTTTCAAATTAGGATTCAAACGCCTTTGATGTTCTATAGAAGAGGCGTTCTCATTATCCAAGTGAATCCTGTGAGTGCAAAGCATTGGTGAAAGGCCCTTGATGTCACTTAAAGAGTACCCAATGGCCTTCCTATACTTTCTCAGCTCAGTAAGGAGAGAGTGCAACTCATCATCACTTAAGTTTTCATTCACAATCACAGGATAGGTGTTATTAGGCCCTAAGAAAGCATACCTTAGCCCTTTTGGGAGCTCCTTTAGGTCCACCTTTGGGGCTAACAGCTCGCTCCAGTCGTCCTCGTGGCTGTTGTTGTTGACTTGCTCCTTGGAACTCTCCGTAGAACCTCAAGCATGGCCCTTATGACTGCTTTCCTCAACCGCGATCCCCTCTGAAATCGAGTCCTCGAGTCGATCTTCCTCTCGATGTCGTCTAGATCGAGCCATTTTGCTCGATTCACTTACTCGATTTGATGTGGATCGAGTAAGGGATCGAGACGCTGAATCGATCTCCTGATTGGACCCCAAAATGATCGGGAGGTCTCTCTCGATCGTCGACTCGATTGTTTTTCCGGATCGATCATTCCTCTCGATCTGTCTGTCGATTGCTTCACCGGATCGAGTTGTGTTCTCGATTACCTTGTCGATATGACTCCGGGATCGAGTGATAGCGTCGATCTCGGGGTCGATCTCTAGGCAGCAGCCTTCATCCTTCTTAACGATCTTCCTAGAATCCAGCAAGTTGACGTACTCTTGGGTCCTCTGATCCACATAGCCAAACTTTCCTGGCTCCTTAGTCAGTGCTAGCTTCAGATGGTCTTCTAGAGCGAGCTCTTCCAGCAACTCATCCGCTAAGGCATCCATCGTTTCAATGTAGAAGGCTTGCCCTTCTATGGTCGGGTTCTTTAGAACCTCATTGATATCGAAGTCTAACCTTATCTCCTTTCCCAAGTGCAAGGCAATCTTCCCGTTCTTGACGCCGATGATAGCCCCGGCGGTTGCAAGGAATGGTCTTCCTAGGATAAGTGGGTCCTTAGGTTCTTCATCCATCCCCAACACGACGAAGTCTGTAGGCACGTTCACACCACTGATTCGCACCGGTAGATCTTCAAGCAGCCCCACTGGTAGTCTCACACTTCTATCAGCCAGTACCAACGAGATCCTACAGTCTTTGAAACGAGTAAAGCCAAGCTTCTTAGCCACGGAGTGAGGCATCAGGTTTATGCTAGCTCCGAGATCACAAAGGCAACTCTTGAACTCTAGAGGACCTAAAGCGCAGGGTATAGTGAAGCTTCCAGGGTCTCCCAACTTCTTAGGGACTATCTCCTTATGTATCACAGCACTACACTCTTCACTTAGAACAAGTACCTCCTTGCTTTCCTTATTCTTCTTCACGAGAGTGTCTTTGACGAATTTGGCGCATTTAGGCATCATTGCAAGGCAGTCAACGAGAGGTAGCTTGATTTACACGTCCTTAAGATGCTTCTCAAAGAGGATTCTATGCTTCTCTATGAGTTGCTTCTTGAAACGGCCAGGAAAATGTAGCTTAGGTACATACAGTGGAGGCACATAAGCATTTTTCTCCTTAGTAATTTGCTCAGCTTTCTTCTCAGCAACTGCTTTGTCTCCTCTTCTTGGCCCTTGGATCCAAACGTTGTCAAAGTTAATCTCATCCTCGTTGTTCTTAGTAGAGACCGGAGGTTCTAGCTCTTTGCCGCTTCTCAATGTTATGGCGTTGGCATACTCCTTAGGATTCGGCTCACACTTCCCCGGAAGGCTATTCTGACCACTTGTACTCGCTTTCCCCTTCTCTAGCTGCTTGATCTTATTGTTTAAGTTGGTGATCTGAGTGGAGAAGTCAGTGAGAGACGAGTCTAGACGAGTGTTCATCTCGGCGAACTTCTGGTTTGTAGAGGCTTGCCCTTGTATCAGCTGTTGAAACATTGCCTGAACCTGAACCGGATCAACTTGTTGTTGCATCGGCTGTTGCTGCTGAGGTGCAAAGCCCGGAGGGTAGTTAGGCGTATAACCCTTGTTACTTTGATGTTGCCCTTGGAAGTTGTTCTGCCCTTGACCTTGGAAACCAACACTCGGCTGAAAACCTTTGTTGTAAGGGATGAAAGGTTTTTTGCTTGCTGAGCAGGGTACACTTGATCAGTAGGGTTGGCAACGTTGGTGCTTCGGAAGGAGAGGTTGTTGTTCTGGTTGTAGCCTTGGTTGTAGCCTTGAGGTTTGTAGTTGTTCTGTCCCGCCACCCAATTGGCTTCTTCCTGGCTCAACTCAAGCTCCTCTTGATTCTCATCAGCTTCACCAACATAGTGAACATGCTTCTGATTGGCTAACACCAGCTTGTCTATCTTCTCATGCAAAGATTTCAGCTCCTTTTTGTGAGACTCTAGCTCTGATCCTCTCGGTGCACGGTCATAGTCCTCAGCATAGTTGCCATCACTCAATGCCAAATTTTCTATCAGCTCCATACCCTCTTCTACCTCCTGACCAAGGAAGTTCCCTTTGCTAGCTGTGTCAAGCAACAACCGGATCTTTGGTGAAGCTCCACGGTATATGGTGCTGAGTAGGGTCTCCTCGCTGAAACCGTGATGAGGACATTGGATCGTGTAGTCTTTGAAACGCTCCATTGCCTCGTTGAATGTCTCATTGTTTCGTTGAGTGAAGCCGCTGATTTCGCTTCTCAACCGTGCTGTCCTGGTGCTAAAGAAGAACTTCGAGAGAAAGGCCTTCTTACACTCGGCCCATGAGGTGATGGTGCCTTGTGGGAGGGTCTTCTCCCAATGCCTAGCTTTGTCTCCGAGTGAAAAGGGAAAGAGACGCAGCTTGAAAGCATCTTCGGATATGCCATTGATCTTGATCATCCCACATACTTGCTCGAAGTTGTCAAGGTGCTCCAAGGGATCTTCCATTGCTAAGTCATGGAACATGTTGTTTTGCACCATGGAGATGAAACCTGGCATGATCTCGAAGTTGTTGTTTTGTACAGGAGGAGGAGTGATCCCAAACCTATTGTGATGAGTATTGGGAGCATCTCCGGCTCCTATGATCCTTGGGTTTCTAGCCGCGTGTTGGGGGTTTCCATTGCCCCTTCCCACTGCCCCGTGAGCTGGAGGAGGTCCCTCTGGATGCTCGTGTTCAGCCATAGCTTCAAAGTCAACCAAACCGTGCTGAACAATCTCCTCAAAGGCTCTGGCTTGTTCTCTGAATCTTCTTTGCCGTGAATGACCAAGCTGATGAATATTGTCCAAAGGTGGAAGTAGATTGTTATCTCCCCGTGAACAAAGATTCATATACCTAAGAACACACGTTTGAGAGTAGAATGATTAGTAACTTAAACAAGGTAAAGACTTAGTCTTTGCTAAGACCCAAATATCTATGTTCTCTAAACAATCCTAGAATGGCAACGGCGCCATTTGATAGACACTTTATTTTGCAAGGGTTAGAATCCAATGAGGTTATCAAACTCAAATGCAAGACAGGTTGTAGTACAACATGCAAGAGAGAGTTAATCCATACCTAGGATGATAGAAAATACAAAGAGAATGCAAGGACTATGCAAATCTAAGCGAAACAAGATAAGTTTTGAGAAAATCCCTAAAAACTAGATGCAGCAACTAAATGGAATGCAAACTATTTTAATATTACCAGGAATGATCAAACTACCATGAGGAACAAACAGAATAATTAAAGGACAAAGCTTCAAATTACTAAAATTCGACTAGTGAATCGACCATGAGATCGACCACTAGATCGAGCAATATACAATCGATCTCGTCTAAAAATGCAAGAACAGTAAAACTAACAACCAGGATGCTATCAAAGATCAAGCGAATGACGAGAGAAGATGTAAAGATGCTAAAAGAGAGGGCCTAGGGTTGAGATTCATGGTCAGGGGTTTCAAAGGTTCGATCTTGGGTTGAAAACTTTAAATCGACTCACTTTGTGAGGATCTCTAAGCCATGAAAACTAAGCAAGATCTATCTGTGGCTTTCGGTATAGATCACTCCTTCATCCTCTCCTCCAAACCCATGGCTTTTGGTGGAAAGAGAAGTCGAAGGGCATGGAAAACAGATTTCAAATGAGTGGCTTAACTAGTCCCCCAAACTTCCATGGCTTTTGGGAAGGGGTAACTAGTCTCTAGGGTGTGATCTTCCGAGGTCCCTGAATCCTGTCAAGATAAGGAACCTCTCGGATCATGAAGCTCTTGGCGTGAGAGTCTTCAAGCACTGAGAGCTCAACACCCTAGAAGAGATAGCCATTAAAAACGCTTAGAAAACCCCAAGATCGAAACCCTTTAGACCCCTTAATCCTCTCAACCCTGAACCCAAATAAAGTACTCACTAGACATAAGGTAAATCAAGCAAAGCATGGAAAAGGAAACGATGAACATGAAAAGAAAACTAGATTAAGCTGAAAACGATTCGATTACAAGCTAAAGAAAACTCGAAGTTCGACAATGGTGTTCTTCATTCAAAACCAGAGAGAAAACATAAAAATGATAAGGATGGAAAAGTGTGTGGGAAAAGGGCGTCGCCGCCTTCCCAAAATGGCCAAAACTAGCTGATGGTCCCCCCCTCGCTAGCGGCCAAAAGTGGTTGAAAGGACAGAGATCGACTCCGGGATCGAGCGGTCCTCTCGATTATCTCCGAACATCGTGTCCTCAGCTCGATCTGGGTCTCGATCATCTTCGGCGGATCGAGCGTTGCATCCGATCTCGGTATCGATCTTTGGTTGGATCGAGTGGTGTACTCGATCTGGCTCTCGGTCTGCATGGCATCATTTACGTCCGTACCGTTTGATCGACTGCTTCACTCGATCCTCATCTCGATCATTCTCCTTGGATCGCCTGGTCTTCTCGATCTTCTGGTCGATCACATCCTAGATCGACCGGCCATGCTCGATCTGCTCCTCGATCTCTGATCCTTAGTAAATATCCGAGCTTCTACGAACTGCTACAACAGCTTCCGCACGTCCACGAACCTCCACGACTCCAAAGCAGCCAGAAACAACCTAAATGTGATGCAAAATGCAAGGAACATGCGTATGCTGTTGCAAGAATGCTCTAGGACTCTAAGTGATGCAATCTAACCTAAAACGTGATGCAAATGCATGAAAAGCCAACTAATGAGTATGCAAAATGTATGTAATATGCAATAACATCACTTATGCATGCAAATCAAAGCTCCCTTCTACCCAAAGATGAATCCTAAGTACTTCTAAACCCCAAAAGTGAATCCATAAGTCTACCCTTTCCTAAACTCTACCCTGTACCCTTCTTCATGGCTGGGAAACTTCTTCTTTTAGCTTGTGTGGTTGCTTCCTTTGGGTTGGGACTTGCTCTTCTTTGTTGAATTGGCACCTTTATCACCTTTGGTGGAATGCTCCTGGCCTGATTTTTCTTCTTTGGACCCTTTATGAGCTTTGTTGCTGGCGCCTTTCTTCTTTGTACTTAGAGCTTTTCTTCCCTTCACTTAACCACAATTCTTGATTGTTTCCCTTTTTTTTACCATTTCAAATCTTTTCCCTTTCTTTCAAAACATATAAATATGAAGTTCAAACCACCTATACTACCCTTTTTAACCCAAAACTCCTATCCTAGAATCAAGCTTAAGATGCAAGCTGATATCTACAAGAGAGCTAATCATTGCCAGCCTTATTCCTAACACTTTTTGCCAAGACAAAATCGAAAATGCAATGCGCAGGACTCACAGCTCTCACAATAGTGTTTAGGCTCCAAAGGAGGTTTTGGTTAAGGGTGAGGATGTAACTGTCCCATAAGTATGAGGATCAGCTATTTGGATCAACAAGAGTGATAGAAAGGAGAAAGATGATCCAAATATGTATATGGTAGCCATGAATTCACTTTTCAATGCATAAGAAATGATAATTAAAAGTCCAAATTAAAGTTCAAGTGGATAGAGATGATTTTCAGAGAACAAATGCTTTCAGAATGAGATGAGAAAACCAAATCTAGCAATATAAGCAATGTTCAGCCTTAACTTCTAGCAATCATATGATGCATTAAACAACTAAGCACTTAAATTCTGAAATCATCTCTAAACACTAAGCACTTTACAAAGAACATTCATCATAATGCCCTATGCAAATGCAATGCAACCTATATGTCAACACTAGACTCAATCCTAGAAGAATGAAATGCAACTACATGCTTTCTTTTTGGTTTGCAAAAATGCAAAAATTTTCAAATTTTTCGATTTTTTTGTGTTTTTCTATACCTTACATGAATGCATGATATGCATGAGACTCAAAGTAAAAAGGAAAAGAAAAATTAAGAAAACAAAACACAAAGTCAAACCCCAAATTTCTCCCCCACACTTAAATTACAGAGTCTCTTGTGTAATGAAAGGAATGAGAGAGAAAAGCAAATAATATAATACAAAACTAAAAAGATGCAATGGTATAAACAGTGTAGAGGATGTGTTACTTGGTTCAGTGTTAGGAGTGGTGGGATGATCCTGAGGTCTGAGGAGACTTGCTAGCTCTCCTCTTGTTTCTCCTCTCATAAACGTTTCTAGAATGCATGAGAATCTAGAAAATTGGTTCTTAGGCAAAAAGAGATGATGATCTTGCAAAAGAATGAAAATAAGCAAGTAATGAGATAAATGAACATTAAGCAAAGCTTCAACATCTAACTTGCTTATCCTAAACAATTCCATATTGTCAAATCAAAGCACAACACTTAAAACTAATCATCACCTGCTCTTAAAAACATAGACTAAGCGATTATGAACACATGCAAAGTTTAAGAGCAAAGGAATGATAGCTTAGGAAGCAAACCTTTGTGGAACCTCTGAGCACTTAGAGAAAGCAGTAAAAGAGAGAGAGAACTAGTAGTTTCGTGCTTTATGTGAGAAGAGGAGTGAGCTGAAGTGTGAAGAGATGTGAAGAAGTTGTTGTTTTAAATAGAGAGAAGGAGAGGGAACCAAAGGAAGCAATGGTTCGTGAGGGAACCAAAGGAATCAAAAGAGTGGGGGACAAAAGCAAAAATGCTCAGAAGCTATGAAAGAGGTCAAGAAGGATCCAATGTTAAAATTTAAACTCCCTTGGCTCCAAACCAAAGGAGGGATTTTTTTTTTGAAAAATGAAGTACTTACCTCGGGTGCAACATCGGTCACAAATGACTGTTGTTACTGACCGAAAAGTTAGTATCAGACAAAAGTGATCGGTGTTAGTGACCGATGTACTTCCTGGGGACAACATCGGTCATAACGTGATCGATGTACTCGACCGAAATCCATCCGGCGTGTTTATGTCGGTCTGTGTATGACCGATGTTAGTGATCGATATGTTTCCTGGGAATCACATCGATCACTAACTGATCGATACACTTGACCGAAATTCATCCGGTGGGTTAACATCGATCAAGCTTGCCGATGTGGATGACCGAAATGTGTCCCTCTATCAAACTTCATTCCACATCGATCACAAGTGACCGATGTGTTGACTGGTGTAAACTGGCTCCACTGACATCGATCAAGCATGACCGAAATTATGACTGAAAAGTCTGTATCGGTCTTGTCATGACGGATACAGTTGATCGATGTCAGCCAGAAAACACCTGTTCTTTGTCCCCTTCAGACTTTCTCAACCCCCAATTCGAACTCCTGTTTATATACACTATAACAAAGCCTAAAAGATAAACTAGAAAGCATAATATATACAAAAGGATACCATGGGACTACCTCCCAAGTGTGCTTGTTTAAAATCACTAAGCTTGACGTTGATTACCTCTTTAGTTGGAGTGAGGAGAAGGAGTCTTGGAACTCCTTGGTGTGATCTTGCTTCTCTTGACCTTGGTGGTGACTCCATTCACCTTGACCTTGGCAAAAGTTGTAGTATTCCCCTCTTGCTGAAGCTTGAAGCAGAACTCTCCCTTCTTCGAGAAACTTGGTTGCAAAACCACCTCTCCCTTGTTAGTAACCTTCTTGTAACCAACCACTTCAAGGACCTCCTTTTCAGTGGTGTCTTCAAACAACTTGACCAAGCAGCAGCCATCAAAACTCTCTCCTTGTTAGCCTTCAAACTCTGGCCAACGTTTTCCAAGCTGCTTCAGCTTCTTGATGTTCATTGAGAAGGCTTGCTAATTCTCCAGCTTATTCCACTTGGAGTCAAACCTTAAAACCTTCTTCTTGGTCAGTTTCAGTTCAACTGTGCATTCCTTGGCATCAAACACTGCTCCAGCTGAGGCCAGGAAAGGTCTTCCTAGAATGATAGCATTCTTTATATGGCCTTCCGCATCAAGCACCAGAAAATCAGTGGGGATGGTTACCCCTTCAATCATCATTGATACATCCTTGAAACTCCCAAGTGGTTTCTTCACTGTCCTATAGTCTATAGTAAGGGACACATTACTCTCCTGAAGTTGAGTGTAGCCAAGAGCTTTAGCAGTAGAGGATGGGAGAAGGTTGATACTTGTTGCAAGGTCACAAAGACAGCTTTTGAAAGTCTGCCCCTTAAGCTCACATGGGAGAGTAAAACATCCTGGATCTCTAAGTTTCTTGTTAGTGAGCTCCTTAACCTCAGGTGTTCCAGCCTTTACCCTTAGCTTCTCAAGTTCTTCTTGGCCATTTAAACCTCTCAATTCCATCTAAGCAGCATAGAGGGTTTCATATTTCTGAACTAGCTGTTCCTTGAAGCTTCCTGGAAAAGGGATGGTTGGTTGATAAACAAGAAGCGTAGCAGTATGAGGTGTCTCCTTATCATCAGCAGCTTCCACCAAGTAGTCCTTTGTGTTATCAACAACTTCATGTGGTGCCCACCACTCTTCATCATCTGTGTTTTCCCCATCTCCAAAGGGTTCTTCTTCTACAGCTCCTTGGTCAGTTTCAACTTCTAAGAACTCTTCCCCCCCCCCCCTCCACTTAGAGGTTCAATGTCCTCAGTGAACAAGTAGAGGAATTCTTCAATGCTAGCCTCCTCTTTCTGAGCAGCTTCTAGTGCTGCTCTTTCCTGTTCTTCTTCTCTGTTCAAGCTTTCATCATGTCCATGTAGAAACTTCCCTACAACTTCCTGAGCTTCTTGATCAGTGATGTTACTCCTTCTGATTTCTCCTCCATACTCAAGCCTTAGCCTGTCCATATGTAATATCATTTCTTGGATCATGATGCCAAGCTCTTCCAATGAGGCATCTTCATCAGTGAATTCCTCTTCTGCTTCCTCTGCCTATTCAGTGAGTAAGTGGCAGAATTCCTGAGGTTTGTGTGCAGCTTGTCTAGGATGAGTGTCCTGAAGTCTTGGTGTTGGTGCATCATCTTGGCTGTTCTCCAAGAGATGTATCCTTGAGTCCAGGTCATCAAACTTGGCATGAAGGTCATCATGAACATAAACTATCCTGTTGTGCAGCTCAGCAAATCTCTTGTTCATCACCATAGTTCCAATGGTCTGGAGATTGATGTTTACCATGATCATGCTCCTAATGTCAGATGTTCCATATGTAGGAACATAGGGTTGGTTTTGAGTGGGGGAAGGAGTGTAGCTCTCTTGAAGGTAGTGCATAAGTAGAGGCTCTTGGAAGAAGTTGTTGTAGGTAGTGTCTTCAAAGTACAACATCTTGTTGTTTGTTGTAACTTACTTGAAATGAATACACTGAGAAAGGAGTGAGTAACAAAAAAAAACTAAAAGCTTGATCTTAAAGATTCTACAAACTCTAATGATTCAAACAGAAAACCCAAGTGGCAACGGCGCCAAATTGATACAAAGATTTTAGCCTCTTATGTCAATCACCCATTGTACTAGTCATTGTAGCATTGGGGTTTAATGTCAATCCAATTGGGTTTAGTTGAAAACAAAAGAGTGAAGAGTAAAATCTCTAAGTCAAGCAAGCAGGGAAAGGTTTTTGTTGCCTAAGCAACAGTTCTAATACTCTAATGTGATCAAGCAACAAAGAAAGTGAAAACAAAAGCAAACTAAGCAGATTTAAGCAAGAAAAACAGAGCAAAACAGAGCAAATCCGAGATTTAAATAAGAGAAAAGCAAGTTCCTAGATGTGGTTATTGACTTTGGGGAATTCAGACACTAACTAAGGCTGTTTCAAACTACACTGATCAAGCAAGTAAGCAAGCAATGGTGATTCCTAGACATAGAGGTCACAATCAAGCAAGCTAGATCAAATCTCTTGGCAAATAGCCCTTTGCTAAACATCTTAACAAGAACTAATACTCATTAGTGTTAAAACATCAAGCAAGCAATACTAAACAACTCTATTCAAGTCAAAATGCTCCTCAAACAGTCAATCTCTTGAGCCAAGACCAGCAAATCCTCTACTAAACAAGATCAACATTTCATCAAACACTTGGTGGGCATAAGAGAAAGCTAACAACCTAGATAAGTGTGACCAAGACAAATCAAGCATTAATAAAAGATTAATAGAGAGGAACCCATAAACTGAAGCACTAAACAAGCCCTAATCAAGTCTTAAATTCCCCTAATCTACCACATCTAGAAACTCTAAGCAAACTACTCACTCATATTCATGTTTAACAGCAAATCACAAAGGCAAAGGATGTTAATCATGATTGGAAGAGAGAATAAAGAAATATTAAAGGTAAATACTCAAATATGTTAAATAAAGCCGAGGATTTGTCTTACAAACTTAAAGAAAATGCTTAAGAACAGTAAATTGACAAGACTTGTCGAAAATCTGGAAAAAGAGGCTATTTATAGCCTAGAGAAGGAAGCCCTAGAGTAATGGCAAAAGTTTAAATAAAAACAGGTTCGGACTGGGTTTACATCAGTCAGTTACAACAGTCATCTGTGGTCGATGTAGATCCCATCTGTCTGGCAGTGATCGATGCTGGTGACCGAAATTCATCCGTTGTGTTTATGTCGATCACGCCTGACCGGTGCTGGTGATCGATGTGCTTACATCGGTCACCGCATGACCGATGTTGGCAACCAAAAATCTGGTATCGGTAACCCCTTGTCCGATGTTCACCATGCTATGACCGAAAACCTTTGCAAAGATTGTCTGCTTTGATCCTTCTTGCTCCCGTTGATCCAGCTAGCATTCTGAATCATCCCCAAAGCTCCTCCAAGCTCTTTTTAGCTCCAAAAGCACCTAAAAATATCCAAAATGCAGGAAAAATGCAAGCTATACCATAATTGCAACCTAAGTCTAAAAGGGGAAGAAAATGGGGCAAAAACTAAGGGAAAACATGCAAAAGAGAACCAAAACATGTACTAAATGCAGTCCTCAATGGTGTAAATACAAGTGATATCACCATCCTCTACTTCTAAGGCACTTGGCTACACTCAACTTCAAGAGAGTAATGTGTCTCTTACCATAGCCGATGGGACAGTAAAGGTACCACTGGAGCTCTCAAAAATGTGCCAATGATGATTGAAGGAGTGATCATACCAACAGATTTCCTGGTCCTAGATGTTGAAGGAAAGATGAAAATATCAAATTTCAGTCTAATCATCACAAGCTTAGCAAATATCTCAAATCCAACTCAAGCTCTTTCAAAAAATCCGAAATCTCTACTGCTAACTCTTTATATCTATCTAAGTGTTATATCTCATCACGATTTTATCATCTCAATCACTTACATATTTTTTTCCCCATCCTAAACAATTGAACAAAGCATCTCAACACAGCTCTCCTATTTTCTCTTCCCTTGATCTTTTCCTTTGGATATTTTTAATTTTTCAACTTCTTTCTTATTTTTCTACAGTCTAATATATGGTGCTAATCAATACTTGTGTTCCTTGTGAGGAGACAGGTTCTTGAGTGTTCATTATTGTTGTTACTTGTAAGGAGACATGGTTATGATGCACCATTCTATGGACTTAAACTCTTAAAAGCTGTATCCGTGAAGATCAAAGAGAGACTGCATCTAAACCTAATTGTCAGTATTGAAAGACAAAATCAAGATCAATGAGAATCAAGCCCCAAGATAAATAAGTTTAAAGTTTATTAAGGTGGAGCTAACAGCAAATTATCCAGATTCTCTAAGAACCTAAACCTTCATTGCTAGACTGATCTACCTATGACTTTCAACTTAGTAAGACTTGTAATCAACTACTGTGGCAATGGTTCTTATAAGTATCAACGTTCTATGGTTAGTTCCAAGAATAACTGACAGTTTCAAAATTTTGACTCTATAAAACAGGTTTTTGACTCAATTTTAAGACTCTAAAAATCAAACACAATGTACACAACGTCAGTAACCACCTCCCCCAGACTTAAACAACACTGTCCCCAGTATTATGGAGCCAAGAGTTTGTCCGAAAGAAGCAAGTGAACGTGTAGAACCAATTGTGAAAAGTGGTACCTCGCGTAGGGACGAGTGACGAGCGTTACCTCTAGTGGTGACGATAATCACCACCTCTGATACTCCAGAATCGTCTTGTTGGATGTGTCAATGCAATGCCATCATGTGTACTCCGACATCTGACTGTTAGAGCAATCAAAACACACATCAAGAACGTCCAAACGAAGCATAACCCATGGTTCAACAAGTTCACAAAACATCATCAAAGCAAACAGAACAAACTGACTCTTTTTTTTTCGGTTTTTCTAATGTTTTTGGTTTCTTTTTACATGTAAACGAAAATTAGACTAAGTACATGGAAAAGAAAACTTACCAGTGGGTTGCCTCCCACTAAGCGCTTGTTTAAAGTCATTAGCTCGACTTTGAATGCTGCTAAGACAGCTGGTAAAACAGAAGGTGGCAGTGAATGCCTTGGAGAAGAATGTCACCTCATCCATGGTGGTGTATAAGCAGCAGATGCATGAAATCTTCCAAGGAAGTGAGTATCATCAGTAGGGAGGGTGTTGACGGTGGGTGGGACACTTCTTTTTCCTGCAGAATCATCAAAAGAAACACCAAGTTTTCTATGAGAATCTTGTTGCTTGCATAAATGTGAAGCATCTTTTGCACCTTTTAAGTTCTTATTGATGAGATTAGGAGGTTTAGAATTGGTTCCCGGAAATGCATACATTTGCTTAGTTTCAGGTTTCTGGGTTGTGGAATGTTTAATTGTTGGTTTGGCAGCATAGGATGGACTTGTAGCGTAAAGATCATGTCCCAGCTTTGTGTCCGGATCGGTGAAGAGCGTCACCAGGTCAATGACAATCGTCACTGACCCTACAGTTCGAGTTTACACAGTTTTCCTGCAGTTCAGCTCTGAAATCCTTGCCTCCATCACAAACTCATCGTCATCCAGCAACTTGTCATTCATTGGAACATCTTTTTCGAGTCTAGTTTTGAAGATATCATCCTCACTCCTATTCTTGTTAACTTACCCACTAGCATCTTATTCATTGACATACCCAGCAGTAATGTCTTCTGAATGTTTCACGACCGGTTCTTCATCTATGGAAGTCCTTACAGAAAAAGTCTAACCATCAATGATGGAACTCCCTCTTAACTTATCCATGTCAAAGTTCATGACAACATCATCCAAATTAAGCTCTATCTTCCCCTTTTCACATCAATGATGGCACCAACAGTAGCTGAGAATGTTCTTCCAAAAATAAGAGGAACTTTAGGTTCTTCAGCATACTTCAAGACCACAAAGTTTGTGGGAATTATGCAGCCTTCAATGTTAACAAGAACATCCTCTAAGATGCCTTCTGGGGTTCTTATGGATCGATCAGCTATGATAAGAGAGATCTCAGCTGGCTTGAAATCAGTCATTCCCAGTCTAGCAGCAACAGCGGAAGGAATCAAGTTAATACTTGACCCTAGATCACATAGAGAATGGGGAAAATGTCCTGTTGAGATTGAGGAATCAAGCACAAAGTTTCCTGGATCAGGTAGCTTCTCTGGAATTCTGCTTTGAATGATGGCGCTGACTTGTTCAGAAACAATCACCTTCTTCTTCTTCTTTGGAACTGTGCTTAAGAGAATTGAACTGACGTCTCTGGTAAGCAATTCTCCTTCCTCAGGACTTACACCATTAACAACCTTTCTCTTAATATACCTTCTTAGTGAAGGTGAAAGTTTGACTGCATTAACAAGAGGAATCTCAAGCATCAGCTTGTCTATTATAGCTTTTCATCTGGCTTCTTCTATCTCTTGTTTAGTCTTCCTAGGATTCTTGGGGTCTTGGGTTTATAAATTTGTTCCTTGCCATTATCTGCAGTTACAGGTGAAACAGCTTTGTTCTGGGGTGGGTGACGATCGTCACCAGGGGGGTGACGCTCGCCACTGACATGTGACAACCCCCGATTCCCTTGTCAGATGGTGACGAGCATCACTCCTCTGTGGTGACGCTCGTCACTCAACTCTGAGACTGCAAAATTTTCATCTTTAAACTCCACATCTTTTTCTGCACTGTTTTTAGCTCCTTTTCACTCCTCACTGTGATGCCATTAACTTGGTGCTTGGGATTGATATCAGTCCTTTCAGGAAGGAATCCCTCTTGCCTTTGAATAGCTCATGCAGTTTAAGCAACCTGAACATCCAACTTCTTCATGTGAGAGTTCAGACTCTCAATTTTTCCATTCAGGTCATGGTATAGCGAATCTAGCTTGCCATTGAAGTTCACTATTATATTCTGCTGTCCTTCTAGGATCTGCTCCAGCAAATCTTCCATCTAATTGTATTGAGGAGGTGTAGTTTGGTAGGATGAAAAACCATAGTTCATGTTGAAGTTGCTGCTGTTCTGGTAAGGTTTATGGAATTCTGTCTTTTGGAACTGTGGCTGTGGCGTGTAACCAGTTGCATTCTGGTTTCCTATGAAGGTGCTCTTCTGATTATTGCCAATGTAACCTCATTTCTATTGACGATTCCCAAACCTTTGACTCTGAAAACCCCTTCCATTGATGAAATTAACATCCTTTAGCTCAAATTCTTCAGGATTTTTGAAAGTCTTCACCTGTGGAGCAAATTGGACTGATTTCTTTCCCACCAAAAGGTTGTGAATGCTGTCCAGCTTAGCCTTGACTTCAGCAATCTGATTCCCATCATTCAAACCAGCTTGTTTCATACTTTGAAAATCTGCATTCTTGGTGCTGTTACTGCAGGCCAAGTTCTCAATAAGAGTTATTGCAGCTTCTGGAAGGCTTGTGTTGAAGTTCCCACTGCTAGCAGCATCCAATGCCGTCTGGTACTTCCAGTCAATGCTTTTGAAGAAAATCCCAAGAAGCTGCACCTCACTAAAACCATGATGAGGACAGTCTATTTGATAAGACTTGAATCTCATCCAAGAAGCTTTAAAAGCTTCAGTAGGACCTTGGGAGAATGATACAATTTTTGTCCTCGGGTCCTATGATCTTGCATCATCATAGAAATTGTTCAGAACGATTCATCATAACGATCAAGAAAAGACAAGTTTCACATGCCCTTATGGTACCTTCGCATATCGAAGGATGCCTTTTGGGTTATGTAATGCACCAACAACCTTTCAAAGGTGCATGATGTCTATCTTCTCTTATCTTATATAGGAAATGGTGGAAGTTTTTATGGATGATTTTTCTGTGTATGAAGCGTGCTTTTCTGCTTGTTTGTTGAATCTTTGCAAGGTACTCAAGAGATGTGAGGAGACAAACTTGGTGCTGAACTGGGAAAAGTATCACTTCATGGTGAAGGAAGGGATTGTACTCGATCATAAGATTTCTGAGCAATGAATAGAGGTTGATAAAACAAAGATTGAGGTCATGATGAGCTTGGAGCCTCCGGTTAATGTCAAGGGGATAAGGAGTTTCTTGGGGCATGCTGGCTTCTACAGACAGTTTATCAAGGATTTCTCCAAGATAGCTTGCCCTCTTACACGCCTGTTATGCAAGGAAGCTGACATTATCTTTGATGAGGAGTGTCTTCACGCTTTCAAGACTATCAAGGAAGTTCTTGTCACCGCACCTATTGTTCAAGCACCAGATTGGGTCTACCGTTTGAGATTATGTGCGATACTAGTAACTACAATATGGGTGCTGTTTTGGGTCAGAGGAAGGACAAGAGGCTACACGTGATCTACTATGCAAGTCGTACCTTGGATGACACGCAAGTGAAGTATGCAACCACCAAGAAGGAGCTACTAGCCGTTGTCTTTGCCTTTGGGAAGTTCTGGTCCTATTTGGTGGGTTCAAAGGTCATAGTATACACTGATCACGCTGCTTTGAGGTATATCTACTCCAAGAAGGATACCAAGCCGAGGCTCTTAAGGTGGATTTGCTTCTTCTACAAGAGTTTGATATGGAGATAAAGGATAAGAAGGGCATAGAGAATGGTGTTGCTGATCACCTTTCAAGTATGAGGGTGAATGAATTCTTACCCTTAGATGATTCACTTCCTAAGGAGCAGCTCATGATGGTCAACACGGTGGTATGCACACGGCTAGAGGATCAGTTTGAAGAAATTTTGAGTTTCAAGGAAGAGGACCTGCCTTGTTATGCAGATATAGTCAACTTCTTAACATGTGGAGAGGAGCCTACACATCTTGACTACTACCACAAAAAGAAGTTCATGAGAGATGTGTCTCAATACTTTTGGGACGAGCCTTACCTGTACAAGAGGGGAGTAGAGAGCCTTTACAGAAGCTGGGTAACAAGAGAAGAAGCTAAAGACATTCTCCTTCATTGTCACGGTTCATCCTACGCAGGGCATTTTGCTTCTTTCAAGACGGCTACAAAGGTCTTACAAGCCGGGTTTTGGTGGCCATCATTATTCAAAGATGCTCATGAGTTTGTTAAGGCGTGTGAAGCTTGCCAAAGAGCTGGAAACATCACCAAGAGAAACAAGATGCCTCAGGTGCCAATCTTTGAAGTTGATGTATTTGATGCTTGGGGGATTGATTTCATGGGTCCATTCCCATCTTCTTACGGAAACAAATACATCTTGGTGGCTGTTGATTATGTGTCAAAGGGGTTGAGACTATAGCTTCCCCAACTAATGACTCAAGGGTGGTGGTTAAGCTCTTCAAGACCATCATCTTCCCATGGTTTGGAGTTCACAAGGTAGTGATCAACGATGGGGGCAGCCACTTTATTAACAAGCTGTTTGAGGGACTCTTGAAGAAGTATGGAGTGAAGCACAAGGTAGCTACACCTTACCACCCACAAACTAGTGGGCAATTTGAGGTTTCGAATAGACAGATCAAGGCTATCTTAGAGAGGACAGTAGGAGCACCTCAGAAGGATTGGGCAAGTAAGCTAGACGATGCTTTATGGGCATATAGAACCATCTTCAAGACTCCTTTAGGTACCACTCCCTTCACTCTCCTCTACGGCAAGGGTTGTCACCTCCCTGTGGAGCTAGAGCATAGAGCGATGTGGGCTGTGAAGCAGATGAACTTCAGTCTCAAGACGTCACAAGAGAAGAGGTTGATTCAACTCCATGAGCTTAATGAGCTAAGGCTACACGCTTATGAGAGCGCCAAAATCTACAAGAAAAGGACCAAGGTGGTTCATGACAAGAAGTTGGTGCATAAGGAGCTCAAGGAGGGAATTCTGGTCTTGCTTTATGACTCACATTTGAAGTTGTTCCCTGGCAAGCTCAAGTCTAGATGGTGTGGACCTTTTGAGATCAAGGAAGTTCTACCCTATGGAGCGGTTACTTTGGTTGGCAAGAGTGGAAAGGCTTTCACTATTAATGGGCATAGATTCAAGCCCTACCTGGAAAGTGAATGCAGCAAGGAGAGCACCACAATGCTTCTCCAAGACCCACCTCTAGCCTGAACCAAGTAAAGTCTAGCTAAAGACGTTAAAGAAAGCGCACTTAAGAGGCATTCACATGTCTATCTTGTACATATTTTTGCATTCTTTCTATTTCAGTTTTATGCTTTTTATTGTTTAAGGGTGTAGGTGAAAAGATAAGGGATTAGAGATCATGATCTTGGAGTCAAAATGGAAAGGAAAGGAGAGTTAGAGGCAAGAGATCGAGTGCTAGATCGACTTATCCTGGCTCGATCTTTGCTAGATCGAGCTAGTGAATCGATTGAAGTCACTCGATCTAGATGAGATCGAGTGGACAATCGAGTGAGCCAGTCGATCATGAGAGGATAAACCACCCATGAGTTTAGCTTGAAATACAAACAGGGGGTGGATCGACTGACCTCACTCGATCCTCAGGCTGGATCAATCAGTTGACTCGATCTGCCACTCGATCCTTGCCAAAACGACCTCCAAATTGATCATGTGGCTCGATCCAAGGAGCTTAGCCATAAGGACGTAGAATCATGGAACGAGGGAGCACACTCGATCTAGGACTCGATGCATTATGAATCGAGCCCCCTATCGATCAACCCTCTCGATCCTAGCCAACATGGGCATGAGATAAAGTCCAAGATCGACCAAATTGACTCGATCTCATGCCGAGGTAAGTTTATGTTCTCCCTCTCTTTTATCTTTCCCTTCTATTATAAATTCAAATCTTGGTCAAGGCAAGCATCTTTGACCATGAAAGATGGGCCTTAACCAGCTTTGTCAGAAAACCACTTGCATAATCCATAGTTTTCCTAGTCTTTATATTCACATGCATCCACACTCTCTCATTTTTGTGTTCGAAACTGTTTTCTGAAAGTAAAGAGAGAGTGTGAGTTTTATCTTTCAGGCTAATAGCATCCTGCATTCATCCTGTTTAAACGTATTTTCGAGTTTAAGAAATTGCATGCTAAAATTTTTAAGATAATTTCCTTTTAATAGCTTACGATGACTGTTAGTTGTTAGGGGGTTAGGATAATTTTTAGAAATAGCTAAATATTAGGAAAATTGCTAGATTTGATCATATTTCTAGATATTCTCTTCTAGTATTTAGCTATAATTTTTATAAATTCCCTAAAAATCTTGGATTATTGTTATAAATTTTTCTCTCCTACCTTGTCTTTCTCTTTGAAATCGCCGTATATACTCATCCTCTTCTTTGAGAATTGTGTTTTAGGTACCAATGGCTCCCAAGAGAGATAGATATGAGACAAAACAAGGAGAAGGAACTCAAGAAGTGGGGTAGGAGAGGGTCATATGGACTAAGGAGGAGATGCAAGCTAAGAAAAGGTTGGAGAGGCTCCGGTTTGACCCTACAAAGTTCGCAAGCCGGGATCTATTGGCAATGATGGGGCTGTTGAGAGATTTTGACGAGCTTCTCAAGAACATGGGCTTGCATGCTTGTTGAGGATGGATTGCCCTACCTATACCGAGGCAACCCTAGACTTCCTCACCACCTTGGAGTTCTCTTATGAGAATGCAACCCTCCCCACTCCATCACAAGGTCACCTCACGTTCAAGATCAGGAGGCAAGCCTACCACCTCTCCATCCCCGAGGATTGCCAAGCCTATGGTCTAAAAGCCAACGCCAAGCTAGTAGAGTTCCCTGCCTTCACACAAGCCAACGACCTATGGAACTTGATCAGCAATGATGACTACAAGGCCAACACAGCCAAGATCAAGAAGGTCTGCAACCCCGTGTTGAGATACACCCTCAAGCTCTTAGCCAACACCTTCAGTGGGAGATTCATGGCTCCAACGGTCACCAAGAACGAGTTGTGCTTTCTCTTCCAAGGAGTTAAGAAGATTCTATACGATCCTGAAGAGAATGAAGAACCAATGGAAGATGAGCTTGGAGATGATGTCAACTATGGTTGTATTTTGGCTTCCTCTTTGGTCAAGTACAAGGCATGGGCAATGAGGTATAAGGCGAGCTCAGCTCTTATAGGAGGCTTTCTTACACCGATGTTTGTTCAAGCCGGCGTACCTCTTCCAGACTTTATGCCTTGCGCGGAGAGAGCCTGCATGGATGAAATATACATGTGGAACACAGACTCCTTGGGACGCACGCCAGCTCCAGGCTCCTACACTTACCTGTTCATCAATGTTGATAATGAGAAGAAGGAGTGTATCTTGCAAACCTAAAGGAAACAGAGCTGCTAGGCGTTGGCAACATATAGTTTCTGCCAAGCGATGAGGATTGTGTTGCACCTCTAGGACCCGCAACCGCGCCACCACGAGTTGCTCGCCCACGTTCAGAGTCACCTCCTTCTAATGCTGAGATGCCCGAGAGCTTCGACCTTCCCAAGCTTGACTACGAGCCAAGGACAAAGGCGGAAAAGTTTCTTGCTTCTGTTGTGGAGATGCAGCACAAGGTCAATAAATGGCAGAGCAAGAGGAAGCTTGCCAACAAGATCAAAGTCTTGCAAGGGAGCCCACCTAAGAAGTCTTCAAGTGAGGAGGTTTAGCAGCCGGAGAAGAAGAGGAAATCAACCGGTGGTGTGGTGATCCGTGAGCCCCAAAGCGAAAGACCAAGCTGTACGCCTCTCTCTACATGAAGCCACAAGCAAGGGCAAAGGCAAGGAGACCAGCTACGACACTTCTAAGAAGAGCAGGAAGTCTGGAGCAACATCAAGCTCCAGCCGTGCGTAGCTCCGAGGTACCTGATATTACCATATATTTTGCATATTTTGCATGCATTTAGGATATTTTTTCATGCATTCATCTTGCATTATAGGCTAGTTTGTTCCATTTGTTGCATTTTAGGTCCTAGGTCTCTTTGCATTCGCATTTTGCATATTTCTTGCACTTTTGCATCATTATCAGGTTGTTTGGAGCACTCTGGAGTTGTGGAGGTTATTAGGACGTGAGGAGGATCAAAATGAAGCTCGTGGACACTTGGAGAACTCAACCATGCATGCAAAGGACCCGAGATCGAGTAGCGGATCGAGCAAGGCAGGTCGATCTAGATGAGATCGACCAGAAGATCGAGTGACCAAAGTCGATTTAAGAGGAAAGACGAGACTGAGATCGAGAGAGGAGATCGATCTGGAGTACAGAAAAAAATGACGCCATGCAGAACGAGAGCCAGATCGGGACCACGACTCGATCATCCAGGGATCAAGTAGAAGATCGGACGAAGTACTCGATCCATCCAACCAGATCGACTTGTAGATCGAGCAGCAGAAGGCGATTCCTGAAGACGATCTAGTGCACTGATCGATCTCAAGATCGATCTCGGGTACTTTAACCGCTTTTGGAGCATAGTGGGGGGGGGGGGGGGGGGGACCATTCCAGCTGTTTAGCCATTTTAGGCAAGAGGCGGCTATTATTTTCATTATCCTACATTTTGCTTTTGCATTTTCTGTTCTTCTGGGGAGGCGATTCCGCCATTGAAAAAACCTTAAGCTTTTTGTTATTTTGAACTTGAATCTTTGAATACTAAGTCTTTTCCTTTAATCAATCGCTTAATCATGTTTAGTTTATCTTTCAATGCGTTTCATTTGGTTTTAATCATGAGTAGCGAGTAGTTTTCCTTTTGGTAAAGGGTTGAGGTGATTCAAGGGGTTAAGAGTTTTTAAGCTTTGTGTTTTTCTTGTTCTTCATTCCTTCTCTTCTAGGATCTTGGGGTCTTAAGGTTTAGAGAGTCTTGGAAAAGATCTCTATGATTCCAAGGCTGTCTTACCCTGACCGGATTCAAATATCCTACAAAACCAAGTCCTAGAGACTAATCAACCCTCTCCCAAACGCCATGGATGTAGAGGAGGTTAGTTAGGCCATAGATTGAAATCTGTTTTTCTTGCTCTTCGATCTCTTTTTCCACCAAACGCCATGGGCTTGGAGAAGAGATTGAGGAAGTGAATCATGCCATACACCATGGATGGTTCTTGTTTTGTTTTCAAGGCTTATAGAAATCTCATCAATGAGTAGATCTATGTGTTTTCAAACCAAAGCTTAACCTTTGAAAACTCTTGAATATGACCCTCGACCCTGAACCCTCTTTTAGAATTTTAAAACCTCTGTTTGTCATTCTCTTGTCATCAAGCTTGCATCTTTGTTCATTTGAAGTCATCACCTTTAAGTTGTTAGATCAATCTGTTTTACCCGATTCAGTGCCGAGGAAGAACATCCTGAGGGACCTCCACCAGCTCACGGTGCTGTAGGAAGGGGTAATGGAAACCCCAACCACGCAGCTAGACCACCTCGGATCATTGGTGCTGGAGATACTCCTAATACACATCATAACCGCTTTGTGATTACTCCTCCACCAGTCCAAAACAATAACTTCGAGATCAAGCCAGGGTTTGTTTAGATGGTGCAAAATACCAAGTTTCATGGGCTAGCTTTGGAAGACCCATTGGCGCATCTAGACAACTTTGAGCAGATTTGTGGGATGTTGAAGATAAATGGTATCTCGGAGGACAGCTTCAAGATGCGGTTGTTTCCCTTTTCCCTTGGTGACAAAGCTAGACATTGGGAGAAGACTCTTCCACAAGGCACAATTACTTCTTGGGCTGACTGTAAGAAAGCTTTTCTCTCAAACTTTTTCTCAAGCACAAGTAAAGCTCGGTTGAGAAGTGAGACTAGTGACTTCACTCAAAGACAGAATGAGACATTCAATAAAGCTATGGAGCGTTTCAAGGATTACACTATCGCGTGTCCTCACCATGGATTCAGTGATGAGACACTCTTGAGTACAATATACCGCAGAGCTCTTCCAAAGATCAGATTGCTCCTTGACATGGCAAGCAAAGGCAACTTTCTTGGTCAAGAGGTAAACGAAGGTATGGAACTCATAGAGAATTTGGCATTGAGTGATGACAACTATTCAGAGGACTATGATCATGCACCAAGAGGAGCTGATCTTGAATCTCACAAGAAAGAAATGAAGTCGTTGCATGAGAAGATTGATAAGCTTGTCCTTGTCAACCAAAAACAAGTGCATTTTGTTGGAGAAGCCGTGGATGTCTTAGATGAGCTTGAGCAATGCCAAGAAGAGGAAGCTAATTGGGTTGCTGGTCAGAACTACAACAACCCACAGGGCTATTCTCAAGGCTACCAGGGCAACAACAATCTCTCATACCATAGCACCAACATTGAGAATCCAAAGGATCAGGAGTACCCCCCTCAGCAAGCAAAGCCGTTTGTTCCTTACAACAAGGGTTTTCAACAGAGTAATGGCTTTCAAGGGCAAAGGCAAGGGAACTTCCAGGGTCAGAAGCAACAGCAAGGCAACAAAGGCTACACTCCTATGTTTCCTCCCGACTTTGTTCCACAATAACAACAGATGCAGCCCCAACTTCATGATCCGGTACAAGCAATGTTCCAACAGTTGCTTCAAGGTCAAGCTTCAACTAATTAGAAGTTTGCTGAGATGAAAAACCGGCTAGATTCTTCTCTTACTGATGTCTCAACACAGATAACCAATCTGAACAACAAGATCAAGCAGTTAGAGAAAGGAAAGGCTAGTACAAGCGGTCAGAACACCTTACCGGGCAAGTGTGAGCAGAATCCCAAAGAGTATGCAAACGCTATTTTCTTACGAAGTAGGAAGGAGCTACCACAGAGAATTGCACCTAAGGACAATGAGGACATTGTGGTTCAAGAGGGGGAGGGTAAGCTTTCAAATGATGAGGAAATCACCCTTGATAATGTTTGGATTGAGAGACCAATGAAGGGTAAGGAAGCCGTTGTAGAGAAGAAAGTAGAGGAGGTGAGCAAAGAGAAAGATGCATTTGTTCCTCCACGATACAAGCCGAAGCTTCCTTTTCCTGGCGGTTCAAGAAACAACTTCTAGATAAGCATAGAGCAGTCTTTGAGAAGCATTTAAAAGATGTTGAGATCAAGCTACCTTTGGTGGATTGTTTGGCCATGATGCCTAAGTGTGCAAAGTTTTTCAAAGACACTCTTACTAAGAAGACTAAGGAAAGTCAAGAGGTTTTGGTGTTGAGTGAAGAGTGCAGCGCTATTATTCACAAGGCGATTGTCCCTAAGAAGCGTGGAGATCAAGGATCGTTCACCATACCATGTGCACTTGGTCCCTTGACATTTCAAAGCTGTTTTTGTGATCTTGGTGCAAGTATAAACCTCATGCCCCATACCATAGCATAGAAGCTAGGTTTTATCAAGTTCAAAGAGTGTAGGATCTCACTTATGCTAGCTGATAGAAGAGTCAGACTTCCTGTGAGTATGCTTGAGGATTTGCCCGTGAGAATTGATAACAGGATTCTTATATGGATGTAAGCAGGAGGTTATCAAAACTCAAGCAATACACAGTTGTAGTATAGCAAAAGGTATCAATCCAATCCTAGGGAGCAGGAAGAGCAATGAAAATGCAAGGATGAAGAAAATCTAAGCAAAAATGATAAATGATTGGTAAATTCAAGGAAAACTAAGTGCAGCAATCTAATGCAATACAAAACAATTTTAAAATCCCTAGAAGAGGGTTAATACCACTAGGAACAAGCAAAAGATAAAAATTGCAAAGCTACTAAAAACTAAAAATCGACCAGTGAATCGACCACAGGATCGAGCACTGGATTGAGCAGAATGGATCAATCTAGCAACAACTTAAACAAAACGACTTCTAATGATCAAGAATGCAAGCTAAATGACAAGCGAATGATGAACAGAGATTTAAAACATTAAAAGAGAGGGATTAGGGTCGAGGGTCATATTCAAGGGTATCAAAGATTCAAGCTTTGGTTTGAAAACTTTTAGATCTACTCTTTTAAGAGGTTTCTCTAAGCCTTGAAAACAAAACAAGAACCATCCATGGCCTGTGGAATGGTTCAATTCCTCGATCTCCTCTCCAAACCCATGGCGTTTGTTGGAAAAAGAGATTGAAGAGCAAGAAAGACAGATTTCAAATATTAGGCTAACTAATCCCCTAAACAACCATGGCATGTGGGAAAGGAAGGATTAGCCTCTAGGATCTGGTTTTCCAGGACATCTGGTCCTGTCAAGGTAAGACAGCCCTTGGTTCATAGTTACCTTATCCAAGGCTCTCTAGGCATTAAGATCATAAGATCTTAGAAGAGAAGGCATGAAGAACAAGAAAACACAAAACTTTGAACCCTTTCAACCCTTTTGAATCACCTCTACCCAAAAACTCAAAACGACTACTCACTACACATGTTTAAGAACGAAGCAAAAGCAACAAGCGATAAGCTAAGCATGATTAACAACGATTAAAGGAAAAGCTTTCTTAATATTAAAAGACTCAAAGGTTCAAAAACGAAAAAAACATAAGGGGTTCTACAATGGCGAATCGCCTAGCTTCAGAGAAAAAACAGAAAAAGACAGAGTGAATCATGTGAAAGCGAATGGCTGCTTCGGCCAAAAATGGTTAAACCGTTAGCTGGTCCCCCCTTCTCTAACCCCCAATGACAGCTGGACAGATAAGGGTCGTCTGGGATTAACCAATAAGCTCGATCATCTTCAGGAATCGCCTTACTCCGCTCGATCTTCTGGTCGATTTGGTTGGAGGGATCGAGTATCTTCCTCGATCTACTTCTCGATCTTTGGATGATCGAGTCTAGGTCTCGATCTGGCTCTCGTTCTGCATGGCGTCATTTACGTCCGTACTCCAGATTGATCTCCTCTCTCGATCTCGGTCTCGATCCTTCCTCTTGAATCGACTAGGTGCACCCGATCTTCTGGTCGATCTCATCTAGATCGACCTGCCTTGCTCGATCTGCTACTCGATCTCGGTTCCTTAGCATGCACTCCTGAGTTCTGCAAGTGTCCACGAGCTTCCTCACGAGCCTCAGCATGTCCATGAATCCTCCACAGCTCCAAAGTGTCCAAAAACAACCTGAATATGATGCATAATGCAAGAAACATGCGAATGCTAATGCAAAAGTGCTCTAGGACCTTAAATGGTGCACACTAGCCTAATATGCAAGGTGAATGCATGAGAAACTATCCTTAATGCGTGCAAAATATACAAAATATATAGTAATATCAACTCCCCCAAACATGCCTTTTGCTTGCCCTCAAGCAAACAAAATTCAAGAAGGAAGAGAGGTATTAAAAACGGGGGTTTAAGCTTCTTGCAAAAGTGTTTTTCAAATGAATCAATTCAATGGTCCTAGTTCTTAATCCTATAATTCAATGCACACACTCATACTCCAAAGAACTTAGCCATACTCATCACATAATGAATTCCAAATCATGACTATTATATCCCAAACAATCCAAGAATCCTATCCTTTAACATTCATTAAACTCAAAACCGTGAATCACACTTATGCATTTTAAAGCCGAACACATTTGGTTAAGGATAAAGGCTATGAGACTAGAATGATCTCATGTAAATGGGTTCTATAACGGTCTCTCAAAAAGGTATGAACTTATACATAATGCTAAAGGTAAAGGCAATTGATGCATACATGACTAGACTCTCATCTACCCATATTCACTAACAATGATCCTAAAACGCCTCTCATTTCTTCTCTTTTCAGCTCACTCACCCTCCTAGAGACTACCCTCATCATCAAAGCAATTCGCTTAGCAAAAACCCAAATAAAAGCATCATCTTAAAACTCTTGTGGCTAGTGGAAAGGCTGTAAACACATTTAGCTCTTTTTCTTTTCTTTTTGATAGCTCTCAAATTTTTTTTTTCTTTCTAAACATTTGCCTCTTTGATAACTTTGTTTTTGCAAGGGTGAGGATGCAATGAGGCTATCAAACTCAAATGCAACACT
This sequence comes from Thlaspi arvense, assembly GCA_911865555.2. Taxonomy (NCBI): domain Eukaryota; kingdom Viridiplantae; phylum Streptophyta; class Magnoliopsida; order Brassicales; family Brassicaceae; genus Thlaspi; species Thlaspi arvense. The sequence goes on from OU466860.2 coordinate 19,781,443, forward strand.
TAGGTTGTAGTACAGTATGCAAGTGAGAGTGAATCCACTTCTAGGAGCTAGGAAGGTCAAAAAGAATGCAAGAGCAGTGTAAAGCTAAGCGAATAACAGGTGGTTTTGTAAAAATTCTAAAAACTATATGCAGCAACCAAATGAAATGCAAAACTATTTTAGAAATACCAGGAATGATTAAACTACCACGGGGAACAAACGGAATAATTAAAATGCAAGGCTATAATTTAACAAAAATTGACTAGTGGATCGACCACAGGATCGACCACTAGATCGAGCAGTTTGGATCGATCTCGTCTAAAAATGCAAGTATGAAGAAACTAATGACCAGGATGCAGCGACTAGCAAGCGAATGACTAACGACGATGTAAGAATGCTAAGAAAGAAGGGTCTAGGGTTGAGATTCATGATCCGGGGTTTCAAGGGTCCAAGTTGGGGTTGAAAACTTTAAATCGACTCACTTTGTGAGATTCTCTAAGCCTTGAAAACGAAAACAAGATCCATCTGTGGCTTTCGGTATGGATCACTCCTTCATCCTCTCCTCCAAACCCATGGCTTCTGGTGGAAAGAGAGGTTGAAGGGCAATGAACTCAGATTTCAAACACACGGCCTAACTCGTCCCCTAAACTTCCATGGCTTTTGGGAAAGGATAACTACCATGCAAAGGACCCGAGATCGAGTAGCGGATGGAGCAAGGCAGGTCGATCTAGATGAGATCGACCAGAAGATCGATAACCCAAGTCGATTCAAGAGGAAAGATTGAGTCTAAGATCAAGAGAGGAGATCGATCTGGAGTACGGACGTAAATGACGCCATGCAGAACGAGAGCCGGATCGAGACGACGACTCGATAATCCAAGGATCGAGTAGAAGATCGGACGAAGTACTCGATTGATCCAACCAACCAGATCGACTTGCAGATCGAGCAGCAGAAGGTGATTTCTGAAGACGATCAAGTGCACTGATCGATCTCGGGTACTTTAACCGCTTTTGGAGTGAAGTGGGGGGGGGGGGGGGGGGGGGGGGACCATTCCAGCTGTTTAGCCATTTTAGGCAAGAGGCGGCTATCATTTTCATTATCCTACATATTGCTTTTGCTTTTTCTGTTCTTCGGGGGAGGCGATTCCGCCATTGAAAAAACCTTAAGCTTTTTGTTATTTTGAACTTGAATCTTTTAATACTAAGTCTTTTCCTTTAATCAATCGCTTAATCATGTTTAGTTTATCTTTCATTGCGTTTTATTTGGTTTTAATCATGAGTAGCAAGTAGTTTTCCGTTGGGTAAAGGGTTGAGGCGATTCATGTAGTTAAGACGTTTTAAGTTTTGTGTTTTTCTTGTTATTCATTCCATCTCTTCTAGGATCTTGGGGTCTTAAGGCTTAGAGAGTCTTGGAAAAGATCTCTATGATTCCAAGGCTGTCTTACCCTGACCAGATTCAGATATCCTACTAAACCAAGTCCTAGAGACTAATCGACCCTCTCCCAAACGCCATGGATGTAGAGGAGGTTAGTTAGGCCATAGATTGAAATCTGTTTTTATTGCTCTTTGATCTCTTTTTCCACCAAACGCCATGGGTTTTGGAGAAGAGATTGAGGAAGTGAATCATGCCACACGTCATTGATGGTTCTTGTTTTGTTTTCAAGGCTTAGAGAAGGCTCATCAATGAGTAGATCTATGTATTTTCAAACCAAAGCTTCACCTTTGAACACTCTTGAATAAGACCCTCGACCCTCAACCCTCTTTTAGCATTTTAAAACCTCTGTTTGTCATTCTCTTGTCATAAAGCTTGCATCTTTGTTCATTTTAAGTCATCGCCTTTAAGTTGTTAGATCGATCTGTTTGACCCGATTTAGTGCTCAATTTTTAGTTCTTAGTAGATTTGCATTTTTAATCTTCTGATCTTTCCTAGTAGTAGTTAACCCTCTTCCAAGGATTCTAAAATAGTTTTGCATCTCATTTGGTCGTTGCATTTAGTTTTCTTCGATTTTACCAATCATTTTCCCGATTTGCTTAGATTTGCTTCACCCTTGCATTCCTATTGCTCTTCCTGATTCCTAGGTTGGATTGATACCCTTACTGCTATACTACATCATTGTTCTGGTTTGGGATTTGATATTCTGACTTGCTAAAAACCTGTCTATCAGTACCAACAACCAAACCCTTGTATATACCATGCATTTATCTTATTTTTGCTTTGTGTTTTGAGCTCCTCTTGAATTTGTTTCCACCGAGATGGTGTCATTCAATTTGGGGGAGTGTGTGTGTGCTTTGACATGTTTTCTTTGATCTTATTTTGTGTTATCATCCCTTCAGTCATCATGCATCATGTAAGGCATTGAAAATACAAAAAAATGATAAACTTTTTAAAAAATTTCTAAAATAAATTCATGTAGCTTGCATTTGAACTGTCAAACATTTTAGGATGGAGTGTAGAATTTTAAGCATTTAGGTTGATTGCATATGCATAAGGGGCACAAGTTTTTCTTGAAAAGTGATTTAAGCTCATGAATTGTTTCAAGGCCCTAGCTAGTAGTCCTTTGATGCATTGTTCACACTTTGAAAGTAAGCTTTAACCATATTTGGGACACTTGTTTTGATTTTCGTGGCTTAAGTTGAACATTCATGAATTGAATCCTTTCCTATCAAGTGAGAACCTTAATTTGAATCTTTTTAATTATCATACTTATGCATTTGAAAAAGGATACATGGATCACATATACATATTCAGGCTTTCTTACTCCCTTTCACCTCTCTCTTGTAAGCCTGAGTAGACTTCCCACCCTGACCCTTACCCTCCATTCAAGCCAATGTTCTTGTGTGACATCGTTGTGAGGCCTTATTTTTGGTTTGAACATGGTATAAAGTGTTAGGTTTAGGCGACATGATTAGGCTTTCATATTGTTGCTAGCTTTGCATTTTGAAGCTAGTTTTAGGCTTAGGATAGGGCGGGGATTCATGGGAGTTGTTTGCCTTGGTTTCGGTTTGAAAAGATTTTGTGTTTAGGGTTTTGAATAAAAGGGAAATGAATGGTTTTAAGTGTAGGCCTTGTGTTTAAAAATGATTGCTCTTGTTTAAAAAGAAGGTAGCTCTCAAAGAACTGAAAAAGAAAAAAAATTAAAAAAAAAAATCAGAAAAGAAAAGAGCCAGAAGGCCATGTTTGAAAAGAAAAAAATAAGAGAAGAGAGCTACCAAAAGTACTTAAAAGAGCTAAGTGTGTTTATAGTCTTACCACTAGCCAAAAGAGTTTTAAAATGATGTTTTTATTTGGGTGTTTGGTAGGCGAATTGCCTTGTTGATCAGGGTAGACTTTAGGAGGGTGAGTGAGCTTAAAAAGAAAAGAAAATGAGAGGGGTTTAGGATCATTGTTAGTGTATATGGGTAGATTAGAGTCTAGTCATGTATGCATCAATTGTCTTTACCTTAAGCATTATGCATCAGTTCAACCTTCTTTGAGAGAACCCATTGCTTGAATTACCCATTTAAATGAGATCATTTTTGTCTCATAACCTTGTCCCTAAGCCAAATGTATTAGGTTTTAAAGTGCATAAGTGTGATTCACGGTTTTGAGCTTAATGAATGTAAAAGGTTAGGATTCTTGGATTGTTTCGGATATGAGAGTCATGATTTGAGATTCAATTTGTGATGAATATGGCTAAGTCTTTGGAGTATGAGTGTGTGCATTGCATCTTAGGATTAAGAACTAGGACTATTGAATTGATTCATTTGAATAACACTTTTGTAAGAATTTGAGCCCCCGTTTTTAAACCTCTCTTCCTTTCTTGAATCTTGTTTGCTTGAGGGCAAGCAAAAGGAAAGTTTGGGGGAGTTGATATACTCACATATTTCGCATATGTAGCATGCATTTAGGATAATTTTCATGCATTCATCTTGCATAATAGGCTAGTTTTTACCATTTGTTGCATTTTATGTCCTAGATCACTTTGCATTCGCATTTTGCATGTTTCTTGCATTTTTTGCATCATTATCAGGTTGTTTTGGGACACTATGGAGTTGTGGAGGTTGCGTGGACGTGCTAAGGATCAAGAAGAAGCTTGTGGACACTTGGAGAACTCAGCCATGCATGCAAAGGAACTGGGATCGAGGAGCAGATCGAGCTAGGCAGAGATCGACCAGAAGATCGAGTGACTCAAGTCGTTTCATGAAGGAGGATTGAGACCAAGATAGAGAGAGAAGATCGATCGTGAGTACGGACGTGGATTACGCCATGGAGAACGAGAGCCAGATCGAGACCACGACCCGATCACCTAAGGATCGAGCAGAAGATCGAATGAAGTACTCGATCCGTCCAACCGAATCGAATTGAAGATCGAGCAAAGGAAGACGATCCACCAGGAGATCGAGCAAGAGATCGATCGACCAACTCGATCTCTAGCACCTTATCCAGCCAGCTAATATTTTGGAGCGTAGTGAGGGTACCAGTTTGTGGCTTGGCTATTTTGGGCAAATTATCCCATCACTTTCATTATGAACAATTTAGTATTATCTCTTTCGAGATATACCTTGGGCGATTTGCCATTGTTCTGTTCTTTAAGCTTTTCTTGTTTTGAAATCTTGAATCTTGTTAATCATTAAGTGTTTTTCCTTAATTGCTTTCTTTAATCATGCTTAGCATTTCTTACCTTGCATTTGAATCGGTTTTAACTATGTGTAGTGAGTAGTTGTCTGTGGGTTAAAGGTTGGGGTGATTCAAGGGTTTAAGGGTTTAAGCTTTTGGGGTTTTTCTTGTTCTTAACTCATTCTCTTCTAGGATTTGGGGTCTTAAATCTTAGAGAGTCTTGGAAAAGATCTCTATGATTCCAGGGCTTCTCTTACCCTGACCAGATTCAGAGATCCTTGAAAACCAAATCTTAGAGACTAATCTATCTTCTTCCAAACACCATGGATTAAGAGGGGGTTAGTTAAGCCATTATTTTGGATCTTTGCTTAATGCTCTTTGACTCATCTTTCCACTACATGCAATAGGTTTGGAGGAAGGGTCGAAGAAAGGGGTCATACCACATGCCATGGATGATCCTAGTTTAAGTTTCTTAAGGCTTAGGGAAAGCTCATCAAATGAGTAGATCTATGTGTTTTCAAACCAAAGCTTGAACCTTTGAACACTTTTGAACGTGACCCTCGACCTTGAACCCTCTTTTTAGTATTTCAAAACCTCAAGTAATCATCTTTTAGTCATAAAGCTTGCATCTTTAATCATTAGAAGTCATTCATTTTAAGTTGTTAGAAGTTCTCTATTTACTCGCCTTAGTTCTCGATTTTTAGTAATTAGTAGATTTGCATTTTTAATCCTCTGTTTTCTTCTAGTAGTTGTTAACCCTCTTCCAAGGATTTTAAAATTGTTTTCTTGCTCATTTCGTGTTGCATTTAGCTTTTGCCGATTTTACCATCTCTTTACCCGTTTCTGCTTAGATTTGCATAGCTTCTGTATTCCTAGTGTCTTTCTTCACCTAGGCTGGATTGATACCTCTTGCACGATGTACTAAAACTATAGGTTGCTTGAGCTTTGATATTCTTGCTGCAAAACAATCTGTTTATCAGAAACTCTGATCTTATTATTTTCTCTGCTGTTCTAGCATTAAAACTTTTTCTTTTTCAGCCCTGAATTGTAAGAACTATTTTGAGTGACTCCCATGGTGTACCATGCTTTGTTGGCGCTGAACTTGATGAGTCTATTGCCAAAGTCCTCTTCTCCTTCATTATATTCTTCATCAAACTTATAGAAGTAGACTTTGAAACTTGCAAGGAATTCACAAGAAAGTTGCGTAGAAGTGGAATACCCAAGACTCGCAAACTTCTCAAGTCCAATGTTGCTTAACAGATCAACATCCTCAGTCTTGATTCCCATCGCTTCCAACAAACCAGGACTAGCATATCTTGTTCGAGCAAAGTCCACTCTCCTCATCGTCCTCTTGTAGTCCTTGAGCTTAGGTGCTGCATCGTGGACTTGTTCTTCTTCAACCACTGGGCTTTTTCCCTCTGCTCTGTTTCTTGCAACAGCATTTGAGTCAAAAATCTGCTCATCATCTCTAGTGCTCGACATAGCACCTGAAAATGCAATGCTTGAAGCAAAAATTAGCATATTATCCTTTAAGAGCACTGTGCAGAAAATTAATTTTCAAAACTCAAGAATGCACAGGAAAATTAAATAAACATTCACACTGATTGGCAACGAACAGAGTCAAATTTAGCAAAACCTTTCAGCTCAAAAAGATGAAGACATTGAAAATTAAAATTCCAACAGCAACGAGCAGCGATTTAGTCAATTTCAAGAATATGCAGCAAAAAATATCATCATCTCTCTACCAATTTATGAAAATGCACCAGAATTAACATTGGTGCTCTCATATGAAGCAATTAAATGGTAGATATTCTGGAAAAATAATAACATGCCTAGATTCGGCCAAGGTCTAAACAATATGCCAAAATATGAACAAAATGAGCATTTCCCAAACATTTCAACCATAAATTATCAAAGAGAAGAGCAACAATGGTGACATGCATTTTGAAAACCATAATAAAAATTATGTAAAATATTCTCAGCAACCATTCTAATACATCATGTTTCAACTAGCAAAGATTAAAACCTCTAAATGAAGATTCTAGCAATGTTTACCTTAATCCTTGAACAAAGAAACGAAGGTCTAGAACAGAGAATACAAGAGAGAAGAAAGATGTTTTTTCCAATGATGTTTAGCTCGAGATAGATGTGTGGAGAGAGATAAAGATAAAATATTTAATTGGCAAGAGATAAGATGGAAAAATCCAATTAAAACAAATCAATAACGCAAGAAAATCTTGTTTAAAATTCAATAATACATGTGAGAGGGGAAAGAAAAGATTATTTTACCAGTCATCAAGGTCCACAAAAAGGTTTAACTCGATTTACCCATGTAAAAATTTCAAAAACTTTTTACATGGGTCATATCGAGCAAAACACTTGATGTGTACCATATCGGGGACATTGGGTCTTGTGGCTTGGCGATCGTGCTCCTAGGCCTCGGGGGTTCTGTGTTCTCGTCAGCTTCTCCTCCGGGACACCTTGCATCGAGCAGACTTAGAAGATGTTATGCTTGATGTTGTTGCTCGGTGTAAGGAGTCACTTCCGCTTGCATGATCCTCTTTGTCGGCAGTGCATGGCATCATTCAGTCGTCTGTTCTTGGCCCGGACATTGTGCATCGAGCAAACATATTGGTGTTTTTCTTGATTCTACATCCCCGGTGTAACTCCATCGATCTTGTTCATCGATGTACGGACTGGGGCTCGACGATGTACAGTATGGGGACTACATCGAGTAAGAGTTCGCGAGGCTCTGCTCGATGCTGCACCCAGATGTAATCACCACCGTGCCACATGGTCGATGTATGGTCCATTATCCTCGGTGTACGGACTGGGGCTCCAGAAGCGATCACATCGAGCAAGGCATTACAGGTTTTGCTCGATGTGATACCTCGATGCAGTATCCATCGTGCAATCTGCTCGTTGTATGGACTGCTCCGTCGCCGAGATAATCTGTATCGGACAGCAATGACATATGTTCTGCCCGATATGGTACCTCAATATGAAAACAAATTTTCTTTCCTTGGCCTTTAAACCATCCTACACAGCCTTGAACCTGTTTTTTGATCTCTGAAACTCTAAATAAAGACAGTAATAATAAAAGAAAGCATATATCTACAAGGATAATCATGGGATTACCTCTGAAGTGTTCTTTCTTTAAGTCACTAAGCTTGACTTTGATGGTTTGAGAACTAGTGAGTAGAGGTTGATGGAGCAGAAGCTCCCCCTTTTTCTTATAAATCCAAGTGGCAACTGATATCAGCCTCTTCTTGTCACGAGCTGTCTTCTTGTTTCTCCTTTTCTTGACACTAGGTGTGATCAAAGGCTTCACTCCTTTGGTGATCAAGTCCTCATCCTCAAGCTTCAACTTAGTGTCAAGCTTCTGTTCTGGCTCATCGGGGAGAGTGTCTCTCATCAGCATGTTCATTGTGAAGCTCATAGCTTGCTCCACACGCTCTGGAAGTTGTTATCGCTCACTCTCTTCCTCCACATTGGTTCCACAACAAGCAATGGATGGTGAGACAATCTTGTAGACCTTGTACTCATAAACATTCTTCAGAATCACAGAGCCTCTCTTGAAGTCTACTTGAGCTCCTGCTGTCGCCAACAATGCTGTTCCTACAAGAGGTAGTACCTCACTGCAATATGTCTTCTCCATAACCACAAAATCTGTAGGCGCCAAGTAATTGCCAATCTTTAAAGGAAAATCCTTCACCATGGCTAAATGTCTTGTTGGGGTATTATTTACAAAGGTAATAGAGGGTTTGCAAGGCTTCAGCTCCTTGATTCCTAAGGTTTGGCTTAAGTGGAGAGGCATAACATTGACAGTTAATCCTGAATCACACAAGGCTCCCATATTGTCTAGTATTTTAAGCTGACAAGTGATCATAAACTTTTCTGGATTGGATAGCTTGGTTAATGTTTTCAGCTCCTTGTTTCTCTTTAGATTAACCCCCACATTCTCTCGGATTGGCTTCACTACTTCCATCTTATCAAAAACTTCTTTAAGGAACCTGATTTGATTCTTCACCTCCAGCAAAGTGGTGCCATGAGGAAGCGTTATTCCAGAATCTTGTATGTCCTTCCTAAACTTTGAATAGACTGCCATCTGAGCCTTTGTGAAGTGCATTGTGGGGTAAGGGATTGGTGGTTTATAAGCTTGAACTTCAGGAGCTTTACCCTTCTCATTGTTGCTTGAAGAAGTACCCACTTGGCGCTCATGCAGCCCCTTGAAGTCTTCAGGACTTTCTCTAGCTAAGACCATCAAGGCGTGGTATGTCTCTACAAGCTCCTTATCAGCTTCACTGAGCTCTAGTTTGGCTTCTTCTTCTGGAATAACCAAGACTTTCTCAGCCTCTTCCTTCTCAACAGCTTCTCTTGCAGCTCTCTCTTGCTCCAAAGCAAGCTCTTCTTCTCTTGCTACAATATCAATAGCTTTTTAATAATCAATGGTTACATTCAATTGCCCCCCACACTCAGCCTTTAACATGTCCACATGTAACAACATCTCTTGATGCATTATACCAAGGTCTTCTAATGAAGTATCTTCATCATCAAACTCTTCATCCTCTTCAGGGAGCAAATGGCAGAATTCCTTAGGATTTGCTTCACTCTTTCCTGGTAATTGATTCTGAGGCTATTAAGATGATCCTCCTTTTCTTTCTAGAGACTTAACTCTTTGGCTTAGAGCGTCTAGCTTGCCATTCAGGTCACAAGTAGTGGCGTCTATCTTGTTATGCACTTCAGGAAACTTCTTGTGCAGCTCTATAGTGGTGTTGGCTTGACCAGTCAACAGCTGTTGCATCATCTGCTTAAGATCACCATCTTGAGTGCTACTAGAGCTTTGAGTATTCCCAAAACTTGGAGGTGCAAAAGCTTGTCTAGCTTGAAAGTTAGATTGTTGAAATCCTCCTTGAAATGGTAGTCTTGGAGTATAACCTTGTTGGTGGTTGAAAGGAACTAATGGTTTGGCTCCTTGGTTTTGTTGAGCAGATTTTGAGGGATAGACTTGGTGTTGAGTATTCGCCACGTTAGTGCTTCTATAAGAGAAGCTAGGATGATTCCTGTAGTTGTTTGAACCTCCTCCTTGATTCATATAGAAAGCTTCTTCCTCTACAACTGTTTCATCGTCTTCTTGTGTAGCAACACCATCACCAACATAGCTCACATTCTTGAAAGACACACTCAGCAGCTTGTCTAACTTGTCACTCAAACCATTAATGTCCTTCTTTGTTGTGCTCTCAACTTCAGAGCTTACAACAGCTCTAGATATTCTGTCTTACTCCTCACCATAGTTTCCATCAGAAAGCTCCAGATTCTCTACAAGAGCTAGTCCATCAATAACAGTATTCCCCATTTGATACTGTATCCAAGAGCATCCTGTACTTAGGCGTCACTCCTCTGTACAAATTAGACAGCAAACTTTCATATTTGAACCCATGATGAGGGCACTGCAAAGAGTATAACTTGAAGCGCTCCCATGCTTCAACAAATGTCTCATTTCCATGTTGAGTAATGCTGATAATTGTATTCCTGAGCTTTTCTGTTCTTGTTTGATAGGGCTCAGGTTTTACCCAAATAAAACTACTGCAAGTACACATCAATGCAGTTATAGTATAAGGGTTATCGAATCCCAAGGGAGTAAGTAAACTACACTATAGAGTTAAAGTTCGGATTAATCTAAGCAATCAGTAGTGTATGTAATTTAAATAACAGAATAAATTAAAGCAGTCAAAATTTGTTGATTTATCTAAATTTCAAAAAGCTAAAGGCGCTAAGTCAATACAATTCACAGGTTGAATCCAAGAATGTAGAATGCATGCAAGCAGGAATGAATTAAAACCGAATAAACATGAACAATTAACTAGCAAATTACTCAGACATGAACATGGAATCACAAAACATAACTGAATAAAATTGCATTAAGAGAATAGAATAAAAACAAAGGGGGTTCGAAATCTTCTCCAAAAAGAGTACAAGATCTGTCTCCCCAAAAGCTCTCAATAAAATCCTCTCTAAGCTCTCGGAATTGTCAAAGACTAAGATAAAAGACAACAATGGCTGAAAACCTAATATATAGAAGCTAAAACACGATTTGGGGTGTCCTTGCAAATACTAGAACTTCTGGGCCAATTCTGCAAAAAATCTTCAAACTTTTAATAAACAGCCATGCTCCTTCCTTTGTGGGTGACGAGCGTCACCCATATGGATACTTTCTTCTTCGAGCTGGACACTTCGTGGCTTCAACTTGCAATGCTCCAAAAAGCTTCAATACCTCCAATTATGCTCCAGACATGCTATAACCTGCAAAGACTCTACTAAGACTCTAGAAAGACAAAAAGACTCAATAAAAAGGACTTATATCATGGTTAAAAATCATAAAAGCAATGATATATCAACTTCCCTAGACTTAGCTTTTGCTTGCCCTCAATCAAACATCAGGCAGAGAATAGGGTCGAGGTTTGAAAACAAGAAATAGTCACTTAAACATCACGAACACCACATTAGTTAACACTTTCGAATCCACATACCACAAAGTCAACACAAGATCAAATTTCAGTCTAATCATCATAAGCTTAGCAAATCCCTCAAATCCAATCCAAATTCCTTCAAAAAATCTGAAATATTTACAGCTAACTCCTTATTTTTATCTAAATGTGATATCTCATCAAGGTTTTATCATCTCAATCACTAACAGATTCTTTTCCCTTCCTAAACAACTGAACAAAGCAATCTCAATACAGCTCTCCTATTTTCTCTTTCCTGAATCTTTTCCTTTCTGATTTTTTTGATTTTTCACTTCTTTTCTCATTTTTTACAGTCTAAGATATAGTGCTACTCAATACTTGTGTTCCTTGTGAGAAGACAGGTTCTTGTGTGTGGTCATTACTGTTATTCCTTGTGAGGAGATAGAGTCATGAATGCACCATTCTTTAGACTTAAACTCTTAAAAACTACATCAGGGAAGATCAAAGAGAGACTGTATCTTAAGAATCTAGATCCAAGATAAGAAGTTTAAAGTTCATTAAGGTGGCGCTAACATCAAATTTTCCAGATTCTCTAAGAACCTAAACCTTCAATGCTAGACTGATCTACCTATGACTTTCAACTTAGTAAGACTTGTAATCAACTACTGTGGCAATGGTTCTTATAAGCAAAAACGTTTTGTGGTTAGTTCCAAGAAAAACTGACACTGACAGTTTCAAAATTTATACTTTATAAAAACAGGTATTTGACTCAACTTTAAGACACTATAAACATGACACAAAGCACACAACGTTAGTAACCACCTCCCCAGGCTTAAACAACACTGTCCCCGGTGTTATTAAGCCAAGAGTTGGTCAAAATAAAGCACGAGAACTTGTAAAACCAAGGTGGAAAAGTGGTACCACGCAAAGGATTGGTTGACGAGCGTCACCAATGACTAATACTTCAGAATCGACAAGTTAGATGGATATTAACGTAATGTTATCATATGTACTCTAAAGTCAGACTATTAGAGTACTCAAACACACATTTAATTGCATCCAAACATAGCAATATTAACCTGGTTCAACAATCTCACAAAACATCAACAAAGTAACTGACAACTGACTCAAAGAAAACATAAAAATGTCTCAAGAGAAATAAAACAAAAGAGAAACAGAAACAAGTATCCAGATGGTAGAGACTCAGTCCTCATCCTCGCAGGGCTCATTGGTGTAATGTAGGCGGACACAACCACAGTTGCTAAGTGTAGCAACAGCATCCCAGAGTCCCTCAAAGCTGTCAGTGACATACTCCTGAAAAGCAGCCATGTCCATGGGTGTCTGTGGTCGCGGAGGGCGCCTGAAAGCAGTGGATGCAGTGGTCTGACATCTGGATGGTCCAGCAGCAGCAGCAGTAGAAGCACCACCAGTAGCAGCTCTAGCTGGACGCAGAGGTAGAGGACGCAGCAGACTCGGATCTGGCAGAAAGCGCAGCTGGCGTATAACGCCCTGAGCCAATTGCGCAGATACTGCTCATCCATGAGGAATCTGTTATTGTGAACGGTGCAAGGTGTGACATCGATCTGAAAGTGCTGGAATATCGATGTCAAGAGACTGCCTACACTCTCAGTCCTCTCCCTCGGACTGATGAATGGCTAGGTCTTCAAGGAGACTAAATGCTCAGCGAAAATAGCGCCAAAGTTGGCGCGGATCATGCTATTCATTGGTATCACCTCAGGGAGCGTATCAGCGAAGCCATAGTAGAGAAGAACCAGCTCACTAACACGCGTCTTACTTGGCGCAGACTTTCACAAGATAGTGTTGCCAAGAAGGCGCATTATGTACCTCATGACAGGATGTCGAACCTCTGTCTGCGTGGTCGTCTTACTGTCATAGACTCCATTCCTAAACTTGGACCAGAATGTCTGCATGTGGGTCCACTGTGAGGGAAGGAGAACGCCTGTAGGGTGGTCAGAGAAACCATAAATCCCGCAAAGCTCCATCAAACTGATCCTGCAACGAATACCGCGGATCAGGAAAGTCAGCGTGCCTTCCTGCGCACGCTTAGCCATCTCATTCGCGTAGTACACGCGAGCAGTGGAGAGAAACTGGTGAACCAAGTGTAGATACAGATCGTACTGCTGGAATGGCATAGTGCCCATCCCGATCCTCTCTAGATTCTCCAGAACCTCATCCTGAATACCCATCTTGTGCAGCACGGTGATGTCTGCGAATCTGGTGGGCATGATCTTCACCTCCTGCCACGCATTGTAAAATAGCATGTCGCATTCATCCCATTCCTCCTGAATGTCACGGAATATACAGGTATCCCGCGCTATCTCTTGCTTCGGAGTTCCTTCCCAAGCCACTCCTGAAGCAATGTTCAGGTCCTCTCGCTTTGGCCATGGAGGCCTGCAAACTGAGTAATTACTGAATGACTGTGCTGAGCCTGATGCAGTGCTTGAAGATGAGCCTTGTCGCTGTCTCTTCCCCTGTCGAGGCATCTTGCAGATCTTGAAAACTGAGTGGATATTATGAAAGAGAGCCAAAATCTGCACGCATTAGGTTTTTGAATCACTCAATTTGGTTAGCAAAATCAAAAGTTGTGATTTGAAGAAGATGTTTCAAAGAGTTCGTTATTTTTCTAAGTGAGCTTGAGGAAGAAAAAGAAGAAAATAAGAACCGCGTACCTGGTCCGGACGGGTGACGAGCGTCACCTGTTTTTTTGTTTGGTCGTTATTTTTTATTTTTTTATTTTTTTATTTTTTTATTTTTTTATTTTTTTTTATATTTTTTTATATTTTTTTAACTAAATAATTCAACTAATAACTATAAGAACACGAAAATAAATTACTAAATACAGAAAATAAAATTTACCATTGGGTTGCCTCCCACTAAACGCTTGTTTAAAGTCACTAGCTCGATTGTGATTGGCTGTTTAGACATCTGGTGCATCATCCAAAGAAACAATGTGTCCTGCCAGAATCTCAGCTTGCGCCCAATAATGCTTCACCCTCTGTCCATTGACAGTGAACTCCTCTCCTTTGGAGTTAATCAAGACAACGGCACCATGTGGTCGAGCCTCTTTGACAGTGAAAGGACCTGACCATCGAAAATGCAATTTAGCAGGAAAAAGCTGTAAACGAGAGTTGTAAAGGAGTACCTGGTCATTAGGCTCGAAATATCTGGAGATGATCTTCTTATCATGATATGCCTTGTCCTCTCCTTGTATAACTTGGAGTTTTCATAGGCCATATATCTGATTTCATCCAGTTCATTGAGCTGAATCAAGCGACTCTCTGCAGCAGGCTTCAGATCGAAGTTCAGCTTCTTGATAGCCCCTTCTGCTTTGAACACTAGCTCTACTCGTAGATGGCACGCCTTGCCATAGAGCAGATGGAATGGTGTAGTCGCAAGTGGCATTTTGTATGCTGTCCTGTAAGCCCATAATGCATCATCCAGTTTTGCTGACCAATATTTCCCTGTCCCAACTTTCTTCTCCAGAATCTGCTTGATTTGTCTGTCGAAAACCTCAACTTGTCCACTGGTCTGGGGATGATAAGACGTGGCCACTCTATGCTGTACACCATACTTCTTCAGCAGCTTGTCAAAGACCTTGTTAACAAAGTGAGAACCACCATCACTTATAACAATTCGCGGGACACCAAATCTGGTGAAAGTAATGGTCTTAAACAGCTTCAAAACCACTGCAGCATCATTAGTAGGAGTAGCCAACGCCTCTACCAACTTAGATACATATTTAACAGCAACCAGAATGTATATATTTCCATAAGATGAGGGAAAATGGTCCATGAAGTTAATACCCCAACAATCAAAGACTTCAACTTCAAGGATGAAGTTCTGTGGCATCTCATATCTTCTACAGATCTTTCCTCTTCTCTGACAAGTATCACAGCTTGTAATGAATGCTTGGGCGTCCCTGAACATACTAAGCCACCAAAAACCAGCTTGAATAACCTTGAAGACTGTTCTGAATGTGGCAAAGTGTCCATCATATTCTGAGCCATGACAGTGAAACAGGACGTCCTGGACTTCTTCTTCTGTTATGCATATCCTGTAAATCCCATCAGCACAGTGTTTGTAGAGATAAGGCTCATCCCAATAGAATCTCATAAGTTCTCTCATGAACTTCTTCTTGGCATAACCCTTGAAATCATGTGGTTCATCCTCTGCAGCAAGATAATTGGCAATATCAGCATACTAGGGCCTCTTTGGATCATCGAAAGCATAAACATGCCCTTTAAAAGCTGTCCCCAAGCTTGCACAGATCGTAGCCAAAGTCAGAGGTTGGTGACGAGCGTCACCAGTATTGGTGACGAGCGTCACCGTCTTCGAACAAAAACTGGGTCCTGACTCTCCTCTGTTGGTGACGAGCGTCACCTCCCTGGTGTCGCTCGTCACTCCCTTGCAGTTTCGTGAAAACTGCAGGTATTCAACACTTTCTTCCTGCAGTCTTGATTCAACCAAGTACACGTTCTCTACAGGTAAGAAATCATTTATTGGGACATTGTCTTCAACCTGAATCATGGATAGATGATCAGCAACTCCATTCTCAACACCTTTCTTGTCCTTCACTTCAATGTTAAATTCTTAAAGAAGCAGAATCCATCTCAACAACCTTGGCTTTGCATCCTTCTTCTGCATCAGATACTTCAGTGCTGAATGGTCATTATGGACCACGACCTTGAAGCCAACAAGATACTCCCTGAATTTTTCAAATGCAAAGAAAACAGCCAACAATTCTTTCTTAGTTGTTGCATAGTTCTTCTGAGCATCATCCAAAGTCCTACTTACATAGTAGATGGCGTGGAGCTTCTTGTCTTTCCTCTGTCCTAGCACTCCTCCAACTGCAAAATCGCTGGCATCACACATCACTTCAAAGGGCTAGTCCCAATCTAGAGGCTGCACAACAGGAGCTGAACCAAAGCCTGTTTGATCTGTTCAAAAGCAGACTTGCATTCTTCTGTGAACTCAAACTTCACATCTTTGCAGAGGAGAGCAGTAAGAGGTCTTGCAATCTTGCTAAAATCCCTGATGAATCTTCTGTAGAACCCAGCGTGACCCAGAAAACTCCTCACTGATTTGACTGAATCAGGTACTTGCAAATTTGTCATCACTTTAATTTTTGCCCTATCCACCTCTAGACCGTCTCTTGAGACTATGTGACCAAGAACAATGCCATCTTGTACCATAAAATGGCACTTCTCCCAGTTCAGAACCAAATGCTTCTCTTCACATCTCTGTAAAGCTGCACACAAGTTGTCCAAGCAGCTCTTGAAGGAAGACCCATAAACTGAGAAGTTATCAATGAAAACCTCCATAAACTTCTCAATCATGTCAGTGAAGATCGACGTCATGCATCTCTGGAAACTTGCAAGAGCATTACACAGTCCAAAAGACATTCTCTGATATGCAAAGGTGCCATAAGGACAGGTAAAAGTGGTCTTCTCCTGATCATCTGGATGGATGGAGATCTGAAAGAAGCCTGAGTAACGATCAAGGAAGCAGTAATACTTGTGATTCGCACGCCTCTCCAGCATCTGATCGATGAAAGACATAGGGAAGTTATCTTTCCTTGTAGCTGCATTCAGCTTCCTATAATCGATGCACATCATGTGTCCTGTCACAGTTCTGGTTGGAATCAGCTCATCCTTATCATTTTTCACCACTGTAACTCCTCCCGTCTTAGGGACCACGTGCACTGGACTGACCCAAGCACTGTCTGAGATGGGATAGATGATACCAGCTTGCAGCAGCTTCATGATCTCCTTCTTGACCACATCCTGCAGATTCGGATTCAGTCTCCTCTGGTGTTCCACTAGTGATTTCAATTCATACTCTAAGTGTATCCTATGCATGCAAAAGTCTGGAGAGATCCCTGAAATATCATAAAGAGAATACCCAAGAGCTTTGAAAAATATGCGCAGCTTACTTAGCAAAAGGGTGAGCTCTGCATTATTCAATGAAGCATTAACAATAACAGGATATGTGGAGTTTTCTCCAAGGAAGGCGTACCTTAGCCCTGCAGGACGCTGTTTAAACTCAACTTTTGGTGCTTTTGCTGCACTCCAATCACCCAAGGTAGCAGCTTTCGCAGATGTGGTGACAAGCTCATCATGTGCAACCAGTTACATCACATGTGCAGTAGCATCCATCATCTTTGTGTAGCCTGTTGCAGCAGCATCCATATGCTCATACTCTGCTGTAGGAGTGGTCAACGCCCTCTCTAAGGGGTCTTCTGATCTCATACCATGGAAGATCTGATCAGCAATGTTGGTAAGGACATCCACATAAAAAGTCTGTCCATCTATGGTTGGCCTCTTCATCAGCTTGTCCATTTCGAATTGCATCACCAAGTCACCTACATTCAGCTCTATTTTACCCTTCCTGACGTCAATGATAGCTCCTGCAGTAGCCAGGAAGGGTCTGCCAAGAATAAATGGGTCTTTTGGATCTTCTTCATATTCCAGAACCACAAAATCAGTAGGAATCATGCAATCTCCTACTTTGATCGGTACATCCTCTATCACACATTCAGGAACTCTGATTGATCTATCAGCTAGGACAAGAGATATCATTGTAGCCTTAAAATTTGTCATCCCTAAGCTTTTGGCAACAGAATGAGGCATAAGTTTCACACTAGAACCAAGATAACACAATGATCTCTCAAACGTGTCAGAAAATACTGTGCAGTATAAAACAAAACTCCATGGGTCTGAAAGCTTCTCTGGCACTCTGTTCTGAATAACTGCACTGACCAGTTCATTAATCATCATAGCTCCAGCCTCTAAACTCAAGTTATTAGTCACTATTCTCTTCACATACCTCCTTATAATAGGAGTAATCCTCAAAGCATCAATCAATGGGATCTGAATAACCAACTTGTCCATGATAGCTTTGCATTTAGCATCTTCAACATCCTGTTTAGACTTCTTAGGATGCTTAGGATAGGGTATCTTGGGCTTATACACTGTCTCCTTTAGAATTATTTGAAGTCTCAGTCGAAACTGCAGTTTGTTGAACCTGGTGACGAGCGTTACCAAATGGGTGACGCGCGTCACCTGATGGGTGACGAGTGTCACTCGTTTTGGACAGGTCGTGAAGGTTTGCTCGATTTGGGTGACGAGCGTCACCCTCCTGGTGACTTCTAAGTGGGTGAAGAACAATGATCGGGGTCGTGATCAGTGTATGACGAGCGACACCCATCCTGGGTGACAAGCGTCACCCGTGGATTTTCAGCAAAAATTTCCTCATCTTCATACTCTTCAAGTCCAACGAAATTTCTTGAGATCAAATCCTTCTGCAACACTGGTTGCAGGTTCTTTCAACTCCTCAATGTGATGGCATTCAAATGGTGTTTGGGATTAGCATCAGTTCTTCCTGGAAGAAATCCTTCTTGCCTCTGAACAGCTCGTGCAGTTTTGGCAAACTACACATCAAGCTTCTTCATATGAGAGTTCATACTCTCAATTTTCCCATTCAATTCCGGATAGAGTGAATCTATCTTGCCATTGAAGTCCACTGCCAGATTCTGATGTCCTTCTAGGATCTGTTCCAGCATAGCTTCCATCTTGTTCTCTTGTGGAGGTGCAGATTGGTAGGAAGAAAGACCATAGTTCCTGTTGAAATTGCTGCTGTTCTGGAATGGTTTTTTGTACTCTGTCTTCTGGAATGGAGGCTTAGGTGTGTAACCAGGAGAGCTCTGACTTCCTGTGAAGGCACTCTTCTGATTATTGTTGTTTTAGCCTCTGTTCCACTGCTGATTCCCATACCTTTGACCCGGAAAACCTCTAGCATTGATGAAATTCACATCTTCCTGCTCAATCTCTTCTGGATTTTCGAAAGTCTCCAGCGCTGCAGCAAAATGAACTGAATTCTTTCCCACCAAGAGGTTGTGCATATTGTCCAGCTTAGCCTTGACATCAGCATTCTGATTCCCATCATTCAAACCAGCTTGCTTCATCCTCTGAAAATCTGCATTGCTGGTACTGTTGGTGCTGTTGCTGCAGGCCAAGTTTTCAATCAATCTGATTGCTTCTTCTGGTCTGTTGGTGGTGAAGTTTCCTGCACTAGCTGCACCCAGCGCCATCTGATACTTCCAATCAAAGCCTCGGAAGAAAATCCCAAGTAGCTGCACCTGACAGAACCCATGATGAGGACAGTCCCTTTGATAAGACTTGAATCTTAGCCAAAAAGCCTTAAAAGCTTCAGTAAGACCTTGAGAAAATGATGCAATTTTCGTCCTCAGATCCTCTGATCTAGCATCATCATAGAAATTGTTCAGAAAGGCATTCTTGGTGTCCTCCCAACTAGTCAGTGAAGCAGGCTCTAGTTGCTTCAGCCAAAATGCAGCATCTCCTCCAAGTGAGTAAGGGAACAGCTTGCAGAACAGGAAGTCATTGCTAACTCCATTAGCTTTGACACTTGAAACTAGATCCTAAAACCTCTCAATATGATCCATTGGATGCTCATGAGGTAAGTCATGGAAAGGATGCTGTCCCACCAGCTGATAATAAGCAGGCTTAAGCTCAAAATCGTTCCTCAGGAAAGTAAGAGGGCATATTGCAGCTCTGTTGGCATAGAACTGATCAGGTGTGTTGTAGTCTCCTAGAGTCCTCTGAACAAAACACCCAGCAGCGTTGTTAGCAGCAGCAGGGACTCCAGCGTCTTGTTTCACTTGTTGAACCTGCTGTTAAACAATGACATTCCCCTCTTGATCAATTCTCTGCCCATCTTCGTTCCTCCTGTTTCCCTCTCTGTCAACCAAGTAACCTTCTGCATCTTCAACCAAAATCAGTGGAGCAACCATTGTAGACTGTTTCTTAGTTTTCCTGATGGTCCTCTCCAACTTAGCAAGTTCGTCGATGCTCAAAGTCACAAGCTCCTTCTCTTTGTTGCTTTTGGTACTGCAATTAGGCATACACCTGAAACCAGCACAAAGAAAAGTAGCAAAAAGTTAGTAAACAAATTAAAACTTAGACAAAATTCTAATACTAAAAATCAATAGGCAGCTATTACTCCCCGGTGACGGCGCCAAAAACTTGATAAGGCTCAGTTATTGCCCAAACAAAAACTACTGCAACTACACTATCGATTGTAGGTTCAGATTAAGCTAGGCAGTAAGTGGTGTATGTAATGTGAATGGCAAAATAAAAGTAAGCAAACGAATTTTGGTTGTTGATCTAACTTTCAGAAGATTAAAAATGCTAAGTCAAGACAGTTTCCAGGTTGAATCCGAGAATGTAGAATGCATGAAATCAGGAATCACTATCAACCGTCTTGAACATGAATCACAAATATATAACTAATCAGTTCTCATTGTAGAAGTTAACTATGTCTAAATAAGAATTTCAAATCTCTTTGAAAACTCTAACAATCTAAACATGCAGTAATGATCAGGTTCAATTTTTCACAAAACTCCTAAGCCAAATCTCTTTGCACTAAGTTGTTTTGCTCATCAAATACTTGTTCAGGTTATCAGTAATGCTCTCACATATATTTAACAACCTATAATGTTCGGATTTCTAGATGATGTGTCTAAAAAATTCGATTTTAAAGCAAGTAGAGATGAAGAACTAAAAGATATTCCTAACAGGTAGCAATCCAACAAACTCTTCATCAACCATTGAAAAGCCCTAATCTAACTAGCAAATTACTCAGACATGATCATGGAATCACAAAACATAACTGAATAAAATTGCATTAAGAGAATAAAATAAAAACAAAGGGGGTTCGAAATCTTCTACAAAAAGAGTAAAGGATCTGTCTCCCAAAACGCTCTCAATAAAATTCTCTATAAGCTCTCTAAATTATCAAAAACTAAGATAAAAGCCAACACTGGCTGAAAACGTAATATATAGAACACGATCTGGGGTGTTCTTGCAAATACTGGAACTTCTGGGCTAATTCTGCAAATAATCTTCAATTTTTTAATAAACAGCCACGCTCCTTCTTTTGTGGGTGACGAGCGTCACCATAGGTGTTGACGAGCGTCACCCAAATGCATACATTCTTCTCCGAGCTGGACACTTCGTGACTTCAACTTGCAATGCTCTAAAAAGCTTCAATATCTCCAATTATGCTCCAGACATGCTATAACCTGCAAAGACTCTACTAGGACTCTAAAAAAACCTAAGAGACTCAATAAAAAGGACTTATATCATGGTTAAAAACCATGTTATATCACAGGTGCTAAAACAAAGATCAATAGACAAGATTAAACTATTAAAGTGCAAACTTTATTACTGATAACTAAGGTTTTTAGGCCTTTTTAATCAAGACCTAAGCTTAGTTTTGTTGTAGTATAGTGCCTTAGGTGTCAATCCAAATCAGGTTGATGAAAGATACTAGGAATGCAAGAGCTTTGTAAATCTAAGTGAAATCTGAATAATTTGAGGAGAAAAACTGTAAAAACAAAATGCAGCTACCAAATGACCATGAAAACGATTTTAAAATCCCTACTGATGGGTTAAACAACTAGCAAATGACCTATAAGAATTTAAAATGCAAAACTACTAGTTTTTAAAATTCGGAAACTAAAAGCAGACAAAAAGGGAAAGTTCTAACAACCTAGGAAATGATTTATAAGAAATTAAGACAGAAAGATGCAAATTATAGAACTAAGAAATGATGACTTTAAATTTTCAAAAGCTAAAAGTGGATTCAAGGTTGAGGATCATGCTTAAAGAGGTTCAAGACTCAAACTTGGGGTTTTGAAAATATAGATCTACATATTTTAGTGCTATCTCTAAGCCTTGAGAAGCTAAAGCTAGATTCAGCCATGGTGTTTGGAATAAATCCTTTCCTCAACCTTTTCTCCTAACCCATGGTGTGTGGTGGAAAGAAAGGGTGAAGAATATGAAGCATAGATCTCAAAAAGTGGCTTAACTAGCTCCCTAAGCATCCATGGCGTTTGGGAAAGGATGAGCTAGTCTCTTGGATTTGGTTTTAAGGGATCTCCTGAATCCTGCTAAGGTAAAGAAATCCCTGAGATCAAAGAGATCTTTCTCAAGAGTCTCTAGGCATTAAAACCCCCAAATCCAAGAAGAGATTAAGTTAAGTACAAGAAAGACCCAAACTTAAACACTAAGAACCCTCTTAATCACCTCAACCTTAAACCGTTGGTGGATTACTCACTACACATGATTAGAACATATGAAAATGCAAACGAAAAAAGGATGAAAATGATTAAACTAATAAGTAAGAAAGATTAAGGGAAATACTTAAGATTAAAAGCTAGATTAAGGTTTTCCAAAAATTTGAAAAGTTTAAGAATAACAATGGCGGTTTTTTCTTAAAGAAAGATAAAAGATAAGATGGAGACTAAACTAGAAGGAGACAATATGAATGGTTCTCCATCGCTCCAAAAAATAAGGTAGATAAAAGGAATTGATCCCCTCATAAATTCCAAAACATTAGCTGACCGGATAAGGTTCAGAGATCAACCTGAATCGTCGATCTCTTACTCGATCTTCCGCATAGAACGTCTTCCTTTGCTCGATCGTCGGGTCGATTTAGTCGGGTTGATATAGCTGCATATTCCATGAATTTTGCATGCACATAAGTTAGTTTCTCACGCATATACATTGAATTTTAGGTTAGTTTGCATCACATTAGGTCCTAGAGCGTTCTTGCACCAGCATGTGCATATTTCCTGCATTTTGCATCGCATACAGATTGTTTTCGGCTACTTTGGAGTCTTGGAGGGTTCGTGGACGTGTTGAGGCTCGTGAGGAAGTTTGTGGGACTTGGAGAATTCGGGAATGCTTGCTAAGGAGCAGAGATCGAGAGGAGGTTCGAGCATGGTCGGTCGATCTAGATGAGATCGACCAGAAGATCGAGTAGTCCAGCCGATCCAATGGAACAGATCGAGACGGAGATCGAGTGAAGCGGTCGATCAGGGAGTACGGATGTGAATGACGCCATGCAGAGCAAGAGCCGGATCGAGTACATCACTCGATCCTCCAAAGATCGACTCCAAGATCGAACGAAGCACTCGATCCACCGAGGAAGATCGAGACGTAGATCGAGCTGAAGGCACGATGTCTGAAGATGATTGAGAGAGATGCTCGATCCCGAAGTCGATCTCAGTGTACTTCAACCGCTTTTGGCCGCTAACGAAAGGGGGACCATCGAGCTGTTTGGCCTGTTTTGGTAAGGCGGCGAGCAAGCTTTTGATGAGGATGCTTTCATTTTTATCTTTTTAATCTTTTTCTCTCTGTTCGAAGGCGATTTCGCCATTGTTAGACTTTGAGCTTTGTTCTTAAATATTTGAATCGTTTAAGCTTTAAGTAATCGTTTTCCATGTTTATCGTTTTATCTTTCATTCTTTGCTTGGTTTACTTAATGTGTAGTGATTAGTTTCATCGAGTTTTGAGGTTGAGAGGATTCAAAGGGGTCGAAAAGGTTTTCAAGTTTGGTGTTTTCTTGTTCTTAATGGCTTTCTCTTCTAGGATGCTGAGTTCTTAAGGCTTAAAGAGTCTCACGCCAAGATCTTTATGATCAGAGAGAGCTCTTACCTTGCAGGATCCAGAGATCTATGAAAATCGCATCCTAGAGACTAGTTACCCTTTCCCAAACGCCATGGTAGTTTAGGGGACTAGTTAAGCCGCATGTTTGAAATCTGATTTACGTGCCCTTCAATCTCTTTTTCCGCCAAACGCCATGGGTCTGGAGAAGAGAATGCAGGAGAGATCCATATTGATGTTATTGCATATTGCATATATTTTGCATACTCATTAGTTAGCTTTTCATGCATATGTATCACGTTTTAGGTTAGATTGCATCACTTAGGGTCCTAGAGCATTTTTGCATCAGCATACGTAATTTCCTTGCATTTTGCATCACATTCAGGTTGTTTCTGGCTGCTTTGGAGTCATGGAGGTTTGTGGACGTGTTGACGCTGATGTAGCAGTTCGTGAGAGCTCGGATATATGCTAAGGATCAGAGATCGAGGAGCAGATCGAGCATGGCCGGTCGATCTAGGAGTTGATCGACCAGAAGATCGAGCTAACTAGGCGATCCTAGGAGAATGATCGAGACAAGGATCGAGTGAAGCAATCGATCAAACGGTACGAACGTAAATGACGCCATGCAGAGCGAGAGTCAGATCGAGTACACCACTCGATCCAGCCGAAGATCGATACCGAGATCGGATGCAACACTCGATTCGCCGATGTTGATCGAGACCCAAATCGAGCCGAAGACACGATGTCTGGATATGATCGAGAGAATCACTCGATCTTGGAGTCGATCTCTGTCCTTTCAACTGTTTTTGGCCGCTAGCGAAGGGGGGACCATTAGCTTGTTTCGGCATTTTGGGAAGGCGGCGACGTCCTTTTTCATATAACTTTTTAGATCCTTATCTTTTCCTTTATGTTTTCTCTCTCGTTTTCGTGAAGAACACCATTGTTGAACTCGCGTTTTTCTTAAGTTTTGTATTCGAATCATTTCTGTTCAATCTAGTTTTCTTTTCATGTTCATCGTCT
This sequence comes from Thlaspi arvense, assembly GCA_911865555.2. Taxonomy (NCBI): domain Eukaryota; kingdom Viridiplantae; phylum Streptophyta; class Magnoliopsida; order Brassicales; family Brassicaceae; genus Thlaspi; species Thlaspi arvense. The sequence continues at coordinate 19,805,993 of OU466860.2, forward strand.
CGTTTCATATGCTTTGCTTGATTTACTCTATGTATAGCGAGTAGTTTCTTTGGGTTTGGGGTTAAGAGGATTAAGGGGTCAAAAGGGTTTCGATCTTGGGGTTTTCTAAACGTTTTCAAAGGCTATCTCTTCTAAGGTGTTGAGATCTCAATGCTTGAAGACTCTCACGCCAAGAGCTTCATGATCCGAGATGTTCCTTACCTTGACAGGATTCAGGAACCTCAGAAGATCACACCTTAGAGGCTAGTTACCCCTTCCCAAAAGCCATGGAAGTTTGGGGGATTAGTTAAGCCATTCGTTTGAAATCTGTTTTCCTTGCCCGTCGACCTCTCTTTCCACCAAAAGCCATGGGTTTGGAGGAGAGGATGAAGGAGTGATCTATACCGAAAGCCACGGATAGATCTTGTTTAGTTTTCAAGGCTTAGAGATCCTCACCAAGTGAGTCGATTTAAAGTTTTAAACCCAAGGTCGAACCTTTGAAACCCCTAACCATGAATCTCAACCCTAGGCCCTTTCTCTTAGCATCTTTACATCTTATCTCATCTTTCGCTTGATCTCTGATAGCATCCTGGTCATTAGTTTTACTGTTCTTGCATTTTTAGACGAGATCGATTGTTACTGCTCGATCTAGTGGTCGATCTCATGGTCGATCCACTAGTCGAATTTTAATAATTCGAAGCTTTCTCCTTTAATTGTTCTGTTTGTTTCTCGTGGTAGTTTCTTCCTTTCTAGTATTTTTAAAATAGGTTTGATTCTGTTTAAGTTGCTGCATCTAGTTTTTAGAGATTTTCTCATAAACCGTCTCATTTCCCTTAGATTTGCTTTTAGTCCTTGTATTCTCTGTGCATTCTCTATCATCCTAGAAGTGGATTGACTCTCTCTTGCTTGCTGTACTACAACATGTCTTGCATTTGAGTTTGATAACCTCACTGCAATATAACCCATCCAAAAAGTGATTATCAAATGGCGCCGTTGTCATTCTAGGACTGTTTAGAGAACATAGAGATTTGGGTCTTAGCAAAGACTAAGTCTTTACCTTTTTCAAGTTACTAATCATTCTACTTTCAAACGTGTGTTTTCAGGTACATGAATCTTCGTTCAAAGGGAGACAACAATCTACTACAACCCTTAGACAACATTCATCAGCTTGGTCACTCACGGCAAAGAAGAGTCAGAGAGCAAACAAGAGCCTTTGAGGAGATTGTTCAGCACGGTTTGGTTGACTTTGAAGCTTTGGCTGAACACGAGCATCCAGAAGGACCTCCTCCAGCTCACGGGGCAGCAGGATGGGGCAATGGAAACCCCCAACACGCGGCTAGACCCCCAAGGATCATAGGAGCCGGAGATGCTCCCAATACCCACCACAATAGGTTTGGGATCACTCCTGCTCCTGTACAAAACAACAACTTCGAGATCAAGCCAGGTTTCATCTCAATGGTGCAAAACAACAAGTTCCACGGCTTAGCAATGGAAGATCCCTTGGAGCACCTAGACAACTTCGAGCAAGTATGTGGGATGATAAAGATCAATGGCATATCCGAAGATGCTTGCAAGCTACGTCTCTTCCCCTTTTCACTCGGAGACAAAGCTAGACATTGGGAGAAGACCCTCCCACAACGCACCATCACATCATGGGCTGAGTGCAAGAAGGCTTTTCTCTCAAAGTTCTTCTCAAGCACCAGGACAGCACGGTTGAGAAGCGAAATCAGCGGTTTCACTCAAAGGAACAATGAGACATTCAACGAGGCAATGGAGCGTTTTAAAGACTACACAATCCAATGTCCTCATCACGGGTTCAGCGAGGAGACACTACTCAGTACCATATACCGTGGAGCTTCACCAAAGATCCGGTTATTGCTTGACACAGCTAGCAAAGGGAACTTCCTCGGTCAGGAGGTAGAAGAGGGTATGGAGCTGATAGAAAACTTGGCGTTGAGTGATGGAAACTATGCTGAAGATTATGACCGTGCACCGAGAGGATCAGAGTTAGAGTCTCACAAGAAGGAGCTTAAATCTTTGCATGAGAAGATAGATAAGCTGGTGTTAGCCAATCAGAAGCATGTTCACTTTGTTGGTGAAGCTGATGAGAACCAAGAGGAGTTAGAGTTGAGCCAAGAAGAAGCCAATTGGGTGGCGGGACAGAACAACTACAAGTCTCAAGGCTACAACCAAGGCTACCAGAACAACAACCTCTCTTACCGAAGCACCAACATAGCCAACCCTAAAGATCAAGTGTACCCTGCTCAGCAAGCAAAACCTTTCATCCCTTACAACAAAGGTTTTCAACCGAGTGGTGGTTTCCAAGGTCAAGGGCAGAGCAACTTCCAAGGGAAACATCAAAATAACAAAGGTTATACACCTAACTACCCTCCAGGCTTTGCACCTCAACAGCAACAACCGATGCAACAACAAGTTGATCCGGTTCAAGCAATGTTTCAACAGCTAATACAAGGGCAAGCCTCTACAAACCAGAAGTTCGCCGAGATGAACACTCGCCTAGACTCATCTCTCACCGACTTCTCCACTCAGATCACCAACTTAAACAACAAGATCAAGCAGCTGGAGAAAGGGAAAGCAAGTACGAGTGGTCAAAATAGTCTTCCGGGAAAGTGTGAGCAGAATCCCAAGGAGTATCCTAATGCCATAACGTTGAGAAGCGGTAAAGAGCTCGAACCTCCGGTATCTACAAAGAACAACGAGGACGTTGTAATTCAAGAGGGGGAGGGTAAACCTTCGGCTGATGATGATGAGATCAACTTTGACAACGTTTGGATTCAAGAGCCAAGAAGAGGAGACCAAGCAGTTGCTGAGAAGAAAGCTGAGCAAACCACTAAGAGAAGAATGCTTATGTGCCTCCACCTTATGTACCTAAGCTGCCTTTTCCTGGCCGCTTCAAGAAGCAACTCATAGAGAAGCATAGAATCCTCTTTGAGAAGCATCTTAAGGACGTGGAGATCAAGCTACCTCTCGTTGACTGCCTTGCAATGATGCCTAAATGCGCCAAATTCTTCAAAGACACTCTCGTGAAGAAGAATAAGGAAAACAAGGAGGTACTTGTTCTAAGTGAAGAGTGTAGTGCGGTTATACATAAGGAGATAGTCCCTAAGAATTTGGAGACCCTGGAAGCTTCACTATACCCTGCGCTTTAGGTCCTCTAGAGTTCAAGAGTTTCTTATGTGATCTCGGAGCTAGCATAAACCTGATGCCTCACTCTGTGGCTAAGAAGCTTGGTTTTACACGTTTCAAAGACTGTCGGATCTCATTGGTACTGGCTGATAGGAGTGTGAGGCTACCAGTGGGGCTGCTTGAAGATTTACCGGTGCGAATCAGTGGTGTGAACGTACCTACGGACTTCGTAGTATTGGAGATGGATGAAGAGCCTAAGGATCCACTCATCTTAGGGAGACCGTTCCTTGCAACCGCCGGGGCTATCATAGATGTGAAAAATGGGAAGATTGCCTTGCATTTGGGAAAGGAGATCAGGCTTGACTTCGACATCAACGAGGTTCTGAAGAAGCCGACCATTGAAGGGCAAGCTTTCTATATTGAAACGATGAATACTTTAGCGGATGATTTGCTGGAAGAGCTGGCCCTAGAAGACCATCTGAAGCTAGCACTGACTAAGGAGCCAGGGCAGTTTGGCTATGTGGACCAGAGAACCCAAGAGTACGTGAACCTGCTGGATTCTAGGAGGATTGTTAAGAATGACGAAGGTTGATGCCTAGAGATCGACCCCGAGATCGACGCTATCACTCGATCCAGGAGTCAGATCGACAAGGTAATCGAGAACACAACTCGATTTGGTGCAACAATCGACGGAAAGATCGAGAAGAACGCTCGATCAGGAAAAACAATCGAGTCGGCGATCGAGAGAGATCTCCTGATCATTTTGGAGTCCAATCAAGAGATCGACTTAGCATCTCGATCCCTTACTCGATCCACATCAAATCGAGTAAGTGAATCGAGCGAAATGGCTCGATCTAGACGACCTCGAGAGGAGAATCGACCGGAGGACTCGATCTCAGAAGGGATAGCGATGGAGGAAAGCAGTCTGAATGGCCATGCCTCGGGTTCAAAGGAGAGTTCCAAGGAGGAAAGCAACAACAACAGCCACGAGGATGACTGGAGTGAGCTGTTAGCCCCAAAGGTGGACCTTAAGGAGCTCCCAAAAGGGTTAAGGTATGCTTTCTTAGGGCCTAATAACACATATCCCGTGATTGTGAATGAAAACCTTAGTGATGATGAGTTGCACTCGCTCCTGACTGAGCTGAGAAAGTATAGGAAGGCCATTGGGTACTCTTTAAGTGACATCAAGGGCCTTTCACCAATGCTTTGCAGTCATAGGATTCACTTGGATAATGAGAACGCCTCTTCTATAGAGCATCAAAGGCGTTTGAATCCTAATTTGAAAGAGGTTGTTAAGAAGGAAATCCTTAAGCTTTTAGAGGCTGACGTGATCTATCCCATAAGTGACAGCACGTGGGTTTCTCCTGTACACGTGGTGCCTAAGAAGGGAGGGATCACGGTCATAAGGAATGAAAAGGATGAGCTTATTCCTACTAGAACTATCACTGGTCATAGGATGTGTATTGATTATAGGAAACTCAACCTTGCGACTAGGAAAGACCATTTCCCCTTGCCTTTTATTGATCAAATGCTTGAGAGACTTGCTAATCACCCTTACTACTGTTTTCTCGATGGGTATAGCGGTTTCTTTCAAATACCTATTCACCCAAATGATCAGGAGAAGACGACCTTCACATGTCCTTACGGTACCTTTGCATATCGAAGCATGTCGTTTGGATTGTGTAATACACAAGCCACGTTGTATGATGTCGATCTTCTCCGATCTTATAGAGGAGATGGTAGAGGTGTTCATGGATGACTTCTCTGTCTATGGTCCAAGCACCAGACTGGTCTCTTCCTTTTGAGATCATGTGTGACGCTAGTGACTACGCCGTAGGAGCCGTTCTTAGTCAGAAGAGAGACAAGAAGCTACACGTGATCTACTATGCTTTAAGAACCTTGGATGACACGCAATCAAGATACACCATTACAGAGAAGGAGTTGCTTGCAGTGGTCTTCGCCTTTGAGAAGTTCAGATCGTATCTCGTTGGTTCCAAGGCTATTGTATACACAGATCACGCTGCCTTGCGATACATCTACTCGAAGAGGGACACTAAGCCTCGGCTCTTAAGATGGATTCTCTTACTCCAGGAGTTTGACATGGGGATTAAAGACAAGAAAGGGATAGAAAACGGAGTCGCTGACCATCTCTCACGGCTAAGGATCAACGAGTCTCTCCCCTTAGATGACTCTCTTCCAGAAGAGCAGCTTATGGTGATTACTACGGCTGTTTGTGGAAAGCTATGAGGGTGGTTTGAGGAGGTGTTGAGTTTCAAAGAGGAGGATCTACCGTGGTATGCTGATGTAGTGAACTATCTAGCGTGTGGCGAGGAGCCAACACATCTCAACAGCTATCACAAGAAGCAGTTTATGAGAGAGGCTAGTGACTACTTTTGGGACGAGCCCTACTTATACAAGAGAGGATTAGACAGCTTGTACCGGAGATGTGTTACAAAGGAAGAAGCCAGGGACATCCTCTATTATTGCCACGGCTCCTCCTACGGAGGACACTTCGCCTCATTCAAGACTGCCACGAAAGTGTTGCAAGCCGGTTTCTGGTGGCCGTCCATTTTTAAAGATGCACACGAGTTTGTGAAGAGCTGTGAGGCATGTCAACGAGCAGGGAATATCACTAAGAGGAACGAAATGCCTCAAGTTCCTATCTTCGAGGTTGACGTGTTCGACGCGTGGGGGGGGGGGCCTTTTCCTTCTTCATACGGCAACAAATACATCTTGGTAGGAGTGGATTATGTCTCCAAATGGGTTGAGGCTGTTGCTTCCCCTACAAATGACTCTAAGGTGGTAATCAAGCTGTTCAAGACTATCATCTTCCCGAGGTTTGGGGTACCCAAGGTTGTTATAAGCGATGGAGGAAGCCACTTCATAAACAAGGTCTTCGAGAACCTCTTGAGAAAGTATGGAGTTAAGCATAAGGTGGCTACACCGCATCATCCTCAAACGAGCGGTCAAGTGGAAGTCTCCAACCGGCAAATCAAGGCTATACTAGAGAAGACTGTCGGAGCAACAAGGAAAGACTGGGCAGTGAAGTTGGACGACGCTCTTTGGGCCTACCGTACCGCCTTCAAAACGCCGATTGGTACAACTGCTTTCACTCTACTCTATGGCAAGGGCTGTCATCTTCCGGTTGAGCTGGAACACCGTGCGTTGTGGGCTGTGAAGAGGCTGAACTTTGACCTTAAGACTGCTCAGGAGAGGCGCTTTATTCAGCTACACGAACTGGACGAGTTGAGGCTGAACGCTTACGAGAGCTCTCGGATATACAAGGAGTGGACTAAGGAGACTCATGACAAGAAGTTGGTTGCCAAGGAGCTTAAGGAAGGAGGACTAGTGTTGCTGTACAACTCGAGGCTCAAACTCTTCCCGGGCAAGCTGAAATCAAGGTGGAGCGGACCGTTCGTGATTCAAGAAGTGTTGCCTTATGGAGCTGTTACTCTGATGGGAAAAAGTGGCAGTGCATTCAACGTCAACGGACACAGAGTTAAGCCCTACTTGACAGATAGCTATGACAAGGAGAGTACCTCGGTCCTTCTCCAAGACCCACCATCCGCCTAAACCAAGTAAGGTCTAGCTAAAGACGTTAAAGAAAGCGCACTTGGGAGGCATTCCCATGTTTATCTTGTACATATTCCTGCTTAATTTCCCTTTCAGTTTTATGTTTTTATTCTGCAAGTGTGTAGGAACAGATATAAGAAGTCTAAACCTTGACTTTGAGGTCCAAAAGAGGCGATGGGGGTTAAGATAAGGCTAGAGATCGAGTGCTAGATCGACTTATCCTGGCTCGATCTTTGCTAGATCGAGTCTGTGAATCGAGAGGAGCCAGTCGATCTAGACGAGAATGAGTGACAAGATCGACCTTGACGAAAAAGAATCGATCGATCCAAGTTGGATCGACCGATCTAATTTCTCTCGGGAAAAACTGTTGAAAATAGATCGATCACTCGACTCGATCCATCACTCGATATATGCCAAATCGACCCCTAAATCGAGGACATAGCTCTATCATGAGGACTTAGCCGTGGAGCCAACATCTCAATGATCGAGAGAGCCAATCGATCCAAGACTCGATTCACTATGAATCGAGTCTCAAATCGAGTAACCCTCTCGATCTAAACCATTATGGACATGAGATCGAGTCCTAGATCGACCAAATGGACTCGATCTCATACAGAGGTAACATTTCTTTTCCCTCCTTAACTCTTTTCCCTCCAACTTTTGAATTCAAAACTTGATCAAGACAAGCATCTTTGACCACGAAAGATGTGCCTTGACTAAAACTTTGTCATAAAAACCACTTTTGCTACCCATTGTTTTGGTTTTGCTAGTCTTTAAATATTTCAACAACCTCTCACCCTCTCAAGAGAGTGAGAGTTTCAGTTTTCAAAAGCTAGCAAAGATATTCTGCATTTCTTGCAAAGGTATTTTCAAAAATTTAATGATTTAATTTTAGAAAATCTCCTTTAATATCGCAAGATCTTGTTCTAGAATATAGGATCGATTTTGATTTTTAAAAACTAGCTAAGTAAAAGAAAAAATTCTAGATTTTTCAGTATCTAAAGATTTGATTCTCCTTTATTTAGCTATGATTTTTATTTATTCCCCAAAATTCTAGGGTAGTTTTTATAAGTTCTCTCCTTCTCTTCTCTCATTTTCATCAAATCGCCGTTTGCTTATCAATCTCTTTAGAAACTTGTTTCAGGAACAATGGCCCCAAAGAGAACAAGAGAAGAGCAAGCACAAGAAGGAGAAGGACAAGAAGTGGCAGTTCAAGAGAGGGTCCGGTGGAGTATGGATGAGAAGAGGGACAAGAAACGGCTGGAAAGGCTCCGGTTTGAGCCTACCAAGTTTGCTGATCGAGAGCTGTTGTCTAAGCTAGGGATTCTTGGGGATTTCGACCAACTCCTCAAGAACATTGGCTTAAGATGTCTGTCACGGATGGATTGCCCAACCTTTCCTGAAGTGAAAATAGACTTCCTTGCCACCTTGGAGTTCCGGTACGAGAATCCTAGCGCACCCGTCCCTTCCCAAGGTCGCCTCTACTTCAAAGTTGGACGTCAAGCCTATACACTCTCCATCCCTGAGCTATGCCAAGCCTATGGTCTCAACGCGGATGCATACAAGGTCGAGTTCCCAGCCTTCAAGAAAGCCGACGACTTTTGGGACCTGATCAGCAATGAAGACTACAAGGCCAACACCGCCAAGATCAAGCGAGTAAGGATCCCGGTGCTGAGGTATACTTTGAAGCTGATTGCCAACACGTTTAGTGGAAGGTCTGTTGCTCCTACGGTCACGAAGACGGAGCTGTGCTTCCTGTTCCAAGGTGTGAAGCACTTGGTGCGTGGTCCGGATGCAAACGACGAGCCTATGGAGGATGAACTCGGCGATGAAGTGAACTACGGGTGTGTGCTCGCGGCTTCTTTGGTGAAATACAAGGCTTATGCCTTGCGGTGCAAGGCAACTTCCTCTTACATTGGCGGTTTCCTTACTCCTCTGTTCGTGCAAGCCGGTGTGCCTATTCATGACTTTGCTCACGTCCCAACCAGAGCTTTCATGGACGAGGCATACATGAGGAATACTGACAGCTTGGGATGCACGCCAGCGGAAGGGTTCTACGCCTACCTCTTCGTAGATGAGGAAGACAAGAAGAGAGTGTGCATCCTCCCCAACAAAGATGAAACCGAGCTGCTTGGTGTTGGGAACATCGAGTTCTTGCCCATGGAAGAAGAATGCTTTGCCCCTTTAGGAGGACCACCTGGTTCAGCGATTGTCCCTCGTCAAAGGTTAGAGTCTCCAGCCACGGAAGATGAGATGCCCGAAGCCTACACACTTCCCAAGCTAGACTTTGAGCCGAGGACAACCGAGAAGTTCCTAGCATCGGTTGTGGAGATGCAAAGTGATATGATCATGGATAGCATAAGGAGTTTGAAACATGGAGAAGAACTTGAACCAGTGAAGCAGCATGAACCAGAGGAGCAGCTTGTAGCTGAGGATGCTTTTGGAGTGGAAAAAGAGTATGGAAAAGATGTTATCTTAACCTCATTGGTTTTGATACATGATCATCAAATGGGCATGTGTCTCATTTGCACTCTTTTTCCCTTGTCAAGTTTTGTCCCAATGGGTTTTCTTGACAAGGTTTTTAATGAGGCAAATGTTACACATTCAAATCACCCATTTGTTGATCGAGACCAAGGCATGGCATTCAGAATTCGACCCAATGGAAATACTATCAAGACCAGTGCATTTTATGCCCATTACAAGCCCAAGAAGAGTCCAAACCAAGTGCTTATTTTGCTGGTCAAGAGAAGTGACGAAAATAGAAGATCAAGGGTCATATTTTTAGGTTCAAACTTGTTTTAATTTCTTGTTATTTTCTAGACAAGTCAAGGAGCATGTTCCAAGACTTGTTTCTTTGTTTTCTGCTTTTTTTCTTCTCTTTATAATCCCCCCTTGTACTTTGGCCGAAAATCATCTATCTTTTTAATAAAAATCCTTTTTAAAGTAGATCATCTCTTTGGTGTGTAATATTCAAGGAAATCCTGTTAATCTTATGGTGTGTAATATCCTTAAGATTATCAGTTTGGTTTGCAAGAGACTTTCACATCTTTTGTAAACTTTCCTCTCAAACTTCTTCCACCATCCTCCCCACCAAATCGTCCATATGTCCTTGCTTAACTTTCAAAGTCAAGGTCTTGGCAAGATCATATTACAAAGGAAGATCAACAAGTGGCAAGGCAAGATGCTCAAGAAGCTTGGAAAGAAGGTCAAAGCACTTCAGGGAGGCTCACCTAAGAAAGCTGCAAGCTAAGAGGTGCAACAACCCGAGAAGAGAAGGCTCTCAACCGGTGGAGTTGTCATCCGCGAGACCCAAGGAACCACCATTCAGCCGGCGCGCCACTCTATCCAAGAACCAGCCGACAAAGGCAAGACCATAGTCTCAAGCTCCTCTGGAACATCCTCAAGTTCCAGCCGAGACTAGACCAGAGGTAACAACCTTCTTCCATTGTATATAACCGCTCATGTTTGTTTCTTTTTGCATTGTGTTTTGATGCTCCTTCGGATGAGTTTGCCACCGGGACGGTGTCAAGCAAGTTTGGGGGAGTACATGTGTGATTTGACTTGTGTTCTTTGATCTTATTTTCCTTTAGCATTTTGAGTCTTAGTTCATGAAAAATTGGTAAAATGTTTAAAATTTTTTCAAAGATTTATGTAGTTGCATTCATCTTTTTAAAACATGTTAGGATTGAGTCTAGAGTTTTTCATAGCATCTAGGTTGTTTGCATTTTGCATAAGGGGTTAGAATTTCTTAAAAAGGTGTTTTTACTTATGAATTGTTTCAATGCCCTAGTTAGTAGTTCTCTAATGCTTTGTCTATGCTTTGAAAGTAAGTTCTTACCATGCTTGGATCACTTGTTAGGATTTTCGTGGCTTGAATTGAACTCTCATGATTTGAAACTCATCCTAATAAGTGAAAACCTTAATTTGAAATTCTAATTATCATTCTTATGCATTTGAAAATGAACACATGGTTTTAAAATATTTAGACTCTCTTCTTCCTTTACACCACTCTTTGTGAGCCTAAGTAGAACTCCCTCCTTGAACCTTACCCTTCTTTGAAGCCAAATGTTCTTGTGTGACATCTTTCTGAGGCCTTCCTTTTTGGTTTGAACTTGGCATAAAGTGTTAGGTTTAGGCGACATGATTTGGTTTTCATATTGTTGCTAGCTTTGCATTTTGAAGCTAGGTATAGGCTTAGGATAAGTTTGGGGGATCATTGGGGTTCCTTCCTGTCTATTTGTTCTCGGTTTCAAAGAGCTTTGTGTTTTAAGGAAAGAAATGGGTTTTAAGTGAAAGGTTGTTTTTAAAACTAAGTATGCTCTAATAAATTTCAGGAGGTAGCTCTCCCAAAAAAATAAAAAATAAAAAAAAAAAGAGAAAAAGAAATAAAAGAGCCTAAGTGCCAAATAAAAATAAAAAGAAAAGAAAAAGAAAAAAATAATAATAAGAGAGCTAGTAATAAGAAATATCTAAAGAGTAAAAATATTTTTCAAAACCTTTTCACTAGCCTAAAAAGTTTGAAAATGTCTTTGTTTCGAAATGGGGATTGCTAAGTTTTGTGAAGAAAAAGGGTAGACTCTTAAGTGGTGAGTGAGGATAAAATTTCTTAAATAAGAGGGGTATAGGATCGTTTGATAGTTTACATGGGTAGATGAGAATCTAATCATGTATGCATAAATTGTCTTTACCTTTAGCATTATGCACAAGTTCAGCCATTTTTGAGAGAAACCCTTGTTCTAATTATAAACCCTTTTCAAATGAGATCATTCAATGCTCATAACCTAAACCCTTAGCCAAATGTGTTTTGCTTTAAAGTGCATAAGTTTGATTCATGGTTCTAATGTTAATGAATGTTAAAGGATGAGTTTCTTTGATTGTTAGGAATAGGAGAGTCATGATTTGAATTTCTTTGTGTGATGAGTATGGCTAAGTTCTTTGGAGTATGAGTGTAAGCATAGCATTTTAGAACTGTTAACTAGGACATTGAGATTGATTCATTTGAAAGGCACCTTTGCAAAAAGTTTAAACCCCCATTCATTTTTTTCTAAAAACCCCTCTTCCTTACTTATTTTCTGTTGCTTGAGGGCAAGCAAGAACTAAGTTTGAGGGAGTTGATGTTATTGCATATTGCATACATTTTGCATACTCATTAGTTAGCTTTTCATGCATTTGTATCATGTTTTAGGTTAGATTGCATCACTTAGGGTCCTAGAGCATTCTTGCATCAGCATACGCATTTTCCTTGCATTTTGCATCACATTCAGGTTGTTTCTGGCTGCTTTGGAGTCATGGAGGTTCGTGGACGTGTTGAGGCTGATGTAGCAGTTCGTGAGAGCTCGGATATATGCTAAGGATCAGAGATCGAGGAGCAGATCGAGCATGGCCGGTCGATCTAGGAGTTGATCGACCAGAAGATCGAGCTAACCTGGCGATCCAAGGAGAATAATTGAGATAAGGATCGAGTGAAGCAATCGATCAAACGGTACGGACGTAAATGACGCCATGCAGAGCGAGAGTCAGATCGAGTACACCAATCGATCCAGCCGAAGATCGATACCGAGATCGGATGCAACACTCGATTCGCCGATGTTGATCGAGACCCAGATCGAGCCGAAGACACGATGTCCAGATATGATCGAGAGAACCACTCGATCTTGGAGTCGATCTATGTACTTTCAACCGTTTTTGGCCGCTAGCGAAGGGGGGACAGTTAGCTTGTTTCGGCATTTTGGGAAGGCGGCGACGTCCTTTTTCATATAACATTTTAGATCCTTATATTTTCTTTTATGTATTCTCTCTCGTTTTCGTGAAGAACACCATTGTTGAACTCGCGTTTTTCTTAAGCTTTGTATTCGAATAATTTCTGTTCAATCTAGTTTTCTTTTCATGTTCATCGTCTCGTTTCATATGCTTTGCTTGATTTACTCTATGTGTAGCAAGTAGTTTCTTTGGGTTCGGGGTTGAGAGGATTAAGGGGTCAAAAGGGTTTCGATCTTGGGGTTTTTCTAAACGTTTTCAAAGGCTATCTCTTCTAAGGTGTTGAGATCTCAATGCTTGAAGACTCTCACGCCAAGAGCTTCATGATCCGAGAGGTTCCTTACCTTGACAGGATTCAGGAACCTCGGAGACTAGTTACCCCTTCCCAAAAGCCATGGAAGTTTGGGGGATTAGTTAAGCCATTCGTTTTAAATCTGTTTTCCTTGCCCTTCGACCTCTCTTTCCACCGAAAGCCATGGGTTTGGAGGAGAGGATGAAGGAGTGATCTCTACCGAAAGCCACGGATAGATCTTGTTTAGTTTTCAAGGCTTAGAGATCCTCACCAAGTGAGTCGATTTAAAGTTTTAAACCCAAGGTCGAACCTTTGAAACCCCTAACCATGAATCTCAACCCTAGGCCCTTTCTCTTAGCATCTTTACATCTTATCTCATCTTTCGCTTGATCTCTGATAGCATCCTGGTCATTAGTTTTACTGTTTATGCATTTTTAGACGAGATCGATTGTTACTGCTCGATCTAGTGGTCGATCTCATGGTCGATCCACTAGTCGAATTTTAATAATTTGAAGCTTTCTCCTTTAATTATTCTGTTTGTTTCTCGTGGTAGTTTCTTTCTTTCTAGTATTTTTAAAATAGGTTTCATTCTGTTTAAGTTGCTGCATCTAGTTTTTAGAGATTTTCTCATAAACCGTCTCATTTCGCTTAGATTTGCTTTAGTCCTTGTATTCTCTGTGCATTCTCTATCATCCTAGAAGTGGATTGACTCTCTCTTGCTTGCTTTACTACAACATGTCTATCATTTGAGTTTGATAACCTCATTGCAATATAACCCATCCAAAAAGTGATTATCACATACTACACGCCATGGATGGATCTTGTTTTGTTTTCAAGGCTTAGAGAACCTCACAAAGTGAGTAGATCTAGTGTTTTCAAACCAAGCTTGAACTTTTGAAACCCCTGAACGTGAAACTCAACCCTAGACCCTCTTTCTTAGTGTTCTTACATCTTTGCTAGTCATACGCTTGTTACCTGTTGCATCCTGGTCATTAGTTTTGTTGCATTTGAACTTTTAGACGAGATCGATCGTTGTTGCTCGATCTAGTGGTCGATCCACTAGTCGATTTTTATAAATTCATAGCTTCGTATTTTAATCATTCTGTTTGTTCGTCGTGGTAGTTCACTCATTCCTGGTAATTTTAAAATAGTTTTGCCTTGCATTTAGTCGTTGCATTTAGTTTTTAGGATTTTTACAAAACCATTCATCATTTGCCTAGCTTTACTCGATCCTTGCATTCTCATTGAACTTTCTAGCTCTTAGGATTGGATTGATTCCTCTTGCATTGTACTACAACTAAGTGCTGCTTGAGTTTTGATAACCTCCTGTTGCATTGCATCACCCTAGATAGATAAAAAATCTTGTTATCAAATGGCGTCGTTGCCATTCTAGGAGTGTTTAGAAAGGATTGAGATTTGGGGTTTAGTAAAGACTAAGCCTTTAATTTTTTTAAGTTACTAATTTCTCTACTCTCAAACGTGTGTCTTTCAGGTACATGAATCTTCGTTCAAGGGGAGACAAAAATCTACTTCAACCTCTGGACAACATTCATCAACTTGGTCATTCACGGCAAAGAAGAGTACGAGAACAAGCTAGAGCTTTTAAGGAGATTGTTCAGCACGGTTTGGTTGACTTTGAAGCGATGGCTGAGCACGAGCATCCAGAGGGACCTCCTCCAGCTCATGGGGCAGTGGGAAGGGGAAATGGAAACCCCCAACACGTGGCTAGACCCCCAACGATCATAGGAGCCGGAGATGCTCCCAATACTCATCACAATAGGTTTGGGATCACTCCTCCTCCTGTACAGACCAACAACTTTGAGATTAAGCCGGGTTTCATCTCAATGGTGCAAAACAATAAGTTTCATGGGCTAGCAATGGAAGATCCTTTGGAACACCTTGATAACTTCGAACAAGTATGTGGGATGATCAAGATAAACAGCATATCTGAAGGTGCTTTCAAGCTGCATATCTTTCCATTTTCTCTCGGAGACAAGGCCAGACATTGGGAGAAGACACTTTCACAAGGCACTATTACATCTTGGGCTGAGTGTAAGAAGGCTTTCCTCTCAAAGTTTTTCTCTAGCACCAGAACAGCAAGGCTAAGAAGCGAGATAGGCGGCTTCACGCAAAGGAACAATGAGACTTTCAATGAAGCCATGAAATGGTTCAAGGACTTCTAAGCACTATCTACCACGGAGCTTCCCCAAAGATTCGCTTGTTGCTTGACACGGCTAGCAAGGGAAACTTCCTTGGTCAAGAGGTAGAAGAAGGCATGAAGCTGATTGAGAACTTGGCATTGAGTGACGCCAACTATGCTGAAGATTACGACCGTGCACCGAGAGGTTATGAGCTAGAGTCTCACAAGAAATAGCTTAAGTCTTTACATGAGAAGATGGACAAGTTGGTTTTGGCAAATCAGAAGCATGGTCACTTTGTTGGTGAAGCGGATGAAAGCTTAGAGGAGCTTGAGTTGAGTCAAGAAGAAGCCAACTGGGTGGCAGGTCAAAACCACTACAAACCTCAAGGATAGTCACAAGGCTACAACTAGAAGAACAATCTCTCATACCGTAGCACCAATGTCGCGAACCCTAAGGATCAAGTGTACCCTACTCAGCAAGCAAAGGCTTTTGTACCATACAACAAAGGTTTTCAGCCGAGTGGTGGCTTACACGGGCAAGGGCAGAACAACTTCCACTGACAACAGCAAGGAAACAAAGGTTATACGCCAATGTACCCTCCGGGCTTTGTACCTCAGCAACAACAACCGATGCAACAACAAGTTGATCCTGTCCAAGCTATGTGTCAACTATTGATTCAAGGGCAAGCCTCTACAAATCAGAAGTTTGCCAAGATGAATACTCGTTTAGACTCGTCTCTCATGGATTTTTCTACTTAGATCACCAACTTGAACAACAAGATCAAGCAACTTGAGAAGGGAAAGGCAACATCAAGCGGTCAGAATAGCTTACCGGGTAAGTGTGAGCAAAATCCCAAGGAATATGCCAACACCATAACATTGAGAAGTGGGAAAGAGCTAGCACCTACCGGTTACTCCCAAGATCAACGAGGACGTTGTGGTTCAAGAGGGGGAGGGTAAGCTTTCAGCCGATGATGAGATAAACTTTGACAATGTTTGGATTCAAGGACCAAGGAGGGGTGAGAAAGCGGTTGTTGAGAAGAAAGCGGAGCAAACGACTAAGGAGAAGGATGCTTATGTACCTCCACCATATGTACCAAAGTTACCTTTTCCTGGCCGTTTCAAGAAGCAACTCATAGAGAAGCATAGAGTCTTGTTTGAGAAGCACCTTAAGGACGTAGAGATCAAGCTACCTCTCGTGGACTGCCTTGCAACGATGCCTAAATGAACCAAATTCTTCAAAGACACTCTCGTGAAGAAGAATAAGGAAAGCAAGGAAGTGCTTGTTCTAAGTGAGGAGTGTAGTGCTGTAATACACAAGGAGATAGTCCCTAAGAAGTTGGGAGACCCTGGAAGCTTCACTATACCTTGCGCTTTAGGTCCTTTGGAGTTCAAGAGTTGCCTTTGTGATCTCGGAGCTAGCATAAATCTGATGCCTCATTCCGTGGCAAAGAAGCTTGGCTTTACCCGTTTCAAGGATTGTAGAATCTCGTTGGTACTAGCTGACAGAAGTGTGAGGTTACCCGTGGGTTTGCTTTAGGACTTGCCAGTGAAGATCAGTGGAGTAAACGTGCCTACGGACTTCGTTGTGTTGGAAATGGATGAAGAACCAAAGGATCCACTCATTCTCTGTAGACCTTTCTTAGCCACCGCCGGAGCTATCATAGACGTCAAGAACGGGAAGATTGCCTTGCACTTGGGTAAAGATATAAGGCTGGACTTCGATATCAATGAGGTTTTGAAGAAGCCTACGATAGAAGGGCAAGCTTTCTACATTGAAACGTTGGATGCTTTAGTGGATGAGTTGCTGGAAGAGTTGGCTCAAGAGGATCATTTGAAACTGGCACTGACAAAGGAGCCAGGAGAGTTCGGTTATGTGGATCAGAGGACTCAGGAGTACGTCAACTTGCTTGATTCAAGGAAGGTTGTGCTAGATGATGAAGGCGTTTGCCTAGAGATCGACTCTGAGATCGATGACACTACTCGATTTAGGGGTCAAATCGAAAAGACAATCGAGAGCACAACTCGATCCGGTGTAACAATCGACAGACAGATCGAGGAGGGTGATCGATCCAGGAAAACAATCGAGTCCAAGATCGAGAGGGGCCTTTCGATCAGTTTGGGGTCCAATCCGGAGATCGACTCAGCGTCTCGATCTCTCACTCGATCCACATTAAATCGAGTGAGTGAATCGAGCAAAACTACTCGATCTAGACGACATCAAGAGCAAGATCGACTGGACGGCTCGATTTCAGAAGGGATAGCAGTTGAAGAAAGCAGCCTCAAGGGCCATGTCTCGGGTTCTATGGAAGGTTCCAAGGAGGAAAACAACAGCAACAGCCACGAGGATGATTGGACCGAGCTGCTAGCCCCAAAGGTGGACCTTAAGGAGCTCCCAAAAGGGCTAAGGTATGCTTTCTTAGGGCTTAACGAAACCTATCCTGTGATTGTGAATGAAAACTTAAGTGATGATGAGTTGCATTAGCTCTTAACTGAGTTGAGAAAGTATAGGAAGGCCATTGGGTACTCTCTAAGTGACATCAAAGGCCTTTCACCAATGCTTTGCACTCATAGGATTCACTTGGATAATGAGAACGCCTCTTCTATAGAACATCAAAGGCGTTTGAATCCTAATTTGAAAGAGGTTGTTAAGAAAGAGATTCTTAAGCTGCTAGAAGCTGACGTGATCTATTCCATAAGTGACAGCACGTGGGTTTCTCCCGTACACGTGGTGCCTAAGAAGGGAGGGATCACGGTCATTAAGAATGACAAAGATGAGCTTATACCTACTAGAAAAATTACTGGACACCGTATGTGTATTGATTATAGGAAGCTTAATCTTGCAACTAGAATGGATAATTTTCCCTTGCTTTTTATTGATCAAATGCTTGAAAGACTTGCTAATCATCCCTACTATTGCTTTCTTGATGGATATAGTGGATTTTTCCAAATACCAATCCATCCTAATGATCAGGAGAAGACGACCTTTACATGCCCTTATGGCACCTTTGCGTATCGAAGGATGCCATTCGGGTTGTGTAACGCACCGGCTACGTTTCAGCGGTGTATGATGTCGATCTTCTCCGATCTAATAGAAGAGATGGTAGAGGTGTTTATGGATGACTTCTCGGTCTATGGTGCGTCCTTTTCTGCATGTTTGTTGCATCTTTGCAGGGTATTAAAGCGTTGTGAGGAGACAAACTTGGTTTTTAATTGGGAAAAATGTCACTTCATGGTGAAGGAAGGGATCGTTCTTGGCCATAAGATATCAGAGAAGGGTATTAAAGTTGACAAAGCAAAGATTGAAGTGATGACAAGCCTTGAGCCGCCAGTTAACGTCAAAGGAGTGAGAAGTTTCTTGGGACACGCCGGCTTCTACAGGCGCTTCATCAAAGATTTTTCTAAGATTGCATGCCCTCTCACGCAGCTGTTGTGCAAGGAGGCTGAATTCGTCTTTGATGAGGAGTGTTTGCAAGCTTTCGTGACCATCAAGGAGGCCCTAGTATCTGCGCCTATAGTGCAAGCACCAGACTGGACTCTACCTTTCGAGATTATGTGTGATGCTAGTGACTATGCCGTGGGAGCCGTTCTAGGCCAAAAGAAGGATAAGAAGCTGCACATGATTTACTATGCTTCAAGAACCTTGGATGACACGCAAACGAGGTATACCACTACGGAGAAGGAGCTATTGGCGGTTGTATTTGCCTTTGAGAAGTTCTGGGAATGAAGAAACCTATATTAAAAATACTAGGAATGAAGAAACTACCACGAGGAACAAACAGAATAATTAAAGAACCAAGCTTCGAATTACTAAAATTCGACTAGTGGATCGACCATGAGATCGACCACTAGATCGAGCAATAACAATCGATCTCGTCTAAAAATGCAAGAACAGTGAAACTAACGACCAGGATGCTACCAAAGATCAAGCGAATGACGAGATAAGATGTAAAGATGCTAAAAGAAAGGGTCTAGGGTTGAGATTCATGGTCAGGGATTTCGAAGGTTCGACCTTGGGTTGAAAACTTTAAATCGACTCACTTTGTGAGGATCTCTAAGCCTTGAAAACTAAGCAAGATCTATACGTGGCTTTCGGTATAGATCACTCCTTCATCCTCTCCTCCAAACCCATGGCTTTTGGTGCAAAGAGTGGTCCAAGGGCATGGAAGGCAGATTACAAATAAATGGCTTAACTAATCCCCCAAACTTCCATGGCTTTTGGGAAGGGGTAACTAATCTCTAGGGTGTTATCTTCCGAGGCTCCTAAATCCTGTCAAGGCAAGGAACCTCTCGGATCATGAAGCCCTTGGCGTGAGAGTCTTCAAGCATTGAGATCTCAACACCCTAGAAGAGATAGTCGTTGAAAACGCTTAGAAAAACCCCAAGATCGAAACCCTTTAGACCCCTTAATCCTCTCAACCCCGAACCCAAATAAACTACTCACTATACATAAAGTAAATCATTCAAAGCATGTAAAAGGAAACGATGAACATGAAAAGAAAACTGGATTAAGATGAAAACGATTCGATTACAAAGCTTAAGGAAAACTCAAGTTCGACAATGGTGTTCTTCTCGAAAACCAAAGAGAAAACATACACAAAAAGATAAGGATTGAAAGTTGTGTGGGAAAAGGACGTCACCGCCTTCCCAAAATGGCCAAAACAAGCTGATGGTCCCCCCCCCTCGCTAGCGGCCAAAAGTGGTTGAAAGGACAGAGATCGACTCCAGGATCGAGCGGTTCTCTCGATCATATCCGGATATCGTGTCTTCAGCTCGATCTGGGTCTCGATCATCATCGGCGAATCGATTGTTGCATCCGATCTCGATATCGATCTTCGGTTGGATCGAGTGGTGTACTCGATCTGGCTCTCGCTCTGCATGGCGTCATTTACGTCCGTACCGTTTGATCGACTGCTTCACTCGATCCTCGTCTCGATCATTCTCCTTGGATCGACTGGTTGGCTCGATCTTCTTGTCGATCACCTCCTAGATCGACCGGCCATGCTCGATCTGCTCCTCGATCTCTGATCCTTAGCATATATCCGAGCTCCCACGAACTGCTACATCAGCCTCAACATGTCCACGAACCTCCATGACTCTAAAGCAGCCAGAAACAACCTGAATGTGATGCAAAATGCAAGGAACATGCGTATGCTGGTGGAAGAATGCTCTAGGACACTAAGTGATGCAATCTAACCTAAAATGTGATACAAATGCATGAAAAGCTAACTAATGAGTATGCAAAATATATGCAATATGCAGCAACGTCAACTCCCCCAAACTTACTTCTTGCTTGCCCTCAAGCAACAGAAAATAAGTAAGAAAGTGAGGTTTTCAGAAAAACGAATGGAGGTTTAATCTTCTTGCAAATGTGCCTTTCAAATGAATCAATCTCAATGTCCTAGTTAACAGTTCTAAAATGCTATGTTTACACTCATACTCCAAAGAACTTAGCTATACTCATCACACAAAGAAATTCAAATCATGACTCTCCTATTCCTATCAAACAAAGAAACTCATCCTTTAACATTCATTAACATTAGAACCATCAATCAAACTTATGCACTTTAAAGCAAAACACATTTGGCTAAGGGTGAAGGTTATGAGCATTTAATGATCTCATTTGAAAAGAGTTTATAATTAGAACAAGGGTTTCTCTCAAAAATGGATGAACTTGTGCATAATGCTAAAGGTAAAGATAATTTATGCATACATGATTAGATTCTCATCTACCCATGTAAACTATCAAACGATCCTACACCCCTCTCATTTAACAAATTTATTCTCACTCACCACTTAAGAGTCTACCCTTTTTCTTCACAAAACTTAGCAACCTCCAATCCGAAACGAGAACATTTTTAAACTTTTTAGGCTAGTGAAAAGGTTTTGAAAATAATTTTGCTCTTTAGATATTTCTTATTGGTAGCTCTCTTATTTTTTCTTTTTTTTCTTTTCTTTTTATTTTTATTTGGCACTTAGGCTCTTTTATTTCTTTTTCTTTTCTTTTTTTTTTATTATGGGAGAGCTACCCCCTGAATTTTATTAGAGCATACTTAGTTTTAAAAACAACCTTTCACTTAAAACCCATTTCTTTCTTTAAAACACAAAGTTCTTTGAAACCGAGAACAAATAGGCAAGAAAGCAACCCCAATGATCCCCTAAACTTATCCTAAGCCTATACCTAGCTTCAAAATGCAAAGCTAGCAATCATATGAAAACCAAATCATGTCGCCTAAACCTAACACTTTATGCCAAGTTCAAACCGAAAGGAAGGCCTCACAAAGATGTCACACAAGAACATTTGGCTTCAAAGACGGGTAGGGTTCAAGGAGGGAG
Organism: Thlaspi arvense; assembly: GCA_911865555.2. Taxonomy (NCBI): domain Eukaryota; kingdom Viridiplantae; phylum Streptophyta; class Magnoliopsida; order Brassicales; family Brassicaceae; genus Thlaspi; species Thlaspi arvense. Next base: position 19,827,217 of record OU466860.2, read on the forward strand.
TTCTACTTAGGCTCACAAAGAGTGGTAAAAAGGAAGAAGAGAGCCTAAATATTTTAAAACCATGTGTTCATTTTCAAATGCATAAGGATGATATTTAGAATTTCAAATTAAGGTTCTCACTTATTAGGACAAGTTTCAAATCATGAGAGTTCAATTTAATTTTAAAAATTTTACCAATTTTTCATGAACTAAAGACTCATGGATGCTAAAGGAAAATAAGATCACAAAACACAAGTCAAAACACACATGTACTCCCCCAAACTTGCTTGACACCGTCCCGGTGGCAAACTCATTCGAAGGAGCATCAAAACACAAAGCAAAAAGAAGCAAATATGAGCGGTTATGTACAATGGAAGAAGGTTGTTACCTCTGGTCTAGTCTCGGCTGGAACTTGAGGATGTTCCAGAGGAGCTAGAGACTATGGTCTTGCCTTTGTCGGCTGGTTCTTGGAGAGAGTGGCGCGCCGGCTGAATGGTGGTTCCCTGGGTCTCGCGGATGACAACTGCACCGGTTGAGAGCCTTCTCTTCTCGTGTTGTTGCACCTCTTGGCTCGCAGCTTTCTTAGGTGAGCCTCCTGAAGTGCTTTGACCTTCTTTCCAAGCTTCTTGAGCATCTTGCCTTGCCACTTGTTGATCTTCCTTTGCATCTCCACAACCGATACTAGGAATTTCTCGGTTTTTGTCCTCGGCTCGAAGTCTAGCTTGGGAAGTGTGTAGGCCTCGGGCATCTCATCTTCCGTGGCCGGAGACTCTGACCTTTGACGAGGGGCAATCGCTGAAGCAGGGTCCTCCTAAAGGGGCAAAGCATTCTTCCTCTGTGGGCAAGAACTCGATGTTCCCAACACCAAGCAGCTCGGTTTCATCTTTGTTGGGCAGGATGCACACTCTCTTCTTATCTTCGTCGTCTATGAAGAGGTAGGCGTAGAATCCTTCCGTTGGCGTGCGTCCCAAGCTGTCAGTATTCCTCATGTATGCCTCGTCCATGAAAGCTCTGGTTGGGACGTGAGCAAAGTCGTGAATGGGCACACCAGCTTGCACGAACAGAGGAGTAAGGAAACCGCGAGGCATAAGCCTTGTATTACACCAAGGAAGCCGCGAGCACACACACGTAGTTCACTTCATCACCGAGTTCATCCTCCATGGGCTTGTCATTTGCATCTGGATCACACACCAAGTACTTCACACCTTGGAACAGGAAGCACAGCTCTGTCTTCGTGACCGTAGGAGCAACAGATCTTCCACTAAACGTGTTCGCAATCAGCTTCAGAGTGTACCTCAGCACCGGGCTCCTTACTCGCTTGATCTTGGCGGTGTTGGCTTTGTAGTCTTCATTGCTGATCAGGTCCCAAAAGTCGTCGGCTTTCTTGAAGGTGGGGAACTCGACCTTGTAGGCATCCGCGTTGAGACCATAAGCTTGGCATAGCGCAGGGATGGAGAGTGTATAGGCTTGACGTCCAACCTTGAAGTAGAGGCGACCTTGAGAAGGGACCGTTGTGCTAGGATTCTCGTAACAGAACTCCAAGGTGGCAAGGAAGTCTATTGTCACTTCAGGAATGGTTGGGCAATCCATCCGTGACAGACATCTTAAGCCGATGTTCTTGAGGAGTTGGTCGAAATCCCCAAGAATCCCTAGCTTAGACAACAGCTCTCGATCAACAAACTTGGTAGGTTCAAACCGGAGCCTTTCCAGCCGTTTCTTGTCCCTCTTCTCATCCTTACTCCATCTGACCCTCTCTTGAACTGCCATTTCTTGTCCTTCTCCTTCTTGTGCTGTCGCTTCTCTTGTTCTCTTTGGGGCCATTGTTCCTGAAACAAGTTTCTAAAGAAATTTGATCAGCAAACGGCGGTTTTGATGAGAATGAGAGAAGAGAAGGAGAGAAATTATAAAAACTACCCTAGAATTTTGGGGAATAAATAAAAATCATAGCTAAATAAAGGAGAATCATATCTTTAGATACTGAAAAATCTAGAATTATTCCTTTTACTTAGCTAGTTTTTAAAAATCAAAACCGATCCTATATTCTAGAACAAGATTTTGCGAATTTAAAGGAAATTTTCTAAAATTAAATCATTAAATTTTTGAAAATACCTTTGCAAGAAATGCAGAATATCTTTGCTAGCTTTTGAAAACCAAAACTCTCACTCTCTTTGTTTAAAATTTTCGAGAAAAACAGGAATGAGAGGGTGAGAGGTTGTTGAAATATTTAAAGGCAAGCAAAAATCAAAACAATGGGTAGTAAAAGTGGTTTTTCTGACAAAGTCTTGGTCAAGGCATATCTTTCATGGTCAAAGATGCTTGTCTTGACCAAGTTTTGAATTCAAAAGTTGGAGGGAAAAGAGTAAAGGAGGGAAAGAAAATGTTACCTCGGCATGAGATCGAGTCCATTTGGTCGATCTAGGACTCGATCTCATGCCCATAATGGCTTAGATCGAGAGGGTTACTCGATTTGAATCGAGTCATGATGAATCGAGTCTTGGATCGATTGGCTCTCTCGATCATTGAGATGTTGGCTCCACGGCTAAGTCCCCATGATCGAGCTATGTCCTCGATTTAGGGGTCGATTTGGCATAGATCGAGTGATGGATCGAGTCGAGTGATCGATCTATTTCCAACAGATTTTCCCGAGAGAAATTAGATTGGTCGATCCATTTTGGATCGATCGATCCTTTTTCGCCAAGGTCGATCCTGTCACTCGTTCTCGTCTAGATCGACTGACTCCTCTCGATTCACTGACTCGATCTAGCAAATGTCAAGCCAGGATCAGTCGATCTAGCACTCGATCTCTAGCCTTATCTTAACTCCTATCGCCCCTTTTAGACTTCAAGATCAATGTTTAGACTCCTTATACCTGTTCCTACACACTTGCAGAATAAAAACATAAAACTGAAAGGGAAATAAAGCAGGAATATGTACAAGATAAACATGGGAATGCCTCCCAAGTGCGCTTTCTTTAACATCTTTAGCTAGACATTACTTGGTTTAAGCGGATGGTGGGTCTTAGAGAAGCACCGAGGTACTCTCCTTGTCATAGCCGTCTGCCAAGTAAGGCTTGACTCTGTGTCCGTTGACGGTGAATGCACTGCCACTTTTTCCCATCAGGGTAACAGCTCCATAAAGCAACACTTCTTGAATCACGAATGGTCCGCTCCACCTTGATTTCAGCTTGCCCGGGAAGAGTTTGAGCCTCGAGTTGTACAGCAACACTAGCCCTCCTTCCTTAAGCTCCTTGGCAACCAACTTCTTGTCATGAGTCTCCTTAGTCTGCTCCTTGTATATCCGAGAGCTCTTGTAAGCGTTCAGCCTCAACTCATCCAGTTCGTGTAGCTGAATAAGGCGCCTCTCCTGAGCAGTCTTAAGGTCAAAGTTCAGCCTCTTCACAGCCCACAGCGCACGGTGTTCCAGCTCAACCGGGAGGTGACAGCCCTTGCCATAGAGTAGAGTGAAAGGAGTTGTACCAATCGGCGTTTTGAAGGCGGTACGGTAGGCCCAAAGAGCGTCGTCCAGCTTCACTGCCCAGTCTTTCCTTCTTGCTCCGACGGTCTTCTCTAGTATAGCCTTGATTTACCTGTTGGAGACTTCCACTTGACCGCTTGTTTGGGATGATACGGTGTAGCCACCTTATGCTTAACTCCATACTTTCTCAAGAGGCTCTCGAAGACCTTGTTTATGAAGTGGCTTCCTCCATCGCTTATAACAACCTTGGGTACCCCAAACCTCGAGAAGATGATACTCTTGAACAGCTTGATTACCACCTTAGAGTCATTAGTAGGGGAAGCAACAGCCTCAACCCATTTAGAGACATAATCCACTGCTACTAGGATGTATTTGTTGCCAAATGAAGAAGGAAATGGCCCCATGAAGTCTATCCCCCATGCGTCGAACACGTCAACCTCGAAGATAGGAACTTGAGGCATTTCGTTCCTCTTAGTTATATTCCCTGGTCGTTGACATGCCTCACAGCTCTTCTCAATCTCGTGTGCATCTTTAAAAATGGACGGCCACCAGAAACTGGCTTGCAACACTTTCGTGGCAGTCTGGAATGAGGCGAAGTGTCCTCCGTAGGAAGAGCCATGGCAATGATAGAGGATGTTCCTGGCTTCTTCTTTTGTAACACATCTCCGGTACAAACTGTCTACTCCTCTCTTGTATAAGTAGGGCTCGTCCCAAAAGTAGTCACTAGCCTCTCTCATAAACCGCTTCTAGTGATAGCTGTTGAGATGTGTTGGCTCCTCACCACACGCTAGATAGTTCACTACAACAGCATACCACGGTAGATCCTCCTCTTTGAAACTCAACACATCCTCAAACCTCCCTTCTAACTTTCCACAAACAGCCGTGGTAATCGCCATAAGCTGCTCTTCTGGAAGAGAGTCATCTAAGGGGAGAGACTCGTTGATCCTTAGCCATGAGAGATGGTCAGCGACTCCATTTTCTATTCCTTTCTTGTCTTTAATCTCCATGTCAAAGTCCTGGAGTAAGAGAATCCATCTTAAGAGCCGAGGCTTAGTGTCTTTCTTCGAGTAGATGTATCGCAAGGCAGCGTGATCCGTGTATATAATAGCCTTGGAACCAACAAGGTATGATCTGAACTTCTCAAAGGCGAACACTACTGCAAGCAACTCCTTCTCCGTAGTGGTGTACCTTTTTGCGTGTCATCCAAGGTTCTTGAAGCATAGTAGATCACATGCAGCTTCTTGTCTTTCTTCTGACCAAGAACGGCTCCTACGACGTAGTCGCTAGCATCACACATGATCTCAAAGGGAAGAGACCAGTCTGGTGCTTGGACTATAGGAGCTGATGTAAGGGCTTCCTTGATGGTCACGAAAGCTTTCAAACACTCCTCATCAAACACAAACTCAGCTTCCTTGCACAACAGCCGTGTAAGAGAGCGTGCAATCTTGGAGAAGTCCTTGATGAAGCGCCTATAGAACCCTGCGTGTCCCAAGAAGCTTCTGACTCCCTTAACATTAACCGGCGGCTCAAGACCCATCATGACCTCCACTTTAGCCTCATCAACCTCAATGCCCTTCTCTGATATCTTATGACCAAGCACGATCCCTTCCTTAACCATAAAGTGGCATTTCTCCCAGTTCAGCACCAAGTTTGTCTCTTCACAACGTTTTAGTACCCTGCAAAGATTCAATAAACATGCAGGAAAGGACGCACCATACACAGAGAAGTCATCCATGAACACCTCTACCATCTCCTCTATTAGATCGGAGAAGATCAACATCATACACTGCTGAAACGTAGCAGGTGCATTACACAATCCAAACGGCATCCTTCAATATGCAAAGGTACCGTAGGGACATGTGAAGGTCGTCTTCTCCTGATCATTTGGGTGAATTGGTATTTGAAAGAAACCGCTATACCCATCGAGAAAACAGTAGTAAGGGTGATTAGCAAGTCTCTCAAGCATTTGATCAATAAAAGGCAAAGGGAAATGGTCTTTCCTAGTCGCAAGGTTAAGTTTCCTATAATCAATACACATCCTATGACCAGTGATGGTTCTAGTAGGAATAAGCTCATCCTTTTCATTCCTTATGACCGTGATCCCTCTCTAAAAACTAGATGCAGCAACTTAAATAGAATGCAACCTATTTTAAAAATACTAGGAATGAAGAAACTACCACGAGGAACAAACAGAATAATTAAAGAACCAAGCTTCGAATTACTAAAATTCGACTAGTGGATCGACCATGAGATCGACCACTAGATCGAGCAATAACAATCGATCTCGTCAAAAAATGCAAGAACAGTAAAACTAACGACCAGGATGCTATCAAAGATCAAGCGAATGACGAGATAAGATGTAAAGATGTGAAAAGAAAGGGCCTAGGGTTGAGATTCATGGTCAGGGATTTCAAAGGTTTGACCTTGGGTTGAAAACTTTAAATTGACTCACTTTGTGAGGATCTCTAAGCCTTGAAAACTAAGCAAGATCTATCCGTGGCTTTCGGTATATATCACTCCTTCATCCTCTCCTCCAAACCCATGGCTTTTGGTGGAAAGAGAGGTTGAAGGGCATGGAAGGCAGATTTAAAATGAATGGCTTAACTAATCCCCCAAACTTCCATGGCTTTTGGGAAGGGGTAACTAGTCTCTAGGGTGTTATCTTCCGAGGCTCCTGAATCCTGTCAAGGTAAGGAACCTCTCGGATCATGAAGCTCTTGGCGTGAGAGTCTTCAAGCATTGAGATCTCAACACCCTAGAAGAGATAGTCGTTGAAAACGCTTAGAAAAACCCCAAGATCGAAACCCTTTAGACCCCTTAATCCTCTCAACCCCGAACCCAAATAAACTACTCACTACACATAAAGTAAATCAAGCAAAGCATGTAAAAGGAAACTATGAACATGAAAAAAAAACTGGATTAAGATGAAAACGATTCAATTACAAAGCTTAAGAAAACTCAAGTTCGACAATGGTGTTCTTCTCGAAAACCAGAGAGAAAACATACAGAAAAAGATAAGGATTGAAAGTTGTGTGGGAAAAGGACGTCGCCGCCTACCCAAAATGGCCAAAACGAGCTTATGGTCCCCCCCCCCCCTCCCCCCCTTCGCTAACAGCCAAAAACGGTTGAAAGGACAGAAATCGACCACTGGATCGAGTGGTTCTCTCGATCACATCTGGGCATCGTGTCTTCGGCTCGATCCGGGTCTCGATCTTCATCGGCGAATCGAGTGCTGCATCCGATCTCGGTATCGATCTTCGGGTGGATCGAGTGGTTTACTCGATCTGGCTCTCGCTCTGCATGGCGTCATTTACGTCCGTACCGATTGATCGATCGCTTCACTCGATCTCCGTCTCGATCATTCTCCTAGGATCGCCTAGTTGGCTCGATCTTCTGGTCGATCAACTCCTAGATCGACCGGCCATGCTCGATCTGCTCCTCGATCACTGGTCCTTAGCATATTTCCGAGCTCCCACGAACTGCTACATCAGCCTCCACACGCCCACGAACCTCCATGACTCCAAAGCAGCCAGAAACAACCTGAATGTGATGCAAAATGCAAGGAAAATGCATATGCTGATGCAAGAATGCTCTAGGACCCTAAGTGATGCAATCTAACCTAAAACATGATAAAAATGCATGAAAAACTAACTAATGAGTATGCAAAATGTATGCAATATGCAATAACATCAACTCCCCCAAACTTACTTCTTGCTTTCCCTCAAGCAACAAAAAAAACAAGTAAGGAAGAGAGGTTTTTAGGAAAATCAAAGGGGTTTTAAACTTTTCGCAAAGGTGCCTTTCAAATGGATCATCTCAATGTCCTAGTTAACAATTCTAAAATGCTATGCCTACACTCATACTCCAAAGAACTTAGCCATACTCATCACACAAAGAAATTCAAATCATGACTCTCCTATTCCTAACAATCAAAGAAACTCATCCTTTAACATTCATTAACATTCGAACCATGAATCAAACTACTTTAAAGCAAAACACATTTGGCTAAGGGTTATGGTTATGAGCATAGAATGATCTCATTTGAAAAGGGTTTATAATCATAACAAGGGTTTCTCTCAAAAATGGTTTGAACTTATGCATAATGCTAATGGTAAAGATAATTTATGCATACATGATTAGATTCTCATATACCCATGTAAACTATCAAATGATCATATACCCCTCTCATTTAAGAAGTTTAATCCTCACTCACCACTTAAGAGTCTACCCTTTCTTCTCACACTTAGCAATCCCCAATTCAAAACAAAGACATTTTTAAACTTTTTAGGCTAGTGAAAAGGTTTTGAAAAATACTTTTGCTCTTAGAAATTTTTTATTAGTAGCTCTCTTATTATTATTATTTTTTTTTCTTTCCATTTTTCTTTATTTGGCACTTAGGCTCTTTTTACTTATTTTTCTTTTCTTTTTCTCTTTTTTTTTTATTTTTATTTATTATGAGAGAGCTACCTTCTGAAATTAGAGCATACTTAGTTTTAAAAGCAAACCTTTCACTTAAAACTTCATTTCATTCCTTAAAACACAAACTCTTTGAAACCGAAACCATTAGACAAGAAAACAACCCCAATGATCCCCCAAACTTATCCTAAGCCTACACCTACCTTCAAAATGCAAAGCTAGTAACAATATGAAAACCAAATCATGTCGCCTAAACCTAACACTTTATGCCAAGTTCAAACTGAAAATAAGGCCTCACAAAGATGTCACACAAGAACATTTGGCTTCAAAGGAGGGTAAGGTTCAAGGAGGGAGTTCTACTTAGGCTCACAAAGAGTGGTAAAAAGGAAGAAGAGAGCCTAAATATTTGAAAACCATGTGTTCATTTTCAAATGCATAAGAATGATAATTAGAGTTTCAAATTAAGGTTTTCACTTATTAGAATGAGTTTCAAATCATGAGAGTTCAATTCAAGCCACGAAAATTCTAACTAGTGATCCAAGCATGGTTAGAACTTACTCTCAAAGCATAAACAAAGCATTAGAGAACTACCAACTAGGGCATTGAAATGATTCATAAGTAAAAACACCTTTTTAAGAAATTCTAACCCCTTATGCAAAATGCAAACAACCTAGATGATATGAGAAACTCTAGACTCAATCCTAACATTTTTTTTTTTTTTAAAAAAAAAGATGAATGCAATCTACATGAATCTTCGAAATTTTTTTTAAAATTTTACCAATTTTTCATGACCTAAGACTCAAGGTTGCAAAAAGGAAAATAAGATCAAAGAACACAAGATTAAATCACACAAGTACTCCCTCAAACTTGCTTGACACCGTCCCGGTGGCAAACTCATCCGAAGGAGCATCAAAACACAATGCAAGAAACAAATATGAGCGGTTATATACAATGGAAGAAGGTTGTTTACCTCTGGTCTAGGCTCGGCTGGAACTTGAGGATGTTCCAGAGGAGCTAGAAATCGTTGCTTTGCCTTTGTCAGCTGGTTCTTGGAGAGAGTGGCGTGCCGGCTGAATGTTGTCTCCTTGGGTAAGTCCTAATGATCGAGTTATGTCCTCAATTTAGGGGTCGATTTGGCATATATCAAGTGATGGATCGAGTCGAGTGATCGATCAGTTTTCAACAGATTTTCCCGAGAGAAATTAGATCGGTCGATCCGATTTGGATCGATCGATCCTTTTTCGTCAAGGACGATCTTGTCACTCATTCTCGTCTAGATCGACTGGCTCCTCTCGATTCAGTGACTCGATCTAGCAAAGATCGAGCCAGAATCAGTCGATCTAGCACTCGATCTCTAGCCTTATTCTAACCCCTATTGCCTCTTTAAGACCTCAAAGTCAAGGTTTAGACTCCTTATACCTGTTCCTACACACTTACAAAATAAAAGCATAAAACTGAAAGGGAAATAAAGCAGAAGTATGTACAAGATAAACATGGGAATGCCTCCCAAGTGCGCTTTCTTTAAAGTCTTTAGCTAGACCTTACTTGGTCTAAGCGGATGGTGGGTCTTGGAGAAGCACCGAGGTACTCTCCTTGTCAAAGCTGTCTGCCAAATAGGGCTTGACTCTGTGTCCGTTGACGGTGAAGGCACTGCCACTTTTTCCCATCAGAGTAACAGCTCCATACGGCAAGACCTCTTGAATCACGAACGGTCCGCTCCATCTTGATTTCAGCTTGCCCGGGAAGAGCTTGAGCCTTGAGTTGTACAGCAAAACCAGTCCTCCTTCCTTAAGCTCCTTGGCAACCAGCTTCTTATCATGAGCCTCCTTAGTCCGCTCCTTGTATATCCGGGAGCTCTCGTAAGCATTCAGCCTTAACTCGTCCAGTTCATGTAGCTGAATAAGGCGCCTCTCCTGAGCCGTCTTGAGATCAAAGTTCAGCCTCTTCACAGCCCACAATGCACGATGTTCCAGCTCAACCGGGAGGTGACAGCCCTTGCCATAGAGTAAGGTGAAAGGAGTTGTACCAATCAGCGTCTTGAAGGCGGTACAGTAGGCCCAAAGAGCGTCATCCAGCTTCACTGACCAGTCTTTCCTTGTTGCTCCGACAGTCTTCTCCAGAATAGCTTTAATTTGCCTGTTGGAGACCTCCACTTGACCGCTTGTTTGAGGATGATACGGTGTAGCCACCTTATGCTTAACCCCATACTTTCTCAAGAGGCTCTCAAAGACCTTGTTTATAAAGTGGCTTCCTCCATCACTTATAACAACCTTAGGTACCCCAAACCTTGGGAAGATGATACTCTTGAACAGCTTGATCACAACCTTAGAGTCATTTGTAGGGGAAGCAACAGCCTCAACCCATTTAGAGACATAATCCACAGCTACTAAGATGTATTTGTTGCCGTATGAAGAGGGAAAAGGACCCATGAAGTCAATCCCCCATGCATCGAACACGTCAACCTAGAAGATAGGAACTTGAGGCATTTCGTTCCTCTTGGTTATATTCCCTGCTCGCTGACATGCCTCACAGCTCTTCACAAACTCGTGTGCATCTTTAAAAATGGAGGGCCACCAGAAACCGGCTTGCAACACTTTCGTGGCTGTCTTGAATGAGGCGAAGTGTCCTCCGTAGGAAGAGCCATGGCAATGATAGAGGATGTCCCTGGCTTCTTCCTTTGTAACACATCTCCGGTACAAGCTGTCTACTCCTCTTTTGTATAGGTAAGGCTCGTCCCAAAAGTAGTCACTAGCCTCCCTCATAAACCGCTTCTTGTGATAGCTGTTGAGATGTGTTGGCTCCTCACCACAAGCTAGGTAGTTCACCACGTCAGCATACCACGGTAGATCCTCCTCTTTAAAACTCAAAACTTCCTCAAACCTTCCTTCTAGCTTCCCACAAACAGCAGTAGTAATCGCCATAAGCTGCTCTTCTGGAAGAGAGTCATCTAAAGGGAGAGACTCGTCGATCCTTAGCCTTGAGAGGTGGTCAGCGACTCCATTTTCTATCCCTTTCTTGTCTTTAATCTCAATGTCAAACTCCTGGAGTAACAGAATCCATCTTAAGAGCCGAGGCTTAGTGTCTTTCTTCGAGTAGATGTATCGTAGGGCAGCGTGATCCGTGTATACAATAGCCTTGGAACCAACGAGATATGATCTGAACTTCTCAAAGGCGAAGACTACTGCAAGCAGCTCCTTCTCCGTAGTGGTGTATCGTGATTGCGTGTCATCCAAGGTCCTTGAAGCGTAGTAGATCACATGTAGCTTCTTGTCTTTCTTCTGACCAAGGACGGCTCCTACGGCGTAGTCACTAGCATCACACATGATCTCAAAGGGAAGAGACCAGTCTGGTGCTTGGACTATAGGGGCTGATGTAAGGGCTACCTTGATGGTCACGAAAGCCTTCAAACACTCCTCATCGAATACAAACTCAGCTTCCTTGCACAACAGCCGTGTAAGAGGGTGTGCAATCTTGGAGAAATCTTTGATGAAGCACCTATAGAACCCTGCGTGCCCCAAGAAGCTTCTGATCCCTTTAACATTAACCGGCGGCTCTAGACCCATCATGACCTCCACCTTAGCCTGATCAACCTCAATACCCTTCTCTGAAATCTTGTGACCGAGCACTATCCCTTCCTTAACCATGAAGTGGCATTTCTCCCAGTTCAGCACCAGGTTTGTCTCTTCACAACGTTTAAGTACCCTGCAAAGATTCAACAAACAAGCAGGAAAGGACGCACCATACACAGAGAAATCATCCATGAACTCCTCTACCATCTCCTCTATAAGATCAGAGAAGATAGACATCATACACCGCTGAAAGGTAGCCGGTGCATTACACAATCCAAACGGAATCCTTCGATATGCAAAGGTACCATAGGGACATGTGAAAGTCGTCTTCTCCTGATCATTTGGGTGGATAGGAATTTGAAAGAAACCACTATACCCATCGAGAAAACAGTAGTAAGGGTGATTTGCAAGTCTCTCAAGCATTTGATCAATAAAAGGCAAGGGGAAATGGTCTTTTCTAGTCGCAAGGTGAAGTTTTCTATAGTCAATACACATTCTATGACCAGTAATGGTCCTAGTAGGGATAAGTTCATCATTTTCATTCCTTATGACCGTGACCCCTCCCTTCTTAGGCACCACGTGTACAGGGGAAACCCACGTGCTGTCACTTATGGGATAGATAACGTCAGCCTCTAAAAGCTTATGGATTTCCTTCTTAACAACCTCTTTCAAGTTAAGATTCAAACGCCTTTGATGTTCTACAGAAGTGGCGTTCTCATTATCCAAGTGAATCATATGAGTGCAAATCATTGGTGAAAGGCCCTTGATGTCACTTAAAGATTACCCAATGGCCTTCCTATACTTTCTCAGATCAGTTAGGAGCGAGTGCAACTCATCATCACTAAGGTTTTCGTTCACAATCACGGGATAGGTGTCATTAGGCCCTAAGAAAGCATACCTTAGCCCTTTTGGGAGCTCCTTAAGGTCCACCTTTGGGGCTAACAGCTCACTCCAGTCATCCTTGTGGCTGTTGTTGTTGCTTTCCTCCTTGGAACTCTCCCTTGAACTCGAGGCATGGCCCTTCAGACTGCTTTCCTCCATCGATATCCCTTCTGAGATCGAGTCATCCGGTCGATTCTCCTCTCGATGTCGTCTAGATCGAGCCATTTCACTCGATTCACTTACTCGATTTGATATGGATCGAGTAAGAGATCGAGACGCTGAGTCGATCTCTTGATTGGACTCCAAAATGATCGGGAGGTCTCTCTCGATCGTCGACTCGATTGTTTTTCCTGATTGAGCATTCGTCTCTATCTGTTCATCGATTGTTGCGCCGGATCGAGTTGTGCTCTCGATTGACTTGTTGATCTGTCCCCTGGATCGAGTGATAGCGTCGATCTCGGGGTCGATCTCTAGGCAGCAACCTTCTTCATTCTTGATAATCCTCCTCGAATCCAGCAGGTTTACGTACTCTTGGGTTTTCTAATCCACATAGCCAAACTCCCCTGGCTCCTTAGTGAGTGCTAGCTTCAGATGGTCTTCTAGAGCTAGCTCTTCCAGCAACTCATCCGCCAAGGCATCCATCGTTTCGATATAGAAAGCTTGTCCTTCAATGGTCGGCTTCTTTAGAACCTTGTTGATGTCAAAGTCTAGCCTGATCTCCTTCCCCAAATGCAAGGCAATCTTCTCATTCTTCACATCTATTATAGCCCCGGCGGTTGCAAGGAACGGTCTCCCTAAGATGAGTGGGTCTTTAGGCTCCTCGTCCATCTCCAACACTACAAAGTCTGTAGGTACGTTCACACCACTGATTCGTACCGGTAAATCTTCAAGAAGCCCCACTGGTAGCCTCACACTCCTATCAGCTAGCACCAATGAGATCCGACAGTCTTTAAACCGAGTGAAACCAAGCTTCTTAGCCACGGAGTGAGGCATCAAGTTTATGCTAGCCCCGAGATCACACAAGCAACTCTTGAACTCTAGAGGACCCAAAGCACAGGGTATAGTGAAGCTTCCAGGGTCTCCCAGCTTCTTAGGCACTATCTCCTTATGAATAACCGCACTACACTCTTCACTTAGTACAAGTACCTCCTTGCTTTCTTTGTTCTTCTTCACAAGGGTGTCCTTGAAAAACTTGGCGCATTTGGGCATCATAGCGAGACAGTCTACAAGAGGCAGCTTAATCTCCACGTCTCTCAGGTGCTTCTCAAAAAGGATCCGATGCTTCTCTATTAGCTGCTTTTTGAAACGACCGGGGAATAGCATCTTCGGTACGTAAGGTGGGGGCACGTACGAGTTCTTCTCCTTGGTGGTCTGCTAAGCTTTCTTCTCGGCTACCACCTTATCTCTTCTCCTCGTCCCTTGGATCCAAACGTTGTCAAAGTTTATCTCATCATCATCAGCCAAAGGTTTACCCTCCCCCTCTTGAATTACAACGTCCTCGTTGTTCGTGGTTGATAAACTGGTTTCTTATGCTCTAATGCAGCAGAGAGGCTATCAAAACTCTAGTGCACGCAATATTGTAGTAAAGCAAGCAGGAGAGTGTCAATCCACTTCTAGATGATAGAGAATCCACAGAGAATGCAAGGTCTAAGACAAATCTAAGCAAATAAGACACTTTATGAGAAATATTCTAAAAACTAAATGCAGCAACCTAAACAGAGTGAAACCTATTTTAAAAATACTAGAAAGGAAGCAGTTACCACGAGAAACAAACAGACAAATTAAAGGGAAGAGCTCCGAATTGTTAAAATTCGACTAGTGGATCGACCACAAGATCGACCACTAGATCGAGCAGAAACGATCGATCTCGTCTAAAACTGTAAGAACAATGAATCTAAAGACCAGGATGCTGTCAGGTAACTAGCTAAAAATGAAATGAGACGTAAATATGCTAAGAGAAAGGGCTTTAGGGTTGAGATTCATATAAAGGGTTTCAAGGATCGATCTTGGGTTTGAAACTTTAGATCGACTCACTTGGTGAGGATCTCTAAGCCTCGAAAACAAAACAAGATCTATCCGTGGCTTTCCGTATAGATCACTCTTTCATCCTCTCCTCCAAACCCATGGCTTTTGGTGGAAAAAGAGGTTGAAAGGCAAGGAAAACAGATTTCGAGTAATGGCTTAACTAGTCCCCCAAACTTCCATGGCTTTTGGGAAGGGGTAACTAGTCTCTAAGGTGTGATCTTCCGAGGCCCCTGGATCCTGTCAAGGTAAGGCGTGAGAGTCTTCAAGCATTAACCTCTCGGATCATGAAGCTCTTGGCGTGAGAGTCTTCAAGCATTAAGCTTTCAACACCTTAGAAGAGATAGCCTTAAAAACGTTTAGAAAACAAACCAAGATCGAACCTTTTCTACCCTTCAATCCTCTCAACCCCGAACCCAAAGTAAACTACTCACTACTCATAAAGTAAATCAAGCAAAGCAGAAGAAATGAAACGATAAACATGAAAGAAAGATTAGATCAAACGATAAGGATTCGAATACAAAAGCTTCAAAAGAAAACTGGTTCAACAATGGTGTTCTTGCGAAAACGGGAGAGAAAACATGAAAAAGAAGATAAGAAATCTCAAAGTTATCGAAAAAGGGCGTCGCCGCCTTGCCTAAAATGTCCAAACAATCCAATGGTCCCCTCTTCGCTAACAGCCAAAAACGGTTGAAAGGACAGAGATCGACCATTGGATCGAGTTGTTCTCTCGATCATATCCGGACATCGTGTCTTCGGCTCGATCCGGGTCTCGATCTTCATCGGTGAATCAAGTGTTGCATCCGATCTCGGTATCAATCTTCGGGTGGATCGAGTGGTGTACTCGATCTGGCTCTCGCTCTGCATGGCGTCATTTACGTCCGTACCGATTGATCGATTGCTTCACTTGATCTCCGTCTCGATCATTATCCTTGGATCGCCTAGTTGGCTCGATCTTCTGGTCGATCAACCCCTAGAACGACCGGTCATGCTCGATCTACTCCTCGATCACTGGTCCTTAGCACATTCCCGAGCTCCCATGAACTGCTACATCGGCCTCCACACCTCCACGAACCTCCATGACTCCAAAGCAACCAGAAACAACCTGGAATGGATGCAAAATGCCGAGAAAATGCACATGCTGATGCAAGAATGCTCTAGGACCCTAAGTGATGCAATCTAACCTAAAACATGATACAAATGCATGAAAAACTATCTAATGAGTATGCAAAATGTATGCAAAATGCAATGACATCAGTGGTAGAGACCGGAGGTTCGAGCTCTTTGCCGCTTCTCAACGTTATAGCATTGGCATATTCCTTGGGATTTTGCTCACACTTTCCCGGAAGACTGTTCTGACCACTTGTGCTTGCTTTTCCCTTCTCCAGCTGCTTGATCTTGTTGTTTAGGTTGGTGATTTGAGTGGAGAAGTCGGTTAGAGATGAATCTAGCCGAGTGTTCATTTCAGCGAACTTCTGGCTGGTTGAAGCTTGCCCTTGTATTAGCTGTTGAAACATTGCTTGAACCGGATCAACTTGTTGTTGCATCGGTTGTTGTTGTTGAGGTGTAAAGCCCGGAGGGTAGTTAGGAGTATAACCCTTGTTGTGTTGTTGTTCCCCTTGGAAGTTGCTTTGCCCTTGACCTTGGAAACCACCACTCGGTTGAAAACCTTTGTTGTAAGGGATGAAAGGTTTAGCTTGTTGAGCAGGGTACACTTGATCTTTAGGGTTGGCTACATTTGTGCTTCGGTAAGAGAGGTTGTTGTTCTGGTAGCCTTGGTTGTAGCCTTGAGACTTGTGGTTGTTCTGTCCGGCTACCCAATTTGCTTCTTCTTGGCTTAGCTCTAACTCCTCTTGGTTTTCATCAGCTTCACCAACAAAGTGAACATGCTTCTGATTAGCTTATACCAACTTGTCAATCTTCTCATGCAACGATTTGAGCTCCTTCTTGTGAGACTCTAACTCTGATCCTCTCGGTGCTCGGTCATAATCCTCGGCATAGTTTCCATCACTCAACGCCAGGTTTTCTAACAGCTCCATACCCTCTTCTACCTCTTGGCCGAGGAAGTTCCCTTTGCTAGCTGTATCAAGCAACAACCGGATCTTTGGTGAAGCTCCACGGTATATGGTACTGAGTAGTGTCTCCTCGCTGAACCCGTGATGAGGACATTGGATCGTGTAATCTTTGAAACGCTCCATTGCCTCGTTGAATGTCTCGTTGTTCCTTTGAGTGAAACCACTGATTTCGCTTCTCAACCGAGCTGTCCTGGTGCTTGAGAAGAACTTTGAGAGAAATGCCTTCTTACACTCAGCCCATGATGTGATGGTGCCTTATGGGAGGGTCTTCTCCCAATGTCTAGCTTTGTCTCCGAGTTAAAAGGGGAAGAGACGCAGCTTGAAAGCATCTTCGGATATGCCATTGATCTTGATCATCCCACATACTTGCTCGAAATTGTCCAAGTGCTCCAAGGGGTCTTCCATTGCTAAGCCGTGGAACTTCTTGTTTTGCAACATGGAGATGAAACCTGGCTTGATCTCGAAGTTATTGTTTTGTACCGGAGGATCACTCTTTCATCCTCTCCTCTAAACCCATGGCTTTTGGTGGAAAGAGAGGTCGAAAGGCAAGGAAAACAGATTTCAAGTAATGGCTTAACTAGTCCCCCAAACTTCCATGGCTTTTGGGAAGGGGTAACTAGTCTCTAAGGTGTGATCTTCCGAGGCTCCTGGATCCTGTCAAGGTAAGGAACCTCTCGGATCATGAAGCTCTTGGCGTGAGAGTCTTCAAGCATTACGCTTTCAACACCTTAGAAGAGATAGCCTTTAAAACGTTTAGAAAACAAACCAAGATCGAACCTTTTCTACTCTTAATCCTCTCAACCCCGAACCCAAAGTAAACTACTCGCTACACATAGAGTAAATCAAGCAAAGCAGAAGAAACGAGACGATAAACATGAAAGAAAAACTGGATTAAACGATAAAGATTCGAATACAAAAGCTTCAAAGAAAAACGAGTTCAACAATGGTGTTCTTCGTTAACCGGGAGAGAAAACATGAAAGAAAGGATAAGGATCTAAAAGTTATTGAAAAAGCATCTCGCCGCCTTGCCTAAAATTCCCAAACAAGCCAATGGTCCCCCCTTCGCTAACAGCCAAAAACGGTTGAAAGGACAGAAATCGACCACTGGATCGAGTGGTTCTCTCGATTATATCTGGGCATCGTGTCTTCGGCTCGATCCGGGTCTCGATCTTCATCGGCGAATCGAGTGTTGCATCCGATCTCGGTATCGATCTTCGGGTGGATCGAGTGGTGTACTCGATCTGGCTCTCGCTCTGCATGGCGTCATTTACATCCGTACCGATTGATCGATCGCTTCACTCGATCTCCGTCTCGATCATTCTCCTAGGATCGCGTAGTTGGCTCGATCTTCTGGTCGATCAACTCCTAGATCGACCGGCCATGCTCGATCTGCTCCTCGATCACTGGTCCTTAGCATATTTCCTAGCTCCCACGAACTGCTACATCAGCCTCCACACGCCCACGAACCTCCATGACTCCAAAGCAGCCAGAAACAACCTGAATGTGATGCAAAATTCACGGAAAATGCATATGCTGATGCAAGAATGCTCTAGGACCCTAAGTGATGCAATCTAACCTAAAACATGATACAAATGCATGAAAAACTAACTAATGAGTATGCAAAATGTATGCAATATGCAATAACATCAACTCCCCCAAACTTACTTCTTGCTTGCCCTCAAGCAACAAAAAAAAACAAGTAAGGAAGAGAGGTTTTTAGGAAAATCAAAGGGGTTTTAAACTTTTCGCAAAGGTGCCTTTCAAATGGATCATCTCAATGTCCTAGTTAACAATTCTAAAATGCTATCCCTACACTCATACTCCAAAGAACTTAGCCATACTCATCACACAAAGAAATTCAAATCATGACTTTCCTATTCCTAACAATCAAAGAAACTCATCCTTTAACATTCATTAACATTCGAACCATGAATCAAACTTATGCACTTTAAAGCAAAACACATTTGGCTAAGGGTTATGGTTATGAGCATAGAATGATCTCATTTGAAAAGGGTTTATAATCATAACAAGGGTTTCTCTCAAAAATGGTTTGAACTTATGCATAATGCTAAAGGTAAAGATAATTTATGCATACATGATTAGATTCTCATCTACCCATGTAAACTATCAAATGATCCTATACCCCTCTCATTTAAGAAGTTTAATCCTCACTCACCACTTAAGAGTCTACCCTTTCTTCTCACACTTAGGAATCCCCAATTCAAAACAAAGACATTTTTAAACTTTTTAGGCTAGTGAAAAGGTTTTGAAAAATACTTTTGCTCTTAGAAATTTCTTATTAGTAGCTCTCTTATTATTATTATTTTTTTTTCTTTTTATTTTTTTTTATTTGGCACTTAGGCTCTTTTTACTTATTTTTCTTTTCTTTTTCTCTTTTTTTTTTATTTTTATTTATTATGAGAGAGCTACCTTCTGAAATTAGAGCATACTTAGTTTTAAAAGCAAACCTTTCACTTAAAACTTCATTTCTTTCCTTAAAACACAAACTCTTTGAAACCGAAACAATTAGACTAAAAGTTATTGAAAAAGGATAAGGATCTAAAAGTTATTGAAAAAGCATCTCGCCGCCTTGCCTAAAATGCCCAAACAAGCCAATGGTCCCCCCTTCGCTAACAGCCAAAAACGGTTGAAAGGCCAGAAATCGACCACTGGATCGAGTGGTACTCTCGATCACATCTGGGCATCGTGTCTTCAGCTCGATCTTCATCGGCGAATCGAGTGTTGCATCCGATCTCGGTATCGATCTTCGGGTGGATCGAGTGGTGTACTCGATCTGGCTCTCGCTCTGCATGGCGTCATTTACGTCCGTACCGATTGATCGATCGCTTCACTCGATCTCCGTCTCGATCATTCTCCTAGGATCGCCTTGTTGGCTCGATCTTCTGGTCGATCAACTCCTAGATCGACCGGCCATGCTCGATCTGCTCCTCGATCACTGGTCTTTAGCATATTTCCGAGCTCCCACGAACTGCTACATCAGCCTCCACACGCCCACGAACCTCCATGACTCCAAAGCAGCCAGAAATAACCTGAATGTGATGCAAAATGCAAGGAAAATGCATATGCTGATGCAAGAATGCTCTAGGACCCTAAGTGATGCAATCTAACCTAAAACATGATACAAATGCATGAAAAACTAACTAATGAGTATGCAAAATGTATGCAATATGCAATAACATCAGCAAGCTGAAATCAAGGTGGAGCGGACCGTTCGTGATTCAAGAAGTCTTGCCGTATGGAGCTGTTACTCTGATGGGAAAAAGTGGCAGTGCATTCACCGTCAACGGACACAGAGTCAAGCCTTACTTGGCAGACAGCTATGACAAGGAGAGTACCTCGGTGCTTCTCCAAGACCCACCATCCGCCTAGACCAAGTAAGGTCTAGCTAAAGACGTTAAAGAAACCGCACTTGGGAGGCATTCCCATGTTTATCTTGTACATATCTCTGCTTTATTTCCTTTTCAGTTTTATGTTTTTTTATTGCAAGTGTGTAGGAACAGGTATAAGGAGTCTAAGTCTTGACTTTGAGGGCTTAAAAAGGCAATAGGGGTTAGAATAAGGCTAGAGATCGAGTGCTAGATCGAATGATCCTGGCTCGATCTTTTCTAGATCGAGTCAGTGAATCGAGAGGAGCCAGTCGATCTAGACGAGAACGAGTGACAAGATCGACCTTGACGAAAAAGGATCGATCGATCCAAATCGGATCGACCGATCTATCTTCTCTCGGGAAAATCTGTTGAAAACAGATCGATCACTCGACTCGATCCATCACTCAATCTATGCCAAATCGACCCCTAAATCGAGGACATAGCTCGATCATGAGGACTTAGCCGAGGAGCCAACATCTCAATGATCGAGAGAGCCAATAGATCCAGGACTCGATTCACTATGAATCGAGTCTCAAATCGAGTAACCCTCTCGATCTAAGCCATTTGGGCATGAGATCGAGTCCTAGATCGACCAAACGGACTCGATCTCATGCCGAGGTAACATTTTTCTTTCCCTCCTTTACTCTTTTCCCTCCAACTTTTGAATTCAAAACTTGGTCATGGCAAGCATCTTTGACCATGAAAGAGGTGCCTTGACCAAGACTTTGTCAGAAACCACTTTGACTACCCATTGTTTTGGTTTTGCTAAGTCTTTAAATATTTCAAACAACCTCTCACCCTCTCATTCCTGTTTTGCTCGAGAATTTTAAACAAAGAGAGTGAGAGTTTCAATTTTCAAAAGCTAGCAAAGATATTCTGAACTTCTTGCAAAGGTATTTTCAAAGATTTAATGGTTTAATTTTAGAAAATCTCCTTTAATATCGCAAGATCTTGTTTTAGAATATAGGATCGGTTTTGAATTTTTAAAACTAGCTAAGTAAAAGGAAAAATTGTAGATTTTTCAGTATCTAATGATTTGATTCCCTTTTATTTAGCTATGATTTTTATTTATTCCCCAAAATTCTAGGGTTGCCTTTTATAAATTCTCTCCTTCTCTTCTCTCATTCTCATCAAACCGCCGTGTACTTATCAATATCTTTAGAAATTTGTTTCAGGAACCATGGCCCCAAAGAGAACAAGAGAGGAGCAAGCACAAGAAGGAGAAGGACAAAGTTCAAGAGAGGGTTAGATGGAGCAAGGATGAGAAGAGGGATAAGAAGCGGTTAGAGAGGCTCCGGTTTGAGCCTACCAAGTTTGCTGATCGAGAGCTGTTGTCTAAGCTCGGGATTCTTGGGGACTTCGAGCAACTCCTCAAGAACATTGGCTTAAGATGTCTGTCACGGATGGATTGCCCAACCATTCCTGAAGTGACAATAGACTTCCTTGCCACCTTGGAGTTCCGGTATGAGAATCCTAGTGCACCCGTCCCTTCTCAAGGCCGCCTCTACTTCAAAGTTGGACGTCAAGCCTATACACTCTCCATCCCTGAGCTATGCCAAGCCTACGGCCTCAACGCTGATGCATACAAGGTCGAGTTCCCAGCCTTCAAGAAAGCAGACGAGTTTTGGGATCTGATCAGCAATCAGGACTACAAAGCCAACACCGCCAAGATCAAGCGAGTAAGGAGTCCGGTGCTGAGGTACACTCTGAAGCTGATTGCCAACACGTTCAGTGGAAGGTCTGTTGCCCCTACGGTCACGAAGACAGAGCTGTGCTTCCTGTTCCAAGGCGTGAAGCACTTGGTGTGTGATCCGGATGCAAACGACGAGCCTATGGAGGATGAAATCGGCGATGAAGTGAACTACGGCTGTGTGCTCGCGGCTTCCTTGGTGAAGTACAAGGCTTATGTCTTACGGTGCAAGGCAACCTCCTCTTACATTGGCGGTTTCCTTACTCCTCTGTTCGTGCAAGCCGGTGTGCCCATTCATGACTTTGCTCACGTCCCAAACAGAGCTTTCATGGATGAAGCATACATGAGGAATACTGATAGCTTGGAACGCACGCCAGCAGAAGGGTTCTATGCCTACCTCTTCATTGATGACGAGATAAAAAGAGAGTGTGCATCCTTCCCAATAGAGATGAAACCGAGCTGCTTGGTGTTGGGAACATCGAGTTCTTGTCCATGGAGGAAGAATGCTTTGCCCCTTTAGGAGGACCGCCTGCTTCAGCCATTGCCCCGCGTCAAAGGTCAGAGTCTCCAGGCACGGAAGACGAGATGCCCGAAGCTTACACACTTCCCAAGCTAGACTTTGAGCCGAGGACAAAAACCGAGAAGTTCCTAGCATCGGTGGTAGAGATGCAAAGGAAGATCAATAAGTGGCAAGGCAAGATGCTGAAGAAGCTTGGGAAAAAAGTCAAAGCACTTCAGGGAGGCACGCCTAAGCCAGCTGCAAGTCAAGAGATGCAACAACCCGAGAAGAGAAGGCTCTCAACCGGAGGAGTTGTGATCCGCGAGACCCAAGGAGACAACATTCAGCCGGCGTGCCACTCTCTCCAAGAACCAGCTGACAAAGGCAAAGCAACAATCTCTAGCTTCTCTGGAACATCCTCAAGTTCCAGCCGAGCCTAGACCAGAGGTAAACAACCTTCTTCCATTGTATATAACCGCTCATGTTTGTTTCTTGCATTGTGTTTTGATGCTCATTCGGATGAGTTTGCCACCGGGACGGTGTCAAGCAAGTTTGGGGGAGTATATGTGTGATTTAGTCTTGTGTTCTTTGATCTTATTTTCCTTTTGTGCACCCTTGAGTCTTAGTTCATGAAAAATTGGTAAAATTTTTCAAAATTTTTTTTCAAAGATTCATGTAGTTGCATTCATCTTTTCAAAAACATGTTAGGATTGAGTCTAGAGTTTCTCATATCACCTAGGTTGTTTGCATTTTGCATAAGGGGTTAGAATTTCTTACAAAGGTGTTTTTACTTATGAATTGTTTCAATGCCCTAGTTGGTAGTTCTCTAATGCTTTGTCTATGCTTTGAAAGTAAGTTCTTACCATGCTTGGATCACTTGTTAGGATTTTCGTGGCTTGAATTGAACTCTCATGATTTGAAACTCATTCTAATAAGTGAAAACCTTAATCTGAAATTCTAATTATCATTCTTATGCATTTGAAAATGAACACATGGTTTTAAAATATTTAGCCTCTCTTCTTCCTTTTTACCACTCTTTGTGAGCCTAAGTAGAACTCCCTCCTTGAACCTTACCCTCCTTTGAAGCCAAATGTTCTTGTGTGACACCTTTGTGAGGCCTTCCTTTCGGATTGAACTTGGCATAAAGTGTTAGATTTAGGCGACATGATTTGGTTTTCATATTGTTGCTAGCTTTGCATTTTGAAGCTAGCTGTAGGCTTAGGATAAGTTTGGGGGATCATTGGGGTTGCTTTCTTATCTATTTGTTTTCGGTTTCAAAGAGTTTGTGTTTAAAGGAAAGAAATGAGGTTTTAAGTGAAAGGTTATTTTAAAAAAAAAAAAACTAAGTATGCTCTAATTTCAGGAAGTAGCTCTCCATAATAAAATAAAAAAAAAAGAAAAAAGAAAAGAAAAAGAACTAAAAAAGAGCCTAAGTGCCAAATAAAGAAAAAAAAATAAAAGAAAAAAATAATAATAATAATAAAAGAGCTACCAATAAAAAATTTCTAAAGAGCAAAAGTATTTTTTAAAACCTTTTCACTAGCCTAAAAGTTTAAAAATGTCTTTATTTTGAATTGGGGATTGCTAAATTTGTGAAGGAAAGGGTAGACTCTTAAGTGGTGAGTGAGGATAACATTTCTTAAATGAGAGGGGTATAGGATCATTTGATAGTTTACATGGGTAGATGAGAATCTAATCATGTATGCATAAATTGTCTTTACATTTAGCATTATGCATAAGTTCAACCATTTTCGAGAAAAACCTTAATCTATTTATAAACCCTTTTCAAATGAGATCATTCTATGCTCATAACCACAACCCTTAGCCAAATGTGTTTTGCTTTAAAGTGCATAAGTTTGATTCATGGTTCGAATGTTAATGAATGTTAAAGGATGAGTTTCTTTGATTGTTAGGAATAGGAGAGTCATGATTTGAATTTCTTTGTGTGATGAGTATGGCTAAGTTCTTTGGAGTATGAGTGTAAGCATAGCATTTTAGAACTGTTAACTAGGACATTGAGATTGATTCATTTGAAAGACACATTTGCAAAAGTTTAAAACCCCATTAATTTTTCTGAAAACCTCTCTTCCTTACTTATTTTCTGTTGCTTGAGGGCAATCAAGAAGTAAGTTTGGGGGAGTTGATGTCATTACATATTGCATACATTTTGCATACTCATTAGTCAGTTTTTCATGCATTTGTATCACGTTTTAGGTTAGATTGCATCACTTAGGGTCCTAGAGCATTCTTGCATCAGCATACGCATTTTTCTTGCATTTTGCATCACATTCAGGTTGTTTTTGGCTGCTTTGGAGTCGTGGAGGTTCGTGGACGTGTTGAAGCTGATGTAGCAGTTCGTGGGAGCTCGGAAATATGCTAAGGACCAGAGATCGAGGAGCAGATCGAGCATGGCCGGTCGATCTAGGAGTTGATCGACCAGAAGATTGAGCCAACTAGGTGATCCAAGGAAAATAATCGAGACGGAGATCGAGTGAAGCAATCGATCAATCGGTACGGACGTAAATGACGCCATGCAGAGCGAGAGACAAATCGATTACACCACTCGATCCAGCCGAAGATCGATACCGAGATCGGATGCAACACTCGATTCGCCGATGAAGATCGAGACCCAGATCGAGCCGAAGACACGATGTCCGGATATGATCGAGAGAACCACCCGATCCTGGAGTCGATTTCTGTCCTTTACCGTTTTTGGCTGCTAGCGAAGGGGGGACCATTGGCTTGTTTGGGCATTTTAGGCAAGGCGGCGACGCCCTTTTTCAATAACTTTTTTAGATCCTTATCTTCTTCTTTATGTTTTTCTCTCTCGTTTTCATGAAGAACACTATTGTTGAAACTCTTTTTTCTCTTAAGCTTTTGTATTCGAATCATTATCGTTTAATCCAGTTTTCCTTTCATGTTCATCGTCTTGTTTCATATGCTTTGCTTGATTTACTCTATGTGTAGCGAGTAGTTCCTTTGGGTTCGGGGTTGAGAGGATTAAGGGGTAGAAAGGGTTTCGATCTTGGGGTTTTTCTAAACGTTTTTAAAGGCTATCTCTTCTAAGGTGTTGAAAGCTTAAAGCTTCAAGACTCTCACGCCAAGAGCTTCATGATCCGAGAGGTTCCTTACCTTGACAGGATCCAGGAGCCTCGGAAGATCACACCTTAGAGACTAGTTACCCCTTCCCAAAAGCCATGGAAGTTTGGGGGACTAGTTAAGCCATTTACTTGAAGTTTGTTTTCCTTGCCTTTCGACCTCTCTTTCCACCAAAAGCCATGGGTTTGGAGGAGAGGATGAAAGAGTGATCTATACCGAAAGCCACGGATAGATCTTGTTTTGTTTTCAAGGCTTAGAGATCCTCACCAAGTGAGTCGATCTAAAGTTTTAAACCCAAGGTCGAACCTTTGAAACCCCTAACCATGAATCTCAACCCTAGCCCCTTTCTTTTAGCATCTTTACGTCTCATTTCATCTTTCGCTTGTTATCTGATAGCATCCTGGTCATTAGCTTTACTGCTTTTACATTTTTAGACGAGATCGATTGTTACTGCTCGGTCTAGTGGTCGATCTCAAGGTCGATCCACTAGTCGAATTTTAATAATTCGAAGCTCTTTCCTTTAATTAATCCGTTTGTTTCTCGTGGTAGTTGCTTCCTATCTAGTATTTTTAAAATAGGTTTCACTCTGTTTAGGTTGTTGCATCTAGTTCTTAGATATTTTCTCATAAACTTTCTCATTTTGCTTAGATTTGCTTTAGTCCTTGCATTCTCTGTGCATTCTCTATCTCCTAGAAGTGGATTGACTCTCTCTTGCTTGCTATACTACGACATTGCTTGCATTAGAGTTTGATAACCTCTCTGCATCATAAACCCTCGCTAGAAAGCGTTTATCACTAGGATGATAGAAAATACAAAGAGAATGCAAGAACTATTGCAAATCTAAGCGAAACGAGATAGGTTTTGAGAAAATCCCTAAAAACTAGATGCAGCAACTAAATGGAATGCAACCTATTTTAAAAATTCCAGGAATGATCAAACTACCACGAGGAACAAACAGCATAATTAAAGGACAAAGCTTCGAATTACTAAAATTTGACTACTGGATCGATCATGAGATCGACCACTAGATCGAGCAATAACAATCTATCTCATCTAAAATTGCAAGAACAGTAAAACTAACGACCAGGATGCTATCAAAGATCAAGCGAATGACGAGAGAAGATGTAAAGATGCTAAAAGAGAGGGCCTAGGGTTGAGATTCATGGTCAGGGGTTTCAAAGATTCGACCTTGGGTTGAAAACTTTAAATCGACTCACTTTGTGAGAATCTCTAATCCTTGAAAACTAAACAAGATCTATCCGTGGCTTTCGGTATAGATCACTCCTTCATCCTCTCCTCCAAACCCAAGGCTTTTGGTGGAAAGGGAGGTCGAAGGGCATGGAAAACAGATTTCAAATGAGTGGCTTAACTAGTCCCCCAAACTTCCATGGCTTTTGGGAAGGGGTAACTAGTCTCTAGGGTGTGATCTTCAGAGGTCCCTGAATCCTGTCAAGGTAAGGAACCTCTCGGATCATGAAGCTCTTGGCGTGAGAGTCTTCAAGCTTTGAGAGCTCAACACCCTCGAAGAGATAGCCATTAAAACACTTAGAAAACGCCATGATCGAAACCCTTTAGACCCCTTAATCATCTCAACCCCGAACCCAAATGAACTACTCACTACACATAAGGTAAATCAAGCAAAGCATGGAAAAGGAAACGATGAACATGAAAAGAAAACTAGATTAAGCTGAAATGATTCGATTACAAGCTAAAGAAAACTCAAGGTTCGACAATGGTGTTCTTTTTCAAAACCAGAGAGAAAACATAAAAAAAAAGATAAGGATGAAAAGTTATGTGGGAAAAGGACGTCCCCGCCTTCCCAAAATGGCCAAAACAAGCTGATGGTCCCCCCTCGCTAGCGGCCAAAAGTGGTTGAAAGGACAGAGATCGACTCTGGGATCGAGCGGTTCTCTCGATCATCTCTGAACATCGTGTCTCCAGCTCGATCTGGGTCTCGATCATCTTCGGCGGATCGAGTGTTGCATCCGATCTCGGTATCGATCTTCGGTTGGATCGGGTGGTGTACTCGATCTGGCTCTCGCTCTGCATGGCGTCATTTACGTCCGTACCGTTTGATCGACTGCTTCACTCGATCCTCGTCTCGATTATTCTCCTTGGATCGCCTGGTCTTCTCGATCTTCTGGTTGATCACATCCTAGATCGACCGGCCATGCTCGATCTGTTCCTCGATCTCTGATCCTTAGCAAATATCCGAGCTTCCACGAGCCGCTGCAACAGCTTCAGCACGTCCACGGACCTCCACGACTCCAAAGCAGCCAGAAACAACCTGAATGTGATGCAAAATGCAAGGAACATGCGTGTGCTGGTGCAAGAATGCTCTAGGACTCTAAGTGATGCAATCTAGTCTAAAATGCGATGTAAATGCAAGAAAAGCTAACTAATGAGTATGCAAAATGTATGTAATATGCAGTAATATCAACTCCCCCAAACTTACTTCTTGCTTGCCCTCAAGCAACATAAAATAAGTAAGGAAGAGAGGTTTTAAGAAAAACGAATGGGGGTTTAAGCTTCTTGCAAAGGTGCCTTTCAAATGAATCAATCTCAATGTCCTAGTTAACCGTTCTAAAATGCTATGCTCACACTCATACTCCAAAGAACTTAGCCATACTCATCACAAAAAAAAATTCAGATCATGACTCTCCTATTCCTAACAATCAAAGAAACTCATCCCTTAACATTTATTAACATTCGAACCATGAATCAAACTTATGCACTTTAAAGCAAAGCACATTTGGCTAAGGGTGAAGGTTATGAGCATTGAATGATCTCATTTGAAAAGGGTTTTCAATTAAAACAAGGGTTTCTCTCAAAAATGGTTGAACTTATGCATAATGTTAAAGGTAAAGACAATTGATGCATAAATGATCAGATTCTCATCTACCAATGTAAACTAACAATGATCCTAAACCCCTCTCATTTATCAACTTTTATCCTCACTCACCACTTAGAATCTACCATTTTTCTTCTCAAAACTTTAGCAATCCCCAATTCGAAACAAAGACATTTTTAAACTCTTTAGGCTAGTGAAAAGGTTTTTGAAAATAACTTTGCTCTTTAAATATTTCTTATTGGTAGCTCTCTTATTTATTTTTTTTTTCTTTTTCTTTTTACTTTTATTTGGGAGAGCTACCTCCTGAAATTTATTAGAGCATATATAGTTTATAAACACAACCTTTCACTTAAAACCTATTTCTTTCTTTTAAACACCAAACTCTTTGAAACCGAGAACAAATAGAAATAAAAACAACCCCAATGAACCCCCAAACTTATCATAAGCCTATACCTAGCTTCAAAATGCAAAGCTAGCAATCATATGAGAATCAATTCATGTCGCCTAAAGCTAACACTTTATGCTAAGTTCAAAACCGAAAAGAAGGCCTCACAATGATGTCACACAAGAAATATTTGGCTTCAAAGAAGGGTAAGGGTCAAGGTGGGGGTTCTACTTAGGCTCACAAAGAGTGGTAAAAAGAAAGAAGAGAGCCTAAATATTTTTAAAACCATGTGTTCATTTTCAAATGCATATGGATGATAATTAAAATTTCAGGTTAAGGTTTTCACTTATTAGGACAAGTTTCAAATCATGAGACTTCAATTTAAGTCACAAAAATCCTAGCAAGTGATCCAAGCATGGTAAGAACTTACTTTCAAAGCATAGACAAAGCATTAGAGAACTACTAACTAGGGCATTAAAACAATTGATGAGTATAAAACACCTTTTTAAGAAACTTTAACCCCTTATGCAAATGCAAACAACCTAGATGCTAATGAGAAATTCTAGATGCAATCGTAACATGTTTTGACAAGATGAATGCAACTACATGAATCTTTGAAAATTTTTTTAAAAATTTTACCAATTTTTCATGAACTAAAGACTCAAGGATGCTAAAAGAAAATAAAATCACAAAACACATGTCAAATCACACATGTACTCCCCCAAACTTTCGTGACACCGTCCCGGTGGCAAACAAATTCAAAGGAGCACCAACAGAAAGCAAAAAGAAACAAATATGAGTGGTTATGTACAATGGAAGAAGGTTGTTACCTCTGGTCTAGTCTCGGCTGGAACTTGAGGATGTTCCAGAGGAGCTAGAGACTGTTGTTTTTCCCTTGTCGGCTGGTTCTTGGAGAGAATGGCGTGCCGGCTGAATGGTGCTGCTTTGTGTCTCGCGGATGACAACTCCACCGGTTGAGATCCTTCTCTTCTCGGGTTGGTGAAACTCTTTACTTAAATCCTTCTTAGGCGAGCCTCCTTGAAGTGCCTTGACTTTCTTGCCAAGTTTCTTGAGCATTTTGCCTTGCCACTTATTGATTTTCACAACAGATGCTAGGAACTTCTCTGTTTTGGATCTCGGCTCAAAGTCTAACTTGGGAAGGGTGTAGGCTTCGGGTATCTCATCTTCCGTGGCTGGAGACTCGGACCTTTGACGAGGAGCAATCGCCTGGGCGGGTGGTCCTCCTAGAGGAGCAAAGCACTCCTCTTCTGTGGGCAAGAACTCGATGTTCCCAACACCAAGCAGCTCGGTCTCGTCTTTGTTTGGCTGGATGCACACTCTCTTCTTGTCTTCGTCGTCTATGAAGAGGTAAGCGTAGAACCCTTCTGCTGGCGTGCGTCCCAAGCTGTCGGTATTCCTCATGTAGGCCTCATCCATGAAAGCTCTGGCTGGTACATGTGCGAAGTCGTGTATAGGCACACCAGCTTGCAAGAATAGAGGAGTGAGGAAGCCACCAATGTAAGAAGAAGTTGCCTTGCACCGCAAGCACACATCCGTAGTAAGAAGAGGCAGCAAGCACACATCCGTAGTTCACCTTGTCGCCGAGCTCATCCTCCAAAGGGTCGTCATTTGCATCCGGATCACACACCAAGTGCTTCACGCCTTGGACCAGGAAGCAAAGCTCGGTCTTTGTGACCGTGGGAGCAACTGATCTTCCGCTAAACATGTTGGCAATCAGCTTCAGAGTGTACCTCAGCACCGGGCTTCTCACTCTCTTGATCTTGGCGGTGTTGGCTTTGTAGTCCTCGTTGCTAATCAGGTCCCAAAATTCGTCTGCTCGTTTGAAGGCGGGGAACTCGACCTTGTTGGCATCCGCGTTGAGACCATACGCTTGACATAGCTCGAGGATGGAGAGGGTGTAGGCTTAATGTCCAACCTTGAAGTAGAGGCGACCTTGTGAAGGAACGGGTGTGCTAGGATTCTCGTAACGGAACTCCAATGTGGCAAGGAAGTCTATTGTCACTTCTGGAATGGTTGGGCAATCCATCCGTGATAGACATCTTAGGCCAATGTTCTTGAGGAGTTGGTCGAAATCCTCAACAATCCCTAGCTTGAACAGCAGCTCTCGATCCGCAAACTTGGTAGGCTCAAACCGAAGCCTTTCAAGCCGTTTCTTATCCCTCTTCTCATCCTTATTCCATCTGACCCTCTCTTGAACAGCCACCTCTTGTCCTTCTCCCTCTTGTGCTGTCTCTTCTCTTGTTCTCTCGGGGGCCATTGTACCTGAAACAAATTTTCTCAAGAGGTTTGATAAGCAAAACGGCGGTTTGATGAGAATAAGAGAGGAGAAGGAGAAAACTTATAAATCCTACCCTAGAATTTTGGGGAATTAATAAAAATTATAGCTAAATAAAGGAGAATCAAATCTTTAGGTACTAGAAAATCTAGAATTATTCCTTTTACTTAGCTAAATTTTAAAAATCAAAACCGACCCTATCTTCTAGAACAATATCTTGCGAATTTAAAGGAAATTTTCCTAAAGATAAATCATTAAATTCTGAAAATGCCTTTGCAAGAATGTTAAAGATTTTTGCTAGCCTCTGAAAACCAAAAACTCTCACTCTCTTTGTTTAAAATTATCGAGAAAACAAGAATGAGAGGGTGAGAAGTTGTTGAAACATTTAAAGACTAGCAAAAAGCAAAACCATGGGTAGTAAATGTGGTTTTCTGACAAAGTCTTGGTCAAGGCACATCTTTCATGGTCAAAGATGCTTGTCTTGACCAAGTTTTGAATTTAAAAATTGGAGGGAAAAGAATAAAGGAGGGAAAGAAAATGTTACCTCGGCATTAGATCGAGTCCATTTGGTCGATCTAGGACTCGATCTCATGCCCATAATGGCTTAGATCGAGAGGGTTACTCGATTTGAGACTCGATTCATCATGAATCGAGTCTTGGATCGATTGGCTCCCTCGATCATTGAGATGTTGGGTCTACGGCTAAGTCCTTATGATCGAGCTATGTCCTCGATTTAGGGGTCGATATGGCATAGATCGAGTGATGGATCGAGTCGAGTAATCGATCTATTTTCAACAGATTTTCCCAAGAGAAATTAGATCGGTCGATCCATTTTGGATCGATCGATCCTTTTTCGTCAAGGTCGATCTAATCACTCGTTCTCGTCTAGATCAACTGGCTCCTCTCGATTCACTGACTCGATCTAGCACTCGATCTCTAGCCTTTTCTTAACCCCTATCGCCTCTTTTGGACTCTAAGATCGAGGTTTAGACTCCTCATACCTGTTCCTACACACTTGCAAAATAATAACATAAAACTGAAAGAGAAATAAAGCAGAAATATGTACAGGATAGACATGGGAATGCCTCCCAAGTGCGCTTTCTTTAACGTCTTTAGCTAGAATTTACTTGGTTTAGGCGGATGGTGGGTCTGAGAGAAGCACCGAGGTACTCTCCTTGTCATAGCTGTCTGCCAAGTAAGGCTTGACTCTGTGTCCGTTGACGGTGAATGCACTGCCACTCTGTCCCATCAATGTAACAGCTCCATAAGGCAACACTTCTTGGATCACAAACGGCCTGCTCCACCTTGACTTCAGCTTTCCCGGGAAGAGTTTGAGTCTTGAGTTGTACAGCAACACTAAACCTCCTTCCTTAAGATCCTTGGCAGCTAACTTCTTGTCGTGAGCTTCCTTAGTCAGCTCCTTGTATATCCGAGAGCTCTCATAAGCGTTCAGTCTTAACTCGTCGAGTTCATGTAGCTGAATAAGGCGCCTCTCCTGAGCAGTCTTGAGGTCAAAGTTCAGCCTCTTCACAGCCCACAACGCACGGTGTTCCAGCTCAACCGGGAGATGACAGCCCTTGCCATAGAGTAGAGTGAAAGGGGTTGTACCAATCGGTGTTTTAAATGCGGTACGGTAGGCCCAAAGAGCGTCATCCAGCTTTACTGCCCAGTCTTTCCTTGTTGCTCCGACAGTCTTCTCCAATATAGCCTTGATTTGCCGGTTGGAGACTTCCACTTGACCGCTTGTTTGAGGATGATACGCTGTAGCCATCTTATGCTTAAGGCCATACTTTCTCAAGAGGTTCTCAAAAACCTTTTTTATGAAGTGGCTTCCTCCATCGCTTATAACCACCTTAGGTACTCCAAACCTCGGGAAAATGATACTCTTAAACAGCTTGATTACCACCTTAGAGTCGTTTGTAGGGTAAGCAATAGCCTCAACCCATTTAGAGACATAATCCACTGCTACAAGGATGTACTTGTTGCCATATGAAGAAGGAAATGGCCTCATGAAGTCTATGCCCCACGCGTCGAACACGTCAACCTTGAAGATGGGAACCTGAGGCATTTCGTTCCTCTTAGTGATATTCCCTGCTCGTTGAAATTCCTCACAGCTCTTCACAAACTCGTGTGCATCTTTGAAGATGGACGGCCACCAGAAACCGGCTTGCAACACTTTCGTGGCAGTTTTGAATGAAGCAAAGTGTCCTCCGTAAGAAGAGCCATGGCAATGGTAGAGGATTTCTCTAGCTTCTTCCTTTGTAACACACCTCCGGTACAAACTGTTCACTCCTCTCTTGTATAAGTAGGGCTCGTCCCAAAAGTAGTTACTAGCCTCTCTCATGAACCGCTTCTTGTGATAGCTGTTGAGATGTGTTGGCTCCTCACCACACGCTAAATAGTTCACTACATCAGCATACCACGGTAGATCCTCCTCTTTGAAACTCAACACCTCTTCAAACCGCCATTCTAGCTTTCCACAAACAGCCGTGGTGATCGCCATGAGTTGCTCTTCTGGAAGCGAGTCATCTAAGGGAAGAAACTCGTTGATCCTTAGCCGTGAGAGATGGTCAGCGACTCCGTTTTCTATTCCCTTCTTGTCTCTAATCTCCATGTCAAACTCCTGGAGCAAGAGAATAAACCTCAAGAGCCGAGGCTTAGTGTCTTTCTTCGAATAGATGTATCGCAAAGCCGCGTGATCCGTGTAGACAATAGCCTTGGAACCAACAAGATATGATCTGAACTTCTCAAAGGCGAAAACTACTGCAAGCAACTCCTTCTCTGCAGTGGTGTACCTTGTTTGCGTGTCATCCAAGGTTCTTGAAGCATAGTAGATCAAGTTTAGCTTCTTGTCTTTCTTCTGACCAAGAACGGCTCCTATGGCGTAGTCACTAGCATCACACATGATCTCAAAGGGTGGAGACCAGTCTGGTGCTTGAACTATAGGGGCTGATGTAAGGGCGTCCTTGATGGTCACGAAAGCTCGCGAACACTCCTCATCAAACACAAACTCAGCTTCTTTGCACAACAACCATGTAAGAGGGCGTGCAATCTTGGAGAAATCCTTGATGAAGCGCCTATTGAACCCGGCATGTCCCAAGAAACTTCTGATTCCCTTAACGTTAACCGGTGGCTCAAGACCCATCATGACTTCCACTTTAACCTGATCAACCACAATGCCCTTCTCTGATATCTTATGACCAAGCACGATCCCTTCCTTAACCATAAAGTGGCATTTCTCCCAGTTTAGCACCAAGTTTGTCTCTTCACAACGCTTTAGTATCCTGCCAAGATTCAACAAACACGCAGAAAAGGACGCACCATAGACAGAGAAGTCATCCATGAACACCTCTACCATCTCCTCTATTAGATCGGAGAAGATCGACATCATACACCGCTGAAACGTAGCCGGTGCATTACACAATCCAAACGGCATCCTTCGATATGCGAAGGTACCATAGGGACATGTGAAGGTCGTCTTCTCCTGATCATTTGGGTGAATTGGTATCTGAAAGAAACCGCTATACCAATCGAGGAAACAGTAGTAAGGGTGATTAGCAAGTCTCTCAAGCATTTGATCAATAAAAGGCAAAGGGAAATGATCTTTCCTAGTCGCAAGGTTAAGTTTCCAATAATCAATATACATCCTATGACCAGTGATGGTTCTAGTAGGAAAAAGCTCATCCTTTTCATTCCTTATGACCGTGATCCCTCCCTTCTTAGGCACCACGTGTACAGGAGAAACCCACGTGCTGTCACTTATGGGATAGATCACGTCAGCCTCTAAAAGCTTAAGGATCTCTTTCTTAACAACCTCTTTCAAATTAGGATTCAAACGCCTTTGATGTTCTATAGAAGAGGCATTCTCATTATCCAAGTGAATCCTATGAGTGCAAAGCATTGGTGAAAGGCCCTTATTGTCACTTAAAGAGTACCCAATGGCCTTCCTATACTTTCTCAGCTCAGTCAGGAGCGAGTGCAACTCATCATCACTTAAGTTTTCATTCACAATCACGGGATAAGTGTTATTAGGCCCTAAAAATACATACCTTAGCCCTTTTGGGAGCTCCTTAAGGTCCACCTTTGGGCTAGCAGCTCGCTCCAGTCATCGTCGTGGCTGTTGTTGTTGCTTTCGTCCTTGGAACCCGAGGCATGGCCCTTAAGACTGCTTTCCTCAACGGCTATCCCTTCTGAAATCGAGTCCTCCAATCGATCTTGCTCTCGATGTCGTCTAGATCGAGCAATTTCGCTCGATTCACTTACTCGATTTGATGGGGATCGAGTAAGGGATCGAGACGCTGAGTCGATCTCTGATGGGACTCGAAAATGATTGGAAGGTCTCTCTCGATCGTCGACTCGATTTTTTTTCCGGATCGATCATTCCTCTCGATCTGTCTGTCGATTGCTGCTCCGGATCGAGTTGTGTTCTCGATTGCCTTGTCGATCTGACTCCTGGATCGAGTGATAGCGTCGATCTCGGGGTCGATCTCAAGGCAGCAGCTTTCATCCTTCTTAACAATCTTCCTAGAATCCAGCAAGTTGACGTACTCATGGGTCCTCTGATCCACATAGCCAAACTCTCCTGGCTCCTTAGTCAGTACCAGCTTCAGATAGTCTTCCAGAGCCAGCTCTTCCAGCAACTCATCCGCTAAGGCATCCATCGTTTCAATGTAGAAAGCTTTCCCTTCTATGGTCGGCTTCTTCCGAACCTCACTGATATCGAAGTCCAGCCTTATATCCTTTCCCAAGTGCAAGGCGATCTTCCCGTTCTTGACGTCGATGATAGCCCCAGCGGTTGCAAGGAATGGTCTTCCTAAGATGAGTGGATCTTTAGGCTCTTCATCCATCTCTAATACGACAAAGTCCGTAGGCACGTTCACACCACTGATTCGCACCGGTAGATCTTCAAGCAGCCCCACTGGTAGCCTCACACTCCTATCAGCCAGTACAAACGAGATCCTACAGTCTTTAAAACGAGTAAAGCCAAGGTTCTTAGCCACGGAGTGAGGCATCAGGTTTATGCTAGCTCCGAGATCACATAGGCAACTCTTGAACTCTAGAGGACCTAAAGCGCAGGGTATAGTGAAGCTCCCAGGGACTCCCAACTTCTTAGGGACTATCTCCTTATGTATAACAGCACTACACTCTTCACTAAGGACAAGTACCTCCTTGCTTTCCTTATTCTTCTTCACGAGAGTGTCTTTGAAGAATTTGGCGCATTTAGGCATCATTGCAAGGCAGTCAACGAGAGGTAGCTTGATCTCCACGTCCTTAAGATGCTTCTTAAAGAGGAGTCTATGCTTCTCTATGAGTTGCTTCTTGAAACGGCCAGGAAAAGGCAGCTTAGGTATATACGGTGGAGGCACATAAGCATTCTTCTCCTTAGTAGTTTGCTCAGCTTTCTTCTCAGCAACTGCTTTGTCTCCTCTTCTTGGCCCTTGGATCCAGACATTGTCAAAGTTAATCTCATCATCAGCTGAAGGCTTACCCTCCCCCTCTTGAATTACAACGTCCTCGTTGTTCGTAGTAGAGACCGGAGGTTCTAGCTCTTTGCCGCTTCTTAACGTGATGGCGTTGGCATACTCGAACCACTTGTACTCGCTTTCCCCTTCTCTAGCTGCTTGATCTTGCTGTTTAAGTTGGTGATCTGAGTGTAGAAGTCAGTGAGAGACGAGTCTAGACGAGTGTTCATTTCGGCGAACTTCTGGTTTGTAGAGGCTTGCCCTTGTATCAGCTGTTGAAACATTGCCTGAACCGGATCAATTTGTTGTTGCATTGGCTGTTGCTGCTGAGGTGCAAAGCCCGGAGGGTAGTTAGGCGTATAACCCTTGTTACTTTGATGTTGCCCTTGGAAGTTTTTTTGCCCTTGACCTTGGAAACCACCACTCGGTTGAAAACCTTTGTTGTAAGGAATGAAAGGTTTTGCTTGCTGAGCAGGGTACACTTGATCCTTAGGGTTCGCAACGTTGGTGCTTTGGTAGGAGAGATTGTTGTTCTGGTTGTAGCCTTGGTTGTAGCCTTGAGGTTTGTAATTGTTCTGTCCCGCCACCCAATTGGCTTCTTCTTGGCTAAACTCAAGCTCCTCTTGATTCTCATCAGCTTCACCAACAAAGTGAACATGCTTCTGATTGGCTAACACCAGCTTATCTATCTTCTCATGCAAAGATTTCAGCTCCTTTTTGTGAGACTCTAGCTCGGATCCTCTCGGTGCATGGTCCTAGTCTTCAGCGTAGTTGCCATCACTCAATGCCAAGTTTTCTATCAGCTCCATACCCTCTTCTACCTCCTGACCAAGGAAGTTCCCTTTGCTAGCTGTGTCAAGCAACAACCTGATCTTTGGTGAAGCTCCACGGTATATGGTGCTGAGTAGGGTCTTCTCGCTGAAACCGTGATGAGGACATTGGATCATGTAGTCTTTGAAACGCTCCATTGCCTCGTTGAATGTCTCGTTGTTTCGTTGAGTGAAGCCGCTGATTTCGCTTCTCAACCGTGCTGTCCTGGTGCTATAAAAGAACTTTGAGAGAAAGGCCTTCTTACACTCGGCCCATGAGGTGATGGTGCCTTGTGGGAGGGTCTTCTCCCAATGCCTAGCCTTGTCTACGAGTGAAAAGGGAAAGAGACGCAGCTTGAAAGCATCTTCGGATATGTCATTGATCTTGATCATCCCACATACATGCTCGAAGTTGTCAAGGTGCTCCAAGGGATCTTCCATTGCTAAGCCGTGGAACTTGTTGTTTTGCACCATGGAGATGAAACCTGGCTTGATCTCGAAGTTGTTGTTCTGTACAGGAGGGGGAGTGATCCCAAACCTATTGTGATGAGTATTGGGAGCATCTCCGGCTCCTATGATCCTTGGGGGTCTAGCCGCGTGTTGGGGGTTTCCATTGCCCCTTCCCACTGCCCCATGAGCTGGAGGAGGTCCTTCTGGATGCTCGTGTTCAGCCATAGCTTCAAAGTCAACCAAACCGTGCTGAACAATCTCCTCAAAGGCTCTGGCTTGTTCTCATACTCTTCTTTGCCGTGAATGACCAAGCTGATCAATATTGTCCAAAGGTGGAAGTAGATTGTTATCTCCCCGTGAACTAAGATTCATTTACCCGAGAACACACGTTTGAGAGTAGAATGATTAGTAACTTAAACAAGGTAAAGACTTAGTCTTTGCTAAGTCCCAAATCTCTATGTTCTCTAAACAATCCTAGGATGGCAACGACGCCATTTGATAATCACTATGTTTGCAAGGGTGAGAATGCAATGAGGTTATCAAACTCAAATGCAAGACAGGTTGTAGCACAGTATGCAAGAGAGAGTCAATCCACGCCTAGGATGATAGAAAATACAAAGAGAATGCAAGGACTAATGCAAATCTAAGCGAAACGAGATAGGTTTTGAGAAAATCCATAAAAACTAGATGCAGCAACTAAATGGAATGCAACCTATTTTAAAAATACCAGGAATGATCAAACTACCATGATGAACAAACAGAATAATTAAAGGACAAAGCTTCGAATTACTAAAATTCGACTAGTGGATCGACCATGAGATCGACCACTAGATCGAGCAATAACAATCGATCTCGTCTAAAATTGCAAGAACAGTAAAACTAACGACCATGATGCTATCAAAGATCAAGCGAATGACGAGAGAGGATGTAAAGATGTTAAAAGAGAGGGCCTAGGGTTGAGATTCATGGTCAGGGGTTTCAAAGATTCGACCTTGGGTTGAAAACTTTAAATCGACTCACTTTCTGAGAATCTCTAAGCCTTGAAAACTAAACAAGATCTATCTGTGGCTTTCGGTATAGATCACTCCTTCATCCTCTCCTCCAAACCCATGGCT
The DNA here is from genome assembly GCA_911865555.2 of Thlaspi arvense. Classification (NCBI taxonomy): domain Eukaryota; kingdom Viridiplantae; phylum Streptophyta; class Magnoliopsida; order Brassicales; family Brassicaceae; genus Thlaspi; species Thlaspi arvense. The sequence continues at coordinate 19,865,679 of OU466860.2, forward strand.
TTTGTGGAAAGAGAGGTCGAAGGGCATGAAAAACAGATTTCAAATGAGTGGCTTAACTAGACCCCCAAACTTCCATGGCTTTTGGGAAGGGGTAACTAGTCTCTAGGGTGTGATCTTCAGAGGTCCCTGAATCCTGTCAAGGGACTTTCCGTAATTTCAGTGGTTCGAATATTGACAAAGTCCTCCTCCAGCATTTTATTATTTGTTAACCCCGATTAATTAAATAACCACTCTGTTAATAACCATCTTGCGTGTTGGTTTCATTTTACGTTCTTGCTTTATTTTTTTTCTTTCCCCGAAGATGACGAGTTTATATATATATATCTACGAAGAAATTGGTTACACCATGGAAAAGAGGGGAGAAAATGAAATGATGAAGGTAACAAGAAAGAAAAAGGTGGTCTCTACTTTCTCTTGATAGATTTGGAACAGTGACACGTTTCCTATAACTCTCCATTGATGTTGACCTTCCTTCTTTTTCTAACTATCAACATCGTTCTCTTCTCCATTTAACTTAACCATCAAGTGTATCTACATCCACTTATTATTTTTACTTACACAAACCAAAAAAATAAAAATAATAGAAAAATTATACTATCATATAGTATGAATGGTTAAGTTCAAGCTAAAGTGAAAAGAGGACAAGTCATAAAGACGAGCACAAACAAGTACCAACAAGCTACTGTGGAAGTGAAAGTTGAACCTCTCGGATTATGAAACTCTTGGCGTGAGAGTCTTCATGCTTTGAGAGCTCAACACCTTAGAAGAGATAGCCATTAAGACACTTAGAAAACCCCAAGATCCGTTCACCTTTCTTCGAGCCAAACTCTGTTTTTCCCTCAGAAACCCCACAAAACAAGGCTATTAGCTCGAGGTTATCAGATGAAAACTCAACACTTAGGGAAATATCCGATCGCTTACCAGTTTATCTCGGCGATGGTCGGTTCTGCTCGGCGATAACCTGATCTCTCTCGGATGTCCTCGGGATAAACTGTTTTTCTTAGGGTTTTTGATGTCATTGCATTTTGCATACATTTTGCATACTCATTAGGTAGTTTTTCATGCATTTGTATCATGTTTTAGGCTAGATTGCATCACTTAGGGTCCTAGAGCATTCTTGCATCAGCATATGCATTTTCTCTGCATTTTGCATCCATTCCAGGTTGTTTCCCGTTGCTTTGGAGACACGGAGGTTCGTGGAGGTGTGGAGGCCGATGTAGCAGTTCATAGAAGCTCGGGATTGTGCGAAGGACCAGTGATCGAGGAGCAGATCGAGCATGGCCGGTCGATCTAGGAGTTGATCGACCAGAAGATCGAGCCAACCAGGCGATCCAAGCTTTCAACCGTTTTTGGCTGTTAGCGAAGGGGGGACCATTGGACTGTTTCAAATGTTTTTTCGATAACTTTTAGATTTTCTAACTTTTTCCTTCAAGTTTTCTCTCTCGTTTTCGGAAGAACACCATTGTTGAACCAGTTTTCTTTTCAAGCTTTTGTATTCTCGAACCTTATCGTTTAATCTAGTCGTTGTTTCATGTTTATCGTTTCATCTCTTCCACCTTGCTTGATTTACTTTATGTGTAGTGAGTAGTTCACTTTGGGTTAGGGGTTGAGAGGATTAAGGGGTAGAAAAGGTTCGATCTTAGTTTGTTTTCTAAACGTTTTAAGGCTATCTCTTCTAAGGTGTTGAAAGCTTAATGCTTGAAGACTCTCACGCCAAGAGCTTCATGATCCGAGAGGTCCCTTACCTTGACAGGATCCAGGGGCCTCGGAAAATCTCACCTTAGAGACTAGTTACCCCTTCCCAAAAGCCATGGAAGTTTGGGGGACTAGTTAAGCCATTGTTCGAAATCTGTTTTCCTTGCCTTTCGACCTCTTTTTCCACCAAAAGCCATGGGTTTGGAGGAGAGGATGAAAGAGTGATCTATACCGAAAGCCACGGATCGATCTTGTTTTGTTTTCGAGGCTTAGAGATCCTCACCAAAGTGAGTCGATCCAAAGTTTCAAACCCAAGATCGTTCCTTGAAACCCCTTATATGAATCTCAACCCTCAAGGCCTCTCCTCTAGCATATTTACGTCTCATATCATCTTTAGCTTATTACCTGATAGCATCCTGGTCTTTAGATTCATTGTTCTTACGGTTTTAGACCAGATCGATCGTTTCTGCTCGATCTACTGGTCGATCTTGTGGTCGATCCACTAGTCGAATTTTAACAATTCGAAGCTCTTCTCTTTAATTTATCTGTTTGTTCCTCGTGGTAACTGCTTCCTTTCTAGTATTTTTAAATTAGGTTTCACTCCATTTAGGTTGCTGCATTTAGTTTTTAGATTATTTCTCATAAACTGTCTCATTCGCTTAGATTTGTCTTAGACTTTGCATTCTCTGTGGATTCTCTATCATCTAGAAGTGGATTGACACTCTCCTGCTTGCCTTACTACAACATTGCTTGCATTAGAGTTTTGATAGCCTCTCTGCTGCATTAGAGCATAAAGAAAATAGCTTATCAAATGGCGCCGTTGCCATTCTAGGTTGCTTAGAGAACATAGAGATTTGGGTCTTAGCAAAGACTAAGTCTTTACCTTTTTCAAGTTACTAATCCTACTACTCTAAACCGTGTGTTTTCAGGTACAAGAATCTTCGTTCAAGGGGAGATTTCTACAACCCTTAGACAACATTCATCAGCTTGGTCACTCACGGCAAAGAAGAGTCAGAGATCAAACAAGAGCCTTTGAGGATATTGTTCAGCAAGGTCTGGTTAACTTTGAAGACATGGCTGCACACGAGCATCCAGAAGGACCAGCTCCAGCAGGACGGGGCAATGGAAACCCCCAACACGCGGCTAGACCTCCGAGGATCATAGGAGCCGGAGATGCTCCCAATACCCACCACAATAGGTTTGGGATCACTCCTCCTCCGGTACAAAACAATAACTTTGAGATCAAGTCGGGGTTCATATCTATGGTGCAAAACAACAAGTTCCACGGCTTAGCAATGGAAGACCCCTTGGAGCACTTGGACAATTTCGAGCAAGTGTGTGGAATGATTAAGATCAACGGTATATCAGAAGATGCCTTCAAGCTGCGTCTCTTCCCCTTTTCACTCGGAGACAAAGCTAGACATTGGGAGAAGACCCTCCCACAAGGCACCATCACATCATGGGCTGAATGTAAGAAGGCTTTCCTCTCAAAGTTCTTCTCAAGCACCAGGACTGCTCGGTTGAGAAGCGAAATCAGCGGTTTCACTCAAAGGAACAATGAGACATTCAATGAGGCTATGGAGCGTTTCAAAGATTACACGATCCATTGCCCTCATCACGGGTTCAGTGAGGAGACTCTACTCAGTACCATATACCGTGGGGCTTCACCAAAGATCCGGTTGTTGCTTGATACAGCTAGCAAAGGGAACTTCCTCGGTCAAGAAGTAGAAGAGGGTATGGAGCTGATAGAGAACCTGGCGCTGAGTGATGGAAACTATGCTGAGGATTATGACCGAGCACCGAGGGGATCAGAATTAGAGTCTCACAAGAAGGAGCTGAAATCGTTGCATGAGAAGATTGACAAGTTGGTTTTAGCTAACCAGAAGCATGTTCACTTCGTTGGTGAAGCTGATGAAAACCAAGAGGAGTTAGAGCTAAGCCAAGAAGAAGCAAATTGGGTGGCTGGACAAAACAACTACAAGTCTCAAGGCTACAACCAAGGCTACCAGAACAACAACCTCTCTTACCGAAACCAATGTAGCCAACCCTAAAGATCAAGTGTACCCTGCTCAACAAGCTAAGCCTTTCATCCCTTACAACAAATGTTTCCAACCGAGCAGTGGTTTCCAAGGTCAAGGGCAAGGCAATTTCCAAGGTCAAGGGCAAGGCAATTTCCAAGGTCAAGGGCAACAACAACAAAACAAGGGTTATACTACCAACTACCCTCCGGGCTTTGCACCTCAACAGCCACAACAACCGATGCAACAACAAGTTGATACTGTTCAAGCAATGTTCCAACAGCTAATACAAGAGCAAGCTTCTACAAATCAGAAGTTCGCTGAAATGAACACTCGGCTAGATTCATCCTTAACCGACTTCTCCACTCAAATCACAAACCTCAACAACAAAATAAAGCAGCTGGAGAAGGGCAAGGCAAGCACGAGTGGACAGAGCAGCCTCCCGGGAAAGTGTGAGCAAAACCCCAAGGAATATGCCAATGCTATTACGTTACGAAGTGGCAAAGAGCTTGAGCCTCCGGTCTCAACCAAGAACAACGAGGACGTTGTAATTCAGGAGGGGGAGGGTAAACTTTCAGCTGATAATGAGGAGATAAACTTTGACAACGTATGGATCCAAGGACCGAGAAGAGGTGACTATGTGCATTCATTGAGAAAAAGGCTGAGAAAACCACCAAGGAAAAGGATGACTACGTGCCCCCACCTTACGTACCAAAGTTGCCATTCCCGGGTCGTTTCAAAAAGCAGTTAATAGAGAAACACCGGATCCTGTTTGAGAAGCACTTGAGAGACGTGGAGATAAAGTTGCCTCTTGTAGACTGTCTCGCTATGATGCCCAAGTGCGCCAAGTGTTTCAAGGACACCCTTGTGAAGAAGAACAAAGAAAGCAAAGAGGTTCTTGTACTAAGCGAAGAGTGTAGCGCGGTTATTCATAAGGAGATAGTGCCTAAGAAGCTGGGAGATCCGGGAAGCTTCACCATACCTTGTGCTTTAGGTCCTCTAGAGTTCAAGAGTTGCTTGTGTGATCTCGGAGCTAGCATAAACTTGATGCCTCACTCCGTGGCTAAGAAGCTTGGTTTCACTCGGTTTAAGGAATGTCGGATCTCATTGGTGTTGGCTGATAGAAGCGTGAGATTAGCGGTAGGGCTGCTCGAAGACTTACCGGTGCGAATCAGTGGTGTGAATGTACCTACAGACTTTGTAGTGCTGGAGATGGACGAGGAGCCGAAAGACCCATAATAGACGTGAAGAATGGGAAGATTGCCTTGCATTTGGGGAAAGAGATCAGGCTAGACTTTGACATCAACAAGGTTCTAAAGAAGCCAACCATTGAAGGACAAGCTTTCTATATCGAAACGATGGATGCCTTGGCGGATGAGTCGCTGGAAGAGCTAGCTTTAGAAGACCATTTGAAGCTAGCACTCACTAAGGAGCCAGGAGAGTTTGGCTATGTGGACCAAAGGACCCAAGAGTACGTGAACCTGCTAGATTCGAGGAGAATCATCAAGAATGAAGAAGGATGTTGCCTAGAAATCGACCCCGAGATCGACGCTATCACTCGATCCAGGAGTCAGATCGACAAGTCAATCGAGAACCCAACTCGATCCGGTGCAACAATCGACCAACAGATCGAGAATGATGCTCGATCAGAAGAAACAATCGAGTTGACGATCGAGAAAGACCCCCCGATCATTTTGGAGTCCAATCAAGAGATCGACTCAACGTCTCGATCCTTTACTCGATCAATATCAAATCGAGTAAGTGAATCGAGTGAAATGGCTCGATCTAGACGACATCGAGAGGAGAATTGACCGGAGGACTCGATTAATGTTAAAGGGATCAGAAGCTTCTTGGGACATGCAGGATTCTATAGGTGCTTCATAAAAGCTTTCTCCAAGATTGCACACCCCCTTACACGGCTGTTATGCAAGGAAGCTGAGTTTATATTCGATGAGGAGTGTTTGAAGGCTTTCGTGACCATCAAGGAAGCCCTCACGTCAGCCCCTATAGTCCAAGCACCAGACTGGTCTCTCCCTTTTGAGATTATGTGTGATGCTAGTGACTATGCTGTAGGAGCAGTCCTTGGTCAGAAGAAGGACAAGAAGCTACATGTGATCTATTATGCTTCAAGGACCTTGGATGACACGCAATCACGATACACCACTACGGAGAAGGAGCTGCTTGCAGTAGTCTTCGCCTTTGAGAAGTTCAGATCGTATCTCGTTGGCTCCAAGGCTATTGTATACATGGATCATGCTGCTCTACGATACATCTACTCAAAGAAAGACACTAAGCCTCGGCTCTTAAGATGGATTCTCTTACTTCAGGAGTTTGACATGGAAATTAAAGACAAGAAGGGGATAGAAAATGGAGTCGCTGACCACCTCTCAAGACTAAGGATCAACGAGTCTCTCCCTTTAGACGATTCTCTTCCAGAAGAACAACTTATGGCGATTACTACTGCTGTTTGTGGGAAGCTAGAAGGAAGGTTTGAGGAAGTGTTGAGTTTTAAAGAGGAGGATCTACCATGGTATGCTGATATGGTGAACTACCTAGCATGTGGTGAGGAGCCAACACATCTCAACAGCTATCACAAGAAGAGGTTTTTGAGGGAGGCTAGTGACTACTTTTGGGATGAGCCTTACCTATACAAAAGAGGATAGACAGTTTGTACCAAAGATGTGTTACGAAGGAAGAAGCCAGGGATGTCCTCTATCATTGCCATGGCTCTTCCTACGGAGGACACTTCGCTTCATTCAAAACTGCCACGAAAGTGTTGCAAGCGGGTTTCTGGTGGCCGTCTATCTTCAAAGATGCACACGAGTTTGTGAAGAGCTGTGAGGCACGTCAGCGAGCAGGGAACATTACCAAGAGGAATGAAATGCCTCAAGTTCCTATCTTCGAGGTTGACGTGTTCGATGCGTGGGGTATTGACTTCATGGGGCCTTTTCCTTCTTCATACGGCAACAAGTACATCTTAGTAGCTGTGGATTATGTCTCCAAATGGGTTGAGGCTGTTGCTTCCCCTACAAACGACTCTAAGGTTGTGATCAAGTTGTTCAAGAATATCATCTTTCCATGGTTTGGGGTACCCAAGGTTGTTATAAGTGATGGAGGAAGCCATTTTGTAAACAAGGTTTTTGAGAGCCTCTTGAGAAAGTATGGGGTTAAGCATAAGGTGGCTACACCGTATCATCCTCAAACGAGCGGTCAGGTGGAAGTCTCTAACAGGCAGATCAAAGCTATTCTGGAGAAGACCGTTGGAGCAACAAGGAAGGACTGGTCAGTGAAGCTGGACGATGCTCTTTGGGCCTACCGTACTGCCTTTAAGACGCCGATTGGTACAACCCCTTTCACTCTACTCTATGGCAAGGGTTGTCACCTCCCGGTTGAGCTGGAACACCGTGCATTGTGGGCTGTGAAGAGGCTGAACTTTGATCTCAAGATGGCTCAGGAAAGGCGTCTTATTCAGCTACACGAACTGGACGAGTTGAGATTGAATGCTTACGAGAGTTCCAAGATCTACAAGGAGCGAACTAAGGAGGCTCATGACAAGAAATTGGTTGCCAAGGAGCTTAAGGAAGGAGGACTGTTGCTGTACAACTCGAGGCTAAAGCTCTTCCCGGGCAAGCTGAAATCAAGGTGGAGCGGACCGTTCGTGATTCAAGAGGTCTTGCCATATGGAGCTGTTACTCTAATGGGAAGAAGTGGTAGTGCATTCACCGTCAACGGACACAGAGTCAAGCCCTACCTGGCGGACAGCTTTGACAAGGAGAGTACCTCGGTGCTTCTCCAAGACCCACCATCCGCCTAGACCAAGTAAGGTCTAGCTAAAGACGTTAAAGAAAGCGCACTTGGGAGGCATTCCCATGTTTATCTTGTACATATTTTTGCTTTCACTTCTCTTTCAGTTTTATGTTTTTATGTTTTTAGTGTGTAGGAACAGGTATAAGGAATCTAAACCTTGCCTTTGGGTTCCAAAAGGGGCAATAGGGGTTAAGATAAAGCTAGAGATCGAGTGCTAGATCGACTGATCCTGGCTCGATCTTTGCTAGATCGAGCCAGTTAATCGAGAGGAGCCAGTCGATCTAGACGAGAACGAGTGACAAGATCGACCCTGACGAAAAAGGATCGATCGATCCAAATCGGATCGACCGATCTAATTTCTCTCGGAAAAATCTGTTGAAAATTGATCGATCACTCGACTCGATCCATCACTCGATCTATGCTAAATCGACCCCTAAATCGAGGACATAGCTCGATCAGAGCGACTTAGCCGAGGAGCCAACATCTCAATGATCGAGAGAGCCAATCGATCCAGGGCTCGATTCACCTTGAATCGAGTCACAAATCGAGTAACCCTCTCGATCTAAGCCATTTTAGACATGAGATCGAGTCCTAGATCGACCAAAAGGACTCGATCTCATGCCGGGGTAACAATTTTCTTTCCCTCCTTTACTCATTTCCCTCCAATTTTTAAATTCAAAACTTGGTCAAGGCAAGCATCTTTGACCATGAAAGATGTGCCTTGACCAAGACTTTTGTCAGAAACCACTTTGACCACCCATTGTTTTGGTTTGTTAAACTCTTTAAATGTTTCAATCTATTCCTCTCCCTCTCATTTCTGTTTGCTCGAGTTTTTTTTACAAAGAGAGTGAGAATTTAAAAGCTTTTCAAGTTTAGCAAAGATATCATCTACTCTTGCAAAGGTATTTTCAAGGTTTAATGATTTTATTTCAAGAAAATCTCCTTAAAAATTGCAAGTTCTTGTTTTAGGATATAGGATCGGGTTTGAATTTTTAAAATTAGCTAAGTAATAGGAAAAATTCTTGATTTTCAGTATCTCAAAGATTTTATTTCCTTTTATCTAGCTATTATTTTTATTTGATCCCCAAAATTCTAGAGTAGTTTATATAAATCTTCTTCTCCTCTTCTCTTATTCTCATTCAATCGCCTCTTGCTAATCATTCTCTAGAAAAATTTGTTTTAGGAGCAATGGCACCAAAGAGAACAAGAGAGGAGCGAGTGCAAGAAGGAGAAACACAAGAAGTGGTGGTTCAAGAGAGGGTCTGGTGGAGCAAAGATGAGAAGAGGGATAAGAAGAGGTTGGAGAGGCTCCGGTTTGAACCTACAAAGTTTGCTGATCGAGAGCTTCTGTCCAGGCTCGGGATCCTTGGAGACTTCGACCAACTCCTCAAGAACATTGGTCTGAGGTGCTTGTCGCGGATGGACTGCCCTACAATTCCCGAGGTGACGATAGATTTCCTAGCCACTTTGGAGTTCCGGTACAAGAATCCGAGTGCACCTGTTCCTTCTCAAGGGCGTCTCTATTTCAAGGTTGGCCGCCAAGCCTACACACTATCCATCCCCGAGCTATGCCAAGCCTACGGTCTCAAGGCTGATGCACACAAGGTGGAGTTCCCACCCTTCAAGAAAGCCGACGAGTTTTAGGACCTAATCAGCAATGAAGACTACAAAGCCAACACCGCCAAGATCAAGAGAGCTAGGAGTCCGGTGCTGAGGTATACATTGAAGCTGATAGCTAATACATTCAGTGGGAGGTCTGTTGCTCCTACTGTCACGAAGACGGAGCTGTGCTTCCTTTTCCAAGGCGTGAAGTATTTGGTGTCTGATCCGGATGCGAATGAAGAATCCATAGAGGATGAACTCGGCGATGAAGTGAATTACGGCTGTGTGCTCGCGGCTTCTCTGGTGAAGTACAAGGCTTATGCCTTACGATGCAAGGCAACCTCTTCCTACATTGGCGGTTTCCTTACTCGTTTGTTCGTGCAAGCCGGTGTGCCCATCCATGACTTTGCTCACGTCCCAAACAGAGCTTTCATGGATGAAGCATACATGAGAAACACTGATAGCTTGGGACGCACGCCAGCAGAAGGGTTTTATGCTTACCTCTTCATAGATGAGGAAGACAAGAAGAGAGTGTGCATCCTCCCCAACAAAGACGAGACCGAGCTGCTTGGTGTTGGGAACATCGAGTTCTTACCCACGGAGGAAGAATGCTTTGCCCCTTTAGGAGGACCGCCTGCTTCAGCCATTGCCCCGCGCCAAAGGTCAGAGTCTCCAGGAACAGAGGATGAGATGCCCGAGGTTTACACACTTCCCAAGCTGGATTTTGAACCTAAGACCAAAACCGAGAAGTTCTTAGCCTCGGTGGTGGAGATGCAGCGGAAGATAAACAAGTGGCAAGGGAAAATGCTTAAGAAGCTGGGGAAGAAGGTCAAACAACTCCAAGGAAGCCAGCCTAAGCCAGCTGTAAGCCAGGAGATACAACAACCCGAGAAGAGGAGACTCTCAACCGGAGGAGTTGTGATCCGCGAGACCCAAGGAGAAAACATTCAACCGGCTCGCCACTCCCTCCAAGAACCAGGCAACAAAGGAAAGGCAACAATCTCTAGCTCCTCTGGAACATCCTCGAGTTCCAGCCGAGCCTAGACAAGAGGTAACAACCTTCCTCTATTGTATATAACCGCACATCTTTGTTTCCTGCATTGTGTTTGTTTGCTTCTTCGGATGAGTTTGCCACCGGGACGGTGTCAAGCAAGTTTGGGGGAGTACTTGTGTGATTTAATCTTGTGTTCTTTGATCTTATTTTCCTTTTTACATCCTTGAGTCTTAGTCATGAAAAATTGGTAAAATTTTTTAAATTTTTTCAAAAATTCATGTAGTTGCAGTCATCTCTTTAAAAACATGTTAGGATTGAGTCTAGAATTTCTCATATCACCTAGGTTGTTTGCATTTTGCATAAGGGGTTAGAATTTCTTAAAAAGGTGTTGTACTTATGAATCATTTCAATGCCCTAGTTAGTAGTTCTCTAATGCTTTGTTTATGCTTTGAAAGTAAGTTCTAACCATGCTTGGATCACTAGTTAGGATTTTCGTGGCTTGAATTGAACTCTCTTGATTTGAAACTCATCCTACTAAGTGAAAACCTTAATTTGAAAATCTAATTATCATTCTTATGCATTTGAAAATGAACACATGGTTTTAAAATATTTAGGCTCTCTTCTTCCTTTTTACCTCTCTTTGTGAGCCTAAGTAAAACTCCCTCCTTGAACCTTACCCTCCTTTGAAGCCAAATGTTCTTTTGTGACATCTTTGTGAGGCCTTATTTTCGGTTTGAACTTGGCATAAAGTGTTAGGTTTAGGCGACATGATTTGGTTTTCATAATTGATTGCTAGCTTTATATTTTGAAGCTAGGTATAGGCTTAGGATAAGTTTGGGGGATCATTGGGGTTGCCTTCTTGTGAATTTGTTTTCGGTTCAAAAGAGTTTGTGTTTTAAGGAAAGAAATGAGGTTTTAAGTGAAAGGTTTGTTTTTAAAAACTAAGTATGCTCTATTTCAGAAGGTAGCTCTCTCTAAATAAAAAAAAAAGAGAAAAAGAAAAAAAAATATATATATAAAAGAGCCTAAGTGCCAAATAAATAAAAAAAAAATGAAGAGAAAAATAGTAATAATAAGAGAGCTACTAATAAGAAATTCCTAAGAGCAAAAATATTTTTCAAAACCTTTTCACTAGCCTAAAAAGTTTAAAAATGTCTTTATTTTGAATTGGGGATTGCTAAGTTGAGAAAAGGGGTAGACTTTTAAGTGGTGAGTGAGGATTAAATTTCTTAAATGAAAGGGGTATAGGACTGTTTGATAGTTTACATGGGTAGATGAGAATCTAATCATGTATGCATAAATTGCCTTTACCTTTAGCATTATGCATTAGTTCAAACCATTTTTGAGAGAAACCCTTTTCTAATTGTAAACCCTTTTCAAATGAGATCATTCTATGCTCATAACCATAACCCTTAGCCAAATGTGTTTTGCTTTAAAGTGCATAAGTTTGATTCATGGTTCGAATGATTAATGAATGTTAAAGGATGAATTTCTTTGATTGTTAGGAATAAGAGACTCATGATTTGAATTTCTTTGTGTGATGAGTATGGCTAAGTCCTTTGGAGTATGAGTGTAAGCTTAGCATTTTAGAACTGTTAACTAGGACATTGAGATGATCTATTCGAAAGGCACCTTTGCAAAAAGTTTAAAACCCCTTTGAATTTTCTGAAAACATCTCTTCCTTACTTGTCTTTTTGTTGCTTGAGGGCAAGCAAGAAGTAAGTTTGGGGGAGTTGATGTCATTGCATTTTGCATACATTTTGCATACTCATTAGGTAGTTTTTAATGCATTTGTATCATGTTTTAGGATAGATTGCATCACTTAGGGTCCTAGAGCATTCTTGCATCAGCATATGCATTTTCTCTGCATTTTGCATCCATTCCAGGTTGTTTCTGGTTGCTTTGGAGACACGGAAGTTCGTGGAGGTGTGGAGGCCGATGTAGCAGTTCATAGAAGCTCGGGAGTGTGCTAAGGACCAGTGATCGAGGAGCAGATCGAGCATGGCCGGTCGATCTAGGAGTTGATCGACCAGAAGATCGAGCCAACTAGGCGATCCAAGGATAATGATCGAGATGGAGATCGAGTGAAGCAATCGATGTATCGGTACGGACGTAAATGACGCCATGCAGAGCGAGAGCCGGATCGAGTACACCACTCGATCCTCCCAAAGATCGATACCGAGATCGGATGCAGCACTCGATTCACCGAAGAAGATCGAGACCCGGATCGAGCCGAAGACACGATGGCCGGTATGATCGATAGAACAACTCGATCCAATGGTCGATCTCTGTCCTTTCAACCGTTTTTGGCTGTTAGTGAAGGGGGGACCATTGGACTGTTTTGACATTTTAGGCAAGGCGGCGAATGTTTTTTCGATAACTTTTAGATTTTCTAACTTTTTCCTTCAAGTTTTCTCTCTCGTTTTTGGAAGAACACCATTGTTGAACCAGTTTTCTTTTCAAGCTTTTGTATTCTCGAACCTTATCGTTTAATCTAGTCGTTGTTTCATGTTTATCGTTTCATCTCTTCCACCTTGCTTGATTTACTTTATGTGTAGTGAGTAGTTCACATTGGGTTAGGGGTTGAGAGGATTAAGGGGTAGAAAAGGTTCGATCTTGGTTTGTTTTCTAAACGTTTTAAGGCTATCTCTTCTAAGGTGTTGAAAGCTTAATGCTTGAAGACTCTCACGCCAAGAGCTTCATGATCCGAGAGGTCCCTTACCTTGACAGGATCCAGGGGCCTCGGAAAATCTCACCTTAGAGACTAGTTACCCCTTCCCAAAAGCCATGGAAGTTTGGGTGACTAGTTAAGCCATTGTTCGAAATCTGTTTTCCTTGTCTTTCGACCTCTTTTTCCACCAAAAGCCATGGGTTTGGATGAGAGGATGAAAGAGTGATCTATACCGAAAGCCACGGACAGATCTTGTTTTGTTTTCGAGGCTTAGAGATCCTCACCAAAGTGAGTCGATCCAAAGTTTCAAACCCAAGATCGTTCCTTGAAACCCCTTATATGAATCTCAACCCTCAAGCCCTCTCCTCTAGCATATTTACGTCTCATATCATCTTTAGCTTATTACCTGATAGCATCCTGGTCTTTAGATTCATTGTTCTTACGGTTTTAGACCAGATCGATCGTTTCTGCTCGATCTAGTGGTCGATCTTGTGGTCGATCCACTAGTCGAATTTTAACAATTCGAAGCTCTTCTCTTTAATTTATCTGTTTGTTCCTCGTGGTAACTGCTTCCTTTCTAGTATTTTTAAAATAGGTTTCACTCCATTTAGGTTGCTGCATTTAGTTTTTAGATTATTTCTCATAAACTGTCTCATTCGCTTAGATTTGTCTTAGATCTTGCATTCTCTGTGGATTCTCTATCATCTAGAAGTGGATTGACACTCTCCTGCTTGCCATACTACAACATTGCTTGCATTAGAGTTTTGATAGCCTCTCTGCTGCATTAGAGCATAAAGAAAATAGCTTATCAGTTTTCTCTCGACTATTCTCTTTCTTTGCTTTATTGCTCTCGAATAAACACAACTCTCCCGAGAAAAGTCTCAAAATCCCTTAAATACTCGCAAAACCCAAGGTAACCCGGACTTATCCGACGTTTTCCCGGTTCCAGTAAGTTTTATCCTGGTCCGATTCGATTCTCTCGGCTATTCCGTGTACCGGCTCGACCATTCCTTCGATAAACCCCAAAATAGCCGACCAAACACTTGGCCCACGGCCCAAATCCCTTCCCACTCGGATAAACCGCCCTTATCCGAGGTGTTTTCCATTTTTCACCCGGATATTCCTATTTCTCACGGACAACTTGTCCCACCTCGGCTAATCCTCTATTTCTCTTGGAGGTTTCCTATTCCCCCTTGGAGACAGTCCACTTACACTCGGACTAACCTCCCAGACTCTCGGATATATCCCACTGCACTCGGATAAATCCCATTTGCCTCGGACTGGACCCTGTTTCCCTCGGATATGGTCCATCCGGCTCGGCTATCCAGCCCATACCCGACTATTTCACCGGTCAACACCCGACCATAGTCCAAAACTCCATTTCCCAGCCAATATCCGACCCTTGGCTCGGTCATTCCTCGGACAACACCCTGTCCGGTACGATCATTCCGCATTTTCTCGGATACGGATGCTACAGAGTCCATATTGATAGCTAAGTTTTTGCAGAGTGTATGCAATGATCTATCAAAACTCATATGCAACACTTAGTTGTAGTAAAGTATGCAAGCGAGTGTCAATCCAATCCTAGGAGCTTGAAAGGTCAGAGAGAATGCGAGGATCGTGTAAAACTAAGCAAATGATGGATGGTTTTATGAAATTCCTAAAGACTAGATGCAGTGATTAAATGCAAGGATAAACTATTTTAAAAATACCAGGGACAAGCTAACTACCACAAGGAAAAGATAGAATAATTAAAATGCAACGCTACGAATTACTAAAATTCGAGTAGTGGATCGACCAAGAGATCGACCACTAGATCGAGCAAAAGCAATCGATCTAAAAAGCAGATTAAGCGAAAGTAAATCTAATGACGAGGATGCAAGCAAGTAACAAGCGAATGATCAACAGAGATTAAGATATGCTAAAAGGAGGGTCTAGGGTTGAGATTCACGTTCAGGGGTTTCAAAGGTTCAAGCTTGGTTTGAAAACTCTAGATCTACTCACTTTGTGAGGTTCTCTAAGCCTTGAAAACAAAATAAGATCCGTCCATGGCGTGTGGTATGGATCACTCTCTCATTCTCTCCTCCAGACCCATGGCGTTTAGCGGAAAAAGAGATTGAGAGGCAAGGAAAACAGATTTCAAACGCGCGGCTTAACTAGTCCCCTAAACTACCATGGCGTTTGGGAAAGGGTAACTAGTCTCTAAGATGCGATTTTCAGAGATCTCTGGATGCTGTCAAGGTAAAAGGTCTCTCTGATCATAAAGATCTTGGGGTGAGACTCTTTAAGCCTTACGAACTCGACATCTTAGAAGAGAAAGCCTTTAAGAGTAAGAAAACACCAAACTTGAAAACCTTTTCCACCCCTTGAATCCTCTCAACCCCAAAACCCAATGAAACTACTCGCGACTCATGAGATAAACCGTACGAAATGCAATAAACGAAGAACTAAACATGAAAGGCGATTGATTTAACTTAAACGATTCCATATTCAAAAGTCAAACAAGAAATAGCTGGAAGTTCAACAATGGCGAATCGCCTAAAATGAGAGAGAAGATAGAAAAAGTAGTGGACAAAACGTGATAAAGAAAGGGATCGTTGGTTTTTGCCTAAAATAGCCAAACCGCAAATGGTCCCCCCCCCCCCCCCCCCCCCCCCCCCCCCCGGTCCAAAAAAAGGCTGGACAGATAAGGTTGGTCTGGGATCGATCACGAAGCTCGATCTGGCAGTCGATCATGTCCTGAATCGAGTGGCTCTTGGTCGATCCCCGAGTCGATCTTGTGCTAATCAGGTTGGAAGCTCGATCCGGTCCTCGATCTGCATGGCGTCGTCTACGTCCGTATTCCAAATCGATCTCCATGCTCGATCTTCTGGTCGATCTCATTTAGATCGACCTGCCTTGCTTGATCTCCTGCTCGATCTCAGGTCCTTAGCGTGTAATCCTGGTTTCTCCAAGTGTCCACGAACCTCTTCACAAGCCTTAGCACGTCCACGAATCTTCCATACTCCAAAGTAACCGAAAGCAACCTGATTGTGATGCAAAATGCACGAAACATGCGAATGCTGGTGTTAAAGAAGGGATCGTGCTTGGTCATAAGATATCAGAGATAGGCATTGAGGTTGATCAGGCTAAAGTGGAAGTCATGATGGGTCTTGAGGCGCCGGTTAACGTTAAGGGAGTCAAAAGTTTCTTGGGACACGCCGGGTCTATAGGCGCTTCATCAAGGACTTCTCCAAGATTGCACGCCCTCTTACACGGTTGCTGTGCAAGGAAGCTGAGTTTGTGTTTGACGATGAGTGTTTGCGAGCTTTCGTGACCATCAAGGAAGTCCTTACATCAGCCCCTATAGTTCAAGCACCAGACTGGACACTACCCTTTGAGATCATGTGCGATGCTAGTGACTACGCCGTAGGAGCCGTTCTTGGTCAGAGGAAAGACAAGAAGCTGCACGTGATTTACTATGCTTCAAGAACCTTGGATGACACGCAAACGAGGTATACTACTCCAAAGAAGGAGTTGCTTGCAGTAGTGTTCGCCTTTGAGAAGTTCCGGTCATATCTTGTGGGTTCCAAGGCTATTGTCTACACAGATCACGCGGCTTTGCGATACATCTATTCAAAGAAGGACACTAAGCCTCGGCTTTTGAGGTGGATCCTCTTGCTTCAAGAATTTGACATGGAGATTAAAGACAAGAAGGGAATAGAAAACGGAGTCGCTAACCATATATCTCGGCTAAGGATCATCGGGCCCCTCCCTTTAGATGATTCTCTTCCAGAAGAGCAACTCATGGCGATCACTACGGCTGTTTGTGGAAAGCTAGAGGGGCAGTTTGAGGAGGTATTGACCTTCAAAGAGGAGGATCTTCCCTGGTACGCTGATGTTGTGAACTACTTAGCATGCGGAGAGGAGCCAACACATCTCAACAGCTATCACAAGAAGCGGTTCATGAGAGAGGCGAGTGACTACTTTTGGGACGAGCCCTACTTATACAAGAGATGGGTGGACAGTTTGTACCGGAGGTGTGTTACGAAGGAAGAAGCTAGAGACATCCTCTATCACTGGCATGGCTCTTCCTACGGAGGACACTTTGCTTCATTCAAAACTGCCACGAAAGTGTTGCAAGCTGGTTTCTGGTGGCCGTCCATCTTCAAAGATGCACACGAGTTTGTGTAGAGCTGTGAGGCATGTCAACGAGCAGGGAATATCACTAAGAGGAACGAGATGCCTCAGGTTCCTATCTTCGAGGTTGACTTGTTTGACGCGTGGGGCATAGACTTCATGGGTCCATTTCCTTCTTCATACGGCAACAAGTACATCTTAGTAGCGGTTGATTATGTCTCCAAATGGGTTGAGGCTGTTTCTTCCCCTACAAACGATTCTAAGGTGGTGATCAAGCTGTTTAAAAGCATCATTTTCCCGATGTTTGGGGTACCAAAGGTGGTTATAAGCGATGGAGGAAGCCACTTCATAAACAAGGTCTTTGAGAACCTTTTGAGGAAGTACGGCGGTAAGCATAAAGTGGCTACACCGTATCATCCTCAAACGAGCGGTCAAGTGGAAGTCTCCAACCGGCAAATCAAGGCTATACTTGAGAAGTCGGTCGGAGCAACAAGGAAAGACTGGGCAGTTAAGTTGGACGACGCTCTTTGGGCCTACCATACCGCCTTTAAAACACCGATTGGTACGACTCCTTTCACTCTGCTCTATGGCAAAGGCTGTCACCTCCCAGTTGAGCTGGAACACCGTGCATTGTGGGCTGTTAAGAGGCTGAACTTTGACCTCAAGACTGCTCAAGAGAGGCGCCTCATCCAGCTACATGAACTGGACGAACTAAGGCTGAACGCGTATGAGAGCTCTCGGATATATAAGGAGCGGACTAAGCTCATGACAAGAAGTTGGTTTCCAAGGAGCTTAAGGAAGGAGGTTTGGTTTTGCTGTACAATTCAAGACTAAAACTCTTCCCGGGAAAGCTAAAGTCAAGGTGGAGCGGGCCGTTTATGATCCAAGAAGTGCTGCCTTATGGAGCTGTTACTTTGATGGGCAAGAGTGGCAGTGCATTCCCTGTGAACGGACACAGAGTCAAGCCTTACTTGACGAACAGCTATGACAAGGAGAGTACCTCGGTGCTTCTCCAAGACCCACCATCTGCCTAAACCAAGTAAAGTCTAGCTAAAGACGTTAAAGAAAGCGCACTTGGGAGGCATTCCCATGTCTATCCTGTACATATTTCTGCTTTATTTCTCTTTCAGTTTTTTGTTTTTATTTTGCAAGTGTGTAGGAACAGGTATGAGGAGTCTAACCCTCGATCTTGAAGTCCAAAAGAGGCGATATGGGTTAAGAAAAAGGCTAGAGATCGAGTGCTAGATCGACTAATCCTAACTCGATCTTTGCCAAATCGAGTTAGTGAATCGAGAGGAGCCAGCCGATCTAGACGAGAACGAGTGATAAGATCGATCTAGATGAAAACGGATCGACCGATCACTCGACTCGATCTATCACTCGATCTAAGCCAAATCGACCCCCAAATCGAGGACGTAGCTCGATCACGAGGACTTAGCTGTGGAGCCAAAATCTCAACGATCAAGAGAGCCAAACGATCCCGGATTCGATTCACCATGAATCAAGTCACAAATCGAGTAACCCTCTCGATCTAAACCATTATGGGCATGAGATCGAGTCCTAGATCGACCAAACAGACTCGATCTCATGCGGAGGTAACATTTTCTTTCACTCCTTTATTCTTTTCCCTCCAGTTTTTAAATTTAAAACTTGGTCAAGGCAAGCATCTTTGACCATGAAAGATGTGCCTTGACCAAGACTTGTGTCAGAAACCACCTCTTTTTACCCATAGTTTTGTTTCATGTTGGCCTTTAAATGTTTTCATCAACTTCACACTCTCTCATTCTTGTTTTCTCGAAATTTTAGGCAAAGAGAGTGAGAGTTATTTGTTTTCTAAAGGCTAACAAGCTTCTTAACAATCTCTGCAAAAGGTATTTTCGGATATTTGATAAAATTCCCTTTTATTTCGGCTTTGATTGTTTTAGATGCTAGGACAGTTTTGAAATTTTAGAACTGTTGTCCTTAGAACCCGAGATATGCCCCAAAAGACTGCTTTCTTGAACTGTTGTCCCCTCCGAGATCGAGTCTTCCAGTCGATCTTGCACTCGTTCTGGCCCGGATCGAGCAATTACACTCGATTCTCCCACTAGATTTAATTGGGATCGAGCAGGAGATCAAGTCCCCGTCTCGATCTCTGAACTGATCGATTGACTTCCCTCGATCTATCCATCGACTATTTCTCTGGATAGACTGCTCCCAACTCGATCACTCACTCGATTTAGATGGGATCGAGTAGTGGATCGGGTGTCTGAGTCGTTCTCTTCTCTGGATCGACCAGTGTTCTTGATCTTCTTGTCGATTACTGACTTGGATCTAGTGATCTTCTCGATTGCCTGATCGATCTTAAGGCATCCGCCTTCATCTTCTAGTACAACTTTCCTGGAATCAAGTAGATTAACGTACTCCAGAGCCTTTTGATCCATGAAACCGTACTCTCCTGGCTTCTTAGTCAATGCCAGCTTCAAGTGATCCTCTCGTGCAAGCTCCTCGAGCAGTTCATCCGCCAAAGCATCCAACGGCTCTATTTAGAAAGCTTGCCCTTCTATGGTGGGCTTCTTCAGGACCTCGTTGATATCAAAGTCCAGCCTTATATCCTTACCCATTCTTGACATCGATGATTGCTCCGGCGGTTGCAAGGAATGGCCTTCCAAGAATGAGCGGACCCTTAGGCTCTTCATCCATTTCAAGGACAACGTAGTCTGTAGGCACGTTTACACCACTGACCCTCACTGGTAAGTCCTCAAGCAAACCCACGGGTAAGCTCACACTTCTGTCAGCTAGCCTCAAGGAGATTCTACAGTTTTTGAACCGGGTAAAACCGAGCTTCTTTGCTATGGAATGAGGCATCAGATTTATACTAGCACCAAGATCGCATAAACAGCTCTGAAATGTCAAAGGACCGAGAGCACATGGTATAGTGAAGCTCCCTGGATCTCCCAACTTCTTGGGAACTATCTCCTTGTGTATAATTACGCTACACTCCTCACTAAGCACCAGCACTTCCTTGCTTTCCTTATTCTTCTTTGCAAGCGTGTCTTTGAAATATTTTGCACATTTAGGCATCATGGCAAGGCAATCCACGAGAGGTAGCTTGATCTCTACGTCCTTTAAGTCTTCTCAAACAAGAGCCTATGCTTCTCTATAAGCTGTTTCTTGAAGCGACCAGGAAAAGGAAGCTTAGGAACATAAGGCGGAAGCTTTTGCCACTTTCTTCTTTACGCTTGCTTCTTTCCCTTTTGTTGGCCTCTCTATCCACACGTTGTGGAAGTTGATCTATCAATCAGCCGACGACTTATCATCCCCCTCTAGAACCACAATGTCCTCATTGTCCTTAGGTGCAACCCTTGCTGGAAGCTCTTTCCCACTTCTTAGTGTGATAGCGTTGGCGTATTCCTTGGGTTTTGCTCAGACTTTCCCGGTAGACTATTTTGACCACTTGTACTTGCTTTACCCTTCTCTAACTGCTTAATCTTGTTGTTTAGAGTTGAGATCTGAGTAGAGACATCAGTGAGAGAGGAGACTAAGCAGTTGTTCATCTCGGCGAACTTCGGATTTGTTGAAGCTTGCCCTTGAAGAAACTGCTGAAACATGGCTTGTACATGATCAACTTGCTGCGGTTTCAGTTGTTGTTGAGGAACAAAGCCTGGAGGATACATAGGGGTATAAGGTTTGTTTCCTTGCTGCTGTTGCTGTCCCTGAAAGTTACCTTGGCGCTGACCTTGAAAACCACTACTCGGCTGAAAACCTTTGTTGTAGGGCACAAATGGCTTTGCTAGCTGAGCAGGGTACACTTAATCTTTAGGGTTCTCCATATTGAGCTGGTAGCCTGGTGAATACCCGTGAGGTTTGTAGTTGTTCTGACCCGCCACCCATTTGGCTTCTTCTTGACTCAACTCAAGTGATGTTATTGCATATTGCATACATTTTGCATACTCATTAGTTAGTTTTTCATGCATTTGTATCATGTTTTAGGTTAGATTGCATCACTTAGGGTCCTAGAGCATTCTTGCATTAGCATATGCATTTTCCTTGCATTTTGCATCACATTCAGGTTGTTTCTCGCTGCTTTGGAGTCATGGAGGTTCGTGGGCGTGTGGAGGCTGATGTAGCAGTTCGTGGGAGCTCGGAAATATGGTAAGGACCAGTGATGGAGGAGCAGATCGAGCATGGCCGGTCGATCTAGGAGTTGATCGACCAGAAGATCGAGCCAACTAGGCGATCCAAGGAGAATGATCGAGACAGAGATCGAGTGAAGCAATTGATCAATCGGTACGGACGTAAATGACGCCATGCAGAGCGAGAGCCAGATCGAGTACACCACTCGATCCACCCGAAGATCGATACCGAGATCGGATGCAACACTCGATTCGCCGATGAAGATCGAGACCCAGATCGAGCCGAAGACACGATGTCCAAATATGATCGAGAGAACCACTCGATCATGTGGTCGATTTATGTCCTTTCAACCGTTTTTGGCTATTAGCGAAGGGGGGACCATTGGCTTGTTTGTGCATTTTAGGCAAGGCGGCGAGATGCTTTTTGGAGAACTTTTAGATCCTTATCCTTTCTTTCATGTTTTCTCTCTCGATATACGAAGAACACCATTGTTGAACTCGTTTTTCTTTGAAGCTTTTGTATTCGAATCTTAATCGTTTAATCTAGTCTTTATTTCATGTTCATCGTCGTATTTCTTATGCTTTCCTTGATTTAGTCTATGTGTAGTGAGTAGTTTCCTTTGGGTTCGGGGTTGAGAGGATTAAGGGGAAGAAAGGGTTCGATCTTGGTTTGTTTTCTAAACGTTTTAAAGGCTATCTCTTCTAAGGTGTTGAAAGCTTAATGCTTGAAGACTCTCACGCCAAGAGCTTCACGATCCGAGAGGTTCCTTACCTTGACAGGATCCAGGAGCCTCGGAAGATCACACCTTAGAGACTAGTTACCCCTTCCCAAAAGCCATGGAAGTTTGGGGGACTAGTTAAGCCATTACTTGAAATCTGTTTTCCTTGCCTTTCGACCTCTCTTTCCACCAAAACCCATGGGTTTAGAGGAGAGGATGAAAGAGTGATCTATACCGAAAGCCACGGATAGATCTTGTTTTGTTTTCAAGGCTTAGAGATCCTCACCAAGTGAGTCGATCTAAAGTTTCAAACCCAAGATCGATCCTTTGAAACCCTTTACATGAATCTCAACCCTAGGCCCTTTCTTTTAGAATCTTTAAGTCTCATTTCATCTTTCGGTTGTTATCTGATAGCATCCTGGTCATTAGATTTGTTGTTCTTACGGTTTTAGACGAGATCGATCGTTACTGCTCGATCTAGTGGTCGATCTTGTGGGCGATCCACTAGTCGAATTTTAACAATTCGAAGCTCTTTCCTTTAATTAATCTGTTTGTTTCTCGTGGTAGTTGCTTCCTTTCTAGTATTTATAAGATGGGTTTCATTCTGTTTAGGTTGCTGCATCTAGTTCTTTGATATTTTCCCATAAACTGTCTCATTTTTGCTTAGATTTGCTTAGGACCTTGCATTCTCTGTGCATTCTCTATCTCCTAGAAGTGGGTTGACACTCTCCTGCTTGCCTTACTACAACATTGCGTGCATTAGAGTTTTGATAACCTCTCTGCTGCATAACACGAGCTAAGAAACCGTTTATCAAATGGTGCCGTTGCCATTCTAGGAGTGTTTAGAGAACATAGAGATTTGGGTCTTAGCAAAGACTAAGTCTTTACCTTTTTCAAGTTACTAATACATCTACTCTCAAACGTGTGTTTTCAGGTACATGAATCTTCGTTCAAGGGGAGACAACAATCTTCTACAACCCTTAGACAACATTCATCAACTTGGTCACTCACTGCAAAGGAGAGTCAGGGAGCAAACAAGAGCCTTTGAGGAGATTGTTCAGCACGGCTTGGTTAACTTTGAAGACATGGCTGAACACGAGCATCCAGAAGGACCTCCTCCAGCAGCAAGGGGCAATGGAAACCCCCAACACGTGGCTAGACCCCCGAGGATCATAGGAGCCGGTGATGCTCCCAATACCCACCACAATAGGTTTGGTATCACTCCTCCTCCGGTACAAAACAATAACGTCGAGATCAAGCCAGGTTTCATCTCCATGGTGCAAAACAACAAGTTCCACGACTTAGCAATGGAAGACCCCTTAGAGCACTTGGACAATTTCGAGCAAGTATGTGGGATGATCAAGATCAATGGCATATCCGAAGATGCTTTCAAGCTGTGTCTCTTCCCCTTCTCACTCGGAGACAAAGCTAGACATTGGGAGAAGACCCTCCCACAAGGCACCATCACATCATGGGCTGAGTGTAAGAAGGCCTTTCTCTCAAAGTTCTTCTCAAGCACCAGGACAGCTCGGTTGAGAAGCGAAATCAGTGGTTTCACTCAAAGGAACAACGAGAAATTCAACGAGGCAATGAAGCGTTTCAAAGATTACACGATCCAATGTCCTCATCACGGGTTCAGCGAGGAGACACTACTCAGTACCATATACCGTGGAGCTTCACCAAAGATCCGGTTGTTGCTTGATACAGCTAGCAAAGGGAACTTCCTCGGTCAAGAGGTAGAAGAGGGTATGGAGCTGATAGAATACCTAGCGTTGAGTGATGGAAACTATGCCGAGGATTATGACCGAGCACCGAGAGGATCAGAGTTAGAGTCTCACAAGAAGGAGCTCAAATCGTTGCATGAGAAGATTGACAAGTTGGTATTAGCTAATCAGAAGCATGTTCACTTTGTTGGTGAAGCTGATGAAAACCAAGAGGAGTTAGAGCTAAGCCAGGAAGAAGCAAATTGGGTAGCCGGACAGAACAACTACAAGTCTCAAGGCTACAACCAAGGCTACCAGAACAACAACCTCTCTTACCGAAGCACCAATGTAGCCAACCCTAAAGATCAAGTGTACCCTGCTCAACAAGCTAAACCTTTCATCCCTTACAACAAAGGTTTTCAACCGAGTGGTGGTTTCCAAGGTCAAGGGCAAAGCAACTTCCAAGGGCACCAACAACACAACAAGGGTTATACTCCTAACTACCCTCCGGGCTTTACACCTCAGCAACAACAACCGATGCAAAAACAAGTTGATCCGGTTCAAGCAATGTTTCAACAGCTCATACAAGGGCAAGCTTCAACCAACCAGATGTTCGCTGAAATGAACACTCGGCTAGATTCATCTCTAACCGACTTCTCCACTCAAATCACCAACCTAAACAACAAGATCAAGCAGCTGGAGAAGGGAAAAGCAAGCACGAGTGGTCAGAACAGTCTTCCGGGAAAGTGTGAGCAAAATCCCAAGGAGTATGCCAATGCTATAAAGTTGAGAAGCGGCAAAGAGCTCCGGTCTCTACCAAGAACAACGAGGACGTTGTAATTCAAGAGGGGGACGGTAAACCTTTGGCTGATGATGATGAGATAAACTTTGACAACGTTTGGATCCAAGGGTCGAGGAGAGGAGATAAGGCGGTAGCCGAGAAGAAAGCTGAGCAGACCACCAAGGAGAAGAACTCTTACGTGCCCCCACCTTACGTACCGAAGTTGCCATTCCCCGGTCGTTTCAAAAAGCAGCTAATAGAAAAGCATCATATCCTTTTTGAGAAGCACCTGAGAGACGTAGAGATTAAGCTGCCTCTTGTAGACTGTCTCGCTATGATGCCCAAGTGCGCCAAGTTTTTCAAGGACACCCTTGTGAAGAAGAACAAAGAAAGCAAAGAGGTACTTGTACTAAGTGAAGAGTGTAGTGCGGTTATTCATAAGGAGATAGTGCCTAAGAAGCTGGGAGACCCTGGAAGCTTCACTATACCCTGTGCTTTGGGTCCTCTAGAGTTCAAGAGTTGCTTGTGTGATCTCAGGGCTAGCATAAACTTGATGCCTCACTTCGTGGCTAAGAAGCTTGGTTTCACTCGGTTTAAAGACTGTCGGATCTCATTGGTGCTAGCTGATAGGAGTGTGAGGCTACCAGTGGGGCTGCTTGAAGACTTACCGGTGCGAATCAGTGGTGTGAACGTACCTACAGACTTTGTAGTGTTGGAGATGGACGAGGAGCCTAAAGACCCACACATCTTAGGGAGACCGTTCCTTGCAACCGCCGGTGCTATAATAGATGTGAAGAATGGGAAGATTGCCTTGCATTTGGGGAAGGAGATCATGCTAGACTTTGACATCAACAAGGTTCTAAAGAAGCCGACCATTGAAGGACAAGCTTTCTATATCGAAACGATGGATGCCTTGGCGGATGAGTTGCTGGAAGAGCTAGCTCTAGAAGACCATCTGAAGCTAGCACTCACTAAGGAGCCAGGGGAGTTTGGCTATGTGGATCAGAGAACCCAAGAGTACGTGAACCTGCTGGATTCGAGGAGGATTATCAAGAATGAAGAAGGTTTCTGCCTAGAGATCGACCCCGAGATCGACGCTATCACTCGATCCAGGGGATAGATCGACATGTCAATCGAGAGCACAACTCGATCCGGTGCAACAATCGATGGACAGATCGAGACGAATGCTCGATCAGGAAAAACAATTGAGTCGACGATCGAGAGAGACCTCACGATCATTTTGGAGTCCAATCAAGAGATCGACTCAGCATCTCGATCCCATACTCGATCCATATCAAATCGAGTAAGTGAATCGAGTGAAATGGCTCGATCTAGACGACATCGAGAGGAGAATCGACCGGAGGACTCGATCTCAGAAGGGATAGCGATGGAGGAAAGCAGTCTGAAGGGCCATGCCTCGAGTTCAAGGGAGAGTTCCAAGGAGGAAAGCAACAACAACAGCCACGAGGATGACTGGAGTGAGCTGTTAGCCCATATCGAGATCGGATGCAACACTCGATTCGCCGATGAAGATCGAGACCCATATCGAGCCGAAGATACGATGTCTGAATATGATCAAGAGAACCACTCGATCCAGTGGTCGATTTCTGTCCTTTCAACTGTTTTTGGCTGTTAGCGAAGGGGGGACCATTGGCTTGTTTGGGCATTTTAGGCAAGGCGGCGAGATGCTTTTTGGAGAACTTTTAGATCCTTATCCTTTCTTTCATGTTTTCTCTCTCGATATACGAAGAACACCATTGTTGAACTCGTTTTCCTTTGAAGCTTTTGTATTCCAATCTTTATCGTTTAATCTAGTCTTTCTTTTATGTTCAACGTCGTGTTTCTTATGCTTTGCTTGATTTACTCTATGTGTAGTGAGTAGTTTCCTTTGGGTTCGGGGTTGAGAGGATTAAGGGGTAGAAAGGGTTCGATCTTGGTTTGTTTTCTAAACGTTTTAAAGGCTATCTCTTCTAAGGTGTTGAAAGCTTAATGCTTGAAGAGTCTCACGCCAAGAGCTTCACGATCCGAGAGGTTCCTTACCTTGACAGGATCCAGGAGCCTTAGAAGATCACACCTTAGAGACTAGTTACCCCTTCCCAAAAGCCATGGAAGTTTGGGGGACTAGTTAAGCCATTACTTGAAATCTGTTTTCCTTGCCTTTCTACCTCTCTTTCCACCAAAATCCATGGGCTTGGAGGAGAGGATGAAAGAGTGATCTATACCGAAAGCCACGGATAGATCTTGTTTTGTGTTCAAGGCGTAGAGATCCTCACCAAGTGAGTCGATCTAAAGTTTCAAACCAAAGATCGATCCTTTGAAACCCTTTACATGAATCTCAACCCTAGGCCCTTGCTTTTAGAATCTTTAAGTCTCATTTCATCTTTCGCTTGTTATCTGATAGTATCCTGGTCATTAGATTTGTTGTTCTTACGGTTTTAGACGAGATCGATCGTTACTGCTCGATCTAGTGGTCGATCTTGTTGTCGATCCACTAGTCGAATTTTAACAATTCGAAGCTCTTTCCTTTAATTAATCTGTTTGTTTCTCGTGGTCGTTGCTTCCTTTCTAGTATTTTTAAAATGGGTTTCACTCTGTTTAGGTTGCTGCATCTAGTTCTTTGATATTTTCCCATAAACTGTCTCATTTTTGCTTAGATTTGCTTAGGACCTTGCATTCTCTGTGCATTCTCTATCTCCTAGAAGTGGGTTGACACTCTCCTGCTTGCCTTACTACAACATTGCGTGCATTAGAGTTTTGATAACCTCTCTGCTGCATAACACGAGCTAAGAAACCGTTTATCATCAAGCTCCTCTAAGGTCTCATCCGCTTCACTAACGAAGTGAACATGCTTCTGGTTAGCCAGCACCAGCTTGTCAATCTTCTCATGCATGGACTTAAGCTCTTTCTTGTGAGACTCTAGCTCAAAACCTCTCGGTGCACGGTCGTCGTAGTCTTCAGCGTAGTTGCCTTCACTCAATGCCAAGTTCTCTATCAGCTCCATACCATCTTCCACTTCTTTACCAAGGAAATTTCCCTTACTAGCCATGTCAAGTAGCAAGCGGATCTTTGGTGAAGCTCTGCGGTAGATTGTGCTTAGGAGAGTCTCTTCACTGAAGCCGTGGTGAGGACACTGAATGGTGTAGTCCTTGAATCGCTCCATGGCTTCATTGAACGTCTCATTGTTCCTTTGAGTGAAGCTGCTGATCTCACTTCTCAACCTTGCGGTTCTGGTGCTAGAGAAGAATTTTTGAGAGGAACGCCTTCTTACACTCAGCCCAAGAGGTAATGGTGCCTTGTGGAAGGGTCTTCTCCCAATGTCTTTCCTTGTCTCCAAGAGAAAATGGAAAGAGACGCAGCTTGAAAGCATCTTCGGATATGCCATTAATCTTGATCATCCCACACACTTGCTCAAAGTTGTCAAGATGTTCCAATGGGTCTTCAATTGCTAACCCATGGAACTTGTTGTTTTGCACCATTGAGATGAAACCTGGCTTAATCTCGAAGTTGTTGTTCTGTACAGGAGGAGGAGTGATCCCAACCCAATTATGATGAGTGTTTGGAGCATCTCCTGCTCCAATGATCCGTGGGGGTCTAGCCGCGTAGTGGGGGTTTCCATTACACCTTCCCAATGCCCCGTGAGATGGAGGAGGTCCTTTTGGATGTTCGTGCTCAGCCATCACTTCAAAATCCACTGAACCTTGCTGAACAATCTCCTCAAAGGCTCTAGCTTGCTCTCTAACTCTTCTTGATCTTGTGTGTCCAAGCTGATGAATATTGTCCAAGGGCGTGAGTTAGTTGTTGTCACCCCTGGAGCGTAGATTCATGTACCTGAAAGATACAAGTTTGAGAGTAGAGAAATCAGTAACTAACTTAAAGTAAAGGCTTAGTCTTTACCAAACCCCAAATCTTAAAGCTTTCTATCCCCTAAGATAGCAACAACGTCATTTGAAAAGATGTTTTCTATTGATGCAATGATGTGTGAAGATGCAACAAAGAGGTTATCAAAACTCTAATGCACACAGAGATGTAGTATAGTGAGCAAGAGAGGTATCAATCCACACCTAGGGGTAGTAAGATCACTAAGAATGCAAAGGATGAGAAAAGCTAAGCTAGAATGATAAATGATTGGTAAGATCCCTAAAAACTAAATGCAAGTGTCAAATGCATAGAAAAACAATTTTAAAATCCCTGGAAGAGGGTTAACTACCACGAGGAACAAGCAGAATAATTAAAATGCAAAGCTACGAATTATTAAAAATCGACTAGTGGATCGACCACAGGATCGACCACTAGATCGAGCAACAACGATCGATCTCGTCTAAACAACCTAGAATGATGGAACGATGCAAGATGCGATTGACAAGAACAAAACTTTATGACGATGGAATGATATTGAACGACTTAAGATACTAAGAAAGAGGGTCAAGGGTTGAGGGTCACGTTCATGGGTCATAAAGGTCAAAGCTTAGTTTGAAAACATTAGATCTACTCTCTTTGAGAGATTCTCTAGGCCTTGAAAACAAAACAAGATCCATCCATGGCTTGTGGTATGGATCACTCCTTCATTCTCTTCTCCACACCCATGGCTTTTGGTGGAAAAAGAGATTAAAGGGCATAAAACTTAGAATTCAAGCAAACGGCCTAACTAATCCCCTAAACAACCATGGCGTGTGGGAAAGGAAGGATTAGCCTCTAGGATTCGATTTTCCAGGACATTTGGATCCTGTCAAGGTAAGACATCCCTCGGATCATAGAGATCTTGGCGTGAGAGTCTCTAAGCCATAAGCACTCGAAATCCTAGAAGAGAAGGCGACGAAGAACGAGAAAATACAAAGCTTTAACCTTTTCAACCTTTCCGAATCGCCCCAACCCTAAAACCCAGTAAGACTACTCGCGATTCATAAACAGATGAAAGCATAGAAGATGATCTATTAAGCATGATTAACAAAGATTAAAGCAAGATGTTCAATATTCAAAAGTTAAAATGCAAGAAAAGCTCCAAAGTCTACAATGGCGGATTCGCCTCTAAAAACGAGAGAGAAGGAAAAAGGTAGAAGACAGAATTGGGGTAATGAAACGGATCGTTGCCTTTTGCCAAAAATGGCCAAACCGCAACTGGTCCCCCCCTTCGCTACTGTCAAAAGCCAGCTGGACAGATAAGGTTGGTCTGGGATCGAGCACAAAGCTCGATCTGGCACTCGATCTTGTCTTGGATCGGATGGCTCTTAGTCGATCTCTAAGTCGATCTTGTGCTGATCGGGTTGGAAGCTCAATCCGGTCTTCGATCTGCATGGCGTCATTTACGTCCGTACTTCAGATCGATCTCCACACTCGATCTTGGTCTCGATCCATCTGCTTGCATCGACTTGATTACTCGATCTTCTGGTCGATCTCGTCTCGATCGACCTGCCATAATCGATCTGCTACTCGATCTCAGGTCCTTAGCATGGAATCCTGATTTCTCCAAGTGTCCACGAACTTCGTCACGAGCCTTAGCACGTCCACGAATCCTCTATAGCTCCAAAGTAGCCGAAAACAACCTGAATGCGATGTATAATGCAAGAAACATGCGAATGCTGGTGCAAAAGTGCTCTAGGACCTAAAGTGATGCAAACTAGCCTAAAGTGCAAGGTAAATGCATGAAAAACTATCTTATATGTATGCAAAACACACGAAATATGCAGCAATATCACACGGCTTTCTCTCCATGAAGGCACGAGCAAGGGCAAGGGCTAGGTGACCAGCCACGACACTCCTAGAAAGAGCAGGAAGTCTGGAGCATCCTCAAGCCTCAGCCACGCCTAGCTCCAAGGTACCAACACACAACCCTTGTAAATAACATGCATTTTTCTTTTATTTTGGCTTTGTGTTCGATCTCCTCTTGAATTTGTTTGCCACCAAGGTGGTGTCATTCAAGTTTGGGGAAGAGTGTGTGGTTTGACATGTTTTATTTGGATCTTATTTTGAGTTATCATCCTTGAGTCATCATGCATCATCTAAGTGCATAGAAAAATACAAAAAAATAATAAAAGTTTTTTAAAATTTTCAAAAAAAAAAAAAAAATCATGTAGCTTGCTTTTGCATTTTTAAACATTTTAGGATTGAGTCTAGCATTTTAAACATTTAGGATGTTTGCATTTGCATAAGGGGCAAAAGTTTTTCTTGAAAAGTGTTTTAAGCTCATGAATTGTTTCAAGGCCCTAGTTAATAGTTCTTTAATGCATTTTACATACTTTGAAAGTAAGCTCTAACCATATTTGGATCATTTATTTTGATTTTCGTGGCTTAACTTGAATATTCATGAATTGAATCCTTTCCTATCAAGTGGAACCTTAATTTGAATCTTTGAATTATCATACTTGTGCATTTGAAAAAGGATATATGGATCACATATAAATATTTAGGCTTTCTTATCCTTATCACCACTCTTTTGTAAGCCTGAATAGAACTTCCCACCTTGACCTTTACCTTCATTTCAAACCAATATTCTTGTGCGACATCATTGTGAGGCCTTATTTCTGGTTTGAACTAAGCATAAAGTGTTAGGTTTAGGCGACATGATTAGTCTCTTATATTGTTGCTAGCTTTGCATTTTGAAACTAGTCTTAGGCTTGTTTTGGGGCGGGGGTTCACTGGTGTTGATTGATCTTGTTTACTTGTTTTCGTTTTTAATAGGAAATGGTGTTTGGGGTTTGAAAATAAGAAGTATTCATAGTTTTAAGTGGTGGTCGTGTTCTGTTTTTAAATTAAAAGTTCCATTTTAAAAGAAAAGAAGGTAGCTCTCAAAAAGAAAGAAAAACAAAATATCAGACAAGAAAGGAGCCAAAAGGCCAAGTATAAAAAGAAAAAAAAAATATTAAGAGAAGAGAGCTACCAAAAGTAAAAGAAAAGAGCTTAAATGTTTGAGTTTGACCACCACTAGCTATAAAAAGAGTAAAGATGATTTCTGTTTTTGTGGGTTTTACTTGGCGTCTTGCCTTGTAGATATGGGTAGTCTCTAGAGGGTGAGTGAGCTTGAAAAAGAAAGAAAATGAATGAGAGGGGTTTAGGATCATTGTTAGTGTATATGGGTAGATGAGAATCTAGTGATGTATGCATCAATTGCCTTTACCTTTAGTATTATGCATAAGTTCAACCATTTTTTGAGATAACCCATTGCTTGAATTACCCACTTGAATGAGATCATCTTTGTCTCATAACCTTTGTCCCTAAGCCAAATGAATAGGTTTTAAAATTCATGAGTGTGATTCACTGTTTAATTTTAATGAATGTTAAAGGATAGGATTCTTGGATTGTTTGGAATATGAGAATCATGATTTGAGATTCAACATGTGATGAATATGACTAAGTTCTTTGGAGTATGAGTTTGTGCATTGCATCATAGAATTAAAAACTAGGACTATTGAATTGATTCATTTGAAAAACACATGTCAAGGAATTTGAGCTCCCACTTTTAGGGATTTTAAAATAATTTTCTTGGTCATTTAGCACTTGCATTTAGTTTTCATAGAAATTTCTCATCTCTTTACCTGAATCTGACTTAGCTTTGCATTGCTCCTGCATTCTTAGTGAGTTTCATCAACCTAGGCTGGATTGACACCTTAAGCAACTATACTACAACTAGAACTTCCTTTTGGCTTTGATAAAAGCAATCCCAAACAATTCGGTTTATCAAATTAGCTTGCTTTTGTATTTTTAAACATTTTAGGATTGAGTCTTGAATTTTAAACATTTAGGATGTTTGCATTTGCATAAGGGGCAAATGTTTTTCTTGAAAAGCATTTTAAGCTCAGGAATTGTTTCAAAGCCCTAGTTAGTAGTTCTTTGATGCATTGTACATACTTTGAAAGTAAGCTCTAACCATATTTGGATCATTTGTTTTGATTTTCGTGGCTTAACTTGAACATTCATGAATTGAATCCTTTCCTATCAAGTGGAACCTTAATTTGAATCTTTGAATTATCATATTTGTGCATTGGAAAAAGGATACATGGATCACATATACATATTTAGGCTTTCTTATCCTTTTCACCACTCTTTTGTAAGCATGAATAGAACTTCCCACCTTGACCCTTACCTTCCTTTCAAGCCAATCTTCTTGTGTGACATCATTATAAGGCCTTATTTTCGGTTTGAACTTGGCATAAAGTGTTAGGTGTAGGCGACATGATTATGCACTCATATTGTTTCTAGCTTTGCATTTTGAAGCTAGTCTTAGGCTTGTTTTGGGGCGGGGGTTCACTGGTATTGATTGATCTTGTTTACTTGTTTTTGGTTTTAAAAGGAAATGGTGTTTGTGGTTTGAAAATAAAAAGGATTCATAGTTTTAAGTGGTGGTCTTGTTCTGTTTTTAAATTAAAAGCTCAGTTTTAAAAGAAAAGAAGGTAGCTCTCAAAAAGAAAGAAAAAGAAAAAATCAGAAAAGATAAGAGCCGAAAGGCCAAGTTTAAAAAGAAAAAAAAATAATACGATAAGAGAGCTACCAAAAGTGAAAGAAAAGAGCTTAAATGTTTGAGTTTGACCACCACTAGCTATAAGAAGAGTAAAGATGTTTTCTGGTTTTTTGGGTTTTACTTGGCGCTTTGCCTTGTTGATATGGGTAGTCTCTAGAGGGTGAGTGAGCTTGAAAAAGAAAAAAAATGAACGAGAGGGGTTTAGGATCATTGTTATTGTATATGGGTATTTGAGAGTCTAGTCATGTATGCATCAATTACCTTTACCATTAGCATTATGCATAAGTTCAACCATTTTTGAGATAACCCATTGCTTGAATTACCCACTTGAATGAGATCATTTTTGTCTCATAACCTTTGTCCCTAAGCCAAATGTATTCGGTTTTAAAATGCATGTGTGTTGATTCATGATTTGATCTTAATGAATGTTAAAGGATAGGATTCTTGGATTGTTTGGAATATGAGAGTGATGATTTGAGATTCAACATGTGATGAATATGACTAAGTTCTTTGGAGTATGAGTTTGTGCATTGCATCATAGAATTAAAAACTATGACCATTAAATTGATTCATTTGAAAAACACTTGTCAAGGAATTTGAGCTCCCACTTTTAAAACCTCTCTTTCTTTCTTGAATTTTGTTGGCTTGATGGCAAGCAAAAGACAAGTTTGGTGGGAGTTGATATACTCTGTTATTTAGCATATTTAACATGCATTTAGATTAGTTTTCATGCATTCATCTCACATAATAGGCTGGGTTTGCACCTATTGTCTTATTTTATGTCCTAAGTGCACTTAGCGTTAGCATTTGCATATTTCTTGCACTCTTGCATCATATTCAGGTTGTTTAGGACACACTGGAGCTGTGGAGGTTGCGTGGACATGCTAAGGATCGAAGAGGAGCTTGTGGACACTTGGGAGAACTCAGCCATTCAGCGAAGGAACCAAGATCGACGAGCAGATCGAGCTAGGCAGGTCGATCTAGATGAGATCGACCAGAAGATCGAGTTACTCAAGCCGTTTCAAGAAGGAGGATCAAGATCAAGATCGACCAGGGTGATCGATCGTGAGTACGGACGTGGACTAAGTCATGTAGAACGAGAGGCAGGCCGAGGCCACGACTCGATCATCCGAAGATTGACCCGAAGATCGAGCAAAGTTGGACGATCCATGAAGAAGATTGAGCTAGAGATCGATCACCCAAGTCGATCTCTAGAACCTTATCCGGACAACTCACTTTTGGCATGTAGTGAGGGGACCATTTTCTTTGTTGACCTATTTTAAGCGTAAAACATTGTCACTTTCATTCACCACACTTTGTCAACTACTTTTTCTTCTCGAGTTGCACACTTCGTGGCTTCATCTTGCAATGCTCCAAAAAGCTTCAATATCTCCAATTATGCTCCAAACATGCTATAACCTGCAAAAACTCTACTAGAACTCTAAAAAGACCAAAAAGACTCAATGAAAAGGACTTATATCATGGTTAAAAACCATAAAAACTGTGATATATCAATTATTTACACCATTTTAGCTTGTATTCATCACTAGTTTTAGTCTCTAAACATGCATATTTTGCTTATACTAGTCCCATTTGCAAACATTTAGGAGTTAGTGTAGGTTTAGAAGCTGTATTGCATTTTGCATGCAATTGGAGTTTTATTTAGGTACTTGAAATAGTGCGGAGGTCATGTAGAGCAATGGGTGTTAGCTGGGAATGGAGCAACGCAAGAGACAAAGGCGGATGAACCAATATCGATGATGATATCAACACCATGTGATCGATACAGAGCATATCGATCGGCATATCGACCACCACGACATCGGTACAGAAGAGGCAAGGTGTGAAGGAAGCATATCGAATTAGACACCTCGATGCAGCAGGATGGAGTCAATATCGAGCAGTGTATCGACGTCCCAAGACTGATTCACATGACCGGGCAATATCGAGGTCCCATATCGACTTGCTTGATCGATGAACCTTAACTAAAGGGCGATTGCATTAACTTCACACCTTGGAGAGCAAAACCGATACAACTCAGAAGCTTTCTGTATCGACATGCATATCAACCAAGAGGCATCGATACAGCACAAAAGAGGAGAAGATATCGACATGTGTATCGATGTTCCATATCGATATGGTCCATCCGACTCAGCTTACTTTTGGTTTAATGTTGGTTTACTAGGGATTTTCTCGTTTCCCTATAAATACTAAATTCCTAAAATGGTTAGGCAAGTTGGATCTTGTTATTTTCTTTCTGTTCTTCCACTTAAAACCACTTTCCTTTTTCAGCTTTGCTTTGTAAGATCCAGCTTGATTTAGTGAATTTCGGTATTTGCCTTCGGTATTTGCTTTGCTTATCTAGGGTTTGAGATGGGATAGATTAAAGGGATTTTAAGACTAGATTAGTGATGTCTTGAGCTTAATATGACTGTCTTCTCCCTATTAGTTGTGCTTAACACTAGATTAGTCTTGGGGAGGCTTATTTAGTATTTTGGCTTTCTCTTGCGCCTGGTAAGTGTTTGATGAAATGCTGCTTAGAGTCTCTTAGAGGATTTGTATGCTTAGCCTAAGGAATTAGGTGTATAAGGAGCATTTTGGATTTAGAGGATTGGAGTTCTGTTTTGAATGCTTGCTGGTCATGTGTTTGAGTAAAGGGATTTATCTTGAATTGTTAATCCTATGCCTAGAAGATAGCATTCTTTGAATGGTTTTGAAGCATCACTAGTTCGGTTCTAATTCCTTCTTAATCAATAACCCCCATCTTAGATCCTTGCTTTCTCTATTCGAATTTTCTGCTAGCTTAGTTTAGTCTTTAGACTTGTTAGTATTTTTCACAACTGCCATTTTGAATCTTGCTTGACTTAGATGATTTGCTGTACTCTTGGTGCCTTAACAAACCCAGATGGACTGATACCTTACATGTTCAATAAGATGCGTGTGTTGGGATTTGCTTAGTAGTGAAACAACTTCATATCAGTTGTGGCACTTTACATTAGCAAGCTTATTAGATTTTCTCCTGCTCATGTTCTTCTATTTCTTATGCTCTGATAGCTTGCTATATTCTCATGTTTTAGGCTGCATCTCTTGCATCTTTTCCCTTGTTATTGCATATTAGTTTAGCATTTTAGTCTCATTTGCACTTAGAATCAACAATGCATGCATATATTGGTTAGGATTGCATACATGTGGATGTTTATGGTGTTTTTCAGGTGCTTTTGGAGATTTTTCGAGCGGGGAGGAGATGAAAGCATTTCATATTCAAAAAGATGCCAAACAAGGAGTTTTGCAAAGTCTGGTTCCATATCGAGGAGGAGCATTGAGCAGAACCTCTGTCGAGTATGCCCGATGCAAGCCATGGTACATGGATATGAGGACATGGACGAAAGCCTCACGTTGGTGGTCTGCGTCGAGGTGATGCACCAAGCAGGGAAACCTATACGAAGCCGATACGCATCTACACGGACCATATCGGGGTGGTGCATCGAGCAGAACATCGTCTGTACCACCCCGATACAACTTATCCGCACGTTGACCAGCATCTCTTCTTTGACCTTATTGGGTCCAATGTATAAAAGGAAGCCAAAAAAACATTATCCTTTATGTTTGTTCTAGTCTAAGCTTTAAATTATCTTGTTCTTGATGTTACTGCATATTACATACATTTTGCATACACATTAGTTAGCTTTTCATGCATTTGCATAACATTTTAGATTAGATTGCATCACTTAGAGTCCTAGAGCATTCTTGCACCAGCATACGCATGTTCCTTGCATTTTGCATCACATTCAGGTTGTTTCTGGCTGCTTTGGAGTCGTGGAGGTTCGTGGACGTGCTGAAGCTGTTGTAGCGGTTCGTGGAAGCTCGAATATGTGCTAAGGATCAGAGATCGAGGAATAGATCGAGCATGGCAGGTCGATCTAGGATGAGATCGACCAGCAGATCGAGTGAAGCAATCGATCAATCGGTAGAGACGTAAATGACGCCATGCAGAGCGATAGCCGGATCGAGTACACCACTCGATCCAACCGAAAATCGATACCGAGATCGGATGAAACACTCGATCCGCCGAAGATGATCAAGACCCAGATCGAGTTGAAGACACGATGTCCAAAGATGATCGAGAGAGCGGCTCGATCCCGGAGTCGATCTCTGTCCTTTCAACCGCTTTTGGCCGCTAGCGAGGGGGGGACCATCAGCTTGTTTTCGCCATTTTGGGAAGGCGGCGACGTCCTTTTCCCACACAACTTTTCATCCTTATCTTTTTTCATGTTTTTCTCTCTGGTTTTGGAGAAATCCACCATTGTCGAACTTTGAGTTTTATTAAGCTTTTGTAATCGAATCGTTTTCAGCTTAATCTAGTTTTCTTTTCATGTTCATCGTTTCCTTTTGCATGCTTTGCTTGATTTATCTTATGTGTAGTGAGTAGTTCATTTGGGTTCGGGGTTGAAAGGATCTAAGGGGTCGAAAAGGTTTCGATCTTGGGGGTTTTCTAAGTGTTTAATAGCTATCTCTTCTAGGGTGTCGAGTTCTCAAAGCTTAAAGACTCTCACGCCAAGAGCTTTATGATCCGAGAGG
Organism: Thlaspi arvense; assembly: GCA_911865555.2. Lineage (NCBI taxonomy): Eukaryota > Viridiplantae > Streptophyta > Magnoliopsida > Brassicales > Brassicaceae > Thlaspi > Thlaspi arvense. The sequence continues at coordinate 19,902,933 of OU466860.2, forward strand.
TTCCTTACCTTGACAGGATCCAGGGACCTATGAAGATCACACCCTAGAGACTAGTTACCCCATCCCAAAAGCCCTGGAAGTTTGGGGGACTAGTTAAGCCACTCGTTTGAAATCTGTTTTCCATGCCCTTCGACCTCTCTTTCCACCAAAAGCCATGGGTTTGGAGGAGAGGATGAGGGAGTGATCTATACCGAAAGCCACAGATAGATCTTGCTTAGTTTTCAAGGCTTAGAGATTCTCACAAAGTGAGTCGATTTAAAGTTTTCAACCCAAGGTCGAACCTTTGAAACCCCTGACCATGAATCTCAACCCTAGGCCCTCTCTTTTAGCATCTTTACATCTTCTCTCGTTATTCGCTTGATCTTTGTTAGCATCCTGGTCGTTAGTTTTACTGTTCTTGCATTTTTAGACGAGATCGATTGTTATTGCTCGATCTAGTGGTCGATCCCATGGTCGATCCACTAGACGAATTTTAGTAATTTGTAGCTTTGTCTTTTAATTATTCTGTTTGTTCCTCATGGTAGTTTGATCATTCCTGGTAATATTAAAATAGTTTGCATTCCATTTAGTTGCTGCATCTAGTTTTCAGGGATTTTCTCAAAACCTATCTTGTTTCGCTTAGATTTGCATAGTCCTTGCATTCTCTTTGCATTTTCTATCATCCTAGGTGTGGATTGACTCTCTCTTGCATACTGTGCTACAACCTGTCTTGCATTTGAGTTTGATAACCTCATTACATACTCACCCTTGCAAAGAAACGTGTTATCAAATGGCGCTGTTGCCATCCTAGGGTTGTTTAGAAAACATAGAGATTTGGGACTTAGCAAAGACTAAGTCTTTACCTTGATTTAGCTACTAATCATTCTACTCTCAAACGTGTGTTCTCAGGTATATGAATCTTCTTTCAAGGGGAGATAACAATCTACTTCAACCTTTGGACAATATTCATCAGCTTGGTCATTCACGGCAAAGAAGAGTACGAGAACAAGCCAGAGCCTTTGAGGAGAATGTTCAGCATGGTTTGGTTGACTTTGAAGCTATGGCTGAACACGAGCATCCAGAGGGACCTCCTCCAGCTCACGGGGCAGTGGGAAGGGGCAATGGAAAACCCCAACACGCGGCTAAACCCCCAAGGATCATAGGAGCCGGAGATGCTCCCAATACTCATAACAATAGGTTTGGGATCACTCCTCCTCCTATACAAAACAACAACTTCGAGATTAAGCCAGGTTTCATCTCCATGGTGCAAAACAACAAGTTCCACGGCTTAGCAATGGAAGATCCCTTGGAGCACCTTGACAACTTCGAGCAAGTATGTGGGATGATCAAGATCAATGGCATATCCGAAGATGCTTTCAAGCTGCGTCTCTTTCCCTTTTCACTCGGAGACAAGGCTAGGCATTGGGAGAAGACACTCCCACAAGGCTCCATCACCTCATGGGCCGAGTGTAAGAAGGCCTTTCTCTCAAAGTTCTTATCTAGCACCAGGACAGCACGGTTGAGAAGCGAAATCAGCGGCTTCACTCAACGAAACAACGAGACATTCAACGAGGCAATGGAGCGTTTCAAAGACTACACGATCCAATGTCCTCATCACGGTTTCAGCGAGGAGACCCTACTCAGCACCATATACCCCAGAGCTTCACCAAAGATCAGGTTGTTGCTTGACACAGCTAGCAAAGGGAACTTCCTTGGTTAGGAGGTAGAAGAGGGCATGGAGCTGATAGAGAACTTGGCATTGAGTGATGGCAACTACGCTGAAGATTATGACCATGCACCGAGGGGATCCGAGCTAGAGTCTCACAAAAAGGAGCTGAAATCTATGCATAAGAAGATAGATAAGCTGGTGTTAGCCAACCAGAAGCATGTTCACTTTGTTGGTGAAGCGGATGAGAATCAAGAGGAGCTAGAGTTGAGCCAGGAAGAAGCCAATTGGGTGGCGGGACAGAACAACTACAAACCTCAAGGCTACAACCAAGGCTACAACCAGAACAACAATCTCTCCTACCGAAGCACCAACGTTGCCAACCCTAACGACCAAGTGTACCCTGCTCAGCAAGCAAAACCTTTCATCCCTTACAACAATGGTTTTCAGCCGAGTGGTGGTTTCCAAGGTCAAGGGCAGAACAACTTCCAAGGGCAACATCAAAGTAACAAGGGTTATACGCCTAACTACCCTCCGGGCTTTGCACCTCAGCAGCAACAGCCGATGCAACAACAAGTTGATCCGGTTCAGGCAATGTTTCAACAGCTGATACAAGGGCAAGCCTCTACAAACCAGAAGTTCGCCGAGATGAACACTCGTCTAGACTCGTCTCTCACTGACTTCTCCACTCAGATCACCAACTTAAACAATAAGATCAAGCAGCTAGAGAAGGGGAAAGCGAGTACAAGTGGTCAGAATAGCCTTCCGGGGAAGTGTGAGCCGAATCCTAAGGAGTATGCCAACGCCATAACATTGAGAAGCGGCAAAGAGCTAGAACCTCCGGTCTCTACTAAGAACAACGAGGATGAGATTAACTTTGACAACGTTTGGATCCAAGGGCCAAGAAGAGGAGACAAAGCAGTTGCTGAGAAGAAAGCTGAGCAAATTACTAAGGAGAAAAATGCTTATGTGCCTCCACTGTATGTACCTAAGCTACATTTTCCTGGCCGTTTCAAGAAGCAACTCATAGAGAAGCATAGAATCCTCTTTGAGAAGCATCTTAAGGACGTGTAAATCAAGCTACCTCTCGTTGACTGCCTTGCAATGATGCCTAAATGCGCCAAATTCTTCAAAGACACTCTCGTGAAGAAGAATAAGGAAAGCAAGGAGGAGCTTGTTCTAGGTGAAGAGTGTAGTGCTGTGATACATAAGGAGATAGTCCCTAAGAAGTTGGGAGACCCTGGAAGCTTCACTATACCCTGCGCTTTAGGTCCTCTGGAGTTCAAGAGCAGCCTTTGTGATCTCGGAGCTAGCATAAACCTGATGCCTCACTCCGTGGCTAAGAAGCTTGGCTTTACTCGTTTCAAAGACTGTAGGATCTCGTTGGTACTGGCTGATAGGAGTGTGAGGCTACCAGTGGGGCTGCTTGAAGATCTACTAGTGCGAATCAGTGGTGTGAACGTGCCTACGGACTTCGTCGTGTGGGAGATGGATGAAGAACCTAAGGATCCACTCATCCTAGGATGACCATTTCTTGCAACCGCCGAGGCTATCATCGACGTCAAGAACGGGAAGATTGCCTTGCACTTGGGAAAGGACATAAGGCTGGACTTCGATATCAAAGAGGTTCTGAAGAAGCCGACCATAGAAGGGCAAGCTTTTTACATTGAAACGATGGATGCCTTAGCGGATGAGTTGCTGGAAGAGCTGGCTCAGGAAGACCATCTGAAGCTGGCACTGACTAAGGAGCCAGGGGAGTTTGGCTATGTGGATCAGAGGACCCAGGAGTACGTCAACTTGCTGGATTCTAAGAAGATAGTTAAGAAGGATGAAAGCTGCTGCCTAGAGATAGACCCAGAGATCGACACTATCACTCGATCCAGGAGTCAGATCGACAAGGCAATCCAGAACACAACTCGATCCAGTGCAGCAATCGACAGACAGATCGAGAGGAATGATCGATCCGGAAAAACAATCGAGTCGACAATGAGAGAAACCTTCCGATCATTTTGGGGTCCAATCAGGAGATCGACTCAGCGTATCGATCCCTTACTCGATCCACATCAAATCGAGTAAGTGAATCGAGCAAAATTGCTCGATCTAGACATCATCGAGAGCAAGATCGACTGGAGGACTTGATTTCAGAAGGGATAGCGGTTGAAGAAAGCAGTCTTAAGGGCCATACCTCGGGTTTAAGGAGGGTTCCAAGGAGGAAAGCAACAACAACAGCCACGATGATGACTGGAGCGAGCTGTTAGTCCCAAAGGTGGACCTTAAGGAGCTCCCAAAAGGGCTAAGGTATGCTTTCTTAGGGCCTAATAACACCTATCCCGTGATTGTGAATCAAAACTTAAGTGATGATGAGTTGCACTCGCTCCTGACTGAGCTGAGAAAGTATAGGAAGGCCATTGGGTACGCTTTAAGTGACATCAAGGGCCTTTCACCGATGCTTTGCACTCACAGGATTCACTTGGATAATAAGAACGCCTCTTCTATAGAACATCAAAGGCGTTTGAATCCTAATTTGAAAGAGGTTGTTAAGAAAGAAATCCTTAAGCTTTTAGAGGCTGACCTGACCTATCCCATAAGTGACAGCACGTGGGTTTCTCTTGTACACGTGTTGCCTAAGAAGGGAGGGATCACGGTCATATGGAATGATAAAGATGAGCTTATTCCTACTAGAACCATTACTGGTCTTAGGATCTGTATTGATTATAGGAAACTTAACCTTGCGACTAGGAAAGATCATTTCCCTTTGCCTTTTATTGATCAAATGCTTGAGAGACTTGCTAATCACCCTTACTACTGTTTTCTCGATGGGTATAGTGGTTTCTTTCAGATACCAATTCACCCAAATGATCAGGAGATGACGACCTTCACATGTCCCTACGGTACCTTCGCATATCGAAGGATGCCGTTTGGATTGTGTAATGCACCGGCTACATTTCAGCGGTGTATGATGTCGATCTTCTCCGATCTAATAGAAGAGATGGTAGAGGTGTTTATGGATGACTTCTCTGTCTATGGTGCGTCCTTTTCTGTGTGCTTGTTGAATCTTTGCAGGGTACTAAAGTTTTGTGAAGAGATAAACTTGGTGCTAAACTGGGAGAAATGCCACTTTATGATCAAAGAAGGGATCGCGCTTGGTCATAAGATATCAGAGAAGGGCAATGAGGTTAATCAGGCTAAAGTGGAAGTCATGATGGGTCTTGAGCCGCCGGTTAACGTTAAGGGAGTCAGAAGTTTCTTGGGACACGCCGGGTTCTATAGGCGCTTCATCAAGGATTTCTCCAAGATTGCACGCCCTCTTACACGGTTGTTGTGCAAAAAAGCTGAGTTTGTGTTTGATGAGGAGTGTTTGCGAGCTTTCGTGACCATCAAGGAAGCCCTTACATCAGCCCCTATAGTTCAAGCACCAGATTGGTCTCTACCCTTTGAGATCATGTGCGATGCTAGTGACTACGCCTTAGGAGCCGTTCTCGGTCAGAAGAAAGACAAGAAGCTACACGTGATCTACTATGCTTCAAGAACCTTGGATGACACGCAAACAAGGTACACCACTACGGAGAAGGAGTTGCCTGCAGTGGTGTTTGCCTTTGAGAAGTTCAGGTCATATCTTGTTGGTTCCAAGGCTATTGTATACACGGATCACGCTGCTTTGCGATACATCTATTCGAAGAAAGACACTAAGCCTCGGCTTTTGAGGTGGATTCTCTGGCTCCAGGAGTTTGACATGGAGATTAAAGACAAGAAGGGAATAGAAAACGGAGTCGCTGACCATCTCTCACGGCTAAGGATCAACGAGTCTATACCCTTAGATGACTCTCTTCCAGAAGAGCAACTCATGGCGATCACCACGGCTGTTTGTGGAAAGCTAGAGGGACGGTTTGAAGAGGTGTTGAATTTCAAAGAGGAGGATCTACCGTGGTATGCTGATGTCATGAACTATTTAGCGTGTGGTGAGGAGCCAACACATCTCAACAGCTATCACAAGAAGCGGTTCATGAGAGAGGCTAGTGACTACTTTTGGGATGAGCCCTACTTATACAAGAGAGGAGTGGACAGTTTGTACCGGAGATGTGTTACGAAGGAAGAAGCTAGAGACATCCTCTATCACAGCCATGGCTCTTCCTACGGAGGACACTTCGCTTCATTCAAAACTGCCACGAAAGTGTTGCAAGCCGGTTTCTGGTTGCTGTCCATCTTCAAAGATGCACACGAGTTTGTGAAGAACTGTGAGGCATGTCAACGAGCAGGGAATATCACTAAGAGGAACGAAATGCCTCAGGTTCCCATCTTCGAGGTTGACGTGTTCGACGCGTGGGGCATAGACTTCATGGGGCCATTTCCTTCTTCGTATTTCAACAAATACATCTTAGTAGCAGTGGATTATGTCTCTAAATGGGTTGAGGCTGTTGCTTCCCCTACAAACGACTCTAAGGTGGTAATCAAGCTGTTCAAGAGTATCATTTTCCCGAGGTTTGGAGTACCTAATGTGGTTATAAGCGATGGAGGAAGCCACTTCATAAACAAGGTCTTTGAGAACCTCTTGAGAAAGTATGGCGTTAAGCATAAGGTGGCTACACCGTATCATCCTCAAACAAGCGGTCAAGTGGAAGTCTCCAACTGGCAAATTAAGGCTATACTGGAGAAGACTGTCGGAGCGACAAGGAAAGACTGGGCAGTGAAGCTGGACGACGCTCTTAGGGCCTACCGTACCGCCTTCAAAACGCCGATTGGTAAAACCCCTTTCACTCTACTTTATGGCAAGGGATGTCATCTCCCGGTTGAGCTGGAACACCGTGCGTTGTGGGCTGTGAAGAGGCTGAACTTTGATCTCAAGACTGCTCAAGAGAGGCGCCTTATTCAGCTACATGAACTGGATGAGTTAAGACTGAACGCTTATGAGAGCTCTCGGATATACAAGGAGCAGACTAAGGAAGCTCATGACAAGAAGTTGGTTGCAAAGGAGCTTAAGGAAGGAGGTTTAGTGTTGCTGTACAATTCAAGACTTAAACTCTTCCCGGGAAAGCTGAAATCAAGGTGGAGCGGGCCGTTTATGATCCAAGAAGTGCTGCCCTATGGAGCTGTTACATTGATGGGAAAGAGTGGCAGTACATTCACCGTCAACGGACACAAATTCAAGCCTTACTTGGCAGACAGCTATGACAAGGAGAGTACCTCGGTGCTCCTCCAAGACCCACCAACCACCTAAACCAAGTAAAGTCTAGCTAAAGACGTTAAAGAAAGCGCACTTGGGAGGCATTCCCATGTCTATCCTGTACATATATTTGCTTTATTTCTCTCTCAGTTTTATGTTTTTATTTTGCAAGTGTGTAGGAACAGGTATGAGGAGTCTAAACCTTGATCTTGAAGTCCAAAAGAGGCGATATGGGTTAAGAAAAAGCTACAGATCGAGTGCTAGATCGACTGATCCTGACTCGATCTTTGCTAGATCGAGCCAGTGAATCGAGAGGAGCCAGTCGATCTAGATGAGAACGAGTGATAAGGTCGACCTTGACGAAAAAGGATCGATCGATCCAAAATGGATCGACTGATCTAATTTCTCTCGGGAAAATCTGTTGAAAACAGATCGATCACTCGACTCGATCCATCACTCGATCTATGCCAAATCGACCCCCAAATCGAGGACGTAGCTCGATCATGAGGACTTAGCCGTGGAGCCAACATCTCAACGATCGAGGGAGCCAATTGATACAAGACTCGATTCAACATGAATCAAGTCTCAAATCTAGTAACCCTCTCGATCTAAGCCATTATGGGCATGAGATCGAGTCCTAGATCGACCAAACGGACTCGATCTTATGCCGAGGTAACATTTTCTTTCCCTCCATTATTCTTTTCCCTCCAAATTTTAAATTCAAAACTTGGTCAAGACAAGCATCTTTGACCATGAAAGATGTGTCTTGACCAAGACTTTGTCAGAAAACCACCTTTACTACCCATGGTTTTGCCTTTTGCTAGTCTTTAAATGTTTCAACAACCTCTCACCCTCTCATTCTTGTTTTCTCGAAAGTTTTAAACAAAGAGAGTGAGAGTTTTCGGTTTTCAAAGGTTAGCAAAGATTCTTTAACATTCTTGCAAAGGCATTTTCAGAGTTTAATTAAATATTTTTAGGAGAATTTCCTTTTAATTCACAAGATATCGTTCTAGAAGATAGGGCTGTTTTTGAAATTTAAATTTTAGCTAAGTAAAAGGATTAATTCTAGATTTTCTAGTATCTAAAGATTTGATTCTCCTTTATTTAGCTATAATTTTTATTAATTCGCCAAAATTATAGGGTATTAGTTATAAGCTTTCTCCTTCTCCTCTCTTATTCTCTCATCAAACCGCTGTTTTGCTTACCAAACTTCTTGAGAAATTTGTTTCAGGTACAATGGCCCCCAAAAGAACAAGAGAAGAGACAGCACCAGAAGGAGAAGGACAAGAGGTGGCTGTTCAAGAGAGGGTCAGATGGAGTAAGGATGAGAAGAGGGACAAGAAACGGCTTGAAAGGCTTCGGTTTGAGCCTACCAAGTTTGCTGATCGAGAGCTGCTGTTCAAGCTAGGGATTCTTGGGGATTTCAACCAACTCCTCAAGAACATTGGCCTAAGATATCTGTCACGGATGGATTGCCCAACCATTCCAGAAGTGACAATAGACTTCCTTGCCACGTTGGAGTTCTGTTACGAGAATCCTAGCACACCTGTTCCTTCACAAGGTCGCCTCTCCTTCAAGGTTGGACGTCAAGCCTACAGCCTCTCCATCCCCGAGCTATGTTAAGTGTATGGTCTCAACGCGGATGCCAACAAGGTCGAGTTCCCCGCCTTCAAGAAAGCCAACGACTTTTGGGACCTGATTAGCAACGAGGACTACAAAGCCAACACCGCCAAGATCAAGAGAGTGAGAAGCCCGGTGCTGAGGTACACTCTGAAGCTGATTGCCAACACGTTTAGCGGAAGATCAGTTGCTCCCACGGTCACAAAGACCGAGCTTTGCTTCCTGTTCCAAGGCGTGAAGCACTTGGTGTGTGACCCGGATGAAAATGACGAGCCTATGGAGGATGAGCTCGGCGACGAGGTGAACTACGGATGTGTGCTTGCTGCCTCCTTGGTGAAATACAAGGCTTATGCCTTGCGGCGCAAGGCAACTTCTTCTTTCATTGGCGGCTTCCTCACTCCTCTATTCTTGCAAGCTGGTGTGCCTATACACGACTTCGCACATGTACCAGCCAGAGCTTTCATGGATGAGGCCTACATGAGGAATACCGACAGCTTGGGACGCACGCCAGCAGAAGGGTTCTACGCTTACCTCTTCATAGACGACGAAGACAAGAAGAGAGTGTGCATCCTGCCAAACAGAAACGAGACCGAGCTGCTTGGTGTTGGGAACATCGAGTTCTTGCCCACGAAAGAAGAGTGCTTTGCTTCTCTAGGAGGACCACCTGCCCCAGCTATTGCTCCTCGCCAAAGGTCCGAGTCCCCAGCCACGAAAGATGAGATGCCCGAAGCCTACACCCTTCCCAAGCTAGACTTTGAGCCGAGAACCAAAACTGAGAAGTTCCTAGCATCTGTTGTGGAGATGCAAAGGAAAATCAACAAGTGGCAAGGCAAAATGCTCAAGAAACTTGCCAAGAAGGTCAAGGTACTTCAAGGAGGCTCGCCTAAGAAGGATACAAGTGAAGAGGTTCACTAACCCGAGAAGAGGAGGCTCTCAACCGGTGGAGTTGTCATCCGCAAGACCCAAGGAAGCAATATTCAGCCGGCGCGCCTTTCTCTCCAAGAACCAACCGACAAAGGCAAGACCATAGTATCTAGCTCCTCTGGAACATCCTCAAGTTCCAGCCGAGACTAGACCAGAAGTAACAACCTTCTTCCATTGTACATAACCGCTCATATTTGCTTCTTTTTGCTTTGTGTTTTGCTGCTCCCTCGAATGTGTTTGCCACCGGGACGGTTTCAAGCAAGTTTGGGGGAGTACATGTGTGGTTTGACATGTGTTTTCTGATCTTATTTTCCTTTAGCATCCTTGAGTCTTTAGTTCATGAAAAATTGGTAAAAGTTTTAAAAAAATTTCAAAGATTCATGTAGTTGCATTCATCTTGTCAAAACATGTTAGGATTGAGTCTAGAATTTCTTTTAGCATCTAGGTTGTTTGCATTTGCATAAGGGGTTAAAGTTTCTTAAAAAAGTGTTTTATACTCATGAATTGTTTCAATGCCCTAATTAGTAGTTCTCTAATGCTTTGCTTATGCTTTGAAAGTAAGTTCTTACCATGCTTGGATCACTTGCTATGATTTTCGTGACTTGAATTGAACTCTCATGATTTGAAACTTGTCCTAATAAGTGAAAACCTTAATCTGAAATTTTAATTATCATTCTTATGCATTTGAAAATGAACACATGGATTTTAAAATATTTAGGCTCTCTTCTTCCTTTTTACCACTCGTTGTGAGCCTATGTAGAACTCCCACCTTGACCCTTACCCTTCTTTGAAGCCAAATATTTCTTGTGTGACATCATTATGAGGCCTTCTTTTCGGTTTTGAACTTAGCATAAAGTGTTAGGTTTAGGCGACATGATTTGATTCTCATATGATTGCTAGCTTTGCATTTTGAAGCTAGGTATAGGCTTAGGATAAGTTTGGGGGATCATTGGGGTTGTTTTTATTTCTATTTGTTCTCGGTTTCAAAAGAGTTTGGTGTTTAAAAGAAAGTAATGGGTTTTAAGTGAAAGGTTGTGTTTAAAAGCTATATATATGCTCTAATAAATTTCAGGAGGTAGCTCTCTCAAATAAAAAAAAATAATAAAAAAAGAGCCTAAGTGCCAAATAAAAATAAAAAAAACAGAGAAAAGAAGAAAAAAAAATAAAAAATAAATAAGAGAGCTACCAATAAAAAATAATTAAAGAGCAAAGTTATTTTCAAAACCTTTTCACTAGCCTAAAGAGTTTGGGGAATGCTAAGCTTTGAGAAGAAAAATGGTAGATTTTAAGTGGTGAGTGAGGATGAAAGTTAAAAAAATGAGAGGGGTTTAGGATCATTGTTAGTTTACATGGGTAGATGAGAATCTGATCATGTATGCATCAATTGCCTTCACCTTTAGCATTATGCATAAAGTTCTTGCCATTTTTTAGAGAAACCCTTGTTTTAACTGAAAACCCTTTTCAAATGAGATCATTCAATGCTCATAACCTACACCCTTAGCCAAATGTGTTTTGCTTTAAAGTGCATAAGTTTGATTCATGGTTCGGATGTTAATGAATGTTAAAGGATGAGTTTCTTTGATTGTTAGGAATAGGAGAGTCATGATCTGAATTTCTTTGTGTGATGAGTATGGCTAAGTTCTTTGGAGTATGAGTGTGTGCATAGCATTTTAGAACTGTTAACTAGGACATTGAGATTGATACATTTGAAAAGCACCTTTACAAGAAGCTTAAACCCCCATTCGTTTTTCTTAAAACCTCTCTTCCTTACTTATTTTCTGTTGCTTGAGGGCAAGCAAGAAGTAAGTTTGGGGAAGTTGATGTTACTACATATTACATACATTTTGCATACACATAAGTTAGCTTTTCATGCATTTGCGTCACATTTTAGATTAGATTGCATCACTTAGAGTCCTAGAGCATTCTTGCACCAGCATACGCATGTTCCTTGCATTTTGTATCACATTCAGGTTGTTTCTGGCTGCTTTGGAGTCGTGGAGGTTCGTGGACGTGCTGAAGCTGTTGTAGCGGTTCGTGGAAGCTCGGATATGTGCTAAGGATCAGAGATCGAGGAACAGATCGAGCATGGCAGGTCGATCTAGGATGAGATCGACCAGAAGATCGAGTGAAGCAATCGAAAAATCGGTACGGACGTAAATGACGCCATGCAGAGCGAGAGCCGGATCGAGTACGCCATTCGATCCAACCGAAGATCGGATGCAACACTCGATCCGCCGAAGATGATCGAGACCCAGATCGAGTTGAAGACACGATGTCCGAAGATGATCGAGAGAGCCGCTCGATCCCGGAGTCGATCTCTGTCCTTTCAACCGCTTTTGGCCGCTAGCGTGGGGGGGGGGACCATCAGCTTGTTTTCGCCATTTTGGGAAGGCCGCGACGTCCTTTTCCCACACAACTTTTCATCCTTATCTTTTTTCATGTTTTTCTCTCTGGTTTTGGAGAAATCCACCATTGTCGAACTTTGAGTTTTGCTAAGCTTTTGTAATCGAATCGTTTTCAGCTTAATCTAGTTTTCTTTTCATGTTCATCGTTTCCTTTTCCATGCTTTGCTTGATTTATCTTATGTGTAGTGAGTAGTTCATTTGGGTTCTGGGTTGAGAGGATCTAAGGGGTCAAAAAGGTTTCGATCTTGGGGTTTTTCTAAGTGTTTAATGGCTATCTCTTCTAGGGTGTCGAGTTCTCAAAGCTTAAAGACTCTCACGCCAAGAGCTTTATGATCCGAGAGGTTCCTTACCTTGACAGGATCCAGGGACCTTTTAAGATCACACCCTAGAGACTAGTTACCCCTTCCCAAAAGCCATGGAAGTTTGGTGGACTAGTTAAGCAACTCGTTTGAAATCTGTTTTCCATGCCCTTCGACCTCTCTGTCCCCTAAAAGCCATGGGTTTGGAGGAGAGGATGAGGGAGTGATCTATACCGAAAGCCACGGATAGATCTTGCTTAGTTTTCAAGGCTTAGAGATTCTCACAAAGTGAGTCGAGTTAAAGTTTTCAACCCAAGGTCGAACCTTTGAAACCCCTGACCATGAATCTCAACCCTAGGCCCTCTCTTTTAGCATCTTTACATCTTCTCTCGTTATTCGCTTGATCTTTGTTAGCATCCTGGTCGTTAGTTTTACTGTTCTTGCATTTTTAGACGAGATCGATTGTTATTGCTCGATCTAGTGGTCGATCCCATGGTCGATCCACTAGTCAAATTTTAGTAATTCGTAGCTTTGTCCTTTAATTATTCTGTTTGTTCCTCATGGTATTTTGATCATTCCTGGTAATATTAAAATAGTTTGCATTCCATTTAGTTGCTGCATCTAGTTTTTAGGGATTTTCTCAAAACCTATCTTAATTCGCTTAGATTTGCATAGTCCTTGCATTCTCTTTGCATTTTCTATCATCCTAGGTGTGGATTGACTCTCTCTTGCATACTGTGCTACAACCTGTCTTGCATTTGAGTTTGATAACCTCATTGCATACTCACCCTTGCAAAGAAAAGTGTTTATCAGTTCTTCACTATAAATGGCGATTTGCCTAAAGTTTGTAAACTCTTTTATTTTCAATCAAGTATTGCATTTTAATGTTTTAATCTTGTCTTTTGATCTTTGATTTTCGCATCTGGTAGCTTACTTTCATTAGCTTTTCATTTAATCATGAGTAAACATGATTAGTGAGTAGTTGACCTTAGATTTAAGGTTCTAAGTCGGGAAAGTGGTACTTAAAATGTGATTACGGGTGATTAGGCTTGTTTACCTTGATCTTTATTGTTTTCTTCTCTTGCAAAGTTGTTATTGTTCATAAAGCTTCTCCCTTTTGATTGAATATGGTATTATTACTGCAAATTGTTCACTTATAGCTTATTTGCTTTGATAGTCTGGCTTGGTTATGTTTCCTTTGTTCTGTGACACCAAAGTGATAGTTTACCTTGCTTGATGATTCGCCTAGGGCTAGATAGTGCTTGTTTTAAGACTCTTGCTTGATGGTTAGATAGTTTGCATTAGAAAAACATGCTTTTGTTTGAATCCTGTCCATTGCTTAGCATTTTTAGGTTTCACAATTGGGAGCTTAAACCTGTGTGCTTGATTGGTTGAGTTAGCTACATAGGTCCTTAGAGAATCGAAAAGATTGATAGGTTTACCTGAGCTTTTGTTTGAGTGAGAGATGATTACATGGTTAGTACTTCTTTTAGGCTTTATGGTTCTGTGCTTTATTCTAATGGTTAGAGAATACACTACCAAAAGTGGGTTTGACACTCTAATCTTGTTGAATTGGACTTGCTCATTAACCACTAAGTGGATCTTTCCTTAGATACTGATGTTATTGCATATTGCATACATTTTGCATACTCATTAGGTAGCTTTTCATGCATTTGTATCACATTTTAGGTTAGATTGCATCACTTAGGGTCCTAGAGCATTTTTGCATCAACATACGCATTTTCCTTGCATTTTGCATCACATTCAGGTTGTTTCTGGCTGCTTTGGAGTCGTGGAGGTTCGTGGACGTGTTGAAGCTGATGTAGCAGTTCGTGGGAGCTCGGAAATATGCTAAGGACCAGAGATCGGGTAGCAGATCGAGCATGGCCGGTCGATCTAGGAGTTGATCGACCAAAAGATCAAGCCAACTAGGCGATCCAAGGTGAATGATCGAGACGGAGATCGAGTGAAGCAATCGATCAATCGGTACGGACGTAAATGACGCCATGCAGAGCGAGAGTCAGCTCGAGTACACCACTCGATCCAGCCGAAGATCGATACCGAGATCGGATGCAACACTCGATTCGCCGATGATGATTGAGACCCGGATCGAGCCGAAGACACGATGCCCGGATATGATCGAGAGAACCACTCGATCTTGGAGTCGATCTCTGTCCTTTCAACCGTTTTTGGCTGCTAGCGAAGGGTGGACCATTGGCTTGTTTGGGCATTTTGGGCAAGGCGGCGACATCCTTTTTCGATAACTTTTAGATCCTTATCCTTTTCTTTACGTTTTCTCTCTCGTTTTCGTGAAGAACACCATTGTTGAAACTCGTTTTTCTCTTAAGCTTTTGATTCCAATCGTTTCTGTTTAATCCAGTTTTCCTTTCATGTTTATCGTCTCGTTTCATATGCTTTGCTTGATTTACTCTATGTGTAGCGAGTAGTTTACTTTGGGTTCGGGGTTGAGAGGATTAAGGGATCAAAAGGGTTTCGATCTTGGTTTGTTTTTCTAAATGTTTTCAAAGGCTATCTCTTCTAAGGTGTCGAGATCTTAATGCTTGAAGACTCTCACGCCAAGAGCTTCATGATCCGAGAGGTTCCTTACCTTGACAGGATCCAGGAATCTCGGAAGATCACACCTTAGAGACTAGTTACCCCTTCCCAAAAGCCATGGAAGTTTGGGGGATTAGTTAAGCCATTCGTTTGAAATCTGTTTTCCTTGCCTTTCGACCTCTCTTTCCACCAAAAGCCATGGGTTTGGAGGAGAGGATGAAAGAGTGATCTATACCGAAAGCCACGGATAGATCTTGTTTTGTTTTCAAGGCTTAGAGATCCTCACCAAGTGAGTGGATCTAAAGTTTCAAACCCAAGATCGAACCTTTGAAACCCCTAACCATGAATCTCAACCCTAGGCCCTTTCTTTTAGCATCTTTACGTCTATTCTCATCTTTCGCTTGTTATCTGATAGCATCCTGGTCATTAGCTTAACTGTTCTTAAGTTTTTAGACGAGATCGATTGTTACTGCTCGATCTAGTGGTCGATCTCGTGGTCGATCCACTAGTCGAATTTTAATAATTTGAAGCTTTCTTCTTTAATTAGTCTGTTTGTTTCTCGTGGTAGTTTCTTACTTTCTAGTATTTTTAAAATAGGTTTCACTCTGTTTAAGTTGCTGCATCTAGTTTTTAGAGATTTTATCATAAACTGTCTCATTTTGCTTAGATTTGCTTTAGTTCTTGCATTCTCTGTGCATTCTCTATCTCCTAGAAGTGGATTGACTCTCTCTTGCTTGCTGTACTACAACATTGCTTGCATTAGAGTTTGATAATCTCTCTGCATCATAACCCGAGCTTAGAAAACGTTTATCAGATACATTGTTTAGGGAAGCAATATTAAGATTTTCTTGCTTTATTTGTGCTTGATGATTGCTTTTGTTAGAATTACCCTTAGTTACTCTTAATACCACTTAACCATTATTTCTTAGGACTTTGGATCTTGTTTTTTCCAGGAAGATTCATATAGCAGCTAGTAAAGAAGTATCAGACCCTATATGCTGCTCAAATGGAAATGAGAGGTCTGAATGGTCAAGAAGAGCTTGAGAAACTAAGGGTTACAACTGGAGCATGTGAGGTTAAGGAGCAGAACATAAAGAAGCTTGGTAATCCAGGAAAGTTTCCAGTCTCTTGTGAGCTTGGAGAATTGGTTGTGGAAGAGGCCATGTGTGACACAGGTTCAAGTATCAATGTGATGTCCCTTGACTTTGCAAAAGAACTAGGAGTCACCAAGCTGAAACCATATGATTCCACAATCACTTTTGTGAATTATTCTTCAAGAAAACCTGTTGGTCTCATTGAAGACTTTTCTAGGAGGATTGGAGCATGCAAGATACCAATGATAGGGTCAGGTTTTACCCAAATAAAACTACTGCAAGTGCACAGGAAAAGCAGTTGTAGTACAAGGGGTTATCGAATCCCAAGGGAGTATGTAAACCACACTAGCGATTATAGATTCAGATTAAGCTAAGCGATAAATAATGAATGTAATGCAAAACAGTAAAATAAATGCAAGAGAGCGTTTTTATGCTTGTTCTTAAAGTTCAGAAGGCTAAAGGCGCTAAGTCAGGACAGTTCGCAGGTTGAATCCGAGAGTGTAGAATGCATGCAATCAGGAATGAATTAAAACCGTATTGAACATGAATCGCAAAGATATAACTAATCAATTCTCATTGCAGAAGTTATCTATGTCTAAATCACAGAGTTTCAAATCTCTTTGCAAACCCTAACAACCTAAACATGCAGTAATGATCAGGTTCAATTGTTCACAAAACTCCTAAGCCAAATCTCTTTGTACTAGGGCGTTTTGCTCATCTAATACTAGTTCAGGTGATTAATAATGTTCTCACATCTATCAAAAACCTAGGGTTTCGAAATCCAGATGATGTGTCTAAGAAATCGATATGAATGCAAACACACATGAAGAACCAATGAATTTCCTAAAAGTTTTTAGCAATTCTACAAACTCTTCTTCAACCTTTGAAAAGCCCTAACTTAACTAACAAACTACTCAGACATGGTGATTTGAGAAAACATCATGAAAAGAATAGATTGCATAAAAGAAATAAGAAGTAGAAATAAAGGAGTTCAAAATCTGCTCTGAAGGAGTCTGATTTGTCTCTCCAAAAGCTTTTCTACAAATCTCTCTCTAAAGCTCTCAAAAATAATAAGATACAAGATATATGCCAAAAGAATGGCTGAAAAACCTAATATACAAGCTAAAACACGATCTGGGGCCTTTTTGTAAAAACTGGAACTTCTGGGCCAAAACTGCAATTTCTTCCCAATCTTTTAAAAACAGGCCACGACCTCCTTCCTTGGTGGGTGACGAGCGTCACCATATGGCATACTTTCTTCTTCGAGCTAGGTACTTCGTGGCTTCAACTCAGAATGCTCCAAAAGGTTCCAAAATCTCCAATTATGCTCCAGACATGCTATAACCTGCAAAGACTCTTCTAGGACTCTAAAAAGACCAAAAAGACTCAATAAAAAGGAATTATATCATGGTTAAAAACCATAAAAACCATGATATATCAACTCCCCCAGACTTAGCTTTTGCTTGCCCTCAAGCAAACATTAGACAAAGAATAAGGTCGAGGTTTGAAAACAAGAAACAGTCAGTCAGTCATCAGGAACACCACACTAGTTAAAGCTTTCGAATCCACATACCACAGAGTCAACACAAGATCAAATTTCAGCCTAATCATAACAAGCTTAGCTAATCTCTCAAGTCCAGTCTGAATCCCTTCAAGAAATCCGAAATTTCTACTGTCAACTCCTTATTTTTATCTAAGTGTGATATCTCATCAAAGTTTTATCATCTTAATCACTTTACAGATTCTTTTCCCTTCCTAACAACTGAACAAATCAATCTCAACACAGCTCTCCTATTTTCTCTTCCCTTAGGATATTTTCGATTTTTCACTTCTTTTTTTCTCAACTTTTTCAGTCTAAGAAATGGTGCTACTCAATACTTGTGTTCCTTGTGAGGAGACAGGTTCTTGAATGTGTTCACTACTGTTGTTCCTTGTGAGGAGACAGGGTCATGAATGCACCATTCTTTGGACTTTAACTTTTAAAACTACATCAGGGAAGATCAAAGAGAGACTGCATTTTAACCTTATTGTCAGTGCTTAAAGAGAGAATCAAGATCAATAAGAATCAATCACCAAGACAAGAAGTTTAAAGTTCATTAAGGTGGAGCTAACAACAAATTTTCCAGATTCTCTAAGAACCTAAACCTTCATTGCTAGACTGATCTACCTATGACTTTCAACTTAGTAAGACTTGTAATCAACTACTGTGGCAATGATTCTTATCAGCAAAAACGTCCTATGGTTAGTTCCAAGAAAAACTGACAGTGGGTCGTGAGTGTGGGTGGGACATTTCGTTTTCCTGCAGAATCATCAAAAGAAACACCAAGCTTTCTTTGCTTAGTTGCAGGTTTCTGGGTTGTGGACTGTTGAATTTTCGGATTGGCAACATATGATGGACTTGTAGCTGTAAAATCACGTTGCTGCTTTGTGTTCAGGTTGGTGACGAGCGTCACCAGGTCAGTGACGCTCGTCACTGACTCTACAGTTCGAGTTTCTGCAGTTTTCCTGCAATTCAGCTCTGCAAGTGTTGCTTCCATCACATACACGTCTTCCACCAGCAACTTGGCATTCATTAGAACCTCTTTTTCAAGCCTAGTCATGAAGATATGATCCTCACTGCAATCCTCAAACCCAACAGCTTCTACAGAAGTTTCAGATATTGGCTCTTCAACAGCCATCTTGCTCACTTGCCCACTTATATCTGATTCATTGACACACTCAGCAATAGTGTCTTCTGAATGCTCCATGACAGTCTCTTCATCTCTAGAAGTTCTTACAGAAAAGGTTTGACCATCAATGGTAGAACTCCCTCTTAACTTATCCATGTCAAAGTTCATGACAACATCACCAAGATCAAGCTCAATGTTCCCCCTTCTAACATCAATGATGGCTCCAGCAGTAGCCAGGAATGGTCTTCCCAGAATAAGACGATCTTTAGGTTCTTCAGCATATTTCAGAACCACAAAATCTGTAGGAATTATGCAGCCTTCAATGTTAACATGAACATTCTCTAACATGCCTTCTGGGGTCCTTATGGATCGATCTGCTAGGATGAGACAGATCCCAGCTGGCTTGAAATCAGTCATTCCAAGTCTAGCAGCAACAGAGAAAGGCATCAAGTTAATACTTGACCCTAGATCACATAGAGAGTGGGGAAAACGTCCTGTAGATATTGAGCAATCAAGCACAAAGGTCCCTGGATCAGATAGCTTCTCTGGAACTCTGCTTTGAGTGATGGTATTGACTTGTTCAGAAACAGTCACCTTCTTCTTCTTCTTTGGAACTGTGCCTAAGAGAATTTCACTGATGTCTCTGGTAAGCAATGCTCCTTCCTCAGGACTTACACCATTCACAACCATTCTCTTTACATACCTTCTTAGAGCTGGTGAAAGCTTGACTGCATCAACAAGTGGGATCTCAAGCATTAGCTTGTCTATCATAGCCTTGCATCTGGCTTCTTCTATCTCCTGTTTAGACTTCCTAGGATGCTTGGGGAATGGTGTTTTGGGTTTATAGACACGTTCCTGGTCATAATTTGCAGTTACAGGCGAAGCAGCTTCGTTCTGGGGTGGGTGACGACCGTCACCAGGGGGGTGACGCTCGTCACTCACTTGTGACAACCCCCGATACCCTTGTAGGTTGGTGACGAGCGTCACTCCTCCTTGAGACAGAAAAATTTTCATCTTCAGACTCCATGAGTTGCACGATCTGTTCTGCACTCAACCTCTTTTTCTGCACTGTTTTAAGCTCCTTTTCATTCCTGACTGTGATGGCATTAACCTGATGCTTGGGATTGATATCAGTCCTTCCAGGAAGGAATCCCTCTTGCCTTTGAACAGCTCCTGCAGTTTGAGCAACCTGCACATCAAGCTTCTTCATGTGAGAGTTCAGACTCTCAATTTTTCCATTCAGGTCTTGATACAGCGAATCTAGCTTGCCATTGAAGTTCACTGTCATCTTCTGCTGTCCTTCATGTACCTGCTCCAGCATAGCTTCCATTTTATTTTCTTGTGGAGGTGCAGTTTGGTAGGAAGAACCAAAATTCCTTCTGTTTTGGTAAGGTTTCTCAACTTCAGTCTTCTGGAATGGGGGCTTAGGAGTGTAACCAGGCGTGCTCTGTCCTCCTGTAAAGGTACTCTGCTGATTATTGCTGTTGTAACCTCTGATCCATTGCTGATTTCCAAACCTTTGGCTCTGAAAACCCCCTCCATTGATGAAATTAACATCTTTCTGCTCAAATTCTTCAGGATTTTCGAAACTCTCCACTTCTGCAGCAAACTGAACTGAATTATTTCCCACCAGAAGGCTGTGCATGCTGTCTAACTTAGCCTTAACTTCAGCTATTTGGTTTCCATCATTCAAACCAGCCTGCTGCTTTTTCTGAAAATCCGCGTTTTTAGTGCTGTTACTGCAGGCCAAGTTTTCAATCAATCTTACAGCTTGTTCTGGTCTGTTGGTGTTGAAGTTTCCTGCACTTGCTGCATCCAGCGCCATCTGATATTTCCAGTCAATGCCTCTGAAGAAGATACCAAGCAGTTGCACCTGATTGAAACCATGATGAGGGCAGTCCCTTTGATAAGACTTGAACCTGATCCAAGAAGCCTTAAAAGCTTCAGTAGGGCCTTGTGTAAATGATGCAATTTTCGTCCTCATGTCCTCTGATCTTGCATCATCATAGAAGTTGTTCAAAAAGGCATTCTTGGTGTCTTCCCAAGTAGTCAATGAAGCAGGTTCCAGTTGCTTCAGCCAATATGCAGCTTCTCCTCCAAGAGAGTAAGGAAAAAGCTTGCAGAACAGGAAATCATTGCTGACTCCAGTAGCTTTGACACTTGAAGCTAGATCCTCAAACCTCTCTATGTGATCCATAGGATGCTCATGAGGTAAACCATGGAAGGGATGCTGACCAACCAGCTGATAGTAGACAGGTTTGACCTCAAAATCGTTCCTCTGGAAGGCAGGAGGTCGGATTGCAGCTCTGTTGGCATAGAACTGATCAGGTCTGTTGTAGTCACCTAGAGTCCTCTGAACAAAACGCCCAGCAGCGTTATTGAAAGCAGCAGGGACTCCCACGTTCTCAGCCACTTGCTGAACCTGCTGTTCAACAATGACATTCCCCTCTTGATCAATTCTCTGCCCCTCTTCGTTCCTCCTATTTCCTTCCCTGTCAACCAAATGACCTTCTGCATCTTCAACCAAGATCAGTGGAGCGACCATTGTAGATTGCTTCTTAGCTTTCCTGTTAGTTCTCTCCAACCTAGCAAGCTCGTCGATGCTCAAAGTCACAAGCTCCTTCTCTTTGTTGCTTCTGGTTCTGCGATTTGGTATACACCTGAAACAGGAACAAAGAAAAGTAGCTGAAAATCAGTAAACAAATAAAAACTTAGACAAAATCCTAATACTAAAAATCGATAGGCAGCTATTACTCCCCGGCAACGGCGCAAAAAACTTGATAGGGTCAGGTTTTACCCAAATAAAACTACTGCAAGTGCACAACAAAAGCAGTTGTAGTACAAGGGGTTATCGAATCCCAAGGGAGTATGTAAACCACACTAGCGATTATAGATTCAGATTAAGCTAAGCGATAAATAATGAATGTAATGCAAAACAGTAAAATAAATGCAAGAGGGCGTTTTTATGCTTGTTCTTAAAGTTCAGAAGGCTAAAGGCGCTAAGTCGGGACAGTTCGCAGGTTGAATCCGAAAGTGTAGAATGCATGCAATCAGGAATGAATTAAAACCGTCTTGAACATGAATCGCAAAGATATAACTAATCAATTCTCATTGCAGAAGTTATCTATATCTAAATCACAGAGTTTCAAATCTCTTTGCAAACCCTAACAACCTAAACATGCAGTAATGATCAGGTTCAATTGTTCACAAAACTCCTAAGCCAAATCTCTTTGTACTAGGGCGTTTTGCTCATCTAATACTAGTTCAGGTGATTAATAATGTTCTCACATCTATTAAAAACCTAGGGTTTCGAAATCCAGATGATGTGTCTAAGAAATCGATATGAATGCAAGCACAGATGAAGAACCAATGAATTTCCTAAAAGTTTTTAGCAATTCTACAAACTCTTCTTCAACCTTTGAAAAGCCCTAACTGAACTAACAAACTACTCAGACATGGTGATTTGAGAAAACATCATGAAAAGAATAGATTGCATAAAAGAAATAAGAAGTAGAAATAAAAGAGTTCAAAATCTGCTCTGAAGGAGTCTGATTTGTCTCTCCAAAAGCTCTTCTACAAATCTCTCTCTAAAGCTCTCAAAAATAATAAGATAAAAGATATATGCCAAAAGAATGGCTGAAAAACCTAATATACAAGCTAAAACACGATCTGGGGCCTTTTTGTAAAAACTGGAACTTCTGGGCTAAAACTGCAATTTCTTCCCAATCTTTTAAAAACAGGCCACGACCTCCTTCCTTGGTGGGTGACGAGCGTCACCAGCTTGGTGACGAGCGTCACCATATGGCATACTTTCTTCTTCGAGCTAGGTACTTCGTGGCTTCAACTCAGAATGCTCCAAAAGGTTCCAAAATCTCCAATTATGCTCCAGACATGCTATAACCTGCAAAGACTCTTCTAGGACTCTAAAAAGACCAAAAAGACTCAATAAAAAGGAATTATATCATGGTTAAAAACCATAAAAACCATGATATATCAACCAACTGAGTTTGTGGTGATGGAACTGGCTCACACTCAGAAGCCTTCTCGACTACTTGGGACTCCATTTCTGAACACAACAGGTGCTGATATTGACTTTACCAAACAGAGAGTCACCCTCAAGAAGGTGTATGGTGGAGTTAGCTATGCAATGAAGCCTCCACCTTCAAGCTTTTATGGAAGCATCACTAATGTTGAGAAAGGAGCTGCTAAGAAGCCACCTGATGTGAAGAAAGAGTTGAAGGGATTCAAGGCTGAAGTGCTAAAAGAAGATGAACACCCTTTTGACCACAATGAGTATAATGGTGAAGCATTTGATGGTGCTTGTCTTCTTGACTTGTTTGATGGAATAAAAGTGAAGATGTATGGTGGACCAAGAGGACCAAGAAAGAGAGTCAGGAAACCTAAGGAGAAGCTCTACTATGGACCCAACACATTTTCAGGAGGAAATGAGAAGGAACTCCAGTTCCACTCCATCATCCTCCATGATCTTAAGGAGCATGACAAGTCAAGCTTAGTGACTCTAAACAAGCACTCTTGGGAGGTATTCCCTTGTTATCCTTGTTAATATTATTGCATTTTATGTTTGTCTTTGTGTTTTCTTTCAACAACAGGAGCAAGTGTGGTTTAAGGCAAGTTGTTATAAGTTGGGACCCAGTCTGACCAAACTCCCTCTAAGGTACACAATCATGGTCCTTTGCTCCTGAATACTTCTGAATATCTTTTATTACCATCCTTCAAACTTCTATTACACAAGAGACTGTGTAATTTAAGTGTGAGGGAAGGCATTGCATTTGACATTGTGTTTTGTTTTCTTATTTTCTCTTCTACATACTTGAGTCGCATGCATTCATCTATGTGCACTGAAAGTCCATGAAATTTACAAAAATTTTGGAACCAAAAAGATCATTTAGTTGCATTTACATAACTAAGATTGAGTCTAGATGCATTTCATATAGTTATGCATACATTTGCATAGGGAGTAGATGATAAACACTTGTCAAGATGTTAATGTTTGAATTTTTTTCAATGCCTAGGTTATCTGTTGTTTGATTGCATTGAATTTAGTTTGATGTTAAGGCTGCACCATATCTTGAATTCTTGCATTGATACTCTCGTCTTATGATGAAGCTTGCATTTATTTGATTCTAACTCTATCTTATTAGAACCATAATCCTGACTTTGAATTATCATGTTTGTGCATTGAGAGTGATTACAAGGCTACCCATATACATACTTGTATTATCTTCTTCCCTTCTTACCACTTTAGTTAATCGAAGTAGCTGATCCTCATCATTATGGGACAGTTAACCACACCTAAACCAATCCTTCTTTCTGGACCTAAACACTATTGTGAGAGTTGTGAGGCCTTGCATTGCATCATTTTCGATCTTATCTTGGCAAAAAGTGTTAGGAATAAGGCTGGCAAGGAGAAGCTCTCTTTTAGACACCAGCTTGCATTTTGAGCTTGGTGTTAGGTTAGGAGTTTGGGAAAGGGTAGTGTAAGTGGTTTGAGCATTAATTGTTTACATCTTTGAGAAGAAGAAGAAGTATGGGATTGGTAGTATGGGGGAACAGTTCATTTTGTGGTTAAGTAAATTAGAAAGAAAGCTCTAAGTGTTAAAGAAGAAAGGTGCCAACAACAACAAAGCTTACAAAAGGTCATCCAAAAGGAGAAATTAGACCAAGCAATCCACCAAAGGTGATGAAAACGGCGCCAATCTTACAATAAAGAAGAGCAAGTTCCAAAAAGAAGTCAACCACACAAACAAAAGAAGAAGGAGTTTTGGGAAAGGGTAGATTTAGGAGTTTCACTCGGGGTTTTAGAAGTTATTAGGTTGATCTTGGGTAAAAAGGGTAGAAGAGAGCTTTGACTTGCATGCATAGGTGTGCTTTTACATTTAGCATTTTGCCTAAGATAGAATCATTTCATTATGTGATCCCCTGAATCTTTCAACCCTTATTTGAATGATCATTTTCATCTCATAACTATGTCCCTTGACCAAATGTTTTCTCTTGATTTCGACAAACTTGATCCATTGGTTACTGATTTATGAATATTAAAGAGTTGGTTGATTTGAACGCTTATGTAGGCTAAGCCAGAGTTCATTGTTTGCTATGATGGGTATGGCTAAAGTTTTTAAAGTAGAACAATCTCTATACATCTCAGAACCTAAAACTTGGGCTTTGAATCAGTTTTTCCATTGACATTTTTAGTTTTGAGCTCCCAATTTCAAACCTCACTCTCCCATTTGTTCTTATTTGCTTGAGGACAAGAAAAAGGCAAGTGTGGGGGTGTTGATATCTCTTGTATTTACATCATTTAGGCTTGCATTTAGTGTATGTTTTGGTTCTCTTTTGTATGTTTTCCATATCCTTTGTCCCATTTTCTTCTCCTTTTAGACTTAGGTTGCATTTAGGGTATAGTTTGCATTTTTCTTGCATTTTGGATGTTTTTAGGTGCTCTTGGAGCTAAAAGGAGCTTGGAGGAGCTTTGGGGATGATTCAGGATGCTAGCTGGATCAAAGGGAGCAAGAAGGATCAAAGCAGACAATCTCTGCAAAGATTTTCAGTCAGAGCACGGTGAACATCGGTCAAGGGGTGACCGATAACACATTATCAGTCACCAGCATCGATCAGATGTGATAGACATAAACCCAGCGGATGAATTTCGGTCACCAGCATCGATCAGAAGTGATCGACATAAACCCAGCGGATGACTTTCGGTCACCAGCATCGATCACCTTCCTGACCGATAAGATTCATATCGACTGAAGATCAGCTCAGATGAGGTGTTTGCATTCCGATTTGGCTTCGGCGTCCTTCATCAACTTTGTAGCCACGTGAGTTATCTTTCGTTTGATATTAGTTTCGAGTCATTCCCATCTGTAGTTGAAGAGTTACGGAGAATAAAGTGTGCACATGTCCATCTGGAGTTTTTACCGTTGATCTTGACAGACTTGAAGATCAGCTCGGACGAGTAGCCTCCGTCTCTATTCAGTATCTTTACTCTTCATGAAAGTTGTAGACACTTTATTTAGAAAAGAGATTAATGCCAAGAGATTGGATTAGTATTTATTAGTGTTCCTTACCTAAGGTTGAGTGTTTAGAATTGTTTGTTTTGATCACCCTAGACATAAACATGAATCACCCTATCACCATTGCATTGATCTTTAACCATCTTTTAGTCTTTGAAGTTTAGTTTTACTCTGTTTTAGTTCAGCTTTTACTCTGTTCAAGCTCTGTTTCTCTTTGCCATTACAGATCTTTAATTGCTTTCTTTTGCCTTCTTTTGTTTCTTTGCTTGCTCACTTAGATTGTTAGACATCAAAACCCCTTCCCTATTAGCTTAGCTTACCATAGTTCTCTATATCTCGATTGCCATTAGCTTCCTAAGTGGATTGACACCTCAAGTACTACAATGACATGTGTGTTTAAGGATTGATCTAAGGATTAAAAACCCTAACATCACTTTTGAGAGAGATTGTTTTCAGAGCGTTGAGGGAGACAAATCATGTACTCTTTTAGAGAAAATTTCGAACTCTTTTATTTCTCTAGTTTTATCTTTTATATGCAGTATTATTCAGCTATTATTTGTCCATTTATATCCATGTTTGAGTAATTTGCCAGTTAGGTTCGGATGATTTAAAGGTTGATGAAGAGTTTGTAGAATTGCTAAACTGTTAGGAAAACCCATTGGTTCTTCATCAAGATTTGCATACAATTCGATTTTATGACTGATCATCTATAAATCGCACCTTAGGTTGTTTAATAGATGTGAGAACATTGTTAATCACTTGAACTAGTTTTTGATGAGTAAAATTACTATCTGCAAAGAGATTTGATTGAGGAATTTTGTCAACAATCGAACCTAATCATTACTACTTGTTTAAATTAATAGAATTTCTGGAATTTAGGCATAGATAACTTCTGCAATGAGAATTGACTAGTTATAAATTAGTTTTCGAGTTCTATACGGTTTTAATTATTTCCTGATTGCATGCATTTTACATTCTCGGATTCAACCTGTGAATTATCAAGGCCTAGCGTTTTTAGTTCTGTGAACTTTAGAAACAATCACCAAATCGCCTGCTTTAATTTATATTTCGGCTTTCATTCATTCATTACCACTTATCATAATCTCAATCTAAATTATGTAGTGTGGTAGCTTACTCCCCTTGGATTCGATAACCCTTTGTGCTACAACTGCATTGCTGTGCACTTGCAGTAGTACTCTAAATTGGGTAAAACTAGACTTTTATCAAGCCATGAAATCACTTTCAATGCACAACCAAGATAATTCAAAGTTCAAATTAAGGTTCCACTTATACAAAGGTCAAGATCAAATCAAGCAAGCTTCAATTTCAAATAAGAGTTTCAAATCCACAAATTCAAAGAGTGGTTCGTTTTGTTTGAACTGCTCCATCAAATGCATCAAAAGACTAAGAACAAGGGCATCATTTTCATAAATAACTAGCATTTTCAAAGATTCTCTATCATTGCACCCATTTTGAAAAGACAAGCTACAACCTTTGTGCATGCATGAAGTCTAAGTCCTATATAAATGCACATGAACACTCTATTTTTAAGAAATCAATGCTTGAAAATTTTCAAATTTTTAGTAATTTTATATTCCTTAAGTGCAATGCAAGTATGATACATGGTTGTCTACCTATATATAAATGCAGTTGTGCTATGAATGTAGGATGTCAGTTCAAATTTTCTCCTGCTCTTGTGCTTCTCCTTCTTGGGCTCTGGATATGTACTCCTCCCCCTTGACTCAGTAAATAAAATATTTGAATGCAAGGAAGTAGCATTTGCTGCCTTCCTGTTTCCTCATTCAATTGACTGTTCGTCACTATGTCCATCGATAGCACCATCCAATGTAGAGTTACAAAGACACATCCTAAACACCTCCCAAGAATCTGGTAATGAACCAAGAAGCCACAAATGATAGCTTGCTATTTTAGATCATTTTAGGCTGCATTTCATGCATCTTTTCCTCTTGGTTTGCATTATACTTTAGCATTTTAGTATCATTTGCACTTAGAATCAGCATGGCATGCATTTAGCTTAGGATTGCATACATATGCATACATGTGCATGTTTGTGGTGGTTTTCAGGTGTTTTTGGAGTTTCTTGGAGTTGGAAAGGAGATGGAAGAAACTCTTGATCAAGGAAGGTGTCAGAAATGGAGCACTTGCAAAGTTTGGTCCATATCAAGCAAACATATCGAGCAGAACACCTCTGGAGTATGCTTGATGCAAGCAGTAGGACCAGATATAGAGGATCAGCACAAGGATTCCAAGCCGTTGGTCTGCATCAAGGACCAGCATCAAGGAAGGTAGGGAATGCGTGCTGCATGAACCATATCGAGGTCGCATATCGAGCAGTACATCATTCCAACGATGATGCAGCTTATCCACGTTGACCACTTGACTTTTGTTAATCTTATCCCATTTTAAAGGTTTTTTATGCTTCTTTTGGCTCCCTTCTATAAAAGGAAAGCCAAAAAATATTATCTTTATCCAAGTTTAGCTTTCTATCAAAAACTCTCTCTTCTCTAAAACTAAAAGGGCGATTTGCATTAAGTATCTTAATCTTTAGTAAAGTTTGCATTTTTATGGTTTCATCTTGTCCCTTACTCTTTCTCCTTGCACCTTGGTAGTTTAGATTTATCATCTTTGCATTTTAACCTCATCTAGTAATGTTTAATTCCAAATCAATGGGATTAAACATGATTAGTGAGTAGTTTACTTTTGATTTAGGGTTCTAAGTAGGAAAAGTGGTGACTAAGATGTGATTAAGGGGGTGATTAGGCTTATTTAACTATTGTCTGTTGTCTCCTTCTCTTGCAAAGTGGTTATTGTTCATTAAGCTTACTCCTTTTGATTGAATATGGTATTGATTGATGCATATGGTTCACTAAATGGCTTGTAATCTCATCTCTAAGTATGGTTCGCATATTTAGCTTGATAGTTTTGCTTGGTATATGTTATCTTTGTTCAGTGACACCAAAGTGATAGTTCACCATTGCTAGATGATTGGCTTAGGGCAAGATAATGCTGGTTTTGAGATTCTTGCTTGATGGTTAGATAGTATGCTGATAAACGTTTTCTTATGCTCGTGTTATGCAGTAGAGATGTTATCAAAACTCTAATGCACGCAATGTTGTAGTAAGGCAAGCAGGAGAGTGTCAATCCACTTCTAGGAGATAGAGAATGCACAGAGAATGCAAGGTCCTAAGCAAATCTAAGCAAAAATGAGACAGTTTATGGGAAAATATCAAAGAACTAGATGCAGCAACCTAAACAGAGTGAAACCTATTTTAAAAATACTAGAAAGGAAGCAACTACCACGAGAAACAAACAGATTAATTAAAGGAAAGAGCTTCGAATTGTTAAAATTCGACTAGTTGATCGACCACAAGATCGACCACTAGATCGAGCAGTAACGATCGATCTCGTCTAAAACCGTAAGAACAACAAATCTAATGACCAGGATGCTATCAGATAACAAGCGAAAGATGAAAATAGACTTAGAGATTCTAAAAGAAAGGGCCTAGGGTTGAGATTCATGTAAAGGGTTTCAAAGGATCGATCTTGGGTTTGAAACTTTAGATCGACTCACTTGGTGAGGATCTCTAAGCCTTGAAAACAAAACAAGATCTATCCGTGGCTTTCGGTATAGATCACTCTTTCATCCTCTCCTCCAAACCCATGGCTTTTGGTGGAAAGAGAGGTCGAAAGGCAAGGAAAACAGATTTCAAGCAATGGCTTAACTAGTCCCCCAAACTTCCAAGGCTTTTGGGAAGGGGTAACTAGTCTCTAAGGTGTGATCTTCCGAGGCTCCTGGATCCTGTCAAGGTAAGGAACCTCTCGTATCATGAAGCTCTTGGCGAGAGAGTCTTCAAGCATTAAGCTTTCAACACCTTAGAAGAGATAGCCTTTAAAACGTTTAGAAAACAAACCAAGATCGAACCTTTTCTACCCCTTAATCCTCTCAACCCCGAACCCAAAGTAAACTACTCGCTACACATAGAGTAAATCAAGCAAAGCAGAAGAAACGAGACGATAAACATGAAAGAAAAACTGGATTAAACGATAAAGATTCGAATACAAAAGCTTCAAAGGAAAAACGAGTTCAACAATGGTGTTCTTTGTAAAACGAGAGAGAAAACATCAAAGAAAGGATAAGGATCTAAAAGTTCTCGAAAAAGCATCTCGCCGCCTTGCCTAAAATGCCCAAACAAGCCAATGGTTCCCCCTTCGGTAACAGCCAAAAACGGTTGAAAGGACAGAAATCGACCACTGGATCGAGTGTTCTCTCGATCACATCCGGGCATCGTGTCTTCGGCTCGATCCGGGTCTCGATCTTCATCGGCGAATCGAGTGTTGCATCCGATATCGGTATCGATCTTCGGGTGGATCGAGTGGTGTACGCGATCTGGCTCTCGCTTTGCATGGCGTCATTTACGTCCGTACCGATTGATCGATTGCTTCACTCGATCTCCGTCTCGATCATACTCCTTGGATCGCCTAGTTGGCTCGATCTTCTGGTCGATCAACTCCTAGATCGACCGGCCATGCTCGATCTGCTCCTCGATCACTGGTCCTTAGCATATTTCCGAGCTCCCACGAACTGCTACATCAGCCTCCTCACGCCCACGAACCTCCATGACTCCAAAGCAGCCAGAAACAACCTGAATGTGATGCAAAATGCAAGGAAAATGCATATGCTAATGCAAGGATGCTCTAGGACCCTAAGTGATGCAATCTAACCTAAAACATGATACAAATGCATGAAAAACTAACTAATGAGTATGCAAAATGTATGCAATATGCAATAACATCATATGCATTTAAAGATCTTCCCTTTGTTTCATTCATGTTCATTGCTTAGCGTTTTCAGGATGTTGCATCTGCGTGCCTAAACCCATGTTCTTGAATGGTGTTTAGCTAACTAGGTTCTTATTGGTTCACAAGATTGATAAGTTGATTTGAATTCTTGCTTGGGTGAGAGAATGATTGCTTGATTAGTATATCTCTTAGGCTAGAATGGTTCTGATCTTTATGCTCATGGTTGAAGGATACGCCATCACAAGTGGTTTTGACACTTCAGTCTTGTTGAATATGAACTGCTTATTGACACCAAGTTGGTTCTTTTTAGATACCATGTCTAAGAGTACAACATTGAGAAATGCTTGCTTTTGAATGCCTGATATTTGCCTTGTTAGAAATCCCCATTTTCACTCTTGAAAACCACTATCCCACAATTGCTTAGAACCTTGAGTCATGTTTTTAATTAATTTTCTTTAAGATCATCTTGCTTAGTTCTTGCCTTAGTAGTCATTCTTGCTTAGTTCTTGTTTAGTCATTGCCTTATGTTCATTTCTTAGTTTTGTTCACTTGCATTTAGTTTATGCTTTATTTCCATTGCATTGCTAAGTTGTTAGAATTGTCCTTCTTCAAAACTCCATCATTGCTTAGCTTATGGCATTGTTTGCATCTCATCTTCCGTAAATGGATTGATACCTAGTCCCTATTCTACAACTGATTAGAGGCAGGAAATTTGATCTAGTGAGACCAAAACCACTCTTTCAAATTGGCGTCTTTGCCATTTGTGGATTTTTTGAGTTTAACATTGTTATTAGACTAAGTTCTTTACTTTAAAAGTTACTAATTTGCTCTGTTTTCTGTGGCCTGTTTTTTTAGGTACTTGTATGAATTTAAGGTGTGTAAAGGCTCATCAAATCTGACTCCTTTCATTGACAACATTCATAGGAGAAGAGCTGTAAGACAGAGAGTTCAAGAGATAGAAGGATAGAGGATGGTAGAGCACGAAGCTCTATTACCACATGTTGGTGTTGTTGGACAAGCACCATTACAACTAGCTGCAACACACATAGATGAAGCACAATAGGCTTTGAACCAAGCGGCTGGAGTTCAGGGATTGCGAGTACCAGTTCACTCACCTAGAGCTGCAAGTCTAATAGGAGCTGGTCATGCGCCTGATACTCACCACAACAGGAATGGCATTCACGCCCTAGCTGTACATCAAAACCACTTCGAGATCAAGCTTGGGTTGATCAACATGGTGCAAGGCAATAGAGTCCATGGCATGCCCAATGAAGACCCTTTGGATCATCTGGACCAGTTTGATAAGGTGTGTGGTCTGACCATGATTCAAAGAGTCTCAGAAGATGCTTTGAAGCTGCGCTTGTTTCCTTTCAGTTTAGGTGACAAAGCACATCAGAGGGAGAAGTGATGTTATTGCATATTGCATACATTTTGCATACTCATTAGTTAGCTGTTCATGCATTTGTATGACGTTTTAGGTTAGATTGCATCACTTAGGGTCCTAAAGCATTCTTGTATCAGCATACGCATTTTCCTTGCATTTTGCATCATATTCAGGTTGTTTCTGGCTGCTTTGGAGTCGTGGAGGTTCGTGGACATGTTGAGGCTGATGTAGCAGTTCGGGGGTGCTCGGATATATGCTAAGGATCAGAGATAGAGGAGCAGATCGAGCATGGCCGGTCGATCTAGGAGTTGATCGACCAGAAGATCGAGCCAACCAGGCGATCCAAGGAGAATGATCGAGACAAGGATCGAGTGAAGCAATCGATCAAACGGTTCGGACGTAAATGACGCCATGTAGAGCGAGAGTCAGATCGAGTACACCACTCGATCCAGCCGAAGATCGATACCGAGATCGGATGCAGCACTTGATTCGCCGATGATGATCGAGACCCAGATCGAGTCAAAGACACGATGTCCGGATATGATCGAGAGAACCGCTCGATCTTGGAATCGATCTCTGTCCTTTCAACCATTTTTGGCCGCTAGCGAGGGGGCTTGTTTTGGCATTTAGGGAAGGCGGCGACGTCCTTTTCCCACAACAACTTTAGATCCTTATCTTTTTCCTTTTGTTTTCTCTCTGGTTTTCATGAAGAACACCATTGTTGAACTCGCGTTTTTCTTAAGCTTTGTAATCGAATCATTTCTGTTTCAATCTAGTTTCCTTTTCATGTTCATCGTCTCGCTTTACATGCTTTGCTTGATTTACTCTATGTGTAGCGAGTAGTTTATTTGGGTTCGGGGTTGAGAGGATTAAGGGGTCTAAAGGGTTTCGATCTTGGGGTTTTTCTAAACGTTTTCAATGGCTATCTCTTCTAAGGTGTTGAGATCTCAATGCTTGAAGACGATCACCAACTTAAACAACAAGATCAAGCACCTAGAGAAAGGGAAAGCGAGTACGAGTGGTCAGAATAGTCTTCTGGGAAAGTGTGAGCAGAATCCCAAGGAGTTTGCTAATGCCATAACGTTGAGAAACGGTAAAGAGCTCGAACCTCCGGTCTCTACAAAGAACAATGAGGATGTTGTAATTCAGGAGGGGGAGGGTAAACCTTCGGCTGATGATGATGAGATTAACTTTGACAACGTTTGAATCCAAGGGCCAAGAAGAGGAGACAAAGCAGTTGCTGAGAAGAAAGCTGAGCAAACCACTAAGGAGAAGAATGCTTATGTGCCTCCACCTTATATACCTAAGCTGCCTTTTCCTGGCCGCTTCAAGAAGCAACTCATAGAGAAGCATGGAATCCTCTTTGAGAAGCACCTTAAGGACGTGGAGATCAAGCTACCTCTCGTTGACTGCCTTGCAATGATGCCTAAATGCGCCAAATTCTTCAAAGACACTCTCGTGAAGAAGAATAAGGAAAGCAAGGAGGTACTTGTTCTAAGTGAAGAGTGTAGTGCTGTAATACATAAGGAGATAGTCCCTAAGAAGTTGGGAGACCCTGGAAGCTTCACTATACCCTGCGCTTTAGGCCCTCTAGAGTTCAAGAGTTGCTTATGTGATCTCGGAGCTAGCATAAACCTAATGCCTCACTCTGTGGCTAAGAAGCTTGGTTTTACTCGTTTCAAAGACTGTCGGATCTCGTTGGTACTGGCTGATAGGAGTGTGAGGCTACCAATGGGGCTGCTTGAAGATTTACCGGTGCGAATCAGTGGTGTGAACGTGCCTACGGACTTTGTCGTGTTGGAGATGGATGAAGAGCCTAAGGATCCACTCATCTTAGGGAGACCATTCCTTGCAACCGCCGGGGCTATCATAGATGTGAAGAATGGGAAGATTGCCTTGCATTTGGGAAAGGAGATAAGGCTTGACTTCGACATCAATGAGGTTCTGAAGAAGCCGACCATTGAAGGGCAAGCTTTCTATATTGAAACGATGGATGCTTTAGCGGATGAGTTGCTGGAAGAGCTGGCTCTAGAAGACCATCTTAAGCTAGCACTGACTAAGGAGCCAGGGGAGTTTGGCTATGTGGACCAGAGGACCCAGGAGTACGTCAACCTGCTGGATTCTAGGAAGATTGTCAAGAAGGATGAAAGTTGCTGCCTAGATATCGACCCCGAGATCGATGCTATCACTCGATCCAGGAGTCAGATCGACAAGGAAATCGAGAACACAACTCGATCTGGTGCAACAATCGACGGACAGATCGAGAAGAATGCTCGATCAGGTAAAACAATCGAGTTGGCGATCGAGGGAGACCTCCTGATCATTTTGGGGTCCAATCAAGAGATCGACTCAACGTCTCGATCCCTTACTCGATCCACACCAAATCGAGTAAGTGAATCGAGTGAAATGGCTCGATCTAGACGACATCGAGAGGAGAATCGACCTGAGGACTCGATTTCAGAAAGGATAGCGATGGAGGAAAGCAGTCTAAAGGGCCATACCTCAGGTTCAAGGGAGAGTTCCAAGGAGGAAAGCAACAACAACAGCCACGAGGATGACTGGAGTGAGCTGTTAGCTCCAAAGGTGGACCTTAAGGAGCTCCAAAAAGGGCTAAGGTATGCTTTCTTAGGGCCTAATAACACCTATCCCGTGATTGTGAATGAAAACCTTAGTGATGATGAGTTGCACTCGCTCCTGACTGAGCTGAGAAAGTATAGGACAGCAATTAGGTACTCTTTAAGTGACATCAAGGGCCTTTCACCAATGCTTTGCACTCATAGGATTCACTTGGATCATCACAAGCTTAGCAAATCTCTCAAGTCCAGTCCAAATCCCTTCAAGAGATCCGAAATTTCTACTGTCAACTCCTTATTTGTTATCTAAGTGTGATATCTTATCAAGGTTCTATCATCTTTATCACTTTATAGATTCTTTTCCCTTCCTAACAACTGGTCATCCATAAGTGATATGTCACTGCGCAGACTGCAAGGTGTGACATCGATCTGGAAATGATGGAAGATCGGTGTCAGCAGGCTGCCAACACTCTCGGTCTTCTCCCCTGGACTGGTGAATGGCTTGGTCTTCAAGAAGACCAGATGCTCAGCGAAAACAGCACCTAAGTTGGCGCGAACCATGCTATCAACAGGTATCGAATCATCCAACATCTCATAAAGTCCGTAGTAGAGGAGAATCATCTCACTAACTCGAGTCTTGCTAGGGGCAGACTTGCACAGAATGGTATGACCAAAGAGGCGCAGAATGTACCTCAAAACCGGATGTCGAACCTCCGTCTGCGTGCTGGTATTGCTGTCATAGACTCCATTCCCGAACTTGGGCCAAAATGTCCGCATATGGGTCCACTGAGAGAGAAGGAGAACGCTTGTGGGATGGTCAGAGAAGCCATAGATCCCACAAAGCTCCATCAGACTGATCCGGTATCGAACTCCTCGGATCAGAAACGTCATCGTGCCTTCCTGCGCACGCTTCGCCAGCTCATACGCGTAGTATACGCGAACTGTAGAGAGAAACAGGCGGACCAAATCTGGGTACAGATCATACTGCTGGAACAGCGTGTCATACTCATCCCACTCTTCCTGAATATCGTGGAACACACAGGTGTCTCGGGACACTTCCTGCTTCGGAGTCCCTGCCCAAACCATTCCTGAGGCTATTTTCCGATCTTATCGTTTGGGCCATGGGGGCCTGCAAACCGGGTGTTGACTGAAGGAATCCGTAGACCCTGTTGCAGTGCTTGAAGACGAGCTTTGCCTTAGTCGTTTCTCCTGGCGAGGCATCTGAAAATTGAAGATCAAAATCGACCAAAAACATCACAAAAACTAGCAAATTTTTCAAAGTTCGAAAAATCAACCAATCAAGGTGAAATAACTGATGGCGATCAACTACAGCACTATCAGGAACACAATTCAATCATCAGTTCAACCCAAATCACCCAAAATTTCCAGATTTTTGCAATTTTCATCATGAACTCGAAAATTCAAAACATGCAAATCAACCGATAAAAGCTCACATAGATGGTTCCATTCCTGTAATACAACCTAACTAACCATGATTCAACAGTTAAATCAAGCCAATCAAGTCAAAAATCAGATTTTACCTTGCAGATCTTATACCGAACACATACCTTGCAGATCTTAAAAACCGAGTTGATATCCAGAAAGAGGAGCAAAATCCACACGGATTAGACTCTTGAATCACTCAATTTGGTTTAGAAAATCAAAAGTTATGAATCTCTGAAAATTTTCTATGTGTTCGATGTTTAAACAGTTATGCCCGAGGAAGAAGAAGAGAGAAAACTAATACTCGTGCTCGACTTCGACGGGTGACGAGTGTCACCATAAGGGTGACGATCGTCACCATTTTTTTTTTTTAACTGAATAATAATCTAATTACTAATCCTAAGCACGAAAATAATAACTAAGTGTTATATCTACAACTTACCAGTGGGTTGCCTCCCTCTAAGCGCTTGTTTAAACTCATTAGCTTGACTTTGGATGGCTGTTTATACAGCTGGTGCCTGATCCAGAGACACAATGTGTCCTGCTGGAATCTCTCCTTGTGCCCAGTAGTGCTTCACCATTTGTCCATTGACAGTGAACTCCTCTCCTTTGGAGTTAATCATGACAACTGCACCATGTGGGCGAGCTTCTTTGACAGTGAAAGGACCTGACCATCGAGAACGCAATTTACCTGGAAAAAGCTGTAAACGAGAGTTGTAGAGTAATACCTGGTCATTGGGCTCGAAATGCCTGGAGATGATCTTTTTATCATGATATGCCTTTGTCCTCTCCTTGTATAACTTGGAGTTTTCATAGGCCAGATATCTGATCTCATCCAGTTCATTGAGCTGAATCAAATGCCTTTCCGCAGCAGGCTTCAGATCGAAGTTCAGCTTCTTGATGGCCCATTCTGCTTTAAATTCCAACTCTACTGGTAGATGGCACGCCTTGCCATAGAGAAGATGGAATGGTGTAGTCCCAAGTGGCGTTTTGTATGCAGTCCTGTAGGCCCATAATGCATCATCCAGCTTTGGGACCAATATTTCCTTGTCTTCTCAACTGTCTTTTCCAGAATCTGCTTGATCTGCCTGTTGGAAACCTCAACTTGTCCACTTGGTTGGGGATGATAGGGCGTGGCCACTCTGTGCTGTACACCATACTTCTTCAAAAGCTTGTCAAAAACCTTGTTGACAAAGTGAGAACCACCATCACTTATTACAATCTGCGGGACACCAAATCTGGGAAAGATAATGGTCTTAAACAGCTTCAAAATCACTGCAGCATCTTTAGTAGGAGTAGCCAACGCCTCTACCCACTTAGATACATAATCAACAGCAACCAAAATGTATCTATTCCCATAAGATGATGGAAAAGGTCCCATGAAGTCAATACCCCAACAATCAAAAACTTCAACTTCCAGAATAAAGTTCTGTGGCATCTCATGTCTCCTGCTGATTTTTCCTCTTCTCTGACAAGTATCACAGCTTGTGATGAAGGCTTGGGCGTCTCTGAACATAGTAGGCCACCAAAATCCAGCTTGCAATACCTTAGAGACAGTCTCGAATGTAGCAAAGTGTCCAGCATATTCTGATCCATGACAGTGAAAAATGACGTCCTGGACTTCTTCTTCTGCTAAGCATCTTCTGTAGATACCATCAGCACAATGCTTGTAGAGATATGGCTCATCCCAATAGAATCTCCTAAGTTCTCTCAAGAACTTCTTCTAAGCATAGCCTTTAAAGTCATGTGGTTCATCCTCTGCAGCAAGATAATTTGCAATATCGGTGTACCAGGGCCTATTTGGATCATGCAAAGCATAAACAGGTTCTTCAAAAGCCATCCCCAAGCTTGCACAAAGTCGCAGATAAGTGTTGAGATTGGTGACGAGCGTCACCTCTCTCGTATACTTTGGTCGCGACTGTTCTGGGTTGGTGACGAGCGTCACCCTCCTAGTGTCGCTCGTCACTCCCCTGCAATTTCGTGAAAACTGCAGGTTTTCAGTACTTTCCTCCTGTTCTCTGGTTTCCACCAAGTAAACATTCTCTTCAGGTAAGAAATCATTGATTGGAACACTGTCTTCGACCTGAATCCGGGATAAATGATCAGCAACTCCATTCTCAACCCCTTTCTTATCCTTCACTTCAATATCAAATTCCTGAAGAAGCAGGATCCATCTTAACAGCCTTGGTTTTGCATCTTTCTTCTGCATTAGGGACTTCAGTGCTGAATGGTTAGTATGAACCACCACCTTGGAGCCAACAAGATACTGCCTGAACTTCTCAAAAGCAAAAACAACAGCTAACAATTCTTTCTAAGTTGTTGCATAATTCTTCTGAGCATCATCCAAAGTCCTACTTGCATAGTAGATGGCGTGGAGTTTCTTGTCTTTCCTCTGTCCCAGCACTGCTCCAACTGCAAAATCGCTGGCATCACACATTATCTCAAAAGGTAAGTCCCAATCTGGAGGCTGCACAATAGGGGCTGTAACCAAAGCCTGTTTGATCTGTTCAAAGGCGGATTTGCACTCTTCTGTGAACTCAAACTTCACATCCTTGCAGAGGAGAGCAGTAAGTGGGCGTGCTATCTTGCTAAAATCCTTGATGAATCTTCTGTAGAAGCCTGCATGACCCAGAAAACTCATCACTGCTTTGACTGAATCAGGTGCTTGCAGACTTGTCATCACCTCAATTTTTGCCCTATCCACCTCTATACCATCTCCTGAGACTCTGTGGCCAAGTACAATACCATCCTGAACCATAAAATGACACTTCTCCCAGTTTAAAACCAAGTGCTTCTTTCACATCTCTGCAGAACTGCACACAGATTATCCAAGCAGTTCTTGAAAGAGGACTCATAATCAGAGAAATCATCCATGAACACCTCCATAAACTTCTCTATCATGTCTGTAAAAATCGACATCATGCATCTCTGGAAGGTTGCAGGAGCATTACACAGCCCAAAAGGCATTCTGCGATATGCAAAAGTGCCATAGGGACAGGTAAAAGTGGTCTTCTCCTGATCATCTGGATGGATGGGGATCTGAAAGAAACCTGAATACCCATCAAGGAAGCAGTCATACTTGTGATTCGCCAGCCTCTATAGCATCTGATCGATGAATGGCAGAGGAAAATGATCCTTCCTTGTTGCTGCATTCAGTTTCCTGTAGTCTATGCACATCCTGTGTCCTGTCACAGTCCTGGTTGGAATCAGCTCATCCTTGTCATTCTTTACCACTGTGACACCTCATTTCTTAGGCACCACGTGCACTGGACTCACCCAAGCACTGTCTGATATAGGATAGATGATACCAGCCTGCAACAACTTCATGATCTCTTTCTAGACCACATCCTGCAAATTCGGATTCAGCCTCCTCTGGTGCTCAACTGATGATTTCGACTCATCCTCCAAGTGTATCCTATGCATGCACAAGTCTGGGGAGATACCTGAAATGTCATCAAGAGAATAGCCAAGAGCTTTGCAAAATTTTCGCAGCTTACTTAGCAAAAGGGTGAGCTCTGCATTGTTCAATGAAGCATTAACAATAACAGGATAGGTGGAGTTTTCTCCCAGAAATGCGTACCTTAGCCCTGCAGGGAGCTGTTTAAGCTCAACTTTTGGTGCTTCTGCTGCAGACCAATCACCCATTGTGGCAGCTTTCGCAGATGTGGAGACAAGCTCATCCTGTGCAACCAGTTGCATCACTTGTGCAGTAGCATCCATCTTCTTTGTGTAGCCTGTTGCAGCAGCATCTAAATGCTCATACTCAGCTGTAGAGGTGGTCAACGCCCTTTCCAATGGATCCTCTGAACTCATCTCATGGAAGATCTGATCAGCAATGTTTGTGAGAACATCCGCATAAAAAGTCTGTCCATCTATGGTTGGCCTCTTCATCAGCTTGTCCATTTCAATTTTCATCACTAAATCGCCAACATTCAGCTCTATTCTACCCTTCCTGACGTCAATAATAGCTCCTGCAGTAGCTAAGAAGGGTCTGCCAAGAATCAAGGGGCTTTGGGCTCTTCTCCATACTCTAGAACCACAAAATCAGTAGGGATCATACAATCTCCTATTTTGATAGGAACATCCTCTATCACTCCTTCAGGAACTCTGACTGATCTATCAACTAGGACAAGAGATATCCTTGTAGCCATAAAATCTGTCATCCCTAAACTCTTGGCAACAGAATGAGGCATGAGGTTCACACTAGAACCAAGATCACACAATGACCTGACAAACTTGTCATTGAAGATGGTGCAGTCTAAAACAAAGCTTCCTGGTCTGAAAGCTTCTCTGGAACTCTGTTCTGACTAACTGCACTGACCTGCTCATTGATCATCATAGCTCCAACCTCAAGACTCAAGTTATTGGTCACCATCCTCTTCACATACCTCCTTATAACAGGAGTGATCCTTACAGCATCAATCAATGGGATCTCTATTACCAACTTGTCCATGATAGCCTTGCATCTTGCATCTTCAAGCTCTTGCTTAGACTTCTTAGGATGCTTAGGATAGGGTATTTTGGGTTTATACACGGTCTCCTTAGCATTATCTGAAGTCTTAGGCGAGACTGCAGCATATGGTGTCTGGTGACGAGCGTCACTGGAATGGTGGCGAGCGTCACTCACTTTGGACGAGTCGGGATCGATCATTGGATATGGATGACGAGCGTCACCCTCCTGGTGGCGGTCGTCACCAATTTGTGAAGAGTTGGGGTCGGGGTTGTGCTCGATGGGTGACGAGCGACACCCATTATTGGTGACGAGCGTCACCTCTGGTTCTTCACCAAATATTTCTTCATCTTCATACTCTTCCATACCCACGAAATTTCTTGAGGTTAAATCCTTCTGCAACACTGGTTGCAAGTTCTTTCCACTTCTCAATGTGATGGCATTCACGTGGTGTTTGGGATTAGCATCAGTTCTTCCTGGAAGAAATCCTTCTTGCCTCTGAACAGCTCCTGCAGTTTGGGCAACTTGCACATCAAGCATCTTCATATGAGAGTTCAGACTCTCAATTTTTCCATTCAAATCCTGATAGAGCGAATCTATCTTGCCATTAAAGTCCACTGTAAGCTTCTGTTGTCCTTCCAAGATCTGTTCTAACATTGCTTCCATTTTGTTCCCTTGTGGAGGTGCTGGTTGATAGGAAGAAGAACCATAGTTTCTGTAATTTCCACTGTTCTGGAATGGCTTCTGGTACTCTGTCTTCTGGAATGGGGGTCTAGGAGTGAAACCAGGCGTGCTCTGTCATCCTGTAAGGGCGTTCTTCTGATTGTTGTTGCTGTATCCTCTGTTCCACTACTGATTCTCATACCTTTGTCCCTGAAAACCACCAGAATTGATGAAATTTACATCCTCCTGTCCAACTTCCTCTGGAGCTTCAAAAGTTTCAACTTCTACAGCAAAGTGAACTGATTTCTTCCCCACCAAAAGGCTGTGCATATAATCCAACTTAGCCTTAACTTCAGCAATCTGATTTCCATCAGCTACACCAGCTTGTTTCATCCTCTGAAAGTCTGCGTTTTTAGTGCTGTTGCTGCAGACCAAGTTCTCAATCAGTCTGATCGCCTCTTCTGGTCTGTTGGTGTTGAAGTTTCCTGCACTTGCTGCATCCAGCGCCATCTGATATTTCCAGTCAATGCCTCTGAAGAAATTCCCAAGTAATTGCACCTGGCTGAAGCCATGATGAGGACAGTCCCTTTGATAAGACTTGAACCTAATCTAAGAAGCCTTAAAAGCTTCAGTAGGGCCTTGTGTAAATGATGCAATTTTCGTCCTCATGTCCTCTGATCTTGGTGTCTTCCCAAGTGGTCAATGAAGCAGGTTCCAGTTGCTTCAGCCAATATGCAGCTTCTCCTTCAAGAGAGTAAGGAAAGAGCTTGCAGAACAGAAAGTCATTGCTAACCCCATTAGCTTTGACACTGGAAGCCAAGTCCTCAAATCTCTCTATGTGATCCATAGGATGCTCATGAGGTAAACCATGGAATGGATGCTGGCCAACCAGCTGATAGTAGACTGGTTTAACCTCAAAATCGTTCCTCTGGAAGGCAGGAGGACGGATTGCAGCTCTGTTGGCATAGAACTGATCAGGTCTGTTGTAGTCACCTAGAGTCCTCTGAACAAAACGCCCAGCAGCGTTATTGACAGCAGCAGGGACTCCCACGTTCTCAGCCACTTGTTGAACCTGCTGTTCAACAATGACATTCCCCTCTTGATCAATTCTCTACCCCTCTTCGTTCCTCATGTTTCCTTCCCTGTCAACCAAGTGACCTTATGCATCTTCAACCAAGATAAGTGGAGCGACCATTGTAGATTGCTTCTTAGCTTTCCTGTTAGTTCTCTCCAACCTAGCAAGCTCGTCGCTGCTCAAAGTCACAAGCTCCTTCTCTTTGTTGCTTCTGGTTCTGCGATTAGGCATACACCTGAAACAGGAACAAAGAAAAGTAACTGAAAGTCACTAAACAAATAAAAACTTAGACAAAATCCTAATACTAAAAACCGATAGGCAGCTATTACTCCCTGGCAACGAAAAGCTTGATAGGGCTCAAGTTTTACCCAAATAAAACTACTACAAGTGCACAGCAAAAGCAGTTGTAGTACAAGGGGTATCGAAATCCCAAGAGAGTAATGCAGACTACACCATCGAATGTAGATTCAGATTAAGCTAAGCAAGATATGATGTGTGTAATGCGAATGAATGAATGAAAGTAAGCAAACGATTTTGTAAGATGATCTAAGTTCCAGAAAACTAAAAGCGCTAAGTCAGGGCAGTTCGCAGGTTGAATCCAAGAATGTATGACGCAGGAAATCAGGAATCATTAAGAACCGTTTTAAACATGAATCACTGATGCATAACTAATCAATTCTCATTGCAAAAGTTATCTATGCCTAAATCACTGAGTTTCAAATCTCTTTGCAAACCCTAACAACCTAAGCATGCAGGAATGATCGGATTCAATTGTTTACAAAACTCCTAAGCCAAATCTCTTTGCACTAAGTTGCTTTTCTCATCAAATACTAGTTCAGGTTATGAATAATGCTCTCACATATATTTAACAACCTAAGATTTTCGGATTCCTAGATGATGTATCTCAGAAATTCGATTTTAAAGCAAGCAGAGATGAAAAACCATAAGATATTCCTAACAGATAGCGATTCTACAATCTTTTCATCAACCTTTGAAGAACCCTAACTTAACTAGCAGACTACTCAGACATGATTATTTTAATCACAAAACATAACTAAATAATATTGCATTTAGAGAAAGAGTAAGAAATAAAGGGGGTTCGAAATCTTCTTAAAAGAGTACAGGATTTGTCTCCCCAAAAACCTCTGAATAAATCTCTCTCTAAGCTCTCTGAATTCTCAAAAACTAAGATAATAGCCAAAAATGGCTGAAAAACCTAATAAATAGAGGCTAAACACGATCTGGGGTCTTCATGTAAATAAAGGAACTTCTGGGCCAATTCTGCAAATCTTCTTCATACTTTTAATAAAACAGCCACGCTCCTTCCTTAATTGGTGACGAGCGTCACCAAAGGTGGTGACGAGCGTCACCATATGTGATACTTTTTGCTTCGAGCTTGGTACTTCGTGGCTTCAACTCAGAATGCTCCAAAAGGTTCCAGAATCTCCAATTATGCTCCAGACATGCTATAACCTGCAAAGACTACTAGGACTCTAAAAAGACCAAAAAGACTCAATAAAAAGGACTTAAATCATGGTTAAAAACCATAAAAACCATGATATATCATGAAGCAAACAAGAAGGAGCTGAAGTCTCTCCATGAAAAGATTGACAAGCTAGTACTTGCAAACCAGAAGTATGTACACTTTGTGGGAGAAGGTGAAGATGTTATAGATGAGTTAGAGCTGAGCCAAGAAGAATCGAATTGGGTTGGAGGCCAGAACTACACTAAGCCATAGGGCTATGGTCAACGGTTTCAAGGCAACAACAACCTCTCTTACAGGAGCACCAATGTGGAGAACCCTAAAGATCATGTGTACCCTCCACAACAAGGCAAGCCTTTTGTTCCTTATAACAACAAAGGGTTTAATCAAAACAGTGGGTATCAAGGGCAGAGAAAAGGGAACTTCCAGGGTTAGCAATAGCAAGGGAACAAGAGCTACTCTCCTGTGTTTCCTCCTGGTTTCGTTCCACAACAGCAATAAGCCCCACCGCCTCCTCAAGATCCAGTTCAAGCAATATTTCAACAGTTGCTTCAAGGGCAAGCTTCGACAAATCAGAAGTTTGTTGATATGAACAATAGGCTGGACTCTTAT
Source organism: Thlaspi arvense (assembly GCA_911865555.2). Classification (NCBI taxonomy): domain Eukaryota; kingdom Viridiplantae; phylum Streptophyta; class Magnoliopsida; order Brassicales; family Brassicaceae; genus Thlaspi; species Thlaspi arvense. The sequence continues at coordinate 19,946,844 of OU466860.2, forward strand.
CTTACTGAGGTTTCTACTCAAATCACCAACCTGAACAACAAGATCAAGCAGTCAGAGAAAGGCAAAGCCAGTTCAAGCGGTCATGGCAGCTGACACGAGAAGTGTGAGCAAAACTCCAAGGAGTATGCAAACGCTATTACTTTGAGAAGTGGGAAAGAGCTTCCACCGAGGGCTGCACCTAAAGACAATGAGGAAATTTTGGTTCAAGAGGGGGAGGGTAAGCTTTCAAATGATGAAGAGATTACCTTTGACAATGTATGGATTGAAAGGTCAAAGAAGGGTAAAGAAACCGTTGTAGAGAAGAAAGTGGAGGAGGTTAGCAAAGAGAAAGATGCATTTGTACCTCCACCCTACAAACCGAAGCTTCCTTTCCCTGGACGGTTCAAGAAGCAGCTGCTAGAGAAGCATAAGGCAGTATTTCAGAAGCACTTGAAAGATGTTGAGATCAAGCTGCCTTTAGTTGATTGTTTGGCCATGATGCCTAAATGTGCCAAGTTCTTCAAGGATACTCTTACTAAGAAGAGCAAAGAGAGTGAAGAGGTTTTGATGCTTAGTGAAGAGTGTAGCGACATCATTCACAAGGAAATAGTGTCGAAGAAGCTTGGAGATCCAGGATCATTCACCATCCCCTGTGCTCTTGGTCCTTTGATCTTGGTGCAAGCATTAATCTTCTGCCCCATTCCATTGCCAAGAAGCTTGGTTTCACCAAGTTTAAATAGTGTAGAATCTCTCTCGTGCTCGCTGATAGAAGTATAAGGCTTCCCGTGGGTATGCCTGAAGACTTGCCCGTTAAGATCAGTGGAGTTAACGTGCCAACCGACTTTGTTGTTCTAGAGATGGATGAAGAGCCAACGGATCCTCTAATCCTTGGTAGACCGTTTCTTGCAACCGTTGGAGCCATCATTGACGTGGAGAATGGCAAGATCTATCTACACTTGGGCAAAGACATCAAGCTAGACTATTATATCAATGAAGTCTTTAAGAAGCCAACCATTGGTGGACAAGCTTTATACATTGAGACTTTGGATGAGTTAGCTGATGAATTGCTTGAGGATTTGGCACAAGAGGATCACATACAGCTAGCTTTGACTAAGAAGTGTGGAGAGTATGGCTTCCTGAGTGAACAGACTCAAGAATATGTTCACATCCTTGATTCTCGCAAGGCTGTGAAAGAAGATGAAGGTGGATGCCTAGAGATCGATCAGGAAATCGACGAGATCACTCGATCCAGGGCAACAATTGACAAGAAGATCGAGAAGGTTGGTCGATCGAGAAAAGAAATCGAGGAGAAGATTGATAGAGCCAACTCGATCAGTTCAGAGAATGACTCAGCGACTCGAACTCTTGCTCGATCCACATCAAATCGAGTAGGTGAATCGAGAGAGTGCGATCACTCCGGACCAGAACCAAGGGAAGATCGACGGGATGACTTGATCTCAGAGGAGACAACAGTTCAAGATAGCAGCATGAAAGCTCATGACTCGGGTTCTAAGGAGGCTGATGAGGATGGCAACATCAACACAAGCCACGAGGAGGACTGGAGCGAGCTGCTAGCCCCAAAGGTTGACCTAAAAGAGTTCCCAAAAGAGCTAAGGTACGCTTTCTTAGGACCCAATGACACTTATCATGTATGTGTGAATGAAAATCTGAGTGATGATGAGTTAAACTCACTCCTTAAGGAGTTGAGAAAGTATAGGAAGGCCATTGGGTACTCTCTCAGTGACATCAAGGGCCTTTCACCAATGCTTTGTACTCACAGGATTCACTAAGAGAATGAAAACACTTCTTCTATTGAACATCAAAGGCGTTTGAACCCAAACTTAAAAGAAGTAGTTCAGAAAGAGATTTTGAAACTTATAGAGGCTGACGTGATATACCCTATCAGTGATACCAAAGAAAGGGGGTATCACAGTCATTAAAAATGAAAAAGATGAGTTGATTCCTACAAGAACCATAACTGGACATCGAATGTGTATAGATTATAGGAAGCTTAACTCAGCTACTAGAAAAGATCATTTTCCTCTTCCCTTTATTGATTAGATGCTTGAAAGGTTAGCTAATCACCCATACTACTGCTTTCTTGATGGTTATAGTGGTTTTTTTCAAATACCAATTCATCCTAACGATCAAGAGAAGACGACTTTCACATGCCCTTATGGTACCTTCGCATATCAAAGGATGCCTTTTGGGTTATGTAATGCACCAGCAACCTTTCAAAGGTGCATGATGTCTATCTTTTGTGATCTTATACAGCAAATGGTGGAAGTTTTTATGGATGATTTTTCTGTGTATGGTGCGTCCTTTTCTGCTTGTTTGTCAAATCTTTGCAAGGTACTCAAGAGATGTGAGGAGACAAACTTGGTGCTGAACTGGGAGAAGTGTCACTTCATGGTGAAGGAAGGTATTGTACTCGGTCACCAGATTTATGAGCAAGGGATAGAGGTTGATAAAGCAAAGATTGAGGTCATGATGAGCTTGGAGCCTCCGGCTAATGTGAAGGGTATACGGAGCTTTTTGGGACACGCCGCCTTCTACAGGAGATTTATAAAGGACTTCTCCAAGATAGCATGTCCCCTCACAAGGCTACTTTGCAAAGAAGTCGAGTTCATGTTTGATGAAGAGTGTCTTCACTCTTTCAAGACGATCAAGGAAGCTCTTGTTACCGCACCTATAGTGCAAGCGCCGGACTGGAGCTTACCCTTTGAGATCATGTGCGACGCGAGTGACTACGCCGTAGGAGCTGTGTTGGGTCAGAGGAAGGACAAGAGGCTGCACGTGATCTACTATGCAAGTCATACCTTGGATGACACGCAAGTAAAGTATGCTACCACCGAGAAGAAGCTACCAGCCGTTGTCTTTGCTTTTGAGAAGTTCAGGTCCTACTTGGTTGGTTCTAAGGTCATTGTGTACACGGATCACGCTGCTTTGAGATACATATCCTCCAAGAAGGATACCAAGCCGAGGCTCTTAAGGTGGATTTTCTTCTTCTACAAGAGTTTGATATGGAGATAAAGGATATGAAGGGCATAGAGAATGGTGTTGCTGATCACCTCTCAAGGATGAGTGTGAATGAAGTCTTCCCTTTGGGCATAAATAACACTGTTGTATGTGCACGGCTAGAGGATTAGTTTGAAGAAGTTTTGAACTTCAAGGAAGAAAACCTACCTTTGTATGCGGATATAGTCAACTTCTTAGCCTGTGGAGAAAAGCCTACGCACCTTGACTACTACCACAAGAAGAAGTTCATTAAAGACATCTCTCATTACTTTTGGGACGAGCCTTATCTGTTCAAGAGGGGAGTAGATAGCTTATACAGAGGATGTGTTTCAAGAAAGGAAGCAAAAGACATTCTCCTTCACTGTCACGGCTTGCTATATGGTGGGCATTTTGCTTCTTTCAAGACGGTTACAAAGGTCTTACAAGTCGGGTTTTAGTGGCCAACACTCTTCAAGGATGTTGATGAGCTTGTTGAGTCTTGTGAAGCATGTCAGAGAGCAGGAATCATCACAAAGAGGAATGAGATGCCACAGGTTCCCATCTTTGAAGTAGAAGTTTTTGACGCTTGGGAGAGTGACTTCATGGGTCCATTCCCATCTTCTTACGGTAACAAATACATCTTGGTGGTTGTTGATTACGGGTCTAAGTGGGTTGAGGCTATAGCTTCCCCAACTAATGATGCAAGAGTGGTGATCAAGCTATTCAAGTCTATCATCTTTCCAAGATTTGGGGTTCCAAAGGTAGTGAACATTGATGGGGGCAGCCACTTCATCAACAAAGTCTTTGAAAGTCTTCTTAAAAAGTATGGGGTTAAGCACAAGGTGGCCACACCTTACAAACCTCAATGCAAATGTATGCAAACTAAACGAGATGTATCTAAACTCAAGCTTATATGCTAATGCAATCCTATATGACTTTATGATTTTCTACGCCTTAGATGCATGATCCTAATAAAAGTGCATAAGTTAAATGACGCATAAAATGCAAGGAGCATGTTAGTCTCAATTACTCTCCCCTACACTTAGATTACACAGTCTCTTGTGTAATAAAAATGCAAAGGGGAGACCATTAACCAACAAAATGAAAATAAAGACATAAATCAAAAGATGGTATGTACAATGGTGAAGTGTCGTACCTTTTAGGCTCATGTTAAAGGAGAATCATGGAGAGGAAGTGTGGTTGCCTCATCTATGATTTTGCAGGCCATGTAAGGCTTCAGTCTATGCCCATTGACTGTGAAGTATCCTCCTGCATTGTTGAAAAGAGTTACAGCTCCATAAGGTAACACTTGTTTTTATTGTGAAAGGTCATGCCCATCTTGACTTCAACTTTCCAGAAATAGCTTCAATCCTCAGTTGTATAGCAGCACACTATTCCCAGCCATGAAGTTCTTGGGCACTATCTTCTTGTTATGAAAAGCCTTGGTCCTTTCTTTGTAACTTTTGGACCTCTCAAAGGCTTCTAGGCAGATTTAGTCAAGCTCATGAAGATTGACCTGCCTCTTCTCTTGGGCAGTCTTGATGTCAAAATTCAGCAACTTAATAGCCCGTAGCGCCTTGTATTCTAACTTAACTAGTGGATGGCAAGATTTCCAATTGAGAAGAGGGGAAGAAGATCTGCCAATGGGAGCCTTGAAAGCTGTTCTATAAACCCAAAGTGCACCATCAAGCTTAGCTGCCCAATCCTTCCTTGTGATGCCAACTCTCTTCTCCAAGATGGCTTTGATTTCTCTGGTTGAAACCTCCACTTGACTACTAGTTAGAGGATGATAGGGCGTGGCTACCTTGTGCTTAACCCCATGCTTTTTGTGTAACCCTTCAAAAACCTTGTTAATGAAGTGGCTTCCACCATCACTAATCACCACTCTTGGAACACCCAACCTTGGGAAGATTATGTTCTTAAAAAATTTAATCACCACTTTAGCATCATTTGTAGGACTTGCTACTGCGTCAACCAACTTAGAGACATAGTCAACGGCCACCAAGATATACTTGTTCCTATAGGAAGAAGGGAAAGGTCCCATGAAGTCAATGCCTTAAACATCAGACAGATCCACTTCTAATATATGATTTTGAGGCATCTCATCTCTTTTGCTTATGTTTCCCTTTCTTTGGCAGGCTTCACATGAAGAGATATAGGCGTGTGCATCTTTAAACAAGGTTGGCCACCAAAATCCAGATTAAAGAACCTTTGTTGCTGTCTTCAAAGTGGCAAAATGGCCACCATAAGCTGATCTATGGCAATGATACAAGATGTATTTCCCTTCCTCTTGTACAATGCATCTTCTGAAGAGACCATCTGAACCCTTCTTTAATAGGTAAGGTTCATCCCAATAGTAGTGAGAGACATCTCTTATAAACTAGTTCTTGTTGTAAGGGTCCAAGTTGATTGACATCTCACCACTAACCAAGTAGTTAACAAAATCTGCATACCAAGGCAATCTTTTTTCTTCTAAACTCATTGCCTTCTCTAGCTTCAAGTGACTTGAACCGTCCTCTCTAAGACTTTTACCACCATGGGTTTCTCTTCAGGAAGAGAGTCATCAATAGGGATAAGCTCTTCAATCCTCATCCTTGACAAGTGATCAGCAACACCATTCTCTATACCTTTCTTGCCTACTATTTCCATATCAAACTCCTGAAGCAATAGGATCCATCTCAACAGCCTAGATTTGGAGTCTCTCTTGGCGTAATTGTACCTCAGAGCTGCATGATTAGTATAGACAATAACCTTGGACCTAACAAGATAGCTTCTGGATTTCTCAAAGGCAAAGACTATTGCTAGAAGCTACTTCTCTGTTGTGGCGTACTTAGTCTGAGCATCAGCAAGCGTCCTGCTAGCATAGTATATGACTTGCAGCTTCTTGTCTATCCTCTGTCCCAACACAGCTCCAACTGCGAAGTAACTTTCATCGCACATGATCTCAAAAGGAAGGTCTCAATTTCGAGCTTGAATTATGGGGGCACTCACAAGCGCTTCTTTGATGGTGAGGAAAGCCCGCAGACACCCTTCATCAAAGACAAACTCTATCTCTTTACTCAGTCTGGTAAGAGGCCTTGCTAATCTTGGAGAAGTCATTGATGAACCTTTTGTAGAAGCCTGCATGTCCCAAGAAGCTCCTTATGATATGTTCAAGGAGCATCATAACCTCAATTTTGGCTTTGTCTACTTCAATTCCCTTCTCTGATATCTTGTGCCCAAGAACAATCCCTTCTCTGACCATGATATGACACTTCTCCCAGTTAAACACAAGATTGGTCTCTTGACACCTTTCAAGAACCCTGCTAAGACCAGACAAGCAAACACCAAAAGAGGATCCATAGACAGAGAAATTGTCCATGAATACTTCTTCATTAATATCAGAGAAAATTGACATCATACACCTCAGAAAAGTAACAGGCGCATTGCACATGCCAGATGGCATAGCAAAGGTGCCGTAAGGGCATGTGAAAGTTGTCTTTTTATGATCATTTGGGTGAATGGAAATCTGAAAGAACCCATTATACCCATCAAGGAAACAATATAAAAGGATGATTTGGAAGCCTCTCAAGTATTTGATATATAAAAAGGAGAGGAAAATGATATTTTTTAGAAGCAGCATTAAGTTTTATATAGTCTATGCACATCCTATGGCCAGTTATAGTTCTAGTTGGCACTAACTAATCTTTTTCATTTTTAATAACAGTGATTCCTCCCTTCTTAGGTACCACATGAACCGGGAAAACCCATGTACTATCAGAAATAGGATAGATAACCCCATCATCAAGAAGTTTTAGAATCTCTTTCTAGACAACATCTTTTAATAGTAGGTTTAACCTCCTTTAATGTTCAACAGAAGTCATTGATTCATCTTCTACGTTGATCCTATGAGTGCAAAGTGCAGGAGATATGCCTTTGATGTCATCTAAAGAATAACCAATGGGTCTCCTGTACTTTCTTAACTGTTCAAAAAGGGAGGACAATTCATCACTACTCAAGTCTTCATTCACAATCACAGGTTAAAAAGAGTTAGAACCAAGAAAGGCGTACATTAGCCCTTGTGTAAGTGGTTCGAGTTTCATCTTTGGTGCTTTGAGTTCGCACCAGTCATCATCCAAGCTTCGCTCAGCTTTGTTGTTGAATGATTTGGTTGCCTCCTTTGCCATTAAGGCCATGATCTCTTCTTGTTAACCATCAGTCTCCTGATATGTGATGTTGGTCTTCTGAAACAAGATTTTTGACTCTCTTGGTCAATCACCCTTCTATGTGAATCAGTTGTAGCATAACATAGGGTTTTTTGTCAATCCAAATGGGTTTTGTTGAAAGTAGAAGAGTTATGAGCAGAGATCTATAAGTCAAGCAAGCACAGAAGAGTTGTTGTTGCCTAAGCAACTAATCTATCACCCTAAGAAGATCAAGCAACAAAGAGAACAAAGAAAAAGACAGTTTGAGGAGAAAGGCGGTTTCAAACAACATTGATCAAGCAAACAAGTTAGCAATGGTGTTTCCTAGACATAGAGTTCACAAACAAGCAAGCTAGATCCAATCTCTTGTAAAATATCCCTTTGCTAAACATCTTAACAAGAATTAACTCTCATTAGTGCTAAAACATTCAGCAATCATTAATAAACAACTCTATTTAAGTCAAGATGCTCCTCAAACAGTCAATATCTTGAGCTAAGGCCAGCAAATTCTCTATTAAACAAGATCAACATTTCATCAAACACTTGGTGGGCATAAGAGAAAGCCTAAATTCTAGATAAGTGTGATCAAGACAAATCTAGTTTAAAACAGATTAATAGAGAGGAACCCAAATACAGAAGCACTAAACAAGCCTGAATCAAGTCCTAAATTCCCCTAATCTACCACATCTAGAAACCCTAAGCAAACTACTCACTTATACTCATGTTTAACACCAAATCACAAGAGGAAAAGATGCTAATAATGATTAAAAGAGAGATAAAAGAAAGATTAAAGGCAAATACCAACTTATATTAAATAAAGCAAAAGATATGTATTACAAACTCAAAGAAAATGCTTAAGAACAGTAAATTGACAAGACTCTTTGAAAATACATAAAAGGGGCTATTTATAGCCAAAAGAAGGAAGCCCTAGAGTAATGGCAAAAGTGTAAATAAAACAGGCTCGGACTGGGTTTGTATCGATCAGTTGTAACGATCTGGGCTTGATCGTTAAAATCATATCCGTTTGGAGAGTGAACAATACAGTGACCAAAATACACATGATGCGTTTGTATCGATCACTCCTGACAAATACCTGTGATCGTTACGCCTAGTATTGATATACTTATATATTTAGCATGCATATAGTGTAGTTTTCATGCATTCATCTTACATAATAGGCTAGATTGTCTTATTTTAGGTCTTAGAGCACTTTTTCATTAGCATTTGCATATTTATTGCATTCTTGCATCATATTCAGATTGTTTTGGACACATTGGAGCCATGGAGAGTTCATGGATATGCTAAGGATCAAGGACGAGCTCGTGGACACTTGGTAGAAATCAGCCTTGCTACAAGGGAACCGAGATCGAGAGGCAGATCGAGCTAGGTAGGTCGATCTAGACGAGATCGACCAGAAGATCGAGTGACTCAAGTCGTTTCAAGGAGGAAGATCGAGACCAAGATCGACCGAGGTGATCGATCGTGAGTAAGGACGTGGATTACGCCATGCGGAACGAGAGCCAGATTAAGACTACGACCCGATCACTCAAGGATCAAGTAGAAGATCAAGCGAGGGAGGACGATCCATGAAGAAGATTGAGCCAGAGATCGAGTGACCCAAGTCGATCCCTGGGACCTTATCTGGCCAGCTCATTTTTTGGAGTGTAGTGAGGGGATCATTAGGGTTGTTTGGCTATTTTGGGCAAAGAAGAAATATCACTTTCATTACCCACACTTTGTCTTATCTTTTTAGAGTTTCTCATAGGCGATTCGCCATTGTTCTGTTCTGAAAGCTTTTCTTGTTTTTAAACTTTGAATCTTGTTAATTATTAAATTTTTTTACTTAATCGCATCTTGCTTAATTATGCTTAGCTTTCTTTCTCTTGCATTTGAATCGGTTTTCGCTATGAGTAGCGAGTAGTTTCTTTTGGGTTTAAGGCTGGGGTGATTATGGGTTTTAAGGTTTAAGCTTTTGGAAGTTTTTCTTGATCTTAACTCATTCTCTTCTAGGATTTAGGGTCTTATAGTTTAGAGAGTCTTGGAAAAGATCTCTATGATTCCAGGGCTTCTAATACCTTGAACGGATTCAGAGATCCTTGAAAGCCAAATCCGAGAGACTAATCTATCCTTTCCCAAACGCCATTGATGTTTAGGGGGTTAGTTAAGCCACTATTTGAGATCTTTGCTTAATGTTCTTTGACCCATCTTTCCACTACACGCCATAGGTTAGGAGGAAGGGTCGAAGAAATGTGTTATACCACACGCCATGGATCATCCTCTCTGAGCTTCTCAAGGCTTAGAGATAGCTCATCAAATGAGTAGATTTATGTTTTAAAACCCAAAGCCTAAGTCTTGAACTTCTTAAACATAATTCCCAGTCTGAGATCCTCCTTTAGTCTTTTAAAACTCAAGTTTATCCTTCTCTAGTCATAAGCTTGCATCTTTAATCATTAGAAGTCATTCATCTAAGTTGTTAGAAATTTTCTGTTTTACTTGCTTTAGCTCTCAATTTTTAGTAATTAGTAGTTTTGCGTTTTAAATTCTCTGTCTTTTCCTAGTAGTTTTTAACCCTCTTCCAGAGATTTTAAAATAGTTTTCATAATCATCTGGTCGTTGCATTTAGTTTTATCGATTTTACCATCCATTTACCCGGTTCTGCTTAGATTTGCTTTGCTCTTGCATTCTTAATGGCTTTCTTCAACATATGCTGGATTGATACCCCTTACCACTATACTGCATCATTACTGTGGTTTGGGACTTTGATATTCAACTTGCAAAAATCCTGTTTATCAAATGGCGCTGTTGCCTACTTGGGTTTGTTAGAAAGCATTAGGACTTGGAGCTTAGTAAAGACTAAGCCTTAATTTTCAGTTTGGTGACTAATTTCTCTAGCTTACTACTTGTCTTCTCAAGTACATGAATATGAGGTCTAGAGGCAACAACAATCTACTACAACCTCTAGAAAATATTCATCAACTTGGAAGTGCAAGATCAAGAAGAGCAAGAGAGCAAACTCAAGCCTTTGAAGAGATTGTGCAAGCTGGTATAGTTGACTTTGAAAGTATGGCTGAGCAGGAATATCCTGAGGGACCTCCACCACCTCACGCTGCTGTTGGAAGGGTAATTGATATACTTGTTTTCTAGCATATTTAGCATGCATTTAGTGTAGTTTTCATGCATTCATCTTACATAATAGGCTAGTTTGTCTCATTTTAGCTCCTAGAGAACTTTTGCATTAGCTTTTGCATATTTCTTGCATTCTTGCATCATATTCAGGTTGTTTTGGACACATTGGAGCCATGGAGAGTTCGTGGATATGCTAAGGCTCAAGGAGGAGAATGTGGACACTTGGGAGAAATTAGCCTTGCTACATGGGAACCGAGATCGAGAGGCAGATCGAGCTAGGTAGGTCGATCTAGACGAGATCGACCCGAAGATCGAGTGACTCTAGTCGTTTCAAGGAGGAAGATCGAGATCAAGATTGACCGAGGTGGTCGATCGTGAATACGGACGTGGATTACACCATGTAGAACAAGAGCCAGATCGAGACCACGACCTGATCACTCAAGAATCGAGTAGAAGATCGAGCAAGGGAGTACGATCCATGAAGAAGATCGAGCCAGAGATCGAGTGACCCAAGTCGATCTCTGGAACCTTATCCAGCCAGCTCATTTTTGGACCGTAGTGAGGGGACCATTAGGGTTGTTTGGCTATTTTGGGCAAAGAAGGAACATCACTTTCATTACACACACTTTGTCTTATGTTTTTAGAGTTTCTCATAGGCGATTCGCCATTGTTCTGTTCTTGAAGCTTTTCTTGTATTTTTTAAACTTTGAATCTTGTTAATCATTAAGTATTTTTCCTTAATCGCTTTCTCTAATCATGATTAGCTTTATTTCTCTTGCATTTGAATCGTTTTTAGCTATGTGTAGCGAGTAGTTTCTTTTGACACAAGTGACAAGAAGCATAAGATAGCCATTGGAGGCGTGATCACTCCTATTTTGCTTGGTGCTAGTGTTAAGCTTGGCACACCAGACGTTAGAATGATCTTACTTGATGTCTCTTGTCTCAGTAAGATCGGATACCTTTCAGGAGCTACTGAGAACAGATTTGGCAATCAGTTTGAGCTGGAAAACAGGAAGAGGAAGATCATCTTGCCAAAGCAACGCCTCACAGACTTCACACTTATAAGAACATCCAATTCATGCCAAGAGGAGATGAGCTTTATGACCCAAGGACTGACCCACCATTGATGAGGCCAAGCAAGGTTAAGAACATAAGCACCATTAGAGATTCAGATGTGGGAGACAACATTGAAGAGCAGCATTAATAATGAGAGGTTCAACATCAAGGGATAGAGGAGGATGAATATGAAGACTATGATAGCTGCCCTTATGCATTTGACCCTTGTGGTGTTACCTGCACATCTAAACCTTCAAAGGCTGCACTTGAGCATATTAGGCTTTTTCAGAGGTGGAACCATTTCGAGGATAAGACCATTATAGGCTTGCTGAAGACAGTTAAAGCAAGGAAGAAAACGGTTGACTCATTGAAGAAGAAAGTGAGGAAGCTAAAGAAGAAGTTGGGAGGATCTTCATCAGCCAAGAGAACTGATCAAGCAGCCCAAGCAGAGCCACAATGAGGAGGATCTGATGCTGAGGACATGTATGAGGACACACCAGAGGCCACAATCCAAGAGAGACACTCATTCCACATCAGTGAGAGGCCAAGAACACATGTTGCTGAATCGGCCAGACTAACCATTGTAACTACCACAAATGTTTTTAGTTTCATGCGATTGTTTGGTTGATGTTTGTGAGCACTTTCCTTAGCAATTTTATTACACAGACACTGTGTAATTTAAGTGTGTGTGTGTGTGTGTGTGGGGGGGGGGGGGGGGGGGGGAGGGGGGGGGGTGGACCGGTGCTTGCACTTGCATTTCCATATTAGAATAGAAACCATGCATCATGTTTACATAGCATCTAAGGCATAGAAAAACCAATAAATTGAAATATTTTCGAAAATTGCTTCACAAAGAGAGTATGATTTTCATGCATTCTTATAGGATTTAGACTTCATGCATTCATATAGCACTAGCTTGATTGTTTTAATTGGGAACTATGACAGTACATCTTTGTTAATGCTAGTAGTTTATGAAAATGAAGCAATTGTTTTTAATCCTTTGGTGCATTTGATGTTGAACTATAAATAAAGCTGAACAACTTTTGGAATTTGCATTTGTGTGAGCTTTGTTTGAGACCGAAGCATGTTTTGAAATTATTTCAACTTTTTCTTACGTGGAACCTAATTTGAATTTGCAAATTGCCGTATGCATTTGTGAATAATGTCATAGATAGTTTAAAACATTTGGATCTTCTTTTTCTCTTTTGCCACTCTCTAAAAGATCCATTTAGATTTCTCCACCCTTAACTAAACCTTCTTTCAAGCCAAGACATTAAAAGTGTGTGATTTGCGAGGCCTCTTTCTATCATGGTTATTTCTTAGCAAAAAGTCTTGGGTTGGAACTACAAGGGAAGTATTTCCATTGTAGAACTAGCTCACTCTTTAGTTAAATTGGCTACGATGTTTGGGCAATGGTTCGGGATTTATCTTGGGATAGTTTTAAGAGAAGCAAAGAGGAAAAGAAGTCAAGGCACAAAAGAAAAGGAGTATGACACAAGCAAAAGGTGGAAATGGCAATTCTAAGTGCAAAAGAAAGATGGCTCATGTTCAAAGAAGAAAAGAGGATGAAAGAAGTGCAAAGCAAGTAAATCAGAAAGCGAAAGGCGAACTAAGTACCCGCATCACCAAATAAAGGAGCCAAACTCAAAAGAAGTAAATCGCCACCACATTAAGATTCAAAGGAAGAAGTATCCTCCAAATCGCTTGAAAGAGAAGGGTTTTTGGGTTTTTAAAAGGGGTTTAAATTCTTAAAAAGGATAGCATAGGCGGGTTTACATTGATAGGCTAGAGTTAGGAACATATCTTACAGGTCTTGGGTAGATGGCAGTCTTCTTTTGTATGTGTTAGTTGTTCTTTGACCCTTAGCATTTTGCCAAAGCACAACCATGCTTTTCCTTGAGAGAACCCTTCAAACACAAAAACCATTTTGAGAAGTGGGATCATTTTTATTCGACTGAGCTTTGTCCCTTAGCCAAATAACACCTTTGCATTTGCATAAGCATGATTCACGGTTGGAGCCTAATTAAAAGTTAACCTTGTTTGATTTGATAAGCATGTGTAGGTTGATAGCATTGTGATCATTCTTGCTTTGTGATGAAAGTGGCTAAATGTTTAATGTATTCTTCCATCATGTGCACTCTAGAATTAAGAACATGGACATCATTTTGATCTATTGTTAGCATTTTTAGAGATATGCTTTCTCATTTAAAACCTCATCACCATGTTAAGTGTTTCTTTGCTTGAGTACAAGCAAAAACTAAGGGTCGGGGTGTTGATAGCTTGCTATTTTAGAGTATTTTAGACTGCATTTCATGCATCTTTTCCTTTGTTTTTGCGTAATAGTTTAGCATTTTAGTATCATTTGCACTTAGAATCAACTTGGCATGCACTTAGCTTTAGATTGCATACATTTGCATACATGTGCATGTTTGTGGTGGTTTTCAGGTGTTTTTAGAGATTCTCGGAGTTGGGAAGGAGATGGAAGAACCTCATGTTCGAAGAGGATGTCACAAAAGGAGCTTTTACAAAGTCTGGTCCATATCGAGCAAAATCTTCATGGAGTGTGCTCGATGTAAGTTGCAGGACGTGAGGAAAAGGATCAGCACGAGGAATCTAAGCCTTGGTCTGCATCGAGGTCCATCATCGAGCTAGGAAGCAGATATGCGCTGCACGAGCCATATCGAGGTCATAGACCGAGCATAGCACCATCCGTACCACCTTGATGCAACTCATCTGCGTGTTGAACACTTGACTTTTGTTGACCTTATCTTATTTTTAGGTTGTTTATGCTTGTTTTGGTTACCTACTATAAAAGGGAAGCCACAAAAACTCTCTCTTTTCATCTAGTTCTAAACCGTAAAGGGAAATTTGCCTTAATTCCTTTTCCTTCAATAAAGTTTGCATTTTTATGGTTCAATCTTGTCTTTTGATCTTTATTCTAGCATCCTGGTAGTTTAGATTTATCATCTTTGAATTTTAATCTCATCTAATTATGTTAAACTCTAAACAAATGGGATGAAACATGATTAGTGAGTAGTCTACCTTAGATTTAGGGATTTAAGTAGGCAGAGTGGTGATTATGATGTGATTAAGAGGTGATTAGGCTTATTTAATTGTTCTCTGTTGTCACTTTCTCTTGCAAAGTGATTATTGTTAATAAAGCTTTCTCCTTTTAATTGAATATGGTATTGATTGATGCATATGGTTCATTATATGGCTTGTTATCACATCTCTAAATATGGTTCGCTTATTTGGCTTGATAGTTTGGGTTGGTCTATGTTTTCTTTGTTCACCATTGCTAGATGATTCGCTTGGGGGTAGATAGTGCTGGTTTTGAGATTCTTGCTTGATAATTAGATAGTATGCATTGAAAGATCTTTCCTTTGTTTCATTCCTGCTAATTGCTTATCATTGGTAGGGTGTTTCAGTTGTGTGCTTAAGTCCATATTCTTGATTGGTGTTTAGCTATCTAGGTCCTTATTGGTTCACAAGATTGATAAGTTGATCTGAATTCTTGCATGAGTGTCTCCAAAGATTTCTAGGCACCACAAGGACTGGTGAGACCCATGTGCTGTCTGAAATAGGATAAAGCACGCCAGCTTTAGACAATTTTAAGATTTCCTTTTTAACAACTTCTTTCAGGTTAGGGTTTAATCTCCTTTGAGGTTCAATGGATGATGTTGTCTCATCTTCTAGATGGATCCTATGAGTGCAGATGCTAGGAGAGATGGCTTGGATATCATCTAGAGAATATCCAATAGCTCTCCTAAACTTCTTTAACTCTTTGACAAGGGCAAGGATCTCATCATTGCTCTGAAGGAGTCTGATTTGTCTCTCCAAAAGCTCTGCTACAAATCTCTCTCTAAAGCTCTCAAAAATAATAAGATACAAGATCTCTGCCAAAAGAATGGCTGAAGAACCTAATATACAAGCTAAAACACGATCTGGGGTCTTTTTGCAAATACTGAAACTTCTGGGCCAAAACTGCAAATAATCTTCTATCTTTTAGTAAACAGCCACGACCCCTTCCTTTCTGGGTGACGAGCGTCACCAAAAGTGGTGACGAGCGTCACCATATGGCATACTTTCTTCTTCGAGCTAGGTACTTCGTGGCTTCAACTCAGAATGCTCCAAAAGGTTCCAAAATCTCCAATTATGCTCCAGACATGCTTTAACCTGCAAAGACTCTTCTAGGACTCTAAAAAGACCAAAAAGACTCAATAAAAAGGACTTATATCATGGTTAAAAACCATAAAAACCATGATATATCAACTCCCTCAGACTTAGCTTTTGCTTGCCCTCAAGCAAACATCAGACAGAGTTCAAGGTCGACGTTTGAAAACAAGAAACAGTCAGTAAGTCATCAGGAACACCATACTAGTTTGAACTTTCGAATCCACATACTACAGAGTCAACACAAGATCAAATTTCAGTATATTCATCACAAGCTTCGCAAATCTCTCAAGTGCAGTCCAAATCCCTTCAAGAAATCCGAAATTTCTACTGTTAACTCCTTATTTTTTTATCTAAGTGTGATATCTCATCAAGGCTCTATCATCTAAATCACTTTACAGATTCTTTTCCCTTCCTAACAACTGAACAAAATCAATCTCAACACAGCTCTCCTATTTTCTCTTCCCTTAATCTCTTCCTTTGGATATTTTCGATTTTTCACTTCTTTTTCTCAACTTTTACAGTCTAAGATATGGTGCTACTCAATACTTGTGTTCCTTGTGAGGAGACAGGTTCTTGAGTGTGTTCACTACTGTTGTTCCTTGTGAGGAGACAGGGTCATGAATGCACCATTCTTTGGACTTAATCTTTTAAAAACTACATCAGGGAAGATCAAAGAGAGACTGTATCTTAACTTTATTGTCAGTGCTGAAAGAGAGAATCAAGATCAATAAGAATCAATCACCAAGACAAGAGGTTTAAAGTTCATTAAGGTGGAGCTAACAGCAAATTTTCCAGATTCTGTAAGAACCTAAACCTTCATTTGCTAGACTGATGTACCTATGACTTTCAACTTAGTGAGACTTGTAATCAACTATTGTGGCAATGGTTCTTATCAGCAAAAACGTCCTATGGTTAGTTCCAAGAAAAACTGACAATTTCAAATTTTGACTCTAGAAAAACAGGTTTTTGACTCAACTTTAAGACTCTATAAACATGACCCAAAGCACACAACGTCAGTAACCACCTCCCCCAGACTTAAACAACACTGTCCCCAGTGTTATTAAGCCAAGAGTTGGTCAAAATGATTCGATTACAAAGCTTAAGAAAACTCAAAGTTCGACGATGGTGTTCTTCTCAAAACCAGAGAGAAAAAACATACGAAAAAGATAAGAATTGAAAGTTGTGTGTGAAAAGGACGTCGCCGCCTTCCCAAAATGGCCAAAACAAGCTGATGGTCCCCCCCCTCGCTAGCGGCAAAAAGTGGTTGAAAGGACAGAGATCGACTCTGGGATCGAGCGGTTCTCTCGATCATATCCGGACATCGTGTCTTCAGCTCGATCTGGGTCTCGATCATCATCAGAAAATCGAGTGTTGCATCCGATCTCGGTATCGATCTTCGGTTGGATCGGGTGGTGTACTCGATCTGGCTCTCGCTCTGCATGGCGTCATTTACGTCCGTACCGTTTGATCGACTGCTTCACTCGATCTTCGTCTCGATCATTCTCCTTGGATTGCCTGGTTGGCTAGATCTTCTGGTCGATCACATCCTAGATCGACCGGCCATGCTCGATCTGCTCCTCGATCTCTGATCCTTAGCAAATATCTGAGGTTCCACGAACTGCTACAACAGCCTCAACATGTCCACGAACCTCCACGACTCCAAAGCAGCCAGAAAGAACCTAATTGTGATGCAAATTGCAAGGAACATGCGTATGCTGGTGCAAGAATGCTCTAGGACACTAAGTGATGCAATCTAACCTCAAATGTGATACAAATGCATGAAAAGCTAACTAATGAGTATGCAAAATGTATGTAATATGTAGTAACATCAGCGAGAGCCAGTTCGAGTCCACCACTTGATCCGCCAAGAGATCGATACCAGGATCGAATGCAACACTCGATCCACCGAAGAAGATCGAGACACAGATCGAGTTGAAGACACGATGTCCGAAGATGATCGAGAAGCATACTCGATCCCGAGGTCGATCTCAGTCCTTTCAACCGTTTTTGGCCGCTAGCCAGGGGGGGACCATCGAGCTGTTTGGCCCATTTTGGGAAGGCGGCGATGATCTTTTCCCACACACTTTTTCTCATTCTTATCTTTTTATGCTGTTTCTCTCTGGTTTGGAGATGATCTGCCATTGTTAGACTTTCAGCTTTGTTCTTGAATATTTTCGAATCGTTTAAGCTTTAAGTAATCGTCTTTTATGTTTATCGCTTCATCTTTCATGCTTATTTCGATTATTTCCATGTGTAGTGAGTAGTTTCATTTGGGTTTCGGGGTTGACTCACGGGGTCTAAAGGGTTTTCAAGTTTGTAGTTTTCTCGTTCTTAATAGCTTTCTCTTCTAAGATGTTGAGTTCCTAAGGTTTAAAGAGTATCACGCCAAGATCTTTATGATCAGAGAGAGCTCTTACCTTGACAGGATCCAGTGATCTCTGAAAATCACATCTTAGAGGCTAGTTACTCTTTCCCAAACGCCATGGTAGTTTAGAGGACTAGTTAAGCCGCGTGGTTGAAATCTGTATTCCTTGCCTCTCAATCTCTTTTTCCGCCAAACGTCATGGGTCTGGAGGAGAGAATGAGAGAGTGATCCATACCACACGCCATGGATGGGTCTTGTTTTGTTTTCAAGGCTTAGAGAATCTCACAAAGTGAGTAGATCTAGAGTTTTCAAACCAAGCTTGGACCTTTGAAACCCCTAACATGAATCTCAACCCTAGACCCTTCTTTCTTAGCATTCTTACATCTTCGTTAATCATCCTCTTGATATTCGTCGCATCCTGGTCATTAGTTTCTTCATACTTGCATTTTTAGACGAGATCGATCCAAACTCCTCGATCTAGTGGTCGATCCACTAGTCGATATTTATAAATTCATAGCCTTGCATTTTAATCGTTCTGTCTTTTCGTCGTGGTAGTTCATTCTTTCCTAGTAATTTTAAAATAGTTTTGCATTCCATTTGGTTGTTGCATATAGTTTTTAGGATTTTTACAAAATCGCTTATTATTTGCCTAGCTTTACACTGCTCTTGCATTCTCTTTGACCTTTCTAGCTCCTAGGAATGGATTGACACTCACTTGCATACTGTACTACTACCTGGCCTTGCATTTGAGTTTTTATAGCCTCATTGCATCCTCGCCTTGCAAAAATATAGTTATCAAATGGCGCCGTTGCCGTTCTAGGAGTGTTAGAAAGCATAGATATTTGGAGCTTAGTAAAGACTAAGATTTACTTTGTTCAAGTTACTAATCTCTCTACTCTCAAACATGTTTCTTTCAGGTACATGCATCTTCGTTCAAGGGGAGACAACAATCTACTTCAACCCTTGGACAACATCCATCAACTTGGTCATTCATGGCAAAGAAGAGTACGAGAACAAGCTAGAGCTTTTGAGGAGATTGTTCAGCACGGTTTTGTTGACTTTGAAGCTATGGCTAAACACGAGCATCCAGAGGGACCTCCTCCAGCTCACGGGGCAATGGGAAGGGGCAATGGAAACCCCCAACACGCGGCTAGACCCCCAAGGATCATAGGAGCCGGAGATGCTCCCAATACTCATCACAATAGGTTTAGGATCACTCCTCCTCCTGTACAAAACAACAACTTCGAGATTAAGCCGGGTTTCATCTCCATGGTGCAAAACAACAAGTTCCACGGCTTAGCAATGGAAGATCCCTTGGAGCACCTCGACAATTTTGAGCAAGTATATAGGATGATCAAGATAAACGGCATATCCGAAGATGCTTTCAAGCTGCGTCTCTTTCCATTCTCTCTTGGAGACAAGGCTAGACATTGGGAGAAAACACTTCCTCCGGGCACCATCACCTCATGGGCAGAGTGTAAGAAGGCTTTCCTCTCAAAGTTCTTCTCTAGCACCAGAACGGCAAGGCTAAGAAGCGAGATCAGCGGCTCAAGGACTATACTATCCAATGTCCTCACCACGGCTTCAGCGAAGAGACTCTTCTAAGCACTATCTACCGCGGAGCTTCACCAAAGATCAGGTTGGTACTTGACACGGCCAGTAAGGGGAACTTCCATGGTCAAGAGGTAGAAGAAGGCATGGAGCTGATTGAGAACTTTGCATTAAGTGACGGCAACTATGCTGAAGATTATGACCGTGCACCGCGAGGTTCTGAGCTAGAGTCTCACAAGAAAGAGCTGAAATCATTACACGAGAAGATTGACAAGTTGGTTTTGGCAAATCAGAAGCATGTTCACTTTGTTGGTGAAGCGGATGAGAGCCAAGAGGAGCTTGAGTTGAGCAAAGAAGAAGCCAATTGGGTGGCGGGTCAAAACAACTACAAACCTCAAGGCTATTCACAAGGCTACAACCAGAACAACAATCTCTCATACCACAGCACCAATGTAGCAAACCCTAAGGATCAAGTGTACCCTGCTCATCAAGCAAAGCCTTTCGTACCATACAACAAAGGTTTTCAGCCGAGTGGTGGCTTCCAAGGGCAAGGGCAGAACAACTTCCAAGGACAACAGCAAGGAAACAAGGGTTATACGCCAATGTACCCTCCTGGCTTTGTACCTCAGGAGCAACAACCGATGCAACAACAAGTTGATCCTGTCCAAGCTATGTTCCAACAATTGATTCAAGGGCAAGCCTCTACAAACCAGAAGTTTGCCGAGATGAACACTCGTTTAGACTCGTCTCTCACTGACTTCTCTATTCAAATCACCAACTTAAACAATAAAATCAAGCAGCTAGAGAAGGGAAAGGCGAGTACAAGTGTGAGCAGAATCCTAAGGAATATGCCAACGCCATCACGTTAAGAAGCAGAAAGGAGCTTGCACCTACGATTACTCCCAAGAACAACGAGGACGTTGTAATTCAAGAGGGGGAGGGTAAGCCATCAGCTGATAATGAGATCAACTTTGACAATGTCTGGATTCAAGGGCCAAGAAGAGGAGACAAAGCGGTTGTTGAGAAGAAAGCGGAGCAAACTACTAAGGAGAAGGATTCTTATGTACCTCCACCGTATGTACCTAAGCTTCCTTTTCCCGGCTGTTTCAAGAAGCAACTCATAGAGAAGCATAAAGTCTTGTTTGAGAAGCATCTTAAGGACGTAGAGATCAAACTACCTCTCGTGGACTGCCTTGCAATGATGCCTAAATGCGCCAAATTCTTCAAAGACACTCTCGTGAAGAAGAATAAGGTAAGTAAGGAAATGCTTGTTCTAAGTGAGGAGTGTAGTGCTGTGATACACAAGGAGATAGTCCCTAAGAAGTTGGGAGACCCTGGAAGCTTCACTAAACCTTGCGCTTTAGGTCCTTTGGAGTTCAAGAGTTGCCTTTGTGATCTTGGAGCTAGCATAATCTGTTGCCTCATTCCGTGGCAAAAAAACTTGGCTTTACCCGTTTCAAGGACTGTAGAATCTCGTTGGAACTAGCTGACAGGAGTGTGAGGTTACCCGTGGGATTGCTTGAGGACTTGCCAGTGAAGATCAGTGGAGTGAACGTGCCTACAGACTTTGTTATGTTGGAAATGGATGAAGAACCAAAGGATCCGCTCATTCTCGGTAGACCTTTCTTAGCCACCACCGGAGCCATAATAGACGTCAAGAACGGGAAGATTGCCTTGCACTTGGGTAAATATAAGGTTAGACTTTGATATCAATGAGGTTTGGAAGGGCAAGCGTTCTATATTGAGACATTGGATGCTTTAGCAGATGAGTTGCTGGAAGAGCTGGCTCAAGAAGATCATTTGAAGCTGGCACTGACTTAGGAGCTAGGAGAGTTTGGTTATGTGGATCAGACGACTCAGGAGTACGTCAACTTGCTTGATTCGAGGAAAGTTGTGCTTGAAGATGTAGGCATTTGCCTAGAGATCGACTCCAAGATCGATGACATTACTCGATCCAGGGGTCAAATCGACAAGACAATCGAGAGCACAACTCGATCCGGTGCAGCAATCGACAGTCTGATCGAGCAAGGTGATCGATCCAGGAAAACAATCGTGTCCGAGATCGAGAAAAGCCTTCCGATCAATTTGGGGTCTAATTTGGAGATCGACTCGGTGTCTCGATCCATCACTCAATCCACATTAAGTCGACTGAGTGAATCGAGCGAAACTGCTCGATCTAGATGACATCGAGAGCAAGATCGACTTGACGACTCGATTTCAGAAGGGATAACGGTTGGAGAAAGCAGGCTCAAGGGCCATGTCTCGGGTTCTAAGGAAGGTTCTAAGAAGGAGAACAACAGCAACAGCCACGAGGATGATTGGAGCGAGCTGTTAGCCCCAAAGGTGGACCTTAAGGAGCTCCCAAAAGGGCTAAGGTATGCTTTCTTAGGGCTTAACGAAACCTATCCTGTGATTGTGAATGAAAACTTGAGTGATGATGAGTTGCAATCACTCTTAACTGAGTTGAGAAAGTATAGGAAGGCCATTGGGTACTCTCTAAGTGACATCAAGGGCCTTTCACCAATGCTTTGCACTCATAGGATTCAGAGCTTACCTCGTGGGTTCCAAGACCATAGTTTACACGGATCACGCAGCTTTGCGTTATATCTTTTCCAAGAAGGACACTAAGCCGAGGCTTTTGAGATGGATCCTCCTACATCGAGAATTTGACATGGAAATCAAGGACAAGAAAGGGATAGAGAACGGCGTTGCTGACCATCTCTCTCGGTTAAGGATCAACGAATCTCTTCCTTTGGACGATTTTCTCCCTGAGGAACAACTCATGGCAATCACTACGGCTGTTTGTGGGAGCTTAGAGGGGCAGTTTGAGGAAGTTCTGAGCTTCAAAGAGGAGGATCTCCCTTGGTACACGGATATTGTGAACTACTTGGCATGTGGGGAAGAGCCATCGCATCTTGACAACTACCATAGGAAGAAGTTCATGAGAGACGTGAGCCACTACTATTGGGATGATCCCTATCTATTCAAAAGAGGAGTAGATAGCTTGTAGAGAAGATGCGTGACAAAGGAAGAAGCAAGAGATATCATCTTTCATTGCCACGGATCCTTGTATGGAGGGCACTTTGCTTTGTTCAAAACCGCTACAAAGGTCTTGCAAGCCGGCTTCTGGTGTCCGTCCATCTTCAAAGACACCCATGAGTTCGTGATGAGCTGCGAGGCATGTCAAAGAGCAGGGAATATTACTAAGAGGAACGAGATGCCCCAAGTTCCCATATTTGAGGTAGACGTCTTTGACGCGTGGGGCATAGACTTCATGGGGCCATTTCCCTCATCATACAGCAACAAGTTCATACTAGTGGCTGTTGACTACGTCTCTAAGTGGGTTGAGGCCATTGCTTCCCCAACAAACGACTTTAAGGTGGTGATCAAGCTCTTTAAGAGCATTATTTTCCCGAGGTTTGGAGTTCCCAAGGTGGTGATACGCGACGGAGGGAGCCATTTCATCAACAAGCTGTTTGAAAATCTGTTAAAGAAGTATGGCGTGAAGCATAAGGTAGCTACGCCTTACCATCCTCAAACGAGTGGCCAAGTGGAGGTCTCTAACCGTCAGATCAAGGCAATACTCGAAAGAACAGTTGGGACTACTCGGAAAGATTGGGCAGTGAAGTTGGATGACAATTTGTGGACGTACTAGACTGCTTTCAAAATGCCTATTGGTACCACTCCTTTCACTCTTCTCTACGGTAAAGGGTGTCATCTTCCTGTTGAGTAGGAACATAGGGCGTTGTGGGCTGTGAAGCGGCTGAATTATGATCTGAAGACGGCTCAAGAGAAGCGTTTGATCCAGTTGCACGAGCTAGATGAGCTAAGGCTGGACGCTTACGAAAGCGCTAGGATCTACAAGGAGCGTACCAAGGCTGCTCATGACAAGAAACTGGTGCCTTAGGAGCTCAAGGAAGGGAGTTTGGTGCTGCTTTACAACTCAAGGCTCAAGCTCTTTCCAGGAAAGCTGAAGTCACTGTGGAGCGGTCCGTATGAAATCAAGGAAGTACTACCTTATGGAGCTGTCAAGTTGGTGGGCAAGAGTGGGAGTGCATTTACAGTGAACAGACACAGGGTTAAGCCATACATGGCGTGTGCATTTGACAAGGAGAGCACCACAATGCTTCTCCAAGACCCACCATCTGCCTAAACCAAGTAAGGTCTAGCTAAAGACGTTAAAGAAAGCGCACTTAGGAGGTATTCCCATATTTATCCTGTACATATCCTTGCTTAATTTATTTTCCAGTTTTATGCTTTTGTTTTATGAGTGTGTAGGAAAAAGTGTGAGAGACGCAGGACATGATCGGAGTTCAAAAAGGAGTAAGAAGGGGGCGAGCATAAGCTAGAGATCGAGTGCTAGATCGACTCATCCTGGCTCGATCTTTGCTAGATCGAGCTGGTGAATCGAGAGGAGTTAGTCGATCTAGACGAGATCGAGTAGACAGATCGAGTGACGAATTCGATCTAAAATGTCTCGGGAAATTCTTGGAGTTTAGATCGATCGATCCAAAAATGGATCGACCGATCTATTTTCTCTCGGGGAAGTCCCTTATAGACAGATCGATTAGTCAGTTCGATCCACCACTCGATCCAAGCTGAATCGACCCCTGAATCGATAGCATGGCTCGATCACATGGACTTAGTCGCGATTTCAAAAACTCAAGGAACAAGAGAGCCAATCGATCCACGACTCGATTCAAATCGAATCGTGTCCTAAATCGAGTAACCCTCTCGATCCAAGCCATTATGGGCATGAGATCGAGTTCAAGATCGACCAAAGGGACTCGATCTCGTGCCGAGGTAACATTTTTTTTCCCTCCTTTATTCTTTTCCCTCCAGTTTTTAAATTCAAAACTTGGTCAAGACAAGCATCTTTGACCAATGAAAGATGTGCCTTGACCAAGACTTTTGTCAGAAAAACACTTCTTTTACCCATAGTTTTGTTCGATCAAGCCTTCAGCCTCTCAATCCCCGAGCTGTGTCAAGCATATGGTCTCAACGCAGCCGCCACCAAGATCGAGTTCCCCTCCTTCACGCGAGCAAATGACTTTTGGGACCTGATCAGCAACGAAGACTACAAGGCCTACACCGCCAAAATCAAGAGAGTGAGAAGCCCGATGCTGAGGTACACCTTGAAGCTGATCGCCAACACGTTCAGCGGACGGTCAGTTTCTCCCACGGTCACGAAGACCGAGCTTTGCCTTCTTGTTCCAAGGCGTGAAGCATTTGTTGTGTGATCCGGCGGAGAATGATGAACCTATGGAGGATGAACTCGGCGATGACGTGAACTATGGATGCATACTTGCTGCCTCTTTGGTGAAGTACAAGGCTTATGCCTTGCGGTGCAAGGCAAGTTCTTCATTCATTGGCGGTTTCCTCACTCCTCTATTCATACAAGCCGGAGTACCTATACACGATTTCACACCCGTCCCGGCTAGAGCTTTCATGGATGAGGTCTACATGAGGAATACCGACAGCTTGGGACGCACGCCAGCAGAAGGGTTCTACGCTTATCTTTTCATCGACGATGGAAATGAGAAGAGAGTATGCATCCTACCAAACAAGGACAAGACCGAGCTGCTTGGTGTTGGGAACATCGAGTTCTCGCCGACCGTAGAAGAGTGCTTTGCTCCTCTAGGAGGAACACCTGCCCCAGAGATCGCTCCACATTAAAGGTCTAAGTCCCCAGCCACGGAAGATGAGATGCCCGAGGCTTACACCCTTCCCAAGATCGATTTCGAGCCGAGAACCAAAACGGAGAAGTTCCTAGCATCTGTTGTGGAGATACAAAGGAAAATCAACAAATGGCAAGGCAAAATGCTCAAGAAACTTGCCAAGAAGGTCAAATCGCTTCAAGGATGCTCGCCTAAGAAAGCTGCAAGTGAGGAAGTTCAGCAACCCGAGAAGAGGAGGCTTTCAACCGGAGGAGTTGTCATCCGTGAGACTCAAGGCAGCAACATTCAACCGGCGCGTCTCTCTCTTCAAGAGCCAGGCTCCAAAGGCAAAGCCGTATCATCTATCTCCTCTGGAACATCCTCAAGTTCCAGCCGAGACTAGACCCGAGGTAACAACCTTCTTCCATTGTACATACCGCTCATGTTTGCTTCTTTTTGCTTTGTGTTTTGGTGCTCCTTTGAATTTGTTTGCCACCGAGACGGTGTCAAGCAAGTTTGGGGGAGTATGTGTGTGGTTTGACATGTTTATTCTGATCTTATTTTCCTCTTAGCATCCTTGTGTCAAATTTTTTCAAAGATTCATGTAGTCGCATTCATCTTGTTTAATATTTTAGGGTTGAGTCTTGAATTTTAAAGCATATAGGTTGTTCACATTTACATAAGGGGTTAGAGTTTTTCTTTAAAAGGTGTTTTAAACTCATTAATTGTTTCAATACCCTAATTAGTAGTTCTCTAATGCTTTGCTCATACTTTGAAAGTAAGTTCTTACCATTCTTGGATCACTTGCAATGATTTTCGTGACTTAAGTTGAACAGACATGAATTGAATCCATTCCTACAAAGTGAGAACCTTAATCTGAATTTGAATTATCAAACTTGTGCATTTGAAATGTAATACATGGATCACATATACATATTCAGGCTTTCTTACCCCTTTCTACCACTCTTTGTAAGTCTGAATAGAACTCCACACCCTGAACCTTGCCTTCCTTTCAAGCCAAATATTTCTTGTGTGATGTGAGGCCTAATTTTTGGATTGAACTTGTTATAAAGTGTTAGGTTTAGGTGAAATGATTAGGCTTTCATATTAATGCTAGCTTTGCATTTTGAAGCTAGTTTTAGGTTTGTTTTGGGGCAGGGATTCGCTGGTGTTAAAAGATTTTTGCTTATGTGTTTTCAGTTTAGAAAGAATTGGTGTTTAGGGTTTGAAAATAAAAAGGACTCACGGTTTTAAGTGGTGGTGTTGTTCTGTTTTCAAATAAAAGCTCAGTTTTAAAAGTGATGTTATTGCATATTGCATACATTTTGCATACTCATTAGTGAGCTTTTCATGCATTTGTATCACGTTTTAGGTTAGATTGCATCACTTAGGGTCCTAGAGCATTCTTGCATCAGCATACGCATTTTCCTTGCATTTTGCATCACATTCAGGTTGTTTCTGGCTGCTTTGGAGTCATGGAGGTTCGTGGACGTGTTGAGACTGATGTAGCAGTTCGTGAGAGCTCGGATATATGCTAAGGATTAGAGATCGAGGAGCAGATCGAGCATGGCCGGTCGATCTAGGAGTTGATCGACCAGAAGATCGAGCTAACCAGGTGATCCAGGGAGAATGATCGAGACACGAATCGAGTGAAGCAATCGATAAAACGGTACGGACGTAAATGACGCCATGTAGAGCGAGAGTCAGATCGAGTACACCACTCGATCCAGCCGAAGATCGATACCGAGATCGGATGCAACACTCGATTCACCGATGTTGATCGAGACCCAGATCGAGCCGAAGACACGATGTCCGGATATGATCGAGAGAACCACTCAATCTTGGAGTCGATCTCAGTCCTTTCAACCGTTTTTGGCCGCTAGCGAGGGGGGGACTGTTAGCTTGTTTTGGCATTTTGGGAAGGCGGCGACGTCCTTTTTCATATAACTTTTTAGATCCTTATCTTTTTCTTTATGTTTTCTCGTGAAGAACACCATTGTTGAACTCGCATTTTTCTTAAGCTTTGTATTCGAATCATTTCTGTTCAATCTAGTTTTCTTTTCATGTTCATCATCTCGTTTCATATGCTTTGCTTGATTTACTCTATGTGTAGCGAGTAGTTTCTTTGGGTTCGGGGTTGAGAGGATTAAGGGGTCAAAAGGGTTTCGATCTTGGGGTTTTTCTAAACGTTTTCAAAGGCTATCTCTTCTAAGGTGTTGAGATCTCAATCCTTGAAGACTCTCACGCCAAGAGCTTCATGATCCGAGAGGTTCCTTACCATGACAGGATTCAGGAACCTCGGAAGATCACACCTTAGAGACTAGTTACCCCTTCCCAAAAGCCATGGAAGTTTGGGGGATTAGTTAAGCCATTCGTTTGAAATCTGTTTTCCTTGCCCTTCGACCTCTCTTTCCACCAAAATCCATGGATTTGGAGGAGAGGATGAAGGAGTGATCTATACCGAAAGCCACGGATAGATCTTGTTTAGTTTTCAAGGCTTAGAGATCCTCACCAAGTGAGTCGATTTAAAGTTTTAAACCCAAGGTCGAACCTTTGAAACCCCTAACCATGAATCTCAACCCTAGGCCCTTTCTCTTAGCATCTTTACATCTTATCTCATCTTTCGCTTGATCTCTGATAGCATCCTGGTCATTAGTTTTACTGTTCTTGCATTTTTAGACGAGATCGATTGTTACTGCTCGATCTAGTGGTCGATCTCATGGTCGATCCACCAGTCGAATTTTAATAATTCGAAGCTTTCTCCTTTGATTATTCTGTTTGTTTCTCGTGGTAAATTCTTCCTTTCTAGTATTTTTAAAATAGGTTTCATTCCGTTTAAGTTGCTGCATCTAGTTTTTAGAGATTTTCTCATAAACCGTCTCATTTCGCTTAGATTTGCTTTAGTCCTTGTATTCTCTGTGCATTCTCTATCATCCTAGAAGTGGATTGACTCTCTCTTGCTTGCTGTACTACAACATGTCTTGCATTTGAGTTTGATAACCTCACTGCAATATAACCCATCCAAAAAGTGATTATCAAATGGCGCCGTTGCCATTCTAGGACTGTTTAGAGAACATAGAGATTTGGGTTTTAGCAAAGACTAAGTCTTTACCTTTTTCAAGTTACTAATCATTCTACTCTCAAACGTGTGTTTTCAGGTACATGAATCTTCGTTCAAGGGGAGACAACAATCTACTACAACCCTTAGACAACATTCATCAGCTTGGTCACTCACGGCAAAGAAGAGTCAGAGAGCAAACAAGAGCCTTTGAGGAGATTGTTCAGCACGGTTTGGTTGAGTTTGAAGCTATGGCTGAACACGAGCATCCAGAAGGACCTCCTCCAGCTCACGGGGCAGCAGGACGGGGCAATGGAAACCCCCAACACGCGGCTAGACCCCCAAGGATCATAGGAGCCGGAGATGCTCCCTATACCCACCACAATAGGTTTGGGATCACTCCTCCTCCTGTACAAAAAAACAACTTCGAGATCAAGCCAGGTTTCATCTCAATGGGGCAAAACAACAAGTTCCACGACTTAGCAATGGAAGATCCCTTGGAGCACCTAGACAATTTCGAGCAAGTATGTGGGATGATAAAGATCAATGGCATATCCGAAGATGCTTTCAAGCTGTGTCTCTTCCCCTTTTCACTCGGAGACAAAGCTAGACATTGGGAGAAGACCCTCCCACAAGGCACCATCACATCATGGGCTTAGTGCAAGAAGGCTTTTCTCTCAAAGTTCTTCTCAAGCACCAGGACAGCACGGTTGAGAAGCGAAATCAGCGGTTTCACTCAAAGGAACAACGAGACATTCAACGAGGCAATGGAGCGTTTTAAAGACTACACAATCCAATGTCCTCATCACGGGTTCAGCGAGGAGACACTACTCAGTACCATATACCGTGGAGCTTCACCAAAGATCCGGTTATTGCTTGACACAGCTAGCAAAGGGAACTTCCTCGGTCAGGAGGTAGAAGAGGGTATGGAGCTGATAGAAAACTTGGCGTTGAGTGATGGAAACTATGCTGAAGATTATGACCGTGCACCGAGAGGATTAGAGTTAGAGTCTCACAAGAAGGAGCTCAAATCTTTGCATGAGAAGATAGATAAGCTGGTGTTAGCCAATCAGAAGCATGTTCGCTTTGTTGGTGAAGCTGTTGAGAACCAAGAGGAGTTAGAGTTGAGCCAAGAAGAAGCCAATTGGGTGGCGGGACAGAAGAACTACAAGTCTCAAGGCTACAACCAAGGCTACCAGAACAACAATCTCTCTTACCGAAGCACCAACGTAGCCAACCCTAAAGGTCAAGTGTACCCTGCTCAGCAAGCAAAACCTTTCATCCCTTACAACAAAGGTTTTCAACCGAGTGGTGGTTTCCATGGTCAAGGGCAGAGCAACTTCCAAGGGCAACATCAAAACAACAAAGGTTATACACCTAACTACCCTCCAGGCTTTGCACCTCAACATCAACAACCGATGCAACAACAAGTTGATCCGGTTCAAGCAATGTTTCAACAGCTAATACAAGGGCAAGCCTCTACAAACCAGAAGTTTGCAGAGATGAACACTCGCCTAGACTCATCTCTCACCGACTTCTCCACTCAGATCACCAACTTAAACAACAAGATCAAGCAGCTGGAAAAAGGGAAAGCAAGTACGAGTGGTCAGAATAGTCTTCCGGGAAAGTATGAGCAGAATCCCAAGGAGTATGCTAATGCCATAACGTTGAGAAGTGGTAAAGAGCTCGAACCTCTGGTCTCTACAAAGAAAAACGAGGACGTTGTAATTCAAGAGGGGGAGGGTAAACCTTCGGCTGATGATGATGAGATCAACTTTGACAACGTTTGGATCCAAGGGCCAAGAAGAGGAGACAAAGCAGTTGCTGAGAAGAAAGCTGAGCAAACCACTAAGGAGAAGAATGCTTATGTGCCTCCACCTTATGTACCTAAGCTGCCTTTTCCTGGCCGCTTCAAGAAGCAACTCATAGAGAAGCATAGAATCCTCTTTGAGAAGCATCTTAAGGACGTGGAGATCAAGCTACCTCTCGTTGACTGCCTTGCAATGATGCCTAAATGTGCCAAATTCTTTAAAGACACTCTCGTGAAGAAGAATAAGGAAAGCAAGGAGGTACTTGTTCTAAGTGAAGAGTGTAGTGCGGTTATACATAAGGAGATAGTCCCTAAGAAGTTGGGAGACCCTGAAGCTTCACTATACCATGCGCTTTAGGTCCTCTAGAGTTCAAGAGTTGCTTATGTGATCTCGGAGCTAGCATAAACCTGATGCCTCACTCCGTGGCTAAGAAGCTTGGTTTTACACGTTTCAAAGACTGTCGGATCTCATTGGTACTGGCTGATAGGAGTGTGAGGCTACCAGTGGGGCTGCTTGAAGATTTACCGGTGCGAATCAGTGGTGTGAACATACCTACGGACTTCGTAGTGTTGGAGATGGATGAAGAGCCTAAGGATCCACTCATCTTAGGGAGACCGTTCCTTGCAACCGCCGGGGCTATCATAGATGTGAAAAATGGGAAGATTGCCTTGCGTTTGGGATGGAGATCAGGCTTGACTTCGACATCAACGAGGTTCTGAAGAAGCCGACCATTGAAGGGCAAGCTTTCTATATTGAAACGATGGATACTTTAGCGGATGAGTTGCTGGAAGAGCTGGCCCTAGAAGACCATCTGAAGCTAGCACTGACTAAGGAGCCAAGGGAGTTTGGCTATGTGGACCAGAGAACCCAAGAGTACGTGAACCTGCTGGATTCTAGGAGGATTGTTAAGAATGAAGAAGGTTGCTGCCTAGAGATCGACCTTGAGATCGACGCTATCACTCGATCCAGGAGTCAGATCGACAAGGTAATCGAGAACAAAACTCGATTCGGTGCAACAATCGACGGACAGATCGAGAAGAACGCTCGATCAGGAAAAACAATCGAGTCGGCGATCGAGAGAGACCTCCCGATCATTTTGGAGTCCAATCAAGAGATCGACTTTGCGTCTCGATCCCTTACTCGATCCACATCAAATCGAGTAAGTGAATCGAGCAAAATGGCTCGATCTAGACGACATCGAGAGGAGAATCGACCGGAGGACTCGATCTCAGAAGGGATAGCGATGGAGGAAAGCAGTCTGAATGGCCATGCCTCGGGTTCAAAGGAGAGTTCCAAGGAGGAAAACAACAACAACAGCCACGAGGATGACTGGAGTGAGCTGTTAGCCCCAAAGGTGGACCTTAAGGAGCTCCCAAAAGGGCTAAGGTATGCTTTCTTAGGGCCTAATAACACCTATCCCGTGATTGTGAATGAAAACCTTAGTGATGATGACTTGCACTCGCTCCTGACTGAGCTGAGAAAGTATAGGAAGGCCATTGGGTACTCTTTAAGTGACATCAAGGGCCTTTCACCAATGCTTTGCACTCATAGGATTCACTTGGATAATGAGAACGCCTCTTCTATAGAACATCAAAGGCGTTTGAATCCTAATTTGAAAGAGGTTGTTAAGAAGGAAATCCTTAAGCTTTTAGAGGCTGACGTGATCTATCCCATAAGTGACAGCACGTGGGTTTCTCCTGTACACGTGGTGCCTAAGAAGGGAGGGATCACGGTCATAAGGAATGAAAAGGATGAGCTTATTCCTACTAGAACCATCACTGGTCATAGGATGTGTATTGATTATAGAAAACTCAACCTTGCGACTAGGAAAGATCATTTCCCCTTGCCTTTTATTGATCAAATGCTTGAGAGACTTGCTAATCACCCTTACTACTGTTTTCTCGATGGGTATAGCGTTTTCTTTCAAATACCTATTCACCCAAATGATCAGGAGAAGACGACCTTCACTTGTCCTTACTGTACCTTTGCATATCGAAGGATGCCGTTTGGATTGTGTAATGCACCGGCTACGTTTCAGCGGTGTATGATGTCGATCTTCTCCGATCTTATAGAGGAGATGGTAGAGGTGTTCATTGATGACTTCTCAGTCTATGGTGCGTCCTTTTCTGCATGTTTGTTGAATCTTTGCAGGGTACTAAAACGTTGTGAAGAGACAAACTTGGTGCTGAACTGGGAGAAATGCCACTTTATGGTTAAGGAAGGGATCGTGCTTGGTCATAAGATATCAGAGAATGGCATTGAGGTTGATCAGGCTAAAGTGGAGGTCATGATGGGTCTTGAGCCGCCGGTTAATGTTAAGGGAGTCAGAAGCTTCTTGGGACACGCAGGGTTCTATAGGCGCTTCATCAAGGATTTCTCCAAGATTGCACGCCCTCTTAAACGGCTGTTGTGCAAGGAAGCTGAGTTTGTATTTGATGAGGAGTGTTTGAAAGCTTTCGTGACCATCAAGGAAGCCCTTACATCAGCTCCTATAGTCCAAGCACCAGACTGGTCTCTTTCTTTTGAGATCATGTGTGACGCTAGTGACTACGCCGTAGGAGCCGTTCTTGGTCAGAAGAGAGACAAGAAGCTACACGTGATCTACTATGCTTCAAGAACCTTGGATGACACGCAATCAAGATACACCACTACGGAGAAGGAGTTGCTTGCAGTGGTCTTCGCCTTTGAGAAGTTCAGATCGTATCTCGTTGGTTCCAAGGCTATTGTATACATGGATCACGCTGCCTTGCGATACATCTACTCGAAGAAGGACACTAAGCCTCGGCTCTTAAGATGGATTCTCTTACTCCAGGAGTTTGACATGGAGATTAAAGACAAGAAAGGGATAGAAAACGGAGTCGCTGACCATCTCTCACGGCTAAGGATCAACGAGTCTCTCCCCTTAGATGACTCTCTTCCAGAAGCGCAGCTTATGGCGATTACTACGGCTGTTTGTGGAAAGCTATAAGGGAGGTTTGAGGAGGTGTTGAGTTTCAAAGAGGAGGATCTACCGTGGTATGCTGATGTAGTGAACTATCTAGCGTTGTGGTGAGGAGCCAACACATCTCAACAGCTATCACAAGAAGCGGTTTATGAGAGAGGCTAGTGACTACTTTTGGGACGAGCCCTACTTATACAAGAGAGGAGTAGTCAGCTTGTACCGGAGATGTGTTACAAAGGAAGAAGCCAGGGACATCCTCTATCATTGCCACGGCTCTTCCTACGGAGGACACTTCGCCTCATTCAAGACTGCCACGAAAGTGTTGCAAGCCGGTTTTTGGTGGCCGTCCATTTTTAAAGATGCACACGAGTTTGTGAAGAGCTGTGAGGCATGTCAACGAGCAGGGAATATCACTAAGAGGAACAAAATGCGTCAAGTTCCTATCTTCGAGGTTGACGTGTTCGACGCGTGGGGGATAGACTTCATGGGGCCTTTTCCTTCTTCATACGGCAACAAATACATCTTGGTAGCAGTGGATTATGTCTCCAAATGGGTTGGGGCTGTTGCTTCCCCTACAAATGACTCTAAGGTGGTAATCAAGCTGTTCAAGACTATCATCTTCCCGAGGTTTGGGGTACCCAAGGTTGTTATAAGCGATGGAGGAAGCCACTTCATAAACAAGGTCTTCGAGAACCTCTTGAGAAAGTATGGAGTTAAGCATAAGGTGGCTACACCGTATCATCCTCAAACGAGCGGTCAAGTGGAAGTCTCCAACAGGAAAATCAAGGCTATACTAGAGAAGACCGTCGGAGCAACAAGGAAAGACTGGGCAGTGAAGCTGGACGACGCTCTTTGGGCCTACCGTACCGCCTTCAAAACGCCGATTAGTACAACTTCTATCACTCTACTATATGGCAAGGGCTGTCACCTCCCGGTTGAGCTGGACCACCGTGCGTTGTGGGCTGTGAAGAGGCTGAACTTTGACCTTAAGACTGCTCAGGAGAGGTGCCTTATTCAGCTACACTAACTGGACGAGTTGAGGCTGAACGCTTATGAGAGCTCTCGGATATACACGGAGCGGACTAAGGAGACTCATGACAAGAAGTTGGTTGCCAAGGAGCTTAAGGAAGGAGGACTAGTGTTGCTGTACAACTCGAGGCTCAAACTCTTCCCGGGCAAGCTGAAATCAAGGTGGAGCGGACCGTTCGTGATTCAAGAAGTGTTGCCTTATGGAGCTGTTACTCTGATGGGAAAAAGTGGCAGTGCATTCACCGTCAACGGACACAGAGTCAAGCCCTACTTGGCAGATAGCTATGACAAGGAGAGTACCTCGGTCCTTCTCCAAGACCCACCATCCGCCTAAACCAAGTAAGGTCTAGCTAAAGACGTTAAAGAAAGCGCACTTGGGAGGCATTCCCATGTTTATCTTGTACATATTCCTGCTTAATTTCCCTTTCAGTTTTATGTTTTTATTCTGCAAGTGTGTAGGAACATGTATAAGGAGTCTAAACATTGATCTTGA
Source organism: Thlaspi arvense (assembly GCA_911865555.2). NCBI lineage: Eukaryota > Viridiplantae > Streptophyta > Magnoliopsida > Brassicales > Brassicaceae > Thlaspi > Thlaspi arvense. Next base: position 19,981,267 of record OU466860.2, read on the forward strand.
AGTCTAAAAGGGGCGATAGGAGTTAAGATAAGGCTAGAGATCGAGTGCTAGATCGACTGATCCTGGCTTGATCTTTGCTAGATCGAGTCAGTGAATCGAGAGGGGTCAGTCGATCTAGACGAGAACGAGTGACAGGATCGACCTTGACGAAAAAGGATCGATCAATCCAAAATGGATCGACCAATCTAATTTCTCTCGGGAAAATCTGTTGGAAATAGATCGATCACTCGACTCGATCCATCACTTGATCTATGCCAAATCGACCCCTAAATCGAGGACATAGCTCGATCATGAGGACTTAGCCGTGGAGCCAACATCTCAATGATCGAGAGAGCCAATCGATCCAAGACTTGATTCATCATGAATCGAGTCTCAAATCGAGTAACCCTCTCGATCTAAGCCATTATGGGCATGAGATCGAGTCCTAGATCGACCAAATGGACTCGATCTCATGGTAACATTTCTTTTCCCTCCTTAACTCTTTTCCCTCCAACTTTTGAATTCAAAACTTGGTCAAGGCAAACATCTTTGACCATAAAAGATGTGCCTTGACTAAGACTTTGTCAGAAAAACCACTTTTGCTACCCATTGTTTTGGTTTTGCTAGTCTTTAAATATTTCAACAACCTCTCACCCTCTCATTCCTGTTTTTCTCGAAAATTTTAAACAAAGAGAGTGAGAGTTTCAGTTTTCAAAAGCTAGCAAAGATATTCTGCATTTCTTGCAAAGGTATTTTCAAAAATTTAATGATTTAATTTTAGAAAATCTCCTTTAATATCGCAAGATCTTGTTCTAGAATATAGGATCGGTTTTGATTTTTAAAAACTAGCTAAGTAAAAGGAAAAATTCTAGATTTTTCAGTATCTAAAGATTTGATTCTCCTTTATTTAGCTATGATTTTTATTTATTCCCCAAAATTCTAGGGTAGTTTTTATAAGTTCTCTCCTTCTCTTCTCTCATTCTCATCAAATCGCCGTTTGCTTATCAATCTCTATAGAAACTTGTTTCAGGAACAATGGCCCCAAAGAGAACAAGAGAAGAGCAAGCACAAGAAGGAGAAGGACAAGAAGTGGCAGTTCAAGAGAGGGTCCGGTGGAGTAAGGATGAGAAGAGGGACAAGAAACGGTTGGAAAGGCTTCGGTTTGAGCCTACCAAGTTTGCTGATCGAGAGCTGTTGTCTAAGCTAGGGATTCTTGGGGATTTCGACCAACTCCTCAAGAACATTGGCTTAAGATGTCTGTCACGGATGGATTGCCCAACCATTCCTGAAGTGACAATAGACTTCCTTGCCACCTTGGAGTTCCGGTACGAGAATCCTAGCGCACCCGTCCCTTCCCAAGGTCGCCTCTACTTCAAAGTTGGACGTCAAGCCTATACACTCTCCATCCCTGAGCTATGCCAAGCCTATGGTCTCAACGCGGATGCATACAAGGTCGAGTTCCCAGCCTTCAAGAAAGCCGATGACTTTTGGGACCTGATCAGCAATGAAGACTACAAGGCCAACACCGCCAAGATTAAGCGAGTAAGGAGCCCGGTGCTGAGGTATACTCTGAAGCTGATTGCCAACACGTTTAGTGGAAGGTCTGTTGCTCCTACGGTCAGGAAGACGGAGCTGTGCTTCCTGTTCCAAGGTGTGAAGCACTTGGTATGTGATCCGGATGCAAACGACGAGCCTATGGAGGATGAACTCGGCGATGAAGTGAACTACGGGTGTGTGCTCGCGGCTTCTTTGGTGAAATACAAGGCTTATGCCTTGCGGTGCAAGGCAACTTCCTCTTACATTGGCGGTTTCCTTACTCCTCTGTTCGTGCAAGCCGGTGTGCCTATTCATGACTTTGCTCACGTCCCAACCAGAGCTTTCATGGACGAGGCATACATGAGGAATACTGACAGCTTGGGACGCACGCCAGCGGAAGGGTTCTACGCCTACCTCTTCATAGATGACGAAGACAAGAAGAGAGTGTGCATCCTCCCCAACAAAGATGAAACCGAGCTGCTTGGTGTTGGGAACATCGAGTTCTTGTCCACGGAAGAAGAATGCTTTGCCCCTTTAGGAGGACCACCTGCTTCAGCGATTGCCCCTCGTCAAAGGTCAGAGTCTCCAGCCACGGAAGATGAGATTCCTGAAGCCTACACACTTCCCAAGCTAGACTTTGAGCCGAGGACAAAAACCGAGAAGTTCCTAGCATCGGTTGTGGAGATGCAAAGGAAAATCAACAAGTGGCAAGGCAAGATGCTCAAGAAGCTTGGAAAGAAGGTCAAAGCACTTCAGGGAGGCTCACCTAAGAAAGCTGCGAGCCAAGAGGTGCAACAACCCGAGAAGAGAAGGCTCTCAACCGGTGGGGTTGCTTTCCTGTCTATTTGTTCTCGGTTTCAAAGAGCTTTGTGTTTTAAGGAAAGAAATGGGTTTTAAGTGAAAGGTTGTTTTTAAAACTAAGTATGCTCTAATTAATTTCTGGAGGTAGCTCTCCAAAAAAAAAATAATAAATAAATAAATAAGAGCCTAAGTACCAAATAAAAATAAAAAGAAAAGAAAAAAAATAATAATAAGAGAGCTACTAATAAGAAATATCTAAAGAGCAAAAATATTTTTCAAAACCTTTTCACTAGCCTAAAAAGTTTGAAAATGTCTTTGTTTCGAAATGGGGATTGCTAAGTTTTGTGAAGAAAAAGGGTAGACTCTTAAGTGGTGAGTGAGGATAAAATTTCTTAAATGAGAGGGGTATAGGATCGTTTGATAGTTTACATGGGTAGATGAGAATCTAATCATGTATGCATAAATTGTCTTTACCTTTAGCATTATGCACAAGTTCAGCCATTTTTGAGAGAAACCCTTGTTCTAATTATAAACCCTTTTCAAATGAGATCATTCAATGCTCATAACCTAAATCCTTAGCCAAATGTGTTTTGCTTTAAAGTGCAAAAGTTTGATTCATGGTTCTAATGTTAATGAATGTTAAAGGATGGGTTTCTTTGATTGTTAGGAATAGGAGAGTCATGATTTGAATTTCTTTGTGTGATGAGTATGGCTAAGTTCTTTGGAGTATGAGTGTAAGCATAGCATTTTAGAACTGTTAACTAGGACATTGAGATTGATTCATTTGAAAGGCACCTTTGCAAAAAGTTTAAACCCCCATTCATTTTTTCTGAAAACCCCTCTTCCTTACTTATTTTCTGTTGCTTGAGGGCAAGCAAGAAGTAAGTTTGGGGGAGTTGATGTTATTGCATCAGCATACGCATTTTCCTTGCATTTTGCATCACATTCAGGTTGTTTCTGGCTGCTTTGGAGTCATGGAGGTTCGTGGACGTGTTGAGGCTGATATAGCAGTTCGTGAGAGCTCGGATATATGCTAAGGATCAGAGATCGAGGAGCAGATCGAGCATGGCCGGTCGATCTAGGAGTTGATCGACCAGAAGATCGAGCTAACCAGGCGATCCAAGGAGAATGATCGAGACAAGGATCGAGTGAACCAATCGATCAAACGGTACAGACGTAAATGACGCCATGCAGAGCGAGAGTCAGATCGAGTACACCACTCGATCCAGCCGAAGATCGATACCGAGATCGGATGCAACACTCGATTCGCCGATGTTGATCGAGACCCAGATCGAGCCGAAGACACGATGTCCAGATATGATCGAGAGAACCACTCGATCTTGGAGTCGATCTCTGTCCTTTCAACCGTTTTTGGCCGCTAGCGAAGGGGGGACCATTAGATTGTTTCAGCATTTTGGGAAGGCGGCGACGTCCTTTTTCATATAACTTTTTAGATCCTTATCTTTTCCTTTATGTTTTCTCTCTCGTTTTCGTGAAGAACACCATTGTTGAACTCGCGTTTTTCTTAAGCTTTGTATTCGAATCATTTCTGTTCAATCTAGTTTTCTTTTCATGTTCATCGTCTCGTTTCATATGCTTTGCTTGATTTACTCTATGTGTAGCGAGTAGTTTCTTTGGGTTCGGGGTTGAGACGATTAAGGGGTCAAAAAGGTTTCGATCTTGGGGGTTTTCTAAACGTTTTCAAAGGCTATCTCTTCTAAGGTGTTGAGATCTCAATGCTTGAAGACTCTCACGCCAAGAGCTTCATGATCCGAGAGGTTCCTTACCTTGACAGGATTCAGGAACCTCGGAAGATCACACCTTAGAGACTAGTTACCCCTTCCCAAAAGCCATGGAAGTTTGGGGGATTAGTTAAGCCATTCGTTTGAAATCTGTTTTCCTTGCCCTTCGACCTCTCTTTCCACCAAAAGCCATGGGTTTGGAGGAGAGGATGAAGGAGTGATCTATACCGAAAGCCACAGATAGATCTTGTTTAGTTTTCAAGGCTTAGAGATCCTCACCAAGTGAGTCGATTTAAAGTTTTAAACCCAAGGTCGAACCTTTGAAACCCCTAACCATGAATCTCAACCCTAGGCCCTTTCTCTTAGCATCTTTACATCTTATCTCATCTTTCGCTTGATCTCTGATAGCATCATGGTCATTAGTTTTACTGTTCTTGCATTTTTAGACGAGATCGATTGTTACTGCTCGATCTAGTGGTCGATCTCATGGTCGATCCACTAGACGAATTTTAATAATTCGAAGCTTTCTCCTTTAATTATTCTGTTTGTTTCTCGTGGTAGTTTCTTCCTTTCTAGTATTTTTAAAATAAGTTTCATTCTGTTTAAGTTGCTGCATCTAGTTTTTAGAGATTTTCTCATAAACCGTCTCATTTCGCTTAGATTTGCTTTAGTCCTTGTATTCTCTGTGCATTCTCTATCATCCGAGAAGTGGATTGACTCTCTCATGCTTGCTGTACTACAACATGTCTTGCATTTGAGTTTGATAACCTCACTGCAATATAACCCATCCAAAAAGTGATTATCAAAAAGAGAAGGAAGTAACTCTCAAAAAAATAAAAGAAAATCAGAAAGAAAAGAGCCAAAGGCCAAAGTTTAAAAAGAAAAAAAAAATATAAGAGAAGAGAGCTACCAAGATTTAAAGAAAGAGCTTTAAGTTTGTGTTTGGCCACCACTAGCCTAAGAAGAGTAAAGTTGTCTCATGTTTTTGTGGGTTATGCTTGGCTTCTTGCCTTGTCGTTTGGGTAGTTTCTAGAGGGTGAGTGAGCTCGAAAAAGAAAGAAAATGAGAGGGGTTTAGGATCATTGTTAGTGTATATGGGTAGATGAGAGTCTAGTCATGTATGCATCAATTGTCTTTACCTTTAGCATTATGCATAAGTTCAATCCTTTTTGAGATAACCCATTGTTTGAATTACCCGCTTGAATGAGATCATCTTTGTCTCATAACCTTGTCCTTAGCCAAATGTATTCTGTTATAAGTGCATAAGTGTGATTCACGGGTTGATCATTAATTGAATGTTAAAGGTTAGAATTCTTGGATTGTTTGGAATATGACGATCATGACCTGAATTTCTTTGTGTGATGAGTATGGCTAAGTTCTTTGGAGTATGAGTGTGCGCATTGCATTTTAGAACTAGTAACTAGGACATTGAGATTGATTCATTTGAAAGGCACCTTTGCAAGAGGCTTAAACCCCCGTCTTATTTTCTGTTGCTTGAGGGCAAGCAAGAAGTAAGTTTGGGGGAGTTGATGTTACTGCATACTGCATGTATTTTACATACATATAAGTTAGCTTTTCATGCATTTACATCACACTTTAGGCTAGATTGCATCACTTTAGGTCCAAGAGCATTCTTGCACCAGCATACGCATGTTCCTTGCATTTTGCATCATATTCAGGTTGTTTCTGGCTACTTTGGAGTCGTGGAGTTTGTGGACGTGCTGAGGCTAGTGTGGAGGTTCGCGGGAACAACGGATGTTTGCTAAGGACCAGAGATCTGGGAGCAGATCGAGCACGGCCGGTCGATCTAGGTGAGATCGACCAGAAGATCGAGTAGTCCTTCTGATCCAAGGAATCTGATCGAGACGGAGATCGAGTGAAGCAATCGATCAAGTGGTATAGACGTAAATGATGCCATGCAGAGCAAGAGCCAGATCGAGTCCACCACTCGATCCGCCAAAAGATCGATACCAGGATCGAATGCAACACTCGATCCACCGAAGAAGACCAAGACACAGATCGACTTGAAGACACGATGTGCGAAGATGATCAAGAAGCATGCTCGATCCCGAGGTCGATCTCAGTCCTTTCAACCGTTTTTGGCCGCTAGGGAGGGGGGGACCATCGAGCTGTTTGGCCCATTTTGGGAAGGCGGCGATGATCTTTTCCCACACACTTTTTCATTCTTATCTTTTTATGCTTTTTCTCTCTGGTTTGGAGACGATCGGCCATTGTTAGACTTTGAGCTTTGTTCTTGAATATTTCGAATCGTTTAAGCTTTAAGTAATCGTCTTTTATGTTTATCGTTTCATCTTTCATGCTTATTTTGATTATTTCCATGTGTAGCGAGTAGTTTCATTTGGGTTTCGGGGTTGAGAGGATTCACGGGGTCTAAAGGGTTTTCAAGTTTGTAGTTTTCTCGTTCTTAATAGCTTTCTCTTCTAAGATGTTGAGTTCCTAAGGCTTAAAGAGTCTCACGCCAAGATCTTTATGATCAGAGAGAGCTCTTACCTTGACAGGATCCAGAGATCTCTGAAAATCACATCTTAGAGGCTAGTTACTCTTTCCCAAACGCCATGGTAGTTGAGAGGACTAGTTAAGCCGAGTGGTTGAAATCTGTTTTCCTTGCCTCTCAATCTCTTTTTCCGCCAAACGACATGGGTCTGGAGGAGAGAATGAGAGAGTGATCCATACCACACGCCATGGATGGGTCTTGGTTTGTTTTCAAGGCTTAGAGAATCTCACTAAGTGAGTAGATCTAGAGTTTTCAAACCAAGCTTGGACCTTTGAAACCCCTAACATGAATCCCAACCCTAGAACCTTCTTTCTTAGCATTCTTACATCTTCGTTAATCATCCGGTTGATTTTCGTCGCATCCTGGTCATTAGTTTCTTCATACTTGCATTTTTAGACGAGATCGATCCAAACTGCTCGATCTAGTGGTCGATCCACTAGTCGATATTTATAAATTCATAGCCTTGCATTTTAATCGTTCTGTCTTTTCGTTGTGGTAGTTCACTCTTTCCTAGTAATTTTAAAATAGTTTTGCATTCCATTTGGTTGCTGCATATAGTTTTTAGGATTTTTACAAAATCGCTTATCATTTGCCTAGCTTTACACTGCTCTTGCATTCTCTTTGACCTTCCTAGATCCTAGAAATGGATTGACACTCACTTGCATACTGTATTACAACCTGGTCTTGCATTTGAGTTTTGATAGCCTCATTGCATCCTCGCCTTGCAAAAATAAAGTTATCAAGTTTCAGTGAGGAGACTCTTCTAAGCACAATCTACCGTGGAGGATTGCCAAAGATCCGTATGCTACTTGACACGGCAAGCAAGGGCAATTTCCTTCTTCAAGAAGTAGAAGAGGGCATGGAGCTCATTGAGAACTGGGCATTGAGTGATGGTAACTATGCTGAAGACTATGACCGTGCACCAAGAGGATCTTAGCTAGAGTCTCACAAGAAAGAGCTTAAGTCCTTGCATGAGAAGATAGACAAGCTTGTGCTTGCTAATCAGAAGCATGTTCACTTCGTGGGAGAAGCTGAAGATGTCTCCGAGGAACTAGAGCTGAGTCAAGAAGAAGCTAACTCGATTGCTGGTCATAACAACAACAAGAATCAGGGTTATTAACAAGGCTACCAAGCGAACAACAATCTCTCTTACATGAGTACGAATGTAGAGAACCCTAAAGATCAGGTGTACCCCCCTCAGCAAGCAAAGCCCTTTGTACCTTATAACAAGGGTTTTCAAGCGAATAATGGCTTTCAAGGGCAGAGGCAAGGGAACTTTCAGGGTCAGCAGCAGCAGCAAGGCAACAAAGGTTACACTCCTGTGTTTCCTCCCGGCTTTGTTCCTCAACAACAACAAATGCAACCGCAACAACAAGATCCGGTCCAAGCTATATTCCAGCAGTTACTTCAAGGTCAAGCTTCCACTAATCAGAAGTTTGCCAAGATGAACAACCGCCTAGACTCCTCTCTCACTGAAGTCTAAACTCAGATAACAAACCTGAACAACAAGATCAAGCAGTTAGAGAAGGCAAAGGCTACCTCAAGCGGTTAAAGCAGCCTACCGGGCAAGTGTGAGCAGAATCCCATGGAATACGCCAATGCCATTACACCAATAAGGACATTGTGGTTCAAGAGGGGGAGGATAAGCTTTCAACTGATGAGGAGATGAACTTTGATAATGTGTGGATTGAGAGACCAAGAAAGGGTAAAGAGCCGTAGAGAAGAAAGTGGAGCAAGCTACTAAAGAGAAAGATGTTTATGTGCCTCCACCGTATATGCCTAAGCTTCCCTTTCCTGGCCGCTTCAAGAAACGGCTTATAGAGAAGCATAGACTCTAGTTTGAGAAGCATCTAAGGGATGTATGATATCCCTTGTATTTACACCATTTAGGGCTGCATTTAGTACATATTTTGATCCTCTTTTGCATGTTTTCCCTTTGTTTTTGTCCCATTTTCTTCTCCTTTTAGACTTAGGTTGCATTTAGAGTATAATTTGCATTTTCTTTGCATTTTGGATGTTTTTAGGTGCTTTTGGAGCTTAAAGGAGCTTGGAGGAGTTTTGGGAATGATACATGATGCTAGCTGGGCAAAAGGGAGCAAGAAGGATCACAACAGAAGATCTCTGCAGAAGTTTTCGGTTAGAGCACGAAGAGTTTCGGTCAAGAGTGACCGATACAGAGCATATCGGTCACCAGTATCGGTCAAGTGTGATCGACACAAACACATCGGATTAATTTCGGTCATTTGTGTCGATCACTGAAGACTGATAGGGACCCATTTCGGTCACTGGAGATCGACACGACTAACCGAAACTGACCCAGCCCGAACCTGTTTTTAATTACAACTATGCCATTACTCTAGGGTTTTCTTTTCTAGGCTATAAATAGCCTCTTTTTCCAGATCAAGCTTCTTCTTGTTGATTGCTTAGCTATGATGCTGAAGTGTGCTAAGTTCTTCAAAGTCACTCTTACAAAGAAGAACAAGGAGAGTAAAGAAGTCTTGGTGCTTAGTGAAGATTGTAGTGCCATCATTCACAAGGAGATTGTTCCTAAGAAGCTAGGTTATCCAGGATCCTTCACCATTCCTTGTGCTTTGGGTCCATTGAAGTTCAAGAGCTGCTTATACGATTTAGGTGCAAGTATCAATCTCATGCCCCATTCTATAGCAAAGAAGGTTGGTTTTACACGGTTCAAAGAGTGTAGGATCTCCCTTGTGTTAGCAGATAGAAGCGTGAGACTTCCAGTGGGTTTGCTAGAAGATCTTCCAGTGAGGATAATCGATGTCAATGTACCGACTGACTTTGTTGTGCTCGAGATGGATGAGGAAGCTAAGGATCCGCTTATACTTGGGAGACCATTCCTTGCAACCGCCGGAGCAATCATTGATGTCAAGAATGGGAAGATAGCTCTACACTTGGGTAAGGACATAAAGCTGGATTTTGATATCAACGAGGTCCTGAAGAAGCCGACCATTGAAGGGCAAGCATTCTACATAGAAACATTGGTTGCCTTGGCGAATGAACTGCTAGAAGAGCTTGCACACCAGGATCACTTGAAACTAGCATTGGCTAAGGAGAGATGAGTGTACGGTTTCTTGGATCAGAGGACTCAGGAGTACGTTAATCTCGTTGACTCTAGAAAAGTTGTCAAAGAAGATGAAGGCGGATGCCTAGAGATCGATCAGGAAATCGAGAATATAACTCGATCCAACACAGCAATCGACAAGAAGATCGAGGACACTGGTCGATCCAGCAAAACAATCGATGGGAAGATCGAGAGAAGCCAATCAATCAGTTCAGAGAATGAGTCAAGGACTCAATCTCCTGCTTGACCCACATCAAATCGAGTGGGTCAATCGAGTAAAGCTGCTCGATCCGGACCAGAACGAGTGCAAGATCGACTGGATGACTCAATCTCGGAGGGGACAACGGTTCAAGAAAGCAGTCTTTTGGGTAATGACTCGGGTTCAAAGGAGGCTACTAAGGTCAGCAACGCCAACACTAGCCACGAGGAGGACTGGAGCGAGTTTCTCCTGTACACGTGGTGCCTAAGAAGGGAGGGATCACGGTCATTAAGAATGATAAAGATGAATTGATTCCTACTAGGACTATCACAGGTCACCGTATGTGTATAATCTATAGGAAGCTTAATTCTACTACTAGAAAGGAACATTTTCCTTTACCTTTTATTGATCAAATGCTTGAGAGACTTGCTAATCATCGTTATTATTGCTTTCTTGATGGATATAGTGGTTTCTTTCAAATACCAATCCATTCAAACAATCAAGACATACGACTTTTACCTGCCATTATGGCACCTTCACATATCGAAGGATGCCATTCGGGTTGTGTAACACACCGACTACGTTTCGGCAGTGTATGATGTCGATCTTCTCTGATCTTGTAGAAGAGATGGTAGAAGTGTTTATAGATGACTTCTCGGTCTATGGTGCGTCCTTTTCTGCTTGTTTGTTGAATCTTTGCAAGGTACTTAAGCGTTGTGAGGAGACAAACTTGGTGCTCAACCAGGAGAAGTGTCACTTCATGGTGAAAGAAGGGTTAGTACTTGGCCACAAGATATCAGAGAAGGGCATAGAGGTTGATAAAGCCAAGGTTGAGGTCATGATGAGTCTTGAGCCACTGGTTAATGTCAAAGGAGTAAGGAGTTTCGTAGGCCACGCAGGTTTCTACAGGAGATTCATAAAGGATTTCTCCAAGATAGCAAGGCCCTCACACGGTTCTTATGCAAAGAAGCTGACTTTGTGTTTGATGAGGATTGTCTTCATGCTTTCGTGACCATCAAGGAAGCTCTTGTATCTGCGCCAATAGTACAAGCACCAGACTGGACTCTACCATTCGAGATCATGTGTGACGCGAGCGACTACGCCGTGGGTGCTGTTCTTGGCCAGAGGAAAGACGAGCGGTTGCATGTAATATACTATGCCAGCCGTACCTTGGATGATATGCAAGTCAGATATGCTACGACCGAGAAGGAGTTGCTGGCCGTTGTGTTTGCTTTTGAGATGTTCAGATCGTACCTCGTAGGCTCTAAGGTTGTTGTCTACACAGATCACACAGCTTTGAGGTACATCTATTCCAAGAAAGACACTAAACCGAGGCTCTTAAGGTGGATTCTCCTTCTACAAGAGTTTGATATGGAGATCAAAGACAAGAAGGGGATAGAGAATGGTGTTGCTGATCACCTCTCTAGGATGATAGTCAATGAAGCTTTGCCACTTGATGATTCACATCCTGAAGAGCAGCTCATGATGATCACCACGGCGGTATGTGAGAAGCTTGAAGACAAGTTTGAAAAAGTCTTGAGTTTTAAGGAAGAATACTTGCCTTGGTATGCTGATATAGTGAACTTCTTGGCGTGTGGAGAAGGGCCGTCTCATCTAGATCATTACCACAAGAAGTAGTTTATGAGAGATGTCTCCCACTACTTTTGGGACGAGCCAGACTTGTACAAGAGGGGCGTGGACAGCTTGTATAGGAGGTGTGTAACAAGGGAAGAAGCTAAGGACATACTCCTACATTGTCATGGCTCATTATACGGCAGTCATTTCGCTTCTTTCAAGACCGCTACAAAGGTGTTACAAGCGGTTTTCTGGTGGCCTTCTATCTTCAAGGACGCTCACGAGTTTGTTAAGAGTTGTGAATCTTGTCAACGGGCATGGAACATCACCAAGAGAAACGAGATGCCTCAGGTTCCTATCTTTAAGGTTGATGTCTTTGACGCATGGGGGATAGATTTTATGGGTCCATTCCCATCTTCTTACGGCAACATGTTCATCTTGGTGGCGGTTGATTATGTATCTAAGTTGGTTGAGGCTATAGCTTCCCCAACAAACGATGCAAGAGTAGTGATCAAGCTCTTCAAGACCATCATATTCCCACGGTTTGGAGTCCCCAAGGTAGTAATCAGTGACGGTGGAGGCCATTTCATCAACAAGGTGTTTGAAAGCCTCTTGATGAAGTATGGTGTGAAGCACAAGGTGGCAACTCCATATCATCCTCAAACTAGTGAGCAAGTAGAGATGTCTAACAGGCAAATCAAGGCGATACTCGAGAGGACAGTTGGGGCTACTAGAAAAGATTGGGCAGTTACGCTAGACGATGCTTTGTGGGCTTACCGAACCGCTTTCAAAACCCCCATTGGTACTACTCCCTTCACTCTTCTATACGGCAAGGAATGTCATCTTCCTGTTGAGTTGGAGCATAGGGCACTATGGGCAGTGAAGCAGCTGAACTACAACCTCCAAACAGCTCAAGAGAAGCGGTTGATTCAGCTACATGAGCTTGATAAGCTACGGCTAGATGCATACGACAGTGCTAAGATCTACAAGGAGCAGACTAAGGCTGTGATATCTCTTGTAGTTACATCATTTAGGCCTGCATTTAGTGCATGTTTTGGTTCTCTTTTGCATGTTTTCCTTATCCTTTATCCCATTTTCTTCTCTTTTAGACTTAGGTTGCATTTAGGGTGTAGTTTGCATTTTCTTTGCATAAAAGATGTTTACAGGTACTCATTGAGCTACAAGGAGGATGGGAGATGATGGTGGATGCAGCACAAGACATGAAAAGAGGCAAGAAGAAGGTGCACCTTGTTGAAGCGGCCAGAAACTTCAACACGATTCAGCTTCAACACTCTTCACCAATGTCTTATCCCCGTGAGTTAGCTTGCGTCTGGATTTTGTTTCAGGTCATTCCCATCAGTGGTTAGAATGTTACAGATGTTTTCGTGAAACCGCACAACCCCTATCAGTCTGTGCACAGAGGCTATCGGTCAGGAGTGACCGACATAAACCCAGTGAATGAATTTCGGTCACCAGTATCGGTCAGGAGTGACCGACATAAACCCAGCGGATGAATTTCGGTCACAAGAATCGATCAGAAGTGATCGACATAAACCCAGCAGATGAATTTCGGTCACCAGCATCGGTCAGGATTGACCGATAGGATTCATATAGACTGAAGATCAGCTCAGATGAGATGTTTCCATTCCGATTTGGCTCCGGCGTCCTTCATGAACTTTGTAGCCACTTGGGTTAGCTTTCGTTTGGAATTAGTTGCGAGTCATTCCCATCAGTTACGGCGAATAAGGTGAGCACCATCTGGAGTTTTTACCGTTGATCTTGATCGACTTGAAGATCAGCTCGGACGAGTAGCCTCCGTCCCTATTCAGCATCTTCGCTCTTCACGAAAGTTGTAGTTACGTGAGTTAGCTTTCAGGAGAACTTGGTTTCAGGTCATTCTGATATGCCGTTCAACATATATAGCATTGTTTTGTGAAACCGCTCAACCCATATCGATCAAACGTATTGATCAATCAAGACCGATACAACGATCAGCCTAGACCGATACAACTGACCGATACGCTGCCAGACTGAAGACCATTTATTTACAATTTTGCCATTTTCGCTTAGACTCCTATAAATACTTAAAATCCCTAATTTCTGGAGACACATCTCTTTATCCAGCAGTCTCTTCTTCTTTGTTTTAGGTTTTTGGTTTTGTAACTTGAATCTTTGTTTGATTTTAATAAAAGTTTGCATTTCTCTTAATCTTTTGTCTCGCTAATCATGATTAACTATCTTTTCTTCATAGATTTGATGGTTTTCACCATGTTTAGTGAGTAGTTTGCTTTAGGTTTGAGATTAGGGTAGATGGGGCGATTTTAGTAATTGTTTAGGTTGATTAGGGCTTAGATCGTCTCATTCCCTTTATTATATGATTATGCTTAATGCTTAGTACCTCTTTGTTGGAGAAGTTGATTTTAGGTTTTCACATCCACACCAAGTGTTTGATGAAATTCCTGAATGAAGTTCAATGCTTGAAAATGGTGTTTTGATAATCATGAGTCTGTGCATCTATCATTTCTTGCTTGAATGTGCTTATTGCCTAGTACCATATAGATGAGAAATTGCCTTTAGACATTGATTATGCATGAGAATGTGAATTGATGTTTGATATATTGTATAATAGATTAGTAAACCTAGCCTAAGAGATTAGATGTCTAGCATGCTAATTGGTTTTATGGAACTTGATTTTAATGCTTGATGATTATGTGTTTGAGTAAAGAGATTTATCTTGAATATGTGATTAGAAAAGAGACTAATGCCAAGAGATTGGATTAGTCTATATTAGTGTTCCTTACCTAAGGTTGAGTGTTTAGAATTGCTTGTTTGGATCACCCTAGACATGAGCATGAATCACCTTATCTGCATTGCCTTGATCTTGAACCATCTATTAGTCTTTGAAGTTTAGTTTTACTTTGCTTTAGTTCAGTTTTTACTCTTTTTTTGCTCTGTTTTTCTTTGCCATTACTGCTCTTTGCTTGCTTTCTTTTGCTTCTTTGCTTGCTCATTTAGGTTGTTAGACATCTAAAAACTATCTATACCTGCTTGAATTAGGATCTTTACTGCATTCTTACTGTTTCATTCTCCCCTTTTGGATTGATAAAACCCTATGCTATACTAGAACTGATTAGTACAAGCTTGGGTAATTGACTCAAGTCCCAAAAAGTCTTGTATCAATTTGGCGCCATTGCCATTAGGGGAATGCTTTGTTCAGTAGGATTTGTAGAGATCTTGAGATCAAGCTTTGTTATTTTCGATTTTGGTTACTAATTTCTCTTTTGGTCTAGAATTTCTTTTGTAGGTACCACAACACTTGTTTTAAGTGTCTACAACTGCAACTGAGGTTCAAGGTCAAAGATTTTGGGTTTGCAGAATCAGAATTCAGCTGTTGAAGCATGGAAGAACATCAGTATGCTTCTTGTTTTGGTTTGCAAGGTCCACAAGGTCTTCAAGGGATCCAAGGCTTGCAAGGACAGCAAGGTCAACATTGTTTACAAGGAGCTTTGTTTCAAAGACCATTGAAACCTATTGGTGCTGCTGATATACATTCGAGTTATGCTTCAAGACAAGGTATTCTTCCACCCATTGAGACTCATCACTATCAGATCAAGAGCAGCATGATCACTATGGTTTAAGAGCAGAAGTTCTTTGGGTTGCCCAACCAAGATCCTTTTGAACATTTGGATCACTTTGAGAGGATATGTGCTTTGACAAAGCTTAGTGGAGCTTCAGATGATGGTTTGAAGCTCAGATTTTTTCCATTCTCTCTTGGTGGTAGAGCTCAAATATGGGAAAAGTTTTTAGCACAAGGCAGCATCAACACTTGGGAACAATGCAAAGGTGATTTTTTAACCAAGTTCTTCTATCCTTCAAGAACTGCAAAATTCAGGAATGAGATCACAAACTTCAAACAATGGTCTAATGAGAGCTTTGGAGACACTTGGGAAAGGTTTAGAGGCTTCACTCATCAATGCCCTCACCATGGCTTCACCAAAGAAATGTTACTCTTCACACTATACAGAGGTGTTCTCCCAACAATAAGAATCTTTCTAGATACTGCAAGCAATGATTACTTTCTTGGTAAAAATGTTGATGAAGGATGGCTTGTAGTAGAGAACATGGCACTCAGTAGTTGGGATTATGTTGATGATAAAGAGCAACACTCAAAGGCAACTGAAGAGAAGCTAGAGACAGCATTGTATGAGATGAAAGCCTTGCCAGAGAAAGTTGACTTGCTTATCAATGAGACCACTAAACCTCTTCCTAGTGTTGCTCTACAAAACCACTACAAAGAGCATCAAATCAAAGCTGTTCAACTACAAGAGGCGTTAGTGATGAATCAAGACCATGATGTTTGTGTACACCAGTCTTATGAAGACACTCATACTCAACAACATCAAGGTTCCTCTTCTCAAACAGTTGGCATCACCACTTCTCCACCTTCACATGATTTGGACTATAAAGAGATGCTCCTACAACTTAATAATGGAGGATTTCAGAAGATGATGGCTGCTGAAATTCAAAGAAGTATGGCTGAAATTCAGAGAAGCATGGCTACTGAAATTCAAAGAAGTATTGCCTCCACCATCAACAACTTCCAATCCCAAATAGACTCCTTTACTCTGCAGCTGAATAAACAAGAGAACAATGCTCAGCCAATCACCTCCATGAAGCCCTTACAGCACTGTTATGGTATCTCCTGCACTTCCCTAACTGATATTGCTGAGAAAGAACACTCTATTGCTGAGATTACTCCAAAGGTGACATCCTCTATCATCAATGTGGGCATTGAGTCTAAGTGTAGGGGAAGTGCTTTTCACTTGAGGTCAGCTAGTGATGCCAACGATGATGAAGAAGACAAAGCCATTGAAGCTGAGGTTGTTGAAGCTGACATGGAGGTCAAACAAAGCCATTGAAGCTGCACCAGCACCACACTCTCAAGGAACTCTTGCAGAAGAAGAACCATTTGAAGAAGGGGAAAACACAGACGAAGAAGAGTGGTGGGCGCCACATGAAGTTTTTGATGGTACCAAGGAATACTTGATTGAAGTTTATGATGTTAAAGAGAAGACTCAAGCTGCTATCCTTCCTGTTTTCCAACCCACTATCCATTTTCCAGAAAGATTCAAAAAGCAGCTAGTACAGAAGTATGAGACCATCTATGCTGCTCAAATGGAAATGAGAGGTCTGAATGGTCAAGAGAAGCTTGAGAAACTAAGGGTTAAAACTGGAGCATCTGAGGTTAAGGAGCAGAACATCAAGAAGCTTGGTAATCCAGGAAAGTTTCTAGTCTCTTGTGAGCTTGGTGAATTGGTTGTGGAAGAGGCCATGTGTGACACAGGTTCAAGTATCAATGTGATGTCTCTTGACTTGGCAACTAGGAGTCACCAAGATGAAGCCATATGATTCCCAAATCACTTTTGTAGACTCTTCTTCTAGAACACCTGTTGGTCTCCTTGAAGACTTTTTTGTGAGGATTGGAGCATGCAAGATACCAACTGATTTTGTTGTGATGGAAATGGCTCACACTCAGAAGCCTTCTCTACTACTTGGGACTCCATTTCTGAACACAACAGGCGCTGATATTGAATTCACCAAAGGGAGAGTCACCCTCAAAAAGGTGGATGATGGAGTTAGCTATGCAATAAAGCCTCCACCTTCAAGCTTTTGTGAAAGCATCACTAAGGTTGAGAAAGGAGGTGCTAAGAAGCCACCTAATGTAAAGAAAGAGCTGAGGGGATTCAAGGCTGAAGTGCTAAAAGAAGATAAAGATCCTCTTGATCACAATGAGTAAAGATCCTCTTGATCACAAAGGAAGGGATTGTACTCGGCCACAAGATATCAGAAAATGGGATAGAGGTTGATAAAGCTAAGGTTGAGGTCATGATGAGTCTTGAGCCGCCGGTTAATGTAAAGGGAATGAGGAGCTTCTTAGGTCACGCAGGCTTCTACAGGAGATTCATAAAAGATTTTTCCAAGATAGCAAGACCCCTCACGCGGTTGTTATGCAAGGAAGCTGACTTTTTCTTTTATGAGGAATGTCTTCATGCTTTCAAGACCATCAAGGAGGCTCTTATATCCGCGCCAATAGTACAAGCACCAGACTAGAGCCTACCGTTCAAAATCATGTGTGACGCGAGTGACTACGCCGTGGGAGCTGTTCTTGGTCAGAGGAAAGACAAGAGGTTGCATGTTATCTACTACACCAGTCGTACCCTGGATGACACGCAAGTGAGATATGCTACAACCGAGAAGGAGCTGTTTGCCGTTGTGTTTGCTTTTGAGAAGTTCAGATCATCCGTGGTGGACTCTAAGGTTGTTGTATACATTGATCACGCTGCTTTGAGGTACATCTACTCTAAGAAGGATACCAAGCAGAGGCTCTTAAGGTGGATTCTCCTTCTACTAGAGTTTGACATGGAGATAAAAGACAAGAAGGGGATAGAGAATGGTGTTGCTGATCGCCTTTTTAGGATGAGAGTGAATGAAGCCTTACCCTTAGATGATTCACTTCCGGAGGAGCAACTCATGATGATCAACACGGTTGTTTGTACACGGCTAGAGGATCAGTTTGAAGATGTTTTGGCTTTAATAGAAGAGAACCTGCCTTGGTATGCTGATATTGTGAACTTCTTAGCTTGTGGAGAGGAACCTTCTCATCTTCACCACTACCACAAGAAGAAGTTCATGAGAGATGTCTCCCATTACTTTTGGGACGAGCCATACTTGTACAAAAGGGGAGTGGAGAGCTTGTATAGAAGGTGTGTTAAAAGGGAAGAAGCTAAGGACATTCTTCTACATTGTCACGGCTCTTCATACGGTGGTCATTTCGCTTCTATCATGACTGCTACAAAGGTGTTACCAGCCAGCTTTTGGTTGCCATCGCTGTTCAAAGACGCTCATGAATTTGTTAAGGCTTGTGAAGCTTATCAAAGGGCAGGGAACATCACCAAGAGAAATGAGATGCCTCAGGTACCAATCTTTGAAGTTGATGTCTTTGACTCTTGGGGGATAGATTTCATGGGACCGTTCCCACCTTCTTACGGCAACAAATTTATCTTGGTGGCGGTTGATTATGTTTCTAAGTGGGTTGAGGCTATAGCTTCCCCAACTAATGATGCAAAGGTGGTGGTTAAACTCTTAAAGACCATCATCTTCCCACGGTTTGGAGTACCAAAGGTAGTGATCAGTGATGGGGGCAGCCACTTCATCAACAAGGTGTTTGAAAGTCTTTTGAAGAGGTATGGCGTGAAGCACAAGGTAGCTACACCTTATCACCTACAAACCAGTGGGCAAGTAGAAGTCTCTAACAGACAGATCAAAGTTATCTTACAGAGGACAGTGGGAGTAACTCGGAAGGATTGGGCGGTTAAACTAGATGATGCTCTATTGGCTTATCGGACCGCTTTCAAAACCCCCATTGCCACTACTCCTTTCACTCTTCTTTACGGCAAGGCATGTCACCACCCTGTGGAACTGGAACATAGGGCATTGTGGGGTCTTAAGGCTTAGAGAGTCTTGGAAATGATCTCAATGATTCCAAGGCTATCTTACTGTCCTAGAAAACCAAGTCCTAGAGACTAATCGGCCCTCTCCAAAACGCCATGGATGTAAGGAGATTAGTTAGGTCATAGATTGAAATCTGTTTTTCTTGCTCTTTGATCTCTTTTTCCACCAAATGCCATGGGTTTGGAGAAGATATTGAGGAAGTGAATCATACCACAAGCCACAGATGGTTCTTGTTTTGTTTTCAAGGCTTAGAGAAAGCTCATTAATGAGTAGATCTATGTGTTTTCAAACCAAAGCTTACCTTTGAACACTCTTGAATATGACCCTCGTCCCTGAATCCTATTTTCGCATTTTAAAACCTCTGTTAATCATTCTCTTATCATAAAGCTTGCATCTTTGTTCATCTGAAATAGTCATTTGCTTTAAGTTGTTAGATCGGTCTGTTTTACTTGATTCAGTGCTTGATTTTTAGTTCTTAGTAGAATTGCTCTTTTGATGCTCTGTTTTCTTTCACTATTAGTTAACCCTCTTCCAGGGATTTTAAAATAGCTTTGCATCTCATTTAGACGTTGCAATTAATTTTCTTCGATTTTACCAATCATTTTCCCGATTTGCTTAGATTTGCTTCATCCTTGCATTCTTAGTGTTCTTCCTGCATCCTACGTTGAATTGATACCTCTTGCACACTATACTACATCCATATGTTGCTTCAGTTTTGATAATAATCATCCTCTGATAAAATCTTGTTATCAGCAATCGACAAGAAGATCGAGGAGACTAGTCGATCTAGGAATGAGAACGATGAGAAGATCGAGAGAAGCCAATCGATCAGTTTAGAGAACGAGACGGGGACTCGATCTCCTGCTCGATCCACATCAAATCGAGTAGGTGAATCGAGTGAAGTTACTTGATCCAGATTAGAACAAGTGGAAGATCGACTGGATGACTCGATCTCAGAGGTTGTGTGCTTCTGTGTATATGTGACTAATGTGTGATGCAGGAAAGTTCGTATCTGTATAGATCCAAGTGTATACTAACGTTTAAGTGCAGGATCAGCCTCGGATCTGTTAGATATGAGTGCTGCAAAACCCGTTGGGTGAGGTAACGGTTTGGTGCACGTCCGTGGGACATGTTATCAACCTTACCGAGTGATAAGAAGGGTGTAAGGACTGCCGGATCTCAGATCCATTTGCATGTTCCCTCATCCGATGAGCGATTGTACGATTTATGGTAAAACCCAATGAATGGCTGGAAGGTCATGTAAGTGAAGTTATAATGATCGTGCATGAGCGGGGTTCAAGCGTTTGGCTTGTAACCGTCAACGAGAGTTGGGACTAGAGAAGTTCTGGCTTTGCCGTCACTCTACAGCCCTAACTTGTCGGAGGTTGTG
This sequence comes from Thlaspi arvense, assembly GCA_911865555.2. NCBI lineage: Eukaryota > Viridiplantae > Streptophyta > Magnoliopsida > Brassicales > Brassicaceae > Thlaspi > Thlaspi arvense. The sequence continues at coordinate 20,001,598 of OU466860.2, forward strand.
TGGAGGTATGTTGGCATTTGATCAAGTGAGGATCAACGCGGGTGTGGAGTATAATGGCGTGAGATCTATTATACCATGGAGTCAGTTGGTGATATATCCTTCATGACTTAGTGACGGTATGGTCGGAGTTCCCCGCTCCCTACATTTAGCGATGGACTGCTAGTTGGGAAGACTCGGCACTCGACAGTTCTTGCTAACCAGGCCGAGTCCTATCTGATGGGATAGTCGGGAAACCAGCGAGGAGTCATGGTTGTCCCGCCTAGGATGTGAACTCACTTGGTGGCTCTCGGATGGAAATCCCACCAAGATGTGAACCGACCGAGGAGCTCCCACGGTGACCGATGTTTCCGGCTTGGCTTATCTTCATGATAGTCAAGTGCATTTTGTTTGTAGTACCGATGTTCCGGATTGGCTTGTCTTTGTGATAGTCAAGTGCAGGGTTTCGTGGTAGGGGAACTAGCCGACCAACTTAGAGATCTCTGTGTCCACGCGAGTGTGACGTGTGGCGTGTGGTAGTATGTGCGCGTTGTGAACGCAGTTTGGTGCGGAAGTCGTAGAACCCTTTTTTATATAGTTTAGCACTTGCATATAGACCTAGGATTTCATGCTGAGGCTTTTTTTTTTATGTTGCTTCGGCTATTACATGGTTGCTTGTGTGTTTGTTGCTTGAGGTTTCTTGGGGATTTTGGTTTTTATATTGTTACAGAGTTCTGGACTCACTGAGTAATCTTAGATTACCCATCCCCTTTTTTTCCCTTCCTTAAGGTAACCAGTAGATGGCCTTAGTAAGCGGAGCGGAACGTTAGGACACTGTAGTAGATTTGCGTTGGTTTTTGTAAAATTCGGTTGTGGGATAAAGTATGTACTAGACGCCTTTTTGGGTTTACCCTCCGCTGCAGCGTTATATATATGGTTTGTAAGAACGTATTTTCAAGAGTGATATGATATTAATAATAGGTACGTTTTTACAAACTTAGGCTTCCTTAACGATATTAGTCTAGTCCGGACTAACACAACTCGAGATCGGGGTACGGGTTGAAAAGCCTTAGGCCTTGGTCGAGAGGGTTCGAGCTAACTTGGCAAGACGGCCTTATGCTTGGATTCGTTCCAAGACGGACTGATTTATCAAGTGATCCTCAGCTTTGTGACATTCGTGGTTCGACCTTGAGTATAGATCGAATCAGAGGTGTTACAAATGGTGCTATCAGAGCATGATTTTAGGATCATGCTCACGGGACAAGCCTGTTTTCAATGTTTTATCGAGTAAAAAATGTCGCAAAAACCAACTTAGGTAATCCAGTACGTTACTCACGGCAGGTGTCTGACTTTTGGCTAGGCGGCAAAGGATTAGGGGTTTGTCATTGAGCCAAGAGGAAGATCAGCCGTTATGGAACTCGGGATCGATGGATAACAATATGAAACTAAGTGATGAGCGTGGGGAACGTAAAACAAGATCAAGTCATATGACCAGTGAAACCAAACCCTCAAGGAGCGAGTATTCATGGATGCGGAAACCCTCCAGTTCATCCTTTCTGTCACTAAGTCCGCCCGAATCTAGTGCCACCACGTCTGGAACTCAAGAGCCACCCCAGCCCTGGACCAATCACCAAAATGGCGTAAACCATGAAAGGTAGGAACCTGCGAACCTGACGAACGGGGACGAGTCACAGCGAGCTGATCCTACCTTGGCCATGGTGCACGACCGAGTATCTAAGGTGATCTTGAAGCAGACAACACCTAACCCAAGTGATGGAACTGCACCGACTCTAGACTTCCTGAAGATAGTAAATACTATGAAGTCTTTGGGGACTTACTGATTTGAAGGGACGCCAAATCCTTATTGATTTGAAGGGACTTACTGTGTAGCATCGACCGTCACACCGGCTACAGTATCACCTCATAGGAAAGGTTCAGGGAGGAGTTCGAACAGAAGTACTTTCCGCCGGAAGCTCGCGATAGACTAACCTAAGAGTTTCTCCGGCTGGAACAAAGAGATAAAACTGTGAGAGAATATGAAGCTGAGTTCATGATACTCTAGTGATACGCCACGTAATGCAACATAAGCGACAAAGCATTGGCAAGGTATTTTATACAAGGACTGAATCTTAAGATAGGAGGCTGACTCCAATCATTAACCTTCACTAATCCGCATGAAGCCATAGAAAGAGCGCTGAATGTGGAAGCTTATTTACTTCAAGAAAAGGCGGCATGAAATAAGAAAAGAGGAAGCATAGAATCCGGCACAACTATGAACCCGAGACCCGTCCAGTTCCGGGGAGGAGGAAACTTCAGACCAAGAGAGGTGAACCCCTTTAAGAATTCAGCTGTGGAGGAGAGGGCCACATATCCAGATACTGTCCTGGTAACCGTACCCCTGAATCCCCCGCATTCGTTACTTGTTTTTCCTAGGGAGAGATAGGTCATCTCGCGAGGAACTGTCCGTTAAGGTGGAGAAACAAACCAGAAGCACCGGCTCAATTGATAAACGGACCCTTAGCCAAACGCCAAGCCACAGCGGGCAGAGTCTATGCTCTTGAGGGAGTAGCATTAGACTCCGCAAGACCATAACGGTCCCATAACTGGTAAAGTTCGGGCGCTAACCCCTTTTTGTGTGTTGTGTATGATTGCTTGTTTGATTGTTTGCATTTTGAATTGCGTTCTTTTTGGTTCTGTAGGAACACTACATGTTGGTGGGATTCCCATGCATGTTTTGTTCGACTCGGGAGCGATGCATAGTTTTGTGACTCCCGAGGTAGCGTCTAGGTTTAATGTTCCTTTGGTGAGAGAGCATGTCAGTGTTTCCGTGTTAACTCCAGGAAGTGAACCCCTTAGTGCAGTTAAAATGGTCATAGGAGTACCCATAGAGGTTAGGGATAGAACCTTTAAGGCAAACCTTTTAGTAATGTCCCTAGGTCATTTCGAGGTGATCCTCGGGATGGATTGGCTGTCTAGTTATAGGGCCCAGTTAGATTGTAAAAACGGAGAGTGACCCTTAGGGAGAACCAGAAACCCGATATGACGTACTATGGGATTAAACCTAGTGCGCTGGTATCCTTAGTAGGAGCCGCAAGGGTAGTAACGCAGCTAGAATACGGGGAAGCGTATTTAGTTTCCATTCGGGTGGTTGAGGAAGCTAAGGATGAGGATTTAAGGGTAGAGGATATCCCGTTAGTTTGAGAATATGCAGATGTATTCGAGCCGCAAACAAAGTTGCCCCTGTTAAGGAATTACTAAAATTCGACTAGTGGATCGACCATGAGATCGACCACTAGATCGAGCAATAACAATTGATCTCGTCTAAAAATGCAAGAACAGTAAAACTAACGACCAGGATGCTATCAAAGATCAAGCGAATGACGAGAAAAGATGTAAAGATGCTAAAAGAGAGAGCTTAGGGTTGAGATTCATGGTCAGGGGTTTCAAAGGTTCGACCTTGGGTTGAAAACTTTAAATCGACTCACTTTGTGAGGATCTCTAAGCCTTGAAAACTAAGCAAGATCTATCTGTGGCTTTCGGTTTAGATCACTCCTTCATCCTCTCCTCCAAACCCATGGCTTTTGGTGGAAAGAGAGGTCGAGGGGCAAGGAAAACAGATTTCAAACGAGTGGCTTAACTAGTCCCCCAAACTTCCATGGCTTTTGGGAAGGGGTAACTAGTCTCTAGGGTGTGATCTTCAGAGGTCCCTGGATCCTGTCAAGGTAAGGAACCTCTCGGATAATGAAACTCTTGGCGTGAGAGTCTTCAAGCTTTGAGAGCTCAACCCCCTAGAAGAGATAGCCTTTAAAACACTTAGAAAACCCCAATATCGAAACCCTTTAGACCCCTTAATCGTCTCAACCCCGAACCCAAATGAACTACTCACTACACATAAGGTAAATCAAGCAAAGCAGGGAAAAGGAAACGATGAACATGAAAGGAAAACTAGATTGAGCTGAAAACGATTCGATTACAAGCTAAAGAAAACTACAAGTTCGACAATGGTGTTCTTCTTCAAAACCAGAGAGAAAGAACATAAAAAGAAAAGATAAGGATCAAAAGTGTGTGGGAAAAGGACGTCGCCGCCTTCCTAAAATGGCCAAAACAAGCTGATGGTCCCCCCCTCGCTAGCAGCCAAAAGTGGTTGAAAGGACAGAGATCGACTCCGGGATCGAGCGGTTCTCTCGATCATCTCCGAACATCGTGTCTTCAGCTCGATCTGGGTCTCGATCATCTCCAGCGAATCGCCTGGTCTTCTCGATCTTCTGGTCGATCACATCCTAGATCGACCGGCCGTGCTGGATCTGCTCCTCGATCTCTGATCCTTAGTAAATATCCGAGCTTCCACAAACTGCTACAACAGCTTCAACACGTCCACGAACCTCCACGACTCCAAAGCAGCCAGAAACAACCTAAATGGGATGCAAAATGCAAGGAACATGCGTATGCTGGTGCAAGAATGCTCTAGGACTCTAAGTGATGCAATCTAACCTAAAACGTGATGCAAATGCATGAAAAGCTAACTAATGAGTATGCAAAATGTATGTAATATGCAGTAACATCAACTCCCCCAAACTTACTTCTTGCTTGCCCTCAAGCAACATAAAATAAGTAAGGAAGAGAGGTTTTAAGGAAAACGAATGGGGGTTTAAACTTCTTGGAAAGGTGCCTTTCAAACGAATCAATCTCAATGTCCTAGTTAACAGTTCTTAAATGCTATGCTCACATTCATACTCCAAAGAACTTAGCCATACTCATCACACAAAGAAATTCAGATCATGACTCTCCTATTCCTAACAATCAAAGAAACTCATCCTTTAACATTCATTAATATTCGAACCATGAATCAAACTTATGCACTTTAAAGCAAAACACATTTGGCTAAGGGCGAAGGTTATGAGCATTGAATGATCTCATTTGAAAAGGGTTTACAATTAGAATAAGGGTTTCTCTCAAAAATGGTTGAACTTATGCATAATGCTAAAGGTAAAGACAATTGATGCATACATGATCAGATTCTCATCTACCCATGTAAACTAACAATGATCCTAAACCCCTCTCATTTATCAACTTTATCCGCACTCACCACTTAGAATCTACCCTTTTTCTTTTCAAAACTTAGCAATCCCCAATTCGAAACAAAAACATTTTAATCTCCTTAGGCTAGTGAAATGGTTTTGAAAATAACTTTGCTCTTTAAATATTTTTTATTGGTAGCTCTCTTATTATTTTTTTTCTTTTTATTTTTTTATTTGGCACTTAGGTTAATTTTTTTTTCTTTTTCTTTTTTTATTTATTTGGGAGAGCTACCTCCTGAAATTTATTGGAGCATATACTTAGTTTTTAAACACAACTTTTCACTTAAAACCTATTTCTTTCTTTTAAACACCAAACTCTTTGAAACCGAGAGCAAATAGAAATAAAAACAACCCCAATAATCCCCCAAACTTATCCTAAGCCTATACCTAGCTTCAAAATGCAAAGCTAGCAATCATATGAGAACCAAATCATGTCGCCTAAACCTAACACTTTATGCTAAGTTCAAAACCGAAAAGAAGGCCTCACAAAGATGTCACACAAGAACATTTGGCTTCAAAGAAGGGTAAAGGTCAAGGTGGGAGTTCTACTTAGGCTCACAAAGAGTGGTAAAAAGGAAGAAGAGAGCCTAAATATTTTAAAATCCATGTGTTCATTTTCCAATGCATAAGGATGATAATTAGAATTTCAAATTAAGGTTCTCACTTATTAGGACAAGTTTCAAATCATGAGAGTTCAATTCAAGTCACAAAAATCCTAGCAAGTGATCCAAGTATGGTAAGAACTTACTTTCAAAGCATAGACAAAGAATTAGAGAACTACTAACTAGGGCATTGAAACAATTCATAAGTAAAAATACCTTTTTAAGAAACTCTAACCCCTTATGCAAATGCAAACAACCTAGATGCTATGAGAAATTCTAGACTCAATCCTATCATGTTTTGACAAGATGAATGCAACTACATGAATCTTTGAAAAACATTTTAAAAATTTTACCAATTTTTCATGAACTAAAGACTCAAGGATGCTAAAGGAAAATAAGATCACAAAACACATGTCAAATCACACATGTACTCCCCCAAACTTGCTTGACACCGTCCCGGTGGCAAACCAATTCGAAGGAGCACCAAAACACAAAGAAAAAAGAAGCAAATATGAGTGGTTATGTACAATGGAAGAAGGTTGTTACCTCTTGTCTAGTCTCGGCTGGAACTTGAGGAAGTTCCAGAGGAGCTAGAGATTGTTGCTTTGCCCTTGTCGGCTGGTTCTTGGAGAGAATGGCGCGCCGGCTGAATGGTGCTGCTTTGTGCCTCGCGGATGACAACTCCACCGGTTGAGAGCCTTCTCTTCTCGGGTTGGTGAATCTCTTTACTTGCATCCTTCTTAGGCGAGCCTCCTTGAAGTACCTTGACTTTGTTGCCAAGCTTCTTGAGCATTTTTCCTTGCCACTTATTGATTTTCCTTTGCATCTCCACAACAGATGCTAGGAACTTCTCGGTTTTGGTTCTTGGCTCAAAGTCTAACTTGGGAAGTGTGTAGGCCTCAGGCATCTCATCTTCCATGGCTGGAGAGTCAGACCTTTGACGAGGAGCAATCGCTGAAGCAGGTGGTCCTCCTAGAGGAGCAAAGCACTCCTCTTCCGTGGGCAAGAACTCGATGTTCCCAACACCAAGCAACTCGGTCTGATCTTTGTTTGGCAGGATGCACACTCTCTTCTTGTCTTCGTCGTCTATGAAGAGGTACACGTAGAACCCTTCTGCTGGCGTGCGTCCGAAGCTGTCGGTATTCCTCATGTATGCCTCATCCATGAAAGCTCTGGCTGGTACATGGGCGAAGTCGGGTATAGGCACACCAGCTTGCAAGAATAGAGGAGTGATGAAGCCACCAATGTAAGAAGAAGTTGCCTTGCACCGCAAGGCATAAGCTTTGTATTTCACCAAGGAGGCAGCAAGCTCACATCCGTAGTTCACCTCGTCGCCGAGCTCATCCTCCATAGGCTCTTCATTTGCATCCGCATCACACACCAAGTGCTTCACGCCTTGGAACAGGAAGCAAAGCTCGGTCTTTGTGACCGTGGGAGCAACTGATATTCCGCTAAACGTGTTGGTAATCAGCTTCAGAGTGTACCTCAGCACCGGGCTTCTCACTCTCTTGATCTTGGCGGTGTTGGCTTTGTAGTCCTCATTGCTAATCAGATCCCAAAAGTCGTCTGCTCGTTTGAAGGCGGGAAACTCGACCTTGTTGGCACTCGCATTGAGACGATACGCTTGACATAGCTCAGGGATGGAGAGGGTGTAGGCTTGACGTCCAACCTTGAAGAAGAGGCGACCTTGTGAAGGAACGGGTGTGCTAGGACTCTCGTAATGGAACTCCAACGTGGCAAGGAAGTCTATTGTCACTTCTGGAATGGTTAGGCAATCCATCCGTGACAGACATCTTAGGCCAGTGTTCTTGAGGAGTTGGTCGAAATCCCCAAGAATCCCTAGCTTGAACAGCAGCTCTCGATCAGCAAACATGGTAGGCTCAAACCGAAGCCTTTCTATCCGTTTCTTGTCCCTCTTCTCATCCTTAGTCCATCTGACCCTCTCTTGAACAGCCACCTCTTGTCCTTCTCCCTCTTGTGCTGTCTCTTCTCTTGCTCTTTTGGAGGCCATTGTACCTGAAACAAGTTTCTCAAGAAGCTTGATAAGCAAAACGGCGGTTTGATGAGAATAAGAGAGGAGAAGGAGAAAGCTTGTAAATACTACCCTAGAATTTTGGGGAATTAATAAAATTTATAGCTAAATAAAGAAGAATCAAATCTTTAGATACTAGAAAATCAAGAATTATTCCTTTTACTTAGCTAAATTTTAAAAATCAAAACCGACCCTATCTTCTAGAACAATATCTTGCGAATTTAAAGGAAATTGTCCTAAAGGTAAATCATAAAATTCTGAAAATACATTTGCAAGAATGTTAAAGAACCTTTGCTAGCCTTTGAAAACTGAAAACTCTCACTCTCTTTGTTTAAAATTTTTGAGAAAACAAGAATGAGAAGGTGAGAGGTTGTTGAAACATTTAAAGACTTAGCAAAAGGCAAAACCATGGGTAGTAAAGGTGGTTTTTTGACAAAGTCTTGGTCAAGGCACATCTTTCATGGTCAAAGATGCTTGCCTTGACCAAGTTTTGAATTTAAAAATTGGAGGGAAAAGAATAAAGGAGGGAAAGAAAATGTTACCTCAGCATGAGATCGAGTCCATTTGCTCGATCTAGGACTCGATCTCATGCCCATTTTTGCTTAGATCGAGAGGGTTACTCGATTTGAGACTCGATTCATGATGAATTGAGTCTTGGATCGATTGGCTCCCTCGATCATTGAGATGTTGGCTCCACGGCTAAGTCCTCATGATCGAACTATGTCCTCGATTTAGGGGTCGATTTGGCATAGATCGAGTGATGGATCGAGTCGAGTGATCGATTTGTTTCCAACAGATTTTCCAGAGAGAAATTAGATCGGCCGATCCATTTTGGATCGATCGATCCTTTTTCGTCAAGGTCGATCTTATCACTCGTTCTCGTCTAGATCGACTGGCTCCTCTTGATTCACTGACTCGATCTAGCAAACATCGAGTCAGGATCAGTCGATCTAGCACTCAATCTCTAGCCTTGTCTTAACCCCTAACGCCTCTTTCGGATTTCAAGATCAAAGTTTAGACTCCTCATACCTGTTCCTGCACACTTGCAAAATAAAAACATAAAACTGAAAGAGAAAGAAAGCAGAAATATGTACAAGATAGACATGGGAATGCCTCCCAAGTGCGCTTTCTTTAACGTCTTTAACTAGACTTTACTTGGTTTAGGCGGATGGTGGGTCTTGGAGAAGCACCGAAGTACTCTCCTTGTCATAGCTGTCTGCCAGGTACGGCTTGACTCTGTATCCATTGACGGTGAATGCACTGCCACTCTTTCCCATCAGTGTAACAGCTCCATAAGGCAACACTTCTTGGATCACAAACGGCCCGCTCCACCTTGACTTCAGCTTTCCCGGGAAGAGTTTGAGTCTTGAGTTGTACAGCAACACTAAACCTCCTTCCTTAAGCTCCTTGGCAACCAACTTCTTGTCATGAGCTTCCTTAGTCCGCTCCTTGTATATCCGAGAGCTCTCATAAGCGTTAAGTCTTAACTCATCCAGTTCATGTAGCTGAATAAGGCGCCTCTCTTGAGCAGTCTTGAGGTCAAAGTTCAGCCTCTTCACAGCCCACAACGCACGGTGTTCCAGCTCAACCAGGAGATGACAGCCCTTGCCATAGAGTAGAGTGAAAGGGGTTGTACCGATCGGCATTTTGAAGGCGGTACGGTAGGCCCAATGAGCCTCGTCTAGCTTCACTGCCCAGTCTTTCCTTGTTGCTCTGACAGTCCTCTCCAGTATAGTCTTGATTTGCCGGTTGGAGACTTCCACTTGACCGCTTGTTTGAGGATGATATGGTGTAGCCACCTTATTGATACAAGACTTTTTGGGACTTGATTCAATTACCCAAGCTTGTACTAATCAGTTGTAGTATAACATAGGGTTTTATCAATCCAAAGGGGGAAAATGAAGCAATAAGAATGCAGTAGAAATCCTAATTCAAGCAGATATAAAAGGGTTTTAGAGTTTCTAGCAACCTAAGTAATCAAGCAAAAACCAAACAAACACAAATAAGGAAGCAAGCAAGCAAATGACCAATGTAGAAGTGAAAACAGAGCTAATTCAGAACAGAGCTTAAAACAGAGAAAAGATGGGACTTGAGATGAGATAGTTGGTAATAGGGAACTCATGACTCTACTTATGATGCTTACAAACTCACACAATGCTATTCGTTATGCATAAAATTCATTTATATGACTAATCCAATCTCTTGGCATTAATCTCTTTGCTAATTACCAAGTCAAGAACTAATTCTCATTAGTGAAATGATAAGGAGCAAGCATTAAAACAATTCTATCAACCCTATATTGCCAAATCACTCCCTAGACAGTCAATCTCTTGAGCTAGGACAAGCAATTCTCTTGCAAAGCAGTTCAGGCATTTCATCAAACACTTGGTGGGCATAAAATGAGCCTAAGATCTTAATCAACTTAGCTAGAGCTAATTAAGTATTAAATACAGCAATCAAGAAAGGAAATGAAAGAATTAACACTAAGCAATCATAGATAAAGTCTCAAATCCCCTAAACCTAACCCATCTCAAATCCCTAAAAAGTACTACTCACTAATCACCAGTAAAGCCACCAAATCAAAGAGAGAAAGATGATTAATCATGATTAGAAAGCTTAAATAAGATGAACGATGCAAACTTTTATTGAAATGAAGCAAAGATTCAAATTACAAAATCCAGAGGTCTAAACAAGGAAGAAAGAACTGCTGCGTAAAAGCTTGTTTCCAAAAATTAGGGATTTCCCGTATTTATAGGAGTCTAGGCAAAAATGGCATAATTGTAAATAAAGGGTCTTCGGGCAGAGCTGGTATCGATCAGTTGTGTTGACCTCCAGTGACCGAAATTTATCTGTATCGGTCATCAGTGGTCGACACACATGACCGAAATTATAACGGTGTGTTTGTGTCGACCACATCAGACCGATACTGGTGATCGATACTTCTCCATTTCGGTCACCAGAGACCGAAAATTCCAGGCTCTGACCGAAAAATTCTGCAGAGATCTTCTGCTTTGATCCTTCTTGCTCCCTTTTGTCCAGCTAGCCTCATGGATCATTCTCAAAGCTCCTCCAAGCTCCTTTAAGCTCCAAAAGCACCTAAAAACATCCAATATGCAAGGAAAATGCAATCTATACTCTAAATGCAACCTAAGTCTAAAAGGAGAAGAAAATGGTACAAAAGCTAAGGGAAAATATACAAAAGAGGACCAAAACATGTACTAAATGCAGCCCTAAATGGTGTAAATACAAGGGATATCACTTATGCTTAACGCCATACTTTCTCAAGAGGTTCTCAAAGACCTTGTTTATGAAGTGGCCTCCTCCATCGCTTATAACCACCTTAGGTACCCCAAACCTCGGGAAGATGATACTCTTGAACAGCTTGATTACCACCTTAAAGTCGTTTGTAGGGGAAGCTATAGCCTCAACCCATTTAGAGACATAATCCACTGCTACTAAGATGTATTTGTTGCCATATGAAGAAGGAAATGGCCCCATGAAGTCTATGCCCCACGCGTCGAACACGTCAACCTCGAAGATGGGAACCTGAGGCATTTCGTTCCTCTTAGTGATATTCCCTGCTCGTTGACATGCCTCGCAGCTCTTCACAAACTCGTGTGCATCTTTAAAGATGGACGGCCACCAGAAACCGGCTTGCAACACTTTCGTGGCAGTCTTGAATGAAGCGAAGTGTCCTCCGTAGGAAGAGCCATGGCAATGATAGAGGATGTCTCTAGCTTCTTCCTTAGTAACACATCTCCGGTACAAACTGTCCACCCCCTCTTGTATAAGTAGGGCTCGTCCCAAAAGTAGTCACTAGCCTCTCTCATAAACCGCTTCTTGTGATAGCTGTTGAGATGTGTTGGCTTCTCACCACACGCTAAATAGTTCACCATATCAGCATACCACGGTAGATCCTCCTCTTTGAAACTCAACACCTCTTCAAACCGCCCCTCTAGCTTTCCACAAACAGCCGTGGTAATTGCCATGAGTTGCTCTTCTGGAAGAGAGTCATCTAAGGGGAGAAACTCGTTGATCCTTAGCCGTGAGAGATGGTCGGCGACTCTGTTTTCTATTCCCTTCTTGTCTTTAATCTCCATGTCAAACTCCTGGAGCAAGAGAATCCACCTCAAGAGCCGAGGCTTAGTGTCCTTCTTCGAATAGATGTAACGCAAAGAAGCGTGATCCGTGTAGACAATAGCTTTGGAACCAACAAGATATGATCTGAACTTCTTAAAGGCGAACACAACTGCATGCAACTCCTTCTCTGTAGTGGTATACCTTGTTTGCTTGTCATCCAAGGTTCTTGAAGCATAGTAGATCACGTGTAGCTTCTTGTCTTTCTTCTGACCAAGAACGGCTCCTACGGCGTAGTCACTAGCATCACACATGATCTCAAAGGGCAGAGACCAGTCTGGTGCTTGAACTATAGGGGCTGATGTAAGGGCTTCCTTGATGGTCACGAAAGCTCGCAAACATTCCTCATCAAACCCAAACTCAGCTTCTTTGCACAACAACCGTGTAAGAGGACGTGCAAACTTGGAGAAGTCCTTGATAAAGCGCCTATAGAACCCGGCGTGTCCCAAGAAACTTCTGACTCCCTTAACGTTAACCGGCAGCTCCAGACCCATCATGACTTCCACTTTAGCCTGATCAACCTCAATGTCCTTCTCTGATATCTTATGACCAAGCACGATCCCTTCCTTAACCATAAAGTTTGTCTCTTCACAACGCTTTAGTACCCTGCAAAGATTCAACAAACACGCAGAAAAGGACGCACCATAGACAGAGAAGTCATCCATGAACACCTCTACCATCTCCTCTATTAGATCGGAGAAGATCGACATCATACACCGCTGAAACGTAGCTGGTGCATTACACAATCCAAACGGCATCCTTCGATACTCGAAGGTACCGTAGGGACATGTGAAGGTCGTCTTCTCCTGATCATTTGGGTGAATTGGTATCTGAAAGAAACCCCTATACCCATCGAGGAAGCAGTAGTAAGGGTGATTAGCAAGTCTCCCAAGCATTTGATCAATAAAAGGCAAAGGGAAATGGTCTTTCCTAGTCGCAAGGTTAAGTTTCCTATAATCAATACACATCGTATGACCAGTGATTGTTCTAGTAGGAATAAGCTCATCCTTTTCATTCCTTATGATCGTGATCCCTCCCTTCGTAGGCACCACGTGTACAGGAGAAACCCACGTGCTGTCACTTATGGGATAGATCACATCAGCCTCTAAAAGCTTAAGGATCTCTTTCTTAACAACCTTTTTCAAATTAGGATTCAAACACCTTTGATGTTCTATAGAAGAGGCGTTCTCATTATCCAAGTGAATCATGTGAGTGCAAAGCATTGGTGAAAGGCCCTTGATGTCACTTAAAGAGTACCCAATGGCCTTCCTATACTTTCTCAGCTCAGTCAGGAAAGAGTTGATGTTATTGCATATTGCATACATTTTGCATACTCATTAGTTAGTTTTTCATGCATTTGTATCATGTTTTAGGTTAGATTGCATCACTTAGGGTCCTAGAGCATTCTTGCATCAGCATATGCATATTCCTTGCATTTTGCATCACATTCAGGTTGTTTCTGGCTGCTTTGGAGTCATGGAGGTTCGTGGGCATGAGGAGGCTGATGTAGCAGTTCGTGGGAGCTCGGAAATATGCTAAGGACCAGTGATCGAGGAGCAGATCGAGCATGGCCGGTCGATCTAGGAGTTGATCGACCAGAAGATCGAGCCAACTAGGCGATCCAAGGAGAATGATCGAGACGAAGATCGAGTGAAGCAATCGATCAATCGGTACGGACGTAAATGACGCCATGCAGAGCGAGAGCCAGATCGAGTACACCACTTGATCCACCCGAAGATCGATACCGAGATCGGATGCAACACTCGATTCACCGATGAAGATCGAGACCCAGATCGAGCCGAAGACACGATGTCCGAATATGATCGAGAGAACCACTCGATCCAGTGATCGATTTCTGTCCTTTCAACCGTTTTTGGCTGTTAGCGAAGGGGGGACCATTGGCTTGTTTGGGCATTTTAGGCAAGGCGGCGAGATGCTTTTTGAAGAACCTTTAGATCCTTATCCTTTCTTTCATGTTTTCTCTCTCGTTTAACGAAGAACACCATTGTTGAACCAGTTTTCCTTTGAAGCTTTTGTATTCGAATCTTTATCGTTTAATCCAGTTTATCGTCTCGTTTCTTCTGCTTTGCTTGATTTACTCTATGTGTAGCGAGTAGTTTACTTTAGGTTCGGGGTTGAGAGGATTAAGGGGTAGAAAAGGTTCGATCTTGGTTTTCTTTCTAAACGTTTTAAAGGCTATCTCTTCTAAGGTGTTGAAAGCTTAATGCTTGAAGACTCTCACGCCAAGAGCTTCATGATCCGAGAGGTTACTTACCTTGACAGGATCCAGGAGCCTCGGAAGATCACACCTTAGAGACTAGTTACCCCTTCCCAAAAGCCATGGAAGTTTGGGGGACTAGTTAAGCCATTGCTTGAAATCTGTTTTCCTTGCCTTTCGACCTCTCTTTCCACCAAAAGCCATGGGTTTGGAGGAGAGGATGAAAGAGTGATCTATACCGAAAGCCACAGATAGATCTTGTTTTGTTTTCAAGGCTTAGAGATCCTCACCAAGTGAGTCGATCTAAAGTTTCAAACCCAAGATTGATCCTTTGAAACCTTTTACATGAATCTCAACCCTAAGCCCTTTCTTTTAGAATCTCTAAGTCTATTTTCATCTTTCGCTTGTTATCTGATAGCATCCTGGTCATTAGATTTGTTGTTCTTATGGTTTTAGATGAGATCGATCGTTACTGCTCGATCTAGTGGTCGATCTCGTGATCGATCCACTAGTCGAATTTTAACAATTCGAAGCTCTTTCCTTTAATTAATCTGTTTGTTTCTCGTGGTAGTTGCTTCCTTTCTAGTATTTTTAAAATAGGTTTCACTCTGTTTAGGTTGTTGCATCTAGTTTTTTGATATTTTTTCCCATAAACTGTCTCATTCTTGCTTAGATTTGCTTAGGACCTTGCATTCTCTGTGCATTCTCTATCTCCTAGAAGTGGATTGACACTCTCCTGCTTGCCTTACTACAACATTGCATGCATTAGAGTTTTGATAACATCCCTGCTGCATAACACGAGCATAAGAAAAAACGTTTATCAATCATCACTTAATTTTTCATTCACAATCACGGGATAGGTGTTATTAGGCCCTAAGAAAGCATACCTTAGCCCTTTTGGGAGCTCCTTAAGGTCCACTTTTGGGGCTAACAGCTCACTCCAGTCATCCTCGTGGCTGTTGTTGTTGCTTCCCTCCTTGGAACCCTCCTTAGAAACCGAGACGAGTCCTCCAGTCGATCTTCCTCTCAATGTCGTCTAGATCGAGCCATTTCGCTCGATTCACTTACTCGATTTGATGTGGATCGAGTAAGAAATCGAGACGCTGAGTCGATCTCCTGATTGGACCCCAAAATGATCAGAAGGTTTCTCTCGATCGTCGACTCGATTGTTTTTCCTGATCGATCATTCCTCTAGATCTGTCTGTCGATTGCTGCACCTGATCGAGTTGTGTTCTCGATTGCCTTGTCGATCTGACTCCTGGATCGAGTGATAGCATCGATCTCGGGGTCGATCTCTAGGCAGCAGCCTTCATCTTCCTTAACAATCTTCCTAGAATCCAGCAAGTTGACGTAATCCTGGGTCCTCTGATCCACATAGCCAAACTCCACTGGCTCCTTAGTCAGTGCCAGCTTCAGATGGTCTTCCAGAGCCAGCTCTTCCAGCAACTCATCCGCTAAGGTATCCATCGTTTCAATGTAGAAAGCTTGCCCTTCTATGGTCGGCTTCTTCAGAACCTCATTGATATCGAAGTCCAGCCTTATGTCCTTTCCCAAGTGCAAGGCAATCTTCCCGTTCTTGACGTCGATGATAGCTCTGGCGGTTGCAAGGAATGGTCTTCCTAGGATAAGTGGGTCCTTAGGCTCTTCATCCATCTCCAACACGACGAAGTCCGTAGGCACGTTCACACCACTGATTCGCACAGGTAGATCTTCAAGCAGCCCCACTGGTAGCCTCACACTTCTATCAGCCAGTACCAACGAGATCCTACAGTCTTTGAAACGAGTAAAGCCAAGCTTCTTAGACACGGAGTGAGGCATCAGGTTTATGCTAGCTCCAAGATCACATAGGCAACTCTTGAACTCTAGAGGACCTAAAGCGCAGGGTATAGTGAAGCTTCCAGGGTCTCCCGAATTCTTAGGGACTATCTCCTTATGTATCACAGCACTACACTCTTCACTTAGAACCAGTACCTCCTTGCTTTCCTTATTCTTCTTCACGAGAGTGTCTTTGAAGAATAAGTATTGTTCTGCCTCGCTCCCAGAATAGGGTAGACAAAGGAAATGGTCCTCTCACTAAAATCCAAAATATGAGCTGTCCGGATAAGGTTCAGAGATCGATCTGAGTCATCGATCTCTCAGTCTATCTTCTGCGTAGGACGTCTTCTTTTGCTCGATCTTCTGGTCGATTCGGTCCAGTGGATCGAGTGCTTCCATCGATCTTCTGGTCGATCCTTGGATGATCGAGTCGTGACCTCGATCCTCTTCCTTGAAACAACCCGAGTGTCTCGATCTTCTGGTCAATCTCGTTTAGATCAACCTGCCTTGCTCGATCTTCTGGTCAATCTCGTTTAGATCAACCTGATGAGTTGCACTCGCTCCTAAATGAGCTGAAAAAGTATAGGAAGGCCATTGGGTACTCTCTAAGTGACATCAAGGGCCTTTCACCAATGCTTTGCACTCATAGGATTCACTTAGATAATGAGAACTCTTCTTCTATTGAACATCAAAGGCGCTTAAACCCAAATTTGAAAAAAGTAGTCAAGAAAGAGATTCTGAAATTGTTAGAGGCTCACGTGATATACCCCTTCAGTGACAGCACATGGGTTTCTCCTGTCCATGTGGTGCCTACGAAGGGAGGGATCACGGTCATTAAGAATGAAATGGATTAATTGATTCCTACAAGAACCATAACTGGTCACTGAATGTGTATAGAATATAGGAAGCTTAATTCAGCTACTAGAAAGGATCATTTTCCTCTTCCTTTTATTGATCAGATGCTTGAAAGACTTTCTAATCATCCTTAATATTGCTTTCTTGATAGTTACATGCCCTTATGGCACTTCGCATATCGAAGGATGCCATTCGGGTTGTGTAACGCACCAGCAACATTCAAGCGGTGCATGATGCCGATCTTCTCTCATCTTATAAAAGAGATGGTAGAAGTGTTTATGGATGACTTCTCTGTATATGGTGCGTTTTTTTCTGCTTGTTTGTTGAATCTTTGGAAGGTACTGAAGCGGTGTGAGGAGACAAACTTGGTGCTGAACTGGGAGAAGTGTCACTTCATGCTGAAGGAAGGGATTGTACTTGGCCACAAGATATCAGAGAAAAGAATAGAGGTTGATAAAGCTAAGGTTGAGGTCATAATGAGTCTTAAGCCGCCGGTTAATGTAAAGGGAGTGAGGATGTCACTACATTAACCGGCGGCTCAAGACTCATCATGACCTCAACCTTAGCTTTATCAACCTCTATTCCTTTCTCTGATATCTTGTGGCCGAGTACAATCCCTTCCTTCATCATGAAGTGACACTTCTCCCAGTTCAGCACCAAGTTTGTCTCCTCACACTGCTTAAGTACCTTGCAAAGATTCAACAAACAAGCAGAAAAAGACGCACCATATACAGAGAAGTCATCCATAATTACTTCTACCATCTCTTCAATTAGATCAGAGAAGATCGACATCATGCACCGCTGGAATATTGCTGGTGCATTACACAAACCAAATGGCATCCTTCTATATGCAAATGTGCCATAAGGGCATGTAAAACTCGTCTTCTCTTGATCGTTAATATAGATTGGTATTTGAAAGAAATCACTATAACCATCAAGAAAGCAATAACATGGATGATTAGCAAGTCTTTCAAGCATCTGATCAAAGAAAGGAAGAGGAAAATGATTCTTGTATGGTTCTTGTAGGAATCAATTCATCTTTTTCATTCTTAATGACTGTGATCCCTCCCTTCTTAGGCACCTGATATTGCTGCATATTTCATGTATTTTGCATATATATAAGTTAGTTTCTCATGCATTTACATTGCACTTTAGGCTAGTTTGCATCACTTTAGGTCCTAGAGTATTCTTGCACCAGCATATGCATGTTTCTTGCATTTTGCATCGCATTCAGGTTGTTTTCAGCTACTTTGGAGTCTTGGAAGATTTGTAGACGTGCTGAGGCTCGTGGGGAGGTTCGTGGGAACTTGGAGAATTCAGGAATGCTTGCTAAGGATCAGAGATCGAGAAGCGGATCGAGCATGGCCGGTCGATCTAGATGAGATCGACCAGAAGATCGAGTAGTTCATCTGATCCATGGGAACTGATCGAGACAGAGATCGAGTGAAATGATCGATCAAGGAGTACGGACGTAAATGACGCCATGCAGAGCGAGAGTCGGATCGACTCCACCACTCGATCCTCAAAAGATCGAGTCCAAGACCGAACGAAGCACTCGATCCACCGAAGAAGATCGAGACACAGATCGAGCTGAAGTCACGATGTCCGAAGACGATCGAGCGAGAAGCTCGATCTCGAGGTCGATCTCAGTGCACTTTAACCGTTTTTGGCCGCTAGCGATGGGGGACCATCGAGCTGTTTGGCCTATTTCGGGAAGGCGGCGATCGTACTTTTCCACCCATATTTTCACTTTATCTTTTTGAGTTTTTCTCTCGATTCGCAGGCGATTTCTCCATTGTTAGACCTTGAAGCTTTGTTCTTGAATATTGAATCGTTTAAGTTAAGAGTAATCATTTTCATGTCATGATTACTTGAGCCTTGAGTTGTAAAGCAGCACCAAACTCCCTTCGTTAAGCTCTTTAGGTACCAGCTTCTTGTTATGAGCAGCCTTGGTACATTCGTTGTAGATCCTAGCGCTTTCGTAAGCGTCCAGCCTTAGCTCATCAAGCTCGTGTAACTGGATCAACCGCTTCTCCTGAGCCGTCTTCAAATCAAAGTTGAGCCGCTTCACAGCCCACAACGCCGTATGTTCCAACTCAACGGGGAGATGACATCCTTTGCCGTAGAGAAGGGTGAAAGGAGTAGTACCAATGGGCGTTTTGAAAGCAGTCTGGTACGCCAACAAAGCGTCATCCAACTTCACCGCCCAATCCTTCCGAGTTATCCCAACAGTTCTCTCGAGTATCGCCTTTATCTGACGGTTAGAGACCTCCACTTGGCCACTCGTTTGAGGATGGTAAGGCGTAGCTACCTTGTGCGTCACGCCATACTTCCTTGGAAGATTTTCAAACAGCTTGTTGATGAAATGGCTTCCTCCGTCACCAGTATCGGTCAGGAGTGACCGACGTAAACCCAGCGGATAAATTTCGGTCACCAGCATCGATCAGAAGTGATCGACATAAACCCAGCAGATGAATTTCGGTCACCAGCATCGGTCAGGATTGACCGATAGGATTCATATAGACTGAAGATCAGCTCAGATGAGATGTTCATTCCGATTTGGCTCCGGCGTCCTTCATGAACTTCGTAGCCACTTGTGTTAGCTTTCGTTTGGAATTAGTTGCGAGTCATTCCCATCAGTGGATGAAGAGTTGCGGCGAATAAGGTGAGCACATGTCCATCTGGAGTTTTTACCGTTGATCTTGATCGACTTGAAGATCAGCTCGGACGAGTAGCCTCCGTCCCTATTCAGCATCTTCACTCTTCACGAAAGTTGCAGTTACGTGAGTTAGCTTTCAGGAGAACTTTGTTCAGGTCATTCTGATATGCCGTTCAACATATATAGCATTTTTTTGTGAAACCGCTCAACCCATATCGATCAAACGTATTGATCAATCAAGACCGATACAACGATCAGCCTAGACCGATACAACTGACCGATAAGCTGCCAGACTGAAGAGCATATATTTATAATTTTGCCATTTTCGCTTAGACTCCTATAAATACTTAAAATCCCTAATTTCTGGAGACACATCTCTTTATCCAGCAGTCTCTTCTTCTTTGTTTTAGGTTTTTGGTTTTGTAACTTGAATCTTTGTTTGATTTTAATAAAAGTTTGCATTTCTCTTAATCTTTTGTCTCGCTAATCATGATTAACTATCTTTTCTTTATAGATTTGATGGTTTTCACCATGTTTAGTGAGTTGTTTGCTTTAGGTTTGAGATTAGGGTAGATGGGGCGATTTTAGTGATTGTTTAGGTTGATTAGGGCTTAGATCGTCTCATTCCCTTTATTATATGATTATGCTTAATGCTTAGTACCTCTTTGTTGGAGAAGTTGATTTTAGGTTTTCACATCCACACCAAGTGTTTGATGAAATTCCTCAATGAAGTTCAATGCTTGAAAATGGTGTTTTGATAATCATGAGTCTGTGCATCTATCATTTCTTGCTTGAATGTGCTTATTGCCTAGTACCATATTAATGAGAAATTGCCTTTAGACATTGATTATGCATGAGAATGTGAATTGATGTTTGATATATTGTATAATAGATTAGTAAACCTAGCCTAAGAGATTAGATGTCTAGCATGCTAATTGGTTTTATGGAACTTGATTTTAATGCTTTATGATTATGTGTTTGAGTAAAGAGATTTATCTTGAATATGTGATTAGAAAAGAGACTAATGCCAAGAGATTGGATTAGTCTATGTTAGTGTTTCTTACCTAAGGTTGAGTGTTTAGAATTGCTTGTTTTGATCACCTTAGACATGAGCATGAATCACCCTATCTGCATTGCCTTGATCTTGAACCATCTTTTAGTCTTTGAAGTTTAGTTTTACTTTGCTTTAGTTCAGTTTTTACTCTTTTTTTGCTCTGTTTTTCTTTGCCATTACTGCTCTTTGCTTGCTTTCTTTTGCTTCTTTGCTTGCTCATTTAGGTTGTTAGACATCTAAAACTATCTATACCTGCTTGAATTAGGATCTTTACTGCATTCTTACTGTTTCATTCTCCCCTTTTGGATTGATAAAACCCTATGCTATACTAGAACTGATTAGTACAAGCTTGGTAATTGAATCAAGTCCCAAAAAGTCTTGTATCAATTTGGCGCCGTTGCCATTAGGGGAATGCTTTGTTCAGTAGGATTTGTAGAGATCTTGAGATCAAGCTTTGTTATTTTCGATTTTGGTTATTAATTTCTCTTTTGGTCTAGAATTTCTTTTGTAGGTACCACAACACTTGTTTTAAGTGTCTACAACTGCAACTGAGGTTCAAGGTCAAAGATTTTGGGTTTTCAGAATCAGAATTCAGCTGTTGAAGCATGGAAAAACATCAGTATGCTTCTGGTTTTGGTTTGCAAGGTCCACAAGGTCTTCAAGGGATCCAAGGCTTGCAAGGACAGCAAGGCCAACATGGTTTACAAGGAGCTTTGTTTCAAAGACCATTGAGACCTATTGGTGCTGCTGATATACATTCGAGTTATGCTTCAAGACAAGGTATTCTTCAACCCATTGAGACTCATCACTATGAGATCAAGAGCAGCATGATCACTATGGTTCAAGAGCAGAAGTTCTTTGGATTGCCCAACCAAGATCCTGTTGAACATTTGGATCACTTTGAGAGGATATGTGCTTTGACAAAGCTTAGTGGAGCTTCAGATGATGGTTTGAGGCTCAGATTTTTTCTATTCTCTCTTGGTGGTAGAGCTCAAATGTGGGAAAAGTCTTTAGCACAAGGCAGCATCAACACTTGGGAACAATGCAAAGGTGCTTTTTTAACCAAGTTCTTCTATCCTTCAAGAACTGCAAAATTCAGGAATGAGATCACAAACTTCAAACAGTGGTCTAATGAGAGCTTTGGAGACACTTGGGAATGGTTTAGAGGCTTCACTCATCAATACCCTCACCATGGCTTCACCAAAGAAATGCTACTATTCACACTATACAGAGGTGTTCTCCCAACAATAAGGATCTTTCTAGATACTGCAAGCAATGGTTACTTTCTTGGTAAAAATGTTGATGAAGGATGGCTTGTAGTAGAGAACATGGCACTCAGTAGTTGGGATTATGTTGATAATAAAGAGCAACACTCAAAGGCAACTGAAGAGAAGCTAGAGACAGCATTGTATGAGATGAAAGCCTTGCAAGAGAAAGTTAACTTGCTTATCAATGAGACCACTAAACCTCTTCCTAGTGTTGCTCTACAAAACCACTACAAAGAGCATCAAATCAAAGCTGTTCAACTACAAGAGGCGTTAGTGATGAATCAAGACCATGATGTTTGTGTACACCAGTCTTATGGAGACACTCATACTCAACAACATCAAGGTTCCTCTTCTCAAACAGTTGGCATCACCACTTCTCCACCTTCACATGATTTGGACTATAAAGAGATGCTCCTACAACTCCAACAACTTAATAATGGAGGATTTCAGAAGATGATGGCTGCTGAAATTCAAAGAAGTATGGCTGAAATTCATAGAAGCATGGCTGCTTAAATTCAAAGAAGTATTGCCTCCACCATCAACAACTTCCAATCCCAAATAGACTCCTTTACTATGCAGCTGAATAAACAAGAGAACAATGCTCAGCCAATCACCTCCATGAAGCCCTTACAGCACTGTTATGGTATCTCCTCCACTTCCCTAACTGATATTGCTGAGAAAGAACACTCTATTTCTGAGATTAATCCAAAGGTGACATCCTCTATCATCAATGTGGGCATTGAGTCTAAGTGTGGGGGAAGTGCTTTTCACTTGAGGTCAGCTAGTGATGCAAACGATGATGAAGAAGACAAAACCATTGAAGCTGAGGTTGTTGAAGCTGACATGGAGGTCAAACAAAGCCATTGAAGCTGCACCAGCACCACACTCTCAAGGAACTCTTGCATAAGAAGAACCCTTTGAAGAAGGGGAAAACACAGACGAAGAGGAGTGGTGGGCGCCACATGAAGTTTTTGATGGTACCAAGGAATACTTGATTGAAGTTTCTGATGTTAAAGAGAAGACTCAAGCTGCTATCCTTCCTGTTTACCAACCCACTATCCATTTTCCAGAAAGATTCAAAAAGCAGCTAGTACAGAAGTATGAGACCATCTATGCTGCTCAAATGGAAATGAGAGGTCTGAATGGTCAAGAGAAGCTTGAGAAACTAAGAGTTAAAACTGGAGCATCTGAGGTTAAGGAGCAGAACATCAAGAAGCTTGGTAATCCAGGAAAGTTTCTTGTCTCTTGTGAGCATGGTGAATTGGTTGTGGAAGAGGCCATGTGTGACACTGGTTCAAGTATCAATGTGATGTCTCTTGACTTGGCAACTAGGAATCACCAAGCTGCAACCATATGATTCCCAAATCACTTTTGTGGACTCTTCTTCTAGAACACCTGTTGGTCTCCTTGAAGACTTTTTTGTGAGGATTGGAGCATGCAAGATACCAACTGATTTTGTTGTGATGGAAATGGCTCACACTCAGAAGCCTTCTCTACTACTTGGGACTCCATTTCTGAACACAACAGGCGCTGATATTGAATTCACCAAAGGGAGAGTCGCCCTCATGAAGGTGGATGATGGAGTTAGCTATGCAATAAAACCTCCACCTTCAAGCTTTTGTCGAAGCATCACTAAGGTTGAGAAAGGAGGTGCTAAGAAGCCACCTAATGTAAAGAAAGAGCAGAGGGGATTCAAGGCTGAAGTGCTAAAAGAAGATAAAGATCCTCTTGATCACAATGAGTATGATGGTGAAGCCTTTGATGGTGCTTGTCTTCGTGAATTATTTGATGGAATCAAAGTGAAGCTGTATGGTGCACCAAGAGGACCAAGAAAGAGTTTCAGAAAAATCCATGAAATTTTCAAATTTTTTGGAACCAAAAATATCATTTAGTTGCATTTACATAACTAAGATTGAGTCTAGATGCATTTCATATAGGTTTGCATACATTTTCCTAGGGAGTAGATGACAAACACTTGTCAAGATGTTAATGTTTGAACTGTTTTCAATGCCTTGGTTATCTGTTGTTTGATTGCATTGTAGTGAGTTTGAAGTTAAGGCTGCACCATATCTTAAATTCTTGCATTGATATTCTTGTCTTATGCTGAAGCTTTCTTTGATTAGATTCCAACTCTATCTAATTAGAACCATAATCCTGACTTTAAATTATCTTGTTTGTGCATTGAAAGTGATTACATGGCTACCCATATAAATACTTGGATTATCTTCTTCCCTTCTTACCACACTTGTTAATCCAAGTAGCTGATCCTCATCATTATGGGACAGTTAACCACACCTAAACCAATCCTTCTTTCTGGACCTAAACACTCTTGTGAGAGTTGTGAGCCCTTGCATTGCATCATTTTCGATCTTATCTTGGCAAAAAGTGTTAGGAATAAGGCTGGCAAGGAGAAGCTCTCTTGTAGACACCAGCTTGCATTTTGAGATTGGTATTAGGTTAGGAGTTTGGGAAAGGGTAGTGTAAGCGGTTTGAGCTTTAATTGTTTACATCTTTGAGAAGAAGGAGAAGTATGGGATTGGTAGTATGGGGGAACAGTTCATTTTGTGGTTAAGTTAACTAGGAAGAAAGCTCAAAGAGCTAAAGAAGAAAGGTGCCAACAACAACAAAGCTTACAAAAGGACATTCAAAAGGAGTAATCAGACCAAGCAACCCACCAAAGGTGATGAAAATGGCGCCAATCATGCAATAAAGAAGAGCAAGTTCCAAAAAGAAGTCAACCACACAAGCAAAAGAAAAAGGAGTTTCCCCAAATATGAAGATGGAAGAGATCAAATGCTTTGGGAAAGGGTAGATTTAGGAGTTTCACTTGGGGTTTAAGAAGTTATTAGGTTCATCGTGGGTAAAAAGAGTTGAAGAGAGCTTTGATTTGCATGCATAGGTGTGCTTTTACCTTTAGCATTTTGCCTAACATAGAATCATTTCATTGAGTGATCCCCAAAATCTTTGAACCCTTATTTGAATGAGATCATTTTTATCTGATGACCATGTCCCTTGACTAAATGTTTTCACTTGATTTGCACAAACATGATCCATTGGTTACTGATTAATGAATGTTAAAGAGTTGGTTGATTTGAATGCTTGTGTAGGCTAAGCTTGAGGTCATTGTTTGCTATGATAGGTATGGCTAAAGTCTTTAAAGTAGAACAATCTCTTTGCATCTTAGAACCTATAACTTGAGCATTGATTCAATTTTTCCATTGACACCTTTAGTTTTGAGCTCCCACTTTCAAACCTCACTCTCCCATTTGTTCTTATTTGCTTGAGGACAAGCAAAAGACAAGTGTGGGGGTGTTGATATCTCTTGTATTTACATCATTTAGGCCTGCATTTAGTGCATGTTTTGGTTTTCTTTTGCATGTTTTCCTTATCCTTTGTCCCATTTTCTTTTCTTTTTAGACTTAGGTTGCATTTAGGGTTTAGTTTGCATTTTCTTTGCATAAAAAATGTTTACAGGTACTCATTGAGCTACAAGGAGCATGGGAGATGGTGGTGGCTGCAGCAAAAGACATGAAAAGAGCCAAGAAGAAGGTGAACCTTGTTGAAGCGGCCAGAAACATCACCTGACAAAACTGGCTCGGCAAAAGCATCTAATACACGATTCAGCTACAACAGTCTTCACCAATGTTGTAGCACCGTGAGTTAGCTTGCGGCTGGAGTTTGTTTCAGGTCATTCCTATCAGTGGTTAGAATGTTACAGACGTTTTCGTGAAACCGCTCAACCCCTATCAGTCTGTGCACGGAGGCTATCGGTCAGGAGTGACCAACATAAACCCAGCGAATGAATTTCGGTCACCACTGTTGGTCAGGAGTGACCGACATAAACCCAGCGGATGAATTTCGGTCACCAGCATCGATCAGAAGTGATCGACATAAACCCAGCGGATGAATTTCGGTCACCAGCATCGGTCAGGAGTGACAGATAGGATTCATATCGACTGAAGATCAGCTCTGATGAGATGTTTCCATTCCGACTTGGCTCCGGCGTCCTTCATCTACGATGTAGCCACTTGGGTTAGATTTTGTTTGGAATTAGTTGCGAGTCATTCCCATCAGTGGTTGAAGAGTTACGGCGAATAAGGTGAGCACATGTCCATCTGGAGTTTTTACCGTTGATCTTGACCGACTTGAAGATCCGCTCGGACGAGTAGCCTCCGTCCCTATTCAGCATCTTCACTCTTCACAAAAGTTGTATCCACGTGAGTTATCTTTCAGGAGAACTTGGTTTCAGGTCATTCCGATATGCCGTCCAACAGATATCGCAAGTTACGTTAAACCGCTCAACCCATATCAATCAAACATATCGATCAATCAAGACCGATACAACTGACCGATATGATTCATATCGATCAGCCAAGAATGATAAAACTGACCGATACGCTGCCAGACCGAAGACCATTTATTTACAATTTTGCCATTTTTGCTTAGACTCCTACAAATACTTAAAATCCCTAATTTCTGGAGACACATCTCTTTATCCAGTAGTCTCTTCTTCTTTGTTTTAGGTTTTTGGTTTTGTAACTTGAATCTTTTTTTGATTTTAATAAAAGTTTGCATTTCTCTTAATCTTTTGTCTCTCTAATCATGATTAACTATCTTTTCTTCATAGATTTGATGGTTTTCACCATGTTTAGTGAGTAGTTTGTTTTAGGTTTGAGATTAGGGTAGATGGGGCGATTTTAGTGATTGTTTAGGTTGATTAGGGCTTAGATCGTCTCATTCCCTTTATTATATGATTATGCTTAATGCTTAGTACCTCTTTGTTGGAGAAGTTGATTTTAGGTTTTCACATCCACACCAAGTGTTGATGAAATTCCTGAATGAAGTTCAATGCTTGAAAATGGTGTTTTGATAATCATGAGTCTGTGCATCTATCATTTCTTGCTTGAATGTGCTTATTGCCTAGTACCATATTGATGAGAAATTGCCTTTAGACATTGATTATGCATGAGAATGTTAATTGATGTTTGATATATTGTATAATAGATTAGTAAACCTAGCCTAAGAGATTATATGTCTAGCATGCTAATTAGTTTATGGAACTTGATTTTAATGCTTGATGATTATGTGTTTGAGTAAAGAGATTTATCTTGAATATGTGACTAGAAAAGAGACTAATGCCAAGAGATTGGATTAGTCTATGTTAGTGTTCCTTACCTAAGGTTGAGTGTTTAGAATTGCTTGTTTTGATCACCCTAGACATGAGCATGAATCACCCTATCTGCATTGCCTTGATCTTGAACCATCTTTTAGTCTTTGAAGTTTAGTTTTACTTTGCTTTAGTTCAGTTTTTACTCTTTTTTTGCTCTGTTTTTCTTTGCCATTACTGCTCTTTGCTTGCTTTCTTTTGCTTCTTTGCTTGCTCATTTAGGTTGTTAGACATCTAAAACTATCTATACCTGCTTGAATTAGGATCTTTACTGCATTCTTACTGTTTCATTCTCCCCTTTTGGATTGATAAAACCCTATGCTATACTAGAACTGATTAGTACAGCGGTAATTGAATCAAGTCCCAAAAGGTCTTGTATCAATTTGGCGCCGTTGCCATTAGGGGAATGCTTTGTTCAGTAGGATTTGTAGAGATCTTGAGATCAAGCTTTGTTATTTTCGATTTTGGTTATTAATTTCTCTTTTGGTCTAGAATTTCTTTTGTAGGTACCACAACACTTGTTTTAAGTGTCTACAACTGCAACTGAGGTTCAAGGTCAAAGATTTTGGGTTTGCAGAATCAGAATTCAGCTGTTGAAGCATGGAAGAACATCAGTATGCTTCTTGTTTTGGTTTGCAAGGTCCACAAGGTCTTCAAGGGATCCAAGGCTTGCAAGGACAGCAAGGTCAACATGGTTTACAAGGAGCTTTGTTTCAAAGACCATTGAGACCTATTGGTGCTGCTGATATACATTCGAGTTATGCTTCAAGACAAGGTATTCTTCAACCCATTGAGACTCATCACTATGAGATCAAGAGCAGCATGATCACTATGGTTCAAGAGCAGAAGTTCTTTGGATTGCCCAACCAAGATCCTGTTGAACATTTGGATCACTTTGAGAGGATATGTGCTTTGACAAAGCTTAGTGGAGCTTCAGATGATGGTTTGAGGCTCAGATTTTTTCCATTCTCTCTTGGTGGTAGAGCTCAAATGTGGGAAAAGTCTTTAGCACAAGGCAGCATCAACACTTGGGAACAATGCAAAGGTGCTTTTTTAACCAAGTTCTTCTATCCTTCAAGAACTGCAAAATTCAGGAATGAGATCACAAACTTCAAACAGTGGTCTAATGAGAGCTTTGGAGACACTTGGGAAAGGTTTAGAGGCTTCACTCATCAATACCCTCACCATGGCTTCACCAAAGAAATGCTACTATTCACACTATACAGAGGTGTTCTCCCAACAATAAGGATCTTTCTAGATACTGCAAGCAATGGTTACTTTCTTGGTAAAAATGTTGATGAAGGATGGCTTGTAGTAGAGAACATGGCACTCAGTAGTTGGGATTATGTTGATAATAAAGAGCAACACTCAAAGGCAACTGAAGAGAAGCTAGAGACAGCATTGTATGAGATGAAAGCCTTGCAAGAGAAAGTTAACTTGCTTATCAATGAGACCACTAAACCTCTTCGTAGTGTTGCTCTACAAAACCACTACAAAGAGCATCAAATCAAAGCTGTTCAACTACAAGAGGCGTTAGTGATGAATCAAGACCATGATGTTTGTGTATACCAGTCTTATTGAGACACTCATACTCAACAACATCAAGGTTCCTCTTCTCAAACAGTTGGCATCACCACTTCTCCACCTTCACATGATTTGGACTATAAAGAGATGCTCCTACAACTCCAACAACTTAATAATGGAGGATTTCAGAAGATGATGGCTGCTGAAATTCAAAGAAGTATGGCTGAAATTCATAGAAGCATGGCTGCTTAAATTCAAAGAAGTATTGCCTCCACCATCAACAACTTCCAATCCCAAATAGACTCCTTTACTATGCAGCTGAATAAACAAGAGAACAATGCTCAGCCAATCACCTCCATGAAGCCCTTACAGCACTGTTATGGTATCTCCTCCACTTCCCTAACTGATATTGCTGAGAAAGAACACTCTATTGCTGAGATTACTCCAAAGGTGACATCCTCTATCATCAATGTGGGCATTGAGTCTAAGTGTGGGGGAAGTGCTTTTCACTTGAGGTCAGCTAGTGATGCAAACGATGATGAAGAAGACAAAACCATTGAAGCTGAGGTTGTTGAAGCTGACATGGAGGTCAAACAAAGCCATTGAAGCTGCACCAGCACCACACTCTCAAGGAACTCTTGCATAAGAAGAACCCTTTGAAGAAGGGGAAAACACAGACGAAGAGGAGTGGTGGGCGCCACATGAAGTTTTTGATGGTACCAAGGAATACTTGATTGAAGTTTCTGATGTTAAAGAGAAGACTCAAGCTGCTATCCTTCCTGTTTACCAACCCACTATCCATTTTCCAGAAAGATTCAAAAAGCAGCTAGTACAGAAGTATGAGACCATCTATGCTGCTCAAATGGAAATGAGAGGTCTGAATGGTCAAGAGAAGCTTGAGAAACTAAGAGTTAAAACTGGAGCATCTGAGGTTAAGGAGCAGAACATCAAGAAGCTTGGTAATCCAGGAAAGTTTCTAGTCTCTTGTGAGCATGGTGAATTGGTTGTGGAAGAGGCCATGTGTGACACTGGTTCAAGTATCAATGTGATGTCTCTTGACTTGGCAACTAGGAATCACCAAGCTGCAACCATATGATTCCCAAATCACTTTTGTGGACTCTTCTTCTAGAACACCTGTTGGTCTCCTTGAAGACTTTTTTGTGAGGATTGGAGCATGCAAGATACCAACTGATTTTGTTGTGATGGAAATGGCTCACACTCAGAAGCCTTCTCTACTACTTGGGACTCCATTTCTGAACACAACAGGCGCTGATATTGAATTCACCAAAGGGAGAGTCGCCCTCATGAAGGTGGATGATGGAGTTAGCTATGCAATAAAGCCTCCACCTTCAACCTTTTGTCGAAGCATCACTAAGGTTGAGAAAGGAGGTGCTAAGAAGCCACCTAATGAAAAGAAAGAGCTGAGGGGATTCAAGGCTGAAGTGCTAAAAGAAGATAAAGATCCTCTTGATCACAATGAGTATGATGGTGAAGCCTTTGATGGTGCTTGTCTTCGTGAATTATTTGATGGAATCAAAGTGAAGCTGTATGGTGCACCAAGAGGACCAAGAAAGAGTTTCAGAAAAATCCATGAAATTTTCAAATTTTTTGGAACCAAAAATATCATTTAGTTGCATTTACATAACTAAGATTGAGTCTAGATGCATTTCATATAGGTTTGCATACATTTTCCTAGGGAGGTGATGACAAACACTTGTCAAGATGTTAATGTTTGAACTGTTTTCAATGCCTTGGTTATCTGTTGTTTGATTGCATTGTAGTGAGTTTGAAGTTAAGGCTGCACCATATCTTGAATTCTTGCATTGATATTCTTGTCTTATGCTGAAGCTTTCTTTGATTAGATTCCAACTCTATCTAATTAGAACCATAATCCTGACTTTAAATTATCTTGTTTGTGCATTGAAAGTGATTACATGGCTACCCATATAAATACTTGGATTATCTTCTTCCCTTCTTACCACACTTGTTAATCCAAGTAGCTGATCCTCATCATTATGGGACAGTTAACCACACCTAAACCAATCCTTCTTTCTGGACCTAAACACTCTTGTGAGAGTTGTGAGCCCTTGCATTGCATCATTTTCGATCTTATCTTGGCAAAAAGTGTTAGGAATAAGGCTGGCAAGGAGAAGCTCTCTTGTAGACACCAGCTTGCATTTTGAGATTGGTATTAGGTTAGGAGTTTGGGAAAGGGTAGTGTAAGCGGTTTGAACTTTAATTGTTTACATCTTTGAGAAGAAGGAGAAGTATGGGATTGGTAGTATGGGGGAACAGTTCATTTTGTGGTTAAGTTAACTAGGAAGAAAGCTCAAAGAGCTAAAGAAGAAAGGTGCCAACAACAACAAAGCTTACAAAAGGACATTTAAAAGGAGTAATCAGACCAAGCAACCCACCAAAGGTGATGAAAATGGCGCCAATCATGCAACAAAGAAGAGCAAGTTCCAAAAAGAAGTCAACCACACAAGCAAAAGAAGAAGGAGTTTCCCCAAATATGAAGATGGAAGAGATCAAATGCTTTGGGAAAGGGTAGATTTAGGAGTTTCACTTGGGGTTTAAGAAGTTATTAGGTTCATCGTGGGTAAAAAGAGTTGAAGAGAGCTTTGATTTGCATGCATAGGTGTGCTTTTACCTTTAGCATTTTGCCTAACATAGAATCATTTCATTGAGTGATCCCCAAAATCATTGAACCCTTATTTGAATGAGATCATTTTTACCTGATGACCATGTCCCTTGACTAAATGTTTTCACTTGATTTGCACAAACATGATCCATTGGTTACTGATTAATGAATGTTAAAGAGTTGGTTGATTTGAATGCTTGTGTAGGCTAAGCTTGAGGTCATTGTTTGCTATGATAGGTATGGCTAAAGTCTTTAAAGTAGAACAATCTCTTTGCATCTTAGAACCTATAACTTGAGCATTGATTCAATTTTTCCATTGACACCTTTAGTTTTGAGCTCCCACTTTCAAACCTCACTCTCCCATTTGTTCTTATTTGCTTGAGGACAAGCAAAAGACAAGTGTGGGGGTGTTGATATCTCTTGTATTTACATCATTTAGGCCTGCATTTAGTGCATGTTTTGGTTTTCTTTTGCATGTTTTCCTTATCCTTTGTCCCATTTTCTTTTCTTTTTAGACTTAGGTTGCATTTAGGGTGTAGTTTGCATTTTCTTTGTATAAAAAATGTTTACAGGTACTCATTGAGCTACAAGGAGCATGGGAGATGGTGGTGGCTGCAGCACAAGACATGAAAAGAGCCAAGAAGAAGGTGAACCTTATTGAAGCGGCCAGAAACATCACCTGACAAAACTGGCTCGGCAAAAGCATCTAATACACGATTCAGCTACAACAGTCTTCACCAATGTTGTAGCACCGTGAGTTAGCTTGCGGCTGGAGTTTGTTTCAGGTCATTCCTATCAGTGGTTAGAATGTTACAGACGGTTTCGTGAAACCGCTCAACCCCTATCAGTCTGTGCACGGAGGCTATCGGTCAGGAGTGACCGACATAAACCCAGCGAATGAATTTCGGTCACCAGTGTTGGTCAGGAGTGACCGACATAAACCCAGCGGATGAATTTCGGTCACCAGCATCGATCAGAAGTGATCGACATAAACCCAGCGGATGAATTTCGGTCACCAGCATCGGTCAGGAGTGACAGATAGGATTCATATCGACTGAAGATCAGCTCTGATGAGATGTTTCCATTCCGACTTGGCTCTGGCGTCCTTCATCTACGATGTAGCCACTTGGGTTAGATTTTGTTTGGAATTAGTTGCGAGTCATTCCCATCAGTGGTTGAAGAGTTACGGCGAATAAGGTGAGCACATGTCCATCTGGAGTTTTTACCGTTGATCTTGACCGACTTGAAGATCCGCTCGGACGAGTAGCCTCCGTCCCTATGCAGCATCTTCACTCTTCACAAAAGTTGTATCCACGTGAGTTATCTTTCAGGAGAACTTGGTTTCAGGTCATTCCGATATGCCGTCCAACAGATATCGCAAGTTACATTAAACCGCTCAACCCATATCAATCAAACATATCGATCAATCAAGACCGATACAACTGACCGATATGATTCATATCGATCAGCCAAGAATGATAAAACTGACCGATACGCTGCCAGACCGAAGACCATTTATTTACAATTTTGCCAATTTTGCTTAGACTCCTACAAATACTTAAAATCCCTAATTTCTGGAGACACATCTCTTTATCCAGCAGTCTCTTCTTCTTTGTTTTAGGTTTTTGGTTTTGTAACTTGAATCTTTTTTTGATTTTAATAAAAGTTTGCATTTCTCTTAATCTTTTGTCTCTCTAATCATGATTAACTATCTTTTCTTCATAGATTTGATGGTTTTCACCATGTTTAGTGAGTAGTTTGTTTTAGGTTTGAGATTAGGGTAGATGGGGCGATTTTAGTGATTGTTTAGGTTGATTAGGGCTTAGATCGTCTCATTCCCTTTATTATATGATTATGCTTAATGCTTAGTACCTCTTTGTTGGAGAAGTTGATTTTAGGTTTTCACATCCACACCAAGTGTTGATGAAATTCCTGAATGAAGTTCAATGCTTGAAAATGGTGTTTTGATAATCATGAGTCTGTGCATCTATCATTTCTTGCTTGAATGTGCTTATTGCCTAGTACCATATTGATGAGAAATTGCCTTTAGACATTGATTATGCATGAGAATGTTAATTGATGTTTGATATATTGTATAATAGATTAGTAAACCTAGCCTAAGAGATTATATGTCTAGCATGCTAATTAGTTTATGGAACTTGATTTTAATGCTTGATGATTATGTGTTTGAGTAAAGAGATTTATCTTGAATATGTGACTAGAAAAGAGACTAATGCCAAGAGATTGGATTAGTCTATGTTAATGTTCCTTACCTAAGGTTGAGTGTTTAGAATTGCTTGTTTTGATCACCCTAGACATGAGCATGAATCACCCTATCTGCATTGCCTTGATCTTGAACCATCTTTTAGTCTTTGAAGTTTAGTTTTACTTTGCTTTAGTTCAGTTTTTACTCTTTTTTTGCTCTGTTATTCTTTGCCATTACTGCTCTTTGCTTGCTTTCTTTTGCTTCTTTGCTTGCTCATTTAGGTTGTTAGACATCTAAAACTATCTATACCTGCTTGAATTAGGATCTTTACTGCATTCTTACTGTTTCATTCTCCCCTTTTGGATTGATAAAACCCTATGCTATATCTGCTTGAATTAGGATCTTGATAAACCGCCAGTAGAAGCCAGCGTGTCCCAAGAAACTCTGTATCCCCTTGACATTAACCATCGGCTCAAGAATCATCATGTCTTTGCGTTGTCAACCTCTATCCCTTGCTCAGATATCTCTTGACCGAGTACAATCCCTTCCTTCACCATGAAGTGACACTTCTCCCGGTTCAGCACCAAGTTTGTCTCCTCACATCTCTTGAGTACCCTGCAAAGATTAGACAAACAAGCACTAAAAGAAGCACCATATACAGAAAAGAAGCACCATATACAGAAAAGTCATCCATCTCCTATATAAGATCAGAGAAGATTGACATCATGCACCTTTGAAAGGTTGCTGGAGCATTACATATCCCAAAAGGCATCCTTCGATATGCAAAGGTACTATAAGGGCATGTGAAAGTTGTCTTTTCTTGGTCATTTGGATGAATAGGGATTTGAAAGAAACCGCTGTATCCATCTAAGAAACAATAGTATGGATGATTAGCAAGTCTCTCTAACATTTGGTCAATAAAAGGAAGAGGAAAATGATCATTTCTAGTAGCTGAATTGAGCTTCCTATAATCTATACACATTTGATGACCACTTATGGTTCTAGAAGGAAACAATTCATCTTTTTCATTCTTAATGACTGTGATTCCCCCTTTCTTAGGCACCACATGGACTGGATAAACCCACGTGCTGTCACTGATAGGGTATATCACATCAGCCTCTAACAATTTCAAGATCTCTTTCTTAACTACTTCTTTCAAGTTCGGGTTCAATTGTCTTTGATGTTCAATAGAAGAAGAGTTTTAATTCTCTAAGTGAATCCTATGAGTACAAAGCATTGTTGAAAGGCCCTTGATGTCACTGAGAGAGTACCCAATGACCTTCCTATACTTTCTCAACTCTTTAAGAAGCGAGTTTAACTCATCATCACTCAGACTTTCATTCACAATCACGGGATAAGTCTCATTACGCCCTAAGAAAGCATTCCTTAGCCCTTTTGGGAGCTCCTTTAGGTCCACCTTTGGGGCTAGCAGCTCGCTCCAGTCCTCCTCATGGCTTGTGTTAACGTTGCCGTCCTCAGTAGCCTCCTTAGAACCCGAGTCGTGAGCTTTAAGGCTGCCATCTTGAACCGTTGTCCTTTCTGAGATCAAGTCACCCAGTCGGTCTTCCACTCGTTCTGGTCCGGATCGAGTAACTTCACTCGATTCACCTACTCGATTGGATGTGGATCGAGCAGGAGATCGAGTCCCCGACTCGTTCTCTGAACTGATCGATTGGCCTCTCTCGATCTTCTTATCGTTCTCTTTTCTGGATCGACAAACCTCCTCGATCTTCTTGTCGATGGCTGTCCTGGATCGAGAGATCTCCTCGATTTCATGAT
The DNA here is from genome assembly GCA_911865555.2 of Thlaspi arvense. Taxonomy (NCBI): domain Eukaryota; kingdom Viridiplantae; phylum Streptophyta; class Magnoliopsida; order Brassicales; family Brassicaceae; genus Thlaspi; species Thlaspi arvense. Next base: position 20,036,609 of record OU466860.2, read on the forward strand.
CGATCTCTAGGCGCCCGCCTTCATCATCTTTCACAACTTTTCTAGAATCAAGGAGATGAACGTATTCTTGAGTCTGCTCACAAAGAAAACCAAACTCTCCATAATTTTTTGTCAAGGGCAGCTGCAAGTGATCTTCCTGTACCAACTCCTCAAGCAACTCATCAGCTAGAGCATCCAAAGTCTAAATGTAGAAAGCTTGCCCTCTAATGGTTGGCTTCTTCAAGACTTCATTGATATCAAAGTCCAGCTTGATGTCCTTGCCGAAGTGTAGAGAGATCTTGCCGTTCTTCACGTCAATGATGGCTCTAGTCAAATGGTTGAACTTATGCATAATGCTATAAGTAAAGGCAATTGATGTATATATGACTAGACTCTCATCTACCCATATACACTAACAATGATCCTAAAATCCTCTCTCATTATTTTTTTTCTTCTTTTTCTTTTTAAGCTCACTCACCCTCCTAGAGATTACCCATAAACAACAAGGCAAGATGCCAAGCAAAACCCAAATAAACACAAATCATTCACCCTTTCCTATAGCTAGTGGGATGGTCACAAAAACATTTTTGGCTCTTTTCTTTTCTTTTGATAGCTCTCTTCTCATTGACATTTTTTTCTTTTAAACACTCAGGCCTTTTTGGCTATTTTCTTAAACATAATTTTTTTTGTTTTTTTTTAGCTATCTCTTTCTTTGTTTTCTTTACTAGAGCTTTCCTTTGAAAACAAGACCACCCACTTAAAACTATGAACCCTTTTATCAAATCCAAAACACCAACTCTTTGTAAAACCGCAACAAGAAAGCAAAAACAATCAACACCCATGCGATCCCATCCTATCCCTAAGCCTAAAACTAGCTTCAATATGCAATGCTAGCATCAAAAAGAAAGTCTAATCATGTCGCCTAAACCTAATACTTTATGCCAAGTTCAAACCGAAAATAAGGCCTCACAATGATGTCACACAAGAATATTGGCTTGAAAGGAAGGTATGTGTCAAGGTAAGAAGTTCTATTCAGGCTTAGAAGAGAGTGGTGAAAGGGAAAAGAAAGCCTAAATATGTAAATGATCCATGCATCCTTTTTCAAATGCATAAGTATGATAATTCAAAGATTCAAATTAAGGTTACACTTATTAGGAAAGGATTCAATTCATGAATGTTCAAATTAAGCCACGAAAATCAAAACAAATGATCCAAATATGGTTAGAGCTCACTTTCAAAGTATGTACAATGCATCAAAGAACTACTAACTAGGGCCTTGAAACAATTCATGAGCTTAAAACACTTTTCAAGAAAAAATTAATATCATTGCTCCCTAATGTAAGTGTAGACAACCTAAATGCTTAAAATTCTAGACTCAATCTTACAATATTTAACAATGCAAATGCAAGCTACATGAATTTTTTTTGAAATTTTTTTTAAAAGTTTTATGATTTTTTTGTATTTTTCTATTCCTTAGATGATGCAATGCAAGACTCAAGGATGATAACAAAAAATAAGAACCAAATAACACAAGTCAAAGCACACACTCCCCCAAACTTGAATAACACCGTCTCGATGGCAAATAAATTCAAGACGAGTTCAAAAACTCAAAGCCGAAACAAGAAAAATGCATGTTATTTACAAGGTTGTGTGTTGGTACCTCGCAGCTAAGCATGGCTGGAGCTTGAGGATGCTCCAGACTTCTTGCTCTTTCTAGGAGTGTCGTGGGTGCTCGCCTTGCCTTTTTCCTTGCTCGTGCCTTCATGGAGAGAGCGGCGTGCAGCTTGGTTGCTTCCTTGAGGCTCACGGATCTCTATACCACTGGTCGATATCCTCCTCTTCTCCGGTTGCTCAACCTCCTCACTTGAAGACGCATCAGATGAGCTTCCTTGTAGATCCTTGATCTTCTTGGCAAGATTCTTGATCATCTTGCTCTGCCATTTGCTGATCTTGTGCTGAACCTTAACAACCGAAGCAAGAAAATTTTCTGTTTTTGTCCTTCGCTCATAATCAAGTTTTGGGAGGTCAAAGCTCACTGGCATCACGGCATCTGAGGGAGGCGACTCTGATGGTGCACGAGGGATCTGAGGTGGTGCAGCTGTGCCTTCAAGTGGTGAAAACCATTCCCTATCGTTCGGTAGGAACTCAATCGTGCCAACATTCTCTAGGTGGGTCTCATCATAGTTTGGTAGGATGCAAAACTTCTACTCATTCTCAGTGTTGGTGAACAAGTAGGCATATAACCCTGGAGCTTGCGTGGGACCTAAGGAGTCCGTGTTACACATGTAGGGCTCGTCCATGTAGGCTCTTTCTGCGCAAGGTGCAAACTCCTGAAGAGGAACTCCGGCTTGTGTGAAGAACGGTGTGAGGAAGCCTCCAATAAGCGCTGAGCTCGCCTTACACCTCAATACCCACACCTTGTACTTGACCTAACAAGAGGCCAAGATACAACCGTAGTTGACATCATTGCCTAGTTCATCCACCATCGGCTCATCATTCTCCTTGGCATCGTAAAGAACCTTCTTAATCCCTTGGAAGAGGAAACACAGCTCGTTCTTGGTTATCTTCATTCTGTCTCTTTACCTTTTCGTTCTCTTTGGTTTTCAGGCGATTTGCCATTGTATAACTTCGAGTTTTTCTTGCTTTTGCACTTTGAATTTTGAACCTTTTGCTTTTAATCACTGAAATTAAGAAGGTTGCATTTTGCATCGCAATCAGGTTGTTTTCGGCTACTTTGGAGCTATGGAAGACTTGTGGACGCGCGAAGGCTCGTGAGGAAGTCCGTGGACACTTGGAGAAATCAGGATTGCACGCTATCGACCAGAAGAACGAGTATGGAGCCCGATTTGGAGTACAGACGTAGACGACGCCATGCAGATCGAGGACCGGATTGAGCGTCCAACCCGATCAGCACAAGATCGACTCAGAGATCGACCAAGAGCCATCCAATCCAAGACAAGATCGAGTGCCAGATCGAGCCTTATGATCGATCCCAGACCAACCTTATCCATCCAGCTTGTTTTTGGGCCGTAGCAAAGGGGGGGGACCAGTTGCGGTTTGGCCATTTTTGGCAAAAAGCAACGATCCCATTCAATATTCCACCCTGTCGACTACTTTTCTATCACCTCTCTCATTTTAGGCGATTCGCCATTGTTAGAATTCGAGCTTTTCTTGTTTTTGTTTTTGAATAATGGATCGTTTAAGTTAAATCAATCGTTTTTCATGTTTAGTTCTTCGTTTATTTAGTTTCGTACGGTTTATTTTATGAGTCGCGAGTAGTTTCATCGAGTTTTGGGGTTGAGAGGATTCAAGGGCGTCGAAAAGGGATTTCAAGTTTGGTGTTTTCTTGTTCTTCATGGCTTTCTCTTCTAGGATGTCGAGTTCTTAAGGCTTAAAGAATCTCAGGCCAAGATCTTTATCATCAGAGAGAACTCTTACCTTGACAGGATCCAGAGATCTCTGAAAATCGCATCCTAGAGACTAGTTACTCTTTCCCAAACGCCATGGTAGTTTAGGGGACTAGTTAAGCCGCGTGTTTGAAATCTGGTTTCCATGCCCTTCAATCTCTTTTTCCGCCAAACGCCATGGGTCTGGCAGAGACAATGAAGGAGTGATCCATACCACACGCCATGGTTGTATCTTGTTTTGTTTTCAAGGCTTAGAGAATCTCACAAAGTGAGTTGATCTTGAGTTTTCAAACCAAGCTTGGACCTTTGAGACCCATGAACATGAATCTCAACCCTACACCCTCTTTCTTAGTATTCTTACATCTCTGTTATTCATTCGTTTGTTATCTGTTGCATCCTGGTCATTAGTTTCGTTGCATTTGAACTTTTAGACGAGATCGATCGTTGTTGCTCGATCTAGTGGTCGATCCTGTGGTTGATCCACTAGTCGATTTTTATAAATTCATAGCTTTACATTTTAATCATTCTGTTTATTCATCGTGGAAGTTCACTCGTTCCTGGTAATTTTAAAATAGTTTTGCCTTACATTTAGTCGTTGCATCTAGTTTTTAGGATTTTCACAAAACCGTTCATCATTTTCCTAGCTTTACTCGATCCTTGCATTCTCATTGCACTTTCTAGCTCCTCGGTTGGATTGATTCCTCTTGCATGCTATAATATGACTGTGTGCTGCTTGATTTTTGATAACCTCCTGTTGCACTGTATCACTCCCTTTTGACATTGCTAATAAGCTGTTATCAGTGAGTTGGCTCCTCTCCACATGCCAAGAAGTTTACAATGTCAACGTACTGATATATCATGGTTTTTGCTGGTTTTTAACCATGGTATAAGTCTTGTTTATAGAGTCTTTTTAGTATTTTTCGAGTCCTATAGAGTCTTTGCAGGTCTAGGTACGAATGGAGCATAATTGTGGATTCTGGAACCTTTTAGAGCTATACTGAAGTTGATGTTGAAAGGACCAAGTCGGAGGGCATTAAGGAACAGGGTGTCGATCGACACCCACTACTTGGTGTCGATCGACACCGGTCATGGTCGTGAGGAAGTATAAAAGCTCATTGGAAGTAATTGCAACTTGGCCCAGAAGTTTCTCACTATTTGCACTTTTGCCCTAGTTCGTGTTTAGACTTGTATTTAGGTTTTCTAAGCCATTGTTAGGCAAATATTCTGATATTCATTGAGACTAAGAGAGAGATTAGATTGATAGCTTTTGGGGAGACAAATCCATACTCTGTAGAGAAGAATTTCGAACCCCTTCGTCTTTTACTTTATTTTCTTAATGCAATATTATTCAGTCATGATTTGTGTTTCACTTGCTATGTTTGAGTAATCTGTTAGTTAGGTTTTGGGTTATTCAGAGGTTGATAATGAGTTGTTAGAACTACAAAACAGGAAGGATAAATCATTTGGTTCTTCATCTTGATTGCTTAAATACTGGTTTTATGACTGATCACCTAGAATTCAGATCTTAGGTTGTTCGGCTATTCTGATTTCTGTTGAGTTTCTGTCGAGTAACTTTGGACTGATCGATCTGAATTATACTGTTTACGAGGGAATACAGCTTCTTGCCCGAGAAAAAGTGACCGGGTTGAGAGATAGCCGAGAGGTGTGGAGTTTTAGCCTGACCAGTCTGAGCGATAGCCGAGAAATCGCAAGTGTGTCCGAGTATCTCAGTTCTGATCGAGAAATCACTGAGATTCTTTCGACCAAAACGTTTGTTTCTGTGTCTAAGGTGAGTGCGTGACTGTAGTCTGTATCTAGAATTGTTGGATTGCTAGGTTATCTGATTTTCATTGATTGCTTGGGTAAGTTAGTGGTTTCTGCTTAGCAAGGTCAATGTTTCTGTGATTGTGAATGGTTAAGTGTGAACCGTGGTCAATACGTGATGTCTAACAAGCTGTGTGAATGTCCGGATCGAGTTACTAGCTCAAGGGGATGTGTGAATCTCGCTTGGAGCAGTACCGATGCCATGTGAGGCTTCACAAGTAGTTGAGATGATCATAGGACCGTGCTGTTTTATGTACTTGCTTGCTAAGTGATAATGTGAATTGTATAACTGATAGTATGATGCGTTTTCTGGTACTTGCTAAGGTGTTACGGGATGACCGTATTCACTAAGTATTTATCAAATAATTATGCCTCTCTGTTTGAGTGTGCAGGTAAGGATAAAGTCCAGGGCGAGTAGCTCTGAAGGCGGACTGGAAGGCAGTGAAGGAAAGGGGTGGATTAGGACTGGGTTTTGGGATTCATGTTCTGAGTTTGAGTTTCTATTTAAGTACTTGTGTTAGTGCCTTATGAGTTGAACCGAATCTGATAAGTTAGTATGTTATTGAATCCGAATTCTGTTAAGTGTTTCTGGAATAACTATGCAATGAGAATGGATGTCTTTTGATTGGTAAAATCCCTAAAAACTAAATGCAAGTGTCAAATGCAAGGCAAAACAATTTTAAAACCCCTGGAAGAGGGTTAACTAACGGGAGGAACAAGCGGAATGACAAAAATGCAAGGCTATTAAAAAACCAAAAATCGACTAGTGGATCGACCACAGGAACGACCACTAGATCGAGCAATATGGATCGATGTCGTCTAACAACTTAAACTGATGAATGATGCGATGGATTAATGAACAAGATGCAAACTTTATGATGACAGAATGATAAGCTAGGGTTTAAAACACTAAGAAACAGGGTCTAGGGTTGAGGTTCATATTCAAGGGTCTCAAAGATTAAAGCTTGGTTTGAAAACATATAGATTTACTCCTTTAGGAGGTTTCTCTAAGCCTTGAAAACAAAACAAGAACCATTCATGGCGTGTGGTATGGTTCACTCCCTCAATCTCTTCTCCAAACCCATGGCTTGTGGTGGAAAAAGAGATCGAAGGGCAAGGAACACAGATTTCAAACAACGACCTAACTAGTGTCCTTTACAACCATGGCGTGTGGGAAGGGAAAGACTAGCCTCTAGGATCTGATTTTCCAGGACATATGAATCCTGTCAAGGTAAGACATCCCTTGGATCATAGAGATCTTGGCGTGAGACTCTCTAAGCCTTAAATACTCAAGATCCTAGAAGAGAAGGTAATGAAGAACAAGAAAATTCAAAACTTTAACCTTTTCAACCCCTTTTGAATCGCCTCAACCGATCAACCCAAACGAAACGACTCACTACTCATAAAGAAAACCGAACAGAACGCAATAAACAGAAAGCTAAGCATGATCAACGATTAATTAAAGTGAAAGATTGAGCAAAGGAAGGCGATCCAACAAGAAGATCGAGTGAGCTGCTAGATCCAGAAATCGATTCCTGAGGAGCCTTATCCGTCCAGCTGGTTTTGGCATCTAGCGAGGGGACCATTGAGAGTTGTTCGGCCATTTTAGGAAAAGACGGCCATCACTTTCTATTATGCACACTTTGTCTTAGCTTTTTCTGTTCTTGATCTTAGGTGAATCCACCATTGCAAAACCTTAAGCTTTCTTTTAGTTTTTGAACTTGAATCTTTAAATATTAAGCAGTTTTTCTTTAATCACTGTTTAATCATGCTTGGTTCTTTGTTTATTGCGCTTCATTCGGTTTCAAAGATGAATAGTGAGTAGTTTTCTTTTGAGATTTGCGGTTGAGGCGATTCAAAGGGTTTAAGAGGTTTAAGTTTTGTGTTTTTCTTGTTCTTCATTCCTTCTCTTCTAGGATCTTGGGGTCTTAAGGCCTAGAGAGTCTTGGAAAAGATCTCTATGATTCCAAGGCTATCTTACCCTGACCAGATTCAGATGTCCTAGAAAACTAAGTCCTAGAAACTAATCGGCCCTCTCCCAAATGCCATGGATGTAGAGGGGATTAGTTAGGTCATAGATTGAAATCTGTTTTTCTTGCTCTTTGATCTCTTTTTCCACCAAAAGCCATGGGTTTGGAGAATATATTGAGGAAGTGAATCATACCACACACCACGGATGGTTCTTGTTTTGTTTTCAAGGCTTAGAGAAAGCTCATCAATGAGTATATCTATGTGTTTTCAAACCAAAGCTTACCTTTGAACACTCTTGAATATGACCCTCGTCCCTGAATCCTATTTTCGCATTTTAAAACCTCTGTTAATCATTCTCTTATCATAAAGCTTGCATCTTTGTTCATCTGAAATAGTCATTTGCTTTAAGTTGTTAGATCGGTCTGTTTTACTTGATTCAGTGCTCGATTTTTAGCTCTTAATAGATTTGCTCTTTTGATACTCTGTTTTCTTTCACTATTAGTTAACCCTCTTCCAGGGATTTTAAAATAGCTTTGCATCTCATTTAGACGTTGCAATTAATTTTCTTCGATTATACCAATCATTTTCCCGATTTGCTTAGATTTGCTTCATCCTTGCATTCTTAGTGTTCTTCCTGCATCCTACGTTGAATTGATACCTCTTGCACACTATACTACATCCATATGTTGCTTCAGTTTTGATAATAATCATCCTCTGATAAAATCCTGTTATCAGCAATCGACAAAAAGATCGAGAAGACTAGTCGATCCAGGAATGACAAGGATGAGAAGATCGAGAGAAGCCAGTCGATCAGTTTAGAGAACGAGACGGGGACTCGATCTCCTGCTCGATCCACATCAAATCGAGTAGGTGAATCGAGCGAAGTTACTTGATCCGGACAAGAACGAGTGGGACATCGACTGGATGACTCGATCTCAGAGGGGACAGCGGTTCAAGAAAGCAGTCTTAAGGCTCATGTCTCGGGTTCTAAGGAGGCTAGTGAGGACGGGAACGTCAACACAAGCCACGAGGAGGACTGGAGCGAGCTGCTAGCCCCAAAGGTGGACCTAAAGGAGCTCACAAAAGGGCTAAGGTATGCTTTCTTAGGGCTTAATGAGACTTATCCCGTGATTGTGAATGAGAACTTGAGTGATGATGAGTTGCACTCGCTCCTTAATGAGCTGAGAAAGTATAGGAAGGCCATTGGGTACTCTCTAAGTGACATCAAGGGCCTTTCACCAATGCTTTTCACTCATAGGATTCACTTAGGTAATGAGAACTCTTCTTCTATTGAACATCAAAGGCGCTTAAACCCGAATTTGAAAGAAATAGTTAAGGAAGAGATTCTGAAATTGTTAGACGCTGACGTGATATACCCCATTAGTGACAGCACGTGGGTTTCTCCTGTCCATGTGGTCCCTAAGAAGGGAGGGATCACAGTCATTAAGAATAAAAAAGGTTAATTGATTCCTACAACAACCATAACTGGTCACCATATGTGTATAGACTATATGAATCTCAATTCAGCTACTAGAAAAGATCATTTTCCTCTTCCTTTTATTGTACAGATGCTTGAAAGACTTGCTAATGATCCATATTATTGCTTTCTTAATGGTTATAGTGGTTTCTTTCAAATACCAATCCATCCAAATGATCAAGAGAAGACGACTTTTACATGCCCTTATGCCACCTTCGCAATATGGAAGGATGCCATTTGGGTTGTGTAATGCACCAGGATGGTGCTTTAAAATTCTTGACTCAACCCTTAAATGTTTAACAATATGAATGCAACTACATGAATCTTTGAAAAAAAAAATTTAGTGAAGACTCAAGGATGCTAAAGGGAAAATAAGATCAGAAAACACATGTCAAACCACACACATAATCCCCCAAACTTGCTTGACACCGTCCCGGTGGCAAACAAATTCAAAGGAGCATCAAAACACAAAGCAAAAAGAAGCAAACATGAGCGGTATGTACAATGGAAGAAGGTTGTTACCTCGGGTCTAGTCTCGGCTGGAACTTGAGGATGTTCCGGAGGAGCTAGGATCTATGGCTTTGCATTTGGAGCCTGGCTCTTGAAGAGAGAGACGTGCCGGTTGTATGTTGCTGCCTTGAGTCTCACGGATGACGACTCCACCGGTTGAAAGCCTCCTCTTCTCGGGTTGTTGAACCTCCTGACTTGCAGCTTGCTTAGGCGAGCCTCCTTGAAGCGATTTGACCTTCTTGGCAAGTTTCTTGAGCATTTTGCCTTGCCATTTGTTGATTTTCCTTTGCATCTCCACAACAGATGCTAGGAACTTCTCCGTCTTGGTTCTCGGCTCGAAATCGATCTTGGGAAGGGTGTAAGCCTCGGGCATCTCATCTCCCGTGGCAGGGGACTCAGACCTTTGACGTGGAGCAATCGCTGGGGCAGGCGTTCCTCCTAGAGGAGCAAAGCACTCTTCTACGGTCGGCAAGAACTAGATGTTCCCAACACCAAGCAACTCGGTCTCGTCCTTGTTTAGTAGGATGCATACTCTCTTCTCGTTTTCGTCGTCGATGAAAAGATAAGCGTAGAACCCTTCTGCTGGCATGCGTCCCAAGCTGTCGGTATTCCTCATGTAGACCTCATCCATGAAAGCTCTAGCCGGGACGGGTGTGAAATCGTGTATAGGTACGCCAGCTTGTATGAATAGAGGAGTGAGGAAACCACCAATGAATGAAGAGCTTGTCTTGCACCGCATGGCATAAGCCTTGTACTTCACCAAAGAGGCAGCAAGTACGCATCCATAGTTCACGTCATCGCCGAGTTCATCCTCCACAGGCTCTTCATTCTCCGCCGGATCACACAACAAATGCTTCACGCCTTGGAACAAGAAGCAAAGCTCGGTCTTCGTGACCGTGGGAGCAACTGACCTTCCGCTGAACGTGTTGGCGATCAGCTTCAAGGTGTACCTCAGCACCAAGCTTCTCACTCTCTTGATTTTGGCGGTGTTGGCCTTGTAGTCTTCATTGCTGATCAGGTGCCAAAAATCGTTTGCTCGCGTAAAGGAGGGGAACTCCATCTTGGTGGCGGCTGCGTTGAGACCATATGCTTGACACAGCTCGGGGATTGAGAGGCTGAAAGCTTGACGTCTAACCTTGAAAAAGAGACGGCCTTGCGAAGGAACAGGGGCGCTAGGGTTCTCGTAACGAAACTCCAACGTAGCAAGGAAGTCTATTGTCACTTCTGGAATGGTTGGGCAATCCATTCGCGACAGACATCTTAGGCCAATGTTCTTGAGGAGTTGGTCGAAATCTCCAAGGATCCCTAGTTTGACAGCAGCTCCCGGTCCGCAAACTTAGTAGGCTCGAACCGAAGCCTTTCCAGCCGCTTCTTATCCCTCTTCTCGTCCTTACTCCATCGAACCCTCTCTTGAACAGCCACTTCCTGACCTTCTCCTTCTTGTGCCGTCTCCTCTCTCGTTCTCTTAGGAGCTATCGTGCCTTAAACAAGTTTCTCAAGCAAGGTAATGAGCAAAACGGTGATCGGATGAGAGAAGAAGAAAGGCAAAGAAGAAAACTTATACTTAATACCCTAGAATTTTGGGGAATTTATAAAAATCATAGCAAAATAATAGATAATCAAATCTAGAGATACTAGATAATCCAGAAATTTTCCAATTATTTAGCTAAAATTAAAAATTCAAAACCGCCCTAGCATCTAAAACAATCAATTGCGAAATAAAAGGAGATTTTCCTAAAGATTTTTATCAAATATACGAAAATACCTTTTGCAAAGATGGTTAAGAAGCTTGTTAGCCTTTAGAAAAAGATAACTCTCACTCTCTTTGCTTAAAAGTTCGAGAAAACAAGAATGAGAGAGTGTGAAGTTGTTGAAAACATTCAAAGGCTAACAAGAAACAAAACCATGGGTAAAAGAAGTGGTTTTCTAACAAAATTCTTGGTCAAAGCACATCTTTCATGGTCAAAGATGCTTGCCTTGACCAAGTTTGAATTTAAAAACTGGAGGGAAAAGAATAAAGGAGGGAAAGAAAATGTTACCTCGGCACGAAATCGAGTCCCTTCGGTCGATCTATGACTCGATCTCATGCTCATAATGGCTCAGATCGAGAGAGTTACTCGATTTAGGACACGATTCGATTTCAATCGAGTCGTGGATCGATTGGCTCTCTCGTTCCTTGAGTTTTTGAAATCGCGACTAAGTCCTCGTGATCGAGCCATGCTATCGATTCAGGGGTCGATTCAGCTTGGATCGAGTGGTGGATCGAGTTGACTAATCGATCTGTCTACTAGGGATTTTCCCGAGAGAAAATAGATCGGTCGATCCAATTTTGGATCGATCGATCTAAACTCCAAGAATTCCTGAGACATTTTAGATCGAGTTCGTCACTCGATCAGTCTACTCGATCTTGTCTAGATCGACTGCCTCCTCTCGATTCACCAGCTCGATCTAGCAAAGATCGGGCCAGGATGAGTCGATCTAAAATGTCTCAGGAATTCGGATCATGGCTTGCGTCTCTAGCTTATATTCGCCCCTTTCTTACTCCTTTTGGAACTCGGATCATGGCTTGCGTCTCCCATACTTTTTCCTACACACTCACAAGAGAAAGACATAAAACTACAAAAAGAAATGAAGTAAAAATATGTACAGGATAGACATGGGAATGCCTTCCAAGTGTGCTTTCTTTAACGTCTTTAGCTAGAATTTACTTGGTTTAGGCAGATGGTGGGTCTTGGAGAAGCATTGAGGTGCTCTCCTTGTCAGATGCGCTCGCCATGTACGGCTTAACTCTGTGCCCGTTCACTGTGAATGCATCTCCACTCTTGCCGACCATTGTGACAGCCCCGTAAGGTAGTACTTCCTTGATCTCATACGGACCGCTCCACCATGAGTTCAGCTTCCATGGAAAGAGCTTGAGCCTCGAGTTGTAAAGCAGCACCAAACTCCCTTCCTTAAGCTCCTTAGGTACCAGCTTCTTGTCATGAGCAGCCTTGATACGCTCCTTGTAGATCCGAGCGCTTTCGTAAGCATCCATCCTTAGCTCATCAAGCTCGTGCAAATGGATCAAACGCTTCTCCTGAGCCGTCTTCAGATAAAAATTCAGCCGCTTCACAGCCCACAACGCCCTATGTTCCAACTCAACAGGAAGATGACACCCTTTACCGTAGAGAAGAGTGAAAGGAGTGGTACCAATAGGCGTTTTGAAAGTAGTCCGGTAAGCCCACAAAGCGTCACCTAACTTCACTGCCCAATCCTTCCGAGTAGTCCCAACTGTTCTCTCGAGTATCGCCTTGATCTGGCGGTTAGAGACCTCCACTTGGCCACTCGTTTGAGGATGGTAAGGCGTAGCTACCTTATGCTTCACGCCATACTTCTTTAACAGATTTTCAAACAGCTTGTTGATGAAATGGCTCCCTCCGTGGCTTATCACCACCTTGGGAACTCCAAACCTCGGGAAAATAATGCTCTTAAAGAGCTTGATCACCACCTTATAGTCGTTTGTTGGGGAAGCAATGGCCTCAACCCACTTAGAGACGTAGTCAACAGCCACTAATATGTACTTGTTGCCGTATGATGAAGGAAATGGCCCCATGAAGTCTATGCCCCACGCGTCAAAGACGTCTACCTCAAATATGGGAACTTGGGGCATCTCGTTCCTCTTAGTAATATTCCCCGCTCTTTGACATGCCTCGCAGCTCATCACGAACTCATGGGTGTCTTTGAAGATGGACGGCCACCAGAAGCCGGCTTGCAAGACCTTTGTAGCGGTTTTCAACGAAGCAAAGTGCCCTCCATACAAGGATCCGTGGCAATGAAAGATGATATCTCTTGCTTCTTCCTTTGTCACGCATCTTCTGTACAGGCTATCTACTCCTCTCTTGTATAGATAGGGATCATCCCAATAGTAGTGGCTCACGTCTCTCATGAACTTATTCCTATGGTAGTTGTCAAGATGCGACGGCTCTTCCCCACATGCCAAGTAGTTCACAATATCCGCGTACCAAGGGAGATCCTCCTCTTTGAAGCTCAGAACTTCCTCAAACTGCCCCTCTAAGCTTCCACAAACAGCCATAGTGGTCACCATGAGTTGTTCCTCGGGGAGAGAATCGTCCAAAGGAAGAGATTCATTGATCCTTAACCGAGAGAGATGGTCAGCAACACCGTTCTCTATCCCTTTCTTGTCCTTGATTTCCATGTCAAATTCTTGAAGTAAGAGGATCCATCTCAAAAGCCTCGGCTTAGTGTCCTTTTTGGAATAGATATAGCGCAAAGCCGCGTGATCCGTGTAAACTATGGTCTTGGAAACCACGAGGTAAGCTCTGAACTTCTCAAAGGCGAATACAACCGCCATTAGCTCCTTCTCAGTAGTAGTGTACCTCGTTTGCGTGTCATCCAAGGTTCTTGAAGCATAGTATATCACGTGCAGCTTCTTGTCCTTCCTTTGTCCTAGAACGGCTCCCACGGCCTAGTCACTAGCATCACACATAATCTCGAAAGGTAGAGTCCAGTCTCGTGCTTGCACTATGGGCGCAGATACTAGGGCTTCCTTAACTGTCACGAAAGCTTGCAAACACTCCTCATCAAAGACGAATTCAGCCTCCTTGCACAACAGCCGAGTGAGAGGGTGTGCAATCTTAGAGAATTCTTTAATGAAGCGCCTGTAGAAGCCGGCGTGTCCCAAGAAGCTTCTCACCCCTTTGACGTTAGCTGGCGGCTCAAGGCTTGTCATCACATCAATCTTTGCTTTGTCGACTTCAATACCCTTCTCTGATATCCTATGTCCACGCACGATCCCCTCCTTAACCATGAAGTGGCATTTTTCCCAATTGAGCACCAAGTTTGTCTCCTCACAACGGTTTAGTACCCTGTAAAGATTCAACAAACACGCAGAAAAGGACGCACCATAGACCAAAAATTCATCCATAAACACCTCTACCATCTCTTCTATAAGATCGGAGAAGATCGACATCATACACCACTTAAATGTAGCCGGTGCGTTACACAACCCGAATGGCATCCTTCGATACGCGAAGGTGCTATAAGGGCATGTAAAGGTCGTCTTCTCCTGATCATTGGGATGGATTGGTATTTGGAAAAATCAACTATATCCATCAAGAAAGCAATAGTAGGGGTGATTAGCAAGTCTTTCAAGCATTTGATCAATAAAAGGTAAGGGAAAATGATCCTTTCTAGTAGCAAGATTAAGCTTCCTATAATCAATACACATACGGTGTCCAGTAATAGTCCTACTAGGTATAAGCTCATCTTTGTCATTCTTAGCGACTGTGATCCCTCCCTTCTTAGGCACCACGTGTACGGGAGAAACCCACGTGCTGTAACTTATGGGATAGATCACATCAGCCTTTAAAAGCTTAAGAATCTCTTTCTTAACAACCTCTTTCATATTTGGATTCAAACGCCTTTAATGTTCTATAGAAGAGGCGTTCTCATTATCCATGTGAATCCTATGAGTGCAAAGCATTGGTGAAAGGCCCTTGATGTCACTTAGAGAGTACCCAATGGCCTTTCTATACTTTCTCAACTCAGTTAAGAGTGATTGCAACTCATCATCACTCAAGTTTTCATTCACAATCACAGGATAGGTTTCGTTAAGCCCTAAGAAAGCATACCTTAGCCCTTTTGGAAGCTCCTTAAGGTCCACCTTTGGGGCTAACAGCTCGCTCCAATCATCCTCGTGGTTGTTGCTGTTGTTCTCCTTCTTAGAAACTTCCTTAGAACCCGAGACATGGCCTTTGAGGCTGCTTGCTCCAACCGCTATCCCTTCTGAAATCGAGTCGTCAGGTCGATCTTGCTCTCGATGTGGTCTAGATCGAGCAGTTTCGCTCGATTCACTCACTCGATTTAATGTGGATCGAGTGAGGGATCGAGACGCTGAGTCAATCTCCAGATTAGACCCCAAATTGATCGGAAGCCTTTTCTCGATCTCGGTTTCGATTGTTTTCCTGGATCGATCACCTTGCTCGATATGACTGTCGATTGCTGTACTGGATCGAGTTGTGCTCTCGATTGTCTTGTCGATTTGACCCCTGGATCGAGTAATGTCATCGATCTTGGAGTCGATCTCTAGGCAAACGCCTACATCTTCAAAGACCAGAGATCGGGGAGCAGATCGAGCATGGCAGGTCGATCTAGATGAGATCGACCAGAAGATCGAGAAGCCCAGGCGATCCAAGGGAAATGATCGAGACGAAGATCGAGTGGAGCAATCGATCAAGTTCTACGGACGTAAATGACGCCATGCAGAGCGAGAGCCGGATCGAGTCCACCACTCGATCCGACCGAAGATCGATACCAAGATCGGATGCAACACTCGATCCACCGAAGAAGATCGAGACCCAGATCGAGTAGAAGAAACGATGTCCGAAAGTGATCGAGAGAGCCGCTCGATCCGAAGTCGATCTCTGTCCTTTCAACCGTTTTTGGCCGCTAGCGAGGGGGGGACCATCGAGCTGTTTTTCCCATTTTGGGAGGCGGCGATGATCCTTTCCCACACACTTTTTCATTCTTATCTTTTATATGCTTTTTCTCTCTGGTTTGGAGACGATCCGCCATTGTTAGACTTTGAGCTTGTTCTTAAATATTTTGAATAGTTTAAGTTTAATCCATCGTTCTTATGCTTATCGTTTCATTCTTCATGCTTTGCTTTGTTTATTTAATGTGTAGTGAGTAGTTTCATTTGGGTTTCGGGGTTGAGAGGATTCATGGGGTCGAAAAGGTTTTCAAAGCTTGGTGTTTTCTTGTTCTTAATGGCTTTCTTTTCTAAGATGTTGAGTTCTTAAGGCTTGAAGAGTCTCACGCCAAGATCTTTATGATCAGAGAGAGCTCTTACCTTGACAGGATCCAGAGATCTCTGAAATTCACATCTTAGAGGCTAGTTACTCTTTCCCAAACGCCATGGTAGTTTAGAGGACTAGTTAAGCCGCGTGGTTGAAATCTGTTTTCCTTGCCTCTCAATCTCTTTTTCCGCCAAACGCCATGGGTCTGGAGGAGAGAATGAGAGAGTGATCCATACCACATGCCATGGATGGGTCTTGTTTTGTTTTCAAGGCTTAGAGAATCTCACAAAGTGAGTAGTTCTAGAGTTTTCAAACCAAGCTTTGACCTTTGAAACCCCTAACATGAATCTCGACCCTAGACACTTTCTTTCTTAGCATTCTCGCATCTTCGTTGATCATTCGCTTGATATTCGTCGCATCCTGGTCATTAGTTTCTTCATACTTGCATTTTTAGACGAGATCGATCCAAACTGCTCTATCTAGTGGTCGATCCACTAGTCGATTTTTAGTAATTTATAGCCTTGCATTTTAATTATTCTGTTTGTTCCTCATGGTATTTTAATCACTCTTGGTAATTTTAAAATAGTTTTGCATTCCATTTGGTTGTTGCATATAGTTTTTAGGATTTTCACAAAATCGCCTGTCATTCGCTTAGCTTTACACTGCTCTTGTATTCTCTTTGACCTTCCTAGCTCCTAGAAATGGATTGACACTCACTTGCATACTGTACTACAACCTAAGTGTTGCATTTGAGTTTTGATAGCCTCATTGCATCCTAGACTTGCAAAAAGATTGCTATCAACAATCTCCTCAAAAACTTTATCTTGTTCTCGTACTCTTCTTTGCCGTGAATGACCAAGTTGATGGATGTTATCCAAGGGTTGAAGTAGATTGTTGTCTACCCTTGAACGAAGATGCATGTACCTGAGAGAAACACGTTTGAGAGTAGAGAAATTAGCAACTTAAACAAAGTAAAGCTTAGTCTTTACTAAGCTCCAAATTTCTATGCTTTCTAACACTCCTAGAATGGCAACGGCGCCATTTGATAACAATATTTTTGCAAGGGCGAGGATGCAATGAGGCTATCAAAACTCAAATGCAACACTTAGGTTGTAGTACAGTAGGCAAGAGAGTGTCAATCCATTCCTAGGTGCTAGAAAAGTCAGAGAGAATGCAAGGGCAATGTAAAGCCAAGCAAATGACAGGCGATTTTGTGAAAATCCTAAAAACCAGATGCAGCGGTAAAATGAAATGCAAAACTATTTTAAAATTACCAAGAGTGATTAAAATACCACGAGGAACAAACAGAATAATTAAAATGCAAGGCTATGAATTACTAAAAATCGACTAGTGGATCGACACCCAGGATCGACCACTAGATCGAGCAGTTTGGATTGATCTCATCTAAAAATGCAAGTATGAAGAAACTAATGACCAGGATGCGACGAATATCAAGCGGATGATTAATGAAGATGTAAGAATGCTAAGAAAGAAGGGTCTAGGGTTGAGATTCATGTTAGAGGCTTCAATGGTCCAAGCTTGGTTTGAAAACTCTAGATCTACTCACTTTGTGAGATTCTCTATGCCTTGAAAACAAAACAAGACCCATCCATGGCGTGTGGTATGGATCACTCTCTCATTCTCTCCTCCAGACCCATGGCGTTTGGCGGAAAAAGAGATTGAGAGCCAAGGAAAACAGATTTCAACCACGCGGCTTAACTAGTCCTCTAAACTACCATGGCGTTTGGGAAAGAGTAACTAGCCTCTATGATGTGATTTTCAGAGATCTCTGGATCCTGTCAAGGTAAGAGCTCTCTTTGATCATAAAGATCTTGGCGTGAGACTCTTCAAGCCTTAAGAACTCAACATCTTAGAAGAGAAAGCTATTAAGAACGAGAAAACAACAAAGTTGAAAACCCTTTAGACCCCGTGAATCCTCTCAACCCCGAGACCGAAATGAAACTACTCACTACCCATTGAAATTAGCGAAATAAGCATGAAATATGAAAGAATAAAAATAAAAGACGATTAGTTAAAACTTAAACGATTCGAAATATTCAAGAACAAAGCACAAAGTCTAACAATGGCGGATCGTCTCCATCCCAGAGAGAAAAAGCATAAAAAGATAAGAATGAAAAAGTGTCTGGGAAAAGATCATCGCCGCCATCCCACAATGGGCCAAACAGCTCGATGGTCCCCCCCTCGCTAGCGGCCAAAAACTGTTGAAAGGACAGAGATCGACTTCGGGATTGAGCGGCTCCCTCGATCACTTTCGGACATCGTGTCTTCTACTCGATCTGGGTCTCGATCTTCTTCGGTGGATCGAGTGTTGCATCCAACCTTGGTATCGATCTTCGGTCGGATTGAGTGGTGGACTCGATCCGGCTCTCGCTCTGCATGGCGTCATTTACGTCTGTACCACTTGATCGATTGCTTCACTCGATCTTCTTCTCGATCAATTCCCTTGGATCGCCTGGGCTACTCGATCTTCTGGTCGATCTCATCTAGATCGACCTGCCATGCTCGATTTGCTCCCCGATCTCTGGCCCTTAGCAAACATCCGACTTTCCACGAACCTCCACACTAGCCCCAGCACGTCCACGAACCTCCACGACTCCAAAGTAGCCAGAAACAACCTGAATATGATGCAAAATGCAAAGAACAATCTGGTGCAAGAATGCTCTAGGACCTAATGCGATGCAATCGAGCCTAAAGTGTGATGTAAATGCATGAAAAGCTAACTTATATGTATGCAAAATGCATGCAATATGCAGTGACATCAACTTCTTGAGCTGAGAGACATGAAATACGGGATGTATGTTGCTGTGAAGGGGAAGCTCCAGTCGATAAGCCACACACCCAATTCTTTCCTTCATATTGTATGGACCAAAGAACCGAGGAGCCAACTTTTCATTGCGCCTCTGAGCTAATGATTTCGGAGGGTAAGGTCTGAGCTTCAGATACACCAAATCCCCTACTGAAAACTCCACATCTCTTTGGTGTTTGTTTGCTTCCTTCACCATCTTCTGTTGGGCCAATTCCAGATTTTCCCTCAACTCCACGAGCAGGCTATCTCAATCCCATCAGAGCTCCTCCACGTGAGCATTCGCTGTGGGTGTATCCCCGTAACGAATCAGTTTAGGAGGCTCCCTCCCGTACACCACGTAGAATGGTGTAAGCTTGCTTGATGAGTGGTATGATGTGTTGTACCAATACTCCGCCCAAGGTAGCCATCTGAACCACTCCGTAGGTTTCCTTCCTGCAAAACATCTCAGATATGTTTACAAACAACGGTTTACCACCTCCGTTTGCCCGTCGGTTCGGGGGTGATATGCTGTGCTTTTGTGCAATGCAGCTCCCTGAGATTTAAAAAGTTCAGCCCAAAAGTTGCTCAGAAAGACCTTATCTTGATCTGATACCAACGTCACTGGGAACTGGTGAAGCCTTACGATTTCCCTGATGAAAGCCTCGGCTACTCCCTTTGCTGTGAAGGGATGCTTGAGGGGTATGAAATGGGCATACTTGCTCAGCCTATCCACCACCACCAATATGACACTGAATCCCTTTGATGGTTGCAAAGCCTCGACAAAATCCAAGCTGATATCAGTCAGAATCTGAGCAGGAATGGGCAAAGGTGACAGGAGCCCTGTCGGAGAGAGGGTCGCATACTTGTTCTCCTGGCAAACTTGGCATCGACGTATATACTCCACCACATCTCTTCTCATTCATTCCACGATACTTCTTGCAACAGTCTCTTGTACGTCTTGAGAGCTTCTTCATGCCCCCGACTTCACTGGCATGGAACTGATGCAGAAGCTCGGGAATGAGAGATGAGGATACCGGGATTTGCAAACACCCATGCTTGTATAAAAGACCATTCTGCACGTTGTACTCAGTGTAAGTCTTCTCGCCCTTCATGACACTTCTCAGTATTGCCCCGAGTTCAACATCCTCTTTAGTTTGCTCTGCTAACAGCTCCTTGTTGATAGTAGAAGGAGCCGTCAATGCTAGGGGTTGCAGCTCTTCGATGTGAGGCCTCTTTGACAATGCGTCAGCCACACGGTTCTCCACCCCGGGCTTGTACTTGATCTTGTAATTAAGCCCGATCAGCTTAACAGCCCATCTCTATTACACAGACGAGACAGCTTTTTGATCCAGAAGGTGTTGCAGACTGCGTTGATCAGTCTTTATGATAAACTCACGCCCCGTGAGGTAATGTTTCCACTTTGTCACCGCCTTCACGATTGCCAACAGGTCCCTCTCGTATACTGGCTTCACCCTTCCTTGAGTGGAGAAGGCTTGGCTAATAAAGGCGATGGGCCGTTTATCTTGTGACAGCACTGCTCCTATCCCTACCCGAAGCATCAGTTTCAATAGTGAAGGGTTTACAGAAGTACGGTAATACCAAAACAGGCAAGGTCGTCACGGCGGTCTTGAGGATGTTGAAGGCTTTCTCCGCCTTAGGGGACCATTTGAACCCCTCCTTCTTAAGCAACTCCGTGAGAGAGCGAGCCATAATGCCGTAGTCCTTCACGAATCTGCGATAGTAGCCTGTGAGCCCCAAGAATCCCCGTAGCTCTGTCACAGTCTTCGGGGTTGGCCAAGTAAGCATTGCTGAAATCTTTTTAGGGTCTGCTGCTACGCCCTGTCCCGAGATGCGATGGCCCAGATAAGCCACTTCAGAGTTCCCAAAAGAGCACTTCTTTGCATTTGCGTAGAAGTTGTTCTGCTGAATCACCTTTAACACCACTTCCAAGTGCTCCAAGTGCTCCAAGTGTGTTCTCGAGTCTGTACAGGTCATTCATAACACATTGGAAGATTTATGGTGCTTTGGTGAGGCCAAAGGGCATTACCAAGAACTCATAATGCCCTTGATGCGTCTTGAATGCCGTTTTCTCCATGTCACTTTCTTTCATGCGTCTTTGGTGATACCCTGATTTCAGATCGAGCTTAGAGAAGACTGTAGCGCCATTCAGTTCATCATGCAGCTCCTCGATGATGGGAATGGGGTATCCGTCGGGAATGGTGGCCTTGTTAAGAGCTCTGTAATTGATATTGCTGCATATTTCATGTATTTTGCATACATGTATGTTAGTTTCTCATACATTTAACTTGCACTTTAAGCTTGTTTGCATCACTTTAGGTCCTAGAGTAATTTTGCACCAGCATTTACATGTTTCTTGCATTTTGCATCGCATTCAGGTTGTTTTCGGCTACTTATGAGCTATGGAGGATTTGTGGACGTGCTAAGGCTCGTGAGGAAGTTCATGGAGACTTGGAGAGATCAGGATTGCATGCTAAGGACCCGGGATCGAGAAGCAGATCGAGCAAGGCAGGTTGATCTAGACTAGATCGACCAAAAGATCGAGTAGCCGGGTCGATGCAAGCAGATGGATCGAGATCAAGATCTAGTCTGGAGGACGATCTGAAGTATGGACGTAAATGACACCATGCAGGTCGAAGACCGGATCGAGCTTCCAACCCGATCAGCACAAGATCGACCCAGAGATCGACTAAGAGCCATCCGATCCAAGACAATATCGAGTGCCAGATCGAGCTCCGTGATCGATCCCAGACCAACCTTATCCGTCCAGCTGGTTTTATACCGTAGCAAAGGGGGGGACCATTTGCGGTTTGGCCATTTTCGGCAAAAGGCAATGATCCCTTTCATTATATCTATCCTGTCTTCTACCTTTTTCATCTCTCTCGTTTTCAGGCGATTCGCCATTGTAGACTTTCGAGCTTTTCTTCCTTTTTATGTTTTGTATATTGATACTTAGCTTTTAATCAATCGTTAATAATGTTTAAGAAATCGTCCTTTATGCTTTCATCGGTTTTCTTTATGAATCGCAAGTAGTCTTATTGGGTTTCGGGGTTGGGGCGATTCGAAAAGGTCAAAAAGGTTAAAGTTTTGTGTTTTCTTGTTCTTCATCACCATCTCTTGTAGGATTTCGAACGCTTAAGCTTAGAGACTCTCACGCCAAGATCTCTAAGATCCGAGGGATGTCTTACCTTGACAGGATCCATATGTCCTGGAAAATCGAATCCTAGAGGCTAGTCTATCTTTCCCACACGCCATGGTTGTAAAGAGGACTAGTTAGGTCGTTTATTTGAAATCTGCGTTCCTTACCCTCCAATCTCTTTTTCCACCAAATGCCATGGGTTTGGAGAAGAGAATGAAGGAGTGACTCTTACCACACGCCATGGATCAGTCTCGTTTCGTTTTCAAGGCCTAGGGAACCTCTCAAGGAGAGTAAATCTAATGTTTTCAAACAAGCTTTGACCTTTGAGTCCCACGAACATGGCCCTCAACCCTAAACCCTCTTTCTTAATATCTTAAGTCGTTTAAAATCATCTCATCGTCATAAAGTTGTGTTCTTGTCAATCGCATTCTGCTTAGTTTCATCATTATCGATCGTTGTTGCTCGATCTAGTGGTCGATCTCGTGGTCGATCCACTAGTCGATTTTTAGTAATTCGTAGCCTTGCATTTTAAATATTCCGCTTATTCCTCGTGGTAGTTAACTCGTCTCTGGTATTTTTAAAATAGTTGAGCTTTGCATTTGATCGCTGCATCTAGTTTTTAGGGATTTTACCAATCATTTTCATATTTTGCTTAGATTTGCTCATTCCTTTGCATTCTTAGTGATCTTGCTACCCCTAGGTGTGGATTGATTCCTCTCTTGCATCACTATACTACATCTCTGTGTGCATTAGAGTTTTGATAGCCTCTCTGTTGCATCTTGATAATCATTACATTGCAAAAACCTGTTATCAAATGGCGCTGTTGCCATCTTAGGGGATAGAAAGCATTGAGATTTGGGGTTTGGTAAAGACTAAGCCTTTACTTCAAGTTAGTTACTGATTTCTCTACCTTCACACTTGTGTCTTTCAGGTACATGAATCTACGTTCAAGGGGAGACAACAACTTACTTCAACCCTTGGACAATATTCATCAACTCGGACATTCAAGACAAAGAAGAGTTAGAGAGCAAGCTAGAGCTTTTGAGGAGATTGTTCAGCAAGGTTCAGTGGATTTTGAAGCAATGGCTGAGCACGAACATCCTGAGGGACCTCATGAAGCTGTGGGAAGGGGTAATGGAAACCCCCACCACGCGGCTCGACCCCCACGTATCATTAGAGCGGGAGATGCTCCCAATACTCACCATAATAGGTTTGGGATCACTCCTCCTCCAATGCAGAACAATAATTTCGAGATCAAGCCAGGGTTTGTTCAGATGGTGCAAAAAAACAAATTTCATGGGTTAGCTTTGGAGGACCCATTGGCGCATCTAGACAAAGTTGAGCAGCTTTGTGGAATGCTCAAGATAAATGACATCTCCGAAGACAGCTTCAAGCTGCACTTGTTCCCTTTTTCCTTAGGCGACAAGGCACGACATTGGGAGACAAATCTTCCACACGGCACTATCACTTCTTAGGCGGATTGTAAGAAAGCTTTCCTCTCCAAGTTTTTCTCCAGCTTTCGGACAGCAAGGTTGAGAAGTGAGATTGATATTGCTGCATATTTCATGTATTTTGCATACATATAAGTTAGTTTTCTCATGCATTTACCTTGCACTTTAGGCTAGTTTGCATCACTTTAGGTCCTAGAGTATTCTTGCACCCGCATATGCATGTTTCTTGCATTTTGCAACGCATTCAGGTTGTTTTCGGCTACTTTGGAGTCTTGGAAGATTCGTGGATGTGCTAAGGCTCGTGAGGAGGCTCGTGGAAACTTGGAGAATTCAGGAATGCTTGCTAAGGATCAGAGATCGAGAAGCAGATCGAGCATGGCCGGTCGATCTAGATCAGATCGACCAGAAGATCGAGTAGTCCATCCGATCCAAGGGAACTGATCGAGACGGAGATCGAGTGAATAGATCGATCAAGGAATACAGACGTAAATGACACCATGCAGAGCGAGAGCCGGATCGAGTTCACCACTCGATCCTCTATAGATCGACTCCAAGATCGGACGATGCACTCGATCCACCGAAGAAGATCGAGACACAGATCGAGCTGAAGTCACGATGTCCGAAGATGATCAAGTGAGATGCTCGATCCCGAGGTCGGTCTCAGTGCACTTTAACCGTTTTTGGCTTCTAGCGAGGGGGGGACCATCGAGCTGTTTAGCCTATTTCGGGAAGGCGGCGATCTTGCTTTTCCATAGACGTTGATCTAAAGACGGCTCAGGAGAAGCACTTGATCCAGCTACACTAACTTGATGAGCTAAGGCTGGATGCTTACGAAAGCGCTAGGATCTACAAGGAGCGCACCAAGGCTGTTCATGACAAGAAGTTAATACCCAATGAGCTTAAGGAAAGTAGTTTAGTGCTGCTTTACAATTCAAGGTTCAAGCTCTTTCAGGAAAGCTAAAGTCACGATGGAGCGGTCCGTATGAAATCAAGGAGGTATTGCCCTACGGAGCTGTCACGTTGGTAGGCAAGAGTGGGAATGCAATCACAGTGAACGGACACAGAGTTAAGCCATACATGGCGAGTGCATTTGACAAAGAGAGCACCTCAATGCTTCTCCAAGATCCACCATCTGCCTAAACCAAGTAAAGTCTAGCTAAAGACGTTAAAGAAAGCGCACTTGGGAGGCATTCCCATGTCTATCTTGGATATATTTTTGCTTTATTTCTCTTTCAGTTTTATGTTTTTACCTTATGAGTGTGTAGGAACAGGTATAAGGGATTGCAGGGCACGATCTTAGATCCAAAAGGAGTCAGGAGGGGCGAATATAGGCTAGAGATCGAGTGCTAGATCGACTTATTCTGACTCGGTCTTTGCTAGATAGAGTTAGTGAATCGAGAGGAGTCAGTCGATCTAGACGAGATCGAGTGAACAAATCGAGTGGTACGGTGGATCGTGAGAGGAAAATTCACCAATGCGTTCAGCCTGAAAAGCGAACGAGGTGTAGATCGACCGAGACACTCGATCCTTGAAAAGATCGAGCAGTCTACTCGATCTGCCATTCGATCTCAGCCAAATCGACCCCCGAATCGATCAAGGAAATCGATCCAAGGAGTACAGCCTAGTTGACCAAAAGTCAAGGAACGAGAGAGTATAATCGATCTAAGACTCGATTCTAGTCCAATCGAGTCACTGATCGATCAAATCTCCCGATCCAGCCAAAATGGACTCGATCTCGTGCCGATCTCGGGCAAGTGTGAGCAGAATCCCAAGGAATACGCCAATGCCATTACACTAAGAAGTGGCAAAGAACTTCCACCGCGAGTTGCTCCTAAGACCAATGAGGACATTGTGATTCAAGAGGGGGAGGGTAAGCTTTCAGCTGATGAGGAGATTAACTTTGATAATGTGTGGATTGAGAGACCAAGAAAGGGAAAAGAAGTAGCCGTAGAGAAGAAAGTGGAGAAGGCTACTAAGGAGAAGGATGATTATGTGCCTCCACCGTATGTGCCTAAGCTTCCTTTTCCTGGCCGCTTCAAAAAACATCTGATAAAGAATCATAGACTCTTGTTTGAGAAGCATCTAAAGGATGTAGAGATCAAGTTGCCTCTTGTTGATTGCCTAGATATGATGCCGAAGTGTGCTAAGTTCTTCAAAGACACCCTTACAAAGCATAACAAGGAGAGTAAAGAAGTTTTGGTGCTTAGTGAAGAGTGTAGTGCCATTATTCACAGAGAAATTGTGCCTAAGAAGCTAGGAGATCCAGGATCCTTCACCATTCCTTGTGCTTTGGGTCCATTGAAGTTCCAGAGCTGCTTATGCGATTTGGGAGAAAGTATCAATCTAATGCCCCATTCTATAGCAAAGAAGCTCGGTTTCATACGTTTCATGGAGTGTAGGATCTCCCTTGTGTTAGATGATAGAAGCGTGAGACTTTTAGTGGGTATGCTAGAGGATCTTCCAGTGAGGATAAGTGATGTCAATGTACCAACTGACTTTGTTGTGCTTGAGATGGATGAAGAGCCTAAGGATCCGCTTATACTTGGAAGACCATTCCTTGCAACCGCCGGAGCAATCATAGATGTCAATAATGGGAAGATAGCTCTACACATGGGCAAAGAAATCAAGCTGGATTTTGATATCAATGAGATCCTGAAGAAGCCAACCATAGAAGGACAAGCATTCTACATTGAAACGTTGGATGCCTTGGCCGATGAGCTACTTGAAGAGCTGGCACAAGAGGACCACTTGAAGCTTGCTTTGACTAAGGAGCCAGGAGAGTTTGGTTTTCTAAGTTGTTTAATATCATTACACCATCATAAAGTAATGGAAACCCCCACCACGGGGCTAGAACCCCACGGATCATTGGAGCAGGAGATGCACCCAACACTTATCATAATAGGTTTGGGATCACTCCTCCTCCAGTGCAAAATAACAACTTCGAGATTAAGCCAGGATTCATCTCAATGGTGCAAAACAACAAGTTCCATGGGTTAGAAATGGAAGAGCCCTTGGAGCATCTTGACAACTTTGAGCAAGTGTGTGGGATGATCAAGATTAATGGCATATCCGAAGATGCTTTCAAGCTGCGTGTCTTTCCATTTTCTCTTGGAGACAAGGCTAGAAATTGGGAGAAGACCCTTCCACAAGGCACCATTACCTCTTGGGCTGAGTTTAAGAAGGCCTCCCTTTCAAAGTTCTTCTCTAGCACCAGAACAGCAAGGTTGAGAAGTGAGATCAGCGGCTTCACTCAAAGGAACAATGAGACGTTCAATGAAGCCATGGAGCGGTTCAAGGACTACACCATTCAGTGTCCTCACCACGGCTTCAGTGAAGAGACTCTACTAAGACCAATATACCGCAGAGCTTCCCCAAAGATACGCTTGCTACTTGACACGGATAGTTAGGGAAATTTCCTTGATCAAGAAGTGGAAGATGGTATGGAACTGATAGAGAACTTGGCATTGAGTGACGGCAACTATGCTGAAGACTACGACCGTGCACCGAGAGGTTCTGAGCTAGAGTCTCACAAGAAAAAGCATAAGTCCTTGCATCAGAAGATTGACAAGCTGGTGCTGGCAAACCAGAAGCATGTTCACTTCGTTGGTGAAGCGAATGAGACCTTAGAGGAGCTTGAGTCTAGTCAAGAAGAAGCCAATTGGGTGGCGGGTAAGAACAACTACAAACCTCAAGGGTATTCACAAGGCTATCAGCAGAACAACAATCTCTCATACAGAAGCACCAATGTGGAGAACCCTAAAGATCAAGTGTACCCTGCTCAGCAAGCAAAGCCATTTGTGCCCTACAACAAAGGTTTTCAGCCGAGTGGTGGTTTTCAAGGTCAGCGCCAAGGTAACTTTTAAGGACAGCAACAGCAGCAAGGCAACAAACCTTATACTCCTATGTATCCTCCAGGCTTTGTTACTCAACAACAATCGATGCAACCGCAACAAGTTGATCCGGTACAAGCCATGTTTCAACAACTGATTCAAGGGCAAGCCTCTACAAACCAGAAGTTTGCCGAGATGAACACTCGCTTAGACTCCTCTCTCACTGACTTCTCTACTCAGATTACAAACTTGAATAACAAGATAAAGCAGTTAGAGAAAGGAAAGGCGGGTACAAGTGGTCAGAATAGCTTACAGGACAAGTGTGAGCAGAATCCCAAGGAATACGCTAACGTCATTACACTAAGGAGTGGGAAAGAGCTTGCACCTACGGTTACTCCTATGAACAACGAGGACGTTGTAATTCAAGAGGGGGAGGGTAAGCTTTCAGCTGATGATGAGATCAACTTCCACAACGTGTGGATAGAGAGGCCAACAAAAGGAAAAGAAGCAGCTGTAAAGAAGCAAGTGGAGAAAGCAACCGAGGAGAAAGATGAGTACATACCTCCGCCTTATGTTCGTAAGCCTCTTTTTCCTGGTCGTTTCAAGAAACAGCTCATAGAGAAGCATAGGCTCTTGTTTGAGGAGCATCTAAGGGACGTAGAGATCAAGCTACCTCTCGTGGATTGCCTTGCCATGATGCCTAAATGTGCAAAATTTTTCAAAGACACGCTTGCAAAGAAGAATAAGGAAGACAAGAAGGTGCTGGTGCTTAGTGAGGAATGTAGCACAATTATACATAAGGAGACAGTTCCCAAGAAGTTGGGAGATCCAGGGAGCTTCACTATACCATGTGCTCTTGGTCCTTTGACATTTCAGAGCTGTTTATGCAATCTTGGTGCTAGTATAAACCTGATGCCCCATACCATTGCAAGGAAGCTTGGTTTTACCCGGTTCAAAGACTGTAGAATCTCCTTGGTGCTAGCTGACAGAAGCGTGAGGTTACCCGTGGGTTTGCTTGAGGACTTACCAGTGAGGGTCAGTGGTGTAAACGTGCCAACGGACTTTGTTGTGCTTGAAATGGATGAAGAGCCTAAGGACCCGCTCATTCATGGGAGGCCATTCCTTGCAACCGTCGGAGCAATCATAGATGTCAAGAATGGGAAGATAGCTCTGCACTTGGGTAAGGATATAAGGCTGGATTTTGATATCAACGAGGTCCTGAAGAAGCCCACCATAGAAGGGCAAGCTTTCTACATTGAGACGTTGGATGCATTGGCGGATGAACTGCTAGAAGAGCTTGTACAAGAGGATTACTTGAAGTTGGCATTGACTAAGGAGCTAGGAGAGTACGGTTTCATGGATCAGAGGGCTCAGGAGTACGTAAATCTCCTTGATTCTAGGAAAGTTGGGCTAGAAGATGAAGGCGGCTGCCTTGAGATCGATCAGGAAATCGAGAAGATCACTCGATCGTAGTCAGTAATCGACAAGAAGATCGAGGATACTGGTCGATCCAGAGAAGATAACGACTCAGACACTCGATCCACTACTCGATGCCATCAAAATCGAGTGACTGATCCAGTTTAGAGTAGTCAATCCAGAAAAACAATCGACGGAAAGATCGAGGGCAGTCAATCGATCAGTTCAGAGATCAAGACTCGATCTCGGAGGGGACAATGGTTCAAGAAAGCAGTCTTTTGGGTCATGTCTCGGGTTCTAAGGAGGCTACTGAGGATGGGAACGTCAACGAGAGCCACGAGGAGGACTGGAGCGAGCTACTAGCCCCAAAGGTGGACCTTAAGGAGCTCCCAAAAGGGCTAAGGTATGCTTTCTTAGGGCTTAATGAAACCTATCCCGTGATTGTGAATGAGAACTTAAGTGATGATGAGTTGCACTCGCTCCTAACTGAGCTGTGAAAGTATAGGACGGCCATTGGGTACTCTCTAAGTGACATCAAGGGCCTTTCACCAATGCTTTGCACTCATAGGATTCACTTGGATAATGAGAACGCCTCTTCTATAGAACACCAAAGGCGTTTGAATTCAAATTTAAAAGAGGTTGTTAAGAAGAATATTCTTAAGCTGTTAGAGGCTGACGTAATCTATGCCATAAGTAACAGCACGTGGGTTTCTCCCGTACACGTGGTGCCTAAGAAGGGAGGGATCACAGTCGTTAAGAATGATAAAGATGAGCTTATACCTACTAGGACTATTACAGGACACCGTATGTGTATTGACTATAGGAAGCTTAATCTTGGTACTAGAAAGGATCATTTTCCTTTACCTTTTATTGATCAAATGCTTGAGAGGCTTGGTAATCATCCATACTATTGCTTTCTTGATGGATATAGTGGTTTCTTTCAAATACCAATCCATACAAATAATCAGGAGAAAAGACCTTTACATGCCCTTATGGCGCCTTCGCGTATCGAAGGATGCCATTTGGGTTGTGTAATGCACCGGCTACGTTTCAGCGGTGTATGATGTCGATCTTCTCTGATCTAATAGAAGAGATGGAAGAAGTGTTTATGGATGACATCTCTGTATATGTTGCGTCTTTTTCTGCGTGTTTGTTGAATCTATGCAAGGTACTAAAGCGTTGTGAAGAGATGAATCTTGTGCTTAACTGGGAGAAGTGTCACTTCATGGTGAAAGAAGGGATCGTGCTTGGCCACTAAATATCAGAGAAATGCATAGAGGTTGACAAAGCCAAGGTTGAGGTCTTGATGAGTCTTGAGCCGCCGGTTAATGTCAAAGGGGTGAGGAGTTTCCTAGGCCGTGCTGGCTTCTACAGGCGCTTCATCAAGGATTTTTCCAAGATTGCACGCCCTCTCACACGGCTGTTGTGCAAGGAAGCTGACTTTGTGTTTGATGAGGATTGCCTTCATGCTTTCATGACCATCAAGGAAGCTCTAGTATCTGCGCCTATAGTGCAAGCACCGGACTGGACTCTACCGTTCGAGAAAATGTGTGACGCGAGTGACTACGCCGTGGGAGCTGTTCTTGGTCAGAGGAAAGACAAGTGGCTACACGTGATTTACTATTCTTCACGTACCTTGGACGACATGCAAGCCAGATACACTACGACTGAGAAGGAGTTGCTGGCAGTTATCTTCGCCTTTGAGAAGTTCAGGTCATACCTCGTAGGGTCCAAGGCCATTGTGTACACAGATCACGCGGCTCTGAGGTACATCTATTCCAAGAAAGACACTAAACCGAGACTTTTGAGATGGATCCTTTTGCTCCAAGAATCAAACTTATGCACTTTAAAGCAAAACACATTTGGCTAAGGGTTATGGTTGTGAGCATAGAATGGTCTTATTTGAAAAGGGTTTATAATCAGAACAAGGGTTTCTCTCAAAAGTGGTTGAACTTATGCATAATGCTAAAGGTAAAGACAATTTATGCATACATGATTAGATTCTCATCTTCCCATGTAAACTATCAAACGATCCTATACCCCTCTCATTTAAGAAATTTTATCCTCACTCACTACTTAAGAGTCTACCTTTTTTTTTACAACTTAGTAATCCCCAATTCGAAACAAACACATTTTTAAACTTTTTAGGCTAGTGAAAAGGTTTTGAAAAAAACTTTTGCTCTTTAGAAATTTCTTATTAGTAGCTCTCTTATTAATTTTTTTCTTATTATTATTTTTTTTTTCTTTTTTTTTATTTTTTTTTTATTTTATTATGGGAGAGCTACCTCCTGAAATTAGAGCATACTTAGTTTTTAAAAACAACTTTTCACTTAAAACCTCATTTCTTTGCTTAAAACACAAAGCTCTTTGAAACCGAAAACAAATAGACAAGAAAGCAACCCCAATGATCCCCCAAACTTATCCTAAGCCTACACCTAGCTTCAAAATGCAAAGCTAGCAACAATATGAAAACCAAATCATGTCGCCTAAACCTAACACTTTATGCCAAGTTCAAACCGAAAGGAAAGGCCTCACAAAGATGTCACACAAGAACATTTGGCTTCAAAGGAGGGTAAGGTTCAAGGAGGGAGTTCTACTTAGGCTCACAAAGAGTGGTAAAAAGGAAGAAGAGAGCCTAAATATTTTAAAACCATGTGTTCATTTTCAAATGCATAAGAATGATAATTAGAATTTCAAATTTAGGTTTTCACTTAGTAGGATGAGTTTCAAATCATGAGAGTTCAATTTAAGCCACGAAAATCCTAACAAGTGATCCAAGCATGGTAAGAACTTACTTTCAAATCATAAACAAAGCATTAGAGAACTACTAACTAGGGCATTGAAACAATTCATAAGTAAAAACACCTTTGTAAGAAATTCTAACCCCTTATGCAAAATTCAAACAACCTAGGTGATATGAGAAACTCTAGACTCAATCCTATCATGTTTTAAAAAATATGAATGCAACTACATGAATCTTTGAAAAAATTTTAAAAATTTTACCAATTTTTCATGAACTAAGACTCAAGGATGCTAAAGGAAAATAAGATCAAAGAACACAAGTCAAATCACACATGTACTCCCCCAAACATGCTTGACACCATCCCGGTGGCAAACTCATCCGAAGGAGCATCAAAACACAATGCAAAAGAAACAAACATGAGCGGTTATATACAATGGAAGAAGGTTGTTTACCTCTGGTATAGGCTCGGCTGGAACTTGAGGATGTTCCAGAGGAGCTAGAGATCGTTGCTTTGCCTTTGTCAGCTGGTTCTTGGAGAGAGTGGCGCGCCGGCTGAATGTTGTCTCCTTGGGTCTCGCGGATGAAAACTCCTCCGGTTGAGAGCCTTCTCTTCTCGGGTTGTTGCATCTCCTGGCTTGCAGCTGGCTTAGGCGAGCCTCCCTGAATTGCTTTGACCTTCTTCCCCAGCTTCTTGAGCATCTTGCATTGCCACTTGTTGATCTTCCTTTGCATCTCCACAACTGATGCTAGGAACTTCTCGTTTTTTGTCCTTGGCTCAAAGTCCAGCTTGGGAAGTGTGAAAGCTTCGGGCATCTCATCTTCTGTGCCTGGAGACTCTGACCTTTGACGCGGGGCAATTGCTGAAGTAGGCGGTCCTCCTAAAGGGGCAAAGCATTCTTCCTCCGTGGGCAAGAACTCGATGTTCCCAACACCAAAAAGCTCGGTTTCATCTTTGTTGGGCAGGATGCATACTCTCTTCTTGTCTTCGTCATCTATGAAGAGGTAAGCATAGAACCCTTCTGCTGGCGTGCGTCCCAAGCTATCAGTATTCCTCATGTATGCTTCATCCATGAAAGCTCTGTTTGGGACGTGAGCAAAGTCATGAATGGGCACACCGGCTTGCACGAACAGAGGAGTAAGGAAACCGCCAATGTAAGAGGAGGTTGCCTTGCACCGTAAGGCATAAGCCTTGTACTTCACCAAGGAAGCCGCGAGCACACACCCGTAGTTCACTTCATCGCCGAGTTCATCCTCTATGGGCTTTTCATTTACATCCGGATCAGACACCAAGTGCTTCACACCTTGGAACAGGAAGCACAGCTCCGTCTTCGTGACCGTAGGGGCAACAGACCTTCCACTGAACGTGTTGGCAATCAGCTTCAGAGTGTACCTCAGCACCGGACTCCTTACTCGCTTGATCTTGGCGGTGTTGGCTTTGTAGTCCTCCTTGCTGATTAGATCCCAAAACTCGTCGGCTTTCTTGAAGGCTGGGAACTCGACCTTGTATGCATCCACGTTGAGGCCGTAGGCTTGGCATAGCTCAGGGATGGAGAGTGTGTAGGCTTGACGTCCAACTTTGAAGTAGGGGCGGCCTTGGGAAGGGACGGGTGCACTAGGATTCTCATACCGGAACTCCAAGGTGGCAAGGAAGTCTATTGTCACTTCAGGAATGGTTGGGCAATCCATCCGTAACAGACATCTGAAGCCAATGTTCTTGAGGAGTTGGTCAAAGTCCCCAGGAATCCCGAGCTTAGACAACAGCTCTCGATCAGCAAACTTGGTAGGCTCAAACCGGAGCCTCTCCAGCCGCTTCTTATCCCTCTTCTCATCCTTGCTCCATCTAACCCTCTCTTGAACTGCCACTTCTTGTCCTTTTCCTACTTGTGCTTGCTCCTCTCATGTTCTCTTTGGGGCCATGGTTCCTGAAACAAATTCTAAAGAGATTGATAAGCACACGGCGGTTTGATGAGAATAAGAGAACAGAAGGAGATAATTTATAAAAAGCTACCCTAGAATTTTGGGGAATAAATAAAAATCATAGCTAAATAAAAGGGAATCAAATCTTTAGATACTGAAAAATCTGGAATTTTTCCTTTTACTTAGCTAGTTTTAAAAATTCAAAACCGATCCTATATTCTAAAATAAGATCTTGCGATATTAAAGGAGATTTTCTAAAATTAAACCATTAAATCTTTGAAAATACCTTTGCAAGAAATGCAGAATATCTTTGCTAGCTTTTGAAAATTGAAACTCTCACTCTCTTTGTTTAAAATTCTCGAGCAAAACAGGAATGAGAGGGTGAGAGGTTGTTTGAAATATTTAAAGACTTAGCAAAACCAAAACAATGGGTAGTCAAAGTGGTTTCTGACAAATTCTTGGTCAAGGCACATCTTTCATGGTCAAAGAGTGCTAGATCTCATGCCCAAAATGGCTTAGATCGAGAGGGTTACTCGATTTGAGACTCGATTCATAGTGAATCGAGTCCTGGATCGATTGGCTCTCTCGATCATTGAGATGCTGGCTCCTCGGCTAAGTTCTCATGATCGAGCTGTGTCCTCGATTTAGA
This sequence comes from Thlaspi arvense, assembly GCA_911865555.2. Classification (NCBI taxonomy): domain Eukaryota; kingdom Viridiplantae; phylum Streptophyta; class Magnoliopsida; order Brassicales; family Brassicaceae; genus Thlaspi; species Thlaspi arvense. Next base: position 20,070,543 of record OU466860.2, read on the forward strand.
GGTCGATTTGGCATAGATCGAGTGATGGATCGAGTCGAGTGATCGATCTATTTCCAACAGATTTTCCCGAGAGAAATTAGATCGATCGAGTCGAGTGATCGATCTTGTCACTCGTTCTCGTCTAGATCGACTGGCTCCTCTCGATTCACTGACTCGATCTAGCAAAGATTGAGCCAGGATCAGTCGATCTAGCACTCGATCTCTAGCCTTATTCTAGACCCTAATGCCTCTTTAAGACCTCAAAGTCAAGGTTCCTACACACTTGCAAAATAAAAACATAAAACTGAAAGGGAAATAAAGCAGAAATATGTACAAGATAAACATGGGAATGCCTCCCAAGTGCGCTTTCTTTAACGTCTTTAGCTAGACCTTACTTGGTCTAGGCGGATGGTGGGTCTTGGAGAAGCACCGAGGTACTCTCCTTGTCATAGCTGTCTGCCAAGTAGGGCTTGACTCTGTGTCCGTTGACGGTGAATGCACTGCCAGTTTTTCCCATCAGAGTAACAGCTCCATACGGCAAGACTTCTTGAATCACGAACAGTCCGCTCCACCTTGATTTCAGCTTGCCCGGGAAGAGCTTGAGCCTCGAGTTGTACAGCAACACCAGTCCTCCTTCCTTAAGCTCCTTGGCAACCAACTTCTTGTCATGAGCCTCCTTAGTCCGCTTCTTGTATATCCGGGAGCTCTCGTAAGCATTCAGCCTCAACTCGTCCAGTTTGTGTAGCTGAATAAGGCGCCTCTCCTGAGCCGTCTTGAGATCAAAGTTCAGCCTCTTCACAGCCCACAACGCACGGTGTTCCAGCTCAACCGGGAGGTTACAGCCCTTGCCATAGAGTAGAGTGAAAGGGGTTGTACCAATCGGCGTCTTGAAGGCGGTACAGTAGGCCCAAAGAGCATCGTCCAGCTTCACTGCCCAGTCTTTTCTTGTGGCTCTGACGGTCTTCTCTAGAATAGCCTTGATTTGCCTATTGGAGACTTCCACTTGACCGCTTGTTTGAGGATGATACGGTGTAGCCACCTTATGCTTAACTCCATACTTTCTCAAGAGGTTCTCAAAAACCTTGTTTATGAAGTGGCTTCCTCCATCACTTATAACAACCTTGGGTACCCCAAACCTCGGGAAGATGATACTCTTGAACAACTTGATTACCACCTTAGAGTCATTTGTAGGGGAAGCAACAGCCTCAACCCATTTAGAGACATAATCCACAGCTACTAAGATGTATTTGTTGCCGTATGAAGAAGGGAATGGTCCCATGAAGTCAATCCCCCACGCGTCGTACATGTCAACCTCGAAGATGGGAACTTGAAGCATTTCGTTCCTCTTAGTTATATTCCCTGCTCGTTGACATGCCTCACAGCTCTTCACAAACTCGTGTGCATCTTTAAAAATGGAGGGCCACCAGAAACCGGCTTGCAACACTTTCGTGGCAGTCTTGAATGAGGCGAAGTGTCCTCCGTAGGAAGAGCCATGGCAATGATAGAGGATGTCCCTGGCTTCTTCCTTTGTAACACATCTCCGGTACAAACTGTCTACTCCTCTTTTGTATAGGTAGGGCTTGTCCCAGAAGTAGTCACTAGCCTCTCTCATAAACCGCTTCTTGTGATAGCTGTTGAGATGTGTTGGCTCCTCACCACACGCTAGATAGTTCACCACATCAGCATACCACGGTAGATCCTCCTCTTTGAAACTCAGCACTTCCTCAAACCTCCCTTCTAGCTTTCCACAAACAGCCGTAGTAATCGCCATAAGCTGTTCTTCCGGAAGAGAGTCATCTAAGGGGAGAGACTCGTTGATCCTTAGCCGTGAGAGGTGGTCAGCGACTCCATTTTCTATCCCTTTCTTGTCTTTAATCTCGATGTCAAACTCCTGGAGTAAGAGAATCCATCTTAAGAGCCGAGGCTTAGTGTCTTTCTTCGAGTAGATGTATCGCAAGGCAGCGTGATCCGTGTATACAATAGCCTTGGAATCAACGAGATATGATCTGAATTTCTCAAAGGCGAAGACTACTGCAAGCAACTCCTTCTCCGTAGTGGTGTATCTTGATTGCGTGTCATCCAAGGTTCTTGAAGCATAGTAGATCACGTGCAGCTTCTTGTCTTTATTCTGACCAAGAACGGCTCCTACGGCGTAGTCACTAGCATCACACATGATCTCAAAGGGAAGAGACCAGTCTGGTGCTTGGACTATAGGAGCTGATGTAAGGGCTTCCTTGATGGTCACGAAAGCCTTCAAACACTCCTCATCAAATACAAACTCAGCTTCCTTGCACAACAGCCGTGTGAGAGGGCGAGCAATCTTGGAGAAATCCTTGATGAAAAGCCTGTAGAACCCTGCGTGTCCCAAGAAGCTTCTGATTCCCTTAACATTAACCGGCGGCTCAAGACCCATCATGACCTCCACCTTAGCCTGATCAACCTCAATACCCTTCTCTGATATCTTGTGATCCAGCACGATCCCTTCCTTAACCATGAAGTGGCATTTCTCCGAGTTCAGCACCAAGTTTGTCTCTTCACAACGTTTAAGTACCCTGCAAAGATTCAACAAACACGCAGGAAAGGACGCACCATACACAGAGAAGTCATCCATGAATACCTCTACCATCTCCTCTATAAGATCAGAGAAGATCGACATCATACACCGCTGAAACGTAGCTGGTGCATTTCACAATCCAAACGGCATCCTTCGATATGCAAAGTTACCGTAAGGACATGTGAAGGTCGTCTTCTCCTGATCATTTGGGTGAATAGGTATTTGAAAGAAACCGCTATACCCATCGAGAAAAAAATAGTAAGGGTGATTTGCAAGTCTCTCAAGCATTTGATCAATAAAAGGCAAGGGGAAATGGTCTTTCCTAGTCGCAAGGTTAAGCTTCCTATAATCAATACACATCCTATGACCAGTAATGGTTCTAGTAGGGATAAGCTCATCCTTTTCATTCCTCATAACCGTGATCCCTCCCTTCTTAGGTACCACGTGTACAGGGGAAACCCACGTGCTGTCAATTATGGGATAGATCACGTCAGCCTCTAAAAGCTTAATGATTTCCTTCTTAACAACCTCTTTCAAGTTAGGATTCAAACGCCTTTGATGTTCTATAGAAGAGGAGTTCTCATTATCCAAGTGAATCCTATGAGTGCAAAGCATTGGTGAAAGGGCCTTGATGTCACTTAAAGAGTACCCAATGGCCTTCCTATACTTTCTCAGCTCAGTAAGGAGCGAGTACAACTCATCATCACTAAGGTTTTCATTCACAATCACAGGATAGGTGTTATTAGGCCCTAAGAAAGCATACCTTAGCCCTTTTGGGAGCTCCTTAAGGTCCACCTTTGGGGCTAACAGCTCACTCCAGTCATCCTCGTGGCTGTTTTTATTGCTTTCCTCCTTGGAACTCTCCCTTGAACCTGAGGCATGGCCCTTTAGACTGCTTTCCTCCATCGCTATCCTTTCTGAGATCGAGTCCTCCGGTCGATTCTCCTTTCGATGTCATCTAGATCGAGCCATTTCGCTCGATTCACTTACTCGATTTGATATGGATCGATTAAGGGATCGAGACGCTGAGTCGATCTCTTGATTGGACTCCAAAATGATCGGGAGGTCTCTCTTGATCGTCGTCTCGATTGTTTTTCCTGATCGATCATTCTTCTCGATCTGTCCATCGATTGTTTCACCGGATCGAGTTGTGTTCTCGATTAACTTGACGATCTGACTCCTGGATCGAGTGATAGCGTCGATCTCGGGGTCGATCTCTAGGCAGCAACTTTCTTCATTCTTGACAATCTTCCTAGAATCCAGCAGGTTCACGATCTCTTGGGTTCTCTGGTCCACATAGTCAAACTCCCCTGGCTCCTTAGTCAGTGCTAGCTTCAGATGGTCTTCTAGAGCCAGCTCTTCCAGCAACTCATCCGCCAAAGCATCCATCGTTTCATTTTAGGAAGCTTGCCCTTTGATGGTTGGCTTCTTCAGAACCTCGTTGATGTCGAAGTCAAGCCTGATCTCCTTTCCCAAATGCAAGGCAATCTTCCCATTCTTCACATCTATGATAGTCCCGGCGGTTGCAAGGAACGGTCTCCCTAAGATGAGTGGATCCTTAGGCTCTTCATCCATATCCAACACGACAAAGTCCGTGGACACGTTCACACCACTGATTCGCACCGGTAAATCCTCAAGCAGCCCCACCGGTAGCCTCACACTCCTATCAGCCAGCACCAATGAGATCCGACAGTCTTTAAACCGAGTAAAACCAAGCTTCTTAGCCTCGGAGTGAGGCATCAAGATTATGCTAGCCCCGAGATCACACAAGCAACTCTTGAACTCTAGAGGACCCAAAGCGCAGGGTATAGTGAAGCTTCCAGGGTCTCCCAGATTCTTAGGGACTATCTCCTTGTGTATAACCGCCTACATTCTTCACTTAGAACAAGTACCTCTTTGCTTTCTTTGTTCTTCTTCACAAGGGTGTTCTTGAAAAACTTGGCACACTTGGGCATCATAGCAAGACAAATCTACAAGAGGCAGCTTGATTTCCACGTCTCTCAGGTGCTTCTCAAACAAGATTCTGTGCTTCTCGATGAGCTGCTTTTTGAAACGACCGGGAAATGGCAACTTCGGTACGTAAGGTGGGGGCACGTAAGAGTTTTTCTCCTTGGTGGTTTGCTCAGCTTTCTTCTCGGCGACCGCCTTATCTCCTCTTCTCGGTCCTTGGATCCAAACGTTGTCAAAGTTAATCTCATCATCATCAGCCGAAGGTTTACCCTCCCCCTCTTGAATTACAACGTCCTCGTTGTTCTTGGTAGAGACCGGAGGTTCGAGCTCTTTACCGCTCCTCAATGTTATAGCATTAGCATACTCCTTGGGATTCTGCTCAAACTTTCCCGGAAGACTGTTCTGACCACTCGTGCTTGCTTTCCCTTTCTCCAGCTGCTTGATCTTGTTGTTTAGGTTGGTGATCTGAGTGGAGAAGTCGGTGAGAGATCAGTCTAGACGGGTGTTCATTTCAGCGAACTTCTGGTTTGTAGAGGCTTGCCCTTGGATTAGCTGTTGAAACATTGCTTGAACTGGATCTACTTGTTGTTGCATCGGTTGTTGCTGCTGAGGTGCAAAGCCCGGAGGGTAGTTAGGAGTATAACCCTTGTTGTTTTGTTGTTGCCCTTGGAAGTTGTTCTGCCCTTGACCTTGAAAGGTTTTGCTTGCTGAGCAGGGTACACTTGATCATTAGGGTTGGCTACGTTGGTGCTTCGGTAAGAGAGGTTGTTGTTCTGGTAGCCTTGGTTGTAGCCTTGAGACTTGTAGTTGTTCTGTCCCGCCACCCAATTGGCTTCTTCTTGGCTCAGCTCCAACTCCTCTTGGTTTTCATCAGCTTCACCAACAAAGTGAACATGCTTCTGATTAGCTAACACCAACTTATCTATCTTCTCATGCAAAGATTTGAGTTCCTTCTTGTGAGACTCCATCTCTGATCCTCTCGGTGCACGGTCATAATCTTCAGCATAGTTTCCATCACTCAACGACAAGTTTTCTATCAGCTCCATACCCTCTTCTACCTCCTGACCGAGGAAGTTCCCTTTGCTAGCTGTGTCAAGCAACAACCTGATCTTTGGTGAAGCTCCACGGTATATGGTACTGAGTAGTGTCTCCTCGCTGAACCCGTGATGAGGACATTGGATCTTGTAATCTTTGAAACGCTCCATTGCCTCGTTGAATGTCTCGTTGTTCCTTTGAGTGAAACCGCTGATTTAGCTTCTCAACCGTGCTGTCATGGTGCTTGAGAAGAACTTTGAGAGGAATGCCTTCTTACACTCAGCCCATGATGTGATGGTGCCTTGTGGGAGGGTCTTCTCCCAATGTCTAGCTTTGTCTCCGAGTGAAAAGGGGAAGAGACGCAGCTTGAAAGCATCTTCGGATATGCCATTGATCTTTATCATTCCACATACTTGCTCGAAATTGTCTAAATGCTCCAAGGGGTCTTCCATTGCTAAGCCGAGGAACTTGTTGTTTTGCACCATGGAGATGAAACCTGGCTTGATCTCGAAGTTATTGTTTTGTACCGGAGGAGGAGTGATCCCAAACCTATTGTGGTGGGTATTGGGAGCATCTCCGGCTCCTATGATCCTTGGGGGTCTAGCCGCGTGTTTGGGGTTTCCATTGCCCCGTCCTGCTGGAGGAGGTCCTTCTGGATGCTCGTGTTCAGCCATAGCTTCAAAGTCAACCAATCCGTGCTGAACAATCTCCTCAAAGGCTCTTGTTTGCTCTCTGACTCTCCTTTGCCGTGAGTGACCAAGCTGATGAATGTTGTCTAAGGGTTGTAGTAGATTGTTGTCTCCCCTTGAACAAAGATTCATGTACCTGAAAACACACGTTTGAGAGTAGAAGTATTAGTAACTTCAAAAAGGTAAAGACTTAGTCTTTGTTAAGACCCAAATCTCTATGTTCTCTAAGACCCTAGGATGGCAACGGCGCCATTTGATAAACGTTTCCTTAGCAAGGATTTATATTGCAGAGAGGTTATCAAAGTCTAATGCAAGTCATGTTGTAGTACAGCAAGCAAGAGAGAGTCAATCCATGCCTAGGAGATAGAGAATGCACAGAGAATGCAAGGACTAATGCAAATCTAAGCAAAATGAGACAGTTTATGATAAAATATCTAAAAACTAGATGCAGCAACTTGAAAAGGATGAAACCTATTTTAAAAATACTAGAAAGGATGAAACTACCACGAGAAACAGGCATAACAATTAAAGGAAGGAGCTTCGAATTATTAAAATTCGACTAGTGGATCGACCATGAGATCGACCACTAGATCGAGCAGTAACAATCGATCTCGTCTAAAAACGTAAAAGCAGTAAAACTAATGACCAGGATGCTATCAGATGACACGCGAAAGATGAAATGAGATGTAAAGATGCTAAAAGAAAGGGCCTAGGGTTGAGATTCATGTAAAGGGGGTTCAAAGGTTCGACCTTGGGTTTGAAACCTTAGATCGACTCACTTGGTGAGGATCTCTAAGCCTTGAAAACAAAACAAGATCTATCTGTGGCTTTTAGTATAGATCACTCCTTCATCCTCTCCTCCAAACCCATGGCTTTTGGTGGAAAGAGAGGTCGAAGGGCAAGGAAAAACAGATTTCAAGTAAATGGCTTAACTAGTCCCCCAAACTTCCATGGCTTTTGGGAAGGGGTAACTAGTCTCTAAGGTGTGACCTTCCGAGATTCCTGAATCCTGTCAAGGTAAGGAACCTCTCGGATCATTAAGCTCTTGGCGTGAGAGTCTTCAAGCATTAAGATCTCAACACCTTAGAAGAGATAGCCTTTGAAAACGTTAGAAAAACCCCAAGATCGAAACCTTTAAACCCCTTAATCCTCTCAACCCCAAACCCAAAGGAAACTACTCGCTACACATAGAGTAAATCAAGCAAAGCATGAGAAATGCCACGATGAACATGAAAGAAAACTGGATTAAACGATAATGATTCGAATACAAAAAGCTTAAGAGAAAAACGAGTTTCAACAATGGTGTTCTTCACGAAAACGAGAGAGAAAGCATAAAAGAAAAGGATAAGGATCTAAAAGTTCTCGAAAAAGGACGTCGCCGCCTTGCCCAAAATGCCCAAACAAGCCAATGGTCCCCCCTTCGCTAGCTGCCAAAAACGGTTGAAAGGACAGAGATCGACTCCAAGATCGAGTGGTTCTCTCGATCATATCCGGGCATCGTGTGTTCGGCTCGATCTGGGTCACGATCATCATCGGCGAATCGAGTGTTGCATCCGATCTCGGTATCGATCTTCGGCTGGATCGAGTGGTCTACTCGATCTGACTCTCGCTCTGCATGGCGTCATTTACGTCCGTACCATTTGATCGATTGCTTCACTCGATCCTTGTCTCGATCATTCTCCTTGGATCGCCTGGTTGGCTCGATCTTCTGGTCGATCAACTCCTAGATAGACCGGCCATGCTCGATCTGCTCCTCGATCTCTGGTCCTTAGCATATTTCCGAGCTCCCACGAACTGCTACATCAGCCTCAACAGGTCCACGAACCTCCACGACTCCAAAGCAGCCAGAAACAACCTGAATGTGATGCAAAATGCAAAGAAAATGCGTATGCTGATGCAAGAATGCTCTAGGACCCTAAGTGATGCAATCTAACCTAAAACGTGATACAAATGCATGAAAAGCTAACTAATGAGTATGCAAAATGTATGCAATATGCAATAACATCAACTTGGCATGTGGAGAGGAGCCTTCTCATCTTGACAACTATCACAAAAAGAAGTTCATGAGAGACGTAGGCCACTACTTTTGGGACGAGCCTTACTTGTACAAGAGGGGCGTGGGCAGTTTATACAGGAGATGTGTAACAAAGGAAGAAGCTAAGGACATTCTCCTTCACTGCCATGGATCTTCATACGGTGATCACTTTGCTTCATTCAAAGCCGCTACTAAAGTCTTACAAGCCGGTTTCTGATATTGCTGCATATTTCGTGTATTTTGCAGGCATATAAGTTAGTTTATCATGCCTTTACCTTGCACATTAGGTTAGTTTGCATCACTTTAGGTCCTAGAGTACTTTTGCAACAGCATTTGCATATTTCTTGCATTATGCATCACATTCAGGTTTTGTTTTCGGCTACTTTGGAGCTATGGAAGATTCGTGGACGTGCTAAAGCTCGTGAGGAGGTTCGTGGATACTTAGAGTATTCAGGAATGCTTGCTAAGAATCAGAGATCAAGAAGCGGATCGAGCACGGCCGGTCGATCTAGATGAGATCGACCAGAAGATCGAGTAGCCCATCCGATTCAAGGGAACTGATCGAGACCAAGATCGAGTGAAGAGATCGATCAAGGAGTACGGACGTATATGACGCGATGCAGAGCGAGAGTCGGATCGAGTCCACCACTCGATCCCCCAAGGATCGACTCCAAGATCGAACGAAGCACCTGATCCATCAAAGAAGATCTATACACAGATCGTGCTGAGACCGCGATTCCCGAAGATGATCGAGCGAGATGCTCGATCTCGAGGTCGATCCCAGGCCACTTTAACCGTTTTTGGATGCTAGCGAGGGGAAGACCAGTACATGCCTTTAGCCAATTTTTGCTAAAAACGGCGATAGCTTTTTCCACCTATATTCTGTCTTTTTCCTGTTATCTTTTTGCTTAGGCGATTATCTCCGATATTGTTAGACTTTGAGTTTTTCTTGCTTGTTCTTGAATATTGAATCATTTAAGTTTAAAGCAATTGTTTTTCATGTTTACTAGATCAACTCAAAGCTCGAACGAAGCACTCGATTCACCGAAGAAGATCGACTAAGATGCTCGATCTCGAGGTCGATCCTAGTGCACTTTAACCATTTTTGGCTTCTAGCGAGGGGGGGGGGGGGGGACCATCGAGCTGTTTGGCCTATTTTGGGAAGGCGGCGACTCCACCTTTCACAACTTTTCATTCTGCGATTTAACTATCTTTTTTTCTTGAGTTTTTCCACCATTGTTGAACTTTGAGTATTATTTCGTTTTCTTGGATATTGAATCTTTGAAGTTTATTGCAATCGTTTTCTTTATGTTTAGTTTTCTTTTATTCGCCTCTGCTTGCGTTTCAATCATGTGTAGTGAGTAGTAACTTTGGGTTTTCGGGGTTGAGAGGATTCAAAGGGGTTGAAAAAGGTTTAAAGCTTGGTGTTTTCTTATTCTTCATTACCTTCTCATCTAGGATTCGAGTTCTTAAGGCTTAGAGAGTCTCACGCCAAGATCTCTATGATCTAAAGGCCCTCTTACCTTGACAGGATCCAGAGGCCCTGGAAAATCGAATCCTAGAGACTTGTCTATCCTTTCCTAATGGCCATGGTTGTTAAGGGGACTAGTTAGGTCAATGTTTGAAAGATGAACCTTAAGGAGCTCCCAAAAAGGCTACGGTATGCTTTCTTAGGGCTTAATGAAACCTATCCCTAGATTGTGAATGAGAACTTAAGTGATGATGTGTTGCACTCGCTCCTAACTGAGCTGAGAAAGTATAGGACGGCCATTGGGTACTCTCTAAGTGATATCAAGGGCCTTTCACCAATGCTTTGCACTCATAGGATTCACTTGGATAATGAACACCAAAGGCGTTTGAATACAAATTTAAAAGAGGTTGTTAAGAAGATTATTCTTAAGCTGTTAGAGGCTGACGTGATCTATCCCATAAGTGACAGCACGTGGGTTTTTCCCGTACACGTGGTGTCTAAGAAGGGAGGGATCACAGTCATTAAGAATGATAAAGATGAGCTTATACCTACTAGGACTATTACAGGACACCGTATGTGTATTGACTATAGGAAGCTTAATCTTGCTACTAGAAAGGATCATTTTCCTTTACCTTTTATAGATCAAATGCTTGAGAGGCTTGGTAATCATCCATACTATTGCTTTCTTGATGGATATAGTGGTTCTTTCAAATACCAATCCATCCAAATGATCAGGAGAAGACGACCTTTACATGCCCTTATGGCACCTTCGCGTATCGAAGGATGTCATTTGGGTTGTGTAACGCACCGGCTACGTTTCAGCGGTTTATGATGTCGATCTTCTCCGATCTAATAGAAGAAATGGTAGAAGTGTTTATGGATGACTTCTCTGTATATGGTGCGTCTTTTTCTGTGTGTTTGTTGAATCTATGCAAGGTACTAAAGCGTTGTGAAGAGACGAATCTTGTGCTTAACTAGGAGAAGTGTCACTTCATGGTGAAAGAGGGGATCGTGCTTGGCCACAAGATATCAGAGAAAGGCATAGAGGTTGACAAAGCCAAGGTTGAGGTCTTGATGAGTCTTGAGCCGCCGGTTAATGTCAAAGGGGTGAGAAGTTTCCTAGGCCATGCTGGCTTCTACAGGCGCTTCATCAAGGATTTTTCCAAGATTGCACGCCCTCTCACACGGCTGTTGTGCAAGAAAGCTGACTTTGTGTTTGATGAGGATTGCCTTCATGCTTTCGTGACCATCAATGAAGCTCTAGTATCCGCGCCTATAGTGCAAGCACCGGACTGGACTCTACCGTTCGAGATAATGTGTGACGCGAGTGACTACGTCGTGGGAGCTGTTCTTGGTCAGAGGAAAGACAAGCGGCTACACGTGATTTACTATTCTTCACGTACCTTGGACGACACGCAAGCCAGATACACTACGACAGAGAAGGAGTTGCTGGCAGTTGTCTTCGCCTTTGAGAAGTTCAGGTCATACCTCGTAGGGTCCAAGGCCATTTTGTACACAGATCACGCGGCTCTGAGGTACATATATTCCAAGAAAGACACTAAACCGAGACTTTTGAGATGGATACTTTTGCTCCAAGAATTTGACATGGAAATCAAGGAGAAGAAAGGGATAGAGAACGGTGTTGCTGATCACCTCTCTAGGATGAGAATTAATGAGTCTCTGCCCTAAGATGATTAGCCTCCACAAGAACAACTCATGATGATCACTATGGCTATTTGTGGAAGGCTGGAAGGGCAGTTTGAAGAGGTTTTGAGCTTCAAAGAAGAGGATTTCCTTGGTATGCTGACATTGTGAACTACTTGGCATGTGGAGAGGAGCCTTCTCATCTTGACAACTATCACAAGAAGAAGTTCATGAGAGGCGTAGGCCACTACTTTTGGGATGAGCCTTACTTGTACAAGAGGGGCGTGGGCAGTTTATACAGGAGATGTGTAACAAAGGAAGAAGCTAAGGACATTCTCCTTCACTGCCATGTATCTTCATATGGAGGTCACTTTGCTTCATTCAAAATCACTACTAAAGTCTTACAAGCCGGTTTCTGATATTGCTGCATATTTCGTTTATTTTGCAGGCATATAAATTAGTTTCTCATGCATTTACCTTGCACATTAGGTTAGTTTGCATCACTTTAGGTCCTAGAGTACTTTTGCACCAGCATTTCCATATTTCTTGCATTATGCATCACATTCAGGTTGTTTTCGGCTACTTTGGAGCTATAGGAGATTCGTGGACGTGCTAAAGCTCGTGAGGAGGTTAGTGGATACTTAGAGAATTCAGAAATGCTTGCTAAGGATCAGTGATCGCAAAGCGGATCCAGCACGGCCGGTCGATCTAGATTAGATCGACCAGAAGATCGAGTAGCCCATCCGATTCAAAGGAACTGATCGAGACCAAGATCGAGTGAAGAGATCGATCAAGGAGTACAGACGTATATGACGCCATGCAGTGCGAGAGTCGGATCGAGTCCAGCACTCGATCCCCCAAGGATCGACTCCAAGATCGAACAAAGCACCTGATCCATCAAAGAAGATCGATACACAGATCGAGCTGAGACCGCGATTCCTGAAGACGATCGAGTGAGATGCTCGATCTCGAGGTCGATCCCAGGCCACTTTAACCGTTTTTAGACGCTAGCGAGGGGAAGACCAGTACACGCCTTTAGCCAATTTTGGCTAAAAACGGCGATAACATTTTCCACCTATATTCTGTCTTTTTCTTGTTATCTTTTTGCTTAAGCGATTATCTCCGATATTGTTAGACTTTGAGTTTTTCTTGCTTGTTCTTGAATATTGAATCGTTTAAGTTTAAAGCAATTGTTTTTCATGTTTACTAGATCAACTCCAAGATCGAACGAAGCACTCGATTCACCGAAGAAGATCGAGTGAGATGCTCGATCTCGAGGTCGATCCCAGTGCACTTTAACCGTTTTTGGCTTCTAGCAAGGGGGGGACCATCGAGCTGTTTGGCCTATTTTGGGAAGGCGGCGACTCTACTTTTCACAACTTTTCATTCTGCGATTTAACTCCAGCTTGGTGTTTTCTTGTTCTTCATTACCTTCTCTTCTGGGATTCGAGTTCTTAAGGCTTAGAGAGTCTCACGCCAAGATCTCCATGATCTAAAGGCCCTCTTACCTTGACAGGATCCAGAGGCCCTGGAAAATCGAATCCTAGAGACTTGTCTATCCTTTCCCAATAGCCATGGTATTTAAGGGGACTAGTTAGGTCAATGTTTGAAATCTATGTTTTATGCCCTTCAATCTCTTTTTCCACCAAAAGACATGGGTTTGGAGGAGAGAATGAAGGAGTGATCCATACCACACACCATGGATGTATCTTGTTTTGTTTTCAAGGCCTAGAGAATCTCACAAATTGAGTAGATCTAAAAGTTTTCAAAACCAAGCTTAAACCTTTAAAACCATTGAACATGAATCTCAACCCTGGACCCTTCTTTTTAGTATTTTCAGTCTCTGTTGATCATTTTCTTGTTATCAGATCGCATCCCGGTCATTAGATTCGTTTCGCTTGGACTGCTTAGTAGATCGATCGTTGTTGCTCGATCTAGTGGTCGATCCACTAGTCGATTTTTTTAAATTCATAGCTTTGCATTTTTATCATTTGGTCTGTTCCCCGTGGTATTTAACTCATTCCTAGTATGTTTAAGATAGTTTTGCTTTTCATTTCACTGTTGCATCTAGTTTTTAGGATTTTTACAAAACCGTTCATCATTTGCTTAGCTTTGCACGATCCTTGCATTCTCATTGTAATTTCTAGCTCCTAGGTTGGATTGATTCCTCTTGCACTATAATACGACTGTTGAAATTGCTGCATATTTCATGTATTTTACATACATTTAAGTTAGTTTCTCACGCATATACATTGCATTTTAGACTAGTTTGCATCACTTTTGGTCATAGAGTATTCTTGCACCAGCATATGCATATTTTTTGCATTTTGCATCGCATACAGGTTGTTTTCGGTGACTTTGAAGTCTTGGAGGGTTCGTGGACGTGCTGAGGCTCGTGAGGAGGTTCCTGGGAACTTGGAGAATTCAGGAATGTTGGCTAAGGACCAGAGATCGAGAAGCAGATCAAGCATGGCCGGTCGATCTAGATGAGATCCACCAGAAGATCGAGTAGTCTATCCGATTCAAGAGAACTGATCGAGACGTTGATCGAGTGAAGCGATCGATCAAGGAGTATGGACGTGAAAGACGCCATGCAGTCCACCACTCGATCCTCCAAAGATCGACCCCAAGATCGAACAAAGCACTCGATCCACCGAGGAATATCGAGACACATATCGAGCTGAAGGCACGATGTCTGAAAATGATCGAGAGACACTCGATCTCAAAGTCGATCTCAGTGTACTTTAACCGCTTTTGGCCGCTAGCGAAAAGGGGACCATCGAGCTGTTTGGCCTGTTTTGGCAAGGCGGCGAGCATGCTTTTGGGGGGACGTTTTCATTTTTTATCTTTTTATCTTTTTCTCTCTGTTCTAAGGCGATTTCTCCATTGTTAGACCTTGAAGCTTAGTGCTTGAATCTTTGAATCTCTTTAAGTTTAATCCATTGTTTTTCATGTTTATCGTTTCATCTTTCATGCTTTGCTTGGTTTACTTAATGTGTAGTGAGTAGTTTAATCGGGTTTTGGGGTTGAGAGGATTCAAAAGGGTCGAAAAAGGTTTTCAAGTTTGGTGTTTTCTTGTTCTTAATGGCTTTCTCTTCTAGGATGCCGAGTTCTTATGGCTTAAAGAGTCTCACTCCAAGATCTTTATGATCAGAGAGAGGTCTTACCTTGACAGGATCCAGAGATCTCTGAAAATCGCATCCTAGAGACTAGTTACCCTTTCCCAAACGCCATCGTAGTTTAGGAGACTAGTTAAGCCGCGTGTTTGAAATCTGATTTCCTTGCCCTTCAATCTCTTTTTCCACCAAACACCATGGGTCTGGAAGAGAGAATGAAGGAGTGATCCATACCACACGCCATGGATGGATCTTGTTTTGTTTTCAAGGCTTAGAGAACCTCACATAGTGAGTAGATCTAGTGTTTTCAAACCAAGCTTGAACCTTTGAAACCCCTGAACGTTAATCTCAACCCTAGACCCTCTTTCTTATTATTCTTGCATCTTTGCTAGTCAATCGCTTGTTACCTGTTGCATCCTGGTCATTAGTTTCGTTGCATTTGAACTTTTAGACGAGATCGATCGTTGTTGCTCGATCTAGTGGTCGATCCTGTGGTCGATCCACTAGTCGATTTTTATAAATTCATAGCTTTGCATTTTAATCATTTTGTTTGTTCGTCGTGGTGGTTCACTCGTTCCTGGTAATATTAAAATAGTTTTGCCTTGCATTTAGTCGTCGCATTTAGTGTTTAGGATTTTTACAAAACCGTTCATCATTTGCCTAGCTTTACTCGATCCTTGCATTCTCATTGAACTTTCTAGCTCCTATGATTGGATTGATTCCTTTTGCATTGTACTACAACTAAGTGCTGCTTGAGTTTTGATAACCTCCTGTTGCATTGCATCACCCTAGATAAAAATCTTGTTATCAAATGGCGCCGTTGCCATTCTAGGAGTGTTTAGAAAGCATTGAGATTTGGGGTTTAGTAAAGACTAAGCTTTTACTTTGTTTAAGTTACTAATTTCTCTACTCTCAAACGTGTGTCTTTCAGGTACATGAATCTTCGTTCAAGGGGAGACAACAATCTACTTGAACCCTTAGACAACATTCATCAACTTGGTCATTCACGGCAAAGAAGAGTACGAGAGCAAGCCAGAGCTTTTGAGGAGATTGTTCAGCACGGTTTGGTTGACTTTGAAGCTATGGCAGAGCAAGAGCATCCAGAGGGACCTCCTCTAGCTCACGGGGCAGTGGGAAGGGGTAAAGGAAACCCCCAACACGCGGATAGACCCCCAAGGATCATAGGAGCCGGAGATGCTCCCAATACTCATCACAATAGGTTTGGGATCACTCCTCCTCCTGTACAGAACAACAACTTCGAGATTAAGCCGGGTTTCATCTCAATGGTGCAAAACAATAAGTTTCATGGGCTAGCAATGGAAGATCCCTTGGAACACCTTGATAACTTCGAACAAGTATGTGGGATGATCAAGATAAACAGCATATCCGAAGATGCTTTTAAGCTGCGTCTCTTTCTATATTTTATTGGAGACAAGGCTAGAAATTGGGAGAAGACATTTCCATAAGGCACTATTACATCTTGGGCTGAGTGTAAGAAGGCTTTCCTCTCAAAGTTTTTCTCTAGCACCAGAACAGCAAGGCTAAGAAGCGAGATCAGCGGCTTCACGCAAAGGAACAATGAGACTTTCAATAAAGCCATGGAACAATTCAAGGACTATACTATCCAGTGTCCTCACCACGGCTTCAGCGAAGAGACTCTTCTAAGCACTATCTACCGAGGAGCTTCACCAAATTTTCGCTTGTTGCTTGACACGGCTAGTAAGAGAAACTTCCTTGGTCAAGAGGTAGAAGAAGGCATGGAGCTGATTGAGAACTTACCATTGAGTGACGGCAACTATGCTGAAGATTACGACCGTGCACCAAGAGGTTCCGAGCTAGAGTCTCATAAGAAAGAGCTTAAGTCATTGCATGAGAAGATTGACAAGTTGGTTTTGGCAAATCAGAAGCATGTTCACTTTGTTGGTGAAGCGAATGAAACCTTAGAGGAGCTTGAGTTGAGCCAAGAAGAAGCCAATTGGGTGGCGGGTCAAAACAACTACAAACCTCAAGGATATTCACAAGGCTACAACCATAACAACAACCTCTTATACCGTAGCACCAATGTCGCAAACCATAAGGATCAAGTGTACCCTGCTCAGCAAGCAAAGCCTTTCTTACCAGACAACAAAGGTTTTCAGCGGTGTGGTGGCTTCCAAGGGCAAGGGCAGAACAACTTCAAAGGAAAACAGCAAGGAAACAAAGGTTATACGCCAATGTACCCTCCGAGCTTTGTACCTCAGCAACAACAACCGATGCAACAACAAGTTGATCCTGTCCAAGCTATGTTTCAACAATTGATTCAAGTGCAAGCCTCTAGAAACCAGAAATTTTCCGAGATGAACACTCGCTTTGACTCATCTCTCACGGACTTATCTTCTCAGATTACAACTTTGCATAATAAGATCAAGCAACTTGAGAAGGGCAAGGCAACATCAAGCGGTCAGAATAGCTTACCGGGCAAGTGTGAGCAAAATCCCAAGGAATATGCCAACGCCATAACATTGAGAAGTGGGAAAGAGCTAGCACCTACGGTTACTCCCAAGATCAACGAGGACGTTGTGATTGAAGAGGGGGAGGGTAAGCTTTCAGCCGATGATGAGATGAGATAAACTTTGACAATGTTTGGATTCAAGGACCAAGGAGAGGTGAGAAAGCGGTTGTTGAGAAGAAAGCAGAGCAAACTACTAAGGAGAAGGATGCTTATGTACCTCCACCGTATGTACCTACGCTACCTTTTCCTGGCCGTTTCAAGAAGCAACTAGTAGAGAAGCATAGAGTCCTGTTAGAGAAGCACCTTAAGGACGTAGAGATCAAGCTACCTCTCGTGGACTGCCTTGCAATGACGCCTAAATGCGCCAAATTCTTCAAAGATACTCTCGTGAAGAAGAATAAGGAAAGCAAGGAAGTGCTTGTTCTAAGTGAGGAGTGTAGTGTTGTGATACACAAGGAGATAGTCCCAAAGAAGCTAGGAGACCATGGAAGCTTCACTATACCTTGCGCTTTAGGTCCTTTGGAGTTCAAGAGTTGCCATTGTGATCTCGGAGCTAGTATAAATCTGATGCCTCATTCCGTGGCGAAGAAGCTAGGCTTTACCCGTTTCAAGGATTGTAGAATCTCGTTGGTACTAGCTGACAGAAGTGTGAGGGTACCCGTGGGTTTGCTTGAGGACTTGCCAATGAAGATCAGTGGAGTAAATGTGCCTACGGACTTCGTTGTGTTGGAAATGGATGAAGAACCAAAGGATCCACTCATTCTCGGTAGACCTTTCTTAGCCACCGCCGGAGCTATCGTAGACATCAAGAATGGGAAGATTGCCTTGCACTTGGGTAACGATATAAGGCTGGACATTGATATCAATGAGGTTTTGAAGAAGCCTACGATAGAAGGACAAGCTTTCAACATTGAGACGTTGGATGCTTTAGTGGACAAGCCACATCATCAACAAGCTGTTTGAAAATCTTCTAAGGAAGTATGGCGTGAAGCACAAGGTAGCTACGCCTTACATTCCTCAAACGAGTGGCCAAGTGGAGGTCTCTAACCGTCAGATAAAGGCGATACTCGAGAGAACTGTAGGGACAACTCAGAAGGATTGGGCGGTGAAGTTGGATGACGCTTTGTGGGCGTACCGGACTGCTTTCAAAACACCCATTGGTACTACTCCTTTCACCCTTCTCTACGGCAAAGGATGTCATCTCCCCGTTGAGCTGGAACATAGGGCGTTGTGCGCTGCGAAGCGGCTGAATTTTGATTTGAAGACGGCTCAGGAGAAGCGGTTGATCCAGTTGCACGAGCTTGATGAGCTAAGGCTGGATGCTTACGAAAGCGCTAGGATCTACAAGGAACGTACCAAGGCTGCTCATGATAAGAAGCTGGTACCTAAGGAGCTTAAGGAAGGGAGTTTGGTGCTGCTATACAACTCAAGGCTCAAGCTCTTTTCAGGGAAGCTGAAGTCACGGTGGAGCGGTCCGTATGAAATCAAGGAAGTACCACCTTACGGGGCTGTCACGTTGGTGGGCATGAGTTGGAATGCATTCACAGTGAACGGACACAGAGTTAAGCTATACATGATGAGTGCGTTTGACAAGGAGAGCACCTCAATGCTTCTCCAAGACCCACCATCTGCCTAAACCAAATAAAGTCTAGCTAAAGATGTTAAAGAAAGCGCACTTGGGAGGCCCATGTCTATCCTGTACATATTCTTGCTTTATTTCTTTTCCAGTTTTACGTTTTTATCTTGTGAGTGTGTAGGAAAAAGCATGAGGAATTTCAGGCCATAATCTTGGTTCCAAAACGAGTGAGAAGGGGCGAGTATAAGCTAGAGATCGAGTGCTAGATCGACTCATCCTAGCTCGATCTTTGCTAGATCGAGCTAGTGAATCGAGAGGAGTCAGTTGATCTAGACGAGATCGAGTAGACAGATCGAGTGACAAGGTCGATCTATATGAGCACGGATCGATCGGTCCCATCTAGATCGACTGATCTATTTTCTCTCGGGAAAGTCCTTCATAGACAGATCGACCAGTCAACTCAATCCATCACTCGATCTAAGGCAAATCGACCCTTGAATCGACAGCATGGCTCGATCACGAGGACTTAGCCATGGTTTCAAAAACTCAAGGAACGAGAGAGCCAATCGATCCAAGACTCGATTCAAATCGAATCGTGTTCCAAATCAAGTAACCCTTTCGATCCAAGCCATTATGGGCATGAGATCGAGTTCCAGATCGACCAAAAGGACTCGATCTCGTGCCGAGGTAACATTTTTCTTTTCCCTCTCTCACTCTTTCCCTTCACTTTTTAAATTAAAAATTTGGTCAAGACAGGAATCTCTGACCATGAAAGATGTGCCTTGACAAGACAGGAATCCAAGTTCACGCTATGTTCAAGCAGCCTTAAGGGTCATGTCTCGGGTTCTAAGGAGGGATCCAAGGAGGAAAACAACAACAACAGCCACGAGGACGATTGGAGCAAGCTGCTAGCCCCAGAGGTGGACCTAAAGGAGCTCCAAAAAGGGCTAAGGTATGCTTTCTTAGGGCTTAACTAAACCTATCTTGTGATTGTGAATGAAAACTTAAGTGATGATGAGTTGCACTCGCTCCTAACTGAGCTGAGAAAGTATAGGAAGGCCATTGGGTACTCTCTAAGTGACATAAAGGGCCTTTGACCAATGCTTTGCACTCATAGGATTCACTTGGATAATGAGAACGCCTCTTCTATAGAACATCAAAGGCGTTTGAATCCGAATTTAAAAGAGGTTGTTCAGAAGGAAATTCTTAAGCTGTTAGAGGCTGACGTGATCTATCCCATAAGTGACAGCACGTTGGTTTCTCCTGTACACGTGGTGCTGACACAAGATTAATTGGTGTCTTATGTTCAATCACCCTTGTGTTAGTCAGTTGTAGTAAGGGTTTTATGTCAATCCATTGGGAAGAGTTGAAAACAGAAGAGTTGAGAGTAAAGTCTCTAAGTCAAGCAGGCAGAGAATTGGTTTTGTTGCCTAAGCAACAGTTCTAGCAACCTAAGTGAAACAAGCAGCAACCAAAGTAAAAGCACAAGCAAAGTAAGCAATTCTAAGCAAGGAAAACAGAGCAAAACAGAGCAAAACAGAGCAAATCCGAAATTTAAATAAGAGAAAGGCAAGTCTCTAGATGTGGTTATTGACTTTGGGGGATTTCAGACATTAACTAAGGCTGTTTCAAACTACATTGATCAAGCAAACAAGTAAGCAATGGTGATTCCTAGACATAGAGTTCAAACTTAAGCTAGTTAGATCCAATCTCTTGGCAAATAACCATTTGCTAAACATTCTAACAAGAACTAACTCTCATTAGTGCTAAAACATCAAGCAAGCATGATTAAACAACTCTATTCAAGTCAAAATGCTCCTAAAACAGTCAATCTTTTGAGCCAAGGCCAGCAAATCCTCTATAAAACATGATCAGCATTTCATCAAACACTTGGTGGGCATAAGAGAAAGCTAACAACTTAGACAAGTTTGATCAAGACTAATCTAGCATGAATAACAGATTAATAGAGAGGAACCCATAAACTGAAGCACTTAACAAACCTTAATCAAGCCTTAAATCCCCTTAATCTACCACATCTAGAAACCCTAAGATAACTACTCACTCATAATCAAGTTTAACACCAAATCACAAAGGGAAAGGATGCTAATCATGATTAAAAGAAAGATTAAAGAAAGATTAAAGCAAATACTTGATTATATTAAACAAAGCAAAGAAAATGTCTTACAAACTTAATGAAAAAGCTCAAGAACAGTAAAATGACATGACCCCCCAAAAATCTGGGAAAAGGGGCTATTTATAGTCTAGAGGAGAAAACCCTAGAGTAATGGCATAAATGTAATTTAAAACAGGTTCGGGCTGGGTCAGTATCGGTCAGTTGTGTCGATCTTCAGTGACCGAAATAGGTCCATATCGGTCTGGAGTGATCGACACACATGACCGAAATTAATCTGATGTGTTTGTGTCGATCACACTTGACCGATACTGGTGACCGATATGCTCCGTATCGGTCCTTGACCGAAACTGTGGTAACCCAACCCGGTAAACCGTACCGCGGCTGTGTCCCACTACATCCTCTAAGTCCGTTTCTATACTTAGCCATATTTTCGAACTTTTTCTTTATTTTTCTAAGTCTTTCTTATCAATACACAGCGGAATATAAATAAATTCATTCATTTAACTCTCAAAAACACTTAAACAGATTCGGGGTTCCACATAAATCAAATCACAAGGTTCACTAACGATTACAACCAATCATCTAGCAACCTAAACGGTCAAACACCAAAGCCATAAGACTCTAAACACAAGTCTTAACACAAATAAAACACACAACCTCGATCCATCCATGTTCATCACTGCCGCCTGGTCTCGCCCCTTTACTGCTTAGTACCTGCACACTCAAGAAGAGAGGCATAAGTATTTCATAAATACTTAGTGAGTACGGTCATCCCGTAACACCTGGTCAGTACCAAAACACGCAGTCATACTTTCAGATTCAACATTCAACACAATCAATTTGCAATAGACATAACCATATCAAACGGCCATGATCATCTAGCCTAACCAACCAAGATCAATCCCTTTTTAAGACCCATGTCTACTTCAGCGAGAATCCCACATCCCCTAAGCTAGTACATGATCCGGATTATCCTGAGGTTAGCTAAACATCATATATGCCACGGTAAACACCACAATATATCACAACACAAGGATTGCTTATCAATTCCAAACATATAACATGAAAATCACACAATCAACATGCAAAACACTCAACCCTAGCAATCCTACGGTCCTAGACCCAACCACAGTCACGCACTCACCTTAGACAAGGCTAGAAACAGATTGGTCAGAAGAAATCCCGATGAAAACTGCACCAAAACAAAGATATCCGATCTCTCGGCTCACGGTACGATGCGATCCTTATCCCCTCGGCTATCTCTTGATCCGTTCACCTTTCTTCGAGCCAAACTCTGTTTTCCCTCAGAAACCCCACAAAACAAGGCTATTAGCTCGAGGTTATCCGATGAAAACTCAACACTTAGGGAAATATCCGATCGCTTACCAGTTTATCTCGGCGATGATCGGTTCTGCTCGGCGATAGCCTGATCTCTCTCGGATATCCTCGGGATAAACTGTTTTTCTTAGGGTTTTCTCTTGACTAAACTCTCTCTTTGCTTTATTTAGCTCAAATAAACGCAACACCCTCGAGTTAAGTCTCAAATTCCCTTATATACTCGCAAAACCCTAGGTAACCCGGACTTATCCGACGTTTTCCTGGTTCCAGTAGGATTATCCTGGTCCGATTCGATTTTCCTCGGCTATTCCCTGTACCGGCTCGACCATCCACTCGATAAATCCCAAAATAGCCGACCAAACACTTGGCCCACGGCCCAAATCCCTTCCCACTCGGATAAACCGCCCTTATCCGAGGTGTTTTCCATTTTTCATTCGGATATTCCTATTTCTCCCGGACAACTTGTCCCACCTCGGCTAATCGTCTATTTCTCTCGGAGGTTTCCTATTCCCCCTCGGAGACAGTCCACTGACACTCGGACTAACCTCCCAGACTCTGGGATATATCCCACTGCACTCGGATAAATCCCATTTCCCTCGGACTGGACCCTGTTTTCAATCGGATATGGTCCATCCGGCTCGGCTATCCAGCCCATACCCAACTATTTCACCAGTCAACACCCGACCATAGTCCGAACCTCCATTTCCCAGCCAGTATCCAACCCTTGGCTCGGTCATCCCTCGGACAATGCCCTGTCCGGTACGATCATTCCACATTTTCTCGGATACGGATGCTACAGAAACTCTCTGTGCTCTGACCAAAAACTTCTGCAAAGATCTTTTGCTGTGATCCTTCTTGCTCCCTTTTGCTCAGCTAGCATCTTGTATCATTCCCAAAACTCCTCCAAGCTCCTTTAAGCTCCAGAAGCACCTAAGAACATCCAAAATGCAAAGAAAATGCAAACTATACTCTAAATGCAACCTAAGTCTAAAAGGAGAAGAAAATGGGACAAAAGCAAAGGGAAAACATGTAAAAGAGGATCAAAATATATACTAAATGCAGCCATAAATGGTGTAAATACAATTGATATCAGGTGCCTAAGAAAGGAGGGATCACGGTCATTAACAATGATAAAGATAAGCTTATACCTACTAGGACTATTACAGGACACCGTATGTGTATTGACTTTAGGAAGCTTAATCTTGCTACTAGAAAGGATCATTTTCCCTTTCCTTTTATTGATCAAATGCTTGAAAGATTTGCTAATCATCCCTACTATTACTTTCTTGATGGATATAGTGGATTTTTCCAAATACCAATCCATCCAAATGATCAGGAGAAGATGACATTTACATGCCCTTATGGTACCTTCGCGTATCGAAGGATGCCATTTGGGTTGTGGAATGCACCGGCTACGTTTCAGCGGTGTATGATGTCGATCTTCTCCGATCTAATAGAAGAGATGGTAGAGGTGTTTATGGATGACTTCTCTGTCTATGGTGCGTCCTTTTCTGCGTGTTTGTTGAATCTTTGCAAGGTACTAAAACGTTGTGAGGAGACAAACTTGGTGCTTAATTGGGAGAAATGTCACTTCATGGTGGAGGAAGGGATCGTGCTTGGTCATAAGATATCAGAGAAGGGCATTGAGGTTGATAAGGCTAAAGTTGAGGTCATGATGAGTCTTGAGCCGCCGGTTAATATCAAAGGGATCAAGAGTTACTTGGGGCAAGCTGGCTTCTACAGGCGCTTCATTAAGGATTTTTCCAAGATTGCACGCCCTCTCACACGGCTGTTGTGCAAGGAAGCCGATTTTGTCTTTGATGAGGAATGATTGCTAGCTTTCAAGACCATTAAGGAAGCTCTTGTCACGGCACCAATAGTTCAAGCACCAGACTGGAGTCTACCGTTTGAGATCATGTGTGACGCTAGTGACTAAGCCGTGTGAGCTGTTCTAGGGGAGAGAAAAGACAAGTGGCTGCATGTGATTTACTATGCTTCAAGAACCTTGGATGACACGCAAACGAGATACACTACTACGGAGAAGGAGCTGCTGGCAGTAGTGTTTGCCTTTGAGAAGTTTAGAGCCTATCTAGTGGGAGCCAAGGTTGTTGTCTACACAGATCACACAGCGCTTAGATACATCTATTCCAAGAAGGAGATTAAGCCAAGGCTTTTGAGATGGATCCTCTTGCTCCAAGAATTTGACATGTAAATCAAGGACAAGAAAGGAATAGAGAACGGTGTTGATGATCACCTCTCTAGGTTGAGGATCGATGAAGCCTTACCTCTTGATGATTCGCTTCCGGAAGAGCAGTTATTGATGATCACCACGACGGTTTGTGGAAGGCTAAAAGGGCGGTTTGAGGAGGTTTTGAGTTTCAAAGAAGTGGATCATCCTTGGTACGCTGACATTGTGAACTACTTGGCTTGCGTAGAGGAGCCAACTCATCTCGACAGCTATCACAAGAAGAAGTTAATGAGAGACGCAAGCAACTACTTTTGGGACGAGCCTTACTTGTACAAGAGGGGCGTGGACGGTTTATACAGGAGATGTGTTACAAAGGAAGAAGCCAAGGACATTCTCTTTCACTGCCATGGCTCTTCATACGGCAGACACTTTGCTTCGTTCAAAACCGCTATAAAAGTTTTACAAGCCGGATTCTGGTGGCCGTCTATGTTCAAGGATGCCCATGAGTTTTTGAAGAGTTGTGAAGGTTGTCAACGAGCAGGGAACATCACGAAGACGAACGAGATGCCTCAGGTTCCTATCTTTGAGGTTGACGTCTTTGACGCATGGGTCATAGACTTCATGGGGCCTTTCCCATCTTCTTACGACAACAAGTTCATTTTGGTGGCTGTTGACTACATTTCTAAATGGGATGAGGCCATTGATTCCCCTACAAACGACTCTAAGGTAGTGATCAAGCTCTTTAAGAGCATCATATTCCCGAGGTTTGGAGTACCCAAGGTGGTGATAACCGCCGGAGGAAGCCATTTCATCAACAAGTTGTTTAAAAACCTTCTAAGGAAGTATGGCGTGAAGCACAAGGTAGCTACGCCTTACCATCCTCAAACGAGTGGCCAAGTGGAGGTCTCTAACCGGCAGATCAAGGCAATACTTGAGAGAACAGGTGGGACAACTCGGAAGGAATGGGCAGTAAAGTTAGACGACGCTTTGTGGGCTTAACGGACTGCTTTCAAAACACCCATCGGTACTACTCCTTTCACTCTTCTCTACGGCAAAGGATGCCACCTCCCCGTTAAGCTGGAATATAGAGCATTGTGGGCTGTGAAGCGGCTGAATTTTGATCTAAAGACGGCTCAGGAGAAGCGCTTAATCCAGCTACACGAACTTGATGAGCTAAGGCTGGATGCTTACGAAAGCGTTAGGATGTACAAGTAGCGCACCAAGGCTGCTCATAACAAGAAGTTGGTACCCAAGGAGCTTAAGGAAGGGAGTTTGGTGCTGCTTTTCAATTCAAGGCTCATGCTCTTTCCAGGAAAGCTGAAGTCACGATGGTGCGGGCCTTTTGAGATCAAAGAGGTATTGCCCTACGGAGCTGTCACGTTGGTAGGCAAGAGTGGGAATGCATTCACAGTGAACGGACACAGAGCTAAGCCATACATGGCAGGTGCATTTGACAAGGAGAGCACCTCAATGCATCTCCAAGAACAACCATCTGCCTAAACCAAGTAAAGTCTAGCTAAAGACGTTAAAGAAAGCGCACTTGGGAGGCATTCCCATGTCTATCTTGTATATATTTTTGCTTAATTTCTCTTTTAGTTTTATGTTTTTATCTTATGAGTGTGTAGGAACAGATATAAGGGATTGCAGAGCATGATCTTAGATCCAACAGGAGTAAGAAGGGACGATTATAGGTTAGAGATCGAGTGCTAGATCGACTCATCCTAGCTCGATCTTTGTTAGATCGAGCTAGTGAATCGAGAGGAACTAGTAGATCTAGACGAGATCGAGTAGACAGATCGTGTGATACAGTCGATCACGAGAGGACGAACACCCTATACGTTTAGCCTGAAAAGCAGACGAGAGGTGGATCAACTGAGTCACTCGATTATCAAGGCTAGATTGAGTAGTCTACTCGATCCGACACTCGATCCAAGCCTAAATCGACCACTGAATCGAGAACATGGACTGATCACGAGGACTCGATCCGTCCATGTTATCGATGTTATCGAACGAGAGGTGTTATCGATCCAAGACTCGATTCAATTCGAATCGAGCCCCAAATCGAGCAACCCTCTCGATCCAAGCCATTATGGGCATGAGATCGAGTCCTAGATAGACCAAATGGACTCGATCTCGTGCCGAGGTAACATTTTCTCTTCTCCCCTTCCCACTTTCCCTCCAATTTTTAAATTCAAAAAGTGGTCAAGGCAAGCATCTTTGACCATCAAAGATGTGCCTTGACCACAGCTTTTGTCAGAACCCACTTCTTTTACCCATGGTTTTGTGTTTGTTTAGCCTTTATATATTTTTAACTATTTTCGCACTCTCTCATTTCTGTTTTTACGAATTCTTAAGCAAAAGAGAGTGTGAGTTCTTTGTTTTCTAAAGGCTAACAGCATCCATTTACAATCTTTGCAAAGGTATTTTCGAATCTTCAAGAAAATCTTTAAGAAAATCCCATTTTATTCGCTTTGATTATTTTAATTGCTAGGGCGGTTTGAATTTTTAAAAACTAGCTTGATAATAGTAAAAATTCTAGATTTCACTATATCTCTAGATATGATTCTCTATTATCCAGCTATAATTTTTATAAATCCCCAAAAATTCTAGGGTATTAGTTATAAGTTTTCTCTCTTGCTTCTCTCTTTCTCTCTACAATCGCCGATTTGCTTATTCTCTTGCTTGAGAAACTTATTTCAGGCACTATAGCCCCCAAAAGAACAAGAGAGGAGACAGCACAAGAGAGAGGAAATCAAGAAGTGGCTGTTCAGGAGAGGGTTCGCTGGAGTAAGGATGAGAAACGAGACAAGAAGCGTCTGGAGAGGCTTCGGTTCGAGCCAACTAAGTTCGCGGACAGAGGATTGCTGTCTAAGATAGGGATATTTGGAGATTTTGATGAGCTCCTCCAGAAGATAGGACTACGGTGTTTGTCACGGATGGATTGCCCAACCTTTCCTGAAGTGACAATTAACTTCCTTGCCACCTTGGAGTTTGCCTACGAGAATCCGAACGTCCCAACTCCTTCTCAAGGCCACCTCTCATTCAAAATCAGACGTCAAGCCTTCAGCCTCTCAATCCCCGAGCTTTGCCAAGCTTATTCGCTGACGTTGACTACAAGGCGAATACCGCAAAGATCAAGAGAGTAAGGAGCCCGGTGCTGCGTTACCCGTTGAAGCTGATTGCCAACACCTTCAGCGGACAGTCAGTAGCCCCCACGGTGACCAAGACAGAGCTTTGCTTCTTGTTTTAAGGCATCAACCATCTCGTGTGTGACCCGGATGAGAATGACGAACCGTTGGAAGACCAACTAAGAAACGACGTGAACTACGGGTGCATCCTGGCTGCTTCATTGGTGAAATACAAGGCGTATACCTTGAGATGCAAGGCAAGCTCGTCGCATATTGGAGGTTTCCTCACTCCCTTGCTCGTGCAAGCTGGTGTACCACTTCAAGACTTCACTCCCATTCTGGATAGAGCTTTTATGGACGAGATTTACCTAAGGGACACGGATAGCTTGGGGCGCACGCCAGCTGAGGGCTTCTTTGCATACCTATTCATTGACACGGATAATGAGAAGATGGTGTGTATCCTGCTAAACTGGTGCGAAACCGGGCAGTTGGGAGTTGGGAACATCGAGTTTCTCCCAAGCGTATAGGAGTGTATGGCTCCTCTAGGAGTCACAGCCGCCTTTCGCCAAGTAACTCGGTCAAGATCGGAGTCTCCAGCCACAGATGATGAGATGCCCGAAGCCTTTGTCCTCCCTAAGCTCGACTTTGAGCCGCGAACCAAGACAGAAAAGTTCCTTGCTTCTGTTGTGGAGATGCAAATGAAAATCAACAAATGGCAGAGCAAGGTGCTCAAGAAGCTTGCCAAGAAGGTCAAGGCGCTTCAAATAGGTTCACCAAAGCAGTCTGCGAGTGAGGAGGTCCAACAGCCCGAGAAGAGGAGGCTTTCAACTGGAGGAGTTGTCATCTGTGAGACTCAAGCAAGCAACATCTAGCCGGCGCGTCTCTCTCTCCAAAAGCCAGTGTATAAATTGGTCAAAATGTTTTAAAAAATTTTCAAAAATATTCATGTTGTTGCGTTCACTTTGTTAAACATTTTAGGATTGAGTCTAGAATTTTTAAATATCTAGGTTGTTTACATTTGCATAAGGGGTTAAACATTTTCTTAAAAAGGTGTTTTAAGCTCATGAATTGTTTCAATGCCCTAGTTACTAGTTCGCTAATGCTTTGCTCACACTTTGAATGTAAGTCCTTACCATGCTTGGATCACTGTTTTGATTTTCGTGACTTGAATTCAACATTCATGATTTGAAACTTGTCCTTATAAGTGAGAACCCTAATCTGAATTTTTAAATATCATCCTTATGCATTTGAAAATGAACACATGGATCTTATACATATTTAGGCTCTCTTCCTCCTTTTACCACTCTTTGTGAGCCTAAGTAGAACTCCCACCATTACCATTACCTTTCTTTCAAGCCAAGCTTTCTTGTGTGACATCATTGTGAGGCCTCTTTTTGGTTTGAACTTAGCATAACGTGTTACGTTTAGGCGACATGATTAGGTTCTCATATGATTGCTGGCTTTGCATTTTGAAGCTAGTTACAGGCTTAGGATAAGTTTGGGGGTTTGTTGGGATTGCTTTCTTGTTTACCTGCTTACGGTTTCAAAAGGGTTTGGTAATTGAAGTGTATAAAAGGTTTTAAGTGAAAGGCTTTGTTTTCAAAATGTATAATGTTCTAAGTATTTCAGAAGATAGCTCTCTCAAGTAAAATACAAAGAAAAGAAAAGAGCCTACGTGCCAAATAAAAAGAAAAGAAAAAGAAAAAAAAGAATAGAGAGCTATCGATAAGAAAAAAAATAAGGAGCAACAATATTTTCAAGCTTTTTCACTAGCCTAAAAGAGTAAGGATGTTTTCTGTTTTTATTTGAGTTTGAGATTAATGAGGGTAGTCTCTAGAAGGGTGAGTGAGCAGAAAAGAAAAGAAAATGAGAGGAGTTTTAGGATTATTGTTAGTGTACAAGGATAGATGAGAATCTAATCATGTATGCATCAACCTCTTTCAAATTTGGATTCAAACGCCTCTGATGTTCTATAGAAGAGGCGTTCTCAGTATCCAAGTGAATCCTATGAGTGCAAAGCATTGGTGAAAGGCCCTTGATGTCACTTAGAGAGTACCCAATGGCCTTCCTATACTTTCTCAACTCAGTTAAGAGTGATTGCAACTCATCATCACTCAAGTTTTCATTCACAATCACCGGATAGGTTTCGCTAAGCCCTAAGAAAGCATACCTTATCCCTTTTGGGAACTCCTTAAGGTCCACCTTTTGGTCTAACAGCTCGCTCCAGTCATCCTCGTGGCTGTTGCTGTTGTTCTTCTTCTTAGAACCTTCCTTAGAACCCGAGATATGGCCCTTGAGGCTGCTTTCTCCAACCGCTATCCCTTCTGAAATTGAATCGTCAGGTCGATCTTGCTCTCGATGTTGTCTAGATCTAGCAGTTTCGCTCGATTCACTCACTCGATTTAATGTGGATCGAGTGAGGGATCGAGATGCTGAGTCGATTTCCAGATTAGACCCCAAATTGATCGGAAGGCCTTTCTCGATCTCGGACTCGATTGTTTTCCTGGATCGATCACCTTGCTCAATCTAACTGTCGATTGCTGCACCAGATCGAGTTGTGCTCTCGATTGTCTTATCGATTTGACTCCTGGATCGAGTAATGTCATCGATCTTGGAGTCGACCTCTAGGCAAACACCTACATCTTCAAGCACAACTTTCCTCCAATCAAGCAAGTTGACGTACTCCAAAGTCCTCTGATACACATAACCAAACTCTCCTGGCTCCTTAGTCAGTGCCAGCTTCAAATGATCTTCCTGAGCCAGCTCTTCCAGCAACTCATCCGCTAAGGCATCCAACGTATCAATGTAGAAAGATTTCCCTTCTATCGTAGGCTTTTCAAAACCTCATTGATATCAAAGTCTAGCCTTATATCTTTACCCAAGTGCAAGGCAATCTTCCCGTTCTTGACGTCTATTATGGCTCCAGCGGTAGCTAAGAAAGGTATACCGAGAATGAGTGGATCCTTTGGCTCTTCATCCATTTCCAACACAACGAAATCTGTAGGTACATTCACTCCACTGATCTTCACTGGCAAGTCCTCAAGCAATCCCACGGGTAACCTCACACTCCTGTCAGCTAGTACCAACGAGATTCTACAGTCCTTGAAACAGGTAAAGCCGAGTTTGTTTGCCACGGAATGAGGCATCAGATTTATGCTACCTCCGAGATCACAAAGGCAACTCTTGAACTCCAAAGGACCTAAAGCGCAGGGTATAGTGACGCTTCCATGGTCTCCTAACTTCTTAGGGACTATTTCCTTGTGTATCACAGCACTACACTCCTCACTTAGAACAAGCACTTCCTTACTTTCCTTATTCTTCTTCACGAGAGTGTCTTTGAAGAATTTGGCGCATTTAGGCATCATTGCAAGGCAGTCCATGAGAGGTAGCTTGATTTCTACGTCCTTAAGATGCTTCTCAAACAAGACTCTATGCTTCTCTATGAGTTGCTTCTTGAAACGGCCAGGAAAAGGCAGCTTAGGTACATACGGTGGAGGTACATAAGCATCCTTCTCCTTAGTAGTTTGCTCCGCTTTCTTCTCAACAACCGCTTTGTCTCCTCTTCTTGGCCCTTGAATCAAGACATTGTCAAAGTTGATCTCATCATCAGCTGAAAGCTTACCCTCCCCCTCTTAAATTACAACGTCCTCGTTGTTCTGAGGAGTAACCGTAGGTGCAAGCTCCTTTCCACTTCTTAACGTGATGGTGTTGGCATATTCCTTAGGGTTCTGCTCACACTTGCCCGGTAGGCTATTCTGACCACTTATACTCGCCTTCTCCTTCTCTAGCTTCTTGATCTTGTTGTTTAAGTTGGTGATCTGAGTAGAGAAGTCAGTGAGACACGAGTCTAGACGAGTGTTCATTTCGGCAAACTTCTGGTTTGTTGAGGCTTGCCCTTGAATCAGTTGTTGGAACATAGCTTGGACAGGATCAACTTGTTGTTGCATCGGTTGTTGCTGCTGAGGTACAAAGCCGGGAGGGTACATTGGCGTATAACCCTTGTTTCCTTGCTGTTGCCCGTGGAAGTTGTTCTGCCTTTGCCCTTGGAAGCCACCACTCGGCTGAAAACCTTTGTTGTAGGGTATGAAAGGATTTGCTTGCTGAGCAGGGTACACTTGATCCTTAGGGTTTGCTACATTGAAGCTGCGGTATGAGAGATTGTTGTTCTGGTTGTAACCTTGTGAATAGCCTTGAGGTTTGTAGTTGTTTTGACCCGCTACCCAATTGGCTTCTTCTTGGCTCAACTCAAGCTCCTCTTGGCTCTCATCCGCTTCACCAACTAAGTGAACATGCTTCTGATTTGCCAAAACCAACTTGTCAATCTTCTCGTGTAATGATTTCAACTCTTTCTTGTGAGACTCTAGCTCAGAACCTCGTGGTGCACGGTCATAATCTTCAGCATAGTTGCCCTCACTTAGTGCTAAGTTCTCAATCAGCTTCATGCCTTCTTCTACCTCTTGACCAAGGAAGTTCCCTTTACTCGCCGTGTCAAGCAACAACCTGATCTTTGGTGAAGTTCTGCGGTAGATAGTGCTTAGAAGAGTCTCTTCGCTGAAGCCGTGGTGAGGACATTAGATAGTATAGTCCTTGAATCGTTCCATAGCTTCATTGAAAGTCACATTATTCCTTTGCGTGAAGCCGCTGATCTCGCTTCTTAGCCTTGCCGTTCTGGTGCTAGAGAAGAACTTTGAGAGGAAAGCCTTCTTACACTTGGCCCATGAAGTGATGGTGCCTTGAGGAAGTGTTTTCTCCCAATGTCTAGCCTTGTCTCCAAGAGAGAATGGAAAGAGACGCAGCTTGAAAGCATCTTCGGATATGCCGTTTATCTTGATCATCCCACATACTTGCTCGAAATTGTCGAGGTGCTCCAAGGGATCTTCCATTGCTAAGCCGTGGAACTTGTTGTTTTTCACCATGGAGATGAAACCTGGCTTAATCTCGAAGTTGTTGTTTTGTACAGGAGGAGGAGTGATCCCAAACCTATTGTGATGAGTATTGGGAGCATCTCCGGCTCCTATGATCCTAGGGGGTCTAGCCGCGTGTTGGGGGTTTCCATTGCCCCTTCCCAGTGCCCCGTGAGCTAGAGGAGGTCCCTTTGGATGCTCGTGTTCAGCCATAGCTTCAAAGTCAACCAAACCTGCTGAACAATCTCCTCAAAAGCTCTAGCTTGTTCTCGTACTCTTCTTTGCCGTGAATGACCAAGTTGATTGATGTTGTCCAAGGGTTGAAGTAGATGGTTGTCTCCCCGGCAACGTCGCCATTTGATAACAACTTTCTTGCAAGGGCGAGGATGCAATGAGGCTATCAAAACTCAAATGCAACACTTAGGTTGTAGTACTGTATGCAAGTGAGAGCCAATCCATTTCTAGGAGCTAGGAAGGTCAAAGAGAATGCAAGAGCACTGTAAAGCTAAGCGAATGATAGGCGATTTTGTGAAAATCCTAAAAACTATATGCAACGACCAAATGGAATGCAAAACTATTTTAAATTTACCAAGAGTGATTAAACTACCACGAGGAACAAACATAATAATTAAAATGCAAGGCTGTGAATTACTAAAAATCCACTAGTAGATCAACCACAGGATCGACCACTAGATCGAGCAATTTGGATCGATCTCGTCTAAAAATGCAAGTATGAAGCAACTAATGACCAGGATGCGATGAATATCAAGCGAATGATTAACGAAGATGTAAGAATGCTAAGAAAGAAGGGTCTAGGGTCAAGATTTATGTTTGGGGTTTCAAAGGTCCAAGCTTGGTTTGAAAACAAAACAAGACCGATCCATGGCGTGTGGTATGGATCACTCTCTCATTCTCTTCCAGACCCATGGCGTTTGGCGGAAAAAGAGATTGAGAGGCAAGGGAAACAGATTTCAACGACGCGGCTTAACTAGTCCTCTAAACTACCATGGCGTTTGGGAAAGAGTAACTAGCCTATAAGATGTGATTTTCAGAGATCTCTGGATCCTGTCAAATTAAGAGCTCTCTCTGATCATAAAGATCTTGGCGTGAGACTCTTTAAGCCTTAAGAACTCAACATCTTAAAAAAAAAAGCCATTAAGAACAAGAAAACACCAAGCTTTGAAAGCTTTTTCGACCCCGTGAATCCTCTCAACCCCGAAACTCAAATGAAACTACTCACTACACATTAATAAACTAAGCAAAGCATGAAGAATGAAACGATAAACATAAGAACGATGGTTTAAACTTAAACGATTCAAAATATTCAAGAACAAGCTCAAGGTCTAACAATGGCCGATCGTCTCAAAACCAGAGAGAAAAAGCATAAAAAGATATGAATGAAAATGTATGTGGGAAAAGATCATCGCCGCCTTCCCAAAATGGGAAAAACAGCTCGATGGTCCCCCCCCCCCCCCCCCCCTCGCTAGCGGCCAAAAACGGTTGAAAGGATAGAGATCGACTTCAGGATCGAACGGCTCTCTCGATCACTTTCGGACATCGTGTCTTCTACTCGATCTGGGTCTTGATCCTCTTCTGTGGATCGAGTGTTGCATCCGATCTTGGTATCGATCTTCGGTCGGATCGAGTTATGGACTCGATCCGGCTCTCGCTCTGCATGGCGTCATTTACGTCCGTACCACTTGATCGATTGCTTCACTCAATCTTCTTCTCGATCAATTCCCTTGGATCGCCTGGGCTTCTCGATCTTCTGGTCGATCTCATCTAAAGTATGCTGGTGCAAGAATGCTCTAGGACCCAAAGTGATGCAACCTAGCCTAAAGTGTGATGTAAATGCATGAAAAGCTAACTTATATGTATGCAAAATGCATGAAATATGCAGTGACATCACTTTGATAGGAGGATCCAGAGGCCCTGGAAAATCGAATCCTAGAGACTAGTCTATCCTTTCCCAAAAGCCATGGTAGTTAAGGGGACTAGTTAGGTCAATGTTTGAAATCTATGTTTTATGCCCTTCAATTTATTTTTCCACCAAAAGCCATGGGTGTGGAGGAGAGAATGAAGGAGTTATCCATACCACACGCCATAGATGGATCTTGTTTAGTTTTCAAGGCCTAGAGAATCTCACAAAGTGAGCAGATCTAAATGTTTTCAAAACCAAGCTTAAACATTTAAAATCCTTGAACATGAATCTCAACCCTGGACCCTTCTTTTTAGTATTTTCAGTCTCTATTGATCATTTGCTTGTTATCTGATCACATCCCGGTCATTAGATTCGTTTCGCTTGGACTGCTGAGTAGATCGATCGTTGTTGCTCGATCTAGTGTTCGATCCCGTGGTCGATCCACTACTCGATTTTTATAAATTCATAGCTTTGCATTTTTATCATTTGGTCTGTTCCCCGTGGTAGTTAACTCATTCCTAGTATTTTTAAGATAGTTTTGCTTTGCATTTGACTGTTGCATCTAGTTTTTAGAATTTTTACAAAACTGTTCATCATTTGTAGCTTTGCATGATCCTTGCATTCTCATTGTACTTTCTAGCTCCTAGGTTGGATTGATTCCTCTTGCACTATACTACGACTGTGTGCTGCTTGAGTTTTGATAACCTCCTACTTGCATTGCTTGCTCCTTTAGACAGAAAAACCTTGTTATCAGTCAGCAAACGACCTATGGGGCTTGATCAGCCTTGACCACTACAAGGCCAACACCGCCAAGATCAAGAAAGTCCGCAACCCCCTTGCTGAGATACACCCTCAAACTCCTGGCGAATACTTTCTGTGGGAGGTCTGTTGCTCCTACAGTAACGAAGAATGAGCACTGCTTTCTCTTTCAGGGAGTTAAGAAGATCTTATGCAACCGAGAAGAGCATAATGAGCCATTGGAGGACGAGCTCGGAGATGATGTCAACTATGGTTGCATCTTGGCCACTTCTTTGGTCAAGTACAAGGCGTGGGCACTAAGGTGTAAAGCAAGCTCAGCACTCATTGGCGGCTTCCTTACATCGATGTTTGTCCAAGCTGGAGTTCCTCTTCAAGAATTTGAGCCTTACGCGGATAGAGCATACATGGACGAGCAGTACATGCGCAACACTGATAGCTTGGGACCTACGCCAGCTCCAGGGAAGTTTGCTTACCTGTATTACGAACACAACCATGCCAAGAAGGTCTGCATTCTGCCCAACGAGAATGAGACCAACTTAGACAGCTTTGGCACCATCGAGTTTTTGCCAACGGATGAGGAGTGTGTCGCAGCCCTTGGACCAGCAGCAGTTCCTTCTCAAGTTGCACGTACACCCTCCGAGTCACCTCCCTCAGACGCGGATATGCCAGCCAGCTTTGATCTCCCTAAGCTCGATTTTGAGCCGAGGACCAAAACTGAGAAGTTCCTTGCTGGAGGTTAAGCGGAAAGTGAACAAGTGGCAAAGCAAGATGATAAAAAAGCTTGCCAAGAAGATCAAGCAGCTTCAAGGAAGCTCATCTGATGCTTCTTCGAGTGAGGAGGTCGAGCAACCCGAGAAGAGGAGAAGATCCACCGGTGGAGTTGTGATCCGTGAGCCGCAAGGAAGCAACATCCAACCTGCACGCCAGTCTGCACACGAAGGGACAGCCAAGGAGAAGGGCAAGGCAGTGACTCTCGATCCTCCTAGCAAGAGCAGGAAGTCTGGAGCATCCTCAAGCTCCATCCGAGCCTAGCTCCAAGGTACCAACAACCGAACCATTGTATATACCACACATATTTTCTTTGACTTTTGCTTTCTGTTTTTAACTCCTTTGAATTTGTTTGCCACCGAGACAATGTCATTCAAGTTTGGGGGAGTGTGTGGTGTGTTTGACATGTCTTCTTTGTTCTTATTTTCTGATTATCATCTGATATCCCTTGTATTTACACCATTTAAGACTGCATTTAGTACCTGTTTTGGTTCTCTTTTGCATATTTTCCCTTAATTATTGCCCTATTTTCTTCTTCTTTTAGACTTAGGTTGCATTTAGGGTATAATTTGCATTTTCCTTGCAATTTGGATGTTCTTAGGTGCTTTTTGGAGCTAAAAGGAGCTTCGAGGAGCTTTAGGGATGATTCAGGATGCTAGCTGGATCAAAGGGAGCAAGAACGATCAAAGTAGACAATCTCTGCAAAGGTTTTTGGTCAGAGCACGGTGAACATCGGTCAAGGGGTGACCGATACCAGATTTTTGGTCACCAGCATCGACCATGAGTGACCGATACAGGTTCATCGATCACCAGCATCGGCCAGGAGTGATCGACACAAACACAACGAATGAATTTCGGTCACCAGCATCGACCACTGCCTGACCGATGGGATCTACATTGACCACAAGTGACCGATGTAACTGACCGATGCAAACCCATTCCAAACCTGTTTTTATTTATACTTTTGCCATTATTCTAGGGCTTCCTTCTCTAGGCTATGAATGGCCTCTTTAACCAGATTTTTGAGAAGTCTTGTCAATTTACTGTTCTTAAGCATTTTCTTTAAGTTTATAAGACAAATCATTTGCTTTGTTTATATATTTGAGTATTTGCCTTTAATCTTTCTTTGTTCTCTCTTCTAATCATGACTAACATCCTTTCCTTTTGTGATTTGGTGTTAAACATGAGTATGAGTGAGTAGTTTGCTTAGAGTTTCTAGATGTGGTAGATTAGGAGAATTTAAGACTTGATTAGGGCTTGTTAAGTGCTTCAGTTTATGGATTCCTCTCTATTAATCTATTATTCATGCTAGATTAGTCTTGATCAAACTCATCTAGGTTGTTAGCTTTCTCTTATGCCCACCAAGTGTTTAATGAAATGCTGATCTTGTTTAGTAGAGGATTTGCTGGCCTTGGCTCAAGAGATTGACTGTTTGAGGAGCATTTTGACTTGAATAGAGCTGTTTACTATTGCTTGCTTGATGTTTTAGCACTAATGACAATTAGTTCTTGTTAAGATGTTTAGCAAAGAGCTAATTGCAAAGAGATTGGATCTAGCTTGCTTGATTGTGAACTCTATGTCTAGGAATCAACATTGCTTGTTTACTTGCTTGATCAATGTAGTTTGAAACAGCCTTCGTTAGTATCTGAAATTCCCTAAAGTCAATAACCACATCTAGGAACTTGCCTTTCTCTTATTTGAATCTCGGATTTGCTCTGTTTTGCTCTGTTTTTTCTTCCTTAAATCTGCTTAGTTTGCTTTTGTTTTCACTTTTTTTGTTGATTGATGACAGTAGGGTGTTAGAACAGTTGCATAGGCAACACAAACCTTTTCCTGCTTGCTTGACTTAGAGATTCCACTCTCAACTCTTCTGTTTTTAACTAATCCCAATTGGATTGACATTAAAACCCATACTACAACTGACTAGTACAATGGGTGATTGACAACAAGAAGCAAAACCCTTGTATCAATTTGGCGCCATTGCCATTTGGGATCTAAGTTTGAATCATTAGATTTTGTAGAATCTTTAAGATCAAGCTTTTACTTTTCTTTGGTTACTAATTCTCTTTGACTCTCATTTCTGTCATTCAGGTATATGAACTTGAGATTCAGAGGTTCAAGCAATCTTGTGGACTTCATAGACAACATCAATCTGCTGGATAGAGGACACAGAGCAAGAAGACAGCAAGAAAGGTAGCAAAGACTTGGTATGAACAATCAGGAACAAGTCATGGATGAAATCAGAATTCAGGGTCCTCCAGGAGCTGCAGGCGCTCAGGGTATACAAGGAAATCAAGGTGTTCAAGGCTTACAGGGTGAGCAAGGACCAAGAGGCGCTGCACAAGCTCCAAGAGCAGCTAGACCTATTGGCGCTGGTTGATAAACGATTTCTAGGCTCGTGTTATGCAGCAGAGAGGTTATCAAAACTCAAATGCACGCAATGTTGTTGTAAGGCAAGCAGGAGAGTGTCAATCCACTTCTAGGAGATAGAGAATGCACAGAGAATGCAAGGTCCTAAGCAAATCTAAGCAAAATGAGACAGTTTATGAGAAATTAACTAAAAACTAGATGCAGCAACCTAAACAGAGCGAAACCTATTTTAAAAATACTAGAAAGGAAGCAACTACCACGAGAAACAAACAGATTAATTAAAGGAAAGAACTTCGAATTGTTAAAATTCGACTAGTGGATCGACCACAAGATCGACCACTAGATCGAGCAGTAACGATCGATCTCGTCTAAAACTGTAAGAACAACAAATCTAATGACCAGGATGCTATCAGATAACAAGCAAAAGATGAAATGAGACTTAAAGATTCTAAAAGAAAGGGGCTAGGGTTGAGATTCATGTAAAAGGTTTCAAAGGATCGATCTTGGGTTTGAAACATTAGATCGACTCACTTGGTGAGGATCTCTAAGCCTTGAAAACAAAACAAGATCTATCTGTGGCTTTCGGTATAGATCACTCTTTCATCCTCTCCTCTTTGATCTTCCGAGGCTCCTGGATCCTGTCAAGGTAAGGAACCTCTCGGATCATGAAGATCTTGGCGTGAGAGTCTTCAAGCATTAAGCTTTCAACACCTTAGAAGAGATAGCCTTTAAAACGTTTAGAAAACAAACCAAGATCGAACCTTTTCTACCCCTTAATCCTCTCAACCCCGAACCCAAAGTAAACTACTCGCTACACATAGTGTAAATCAAGCAAAGCAGAAGAAACGAGACGATAAACATGAAAGAAAAACTGGATTAAACGATAAAGATTTGAATACAAAAGCTTCAAAGAAAAACAAGAGTTTCAACAATGGTGTTCTTCGTTAAACGAGAGAGAAAACATGAAAGAAAGGATAAGGATCTAAAAGTTCTCGAAAAAGCATCTCGCCGTCTTGCCTAAAATGCCCAAACAAGCCAATGGTCCCCCCTTCGCTAACAGCCAAAAACGGTTGAAAGGACAGAAATCGACCACTGGATCGAGTGGTTCTCTCGATCATATTCGGACATCGTGTCTTCGGCTCGATATGGGTCTCGATCTTCATCGGCGAATCGAGTGTTGCATCCGATCTCGGTATCGATCTTCGGGTGGATCGAGTGGTGTACTCGATCTGGCTCTCGCTCTGCATGGTGTCATTTACGTCCGTACCGATTGATCGATTGCTTCACTCGATCTCCGTCTCGATCATTCTCCTTGGATCGCCTAGTTAGCTCGATCTTCTGGTCGATCAACTCCTAGATCGACCGGCAATGCTCGATCTGCTCCTCGATCACTGGTCCTTAGCATATTTCCGAGCTCCCACGAACTGCTACATCAGCCTCCACACGCCCACGAACCTCCATGACTTCAAAGCAGCCAGAAACAACCTGAATGTGATGCAAAATGCAAGGAAAATGCATATGCTAATGCAAGAATGCTCTAGGACCCTAAATGATGTAATCTAACCTAAAACATGATACAAATGCATGAAAAACTAACTAATGAGTATGCAAAATGTATGCAATATGCAATAACATCAACTCCCCCAAACTTACTTCTTGCTTGCCCTCAAGCAACAAAAAAAACAAGTAAGGAAGAGAGGTTTTTAGGAAAATCAAAGGGGTTTTAAACTTTTTGCAAAGGTGCCTTTCGAATGGATCATCTCAATGTCCTAGTTAACAATTCTAAAATCCTATGCCTACACTCATACTCCAAAGAACTTAGCCATACTCATCACACAAAGAAATTCAAATCATGACTCTCCTATTCCTAACAATCAAAGAAACTCATCCTTTAACATTCATTAACATTCGAACCATGAATCAAACTTATGCACTTTAAACAAAACACATTTGGCTAAGGGTTATGGTTATGAGCATAGAATGATCTCATTTGAAAAGGGTTTATAATCATAACAAGGGTTTCTCTCAAAAATGGTTTGAACTTATGCATAATGCTAAAGGTAAAGACAATTTATGCATACATGATTAGATTCTCATCTACCCATGTAAACTATCAAATGATCCTATACCCCTCTCATTTAAGAAATTTAATCCTCACTCACCACTTAAGAGTCTACCCTTTTTCTCACACTTAGCAATCCCCAATTGAAAATAAAGACATTTTTAAACTTTTTAGGCTAGTGAAAAAGTTTTGAAAAATACTTTTGCTCTTAGAAATTTCTTATTAGTAGCTCTCTTATTATTATTTTTTTTTCTTTTCATTTTTTTTTCTTTATTTGGCACTTAGGCTCTTTTTATTTCTTTTTCTTTTCTTTTTCTCCTTTTTTTATTTTTATTTATTATGAGAGAGCTACCTTCTGAAATTAGAGCATACTTAGTTTTAAAAGCAAACCTTTCACTTAAAACCTCATTTCTTTCCTTAAAACATAAACTCTTTGAAACCGAAACAATTAGACAAGAAAGCAACCCCAATGATTCCCCAAATTTATCCTAAGCCTACACCTAGCTTCCAAATGTAAAGCTAGTAACAATATGAAAACCAAATCATGTCGCCTAAACCTAATACTTTATGCCAAGTTCAAACCAAAAGTAAG
Organism: Thlaspi arvense; assembly: GCA_911865555.2. Lineage (NCBI taxonomy): Eukaryota > Viridiplantae > Streptophyta > Magnoliopsida > Brassicales > Brassicaceae > Thlaspi > Thlaspi arvense. The sequence continues at coordinate 20,111,247 of OU466860.2, forward strand.
GCCTCACAAAGATGTCACACAAGAACACTTGGCTTCAAAGGAGGGTAAGGTTCAAGGAGAGAGTTCTACTTAGGCTCACAAAGAGTGGTAAAAAGGAAGAAGAGAGCCTAAATATTTTAAAACCATGTGTTCATTTTCAAATGCATAAGAATGATAATTAGAGTTTCAAATTAAGGTTTTCACTTGTTAGAATGAGTTTCAAATCATGAGAGTTCAATTCAAGCCACGAAAATTCTAACTAGTGATCCAAACATGGTTAGAACTTACTTTCAAAGCATAAACAAAGCATTAGAGAACTACCAACTAGGGCATTGAAATGATTCATAAGTAAAAACACCTTTTTAAGAAATTATAACCCCTTATGCAAAATGCAAACAACCTAGATGATATGAGAAACTCTAGACTCAATCCTAACATTTTTTATTTTTTTTTTAAAAGATGAATGCAATCTACATGAATCTTCGAAAAAATTTTAAAAATTTTACCAATTTTTCATGACCTAAGACTCAAGGATGCAAAAAGGAAAATAAGATCAAAGAACACAAGATTAAATCACACAAGTACTCCCTAAAACTTGCTTGACACCATCCCAGTGGCAAACTCATCCGAAGGAGCATCAAAACACAATGTAAGAAACAAATATGAGCGGTTATATACAATGGAAGAAGGTTGTTTACCTCTGGTCTAGGCTCAGCTGGAACTTGAGGATGTTCCAGAGGAGCTAGAGATCGTTGCTTTGCCATTGTCAGCTGGTTCTTGGAGAGAGTGGCGTGCCGGCTGAATGTTGTCTCCTTGGGTCTCGCGGATCACAACTCCTCCGGTTGAGAGCCTTCTCTTCTCGGGTTGTTGCATCTCTTGGCTTGCAGTTGACTTAGGCTGGCCTCCCTGAAGTGCTTTAACTTTCTTCCCAAGCTTCTTCAGCATCTTCCCTTGCCACTTGTTAATCTTCCTTTGCATCTCTACCACCGATGCTAGAAACTTCTCGGTTTTTGTCCTCGGTTCAAAGTCTAGTTTGGGAAGTGTGTAAGCCTCGGGCATCTCATCTTCCGTGCCTGGAGACTCTGACCTTTGACGTGGGGCAATGGCTGAAGCAGGCGGTCCTCCTAAAGGGGCAAAGCATTCTTCCTCCGTGGGTAAGAACTCGATGTTCCCAACACCAAGCAGCTCGGTTTCATCTTTGTTGGGGAGGATGCACACTCTCTTCTTGTCTTCGTCATCTATGAAGAGGTAGGCATAGAACCCTTCTGCTGGCGTGCGTCCCAAGCTATCAGTATTCCTCATGTATGCTTCATCCATGAAAGCTATGTTTGGAACGTGAGCAAAGTCATGGATGGGCACACCGGCTTGCACGAACAAAGGAGTAAGGAAACTGCCAATGTAGGAGGAGGTTGCCTTGCACCGTAAGGCATAAGCCTTGTACTTCACCAGGGAAGCCGCGAGCACACAGCTGTAGTTCACCTCATCGCGGAGTTCATCTTCTATGGGCTCTTCATTCGCATCCGGATCAGACACCAAGTGCTTCACACCTTGGAACAGGAAGCACAGCTCTGTCTTCGTGACAGTAGGAGCAACAGACCTTCCACTGAACGTGTTGGCAATCAGCTTCAGGGTATACCTCAGCACCGGACTCCTAACTCGCTTGATCTTGGCGGTGTTGGTTTTGTAGTCTTCATTGCTGATCAGGTCCCAAAACTCGTCGGCTTTCTTGAAGGCTGGGAACTCGACCTTGTGTGCATCAGCGTTGAGACCGTAGGCTTGTCATAGCTCAGGGATGGATAGTGTATAGGCTTGACGTCCGACTTTGAAGTAGAGGCGGCCTTGAGAAGGGACGGGTGCACTAGGATTCTCATACCAGAACTCCAAGGTGGCTAGGAAGTCTATTGTCACTTCAGGAATGGTTGGGCAATCCATCCGTGACAGACATCTTAAACCAATGTTCTTGACTAGTTGGTCGAAGTCCCCAAGAATCCCGAGTCTAGACAAAAGCTCTCGATCAGCAAACTTTGTGGGTTCAAACCGGAGCCTCTCCAGCCTCTTCTTATCCCTCTTCTCATCTTTACTCCACCGGACCCTCTCTTGAGCTACCACTTCTTGTCCTTCTCCTTCTTGTGATTGCTCCTCTCTTGTTCTCTTTGGTGCCATGGTTCCTGAAACAAATTCTAAAGATAATGATAAGCAAGCGGCGATTTGATGAGAATGAGAGAAGAGAAGGAGAGAATTTATAATAACTACCCTAGAATTTTGGGGAATAAATAAAAATCATAGCTAAATAAAAGGAAATCAAATCTTTAGATACTGAAAAATCTGGAATTATTCCATTTACTTAGCTAGTTTTAAAAATTCAAAACCAATCTTATATTCTAAAACAAGATCTTACGGATTTAAAGGAGATTTTCTTAAAATAAAATCATTAAATTTGAAAATACCTTTGCAAGAAGTTTAGAATATCTTTGCTAGCCTTTGAAAACTTAAAACTCTCACTCTCTTTGTTTAAAAATTTCGAGCAAACAGGAATGAGAGGGTGAGAGGTAGGTTGAAATATTTAAAGACTTTAGCAAAACCAAAACAATGGGAGGTCAAAGTGGTTTCTGACAAAGTCTTGGTCAAGGCACATCTTTCATGGTCAAAGATGCTTGTCTTGACCAAGTTTTGAATTTAAAAATTGGAGGGAAAGGAGTAAAGGAGGGAAAGAAAATTGTTACCTCGGCATGAGATCGAGTCCATTTGGTCGATCTAGGACTCAATCTCATGCCCAAAATGGCTTAGATCGAGAGGGTTACTCGATTTGAGACTCGATTCATAGTGAATCGAGTCCTGGATCGATTGGCTATCTCGATCATTGAGATGTTGGCTCCTCGGCTAAGTCCTAATGATCGAGTTTGTCCTCGATTTAGGGGTCGATTTGGCATAGATCGAGTGATGGATCGAGTCTAGTGATTGATCAGTTTTCAACAGATTTTCCCGAGAGAAATTAGATCGGTCGATCGATCCTTTTTCGTCAAGGTCGATCTTGTCACTCGTTCTCGTCTTGATCGACTGGCTCCTCTCGATTCACTGACTCGATCTAGCAAAGATCGAGCCAGAATCAGTCGATCTAGCACTCGATCTCTAGCCTTATTCTAACCCCCTATTGCCTCTTTAAGACCTCAAAGTCAAGGTTTAGACTCCTTATACCTGTTCCTACACACTTACAAAATAAAAGCATAAAACTGAAAGGGAAATAAAGCAGAAGTATGTACAAGATAAACATGGGAATGCCTCCCAAGTGCGCTTTCTTTAACGTCTTTAGCTAGACCTTACTTGGTCTAAGCGGATGGTGGGTCTTGGAGAAGCACCGAGGTACTCTCCTTGTCAAAGCTGTCTGCCAAGTAGGGCTTGACTCTGTGTCCGTTGACGGTGAAGGCACTGCCACTTTTTCCCATCAGAGTAACAGCTCCATACGGCAAGACCTCTTGAATCACGAACGGTCTGCTCCATCTTGATTTCAGCTTGCCCGGGAAGAGCTTGAGCCTCGAGTTGTACAGCAACACCAGTCCTCCTTCCTTAAGCTCCTTGGCAACCAACTTCTTATCATGAGCCTCCTTAGTCCGCTCCTTGTATATCCGGGAGCTCTTGTAATCATTCAGCCTCAACTCGTCCAGTTTGTGTAGCTGAATAAGGCGCCTCTCCTGAGCCGTCTTGAGATCAAAGTTCAGCCTCTTCACAGCCCACAATGCACGGTGTTCCAGCTCAACCGGGAGGTGAGAGCCCTTGCCATAGAGTAAGGTGAAAGGAGTTGTATCAATCGGCGTCTTGAAGGCGGTACAGTAGGCCCAAAGAGCGTCATCCAGCTTCACTGACCAGTCTTTCCTTGTTGCTCCGACAGTCTTCTCCAGAATAGCTTTAATTTGCCTGTTGGAGACCTCCACTTGACCGCTTGTTTGAGGATGATACGGTGTAGCCACCTTATGCTTAACCCCATACTTTCTCAAGAGGCTCTCAAAGACCTTGTTTATAAAGTGGCTTCCTCCATCACTTATAACAACCTTGGGTACCCCAAACCTTGGGAAGATGATACTCTTGAACAGCTTGATCACAACCTTAGAGTCATTTGTAGGGGAAGCAACAGCCTCAACCCATTTAGAGACATAATCCACAGCTACTAAGATGTATTTATTGCCGTATGAAGAGGGAAAAGGCCCCATGAAGTCAATCCCCCATGCATCGAACACGTCAACCTCGAAGATAGGAACTTGAGGCATTTCGTTCCTCTTGGTTATATTCCCTGCCCGCTGACATGCCTCACAGCTCTTCACAAACTCGTGTGCATCTTTAAAAATGGAGGGCCACCAGAAACCGGCTTGCAACACTTTCGTGGCTGTCTTGAATGAGGCGAAGTGTCCTCCGTAGGAAGAGCCATGGCAATGATAGAGGATGTCCCTGGCTTCTTCCTTTGTAACACATCTCCGGTACAAGCTGTATACTCCTCTTTTGTATAGGTAAGGCTCGTCCCAAAAGTAGTCACTAACCTCCCTTATAAACCGCTTCTTGTGATAGCTGTTGAGATGTGTTGGCTCCTCACCACACGCTAGGTAGTTCACCACGTCAGCATACCACGGTAGATCCTCCTCTTTAAAACTCAACACTTCCTCAAACCTCCCTTCTAGCTTCCCACAAACAGCAGTAGTAATCGCCATAAGCTGCTCTTCTGGAAGGGAGTCATCTAAAGGGAGAGACTCGTTGATTCTTAGCCTTGAGAGGTGGTCAGCGACTCCATTTTCAATCCCCATCTTGTCTTTAATCTCCATGTGAAACTCCTGGAGTAACAGAATCCATCTTAAGAGCCGAGGCTTAGTGTCTTTCTTCGAGTAGATGTATCGTAGGGCAGCGTGATCCGTGAATACAATAGCCTTGGAACCAACGAGATATAATCTTAACTTCTCAAAGGCGAAGACTACTGCAAGCAGCTCCTTCTCCGTAGTGGTGTATCGTGATTGCGTGTCATCCAAGGTCCTTGAAGCATAATAGATCACATGTAGCTTCTTATCTTTCTTCTGACCAAGGACGGATCCTAAGTCGTAGTCACTAGCATTACACATGATCTCAAAGCGAAGAGACCAGTCTGGTGCTTGGACTATAGGGGCTGATGTAAGGGCTTCCTTGATGGTCACGAAAGCCTTCAAACACTCCTCATCGAATACAAACTCAGCTTCCTTGCACAACAACCGTGTAAGAGGGCGTGCAATCTTGGAAAAATCTTTGATGAAGCGCCTATAGAACCCTGCGTGCCCCAAGAAGCTTCTGATCCCTTTAACATTAACCGGCGGCTCAAGACCCATCATGACCTCCACCTTAGCCTGATCAACCTCAATACCCTTCTCTGATATCTTGTGACCGAGCACTATCCCTTCCTTAACCATGAAGTGGCATTTCTCCCAGTTCAGCACCAGGTTTGTCTCTTCACAACATTTAAGTACCCTGCAAATATTCAACAAACACGCAGGAAAGGACGCACCATACACAGAGAAATCATCCATGAATACCTCTACCATCTCCTCTATAAGATCAGAGAAGATAGACATCATACACCGCTGAAAGGTAGCCGGTGCATTACACAATCCAAACGGCATCCTTCGATAGGCAAAGGTACCGTAGGGACATGTGAAAGTCGTCTTCTCCTGATCTTTTGGGTGGATAGGAATTTGAAAGAAACCACTATACCCATCGAGAAAACAGTAGTAAGGGTGATTTGCAAGTCTCTCAAGCATTTAATCAATAAAAGGCAAGGGGAAATGGTCTTTTCTAGTCGCAAGGTTAAGTTTTCTATAGTCAATACACATTCTATGACCAGTAATAGTCCTAGTAGGGATAAGTTCATCCTTTTCATTCCTTATGACCGTGATCCCTCCCTTCTTAGGCACCACATGTACAGGGGAAACCCACGTGCTGTCACTTATGGGATAGATCAGGTCAGCCTCTAAAACCTTAAGGATTTCCTTCTTAACAACCTCTTTCAAGTTAGGATTCAAACGCTTTTGATGTTCTACAGAAGTGGCGTTCTCATTATCCAAGTGAATCCTATGAGTGCAAAGCATTGGTGAAAGGCCCTTGATATCACTTAAAGAGTACCCAATGGCCTTCCTATACTTTCTCAGCTCAGTTAGGAGCGAGTGGAACTCATCATCACTAAGGTTTTCATTTACTATCACGGGATAGGTGTCATTAGGCCCTAAGAAAGCATACCTTAGCCCTTTTGGGAGCTCATTTAGGTCCACCTTTGGGGCTAATAGCTCACTCCAGTCATCCTCGTGGCTGTTGTTGTTGCTTTCCTCCTTGGAACTCTCCCTTGAACTCGAGGCATGGCCCTTCAGACTGCTTTCCTCCATCGCTATCCCTTCTGAGATCGAGTCATCCGATCTATTCTCCTCTCGATGTCGTCTAGATCGAGCCATTCCACTCGATTCACTTACTCGATTTGATATGGATCGAGTAAGAGATCGAGACGCTGAGTTGATCTCTTGATTGGACTCCAAAATGATCGGGAGGTCTCTCTCGATCGTCGACTCGATTGTTTTTCCTGATCGAGCATCCTTCTCGATATGCCGTCGATTGTTGCACCGGATCGAGTTGTGCTCTCGATTGACTTGTCGATCTGTCCCCTGGATCGAGTGATAGCGTCGATCTCGGGGTCGATCTCAAGGCAGCAACCTTCTTCATTCTTGATAATCCTCCTCGAATCCAGCAGGTTTACGTACTCTTGGGTTCTCTGGTCCACATAGCTGAACTCCCCTGGCTCCTTAGTGAGTGCTAGCTTCAGATGGTCTTCTAGAGCTAGCTCTTCCAGCAACTCATCCGCCAAGGAATCCATCGTTTCGATATAGAAAGCTTGTCCTTCAATGGTCGGCTTCTTTAGAACCTTGTTGATGTCAAAGTCTAGCCTGATCTCCTTCCCCAAATGCAAGGCAATCTTCCCATTCTTCACATCTATTATAGCCCCGGCGGTTGCAAGGAACGGTCTCCCTAAGATGAGTGGGTCTTTAGGCTCCTCGTCCATCTCCATCACTACAAAGTCTGTAGGTACGTTCACACCACTGATTCGCACTGGTAAGTCTTCAAGCAGCCCCACTGGTAGCCTCACGCTTCTATCAGCCTTCACTAATGAGATCCGACAGTCTTTAAACCGAGTAAAACCAAGCTTCTTAGCCACGGAGTGAGGCATCAAGTTTATGCTAGCCCCGAGATCACACAAGCAACTCTTGAACTCTAGAGGACCCAAAGCACATGGTATAATGAAGCTTCCAGGGTCTCCCAGCTTCTTAGTACAAGTACCTCTTTGCTTTCTTTGTTCTTCTTCACAAGGGTGTCCTTGAAAAACATGGCGCACTTGGGCATCATAGTGAGACAGTCTACAAGAGGCAGCTTAATCTCCACGTCTCTCAGGTGCTTCTCAAAAAGGATCCGATGCTTCTCTATTAGCTGCTTTATGAAACGACCGGGGAATGTAAGAGGCAGCAACTTCGGTACGTAAGGTGGGGGCACGTAAGAGTTCTTCTCCTTGGTAGTCTGCTCAGCTTTCTTCTCGGCTACCGCCTTATCTCCTCTCCTCGGCCCTTGGATCCAAACGATGTCAAAGTTTATCTCATCATCATCAGCCAAAGGTTTACCCTCCCCTCTTGAATTACAACGTCCTCGTTGTTCTTGGTAGAGACCGGAGGTTCGAGCTCTTTGCCGCTTCTCAACGTTATAGCATTGGCATACTCCTTGGGATTTTGCTCACACTTTCCCGGAAGACTGTTCTGGCCACTCGTGCTTGCTTTTCCCTTCTCCAGCTGCTTGATCTTGTTGTTTAGGTTGGTGATTTGAGTGGAGAAGTCGGTTAGAGATGAATCTAGCCGAGCGTTCATTTCAGCGAACTTCTGGTTGGTTGAAGCTTGCCCTTGTATTAGCTGTTGAAACATTGCTTGAACCGGATCAACTTGTTGTTGCATCGGTTGTTGTTGCTGAGGTGCAAAGCCCGGAGGGTAGTTAGGAGTATAACCCTTGTTGTGTTGTTGTTGCCCTTGGAAGTTGCTTTGCCCTTGACCTTGGAAACCACCACTAGGTTGAAAACCTTTGTTGTAAGGGATGAAAGGTTTTGCTTGTTGAGCAGGGTACACTTGATCTTTAGGGTTGGCTACATTGGTGCTTCGGTAAGAGAGGTTGTTGTTCTGGTTGTAGCCTTGGTTGTAGCCTTGAGACTTGTAGTTGTTCTGTCCGGCTACCCAATTTGCTTCTTCTTGGCTTACCTCTAACTCCTCTTGGTTTTCATCAGCTTCACCAACAAAGTGAACATGCTTCTGATTAGCTAATACCAACTTGTCAATCTTCTCATGCAACGATTTGAGCTCCTTCTTGTGAGACTCTAACTCTGATCCTCTCGGTGCTCGGTCATAATCCTCGGCATAGTTTCCATCACTCAACGCCAGGTTTTCTATCAGCTCCATACCCTCTTCTACCTCTTGACCGAGGAAGTTCCCTTTGCTAGCTGTATCAAGCAACAACCGGATCTTTGGTGAAGCTCCACGGTATATGGTACTGAGTAGTGTCTCCTCGCTGAACCCGTGATGAGGACATTGGATCGTGTAATCTTTGAAACGCTCCATTGCCTCGTTGAATGTCTCGTTGTTCCTTTGAGTGAAACCACTGATTTCGCTTCTCAACCGAGCTGTCCTGGTGCTTGAGAAGAACTTTGAGAGAAAGGCCTTCTTACACTCAGCCCATGATGTGATGGTGCCTTGTGGGAGGGTCTTCTCCCAATGTCTAGCTTTGTCTCCGAGTGAAAAGGGGAAGAGACGCAGCTTGAAAGCATCTTCGGATATGCCATTGATCTTGATCATACCACATACTTGCTCGAAATTTTCCAAGTGCTCCAAGGTGTCTTCCATTGCTAAGCCGTGGAACTTGTTGTTTTGCACCATGGAGATGAAACCTGGCTTGATCTCGAAGTTATTGTTTTGTACCGGAGGAGGAGTGATCCCAAACCTATTGTGGTGGGTGTTGGGAGCATCTCCGGCTCCTATGATCCTTGGTGGTCTAGCCGCGTGTTGGGGGTTTCCATTGCCCCGTGCTGCAGGAGGAGGTCCTTCTGGATGCTCGTGTTCAGCCATGTCTTCAAAGTTAACCAAGCCGGGCTGAACAATCTCCTCAAAGGCTCTTGTTTGCTCCCTGACTCTCCTTTGCCGTGAGTGACCAAGTTGATGAATGTTGTCTAAGGGTTGTAGAAGATTGTTGTCTCCCCTTGAACGAAGATTCATGTACCTGAAAACACACGTTTGAGAGTAGATGTATTAGTAACTTGAAAAAGGTAAAGACTTAGTCTTTGCTAAGACCCAAATCTCGATGTTCTCTAAACACTCCTAGAATGGCAACGACGTCATTTGATAAACGTTTTTCTTAGCTCGTGTTATGCAGCAGAGAGGTTATCAAAACTCTAATGCACGCAATGTTGTAGTAAGGCAAGCAGGAGAGTGTCAATCCACTTCTAGGAGATAGAGAATGCACAGAGAATGCAAGGTCCTAAGCAAATCTAAGAAAAATGAGAGAGTTTATGAGAAATTAACTAAAAACTAGATGCAGCAACCTAAACAGAGCGAAACCTATTTTAAAAATACTAGAAAGGAAGCAACTACCATGAGAAACAAACCGATTAATTAAAGGAAAGAACTTCGAATTGTTAAAATTCGACTAGTGGATCGACCACAAGATCGACCACTAGATCGAGCAGTAACGATCGATCTCGTCTAAAACTGTAAGAACAACAAATCTAATGACCAGAATGCTATCAGATAACAAGCGAAAGATGAAATGAGACTTAAAGATTCTAAAAGAAAGGGGCTAGGGTTGAGATTCATGTAAAGGGTTTCAAAGGATCGATCTTGGGTTTGAAACTTTAGATCGACTCACTTGGTGAGGATCTCTAAGCCTTGAAAACAAAACAAGATCTATCTGTGGCTTTCGGTATAGATCACTCTTTCATCCTCTCCTCCAAACCCATTGCTTTTGGTGGAAAGAGAGGTCGAAAGGCAAGGAAAACAGATTTCAAGTAATGGCTTAACTAGTCCCCCAAACTTCCATGGCTTTTGAGAAGGGGTAACTAGTCTCTAAGGTGTGATCTTCCGAGGCTCCTGGATCCTGTCAAGGTAAGGAACCTCTCGGATCATGAAGCTCTTGGCGTGAGAGTCTTCAAGCATTAAGCTTTCAACACCTTAGAAGAGATAGCCTTTAAAACGTTTAGAAAACAAACCAAGATCGAACCTTTTCTACCCCTTAATCCTCTCAACCCCAAACCCAAAGTAAACTACTCGCTACACATAGAGTAAATCAAGCAAAGCAGAAGAAACGAGACGATAAACATGAAAGAAAACTGGATTAAACGATAAAGATTCGAATACAAAAGCTTCAAAGAAAAACAAGAGTTTCAACAATGGTGTTCTTCGTTAAACGAGAGAGAAAACATGAAAGAAAGGATAAGGATCTAAAAGTTCTCGAAAAAGCATCTCGCCGCCTTGCCTAAAATGCCCAAACAAGCCAATGGTCCCCCCTTCGCTAACAGCCAAAAACGGTTGAAAGGACAGAAATCGACCACTGGATCGAGTGGTTCTCTCGATCATATTCGGACATCGTGTCTTCGGCTCGATCTGGGTCTCGATCTTCATCGGTGAATCTAGTGTTGCATCCGATCTCGGTATCGATCTTCGGGTGGATCGAGTGGTGTACTCGATCTGGCTCTCGCTCTGCATGGCGTCATTTATGTCCGTACCGATTGATCGATTGCTTCACTCGATCTCCGTCTCGATCATTCTCCTTGGATCGCCTAGTTGGCTCGATCTTCTGGTCGATCAACTCCTAGATCGACCGGCAATGCTCGATCTGCTCCTCGATCACTGGTCCTTAGCATATTTCCGAGCTCCCACGAACTGCTACATCAGCCTCCACACGCCCACGAACCTCCATGACTCCAAAGCAGCCAGAAACAACCTGAATGTGATGCAAAATGCAAGGAAAATGCATATGCTAATGCAAGAATGCTCTAGGACCCTAAGTGATGCAATCTAACCTAAAACATGATACAAATGCATGAAAAAACTAACTAATGAGTATGCAAAATGTATGCAATATTCAATAACATCACTGGTGATGCACCAAATGCCTACAACAACAGGATATGCATCATTCCACCAGCAGTCCATAACAACAACTTTGAAATCAAGTCTGGATTGATTTCAATGGTTCAGGGCAGCAAATTCTATGGGTTACCACTTGAAGACCCTCGAGATCATCTGGATAATTTTGATAGGCTGTGCTCACTAACAAAGATAAATGGAGTGAATGAAGATGGCTTCAAGCTCAGGTTGATTCCCTTTTCCCTAGGAGACAAAGCACACCGATGGGAGAAGAACCTTCCCTAAGGAAGTAGCTGGGATGAGTGCAAGAAAGCCTTTCTAGCAAAGTTCTTCTCTACTTCAAGAACTGCTAGAATAAGGAATGAGATTTCTGGGTTTGCATAAAGGAACAATGAAAGCTTTGGAGAAGCTTGGGAGAGATTCAAGGGTTACACACTACAATGCCCTCATCATGGCTTCTCACGAGCCTCTTTGCTATCCACTCTCTACAGAGGAGCCTTGCCTAAGATAAGAATGCTTCTGGACACAACATCAAATGGCAACTTCCTGTCAAAAGATGTGGATGAAGGTTTGGAGTTAGTAGAGAATTTGGGTCAGTCTGATGGAAACTACAATGAGGAGTTTGACAGAGCACTAAGGAGTGCAAAGGATGAGTTAGAGCGTACCAGGAAAGAAATCAAGTCTCTACATGAGAAGCTGGACTTGTTGCTATGGGAAAAGAAAGAGGTTCAATTTGTGGGAGACATGGTTCAGCCTGATGATCAGGAACAATGCCAAGTTGAGGAGATGAACTATTTGGGAAACCAAGGTTGTTACAACAACTATGGGAACTACAGACCAAATCCCAACTTGTTTTACAGGAGCAATAATGTTGCCAACCCACAAGATCAGGTCTACCCTCAACAGCAACAGCAAGCTGCCCCAAGACCTTTTGTTCCCTACAACAATCAAGGTTTTCAGCAGAGAAACAATAACTATCAGCCTAGAGCGCCATACAATCCTCCAGGATTCAATGCCCAAGCTCAAGGACAAGCTTACTCTAGCACTCAAGCAACTGAACTCAAGACCCTCATGCAACAAATGATCAACACTCAAGTCACCACAACCTTGGGAATGAACAAGAAGTTTGCAGAGGTCCACAACAAAATTAATTCAGTGCATGTAGAGCTCACCAACAAGTTTTATGGATTGGCTGCAGGAGTCAAAACACTGGAGAACAACAAAGGCATACCTGGTCCCAAGCCACAAGTACAAATTCCTGGAAAACCAGAAGCTAACCCAAAGGAGTTCTGCAATGCTATTGTCCTAGAAGAAGAAAGCTTATCAGCTGAAGAGGAGGCTATCATTGAAGAGTTCCTCTACTTGTTCACTGAGGACACTTAACCACTAAGTGGGGGGGGGGGGGGGGGGAGAGTTCTTAGAAATTGAAAATGACCAAGGAGTTGTAGAAGAAGGACCCTTTGGAGATGGGGAAAACTCAGATGATGAAGAGTGGTTGGTGCCTCATGAAGTTGTTGATAACACAAAGGACTACTTGGTGGAAGCTGCTGATGATAAGGAGAATCCTCAAATAGCTACTCTTCCTGTCTTTCAACCAACCATCCCTTTTCCAGAAAGGTTCAAGGAACAGCTAGTTCAGAAATATGAAACCCTCTATGCTGCTCAAATGGAATTGAGGGGTTTGAATGGCCGAGAAGAACTTGAGAAGCTAAGGGTAAAGGCTGGAACACCTGAGGTTAAGGAGACCACTATCAAGAAACTAGGAGATCCAGGATGTTATACTCTCCCATGTGAGCTTAAGGGGCAGACTTTCAAAAACTGTCTTTGTGACCTTGGAGCAAGTATCAACCTTCTCCCATCCTCTACTACTAAAGCTCTTGGGTACACTCAACTTCAGAAGAGTAATGTGTCCCTTACTATAGCTGATGGGACAGTAAAGAAACCACTTGGGAGTCTCAAGGATGTACCAATGATGATTGAAGGGGTAACCATCCCCACTGATTTCATGGTGCTTGATGTGGAAGGCCATATAAAGAGCGCTATCATTCTAGGCAGGCCTTTCCTGGCCTCAGCTGGAGCAGTGTTTGATGCCAAGGAATGCACAATTGCTGAAACTGACCAAGAAGAAGGTTCTAAGGTTTGACTCCAGGGGGAATAAGCTGGAGAATGAGCAAGCCTTCTCAATGGAGATTAAGAAGCTGAAGCAGCTTGGAAAGAATTGGCCAGAGTTTGAAGGCTACCAAGGAGAGAGTTTTGATGGCTGCTTCTTGGTCAAGTTGTTTCAAGACACCACTGAAAAGGAGGTCCTTGAAGTGGTTGGTTACAAGAATCTGGATGATGTTAAGCTGGTTACTAGCAAGGGAGAAGTGGTTTTGCAACCAAGTGTCTCTAAGAAGGGAGAGTTTTGCTTCAAGCCTCAGCAAGAGGGGAATGCTACACCTTTTGCCAGAATCAAGGTGAATGGAGTCACCACCAAGGTCAAGAGAAGAAAGATGACACCAAGGAGTTCTAAAACTCCTTCTCCTCACCTCAACTAAAGGGGTAATCAAAGTCAAGCTTAGTGACATTAAACAAGCACACTTGGGAGGTAGTCCCATGGTATCCTTTTGTATATATTGTGCTTTCTAGTTTACCTTTTATGCTTTATTATAGTGTATATAAACAGGAGTTCGAATTGGGGGTTGAGAAAGTCTGAAGGGGACAAAGAACAGTTATTTTCTGGCTGACATCGGTCAACTGTATCGGTCATGACAAGACCGATACACACTTTTCGGTCATAAATATCGGCCATGATTAATTGATGTTAGTAGAGCCAGTCTACACCAGTCAACACATCGATGTGGAAAAGAGTTTGAAAGAGGGACACATTTCGGTCATCCACATCGGTCAAGCTTGATCGATGTAAACCAACTGGATGAATTTCGGTCAAGTGTATCAACCAGTTAGTAATCGATGTGATTCTTAGGAAGCATATCGATCACTAACGTCGGTCATACACAGACCGACATAAACACACCGGATGGATTTTGGTCAAGCACATCGATAAGGTGATGACCGATGTTGTCCCCAAGAAGCACATCAGTCACTAACATCGATCACCTATGACCGATACTGACTTTTCGGTCAGGAAAATCAGTCATTTGTGTCCGATGTTCCACACAAGGTAAGCACTTCAATTTTCAAAAATAATTTCCTCTTTTGGTTTGGAGCCAAGGGAGTTTAAAATTTAACATTGGATCCTTCCTGACCTCTTTCATGACTTCTGAGCACTTTTGTTTTTGTCCCCCAGACTTTTGATTCCTCTTGTTCCCTCACCAACCATTGATTCCTTTGGTTCCCTCTCCTTCTTTCTATTTAAAGCAACAACTTCTACACTTCTCTTCACACTTCATTTTACTTCTCTTCTCACATAAAGCACGAAACTATTAGTTCTCTATCTCTTTTATTGTTTTCTCTAAGTGCTAAGAGATTCCACAAAGGTTTGCTTCCTAAACTATCATTCCTTTGCTCTTAAGCTTTGCATATGACCATAATCGCTTAGTACAAGTTTTCAAGAGCAAGTGTTGATTGGTTTTAAATATTATGCTTTGGTTTTGCAATGTGAATTGGTTAGGATGAGCAAGTTAGATGTTGAAGCTTTATATGCATTTATCTCATTACTTGCTTGTTCTCATCCATGTGCAAGATCATCTCTTCTTTTGCCTAAGAACTGCTTTAGCTCGATGGGCATGCATAACTGGTTATCTTTTATGCATTCTAGCTTAAATAAACTGCTAGCTTCTGATCTCTTCTTGCTTTGTAGAAGTTAATTCTTGTTGTTTAGACTTTTTAGACTTTTCTTGGCTTAGAGAGTTCTCTTTTAAAGCTTTCAGTTATTAGGTTCTTCAGCTTTTGTTCTTTCACTTACCTTATTTTCAAGCTTTATCTTTGAAGGTACCATTGGTAGAACAAACGTAGCTGCTGGGAAAAAGGGAAAAGCACAACAGCAGGGAGCTCCAGCTTTACCACGAGCAAGCAAGGACAACGGGAAGAGTGTTACCTCTGAGACATCATCAAAGGCTACTGGCAAAAGACCAGTTGAAGAGAGAAGCGCCAAGCGGAATGAGAGAGGCAGAACTGTGGAGGAAGAGGTTTGCTTCAACGAGCCAGATGCTAGGAAACTCATGGAGGCTTTCAACCAGTGCATCATCAAGCCGACAAGATACCATTACAACCAAATGTCTTCACTTGATTTGCATAAATATGATTCATGCTTTAATCTTAATTAAATGTTAAAGAGTTGATTGATTTGAGCATTTGCCTAAGTTGAGATTTGAGATCATTTTGAAACATGATGAGCATGGCTAGGTTCTTCAAAGTATAGCTGATTATGTTTGCATCCTACAACTAGGCACTTAAGCATTGATACCATCTCTTTACCTTTGCACTTTTGGAATCTGAATGCCCACTTTCAAACCTCACTCTCCCATTTGTTCTTAATTGCTTAAGGACAAGCAAAAGGCAAGTGTGGGGGTGTTGATATCCCTTTTATTTACACCATTTAGGACTGCATTTAGTACATGTTTTGGTTCTCTTTTGCATATTTTCCCATAGTTTTTGCCCCATTTTCTTCTCCTTTTAGACTTAGGTTGCATTTTGGGCATAGTTTGCATTTTCCTTGCATTTTGGATGTTCTTAGGTGCTTTTGGAGCAAAAATGAGCTTGGAGGAGCTTTGGGGATGATTCAGGATGCTAGCTGGATGAAAGGGAGCTTGAAGGATCAAAGCAGACAATCTCTGCAAGGGATTTCGGTCAGAGCACGGTGAACATCGGTCAATGGGTGACCGATACCAGATTTTCGGTCACCAGCATCGACCATGAGTGACCGATACAGGTTAATCGATCACCAGCATCGGCCAGGAGTGATCGACCCAAACACAACGAATGAATTTCGGTCACCAGCATCGACCACTGCCTAACCGATGGGATCTACATCGACCACAAATGACAGATGTAACTGACCGATGTAAACCCAGTCCGAACCTGTTTCTATTTACACTTTTGCCATTACTCTAGGCTTCCTTCTCTAGGCTATAAATAGCCTCTTTTCCAGATTTTCGAGAAGTCTTGTCAATTTACTGTTCTTAAGCATTTTCTTTAAGTTTGTAAGACAAATCCTTTGCTTTGTTTAATATATTTGAGTATTTACCTTTAATAATTCTTTATTCTCTCAACTAATCATGATTAACATTCTTTTCCTTTGTGATTTGGTGTTAAACATGAGTATTAGTGAGTAGTTTTCTTAGAATTTCTAGATGTGGTAGATTAGGGGAATTTAAGATTTGATTAGGGCTTGTTAAGTTCTTCAGTTTATGGGTTCCTCTCTATTAATCTGTTATTCAAGCTAGATTAGTCTTTATCAAACTCATCTAGGTTGTTAGCTTTCTCTTATGCCCACCAAGTGTTTGATGAAATGCTGATCTTGTTTAATAGAGGATTTGTCGGCCTTGGCTCAAGAGATTGACTGTTTGAGGAGAATTTTGACTTGAATAGAGTTGTTTACTATTGCTTGCTTGATGTTTTAGCACTAATGAGAATTAGTTCTTGTTAAGATGTTTAGCAAAGGGCTATTTGCCAAGAGATTGGATCTAGCTTGCTTGATTGTGAATTCTATGTCTAGGAATCACCATTGCTTGCTTACTTGCTTGAACAACGTAGTTTGAAACAGCCTTAGTTAGTGTCTAAAATTCCCCAAAGTCAATAACCACATCTAGGAACATGCCTTTCTCTTATTAGAATCTCGGATTTGCTCGGTTTTGCTTTGTTTTTCTTGCTTAAATCTGCTTAGTTTGCTTTTATTTTCACTTTCTTTGTTGATTGATCACACTAGGGTGTTAGAACAGTAGCCTAGGCAACAAAAACCTTTTCCTGCTTGCTTGACTTAGAGATTCCACTCTCAGCTCTTCTGTTTTTAACTAATCCCAATTGGATTGACATTAAAACACATACTAGAACTGACTAGTACAATGGGTGATGGACAACAACTGGCAAAACCCTCGTATCATCATCCCTTGAGTCTTGCATCATAAGGCATAGAAAACACCCAAAAAATGATAAAATTTTTAAAATTTTCAAAAACAAAATTCATGTAGTTGCACTTGCATTGTAGAATATTTTAGGATTGAGTCTAGAATTTGTAAAAAATCATTTAGGTTGCTGCATTTGCATAGGGAGTAAATGATAAACACTTGTTAAGTTGTCAATGTTTGAATTGTTATCAATGCCTTGGTTGTTTGTTGTTTGATTGCATCTAGTGAGTTTGAAGTTAAGGCTGCACCATACCTTGATTACATGCATTTGATGCTCTAGTCTTATGTTGAAACTCGCTTTGATTTGATGCCAACTCCACCTTAGTAGAACCTTAATCTTGACATTTGAATTATCTTGTTTGTGCATTGAAAGTGATTGCATGGCTTACCTATATACATACTTCGATTAACTTCTTCCTTTCTTACCACTCTTGTTAATCAAAGTAGCTGATCCTCGTCGTATTGGGACAGTTAACCGCGCCTTAAGCCAAACCTTCTTTCAGACCTAAACACTTTTGCGTGAGTAGTGAGGCCTTTCATTGCATCATTTATAATCCTATCTTAGCAAAAAGTGTTAGGAATAGGGCTGGCAAGGAGAAGCTCCCTTGTAGATACCAGCTTGCATTTTGAGCTTGGTATTAGGTTAGGAGTTTGGGGAAAGGGTCATTTAAGTGGTTTAAGGGTTTCTTGTTTACATATTTTCAAAAGAAGAAAGAAGTATAGGATTAGTAGCAAAGGGGGAACAAGTAAATTGTGGTTAAGTAAAGTAGATAAAAATGCTCTAAGTGTCAAAGAAAAGAAAGGCGCCAGCAGCAACAAAGCTAAGAAAAGATCAACCAAAAGGAAAAATCAGACCAAGCTATCCACCAAAGGTGATGAAAGCGGCGCCAAACGTTCAACAATGAAGAGCAAAGTTGAAAAAGGAGAAGTCAACCACACGGCAAGGCAAAAAGGAGTTTCCCCCATTGTGAAGAATGAAGATGATCAAGCGCTGTGGGAAAGGGTAGATTTAGGGGTTAACTTTGTGTTTTAGAAGTTTTTAGGATCATCTTCGGTATAATGGGTAATAAGGAGCTTTAACTTGCATGCATAGGTGTGCCTTTACCTTTAGCATTTTGCCAAAGATAGGATTCTTTCATTGAGTGATCCCCTGAATTTTAAAACCCCTCTTTAAAATGAGATAATTTTCATCTCATGACCATATCCCTTCGAGCAAATGCTTTCGTTTGATGTGCACAAACTTGATCCATTGATTATCGCTTAGTGAATGTGAAAGAGTTGGTTGATTTGAATGCTTGTCTAGACTAAGTTAGGGTTCATTGTTTGCTTTGATGGGTATGGCTAAAGCTTTTAAAGTAGAGCAACCTCTTTGCATCATAGAACTTATAACTTGGGCATTGAATCGGTTTTTCTATTGACATCTTTTGTTTTGAGCTTCCACCTTTAAACCTCTCTTCGTTTCTTGAATTTTGTGGACCCTTGGAGAACTCAGCCGTGCATGCGAAAGACCCGAGATCGAGTAGCAGATCGAGCAAGGCAGGTCGATCTTGATGAGATCGACCAGAAGATCGAGTGACCCAAGTAGATTCAAGAGGAAGGATCGAGACCAAGATCGAGAGAGGGGATCGATCTGGAGTACGGACGTGAGTGCCGCCATGCAGAACGAGAGCCAGATCGAGACCACGACTAGATCGATCTAACCAGATCAACTTGAAGATCAAGCAAGAGAAGGCGATTGATAACAAGTTTTTATTACAGATGCAAGCAGGAGCTTATCAAAACTCAAGCAACACACAGTTGTAGTATAGGAAGAGGTATCGATTTAACTAATGCCTATAATAACTAATGCCTTTTTGATTTAACATGAGTAGCGAGTAGTTCTTTTTGGGATTTGGGGGCGAGGTGATTCAAAGGATTTAAGAGGTTTAAGTTTTGTGTTTTTCTTGTTCTTCATTCCTTCTCTTCTAGGATCTTGGGGTCCTAAGGCTTGGATAGTCTTCGAAAAGATCTCTATGATTCTAAGGCTATCTTACCCTGACCGGATTCAGATATCCTAGAAAGCCAGATCCTAGAGACTAATCTTTCCTCTCCCAAACGCCTTGGTTGTAGAGGAGGTTAGTTAGGCTATTAGTTGAAATCTGTTTTCCTTGCTCCTCGATTTCTTTTTCCACCAAACGCCATGGGTTTGGAGAAGAGATTGAGGAAGTGAATCATACCACACGCCATTGATGGTTCTTGTTTTGTTTTCAAGGCATAGAGAAAGCTCCAAAATGAGTAGATCTATATGTTTTCAAACCAAAGCCTAAACCTTTGACACTCTTGAATATGACCCTTGACCCTAAACCCTCTTTTAGCATTTTAAAGCCTGTTTTAATCATTCTCTTATCATAAAGCTTGCATCTTTGTTCATTTGAAGTTATCGTCATCTTTAAGTTGTTAGATCGATCTGTTTTACTCGATCCAGTGTTCGATCCAGTGGTCGATTCAGTAGTCAATTTTTAGTTCTTAGTAGACTTGCATTTTTTATCTTCTGATTTTTCCTAGTGATAGTTAACCATCTTCCAAGGATTTTAAAATAATTTTGCATTTCATTTAGTTGTTGCATTTAGTTTTCTTCGATTTTACCAATCATTTTCCCGATTTGCTTAGATTTGCTTCACCCTTGAATTCTTAATGTTCTTCCTGCTTTCTAGGTTGGATTGATACCTCTTGCACACTATACTACATCCATAGGTTGCTTGAGCTTTGATAATAACCTCTGCTTGCAAAAATCCTGTTATCAGTACTTGATGCAGAAGAAGGATGCAAAGCCAAGGTTGTTGTGATGGATTCTTCTTCTCCAAGAGTTTAACATTGAAGTTATAGACAAGAAATGAGTCGAGAATGGTGTAGCTGATCATCTCTCCATATTTAGGATTGAAGATGATGTCCCAATCAATGATTTCTTGCCTGAGGAGAATGTATACTTGATAGAAACTCGAGTGCGGGAAAAAAGTATTGAAAACCTGCAACTCTCTCGCAACTACCAGGCAGTGACGAGCGACACCAGGAGGGTGACACTCGTCACCAAATCAGAAGGCTCGCGATCAACTCGCGATATGAAGCTGGTCACGATTGCCACCCCCTTTGGTGACTCTGGTCACCCTACATAGATGTTGGCAATGATTTGTGCTAGCTTGGGAACTGGATTTCAAGAGCAAGTTTATGCTGTAACTGATCCCAAGAGACCCTGGTATGCTGATATTGCCAACTAATTAGCTGCAGAAGATGAACCACATGATTTCAAGGGGTATGCTAAGAAGAATTTCTTAAGAGAACATAGGAGATTTTACTAGGATGAGCCATATCTTTACAGGTATTGTGCAGATGGGATTAAAATACGATGCATTGCAGAAGCTGAGGTTCCAGACGTCATGTTTCATTGTCATGGCTCTGAGTATGCTGGACACTTCGCCACATTCAAAACAGTCTCCAAGGTTCTTAAATCAGGCTTCTAGTGGCCTACTATGTTCAGGATGCCCAGGCATTCATAACAAGATGTGATACCTGTCAAAGGAGAGGAATGATTAGCAAACGACATGAGATGCCTTAGAACTTCATCCTTGAGGTTGAAGTCTTTGATTGTTGGGGCATTCACTTCATGGGCCCTTTTCCTTTATCCTATGGGAACATACACATTCTAGTTGTTGTGGACTATGTGTCCAAGTGGGTGGAGGCGTTGGCTACTCCTACTAATGATTCTGCAGTGGTACTGAAGCTGTTTAAGACCGATATTTTCCCAGATTTGGTGTACAATTAATTGTTATAAGTGATGGTGGTTCTCACTTTGTTAACAAGGTCAATTTACTGTTCTTAAGCATTTTCTTTAAGTTTGTAAGACAAATCCTTTGCTTTGTTTAATATATTTGAGTATTTACCTTTAATCATTCTTTATTCTCTCAACTAATCATGATTAACATTCTTTTCCTTTGTGATTTGGTGTTAAACATGAGTATTAGTGAGTAGTTTTCTTAGAATTTCTAGATGTGGTAGATTAGGGGAATTTAAGACTTGATTAGGGCTTGTTAAGTGCTTCAGTTTATGGGTTCCTCTCTATTAATCTGTTATTCAAGCTAGATTAGTCTTTATCAAACTCATCTAGGTTGTTAGCTTTCTCTTATGCCCACCAAGTGTTTGATGAAATGCTGATCTTGTTTAATAGAGGATTTGCCGGCCTTGGCTCAAGAGATTGACTGTTTGAGGAGAATTTTGACTTGAATAGAGTTGTTTACTATTGCTTGCTTGATGTTTTAGCACTAATGAGAATTAGTTCTTGTTAAGATGTTTAGCAAAGGGCTATTTGCCAAGAGATTGGATCTAGCTTGCTTGATTGTGAACTCTATGT
This sequence comes from Thlaspi arvense, assembly GCA_911865555.2. Lineage (NCBI taxonomy): Eukaryota > Viridiplantae > Streptophyta > Magnoliopsida > Brassicales > Brassicaceae > Thlaspi > Thlaspi arvense. The sequence goes on from OU466860.2 coordinate 20,132,840, forward strand.
CTAGGAATCACCATTGCTTGCTTACTTGCTTGAACAACGTAGTTTGAAACAGCCTTAGTTAGTGTCTAAAATTCCCCAAAGTCAATAACCACATCTAGGAACATGCCTTTCTCTTATTAGAATCTCGGATTTGCTCGGTTTTGCTTTGTTTTTCTTGCTTAAATCTGCTTAGTTTGCTTTTATTTTCACTTTCTTTGTTGATTGATCACACTAGGGTGTTAGAACAGTAGCCTAGGCAACAAAAACCTTTTCCTGCTTGCTTGACTTAGAGATTCCACTCTCAGCTCTTCTGTTTTCAACTAATCCCAATTGGATTGACATTAAAACACATACTAGAACTGACTAGTACAATGGGTGATGGACAACAACTGGCAAAACCCTCGTATCATCATCCCTTGAGTCTTGCATCATAAGGCATAGAAAACACCCAAAAAATGATAAAATTTTTAAAATTTTCAAAAACAAAATTCATGTAGTTGCACTTACATTGTAGAATATTTTAGGATTGAGTCTAGAATTTGTAAAAAATCATTTAGGTTGCTGCATTTGCATAGGGAGTAAATGATAAACACTTGTTAAGTTGTCAATGTTTGAATTGTTATCAATGCCTTGGTTGTTTGTTGTTTGATTGCATCTAGTGAGTTTGAAGTTAAGGCTGCACCATACCTTGATTACATGCATTTGATGCTCTAGTCTTATGTTGAAACTCGCTTTGATTTGATGCCAACTCCACCTTAGTAGAACCTTAATCTTGACATTTGAATTATCTTGTTTGTGCATTGAAAGTGATTGCATGGCTTACCTATATACATACTTCGATTAACTTCTTCCTTTCTTACCACTCTTGTTAATCAAAGTAGCTGATCCTCGTCGTATTGGGACAGTTAACCGCGCCTTAAGCCAAACCTTCTTTCAGACCTAAACACTTTTGCGTGAGTAGTGAGGCCTTTCATTGCATCATTTATAATCCTATCTTAGCAAAAAGTGTTAGGAATAGGGCTGGCAAGGAGAAGCTCCCTTGTAGATACCAGCTTGCATTTTGAGCTTGGTATTAGGTTAGGAGTTTGGGGAAAGGGTCATTTAAGTGGTTTAAGGGTTTCTTGTTTACATATTTTCAAAAGAAGAAAGAAGTATAGGATTAGTAGCAAAGGGGGAACAAGTAAATTGTGGTTAAGTAAAGTAGATAAAAATGCTCTAAGTGTCAAAGAAAAGAAAGGCGCCAGCAGCAACAAAGCTAAGAAAAGATCAACCAAAAGGAAAAATCAGACCAAGCTATCCACCAAAGGTGATGAAAGCGGCGCCAAACGTTCAACAATGAAGAGCAAAGTTGAAAAAGGAGAAGTCAACCACACGGCAAGGCAAAAAGGAGTTTCCCCCATTGTGAAGAATGAAGATGATCAAGCGCTGTGGGAAAGGGTAGATTTAGGGGTTAACTTTGTGTTTTAGAAGTTTTTAGGATCATCTTCGGTATAATGGGTAATAAGGAGCTTTAACTTGCATGCATAGGTGTGCCTTTACCTTTAGCATTTTGCCAAAGATAGGATTCTTTCATTGAGTGATCCCCTGAATTTTAAAACCCCTCTTTAAAATGAGATAATTTTCATCTCATGACCATATCCCTTCGAGCAAATGCTTTCGTTTGATGTGCACAAACTTGATCCATTGATTATCGCTTAGTGAATGTGAAGGAGTTGGTTGATTTGAATGCTTGTCTAGACTAAGTTAGGGTTCATTGTTTGCTTTGATGGGTATGGCTAAAGCTTTTAAAGTAGAGCAACCTCTTTGCATCATAGAACTTATAACTTGGGCATTGAATCGGTTTTTCTATTGACATCTTTTGTTTTGAGCTTCCACCTTTAAACCTCTCTTCGTTTCTTGAATTTTGTGGACCCTTGGAGAACTCAGCCGTGCATGCGAAAGACCCGAGATCGAGTAGCAGATCGAGCAAGGCAGGTCGATCTTGATGAGATCGACCAGAAGATCGAGTGACCCAAGTCGATTCAAGAGGAAGGATCGAGACCAAGATCGAGAGAGGGGATCGATCTGGAGTACGGACGTGAGTGCCGCCATGCAGAACGAGAGCCAGATCGAGACCACGACTAGATCGATCTAACCAGATCAACTTGAAGATCGAGCAAGAGAAGGCGATTGATAACAAGTTTTTATTACAGATGCAAGCAGGAGGTTATCAAAACTCAAGCAACACACAGTTGTAGTATAGGATGAGGTATCGATTTAACTAATGCCTATAATAACTAATGCCTTTTTGATTTAACATGAGTAGCGAGTAGTTCTGTTTGGGATTTGGGGGCGAGGTGATTCAAAGGATTTAAGAGGTTTAAGTTTTGTGTTTTTCTTGTTCTTCATTCCTTCTCTTCTAGGATCTTGGGGTCCTAAGGCTTGGATAGTCTTGGAAAAGATCTCTATGATTCTAAGGCTATCTTACCCTGACCGGATTCAGATATCCTAGAAAGCCAGATCCTAGAGACTAATCTTTCCTCTCCCAAACGCCTTGGTTGTAGAGGAGGTTAGTTAGGCTATTAGTTGAAATCTGTTTTCCTTGCTCCTCGATTTCTTTTTCCACCAAACGCCATGGGTTTGGAGAAGAGATTGAGGAAGTGAATCATACCACACGCCATTGATGGTTCTTGTTTTGTTTTCAAGGCATAGAGAAAGCTACAAAATGAGTAAATCTATATGTTTTCAAACCAAAGCTTAAACCTTTGACACTCTTGAATATGACCCTTGACCCTAAACCCTCTTTTAGCATTTTAAAGCCTGTGTTAATCATTCTCTTATCATAAAGCTTGCATCTTTGTTCATTTGAAGTTATCGTCATCTTTAAGTTGTTAGATCGATCTGTTTTACTCGATCCAGTGTTCGATCCAGTGGTCGATTCAGTAGTCAATTTTTAGTTCTTAGTAGACTTACATTTTTTATCTTCTGATTTTTCCTAGTGATAGTTAACCATCTTCCAAGGATTTTAAAATAATTTTGCATTTCATTTAGTTGTTGCATTTAGTTTTCTTCGATTTTACCAATCATTTTCCCGATTTGCTTAGATTTGCTTCACCCTTGAATTCTTAATGTTCTTCCTGCTTCCTAGGTTGGATTGATACCTCTTGCACACTATACTACATCCATAGGTTGCTTGAGCTTTGATAATAACCTCTGCTTGCAAAAATCCTGTTATCAGTACTTGATGCAGAAGAAGGATGCAAAGCCAAGGTTGTTGTGATGGATTCTTCTTCTCCAAGAGTTTAACATTGAAGTTATAAACAAGAAATGAGTCGAGAATGGTGTAGCTGATCATCTCTCCATATTTAGGATTGAAGATGATGTCCCAATCAATGATTTCTTGCCTGAGGAGAATGTATACTTGATAGAAACTCGAGTGCGGGAAAAAAGTATTGAAAACCTGCAACTCTCTCGCAACTACCAGGCAGTGACGAGCGACACCAGGAGGGTGACACTCGTCACCAAATCAGAAGGCTCGCGATCAACTCGCGATATGAAGCTGGTCACGATTGCCACCCCCTTTGGTGACTCTGGTCACCCTACATAGATGTTGGCAATGATTTGTGATAGCTTGGGAACTGGATTTCAAGAGCAAGTTTATGCTGTAACTGATCCCAAGAGACCCTGGTATGCTGATATTGCCAACTAATTAGCTGCAGAAGATGAACCACATGATTTCAAGGGGTATGCTAAGAAGAATTTCTTGAGAGAACATAGGAGATTTTACTAGGATGAGCCATATCTTTACAGGTATTGTGCAGATGGGATTAAAATACGATGCATTGCAGAAGCTGAGGTTCCAGACGTCATGTTTCATTGTCATGGCTCTGAGTATGCTGGACACTTCGCCACATTCAAAACAGTCTCCAAGGTTCTTAAATCAGGCTTCTAGTGGCCTACTATGTTCAGGATGCCCAGGCATTCATAACAAGATGTGATACCTGTCAAAGGAGAGGAATGATTAGCAAACGACATGAGATGCCTTAGAACTTCATCCTTGAGGTTGAAGTCTTTGATTGTTGGGGCATTCACTTCATGGGCCCTTTTCCTTTATCCTATGGGAACATACACATTCTAGTTGTTGTGGACTATGTGTCCAAGTGGGTGGAGGCGTTGGCTACTCCTACTAATGATTCTGCAGTGGTACTGAAGCTGTTTAAGACCGATATTTTCCCAGATTTGGTGTACAATTAATGGTTATAAGTGATGGTGGTTCTCACTTTGTTAACAAGGTCTTTGACAAGCTGTTGAAGAAGTATGGTGTTCAACACCGTGTAGCCACGCCCTATCATCCCCAGACCAGTGGACAGGTTGATGTCTCCAACAGACAGATCAAGCAAATACTGGAGAAGACAGTGGGGAAGACAAGGAAGGACATGGCTGCGAAATTGGATGATGAGTTGTGGGCTTACAGGACTGCCTACAAGACGCCACTTGGGACTACACCATTTCACTTTCTCTATGGCAAGGCGTGCAATCTTCCAGTGGAATTGGAGCACAAAGCATAAAGGGCTATCATGAAGCTTAATTTCGATTTGAAGCCTGCTGTAGAGAGGCGCTTGATACAACTGAATGAACTAGATGAACTCAGATATCTGGCCTATGAAAACTCCAAGTTATACAAGGAGAGGACTAAGGCATATCATGATAAGAAGATCATTTCGAGACATTACGAGCCCAATGACCAGGTACTTCTCTTTACCTTGTTTACAGCTATTTCCTGGTAAATTGCGATCTCGTTGGTCAGGTCCCTTCACTGTCAAAGAGGCTAGACCACATGGCGTTATTGTCCTGATAGACTCCAAAAGAGAGTAATTAACTGAGAATGGACAAAGGGTGAAGCATTATTGGGCGCAAGCCGAGATTCCAGCAGGACACTTTATGTCTCTGGATTATGCACAGACTGTCTGAACAGCATTCCAAGTCGAGCTAAAGACATAAAACAAGCGCTTGGTGGAAGGCAACCCACTGGTAACTTTTCTTTTTCATGTAGTTAATTTGATTTTGTGTGTATAGCTAAAATAATAAAAAAAAATGTGAAAACTCAAAAAAAAAATATGCGAAGTGGTGTCCATCTAGCTGGTCACCACAGCTCGCCACCACCAGTGACGATCGTCACCACTTATTGGATGACGTTCGTCACCAGTCAAAACCACATGTACGCGTTATAACTCCTTCTTCTCCAAATCTGTTTTTCTCAAAACCCACGAACACATAAGAGCTTCAAATCACTACTTTTGATCTTGTAAACCGCATTGAGTGATTTCAAAGCCTAATCCGTGCGGATTCTCACCCTCTTACATTATCTATCACTCATTTTCTAGATCTGTAAGGTATGTGTTCGGAATCTCTAATTTTCAGTACGCCATAGGTTTGGTAAAATTCAAATTTCGACCTGTTTAGCTTGATTTAACTGTTGAATCATTGTTATAAAGCACTATGGCGAGTAGACAGTACGATCTTTTTCCCGGATTTAGTCCGCCAGTTCCTCGCCACAGTTCGTTCGCGTTTACAACGAGAATGAGCTGGCCAAGACCGCACAGCAGGGTACTCTCACCTTCTTGGTCTGAGGGATTCACTACAGGATTATTCTCTTTGCGCTCTGCGCGATTTACGGGTTCGATCGGCACCCTACAGGCGTGATCACGCCTTCACAGTGGCCCCATATGCAGACTTTCTGGTCCAAGTTTGGGAATGGGACTTATGAGTCCAAGACGAGCACGCAGACCGACGTCAGGCATCATGTAGTGCGTTACATCCTGCGCCTTGATATTTGTGGTTTTGGTCTCACTAGATAAAATATCCTGCCTCTAATCAGTTGTAGAATAGGGATCATGTATCAATCCATATGTGGGATATGAGATCCAAACAATGCCATAAGCTAAGCAATGATGGGGTTTGATTGAACAAAGACAACTCTATCATCCTAGCAATGCAATGGAAATAAAGCATAAACTAAATGCAAGCGAACAAAACTAAGCAATGAACTTAAAAAAATGACTAAACAAGAACTAAGAAATAATGACTACTAAAGCAAGAACTAAGCAAGATAATCTTAAAGAAAATTAATTAAAAGTAAGATTCAAGGTTCTAAGCAATTGTGGGATAATTGTTTTCAAGAGTGAAAATGGGGATTTCCAACAAAGACAAAACATCAAGCATTCAAAACCAAGCAATTCTCAATGTTGTACTCCTAGACAAGGTATCAAAAAGGAACCAACTTGGCGTCAATAAGCAGATCATCTTCAACAAGATTGAAGTTTCAGACCCACTTGTGATAGCGTATCCTTCAACCATGAGCATAAAGACCAGAATCATTCTAGCCTTAGAGATGTACTAATCAAGCAATCATTATCTCATCCAAGCAAGAATTCAGACCAACATATCAATCTTGTGAACCAATAAGGACCTAGTTAGCTAAAGACCAGTCAAGAACATGGGGTTAAGCACTGATAAACACTTTTTGAGCAAGGGTTAAATTGCAGTGAGGTTATCAAACTCAAATGCAAGACATGTTGTAGTACAGCAAGCAAGAGAGAGTCAATCCATGCCTAGGATGATAGAGAATGCACAGAGAATACAAGGACTAATGCAAATCTAAGCGAAATGAGATGATTAATGAGAAAATCTCTAAAAACTAGATGCAGCAACTTAAATGGAATGAAACCTATTTTAAAAATACTAGAAAGGAAGAAACTACCACGAGAAACAAACAGAATAACTAAAGGAGAAAGCTTCGAATTATTAAAATTCGACTAGTGGATCGACCATGAGATCGACCACTAGATCGAGCAGTAACAATCGATCTCGTCTAAAAATGCAAGAACAGTAAATCTAAGGACCAGGATGATATCAGAGACCAAGCGAAAGACGAGATAAGATGTAAAGATGCTAAGAGAAAGGGCCTAGGGTTAAGATTCATGGTCAGGGGTTTCAAAGGTTCGACCTTGAGTTTAAAACTTTAAATCGACTCACTTGGTGAGGATCTCTAAGCCTTGAAAACTAAACAAGATCTATCCATGGCTTTCGGTATAGATCACTCCTTCATCCTCTCCTCCAAACCCATGGCTTTTGGTGGAAAGAGAAGTCGAAGGGCAAGGAAAACAGATTTCAAACGAATGCCTTAACTAATCCCCCAAACTTCCATGGCTTTTGGGAAGGGGTAACTAGTCTCTAAAGTGTGATCTTCCGAGGCTCCTGAATCCTGTCAAGGTAAGGAACCTCTCGGATCATGAAGCTCTTGGCGTGAGAGTCTTCAAGCATTGAGATCTCAACACCTTAGAAGAGATAGCCATTGAAAACATTTAGAAAAACCCCAAGATCGAAACCCTTTAGACCCCTTAATCATCTCAACCCCGAACCCAAATAAAGTACTCACTACACATAGGGTAAATCAAGCAAAGCATGTAAAGCGAGACGATGAACATGAAAAGAAAACTAGATTGAAACGAAAATGATTCGATTACAAAGCTTAAGAAAAATGCGAGTTCAACAATGGTGTTCTTCACGAAAACGAGAGAGAAAACATAAGGGAAAAGATAAGGGTAAAAGTTGTTTTTTTTGGGAAAAAGACGTCGCCGCCTTCCCTAAATGCCGAAACAAGCTGATGGCCCCCGCCCTCGCTAGCGGCCAAAAACAGTTGAAAGGACATAGATCGATTCCAAGATCGAGCGGTTCTCTCGATCATATCCGAACATCGTGTCTTTGGCTCGATCTGGGTCTCGATCATCATCGGCGAATCGAGTGTTGCATCCGTTCTCGGTATCGATCTTCGGCTGGATCGAGTGGTGTACTCGATCTGACTCTCGCTCTGCATGGCGTCATTTACGTCCGTACCGTTTGATCGATTGCTTCACTCGATCCTTGTCTCGATCATTCTCCTTGGATCGCCTGGTTGGCTCGATCTTCTGGTCGATCAACTCCTATATCGACCGGCCATGCTCGATCTGCTCCTCGATCTCTGATCCTTAGCATATATCCGAGCTCCCCCGAACTGCTACATCAGCCTCAACATGTCCACGAACCTCTACGACTCCAAAGCAGCCATAAACAACCTGAATATGATGCAAAATGCAAGGAAAATGCGTATGCTGATGCAAGAATGCTCTAGGACCCTAAGTGATGCAATCTAACCTAAAACGTGATACAAATGCATGAAAAGCTAACTAATGAGTATGCAAAATGTATGCAATATGCAATAACATCAACTCCCCCAAACTTACTTCTTGCTTGCCCTCAAGCAACAGAAAATAAGTAAAGAAGAGAGGTTTTCGAAAAATTAATGGGGGTTTAAACTTTTTGCAAAGGTGCCTTTCAAATGAATCAATCTCAGTGTCCTAGTTAACAGTTCTAAAATGCTATGCTTACACTCATACTCCAAAGAACTTAGCCATATTCATCACACAAAGAAATTCAAATCATGACTCTCCTATTCCTAACAATTAAAGAAACTCATCCTTTAACATTCATTAACATTCGAACCATGAATCAAACTTATGCACTTTAAAGCAAAACACATTTGGCTAAGGGTGAAGGTTATGAGCATTGAATGATCTCATTTGAAAAGGGTTTATAATTAGAACAAGGGTTTCTCTCAAAAATGGTTGAACTTGTGCATAATGCTAAAGGTAAAGACAATTTATGCATACATGATTAGATTCTCATCAACCCATGTAAACTAACAAACGATCCTATACCCCTCTCATTTAACAAATTTATCCTCACTCACCACTTAAGAGTCTACCCTTATTCTTCACAAAACTTAGGGATCCCCAATCCGAAACAAGAACATTTTTAAACTTTTTAGGCTAGTGAAAAGGTTTTGAAAAATATGTTTGCTCTTTAGATATTTCTTATTGGTAGCTCTCTTATTTTTTTTTCTTTTCTTTTTATTTTTATTTGGCACTTAGGTTCTTTTTATTTTTTTCTGTTTCTCTTTTTTTTTTCTTTATTATGGGAGAGCTACGTCCTGAAATTTATTAGAGCATACTTAGTTTTTAAAACACAATATTTCACTTAAAACCCATTTCTTTCTTTAAAACACAAAGTTCTTTGAAACCGAGAACAAATAGAAAAGGAAAACAACCCCAATGATCCCCCAAACTTATCCTAAGCTTATACCTAACTTCAAAATGCAAAGCTAGCAATCATATGAAAACCAAATCATGTCGCCTAAACCTAAAACTTTATGCCAAGTTCAAACCAAAAGGAAGGCCTCACAAAGATGTCACACAAGAACATTTGGCTTCAAAGAAGGGTAGGGTTCAAGGAGGGAGTTCTACTTAGGCTCCCAAAGAGTGGTAAAAAGGAAGAAGAGAGCCTAAATATTTTAAAACCATGTGTTTATTTTCAAATGCATAAGGATGATAATTAGAATTTCAAATTAAGGTTTTCACTTATTAGGATGAGTTTCAAATCATGAGAGTTCAATTCAAGCCACGAAAATCCTAACAAGTGATCCAAGCATGGTAAGAGCTTACTTTCAAAGCATAGACAAAGCATTAGAGAACTACTAACTAGGGCATTGAAACAATTCATAAGTAAAAACACCTTTTTAAGAAATTATAACCCCTTATGCAAAATGCAAACAACCTAGATGCTATGAGAAACTCTAGACTCAATTCTAACATGTTTTAAAAAGATGAATGCAACTACATGAATCTTTGAAAAAATTTTAAAAATTTTACCAATTTTTCATGAACTAAAGACTCAAGGATGCTAAAGGAAAATAAGATCAAAGAACACAAGTCAAATCACACATGTACTCCCCCAAACTTGCTTGACACCATCCCGGTGGCAAACTCATTCGAAGGAGTAGCAAAACACAAAGCCAAAAGAAGCAAATATGAGCGGTTATGTACAATGGAAGAAGGTTGTTACCTCTGGTCTAGTCTCGGCTGGAGCTTGAGGATGTTCCAGAGGAGCTAGAGACTATGGTCTTGCCTTTGTCGGCTGGTTCCTGGAGAGAGTGGCGTGCCGGCTGGATGGTGGTTCCTTGGGTCTCGCGGATGACAACTCCACCGGTTGAGAGCCTTCTCTTCTCTGGTTGTTGCACCTCTTGGCTCGCAGCTTTCTTAGGTCAGCCCCCCTGAAGTGCTTTGACCTTCTTTCCAAGCTTCTTGAGCATCTTGCCTTGCCACTTGTTGATATTCCTTTGCATCTCCACAACCGATGCTAGGAACTTCTCGGTTTTTGTCATCGGCTCGAAGTCTAGCTTGGGAAGTGTGTAAGCCTCGGGCATCTCATCTTCCGTGGCTGGAGACTCTGACCTTTGACGAGGGGCAATCGCTGAAGCAGGTGGTCCTCCTAAAGGGGCAAAGCATTCTTCCTCCGTGGGCAAGAACTCGATGTTCCCAACACCAAGCAGCTCGGTTTCATCTTTGTTGGGCAGGATGCACACTCTCTTCCTATCTTGGTCGTCTATGAAGAGGTGGACGTAGAACCCTTCCGCTGGCGTGCGTCCTAAGCTGTCAGTATTCCTCATGTATGCCTCGTCCATGAAAGCTCTGGTTGGGACGTGAGCAAAGTCGTGAATGGGCACACCAGCTTGCACGAACAGAGGAGTAAGGAAACCGCCAATGTAAGAGGAAGTTGCCTTGCACCTCAAGGCATAAGCCTTGTATTTCACCAAGGAAGCCGCGAGCACACACCCGTAGTTCACTTCATCGCCGAGTTCATCCTCCATGGGCTCGTCATTTGCATCCGGATCACACACCAAGTGCTTCACACCTTGGAACAGGAAGCACAGCTCTGTCTTCGTGACCGTAGGAGCAACAGATCTTCCACTTAACGTGTTGGCAATCAGCTTCAAAGTGTACCTCAGCACCGGGCTCCTTACTCGCTTGATCTTGGCGGTGTTGGCTTTGTAGTCTTCATTGCTGATCAGGTCCCAAAAGTCGTCGGCTTTCTTGAAGGCGGGGAACTCGACCTTGTAGGCATCCGCGTTGAGACCATAAGCTTGGCATAGCTCAGGGATGGAGAGTGTATAGGCTTGATGTCCAACCTTGAAGTAGAGGCGACCTTGAGAAGGGACCGGTGTGCTAGGATTCTCGTAACGGAACTCCAAGGTGGCAAGGAAGTCTATTGTCACTTCAGGAATGATTGGGCAATTCATCCGTGACAGACATCCTAAGCCAATGTTCTTGAGGAGTTGGTCAAAATCCCTAAGGAGTTGGCTGAACTACGGATGTGTGCTTGCTGAAATACAAGGCAACTTCCTCTTACATTGGCGGCTTTCTCACTCCTCTATTCTTGCAAGCTGGTGTGCCTATTCACAACTTTGCCCATGTACCAGCCAGAGTTTTCATGGATGAGGCGTACATTAGGAATACCGATAGCTTGGGACGCACGCCAGCAGAAGGGTTCTACGCCTACCTCTTCATAGACGACGAAGACAAGAAGAGAGTGTGCATTCTGCCAAACAAAGATGAAACCGAGCTACTTGGTGTTGGGAACATCGAGTTCTTGCCGACGGAGGAAGAGTGCTTTGCTCCTCTAGGAGGATCACCTGCTTCAGCGATTGCTCCTCGTCAAAGGTCCGAGTCTCCAGCCACGGAAGATGAGATGCCCGAGGCCTACACACTTCCCAAGTTAGACTTTGAGCCAAGGACAAAAAACGAGAAGTTCCTAGCATCTGTTGTGGAGATGCAAAGGAAGATCAATAAGTGGCAAGGCAAAATGCTCAAGAAACTTTGAAAGAATGTCAAGGCACTTCAAGGAGGCTCGCCTAAGAAGGATGCAAGTAAGGAGGCTCAACAACCCAAGAAGAGAAGGCTCTCAACCGGTGGAGTTGTCATCCGCGAGGCACAGAGCAGCACCATTCAGCCGGCGCGCCACTCTCTCCAAGAACCAGCCGACAAGGGCAAAGCAACAATCTCTAGCTCCTCTAGAACATCCTCAAGTTCTAGCCGAGACTAGACCAGAGGTAACAACCTTCTTCCATTGTACATAACCGCTCATATTTGCTTCTTTCTGCTTTGTGTTTTGTTACTCCTTCGAATGAGTTTGCCACCAGGACGGTGTCACGCAAGTTTGGGGGAGTACATGTGTGATTTGACTTGTGTTTTGTGATCTTATTTTCCTTTAGAATCCTTGAGTCTTTAGTTTAAAATTTTTTCAAAGATTCATGTAGTTGCATTGATCTTGTCAAAACATGTTAGGATTGAGTCTAGAGTTTCTCATACCATCTAGGTTGTTTGCATTTTGCATAAGGGGTTAGAATTTCTTGGAAAGGTGTTTTTACTTATGAATTGTTTCAATGCCCTAGTTAGTAGTTCTCTAATGCTTTGTCTATGCTTTGAAAGTAAGTTCTTACCATGCTTGGATCACTTGTTAGGATTTTCGTGGCTTGAATTAAACTCTCATGATTTGAAATATATCCTAATAAGTGAGAACCTTAATTTGAAATTATAATTATCATCCTTATGCATTTGAAAATGAACACATGGTTTTAAAATATTTAGGCTCTCTTCTTCCTTTTTACCACTCTTTGTGAGCCTAAGTAGAACTCCCACCTTGAACCTTACCCTTCTTTGAAGCCAAATGTTCTTGTGTGACATCATTGTGAGGCCTTCCTTTTGGTTTGAATTTGGCATAAAGTGTTAGGTTTAGGCGACATGATTTGGTTCTCATATGATTGCTAGCTTTGCATTTTGAAGCTAGGTATAGACTTAGGATAAGTTTGGGGGATCATTGGGGTTGTTTTCATCTATTTGATCTCGGTTTCAAGGAGTTTGGTGTTTTAAAGAAAGAAATGGGTTTTTGATAATCACTTTTAGCACGGTTATATTGCAGTGAGGTTATCAAACTCAAATGCAAGACATGTTGGAGTACAGCAAGCAAGAGAGAGTCAATCCACTTCTAGGATGATAGAGAATGCACAAAGAATACAAGGACTAATGCAAATCTAAGCGAAATGAGACGGTTTATGAGAAAATCTCTAAAAACTAGATGCAGCGACTTAAACAGAATGAAACCTATTTTAAAAACACTAGAAAGGAAGAAACTACCACGAGAAACAGACAGAATAATTAAAGGAGAAAGCTTCGAATTATTAAAATTCGACTAGTGGATCGACCACTAGATCGAGCAGTAACAATCGATCTCATCTAAAAATGCAAGAACAGTAAAACTAATGACCAGGATGCTATCAGATATCAAGCGAAAGATGAGATAAGATGTAAGGATGCTAAGAGAAAGGGCCTAGGGTTGAGATTCATGGTCATGGGTTTCAAATGTTTGACCTTGGGTTTAAAACTTTAAATCCACTCACTGGGTGAGGATCTCTAAGCCTTGAAATCTAAACAAGATCTATCCGTGGCTTTCAGTATAGACCACTCTTTCATCCTCTCCTCCAAACCCATGGCTTTTGGTGGAAAGAGAGGTCGAAGGGCAAGGAAAACGGATTTCAAACAAATGGCTTAACTAATCCCCCAAACTTCCATGGCTTTTGGGAAGGGGTAACTAGTCTCTAAGGTGTGATCTTCCCAGGCTCCTGGATCCTGTCAAGGTAAGGAACCTCTCGGATCATGAAGCTCTTGGCGTGAGAGTCTTCAAGCATTGAGATCTCAACACCTTAGAAGAGATAGCCATTGAAAACGTTTAGATAAAACCCCAAGATCGAAACCCTTTTGACCCCTTAATCCTCTCAACCCCGAACCCAAAGAAACTACTCGCTACACATAGAGTAAATCAAGCAAGGCATATGAAACTAGACGATGAACATGAAAAGAAAACTAGATTGAACAGAAATGATTCGAATACAAAGCTTAAGAAAAACGCGAGTTCAACAATGGTGTTCTTCACGAAAACGAGAGAGAAAACATAAAGGAAAAGATAAGGATCTAAAGTTGTTGTGGGAAAAAGGACGTCGCCGCCTTCCCAAAATGCCGAAACAAGCTAATGGTCCCCCCTTCGCTAGCGGCCAAAAACGGTTGAAAGGACAGAGATCGACTCCAAGATCGAGTGGTTTTCTCGATCAGATCCGGACATCGTGTCTTTGGCTCGATCTGGGTCTCGATCATCATCGGCGAATCGAGTGTTGCATCCGATCTCGGTATCGATCTTCAGCTGGATCGAGTAGTGTACTCGATCTGACTCTCGCTCTGCATGGCATCATTTACGTCCATACCGTTTGATCGATTGTTTCACTCGATCCTTGTCTCGATCATTCTCCTTGGATCGCCTGGTTGGCTCGATCTTCTGGTCGATCAACTCCTAGATCGACCGGCCATGCTCGATCCGCTCCTCGATCTCTGATCCTTAGCATATATCCGAGCTCCCACAAACTGCTACATCAGCCTCAACATGTCCACGAACCTCCATGACTCCAAAGCAGCCGGAAACAATCTGAATGTGATGCAAAATACAAGGAAAATACGTATGCTGATACAAGAATGCTCTAGGACCCTAAGTGATGCAATCTAACCTAAAACGTGATACAAATGCATGAAAAGCTAACTAATGAGTATGCCAAATGTATGCAATATGCAATAACATCAGTTTTAAGTGAAAGGTTATGTTTAAAAACTAAGTATATGCTCTAATAAATTTCAGGAGGTAGCTCTCCTAATAAAAAAAATAAATATAAATAAAAGAAAAAAGAAAAAGAAATAAAAGAGCGTAAGTGCCAAATAAAAATAAAAAGAAAAAAAAAGAGAAAAGAAAAAATAATAAGAGAGCCACCAATAAGAAATATTTAAAGAGCAAAGTTATTTTCAAAACTTTTTCACTAGCCTTAAGAGTTTAATAATGTTTTTGTTTCGAATTGGGGATTGCTAAGTTTTGTGAAGAAAATAGGTAGACTCAAAGTGGTGAGTGAGGATAAAAGTTGTTAAATGAGAGGGGTTTAGGATCATTTGTTAGTTTACATGGGTAGATGCGAATCTAATCATGTATGCATCAATTGTCTTTACTTTTAGCATTATGCATAAGTTTAACCATTTTTGAGAGAAACCCTTGTTCTAATTATAAACCTTTTTCAAATGAGATCATTCAATGCTCATAACCTTCACCCTTAGCCAAATGTGTTTTGTTTTAAAATGCATAAGTTTGATTCATGGTTCTAATGTTAATGAATGTTAAAGGATGAGTTTCTTTGATTGTTAGGAATAGGAGAGTTATGATTTGAATTTCTTTGTGTGATTGATGAGTATGGCTAAGTTCTTTGGAGTATGAGTGTAAGCATAGCATTTTAGAACTGTTAACTAGAACATTGAGATTGATTCATTTGAAAGGCACCTTTGCAAGAAGTTTAAACCCCCATTCGTTTTTCTGAAAACCTCTCTTCCTTACTTATTTTATGTTGCTTGAGGGCAAGCAAGAAGTAAGTTTGGGGGAGTTGATGTTACTGTATATTACATACATTTTGCATACTCATTAGTTAGCTTCTCATGCATTTGTATCACATTTTAGGTTAGATTGCATCACTTAGGGGCCAGAAGATCGAGCCAACCAGGCGATCCAAGGAGAATGATCGAGACGAGGATCAAGTGAAGCAGTCGATCAAACGGTACGGACGTGAATGACGCCATGCAGAGCGAGAGCCAGATGGAGTACACCACTCGATCCAACCGAAGATCGATACCGAGATCGGATGCAACACTCGATTCGCCGATGATGATCGAGACCCAGATCGAGCTGAAGACACGATGTCCAGATATAATTGAGAGAACCGCTCGATCCTGGATTCGATCTCTGTCCTTTCAACCACTTTTGGCCGCTAGGGAGGGGGGGACCATCAGCTTGTTTTGGCCATTTTGGGAAGGCGGCGACGTCCTTTTCCCACACAACTTTCAATCCCTATCTTTTTCTGTATGTTTTCTCTCTGGTTTTGACGAAGAACACCATTGTCGAACTTGAGTTTTTCTTAAGCTTTGTAATCGAATCGTTTTCATCTTAATCTAGTTTTCTTTTCATGTTCATCGTTTCCTTTTACATGCTTTGCTTGATTTACCTTATGTCTAGTGAGTAGTTTATTTGGGTTCGAGGTAGAGAGGATTAAGGGGTCTAAATGGTTTCGATATTGGGGTTTTTCTAAGTGTTTTCAACGGCTATCTCTTCTAGGGTGTTGAGAGCTCAATACTTGAAGACTCTCACGCCAAGAGCTTCATGATCCGAGAGGTTCCTTACCTTGACAGGATTCAGGAGCCTCGGAAGATCACACCCTAGAGACTAGTTACCCCTTCCCAAAAGCCATGGAAGTTTGGGGGACTAGTTAAGCCACTTATTTGAAATCTGTTTTCCATGCCCTTCGACCTCTCTTTCCACCAAAAGCCATGGGTTTGGAGGAGGGGATGAAGGAGTGATCTATACCGAAAGCCACGGATAGATCTTGCTTAGTTTTCAAGGCTTACAGATCCTCACAAAGTGAGTCGATTTAAAGTTTTCAACCCAAGGTCGAACCTTTGAAACCCCTGACCATGAATCTCAACCCTAGGCCCTTTCTTTTAGCATCTTTACATCTTATCTCGTCATTCACTTGATCTTTGGTAGCATCTTGGTCGTTAGTTTTATTGTTCTTGCATTTTTAGACGAGATCGATTGTTAGTGCTCGATCTAGTGGTCGATCTCATGGTCGATCTACTAGTCAAATTTTAGTAATTCGAAGCTTTGTCCTTTAATTATTCTGTTTGTTCCTCGTGGTAGTTTCATCATTCCTAGTAATTTTAAAATAGGTTGCATTCCATTTAAGTTGCTGCATCTAGTTTTAAGGGATTTTCTAATAACTCATCTTGTTTCGCTTAGATTTGCATTAGTCCTTGTATTCTCTTTGCATTCTCTATCATCCTAGGTGTGGATTGACTCTCTCTTGCTTGCTGTACTACAACCTGTCTTGCATTTGAGTTTGATAACCTCATTGTATTCTCACCCTTGCAAATAAAGTGGATACCAGCTATTCGTATATGAATGCATGAAGTCTAAATACTATAAGAATTCACGAAAATCAAACTCTTTCTGTGAAGCAATTTTTGAAAATTTTTGAATTTTTTTGGTTTTTTCGATGACTTAGATGCTATTTAATCATGATGCATGGTTCCTATTCTAACATTCAAATGCAAATGAAGGCATAAGTCCATCATACACCCTCCCCCACACTTAAATTACACAGTGCTTGTGTAATGTAATTGCATCAAATATCAAGCAAACAATCGCATAAAATAAATAAAAAATGAGTGGTATTTACAATGGTTAGTGTGGTGTACCTTACTTCAGGTGGAGGAGTGGTGAGAGTCTTAACTCTCAATGGCATGGGAAGGTGAAGCTTCCTCCTCTGATGGAGTTTGCTGTCTACTCCTTCTCTTCTTTCCTTATGAATGCCTGGCCGGTTGAGAAGCTTGTGTCCTTGGCCGCTCACTGATGTGGAATGAGTGTCTCTCTTGGACTGTAACCTCTGGTGTGTCCTCAGACATGTCTTCAGCATCAGATCCTCCTCCTTGTGGCTCTGTTTGGACCGCTTCATCAGTTCTCTTGGCTGATGAAGATCCTCCCAAATTCTTCTTGAGCTTCCTTACTTTCTTCTTCAATGAGTCAACCGATTTCTTGCTTGCTTTGAGCGTCTTCAGCAACCCTCTGATGGCTTTGACCTGGAAGTGGTTCCACCTCTGAGCAAGCCTAATGTGCTCATGTGCAGCCTTTGAAGCTTCAGATGTGCAGATCACATCATAGGGATCAAATGCATAAGGGCGGCTATCATAGTCTTCATACTCATCCTCCTCCATCCCTTGATGCTGAACCTCTTGTTCTTGATGCTGCTCATCAATGTCTTCTTCCACATCTGAATCTCTGATGGTGCTCATGTTCTTCACTTTGCTTGGCCTCATCAATGGTGGGTCAGTCATTGGGTCATAAAGCTCATATTCTGTTGGCATGAATCGCATGTTCTCATAGGAGGTGGAGTTGGTTAAGCGCTGCTTGGGCAAGATGATCTTCCTCTTCCTGTTTTCCAGCTCAAACTGATAGCCAAATCCTGTCTCAACAGCTCCTGAAAGGTATCCGATCTTACTGAGATAAGGAACATCTAGGAAGATCATTGTAACATCTTGTGTGTCAAGATCAACTCCAGCACCAAGCAAGATAGGAGTGATCACGCCTCCAATGGCTATCTTTGGCTTCTTGTCTCTAGTGTTGAAAGCCCATTGTTTGCATGCTAAAACTTGCTTCATTAGGATTGTCACAAGATCAACTCCTAAGCACTCTCCTTGGATCTTCCCATGCCTTGTTTCAACCATTATATTCTTCAAGCCATTTACAAGCAACCCCATCTCTACTTCTTTGACCATACTTCGATCTTTTCTGTAAAAGAGTGTGCTGGTGAGGACTCTATGAACATATCTGATAGCTGGATGGCGGATGCTATCACTCTTCAGATGACCAGCTTTATAAGCATCATTTGCTATCTCCTCCCATACATGACATAACTCATCATGCTTGAAGCGTATGTTTTGTGCTCTAGAGCCTTGATCAAATCCAAAAATTTCTTCAAGCTGAGTGAACCCCATGGTGTACCATGCTTTGTTGGCTCTGAAGTTGATGAATCCATTGCCAAAGTCTTCTTCTCCTTCATCATATTCCTCATCAAACTTGTAGAAGTAGACCTTGAAGCATGCAAGGAACTCACAAGAATGTTCCTTGTAAGTTGGATAGCCAAGACTAGCAAATTTCTCCAGTCCAATGTTTCTCAACAGCTTATCCACTTCAGTCTTAATTCCTAGCTCTCCCAACAGACCAGGATCAGCATATATTGTAGGAGTGAAGTCCACTCTCCTCATTGCTCTCAAGTAGTCCTTTAGCTTTTGATGAGGACGTCGACCCAAACGAAGACGTTGGCCAAGTACCCCTGGTTCGTGATGCCCCCATGACACGTTTAAGGACAAAACAGCTGAGGAAGAGGTTCAACTTGGCCATAGAAAACATCATACAAACATTCGGACGAGAAGAGCTTCTCTCAATTGGAACGGAACACGATGGTACAAAGGGTCGTACCACGGGACATAATGACGGTACAGAGGATCGTACCGTGGGTCGTAATGACAACATGGCGGGACGTACCGCGGGTCAGACTGACCAAACCTCACAGGATGACATCATTAATGGTATTAACCGCCTTGCCATCCACTCGCCTCACCAAGGTAAGGTCATTAACCCTTCCACACGTACTTTACCGACCACTAACCTTGCAGGAATGTTCACGTTGGATGAGCTTCATACGCATCAAGACCGCGTCGCACCAAGTTCAAGGGAAGAGCATCAAGAAGGCCGAGACGAGTCAAGTGAGGATCACATCCCAGCTACGAGTGAGGATACTTCAAGATTCAAGACTTAAGCACAACAAGAGCACCAAGACCACTCCACAGCCGCGACAAACGCTATCAGCATCAGCCATTACCATGCCCGCCAAAACAAAGTATACTTAATTTATAACATTCGTGCATGTGAAGCAACATGTCCCAACGGTTCGTAGGAACCCCAAGCGATCACCAGTTCGAGTCCCAGCCAGAGTCAAGAAGAAGCAGCTTAGTTTTATTTTCTCTTTTAATATTAGTGAACTTTCCTTTTATAGTTCTTTGTTTTGTACGTTTAGCTTTGTGTCGTTTCTTTTGTGTTTTGCTTTGTTTCTTTTGCGTTTTGCTTTTGGCCCTAGGGCTACCTGATAGGACCATTTATAAGGTCCCCTTGCAGCCGTGTAATTTGGTTACCTTTTGAGTTATCAATAGAGATGCCGAATTTCTTCAAAGAAATCTCAAGAGCTTTGCTCACCCCTTTGCTTGATTCTTGAGTGGATCCTCTTGAGTTGAGCCGTGTTGTATCAGAGCCTCATCACAACTCTGTGGTACATTTCGCCCCGCCAGCAAATCCCTTTTACATCGATCCCACACGAGAGAGCGACCGCCAACGTGTTAGATCTTCATCAACGATCATCAAACGAGTACAAGAGAGAGCGACCGCTAGTTTGTATTCACCATCCCCCCATCCGGTACATATAAGCCTCCCCCGAGTATTATATCATCTGGTATCAGAGCCAAAGGTTCCTATCTTTGGTTTTTTTATCCCTTTTGCTTATAGATCCATTGATAGCTTTAGTTATTTCATTGGTTGCTTGCGTTTCTTTGTTTCATCTATTCCAAAAAACCCATAAAAATCATTTGTTACTCCCTTTTAATCGTTTGTCTTTAAATTTTGGTAAAAAAAATCCCCAAAATTATTAGTTCCGATTTTCTTACTGCTTTCTCTTGTTTTTGAATCTTAAAACATCTTTCAAAAAAAAAAACCATAAAAAGTTTTTTTCTTTGTGTTTCACGCTTGTTAGTTTCGCTTATTGATCTATTTATTGCTTCTCTATTCAAGTAATAGGTAGTAAGCTTTGTCTCTCGTTGGTATCGTGACCGTTTGCTAAGTGTTTGCAAGGAACAATAACTATCAACACAATAATGGATGGAGAGACAAACCCCCAAGATGCCATGATGCAAATGTTTGCAGGCACTAAGGGAGGATTTCAGGACCATGACCGAGACAATAGGGACTATGCGCCAAGAGTTTGGTGCTAGGATCGATCAAATGGAGGCATGGCCGAGGAGAGCTCCCATACGCGGAGATCGCATTCCCCCGGAGCCTGATGATGACATGACCGATATAGATGAGGACATTCGTGACCCTATACGACGTCCACAGCTGAGGCGAGAAGATCCCCTCCAAAGAAACCCTGCTCGTAAGGTAGACCCTAGAGAGCAAAACCTTGATATTAAACTAACCCCTCCCACTTTTGTAGGAAAATAAAACCCGGAGGTTTACATGGATTGGGAGAGAAGGATGGACCACATCTTTGTGTGCTATGGGTATGCTGAGTGCAAGAAAGTGGCCGTAGCTGCTGCCAACTTCACGGAGAATGCCCTCACGTGGTGGGATAGGAGTTTAGCCGAGAGGAGACGCCAACGTTTCGGACCAGTCTCAGCTTTGAGCGATATGAAATTCCTTCTTCGCAAAGGTACGTGCCAGAACACTATCATAGTGACTTACAGAAGCGTTTTCGTAAGTTGTCACAGGGTACTAGGAGCGTTGAGGAGTACTTCGAGGAGTTTGAGAAGCTGATGAACTCGCTAGAGCTGGAGGAGTCCGAGGAAGCTCTAATGGCGCTGTTTATAGATGGGCTTCAAGAAAGGATAGCTCGGAAGGTGGAACGAGCTCAATACAGTGGATTACACGAGCTGCTACACCTCTTGGTGCAAGTGGAGCAGCAAATCAAGCGCAAGACCTCTTACACTGGCTATAGCCGAACCACTCAACCGTGGACAGCAAGCGGTTCTAAACAACTAGACAAGGGTAAAGCGATTAAGATTGATTCAGGGTTCAAGAGCAAACCACCCGAACCCTCCAAATTCAACCGTGCTGATCAAGGTAAGTTCCCTAGTAACCAATCAAGGACTCGGGATATAACTTGTTTTAAGTGTCAAGGCAGGGGACATATAGCTCGCGAGTTCCTGAACCAACTAGTGATGATCCTCACCCAAGCGGCGAGTATGAGTCTCACGACGAGCAAGACTATGGCCAAGACGAGGAGGACGAGGAGTTGGAGTTCCCTGACATGGGAGAGCTGCTAGTGACATGCCGAGTGTTAAGCATGATTGTTAACCCTGAGGAGAAGGTTCAACGCGAGAACATCTTCCATACGAGGTGTACTGTAAAGGGCAAGGTATGTGACCTCATTATAGATGGCGGTTCATGTACTAACGTAGCAAGTAGGTACATAATGGAGAAGCTATGGTTAGAGAGGACCAAAAATCCGAGGCCGTATAAGCTAAGGTGGCTGAATGATCAAACGGAGCTCAGAATCTCCGAGCAAGTCACTGTACCGTTCAGCGTGGGCAAGTACCAAGACCAAGTGCTATGTGACGTTGTCCCAATGCAAGCGGGGCACTTATTACTTTGCCGTCCGAGGCAGTTTGACCGAGCTACATTCCACAACGGTCGTACTAACCGTTACTCTTTCACCCATAATGACCGAAAGTTCAACCCCGCTCCTTTGAGCCGTTCCGAGGTACATGAGTTACAAACTCATATGAACAAAGAGGTTGAGGTAAGTGGCTCTAACTTGTTTCTTTCCTCTAACTCTATTGATAAAACCATGAGTGCCAAATGCACCATGCGAATAATGTTTTATAAAGAGTGTTTAAGTTCAGGAATGGGTAAAGATAAACTACCCGTGGAGGTACAAGTACTCCTAGACCAGTTCAAGGACGTGTTCCCGAATGACATACCACCAGGCTTACCTCCTTTATGTGGCATTGAGAATCAAATTGACCTAGTACCCGGAGCTGCCCTCCCAAACAAGCCGGCTTACCGTATGAACCCGGTGGAAACTAAGGAGCTTGAGCGGCAAGTAAGAGACCTTATGGACACGAGTTACATTCGAGAGAGCTTCAGTCTGTGTGTCGTGCCTGTGTTACTTGTCCCCAAGAAAGATGGGATGTGGCGAATGTGCGTGGACTGCCGCGCCATTAACAATATCACGATCAAATACCGGCACCCGATCCCACTCTTAGATGACATGCTTGATGAGCTGAGTGGAGCCACCATCTCCTCCAAAGTTGACCTCAAGAGTGGATACCACCAAGTGAGGATGAGAGAGGGAGACGAATGGAAGACAGCTTTCAAAACGAAGCAAGGCCTCTACGAGTGGTTAGTCATGCCATTCGGTTTGACTAATGCACTGAGTACCTTCATGGGACTGATGATCAGGTTCTAAGGTCTTACGTTGGTAAATTTGTGGTAGTATATTTTGATGATATACTAGTATTCAGTAAGAACTATCCGGACCATATTAAACACCTTGAGTTTGTTTCAAAAACACTTCGAAAAGAAGGCTTATTTGCTAACCTCCAGAAGAGTTCATTTTGTACTAACAAACTTGTTTTCTTAGGCATTGTAGTGAGTGAACAGGGGTTACAAGTGGATGAGGAAAAGATCAAAGCTATAAGAGAATGGCCAACACCAACTACCATCGTGCAAGTGCGAAGCTTCCACGGTCTAGCCAGCTTCAATAGGCATTTTGTACGAGATTCTAGCACCGTAGCAGCACCACTCACCGCCGTGATAAAAAAGAACGCACCATTCAGTTGGGGATCAGCTCAACATGCAGCTTTCAACACGCTTAAGGACCGGCTTACTCAAGCACCTGTACTAGCCCTTCCAAACTTTGACGAGATGTTTGAGGTCGAGTGTGACGCCTCCGGAGTTGGCATTGGAGCAGTACTACATCAACGCAAGAAGCCTGTAGCATTATTTAGTGAGAAGCTGAGTGGGGCTATGCTGAAGTACCCCAATTACGACAAGAAGTTATACGTCTTAGTGAGAGCTTTGGAGACGTGGCAACATTACCTGCTGTCCAAGAAGTTCATTATTCACACGGATCATGAGACCTTGAAGCATCTACGAGGGCAAACGGCATTGAAGAGGAGGCATGCCAAGTGGTTGGAGTTCATAGAAACCTTTCCGTACGTGATCAAGTACAAGAAGGGCTAAGAGAACGTAGTAGCCGACGCTTTATCAAGAAGACATGTTTTAGTATCCACCATGGATGCCAAAGTTCTTGGGTTTGAGCACATCAAGACGCTGTATGACACTGACCCAGAGTTGAGTGCCGCTTACAAGGAGAGCGGTACGGGAGCTTTCAAGCAGTTCTACATTCACGAGGGGTTTCTCTTGAGGGACAAGCGGCTATGCATTCCTCAAGGGTCTATGAGAGAGCTAGTGCTTAGTGAAGCTCACAGTGGCGGGTTAATGGGACATTTTAGAGTTGATAAAACCTTAGCTGCCGTCGTAGAACACTTTTACTGGCTTCATCTCAAAAGGGACGTGGAGCGGTTCTGTAGCCGATGCATCACGTGCCATAAGGCTAAGTCCAGGTTACACCTTCACGGCTTATACTTACCATTACGTATACCTAACGCTCCTTGGGAGGATATTTCTATAGATTTTGTCTTAGGTTTGCCCAAGATCAAACACAAGGATTCTATCTTTGTTGTTGTTGACCGGTTCTCGAAGATGGCACACTTTATCCCATGTGAGAAGACCAATGATGCTACACAAATAGCTGATTTGTTCTTCAAAGAGGTGGTGCGCTTGCATGGCATTCCCTGCACCATTGTCTTGGACCGTGACACCAAGTTTCTTAGCCATTTTTGGCAAACCTTGTGGAGGAAGTTAGATACCAAACTGTTTTTTTCCACCACTTGTCACCCTTAAACGGATGGCCAAACCAAAGTGGTAAATCGTACCTTATCTACTTTACTAAGAGAAACACTTGGTAGAAACATGAAAACATGGTTAGATTGCATTCCGTTCATTGAATTTGCATATAACCGTGCTACTCACTCCGCTTTTAAGTTGTCCCCTTTTGAAGTTGTGTATGGAGTCAACCCTTTGTCACCAGTGGATCTCATACCCATTCCACAAACAGAGCAAGCTAGCTTAGATGGTTTAAACCGAGGCGAAATCAACAAGAAACTTCACATAAAGGCAAAGGAGAATATAGAGAAGAAAACGGAGGAATACAAGAAGAGAGCGGATAAGGAGAGGAAGCAACTGACCTTTGAACCCAGAGATTGGGTGTGGCTTCACATGAGAACAGAGCGGTTCCCACACAATCGAGCCTCTAAGCTATCTCCACGAGGCGATGGACCGTTCAAAGTCATCGCGAAGATGAACGATAACGCTTACTGTTTGGAGCTGCCCGGTGAATATAATATTTCCCACACGTTTAATGTTGCTGACCTCTCTGTTTATGACGCAGGTGAACCAGTTTTGAGGACAAAACCTTCAGAAGAGGGTGGGAATGATGAGGACATCGACCCAAAGGAAGACGTTGGCCAAGTACCCGAGGTTCGTGAGGCCCCCATGACACGTTCAAGGACAAAACAGCTGAGGAAGAGGTTCAACTTGGCCATAGAAAACATCATCCACAAATTCGGACCAGAAGAGCTTCTCTCAATTGGAACAGAACACGACGGTACAAAGGGTCGTACCACGGGATGTAATGACGGTACAGAGGATCGTACCGTGGGTCGTCTTGACAACATGGCGGGACGTACCGCGGGTCAGACTGACCAAACCTCACACGATGACATCAGTGATGGCTTTAACCGCCTTGCCATCCACTCGCCTCGCCATGGTAAGGTCATTAACCCTTCCACACGTACTTTACCGACCATTAACCTTGCAGGAACGTTCACGTTGGATGAGGTTCATACGCATCAAGACCGCATCGCACAAAGTTCAAGGGAAGAGCAGAAAGAAGGCCGAGACGAGTCAACTGAGGATAACAACCCAGCTACGAGTGAGGATACTTCAAGATTCAAGACTCAAGCACAACAAGAGCACCTAGACCACTCCACAGCCGTGACAAACGCTATCAGCATCAGCCATTACCATGCCCGCCAAAACAAGGTATACTTAATTTACAACATTCGTGCTGGTGAAGTAACATGTCCCAACTCTTTGTAGGAACCCCAAGCGATCACCAGTTCGAGTCCCAGCCAGAGTCAAGAAGAAGCGGCTTCGTTTTATTTTCTCTTTTAATATTAATGAACTTTCCTTTTATAGTTCTTTGTTTTGTACGTTTAGCTTTGTGTCGTTTCTTTTGTGTATTGCTTTGATTCTTTTGCGTTTTGCTTTTGGCCCTAGGGCAAGCTGATAGGACCATTTATAAGGTCCCCTTGCAGCCGTGTAATTTGGTTACCTTTTAACTTATCAATAAAGACGCCGAATTTCTTCAAAGAAATATCAAGAGCTGTGCTCACCCTTTTGCTTGATTCTTGATTGGATTCTCTTGAGTTGAGGCGTGTTGTATCAGAGCCTCATCACAACACTGTGGTACACTTTGCCCCGCCAGCAAATCCCATTTACATTGATCCCACACGAGAGAGCGACCACCAAAGTGTTAGATCTTCATCAACGATCATCAAACGAGTACAAGAGAGAGCGACTGCCAGCTTGTATTCACCATCCCCCGTCAGGTTCATATAAGCCACCCCCGAGTCTTATATCAGCTTTGGTGCTGCATCTTGGACTTGTTCTTCTGTAACAACTGGCCTTTTTCCCTCAGCTCTATTTTTTGTAGCAACATTTGAGTCAGAAATCTCCTCATTTCCCTTAGTGTTCGACATGGTACTTGAAAATGCAATGCTTGAAGCAAGAATTAGTATACTATCCTAAAAGGAGCTTGGAGGAGTTTTGGGGATGATACAAGATGCTAGCTGGGCAAAGGGGAGCAAGAAGGATCACAGCAGAAGATCTCTGCAGAAGTTTTCGGTCAGAGCACGGTGAGTATCGGTCAAGGATGACCGATACAGAGCAATTTCGATCTCCAATATCGGTCAAATGTGATCAACACAAACACACCGGATGAATTTCGGTCATATGTGTCGATCACTCTAGACCGATATGGATCCATTTCGGTCACTCAAGACCGACGTAATTGACCGATACACTGCCAGACTGAAGACTTTTTATTTACAACTTTGCCATTTTCGCTTGGACTCCTATAAATACGAAAAATCCCTAATTTATGGGGACAAGCTTTTACCCAGCAGTTCTTTCTTTCTTGTTTGGACCTTTGGATTTTGTAATTTTGAATCTTTGCTTTATTATAATCAAAGTTTGCTTCTTTCATCTTGTTTAAGCTTTCTAATACTGATTAGTCATCTTTCTCTCTTTGATCTGGTAGCTTTAATGGTGATTAGTGAGTAGTTCCTTTCAGGGATTTTAGATGGGTTAGGTTTAGGGAATTTGAGACTATCTATGATTACTTAGTGTCAATTCTTCCATTTCCTTTCTTGATTGCTGTGTTTAATGCTTGATTAGCTATAACTAAGTTGATTGAGAACTTAGGCTCATTTTATGCCCACCAAGTGTTTGATGAAATGCCTGAACTGATTTGCAAGAGAATTGCTTATCCTAGCTCAAGAGTTTGACTGTCTAGGGAGTGATTTGGCAATATAGGGTTGATATATTTGTTTTAATGCTTGCTCTTTTTCATTTCACTAATGAGAATTTGTTCTTGACTTGGTAATTAGCAAAGAGATTAGTGCCAAGAGATTGGATTAGTCATATAAATGAATCCTATGCATAAGGAATAGCATTGTATGAGTTTGTAAACATCATAGGCTGAGTCAAGAGTTCCCTATTACCAATTATCTCATCTCAAGTCCCATCTTTTCTCTGTTTTAAGCTCTGTTCTGAATTTGCTCTGTTTTTCCTTTACTTTGATTGCTTTTCTTGCATTTCACTCTTGCCTTGTGTTTGCTTTAATCTTGTTTGATCACTTAGGTTGCTAGATATTCTAAACACCTTTCTTATCTGCTTGAATTAGGAAATCTACTATAATCCTACTGTTTCAATCTTCCCCTTTGGATTGATATTTAAACCCAATGCTACAATGACTAGTACAATGGGTGATTAACATAAGAGAGTCAAAACTCTTGTATCAATTTGGCGCCGTTGCCATTAGGGGAAAGCTTTGTTCAGTAGGATTTTTAGAGATCTTGAGATCAAGCTTTGCTATTTTCGATTTTGAATACTGATTCCTCCTTTGGTCTAGAATTTCCTTTGTAGGTATCACAACACATTCTCATAAGTGTCTACTGCTACATCTGAAGTTCAAAGTCAGGAATCTGGGGTTTGCTAAGTCAGAATTCAGTTGTAGAAGCATGGAAGAACATCAGTATGCTGCTGGTTTTGGTCCACAAGGTCCACAAGGCCACAAGGTCTTCAATGGACCCAAGGATCACGAGGACAGCAAGGTCAAGCTGGTTTACAAGGAGCTGTTGTTCAGAGACCAATAAGACCCATTGGTGCTGCTGATAAACCCTCCAACTATGCTTCAAGGCAAGGAATTCTTCCACCTATGGAAACTGAGCAATACCAGATCAAGAGCAGTCTCATCACAATGATCCAAGAAAGGCAGTTCTTTGGATTTCCCAACCAAGACCCTTTAGAGCACCTGGATCAGTTTGAGAGGATATGCACTTTAACAAAGCTTAGTGGAGTCTCAGATTATGATTTGAAGCTCAAACTATTTCCATTCTCACTTGGTGATAGAGCTAGATTATAAGAGAAATCTCTATCACTAGGCAGCATCACTACTTGGGAACAATGTAAAGGTGCTTTCTTAACCAAATTCTTCTCTCCCTCAAGAACTGCACACTTCAGAAATGAGATCACAAACTTCAGGCAGTGGTCTAAGGAAAGCTTTGGAGACACTTGGGAGAGGTTCAGAAGTTTCACTCATCAATGCCCCCATCATGGCTTCACTAAGGAAATGCTTCTATCCACACTTTATAGAGGTGTTCTCCCAAAGATCAGAATCCTTCTAGACACAGCAAGTAATGGCTATTTTCTTGGGAAAGATGTTGATGAGGGCTGGACACTAGTGGAGAACATGGCACTCAGCAATTGGGACTATGTGGAGGAAAAGAGCAACATTCCAATGAACTAGCAACAGCATTGTCTGAGATGAAAGCTTTGCAAAAAAAAGTTGATCTACTACTCAATGCAACCAATAAACTCCTACCCAATGATCTTTCACCAAACCACTACAAAGAACACCATGTCAAGGCTCTCCATTAACAAGAGGCGCCACTGCTGCATCATGACCCTGACGCCTATCTACACCAGCACATTGAAGACACTCACTCTTCACAGTATCAATCTTCCTCTTCTCAAACAGCTGGCATCAACACCTCTTCACCTTCACATAAACTGGATTATAAAGAGATGCTCCTCCAACTCCAACAACTTCACAATGGAGGACTGCAAAAGATGATGGGTGTTGAGATTCAGAAGACTTTCACTAATATTCAGAGAAGTATGACTGATGAAATACACAAGGACATTGACTCAAAACTTCAGTCACAAATAGCTCCTATAAACATCAAGATCAACAAACTAGAAACCATGTCTACCCCTTCTACCTCTTCACTCACACAGGAGTATGTCAAAGCTGTCACTCTCAGAAGTGGGAAGCAGCTTCCCCCAAAAGTAACTCCTTCTACACCCAATGACGACATTGAGGATCAAGAAGAGGGGGTGGAGGTCAAAGAAAAGGAAGATACTCCAGAAGATGAAATGATTGAAGCTGAAAAGATTTCAGAAAAAGCCAAAGACAAGGAGGTTACTAAAGGCAAGGCAAAGGAGGCTTCTAAGGAGTTAGCCAAAGAACCAAGATATATACCTCCTCCTTATCAGCCCACAATACCCTTTCCTGGAAGGTTTAAGAAACAGCTGGTTGCTAAATACAAGGACTCTTTGATGAACAGATGAAGACAATCCAGCTCACAATGCCACTGTTAGATGCCTTTGTTTTAGTCCCACCTTATCAGAAATCCTTGAAGGATGCTGTTCCTGAAAGAACCAAGGATCTGCAGGGAATGGTAGTCCTCACACATGAATGTAGCGCCATTATTCAGCAGAAGAGAGTGACTCCCAACAAGCTAGGAGATCCAGGGAGCTTCACCTTACCCTGCTCTATAGGTCCACTCCTGTTTGACAAATGTTTGTGTGATCTTGGAGCTAGTGTCAGCTTGATGCCCTACTCTGTAGCACAGCGCCTAGGCTTCACCAAGTTCAAGGACTGCAGAATCTCCTTGGTATTGGCTGATAGGTCAGTAACACATCCCAAAGCTTTGCTTGTAGATGTACCACTAAGGATTGGGAGTGTAGAATTACCTACTGATTTTGTAGTTTTGGATATGGATGAAGAGCCTAGAGATCCTCTTATTCTTGGGAGACCATTCCTAGCCACAACAGGAGCAGTCATTGATGTTAAGAAGGGAAAGATTGACCTAAAGTTGGGTAAGGATTTGTCTTTGAAGTTTGACATCAAGAAGATTATGCAGAAGCCTACTATTGAGGGTAAAGTATTCCAGATTAATATTCTAGAGAAGCTGAATGATGAACTTCAAAAGGAGTTGTGTTGTGGAGACAAGCTCCAAGTGGCTTTGACAAGTGAGCATATAGATGATGGGTACTTGGATAATGAAAGCTTGGGCTATCAGCTGAGATTGCACTCTCACAGATTCATTAAGGAGGAAGAGCCATTTGAAAGCTTGGAGTACACAAGAAAAGAAGTCTTATCAGCTCAGGAGACTGGTTCCCCAAGCAAGGAAGCTGACGCCAAGAAGCAAGGCGGCTCAGATGAGGACTGGAGCGAACTCAAGGCACCAAAAGTGGAACTCAAACCACTTCTTCATGGGCTAAGGTATGTTTTCCTAGGTCCTAACTCCACTTACCCTGTTATAGTCAATGACATCCTCAATGATGATGAGATCCTAGCCCTTGTAAAGGTGTTGAAGAGGTTTAGGAAAGCTATTGGGTATTCACTAGATGATATCCAGGGCATATCTCCTAACCTCTGCACTCATAGGATCCATCTAGAGGATGAGACAAGAACTTCTATTGAACCTCAGAGAAGGCTGAATCCTAATTTAAAAGAAGTAGTAAAAAAGGAAATCTTGAAGTTGCTTGAAGCAGGAGTGATCTATCCCATCTCAGATAGCACATGGGTCTCACCAGTCCATGTTGTACCTAAGAAGGGAGGGATCACTGTTGTTAAAAATGAAAATGATGAGCTAATACCAACTAGGACAATCACTGGTCATAGAATGTGCATTGATTACAGAAAAATTAATGCTGCCTCTAGGAAAGATCACTTCCCTTTGCCATTTATAGACCAAATGCTAGAAAGATTAGCAAATCATAAGTATTACTGCTTTTTAGATGGTTATAGTGGATTCTTTCAGATCTCTATCCATCCCAATGATCAGGAAAAAAACTACTTTTACTTGTCCATATGGAACTTTCGCTTATAGGAGAATGCCTTTTGGTTTATGCAATGCTCATGCTACTTTCCAAAGATGTATGACTTCTATCTTCTCTGACTTGCTTGAAGAAATGGTGGAGGTATTCATGGATGACTTTAGCGTCTATGGATCCTCCTTTGGTGTCTGCTTGTCTAACCTTTCTCAGGTTCTCCAAAGGTGTGAAGACACAAAACTGGTCCTGAACTGGGAAAAGTGTCATTTCATGGTACAAGAAGGAATTGTTTTGGGTCATAAGATCGCAGAGAAAGGAATAGAGGTTGACAAAGCTAAGATAGATGTCATGATGCACTTGGAACCTCCAATTACTGTCAAAGGGATCAGATGTTTTCTGGGGCATGCTGGCTTCTACAGAAGATTCATCAAGGACTTCTCAAGGATTGCAAGACCCTTGACAAGATTGTTGTGTAAGGAAGCAGAGTTTTTGTTTGATGAAGACTGTCTTCAAGCCTTCCTTACTCTCAAACAAGCTCTGATATCAGCACCAATAGTTCATGCCCCAAATTGGGATCTGCCATCTCAAAATAATGTGTGATGCTAGTGACTATGCAGTTGGAGCAGTTTTGGGGCAGAGAGTTGACAAGAAACTTCATGTTATCTACTATGCCAGCAGAACTATGGAGGAGGCTCAGTCAAGGTATGCTACAACTGAGAAGGATCTCTTGGCAGTTGTCTTTGCATTTGAAAAGTTCAGGAGCTACCTAGTAGGCTCTAAGGTAATTGTTTATACGGACCATGCTGCGCTGAGACATATATATGCTAAGAAGGACACCAAACCAAGGCTTCTTAGATGGATTCTTCTTCTACAGGAGTTTGATAGGGGGGTTTTGGATAAGAGAGGCATTGAGAATGGAGTTGCTGATCACCTCTCAAGACTGAGGATAGATGACTTTGCCCAATCGATGATACCCTACCAGAAGAACAGTTGCATGCTTTAGGAGTCAGGAAAACAAAAGTGGAAAGCCTAGAAGAAGATAAACAACCTTGGTATGCTGACTTTTTAAACTATTTGGTGGTTGGACAGATACCACAGACCCTCAACTCACATCAGAAGAAGAAGTTCTTAAGAGATGTCTCCCATTACTTTTGGGATGAGCCCTATTTGTACAAAAGAGAGAATGATGGGCTGTTCAGAAGGTGTGTAGCTGAGGAAGAGATTCCAGGAATCCTGCATCATTGCCATGGTTCAGCCTATGGAGGACATTTTGCAACAATCAAGACAGCCTCCAAGGTCCTACAAGCTGGTTTTCGGTGGCCTAGTCTGTTCAAGGACGCCCAAGCCCATATCTCCTCATGTGATGCCTGCCAAAGGAAGGGAAACATCTCCAAGAGAGATGAGATGCCTCTGAATTCTATCCTTGAAGTAGATCATTTTGATGTGTGGGGGATTGACTATATGGGACCTTTCCCTTCCTCTTATGGGAACAAGTACATTCTTATGGCTGTTGATTATGTGTCAAAGTGGGTTGAAGCCATTGCTAATCCAACAAATGATGCTAGAGTTGTGCTGAAGCTCTTCAAGACAATCATCTACCCAAGGTTTGATACTCCAAGATGTGTGATCAGTGATGGTGGAAGTCATTTCATCAACAAGGTTTTTGAGAACCTGCTCAAGAAGAATGGTGTCAAGCACAAGGTTGCTACTCCTTACCATCCTCAAACAAGTGGCCAAGTGGAAGTGTCCAACAAGGAGATCAAGGCCATCTTAGAGAAAACAGTTGGTGTCACAAGAAAGGACTGGACTAATAAGCTTGATGATACTTTATGGGCTTATAGGACAGCCTTCAAGACACCCATTGGCAGGACTCCTTTTTCACTCCTCTATGGGAAATCCTGCTATCTGCCTGTTCAGCTAGAGTATAAGGCCTTGTGGGCAACAAATTTGCTGAATTTTGACATCAAAACAGCCCAGGAAAAAAGACTTATCAACTTGCATGAACTAGAGAAAAACCGCCTTGAAGCTTTTGAGAGTTATAGGATCTACAAGGAGAGGCCAAAAGCCTTCCATGACAAAAGGATCAAACACAAGGACTTCAAGGCAGGGGATCAGGTGCTGTTATTCAACTCAAGGTTGAAGTTATTTCCTGGAAAGCTGAAGTCAAGATGGTCAGGACCATTCAAGATCAAGGAAGTGTTGCCATATGGAGCTGTGACTTTGTTCAGCAAGAATGGAGAGGACTTCACAGTGAATGGGCACAGGCTGAAACCATACATGGAAAGTGAGTCTCTTAGAGAAGAAGTGGACATCAACCTTGATGAACCTCCACAAGAGTAATCAGCCAAGGAAAGTCAAGCTTAGTGACTTTAAACAAGCACACTTGGGAGGTAGTCCCATGGTATCCTTTTGTATATATTATGCTTTCTAGTTGTGTTTTAGTCTATAGAAGCAGGATTTCGAACTGAGGATTGAAAAAATCTGAAGGAGACAAAGAACAGGTGTATTCTGGCTGATATCGGTCATCAATATCGGTCATGACAGACCGGTACACAAATTTTCGGTCATCAGTATCAATCATGGTTGACCGATATCAGTAGAGCCAATCTACACCAGTCAACATATCGGTCACTTGTGACCGATATGGAAAGTAGCTTGACAGCAGGACGAAATTTTGGTCATTCATATCGGCCACACTTGATCGACATAAACACACCGTTTGATTTTCGGTCCAGTGTGTCGATCCACTTTCCAAAGATCTAAACACACCGTGAGATTCTTGGAATCGTATCGGTCACCAGTATCGATCACTCAAGACCGACACAATCGCACCGGATGTATTTCGGTCAAGTGTGTCGATCACCAATGACCGATATTAATCCCAGGAAGCAACAGTCTCCAATACGATTGAAAATAGATCGATCACTCGACTCGATCCATCACTCGATCTATGCCAAATCGCCCAAAATCGAGAACATAGCTCGATCATGAGGACTTAGCCGTGGAGCCAACATCTCAATGATCGAGAGAGCCAATCGATCCAAGACTCGATTCATCATGAATTGAATCTCAAATAGAGTAACCCTCTCGATCTAAGCCATTATGGGCATCGATCGAGTCCTAGATCGACCAAATGGACTCGATCTCATGTCGAGGTAACATTTCCTTTCCCTCCTTTACTCTTTTCCCTCCAACTTTTGAATTCAAAACTTGGTCAAGGCAAGCATCTTTGACCATGAAAGATGTACCTTGACCAAGACTTTGTCAGAAAAACCACTTTTACTACACATTGTTTTGATTTTTGCTAGCCTTTAAATATTTCAACAACTTCTCATCCTCTCATTCGTGTTTTTCTCGAAAATTTTAAACAAAGAGAGTGAGAGTTTCGGTTTTCAAAAGCTAGCAAGGATATTCTGCATTTCTTGCAAAGATATTTTCAAAATTTAATGATTTAATTTTAGAAAATTTCCTTTAAATTCGCAAGATCTTGTTCTAGAATATAGGGTCGGTTTTGATTTTTAAAAACTAGCTAAGTAAAAGGAATAATTCTAGATTTTTCAGTATCCAAAGATATGATTCTCCTTTATTTAGCTATGATTTTTATTTATTCCCCAAAATTCTAGGATAGTTTTTATAAGTTCTCTCCTTCTCTTCTCTCATTCTCATCAAAACTGCCGTTTGCTTATCAAATTTCTTTAGAAACTTGTTTCAGGAACAATGGCCCCAAAGAGAACAAGAGAAGCGACAGCACAAGAAGGAGAAGGACAAGAAGTGGCAGTTCAAGAGAGGGTCAGATGGAGTAAGGATGAGAAGAGGGACAAGAAATGGCTGGAAAGGCTTCGGTTTGAGCCTACCAAGTTTGCTGATCGAGAGTTGTTGTCTAAGCTAGGGATTCTTGGGGATTTCGACCAACTCCTCAAGAACATTGGCTTAAGATGTCTGTCACGGATGGATTGCCCAACCATTCCTGAAGTGACAATAGACTTCCTTGCCCCCTTGGAGTTCCGTTACGAGAATCCTAGCACACCGGTCCCTTCTCAAGGTCGCCTCTACTTCAAGGTTGGACATCAAGCCTATGCACTCTCCATCCCTGAGCTATGCCAAGCTTATGGTCTCAACGCAGATGCCTACAAGGTCGAGTTCCCCGCCTTCAAGAAAGCCGACGACTTTTGGGACCTGATCAGCAATGAAGACTACAAAGCCAACACCGCCAAGATCAAGCGAGTAAGGAGCCCGGTGCTGAGGCACACTCTGAAGCTGATTGCCAACACTTTAGTGGAAGATCTGTTGCTCCTACGGTCACGAAGACAGAGCTGTGCTTCCTATTCCAAGGTGTGAAGCACTTGGTGTGTGATCCGGATGCAAATGACGAGCCCATGGAGGATGAACTCGGCGATGAAGTGAACTACAGGTGTGTGCTCGCGGCTTCCTTGGTGAAATACAAGGCTTATGCCTTGCGGTGCAAGGCAACTTCCTATTACATTGGCGGTTTCCTTACTCCTCTGTTCGTGCAAGCTGGTGTGCCCATTCACGACTTTGCTCACGTCCCAACCAGAGCTTTCATGGACGAGGCATACATGAGGAATACTGACAGCTTAGGACGCACGCCAGCGTAAGGGTTCTACGCCTACCTCTTCATAGACGACGAAGATAGGACGAGAGTGTGCATCCTGCCCAACAAAGATGAAACCGAGCTGCTTGGTGTTGGGAACATCGAGTTCTTGCCCATGGAGGAAGAATGCTTTGCCCCTTTAGGAGGACCACCTGCTTCAACGATTGCCCCTCGTCAAAGGTCAGAGTCTCCAGGCACGGAAGATGAGATGCCCGAGGCCTACACACTTCCCAAGCTAGACTTCGAGCCGAGGACAAAAACCGAGAAGTTCCTAGCATCGGTTGTGGAAATGCAAAGGACGATCAACAAGTGGCAAGGCAAGATGCTCAAGAAGCTTGGAAAGAAGGTCAAAGCACTTCAGGGAGGCTCGGAAGATCACACTTTAGAGACTCGTTATCCCTTCCCAAAAGCCATGGAAGTTTAGGGGATTAGTTAAGCCATTCGTTTGAAATCTGTTTTCCTTGCCCTTCGACCTCTCTTTCCACCAAAAGCCATGGGTTTGGAGGAGAGGATGAAGGAGTGATCTATACCGAAAGCCACGGATAGATCTTGCTTAGTTTTCAAGGCTTAGAGATCCTCACCAAGTGAGTCGATTTAAGGTTTTAAACTCAAGGTCGAACCTTTGAAACCCCTGACCATGAATCTCAACCCTAGGCCCTTTCTCTTAGCATCTTTACATCTTATCTCGTCTTTCACTTGGTCTCTGATAGCCTCCTGGTCCTTAGATTTACTGTTCTTGCATTTTTAGACGAGATCGATTGTTACTGCTCGATCTACTGGTCGATCTCATGGTCGATCCACTTGTCGAATTTTAATAATTCGAAGCTTTCACCTTTGATTATTCTGTTTGATTCTCATGGTAGTTTCTTCCTTTCTAGTATTTTTGAAATAGGTTTCATTCCATTTAAGTTGCTGCATCTAGTTTTTAGAGATTTTCTCATGAATCATCTCATTTCGCTTAGATTTGCATTAGTCCTTGTATTCTCTGTGCATTCTCTATCATCCTAGGCATGGATTGACTCTCTCTTGCTTCCTGTACTACAACATGTCTTGCATTTGAGTTTG
Organism: Thlaspi arvense; assembly: GCA_911865555.2. NCBI lineage: Eukaryota > Viridiplantae > Streptophyta > Magnoliopsida > Brassicales > Brassicaceae > Thlaspi > Thlaspi arvense. Next base: position 20,169,336 of record OU466860.2, read on the forward strand.
ATAACCTCACTGCAATTTTGGAGAATTTTGCGGTTTTGATCTAGAGTGCTAGATCGACTGATCCTTGCTCGATCTTTGCTAGATCGAGTCAGTGAATCGAGAGGAGCCAGTCGATCTAGACGAGAACGAGTGACAAGATCGACCTTGACGAAAAAGGATCGATCGATCCAAAACGGATCGACCGATTTAATTTCTCTTGGGAAAATTGATAGGGTCAATGTTTTACCCAAATAAAACTACTGCAAGTGCACAGCAAAAGCAGATGTAGTATAAGGGGTATCGAAATCCCAAGAGAGTAATGCAGACTACACTATCGAGTATAGATTCAGACTAAGCTAAGCAAAATCTGATGTATGTAATGCGAATGAATTAATAAAAGTAAGCAAACGAATGTGTGAAGTTATCTAAGTTCAAGAAGATTAAAAGCGCTAAGCCAGGGTAATTCGCAGGTTTGAATCCAAGAATGTATGATGCAAGGAATCAGGAATGATTAAGAACCGTTTTAAACATGAATCTCTAATGCATAACTAATCAATTCTCATTGTAAAAGTTATCTATGCTTAAATTACAGAGTTTCAAATCTCTTTGCAAACCCTAACAACCTAAGCATGCAGTAATGATCAGGTTCAATTGTTTACAAAACTCCGAAGCCAAATCTCTTTGTACTAAGTTGTTTTGCTCATCAAATACTAGTTCAGGTTATGAATAATGCTCTCACATATATTTAACAACCTATGATTTTCGGATTCCTAGATGATGTGTCTCAGAAATTCGATTTTAAAGCAAGCAGAGATGAAAAACCATGAGATATTCCTAACAGATAGCGATTCTACACTCTTTTCATCAACCTTTGAAAAACCCTAACTTAACTAGCAGATTACTCATACATGATTATGAGATCACAAAACATAACTGAATAAAATTGCATTAAGAGAAAGAGTAAGAAACAAATGGGGTTCGAAATCTTCTCAAAAGAGTACAGGATTTGTCTCCCCAAAAAGCTCTGAATAAATCTCTCTCTAGCTCTTTGAATTCTTAAAAACTTAGATAATCCACCAATAATGGCTGAAAACCCTAATAAATAGAAGCTAAACACGATCTGGGGTCTTCATGTAAATAAAGGAAACTTCTGGGTAAATTCTGCAATTCTTCTTGATACTTTTAATAAAATGCCACGCTCCTTCCTTAGTGGGTGACGAGCGTCACTAAAGGGATGACGATCGTCACCATTTGTGAATACTTTCTGCTTCGAGCTTGGTACTTCGTGGCTTCCACTCAGAATGCTCCAAAAGGTTCCAAAATCTCCAATTATGCTCCAGACATGCTATAACCTGCAAAGACTCTTCTAGGACTCTAAGAATACCAAAAAGACTCAATAAAAAGGACTTATATCATGGTTAAAAACCATAAAAACCATGATATATCAACTCCCCCAGACTTAGCTTTTGCTTGCCCTCAAGCAAACATTAGACAAAGAATAAGGTCGAGGTTTGAAAACAAGAAACAGTCAGTCAGTCATCAGAAACACCACACTGGTTAAAGCTTTCGAATCCACATACCACATAGTCAACACAAGATCAAATTTCAGCCTAATCATCACAAGCTTAGCAAATCTCTCAAGTCCAGTCCAAATCCCTTCAAGAAATCCGAAATTTCTACTGTTAACTCCTTATTTTTTATCTAAGTGTGAAGTCTCATCAAAGCTCTATCATCTTAATCACTTTACAGATTCTTTTCCCTTCCTAACAACTGAACAAATCAATCTCAACACAGCTCTTCTATTTTCTCTTCCCTTAATCTTTTTCCTTAGGATATTTTCGATCTTTCACTTCTTTTTCTCAACTTTTTCAGTCTAAGATATGGTGCTACTCAATACTTGTGTTCCTTGTGAGGAGACAGGTTCTTGAGTGAGTTCACTACTGTTGTTCCTTGTGAGGAGACAGGGTCATGAATGCACCATTCTTTGAACTTAAACTTTTAAAAACTACAACAGGGAAGATCAAAGAGAGACTGTATCTTAACCTTATTGTCAGTGTTGAAAGAGAGAATCAAGATCAATAAGAATCAATCACCAAGACAAGAAATTTAAAGTTCATTAAGGTGGAGCTAACAGCAAATTTTTCAGATTCTCTAAGAACCTAAACCTTCATTGCTAGACTGATCTACCTATGACTTTCAACTTAGTAAGACTTGTAATCAACTACTGTGGTAATGGTTCTTATCAGCAAAAACGTCCTATGGTTAGTTCCAAAAAAAACTGACAGTTTCAAAAATTTTGACTCTAGAAAAACAGGTTTTTGACTCAACTTTAAGACTCTATAAACATGACACAAAGCACACAACGTCAGTAACCACCTCCCCCAGACTTAAACAACACTGTCCCCAGTGTTATTAAGCCAAGAGTTGGTCAGAAAAATGAATGAGAAGTCGAAAAACCAAGTCAGAAAAGTGTTACCTCGCGTGGGGTCGGGTGACGAGCATCACCAATCTGGTGACGAGCGTCACCACGACCTGTATTGCCCAAATCTTATGTTAGATGTTAATTAACGAAGTGTTTGCATGTGTACTCGAAAGTAAGACTTTTTGAGCAGTCAAACACATAATTAACAACATCAAAACATAGCAATAATAACCTGGTTCAACAATCTCACAAAACATCATCAAAGAAACTGAAAACTGACTTAAAGTAAACATAAAAATGACTCAAGAGAAGGAAAAATAAAAGGGAAAAAGGAACAAGTAACCAGATAGTGAAACCTCAATCCTCATCCTCACAAGGCTCAGTAGTGTAGTGGGGGCGGACACAACCACAATTGCTAAGTGTAGCAACAGCATCCCAGAGTCCCTCAAAGCTATCAATGACATACTCCTGAAAAGCAGCCATATCCATGGGTGTCTGTGGTCGTGGTGGACGCCTGAAAGCAGCAGAAGAGCCACTCTGACGCGTAGAAGGTCCAGCATCGGTAGCAGCAGCAGTAGAAGCAGAGGGACCAGCTGTAGCAGCTCTAGCAGGGCGCAGAGTCAAGGGGCGCAGAAGAGTCTGTGCTGGCATGAAGAATAGCTGGCATGGGTCTGTCTGGATAGTAGTGAGGGCTCTCTGTGGCAACTTAATGCCAACATACTCTCCAAAAGTAGTAGTGAAAGTCCAGACAACTCCAGTCTTCATCCAAGTGACATGGCGCAGATACTGCTCATCCATAAGCGATCTATCACTGTGCAGACTGCAAGGGGTAACATCGATCTGGAAATGATGGAAGATCGGTGTCAACAAGCTGCCCACACTCTCAGTCTTCTCCCCTGGACTGGTAAATGGCTTGGTCTTCAAAGAGACCAAATGCTCAGCGAAAACTGCACCTAAGTTGGCGCGAACCATACTATCAACTGGTATCGAATCATCCAGCATCTCATAAAGTCCGTAGTAGAGGAGAATCAGCTCGCTAACTCGAGTCTTGCTGGGCGCAGACTTGCACAGAATAGTATGACCAAAGAGGCGCAGAAGGTACCTCAAAACCGGATGTCGAACCTCTGTCTGCGTGCTGGTCTTGCTATCATAGACTCCATTCCCGAACTTGGACCAGAATGTCCTCATATGGGTCCACTGAGAGGGAAGGAGAACGCCTGTGGGATGGTTAGAGAAGCCATAAATCCCACAAAGCTCCATCAGACTGATCCGGTATCGAATCCCTCGGATCAGAAATGTCATAGTGCCTTCCTGAGCACGCTTCGCCAGCTCATTCGCGTAGTAGACGCGAACTGTAGAGAGAAACTGGCGGACCAAATCTGGGTACAGATCGTACTGTTGGAATGGCATAGTCCCCATGCCAATGCGCTCCAGAATCTCATAAACCTCCTCAAAGATCCCCATCTTCTGCAGAACAGCAGGATCCGCGAGTCGAGTGGGGATAATCTTAACTCCCAACCACGCATTGTAGAACAGCGTGTCATACTCATCCCACTCCTCCTGAATATCACGGAATACACAGGTATCCCGAGCCACTTCTTGCTTCGGAGTCCCTGCCCAAGCCACTCCTGAGGCTATTTTCCGATCCTCTCGTTTGGGCCATGGGGGCCTGCAAACCGGGTGCTGACTGAAGGAATCTGTAGACCCTGTTGCAGTGCTGAAAGACGAACTTTGTCTTGGTCGTTTCTCCTGACGAGGCATCTGAAAATGGAACACCAAAATCGACCAAAACCATCTCAAAAATTAGCAAATTTTTCAAAATTCGAAAAATCAACCAAACAGGATGAAATAGCTGATGGCGATTAACTACTGTACTACCAGAAACACAATTCAAGCATCAGTTCAACCTAAATCACCCAAAATTTCCAGATTTTTGCAACTTTCATCATGAACTCGAAAATTCAAAATAGTGCAATCAACCGATAAAAGCTCACAAAGATGGTTCCATTCCTCTAATACAACCTAACTAACCATGATTCAACAGTTAAATCAAGCCAATCAAGTCAAAAATCGGATTTTACCAAACCTAAGGCGGACTGAAAATTGGGGATTCCGAAAACATACCTTGCAGATCGTAAAAACTGAGTTGATATTCAGAAAGAGGAGTAAAATCCACACGGATTAGACTCTTAAATCACTCAATTTGGTTAAGAAAATCAAAAGTTATGAAATTCCTATTTTCTAACTAGTTTCGGTTATTTTGCAGGTTTGCTCGAGGAAGAAGAAGAGAAAAGCTTAAGTCCCGTGTTCGATTCTGATGGGTGACGAGCATCACCATAAGGGTGACGATCGTCACCGCTTTTTTTTTTTTTTTTTAACTGAATAATATTCTAACTAATAATCCTAAGCACGAAAATAAATACTAAGTAATATATCTACACTTTACCAGTGGGTTGCCTCCCACTAAGCGCTCTTTTAAAGTCATTAGCTTGACTTTGGTTGGCTGTTTAGACAGCTGGTGCCTGATTCAGAGACACAATGTGTCCTGCTGGAATCTCTGCTTGTGCCCAGTAATGCTTCACCCTTTGTCCATTGACAGTGAACTCCTCTCCTTTGCAGTTAATCAGGATAATTGCACCATGTGGGCGAGCTTCTTTGACAGTGAAAGGACCTGACCATCTAGAACGCAGTTTACCAGGAAAAAGCTGTAAACGAGAGTTATAGAGTAGTACCTGGTCATTGGGCTCGAAATGCCTGGAGATGATCTTCTTATCATGATATGCCTTTGTCCTCTCCTTGTATAACTTGGAGTTTTCATAGGCTAGATATCTGATCTCATCCAGTTCATTGAGCTGAATCAAGCGCCTTTCTGCAGCAGGTTTCAGATCGAAATTCAGCTTCTTGATTGCCCATTCTGCTCTGAACTCCAGCTCTACTGGTAGATGGCACGCCTTGCCATAGAGAAGGTGGAATGGAGTAGTCCGAAGTAGCGTTTTGTAGGCAGTGTTGTAGGCTCATAACGCATCATCCAGCTTTGCAGACCAATCCTTCCTTGTCTTCCCAACTGTCTTCTCCAGAATTTGCTTTATCTGTCTGTTGGAAACCTCAACTTGTCCACTTGTTTGGGGGTGATAGGGCGTGGCCACTCTGTGCTGTACACCATACTTCTTCAACAGCTTGTCAAAAACCTTGTTGACAAAGTGAGAACCCCCATCACTTATGACAATCCTTGGAACACCAAATCTGGGAAAGATAATGGTCTTAAACAGCTTCAAAACCACTGCAGCATCATTAGTAGGAGTAGCCAACGCTTCTACCCACTCAGATACATAATCAACAGCAACCATAATGTATCTATTCCCATAAGATGAGGGAAAAGGCCCCATGAAGTCAATACCCCAACAATCGAAAACTTCAACTTCCAAAATGAAGTTCTGTGGCATCTCATGTCTCCTGCTGATTTTTCCTCTTCTCTGACAAGTATCACAGCTTGTGATGAAGGCTTGGGCGTCCCTGAACATAGTAGGCCACCAAAATCCAGCCTGCAAAACCTTAGAGACATTCTTTAATGTAGCAAAGTGTCCAGCATAGTCTGATCCATGACAGTGAAAGAGCACGTCCTGAACTTCTTCTTCTGCTAAGCATCTTCTGTAAATACCATCAGCACAATGCTTGTAGAGGTATGGCTCATCCCAATAGAATCTCCTAAGTTCTCTCAAGAACTTCTTCTTAGCATAGCCTTTAAAATCATGTGGTTCATCCTCTGCAGCAAGATAATTGGCAATATCAGCATACCAGGGTCTCTTTGGATCGTGTAAAGCGTAAACAGGCTCTTCAAAAGCTTTTCCCAAGCTTGCACAAATCACAGATAAGTGTGGAGATCGGTGACGAGCGTCACCAATGTTGGTGACGAGCGTCACCTCGCTCGTATACTTTTTGCGCGAATGGTCTTGGTTGGTGACGAGTGTCACCCTCCTGGTGTCGCTCGTCACTCCCCTGCAGTTGCGTGAAAACTGCAGGTTTTCAACACTTTCCTCCTGTTCTCTGGTTTCTACTAAGTAAACATTCTCTTCAGGCAAGAAATCATTGATGGGGACACTGTCTTCGACCTGAATCCGGGATAAATGGTCAGCAACTCCATTCTCCACCCCTTTCTTGTCCTTCACTTCAATATCAAATTCCTGAAGAAGCAGGATCCATCTTAACAGCCTTGGTTTTGCATCCTTCTTCTGCATTAGGTACTTCAGTGCTGAATGGTCAGTATGAACCACAACCTTGGAGCCAACAAGATACTGCCTGAACTTCTCAAAAGCAAACACAACAGCTAACAATTCCTTCTCAGTTGTTGCATAATTCTTCTGAGCATCATCCAAAGTCCTACTTGCATAGTAGATGGCGTGGAGTTTCTTGTCTTTCCTCTGTCCCAGCACTGCTCCAACTGCAAAATCGCTGGCATCACACATTACCTCAAAAGGTAAGTCCCAATCTGGAGGCTGCACAACGGGGGCTGTAACCAAAGCCTGTTTGATCTGTTCAAAAGCAGATTTGCACTCTTCTGTGAACTCAAACTTCACATCCTTGCAGAGAAGAGCAGTAAGTGGCCGTGCTATCTTGCTAAAATCCTTGATGAACCTTCTGTAGAAGCCTGCATGTCCCAGAAAACTCCTCACTGCTTTGACGGAATCAGGTGCTTGCAGACTCGTCATCACCTCAATTTTCGCCCTATCCACCTCTATACCGTCTCCTGAGACTCTGTGGCCAAGTACAATACCATCCTGCACCATAAAATGACACTTCTCCCAGTTTAAAACCAAGTGCTTCTCTTCATATCTCTGCAGAACAGCACACAGATTATCCAAACAGCTCTTGAAAGAGGATCCATAAACAGAGAAGTCATCCATGAACACCTCCATAAACTTCTCTATCATGTCTGTGAAAATCGACATCATGCATCTCTGGAAGGTTGCAGGAGCATTGCACAGACCAAAAGGCATTCTGCGATATGCAAAAGTGCCATAGGGACAGGTAAAAGTGGTCTTCTCCTGATCATCTGGATGGATGGGGATCTGAAAGAAGCCTGAATACCCATCAAGGAAGCAGTAATACTTGTGATTCGCCAGCCTCTCTAGCATCTGATTGATGAAAGGTAGAGGAAAATGATCCTTCCTTGTTGCTGCATTCAGTTTCCTGTAGTCTATACACCTCCTTTCTTAGGCACCACGTGCACTGGACTCACCCAAGCACTGTCTGAAATAGGATAGATGATACCAGCCTGCAACAACTTCATGATCTCTTTCTTGACCACATCCTGCAAATTCGGATTTAGCCTCCTCTGGTGCTCAACTGATGATTTCGACTCATCCTCCTAGTGTATTCTATGCATGCACAAGTCTGGAGAGATACCTGAAATATCATCAAGAGAATAGCCAAGAGCTTTGCGAAATTTTCGCAGCTTACTTAGCAGTAAGGTGAGCTCTGCATTGTTCAATGAAGCATTAACAATAACAGGATAGGTGGAGTTTTCTCCTAGAAATGCGTACCTTAGCCCTCAACTTTTGGTGCTTTTGCTGCTGACCAGTCACCCATTGTGGCAGCTTTTGCAGATGTGGAGACAAGTTCATCCTGTGCAACCAGTTGCATAACTTGTGCAGTAGCATCCATCATCTTTGTGTAGCCTGTTGCAGCAGTATCTAAATGCTCATACTTAGCTGTAGAAGTGGTCAACGCCCTTTCCAAGGGGTCCTCTGAACTCATCTCATGGAATATCTGATCAGCAATGTTTGTGAGAACATCAACATAAAAAGTCTGTCCATCTATGGTTGGCCTCTTCATCAGCTTATCCATTTCGAATTTCATCACTAAATCGCCAACATTCAGCTCTATTCTACCCTTCCTGGCGTCAATAATAGCTCCTGCAGTGGCTAAGAAGGGTCTGCCAAGAATCAAGGGGTTTTTGGGCTCTTCTCCATACTCTAGAACCACAAAATCAGTAGGGATCATACAATCTCCTACTTTGATAGGAACATCCTCTATCACCCCTTCAGGAACTCTAACTGATCTATCAGCTAGGACAAGAGATATTCTTGTAGCTTTAAAATCGGTCATCCCCAAACTCTTGGCAACAGAATGAGGCATGAGGTTCACACTAGACCCAAGATCACACAATGACCTCTCAAACTTCTCATTGAAGATGGTGCAGTCTAAAACAAAGCTTCCTGGGTCTGAAAGCTACTCTGGAACTCTGTTCTGAATCACTGCACTGACCTGCTCGTTGATCATCATAGCCCCAACCTCAAGACTCAAGTTATTGGTCACCATTCTCTTCACATACCTCCTAATAACAGGAGTTATCCTTACAGCATCAATCAATGGGATCTCTATTACCAACTTGTCCATGATAGCCTTGCATCTTGCATCCTCAAGCTCCTGCTTAGACTTCTTAGGATGCTTAGGATAGGGTATCTTGGGTTTATACACGGTCTCCTTAGCATTATCTGAAGTCTTAGGCGAAACTGCAACATGTGGTGTTTGGTGACGAGCGTCACTGGGTTGGTGACGAGCGTCACTCACTTTGGACGAGTCGGGGTCGAGTACTGGATATGGGTGACGAGCGTCACCCCCTTGGTGACGGTCGTCACCAATTTGTGAAGAATTGGGGTCGGGGTTATCCTCAATGGGTGACGAGCGACACCCATTATTGGTGACGAGCGTCACCAATGGTTCTGCAGTAAAATTTTCTTCATCTTCATACTCTTCCATACCCACGAAATTTCTTGAGGTTAAATCCTTCTGCAACACTGGTTGCAGGTTCCTTCCACTCCTCAATGTGATGGCATTCACGTGGTGTTTGGGATTAGCATCAGTTCTTCCTGGAAGGAATCCTTCTTGCCTCTGAACAGCTCCTGCAGTTTGAACAACTTGAACATCAAGCTTCTTCATATGAGAGTACAGACTCTCAATTTTCCCATTCAAGTCCTGATAGAGCGAATCTATCTTGCCATTGAAGTTCACAGTAAGCTTCTGTTGTCCTTCCAAGATCTGTTCTAACATTGCTTCCATTTTGTTCTCTTGTGGAGGTGCTGGTTGATAGGAAGTTGAACCATAGTTTCTGTAATTTCCACTGTTCTGGAATGGCTTCTGATACTCTGTCTTCTGGAAAGGGGGTCTAGGAGTGAAACCAGGCGTGTTCTGTCCTCCTGTAGGGGCGTTTTTCTGATTGTTATTGCTGTATCCTCTGTTCCACTGCTGATTCCCATACCTTTGTCCCTGAAATCCGCCAGAATTGATGAAATTTACATCCTCCTGCTCAACTTCCTCTGGAGCTTCGAAAGTCTCTACTTCTGCAGCAAAGTGAACTGACTTCTTCCCTACCAAAAGGCTGTGCATATCATCCAACTTAGCCTTAACTTCAGCAATCTGATTTCCATCAGCTACACCAGCTTGTTTCATTCTCTGAAAGTCTGCATTTTTAGTGCTGTTGCTACAGACCAAGTTCTCAATCAGTCTCACCGCCTCCTCTGGTCTGTTGGTGTTGAAGTTCCCTGCACTTGCTGCATCCAGCGCCATCTGATATTTCCAGTCAATGCCTCTGAAAAAGATCCCAAGTAATTGCACCTGACTGAAACCATGATGAGGGCAGTCCCTTTGATAAGACTTGAACCTGATCCAAGAAGCCTTGAAAGCTTCAGTAGGGCCTTGTGTAAATGATGCAATTTTCGTCCTCATGTCTTCTGATCTGGCATCATCATAGAAATTGTTCAGAAAGGCATTCTTGGTGTCCTCCCAAGTAGTTAATGAAGCAGGTTCCAGTTGCTTCAGCCAATATGCAGCTTCTCCTTCAAGAGAGTATAGAAAAAGCTTGCAGAACAGAAAGTCATTGCTAACCCCATTAGCTTTGACACTGGAAGCCAAGTCCTCAAATCTCTCTATGTGATCCATAGGATGCTCATGAGGTAAACCATGGAAGGGATGCTGTCCAACTAGCTGATAGTAGACAGGTTTAACCTCAAAATCGTTCCTCTGGAAGGCAGGAGGTCGGATTGCAGCTCTGTTGGCATAGAACTGATCAGGTCTGTTGTAATCACCTAGAGTCCTCTGAACAAAACGCCCAGCAGCGTTATTGACAGCAGCAGGGAGTCCCACGTTCTCAGCCACTTGCTGAACCTGCTGTTCAACAATGACATTCCCCTCTTGATCAATTATGTGCCCCTCTTCGTTCCTCCTGTTTCCTTCCCTGTAAACCAAGTGACCTTCTGCATCTTCAACCAAGATCAGTGGAGCGACCATTGCAGATTGCTTCTTAGCTTTCCTGTTAGTTCTCTCCAACCTAGCAAGCTCGTCGATGCTCAAAGTCACAAGCTCCTTCTCTTTGTTGCCTCTGGTTCTGCGATTAGGCATACACCTGAAACAGGAACAAAGAAAAGTAGCTGAAAATCAGTAAAGAAATAAAAAACTTAGACAAAATCCTAATACTAAAAATCGATAGGCAGCTATTACTCCCCGGCAACGGCACCAAAAACTTGATAAGGTCAATGTTTTACCCAAATAAAACTACTGCAAGTGCACAGCAAAAGCAGATGTTGTATAAGGGGTATCGAAATCCCAAGAGAGTAATGCAGACTACACTATCGAGTATAGATTCGGACTAAGCTAAGCAAAATATGATGTATGTAATGCGAATGAATTAATAAAAGTAAGCAAACGAATGTGTGAAGTTATCTAAGTTCAAGAAGATTAAAAGCGCTAAGCCAGGGTAATTCGCAGGTTTGAATCCAAGAATGTATGATGCAGGAAATCAGGAATGATTAAGAACCGTTTTAAATATGAATCTCTAATGCATAACTAATCAATTCTCATTGTAAAAGTTATCTATGCTTAAATTACAGAGTTTCAAATCTCTTTGCAAACCCTAATAACCTAAGCATGCAGTAATGATCAGGTTCAATTGTTTACAAAACTCCTAAGCCAAATCTCTTTGTACTAAGTTGTTTTGCTCATCAAATACTAGTTCAGGTTATGAATAATGCTCTCACATATATTTAACAATCTATGATTTTCGGATTCCTAGATGATGTGTCTCAGAAATTCGATTTTAAAGCAAGCAGAGATGAAAAACCATGAGATATTCCTAACAGATAGCGATTCTACACTCTTTTCATCAACCTTTGAAAAACCCTAACTTAACTAGCAGATTACTCAGACATGATTATGAGATCACAAAACATAACTTAATAAAATTGCATTAAGAGAAAGAGTAAGAAACAAAGGGGGTTCGAAATCTTCTCAAAAGAGTACAGGATTTGTCTCCCCAAAAAGCTCGGAATAAATCTCTCTCTAGCTCTCTGAATTCTTAAAAACTTAGATAATCCACCAATAATGACTGAAAACCCTAATAAATAGAAGCTAAACACGATCTGGGGTCTTCATGTAAATAAAGGAAACTTCTGGGTAAATTCTGCAATTCTTCTTGATACTTTTAATAAAACGCCACGCTCCTTCCTTAGTGGGTGACGAGCGTCACTAAAGGGGTGACGATCGTCACCATTTGTGAATACTTTCTGCTTCGAGCTTGGTACTTCGTGGCTTCCACTCACAATGCTCCAAAAGGTTCCAAAATCTCCAATTATGCTCCAGACATGCTATAACCAGCAAAGACTCTTCTAGGACTCTAAGAATACCAAAAAGACTCAATAAAAAGGACTTATATCATGGTTAAAAACCATAAAAACCATGATATATCAAAAATCTGTTGAAAATAGATCGATCACTCGTTCTCGTCTAGATCGACTGGCTCCTCTCGATTCACTGACTCGATCTAGCAAAGATCGAGCCAGGATCAGTCGATCTAGCACTCGATCTCTAGCCTTATCTTAACCTTTATCGCCTCTTTTAGACTTCAAGATCAATGTTTAGACTCCTTATACCTGTTCCTACACACTTGCAGAATAAAAACATAAAACTGAAAGGGAAATAAAGCAAGAATATGTACAAGATAAACATGGGAATGCCTCCCTAGTGCGATTTCTTTAACGTCTTTAGGTAGACCTTACTTGGTTTAAGCGGATGGTGGGTCTTGGAGAAGCACCGAGGTACTCTCCTTGTTATAGCCGTCTGCCAAGTAAGGCTTGACTCTGTGTCCGTTGACGGTGAATGCACTACCACTTTTTCCCATCAGAGTAACAGCTCCATAAGGCAACATTTCTTGAATCACGAATGGTCCGCTCCACCTTGATTTCAGCTTGCCCAGGAAGAGTTTGAGCCTCGAGTTGTACAGCAACACTAGCCCTCCTTCCTTAAGCTCCTTGGCAACCAACTTCTTGTCATGAGTCTCCTTAGTCTGCTCCTTGTATATCCGAGAGCTCTCGTAAGCGTTCAGCCTCAACTCATCCAGTTCGTGTAGCTGAATACAGTGCCTTTCCTGAGCAGTCTTGAGGTCAAAGTTCAGCCTCTTCACAGCCCACAACGCACGGTGTTCCAGCTCAACCGGAAAGTGACAGCCCTTGCCATAGAGTAGAGTGAAAGGAGTTGTACCAATCGGCATTTTGTAGGTGGTACGGTAGGCCCAAAGAGCGTCGTCCAGCTTCACTGCCTAGTCTTTCCTTGTTGCTCCGACGGTTTTCTCTAGTATGGCCTGGATTTGCCTATTGGAGACTTTCACTTGACCGCTTGTTTGAGGGTGATACGGTGTAGCCACTTTATGCTTAACTCCATACTTTCTCAAGAGGTTTTCGAAGACCTTGTTTATGAAGTGGCTTCCTCCATCGCTTATGACAACCTTAGGTACCCCAAACCTCGGGAAGATGATACTCTTGAACAGCTTGATTACCACCTTAGAGTCATTTGTAGGGGAAGCAACAGCCTCAACCCATTTAGAGACATAATCCACTGCTACTAAGATGTATTTGTTGCCATATGAAGAAGGAAATGGCCCCATGAAGTCTATCCCCCACGCGTCGAACACGTCAACCTCGAAGATAGAAACTTGAGGTATTTCGTTCCTCTTAGTTATATTCCCTGCTCGTTGACATGCCTCACAACTCTTCACAAACTCGTGTGCATCTTTAAAAATGGACGGCCACCAGAAACCGGCTTGCAACACTTTCGTGGCAGTCTTGAATGAGGCGAAGTGTCCTCCGTAGGAAGAGCCATGGCAATGATAGAGGATGTCCCTAGCTTCTTCCTTTGTAACACATCTCCGGTACAAACTATCTACTCCTCTCTTGTATAAGTAGGGCTCGTCCCAAAAGTAGTCACTAGCCTTTCTCATAAACCGCTTCTTGTGATAGCTGTTGAGATGTGTTGGCTCCTCACCACACGCTAGATAGTTTACCACATCAGCATACCACGGTAAATCCTCCTCTTTGAAACTCAACACTTCCTCAAACCTCCCTTCTAGCTTTCCACAAACAGCCGTGGTAATCGCCATAAGCTGCTCTTCTGGAAGAGAGTCATCTAAGGGGAGAGACTCGTTGATCCTTAGCCGTGAGAGATGGTCAGCGACTCCGTTTTCTATTCCTTTCTTGTCTTTAATCTCCATGTCAAACTCCTGGAGTAAGAGAATCCATCTTAAGAGCCGAGGCTTAGTGTCTTTCTTCGAGTAGATGTATCGCAAGGCAGCGTGATCCGTGTATACAATAGCTTTGGAACCAACGAGATACGATCTGAACTTCTCAAAGGCGAAGACTACTGCAAGAAACTCCTTCTCCGTAGTGGTGTATCTTTTTTGCGTGTCATCCAAGGTACTTGAAGCATAGTAGATCACGTGCAGCTTCTTGTCTTTCTTCTGACCAAGAACGGCTCCTACGGCGTAGTCACTAGCATCACACATGATCTCAAAGGGAAGAGACCAGTCTGGTGCTTGGACTATAGGAGCTGATGTAAGGGCTTCCTTGATGGTTATGAAAGCTTTCAAACACTCCTCATCAAACACAAACTCAGCTTCCTTGCACAATAGCCGTGTAAGAGGGCGTGCAATCTTGGAGAAATCTTTGATGAAGCGCCTATAGAACCCTGCGTGTCCCAAGAAGCTTCTGACTCCCTTAACATTAACCGGCGGCTCAAGACCCATCATGACCTCCACTTTAGCCTGATCAACCTCAATGCCCTTCTCTGATATCTTATGACCAAGCACGATCCCTTCCTTAACCATAAAGTGGCATTTTTCCCAGTTCAGCACCAAGTTTGTCTCTTCACAACGTTTTAGTACCTTGCAAAGATTCAACAAACACGCAGAAAAGGACGCACCATAGACAGAAAAGTCATCCATGAACACCTCTACCATCTCCTCTATTAGATCGGAGAAGATCGACATCATACACCGCTGAAACGTAGCCGATGCATTACACAATCCAAACGGCATCCTTCGATATGCAAAGGTACCGTATGGACATGTGAAGGTCGTCTTTTCCTGATCATTTGGGTGAATTGGTATTTGAAAGAAACCGCTATACCCATCGAGAAAACAGTAGTAAGGGTGATTAGCAAGTCTCTCAAGCATTTGATCAATAAAAGGCAAAGGAAAATGGTCTTTCCTAGTCGCAAGGTTAAGTTTCCTATAATCAATACATATCCTATGACCAGTGATGGTTCTAGTAGGAATAAGCTCATCCTTTTCATTCCTTATGACCGTGATCCCTCCCTTCTTAGGCACCACGTGTACAGGAGAAACCCACGTGCTGTCACTTATGGGATAGATCACGTCAGCCTCTAAAAGCTTAAGGATTTCTTTCTTAACAACCTCTTTCAAATTAGGATTCAAACGCCTTTGATGTTCTATAGAAGAGGCGTTCTCATTATCCAAGTGAATCCTATGTGTGCAAAGCATTGGTGAAAGGCCCTTGATGTCACTTAAAGAGTACCCAATGGCCTTCCTATACTTTCCCAGCTCAGTCAGGAGCAAGTGCAACTCATCATCACTAAGGTTTTCATTCACAATCACGGGATAGGTGTTATTAGGCCCTAAGAAAGCATACCTTAGCCCTTTTGGGAGCTCCTTAAGGTCCACCTGTGGGGCTAACAGCTCACTCCAGTCATCCTCGTGGCTGTTGTTGTTGCTTTCCTCCTTGGAACTCTCCCTTGAACCTGAGGTATGGCCCATTAGACTGCTTTCCTCCATCGCTATCCCTTCTGAAATCGAGTCCTCCGGTCGATTCTCCTCTCGATGTCGTATAGATCGAGCCATTTTGCTTGATTCACTTACTCGATTTGATGTGGATCGAGTAAGGGATCGAGACGCTAGGTCGATCTCTTGATTGGACCCCCAAAATGATCGGGAGGTCTCCCTCGATCGTCGACTCGATTGTTTTTCCTGATCGAGCATTCTTCTCGATCTGTCCGTCGATTGTTGCACCGGATCGAGTTGTGTTCTCGATTTCCTTGTCGATCTGACTCCTGGATCGAGTGATAGCGTCGATCTCGGGGTCGATCTCTAGGCAGCAACTTTCATCCTTCTTGACAATCTTCCTAGAATCCAGCAGGTTGACGTACTCCTGGGTCCTCTGGTCCACATAGCCAAACTTCCCTGGCTCCTTAGTCAGTGCTAGCTTCAGATGGTCTTCTAGAGCCAGCTCTTCCAGCAACTCATCCGCTAAAGCATCCATCGTTTCAATATAGAAAGCTTGCCCTTCAATGGTCGGCTTCTTCAGAACCTCATTGATGTCAAAGTCAAGCCTTATCTCCTTTCCCAAATGCAAGGCAATCTTCCCATTCTTCACATCTATGATAGCCCCGGCGGTTGCAAGGAATGGTCTCCCTAAGATGACTGGATCTTTAGGCTCTTCATCCATCTCCAACACGACAAAGTCTGTAGGCACGTTCACACCACTGATTCGCACCGGTAAATCTTCAAGCAGCCCCACTGGTAGCCTCACACTCCTATCAGCCAGTACCAACGAGATCCGACAGTCTTTGAAACGAGTAAAACCAAGCTTCTTAGCCACGGAGTGAGGCATCAGGTTTATGCTAGCTCCGAGATCACATAAGCAACTCTTGAACTCTAGAGGGCCTAAAGCGCAGGGTATAGTGAAACTTCCAGGGTCTCCCAACTTCTTAGGGACTATCTCCTTATGTATCACAGCACTACACTCTTCACTTAGAACAAGTACCTCCTTGCTTTCCTTGTTCTTCTTCACGAGAGTGTCTTTGAAGAATTTGGCGCATTTAGGCATTATTGCAAGGCAGTCAACGAGAGGTAGTTTGATCTCCACGTCCTTAAGATGCTTCTCAAAGAGGATTCTATGCATCTCTATGAGTTGCTTCTTGAAGCGGCCAGGAAAAGGCAGCTTAGGTACATAAGGTTGAGGCACATAAGCATTCTTCTCCTTAGTGGTTTGCTCAGCTTTCTTCTCCGCAACTGCTTTGTCTCCTCTTCTTGGCCCTTGGATCCAAACGTTGTCAAAGTTAATCTCATCATCATCAGCCGAAGGTTTACCCTCCCCCTCTTGAATTACAACGTCCTCGTTGTTCTTGTTAGAGACCGGAGGTTCGAGCTCTTTGCCGCTTCTCAACGTTATGGCATTAGCATACTCCTTGGGATTCTGCTCACAATTTCCCGGAAGACTGTTCTGACCACTCGTACTCGCTTTCCCTTTCTCTAGCTGCTTGATCTTGTTGTTTAAGTTGGTGATCTGAGTGGAGAAGTCAGTGAGAGACGAGTCTAGAAGAGTGTTCATCTCGGCGAACTTCTGGTTTGTAGAGGCTTGCCGTTGTATTAGCTGTTGAAACATTGCTTGAACCGGATCAACTTGTTGTTGCATCGGTTGTTGCTGCTGAGGTGCAAAGCCCGGAGGGTAGTTAGGTGTATAACCCTTGTTATTTTGATGTTGCCCTTGGAAGTTGTTCTGCCCTTGACCTTGGAAACGACCACTCGGTTGAAAACCTTTGTTGTAAGGGATGAAAGGTTTTGCTTGCTGAGCAGGGCCACTTGATCTTTAGGGTTTGCTACGTTGGTGCTTCGGTAAGAGAGGTTGTTGTTCTGGTAACCTTGGTTGTAGCCTTGAGATTTGTAGTTGTTCTGTCCCGCCACCCAATTGGCTTCTTCTTGGCTCAACTCTAACTCCTCTTGGTGCTCATCAGCTTCACCAACAAAGTAAACATGCTTCTGATTGGCTAACACCAGCTTATATATCTTCTCATGCAAAGATTTGAGCTCCTTCTTGTAAGACTCTAACTCTGATCCTCTCGGTGCACGTTCATAATCCTCAGCGTAATTGCCATCACTCAATGCCAAGTTTTCTATCAGCTCCATACCCTCCTCTACCTCCTGGCTGAGGAAGTTCCCTTTGCTAGCTGTGTCAAGCAACAACCTGATCTTTGGTGAAGCTCCACGGTATATGGTACTGAGTAGTGTCTCCTCGCTGAACCCGTGATGAGGACATTGGATCGTGTAGTCTTTGAAACGTTCCATTGCCTCGTTGAATGTCTCATTGTTCCTTTGAATGAAGCCGCTGATTTCGCTTCTCAACTGTGCTGTCCTGGTGCTTGAGAAGAACTTTGAGAGAAAAGCCTTCTTACACTCGGCCCATGATGTGATGGTGCCTTGTGGGAGGGTCTTCTCCCAATGTCTGGCTTTGTCTCCGAGTGAAAAGGGGAAGAGACGCAGCTTGAAAGCATCTTCGGATATGCCATTGATCTTTATCATCCCACATACTTGCTCGAAGTTGTCTAGGTGCTCCAAGGGGTCTTCCATTGCTAAGCCGTGGAACTTGTTGTTTTGACCATGGAGATGAAACCTGGCTTGATCTCGAAGTTATTGTTTTGTACAGGAGGAGGAGTGATCCCAAACCTATTGTGATGAGTGTTGGGAGCATCTCCGGCTCCTATGATCCTTGGGGGTCTAGCCGCGTGTTAGGGGTTTCCATTGCCCCGTCCTGCTGCCCCGTGAGCTGGAGGAGGTCCTTCTGGATGCTCGTGTTCAGCCATAGTTTGAAAGTCAACCAAACCGTGCTGAACAATCTCCTCAAAGGCTCTTGTTTGTTTTCTGACTCTCCTTTGCCGTGAGTGACCAAGTTGATGAATGTTGTCTAAGGGTTGTAGTAGATTGTTGTCTCCCCTTGAACGAAGATTCATGTACCTGAAAACACACGTTTGAGAGTAGAAGGATTAGTAACTTGAAAAGGTAAAGACTTAGTCTTTGCTAAGTCCCAAATCTCTATGTTCTCTAAACAGTCCTAGGATGGCAACGGCGCCATTTGATAAAAACTTTTTTGAGCAAGGGTTAAATTGCAGTGAGGTTATCAAACTCAAATTCAAGAAATGTTGTAGTACAGCAAGCAAGAGAGTGTCAATCCATGCCTAGGATGATAGAGAATGCACAGAGAATACAAGGACTAATGCAAATCTAAGCGAAATGAGATGATTCATGAGAAAATCTCTAAAAACTAGATGCAGCAACTTAAATGGAATGAAACCTATTTTTAAAATACTAGAAAGGAAGAAACTACCACGAGAAACAAACAGAATAATTAAAGGCGAAAGCTTCAAATTATTAAAATTCGACTAGTGGATCGACCATGAGATCGACCACTAGATCGAGCAGTAACAATCGATCTCTTCTAAAAATGCAAGAACAGTAAATCTAAGGACCAGGATGCTATCAGAGACCAAGCGAAAGACGAGATAAGATGTAAAGATGCTAAGAGAAAGGGCCTAGGGTTGAGATTCATGGTCAGGGGTATCAAAGGTTCGACCTTGAGTTTAAAACCTTAAATCGACTCACTTGGTGAGGATCTCTAGGCCTTGAAAACTAAGTAAGATCTATCCGTGGCTTTCGGTATAGATCACTCCTTCATCCTCTCCTCCAAACCCATGGCTTTTGGTGGAAAGAGAGGTCGAAGGGCAAGGAAAACAGATTTCAAATGAATGGCTTAACTAATCCCCCAAACTTCCATGGCTTTTGGGAAGGGGTAACTAGTCTCTAAAGTGTGATCTTCCAAGGCTCCTGAATCCTGTCAAGGTAAGGAACCTCTCGGATCATGAAGCTCTTGGCATGAGAGTCTTCAAGCATTGAGATCTCAACACCTTAGAAGAGATAGCCATCGAAAACGTTTAGAAAAACCCCAAGATCGAAACCCTTTAGACCCCTTAATCCTCTCAACCCCGAACCCAAATAAACTACTCGCTACACATAGAGTAAATCAAGCAAAGCATGTAAAGCGAGACGATGAACATGAAAAGAAAACTAGATTAAAACGAAAATGATTCGATTACAAAGCTTAAGAAAAACGCGAGTTCAACAATGGTGTTCTTCACGAAAACGAGAGGGAAAACATAAGGGAAAAGATAAGGATAAAAGTTGTTTTTTTTGGGAAAAAGACGTCGCCGCCTTCCCTAAATGCCGAAACAAGCTGATGGTCCCCCCCTCGCTAGCGGCCAAAAACGGTTGAAAGGACAGAGATCGATTCCAAGATCGAGCGGTTCTCTCGATCATATCCGGACATCGTATCTTTGGCTCGATCTAGGTCTCGATCATCATCGGCGAATGGAGCGTTGCATCCGATCTCGGTATCGATCTTCGGCTGGATCGAGTGGTGTACTCGATCTGACTCTCGCTCTGCATGGCGTCATTTACGTCCGTACCGTTTGATCGATTGCTTTACTCGATCCTTGTGTCGATCATTCTCCTTGGATCGCCTGGTTGGCTCGATCTTCTGGTCGATCAACTCCTAGATCGACCGGCCATGCTCGATCTGCTCCTCGATCTCTGATCCTTAGCATATATCCGAGCTCCTCCGAACTGCTACATCAGCCTTAACATGTCCACGAACCTCCACGACTCCAAAGCAGCCAGAAACAACCTGAATATGATGCAAAATGCAAGGAAAATGCGTATGCTGATGCAAGAATGCTCTAGGACCCTATGTGATGCAATCTAACCTAAAACGTGATACAAATGCATGAAAAGCTAACTAATGAGTATACAAAATGTATGCAATATGCAATAACATCAACGATCACTAATGACCGATACTGCCATTTCGGTCAGTTGTATCGGTCATGTGTGACCGATATTCCATCTGAGGTACAATGAGAAGCAGGAGCAGCTCAGCAGCAAGTGATTGAAGGTCACAAGGAGAGGAAGCATCCCTTTCCCCAGAGAACTAGCAAGTCTCCTCAAACTCAGGATCATCCCACAACTCCTATCATTAAACCAAGTACCACATCCTTTCCATTGTTCTATGCCATTGCATCTTTTTATTTTTGTAATATATTTTGTTGCTTCTCTCTTCCATTGCTTTCATTACACAAGGGACTGTGTAATTTAACTGTGGGGGAGAGATTTGGGGTTTGACTTTGTTTTCTGTTTTCTTAGTTTTTCTTTTTCTTTTCTCTATGAGTCTCATGCATATCATGCATACATGTAAGGCATAGAAAAACAAAAAAAAAAATCGAAAAAAATTTAAAAATTTTGCATTTTTGCAAACCAAAAAAGAAAGCATGTAGTTGTATTTCATTCTTCTAGGATTGAGTCTAGTGTTGACATTTAGGTTGCATTGCATTTGCATAGGGCATTATGATGAATTTTCCTTGTTAAGTGCTTAGTGTTTAGAGATGATTTCAGTTTTTCTGTGCTTAGTTGTTTGATGCATCATATGATTGCTAGAAGTTAAGGCTGAACCATGCTAGGATTGCTAGATTTGGTCTTCTCATCTCATTCTGAAAGCATTTGTTCTCTGAAAATCAACTCTATCAACTTGAACTTTAACTTGGACTTTTAATTATCATGTCTTATGCATTGAAAAGTGATTACATGGCTATCATATACATATTTGGATCATCTTTCTCCTTTCTACCACTCTTGTTGATCCAAATAGCTGATCCTCATAATTATGGGACAGTTACATCTTTCTTTAACGTCTTTAGCTAGACTTTACTTGGTTTAGGCAGATGGTGGGTCTTGGAGAAGCATTGAGGTGCTCTCCTTGTCAAATGCACTCGCCATGTATGGCTTAACTCCGTGTCTGTTCACTGTGAATGCATTCCCACTCTTGCCGACCAACGTGACAGTTCCGTAGGGCAATACCTCCTTCATTTCATACGGACCGCTCCATCGTGACTTTAGCTTTCCTAGAAAGAGCTTGAGCCTTGAATTGTAAAGCAGCACCAAACTCCCTTCCTTAAGCTCCTTGGGTACCAACTTCTTGTCGTGAGCAGCCTTAGTACGCTCCTTGTAGATCCTAGCGCTTTTGTAAGCATCCAGCCTTAGCTCATCAAGTTCGTGCAGCTGGAACAAGCGCTTCTCCTGAGCCGTCTTTAGATCAAAATTCAGCCACTTCACAGCCCACAATGCCCTATGTTCCAGCTCAACGGGGAGGTGACATCCTTTGCAGTAGAGAAGAGTGAAAGGAGTAGTACAAATGGGCGTTTTGAAAGCAGTCAGGTAAGCCCACAAAGCGTCATCTAACTTCACCGCCCAATCCTTCCGAGTTGTCCCTACTGTTCTCTCAAGTATCGCCTTGATCTGTCGGTTAGAGACCTCCACCTGGCCACTCGTTTGAGGATGGTAAGGTGTAGCTACCTTTTGCTTCACGCCATACTTCCTTAGAAGGTTTTCAAACAACTTGTTGATGAAGTGGCTTCCTCCGTCGCTTATCACCACCTTGGGTACTCCAAACCTCGGGAATATAATGCTCTTAAAGAGCTTGATCACCCCCTTAGAGTCGTTTGTAGGGGAAGCAATTGCCTCAACCCATTTAGAGACGTAATCAACAGCTACTAAGATGAACTTGTTTCCGTAGGAAGAAGGAAACAGCCCCATGAAGTCTATGCCCCACGCGTCAAAGACGTCAACCTCAAAGATAGGAACCTGAGGCATCTCATTACGCTTGGTGATATTTCCTGCTGGTTGACAAGTTTCACAGCTCTTCACGAACTCATGGGCATCCTTAATGATAGACGACCACCAGAAACCGGCTTGTAAAACCTTTGTAGCGGTTTTGAATGAAGCAAAGTGTCCTCCGTAGGAAGAGCCATGGCAGTGAAAGAGAATGTCCTTGGCTTCTTCCTTTGTAACACATCTCCGATATAAGCAATCAACTCCTCTCTTGTACTGGTAAGGCTCGTCCCAAAAGTAGTTCCTTGTGTCTCTCATGAACTTCTTCTTGTGGTAGCTGTCGAGATGAGTTGGCTCCTCTCCGCATGCCAAGTAGTTCACAACGTCAGCTTACCAAGGAAGATCCTCCTCTTTGAAGCTCAGAACCTCCTCAAACTGCCCTTCCAGCTTTCCACAAACAGCCGTAGTGATCACCATGAGTTGTTCCTCAGGAAGCGAATCAGCAACGCCGTTCTCTATCCTTTTCTAGTCTTTAATCTCCATGTCAAACTCCTGAAGAAGAAGAATCCATCTCAAAAGCCTCGGCTTAGTGTCCTTCTTGGAATAGATGTACCTCAAAGCTGCGTGATCTGTGTAGACAATGGCCTTGGAACCCACGAGGTATGACCGGAACTTCTCAAAGGCAAACACTACTGCCAATAGCTCCTTCTCCGTAGTAGTGTACCTTGTTTATGTGTCATCCAAGGTTCTTGAAGCATAGTAAATCACGTGCAGCTTCTTATCCTTCCTTTGACCTAGAACGGCTCCCACGGCATAGTCACTAGCATTACACATAATCTCGAACAGTAGAGTCCAGTCCGGTGCTTGCACTATAGGCACGGATACTAGAGCTTCCTTGTTAGTCACGAAAGCTTGCAAACATTCCTCATCAAAGACAAAATCGGCTTCCTTGCACAATAGCCGTGTAAGAGGGCGTGCAATCTTAGAAAAATCCTTGATGAAGCGCCTGTAGAAGCCAGCGTGTCCCAAGAAACTCCTCACTCCTTTAACATTAACTGGCGGCTCAAGACTCATCATGACTTCAACCTTAGCCTTATCAACCTCAATGCCCTTCTCTGATATCTTGTGACCAAGCACGATCCCTTCCTTCACCATGAAGTGGCATTTCTCCCAATTAAGCACCAAGTTTGTCTCCTCAAAACGCTTTAGTACCTTGCAAAGATTCAACAAACACGCAGAAAAGGACGCACCATAGACCGATAAGTCATCCATAAACACCTCTACCATCTCTTCTATTAGATCGGAGAAGATCGACATCATACACTGCTGAAACGTAGTCGGTGCATTACTCAACCCGAATGGCATCCTTCGATACGCGAAGGTACCATAAGGGCATGTAAAGGTCGTCTTCTCCTGATCATTTGGATGGATTGGTATTTGGAAAAATCCACTATATCCATCAAGAAAGCAATAGTAGGGTTGATTAGCAAGTCTTTCAAGCATTTGATCACTTAAAGGCAAGGGAAAATGATCCTTTCTAGTAGCAAGATTAAGCTTCCTATAGTCAATACACATACGGTGTCCTGTAATGGTTCTAGTAGGTATAAGCTCATCTTTATCATTCTTAATGACCGTGATCCCTCCCTTCTTAGGCACTACGTGTACGGGAGAAACCCACGTTCTGTCACTTATGGGATAGATCACGTCAGCTTCTAATAGCTTAAGTATCTCTTTCTTAACAACCTCTTTCAAGTTAGGATTCAAACGCCTTTGATGTTCTATAGAAGAGGCGTTCTCATTATCCAAGTGAATCCTATGAGTGCAAAGCATTGGTGAAAGGCCCTTGATGTCACTTAGAGAGTACCCAATGGCCATCCTATACTTTCTCAACTCAGTTAAGAGCGAGTGCAACTCATCATCACTTAAGTTTTCATTAAGCCCTGAGAAAGCATACCTTAACCCTTTTGGGAGCTCCTTAAGGTCCACCTTTGGGGCTAGCAGCTCGCTCCAATCATCCTCGTGGCTGTTGCTGTTGTTTTCCTCCTTGGAACCTTCCTTAGAACCCGAGACATGACCCATGAGGCTGCTTTCTTGAACCGTTGTCCCCTCTGGAATCGAGTCATCTAGTCGATCTTGCTCTCGATGTCGTCTAGATCGAGCCGATTCACTCGATTCACTCACTCTATTTAATGTGAACAGAATGAGAGATCGAGATGCTGGGTCGATCTCAGGATTGGACCCTGAACTGATTGGAAGGCATCTTTCGATCTCAGAGTCGATTAAATTCCTAGATCGATCACCCTCCTCGATCTGACCGTCGATTGTTGCACCGGATCGAGTTGTGTTCTCGATTCTCTTGTCGATTTTACCCCCGGATTGAGTAATGTCATCGATCTCGGAGTCGATCTCTAGGCAAGCGCTTTCATCTTCAAGCACAACTTTCCTTGAATCAAGCAGGTTAACGTATTCCTAAGGCCTCTGATCTAGGTAACCGAACTCTCCTGGCTCCTTAGTCGATGCCAGCTTCAAATGATCCTCCTGAGCTAACTCTTCTAGAAACTCATCCGCTAAAGCGTCCAACGTCTCGATGTAGAAAGCTTGCCCTTCTATCGTAGGCTTCTTCAAAACCTCATTGATATCAAAGTCCAGTCTTATATCTTTACCCAAGTGCAGAGCTATCTTCCCATTCTTGACGTCTATGATGGCTTCGGCGGTGGCTAAGAACGGTCTACCGAGAATTAGTTGAGCCTTAGGTTCGTCATCCATCTCCAACACAACGAAGTCCGTAGGCACGTTTACACCGCTGATTCTTACCGGCAAGTCCTCAAGCAAACCCACAGGTAACCTCACACTCCTGTCAGCTAGTACCAACGAGATTCTACAATCTTTGAACCGGGTAAAGCCAAGTTTCTTTGCTACGGAATGAGGCATCAGATTTATACTAGCTCCGAGATCGCAAAGACAACTCTTGAACTCCAAAGGACCTAAAGCGCAGGGTATAGTGAAGCTTCCAAGATCTCCTAACTTCTTGGGAACTATCTCCTTGTGTATTACAGCGCTACATTCTTCACTAAGTACCAGCACTTCCTTGCATTCCTTATTCTTCTTCACGAGCGTATCTTTGAAGAATTTGGCGCATTTAGGCATCAAGGCAAGGCAGTCCACGAGAGGTAGCTTGATTTCTACGTCCTTAAGATGCTTCTCAAACAAGATTCTATGCTTCTCTATGAGTTGCTTCTTGAAGCGGCCAGGAAAAGGTAGCTTGGGTAAATACGGTGGGGGCACATAAGCATCCTTCTCCTTAGCAGCTTGCCAAGGAAATATTCTAGATTTAATCTCATCTCTAGATTTTCTTTTCCTTTATCTAGTTACAATTTTTATAAATTCCCCAAAAATCTAGGGTATTAGTTGTAGATTTTTCCTTCTCGCTAGTCTCTTTCTCGATCTTTCGCCGCTTTTGCTCATTCTTTTGTTTGAGAATCGTGTTTCAGGCAGCAATGGCATCTAAGAGAACCAGAGAAGAGGCTGCACAGAGAGAGAATGAACAACGAGGGGTTCAAGAAGAGGGAACTCAACAAGTTCAAGAGGAGGAACCTCAGCAAGTTCATGAGAGGATCCGTTGGACTAAGGAGGAAAAGGCGGTGAAGAAGAGGTTAGAGAGGCTGCGCTTCGAGCCTACCAAGTTCGCGAGCAGAGACTTGCTGGAAAGAATGGATCTCCTCGAAGATTTTGACTTCCTTCTCCAAAACATGGGGCTTGCTTGCCTTTCAAGAATGGATTGCCCCACTTATCCGCAAGTAACCATTGATTTCCTCTCTACCTTAGCGTTTTCCTACGAGAACCCGAGCCTCCCAACTCCCTCACAAGGACATCTCACTTTCAAGGTTAAGAAGCAGTCCTATCACCTTTCCATTGAGGAGCTTTGCCATGCGTATGGACTAAACACCGCGGCTAAACAAGTGGAGTTTCCTCCTCTCAAGAACGCTAGCATCATATGGGATGTGCTATGCAATGAAAACTACAAGGCCAACACGGCTAAAATCAAGAAAGTGAGGAATCCCGTTATGAGGTACACTCACAAGTTATTGGCAAACACCTTCAGCGGGCAGGCCGTGTCTCCTACGGTGACAAAGACCGAGCTGTGTTTCCTCTTCCAAGGGATCAAGAGGATACTATGCAGCAGAGAAGAAGAGAACCACCACCCGCTGATGGATGACCTTGGAAACGATGTTAACTACGGGTGTATACTAGCATCTTCCTTGGTAAATACAAGGCATATGCTCTGAGGTGCATGGCAAGTTCAGCTTACATCGGAGGGTTTCTCATGCCACTCTTCATCCAGGCCGGTGTACCCCTTCAACGGTTCAAACCTTGCGCGGATAGAGCCTTCATAGACGAAACCTACATGCGCAACACCGATAGCTTGGGACCTACGCCAGCTACAGGATTCTTCGCCTATCAGTATTACAATGACGCGGGGAAGAAGAGTGTGTGCATCTTACCCAATGTTGCGGAGACAAACTTGGACAGCATCAGTACGAAACAGTTTTGCCCGACCCACGAGGAGTGCTACGCCCCACTTGGTACAACAATGATGCCTATTCAGTCCGCGCGTGAGCAGTCAGAGTCACCACCATCAGATGGCGCAATGCCAGCCCACTTTGAGCTTCCGAAGATGGACTCTGAGCCGCGGACCAAGGCTGAGAAGTTTCTTGCTTCGGTGGTGGAGGTGCAGCTAAAGATAACCAAGTGGCAAGGGAAGATGATCAAGAAGCTTGCTAAGAAAGTCAAGGCGCTTCAAAGGAGCTCATCAGCGAAGTCTAAGGGGTCCAAGAGTGAAGAGGTTAACCAGCCCGAGAAGAGGAGGAGATCAACTGGCGGTATTGTCATCCGTGAGCAACAAGGCACCGCACAACAAGCTCGCCATTCCGTTCAAGGTTTCCCCACCGAGGATAAAGGCAAGGACATAGCCCAACACTCATCTAGCACGAGCAGCTCCGCTGGAACATCCTCAAGTTCCAGCGGAGTTTAGCTCCAAGGTACCAACAACCTTCCATTGTACATATCGTTCATGTTTTCATGATTTTTGCTTTGTGTTCTGAGCTCTCTCAAATTTGTTTGCCACCAGGACGGTGTCATTCAAGTTTGGGGGAGTGTGTGTGTTATTTGACATGTTTTTTTTGCTCTTATTTTTATCTTTGCATCCTTTGAGTCTTGCATACATCTAAGGTTTAGAAAAGAAAAGAAAAAAAATGGTTAAGATTTTTAAAAATTTTTCAAAAAAATTCATGTAGTTGCATTCACATTGTTAAGCATTTAAGGATTGAGTCTAGAATAAGCATCTAGGTTGTTTACATTTGCATAAGGGGTTAAAGTTTTCTTAAAAAGATGTTTTAAGCTCATGGATTGTTTCAATGCCCTAGTTAGTAGTTCTCTAATGCTTTGCTCACGCTTTGAAAGTAAGTCCTTACCATGCTTGGATCACTTGTTTTGATTTTCGTGACTTGAATTGAACACTCATGATTTGAAACTTGTCCTAATACGTGAGAACCCAAATTTGAATTTTTAAATATCATTCTTATGCATTTGAAATTGAACACATGGATCTTAAAAATATTTAGGCTCTCTCCTTCCTTTTACCACTCTTTGTGAGGCTAAGTAGAACTCCCACCTTGACCCTTACCTTTCTTTGAAGCCAAGTTTTCGTGTGTGATATCATTGTGAGGCCTCTTTCGGTTTGAACTTAGCATAACGTGTTCATTTAGGCGACATGATTAGGTTCTCATATGATTGCTAGCTTTGCATTTTGAAGCTAGATGTAGGCTTAGGATAAGTTTGGGGGATCATTGGGGTTACTTTCATGTTTATACGTTTTCGGTTTCAAAAGAGTTTGGTATTTGAAGTGAACAAAAGGTTTTAAGTGAAAGGCTTTTTGTTTAAAATGTATAATGCTCTAATAATTTCAGAAGATAGCTCTCTCAAAATAAAATAAAATAAAAAAAGAGAAAAAAGAGCCTAAGTGCCAAAATAAAAAGAAAAGAAAAAGAAAGAAAAAAATAAAGAGAGCTATCAATAGGAAAGAAATAAGGGGCTTAATATTTTCAAACCTTTTCACTAGCCTAAAAGAGTTAAGATATTTTCTATTTTGATTTGGGGTTTGCTAAGCTTTTGCTTTGAAGATAAGGATAGATTCTAAGAGGGTGAGTGAGCTAAAAAGAAAGAAAATGAGAGGGGTTTTAGGATCATTGTTAGCTTGCGTGGGTAGATGAGAATCTGATCATGTATGCATCAATTGCCTTTACCTTTAGCATTATGCATAAAGTTCTTACCATTTTCGAGAGAAACCCTTGCTTAAAATAAACCCTCTTTAAAATGAGATCATTCTATGCTCATAGCCTTTACCCTTAGCCTAATGTGTTTTGCTTTGAAGTGAATAAGTTTGATTCATGGTTCGGTCATTAATGAATGTTAAAGGATGAGTTTCTTTGATTGTTTGGAATAGGAGAGTCACGATTTGAAATTCATTGTGTGATGAGTATGGCTAAGTTCTTTGGAGTAAGAGTGTGCGCATTGCATTTTAGAACTAGTAACTAGGGCATTGAGATTGATTCATTTGAAAGACACCTTTGCAAGAAGCTTAAACCCCTGTTTGTTTTAAAACCTCTCTCCCTTCTCTAATTTTGTTTGCTTGAGGGCAAGCAAAAGGCAATTTTGGGGGAGTTGATTGCTGCATATTTAGTGTATTTTGATATATATAAGTTAGTTTTCACGCATTTACATTGCATGTTAGGCTAGTTTGCATCGCGTTAGGTCCTAGAGTACTTTTGAACCAGCATTTGCTTGTTTCGTGCATTTTGCATCACAATCAGGTTGCTTTCGGTAACTTTGGAGCAATGAATGACTTGTGGACGCGCGAAGGCTGGTGAGGAAGTCCGTGGTCACTTGGAGAAATCAGGACTGCACGCTAAGGACCTGAGATCGAGGAGCAGATCGAGCAAGGCAGGTCATCTAGACGAGATCGATCAGAAGAACGAGTATGGAGATCGATTTGGAGTACGGACGTAGATGACGCCATGCAGATCGAGGACCGGATCTAGCTTCCAACCCGATCAGCACAAGATCGACTCAGAGATCGACCAAGAGCCATCCGATCCAAGACGAGATCGAGTGCCAGATCGAGCTTCTTGATCGATCCCAGACCAACCTTATCCATCCAGCCTGTTTTTGGACCGTAGCGAAGGGGGGGACCAGTTGCGGTTGGCCATTTTTAGGCAAAAAGCAAAGATCCCTTTCATTATTCCGTCCTGTAGACTACTTTTTATCATCTCTCTCGTTTTAAGCGATTCGCCATTGTTAGACTTCGAGCTTTTCTTGTTTGTGCTTTTGAATATTGGATCGTTTAAGTTAAATCAATCGTTTTTCATATTTAATTCGTCGTTTATTGCATTTTGTACGGTCTATTTCATGAATAGCGAGTAGTTTTATCGGGTTTTGGGGTTGAGAAGATTCGAAGGGGTCAAAAAAGGTTTTCAAGTTTGGTGTTTTCTTGTTCTTCATGGCTTTCTCTTCTAGGATGTCGAGTTCTTAAGGCTTAAAGAGTCTCACGCCAAGATCTTTATGATTAGAGAGAGCTCTTACCTTGACAGGATCCAGAGATCTCTGAAAATCGCATCCTAGAGACTAGTTACCCTTTCCGAAACGCCATGGTAGTTTAGGGGACTAGTTAAGCCGCGTGTTTGAAATCTAATTTCCTTGCCCTTCAATCTCTTTTTCCGCCAAACGCCATTGGTCTGGAGGAGAGAATGAAGGAGTGATCCATACCACACGCCATGAATGGATCTTGTTTTGTTTTCAAGGCTTAGAGAATCTCACAAAGTGAGTAGATCTAGAGTTTTCAAACCAAGCTTGGACCTTTGAGACCCTTGAACATGAATCTCAACCCAATACCCTCCTTCTTAGTATTCTTACGTCTCTGTTGATCATTCACTTGTTATCTGTTGCATCCTGGTCATTAGTTTCGTTGCATTTGAACTTTTAGACGAGATCGATCGTGGTTGCTCGATCTAGTGGTCGATCCTGTGGTCGATCCACTAGTCGATTTTTATAAATTCATAGCTTTGCATTTTAATCATTCTGTTTGTTCGTCGTGGTAGTTCACTCGTTCCTGGTAATTTTAAAATAGTTTTTCCTTGCATTTAATCGTTGCATCTAGTTTTTAGGATTTTCACAAAACCGTTCATCATTTGCCTAGCTTTACTCGATCCTTGCATTCTCATTGCACTTTCTAGCTCCTAGGTTGGATTGATTCCTCTTGCATGCTATATTACGACTGTGTGCTGCTTGAGTTTTGATAACCTCCTGTTGCATTGCATCACTCCCTTTTGATATTGCTAAAAAGCTGTTATCACGAGCCTCAGCACGTCCACGAATCTTCCAAGATTCCAAAGTACCCGAAAACAACCTGAATGCAATGCAAAATGCAAGAAACATGCATATGCTGGTGCAAGAATACTCTAGGACCTAAAGTGATGCAAACTAGCCTAAAGTGCAATGTAAATGCATGATAAACTAACTTATATGTATGCAAAATACATGAAATATGCAGCAATATCAACTCCCCCAAACTTGCCTTTTGCTTGCCCTCAAGCAAACAAAATTCAAGAAGGGAGAGAGGTTTTAAAACAAACGGGGGTTTAAGCTTCTTGCAAAGGTGTTTTTCAAATGAATCAATCTCAACGTCCTAGTTACTAGTTCTAAAATGCAATGCGCACACTCAAACTCCAAAGAACTTAGCCATACTCATCACACAATGAATTTCAAATCATGACTCTCCTATTCCAAACAATAAAAAAAACTCATCCTTTAACATTCATTAACGATCGAACAGTGAATCAAACTTATGCACTTTAAAGCAAAACACATTTAGCTAAGGGTGAAGGCAATAAGCATAGATTGATCTCATTTTAAAGAGGGTTTCACAATGCAATGGGTTTCTCTCGCGAATGGTATGAACTTTATGCATAATGCTAAAGGTAAAGGCAATTGATGCATACGTGATTAGATTCTCATCTACCCTTGTACACTAACAATGATCATAAAACCCCTCTCTTTGTCTTTTTCTTTTAGCTCACTCACCCTCCTAGAGACTACCCTTATAAGCTCAAAACCAAATAAAAAAAATAGAAAACATTTTTTTACTCTTTAGGTTAGTGAAAAGGCTTGAAAATATTTTAGCTCCTTAATTTTTCTTATTGATAGCTCTCTTATTCTTTTCTTTTTATTTTAGCACTTAGGCTCTTTTTTTTTTTTTTTATTTTACTTGAGAGAGCTATCTTCAGAAATACTTAGAGCATTATACATTTTGAAAACAAAGCCTATCACTTAAAACCTTTTGTTCACTTCAATTACCAAACTCTTTTGAAACCGAAAGCATATAAACATGAAAGCAACCCCATCAAACCCCCAAACATATCCTAAGCCTACATCTAGCTTCAAAATGCAAAGCTAGCAATCATATGAGAACCTAATCATGTCGCCTAAACTTAACACGTTATGCTAAGTTCAAACCGAAAGGAGGCCTCACAATGATGTCACACAAGAAAGCTTGGTTTAAAAGAAAGGTAAGGGTGATGGTGGGAGTTCTACTTAGGCTCACAAAGAGTAGTAAAAGGAGGAAGAGAGCATAAATATTTTTAAGAACCATGTGTTCATTTTCAAATGCATAAGAATGATATTTAAAAATTCAGATTAGGGTTCTCACTTATTAGGACAAGTTTCAAATCATGAGTGTTCAATTCAAGTCACGAAAATCAAAACAAGTGATCCAAGCATGGTAAGGACTTACTTTCAAAGCATGAGCAAAGCATTAGAGAACTACTAACTAGGGCATTGAAACAATTAATGAGTTTAAAACACCTTTTTACGAAAACTTTAACCCTTATGCAAATCTAAACAACCTAGATGCTTAAAAATTCTAGACTCAATCATAAAATGCTTAATAATGTGAATGTAACTACAAGAATTTTTTTGAAAATTTTTTAAATTTTTAAAAATTTTACCAATTTTTTCCTTTTCTTTTCTATGCCTTAGATGTATGCAAGACTCAAGGGATGCAAAGAGAAAATAAGAGCAAAATAAACATGTCAAGCCACACACATACTCCCCCAAACTTGAATGACATCGTCCCGGTGGCAAACAAATTCGAGAGAGCTCAAAACACTAAGCAAAAATCAACAAAATATGAGCAGTATGTACAATGGAAGGTTGTTGGTACCTCGGGTATAGCCTCGGCTGGAACTTGAGGATGTTTCAGACAAGCTAGATATTATGGCTTTGCTTTTTTGAGGCTGGCTCTTGGAGAGAGAGACGCGCCGGCTGAATGTTGCTGCCTTGAGCCTCACGGATGACAACTCCACCAGTTGAAAGCCACCTCTTCTCGGATTGCTGGACCTCCTCACTCACAGCCTGCTTTTGCGAAGCTTCTTGAAGCGCCTTGACCTTCTTGGCAAGCTTCTTGATGACTTTGCTCTGCCACTTGTTGATCTTCTGTTGCATCTCCACAACAGAAGCAAATAACTTTTCTGTCTTGGTCCGCGGCTCAAAGTCAAGCTTAGGGAGGACAAAGGCTTCGAGCATCTCATCATATGTGGCTGGAGACTCTGATCTAGGGCAAGTAGCCTGCTTAATGGTTCCCGTGGCTCCTAGAGGAGCAAAGCACTCCTCTATGCTTGGAAGAAACTCGATGTTCCCAATTCCCAACAGCTCAGTCTCGGTTTGGTTTGGCAAGATGCACGCCCTCTTCTCATTCTCCTCATCAATGAATAAGTATTCAAAGAAGCCCTTGGCTGGCGTGCATCCCAAGCTATCAGTGTTCCTTAGATACGTCTCGTCCATGAAGGCTTATCCGGAAGGGGAGTGAAGTTCTGAAGCGGTACGCCGGTTTGCACGAACAACGGTGTTAGGAAACCGCCAATCTGTGATGATCTTGCCTTGCATCTCAAGGTATACAAAGGATATGCTTAAGGCCTTGGAACAAAAAGGAAAGCTCTGTCTTGGTCACCGTGGGGGCTACGGACCGACCACTAAATGTGTTGGCCATCAGCTTCGAAGTGTAACGTAGCACCGGGTTCCTCACTATCTTGATCTTCGCGGTATTCGCCTTGTAGTCTTCATTGGCGATGAGGTCCCAAAAATCATTTGCTTGAGTGAAGGAGGAAAACTCAACATATGTTGCAGCTGCATCGAGGCCATAAGCTTGGCAAAGCTCGGGGATTGAGAGACTGAAGGCTTGGCGTTTTATCTTGAAGAAGAGGCGGCCTTGAGAAGGAATTGGGACGCTAGGATTCTCGTACGCAAACTCCAAAGTGGCAAGGAAGTCGATTGTCACTTTGGGATAGGTTGGGCAATCCATCTGTGACAAACACCTCAGCCATATCTTCTGGAGGAGCAGATAAAAATCTCCTAGAATCCCCATCTTGGCCAGCAATCCTCTGTCTGCAATCTTACTTGGCTCAAACCTCAGCCTTTGAAGCCGTTCCTTGTCCCGTTTCACATCCTTACTCCAACGAACCGTCTCCTGAACAGCCACTTCTTGGTTTCCTCCTCTTGTGCTGTCTCTTCTCTCGTTCTTTTGGGAACCATTGTGCCTGAAACAAGCTTCTCAAGCAAAGCAATGTTCAAAACAGCGATACGTTGAGAGAAAAAGAGAAGCAAAGAAGAAAACTTATAACTAATACCCTAGAATTTTGGGGGATTTATAAAAATTATAACAAAATAATAGAGAATCATATCTAGAGATAGAGAGAAATCTAGAATTTTTCCTATTATCAAGCTATTTTTAAAAATTCAAACTGTCCTAGCATCTAAAACAATCAAAGCGAATAAAAAGATTCGAAAATACCTTTGCAAAGATTGAAAAAAGATGTTGTTAGCCTTTAGAAAACAATAATTCACACTCTCTTTTGCTTAACAACTCGAGAAAATAAGAATGAGAGAGTGTGAAAGTGGTTGAAAACATTTAAAGGCTAACAAAAACAAAACCATGGGTAGAAGCTAAACGTATAGGGTGTGCGTCCTCTCGTGATCGACTGTGTCACACGATCCGTCTACTCGATCTCGTCTAGATCGACTAACTCCTCTCGATTCATTAGCTCGATCTAGTAAAGATCGAGCCAGGATGAGTCGATCTAGCACTCGATCTCTAGCTTATACTCGCCCCTTCTTAGTCCTTTTGGATCTAAGATCATGCTCAGAAATCCCTTATACCTGTTCCTACACACTCATAAGATAAAAACATAAAGCTGAAAGAGAAATAAAGCAAAATATGTACAAGATAGACATGTGAATGCCTCCCAAGTGCGCTTTCCTTAACGTCTTTAGCTAGGCTTTACTTGGTTTAGGCAGATGGTGGGTCTTGGAGAAGCATTGAGGTGCTCTCCTTGTCAAATGCACTCGGCATGTATGGCTTAACTCTGTGTCCGTTCACTGTGAATGCTTTCCCACTCTTGCCTTCCAACGTTACAGCTCCGTAGGGCAATACCTCCTTGATTTCATACGGACCGCTCCATCGTGACTTTAGCTTTCCTGGAAAGAGCATGAGCCTTGAATTGTAAAGCAGCACCTAACTCCCTTCCTTAAGCTCCTTAGGTACCAACTTCTTGTCGTGAGCAGCCTTAGTACGCTCCTTGTAGATCCTAGCGCTTTCGTAAGCATCCAGCCTTAGCTCATCAAGTTCGTGCAGCTGGATCATACGCTTCTCCTGAGCCATCTTTAGATCAAAATTCAGCCGCTTCACAGCCCACAATGCCCTATGTTCCAGCTCAAGGGGGAGGTGACATCCTTCACCGTAGAGAAGAGTGAAAGGAGTAGTACCAATGGGCGTTTTGAAAGCAGTCCGGTAAGCCCACAAAGCGTCATCTAACTTCACTGCCCCATCCTTCCGAGTTGTCCCAACTGTTCTCTCAAGTATCGCCTTGATCTGTCGGTTAGAGACCTCCACATGGCCACTCGTTTGAGGGTGGTAAGGTGTAGCTTCACGCTATACTTCCTTAGAAGGTTTTCAAACAACTTGTTGATGAAATGGCTTCCCCTGTCGCTTATCACAACCTTGGGTACTCCAAACCTCGGGAAAATGATGCTCTTAAAGAGCTTGATCACCACCTTAGAGTCGTTTGTAGGGGAAGCAATGGCCTCAACCCATTTAGAAACGTAGTCAACAGCAACCAAAATGAACTTGTTGCCGTAAGAAGAAGGAAACGGCCCCATAAAGTCTATGCCCCATACGTCAAAGACGTCTACCTCAAAGATGGGAACCTGAGGCATCTCGTTCCTCTTAGTGATGTTCCCCGCTCGTTGACAAGCTTCGCAACTTATCACAAACTCATGGGTGTCTTTGATGATGGACGGCCACCTGAAACAGGCTTGCAAGACCTTAGTGGCGGTTTTGAATGAAGCAAAGTGCCCGCCAAACGAAGAGCCATGGCAGAAAAAGATGATATCTCTTGCTTCCTCCTTCGTCACGCGTCTCCTGTATAGGCTGTCAACACCTCTCTTGTATAAATAGGGCTCGTCCCAAAAGTAATGGCTTACGTCCCTCATGAACTTCTTCATGTGATAGTTGTCAAGATGCGAAGGCTCTTCCCCACATGCCAAGTAGTTCACAATGTCCGCGTACCAAGGAAGATCCTCCTCTTTGAAGCTCATAACCTCCCCAAACTGCCCTTCTATGTTTCCACAAACAGCCGTAGTGATCACCATGAGTTGTTCCTCGGGGAGCGAATCATCTAAAGGTAGAGACTCGTTGATTCTTAACCGAGAGAGATGGTCAGCAACACCGTTCTCTATCCCTTTCTTGTCTTTAATCTCCATGTCAAACTCCTAAAGAAGAAAAATCCATCTCAAAAGCCTCGGCTTAGTGTCCTTCTTGGAATAGATGTACCTCAAAGCCGCGTGATCTGTGTAGACAATGGCCTTGGAACCCACGAGGTATGGCCGGAACTTCTCAAAGGCAAACACTACTGCCAATAGCTCCTTCTCCGTAGTAGTATACCTTGTTTGCGTGTCATCCAAGGTTCTTGAAGCATAGTAAATCACGTGCAGCTTTCTAGCTTTCCTTTGACCTAGAACGGCTCCCATGGCAGTCTCACTAGCATCGCACATAATCTCGAACGGTAGAGTCCAGTCTAGTGCTTGCACTATAGGCACGGATACTAAAGCTTCCTTAATGGTCACGAAAGCTTGCAAACACTCCTCATCAAAGACGAAATCAGCCTCCTAGCACAACAGCCGTGTAAGAGGGCGTGCAATCTTAGAAAAATCCTTGATGAAGCGTCTGTAGAAGCCAGCGTGTCCCAAGAAACTCATCACTCATTTAACATTAACCGGCAGCTCAAGACTCATCATCACCTCAACCTTAGCCTTATCAACCTTAATGCCCTTCTCTGATATATTTTGACCAAGCATGATCCCTTCCTTCACCATGAAGTGACATTTCTCCCAATTAAGCACCAAGTTTGTGTCCTCACAATGCTTTAGTACCTTGCAAAGATTCAACAAACACGCAGAAAAGGATGCACCATAGACAGAGAAGTCATCCATAAACACCTCTACCATATCTTCTATTAGATCGGAGAAGATCGACATCATACACCGCTGAAAAGTAGCCGGTGCGTTACACAACCCGAATGGCATCCTTCGATACGCGAAGGTACCATAAGGGCATGTAAAGGTCGTCTTCTCCTGATCGTTTGGATGGATTGGTATTTGGAAAAATCCACTATATCCATCAAGAAAGCAATAGTAGGGATGATTAGCAAGTCTTTCAAGCATTTGATCCATAAAAGGCAAGGAAAATGATCCTTTCTAGTAGCAAGATTAAGCTTCCTATAGTCAATACACATACGGTGTCCTGTAATAGTTCTAGTAGGTATAAGCTCATCTTTGTCAACCCACGTGCTGTCACTTCTTAGACACACCAGGTACGGGAGAAACCCACGTGCTATCACACTTATGGGATAGACCACGTCAGCTTCAAAAAGCTTAAGAATCTCTTTCTTAACAACCTCTTTCAAATTAGGATTCAAACGCCTTTGATGTTCTATAGAAGAGGCGTTCTCATTATCCAAGTGAATAATGAGAACGGCTACCCAATTTGCTTCTTCTTGGCTTAGCTGTAACTCCTCTTGGTTTTCATCAGCTTCACCAACAAAGTGAACATGCTTCTGATTAGCTAATACCAACTTGTCAATCTTCTCATGCAACGATTTGAGCTCTTTCTTGTGAGACTCTAACTCTGATCCTCTCGGTGCTCGGTCATAATCCTCGGCATAGTTTCCATCACTCAACGCCAGGTTTTCTATCAGCTCCATACCCTCTTCTACCTCTTGACCGAGGAAGTTCCCTTTGCTAGCTGTATCAAGCAACAACCGGATCTTTGGTGAAGCTCCACGCTATATGGTACTGAGTAGTGTCTCCTCGCTGAACCCGTGATGAGGACATTGGATCGTGTAATCTTTGAAACGCTCCATTGCCTCGTTGAATGTCTCGTTGTTCCTTTGAGTGAAAGCACTGATTTCGCTTCTCAACCGAGCTGTCTTGGTGCTTGAGAAGAACTTTGAGAGAAATGCCTTCTTACACTCAGCCCATGATGTGATGGTGCCTTGTGGGAGGGTCTTCTCCCAATGTCTAGCTTTGTCTCCGAGTGAAAAGGGGAAGAGACGCAGCTTGAAAGCATCTTCGGATATGCCATTGATCTTGATCATCCCACATACTTGCTCGAAATTGTCCAAGTGCTCCAAGGGGTCTTCCATTGCTAAGTTGTGGAACTTGTTGTTTTGCACCATGGAGATGAAACCTGGCTTGATCTCGAAGTTATTGTTTTGTACCGGAGGATGAGTGATCCCAACCCTATTGTGGTGGGTATTGGGAGCATCTCCGGCTCCTATGATCCTCGGTGGTCTAGCCGCGTGTTGGGGGTTTCCATTGCCCCGTCCTGCTAGAGGAGGTCCTTCTGGATGCTCGTGTTCAGCCATAGCTTCAAAGTCAACCAAACCGTGCTGAACAATCTCCTCAAAGGCTCTTGTTTGCTCCCTGACTCTCCTTTGTCGTGAGTGACCAAGTTGATGAATGTTGTCTAAGGGTTGTAGAAGATTGTTGTCTCCCCTTGAACGAAGATTCATGTACCTGAAAACACACGTTTGAGAGTAGATGTATTAGTAACTTGAAAAAGGTAAAGACTTAGTCTTTGCTAAGACCCAAATCTCTATGTTCTCTAAACAATCCTAGAACGGCAACGGCGCCATTTGATAAACGATTTCTTATGCTCGTGTTATGCAGCAGAGAGGTTATCAAAACTCTAATGCACGCAATGTTGTAGTAAAGCAAGCAGGAGAGTGTCAATCCACTTCTAGGAGATAGAGAATGCACAGAGAATGCAAGGTCCTAAGCAAATCTAAGCAAAAATGAGACAGTTTATGGGAAAATATCAAAGAACTAGATGCAGCAACCTAAACAGAGTGAAACCTATTTTAAAAATACTAGAAAGGAAGCAACTACCACGAGAAACAAACAGATTAATTAAAGGAAAGAGCTTCAAATTGTTAAAATTCGACTAGTGGATCGACCACAGGATCGACCACTAGATCGAGCAGTAACGATCGATCTCGTCTAAAACCGTAAGAACAACAAATCTAATGACCAGGATGCAATCAGATAACAAGCGAAAGATGAAATGAGACTTAAAGATTCTAAAAGAAAGGGCTTAGGGTTGAGATTCATGTAAAGGGTTTCAAAGGATCGATCTTGGGTTTGAAACTTTAGATCGACTCACTTGGTGAGGATCTCTAAGCCTTGAAAACAAAACAAGATCTATCTGTGGCTTTCGGTATAGATCACTCTTTCATCCTCTCCTCCAAACCCATGGCTTTTGGTGGAAAGAGAGGTCGGAAGGCAAGGAAAACAGATTTCAAGTAATGGCTTAACTAGTCCCCCAAACTTCCATGGCTTTTGGGAAGGGGTAACTAGTCTCTAAGGTGTGATCTTCCGAGGCTCCTGGATCCTGTCAAGGTAAGGAACCTCTCGGATCATGAAGCTCTTGGCGTGAGAGTCTTCAAGCATTAAGCTTTCAACACCTTAGAAGAGATAGCCTTTAAAACGTTTAGAAAACAAACCAAGATCGAACCTTTTCTACCCCTTAATCCTCTCAACCCCGAACCCAAAGTAAACTACTCGCTACACATAGAGTAAATCAAGCAAAGCAGAAGAAACGAGACGATAAACATGAAAGAAAAACTGGATTAAACAATAAAGATTCGAATACAAAAGCTTCAAAGAAAAACAAGAGTTTCAACAATGGTGTTCTTCGTTAAACAAGAGAGAAAACATGAAAGAAAGGATAAGGATCTAAAAGTTATTGAAAAAGCATCTCGCCGCCTTGCCTAAAATGCCCAAACAAGCCAATGGTCCCCCCTTCGCTAACAGCCAAAAACGGTTGAAAGGACAGAAATCGACCACTGGATCGAGTGGTTCTCTCGATCACATCTGGGCATCGTGTCTTCGGCTCGATCAGGGTCTCGATCTTCATCGGCGAATCGAGTGTTGCATCCGATCTCGGTATCGATCTTCGGGTGGATCGAGTGGTGTACTCGATCTGGCTCTCGCTCTGCATGGTGTCATTTACGTCCGTACCGATTGATCGATCAATTCACTCGATCTCCGTCTCGATCATTCTCCTGGGATCGCCTAGTTGGCTCGATCTTCTGGTCGATCAACTCCTAGATCGACCGGCCATGCTCGATCTGCTCCTCGATCACTGGTCCTTAGCATATTTCTGAGCTCCCACGAACTGCTACATCAGCCTCCACACGCCCACGAACCTCCATGCCTCCAAAGCAGCCAGAAACAACCTGAATGTGATGAAAAATGCAAGGAAAATACATATGCTGATGCAAGAATACTCTAGGACCCTAAGTGATGCAATCTAACCTAAAACATGATACAAATGCATGAAAAACTAACTAATGAGTATGCAAAATGTATGCAATATGCAATAACATCAGGAGCTCCGTAAGGTCTACCTTTGGGGCTAGCAGCTCGCTCCAATCATCCTCGTGGCTGTTGCTGTTGTATTCCTCCTTGGAACCCTCCTTAGAACCCGAGACATGACCCTTTAGGCTGCTTTCTTGAACGTTGTCTCCTCTAAAATCGAGTCATCCAGTCGATCTTGCTCTCGATGTCATCTAGATCGAGCAGTTTCACTCGATTCACTCACTCGATTTAAGGTGGATCGAATGAGAGACCGAGACGCTGGGTCGAATCTCCGGATTGGACCCTGAACTGATCGGAAGGCATCTCTCGATCTCGGACTCGATTAATTTCCTGGATCGATCACCCTCCTCGATCTGACTGTCGAAAGTTGCACCGGATCGAGTTGTGTTCTCGATTGTCCTGTCGATTTTGACCCCTGGATCGAGTAATGTCATCAGTCTCAGAGTCGATCTCTAGGCAAGCGCTTTCATCTTCAAGCACAACTTTCCTTGAATCAAGCAGGTTAACGTATTCCTGAGTCCTCTGATCCAAGTAACCGAACTCTCCTGGCTCCGTAGTCAATGCCAGCATCAATTGATCCTCCTGAGCCAACTCTTCTAGCAACTCATCCGCTAAAGTGTCCAACATCTCAATGTAGAAAGCTTGCCCTTCTATCGTAGGCTTCTTCATAACCTCATTGATATCAAAGTCCATCCTTATATCTTTACCCAAGTGCAGAGCTATCTTCCCATTCTTGACGTCTATGATGGCTCTGGCGGTGGCTAAGAACGGTCTACCGAGAATGAGCGGATCCTTAGGTTCTTCATCCATTTCCAACACAACGAAGTCCATAGGCACGTTTACACCGCTGATTTTCACTGGCAAGTCCTCAAGCAAACCCACGGGTAGCCTCACGCTCCTGTCAGCTAGTACCAACAAGATTCTACAATCTTTGAACCAGGTAAAGCCAAGTTTCTTTGCTATGGAATGAGGCATCAGATTTATTCTAGCTCCGAGGTCGCAAAGACAACTCTTGAACTCCAAAGGACCTAAAGCGCAAGGTATAGTGAAGCTTCCAGGGTCTCCCAACAAGTGACCTGTATCAGTTAGGGTATGGCCAATATGTAGCTCGGTATTGCCTCCCTTGAAGTGTTCCCTTCCTTAGAGCTTAACACCTCTTTCCTTAGCTCGAAACTGGTTCTTAAGAACACTCCTGAACACCAAAGCAAACAAGAAAAACATGAAAACGCAA
Source organism: Thlaspi arvense (assembly GCA_911865555.2). Classification (NCBI taxonomy): domain Eukaryota; kingdom Viridiplantae; phylum Streptophyta; class Magnoliopsida; order Brassicales; family Brassicaceae; genus Thlaspi; species Thlaspi arvense. Next base: position 20,210,778 of record OU466860.2, read on the forward strand.
ATAATGTAGACTGGGATAACATGGGAATACCTCCCAAGAGTGCTTGTTTATAGTCACTAAGCTTGACTTTTCTTGCTCCTTAGTAAAGTTGAAAGGGAGTTAGAGAACTTCCTGGTGGATCCTTTCCTGAATGGCATGTGAATGTGGTGGTGGTTGGTGGGTCTAGAACGTGGCAAGTTATTGATGAAATCTTCTCAGGACTACTCATGCTTCTTCCTTTGACCTTCGTGGTGATTCCATTGATCTTTAGCAAAGCAAAGGGGTTGGACTTACCCTTACTCTTTATCTTGTATTCAGTTTTACCATTCTCGTACACATATGGCTTCAAGATCAAACCACCCTCCAGTGGACCAAGCAATATATCCTTGTTGCTCTCTGATGTACCCACCATATGGACCTCCTCTTTGATTGTTGTTTCATGCTCCTAAAATAGTGTGAGTAGGCTGCATCTATCAAAGCTTTCGCCATCATACTCATTGTGATCAACAGCCAAACTGAACTCTTTATCTTCCATTGAGAGAACTTGTTCATTCTCCAGCTCGACCCCTTTAGCTTGGGACCTCAAAACCTTTTCTTTACTCAACCTCAACTCAATGATCCCTTCCTTAGAATCAGAAACAGCACCAGCAAGGGTAAGAGAGACTTGACTAGGCTTGAAATCAATGTACCGCACGGACTTTGCAGTAGAGAGAGGTAGAAGGTTTATACTAGATCCAAGGTCACATAAGCAGCTTTTGAATACTTGACCCTCTAGCCCACAAGTGAGAGTGAACCTACCAGGATTATCTAGCTTCTTGACAACACATTCCTCAGCCTTAGTTGGAATCTCTTCTTGTGTAGTCTGATCTTTCTCAACCTTGATTGGAGCTCCTTTCAGATTATCTTCAACCTCAATCACTCTCAACTTCATTTCTGGTGCATAGAAAGTACGAAACTTCTCCATTAGTTCCTTCTTGAACCTTCCTGGAAAAGGTAGTGGAGGCTTGTAAGGAGGAGGCACATATCTTGGTTCTTTGGTTATCTCCTTAGGCGCCTCCTGTTGCTTCTCTTGACTCACTTCATTACCTTTTCCACTTCTTGGTTTTTCATTAGCTATTACCACTTCACTACCTCTTGCTTTTATTTCTTTCTTAGAGACAACCTCTTCTTCCCTTGAGACAGAATCATAGATAGCTTCCTTCTACTTCTCTACAGCCCTTACTGATTTTTCAAGTTCCCCTCCCCCCCCCCCCCCCCCCTCCCCCCCACACCTAGCACTTCAATGTCTTCATTGGTGATAGCGGGTGTCACCCTTGGAATTATGGGTACAACCTCATGGCTATATAGAAGGCTTTCAATCTCAGCAATTGAGTTTTCATTCTCTTTTTTACTAGTAAGGATACCATAGCAATACTCCAATGGCTGCTTGAAGGTAAGTGGTGCAGCTTATTTCTTCATTTGCTCTAGCCTTTGGTCAAAGGCTAGTTACTGAGCTTGGAGTTTAGACTCAAGTGTAGCTACTTGAATTGTAATATTTTGTTGCAGCTCTTGTTAGGAGTGAAGAATCTGTTTCAAGATTTGCTGTGTAGCAGGTTCTTGTGTGGAAGGAGGAGGTGAAGGTTGCTGTTGTTTTGGCTGTCTCTCCCCTTCTTGTCGCTGAATGATAGCTTGCTATTTTAGATCATTTTAGGCTGCATTTCTGATAATGGATTTTTTGGTACGCAATGCAAGCACGAGATGTTATCAAACTCAAATCCAACACTGAGATTTAGCATAGCATGCAAGTGACGTATCAATTGATATTTCTGCATATTGCATACATATAAGTTAGCTTTTCATGCACTTACATCACACTTTAGGCTAGATTGTATCACTTTAGGTCCTAGAGCATACTTGCACCCGCATACGCATGTTCCTTGCATTTTGCATCATATTCAGGTTGTTTCTGGCTACTTTGGAGTCATGGAGGTTCGTGGACGTGCTGAGGCTAGTGTGGAGATTCGTGGGAACATCGGATGTTTGCTCAGGACCAGAGATCAGGGAGCAGATCGAGCACGGCCGGTCGATCTAGATGAGATCAACCAGAAGATTGAGTAGTTCTTCCGATCCAAGGAATCTGATCGAGACACAGATCGAGTGAAGCAATCGATCAAGTGGTACAGACGTAAATGACGCCATGCAGAGACAAAGATCGAGTCTACCACTCGATCCGCCGAAGATCGATACCAGGATCGGATGCCAAACTCGATCCACCGGAGAAGATCGAGACACAGATCGAGTTGAAGACACGATGTCCGAAGATGATCGAGCAGCATGTTTGATCTGAGGTTGATCTCAGTCCTTTCAACCGTTTTTGGCCGCTAGCGAAGGGGGGGACCATCGAGCTGTTTGGCCTTCTTTGGGAAGGCGGTGATGATCTTTTCCCACACACTTTTCATTCTGATCTTTTTTATGCTTTTTTCTCTCTGATTTTGAGACGATACGCCATTGTTAGACCTTAGAGCTTTTTCTTTGAATCTTGATATTTTAAGCTTAATCAATCGTTTTTATGTTTATGAGTTTATCGTTCATGCTTATTTCGGTTATTTCCATGTGTAGCGAGTAGATTCATTTGGGTTTGAGTCCCCAGCCACGGAAGATGAGATGCCCGAGGCTTACTCCCTTCCCAAGATAGATTTCGAGCCGAGAACCAAAACTGAGAAGTTCCTAGCATCTGTTGTGGAGATGCAAAGGGAAATCAACAAATGGCAAGGCAAAATGCTCAAGAAACTTTCCAAAAAGGTCAAATCGCTTCAAGAAGGCTCGCCTAAGAAAGCTGCAAGTGAAAAGGTTCAACAACCCGAAAAGAGGAGGCTTTCAACAGGTGGAGTTGTCATCTGTGAGACTCAAGGCAGCAACATTCAACCGGCGCGTCTCTCTCTTCAAGAGCCAGACTCCAAAGGCAAAGCCGTAGTATCTAACTCCTCTGGAACATCCTCAAGTTCCATCTGAGACTAGACCCGAGGTAACAACCTTCTTCCATTGTACATACCGCTCATGTTTGCTTCTTTTTGCTTTGTGTTTTGGTGCTCCTTTGAATTTGTTTGCCACCGGGACGGTGTCAAGCAAGTTTGGGGGAGTATGTGTGTGGTTTAACATGTGTTTTCTGATCTTATTTTCCTTTTAGCATCCTTGAGTCTTTATTGCATAAAAATTTTCACAAAAATTCATGTAGTTGCATTCATCTTGTTAAGCATTTTAGGATTGAGTCTAGAATTTCAAAGCATCTAGGTTGTTCACATTTGCATATGGGGTTAGAGTTTTTAAACTCATGAATTGTTTCAATGCCCTATTTAGTAGTTCTCAAATGCTTTGCTCATACTTTGAAAGTAAGTTCTTACTATGCTTGGATCACTTGCTATGATTTTCGTGACTTGAATTGAACTCTCATGATTTGAAACTTGTCCTAATAAGTGAAAACTTTAATCTGAAATTTTAATTTTTTCCTTATGCATTTGAAAATGAACACATGGATTTAAAAATATTTAGGCTCTCTTCTCCCTTTCACCACTCTTTGTGAGCCTAAGTAGAACTCCCACCTTGACCCTTACGTTTCTTTGAAGCCAAGCTTTCTTGAGTGACATCATTGTAAGGACTTTTTCCGGTTTGAACTTAGCATAAAGTGTTAGGTTTAGGCGACATGATTAGGTTCTCATATGACTGCTAGCTTTGCATTTTGAAGCTAGATGTAGGATTAGGATAAGTTTGGGGGATCATTGGGGTTGCTTTCATGCTTTCATGCTATCGATTTCAAAAGAATTTGGTATTTGAAGTAAGAAAAAGGTTTTAAGTGAAAGGTTTGTGTTTTGAATTGTTTATGCTCTAATAATTTCAGAAGATAGCTCTCTCAAAAAATAAATAAATAAATAAATAAATAAATAAATAATAATAAAGAGAAAAGAAAAGAGCCTAAGTGCCAAAATAAAAGAAAAGAAAAAGAAAGAAAAAAATAAAGGGAGCTATCAATAAGAAAAAAATGATTTCTGTTTTGTTTTGGGGGTTGCTAAGCTTTTGCTTTGAGAAAAGGGTAGATTCTAAGTGGTGAGTGAGCTTAAAAGAAAATAAATGAGAGGGGTTTAGGATTATTGTTAGTTTACATGGGTAGATGAGAATCTGATCATGTATGCATCAATTGCCTTCACCTTTAGCATTATGCATAAAGTTCTTACCATTTTTTGAGAAAAACCCTTGTTTTAATTAAAAACCCTTTATAATGAGATCATTCTATGCTCATAACCCGCACCCTTAGCCAAATGTGTTCTACTTTAAAATGCATAAGTTTGATTCATGGTTCGGATATTAATGAATGTTAAAGGATGAGTTTCTTTGATTGTTAGAAATAGGAGAGTCATGATCTGAATTTCTTTGTGTGATGATTATGGCTAAGTTCTTTGGAGTATGAGTATGCACATTGCATTTTAGAACTAGTAACTAGGACATGGAGATTGATTCATTTGAAAGGCACCTTTGCAAGAAGCTTAAACCCCCGTCTGTTCTAAAACCTCTCTTCCTTGAGGGCAAGCAAGAAGTAAGTTTGGGGGAGTTGATATTGCTGCATATTGCATGTATTTTGTATACATATAAGTTAGCTTTTCATGCACTTACATCACACTTTAGGCTAGATTGCATTACTTTAGGTCATAGAGCATTCTTGCACCCGCATACGCATGTTCCTTACATTTTGCATCATATTCAGGTTGTTTCTGGCTACTTTGGAGTCGTAGAGGTTCGTGGACGTGCTGAGGCTAGTGTGGAGATTCGTGTGAACATCGGATGTTTGCTAAGGACGAGAGATCGGGGAGCAGATCGAGCACGGCCGGTCGATCTAGATGAGATCGATCAGAAGATCGAGTAGTCCTTCCGATCCAAGGAATCTGATCGAGACACATATCGAGTGAAGCAATCGATCAAGTGGTACAGACGTAAATGACGCCATGCAGAGCGAGAGCCAGATCGAGTCTACCACTCAATCTGCCAAAGATCGATACCAAGATCGGATGCAACACTCAATTCACTGGAGAAGATCGAGACACATATCGAGTTGAAGACACGATGTCCGAAGATGATCGAGCAGCATGCTCGATCTCGAGGTCAATCTCAGTCCTTTCAACCGTTTTTGGCCGCTAGCTAGGGGGGGGACCATCAAGATGTTTGGCCTACTTTGGGAAGGCGGCGATGATCTTTTCCCACACACTTTTTATTCTGATCTTTTTTATGCTTTTTTCTCTCTGGTTTTGAGACGATACGCCATTGTTAGACCTTAGAGCTTTTTCTTTGAATCTTGATATTTTAAGCTTAATCAATCGTTTTTATGTTTATGAGTTTATCATTCATGCTTATTTCGGTTATTTCCATGTGTAGCGAGTAGATTCATTTGGGTTTCGGGGTTGAGAGGATTCACGGGGTCTAAAGGGTTTTCAAGTTTGTTGTTTTCTCGTTCTTAATAGCTTTCTCTTCTAGGATGTTGAGTTCCTAAGGCTTAAAGAGTCTCACGCCAAGATCTTTATGATCAGAGAGGTCTCTTACCTTGACAGGATCCAGAGATCTCTAAAAATCACATCCTAGAGACTAGTTACCCTTTCCCAAACGCCATGGTAGTTTAGGGGACTAGTTAAGCAATGTTTTTGAAATCTAAGTTCATTGCCCTTCAACCTCTCTTTCCAACAAACGCCATGGGTTTGGAGGAGAGGATGAAGGAGTGATCCATACCGCAAGCCACGAATGGATCTTGTTTTGTTTTCAAGGCTTAGAGAATCTCACAAAGTGAGTAAATCTAAAGTTTTAAACCCAAGCTCGGACCTTTGAAACCCCTGACCATGAATCTCAACCCTAGACCCTTCTTTCTTAGCATTCTTACATCTTCGTTAAACATTTGCTTGATACTCGTCGCATCCTGGTCATTAGTTTCGTTGCACTTGCATTTTTAGACGAGATTGATCATTGTTGCTCGTTCTAGTGGTCGATCCCGTGGTCGATCCACTAGTCGATTTTTATAAATTCATTGCTTTGCATTTTAATCATTCTGTATGTTCCTAGTGGTAGTTTGATCATCTCTGGTATTTTTAAAATAGTTTTGCATTCCATTTGGTTGGTACATATAGTTTTTAGGATTTTCACAAAATCGCTTGTCATTTGCTTAGCTTTATACTACCCTTGCATTCTCTTTGCACTTTCTAGCTTCTAGGATTGGATTGATTCCTCTTGCATTGTGCTACAACTGTATGCTGCTTGAGTTTTGATAACCTCCTGTTGCATAGCATCACACCTAAGAAAAATCTTGTTATCGTCAATCCACACCTAGGAGTAGGAAGTTCACTAAGAATGCAAAGGTTGAGCAAAGCTAAGCAGATTATGAAAATGATTGGTAAAATCTTTAAAAACTAAATGCTACATCAAATGCAATGCAAAACAATTTTAAAATCCTTGGAAGAGGGTCAACTACCACTAGGAATAAGCAGAAAGTCTAAAATGCAAAGCTATTGAAAACTAAAAATCAAATAGTGGATCGACCACTGGATCGACCACTAGATCGAGCAGATTGAGCTAGGCAGGTCGTTTTGGACACAATGGATCCATGGAGAGTTCGTGGACATGCTAAGGATCAAGGAGGAGCTCGTGGACACTTCGGAGAAATCAGCCTTGTTACAAGGGAACCGAGTTCGAGTGGCAGATTGAGCTTGGCAGGTCGATTTAGACGAGATCGACCAGAAGATCGAGTGACTCAAGTCGTTTCAAAGAGGAAGATCGAGACCAAGATCGACTGATGTGATCGATCGTGAGTAGGGACGTGGATTACGCAATGCAGAACGAGAGCCAGATCGAGACCATGACTTGATCACTCAAGGATCGAATAGAAGATTGAGCAAAGGAGGACGATCCATGAAGAAGATCGAGCCAGAGATCGAGTGACCCAAGTCGATCTCTGGGACCTTATCCGGCCAGCTCATTTTTGGAGCGTAGTGAGGGGACCATTAGGGTTGTTTAGCAATTTTGGGCAAAGAAGGGACATCACTTTCATTACCCACACTTTTTCTTATCTTTTTTCGAGCTTTTTTTTCTCTCTTAGGCGATTTCGCCATTGTTGAATCTTTTAAGCTTTTGAACTTTGTAAAACCTTAATCTTTAATTAACCATTGAGTATTTTCTTAATCGCTTTAGCTTACTCATGTTTACCTTTCTTTCCTTTGCATTTGAATCGGTTTTAACTATGTGTAGTGAGTAGTAATCTTTGGGTTTAAGGTTGGGACGATTTAGAGGGTTTAAGGGTTTAAGCTTGGAGTTTTTTCTTGTTCTTAACTCATTCTCTTCTTGGATTTGGGGGCTTAATTCCTAAAGAGTCTTGGGAAAGATCTTTATGATCTCAGAGATCTCCCTACCTTAGCAGGATTCAGGAGTCTCATAAAACCAAATCCAAAAGGCTAGGTCATCCTTTTCCACACATCATGGATGCTTAGGGAGCTAGTTAAGCCACTTTTTTTAGATCTACGATTTATGCTCTTCGGCCTAATTTTCCACTATACACCATAGGTTAGGAGGAGAGGTTGAGGAAGGGATCTATGCCATACACCATGGATAGATCTGTTTTAGCTTCTGAAGGCTTAGAAATAGCAGAAAAAGTGTAGATTTGTGTTTTCAAAACCCAAGCTTGAATCTTTAACCTTCTTAATATGACCCTCAACCTTTGATCCTTCTTTTATCATTTCCTAGTCATAAAATTTGCATCTTTAGTCTTTAAAAGTTATTGCTCTAAGTTGTTAGAAATTCCCTGTTTATCTGCCTTCAGCTTTCAATTTTTAGTAATTAGTAGTTTTGCATTTACTAGTAGTTTTTAACCCTCTTCAAGGGATTTTAAAATAGTTTTCATAGTCGTTTGGTCCTTGCATTTAGTTTTTATCGATTTTACCTTCCATTTTCCCGATTCTTCTTAGCTTTGCATTGCTCTTGCATTCTTAGTGTCTTACATCACCCAGGCTGGATTGATACCCCTTACCACTATACTGCATCATTACTGTCGTTTGGGACTATCGAGCAAGTATGTGGGATGATCAAGATCAATGGCATATCCGAAGATGCTTTCAAGTTGCGTCTCTTCCCCTTTTCACTCGGAGACAAAGCTAGACATTAGGAGAAGACCCTCCCACAAGGCACCATCACATCATGGGCTGAGTGTAAGAAGGCCTTTCTCTCAAAGTTCTTCTCAAGCACCATGACAGCTCGGTTGAGAAGCGAAATCAGTGGTTTCACTCAAAGGAACAATGAGACATTCAACGAGGCAATGGAGCGAATCAAAGATTACACGATCCAATGTCCTCATCATGGGTTCAGTGAGGAGACACTACTCAGTACCATATACCGTGGAGCTTCACCAAAGATCAGGTTGCTGCTTGGTACAGCTACCAAAGGGAACTTCCTTGGTCAAGAGGTAGAAGAGGGTATGGGGCTGATAGAAAACCTGGCGTTGCGTAATGGAAACTATGCCGAGGATTATGACCGAGCACCGAGAGGATCAGAGTTAGAGTCTCACAAGAAGGAGCTCAAATCGTTGCATGAGAAGATTGACAAGTTGGTATTAGCTAATCAGAAGCATGTTCACTTTGTTGGTGAAGCTGATGAGAACCAAGAGGAGTTGGAGCTAAGCCAAGAAGAAGCAAATTGGGTAGCTGGACAGAACAACTACAAGTCTCAAGGCTGCAACCAAGGCTACCAGAACAACAACCTCTCTTACCGAAGCACCAATGTAGCCAACCCTAAAGATCAAGTGTACCCTGCTCAACAAGCTAAACCTTTCATCCCTTACAACAAAGGTTTTCAACCGAGTAGTGGATTCAGAGGTCAAGGACAAGACAACTTTCAAGGGCAACAACAACACAACAAGGGCTATACTCCTAACTACCCTCCGGGCTTTGCACCTCAGCAACAACAAACGATGCAACAACAAGTTGATCCGGTTCAAGCAATGTTTCAACAGCTAATACAAGGGCAAGCTTCAACCAACCAGAAGTTCGCTGAAATGAACACTCGGCTAGATTCATCTCTAACCGACTTCTCCACTCAAATCACCAACCTAAACAACAAGATCAAGCAGCTGGAGAAGGGAAAAGCAAGCACGAGTAGTCAGAACAGTCTTCCGGGAAAGTGTGAGCAAAATCCCAAGGAGTATGCCAATGCTATAACGTTGAGAAGCGGCAAAGAGCTCGAACCTCCGGTCTCTACCAAGAACAACGAGGACGTTGTAATTCAAGAGGGGGTGGGTAAACCTTTGGCTGATGGTGATGAGATAAACTTTGACAACGTTTGGATCCAAGGGCCGAGGAGAGGAGATAAGGTGGTAGCCGAGAAGAAAGCTGAGCAGACCACCAAGGAGAACTCTTACGTGCCCCCACCTTACGTACCGAAGTTGCCATTTCCCGGTCGTTTCAAAAAGCAGCTTATAGAGAAGCACCAGATCTTGTTTGAGAAGCACCTAAAAGACGTGGAAATCAAGCTGCCTCTTGTAGACTGTCTCGCTATGATGCCCAAGTGCGCCAAGTTTTTCAAGGACACCCTTGTGAAGAAGAACAAAGAAAGCAAAGAGGTACTTGTTCTAAGCGAAGAGTGTAGTGCGGTTATTCATAAGGAGATAGTGCCTAAGAAGCTAGGAGACCCTGGAAGCTTCACTATACCCTGTGCTTTGGGTCCTCTAGAGTTCAAGAGTTGCTTGTGTGATCTCGGGGCTAACATAAACTTGATGCCTCACTCCGTGGCTAAGAAGCTTGGTTTCACTCGGTTTAAAGACTGTCGGATCTCATTGGTGCTGGCTGATAGAAGCGTGAGGTTACCAGTGGGGCTTCTTGAAGATTTACCGGTATGAATCAGTGGTGTGAACGTACCTACAGACTTTGTAGTGTTAGAGATGGACGAGGAACCTAAGGACCCACTCATCTTAGAGAGACCGTTCCTTGCAACCGCCGGGGCTATAATAGATGTGAAGAATGGGAAGATTGCCTTGCATTTGGGGAAGGAGATCAGGCTAGACTTTGACATCAACAAGGTTCTAAAGAAGCCAACCATTGAAGGACAAGCTTTCTATATCGAAACGATGGATGCCTTGGCGGACGAGTTGTTGGAAGAGCTAGCACTCACTAAGGAGCCAAGGGAGTTCGGCTATGTGGATCAGAGAACCCAAGAGTACGTGAACCTGCTGGATTCGAGGAGGATTATCAAGAATGAAGAAGGTTGCTGCCTAGAGATCAACCCCGAGATCGACGCTATCACTCTATCCAGGGGACAGATCGACAAGTCAATCGAGAACACAACTCGATCAGGTGCAACAATCGATGGACAGATCAAGACGAATGCTCGATCAGGAAAAACAATCGAGTCGACTATCGAGAGAGACCTCCCGATCATTTTGGAGTCCAATTAAGAGATCGACTCAGCGTCACGATCCCTTACTCGATCCATATCAAATCGAGTACGTGAATCGAGTGAAATGGCTCGATCTAGAAGACATCGAGAGGAGAATCGATGGAGGACTCGATTTTAGAAGGGATAGCGATGGAAGAAAGCAGTCTGAAGGGCCATGCCTCGAGTTCAAGGGAGAGTTCCAAGGAGGAAAGCAACAACAACAGCCACGAGGATGACTGGAGTGAGCTGTTAGCCCCAAAGGTGAACCTAAAGGAGCTCCCAAAAGGGCTAAGGTATGCTTTCTTAGGACCTAATGACACCTATCCCGTGATTGTGAACGAAAACCTTAGTGATGATGAGTTGCACTCGCTCCTAACTAAGATGAGAAAGTATAGGAAGGCTATTGGGTACTCTTTAAGTGACATCAAGGGCCTTTCACCAATGCTTTGCACTCATAGGATTCACTTGGATAATGAGAACGCCACTTCTGTAGAACATCAAAGGCGTTTGAATCCTAACTTGAAAGAGGTTGTTAAGAAGGAAATCCTTAAGCTTTATCTATCCCATAAGTGACAGCACGTGGGTTTCTCCTGTACACGTGGTGCCTAAGAAGGGAGGGATCACGGTCATAAGGAATGAAAAGGATGAACTTATCCCTACTAGGACCATTACTGGTCATAGAATGTGTATTGACTATAGAAAACTTAACCTAGCGACTAGAAAAGACCATTTCCCCTTGCCTTTTATTGATCAAATGCTTGAGAGGCTTGCAAATCACCCTTACTACTGTTTTCTCGATGGGTATAGTGGTTTCTTTCAAATTCCTATCCACCCAAACGATCAGGAGAAGACGACTTTCACATGTCCCTACGGCACCTTTGCATATCGAAGGATGCCGTTTGGATTGTGTAATGCACCGACTACCTTTCAGCGGTGTATGATGTCTACCTTTCAGCGGTGTAAGGAGACAAACCTGGTGCTGAACTGGGAGAAATGCCACTTCATGGTTAAGGAAGGGATAGTGCTCGGTCACAAAATATCAGAGAAGGGTATTGAGGTTGATCAGGCCAAGGTGGACGTCATGATGGGTCTTGAGCCGCCGGTTAATGTTAAAGGGATCAGAAGCTTCTTGGGGCACGCAGGGTTCTATAGGCGCTTCATCAAAGATTTCTCCAAGATTGCATGCCCTCTTACACGGCTGTTGTGCAAGGAAGCTGAGTTTGTATTCGATGAGGAGTGTTTGAAGGCTTTCGTGACCATCAAGGAAGCCCTTACATCAGCCCCTATAGTCCAAGCACCAGACTGGTCTCTTCCCTTTGAGATCATGTGTGATGCTAGTGACTACGCCGTAGGAACTGTCCTTGGTCAGAAGAAAGACAAGAAGCTACATGTGATCTACTACGCTTCAAGGACCTTGGATGACATGCAATCACGATACACCACTACAGAGAAGGAGCTGCTTGCAGTAGTCTTCGCCTTTGAGAAGTTCAGATCATATCTCGTTGGTTCCAAGGTTATTGTATACACGGATCACGCTGCCCTACGATACATCTACTCGAAGAAAGACACTAAGCCTCGGCTCTTAAGATGGATTCTGTTACTCCAGGAGTTTGACATGGGGATTAAAGACAAGAAAGGGATAGAAAATGGAGTCGCTGACCACCTCTCAAGGCTAAGGATCGACGAGTCTCTCCCCTTAGATGACTCTCTTCCAGAAGAGCAGCTTATGGCGATCACTACGGCTGTTTGTGGGAAGCTAGAAGGGAGGTTTGAGGAAGTGTTGAGTTTTAAAGAGGAGGATCTACCGTGGTATGCTGATGTAGTGAACTATCTAGCATGTGGTGAGGAGCCAACACATCTCAACAGCTATCACAAGAAGAGATTTTTGAGGGAGGCTAGTGACTACTTTTGGGACGAGCCTTACCTATACAAAAGAGGAGTAGACAGCTTGTACCGGAGATGTGTTACAAAGGAAGAAGCCAGGGACATCCTCTATCATTGCCATGGCTCTTCCTACGGAGGACACTTCGCCTCATTCAAGACTGCCACGAAAGTGTTGCAAGCCGGTTTCTGGTGGCCCTCCATTTTTAAAGATGCACACGAGTTTGTGATGAGCTGTGAGGCATGTCATCGAGCAGGGAATATAACCAAGAGGAACGAAATGCCTCAAGTTCCTATCTTCGAGGTTGACGTGTTCGATGTGTGGGGGATTGACTTCATGGGGCCTTTTCCCTCTTCATACGGCAACAAATACATCTTAGTAGCTGTGGATTATGTCTCTAAATGGGTTGAGGCTGTTGCTTCCCCTACAAATGACTCTAAGGTTGTGATCAAGCTGTTCAAGAGTATCATCTTCCCAAGGTTTGGGGTACCCAAGGTTGTTATAAGTGATGGAGGAAGCCACTTTATAAACAAGGTCTTTGAGAGCCTCTTGAGAAAGTATGGGGTTAAGCATAAGGTGGCTACACCGTATCATCCTCAAACAAGCGGTCAAGTGGAGGTCTCCAACAGGCAAATTAAAGCTATTCTGGAGAAGATTGTCGGAGCAACAAGGAAAGACTGGTCAGTGAAGCTGGATGACGCTCTTTGGGCTTACCGTACCGCCTTCAAGACGCCGATTGGTACAACTCCTTTCACCTTACTCTATGGCAAGGGCTGTCACCTCCCGGTTGAGCTGGAACACCGTGCATTGTGGGCTGTGAAGAGGCTGAACTTTGATCTCAAGACGGCTCAGGAGAGGCGCCTTATTCAGCTACACGAACTGGACGAGTTGAGGCTGAATGCTAACGAGAGCTCCCGGATATACAAGGAGCGGACTAAGGAGGCTCATGATAAGAAGTTTGTTGCCAAGAAGCTTAAGGAAGGAGGACTGGTGTTGCTGTACAACTCGAGGCTCAAGCTCTTCCCGGGCAAGCTGAAATCAAGATGGAGCGGACCGTTCGTGATTCAAGAGGTCTTGCCGTATGGAGCTGTTACTCTGATGGAAAAAAGTGGCAGTGCATTCACCGTCAACGGACACCGTCAACAGACAGCTTTGACAAGGAGAGTACCTCGGTGCTTCTCCAAGACCCACCATCCGCTTAGACCAAGTAAGGTCTAGCTAAAGACGTTAAAGAAAGCGCACTTGGGAGGCATTCCCATGTTTATCTTGTACATACTTCTGCTTTATTTCCCTTTCAGTTTTATGCTTTTATTTTGTAAGTGTGTAGGAACAGGTATAAGGAGTCTAAACCTTGACTTTGAGGTTTTAAAGAGGCAATAGGGGTTAGAATAAGGCTAGAGATCGAGTGCTAGATCGACTGATTCTGGCTCGATCTTTGCTAGATCGAGTCAGTGAATCGAGAGGAGCCAGTCGATCTAGAAGAGATCGAGTGACAAGATCGACCTTGACGAAAAAGGATCGATCGATCCAAATCGGATCGACCGATCTAATTTCTCTCGGGAAAATCTGTTGAAAACTGATCGATCACTCGACTCGATCCATCACTCGATCTATGTCAAATCGACCCCTAAATCGAGGACATAACTCGATCATGAGAACTTAGCCGAGGAGCCAACATCCCATTGATCGAGAGAGCCAATCGATCCAGGACTCGATTCTCTATTAATCGAGTCTCAAATCGAGTAACCCTCTCGATCTAAGCCATTTTGGGCATGAGATCGAGTCCTAGATCGACCAAATGGACTCGATCTCATGCCGATGTAACAATTTTCTTTCCCTCCTTTATTCCTTTCCCTCCAATTTTTAAATTCAAAACTTGGTCAATGCAAGCATCTTTGACCATGAAAGATGTGTCTTGACCAAGACTTTGTCAGAAACCACTTTGACCACCCATTGTTTTGGCTTTGCTAAAGTCTTTAAATGTTTCAACCAACCTCTCACCCTCTCATTCCTGTTTGCTCGAGATTTTTAAACAAAGAGAGTGAGAGTTTTAAGTTTTCAAAGGCTAGCAAAGATATTCTAAACTTCTTGCAAAGGTATTTTCAAATTTAATGATTTTATTTTAAGAAAATCTCCTTTAAATCCGCAAGATCTTGTTTTAGAATATAGGATTGGTTTTGGATTTTTAAAACTAGCTAAGTAAATGGAATAATTCTAGATTTTTCAGTATCTAAAGATTTGATTTCCTTTTATTTAGCTATGATTTTTATTTATTCCCCAAAATTCTAGGGTAGTTATTATAAATTCTCTCCTTCTCTTCTCTCATTCTCATCAAAATCGCTTGCTTATCATTATCTTTAGAATTTGTTTCAGGAACCATGGCACCAAAGAGAACAAGAGAGGAGCAAGCACAAGAAGGAGAAGGATAAGAAGTGGTAGCTCAAGAGAGGGTCCGGTGGAGTAAAGATGAGAAGAGGGATAAGAAGAGGCTAGAGAGGCTCCGGTTTGAACCCACAAAGTTTGCTGATCGAGAGCTTTTGTCTAGGCTCGGGATTCTTGGGTACTTCGATCAACTCCTCAAGAACATTGGCTTGAGGTGTTTGTCACGGATGGATTGCCCAACCATTCCTGAAGTGACAATAGACTTCCTTGCCACCTTGGAGTTTCGGTATGAGAATCCTAGTGCACCCGTCCCTTCCCAAGGCCGCCTCTACTTCAAATATGGCCGTCAAGCTTACACACTCTCCATCCCTGAGCTATGCCAAGCCTACGGTCTCAACGCTGATGCACACAAGGTCGAATTCCCAGCCTTCAAGAAAGCCGACGAGTTTTGGGACCTAATCAGCAATGAAGACTACAAAGCCAACACCGCCAAGATCAAGCGAGTTAGGAGTCCGGTGCTGAGGTATACTCTGAAGCTGATTGCCAATACATTCAGTGGAAGGTCTGTTGCTCCTACTGTCACGAACACGGAGCTGTGCTTCCTGTTCCAAGGTGTGAAGCACTTGGTGTCTGATCCGGATCCGAATGAAGAGCCCATAGAAGATGAACTCGGCGATAAGGTGAACTACGGCTGTGTGCTCGCAGCTTCCCTGGTGAAGTACAAGGCTTATGCCTTACGGTGCAAGGCAACCTCCTCCTACATTGGCGGTTTCCTTACTCCTTTGTTCGTGCAAGCCGGTGTGCCCATCCATGACTTTGCTCACGTCCCAAACAGAGCTTTCATGGATGAAGCATACATGAGGAACACTGATAGCTTGGGACACACGCCAGCAGAAGGGTTCTATGCCTACCTCTTCATAGATGACGAAGACAAGAAGAGAGTGTGCATCCTTCCCAACAGAGACGAAACCGAGCTACTTGGTGTTGGCTCTCAACAGAGAAGAGAAGGCTCTCAACCGGTGGAGTTGTCATCCGCGAGGCACAAAGCAGCACCATTCAGCCGGTGTGGCACTCTCTCCAAGAACCAGCCGACAAGGGCAACGCAACAATCTCTAGCTCCTCTGGAACATCCTCAAGTTCCAGCCGAGAATAGACCAGAGGTAACAACCTTCTTCCATTGTACATAACCGCTCATATTTGCTTCTTTTTGCTTTGTGTTTTGATACTCCTTCGAATGAGTTTGCCACCGGGACGGTGTCAAGCAAGTTTGGGGGAGGACATGTGTGATTTGACATGTGTTTTGTGATCTTATTTTCCTTTAGCATCCTTGAGTCTTTTGTTCATGAAAAATTGGTAAAGTTTTTAAATTTTTTTCAAAGATTCATGTAGTTGCATTCATCTTGTAAAAACATGTTAGGATTGAGTCTAGAGTTTCTCATAGCATCTAGGTTGATTGCATTTTGCATAAGAGGTTAGAATTTCTTGAAAAGGTGTTTTTACTTATGAATTGTTTCAATGCCCTAGTTAGTAGATCTCTAATGCTTTGTCTATGCTTCGAAAGTAAGTTCTTACCATGCTTGGATCACTTGTTAGGATTTTCGTGGCTTGAATTGAACTCTCATGATTTGAAACTTATCCTAATAAGTGAGAACCTTAATTTGAAATTCATATTATCATCCTTATGCATTTGAAAATGAACACATGGTTTTAAAATATTTAGGCTCTCTTCTTCCTTTTTACCACTCTTTGTGAGCCTAAGTAGAACTCCCACCTTGAACCTTACCCTTCTTTGAAGCCAAATGTTCTTGTGTTACATCATTGTGAGGCCTTCCTTTCGGTTTGAACTTGGCATAAAGTGTTAGGTTTAGGCGACATGATTAGGCTTTCATATTGATGCTAGCTTTGCATTTTGAAGCTAGTTATAGGCTTAGGATAAGTTTGGGGGATCATTGGGGTTGTTTTCATTTCTATTTGTTCTCGGTTTCAAGGAGTTTGGTGTTTTAAAGAAAGAAATGGGTTTTAATTGAATGGTTGTGTTTAAAAACTAAGTATATGCTCTAATAAATTTCAGGAGGTAGCTCTCCCAATAAAAAAAAAAGAAAAAGAAAAAGAAATAAAAGAGCCTAAGTGCCAAATAAAAATAAAAAAAAAAGAGAAGAAAAAAATAATAAGAGAGCTACCAATAAGAAATATTTAAAGAGCATAGTTATTTTCAAAACCTTTTCACTAGCCTAAAAAGTTTAAAAATGTTTTTGTTTCGAAATTGGGGATTGCTAAGTTTTGAGATGATAAAGGGTAGACTCTAAGTGGTGAGTGAGGATAAAAGTTGATAAATGAGAGGGGTTTAGGATCATTTGTTAGTTTACATGGGTAGATGAGAATCTAATCATGTATGCATCCATTGTCTTTACCTTTAGCATTATGCATAAGTTCAACCATTTTTGAGAGAAACCCTTGTTATAAATATAAACCCTTTTCAAATGAGATCATTCAATGCTGATAACCTTCACCCTTAGCCAAATGTGTTTTGCTTTAAAGTGCATAAGTTTGATTCATGGTTCTAATGTTAATGAATGTTAAAGGATGAGTATCTTTGATTGTTAGGAATAGGAGAGTCATGATTTGAATTTCTTTGTGTGATGAGTATGGCTAAGTTCTTTGCAGTATGAGTGTAAGCATAACATTTTAGAACTGTTAACTAGGACATTGAGATTGATTCATTTGAAAGGCTCCTTTGCAAGAAGTTTAAACCCCCATTCGTTTTTCTGAAAACCTCTCTTCCTTACGTAATTTATTTTGCTTGAGGGCAAGCAAGAAGTAAGTTTGGGGGAGTTGATGTTACTGCATATTACATATATTTTGCATACTCATTAGTAAGCTTTTCATGCATTTGCATCACATTTTAGGTTAGATTGCATCACTTAAAGTCCTAGAGCATTCTTGCACCAGCATACGCATGTTCCTTGCATTTTGCATCACATTTAGGTTGTTTCTGGCTGCTTTGGAGTCGTGGAGGTTCGTGGACATGTTGAGGCTGTTGTAGCAGTTCGTGGAAGCTCGGATATTTGCTAAGGATCAGAGATCGAAGAGCAGATCGAGCATGGCCGGTCGATCTAGGATGTGATCGACGAGAAGATCGAGCCAACCAGGCGATCCAAGGAGAACGATCGAGACGAGAATCGAGTGAAGCAGTCGATCAAACGGTACGGACGTAAATGACGCCATGCAGAGCGAGAGCCAGATCGAGTACACCACCTGATCCAACCGAAGATCGATACCGAGATCGGATGCAACCCTCGATCCGCCGATGATGATCGAGACCCAGATCTAACTGAAGACACGATGTCCAAAGATGATCGAGAGAGCCGCTCGATCCTGGAGTCGATCTCTGTCCTTTCAACCACTTTTGGCCGCTAGCGAGGGGGGTACCATCAGCTTGTTTTGGCCATGTTGGAAAGGCGGCGACGTCCTTTTCCCACACAACTTTCAATCCTTATCTTTTTTCTGTATGTTTTCTCTCTTGTTTTGAGAAGAACACCATCGTCGAACTTTGAGTTTTCTAAAAGCTTTGTAATCGAATTGTTTTCATCTTAATCTAGTTTTCTTTTCATGTTCATCGTTTCCTTTTACATGCTTTACTTGATTTACCTTATGTGTAGTGAGTAGTTTATTTGGGTTCGGGGTTGAGAGGATTAAGGGGTCTAAAGGGTTTCGATCTTGGGGTTTTTCTAAGTGTTTTCAACGGCTATCTCTTCTAGGGTGTTGAGATCTCAATGCTTGAAGACTCTCACGCCAAGAGCTTCATGATCTGACAGGTTCCTTACCTTGACAGGATTCAGGACCCTCGGAAGATCACACCCTAGAGACTAGTTACCCCTTCCCAAAAGCCATGGAAGTTTGGGGGACTAGTTAAGCCACTCATTTGAAATCTGTTTTCCATGCCCTTCGACCTCTCTTTCCACTAAAAGCCATGGGTTTGGAGGAGGGGATGAAGGAGTGATCTATACCGAAAGCCACGGATAGATCTTGCTTAGTTTTCAAGGCTTAGAGATCCTCACAAAGTGAGTCTATTTAAAGTTTTCAACCCAAGGTCAAACCTTTGAAGCCCCTGACCATGAATCTCAACCCTAGGCCCTTTCTTTTAGCATATTTACATCTTATCTCGTATTTCGCTTGATCTTTGATAGCATCCTGGTCGTTAGTTTTACTGTTCTTGCATTTTAGACGAGATCGATTGTTATTGCTCGATCTAGTGGTCGATCTCATGGTCGATCCACTAGTCGAATTTTAATAATTCGAAGCTTTGTCCTTTAATTATTATGTTTGTTCCTCGTGGTAGTTTCATTATTCCTAGTAATTTTAAAATAGGTTGCATTCCATTTAAGTTGCTGCATCTAGTTTTTAGGTATTTTCTCATAACTCATCTCGTTCCGCTTAGATTTGCATTAGTCCTTGTATTCTCTTTGCATTCTCTATCATCCTAGGTGTGGATTTACTCTCTCTTGCTTGCTGTACTACAACCTGTCTTGCATTTGAGTTTGATAAACTCATTGCATTCTCACCCTTGCAAATAAAGTGGATATCAATGGCAAAGCAAAATGATAAAGAAGCTGGCCAAGAAGATCAAGGACCTTCAAGGGAGGTCATCTGATGCGACTTCAAGTGAGGAGGTTGAGCAACCAGAGAAGAGAAGGAGATCCACCGGTGGGATTGATATCCGTGAGCCTCAAGGAAGCGCTCAAGCTCCTCGCCCTTCTCTCCATGAAGGCACAACCAAGAACAAAGGCAAGGAGATCACCCACGACACTCCTAGAAAGAGCAGGAAGTCTGGATCATCGTCAAGCTCCTATCTTGCCTAGCTCCAAGGCACCAACTCACAACCTTGTAAATACCATGCATTTTTAAGTTTTTGTTTTGTGTTTGTTTATTCCTCTTGAATTTGTTTGCCACCGAGACGGTGTCATTCAAGTTTGGGGGAGTATGTGTGTGCTTTGACATGTTTTCTTTGAACTTATTTTGAGTTATCATACTTCAGTCATCATGCATCACTTAAGGCATAGAAAAATACCAAAAAAACATAAAAATTTTAAAACTTTTCAGAAAAAATTCATGTAGCTTGCATTTGCCTTGTTTAAATTTGTAGGATTGAGTCTAGAATTTTTAAAATATTTTGGGTATTTGCATTTGCATAGGGAGCAATGATACATATTTTTCCTTGTAAAGTGTTTTAAACTCATGAATTAGTTCAAGGCCCTAGTTAGTAGTTCTTTGATGCATTGTTCAAACTTTGAAAGTAAGCTCGAACCATATTTGGATCATTTTTTTTTTTTCATGAATTGAATCCTTTCCTATCAAGTGAGAACCTTAATTTGAACTTTTTAATTATCATACTTATGCATTTGAAAAAGGATACATGGATCACATATACATATTTAAGATTTCTTATCCCTTTCACCACTCTCTTGTAAGCCTGAATAGAACTTCTCGCCTTGACCCTTACTGAAGCATCCGTATCCGAGAAAATTCGGAAGGATCGGACCGGACAGGGCATTGTCCGAGGAATGATCAAGCCATGGGAAATGGAGGTTCAGGCTATGGTCGGTTGATGACAGGGAATAGTCGGATGGTTGGCTGGATAGCCGAGCCGAACGGACCATATCCGAGGGAAACAGGGTCCAGTCCGTGGGAATTGGGATTTATCCCGGTGCAGTGGGATTTATCCGGGAGTCTAGGAGGTTAGTCCGAGTGTCGGTAGACTGTCTCCGAGGGAAAATGGAAAATCTCGAGAGAAATAGAAGATTAGCCGGGGTGGGACAAGTTGTCCGAGAGAAAAAGGAATATCCGGGTGAAAAATGGAAAACACCTCGGATAAGGGCGGTTTATCCGAGTGGGAAGGGATTTGGGCCGTGGGCCAAGTATTAGGTCGGCTATTTTGTGGTTTATCGAGTGGATGGTCGAGCCGGTACAGGGAATAACCGAGAGAATCAATCAGACCGGGATAAAACCTACTGGAACCAGGAAAACGCCGGATAAGACCGGGTTATCTAGGGTTTTGCGAGTATATAAGGGATTTTGAGACTTTTCTCGGGAGAGTTGTGTTTATTCGAGAGCAATAAAGCAAAGAATGATAATAGTCGAGAGAAATCTCTAAGAAAAACAGTTTATCCCGAGGGCATCCGAGAGAGATCAGGTTATCGCTGAGCAGATCTGACCATCGCCGAGATAAACTGGTAAGCGATCGGATATTTCCCTAAGTGTTGAGTTTTCATCGGATAACCTCGAGCTAATATCCTTGTTTTGTGGGGTTTTCAAGGGTAAACAAAGTTTGGCTCGGAGAAAGGTGAACGGATCAAGAGATAGCCGTGGGGAAAAGGATCGGATCGTATGGACAGCCGAGAGATTCTTAAGGAGATCGGATATCTTCGTTTTGGTGCGGATTTCAGCGGGATTTCTTCTGACCAATCTGTTTCCAGCCTTTTCTAAGGTGAGTGCGTGACTGTGGTTGGTGTCTTGAACCGTAGGATTGCTAGGGCTGAATGTTTGCATGTTGATTGTGTGTTAGTATATAGTCTTAGCATTCTAGGGAATTAATGTGTAGGGACTTTGCTAATGGGTGAGGTTGAGACCCATGTTCTGTTTGACTCGGGAGCGAGTCATTTTTTTGTTAATCCGGACATGATCGGAAAGGGACAGTTCCGGAAGGAACGCGGAGAGGACTTTGGGTTAGTTCAGGCGGCTCGAGGCCAAGTGATGTTTTCACTAAGGACGGTCAAGAATGTTCCAGTGATGTTTGGCGAAGTGAACATGCCAGCGGATCTAGTGATCTGTAGAGTTAAGTCCTACGATGTCATTTTGGGAATGGACTGGTTAGGCATGCACAGAGCTCACTTGGATTGTCACCGTGGAAAGGTGCGGTTTGAGAGAGACGGAGAGGTTTTGGTTTATCAGGGAGTTAGACCAACCTCGGGAAGTTTGGTGGTTTCAGCTATTCAAGCGGAACGACTGATAGAGAAGGGCTGTGAGGCATATTTAGCAACGATCACTACCACGGAAGGAGGACCGGATGTAGACTTGGGCAGTATACCGGTGGTGAAAGAATTTGAGGATGTTTTTCAGGCATTAGCAGGACTACAACCAGCTCGTTCAGATCCGTTCATGATTGAACTTGAGCCGGGGACAGCTCCATTGTCCAAAGCACCATACCGGATGGCGCCGGCGGAGATGGCTGAACTGAAGAAGCAGCTAACGGAGTTGTTAGACAAAGGGTTCATTAGACCTAATAGTTCACCGTGGGGAGCACCAGTGTTGTTCATGAAGGAGAAGGATGGGAGCTTCAGGCTTTGCATTGTTTACCGCGGATTGAACTGTGCGATCGTGAAGAACAAGTACCCACTTCCCAAGATAGCGAGTTGGTGAACCAACTCAGGGGAGCTACTTGGTTCCCTAAGATCGATTTGGCATCAGGGTAGCATCAAATACCCATAGAGGAGATAGACGTGCGTAAGACTGCCTTTGGGACAAGGTATGGTCATTACGAGTTTGTGATTATGCCGTTTGGTTTGACAAATGCGCCAGCTGCATTCATGAAGTTGATGAATGGCGTATTCAGGGAGTACCTAGATGAGTTTGTGATCAGTTTCATAGATGATATTTTAGTATATTCCAAGGATGTGGAAGATCATAGAAGTCATTTGCGGACTGTTCTGGAGAAGTTGCGAGAATAGAAGTTATATGCCAAGCTCAGTAAGTGTAGCTTTTGGCAACGTCATATAGGGTTCTTGGGCCACATTGTCTCGGATAAGGGAGTGTTCGTGGACCCAGAGAAGATTCAGGCTATTGCGGGTTGGCCTAGGCCAGAGAACGCTACAAAGATAAGGAGTTTTCTCGGACTAGCTGGTTACTACAGGCGGTGTGTCAAAGGTTTTGCAAGCATGGCTCAGCCAATGACAAAGCTGACTGGTAAGGACGTGGACTATGTCTGGACGGATGAGTGTGAAGAGTGCTTCTCCAAGTTAAAGGAGTTACTCACTAGTGCACCAGTATTGGCGTTACCAGAACCGGGTGAGCCATACGTGGTATACACGGATGCATCCAGGAAAGGACTAGGGTGTGTTCTGATGCAGAATGGTAAGGTGATAGCTTATGCTTCACGGCAGCTACGAAAGCATGCAGGAAACTACCCTACGCATGATTTAGAGATGGCGGCTGTGGTATTTGCACTTAAGATATGGAGATCTTACTTGTATGGGGAGAAGGTGCAGATATACACGGACCATAAGAGTTTAAAGAATATCTTTACTCAACCGGATTTGAACTTGAGACAGCGTAGATGGATGGAGTTGGTAGCGGACTATGATTTGGAGATAGCATACCATCCAGGAAAGGCCAACTTGGTGGTGGATGCGTTGTGCCGGAGAAGGGCTAGCGTATCATCAGAACAGAATGTTGGGAGCATTGTGAACATGCTAAGGACATTTCAGCTGAATGCAATAACATAAGGGGTGGAACCGTTGGGTTTGGAAGCTGCGGATAGAGCTGACATGTTGACTAGGATTCAGATTGTTCAGGAACAGGATGAGAATCTGAACAAAGTGTCACAGAATGATAAGACGGAATATAAGACTTCAAACAATGGGATCATTGTTGTGAATGGACGGGTCTGTGTTCCAGATGTGAAGGAGTTAAGGGATGAGATCCTGAAGGGGGCACATCAGTCAAGGTTTTCTGTTCATCTAGGAATGACCAAGATGTACAAGGATCTAAAACGGAACTATCATTGGGTAGGGATGAAACGTGATGTGACTAAGTGGGTAGCCGGATGTGAGACGTGCCAATTGGTTAAAGCAGAGCATCAGTTTCCGAGTGTTTTGTTGCAAACGTTGCCAATGCCGGAATGGAAATGGGACATGATCACCATAGACTTTGTATTGGGTTTACCTAAGACTAAGAAGTTGCATGACGGGATATGGGTCATTGTGGATCATCTGACCAAGTCTGCTCACTTCTTAGCAATGAAAAAGACAGATGGAGTACCAAAGTTGGTGGATATGTACATTGATCAGATCGTGAAGTTGCATGGAGTGCCAGTAAGTATCATCTCAGATCGTGATCCGAAGTTCACATCAAGGTTCTGGAAAGAGTTCCAGGAAGCATGTGGAACGCGGTTGCATATGAGTACAGCGTATCATCCTCAGACTGATGGGCAATCAGAACGGACGATCAAGACATTGGAGGATATGTTGAGAGCATGTGTACTGGACTGGGGTGGTAGTTGGGAAGACTACTTACGTTGGCTGAATTTGCATACAACAATAGTTACCAAAGGAGCATTGAGATGTCTCTGTATGAGGCGTTGTATGGCAGGCCGTGTAGGACACCATTGTGTTGGACACAAGTGGGGGAGCGTAGCGTAATGGGGCCATCAGTGGTCGAGACTACTACAGAAAAGATCAGATTGTTAAAGGTTAAGCTGAAAGAGGCTATGGACAGGCAGAAAAGTTATGCGGACAAGCGTCGCAGGGATTTGGAGTTCAGTGTGGGTGATATGGCTTATTTGAAGGCACTCACTTATAAGGGAACGGACAGGGCAGCTAAGAGTGCCAAGTTGAATCCGAGGTACATGGGACCGTACCGGATACTGGAAACAATTGGCGCATTGGCTTACAAGTTGGACTTGCCATCAGAAATGGGAGCGTTCCATAATGTATTCCATGTGTCGCAGCTAAGAAAGCACATTACCGAACGTGAGACAGTTAAAGAGGAACCACCAGCAGACTTGCAAGAGGACCTTGCAGTAGTGGCCAGGCCGGTTCGGGTAATAGATCGGAAAGAAGAGACTAAGCGTGGGAAGCTGGTCAGAATGGTTCAGGTCGTATGGGATTGCGACGGGCATGAACAGGTTACTTGGGAAAATGAGGCCAGGATGAAAGCTGAGTATCCCAAATGGTTTGACAAGTTGCAAACGGGTGAGTCGGATTTGAGGACGAATCCAGAACGGGTGGGGGGAGAGTTGTAGCATCCGTATCCGAGAAAATTCTGAATGATCGGACCGGACAGGGCATTGTCCGAGGTATGATCGAGCCAAGGGTCGGATATTGGCTGGGAAATGGAGGTTCAGGCTATGGTCGGGTGATGACCGAGGGAATAGTCGGATGGTTAGCTGGATAGCTGAGCCGGACGGACCATATCCGAGGGAAACAGGGTCCAGTCTGTGGGAATTGGGATTTATCCCGGTGCAGTGGGATTTATCCGAGAGTCTGGGAGGTTAGTTCGAGTGTCAATGGACTGTCTCCGAGGGAAAAAGGAAAACCTCCGAGAGAAATAGCGGATTAGCCGGGGTGGGACAAGTAGTCCGAGAGTAAGAGGAATATCCGGGTGAAAAATTGAAAACACCTCGGATAAGGGTGGTTTATCCGAGTGGGAAGGGATTAGGGCCGTGGGCCAAGTATTAGGTCGGCTATTTTGTGGTTTATCGAGTGGATGGTCGAGCCGGTACAGGGAATAGCCGAGAGAATCGAATCGGACCGGGATAAAACCTATTGGAAATAGGAAAACCTCGGATAAGTCCGGGTTATCTAGGGTTTTGCGAGTATATAAGGGATTTTGAGACTTTTCTTGGGAGAGTTGTGTTTATTCGAGAGCAATAAAGCAAAGAAAGAGAATAGTCGAGAGAAAACCCTAAGAAAAACAGTTTATCCCGAGAACATCCGAGAGAGATCAAGTTATCGCCGAGCAGATCCGACCATCCCCGACATAAACTGGTAAGCGATCGGATATTTCCCTAAGTGTTTTGTGGGATAACCTCGAGCTAATAGCCTTGTTTTGTGGGGTTTTCGAGGGTAAACAGAGTTTGGCTCGGAGAAAGGTGAACAGATCGAGAGATAGCCGAGGGGAAAAGGATCGGATCGTACGGACAGCCGAGAGATTCTTAGGAAGATCGAATATCTTTGTTTTGGTGCAGATTTCAGCGGGATTTCTTCTGACCAATCTGTTTCCAGCCTTGTCTAAGGTGAGTGTGTGACTTTGGTTGGTGTCTAGAACCGTAAGATTGCTAGGGTTGAATGTTTGCATGTTGATTGTGTGATTTTTATGTTATGTGCTTAGAACTGATAAGCGATTTCATGTTATGATATATTAAGGTGTTTACCGTGGCATAGATGATGTCTAGCTAACCTCAGGGTAATCCAGAGCATGTACTAGCTTAGGGGATGTGGGATTCTCGCTGAAGTAGACATGGGTCTTAAAAAGGGATTGAACTTGGTTGGTTTGGTTAGATGATCATGGCCGTTTGATATAAGTGTTATGTCTATTGCAAATTGATTGTGTTGAATGTTGAATCCAAAAGTATGATTGCGTGTTTGGTACTGACAAGGTGTTACAGGATGACCGTACTCACTAAGTATTTATGAAATACTTATGCCTCTCTTCTTGAGTGTGCAGGTACTAAGCAGTAAGGGGGTGAGACCAGGCGGCAGTGATGGATATGGATGGATCGGGACTGGGTTTTATATATGTTTAAGAAGTTGTTCTTTGTCTTATGGCTTTGCTGTTTGGCCGTTTAGTTTGAGACCATCCCACTAGCTATAAAAAGGTTGAGAATGATTTTTTTTTTATTTTGGTCTTGCTTGGCGTCTTACCTTGTTGTTTATGGATAATCTATAAGAGGGTAAGTGAGCCCAAAAAGAAAAAAAAAATGAGAGGGGTTTAGGATCATAGTTAGTGTATATGGGTAGATGAGAGTCTAGTCATGTATGCATCAATTGTCTTTACCTTTAGCATTATGCATAAGTTTGATAACAGGATTTTTGCAACAAATGTATTATCAAAGCCCCAAACCACAAGTTATGATGCAGTATAGTAGTAAGGGGAATCAATCCAACCTAGGAAGCAGGAAGAACACTAAGAATGCAAGGATGAAGCAAATCTAAGCAACTCAGGAAAATGATTGGTAAAATCAAACAAAACTAAATGCAACGACTAAATGAGATGCAGAACAATTTTAAAATCCCTGGAAGAGGGTTAACTACCACTAGGAAAAAGCAGAAGATTAAAAATGCAAATCTACGAAGAACTAAAAATCAAGCAGTCGATCGACCACTGGATAGAGTAAAACTGACCGATCTAACAACTTAATGTGATTGACTTCTAATGAACAAAGATGCAACATTATGACAAGCAAATGATGAACAGAGGTTTAGAAATGCTAAAAGATGGTTTAGGGTCGAGGGTTATATTCAAGAGTGCCAAAAGTTTAAGCTTTGGTTTGAAAACGTTTAGATCTACTTATTTGTGAGCTTCCTCTAAGCCTTGAAAACAAAACAAGAACCATCCATAGCATGTAGTATGATTCACTTCCTCAATCTCTTCCCCAAACACATGGCGTTTGGTGGAAAAAGAGATCGAAGAGCAAGGAAAACAGATTTCAATACATGACCTAACTAATCCCCTCTACAACCATGGCGTTTGGGAGATGAAAGATTAGTCTCTGGGATCTGGTTTGTAGGATATCTGAATCCGGTCAAGGTAAGACAGCCCTGGAATCATAGAGATCTTTTCCAAGACTCTCTAAGCCTTAAGACCCCGAGATCCTAGAAGAGAAGGTATGAAGAACAAAGAAAACACAAAACTTAAACCTCTTAACCCTTCGAATCACCTCAACCCCGAAAACCTAAAAAGGACTACTCGCTACACATGACTAAAATCGAATGAAAAGCAGTAAAGGATGAACTAAGCATAATTAACGATGCGATTAAAGAAAACTGATAGATATTAAATGATTCAAGTTCAAAAACCAAAGAAAGCTTCGATGTTCAACAATGGCGATTGCCTAAGATAAGAACAGAAAAAGATAAAAGAAAAGCGTGTGTAAGAAAGTGTAGCCGCCTCTTTCCCTATATAGCCAAACATTCTGAAATGGTCCCCTCACTAGCTGCCAAAAACGGTTAAGGCCGTAGAGATCGACCTTGAGATCGATCAGTGCGCTCGATCATCTTCAGGAATCGCCTTGCGCTGCTCGGTCTTCAACTCGGTCTGGTTGGATGGATCGAGTATCTTCCTCGATCTTCTTCTCGATCTTTGGATGATCGAGTCTTGGTCTCGATCTGGCTCTTGATCTGCATGGCGTCATTTACGTCCGTACTGCAGATCGATCACCTCTCTCGATCTTGGTCTCGATCCTTCCTTTTGCATCGAGTCGGGTCACTCGATCTTCTGGTTGATCTCGTCTAGATCGACCTGCCTTGCTCAATGTGCTACTCGATCTCGGGTCCTTTGCATGCACGACTGAGTTCTCCAAGTGTCCACGAGCTCCATCTTGAACCTCCTTACGTCCACATAGCCTCCACAACTCCATAGTGCTCCAAACAACCTGATAATGATGCAAAAGTGCAACAAATATGCAAAATGTGAATGCAAAGAGACCTAGGACCCAAAATGCAACGAATGGAACAAACTAGCCTATAATGCAAGATGGATGCATGAAAAACTATCCTAAATGCATGCAAAGTATGCAAAATATATGGTAATATCAACTCCCCCAAACTTGCCTTTTGCTTGCCCTCAAGCAAACAAAATTCAAGAAAGGAGAAGAGGTTTTAAAACGGGGGTTTAAGCTTCTTGCAAAAGTGTTTTTCAAATGAATCAATTCAATAGTCCTACTTCTTAATTCTAAGATGCAATACACACACTCATACTCCAAAGAACTTAGCCATACTCATCACATAATGAATTTCAAATCATAACTCTCATATCCCAAACAAGCCAAGAATCTTATCTTTTAACATTCATTAAGCTCAAATCCGTGAATCACACTTATGCACTTTAAAACCGGATACACTTGGCTAAGGGACAAGGGTTGCAAGATAAAAATAATCTCACTTACAAGGGTGATTCAAACAAGGTGTTATCTCAAATAATGGTTGAACTTTCACATAATGCTAAAGGTGAAGACAATTGATGCATACATGATTAAACCTTCATCTACCCATGCATACTAACAAAGATCCTAGAACCCTCTCTCATTTTTCTTTTCTTTTGAGCTCACTCACCCTCCTAAGGACTACCCTTATCATCAAGGCAATTCGCCTAGCAAAAACCCAAGTAAAAGCATCATTTTAAAACTGTTTTGGCTAGTGCTAAGGCTGAAAACATAATTAGCTCTTTTCTTTACTTTGGTAGCTATTTACTCATTTTTTTTCTTTTCAAACACTTGGCCTTTTGGCTCTTTTCTTTTCTTTTTCTTTTCTTTTGAGAGCTACCTTCTTAATTAAACTAGAGCCTTCATTTTAAAATAACAAGCCTTCCATTTAAAACCATTAAAAACCCTTTTATTCAACTTCCAAATATCAAACTCTTTAAACCGAAGAAATGCAAAGCTAGTATCAATATGAAAGCCTAATCATGTCGCCTAAACCTAACATTTATGCTAAGTTCAACCGAACAGAGGCCTCACAAAGATTTAACACAGAAGAATATTGGCTCGAAAGGAAGGTAAGGTAAGGGTGGGGAAATCTATTTAGGCTTACAAGAGAGTGGTGAAAGGAAGAAGAAAGCCTAAATATGTATAAGTGATCCATGTAACCTTTTTCAAATGCATAAGTATGATAATTAAAAACATTCAAATTAAGGTTCTCAGTTATTAGGATAGGATTCAATTCATGAATGTTCAACTTAAGCCACGAAAATCAAAACACATGATCCAAGTATGGTTAGAGCTTACTTTCAAAGAGTGTACAATGCATCCAAGAGCTACTAACAAGGGCCTTGAAACAATTCATGAGCTTAAAACACTTTTCAAGAAAAACTTTTACCCCTTATGCAAATGTAAACAACCTAAATGCTCAAAAATTCTAGACTCAATCCTAAAATGTTTAACAATTCGAATGCAACTATGTGAATATTTTTGAAAATTTTAAAACATTTGTCAGTTTTTTTTGTTCTTTTCTATGCCTTAGGATGTAATGAAAGACTCAAGGTATGATAACAGAAAATAAGAGCAAAGAAGTCATGTCAAACAC
The DNA here is from genome assembly GCA_911865555.2 of Thlaspi arvense. NCBI lineage: Eukaryota > Viridiplantae > Streptophyta > Magnoliopsida > Brassicales > Brassicaceae > Thlaspi > Thlaspi arvense. The sequence continues at coordinate 20,240,460 of OU466860.2, forward strand.
ACCACACACTCCCCGAAACTTGAATGACACCGTCTCGGTGGCAAACAAATTCAAAGGAGTTCAAATCACAAAGCAAGAAATAAAGAAAATATGCGTGGTATGTAAAATGGGTGGTTGTTGGTACCTCGGAGCTAAGAAGTGCTGGAGCTTGAGGTTGCTCCAGACTTCTTGCTCTTCTTGGGGGTTTCGTGAGCTACTGCTTTGCCCTTATCCATGCTAGCTTGCTCATGAACCGAGTGGCGAGCAGGTTGGTCTGTTGCTTGTGGCTCACGTAAAACGATGCCTCCGACGGATCTCCTTCTCTTCTCGGGCTGCTCAAGCACTTCGCTTGACGGGTGAACCAGGGGCATTGCCTTTAAGCTTCTTGATCTTCTGAGCAAGCTTCTTGATCATCTTGCTCTGCCACTTATTCACTTTCCTATGCATCTCGACAACAGAAGCAAGGAACTTCTCCGCCTTTGTTCTCTGTTCAAAGTCAAGCTTCGGAAGGACAAAGCTCTCAGGCATCTCAGCATCTGATATAGGCGACTCCGAACGTGTGCGAGAGGCTAGTGTGGGAGCGGCTGTTCCTCCTAGAGGTGCAAAGCACTCCTCTACACTCGGCAAGAACTCGATGTTGCCAACTCCTAGCAGCTCGGTTTCCTCTTTGTTCGGCAGTATGCAAACCCTCTTCTCGTTCTCACAGTCGATGAACAAGTAAGCATAGAAACCCTCGGCTGGCGTGCGTCCCAAGCTATCTGTGTTCCTCATATAGATCTCATATATGTAGGCTCTCTCCGTGACAGGTACAAAGTCAGCAAGTGGCACTCCGGCTTGCACAAACATAGGCGTGAGGAAGCCTCCTATCAAAGCTGAGCTTGCCTTGCATCTCAGCGCATATGCCTTATACTTCACCAAGGAAGCAGCTAGGATGCAACCGTAGTTAACATCATCACCGAGCTCATCTTCCATTGGATCGTTCTCCTTTGGATCACAAAGCAGATGTTTAACGCCTTGGAACAGGAAGCAAAGCACGTTCTTGGTGACTTAGGGAGCCACGGACCGTCCACTGAAGGTGTTGGCGATCAGCTTGAGCGTGTATCTTAGCACCGGACTCCTCACTCTCTTGATCTTCGCCGTGTTTGTCTTGTAGTCATCGTTGCCTATGAGGTCCCACAGGTTGTTAGCTTGAGTGAAAGAGGGAAAACTCCACTTGTTTAGCATCAGCCATCAAACCGTACGCTTGGCAGAACTCGGCGATGGAGAGATGATAGGCCTGTATCTGGATCTTGAAAGTAATGTGGCATTGGGAAGGAGTAGGAAGACTCGGGTTCTCATATGTGAACTCCAAGGTGGCTAGGAAATCGATTGTCGCCTTGGGATATGTTGGGCAATCCATACGAGATAAGCACCAGAGCCCTATGTTCTTGAGAAGCTGATCGAAGTCTCCCAAGATCCCCATCTTAGCCAACAGATATCTGCTTGCAAAATTCGGGGGATCAAACCTAAGCCTTTCCAGCCATTTCTTAGCTTGCTTCTCCTCTTTGGTCCATCTAACCCTCTCCTGAACCACTTCTTGAGCCTCTCCTTCTTATGCTCTCTCTTCTCTTGTTCTCTTTGGAGCCATGGTACCTGAAATTCAAATCTCAAGGAAGAGAATGAGTATAGGCGGCGAGTATTGAGAAAAAGACTAGGCAAGAAAGAAAAGCTTCTAACAATTACCCTAGATTTTTGGGGAATTTATAAAAATTATAGCTAGATAATAGAGAAGCAAATCTAGAGGTAAGATTAAATCTAGAAATTTTCCTGATATCTAGCTATTTTTAAAAAATTTGTTAAACTCCCTAGCATCTAACAACAACCAAAGCTATAAAAAGGAAATTTTCTAAAAGATTTTAAACAATGATCCGAAAATACCTTTGCAAAGATTGAAAACAGATGTTGTTAGCCTTTAGGAAAATAAAATCACTCTCTCTTGCTTTAGAAATCTCGAAACACAAATGAGTGAGAGTGTGTTGTTGCTTGAAAATATAAAGTCTAACAATAATCTAAAACTATGGGCAAAACTAGTGGTTTATGACATAAGTGTGGTCAAGGCACATCCTTCATGGTCAAAGATTCCTGCCTTGACCACAATTCAAATATAAAAACAGGAGGGAAAGAAAACCAGAGGGAAAGAAATCACTTACCTTGGCACGAAATCGAGTCCATTTGTTCGATCTAGGACTCGATCTCATGCCCATGTTGGCTAGGATTGAGAGGTTTGATCGATCAGGGACTCGATTAAAATTTCATAGATTCTTAGATTGATTGTACCCTCTCGTTCCATGATTTTTGGTCAGTCAGGCTGTACTCCTTGGATCGAGCCACATGATCGATTTGGGGGTCGTTTTGGCTTAGATCGAGTGGGAGATTGAGTAAACTGATCAATCTATTCTCGAGGATCGAGTGACTCGGTCGATTCACACCTTGTCTTCTTTTCAAGCTTAATGCATTGGGGGTTTATCCTCTCATGATCGACCGTTCCACTCGATTGTCTACTCGATCTCGTCTAAATTAACTGACTCCTCTCGATTCACTAGCTCGGTCTAGCAAAGATCGAGCTAGGATGAGTCGATCTAGCACTTGATCTCTAGCCTATACTTAACCCATCTCGCCTCTTTTGACTTCAAGATCATGGCTTATAATCCTTTATCCTTTCACCTACACACTTAGACAATAAAAGCATAAAACTGAAATAGAAAGAAAGCAAAAATATGTACAAGATAGACATGGGAATGCCTTCCAAGTGCGCTTTCTTTAACATCTTTAGCTAGACTTTACTTGGTTTAGGCTTGAGGTGGGTCTTGGAGAAGCATTGTGGTGCTCTCCTAGCTGCAATCACTCGCCAAGTAGGGCTTGACTCTGTGCCCATTAACCATGAAAGCATTCCGGCTCTTGCCAACCAATGTAACCGCTCCATAGGGCAAAACCTCCTTGATCTCAAACGGTCCACACCATCTAGATTTGAGCTTTCCAGGGAACAGCTTCAACCTCGAGTCGTAGAGTAGCACCAGACTGCCTTCTCTTAACTCCTTATGAACAAGCTTCTTGTCATGAGCCGCCTTGGTCCTCTCTTTGTAGATCTTAACACTTTCGTATGCTTCTAACCGTAGCTCATCAAGCTCATGTAGCTGAAACAACCGCTTCTCTTGAGCTGTCTTGAGGTTGTAGTTCAGCTGCTTCACTGCCTATAATGTTCTATGCTCCAACTCAACAGGAAGATGGCATGCCTTGCCGTAAAGAAGAGTGAAAGGGGTAGTACCATTGGGGGTTTTGAAAGCGGTCCGGGAAGCCCACAAAGCATCATCAAGTTTAACCGCCCAATCTTTTCTAGTAGCACCAACTGTTCTCTCTAGTATAGCCTTGATCTGCTTGTTAGAGACTTCTACTTGCCCATTAGTTTGAGGATGATAAGGTGTTGCTACCTTGTGCTTCACGCCATACTTCCTTAAGAGACTTTCAAACACTTTGTTGATGAAATGGCTGCCCCCATCACTGATCACTACTTCTGGAACTCCAAACCGTGGGAAGATGGTGGTCTTCAAGAGCTTGATCACCACTTTTGCATCGTTTGTAGGGGAAACTATAGCCTCAACCCACTTAGACACATAATCAACCGCCACGAAGATGAACTTGTTGTCGTAAGAAGATGGGAATGGACCCATAAAATCTATCCCCAATGCGTCAAAGACTTCAATTTCAAAGATTGGCACCGGAGGCATCTCTGTCCTCTTCGTTAAGTTTCCAGCTCATTGACATGCTTCACAAGCTTTAACAAATTCATGAGCATCTTTGAACAGCGATGGCCACCAAAAACCCGCTTGCAACACCTTTGTAGCAGTCTTGAAAGAAGCGAAATGACCACCATATGAAGAGTCGTGACAATGTAGAAGGATGCCATTAGCTTCTTCTCTTGTTACACACCTTCTATACAAGCTGTCAACTCCTCTTTTGTACAAGTATTGCTCGTCCCAAAAGTAATGAGAGATGTCTCTCATGAACTTCTTCTTGTAGTAGTGGTCTAGATGAGAAGGCTCCTCTCCACAAGCCATGTAGTTTACAATATCAGCGTACCAAGGCAAGTCTTCTTCTTTGAAACTCAAAACCTCTTCAAACTTGTCTTCAAGCTTCTCACATACCGCCGTGGTGATCATCATGAGCTGCTCCTCGGGAAGCGAATCATCTAATGGCATAGCTTCCTTGACTCTCATCCTTGAGAGGTGATCAGCAACACCATTCTCTATCCCTTTCTTGTCTTTTGTCTCCATATCAAACTCTTGTAGCAAAAGGATCCATCTCAAGAGTCTTGGCTTGGTGTCTTTCTCAGAGTAGATGTACCTCAAAGCTGCGTGATCTGTGTAGACAACAACCTTAGAGCCCACCAAGTATGATCTGAACTTCTCAAAAGCAAACACAACGGCCAACAACTCCTTCTCGGTTATAGCATATATGACTTGCGTGTCATCCAAGGTACGACTAGCGTAGTAGCTAACATGCAATCTCTTGTCTTTCCTCTGACCAAGATCAGCTCCCACGGCGTAGTCGCTCGCGTCACACATGATCTCGAACAGTAGACTCCAGTCCGGTGCTTGTACTATACGCGCTGATACAAGAGCTTTCTTGATAGTCTTGAAAGCATAAAGACAATCCTCATCAAACACAAAGTCAGTTTCCTTGCATAATAACCGTGTGAGGGGCCTTGCTATATTGGAGAAATCCTTTATGAATCTCCTGTAGAAGCCCGCGTGACCTAAGTAGCTCCTTACTCCTTTACATTAACCGGAGGCTTAAGACTCATCATGACCTCAACCTTGGCTTCATCAACCTCTATGCCTTTCTCTAATAGGCTGAGTACAATCCCTTCCTTCACCATGAAGTGACACTTCTCCCAGTTGAGCACCAAGTTTGTCTCCTCACAATGCTTAAGTACCTTGCAATGATTCAACAAACAAGGAGACAAAGATGCACCATATACAGAGAAGTCATCCATCATACACCGTTGGAATGTAGTCGATGCATTACACAACCCGAATGGCATCCTTCGATATGCGAAGGTGCCATAAGGGCATGTAAAGGTCGTCTTCTCTTGATCGTTTGGATGGATTGGTATTTGAAAGAAACTACTATAACCATCAAGAAAGCAATAATAAGGATGATTAGCAAGTCTTTCAAGCATTTGATCAATAAAAGGAAGAGGAAAATGATCCTTTCTAGTAGCTGAATGATATTGCTGCATATTTCATGTATTTTGCATACATATAAGTTAGTTTCTCATGCATTTACATTGCTTTTTAGGATAGTTTGCATCCCTTTAGGCCCTAGAGAATTATTGCACCAGCATATGCATGTTTCTTTCATTTTGCATCGCAATCAGGTTGTTTTCGGCTACATTGGAGCTATGGAAGACTTGTGGACGCGCGAAGGCTCGTGAGGAAGTCCGTGGACACTTGGAGAAATCAGGATTGCACGCTAAGGACCTGAGATCGAGTAGCAGATCGAGCAAGGCATGTCGATCTAGACGAGATCGACCAGAAGATCGAGTATAGAGCCCGATTTGGAGTACGGACGTAGACGACGCCATGCAGATCGAGGACCAGATCGAGCGTCCAACCTGATCAGCACAAGATCGACTCAGAGATCGACCAAGAGCCATCCGATCCAAGACAAGATCGAGTGCCAAATCGAGCTTCATGATCGATCCGAGACCAACCTTATCCGTCCGGCCTGTTTTTGGACCGTAGCGAAGGGGGGGACCAGTTGCGGTTTGGCCATTTTTGACAAAAAGCAATGATCCCTTTCAATATTCCACCCTATCGACCACTTTTCTATCATCTCTCTCGTTTTAGGCAATTCGCCATTGTTAGACTTCGAGTTTTTCTTGTTTTTGTTTTTGAATATTGGATCGTTTAAGATAAATCAATCGTTTTTCATGTTTAGTTCTTCGTTTATTGCGTTTCGTACGGTTTATTTTATGAGTCGCGAGTAGTTTCATCCGGTTTTGGGGTTGAGAGGATTCAAGGGGGTCAAAAAGGGTTTTCAAGTTTGGTGTTTTCTTGTTCTTCATGGCTTTCTCTTTTAGGATGTCGAGTTCTTAAGGCTTAAAGAGTCTCACGCCAAGATCTTTATGATCAGAGAGAGCTCTTACCTTGACAGGATCCAGAGATCTCTGAAAATCGCATCCTAGAGACTAGTTACTCTTTCCCAAACGCCATGGTAATTTAGGGGACTAGTTAAGCCGCGTGTTTGAAATCTGGTTTCCATGCCCTTCAATCTCTTTTCCGCCAAACGCTATGGGTATGGAGGAGAGAATGAAGGAGTGATCCATACCACACGCCATGGATGGATCTTGTTTTGTTTTCAAGGCTTAGAGAATCTCACAAAATGAGTAGATCTAGAGTTTTCAAACCAAGCTTGGACCTTTGAGACCCTTGAACATGAATCTCAACCCTAGACCCTCTTTCTTAGTATTCTTACATCTCTGTTAATCATTCGCTTGTTATCTGTTGCATCCTGGTCATTAGTTTCGTTGCATGTGAACTTTTAGACGAGATTGATCGTTGTTGCTCGATCTAGTGGTCGATCCACTAGTCGATTTTTATAAATTCATAGCTTTGCATTTTAATCATTCTGTTTATTTGTCGTGGTAGTTCACTCGTTTCTGGTAATTTTAAAATAGTTTTACCTTGCATTTAGTCGTTGCATCTAGTTTTTAGGATTTTCACAAAACCGTTCATCATTTGCCTAGCTTTACTCGATCCTTGCATTCTCATTGCACTTTCTAGCTCCTAGGTTGCATTGATTCATCTTGCATGCTATACTACGACTGTGTGCTGCTTGAGTTTTGATAACCTCCTGTTGCACTACATCACTCCCTTTTGACATTGCTCAAAAGCTGTTATCAAATGGTGTCGTTGCCGTCTTAAGAGTGTTTAGAAAGCATTGAGATTTGGGGTTTAGTAAAGACTAGGCCTTTCTTTTTCTTTTGGTTACTAATTTCTCTACTCTTAAACTTGTTTTTCTCAGGTACATGAATCTTCGTTCAAGGGGAGACAACAATCTACTTCAACCCTTGGACAACATTCATCAACTTGGTCATTCACGACAAAGAAGAGTACGAGAGCAAGCTAGAGCTTTTGAGGAGATTCTTCAGCAAGGTTCAGTGGATTTTGAAGCGATAGCTGAGCACGAGCATCCATAAGGACCTCCTCCAGCTCACGGAGCAGTGGGAAGGGGTAATGGAAACCCCCAACATGCGGCTAGACCCCCAAGGATCATAGGAGCGGGAGATGCTCGCAATACCCATCACAATAGGTTTGGGATCACTCCTCCTCCTGTACAGAACAACAACTTTGAGATTAAGCCAGGTTTCATCTCAATGGTGCAAAACAATAAGTTTCACAGGCTAGCAATGGAAGATCCCTTGGAGCACCTTGATAACTTCGAGCAAGTATGTGGGATGATCAAGATAAATGGTATATCCGAAGATGCTTTCAATCTGCATCTCTTTCCATTTTCCCTTGGAGTCAAGGCTAGACATTGTGAGAAGACACTTCAACAAGGCACCATTACATCTTGGGCTGAGTGTAAGAAGGCTTTCCTCTCAAAGTTTTTCTCTAGCACGAGAACAGCAAGGCTGAGAAGCGAGATCAGCGGCTTCACTCAAAGGAACAATGAGACTTTCAATGAAGCCAAGGAGCGGTTCAAGGACTACACTATCAAGTGTCCTCACCACGGCTTCAGCAAAGAGACTCTTCTAAGAACTATCTACCGCGGAGCTTCACCCAAGATTCGCTTGTTGCTTGACACGGCAAGTAAGGGAAACTTCCTTGGTCAAGAGGTATAAGAAGGCATGGAGCTGATTGAAAACTTGGCATTAAGTGACAGAAACTACGCTGAAGATTACGACCGTGCACCGAGAGGTTCTGAGCAAGACTCTCACAAGAAAAAGCTTAAGTCATTACATGAGAAGATTGATAAGCTGGTGTTGGCTAATCAGAAGCATGTTCACTTTGTTGGTGAAGCGGATGAAACCTTAGAGGAGCTTGAGTTAAGTCAAGAAGAAGCCAACTGGGTGGCAGGTCAAAACATCTACAAACCTCAAGGGTATTAACCAGGCTACAACGAGAACAACAATCTCTCATACCGTAACACCAACGTCGCGAACCCTAAGGATCAAGTGTACCCTGCTCAGCAAGCAAAGCCTTTCGTACCATACAACAAAGGTTTTCAGCTGAGTGGTTGATTCCAAGGGCAAGGGCAGAACAACTTCTAAGGACAACAACAAGGAAACAATGGTTTTACGCCTATGTACCCGCCGGGCTTTGTACCTCAGCAACAACAACCGATGCAACAACAACAAGTTGATCCTGTCCAAGCTATGTTTCAACAATTGATCCAAGGGCAACCATCTACAAATCAGAAGTTTGCCGAGATGATCACTCGTTTAGACTCGTCTCTCACAGATTTCTCTACTCAGATTACAAACTTGAATAACAAGATCAAGCAGCTAGAGAAGGGAAAGGCGAGTACAGGCGGTCAGAATAGCTTACCGGGCAAGTGTGAGCAGAATCCCAAGGAATGCAAATTCATGTACCTGAAAGACACCAGTGTGAAGAGAAAGAGATTAGTAACCAAACTTAAAGTAAAGGCTTAGTCTTTACTAAACGCTAAATCTTAATGCTTCCTAACAATCCTAAGATGGCAACGGCGCCATTTGATAATAGGATTTTTGCAAGCAAAGGTATTATCAAAGGCCCAAACCACAAGTTATGATGCAGTATAGTAGTAAGGGGAATCAATCCAACCTAAGAAGAAGGAAGAACACTAAGAATGCAAGGATGAAGCAAATCTAAGCAAATCAGGAAAATGATTGGTAAAATTAAACAAAACTAAATGCAACTACTAAATGAGATACAGAATAATTTTAAAATCCCTGGAAGAGGGTTAACTACCACTAGGAAAAAGCAGAAGATTAAAAATGCAAATCTACTAAGAACTAAAAATCGAGCAGTGGATCGACCACTGGATCGAGTAAAACTGACCGATCTAACAACTTAAAGCGATTAACTTCTAATGAACAAAGATGCAACTTTATGACAAGCAAATGATGAACAGAGGTTTAGAAATGCTAAAAGAGGGTTTAGGGTCGAGGGTCATATTCAAGAGTGTCAAAGGTTAAAGTTTTGGTTTGAAAATGTTTAGATCTACTCATTTGTGAGCTTCCTCTAAGCCTTGAAAACAAAACAAGAACCATCCATGGCATATGGTATGATTCACTTCCTCAATCTCTTCTCTAAACCCATGGCGTTTGCTGGAAAAAGAGATCGAAGAGCAAGGAAAAATGATTTCAATACATGACCTAACTAATCCCCTCTACAACCATGGCGTTTGGAAGAGGAAAGATTAGTCTCTAGGATCTGGTTTTCTAGGATATCTGAATCCGGTCAAGGTAAGACCGCCCTGGAATCATAGAGATCTTTTCCAAGACTCTCTAAGCCTTAAGACCCCAAGATCCTAGAAGAGAAGGTATGCAGAACAAAGAAAACACAAAACTTAAACCTCTTAACCCTTCGAATCACCTCAACCCCGAAAACCCAAAAAGGACTACTCGCTACACATGATTAAGATCGAATGAAAAGCAGTAAAGACTGAACTAAGCATAATTAACAATGCGATTAAAAAAAAACTAATTGATATTAAAAGATTCAAGTTCACAAACCAAAGAAAAGCTTCGATGTTCAACAATGGCGATTGCCTAAGATAAGACCAGAAAAAGATAAAAGAAAAGCATGTGTAAGAAAGTGTAGCCGCCTCTTTCCCCATATAGACAAACATCGCGAGATGGTGCCCTCATTAGCTGCCAAAAACGGTTAAGGCCGTAGAGATCGACCTTGAGATCGATCAGTGCGCTCAATCGTCTTTAGGAATCGCCTTGCTTTGCTCGACCTTCAACTCTATCTGGTTGGTTGGATCGAGTATCTTCCTCGATCTTCTTCTTGATCTTTGGATGATCGAGTCTTGGTCTCGATCTGGCTCTCGTTTACGTCCGTACTCCAGATCGATCACCTCTCTTGATCTTGGTCTCGATCCTTCCCCTTGCATCGACTCGGGTCACTCGATCTTCTGCTCAATCTCGTCTAGATCGACCTGCATTGCTCGATCCGCTACTTGATCTCGGGTCCTTTGCATGCACGGCTGAGTTCTCCAAGTGTCCACGAGCTCCATCTTGGACCTCCTTTCGTCCACATAGACTCCACAACTCCAAAGTGCTCCAAACAACCTGATAATGATGCAAAAGTGCAACAAATATGCAAAATGCGAATGCAAAGAGACATAGGACCTAAAATGCAACAAATGGAACAAACTAGCCTATAATGCAAGATGAATGCATGAAAAAGTATCCTAAATGCATGCAAAGTATGCAAAATATATGGTAATATCAAAGTTCAACCTTCTTTGAGAGAACCCATTGCTTGATTTACCCTTATGAATGAGATCATTTTTGTCTCATAACCTTTGTCCCTAAGCCAAATGTATTCAGTTTTAAAATGCATAAGTGTGATTCACGGTTTGATCTTAATGAATGTTAAAGGATATGATTCTTGGATTGTTTAGGATATGAGAGCCATGATTTGAGATTCAACATTTGATGAATATGGCTAAGTTCTTTGGAGTATGAGTTTGTGTGATGCATTTTAGAATTGAGAACTAGGACCATTGAGTTGATTCATTTGTTTAAAAATTTTTGGAAATTTGAGCTCCCACTTTTAATACCTCTATTCCTTCTTGAATTTTGTTTGCTTGAGGGCAAGCAAAAGGCAAGTTTGGGGGAGTTGATATACTTACATATTTAGCATATTTAGCATGCATTTAGTGTAGTTTTCATGCATTTTTGCATTAGCATTTGCATATTTGTTGCATTCTTGCATCATATTCAGGTTGTTTTGGACACATTGGAGCCATGGAGAGTTCGTGGACATGCAAAGGATCAAGGAGGAGCTCGTGGACACTTGGGAGAAATCAGCCTTGTTACAAGGGAACCGAGATCGAGAGGCAGATCGAGCTAGGCAGGTCGATTTAGACGAGATCGACCAGAAGATCGAGTGACTCAAGTCGTTTCAAGGAGGGAGATCGAGAGCCAGATCGAGACCACGACCCGATCACTCAAGGATTGAATAGAAGATCGAGCAAAGGAGGACGTTCCATGAAGGAGATCGAGCCAGAGATCGAGTGACCCAAGTCGATCTCTGGGACCTTATCCGGCCAGCTCATTTTTAGAGCGTAGTGAGGGGACCATTAGGGTTGTTTAGCTATTTTGGGCAAAGAAGGGACATCACTTTCATTACCCACACTTTGTCTTATCTTTTTCGAGCTTTGTTTTCTCTCTTAGGTGATTTCGCCATTGTGGAACCTTTTAAGCTTTTGAACTTTGTAAAACCTTAATCGTTTCTTAATCATTGAGTATTTTCTTAATCACTTTAGCTTAATCATGTTTATCTTTCTCTCCTTTGCATTTGAATCGGTTTTAGCTATGTGTAGTGAGTAGTAATCTTTGGGTTTAAGGTTGGGGTAATTTAGAGGGTTTAAGGGTTTAAGCTTGGAGCTTTTTCTTGTTCTTAACTCATTATATTCTTGGACTTGGGGGCGTAATGCCTAAAGATTCTTGGGAAAGATCTTTATGATCTCAGAGATCTCCTTACCTTAGCAGGATTCAGGAGTCTCCTAAAACCAAATCCAAGAGGCTAGCTCATCTTTTCCCACACATCATGGATGCTTAGGGAGCTAGTTAAGCCACTTTTTTTAGATCTACGATTTATACTGTTCGACCTCTTTTTCCACTATACACCATGGGTTGGGAGGAGAGGTTAAGGAAGGGATCTATGCCATACACCATGGATAGATCTGTTTTAGCTTCTCAAGGCTTAGAGATAGCACAAAAAGTGTAGATTTATGTTTTCAAAACCCAAGCTTGAATCTTTAACCTTTTTAATATGTCCCTCAACCTTAGATCCTCCTTTTAGCATTTTAAAACTCAAGTTTATCATTTCCTAGTCATAAAGTTTGCATCTTTAGTCTTTAAAAGTTATTGCTCTAAGTTGTTAGAAATTTCCTGTTTATCTGCGTTCAGCTTTCGATTTTTAGTAATTAGTAGTTTTGCATTTTAAATTCTCAGTGTTTTCCTAGAAGTTGGTAACCCTCTTCCAGGGATTTTAAAATAGTTTCATAGTCTGTTGGTCCTTGCATTTAGTTTTTATCGATTTTACCATCCATTTACTCGATTCAGTTTAGCTTTGCATTGCGCTTGCATTCTTAGTGTCTTTCATCACCCAGGCTGGATTGATACCCCTTACCACTATACTGCATCATCACTGTGGTTTGGGACATTGATATTCAACCCCAAAACATTCTGTTTATCAATAACCGATAGGCTTGTATTGGTCCTGCATGACCGATACAAGTGATTGATACCAGCTTGAATGCATCTGTTTTGTTTCCCCAAACATCTGCTCAATCCCCAATCCAAACTCCTGCTTCTTAGAACATTAGAAAAAAATAAATATGAACTAATATATACAAAAGATACCATGGGACTACCTTCCAGGTGTGCTTCTTTCAAGTCATTTAGCTTGACTTTGATTACCTCTTAGTGGAGGTAAGGAGAAGGAGTCTTGGAACTCTTTGGTGGTGTGTTACTCTTCTTGATCCTGGTGGTGAGTCCATCAATCCTTATCTCAGCAAAGGGCTTAGATTTGCCTCTTTGCTTCAGCTTGTAGCAGAATTCACCATTCTTATAACAAAAGGGCTTCAAGATCACCCCTCCTTCTTCAGTAACCAACTTGATTTGATTCATCTTCTTGTAACGAACAACTTCAAAGACCTCCTTTTCAGTAGTGTCTTCAAACAGCCCTGACAAACAGCAGCCATGAAAGCTCTCTCCTTGGTAACTTTTAAACTCTGGCCAGTTCTTGTCAACTCCTTTCACCTTGTTATGCTCCACGGAGAAAGCATGATCATGATCCAGTATGTTGCCTTTACTATCAAACCTCAAGACCTTATCCTTAGTATGCCTCTGCTCTCTTGTGCATTCTCTAGCATCAAATATAGCTCCAGCTGAAGAAACAAATGGTCTTCCAAGTATGATTGTATTCTTGATCTGCCCTTCAACATCCAGCACCGAGAAATCAGTCAGGATAGTCACTCCTTCTATGTGCATAGGGACGTCCTTGAGAACTCCTAGTGGCATCTTCACAGTCCCATCAGCAATGGTTAGGGAGACATTGCTTTGCTGGAACTTTGTGTAACCCAACTCCTTCGGTGTAGAGGCTGGCAGCAGATTGATGCTTGCTCCCGAATCACACAAACAGCTCTTGAAGGTTTTGCCATTGAGCTCACTTGGGAGATTGAAGCAACCAGGATCTCCAGCTTCTTGATGTTCAGGTCCTTAACTTCTGGTGCTTCAGCCTTAGCTATCAGTTTCCTAAGCTCATCTTCAGCATCTAATCCTCTCATTTCCATTTGAGCAGCATAAATATTCTCATAGTTCTTGACTAGTAGCTCCTTGAATCTTCCTGGAAATTGAATGTCAGGTTGATAAGCTGGGAACGCATTAGCTTGAGCTTCCTTCTTAGCATCAGAAACTTGAACAAGTTCCTCCCCCTCGCTTTGTTCATCAATGTCCTCATTGATCATGGACAGAAACTCATCTATAATAGCATCTGCCTCAGGGGTGAAAGCATCAAGAGATTCAACAGCTTGGCAGTATTCCTTTGGGTTCATCTCACATTTCCAGGGAGATTACCTTGAGGGCGTGGTGCACTTGCAACTCCTTTGTTGTTCTCTAAGGTTTTGCAGCTAAGCCATCAAACTTGTTGGTAAACTCCGCATGAACTGAATCAATCTTGTTTTGGACCTCATCAAACTTCTTGTTCATCTCCAAGGTTGTGTTGACCTGATTGTTTATCATTTGCTGCATCAGAGTTATGAGTTCAGGATCTTGGGAGCTTAATGAAGCTTGTGCTGGCGCTTGAGCATTGAATCCTGGAGGGTTATAGGGTGCTCTAGGCTGGAAATTATTGTTCCTCTGTTGAAAACCTTGGTTGTTGTTGTAGGGAACAAAAGGTCTTGCTTGGCCAGCTTGCTGTTGTTGTTGAGGTGGATAGACTTGGTCTTGAGGATTTGCAACATTGTTGCTTCTGTATGATAGATTTGGGTTAGGTCTGAAGTTCACATACCCATTTTAGCCTCCTTGATTACGAAGATAGTTCATCTCCTGCAAGTCTCTTTATAATCAAGATGAACCATGTCACCAACAAAGTTAACTTCCTTCCAATCTCTTAGCAGGAGATTAATCTTCTCATATAGAGCCTTGATCTCCTTCTTGTTAGACACATGCTCATCCTTAACTCTCATGGGTATTCTATCAAACTCCACATTATAATTTCCATCAGACTGTGCTAGATTATCCACAAGTTCCAATCCCTCACCAACATCTTGGATAAGAAGTTACCATTAGATGAAGTGTTTAAGAGCATTCTGATCTTTGGGAGGGTGCCTCTGTATAGAGTGGAGAGGAGTGAAGCTTGAGAAAACCCATGGTGTGGGCACTGCAGTGTGTAGCCCTTGAATCTCTCACATGCTTCACCAAAGCACTCATTGTTCCTTTGAGCAAAACCAGAGATTTCATTTCTGATCCTAGCACTTGGCTTCTCTGAAGACCAAGCCATTCACGGGGACCAGCCTCAAGCCCGAGAGTGTTGGCAGCCTTCTGACTCCTCTATTCTGCCACTGCGGGATTGATACCTCCACCAGCACTGTTGTGACTCAGCGCAACCTTGTTGACATGGATTAGTGGAAGAGGGCCACTTGGATTAGAGGAGATGATATGCTTTGGAGCTTTGTTAGCGCCAGTGGCGAGCGATGTTTGATTCCGCTTCCTCAGCCTACTCTCACTACACTTCATCCAGACTTGCTCAGGTTTCAGCCTGATGCTGCACTTCTACGATCCGCGCCAGGTACTAGGCGCCGAGGAGGCTCTTCGCGAGCTACTGCTTCTTCTGCTGAGGATGCACCTGATGATGACCTTGCTGCAGGTACATCTCGACGATCCCGTGCCGCTGAAGCTCCTGCATTATCTGAGCCAATTGGACGACACACACTTCTAGACATTCTAGATGTCCCCATTTGGCAGGCCACTTTTTAACGATTTATGATTCAGAGCGTTCGTATCCTCTGGAACGTCATCTTTGTGCTGTCGAACTGCGGTTGTGTTTACCCATCGATGCCTCCTCACGATGAGGATGAGTTCTAGTTCCTCCATCTATCCTGGTTACTTTTCCCTTTTTCCCTTGTTATTTTTCATGTTCTTTGAGTCAGTTTTTCTGTTTTCGCATTGAGTCAGTTTGTCAGCTTTGATTATGATTTGAAACTTGTTTAAACTGATGAGATTATGCATTATTTTGTTGCTTTTAATTGTGTGCTTGAGTGTTCCTAACAGTCTTGACTCGGGAGAACTTCAGCTAACAATCTAACTTGCAACAACATACACGTTTGGGTAGATCACATTCTTTCTTTGGATCGAGTGTCGATCGACACCAACCACAAGGTGTCGATCGACACCCCCCGCGATCAAAGATACCATATTCCAATCTCTGTTCCAACAACTCCATCTCTTTTCTTTACCAAATCCATGCTTGCTGACACTAGGGACAGTGTTATTTAAGTCTGGGGGAGGCAGTTGCTGACATTGTGTTCTGTTTTGAGAGTCTTTTAGTTGTGTGAAAAACCTGTTTTATTGAGTCAAACTTTTGTTGAAACTATCAGTTATTCTTGGAACTGACCACAAAACATTGATGCTTACAAGAACCATTACCACAAATGCTGATTACAAGTCTTACTAAGTAGAACATCATAGGTAGATCAATCTAGCAAAGAAGGTTTAGGTTCTTAGAAAATCTGGAAAGTTATTGTTAACTCCACCTTAACAAACTTTTAACTTCTCATCTAGGGGCTTGATATTCATTGATCTTTATTCTCTCTTTCAAACACTGACAAGAATGTTTAGGCCCAGTCTCGCTTTGATCTTCCCTGATACAGCTTTCAGAGTATACGTCCGTAGAATAGTGCACACGAACCTGTCTCCTCACAAGGAACACAAGTAGTGAACTCTCATAAACCTGTCTCCTCACAAGGAACACAAGTAATGAGAAGCACAAATTCTTAGGCAGTAAAACAAAAAAAAAAGAAATGAAACATAAATTATCGAAAAGAAGAAAATAAGATCAAGATAAGAGAAAATAGGAGTGTTTATTGAGGTTGACTTGTTTGGTAATCAGGAACGGAAAGAATTTGTAAGTGATTTGATTGATAAATCTTTGATGAGATATCACGCCTAAATAAATGAAAGGAGTTAGCAATAGAAATTTCAGATTTCTTGAAGAAGCTTGGACTGTATTTGAAAGATTGCTAAGCTTGTGATGAGTATACTGAAATATTATCTTTTGTTGACGCTGTGGTATGTGGATTCGAAAGTATTAGTCAATGTGGTGTTCCTGAGGTTAGCCGACTGTTTCTGTTTTCAAACCTCGACTCTGTATTTAGTTTTCTGTTTGCTTGACGGCAAGCAAAAGCTAAGTATGGTACAAAAGTTTTGGGTTTTTGACCATGATATAAGTCTTGTTTATAGAGTCTTTTTGGTATTTTTCGAGTCTTTTCGAGTCTTTATAGATTTAGGTATGTTTGGAGCATAATTGTGGATTTGGGAGCATTTTGGAGCTATCTTGAATTTGTTCCTGAAAAGACCAACTCAGAGCAGTATTTGGTGCGCGGTGTCGATCGACACCTACCACTGAGTGTCGATCGACACCGATCGTGGATGCGAGCTGGAGCTTTTAAAAGATTTCTGAAGAATTACAACTTCGCCCAAAAGTTTCCCACTATTTGCAAACTTGCCCCAGTCGTGTTTAGAGATGTATTTAGGTTTTCAGAGTCATTGTTTCGCATTATCTTGTTTTCATTGAGACTTAGAGAGAGATTAGATTCAAAGCTTTTGGGGAGACAAATGCGTACTCTTTTAGAGAAGAATTTCGAACCCCTTTATCTTTTACTCTACTCTTTTAATGAAAAATCATTCAGTCATGATTTCTGCTTCAATTTCTATGTCTCAGTAATGTGCAAGTTAGCTTTTGGGTTATTCAAAGGTTGATAATGAATTTGTAGAACTGCATAACTGTTAGGATAAATCTTTTGGTTTCATCTAGATTGCTTTAACACTGATTTTAAGATTGATTACCTAGGAATCAGATCTTTGGTTGTTTAATAGATGTGGAGACATTGTTAATCAGCAGAACTATCTTAGATGAGCAAAATAACTAATTGGAAAAGAATTTGGATTATTGATTTTGTGAACATTTCGAACTTGAACTTTAAAGCTTGATTATGTTGTTAGAGTTTGTATAGGAATTGGGAATACTAGGAACTGATCATAGAAAATCTCTGCGACGGAAGTCGATTGGTTTTACGTTTGTGTTTTCGAATTTTAGAATGGTTTAATAAATTATATTTTCAGTCTGTAGTCTGCGATTTATGTCAACCTGCGAATTTCCCACTAGCTAGCGCCTTGTCTCATTGATTTCTAAGAACCTACAAATCATAAGAACTGAGCATACCAACCATAAGAACTGTGTTGAAAGTATTTTAAAAACTCGTCCAAGACTCATACCGTGGAGGTGAACCGTGGAGAACGTATTTTCTCTGCTCGGTGCAACTGGAGGTGCAAAATGTATGGATTGGGACTAAGGCCTTGCAGTCAGATTCAACCTCTTCATCCTTCATCAAAGTTGTAGAAGGTATAGTGAGATTTCCAATGATGGTGGATTCAAGTCCTTCAGACCCGGGGTTCAAAATATACAGCGATTTCCAAAAGGCACCATGGACAGCCTGTTTTAAAGCTGCAGTGCCGAAGTGTACCATGGAGAACAACTATATCTCTCCACGGTGTGATTCATACCAAGGAGGCTAAATGGTTTACGGTGGGCATTTCCTCGATATGATCGCCGTCAAGCAAATCAACTGGTGTACGGTGGGCATTTCCTTGGTATGATCGCCATCGAACAAGGCATATGTTCATCTCCACGGTGCAGTCATATTGCCCAATTGATCGACCCGAACGGAACCATTTCGGTGTGATTCAGCGTCAGAGTCCTGCATTGAAGTTGAAAAGGATCTCGTTAGCTTTCCAATGCAGTTGGAATAAATTCATTCCGGTCAGTGGTAAAAGAGATACGGCGATTCTACCAACACGTTCTGCAAAGCGTTTCAGACCTATACCGAGGAGAACACACCGACCAGGAAAACTCAGTCTTTCCTCGGTATAGATCAGTTTGAATGTTGACTTTTTCATTTACTTTCCTTCCCTATAAATAGCTCTAATCTAAAAAGATTTGGGTTATCCATATTTTATCCAAGTCTTATGAGTTCAAAACAGAAAACTCTTCCTTTTGTAATCTCTTTGAGAATCTTGTTGATCTTGGATCATTTTAATTAAGAATTTGCATTTGTATTTGATTGTTTATCCTTCTCTAATCATGCTTGATCTTGTTAATATGGTTTCAATTTTGATTAGTGAGAAGTTCCTTACGGTTTTGAGATGGGATAATTAGGGTGATTCAATGGTTGATTTGTGATCTCTTGGTGTTAATTATTCTATTTTCTCGCTTGATTAGTGTTCTAAATGCTAAATTGGCCTTGGGAAAGGTATTTTAGATCATAGGATTTTCTGCATCGCAAGTGTTTTATGAAAAGCTTGAGTGAACTGATTAAGTGATTTGCATTCTTAGCCTATGGATTACATGTCTAAGGTGCTTATTATGCTTTGTAGAACTGATTCTTAATGTTTTCTAGTCATAATTCCACCATTGAAGGTGGATTAGGATTTGTGATTAGTAAAATGATTATTTCCAAAGGATTGAATCAGTCTAGTATTGATGCTCTTTGCATAAAATTTAGCATGTCTATGTTGTTTGATGCATCATTAATCACCATTGAATCATCCTAATGTCATCATCCCCATCTTAGAACCATTTCGCCCTTAATTTTTTAAGCTTGCTATTGTTCTGTTTTAGTGCTCTGTTCTTGTGTTCATTTGAGTTTAAGTCACTTGCTTGAGTTTGCTTTTAGTTTGGTTACTTGCTCTTGTGTTTAATTCTAATAATGTTTAATACTATTTAATTAGAGTTAAACATGATTAGATGAGATTAAATGCAAAGAAAATGGTAATAAGGTACCAGGGTGCAAAACCAATGAACAGAAGACAAGATTGAACCATAAATATGCAAACTTAGTTAAAGAAAATGTAAGTGTTTACAAGCTTGGGCAAATCGCCCTTTTTTAGTAAGCAAGAGATTAGATGAGTCTTATAACAGATTATGATTTAATGACAAATTTTGGTGTCTTCCCTTTTATAGTAGGGAACCAAAAAGAAGGAAAAAACCTAAAAGCAGGATGAGGTCAATGAAAAATCCGGTCAAACACGCGGATAAGTTGTATCAAGGTGGTACGGACAGTGTTTTACTCGATTCACCACCTCGATATGGTCTGTGCAGCTTGTATCCGCTAGTGCATGCTTTACCTGTTTGAAGCAGCACCTCAATGTAGACAGTGCCTTAGGCTCCATGATCCAGTCCACTTCTTCACGCATTATGGCTTGCATCGGCCAGACTCCATAGAGGTTTTACTCGATGCTCCTCCTCGATATGGGACCATGATAACAACTTTCTTTGCAAGGGTGAGGATGAAATGAGGCTATCAAAACTCAAATGCAACACTTAGGTTGTAGTACAGTATGCAAGTGAGAGTCAATCCATTTCTAGGAGCTAGGAAGGTCAAAGAGAATGCAAGAGCAGTGTAAAGCTAAGCAAATGACAGGCGAAATTGTGAAAATCCTAAAAACTATGTGCAACGACCGAATGGAATGCAAAACTATTTCAAAATTACCAAAAGTGATTGAACTACCACGAGGAACAAACAGAATAATTAAAATGCAAGGCTGTGATTTAACAAAAATCGACTAGTGGATTAACCACAGGATCGACCATTAGATCGAGCAGTTTGGATCGATCTCGTCTAAAAATGAAAGTTTGAAGAAACTAATGACCAGGATGCGGCGAATATCAAGCGAATGACTAACAAAGATGTAAGAATGCTAAGAAAGAAGGGTCTAGGATTGAGATTCATGTTAGGGGTTTCAAAGGTCCAAGCTTGGTTTGAAAACTCTAGATCTACTCACTTTGTGAGATTCTCTAAGCCTTGAAAACAAAACAAGATCCATCCATGGCGTGTGGTATGGATCACTCTCTCATTCTCTTCTCCAGACCCATGGCGTTTGGCGGAAAAAGAGATTGAGAGGCAAGGAAAACAGATTTCAACCACGCGGCTTAACTAGTCCTCTAAACTACCATGGCGTTTGGGAAAGAGTAACTAGCCTCTAAGATGTGATTTTAAGAGATCTCTGGATCCTGTCAAGGTAAGAGCTCTCTCTGATCATAAACATCTTGGCGTGAGACTCTTTAAGCCTTAAGAACTCAATATCTTAGAAAAGAAAGCCATTAAGAACAAGAAAACAACAAGCTTTGCAAACCTTTTCGACCCCGTGAATCCTCTCAACCCCGAAACCCAAATGAAACTACTCACTACACATTAAATAAACTAAGCAAAGCATTAAGAATGAAACGATAAACATAAGAACGAACGATTAAACTTAAACGATTCAAAATATTCAATAACAAAGCTCAAAGTCTAACAATGGCGGAACGTCTCAAAAACCAGAGAGAAAAAGCATAAAAAGATAAGAATGAAAAGTGTGTGGGAAAAGATCATCGCCGCCTTCCCAAAATGGGAAAAACAGCTCGATGGTCCCCCCCTCGCTAGCGGCCAAAAACGGTTGAAAGGACAGAGATCGACTTCGGGATCGAGCGGCTCTCTCGATCACTTTCGGACATCATGTCTTCTACTCGAACTGGGTCTCGATCTTCTTCGGCGGATCGAGTGTTGCATCCGATCTTGGTATCGATCTTCGGTCGGATCGAGCGGTGGACTCGATCCGGCTCTCGATCTGCATGGCATCATTTACGTCCGTACCACTTGATCGATTGCTTCACTCGATCTTTGTCTCGATCGATTCCCTTGGATCGCCTGAGCTTCTCGATCTTCTAGTCGATCTCATCTAGATCGACCTGCCATGCTCGATCTGCTCCCATATCTCTAGTCCTTAGCAAACATCCGACGTTCCACGAACCACCACACTAGCCTCAGCACGTCCACGAACCTCCACGACTCCAAAGTAGCCATAAACAACCTGAATATGATGCAAAATACAAGGAACATGCGTATGCTGGTGCAAGAATGCTCTAGGATCTAAAGTGATGCAATCTAGCCTAAAGTGTGATGTAAATGCATGAAAAGCTAACTTATATGTATGCAAAATGCATGCAATATGTAGTGACATCAACTCCCCCAAACTTACTTCTTGCTTGCCCTCAAGCAACATAAAATAAGAAAGGAAGAGAGGTTTTAAAACAAACGGGGGTTTTAAGCTTCTTGCAAAGGTGCCTTTCAAATGAATCAATCTCAATGTCCTAGTTACTAGTTCTAAAATGCAAGGCGCACACTCATACTCCAAAGAACTTAGCCATACTCATCACACAAAGAAATTCAGATCATGACTCTCCTATTCTTAACAATCAAAGAAACTCATCCTTTAACATTCATTAAAGACCGAACCATGAATCAAACTTATGCACTTTAAAGCAAAACACATTTGGCTAAGGGTGCAGGCTATGAGCATAGAATGATCTCATTCGAAAAGGGTTTTTATGTAAAATAAGGGTTTCTCTCAAAAAATGGCAAGAACTTTATGCATAATGCTAAAGGTGAAGGCAATTAATGCATACATGATCAGATTCTCATCTACCCATGTAAACTAACAATGATCCTAAACCCCTCTCATTTATTATCTTTTAAGCTCACTCACCACTTAAAATCTACCCTTTTCTCAAAGCAAAAGCTTAGCATTCCCAAATTCAAAACAGAAAGCATTTTTAACTCTTTAGGCTAGTGAAAAGGTTGAAAATAATTTTCTCTTTACATATTTCTTATTGGTAGCTCTCTGTTTATTTTCATTTATATGTTTTTCTTTTTTCTTTTCTTTTATTTTGGCACTTAGGAACTTTTTTTATTTTGAGAGAGCTAACTTCTGAAATTACTAGAGCATAAAATTTTTTAAACACAAACCTTTCACTTAAAACCTTTTTCTTTCTTTCAAATACCAAACTCTTTTGAAACCGAAAGCATATAAACATGAAAACAACCCTTTAAATCCCCAAACTTATTTTAAGCCTAAGTCTAGCTTCAAAATGCAAAGCTAGCAAACATATGAGAACCTAATCATGTCGCATAAACCTAACACTTTATGCTAAGTTCAAACCGGAAAAAGGCCTCACAATGATGTCACACACGAAAACTTGGCTTCAAAGAAAGGTAAGGGTCAAGGTGGGAGTTCTACTTAGGCTCACAAAGAGTGGTAGAAGGAAGAAGAGAGCCTAAATATTTTAAAATCCATGTGTTCATTTTCAAATGCATAAGGATGATAATTGAAATTTCAGATTAAGGTTTTCACTTATTAGGACAAGTTTCAAATCATGAGAGTTCAATTCAAGTCACGAAAATCATAGCAAGTGATCCAAGCATGGTAAGAACTTACTTTCAAAGTATGAGCAAAGCATTAGAGAACTACTAACTAGGGCATTGAAACAATTCATGAGTTAAAACACCTTTTTAAGAAAATCTTTAACCCCTTATGCGAATATGAACAACCTAGATGCTTTAAGATTCTAGACTCAATCCTAAGATGCTCAATGAGATGAATGCAACTACATGAATTTTTAAAAAAATTTCCAAATTTTATGCAATGAAGACTCAAGGATGCTAAAGGGAAAATAAGATCAGAATAAACATGTCAAACCACACACATACTCCCCCAAACTTGCTTGACACCGTCCCGGTGGCAAACAAATTCACAGGAGCACCAAAACACAAAGCAAAAAGAAGCAAACATGAGCGGTATGTACAATGGAAGAAGGTTGTTACCTCGGGTCTAGTCTCGGCTGGAACTTGAGGATGTTCCAGAGGAGCTAAATGCTACAGCTTTGCCTTTGGAGCCTGGCTCTTGAAGAGAGAGAGGCGCCGGTTGAATGTTGCTGCCTTGAGTCTCACGGATGACAACTCCACCGGTTGAAAGCCTCCTCTTCTCGGGTTGTTGAACCTCTTCACTTGGAGCTTTCTTAGGCGAGCCTCCTTGAAGCGATTTCACCTTCTTGGCAAGTTTCTTGAGCATTTTGCCTTGCCATTTGTTGATTTTCCTTTGCATCTCCACAACAGATGCTAGGAACTTCTCCATTTTGGTTCTCGGCTCAAAGTCTAACTTGGGAAGGGTGTAAGCCTCGGGCATCTCATCTTCCGTGGCTGGGAACTCAAACCCTTGACAAGGAGCAATCGCTGGGGCAGGCGTTCCTCCTAGAGCAGCAAAGCACTCCTCTACGGTTGGCAAGAACTCGATGTTCCCAACACCAAGCAGCTCGGTCTCGTCCTTGTCTGGTAGGATGCATACTCTCTTCTCGTTTTCGTCGTCGATGAAAAGATAAACGTAGAACCCTTCTGCTGGCGTGCGTCACAAGCTGTCGATATTCCTCATGTAGACCTTATCCATGAAAGCTCTAGCTGGGACGGGTGTGAAATCGTGCATAGATACGCCAGCTTGTATGAATAGATGAGTGAGGAAGTCGCCAATGAAAGAGGCAACAAGTACGCATCCATAGTTCACCTTGTTGCCAAGTTCATCCTCCATAGGCTCTTCCTTCTCCGCCGGATCACACAACAAATGCTTCATGCCTTGGAACAAGAAGCAAAGCTCGGTCTTCATGACCGTGGGAGCAACTGACCTTCCGCTGAATATGTTGGCGATCAGCTTCAAGGTGTACCTCAGCACCGGGCTTCTCACTCTCTTGATTTTGGCGGTGTTGGCCTTGTAGTCTTCGTTGCTGATCTGGTCCCAAAAATCGTATGCTCGCGTGAAGGAGGGGAACTCGATCTTGGTGGCGGCTGCGTTGAGACCATATACTTGACGCAGCTCGGGGATTGAGAGGCTGAAGGCTTGACGTCCAACCTTGAAAGAGAGACGGCCTTGTGAAGGAACGAGGGCGCTAGGGTTCTCGTAATGAAACTCCAACGTGGCAAGGAAGTCTATTGTCACTTCTGGAATGGTTGGGCAATCCATTTGTGACAGACATCTTAAGCCAATGTTCTTGAGGAGTTGGTCGAAATCTCCAAGGATCCCTAGCCTCGAACTTAGTAGGCTCGAACTGAAGCCTTTCCAGCCGCTTCTTATCCCTCTTCTCGTCCTTACTCCATCGAACCCTCTCTTGAACAGCCACTTCCTGACCTTCTCCTTCTTGTGCCATCTCCTCTCTCGTTCTCTTGGGGGCCATCGTGCCTGAAACAAGTTTCTCAAGCAAGGTAATGAGCAAAACGGCGATCGGATGAGAGAAGAAGAGAGGCAAAGACGAAAACTTATACTTAATACCCTAGAATTTTGGGGAATTTATAAAAATTATAGAAAAATAATAGAGAATTAAATCTAGAGATACTAAAAAATCCAGAATTTTATCTATTATTTAGCTAAATTTAAAAATTCAAAACCGCCCTAGCCTCTAAAACAATCAATTGCGAAATAAAAGGAGATTTTCCTAAAGATTTTTATCAAATATCTGAAAATACCTTTTGCAAAGATTGTTAAAGAAACTTGCTAGCCTTTAGAAACAAATAACTTTCACTCTCTTTGCTTAAAAGATGCAGAAAACAAGAATGAGAGAGTGTGAAGTTGTTGAAAACATTTAAAGGCTAACAAGAAACAAGACTATGGGTGAAAGATGTGGTTTTCTGACAAAAGTCTTGGTCAATGCACATCTTTCATGGTCAAAGATGATTGCCTTGACCAAGTTTTGAATTTAAAAACTGGAGGGAAAAGAATAAAGGAAGGAAAGAAAATGTTACCTCGTCACGAGATCGAGTCCCTTTGGTCGATCTAGGACTCGATCTCATGCACATAATGGCTTGGATCGAGAGGGTCACTCGATTTAGGACACGATTCGATTTGAATCGAGTCGTGGATCGATTGGCTCTCTCGTTCCTTGAGTTTTTGAAATCGCGACTAAGTCCTCGTGATCAAGCCATGCTATCGATTCAGGGTTCGATTCAGCTTGGATTGAGTTGACTAATCGATCTGTCCCGAGAGAAAATAGATCGGTCGATCCATTTTTGGATCGATCGATCTAAACTCCAAGAATTTCCCGAGACATTTTAGATCGAGTTCGCCACTCGATCAGTCTACTCGATCTCGTCTAGATCGACTGCCTCCTCTCGATTCACTAGCTCGATCTAGCAAAGATCGAGCCAGGACGAGTCGATCTAGCACTCGATCTCTAGCTCATATACGCCCCTTTCTTACTCCTTTTGGAATTCGGATCATGGCTTGCATCTCCCATACTTTTTCCTACACACTCGCAAGACAAAAACATAAAACTGGAAAAAGAAATAAAGTAAAAATATGTACAGGATAGACATGGGAATGCCTCCAAAGTGCGCTTTCTTTAACGTCTTTAGCAAGACTTTACTTGGTTTAGGCAGATGGTGGGACTTAGAGAAGCATTGAGGTGCTCTCCTTGTCAAATGCACTCGCCATGTACAGCTTAACTCTGTGCCCGTTCACTGTGAATGCATCTCTACTCTTGCCGACCAATGTGACAGTCCCGTAAGGTAGTACTTCCTTGATCTCATACGGACCGCTCCACTGTGACTTCAACTTTCCTGGAAAGAGCTTGAGCCTTGAGTTGTAAAGCAGCACCAAACTCCCTTCCCTAAGCTCCTTAGGTACCAGCTTCTTGTCATGAGCAGCCTTGGTACGTTCCTTGTAGATCCAAGCGCTTTTGTAGGCATCCAGCCTTAGCTCATCAAGCTCGTGCAGTTGGATAAAACGCTTCTCTTGAGCCGTCTTCAGATCAAAATTCAGCTGCTTCACAGCCCACAACGCCCTATGCTCCAGCTCAACAGGAAGGTGACAGCCTTTACCGTAGAGAAGAGTGAAGGGAGTGGTACCAATAGGAGTTTTGAAGCCCACAAAGCATCATCTAACTTCATAGCCTAGTCATTCCGAGTAGTCCCAACTGTTCTCTCGAGTATCTCCTTGATCTGACGGTTAGAGACCTCTACTTGGCCACTTGTTTGAGGATGGTAAGGCGTAGCTACCTTATGCTTCACACCATACTTCTTTAGCAGATTTTCAAACAACTTGTTGATGAAATGTCTCCCTCTGTCGCTTATCACCACCTTGGGAACTCCAAACCTCGGAAAAATAGTGCTCTTAAAAAGCTTGATCACCACCTTAAAGTCGTTTGTTGGGGAAGCAATGGCCTCAACCCACTTAGAGACGTAGTCTACAGCTACGAGTATGAACTTGTTGCCGTATGATGAAGGGAACGGCCCCATGAAGTCTATGCCCCACGCGTCAAAGACATCTACCTCGAAGATAGGAACTTGAGGCATCTCGTTCCTCTTAGTGATATTCCATGCTCGTTGACACGCCTCACAGCTCTTCACAAACTCGTGTGCATCCTTGAAGATAGACAGCCACCAGAAGCCAGCTTGCAACACTTTCGTAGCAGTCTTGAACGATGCAAAGTGTCCTCCGTAGGAAGAGCCATGGCAGTGAAAGAGAATGTCCTTGGCTTCTTCTTTCGTAACACACCTCCGGTATAAACTGTCTACGCCTCTTTTGTACAGGTAGGGGTCATCCCAATAGTAGTGGCTCATGTCTCTCATGAGCTTCTTTCTATGGTAGTTGTCAAGATGCGACGGCTCCTCACCACATGCCAAGTAGTTCACAATATCCGCGTACCAGGGAAGATCTTCCTCCTTGAAGCTCAGAACTTCCTCAAACCGCCCCTCTAAGCTCCCACAAACAGCCGTAGTGATCGCCATGAGTTGTTCCTCGGGGAGAGAGTCGTCTAAAGGGAGAGACTCGTTGATCCTTAACCGAGAGAGGTGGTCAGCAACACCGTTCTCTATTCCTTTCTTGTCTTTGATCTCCATGTCAAACTCCTGGAGTAAGAGGATCCATCTCAAAAGCCTCGGCTTAGTTTCCTTCTTGGAATAGATGTAGCGCAAAGCTGCGTGATACGTGTAAACTATGGTCTTGGAACCCACGAGGTAAGCTCTGAACTTCTCAAAGGTGAATACAACCGCCCATAGCTCCTTCTCAGTAGTGGTGTACCTCGTTTGCGTGTCATCCAAGGTTCTTGAAGCATGGTATATCACGTGCATCTTCTTATCCTTCCTTTGGCCTAGAACAGCTCCCACGGCGTAGTCACTAGCATCACATATAATCTCGAATGGGAGAGTCCAATCTGGTGCTTGCACTATAGGCGCGGATACTAGGGCTTCCTTGATTGTCACGAAAGCTTGCAAACACTCCTCATCAAAGACGAATTCAGCCTCCTTGCACAACAGCCGAGTGAGAGGGCGTGCAATCTTAGAGAAGTCTTTAATGAAGCGCTTGTAGAAGCCGGCGTGTCCCAAGAAGCTTCTCACCCCTTTTACGTTAGCAGGCGGCTCAAGGCTTGTCATAACATCAATCTTTGCTTTGTCGACTTCAATACCCTTCTCTGATATCTTATGTCCAAGCATGATCCCCTCCTTAACCATGAAGTGGCATTTTTCCCAGTCGAGAACCAAGTTTGTCTCCTCACAATGCTTCAAAACCCTGAAAAGATTCAACAAACACGCAGAAAAGGACGCACCATAGACCGAGAAGTCATCCATAAACACCTCTACCATCTCTTCTATAAGATCGGAGAAGATCGACATCATACACCACTGAAACGTAGCCGGTGCGTTACACAACCCGAATGGCATCCTTCGATACTCGAAGGTACCATAAGGGCATGTAAAGGTCGTCTTCTCCTGATCGTTGGGATGGATTGGTATTTGGAAAAATCCACTATATCCATCAAGAAAGCAATAGTAGGAGTGATTAGCAAGTCTTTCAAGCATTTGATCAATAAAAGGCAAGGGAAAAAGATCTTTTCTAGTAGCAAGCTTAAACTTCCTATAGTCAATACACATACGGTGTACAGTAATAGTCCTAGTAGGTATAAGCTCATCTTTGTCATTCTTAACGACCGTGATCCCTCCCTTCTTATGCACCACGTGTACGGGAGAAACCCACGTGCTGTCACTTATGGGATAGATCACGTCAGCCTCTAAAAGCTTAAGAATCTCCTTCTTGACAACCTCTTTCAAATTTGGATTCAAACTCCTCTGATGTTCTATAGAAGAGGCGTTCTCATTATCCAAGTGAATCCTATGAGTGCAAAACATTGGTGAAAGGCCATTGATGTCACTTAGAGAGTACCCAATGGCCTTCCTATACTTTCTCAACTCAGTTAAGAGTGATTGCAACTCATCATCACTCAAGTTTTCATTCACAATCACAGGATAGGTGATAGACACTTTATTTGCAAGGGTGAGAATGCAATGAGGTTATCAAACTCAAATGCAAGACAGGTTGTAGTACAGCAAGCAAGAGAGAGTCTGTGGTAACCCAACCCGGTAAACCGTACCGCGGCTGTGTCCCACTACATCCTCTAAGTCCGTTTCTATACTTAGCCCAATTTTTAAACTTTTTCCTTTAATTTTCTAAGTCTTTCTTATCATTACAGAGCGGAATATAAAGCAACTCATTCATTTATTCAACTTTCAAAAACACTTAAACAGGATTTGGGGTTTCACATAAACAAAAGCACAAGGTTCGCTAAAGATTACAACTGATCATCTAGCAACCTGACGATCAAACACCAAAGCCATAAGACTTTAAACACAAGTCTTAACACAAATAAAACCAAGTCCCGATCCATCCATATCCATCACTGCCGCCTGGTCTCGCCCCCTTACTGCTTAGTACCTGCACACTCAAGATGAGAGGCATAAGTATTTCATAAATACTTAGTGAGTACGGTCATCCTGTAACACCTGGTCAGTACAAAAACACGCAGTCATACTTTCGGATTCAACATTCAACACAATCAATTCGCAATAGACATAACAATATCAAACGGCCATGATCATCTAGCCTAACCAACCAAGATCAATCCCTTTTTAAGACCCATGTCTACTTCAGCGAGAATCCCACATCCACTAAGCTAGTACATGATCCGGATTACCCTGAGGTTTGCTAAATACCATCTATGCCACGGTAAACACCACAATATCCCATAACATAAGGATTGCTTATCAATTCCAAACACATTCCGATCCTTATCCCCTCGGCTATCTCTTGATCCGTTCACCTTTCTTCGAGTCAAACTCTGTTTTCCCTCAAAAACCCCACAAAACAAGGCTATTAGCTCAAGGTTATCCGATGAAAACGCAACACTTAGGGAAATATCCGATCTCTTACCGGTTTATCTCGGCGATGGTCGGATTTGCTCGGCGATAACCTGATCTCTCTCGGATGTCCTCGGGATAAACTGTTTTTCTTAGGGTTTTCTCTCGACTATTCTCTTTCTTTGCTTTATTGCTCTCGAATAAACACAACTCTCCCGAGAAAAGTCTCAAAATCCCTTAAATACTCACAAAACCCTAGGTAACCCGGACTTATCCGATGTTTTCCCGGTTCCAGTAAGTTTATTGATGTCATTGCATTTTGCATACATTTTGCATACTCATTAGATAGTTTTTTTTATGCATTTGTATCATGTTTTAGGTTAGATTGCATCACTTAGAGTCTTAGAGCATTCTTGCATCAGCATTTGCATTTTCTCTGCTTTTTGCATCCATTCCAGGTTGTTTATGGTTGCTTTGGAGACACGGAGGTTCGTGGAGGTGTGGAGACCAATGTAGCGGTTCATGGAAGCTCGGGAAAATGCTAAGGACCAGTGATCGAGGAGCAGATCGAGCATGGCCGGTCGATCTAGGAGTTGATCGACCAGAAGATCGAGCCAACTAGGCGATCCAAGGATAATGATCGAGACGGAGATCGAGTGAAGCAGTCGATGCATCGGTACGGACGTAAATGACGCCATGCAGAGCGAGAGCCAGATCGAGTACACCACTCGATCATCCCGGAGATCGATACCGAGATCGGATGCAACACTCGATTCGCCGAAGGAGATCGAGACCCGGATCGAGCCGAAGACACGATGCCCGGATATGATCGAGAGACCAACTCGATCCAATGGTCGATCTCTGTCCTTTCAACCGTTTTTGGCTGTTAGCGACGGGGGGGGATCATTGGACTGTTTTGGCATTTTTGGCAAAGGCGGCGACTACTTTTCGATAACTTTTGAGATTTTTACCTTCTCTCAAAGTTTTAAGTTTTTCTCTCTGGTTTTTCGGAAGAACACCCATTGTAGAAGAGTTTCAAGCTTTTGTATTTTCGAATCTTTATCATTTTTAATCCAGTTTATCTTTCATGTCTATCGTTTCTTCTCTTCGTCTTTGCTTGATTTCCTTTATGTGTAGTGAGTAGTTCATCCAGGGTTAAGGGTTGAGAGGATTGAAGGGTAGAAAAGGTTTGATCTTGGTTTGTTTTCTAAACGTTTTAAATCTATCTCTTCTAAGGTGTTGAAAGCTTAATGCTTGAAGACTCTCACGCCAAGAGCTTCACGATCCGAGAGGTCCCTTACCTTGACAGGATCCAGGGACCTCGGAAGATCTCACCTTAGTGATTAGTTACCCCTTCCCAAAAGCCATGGTAGTTTGGGGGGCTAGTTAAGCCATTGTTCGAAATATGTTTTCCTTGCCTTTCAACCTCTTTTTCCACCAAAAGCCATGGGTTTGGAGGAGAGGATGAAAGAGTGATCTATACCGAAAGCCACGGATAGATCTTGATCTGTTTTCGAGGCTTAGAGACCCTCACCAAGTGAGTCGATCTAAAGTTTCAAACCCAAGATCAACCTTTGAAACCCCTTATATGAATCTCGACCCTGAAACCCTTCTCTTTAGCTTATTTGCGTCACATATCACCTTTTGCTTGTTGTTTGATAGCTTCCTGGTCTTTAGATTCCTTGTTCTTACGATTTTAGACGAGATCGATCGTTTCTGCTCGATCTAGTGGTCGATCTTGTGGTCGATCCACTGGTCGAATTTTAACAATTCGAAGCTCTTCCCTTTAATTTATCTAAGCAGCTGAACTACAACCTCAAGACAGCTCAAGAGAAGCGGTTGATCCAGCTACATGAGCTAAATGAGCTACGATTGGATGCATACGACATTGCTAAGATCTACAAAGAGCGGACTAAGGCTGTTCACGACAAGAAGCTTGTTCACAAGGAGTTAAGAGAAGGCAGTCTTGTGCTACTCTATGACTTGAGGTTGAAGCTGTTCCCGGGCAAGCTCAAATCAAGGTGGTGTGAACCATTTGAGATCAAAGAGGTTCTACCCTATGGAGCGGTTACGTTGGTGGGCAAGAGCGGCAATGCTTTCACCGTCAATGGGCACAGAGTTAAACCCTACCTGGCAAGTGATTGAAGCAAGGAGAGCACATCCATGCTTCTCCAAGACCCCCCTCAGGCCTAAACCAAGTAAAGTCTAACTAAAGACGTTAAAGAAAGCGCACTAAAGACATGTCTATCTTGTACATGTCTTTGCTTTATTTCTACATCAGTTTTATGCTTTTAATGTTTAAGTGTGTAGATGAATGGATAAGGGATTGTTAGGCGTGATCTTGGAGTCCAAAAGAGGCGAGAAGGGTTAAGAATAGGCTAGAGATCGAGTGCTTGATCGACTAATCCTGACTCGATCTTTACTAGATTGAGTGAGTGAATCGAGAGGAGTCAGTCAATCTAGACAAGATCGAGTATACAAATCGAGTGGAACGGTCGATTACGAGAGGATAAACATTATATACGCTTAGCTTGAAAAGCAAACGAGGGGTAGATCGATCGAGTCACTCAATTCTCAAAGATAGGTCGAATAGTCTACTCGATCTGTCAATCGATCTAAGCCTAATCGACCCTCAAATCGATCACAAAGCTCGATTCGAGGACCAATGCCTGGTTGACCAAAAGTCATGGAACGAGAGGGTCAATCAATCTAAGACTCGATGCAAGTTGAATCGAGTCCCTGATCGATCAAATCTCTCGATCCTAGCCATTATGGGCATGAGATCGAGTCCTAGATCGACCAAATGGACTCGATATCGTGCCGAGGTAACAATTTCTTTTCCCTCTTTTCTTCTTTCCCTCCTGTTTTTATATTCAAATCTTGGTCAAGGCAGGAATCTTTGAGCATGAAAGATGTGCCTTGACCAAGCTTTTTTGTCAGAAACCACTAAGTCTTGCCCATTGTTTTAGAATTTTGTTGGCCTTTATATTTTCAAACACGCACTCTCTCATTTTTTTTTGTGTTTCGAGTTTTCTAAGCAAGAGAGAGTGTGATTTTTCCTTCCTAAAGGCTAACAACATCTTCTTTCAAAACTTTGCAAAGGTATTTTCGGGTCTTGTTTTAAATCTTTTAGAAAATTTCTATTTCTTTGCATTGTTTGAATAATAGATGTTAGGGGTTTAGCGAATTTTTAAAACTACCTAGATATTAGAAAAAATTCTAGATTTAATTCTATCTCTAAATTTATTTCTCTATTATCTTGCTAGAATTTTTATAAATTCTCCAAAAATCTAGGGTATTAGTTATAACTTTTTCTTCCTTGCTTACTCATTCTCTCAATATTCGCCGCAGTTTCTCATTCTCTTGCTTGAGAATCTTGTTTCAGGTACTATGGCCCCCAAATGAACAAGAGAACAGACAGCACAGGAAGGAGAAGGTCAAGAAGTGGTGGTTCAGGAGAGGGTCAGATGGTCTAGAGAGGAAAAGCAAGCCAAAAAGAGGCTAGAGAGGCTTCGGTTCGACCCAAAAAAGTTTGCGGATAGGGGTTTGCTGTCTAAGATGTGGATTTCGGGAGATTTTGATCAACTCCGCAAGAACATAGGGCTCAGGTGTGTGTCACGAATGGATTGCCCAACCTTTCCCGAAGTGACAATCGATTTCCTAGCCACTTTGGAGTTTGCATACGAGAACCCTAGCATCCCTACTCCTTCTCAAGGCCACATCTCCTTCAAGATCAAGCGTCAGGCCTTTAGTCTCTCAATCCCGGAGCTTTGTCAAGCCTATGGCCTCAATGTTGCTGCCACCAAGGTTGAGTTCCCCTCTTTCACTCAAGCGAACGATATGTGGGACCTCATCAGCAACGATGACTGCAAGGCGAATACTGCGAAGATTAAGAGCGTGAGGAGTCCGGTGCTGAGGTACACGCTCAGGCTGATTGCCAACTCCTTCAGCGGACGGTCAATAGCCCCAACAGTCACCATGACCGAGCTTTGCTTCCTAATCCAAGGCGTGAAGCATCTCGTGTGTGATCCTAAGGAGAATGAAGAGCCAATGGAGGACGAGCTCGGCGACGACGTGAACTATGGGTGCATCTTAGCCGCCTCTTTGGTGAAGTACAAGGCATATGCCTTGCGGTGCAAGGCAAGCTCGTCACTAATTGGAGGCTTCATCACGCCCGTGTTTGTGCAAGCTGGCGAACCACTTCAAGAATTCACTCCTGTTCCGGAGAGAGCCTTCATGGATGAGATCTACCTGAGGAACACGGACAACTTGGGACGCACGCCAGCGGAGGGTTTCTTCGCCTACTTGTACATTGATTCTGAGAACGAGAAGCGAGTGTGCATCTTGCCAAACAAGGTGGAAACAGAGCTTCAAGGAGTTGGCAATGTGGAGTTCTTGCCGAGTGTAGATGAGTGTTTTGCCCCTTTAGGAGGAACAGCTGCTCCAGCACTAGCAGCTCGCCCACGATCAGAGTCTCCTGCCTTGGATGATGAGTTGCCCGAGAGCTTTGTTCTCCCCAAGGTCGATTTTGAGCCGCGGACTAAGACAGAGAAGTTTCTTACTTCTGTTGTGGAGATGCAAAGGGAAATCAACAAATGGCAAAGCGAAGTGATCAAGAAGCTTGGCAAGAAGGTCAAGGCGCTTCAAGGGAACTCACCTAAAAAGGCTACAAGCCAAGAGGTCGAGCAGCCCGTGAAGAGAAGGAGATCCACAGGAGGCATTGAGATCCGTGAGCCACAAGCAACAGCTCAACCTGCGCGCCACTCGGTTCATGAAGGAGCTGCAATGGACAAGGGCAAAGGAGTAGCCCACGAGACCCCCACAAAGAGCAAGAGGTCTGGAACGTCCTCAAGTTCCAGCACTTCTTAGCTCCGAGGTACCAACAACCGTCCCTTGTATATACCATGCATGCTTTCTTTGTTTTTGCTTTATGTTTTGAACTCCTTTGAATTTGTTTGCCACCGAGACGGTGTCATTCAAGCTTGGGGGAGTGTGTGTGTTATTTGACATGTTTTCTTTCTTCTTATTTTCTGTTTGCATCCTATGAGTCTTCATTGCATCTAAGGCATAGAAAAGAACAAAAAAAAATGGTAAAATGTTTAAAAAATTTTAAAAAAAATTCATGTAGTTGCATTCACTTTGCTAAATATTTTAGGATTGAGTCTAAAATTTTTGAGCATTTAGGTTGTTTACATTTGCATAAGGGGCTAAAGTTTTTCTTTAAAAGGTGTTTTAAGCTCATGAATTGTTTCAAGGTCCTAGTTAGTAGTCCTTTCATGCATTGTACACTCTTTGAAAGTAAGCTCTAACCATACTTGGATCATAGGTTTTTATTTTCGTGGCTTGACTTGAACATTCATGAACTGAATCTTGTCCTAATATGTGAAAACCTTAACCTTATCTTTAATTATCATATTTATGCATTTGAAAATGAACACATGGATCATATACATATTTAGGCTCTCATCTTCCTTTCACCACTCTTTTGTGAGCCTAAGTAGAACTCCCACCATTACCCTTACCTTTCTTTCAAGCCAACAGTCACTAAGACCGAGCTTTGCTTCCTATTCCAAGGCGTGAAGCATCTCGTGTGTGATCCTAAGGAGAATGACGAGCCAATGGAGGATGAGCTCGGCGATGAAGTGAACTATGGGTGCATCTTAGCCGCCTCTTTGGTGAAGTACAAGGCATATGCCTTGCGTAGCAAGGTAAGCTCGTCGCTTATTGGAGGCTTCCTCACGTCATTGTTTGTGCAAGCTGGCGTACCACTTCAAGACTTCACTCCTGTTTTGGAGAGAGCCTTCATGGATGAGATCTACCTGAAGAACACGGACAGCTTGGGACGCATGCAAGCTGGAGGGTTTCTTTGCCTACTTGTACATTAATTCTGAGAACGAGAAGCGAGTGTGCATCTTGCCAAACAAGGTGGAAACAGAGCTTCAAGGAGTTGGCAATGTGGAGTTCTTGCCGAGTGTAGAGGAGTGTTTTGCCCCTTTAGGAGGAACAGCTGCTCCAGCACTAGCAGCTCGCCCACGATCAGAGTCTCCTGCCTTGGATGATGAGTTGCCCGAGAGCTTTGTTCTCCCCAAGGTCGATTTTGAGCCGCAGACTAAGACCGAGAAGTTCCTTACTTCTGTTGTGGAGATGCAAAGGAAAATCAACAAATGGCATTGCAAAGTAATCAAGAAGCTTGCCAAGAAGGTCAAGGCGCTTAAAGGGAGCTCACCTAAAAAGGCTACAAGCCAAGAGGTCGAGCAGCCCGAGAAGAGAAGGAGATCCACGGGAGGCATTGAGATTCGTGAGCCACAAGCAACAGCTCAACCTGCGCGCCACTCGGTTCATGAAGGAGCTGCAATGGACAAGGGCAAAGGAGTAGCCCACGAGACTCCCACAAAGAGCAAGAGGTCTCGAACGTCCTCAAGTTCCAGCACTTCTTAGCTCCGAGGTACCAACAACCGTCCCTTGTATATACCATGCATGTTTACCAACAACTGTCCCTTGTTACTCTTGCTAAGAAAAACAAGGAGATTGAAGAAGTCTTGGTGTTGAGTGAAGAATGCAGTGCAATCATGCACAAGGAGATAGTTCCAAAGAAGCTAAGAGATCCAGGATCATTCACTATCCCTTGTGCACTTGGATCTTTGCAGTTAGAAAGTTGCTTGTGTGATCTAGGAGCAAGCATAAACCTCATGCCTCACTCTATTGCCAAAAAGCTAGGCTTTAGCAAGTTTAAGGAGTGCAGAATCTCTCTTGTGCTGGCTGAAAGAAGTATAAGGCTCCCTGTAGGCATACTTGAAGACTTACCCATGAGGATCAGTGGTGTGAATGTGCCAACAGATCTTGTAGTTCTAGAAATGGACGAAGAACCAAAGGATCCTCTAATCCTTGGTAGACCCTTCCTAGCAACTGCTGGAGCCATAATAGACGTGAAGAATGGGAAGATCTCTCTACACCTTGGCAAGAAAATCAAGCTGAACATTGACATCAATGAAGTCTTGAAGAAGCCAACTATTGATGGGCAATCGTTCTACATAGAAGCTTTGGATGCATTTGCTGATGGGTCGCTTAAAGAACTGAGACAAGAGGATCATCTACAGCTAACTTTGACAAAGGAGTGTGGGAAGCATGGTTTCTTTGGTGAACAACCCCATGAGTGTGTTCGCATCCTTGATTCTCGCAAGGTTGTGAAAGAAGATGAAGGCCACTGCCAAGAGATCGATCAGGAAATTGACGAGATCACTCGATCCAGGGCAACGATCGACAAGAAGATCGATGAGACTGCTCGATCCAGAAAAGAAATCGATGAGAAGATCGAGAGAGGCAACTCGATCAGTTCAGAGAACGACTCAGTGAATCGATCTCCTACTCGATCCATATCAAATCAAGTAAGTGAGCTGATATCCCCAAAAGAAGGACTGGAGTGAGCTGATATCCCCAAAAGTTGACCAAAAGCAGTTTCCAAATGAGAAGAAGCTCTGCATCTTGCCCAACAAAGACGCAGCAGCACGACCTTAGCTCCCTCGTCCACCATCCGAGTCACCTCCTTCAGATGCTGAAATGCCACCAAGCATTGATCTCCCTAAGCTAGGCTATGAATCGCGTACAAACGCTGAGAAGTTCCTTGCTTCGGTTGTTGAGAATCAGCACAAAGTCAACGAGTGGCAAAGCAAGATGATAAAGAAGCTGGCTGAGAAGCTCAGAGACTTACAAGGAAGCTCATCTCAGGATTCTTAAAGTGAGATAGTTGAGCAGCCAGAGAAGATAAGAGGACCAACCGGGGGTATGGAGATCCATGAACCTCAAGGAAGCAACCAAGCTGGACTCCTTTCTCTCCATGACGGCTCAAGCAGGAGCAGCGACAAGGGAATTCCCCCCCGACATTATTAGCAAGAGCAGGAGGACTGGAGCAACCTCGAGCACCAGTCATGCCTAGCTCCGAGGTACCACTACACAACCTTGTAAATAACATGCATTTTTCTTTTATTTTTGCTTTGTGTTTTGACTCCTCTTGAATTTGTTTGCCACCGAGACGGTGTCATTCATGTTGGGGGAGAGTGTGTGGTTTGACATGTTTTATTTGGATCTTATTTTCTGTTAGCATCTTTGAGTCTTCATGCATTGCATCCATCTAAATTGCATAGAAAAATCAGAAAATTTCAAAAATTTCAAAAAAATTCATGTGGTTTGTATCTGAATTGTCATATATTTTAGGATTGAGTTTAGAATTTTAAAACATTTAGGTTGTTTACATCTGCATAGGGATTAGATGATAAACACTTGTTAAGATGTTAATGTTTGAATTGTTTTCAATGCCTTGGTTATTTGTTGTTTGATTGCATCTAGTGAGTTTGAAGTTGAGGCTGCACCATATCTTGACTACTTGCATTGATATTCTAGTCTGATGCTGAAGCTTGCTTTGATTTGATGCCAACTCTTTCTTATTAGAACCATAAACTTTACTTTGAATTATCTTGTTTATGCATTGAAGAATGATTGCATGGCTACCTATATACATACTTGGATTATCTTCTTCCCTTCTTACCACTCTTGTTAATCCAAGTAGCTGATCCTCAGCATTATGGGACAGTTAACCACGCCCTAAACCAATCCTTCTTTCTGACCTAAACACTATTGTGATAGTTGTGAGGCCTTGCATTGCATCAATTTTTGATCTTATCTTGGCAAAAAGTGTTAGGAATAAGGCTGGCAAGGAGAAGCTCTCTTGTAGACACCAACTTTTGAGAAGTGTTAAATGCTCTAACACTTTTGAGCTTGGCATTAGGTTCGGAGTTCGGGAAAGGGTTGTATAAGTGGGTTGAGCGTTTACTGTTTACATTTTTGAGAAGAAGAAGTATGGGATTGGTAGTAAGGGGGAACAGTTATTTTTGTGGTTAAGCTAATTAGGAAAAAAAAATTGCTCTAAGTGTTAAAGAAGAAAGGCGCCAGCAGCAACAAAGCTTACAAAAGGTCATCCAAAAGGAGAAATCAGACCAAGCAATCCACCAAAGGTGAAAGAAATGGCACCAAACATACAACAAAGAAGAGCAAGTTTTAAAAAGGAAGTCAACCACACAAACAAAAGAAGAAGGAGTTTCCCCCAAATGTGAAGAATGAAGGGATCAAGCGCTTTGGGAAAGGGTAGATTTAGGGGTTACACTTGGGGTTTTAGAAGTACTTAAGATTATTTTGGGTAAAAGGGTAGAAGAGAGCTTTGACTTGCATGCATAGGGTAGAAGAGAGCTTTGACTTGCATGCATAGGTGTGCTTTTACCTTTAGCATTTTGTCTAAGATACGATCATTTCATTGAGTGATCTCCTGAATTTTTGAACCCTTACTTGAATGAGATCATTTTCATCTCATAACCTTGTCACTTGACCAAATGCTTTCTCTTGATTTACACAAACATGATCCATTGGTTACCGATTAATGAATGTTAAAGAGTTGGTTGATTTGAATGCTTGTGTAGGCTAAGCTAGAGTTCATTGTTTCCAATGATGGGTATGGCTAAGGTTTTTAATGTAGAAAAATCTCTGTGCATCTTAGAACCTGTAACTTGGACATTGAATCAGTTTTTTCATTAACATCTTTAGTTTTCAGCTCTCACTTTTAAAACCTCTCTTCCTTTCTTTAGTTTTGTTTGCTTGAGGGCAAGCAAAAGGCAAATTTGGGGGAGTTGATATACTCTATTATTTAGCATATTTAACTTGTATTTAGTGTAGCTTTCATGCATTCATCTTACATAATACGCTAGTTTGTCTCATTTTAAGTCCTAGAGCACTTTTGCATTAGCATTTGCATATTTCTTGCATTCTTGCATTCTTGCATTCTTGCATCATATTCAGATTGTTTTGGACACATTGGAGCCATGTAGAGTTCGTGGACATGATAAGGATCAAAGTGGAGCTCGTGGACACTTGGGAGAAATCAGCCTTGCTATAAGGAAATCGAGATCGAGAGGCAGATTGAGCTAGGCAGGTCGATCTAGATGAGATCAACCAGAAGATCGACTAAGCCTGGATCAAGTCTTGAAGAATCGATCATACGAGGATCGACCAGCGGATCAACTGAAGCACTCGATCAACCCTCATGAATCGACCCAAGGATCGAGCAAAAGTTGCCGTTCTAGCCGAGAGATCGAGTGATCAGATCGACGACTCAGATCGATCTCTACAATCTTATCTGGCCAAGTCATTTTTTGGACTCTAGTGGGGGGGGGGGGGGGGGGGGGGGGGGGATCATTTCCTACGTTTTGCAATTTTGAGCTATTTGATTTGAGCCATTCATTCGGTCTTGAGTACTCTTAGCTTTTGCTTAGCCTTGAAGGCGATATCGCCATTGTTATGACTTTTCAAGCATTTCTTGTTTTGAACCATTCAATCTTGTTTAATCTTAAGCATTTTATTTAATCTATTTTCTTTAATCATGTTTAGCTTTTCATTCCTTGCATTTTCGTGTGTTTTAGCTATGTGTAGCGAGTAGTTTCCCTTGGGTTTAAGGTTGGGGCGATTTA
Organism: Thlaspi arvense; assembly: GCA_911865555.2. NCBI lineage: Eukaryota > Viridiplantae > Streptophyta > Magnoliopsida > Brassicales > Brassicaceae > Thlaspi > Thlaspi arvense. Next base: position 20,280,479 of record OU466860.2, read on the forward strand.
AGGGGTTTAAGGGTTTAAGCTTTGGTCTTTTTCTTGTTCTTAATCTATTCTCTTCTTGGATTTGGGGTCTTAATGCTTAGAGAGTCTTGGAAAAGATCTCTAAGATTCCAAGGCTTTCTTACCTTGACCGGATTCAGAAATCCTTTAAAGCCAAATCCAAGAGACTAGCTCATCCTTTCCCAAACGCCATGGATGCTTAGGGAGCTAATTAGGCCAATATTTGAGATCTTTGCTTAATGTTATTTAACCCATCTTTCCACTACACGCCATAGGTTAGGAGGAAGGGTTGAGGAAAAGGGTTATACCACACGCCATGGATAAACCTAGCTTAAGTTTCTCAAGGCTTAGAGATAGCTCATCAAATGAGTAGATCTATGTTTTCAAACCCAAAGCCTTAATCTTTGACTCTCTTGAATATGACCCTCAACCTTGAATCCTCTTTTAGCATTATTAACCCTCAACTAATCATCTTTTAGTTATAAAGCTTGCATCTTTGGTCTTTAAAAGTTATTGTTCTAAGTTACTAGAAATTCTCTATTTACTTGTTTTAGCTCTCGATTTTTAGTAATTAGTTGTTTTGCATTTTAAATTCTCAGTTTTCTTCTAGTAGTTGTTATGCCTTCAGAGGGATTTCTAAAATAGTTTTCATAGTCATTTGGTCGTTGCATCTAGTTTTCATAGAATTTCTCATCTATTTACCCGATTTAACTTAGCTTTGCTTTGCTCTTGCTTTCTTAGTGACTTTCATTAACCTAGGCTGGATTGACACCCTTACCACTATACTGCATCATTAACTTGGTTTGGGCTTTGATTAACAACCTGCTTAAAAATCATGTTTATCAGAGACCCACAAGATCTCAGCTAGAGAAATGGACATCGTGTTCAATGGATTACACAAGACGGTGAGGCACAGCAAAGAAAACATCATCCTTAATAAGCCAACAGACTATCCTTGCTATGTGACCTTGATCTTTGAGCAGATATTCTCTTATAGAAGCTGGATTGCCACAAAGGGAAGAAGGGATAGGAATCCACAGCTGCATATTGGAGGAGTTGTGACAGCAATAATGTTGGCGGATGGGGTTAATCATGAGGAGCAGACTGAAGATGCTTTGCCTGCATAATGGATGGACCTCCCTTACTTGAAGAGAACCCTCTTCATTGGGAAGAGTATACAAGACAAGTACATCTATCATTTCCTTACACCAGCAAATATGCACGCCCAATTCTTTCTCACCAATGTACAGCACACCTCCATCTCAATGAGAAGTAACATTGATTTCCACCCAAGTGAATGAATGCTATATCAAGGTGGACCTGTTGCCACAACTGAAGAAGGAGAGAGTGAAGAGAGTAGCACATAGGCTGAAGGAGAGACAGAAGCTGGCGCTGAAACAGAAGAGGAATCCCAAGAAGATAGCCAGGATGTTGGGCTGGAAGAGTAAAATGCTGAAGAGTTCCTCTTTCAACCTTATGAGGTGCCAATTCAAGAGAGCTCTCTCTAGCATGCACATGACCACATCAACAAGCTTCAGAAATTGTGCAAACGTTAAGACAAGACAATCAAGAAGGTTGTCAAGTTGGTGAAAGGAAAGTTCAGAAAAGGAAAATCCAAGGCAAAAGAAGCCTCTCACCAAGGTCATGGACATGATTTTTGCAAGAGCATGAGGAGACACAGCAATCAGAGATCCAAGAAGAGGAAGAGGCGAATTGGATGCCACCAAGGAGACATTCCTTCCAAGTGCGGCAGCCAAATCAATGGCCAGCATGAGAACCTTCAAGGGCTACATCATATGAGCATATGACCCAACCTCTATCTGCATGGGAGACACCTCTCTACTCCTCTTCTTAGCATTAAAATACCACTTTGGTAGAGTGGGACCCTCAAGGCACATCTACTCAAGTAACAGCACAATAGGCTGGATAGGAAGCTGCAGCAACATCCTCTCAAGAGAGAAGAGGTAACAAGAGGAGGGCAAGCAAGTCTCCACAACCTGGATCCTCCAATGAGAAAGGAGATACTGAGGAGCTCTCTTACTCCTCCCACCAGAATTAAGGTACCACATTCCTTCCATTGTCTACACCAAGTATTTGTTTTTTTATGTTTATGTTTATGTGTTGGTGCTTGCATCTCTCTCTCTCTCTCTCTCTCTCTCTCTCTCTCTCTTTTATTACACAAAGGGACTGTGTAATCTAAATGTGGGGGAGAGGTTTGTGTATATTTGATATTGTGCTCTCTTTTCTTAGGTTTTCTTTGCATTCATCTTTGAGTCTCATGCATACATGGGTACATCTAAGTGCATACTAAAACACACAAAAATTAAAAAAAAAAAAATTTTTTGCATCTGTTGCAAAACAAAAAGAAAGTCACGTAGTTGCATTCACTTGTTTAGGATTGAGTCTATTGTTCTCATATAGGTTGCATTTCATTTCCATAAGGTACAATGATGATAGTTCCTTGTAAAATGCTTAGTATTTAGGAATGATTTCAATGTCTAAGTGGTTAACTGTTTGGTGGATCATGAAATGTTAGAAGTTAAGGTTGAACTATGTTTTGATTGCTAAATTTGATTCTCTCATCTCATGCTCAAACCATTTGTTCTTTGAAAAACAACTCTATCTTATTGGAACCTTAATCTGATTTTGAATTATCATGTTTGTGCATTGCAAGTGATTGCATGGCTACCCATATACATACTTGGATTATCTTCTTCCCTTCATACCACTCATGTTAATCCAAGTAGCTTATCCTCATTATTATGGGACAGTCAAGCACACCTTTAACCAATCATTCCTTCTGAACCTAAACACTTTTGTGAGAGTTTTGAGGCCTTGCATTGCATCATTTTTGATTTTATCTTGCCAAACCGTTTTTGGATTAAGGCTGGAAAGGAGAGCCAAGGAGAGGCTCTCTTGTATTTTGAGCTTGGTACTAGGTTAGGAGATTGGGAAAGGATAGTGTAAGTGATTTGAGATTTAACTGTTTATATCTTTTGAGAAAAAGAAGAAGTATGGGAATGGTAGTATGGGGGAAACAGTTTATTTTGTGGTTAAGTTATTAAGAAAGCACTAAATGTTAAAGAAGAGAAGATTCCAACAACAAAAATGCTTACAAAGGTCATCCAAAAGGAGAAATCAGACCAAGCAATCAACCAAAGGTGATGAAAAAATGGCGCCAACAACAACAAAGAGGAGCAAGTTCCAAAAACAAGTCTACCACACAAGCAAAGAAGAAGAAGTTTCCCCACATAACAAGATGAAGAAGATGGGAAGTGCCTTGGGAAAGGGTCTACTTAGGATGCTTAACTTGGGGTTTACTAGTTATTAGGTTCATATTTGGGTAAAAAGGGTAGAAGAGAGCTTTTACTTGCATGTGTAAGTGTGCTTTTACCTTTAGCATTTTCCCTAACATAGAATCATTTCATTGAGTGATCCCTTGAGTCTTTGAACCTTTATTACATGAGATCATTTTCATCTCATAAATTTATCTCTTAAACCAAATGTTTTCACTTGATTTGCACAAACTTGACTCATTGGTTACATGTTTAATAAATGTTAAAGAGTTGGTTGATTTGAGCATTTGTCTAGGCTGGGTTGTGAGATCATTTTGAGACTGGATAATCATGGCTAGGTTCTTTAAAGTTTGGCTGATCATGATTTGCATCTTACAATTAGGCATTTAGACATTGATTTAGTTTCTTTACCTTAGCATTTTTAGATTTAAGTACCCACCTTTAAACCTCATCTCCCATCTATCTTAGTTTGTTTGCTTGAGGACAAGCAAAAGGAAAATGTGAGGGTTAATAGCTTGATATATTAGAGTATTTTAGGCTGCATTTCATGCATCCTTTCCCTTGTTTTTGCATATTAGTTTATAATTTTAGTCTCATATGCACTTAGAAGTAACAATGCATGCATATAGTTTAAGATTGCATACATTTGCATGTTTATGGTGTTTAGGGAAGAGATGAAAGCAGCTCATGTTCAAAAAGATGCCAAAGAAGGATATTTGCCAAGTCTGGTCCCATATCTAGGAGGAGCATCGAGCAAAACCTCTGTGGAGTCTGCCCGATCCAAGCCAAAATGCGTGAAGAAGTAGACTGGATTGTGGAGGGTAAGGCACTGTCTACATCAAGGTGCTGCATCGAACAGGGAAAGCATGCACAGGCTGATACAAGCTGCACAGACCATATCGGGGTGGTGAATCGAGCAAAACACCATCCATACCAACCCGATACAACTTATCCGCGTGTTTGACCGGATTTTTCGTTGACCTTATCCAATTTTTAGGTTTTTTCCTTCCTTTTTGGTTCCTTACAATAAAAGGAAAGCCGCGAAACTATGTCAGTAGATCATAATCTGTCCTAAGACTCGTCTTATATCTTGCTTACTCAAAAAGGGCGATTTTCCCAAGTTTTTAAAGCTTCTCCCTTTTGATTGAATATGGTATTATTGAAGCATATGATTCACTTGATGGTTTGAAGTCTTGTTCTTTGAAGGATTCGCCTATTTTGCTTGATAGTTTGCTTGGTCTATGTTTCCTTTGTTCAGTGACATCAAAGTGATAGTCCACCTTGCTAGATGATTTGCTTAGGGCTAGATAGTGCTTGTTATGAGACTCTTGCTTGATGGTTAGATATTATGCATTAGAAGAACATGCTTTTGCTTAAATCCTGTTCATTGCTTAGCATTGTTAGGTTTGCAATTGTGCGCTTGAAATTATATTCTTGATTGGTTGAGTTAGCTACTTAGGTCCCTGTATAATTTAAAAGATTGATAGGTTTATCTGAATTCTTGCCTGAGTGAGAGATGTTCACTTGATTAGTTCATCTTTTAGGCTTTATGGTTCTGCTCTTTATGCTCATAACTAGAGAATACACCATCAAAAGTGGTGTTGACACTCTAGTCTTGTTGAATTGAGTTTGCCTATAAACAACGACACTGAGAATAGCTTGCTTATGAATGCTTGGTGTCTGCCTTTGTTTAGAAATCCCCTTTATCACTCTTGAAAACCACATGACTATTATTGCTTATAACCTTAGATCTTCTTTTCCTTTAATTGTCTTAAAACCGCTTTGCTTAGTTTCTTTAGCTTGCTTAATTTCACTAATCATCTTGGTTATGTTGTCTTCTTGCTTTAGTTTCATCTTGTTTAGTCTTTGGTTAATTGCATTTCTAGGAATGTCTTATCATTCTTGCAATGTTAGGCTGTTAGTTTTCTCTTTCATAATTAGAACCCCCGTATTGCTTAGCTTATAGCATTGTTTGCATCTCGTCATCTACAAGTGTATTGACACCTCATCCCTATACTACATTCGATTTGACCACCATTTCAAGGCGCATTCCAGCAATCAAATTTTCAGCCAAGACCAGCTTTAGCACCACCAGGATTTAGTAATGCACAAGGCTCTTCTAGTACTCAAGATGGTGATATCGACCAGATGATGCAACAACTATTGAACGGTAAAGCCAACACCACTATATAGCTGCATAAGAAGTTTGCTGAAGTGCACAACAAGATTGATGCTACAACTTGTGATTTGAATGGAAAGCTTGATGCTTTAAATCAAAGAGTTAAGTCTCTAGAGAGCAAAGGAGTTTCTTCTTCAAAGCCTCAGCAACAATTACCAGTAAAGAGTGAGGCCAATCCGAAGAGTTCTGTCGTTCGATTGCTGAAGATGATGAAGAGTTTAGTGATGATGAAGATGCTTCTCTGGAAGAACTTCGTATGATGATTCAAGAGATGTTACTCCATGTGGACATGGTGAAGTCTGAGTGTGGGGGGGAATATTCTGAATGTCACCACTGATTATCAAGAAGCTGTTGATATTGTAGAACAGTTCCTTCAAGGTTTAGATAGGAGTTAGGACACAGAAGAAGAGTTTTCTTTCAAGCAAGAAAGAGCTTATAGAGAAGCTGCTCAAAAGGAAGAAGCTGAGAAAGCTTTAGTTACTCCAGAAGAAGAAGCCAAGCCAGAGCTTAGTGAAGCTAATAAGGATCTTGTAGAAACATATCATGCTTTGATGGTCCTTGCTAAAGAAAGTCCTGAAGATTTCAAAGAGCTGTATGAACGCCAAGTGGGGACTTCTTCAAGGAACAATGAGAAGGGTAAAGCTGCTGAGGTTTAAGCCTACAAACCACAAATTCCTTGCCCCACAATACACTTTACAAAGGCTCAAATGGCATTATACTCAAAGTTCAGAAAGGATATAGAAGATTCTGGCATAAAGCTTACTCATAGTATCACATTGCTTGAAGTAAAGGATCAAATCAGGTTTCTCAAAGATGTATTTGACAAGCTAGATGTTGTGGAGCCAATACTTGAGAATGTAGGAGCTAATATAAAGAGGAGCAAGGAGCTGAAAACCTTAACCAAGCTGTCAAATCCAGGAAAGTTTCTAATCACTTGCGAGCCTAGGATGTTGGACAAGGTGGGAGCCCTATGCGATATAGGCTCCACAGTCAATGTTTTGTCTCTCCACTTAAGCCAAACCTTAGGAATCAAAGAGCTGAAGCCCTGCAAAGCCTCTATTACCTTTGTGGTTAATACTTTCAACACGCCCTCTAGGCATGGTGATGGATTTCTGTTTAAAGATTGGTAATTGCTTGATAAACACAGATTTTGTGGTTATAGAGAAGACATATTCAAGAGAGGTACCACTTCTACTAGGAACACTTTTCTTAGCTACAGCAGGCACTCAAGTAGACTTCAAGAGAAGCTCCGTTGTTCTGAAGAATGTTGATGAGTTCAAGGTGTACAAGATTGTATCATCTTTTATTGCATTTTGTGGAATCATTGTTGAGGAAGAGAGTAAACAACATCAACTTCCAGAGCGTGTGGAGTAGGCTATGAGCTTCACAATGAGCATGCTGATGAGAGACACTCTTCCTGATGAGCCAGAAGAGAAGCTTGACATTGAGTTGAAGCTTGAGGATGATTTGAAAGAAGAGGAGAGCCAGTGAAGTGAAACCTTTGATCACATAAAGTGGCAAGAAGAGGAGAACAAAGAAGACAGCTCATGCTAAGAAGAAGCTGGTATCAGTTAGTATTTGGGTCTACATGAAGAAGGAAGAAGGAGCTTCTGCTCCATAAACTTCTTCCCACTAAGTCTCCAACCATCAAAGTCAAGCTTAGTGACTTAAAACAACTATACTTAAGAGGTAATCCTATGACTATCCTTGTATATAATGCTTTCTTTTATTACTATTGTTTTTATTTAGTGTTTCAGAGGTCAAAGAACAGGTCCAAAGCTGTGTAGGGTTATTTAAAGGCCAAGGAAAGAAAACTCTGTTTTCATCGGGGTATTACATCGAGCAGATTGCACGATGAAGATTCCATGGGGGTATTACATCGAGCAAAATCTCCAAAGCATTGCTCGATGTAATCGCTCGTGGAGCCCCAGTCCGTAAACCGAGGAGAAATGAGCTGTACACCGACCAAGATGCACGGTGGAGATCATATCCAGATGTTACATCGAGCAGAGCCTCGCGAACTCTTGCTCGATTCAATTACCATGACGGTACATCGAGACGCCAGTCCGTACACTGACGTTGAAGCCCGATGGAGATTGCAGCGAGGAACAACATTGAGCAAAACACCTATGTTTTGTCCGATATGAAGAACATCGGATGATTCATGCAAAGGACGATGACCGGTATAAAGACCACCAATGAGCATCCCAACGGAGTGCAAGAAGACTCACTTCAACGTGTAACATCGAGCAAAACACCCATATTTTTGCTCGATGCATACCACAGACATGTTTTTTGCCGAGCTGTTCATCATTTCCATCGGAGGACATCACTCACATGATGAAGAAGGCTGCATCGGGATGTTACATCGAGCGAAACACCAATACATTTGCTCGATGCAGAAGATCCGAGCCAGTCTGAGTATCTGGACGATGCCATGCACTGCCCATGGGAAGAATCATGCAAGCCGAAGTGTCTCCCCTACATCGAGCAACAACATCAAGCAGAACACCTTATGATTCTGCTTGATGCAAGATGTCCCGGAGGAGGAGCTGACCAGAAAAATGAACCCCCCGAGGCAGAGGAGCATGATCGCCGAGATACAGGACCCGACTTCTCCGATATGGTACACACCCGGGGTGTCACATCGGGTGTTTTGCTCGATATGACCCGTGTAATTTGTTTTTCGAATTTTTACATGTGTAATTAAAGTAAAACCCATTTGTTGACCTTGGTGGAGGTAAAAACATCCCTCTTATAGCAATTTTTGAATTTTAAGCAAATATATTCTTGCATTTTTATTTATTTTATTTAGATTCCCTTATCCATTAAATTTAAAAGTGCAATCTCTTCTCTCCACACATCCATATCGACCTAAACACCTCTCTTCGGTTTCAGCAAAACTTTTTTTTTCTCTTATCCCTTGCATTTTATCAAAGTTTTTCAAAGATTCAAAGTATTTATGCTTTAATTTCTCATTTCTATGAGTTCATTCTTTGAAAACTTGGTTGAAATGCATTAGAATGTTAGTTAAACATGTTTTTCTTGATTGAGATTATGTTTTTTCTGTTCATCACCATTGTTATATGCTTAGTCAAAGATTTATGGTTAAAATGTTCGGGAACTGCTCATTTTGTTCTTAATTTGGCATATTGTTAAGCTTTTGGCCAAGTCTAGGTATGTTATTGTTTTCCAGCATATTTACCATTTAGATGCTTCATAATAGAGTAACAATGATGAATATGGTGCATGTTTATAATTTAGTAGAGAGAAGATGACATTTTTCCTGCATATACTTGAATTTGGTTAAAGCGCTGCTTGTTGCTTCTTAAATTTTAATTTTCATTGTGTTCATCCTTTTGAGCTGAATTTTATTGGTAAATTTGCCTCTGTTTGTTGCCATCCAATGGGAAGTTTTATCGATTTTTCCTGTGCATATTTGAATTTTGGGAAATAATTTTCTGCACAGTGCTCTATGGGAACAAATTGCTAATTTTTGCTTCAATCTTTGTGTTTCCAGGTACTATGTTGAGCAGTAGAGGAGATAAGGAAATTTTGGACTCAAGTGAACATGCAAGAGACAGAGAATAGGGTAAAAGGCCAGTTGATGAAGTAGAGCATGTCCAATCACCTACGCTTAAAGACTACTTGAAGACGATGAGGAGAGTGGGCTTTGCTCCAACAAGATATGCTTGCCCTGGTCTGTTGGATTAGCTAGGAATCAAGTCTGAGGTGGATGAGCTGTTAAGAAACATTGGCCTTGAGAAGTTTGCTAGCCCTGGGTATCCCACTTATAAGCAGGTCTCTTGTGAATTCCTTGAAAGTTTCAAGGTCTACTTCTACAAGTATGATGAGGGAGAAGAAGACTATGGAAATGGGTTCATCAAATTAAGAGCCAACTGAGCATGGTACACTATGGGATTCACTTAGCTAGAGGAAATATTTGGCTGTGATCAGGGTTCAAGAGCACAAGCTATGAGCTTCAGACACAATGAGCTCAAGCATGTTTGGGAGGAGATAGCAAATGATGCTTACAATGCTGGTAATCTAAGGAGTGCAAGCATCTACCATTCAGCTATCAGATATTATGTCGAGCAGCAGTGGAGATGAGCAGTGGAGCACTTTTGGAATAGAAGCATGCTTTGAAATGATTTCAACCTTTCTTTAAGTGGAACCTAATTTGAATTTGCAATTATCATGTCTTGTGCATTTGCGTTTGATGTCATGGATTACCTTAAAAGTATTTGGACCTTCATATTCTCTTTTGCTACTCGTTAAAAGGTTCATATATCTCCTCACCCTTAATTAAACCTTCTCTCAAGCCAAAACATTAATAGTTTGTGATTGGTGAGGCCTCTTTCCTTCATGGTTGTTGCTTAGCAAAAAAGTGTTGGGTTGGAACTACAAGGGAAGTATTTCCATTGTAGAATTAGCTCACTCTTGAGTTAGATAGTCTAGGAAGATTAAGAATTGTTTGAAATTTATTTTAGGTTTGGTTTAAAGAGAAGCAAAGAAGAAAAGAAGTCAAGGAAAAAAGAAAAAGGAGTGTGACACAAGCAATGGTGGAAATGGCGGTGCCAAAGGCGAAAGCAGCACCAGCATTACAAAATAAAAGGAGCCACGTTCAAAGAAGAAAACCGCTACCACATGAAGATCAAATAAGAAGTGTCCTCTAAAGAGCTTAAAAGAGAAGAGTTTATGAGTTTCTATTTGGGTTTAAAGTTCTTAAAAGGTTAGTTTAGGCGGGTTTGCATTGATTAGCTAGAGTTAGGAACACTTCTTATGGGTCTTAGGTAGGTGAGAATCTTCCTTTGTATGTGTAAGTTGCTTTTTGCCCCTTAGTATTTTGCCAAACCACAGCCATGCTTTTCATTGAGAGAACCTTTGAAGCACTAAAGCCAGTTTGATAAATGGAATCATTTTATTTCACTAAGCCTTGCCCCTTAGCCAAATGACACATTTGCATTTACCTAAGCATGATTCACGGTTTGAGCATAAATGAATGTTAAAAATGTTTTTTGATTTGATGAGCATGTGTAGGTTGATAGCATTGTGATCATTCTTGCTTTGTGATGAAAGTGGCTAAGTGTTTAAAGTATCATGTGCATTCTAGAATTAAGAACATGGACTTTATTTTGATTTATTGTTAGCATTTTTAGAGATATGAGTTCTCATTTTAGAACCTCATCACCATGTTAAGTGTTTGTTTGCTTGAGGGCAATCAAAAGCTAAGTGTGGTGGTGTTGATAGCTTGATATATTAGAGCATTTTAAGCTGCATTTTATGCATATTTTCCCTTATTTTTTTGCATATTAGTTTAGCATTTTAGTCTCATTTTCACTTAGAAGTAACAATGCATGCATATTGTTTAGGATTGCATATATTTGCATGTTTGTGGTGTTTCTCAGGTGCTTCTGGAGGTTCTTGGAGTATGGTGAGGAGATAGAAGCAGCTCATTTTTGAAAAGATGTCAAAGAAGGAGATCTGCCAAGTCTGGTCTGATGTCACTACATATTGCATGCATTTTGCATACATATAAGTTAGCTTTTCATACATTTACATCACACTTTAGGCTAGATTGCATCACTTTAGATCCTAGAGCATTCTTGCACCAGCATACGCATGTTCCTTGTATTTTGCATCATATTCAGGTTGTTTCTGGCTACTTTGGAGTCGTGGAGGTTCGTGGACGTGCTGAGGCTAGTGTGGAGGTTCGTGGAACATCGGATGTTTGCTAAGGACCAGAGATCGAGCAGCAGATCGAGCATGGCAGGTCGATCTAGATGAGATCGACCAGAAGTTCGAGAAGCTCAGGCGATCCAAGGGAATCGATCGAGACGAAGATCGAGTGAAACAATCGATCAAGTGGTACGGACGTAAATGACGCCATGCAGAGCGAGAGCCGGATCGAGTCCACCGCTCGATCCGACCGAAGATCGATACCAAGATCGGATGCAACACTCGATCCGCCGAAGAAGATCGAGACCCAGTTCGAGTAGAAGACACGATGTCCGAAAGTGATCGAGAGAGCCGCTCGATCCCGAAGTCGATCTCTGTCCTTTCAACCGTTTTTGGCCGCTAGCGAGGGGGGGGGACCATCGAGCTGTTTTTCCCATTTTGGGAAGGCGGCGATGATCTTTTCCCACACACTATTCATTTCTTATCTTTTTATGCTTTTTCTCTCTGGTTTTTGAGACGTTCCGCCATTGTTAGACTTTGAGCTTTGTTATTGAATATTTTGAATCGTTTAAGTTTAATCCTTCGTTCTTATGTTTATCGTTTCATTCTTCATGCTTTGCTTAGTTTATTTAATGTGTAGTGAGTAGTTTCATTTGGGTTTCAGGGTTGAGAGGATTCACGGGGTCGAAAAGGTTTGCAAAGCTTGGTGTTTTCTTGTTCTTAATGGCTTTCTTTTCTAAGATGTTGAGTTCTTAAGGCTTAAAGAGTCTCACGCCAAGATGTTTATGATCAGAGAGAGCTCTTACCTTGACAGGATCCAGAGATCTCTGAAAATCACATCTTAGAGGCTAGTTACTCTTTCCCAAACGCCATGGTAGTTTAGAGGACTACTTAAGCCGCGTGGTTGAAATCTGTTTTCCTTGCCTCTCAATCTCTTTTTCCGCCAAACGCCATGGGTCTGGAGAAGAGAATGAGAGAGTGATCCATACCACACGCCATGGATGGATCTTGTTTTGTTTTCAAGGCTTAGAGAATCTCACAAAGTGAGTAGATCTAGAGTTTTCAAACCAAGCTTGGACCTTTGAAACCCCTAACATGAATCTCAACCCTAGACCCTTCTTTCTTAGCATTCTTACATCTTCGTTAGTCATTCGCTTGATATTCGCCGCATCCTGGTCATTAGTTTCTTCATACTTGCATTTTTAGACGAGATCGATCCAAACTGCTCGATCTAGTGGTCGATCCTGTGGTCGATCCACTAGTCGATTTTTGTTAAATCACAGCCTTGCATTTTAATTATTCTGTTAGTTCCTCGTGGTAGTTCAATCACTCTTGGTAATTTTAAAATAGTTTTGCATTCCATTCGGTCGTTGCACATAGTTTTTAGGATTTTCACAATTTCGCCTGTCATTTGCTTAGCTTTACACTGCTCTTGCATTCTCTTTGACCTTCCTAGCTCCTAGAAATGGATTGACTCTCACTTGCATACTGTACTACAACCTAAGTGTTGCATTTGAGTTTTGATAGCCTCATTGCATCCTCACCCTTGCAAAGAAAGTTGTTATCATGGTCCCATATCGAGGAGGAGCGTCGAGTAAAACCTCTATGGAGTCTGGCCGATGCAAGCCATAATGCGTGAAGAAGTGGACTGGATCATGGAGCCTAAGGCACTGTCTACATTGAGGTGCTGCTTCAAACAGGGAAAGCATGCACTAGCGGATACAAGCTGCACAGACCATATCGAGGTGGTGAATCGAGTAAAACACCGTCTGTACCACCTTAATACAACTTATCCGTGTGTTTGACCGGATTTTTCATTAACCTCATCCTGATTTTAGGTTTTTTCCTTCTTTTTGGTTCCCTACTATAAAAGAGAAGACACCAAAATTTGTCATTAAATCATAATCTGTTATAAGACTCATCTAATCTCTTGCTTACTAAAAAAGGGTGATTTGCCAAAGCTTGTAAACACTTACATTTTCTTTAACTAAGTTTGCATATTTATGGTTCAATCTTGTCTTCTGGTCATTGGTTTTGCACCCTGGTACCTTATTTCCATTTTCATTGCATTTAATCTCATCTAATCATGTTTAACTCTAATTAAAATGGTATTAAACATTATTAGAATTAAACACAAGAGCAAGTAACCAAACTAAAAGCAAACTCAAGCAAGTGACTTAAACTCAAATGAATACAAGAACAGAGCACTAAAACAGAACAATAGCAAGTTTAAAAAATTAAGGGCGAAATGGTTCTAAGATGGGGATGATGACATTAGGATGATTCAATGGTGATTAATGATGCATCAAACAACAAAATACATGCTAAATTTTATGCAAAGAGTATCAATACTAGACTAATTCAACCTTTGGAAATAATTATTTTACTAATCACAAATCCTAATCCACCTTCAATGGTGGAATTATGACTAGCAAACATTAAGAATCAGTTCTACAAAGCATAATAAGCACCTTAGACATCTAATCCATAGGCTAAGAATGCAAATCACTTAATCAATTCACTCAGGCTTTTCATAAAACACTTGCGATGCAGAAAATTCTAAGATGTAAATTACCTTTCCCAAGGCCAATTTAGCATTTAGAACACTAATCAAGCAAGGAAATGGAAGAATTAACACCAAGAGATCACAAATCAACCATTTAATCACCCTAATTACCCCATCTCAAAACCGTAAGGAACTTCTCACTAATCAAAATTGAAACCATATTAACAAGATCAAGCATGATTAGAGCTATTTATAGGGAAGGAAAGTAAATGAAAAAGTCAACATTCAAACTGATCTATACCAAGGAAAGACTGAGTTTTCCTGGTCGGTGTGTTCGCCTCGGTATAGGTCTGAAACGCTTTGCAGGACGTGTTGGTAGAATCATCGTATCTCTTTTACCACTGACCGGAATGAATTTATTCCAACTGCATTGGAAAGCTAACGCGATCCTTTTCAACTTCGATGCAGGATTCTGATGCTGAATCACATCGAAATGGTTCCGTTCGGGTCAATCAATTGGGCAATATGGCTGCACCGTGGAGATGAACATATGCCTTGTTTGATGGTGATCATACTGAGGAAATGCCCACCGTACACCAGTTGATTTGCTTGACGGCGATCATACCGAGGAAATGCCCACCATAAACCAGTTAGCCTCCTCGGTATGAATCATACCGTGGAGAGATATAGTTGTTCTCCATGGTACACTTCGGCACTGCAGCTTTAAAACAGGCTGTCCATGGTGCCTTTTTAAAATCGCTGTATATTTTGAACCCTGGGTCTGAAGGACTTGAATCCACCACCATTGGAAATCTCACTATACCTTCTACAATTTTGATGAAGGATGAAGAGGTTGAATCTGACTGCAAGGCCTTAGTCCCAATCCATACATTTTGCACCTCTAGTTGCACCGAGCAGAGAAAATACGTTCTCCACGGTTCACCTCCATGGTATGAGTCTTGGACGAGTTTTTAAAATGCTTTCAACTCAGTTTTTATGGTTGGTATGCTCAGTTCTTATGATTTGTAGGTTCTTAGAAATCATTGAGACAAGGCGCTAGCCAGTGGGAAATTCGCAGGTTGACATAAATCACAGACTACAGACTGAAAATATAATTTATTAAACCATTCTAAAATTCGAAAACACAAATGTAAAACCAATCGACTTCCGTCGCAGAGATTTTCTATGATCAGTTCCTAGTATTCCCAATTCCTATACAAACTCTAACAACATAATCAAGCTTTAAAGTTCAAGTTCGAAATGTTCACAAAATCAATAATCCAAATTCTTTTCCAATTAGTTATTTTGCTCATCTAAGATAGTTCTGCTGATTAACAATGTCTCCACATCTATTAAACAATCAAAGATCCGATTCCTAAGTGATCAATCTAAAAATCAGTGTTAAAGCAATCTAGATGAAACCAAAAGATTTATCCTAACAGTGATGCAGTTCTACAAATTCATTATCAACCATTGAATAACCCAAAAGCTAACTTGCACATTACTGAGACATAGAAATTGAAGCAAAAATCATGACTGAATGATTTTGCATTAAAAGAGTAGAGTAAAAGATAAAGGGGTTCGAAATTCTTCTCTAAAAGAGTACGGATTTGTCTCCCCAAATGCTTTGAATCTAATCTCTCTCTAAGTCTCAATGAAAACAAGATAATGCGAAACAATGACTCTGAAAACCTAAATACATCTCTAAACACGACTGGGGCAAGTTTGAAAATAGTGGGAAACTTCTGGGCGAAGTTGTAATTCTTCAGAAATCTTTTGAAAGCTCCAGCTCGCATCCACGATCGGTGTCGATCGACACTCAGTGGTAGGTGTCGATCGACACCGCGCACCAATTACTGCTCCGAGTTGGTATTTTCAGGAACAAATTCAAGATAGCTCCAAAATGCTCCCAAATCCACAATTATGCTCCAAACATACCTAAATCTATAAAGACTCGAAAAGACTCGAAAAATACCAAAAAGACTCTATAAACAAGACTTATATCATGGTCAAAAACCCATAACTTTTGCACCAGACTTAGCTTTTGCTTGCCGTCAAGCAAACAGAAAACTAAATACAGATTCGAGGTTTGAAAACAGAAACAGTCGGCTAACCTCAGGAACACCACATTGACTAATACTTTCGAATCCACATACCACAGCGTCAACAAAAGATAATATTTCAGTATACTCATCACAAGCTTAGCAATCTTTCAAATACAGTCCAAGCTTCTTCAAGAAATCTGAAATTTCTATTGCTAACTCCTTTCATTTATTTAGGCGTGATATCTCATCAAAGATTTATCAATCAAATCACTTACAAATTCTTTCCCTTCCTGATTACCAAAAAAGTCAACCTCAATAAACACTCCTATTTTCTCTTCTCTTGATCTTATTTTCTTCTTTTCGATAATTTATGTTTGATTTCTTATTTTGTTTTGTTTTACAGCCTAAGAATTTGTGCTTCTCATTACTTGTGTTCCTTGTGAGGAGACAGGTTCGTGTGCACTATTCTACGGACGTATACTCTGAAAGCTGTATCAGGGAAGATCAAAGCGAGACTGTGCCTAAACATTCTTGTCAGTGTTTGAAAGAGAGAATGAAGATCAATGAATATCAAGCCCCTAGATGAGAAGTTAAAAGTTTGTTAAGGTGGAGTTAACAATAACTTTCCAGATTTTCTAAGAACCTAAATCTTCTTTGCTAGATTGATCTACCTATGATGTTCTACATAGTAAGACTTGTAATCAGCATTTGTGGTAATGGTTCTTGTAAGCATCAATGTTTTGTGGTCAGTTCCAAGAATAACTGATAGTTTCAACAAAATTTTGACTCAATAAAACAGGTTTTTCACACAACTAAAAGACTCTCAAAACAGAACACAATGTCAGCAACTGCCTCCCCCAGACTTAAATAACATTGTCCCTAGTGTCAGCAACAATGGATTTGGTAAAGAAAAAAGATGGAGTTGTTGGAACAGAGATTGGAATATGGTATATTTGATCGCGGGGGGTGTCGATCGACACCTTGTGGTTGGTGTCGATCGACATTCGGTCCAAAGAAAGAATGTGATCTACCCAAACGTGTATGTTGTTGCAAGTTAGATTGTTAGCTGAAGTTCTCCCGAGTCAAGACTGTTAGGAACACTCAAGCACACAATTAAAAGCAACAATACAATGCATAATCTCATCAGTTCAAACAAGTTTCAAATCATAATCAAAGCTGACAAAACTGACTCAAAGCGAAAACAGAAAAACTGACTCAAAGAACATGAAAAATAACAAGGGAAAAAGGGAAAAGTAACCAGGATAGATGGAGGAACTAGAACTCATCCTCATCGTGAGGAGGCATCGATGGGTAAACACAACCGCAGTTCGACAGCACAAAGATGACGTTCCAGAGGCTAGGGACGCTCTGAATCATAAATCCTTAAAAAGTGGCCTGCCACATGGGGACATATAGAATGTCTAGAAGTGTGTGTCGTCCAATTGGCTCAGATAATGCAGGAGCTTCAGCGGCACGGGATCGTCGAGATGTACCTGCAGCAAGGTCATCATCAGGTGCATCCTCAGCAGAAGAAGCAGTAGCTCGAGCCTCCTCGGCGCCTAGTACCTGGCGCAGATTGTAGAAGTGCAGCATCAGGCTGAAAGCTGAGCAAGTCTGGATGAAGTGTAGTGAGAGCAGGCTGAGGAAGCAGAATCAAACATCGCTCGCCACTGGCGCTAACAAAGCTCCAAAGCATATCATCTCCTCTGATCCAAGTGGCCCTCTTCCACTAATCCATGTCAACAAGGTTGCGTCGAGTCACAACAGTGCTGGTGGAGGTATCAATCCCGCAGTGGCGGAATAGAGGAGTCAGAAGGCTGCCAACACTCTTGGGCTTGAGGCTGGTCCCCGTGAATGGCTTGGTCTTCAGAAAAGCCAAGTGATGAGCAAAGACAGTGCCCATGTTGACATCGCTGTCAACCTTATCCTCAATACTATATTAGAGCAAACACAGCTCGAAAACTCTCATCTTCCCAGGCTCACATAAGTGTAGTGGAGATGAGATGGGAGACTATAGGCAGCAAAGGGTGGCACCCATCTGTCTGAGTGGAGGTCTTAGAATCATACCTCCCACTCCCGAAATGGGGCCAGAAACCCTGCTGGTTCGGGAACTGCGCTTGAAGAGCGACGCTGGTGTGTGGTGTCTCGATCCTATAGATCTGACAGAACTCAAGAAGAGGAATCATGTATCTGCTACATCGGATGAGTAAAGTGATACCTCCCTGGTGCGCCCTCTTGACAATCTCGTTGTCATAATGGACTCTCACTATGGTGAGGATTTGGCGCACTAAATCCGGATAGAGATCATATTGCTTGGTAGCAATGGTGCCCAAGCCAATCTTCTTCAGTATTCTCAGCGCCTCTTCTTTAAGCCCAATTATGTGCAGTGTATCAGAGTCTTTGAATCGTGTAGGTACAATCTCCATCTTCAACCAGGCATTATAGAAGAGAGTATCGTAGTCATCCCATTGCTCTCTGATCTCCCTGTAAACACAGTCGTGTTATGCACTTCTTTGGCAGGTGTATCCTCCCAAATCCTTTGCATTGGTATTTTCAATCCTTCTCTCTTGGGCTATGTTGGTAAGGAAAGAATAGCTTGCACATGATTGGATGGTTCCCCAGTCTCAGATCGTGTTCTATTGCTTGTTCGTGGAGACATCTGCAATCAAAAACTAAGAACACAATTTTTCACAAAATTAGGCCAAAATTTGAAAATTTGAAAATTATGAATTAAGCCTATATAAGCATCAGCGAACATCAACAACAGGTTATAGTCCACTAATCACGACTTATTTTAATCCAAAACACCATAAATCAAACCTAATTTGCAAAATAAATCACTAATTCAAAAATTTCATTATATTGTAAAATCAAGTAGTAAAAACTAATGGACAAAGCTAAATTACTCTTGAGAAACCTAGATAGACATGATTCAAGTCACAAATCAAGCTAAAACAGGCCGGATTCGAGTTTTCAAACCTTGGGATTGAACTGAAAAATTTAGATTTCGAGTGACATACCTTGCAGATCAGATTTATGAGTTGTATTTTCAGAATGAGCACAGAAATCTGCTCAAGACAGGCTTTAGATGAAGAAACAAGGAAGTTGCAATTTGGGGAATTTTTGTGTTTTTTTCGCGATTTTCAGAGATAAGTGACGAAGAAGACGAAGTCAGGGTTTAAAAAGACTTACCTGAATAATGATGGTGGCGAGCGACGCCAGGTGGACGGTGTCGATCGACACCAAATCCTGTCGAGCCCAATATCGTCTATGGTCGATATCCCTTTGCCACTAATTATTAACAAATCAATGTTCTCTTTTTTTTAGACTCACACGAAAATCAGTTAGTAAAAATCAAAAGAAAGACTAAGTATGTACACTTACCAGTGGGTTGCCTCCCACTAAGCGCTCGTTTAACGTCATTAGCTTGACTATCCTAAGGATCAGGTAGTAGGTGCATCCGCCAAAGGCACAATAGATCCCTTGGGAATCTCGGCTTTTGCCCAATAGTGTTTCACCCTTTGTCCATTGACAACAAATTCTCTGCCTTCTGGATTTTCTAAGTCAACAACACCATATGGTATGTTCTCCTTAATGGTAAAGCAACTTGACCAACGAGAACGCAATTTTCCAGGAAATAATTGCAAACATGAGTTATACAGAAGTA
Source organism: Thlaspi arvense (assembly GCA_911865555.2). Lineage (NCBI taxonomy): Eukaryota > Viridiplantae > Streptophyta > Magnoliopsida > Brassicales > Brassicaceae > Thlaspi > Thlaspi arvense. The sequence continues at coordinate 20,299,848 of OU466860.2, forward strand.
CCTGGTCATTTGGCTCAAAGTGTTTGGCAAGGATCTTCTTGTCGCCTTAGTCCTCTCCTTGAACAGTTTGGAGTTCTCAAAGGCATGATGTCTGATCTTATCTAGTTCATTCAACTGTATCTGGCGCCTCTCTATTGTAGGTTTCCAGTCAAAGTTCATCTTCTTGATAGTCCAATTTGCCTTGTACTCAAGCTCCACTGGAAGATGACATGCTTTCCCATAAAGCAGATGAAATGGTGTGGCGCCAAGTGGTGTTTTGAATGTGTCTTGTAGGCCTAAAGTGCATCATCTAGCTTGGCAGACAAGTCTTTTTTTGTCTTTTCCACTGTCTTCTCGAGGATCTCTTTGATCTGCCTGTTGGAAACTTCAACCTGACCACTAGTAAAGTGTCTTGCATACTCAGGGGCACGGCAATGAAACAGCATGCTTTGAACCTCAGCTTCTGCAATACATCTTCTGGAAATTCCATCCAAATAATGCTTGTACAACACCGGTGAGGATCGCCACCCTCCTTGGTGACGCTCATCGCCCTACACAGATGTTGGCAACGATTTGTGCCAGCTTGGGAACTGCTCTTCAAGAGCAAGTTTGTTCTATTACTGATCCCAAGAGACCCTCGTATGCTGATATTGCCAACTACTTAGCTGCAGAAGATGAACAACATGATTACAAGGGCTACGCTAAAAAGAAGTTCTTGGGATAACTTAGAAGATTTGACTGGGATGAGCCATATCTTTACAGACACTGTGCAGATGAGATTTACGGGAGATGCATTGTAGAGACTAAGATTCCAGATGTGCAGTTTCACTTTCATGGTTCTGAGTATGCTGGCCACTTTGCAACATTCAAAACAGTCTCCAAGGTTCGTCAAGCAGGCTTCTGGTGGCCTACTATGTTCCAGGATGCACATGCATTCATAACAAGATGTGATACCTGTGAGAGGAGAGGAAAGATTAGCAGAAGATATGAGATGCCACAAAACTTCATCCTTGAAGTTGAAGTCTTTGATTGTTGGGGGCATTGACTTGATGAGTCCTTTTCCTTCATCCTATGGGAACAAATACATTATGGTTGATGTGGATTATCTACCCAAGTGGGTAATGGCGCTGGCTACTCTCACAAACGATTCTGCAATGGTTCTGTGAAAGGGTCTAAGTTTTACCCAATTATTTTACTACTGCAAGTGCACATCAATATTAAGCTAAGCAGTAAATAATGAATGTAATGTGAAATAACGAAATGAATGTAAGCAGGCGATTTTGATTGGTAGTTCTGAAGTATCATAAAGCTAAAGGCGCTAAGTCTGGATAATTTGCAGGTTGAATCCAGGAATGTAGAATGCATGCAATTAGGAATGAATTAAAACCGTCTAGAACTCGAAACACAATGATATAACTAAGAAATTCTCATTACAGAAGTTATCTATGCCAAATTAACAGAATTTCAAATCTCTTTGCAAATTCTAACAAGTCAAGCAAGCATTACTGATCAGGTTTCAATTGTTCACAAAACTCCTAAGTCAAATCTCTTTGCAAATAGGCGGTTTGCTCCTCTAATACTAGTTCAGGTGATTAACAATGTTCTCACATCTATTAAACAACTTAGGGTTTTGAAATCTAGATGATTAGTCTAAGAATCGATATGAATGCAAGCACATATGAAGAACCAAATCATCATAACTTAACTAAAAGATTACTCAGACATGATTATGAAATAACAAAGCATAGCTGATTAATACTGCATAAAATAGAATAGAGTATAGATACAAGGGTTCGAAATCTTCTCTGAAAGAGTACAGGATTTGTCTCCCTCAAAGCTCTGAAAACTATCACGTTCAAAAGCTCTCGAAAAATTCGGATACAAGATAAAAGCCAACAATGGCTGAAAAACCTTATATACAGGCTAAAACACGAACTGGGGTATTCTAGTAAATAATAGAACTCTTGGGCCAAAAGTGCAAATTCCTCTCTATCATTTAATAAAAACACGCGACTCCTTTCAGATGTGGGTGACGAAGAACAATAACGTCTTATTAGTTGCTACCTTCAGGAAGGATTCTTGCTTTGCTCCAAAAAGCTCCAAAACTCCAATTGTGCTCCAGTAGTGCTATAGCCTGTAAAGACTCTACTAGGACTCTAAACAGACCAAAAAGACTCAATAATAAGGACTTATACCATGGTTAAAAACCACAAAAACCATGATATATCAAATCTCCAGACTTAGCTTTTGCTTGTCCTCAAGCAAACATCAGACTGCAAACAGGGTCGAGGTTAGAAAACAGAAATAGTCAGCTAACCTTAGGAACGCCACATTGACCAATACTTTCGAATCCACATACCGCAGAGCCAACACAAGATTAAATTTCAGTCTAATTCTCACAAGCTTAACAGTCTCTCAAATCCAGCTCAAGCCCCTTCAAGAAATCCAGAATCTCTACTGCTAACTCCTTTTATTTATCTAAGTGTGATATCTCATCTAAGATTTATCAACTCAATCACTTATAGATTCTTTCGCTTCCTTAACACTGAACAAGTCAATCTCAATACAGCTCTCATTTTTTCTCTTCCCTTGATCTATATTTTTGATATTTTTGAATTTTGAACTTTTTTGTATTTTTTTTTACAGCCTAGAATTGATGCTTCTCAATACTTGTGTTCCTTGTGAGGAGACATGTTCATGAGTGTTCACTACTGTTGTTTGATATCTCATGCATTTGCATCATTTAGGCTTGCATTTAGTTCATGTTTTGGTCTCCTTTTGCATATTTTCTTTCTCTTTAGTCCCATTTTCCTCTCTTTTTAGACTTAGGTTGAATTTAGGTTGTAGTTTGCATTCTCTATGCATTAAAGATGTTTTTAGGTACTTAAGAAGCTATAAGGAGCAAGGAGAAAGTGTGGGAATGGATCAAGAAGCTAGCCAAGCTGAGAAGGAGCAAAAGGAGCTAAAGAAGGCAATTTCTGGTGTTCCATTGGTTAAAGCACGAAACCCAACGATCTCGCATGATCGATACAAAGCAGCAGGAGCCCATTGATCAAGCCCATCAGACAAGGAGTGACCGATGGCAAAACAGCGGATGCACCATCGGTCAAGCCTATCGATCAAACTGGACCGATTGGAAACAGGACAAGACCATCGGTCAAAGCTATCGGTTAAGGAGTGACCGATGGGAAAGCAGTGGACGCACCATCGATCACTCCCATCGATCACCCCCATCGATCACTCAGACCGATGGAGTCCAGTCCAAACTTGCTTCTATTTACCACTTTGCCATAAATCTAAGGCATTTGTCTTTTAGTATAAATAGACTTGATCTAATATTTTTTGAAAAAAAGTTTTGTTCTTGCTTAGTTTTCTGATTACTCTTGGTCTTTGTATGAACAAATCTATCATTTTAATCAAATTTTGTATTTGCCTTTTAATTTCTTCTCCAATCTCCCTCTTAATCCTGTTTAGCATCATTTACTCTTGTGATTTGGTGTTATCTATGGTAATTAGTGAGTAGTTCCCTTAGGAATGCTAGATGTGGTAGATTATGGGAATTTAGAGGCATGTTTTAGGTTTGTTAGTGTTTAATATGATGGATTCCTCTCTATTAATCTCTTCTTAAGCTATATTTGTCTTGATCACATGAATCTAGAATTAGGCTTCATCTTATGCCCACCAAGTGTTTGATGAAATGCTGATCTTGTTTAGTAGAGGATTTACTGGCCTTAGCTCAAGAGATTGACTGTTTGAGGAGTAGTTTGACTTGAATAGAGTTGTTTATTCATGCTTGTTGATTGTTTTAGCATCAATCAGCATTAGTTCTTGTTAGGATTATTAGCAAAGTGTTATTTGTGAAGAGATTAAACAAAAATTTCTTGATTGTGATAGGAATCAGCATTGCTAGCTTGTTTGCTTTGTTAATGATGTTTGAAACAGCCTAAGTCTTGCCTTTGAATTTCCCAAAGTCAATAACCACATCTAGGAACTTGTTTTCTCTCATTGAATTTCGAATTTGGCTATTTGCTCTGATTTATTGCTCTATTTTGTTCATTGATCATTGCTTAGTTAGTCTTTTTGTAGTTCTGTTTGGTGTTTGATCACTAAGGTTGATAGTTCTGGTTGTGTAAACAACAAATCTTCTCTGAATTCACTTGACTTAGAGATCTCTGCTTGCAATTCTAGTGTTATTCATCTTAACCTTTTGGATTGATATAAACGTATGATATACTACAAATGACAAGTACAAGCTTAGGTGATTGACCTAAGTCCTAAAAATCTTGTATCAATTTGGCGCTGTTGCCATTAGGGTTACAATTTGGATCATTAGAATTTGTGGAATCTTTAAGATCAAGTTTTATTTGTATTTGGATACTAATCATCCTTGACTCTCATTGCTGTTTTCAGGTGTATTAACTTAAGATAAAGAGGCTCTAGCAACTTAGTGGACTTCATAGGCAACATCAATCTGTTGGACAGATGTCAGAGAGCAAGAAGGCAACAGGAAAGACAACAACACTTGGAGAGACTTGGGATGAATGTTCAGGAACCACCTACTGTAGATGATATGAGGTTACAAGGTCCTCAAGGAGCAGCTGATACTCAAGGCCAACAGGGCCAACAAGGAGTTCAGGGACTGCAAGGAGAGCAAGGTCCCTGAGGAGCATCTCAAGCACCAAGGCCTATAAGACCCATTGGAGCTGGTGACGCCCCCGATGCTTACAACAACAGAACAGGGATCCTTCCTCCAGTAGTTTAGAACAATAACTTTGAGATCAAATCTGGATTGATCTCAATGGTCCAAGGAAGCAAGTTCCCTGGTTTACCTCTAGAAGACCCTCTGGATCACTTGGACAACTTTGATAGGCTTTGCTCTCTAAACAAGATCAATAGGGTCATTGAAGATGGTTTCAAGCTGAGGTTGTTCCCATTCTCTCTTGGAGACAAAGCCCACCAATGGGAGAAAAACTTGCCTCAAGGAAGCATAACCAGTTGGGGTGAGTGCAAGAGCGCATTCTTAACAAAGTTCTTCTCTACTTCAAGGACTGCTAGGATCAGAAATGAAATCTCTGGTTTTGCTCAAAGGAACAATGAGAGCTTTGGTGAAGCATGTGAGAGATTCAAGGGCTACACACTTCAGTGCCCACACCATGGGTTTTCTCAAGCTTCACTCCTCTCCACTCTATACAGAGGCGCCCTCCCAAAGATCAAAATGCTCCTAAACACTTCATCTAATGGTAACTTCTTATCCAAGATGTTAGTGAGGGATTGGAACTTGTGGATAATCTAGCACAGTCTGATGGAAATTATAATGTGGAGTTTGATAGAACACCCATGAGAGTTAAGGATGAGCTTGTGTCTAACAAGAAGGAGATCAAGGCTCTACATGGGAAGATTAATCTCCTGCTAAGAGATTGGAAGGAAGTTAACTTTGCTGGTGACAAGGTTCAGCTTGATTATAAAGAGACTTGCCAAGTTGAGGAGATGAACTATCTTGGTAATCAAGGAGGCTACAATGGGAATGTGAACTTCAGACCTAACCCAAATCTATCATACAGAAGCAACAATGTTGCAAATCCTCAAGACCAAGTCTATCCACCTCAACAACAACAGCAAGCTGGCCACGCAAGACCTTTTGTTCCCTACAACAACAACCAAGGTTTCCAACAGAGGAACAATAATTTCCAGCCTAGAGCACCCTATAACCCTCCAGGATTCAATACTCAAGCGCCAGAACAAGCTTCATTAAGCTCCCAATATCCTGAACTCAAAACTCTGATGCAGCAAATGATAAACAATCAGGTCAACACAACCTTGGAGATGAACAAGAAGTTTGCTGAGGTCCAAAACAAGATTGATTCAGTTCATGCGGAGTTTACCAACAAGTTTGATGGCTTAGCTGCAAAACCTTAGAGAACAACAAAGGAGTTGCAAGTGCACCACGCCCTCAAGGTAATCTCCCTGGAAATGTGAGATGAACCCAAAGGAATACTGCCAAGCTGTTGAATCTCTTGATGCTTTCACCCCTGAGGTAGATGCTATTATAGATGAGTTTCTGTCCATGATCAATGAGGACATTGATGAACAAAGCGAGGGGGAGGAACTTGTTCAAGTTTCTGATGCTAAGAAGGAAGCTCAAGCTGATGTTCCCAGCTTATCAACCTGACATTCAATTTCTAGGAAGATTCAAGGAGCTACTAGTCAAGAACTATGAGAATATTTATGTTGCTCAAATGGAAATGAGAGGATTAGATGCTGAAGATGAGCTTAGGAAACTGATAGCTAAGGCTGAAGCACCAGAAGTTAAGGAGCTGAACATCAAGAAGCTGGAGATCCTGGTTGCTTCAATCTCCCATGTGAGCTCAAGGGCAAAACCTTCAAGAGCTGTTTGTGTGATTCGGGTGCAAGCATCAATCTGCTGCCAGCCTCTACACCCAAGGAGTTGGGTTACACAAAGTTCCAGCAAAGCAATGTCTCCCTAACCATTGCTGATGGGACTGTGAAGATGCCATTAGGAGTTCTCAAGGACGTCCCTATGCACATAGAAGGAGTGACTATCCCAACTGATTTCTTGGTGCTGGATGTTGAAGGGCAGATCAAGAATGCAATCATACTTGGAAGACCATTTGTTTCTTCAGCTGGAGCTATATTTGATGCTAGAGAATGCACAAGAGAGCTGAGGCATACTAAGGATAAGGTCTTGAGGTTTGATAGTAAAGGCAACAAACTGGATTATGATCATGCTTTCTCCGTGGAGCATAACAAGGTGAAAGGCGTTGACAAGTACTGGCCAGAGTTTAAAAGTTACCAAGGAGAGAGCTTTCATGGCTGCTGTTTGTCAGGGCTGTTTGAAGACACTACTGAAAAGGAGGTCTTTGAAGTTGTTCGTTACAAGAAGATGAATCAAATCAAGTTGGTTACTAAAGAAGGAGGGGTGATCTTGAAGCCCTTTTGTTATAAGAATGGTGAATTCTGCTACAAGCTGAAGCAAAGAGGCAAATCTAAGCCCTTTGCTGAGATAAGGATTGATGGACTCACCACCAGGATCAAGAAGATCAACACACCACCAAGGAGTTCCAAGACTCCTTCTCCTTACCTCCACTAAGAGGTAATCAAAGTCAAGCTAAGTGACTTTAAACAAGCACACTTGGGAGGTAGTCCCATGGTATCTTTTGTATATATTAGTTCATATTTATGTTTTTCTAATGTTCTTAGAAGCAGGAGTTTGGATTGGGGATTGAGCAGATGTTTGGGGAAACAAAACAGATGCATTCAAGCTGGTATCAATCACTTGTATCGGTCATGCCGGACCAATACAAGCCTATCGGTTATTGATAAACAGAATGTTTTGGGGTTGAATATCAATGTCCCAAACCACAGTGATGATGCAGTATAGTGGTAAGGGGTATCAATTCAGCCTGGGTGATGAAAGACACTAAGAATGCAAGCGCAATGCAAAGCTAAGGTGAATCGAGTAAATGGATGGTAAAATCGATAAAAACTAAATGCAAGGACCAAAAGACTATGAAACTATTTTAAAATCCCTGGAAGAGGGTTACGAACTTCTAGGAAAAGACTGAGAATTTAAAATGCAAAACTACTAATTACTAAAAATCGAAAGCTGAACGCAGATAAACAGGAAATTTCTAACAACTTAGAGCAATAACTTTTAAAGACTAAAGATGCAAACTTTATGACTAGAAAATGATAGACTTGAGTTTTAAAATGCTAAAAGGAGGATCTAAGGTTGAGGGTCATATTAAGAAGGTTAAAGATTCAAGCTTGGGTTTTGAAAACATAAATCTACACTTTTTGTGCTATCTCTAAGCCTTGAGAAGCTAAAACAAATCTATCCATGGTGTGGCATAGATCCCTTCCTCAACCTCTCCTCCCAACCCATGGTGTATAGTGGAAAAAGAGGTCGAACAGCATAAATCGTAGATCTAAAAAAAGTGGCTTAACTAGCTCCCTAAGCATCCATGATGTGTGGGAAAGGATGAGCTAGCCTCTTGGATTTGGTTTTAGGAGACTCCTGAATCCTGCTAAGGTAAGGAGATCTCTGAGATCATAAATATCTTTCCCAAGAATCTTTAGGCATTAAGCCCCCAAGTCCAAGAATAGAATGAGTTAAGAACAAGAAAAAGCTCCAAGCTTAAACCCTTAAACCTTCTAAATTACCCCAACCTTAAACCCAAAGATTACTACTCACTACACATAGCTAAAACCGATTCAAATGCAAAGGAGAGAAAGATAAACATGATTAAGCTAAATCGATTAAGAAAATACTCAATGATTAAGAAAAGATTAAGGTTTTACAAAGTTCAAAAGCTTAAAAGGTTCCACAATGGCGAAATCACCTAAGAGAGAAAACAAAGCTAGAAAAAGATAAGACAAAGTGTGGGTAATGAAAGTGATGTCCCTTCTTTGCCCAAAATAGCTAAACAACCCTAATGTTCCCCTCACTACGCTCCAAAAATGAGCTGGCCGGATAAGGTCCCAGAGATCGACTTGGGTCACTCGATCTCTGGCTCGATCTCCTTCATGGACCGTCCTCCTTTGCTCGATCTTCTATTCAATCCTTGAGTGATCGGGTCATGGTCTCGATCTGGCTCTCGATCTCCCTCCTTGAAACGACTTGAGTCACTCGATTTTCTGGTCGATCTCGTCTAAATCGACCTGCCTAGCTCGATCTGCCTCTCGATCTCGGTTCCCTTGTAACAAGGCTGATTTCTCCCAAGTGTCCACGAGCTCCTCCTTGATCCTTTGCATGTCCACGAACTCTCCATGGCTCCAATGTGTCCAAAACAACCTGAATATGATGCAAGAATGCAACAAATATGCAATTGCTAATGCAAAAATGCATGAAAACTACACTAAATGCATGCTAAATATGCTAAATATGTAAGTATATCAACTTCCCCAAACTTGCCTTTTGCTTGCCCTCAAGCAAACAAAATTCAAGAAGGAAGAGAGGTATTAAAAGTGGGAGCTCAAATTTCCAAAAGTTTTTAAACAAATGAATCAACTCAATGATCCTAGTTCTCAATTCAAAAATGCATCACACAAACTCATACTCCAAAGAACTTAGCCATATTCATCAAATGTTGAATCTCAAATCATGGCTCTCATATCCTAAACAATCCAAGAATCATATCCTTTAACATTCATTAAGATCAAACCGTGAATCACACTTATACATTTTAAAACCGAATACATTTGGCTTAGGGACAAAGGTTATGAGACAAAAATGATCTCATTCATAAGGGTAAATCAAGCAATGGGTTCTCTCAAAGAAGGTTGAACTTTGATATTACCATATATTTTGCATACTTTTCATGCATTTAGGATAGTTTTTCATGCATTCATCTTGCATTATAGGCTAGTTTGTTCCATTTGTTGCATTTTAGGTCCTAGGTCACTTTGCATTCGCATTTTGCATATTTGTTGCACTTTTGCATCATTATCAGGTTGTTTGGAGCACTTTGGAGTTGTGGAGGCTATGTGGACGAAAGGAGGTCCAAGATGGAGCTCGTGGACACTTGGAGAACTCAGCCGTGCATGCAAAGGACCCGAGATCGAGTAGCGGATCGAGCAATGCAGGTCGATCTAGACGAGATTAACCAGAAGATCGAGTGACCCGAGTCGATGCAAGGGGAAGGATCGAGACCAAGATTGAGAGAGGTGATCGATCTGGAGTAAGGACGTAAACAAGAGCCAGATCGAGACCAAGATCGATCATCCAAAGATCAAGAAGAAGATCAAGGAAGATACTCGATCCATCCAACCAGATCGAGTTGAAGATCGAGCAGAGCAAGGCGATTCCTAAAGACGATTGAGCGCACTGATCGATCTCAAGGTCGATCTCTACGGCCTTAACCGTTTTTGGCTGCTAATGAGGGGACCATCTCGCGATGTTTGGCTATATGGGGAAAGAGGCGGCTACACTTTCTTACACACGCTTTTCTTTTATCTTTTTCTGGTCTTATCTTAAGCAATCGCCATTGTTGAACATCGAAGCTTTTCTTTGGTTTGTGAACTTGACTCTTTTAATATCAATTAGTTTTTCTTTAATCGCATTGTTAATTATGCTTAGTTCAGTCTTTACTGCTTTTCATTCGATCTTAATCATGTGTAGCGAGTAGTCCTTTTTGGGTTTTCGGGGTTGAGGTGATTTGAAGGGTTAAGAGGTTTAAGTTTTGTGTTTTTTTTATTCTGCATACCTTCTCTTCTAGGATCTTGGGGTCTTAAGGCTTAGAGAGTCTTGGAAAAGATCTCTATGATTCCAGGGCTGTGTTACCTTGACCGGATTCAGATATCCTAGAAAACCAGATCCTAGAGACTAATCTTTCCTCTCCCAAACGCCATGGTTGTAGAGGGGATTAGTTAGGTCATGTATTGAAATCATTTTTCCTTGCTCTTCGATCTCTTTTTCCAGCAAACGCCATGGGTTTAGAGAAGAGATTGAGGAAGTGAATCATACCATATGCCATGGATGGTTCTTGTTTTGTTTTCAAGGCTTAGAGGAAGCTCACAAATGAGTAGATCTAAACATTTTCAAACCAAAACTTAAACCTTTGACACTCTTGAATATGACCCTCAACCCTAAACCCTCTTTTAGCATTTCTAAACCTCTGTTCATCATTTGCTTGTCATAAAGTTGCATCTTTGTTCATTAGAAGTTAATCGCTTTAAGTTGTTAGATCGGTCAGTTTTACTCGATCCAGTGGTCGATCCACTGCTCGATATTTAGTTCTTAGTAGATTTGCATTTTTAATCTTTTGCTTTTTCCTAGTGGTAGTTAACCCTCTTCCAGGAACTTTAAAATTATTCTGTATCTCATTTAGTAGTTGCATTTATTTTTGTTAGATTTTACCAATCATTTTCCTGATTTGCTTAGATTTGCTTCATCCTTGCATTCTTAGTATTCTTCCTTCTTCTTAGGTTGGATTGATTCCCCTTACTACTATACTGCATCATAACTTGTGGTTTGGGGCTTTGATAATACCTTTGCTTGCAAAAATCCTGTTATCAAATGGCGCCGTTGCCATCTTAGGATTGTTAGGAAGCATTAAGATTTAGGGTTTAGTAAAGACTAAGCCTTTACTTTAAGTTTGGTTACTAATCTCTTTCTCTTCACACTTGTGTCTTTCAGGTACATGAATTTGCATTCTAGGGGTGACAACAACTTACTTACAACGCTGGACAATATTCATCAACTTGGACATTCAAGAACAAGAAAAGCAAGAGAGCAAGCTCAAGCCTTTTAAGAGATTGTTCAAGCGGATTCAGTAGACTTTGCAACAATAGCTGAGCAAAAACATCCTGAGGGACCTCCACCAGCTCGGGGTGCTATAGGAAGGGGCAATGGAAACCCCAACCATGCAGCTAGACCCCCACAAATCATTCGTGTAGGAGATGCTCCCAATACCAATCACAATCGCTTTGGGATCACTCATCCACCGGTATAGAACAACAACATCGAGATAAAGCCAGGATTCATCTCTATGGTTCAGAACAGAAAATTCCATGGGCTGGCAATGGAAGACCCCTTGGAGCATCTTGATAATTTTGAGCAATGGGAGACCCCTTGGAGCATCTTGATAATTTTGAGCAAGTTTGTGGGATGATAAAGATCAATGGGATCTCGAAAGATGCATTCAAGCTCCGGCTCTTCCCATTTTCTCTCGGAGATAAGGCTAGGCATTGGGATAAAACACTTCCATAAGGCACCATTACCTCTTGGGCTGAATGTAAGAAGGCGTTCCTCTCAAAGTTCTTCTCTAGCACAAGAACGGCAAGTCTAAGAAGCGAGATCAGCGGCTTCACGCAAAGGAATAATGAGACTTTCAATGAAGCCATGGAACGATTCAAGGACTATACTATCCAATGTCCTCACCACGGCTTCAGCGAAGAGACTCTTCTAAGCACTATCTACCGCGGAGCTTCACCAAAGATCAGGTTGTTGCTTGACACGGCCAGTAAGGGGAACTTCCTTGGTCAAGAGGTAGAAGAAGGCATGGAGCTGATTGAGAACTTAGCACTAGGTGACGGCAACTATGCTGAAGATTATGACTGTGCACCACGAGGTTCTGAGCTAGAGTCTCACAAGAAAGAGTTGAAATCATTACACGAGAAGATTAACAAGTTGGTTTTGGCAAATCAGAAGCATGTTAACTTTGTTGGTGAAGCGGATGAGAGCCAAGAGGAGCTTGAGTTGAGCCAAGAAGAAGCCAATTGGGTGGCGGGTCAAAACAACTACAAACCTCAAGGCTATTCACAAGGTTACAACCAGAACAACAATCTCTCATACCGCAGCACCAATGTAGCAAACCCTAAGGATCAAGTGTATCCTGCTCAGCAAGCAAAGCCTTTCGTACCCTACAACAAAGGTTTTCAGCCGAGTGGTGGCTTCCAAGGGTAAGGGCAGAACAACTTCCAAGGACAACAGCAAGGAAACAAAAGTTATACGCCAATGTACCCTCCGGGCTTTGTACCTCAGCAGCAACAACCGATGCAACAACAAGTTGATCCTGTCCAAGCTATGTTCCAACAATTGAGTGAAGGGAAAGCCTCTACAAACCAGAAGTTTTCTGAGATGAACACTCGTCTAGACTCGTCTCTCACTGACTTCTCTACTCAGATCACCAACTTAAACAACAAGATCAAGCAGCTAGAGAAGGGGAAGGCGAGTAGAAGTGGTCAGAATAGCCTACCGGGCAAGTGTGAGCAGAATCCTAAGGAATATGCCAACGCCATCACGTTAAGAAGCGGTAAAGACCTAGCACCTACGGTTACTCCTAAGAACAACGAGGACGTTGTAATTCAAGAGGGGGAGGGTAAGCTTTCTGCTGATCATGAGATCAACTTCGACAATGACTGGATTCAAGGGCCAAGAAGAGGAGACAAAGTGGTTGTTGAGAAGAAAACGGAGCAAACTACTAAGGAGAAGGATGCTTATGTACCTCCCCTGTATGTACCTAAGCTGCCTTTTCCTGGCCGTTTCAAGAAGCAACTCGTAGAGAAGCATAGAGTCTTGTTTGAGAAGCATCTTAAAGACGTAGAGATCAAGCCACCTCTCGTGGACTGCCTTGAAATGATGCCTAAATGCGCCAAATTCTTCAAAGACACTCTCGTGAAGAAGAATAAGGAAAGTAAGGAAGTGCTTGTTCTAAGTGAGGAGTGTAGTGCTGTGATACACAAGGAAATAGTCCCTAAGAAGTTGGGAGACCCTGGAAGCTTCACTATACCCTGCGCTTTAGGTCCTTTGGAGTTCAAGACTTGCCTTTGTGATCTCGGAGCTAGCATAAATCTGATGCCTCATTCCGTGGCAAAGAAACTTGGCTTTACCCGTTTCAAGGACTGTAGAATCTCGTTGGTACTAGCTGACAGGAGTGTGAGGTTACCCGTAGGATTGCTTGAGGACTTGCCAATGAAGATCAGTGGAGTGAACGTGCCTACAGACTTCGTTGTTTTGAAAATAGATGAAGAGCCAAAGGATTCACTCATTCTCGATAGACCTTTCTTAGCTACCGCCAGAGCCATAATAGACGTCAAGGACGAGAAGATTGCCTTGCACTTAGGTAAAGATATAAGGCTAGACTTCGATATCAATGAGGTTTTGAAAAAGCCTACGATAGAAGGGCAAGCTTTCTACATTGATACGTTGGATGCCTTAGCGGATGAGTTGCTGGAAGAGCTGGCTCAGGAAGATCATTTGATGCTGGCACTGACTAAGGAGCCAGGAGAGTTTGGTTATGTGGATCAGAGGACTCAGGAGTACGTCAACTTGTTGATTCGAGGAAAGTTGTGCTTGAAGATGTAGGCGTTTTCCTAGAGATCGACTCCAAGATCGATGACATTACTCGATCTAGGAGTCAAATTGACAAGAAAATCGAGAGCACAACTCGATTTGGTGCAGCAATCGACAGTCAGATCGAGCAATGTAATCGATCCAGGAAAACAATCGAGTCCGAGATCGAGAAAGGCCTTCCGATCAATTTGGGGTCTAATCTGGAAATCGACTCAGCGTCTCGATCCCTCAATCGATCCACATTAAATCGAGTGAGTGAATCGAGCGAAACTGCTCGATCTAGACGACATCGAGAGCAAGATCGACCCGACGACTCAATTTCAGAAGGGATAGCGGTTAGAGAAAGCAGCCTCAAGGGCCATATCTCGGGTTCTAAGGAAGGTTCAAAGAAGGAGAACAACAGCAAAAGCCACGAGGATGATTGGAGCGAGCTGTTAGCCCCAAAGGTGGACCTTAAGGAGCTCCCAAAAGGGCTAAGGTATGCTTTCTTAGGGCTTAACGAAACCTATTGATGTTACTGCATATTACATACATTTTGCATACTCATTAGTTAGCTTTTCATGCATTTGTATCATATTTTAGGTTAGATTGCATCACTTAGAGTCCTAGAGCATTCTTGCACCAGCACGCGCATGTTCCTTGCATTTTGCATCACATTTAGGTTGTTTCTGGCTGCTTTGGAGTCATGGAGGTTCGTGGACATGTTGAGGCTGATGTAGCAGTTCGTGGGAGCTCGGATATTTGCTAAGGATCAGAGATGGAGGAGCAGATCGAGCATGGCCGGTCGATCTGTGATGTGATCGACCAGAAGATCGAGCCAACCAGGCGATCCAAGGAGAATGATCGAGATGACGATCGAATGAAGCAGTCGATCAAACGGTACAGACGTGAATGACGCCATGCAGAGCGAGAGCCAGATCGAGTACACCACTCGATCCAACCAAAGATCGATACCGAGATCGGATGCAACACTCGATTCGCCGATGATGATCGAGACCCAGATCGAGCTGAAGACACGATGTCCGGATATGATCGAGAGAACCGCTCGATCCTGGAGTCGATCTCTTTCCTTTCAACCACTTTTGGCCGCTAGCGAGGGGGGGACCATCAGCTTGTTTTGGCCATTTTGGGAAGGCGGCGATGTCCTTTTCCCACACAACTTTCAATCCTTATGTTTTTCTGTATGTTTTCTCTCTGGTTTCGAGAAGAACACCATTGTCGAACTTGAGTTTTTCTTAAGCTTTGTAATCGAATCGTTTTCATCTGAATCTAGTTTTCTTTTGATGTTCATCGTTTCCTGTTACATGCTTTGCTTGATTTACCTTATGTGTAGTGAGTAGTTTATTTGGGTTCGGGGTTGAAAGGATTAAGGGGTCTAAAGGGTTTCGATCTTGGGGTTTTTCTAAGTGTTTTCAACGGCTATCTCTTCTAGGGTGTTGAGATCTCAATGCTTGAAGGCTCTCACGCCAAAAGCTTCATGATCCGAGAGGTTCCTTACCTTGACAGGATTCAGGAGCCTCGGAAGATCACACCCTAGAGACTAGTTACCCCTTCCCAAAAGCAATGGAAGTTTGGGGGACTAGTTAAGCACTCATTTGAAATCTGTTTTCCATGCCCTTCGACCTCTCTTTCCACCAAAAGCCATGGGTTTGGAGGAGGGGATGAAGGAGTGATCTATACCGAAAGCCACGGATAGATCTTGCTTAGTTTTCAAGGCATAGAGATCCTCACAAAGTGAGTCGATTTAAAGTTTTCAACCCAAGGTCGAACCTTTGAAACTCCTGACCATGAATCTCAACCCTAGGCCCTTTCTTTTAGCATCTTTACATCTTATCTCGTCATTCGCTTGATCTTTGATAGCATCCTGGTCGTTAGTTTTACTGTTCTTGCATTTTTAGACGAGATCGATCGTTATTGCTCGATCTAGTGGTCGATCTCATGGTCGATCCACTAGTCAAATTTTAGTAATTCGAAGCCTTGTCTTTTAATTATTCTGTTTGTTCCTCGTGGTAGTTTCTTCATTCCTAGTAATTTTAAAATAGGTTGCATTCCATTTAAGTTGTTGCATCTAGTTTTAAGGGATTTTCTCATAACTCATCTCGTTTCGCTTAGATTTGCATTAGTCCTTGTATTCTCTTTGCATTCTCTATCATCCTAGGCATGGATTGACTCTTTCTTGCTTGCTGTACTAAAACATGTCTTGCATTTGAGTTTGATAACCTCATTGCATTCTCACCCTTGCAAATAAAGTGTCTATCAAATGGCGCCGTTGCCATCCTAGGACTGTTTAGAGAACATAGAGATTTGGGACTTAGCAAAGACTAAGTCTTTACCTTTTTCAAGCTACTAATCATTCTACTCTCAAATGTGTGTTTTCAGGTATATGAATCTTCGTTCACAGGGGAGATAACAATCTACTTCCACCTTTGGACAATATTCATCAGCTTGGTCACTCACGGCAAAGAAGAGTCAGAGAACAAGCCAGAGCCTTTGAGGAGATTGTTCAGCACGGTTTGGGTGACTTTGAAGCTATGGCTGAGCACGAGCATCCAGAGGGACCTCCTCCAGCTCACGAGGCAGTAGGAAGGGATAATGGAAACCCCCAACATGCGGCTAGACCCCCAAGGATCATAGGAGCCGGATATGCTCCCAATACTCATCACAATAGGTTTGGGATCACTCCTCCTCCTGTACAAAACAACAACTTCGAGATCAAGCCAGGTTTCATCTTCATGGTGCAAAACAACAAGTTCCACGGCTTAGCAATGGAAGATCCCTTGGAGCACCTTGACAACTTCGAGCAAGTATGTGGGATGATAAAGATCAATGGCATATCCGAAGATGCTTTCAAGCTGCGTATGTTCCCCTTTTCACTCGGAGACAAAGCTAGGCATTGGGAGAAGACCCTCCCACAAGGCACCATCACCTCATGGGCCGAGTGTAAGAAGGCCTTTCTCTCAAAGTTCTTCTCTAGCACCAGGACAGCACGGTTGAGAAGCGAAATCAGCGGTTTCACTCAAAGGAACCATGAGACATTTAACGAGGCAATGGAGCGTTTCAAAGACTACACGATCCAATGTCCTCATCACGGGTTCAGCAAGGAGACACTACTCAGTACCATATACTGTGGAGCTTCCCCAAATATCAGGCTGTTGCTTGACACAGCTAGCAAAGGGAACTTCCTTGGTCAGGAGGTAGAAGAGGGTATGGAGCTGATAGAAAACTTGGCATTGAGTTATGGCAACTACGCTGAGTATCAGAGCTAGAGTCTCACAAAAAGGAGCTGAAATCTTTGCATGAGAAGATAGATAAGCTGGTGTTAGCCAATCAAAAGCACGTTCACTTTGTTGGTGAAGCTGATGAGAACCAAGAGGAGTTAGAGTTGAGCCAAGAAGAAGCCAATTGGGTGGCAGGACAGAACAACTACAAACCTCAAGGCTACAGCCAAGGCTACCAGAACAACAACCTCTCCTACCGAAGCACCAACGTAGCAAACCCTAAAGATCAAGTGTACCCTGCTCAGCAAGCAAAACTTTTCATCCCTTACAACAAAGGTTTTCAACCGAGTGGTGGTTTCCAAGTTCAAGGGCAGAACAACTTCCAAGGGTAACATCAATGTAACAAGGGTTATACGCCTAACTACCCTGTGGGCTTTGCACCTCAACAGCAACAACCGATGCAACAACAAGTTGATCCGGTTCAAGCAATGTTTCAACAGCTGATACAAGGGCAAGCCTCTACAAACCAGAAGTTCGCCGAGATGAACACTCGTCTAGACTCGTCTCTCATTGACTTCTCCACTCAGATCACCAACTGAAACAACAAGATCAAGCAGCTAGAGAAAGGGAAAGCGAGTACGAGTGGTCAGAATAGTCTTCCGGGAAAGTGTGAGCAGAATCCTAAGGTGTATGCTAACGCCATAACGTTGAGAAGCGGCAAAGAGCTCGAACCTCCGGTCTCAACAAAGAACAACGAGGACGTTGTAATTCAAGAGGGGGAGGGTAAACCTTCAGCTAATGATGATGAGATTAACTTTGACAACGTTTGGATCCAAGGGCCAAGAAGAGGAGACAAAGCAGTTGCTGAGAAGAAAGCTGAGCAAACTACTAAGGAGAAGAATGCTTATGTGCCTCCATCGTATGTACCTAAGCTGCCTTTTCCTGGCCGTTTCAAGAAGCAACTCATAGAGAAGCATATAGTCCTCTTTGAGAAGCATCTTAAGGACGTGGAGATCAAGCTACCTCTCGTTGACTGCCTTGCAATGATGCCTAAATGCGCCAAATTCTTCAAAGACACTCTCGTGAAGAAGAATAAGGAAAGCAAGGAGGTACTTGTTCTAAGTGAAGAGTGTAGTGCTGTGATACATAAGGAGATAGAAGCTGGGAGACCCTGGAAGCTTCACTATACCCTGCGCTTTAGGTCCTCTAGAGTTCAAGAGTTGCTTATGTGATCTCGGAGCTAGCATAAACCTGATGCCTCACTCTGTGGCTAAGAAGCTTGGCTTTACTTGTTTCAAAGACTGTCAGATCTCGTTGGTACTCGCTGATAGGAGTGTGAGGCTACCAGTGGGGCTGCTTGAATATTTACCGGTGCGAATCAGTGGTGTGAACGTGCCTACGGACTTCGTCGTGTTGGAGATGGATGAGGAGCCTAAAGATCCACTCATCTTAGGGAGACCATTCCTTGCAACCGCCGGGGCTATCATAGATGTCAAGAATGGGAAGATTGCCTTGCACTTGGGGAAGGAGATAAGGCTGGACTTTGATATCAATGAGGTTCTGAAGAAACCGACCATTGAAGACCATCTGAAGCTAGCACTGACTAAGGAGCCAGGGGAGTTTGGCTATGTGGACCAGAGGACCCATGAGTACGTCAACCTGCTGGATTCTAGGAGGATTGTTAAGAATGATGAAGGTTGCTGCCTAGAGATCAACCCCGAGATCGACGCTATCACTCGATCCAAGAGTCAGATCGACAAGGCAATCGAGAACACAACTCGATCCGGTGCAACAATCGATGGACAGATCGAGAGGAATGCTCGATCATGAAAAACAATCGAGTCGACGATCGAGAGAGACATCCCGATCATTTTGGTGTCCAATCAGGAGATCGACTCAGCGTCTCGATCCCTTACTCGATCCACATCAAATCGAGTAAGTAAATCGAGTGAAATAGCTCGATCTAGATGACATCGAGAGGAGAATCGACTGGAGGACTCGATTTCAGAAGGGATAGCGATGCAGGAAAGCAGTCTAAAGGGCCATGCCTCGGGATCTAAGAAGGGTTCCAAGGAGGAAAGCAACAACAACAGCCACGAGGATGACTGGAGTGAGCTGTTAGCCCCAAAGGTGGACCTAAAGGAGCTCCCAAAAAGGCTAAGGTATGCTTTCTTAGGGCCTAATAACACCTATCCCGTGATTGTGAATGAAAACCTAAGTGATGATGAGTTGCACTCGCTCCTGACTGAGCTGAGAAAGTATAGGAAGGCCATTGGGTACTCTTTAAGTGACATCAAGGGCCTTTCACCAATGCTTTGCACTCATAGGATTCACTTGGATAATGAGAACGCCTCTTCTATAGAACATCAAAGGCGTTTGAATCCTAATTTGAAAGAGGTTGTTAAGAAAGAAATCCTTAAGCTTTTAGAGGCTGACGTGATCTATCCCATAAGTGACAGCACGTGGGTTTCTCCTACACGTGGTGCCTAAGAAGGGAGGGATCACGGTCATAAGGAATGAAAAGGATGAGCTTATTCCTACGAGAACCATCACTGGTCATAGGATGTGTATTGATTATAGGAAACTTAACCTTGCGACTAGGAAAGACCATTTCCCCTTGCCTTTTATTGATCAAATGCTTGAGAGACTTGCTAATCACCCTTACTACTGTTTCCTCGATGGGTATAGCGGTTTATTTCAGATACCAATTCACCCAAATGATCAGGAGAAGACGACCTTCACATGTCCCTACGGTACCTTCGCATATCGAAGGATGTCGTTTGGATTGTGTAATGTACCGGCTACATTTCAGCGGTGTATGATGTCGATCTTCTCCGATCTAATAGAGGAGATGGTAGAGGTGTTCATGGATGACTTCTCTGTCTATGGTGCGTCCTTTTCTGCGTGTTTGTTGAATCTTTGCAGGGTACTAAAACATTGTGAAGAAACAAACTTGGTACTGAACTGGGAGAAATGCCACTTTCTGGTTAAGGAAGGGATCGTGCTTGGTAATAAGATATCATAGAAGGGCATTGAGGTTGATCAGGCTAAAGTGGAAGTCATGATGGGTCTTGAGCCGCCGGTTACCGTCAAGGGAGTCAGAAGCTTCTTGGGACACGCGGGGTTATATAGGCGCTTCATCAAAGATTTCTCCAAGATTGCACGCCCTCTTACACGGTTGTTGTGCAAGGAAGCTGAGTTTGTGTTTGATGAGGAGGGTTTGAAAGCTTTTGTGACCATCAAGGAAGCCCTTACATCTGCTCCTATAGTCCAAGCACCAGACTGGTCTCTTCCCTTTGAGATCATGTGTGATGCTAGTGACTACGCCGTAGGAGCCGTTCTTGGTCAGAAGAAAGACAAGAAGCTACACGTGATCTACTATGCTTCAAGAACCTTGGATGACACGCAAACAAGGTACACCACTACGGAGAAGGAGTTGCTTGCAGTAGTGTTCGCCTTTGAGAAGTTCAGATCGTATCTCGTTGGTTCTAAGGCTATTGTATACACGGATCACGCTGCCTTGCGATACATCTATTCGAAGAAAGACACTAAGCCTCAGCTCTTAAGGTGGATTCTCTTGCTCCAGGAGTTTGACATGGAGATTAAAGACAAGAAGGGAATAGAAAACGGAGTCGCTGACCATCTCTCACGGCTAAGGATCAACGAGTCTCTCCCCTTAGATGACTCTCTTCCAGAAGAGCAGCTCATGGCGATTACCACGGCTGTTTGTGGAAAGCTATAAGAGAGGTTTGAAGAGGTGTTGAGTTTCAAAGAAGAGGATCTACCGTGGTATGCTGATGTAGTGAACTATCTAGCGTGTGGTGAGGACCCAACACATCTCAACAGCTATCACAAGAAACGGTTTATAAGAGAGACTAGTGACTACTTTTGGGACGAGCCCTACTTATACAAGAGAGGAGTAGACAGTTTGTACCGGAGATGTGTTACAAAGGAAGAAGCTAGGGACATCCTCTATTAGTGCCATGGCTCTTCCTACGGAGGACACTTCGCCTCATTCAAGACTGCCACGAAAGTGTTGTAAGCCGGTTTCTGGTGGCCGTCTATTTTTAAAGATGCACACGAGTTTGTGAAGAGCTGTGAGGCATGTTAACGAGCAGGGAATATCACTAAGAGGAACGAAATGCCTTAAGTTCCCATCTTTGAGGTTGACGTGTTCAACGCGTGGGGCATAGACTTCATGGGGCCATTTCCTTCTTCATATGGCAACAAATACATCTTAGTAGCAGTGGATTATGTCTCTAAATGGGTTGAGGCGGTTGCTTCCCCTACAAATGACTCTAAGGTGGTAATCAAGCTGTTCAAGAGTATCATCTTCCCGAGGTTTGGGGTACTTGAGGTGGTTATAAGCGATGGAGGAAGCCACTTCATAAACAAGGTCTTTGAGAACCTCTTGAGAAAGTATGGAGTGAAGCATAAAGTGGCTACACCGTATCATCCTCAAACAAGCGGTCAAGTGGAAGTCTCCAACCGGCAAATCAAGGCTATACTAGAGAAGACTGTCGGAGCAACAAGGAAAGACTGGGCAGTGAAGCTGGACGATGCTCTTTGGGCCTACCGTACCGCCTTCAAAACGCCGATTGGTACAACCCCTTTCACTCTACTCTATGGCAAGGGCTGTCATCTCCCGGTTGAGCTGGAGCACCGTGCGTTGTGGGCTGTGAAGAGGCTGAACTTCGACCTCAAGACTGCTCAGGAGAGGCGCCTTATTCAGCTACACGAACTGGATGAGTTAAGACTGAACGCTTATGAGAGCTCTCGGATATACAAGGAGCGGACTAAGGAGACTCATGACAAGAAGTTGGTTGCCAAGGAGCTTAAGGAAGGAGGGTTAGTGTTGCTGTATAACTCAAGGCTCAAACTCTTCCCGGGAAAGTTGAAGTCAAGGTGGAGCGGACCGTTCGTGATTCAAGAAGTGTTGCCTTATGGAGCTGTTACTCTGATGGGAAAAAGTGACAGTGCATTCACCGTCAACGGACATAGAGTCAAGCCTTACTTGGCAGACAGCTATGACAAGGAGAGTACCTCGGTGCTTCTCCAAGACCCACCATCCGCCTAAACCAAGTAAAGTCTAGCTAAAGACGTTAAAGAAAGTGCACTTGGGAGGCATTCCCATGTTTATCTTGTACATATTTCTGCTTTATTTCCCTTTCAGTTTTATGTTTTTATTCTACAAGTGTGTAGGAACAGGTATGAGGAGTCTAAACCTTGATCTTGAAGACTAAAAGAGGCGATAGGGGTTAAGATAAGGTTAGAGATCGAGTGCTAGATCGACTGATCCTGACTCGATCTTTGCTAGTTCGAGTCAGTGAATCGAGAGGAGTCAGTCGATCTAGATGTGCCTTGACCAAGGGTTTGTCAGAAAAACCACTTTTACTACCCATGGTTTTGCTCTTTGCTAGTCTTTAAATATTTCAACGACCTCTCACCCTCTCATTCCTGTTTTTTTCGAAAATTTTAAACAAAGAGAGTGAGAGTTTCGGTTTTCAGAAGCTAGCAAAGATCTTTTACATTTCTTGCAAAGGTATTTTCGAAATTTAATTATTTATCTTTAGGAAACTTTCCTTTAAATTCGCAAGATATTGTTCTAGAATAAAAGGTCGGTTTTGATTTTTAAAAAAACTAGCTAAGTAAATGGAATAATTCTAGATTTTTTAGTATCTAAAGATATGATTCTCCTTTATTTAGCTATAATTTTAATTAATTCCCCAAAATTCTAGGGTAGTTTTTATAAGTTCTCTCCTTCTCTTCTCTCATTCTTATCAAACCGCCGTTTTGCTTATCAAACTTCTTTAGAAACTTGTTTCAGGAACAATCGCCCCCAAGAGAACAAGAGAAGAGACAGCACAAGAGGGAGAAGGACAAGAGGTGGCAGCTCAAGAGAGGGTCAGATGGACTAAAGATGAGAAGAGGGACAAGAAACGGCTGGAAAGGCTTCGGTTTGAGCCTACCAAGTTTGCTGATCGAGAGCTGCTGTTCAAGCTAGGAATTCTTGGGGATTTCGACCAACTCCTCAAGAACATTGGCCTAAGATGTCTGTCACGGATGGATTGCCCAACCATTCCAGAAGTGACAATAGACTTCCTTGCCACGTTGGAGTTCCGTTACGAGAATCCTAGCACACCCGTCCCTTCACAAGGTCGCCTCTACTTCAAGGTTGGCCGTCAAGCCTACACCATCTCCATCCCTGAGCTATGCCAAGCTTATGGTCTCAACGCGGATGCCGACAAGGTCAAGTTCCCCGCCTTCAAGAAAGCCAACGACTTTTGGGACCTGATTAGCAATGAGGACTACAAAGCCAACACCGCCAAGATCAAGCGAGTGAGAAGCCCGGTGCTGAGGTACACTCTGAAGCTGATTGCCAACACGTTTAGTGGAAGATCTGTTGCTCCTACGGTCACAAAGACAGAGCTTTGCTTCCTGTTCCAAGGTGTGAAGCACTTGGTGTGTGATCCGGATGCAAATGACGAGCCTATGGAGGATGAACTCGGCGATGAGGTGAACTACAGATGTGTGCTTGCTGCTTCCTTGGTGAAATACAAGGCTTATGCCTTGCGGTGCAAGGCAACTTCTTCTTACATTGGCGGCTTCCTCATTCCTCTGTTCTTGCAAGCTGATGTGCCCATTCACGACTTCGCCCATGTACCAGCCAGAGCTTTCATGGATGAGGCATACATGAGGAATACCGACAGCTTGGGACGCACGCCAGCAGAAGGGTTCTACGCCTACCTCTTTATAGACGACGAAGACAAGAAGAGAGTGTGCATCCTCCCAAACCTTCTTCAACCGCTTGACAACATACATCAACTCGGACACTCACGTCAAAGGAGAGTCAGAGATCAAACAAGAGCATTTGAAGAGATAGTTCAGAATGGTCAGGTCAACTTTGAAGACATGGCTGAGAATGACCATCCTGAAGGTCCTCCTCTAGCAGGACGGGGTAATAGTATCCCCCAACACGCGGCTAGACCTCCGAGGATCATAGGAGCCGGAGATGCTCCCAATACCCACCACAATAGGTTTGGGATCACTCCTCCTCCGGTACAAAACAACAACTTTGAGATCAAGCCAGGCTTCATATCTATGGTGCAAAACAACAAGTTCCACGGCTTAGCAATGGAAGACCCGTCGGAACACTTGGACAATTTTGAGCAAGTGTGTGGAATGATCAAGATCAACGGTATATCAGAAGATGCCTTCAAGCTGCGTCTCTTCCCCTTTTCCCTCGGAGACAAAGCTAGACATTGGGAGAAGACCCTACCACAAGGCACCATCACATCATGGGCTGAGTGTAAGAAGGCTTTCCTCTCCAAGTTCTTCTCAAGCACAAGGACTGCTCGGTTGAGAAGCAAAATCAGCGGTTTCACTCAAAGGAACAACGAGACATTCAATGAGGCTATGGAGCGTTTCAAAGACTACACGATCCAATGTCCTCATCATGGGTTCAGTGAGGAGACTCTACTCAGCACAATCTACCGTGGAGCTTCACCAAAGATCCGGTTGTTGCTTGATACAGCTAGCAAAGGCAACTTCCTCGGTCAAGAAGTAGAAGAGGGTATGGAGCTAATAGAGAACCTTGCGTTGAGTGATGGAAACTATGCCGAGGATTATGACCGAGCACCAAGGGGATCAGAACTAGAGTCTCACAAGAAGGAGCTCAAATCGTTGCATGAGAAGATTGACAAGTTGGTCTTAGCTAATCAGAAGCATGCTCACTTCGTTGGTGAAGCTGAGGACAACCAAGAAGAGTTAGAGCTAAGCCAAGAAGAAGCAAATTGGGTAGCCGGTCAGAACAACTACAAGTCTCAAGGCTACAACCAAGGCTACCAGAACAACAACCTCTCTTACCGAAGCACCAATGTAGCCAACCCTAAAGATCAAGTGTACCCTGCTCAACAAGCTAAGCCTTTCATCCCTTACAACAAAGGCTTTCAACCAAGCGGTGGATTCCAAGGCCAAGGGCAAGGCAACTTCCAAGGGCAACAACAACAAAAAAAGGGTTATACTTCTAACTACCCTCCGGGCTTTGCACCTCAACAACAACAACAACCGATGCAACAACAAGTTGATCCGGTTCAAGCAATGTTCCAACAGTTAATACAAGGGCAAGCTTCTACAAATCAAAAGTTCGCTGAAATGAACACTCGGCTGGATTCATCCTTAACCGACTTCTCTACTCAAATAACAAACCTCAACAACAAGATCAAGCAGCTAGAGAAGGGCAAAGCAAGCACGAGTGGACAGAACAGCCTTCCGGGAAAGTGTGAAAAAAATCCAAAGGAGTATGCCAATGCTATTACGTTGAGAAGTGGCAAAGAGCTTGATCCTCCGGTTTCTACAAAGACCAACGAGGACGTTGTAATTCAAGAGGGGGAGGGTAAACTTTCAGCTGATAATGAGGAGATAAACTTTGACAACGTATGGATCCAAGGACCGAGGAGAGGTGACAAGGCGTTCGTTGAGAAGAAGGCTGAGAAAACCACCAAGGAGAAGGATGAATACGTGCCCCCACCTTACGTACCAAAGTTGCCATTCCCGGGTCGGTTCAAAAAGCAGTTAATAGAGAAGCACCGAGTCCTATTTGAGAAGCACTTGAGAGACGTGGAGATAAAGCTGCCTCTTGTATACTGTCTCGCCATGATGCCCAAGTGCGCCAAGTTTTTCAAGGACACCCTTGCCAAGAAGAACAAAGAAAGCAAAGAAGTGCTTGTACTAAGCGAAGAGTGTAGCGCGGTTATTCATAAGAAGATATTGCCTAAGAAACTGGGAGATCCTGGAAGCTTCACCATACCGTGTGCTTTGGGTCCCCTTGTGTTCAAGAGCTGCTTGTGTGATCTTGGAGCCAGCATAAACTTGATGCCTCACTCCGTGGCTAAGAAGCTTGGTTTCACTCGGTTTAAGGAATGTCGGATCTCATTGGTGTTGGCTGATAGGAGCGTGAGACTACCAGTGGGGTTACTTGAAGACTTGCCGGTGCGAATCAGTGGAGTAAACGTACCTACAGACTTTGTAGTGCTGGAGATGGACGAGGAGCCAAAAGACCCACTCATCTTAAGAAGACCATTCCTAGCAACCGCCGGAGCCATAATAGACGTGAAGAATGGGAAGATTGCCTTGCTTTTGGGGAAAGAAATCAGGCTAGACTTTGACATCAACAAGGTTCTAAAGAAGCCAACCATTGAAGGACAAGCTTTCTATATCGAAACGATGGATGCCTTGGCGGATGAGTTGCTAGAAGAGCTAGCTATAGAAGACCATTTGAAGCTAGCACTCACTAAGGAGCCAGGAGAGTTTGGCTATGTGGACCAGAGAACTCAAGAGTACGTGAACCTGCTAGATTCGAGGAGGATCATCAAGAATGAAGAAGGATCATCGAGAAAAGACCATTTCCCCTTGCCTTTTATTGATCAAATGCTTGAGAGACTTGCAAATCACCCTTACTACTGTTTTCTCGATGGGTATAGCGGTTTCTTTCAAATACCTATTCACCCAAACGATCAGGAGAAAACGACTTTTACATGTCCCTACGGTACCTTTGCATATCGAAGGATGCCGTTTGGATTGTGTAATGCACCGGCTACCTTTCAGCGGTGTATGATGTCGATCTTCTCCGATCTTATAGAGGAGATGGTAGAGGTGTTTATGGATGACTTCTCTGTGTATGGTGCGTCCTTTCCTGCGTGTTTGTTGAATCTCTGCAGGGTACTTAAACGTTGTGAAGAAACAAACCTGGTGCTGAATTGGGAGAAATGCCACTTCATGTTCAAGGAAGGGATAGTACTCGGTCACAAGATTTCAGAGCAGGGTATTGAGGTTGATCAGGCTAAGGTTGAGGTTATGATGGGTTTGGAGCCACCGGTTAACGTTAAAGGGATCAGAAGCTTCTTGGGACACGCGGGGTTCTATAGGCGCTTCATCAAAGACTTCTCCAAGATTGCACGCCCCCTTACACGGCTGTTGTGCAAAGAAGCTGAGTTTGTATTCGATGAGGAGTGTTTGAAGGCTTTCGTGACCATCAAGGAAGCCCTCACGTCAGCCCCTATAGTCCAAGCACCAGACTGGTCTCTCCCTTTCGAGATCATGTGTGATGCTAGTGATTACGCTGTAGGAGCAGTCCTTGGTCAGAAGAAGGACAAGAAGCTGCATGTGATCTATTATGCTTCAAGGACCTTGGATGACACGCAATCACGATACACCACTACGGAGAAGGAGCT
This sequence comes from Thlaspi arvense, assembly GCA_911865555.2. Taxonomy (NCBI): domain Eukaryota; kingdom Viridiplantae; phylum Streptophyta; class Magnoliopsida; order Brassicales; family Brassicaceae; genus Thlaspi; species Thlaspi arvense. The sequence goes on from OU466860.2 coordinate 20,327,090, forward strand.
GCTTGCAGTAGTCTTCGCCTTCGAGAAGTTCAGATCATATCTCGTTGGCTCCAAGGCTATTGTATACACGGATCATGCTGCTCTACGGTACATCTACTCAAAGAAAGATACCAAACCTCGGCTCTTAAGATGGATTCTCTTACTTCAGGAGTTCGACATGGAGATTAAAGACAAGAAGGGGATAGAAAATGGAGTCGCTGACCACCTCTCAAGGCTAAGGATCAACGAGTCTCTCCCTTTAGACGACTCTCTTCCAGAAGAACAACTTATGGCAATTACTACCGCGGTTTGTGGGAAGCTAGAAGGAAGGTTTGAGGAAGTGTTGAGTTTCAAAGAGGAGGATCTACCATGGTATGCTGATGTGGTGAACTACCTAGCATGTGGTGAGGAGCCAACACATCTCAACGGTTATCACAAGAAAAAGTTTTTGAGGGAGGCTAGTGACTACTTTTGGGATGAGCCCTACTTATACAAAAGAGGAGTAGACAGCTTGTACCGGAGATGTGTTACAAAGGAAGAAGCCAAGGATATTCTCTATCATTGCCACGGCTCTTCCTACGGAGGACATTTCGCTTCGTTCAAAACAGCCACGATGGTGTTGCAAGCGGGTTTCTGGTGGCCGTCTATATTCAGAGATGCACACGAGTTCGTGAAGAGCTGTGAGGCATGTCAGCGAGCGGGGAACATTACCAAAAGGAATGAAATGCCCCAAGTTCCTATCTTCGAGGTTGACGTGTTCGATGCGTGGGGTATTGACTTCATGGGGCCTTTCCCTTCTTCATACGGCAACAAATACATCTTAGTAGCTGTGGATTATGTCTCCAAATGGGTTGAGGCTGTTGCTTCCCCTACAAACGACTCTAAGGTGGTAATCAAGTTGTTCAAGAGTATCATCTTTCCAAGGTTTGGGGTACCCAAGGTTGTTATAAGTGATGGAGGAAGCCATTTTGTAAACAAGGTTTTTGAGAGCCTCTTGAGAAAGTATGGGGTTAAGCATAAGGTGGCTACACCGTATCATCCTCAAACGAGCGGTCAGGTGGAAGTCTCTAACAGGCAGATCAAAGCTATTCTGGAGAAGACCGTTGGAGCAACAAGGAAGGACTGGTCAGTGAAGCTGGACGATGCTCTTTGGGCTTACCGTACCGCTTTCAAAACGCCGATTGGTACAACTCCTTTCACTCTACTATATGGAAAGAGTTGTCACCTCCCGGTTGAGCTGGAACACCGTGCATTATGGGCTGTGAAGAGGCTGAACTTTGATCTCAAGACGGCTCAGGAAAAGCGTCTCATTCAGCTACATGAACTGGACGAGTTGAGGTTGAATGCTTACGAGAGTTCCAAGATCTACAAGGAGCGAACTAAGGAGGCTCATGACAAGAAACTGGTTGCCAAGGAGCTTAAGGAAGGAGGACTGGTGTTGTTGTACAACTCGAGGCTGAAGCTCTTCCCGGGCAAGCTAAAATCAAGGTGGAGCGGACCGTTCGTGATTCAGGAGGTCTTGCCTTACGGAGCTGTTACTCTGATGGGAAGAAGCGGTAGTGCATTCACCGTCAACGGGCATAGAGTCAAGCCCTACCTAGCAGACAGCTTTGACAAGGAGAGTACCTCGGTGCTTCTCCAAGACCCACCATCCGCTTAGCCAAGTAAGGTCTAGCTAAAGACGTTAAAGAAAGCGCACATGGGAGGCATTCCCATGTCTATCTTGTACATATTTTTGCTTTCATTTCTCTTCTAGTTTTATGCTTTTATGTTTTTAGTGTGTAGGAGCAGGTTTAAGGAATCTAAACCTTGTCTTTGAGGTCCAAAAGGAGCAATAGGGGCTACGATAAGGCTAGAGATCGAGTGCTAGATCGACTGAACCTGACTCGATCTTTGCTAGATCGAGTCAGTGAATCGAGAGGAGCCAGTCGATCTAGACGAGAACGAGTGACAAGATGGACCTTGACGAAAAAGGATCGATCGATTCAAACCAGATCGACCGATCTAATTTCTCTCGGGAAAATCTGTTGAAAATTGATCGATCACTCGACTCGATCCACCACTCGATCCAAGCCAAATCGACCCCTAAATCGGGGACTTAGCTCGATCAGAGGGACTTAGCCGAGGAGCCAACATCTCATTGTTCGAGAGAGCCAATCGATCCAGGACTCGATTCACTTTGAATCGAGTCCCAAATCGAGTAACCCTCTCGATCTAAGCCATTTTAGGCATGAGATCGAGTCCTAGATCGACCAAAAGGACTCGATCTCATGCCGAGGTAACAAATTTCTTTCCCTCTTTATTGCTTTTCCCTCCAGTTTTTAAATTCAAACTTGGTCAAGGCAAGCATCTTTGACCATGAAAGATGTGCCTTGACCAAGACTTTTGTCAGAAAACCGCTTTGACCACCCATTGTTTTGGTTTTGTTAAACTCTTTAAATGTTTCAACTTGCTTCTCACTCTCTCACTTCTGTTTGCTCGAGTTTTCCTACAAAGAGAGTGAGAGTTTTTAAAAGCTTTAAGGTTTAACAAAGTATCCTTCACACTTGCAAAAGGTATTTTCGGATTTTAATGATTTTATTTCAAGAAAATCTCCTTAAAAATCGCAAGTTCTTGTTTTAGGATATAGGATCAGATTTGAATTTTTAAAATTAGCTAAGTATTAGGAAAAATTCTGGGTTTTCAGTATCTCAAAGATTTGATTTCCTTTTATTTAGCTAATATTTTTGCTTGATCCACAAAATTCTAGGGTAGTCTATATAAATCTTCTTCTCTTATCCTCTTATTCTCATCAAATCGCCCTTTGCTAAACATTCTCTAGAAATTTTTTTTCAGGAGCAATGGCACCAAAGAGAACAAGAGAGGAGCAAGCACAAGAAGGAGAAACTCAAGAGGTGGTTGCTCAAGAGAGGGTCCGGTGGAGCAAAGAAGAGAAGAGGGATAAGAAGAGGTTGGAGAGGCTCCGGTTTGAACCCACGAAGTTTGCTGATCGAGGGCTTCTGTCCAGGCTCGGGCTTCTTGGAGACTTCGATCAACTCCTCAACAACATCGCTTCTTGTAGCTTTCTTAGGCGAGCCTCCCTGAAGTGCCTTGACTTTCTTTCCAAGTTTCTTGAGCATCTTGCCTTGCCACTTATTGATCTTCCTTTGCATCTCCACAACAGATGCTAGGAACAGTTCCCTATGCTCAAACTCAACAGGAAGGTGACACGCCTTTCCGTATAGAAGGGTGAAACTAATTGCAGCAACCTAAACAGAGTGAAACCTATTTTAAAAATACTAGAAAGCAAGCAGTACCAATGGGGGTTTTGAAAGCGGTTCGGTAAGCCCACAAAGCATCATCTAGCTTAACCGCCCAATCCTTTCGAGTAGTACCAACTGTCCTCTCGAGTATAGCCTTGATCTGCCGGTTAGAGACCTCTACTTGCCCACTCGTTTGAGGATGATACGGTGTAGCTACCTTGTGCTTCACACCATACTTCGTTAAGAGGCTTTCAAACACCTTGTTGATGAAATGGCTTCCACCGTCACTGATTATTATCTTGGGGACTCCAAACCGTGGGAATATGATGGTCTTATAGAGCTTGATCACTACTCTTGCATCGTTTGTTGGGGAAGCTAGAGCCTCAACCCACTTAGATACATAATCAACCGCCACTAAGATGAACTTGTTGCCGTAAGAAGATGGGAATGGACCCATAAAATCTATCCCCCATGCGTCAAAGACCAACTTGAAAGATAGGAACCTGAGGCATCTCGTTTCTCTTGGTGATGTTTCCTGTCCTTTGACACGCTTCACAACTCTTGACAAACTCGTGAGCGTCCTTGAAGATGGATGGCCACGAAAAACCCGCTTGTAACACCTTTGTAGCGGTCTTGAAAGAAGCGAAATGACCACCGTATGATGAGCCATGACAATGTAGGAGTATGTCTTTAGCTTCTTCCCTTGTTACACACCTCCTATACAAGCTGTCCACGCCCCTCTTGTCCAAGTATGGCTCGTCCCAAAAGTAGTGGGCGAAATCTCTAATAAACTTCTTCTGGTGGTAATGATCAAGGTGAGTAAGCTCCTCTCCACAAGCTAAGTAGTTTACTATATCAGCATACCAAGGTATGTCTTCTTTCTTGAAACTCAAAACTTCTTCAAACTTATCTTCAAGCTTTTCACATACAGCCGTGGTGATCATCCTGAGCTGCTCTTGAGGAAGTGAATCATCTAATGGCAAAGCTTCATTGACTCTCATCCTTGAGAGGTGATCAGAAGCACCATTCTCTATCCCCTTCTTGTCTTTTATCTCCATATCAAACTCTTGTAGAAGGAGAATCCACCTTAAGAGCCTCGGTTTTGTGTCTTTCTTGGAGTAGACGATCGCATGATCCGTGTAGACAACGACCATAGAGCCTACGAGGTATGACCTGAACTTCTCAAAAGCAAACTCAACGGCCAGCAACTCCTTCTTGGTTGTAGCATACTTCACTTGCGTGTCATCCAAGGTACGGCTGGCATAGTAGATTACATGCACCCGCTTGTCTTTCCTCTGACCAAGAACAGCTCCCACGGCGTAGTCGCTCGCGTCACACATGATTTCGAATGGTAGAGTCCAGTCCGGTGCTTGCACTATTAGCGTGGATACAAGAGCTTCCTTGATGGTCACAAAAGCACGAAGACAATCCTCATCAAACATAAAGTCAGCTTCCTTGCATAACAACCGTGTGAGGGGCCTTGCTATCTTGGAGAAATCCTTTATGAATCTCCTGTAGAAGCCTGCGTGGCCTAAGAAACTCCTTACTCCTTTGACATTAACTGGCGGCTCAAGACTCATCATGACCTCAACCTTAGTTTTATCAACTTCAATGCCCTTCTCTGATATCTTGTGGTCAAGCACGATCCCTTCCTTCACCATGAAGTGACACTTCTCCCAGTTAAGCACAAGATTCGTCTCTTCACAACGCTTTAGTACCTTGCAAAGACGCACCATATACCGAGAAGTCGTCCATAAACATTTCTACCATCTCTTCTATTAGATCAGAGAAGATCGACATCATACACCGCTGAAACGTAGCCGGTGCGTTACACAACCCGAATGGCATCCTTCGATATGTGAAGGTGCCATAAGGGCAGGTAAAGGTCGTCTTCTCTTGATCGTTTGGATGGATTGGTATTTGAAAGAAACCACTATAACCAGTAAGATAGCAATAGTAAGGGTGATTAGCAAGCCTCTCAAGCATTTGATCAATAAAAGGTAAAGGAAAATGATCCATTTTAGTAGCAAGATTAAGCTTCCTATAGTCTATACACATACGGTCACCTGTGATAGTCCTAGTAGGTATCAATTCATCTTTATCATTCTTAATGACCGTGATCCCTCCCTTCTTAGGCACCACGTGTACGGGAGAAACCCACGTGCTGTCACTTATGGGATAGATCATGTCAGCCTCTAACAACTTAAGAATCTCTTTCTTAACTACCTTTTTCAAATTCGGGTTTAAACGCCTTTGATGTTCAATAGAGGAAAAGTTCTCATTATCTAACTGAATCATATGAGTGCAAAGCATTGGTGAAAGGCCCTTGATGTCACTTAGAGAGTACCCAATGGCCTTCTTATACTTTCTCAGCTCAGTAAGGAGCGAGTGCAACTCATCATCACTTAAGTTCTCATTCACAATCACGTGGTAGGTATCATTAAGCCCTAAGAAATCATACCTTAGCCCTTTTGGGAGCTCCTTTAGGTCCACCTTTGGGGCTTGCAGCTCGCTCCAGTCCTCCTCATGGCTCTTGTTGACGTTCCCATGCTCAGTAGCCTCCTTAGAACCCGAGACATGACCCAAAAGACTGCTTTCTTGAACTGTTGTCCCCTCCGAGATTGATTCTTCCAGTCGATCTTGCACTCGTTCTGGACCGGATTGAGCAACTTCACTCGATTCTCCTACTCGATTTGATTGGGATCGAGCAGGAGATCGAGTCCCCGTCTTGTTCTCTGTACTGATCGATTGGCTTCTCTCGATCTTCCCATCGATTGTTTTTCTGGACCGACTGCACTCAGGTCGATCACTTACTCGATATGATTGGGATCGAGTAGTAGATCGAGTGTCTGAGATCCTTGATCTTCTTGTCGATTGCTATCCTCGATCGAGTGATCTTCTTGATTGCCTGATCGATCTCTAGGCATCCGCCTTCATCCTCTAACACAACGTTTCTAGAGTCAAGGGGATTAACGTACTCCTGAGTCCTCTGATCCATGAAACCGTACTCACCTCTCTCCTTAGTCAATGCCAGCTTCAAGTGATCCTCTTGTGCAAGCTCCTCTAGCAGTTCATCCGCCAAGGCATCTAACGTCTCTATGTAGAAGGCTTACCTTTTAATGGTTGGCTTCTTCAGGACCTCATTGATATCAAAATCCAGCTTTATGTCCTTGCCCAAGTGTAGAGCTATCTTCCCATTCTTGACATCAATGATTGCCCTGGCGGTTGCAAGGAAAGGTCTTCCTAGTATAAGCGGATCTTTAGGCTCTGCATCCATCTCAAGCACAAAAAAGTCAGTTGGTACATTGACGTCGCTTATTCTCATTGGAAGATCTTCCAGCAAACCCACTGGAAGTCTCACGCTTCTATCTGCTAACACAAGGGAGATCCTACACTCTTTGAACCGTGTAAAACCAAGCTTCTTCTTTGTAAGTGTGTCTTTGAAGAACTTAGCACACTTCGGCATCATAGCTAGGCAATCAACAAGAGGAAGCTTGATCTCTACATCCCTTTGATGTTTCTCAAACAAGAGTATATGCTTCTCTATAAGCTGTTTCTTGATGCGGCCAGAAAATGGAAGCTTAGGCACATACGATGGAGGTACATAAACATCCTTTGCCTTAGTAGCTTGCTCCACTTTCTTCTCTACAGCAACCTCTTTACCTTTCCTTGGTCTCTCAATCCATACATTATCAAAGTTGATCTCCTCATCAACTGAAAGCTTATCCTCCCCCTCTTGAACCATAATGTCCTCATTGTCTTTAGGAGCAACTCGCGGAGGAAGTTCTTTTCCACACCTCAAGGTAATGGCGTTGGCATATTCCTTGGGATTCTGTTCACCTTGCCCGGTAAGCTGCTTTGACAGCTTGTAGTAGCTTTTCCCTTCTCTAACTGCTTGATCTTGTTGTTCAGGTTTGTAATCTGAGTTGAGACGTCAGTGAGAGAGGAGTCAATGCGGTTGTTCATCTCGGCAATGAGCTTGAGAAAAACTTTGATTGGAAGGCTTTCATACAGTCAGCCCAAGAAGTGATAGTGCCTTGGGGAAGAGTCTTTTCCCAATGTCGCGCTTTGTCACCGAGGGAAAAGGGAAACAAATGCAGCTTAAAGCTGTCCTCCGAGATGCCATTTATCTTAAGCATTCCACAAAGCTGCTCAAAGTTGTCTAGATGCGGCAATGGGTCCTCCAAAGCTAGCCTATGAAACTTGTTATTTTGCACCATCTGAACAAACCCTGGCTTGATCTCGAAGTTATTGTTTTGGACCGGTGGAGGAGTGATGCCAAAGCGGTTGGGATGCGTATTAAGAGCATCTCCAGCACCAATAATCTGTGGGGGTCTAGCCGCGTGGATTGGGTTTCCATTGCCCCTTCCTACAGCACCGTGAGCTGGTGGAAGTCCTTCTGGATGTTCTTGCTCAGCCATTGTTGCAAAGTCGACTGAACCGGCTTGAACTATCTCCTCAAAAGCTCTAGCTTGCTCTCTTGCTCTTCTTGTTCTTGAGTGGCCAAGTTGGTGAATATTGTCTAGGGGTGTAAGTAAGTTGTTGTCACCCCTAGAACGCAAATTCATGTACCTGAAATACACAAGTGTGAAGGCAGAGAGATTAGTAACCAAACTTAAAGTAAAGGCTTAGTCTTTAGTAAACCCCAAATCTTAATGCTTCCTAGCAACCTAAGATGGCAACAGCACCATTTGATAACAGGTTTTTAGTGAGTCTTTGTAAGCAGGAGAGGTTATCAAACTCAAATGCAACACTGAGATGTTGTATAGCATGCAAGTGAGGTATCAATCCACACCTAGGAGTAGGAAGTACACTAAGAATGCAAGGGAATGAGCAAATCTAAGCAGAATAGTAAAATGTTTGGTAAATTCAAGGAAAACTAAATGCAACAATCTAATGCAATGCAAAACAATTTTAAAATCCCTGGAAGAGGGTTAACTACCACGAGGAACAAGCAAAAGATGAAAAATGCAAAGCTACTAAATACTAAAAATCGACCAGTGAATCGGCCACAGGATCGAGCACTGGATCGAGCAAAATAGATCGATCTAACAAACAACTTCAAGCAAATGACTTCTAACGAACAGGATGCAAACTAAATGACAAGCGAATGATTAACAGAGATTTCAAAAACTATAATGAAGGGTCCAGGGTCGAGGATCATATTCAAGGTCTCAAAGGCTTAAGCTTTGGTTTGAAAACATTTAGATCTACTCACTTTGTGAGGTTCTCTAGGCCTTGAAAACAAAACAAGAACCATCCATGGCGTGTGGTATGGCTCACTTCCTCAATCTCTTCTCCAAACCCATGGCGTTTGGTGGAAAAAGAGATCGAAGAGCAAGAAACACAGATTTCAAATATTGACCTAATTAATCCCCTAAACAACCATGGCATGTGGGAAAGGAAGGATTAGCCTCTAGGATCTGGTTTTCCAGGACATCAGAATCCTGTCAAGGTAAGATAGCCTTTAGATCATAGAGACCTCTTCTGAGGCTCTTAAGGCTTTAAGATCCCAAGATCCTAGAAGAGAAGGCATGAAGAACACAGAAAACACAAAGCTTTAAACCCTTTCAACCCATTTGAATCTCCTCAACCCCAAAACCCGAAACTGCTACTCACTACACATGTCTAAGATCGAAGCAAAAGCGATTAATAAGAAACTAAGCATGATTAAAGGAAAGTCGATTGATATTGAAAGATTCAAAGGTTCAAAAACTAAAGAAAAGCTCAAGGTATTCAACAATGGCGAATCACCTAAGGTAGATAGAAAAAAAGAAAAGACAGAATGAAGATAGTGAAAGCGAATGGCTGCTTTTGCCAAAAATGGCTAAACCGTTAGCTGGTCCCCCCACCCCTCCCTCGCTAGCCGCCAAAGACAGCTGGCCGGATAAGGTTTTGTCTGGGATCAGGCTGGAAGCTCGATCTGGCTCTCGATCTTTGTATTGGATCGGATGGCTTGGGTCGATCTCTGAGTCGATCTTGTGTCGATCGGGTTGGAAGCTCGAGCTGGTTCTCGATTTGCATGGCGTCATTTACGTCCGTACTCCAGATCGATCTCCTCTCTCGATCCTTCCTCTTGAATTGACTTGATGCACTCGATCTTCTGGTCGTTCTCATCTAGATCGACCTGCCTTGCTAGATCCGCTACTCGATCTCGGGTCCTTAGCTGAGTGGTTGAGTTCTCCAAGCATCCATAAGCTTCCTCACGAGCCTTAGCATGTCCATGAATCCTCCAAAGCTCCAAAATGTCCAAAAACAACCTGAATATGATGCATAATGCAAGAAACATGCGAATGCTAATGCAAAAGTGCTCAAGGACCTAAAGTGGTGCAAACTAGCCTCATATGCAAGATGAATGCATGAGAAACTATTTTAAATGCATGCAAAATACACAAAATATACAGTAATATCACCACCATGCAAAAAAAAAAAAATAATAAGGATTACAACTAAACATTTATAGTTCAAATGGCATAAGAATCTAATTAAGCAACCAAACTTCAACCATTAAGAACAAGATATAAATAGTTTAGAGGCGAACCTTTTTGGGGCTCTTGAGCACTTTGCAGAGAGAAATAAAGGAGAGAGAGAGCAAAAGAAAAAGTTCTCTGGAATGGGTCAGAATGGAAGAGGAAGAGCCAAAAAATCAAATTTAAACTCCCTTGGAGCCAAGCCAAGGAGAGGGAAAATTTTTGAAATTCAAAGGACTTACCTCGCGGCAAATGTCGACCTGGCCAGTTCAACATTGGTGCACAGCAGGCTGATGTCGAGCTTGGTAGCTCAACATTGATGTACGACATCCGTGCCATTCGTCTCGGTCCAAAGATGTCGCACGCCATAGATGGTCGACATCCGAATGTTGAGCTTAATAGCTTGACATGAGTGCTTGACATCTGTAGCTCGACTCTCGGGCCTTTCATATCGTGTGACATGCTTGCACGACATCACTCGGATTTTTCTCCAAACTTGCATGTCGCACGACATGGGTGCACGACACGCTCTAACCTCCTCTCGGGCCATTTATGTCGTACCACACGCTTGCATGACATCCTTCCCTCGAGACACTTTTCTCCCCATGTCGAGCTTGGTAGCTCGACATGTTTGCCTGACATATTCTGGCATGACCAATGTCGAGCATCTCATCACGACATAGATGCATGACATGTTGATGTCGAGCTTGCCAAGCTCGACATCAATACACGGCATTTTCCAAAACATGTTTATTTGGTTTCCAAACCATCCTCTCATAACCTTAGCCTTACGCCTGCTTCTAGGGACAATAATAATGCATAAACATAAACTAAAAAGCATAAATATGTACAAGGATACCATGGGACTACCTCCCAAGTGTGGTTGTTTAGAGTCACTTGTTACCAACTTCACCATTGAAAGATGGGACTTAAGGACTACCCCATCTTCAGCATAACCCAATAAGATATCATTGTCAAACTTCAAAACCGCCACTTTGATGACCTCGTCTTCAGTGGTTTCTTCGAACAGCTTGGGGAGAAACATTCATCAAAGCTTGCACCAATGTAACCATCAAATGCAGGCCAATTCTCAGCAGCTCTTTTTTTCTTCTTCAGTTCCATTGAGAAAGCATGTTCATTCTCAAGCTTGTTATTTTTGGAGTCAAACTTCAGCACCTTATCCTTGGTTACGCTCAGCTTTATGGTTCACTATTTGGCATCAAACACTGCTCCAGCTGATGCCAAGAATGGCCTTCCTGAGATTATAAGATTCTTGATCCAACACTAGAAAGTCAGTTGGGATCACTACACCTTCTATCATCATGAATACATCCTTCAGAGCTCCAATAGGTGTCTAGACTGTGTCAACAGCTATGGTGAGAGTCACATTGCTCGTTTGGAATGAGTTGTAGCCTAATGCCTTGGCTGTAAAATAAGGAAGCATATTTATGCTTGCACCTAAATCACAAAGGCAACTCTTGAAAGTCTTTCCTTTCACCTCACAACGAAGAGTGAAACAACCTGGATCACCAAGCTTGGTGATGTTCAGATTCTTGATATCTGGTGCTTCAGCTTTAGCTAGAGCTTCTTTCAGCTCATCCTCAACATCAATACCTCTTGGCTTCATCTGATCAGCATAGAGAGTGGTGTACTTCTCCACTAGCTATTTCTTGAACCTTCCTGGAAAAGGGATATTAGACTTGTAATCTGGAAGAACATAAGCTTTGTCTTCCTTCTTGGTTTCAAAAGCTTCAAGTGGCGTCCACTTCTCTTATTTCTTGGTGGTTTCTTCTTCAAGATACTTCTCCTTAGTGGCATCAGCTGCAATAAGCTCATCTTCCCAACTCTGAAGTTCAATGTCCTCATTGATTAATGAAAGAAAGTCTTCAATGATAGCTTCTTCTTCAAGAGGAGTGAAAGCAACTTCAGACTCAACAGCTTGGCAATACTTTTTGGGATTCATCTCACACTTTCCTGGAAGATTGCCTTGGGGGCGTGGTCCTGTAGCTATGCTCTTGTTGTTCTCCAATGTTTTTACTCTCGCAGTTAGACCGTTAAACTTGCTTGTGAGCTCCACATGAACTTTGTCTATCTTGTTGTGAACATCTGCAAATTTCTTGTTCATTTCCAAGGTACCATTAAGCTGAGATTGTAGCACATGTTGGATGAGGCTCTTGATTTCAGAATCTTGAGAGCTAGATGAGCCTTGAGCTGGTTCTTGAGCAACAAAACCTGGAGGGTTAAACTGGGGTCTTGGCTGGCAGTTGCCTTGGTTGTTGTTCATAGGCACATAACCTTGATTTTTGTTGTTGTAGGGAACAAATGGCTTTTTCTATCCAGATTGTTGTTGGCCTTGTTGAGGAGGGTACACTTGATCGTGTGGGTTTGCAACATTATTACTCTTATAGGACAGATTGAGTTTGTTCTTATAGTTGTAATTGTTGTAACCTTTTTGTTTTCCAAGATAGTTCATCTCTTCCACTTGGCAACCCTCTTGGTCTTGAAGCTGAACCAAATCACCAACAAAGTTGACATCTTTCCTTTCCTTCAACAGCTGATCAATATTCTCATGAAGAGCCTTGATCTCTTTCTTGTTGTTCTCAAGCTCATCCTTAGCACTTCTAGGAGTTCTATCATACTCCTCATTGTAATTTCCATTTAATTTTGCAAGGTTCTCAACCAATTCCATTCCCTCATCAACATCCTTAGATAGAAAGTTACCATTAGAGGCTGTGTCTAACAACATCCTTATCTTTGGGAGGGTGCCCCTGTAGAGAGTAGAGAGGAGTGAAGCTTGTGAAAACCCATTATGAGGGCACTGAAGTGTGTACCCTTTGAACCTCTCCAATGCTTCACCAAAACTCTCATTCGACAGTTGAGCAAAACCAGAGATCTCATTTCTCAATCTAGCAGTCCTAGAAGTTGAGAAAAACTTAGCTAGAATGGTTATCTTGCACTGCTCCCAACTAGTTATGCTTCCTTCTTGAAGATTCTTCTCCCAAAGATGGGTCTTATCTCCTATGCTGAAGGGAAAAACCTGAGCTTTAAGATTTCCTCACTAATCCCACTTATCTTTGTAATGTTGCAAAGCCTGTCAAAGTTGTCCAAATGGTCCAAGGGATCTTCTAGTTGGAGACCATGACACTTGTTGTTTTGCACCACAGAAATCAAACTTGGCTTGATTTTAAAGTTGTTGTTTGGGAGTGGTGGAGGAATGATGCCATTTCTGTTGTTATAGGCGTTGGGAGCAACACCGGCACCTATAGGCCTCATGGGCGTGGTGCATGTGCTGGTTCTCTCTGACTTTGCTCACCTTGGACTATTTGTTGACCTGAAAGCCAGCAACTCCCTAAACTCCTGGTGCTCCTTGTGGACCCTGAAACCTCCTATCATCCATACCATGCTGCTCCCTTTATATGCTTGCTCTCAGTGCTCTCTCAACTTGCACAATGTTGTCTTGATAAGCCAGCAGATTCTGATTGCCTCTTGGCGTCAAATGCATGCACCTTTAAGAGAGAAACAAGAGTAAAACAGAGTTTGTGACCAAATTCACATAAAAGCTTGATCTTAGAGTTTCTACAAATCCTAATGATCCAAACAAAGACCAATGGCAACGGCGCCAAATTGATACAAAGATTTTGAGTCTCTTTCTCAATTACCCAAACTTGTACTAGTCATTTAAAACAAAGACCACTTTAAAATGTGTATGGGTTTTTTGTCAAATCCAATGGTCTAAAATGAAAGCACTAGGAATGCAATAAAACCTGTAAGTCAAGCTAAATCAAGAAAGAGAGTTGTTTAAACTACTAAAATAATAAAACAAGTATTAAGCAAGACTAATTAATGCAATACTTAAGCAATAATCAAGCACAAAACAGAGCAAATGCGAATTCGAAATTCAATATATAAATGCAAGGATCCTGGATGTGCTTATGGAGATTGAGAAAATCAAAGGCAATATTAGGCCGTTATCAATCTCATTAACAATGCAAACAAACAAGTAATCATAATTACTATGCATATAATACACAATTAAGCAAGCTAAACCCAATCTCTTGGTGATTAACACTTTGCTAAACATCCTAACAAAAACTAACTCCCATTAGTGCTAGAATCAATAGCAAGCAAGCATAAACCAACTCTATTCAAGCCAAAATACTTCTTAGACAGTCAATCCCTTGAGCTAAGACAAGTAAATCCTCTAAAAGACAAAAATCAACATTTCATCAAACACTTGGTGGGCAGAAGAGAAAGCTTAAATATAGATTCATTTGATCAAGACAAATCTAGCCTAAAAACAGTCTAATTGAGAGGAATCAATCAATATTAAGCACTAACAAACATTAATCAAGCCTTAAATTCTCTTAATCTACCACATCTAAGAACCTATCAAGGACTACTCATTAATCATCATGTATACCATCAAATTCATGAGGAAAAAGATGTTAAACATGATTAAGAAGAGAGATTAAGAGAGATTAAAACTCGAAATACAAAAACTTAGATTAAAAGGAGGATCTTGTTCTTACAAAGCCAAAAAGTAATTAAGAGAAACACAAAATTAAAAGGAAGAACAAGACTTGCTAATATTTTTAGGTCTAAGCCTATTTATACTAAGTAACAAAAAACCATAAAAGAATGGCAAAATTGTAAATAAAAGAGGTTCGGATGGGAGGATGTCGAGCTAGGGTGCTCGCCATGCATGCTCGATATTGGTGTCTGAGTGCTTGATGTCGAGCTGATGATGGTTGACATCCATGCTCGATGTGATTCTCGTGAGTCTCGAGCCAAAGATGGCATGCGCCATGCTTGCTCGGCATTGATGTACTGTCTCCTGAGTCGACCTCTGAAGCTCAACATAGATGCTCGACATAGATCTCTTCTTTCTCGGGTGTAAAATGCAGTGCGACATTGCTGGATGATATCAGGATGTCGAGCTGGAGGCCCAACATTAGAGCTCGACATAGATCCCAAAATGCACTCTTTAGCTCCTCTTGATTCTCCATGGTTGAGGTAATTCTTTAGATCACTCCCAAGCTCCCACCATGTCTCCTAAGACTCCTTAGGTACCTGAAAACATTTCTTATGCAAAGAAAATGTGATATATCATGGTTTTTATGTTTTTTTAACCATGGAATAAGTCCTTTTTATTGAGTCTTTTTTGTCTTTTTAGAGTCCTAGTAGAGTCTTTAAATGTTATAGCATGTCTCGAGCACAATTTGATATTATAGAACTTTTTCGAGCATTGCAAGATACAACCACGAAGTGTGTAACTCATAAGGCGAATACAGGGCTGGGTGACGCTTGTCACCACTCAAGGGTAACGCTCGTCACCCGTAGAGGAAGGAGTCGCGATGGTTTGTAAAAAGATGGAGGATTATTTGCAGAATCAGCCCAGAATTTTCCAGTATACGCAAGAATGCCCCAACTCGTGTTTTAGCTTGTATATTTTAGGTTTTCATGTACTCTTTTTGGAGAAGATTTCGAACCCCTTTATCTTTTATTCTATTCTTTCAATGCAATGCTTTGTGATTCCATGATCATGTCTGAGTAATTTGCTAGTTAAGTTAGAGCTTTTCAAGGGTTGATGATGAGTTTGTAGAAATCGCTACCTGTTAGGAGTATATGTTGGTTCTTCATCTGTGCTTGCTTTAAAATCGATTTTCTTAGACACATCATCTGGAATTTTGCAACCTGGGTTGTTTAATAGATGTGAGAGCATTATTGATAACCTGATCTAGCATTAGATGAGCAAAACGACTTAGTGCAAAGAGATTTGGCTTAGGAGTTTTGTGAATAATTGAACTTGATCATTACTGCATGTTTAGATTGTTAGGGTTTACAAAGAGTTTTGAAACTTTGTGATTTCGACATAGTTAACTCTCTTGAAAGGAGAGAAAGAAAATGGGATTTCGAAATTGAAAAATCATAAACTTTATTTTATTTGATAAATAAATTAGATACAAACAAACAGAAGAAAAAATGAAAGCAATATTAATGTCAATGATATATGAATTTTTACAATATTAATTTTTTCCTTTAATGATTTTATTGTTATTAATGTATTTAAATGATTTACTCCATTATTCATGAAAATCTATGAGAATATAGAGAAACCATATATTTCAATTTGATTATTTATTACATATATATTATTTTAACAAGTTTTAAAGAAAAAAATTAAAAGAAGAATTTATAATGGTTTATGTTAGTTTATAAAGTGACATATGTCAGTTTGTAAAGTGATATGTGTCAATATATCAAAACTATTTTTAAAATCAAAAAAATAAACTATTATATAAAATTTTATATTTTTGATAAGATCTATAAAATAATAAAATTAATACTTACTTTCCAATAATAATACAAAAATGATATAAGAATGTAAATGATATATAAGTTTTTAAAACATTAGTATTTTCTTTAATGATGTTATTGTATTAATGTATTTAAATGATTTACTCTGTTTTTTGTGAAAATCTGTGGAGATTGTATGATGAGAATATACAGAAACCATATACTTCAAATTTTATTTATTTATTTACATATATTATTTATTTAAATTTATAGAAAAAACAAATAAAACAAGAAGGATTGTTCCCCATTTTTTTTCCATTTTTGTTCTTACCAGATAATACATATTATTTTTATCCAAAAAAATGAATTTTTAGATTCTATAAAAAAGCAAAGGTTGTGTCTTTGGCACATCACATCCCATAGCATTAACATAGCTCTCCTTCTCTCTTACTCCATTACCCTCTTTGGTGCTCTGTTTCTTAACTTAAATATGGAAGGAGCTGTTGAAATCATGTTGGGAAATGGATTACCAGAGATTCACAAAGACACGACCAAGACTGTCCACTCCAACCAGCAGGACTGGTACGAAAAAACCATCGATGATGATCTCAAGTGGTCTTTTGCCCTTAACAGGTTTTCTTCTTTCTTTTGTCTGAACTTTGTTTTCGATTAATAATAATCTTGCCCGTTTTATAAAATAGTTTATTTCCTTTTTATTTTTTCAATAGTGTTCTCCATCAAGGAACTAGTAAGTACCAAGACATTGCTCTGTTGGACACCAAATGGTTTGGAAAGGTACAAATTTTTCTTCAAACGTTTCTTATAAAACATTACATGTTCAAAAGTTTTATAACTTTGATTAACTACAAATTTCTTAGAGTAAAAATATATATGGTAGTAAGAAATATTGGTATCTAAAACAGGTATTTGTGATTGATGGGAAAATGCAAAGTGCAGAGAGAGATGAATTTATCTACCATGAATGTTTGATCCACCCGGCCCTCCTTTTCCACCCAAAGTACGCATTCATTTTGTTTTCAGTTACATTTTTTGTAAACTTGATATTTTCTAATATGCAGTCAATTAGTTTATAGGGTGGATTTACTATAAAACTAAACTGGGATAGACATTTCGAAAAATTAAAGTTGCCAAGTAGGGAATAATTTGCAGAAAAGAAAAGTGGTGCAACGTTTTTATCCTGATTCATGTATAATATCTGAGAATAGCGTGGCATCATATATAAGATGAAATATTTTTCGCAAAATCCATGCTACTTTGAAACATCATGTGCAAAAAAGAATAACATTATTTTAAAAAATATCATTAGACTATAGAAAACCCAAACCCTGGTCATTTGGTGGTAATTTTTTAGTTTATATTTGTATAATGCACGACACGTAAAATAGCCTATATTAAATTTTGTACTAAACTATCACTAGCAATTCTATCTGCTTGCTTCCTATACATGCACATTTTAAATTATAGAAAATAGTTTTGAACTGTGCGAGGAATTTTTGTTATTTACTTTAACCATTTCTCTACGATTAGCCAGAAAACGGTGTTTATAATGGGAGGTGGAGAAGGCTCTGCTGCAAGAGAAATACTAAAACATAAGACCATCGAGAAAGTGGTCATGTGTGATATTGATCAGGTTTAGCCTTTTATTTCTAGATCTATTATCAAAAACTTATCACCGGAAATATACAATCATTCTATATAAACAGGTGCTAATTTTTCAGGAAGTTGTTGACTTTTGCAAGAAATTTCTAACCGTTAACAACAAAGCTTTTTGTAACAAGAAGCTTGAACTTGTGATCAAAGATGCAAAGTAAGGAGACAAAAGCACATAAATATATCAAAAGAATTTTTTCTTTTAACAGAATCAAAAGAAGTTATATATGACTTATCATATTTTTCTTAACATAATTTAATTGTCAAATTTTTAATCGCAAAAAGAGCTGAATTAGAGAAACGAGAAGAGAAGTTTGATGTAATAGTGGGAGATTTAGCAGATCCAGTGGAAGGTGGACCATGTTATCAGCTCTACACCAAATCTTTTTATCAATACATCCTCAAACCAAAGCTCAGCCCCATTGGAATATTTGTGACTCAGGTCTTTCATAATTTTTTATTTTTTAACATTATTTCTATTAAAATATTTATATTCTTAGCAAAAAACAAAAGAATCTTTTTAATAATACTTTCTGATATTCTTAACAAAAAATAGGCTAGACCAGCAGGGATACACACAAGGAGGTCTTCACTTCAATTTACAACACCTTGAAGCAAGTCTTCAAATGTAAGCCTCTTTTGTGTTTTCTTGTAGACATTTTTGTGGTCATTTTTTATGACTAAAAAGCAAAAAATGAAAACAGACGTGAAGGCTTACACAGCACACGTACCATCATTTGCTGACACGTGGGGATGGGTAATGGCATCAGACCAAGACTTTGAGTCTGAAGTTAAGGAAATGGATCGAAGAATCCAAGAGAGAGTGAAAGGAGAATTGATGTATTTGGATTCTCCTTCTTTCTTCTCTGCTGCTACCCTCAACAAGACCGTCTCTCTTGCGTAAATTCAGTTTTCTCTTTCCTTTTAAGTTTTGATTGGTAACGTCATAAATTATATTTTTAACATCCGATTTTGTTAATTTAGTTATTTACAAAATTAAAATTAAATTGGACAGACTAGAGAAGGAGACAGAAGTTTATAGTGAAAAGAATGCGAGATATATTCATGGCCAGGGTGTGCCGTACCGCGCATACTTGAAAAAAGAACCCGATTTATTTTAGATTAAAAACCAGTTTTCTTTTCTCCGCATATAATCAAATGTTGTCCTAATTAAGTTTGGTTGGGTTTTATTCAATACATTTCTTGCGCCTTTGCTCCGTCGCCCTAAAGCTATCCAGTGTAGTTTGATAAACAAAACTATGCATAGTATGATTATTATTATTATTATTACTAAAAAGTAATATGTGCGTTACCGTGGATCATTTGCATTTATAACTTAAATTGCAGTGTTATTTTTTTTTCAAAAATGAATAACAGCATCTCTAATGGAATTTTAGTTCTAAACTTCATTTTTAGAGTAAAACCTTCTCGAACGGTATTCTATATTTTTTAAAGTAAAACTTATTTATTTATAAAACAATTTTTTAAATTTTAATAAGTTTTTATTTGGTATTGAAACAAATTTTAAATATTTAATATAACACTTAAACATAATTATATCAATAATAACAAAGTATATAATTAATTAAAAATATAAATGCAATATTAAAACATATTAAATTGAAAATAATATGATAAATTAAAAATACATTATTAATATTAAAATAATAAATATGAAAAAACCTAACACAAGATTAATTCAACTGATCTAATATTCTGAAAATTCGTTTCCAAATCCTTGAAAGTCACTGAAATATTGTTTAAATAAACTAGATGCAAAAAGAGCTTCTTGATCAATTCTTTTTCTTAAGATTCAAGTTTGTTCAATTTGAACATACACACAAATACTTGGATCTAGTATAGAATTTAAGTTTTGAAGTAAAACTTTGTTTTCTTCTTTGAGTTCCTGTAACTCAAAATTCTTACTTTGAATTTCCAAATTGTATTGTTTTTGTGCGCTTGTCTTCTTTAACTGTTTTAGAAACTGTTTAATTCATTTTTCTATAATCTTGATAATATCCGATCTTTCATCATCAATTTTTCTTTTGTCACTTAAGTTTAAAAAAAACAAAGACAAGCCTGAAAATGCTTGTGTAGCGGAATCATGCGTAAAATTTTCCGATTCTGAAGATGTAAAGCCCAACCTGCATGGATTCGATACTTTTTTGACAGAAATGGCACCATTTTTAAACTTTTCAAAATTCTTAACAAAGTTCTATACATGATCAAATTTCCAACCAGATTTGAATTTTGAATCTTCCATCACCATTTTTTTAGCTTGCTTGAGCTATATACATTTGTAAAACAAAAATAAATAAATATTTTAAATAACAAAAAAATTATATATTAAAACTTACAATATCATCATTTTTGAAGCACAACTTTGATGTCTGTTTTCACATTGTTTGATGCATGCATATAGTTTTTTTGTTGCTCACTCAATATTTTGAAATTAACAATGGATCGATTTTTTTTGAAATCTCACTCCAAGTTGCATTTTTTCCTGTTCTCCAAAGGCTTTCGCCATACGATCCCAAAACTTATTGGATGTCTGATAAACACCTATTATCGGGTCATGAGAAATATATACTTAACATTGAAGTTTGTCTACTTCTTTTAAATATCCAATAGAATGAGTATCACGTTCATGCATTGATACAAGACTTTTTAGGACTTGATTCAATCACCCAAGCTTCTACTAATCAATTGTAGTATAGCATAGGGTTTTATCAATCCAAAAGGAGAGAATGAAGCAGTAAGAATGCAATAGAGCTCTTAATTCAAGCAAACATAGATAGTTAGATGTCTACCAACCTAAAAGATCAAACAGAAGTGAAGAGAACATCAAACAAAGAGTGACAAGCAAGCAAAGCAACTAAAAACTAAGAAAAAAACAGAATGCATGAAAAACTATCCTAAATGCATGCAAAATATGCAAAATATATGGTAATATCAACTCCTCCAAACTTGCCTTTTGCTTTCCCTCAAGCAAACAAAATTCAAGAAAGGAAGAGAGGTTTGAAAGTGGAAGCTCAAAACGAAAGATGTCAATGGGAACGGTTTTATGCCCTTCAATCTTTTTTTCCACCAAACGTCATGGGTTTGGAGAAGAGAATGAAGGAGTGATCCATACCACAAGCCATGGTTGGATCTTATTTTGTTTTCAAGGCCTAGAGAACCTCTCAATAAGAGTAGATCTAATGTTTTCAAACTAAGCTTTGACCTTTGAAACCCACGAACGTGACCCTCAACCCTAGACCCTATTTCTTAGACTTTTAAGTCATTTAATATCATTCTATCATCATAAAGTTGTGTTCTTGTCAATTGCATATTGCATCATTTCATCATTCTAGGTTGTTTAGACGAGATCGATCGTTGTTGCTCGATCTAGTTGTCGATCCACTAGTCATATTACAGCATTGAGGATGTGTTGACAGAGGATAATCCTGACAGCGATGTCAACATGGGTGCCATTTTTGCCCATCACTTGGCTTTGCTAAAGGCCAAGGCGTTCACTGGAGCTCGGGGCAAGCCCGAGAGTATTGGCAGTCTCCTCACTCCCATCTTCTGCTACTGCCGTATCGACACTTCGACTTGCAGAGTTGTGTCTGAGCGCCACCTCATAGACATGGATTACTTGAGGAGGACACACTGGATCGCAGGAGATGAGCCACTATGGAGCTTCGTTAGTCACACTGGTCAGCGATGCCTTATTCCGCTGCCACAAACTGCTCTAACTACACTGCAGATGGACTCCCTCAGTTTCCAGCCTGATGCTACATTGCTACGATCCGCGCCAGCTACTATGCGCCAGGAGGATCTTCCCGAGCTGCTGCTTCTGCTGCTGAAGATGCGCCTGTTGAGGGACTTGGTGGAGGTTCCTCTCGTCGAGCGAGCGCACCACGGATGCTGCCTCCGCCGATTGGTCGACATGAGCTTCCAACGACTCCCGACATTCCGATGGAGCAGGCTACTTTTCAGCGTTATGTGGTGCAGAGTATTCAGGCGTTGTGGAACGCAGTTTCAGTGATTTCCAACTGCGGTTGTGTTCGCCCACACTCACCTGATACTGAGTATGAGGATTAGTTCCTCTAGCTATCGTGGTTACTTTTTCTTTTCCCTTTGTTATTTTTCATTTTCTCTTGAGTCAGTTTTTATGTCTTTGTCTTGAGTCAGTTTGTCGACTTTTATTGTGTTTTGAAATTTGTTTAAACTGATGAGATTATGGATTATGTTGTTGCTTTTAATTGTTTGCTTGAGTGTTCTTAACAGTCTTGACTTGGGAGAACTTCAGCTAACAATCTAACTTGCAACAAATACACATGTTTGGGTCATCTTATTCTCTTTTCGGACAGGGTGTCGATCGACACCACGCGCAGTCATAGGTACCATTTTCTCATCTCTGTACAAACCGTTTATTTGCCTAT
Organism: Thlaspi arvense; assembly: GCA_911865555.2. NCBI lineage: Eukaryota > Viridiplantae > Streptophyta > Magnoliopsida > Brassicales > Brassicaceae > Thlaspi > Thlaspi arvense. The sequence continues at coordinate 20,349,176 of OU466860.2, forward strand.
TTTTACCAACTCCTTACTTGATAACATTGGGGACAGTGTTGTTCAAGTCTGGGGGAGGTCGTTGCTGACATTGTGTACATTGTTTTGTATTTATAGAGTCTCAAAGTTGAGTCAACCTGTTTTATTGAGTCAAAATTTTTGAAATTGTCAGTTTTTCTTGGAACAAACCACAAAACATTGATGCTTATAAGAACCATTGCCATAGTTGATGATTGGAAGTCTTACTAAGTTGAAAGTCATAGGTAGATCAGTCTAGCAATGAAGGTTTATGTCCTTAGAGAATCTGGAAACTTTTCTGTTAGCTCCACTTAAATAAACTTAAATCTTCTAGTCTTGGTGCTTGATTCTCTTTGATCTTGATTCTCTCTTCTAACACTGACAAGTATGTTAAAACACAGTTTCTCTTTGATCTTTCCTGATAGAGCTTTAAAAGTTTAAGTCAAAAGAATGGTGCATTCATGACCCTGTCTCCTCACAAGGAACAACAGTAATGAACACACTCAAGAACCTGTCTCCTCACACGGAACACAAGTATTGAGTAGCACCAATTCTTATACTGTAAAAGAATAAGAAAGAACTGAAAAACAAAAAAAATTATAAGAAAGAAAAGATCAAGAGAAGAGAAAATAGGAGAACTGTATTGAGGCTGCTTTGTTCAGTTGTTTAGGAAGGGAAAAGAATCTATAAGTGATAGATATGATAAAACCTTGATGAGACATCACTTAGATAGAAATAAGGAGCTTGGCAGTAGAGATTTCGGATTTCTTGAAAGAGCTTGAACTGGATTTGAAAGATTTGCTAAGCCTGTGCTGATTAGACTGAAATTTGCTCTTGTTGTGACCATGTGGTATGTGGATTTGAAAGTGGTAATCAATGTGGTGTTCCTGATGTCTGACTGACTTTTTCTGTGTTTTCAAACCTCTACTCTAGGCTGTGTCTGATTTTTCCTAAAGGGCAAGCAAAAGATAAGTCTGGGGGAGTTGATATATCATGGTTTTTGCTGGTTTTTGACGATGATATAAATCTTGCCTTACTACAACATTCCGTGCATTAGAGTTTTGATAACCTCTCTGCTGCATAACACGAGCTAAGAAATCGTTTATCAAATGGCGCCATTGCTATTCTAGGAGTGTTTAGAGAACATAGAGATTTGGGTCTTAGCAAAGACTAAGTCTTTACCTTTTTCAAGTTACTAAAACATCTACTCTCAAACGTGTGTTTTCAGGTACATGAATCTTCATTCAAGGGGAGACAACAATCTTCTACAACCCTTAGACAACATTCATCAACTTGGTCACTCACGACAAAGGAGAGTCATGGAGCAAACAAGAGCCTTTGAGGAGATTGTTCAGCACGGCTTGGTTAACTTTGAAGACATGGCTGAACACGAGCATCCAGAAGGACCTACTCCAGCAGCACAGGGCAATGGAAACCCCCAACACGTGGCTAGACCCCCGAGGATCATAGGAGCCGGAGATGCTCCCAATACCCACCACAATAGGTTTGGGATCACTCCTCCTCCGGTACAAAACAATAACTACGAGATCAAGCCAGGTTTCATCTCCATGGTGCAAAACAACAAGTTCCACGGCTTAGCAATGGAAGACCCCTTGGAGCACTTGGACAATTTCGAGCAAGTATGCGGGATGATCAAGATCAATGGCATATCCAAAGATGCTTTCAAGCTGCGTCTCTTCCCCTTTTCAGTCGGAGACAAAGCTAGACATTGGGAGAAGACCCTCCCACAAGGCACCATCACATCATGGGCTGAGTGTAAGAAGGCCTTTCTCTCAAAGTTCTTCTCAAGCACCAGGACAGCTCGGTTGAGAAGCGAAATCAGTGGTTTCACTCAATGGAACAACGAGACATTCAACGAGGCAATGGAGCGTTTCAAAGAGTACACGATCCAATGTCCTCATCACGGGTTCAGCGAGGAGACACTACTCAGTACCATATACTGTGGAGCTTCACCAAAGATCCGGTTGTTACTTGATACAGCTAGCAAAGGGAACTTCCTCGGTCAAGAGGTAGAAGAGGGTATGGAGCTGATAGAAAACCTGGAGTTGAGTGATGGAAACTATGCCGAGGATTATGACCGAGCACCGAGAGGATCAGAGTTAGAGTCTCACAAAAAGGAGCTCAAATCGTTGCATGAGAAGATTGACAAGTTGGTATTAGCTAATCAGAAGCATGTTCACTTTGTTGGTGTAGCTGATGAAAACCAAGAGGAGTTAGAGCTAAGCCAAGAAGAAGCAAATTGGGTAGCCGGACAGAACAACTACAAGTCTCAAGGCTACAACCAAGGCTACCAGAACAACAACCTCTATTACCGAAGCACCAATGTAGCCAACCCTAAAGATCAAGTGTACCCTGCTCAACAAGCTAAACCTTTCATCCCTTACAACAAAAGTTTTCAACCGAGTGGTGGTTTCCAAGGTCAAGGGCAAAGCAACTTCCAGGGGAAACAACAAAACAACAAGGGTTATACTCCTAACTACCCTCCGGGCTTTGCACCTCAGCAACAACAAGTTGATCCGGTTCAAGAAATGTTTCAACAGCTAATACAAGGGCAAGCTTCAACCAACCAGAAGTTCGCTGAAATGAACACTCGGCTAGATTCATCTCTAACCAACTTCTCCACTCAAATCACCAACGTAAACAACAAGATCAAGCAGCTGGAGAAGGGAAAAGCAAGCACGAGTGGTCAGAACAGTCTTCTGGGAAAGTGTGAGCAAAATCCCAAGGAGTATGCCAATGCTATAACGTTGAGAAGCGGCAAAGAGCTCGAACCTCCGGTCTCCACCAAGAACAACGAGGACGTTGTAATTCAAGAGGGGGAGGGTAAACCTTTGGCTGATGATGATGAGATAAACTTTGACAACGTTTGGATCCAAGGGCCGAGGAGAAGAGATAAGGCGGTAGCCGAGAAGAAAGCTGAGCAGACCACCAAGGAGAAGAACTCTTACGTGCCCCCACCTTACGTACCGAAGTTGCCATTCCCTGGTCGTTTCAAAAAGCAGCTTATAGAGAAGCACCGGATCTTGTTTGAGAAGCACCTAAAAGACGTGGAAATCAAGCTGCCTCTTGTAGACTGTCTCGCTATGATGCCCAAGTGCGCCAAGTTTTTCAAGGACACCCTTGTGAAGAAGAAAAAAGAAAGCAAAGAGGTACTTGTACTAAGTGAAGAGTGTAGTGCGGTTATTCATAAGGAGATAGGGCCTAAGAAGCTGGGAGACCCTGGAAGCTTCACTATACCCTGTGCTTTGGGTTCTCTAGAGTTCAAGAGTTGCTTGTGTGATCTCGGGGCTAGCATAAACTTGATGCCTCACTCCGTGGCTAAGAAGCTTGGTTTCACTCGGTTTAAAGACTGTCGGATCTCATTGGTGCTGGCTGATAGAAGCGTGAGGTTACCAGTGGGGCTTCTTGAAGATTTACCGGTACGAATCAGTGGTGTGAACGTACCTACAGACTTTGTAGTGTTAGAGATGGATGAGGAACCTAAAGACCCACTCATCTTAGGGAGACCGTTCCTTGCAACCGCCGGGGCTGTAATAGATGTGAAGAATGGGAAGATTGCCTTGCATTTGGGGAAGGAGATCAGGCTAGACTTTGACATCAACAAGGTTCTCAAGAAGCCGACCATCGAAGGACAAGCTTTCTATATCGAAACGATGGATGCTTTGGCGGACGAGTTGTTGGAAGAGCTAGCTCTAGAAGACCATCTGAAGCTAGCACTTACTAAGGAGCCAGGGGAGTTCGGCTATGTGGACCAGAGAACCCAAGAGTACGTTAACCTGCTGGATTCGAGGAGGATTATCAAGAATGAAGAAGGTTGCTGCCTAGAGATCGACCCCGAGATCGACGCTATCACTCGATCCAGGGGACAGATTGATAAGTCAATCGAGAGCACAACTCGATCCGGCGCAACAATCGATGGACAGATCGAGACGAATGCTCGATCAGGAAAAACAATCGAGTCGACGATCGAGAGAGACCTCCTGATCATTTTGGAGTCCAATCAAGAGATCGACTCAGCGTCTCGATCCCTTACTCGATCCATATCAAATCGAGTAAGTGAATCGAGTGAAATGGCTCGATTTAGACGACATCGAGAGGAGAATCGACCGGAGGACTCGATCTCAGAAGGGATAGCGATGGAGGAAAGCAGTCTGAAGGGCCATGCCTCGAGTTCAAGGGAGAGTTCCAAGGAGAAAAGCAACAACAACAGCCACGAGGATGACTGGAGTAAGCTGTTAGCCCCAAAGGTGGACCTAAAAGAGCTCCCAAAAGGGCTAAGGTATGCTTTCTTAGGGCCTAATGACACCTATCCCGTGATAGTAAATGAAAACCTTAGTGATGATGAGTTGCACTCGCTCCTAACTGAGCTGAGAAAGTATAGGAAGGCCATTGGGTACTCTTTAAGTGACATCAAGGGCCTTTCACCAATGCTTTGCACTCATAGGATTCACTTGGATAATGAGAACGCCACTTCTGTAGAACATCAAAGGCGTTTGAATCCTAACTTGAAAGAGGTTGTTAAGAAGGAAATCCTTAAGCTTTTAGAGGCTGACGTGATCTATCCCATAAGTGACAGCACGTGGGTTTCCCCTGTACACGTGGTGCCTAAGAAGGGAGGGATCACGGTCATAAGGAATGAAAAGGATGAACTTATCCCTACTAGGACTATTACTGGTCATAGAATGTGTATTGACTATAGAAAACTTAACCTTGCGACTAGAAAAGACCATTTCCCCTTGCCTTTTATTGATCAAATGCTTGAGAGACTCGCAAACCACCCTTACTACTGTTTTCCTGATGGGTATAGTGGTTTCTTTCAAATTCCTATCCACCCAAACGATCAGGAGAAGACGACTTTCACATGTCCCTACGGTACCTTTGCATATCGAAGGATGCCGTTTGGATTGTGTAATGCACCGGCTACCTTTCAGCGGTGTATGATGTCTATCTTCTCTGATCTTATAGAGGAGATGGTAGAGGTGTTCATGGATGATTTCTCTGTGTATGGTGCGTCCTTTCCTGCTTGTTTGTTGAATCTTTGCAGGGTACTTAAACGTTGTGAAGAGACAAACCTGGTGCTGAACTGGGAGAAATGCCACTTCATGGTTAAGGAAGGGATAGTGCTCGGTCACAAGATTTCAGAGAAGGGTATTGAGGTTGATCAGGCTAAGGTGGAGGTCATGATGGGTCTAGAGCCGCCGGTTAATGTTAAAGGGATCAGAAGCTTCTTGGGGCACGCAGGGTTCTATAGGCGCTTCATCAAAGATTTCTCCAAGATTGCACGCCCTCTTACACCGCTGTTGTGCACGGAAGCTGAGTTTGTATTCGATGAGGAGTGTTTGAAGGCTTTCGTGACCATCAAGGAAGCCCTTACATCAGCTCCTATAGTCCAAGCACCAGACTGGTCTCTTCCCTTTGAGATCATGTGTGATGCTAGTGACTACGCCGTAGGAGCCGTCCTTGGTCAGAAAAAAGACAAGAAGCTACACGTGATCTATTATGCTTCAAGGACCTTGGATGACACGCAATCACGATACACCACTACAGAGAAGGAGCTGCTTGCAGTAGTCTTCGCCTTTGAGAAAGTTCAGATCATATCTCGTTGGTTCCAAGGCTATTGTATACACGGATCACGCTGCCCTACGATACATCTACTCGAAGAAAGACACTAAGCCTCGGCTCTTAAGATGGATTCTGTTACTCCAGGAGTTTGACATGGAGATTAAAGACAAGAAAGGGATAGAAAATGGAGTCGCTGACCACCTCTCAAGGCTAAGGATCAACGAGTCTCTCCCTTTAAATGACTCCCTTCCAGAAGAGCAGCTTATGGCGATTACTACTGCTGTTTGTGGGAAGCTAGAAGGGAGGTTTGAGGAAGTGTTGAGTTTTAAAGAGGAGGATCTACCATGGTATGCTGACATGGTGAACTACCTAGCGTGTGGTGAGGAGCTAACACATCTCAACAGCTATCACAAGAAGCGGTTTATGAGGGAGGCTAGTGACTACTTTTGGGACGAGCCTTACCTATACAAAAGAGGAGTAGACAGCTTGTACCGGAGATGTGTTACAAAGGAAGAAGCCAGGGACATCCTCTATCATTGCCATGGCTCTTCCTACGGAGGACACTTCGCCTCATTCAAGACAGCAACGAAAGTGTTGCAAGCCGGTTTCTGGTGGCCCTCCATTTTTAAAGATGCACACGAGTTTGTGAAGAGCTGTGAGGCATGTCAGCGAGCAGGGAATATAACCAAGAGGAACGAAATGCCTCAAGTTCCTATCTTCGAGGTTGACGTGTTCGATGCGTGGGGGATTGATTTCATGGGGCCTTTTCCCTCTTCATACGGCAACAAATACATCTTAGTAGCTGTGGATTATGTCTCTAATTGGGTTGAGGCTGTTGCTTCCCCTACAAATGACTCTAAGGTTGTGATCAAGCTGTTCAAGAGTATCATCTTCCCAAGGTTTAGGGTACCCAAGGTTGTTATAAGTGATGGAGGAAGCCACTTTATAAACAAGGTCTTTGAGAGCCTCTTGAGAAAGTATGGGGTTAAGCATAAGGTGGCTACACCGTATCATCCTCAAACAAGCGATCAAGTGGAGGTCTCCAACAGGCAAATTAAAGGTATTCTGGAGAAGACTGTCGGAGCAACAAGGAAAGACTGGTCAGTGAAGCTGGATGACGCTCTTTGGGCCTACCGTACCGCCTTCAAGACGCCGATTGGTACAACTCCTTTCACTCTACTATATGGCAAGGGCTGTCACCTCCCGGTTGAGCTGGAACACCGCGCGTTGTGGGCTGTGAAGAGGCTGAACTTTGATCTCAAGACGGCTCAGGAGAGGCGTCTTATTCAGCTACACGAACTGGACGAGTTAAGGCTGAATGCTTACGAGAGCTCCCGGATATACAAGGAGCGGGCTAAGGAGGCTCTTGATAAGAAGTTGGTTGCCAAGGAGCTTAAGGAAGGTGGACTGGTGTTGCTGTACAACTCGAGGCTCAAGCTCTTCCCGGGCAAGCTGAAATCAAGGTGGAGCGGACAGTTCGTGATTCAAGAGGTCTTGCCGTATGGAGCTATTACTCTGATGAGAAAAAGTGGCAGTGCATTCACCGTCAACGGACACAGAGTCAAGCCCTATTTGGCTGACAGCTTTGACAAGGAGAGTACCTTGGTGCTTCTCCAAGACCCACTATCCGCTTAGACCAAGTAAGGTCTAGCTAAAGACGTTAAAGAAAGCGCATTTGGGAGGCATTTCCATGTTTATCTTGTACATACTTCTGCTTTATTTCCCTTTCAGTTTTATGCTTTTATTTTGTAAGTGTGTAGGAACAGGTATAAGGAGTCTAAACCTTGATTTTGAGGTCTTAAAGAGGCAATAGGGGTTAGAATAAGGCTAGAGATCGAGTGCTAGATCGAGTGATTCTGGCTCGATCTTTGCTAGATCGAGTCAGTGAATCGTGAGGAACCAGTCGATCTAGACGAGAACGAGTGACAAGATCGACCTTGACGAAAAAGGATCGATCGATCCAAATCAGATCGACCGATCTAATTTCTCTCTGGAAAATCTGTTGAAAACTGATCGATCACTCGACTCGATCCATCACTCGATCTATGCCAAATCGACCTCTAAATCGAGGACATAGCTCGATCATTAGGACTTAGCCGAGGAGCCAACATCTCAATGATCGAGAGAGCCAATCGATCCAGGACTCGATTCACTATGAATTGAGTCTCAAATCGAGTAACCCTCTCGATCTAAGCCATTTTGGGCATGAGATCGAGTCCTAGATCGACCAAATGGACTCGACCTCATGCCGAGGTAACAATTTTCTTTCCCTCCTTTACTCCTTTCCCTCCAATTTTTAAATTCAAAACTTGGTCAAGGCAAGCATCTTTGACCATGAAAGATGTGCCTTGACCAAGACTTTGTCAGAAACCACTTTGACCACCCATTGTTTTGGTTTTGCTAAAGTCTTTAAATATTTCAACCTACCTCTCATCCTCTCATTTCTGTTTGCTCGAAATTTTTAAACAAAGAGAGTGAGAGTTTTAAGTTTTCAAAGGCTAGCACAGATATTCTAAACTTCTTGCAAAGGTATTTTCAAATTTAATGATTTTATTTTAAGAAAATCTTCTTTAAATCCGCAAGATCTTGTTTTAGAATATAGGATTGGTTTTGAATTTTTAAAACTAGCTAAGTAAATGGAATAATTCCAGATTTTTCAGTATCTAAAGATTTGATTTCCTTTTATTTAGCTATGATTTTTATTTATTCCCCAAAATTCTAGGGTAGTTATTATAAATTCTCTCCTTCTCTTCTCTCATTCTCATCAAATCGCCGCTTGCTTATCATTATCTTTAGAATTTGTTTCAGGAACCATGGCACCAAAGAGAACAAGAGAGGAGCAAGCACAAGAAGGAGAAGGACAAGAAGTGGTAGCTCAAGAGAGGGTCCGGTGGAGTAAAGATGAGAAGAGGGATAAGAAGAGGCTGGAGAGGCTCCGGTTTGTACCCACAATGTTTGCTGATCGAGAGCTTTTGTCTAGGCTCGGGATTCTTGGGGACTTCGATCAACTCCTCAAGAACATTGGCTTGAGGTGTTTGTCACGGATGGATTGCCCAACCATTCCTGAAGTGACAATAGACTTCCTTGCCACCTTGGAGTTCCGGTATGAGAATCCTAGTGCACCCGTCCCTTTCCAAGGCCGCCTCTACTTCAAAGTTGGCCGTCAAGCTTACACACTCTCCATCCCTGAGCTATGCCAAGCCTACGGTCTCAACGCTGATGCATACAAGGTCGAGTTCCCAGCCTTCCAGAAAGCCGACGAGTTTTGGGACCTGATCAGCAATGAAGACTACAAAGCCAACACCGCCAACACCGCCAAGATCAAGCGAGTTAGGAGTCCGGTGCCGAGGTATACTCTGAAGCTGATTGCCAATACATTCAGTGGAAGGTCTGTTGCTCCTACTGTCACGAAGACAAAGCTGTGCTTCCTGTTCCAAGGTTTAAAGCACTTGGTGTCTGATCCGGATGCGAATGAAGAGCCCATAGAAGATGAACTCGGCGATGAAGTGAACTACGGCTGTGTGCTCGTGGCTTCCTTGGTGAAGTACAAGGCTTATGCCTTACGGTGCAAGGCAACCTTCTCCTACAATGGCGGTTTCCTTACTCATTTGTTCGTGCAAGCCGGTGTGACCATCCATGACTTTGCTCACGTTCCAAACAGAGCTTTCATGGATGAAGCATATATGAGGAACACTGATAGCTTGGGACGCACACCAGCAGAAGGGTTCTATGCCTACCTCTTCATAAATGACGAAGACAAGAAGAGAGTGTGCATCCTCCCCAACAAAGATGAAACCGAGCTGCTTGGTGTTGGGAACATCGAGTTCTTACCCACGGAGGAAGAATGCTTTGCCCCTTTAGGAGGACCGCCTGCTTCAGCCATTGCCCCACGTCAAAGGTCAGAGTCTCCAGGCACGGAAGACGAGATGCCCGAGGCTTACACACTTCCCAAGCTGGACTTTGAACCGAGGACAAAAACCGAGAAGTTCCTAGCATCGGTGGTAGAGATGCAAAGGAAGATTAACAAGTGGCAAGGGAAGATGCTGAAGAAGCTTGGGAAGAAAGTTAAAGCACTTCAGGGAGGCCAGCCTAAGCCAGCTGCAAGCCAAGAGATGCAACAACCCGAGAAGAGAAGGCTCTCAACCGGAAGAGTTGTGATCCGCGAGACCCAAGGAGACAACATTCAACCGGCACGCCACTCTCTCCAAGAACCAGCTGACAAAGGCAAAGCAACGATCTCTAGCTCCTCTGGAACATCCTCAAGTTCCAGCCGAGCCTAGACCAGAGGTAACAACCTTCTTCCATTGTATATAACCGCTCATATTTGTTTCTTGCATTGTGTTTTGATGCTCCTTCGGATGAGTTTGCCACCGGGACGGTGTCAAGCAAGTTTGGGGGAGTACTTGTGTGATTTATTCTTGTGTTCTTTGATCTTATTTTCCTTTTTGCATCCTTGAGTCTTAGGTTATGAAAAATTGGTAAAATTTTTAAAATTTTTTCAAAGATTCATGTAGTTGCATTCATCTTTTTAAAAACATGTTAGGATTGAGTCTAGAGTTTCTCATATCACCTAGGTTGTTTGCATTTTGCATAAGGGGTTAGAATTTCTTAAAAAGGTGTTTTTACTTATGAATCATTTCAATGCCCTAGTTGGTAGTTCTCTAATGCTTTGTTTATGCTTTGAAAGTAAGTTCTAACCATGCTTGGATCTCTAGTTAGAATTTTCGTGGCTTGAATTGAACTCTCATGATTTGAAACTCATTCTAATAAGTGAAAACCTTAATTTGAAACTCTAATTATCATTCTTATGCATTTGAAAATGAACACATGGTTTTAAAATATTTAGACTCTCTTCTTCTTTTTTACCACTCTTTGTGAGCCTAAGTAGAACTCCCTCCTTGAACCTTACCCTCCTTTGAAGCCAAATGTTCTTGTGTGACATCTTTGTGAGGCCTTACTTTCGGTTTGAACTTGGCATAAAGTGTTAGGTTTAGGCGACATGATTTGGCTTAGGATAAGTTTGGGGGATCATTGGGGTTGCTTTCTTGTCTATTTGTTTCGGTTTCAAAGAGTTTGTATTTTAAGGAAAGAAATGAGGTTTTAAGTGAAAGGTTTGCTTTTAAAACTAAATATGTTCTAATTTCAGAAGGTAGCTCTCTCATAATAAATAAAAATAAAAAAAAGGAGAAAAAGAAAAGAAAAAGAAATAAAAAGAGCCTAAGTGCCAAATAAAGAAAAATGAAAAGAAAAAAAAATATATATAATAATAATAAGAGAGCTACTAATAAGAAATTTCTAAGAGCAAAAGTATTTTTCAAAACCTTTTCACTAGCCTAAAAAGTTTAAAAATATCTTTATTTTGAATTGGGGATTGCTAAGTGTGAGAAAAAGGGTAGACTCTTAAGTGGAGAGTGAGGATTAAATTTTTTAAATGAGAGGGGTATAGGATCATTTGATAGTTTACATGGGTAGATGAGAATCTAATCATGTATGCATAAATTGTCTTTACCTTTAGCATTATGCATAAGTTCAAACCATTTTTGAGAGAAACCTCTGTTATGATTATAAACCCTTTTCAAATGAGATCATTCTATGCTCATAACCATAACCCTTAGCCAAATGTGTTTTGCTTTAAAGTGCATAAGTTTGATTCATGGTTCGAATGTTAATGAATGTTAAATGATGAGTTTCTTTGATTATTAGGAATAGGAGAGTCATGATTTGAATTTCTTTGTGTGATGAGTATGGCTAAGTTCTTTGGAGTATGATGTAGGCATAGCATTTTAGAATTGTTAACTAGGACATTGAGATGATCCATTTGAAAGGCACCTTTGCAAAAAGTTTAAAACCCCTTTTGATTTTCCTAAAAACCTCTCTTCCTTACTTGTTTTTTTTTTTTGTTGCTTGAGGGCAAGCAAGAAGTAAGTTTGGGGGAGTTGATGTTATTGCATATTGCATATATTTTGCATACTCATTAGTTAGTTTTTCATGCATTTGTATCATGTTTTAGGTTAGATTGCATCACTTAGGGTCCTAGAGCATTCTTCAATCAGCATATGCATTTTTCTTGCATTTTGCATCACATTCAGGTTGTTTCTAGCTGCTTTGGAGTCATGGAAGTTCGTGGGCGTGTGGAGGCTGATGTAGCAGTTCGTGGGAGCTTGGAAATATGCTAAGGACCAGTGATCGAGGAGCAGATCGAGCATGGCCGGTCGATCTAGGAGTTGATCGACCAGAAGATCGAGCCAACTAGGCGATCCAAGGAGAATGATTGAGACGGAGATCGAGTGAAGCAATCGATCAATCGGTACGGACGTAAATGACGCCATGCAGAGCGAGAGCCAGATCGAGTACACCACTCGATCCACCCGAAGATCGATACCGAGATCGGATGCAACACTCGATTCGCCGATGAAGATCGAGACCCGGATCGAGCCGAAGACACGATGCCCGGATGTGATCGAGAGAACCACTCGATCCAGTGGTCGATTTCTGTCCTTTCAACCGTTTTTGGCTGTTAGCGAAGGGCGGACCATTGGCTTGTTAGAGCACTCAAAACACACATCAAAAACACACATCAAAAACATGTGTGTGTTAGTTTAGTTTTCTATTACATAGCGAAGGGCGGATCATGTGTGCTCCGAAGTCAGACTGTTAGAGCACTCAAAACACACATCAAAAACATCCAAAGAGAGCACAACCCATGGTCCAACAAATTCACAAGACATCATTAAAGCAAACTGACAAATTGACTCTCTTTATTTTTTTATTTTTCTCATGTTTTTGAGGTTTTTTTAGCTATGTAATAGAAAACTAAACTAATATATGAAAAAGAAAACTTACCAGTGGGTTGCCTCTCACTAAGCGCTTGTTTAAAGTCATTAGCTCGACTTTGAATGCTGCTCAGACAGCTGGTGGAACAGAAGGTGGCATTGAATGCCTTGGAGAAGAATGTCTCTTCATCCAAGGTGGTTTATAAGCAGTAGATGCATGAACTCTTCCAAGGAAGTGAAGTACATTAGTAGGGCAGGTTGTGACTATGGGTGAGACATTTCGTTTTACTGCAGAATCATCAAAAGAAACACCAAGCATTATACGCGAATCTCGTTGCTTGCATAAGTGTGAAGCATCTATTGCACCTTGTAAATTCTTATTGATGTGATTAGGAGGTTTAGATTTGATTCCAAGATGTGCATACCTTTGCCTAGTTGCAGGTTTCTGGGTTGTGGAATGGTGACTTTTTGGTTTGGCAACATAAGATGGACTTGTAGAGTAAATATCATGTCTCTCCTTTGTGTCCAGGTTGGTGACGAGCATCACCAGGTCAGTGACGCTCGTCACAAACACGTCTTCCTCCAGCAATTTGGCATTCATTGGAACCTCTTCTTCAAGCCTATTCCTGAAGATATCATCTTCAGTCCAATCCTCAAATCCAACAGCTTTTGCATAAACTTCAGTTATTGCCTCTTGAACAGCCATCTTGTTCACTTGCTGATATAGCTGCGTATTCCATGCATTTTGCATACATATAAGTTAGTTTCTCATGCATATACAATGCATTTTAAGTTAGTTTGCATCACTTTAGGTCCTAGAGTGTTCTTGCACCAGCATATGCATATTTCTTGCATTTGCATCGCATGCAGGTTGTTTTCGGCTACTTTGGAGTCTTGGGGGTTCGTGGACGTGCTGAAGCTCATGAGGAAATTCGTAGACACTTGGAAAGATCAGGATTGCATGTTAAGGACCTGAGATCGAGTAGCAGATCGAGCAAGGCAGGTCGATCTAGACGAGATCGACCAGAAGATTAAGTATGGAGATCAATTTGGAGTACGGACGTAGATGACGCCATGCAGATCGAGTACCGGATCGAGCTTCCAACCCGATCAGCATAAGATCGACTCGGAGATCGACCAAGAGCCGCCCGATTCAGGACATGATCGATTGCCAGATCGAGCTTCATGATCAATCCCAGACCAACCCGTCCAGCCTGTTTTTGGACCGTAGCGAAGGGGGGGGGGGACCATTTGCGGTTTGGCCATTTTAGGCAAAGACCAACGATCCCTTTCATGATCCCGTTTTGTCGACTACTTTTTATCATCTCTCTCGTTTTTAGGCGATTCGCCATTGTTAGACTTTGAGCTTTTTCTTGCTTTACTTTTGAATATTGGATCGATTAAGTTAAATCAATCGTCTTTCATGTTTAATTCTTTGTTTATTGCATTTCGTACAGTTTATTTCATATGTCGCGAGTAGTTTCATTGGGTTTTGGGGTTGAGAGGATTCAAAGGGGTCGAAAAGGTTTTCAAGTTTGGTGTTTTCTTGTTCTTCATGGCTTTCTCTTCTAGGATGTTGAGTTCTTAAGGCTTAAAGAGTCTCACACCAAGATCTTTATGATCAGAGAGACCTCTTACCTTAACAGGATCTAGAGATCTCTGAAAATCGCATCCTAGAGACTAGTTACTCTTTCCCAAACGCCATGGTAGTTTAAAGGACTAGTTAAGCCGCGTGTTTGAAATCTGGTTTCCTTGCCTTTCAATCTCTTCTTCCGCCAAACGCCATGGGTCTGGAGGAGAGAATGAAGGAGTGATCCATACCGAAAGCCACAGATGGATCTTGTTTTGTTTTCAAGGCTTAGGGAACCTCACAAAGTGAGTAGATCTAAAGTTTTCATCCCAAGCTTAAACCTTTGAAACCCCTGAACATGAATCTCAACCCTGGACCCTCCTTTTAGTATTTTTTAGTCTCTGTTGATCATTCGCTTGTTGCTTGCTCGCACCATGGTCATTAGATTCGCTTTAGCTTAAACTGCTTTTTAGATCGATCGTTATTGCTCGATCTAGTGGTCGATCCAGTGGTCGATCCACTAGTCAATTTTAATAAAGTCCTAGCTTTGCATTTTTATTGTTTGGTCTGTTCCTAGTAGAATTTTAATCCCTTCTAGTATTTTTAAAATAGTTTTGCCCTGCATTCAATCATTGCATCTAGTTTTTAGGATTTTTTCAAAACCATCCGTCAATTGCTTAGTTTTACATAATCCTTGCATTCTCATTGAACTTTCTAGCTCCTAGGATTGGATTGACTCCTCTTGCATTGTACTACAACTAAGTGATCCATACCGAAAGCCACATATGGATCTTGTTTTGTTTTCAAGGCTTAGGGAACCTCACAAAGTGAGTAGATCTAAAGTTTTCATCCCAAGCTTAAACCTTTGAAACCCCTGAACATGAATCTCAACCCTGGACCCTCCTTTTAGTATTTCTTAGTCTCTGTTGATCATTCGCTTGTTGCTTGCTCGCACCATGGTCATTAGATTCGCTTTAGCTTAAACTGCTTTTTAGATCGATCGTTATTGCTCGATCTAGTGGTCGATCCAGTGGTCGATCCACTAGTCAATTTTAATAAATTCCTAGCTTTGCATTTTTATTGTTTGGTCTGTTCCTAGTAGAATTTTAATCCCTTCTAGTATTTTTAAAATAGTTTTGCCCTGCATTCAATCATTGCATCTAGTTTTTAGGATTTTTTCAAAACCATCCGTCAATTGCTTAGTTTTACATAATCTTTGCATTCTCATTGAACTTTCTAGCTCCTAGGATTGGATTGACTCCTCTTGCATTGTACTACAACTAAGTGCTGCTTGAGTTTTGGTAACCTCCTGTTGCATTTGCTCATCCTAGATAAAATTTCGTTATCAAATGCCGCTGTTGCCTGAGATAATTGATAAGCTAGTGTTAGCCAACCAGAAGCATGTTCACTTCGTTGGTGAAGTGGATGAGAGCCAAGAGGAGCTAGAGTTGAGCCAGGAAGAAGCCAATTGGGTGGCGAGACAGAACAACTATAAACCTCACGACTATTCCCAAGGCTACAACCCGAACAACAATCTCTCGTATAGGAGTACAAACGTCGCAAACCCTAAGGATCAAGTGTACCCTGCTCAGCAAGCAAAGCCTTTCGTACCATACAACAAAGGTTTTCAGCCGAGTGGTGGCTTCCAAGGGCAAGGGCAGAACAACTTCCAAGGACAACAGCAAGGAAACAAGGGTTATACGCCAATGTACCCTCCGGGCTTTGTACCTCACCAACAACAACCGATGCAACAACAAGTTAATCCTGTCCAAGCTATGTTTCAACAATTGATTCAAGGGCAAGCCTCTACGAACCAGAAGTCTGCCGAGATGAACACTCGCTTAGACTCGTCTCTCACGGACTTCTCTACTCAGATTACAACCTTGAATAATAAGATCAAGCAACTTGAGAAGGGAAAGGCAACATCAAGCGGTCAGAATAGCTTACCGGACAAGTGTGAGCAGAATCCCAAGGAATACGCCAATGCCATTACGCTAAGGAGTGGGAAAGAGCTAGTACCTACGATTACTCCCAAGATCAACGAGGACGTTGTGATTCAAGAGAGAGAGGGTAAGCTTTCAGCCGATGATGAGATAAACTTTGACAATGTTTGGATTCAAGGACCAAGGAGAGGTGAGAAAGCGGTTGTTGAGAAGAAAGCAGAGCAAACTACTAAGGAGAAGGATGCTTATGGACCTCCACCATATGAACCAAAGCTACCTTTTCCTGGCCGTTTCAAGAAGCAACTCATAGAGAAATATAGAGTCCTGTTTGAGAAGCAACTTAAGGACGTAGAGATCAAGCTACCTCTCGTGGACTGCCTTGCAATGATGCCTAAATGCGCCAAATTCTTCAAAGATACTCTCGTGAAGAAGAATAAGGAAACCAAGGAAGTGCTTGTTCTTAGTGAGGAATGTAGTGCTGTGATACACAAGGAGATAGTCCCTAAGAAGTTGGGAGACCCTGGAAGTTTCACTATACCTTGCGCTTTAGGTCATTTGGAGTTCAAGAGTTGCCTTTGTGATCTCGGAGCTAGGATAAATCTGATGCCTCATTCCGTGGCAAAGAAGCTTGGCTTCACCCGTTTCAAGGATTGTTGAATCTCGTTGGTACTAGCTGACAGAAGTGTGAGGTTACCCGTGGGTTTGCTTGAGGACTTGCCAGTAAGAATAAGCGGTGTAAACGTTCCTACAGACTTCGTCGTGCTGGAAATGGATGAAGAACCTAAGGATCCACTCATTCTCGGTAGACCGTTCTTAGCCACCGCCGGAACCATCATAGAAGTCAAGAATGGGAAGATTGCTCTGCACTTGGGTAAAGATATAAGGCTGGACTTCAATATCAATGAGGTTTTAAAGAAGCCTATGATAGAAGGGCATGCTTTCTACATTGAAACGTTGGATGCTTTAGCGGATGAGTTGCTGGAAGAGTTGGCTCAGGAAGATCATTTGAAGCTGGCACTGACTAAGGAGCAAGGAGAGTTCGGCTACGTGGATCAGAGAACTCAAGAATATATCAACCTGCTTGATTCAAGGAAGGTTGTGCTAGAAGATGAAGGCGTTTACCTAGAGAACGACTCCAAGATCGATGACGTTACTCGATCCAGGGGTCAAATCGACAAGACAATCGAGAGCACAACTCGATCCGGTGCAGCAATCGACAGTCAGATCGAGGAGGGTGATCGATCCGGGAAAACAATCGAGTCTAAGATCGAGAGAGGCCTTCCGATCAGTTTAGGGTCTAATCCGGAGATCGACTCAGCGTCTCGATCTCTCACTCGATCCACATTAAATCGAGTGAGTGAATCGAGCGAAATTGCTCGATCTAGACGACATCGAGAGCAACATCGTCTGGACAACTCGATTTTAGAATGGATAGCGATTGGAGAAAGCAGCCTCAAGGGTCATGTCTCGGGTTCTAAGGAAGGTTCCAAGGAGCAAAACAACAGCAACAGCCACGAGGATGACTGGAGCGAGCTGCTAGCCCCAAAGGTGGACCTTAAGGAGCTCCCAAAAGGGCTAAGGTATGCTTTCTTAGGGCTTACTGAAACCTATCCTGTGATTGTGAATGAAAACCTAAGTGATCATGAGTTGCACTCGATCTTAACTGAGTTGAGAAAGTATAGGAAGGCCATTGGATACTCTCTAAGTGACATCAAGGGCCTTTCACCAATGCTTTGCACTCATAAGATTCACTTGGATAATGAGAACGCCTCTTCTATAGAACATCAAAGGCGTTTGAATCCTAATCTGAAAGAGGTTGTTAAGAAAGAGATTCTTAAGATTTTAGAGGCTGACGTGATATATCCCATAAGTGACAGCACGTGGGTTTCCCCCGTACATGTGGTGCCTAAGAAGGGATGCATAACGGTCATTAAGAATGACAAAGATGAGCTTATACCTACTAGAAAAATTACTGGACACCGTATGTGTATTGATTATAGGAAGCTTAATCTTGCTACAAGAAAGGATCATTTTCCCTTGCCTTTTATTGATCAAATGCTTGAAAGACTTGCTAATCACCCCTACTATTGCTTTCTTGATTGATATAGTGGATTTTTCCAAACACAAATCCATCCAAATGATCAGGATAAGACGACCTTTACATGCCCTTATGGCACCTTCGCTTATCGAAGGATGCCATTCGGGTTGTGTAACGCACCGGCTATGTTTCAGCGGTGTATTATGTCGATCTTCTCCGATCTAATAGAAGAGATGGTAGAGGTGTTTATGGATGACTTCTCGGTCTATGGTGCGTCCTTTTCTACGTGTTTGTTGAATCTTTGCAGGGTACTAAAGCGTTGTGAGGAGACAACCTTGGTGCTTAACTGGGAAAAACGCCACTTCATGGTTAAGGAGGGGATCGTGCTTGGGCATAAGATATAAGAGAAGGGAGTTGAGGTCGACAAGGCAAAGGTTGAAGTGATGACAAGCCTTGAGCCGCCAGTTAACGTCAAAGGAGTGAGAAGTTTCTTGGGACACGCCGGCTTCTACAGGCGCTTCATCAAAGATTTTTCTAGGATTGCACACCCTCTTACGCGGCTAATGTGCAAGGAGGCTGAATTCGTCTTTGATGATGAGTGTTTGCAAGCTTTTGTGACCATCAAGGAGGCCTTAGTATCCGCGCCTATAGTGCAAGCACCAGACTGGACTCTACCTTTCGAGATTATGTGTGCTGCTAGTGACTATGCCGTGGGAGCCGTTCTAGGCCAAAGGAAGGATAAGAAGCTGCACGTGATTTACTATGCTTCAAGAACCTTGGATGACACGCAAGCGAGGTACACCACTACAGAGAAGGAGCTATTGGCGGTTGTATTCGCCTTTGAGAAGTTCATGGCTTACCTCGTGGGTTCAAAGACCATTGTTTACACGGATCACGCGGCTTTGCGCTATATCTATTCCAAGAAGGACACTAAGCCAAGGCTTTTGAGATGGATCCTCTTACTCCAAGAATTTGACATGGAGATCAAAGACAAGAAAGGGATAGAGAACGGCGTTGCTGGCCATCTCTCTCGGTTAAGGATCAACGAGCCTCTTCCTTTAGATGATTCTCTCCCCGAAGAACTACTCATGGCAATCACTACGGCTGTCTGTGGGAACCTAGAAGGGCGCTTTGAGGAAGTTATGAGCTTCAAAGAGGAGGATCTCCGTTGGTACGCGAATATTGTGAACTACTTGGCATGTGGGGACTGCCTTCGCATCTTGACAACTACCATAGGAAGAAGTTCATGAGGGACCTGAGCCACTACTATTGGGATGAGCCCTATTTATACAAGAGAGGCGTTGATAACCTGTACAGAAGATGTGTGACAAAGGAGGAAGCAAGAGATATCATCTTTCATTGCCACGGGTCTTTGTATGGAGGGCATTTTGCTTCATTCAAAACCGCCACTAAGGTCTTCCAAGCCGGCTTCTGGTGGCCGTTCATCTTCAAAGACACCCATAAGTTCGTGATGAGTTGCGAAGCTTGTCAAAGAGAAGGGAATATCACTAAGAGGAATTAGATGCCCCAAGTTCCCATATTTGATGTAGACGTCTTTGATGCGTGGGGCATAGACTTCATGGGGCCGTTTCCTTCATCATACGGCAACAAGTTCATACTAGTAGCTGTTGATTACGTCTCTAAATGGGTTGAGGCCATTGCTTCCCCAACAACGACTATAAGGTGGTGATCAAGCTCATTAAGAGCATTATTTTCCCGAGGTTTGGAGTCCCCAAGGTGTTGATAAGCGACGGAGGGAGCCATTTCATCAACAAGCTGTTTGAAAAACTGCTATGGAAGTATGGCGTGAAGCATAAGGTAGCTACGCCTTACCATCCTCAAACGAGTGGCCAAGTGGAGGTCTCTAACCGTCAGATAAAGGCGATACTCGAGAGAACAGTTGGGACTACTCGGAAGGATTGGGCGGTGAAGTTAGATGACGCTTTGTGGGCTTACCGGACTGCTTTCAAGACAACCATCGGTACTACTCCTTTCACTCTTCTCTACGGCAAAGGATGTCACCTCCCCGTTGAGTTGGAACATAGGGCGTCGTGGGCTGTGAAGCGGCTGAATTTTGATCTGAAGACAGCTCAGGAGAAGCGATTGATCCAGTTGCACGAGCTTAATGAGCTAAGGCTGGACGCTTACGAAAGTGCTAGGATCTACAAGGAATGTACCAAGGCTGCTCATGACAAGAAGCTGGTACCTAAAGAGCTTAAGGAAGGGAGTTTGGTGCTGCTTTACAATTCAAGGCTCAAGCTCTTTCCAGGGAAGCTAAAGTCACGGTGGAGCGGTCCATATGAAATCAAGGAGGTATTACCTTACGGAGCTGTCATGTTGGTGGGGAAAAGTGGGAATGCATTCACAGTGAACGGACACAGAGTTAAGCCATACATGGCGAGTGCGTTTGACAAGGAGAGCACCTCAGTGCTTCTCGAAGACCCACCATCTGCCTAAAACAAGTAAAGTCTAGCTAAAGACGTTAAAGAAAGCGCACTTGGGAGGTATTCCCATGTCTATCCTGTACATATTTTGCTTTATTTATTGTCTAGTTTTATGTTTTTATCTTGTGAGTGTGTAAAAACAGGTATAAGGGATTGCAAGCAAAAATCTTAGATCCAAAAGGAGTGAGAAGGGGCGAATATCGTCTAGAGATCGAGTGGTAGATCGACTAATCCTAACTCGATCTTTACTAGATCGAGTTAGTGAATCGAGAGGAGTTAGTCGATCTAGACGAGATCGAGTGACAAGGTCGATCTAGATAAGCACGGATCGATCGGTCCCATCTAGATCGACCGATCTAAAATGTCTCGGGAAATTCTTGGAGTTTAGATCGATCTATCCAAAAATGAATCGACCGATCTATTTTCTCTCGGGAAAATCCTTCAAAGACAGATCGATCACTCGACTCGATCCATCACTCGATCTAAGCCGAATCGACCCCTGAATCGAGGACACATCTCGATCACGCGGACTCAGCCTAGTTGACCAAAAGTCAAGGAACAAGAGAGTATAATCGATCTAAGACTCGATTCTAGCCCAATCGAGTCACTGATCGATCAAATCTCTTGATCCAGCCATTATGAGCATGAGATCAAGTTCTAGATCGACCAAAGGGACTCGATCTCATGCCGAGGTAACAAAATTTTTCCCTCCCTTTCTCCTTTCCCTCGCTTTTTAATTTTTAATGGTGGTCAAGGCAAGAATCTTTGACCACGAAAGTTGTGCCTTAGCCACCTTTTGTCAGAAAACCGCTTTCATCACCCATGGCTTTAGATTTTTGTTGCCTTTATGTTTTCAACGAATTCACACTCTCTCATTTCTATTCTTGCGAATTTTAAATCAAGAGAGAGTGTTCTTCTTCCATTCCTAAAGGCATTGAGCTCTTGTCTTCGATCTTGCAAAGGTATTTCAAGATTTTTAATTAAATCTTTTCAAAATTTCCTATTGTCACCGCTTGATCGATTTTAGTTGCTAAGGGTTTTAACAATTTTTTTTAAGTAGCTAGAAATCAGGAAATAATCTAGATTTAATTCCATCTCTAGATTTTCTTTTCCTTTATCTAGATACAATTTTTATAAATCCCCCAAAAATCTAGGGTGTTAGTTGTAGATTTTTCCTTCTCGCTAGTCTCTTTCACGATTTCTCGCCGCCTTTGCTCACTCTTTTGTTTGAGAATCGTGTTTCAGGCACCAATGGCACCTAAGAGAACCAGAGAAGAGGCTGCCCAGAGAGAGGATGAACAACGAGTGGTTCAGGAAGAGGGAACTCAACAAGTTGAAGGGGAGGAACCTCAGCAAGTTAATGAGAGGACCCGTAGGACTAAGGATGAAAAGGCAGCGAAAAAGAGGTTAGAGAGGCTTCGCTTCGAGCCTACCAAGTTCGCGAGCAGAGACTTGCTGGAAAGGATGGGTCTCTTAGGGGATTTTGACTTCCTTCTCCAAAACATTGGGCTTGCTTGCATTTCAAGGATGGACTGTCCAACATATCGGCAAGTGACAATGGATTTTCTCTCTACCTTGGCGTTCTCCTATGAGAATCCGAGCCTCCCAACTCCCTCTCAAGGGCATCTCAGCTTCAAGGCAAGAAGCGGTCCTATCACCTTTCCATTGAGGAGCTTTGCCAAGCATATGGACTCAACACCGCGGCTAAGCAGGTGGAGTTTCCCCCACTCAAGAATGCCAACATCATATGGGACGTGCTTTGTGATGAAGAGTACAAAGCCAACACGGCTAAAATCAAGAAGGTGAGGAATCCGGTTCTGAGGTACACGCTCAAGTTGTTGGCGAACACCTTCAGCAGACGAGCCGTGTCTCCCACGGTGACGAAGACCGAGCAGTGTTTCCTCTTCCAAGGGATCAATAGGATACTATGCAGCAGCAAAAAAGAGAACCACGATCCGCTGATGGATGACCTCGGGAACGATGTCAACTACGGGTGCATTCTAGCCTCCTCCTTGGTGAAGTACAAGGCATACACTCTTAGATGCAAGGCAAGCTCAGCTTACATCGGAGGATTTCTCACGCCACTCTTCAGCCAAGCCGGTGTACCACTTCAAAGGTTCGAGCCTTGCGCAGATAGAGCCTTCATGGATGAGACCTACATGCGCAACACCGATAGTTTGGGACCTACGCCAGCTCCAGGATTCTTCGCCTATCAGTTCTACGATGACGGGGGGAAGAAGAATGTGTGCATCTTACCCAACGTTAAGGAGACTAACTTGGATAGCATCGGTACGATTCAGTTCTGCCCAACACACGAGGAGTGCTACGCCCCACTTGGTACGACAATGATGCCCATTCAGTCCACGTGAGAGCAGTCAGAGTCACCACCATCAGATGGCGCAATGCCAGCCCACTTTGAGCTTCCAAGGATGGACTTTGAGCTGCGGAACAAGGCTGAGAAGTTTCTTGCTTTAGTGGTAGAGGTGCAGCGAAAGATAACCAAGTGGTAAGGGAAGATGATCAAGAAGCTGGCCAAGAAAGTCAAGGCACTTCAAGGGAGCTCATCTACGAAGTCTAAGGGGTCCAAGAGTGAAGAGGTTAACCAGCCCGAGAAGAGTAAGAGATCAACTAGCGGTATTGTCATCCGTGAGCAGCAAGGCACCGCGCAACAAGCTCGCCATTCCGTTTATGGTTTCCCCACCGAGGATAAAGGAAAGGACATAGCCCGACGCTCCTCTAGCAAGAGCAGCTCCACTGCAACATCCTCAAGTTCCAGCCGAATCTAGCTCCAAGGTACCAACAACCTTCCATTGTACATACCATTCATATTTTCTTTGTCTTTGCATTGTGTTTTTAGCTCCTTTGAATTTGTTTGCCACTGGGACGGTGTCATTCAAGTTTGGGGGAGTATGTGTGTGGTTTGACATGTTTATTCTGATCTTATTTTCCCTTTAGCATCCTTGAGACTTCATTACATGAAAAATTGGTAAAATTTTTAAATTTTTTTAAGAAATATTCATGTAGTTGCATTCACATTGTTAAGCATTTTAGTATTGAGTCTAGAATTTTTAAGCATCTAGGTTGTTTACATTTGCATAAGGGGTTAAAGTTTTCTTAAAAAGGTGTTTAACTCATGAATAGTTTCAATATCCTAGTTATTAGTTCTCTAATGCTTTGCTCACACTTTGAAAGTAAGTTATTACCATGCTTGGATCACTAGTTTTGATTTTCGTGACTTGAATTGAACACTCATGATTTGAAACTTGTCCTATTAAGTGAGAACCCTAACTTGAATTTTTAAATATCACTCTTATGCGCTTGAAAATGAACACATGGATCTTAAAAATATTTAGGCTCACTTCCTCCTTTACCACTCTTTGTGAGCCTAAGTAGAACTCCCACCTTAACCCTTACCTTTCTTTGAGGCCAAGTTTTCGTGTGTGACATCATTGTGGTGCCTCTTCCGGTTTGAACTTAACATAAAGTGTTACGTTTAGGCGACATGGTTAGGTTCTCATATGATTGCTAGCTTTGTATTTTGAAGCTAGATGTAGGCTTAATGATATATCATGGTTTTTGCTGGTTTTTGACCATGATATAAGTCTTGTTTATAGAGTCTTTTTGGTATTTTTTGAGTCCTATAGAGTCTTTGCAGGTTTAGGTACGAATGGAGCATAATTATGGATTCTGGAACCTTTTGGAGCTATACTGAAGCTGTTGCTGAAAAGACCAAGTCGGAGGGCATTAAAGAGCAAGGTGTCGAACGACACCCACCTCTTGGTGTCGATCGACACCGATCGTGGTTGCGAAGAAGCGTTAAATCTCATTAGAAGAAATTGCAACTTGGCCCAGAAGTTTCCCACTATTTGCACTTTTGCCCCTGTTCATGTTTAGACTTGTATTTAGGTTTTTCTAAGCCATTGTTAGCGAGGTATTCTGAGAATTATTGAGACAAAGAGAGAGATTAGATTTAGAGCTTTTGGGGAGACAAATCCATACTCTGTAGAGAAAAATTTCGAACCCCTTTAATCTTTTACTCTATTTTCTTAATGCAATATTATTCAGTCATGATCTGTGCCTTTCTATGTCTGAGTAATCTGCTAGTTAGGTTTTGGGTTATTCAAAGGTTGATAATGAATTGTTAGAACTACAAAACTGGAAGGATAAATCATTTGGTTCTTCATCTTGTTTGCTTTAATACTGGTTTTAAGATTGATCACCTAGAAATCAGATCTTAGGTTGTTTAATAGATGTGGAAACATTGTTAATCACCAGAACTATCTTAGATGAGCAAAATAACTAGTTGCAAAGGAATTTGAACTAGTGGTTTTGTGAACTTATCGAACCTGATCTATAATGCATGTTTAGGTTGTTAGAGTTTTCAAAGGAATTTGGAATTATGGAATCTAATCATAGTTAATCTCTGCGACGGAAGTCGATTGGTTTTACACTAGTGTTTCGAGTTATAGAACGGTTTTAATAAATATTCCTTTCAGTCTGTGGTCTGCGATTTATGTCAACCTGCGAATTTCTCATTGCCTAGCGCTTGTCTCTATTGATTTTAAGGACCAACAAACCATCCTGATCTCATTGATTTCGCCAATATCTTAGTTTTATTTTATTACCTACTGCTTAGCTTTATTTGAATCTAAAATCTGTTGAGTGATAGTCTCAAGTCCTTGTGGATTCGATCCCTAAGTACTACCGTGATCTCTTAATTTGAGAGAGTAGTCTTAAGGGTTAATTTGAGCATATCAAATTTTGGCACCGTTGCCGGGGACTTAGATATCGCTTTCAGATTTTTAGTATTTGAATTTTGACTAAGTTTTTATTTTCTGTTTACTAACTTCTTTCACTTTTCTGTTGTCTATTTCAGGTGCATGCATAATCGCAGTACCAAAAGCAACAAAGACAAAGAACTTGTGACTTTAGGCATCGACGAACTCACCAAGCTAGAGAGAACCATCAGGAAAGCCAAAAAGCAGACTAAAATGATTGGACCACTTGTTCTGAGGACAGATGCTGAAGGTCATTTAGTTGACAGAGAAGGGAACTGAAGGAATGAGGATGGGCAGAGGATATATGAAAATGGCGTTGTAATTGAGGAGTAGAATGTACAACAGCAAGCTGCTGGAGATGCTGCTGGGCGTCATCCACAGAGGACTCTGGGAGATTACAACAGGCCAGATCAGTTCTATGCAAATAGAGCTGCAATCCGCCCACCTGCCTTTCAGAGGAATGACTTTGAGCTGAAACCCAGTTACTATCAGCTAGTAAGTCAGCATCCTTTCCATGGGCTTCCACATGAACACCCAATGGACCACATTGAAAAGTTTGAAGACCTGGCTTCAAGTGTTAAAGCCAATGGAGTCACCAATGACTTCCTATTCTGCAAGCTTTTCCCTCACTCTTTGGAAGGAGATGCAGCACATTGGCTCAAACAGCTGGCACCTGCTTCTTTGACTACATGGGAGGACACTAAATCTGCTTTCCTCAACAACTTCTATGATGATGCAAGGTCAGAAGAGTTGAGGAGAAACATCGCCACATTCTCCCAAGGTCCAACAGAAGCTTTTAAAGCAGCATGGGTTAGATTTAAGCTGTATCAAAGGGACTGCCCACATCATGGATTTAATGAAGTACAGCTGCTGGGAATCTTTTTCAGAGGTGTTGACTGGAAATACCAGATGGCTCTGGATGCAGCAAGCAATGGGAACTTCAACACAAGAGTCCCAGCTGATGCCATCAAGTTGATAGAGAACCTAGCTTCCAGCAACAGCACAAAGAATGCTGATTTTGAGAGACAAAAAAACGCTGGGGTGCAGGAAGTAATCAGTTTGTTGCTGAGATGAAAGCCAAGTTGGACTCTGTGCATAATCTCCTGGTTGGGAAGAAGTCTGTTCAGTTTGCTGCTGAGGTTGAGAGATTTGAGCCAGTTGAGGAGTTTGAAGAAAAAGATGTCAACTACATCAATGGAGCTGGTTTCCAAGGACAAAGGTACAACAATCAGCAAGGAAACAGAGGATTCAGTGGGAATATGCAGAGAAACAACTTCACAGGAAACCAGAGTTCTACTGGCTACACTCCCAAGCCTCAGTTTCAGAAGTCTGAGTACCAGAAGCCTTATCAGAACAGCAACTTCAACAGGAACTATGGTTCCTCATCCTATCAGCCTGCACCAGCACCATCAGCTTCAAGCAAAATGGAAGACATGCTTGAACAGTTGCTAGAAGGTCAGCAAAAGATTACAGTTGACTTCAATGGCAAGATTGACGCCTTGTATCAAGATCTGAATGGGAAAATCGAAGCTCTGAACACTCATGTGAAGACTTTGGATACTCAAGTGGCTCAAACTGCTGGGGCTGTGAAAAGACAGGATGGATTCCTTCCAGGAAGGACAGACACCAATCCAAGACACTCTGTTAACGCCATTACGCTGAGGAGTGGAAAGAATCTGCAACCAGTGCAGAAAAAGGGTTTTAGTACAGAAGGTTTCGAGCAGCTGCAGGAGTTTGAAGATGATGATTTCGAAAATTTCGAAGGGTGTCGATCGACACCAACCCCTCAGTGTCGATCGACACCAGAGGAAATTCGCAACTCCTCGACTCGAAGAGAACGGATATCGAACGAGGTCGACAAGTTGCCCGACACCGGATCGACACAACTCTCAGGAACTAGTGTCGATCGACACCCACCCCCTGGTGTCGATCGACGCCCACCACAGAAGCAAACTCCGAGTTCTCAGACTACAGAAAGTGCAGAAGAAAGGGTCTACAAGCCAAAGGTGCCTTATCCAAGGAACCAGAGGAAGTCTAAACAGGAACTGGAGGATGCTAGGATCAAAGCTATCATGGATGAGCTTGTGGTTGAAATCCCTTTGATAGATGCCATAAGGACTACACCTGTGATAAAGAGATATGTGAAAAGGATGATGACCAAGAATTTGGGGCTGGAACAAGGAACAGTGATGATTTCAGAGCAAGTGAGTGCAGTGATTCAGAATAAGATACCAGAGAAGCTGACTGATCCTGGGAGTTTTGTTCTGGATTGCACAATCTTTTCTAAAAGGTTTGAGAGGTCATTATGTGATATAGGGTCAAGTGTCAACCTGATGCCTCACTCAGTTGCTGTCAGTTTAGGTATGACTGACTTCCAGCCAACCAGAATATCTCTTATCCTAGCAGACAGGTCTGTGAGGATTCCTGAAGGCATTTTAGAAGATGTACCAGTCAAAGTGGGAGACTGCGTGATTCCCACAGACTTTGTGGTTCTGGCTTATGGTGAAGAACCAAAGGATCCCTTGATATTGGGAAGACCATTTCTGGCCACTGCATGCGCCATCATCGATGTCAGGAAAGGGAGAATTGCTCTGAATGTGGGCGATTTGGTGATGCATTTAGACATGGACAAGTTGATGCAGAGGCCAACAATAGATGGCCACACATTCTATGTGGACTCTCTCACCAGTCTTGCAGAAGAAATCTTCCAAGAGATGCATCCTGCAGACCCTTTGGAGAGGGCATTGACAGTTTCTGTAGAATCAACAGAGCATCTAGACAACATTGCTGCTGGGTATGTCAAGATGATGGATGCAAATGAGCAAGTCATGCAGCTGGTCGCACAACAAGAGCTGGTTGGGACATCTGTAAAAGCTGCAAAGCTAGGTGATTGGAGTGAAGAAAAAGCTTCCAAAATCGAACTCAAACAGCTTCCTGCAGGTCTAAGGTATGCCATTCTAGGACCTAATTCTACTTATCCTGTCATAGTTAGTGCTACCTTAAACAATGCAGAGCTCACCTTACTGCTAAGCAAGCTGCGCACTTTTCGCAAGGCTCTTGGCTATTCTCTTGATGACATTTCAGGTATCTCTCCAGAGTTGTGCATGCACAGGATACATCTTGAGGATGAGTCGAAGTCGTCAATCGAGAACCAGAGGAGGCTGAATCCGAACTTGCAGGATGTGGCCAAGAAGGAGATCATGAAGCTTCTGGCTGCTGGGATCATTTACCTGATTTCAGACAGCACTTGGGTCAGTCCAGTACATGTGGTTCCCAAGAAGGGAGGAGTGACAGTGGTGAAAAATGAGACGAATGAGCTAATCCCCACAAGGACCATCACTGGGCACAGGATGTGTATTGACTACAGGAAGCTCAACTCTGCTACAAGAAAGGATCACTTCCCATTGCCATTCATTGATGAGATGCTGGAGAGGTTGGCGAATCCCTCCTATTACTGCTTCCTGGATGGCTACTCTGGCTTTTTTCAGATCCCCATCCACCCAGATGATCAGGAGAAGACTACATTCACGTACATTTGCATATCGCAGAATGCCATTTGGACTTTGAAATGCTCCTGCGACATTCCAGAGATGCATGCTGTCCATCTTCACAGACATGATTGAGAAGTATATGGAGGTCTTCATGGATGACTTCTCAGTGTATGAATCATCTTTTAAGGACTGCCTTGACAACCTCTGTCAAGTGCTCGCTAGGTGTGAAGAAAAGCATCTAGTTCTGAACTGGGAAAAATGCCATTTTATGGTCAGAGATGGGATTGTGCTTGGGCATCGAGTTTCTGGAGAGGGTATTGAGGTAGACAGAGCCAAGATCGAAGTGATGACAAGTTTACAGCCTCCAGATTGTGTGAAGTCAGTCAGGAGCTTTCTCGGACATGCTGGATTTTACAGAAGGTTCATTAAGGATTTCAGTAAGATTGCAAGACCACTCACAGCTCTGCTTTGCAAGGATGTGAAGTTTGAATTTACTGAAGAATGTTATTTAGCCTTCCAGCAAATCAAGCAGGCTTTAGTAAGTGCCCCTATTGTACAACCTCCTGATTGGGATCTACCATTTGAGGTGATGTGTGATGCTTCAGACTTTGCAGTGGGCGCAGTATTGGGTCAGAGAAAAGACAAGAAGCTTCATGCAATCTACTATGCAAGCAGAACACTGGATGATGCCCAAAAGAACTATGCAACTACAGAGAAGGAATTGTTGGCTGTAGTATTTGCATTTGAGAAGTTCAGACAGTACCTGGTTGGATCTAAGGTAATTGTGCACACTGATCACTCTGCTCTCAAGTTCTTGATGCAGAAGAAAGATGCAAAACCAAGACTGCTGAGATGGATTTTGTTGCTGCAAAAATTTGACATTGAAATAAGAGACAAGAAAGGGGTTGAGAATTGAGTAGCAGACCATCTATCAAGGATTAGAATTGAAGATAACGTCCCCATTGATGATTTCCTGCCGGAGGAGAACATATGTCTCATTGAGGCAAGATTGCAGACTTCAGATACGGATGCACTGCAGTTTTCTCGAACTGCAAACAGGGTGTCGATCGACACCCACCACTTGGTGTCGATCGACACCAATCTCGATGCGAGCCATAATCGACCAGGATCGACATCTCCCTCGCCACCCAGGTCGTTGCTACCTAATGTCGGTCGACACACCCCATATAGTGTCGATCGACACCAGTCCCGAACTGCAACTAAGCTTCAACAGATCCTGCGTGATGTTTTCTCTCAGCCTATCTTCACAGTTGCAACCTCTTCTAGGCCTTGGTATGCTGATATTGCCAACTACCTAGCTGCAGACGAGGTCCCTGACACTCTCAAAAGGTATGAGAAGAATAAATTTATGAGGGAACTAAGGAGATATTACTGGGATGAACCATACCTGTACAAGTACTGTTCAGATGGAATCTACTGAAGATGCCTTGCAGAAACTGAGGTTCAGAATGTGCTTTTCCACTGTCATGGCTCTGAGTATGCAAGACACTTTGCTACCTTTAAGACTGTCTCCAAGGTTTTACAAGCAGGATTCTGGTGGCCTACAATGTTCAAGGATGCTCAGACATTCATCTCACAATGTGATGTCTGCCAAAGGAGAGGGAAGATCAGTAGAAGATATGAGATGCCACAGAACTTCATACTTGAAGTTGAAGTTTTTGACTGCTGGGGTATAGATTTCATGGGACCTTTTCCTTCATCCTATGGGAACAAACACATCCTGGTTGCAGAGGATTATGTCTCCAAATGGGTAGAAGCAATTGCCAGTCCACACAATGATGCTGCAGTGGTCCTGAAGCTGTTCAAAACCATCATTTTCCCCAGGTTTGGAGTGCCACGGATTGTGATCAGTGATGGTGGAAAACACTTTATCAATAGAGTGTTTGAGAAGCTGCTGCACAAGTATGGAGTTCATCACAAGGTTGCTACACCTTATCACCCTCAGACAAGTGGTCAAGTTGAAGTTTCCAACAGGCAAATCAAGGAGATCCTGGAGAAGACAGCAGGGAAGACTAGAAAAGACTGGTCTGCCAAGCTAGATGATGCACTTTGGGCCTAAAGGACAGCATTCAAGACACCACTTGGCGCCACACCATTCCATCTGCTTTATGGGAAAGCATGTCACCTTCCAGTGGAGCTTGAACACAAGGCAAGTTGGGCTGTTAAGAAGATGAACTTTGACTGGAAATCTGCAGCAGAGAGGCGCCAGGTACAGCTCAATGAGTTAGATGAGATCAGGCATCATGCTTATGAGAACTCAAAGCTGTACAAGGAGAAGACCAAAGCTTACCACGACAAAAAGATCCTTGCCAGACACTTTGAACCAAATGACCAGGTACTTTTGTATAACTCACGTTTACAATTATTTCCTGGAAAAATGCGTTCTCGTTGGTCAGGTCCTTTCACAGTCAAAGAAGCTAGACCATATGGCGCAGTTGTTCTGTCAACTCCAGAAGGCAGGGAATTTGTTGTCAATGGGCAAAGGGTGAAACATTACTGGGCGCAAGCCGCAATTCCCGAAGGACAGATTGTACCTTTGGCAGATGCACCCACAGCCTGATCCTGAGGACAGTCAAGGTAATGACGTTAAATGGGCGCTTGGTGGGAGGCAACCCACTGGTAAGTGTACATACTTAGTCTAGTTTTTGATTTTTACTAACTTATTTTCGTGGTATTCAGTCATAAAAAAAACAAAAAACGAGCAGGGTGTCGAGGCGAGCACCTGTCGACCACGGTCGACACCCTGATCGGCACTGACCAGTGTCGATCGACACCCACCCCCTGGTGTCGATTGACACCCTCATTAATCAGGTAAGTTTTCTTTAACTCGTCGGGTTCTTCGTCTTCTTCCTCATTCTCCACAAACCCGAAAACTCTCATACTTTCCCCAAATTCGCAACTTCCTTGTTTGTTGACGGATCTGAGTGATTCAAAAGCCTAACCTGGGCGGAATTTCGTGCTGATTCTGAATATATAACTCACTCATTCGATCTGCAAGGTATGACACTCGAAATCCTACTTTTTCAGTTCGACCCCAAGATTTGAAACTTCCGATTTGGCATGTTTTAGCTTGATTTAGGACTTGAATCATGCTCCTCTAGGTTGTTTAGGAAGAATTATGCCTTGCCCTTTAGTCATAATCACTTGTTTTGCAAAATTTAGAAATTTTCGGATTGATGAAGAATTTTGCAGAACTAGGTCCGAATTTGGGGTTTTAGACTGGAATTGTTTGTGATTAGTGATCACTAAGTTGCTGGTTAGGTTCGCCATTGATGAATTAGGCCAGATTTTGACTTTTCGAAATTTCGATTTTTGGCCTGATTTTGGGATTTTTCGGTGTTCTTGGTTTTCTGCGTGCAGATGGCTCGACGAAACAGCAAACGATCACGCACGGAGCCCGGAGAATCCTCCAACCCCGCACCTGCTATACCAGCTCTTCCTCCATGGCCTCGGAGAGAAGGGTTGAGGATCCCAATGGAGAGAGCTTGGGAGGATACTCCGGCGAAGGAAGTCGCAAAGCGCGATTGCATCTTCCGCGACATCAGCGAAGAGTGGGATGACTATGACACGTTGTTCTACAACGCGTGGCTCAAGATGGACTTTGCACCAACACGGTTCGCAGATGAGACTACATTGCGCCACCTCAGGCTCAAGGAGGAGGCTCTGCGCGTGCTGCAGAAGATTAGCTTGGGTACCATGCCGACCAAGCAGTACGATCTATACCCTGAGCTACTCCGCCAGTTCATTGCCACAGCGAGGGTGTATTACACCAATGACATCGTGAGGAGAGCAGATGAGGGCATTCTCACATTCCTCATCAGAGACATCAGATACAGGATCACATTTCCTGAGCTCTGTACCATCTTCGGGTTCGATCCAGAGCGCACTGGCGTCTCTCTCCCGACACCGTTTCCTGACCTGCAGAGTTACTGGTCCCATTTCGGGAATGGAGTTTATGACTCCAAGCGGTCTACTCAGACTGATGTGCGCCACCCGCTGCTGCGCTACCTGGTCCGCCTTTTCTCCACTACCCTCCTGTGCAAGTCTGAGCCAGGGAAGATGAGAGTTTCTGAGCTGACTCTCCTGTATTACGGCATTGAGGATGTTCTGACAAAGGAGTACCCAGTTGACAGCGATGTCAACATGGGGGCCATTTTTGCCCATCACTTGGCTTCGCTGAAGACCAAAGCGTTCACTGGAGCTCGGGGCAAGCCCGAGAGTATTGGCAGTCTCCTCACCCCCATCTTCCGCCATTTCCGCAATGACACTTCGACTTGCAGAGTTGTGTCTGAGCGCCACCTCATTGACCTGGATTATTTGAGGAGGACACATTGGATCACAGGAGATGAGCCACTTTGGAGCTTCCAGCCTGATGCTACACTGCTACGATCTGCGCCAGCTACTAGGCGTAGAGGAGGATCTTCCCGCGCTGCTGCTTCTGCTGCTGAGGATGCGCCTGTTGAGAGTCATGCTGGAGGTTCCTCTCGTCACCCGTCACTACCACGTACGATGCCTCCACCGATTGGTCCCCATACACTTCCACCGACCCCCGAGATTCCGATGGAGCAGGCCACTTTTCAGCGCTACATAGTGCAGAGTATTCAGGCATTGTGGAACGCTGTCTCGGTGATCTCCAACTGCGGTTGTGTGCGCCCCCATTCACTTGATACTGAGGATGAGGACTAGTTCCTCTATGTTACCTGGTTACTTTTCCTTTTCCCTTTGTACTTTTTCATTTTCTGTTGAGTCAGTTTTGTGTCTTTGTTTTGAGTCACTTTGTCAGCTTGGTATTTGGTTTTGAAATCTGTTTGAACTGATGAGATTATGGATTATGTTGTTGCTTTTAATTGTTTGCTTGAGTGTTCTTAACAGTCCTGACTTTGGAGAACATCAGCTAACAATCTAACTTGCAACAAGTATACATGTTTGGGTCATCCCATTCTGTTTTCGGACAGGGTGTTGATCGACACCAACCATGTGGTGTCAATCGACACCACGCGCAATCACAGGTACCCCTTTCTCATCTCGGTACAAATCGTTTCATTACCTCTTTCTACCAACTCCTTGCTTAATAACACTGGGGACAGTGTTGTTTAAGTCTGGGGGAGGTCGTTGCTGATATTGTTTACATTGTTTTGTATATATAGAGTCTCAAAGTTGAGTCAAAACCTGTTTTGTTGAGTCAAAATTTTTGAAATTGTCAGTTTTTCTTGGAACAAACCACAAAACATTAATGCTTATAAGAACCATTGCCACAAGTGTTGATTACAAGTCTTACTAAGTTGAAAGTCATAGGTAGATCAGTCTAGCAATGAAGGTTTAGGTTCTTAGAGAATCTGGAAAATTTGCTCCTAACTCCACTTAAATGAACTTAAACTTATTGTCTTGGTTCTGGATTCTCTTTGATCTTGATTCTCTCTTCTAACACTTACAAGTATGTTAAGACACAGTTTCTCTTTGATCTTCCCTGAATGAGCTTAAAAGATTTTGAGTCAAAAGTTTGGTGCATTCATGACCCTGTCTCCTCACAAGGAACACAAGTATTGAGTAGCACCAATTCTTAGACTATTACAAAAAAAAAAATGAGAAAGAGCTTAAAATAATTTTATCAGAAAGAAAGATCAAGGGAAGAGAAAATAGGAGAACTGTGTTGAGACTGCTTAGTTCAGTTGTTTAGGAAGGGGAAAGAATCTATAAGTGATTGAGATGATAAAACCTTGATGAAACATCACTTAGACAAAAATAAGGAGTTTAGCAGTAGAGATTTCGGATTTCTTGAAGGAGCTTGAACTGGATTTGAAAGATTCGCTACGCCTGTGATGATTAGACTGAAATTTGATCATGTGTTGACTCTGTGGTATGTGGATTCGAAAGTGTTAATCAATGTGGTGTTCCTGATGTCTGACTGATTTTTTATGTGTTTTCAAACCTCTACTCTAGGCCATGTCTGATGTTTGCTTGAGGGCAAGCAAAAGATAAGTCTGGGGGAGTTGACTGATGTTTTTACTGGTTTTTGACCATGATATAAGTCTTGTTTATAGAGTCTTTTTGGTATTTTTCGAGTCCTATAGAGTCTTTGCAGGTTTAGGTACGAATGGAGCATAATTGTGGATTCTGGAACCTTTTGGAGCTATACTGAAGTTGTTGCTGAAAAGACCAAGTCGGAGGGCATTAAAGAGCAAGGTGTCGATCGACACCCACCTCTTGGTGTCGATCGACACCGATCGTGGTTGCGAAGAAGCGTTAAATCTCATTAGAAGAAATTGCAACTTAGCCCAGAAGTTTCCCACTATTTGTACTTTTGCCCCAGTTCGTGTTTAGACTTGTATTTAGGTTTTTCTAAGCCATTGTTAGATTGATCACCTAGAAATCAGATCTTAGGTTGTTTAATTGATGTGGAAACATTGTTAATCACCAGAACTATCTTGTATGAGCAAAATAACTAGTTGCAAAGGAATTTGAACTAGTGGTTTTGTGAACTTATCGAACCTGATCTATAATGAATGTTTAGGTTGTTAGAGTTTGCAAAAGAATTTAGAATTCTAGAATCTGATCATAGTTAATCTCTGCGACGGAAGTCGATTGGTTTTACACTAGTGTTTCAAGTTATAGAACGGTTTTAATAAATATTCCTTTCAGTCCGTGGTCTGCGATTTATGTCAACCTGCGAATTTCCCATTGCCTAGCACTTGTCTCTATTGATTTTAAGGACCAACAAACAATCCTGATCTCATTGATTTCGCCAATATCTTAGTTTTATTTTATTACCTACTGCTTAGCTTTATTTGAATCTAAAATCTGTTGAGTGATAGTCTCAAGTCCTTGTGGATTCGATCCCTAAGTACTACCGTGATCTCTTAATTTTATAGAGTAGCTCTAAGGGTTAATTTGAGCATATCACTTAGGATAAGTTTGGGGGATCATTGGGGTTGCTTTCATGTTTATATGCTTTCGGTTTCAAAAGAGTTTGGTATTTGAAGTGAATAAAAGGTATTAAGTGAAATGTTTTATGTTTAAAATGTATAATGCTCCAATAAATTCAGAAGATGCCTCTCTCAGGTTAAAAAGAAAAAAAAAAAGAGCCTAAGTGCCAAAAATAAAAAGAAAAAAAAAAAGAAAGAAAAAAAAAATAATAAGAGAGCTATCAATAAGAAAAATAAGGAGTTTAATATTTTCAAACCTTTTCACTAGCCTAAAAGAGTTAAGATGATTTCTATTTTTGGGGTTTGCTAAGCTTTTGCTTTGGAGATAAGGGTAGATTTTAGGAGGGTGAGTGAGCTTAAAAGAAAGAAATGAGAGGGGTTTTAGGATCATTGTTAGTTTACATGGGTAGATGAGAATCTGATCATGTATGCATCAATTGTCTTTATCTTTAGCATTATGCATAAAGTTCTTATCATTTTCGAGAGAAACCCTTTGCTTAAAATAAACCCTCTTTAAAATGTGATCATTCTATGCTCATAGCCTTTATCCTTAACCAAATATGTTTTGCTTTAAAGTGCATAAGTTTGATTCATGGTTCGGTCATTTATAAATGTTGAAGGATGAGTTTCTTTGATTGTTTAGAATAGGAGAGTCATGATCTAAAATTCTTCGTGCGATGAGTATGACTAAGTTCTTTGGAGTATGAGTGTGTGTATTGCATTATAGAACTAGTAACTAGGACGTTGACATTGATTCATTTGAAGGACACCTTTGCAAGAAGCTTAAACCCCCGTTTGTTTTAAAACCTCTCTCCCTTTTTTAATTTTGTTCGCTTGGGGGCAAGCAAAAGGTAAGTTTGGGGGAGTTGATATAGCTGCATATTCCATGCATTTTGCATACATATAAGTTAGTTTCTCACGCATATACATTGCATTTTAAGTTAGTTTGCATCACTTTAGGTCCTAGAGTGTTCTTGCACCAGCATATGCATATTTCTTGCATTTTGCATCACATAAAGGTTGTTTTCGGCTACTTTGGAGTCTTGGAGGGTTCGTGGACGTGCTGAGTCTCGTGAGGAAGTTTGTAGACACTTGGAAAAATCAGGATTGCACGCTATGGACCTGAGATCGAGTAGCAGATCGAGCAAGGCAGGTCGATCTAGACGAGATCGACCAGAAGATCTAGTATGGAGATCGATTTGGAGTACGGACGTAGACGACGCCATACAGATCGAGTACCGGATCGAGCTTCCAACCCGATAAGCATAAGATCGACTCGGAGATCGACCAAGAGCCGCCCGATTCAAGACATGATCGATTGCCTGATCGAGCTTTGTGATCGATCCCAGACCAACCTTATCCGTCCAGCCTGTTTTTGGACCGTAGCGAAGGGGGGGGGGGGGGGGGGGGGGGGGGGGGACCATTTGCGGTTTGGCCATTTTAGGCAAAGACCAACGATCCCTTTCATGATCCCGTTTTGTCGACTACTTTTTATCACCTCTCTCGTTTTTAGGCGATTCGCCATTGTTAGACTTCGAGCTTTTTCTTGCTTTTCTTTTGAATATTGGATCATTTAAGTTAAATCAATCGTCTTTCATGTTTAGTTCTTTGTTTATTGCATTTCGTATGGTTTATTTCATGTGTCGCGAGTAGTTTCATTGGGTTTTGGGGTTGAGAGGATTCAAAGGGGTCGAAAAGGTTTTCAAGTATGGTGTTTTCTTGTTCTTCATGGCTTTCTCTTCTAGGATGTCGAGTTCTTAAGGCTTAAAGAGTCTCACGCCAAGATCTTTATGATCAGAGTGACCTCTTACCTTGAAAAGATCCAGAGATCTCTGAAAATCGCCTCCTAGAGACTAGTTACTCTTTCCCAAACGCCATGGTAGTTTAGAGGACTAATTAAGCCGCGTGTTTGAAATCTGGTTTCCTTGCCTTTCAATCTCTTCTTCCGCCAAACGCCATGGGTCTGGAGGAGAGAATGAAGGAGTGATTCATACCGAAAGCCATAGATGGATCTTGTTTTGTTTTCAAGGCTTAGGGAACCTCACAAAGTGAGTAGATCTAAAGTTTTCATCCCAAGCTTAAACCTTTGAAACCCCTGAACATGAATCTCAACCTTGTACCCTTCTTTTAGTATTTCTTAGTCCCTGTTGATGATTCCCTTGTTGCTTGTTCGCACCCTGGTCATTAGATTCGCTTTAGGTTAAACTGCTTTCTAGATCGATCGTTATTGCTCATCAAGTGGTCGATCCAGTGGTCTATCCACTAGTCGATTTTTATAAATTCCTAGCTTTGCATTTTTATTGTTTGGTCTGTTCCTAGTAGTAGTTTAATCGCTTCTAGTATTTTTAAAATAGTTTTGCCCTGCATTCAATCATTGCATCTAGTTTTTAGGATTTTTACAAACCATTCGTCAATTGCTTAGTTTTACATAATCTTTGCATTCTCATTGAACTTTCTAGCTCCTAGGATTAGATTGACTCCTCTTGCATTGTACTACAACTAAGTGCTGGTTGAGTTTTGATAACCTCCTGTTGCATTTGCTCATCCAAGATAAAATTTCGTTATCACTTGCCCACTTGTATCAGATTCATTGACATACCCAGCAGTTGTGTCTTCTTAATGCTCCATGACAGGCTCATCATCATTAGAAGTTCTTACAAAAAAGGTTTGACCATCAATGGTAGAACTCCTTCTTAACTTATCCATGTCAAAGTTGATGACAACATCCCAAAGATCAAGCTCAATATTCCCTTTTCTCACATTAATGATGGCGCCAGCAGTAGCCAAGAATGGTCTTGCCAGAATAAGAGGATCTTTAGGTTCTTCAGCATATTTCAGAACTACAAAGTTTGTGGAAATCATGCAGCCTTTGATGTTAACAGGAACATCCTCTAAGATCCTTCTGGGGTTCTTATGGATCGATCTGCTAGGATGAGAGAGATCACAGCTGGCTTGAACTCAGTCATTCCAAGTCTAGCAGCAACCAAGAAAGGCATCAAGTTAATACTTGACCCTAGATCACATAGAGAGTGGGGAAAACGTCCTGCAGAGATTGAGCACTCAAGCACAAAGGTCCCTGGATCAGATAGCTTCTCTAGAATTCTTGTTTGAGTGATGGTATTGACTTGTTCAGAAACAGTCACTTTCTTCTTCTGATTTGAGGATTGCACTGATGTCTCTGGTAAGCAATGCGCCTTCCTCAGGACTGACACCATTCACAACCATTCTCTTTACATACCATCTTAGAGCTGGTGAAAGCTTGACTGCATCTACAAGAGGCATCTCAACCATCAGCTTATCTATCATAGCTTTGCATCTGGCTTCTTCTATCTCCTGTTTAGACCTTCTAGGATGCTTGGGGAAGGGTATCTTGGATTTATATGCTTGCTCCTTGCTATTATCGGCAGTTACAGTCGAAAAATCGTCATTCTTGGGTGGGTGACGACCGTCACCAGGATGGTGATGACCGTCACTCACCTGTAATGAATCGCGACTTTCTGTTTCAATCTGGTGACGAGCGTCACCAGTTTCTGAAGAAAATTTGTCGGGGCTTGCAATTTGGGTGACGAGCGACACCCTCCTTGGTGACGCTCGTCACTGATCTCTAAGACAGCAAAAATTTCATCTTCAAGCTCTATTTGTTGCACGATTTGCTCTGCACTCATCCTATTATCCTGCACTTTTTCAAGCTCCTTTTCAGTCATGACTGTGATGGCATTAACTTGGTGCTTAGGATTTATATCAGTCCTTCCAGGAATGAATCCCTCTTGCCTTTGAACAGCTTCTGCAGTTTGAGCAACCTGCACATCAAGCTTCTTCATAAGAGAGTTCAGACTCTCAATTTTCCCATTCAGGTCTTGATACAGCAAATCCATCTTGCCATTGAAGTTCACTGTCATCTTCTACTGTCCTTCAAGTAACTGCTCCAGCATAGCTTCCATCTTATTGTCTTGTGGAGGTGCAGTTTGGTAGGAAGAAGAACCAAAATTTCTGCTGTTTTGGTAAGGTTTCTCAACTTCAGTCTTCTGGAATAAGGGCTTAGGAGTGTAACCAGGCGTGCACTGTCCTCCTGTAAAGGTACTCTGCTGATTATTGCTGTTGTAGCCTCTATTCCATTGCTAATTTCCAAACCTTTTACTCTGAAAACCCCCTCCATTGATGAAATTAACATCTTTCTGCTCAAATTCTTCAGGATTTTCGAAACTCTCCACTCCTGCAGCAAACTGAACTGACTTCTTTCCCACCAAGAGGCTGTGCATACTGTCCAGCTTAGCCTTAACTTCAGCAATCTGATTTCCATCATCCACACCAGCTTGTTTCATTCTCTGAAAATCTGCATTCTTATTGCTGTTGCTGCAGACCAAATTCTTAATCAACCTGATCGCCTCCTCTGGTCTGTTGGTGTTGAAGTTTCCTGCACTTGCTGCATCCAGCGCCATCAGGTATTTCCAGTCAATGACTCTGAAGAAGATCCCAAGTAGTTGCACCTGAATGAAGCCATGATGAGGACAATCCCTTTGATAAGACTTAAACCTGATCCAAGAAACCTTAAAAGCTTCAGTAGGACCTTGTGTAAAGGATGTAATTTTCGTCCTCATGTCTTCTGATCTTGCATCATCATAGAAGTTGTTCAGAAAGGTATTTTTAGTGTCTTCCCAAGTGGTCAATGAAGTAGGTTCCACTTGCTTCAGCCAATATGCAGCTTCTCCTTCTAGAGAGTAAGGGAAAAGCTTGCAGAACAGAAAGTCATTGCTAACACCATTAGCTTTGACCCTAGAGGCCAAATCCTCAAACCTCTCAATGTGATCCATAGGATACTCATGAGGTAAGCCATGGAATGGATGCTGGCCAACCAGCTGATAGTAGACAGGTGTTACCTCAAAATCGTTCCTCTGGAAGGCAGGAGAGCGGATTGCAGCTCTGTTGGCATAGAACTGATAGGTCTGTTGTAGTCACCTAGAGTCCTCTGAACAAAACGCCTAGCAGCGTTATTGGCAGCAACATGGACTTCAGCGTCTTCTGCCACTTGTTGAACCTGCTGTTCAAAAATGACATTCCCCTCTTGATCAATCCTCTGCCCCTATTCATTCCTCCTGTTTCCTTCTCTGTCAACCAAGTGACCTTCTGCATCTTCAACCAAGATAAGTAGAGCGACCATTGTAAATTGCTTCTTAACTTTTCTGTTAGTTCTCTCCAACCTAGCGAGTTTGTCGATGATCAAAGCCACAAGCTCCTTCTCCTTGTTGCTTCTGGTACTGCGATTAAGCATACACCTGAATCCAGCACAAAGAAAAGAAACTAAAAGTCAGTAAACAAATTAAAACTTAGACAAAATCCTAAAACTAAAAATCGATAGGCAGCTATTACTCACCGGAAACGGCGCCAAAAACTTGATAGGGCTCAGGTTTTACCCAAATAAAAACTACTGCAAGTGCACAGCAAAACAGTTGT
Source organism: Thlaspi arvense (assembly GCA_911865555.2). Lineage (NCBI taxonomy): Eukaryota > Viridiplantae > Streptophyta > Magnoliopsida > Brassicales > Brassicaceae > Thlaspi > Thlaspi arvense. The sequence continues at coordinate 20,390,188 of OU466860.2, forward strand.
AGTACAAGGGGTATCGAATCCCAAGAGAGTAATGTAAACTACACTATCGAATATAGGTTTGGATTAAGCTAAGCAGAATGTAATGTAAGTGTTGCGAATGATTAAATAAAAGTAAGCAAACGAAATAGTAGTTGTTGATCTAAGTTTCAGAAGACTAAAAGCGCTAAGTCAGGAAAGTTCGCAGCTTGAATCCGAGAATGTAAAATGCATGAAATCAGGAATAGTTAAGAACTGTTTTGAACATGAATATCAAATATATAACTAATCAATTCTCATTGCAGAAGTTAACTATGTTTAAATCAGAGAGTTTCAATTCTCTTTGAAAACCCTAACAACCTAAACATGCAATATGATCAGATTCAATTGTTTACAAAACTCCTAAGCCAAATCTCTTTGCACTAAGTTGTTTTGCTCATCAAATACTAGATCAGGTTATCAATTACGCTCTCACATATATTTAACAACCTATGATTTTCGGATTTCTAGATGATGTGTCTAAGAAATTCAATTTTAAAGCAAACATAGATGAAAAACCAAAAGATATTCCTAACAGGTAGCAATTCTACAAACTCCTCATCAACCTTTGAAAAAGCCCTAACTTAACTAACAAACTACTCAGACATGGTGATTTGAGAAAACATCATGAATAGAATAGATTGCATAAAAGAAATAAGAAGTGAAGATGAAGGAGTTCGAAATCTGCTCTAAAGGAGTATGATTTGTCTCTCCAAAAGCTCTTCTACAAATCTCTCTCTCAAGCTCTCTAAAATAATAAGATACAAGATATCTGCCAAAACATTGGCTGAAAAACCTAATATACACGCTAAAACACGATCTGGGGCCTTTTTGTAAATACTGGAACTTCTGGGCCAATTCTGAAAATAATCCTCTATCTTTTAGAAAACAACCACGACCCCTTCCTTTCTGGGTGACGAGCGTCACCTGTTGGGGTCGGTTTTCACCCTAGCGAGATCAACGGAAAAATGGCTAAGTATAGAACTGATTCTTGGCGATGCCCAGACTTTGCACGAGCGAAGCCGGTCACCTCGCCCTAACCGTGCACGGGCGAGGTGAACCGTGCAAAACCCGGGCGAAGCCAATCACCTCGCCCAAAACGTGTACGGGCGAGGTGAACCGTACAAAACCCAGGTGAAACCAACCACCTCGCCCAAACCGTGCACGAGCGAAGGTGAACCGTGCAAAATCCGGTCAAAGCCAATCACCTCGCCCAAACGGTGCACAGGCGAGGTGAACCGTGCAAAACAAGGACGAAACCATTCACCTCGCCTAAACCATGTATGGGCGAGGTTAACCGTGCAAAACCAGGGCGAAGCCAATCACCTCGCCCAAACTTTGCACGGATGAGGTGAACCGTGCAAAACCCGGGCGAAGCCAATCACCTCGCCCAGACCGTGCACGGGCGAGGTGTACCGTGCAAAACCCGGGCGAAGACAATCACCTCGCCCAAACCGTGTACGGGCGAGGTGAACCGTGCAAAACCCGGACGAAGCGAATCACCTCGCCAAAACCGTGTACGGGCGAGGTGAACCGTGCAGAACCCGGATGAAGCCAATCACCTCGCCCAAACCGTGTACGGGCAAGGTGAACCGTGCAGAACCCGGGCGAAGCCAATCACCTCGCCCAAACTTTGCACGGGCGAGGTGAACCGTGCAAAACCCGGGCGAAGCCAATCACCTCGCCCAAACCATGCACGGGCGAGGTAAACCTCAAGTCAAGCCCAAAGGCGAAGGCCCACGAAGCATTAAGGCGAAGCCCCAAGTCAAGCCCGAGGCGAGGCTTCATGCAAGTGGGCCGAGCCCAAATCCGCGAAGAAGTCTGAAGCGGTGTTTACCCTAGAAAACGAAGACTATACCATTCAGTGTCCTCACCACGGCTTCAGTGAAGAGACTCTCCTAAGCATAATATACCGTGGAGCCTTACCAAAGATCAGAATGTTGCTTGCCACGGCTAGTAAGGGCAATTTTCTTGGTCAAGAAATGGAAGAGGGTATGGAGTTAATCGAGAACTTGGCTTTGAGTGACTGCAACTACGCCGAAGACTATGACCGTGCACCACGAGGATCTGAGCTAGAGTCTCACAAGAAAGAGCTCAAGTTGCTGCATGAGAAGATAGACAAGTTGGTGCTTGCAAACCAGAAGCATGTACACTTTGTGGGTGAAGCCGAAGAAGTCTTAGAGGAGTAAGACTTGAGCCAAGAAGAAGCTAACTGGATTTCTGGTCAGAACTACAACAAGCCTCAGGGTTATTCACAAGGGTACCAAGCCAACAACAATCTCTCTTACAGGAGTACAAACGTTGACAACCCTAAAGATCAAGTGTACCCCCCTCAGCAAGCAAAGCCGTTTGTTCCTTATAACAAAGGTTTTCAACCGAATAGTGGCTTTCAAGGGCAGAGGCAAGGGGACTTTCAGGGTCAGCAGCAACAGCAAGGCAACAAAGGCTACACTCCTATGTTTCCTCCGGCCTTCGTTCCATAACAACAACAGATGCAACCCCAACCCCAAGATCCGGTACAAGCGATGTTCCAGCAGTTGCTTCAAGGTCAAACTTCTACTAATCAGAAGTTTGCCGAGATGAACAACCGCCTTGACTCCTCTCTTACTGACGTCCAACACAGATAACAAACCTGAACAACAAGATCAAGCAGTTAGAGAAGGGCAAGGCTACTACAAGCTGTCAGAGCAGCTTACCGGGCAAGTGTGAGCAGAATCCCAAGGAATACGCCAACTCCATTACATTGAGGAGTGACAAAGAACTTCCACCGCTAGTGCTACTTAGACCAATGAGGACATTGTAGTCCAAGAGGGGGAGGGTAAGCTTTCAGCTGATGAAGAAATCACCTTTGATAATGTGTGGATTGAGAGGCCAAGGAAAGGAAAAAAAGTAGCTGTAGAGAAAAAAGTGGAGCAAGCTACTAAGGAGAAGGATGCTTATATGCCTCCACCGTATGTACCGAAGCTTCCTTTTCCTGGTCGCTTCAAGAAACAGCTGATAGAGAAGCATAGACTCTTATTTGAGAAGCATCTAAAGGACGTTGAGATCAAGTTGCCTCTTGTGGATTGTCTAGCTATGATGCTGAAGTGTGCTAAGTACTTCAAAGACACCCTTACAAAGAAGAACAAGGAGATTAAAGAAGTTTTGGTTCTTAGTAAAGAGTGTAGTGCTACTATCCACAGAGAAATAGTGCCTAAGAAGCTAGGAGATCTAGGATCCTTCACCATTCCTTGCGCTTTGGGTCCATTGAAGGTTAAGACCTGTTTATGTGATTTGGGAGCAAGTATCAATCTCATGCCCCACTCTATAGCAAAGAAGCTAGGTTTCACACGGTTCAAAGAGTGTAAGATCTCCCTTGTGTTAGGTGACAAAAGCGTAAGGCTTCCAGTAGGTTTGATAGAAGATCTTCCAGTGAGAATAATGTTCAAACCGGTGACAAAAGCGTAAGGCATCGGTCAATGTACCAACCGACTTTGTTGTGGTTGAGATGGACGAAGAGCCTAAGGATCCGCTTATACTTTGAAGTCCACTCCTTGCAACCGCTGGAGCAATCACTGATGTAAAGAATGGGAAGATAGCTCTGCACCTTGGCAAGGACATCAAGCTGGATTTTGATGTCAATGAGGTCCTGAAGAAGCCAACCATAGAAGGACAAGCATTCTACATTGAAACGTTGGATGCTTTAGCCGACGAGTTACTTGAAGAGTTGGCACAAGAGCATCACTTGAAGCTGGCTTTGACTAAGGAGAGAGGAGAATATGGTTTCTTGAATGAGAAAACCCAATAGTATATTAATCTTCTCGATTCTAGGAAAGTTGTGAAGGAAGATGAAGGCGGATGCCTAGAGATCGATCAGGAAATCGACGAGCTCACTCGATCCAGGATCAAGATCGACAAGAAGATCGAGGAAGGTGGTCGATCCAGCAAAACAATCGATGGGAAGATCAAGAGAAGCCAATCGATCAGTTCAGAGAACGAGACGAGGACTCGATCTCCTGCTCGATCCATATAAAATCGAGTGGGTGAATCATGTGAAGTTACTCGATCCGGACCAGAACGAGTGGAAGATCGACTAGATGACTCGATCTCGGAGAAGAAAACGGTTCAAGAAAGCAGACTTAAGGCTATCTCTCGGGTTCTAAGGAGGCCACTGAGGACGGCAATGTCAACACGAGCCACGAGGATGACTGGAGCGAGCTGCTTGCCCCAAAGGTGGACCTAAAGGAGCTCCCAAAAGGGCTAAGGTATGCATTCTTAGTGCTTAATGAGACTTATACCGTGATTGTGAATTAAAACTTGAGTGATGATGAGTTGCACTCGCTCCTAAATGAGCTGAGAAAGTATAGGAAGGCCATTGAGTACTCTCTAGTGACATCAAAGGCCTTTCACCAATGCTTTGCACTCATAGGATTCACATAGATAATGAGAACTCTTCTTCTATTGAACATCAAAGAAGTAGTTAAGAAAGATATTCTGAAATTGTTAGTGGCTGGCGTGATATACCCCCTCAGTGACAGCACGTGGGTTTCTCCTGTCCACGTGGTGCCTAAGAAGGGAGGGATCACGGTCATTAAGAATGAAAAAGATGAATTGATTCCTACAAGAACCATAACTGCTCACCGAATGTGTATAGACTATAAGAAGCTTAAGTCAGCTACTAGAAAGGATCATTGTCCTCTTCCTTTTATTGATCAGATGCTTGAAAGACTTGCTAATCATCCTTATTATTGCTTTCTTGATGGTTATAATGGTTTCTTTCAAATACCAATCCATCCAAACGATCAAGAGAAGATGACCTTTACATGCCCTTATGGCACCTTTGCATATCGTAGGATGCTATTCGGGTTGTGTAACGCACCAGCAACATTCCAGCGGTGCATGATGTCGATCTTCTCTGATCTTATAGAAGAGATGGTAGAAGTGTTTATGGATGACTTCTCTGTATATGGTGCGTCTTTTTCTGCTTGTTTGTTGAATCTTTGCAAGGTAGTTAAGCGGTGTGAGGAGACAATCTTGGTGCTGAACTGGGAGAAGTGTCACTTCATGGTGAAGGAAGGGATTGTACTTGGCCAAAAGATATCAGAGAAAGGAATAGAGGTTGATAAAGCTAAGGTTGAGGTCATGATGAGTCTTGAGCTGCCGGTTAATGTATAGGGAGTGAGGAGCTTCTTAGGTCACACGGGCTTCTACAGGAGATTCATAAAAGATTTTTCCAAGATAGCAAGACCCCTCACGCGGCTGTTATGCAAGGAAGCTGACTTTGTGTTTGATGAGGATTGTCTTCATGCTTTTAAGACCATCAAGGAGGCTCTTGTGTCCGCGCGAATAGTACAAGCACTGGACTGGAGTCTACCGTTTGAAATCATGTGTGAAGCGAGCGACTACGCCGTTGGAGCTGTTCTAGGTCAGAGGAAAGACAAGAGGTTGCAAGTAATCTACTTCGCCAGTCATACCTTGGATGCCACGCAAGTGAGATATGCTACAACTGAGAAGGAGCTGTTGGCCGTCGTGTTTGCTTTTGAGAAGTTCAGATCATACTTGGTGGGCTCTGAGGTTGTTCTCTACACAGATCACGCAGCTTTGAGGTACATCTACTCCAAGAAAGACACCAAGCCAAGACTCTTGAGATGGATTCTCTTGCTACAAGAGTTTGACATGGGGATAAAGGATAAGAAGGGGATAGAGAATGGTGTTGCTGATCACCTTTCTAGGATGAGAGTAAATGAAGCTTTGCCATTAGATGATTCACTTCCCGAGGAGCAGCTCATGATGATCACCACGGCAGTATGTGGAAGGCTTGATGACAAGTGTGAAGAGGTCTTGAGTTTCAAAGAAGAAGACTTGCCTTGGTATGCTGACATAGTAAACTACTTAGCTTGTGGAGAAGAACCTTCTCATCTAGACCACTACTACAAGAAGAAGTTCATGAGAGACATCACTCATTATTTTTGGGACGAGCCATACTTGTACAAAAGAGGGGTGGACAGCTTGTATAGAAGGTGTGTAACAAGGGAAGAAGCTAAGGACATACTTCTACATTGTCACGGCTCTTCATATGGTGGTCATTCGCTTCCTTCAAGACTGCTACAAAGGTGTTACAAGCCGGCTTTTGGTGGCCATTGCTGTACAAAGATGCTGATGAATTTGTCAAAGCTTGTGAAGCTTATCAAAGAGCAGGGAACATCACCAAGAGAAATGAGATGCCTCAGGTGCCAATCTTTAAAGTTGATGTCTTTGACGCATGGGGGATAGATTTTATGGGTCCATTCCCATCTTCTTACGGCAACAAGTTCATCTTTGTGGCAGTTGATTATGTGTCTAAGTTGGTTGAGGCTATAGCTTCCCCAACAAACGATGCAAAAGTGGTGATCAAGCTCTTCAATACCATTATCTTCCCACGGTTTGGGGTTCCGAAAGTAGTGATCAGTGATGGGGGCAGCCACTTCATCAACAAAGTCTTTGAAGGTCTCTTAAAGAAGTATGGCGTGAAGCACAAGGTAGCAACACCTTATCACCCATAAACCAGTGGGCAATTAGAAGTCTCTAACATACAGATCAAAGCTATCTTAGAGAGGACAGTTGGGGCTACTAGAAAAGATTGGGCGGTTAAACTAGACGATGCTTTGTGGGCTTACCGAACCGCTTTCAAGACTCTTATTGGCACGACTCCTTTCACTCTTCTTTACGAAAAGGCATGTCATCTTCCTGTTGAGTTGGAGCATAGAGCACTATGGGCAGTGAAGCAGCTGAACTACAACCTCAAGACGGTGCAAGAGAAGCGGTTGATTCAGCTACATGAGCTTGATGAGCTACGGTCAGAAGCATACGGAAGTTCTAAGATCTACAAGGAGAGGACCAATGCGGTTCATGACAAGAAGCTTGTTCATAAGGAGTTAAGAGAAGGCAGTCTGGTGCTACTCTACGACTCAAGGTTGAAGCTGTTCCCTGGAAAGCTCAAATCTAGATGGTGTGGACCGTTTGAGATCAAGGAAATTTGCCCTATGGAGCGGTTACATTGGTTGGCAAGAGCGGGAATGCTTTCACGGTTAATGGGCACAGAGTCAGGCCCTACTTGGCGACTGATTGCAGCAAGGAGGGCACCACAATGCTTCTCCAAGACCCACCTCAGGCCTAAACCAAGTAAAGTCTAGCTAAAGACGTCAAAGAAAGCGCACTTGGGAGGCATTCCCATGTCTATCTTGTACATATTTTTGCTTTCTTTCTATTTCAGTTTTATGCTTTTTATGTCTAAGTGTGTAGGTGAAAGGATGGGGGATTGTAAACCATGTTCTTGGAGTCAACAGAGGCGAGAAGGGCTAAGTATAAGCTAGAGATTGAGTGCTAGCTCATCCTTTCCCAAACGCCATGGATGCTTAGGGAGCTATTTAGGCCATTGTTTGAGATCTATGCTTAATGTTCTTTGACCCATCTTTACACCACACGCCATGGGTTTGGAAGAAGGGTTGAGGAAAGGGTTTATACCAAACGCCATTGATAAACCTCTTTTAGCTTCTCAAGGCTTAGAGATAGCACAAAATGTGTAGATCTAATGTTTTCAAAAACCCAAGCTTGAATCTTGAACCCTCTTAACATGAACCTCAACCTTGAATCCTCTTTTAGCTTTTCAAAACTGAAAGTTATCATTTCCTAGTCATAAAGTTTGCATCTTTAGTCTTGAAAATCATTGTTCTAGGTTGTTTGAACTTTCTCTGTTTATCTGCCTTTAGCTTTCGATTTTTATAAATTAGTAGACTTGCATTTTAAATTCCTAGAAGTCATCTGCTAGTTGTTTAACCCTTATGAGGGGATTTTAAAATAGTTTTCATAGTCATTAGTACTTGCATTTAGTTTTCATAGAATTTCTCCTCCATTTACCCGATTTTACTTAGATTTGCATAGCTCTTGCTTTCTTCGTAGCTTTCAGCAACCTAGGCTGGATTGAATCCCTAAACCACTATACTACATCATTATCTTGGTTTGGGTTTGAGCAAACAAGTCCAAAGAAGCCAGTTTATCAAGTATCCTTCAAGAACTTGGCATATTCTGGCATCATAGCTAAGCAATCAACCAACGGCAGCTTGATCTCAACATCCCTTATGTGATTCTCAAACAAGGCTTTATGCTTCTCAAGCAACTGTTTCTTGAAACATCCAGGGAAGGGAAGCTTTGGTTTGTAGGGTGGAGGCACGAAAGCTTCTTTCTCTTCGTTAACTTCCTCCACTTTCTTCTCTAAAACTGCTTCCTTGCCTTTTTTTGGACTTTCAATCCAGACATTGTCAAACGTGATCTCTTGATCATTTGAGAGCTTACTCTCCCCCTCTTTAACCACAATGTCCTCATTGTTTTCAGGTATAGACGGTGGTGGTAGCGCTTTCTCACTTCTCAAAGTAATCGCATTTGCATACTCGCTAGGGGTTTGCTCACACTTGCCGGGTAAGCTACCTTCACCGCTTGAACTTCTCTTTCCTTTCTCTAGGTGGCGAATCTTGTTGTTCAGGTTGGTGATTTGTGTAGAAACCTCAGTAAGTGAAGAGTCCAGTCTCTTGTTCATATCAACAAACTTCTGATTTGTAGATGCTTAACCTTGAAGTAACTGTTGAAACACAGCTTGAACCGGATCTTGAGGTGAAGCTTGAGCTTGTTTCTGCTGAGTCATGAAACCAGGAGGGTAGTTTTTATTCCCTTGCTGTTTCTGGCCTTGGAAGTTGCCTTGTCTTTGCCCTTGGTATCCACTGTTTTGTGTAAATCCACCTTTGTTATAAGGAACAAATGGTTTTCCTTGTTGTGGAGGGTATACTTGATCTTTAGGTTTCTCCACATTGTTACTTTGGTAAGAGAGGTTGTTGTTGCCTTGATAGCCTTGAGCAAAGCCTTGTCGCTTGTTGTAGTTTAGCCCTCCTACCCAATTCGCTTCTTGTTGCCTTTGCTCCAGCTCATTAAGAACATATGTGGCTTCTCCCACAAAGTGAACTTGCTTTTGATTTGCAAGTACCAACATGTCAATCTTCTCATGGAGTGACTTCATCTCCTTCTTGTGTGCCTCAAGATAAAACCCTCTTGGTGCTCTATCATAGTCCTCACTGTAGTTTCCATCACTCAAAGCCAAATTCCCAATAAGCTCCATTCCCTCTTCTAAATTTTGGCCAAGGAAGTTTCCTTTACTCGCCGTGTCTAGAAGCATGTGAATCTTGGGAAGTGCTCCTCTATTGATTGTGCTCAAGAGTGTCTCTTCACTGAAACCATGATGAGGACATGTAATGGTGTAGTCCTTGAACCGCTCCATTGCTTCACTAAAGGACTCATTTTGCCTTTGTCTAAAACCGCTGATCTCAATCCTTAGCCGAGCTGTCCTTGTGCTTGAGAAGAACTTAAACAGAAATGCCTTCTTGCAATCAGCCCATGAAGTTATAGTACCTTGAGGTAAGGTCTTCACCCAATGCCTTGCTTTATCTCAAAGGGAAAAAGGAAAAAGCCTTAGCTTGAAGCTGTCCCCCGAGATTCCATTGATCTTGATCATTTCACAAACTTGCTCAAAGTTTTCTATGTGCTCCAGAGGATTTTCAATAGCAAGGCCGTGAAACTTGTTGTTCTGAACCATTTAGACAAAGCCTGGCTTGATCTCAAAGTTGTTGTTTTGCACCGGTGGAGGAGTGATGCCAAAACGGTTGTGATGAGTGTTTGGTGCATCACCTGCTCCGATGATCCTTGGTTGCCTTTGGGCGTGGTTGGGGTTTCCATTACCCCTAGCGGCAGCAGCACGGTGAGGTGGAGCCTCAGCTTGGTCTTGCTCAGCCATCTCCTCAAAAGCAAGAATATCTGGTTGCAATATCTCCTCAAAGTCTTGTGCTTGTTCTACTGCCCTTCTTGCTCTTGCACTTCCAAGTTGATGAATGTTGTCTAGAGGTTGTTGTCACCTCTAGACCTCAGATTCATGTACCTGAGAAGACAAGTATGAAGGTAGCTAGATTAGTAACCAAAGTAAAAGTAAAAACTTTGTCTCTACTAAGCTCCAAATCCTAATATTTTCAATCTAAACCCAAGTTGGCAACGGCGCCATTTGATAACAAGGTTTATTTGGGATTGTTTTATAAAACCAAAAGCAGGTTATAGTTGTAGTATAGCTGCTAGAGGTGTCAATCCAGCTCAGGTTGATGAAAGCTACTAGGAATACAAGAGCAAAGCAAATCTAAGTGAAATCGGATAAATGAGGGAGAAAATCTATGAAAACTAGACACAACTACTAAATTACCGCGATAACTATTTTAAAAATCCCACTAAGGGGTTAAAGAACTAGAAGAAGACTTCGAAGAGATTAAAATGCAAGACTACTAATTTATAAAACTCGACACTAAAGGCAGATAAGCAGAGAAATTTCTAACAACCTAGAATAATGATTTTTAAGACTAAAGATGCAAACTTTATAACTAAGAAAAGATTATTTTTAAGATTTGAAAAGACTAAAGATGGATTCAAGGTCGAGGGTCATGTTAAGAGGGTTCAAGAATCAATCTTGGGTTTCGAAAACATTAGATATACACATTTGATGTGCTATCTCTAAGCCTTAAGAAGCTAAAAGAGGTTTATCCATGACGTTTGGTATAAACCCTTTTCTCAACCCTTCCTCCTAACCCATGGCATGTGGTGGAAAGATGGGTCGAAGAACATAAAGCATAGATTTCAAATAATGACCTAATTAGCTTCCTAAGCATCCATGGCGTTTGGGAAAGGATGAGCTAGTCTCTTGGATTTGGTCTTAAGTGATTCATGGATCCTGTCAAGGTAAGGATATCCCTGAGATCAAAGAGATCTTTCTCAAGACTCTCTAAGCATTAAGAGCCCAAATTCAAGAAGAGAATAGATTAAGAGCAAGAAAAGTCCCAAGCTTAAATCCTTTAAACCCTTCTTAATCGCCCCAACCTACTCACTACTCATGGCTAAAACACACATGAATGCAAAGAAAAAAAAGCTTAACATGATTAAACTACTAAGCAAAAAGAGCGATTAAGAGAAATACATAGATTAAACAAGATTAAAGATTTATAAAATGTAAAAAGCTTGAAAAGTAAAACAATGGTGATATTCAGCCTTAGTGCATAAGAAAGGCTTAAAACTAGGAGCAGACAAAATGAAAGGATGAGATTTTTCGCCCAAAATAGGCCAACAAGAGAAATGATCCCCTCACTAAAATCCAAAAGTGAGCTGTCGGATAAGGTTCTGGGATCGAGCTGTGTCGTCGATCAGATACTCGATCTTTTTCGTGGATCCTCTTCCTTTGCCCGATCTTCAGGTCGATGCGGTTGGGTAGATCGAATGCTTCCATCGATCTTCTAGTCGATCTTTTGATGTTCGAGTCATGACCTCGATCAGGCTCTCGTTCTTCCCGAGCTTAGTCCCGTGTCCGTACTCACGTTCGATCACCTCGGTCGATCTTGGCCTCGATCCTTTTTCTTGAAACGACTCGAGTGTCTCGATCTTGTGGTCGATCTCGTCTAGATCGACCTGCCTAGCTCGATCTGCTCCTCGATCTCGGTTCCTTCGCTGCATGCATGAGTTCTCCCAAGTGTCCATAGCATTCCTTTCGATCCTCAGCATGTCCATGCAACCTCCATAGCTCCAGTGTGTCCAAGACAACCTGAATATGATGCAAGAATGCCAGAAATATGCAAATGCTAATGCAAAGTGCACTTAAGACCTAAAATGGGACAAATGGTGAAAACGAGCCTATTATGAAAGATGTATGCATGAAAACTACTCCAAATGCATGCTAAATATACGAAATATAAGAATATATCAGTAGGACAAGCACATCTACAACAAGCTGCAGCACACATAGACGAAGTACAAGATGCTTTGAACCAAGCAGCTAGAGTTCAGAGTTTGAGAGTACCAGTTCATGCACGTAGAGTTGCAAGACCTATAGGAGTTGGTGATGCGCCTGATACTCACCACAACAGGAATCGAATTCATGCTCCAGCTGTGCACCAAAACAAAATTGAGATAAATCTTGGGTTAATCAACATGGTGCAAGGAAACAGATTTCATGGCCTGCCCAATGAAGACCCTTTGGATCATTTGGATCAGTTTGACAAAGTTTGTGGTATGACCAAGATTCAGGGAGTCTCTGAAGATGCTTTGAAGCTGAGCTTATTTTCATTCAGTCTTGGAGACAAACCACATCAGTGGGAGAAGACACTTCCACAAGGCTTGATATAGCTGCATATTCCATGCATTTTGCATACACATAAGTTAGTTTCTCACACATATACATTGGATTTTAGGTTAGTTTGCATCACTTTAGGTTCTAGAGTGTTCTTGCACCAGCATATGCATATTTCTTGCATTTTGCATCGCATACAGGTTGTTTTCGGCTACTTTGGAGCCTTGAAGGGTTTGAGGACGTGTTGAGGCTCGTGAGGAAGTTCGTGGGACTTGGAGAATTCAGGAATGCTTGCTAACGACCAGAGATCGAGAGGAGGTTCGAGCATGGCCGGTCGATCTAGATGAGATCGACCAGAAGATCGAGTAGTCCAGCCGATCCAAGGGAACTGATCGAGTTGGAGATCGAGTGAAGCGATCGATCAAGGAGTACGGACGTGAATGATGCCATGCAGAGCGAGAGCCGGATCAAGTCCATCACTCGATCCTCTAAAGATCGACTCCAAGATCGAACGAAGCACTCGATCCACCGAGGAAGATCGAGATGAAGATCGAGCTGAAGGCACGATGTCTGAAGATGATCGAGAGAGATGCTCGATCCCGAAGTCGATCTCAGTGTACTTTAACCGCTTTTGGCCGCTAGCGAAGGGGGGACCATCAAGCTGTTTGGCCTGTTTTGGCAAGGCGGCGAGCATGCTTTTGAGGGACACACTTTCATTTTTTATCTTTTTATCTTTTTTCTCTCTGTTCGAAGGCGATTTCGCCATTGTTAGACATTGAAGCTTTGTTCTTGAATCTTTGAATCGTTTAAGCTTTAAGTAATCGTTTTTCATGTTGATCATCTCATCTTTCATGCTTTGCTTGGTTTTCTAAATGTGTACTGAGTAGTTTCATCGGGTTTTGGGGTTGAGAGGATTCAAAGGGGTCGAAAAGGTTTTCAAGTTTGGTGTTTTCTTGTTCTTAATGGCTTTCTCTTCTAGGATGCCGAGTTCTTAAGGCTTAATGAGTCTCACGCCAAGATCTTTACGATCAGAGGGAGCTCTTACCTTGACAGGATCCAGAGATCTTTGAATATCGCATCCTAGAGACTAGTTACCCTTTCCCAAACGCCATGGTAGTTTAGTGGACTAGTTAAGCCGCGTGTTTGAAATCTGATTTCCTTGCCCTTCAATCTCTTTTTCCGCCAAACGCCATGGGTCTGGAGGAGAGAATGAAGGAGTGATCCATACCACACGCCGTGGATGGATCTTGTTTTGTTTTCAAGGCTTAGAGAACCTCACAAAGTGAGTAGATCTAGAGTTTTCAAACCAAGCTTGAACATTTGAAACCCCTGAACGTGAATCTCAACCCTAGACCCTCTTTCTTAGTATTCTTACATCTTTGCTAGTCATTCGCTTGTTACCTTTTGCATCCTGGTCATTAGTTTCGTTGCATTTGAACTTTTAGACGGGATCGATCGTTGTTGCTCGATCTAGTGGTCGATCCTGTGGCCGATCTACTAGTCAATTTTTATAAATTCATAGCCTTGCATTTTAATCATTCTGTTTTTTCGTCGTGGTAGTTCATTCATTCCTGGTAATTTTAAAATAGTTTTGCCTTGCATTTAGTCGTTGCATTTAGTTTTTAGTATTTTTACAAAACCGTTCATCATTTGCCTAGCTTTACTCGATCCTTGCATTCTCATTGAACTTTCTAGCTCCTAGGATTGGATTGACTCCTCTTGCATTGTACTACAACTATGTGTTGCTTGAGTTTTGAAAACCTCATGTTGCATTGCATCACCCTAGATCAAAAACTTGTTATCAAGGCTCTATATCCACTTGGGATGAATGCAAGACAACATTCCTCAACAAATTCTTTAGCTCAACAAGAACAGCAAAGCTCTGGAATAAAATTAGCAGCTTCACCCAACATGGGAATGAGACATTTGCTGAAGTATGAGAGCGATTCAAGTCATACACTTTGCAGTGCCCTCATAATGGGTTCACAAATGAAAGCTTGTTGTCTACATTGTCTAGATGAGTGACGCCTAAGTACAGGATGCTCTTGGATACAATATCAAATGGAAATTTCATGGGGAATACTGTTGTTGATGGACTAGCTCTTGTGGAGAATCTGGCTTTATTTGACGGAAACTATGGTGAGGAGTATGACAGAACATCTACAGCTGTTGTAAGCGCTAAAGCTGAGAGTACAACAAAGAAGGAGATAAAAGCTTTGAATGACAAGTTAGACAAGCTACTTAGTGTGTCTTTAAAGAATGCGAGCTATGTTTTTTGGTGAAGCTGTTGCTACACAAGAAGAAGATAGGACAGTTGTAGAAGAAGAAGCCTTCTACATGAACCAAGAAGGAGGCGGTTTCAACAAATACAAGAATCATCCTAACTTGTCTTATAGAAACGCCAACGTGGGTAATCCTCTGTATCAGGTCTATCCCTCACAAGGTTCTCAATAAAGCCAAGGAACTAAGCCTTTTGTTCTTTTCAACCAAGAGAACAATTTTGCTCCAAAACCACCATTTCAAGGAGGTTTGCAACAAGCAAACTTCCAGCCAAGATCAGCTATTGTCCCACCAGGTTTTGGTAATACACAGACTTCTTCTAGCACTCAAGATGTTGATCTCAAGCAGATGATGCAACAGCTGTGGACTAGTCAAGCCAACACCACTATAGAGCTGCACAAAAAGTTTGATGCAGTACTTAACCAGATAGACGCCACTACTTGTGACCTGAATGGCATGTTAGATGCTCTAAGCCAAAGAGTCAAGTCTCTAGAAAGCAACGGAGCTTCATCTACAAAAGCTCAGAATCAATTACCAGGGAAGAGTGAAGCTAATCCCAAAGAATTTTGCCATTTGCTTGCGGAAGAGGATGAAGAGTTTGATGATGAAGATGCTTCATTAGAAGACCTTAGTATGATGCTTCAAGATATGTTGCTACATGTGGACATGTTAAAGGTTGAGTGTGGGGGGGAATTTCTTGAATGTCACCATTGATGATTAAGAAGCTGTTGAAATTGTAGCACAGTTCCTTCAAGGGTTAGATGATAACTTAAATAGAGAAGAAGAGCATGCTTTGGAGCAAGAGAGGTCTGCAAGAGAAGCTGCTGAGAAGGAAGAGGCTGAGAAAGCCTTGGTTGTTCCAGAAGAAGAAGCCAAACCAGAGCTGAGTGAAGCTGATAATGAGCTTGTAGAGACATACCACGCATTGATGGTCTTGGCTAAGGAAAGTCCTGAAGACTTCAAGGAGCTGTATGAGCACCAAGTGGGTACTTCTTCAAGCCACAATGAGCATGGTAAAAGTCCTGAAGTTCAAGCTTATAAACCACCAATCCCTTACCCCACGATGCACTTTACAAGGGCTTAGATGACAGTTTACTCAAATTTTAGGAAAGACATACAAGATGCTGGAATAAAGCTTCCTCATGGCACCACTTTGCTTGAAGTGAAAGATCAAATCGGATTCCTTAAAGAAGTTTTTGGCAAGCTGGAAATAGTGAAACCAATTCTAGATAATATGGGGGATAATCTGAAGAGAAACAAGGAGCTGAAAAAATTAACAAACTTCCCAATCCAGGAAAGTTTCTGATCACTTGTGCGCTTCAAATGCTAGACAATGTGGGAGCCTTGTGTGATTCAGGATAACCTGTGAATGTTATGTCTCTCCACTTAAGCCAAACCATAGGAATCAAGGAGCGGAAGCCTTGCAAAGTCTCTATTACCTTTATGGATAATACCTCAACAAGACTTTTAGGCATGGTGAAGGATTTTCCTTTGAAGATTGGTAATTGCTTGGTGCAAACATATTTTGTGGTTATGGAGATGACATATTCAAGAGAGGTACCAATTTTTCTAGGAACACGTTTCTTGGCAACAGCAGGAGCTCAAGTAGACTTCAAGAGAGGCTTTGTGATTCTGAAGAATGTTGATTAGTACAAGGTCTACAAGATTGTCTCACCCTCCATTGCTTTTTGTGGAACCATTGTGGAGGAAGAGAGTGAGCAACAATAACTTCCAGAGCGTGTGGAGCAAGCTATGAGCTTCACAATGAACATGTTGATGAGAGACACTCTTGCTGATGAGCCAGGACAGAAGCTTGACACACTGAGTTAAAGCTTGAGGATGGTTTGATCACCAAAGGAGTGAAGCCTTTGATCACACTAAGTGTCAAGAAAAGGAGAAATGGGAAGATAGCTCATGACAAGAAGAAGCTGATGTCAATTTGCACTTGGATTTACAAGAAGAAGGAAGAAGGAGCTTCTGCTCCATCAACCTCTTCTCACTAATTCTCAAACCATCATAGTCAAGCTCTTTGACTTAAAACAAGCACACTTGGGAGGTAATCCCATGACTATCCTTGTAATATATGCTTTCATTTATTATTAATGTCTTTATTTAGTGTTTCAGAGGTTAAATAACAGGTCCAAGGCTGTGTAGGATGGTTTAAAGGCCAAGGAAAAAAAACTCTGTTTACATATCGAGGTACCATATCGAGCAGAATATTTTTCATAGCTGCTTGATACAGTTTATCTCGGGAAAGGAGCAGTCCGTACATCGAGCTGATTGCACGATGGAGACTGCATCGAGGTATCACATCGAACAAAACTTCCAAAGCCTTGCTCGATGTGATCTCTTCTTAAGCTCCAGTCCGTACACCGAGGAAAATGGACCATACATCGACCAAGTTGCACGGTGGTGATCACATTGGGGTGCAGCATCGAGCAGAGCCTCGCGAACGCTTGCTCGATACAGTCTCCAGACCGTACATCATGGAGCCCCAATCCGTACATCGACAAAGAAGCTCGATGGAGTTACACCGGAGAGTAGCACCGAGCAAAACATCTAAGGTTTTGCTTGATATGGGTGTTAGCAGCTGACTCAAGCATGAGACGATGTCCGGTACGACAACCACCGACGTGCATTACAACCGGTTATGAGAAGATCCACATCGGGATATTGCATCGAGCAAAACACCAATATGTTTGCTCGATGCACAATGTCCGAGCCAAGAACAGACATCTCCGATGATGCTATGCACTGCCCATGGGGAGAATCATGCAAGCCGAATTGTCTCCTCCCAACGAGCAACAAAATCGAGCAGAACATCTTTTGAGTCTGCTCGATGCAAAGTGCTCTGGAGGTGAATCTGACCAAAACACAGAACCCCCGAGGCATATGAGCAGGATCGTCGAGCCACAAGACCCGACGTCCTCGATATGATACACATCGAGGTGTCACATCGAGTGTTTTATTCGATATGACCCGTGTAATTTTTTTTGGAAATGTTTACATGGAAAATCGAGTAAAACCTTTTTGTGGACCTTAGTAACTCGTAAAAAAATCATTTCCTTCCCCCTCACATACATTTTTGAATTTTAAACTAGATATTCTTACATTTTCTTTTATTAATTATAGATTTTCCTGATTTTTTACCTTAAAACTAGCATTATATCCTCTCTCCACTTCTATATCGAGCTAAAAACTTTCTATCTTTCTGCAAAATATATTTCTCATCCTTTGCATATTCTCAGCTCATTTCTTGTAAATTTATCAAGGATCTAAGGTATTAGTGTTCTAATTTCTCATTTCTATTAGTTTAGTCTTTGAAAACTAGGATGAACTGCATTAGATTGTCTGTTGAGATTGTTTTGCGTGATTTTACTTTGGATTTGAATTGCATGCCACCATTGTTGCTCCTCTCTTTGATAGTTTATGGTTGAAATCTTTGGGAAATGCTCATTTTGTTCTTATTTTGGCATATTGTTTAGATTTTGGCCAAATCTAGGAATGTTATTGTTTTCCTAGCATGTTCACTATTTAAATGCTTCATATTAAAGTAATAGTGATGAATCTGGTGCATGTTCATAATTTGGTGGGGAAAAGATAAACTTTTTGCTGCATATGCTTGACATAGACTAAATCG
Source organism: Thlaspi arvense (assembly GCA_911865555.2). NCBI lineage: Eukaryota > Viridiplantae > Streptophyta > Magnoliopsida > Brassicales > Brassicaceae > Thlaspi > Thlaspi arvense. Next base: position 20,408,280 of record OU466860.2, read on the forward strand.
CTGCTTGTTGCTGTTGGAATTTTAATTTTCAATGTGTTCATGATACAAGGGTTTTGCAGTTCTTATGTCAATCACCCATTGTACTAGTCATTGTAGCATTGGGTTTTAATGTCAATCTAATTGGGTTTAGTTGAAAACAGAAGAGTTAAGAGTGAAATCTCTAAGTTAGGCAAGCAGGAAAAGGTTTTTGTTGTCTAAGCAACTGTTATAACACCCTAATGTGATCAAGCAACAAAGAAAGTGGAAACAAAAGCAAACTAAGCAGATTTAAGCAAGAAAAACAGAGCAAAACAGAGCAAAATGGAGGCTCTACTGCCTTACCAGAACAGCAACTTCAACAGAAACTATGGTTCCTCATCTTATCAGCCTGCACCAGCACCATCAGCTTCAAGCAAGATGGAAGCCATGCTTGAGCAGTTGTTAGAAGGTCAGCAGAAGATTACAGTTGACTTCAATGGCAAGATTGATGCCCTGTATCAAGATTTGAATGGGAAAATCGAAGCTCTGAACACTCATGTGAAGACTTTGGATACTCAAGTGGCTCAAACTGCTGGGGCTATGAAAAGGCAGGATGGATTCCTTCCAGGAAGGACAGACACCAACCCAAGACACTCTGTTAATGCCATCACGCTGAGCAGTGGAAAGAATCTGCAACCAGTGCAGAAGAAGGGCTTTAGTGCAGAAGATTTCGAGCAACTGCAGGAGTTTGAAGATGAGGATTTTGAAAATTTTGAAGGGTGTCGATCGACACCAACCCCTCAGTGTCGATCGACACCAAAAGAAATTCGCGACTCCTTGACTCGAGGCGAACAGATATCGACCAAAGTCGACAAGCAGCTCGACACCCGATCGACACCATTCTCAGGAGCCAGTGTCGATCGACACCCACCCCATGGTGTCGATCGACGCCCACTACAGAAGCAAACTCCAAGTTCTCAGACTCTAGAAAGTGCAGAAGAAAGGATCTATAAGCCAAAGGTGCCTTACCCAAGGAACCAGAAGAAGTCTAAACAGGAATTAGAGGATGCTAGGATCAAAGCTATCATGGATAAGCTTGTGGTGGAGACCCCTTTGATAGATGCCATAAGGACTACTCATGTGATGAAGAGGTATGTGAAAAGGATGAAGACCAAGAATCTGGGGCAGGAGCAAGGAACAATGCTGATGTCACAACAAGTGAGTGCAGTGATTCAGAATAATATACCAGAGAAGCTGACTGATCCTGGGAGCTTTGTTCTGGATTGCACCATCTTTTCAGAAAGGTTTGAGAGGTCTTTATGTGATTTGGGGTCAAGTGTCAACCTGATGCCTCATTCAGTTGCTGTCAGTTTGGGTATGACTGATTTCCAGCCAACCAGAATATCTCTTATCTTAGCAGATAGGTCTGTAAGGATTCCTGAAGGCATTTTAGAAGATGTACCAGTCGAAGTGGGAGATTGTGTGATTCCTACAAACTTTGTTGTTCTGGCTTATGGAGAAGAACCAATGGATCCTTTGAACTTGGGAAGGCCATTTCTGGCTACTGTAGGAGCCATTATTGATGTCAGAAAAGGGAGAATTGCTTTGAATGTGGGCGATTTCGTGATGCATTTTGACATGGACAAGTTGATGCAGAGGCCAAAAATAGATGGTCACACATTCTATGTAGACTCCCTCACCAGTCTTGCAGAAGAGATCTTCCAAGAGATGCATCTTGCAGACCCTTTGGAGAGGGCATTGACAGTTTCTGCAGAATCAACAGGGCATCTAGACAACATTGCTGTTGGCTATGTCAGGATGACGGATGCAAATGAGCAGGTCATGCAGCTGGTTGCACAACAGGAGCTGGTTGGGACATCTGTAAAAGCTGCAAAGTTAGGAGATTGGAGTGAAGAAAAAGCTCCCAAAATCGAACTCAAACAGCTTCCTGCAGGTCTAAGGTATGCCTTTCTGGGACCTAACTCTACATATCCTGTTATAGTTAGTGTTACCTTAAACAATGCAGAGCTCACTTTACTGCTAAGCAAGCTGTGCACTTTTCGCAAGGCTCTTGGCTAATCTCTTGATGACATTTCAGGTATCTCTCCAGAGTTATGCATGCACAGGATACATCTTGTGGATGAGTCGAAATCGTCTATTGAGAACTAGAAGAGGTTGAATCCGAACTTGCAGGGTGTAGTGAAGAAGGAAATCATGAAGCTTCTGGCTGCTGGGATCATTTATCCGATTTCAGACAGCACTTGGGTCAGTCCAGTGCATGTGGTTCCCAAGAAGGGAGGAGTAACAATGGTGAAAAATGAGAAGAATGAGCTAATCCCCACAAGGACCATCACTGGGCACATGATGTGTATTGACTACAGGAAGCTCAATGCTGCTACAAGGAAGGATCATTTCCGACTGCCATTCATTGACCAGATGCTAGAGAGGTTGGCGAATCACTCCTACTACTACTTCCTGGATGGCTACTCTGGCTTCTCTCAGATCCCCATCCACCCAGATGACCAGGAGAAGACCACATTTACTTGTCCTTATGGTACATTTGCATATCGCAGAATGCCATTTGGATTTTGTAATGCTCCTGCGACATTCCAGAGGAGCATGTTGTTCATCTTCACTGACATGATTGAGAAGTATATGGAGGTCTTCATGGATGACTTCTCGGTGTATGGATCATCCTTTAAAGACTGCCTTGACAACGTCTGTCAAGTGCTTGCAAGGTGTGAAGAGAAACATCTAGTTCTGAACTGGGAAAAATACCATTTTATGGTCAGAGATGGGATTGTGCTTGGGCATCGAGTTTATGGAGAAGGTATTGAGGTAGACAGAGCCAAGATCGAAGTGATGACCAGCTTACAACCACCAGATTGTGTGAAGTCAGCCAGGAACTTTCTAGGACATGCTGGATTTTACAGGAGGTTCATTAAGGATTTCAGTAAAATTGCAAGACCACTCACAGCTCTGCTTTGCAAGGATGTGAAGTTTGAATTTACTGAAGAGTGTCATTCAGCATTCCAGCAAATCAAGCAGGCATTAGTGAGTGCCCCTATTGTGCAGCCTCCTGATTGGGATCTACCATTTGAGGTGATGTGTGATGCTTCGGACTTTGCAGTGGGCGCTGTATTGGGTCAGAGAAAGGATAAAAAGCTTCATGTAATCTACTATGCAAGCAGAACATTAGATGATGCTCAAAAGAACTATGCAACTACAGAGAAGGAATTGTTGACTGTAGTATCTGCATTTGAGAAGTTCAGACAGTACTTGGTTGGGTCTAAGGTAATTGTGCACACTGATCATTCTGCTCTCGAGTTCTTGATGCAGAAGAAAGATGCAAAACCAAGACTGCTAAGATGGATTTTGCTGCTGCAAGAATTTGACATTGAGATAAGGGACAAGAAAGGGGTTGAGAATGGAGTGGCAGACCATCTCTCCAGAATTGGAATTGAAGACAACGTCCCCATTGATGATTTCCTACCAGAGGAAAACATATGTCTCATTGAGACAAGATTGCAGACTTCAAATGCGGATGAACTGCAGTTTTCTTGAACTGCAGACATGGTGTCGATCGACACCAATCTCGACGCGAGTCATAATCGAGCAGGATCGACATCGCCCTCGTCACCAAGTCGACACAGACTTGGTGTCGATCGACACACCCCAACTGGTGTCGATCGACACCAGTCCCGAACTGCAGTTCTGCTTCAGAAAATCTTGCATGATGTTTTCACTCATCTTCACAGTTGCAACCTCTTCTAGGCCTTGGTATGCTGATATTGCCAACTACCTAGATGCAGATGAGGTTCCTGACAATCTCAAAGGGAATGAGAAGAAGAAATACATGAGGGAACTCAGGAGATATTACTGGGATGAGCCATACTTGTACAAACACTGCTCAGATGGAATCTACAGAAGATGTCTTGCAGAAGCTGAAGTTCAGAATATCCTATTCCACTGTCATGGTTTCGAGTATGCAGTACATTTTGCTACTTTCAAAACTGTTTCCAACGTTCTACAAGCAGGTTTCTGGTGGCCTTAAATGTTCAAGGATGCTCAAGCATTCATTTCACAGTGTGATGTCTACCAAAGGAGGGGAAAGATCAGTAAAAGACATGAGATGCCACAAAACTTCATACTTGAAGTTGAAGTCTTTGACTACTGGGGTATTTATTTCATGGGACCCTTTCCTTCATCTTATGGAAACAAGTACATCCTTGTTGCAGTGGATTATGTCTCCAAATGGGTGGAAGCAATTGCCAGTCCACTCAATGATGCTGCAGTGGTCATGAAACTGTTCAAAACCATCATTTTTCCTAAGTTTGGAGTGCCACGGATTGTGATCGGTGATGGTGGGAAACACTTTATCAATAGAGTGTTTGAGAAGCTGCTGCAAAAGTAGAGAGTTCATCACAAGGTTGCTACACTTTATCACCCTCAGACAAGTGGTCAGGTTGAAGTTTCCAACAGGCAAATCAAGAAAATCCTGGAGAAAACAGTAGGGAAGACAAGAAAGGACTGGTCTGCCAAGTTAGATGATGCACTTTGGGCCTACAGGAAAGCATTCAAGACACCACTTGGCACCACACCATTCCATCTGCTTTATGGGAAAGCATGTCACCTTCCAGTGGAACTTGAAGACAAGGCAAATTGGGCCATCAAGAAGATGAACTTTGACTGGAAATCTGCAGCAGAGAAGCGCCAGATACAGCTCAATGAGTTAGATGAAATCAGGCATCATGCATATGAGAACTCAAAGCTGTACAAGGAGAGGACTAAAGCATACCATGACAAGAAGATCCTCGCCAGACTCTTTGAACCAAATGACCAGGTACTTTTGTATAACTCACGTTTACAATTATTTCCTGGAAAATTGCGTTCTCGTTGGTCAGGTCCTTTCACAGTCAAGAAAGCCAGATCATATGGTGCAATTGTTCTATCAACTCCAGAGGGCAGGGAGTTTGTTGTCAATGGACAAAGGGTGAAACATTACTGGGCGCAAGCCGCGATTCCGGAAGGACATATTGTACCTTTGGCAGATGCACCCAGAGCCTGATCCTGAGGACAGTCAAGCTAATGATGTTAAACGAGCGCTTGGTGGGAGGCAACCCACTGGTAAGTGTACATACTTAGTCTAATTTTTGACTTTTACTAACTTATTTTCGTGGTATTGTGTTTTTTTTTTAAAAAAAAGAAAAAAATGTACAGGGTGTCGAGGCGAGCACATGTCGACCACGGTGTCGATCGACGCCCTCATTAATAAGGTAAGTCCCGATAAAACCCCGACTTCATCTCCATCCTCTTCACTTTTTCTGAAAACCAAAAACCTCAAATTCTTCTCCAGATCACAACTTCCTTGTTTGTTGACGGATTTGAGTGATTCAAAAGCCTAACTTGGGCGAATTCTTGTGCTCTTTCTGAATATCCAACCCATTCATCTGATCTGCAAGGTATGACACACGAGGTTTGAAACTTCCGATTTGACCTGTTTTAGCTTGATTTAGAACTTGAATCATGCTTCTCTAGGTTGTATAGGAGGAATTCGACCTTGCCCCTTAGTAATTATAGCTTGTTTTGCAAAATTTTGAAATTTTCGGATTGATGATTAATTTTGCAAAAATAGGTTCGAATTTGGGGTTTTGGACTGAAATTGTTTGTGATTAGTGATCACTAAGTTGCTGGTTAGGTTCGCCCTTGATAATATATGCCAGATTTTGAATTTTCAAATTTTCGAATTTTGGCCAGATTTTTGAAATTTCTGCGTTTTCTTGGTTTTCTGAGTGCAGATGGCTCCACGAAACAGCAACAGATCACGCACTGAGACCGGAGAATCCTCCAACCCAGCACCTGCTATACCAGCTCTTCCTCCATAGCCTCGGAGAGAGGGGTTGAGGATCCCGATGGAGAGGGTTTGGGAGGATACTCCGGCGAAGGAGGTGCCGAAACGCGATTGCATCTTCCGGGATATAAGTGAGGAGTGGGACGATTATGACACATTGTTCTACAATGCCTGGCTCAAGATGGACTTTGCGCCTACACGGTTCGCAGATGAGGCTACACTTTGCCGCCTCGGGCTCAAGGAGGAGGCTCTGCGAGTGCTGCAGAAGATTGGTCTGGGCACCATGGCGACCAAGCAGTACGAGCTATACCCAGAGTGATCGCGCCAGTTCATTGCAGCGGTGAGGGTGTATTACACCAATGACATCGTGAGGAGAGCAGATGATGGCACTCTCACATTCCTCATCAGAGGCGTCAGGTACAAGATCACATTCCCTGGGCTCTGTACCATCTTCGGGTTCGATCCAAAGTGCACTAGCGTCTCCCTCCCGACGCCGTTTCCTGACCTGCAGAGTTTCTGGTCCCATTTCGGGAATGGGATCTATGATTCCAAGAGGTCTACTCAGACTGATGTGCGCCATCCGTTGCTGTGCTACCTGGTCCGCCTCTTCTCCACTACTCTCCTGTGCAAGTCTGAGCCCAGGAAGATGAGAGTTTCTGAGCTGACTCTCCTGTATTACGGCATTGAGGATGTGTTGACAGAGGAGTATCCAGTTGACAGTGATGTCAACATGAAGGCCATTTTTATCCATCACTTGGATTCGCTGAAGACCAAGGCGTTCACTGGAGCTCGGGGCAAGCCCGAGAGTATTGGCAGTCTCCTCACTCACATCTTCTGCAACTGCCGTATCGACACTTCGACTTGCAGAGTTGTGTCTGAGTGCCACCTCATCGACATGGATTACTTCAGGAGGACACACTGGATCACAGGAGATGAGCCGCTATGGAGCTTCATTAGTCACACTGGTCAGCGATGCCTTATTCCGTTACCACAGACTGCTCTCACTACACTGCAGACAGACACCCTCAGCTTCCAGCCTGATGCTACTAGGCGCCAAGGTGGATCTTCCCTAGCTGCTGCTTCTTCTGCTGAGGATGCGCCTGTTGAGGGCCTTGTTGGAGGTTCCTCTCGTCGAGCATCCCTACCACAGATGCTGCCTTTGCCGATTTGTCGACATACACTTCCACCGACTCCCGACATTCCGATGGAGCAGGCTACTTTTCAGCGCTATGTGGTGCAGAGTATTCAGGCGTTGTGGAACACCGTCTCGGTGATTTCCAACTGCGGTTGTGTTCGCCCACACTCATCTGATACTGAGGATGAGGATTAGTTCCTCTAGCTATCGTGGTTACTTTTTCTTTTCCTTTTGTTATTTTTCATTTTCTCTTGAGCCAGTTTCTATGTCTTTGTCTTGAGTCAGTTTGTCAGCTTTGATTGTGTTTTGAAATTTGTTTGAACTGATAAGATTATGGATTATGTTGTTGCTTTTAATTGTTTTCTTGAGTGTTCTTAACAGTCTTGACTTGGGAGAACTTCAGCTAACAATCTAACTTGCAACAAATACACATGTATGGGTCATCCTATTCTGTTTTCGGATAGGGTGTCGATCAACACCAACCATGTGGTGTTGATCGACACCACGCGCAGTCATAGGTACCACTTTCTCATCTCTATACAAACCGTTTCTTTGCCTCTTTTTACCAACTCCTTACTTGATAACATTGGGGACAGTGTTGTTTAAGTCTGGGGGAGGTCGTTGCTGACATTGTGTACATTTTTTTTGTATTTATAGAGTCTCAAAGTTGAGTCGAAACCTATTTTATTGAGTCAAATTTTTTGAAATTGACAGTTTTTCTTGGAACAAACCACAAAACATTGATGCTTATAAGAACCATTGCCACAGTTGTTGATTGCAAGTCTTACTAAGTTGAAAGTCATAGGTAGATCAGTCTAGCAATGAAGGTTTTGATCCTTAGAGAATCTGGAAAATTTGCTGTTAGCTCCACTTAAATAAACTTAAAACTTCTAGTCTTGGTGCTTGATTCTCTTTGATCTTGATTCTCTCTTCTAACACTGACAAGTGTGTAAAACACAGTTTCTCTTTGATCTTCCCTGATAGAGCTTTAAAAGTTTAAGTCAAAAGAATGGTGCATTTATGACCCTGTCTCCTCACAAGGAACAACAGTAATGAACACACTCAAGAACCTGTCTCCTCATAAGGGTAGTATCTAGGAGGGTGAGTAAGCTGAACAGAAAAGAAATGAGAGGGGTTTTAGGATCATTGTTAGTGTATATAGGTAGATGAGAGTCTAGTCATGTATGCATCAATTGCCTTTACCTTAAGCATTATGCATAAGTTCATCCCCTTTTTGAGAGAAACCCTTGCATTATAGAACCCAGTTAAATGAGATCATTCTAGTCTCATAGCCTTTATCCTTAACCAAATGTGTTCGGCTTTAAAATGCATAAGTGTGATTCACGGTTTTGATCTTAATGAATGTTAAATGATAGGATTCTTGGATTGTTTGGGATATAAGAGTCATGATTTGAAATTCATTATGTGATGAGTATGGCTAAGTTCTTTGGAGTATGAGTGTGTGCATTGCATTTTAGGATTAAGAACTAGGACCATTGAATTGATTGATTTGAAAAACACTTTTGCAAGAAGCTTAAATCCCCATTTTTAAAACCTCTCTTCCTTCTTGAATTTTGTTTGCTTGAGGGCAAGCAAAAAGCAAGTTTGGGGGAGTTGATATTACTATATATTCTGTATATTTTGCATGCATTTAGGATAGTTTCTCATGCATTTACCTTGCATATTAGGCTAGTATACACCATTTTAGGTCATAGAGCACTTTTGCATTAGCATTCGCATGTTTCTTGCATTATGCATTGTATTCAGGTTGTTTTTGGACACTTTGGAGCTTTGGAGGATTCGTGGACGTGCTAAGGCTCGTGAGGAAGCTTATGGACGCTTGGAGAACTCAACCATTCAGCTGAGGACCCGTGATCGAGTAGCGGATCGAGCAAGGCTGGTCGTCAAGTCGATTCAAGAGGAAGGATCGAGACCAAGATCGAGAGAGAAGATCGATCTGGAGTACGGGCGTAAATGACGCCATGCAGATCGAGCGTCAGATCGAGCTTCCAACCCGATTAACACAAGATCGGCTCAGAGATCGACTAAAGCCATCCAATCCAAGACAAAGATCGAGAGCCAGATCGAGCTTCCAGCCCGATCCCACACAAACCTTATTTGTCCAGCTGTCTTTGGCGGCTAGCAAGGAGGGGGACCAGCTAACGGTTTAGCCATTTTTGGCAAAAGCAGCCATTCGCTTTCACTATCTTCATTCTGTCTTTTGCTTTTTGTTATCATCTACCTTAGGCGATTTTGCCATTGGAACTTAAGCTTTTTCAAGTTTTTGAACCTTTGAATCTTTTCAATATTAAGCAATCTTTCCTTTTAATCTTTCGTTAAACATGTGTAGCGAGTAGTCTATTCGGGTTTTGGGGTTGAGGTGATTCGAAAGGGTTGAAAGAGTTTAAAGCTTTGTGTTTTCTTTGTTTTTCATACCTTCTCTTCTAGGATCTTGCGATCTTAAAGCCTAGAGAGCCTTGGAAAAGGTCTCTATGATCAAAAGGCTGTCTTACCTTGACAGGATTTAGATGTCCTGGAAAACTAGATCCTAGAGGCTAATCCTTCCTTTCCCACATGCCATGGTTGTTTAGGGGATTAGTTAGGTCAATATTTGAAATCTGTCTTTCTTGCTCTTCAATCTCTTTTTCCACCAAACTCCATGGGTTTGGAGAAGAGGTTGAGGAAGTGAACCATATCACACGCCATGGATGGTTCTTGTTTTGTTTTCATGGCCTAGAGAACCTCACAAAGTGAGTAGATCTAAATGTTTTCAAACCAAAGCTTAAACCTTTGAGACCCTTGAATATGACCCTCGACCCTAGAGCCTTCTTCTTAGTGTTTTAAACCTCTGTTCATCATTCGCTTGTCATTTAGTTTGCATCCTGTTGTTTGGAAGTCATTCGCTTGAAGTTATTTGTTAGATCGATCCATTCTGCTTGATCGAGTGCTCGATCCTATGGTCGATTCACTGGTTGAATTTTAGTTTTTAGTAGCCTTGCATTTTTAATCTTTTGCTTGTTCCTCGTGGTAGTTCACCCTCTTCCAGGGATTTTAAAATTGTTTTGCATTGCATTAGATCGTTGCAATTAGTTTTCCTTGAATTTACCAATCATTTTACTATTCTGCTTAGATTTGCTAATTCCCTTGCATTCTTAGTGCACTTCCTGCTCCTAGGTGTGGATTGATACCTCACTTGCATGCTATACTACATCTCAGTGTTGCATTTGAGTTTGATAACCTCTCCTGCTTGCATTGCTTAGTAAAAACGTGTTATCAGATCATTGTTAGTGTATATGGGTAGATGAGAGTCTAGTCATGTATGCATCAATTGTATTTACCTTTAGCATTATGCATAAGTTCAGCCTTCTTTGAGAGAACCCATTGCTTGAATTACATTACCCACTTGAATGAGATCATATTTGTCTCATAACCTTTGTCCCTATGCCAAATGTATCCGGTTTTAAAGTGCATACGTGTGATTCACGGTTTGAGCTTAATGAATGTTAAAGGATAGGATTCTTGGATTGTTTAGGATATGAGAGTTTTGTTTTGTTTTGTTTTGTTTCATCTTTGTTTTGTTTTCAACTCATTCTCTTCTTGGATTTGGGGGCTTAATGCCTAAAGAGTCTTGGGAAAGATATTTATGATCTCAGAGATCTTTATGATCTCAGAGATCTTCTTACCTTAGCAGGATTCAGGAGTCTCTTAACACCAGATCCAAGAGATTAGCTTCCCTTTCCCAAACACCGTGGTTGCTTAGGGGACTAATTAGGCCACTATTTGAGATCTAACCTAATGTTCTTTGACCCATCTTTCCACCACAGACCCTGGGTTTGGAGGAAGGGTTAAGAAAAGGTTTATACCACAAACCATGGATGAACCTCTTTTAGCTTCCCAAGGCTTAGAGAAAGCTCATCAAATGAGTAGATTTATGTTTTTCAAAACCCAAGCTTGAACCTTTAACCTTCTTAATATGACCCTCAACCTTAGATCCTTTTTTTAGCATTTCAAAGCCTCGAGTTTTCGTTTCCAAGTCATTAAAGTTCGCATCTTTGCTTCTGTTTCATTGTAAATAACCTTAAGTTGCTAGAAGTTCTTTATTTACCCGCTTTAGTTTTCCATTTTTAGTAATTAGCAAATTTGCATTTTTCATCCTCTGTTTTCTTCTAGTAGTTTTTAACCCTCTTCCAGGGATTTTAAAATAGCTTTCCTGTTCATTTCGCATTGCATTTATTATTTGTAGAATTTCTCCCTCATTTCCTCGAATCTGCATAGCTTTGCATTTCTCTTGCATTCCAAGTGTCTTTTTACATCCCAGGCTGGATTGACACCTCTTGCACTATACTACATAATAAACATGTGCATATGGCTTTGATTTACAACACCAAAACATTTTGTTTATTACAAGACCTCTTCACTCTGTTTGTCTTTCTTAGCAAGGATGTCTTTTGGGTTATGTAAAGCACCAGCAACCTTTCAACGGTGCATGATGTGATCTTTGCTTTTGAGAAGTTCAGGTCTTACTTGGTAGGTTCTAAAGTCATAGTGTATACTGACCAATGTGCCTTGAGGTACATATACTCCAAGAAAGACACCAAGCCGAGACTCTTGAGATGGATCCATCTTTTACAAGAGTTTGATATGGAGATCAAGGATAAGAAGGGGATTGAGAATGGTGTAGCGGATCATCTTTCAGGGATGAGAGTGAATGATGTCTTACCTTAGGATGACGCACTCCCTGAACAGCAGCTTATGATGGTCAACACAGTGGTATGTGCAAAGCAAGAGGAGAAGTTTGAAGGTGTCTTGATTTTGAAAGAAGAAGATTTACCTTGGTATGCTGACATTGTCAACTTCTTGGCTTGCGGTGAAGAACCCTCTCACCTTGACTATTACCATAAGAAGAAATTCATGAGGACATCTCCCATTACTTTTGGAATGAGCCCTAACTGTACAAGAGGGGAGTAGACTGCTTATACCGGAGGTGTGTCTCAAGAGAAGAAGCGAAAGACATTCTTCTTGATTGCCACGGTTTGACTTATGGTGGACACTTCGCTTCATTCATGACGGCTACAAAGGTACTACAAGCCGGGTTTTGGTGGCCTACACTCTTCAAGGATGCTCATGAGTTTGTAAAAACGTGTGAAGCTTGCCAAAGGTCAAGTAACATCACAAAGAGGAATGAGATGCTGCAGGTACCAATCTTTGAGATGGAAGTGTTTGATGCTTGGGGATGGATTTTGTGGGTCTATTCCCATCTTCATACGGCAACAAATATATCATGGCGGTTGTAGACTATGTGTCTAAGTGGGTTGAGGCTATAGCTTCCCCAACTAATGATTCAAAGGTGGTTGTTAATCTCTTCAAGACCATCATCTTTCCAAGGTTTGGAGTTCCAAAGAGAGTGATCAGTGATGGGGGCAGCCACTTCATCAACAAAGTCTTTGAGGATCTCTTGAAGAAGTATGGGGCTAAACACAAAGTAGCTACGCCTTATCACCTCAAACCAGTGGTCAAGTAGAGGTGTAAGAATACTAAGAAAGAGGGTCTAGGGTTGAGATTCACATTCAGGGGTTTCAAAGGTTCAAGCTTGGTTTGAAAACTCTAGATCTACTCACTTTGTGAGGTTCTCTAAGCCTTGAAAATAAAACAAGACCCATCCATGGTGTGTGGTATGGATCACTCTCTCATTCTCTCCTCCAGACCCATGGTGTTTGGCGGAAAAAGAGATTGAGAGGCGGGGAAAACGGATTTCAAACACATGGCATAACTAGTCCTCTAAACTACCATGGCGTTTGGGAAAGAGTAACTAGCCTCTAGGATGTGACTTTCAGAGATCTCTGGATCCTGTCAAGGTAAGAGCTCTCTCTGATCATAAAGATCTTGGCGTGAGACTCTTTAAGCCTTAAGAACTCAACATCCTAGAAAAGAAAGCCATTAAGAACAAGAAAACTCCAAACTTGAAAACCTTTTCGACCCCTTCAAATCATCTCAACCCCAAACCCGATTAAACTACTCACTACACATTAAGTAAATCAAGCAAAGCCTGAAAGATGAAACGATGAACATGAAAGACGATCTATTAAACTTAAACGATTCGATACAAAAGCAAGAAAAGCTTCAAAATCCAACAATGGCGAAAATCGCCTTCGAGCAGAGAGAAAAAGATGATTAAAAGATAAAAATGAAAACGTCTTCTCAAAAGCATGCTCGCCGCCTTGCCAAAACAGGCCAAACAATCCGATGGTCCCCCTTTCGCTAGCGGCCAAAAGCGGTTAAAGTACACTGAGATCGACTTCGGGATCGAGCAGCTCTCTCGATCATTTTCAGACATCGTGCCTTCAGCTCGATCTTTGTCTCGATCTTCCTCGGTGAATCGGGTGCTTCGTTCGATCTTGGAGTCGATCTTTGGAGGATCGAGTGGTGGACTCGATCCGGCTCTCGCTCTGCATGGCGTCATTCACGTCCGTACTCCTTGATCGATCGCTTCACTCGATCTCCGTCTCGATCAGTTCCCTTGGATTGGCTGGGCCACTCGATCTTCTGGTCGATCTCATCTAGATCGACCGGCCATGCTCGAACCTCCTCTCAATCTCTGGTCCTTAGCAAGCATTCCCATATTCTTCAAGTCACACGGACTTCCTCACAAGCCTTAACACATCCACGAACCCTCCAAGAATCCAAAGTAGCCGAAAACAACCTGTATGCGATGCAAAATGCAAGAAATATGCATATGCTGGTGCAAGAACACTCTCGGACCTAAAGTGATGCAAACTAACCTAAATTGAAATGTATATGCGTAAGAAACTAACTTATATGTATGCAAAATGCATGGAATATGCAGCTATATCAACTCCCCCAAACTTAACTTTTGCTTGCCCTCAAGCAAACAAAATTAAAGAAGGGAGAGAGGTTTTAAAACAAACAGGGTTATAAGCTTCTTGCAAAGGTGCTTTTCGAATGAATCAATCTCAACGTCCTAGTTACCAGTTCTAAAATGCAATACACACACTCATACTCCAAAGAACTTAGCCATACTCATTGCACAAAGAATTTCAAATCATGACTCTCTTATTCCAAACAATCAAAGAAACTCATCCTTTAACATTCATTAATGACCGAACCATGAATCAAACTTATGCACTTTAAAGCAAAACACATTTGGCTAAGGGTAAAGGCTATGAGCATAGAATGATCTCATTTTTAAAGGGGGTTTATTTTAAGCAAAGGGTCTCTCTCGAAAATGGTAAGAATTTTATGCATAATGCTAAAGGTTAAGGCAATTGATGCATACATGATCAGATTCTCATCTACCCATGTAAACTAACTATGAACCTAAAAACCCCTCTCATTTATTTTCTTTTGAACTCACTCACCACTTAGAGTCTACCCTTTTTCCTAAAGCAAAAGCTTAGCAATCCCCAAATCAAAATAGGAAACATCTTAACTCTTTTAGGTTAGTGAAAAGGTTTGAAAATATTAAGCTCCTTATATCTTTCTTATTGATAGCTCTCTTATTATATTTTTTTTCTTTTTTTTTCTTTCTTTTTTCTTTTCTTTTTTATTTTATTTTGGCACTTAGGCTCTTTTACATATATATATATATATATATATATATATATTTTTAGAGAGCTATCTTCTGAAATTATTGGAGCAATATACTTTTTAAACACAAAACCTTTCACTTAAAACCTTTTTCTTACTTCAAAACCCAAACTCTTTTGAAACCGAAAGCATATAGATATGAAAGCAACCACAATGATCCCCCAAAATTATCCTAAGCCTACATCTAGCTTCAAAGTGCAAAGCTAGCAAACATATGAGAACCTAATTATGTCGCCTAAACGTAACACTTTATGCTAAGTTCAAACCGGAAGAGGCCTCACAATGATGTCACACACGAAAACTTGGCTTCAAAGAAAGGTAAGGGTCAAGGTAGGAGTTCTACTTATGCTCACAAAGAGTGGTAAAAGGAAGAAGAGAGCTTAAATATTTTTAAGATCCATGTGTTCTTTTTCAAGTGCATAAGAATGATATTAAAAAATTCAAGTTAAGGTTTTCACTTAATAGGACAAGTTTCAAATCATGAGAGTTCAATTCAAGTAACGAAAATCAAAACTAGTGATCCAAGCATGGTAAGAACTTTCTTTCAAAGTGTGAGCAGAGCATTTACCAACTAGGATATTGAAACCATTCATAAGCTTAAAACACCTTTTTAAGAAGACTTTATCCCCTTATGCAGATGTAAACAACCTAGATACTTAAAAATTCTAGACTCAATCCTAAAATGCTTAACAAGATGAATGCAACTACATGATTTTTTTTTGAAATTTTTTTAAAATTATACCAATTTTTTCCTTTTCTTTTCTATGCCTTAGATGCATGCAAGGCTCAAGTTATGCAAATATAAAATAAGATCAAAATAAACAAGTCAAACCACACACATACTCCCCCAAACTTGAATGACACCGTCCCGGTGGCAAACACATTCAAGAGAGTTCAAAGCATAAAGCAAAATCAAGAAAACATGAATGGTATATACAATGGAAGAAGGTTGTTACCTCGGGTCTAGTCTCGGCTGGAACTTGAGGATGTTCCAGAGGAGCTAGATATTATGGCCTTGTCTTTGGGGCCTGGCTCTTGAAGAGAGAGGCGCGCCGGTTGAATGTTGCTGCCTTGAGTCTCACGGATGACAACTCCACCGGTTGAAAGCCTCCTCTTCTCGGGTTCTTGAACCTCCTCACTTGCAGCCTTCTTAGGCGAGCCACCTTGAAGCGATTTGACATTCTTGGCAAGCTTCTTGAGCATTTTGCCTTGCCACTTGTTGATTTTCCTTTGCATCTCCACAACAGATGCTAGGAACTTCTCCGTCTTGGTTCTTGGCTCGAAATCGATCTTGGGAAGGGTGTAGGCCTCGGGCATCTCATCTTCCGTGGCAGGGGACTCAGACCTTGGGCGTGGAGCGATTGCTTGGGCAGGCGTTCCTCCTAGAGGAGCAAAGCACTCCTCTACGGTTGGCAAGAACTTGATTTTCCCAACACCAAGCAGCTCGGTCTCGACTTTGTTTGGCAGGATGCACACTCTCTTCTCATTATCCGCGTCGATGAAAAGGTAAGCGTAGAACCCTTCTGCTGGCGTGCGTCCCAAGCTGTCGGTATTCCTCATGTAGATCTCATCCATGAAGGCTCTAGCCGGGACGGGTGTGAACTCGTGTATTTGTACGCTGGCTTGCACGAACAGAGGTGTGAGGAAGCCGCCAATGAATGAAGAGCTTGCCTTGCACCGCAAGGCATATGCTTTATACTTCACCAAAGAAGCAGCAAGGACGCACCCGTAGTTCACGTCATCACCGAGTTCATCCATAGGCTCGTTATTCTCCGCTGGATCACACAACAAATGCTTCACGCTTTGGAACAAGAAGCAAAGCTCGGTCTTCATAACTATGGGAGCAACTGACCGTCCGCTGAATTTGTTGGCGATCAGCTTCAAGGTGTACCTCAGCACCGGGCTTCTCACTCTCTTGATTTTGGCAATGTGGGCCTTGTAGTCATCGTTGCTGATCATGTCCCAAAAATCGTTTGCGCGCGTGAAGGAAGGGAACTCGATCTTGGTGGCGGCTGCGTTGAGACCATATGCTTGACACAGCTCGGGGATTGAGAGGCTCAAAGCTTGACGTCCGACCTTGAAAGAGAGACGGCCTTGTGAAGGAACAGGGACGCTAGGGTTCTCGTAACCAAACTCCAACGAGGCAAGGAAGTCTATTGTCACTTCTGGAATGGTTGGGCAATCCATTCGTGACAGACATCTTAAGCCAATGTTCTTGAGGAGTTGGTCAAAATCTCCAAGAATCCCCAGCCTAGCGAGTAGCCCTCTGTCCGCGAATTTGGTAGGCTCAAACCGAAGCCTCTCCAGCCGCTTCTTGTCTCTCTTCTCATCTTTGCTCCAGCGAACCCTTTCTTGAACAGCTACCTCTTGACCTTCTCCTTCTTGTGATGTCTCCTCTCTCGTTCTCTTGGAGGCCATTGTGCCTGAAACAAGGTTCTCAAGCAAAGCAATGAGCAAATAGGCGATATGTTGAGAGAAAGAGAGAAGCAAAGAAGAAAATCGATAGCTAATACCCAAGAATTTTGGGGAACTTATAAAAATTATAGCAAAATAATAGAGAATCAGATCTAGAGATACTAGAAATTCCAGAATTTTTCCTATTATTAAGCTAGTTTTAAAAAATTCAAAACCGCCCTAGCATCTAAACTAATCAATTGCGAAATAAAAGGAGATTTTCCTAAAGATTTTCAAAAATCCGAAAATACCTTTGCAAAGATTGTGAAAAATGTTTGTTAGCCTTAAGAAAATAAATAACTCACACTCTCTTTTACCTAGCAACTCGAAAAAAAGTGGTTTCTGACAAAAGTCTTGGTCAAGGCACAAATTTCATGGTCAAAGATTCCTGCCTTGACCAAGTTTTGAATTTAAAAAGTGGAGGGAAAGAGAGAGAGAGGGAAAAGAAATTGTTAACTCGGCACGAGATCGAGTCCTTTTGGTCGATCTGGGACTCGATCTCATGCCCATAATGGCTTGGATCGAGAGGGTTACTCGATTTGGGATGCGATTCAATTTGAATCGAGTCGTGGATTGATTGGCTCTCTCATTCCTTGAGTTTCTGAAATCACGGCTAAGTCCTCATGATCGAGCCATACTATCTATTCGGGGGTCGATTTAGCTTAGATCGAGTGATGGATCAAGTTGACTGATCGATATGTCTATAAAGGGCTTTCCTCTGAGAAAATAGATCGACTTCTTCACTCGATCTATTTACTCGATCGATCGATCGATCGATCGATCGATCTAAACTCCAAGAATTTCTCGAGACATTTTAGATCGACTTCTTCACTCGATCTATTTACTCGATCTCGTCTAGATCGACTGACTCCTCTCGATTCACCAGCTCGATCTAGCAAACATCGAGCCAGGATGAGTCGATTTAGCACTCGATCACTAGCTTATACTCCCCCCCTTCTTACTCCTTTTGGAACTCAGATCATGGCCTGCGTCTCTCATACTTGTTCCTACGCACTCATAAGATAAAAACATAAAACTGGAAAAGAAATAAAGCAAGGATATGTACAGGATATACATGGGAATGCCTCCTAAGTGCGCTTTCTTTAACGTCTTTAACTAGACTTTACTTGGTTTAGGCAGATGGTGGGTCTTGGAGAAGTATTGAGGTGCTCTCCTGGTCAAACGCACTCGCCATGTATGGCTTAACTCTGTGTCCGTTCACTGTGAATGCATTCCCACTCTTGCCGACCAACGTGACAGCTCCATAGGGTAATACTTCCTTGATTTCATACGGACCGCTCCACCGTGACTTTAGCTTCCCTGGAAAGAGCTTGAGCCTCGAGTTGTATAGCAGCACCAAACTCCCTTCCTTAAGCTCTTTAGGTACCAGCTTCTTGTCATGAGCAGCCTTGGTACGTTCCTTGTAGATCCTAGCGCTTTCGTAAGCGTCCAGCCTTAGCTCATCAAGCTCGTGCAACTGGATCAACCGCTTCTCCTGAGCCGTCTTCAGATCAAAATTCAGCCGCTTCACAGCCCACAACGCCTTATGTTCCAGCTCAACAAGAAGGTGACACTCTTTACCGTAGAGAAGAGTGAAAGGAGTGGTACCAATAGGCGTTTTGAAAGCAGTCTGGTACGCCCACAAAGCGTCATCCAACTTCACTGCCCAATCCTTCCGAGTTGTCCCAACAGTTCTTTCGAGCATCGCCTTTATCTGACGGTTAGAGACCTCCACTTGGCCACTCGTTTGAGGATGGTAAGGCGTAGCTACCATATGCTTCACGCCATACTTCTTAAGCAGATATTCAAACAGCTTGTTTATGAAATGGCTCCCTCCGTCGCTTATCACCACCTTGGGAACTCCAAACCTCGGAAAAATAATGCTCTTAAAGAGCTTGATCACCACCTTAGAGCCGTTTGTTGGGGAAGCAATGGCCTTAACCCACGTAGAGACGTAATCAACAGCTACTAGTATGAACTTGTTGCCGTATGATGAAGGAAACGGCCCCATGAAGTCTATGCACCACGCGTCAAAGACGTCTACCTCAAATATGGGAACTTGAGGCATCTCATTCCTCTTAGTAATATTCCCTGCTCTTTGACATGCTTTGCAGCTGATCACAAACTCATGGGTGTCTTTGAAGATGGACGGCCACCAGAAGCTGGCTTGTAAGACCTTAGTGGCGGTTTTGAATGAAGCAAAATGCCCTCCTAACAAAGACCCGTGGCAATGAAACATGATGTGTCTCGCTTCCTCCTTTGTCACGCATCTTCTGTACAGGCTATCCACTCATCTCTTGTATAAATAGGGGTCATCCCAATAGTAGTGGCTCACGTCTCTCATGAACTTCTTCCTATGGTAGTTGTCAAGATGCGACGGCTCCTTTCCATATGCCAAGTAGTTCACAATATCCGCGTACCAAGGGAGATCCTCCTCTTTGAAGCTTAGAACTTCCTCAAACCGCCCCTCTAAGCTCCCACAAACAGCCGTAGTGATTGCCATGAGTTGTTCTTCGGGGAGAGAATCATCTAAAGGAAGAGACTCATTGATCCTTAACCGAGAGAGATGGTCAGCAACGCCGTACTCTATCCCTCCCTTGTCCTTGCTTTCCATTCTTGAAGTAAGAGGATCCACCTCAAAAGCCTCGGCTTAGTGTCCTTCTTGGAATAGATATAACGCAGAGCTGCGTGATCCGTGTAAACAATGGTCTTGGAACCCACGAGGTAAGCCCTGAACTTCTCAAAGGCGAATACAACCGCCAATAGTTCCTTCTCCGTAGTGGTATACCTCGTTTGCGTGTCATCCAAGGTTCTTGAAGCATAGTAAATCACGTGCAGCTTCTTATCCTTCCTTTGGCCTAGAACGGCTCCCATGTCATAGTCACTAGCATCACACATGATCTCGAAAGGTAGAGTCCAGTCTGGTGCTTGCACTATAGGCGCGGATACTAGGGCCTCCTTGATGGTCATGAAAGCTTGCAAACACTCCTCATCAAAGACGAACTCAGCCTCCTTGCACAACAGCCGAGTGAGAGGGCGTGCAATCTTAGAGAAGTCTTTCATGAAGCGCCTGTAGAAACCGGCGTGTCCCAAGAAACTTCTCACTCCTTTGACGTTAACTGGCGGCTCAAGGCTTGTCATCACATCAATCTTTGTTTTGTCGACTTTAATACCCTTCTCTGATATCCTATGTCCAAGCACGATTCCCTCCTTCACCATGAAGTGGCATTTTTCCCAATTAAGCACCAAGTTTGTCTCCTCACAACGCTTTAGTACCCTGCAAAGATTCAACAAACACGCAGAAAAGGACGCACCATAGACCGAGAAGTCATCCATAAACACCTCTACCATCTCTTCTATAAGATCGGAGAAGATCGACATCATACACCGCTGAAACATAGCCGGTGCGTTACACAACGCGAATGGCATCCTTCGATATGCGAAGGTGCCATAAGGGCATGTAAAGGTCATCTTCTCCTGATCATTTCGATGGATTGGTATTTGAAAAAATCCACTATATCTATCAAGAAAGCAATAGTAGGGGTGATTAGCAAGTCTTTCAAGCATTTGATCAATAAAAGGCAAGAGAAAATGATCCTTTCTAGTAGCAAGATGAAGCTTCCTATAATCAATACACATACGGTGTCTAGTAATAGTCCTAGTAGGTATAAGCTCATCTTTGTCATTCTTATTAACCATGATCCCTCCCTTCTTAGGCACCACGTGTACGGGATAAACCCACGTGCTGTCACTTATGGGATAGATTACGTCAGCCTCTAAAAGCTTAAGAATCTCTTTCTTTACAACCTCTTTCAAATTTGGATTCAAACGCCTTTGATGTTCTATAGAAGAGGTGTTCTCATTATCCAAGTGAAACCTATGAGTGCAAAGCATTGGTGAAAGGCCCTTGATGTCACTTAGACAGTACCCAATGGCCTTCCTATACTTTCTCAACTCAGTTAAGAGCGAGTGCAATTCATCATCACTTAAGTTTTCATTCACAATCACAGGATAGGTTTCGTTAAGCCCTAAGAAAGAATACCTTAGCCCTTTTGGGAGCTCCTTAAGGTCCACCTTTGGGGCTACCAGCTCGCTCCAATCATCCTCGTGGCTGTTGTTGTTGTTCTCCTCCTTAGAACCTTCCTTAGAACCCAAGACATGGCCCTTGAGGCTGCTTTCTCCAACCGCTATCCCTTTTGAAATCGAGTCGTCAGGTCGATCTTGCTCTCGATGTCGTCTAGATCGAGCAGTTTTGCTCGATTCACTCACTCGATTTATTGTGGATCGAGTGAGACATCGGGACGCTGAGTCGATCTCCGGATTAGACCCCAAACTGATCGGAAGGCCTTTCTCGATCTTGGACTCGATTGTTTTCCTGGATCGATAACCCTCCTCGATCTGACTGTCGATTGCTGCACCGGTTCGAGTGGTGCTTTCGATTGTCTTGTCGATTTGACCCCTGGATCGAGTAATGTCATCGATCTCGGAGTCGAGCTATAGGCAAACGCCTATATCTTCAAGCACAACCTTCCTCGAATCGAGCAAGTTGACGTACTCTTGAGTCCTCTGATCCACATAACCAAACTCTCCTGGCTCCTTAGTCAGTGCCAGCTTCAAATGATCTTCCTGAGCCAACTCTTCCAGCAACTCATCCGCTAAAGTATCCAACGTCTCAATGTAGAAAGCTTGCCCTTCTATCGTAGGCTTCTTCAAAACCTCATTGATATCGAAGTCCAGCCTTATATCTTTACCCAAGTGCAAGACAATCTTCCCATTCTTGACGTCTATTATGGCTCCGGCGGTGGCTAAGAAAGGTCTACCGAGAATGAGTGGATCCTTTGGTTCTTCATCCATTTCAAACACAACGAAGTCTGTAGGAACGTTCACTCCACTGATCTTCACTGGCAAGTCGTCAAGCAATCCCACGGGTAACCTCACACTTCTGTCAGCTAGTACCAACGAGATTCTGCAATCCTTGAAACGGGTAAAGCCAAGCTTCTTTGCCACGGAATGAGGAATCAGATTTATGCTAGCTCCGAGATCACAAAGGCAACTCTTGAACTCCAAAGGACCTAAAGCGCAAGGTATAGTGAAGCTTCCAGGGTCTCCCAACTTCTTAGGGACTATCTCCTTGTGTATCACAGCACTACACTCCTCACTTACAACAAGCACTTCCTTGCTTTCCTTATTCTTCTTCACGAGAGTGTCTTTGAATAATTTGGCGCATGTAGGCATCATTGCAAGGCAGTCCACGAGAGGTAACTTGATCTCTACGTCCTTAAGGTGCTTTTCGAACAAGACTCTATGCTTCTCTATGAGTTGCTTCTTGAAACGGCCAGGAAAAGGTAGCTTAGGTACATACGGTGGAGGCACATAAGCATCCTTCTCCTTAGTAGTTTGCTCCGCTTTCTTCTCAATAACCGCTTTGTCACCTCTTCTTGGCCCTTGAATCCAGACATTGTCAAAGTTGATCTCATCAACAGCTGAAAGCTTACCCTCCCCCTCTTGAATTACAACGTCCTCATTGGTCTTTGGAGAAACTGTAGGTGCTAGCTCTTTACCACTCCTTAGCGTAATGGTATTGGCGTATTCCTTGGGATTCTGCTCACATTGTTGCTACGGTATGAGAGATTGTTGTTCTGGTTGTAGCCTTGTGAATAGCCTTGAGGTTTGTAGTTGTTTTTACCCGCCACCCAGTTGGCTTCTTCTTGGCTCAACTCAAGCTCCTCTTGCCCCTCATCCGCTTCACCAACAAAGTGAACATGCTTCTGATTTGCCAAAACGAACTTGTCAATCTTCTCATGCAAGGATTTCAACTCTTTCTTGTGAGACTCTAGCTCAGAACCTCTCGGTGCACGGTCATAATCCTCAGCATAGTTGCCGTCACTTAGTGCCAAGTTCTCAATCAGCTCCATGCCTTCTTCTACCACTTGACCAAGGAAGTTTCCCTTACTAGCCGTGTCAAGCAACAAGCGAATCTTTGGTGAAGCTCCTCGGTAGATAGTGCTGAGAAGAGTCTCTTCGCTGAAGCCGTGGTGAGGGCATTGGATAGTATAGTCCTTGAACCGTTCCATGGCTTCATTGAAAGTCTCATTGTTCCTTTGCGTGAAGCCGCTGATTTCGCTTCTTAGCCTTGCCGTTCTGGTGCTAGAGAAAAACTTTGAGAGGAAAGCCTTCTTACACTCAGCCCAAGATGTAATGGTGCCTTGTGGAAGTGTCTTCTCCCAATGTCTAGCCTTGCCTCCAAGAGAAAATGGAAAGAGACGCAGCTTGAAACCATCTTCGGATATGCCGTTTATCTTGATCATCCCACATACTTGTTCGAAGTTATCAAGGTGTTCTAAGGGATCTTCCATTGCTAGGCCATGAAACTTATTGTTTTGCACCATTGAGATGAAACCTGGCTTAATCTCGAAGTTGTTGTTCTGTACAGGAGGAGGAGTGATCCCAAACCTATTGTGATAAGTATTGGGAGCATCTCCGGCTCCTATGATCCTTGGGGGTCTAGCCGCGTGTTGGGGGTTTCCATTGCCCCTTCCCACTTCACCGTGAGCTGGAGGAGGTCCCTCTGGATGCTCGTGCTCGGCCATAGCTTCAAAGTCAACCAAACCGTGCTGAACAATCTCTTCAAAAGCTCTAGCTTGTTCTCGTACTCTTCTTTGCCGTGAATGACCAAGTTGATGAGTGTTGTCCAAGGGTTGAAGTAGATTGTTGTCTCCCCTTGAACGAAGATTCATGTACCTGAAAGACACACGTTTGAGAGTAGAGAAATTAGTAACTTAAACATAGTAAAGGCTTAGTCATTACTAAACCCCAAATCTCAATGCTTTCTAAACACTCCTAGAATGGCCACGGCGCCATTTGATAACAGGTTTTTGCAGAGTGTATGCAATGATGTATCAAAGCTCAAATGCAACACTTAGTTGTAGTAAAGTATGCAAGCGAGCATCAATCCAATCCTAGGAGCTAGAAAGATCAGTGAGAATGCAAGGATCGAGTAAAGCTAGGCAAATGATGAATGATTTTGTAAAATTCCTAAAAACTAAATGCAAGGCAAAACTATTTTAAAATTACTATGAAAGAGTGAACTACCACGACGAACAAACAGAATGATTAAAATGCAAACCTATAAATTTATAAAAATTGACTAGTGGATCGACCACAGGATCGACCACTAGATCGAGCAACAACGATCGATCTCGTCTAAAAGTTCAAGCGTAATGAAACTAATGACCAGGATGCAATAGGTAACAAGCGAATGACTAGCAAAGATGTAAGAATACTAAGAAAGAGGGTTTAGGGTTGAGATTCACGTTCAGAGGTTTCAAAGGTTCAAGCTTGATTTGAAAACTCTTGATCTACTCACTTTGTGAGGTTCTCTAAGCCTTGAAAACAAAACAAGACCCATCCATGGCGTGTGGTATGGATCACTCTCTCATTCTCTCCTCCAGACCCATGGCGTTTGGCGGAAAAAGAGATTGAGAGGCAGGGAAAATGGATTTCAAACTCACGGCTTAACTAGTCCTCTAAACTACCATGGCGTTTGGGAAAGAGTAACTAGCCTCTGGGATGTGACTTTCAGAGATCTATGGATCCTGTCAAGGTAAGAGCTCTCTCTGATCATAAAGATCTTGGCGTGAGACTCTTTAAGCCGTAAGAACTCAACATCCTAGAAAAGAAAGCCATTAAGAACAAGAAAACTCCAAACTTGAAAACCTTTTCGACCCCTTCAAATCCTCTCAACCCCAAAACCCGATTAAACTACTCACTACACATTAAGTAAATCAAGCAAAGCATGAAAGATGAAACGATGAACATGAAAGACGATCGATTAAACTTAAACGATTCAATACAAAAGCAAGAAAAGCTTCAAAATCCAACAATGGCGAAAATCGCCTTCGAGCAGAGAGAAAAAGATGATTAAAAGATAAAAATGAAAACGTCTTCTCAAAAGCATGCTCGCCGCCTTGCCAAAACAGGCCACACAATTCGATGGTCCCCCCTTCTCTAGCGGCTAAAAGCGGTTAAAGTAAACTGTGATCGACTTCGGGATCGAGCAGCTCTCTCGATCATTTCCAGACATCGTGCCTTCAGCTTGATCTTTGTCTCGATTGGTGGACTCGATCCGGCTCTCGCTTTGCATGGCGTCATTCACGTCTGTACTCCTTGATCGATCGCTTCACTTGATCTCTGTCACGATCAGTTCCCTTGGATCGGCTGGGCCACTCGATCTTCTCGTCGATCTCATCTAGATCGACCGGCCATGCTCGAACTTCCTCTCGATCTCTGGTCCTTAGCAAGCATTCCCAAATTCTTCAAGTCCCACAGACTTCCTCACGAGCCTTAACACATCCACGAACCCTCCAAGACTCCAAAGTAGCCGAAAACAACCTGTATGCGATGCAAAATGCAAGAAATATGCATATGCTGGTGCAAGAACACTCTAGGAGCTAAAGTGATGCAAACTAACCTAAAATGAAATGTATATGCGTGAGAAACTAACTTATATGTATGCAAACTGCATGGAATATGCAGCTATATCAGTTTGGTTTTGCTATACAACTCACGCTTGAAGTTGTTCCTTGGGAAACTTAAGTAAAGATGGTGCGTACCGTTTGAGGTGAAAGGAGTGCTACCATATGGAGCGGATTTTTGGTTGGCAAGAGTGGAAAGGCTTTCACGGTGAATGGGCATAGAGTCAAGCGCTACATGACGAGTGATTGCAGCAAGGAGAGAACCATGTTGCTTCTCCAAGAACCCCCTCTGGCCTAATCTAGTAAAGTCAAGCCAGCGACGTAAAATAAGCACACTTGAGAGGCATTCCCATGTCTATCATTGTACATGTTTTAGCTTTCTTTCTGTTTCAATTTTATGATTTTTAGTTTAAGTGTGTAGGTACAAGGAAATGGAAACCAGAGATCATGATCTTCGAGTAAAAAAGGCAAGGAAAGGAGAAACAGGGACAAGCGATCTAGTGATAGATCGATCTATCCTGGCTCGATCTTTACTAAATCAAGCTAGTGAATCGAGTGAAGTCACTCGATCTAGATGAGATCGAGTAGACAATCGAGTGAGTCAGTCGATTGCGAGAGGATGACCCACCCATACGTTTAACTCGAAAATCAAACGGTATGTGGATCGATTGACCTCACTCGATCCTCGAACTGGATCGATCAGTTCACTCGATCAGCTCACTCGATCCTTGCCAAATCGACCTCAAAATCGATCAAGGAGCTCGTTCAAAGGATGCATGGCCACAACCACGTGGAGTCTTGAAACGAGTTGGAGACTCGATTTAAGGCTCGATCCATATCAAATCGAGCCCCCAATCGAGCAAGCCACTCGATCACGGGTAGAATTTGCATGAGATCGAGGTCAAGATTGATCAAATTGACTCGATCTCATGCCGAGATTGGTTAAATTTTTCCCTCTCTTTTCTCTTCCCCTCCTATTTTAAATTTGAGTCTTGGTCAAGGCAGGCATCTTTGACCATGAAAGATGTGCCTTGACCACACTTTTTCAGACCTACTCATTGCATGTGTCCCAAAAGATTTTTGTTTTATAAAAAGCTTTGCTTTATACACTTTCTCTTCACTTTGCACAAACTGATTTTTACAAAAACAAAGAGAGAGAGTGCGAGCTCTTGTTTTTAAAGACAAAGGCATTTCATTGTTCATCCACTTCAAATGTATTTTTGATTTATTTGAATTGCATGTTAGAGTTATTTTAGAAAATTTCCTTTTATTGAATTGGTTGAATGTTGTTATTGCTAAGGATTAGGCTAATATTTTTTTTTTAAAATATTCTTATCTTGCAAGATTTCCCTTTACCACTTATAGATATATTCTAGCATATCCCAAAAATCTAGGACTTAAAGTTTGAGATTTTCTCTTGTTTGCTATATCTTCTTCTCTTGAATTGTCACCTATACTTATTTTATTTTTGAGAATTTGTATTTCATGTACTAATGGTACCAAAGAGAAGCAGAGATTTGGCTACTTCAACACAAGAAGGAGAAGCTCAAGTGGTTCAAGAAAGAGTGAGATGGAGTAAGGAAGAGAAGACGGCAAAGAAGAGACTAGAGAGGTTGAGGTTTGAGCCTACCAAGTTTGCTAGTTGAGACCTCTTGGAGAAGATCGGGCTGTTAGAAGATTTTGATGAACTTATCAAGAACATGGAGCTTGCGTGCATTTCAAGAATGGACTCCCCCACATACCTCGAGGCAACGCTGGACTTCCTCTCAACCTTGGGCTTCTCTTATGAAGATCCAAGCCTTCCAGCTCCCTCCAAAGGTCACCTCACGTTCAAGATCAGGAGGCAGGCTTACCACCTCTCCATCACCGAGCTATGTCTAGCCTATGGTCTTAATGCCGTAACCTAAGCAAGTGGAGTTCCCTCAGCTCAAATCCGCCAACGACCTTT
Source organism: Thlaspi arvense (assembly GCA_911865555.2). NCBI lineage: Eukaryota > Viridiplantae > Streptophyta > Magnoliopsida > Brassicales > Brassicaceae > Thlaspi > Thlaspi arvense. The sequence continues at coordinate 20,435,705 of OU466860.2, forward strand.
GGGACTTGAGCTGCGATGATGACTACAAAGCCAACACTGCCAAGATCAAGAAGGTCCGCAACCACGTGCTGAGATATGCCCTCAAACTCCTAGCCAACACTTTCAGTGGGCGATCCGTGGCTCCAACGGTCACTAAGAATGAGTTGTGCTTTCTCTTCCAAGGAGTTAAGAAAGTTGTTTGCAGCAGAGAGGAGAATGATGACCCGATGGAGGATGAACTAGGCGACGACGTCAACTATGGTTGTATCTTGGCCTCTTCTTTGGTCAAGTACAAGGCGTGGGCATTGAGGTGTAAGGCGAGCTCAGCACTTACTGGAGGCTTCCTCACACCGCTGTTCATACAAGCCGGAGTTCCTCTTCAAGAATTTGAGCCTTGCACAGAGAGAGCCTACATGGATGAGACCTACATGCGCAACACGAATTCCTTAGGTCCTACGCCAGCTCTAGGATTCTACGCCTACTTGTTCTACAGCCCCACCCTTGGGAAGCAAGTATGCATCCTCCCCAACCAAGACGAGACAAACCTGGACAGTGTTGGAACCATAGAGTTTTTGCCAAGCAAGGAGGAATGCTTTGCGCCTCTAGGAGGCACGGCTGCACCACATCAGATCCCTCGGGCACCATCAGACACACCTCCTTCAGATGTCGTGATGCCAGCGAGTTTTGACCTTCCCAAGCTTGATTATGAGCCGATGATAGGGCTCAGGTTTTACCCAAATAAAAACTACTGCAAGTGCACAGCAAAGCAGTTGTAGTACAAGGGGTATCAAATCCCAAGAGAGTAATGTAAACTACACTATCGAATGTAGGTTCAGATTCAGCTAAGCAGAATGTAATGTAAGTATTGTGAATGATTAAATAAAACTAAGCAAACGAAATTCAAGTTGTTGATCTAAGTTTCAGAAGACTAAAAGCGCTAAGTCAGGAGAGTTTGCAGGTTGAATCCGAGAATGTAGAATGAATGAAATCAGGAATGATTAAGAACCGTTTTGAACATGAATATAAAATATATAACAAATCAATTCTCATTGCAGAAGTTAACTATGTTTAAATCAGAGAGTTTCAAATCTCTTTGCAAACCCTAACAACATAAACATGCAATATGATCAGATTCAATTGTTCACAAAACTCCTAAGCCAAATCTCTTTGCACTAAGTTATTTTGCTCATCAAATACTAGTTCAGGTTATCATTAATGCTCTCCTATGATTTTCGGATTTCTAGATGATGTGTCTAAGAAATTCGATTTAAAAGCAAGCAGAGATGAAAAACCAAAAGATATTCCTAACAGGTAGCAATTCTACAAACTCTTCATCAACCTTTGAAAAAGCCCTAACTTAACTAACAAACTACTCAGACATGGTGATTTGAGAAAACATCATGTAAAGAATCGATTGCATAAAAGAAATAAGAAGTAAAGATGAAGGAGTTCGAAATCTGTTCTGAATGAGTATGATTTGTCTCTCCAAAAGCTCTTCTACAAATCTCTTTCAAGCTCTCTAAAATAATAAGATACAAGATATCTGCCAAAAGAATGGCTGAAAAACATAATATACAAGCTAAAACACTATCTGGGGCCTTTTTGTAAATACTAGAACTTATGGGCCAATTCTGCAAATAATCCTCTATCTTTTAGAAAACAGCCATGACCCCTTCCTTTCTGGGTGACGAGCATCACCAGGTTGATGACGAGCGTCACCCATATACATACTTTTCTCTCGAGTTGGATACTTCGTGGCTTCAACTCGAAATGCTCCAAAAGGCTCCACTATCTCCAATTATGCTCCAGACATGCTATAACCTGCAAAGACTCTTCTAGGACTCTAAAAAGACCAAAAAGACTCAATAAAAAGGACTTATATCATGGTTAAAAACCATAAAAACCATGATATATCAACTCCTCCAGACTTAGCTTTTGCTTGCCCTCAAGCAAATATCAGGCAAAGAACAGGGTCGAGGTTTGAAAACAAGAAACAGTCAGTCAGACATCAGGAACACCACATTAGTTAGAACTTTCGAATCTACATACCACAGAGTCAACATAAGATCTAATTTCAATCTAATCATCACAAGCTTAGCAAATCTCTCAAGTCTAGTCCAAATCCCGTCAAGAAATCCAAAATTATTACTGCTAACTACTTATGTTTTATCTAAGTGTGATATCTCATCAAGGTTTTATCATTTCAATCACTTACAGATTCTTTGCCCTTCCTAACAACTGAACAATTCAATCTCAACACAGCTCTCCTATTTTCTCTTCCCTTGATCTTTTCCTTTGCATATTTTCGATCTTCACTTCTTTTTCTCATCTTTTACAGTCTAAGATATGGTGCTACTCAATACTTGTGTTTCTTGTGAGGAGACAGGTTCTTGAGTGTGTTCATTACTGTTGTTCCTTGTGAGGAGACAGGGTAATGAATGCACGATTCTTTGGACTTAAACTTTTAAAACGACATCAGGTAAGATCAAAGAGAGACTATATCTTAACCTTATTGTCAGTGCTGAAAGAGAGAATCAAAATCAATAAGAATCAATCACCAAGATAAGAAGTTTAAAGTTCACCAGTCCACTCAATGATGCTGCAGTGGTCATGAAACTGTTCAAAACCATCATTTTTCCTAAGTTTGGAGTGCCACGGATTGTGATCGGTGATGGTGGGAAACACTTTATCAATAGAGTGTTTGAGAAGCTGCTGCAAAAGTAGGGAGTTCATCACAAGGTTGCTACAGTTTATCACCCTCAGACAAGTGGTCAGGTTGAAGTTTCCAACAGGCAAATCAAGAAAATCCTGGAGAAAACAGTAGGGAAGACAAGAAAGGACTGGTCTGGCAAGTTAGATGATGCACTTTGGGCCTACAGGAAAGCATTCAAGACACCACTTGGAGCCACACCATTCCATCTGCTTTATGGGAAAGCATGTCACCTTCCAGTGGAACTTGAAGACAAGGCAAATTGGGCCATCAAGAAGATGAACTTTGACTGGAAATCTGCAGCAGAGAAGCGCCAGATACAGCTCAATAAGTTAGATGAAATCAGGCATCATGCATATGAGAACTCAAAGCTGTACAAGGAGAGGACTAAAGCATACCATGACAAGAAGATCCTCACCAAACACTTTGAATCAAATGACCAGGTACTTTTGTATAACTCACGTTTACAATTATTTCTTGGAAAATTGCGTTCTCGTTGGTCAGGTCCTTTCACAGTCAAGAAAGCCAGACCATATGGTGCAATTGTTCTATCAACTCCAGAGGGCAGGGAGTTTGTTGTCAATGGGCAAAGGGTGAAACATTACTGGGCGCAAGCCACGATTCCGGAAGGACATATTGTACCTTTGGCAGATGCACCCAGAGCCTGATCCTGAGGACAGTCAAGCTAATGACGTTAAACGAGCGCTTGGTGGGAGGCAACCCACTGGTAAGTGTACATACTTAGTCTAATTTTTGACTTTTACAAACTTATTTTCGTGGTATTGTGTTTTTTTTTTTTTTTAAAAAAATGGACAGGGTATCGAGGCGAGCACATGTCGACCACGGTGTCGATCGACGCCCTCATTAATAAGATAAGTCCCGATAAAACCCCGACTTCATCTCCATCCTCTTCACTTTTTCTGAAAACCGAAAACCTCAAATTCTTCTCCAGATCACAACTTCCTTGTTTGTTGACGGATTTGAGTGATTCAAAAGCCTAACTTGGGCGAATTCTTGTGCTCTTTCTGAATATCCAACCCATTCATCTGATCTGCAAGGTATGACACTCAAGGTTTGAAACTTCCGATTTGACCTGTTTTAGCTTGATTTAGGACTTGAATCATGCTTCTCTAGGTTGTATAGGAGGAATTCGACCTTGCCCCTTAGTAATTATAGCTTGTTTTGCAAAATTTTGAAATTTTCGGATTGATGATTAATTTTGCAAAAATAGGTTCGAGTTTGGGGTTTTGGACTGAAATTGTTTGTGATTAGTGATCACTAAGTTGCTGGTTAGGTTCGCCCTTGATAATATATGCCAGATTTTGAATTTTCAGATTTTCGAATTTTGGCCAGATTTTTGAAATTTCTGCGTTTTCTTGGTTTTCTGAGTGCAGATGGCTCCACGAAACAGCAACAGATCACGCACTGAGACCGGAGAATCCTCCAACCCAGCACCTGTTATACCAGCTCTTCCTCCATAGCCTCGGAGAGAGGGGTTGAAGATCCCGATGGAGAGGGTTTGGGAGGATACTCCGGCGAAGGAGGTGCCGAAACGCGATTGCATCTTCCGGGATATAAGTGAGGAGTGGGACGATTATGACACATTGTTCTACAATGCCTGGCTCAAGATGGACTTTGCGCCTACACGGTTCGCAGATGAGGCTACACTTTGCCGCCTCGGGCTCAAGGAGGAGGCTCTGCGAGTGCTGCAGAAGATTGGTCTGGGCACCATGGCGACCAAGCAGTACGAGCTATACCCAGAGTGATCGCGCCAGTTCATTGCAGCGGCGAGGGTGTGTTACACCAATGACATCGTGAGGAGAGCAGATGATGGCACTCTCACATTTCTCATCAGAGGCGTCAGGTACAAGATCACATTCCCTGGGCTCTGTACCATCTTCGGGTTCGATCCAGAGTGCACTGGCGTCTCCCTCCCGACGCCGTTTCCTGACCTGCAGAGTTTCTGGTCCCATTTCGGGAATGGGATCTATGATTCCAAGAGGTCTACTCAGACTGATGTGCGCCATCCGTTGCTGTGCTACCTGGTCCGCCTCTTCTCCACTACTCTCCTGTGCAAGTCTGAGCCCGGGAAGATGAGAGTTTCTGAGCTGACTCTCCTGTATTACGGCATTGAGGATGTGTTGACAGAGGAGTATCCAGTTGACAGTGATGTCAACATGAAGGCCATTTTTATCCATCACTTGGATTCGCTGAAGACCAAGGCGTTCACTGGAGCTCGGGGCAAGCCCGAGAGTATTGGCAGTCTCCTCACTCCCATCTTCTGCAACTGCCGTATCGACACTTCGACTTGCAGAGTTGTGTCTGAGCGCCACCTCATCGACATGGATTACTTCAGGAGGACACACTGGATCGCAGGAGATGAGCCGATATGGAGCTCCATTAGTCACACTGGTCAGCGATGCCTTATTCCGTTACCACAGACTGCTCTCACTACACTGCAGACAGACACCCTCAGCTTCCAGCCTGATGCTACTAGGCGCCGAGGAGAATCTTCCCTAGCCGCTGCTTCTTTTGCTGAGGATGCGCCTGTTGAGGGCCTTGCTGGAGGTTCCTATCATCGAGCATCCCTACCACAGATGCTGCCTTCGCCGATTTGTCGACATACACTACCACCGACTCCCGACATTCCGATGGAGCAGGCTACTTTTCAGCGCTATGTGGTGCAGAGTATTCAGGCGTTGTGGAACGCCGTCTCGGTGATTTCCAACTGCGGTTGTGTTCGCCCACACTCACCTGATACTGAGGATGAGGATTAGTTCCTCTAGCTATCGTGGTTACTTTTTCTTTTCCTTTTGTTATTTTTCATTTTCTCTTGAGCCAGTTTCTATGTCTTTGTCTTGAGTCAGTTTGTCAACTTTGATTGTGTTTTGAAATTTGTTTGAACTGATAAGATTATGGAGTATGTTTTTGCTTTTAATTGTTTTCTTGAGTGTTCTTAACAGTCTTGACTTGGGAGAACTTCAGCTAACAATCTAACTTACAACAAATACACATGTATGGGTCATCCTATTCTGTTTTCGGATAGGGTGTCGATCAACACCAACCATGTGGTGTCGATCGACACCACACGCAGTCATAGGTACAACTTTCTCATCTCTGTACAAACCGTTTCTTTGCCTCTTTTTACCAACTCCTTACTTGATAACATTGGGGACAGTGTTGTTTAAGTCTGGGGGAGGTCGTTGCTAACATTGTGTACATTTTTTTGTATTTATAGAGTCTCAAAGTTGAGTCGAAACCTATTTTATTGAGTCAAATTTTTTGAAATTGTCAGTTTTTCTTGGAACAAACCACAAAACATTGATGCTTATAAGAACCATTGCCACAGTTGTTGATTGCAAGTCTTACTAAGTTGAAAGTCATAGATAGATCAGTCTAGCAATGAAGGTTTAGGTCCTTAGAGAATCTGGAAAATTTGCTGTTAGCTCCACTTAAATAAACTTCAAACTTCTAGTCTTGGTGCTTGATTCTCTTTGATCTTGATTCTCTCTTCTAACACTGACAAGTGTGTTAAAACACAGTTTCTCTTTGATCTTCCCTGATAGAGCTTTAAAAGTTTAAGTCAAAAGAATGGTGCATTCATGACCCTGTCTCCTCACAAGGAACAACAGTAATGAACACACTCAAGAACCTGTCTCCTCATAAGGATAGTATCTAGGAGGGTGAGTAAGCTGAACAGAAAAGAAATGAGAGGGGTTTTAGGATCATTGTTAGTGTATATAGGTAGATGAGAGTCTAGTCATGTATGCTTCAATTGCCTTTACCTTAAGCATTATGCATAAGTTCATCCCCTTTTTGAGAGAAACCCTTGCATTATAGAACCCATTTAAATGAGATCATTCTAGTCTCATAGCCTTTATCCTTAACCAAATGTGTTCAGCTTTAAAATGCATAAGTGTGATTCACGGTTTTGATCTTAATGAATGTTAAATGATAGGATTCTTGGATTGTTTGGGATATAAGAGTCATGATTTAAAATTCATTATGTGATGAGTATGGCTAAGTTCTTTGGAGTATGAGTGTGTGCATTGCATTTTAGGATTAAGAACTAGGACCATTGAATTGATTCATTTGAAAAACACTTTTGCAAGAAGCTTAAATCCCCAGTTTTAAAACCTCTCTTCCTTCTTGAATTTTGTTTGCTTGAGGGCAAGCAAAAAGCAAGTTTGGGGGAGTTGATATTACTATATATTCTGTATATTTTGCATGCATTTAGGATAGTTTCTCATGCATTCACCTTGCATATTAGGCTAGTATGCACCATTTTAGGTCATAGAGCACTTTTGCATTAGCATTCGCATGTTTCTTGCATTATGCATTGTATTCAGGTTGTTTTTGGACACTTTGGAGCTTTGGAGGATTCGTGGACGTGCTAAGGCTCGTGAGGAAGCTTATGGACGCTTGGAGAACTCAACCATTCAGCTGAGGACCCGTGATCGAGTAGCGGATCGAGCAAGGCTGGTCGTCAAGTCGATTCAAGAGGAAGGATCGAGACCAAGATCGAGAGAGAAGATCGATCTGGAGTACAGGCGTAAATGACGCCATGCAGATCGAGCTTCCAACCCGATTAACACAAGATCGGCTCAGAGATCGACTAAAGCCATCCAATCCAAGACAAAGATCAAGAGCCAGATCGAGCTTCCAGCCCGATCCTACACAAACCTTATTTGTCCAGCTGTCTTTGGCGGCTAGCGAGGAGGTGGACCAGCTAACGGTTTAGCCATTTTTGGCAAAAGCAGCCATTCGCTTTCACTATCTTCATTCTGTCTTTTGCTTTTTGTTATCATCTACCTTAGGCGATTTTGCCATTGGAACTTAAGCTTTTTCAAGTTTTTGAACCTTTGAATCTTTTCAATATTAAGCAATCTTTCCTTTTAATCTTTCGTTAAACATGTGTAGCGAGTAGTCTATTCGGGTTTTGGGGTTGAGGTGATTCGAAAGGGTTGAAAGAGTTTAAAGCTTTGTGTTTTCTTTGTTTTTCATACCTTCTCTTCTAGGATCTTGCGATCTTAAAGCCTAGAGAGCCTTGGAAAAGGTCTCTATGATCAAAAGGCTGTCTTACCTTGACAGGATTCAGATCTCCTAGAAAACTAGATCCTAGAGGCTAATCCTTCCTTTTCCACATGCCATGGTTGTTTAGGGGATTAGTTAGGTCAATATTTGAAATCTGTCTTTCTTGCTCTTCAATCTCTTTTTCCACCAAACTCCATGGGTTTGGAGAAGAGGTTGAGGAAGTGAACCATATCACACGCCATTGATGGTTCTTGTTTTGTTTTCAAAGCCTAGAGAACCTCACAAAGTGAGTAGATCTAAATGTTTTCAAACCAAAGCTTAAACCTTTGAGACCCTTGAATATGACCCTCGACCCTAGAGCCTTCTTTTTAGTGTTTTAAACCTCTGTTCATCATTCGCTTGTCATTTAGTTTGCATCCTGTTGTTTGGAAGTCATTCGCTTGAAGTTATTTGTTAGATCGATCCATTCTGCTTGATCGAGTGCTCGATCCTGTGGTCGATTCACTGGTTGATTTTTAGTTTTTAGTAGGCTTGCATTTTTAATCTTTTGCTTATTCCTCGTGGTAGTTCACCCTCTTCCAGGGATTTTTAAATTGTTTTGCATTGCATTAGATCCTTGCACTTAGTTTTCCTTGAATTTACCAATCATTTTACTATTCTGCTTAGATTTGCTAATTCCCTTGCATTCTTAGTGCACTTCCTGCTCCTAGGTGTGGATTGATACCTCACTTGCATGCTATACTACATCTCAGTGTTGCATTTGAGTTTGATAACCTCTTCTGCTTGCATTGCTTAGTAAAAACGTGTTATCAGATCATTGTTAGTGTATATGGGTAGATGAGAGTCTAGTCATGTATGCACCAATTGTATTTACCTTTAGCATTATGCATAAGTTCAGCCTTCTTTGAGAGAACCCATTGCTTGAATTACATTACCCACTTGAATGAGATCATATTTGTCTCATAACCTTTGTCCCTATGCCAAATGTATCCGGTTTTAAAGTGCATACGTGTGATTCACGGTTTGAGCTTAATGAATGTTAAAGGATAGGATTCTTGGATTGTTTAGGATATGAGAGTCATGATCTGAAATTCAGCATGTGATGAATATGGCTAAGTTCTTTGGAGTATGAGTTTGTGTGATGCATCTTAGAATTGAGAACTAGGACCTTTGAGTTGATTCATTTGTTTAAACACTTTTGAAAACCTCTTTTCCTTTCTTGAATTTTGTTTGCTTGAGGGCAAACAAAAGGCAAGTTTGGGGTAGTTGATACACTTACATATTTTGCATATTTAGCATGCATTTAGAGTGTTTAAAATGCATTCATCTCTCATTTTAGGCTAGTTTGCACCACTTGTCTCATTTTAGGTCCTAAGTGCATTTTGCATTAGCATTTGCATATTTCTTATATTATTGCATCACGTTCAGGTTGTTTCAGACACACTGGAGCTGTGGAGATTGAGTGGACATGCTAAGGATCAAAATGGAGCTTGTGGACACTTGGGAGAACTCGGCCATGTATTAAAGGAGCTGAGATCGAGAGGTGGATCGAGCTAGGCTGGTCGATCTAGATGAGATCGACCAGAAGATCGACTAAGCTTGGATCATTTCAAGGAAGGGATCGAGTTCAAAATCAACCAAGGTGATCGATCGTGTGTACGAACGTGAATCAAGCCATGCAGAACGAGAGCCAGATCGAGTGCACGACCCGATCATCCGAGGATCGAGTAGAAGATCGAGCAAAAGTGGACGATCCACGAAGAAGATCGACCTAGAGATCGATCACCCAACTCGATCTCTACAACCTTATCCGGCCAAGTCATTTTTGGACTCTTGTGGGGGGGGGGGGGGGGGGGACCATTTTGATGTTTTCGCAATTTTAGGCAATCGTTTCTCATCCATTCAATTTGTCTTGGACATTTTTAGCTTTTCTTACTGTCGAAGGAGAAAATCGTCCATTGTTACGATTTAAAGCTTTCCTTGTTTTAAAAACCTTAATCTTTCCTTAATCATTGAGTATTTGCTTAATCTATCTTCTTTAATAATGCTTAGCTATCTTTTCTCTACATTTCAATCGGTTTTAATCTTGAGTAGTGAGTAGTTCGTTTCTGGGTCTAAGGTTGGGGCGATTTAGAGGGTTGAAGGGTTTAAAGCTTGGGTCTTTTCTTGTTTTCAACTCATTCTCTTCTTGGATCTGGGGGCTTAATGCCTAAAGAGTATTGGGAAAGATCTTTATGATCTCAGAGATCTTTATGATCTCAGAGATCTCCTTACCTTAGCAGGATTCAGGAGTCTCTTAACACCAGATCCAAGAGATTAGCTTCCCTTTCCCAAACACCGTGGTTGCTTAGGGGACTAATTAGGCCACTATTTGAGATCTAACCTTAATGTTCTTTGACCCATCTTTCCACCACAGACCCTGGGTTTGGAGGAAGGGTTAAGGAAAGGTTTATACCACAAACCATGGATGAACCTCTTTTAGCTTCCCAAGGCTTAGAGAAAGCTCATCAAATGAGTAGATTTATGTTTTTCAAAACCCAAGCTTGAACCTTTAACCTTCTTAATATGACCCTCAACCTTAGATCCTTCTTTTAGCATTTCAAAGCCTCGAGTTTTCGTTTCCAAGTCATTAAAGTTCGCATCTTTGCTTCTGTTTCATTGTAAATAACCTTAAGTTGCTAGAAGTTCTTTATTTACCCGCTTTAGTTCTCGATTTTTAGTAATTAGCAAATTTGCATTTTTCATCCTCTGTTTTCTTCTAGTAGTTTTTAACCCTCTTCCAGAGATTTTAAAATAGCTTTCCTGTTCATTTCGCATTGCATTTAGTATTTGTAGAATTTCTCCCTCATTTCCTCGAATCTGCATAGCTTTGCATTTCTCTTGCATTCCAAGTGTCTTTTTACATCCCAGGTTGGATTGACACCTCTTGCACTATACTACATAATAAACATGTGCATATGGCTTTGATTTACAACACCAAAACATTTTGTTTATTACAAGACCTCTTCACTCTGTTTGTCTTTCTTAGCAAGGATGTCTTTTGGGTCATGTAATGCACCAGCAACCTTTCAACGGTGCATGATGTGATCTTTGCTTTTGAGAAGTTCAGGTCTTACTTGGTAGGTTCTAAAGTCATAGTGTATACTGACCAATGTGCCTTGAGGTACATATACTCCAAGAAAGACACCAAGCCGAGACTCTTGAGATGGATCCTTCTTTTACAAGAGTTTGATATGGAGATCAAGGATAAGAGAGGGATTGAGAATGGTGTAGCGGATCATTTCTCACGGATGAGAGTGAATAATGTCTTACCTTAGGATGACGCACTCCCTGAACAGCAGCTTATGATGGTCAACACAGTGGTATGTGCAAAGCTAGAGGAGAAGTTTGAAGGTGTCTTGATTTTGAAGGAAGAAGATTTACCTTGGTATGCTGACATTGTCAACTTCTTGGCTTGCGGTGAAGAACCCTCTCACCTTGACTATTACCATAAAAAGAAATTCATGAGGACATCTCCCATTACTTTTGGAATGAGCCCTAACTGTACAAGAGGGTAGTAGACTGCTTATACCGGAGGTGTGTCTCAAGAGAAGAAGCGAAAGACATTCTTCTTGATTGCCACGGTTTGACTTATGGTGGACACTTCGCTTCATTCATGACGGCTACAAAGGTATTACAAGCCGGGTTTTGGTGGCCTACACTATTCAAGGATGCTCATGAGTTTGTAAAAACGTGTTAAGCTTGCCAAAGGTCAGGTAACATCACAAAGAGGAATGAGATGCTGCAGGTACCAATCTTTGAGATGGAAGTGTTTGATGCTTGGGGATGGATTTTATGGGTCCATTCCCATCTTCATACGGCAACAAATATATCATGGCTGTTGTAGACTATGTGTCTAAGTGGGTTGAGGCTATAGCTTCCCGAACTAATGATTCAAAGGTGGTTGTCAATCTCTTTAAGACCATCATCTTTCCAAGGTTTGGAGTTCCAAAGAGAGTGATCAGTGATGGGGGCAGCCACTTCATCAACAAAGTCTTTGAGGGTCTCTTGAAGAAGTATGGGGCTAAACACAAAGTAGCTACGCCTTATCACCTCAAACCAGTGGTCAAGTAGAGGTTTCGAATAGGCAGATCAAGGCTATCCTAGAGAGAACCGCGGGAGTAACTAGAAAGGATTGGGCATGTAAGCTTGATGACGCTCATTGGGCGTATAGAACAGCTTTCAAGACTCCCATTGGTATTACACCTCTCAACCTCCTCTATGGTAAGGCTTGTCACCTCCCTGTGGAGTTAGAGCGCAGAGCACTCAAGACGGCACAAGAGAGAAGGTTGGTGCAACTCCATGAGCTTGATGAGTTAAGGCTGGATGCTTATGAGAACGCCAAGATCTACAAAGAAAGGACCAAGGCAGCTCATGACAAGAAGCTGGTGCTTAAGGAACTCAAGGAAGGGTGTCTGTGATAACAGGTTTTTGCAGAGTGTATGCAATGATGTATCAAAGCTCAAATGCAACACTTAGTTGTAGTAAAGTATGCAAGTGAGTATCAATCCAATCCTAGGAGCTAGAAAGATCAGTGAGAATGCAAGGATCGAGTAAAGCTAGGCAAATGATGAATGATTTTGTAAAATTCCTAAAAACTAAATGCAACGACTAAATGCAAGGCAAAACTATTTTAAAATTACTACGAAAGAGTGAACTACCACGACGAACAAACAGAATGATTAAAATGAAAACCTATGAATTTATAAAAATCGACTAGTGGATCGACCACAGGATCGACCACTAGATCGAGCAACAACGATCGATCTCGTCTAAAAGTTCAAGCGTAATGAAACTAATGACCAGGATGCAACAGGTAACAAGCGAATGACTAGCAAAGATGTAAGAATACTAAGAAAGAGGGTCTAGGGTTGAGATTCACGTTCAGGGGTTTCAAAGGTTCAAGCATGATTTGAAAACTCTAGGTCTCGATCTTCCTCGGTGGATCGGGTGCTTCGTTCGATCTTGGAGTCGATCTTTGGAGGATCGAGTGGTGGACTCGATCTGGCTCTCGCTCTGCATGGCGTCATTCACGTCCGTACTCCTTGATCGATCGCTTCACTCGATCTCCGTCTCGATCAGTTCCCTTGGATCGGCTGGGCCACTCGATCTTCTGGTCGATCTCATCTAGATCGACCGGCCATGCTCGAACCTCCTCTCAATCTCTGGTCCTTAGCAAGCATTTCCAAATTCTTCAAGTCACATGGACTTCCTAACGAGCCTTAACACATCCACGAACCCTCCAAGAATCCAAAGTAGCCGAAAACAACCTGTATGCGATGCAAAAATGCAAGAAATATGCATATGCTGGTGCAAGAACACTCTCGGACCTAAAGTGATGCAAACTAACCTAAATTGAAATGTATATGCGTGAGAAACTAACTTATATGTATGCAAAATACATGGCATATGCAGCTATATCAACTCCCCCAAACTTAACTTTTGCTTGCCCTCAAGCAAACAAAATTAAAGAAGGGAGAGAGGTTTTAAAACAAACGGGGGTATAAGCTTCTTGCAAAGGTGCTTTTCGAATGAATCAATCTCAACGACCTAATTACCAGTTCTAAAATGCAATACACACAATCATGCTCCAAAGAACTTAGCCATACTCATTGCACAAAGAATTTCAAATCATGACTCTCTTATTCCAAACAATCAAAGAAACTCATCCTTTAACATTCATTAATGACCGAACCATGAATCAAACTTATGCACTTTAAAGCAAAACACATTTGGCTAAGGGTAAAGGCTATGAGCATAGAATGATCTCATTTTTAAAGGGGGTTTATTTTAAGCAAAGGGTCTCTCTCGAAAATGGTAAGAATTTTATGCATAATGCTAAAGGTTAAGGCAATTGATGCATACATGATCAGATTCTCATCTACCCATGTAAACTAACTATGAACCTAAAAACCCCTCTCATTTATTTTCTTTTAAACTCACTCACCACTTAGAGTCTACCCTTTTTCCTAAAGCAAAAGCTTAGCAATCCCCAAATCAAAATAGGAAACATCTTAACTCTTTTAGGTTAGTGAAAAGGTTTGAAAATATTAAGCTCCTTATATCTTTCTTATTGATAGCTCTCTTATTATATTTTTTTTCTTTTTATTTCTTTCTTTTTTCTTTTCTGTTTTATTTTATTTTGGCACTTAGGCTCTTTTACATATATATATATATATATATATATTTTTTAGAGAGCTATATTCTGAAATTATTGGAGCAATATACTTTTTAAACACAAAACCTTTCACTTAAAACCTTTTTCTTACTTCAAAAACCAAACTCTTTTGAAACCGAAAGCATATAGATATGAAAGCAACCCCAATGATCCCCCAAACTTATCCTAAGCCTACATCTAGCTTCAAAGTGCAAAGCTAGCAAACATATGAGAACCTAATTATGTCGCCTAAACGTAACACTTTATGCTAAGTTCAAACCGGAAGAGGCCTCACAATGATGTCACACACGAAAACTTGGATTCAAAGAAAGGTAAGGGTCAAGGTAGGAGATCTACTTATGCTCACAAAGAGTGGTAAAAGGAAGAAGAGAGCTTAAATATTTTTAAGATCCATGTGTTCTTTTTCAAGTGCATAAGAATGATATTAAAAAATTCAAGTTAAGGTTTTCACTTAATAGGACAAGTTTCAAATCATGAGAGTTCAATTCAAGTCACGAAAATCAAAACTAGTGATCCAAGCATGGTAAGAACTTTCTTTCAAAGTGTGAGCAGAGCATTAGAGAACTACCAACTAGGATATTGAAACCATTCATAAGCTTAAAACACCTTTTTAAGAAGACTTTATCCCCTTATGCAGATGTAAACAACCTAGATGCTTAAAAATTCTAGACTCAATCCTAAAATGCTTAACAAGAAGAATGCAACTACATGAATTTTTTTTGAATTTTTTTTAAAATTATACCAATTTTTTCCTTTTCTTTTCTATGCCTTAGATGCATGCAAGGCTCAAGTTATGCAAAGATAAAATAAGATCAAAATAAACAAGTTAAACCACACACATACTCCTCCAAACTTGAATGACACCGTCCCGGTGGCAAACACATTCAAGAGAGTTCAAAGCACAAAGCAAAATCAAGAAAACATGAATGGTATATACAATGGAAGAAGGTTGTTACCTCGGGTCTAGTCTCGGCTGGAACTTGAGGATGTTCCAGAGGAGCTAGATATTATGACCTTGCCTTTGGAGCCTGGCTCTTGAAGAGAGAGGCGCGCCGGTTGAATGTTGCTGCCTTGAGTCTCACGGATGACAACTCCACCGGTTGAAAGCCTCTTCTTCTCGGGTTCTTGAACCTCCTCACTTGCAGCCTTCTTAGGCGAGCGTAGAACCCTTCTGCTGGCGTGCATCCCAAGCTGTCGGTATTCCTCATGTAGATCTCATCCATGAAGGCTCTAGCCGGGACGGGTGTGAACTCGTGTATTGGTACGCCGGCTTGCACGAACAGAGGTGTGAGGAAGCCGCCAATGAATGAAGAGCTTGCCTTGCACCGCAAGGCATATGCTTTATACTTCACCAAAGAAGCAGCAAGGACGCACCCGTAGTTCACGTCTTCACCGAGTTCATCCATAGGCTCGTCATTCTCCGCTGGATCACACAACAAATGCTTCACGCCTTGGAACAAGAAGCAAAGCTCGGTCTTCGTAACCATGGGAGCAACTGACCTTCCGCTGAATGTGTTGGCGATCAGCTTCAAGGTGTACCTCAGCACCGGGCTTCTCACTCTCTTGATTTTGGCAATGTTGGCCTTGTAGTCATCGTTGCTGATCATGTCCCAAAAATCGTTTACGCGCGTGAAGGAAGGGAACTCGATCTTGGTGGCGGCTGCGTTGAGACCATATGCTTGACACAGCTCGGGGATTGAGAGGCTCAAAGCTTGACGTCCGACCTTGAAAGAGAGACGGCCTTGTGAAGGAACAGGGACGCTAGGGTTCTCGTAACCAAACTCCAACGAGGCAAGGAAGTCTATTGTCACTTCTGGAATGGTTGGGCAATCCATTCGTGACAGACATCTTAAGCCAATGTTCTTGAGGAGTTGGTCAAAATCTCCAAGAATCCCCAGCCTAGCGAGTAGCCCTCTGTCCGCGAATTTGGTAGGCTCAAACCGAAGCCTCTCCAGCCGCTTCTTGTCTCTCTTCTCATCTTTGCTCCAGCGAACCCTTTCTTGAACAGCTACCTCTTGACCTTCTCCCTCTTGTGATGTCTCCTCTCTCGTTCTCTTGGAGGCCATTGCGCCTGAAACAAGGTTCTCAAGCAAAGCAATGAGCAAATAGGCGATATGTTGAGAGAAAGAGAGAAGCAAAGAAGAAAATCGATAGCTAATACCCAAGAATTTTGGGGAACTTATAAAAATTATAGCAAAATAATAGAGAATCAGATCTAGAGATACTAGAAATTCCAGAATTTTTCCTATTATTAAGCTAGTTTTAAAAAATTCAAAACCGCCCTAGCATCTAAAACAATCAATTGCGAAATAAAAGGAGATTTTCCTAAAGATTTTCAAAAATCCGAAAATACCTTTGCAAAGATTGTCAAAAATGCTTGTTAGCCTTAAGAAAATAAATAACTCACACTCTCTTTTACTTAGCAACTCGAAAAAAGTGGTTTCTGACAAAAGTCTTGGTCAAGGCACAAATTTCATGGTCAAAGATTCCTGCCTTGACCGAGTTTTGAATTTAAAAAGTGGAGGGAAAGAGAGAGAGAGGGAAAAGAAATTGTTAACTCGGCACGAGATCGAGTCCTTTTGGTCGATCTGGGACTCGATCTCATGCCCATAATGGCTTGGATCGAGAGGGTTACTCGATTTAGGATGCG
The DNA here is from genome assembly GCA_911865555.2 of Thlaspi arvense. Taxonomy (NCBI): domain Eukaryota; kingdom Viridiplantae; phylum Streptophyta; class Magnoliopsida; order Brassicales; family Brassicaceae; genus Thlaspi; species Thlaspi arvense. The sequence goes on from OU466860.2 coordinate 20,452,295, forward strand.
ATTCGATTTGAATCGAGTCGTGGATTGATTGGCTCTCTCATTCCTTGAGTTTCTGAAATCACGGCTAAGTCCTCATGATCAAGCCATACTATCTATTCGGGGGTCGATTTAGCTTAGATCGAGTGATGGATCGAGTTGACTGATCGATATGTCTATAAAGAGCTTTCCTGTGAGAAAATAGATCGGTCGATCCATTTTTGGATCGATCGATCTAAACTCCAAGAATTTCTCGAGACATTTTAGATCGACTTCTTCACTCGATCTATTTACTCGATCTCGTCTAGATCGACTGACTCCAATCGATTCACCAGCTCGATCTAGCAAACATCGAGCCAGGATGAGTCGATCTAGCACTCGATCTCTAGCTTATACTCCCCCCTTCTTACTCCTTTTGGAACTCAGATCATGGCCTGCGTCTCTCATACTTGTTCCTACGCACTCATAAGATAAAAACATAAAACTGGAAAAGAAATAAAGCAAGGATATGTACAGGATATACATGGGAATGCCTCCTAAGTGCGCTTTCTTTAACGTCTTTAGCTAGACTTGACTTGGTTTAGGCAGATGGTGGGTCTTGGAGAAGTATAGAGGTGCTCTCCTTGTCAAACGCACTCGCCATGTATGGCTTAACTCTGTGTCCGTTCACTGTGAATGCATTCCCACTCTTGCCGACCAACGTGACAGCTTCGTAGGGTAATACTTCCTTGATTCCATGCGGACCGCTCCACCGTGACTTTAGCTTCCCTGGAAAGAGCTTGAGCCTCGATTTGTATAGCAGCACCAAACTCCCTTCCTTAAGCTCTTTAGGTACCAGCTTCTTGTCATGAGCAGCCTTGGTACGTTCCTTGTAGATCCTAGCGCTTTCGTAAGCGTCCAGCCTTAGCTCATCAAGCTCGTGCAACTGGATCAACCGCTTCTCCTGAGCCGTCTTCAGGTCAAAATTCAGCCGCTTCACAGCCCACAACGCCTTATGTTCCAGCTCAACAAGAAGGTGACACCTTTTACCGTAGATAAGAGTGAAAGGAGTGGTACCAATAGGCGTTTTGAAAGCAGTCTGGTACGCCCACAAAACGTCATCCAACTTCACTGCCCAATCCTTCCGAGTTGTCCCAACAGTTCTTTCGAGCATTGCCTTTATCTGACGGTTAGAGACCTCCACTTGGCCACTCGTTTGAGGATGGTAAGGCGTAGCTACCATATGCTTCACGCCATACTTCTTTAGCAGATATTCAAACAGCTTGTTGATGAAATGGCTCCCTCCGTCGCTTATCACCACCTTGGGAACTCTAAACCTTGGAAAAATAATGCTCTTAAAGAGCTTGATCACCACCTTAGAGCCGTTTGTTGGGGAAGCAATGGCCTCAACCCACGTAGAGACGTAATCAACAGCTACTAGTATGAACTTGTTGCCGTATGATGAAGGAAACGGCCCCATGAAGTCTATGCACCACGCGTCAAAGACGTCTACCTCAAATATGGGAACTTGAGGCATCTCATTCCTCTTAGTAATATTCCCTGCTCTTTGACATGCTTTGCAGCTGATCACAAACTCATGGGTGTCTTTGAAGATAGACGGCCACCAAAAGCTGGCTTGTAAGACCTTAGTGGCAGGTTTTGAATGAAGCAAAATGCCCTCCATACAAAGACCCGTGGCAATGAAACATGATGTCTCTCGCTTCCTCCTTTGTCACGCATCTTCTGTACAGGCTATCCACTCATCTCTTGTATAAATAGGGGTCATCCCAATAGTAGTGGCTCACGTCTCTCATGAACTTCTTCCTATGGTAGTTGTCAAGATGCGACGGCTCCTTTCCACATGCCAAGTAGTTCACAATATCCGCGTACCAAGGGAGATCCTCCTCTTTGAAGCTTAGAACTTCCTCAAACCGCCCCTCTAAGCTCCCACAAACAGCCGTAGTGATTGCCATGAGTTGTTCTTTGGGGAGAGAATCATCTAAAGGAAGAGACTCATTGATCCTTAACCGAGAGAGATGGCCAGCAACACCGTTCTCTATCCCTTTCTTGTCCTTGCTTTCCATGTCAAATTCTTGAAGTAAGAGGATCAACCTCAAAAGCCTCGGCTTAGTGTCCTTCTCGGAATAGATATAAGCAGAGCTGCGTGATCCGTGTAAACAATGGTCTTGGAACCCATGAGGTAAGCCCTGAACTTCTCAAAGGCGAATACAACCGCCAATAGTTCCTTCTCCGTAGTGGTATACCTCATTTGCGTGTCATCCAAGGTTCTTGAAGCATAGTAAATCACGTGCAGCTTCTTATCCTTCCTTTGGCCTAGAACGGCTCCCACGTCATAGTCACTAGCATCACACATGATCTCGAAAGGTAGAGTCCAGTCTGGTGCTTGCACTATAGGCGCGGATACTAGGGCCTCCTTGATGGTCATGAAAGCTTGCAAACACTCCTCATCAAAGACGAACTCAGCCTCCTTGCACAACAGCCGAGTGAGAGGGCGTGCAATCTTAGAGAAGTCTTTCATGAAGCGCCTGTAGAAACCGGCGTGTCCCAAGAAACTTCTCACTCCTTTAACGTTAACTGGCGGCTCAAGGCTTGTCATCACATCAATCTTTGTTTTGTCGACTTCAATACCCTTCTCTGATATCCTATGTCCAAGCACGATTCCCTCCTTCACCATGAAGTGGCATTTTTCCCAATTAAGCACCAAGTTTGTCTCCTCACAACACTTTAGTACCCTGCAAAGATTCAACAAACACGCAGAAAAGGACGCACCATAGACCGAGAAGTCATCCATAAACACCTCTACCATCTCTTCTATAAGATCGGAGAAGATCGACATCATACACCGCTGAAACATAGCCGGTGCGTTACACAACGCGAATGGCATCCTTCGATATGCGAAGGTGCCATAAGGGCATGTAAAGATCATCTTCTCCTGATCATTGGGATGGATTGGTATTTGAAAAAATCCACTATATCCATCAAGAAAGAAATAGTAGGGGTGATTAGCAAGTCTTTCAAGCATTTGATCAATAAAAGGCAAGGGAAAATGATCCTTCTAGTAGCAAGATTAAGCTTCCTATAATCAATACACATATGGTGTCTAGTAATAGTCCTAGTAGGTATAAGCTCATCTTTGTCATTCTTATTGACCATGATCCCTCCCTTCTTAGGCACCACGTGTACGGGAGAAACCCACGTTCTGTCACTTATGGGATAGATCACGTCAGCCTCTAAAAGCTTAAGAATCTCTTTCTTTACAACCTCTTTCAAATTTGGATTCAAACGCCTTTGATGTTCTATAGAAGAGGTGTTCTCATTATCCAAGTGAAACCTATGAGTGCAAAGCATTGGTGAAAGGCCCTTGATGTCACTTAGACAGTACCCAATGGCCTTCCTATACTTTCTCAATTCAGTTAAGAGCGAGTGCAACTCATCATCACTTAAGTTTTCATTCACAATCACAGGATAGGTTTCGTTAAGCCCTAAGAAAGCATACCTTTGCCCTTTTGGGAGCTCCTTAAGGTCCACCTTTGGAGCTACCAGCTCGCTCCAATCATCCTCGTGGCTGTTGTTGTTGTTCTCCTCCTTAGAACCTTCCTTAGAACCTTCCTTAGAACCCAAGACATGGCCCTTGAGGCTGCTTTCTCCAACCGCTATCCCTTTTGAAATCGAGTCGTCATGTCGATCTTACTCTCGATGTCGTCTAGATCGAGCAGTTTCGCTCGATTCACTCACTCGATTTATTGTGGATCGAGTGAGACATCGGGACACTGAGTCGATCTCCGGATTAGACCCCAAACTGATCGGAAGGCCTTTCTCGATCTTGGACTCGATTGTTTTCCTGGATCGATAACCCTCCTCGATCTGACTGTCGATTGCTGCACCGGTTCGAGTGGTGCTTTCGATTGTCTTGTCGATTTGACCCCTGGATCGAGTAATGTCATCGATCTCGGAGTCGAGCTATAGGCAAACGCCTACATCTTCAAGCACAACCTTCCTCGAATCGAGCAAGTTGATGTACTCTTGAGTCCTCTGATCCACATAACCAAACTCTCCTGGCTCCTTAGTCAGGGCCAGCTTCAATTGATCTTCCTGAGCCAACTCTTCCAGCAACTCATCCACTAAAGTATCCAACGTCTCAATGTAGAAAGCTTGCCCTTCTATCGTAGGCTTCTTCAAAACCTCATTGATATCGAAGTCCAGCCTTATATCTTTACCCAAGTGCAAGGCAATCTTCCCATTCTTGACGTCTATTATGGCTCCGGCGGTGGCTAAGAAAGGTCTACCGAGAATGAGTGGATCCTTTGGTTCTTCATCCATTTCCAACACAACGAAGTCTGTAGGCACGTTCACTCCACTGATCTTCACTGGCAAGTCGTCAAGCAATCCCACGGGTAACCTCACACTTCTGTCAGCTAGTACCAACGAGATTCTGCAATCCTTGAAACGGGTAAAGCCAAGCTTCTTTGCCACGGAATGAGGAATCAGATTTATGCTAGCTCCGAGATCACAAAGGCAACTCTTGAACTCCAAAGGACCTAAAGCGCAAGGTATAGTGAAGCTTCCAGGGTCTCCCAACTTCTTAGGGACTATCTCCTTGTGTATCACAGCACTACACTCCTCACTTAGAACAAGCACTTCCTTGCTTTCCTTATTCTTCTTCACGAGAGTGTCTTTGAAGAATTTGGCGCATGTAGGCATCATTGCAAGGCAGTCCACGAGAGGTAACTTGATCTCTACGTCCTTAAGGTGCTTCTCGAACAAGACTCTATGCTTCTCTATGAGTTGCTTCTTGAAACGGCTAGAAAAAGGTAGCTTAGGTACATACGGTGGAGGCACATAAGCATCCTTCTCCTTAGTAGTTTGCTCCGCTTTCTTCTCAATAACCACTTTGTCACCTCTTCTTGGTCCTTGAATCCAGACATTGTCAAAGTTGATCTCATCATCAGCTGAAAGCTTACCCTCCCCCTCTTGAATTACAACGTCCTCATTGGTCTTGGGAGAAACTGTAGGTGCTAGCTCTTTTCCACTCCTTAGCGTAATGGTATTAGCGTATTCCTTGGGATTCTGCTCACACTTGCCTGGTAAGCTATTCTGACCACTTGTACTCGCCTTTCCCTTCTCAAGTTGCTTGATTTTGTTATTCAAGGTTGTAATCTGAGTAGAGAAATCCGTGAGAGACGAGTCTAAGCGAGTGTTCATCTCGGGAAACTTCTGGTTTGTAGAGGCTTGCCCTTGAATCAATTGTTGAAACATAGCTTGGACAGGATCAACTTGTTGTTGCATCGGTTGTTGCTGCTGAGGTACAAAGCCCGTAGGGTACATTGGCGTATAGCCCTTGTTTCCTTGCTGTTTTCATTGGAAGTTGTTCTGCCCTTGTCCTTGGAAGCCACCACTCGGCTGAAAACCTTTGTTGTAAGGTACGAAAGGCTTTGCTTGCTGAGCAGGGTACACCTGATCCTTAGGGTTTGCGACATTGTTGCTACGGTATGAGAGATTGTTGTTCTGGTTGTAGCCTTGTGAATAGCCTTGAGGTTTGTAGTTGTTTTTACCCGCCACCCAGTTGGCTTCTTCTTGGCTCAACTCAAGCTCCTCTTGCCTCTCATCCGCTTCACCAACAAAGTGAACATGCTTCTGATTTGCCAAAACGAACTTGTCAATCTTCTCATGCAAGGATTTCAACTCTTTCTTGTGAGACTCTAGCTCATAACCTCTCGGTGCACGGTCATAATCCTCAGCATAGTTGCCGTCACTTAGTGCCAAGTTCTCAATCAGCTCCATGCCTTCTTCTACCAATTGACCAAGGAAGTTTCCCTTACTAGCCGTGTCAAGCAACAAGTGAATCTTTGGTGAAGCTCCTCGGTAGATAGTGCTGAGAAGAGTCTCTTCGCTGAAGCCGTGGTGAGGGCATTGGATAGTATAGTCCTTGAACCGTTCCATGGCTTCATTGAAAGTCTCATTGTTCCTTTGCGTGAAGCCGCTGATTTCGCTTCTTAGCCTTGCCATTCTGGTGCTAGAGAAAAACTTTGAGAGGAAAGCCTTCTTACACTCAACCCAAGATGTAATGGTGCCTTGTGGAAGTGTCTTCTCCCAATGTCTAGCCTTGCCTCCAAGAGAAAATGGAAAGAGACGCAGCTTGAAACCATCTTCGGATATGCCGTTTATCTTGATCATCCCACATACTTGTTCGAAGTTATCAAGGTGTTCTAAGGGATCTTCCATTGCTAGCCCATGAAACTTATTGTTTTGCACCATTGAGATGAAACCTGGCTTAATCTCGAAGTTGTTGTTCTGTACAGGAGGAGGAGTGATCCCAAACCTATTGTGATTAGAATTAGGAGCATCTCCGGCTCCTATGATCCTTGGGGGTCTAGCTGCGTGTTGGGGGTTTCCATTGCCCCTTCCCACTTCACCGTGAGCTGGAGGAGGTCCCTCTGGATGCTCGTGCTCGGCCATAGCTTCAAAGTCAACCAAACCGTGCTGAACAATCTTTTCAAAAGCTCTAGCTTGTTCTCGTACTCTTCTTTGCCGTGAATGACCAAGTTGATGAGTGTTGTCCAAGGGTTGAAGTAGATTGTTGTCTCCCCTTGAACGAAGATTCATGTACCTGAAAGACACACGTTTGAGAGTAGAGAAATTAGTAACTTAAACATAGTAAAGGCTTAGTCATTACTAAACCCCAAATCTCAATGCTTTCTAAACACTCCTAGAATGGCAACGGCGCCATTTGATAACAGGTTTTTGCAGAGTGTATGCAATGATGTATCAAAGCTCAAATGCAACACTTAGTTGTAGTAAAGTATGCAAGCGAGCATCAATCCAATCCTAGGAGCTAGAAAGATCAGTGAGAATGCAAGGATCGAGTAAAGCTAGGCAAATGATGAATGATTTTGTAAAATTCCTAAAAACTAAATGCAATGACTAAATGCAAGGCAAAACTGTTTTAAAATTACTATGAAAGAGTGAACTACCACGACGAACAAACAGAATGATTAAAATGCAAACCTATGAATTTATAAAAATCGACTAGTGGATCGACCACAGGATCGACCACTAGATCGAGCAACAACGATCGATCTCGTCTAAAAGTTCAAGCGTAATGAAACTAATGACCAGGATGCAACATGTAACAAGCGAATGACTAGCAAAGATGTAAGAATACTAAGAAAGAGGGTCTAGGGTTGAGATTCACGGTCAGGGGTTTCAAAGGTTCAAGCTTCATTTGAAAACTCTAGATCTACTCACTTTGTGAGGTTCTCTAAGCCTTGAAAACAAAACAAGACCCATCCATGGCGTGTGGTATGGATCACTCTCTCATTCTCTCCTCCAGACCCATGGCGTTTGGCGGAAAAAGAGATTGAGAGGCAGGGAAAATGGATTTCAAACTCACGGCTTAACTAGTCCTCTAAACTACCATGGCATTTGGGAAAGAGTAACTAGCCTCTGGGATGTGACTTTCAGAGATCTATGGATCCTGTCAAGGTAAGAGCTCTCTCTGATAATAAAGATCTTGGCGTGAGACTCTTTAAGCCGTAAGAACTCAACATCCTAGAAAAGAAAGCCATTAAAAACAAGAAAACTCCAAACTTGAAAACCTTTTCGACCCCTTCAAATCCTCTCAACCCTAAAACCCGATTAAACTACTCACTACACATTAAGTAAATCCAGCAAAGCATGAAAGATGAAACGATGAACATGAAAGACGATCGATTAAACTTAAACGATTCGATACAAAAGCAAGAAAAGCTTCAAAATCCAACAATGGCGAAAATCGCCTTCGAGCAGAGAGAAAAAGATGATTAAAAGATAAAAATGAAAACGTCTTCTCAAAAGCATGCTTGCCGCCTTGCCAAAACAGGCCACACAATTCGATGGTCCCCCCTTCGCTAGCGGCTAAAAGCGGTTAAAGTAAACTGAGTTCGACTTCGGGATCGAGCAGCTCTCTCGATCATTTCCAGACATCGTGCCTTCAGCTTGATCTTTGTCTCGATCTTCCTCGGTGGATCGGGTGCTTCGTTCGATCTTGGAGTCGATCTTTGGAGGATCGAGTGGTGGACTCGATCCGGCTCTCGCTTTGCATGGCGTCATTCACGTCTGTACTCCTTGATCGATCGCTTCACTTGATCTCTGTCTCGATCAGTTCCCTTGGATCGGCTGGGCCACTCGATCTTCTGGTCGATCTCATCTAGATCGACCGGCCATGCTCGAACCTCCTCTCGATCTCTGGTCCTTAGCAAGCATTCCCAAATTCTTCAAGTCCCACAGACTTCCTCACGAGCCTTAACACATCCACGAACCCTCCAAGACTCCAAAGTAGCCGAAAACAACCTGTATGCGATGCAAAATGCAAGAAATATGCATATGCTGGTGCAAGAACACTCTAGGACCTAAAGTGATGCAAACTAACCTAAAATGAAATGTATATGCGTGAGAAACTAACTTATATGTATGCAAACTGCATGGAATATGCAGCTATATCAGTTTGGTTTTGCTATACAATCACGCTTGAAGTTGTTCCTTGGGAAACTTAAGTAAAGATGGTGCGTACCGTTTGAGGTGAAAGGAGTGCTACCATATGGAGCGGTTTCTTTGGTTGGCAAGAGTGGAAAGGCTTTCACGGTGAATGGGCATAGAGTCAAGCGCTACATGACGAGTGATTGCAGCAAGGAGAGAACCATGTTGCTTCTCCAAGAACCCCCTCTGGCCTAATCTTGTAAAGTCAAGCCAGCGACGTAAAACAAGCGCACTTGGGAGGCATTCCCATGTCTATCATTGTACATGTTTTAGCTTTCTTTCTGTTTCAATTTTATGATTTTTAGTTTAAATGTGTAGGTACAAGGAAATGGAAACCAGAGATCATGATCTTGGAGTAAAAAAGGCAAGGAAAGGAGAAACAGGGACAAGCGATCTAGTGATAGATCGATCTATCCTGGCTCGATCTTTACTAAATCGAGCTAGTGAATCGAGTGAAGTCACTCGATCTATATGAGATCGAGTAGACAATCGAGTGAGTCAGTCGATTGCGAGAGGATGACCCACCCATACGTTTAACTCGAAAAGCAAACGGGATGTGGATCGATTGACCTCACTCGATCCTCGAACTGGATCGATCAGTTCACTCGATCAGCTCACTCGATCCTTGCCAAATCGACCTCAAAATCGATCAAGGAGCTCGTTCAAAGGATGCATGGCCACAACCACGTGGAGTCTTGAAACGAGTTGGAGACTCGATTTAAGGCTCGATCCATATCAAATCGAGCCCCCAATCGAGTAAGCCACTCGATCAAGGGTAGAATTTGCATGAGATCGAGGTCTAGATTGATCAAATTGACTCGATCTCATGCCGAGATTGGTTAAATTTTTCTCTCTCTTTTCTCTTCCCCTCCTATTTTAAATTTGAGTCTTAGTCAAGGCAGACATCTTTGACCATGAAAGATGTTCTTTGACCACATTTTTTCAGACCTACTTATTGCATGTGTCCCAAAAGATTTTTGTTTTATAAAAAGCTTTGCTTTGTACACTTTCTCTTCACTTTGCACAAGCTGATTTTTACAAAAACAAAAAGAGAGAGTGCGAGCTCTTGTTTTTAAAGACAAAAACATTTCATTGTTCATCCACTTCAAAGGTATTTTTGATTTATTTGAGTTGCATGTTAGAGTTCTTTTAGAAAATTTCCTTTTATTGAATTGGTTGAATGTTCTTATTGCTAGGGATTAGGCTAATATTTTTTTTTAAAAATATTCTTATCTTGCAAGATTTCCCTTTACCACTTATAGATATATTCTAATATATCCCAAAAATCTAGGACTTAAAGTTTGAGATTTTCTCTTGTTTGCTATATCTTCTTTTCTTGAATTGTCATCTATACTTATTTTATTTTTGAGAATTTGTATTTCATGTACCAATGGCACCAAAGAGAAGCAGAGATTTCGCTACTTCAACACAAGAAGGAGAAGCTCAAGTGGTTCAAGAAAGAGTGAGATGGAGTAAGGAAGAGAAGACGGCAAAGAAGAGACTAGAGAGGTTGATGTTTGAGCCTACCAAGTTTGCTAGTTGAGACCTCTTGGAGAAGATGGGGCTGTTAGAAGATTTTGATGAACTTATCAAGAACATGGGGCTTGCGTGCATTTCAAGAATGGACTCCCCCACATACCCCGAGGCAATGCTGGACTTCCTCTCAACCTTGGGCTTCTCTTATGAAGATCCAAGCCTTCCAGCTCCCTCCAAAGGTCACCTCACGTTCAAGATAAGGAGGCAGGCTTACCACCTCTCCATCACCGAGCTATGTCTAGCCTACGGTCTTAATGCCGCAACCTAAGCAAGTGGAGTTCCCTCAGCTCAAATCCGCCAACGACCATTGGGACTTGATCTGCGATGATGACTACAAAGCCAACACCACCAAGATCAAGAAGGTCCGCAACCACGTGCTGAGATATGCCCTCAAACTCCTAGCCAACACTTTCAGTGGGCGATCCGTGGCTCCAACGGTCACTAAGAATGAGTTGTGCTTTCTCTTCCAAGGAGTTAAGAAAGTTGTTTGCAGCAGAGAGGAGAATGATGACCCGATGGAGGATGAACTAGGCGACGACGTCAACTATGGTTGTATCTTGGCCTCTTCTTTGGTCAAGTACAAGGCGTGGGCATTGAGGTGTAAGGCGAGCTCAGCACTTACTGGAGGCTTCCTCACACCGCTGTTACAGGCCGGAGTTCCTCTTCAAGAATTTGAGCCTTGCGCAGAGAGAGCCTACATGGATGAGACCTACATGCGCAACACGGATTCCTTAGGTCCTACGCCAGCTCTAGGATTCTACGCCTACTTGTTCTACAGCCCCACCCTTGGGAAGCAAGTATGCATCCTCCCCAACCAAGACGAGACAAACCTGGAGAGTGTTGGAACCATAGAGTTTTTGCCAAGCAAGGAGGAATGCTTTGCGCCTCTAGGAGGCACGGCTGCACCACCTCAGATCCCTCAGGCACCATCAGACTCACCTCCTTCAGATGTCGTGATGCCAGAGAGTTTTGACCTTCCCAAGCTTGATTATGAGCCGATGATAGGGCTCAGGTTTTACCCAAATAAAAACTACTGCAAGTGCACAGCAAAGCAGTTGTAGTACAAGGGGTATCAAATCCCAAGAGAGTAATGTAAACTACACTATCGAATGTAGGTTCAGATTCAGCTAAGCAGAATGTAATGTAAGTATTGCGAATGATTAAATAAAACTAAGCAAACGAAATTCAAGTTGTTAATCGAAGTTTCAGAAGACTAAAAGCGCTAAGTCAGGAGAGTTCGCAGGTTGAATCCGAGAATGTAGAATGAATGAAATCAGGAATGATTAAGAATCATTTTGAACATGAATATAAAATATATAACAAATCAATTCTCATTGCAGAAGTTAACTATGTTTAAATCAGAGAGTTTCAAATCTCTTTGCAAATCCTAACAACCTAAACATGCAATATGATCAGATTCAATTGTTCACAAAACTCCTAAGCCAAATCTCTTTGCACTAAGTTGTTTTGCTCATCAAATACTAGTTCAGGTTATCATTAATGCTCTCCTATGTTTTTCGGATTTCTAGATGATGTGTCTAAGAAATTCGATTTAAAAGCAAGCAGAGATGAAAAACCAAAAGATATTCCTAACAGGTAGCAATTCTACAAACTCTTCATCAACCTTTGAAAAAGCCCTAACTTAACTAACAAACTACTCAGACATGGTGATTTGAGAAAACATCATGAAAAGAATCGATTGCATAAAAGAAATAAGAAGTAAAGATGAAGGAGTTCGAAATCTGCTCTGAAGGAGTATGATTTGTCTCTCCAAAAGCTCTTCTACAAATCTCTTTCAAGCTCTCTAAAATAATAAGATACAAGATATCTGCCAAAAGAATGGCTGAAAAACATAATATACAAGCTAAAACACGATCTGGGGCCTTTTTACAAATACTATAACTTATGGGCCAATTCTGCAAATAATCCTCTATCTTTTAGAAAACAGCCATGACCCCTTCCTTTCTGGGTGACGAGCATCACCAGGTTGATGACGAGCGTCACCCATATACATACTTTTCTTCTCGAGTTGGATACTTCGTGGCTTCAACTCGAAATGCTCCAAAAGGCTCCACTATCTCCAATTATGCTCCAGACATGCTATAACCTGCAAAGACTCTTCTAGGACTCTAAAAAGACCAAAAAGACTCAATAAAAAGGACTTATATCATGGTTAAAAACCATAAAAACCATGATATATCAACTCCTCCAGACTTAGCTTTTGCTTGCCCTCAAGCAAATATCAGGCAAAGAACAGGGTCGAAGTTTGAAAACAAGAAACAGTCAGTCAGACATCAGGAACACCACATTGGTTAGAACTTTCGAATCTACATACCACAGAGTCAACACAAGATCTAATTTCAGTCTAATCATCACAAGCTTAGCAAATCTCTCAAGTCTAGTCCAAATCCCGTCAAGAAATCCAAAATTTTTACTGCTAACTACTTATGTTTTATCTAAGTGTGATATCTCATCAAGGTTTTATCATTTCAATCACTTACAGATTCTTTGCCCTTCCTAACAACTGAACAATTCAATCTCAACACAGCTCTCCTATTTTCTCTTCCCTTGATCTTTTCCTTTGCATATTTTCGATCTTCACTTCTTTTTCTCATCTTTTACAGTCTAAGATATGGTGCTACTCAATACTTGTGTTCCTTGTGAGGAGACAGGTTCTTGAGTGTGTTCATTACTGTTGTTCCTTGTGAGGAGACAGGGTAATGAATGCACGATTCTTTGGACTTAAACTTTTAAAATGACATCAGGTAAGATCAAAGAGAGACTATATCTTAACCTTATTGTCAGTGCTGAAAGAGAGAATCAAAATCAATAAGAATCAATCACCAAGATAAGAAGTTTAAAGTTCATTAAGGTGGAGCTAACATCAAATTTTCCAGATTCTCTAAGGACCTAGACCTTCATTGCTAGACTGATCTACCTATAACTTTCAACTTAGTAAGACTTGTAATCAACTACTGTGGCATGGTTCGTATAAGCATAAACGTCCTATGGTTAGTTCCAAGAAAAACTGACAATTTTCAAAATTTTGACTCTATAAAAACAAGTTTTTGACTCAACTTTATGATTCTATAAACATAATACAAAGCACACAACGTCAGTAACCACCTCCCCCAGACTTAAACAACACTGTCCCCAGTGTTATATATCATCTTCAGTCCAATCCTCAAACCCAACAGCTTTTGCATAAACTTCAGTTATTGCCTCTTGAACAGCAATCTTGTTCACTTGCCCACTTGTATCAGATTCATTGACATACCCAGAAGTTGTGTCGTCTGAATGCTCCATGACAGGCTCTTCATCATTAGAAGTTCTTACAGAAAAGGTTTGACCATCAATGGTAGAACTCCTTCTTAACTTATCCATGTCAAAGTTGATGACAACATCACAAAGATCAAGCTCAATATTCCCTTTTCTCACATTAATGATGGTGCCAGCAGTAGCCAAGAATGGTCTTCCCAGAATAAGAGGATCTTTAGGTTCTTCAGCATATTTCAGAACCACAAAGTATGTGGGAATCATGCAGCCTTTGATGTTAACAGGAACATCCTCTAAGATGCCTTTTGGGGTTCTTATGGATCGATCTTCTAGGATGAGAGAGATCCCAGCTGGCTTGAACTCAGTCATTCCAAGTCTAGCAGCAACAGAGAAAGGCATCAAGTTAATACTTGACCCTAGATCACATAGAGAGTGGGGAAAACGTCCTACAGAGATTGAGCACTCAAGCACAAAGGTCCCTGGATCAGATAGCTTCTCTTGTTTGAGTGATGGTATTGACTCGTTCAGAAACAGTCACTTTCTTCTTCTGATTTGGGGCTGCGCCTAAGAGAATTGCACTGATGTCTCTGGTAAGCAATGCGCCTTCCTCAGGAATGACACCATTCACAACCATTCTCTTTACATACCTTCTTAGAGCTGGTGATAGCTTGACTGCATCTACAAGAGGCATCTCAACCATCAACTTATCTATCATAGCTTTGAATATGGCTTCTTCTATCTTCTGTTTAGACCTTCTAGGATGCTTGGGGAAGGGTATCTTGGATTTATATGCTTGCTCCTTACTATTATCTGCAGTTACAGTCGAAAAATCGTCATTCTTGGGTGGGTGACGACCGTCACTAGGTTGGTGATGACCGTCACTCACCTGTAATGAATCGCGACTTTCTGCATCAAACTGGCGACGAGCGTCACCCAACTTGTGACAAGCGTCACCAGATTCTGAAGAAAATTTGTCGGGGGCTTGCAATTTGGGTGACGAGCGACACCCTCCTTGGTGACGCTCGTCACAGATCTCTGAGACTGCGAAAATTTCATCTTCAAGCTCTATTTGTTGCACGATTTGCTCTGCACTCATCCTTTTATCCTGCACTTTTTCAAGCTCCTTTTCAGTCATGACTGTGATGGCATTAACATGGTGCTTGGGATTTATATCAGTCCTTCCAGGAAGGAATCCCTCTTGCCTTTGAACAGCTTCTGCAGTTCTAGCAACCTGCACATCAAGCTTCTTCATGTGAGAGTTCAGACTCTCAATTTTCCCATTCAGGTCTTGATACAACAAATCCATCTTGCCATTGAAGTTCACTGTCATCTTCTGCTGTCCTTCAAGTAACTGCTCCATCATAGCTTCCATCTTATTGTCTTGTGGAGGTGCAGTTTGATAGGAAGAAGAACCAAAATTTCTGCTGTTTTGGTAAGGTTTCTTAACTTCAGTCTTCTGGAATGGGGGCTTAGGAGTGTAACCAGGCATGCGCTGTCCTCCTGTAAAGGTACTCTGCTGATTATATCTGTTGTAGCCTCTGTTCCATTGCTAATTTCCAAACCTTTTGCTCTGAAAACCCCCTCCATTGATCAAATTAACATCTTTCTGCTCAAATTCGTTAGGATTTTCGAAACTCTCCACTTCTGCATCAAACTGAACTGACTTCTTTCCCACCAAGAGGCTGTGCATACTGTCCAGCTTAGCCTTAACTTCAGCAATCTGATTTCCATCATCCACACCAGCTTGTTTTATTCTCTGAAAATCTGCATTCTTATTGCTGTTGCTGCAGACCAAATTCTTAATCAACCTGATCGCCTCCTCTGGTCTGCATCCAGCGCCATCAGGTATTTCCAGTCAATGCCTCTGAAGAAGATCCCAAGTAGTTGCACCTAACTGAAGCCATGATGAGGACAGTCCCTTTCATAAGACTTAAACCTGATCCAAGAAGCCTTAAAACCTTCAGTAGGACCTTGTGTAAAGGATGCAATTTTCGTCCTCATGTCTTCTGATCTTGCATCATCATAGAAGTTGTTCAGAAAGGCATTCTAAGTGTCTTCCCAAGTTGTCAATGAAGCAGGTTTCACTTGCTTCAGCCAATATGCAGCTTCTTCTTCAAGAGAGTAAGGGAAAAGCTTGCAGAACAGAAAGTCATTGCTAACACCATTAGCTTTGACACCAGAGGCCAAATCCTCAAACCTCTCAATGTGATCCATATAATGCTCATGAGGTAAGACATGGAATGGATGCTGGCCAACCATCTGATAGTAGACAGGTTTAACCTCAAAATCGTTCCTCTGGAAGGCAGGAGGGCGGATTGCAGCTCTGTTGGCATAGAACTGATCAGGTCTGTTGTAGTCACCTAGAGTCCTCTGAACAAAACGCCCAGCAGCTTTATTGGCAGCAACAGGGACTCCAGCGTCTTCTGCCACTTGTTGAACCTGCTGTTCAAAAATGACATTCCCCTCTTGATCAATCCTCTGCCCCTCTTCATTCCTCATGTTTCCTTCTCTGTCAACCAAGTGACCTTCTGCATCTTTAACTAAGATAAGTGGAGCGACCATTGTAGATTGCTTCTTAGCTTTTCTGTTAGTTCTCTCCAGCCTAGCGAGTTCGTCGATGCTAAAAGTCACAAGCTCCTTCTCCTTGTTGCTTCTGGTACTGCAATTAGGCATACACCTGAATCCAGCACAAAGAAAAGAAACTAAAAGTCAGTAAAAAATTAAAACTTAGACAAAATCCTAAAACTAAAAATCGATAGGCAGCTATTACTCCCCGGAAACAGCGCCAAAAACTTGTTAGGGCTCAGATTTTACCCAAATAAAAACTACTGCAAGTGCACAACAAAGCAGTTGTAGTACAAGGGGTATCGAATCCCAAGAGAGTAATGTAAACTACACTATCGAATGTAGGTTCGGATTAAGCTAAGCAGAATGTAATGTAACTGTTGCGAATGATTAAATAAATGTAAGCAAATGAAATTCAAGTTGTTGATCTAAGTTTGAGAAGACTAAAAGCGCTAAGTCAGGACAGTTCGCAGGTCGAATCCGAGAATGTAAAATGCATGAAATCAGGAATAGTTAAGAACCATTTTGAACATGAATATCAAATATATAACTAATCAATTCTCATTGCAGAAGTTAAATATGTTTAAATCAGAGAGTTTCAAATCTCTTTGCAAACCCTAACAACCTAAACATGCAATATGATCAGATTCAATTGTTCACAAAACTCCTAAGCCAAATCTCTTTGCACTAAGTTGTTTTTCTCATCAAATACTAGATCAGGTTATCAATAATGCTCTCACATATATTTAACAACCTATGATTTTTGGATTTCTAGATGATGTGTCTAAGAAATTCGATTTTAAACCAAACAGAGATGAAAAACCAAAAGATATTCCTAACAGGTAGCAATTCTACAAACTCTTCATCAACCTTTGAAAAAGCCCTAACTTAACTAACAATCTACTCAGACATGGTGATTCAAGAAAACCTCATGAAAAGAATAGATTGCATAAAAGAAATAAGAAGTAAAGATGAAGGAGTTCGAAATCTGCTCTAAAGGAGATGAAGGAGTTCGAAATCTGTCTCTCCAAAAGCTCTTCTACAAATATCTCTCTCAAGCTCTCTAAAATAATAAGATACAGGATATCTGCCAATACAATGGCTGAAAAACCTAATATACAAGCTAAAACACGATCTGGGGCCTTGTTGCAAATACTGGAACTTCTGGGCCAATTCTGCAAATAATCCTCTATCTTATAGAAAACAACCACGACCCCTTCTTTTCTGGGTGACGAGTGTCACCCGGTTAGTGACGAGCGTCACCCGGTTGGTGACGAGCGTCACCCATATGCATACTTTTCTTCCTGAGTTGGATACTTCGTGGCTTCAACTCGTAATGCTCCAAAAGGCTCCAATATCTCCAATTATGCTCCAGACATGCTATAACCTGCAAACACTCTTCTAGGACTCTAAAAAGACTAAAAAGACTCAATAAAAAGGACTTATATCATGGTTAAAACCCATTAAAACCATGATATATCAGTCGAGAACAAAAGCAGAAAAGTTTCTTACTTCGGTCGTGGAGATTCAGCGCAAGGTCAACAAATGGCAGAGCAAGATGATCAAGAAGCTTGCTAAGAAGATCAAAGATCTACAAGGAAGCTCATCTGATGCATCTTCAAGTGAGGAGGTTGAGCAACCGGAGAAGAGAAGAAGATCAACCGGAGGTATAGTGATCCGTGAGCCTCAAGGAAGCAACCAAGCTGCACGTCTTTCTCTCCATGAAGGCACAAGCAAGGGCAAGGGCAAGGAGATCACCCACGACACTCCTAGAAAGAGCAGGAGGATTGGAGCATCCTCAAGCTCCAGCCATGCCTAGCTCCAAGGTACCAACTCAACCATTGTAAATAACATGCATTTTTCTTTTATTTTTGCTTTGTGTTTGATCTCTTCTTGAATTTGTTTGCCACCGAGACGGTGTCATTCAAGTTTGGGGGATAGTGTGTGGTTTGACATGTTTTATTTGGATCTTATTTTGAGTTACATCCTTGAGTCATCATGCATCATCTAAGTGCATAGAAAAACAAAAAAAATCCTAAAATGTTTAAAAATATTTTTTTAATAAATCATGTAGCTTGCATTTGCATCATCATACATTGTAGGATTGAGTCTAGAATTTTGTCATTTAGGTTGTTTGCACTTGCATAGGGAGCAATGATATTCATTTTTCTTGAAAAGTGTTTTAAGCTCATGAACTGTTTCAAGGCCCTAGTTAGTAGTTCTTTGATGCATTGTACATACTGTGAAAGTAAGTTCTAACCATATATGGATCATTTGTTTTGATTTTCATGGCTTAAGTTGAACTAACATGAATTCAATACTTTCCTATCAAGTGGAATCTTAATTTAAATCTTTGATATATCATACTTATGCATTTGAAAAAGAATACATGGATCACATATACATATTTAGGCTTTCTTATCCTTTTCACCACTCTCTTGTAAGCCTGAATAGAACTTCCCACCTTGACCCTAATGATATTTCCATATATTTTGCATATTTTGCATGCATTTAGGATAGTTTTGCATGCATTTAGGATAGTTCCATTTGTTGCCTTTTAGGTCCTAGGTCTCTTTGCATTCGCATTTTGCATATTTCCTGCACTTTTGCATCATTATCAGGTTGTTTGGAGCAATATGGAGTTGTGGAGGCTATGTGGACGTGAGGAGGATCAAAACTAAGCTTGTGGACGCTTGGAGAACTCAGCCGTGCATGCGAAGGACCCGAGATCGAGTAGCAGATCGAGCAAGGCAGGTTGATCTAGATAAGATCGACCAGAATATCGAGTGACCCAAGTTGATTCAAGAGGAAGGATTGAGACCAAGATGGAGAGAGGAGATCGATCTGGAGTACAGACGTGAATGACGCCATGCAGAACGAGAGGCAGATCGAGACCACGACTAGATCCATCCAACCAGTTTAACTTGAAGATCGAGCAAGGGAAGGCGATCCAACAAGAAGATCGAGTAAGCTGCTCGATCCAGAGGTCGATTCCTAAGGACCTTATCCGTCCAGCTGGCTTTGGACCGTAGTGAAGGGGGGACCAGTTGGCGGTTTGGCTATTTTTAGCAAAGGGCAGCCATCGTGTTCAGGGATCCACACTTTGTCTTTACTTTTCTGTTCGACACCTTAGGCGAATCCGCCATTGAAACTCTTAAGGTTTTTCTTGATTTTAAACTTGAATCTTTTAATATTAAGAAGTTTTTCTTTAATCATTCTTTAATAATGCTTAGTTCATCCTTTATTGCTTTTCAATCGGTTTAAAACATGAGTAGCGAGTAGTTCTTTTTGGGATTTGGGGGCGAGGTGATTCAAAGGGTTTAAGAGGTTTATGTTTTGTGCTTTTCTTGTTCTTCATTCCTTCTCTTCTTGGATCTTGGGGTCTTAAGGCTTAGAGAGTCTTGGAAAAGATCTCTATGATTCCAAGGCTATCTTACCCTGACCGGATTCATATATCCTAGAAAGCCAGATCCTAGAGACTAATCTTTCCTCTCCCAGACGCCATGGTTGTAGAGGAGGTTAGTTAGGCTATTAGTTGAAATCTGTTTTCCTTGATCTTCGATCTCTTTTTCCACCAAACGCCATGGGTTTGGAGAAGAGATTGAGGAAGTGAATCATACCACACGCAATGGATGGTTTTTTTTTTGTTTTCAAGGCTTAGAGAAAGCTCAAAAATGAGTAGATCTATATGTTTTCAACCCAAATCTTAAACCTTTGACACTCTTGAATAGGACCCTTGACCCTAAACCCTCTTTTAGCATTTTAAAGCCTCTGTTAATCATTCTCTTATCATAAAGCTTGCATCTTTGTTAATTTGATTTTATCGCCATCTTTAAGTTGTTAGATCGATCTGTTTTACTCGATCCAGTGTTCGATCCAGTGGTCGATTCGATTCAGTGGTCGATTTTTAGTTCTTAGTAGATTTGCATTTTTTATCTTCTACTTTTTCCTAGTGGTAGTTAACCCTCTTCCAGGAATTTTAAAATAGTTTTGCATTTAATGTTTGAATTGTTTTCAATGCCTTGGTTGTTTGTTGTTTGATTGCATCAAGTGAGTTTGAAGTTAAGACTGCACCATACCTTGATTACTTGCATTTGATACTCTAGTCTTATGTTGAAACTCGGTTTGATTTGATGCGAACTCCACCTTAGTAGAACCTTAATCTTGACATTTGAATTATCTTGTTTGTGCATTGAAAGCGATTGCATGGCTTACCCATATACATACTTCGATTATCTTCTTCCTTTCTTACCACTCTTGTTAATCCAAGTAGCTGATCCTCGTCGTAATGGGACAGTTAACCGCGCCTTAAACCAAACCTTCTTTCAGACCTAAACACTTTTGCGTGAGTAGTGAGGCCTTTCATTGCATCATTTCAATCCTATCTTAGCAAAATGTGTTAGGAATAGGGCTGGCAAGGAGAAGCTCCCTTGTAGACACCAGCTTGCATTTTAAGCTTGGTACTAGGTTAGGAGTTTGGGGAAAGGGTCATTTGAGTGGTTTAAGGGTTTCTTGTTTACATATTTTCAAAAGAAGAAAGAAGTATGGGATTAGTAGCAAAGGGGGAACGAATAAGTTGTGGTTAAGTAAAGTAGATAAAAATGCTCTAAGTGTCAAAGAAAAGAAAGGCGCCAGCAACAACAAAGCTAAGAAGAGGTTAACCAAGAGGAAAAAACAGACCAAGCTATCCACTAAAGGTGATGAAAGCAGCGCCAAACGTTCAACAATGAAGAGCAAAGTTCAAAAAGAAGAAGTCAACCACACGGCAAAGCAAAAAGGAGTTTCCCGCATTGTGAAGAATGAAGATGATCAAGCGCTTTGGGAAAGGGTAGAGTTAGGGGTTAACTTCGGGTTTTCGAAGTTTTTAGGATCATCTAGGGTAAAATGGGTAGAAGGGAGCTTTAACATGCATGCATAGGTGTGCCTTTACCTTTAGCATTTTGCCAAATATAGGATTCTTTCATTGAGTGATCCCCTGAATTTTTAAAACCCCTCTTTAAAATGAGATCATTTTCATCTCATGACCATATCCCTTTGACCAAATTCTTTCGATTGATGTGCACAAACTTGATCCATTGGTTATCGCTTAATGAAGGTTAAGGAGTTGGTTGATTTGAATGCTTGTGTAGACTAAGATAGGGTTCATTGTTTGCTTTGATAGGTATGGCTTAAGCTTTTAGAGTAGAACAACCTCTTTGTATCTTAGAACTTATACCCTGGGCATTGAATTGGTTTTTCCATTGTCATCTTTCGTTTTGAGCTTCCACTTTCAAACCTCTCTTCCTGTCTTGAATTTTGTTTGCTTGAGGGCAAGCAAAAGGCAAGTATGGGGGAGTTGATATTACCATATATTTTGCATATTTTGCATGCATTTAGGCTAGTTTTTCATGCATTCATCTTGCATTATAGGCTAGTTTGTTCCATTTGTTGCATTTTAGGTCCTAGGTCTCTTTGCATTTGCATTTTGCAGATTTCATGCACTTTTGCATCATTATCAGGTTGTTTGGAGCACTCTGGAGTTGTGGAGGCTATGTGGACGTGAGGAGGAACAAAACTGAGCTTGTGGACACTTAGAGAACTCAGCCGTGCATGCGAAGGACCCGAGATCATGTAGCGGATCGAGCAAGGCAGGTCGATCTTGATAAGATCGACCAGAAGATCGAGTGACCCAAGTCGATTAAAGAGGAAGAATCAAGACCAATATTGAGAGAGGAGATCGATCTGGAGTACAGACGTGAATGACGCTGTGCAGAACGAGAGCGAGATCGAGACCACGACTCGATCCATCCAACCAGATCAACTTGAAGATCGAGCAAGGGAAGGCGATCCAACAAGAAGATCGAGTAAGCTGCTCGATCCAGAGGTTGCTTCCTGAGGACCTTATCCGTCCAGCTAGCTTTGGACCGTAGCGATGGGGGGACCAGTTGGCGGCTTTGCTATTTTTGGCAAAAGGCAGCCATCGTTTTCAGGGATCCACACTTTGTCTTTACTTTTCTGTTCGGCACCTTAGGCGAATCCGCCATTGAAACTCTTAAGCTTTTTCTTGATTTTGAACTTGAATCTTCTAATATTAAGAAGTTTTTCTTTAATCACTCATTAATCATGCTTAGTTCATCCTTTATTGCTTTTCAATAGGTTCAAAACATGAGTAGCAAGTAGTTCTTTTTGGGATTTGGGGGCGGGGTGATTCAAAGGGTTTAAGAGGTTTAAGTTTTATGTTTTTCTTGTTCATCATTCCTCCGCTTCTAGGATCTTGGGGTCTTAAGGCTTAGAGAGTCTTGGAAAAGATCTCTATGATTCCAAGGCTATCTTACCCTGATCGGATTCATATATCCTAGAAAGCCAGATCCTAGAGACGAATCTTTCCTCTCCGAAACGCCATGGGTGTATAGGAGGTTAGTTAGGCTATTAGTTGAAATCTGTTTTCCTTGCTCTTCAATCTTTTTTTCTACCAAACGCCATGGCTTTGGAGAAGAGATTGAGGAAGTGAATCATACCACACGCAATGGATGGTTTTTGTTTTGTTTTCCAGGCTTAGAGAAAGCTCAAAAATGAGTAGATCTATATGTTTTCAACCCAAATATTAAACCTTTGACACTCTTGAATATGACCCTTGACCCTAAACCCTCTTTTAGCATTTTAAAGCCTATGTTAATCATTCTCTTATCATAAAGCTTGCATCTTTGTTCATTTGAAGTTATCGCCATCTTTAAGTTGTTAGATCGATATGTTTTACTCGATCTAGTGTTCCATCCAGTGGTCGATTCGATTCAGTGGTCGATTTTTAGTTCTTAGTAGATTTGTATTTTTTATCTTCTGCTTTTTCCTAGTGGTAGTTAACCCTCTTCCAGGGATTTTAAAATAGTTTTGCATTTTATTTAGTAGTTGCATTTAGTTTTCTTCGATTTTACCAATCATTTTCCTGATTTGCTTAGATTTGCTTCACCCTTGCATTCTTATTGTTCTTCCTGCTTCCTAGGTTGGATTGATACCTCTTGCACACTATACTACCTCTATAGGTTGCTTGAGCTTTGATAATAACCTCTGATTGCAAAAATCCTGTTATGAAATGGCGCCGTTGCCATCTTAGGATTGTTAGGAAGCATTAAGATTTGGGGTTTAGTAAATACTAAGCCTTTACTTTAATTTTTGTTACTAATCTCTTTCTCTTCACACTTGTGTCTTTCAGGTACATGAATCTGCGTTCTAGGGGTGACAACAACTTACTTACACCCTTGGACAATATTAATCAACTTGGACACGCTAGATCAAGAAGGGCCAGAGAGCAAGCTAGGGCCTTTGAAGAGATTGTTCAAGCTGGTTCAGTAGACTTTGCAACAATGGCTGAGCAAGAACATCCGGAGGGACCTCCACCAGCTCACGGTGCTGTAGGAAGGGGCAATGGAAACCCCAACAACGCAGCAAGACCCCCACGGATCATTGGTGCTGGAGATGCTCCTACTACGCATCACAATCGCTTTGGGATCACTCCTCCACCAGTATGATGTAAGACTCAAGCCTAGTTCAACTAAACCAGCCAAAAAATGGAACCTTGGAGCTAATGATGGTGCAGAACAGCTTGTAGCTGTGGAGAAAGGAGGCTTTGTAGCTGAGGATGGAGCAGCTAAGGACTTAGCCATCAAACAACAGCATTCTATACTTCAAGAGGGACGTTTTGATCGAGCTAAATACCCACTGGTTCGAATTAATTCAGGAGATATCTCACATAAACCGTTGAAGCTAACCAAGGAGCCATCATCCGAGATCGCATATACATTTCCCCAATATGTTATGCGACCGACCATCACTATTTTCTGAAGTTAATCCACGTCCTAAACCACCAGAAGGAGCCAATAACCACGCTCAATCATGCCAAACCAAAGAAGAACCGCCCCTTTCCTTACATGGACCCATTGGAGCATTATTTCATTCATACAAGGAAAACTCGAATATATGTCATTCGGAGACATTATATTCGCCCCACACCACTTCCACCGAAGCTTACAAGAGCCTTACCACACCAGAAGAAGTCAACAATCGCCCCCTTTTATCAGAAGTCAAAGAAGATCATGCCAAAGAAGAACTTTCCTTACTTGAAGATAATTACTTTGCCTATCAAGTAATGAAGGACCAACGACCATATAACTCAGTTAATCTCGTCCCTACATCACCTCTGGAGGATCCAAGACATTCATTTCACGCCAAGGAATCATCACAACCTCCCCATTCATTGCCAAAGTCAAGGATATGCACATTAAAGCCTAATGGCTAGAAAAATGGAGCCAAGAACAAATCCCCTCTTTCATGCTTTTCTTTTACTTAGTTACCGTTTATTTCCCCTCTTTTGACTATTATATAAACTCATTTACATTGTATTTTCAAACCACGAAATTATCAATCAAAGAAAGTTATTTTTGTTTCAAAGAAAAGTACCTCTTTGCATCCAAATTGTTCCTGCTTTTTATTAAGTTCTTTTTGAGGGATTCAAAGAACTTGTGAGAAGTGTAGAATCTCCTAAGCTCTTGTGAGGATTAGCCCTTGAGCTGAGAAGAATCTAACCCTTGGTGTTTGAGGTCATCAAGCATCAACAAGGCTACAAAACCATCAGTCTTTTCTTCCATTCTATCCAGCTTGAAGCAACAGATTCTAAGGTACATTCCTTGAAGCAATTTGAGGCTTGTATCACAGTACAGAACAACAACTTCAAGATAAAGCCAGGATTCATCTATGTGGTTCAGAACAGCAAATTACATGGGCTGGCTATGGAAGACCCCTTGGAGCATCTTGACAATTTTGAGCAAGTTTGTGGGATGATAAAGATCAATGGGATCTCGGATGATGCTTTCAAGCTACGGCTCTTCCCATTTTCTCTCGGAGATAAGGCTAGGCATTGGGAGTAGACCCTTTCACAAGGAACCATTATCTCTTGGGCTGAGTGTAAGAAGGCGTTGCTCTCAAAGTTTTTTTCTAGCACAAGAACAGCAAGGCTGCGAAGTGAGATCAGCGGATTCACTCAAATGCAAAACGAGACATTCAATGAAGCTATGGAGAGATTCAAAGACTATACCATTCAGTGTCTTCACCACGGCTTCAGTGAAGAGACTCTCCTAAGCACAATATACCGTGGAGCCTTACCAAAGATCAGAATGTTGCTTGCCAGGGCTAGTAAGGGCAATTTTCTTGGTCAAGAAATGCAAGAGGGTATGGAGTTAATCGAGAACTTGGCTTTGAGTGACGGCAACTATGCCGAATACTATGACCGTGCACCACGAGGATCTGAGCTATAGTCTGACAAGAAAGAGCTCAAGTCGCTGCATGAGAAGATAGACAAGTTGGTGCTTGCAAACCAGAAGCATGTACACTTAGTGGGTGAAGCCGAAGAAGTCTTAGAGGAGTTAGACTTGAGCCAAGAAGAAGCTAACTGGATTTCTGGTCAGAACTACAACAAGCCTCAGGGTTATTCACAAGGGTACCAAGCCAACAACAATCTCTCTTACAGGAGTACAAACGTTGACATCCCTAAAGATCAAGTGTACCCCCCTCAGCAAGCAAAGCCGTTTGTTCCTTATAACAAAGATTTTCAACTGAATAGTGGCTTTCAAGGGCAGAGGCAAGGGAACTTTCAGGGTCAGCAGGAACAGCAAGGCAACAAAGGCTACACTCCTATGTTTCCTCCTGCCTTTGTTCCATAACAACAACAGATGCAACCCCAACCCCAAGATCCGGTACAAGCGATGTTCCAGCACTTGCTTCAAGGTCAAACTTCTACTAATCAGAAGTTTGCTGAGATGAACAACCGCCTTGACTCCTCTCTTACTGACGTCCCAACACAGATAACAAACCTGAACAACAAGATCAAGCAGTTAGAGAAGGGCAAGGCTACTATAAGCGGTCAGAGCAGCTTATCGGGCAAGTGTGAGCAGAATCCCAAGGAATACGCCAACGCCATTACATTGAGGAGTGGCAAAGAACTTCCACCGCGAGTTGCTACTTAGACCAATGAGGACATTGTAGTCCAAGAGGGGGAGGGTAAGCTTTCAGCTGATGAAGAAATCACCTTTGATAATGTGTGGATTGAAAGGCCAAGGAAAGGCAAAGAAGTAGCTGTAGAGAAAAAAGTGGAGCAAGCTACTAAGGAGAAGGATGCTTATGTGCCTCCACCGTATGTACCAAAGCTTCCTTTTCCTGGCCGCTTCAAGAAACAGCTGATAGAGAAGAATAGACTCTTATTTGAGAAGCATCTAAAGGACGTTGAGATCAAGTTGCCTCTTGTGGATTGTCTAGCTATGATGCCGAAGTGTGCTATGTTCTTCAAAGACACCCTTACAAAGAAGAACAAGGAGATTAAAGAAGTTTTGGTTCTTAGTAAAGAGTGTAGTGCTACTATCCACAGAGAAATAATGCCTAAGAAGCTAGGAGATCCAGGATCCTTCACCATTCCTTGCGCTTTGGGTCCATTGAAGTTTAAGAGCTGTTTATGTGATTTGGGAGCAAGTATCAATCTCATGCCCCACTCTATAGCAAAGAAGCTAGGTTTCACACGGTTCAAAGAGTGTAAGATCTCCCTTGTGTTAGCTGACAAAAGCGTAAGGCTTCCAGTGGGTATGCTAGAAGATCTTCCAGTGAGAATAAGCGATGTCAATGTACCAACGGACTTTGTTGTGCTTGAGATGGATGAAGAGCCTAAGGATCCGCTTATACTTGGAAGACCATTCCTTCCAACCGCCGGAGCAATCATTGACGTAAAGAGTAGGAAGATAGCTTTGCACCTTGGCAAGGACATCAAGCTGGATTTTGATATCAAGGGGGTCTTGAAGAAGCCAACCATAGAAGGACAAGCTATCTACATTGAAACGTTGGATGCTTTAGCCGACGAGTTAGTTGAAGAGTTGTCACAAGAGCATCACTTGAAGCTGGCTTTGACTAAGGAGAGAGGAGAATATGGTTTCTTGAATGAGAAGACCCAAGAGTATGTTAATCTTCTCGATTCTAGGAAAGTTGTGAAGGAAGATGAAGGTGGATGCCTAGTGATCGATCAGTAAATTGACGAGCTCACTCGATCCAGGATCAAGATCGACAAGAAGATCGAGGAAGGTGGTCAATCCAGCAAAACAATCGATGGGAAGATCAAGAGAAGCCAATCGATCAGTTCAGAGAACGAGACGAGAACTCGATCTCCTGCTCGATCCATATCAAATCGAGTGGGTGAATCAAGTGAAGTTACTCGATCCGGACCAGAACGATTGGAAGATCGACTGGATGACTCGATCTCGGAGAAGACAACGGTTCAAGAAAGGAGACTTAAGGCTATGTCTCGGGTTCTAAGGAGGCCACTGAGGACATCAATGTCAACACGAGCCACGAGGATGACTGGAGCGAGCTGCTTGCCCCAAAGGTGGACCTAAAGGAGCTCCCAAAAGGGCTAAGGTATGCTTTCTTAGGGCTTAATGAGACTTATACCGTGATTGTGAATGAGAACTTGAGTGATGATGAGTTGCACTCGCTCCGAAATGAGCTGAAAAAGTATAGGAAGGCCATTGGGTACTCTCTAAGTGACATCAAAGGCCTTTCACCAATGCTATGCACTAATAGGATTCACTTAGATAATGAGAACTCTTCTTCTATTGAACATCAAAGCAGTAGTTAAGAAAGAGATTCTGAAATTGTTAGAGGCTGACGTGATATACCCCCTCAGTGACAGCACGTGGGTTTCTCCTGTCCACGTGGTGCCTAAGAAGGGAGGGATCACGGTCATTAAGAATAAAAAAGATGAATTGATTCCTACAAGAACTATAACTGGTCACCGAATGTGTATAGACTACATGAAGCTTAATTCAGCTACTAGAAAGGATCATTTTCCTCTTCCTTTTATTGATCAGATTCTTGAAAGACTTGCTAATCAGCCTTATTATTGCTTTCTTGATGGTTATAATGGTTTCTTTCAAATACCAATCCATCCAAACGATCAAGAGAAGATGACTTTTACATGCCCTTATGGCACCTTTGCATATCAAAGGATGCTATTCGGATTGTGTAACGCACCAGCAACATTCCTGCGGTGCATGATGTCTATCTTCTCTGATCTTATAGAAGAGATGGTAGAAGTGTTTATGGATGACTTCTCTTTATATGGTGTGTCTTTTTATGCTTGTTTGTTGAATATTTGCAAGGTACTTAAGCGGTGTGAGGAGACAAACTTGGTGCTGAACTGGGAGAAGTGTCACTTCATGGTGAAGGAAGGGATTGTACATGGCCACAAGATATCAGAGAAAGGAATAGAGGTTGATAAATCTAAGGTTGAGGTCATGATTAGTCTTGAGCCGCCGGTTAATGTATAGGGAGTGAGGAGCTTCTTAGGTCACGCGGGCTTCTACAGGAGATTCATAAAAGAATTCTCCAATATAGCAAGACCCCTCACGCGGTTGTTATGCAAGGAACTGACTTTGTGTTTGATGAGGATTGTCTTCATGCTTTCAAGACCATCACGGAGGCTCTTGTGTCCATGCCAATAGTACAAGCACCGGACTGGAGTCAACCGTCTGAAAGCATGTGTGAAGCGAGCGACTATGCCGAGGGAGCTGTTCTAGGTTAAAGGAAAGACAAGAGGTTGCATGTAAACTACTACGCCAGTCGTACCTTGGATGACACGCAAGTGAGTTATGCTACAAACGAGAAGGAGCTGTTGGCCGTCGTGTTTGCTTTTGATAAGTTTAGATCATACTTGGTGGACTCTAAGGTTGTTGTCTACACAGATCACGCAGCTTTGAGGTACATATACTCCTAGAAAGACACCAAGCCAAGACTCTTGAGAAGGATTCTCTTGCTACAAGAGTTTGACATGGAGATAAAGGTTAATAAGGGGATAGAGAATGGTGTTGCTGATCACCTTTCTAGGATGAGAGTGAATGAAGCTTTGCCATTAGATGATTCACTTCCCGAGGAGCAGCTCATGATGATCACCACGGCAGTATGTGGAAGGCTTGAAGACAAGTTTGAAGAGGTCTTGAGTTTCAAAGAAGAAGACTTGCCTTGGTATGCTGACATAGTAAACTACTTAGCTTGTGGAGAAGAACCTTCTAATCTAGACACTACTACAAGAAGAAGTTCATGAGAGACATCTCTCATTATTTTTGGGACGAGCCATACTTGTACAAAAGAGGGGTGGACAGCTTGTATAGAATGTGTGTAACAAGGGAAGAAGCTAAGGACATACTTCTACATTGTAACGGCTCTTCATATGGTGGTCAGTTCGCTTCCTTCAAGACTGCTACAAAGGTGTTACATGCCGGCTTTTGGTGGCCATTGCTGTACAAAGATGCTCATGAATTTGTCAAAGCTTGTGAAGCTTGTCAAAGAGCAGGGAACATCACCAAGAGAAATGAGATGCCTCAAGTGCCAATCTTTGAAGTTGATGTCTTTGACGCATGGGGGATAGATTTTATGGGTCCGTTCCCATCTTTTTACGCAACAAGTTCATCTTGGTGGCGGTTGATTATGTGTCTATGTGGGTTGAGGCTATAGCTTCCCCAACAAACGATGCAAAAGTGGTGATCAAGCTCTTCAAGACCTTCATCTTCCCACGGTTTGGGGTTCCGAAAGTAGTGATCAGTGATGGGGGCAGCCACTTCATCAACAAAGTCTTTGAAGGTCTCTTAAGGAAGTATGCCGTGAAGCACAAGGTAGCAACACCATATCACCCATAAACCAGTGGGCAAGTAGAAGTCTCTAACAGACAGATCAAAGCTATCTTAGAGAGACAGTTGGGGCTACTAGAAAAGATTGGGCGGTTAAACTAGACGATGCTTTGTGGGCTTACCAAACCGCTTTCAAGACTCCTATAGGCGCGACTCCTTTCACTCTTCATTACGGCAAGGCATGTCATCTTCCTGTTGAGTTGGAGCATAGAGAACTATGGGCAGTGAAGCAGATGAACTACAACCTCAAGACGGTGCAAGAGAAGCGGTTGATTCAGCTACATGAGCTTGATGAGCTACGGTCAAAAGCATACGAAAGTGCTAAGATCTACAAGAAGAGGACCAAAGCGGTTCATGACAAGAAGCTGGTTCATAAGGAGTTAAGAGAAGGCAGTTTGGTGCTACTCTACGACTCGAGGTTGAAGCTGTTCCCTGGAAAGCTCAAATCTAGATGGTGTGGACCATTTGAAATCAAGGAAGTTTTTCCCTATGGAGCAGTTACATTGGTTGGCAAGAGCGGGAATGCTTTCACGGTTAATGGGCACAGAGTCAAGCCCTACTTGGCGACTGATTGCAGCAAGGAGAGCACCACAATGCTTCTCCAAGACCCACCTCAGGCCTAAACCAAGTAAAGTATAGCTAAAGACGTTAAAGAAAGCGCACTTGGGAGGCATTCCCATGTCTATCTTGTACATATTTTTGCTTTCTTTCTATTTCAGTTTTATGCTTTTTATGTCTAAGTGTGTAGGTGAAAGGATGGGGGATTGTAAACCATGTTCTTGGAGTCAACAGAGGCGAGAAGGGCTAAGTATAAGCTAGAGATTGAGTGCTAGCTCATCCTTTCCCAAACGCCATGGATGCTTAGGGAGCTATTTTGGCCATTGTTTGAGATCTATGCTTAATGTTTTGACCCATCTTTACACCACACGCCATGGGTTTGGAAGAAGGGTTGAGGAAAGGGTTTATACCAAACGCCATGGATAAACCTCTTTGAGCTTCTCAAGGCTTAGAGATAGCACAAAATGTGTAGATCTAATGTTTTCAAAACCCAAGCTTGAATCTTGAACCCTCTTAACATGAACCTCAACCTTGAATCCTCTTTTAGCTTTTCAAAACTCAAAGTTATCATTTTCTAGTCATAAAGTTTGCATCTTTAGTCTTGAAAATCATTGTTCTACATTGTTAGAAATTTCACTGTTTATCTACCTTTAGCTTTCGATTTTTATAAATTAGTTGTCTTGCATTTTAAATTCCTAGAAGTCATCTGCTAGATAATTAACCATTATGAGGAGATTTTAAAATAGTTTTCATAGTCATTAGTACTTGCATTTAGTTTTCATAGAATTTCTCCTCCATTTACCCGATTTTACTTAGATTTGTTTAGCTCTTGCTTTCTTAGTAGCTTTCAGCAACCTAGGCTGGATTGAATCCCTAAGCCACTATACTACATCATTATCTTGGTTTGGGTTTGAGCAAAGAAGTCCAAAGAAACCTGTTTATCAAGTATCCTTCAAGAACTTGGCATATTCTGACATCATAGCTAAGCACTCAACCAACGACAGCTTGATCTCAACATCCCTTATGTGCTTCTCAAACAAGGCTTTATGCTTCTCAAGCAACTGTTTCTTGAAACATCCAGGGTAGGGAAGCTTTGGATTGTAGGGTGGAGGCACGAAAGCCTCTTTCTCTTCGCTAACTTACTCCACTTTCTTTTCTAAAATTGCTTCCTTGCCTTTCATTGGACTTTTAATCCAGACATTGTCAAACGTGATCTCTTGATCATCTGAGCGCTTACTCTCCCCCTCTTGAACCACAATGTCCTCATTGTTTTCAGGTATAGACCGTGGTGGTAGCGCTTTCTCACTTCTCAAAGTAATCGCATTTGCATACTCTTTAGGGGTTGCTCACACATGCCGGGTAAGCTACCTTCACCGCCTGAACTTGCCTTTCCTTTCTCTAGGTGGCGAATCTTGTTGTTCAGGTTTGTGATTTGTGTAGAAACCTCAGTAAGTGAAAAGTCTAGTCTCTTGTTCATATCAACAAACTTCTGATTTGTAAATGCTTGACCTTGAAGTAACTGTTGAAACACAGCTTGAACCGGATCTTGAGGTGGAGCTGGAGCTTGTTGCTGCTGAGGCATGAAACCAGGAGGGTAGTTGTTTTTCCCTTGCTGTTGCTGGCCTTGGAAGTTGCCTTGTATTTGCCCTTGGTATCCACTGTTTTGTGTAAACCCACCTTTGTTATAAGGAACAAATGGTTTTCCTTGTTGTGGAGGGTATACTTGATCTTTAGGGTTCTCCACATTGTTACTTCGGTAAGAGAGGTTGTTGTTGCCTCGATAACATGTCAATCTTCTCATGGAGTGACTTCATGTCCTTCTTGTGTGCCTCAAGATAAAACCCTCTTGGTGCTCTATCATTGTCCTCACTGTAGTTTCCATCACTCAAAGCCAAGTTCTCAATAAGCTCCATTCCCTCTTCTAAATTTTGGCCAAGGAAGTTTCCTTTACTCGCTGTGTCTAGAAGCATGCGAATCTTGGGAAGTACTCCTCTATAGATTATGCTCAAGAGTGTCTCTTCACTGAAGCCATGATGAGGACATGCAATGGTGTAATCCTTGAACCACTCCATTGCTTCACTAAAAGACTCATTTTCCCTTTGTGTAAAACCGCTGATCTCACTCCTTAGCCGAGTGATGTTACTGCATATTACATACATTTTGCATACTCATTAGTTAGCTTTTCATGCATTTGTATCAAATTTTAGGTTAGATTGCATCACTTAGAGTCCTAGAGCATTCTTGCACCAGCATACGCATGTTCCTTGCATTTTGCATCACATTTAGGTTGTTTCTGGCTGCTTTGGAGTCGTGGAGGTTCGTGGACATGTTGAGGCTGATGTAGCAGTTCGTGGGAGCTCGGATATTTGCTAAGGATCAAAGAACGAGGAGCAGATCGAGCATGGCCGGTCGATCTGTGACGTGATCGACCAGAAGATCGAGCCAACCAGGCGATCCAAGGAGAATGATTGAGACGAGGATCAAATGAAGCAGTCGATCAAACGGTACAGACGTGAATGACGCCATGCAGAGCGAGAGCCAGATCGAGTACACCACTCGATCCAACCGAAGATCGATACCGAGATCGGATGCAACACTCGATTCACCGATGATGATCGAGACCCAGATCGAGCTGAAGACACGATGTCCAGATATGATCGAGAGAACCGCTCGATCCTGGAGTCGATCTCTGTCCTTTCAACCACTTTTGGCCGCTAGCGAGGGGGGGACCATCAGCTTGTTTTGGCAATTTTGTGAAGGCGGCGACATCCTTTTCCCACACAACTTTCAATCCTTATCTTTTTCTGTATGTTTTCTTTCAGGTTTTGAGAAGAACGCCATTGTCGAACTTGAGTTTTTCTTAAGCTTTGTAATCGAATCATTTTCATCTTAATCCAGTTTTCTTTCATGTTCATCGTTTCCTTTTACATGCTTTGCTTGATTTACCTTATGTGTAGTGAGTAGTTTATTCGGGTTCGGGGTTGAGAGGATTACGGGGTCTAAAGGGTTTCGATCTTGGGGTTTTTCTAAGTGTTTTCAACGGCTATCTCTTCTAGGGTGTTGAGATTTCAATGCTTGAAGACTCTCACGCCAAGAGATTCATGATCCGAGAGGTTCCTTACCTTGACAGGATTCAGGAGCCTCGGAAGATCACATCCTAGAGACTAGTTACCCCTTCCCAAAAGCCATGGAAGTTTGGGGGACTAGTTAAGCCACTCATTTGAAATCTGTTTTCCATGCCCTTCGACCTCTCTTTCCACCAAAAGCCATGGGTTTGGAGGAGAGGATGAAGGAGTGATCTATACCGAAAGCCACGGATAGATCTTGCTTAGTTTTCAAGGCTTAGAGATCCTCACAAAGTGAGTCGATTTGAAGTTTTCAACCCAAGGTCGAACCTTTGAAACCCCTGACCATGAATCTCAACACTAGGCCCTTTCTTTTAGCATCTTTACATCTTATCTCGTCATTCGCTTGATCTTTGATAGCATCCTGGTCGTTAGTTTTACTGTTCTTGCATTTTTAGACAAGATCGATTGTTATTACTCGATCTAGTGGTCGATCTCATGGTCGATCCACTAGTCGAATTTTAGTAATTCGAAGCTTTGTCTTTTAATTATTCTGTTTATTCCTCGTGGTAGTTTCTTCATTCCTAGTAATTTTAAAATAGGTTGCATTCCTTTTGAGTTGCTACATCTAGTTTTTAGGGATTTTCTCATAACTCATCTCGTTTCGCGTAGATTTGCATTAGTCCTTGTATTCTCTTTGCATTCTCTATCATCCTAGGCATGGATTGACTCTCTCTTGCTTGCTGTACTACAACTTGTCTTGCATTTGAGTTTGATAACCTCATTGCATTCTCACCCTTGCAAATAAAGTGATTATCAAATGGCGCCATTGCCATCCTAGGACTGTTTAGAGAACATAGGGATTTGGGACTTAGCAAAGACTAAGTCTTTACCTTTTTCAAGCTACTAATCATTCTACTCTCAAACGTGTGTTTTCAGGTATATGAATCTTCGCTCAAGGGGAGACAACAATCTACTTCCAGCTTTGGACAATATTCATCAGCTTGGTCACTCACGGCAAAGAAGAGTCAGAGAACAAGCCAGTGCCTTTGAGGAGATTGTTCAGCACGGTTTGGTTGACTTTGAAGCTATGGCTGAACACGAGCATCCAGCAGGACCTCCTCCAGCTCACGGGGCAGTAGGAAGGGGTAATGGACACCCCCAACACGCGGCTAGACCCCCAAGGATCATAGGAGCCGGAGATGCTCCCAATACTCATCACAATAGGTTTGGGATCACTCCTCCTCCTGTACAAAACAACAACTTCGAGATCAAGCCAGGTTTCATCTCCATGGTGCAAAACAACAAGTTCCACGGCTTAGCAATGGAAGATCCCTTGGAGCACCTTGACAACTTCGAGCAAGTATGTGGGAT
This sequence comes from Thlaspi arvense, assembly GCA_911865555.2. Taxonomy (NCBI): domain Eukaryota; kingdom Viridiplantae; phylum Streptophyta; class Magnoliopsida; order Brassicales; family Brassicaceae; genus Thlaspi; species Thlaspi arvense. The sequence continues at coordinate 20,486,853 of OU466860.2, forward strand.
GATAAAGATCAATGGCATATCCGAAGTTGCTTTCAAGCTGCGTCTCTTCCCCTTTTCACTCGGAGACAAAGCTAGACATTGGGAGAAGACCCTCCCACAAGGCACCATCACCTCATGGGCCGAGTGTAAGAAGGCCTTTCTCTCAAAGTTCTTCTCTAGCACCAGGACAGCACGGTTGAGAAGCAAAATCAGCGGTTTCACTCAAAGGAACAATGAGACATTCAACGAGGCAATGGAGCGTTTCAAAAACTACACGATCCAATGTCCTCATCACGGGTTCAGCGAGGAGACACTACTCAGTATCATATACCGTGGAGCTTCCCCAAAGATCAGGTTGTTGCTTGACACAGCTAGCAAAGGGAACTTCCTTGGTCAAGAGGTAGAAGAGGGTATGGAGCTGATAGAAAACTTGGCATTGAGTGATGGCAACTACGCTGAGGATTATGACCTTGCACCGAGAGGATCAGAGCTAGAGTCTCACAAAAAGGAGCTGAAATCTTGCGCCTAACTACCTTCCGAGCTTTGCACCTCAGCAGCAACAACCGATGCAACAACAAGTTGATCCGGTTCAAGCAATGTTTCAACAGCTGATACAAGGGCAAGCCTCTACAAACCAGAAGTTCGCCGAGATGAACACTCGTCTAGACTCGTCTCTCACTGACTTCTCCACTCAGATCTCCAACTTAAACAACAAGATCAAGCAGCTAGAGAAAGAGAAAGTGAGTACGAGTGGTCATAATAGTCTTCCGGGAAAGTGTGAGCAGAATCCTAAGGAGTATGCTAACGTCATAACGTTGAGAAGCGGCAAAGAGCTCGAACCTCCGGTCACTACCAAGAACAACAAGGACGTTGTAATTCAAGAGGGGGAGAGTAAACCTTCAGCTGATTATGATGAGATTAACTTTGACAACGTTTGGATCCAAGGGCCGAGAAGAGGAGACAAAGCAGTTGTTGAGAAGAAAGCTGAGCAAACTACTAAGGAGAAGAATGCTTATGTGCCTCCACTGTATGTACCTAAGCTGCCTTTTCCTGGCCGTTTCAAGAAGCAACTCATAGAGAAGCCTAGAATCCTCTTTGAGAAGCATCTTAAGGACGTGGAGATCAAGCTACCTCTCGTTGACTGCCTTGCAATGATGCCTAAATGCGACAAATTCTTCAAAGACACTCTCGTGAAGAAGAATAAGGAAAGCAAGGAGGTACTTGTTCTAAGTGAAGAGTGTAGTGCTGTGATACATAAGGAGATAGTCCCTAAGAAGTTGGGAGACCCTGGAAGCTTCACTATACCCTGCGCTTTAGGTCCCCTAGAGTTCAAGAGTTGCTTATGTGATCTCGGAGCTAGCATAAACCTGATGCCTCACTCCGTGGCTAAGAAGCTTGCCTTTACTCGTTTCAAAGACTGTTGGATCTCGTTGGTACTGGCTGATAGGAGTGTGAGGCTACCAGTGGGGATGCTTGAAGATTTATCGGTGCGAATCAGTGGTGTGAACGTGCCTACGGACTTCGTCGTGTCGGAGATGGATGAAGAGCCTAAAGATCCACTCATCTTAGGGAGACCATTCCTTGCAACCGCCGGGGCTTTCATACATGTCAAGAATGGGAAGATTGCCTTGCACTTGGGGAAGGAGATAAGGCTGGACTTCGATATCAATGAGGTTCTGAAAAAGCTGACCATTGAAGGGCAAGCTTTCTACATTGAAACGATGGATGCCTTAGCGGATGAGTTGCTGGAAGAGCTGGCTTTAGAAGACCATCTGAAGCTAGCACTGACTAAGGAGCCAGGGGAGTTTGGCTATGTGGACCAGAGGACCCAGAAGTACGTCAACCTGCTGGATTCTAGGAGGATTGTTAAGAATGATGAAGGTTGCTGCCTAGAGATCGACCCCAAGATCGACGCTATCACTCGATCCAGGAGTCAGATCGACAAGGCAATCGAGAACACGACTCGATCCGGTGCAACAATCGACAGACAGATCGAGAGGAATGCTCGATCAGGAAAAATAATCGAGTCAACGATCGAGAGAGACACCCCGATCATTTTGGAGTCCAATCAGGAGATCGACTCAGCGTCTCGATCCCTTACTCGATCCACATCAAATCGAGTAAGTGAATCGAGCGAAATGGCTCGATCTAGACGACATCGAGAGGAGAATCGACTGGAGGACTCGATTTCAGAAGGGATAGCAATGGAGGAAAGCAGTCTTAAAGGCCATGCCCGGGGTCTAAGGAGGGTTCCAAGGAGGAAAGCAACAACAACAGCCACGAGGATGACTGGAATGAGCTGTTAGCCCCAAAGGTGGACCTTAAGGAGCTCCCAAAAGGGCTAAGGTATGCTTTCTTAGGGCCTAATAACACCTATCCCGTGATTGTGAATGAAAACCTAAGTGATGATGAGTTGCACTCGCTCCTGACTGAGCTGAGAAAGTATAGGAAGGCCATTGGGTACTCTTTAAGTGACATCAAGGGCCTTTCACCAATGCTTTGCACTCATAGGATTCACTTGGATAATGAGAACGCCTCTTCTATAGAACACCAAAGGCGTTTGAATCCTAATTTGAAAGAGTTTGTTAAGAAAGAAATCCTTAAGCTTTTAGAGGCTGACGTGATCTATCCTATAAGTGACAGCACGTGGGTTTCTCCTGTACATGTGGTGCCTAAGAAGGGAGGGATCACGGTCATAAGGAATGAAAAGGATGAGCTTATTCCTACTAGAACCATCACTGGTCATAGGATGTGTATTGATTATAGGAAACTTAACCTTGCGACTAGGAAAGACCATTTCCCTTTGCCTTTTATTGATCAAATGCTTGAGAGACTTGCTAATCACCCTTACTACTGTTTTCTCGATGGGTATAGCGGTTTCTTTCAGATACCAATTCACCCAAATGATCAGGAGAAGACGACCTTCACATGTCCCTATGATGTTATTGCATATTGCATACATTTTGGATACTCATTAGTTAGTTTTTCATGCATTTGTATCATGTTTTAGGTTAGATTTCATCACTTAGGGTCTTAGAGCATTCTTGCATCAGCATATGTATTTTCCTTGCATTTTGCATCACATTCAGGTTGTTTCTGGCTGCTTTGGAGTCATGGAGGTTCGTGGGCATATGGAGGCTGATGTAGCACTTCGTGGGAGCTCGGAAATATGCTAAGGACCAGTGATCGGGCAGCAGATCGAGCATGGCCGGTCGATCCAGGAGTTGATCGACCAGAAAATCGAGCCAACTAGGCGATCCAAGGAGAAGGATCGAGACGGAGATCGAGTGAAGCAATCGATCAATCGGTACAGACGTAAATGACGCCATGCAGAGCGAGAGCCAGATCGAGTACACCACTCGATCCACCCGAAGATCGATACGGAGATCGGATGCAACACTCGATTCGCCGAAGAAGATCGAGACCCGGATCGAGCCGAAGACACGATGCCGGATGTGATCGAGAGAACCACTCGATCCAGTGGTCGATTTCTGTCCTTTCAACCGTTTTTGGCTGTTAGCGACGGGGGAACCATTGGCTTGTTTGTGCATTTTAGGCAAGGCGGCGAGATGCTTTTTCGATAACTTTTAGATTCTTATCCTTTTCTTTCAAGTTTTCTCTCTCGTTTAACGAAGAACACCATTGTTGAACCAGTTTTCTCTTAAGATTTTGTATTCGAATCTTTATCGTTTAATCCAGTTTTTCTTTCATGTTTATCGTCTTGTTTCTTGTGCTTTGCTTAATTTACTCTATGTGTAGTGAGTAGTTCCTTTGGGTTCGGGGTTGAGAATATTAAGGGGTAGAAAGGGTTCGATCTTGGTTTGTTTTCTAAACATTTTTAAGGCTATCTCTTCTAAGGTGTTGAAAGCTTAATGCTTGAAGACTCTCACGCCAAGAGCTTCATGATCCGAGAGGTTCCTTACCTTGACAGGATCCAGGAGCCTCGGAAGATCACACCTTAGAGACTAGTTACCCCTTCCCAAAAGCCATGGAAGTTTGGGGGACTAGTTAAGCCATCTACTTGAAATCTGTTTTCCTTGCCTTTCGACCTCTCTTTCCACCAAAAGCCATGGGTTTGGAGGAGAGGATTAAAGAGTGATCTATACCGAAAGCCACGGATAGATCTTGTTTTGTTTTCAAGGCTTAGAGATCCTCAACAAGTGAGTCGATCTAAAGTTTCAAACCCAAGATCGATCCTTTGAAACCCTTTACATGAATCTCAACCCTAGGCCCTTTCTTTTAGAATCTTTAAGTTTTATTTCATCTTTCGCTCGTTACCTGATAGCATCCTGGTCATTAGATTTGTTGTTCTTATGGTTTTAGACGAGATCGATCGTTACTGCTCGTTCTAGTGGTCGATCTTGTGGTCGATCCACTAGTCGAATTTTAACAATTCGAAGCTCTTTCCTTTAATCAATCTGTTTGTTTCTCGTGGTAGTTGCTTCCTTTCTAGTATTTTTAAAATAGGTTTCACTCTGTTTAGGTTGCTGCATCTAGTTCTTTGATATTTTCCCATAAATTATCTCATTTTGCTTAGATTTGCTTAGGACCTTGCATTCTTTGTGCATTCTCTGCCTCCTAGAAGTGGTTTGACACTCTCCTGCTTGCCTTACTACAACATTGCATGCATTATTGTTTTGATAACCTCTCTGCTGCATAAACCCTGCTTGAGAAATAGTTTATCAAATGGCGCCGTTGCCATTCTAGGAGTGGTTAGAGAACATAGAGATTTGGGTTTTTTGCAATACTAAGTCTTTACCTTTTTCAAGTTACTAATATATCTACTCTCAAACGTGTGTTTTCAGGTACATGAATCTTCGTTCAAGGGGAGACAACAATCTTCTACAACCCTTAGACAACATTCATCAACTTGGTCACTCACGGCAAAGGAGAGTCAGGGAGCAAACAAGAGCCTTTGAGGAGATTGTTCAGCACGGCTTGGTTAACTTTGAAGACATGGCTGAACACGAGCATCCAGAAGGACCTCTTCCAGCAGGACGGGGCAATGGAAACCCCCAACACGTGGCTAGCCACCGAGGATCATAGGAGCCGGAGATGCTCCCAATACCAACCACAATAGGTTTGGGATCACTCCTCCTCCGGTACAAAACAATAACTTCGAGATCAAGCCTGGTTTCATCTCCATGGTGCAAAACAACAAGTTCCACGGCTTAGCAATGGAAGACCCGTTGGAGCACCTAGACAACTTCGAGCAAGTATGTGGGATGATCAAGATCAATGGCATATCCGAAGATGCTTTCAAGCTGCGTCTCTTCCCCTTTTCACTCGGAGACAAAGCTAGACATTAGGAGAAGACCATCCCACAAGGCACCATCACATCATGGGCTGAGGATCAGAAATAGAGTCTCACAAGAAGGAGCTCAAATCGTGCATGAAAAGATTGACAAGTTTGTGTTAGCTAATCAGAAGCATGTTCACTTTGTTGGTGAAGCTGATGAGAACCAAGAGGAGTTGGAGCTAAACCAAGAAGAAGCAAATTGGGTAGCTGGACAAAACAACTACAAGTCTCAAGGCTACAACCAAGGCTACCAGAACAACAACCTCTCTTACCGAAGGGCAAGCTTCAACCAACCAGAAGTTCGCTGAAATGAACACTCGGCTAGATTCATCTCTAACCGACTTCTCCACTCAAATCACCAACCTAAACAACAAGATTAAGCAGCTGGAGAAGGGAAAAGCAAGCACGATTGGTCAGAACAGTCTTCCGGGAAAGTGTGAGAAAAATCCCAAGGAGTATGCCAATGCTATAACGTCGAGAAGCGGCAAAGAGCTCGAACCTCCGGTCTCTACCAAGAACAACGAGGACGTTGTAATTCAAGAGGGGGAGGGTAAACCTTTGGCTGATGATGATGAGATAAACTTTGACAATGTTTGGATCCAAGGGCCGAGGAGAGGAGATAAGGCGGTAGCCGAGAAGAAAGCTGAGCTAACCACCAAGGAGAAGAATGACTACGTGCCCCCACCTTACGTACCGAAGTTGCCATTTCCCGGTCGTTTCAAAAAGCAGCTTATAGAGAAGCACCGGATCTTGTTTGAGAAGCACCTAAAAGACGTGGAAATCAAGCTGCCTCTTGTAGACTGTCTGGCTATGATGCCCAAGTGCGCCAAGTTTTTCAAGGACACCCTTGTGAAGAAGAACAAAGAAAGCAAAGAGGTACTTGTACTAAGTGAAGAGTGTAGTGCGGTTATTCATAAGGAGAGAGTGCCTAAGAAGCTGGGAGATCCTGAAGCTTCACTATACCCTGTGCTTTGGGTCCTCTAGAGTTCAAGAGCTGCTTGTGTGATCTCGGGGCTAGCATAAACTTGATGCCTCACTCCGTGGCTAAGAAGCTTGGTTTCACTCGGTTTAAAGACTGTCGGATCTCATTGGTGCTGGCTGATAGAAGCGTGAGGTTACCAGTGGGGCTTCTTGAAGACTTACCGGTACGGATCAGTGGTGTAAACGTACCTACAGACTTTGTAGTATTGGAGATGGACGAGGAGCCTAAAGACCCACTTATCTTAGGGAGACCGTTCCTTGCAACCGCCGGGGCTATAATAGATGTGAAGAATGGGAAGATTGCCTTGCATTTGGGGATGGAGATCAGGCTAGACTTTGACATCAACAAGGTTCTAAAGAAGCCAACCATTGAAGGACAAGCTTTCTATATCGAAACGATGGATGCCTTGGCGGATGAGTTGCTGGAAGAGCTAGCTCTAGAAGACCATCTGAAGCTAGCACTCACTAAGGAGCCAGGGGAGTTTGGCTATGTGGATCAGAGAACCCAAGAGTACGTGAACCTGCTGGATTCGAGGAGGATTATCAAGAATGAAGAAGGTTGCTGCCTAGAATCGACCCCGAGATCGATGCTATCACTCGATCCGGTGCAACAATCGATGGACAGATCGAGACGAATGCTCGATCAGGAAAAACAATCGATTCGACGATCGAGAGAGACCTCCCTATCATTTTGGAGTCCAATCAAGAGATCGACTCAGCGCCTCAGTCCCTTACTCGATCCACATCAAATCGAGTAAGTGAATCGAGTGAAATGGCTCGATCTAGACGACATCGAGTGGAGAATCGACCAGAGGACTCGATCTCAGAAGGGATAGCGATGGAGGAAAGTAGTCTGAAGGGCCATGCCTCTAGTTCAAGGGAGAGTTCCAAGGAGGAAAGCAACAACAACAGCCACGAGGATGACTGGAGTGAGCTGTTAGCCCCAAAGGTGGACCTAAAGGAGCTCCCAAAAGGGCTAAGGTATGCTTTCTTAGGGCCTAATGACACCTATCCCGTGATAGTGAACGAAAACCTTAGTGATGATGAGTTGCACTCACTCGTAACTGAGCTGAGAAAGTATAGGAAGGCCATTGGGTACTCTTTTAGTGACATCAAGGGCCTTTCACCAATGCTATGCACTCATACGATTCACTTGGATAATGAGAACGCCACTTCTGTAGAACATCAAAGGCGTTTGAATCCTAACTTGAAAGAGGTTGTTAAGAAGGAAATCCTTAAGCTTTTAGAGGCTGACGTGATCTATCCCATAAGTGACAACACGTGGGTTTCCCCTGTACACGTGGTGCCTAAGAAGGGAGGGATCACGGTCATAAGGAATGAAAAGGATGAACTTATCCCTACTAGGACCATTACTGGTCATAGAATGTGTATTGACTATAGAAAGCTTAACCTTGCGACTAGAAAAGACCATTTCCCCTTGCCTTTTATTGATCAAATGCTTGAGAGACTTGCAAATCACCCTTACTACTGTTTTCTCGATGGGTATAGTGGTTTCTTTCAAATTCCTATCCACCCAAACGATCAGGAGAAGATGACTTTCACATGTCCCTACGGTACCTTTGCATATCAAAGGATGCCGTTTGGATTATGTAATGCACCGGCTACCTTGCAGCGGTGTATGATGTCTATCTTCTCTGATCTTATAGAGGAGATGGTAGAGGTATTCATGGATGATTTCTCTGTGTATGGTGCATCCTTTCCTGCTTGTTTGTTGAATCTTTGCAGGGTACTTAAACGTTGTGAAGAGACAAACCTGGTGCTGAACTGGGAGAAATGCCACTTCATGGTTTAGGAAGGGATAGTGCTCGGTCACAAGATTTCAGAGAAGGGTATTGAGGTTGATCAGGCTAAGGTGGAGGTCATGATGGGTCTAGAGCCGTCGGTTAATGTTAAAGGGATCAGAAGCTTCTTGGGGCACGCAGGGTTCTACAGGCGTTTCATCAAAGATTTCTCCAAGATTGCACGCCCTCTTACACGGCTGTTGTGCAAGGAAGCTGAGTTTGTATTCGATGAGGAGTGTTTGAAGGCTTTCGTGACCATCAAGGAAGCCCTTACATCAGCCCCTATAGTCCAAGCACCAGACTGGTCTCTTCCCTTTGAGATCATGTGTGATGCTAGTGACTACGCCGTAGGAGCCGTCCTGGTTCAGAAGAAAGACAAGAAGCTACATGTTATCTACTACGCTTCAAGGACCTTGGATGACACGCAATCACGATACACCACTACGGAGAAGGAGCTGCTTGCAGTAGTCTTCACCTTTGAGAAGTTCAGATCATATCTTGTTGGTTCCAAGGCTATTGTATACACGGATCACGCTGCCCTACGATACATCTACTCGAAGAAAGACACTAAGCCTCGGCTCTTAAGATGGATTCTGTTACTCCAAGAGTTTGACATGGAGATTAAAGACAAGAAAGGATTAGAAAATGGAGTCGCTGACCACCTCTCAAGGCTAAAGATCAACGAGTCTCTCCCTTTAGATGACTCTCTTCCAGAAGAGCAGCTTATGGCGATTACTACTGCTGTTTGTGGGAAGCTAGAAGGAAGGTTTGAGGAAGTGTTGAGTTTTAAGGAGGAGGATCTACCGTGGTATGCTGATGTGGTGAACTATCTAGCGTGTGGTGAGGAGCCAACACATCTCAACAGCTATCACAAGAAGCGGTTTATAAGGGAGGCTAGTGACTACTTTTGGGACGAGCCTTACCTATACAAAAGAGGAGTAGACAGCTTGTACCGGAGATGTGTTACAAAGGAAGAAGCCAGGGACATCCTCTATCATTGCCATGGCTCTTCCTACGGAGGACACTTCGCCTCATTCAAGACTGCCACGAAGGTGTTGCAAGCCGGTTTCTGGTGGCTCTCCATTTTTAAAGATGCACACGAGTTTGTGAAGAGCTGTGAGGCATGTCAGCGAGCAGGGAATATAACCAAGAGGAACGAAATGCCTCAAGTTCCTATCTTTGAGGTTGACGTGTTCGATGCGTGGGGGATTGACTTCATGGGGCCTTTTCCCTCTTCATACGGCAATAAATACATCTTAGTAGCTGTGGATTATGTCTCTAAATGGGTTGAGGCTGTTGCTTCCCCTACAAATGACTCTAAGGTTGTGATCAAGCTGTTCAAGAGTATCATCTTCCCAAGGTTTGGGGTACCCAAGGTTGTTATAACTGATGGAGGAAGCCACTTTATAAACAAGGTCTTTGAGAACCTCTTGAGAAAGTATGGGGTTAAGCACAAGGTGGCTACACCGTATCATCCTCAAACAAGCGGTCAAGTGGAGGTCTCCAATAGGCAAATCAAGGCTATCCTAGAGAAGACCGTCGGAGCAACAAGGAAGGATTGGTCAGTGAAGCTGGACGATGCTCTTTGGGCCTACCGTACCGCCTTCAAGACGCCGATTGGTACAACTCCTTTCACCTTACTCTATGGCAAGGGCTGTCACCTCCCGGTTGAGGTGGAACACCGTGCATTGTGGGCTGTAAAGAGGCTGAACTTTGATCTCAAGACGGCTCAGGAGAGGCGCCTTATTCAGCTACACGAACTGGACGAGTTGAGGCTGAATGCTTACGAGAGCTCCTGGATATACAAGGAGCGGACTAAGGAGGCTCATGATAAGAATTTGGTTGCCAAGGAGTTTAAGGAAGGAGGACTGGTGTTGCTGTACAACTCGAGGCTCAAGCTCTTCCCGGGCAAGCTGAAATCAAGGTGGAGCGGACCGTTCGTGATTCAAGAGGTCTTGCCGTATGGAGCTGTTACTCTGATGGGAAAAAGTAGCAGTGCCTTCACCATCAACGGACACAGAGTCAAGCCCTACTTTGCAGACAGCTTTGACAAGGAGAGTACCTCGGTGCTTCTCCAAGACCCACCATCCGCTTAGACCAAGTAAGGTCTAGCTAAAGACGTTAAAGAAAGCGCACTTGGGAGGCATTCCCATGTTTATCTGGTACATACTTCTGCTTTATTTCCCTTTCAGTTTTATGTTTTTATTTTGCAAGTGTGTAGGAACAGGTATAAGGAGTCTAAGCCTTGACTTTGAGGTCTTAAAAAGGCAATAAGGGTTAAGATAAGGCTAGAGATCGAGTACTAGATCGAGTGACAAGATCAACCTTGACAAAAAAGGATCGATCGATCCAAATCGGATCGACCGATCTAATTTCTCTCGGGAAAATCTGTTGAAAACTGATCGATAACTCGACTCGATCCATCACTCGATCTATGCCAAATCGACCCCTAAATCGAGGACATAGCTCGATCATTAGAACTTAGCCGAGGAGCCAACATCTCAATGATCGAGAGAGCCAATCGATCCAGGACTCGATTCACTATGAATCGAGTCTCAAATCGAGTAGCCCTCTCGATCTAAGCCATTTTGGGCATGAGATCGAGTCCTAGATCGACCAAATGGACCCGATCTCATGCCGAGGTAACAATTTTCTTTCCCTCCTTTACTCCTTTCCCTCTAATTTTTAAATTCAAAACTTGGTCAAGGCAAGCATCTTTGACCATGAAAGATGTGCCTTGACCAAGACTTTGTCAGAAACCACTTTGACCACCCATTGTTTTGGTTTTGCTAAGTCTTTAAATGTTTCAATCATCATCTCACCCTCTCATTCCTGTTTTGCTCGAGATTTTTAGACAAAGAAAGTGAGAGTTTTACTTTTTAAGAGCTAGCAAAAGATATTCTAAACTTCTTGCAAATGTATTTTCAAATTTAATGATTTTATTTTAGGAAAATCTCCTTTAAATCCACAAAATCTTGTTTTAGAATATAGGATTGGTTTTGAATTTTTAAAACTAGCTAAGTAAATGAAATAATTCCAGATTTTTCAGAATCTAAAGATTTGATTTCCTTTTATTTAGCTATGATTTTTATTTATTCCCCAAAATTCTAGGGTAGTTATTATAAATTCTCTCCTTCTCTTCTCTCATTCTCATCAAATCGCCTCTTACTTATCAATATCCTTAGAATCTTGTTTCAGTAACAACGGCACCAAAGAGAACCAGAGAAGAGCAAGCACAAGAAGGAGAAGGACAAGAAGTGGTAGCTTAAGAGAGGGTCAGGTGGAGCAAAGATGAAAAGAGGGATAAGAAGCGGTTGGAGAGGCTCCGGTTTGAACCCACAAAGTTTGCTGATCGAGAGCTTTTGTCTAGGCTCGAGATTCTTGAGGACTTCGATCAACTCCTCAAGAACATTGGCTTGAGGTGTTTGTCACGGATGGATTGCCCAACCATTCCTGAAGTGACAATAAACTTCCTAGCCACCTTGGAGTTCCGGTATGAGAATCCTAGTGCACCTGTCCCTTCTCAAGGCCACCTCTACTTCAAAGTCGGACGTCAAGCCTATACACTATCCATCCCTGAGCTATGCATAGCCTACGGTCTCAACGCTGATGCACACAAGGTCGAGTTCCCAGCCTTCAAGAAAGCCGACGAGTTTTGGGACCTGATCAGCAATGAAGACTACAAAGCCAACACCGCCAAGATCAAGCGAATTAGGAGTCCGGTGCTGAGGTATACTCTTAAGCTGATTGCCAATACATTCAGTGGAAGGTCTGTTGCTCCTACTGTCACGAAGACGGAGCTGTGCTTCCTGTTCCAAGGTGTGCAGCACTTGGTGTCTGATCCGGATGCGAATGAAGAGCCCATAGAAGATGAACTCGGCGATGAGGTGAACTACGGCTGTGTGCTCGCGGCTTCCCTGGTGAAGTACAAGGCTTATGCCTTACGGTGCAAGGCAACCTCCTCCTACATTGGCGGTTTCCTTACTCCTTTGTTCGTGCAAGCCGGCGTGCCCATCCATGACTTTGCTCACGTTCCAAATAGAGCTTTCATGGATGAAGCATACATGAGGAACACTGATAGCTTGGGACGCACGCCAGCAGAAGGGTTCTATGCCTACCTCTTCATATATGACGAAGACAAGAAGAGAGTGTGCATCCTTCCCAACAGAGATGAAACCGAGCTACTTGGTGTTGGGAACATCAAGTTCTTACCCACGGAGGAAGAATGCTTTGCCCCTTTAGGAGGACCGCCTGCTTCAGCCATTGCCCCACGTCAAAGGTCAGAGTCTCCAGGCACGGAAGACGAGATACCCGAGGCTTACACACTTCCCAAACTAGACTTTGAGCCGAGGACAAAAACCGAGAAGTTCCTAGCATCGGTGGTAGAGATGCAAAGGAAGATTAACAAGTGGCAAGGGAAGATGCTGAAGAAGCTTGGGAAGAAAGTTAAAGCACTTCAGGGAGGCCAGCCTAAGCCAGCTGCAAGCCAAGAGATGCAACAACCCGAGAAGAGAAGGCTCTCAACCGGAGGGATTGTCATCCGCGAGACCCAAGGAGACAACATTCAGCCGGCGCACCATTCTCTACAAGAACCAGCTGACAAAGGCAAAGCAAAGATCTCTAGCTCCTCTGGAACATCCTCTAGTTCCAGCCGAGCCTAGACCAGAGGTAAACAACCTTCTTCCATTGTATATAACCGCTCATATTTGTTTCTTGCATTGTGTTTTGATGCTCCTTCGGATAAGTTTGCCACCGGGACGGTGTCAAGCAAGTTAGGGGGAGTACTTGTGTGATTTAATCTTGTGTTCTTTGATCTTATTTTCCTTTTTGCATCCTTGACTCTTAGGTCATGAAAAATTGGTAAAATGTTTTAAATTTTTCTTTTCAAAGATTAATGTAGTTGCATTCATCTTTTTAAAAACATGTTAGGATTGAGTCTAGAGTTTCTCATATCACCTAGGTTGTTTGCATTTTGCATAAGGGGTTAGAATTTCTTAAAAAGGTGTTTTTACTTATGAATCATTTCAATTCCCTAGTTGGTAGTTCTCTAATGCTTTGTTTATGCTTTGAAAGTAAGTTCTAACCATGCTTGGATCACTAGTTAGGATTTTCGTGGCTTGAATTGAACTCTCATGATTTGAAACTCATCCTACTAAGTGAAAGCCTTAATTTGAAACTCTAATTTTCATTCTTATGCATTTGAAAATGAACACATGGTTTTAAAATATTTAGGCTCTCTTCTTCCTTTTTACCACTCTTTGTGAGCCTAAGTAGAACTCCCTCCTTGAACCTTACCCTCCTTTGAAACCAAATGTTCTTGTGTGACATCTTTGTGAGGCCTTACTTTTGGTTTGAACTTGGCATAAAGTGTTAGGTTTAGGCCACATGATTTGGTTTTCATATTGTTGCTAGCTTTGCATTTTGAAGCTAGGTATTGGTTTAGGATAAGTTTGGGGGATCATTGGGGTTGCTTTCTTGTCTAAATGTTTCGGTTTCAAAGAGTTTGTGTTTTAAGGAAAGAAATGAGGTTTTAAGTGAAAAGTTTGCTTTTAAAAACTAAGTATGCTCTAATTTCAGAAAGTAGCTCTCTCATAATAAGTAAAAATAAAAAGAAAAGAAAAAGAAATAAAAAGAGCCTAAGTGCCAGATAAAGAAAAAAAAATGAGAAGAAAAAAATAATAATAATAAGAGAGCTACTAATAAAAAATTTCTAAGAGCAAAAATATTTTTCAAAACCTTTTCACTAGCCTAAAAAGTTTAAAAATGTCTTTATTTTGAATTGGGGATTGGTAAGTGTGAGAAAAAGGGTAGACTCTTAAGTGGTGAGTGAGGATTAAATTTCTTAAATGAGAGGGGTATAAGATCATTTGATAGTTTACATGGGTAGATGAAAATCTAATCATGTATGCATAAATTGTCTTTACCTTTAGCATTATGCATAAGTTCAAGCCATTTTTGAGAGAAACCCTTGTTATGATTATAAACCCTTTTCAAATGAGATCATTCTATGCTCATAACCATAACCCTTAGCCAAATGTGTTTTGCTTTAAAGTGCATAAGTTTGATTCATGGTTCGAATGTTAATGAATGTTAAAGGATGAGTTTCTTTAATTGTTAGGAATAGGAGAGTCATGATTTAAATTTCTTTGTGTGATGAGTATGGCTAAGTTCTTTGGAGTATGAGTGTAAGCATAGCATTTTAGAACTGTTAACTAGGACACTGAGATGATCCATTTGAAAGGCACCTTTGCAAAAAGTTTAAAACCCCTTTGATTTTTCTAAAAAAAAAACCTCTCTTCCTTACTTGTTTTTTGTTGCTTGAGGGCAAGCAAGAAGTAAGTTTGGGGGAGTTGATGTTATTGCATATTGCATACATTTTGCGTACTCATTAGTTAGTTTTTCATGCATTTGTATCATGTTTTAGGTTAGATTTCATCACTTAGGGTCCTAGAGCATTCTTGCATCAGCATATGCATTTTCCTCGCATTTTGCATCACATTCAGGTTGTTTCTGGCTGCTTTGGAGTCATGGAGGTTCGTGGGCATATGGAGGCTGATGTAGCAGTTCGTGGGAGCTCGGAAATATGCTAAGGACCAGTGATCGAGCAGCAGATCGAGCATGGCCGGTCGATCCAGGAGTTGATTGACCAGAAGATCGAGCCAACTAGGCGATCCAAGGAGAATAATCGAGACGGAGATCGAGTGAGGCAATCGATCAATCGGTACGGACGTAAATGACGCCATGCAGAGCGAGAGCCAGATAGAGTACACCACTCGATCCACTCGAAGATCGATACCGAGATTGGATGCAACACTCGATTCGCCGAAGAAGATCGAGACCCGGATCGAGCCGAAGACACGATGCCCGGATGTGATCGAGAGAACCACTCGATCCAGTGGTCGATTTCTGTCCTTTCAACCGTTTTTGGCTGTTAGCGAAGGGGGGACCATTGGCTTGTTTGGGCATTTTAGGCAAGGCGGCGAGATGCTTTTTTGCTAACATTTAGATTCTTATCCTTTTTTTCCAAGTTTTCTCTCTCGTTTAACGAAGAACACCATTGTTGAACCAGTTTTCTCTTAAGCTTTTGTATTCGAATCTTTATCGTTTAATCCAGTTTTTCTTTCATGTTTATCGTCTCGTTTCTTCTGCTTTGCTTAATTTACTCTATGTGTAGTGAGTAGTTCCTTTGGGTTCGGGGTTGAGAAGATTAAGGGGTAGAAAGGGTTCGATCTTGGTTTGTTTTCTAAACGTTTTTAAGGCTATCTCTTCTAAGGTGTTGAAAGCTTAATGCTTGAAGACTCTCACGCCAAGAGCTTCATGATCCGAGAGGTTCCTTACCTTGACAGGATCCAAGAGCCTCGGAAGATCACACCTTAGAGACTAGTTACCCCTTCCAAAAAGCCATGGAAGTTTGGGGGACTAGTTAAGCCATCTACTTGAAATCTGTTTTCCTTGCCTTTCGACCTCTCTTTCCACCAAAAGCCATGGGTTTGGAGGAGAGGATGAAAGAGTGATCTATACCGAAAGCCACAGATAGATCTTGTTTTGTTTTCAAGGCTTAGAGATCCTCACCAAGTGAGTCGATCTAAATTTTCAAACCCAAGATCGATCCTTTGAAACCCTTTACATGAATCTCAACCCTAGGCCCCTTCTTTTAGAATCTTTAAGTCTTATTTCATCTTTCGCTCGTTACCTGATAGCATCCTGGTCATTAGATTTGTTGTTCTTGCGGTTTTAGAAGAGATCGATCGTTACTGCTCGATCTAGTGGTCGATCTTGTGGTCGATCCACTAGTCGAATTTTAACAATTCGAAGCTCTTTCCTTTAATCAATCTGTTTGTTTCTCGTGGTAGTTGCTTCCTTTCTAGTATTTTTAAAATAGGTTTCACTCAGTTTAGGTTGCTGCATCTAGTTCTTTGATATTTTCCCATAAACTGTCTCATTTTGCTTAGATTTTCTTAGGACCTTGCATTCTTTGTGCATTCTCTGCCTCCTAAAAGTGGATTGACACTCTCCTGCTTGCCTTACTACAACATTGCATGCATTAGAGTTTTGATAACCTTTCTGCTGCATAAACCCTGCTTGAGAAATAGTTTATCAAATGGCGGCGTTGCCATTCTAGGAGTGTTTAGAGAACATAGAGATTTGGGTTTTTTGCAAGACTAAGTCTTTACCTTTTTCAAGTTACTAATATATCTACTCTCAAACGTGTGTTTTCAGGTACATGAATCTTCGTTCAAGGGGAGACAACAATCTTCTACAACCCTTAGACAACATTCATCAACTTGGTCACTCACGGCAAAGGAGAGTCAGGGAGCAAACAAGAGCCTTTGAGGAGATTGTTCAGCACGGCTTGGTTAACTTTGAAGACATGGCTGAACACGAGCATCCAGAAGGACCTCCTCCAGTAGGACGGGGCAATGGAAACCTCCAACACGTGGCTAGACCACCGAGGATCATAGGAGCCGGAGATGCTCCCAATACCCACCACAATAGGTTTGGGATCACTCCTCCTCCGGTACAAAACAATAACTTCGAGATCAAGCCTGGTTTCATCTCCATGGTGCAAAACAACAAGTTCCACGGCTTAGCAATGGAAGACCCGTTGGAGCACCTAGACAACTTCGAGCAAGTATGTGGGATGATCAAGATCAATGGCATATCCAAAGATGCTTTCAAGCTGCGTCTCTTCCCCTTTTCACTCGGAGATAAAGCTAGACATTGGGAGAAGACCCTCCCACAAGGCACCATCACATCATGGGCTGAGTGTAAGAAGGCATTTCTCTCAAAGTTCTTCTCAAGCACCAGGACAGCTCGGTTGAGAAGCGAGATCAGTGGTTTCACTCAAAGGAACAACGAGACATTCAACGAGGCAATAGAGCGTTTCAAAGATTACACGATCCAATGTCCTCATCACGGGTTCAGCGAGGAGACACTACTCAGTACCATATACCGTGGAGCTTCACCAAAGATCCGGTTGTTGCTTGATACAGCTAGCAAAGGGAACTTCCTTGGTCAAGAGGTAGAAGAGGGTATGGAGCTGATAGAAAACCTGGCGTTGAGTGATGGAAACTATGCCGAGGATTATGACCGAGCACCGAGAGGATCAGAAATAAAGTCTCACAAGAAGGAGCTCAAATCATTGCATGAAAAGATTGACAAGCTGGTGTTAGCTAATCAGAAGCATGTTCACTTTGTTGTTGAAGCTGATGAGAACCAAGAGGAGTTGGAGCTAAACCAAGAAGAAGCAAATTGGGTAGCTGGACAAAACAACTACAAGTCTCAAGGCTACAACCAAGGCTACCAGAACAACAACCTCTCTTACCGAAGCACCAATGTAGCCAACCCTAAAGATCAAGTGTACCCTGCTCAACAAGCTAAACCTTTCATCCCTTACAACAAAGGTTTTCAATCGAGTAGTGGATTCCAAGGTCAAGGACAAGGCAACTTTCAAGGGCAACAACAACACAACAAGGATTATACTCCTAACTACCCTCCGGGCTTTACACCTCAACAGCAACAACCGATGCAACAACAAGTTGATCCGGTTCAAGCAATGTTTCAACAGCTAATACAAGGGCAAGCTTCAACCAACCAGAAGTTCGCTGAAATGAACACTCGGCTAGATTCATCTCTAACCGACTTCTCCACTCAAATCACCAACCTAAACAACAAGATCAAGCAGCTGGAGAAGGGAAAAGCAAGCACGAGTGGTCAGAACAGTCTTCCGGGAAAGTGTGAGCAAAATCCCAAGGAGTATGCCAATGCTATAACGTTGAGAAGCGGCAAAGAGCTCGAACCTCCGGTCTCTACCAAGAACAACGAGGACGTTGTAATTGAAGAGGGGGAGGGTAAACCTTTGGCTGATGATGATGAGATAAACTTTGACAATGTTTGGATCCAAGGGCCGAGGAGAGGAGATAAGGCGGTAGCCGAGAAGAAAGCTGAGCTAACCACCAAGGAGAAGAATGACTACGTGCCCCCACCTTACGTACCGAAGTTGCCATTTCCCGGTCGTTTCAAAAAGCAGCTTATAGAGAAGCACCGGATCTTGTTTGAGAAGCACCTAAAAGACGTGGAAATCAAGCTGCCTCTTGTAGAGTGTCTGGCTATGATGCCCAAGTGCGCCAAGTTTTTCAAGGACACCCTTGTGAAGAAGAACAAAGAAAGCAAAGAGGTACTTGTACTAAGTGAAGAGTGTAGTGCGGTTATTCATAAGGAGAGAGTGCCTAAGAAGCTGGGAGATCCTGAAGCTTCACTATACCCTGTGCTTTGGGTCCTCTAGAGTTCAAGAGCTGCTTGTGTGATCTCGGGGCTAGCATAAACTTGATGCCTCACTCCGTGGCTAAGAAGCTTGGTTTCACTCGGTTTAAAGGCTGTCGGATCTCATTGGTGCTGGCTGATAGAAGCGTGAGGTTACCAGTGGGGCTTCTTGAAGACTTACCGGTACGGATCAGTGGTGTAAACGTACCTACAGACTTTGTAGTATTGGAGATGGACGAGGAGCCTAAAGACCCACTTATCTTAGGGAGACCGTTCCTTGCAACCGCCGGGGCCATAATAGATGTGAAGAATGGGAAGATTGCCTTGCATTTGGGGACGGAGATCAGGCTAGACTTTGACATCAACAAGGTTCTAAAGAAGCCAACCATTGAAGGACAAGCTTTCTATATCAAAACGATGGATGCCTTGGCGTATGAGTTGCTGGAAGAGCTAGATCTAGAAGACCATCTGAAGCTAGCACTCACTAAGGAGCCAGGGGAGTTTGGCTATGTGGATCAGAGAACCCAAGAGTACGTGAACCTGCTGGATTCGAGGAGGATTATCAAGAATGAAGAAGGTTGCTGCCTAGAATCGACCCCGAGATCGACGCTATCACTCGATCCAGGGGACAGATCGACAAGTCAATCGAGAGCACAACTCGATCCGGTGCAACAATCGATGGACAGATCGAGACGAATGCTCGATCAGGAAAAACAATCGATTCGACGATCGAGAGAGACCTCCCTATCATTTTGGAGTCCAATCAAGAGATCGACTCAGCGCCTCAGTCCCTTACTCGATCCACATCAAATCGAGTAAGTGAATCGAGTGAAATGGCTCGATCTAGACGACATCGAGTGGAGAATCGACCAGAGGACTCGATCTCAGAAGGGATAGCGATGGAGGAAAGTAGTCTGAAGGGCCATGCCTCGAGTTCAAGGGAGAGTTCCAAGGAGGAAAGCAACAACAACAGCCACGAGGATGACTGGAGTGAGCTGTTAGCCCCAAAGGTGGACCTAAAGGAGCTCCCAAAAGGGCTAAGGTATGCTTTCTTAGGGCCTAATGACACCTATCCCGTGATAGTGAACGAAAACCTTAGTGATGATGAGTTGCACTCACTCGTAACTGAGCTGAGAAAGTATAGGAAGGCCATTGGGTACTCTTTTAGTGACATCAAGGGCCTTTCACCAATGCTATGCACTCATAGGATTCACTTGGATAATGAGAACGCCACTTCTGTAGAACATCAAAGGCGTTTGAATCCTAACTTGAAAGAGGTTGTTAAGAAGGAAATCCTTAAGCTTTTAGAGGCTGACGTGATCTATCCCATAAGTGACAACACGTGGGTTTCCCCTGTACACGTGGTGCCTAAGAAGGGAGGGATCACGGTCATAAGGAATGAAAAGGATGAACTTATCCCTACTAGGACCATTACTGGTCATAGAATGTGTATTGACTATAGAAAGCTTAACCTTGCGACTAGAAAAGACCATTTCCCCTTGCCTTTTATTGATCAAATGCTTGAGAGACTTGCAAATTACCCTTACTATTGTTTTCTCGATGGGTATAGTGGTTTCTTTCAGATTCCTATCCACCCAAACGATCAGGAGAAGATGACTTTCACATGTCCCTACGGTACCTTTGCATATCAAAGGATGCCGTTTGGATTATGTAATGCACCGGCTACCTTGCAGCGGTGTATGATGTCTATCTTCTCTGATCTTATAGAGGAGATGGTAGAGGTATTCATGGATGATTTCTCTGTGTATGGTGCATCCTTTCCTGCTTGTTTGTTGAATCTTTGCAGGGTACTTAAACGTTGTGAAGAGACAAACCTGGTGCTGAACTGGGAGAAATGCCACTTCATGGTTTAGGAAGGGATAGTGCTCGGTCACAAGATTTCAGAGAAGGGTATTGAGGTTGATCAGGCTAAGGTGGAGGTCATGATGGGTCTAGAGCCGCCGGTTAATGTTAAAGGGATCAGAAGCTTCTTGGGGCACGCAGGGTTCTACAGGCGTTTCATCAAAGATTTCTCCAAGATTGCACGCCCTCTTACACGGCTGTTGTGCAAGGAAGCTGAGTTTGTATTCGATGAGGAGTGTTTGAAGGCTTTCGTGACCATCAAGGAAGCCCTTACATCAGCCCCTATAGTCCAAGCACCAGACTGGTCTCTTCCCTTTGAGATCATGTGTGATGCTAGTGACTACGCCGTAGGAGCCGTCCTGGTTCAGAAGAAAGACAAGAAGCTACATGTTATCTACTACGCTTCAAGGACCTTGGATGACACGCAATCACGATACACCACTACGGAGAAGGAGCTGCTTGCAGTAGTCTTCACCTTTGAGAAGTTCAGATCATATCTTGTTGGTTCCAAGGCTATTGTATACACGGATCACGCTGCCCTACGATACATCTACTCGAAGAAAGACACTAAGCCTCGGCTCTTAAGATGGATTCTGTTACTCCAAGAGTTTGACATGGAGATTAAAGACAAGAAAGGATTAGAAAATGGAGTCGCTGACCACCTCTCAAGGCTAAAGATCAACGAGTCTCTCCCTTTAGATGACTCTCTTCCAGAAGAGCAGCTTATGGCGATTACTACTGCTGTTTGTGGGAAGCTAGAAGGAAGGTTTGAGGAAGTGTTGAGTTTTAAGGAGGAGGATCTACCGTGGTATGCTGATGTGGTGAACTATCTAGCGTGTGGTGAGGAGCTAACACATCTCAACAGCTATCACAAGAAGCGGTTTATGAGGGAGGCTAGTGACTACTTTTGGGACGAGCCTTACCTATACAAAAGAGGAGTAGACAGCTTGTACCGGAAATATGTTACAAAGGAAGAAGCCAGGGACATCCTCTATCATTGCCATGGCTCTTCCTACGGAGGACACTTCGCCTCATTCAAGACTGCCACGAAGGTGTTGCAAGCCGGTTTCTGGTGGCCCTCCATTTTTAAAGATGCACACGAGTTTGTGAAGAGCTGTGAGGCATGTCAGCGAGCAGGGAATATAACCAAGAGGAACGAAATGCCTCAAGTTCCTATCTTCGAGGTTGACGTGTTCGATGCGTGGGGGATTGACTTCATGGGGCCTTTTCCCTCTTTATACGGCAACAAATACATCTTAGTAGCTGTGGATTATGTCTCTAAATGGGTTGAGGCTGTTGCTTCCCCTACAAATGACTCTAAGGTTGTGATCAAGCTGTTCAAGAGTATCATCTTCCCAAGGTTTGGGGTACCCAAGGTTGTTATAAGTGATGGAGGAAGCCACTTTATAAACAAGGTCTTTGAGAACCTCTTGAGAAAGTATGGGGTTAAGCACAAGGTGGCTACACCGTATCATCCTCAAACAAGCAGTCAAGTGGAGGTCTCCAATAGGCAAATCAAGGCTATCCTAGAGAAGACCGTCGGAGCAACAAGGAAGGATTGGTCAGTGAAGCTGGACGATGCTCTTTGGGCCTACCGTACCGCCTTCAAGACACCGATTGGTACAACTCCTTTCACCTTACTCTATGGCAAGGGCTGTCACCTCCCGGTTGAACTGGAACACCGTGCATTGTGGGCTGTAAAGAGGCTGAACTTTGATCTCAAGGCGGCTCAGGAGAGGCGCCTTATTCAGCTACACGAACTGGACGAGTTGAGGCTGAATGCTTACGAGAGCTCCCGGATATACAAGGAGCGAACTAAGGAGGCTCAAGATAAGAAGTTGGTTGCCAAGGAGCTTAAGGAAGGAGGACTGGTGTTGCTGTACAACTCGAGGCTCAAGCTCTTCCCGGGCAAGCTGAAATCAAGGTGGAGCGGACCGTTCGTGATTCAAGAGGTCTTGCCGTATGGAGCTGTTACTCTGAAGGGAAAAAGTGGCAGTGCCTTCACTGTCAACGGACACAGAGTCAAGCCCTACTTGGCAGACAGCTTTGACAAGGAGAGTACCTCGGTTCTTCTCCAAGACCCACCATCCGCTTAGACCAAGTAAGGTCTAGCCAAAGACGTGAAAGAAAGCGCACTTGGGAGGCATTCCCATGTTTATCTTGTACATACTTCTGCTTTATTTCCCTTTCAGTTTTATGTTTTTATTTTGCAAGTGTGTAGGAACAGGTATAAGGAGTCTAAGCCTTGACTTTGAGGTCTTAAAAAGGTAATAGGGGTTAAGATAAGGCTAGAGATCGAGTGACAAGATCGACCTTGACGAAAAACGATCGATCGATCCAAATCGGATCGACCGATCTAATTTTTCTCGGGAAAATCTGTTGAAAACTGATCGATCACTCGACTCGATCCATCACTCGATCTATGCCAAATCGACCCCTACATCGAGGACATAGCTCGATCATTAGAACTTAGCCGAGGAGCCAACATCTCAATGATCGAGAGCCAATCGATCCAGGACTCGATTCACTATGAATCGAGTCTCAAATCGAGTAACCCTCTCGATCTAAGCCATTTTGGGCATGAGATCGAGTCCTAGATCGACCAAATGGACCCGATCTCATGCCGAGGTAACAATTTTCTTTCCCTCCTTTACTCTTTTCCCTCCAATTTTTAAATTCAAAACTTGGTCAAGACAAGCATCTTTGACCATGAAAGATGTGCCTTGACCAAGACTTTGTCAGAAACCACTTTGACCACCCATTGTTTTGGTTTTGCTAAGTCTTTAAATGTTTTAATCATCATCTCACCCTCTCATTCCTGTTTTGCTCGAGATTTTTAAACAAAGAGAGTGAGAGTTTTACTTTTTAAGAGCTAGCAAAAGATATTCTAAACTTCTTGCAAAGGTATTTTCAAATTTAATGATTTTATTTTAAGAAAATCTCCTTTAAATCCGTAAAATCTTGTTTTAGAATATAGGATTGGTTTTGAATTTTTAAAACTAGCTAAGTAAATGGAATAATTCCAGATTTTTCAGAATCTAAAGATTTGATTTCCTTTTATTTAGCTATGATTTTTATTTATTCCCCGAAATTCTAGGGTAGTTATTATAAATTCTCTCCTTCTCTTCTCTCATTCTCATCAAATAGCCTCTTACTTATCAATATCCTTAGAATCTTGTTTCAGGAACAATGGCACCAAAGAGAACCAGAGAAGAGCAAGCACAAGAAGGAGAAGGACAAGAAGTGGTAGCTCAAGAGAGGGTCAGGTGGAGCAAAGATGAAAAGAGGGATAAGAAGCGGTTGGAGAGGCTCCGGTTTGAACCCACAAAGTTTGCTGATCGAGAGCTTTTGTCTAGGCTCGGGATTCTTGGGGACTTCGATCAACTCCTCAAGAACATTGGCTTGAGGTGTTTGTCACGGATGGATTGCCCAACCATTCCTGAAGTGACAATAGACTTCCTAGCCACCTTGGAGTTCCGGTATGAGAATCCTAGTGCACCCGTCCCTTCTCAAGGCCGCCTCTACTTCAAAGTCGGATGTCAAGCCTATACACTATCCATCCCTGAGCTATGCCAAGCCTACGGTCTCAACGCTGATGCACACAAGGTCGAGTTCCCAGCCTTCAAGAAAGCCGACGAGTTTTGGGACCTGATCAGCAATGAAGACTACAAAGCCAACACTGCCAAGATCAAGCGAATTAGGAGTCCGGTGCTGAGGTATACTCTGAAGCTGATTGCCAATACATTCAGTAGAAGGTCTGTTGCTCCTACTGTCACGAAGATGGAGCTGTGCTTCCTGTTCCAAGGTGTGAAGCACTTGGTGTCTGATCCGGATGCGAATGAAGAGCCCATAGAAGATGAACTCGGCGATGAGGTGAACTACGGCTGTGTGCTCGCGGCTTCCCTGGTGAAGTACAAGGCTTATGCCTTACGGTGCAAGGCAACCTCCTCCTACATTGGCGGTTTCCTTACTCCTTTGTTCGTGCAAGCCGGCGTGCCCATCCATGACTTTGCTCACGTTCCAAACAGAGCTTTCATGGATGAAGCATACATGAGGAACACTGATAGCTTGGGACGCACGCCAGCAGAAGGGTTCTATGCCTACCTCTTCATAGATGACGAAGACAAGAAGAGAGTGTGCATCCTTCCCAACAAAGACGAAACCGAGCTACTTGGTGTTGGGAACATCGAGTTCTTACCCACGGAGGAAGAATGCTTTGCCCCTTTAGGAGGACCGCCTGCTTCAGCCATTGCCCCACGTCAAAGATCAGAGTCTCCAGGCACGAAAGACGAGATACCCGAGGCTTACACACTTCCCAAACTAGACTTTGAGCCGAGGACAAAAACCGAGAAGCTCCTAGCATTGGTGGTAGAGATGCAAAGGAAGATTAACAAGTGGCAAGGGAAGATGCAGAAGAAGCTTGGGAAGAAAGTTAAAGCACTTCATGGAGGCCAGCCTAAGCCAGCTGCAAGCCAAGAGATGCAACAACCCGAGAAGAGAAGGCTCTCAACCGGAGGGATTGTCATCCGCGAGACCCGAGGAGACAACATTCAGCCGGCGCGCCATTCTCTACAAGAACCAGCTGACAAAGGCAAAGCAACGATCTCTAGCTCCTCTGGAACATCCTCAAGTTCCAGCCGAGCCTAGACTAGAGGTAAACAACCTTCTTCCATTGTATATAACCGCTCATATTTGTTTCTTTCATTGTGTTTTGATGCTCCTTCGGATAAGTTTGCCACCGGGACGATGTCAAGCAAGTTTGGGGGGAGTACTTCTGTGATTTAATCTTGTGTTCTTTGATCTTATTTTCCTTTTTGCATCCTTGAGTCTTAGGTCATGAAAAATTGGTAAAATGTTTTAAATTTTTCTTTTCAAAGATTAATGTAGTTGCATTCATCTTTTTAAAAACATGTTAGGATTGAGTCTAGAGTTTCTCATATCACCTAGGTTGTTTGCATTTTGCATAAGGGGTTAGAATTTCTTAAAAAGGTGTTTTACTTATGCATCATTTCAATGCCCTAGTTGGTAGTTCTCTAATGCTTTGTTTATGCTTTGAAAGTAAGTTCTAACCATGCTTGGATCACTAGTTAGGATTTTCGTGGCTTGAATTGAACTCTCATTATTTGAAACTCATCCTACTAAGTGAAAGCCTTAATTTGAAACTCTAATTATCATTCTTATGCATTTGAAAATGAACACATGGTTTTAAAATATTTAGGCTCTCTTCTTCCTTTTTACCACTCTTTGTGAGCCTAAGTAGAACTCCCTCCTTGAACCTTACCCTCCTTTGAAGCCAAATGTTCTTGTGTGACATCTTTTTGAGGCCTTACTTTTGGTTTGAACTTGGCATAAAGTGTTAGGTTTAGGCGACATGATTTGGTTTTCATATTGTTGCTAGCTTTGCATTTTGAAGTAGGTATTGGTTTAGGATAAGTTTGGGGGATCACTGGGGTTGCTTTCTTGTCTAATTGTTTCGGTTTCAAAGAGTTTGTGTTTTAAGGAACGAAATGAGGTTTTAAGTGAAAGATTTTCTTTTAAAAACTAAGTATGCTCTAATTTCAGAAAGTAGCTCTCTCATAATAAGTAAAAATAAAAAGAAAAGAACAAGAAATAAAAAGAGCCTAAGTGCCAAATAAAGAAAAAAAAATGAGAAGAAAATAATAATAATAATAAGAGAGCTACTAATAAGAAATTTCTAAGAGCAAAAATATTTTTCAAAACCTTTTCACTAGCCTAAAAAGTTTAAAAATGTCTTTATTTTGAATTGGGGATTGCTAAGTGTGAGAAAAAGGGTAGACTCTTAAGTGGTGAGTGAGGATTAAATTTCTTAAATGAGAGGGGTATAGGATCATTTGATAGTTTACATGGGTAGATGAAAATCTAATCATGTATGCATAAATTGTCTTTACCTTTAGCATTATGCATAAGTTCAAGCCATTTTTGAGAGAAACCCTTGTTATGATTATAAACCCTTTTCAAATGAGATCATTCTATGCTCATAACCATAACCCTTAGCCAAATGTGTTTTGCTTTAAAGTGCATAAGTTTGATTCATGGTTCGAATGTTAATGAATGTTAAAGGATGAGTTTCTTTGATTGTTAGGAATAGGAGTGTCATGATTTGAATTTCTTTGTGTGATGAGTATGGCTAAGTTCTTTGGAGTATGAGTGTAAGCATAGCATTTTAGAACTGTTAACTAGGACATTGAGATGATCCATTTGAAAGGCACCTTTGCAAAAAGTTTAAAACCCCTTTGATTTTTCTAAAAAAAAAACCTCTCTTCCTTACTTGTTTTTTGTTGCTTGAGGGCAAGCAAGAAGTAAGTTTAGGGGAGTTGATGTTATTGCATATTGCATACATTTTGCATACTCATTAGTTAGTTTTTCATGCATTTGTATCATGTTTTAGGTTAGATTTCATCACTTAGGGTCCTAGAGCATTCTTGCATCAGCATATGCATTTTCCTTGCATTTTGCATCTCATTCAGGTTGTTTCTGGCTGCTTTGGAGTCATGGAGGTTCGTGGGCGTATGGAGGCTGATGTAGCAGTTCGTGGGAGCTCGGAAATATGCTAAGGACCAGTGATCGAGCAGCAGATCGAGCATGGCCGCTCGATCCAGGAGTTGATCGAACAGAAGATCGAGCCAACTAGGCGATCCAAGGAGAATGATCGAGACGGAGATCGAGTGAAGCAATCGATCAATCGGTACGGACGTAAATGACGCCATGCAGAGCGAGAGCCAGATCGAGTACACCACTCGATCCACCCGAAGATCGATACCGAGATCGGATGCAACACTCGATTCGCCGAAGAAGATCGAGACCCGGATCGAGCCGAAGACACGATGCCCGGATGTGATCGAGAGAACCACTCGATCCAGTGGTCGATTTCTGTCCTTTCAACCGTTTTTGGCTGTTAGCGAAGGGGGGACCATTGGCTTGTTTGGGCATTTTAGGCTTGGCGGCGAGATGCTTTTTCGCTAACTTTTAGATTCTTATCCTTTTCTTCCAAGTTTTCTCTCTCGTTTAACGAAGAACACCATTGTTGAACCAGTTTTCTCTTAAGCTTTTGTATTCGAATCTTTATCGTTTAATCCAGTTTTTCTTTCATGTTTATCGTCTCGTTTCTTCTGCTTTGCTTAATTTACTCTATGTGTAGTGAGTATTTCCTTTGGGTTCGGGGTTGAGAAGATTAAGGGGTAGAAAGGGTTCGATATTGGTTTGTTTTCTAAACGTTTTTAAGGCTATCTCTTCTAAGGGGTTGAGAGCTTAATGCTTGAAGACTCTCACGCCAAGAGCTTCATGATCCGAGAGGTTCCTTACCTTGACAGGATCCAGGAGCCTCGGAAGATCACACCTTAGAGACTAGTTACCCCTTCCCAAAAGCCATGGAAGTTTGGGGGACTAGTTAAGCCATCTACTTGAAATCTGTTTTCCTTGCCTTTCGACCTCTCTTTCCACCAAAAGCCATGGCTTTGGAGGAGAGGATGAAAGAGTGATCTATACCGAAAGCCACAGATAGATCTTGTTTTGTTTTTAAGGCTTAGAGATCCTCACCAAGTGAGTCGATCTAAAGTTTCAAACCCAAGATCGATCCTTTGAAACCCTTTACATGAATCTCAACCCTAGGCCCTTTCTTTTAGAATCTTTAAGTCTTATTTCATCTTTCGCTCGTTACCTGATAGCATCCTGGTCATTAGATTTGTTGTTCTTACGGTTTTAGACGAGATCGATCGTTACTGCTCGATCTAGTGGTCGATCTTGTGGTCGATCCACTAGTCGAATTTTAATAATTCGAAGCTCTTTCCTTTAATCAATCTGTTTGTTTCTCGTGGTAATTGCTTCCTTTCTATTATTTTTAAAATAGGTTTCACTCTGTTTAGGTTGATGCATCTAGTTATTTGATATTTTCCCATAAACTGTCTCATTTTGCTTACATTTGCTTAGGACCTTGCATTCTTTGTGCATTCTCTGCCTCCTAGAAGTGGATTGACACTCCTGCTTGCCTTACTACAACATTGCATGCATTAGAGTTTTGATAACCTCTCTGCTGCATAAACCCTGCTTGAGAAATAGTTTATCACCCTACGGTATCTTTGTATATCGAAGGATGCCGTTTGGATTGTGTAATGCACCGGCTACGTTTCAGCGGTGTATGATGTCGATCTTCTCCGATCTAATAGAGGAGATAGTAGAGGTGTTCATGGATGATTTCTCTGTCTATGGTGCGTCCTTTTCTGCGTGTTTGTTGCATCTTTGAAGGGTACTAAAGCGTTGTGAAGAGACAAACTTGGTGCTGAACTGGGAGAAATGCCACTTTATGGTTAAGGAAGGGATCGTGTTTGGTCATAAGATATCAGAGAAGGGCATTGAGGTTGATCAGGCTAAAGTGGAAGTCATGATGGGTCTTGAGCCGCCGGTTAACGTCAAGGGAATCAGAAGCTTCTTGGGACATGCAGGGTTCTATAGGCGCTTCATCAAAGATTTCTCCAAGATTCCACGCCCTCTTACATGGTTGTTGTGCAAGGAAGCTGAGTTTGTGTTTGATGAGGAGTGTTTGAAAGCTTTCGTGACCATCAAGGAAGCCCTTATATAAGCTCCTATAGTCCAAGCACCAGACTGGTCTCTCCCCTTTGAGATCATGTGTGATGCTAGTGACTACGCCGTAGGAGCCATTCTTGGTCAGAAGAAAGACAAGAAGCTACACGTGATCTACTATGCTTCAGGAACCTTGGATGACACGCAAACAAGGTACACCACTACGGAGAAGGAGTTGCTTGCAGTAGTGTTCGCCTTTGAGAGATCATATCTAGTTGGCTCCAAGGCTATTGTATACACGGATCACACTGCCTTGCAATACATCTATTCGAAGAAAGACACTAAGCCTCGGCTCTTAAGTTGGATTCTCTTGCTCCAGGAGTTTGACATGGAGATTAAATACAAGAAGGGAATTGAAAACGGAGTCGATGATCATCTCTCACGGCTAAGGATCAACGAGTCTCTCCCCTTAGATGACTCTCTTCTAGAAGAGCAGCTCATGGCGATTACCACGGCTGTTTGTGGAAAGCTAGAAGGGAGGTTTGAAGAGGTGTTGAGTTTCAAAGAAGAAGATCTACCGTGGTATGCTGATGTAGTGAACTATCTAGCGTGTGGTGAGGAGCCAACACATCTCAACAGCTATCACAAGAAACGGTTTAGGAGAGAGGCTAGTGACTACTTTTGGGACGAGCCCTACTTATACAAGAGAGGAGTAGACAGTTTGTACCGGAGATGTGTTACAAAGGAAGAAGCTAGGGACATCCTCTATCATTGCAATGGCTTTTCCTACGGAGGACACTTCGCCTCATTCAAGACTGCCACGAAAGTGTTGCAAGCCGGTTTCTGATGGCCGTCCATTTTTAAAGATGCACATGAGTTTGTGAAGAGCTGTGAGGCATGTCAACGAGCAGGGAATATCACTAAGAGGAACGAAATGCCTCAAGTTCCCATCTTCGAGGTTGACGTGTTCGACGCGTGGGGCATAGACTTCATGGGGCCATTTCCTTCTTCATATGGCAACAAATACATCTTAGTAGCAGTGGATTATGTCTCTAAATGGGTTGAGGCGGTTGCTTCTCCTACAAATGACTCTAAGGTGGTAATCAAGCTGTTCAAGAGTATCATCTTCCCAAGGTTTGGGGTACCTAAGGTGGTTATAAGCGATGGAGGAAGCCACTTCATAAACAAGGTCTTTGAGAACCTCTTGAGATAGTATGGAGTTAAGTATAAAGTGGCTACACCGTATCATCCTCAAACAAGCGGTCAAGTGGAAGTCTCTAACCGGCAAATCAAGGCTATACTAGAGAAGACTGTCGGGGCAACAAGGAAAGACTGGGCAGTGAAGCTGGACGACGCTCTTTGGGCCTACCGTACCGCCTTCAAAACGCCAATTGGTACAACCCCTTTCACTCTACTCTATGGCAAGAGCTGTCATCTCCCGGTTGAGCTGGAACACCGTGCGTTATGGGCTGTGAAGAGGCTAAACTTTGACCTCAAGACTGCTCAGGAGAGGCGCCTTATTCAGCTACACGAACTGGATGAGTTAAGACTGAACGCTTATGAGAGCTCTCGGATATACAAGGAGCGGACTAAGGAGACTCATGACAAGAAGTTGGTTGCTAAGGAGCTTAAGGAAGGAGGGTTAGTGTTGCTGTACAACTCAAGCCTCAAACTCTTCCCGGGAAAGCTGAAGTCAAGGTGGAGCGGACCGTTCGTGATTCAAGAAGTGTTACCTTATGGAGCTGTTACTCTGATGGGAAAAAGTGGCAGTGCATTCACCGTCAACGGACACAGAGTCAAGCCTTACTTGGCAGACAGCTATGACAAGGAGAGTACCTCGGTGCTTCTCCAAGACCCACCATCCGCTTAAACCAAGTAAAGTCTAGCTAAAGACGTTAAAGAAAGCGCACTTGGGAGGCATTCCCATGTTTATCTTGTACATATTTCTGCTTTATTTCCCTTTCAGATTTATGTTTTTATTCTGTAAGTGTGTAGGAACAGGTATGAGGAGTCTAAACCTTGATCTTGAAGTCCAAAAGAGGCG
This sequence comes from Thlaspi arvense, assembly GCA_911865555.2. Classification (NCBI taxonomy): domain Eukaryota; kingdom Viridiplantae; phylum Streptophyta; class Magnoliopsida; order Brassicales; family Brassicaceae; genus Thlaspi; species Thlaspi arvense. The sequence continues at coordinate 20,517,622 of OU466860.2, forward strand.
ATAGGGGTTAAGATAAGGCTAGAGATCGAGTGCTAGATCGACTGATCCTGACTCGATCTTTGCTAGATCGAGTCAGTGAATCGAGAGGAGCCAGTCGATCTAGACGAAAACGAGTGACAAGATCGACCTTGACGAAAAAGGATCGATCGATCCAAAACGGATCGACCAATCTAATTTCTCTCGGGAAAATCTGTTGAAAACAGATCGATCACTCGACTCGATCCATCACTCGATCTGTTCCAAATCGACCCTTAAATCGAGGACATAGCTCGATCATGAGGACTTAGCCGTGGAGCCAACATCTCAATAATCGAGGGAGCCAATCGATCCAAGACTCGATTCATCATGAATCGAGTCTCAAATCGAGTAACCCTGTCGATCTAAGCCATTATGGGCATGAGATCGAGTCCTAGATCGACCAAATGGACTCGATCTCATGCGGAGGTAACATTTTCTTTCCCTCCTTTACTCTTTTCCCTCCAATTTTTAAATTCAAAACTTGGTCAAGGCAAGCATCTTTGACCATGAAAGATGTGCCTTGACCAAGACTTTGTCAGAAAAACCACCTTTACTACCCATGGTTTTGCTCTTTGCTAGTCTTTAAATATTTCAACAACCTCTCACCCTCTCATTCCTGTTTTTCTCGAAAATTTTAAACAAAGAGAGTGAGAGTTTTGGTTTTCAGAAGCTAGCAAAGATCTTTTACATTTCTTGCAAAGGTATTTTCAAAATTTAATGATTTATCTTTAGGAAAATTTCCTTTAAATTCGCAAGATATTGTTCTAGAATATAGAGTCGGTTTTGATTTTTAAAAACTAGCTAAGTAAAAGGAATAATTCTAGATTTTTTAGTATCTAAAGATATGATTCTCCTTTATTTAGCTATAATTTTTATTAATTCCCCAAAATTCTAGGGTAGTTTTTATAAGTTCTCCCCTTCTCTTCTCTCATCCTCATCAAACTGCGGTTTTGCTTATCAAACTTCTTTAGAAACTTGTTTCAGGAACAATGGCCCCCAAGAGAACAAGAGAAGAGACAGCACAAGAGGGAGAAGGACAAGAGGTGGCAGTTCAAGAGAGGGTCAGATGGACTAAAGATGAGAAGAGGGACAAGACACGGCTGGAAAGGCTTCGGTTTGAGCCTACCATGTTTGCTGATCGAGAGCTGCTGTTCAAGCTAGGAATTCTTGGGGATTTTGACCAACTCCTCAAGAACATTGGCCTAAGATGTCTGTCACGGATGGATTGCCCAACCATTCCAGAAGTGACAATAGACTTCCTTGCCACGTTGGAGTTCCGTTACGAGAATCCTAGCACACCCGTCCCTTCACAAGGTCGCCTCTACTTCAAGGTTGGCCGTCAAGCCTACACCCTATCTATCCCTGAGCTATGCCAAGCTTATGGTCTCAACGCGGATGCCAACAAGGTCGAGTTCCCCGCCTTCAAGAAAGCGAACGACTTTTGGGACCTGATTAGTAATGAGGACTACAAAGCCAACACCGCCAAGATGAAGCGAGTGAGAAGCCCGGTGCTGAGGTACACTCTGAAGCTGATTGCCAACACGTTTAGTGGAAGATCTGTTGCTCCTACGGTCACAAAGACAGAGCTTTGCGTCCTGTTCCAAGGTGTGAAGCACTTGGTGTGTGATCCGGATGCAAATGACAAGCCTATGGAGGATGAACTCGGCGATGAGGTGAACTACAGATGTGTGCTTGCTGCTTCCTTGGTGAAATACAAGGCTTATGCCTTGCGGTGCAAGGCAACTTCTTCTTACATTGGCGGCTTCCTCACTACTCCGTTCTTGCAAGCTGGTGTGCCCATTCACGACTTCGCCCATGTACCAGCCAGAGCTTTCATCGATGAGGCATACATGGGGAATACCGACAGCTTGGGAGTGAGCAGAAGGGTTCTACGCCTACCTCTTCATAGACGACGAAGACAAGAAGAGAGTGTGGATCCTCCCAAACAAGGATGAAACCGAGCTTCTTGGTGTTGGGAACATCGAGTTCTTGCCCATGGAGGAAAAGTGCTTTGCTCCTCTAGGAGGACCACCAGCTTCAGCGATTGCTCCTCGTCAAAGGTCCGAGTCTCCAGCCACATAAGATGAGATGCCCGAGGCCTACACACTTCCCAAGTTAGACTTTGAGCCGAGGACAAAAACAGAGAAGTTCCCAGCATCTGTTGTGGAGATGCAAAGGAAGATCAATAAGTGGCAAGGCAAGATGCTCAAGAAACTTGGAAAGAAAGTCAAGGCACTTCAGGGAGGCTCGCCTAAGAAAGCTACAAGTCAAGAGGTGCAACAACCCGAGAAGAGAAGGCTCTCAACCGGTGGAGTTGTCATCCACGAGACCCAAGGAAGCACCATTCAGCCGGCGCACCACTCTCTCCAAGAACCAGCCGACAAGGGCAAGACCATAGTCTCTAGCTCCTCTGGAACATCCTCAAGTTTCAGCCGAGACTAGACCAGAGGTAACAACCTTCTTCCATTGTACATAACCGCTCATATTTGCTTCTTTCTGCTTTGTGTTTTGTTACTCCTTCGAATGAGTTTGCCACCGGGACGGTGTCAAGCAAGTTTGGGGGAGTACATGTGAGATTTGACTTGTGTTTTGTGATCTTATTTTCTTTTAGCATCCTTGAGTCTTTAGTTCATGAAAAATTGGTAAAAGTTTTAAAAAAATTTCAAAGATTCATGTAGTTGCATTCATCTTGTCAAAACATGTTAGGATTGAGTCTAGAGTTTCTCATAGCATCTAGGTTGTTTGCATTTTGCATAAGGGGTTAGAATTTCTTGAAAAGGTGTTTTTACTTATGAATTGTTTCAATGCCCTAGTTAGTAGTTCTCTAATGCTTTGTCTATGCTTTGAAAGTAAGTACTTATCATGCTTGGATCACTTGTTAGGATTTTCGTGGCTTGAATTGAACTCTCATGATTTGAAACTTATCCTAATAAGTGAGAACCTTAATTTGAAATTCTAATTATCATCCTTATGCATTTGAAAATGAACACATGGTTTTAAAATATTTAGGCTCTCTTCTTCCTTTTTACCACTCTTTGTGAGCCTAAGTAAAACTCCCACCTTGAACCTTACCCTTCTTTGAAGCCAAATGTTCTTGTGTGACATCATTGTGAGGCCTTCCTTTTGGTTTGAACTTGGCATAAAGTGTTAGGTTTAGGCGACATGATTTGGTTCTCAAATGATTGCTAGCTTTGCATTTTGAAGCTAGGTATAGGCTTAAGATAAGTTTGGGGGATCATTGGGGTTGTTTTCATTTCTATTTGTTCTCGGTTTCAAAGAGTCTGGTGTTTTAAAGAAAGAAATGGGTTTTAAGTGAAAGGTTATGTTTATAAAAACTAAGTATATGCTCTAATAAATATCAGGAGGTAGCTCTCCCAATAAAAAAGGAAAAAAAATAATAATAATAAATAAAAAAAAAGAAATAAAAGAGCCTAAGTGCCAAGTAAAAATAAAAAGAAAAAAATAATAATAAGAGAGCTACCAATAAGAAATATTTAAAGAGTTTAAAAATGTTTTTGTTTCGAATTGGGGATTGCTAAGTTATGTGAAGAAAAAGGGTAGACTATAAGTGGTGAGTGAGGATAAAAGTTGTTAAATGAGAGGGGTTTAGGATCATTTGTTAGTTTACATGGGTAGATGAGAATCTGAACATGTATGCATTATGCATAAGTTCAACCATTTTTGAGAGAAACCCTTGTTCTAATTAGGTTGTTTCTGGCTGCTTTGGAGTCGTGGAGGTTCGTGGACATGTTGAGGCTGATGTAGCAGTTTGTGGGAGCTCGGATATTTGCTAAGGATCAAAGATCGAGGAGCAGATCGAGCATGGCCGGTCGATCTGTGACGTGATCGACCAGAAGATCGAGCCAACCAGGCGATCCAAGGAGAATGATCGAGACGAGGATCGAATGAAGCAGTCGATCAAACGGTACGGACGTGAATGACGCTATGCATAGCGAGAGCCAGATCGAGTACACCACTCGATCCAACCAAAGATCGATACCGAGATCGGATGCAACACTCGATTCGCCGATGATGGTCGAGACCCAGATCGAGCTTAAGACACGATGTCCGGATATGATCGAGAGAACCGTTCGATCCTGGAGTCGATCTCTGTCCTTTCAACCACTTTTGGCCGCTAGCGAGGGGGGACGATCAGCTTGTTTTGGCCATTTTGGGAAGACGGCGACGTCCTTTTCCCACACAACTTTCAATCCTTTTCTTTTTCTGTATGTTTTCTCTCTGGTTTTGAGAAGAACGCCATTGTCGAACTTGATTTTTTCTTAAGCTTTGTAATCAAATCGTTTTCATCTTAATCCATTTTTCTTTCATGTTCATCATTTCCTTTTACATGCTTTACTTGATTTACCTTATGTGTAGTGAGTAGTTTATTCGGGTTCGGGGTTGAGAGGATTACGGGGTCTAAAGGGTTTCGATCTTGGGGTTTTTCTAAGTGTTTTCAACGGCTATCTCTTCTAGGGTGTTGAGATCTCAATGCTTGAAGACTCTCACGCCAAGAGCTTCATGATCCGAGAGGTTCCTTACCTTGACAGGATTCAGGAGCCTCGGAAGATCACACCCTAGAGACTAGTTACCCCTTCCCAAAAGCCATGGAAGTTTAGGGGACTAGTTAAGCCACTCATTTGAAATCTGTTTTCCATGCCCTTTGACCTCTCTTTCCACCTAAAGCCATGGGTTTGGAGGAGAGGATGAAGGAGTGATCTACACCGAAAGCCACATATAGATCTTGCTTAGTTTTCAAGGCTTAGAGATCCTCACAAAGTGAGTCGATTTGAAGTTTTCAACCCAAGGTCGAACCTTTGAAACCCCTGACCATGAATCTCAACCCTAGGCCCTTTCTTTTAGCATCTTTACATCTTATCTCGTCATTCGCTTGATCTTTGATAGCATACTGGTCGTTAGTTTTACTGTTCTTGAATTTTTAGACTAAATCGATTGTTATTGCTCGATCTAGTGGTCGATCTCATGGTCGATCCACTAGTCGAATTTTAGTAATTCGAAGCTTTGTCTTTTAATTATTCTGTTTGTTCCTCGTGGTAGTTTCTTCATTCCTAGTAATTTTAAAATAGGTTGCATTCCATTTGAGTTGCTGCATCTAGTTTTTAGGGATTTTCTCATAACTCATCTCGTTTCGCTTAGATTTGCATTAGTCCTTGTATTCTCTTTGCATTCTCTATCATCCTAGGCATGGGTTGACTCTCTCTTGCTTGCTGTACTACAACCTGTCTTGCATTTGAGTTTGATAACCTCACTGCATTCTCACCCTTGCAAATAAAGTGATTATCACCGAGCTGTCCTTGTGCTTGAGAAGAACTTAGACAGAAATTCCTTCTTGCAATCAGCCCATGATGTTATAGTACCTTGAGCTAAGGTCTTCTCCCAATGCCTTGCTTTATCTCCAAGGGAAAAAGGAAAAAGCCTTAGCTTGAAGCTGTTCTCCGAGATTCCATTGTTCTTGATCATTCCACAAACTTGCTCAAAGTTTTCTATGTGCTCTAGAGGATTTTCCATAGCAAGGCCGTGAAACTTGTTGTTCTGAAACATTTAGACAAAGCCTGGCTTGATCTCAAAGTTGTTGTTTTGCACCGGTGGAGGAGTGATGCCAAAACGGTTGTGATGAGTGTTTGGTGCATCACCTCCTCTGATGATTCTTGGTTGCCTTGGGGCGTGGTTGGGGTTTCCATTACCCCTAGCGACAGCAGCACGGTGAGGTGGAGCCTCAGCTTGGTCTTGCTCAGCCATCTCCTCAAAAACAAGAATATCTGGTTGCAGTATCTCCTCAAAGTCTTGCGCTTGTTCTACTGCCCTTCTTGCTCTTGCACTTCCAAGTTGATGAATGTTGTCTAGAGGTTGTAGTAAGTTGTTGTCACCTCTAGACCTCAGATTCATGTACCTGAGAAGACAAGCATGAAGGTAGCTAGATTAGTAACCAAAGTAAAAGTAAAAACTTAGTCTCTACTAAGCTCCAAATCCTAATACTTTCAATCTAAACCCAAGTTGGCAACAGCGCCATTTGATAACAAGGTTTATTTGGGATTGTTTTATAAAAGCCAAAAGCAGGTTATAGTTGTAGTATAGCTGCTAGAGGTGTCAATCCAGCTCAGGTTGATGAAAGCTACTAGGAATACATGAGCAAAGCAAATCTAAGTGAAAATCAGATAAATGAAGGAGAAAATCTATGAAAACTATATGCAACCACTAAGGGGTTAAACAACTAGAAGAAGACTTCGAAGAGATTGAAATGCAAGACTACTAATTTATAAAACTCGAACACTAAAGGCAGATAAGCAGAGAAATTTCTAACAACCTAGAACAATGATTTTTTAGACTAAAGATGCAAACTTTATAACTAAGAAAAGATTATTTTTAAGATTTGAAAAGACTAAATATGGATTCAAGGTCGAGGGTCATGTTAAGAGGGTTCAAGAATCAAGCTTGGGTTTTGAAAACATTAGATCTACACATTTGATGTGCTATCTCTAAGCCTTGAGAAGCTAAAAGAGGTTTATCCATGGCGTTTGGTATAAACCCTTTCCTCAAACCTTCCTCCTAACCCATGGCATGTGGTGGAAAGATGGGTCGAAGAACATAAAGCATAGATCTCAAATAATGGCCTAACTAGCTTCCTAAGCATTCATGGCGTTTGGGAAAGGATGAGCTAGTCTCTTGGATTTGGTTTTAAGGGATTCCTGGATCCTGTCAAGGTAAGGATATCCCTGAGATCAAAGAGATATTTCCCAAGACTCTCTAAGCATTAGGAGCACAAATCCAAGAAGAGAATAGATTAAGAGCAAGAAAAGTCCCAATCTTAAGCCCTTCTTAATCGCCCCAACCTTAAACCCAAGGGAAACTACTCACTACTCATGGCTAAAACACACGAGAATGAAAAGAAAGAATAGCTTAACATGATTAAACTAATAAGCAAAAAGAGCGATTAAGAGAAATACATAGATTAAGCAAGATTAAAGGTTCACAAAATGTAAAAAGCTTGAAAAGTAAAACAATGGCGATTTTCAGCCTTACTAAACATTCTACTCTCAAACGTGTGTTTTCAGGTACATGAATCTTCGTTCAAGGGGAGACAACAATCTACTACAACCCTTGGACAACATTCATCAGCTTGGTCACTCACGGCAAAGAAGAGTCAGAAAACAAGCCAGAGCCTTTGAGGAGATTGTTCAGCACGGTTTGGTTGACTTTGAAGCTATGGCTGAACACGAGCATCCAGAAGGAGCTCCTCCAGCTCACGGGGCAGCAGGAAGGGTCAATGGAAACCCCCAACACGCGGCTAGACCCCCAAGGATCATAGGAGCCGGAGATGCTCCCAATACTCATTACAATAGGTTTGGGATCACTCCTCCTCCTGTAGAAAACAACAACTTCGAGATCAAGCCAGGTTTCATCTCCATGGTGCAAAACAACAAGTTCCACGGCTTAGCAATAGAAGATCCCTTGGAGCACCTCGATAACTTCGAGCAAGTATGTGGGATGATAAAGATCAATGGCATATCCGAAGATGCTTTCAAGCTGCGTCTCTTCCCCTTTTCACTCGGAGACAAAGCTAGGCATTGGGAGAAGACCCTCCCACAAGGCACCATCACCTCATGGGCCGAGTGTAAGAAGGCCTTTCTCTCAAAGTTCTTCTCAAGCACCAGGACAGCACGGTTGAGAAGCGAAAGCAGTGGTTTCACTCAAAGGAACAATGAGACATTCAACGAGGCAATGGAGCGTTTCAAAGACTACACGATCCAATGTCCTCATCACGGGTTCAGTTGAGGAGACACTACTCAGTACCATATACCGTGGAGCTTCACCAAAGATCAGGTTGTTGCTTGACACAGCTAGCAAAGGGAACTTCCTCGGTCAGGAGGTAGAAGAGGGTATGGAGCTGATAGAAAACTTGGCATTGAGTGATGGCAACTACGCTGAGGATTATGACCGTGCACCGAGAGGATCAGAGATAGAGTCTCACAAGAAGGAGCTGAAATCTTTGCATGAGAAGATAGATAAGCTGGTGTTAGCCAATCAGAAGCATGTTCACTTTGTTGGTGAAGCTGATGAGAACCAAGAGGAGTTAGAGTTGAGCCAAGAAGAAGCCAATTGGGTGGCGGGACAGAACAACTACAAACCTCAAGGCTACAACCAAGGCTACCAGAACAACAACCTCTCTTACCGAAGCACCAACGTAGCCAACCCTAAAGATCAAGTGTACCCTTCTAAGCAAGCAAAACCTGTCATCCCTTACAACAAAGGTTTTCAACCGAGTGGTGGTTTCCAAGGTCAAGGGCAGAACAACTTCCAAGGGCAACATCAAAATAACAAGGGTTATACACCTAACTACCCTCCGGGCTTTGCACCTCAGCAGCAACAACCGATGCAACAACAAGTTGATCCAGTTCAAGCAATGTTTCAACAGCTGATACAAGGGCAAGCCTCTACAAACCAGAAGTTCGCCGAGATGAACACTCGTCTAGAATCGTCTCTCACTGACTTCTCCACTCAGATCACGAACTTAAACAACAAGATCATGCAGCTAGAGAAGGGGAAAGCGAGTACGAGTGGTCAGAATAGTCTTCCGGGAAAGTGTGAGCAGAATCCCAAGGAGTATGCTAACGCCATAACGTTGAGAAGCGGCAAAGAGCTCGAACCTCCTGTCTCTACCAAGAACAACGAAGACGTTGTAATTCAAGAGAGGGAGGGTAAACCTTCGACTGATAATGATGAGATTAACTTTGACAACGTTTGGATTCAAGGGCCAAGAAGAGGAGACAAAGCAGTTGCTGAGAAGAAAGCTGAGCAAACCACTAAGGAGAAGAATGCTTATGTGCCTCCACCGTATGTACCTAAGCTGCCTTTTCCTGGCCGCTTCAAGAAGCAACTCATAGAGAAGCATAGAATCCTCTTTGAGAAGCACCTTAAGGACGTGGAGATCAAGCTACCTCTCGTTGACTGCCTTGCAATGATGCCTAAATGCGCCAAATTCTTCAAAGACACACTCGTGAAGAAGAATAAGGAAAGCAAGGAGGTACTTGTTCTAAGTGAAGAGTGTAGTGCTGTGATACATAAAGAGATAGTCCCTAAGAAGTTGGGAGACCCTGGAAGCTTCACTATACCCTGCGCTTTAGGTCCTCTAGAGTTCAAGAGTTGCTTATGTGATCTCGGAGCTAGCATAAACCTGATGCCTCACTTCGTGGCTAAGAAGCTTGGCTTTACTCGTTTCAAAGACTGTCGGATCTCATTGGTACTGGCTGATAGGAGTGTGAGGCTACCAGTGGGGCTGCTTGAAGATTTACCGGTGTGAATCAGTGGTGTGAACGTGCCTACGGACTTCGTCGTGTTGGAGATGGATGAAGAGCCTAAGGATCCACTCATCTTAGGGAGACTGTTCCTTGCAACCGCCGGAGCTATCATAGATGTGAAGAATGGAAAGATTGCCTTGCATTTGGGAAAGGAGATAAGGTTTGACTTCGACATCAATGAGGTTCTGAAGAAGCCGGCCATTGAAGGGCAAGCTTTCTATATTGAAATGATGGATGCTTTAGCGGATGAGTTGCTGGAAGAGCTGGCTCTAGAAGACCATATGAAGCTAGCACTGACTAAGGAGCCAGGGGAGTTTGGCTATGTGGACCAGAGGACCCAGGAGTACGTCAACCTGCTGGATTCTAGGAGGATTGTTAAGAATGATGAAGGTTGCTGCCTAGAGATCGACCCCGAGATCGATGCTATCACTCGATCCAGGAGTCAAATCGACAAGGCAATCGAGAACACACCTCGATCCGGTGCAACAATCGACGGACAGATCGAGAAGAATGCTCGATCAGGAAAAACTATCGAGTCGGCGATCAAGAGAGACCTCCGGATCATTATGGGGTCCAATCAAGAGATCGACTCGGCGTCTCGATCCCTTACTCGATCCACATCAAATCGAGTAAGTGAATCGAGAGAAATGGCTCGATCTAGACGACATCGAGAGGAGAATCGACTGGAGGACTCAATTTCAGAAGGGATAGCGATGGAGGAAAGCAGTCTGACGGGCCATGCCTCGGGGTCTAAGGAGAGTTCCAAGGAGGAAAGCAACAACAACAGCCACGAGGATGACTGGAGTGAGCTGTTAGCCCCAAAGGTGGACCTTAAGGAGCTCCCAAAAGGGCTAAGGTATGCTTTTTTAGGGCCTAATAACACATATCCCGTGATTGTGAATGAAAACCTAAGTGATGATGAGTTGCACTCGCTCCTTACTGAGCTGAGAAAGTATAGGAAAGCCATTGGGTACTCTTTAAGTGACATCAAGGGCCTTTCACCAATGCTTTGCACTCATAGGATTCACTTGGATAATGAGAACGCCTCTTCTATAGAACACCAAAGGCGTTTGAATCCTAATTTGAAAGAGGTTGTTAAGAAAGAAATCCTTAAGCTTTTAGAGGCTGACGTGATATATCCCAAAAGTGACAGCACGTGGGTTTCTCCTGTACACGTGGTGCCTAAGAAGGGAGGGATCACGGTCATAAGGAATGAAAAGGATGAGCTTATTCCTACTAGAACCATCACTGGCCATAGGATGTGTATTGATTATAGGAAACTCAACCTTGCGACTAGGAAAGACTATTTCCCTTTGCCTTTTATTGATCAAATGCTTGAGAGACTTGCTAATCACCCTTACTACTGTTTTCTCGATGGGTATAGCGGTTTCTTTCAGATACCAATTCACCCAAATGATCAGGAGAAGACGACCTTCACATGTCCCTACGAAACCTTCGCATATCGAAGGATGCCGTTTGGATTGTGTAATGCACCGGCTACGTTTCAGCGGTGTATGATGTCGATCTTCTCCGATCTAATAGAGGAGATGGTAGAGGTGTTCATGGATGACTTCTCTGTCTATGGTGCGTCCTTTTCTGCGTGTTTGTTGAATCTTTGCAGGGTACTAAAACGTTGTGAAGAGACAAATTTGGTGCTGAACTGGGAGAAATGCCACTTTATGGTTAAGGAAGGGATCGTGCTTGGTCATAAGATATCAGAGAAGGGCATTGAGGTTGATCAGGCTAAAGTGGAAGTCATGATGGGTCTTGAGCCGCTGGTTAATGTTAAGGGAGTCAGAAGCTTCTTGGGACACGCAAGGTTCTATAGGCGCTTCATCAAGGATTTCTCCAAGATTGCACACCCTCTTACACGGTTGTTGTGCAAGGAAGCTGAGTTTGTGTTTCATGAGGTGTGTTTGAAAGCTTTCGTGACCATCAAGGACGCCCTTACATCAGCTCCTATAGTCCAAGCACCAGACTGGTCTCTTCCCTTTGAGATCATGTGTGATGCTAGTGACTACGCCTTAGGAGCCGTTCTTGGTCAGAAGAAAAACAAGAAGCTGCACGTGATCTACTATGCTTCAAGAACCTTAGATGACACGCAAACAAGGTACACCACTACGGAGAAGGAGTTGCTTGGAGTAGTGTTCACCTTTGAGAAGTTCAGATCATATCTCGTTGGTTCCAAGGCTATTGTATACACGGATCACGCTGCCTTGCGATACATCTACTCGAAGAAAGACACTAAGCCTCGGCTCTTAAGATGGATTCTCTTACTCCAGGAGTTTGACATGGAGATTAATGACAAGAAAGGAATAGAAAACGGAGTCGCTGACCATCTCTCACAGCTAAGGATTAACGAGTCTCTCCCCTTAGATGATTCTCTTCCAGAAGAGCAGCTTATGGCGATTACCACGGCTGTTTGTGGAAAGCTATAAGGGAGGTTTGAGGAGGTGTTGAGTTTCAAAGAAGAGGATCTACCGTGGTATGCTGATGTAGTGAACTATCTAGCGTGTGGTGAGGAGCCAACACATCTCAACAGCTATCACAAGAAGCGGTTTATGAGAGAGGTTGGTGATTACTCTTTGGACGAGCCCTACTTATACAAGAGAGGAGTAGACAGTTTGTACCGGAGATGTGTTACAAAGGAAGAAGCTAGGGACATCCTCTATCATTGCCATGGCTCTTCCTACGGAGGACACTTCGCCTCATTCAAGACTGCCACGAAAGTGTTGCAAGCCGGTTTCTGGTGGCCGTCCATTTTTAAAGATGCACACGAGTTTGTGAAGAGCTGTGAGGCATGTCAACGAGCAGGGAATAACACTAAGAGGAACGAAATGCCTCAAGTTCCCATCTTCGAGGTTGACGTGTTCGATGCGTGGGGCATAGACTTCATGGGGCCATTTCCTTCTTCATATGGCAACAAATACATCTTAGTAGCAGTGGATTATGTCTCTAAATGGGTTGAGGCTGTTGCTTCCCCTACAAATGACTCTAAGGTGGTAATCAAGCTGTTCAAGAGTATCATCTTCCCGAGGTTTGGAGTACCTAAGGTGGTTATAAGCGATGGAGGAAGCCACTTCATAAACAAGGTCTTGGAGAACCTCTTGAGAAAGTATGGAGTTAAGCATAAGGTGGCTACACCGTATCATCCTCAAACAAGTGGTCAAGTGGAAGTCTCGAACAGGCAAATCAAGGCTATACTAGAGAAGACTGTCGGAGCAACAAGGAAAGACTGGACAGTGAAGCTGGACGACGCTCTTTGGGCCTACCGTACCGCCTTCAAAACGCAGATTGGTATAACTCCTTTCACTCTACTCTATGGGAAGGGCTGTCATCTCCCGGTTGAACTGGAACACCGTGCGTTGTGGGCTGTGAAGAGGCTGAACTTTGACCTCGAGACTGCTCAGGAGAGGCGCCTTATTCAGCTACACGAACTGGATGAGTTAAGACTGAACGCTTACGAGAGCTCTCAGATATACAAGGAGCGGACTAAAGAGACTCATGACAAGAAGTTGGTTGCCAAGGAGCTTAAGGAAGGAGGTTTAGTGTTGCTGTACAACTCGAGGCTCAAACTCTTCCCGGGTAAGCTGAAGTCAAGGTGGAGCGGACCGTTCGTGATTCAAGAAGTATTGCCTTATGGAGCTGTTACTCTGATGGGAAAAAGTGGCAGTGCATTCACCGTCAACGTACACAGAGTCAAGCCTTACTTGGCAGACGGCTATGACAAGGAGAGTACCTCGGTGCTTCTCCAAGACCCACCATCCGCTTAAACCAAGTAAGGTCTAGCTAAAGACGTTAAAGAAAGCGCACTTGGGAGGCATTCCCATGTTTATCTTGTACATATTTCTGCTTCATTTCCCTTTCTGTTTTATGTTTTTATTCTGCAAGTGTGTAGGAACAGGTATGAGGAATCTAAACCTTGATCTTGAAGTCTAAAAGAGGCGATAGGGGTTAAGATAAGGCTAGAGATCGAGTGCTAGATCGACTGATCCTGACTCGATCTTTGCTAGATCGAGTCAGTGAATCGAGAGGAGCCAGTCGATCTAGACGAGAACGAGTGACAGGATCGACCTTGACGAAAAAGGATCAATCGATCCAAAACGGATCGACCGATCTAATTTCTCTCGGGAAAATCTGTTGAAAACAGATCGATCACTCGACTCGATCAATCACTCAACTCGATCCATCACTCGATCTGTGCCAAATCGACCCCTAAATCGAGGACATAGCTCAATCATGAGGACTTAGCCATGGAGCCAACATCTCAATGATCGAGAGAGCCAATCGATCCAAGACTCGATTCACCCTGAATCGAGTCTCAAATCGAGTAACCCTCTCGATCTAAGCCATTATAGCCATGAGATCGAGTCCTAGATCGACCAAATGGACTCGATCTCATGCCGAGGTAACATTTTCTTTCCCTTCTTTATTCTTTTCCCTTCAACTTTTAAATTCAAAACTTGGTCAAGGCAAGCATCTTTGACCATGAAAGATGTGCCATGACCAAGACTTTGTCAGAAAAACCACTTTTACTACCCATGGTTTTGCTCTTTGCTAGTCTTTAAATATTTCAACAACCTCTCACCCTCTCATTCCTGTTTTTCTCGAAATTTTTAAACAAAGAGAGTGAGAGTTTCGGTTTTCAGAAGCTAGCAAAGATCTTTTACATCTCTTGCAAAGGTATTTTCAAAATTTAATGATTTATTTTTAGGAAAATTTCCTTTAAATTCGCAAGATATTGTTCTAGAATATAGGGTCGGTTTTGATTTTTAAAAACTAGCTAAGTAAAAGGAATAATTCTGGATTTTTCAGTATCTAAAGATATGATTCTCCTTTATTTAGCTATAATTTTTATTAATTCCCCAAAATTCTAGGGTAGTTTTTATAAGTTCTCTCCTTCTCTTCTCTCATTCTCATCAAAACCGCTGTTTTGCTTATCAAACTTCTTTAGAAACTTGTTTCAGGAACAATGGCCCCCAAGAGAACAAGAGAAGAGTCAGCACAAGAAGGAGAAGGACAAGAGGTGGCAGTTCAAGAGAGGGTCAGATGGACTAAGGATGAGAAGAGGGACAAGAAACGGCTGGAAAGGCTTCGGTTTGAGCCTACCAAGTTTGCTGATCGAGAGCTGTTGTCCAAGCTAGGGATTCTTGGGGATTTCGACCAACTCCTCAAGAACATTGGCCTAAGATGTCTGTCACGGATGGAATGCCCAACCATTCCAGAAGTGACAATAGACTTCCTTGCCACGTTGGAGTTCCGTTACGAGAATCCTAGCACACCCGTCCCTTCTCAAGGTCGCCTCTACTTCAAGGTTGGCCGTCAAGCCTATACACTCTCCATCCCTGAGCTATGCCAAGCTTATGGTCTCAACGCGGATGCCTACAAGGTCGAGTTCCCCGCCTTCAAGAAAGCCGACGACTTTTGGGACCTGATCAGCAATGAAGACGACAAAGTCAACACCGCCAAGATCAAGCGAGTAAGAAACCCGGTGCCAAGGTACACTCTGAAGCTGATCGCCAACACGTTTAGTGGAAGATCTGTTGCTCCTACGGTCACGAAGACAGAGCTGTGCTTCCTGTTCCAAGGTGTGAAGCACTTGGTGTGTGATCCGGATGCAAATGGCGAGCCTATGGAGGATGAACTCGGCGATGAAGTGAACTACGGATGTGTGCTTGCGGCTTCCTTGGTGAAATACAAGGTTTATGCCTTGCGGTGCAAGGCAATTTCCTCTTACATTGGCGGTTTCCTCACTCCTCTGTTCTTGCAAGCTGGTGTGCCCATTCACGACTTCGCCCATGTACCAGCCAGAGCTTTCATGGACGAGGCATACATGAGGAATACTGACAGCTTGGGACGCACGCCAGCAGAAGAGTTCTACGCCTACCTCTTCATAGACGATGAAGACAAGAAGAGAGTGTGCATCCTGCCCAACAAAGATTAAACCGAGCTGCTTGGTGTTGGGAACATCGAGTTCTTGCCCACGGAGGAAGAATGCTTTGCCCCTCTAGGAGGACCACCTGCTTCAGCGATTGCCCCTCGTCAAAAGGTCCGAGTCTCCAGCCACGGAACATGAGATGACCGAAGCCTAGACACTTCCAAAGTTAGACTTTGAGCCGAGAACAAAAACCGAGAAGTTCCTAGCATCTGTTGTGGAGATGCAAAGGAAGATCAATAAGTGGCAAGGCAAGATGCTCAAGAAGCTTGGAAAGAAAGTCAAGGCACTTCAGGGAGGCTCGCCTAAGAAAGCTGCAAGTCAAGAGGTGCAACAGCCCGAGAAGAGACGGCTCTCAACCGGTGGAGTTGTCATCCGCGAGACCCAAGGAAGCACCATTCAGCCGGTGCGCCACTCTCTCCAAGAACCAGCCGACAAAGGCAAGACCATAGTCTCTAGCTCCTCTGGAACATCCTCAAGTTCCAGCCGAGACTAGACCAGAGGTAACAACCTTCTCCCATTGTACATAAGCGCTCATATTTGCTTCTTTTTGCTTTGTTTTTTGCTACTCCTTCGAATGAGTTTGCCACCGGGACGGTGTCAAGCAAGTTTTGGGGAGTACATGTGTGATTTGACTTGTGTTCTGTGATCTTATTTTCCTTTAGCATCCTTGAGTCCTTAGCTCATGAAAAATCGGTAAAATTTTTAAAAAATTTTCAAAGATTCAGGTAGTTGCATTCATCTTATCAAAACATGTTAGGATTGAGTCTAGAGTTTCTCATAGCATCTAGGTTGTTTGCGTTTTTCATAAGGGGTAGAATTTCTTAAAAAGGTGTTTTTACTTATGAATTGTTTCAATGCCCTAGTTAGTAGTTCTCTAATGCTTTGTATATGCTTTGAAAGTAAGTTCTTACCATGCTTGGATCACTTGTTAGGATTTTCGTGGATTGAATTGAACTCTCATGATTTGAAACTTGTCCTAATAAGTGAGAACCTTAATTTGAAATTCTAATTATCATCCTTATGCATTTGAAAATGAACACATGGTTTTAAAATATTTAGGCTCTCTTCTTCCTTTTTACCACTCTTTGTGAGCCTAAGTATAATTCCCTCCTTGAACCTTACCCTTCTTTGAAGCCAAATGTTCTTGTGTGACATCTTTGTGAGGCCTTCCTTTTGGTTTGAACTTGGCATAAAGTGTTAGGTTTAGGCGACATGATTTGATTTTCATATGATTGCTAGCTTTGCATTTTGAAGCTAGGTATAGGCTTAGGATAAGTTTGGGGGATCATTGGGGTTGCTTTCTTTCCTATTTGTTCTCGGTTTCAAAGAACTTTGTGTTTTAAAGAAAAAAATGGGTTTTAAGTGAAATGTTGTGTTCAAAAACTAAGTATGCTCTAATAAATTTCAGGAGGTAGCTCTTCCAAATAAATAAAAAAAATAATAATAAAAGAAAAAGAAATAAAAGAGCCTAAGTGCCAAATAAAAATAAAAAAAAAAAGAGAAAAGAAAAAAAATATAATAAGAGAGCTACCAATAAGAAATATCTAAAGAACAAAGTTATTTTCAAAACCTTTTCACTAGCCTAAATAGTTTAAAAATGTTTTTGTTTCGAATTGGAGATTGCTAAGTTTTGAGCAGAAAAAGGGTAGACTCTAAGTGGTGAGTGAGGATAGAAGTTTATAAAATGAGATGGGTTTAGGATCGTTTGTTAGTTTACATGGGTAGATGAGAATCTAATCATGTATGCATAAATTGTCTTTACCTTTAGCATTATGCACAAGTTCAACCATTTTTGAGAGAAACCCTTGTTCTAATTATAAATCCTTTTCAAATGAGATCATTCAATGCTCATAACATTCACCCTTAGCCAAATGTGTTTTGCTTTAAAGTGCATAAGTTTGATTCATGGTTCTAATGTTAAAGGATGTTAAAGGATGAGTTTCTTTGATTGTTAGGAATAGGAGAGTCATGATTTGAATTTCTTTGTGTGATGAGTATGGCTAAGTTCTTTGGAGTATGAGTGTAAGCATAGCATTTTAGAACTGTTAACTAGGACATTGAGATTGATTCATTTGAAAGACACCTTTGCAAGAAGTTTAAACCCACATTCGTTTTTCGGAAAACCTCTCTTCCTTACTTATTTTCTGTTGCTTGAGGGCAAGCAAGAAGTAAGTTTGGGGGAGTTGATGTTACTGCATATTGCATACATTTTGCATACTCATTAGTTAGCTTTTCATGCATTTGTATCACATTTTAGGTTAGATTCCATCACTTAGTGTCCTAGAGCATTCTTGCACCAGCATACGCATGTTCCTTGCATTTTGCATCACATTCAGGTTGTTTCTGGCTGCTTTGGAGTCGTGGAGGTTCGTGGACATGTTGAGGCTGATGTAGCAGTTCATGGGAGCTCGGATATATGCTAAGGATCAGAGATCGAGGAGCAGATCGAGCATGGCCGGTCGATCTAGGAGGTGATCGACCAGAAGATCGAGCCAACCAGGCGATCCAAGGAGAATGATCGAGACAAAAATCGAGTGAAGCAGTCGATCAAACGGTACGGACGTGAATGATGCCATGCAGAGCGAGGGCCAGATCGAGTACACCACTCGATCCAGCCGAAGATCGATACCGAGATCGGATGCAACACTCGATTCGCCGATGATGATCGAGACCCAGATCGAGCCGAAGACACGATGTCCAGATATGATCGAGAGAACCGCTCGATCCTGGATTCAATCTCTGTCCTTTCAACCACTTTTGGTCGCTAGCGAGGGGGGACCATCAGCTTGTTTTGGCCATTTTGGGAAGGCGGCGACGTCCTTTTCCCACACAACTTTCAATCCTTATCTTTGTCTTTATGCTTTCTCTCTGTTTTTCGTGAAGAACACCATTGTCGAACTTGAGTTTTTCTTAAGCTTTGTAATCGAATCATTTCCGTCTTAATCTAGTTTTCTTTTCATGTTCATCGTTTCCTTTTACATGCTTTGCTTGATTTACTTTATGTGTAGTGAGTAGTTTATTTGGGTTCGGGGTTGAGAGGATTAAGGCGTCTAAAGGGTTTCGATTTTGGGGTTTTTTAAGCGTTTTCAACGGCTATCTCTTCTAAGGTGTTGAGATCTCAATGCTTGAAGACTCTCACGCCAAGAGCTTCATGATCCAAGAGGTTCCTTACCTTGACAGGATTCAGGAGCCTCGGAAGATCACACCTTAGAGACTAGTTACCCTTTCCCAAAAGCCATGGAAGTTTGGGGGATTAGTTAAGCCATTCATTTGAAATCTGCTTCCCATGCCCTTCGACCTCTCTTTCCACCAAAAGCCATGGGTTTGGAGGAGAGGATGAAGGAGTGATCTATACCGAAAGCCACAGATAGATCTTGCTTAGTTTTCAAGGCTTAGAGATCCTCACAAAGTGAGTCGATTTAAAGTTTTCAACCCAAGATCGAACCCTTGAAACCCCTGACCATGAATCTCAACCCTAGGCCCTTTCTTTTAGCATCTTTACATCTTATCTCGTCATTCGCTTGATCTTTGAAAGCATCCTGGTCATTAGTTTTACTGTTCTTGCGTTTTTAGACGAGATCGATTGTTATTGCTTGATCTAGTGGTCGATCTCATGGTCGATCCACTAGTCGAATTTTAGTAATTCGAAGCTTTGTCCTTTAATTAATCTGTTTGTTCTTCGTGGTAGTTTCTTCATTCCTAGTATTTTTAAAATAGGTTGCATTCTATTTAAGTTGCTGCATCTAGTTTTTAGAGATTTTCTCATAAATCATCTCATTTCGCTTGGATTTGCATTAGTTCTTGTATTCTCTTTGCATTCTCTATCATCCTAGGCATGGATTGACTCTCTCTTGCTTGCTGTACTACAACATGTCTTGCATTTGAGTTTGATAACCTCATTGCATTTTCACCCTTGCTAAGAAAGTGTTTATCAAAAGTTTACTTCACGATTCTGGAAAGAGATTCAGAAAGAGTTTGGGACGAAGGTGCATATGAGTACTGCATATCATCCACAAACGGATGGTCAGTCTGAAAGGACCATCAGGACGTCAGAGGACATTCTGAGAGCGTGTGTACTGGACTGGGGTGGTAACTGGGAAAGTTATCTACCGTTGGCTGAGTTTGCGTATAACAACAGTTACCATAGGAGCATTGAGATGTCCCCGTATGAGGCGTTGTACGGAAGGCCATGTAGAACACCGCTATGTTGGACCCAAGTGGGGGAGCGGAGTAAGTTAGGACCTGCTATAGTCGAAGAGACTACTGAAAAGATCAGGTTTCTGAAGGTTAAGCTGAAAGAGGCTCAAGACCGACAAAAGAGTTATGCGGATAAGCGCCGTAAGGACTTAGAGTTCAGTGTGGGCGATCTGGTTTATCTGAAAGCTATGACTTACAAGGGGAAAAGCCGAGCAACGTTTGATGCTAAGTTGAGACTGAGGTACATAGGACCGTACCGGATTCTGGAAAGGATTGGACCAGTGGCGTATAAGTTGGACTTACCGCCGGAAATGAGTGCTTACCACAATGTGTTTCACGTGTCGCAGCTTAGAAAGCACATAACCGAACCTGAGACTGTGATATCTGAACGACCTTCGGAATTGCAAGAGAATCTGACCGTGGAAGGTAGACCGATCCGAGTGGTTGACAGGAAAGAAAAACTTAGGCGTGGTAAGAGGGTCAAGATGATCCAAGTTGTCTGGGACTGTAATGGGGATGAGCAAACTACTTGGGAAGTAGAGTTCAAGATGAGTACAAGGTTTCCGAAATGGTTTGAGAAAGTTCAGGAAGAAGAAACGGATTCGAGGGCGACTCCAAACCAAGTGGGGGAGGGTTGTAGCATCCGTATCCGAGAAAATCTGGAATGATCGAGCCGGACAGGAGGTTGTCCGAAGGAATGTGAGTTCAGTCAAGGGAAAATCCGTACGGATGGGAGGTTCAGACTATAGTCGATGGATGACTGGGAAATAGTCGAAGGATGGCCGGGCTGGCCGAGCAGGACGTACCATATCCGAGAGAAAAATGGTTCTGTCCGGGAGAAAGTGGATTATGTCCGAGAGAAATGGATTATGTCTGAGAGAAAATAGATTATGTCTGGGAGAAAGTGGATTATGTCCGAGAGGAAATTAGCCGAGGCTTTTTGGTTTTAGCCGAGTAAAAACAGGCTGGGCCCGTGGGCTGGGAGTTTGTTCGGGTGAAAATTAATTTCTCGTGGGGATGGTCGAGCGGTTTAGGCGATATCCAAGATAAATCAAAGCTGACCGGGATAAACCTGACTGGAACTGGGAGACGCCGGCTATAACCGGGTTAACTAGGTTTTGCGAGCATATAAAAGGGATTTTGAGACTTTTTCTCGAGACAGCTGCATTATTTAAGAGAAATAACGCGTGAGAGAGAGATTGGTCGAGAGAAATCCCATAGTTTCTGATTATCCCGAGAGTTGGCCGAGAGAGATCAAAGTTTCACCGGCGATTCCGACTATTACCGAGAGATCGAGCGTTCTATCCGAGTTTCTGTGGATCTGTTTCAACCATTCGTCCTGATTTGAGGGTTCGCCGAGGGAATAACCTAGTTTATCCGAGGATTTCTGAGCGGATCTTGTGATATCTGAGAACACTTCGATTCGTCTGAGAGAATCTTGTAAGTGTTCGGCTATACTGATTTCTGTTGAGTTTCTGTCGAGTAACTTTGGGCTGATCGATCTGAATTATACTGTTTCCGAGGGAATACAGCTTCTTGCCCGAGAAAAAGTGACCGGGTTGAGAGATAGCCGAGAGGTGTTGGGATTTTGCCGGACCAGTCTGAGCGATAGCCGAGAAATTGCAAGTGTGTCCGACTATCTCAGTTTCTGATCGAGAAATCACCGAGATTCTTTCGACTGAAACATTTGTTTCTGTGTCTAAGTCGAGTGCGTGACTGTAGTCTGTATCTAGAATTGTTGGATTGCTAGGTTATCTGATTTTCATTGATTGCTTGTGTAAGTTAGTGGTTTCTGCTTAGCAAGGTCAATGTTTCTGTGATTGTGAATTGTTAAGTGTGAACAGTGGTCAATACGTGATGTCTAACTAGCAGTGTGAATGTCCGGATCGAGTTTCTAGCTCAAGGGGATGTGTGAATCTCGCTTGGAGCAGTACCGATGCCTTGTGAGGCTTCACAAGTAGTTGAGATGATCATAGGACCGTACTGTTTTCTGTGCTTGCTTGCTAAGTGATAATGTGAATTGTATAAGTGATAATATGATGCGTTTTCTAGTACTGGCTAAGGTGTTACGAGATGACCGTATTCACTAAGTATTTATCAAATACTTATGCCTCTCTGTTTGAGTGTGCAGGTAAGGATAAAGTCCAGGGCGAGTAGCTCTGAAGGCGGACTGGAAGGCAATGAAGGAAAGGGGTGGATTAGGACTGGGTTTTGGGATTCATGTTTTGAGTTTGAGTTTCTATTTAAGTATTTGTGTTAGTGCTTTATGAGTTGAACCGAATCTGATAAGTTAGTTTGTTAATGAATCTGAATTCTGTTAAGTGTTTCTCGAAAAATTATGCAATGAGAATGAATGTCTTTTGATGAATCGAACTTGTTTAAGTTTAAGAAGAGTTTTTAAAATATGCATGTTTTTGTATTCTGGCCGAGAGAAGACTGAGTGAGGTTCGGGCCGGTCTAGTGATAGACGGTCGGGTCCTCACAGACACTCTTGCTGATGAGCCAGGACAGAAGCTTGACACACTGAGTTAAAGCTTGAGGATGGTTTGATCACCAAAGGAGTGAAGCCTTTGATCACACTAAGTGTCAAGAAAAGGAGAAACGGGAAGATAGCTCATGACAAGAAGAAGCTGATGTCAATTTGCACTTGGATTTACAAGAAGAAGGAAGAAGGAGCTTCTGCACCATCAACCTCTTCTCACTAGTTCTGAAACCATCATAGTCAAGCTCTTTGACTTAAAACAAGCACACTTGGGAGGTAATCCCATGACTATCCTTGTAATATATGCTTTCATTTATTATTAATGTCTTTATTTAGTGTTTCAGAGGTCAAAGAACAGGTCCAATGCTGTGTAGGATGGTTTAAAGGCCAAGGAAAGAAAACTCTGTTTACATATCGAGGTACCATATCGAGCAGAACATCTGTCATAGCTGCCTGATACAGTTTATCCCGGGAAAGGAGCAGTCCGTACATTGAGCTGATTGCACGATGGAGACTGCATCGAGGTATCACATCGAGCAAAACTTCCAAAGCCTTGCTCGATGTGATCTCTTCTTAAGCTCCAGTCCATACACCAAGGAAAATGGACCATACATCGACCAAGTTGCACGGTGGTGATCACATGGGGGTGCAGCATCGAGCAGAGCCTCGCGAACGCTTGCTCGATACAGTCTCTAGACCGTACATCATGGAGCCCCAATCCGTACATCGACGAAGAAGCTCTATGGAGTTACACCGGGGAGTAGCATCGAGCAAAACATCTAAGGTTTTGCTTGATATGGGTGTTAGCAGCTGACTCGAGCATGAGACGATGTCCGGTACGATAAACACCGACGTGCATTACAACCGGTTATGAGAAGATCCACATCGGGATATTGCATCGAGCAAAACACCAATATGTTTGCTCGATGCACAATGTCCGAGCCAAGAACAGACATCTCCGATGATGTTATGCACTGCCCATGGGGAGAATCATGCAATCCGAATTGTCTCCTCCCAACGAGCAACAATATCGAGCAGAACAACTTTTGAGTCTGCTCGATGCAAAGTGCTCTGGAGGAGAATCTAACCAAAACACAGAACCCCCGAGGCATATGAGCAGGATCGTCGAGCCACAGGACCCGACATCCCCGATATGGTACACATCGAGGTGTCACATCGAGTGTTTTACTCGATATGACCATGTAATTTTTTTTTGAAATTTTTACATGGAAAAATCGAGTAAAACCTTTTTTTGGACCTTAGTGGCTCGTAAAAAATCCTTTCCTTCCCCTTCACATGCATTTTTGAATTTTAAACTAGATATTCTTGCATTTTCTTTTATTTATTTTAGATTTTTCTGATTTTTACCTTAAAACTAGCATTATATCCTCTCTCCACCTCCATATCGAGCTAAAAACTTTCTATCGTTCTGCAAAATACATTTCTCATCCTTTGCATATTCTCAGCTCATTTCTTGTAAGTTTATCAAGGATCTAAGGTATTAGTGTTCTAATTTCTCATTTCTATGAGTTTAGTCTTTGAAAACTAGGATGAACTGCAATAGATTGTCTGTTGAGATTGTTTTGCGTGATTTTACTTTGGATTTGAATTGCATGCCACCATTGTTGCTCCTCTCTTTGATAGTTTATGGTTACAATCTTTGGGAAATGCTCATTTTGTTCTTATTTTGGCATATTGTTTAGATTTTGGCCAAATCTAAGTATGTTATTGTTTTCCTAGCATATTCACTATTTAAATACTTCATATTAAAGTAATAGTGATGAATCTAGTGCATGTTCATAATTTGGCGGGGAAAAGATAATCTTTTTGCTGCATATGCTTGACATTGACTAAATCGCTGCTTGTTGCTGTTGGAATTTTAATTTTCAATGTGTTCATGATACAAGGGTTTTGCACCTCTTATGTCAATCAACCATTGTACTAGTCATTGTAGCATTGGGTTTTAATGTCAATCTAATTGGGTTTAGTTGAAAACAGAAGAGTTAAGAGTGAAATCTCTAAGTCAGGCAAGCAGGAAAAGGTTTTTGTTGCCTAAGCAACTGTTTTAACACCCTAATGTGATCAAGCAACAAAGAAAGTGGAAACAAAAGCAAACTAAGCAGATTTAAGCAAGAAAAACAGAGCAAAACAGAGCAAATCCGAAATTACAATAAGAGAAAAGCAGGTTCCTAGATGTGGTTATTGACTTTTGGGAATTTAGACATTAGCTAAGGCTGTTTCAAACTACATTGATCAAGCAAATAAGCAAGCAATGGTGGTTCCTAGACATAGAGTTCACAATCATGCAAGCTAGATCCAATCTCTTGGCAAATAGCCCTTTGCTAAACATCTTAACAAGAACTAACTCTCATTAGTGCTAAAACATCAAGCAAGCAATACTAAACAACTATATTCAAGTCAAAATGCTCCTCAAACAGTTAATCTCTAGAGCCAAGGCCAGCAAATCCTCTATTAAACAAGATCAGCATTTCATCAAACACTTGGTGGGCATAAGAGAAAGCTAACAACCTAGATAAGTGTGATCAAGATAAATCTAGCATTAATAACAGATTAACAGAGAGGAACCCATAAACTGAAGCACTAAACAAGCCCTAATCAAGTTCTAAATTCCCCTAATCTACCACATCTAAAAACTCTAAACAAACTACTCACTCATACTCATGTTTAACACCAAATCACAAAGGAAAAGGATGTTAATCATGATTAGAAGAGAGAATAAAGGAAGATTAAAGGTAAATACTCAAAAATATTAAATAAAGAAAATGATTTATCTTACAAACTTAAAGAAAATTCTTAAGAACAGTAAATTGACAAGACTTATCGAAAATCTGGAAAAAGAGGCTATTTATAGCCTAAAGAAGGAAGCCCTAAAGTAATGGTAAAAGTGTAAATAAAAACAGGTTCGGACTGGGTTTACATCGGTCAGTTACAACAGTCATCTGTCGTCGATGTAAATCTCATCGGTCTGGCAGTGATCGATGTTGGTGACCAAAATTCATCTGTTGTGTTTATGTCGATCTCTACTGACTGATGCTGGCGATCGATGTGCTTGCATTGGTTACCCCATGACCGATGCTGGTGACCGAAAATCTGGTATCGATCACTCCTTGACCGATGTTCACCGTGCTATAACCGAAAACCTTTGCAGAGATTGTCTGCTTTGATTCTTCTTGCTCCCTTTGATCCAGCTAGCATCCTGAATCATCCCCAAAGCTCCTCCAAGCTCCTTTTAGCTCCAAAAGCACCAAAAAACATCCAAAATGCAAGAAAAATGCAAGCTATACCCTAAATGCAACTTAAGTCTAAAAGGAGAAGACAATGGGGCAAAAATAAGGGAAAACATGCAAAAGAGAACCAAAACATGTACTAAATGCAGTCCTAAATGGTGTAAATACAAGAGATATCAACACCCCCACACTTGCCTTTTGCTTCTCCTCAAGCAATTAAGAACAAATGGGAGAGTGAGGTTTAAAAGTGGGCATTCAGATTCCAAAAGTGCATAGGTAAAGAGATGGTATCAATGCTTAAGTGCCTAGTTGAAGGATGCAAACATAATCAGCTATACTTTAGAGAACCTAGCCATGCTCATCATGTTTCAAAATGATCTCAAATCTCAACTTAGGCAAATGCTCAAATCAACCAACTCATTAACATTCAATTAAGATCAGAACATGAATAATGCTTATGCAAATCAAGTGAAGACATTTGGTTGAAAGGGTAAGGTCATGAGATAAAAATGATCTCAATTTAGCAAAGGGTTATTAAACATAAAGGATCACTCAATGAAAAGGACTTTATCTTAGGCAAAATGCTAAAGTTAAAAGCACACTTATGCATGCAAATCAAAGCTACCTTCACCCAAAGATGAATCATAAGTACTTCTAAACCCCAAAAGTGAACCCCTAAGTCCACTCTTTCCTAAACTCTACCCTTTATCCTTCTTCATGGCTGGGGAAACTTCTTCTTTTAGCTTGTGTGGTTGCTTCCTTTGGGTTGGGACCTGCTCTTCTTTGTTGAATTGGCACCTTCATCACCTTTGGTGGATTGCTCCTGGTATGATTTTTCGTCTTTGGATCCTTTCTGAGCTTTGTTGCTGGCGCCTGTCTTCTTTGCACTTAGAGCTTTTTCTTCCATTTACATAACCACAATTCTAGATTGTTTCCCCTTTTCTACCGTTTCAGATCTTTTCCTTTTCTTTCAAAACATATATGCATGAAGTTCAAACCACTTACACTACCCGTTTTTTAAAACCAAAGTTCATATCCTAGAATCAAGCTCAAGATGCATTCTGATCTCTACAAGAGAGCTAATCATTGCCAGCCTTATTCCTAACAATTTTTGCGAAGACAAAATCAAAAATGCAATGCAAAGGCCTCACAGCTCTCACAATAATGTTTGGGCCCAAAAGGAGGTTTTGGTTAAGGGTAAGAATGTGACTGTCCCATAAGTATGAGGATCAGCTATTTGTATCAACAAGAGTGGTAGAAAGGAGAAAAATGATCCAAATATGTATATGGTAGCCATGAATTCACTTTTCAATGCATAAGACATGATAATTAAAAGTCCAAATTAAAGTTCAAGTTGATTTTCAGAGAACAAATGCTTTCATAACGATATGAGAAGACCAAATCTAGCAATTGAGCATGGTTCAGCTTTAACTTCTAGCAATCATATGATGCATCAAACAACTAACCACTTAAACACTGAAATCATCTCTAAACACTAAGCACTTTACAAGGAAAATTAATCATAATGCCTTATGCAAATGCAATGCAACCTATATGTCAACACTATACTCAATCTTAGAAGAATGAAATGCAACTACATGCTTTCTTTTTGGTTTGCAAAATGCAAAAATTTTCAAAAGTTTCGATTTTTTTTGTTTTTCTATGCCTTACATGAATGCATGATATGCATGAGACTCAAAGTAAAAAGGAAAAGAAAAACTAAGAAAACAGAACACAAAGTCAAACCCAAAATCTCTCCCCCACACTTAAATTACACAGTCTCTTGTGTAATGAAAGCAATGAGAGAGAGAAGCACAAAATAAAATACAAAATTAAAAAGATGCAATGGTATAAACAGTGGACAGGATGTGGAACTTGGTTCAGTGGTAGGAGTGGTGGGATGACCCTGAGGTCTGTGGAGATTTGCTAGCTCTCCTCTTGTTTCTCCTCTCATAAACTTTTGTGGAATGCTCTGCTTCTTGAGGTGGTTGAACCCAGCTTGACCATAACTGCTCTCCTTGAGAAGAGTTCCCTTTTTGACCCCATTGCCATGTCTCCTGAACTGAAGAGGGAGTGGGAGTTGGTTCCCAAGCTGATGGTACATGGGTACTTGGCTCATAAGATGAAGCTCTTGGTTGTGCCCATGTCCCCCATTGTTCACTTGGCTGTGCATAGAAAGAGTGTCTTCCATGGGGGTTCTAAACAGCTTTACTTTGTTCAGCGGTAGGAGTGGTGGGATGATCATGAGGTCTGAGGAGATTTGCTAGCTCTCCTTTTGTTTCTCCTCTCATAAACTTTTGTGGAATGTTCTGCTTCTTATGATGGCACCAGGTAAATGTCATCATAGTCAGGAGTGAAAACGAGCTTAATACAGTTCTGAAAAAGAGGTTAGTTGCAGAGGAGATCATGCAACTGATGGAATTTGAAGATGAAAATTTTGCAGTCTGAGAGTTGAGTGACGAGCGTCACAAATGAGGAGTGTCGCTCGTCACCAACTTTCAAAGGAATCGGGGGTCATCACAACTCTGTGACAAGCGTCATTAGCCTGGTGACGATTGTCACCCACCTCAAAACGAAACTGTTTTACCTGTAACGGCTGATAATGGCAAGGAAGAAGTTTATAAACCCAAGACACCCTTCCCCAAGCATCCTAGGAAGTCTAAATATGAGATAGAAGAAGCTAGATGCAAGGCAATGATAGACAAGCTGATAGTTGAGATTGATAAACAATTTCTTAGCAAGGGTGAAAATGCAACGAGGTTATCAAACTCAAATGCAAGACATGTTGTAGTACAGAAAGCAAGAGAGAGTCAATCCATGCCTAGGATGGTAGAGAATGCAAAGAGAATACAAGGACTAATGCAAATCCATGCAAATACAAGTGCAGAAAGCAAGAGAGAGTCAATCCTATCCAGACATCGTGTCTTTGGCTCGATCTGGGTCTCGATCATCATCGGCGAATCGAGTGTTGCATCCGATCTCGGTACCGATCTTCGGCTGGATCGAGTGGTGTACTCGATCTGGCTCTCGCTCTGCATGGCGTCATTCACGTCCGTACGGTTTGATCGACTGCTTCACTCGATCTTTGTCTCGATCATTCTCCTTGGATCGCCTGGTTGGCTTGATCTTCTGGTCGATCACCTCCTAGATCGATCGGCCATGCTCGATCTGCTCCTCGATCTCTGATCCTTAGCATATATCTGAGCTCCCACGAACTGCTACATCAGCCTCAACATGTCCACGAACCTCCACGACTCCAAAGCAGCCAGAAACAACCTGAATGTGATGTAAAATGCAAGGAACATGCGTATGCTGGTGCAAGAATGCTCTAGGACTCTAAGTGATGCAATCTAACCTAAAATGTGATACAAATGCATGAAAAGCTAACTAATGAGTATGCAAAATGTATACAATATGCAGTAACATCAACTCCCCCAAACTTACTTCTTGCTTGCCCTCAAGCAACAGAAAATAAGTAGAAGAGAGGTTTTCCGAAAAATGAATCGGGGTTTAAACTTCTTGCAAAGGTGCCTTTCAAATGAATCAATCTCGATGTCCTAGTTAACAGTTCTAAAATGCTATGCTTACACTCATACTCCAAAGAACTTAGCCATACTCATCACACAAAGAAATTTAAATCATGACTCTCCTATTCCTAACAATCAAAGAAACTCATCCTTTAACATTCATTAACATTAGAACCATGAATCAAACTTATGCACTTTAAAGCAAAACACATTTGGCTAAGGGTGAAGGTTATGAGCATTGAATGATTTCATTTGAAAAGGGTTTATAATTAGAATAAGGGTTTCTCTCAAAAATGGTTGAACTTGTGCATAATGCTAAAGGTAAAGACAATTTATGCATACATGATTAGATTCTCATCTACCCATGTAAACTAACAAACGATCATAAACCCCTCTCATTTAACAAGTTTTATCCTCACTCACCACTTAGAGTCTACCCTTTTTCTTCACAAGACTTAGCAATCCCCAATTCGAAACAAAAAAAATTTTAAACTTTTTAGGCTAGTGAAAAGGTTTTGAAAACAATTTTTCTCTTTAAATATTTCTTATTGGTAGCTCTCTTATTTTTTTTTCTTTATCTTTTTTTTTCTTTTTATTTTTATTTGACACTTAGGCTCTTTTATTCCTTTTTCTTTTCTTTTTCTCCTTTTTTTTTATTTTATTTTGGGAGAGCTACCTCCTGAAATTTATTAGAGCATACTTAGAACCTTTCACTTAAAACCCATTTCTTTCTTTAGAACACCAAGTTCTTTGAAACCGAGAACAAATAGAAAAGAAAACAACCCCAATGATCACCTAAATTTATCCTAAGCCTATACCTAGCTTCAAAATGCAAAGCTAGCAATCATATGAGAACCAAATCATGTCGCCTAAACCTAACACTTTATGCCAAGTTCAAACCAAAAGGAAGGCCTCACAAAGATGTCACACAAGAACATTTGGCTTCAAAGAAGGGTAAGGTTCAAGGAGGGAGTTCTACTTAGGCTCACAAAGAGTGGTAAAAAGGAAGAAGAGAGCCTAAATATTTTAAAACCATGTGTTCATTTTCAAATGCATAAGGATGATAATTAGAATTTCAAATTAAGGTTCTCACTTATTAGGACAAGTTTCAAATCATGAGAGTTCAATTCAAGCAACGAAAATCCTAACAAGTGATCCAAGCATGGTAAGAACTTACTTTCAAAGCATAGACAAAGCATTAGAGAACTATTAACTAGGGCATTGAAACAATTCATAAGTAAAAACACCTTTTTAAGAAACTCTAATCCCTTATGCAAAATGCAAATAACCTAGATGCTATGAGAAACTCTAGACTCAATCCTAACATGTTTTGACAAGATGAATGCAACTACATGAATCTTCGAAAACATTTTAAAAAATTTACCAATTTTTTCATAAACTAAAGACTCAAGGATGCTAAAGGAAAATAAGATCACAGAACACAAGTCAAATCACACATGTACTCCCCCAAACTTGCTTGAAACCGTCCTGGTGGCAAACTCATTCGAAGGAGTAGCAAAACACAAAGCAAAAAGAAGCAAATATGAGCGGTTATGTACAATGGAAGAAGGTTGTTACCTCTGGTCTAGTCTCGGCTGGAACTTGGGGATGTTCCAAAGGAGCTAGAGACTATGGTCTTGCCTTTGTCGGCTGGTTCTTGGAGAGAGTGGCGCGCCGGCTGAATGGTGCTTCCTTGGGTCTCGCGGATGACAACTCCACCGGTTGAGAGCCTTCTCTTCTCGGGTTGTTGCACCTCTTGACTTGCAGCTTTCTTAGGCGAGCCTCCCTGAAGTGCCTTGACTTTCTTTCCAAGCTTCTTGAGCATCTTGCCTTGCCACTTGTTGATCTTCCTTTGCATCTCCACAACAGATGCTAGGAACTTCTCAGTTTTTGTCCTCGGCTCAAAGTCTAACTTTGGAAGTGTGTAGGCCTCGGGCATCTCATCTTCCGTGACAGGAGACTCGGACCTTTGACGAGAGGCAATCGCTGAAGCAGGTGGTCCTCCTAGAGGGGCAAAGCATTCCTCCTCCGTGGGCAAGAACTCGATGTTCCCAACACCAAGCAGCTCGGTTTCATCTTTGTTAGGCAGGATGCACACTCTCTTCTTGTCTTCGTCGTCTATGAAGAGGTAGGCGTAGAACCCTTCCGCTGGCGTGCGTCCCAAGCTGTCAGTATTCCTCATGTATGCCTCGTCCATGAAAGCTCTGGCTGGTACATGGGCGAAGTCGTGAATGGGCACACCAGCTTACAAGAACAGAGGAGTGAGAAAACCGCCAATGTAAGAGGAAGTTGCCTTGCACCGCAAGGCATAAGCCTTGTATTTCACCAAGGAAGCCGCAAGCACACATCCGTAGTTCACTTCATCGCCGAGTGTATAGGCTTGACGGCCAACCTTGATGTAGAGGCGACCTTGAGAAGGGACGGGTGTGCTAGGATTCTCGTAACGGAACTCCATCGTGGCAAGGAAGTCTATTGTCACTTCTGGAATGGTTGGGCAATCCATCCGTGACAGACATCTTAGGCCAATGTTCTTGAGGAGTTGGTCGAAATCCCCAAGAATCCCTAGCTTGGACAACAGCTCTCGATCAGCAAACTTGGTAGGCTCAAACCGAAGCCGTTCCAGCCGTTTCTTGTCCCACTTCTCATCCTTAGTCTATCTGACCCTCTCTTGAACTGCCACCTCTTGTCCTTCTCCTATTTGTGCTATCTCTTCTCTTGTTCTCTTGGGGGCCATTGTTCCTGAAACAAGTTTCTAAAGAAGTTTGATAAGCAAAACAGCGGTTTGATGAAAATGAGAGAAGAGAAGGAGAGAACTTATAAAAACTACCCTAGAATTTTGGGGAATTAATAAAAATTATCGCTAAATAAAGGAGAATCATATCTTTAGATACCAAAAAAATCTAGAATTATTCCTTTTACTTAGCTAGTTTTTAAAAATCAAAACCGACCCTATATTCTAGAACAATATCTTGCGAATTTAAAGGAAGTTTTCCTAAAAATAAATCATTAATTTTTGAAAATACCTTTGCAAGAAATGTAAAAGATCTTTGCTAGCTTCTGAAAACCGAAACTCTCACTCTCTTTGTTTAAAAATTTCGAGAAAAACAGGAATGAGAGGGTGAGAGGTTGTTGAAATATTTAAAGACTAGCAAAGAGCAAAACCATGGGTAGTAAAAGTGGTTTTTCTGACAAAGTCTTGGTCAAGGCACATCTTTCATGGTCAAAGATGCTTGCCTTGACCAAGTTTTGAATTTAAAAGTTGGAGGAAAAAGAGTAAAGGAGGGAAAGAAAATGTGACCTCGGCATGAGATCGAGTCCATTTGGTCGATCTAGGACTCGATCTCATGCTCATAATGGGTTAGATCGAGAGGGTTACTCGATTTGAGACTCGATTTATGGTGAATCGAGTCTTGGATCGATTGGCTCTCTCGATCATTGAGATGTTGGCTCCACGGCTAAGTCCTCATGATCGAGCTATGTCCTCGATTTAGGGGTCGATTTGGCACAGATCGAGTGATGGATCGAGTCAAGTGATCGATCCGTTTTCAACAGATTTTCCTGAGAGAAATTAGATCGGTCGATCCGTTTTGGATCGATCGATCCTTTTTCGTTAAGGTCGATCTTGTCACTCGTTCTCGTCTAGATCGACTGGCTCCTCTCGATTCGCTGACTCGATCTAGCAAAGATCGAGTCAGGATCAGTCGATCTAGCACTCGATCTCTAGCCTTATCTTAACCCATATCGCCTCTTCTAGACTTCAAGATCAAGGTTTAGACTCCTCATACCTGTTCCTACACATTTGCAGAATAAAAACATAAAACTGAAAGGGAAATGAAGCAGAAATATGTATAAGATAAACATGGGAATGCCTCCCAAGTGCGCTTTCTTTAACGTCTTTAGCTAGACCTTACTTGGTTTAAGCGGATGGTGGGTCTTGGAGAAGCACAGAGGTACTCTCCTTGTCATAGCCATCTGCCAAGTAAGGCTTGACTCTGTGTCCATTGACGGTGAATGCACTGCCACTTTTTTCCATCAGAGTAACAGCTCCATAAGGCAACACTTCTTGAATCACGAACGGTCCGCTCCACCTTGACTTCAGCTTGCCCGGGAAGAGTTTGAGCCTTGAGTTGTACAGCAACACTAAACCTCCTTCCTTAAGCTCCTTGGCAACCAACTTCTTGTCATGAGTCTCCTTAGTCCGCTCCTTGTATATCTGAGAGCTCTCGTAAGCGTTCAGTCTTAACTCATCCAGTTCGTGTAGCTGAATAAGGCGCCTCTCTTGAGCAGTCTTGAGGTCAAAGTTCAGCCTCTTCACAGCCCACAACGCACGGTGTTCCAGCTCAACCGGGAGATGACAGCCCTTGCCATAGAGTAGAGTGAAAGGAGTTGTACCAATCGGCGTTTTGAAGGCGGTACGGTAGGCCCAAAGAGCGTCGTCCAGCTTCACTGCCCAGTCTTTCCTTGTTGCTCCGACAGTCTTCTCTAGTATAGCCTTGATTTGCCGGTTGGAGACTTCCACTTGACCGCTTGTTTGAGGATGATACGGTGTAGCCACCTTATGCTTAACTCCATACTTTCTCAAGAGATTCTCAAAGACCTTGTTTATGAAGTGGCTTCCCCCATCGCTTATAACAACCTTGGGTACCCCAAACCTCGGGAAGATGATACTCTTGAACAGCTTGATTACCACCTTAGAGTCATTTCTAGGGGAAGCAACTGCCGCAACCCATTTAGAGACATAATCCACCACTACTAAGATGTATTTGTTGCCATATGAAGAAGGAAATGGCCCCATGAAGTCTATGCCCCACGCGTCGAACACGTCAACCTCGAAGATGGGAACTTGAGGCATTTCGTTCCTCTTAGTGATATTCCCTGCTCGTTTACATGCCTCACAGCTCTTCACAAACTCGTGTGCATCTTTAAAAATGGACAGCCACCAGAAACCGGCTTGCAACACTTTCGTGGCAGTCTTGAATGAGGCGAAATGTCCTCCGTAGGAAGAGACATGGAAATGATAGAGGATGTCCCTAGCTTCTTCCTTTGTAACACATCTCCGGTACAAACTGTCTACTCCTCTCTTGTATAAGTAGGGCTCGTCCCAAAAGTAATCACTAGCCTCTCTCATAAACCGCTTCTTGTGATAGCTGTTGAGATGTGTTGGCTCCTCACCACATGCTAGATAGTTCACTACATCAGCATACCACGGTAGATCCTCTTCTTTGAAACTCAACACCTCCTCAAACCTCCCTTCTAGCTTTCCACAAACAGCCGTGGTAATCGCCATGAGCTGCTCTTCTGGAAGAGAGTCATTTAAGGGGAGAGACTTGTTGATCCTTAGCCGTGAGAGATGGTCAGCGACTCCGTTTTCTATTCCTTTCTTGTCTTTAATCTCCATGTCAAACTCCTGGAGTAAGAGAATCCATCTTAAGAGCCGAGGCTTAGTGTCTTTCTTCGAGTAGATGTATCGCAAGGCAGCGTGATCCGTGTATACAATAGCCTTGGAACCAACAAGATATGATCTGAACTTCTCAAAGGCGAACACTACTGCAAGCAAATCCTTCTCCGTAGTGGTGTACCTTGTTTGCGTGTCATCCAAGGTTCTTGAAGCATAGTAGATCACGTGCAGATTCTTGTCTTTCTTCTGACCAAGAACGGCTCCTACGGCGTAGTCACTAGCATCACACATGATCTCAAAGGGAAGAGACCAGTCTGGTCCTTGGACTATAGGAGCTGATGTAAGGGCTTCCTTGATGGTTACGAAAGCTCTCAAACATTCCTCATCAAACACAAACTCAGCTTCCTTGCACAACAACCGTGTAAGAGGGTGTGCAATCTTGGAGAAATCTTTGATGAAGCGCCTATAGAACCCTGCGTGTCCCAAGAAGCTTCTGACTCCCTTAACATTAACCGGTGGCTCAAGACCCATCATGACTTCCACTTTAGCCTGATCAACCTCAATGCCCTTCTCTGATATCTTATGACCAAGCACGATCCCTTCCTTAACCATAAAGTGGCATTTCTCCCTGTTCAGCACCAAGTTTGTCTCTTCACAACGTTTTAGTACCCTGCAAAGATTCAACAAACACGTAGAAAAGGACGCACCGTAGACAGAAAAGTCATCCATGAACACCTCTACCATCTCCTCTATTAGATCGGAGAAGATCGACATCATACACCGCTGAAACGTAGCCGGTGCATTACACAATCCAAACGGCATCCTTCGATATGCGAAGGTACCGTAGGGACATGTGAAGGTCGTCTTCTCCTGATCATTTGGGTGAATTGGTATCTGAAAGAAACCGCTATACCCATCGAGAAAACAATAGTAAGGGTGATTAGCAAGTCTCTCGAGCATTTGATCAATAAAAGGCAAAGGGAAATGGTCTTTCCTAGTCGCAAGGTTAAGTTTCCTATAATCAATACACATCCTATGACCAGTAATGGTTCTAGTAGGGATAAACTCATCCTTTTCATTCCTTATGACCGTGATCCCTCCCTTCTTAGGCACCACGTGTACAGGAGAAACCCACGTGCTGTCACTTATGGGATAGATCACGTCAGCCTCTAAAAGCTTAAGGATTTCTTTCTTAACAACCTCTTTCAAATTATGATTCAAACGCCTTTGATGTTCTATAGAAGAGGCATTCTCATTATCCAAGTGAATCCTATGAGTGCAAAGCATTGGTGAAAGGCCCTTGATGTCACTTAAAGAGTACCCAATGGCCTTCCTATACTTTCTCAGCTCAGCAGGAGCGAGTGCAACTCATAATCACTTAGGTTTTCATTCACAATCACGGGATAGGTGTTATTAGGCCCTAAGAAAGCATACCTTAGCCCTTTTGGGAGCTCCTTAAGGTCCACCTTTGGGGCTAACAGCTCACTCCAGTCATCCTCGTGGCTGTTGTTGTTGCTTTCCTCCTTGGAACCCTCCTTAGACCTCGAGGCATGGCCCTTCAGACTGCTTTCCTCCATCGTTATCCCTTCTGAAATCGAGTCCTCCAGTCGATTCTCCTCTCGATGTCGTCTAGATCGAGCCATTTCGCTCGATTCACTTACTCGATTTGATGTGGATCGAGTAAGGGATCGAGACGCTGAGTCGATCTCTTGATTGGACCCCATAATGATCGGGAGGTCTCTCTCGATCGTCGACTCGATTTGTTTTCCTGGTCGAGCATTCGTCTCGATCTGTTCGTCGATTGTTGCACTGGATCGAGTTGTGTTCTCGATTGCCTTGTCGATCTGACTCCTGGATCGAGTGATAGCATCGATCTCGGGGTCGATCCCTAGCAGCAACCTTCATCATTCTTAACAATCCTCCTGGAATCCAGCAGGTTGACGTACTCCTAGGTCCTCTGGTCCACATAGCCAAACTCCCTTGGCTCCTTAGTCAGTACTAGCTTCGGATGGTCTTCTAGAGCCAGCTCTTCCAGCAACTCATCCGCTAAAGCATCCATCGTTTCAATGTAGAAAGCTTTCCTTTCAATGGTCGGCTTCTTCAGAACCTCATTGATGTCGAAGTCAAGCCTTATCTCCTTTCCCAAATGCAAGGCAATCTTCCCATTCTTCACATCTATGATAGCCCCGGCGGTTGGAAGGAATGGTCTCCCTAAGATGAGTGGATCCTTAGGCTCTTCATCCATCTCCAATACGACGAAGTCTGTAGGCACGTTCACACCTCTGATTCGCACCGGTAAATCTTCAAGCAGCCCCACTGGTAGCCTCACACTCCTATCAGCATGTACCAACGAGATCCGACAGTCTTTGAAACGAGTAAAGCCAAGCTTCTTAGCCACGGAGTGAGGCATCAGGTTTATGCTAGCTCCGAGATCACATAAGCAACTCTTGAACTCTAGAGGACCTAAAGCGCAGGGTATAGTGAAGCTTCCAGGGTCTCCCAACTTCTTAGGGACTATCTCCTTATGTATCACAGCACTACACTCTTCACTTAGAACAAGTACCTCCTTGCTTTCCTTGTTCTTCTTCACGAGAGTGTCTTTGAAGAATTTGGCGCATTTAGGCATCATTGCAAGGCAGTCAACGAGAGGTAGCTTGATCTCCACGTCCTTAAGATGCTTCTCAAAGAGGATTCTATGCTTCTCTATGAGTTGCTTCTTGAAGCGGCCAGGGAAAGGCAGCTTAGGTACATACGGTGGAGGCACATAAGCATTCTTCTCCTTAGTGGTTTGCTCAGCTTTCTTCTCAGCAACTGCTTTGTCTCCTCTTCTTGACCCTTGGATCCAAACGTTGTCAAAGTTAATCTCATCATCATCAGCCGAAGGTTTACCCTCCCCCTCTTGAATTACAACGTCCTCGTTGTTCTTGGTAGAGACCGGAGGTTCGAGCTCTTTACCGCTTCTCAACGTTATGGCATTAGCATACTCCTTGGGATTCTGCTCACACTTTCCCGGAAGACTATTCTGACCACTCGTACTCGCTTTCCCTTTCTCTAGCTGCTTGATCTTGTTGTTTAAGTTGGTGATCTGAGTGGAGAAGTCAGTGAGAGACGAGTCTAGACGAGTGTTCATCTCGGCGAACTTCTGGTTTGTAGAGGCTTGCCCCTGTATCAGCTGTTGAAACATTGCTTGAACCGGATCAACATGTTGTTGCATCGGTTGTTGCTGCTGAGGTGCAAAGCCCGGAGGGTAGTTAGGTGTATAACCCTTGTTATTTTGATGTTGCCCTTGGAAGTTGTTCTGCCCTTGACCTTGGAAACCACCACTCGGTTGAAAACCTTTGTTGTAAGGGATGAAAGGTTTTGCTTGCTGAGCACGGTACACTTGAACTTTAGGGTTGGCTACGTTGGTGCTTCGGTAAGAGAGGTTGTTGTTCTGGTAGCCTTGGTTGTAGCCTTGAGGTTTGTAGTTGCTCTGTCCCGCCACCCAATTGGCTTCTTCTTGGCTCAACTCTAACTCCTCTTAGTTCTCTTCAGCTTCACCAACAAAGTGAACATGCTTATGATTGGCTAACACCAGCTTATCTATCTTCTCATGCAAAGATTTCAGCTCCTTTTTGTGAGACTCTAGCTCTGATCCTCTCGGTGCACGGTCATAATCTTCAGCGTAGTGGCCATCACTCAATGCCAAGTTTTCTATCAGCTCTATACCCTCTTCTACCTCCTGACCGAGGAAGTTCCCTTTGCTAGCTGTGTCAAGCAACAACCTGATCTTTGGTGAAGCTCCACAGTATATGGTACTGAGTAGTGTCTCCTCGCTGAACCCGTGATGAGGACATTGGATCGTGTAGTCTTTGAAACGCTCCATTGCCTCGTTGAATGTCTCATTGTTCCTTTGAGTGAAACCGCTGATTTCGCTTCTTAACCGTGCGGTCCTGGTGCTTGAGAAGAACTTTGAGAGAAAGGCCTTCTTACACTCGGCCCATGAGGTGATGGTGCCTTGAGGGAGGGTCTTCTCCTAATGCCCAGCTTTGTCTCCGAGTGAAAAGGGGAAGAGACGCAGCTTGAAAGCATCTTCGGATATGCCATTGATCTTTATCATCCCACATACTTGCTCGAAGTTGTCAAGGTGCTCCAAGGGATCTTCCATTGCTAATCCGTGGAACTTGTTGTTTTGCACCATGGAGATGAAACCTGGCTTGATCTCGAAGTTGTTGTTTTGTACAGGAGGAGGAGTGATCCCAAACCTATTGTGATGAGTATTGGGAGCATCTCCGGCTCCTATGATCCTTGGCGGTCTAGCCGCGTGTTGGGGGTTTCCATTGCCCCTTCCTGCTGCCCCCGTGAGCTGGAGGAGGTCCTTCTGGATGCTCGTGTTCAGCCATAGCTTCAAAGTCAACCAAACCGTGCTGAACAATCTCCTCAAAGGCTCTGGCTTGTTCTCTGACTCTCCTTTGCCGTGAGTGACCAAGCTGATGAATTTTGTCCAAGGGTTGTAGTAGATTGTTGTCTCCCCTTGAACGAAGATTCATGTACTTGAAAACACACGTTTGAGAGTAGAATGATTAGTAACTTGAAAAGGTAAAGACTTAGTCTTTGCTAAGTCCCAAATCTCTATGTTCTCTAAACAGTCCTAGTATGGCAACGGCGCCATTTGATAAACACTTTCTTAGCAAGGGTGAAAATGCAATGAGGTTATCAAACTCAAATGCAAGACATGTTGTAGTATAGCAAGCAAGAGAGAGTCAATCCATGCCTAGGATGGTAGAGAATGCAAAGAGAATACAAGGACTAATGCAAATCCAAGCGAAATGAGATGATTTATGAGAAAATCTCTAAAAACTAGAAGCAGCAACTTAAATAGAATGCAACCTATTTTAAAAATACTAGGAATGAAGAAACTACCACGAGGAACAAATAGATTAATTAAAGGACCAAGCTTCGAATTACTAAAATTCGACTAGTGGATCGACCATGAGATCGCAACTAGATCGAGCAATAACAATCGATCTCGTCTAAAAATGCAAGAACTGTAAAACTAATGACTAGGATGCTATCAAAGATCAAACGAATGACGAGATAAGATGTAAAGATGCTAAAAGAAAGGGCCTAGGGTTGAGATTCATAGTCAGGGGTTTCAAAGGTTCGACTTTGGGTTGAAAACTTTAAATCGACTCACTTTGTGAGGATCTCTAAGCCTTGAAAACTAAGCAAGATCTATCTGTGGCTTTCGGTATAGATCACTTCTTCATCATCTCCTCCAAACCCATGGCTTTTGGTGGAAAGAGAGGTCGAAGGGCATGGAAAGCAGATTTCAAATGAATGGCTTAACTAATCCCCCAAACTTCCATGGCTTTTGGGAAGGGGTAACTAGTCTCTAAGGTGTGATCTTCCGAGGCTCCTGAATCCTGTCAAGGTAAGGAACCTCTCGGATCATGAAGCCCTTGGCGTGAGAGTCTTCAAGCATTGAGATCTCAACACCTTAGAAGAGATAGCCGTTGAAAATGCTTAGAAAAACCCCAAGATCGAAACCCTTTAGACCCCTTAATCCTCTCAACCCCGAACCCAAATAAACTACTCACTACACATAAAGTAAATCAAGCTAAGCATGTAAAAGGAAACGATGAACATGAAAAGAAAACTAGATTAAGACGAAAATGATTCGATTACAAAGCTTAAGAAAAACTCAAGTTCGACAATGGTGTTCTTCACGAAAAACAGAGAGAAAACATAAAGAAAAAGATAAGGATTGAAAGTTGTCTAGGAAAAGGACG
This sequence comes from Thlaspi arvense, assembly GCA_911865555.2. Classification (NCBI taxonomy): domain Eukaryota; kingdom Viridiplantae; phylum Streptophyta; class Magnoliopsida; order Brassicales; family Brassicaceae; genus Thlaspi; species Thlaspi arvense. Next base: position 20,557,518 of record OU466860.2, read on the forward strand.
TCGCCGCCTTCCCAAAATGGCCAAAACAAGCTGATGGTCCCCCCTCGGTAGCGGCCAAAAGTGGTTGAAAGGACAGAGATCGACTCCAGGATCGAGCGGTTCTCTCGATCATATCTGGACATCGTGTCTTCGGCCTGATCTGGGTCTCGATCATCATCGGCGACTCGAGTGTTGCATCCGATCTCGGTATCGATCTTCGGCTGGATCGAGTGGTGTACTCGAACTGGCTCTCGCTCTGCATGGCGTCATTCACGTCCGTACCGTTTGATCGACTGCTTCACTCGATCTTTTTCTCGATCATTCTCCTTGGATCGCCTGGTTGGCTCGATCTTCTGGTCGATCACCTCCTAGATCGACCGGCCATGCTCGATCTGCTCCTCGATCTCTGATCCTTAGCATATATCCGAGCTCCCACGAACTGCTACATCAGCCTCAACATGTCCACGAACCTCCACGACTCCAAAGCAGCCAGAAACAACCTGAATGTGATGCAAAATGCAAGGAACATGCGTATGCTGGTGCAAGAATGCTCTAGGACTCTAAGTGATGCAATATAACCTATAATGTGATACAAATGCATGAAAAGCTAACTAATGAGTATGCAAAATGTATGCAATATGCAGTAACATCAGAGATTCCTCTTATTGATGCAGTCAAGCTTACACCTGCACTAAGAAGGTATGTCAAGAAAATGGTTGTGAATGGTGTAATCATAGAGGAAGGAGCATTGCTTACCAGAGACATTAGTGTAATTCTCTTAGGTACAGTTCCAAAGAAGAAGAAGAAGGTGATTGTTTCCGAACAAGTCAATGTTATCATTCAAAGCAGTATTTCAGAGAAGCTACCTGATCCAGGAAACTTTGTGCTGGATTGCTCAATCTCAGCAGGACGGTTTCCTCATTCTCTTTGTGATCTAGGATCAAGTAATAACTTGATGCCTTTCTCTATTGCTGTTAGACTTCGAATGACTGATTTCAAGCCAGCTGGGATGTCTCTTATCTTAGCTGATCAATCCATAAGAACCTCAGAAGACATCTTAGAGGATGTTCCTGTTAACATTAAAGGCTGCATGATTCCCACAGACTTTGTGGTTTTGGAATATGCTGAAGAACCTAAAGATCCTCTTTTTCTGGGAAGATCATTTTTGGCCACAGCTGGGGCCATCATTGATGTGAGAAAGGGAAAGATATAGCTTGATCTTGGTGATGTTGTCATGAATTTTGACATGGATATGCTGAGAGGAAAATCCACCATTGATGGTCAGACTTTTTCTGTAAGGACTTCCAGAGATGAAGAACCAGTCATGGAGCATTCAGAAGACATTACTTGGGTATGTCAATGAATCAGATGCTAGTGGGCAAGTGAACAAGATGGCTGTTCAAAGAGCAATATCTGAAACTTCTGTGATATTTTTTGGGTTTGAGGATTGGAGTGGAGATCATATATTCAAGACTAGGCTCGAAAAAGAGGTTCCAATCAACGACAAGTTGCTTGAGGAAGACGAGTTTGTGATGGAGGCAAGGATTGCAGAGATGAACTGCAGGAAAATTTCAGAAACCCGACCGCAGGATCAGTGGCGATCGTCACTGACCTGGTGTTGCTCGTCACCAATACGGACACAAAGGTGAAGCCAGATCCTTCCGAACCGACAATTCAACATTCCAGAAACCAGAAACCTCCAACAAAGCAAAGGTTTGCACTTATCAATAAGAACTTAAAAGATGCAAAATCTACTTCTCACTTATGCAAGCAACGAGATTCTTGTAGAAAGCTTGGTGTTTCTTTTGATGATTCTGCAGGAAAAAGAAATGTCTCCTGATGTTCCTCACTTCCTTGGAATAGTTCATGCACCTACTGCTTATACACCACCATCAATGCGGAGACATTTTTCTCCAAGGCATTTACTGCCAGCTTCTGTTCCACCAGCTGTCTGAGCAGCATTCAAAGTCAAGCTAATGACTTTAAACAAGCTCTTAGTGTGAGGAAACCCACTGGTAAGTTCCCTAGTTTTCATGCTTTAGTTTTTTTTCGTTTTCTAACATAAAAAAAAACAAAAAAAAAGAAGAAGAGCAGAATTATTTGAGCAGACCCGAGCTCACCACTAGGTGACAATCGTCACCACGCTCGTCACCCCATCCTTCGCGAGTTACCACTTTTATCTCTGCTGATTTCGTTCTGTTTCTCCAATTTTGACCAACTCTGGGCTTAATAATACTGGGGACAGTGTTGTTTAAGTCTGGGGTAGGTGGCTACTGACGTTGTGTATATTTTGATTTGTTTTGAGAGTCTTAAAGTTGAGTCAAAAACCTGTTTTATATAGTCAAAATTTTGAAACTGTCAGTTTTTCTTGGAACTAACCACAGAACATTGATGCTTATGAGAACCATTGCCACAGTAGTTGATTACAAGTCTTACTAAGTTGAAAGCCATAGGTAGATCAGTCTAGCAATGAAGGTTTAGGTTTTTAGAGAATCTGGATATTTTGCTGTTAAGTCCACCTTAATGAACTTTAAACTTCTTATCTTGGGGCTTGATTCTCATTGATCTTGATTCTCTCTTTCAACACTGACAAGAATGTTTAGATGCAGTCTCTCTTTGATCTTCCCTGATACAGCTTGTAGAGTTGAAGTCTAATGAATGGTGCATCATGACCCTGTTTCTTTACAAGGAACAATAGTAGTGAACACTCATGAACCTGTCTCCTCACAAGGAACACAAGTATTGAGTAGCAAATGAGAAAAGAAGTTGTGATGTCGAAAAAATCAAAAAAATAGATCAAGGGAAGAGAAGATAGGAGAGCTGTGTTGAGATTGCTTTGTTCAGTGTTTAGGAAGGGGAAAGAATCTATAAGTGATTAAATTTATAAAACCTTGATGAGATATCACATTTATAACGAGTTAGCAGTAGAGATTTCGGATTTCTTGAAGGGGCTTGAACTGGATTTGAGAGATTGCTAAGCTTGTGATTATTAGACTGAAATTTGATCTTGTGTTGGCTCTGTGGTATGTGGATTCGAAAGTGTTGATCAATGTCGTGTTCCTGATGTTAAGCTGACTATTTCTGTTTTCAAACCTCGGCCTTGTTCTTTGTCTGATGTTCGCTTGAGGGCAAGCAAAAGCCAAATCTGGAGGAGTTGATATATCATGGTTTTTATGGTTTTTAACCATGGTATAAGTCCTTTTTATTGAGTCTTTTTAGTCTTTTTAGAGTCCTAGTAGAGTCTTTGCAGGTTATAGCATGTCTGGAGCACAATTGGGAGATTTGGAGCTTTTTAGGGCACTGTAAGAATCAACCCCGAAGTTAGCAGCTCGGAAGCGTTACATTGGCTTTGGTGACGATCGTCACCACTTATGGGTGACGCTCGTCTCCCATTTCTGAAGAGAATCACGAAGCCTTATTAAAAGATGGAGAAGAAATTGCAGTTTTAGCCCAGAAGTTTCATTCATTTCAACAAGGCCCCAGTTTGTTTTTAGCTTTTATATTAGATATTTCAGCCACTTTTTTGTCTGTATCTTATTTTCTAGAGAGTTTGAGAGAGAGATTTGTAGCAGAGCTTTTGGAGAGACAAATCAGACTCCTTCAGAGCAGATTTCAAAGACGTTTATCTTTATTTCTTAATTCTTTTATGCAATCTATTCTATTCATGATGTTTTCTCAATTCACCATGTCTGAGTAGATTGTTAGTTAAGTTCGGGTTTTTCAAAGGTTGATGAAGAGTTTGTAGAATTGCTAATTACTAGGGAAATCTATTAGTTCTTCATATATGCTTGCATTAATATCGATTTCTAAGAATAATCATCTAGATTTCGAAACCCTAGGTTGTTTAATAGATGTGAAAATATTGTTAATCACCTGAACTAGTATTAGATCAGCAAAACGACAACTTGCAAAGAGATTTGACTTAGGAGTTTTGTGAACAATTGAACCTGAACATTAGTGCATGTTTAGATTGTTAGAGTTTGCAAAAAGATTTGAAACTCTGTGATTTAGGCATAGATAACTTCTGCAATGAGAATTGATTAGTTATATAATTGTGTTTCAACTTCTAGACGGTTTTAATTCATTCATGATTGCATGCATTTTACATTCTCGGATTCAACCTGCGAATTATCCTGACTTAGCACCTTTAGCTTTCTAAACTTAGATCAATCAATAAATTTTGCCTCCTTTCATTACTTTAGTTATTTCGCATTACATACATTATTTACTGATTAGCTTAATCTGAACCTGAACTCTATAGTGTAGTTTACTTACTCCCTTGGGATGCAATAACCCCCTGTGCTACAACTGCATTGTTGTGCACTTGCAGTAGTTTTATTTTGGTAAAACTTGAGCCCTATAACTCTTTTTAGGGCTTGATATTCATTGATCTTGATTCTCTCTTTCAACACTGGCAAGAATGTTTAGGTACAATCTCTCTGTGATCTTTCCTAATACAGCTTTTTAAGAGTTTAAGTCTATAGAATGGTGCACGAATCTGTCCCCTCATAAGGAACAACAGTAGTGAACACTAATGAACATGTCTCCGCACAAGGAACACAAGTATTGAGTAGCATCAGTTCTTAGGCTGTAAAGAAAAATAAGAAAAGAAAGTTGAAAAATCGATAAAGAAAAATCAAAAGAATATAGATCAAGGGATGAAAAAATATGAGAGGTGTATTGAGATTGACTTGTTCTGTGTTTAGGAAGGGAAAAAATCTATAAGTGATTGAGTTGATAAATCCTTGATGAGATATCACGCTTAGATAAATGAAAGGAGTTAACAGTAGAGATTTCGGATTTCTTGAAGGCGTTTGGACTGTATTTGAGAGATTGCTAAGCTTGTGATAGTATACTGAAATATGATCTTGTGTTGGCTTTGTGGTATGTGGATTCGAAAGTATTGATCAATGTGGCGTTCCTAAGGTTAGCTGACAGTTTCTGTTTTTAAACCTCGACTCTGTTCTAAGTCTTATGTTTGCTTCAGGGCAAGCAAAAGCTAAGTCTAGGGGAGTTTATATATCATGGTTTTTATGGTTTTTTACCATGATACAAGTCCTTTTTATTGAGTCTTTTTTGTCTATTAAGAGTCCTAGTAGAGTCTTTACAAGTTATAGCATGATTGGAGCACAACTGGAGGTTTTGGAGCATTTTGGATCAAAGAAAGAATCCTTCCCGAATGAGGCAACTGAGAAGGCGTTGTTATGCACTAGCGTTGATCGTCACCACTCAAGGGTGACAATCGGCACCCACATCTGAGAAGGGTCGCGCGGTTCAATTAAAAGATGGAGAAGAATTTACACTTTTGGACCTGAAGTTCTATTATTTGCAAAAGTGTTTCATTCGTGTTTTTGCTTATATATTAGGTTTTTCAGCCATTCTTTGGCTGGTATCTTGTATCTGATTTTCTAGAGAGTTTTTGAGAGAGATTAATTCAGAGCTTTGAGGGAGACAAACTTTGTACTTTTTTAGAGAAGATTTCGAACCCTTGTTTCTCTCTTCTTATCTTTTTAATGCAGTTTATTTCAGTTACGATTTGTTTCATCATCTCCATGTTTGAGTAATCTGTCAGTTAGGTTAGGATGAATTATGGGTTGATGAAGAGTTTGTAGAATTAGTAATTACTAGGGAAATCCATTGGTTTTTCATCTATACTTGCATTAATATCGACTTTTAGAACTGATCATCTGGAAAATCGAACAATAGGTTGTTTAATAGATGTGAGAACATTTTTAATCACCTGAACCAGTATTAGTTAAGCAAAACTACTATTTGCAAAGAGATTTGGCTTAGGAGTTTTGTGAACAATTGAAATCTGATCATTAATGCTTGCTTGATTTGTTAGATTTGAAATTCTTTTATTTAGGCATAGATAGCTTCTGCAATGAGAATTGATTAGTTATATCATTGTGTTTCAAGTTCTATACGGTTTTAATCATTCCGCGATTGCATGCATTCTACATTCTCGGATTCAACCTGCGAATTATCCTAGCTTAGCGTTTTTAGCTCTATGAACTTTAGAGCAATCAACAAAATCGCCTGTTTTTAATTACTTTGTTATTTCGCATTACATTCACTCATCATTGGTTAACTTAATCTGAATATAAATTCTATAGAGTAGTAGCTTACTCTCTTCGGATTCGATAACCCCTTGTGCCATAACTGCATTGGTGTGCACTTGCAGTAGTAATATAATTGGGTAAAACTTAGGCCCTATCATTCATGCCGTGTGAGTAGTCTTTTTGGGTCTCAGATGGGTTAAACGGGGTGAGGGAACACTCGGCTTTAATTTCCTGCTTAGTGTTATATCATGGTTCTCATGGGGTTTTGACCATGATATGAGTCTTGTTTATGGAGTTTTTTTTGTATTTTTCGAGTCTACAGGTTTAGGTACATTTGAAGCATAATTGTGGATTTCGGAGCATTTTGGAGCTATCATGGAGAAGTTGCTGAAAATACCAACTAGGAGCAGTATTTGGTGCATGGTGTCGATCAACACCTACCACTTAGTGTCGATTGACACCGATGATCGACGCGAGCTGGTGTTTAAAAGATCTTTGAAGAATCCCAACTTAGCCCAGAAGTTTCCCACTATTTGCAAACTTGCCCCACTCGTGTGTAGTTGTGTATTTAGGTTTTCAGAGCCAATGTTAGGCTATTATCTTGTTTTCATTAAGACTTAGAGATAGATTAGATCAAGAGCTTTTGGGGAGACAATTCCGTACTCTGTTAGAGAAGATTTTTGAACCCCTTTAATCTTTACTAAATTATTGTAAAGTAATTTACTTCAGCCATGATTTGTTTTTCAATTTCTTTGTCTAAGTAATCTGCTAGTTAGGTTCTGTGTTACTCAAGGGTTGTTAATGAATTGCTAGAACTGCATGATTGCTAGGATAAATCCTTTTGTTCTTCATCTGGATTATTTTAACACTGATTTTAAGATTGGTCACACAGAAATCAGATCTTAGATTATTTAATAGATGTGAAAACATTGTTAATCACCAGAACTATCTTAGATGAACAAAATAACTAATTGCAAATGAATTGGGATTAGAGAATTTGTGAACAAATCGAACTTGAACTTTAATGCTTGATTAGATTGTTTGAATCTGCAAAGGAATATGGAATTCTAGGATTTAATTATAGATAATTTTTGCAACGGAGGTTGGTCGAATTGACATTTGTGTTTTCAAAATCCAGAATGGTTTTTATAATTATCCTTTCAATCTGTAGTCTGCGATTTATGTCAACCTTATGTCAATCTGCGAGTTTCCATTGCATAGCGCTTTGTCTCATTGATTTTAAGAGCCTACAAATCATCTGCTTACTTTTATTTGCTATTTTGTTTTACTATTTCGCTTTACTCTACATTGATTCACTAAGTTGAATTTGAACCAAAAGTCTGTTGTGTTGCTTAGCTGAATTTGAACCAAAAGTCTGTTGTGCAACAAACTTAAGTCTCTGTGGATTCGATACCCAAAATACTAAATTGACCTCTTAATTTGAGAGAGTATCTCTAAGCATAATTTGAGCATATCAAATTTAGGTGCCGTTACCAGGGACTTGATCGTTGCCTTTGGATTTCTAGTTTTAAAATTTCGACTAAGCTTATATTTTTGTTTACTAAATTTTTTGCTACTTCTCTTTTGTCTGTTTCAGGTGTATGCATAATCGCAGTACCAGAAGCAACAAAGAAAAGGAGCTTGTGACCATTAGCATTGAAGAGTTGGAAAGAACCAACATGAAAGCCAAGAAGCAAACTGCAATGGTTGATCCGATTATCTTGAGGACAGATGCAGAACGTCATTTGGTTGACAGAAAGGGAAACATGAGGAATGAATAGGGGCAGAGGATAGTTGCGAATGGCGCTGTTATTGAGGAAGAAGTAGTGCTGCCAGCTGGGCAGCATTAGCAACAACACACCCCAGGAGATTCTGCTTGGAACGCTGCGGGGCGTTTTCAACAAAGGACTTTGGGAGATTACAACAGGCCTGATCAGTTTTATGCAATCATAGCTGCAATTCGCCCTCCTCATTTCTAGATAAATAGTACACTCTTGTAGGCCAGCATGTCTTCCATGGTCTTCCACATGAGTACCTTATGGATCACATTGAAAAGTTTTAGGATTTGGTGACAAGCATCAAGGCTAATTGAATTAGCAATGACTTCCTGTTCTGTAAGTTATTCCCCTATTCTTTAGGTGGAGATGCAACATACTGGCTGAAACAACTAGAGCTTGGATCTCTGACCACTTGAAAAGACACCAAGAACACCATTCTCAACAACTTTTATGATGATGCAAGGTCAGAAGAGCTGAGGATCAAAATTGCATCCTTCTCCCAGGTACCTACTGAAGCCTTCAGGACTGCATGCTTGAGGTTCAGAACTTACCAAAGGGACTGCCCACACCACGGTTTTAATCAAGTACAACTGCTATACATTTTCTTCAGAGGGGTTGACTAGAGATATCAAATGGCCTTGGATGCTCCAAGCAATGGGAATTTCAACACTAGAATTCCAGCTGACGCCATCACACTGATAGAAAACTTGGCCTCTATCAATAGTACCAAGAATGCTGATTTTGAGAGACAGAAATTTGCTGGGAATGTTGGAAACAACCAGTTTGCTGTAGAGATGACTAAGTTGGACTATGTTCATAGTCATTTGGTGGGCAAGAAGTCTGTCCAGTTTGCTGCTAAAGTGGAGACATTTGAGCCAGTTGAAGAGCTTGAGGAAGAACTGATATCTCTCATAACTGCATCATATAAGCTTGCATATAGTTCATGCTTTAGTCTTCTCTTGCATGTTTTCCTTTCCTTTTATTCCATTTTCATTTGGTTTTAAACTTCGGTTGCATTTAAGTTGTACTTTGTATTTTCTTTGTAGAAGAAATGTTTTTAGGTACCTATGGAGCCTTTGGAGACATAGTGGAAGCTTGGGAATTATCTAGGTAGTTGCCCCAGTCAAGGAGAATCAAGAGGAGCCAAGGAAGTGTTTTTTGGGGTGCTTGTCACACGACATCTTTGGCCCAAGACTCACAAGAAGCATGGTGAGCATGGATGTCGACCATCACCAGATCGACATCAAGCACCCGAACTCAATGTCAGGCATGCATGGCGAGCACTCAGCTCGACATCCTCCTAATCCAAACCTCATTTATTTACAAGTTTTCCATTCTCTTAGGGTTTTTGTTTTTTACTATAAATAACTTTTGACCTAAAAATATTGAAGAGCTTGTTCTTGCTTCTAAATCTAAATGTTCTCCTAATTGCTTTTTGCTTTGTAAGAACAAGATTCATTTTTTAATCTAAGTTTTTATACTTCCAGTTTTTATCTTTCTTAATCTCTCTTCCTAACAATGTTTAACCCATTAATCTTTGTGGATTTGATGGTTTTGATAATGATTATTGAGTAAATTCAATATAGGAGCCAAGATATGGTAGATTAGGGGAATTTAGGGTTTGATTAAGGCTTCTTAGTGTTTAAGTTCATTGACTCCTCTCTATTAGACAGTTATTATGATAGATTTGTCTTGATCACATGAATTTAGAATTAGGCTTTCTCGTATGCCCACCAAGTGTTAGATGAATTGTTGATCATGTCTTTTAGAGGATTTACTTGTCTTAGCTCAAGGGATTGAATATCTAAGAAGTATTTTGGCTTGAATAAAATTGGTTTATACTTGCTTGCTATTGATTCTTGTTAGGATGTTTAGCAAAGTGTTAATGAACAAGAACATGGGTTTAGCTTGCTTAATTGTGAATTATATGCCTAGAAATTAACATTACTTGCTTGTTTGCATTGTTATTGAGATTGATAACATGCCTAGATGTGGTAGATTAGGGGAATTTAGGGTTTCATTAAGGCTTGTTGGTGTTTAAATTCATTGATTCCTCTCTATAAGACTGTTTTTATGCTAGATTTGTCTTGATCACATGAATCTAGGATTATACTTTCATTTATGCCCACCAAGTGGTTGATGAAATGTTGATCTTGTCTTTTAGAGGATTTACTTGTCTTAGCTCAAGGGATTGACTGTCTAAGAAGTATTTTGGCTTGAATAGAATTGGTTTCTGCTTGCGTGCTATTGTTGGGAATAAGTTCTTGTTATGATGTTTAGAAAAGTGTTAATCAACAAGAGATTGAGTTTAGCTTGCTTGATTGTGAATTCTATGCCTAGGAATTAGCATTAATTGCTTTTTTGCATTGTCAATGAGATTGATAACAGCCTAGTATTACATTTGAATTCCCCAAACTCAATAACTACATCTAGGATCCTTGCTTTCATTTATTGAATTTTGAATTTGCTTATTGCTCTGTTTTATTTGCTCTGTTTTGTGCTTGATCATTGCTTAGTTATTGCTTTCATTAGTCTTGTTTACTCTTAGTGGATTATTTTAGTAGTTTAAACAACTCTCTTCCCTGATTTAGCTTGATTTAATGCTTCTATTGCATTTCTTATACATTCATCTTAAACCTATGGATTTAACAAAACCCATACTACAATGACTGGTACAAGTGTAATTGAGAAAGATACTCAAAAACTCTTGTATCAATTTGGCACCGTTGCTATTGGGTCTTTGTTTGGATCATTGGGATTTGTAAAAACTCTAAGATCAAGCTTTTATTTGAATTTGGTTACTAACTCTGTTTTACTATTGGTTCTCTCTTAAAGGTATATGAAGTTGAGGTATAAAGGCAATAAGAATCTGCTGTCTTATCAAGATAACATCTTGCAAGTTAAGAGAGCTTTGAGAGCAAGCAGAGAAAGATAGAGGCTTCAGAGGTTTCAGTAGCTGAATATGGATCAAGGTGTGGATGATATGAGGTTTTAAGGTCCACAAGGAGCTCCAGGAGTTCGGGGAGTTGCTGGCATTCAGGGTCAACAAGGAGTCCAAGGAGAGCAAGGTCAAAGAGTACCTGCACATGCACCATGCCCCATGAGGCCTATAGGTGCAGGTAATGCCCACAATGCATACAATAACAGAAATGGCATCATTCCTCCACCTTTCCCAAACAATAACTTTGAAATCAAGTCAGGCCTAATCTCTATTGTGTAGAACAACAAGTTTCATGGTCTCCCACTAGAAGATCCCTTGGACCATGTGGACAACTTTGACAGGCTTTGCAATATGACAAAGATCAATGGGGTTAGTGAAGACAGTTTGAAGCTCAGGTTATTTCCATTCAGTTTGGGAGATAAGGCACATCTTTGGGAGAAGAATCTTCAACAAGGAAGCATAACCAGTTGGGAACAATGCAAGACAACCTTGCTAGCTAAGTTTTTCTCAACCTCTTGAACTGCTAGATTGAGGAATGAGATATCTGGTTTTGCTTTAAGGACCAATGAGAGTTTTGGTGAACCATGTGAGAGGTTCAAAGGGTACACACTTCAGTGCCGCCACCATGGTTTTTCACAAGCTTCACTCCTCTCTACTCTCTATAAGGGCGCTTTCCCAAAGATTAAAATGCTGCTTGATAGTGCTTCTAATGGTAAGTTTCTCTCAAAGGATGTTGATGAAGGTATAGAATTGGTTGAGAACCTTGCACAATCAGATGGAAATTACAATGAGGAGTATGATAGAACTCCTAGAAGTGCTAAGGATGAGCTTGAGTACAACAAGAAGGAGATCAAGGCTCTTCATGAGAAGATTGATCAGCTATTGAAGGAAAGGAAAGAGGTCAACTATGTTGGTGATATGGCTCAGCTTCAAGACCAGGAGGATTGTCAAGTGGAGGAGATGAACTATCTCGGGAACCAATGAGGTTACAACAATTAAAAATATAGGAACAATCCCAATTAGTCCCGTAGGAGTAACAATGTTCCCAATTCTCAGTATAAAGTGTATCCTCCTCAACAAGGACAACTATAAGCTGGCCAACAAAAACAAGGGAATTGCTACAGGACCACGCCCCGAGGTGATCTTCCAGGAAAGTGTAAAATGAATCCCAAAGAGTATTTCCAAGCTGTTAAGTCTGAAGTTGCTTTCACTCCTTTTGAAGAAGAGGATATTATTTAAGAGTTCATGTCTTTGTTCAATAAAGACATTGAAGCTCAATGTGAGCGAAAGAACTTGTCAAGGTTACTAAAGCTAAGAAGGAAGACAAAGCTGATGTTCTTCCAGTTTACAAACCTGATATCCCTTTTCCAGGAAGGTTCAAGAAACAGCTAGTGGAGAAGTACACCACTCTCTATGCTGCTCAAATGAAGCTGAGAGATATTGGTGTTGAGGATGAGTTAAAAGAGGCTCTAGCCAAAGCTAGAGCACCAGATATCAAAAAGCTCAACATCACCAAGCTTGGTGATCCAGGTTATTTCACTCTTCCTTGTGAGCTGAAAGGTAAGACCTTCAACAGTTTCCATTGTGAGTAGTCTAATTAGAGGGGTTTTATGATTAGATTAGTGATGTCTTGTGCTTAATATGATTGTCTTCTCTTTATTAAATGTCCATAACACTAGATTAGTCTTGGCCAGGCTTGTTTAATATCTTGGCATTATCTTATACATGATAAGTGTTTGATGAAATGTTGCAATGAGTCTTTTAGAGGATTTGTTCTCTTAGCCTAAGGAATTAGATGTCTTAGGTGCATTTTGGCATTATAGGATTGTAGTTCTATTCTCAATTCTTGCTGATCATGTGTTTCAGTAAAGGAATTTGTCTTGAATGTGTGCTTAGCAAAGTCATTAGTATCAAGGAATTGAGTTAGTTATATATGATAATCCTATTCTTAGAAGATAGCTTTGTTTGAATGGTTTTCTAGCATCACTAGTTTCGTTCTAATCCCCTCTTAGTCAATAACCCCCATCTTAGATCCTTGCTTTAAGATATTTTAATTTCCTGCTTTAAATCTGTGTTGCTTAGTCTTGTTTAGTGTGATCACAACTGCTTTCCTGAATTTGGCTTGACTTAAGTGATTTTCTGCATTCCTAGTGTCTTATCAACTCAGATGGATTGACACCTTTCATACTGATATCTGTTGTATTTACTCCATTTAGGCCTGCATTTAGTACATGTTTTGGTTTTCTTTTGAATGTTTTCCTTAGTTATTGTCTTACTTTCTTCTATTACTGATATCTCTTGTATTTACACCATTTAGGCCTGCATTTAGTACATGTTTTGGTTTTCTTTTGCATGTTTTCCTTAGTTTTTGTCTTATTTTCTTCTCCTTTTTGACTTAGGTTGCATTTAGGATATAGTTTGCATTTTTCTTGCATTATTGGATGTTTTTAGGTGCTTATAGAGCTAAAAGGAGGTTGGAGGAGCTTTGAGGATGATCCAAGAAGCTAGCTGGGCCAAATGGAGCAAAAGGGATCAAAGTAGACAATCTCTGCAGAGCTTTTCGGTCAGAGCATAGAGAACATCGATCAAGGGGGTGATCGATGCAAGATTTTCGGTGAGGAGCACTAATTAGGAAGTGACCAATACGAGCACATCGATCATCAGCATCGATCAAGAGTGATCGGTACAAACACCCCGAGTTAACTTCGGTCACTACAACGATCAATGCCTAGACCGATGTAACTCTACATCGACCAACCCTGACTATTGTAACTGATCGATGTAAACCCAGTCCGAACCTGTTTTATTTGCACTTTTGCCATTACTCTAGGGCTTCCTTCCTTAGGCTATAAATAGCCTCTTTTTCCAGATTTTCGACAAGTTTTGTCAATTAACTGTTCTAAAGACAAATCATTTGCTTTATTTAATATATTTGAGTATTTGCCTTTAATTCTTCTTTATTCTCTCTTTTAATAATGATTAACATCCTTTTCCTTTGTGATTTGGTGTTAAACATGAGTATTAGTGGGTAGTTTGCTTAGAGTTTCAAGATGTGGTAGATTAGGGGAATTGAGGACTTGATTAAGGCTTGTTTAGTGCTTCAGTTTATGTGTTCCTCTCTATTAATCTGTTCTTAAAGCTAGATTTGTCTTGATCACACTTATCTAGGTTGTTAGCTTTCTCTTATGCCCACCAAGTGTTTGATGAAATGCTGATCTTGTTTATTAGAGGATTTGCTGGCCTTGGCTCAAGAGATTGACTGTTTGAGGAGCATTTTAACTTGAATAGAGTTGTTATCTAATGCTTGCTTAATGTTTTAGCACTAATGAGAGTTAGTTCTTGTTAAGATGTTTAGCAAAGGGCTATTTTACAAGAGATTGAATATAGCTTGCTTGATTGTGAACCATGTGTCTAAGAACACCCATTGTTAGCTTGTTTGCTTGATCAATGTTGTTTGAAACATCATTAGTTAGTTCATAAATTCCCCAAAGTCAATAACCACATCTAGGAAGTTGCTTTTCTCTTATTTGAATTTCGGATTTGCTCTGTTTTGCTCTGTTTTGGTAGCTTGGTTTTGTTTAGTTTGCTCTTATCTTTACTCTCTTTGCTGCTTGATCATATTAGGTTATTAGATTGGTTGCTTAGGCAACAAAAACACTTTTCTGCTTGATTGACTTGAGGATTTTTACTCTCAACTCTTCTTCTTTCAACTAAAACCCATTTGGATTGATAAAAAACCCTATGATATACTACAACTGACTAGTACAAGCTTGGTGATTGACATCAAGAGCCCAAAAACTCTTGCATCAATTTGGCGCCGTGGCCATTTGGATTTTCTGTTTGAATCATTAGAGTTTGTAGAATCTTTAAGATCAAGTTTTTAGGTTTCTTTGGTTACTAATCTCTTTTGACTCTCATTTCTGTCTTTCAGGTATATGAACTTGAGATCCAGAGGTTCAAGCAATCTTGTGGAATTCATAAACAACATCAATATGCTAGATAGAGGACAGAGAGCAAGGAGACAACAAGAAAGGCAGCAACACCTGCAAAGACTTGGGATGAACAATCACGAACAAGTCATGGATGACATCAGATTTCAGGATCCTCCAGGAGCTGCTGGCGCTCAGGGCATATAAGGACATCATGGTGTTCAAGGCTTACAGGGTGAGCAAGGACCAAGAGGAGCTGCACAAGCTCCAAGAGGAGCTGCACAAGCTCCAACAGCAGCTAGGCCCATCGGCGGTGGTGATGCACCAAATGCCTACAACAACAGGAAAGGCATCATTCCACCAGCATTCCAAAACAACAACTTCGAAATCAAATCTGGATTGATTTCAATGGTTCAGGGCACTAAGTTCCATGGTTTGCCACTTGAAGTTCCTCTAGATCATCTGGATAACTTTGATAGACTATGCTCACTAACAAAGATCAATAGAGAGTGAAGATGGCTTCAAGCTCAGGTTGTTTCCTTTTTCTCTTGGAGACAATTCACACCAATGGGAGAAGAACCTGCCCCAAGGAAGTATCACCAGCTGGGATGAATGAAAGAAAGCCTTTTTAGCAAAGTTCTTCTTTACTTCAAGAACTGCTAGAATAAGGAATGAGATTTCAGGGTTTGCACAGAGGAACAATGAAAGCTTTGGTGAAGCTTGGGAGAGATTCTAGGGCTACACACTGCAATGCCCTCATCGTGGCTTTTCACAAGCCTCTTTGCTCTCCACTCTCTACAGAGGAGCCTTGCCTAAGATAAGAATGCTTTTAGACACTGCATCAAATGATAACTTCATGTCAAAAGATGTGGATGAAGGCTTGGAGCTGGTAGAGAATTTTGCTCAGTCTGATGGAAACTACAATGAGAAATTTGACAGAGCTCCAAGAAGTGCAAAGGATGAGTTAAAGTCTAGCAGGAAAGAAATCAAGTCTTTACATGAGAAGCTGGATTTGTTGCTAAGTTAGAAGAAAGAGGTCAACTTTATGGGAGATATGGTTCAACTTGATGATCAAGAACCATGCCAAGTTGAGGAGATGAACTACTTGGGCAATTAGGGTGGTTACAAAAACTATGGGAACTAGAGACCCAATCCCAACTTATCTTACAGGAGCAACAATGTTGCCAACCCACAAGATCTGGTTTACCCTTAACAGTAACAGCAAGCTGCACCAAGACCTTTTGTTCCTTACAACAATCAAGGTTTTCAGCAAAGGAACAACAACTACCAACCTAGAGCGCCTTACAACCCTCCAGGATTTAATTCCCAAGCTGAAGGACAAGCTTCCTCCAGCTCTCAAGACACTGAACACAAGACTCTAATGCAACAAATGATAACCACTCAAGTCACCACAACCTTGGAAATGAACAAGAAGTTTGCAGAGGTCCACAACAAAATTGATTCAGTACATGTAGAGCTCACCAACAAGTTTGAAGGGTTGGCTGAAAGAGTCAAAACACAGGAGAACAACAAAAGCATAGCTGGTCCCAAGCCTCAAGGACACTTTCCTGGAAAACCAGAAGCTAGCCCAAAGGAGTTCTGCAATGCCATAGTAATAGAAGGGGAGAGCTTCTCAGCTGAAGAGGAAGCTATCATTGAAGAGTTCCTCTACTTGTTCACTGAGGACACTGAACCTCAAAGTGGGGGGGAAGAGTTCTTAGAAGTTGAAACTGACCTAGGAGCTTTAGAAGAAGAACCCTTAGGAGATGGGGAAAACTCAGATGAAGAAGAGTGGTGGGTGCCACATGAAGTTGTTGATAACACAAAGGACTACTTGATTGAAGTTGCTGATGATAAAGAAAAGGCTCAAGCTGCTGTCCTTCCTGCTTACCAACCAACCATCCCTTTTCCAGGAAGATTCAAGGAACAGCTTGTGCAGAAATATGAAACCCTCTATACTGCTCAAATGGAATTGAGGGGTTTGGATGGCCAAGAAGAGATTGAAAAGCTAAGGGTAAAGGCTGGAACACCTGAGGTTAAGGAGCTCACTATCAAGAAACTTGGAGATCCTGGATGTTTTACTCTCCCATGTAAGCTTAAAGGGCAGACTTTCAAAAGCAGTCTTTGTGATCTTGGAGCAAGTATCAACCTTCTACCATACTCTACTGCTAAAGCTCTTGGCTACACTCAACTTCAAGAGAGTAATGTGTCCCTTACTATAGCTGATTGGACAGTGAAGACACCACTTGGGAGTCCCAAGGATGTACCAATGATGATTGAAGGGGTAACCATCCCCACTGATTTCTTGGTACTTGATCTGGAAGGCCATATAAAGAATGCTATCATTCTAGGAAGGTCATTCTTAGCCTCAGCTGGAGCAGTGTTTGATGCCAAGGAATGCACAACTGAGCTGAGACTGACCAAGAAGAAGGTTCTAAGGTTTGACTCCAAGGGGAAGAAGCTGGAGAACGAGCAAGCCTTCTCAATGGACATCAAGAAGCTGAAGCAGCTTGGTAAGCATTGGCCAGAGTTTGAAGGCTACCAAGGGGAGAGTTTTGATGGCTGCTGTTTGCCAAAGTTGTTTGAAGACACCACTGAAAAGGAGGTCCTTGAAGTGGTTGGTTACAAGAATCTGAATGATATTAAGTTGGGTACTAACAAAGGGGAGGTGGTTTTGTAACCAAGTGTCTCTAAGAAGGGAGAGTTTAGCTTCAAGCTTCAGCAAGAGGGGAGGACTATGCCTTTTGCCAAGATCAGGATGAATGGAGCCTCTGCCAGAGTCAAAAGGAGCAAGACACCACCAAGGAGTTCCAAGTCTCCTTCTCCTCACCTCCACTAAAGAGGTAATCAAAGTCAAGCTTAGTGACTTTAAATAAGCACACTTGGGAGATAGTCCCATGGTATCCTTTTGTATATATTATGCTTTTTAGTTTCTCTTTTATGCTTTGTTAATGTGTGGTTGAGAAAGTCTGGAAGGGACAAAGAACAGGTGCGTTCTGTCTGACATTGATCAACTGTATCGGTCATGACAAGACCGATACAGATATTTCGGTCATGAATATCGATCATATTTGATCGATGTTAGTGGAGCGAGTTTGCACCAGTCAACATATCGATCACTTGTGATCGATATGGAAGGAAGCTTGAAAGAGAGATCCATTTCGGCCATTCACATCGATCAAGCTTAATCGTTGTATACTCACCGGACCAATTTCGGTCAAGTGTGACGATCAGTTGGTGATCGATGTGATTCTCAGGAACATATCGATCAACCACAACGATCACACACTGCTCGTTATAAACCCAGCGGATTAATTTCGGTCAGGTACAACGATCAGGTGGTGACCGATATGATCTCCAGGAAGAACATCGATCATTAGCATCGATCACTTATGATTGATACTGACCTTTCAGTCAGTTACAATGGTCATTTGTGATTGATGTCCACCCAAGGTAAGTACTTCATTTTTCAAAAACAAATTCCCTCCTTTGGTTTGGAGCCAAGGAGGTTTAGATTTACACATTGGATTCCTCCTGACCACTTTCAGAGCTTCTGGGCACTTTTATTCTTGTCCCCCACTCTTTTGATTCTATTAATTCCCTCACCAACCATTGATTCCTTTGGTTCCCCTTTCTTCTCTCTATTTAAACCAACAAACTCCTTCACTTCTCTTCACACTTCAGTTCACTACTTCTCTCACCTAAAGCACGAAATGCTTAGTTCCCTCTCTCTTTTATTTGCTTTATCTAAGTGCTCAGAAGCTTCACTAATGTTTGCTTCCTCAACTATCCATTATTTGCTCTTAATCTATGCATGTGTTCAAAATCGCTTAGTATATGTTTTTAAGTGCAAGTTTTGATTAGTTTTAAGTGTTGTGCTTTGGTTTTGCATTGTGGATTTGTTTAAAGTAAGCAAGTTAGATGTTTAAACTTTGTTTACAGTGCATATATTTCATTACTTGCTTACTTACTTTCCCTTTTCATGATCATCATCCCTTTTGCTTAAGAACCATTTTGCTAGATTCACATGCATAACTGTTTTATTTCTATGAACTCTAGCTTATCTAAACTGTTAGCTTTTGAATCTCTCTTGCTTTATAGAAGTTTAATCTTGTTGCTAAGACTTATTGAGCTTACCTTAGCCTAGAGAGTTTTGTTTTTAAAGCTTTCAGTTATTTGGTTTTTCAGCTTTTGTTCTTTCACTTATCCTATCTTCAAGCTTTGATTTTGAAGGTACAATGGGAAGAAAAAACATAGCTGCTGGGAAAAAGGGAAAGGCACCACAGGAAGAAGCAACCACTTCACCAAAAGCTAGGAAAGATATGGGAAAGGGAGTTGCTGATGAGACTTCATCCAAAGCCGCTGGAAAGAGACCAGTTGGAGACAAGGGCGCCAAGCAGAGAGGCAAGGGAAAAGCTGCTGAGGAGGAAGTTCCATCCAGAAAATACAGTGCTAGGGAGCTCATGGAAGCATTCAGTCGATGCACTTTCAAGCCAACAAGATACTCATGCACCACCACAATGAAGGAGCTAGGGATCTATGAAGACGGCATTTGCCTCTTTGAGGACATGGGGCTTACAAAGCTGTTACAGCCTCTTCCCTCCTATGAGCGCTTCACTCATTAGTTCCTCTCCACTCTCAAGGTGGTCAATTATGAGATGAGTGAGCTCTCTGACTGTTATCGATGGATCTCCTTCATGCTTGGGAAACAGCGGTTTACAATCACCTTCCAAGTACTCTTTAAGGCGCTGGGGCTAAGGACCTATTTTCAAAGAGGAAATAAGTTCTCAATCCGCGAATCACAGTACACAAAGCTATGGGGAATGATTGGAGTTGGGGAATTCAGGGTTGGAATTACAAGGAACCAACACTTGAAGCACCATACAGTTAGAAATGCACACAAGGCAATTGCAAACACTTTCTTTGCAAGGTAGGAAACCTCACACCTAACTGGCAAGGAGAGAGACTTCCTCTACTCTGGATTGTATGCCAATGTGGACACCGACGAGAATGCAACACCTATAGGTCCACCAAGAAAATCCCCATGCTTTGTAAGACTGTTGTTGGAGCTGCTGCTAACCTATCAGAGCTGGGTTATAAACAAAGGAAAAAGGGAGAAGAACCCACAACTTCACATTGGAGGAGTTGTGACAGCTATACTCATGTCATGTGATGTGAATCTTAAGGAACATGCTGAAGATGATCTAGGTCCTTCCTGGATAGACATGGATTATCTGAAGAGAAGCCATCTCATTGAGAAGAGTGTTCAAGACAAGCATGTCTACAAATTCCTCAATGATCACCAAGAGCCAGTAAGAGTCCTTCTTCCAAACCCAAGGCTCACCTCCTTCACCACAAGGACCAACATCAACTTCAATCTGAGTAAGGAGGAGTTCTACGAAGGCGGCCCTATCCCTGAACAGAGAGAATAAGACAGTGAGGAAGGAAACACTGAAGAGATTGAAGAAAGAGCTGAAGAAGATCACCAAGGAGATGCTGCTGCTGAAGAAAATGAACTTGAAGAAGAGGAAGTGTTGAGCTACAATTCAAGGCAGTTCCACTTCAAACCCTGTGAAGTACCCAGCCAAGGAAGCTCTTTGAAGTTCTCTCACGAGCACATCATTACTCTCCAGAAATGGTGTAAATGGCAAGACAAAGCCATTAAGGGGTTAGTGAAAATGGTTAAGGGGAAGTTCAAGAAAGACAAAGCAACATCAGCAAGAACTTCCCACCAAAGCCATACTCATGAGCACACTCCTCACCAAGAAGAGCATCTACAACAAGCTGAGCCAACTGAAGAGGAGGAAGCTGTATGGAACCCCCATGGAAGACACTCTTTCCATGCACAGCCAAGTGATCAATGGGGGACATGGGCACAACCAGGGGCCTCATCATATGAGCCAAGTACCCATGTACCATCAGCTTGGGAACTAACTCCCATTCCCTCTAAAGTTCAAGAATCATGGCAATGGGGTCAACAAGGGAATTCTTCTCAAGCATAGCAGTTATGGTCAAGTTGGGTTCAACCACCACAAGAAGCAGAGCATTCTATCAAGGTTTATGAGAGGAGCGATAACAGGTTTCTTATATGGATGCAAGCAGGAGGTTATCAAAACTCAAGCAATACACAGTTGTAGTATACCAAGAGGTATCAATCCAATCGTAGGGAGCAGGAAGAGCAATGAGAATGCAAGGATGCAGCAAATCTAAGCAAAATGGATAAATGCTTGCTAAAATATAGGAAAACTAAATGCAACGATCTAATGCAATGCAAAAAAATTTTAAAATCCCTGGAAGAGGGTTAACTACCACGAGGAACAAGCAAAAGTTAAAAAATGTAAAACTACTAAAGACTAAAAATCGACCAGTGAATCAACCACAGGATCAGCACTGGATCAAGCAGAATGGATCGATCTAGCAAACAACTTAAACAGAACGACTTCTAATGATCAAGAATGCAAGCTAAATGAGAAGCGAATGATGAACAGAGGTTTAAAATACTAAAAGAGAGGGTTCAGGGTCGAGGGTCATATTCAAGGGTATCAAAGATTCAAGCTTTGGTTTGAAAACATTTAGATCTACTCTTTTAAGAGGTTTCTTTAGGCCTTGAAGACAACACAAGAACCATCCATGGCGTGTGATATGGTTCACTTCCTCAACCTCTTCTCCAAACCCATGGCGTCTGGTGGAAAAAGAGATTGAATAGCAAGAAAGACAGATTTCAAATATTGACCTAACTAATCCCCTAAACAACCATGGCGTATGGGAAAGGAAGGATTAGTCTCTAGGATCTGGTTTTCCAGGACATCTGAATCCTGTCAAGGTAAGATAGCCTTTTGTTCATAGAGACCTTTTCCAAGGCTCTCTAGGCTTTAAGATCCCAAGATCCTATAAGAGAAGGTATGAAGAACAAAGAAAACACAAAGCTTTAAACCCTTTTAACCCTTTTGAATCACCTCAACCCCAAAACCCGTAACGACTACTCACTACACATGTTTAAGATCGAAGCAAAAGAAATAAACGATAATTTAAGCATGATTAACGAATGATTAAAGAAAAACTTGCTTGATATTAAAAGATTCAAAGGTTCAAAAACTGAAAAAGCTTAAGGTATTGCTACAATGGCGAATCGCCTAACTGAGAGAGAAAAAAAAACGGAAAAGACAGAATTAAGAATGGATAAATGTGATGGCTGCTTTTGCCAAAAATGGCTAAACTGTTAGCTTGTCCCCCCCCCCCCCCCCCCCCCCACCCCACGCTAACCGCCAAAGACAGCAGGACAGATAAGGCTCGTCTGTTATCGACTTTGAGATCGACCAATGTGCTCGATCATCTTAAGGAATCGCCTTGCTCCGCTCGATCTTCTGGTTGATCTTGTTGGAGGGATCGGGTGTCTTCCTCGATCTACTTCTCGATCTTTGGATGATCGAGTCTTGGTCTTGATCTGGTTCTCGATCTGCATGGCGTCATTCACGTTCGTACTACAGATCGATCTCCTCTCTCGATGTCGGTCTCGATCCTTCCTCTTGAATCGACTAGGTGTACTCAATCTTCTGGTCTATCTCATCTAGATCGACCTGCCTTGCCCGATCCGTAACTCGATCTCAGGTCCTTTTCTGAATGGTTGAGTTCTCCAAGCGTCCATAAGCTTCCTCACGAGCCTTAGCACGTCCATGAATCCTCCATAGCTCCTAAGTGTATAAAAACAACCTGAATATAATGCATAATGCAAGAAATATGCGAATGCTAATGCAAAAGTGCTCTAGGACCTAAAATGGTGTAAACTAGCCTATAATGGAAGATGAATGCATGAAAAACTATCCTAAGTGTATGCAAAACATGCAGAATATATGGCAATAACAAGGAGAAACAAGAGGAGGGCTAGCAAGTCTCCTCGGACCTCTGGATCATCCCACCACTCCTACCACTAAGCAAGTTCCACATCCTCTCCATTGTTTATACCATTGAATCTTTTTCAGTTTTGTATTATATTTTTTTTGCTTCTCTCTCTCATTGCTTTCGTTACACAAGGGACTGTGTAATTTAAGTGTGGGAGAGAGATTTGGGGTTTGACTTTGTGTTTTGCATTCTTAGTTTTTCATTCTCTTTCACTTTGAGTCTTATGCATATCATTCATTCATGTAAGGCATTGAAAAACACAAAAAATCGAAAAACTTGAAAACTTTTGCATTGTTGCAAACCAAAAAGAAAAGCATATAGTTGCATATCATTCTCCTAAGATTGAGTCTAGTGTTGACATATAGGTTGCACTGCATTTGCAAAGGGCATTATGATGAATTTTCCTTGTAAAGTGCTTAGAGTTTAGAGATGATTTCAGTGTTTAAGTGGATAGTTGTTAGATGCATGATACCATGCTTAGATTGCAAGATTTGGTCTTCTCATCTCATTCTGAAAGCACTTGTTCTCTGAAAATCAACTCTATCAACTTGAACTTTAATTTGGACTTTTAATTATCATGTCCTATGCATTGAAAACTGAATTCATGGCTACCATGTACATATTTGGATCATCTTTTTCCTTTCTACCACTCTTGGTTATCCAAATAGCTGATCCTCATACTTATGGGACAATTACATACACACCCTTAACCAAAACCTCCTTTAGAGCCTAAACACTATTATGAGAGTTGTGAGGCTTTTGCATTGCATTTTTTATTTTGTCTTGGCAAGAAGTGTTAGGAATAAGGCTGGCAATGATTAGCTCTCTTGTAGATATCAGCTTGCATCATGAGCTTGATTCTAGGATATAGGTTGTGTAAGTGGTTTGAACTTCATGTATATATGTTTTGAAAGAAAGGGAAAAGATTTGAAATGGTAGAAAAGGGGAAACAGTCTAGAATTATGGTTAAGTAAAGGGAAGAAAAAGCTCTAAGCACAAAGAAGAAAGAAGAAAGGCGCCAGCAACAAAGCTCAGAATGGTCAAAAGAAGAAAAATCAGGCCAAGAGCAATCCACCAAAGGTGATGAAGGTGCTAATGCAACAAAGAAGAGCATGTCCAAACCAAAAAGAAGCAGCCACACAAGCAAAAAGAAGATGTTTCCCCAGCCATGAAGAAGGGTAAAGGGTAGAGTTTAGAAAAGGGTAGACTTAGGGGTTCACTTTTGGGTTTAGAAATGCTTAGGATTCTTCTTTGGGTAGAAGGGAGCTTTGATTTGCATGCATAAGTGTGCTTTTACCTTTAGCATTTTGCCTAAGATGAAATCCTTTTCATTGAGTGATCCCATATGTTTATTAACCCTTTGCTGAAATGAGATCATTCTTATCTCATAACCTTACCCTTTCAGCAAAATGTCTTCATTTGATTTGCATAAGCATGATTCATGTTCTAATCTTAATTGAATGTTAAAGAGTTGGTTGGTTTGAGCATTTCCCTAGGTTGAGATTTGAGATCATTTTGAAACATCATGAGCATGGCTATGTTCTTTAAAGTATAGCTGATTATGTTTGCATCACCAAGTGGTTGATGAAATGCTGATCTTGTTTAATAGAAGATTTGCTGGACTTGGCTCAAGAGATTGACTGTTTGAGGAGCATTTTGACTTGAATAAAGTTGTTATCTAATGCTTTCTTAATGTTTTAGCACTAATGGGAGTTAGTTCTTGTTAAGATATTTAGCAAAGGGCTATTTTACAAGAGATTGGATCTAGCTTGTTTGATTGTGAAATCTATGTCTAGGAATCACCATTGCTAGCTTGTTTGCTTGATCAATGTTGTTTGAAACAGTCTTAGTTAGTTCATAAATTCCCCAAAGTCAATAACCACATCAAGGAACGTGCTTTTCTCTTATTTGAATTTCGGATTTGCTCTGTTTTGCTCTGTTTTGCTTGCTTAGTTTTGTTTTGTTTGCTCTTATCTTTACTTTCTTTGCTGCTTGATCATATTAGGTTATTAGATTGGTTGCTTAGGCAACAAAAACTCTTTTCTGCTTGCTTGACTTGAGGATTTTTACTCTCAACTCTTCTGCTTTCAACTAAAACCCATTTGGATTGATAAAAACCATATGCTATACTACAACTGACTAGTACAAACTTGGGTGATTGACATCAAGAGCCCAAAAACTCTTGCATCACATACTGCAATGAAATGAGTGTGTTAGGATTTTAATAACTAAGTAAGCTGTTGGGGTTGGAACTGTATCAGTGTAAAACGTCTTGTATCAGTATTTGTAAGAGTTTACTCCACCTCAAATTCTACATATACTATCATTGTAGTATGTAGGTATCAATCCATAATGGGAGAGTAAGACACTAAGAATGTAATAGACTATTCAATTGAAGAAACAAGATTAATTCATTGAAACTATGAATCTAATAACTTAAAGAAACTGTAAACAAGCTAGAGCAAGCAAAACAAGACTAGTATATTAAAGCAGGTTTGAATTTAGACAATCAATAGACAAATAGGGCTTGAGATGAGGTTATTGATCAAGGTAGATTCTTGGCTTAACTAATGATGCTTACAAACCCACAATAAGCTATTCCTAGGCATAGAATTAACAGCTATAAATATCTCAATCCCTTGATACTAGCCACTTTGTGAAGCACATATTCAAGACAAATTCATTTACTCAAACACATGATCAACAAGCATTATAAGAACTAATCCAATTCTATATTACCAATCTACTCCTTAGACATCCAATTCCTAAGGCTAAGATAAACAAATGTCTTACTTGACTCATTCAGGCAATGCATCAAACACTTATAAGGCATAAGAGAACTCTAGGGTCTAGATCAACTTAGCAAAGGCTAATATAGCATTAAACACAATCAATAAGAATGAACAATAATATTAAGCACTAAGAAATCAGTAATCTAGCCTCAAATCTCCCTATCTGTATCCCATCTCAAACCCTAATATAACTACTCACTATTCATGATCTCAATCATAGCCCAAAGCAAAGGAAAGTGATAAAGCATAATTAGACAGAAGATAAACACCAACTTTTTATTAAAAGAACAGGATTCAACAAGAAATCACAAGAAGACCTAAGAGAAATACAAGGGATACAGATATCATCTAGAGGATAAAGATGAAAAAGAGATCTCCCCAATGTTTTTGGGTCACAACTATTAGTTTTTAGGAAATACCCTTAGTAAACTGGAAATAAACTGGAAAGTAGCTGGTTCAGAAGCCTTGTATCGGCTTGCTACATCGTATGCAAATCGATACTGGTCAGTTGAGAGTTGTATCGAGCAAGTCTGGTCGATACACTGATCGGTATCATCGTCTCTGGCTAAAGCTTAACGGTTGGTCTCCTCGGTATGTAGGTCGATACAATCGCCCTTTTGTTAAGGCATACCGAGCTAAACCATGGATACTCTGGTCAATACATGTCCTGGCTTGTGTATTGATATGCTCCACGTCGATATGTAGACCGCTACAGACTAAGTACCAAATGGATGCAATTGAGGTATGAACATGTAAAAATGCATGTTTAAGAACCAAAAACTAGTGCTGAATATATGCTAAAATTGTATGAATATAATGTATATCAACTCCCCTCACACTTGCCTTTTGGTTGTCCTCAAGCAATCAAAGACAAATAAGAGAAAGAAGTTTGAATGTGGGAGCTCGAAACTAAAGATGCCAATGACAAAACTGATTCAATGCGTAAGTTATAGATTCTAAGATGCAAAGAGATTGTTATACTTCAAAAGCTTTAGCCATAACCATCATAGCAAACAACGAACTCTAGCTTAGCTAACGCAAGCATTCAAATCAGCCAATGGTAACCAATGGATCAAGTTTATGCAAATCAAGTAAACACATTTGGTTAAAGGGACATGGACATCAGATGAAAATGATCTCATTCAGATTAGGGTTCAAAGACATAAGGGATCACTAAATGAAATGATTATATCTTAGGCAAAATTCTAAAGGTAAAAGCACACCTATGCATGCAAGTAAAAACACTCTTCTACGCCTTTTTACCCCAAGATGAACCTATTATCTTCTAAATCCAAAGTGAAATCCCTAGATCTACCCTTTCCAAAAGCACTTGATCTCTTCTTCCATCATGTTTGGGGGAATCTCCTTCTTCTTTTTGCTTGTGTGGTTGATTTTTTGTTGGAACTTGCTCTTCTTTGTTGTATAATTGGTGCCATTTTTCTTCACCCTCGGTAGATGTAGCGCAAAGCTGCGTGATCCGTGTAAACTATGGTCTTAGAACCCACGAGGTAAGCTCTGAACTTCTCAAAGGCGAATACAACCACCAATAGCTCCTTCTCAGTAGTGGTGTACCTCGTTTGCGTGTCATCAGAGGTTCTTGAAGCATAGTATATCACGTGCAGCTTCTTATCCTTCCTTTGGCCTAGAACAGCTCCCACGCCGCAGACACTAGCATCGCACATAATCTCGAATGGGAGAGTCCAATCTGGTGCTTGCACTATAGGCGCGGATACTACGGCTTCCTTGATTGTCACGAAAGCTTGCAAACACTCCTCATCAAAGACGAATTCAGCCTCCTTGCAAAACAGCCGAGTGAGAGGGCGTGCAATCTTAGAGAAGTCTTTAATGAAACGCCTGTAGAAGCCGGCGTGTCCCAAGAAGCTTCTAACCCCTTTTACGTTAGCTGGCGGCTCAAGGCTTGTCATAACATCAATCTTTGCTTTATCGACTTCAATACCCTTCTCTGATATCTTATGTCCAAGCACGATCCCCTCCTTAACCATGAAGTGGCATTTTTCCCAGTTGAGCACCAAGTTTGTCTCCTCACAACGCTTCAAAACCCTGCAAAGATTCAACAAACACGCAGAAAAGGACGCACCATAGACCGAGAAGTCATTCATAAACACCTCTACCATCTCTTCTATAAGATCGGAGAAGATCAACATCATACACCGCTGAAACGTAGCCGGTGCGTTACACAACCCGAATGGCATCCTTCGATACGCGAAGGTACCATAAAGGCATGTAAAGGTTGTCTTCTCCTTATCTTTGGGATGGATTGGTATTTGGAAAAATCCACTATATCCATCAAGAAAGCAATAGTAGGAGTGATTAGCAAGTCTTTCAAGCATTTAATCAATAAAAGGCAAGGAAAAATGATCTTTTCTAGTAGCAAGATTAAGCTTCCTATATTCAATACACATACGGTGTCCAGTAATAGTCCTAGTAGGTATAAGCTCATCTTTGTCATTCTTAACGACCGTGACCCCTCTCTTCTTAGGCACCACGTGTACGGGAGAAACCCACGTGCTGTCACTTATGGGATAGATCACGTCAGCCTCTAAAAGCTTAAGAATCTCCTTCTTGACAACCTCTTTCAAATTTGGATTCAAACGCCTCTGATGTTCTATAGAAGAGGCGTTCTCATTATCCAAGTGAATCCTATGAGTGCAAAGCATTGGTGAAAGGCCCTTGATGTCACTTAGAGAGTACCCAATGGCCTCCCTATACTTTCTCAACTCAGTTAAGAGTGATTGCAACTCATCATCACTCAAGTTTTCATTCACAATCACAGGATAGGTTTCGTTGAGCCCTAAGAAAGCATACCTTAGCCTTTTTGGGAGCACTTTCAGGTCGACCTTTGGGGCTAACAGCTCGCTCCAATCATCCTCGTGGCTGTTGCTGTTGTTCTCCTTCTTAGAACCTTCCTTAGGACCCGAGATATGGCCTTTGAGGCTGCTTTCTCCAACCGCTATCCCTTCTGAAATCGAGTCGTCAGGTCGATCTTGCTCTCGATGTCGTCTAGATCGAGCAGTTTCGCTCGATTCATTCACTCGATTTAATATGGATCGAGTGAGGGATCGAGACGCTGAGTCGATTTCCAGATTAGACCCCAAATTGATCGGAAGGCCTTTCTCGATCTCGGACTTGATTGTTTTCATGGATCGATCACATTGCTCGATCTGACTGTCGATTACTGCACCGGATCGAGTTGTTCTCTCGATTGTCTTGTCGATTTGACTCATGGATCGAGTAATATCATCGATCTTGGAGTCGATCTCTAGGCAAACGCCTACATCTTCAAGCACAACTTTCCTCGAATCAAGCATGTTGACGTACTCCTGAGTCCTCTGATCCATATAACCAAACTCTCCTGGCTCCTTAGTCAGTGCCAGCTTCAAATGATCTTCCTGAGCCAGCTCTTCCAGCAACTCATCCGCTAAGGCATCCAATGTATCAATGTAGAAAGCTTGCCCTTCTATCGTAGGCTTTTTCAAAACCTCATTGACATCAAAGTTTAGCCTTATATCTTTACCCAAGTGCAAGGCAATCTTCCCGTTCTTGACGTCTATTATGGCGCCGGCGGTAGCTAAGAAAGGTCTACCGAGAATGAGTGGATCCTTTGGCTCTTCATCCATTTCCAACACAACGAAGCCTGTAGGCACGTTCACTCCACTAATCTTCACTGGCAAGTCCTCAAGCAATCCTACGGGTAACCTCACACTCCTGTCAGCTAGTACCAACGAGATTCTACAGTCCTTGAAACGGGTAAAGCCGAGTTTCTTTGCCACTGAATGAGGCATCAGATTTATGCTTGCTCCGAGATCACAAAGGCAACTCTTGAACTCCAAAGGACCTAAAGCGCAGGGTATAGTGAAGCTTCCAGGGTCTCTCAACTTCTTAGCGACTATTTCCTTGTGTATCACAGCACTACACTCCTCACTTAAAACAAGCACTTCCTTACTTTCCTTATTCTTCTTCACGAGAGTGTCTTTGAAGAATTTGGCGCATTTAGGCATCATTGCAAGGCAGTCCACGAGAGGTAGCTTGATCTCTACGTCCTTAAGATGCTTCTCAAACAAGACTCTAGTCTTCTCTATGAGTTGCTTCTTGAAACGGCCAGGAAAAGGCAGCTTAGGTACATACGGTGGAGGTACATAAGCATCCTTCTTCTTAGTAGTTTGCTCCGCTTTCTTCTCAACAACCGCTTTGTCTCCTCTTCTTGGCCCTAGAATCCAGACATTGTCAAAGTTGATCTCATCATCAGCGGAAAGCTTACCCTCCCCCTCTTGAACTACAACGTCCTCGTTGTTCTAAGGAGTAACCGTAGGTGCTAGCTCTTTGTCGCTTCTTAACGTGATGGCGTTGGCATATTCCTTAGGATTTTGCTCACGGTTGCCAGGTAGGGTATTCTGACCACTTGTACTCGCCTTCCCCTTCTCTAGCTGCTTGATCTTGTTGTTTAAGTTGGTGATCTGAGTAGAGAAGTCAGTGAGAGACGAGTCTAGACGAGTGTTCATCTCGGCAAACTTCTGGTTTGTAGAGGCTTGCCCTTGAATCAATTGTTGGAACATAGCTTGGACAGGATCAACTTGTTGTTGCATCAGTTGTTGCTGCTGAGGTACAAAGTCCGGAGGGTACACGCCAATAACCCTTGTTTCCTTGCTGTTGTCCTTTGAAGTTGTTCTGCCCTTGCCCTTGGAAGCCACCACTCGGCTGAAAACCTTTGTTGTAGGGTACGAAAGGCTTTGCTTGCTGAGCAGGGTACACTTGATCCCTAGGGTTTGCTACATTGCTGCTGCGGTACACCAAATCCTAGAAACTAATATACCCTCTCCCAAACGCCATGGATGTAGAGGAGGTTAGTTAAGCCATTAGTTGAGATCTGTATTCCATGCTCTTCGATCTATTTTTCCACCAATAGCCATGGGTTTGGAGAGGAGATTGAAGAAGGGAATCATACCATACGCCATGGATGAGTATATTTATGATTCTCAAGGCTTAGGGAAAGCTTATCAATGAGTATATCTATGTGTTTTCAAACCAAAGCTTGACCCTTGAACACTCTTGAATATGACCTTCGGTCCTGAACCCTCTTTTAGCATTTTTAAACCTAAAGTAATCTTCTTTTAGTTACAAAGCTTGCATCTTGATCATTAGAAGTCGTTTGTCTTAAGTTGTTAGAATAGACCTGTTTGACCCGATTTAGCTCTCGATTTTTGGTTATTAGTAGATTCGCATTTTTAATCTTCTGTTTTCTCCTAGTAATAGTTAACCCACTTCCATGGATTTTAAAATAGTTTCTATAAGCATTTGGTTGAGAAGAGCAAGAGAGCAAGTTCAAGCCTTTGAAGATATTGTGCAAGCTGGTACAGTTGACTTTGAAAGTATTGCTGAGCAGGAACATCCTGAGGGACCTCCACCAGCTCATGGTGCTATAAGAAGGGGTAATGGAAACCCCAACCACGCTGCTAGACCACCACGGATCATTGGTGCCGGCGATGCTCCAAACACTCATCACAACCGCTTTGGGATCACTCCTCCACCAATCCAAAACAACAACTTTGAGATCAAGCCAGGCTTTGTCTCTATGGTTCAGAACAATAAGTTTCACAGGCTGGCTATGGAAGACCCATTGGAGCATCTTGACAACTTTGAGCAAGTATGTGGGATGATAAAGATCAATGGGATCTCGGAAGATTCTTTCAAGCTTAGGCTCTTCCCATTTTCTCTTGGGGATAAAGCAAGGCACTAGGAGAAGACCCTTCCACAAGGCACCATTACTTCTTGGGCTGATTGCATGAAGGCGTTCCTCACTAAGTTTTTCTCGAGCACAAGAACAGCAAGGCTGCAAAGTGAGATCAGCGGATTCACTCAAAGGCAGAACAAGACATTCAGTGAAGCTATGGAGCAGTTCATTGACTATACCATTCAGTGTCCTCACCACGACTTCAGTAAAGAGACTCTCTTGAGCACAATATACCGAGGAGCATTACACAAGATCCGAAGGTTGCTTGATACAGCAAGCAAGGGTAACTTTCTTGGTTAAGAAGTGGAAGAAGGAATGGAGCTCATAGAGAACTTGGCTTTAAGTGATGGGAATTTCACTGAGGACTACGACTGAGCACCTAGAGGTTCTGAGCTTGAGTCACACAAGAAAGAGCTCAAATCGCTCCATGAGTAGATAGAAAAGCTAGTGCTTGCAAATCAGAAGCAAGTACATTTCGTGGGAGAAGCCGAAGATGTCTTAGAGAGTTACAGCTGAGCCAAGAAGAAGCAAATTGGGTTGCTGGTCAGAACTACATCAAGCCTCAAGGCTATTCACATGGCTACCAGGGCAACAACATTCTCTCATATGTGAGCACCAGCGTTGAGAACCCTACAGATCAGGTGTACTCCCCTCAACAAGGCAAGCCGTTCGTACCTTACAACAAGGGCTTTCCACAAAACAGTGGGTACCAAGGTCAGAGGCAAGGAAATTCCAGCAGCAACAACAATGCAACAAAGGCTACACTCCTACGTTTCCTCCTGGTTTCGTTCCACAGCAGCAACAAATGCAACCCCCACCTCGGGATCCAGTTCAAGCAATGTTCCAACAGTTGCTTCAAGGTCAAGTTTCTACAAATCAGAAGTTTGTTGAGATGAACAACCGGCTAGATTATTCTCTTACTGACGTCTCTACACAGATCACCAATCTGAACAACAAGATCAAGCAGTTAGAGAAAGGAAAAGCTAGCTCAAGCGGTCAAGGAAGCCTACCTGGAAAGTGTGAGAAAAATCCCAAGGAGTATGCAAACGCTATTACTTTGAGAAGTGGGAAAAACCTTCCGCCGAAAGTTGCACCTAAAGCCAAGGACTCGATTGATTCTTTGGATCGACTGCTCTTAACTCGATCACTCACTCGATTTAGATGGGATCGACTAGTGGATCGGGTGTCTGAGTCGTTCTCTTCTCTTGATCGACCAGTATCCTTGATCTTCTTGTCGATTGCTGACTTGGACCGAGTGATCTTCTCGATTTCCTGATCGATCTCTAGGCACCCGCCTTCATCTTCTAGCACAACTTTCCTCGAATAAAGTAGATTAACGTACTCCTGAGTCCTCTGATCCACGAAACCATACTCCCCTGGCTCCTTAGTCAAAGCCAGGTTTAAATAATCCTCTTGTGCAAGCTCTTCTAGCAGTTCATCCGCCAAGGCATCCAACGTCTCAATGTCGAAAGCTTGCCCTTCTATCGTAGGCTTCTTCAAAACCTCATTGATGTCAAAGTCCAGGCTTATATCTTTACCCAAGTGGAGAGCTATCTTCCTGTTTTTGACGTCAATGATGGCTCCAGCGGTGGCTAAGAACGGTCTACCAAGAATGGGCGGATCCTTAGGTTCTTCATCCATTTCCAACACAACGAAGTCCGTAGGCACGTTTACACCGCTGATTCTCACTGGCAAGTCTTCAAGCAGACCCACGCGTAACCTCACACTCCTGTCAGCTAGCACCAAGGAGATTTTACAATCTTTGAACCTCGTGAATCCCAACTTCTTTGCTATAGAATGAGGCATCAAATTTATACTAGCTCCCAAATCGCAAAGACGACTATTGAACTCCAACGGACCTAAAGCGCAAGGTATAGTGAAGCTTCCAGGATCTCCCAACTTCTTGGGGACTATCTCCATGTGTATTATAGCACTACATTCCTCACTAAGAACTAGTACTTCCTTGCTCTCTTTATTCTTCTTTGCAAGCGTGTCTTTGAAGAATTTGGCGCACTTAGGCATCATTGCAAGGCAGTCCACGAGGTAGCTTGATCTCTACGTCCTTAAGATGCTTCTCAAACAAGACATTGTTCTTCTCTATGAGTTTCTTCTTAAAGCGGCCAGGAAAAGGTAGCTTGGGTACATACGGTGGCGGCACATAAGCATCCTTCTCCTTGGCAGCTTGCTCTGCTTTCTTCTCTACAGCCGCTTTCTCACCCCTCCCCCTCTTGAATTGCAACGTCCTCGTTGTTCTTAGGAGTAACCGTAGGTGCAAGCTCTTTCCCACTCCTTAGTGTAATGGCGTTGGCGTATTCTTTGGGATTCTGCTCACACTTGCCCAGTAAGCTATTCTGACCACTTGTACTCGCCTTTCCTTTCTCTAGCTGCTTGATCATGTTTTTCAAGTTTGTGATCTGAGTAGAGAAATCAGTGAGAGAAGAGTCTAAGCGAGTGTTCATCTCGGCAAACTTCTGGTTGGTAGATGCTTGCCCCTGAATCAGTTGTTGAAACATCGCTTGGACAGGATCAACTTGTTGTTGTTGCATCGGTTGTTGAGGAACAATGCCCGGAGGGTACATTGGTGTATAACCCTTGTTTCCTTGCTGTTATCCTTGGAAGTTGCTCTGCTCTTGCCTTTGGAAACCACCACTCGGCTGAAAACCTTTGTTGTATGGGACGAAAGGCTTTGCTTGCTGAGCAGGGTACACTTGATCTTTAGGGTTCGCGACATTGGTGCTTCTATATGAGAGATTGTTGTTCTGATTGTAGCCTTGTGAATACCCTTGAGTTTTGTAGTTGTTTTGGCCCGCCACCCAATTGGCTTCTTCTTGACTCAACTCAAGCTCCTCTAAGGTCTCATCCTCTTCACCAACGAAGTGAACATGCTTCTGGTTAGCCAACACCAGCTTGTCAATCTTTTCATGCAATGACTTAAGCTCCTTCTTGTGTGACTCTAGCTCAGAACCTCTCGGTGCACGGTCGTAGTCTTCAGCATAGTTGCCGTCACTCAATGCCAAGTTTTCAATCAGCTCCATGCCCTCTTCTACCTTTTGACCAAGGAAGTTTCCCTTACTATACGTGTCAAGTAGCAAGCGAATCTTAGGTGAAGCTCCGCGGTAGATAGTGCTTAGTAGAGTCTCTTCCCTGAAGCCGTGGTGAGGACACTGAATGGTGTAGTCCTTGAACCACTCCATGGCTTCATTGAACGTCTCATTGTTCCTTTGAGTGAAGCCGCTGATCTCACTTCTCAGCCTTGCCGTTCTGGTGCTAGAGAAAAACTTTGAGAGGAACGCCTTCTTACACTCAGCCCAAGAGGTAATGGTGCCTTGTGGAAGGGTCTTCTTCCAATGTCTAGCCTTGTCTCCAAGGGAAAATGGAAAGAGACGCAGCTTGAAAGCATCTTCGGATATGCCATTAATCTTGATCATCCCACATACTTGCTCGAAGTTGTCAAGATGCTCCAAGGGATCTTCCATTGCTAACTCGTGGAACTTATTATTTCGCACCATTGAGATAAATCCTGGCTTAATCTCGAAGTTGTTGTTCTGTACAAGAGGAGGAGTGATCCCAAACCTATTATAATGAGTATTGGGAGCATCTCCCGCTCCTATGATCCATGGGGGTCTCGTCGCGTGGTGGGGGTTTCCATTACCCCTTCCCACTACCCTGTGAGCTGGAGGAGGTCCCTCTCGATGTCTGCTCAGCCATCGCTTCAAAATCCATTGAACATTGCTGAACAATCTCCTCAAAAGCTCTAGCTTGCTCTCTAACTCTTCTTTGTCTTGAATGTCTGAGTTGATGAATGTTGTCCAAGGGTTGAAGTAGATTGTTGTCTCCCCTTGAACGTAGATTCATGTACCTGAAAGACACAAGTTTGAGAGTAGAGAAATCAGTAACCAAAAGAAAAACAAAGGTTTAGTCTTTACTAAACCCCAAATCTCAATTCTTCCTAAACACTCCTAAGATGGCAACGGCGCCATTTGATAACAAGCTTTTTCTTTGTTGCAATGTGATGTTCAAGATGCAAGCAGGAGGTTATCAAAACTCAAGCAGCACACAGTCGTAGTATAGTGCAAGAGAAATCAATCCAACCTAGGAGCTAGAAAGTGCAATGAGAATGCAAGGATCATGCAAAGCTAAGCAAATGATGAACGGTTTTGTAAAAATCCTAAAAACTAGATGCAACAGTCAAATGCAAAGCAAAACTATTTTATAAATACTAGAAACGAGTGAACTACCACGAGGAACAAACAGAATGGTTAATATGCAAAGCTATGAATTTATAACAATCGACTAGTGGATCAACCACAGGATCGACCACTAGATCAAGCAACAACGATCGATCTCGTCTAAAAGTTAAACAGAAATGAGAACAGATAGCAAGCGAATGATTAACAAAGATGCGAACAGATAGCAAGCGAATGATTAACAAAGATGTAAGAATACTAAGAAAGAGGGTCCAGGGTTGAGATTCATGTTCAAGGGTTTCAAAGGTTCAAGCTTGGTTTGAAAACTTTAGATCTACTCCCTTTGTGAGATTCGCTAGGCCTTGAAAACAAAACAAGATCCATCCATGGCGTGTGGTATGGATCACTCCTTCATTCTCTCCTCCAGACCCATGGCGTTTGGCGGAAAAAAGAGATTGAAGGGCATAACACTTAGATTTCAAACACACGGCCTAACTAGTCCCCTAAACAACCATGGTGTTTGGGAAAGGTAGACTAGCCTCTAGGATTCGATTTTCAGGGACCTCTGGATCCTGTCAAGGTAAGAGGCCCCTTGGATCATAAAGATCTTGGCGTGAGAGTCTCTAAGCCTTAAGAACTCGATATCCTAGAAGAGAAAGCCATGAAGGACAAGAAAACACCAAACTTTGAAAACCTTTTCGACCCCTTTGAATCCTCTCAACCCCAAAACCCGAATAGACTACCCGCTACACATAAAGTAAACCGAACAAATCATAGAAGATGAACTAGTAAACATGAAAAAGATTGCTTTAAACTTAAACGATTCAATATTCAAGAACAAAGCAAGAAAAAGCTTCAAGGTCTAACAATGGCGAAATCGCCTTCGAACAGAGAGAAAAACTCTAAAAAGATAAAGTGAAAACGTGTGTTGAAAAACAAGATCGTCGCCTTCCCGAAATAGGCCAAACAGCTTGATGGTCCCCCCCCCTCGAGAGAAGCCAAAAACGGTTAAAGTGCACTGAGATCGACCTCGAGATCGAGCATCTCGCTCGATCGTCTTCGGACATTGTGACTTCAGCTCGATCTGTGTCTCGATCTTCTTCGGTGGATCTAGTGCTTTGTCCGATCTTGGAGTCGATCTATGGAGGATCGAATGGGGGACTCGATCTGGCTCTCGCTCTGCATGGCGCCATTTACGTCCGTACTCCTTAATCGATCTCTGCACTCGATCTCCGTCTCGATCAGTTCCCTTGGATAGGATAGACTACTCGATCTTCTGGTCGCTCTCATCTAGATCGACTGGCCATGCTCGATCTGCTTCTCGATCTCTGATCCTTATCAAGCATTCCTGAATTCTCCAAGTTTCCACGAGCCTTAGCACATCCATGAATCTTCCAAGACTCCAAAGTAGCCGAAAACAACCTGAATGCGATGTAAAATGCAAGAAACATGCATATGCTGGTGCAAGAATGCTCTAGGACCTAAAGTGATGCAAACAAGCCTAAAGTGCAAGGTAAATGCATGAGAAACTAACTTAGATGTATGCAAAATACATGAAATATGCAGCAATATCATTCACTTCGGGGGCTTCTTTGCCAAACCGTCCCGCATACCGTACCAACCCCGTGGAGACCAAAGAACTACAGAAACAGGTGGATGAACTGATGGCCGAGGGACATATCCGTGAAAGCTTGAGCCCTTGTGCAGTTCCAGTACTTCTAGTTCCAAAGAAAGACGGTAGCTGGAGGATGTGTGTTGACTGCCATGCAATCAACAATATCACGGCGAAGTATCGCCATCCCATTCCTAGGCTAGATGACATGTTAGATGAATTGCATGGTTCTAACATTTTTTCTAAAATTGATTTAAAGAGTGGATACCATCAGATAAGGATGAAAGCAGGGGATGAGTGGAAAACAGCATTCAAAACCAAGCATGGTTTATATGAATGGCTGGTTATGCCATTCGGATTAACTAATGCCCCTAGCACTTTTATGCGTTTGATGAATCACGTTCTTAGGGCATACATAGGCATTTTTGTGGTAGTTTATTTTGATGATATTCTTGTTTATAGCAAAGGCCTAGAAGAGCATGTAAAACACATTAGATTAGTACTTGATTTGCTCAGAAAAGAAAAACTATATGCTAATCTTAAGAAGTGTACTTCTTGTACTTCTAGTCTTGTTTTTCTTGGTTTTGTAGTGAGTTCAGAAGAAGTCAAAGTGGATGAGGAGAAGGTGAAGGCCATCCGTGACTGGCCAAGTCCTAAGACCGTGGGAGAGGTGAGAAGCTTCCATGGGTTGGCCGGATTCTATAGAAAATTTGTGAAGGACTTCAGCACAATAGCAGCTCCACTCACCGGAATCATAAAGAAGAACGTTGGGTTTAAGTGGGAAGCGGCTCAAGAGGAGGCTTTTCAAAGCCTAAAAGAGAAGCTTACTCACGCCCCTATCCTCATTTTACCTGATTTTTTGAAAACTTTTGAGATTGAGTGTGATGCATCAGGGATAGGAATTGGAGCAGTTCTGATGCAAGAGAAGCAACCAATAGCTTACTTCAGTGAGAAACTCGGTGGTGCAATGCTCAACTACCCAACGTACGATAAGGAGTTATATGCCTTGGTGAGGACACTACAAACATGCCAGCACTACCTCTGGCCTAAAGAGTTTATCATCCACACCGACCATGAGTCCTTAAAACATCTCAAAGGACAGCAATAGTTAAATAAAAGGCACGCACGGTGGGTTGAATTTTTAGAAACATTTCCCTACGGCATAAGGTATAAACAAGGTAAGGAAAATGTGGTGGCTGATGCTTTGTCAAGAAGGTTCACATTGCTTTCTACTCTAGAAGCTAAATTATTAGGATTTGATCAGCTTAAAGAGCTATACAAAACCGATGATGATTTTTCAGAAGTTTTTATTTCTTGCTCTAAATCTCCCTCGGGTAAATTCTTTATACAAGATGGGTTTCTCTTCTTTTAGAACCGTCTTTGTATACCTAATTGTTCTATGAGGGACTTGTTCATCCGGGAAGCACACGGCCGTGGATTGATGGGGCATTTCGGTATAGCCAAGACCTTAGAAGTGATGAAAGATTATTTTTACTGGCCACATATGAGACGTGACGTTGAGAGAGTGTGGAGAAGGTGCAACACTTGCAAACAAGCCCAATCCAAAAGACAACATCACGGTTTGTAGTCCCCTTTACCCATTCCATCTCATATGTGGCATTACATATCCATGGACTTTGTTTTAGGCTTGCCTAGAACAAAGACAGGTAGGGATTCTATCTTTGTATTTGTAGATAGATTTTCTAAAATGTCTCACTTCATTGCATGTCATAAGACTGATGATGCTGTTCACATTGCCAGTCTCTTCTTTAAAGAAAGAGTTCGCATTCATGGCATGCCTAAGTCCATTGTGTCGGATAGGGACACTAAATTCCTTAGCTATTTTTGAAAGACTTTGTGGTATAAACTAGGAACTAAACTGATGTTTTCCACTACTTGTCATCCACAAACTGATGGTCAGACTGAGGTTGTGAATAGGACTTTAGGAACATTGTTGAGAGCATTGATTAAAAAGAACCTTAAGTCTTGGGAAGATTGTTTGCCTCATGTTGAATTTGCATACAATCATGCTGTGCATTCTGCTTCTAAATACTCACCATTTCAAATTTTTTATGGGTTCAATCCCACTTCTCCTTTGGATTAGATGCCTTTACCTTTGAGTGAAAGCTTAAGTATGGATGGAAAGAAAAAGGCCGAGGTAATAAAGCTCATACATGCGGATGCTAAGAAGAATTTGGATGAGAAGACCAAGCTCTACGCCAAACATGCTAATAAAGGACGGAGCAAGAAGATTTTTAAAGCTGGTGATCATGTGTGGGTTCATTTGAGAAAAGAGCGTTTCCCAAACGAGAGAAAATCCAAGTTAATGCCAAGGATTGATGGGCATTTCCCTATCACAAAAAGGATCAATGACAATGCCTCTCAACTTGACCTCCAAGGTAAGTATTCTATAAGCCATAGTTTTAATGTTACTGACTTAATTCCCTATGTTGCAGATGAGTTGGATTTGAGGTCAAATCATTTACAAGAAGGAGGGGATGATAAAATCATGGAAGACATTGGCGAGCTTACGGCTGAGGAAGAACAAGATCTAAGCAAGCAGGAAGCTGAAGACATTCTGGAGGTTCAAGAAGGTCACATGACCCGTTCAAAGACTAAGACATTTCATAATGCCTTAGAAGTGTTGCTTAGTCGGTCTATTCATGAAGCATATAATAAAGAGGCTATACATACTGCTTTGGTTTGCATAATAGCCGATGACTAGTTAATGGGGTTTGTAGAAGCATTTTGTGCTCTTGATCCCTTAGTGAGTTTTGTCCCATTGGGTTTTCTCACTAAGGTGTTTACAAGGCAAGTGTTTCTACAACATCATTGCCCATTAACTTGTCATTTGTCCAAGCCTACTTCTTTCTACCATCCATGGCTTGGAAGTGTCTAGGTTCATTTTCTTGTTTTTAGTTGTTTTCTTATTCTTGTAGTTTGTGTGATTTTGAACTAGTCATGCATGGTTAGTCAAGGGTGTTTGTCCCAAGACTAACTTATTGCTCTCTTGTTGTCCGTTCTCCTTCCTCTCTCTTCTCTCCTTAAAATCGTGTGTTTAGTTGTAGGAAGGGATTGTACTCGGTCACAAGATATCTGAGCAAGGGATAGAGGTTGACAAAGCAAAGTTGAGGTCATGATGAGTCTTGAGCCGCCAGTTAATGTCAAGGGGATAAGGAGTTTCTTAGGGCACGATGGCTTTTACAGGCGGTTTATCAAGGATTTCTCCAAGATAGCTCGCCCTCTTACACGGTTGTTATGCAAAGAAGCTGACTTTGTCTTTGATGAGGAATGTCTTCACGCTTTCAAGACCATCAAGGAGGCTCTTGTCATGGCACTTATAGTACAAGCACCAGATTGGAGCTTACCCTTCGAGATCATGTGCGATGCGAGTGACTATGCCGTGGGAGCTGTTCTTGGTCAGAGGAAAGACAAGAGGTTGCATGTTATCTACTATGCCAGTCGTACCTTAGATGACACGCAATTGAGATATGCTATTACCGAGAAGGAGCTGCTGGCTGTTGTATTTGCTTTTGAGAAGTTCAGATCATATTTGGTGGTCTCTAAGGTTGTTGTATACACTCACGCGGCGTTGAGGTATATCTACTATAAGAAGGATACCAAGCCGAGACTCCTAAGGTGGATTCTTCTTCTATAAGAGTTTGATATCGAGATAAATGATAAGAAGGGGATTGAGAATGGTGTTGCTGATCACCTTTCTTGAATGAGAGTGAATGAAGCCTTACCCTTGGATGATTCACTTCCTGAAGAGCAACTCATGATGATCAACACGGTTGTATGCACGCGGCTAGAGGATCAGTTTGAAGATGTTTTGGCTTTGAGAGAAGAGAACCTGCCTTGGTATGCTGATAGTTAACTTCTTGGCTTGCGGAGAGGAACCTACTCATCTTGACCACTACGACAAGAAGAAGTTCATGAGAGACATCTCTCATTATTTTTGGGACGAGCCTTACTTGTACAAGAGGGAGTAGACAGCTTGTATAGGAGATGTGTTATAAGAAAGGAAGCGCAGGAAATCCTTCTACATTGCCACGATTTATCATATGGAGGACATTTGGCTTCTTTCAATACGGTAACAAAGGTCTTACAAGCCGGATTTTGGTGGCCATCGCTATTCAAGGATGCTCATGAGTTTGTTAAGTCTTGTGAAGCATGTCAAAGAGCTGGAAGCATCACGAAGAGGAATAAGATGCCTCAGGTGCCAATCTTTGAAGTTGATGTTTTTGACGCTTGGGGGATAGGTTTTATGGGTCTGTTCCCATCTTCTTACGGCAACAAATTCATCTTGGTGGTTGTTGATTACATGTCTAAGACGGCGCAGGAGAAAAGGTTGATTCAACTACATGAGCTTGATGAGCTACGGTTAGACGCCTACGAGAGTGATAAGATCTACAAGGAAAGGACCAAGGCGGTTCATGACAAGAAGCTGGTTCATAAGGAGTTAAGGGAAGGCAGGCTAGTGCTACTCTACAACTCGAGGTTGAAGCTGTTCCCTGGAAAGCCGAAGTCTAGGTGGAGTGGACCATTTGAAGTGAAAGAAGTCCTTCCTTATGGAGCGGTTACATTGGTTGGCAAGAGTGGTAATGCCTTCACAGTTAATGGGCACAGAGTCAAGCCCTACCTGGCGAGTGATTGTAGCAAGGAGAGCACCACAATGCTTCTCCAAGAACCACCTCTGGCCTGAACCAAGTAAAGTCTAGCTAAAGACGTTAAAGAAAGCACACTTGGGAGGCATTCCCATGTCTATCTTGTATATATTTTTGCTTTCTTTTTATTTCAGTTTTATGCTTTTTATGTTTAAGTGTGTAGGAGATGTTTTGGCTTGTATAGGAGATGCGTTTCAAGAGAGGACGCAGAGGATATCCTTCTACATTGCCACAGTTTGTCATATGGAGGGCATTTTGCTTCTTTCAAGACGGCTACAAAGATCTTACAAGCCGGGTTTTGGTGGCCTTCGCTATTCAAGGATGCTCATGAATTTGTTAAGGCGTGTGAAGCATGTCAAAGAGCTGGAAACATCACCAAGTGAAACGAGATGCCTCAGGTGCCAAGCTTTGAAGTTGATGTATTTGATGCTTGGGGGCTTGACTTTATGGGTCTGTTCTCATCTTCTTACGGCAAAAAATTCATCTTGGTGGCTGTTGATTATGTGTCTAAGTGGGTTAAGGCGATAGCTTCCACAATCAACTACTCAAATGTGGTGGTTAAACTCTTCAAGACCATCATATTTCCACGGTTTTGAGTTCCAAAAGTAGGGATCAGTGATGGGGCCAGCCGCTTCATCAACAAAGTGTTTGAAAGTCTCTTGAAGAAGTACGGAGTGAAGCATAAGGTAGCAACACCTTATCAACCACAAACTAGTGGGCAAGTAGAGGGCTCGAATAGACAGATCAAAGCTATCTTAGAGAGGACTGTAGGAGCAACTCGGAAGGATTGGGCAACTAAGCTAGATGATGCTCTTTGGGCGTATACAACCTCCTTCAAAACTCCTACTGGTACCACTCCCTTTACTCTCCTTTACGGCAAGGCATGTCACCTCCCTGTGGAGCTAGAGCATAGAGCACTGTGGGCCATGAAGCAGCTGAACTACAACCTCAAGACGGCACAGGAGAAGCGGTTGATTCAACTCTATAAGCTTGATGAGCTAAGGTTGGACGCCTACGAGAGTGCTAAGATCTACAAGGAAAGGACCAAGGCGGTTCATGACAAGAAGCTGGTTCATAAGGAGGTAGAGGAAGGCAGTATGGTGCTACTCTACAACTCAAGGTTGAAGCTGTTCCCTGGAAAGCTGAAGTCTAGGTGGAGTGGACCGTTTGAAGTGAAAGAAGTCCTTCCTCATAGAGCGGTTACATTGGTTGGCAAGAGTGGAAATGCCTTCACGGTTAATGGGCACAAAGTCAAGCCCTACCTGGCGAGTGAATGCAGCAAGGAGAGCACCACAATGCTTCTCCAAGACCCACCTCTGGCCTAAACCAATTAAAGTCTAGCTAATGACGTTAAAGAAAGCGCACTTGGGAGGCATTCCCATGTCTATCTTGTACATATTTTTGCTTTCTTTCTATTTTGGTTTTATGCTTTTTATGTTTAAGTGTTAAGTGAAAGGATGAGGGTTTGTAGATCATGATCTTGGAGTCAAAGGAGGCGAGGAAAGGAGAAGTATAGGTAAGTGATCGAGTGCTAGATCGACTTATCCTGGCTCGATCTTTACTAGATCAAGTTAGTGAATCGAGAGGAGTTATTCGATCTAGATGAGATCGAGTAGACAATCGAGTGATTCATTCGATCATGAGAGGATAACCCACCAATGCGTTTAGAACGATGTGTGGATCGAATGACTTCACTGGATCCTCGATCTGAATCGATCAGTCTACTCGATCTGCCACTCGATCTTAGCAGAAACGACCTCCTAATCGATCACGTGGCTCGATCCAAGGAGCTTAGCCATAATGACTAAAAATCATGGAACGAGAGGGCAAAATCGATATAAGACTCGATGCAATCTGAATCGAGTCCCTGATCGATCAACCCTCTCGATCCTAGTCAACATGGGCATGAGATCAAGTCCTAGATCGACCAAATGGACTCGATCTCGTGCCGAGGTAAGTCAAAAATTTTCCCTCTTTTCTTGTTTCCCTCCAATTTTAAATTTGAATTGTGGTCAAGGCAAGCATATTTGACCATGAAAGATGTGCATTGACCATATTTTTGT
This sequence comes from Thlaspi arvense, assembly GCA_911865555.2. Classification (NCBI taxonomy): domain Eukaryota; kingdom Viridiplantae; phylum Streptophyta; class Magnoliopsida; order Brassicales; family Brassicaceae; genus Thlaspi; species Thlaspi arvense. Next base: position 20,601,176 of record OU466860.2, read on the forward strand.
CAGAAACCACTTGTATTGCCATGGTTTTCTTAGCATTTAAATTTACATGCAACCACACACTCTCTCTCATATGTATTTTGAATTTTCTAAAGAAAGAGAGAGTGTGAGTTTCTATTTATAAGGCTAATAACTTCTTGCTTTCATCCTTGCGAAAGGTATTTTTGGTTCAATGATTTTCTTGTTTGAAATTTTTTGGAAAATTCTCTTTAATTTGCTTTGGATGATTGTTAGTTGGTAGGGAGTTGGATAATTTTTAGAAATAGCTAAATATCAGAAAAATTGCTAGATTTAATTCTATCTCTATATTTTCTCCTCTAGTCTTTAGCTGTAATTTTTATAAATTCCCTAAAAATATATGTTTCTTGTTAGAAGTTTTTCTTTCTTATCTTGTCTTTCTCTCAATTTCGCCGCCTATACTTATTCTCTTCTTTGAGATTTGTGTTTCAGGTACCAGTGGCATCAAAGAGAACCAGAGAAGAGACAGCACAAGAAGGAGAAGCTCAAAAAGTGGTTCAGGAGAGGGTTAGATGGACCAAGGAGGAGAAGCTAGCTAAAAAAAGGCTGGAGAGGCTCCGGTTTGACCCTACAAAGTTCGCGAGCAGGGATTTGTTGGCAAAGATGGGGATATTGGGAGACTTTGATCAGCTTCTCAAGAACAATGGGCTCCGGTGCTTGTCAAGGATGGATTTCCCAACCTATCCCGAGGCAACCCTAGACTTCTTAGCCACCGTGGAGTTTATCTACGAAAATCCAAGCCTCCCCACTCCATCACAAGGGCACATCACCTTCAAGATCAGGAGGCAAGCCTATCACCTCTCCATCGCCGAGCTTTGCCAAGCCTACGGTCTGAAAGCTACTGCCAAGCTCGTTGAGTTTCCACCTTTCACTCAAGCCAACGACTTGTGGGACCTGATCAGCAACGATGACTACAAGGCAAACACGGCCAAGATCAAGAGCGTCCACAGCCCCGTGCTCAGATAAACGCTCAAACTCATAGCCAACACCTTCAGTGGAAGGTCTGTGGCTCCCACAGTCACCAAGAACAAGCTGTGTTTCCTGTTCCAAGGCGTCAAGCACCTTCTATGCGATCCTAAGGAGAATGACGAGCCGATAGAAGATGAGCTTAGAGATGATGTCAATTACGGATACATCTAGGCTTCCTCTCTACTCAATTACAAGGCATGGGCAATGAGGTGCAAGGCGAGTTCAGCGCTGATAGGAGGCTTCCTCACACCTATGTTTGTGCAAGCCGGAGTACCCCTTCCAGATTTTGTCCCTTGCGCGGAGAGAGCGTATATGGATGAGATATACATGCACAACATGGACTCCTTGGGGCGCACGCCAGCTGAAAGTTTCTTTGCCTATCTGTTCTACGATTGTGAGAATGAGAAGAGAGTGTGCATCTTGCCAAACAAAGAAGAAATGGAGCTGCTAGGTGTTGGTAACATTGAGTTTCTTCCAAGTGTTGAGGAATGCTTTGCACCTCTAGGAGGCACAGCCGCGCCCACACAAGCTGCTCGCCCACGTTCAGAGTCACCTCCCTCCGATGCTGAGATGCCCGAAAGCTTCGTTCTCCCTAAGCTTGATTTCGAGCCAAGAACTAAAACCGAGAAGTTCCTTGCATCAGTCGTTGAGATGCAGCGCAAGATCAAAAAATGGCAAAGCAAGGTGATCAAGAAGCTTGCCAAGAAGGTCAAGGCGCTTAAAGGGAGATCACCTAAGAAGTCTTCAAGCGATGAGATTGAGCAGCCGGAGAAGAGGAGGAGATCAACCGGAGGTATTGAGATCCGTGAGCCTCAAGGAAACGCCCAATCTGCGCGCCACTCTCTTCATGAGGAAACGAGAAAGGAGAAGGGCAAGGAGATCAACCACGACACCCAAGAAGAGCAAGAAGTCTGGAGCAACCTCAAGCTCCAGCCTTACTTAGCTCAAAGGTACCAACAACCGAACCATTGTACATACCATGCATCGTTTGATTTTTGCTTTGTGTTTTGACTCCTCTTGAACTGTGTTGGCCATCGAGACGGTGTCATTCAAGTTTGGGGGAGTGTGTGTGTTATTTGACATGTTTTCTTTGATCTTATTTTGTGTTATCATCCCTTGAGTCATCATGCATCATGTAAGGCATAGAAAATACAAAAAAATTATCAAATATTAAAAAAAAATTCAAAAAATTCATGTAGTTTGCATTTACATTGTTAAATATTTTAGGATTGAGTCTAGAATTTTTAAAATCATATAGGTTGTTGCATTTGCATAGGGAGTGAATGATAAACACTTGTTAAGATGTTTATATTTGAACTGTTTTCAATGCCTTGGTTGTTTGTTGTTTGATTGCATCGAGTTAGTTTGAAGTTAAGGCTGCACCATACCTTGATTACTTGCATTTGATACTCTAGTCTTATGTTGAAACTCGCTTTGATTTGATGCCAACTCCATCTTAGTAGAACCATAATCTAGACATTGAATTATCTTATTTGTGCATTGAGAGTGATTGCATGGCTTACCTATATACATACTTGGATTATCTTCTTCCCTTCTTACCATTCTTGTTAATCAAAGTAGCTGATCCTCATCATCATGGGACAGTTAACCTCGCGCTTAACCAAACCTTCTTTCTGACTTTAACACTTTTGTGTGAGTTGTGAGGCCTTACATTGCATCATTTTCTATCCTATTTTGACAAAAAGTGTTAGGAATAAGGCTGGCAAGGAGAAGCTCCCTTGTAGACACCAGCTTGCATTTTGAGCTTGGTATTAGGTTTGGAGTTCAGGGAAAAGGGTTGTTTGAGAGGATTAAGCGTTATATGTTTACATCTTTACAAAAGAAGGAAAAGAATGGGATTAGTAGCAAAGGGAGAACAGATCATTTGTGGTCAAGTAAAGTAGAAAAAGAATGCTCTTAGTGTTAAAGAAGAGAGGCGCCATCAGCAACAAGGCTTACAAAAGGTCACTCAAAAAGAAAAAAATCAAACCGAGCCATCCACCAAAGGTGATGAAAACGGCGCCAAGCATACAACAAAGGAGAGCAAGTTCAAACAAAAGAAGTCAACCACACGGATAGAAGAAAAAGGAGTTTCCCCCAAATGTGAAGGATGAAGAGATCAAGCGCTTTGGGAAAGGGTAGATTTAGGGGTTACACTTGGGATTTTAGAAGTTTTTAGGATCATCTTGGATTAAAAGGGTAGAAGGGAGCTTTAACTTGCATGCATAAGTGTGATTTTACCTTTAGCATCTTGCATAATAGGCTAGTTTCTATCATTTGTTGCATTTTAGGTCCTACATCACTTTGCATTCGCACTTTGCATATTTCTAGCATCTTTTGCATCATTATCAGGTTGTTTGGGACACTCTGGAGTTGTGGAGGTTGCATGGACGTGCTTAGGATCAAGAGGGAGCTCGTGGACACTTGGAGAACTCAGCCATGCATGCAAAGACCCGAGATCGAGTAGCGGATCGAGCAAGGCAGGTCGATCTAGACGAGATCGACCAGAAGATCGAGTGACTCAAGTCGTTTCAAGGAGGAGGATCGAGATCAAGATCGAGAGAGGAGATCGATCGTGAGTACGGACGTGGATGACGCCATGCAGAACGAGAACCAGATCAAAACCACGATTCGATCATCCAAGGATCGAGTAGAAGATCAAAGGAAGTGCTCGATCCATCCAACCAAATGGACTTGAAGATCAAGCGATAAAAGGCGATCCATGAAGAAGATCGGGTGAGCTGCTCGATCTAGAGATCCATCCCTGGAACCTTATCCGGCCAGCTCACTTTTGGAGAGTAGTGAGGGGACCATTAGGGATGTCTGGCCATTTTAGGCATAGGGCGTCTATCACTTTCTATCATACACACTTTGTCTTATCTTTTATGTTCTTTCTCTTAGGCGATTTCCGCCATTGCAAACCTTTGAAGCTTTTCTTGTTTTTAAACTTTGAATATTGTTAATCATTAAGTCTTTTTCCATAATCGCATGCTTAATCATGCTTAGTTTATCTTTCTTTGCATTCGAATTGATTTCAATCATGAGTAGTGAGTAGTTTTCTTTGGATAAAAGGTTTGGGCGATTCAAGGGTTTAAAGGGATTAAGCTTTTGGATTTCCTTTTGTTCTTAACTTATTCCTTTATAGGATTTGGGGTCTTAAGGCTTAGGGAGTCTTTGAAAAGATCTCTATGATTCTAGGGCTTCTCTTACCTTGACCGGATTCAGATATCCTTGAAAATAAAATCCTAGAAACTAATCTACCCTCTCCCAAACGCCATGGATGTAGAGGAGGTTAGTTAAGCCATTTGTTGAGATCTGTAGTCCATGCTCTACGATCTTTTTTTTTCCACCAAAAGCCATAGGTTTGGAGAAGAGGTTGAAGAATGAAATCATACCATATGCCATGGATGAGTCTATTTAAGTTTCTCAAGGCTTAGGGAAAGCTCATCAATGAGTAGATCTATGTATTTTCAACCCGAAAACCTTTGAACACTCTTGAACATGACCCTCTACCTTGAACCCTCTTTTTAGCATCTTAAAAACTCTAGTTTATCATTCTCTTGTCATAAAGCTTGCATCTTGATAATTAGAAATCATTTGTCTTAAGTTGTTAGAATCGATCTGTTTTACCCGTTTTAGCTCTCGATTTTTAGTTATTAGTAGATTTGCGTTTTTAATCCTCTGTTTTCTCTTCGTAATATTTAACCCTCTTCCAGGGGTTTTAAAATAGTTTCCTTTGGCATTTGATTGTTGCATTTATTTTTTGTTGATTTTACCATCTATTTACCCAAATCTGCTTAGCTTTGCATTGCTCTTGCATTCCTTGTGTTCTTTCTTCACCCAGTCTGGATTGATATCCTTACTGCTATATTACATCATAACTGTGGTTTGGGGTTTGATATGTAGACTTGCAAAAAAATCTGCTATCAGTCCTCCAATGGTTGGCTTCTTCAAGACTTCGATGATATCAAAGTTTAGCTTGATGTCCTTGCCCAAGTATAGAGAGATCTTGCCATTCTTCACGTCAATGATGGCTCCAGCGTTTCCAAGAAACGGTCTTCCAAGGATTAGAGGATCCTTTGTCCCTTCATCCATCTCTAGAACAACAAAGTTGGCTGGTACGTTAACTCCACTGATCCTCACGGGCAAGTCTTCAAGCATACCCACAGGGAGCCTTATACTTCTATCAGCGAGCACGAGAGAGATTCTACACTCTTTAAACTTGGTGAAACCGAGCTTCTTTGCAATGGAATGAGGCATAAGATTGATGCTTGCTCCTAAATCGCATAAACAGCTTTCAAACTTCAAGGAACCAAGAGCACAAGGAAGGGTGAATGATCCTGGATCCCTAAGCTTCTTTGGAACTATCTCTTTGTGAATGATGGAGCTGCACTCTTCACTAAGCACCAAAACCTCTTCACTCTCCTTGCTCTTCTTAGTTAGATAATCCTTGAAGAACTTATCACATTTAGGCATCATGGCCAAACAATCAACTAAGGGCAGCTTGATCTCAACATCTTTCAAATGCTTCTCAAACACTGCTCTATGCTTCTCATGCAGCTGTTTCTTGAACCGGCCAGGAAAAGGAAGCTTCGGTTTGTATAGTGGAGGAACAAATGCATCTTTCTCTTTGCTCACCTCCTCTACTTTCTTCTCTACAATGGCTTCCTTGCCTTTCCTTGGTCTTTCAATCCACACATTGTCAAAGATAATCTCCTCATCATTTGAAAGCTTACCCTCCCCCTCTTGAACCACAATGTCCTCATTTTCTTTAGGTGCAACTCTCGGTAGTAGCTCTTTCCCGCTTCTCAAAGCAATAGCGTTTGCGTACTCCTTGGGGTTTTGCTCACACTTGCCCGGTAAGCTGCCTTGATTACTTGAACTAGCTTTGCCCTTCTCTAACAGCTTGATCTTGTTGTTCAGATTGGTGATCTGTGAAGAGACGTCCGTAAGAGAAGAGTCTAGCCGGTTGTTCATCTCAACAAACTTCTGATTTGTAGAAGCTTGTCCTTGAAGCAACTGTTGGAACATTGCTTGAACCGGATCCTGAGGTGGGGTTGCATTTGTTGCTGCTGTGGAACGAAACTAGGAGGAAACATAGGAGTGTAGCCTTTGTTGCCTTGTTGTTGCTGCTGAAAATTGCCTTGCCTCTGACCTTCGTACCCACTGTTGCTGAAACCCTTTGTTGTAAGGTACAAAAGGCTTTGCTTGTTGAGGGGGTACACCTGATCTTTAGGGTTCTCCATGTTGGTGATCCTATATGAGAGGTTGTTATTGCCCTGGTAGCCTTGAGAATAGCCCTGTGGCTTGTTGTAGTTCTGACCAGCAACCCAATTAGCTTCCTCTTGGCTCAGCTCTAACACCTCTAAGACATCTTCGGCTTCTCCCACGAAATGTACTTGCTTGTGATTTGCAAGCACTAGCTTGTCTATCTTCTCATGGAGTGATTTGAGCTCCTTCTTGTGTGACTCAAGCTCGGAACCTCTAGGTGCACGGTCGTAGTCCTCGGTGTAGTTCCCATCACTCAAAGCCAAGTTCTCTATAAGCTCCATACCCTCTTCCACTTCTTGACTAAGAAGGTTACCTTTGCTTGCCGTATCAAGCAACATTCTGATAGCTTCTCGGTATATTGTGTTCAAGAGAGTCTCTTCACTGAAGCCATGGTGAGGACACTGAATGGTATAGTCCTTGAACCCTTGAATCGCTCCATAGCTTCACTGAAAGTCTCGTTCTGCCTTTGAGTGAATCCACTAATCTCACTTTGCAGCCTAGCTGTTCTTGTGCTCGAGAAATACTTTGAGAGGAACGCCTTCTGGCAATCAGCCCAAGAAGTAATGGTGCCTCGTGGAAGGGTCTTCTCCCATTTCCTAGCCTTATCTCCAAGAGAAAATGGAAAGAGCCTAAGCTTGAATGCATCCTCCGAGATCCCATTGATCTTTATCATTCCACATACTTGCACAAAGTTGTCAAGATGCTCCAAAGGGTCTTCCATAGCCAGCCCGTGGAACTTGTTGTTCTGAACCATAGAGACAAAGCCTGGTTGATCTCAAAGTTGTTGTTTTGGACTGGTGGAGGAGTGATCCCAAAGCGGTTGTGATGTGTATTTCGAGCATCACCAGCACCAATGATCCATGGTGGTCTAGCTGCGTGGTCGGGGTTTCCATTACCCCTTCCTATAGCACCCTGAGCTGGTGGAGGTACCTCAGGATGTTCTTGCTCAGTCATTCTTACAAAGTCTACAGTACCAGCTTGCACAATTTCGTCAAAGGCTTGAGCTTGCTCTCTTGCTCTTCTTGATCTTGCGTGTCGGAGTTGGTGAATATTGTCCAGGGGTTTAAGTAGATTGTTGTCACCCCTAGACCTCAGATTCATGTACCTAAAAACACAAGGACGAAGGCAGAGAAATAAGTAACCAAAGTAAATGTAAAGACTTAGTCTTTATTAAGCTCGAAATCCTAATGCTTTCTAACAAATCCAAGTTGGCAATGGTGCCATTTGATAAACACGACTGTTTTTGCAGCAAGAATATCAAATCTCAAGCAACCTATAGTTGTAGTACAGTATGCAAGAGAGTATCAATCCAGCCTGGGTGAAGAAAGAACACAAAGAATGCAAGAACTAAGCAAATCTAAGCAGAATCGGGTAAATAGATGGTAAAATCGAGAAAAACTAAATGCAACGACTAAATGAGCAGGAAAACTATTTTAAAATCCCTAGAAAGGGGTTAAAAACTACTAGAAGAAAACAGAGACTCTGAAACGCAAATGTACTAATTACTAAAAATCGAGCACTGAAATGGGTAAAACAGGACACTTCTAATAACTTAGATGAATGACTTCAAATGATCAAGAAGCAAGCTTTATGACCAGAGAACGATAAACAGTGGTTTTAAAATGCTAAAAAGAGGGTTAAAGGTCGAGGATCATGTTCAAGAGAGTTCAAAGGTTCAAGCTTTGGTTTGAAAACATATAGATCTACTCATTTGATGAGCTTTTCCTAAGCCTTGAGAAACATAAACTAGAATCATCCATGGCGTGTGGTATGAACCCCTTCTTCGACCTCTCCTCCAAACCCATGGCTTGTGGTGGAAAGAGAGATCAAAGAGCATGGACTACATATCTCAACAAGTGGCCTAACTAACCTCCTCTACATCCAAGGCGTTTGGGAGAGGGTAGATTAGTCTATAGGATTTGATTTTCAAAGATCTCTGAAGCCGGTCAAGGTAAGAGAAGCCCTGGAATCACAGAGATCTTTTCCAAGACTCCCTAAGCCTTAAGACTCCAAATCCTAGAAGAGAGTAAGTTAAGAACAAGAAAAATCCAAAAGCTTAAACCCTTAAACCCCTTTGAATCACCCCAACCTTTGACCCAAAGAAAACTATTCACTACTCATGATTGAAACCGATTCAAATGCAAAGAAAGGTAAACTAAACATGATTAGGAAAGCGATTAAAGAAAAAAGACTTAATGATTAACAAGATTCAAAGTTTAAAAACAAGGAAAGCTTAAAGGTTTTGCAATGGCGGAGTCGCCTAAGAGAAAGAACAGAAAAGATAAAAGCAAAGTGTCGATGATGAAAAGCGATGGCCGCCCTTTGCCCAAAATAGCCAAACAGCCCTAATGGTCCCCTCACTATGCTCCAAAGATGATCTGGCCGGATAAGGTTCCAGAGATCAATCTCGAGATCGATCAGCTCACTCGATCTTCTCCATAGATCGCCTTCTTCTGCTCGATCTTCAAGTCGATTTGGTTGGATGGATCGAGCACTTCTTTCGATCTTCTACTTGATCTTTGGATGATCGAGTCGTGGTCTCAATCTGGCTCTCGTTCTGCATGGCGTCATCCACGTCCATACTCGCGATCGATCTCTTCTCTTGATCTTGGTCTCGATCCTCCTCCTTGAAACGACTTGAGTCACTCGATCTTCTGGTCGATCTCGTCTAGATCGACCTGCCTTGCTCAATCTGCTACTCGATCTCGGATCCTTTGCATGCATGGCTGAGTTCTCCACGTGTCCACAAGCTCTATTTTGATCCTCAGCACGTCCATGTAACCTCCACAGCTCCAGTGTGTCCTAAACAACCTGATAATGATGCAAAAGATGCAGAAACTATGCAAAATGCGAATGCAAAGTGATCTATGACCTAAAATGCAACAAATTATAGAAATTAGCCTATTAGGCAAGATGAATGCATGAAAACTATCCTAAATTCATGCTAAATATGTTGAATATGCATGTAAATCAATGGTCCTAGTTCGTAATTCTAAGATGCAATGCACAAACTCATACTCCAAAGAACTTAGCCATATTCATCACATGTTGAATCTGAAACCATGACTCTCATATTTAAAACAATCCAAGAATCCAACCCTTTAACATTCATTAAGATCAAACCGTGAATCACACTCATGCATTTTAAAACCGGGTACATTTGGCTAGGGACAAGGTCATGAGATAAAAATGATCTCATTCATATGGGTACTCCAAGGAATGGTTTATCTCAAAAATGAATGAACTTATGCATAATGCTAAAGGTGAAGACAATTGATGCATACATCACTAGACTCTCATCTACGCAAATACACTAACAATGATCCTAAACCTTCTCTCATTATTTTCTTTTTAAAGCTCACTCACTCTTTAGAGACTACCCATATCAAAACAAGACAAGACGCCAAGCATAACCCAAATTAATACTATCATTTTTCAAACACAACTTAGGGAAACATCTTAAACCTTATAGCTAGTGGGATGACCTTTCATAAACTTAACTTTTTTCTTTTCTTTTTGGCAGCTCTCTTATCAAATATATTTTTTTTCTTTTAAGTACTTGGCCTTTTGGCTCTTTTCTCATAATTATTTTTTTTTTTTTTAGAGCTACCTTCTTTTCATTTAAACAAGAGCTTTTTACAACACAAAACAAAGCCACCCACTTAAAACTATGAATCCCTTTTTTAAACAAACTCCCAACATCAACTTCTTTTTAAACCGAAACAAGTAAGCAAATTGAAGAACACCCATGAATCCCCATCATAACCTTAAGCCTAAAACTAGCTTCAAAATGCAACGCTAGCAATCGTATGAGAGCCTAATCATGTTGCCTAAACCTTACACTTTATGCCAAGTTCAAACTGAAAATAAGGCCTCACAATGATGTCACACAAGAAAATTGACCTGAATGGAGGATAAGGGTAAAGGTAAAGAGTTCTATTTAGGCTTACAAGAGAGTGGTAAGAAGAGAGTAAGAAAGTCTAAATATGTATATGTGATCCATGTATTCTTTTTCAAATGCACAGGTATGATAATTAAAAGATTCAAATTAAGGTTCCACTTGATAGGAAAAGATTCAATTCATGTTTGTTCAACTTAAGCCACGAAAATCAAGACAAATGATCCAAATATGGTCAGAGCTTACTTTCAAAGTATGTACAATGCATCAAAGAACTACTAACTAGGGCTTTGAACTAATTCATGAGCTTAAAACACTTTTCAAGAAAAATTAATATCATTTCTCCCTATGCAAGTGCAAACAACCTAAATGATTAAAATTCTAGACTCAATCCTAAAATGTTTAACAATGCAAATGCAAGCTACATGATTTTTTTTGAAAATTGTTTGCCTTGTTATCTGGGTTATGATTTATTTATTTTCTATAAATTTTCTGATTTTTTTGTATTTTTCTATGCACTTAGATGATGCATGTAGACTCAAGGATGATAACTCAAAATAAGATCCAAATAAAACATGTCAAACCACACACTCTCCCCCAAACTTGAATGACACCGTCTCGATGGCAAACAAATTCAAGAGGAGATCAAACACAAAGCAAAAAGAAAAGAAAAATGCATGTTATTTACAATGGTGGAGTTGGTACCTTGAAGCTAGGCATGGCTGGAGCCTGAGGATGCTCCAGTATTCCTGCTCTTTCTAGGAGTGTCGTGGGAGATGCCTTTGTCCTTGCTTTTGCTTGTTCCTTCATAGAGAGAAAGACGTCCAGCTTGGTTGCTTCCTTGAGGCTCACGGATCTCCACTCCTCCGGTTGATCTTCTTCTCTTCTCCGGTTGCTCAACCTCTTCACTTGAAGATGCCTCATATGAGCCTCTTTGTAGGTCCTTGATCTTCTTAGCCAGCTTCATGATCATCTTCCCTTGCCACTTGTTGACTTTGCGCTGAATCTCCACGACTGAAGCAAGGAACTTCTCAGCTTTTGTGTGCGGCTCATAGTCTAGCTAAGGGAGATCAAAGCTCGGTGGCATTTCAGCATCTGAAGGAGGTAACTCTGATGGTGGACGAGCAAGCTGAGGTGGTGCAGCCGTGCCTCCAAGAGGCGCAAAGCATTCCTCATTGCTTGGCAAAAACTCTATGGTCCCAACACTGTCCAGGATCGTCTCGTCTTGGTTGGGAAGGATGCATACTTGCTTCCCAAGGGTGGGGTTGTAGAGCAAGTAGGCAAAATACCCAGGAGCCGGAGTAGGTCCCAAGAAATCAGTGTTGCGCATGAAGGTCTGATCCATGTAAGCTCTCTCCGTGCAAGGCTCAAACTCTTGAAGAGGCACTCCCGCTTGTATGAACAACGGTGTGAGAAAGCCTCATATGAATGCTGAGCTCGCCTTACATCTGCATGCCCATGCCTTGTACTTGACCAAAGAAGAAGCCAAGATGAATCCATAGTTGACGTCGTCTCCAAGCTCATCCTCCATCGGCTCATCACTCTCTTCAGCATTGCATAGAACCTTCTTATTCCCTTGGAAGAGGAAGCACAGCTCGTTCTTTGTAACCGTTGGAGCCACGGATCTCCCACTGAAGGTGTTGGCTAAGAGCTTGAGGGCGTATCTCAGCACAGGGTTGTGAACCTTCTTGATCTTGGCGGTGTTGGCTTTGTAGTCATCATCGCTGATCAAGTCCCATAGATCGTTGGCTGATTTGAACGGAGGGAACTCTACAAGCTTGTCTGCAGCGTTGAGGCCATAAGCCTTGCATAGCTCGGGGATGGAAAGGTGGTAAGCTTGTCTCGTGATCTTGAATGTGAGGTGACCCTTTGATGGAATGGGGAGGCTTGGATTTTCATAAGAGAAATCAAAGGTGGAGAAGAAATCAATGCTGCCTCAGGGTAGGTTGGGCAGTCCATCCGCAAGAGGCAAGCAAGCCCCATGTCCTTGAGCAGCTTGTCAAAATCCTTCAATAACCCCAGCGTCTCCAAGAGATCCCTGCTTGCAAACTTGATAGGCTCAAACCGCAGCCTCTCCAGCCTTTTCTTTGCCTTCTTCTCCTCCTTGCTCTATCTAACCCTCTCTTCAACCACTTGTTGAGCTCCCTCTTGAGTTGAAGTTTCCAAATCTCTGCTTCTCTTGGGTGCCATTGTACCTGAAACACAAATTCTTAAAGAGAAGATGAGTATAGGCAACAATTTTAGAGATAAAAGCAATGCAAGAGAAAAAAACTCTAAACATACACCCTAGATTTTTGGGGGATTTCTAAAATATATTACTAAATAGTAGAGGAAAATCTCAAGAGATAAGATTAAATCTAGAAAATTTTCTAATACTTAGATAATTTTAAAAATCCAATCCCATCCCTAGCAACAAATAATCATCCAACTCAAGAAAAGGAAATTTTCTAAAATTTTGAACATGTAATTGAATAAATTCGAAAATTCCTTTGAAGAGGATGATTGAAAGATGCTACTCTGTCTTTAAAACCGAACTCACACTGTCTCTTTCTAAGAAAATCAGTTTGAAATGCAATGGGAGAGAGTGTGGATGCATGTGTTTATAAAGACCAAAGTTTTTTGGATGCATGCAAGTGGTTCTGAAAAAGTTGTGGTCAAGGCACACATTCTCATGATCAAAGATGCTTGCGTTGACCACAATTCAAATTTAAAATGAAAGGGAAAGAGAAAGAAGAGGGAAAATTTTCAACCAACCTTGGCATGAGTCGAGTCAAATTGGTTGATCTTGCCCTCGATCTCATGCCCATTTTGCCCGTGATCGAGTAGCTTGCTCGATTGGGGGCTCGATTTGATTTGAATCGAGCCTCAGATCGAGTCTCCTACTCGTTTCAAGATTCCAAGTGGTTGTGGCCATGCTCCTTGGATCGAGCTCCTTGATCGATTTCGAGGTCGTTTTGGCAAGGATCGAGTGAACTGATCAAGTGATCTGATCGATCCAACTCGAGGATCAAGTGAGACCAGTCGATCTACACCCCGTTTGCATTTCGAACTAAACGTATGGGTGGGTCATCCTCTCGCAATCGACTGGCTCACTTGATTATCTACTCGATCTCATCTAGATCAAGTGACTTCACTCTATTCACTAGTTCGATCTAGTAAAGATCAAGCCAGGATAGGTCGATCTATCACTCGATTGCTTGTCTCTACTTCTCCTTTCCTTGCCTTGTTAACTCCAAGATCATGATCTCCGGTTCCCATCTCCTTGTACCTACACACTTAGACTAAAAAGCATAAAATTGAAACAGAAAGAAAGCAAAAATATGTACAATGATAGACATGGAAATGCCTCCCAAGTGCACTTATTTTACGACGCTAGCTTGACTTTAATTGGTTAGGCTAGAGGGGGATCTTGGAGAAGCAATGTGGTGCTCTCCATGCTGCAATCACTCGCCATGTAGGGCTTGACTCTATGCCCATTCACCGTGAAAGTCTTTCCACTCTTGCCAACCAAAGTAACCGCTCCATATTGTAGCACTTCTTTCACCTCAAACAGTTCGCACTATCTAGACTTGAGCTTCCCAGGAAACAACTTCAAACGCGAGTTGTAGAGCAAAACCTGACAACCCTCCTTGAGCTCCTTACTCACCAGATTCTTGTCATGAACCGCCTTGGTCCTTTCTTTGTAGATCTTGGCTCTCTCATAAGCGTCCAGCCTTAACTCATCAAGCTTATGGAGTTACACCAACCTTCTCTCTTGTGCTGTCTTGACACGGAAGTTCACTTGCTTCACAGCCTAGAGTGCTCAGTGCTCTAACTCCACAGGAAGGTGACAAGCTTTACCATAGAGGAGGTTGAAAGGTGTGGTACCAATGGGAGTCTTGAAAGCTGTTCTATATGCTCAAAGAGCGTCATCAAGCTTGCTTGCCCAATCCTTCCTAGTCACTCCCGCGGTTCCCTCTAGGATAGCCTTGATTTGCCTGTTTGAAACTTCCACTTGGCCACTAGTTTGAGGGTTATAAGGCGTAGCTACCTTGTTTTTAACCCCATACTTCTTCAAAAGACCCTCAAAACCCGGCTTGTAGAACCTTTGTAACCGTCTTGAATGAAGCGAAGTGTCCACCATAAGCCAAACCATGGCAATGAAGAACAATGTCTTTTGCTTCTTCTCTTGAGACACACCTCTAGTATAAGCTGTCTACTCCCCTCTTGTACAGATAGGGATCATCCCAAAAGTAATGAGAGATGTCCCTCATGAATTTCTTCTTATGGTAATAGTCAAGGTGAGTGGGCTCTTCACCACAAGCCAAGAAGTTGACAATGTCCGCATACCAAGGTAAATCTTCTTCCTTCAAACTCAAGACATCTTTGAACTTCTCCTCTAGCTTTGCACATACCACAGTGTTCACCATCATAAGCTGCTCTTCAGGGAGTGAGTCATCCAAAGGTAAGATATCATTCACTCTCATTCTTCAAAGATGATCCGCTACAGCATTCTCAATCCTCTTCTTATCCTTGATCTCCATATCAAACTCTTGTAAGAGAAGGATCCATCTCAAGAGTCTCGGCTTGGTGTTTTTCTTGGCGTATATGTACCTCAAGGCAGCATGATCAGTGTAAACAATGACCTTAGAACCCACCAAGTAAGACCTAAACTTCTCAAAAGCAAAGACCATGACCAAGAACTCTTTCTCGGAGGTTGCATACTTCACTTGCATGTCATCCAAGGTATGGCTTGCATAGTAAATGACGTGCAGCCTCTTTTCCTTCCTTTGACCCAAAACAGCACCCACAGCGTAGTCGCTTGCATCGCACATAATCTCAAACGGCAAGTCCCAATTCGGAGCTTGAACTATAGGTGCGGTGACTAAAGCTTCCTTGATGGTCTTGAAGGCTTGAAGACACTCATCATAAAACAAGAACTCGGCTTCCTTGCACAATATCTTGGAGAATCCATGATAAACATTCTGTAGAAGCCAGCGTGCCCCAAGAAACTCCTTATTCCTTTAACATTAACCGGAGGCTCCAAACTTGTCATGACCTCTATCTTTGCTTTGTCAACCTCAATCCCACGTTCAGAAATCTTGTGCCCATATACAATGCCTTCTCTCACCATGAAGTGACACTTTTCCCTATTCAGCACCAAGTTTGTCTCCTAACATCTCTTTAGAACCCTGCAAAGATTTGACAAACAACCACCAAAAGAAGCCCCATACACAGAAAAATCATCCATGAAAACTTCTACCATTTCCTCTATGAGGTCAGAGAAAATAGACATCATGCACCTTTGAAAGGTTGCCGGTGCATTACATAACCCAAAAGACATCCTTCGATATGTGAAGGTACCATAAGGGCATGTGAAAGTGGTCTTCTCTTGGTCATTAGGATGAATGGGTATTGGAAAGAAACCGCTATACCCATCTAGGAAACAATATATTGGGTGATTAGCTAATCTCTCTAGCATCTGATCAATAAAGGGAAGAGGAAAATAATCTTTTCTAGTGGCTGAGTTGAGTTTCCTATAATCAATACACATTCTATGTCCAGTTATTGTTCTTGTAGGAATCAACTCATCTTTTTCATTTTTTATAACTGTGATACCCCCTTTCTTTGGTACCACATGCACTGGAGAGACCCACGTGCTATCACCAATAGGGTATATCACGTCAGCTTCTAAGAGTTTTAAGATTTCTTTCTTAACTACTTCTTTCAAGTTTGGGTTCAAACGTCTTTGATGTTCAATGGAAAAATTGTTTTCATTCTCTAAGTGAATCCTGTGAGTACAAAGCATTGGGGAAAGGCCCTTGATGTCACTTAGAGAGTACCCAATGGCCTTCCTATATTTCCTCAGCTCCTTAAGGAGCGAGTCTAACTCATCATCACTTTGATTTTCATTCACAATGACCGGATAAGTATCATTTGGTCCAAAGAAAGCGTACCTTAGCCCATTCGGAAGCGGCTTAAGGTCAACCTTTGGGGCTAGCAGCTCGCTCCAGTCCTCCTCTTGGCTTGTGTAGAGGTTGCTGTCCTCATTCGCCTCTTTTGAACCCGAGTCATGAGCTTTCAATCTGCCTTCTTGAACCGTTGCTACCGCTGAGATCGAGCCAGTCAGTCGATCTTTCTCTCGATTTAGGCTGGATCGATTGCACTCTCTCGATTCACTTGCTCGATTTGATATGGATCAAGCAGGAGATCGATTGGCTGAGTCGTTCTCTGAACAGATCGAGTTGTCTCGATCGATCTTCTCATCGATTTCTTTCCTGTATCGAGTGATTTTGTCGATTTCCAGGTCGATCTCTAGGCAATGGCCTTCATCTTCTTTCACAACCTTGCAAGAATCAAAGATATGAACATACTCCTGGGTTTGCTCGCTCAAGAAACCATACTCTCCACACTCCTTAGTCAAAGCCAGCTGCAGCTTCTCCCACAAAGTGAACTTGCTTTTGATTTGCAAGTACCAGCTTGTCAATCTTCTCATGGAGTAACATCATCTCCTTCTTGTGTGCCTCAATATCAGACCCTCTTGGTGCTCTATCATAGTCATCACTGTAGTTTCCATCACTCCAAGCCAAGTTATCAATAAGCTCCATTCCCTCTTCTACATTTTGGCCAAGGAAGTTTCCTTTACTTGTCATATCCAGAAGCATGCAAATCTTGGGAAGTGCTCCTCTATATATTGTGCTCAAGAGTGTCTCTTCACTGAACACATGATGAGGACAAGCAATGGTGTAGTCCTTGAACCACTCCATTGCTTCACTAAAGGACTCATTTTGCCTTTGTGTAAAATCGCTGATCTCACTCCTTAGCTGAGCTTTCCTTGTGCTTGAGAAGAACTTAGACAGAAATGCCTTCTTGCAATCATCCCATGATGTTATAGTACCTTGAGGTAAGGTCTTCTCCCAATGTCTTGCTTTATCTCCAAGTGAAAGGGAAAAGCCTTAGCTTGAAGCTGTCCTCCGAGATTCCATTGATCTTGATCATTCCACAAACTTGCTCAAAGTTGTGTAAGTGCTTCAGAGGATCTTCCATAGCAAGGCCGTGCAACTTGTTGTTCTGAACCATGGAGACAAATCCTGGTTTGATCTCAAAGTTGTTGTTTTGCTCCGGTGGAGGAGTGATGCCAAAACGGTTGTGATGAGTGCTTGGAGCATCACCAGCACCGATTATCCTTGGTGGTCTTTGAGCATGGTGGGGGTTTCCATTACCCCTTCCAGCAGCAGCATTGTGACGTGGAGCCTCAGCTTGTTCTTGCTCAGCCATAGTCTCAAAATCAACAACACCCGCTTGCACTATTTCCTCAAAGGTTTGTGCTTGTTCTCTTTCCCTTCTTGATCTTGCACTTCCAAGTTGATGAATGTTGTCTAGAGGTTGTAATAAGTTGTTGTCACCCTTAGACCTCAGATTTATGTATCTGAGAATACAAGTATGAAGGTAGAGAGATTGGTAACCAAATTAAAAATAAAAACATAGTCTCTACTAAGCTCCAAATCCTAATACTTACAATCTGAACCCAAGTTGGCAACGGCGCCATTTGATAAGAAGATTTATTTGGGATTGTTTTATCAAAGCCAAAAGCAGGTTATACTTGTAGTATAGCTGTTAGAGGTGTCAATCAAGCTCAGGTTGATGAAAGCTACTAGGAATGCAAGAACTAAGCAAATCTAAGTGAAATCTGATAAATGGAGGAGAAAATCGATAAAAACTAAATGCAACAACTAAATGACCGCGAAGACTATTTTAAAATCCCCTCTTCATGGTTAAACAACTAGCAGATGACTTCTAGAAATTTAAAATGCAAGACCACTAATTTATTAAAATCGAAAACTAAAGGCAGACAAACAGAGAAATTTCTAACAACCTAGAACAATGATTTTCAAGATTAAAGATGCAAACTCTATAACTAAGAAAAGATGATTTTTAAGATTTCAAAAGACTAAAGATGGATTCAAGATCGAGGGTCATGTTAAGAGGGTTCAAGATTCAAGCTTGGGTTTTGAAAACATTAGATCTACACATTTTGTGCTATCTCTAACCTTGAGAAGCTAAAAGAGGTTTATCCATGGCGTTTGGCATAAACCCTTTCCTCAACCCTTCCTCCTAACCCATGGCGTGTGGTAGAAAGATGGATTAAAGAACATTAAGCATAGATCTCAAATAATGGCCTAACTAGCTCCCTAAGCATACATGGCGTTTGGTAAAGGATGAGCTAGCCTCTTGGATTTAGTTTTAAGGGATTCCTGAATCCTGTCAAGGTAAGGAGATCTCTGAGATCATAAAGATCTTTCCCAAGACTTTCTAAGCATTAAGAGCCCAAATCCAAGAAGAGAATAGATTAAGAACAAGAAAAGTCCCAAGCTTAAACCCTTTAAACCCTTCTTAATCGCTCCAACCTTAAATCCAAGGGAAACTACTCACTACATATTGTTAAAACACACAAAAATGAAAAGGTTGAAAAGCTAAACATGATTAAACTACTAAGCCAGAAGATTAATGGAAAAATACTTAAGATTAAGCAAAATTAAGAGTTTACAAAACTAAGAAAAGCTTAAAACTTCAACAATGGCGATTTGCCTAAAAGAAAGATAGAAAACTTGGAGACAAAGCGTGGTAATGAAAAGTGATAACGTTTTACGCCCAAAATAGGCCAACAAGAGAAATGGTCCCCTCACTAAAATCCAAAAGTGAGCTGGCCGGATAAGGTGTAGAGATCGAGCTGAGTCGTCGATCTGATACTCGATCTTCTTCCTGGATCGTCTTCCTTTGCTCGATCTTCGGGTCGATGTGGTTAGGTGGATCGAGTGCTTCCATCGATCTTCTAGTCGATCCTTGGATGATCGAGTCGTGACCTCGATCTGGCTCTCGTCCTTCCCGGGCTTGGTCCCGTGTCCGTACTCACGTTCGATCACCTCGGTCGATCTTGGTCTTGATCCTCTTTCTTGAAACGAGCCGAGTGTCTCGATTTTGTGGTCGATCTCGTCTAGATCGACATGCCTAGCTCGATCTGCTCCTCGATCTCGATTCCTTTTCTGCATGCATAAGTTGTCCCAAGTGTCCATAGCATTCCTTTCGATCCTCACCATGTCCACGCAACATCCATAGCTCCAGTGTAGCCAAAACAACCTGAATATGATGCAAGAAGGCAAGAAACATGCAAAATTCTAATGCAAAGTGTTCAAGGACCTAAAATGAGACAAATGGTGAAATCTAGCCTATTATGGAAGATGTATGCATGATAACTAT
This sequence comes from Thlaspi arvense, assembly GCA_911865555.2. Classification (NCBI taxonomy): domain Eukaryota; kingdom Viridiplantae; phylum Streptophyta; class Magnoliopsida; order Brassicales; family Brassicaceae; genus Thlaspi; species Thlaspi arvense. The sequence continues at coordinate 20,620,566 of OU466860.2, forward strand.
TATAAATGCATGCTAAATATGTGAAATATAAGAGTATATCAATTACTGATTTCATTGATCCACCGCAAAGGTTTAGCTTTCTGAAAATCAGGTTGATCTTTTTTCTAGCTGATGGAGGAGAGTCAGGGGTTTGGACTTCGACTTCAACTTTGCGATCTCGTTTTTAAGGTGCTTTGTCGAGGTCTATTTCCCTGTTTCGGGTCGAGGTCTTTTTGGGCTTTTTGCTTTTTCCCTTGGCATGCTTTTTTGCCAAGATTCTAGCTCGAGTTCGACATTTCTCGGTGGAATGTCTGTTCTTTTTGTGGTGCTCGTAGTATTTGCTTTGGTTGAAGCTCGACTCTTTTTTTGGGGACGAGCTTTCTATAGCATATGAATGCTGACGTTTGCCCTGCGACTCCCTTTTGGGAGGTGGAACGTTAGCTTTCATCGACCCAGAGGGTGCGAGGTGGAGCTGTGAGTTACGGTATTTTGCTTTGCAGGCAGCCGTCTCGTCTTCGAAGTTAGCGTATATGGAAGCGCGACGGAGTGCATCATCGAGTGACTCCGTAGGTCGAGGCGTGTGCTCCGCCTTGAATCTCGACTGATACCAAAGGTTTGTTCGGAGGGCGAGCAGGGCTACTACTTTGTTAAGGTTAGTGATTATTGATTTGATCGCCTTGATTTAGTGATGTATGATCGAAGTGGTTTGTCTGAAGCTTGGACTAGCTTCCAGAGGTCGGCTTCGGTTTCTCGTTTTTCGTTGACGATCAAATTTTGCTTGAGGAAGGCTACTGCGAGCTTGTTGAAATTCGAGATCGAATTTTCTTCCAGCATTGCGAACCATTACTGGGCTGGTCTGACTAAGTTTTTGGCAAAGAGCCTGCAGTATCCTGCTTCTTTTTTTTCTAGGGAGAAGTTAGCTCGGATAGCAGCGAGGTTGAAGAGTCGGATGTGAGATTTCGGGTTGCTGTTTCCAGCATACTCCGGGACTCGTACTTTAGTAGTGTCTCGGAGGTACGTCTTCATGATCGAGTAAGTGAACGGTGTCGGTTGTGTCTCGCGAATTACTCGATCGATGTCAGAAGGCGAGCTCGTAGCTTGGTGGAACATAGAGTTCATCTGCCGAATGGCATAGTTAGTCTGGTTCTGGAACCTTTCAAAGGATTTGCAGTCAACTAGGTTTCTCAAGCCGTCGCCGAGGTGGTTAGCCCGACTCGAATCATTCGGAGTATGAGTTCCGAGCTGTTGGTGAAGGAACCCAACTGGTTGTTCTCGGATCCCGCTAAGAAGTATCGAGCTCGAGATTATGTTTGGTTGTTGGCCGAACTGGGGTGATGTTTGCGAGCTCGAGGCGAATGCCGAGGATCCAAGCCATCTCTGTCGACGTGGCTCGGTTCCAGGTGGTCTTAAAGGTGGAGATGGATATCTCGTGTTGGGACGGATCCCATTTCGGGTATTCCTGGTGTTGGCATAGGTGGAGATGGATATCTCGTCGCAGGACGAGGTCCCATCTCTGGTATTCCTGGAGCCGGAATATCCATGGCAATTGGTGTTTGGTTCGCCGCGGAGGCGAAGTTTGGTGGAGCTAGAGCATGCAGAGGTGTCACGTATGGTCCGAGTGGATTACTCGGAGCAGGGATCGACGAAAATTCGAGCTGAATCCGTGGAGGTGGACTCACAGCGGATCCAGCTGCGGCTTGACGCATTTCCTGTCTTTCTAATCTGATCTCCTGATCTCGTTGTCGATCGATCAGATGTGTGAGCATTTGGTGTATCTCCACCGACTCTGATGTGCTCCTAGAAGCTACGGGTATCGACGGAGAAACAAGAGCTGCTCGGCTATGATATGTCGAAGCTGTAGATGAATTCCCGGATCGCACCCAGGTTCGAGAGGGAGGCCTCTCGGCTGTTTGTGACTGATTGCTCGTCGTTCCCGGTGGGGTGACGAGGTTGATCACGATCGGTTCCACTCGGCTGGGAACGTTAGAGTTCGTGCCGGTGGTGTCAACGAGGGTTGTAACCCTGGGTTCGTTTCCGCCGGCTGTCTGGCTAACTTTGCCGGTCGGAGTAACTTGATATGGAGAGATCGGAATCGGTGAGACGTTTCCCGAGGTTTGTTGAGTCGAATCTATTTTGGTTTCGGCTGGCTTAGGATCTGCTCTTGAGTAAGAGAAATCTATATATCTTTCCCCACAGACGGCGTCAAAATGTGGATACAGAAATTCACACTCATAAATTTAAGTGTTTTTATAAGGAATGAACTTTAGAAGATTAATGACTAGATTCTCTCGAACAGATTGACAATATAAGCTAGCACTAACTGAAATAAGGACTTAGTATTTCGGTCGAATGAAACGGTTACAAGGATTTCGATGGAAAAGATGGATTGGAAATAGCTCTAAGAGCGGTTATAGAGTTTTCGTATGTGAGAAGTAAAAGACTAAACCAGGAAGAAGTCCTCTAAACTAAGCTGTTTGTCATCTTTATAAAGCTCACTGCATCGAGCTCCGAACTCCAGCGGTATCTCGGCCACGTGTCGCAGCTTTAGCCGGAAATCTCACCACGTGCAGCAGCTTCCTCCACGATCTTCGAACTTGTTTGAACTGGCGAGGATATGCTCTGACTCGGCTCGGATCCTTCCTTGTTTTTTGGGATTTGATCGAGCTGGAGCTCGACCTCGTCGAACGGAACGCCTGGTTGTTCAGAATTGGATCGTTGAGAGTTGAATGGGTCTGGGCCATAGGGTCAAAGCCCAGTCAATTTAACTTAGTTTGAATCTGTCATTTGAATTTGAATAGACCAGATGTAAGGTGTTAAATCCAACTACAACAATACTACATCGTGTTTTAGTCGATAATGGGATATTGACCCAAAAAATTAAAAACCTGCTCGTCGTGTATTTTCAATTTATTTATGTGGTCATTTGAGGATTCAATAATTGAATAATTTCATAATCTTTATGTATCTCGACCCATCATGACATGATTTGATGTTTCAATGAAAAAGTGATTCCACTATTTTCAAAATTTTATAAATACCACATGGACTCCATTGTTAACCGTACACAATTCCAATAAATATAGACTATTTTTTTATTATAAATTATCTCTCTCAAAAAAAATAATTTTTATGATTCTTCGTCAGCAATCTCGAGCATGAAGAACAATCGATACATGTTGCCATCAGTAACAACAACTTGATCATTCAATACCTTCTCAGTCAACAAAGCAATGATGTTATCCACAGTGGCTTACTTCCAGGACGTACTTTCATCCTCTTTGATTGGGAAAATGGACATTATTGATTGTTCAATGATTATTTCTCAGAAACTCCAATGTCTAAAGATGCTATAGTTCATAGAATGTATCATATGTCACATTCCCTATTCCTTTTTATTATTAATACAGTTGAAAGATATGAAAACTACTTTACCCAACGAATGGCCAATGCTAATCAAGTTGGCCACGCTCCACGAGTTGGTGATATATGTTCATTGCGCTGAAGTGTGTGTAAAGTAACTGCATGAAATTGTGGTTTGCCCAGAATTTCACCTTGATTGGAACTCTCTGAATGTCCTGGAGGCTTTGCACTTGTTCTCCGACCATGTGTAACGATCCGATTTTTCAAACAAGACCTGTTTATAATTCAAACCTGAACTAAACTGGTTTAAGGCCCAATTTTTTTTTCTGTCAATACTGTTTTTTTTTGCTTTGAGAAATAGTAAATCATTCCTGATAATGTTAATGTTACATTTTCATAAATGTTATTATTCTTTTTCTTGATAGAAAATATTTCTTTATCTTAATCTTTTCCTAAACGGATACGGACTTTTTCTATTTTTTTGCTTATTTCGTGCTTTATGTCCAAGTCTTCCCTTGTATATAAACTAGATTCATAATTCTATTTTTTCTCTTTCTCTTCCCCCGATGTCGCCGTCTTCTTTAATTGTGGGATCGCTCATGTCCTCCTCGGATCGACTAGGGCTTGCAGCCTCCACTTCGAGTTGGACGTTGCAGCTTCATCGCTGCCCGTCCTGAAGCCAAGCTCCTCCCCGATCTGTATGCCTTCCGCGGAAGACGACGACGCCACTTTGCCGCTGCGGATGCCGGACCCTCTTTGCCGTTCATATGAGGTCCACTCCAATTGGTTCACCGCAAGCCAGCCACCAGCAGCTTCTCATTTCCACTCACCACCTTCGCCTCCTAAGAAAAAGTGAGGATGAATCTACTCTTTACTGTTATGTTCTTCGGTTTTTTATGATGCCAAGCTTAGGGTTAAACCATGCATAACAACTTCTGCTTTATAACTCAGTCCCAGTTAAGTCTTGTTTAAGTTGCTGAATAATTGTGTGAATCACTTAGTTGTGTTTACGGTTTTGAAACTGAAGTTGCAGGAGACTAAAACGAATATTACTTGTGTATCACGCTTTGTTATGATTGCTTATTGTGTGTTCCACTTGGTTTCTGTTTGATCACTACTGCTTGTAAAGATGTAACGTGTCTGACTCCTGATGTAGGAGTTTGTCCTATTTCAATTTCCACATATACTCATGCCATTATAATATGTGAGGTATCAATCCAAATGGGCAATGTAAGACAATAGAAATGCAATAGCTTACTTAAGTCAAGCCAAATCAAGGATAGTGATCAAACTCTAGCAATCAAACTAATCAAGACAACGCAAAGATAAATTCTAAATATAATCATGGATAAAAGCTGGATCTAAGATGGGGCTATTGATATATAGGGGATTAGAACAAACCAATGACGTTTCACAAATCATCAACCAATTCTATCTCCTAGGCACATAAATAACAGCTATAACTAGTCCAATTTCTTGGATACTAATCACTATGCAAGCACTTACTTAAGAACTAATTTTCGTTAGTGAACAAATGATTAACAAGTATTCAAAGCAGAAATCCAATTTTATAATGCCAAAATGCTCCTTAGACATCTTATCTCTTAGGCTAAGATGAACAAATCATCTAAAAGACTAAGCAGCATTTCATCAAACACTTATTAGGTATAAAAGAAAGCAAAAATACTAAACAAGCTTGGCCAATGCTAATCAAGTGTTAATCACATCTAATCGAGAGGAGACAATCATATTAAGCACAAGATATCACTAATCTAATCCTAAAACCCCTCCAATCTATACCATCTTAAACCCTAAAAAAGACTACTCACTAGCCATAGTCAAAACCACAAATTCCAAAGAGAAATAACGGTTAAGCATGGTTAGAAAGTAGATTAAACAAGAATAAATTAAGGGAAACACAAGAATTCACTAAATCAAACAAGGCTCTTACAATTTTACTCAAAAGAGAAAGGTTTTTGCTAGAAAATAAAGATAGAACAGAATTCCTAAACATTTTAGGACTTAACGAATTTCCTAGTGAGGCTTGAAAACCCCTAATAAACAAAAGAATAAACCTGTTTCTAGCTGGTTTGACTGACTCATATCGGCTACTCAAGTCGATACACACATCGATATTAGCTCTCCTTGTGGGTGTATCGGCTTGGTCTTGATCGATACGGTGGTCGATACGTCAGACTTCCGGGGATGTATCAGCTATAACCTTCTCGGTATGGACGTCGATATGATCGCAATCAGTTAAGGCAGATCAGGCACTCCTAAGCTGGTATGCTGCTCGATATTGTCCTGTCTCAGGTGTATTGGCTTGGGTGCCTGATACACTCTCGATATTAGCTCCTCTTAATGTATCGAAGTCCTCCCAGGTCGATATGCTCCTTCGTACGCCTTTGTCTCCTCTCTATCGACATGAAGCGGTTGGTATTCAGCCCGGTATACGCCATATCAGTCAAGACACCTCGATATCAAGCACGATATTGGGCCATCTGCCATTGTTCTCCTTCTTGCTCCACTCCAAGCTCACACTCATTGCATCACTTGGCCTCCAAACACTCCTTTTTTCCCTGATACAACTCCAAATGCAAGCAATATGCAATGCAACACCTAAACTACTCTAACTCCTAAATGTATGCAAATAGGACAAGAACAAGTAAATATGCATGTTTAAGGACCAAACATAGTGATGGGCAATGTAACACAATAGGAATGCAATAGCTCACTTAAGTCAAACCAAATCAAGGATAACTGGTGATTAAACTCTAGTAATAACACTAATTAAGACTAACCAAAGATAAGTTCGAAATATGTAAATCAATGGATAAAAGCAGGACCTAAGATGGGGTTATTGATATACAAGGGATTAGAACAGACCAATGTTGCTTCACAAATCATCAACCAATGCTATCTCCTAGGCATAGAATTAACAGCTATAACTAGTTTAATTTTTTGGATACTTATCACTTTGCTTAACACTTACTCAAGAACTAATTCTCATTTGTAAACAAATGATTAACAAGCATTCCTATAATGCCAAAATGCTCTTTAGGTATCTAATCTCTTAGGCTAAGATGAACAAATCATCTAACAGACTAAGAAGCATTTCATCAAGAACTTATTAGGAATAAGAGAAAGCAAAGATACTAAACAAGCTTGGCCAAAGCTAATCTAGTGTTAAGCACATCTAATGGAGAGGAGACAATCATATTAAGCACAAGACAACATTAATCTAATTTTTTAAAAGCCCTCTATTATATCCCATCTTAAACCCTAAAAATGACTACTCACTAGGCATAGTCAAAACTAAAAATTTCAAAGAGAAATAATGGTGAAGCATGATTAGAGAGTCGATTAAACATGAATAGATTAAGAGAAACACAGAAATTCAGTAAATCAAACAAGTTTCTTCAAAGATTACTCAAACGAAAAAGGTTTTTGCTAGAAAATAAATATAGAACAGAATGCCTAAACATTTTAGGACTTAAAGTATTTATAGTGAGGCTTGAAAACTGACAACATATTTTTATGATGATGCAATGATGTGTCAGGATGCAACAGAGAGGTTATCAAAGCTCTAATGCACACATAGATGTAGTATAGTGAGAAAACACAAAGCTTTAACCTTTTCAACTCTTTCGAATCGCCCCAACCCCAAAACCCAAAAAGACTACTCGCGACTCATAAAGAAAACTGATGTAAGCATAAAAGACGATCTATTAAGCATGGTTAACAAAGATTAAGGCAAAAGGTTCAATATTCAAAAGTTAAAACGCAAGAAAAAGCTTCGAAAGTCTACAATGGCGGAAAATCGCCTCCAAAAACGAGAGAGAGAAAAAGGTAGAAGACAGAATGGGGATAATGAAAGGGATCGTTGTCTTTTACCAAAAATGGTGAAACCGCAAATGGTCCCCCCTTCGCTACGGTCCAAAACCAGCTGGACAGATAAGATTAGTTTGGGATCGAGCACGAAGCTCGATGTGGCTCTCGATCTTCGTCTTGGATCGGATGGCTCTAATCGATCTCTGAGTCGATCTTGTGCTGATCGGGTTGGAAGCTTGATCCGGTCCTCGATCTGCATGGGGTCATTTACGTCCGTTCTTCAGATCGATCTCCACACTCGATCTTGGTCTCGATCCATTTCCTTGCATCGGCTTGGTCACTCGATCTTTTGGTTGATCTCATCTAGATCAGCCTGCCTTGCTCGATCTGCTACTCGATCTCGGGTCCTTAGCATGCAATCCGAGTTCTCCGAGTGTCCACGAGCCTTAGCACGTCCACGAATCCCCCATAGCTCCAAAGTAGCCGAAAACAACCTGAATGCGATGCATAAAGCGAGAAACATGCAAATGCTGGTGCAAAAGTGCTCTAGGACCTAAAATGATGCAAACTAGCCTAATGTGCAAGGTAAATGCATGAGAAACTATCTTATATGTATGCAAAACGCACGAAATATGCAGCAATATCAACTCCCCTAAACTTGCCTTTTGCTTGCCCACAAGCAAACAGAAAACAAGAAAGGAAGAGCAGTTTTAAAAACGGGGGTTTAAGCTTCTTGCAAAGGTGTCTTTCAAATGAATCAATCTCAATGTCCTAGTTATTAATTCTAAAATGCAATGCACACACTTATACTCCAAAGAACTTAGCCATACTCATCACACAATGAATTTCAAATCATGGCTCTCCTATTCCAAACAATCAAAGAATCTCATCCTTTAACATTCATTAATGATCAAACCGCGAATCAAACTTATGCACTTTAAAGCAGAACACATTTGGTTAAGGGCAAAGGCTATGAGCATAAAATGATCTTATTTAAAAGGGTTTTATAATGCAAGGGTTTCTCTCAAGAATGGTATGAATTTTATGCATAATGCTAAAGATAAAGGCAATTGATGCATACATGATCAGATTCTCATCTACTCATACACGCTAATCAATCATCCTAAAACCCCTCTCATTTTTTTTTAAGCTCACTCACCCTTATCCCCAAAGCAATAGCTTAGCAAATCCCAAATAAAAACGGAAAACATCTTTACTCTTTAGGCTAGTGAAAAGGCTGAAAATATTTTAGCTCATTATTTATTTTATTTTTTTCTTATTGATAGCTCTCTACTCTTTTCTTTCTTTTCTTTTCTTTTTATTTGGCGCTTAGGCTTTTTTTCTTTTCTTTTTCTTTTTCTTTTACTTGAGAGCTATCTTCTGAAATACTTAGAGGTTTTTATTTTATTTTTGAAAACAAAGCCTTTCACTTAAAACCTTTTATTCATTTCAATCACCAAAACTTTCTGAAACCGAAAGCATATAAACACCCCTTATGAACCCCAAACCTATCCTAAGCCTAAAACTAGCTTAAAAATGCAAAGCTAGCAATCAAATGAGAACCTAATCATGTCGCCTAAACGTAAAACGTTATGCTAAGTTCAAACAGAAAAGAGGTCTCACAATGATGTCACACAAGAATACTTGGCTTGAAAGAAAGGTAAGGGTAATGGTGGGAGTTCTACTTAGGCTCACAAAGAGTGGTAAAAGGAGGAAGAGAGCTTAAATATGTATAAGATCTATGTGTTCATTTTCAAATCCATAAGAATGATATTTAAAAGTCAGATTAGGGTTCTCACTTATTAGGACAAGTTTCAAATCATGAATGTTAAAGTCAAGCCACGAAATTCAAAACAAGTGATCCAAGCATGGTAAGGACATACTTTCAAAGCGTGAGCAAAGCATCAAACAACTACTAACTAGGGCATTGAAACAATTCATGAGCTTAAAACACCTTTTTAAGAAAACGTTAACCCCTTATGCAAATGTAAACAACCTAGATGCTTACAAATTCTAGACTAAATCCTAAAATATTTATAAAGTGAATGCAATTACATGAATTTTTTTTTGAAATTTTTTTTAAAACTTTTACCAAATTTTTTTGTTCTTTTATATACCTTAGATGCAATGAAATGTAATGCAAGACTCACATGATGCAAATAGAAAATAAGAGCAAAATAAACATATCAAATAACACACACACACTCCCCCAAACAAATTCGAGAGAGTTCAAAAAACACTAAACAAAAACAAAAAAAATATGAGCGGTATATACAGGGGTTGGTTGTTGGTACCTTGGAGCTAAGCTCGGCTGGAACTTGAGGATGTTCCAGCAGAGCTGCTCTTGCTAGAGGAGCATCGTGATATGTTTTTGCCTTTATCCGCGGTCGGGAAACCATGGACGGAATGACGTGCTTGTTGCGTGCTGCCTTGTGGTTCACGGATGACAACGCCGCCAGTCGATCTCCTCCTCTTCTCGGGCTGCTCGACCTCTACACTTATGGACAGCTTAGACTTCGCGGATGAGCTCCCTTGAAGCGCCTTGACTTTCTTGGTAAGCTTTTTGATCATCTTCCCTTGCCACTTAGTTATCTTTCGCTGCACCTCCACCACCGAAGCAAGAAATTTCTCCGCCTTGGTCTGTGGTTCAAAGTCCATCATGGCAAGCTCAAAGTGGGCTGGCATTACGCCATCTGAGGGTGGTGACTCTTACTGCTCACGCGCGGACTGAATAGGTATTATGGTTGCACCAAGTGGGGCGTAGCACTCTTCGTGGGTTGGGCAAAACTCGATTGTACCGATGCTATCCAAGTGTGTCTCATCAACGTTGGGTAGGATGCACACGCTCTTCTTCTTTTCGTCATTGTAGAACAGATAAGCAAAGAATCCTGGAGCTGGCATGGGTCCCAAGCTATCTGTATTGCGCATGTAGGTTTCGTCCATGAATGGCTCGAAGCGTTGAAGAGGTACACCGGCTTGAATAAAGAGTGGTGTGAGAAAATCTCCAATATATGCTGAATTCGCCTTGCACCTCAGCACGTATGCCTTGTACTTCACCAAGGAGGATGCTAGAATACACCCGTAGTTAACATCATTCCCAAGGTCATCTTGCAGCGGATCGTGGTTCTCTTCTTCGCTGCTGCAAAGTATCCTTTTGATCGTGGTTCTACTCGATCTCGTATAGATAGACTGACTCCTCTCGATTCACTAGCTCGATCTAGCAAAGATCGAGCCAGTATGAGTCGATCTAGCACTCGATCTCTAGCCCATATGCGCCCCTTCTTACTCCTTTTGGACCTAAGATTATGGCCTGCAATCCCTTATACCTTTTCCTACACACTTAGAAGATAAAAACAGAAAACTCAAAGAGAAAGAAAGCAAAAATATATACAGGATAGACATGGGAATGTCTCCCAAGTGCGCTTTCTTTAACGTCTTTAGCTAGACTTTACTTGGTTTAGCCAGATGGTGGGTCTTGGCGAAGCATTGAAGTGCTCTTCTTGTTGAATGCACTGGCCACGTATGGCTTCACTCTATGTCCGTTGACCATGAATGCATTCCCACTCTTGTCTACCAACGTAACAGCTCCATAAGGCAATACCTCTTTGATCTCAAACGGTCTGCACCACCTTGACTTCAGCTTTCCTGGAAAGAGCTTCAGCCTCGAGTTGTAGAGCAATACCAAACTACCTTCCTTAAGCTCTTTGTGAACCAGCTTCTTGTCATGAGCTGCCTTAGTACGCTCCTTGTAGATCCTAGCAGTTTCGTATGCATCCAGCCGTAGCTCATTAAGCTCATGTAGCTGAATAAGGCGCTTCTCCTGAGCTGACTTAAGGTTGTAGTTGAGCTGCTTCACTGCCCACAGTGCCCTATGCTCCAACTCGACGGGAAGATGACAAGCCTTGCCGTATAGAAGAGTGAAATGAGTAGTACCCATGGGCGTTTTGAAAGTGGTCCGGTAAGCCCACAAAGCATCGTCTACCTTGACTGCCTGATCCTTTCGAGTAGTAGCCACTGTCTTCTCGAGTATGGCTTTGATCTGTCGGTTAGAGACCTCCACTTGCCCACTTGTTTGGGGATGATACGGTGTAGCCACCTTGTGCTTCACATTATACTTCCTTAGAAGGCTTTCAAACACCTTGTTGATGAAATGGCTACCACCGTCACTGATTACAACCTTGAGGACTCCAAACCGTGGGAATATGATGGTCTTCAAAAGCTTTATCACCACCTTTGCATCGTTTGTTGGGGAAGCTATAGCCTCAACCCACTTAGACACATAGTCTACAGCCACCAAAATGAACTTGTTGCCGTAAGAAGAAGGAAACGGTCCCATAAAGTCTATTCCCCATGCGTCAAAAACGTCAACCTCGAAGATAGGAACCTGAGGCATCTCGTTTCGCTTGGTGATGTTCCCTACTCGTTGACAAGCTTCACAAATTTTCACAAACTCGTGGACGTCCTTGAAGATAGACGGCCACCAGAAACCGGCTTGTAAGATTTGTGTAGCGGTCTTGATTGAGGAAAAGTGACCGCCGTATGAAGAGCCATGGCAGTGAAGGAGAATGTCCTTAGCTTCTTCCTTTGTTACACACCTCCTGTATAAACTGTCCACGCCCCTCTTGTACAAGTAAGGCTCGTCCCAAAAGTAGTGGCCTACGTCTCTCATGAACTTCTTCTTGTGATAGTTGTCAAGATGAGAACGCTCCTCTCCACATGCTAAGAAATTCACAATATCAGCGTACCACGGAAGGTCTTCTTCTTTGAAGCTCAAAACTTCTTCAAACTGCCCTTCTAGCCTTCCACAAACAGCCGTAGTGATCATCATGAGTTGTTCCTCTGGAAGCGAATCATCTAAGAGCAGAGACTCGTTGATTCTCATCCTAGAAAGGTAATCTGCCACACCGTTCTCTATCCCTTTTTTGTCCTTGATTTCCATGTTGAATTCTTGGAGCAAAAGGATCCATCTCAAGAGCCTCGGCTTAGTGTCCTTCTTGGAATATATATACCTCAGAGCTGCGTGATCTGTGTAGATGATGGCCTTAGAGCCTACGAGGTATGACCTGAACTTCTCAAAGGGGAATAGAACTACCAGCAACTCCTTCTCAGTTGTAGTGTATCTGGCTTGCGTGTCATCCAAGGTACGTGAAGCATAGTAAATCACATGAAGCCGCTTGTCTTACCTCTGACCAAGAACAGCTCCCGCGGCGTAGTCACTCGCGTCACACATTATCTCGAACGGTAGAGTCCAGTCCGGTGCTTGCACTATAGGCGCGGATACTAGAGCTTCCTTGATGGTCACGAAAGCATGAAGGCAATCCTCATCAAACAAAAAGTCAGCTTCCTTACACAACAGCCTTGTGAGAGGGCGTGCAATCTTGGAAAAATATTTGATGAAGCGCCTGTAGAAGCCAGCATGGCCTAGGAAACTCCTCACCCCTTTGACATTAACCAGCGGCTCAAGACTCATCATGACCTCAACCTTGGCTTTATCAGCCTATATGCCTTTCTCTGATATCTTGTGGCCAAGCACGATCCCTTCCTTCACCATGAAGTGATGCTTCTCCCAGTTAAACACAAGATTCGTCTCTTCACAACGCTTTAGTACCTTGCAAAGATTAAACAAACACGCAGAAAAAGACGCACCATATACAGAGAAGTCATCCATAAACATTTCTACCATCTCTTCTATTAGATCAGAGAAGATCGACATCATACACCGCTGAAACATCGCCGGTGCGTTACACAACCCAAATGGCATCCTTCAATACGCGAAGGTGCCATAAGGGCATGTAAAGGTCGTCTTCTCTTGATCATTTGGATGGATTGGTATTTGAAAGAAACCACTATATCCATCAAGAAAGCAATAGTAAGGATGATTAGCAAGCCTCTCAAGCATTTGATCAATAAAAGGTAAGGGAAAATGATCCTTTCTAGTAGCAAGATCAAGCTTCCTATAGTCAATACACATACGATGTCCTGTAATTATCCTAGTTTAGGTATAAGCTCGTCTTTATCATTCTTAATGACCGTGATCCCTCCCTTCTTAGGCACCACGTGTACGGGAGAAACCCACGTGTTGTCACTTATGGGATAGATGATATTGCTGCATATTTCGTGTATTTTGCATGCATATAAGTTAGTTTCTCATGCATTTACCTTGCACATTAGGTTAGTTTGCATCACTTTAGGTCCTGGAGTACTTTTGCACCAGCATTTGCATGTTTCTTGCATTATGCATCACATTCAGGTTGTTTTCGGCTACTTTGGAGATTTGGAGGATTTGTGGACGTGCTAAGGCTCGTGAGGAGGTTCGTGGACACTTGGAGAATTCATGAATGCTTGCTAAGGATCAGAGATCGAGAAGCGGATAGAGCATAGCCGGTGGATCTAGATGAGATCGACCAGAAGATCGATTAGCCGAGTCGATGCAAGGAAATGAATCGAGACAAATATCGAGATGGGAGATCGATCTGATGTACGGACGTAAATGACGCCATGCATATCGAGGACCGGATCGAGCTTACAACCCGATCAGCACAAGATCGACTCAGAGATCGACCAAAGTCACCCGATCCCAGCCGAAGATCGAGAGCCAGATCGAGTCCCCTGCCCGATCCCAGACTTACCTTATCCATCCAGCCTGTTCTTGGACGCTAGCGAGGGGGGGGGGGGGGGGGGGGGGGGGGGGGGGGACCAGTACATGCCTATAGCCAATTTTGGCTAAAAACGGCGATGGATTTTTCCACCTTCATTCTGTCTTTTTCCTGTTATCTTTTTGCTTAGACGATTATCTCTGCCATTGTTACACCTTGAGTTTTTCTTGCTTGTTCTTGAATATTGTATCGTTTAAGTTTAAAGCAATCGTTTTTCATGTTTACTAGATCATCTTCTATGCTTTGTTCGGTTTACTTTATGTGTAGCGAGTAGTCTTTTCGGGTTTGGGGGTTGAGAGGATTCAAAGGGGTTGAAAAGGTTTTAAAAGCTTGGAGTTTTCTTGTTCATCATTACCTTCTCTTCTAGGATTTCGAGTGCTTAAGGCTTAGAGAGTCTCACGCCAAGATCTCTAAGATCCAAAGGGCCTCTTACCTTGACAGGATCCAGAGGTCCTGGAAAATCGAATCCTAGAGGCTAGTCTACCTTTCCCAAACGCCATGGTAGTTTAGGGGACTAGTTACGCTGCATGTTTGAAATCTAAGCTCTATGCCCTTTAATCTCTTTTTCCGCCAAACGCCATGGGTCTGGAGAAGAGAATGAAGGAGTGATCCATACCACACGCCATGGATGATCTTGTTTTGTTTTCAAGGCCTAGAGAATCACACAAAGTGAGTAGATCTAAAGTTTTCAAACCAAGCTTGAACCTTTGAGACCCTTGAACATGAATCTCAACCCTGAACCCTCTTTCTTAGTATTTTCTCATCTCTGTTAATCATTCGCTTGCCATATGTTCGCACCTTGGTTATTAGATTCATTTGTGTTTGAACTGTTTAGACGAGATCGATCGTGTTTGCTCAATCTAGTGGTGGATCCAATGGTCGATCCACTAGACGATTTTTAATAATTCATAGCTTTGCATTTTAATCATTCTGTTTGTTCCTCGTGGTAATTCATTCGTTTCTAGTATTTTTAAAATAGTTTTGCTTTGCATTTGACTGTTGCATCTAGTTTTTAGGATTTTTATAAAACCGTTCATCATTTGCTTAGCTTTGCATGATCCTTGCATTCTTATTGCACTTTCTAGCTCCTAGGTTGGATTGATTCCTCTTGCACTATACTACGACTGTGTGCTGCTTGAGTTTTGATAACCTTCTGCTTGCATTGCATTATTCCTATAGACAGAAAAATCCTGTTATCAAATGGCGCCATTGCCATCTTAGGAGTGAATAGGAAGCATTGAGATTTTGGGTTTAGTATAGACTAAGCCTTTGTTTTTCTTTTAGTTAATGATTTTTCTACTGTCAAACTTGTGTTTTCCAGGTACATGAATCTACGTTGAAGGGGAGACAACAACTTACTTCAACCCTTGGACAACATTCATCAACTTGGACATTCAAGAACAAGAAGAGTTAGAGAGCATGCCAGAGCTTTTGAGGAGATTGTTCAGCAAAGTTCAGTGGATTGTGGAGCAATGGCTGAGCACGAACACCCTGAGGGACCTCATGAAGCTGTAGGAAGGGGCAATGGAAACCCCATACACGCGGCAAGACCCCCACAGATCATAGGAGCGGGAGATGCTTCCAACACTCATCACAATAGGTTTGGGATCACTCCTCCTCTTGTACAGAACAACAACTTCGAGATTAAGCCAGGATTCATCTCAATGGTGCAAAACAATAAGTTCCACAGGTTAGAAATGGAAGATCCCTTAGAGCATCTTGATAACTTTGAGCAAGTGTGTGGGATGATCAAGATTAATGGCATATCCGAAGATGCTTTCAAGCTGCGTCTCTTTCCATATTCTCTTGGAGACAAGGCTAGAAATTGGGAGAAGACCCTTCCACAAGGCACCATTACCTCTTGGGCTGAGTGTAAGAAGGCGTTCCTTTCAAAGTTCTTCTCTAGCACCAGAACGGCAAGGCTGAGAAGTAAGATCAGCGGCTTCACTTAAAGGAACAATGAGACGTTCAATGAAGCCATGGAGCGGTTCAAGGACTACACAATTAAGTGTCCTCACCACAGCTTAAGTGAAGGGACTCTCCTAAGCACTATCTACCGCGGAGCTTCACCTAAGATTCGCTTGCTACTTGACACAGCTAGTAAGGGAAATTTCCTTGGTCAAGAGGTAGAAGAGGGCATGGAGCTGATTGAAAACTTGGCATTGAGTGACGGCAACTATGCTGAAGACTACGACCGTGCACCGAGAGGTTTTGAGCTAGAGTCTCACAAGAAAGAGCTTAAGTCATTGCTTGAGAAGATTGATAAGCTAGTGTTGGCTAACCAGAAGCATGTTCACTTCGTTGGTGAAGCGGATGAGACCTTAGGGGAGCTTGAGTTGAGTCAAGAAGATGCCAATTGGGTGGCGGATCAAAACAACTACAAACCTCAAGGGTATTCACAAGGCTACAACCAGAACAACAATCTCTCCTATAGAAGCACCAATGTCGTGAACCCTAAAGATCAAGTGTACCCTGCTCAGCAAGCAAAGTCATTCGTTCCCTACAACAAAGGTTTTCAGCCGAGTAGTGGTTTCCAAGGGCAAGGGCAAAGAAACTTCTAAGGACAACAGCAAGGAAACAAGGGTTATACACCAATGTACCCTTCATGCTTTGTTCCTCAACAACCGATGCAACAACAACAAGTAGATCCTGTCCAAGCCATGTTTCAAGAACTGATTCAAGGGCAAACCTCTACAAACCAGAAGTTTGCTGAGATGAACACTCGCTTAGACTTCTCTCTCCCAGATTTCTCTACTCTGATTACAAACTTGAATAACAAGATCTAGCAGCTAGAGAAAGTGAAGGCGAGTACAAGTGGTCAGAATAGCTTACCAGGCAACTGTGAGCAGAATCCCAAGGAATACGCCAACACCATTACATTAAGAATTGGGAAAGAGCTTGCATCGATGGTTACTCCTAAGAACAACGAGGACGTTGTAATTCAAGAGGGGGAGGGTAAGCTTTCAGCTGATAATGAGATCAACTTTGACAATGTTTGGAATCAAGGGCCAAGGAGAGGTGAGAAAGCGGCTGTAAAGAAGAAAGTGGAGCAAGCTGCTAAGGAGAAAGACGCTTATGTGCCTCCACCGTATGTACTGGAGCTGCCTTTTCCTGCCCGTTTCAAGAAGCAACTTATAGAGAAGCACATAATCTTGTTTGAGAAGCATCTAAAGGACGTAGAGATCAAGCTAGCTCTCGTAAACTGCCTTGCCATGATGCCTAAATGTGCAAAAATTTACAAAGACACGCTTGCAAAGAAAAGTAAGAAAAGCAAGGAGGTGCTGGTTCTTAGTGAGGAATGCAGCGCTATATTACACAAGGAGATAGTCCCCAAGAAGTTGGGAGACCCTGGAAGCTTCACTATACCTTGCCGTTTAGGCCCCTTGGAGTTCAAGAGTTGCCTTTGTGATTTGGGAGCTAGTATAAACTTGATGTCTCATTCTATAGCTAAGAAGTTGGGATTCACAAGGTTCAAAGACTGTAGAATCTCCTTGGTGCTAGCTGATAGAAGCGTGAGGTTACCCGTGGGTCTACTTGAGGACTTGCCAGTAAGAATCAGTGGTGTAAACGTGCCTACGGACTTCGTTGTGTTGGAAATGGATGAAGAACCTAAGGACCCGCTCATCCTTGGTAGTACGTTCTTAGCCACTGCTGGAGCTATCATCGACGTCAAGAATGGGAAGATAGCTGTACATCTAGGCAAAGACATCAGTCTTGATTTTGACATCAATGAGGTTTTGAAGAAGCCTACAATAGAAGAGCAAGCTTTCTACATTGAGACGTTGGACGCTTTGGCGGATGAGTTGCTGGAAGAGTTGGCTCAGGAGGATCATTTGAAGTTGGCATTGACTAAGAAGCCAGGGGAGTTCGGTTTCGAGGATCAGAGGACTCAGGAGTACGTTAATCTATTTTATTCAAGGAAAGTTGTACTAGAAGATGAAGGCCCTTGCCTAGAAATCGACTCCGAGATCGATGCTATCACTCGATCCAGGAGTCAAATCGACAAGACAATCGAGAACATAACTCGATTCGGTGCAACAATCGATAGTCAGATCGAGGAGGGTGCTCGATCCAGGATATTAATCAAGTCCGAGATCGAGAGATGCCTTCCGATCAGTTCAGGGTCCATTCCGAAGAATGACTCAGCAGCTCGATCTCTCACTTGATCTACCTTAAATCGAGTGAGCGAATCGAGTGAAACTGCTCGATCTAGACGACATCGAGAGCAAGATCGACTGGATGACTCGATCTCAGAGGGGACAACGGTTCAAGAAAGCAGCCTTAAGGGTCATGTCTCGAGTTCTAGGGAGGGTTCCAAGGAGGAAAACAACAACAACAGCAACGAGGACGATTAGAGCGAGCTGCTAGCCCCAAAGGTGGAGCTTAAGGAGCTTCGAAGAGGGCTAAGGTATGCTTTCTTAGGGCTTAACGGAACCTATCCTGTGATTGTGAATGAAAACTTAAGTGATGATGAGTTGCACTCGAGCCTAACTGAGCTGAGAAAGTATAGGAAGGCCATTGGGTACTCTCTAAGTGACATCAAAGACCTTTCACCAATGCTTTACACTTATAGGATTCACTTGGATAATGAGAACACCTCTTCTATAGAACACCAAAGGCGTTTGAATTCTAATTTGAAAGAGGTTGTTAAGAGAGAGATTCTTAAGCTGTTAGAAGCTGACGTTATCTATCCCATAACTGACAGCACGTAGGTTTCTCCTGTACACGTGGTGCCTAAGAAGGGAGGGATCACGGTCATTAAGAATGATAAAGATGAGCTTATACCTACTAGGAATATTACAGGACACCGTATGTGTATTGACTATAGGAAGCTTAATCTTGCTACTAGAAAGGATCATTTTCCTTTGCCTTTTATTGATCAAATGCTTGAAAGACTTGCTAATCATCCCTACTATTGCTTTCTTGATGGATATAGTGGATTTTTCCAAATACCAATCCATCCAAATGATCAGGAGAAGACGACCTTTACATGCCCTTATGGTACCTTCGCGTATCGAAGGATGCGATTTGGGTTATGTAATGCACCGGCTACGTTTCAGTGGTGTATGATGTCGATCTTCTCTGATCTAATAGAAGAGATGGTAGAGGTGTTTATGGATGACTTCTCTGTCTATGGTGCGTCCTTTTCTGCGTGTTTGTTGAATCTTTGTAAGGTACTAAAGCGTTGTGAGGACACAAACTTGGTGCTTAATTAGGAGAAATGTCACTTCATGGTGAAGGAAGGGATCGTGCTTGATCATAAGATATCAGAGAAGGGCATTGAGGTTGATAAGGCTAAGGTTGAGGTCATGATAAGTCTTGAGCCGCCGGTTAATGTCAAAGGGATCAGGAGTTTCTTGGGGCATGCTGGCTTCTACAGGCGCTTCATCAAGGATTTTTCCAAGATTGCACGCCCTCTCACACGGCTGTTGTGCAAGGAAGCCGATTTTGTCTTTGATGAGGAATGCTTGCTAGCTTTCAAGACCATTAAGGAGGCTCTTGTCACGGCACCAATAGTTCAAGCACCAGACTGGAGTCTACCGTTTGAGATCATGTGTGATGCTAGTGACTATGCCGTGGGAGCTGTTTTAGGACAGAGAAAAGACAAGCGGCTGCATGTGATTTACTATTGATATCTCTTGTATTTACATCATTTAGGCCTGCATTTAGTGCATGTTTTGGTTCTCTTTTGCATGTTTTCTTTATCATTTGTCCCATTTTCTTCTCTTTTTAGACTTAGGTTGCATTTAGGATGTAGTTTCCATTTTGTTTTCATAAAAGATGTTTGTAGGTACTCATTGAGCTACAAAGAGCATGGGAGATGATGGTGGGTGCAGCACAAGACATGAAAAGACCCAAGAAGAAGGTGCACCTTGTTGAAGCGGCCAGAAACTTCACCTGACAAAACTGGCTCGGAAAAAGCATCTCCAAGACGATTTAGCTTCAACCGTCTTCACCAATGTTGCAGCCCCGTGAGTTAGCTTGTGTCTGGAGTTGGTTGCAGGTCATTTCCATCAGTGGTTACAAAGTTACAGAAGTTTTCGTGAAACCGCTCAACCCCTATCGGTCAGAGCCTCGTGAATTTTGGTCTTGGGTGACCGAAATGGTGCAGTTTCGATCACCAGTATCGGTCAGATTTGGTCGACACAAACACACCGTGTTAATTTCGATCACCAGTATCGATCAGAATTGATCGACATAAATCCAGCGGATGAATTTTGGTCACCAGTATCGGTCAGGAGTGACCGATAGGATTCATATCGACTGAAGATCAGCTCAGATTAGGTGTTTCCATTCCGATTTGGCTTCGGCGTCCTTCATCAACTTTGTAGCCACTTGAGTTTGGGATTAGGTTCGAGTCATTCCCATCAGTGGTTGAAGAGTTACGGCGAATAAACTGAGCACATGTCCATCTGGAGTTTTTACCGTTGATCTTGACCGACTTGAAGATCAGCTCGGACGAGTAACCTCCGTCCCTATTCAGCATCTTCACTCTTCATAAAAGTTGTAGCCACATGAGTTAGCTTTCAGGAGATCTTGGTTTCAGGTCATTCTGATTTGGCGTTCAACAGATATCGCAATTTTCGTGAAACCGCTCAATCTATTTCGGTCACTGAAGACCGATACAACTGACCGATACGTTGCCCGACTGAAAACCATTTATTTACAATTTTGCTATTTTCGCTTAGACTCCTATAAATACTTAAAATCCCTAATTTCTGGGGAGACATCTCTTTATCCAGCAGTCTCTTCTTCTTTGTTTTAGGTTTTTGGTTTTGTAATTTGAATCTTTGCTTATTTCAATAATAGTTTGCATCTTTTATCTTCCTAATCATGATTAAATATCTTTTCTTCATAGATTTGATGGTTTTTACCATGATTAGTGAGTAGTTTGCTTTAGGTTTGATATTAGGGCAGATGGGGTGATTTTAGTGATTGTTTAGGTTGATTATGGCTTAGATCTTCTCATTCCCTTTCTTATATGATTATGCTTAATGCTTAGTACCTCTTTGTTGGAGAAGTTGATTTTAGAGTTTTCACATGCACATCAACTGTTTGATGAAATTCCTGAATGATATTCCTGAATGAAATTCAATGCTTGAAAATGGTGTTTTGATAATCATGAGTCTTGGCATCTATCATTTCTTGCTTGAATGTGCTTATTGCTTAGTACCATATTGATGAGAAATTGCCTTTTGACATTGATTATGCATGAGAATGTGAGTTGATATTTGATATATCATATAAGAGATTAGTAAGCCTAGCCTAAGAGATTAGATGTCTAGCATGCTAATTGGTTTTATGGAACTTGATTTTAATGCTTGATGATCATGTGTTTGAGTAAAGAGATTTATCTTGAATATGTGATTAGAAAAGGGATTAATGCCAAGAGATTGGATTAGTCTATATTAGTGTTCCTTACCTAAGGTTGAGTGTTTAGAATTGCTTATTTTGATCACCCTAGACATGAACATGAATCACCCTATCACCATTGCCTTGATCTTGAACCATCTTTTAGTCTTTGAAGTTTAGTTTTACTTTGCTTTAGTTCAGTTTTTACTCTTTTTTTGCTCTGTTTTTCTTTGCCATTACTGCTCTTTGCTTGCTTTCTTTTGCTTCTTTGCTTGCTCATTTAGGTTGTTAGACATCTAAAACTATTTATATCTGCTTGAATTAGGATCTTTATTGCATTCTTACTGTTTCATTCTCCCTTTTTGGATTGATAAAACCCTATGCTGTACTACATCTGATTAGTACAAGCTTGGGTAATTGAATCAAGTCCCAAAAAGTCTTGTATCAATTTGGCGCTGTTGCCGGGGAATGCTTTGTTCAGTAGGATTTGTAGAGATCTTGAGATCAAGCTCTGTTATTTTCGTTTTTGGTTACTGATTTCTCTTTTGGTCTAGAATTTTTTTTGTAGGTACCACAACACTTGCTCTTAAGTGTCTACAACTACAACTGAGGTTCAAGGTCAAAGATTTTGGGTTTGCAGAATCAGAATTCAGCTGTTGAAGCATGGAAGAACATTAGTATCATGCTGGCTTTGGTTTGCAAGGTCCAGAAGGTCCACAAAGTGTTCAAGGGATCCAAGGCTTACAAGGACAACAAGGTCCACATGGTTTACAAGGAGCTTTGTTTCAAAGACTATTGAGACCTATTGGTGCTGCTGATATACCTTCAAGTAATTCTTCAAGACAAGGTATTCTTGCACCTATGGAGACTGACCATTATGAGATAAAGAGCAGCATGATTGCTTTGATTCAAGAAAATATGTTCTTTGGATTGCCCAACCAAGATCCTCTTGAGCACTTGGATCACTTTGAGAGGATATGTGCTTTGACAAAGCTTAGTGGAGTTTCAGATGATGGTTTGAAACTCATATTGTTCCCATTCTCTCTTGGTGGTAGAGCTCAAATGTGGGAAAAGTCTTTAGCACAAGGCAGCATCAAAACTTGGGAACAATGCAATGGTGCTTTCTTAACCAAGTTCTTCTCTCCTTCAAGAACTGCTAAATTCAGGAATGAGATCACAAACTTCAACCTGTGGTCTAATGAGAGCTTTGGAGACACTTGGAAAAAGTTTAGAGGCTTCACTCATCAATGCCCTCACCATGGCTTCACCAATGAAATGCTACTCTCCACATTATACAGAGGTGTTCTCCCAACAATAAGAATCCTTCTAGATACTGCAAGCAATGGTTACATTCTTGGTAAAGATGTTGATGAAGGATGGCTTCTAGTAGAGAACATGACACTCAGTAGTTGGGATTATGTTGATGATAAAGAGCAACACTCAAAGGCAACTGAAGAAAAGCTAGAGATAGCATTGTATGAGATGAAAGCCTTGCAAGAGAAAGTTGACTTGCTGATCAATAAGACCACTAAACACAAAACCACTACAAAGAGCATCAAATCAAAGCTGTTCAACTACAAGAGGCGCCAATAATGAACCAAGACCATGATGTTTGTGTACACCAGTCCTATGGAGACACTCATACTAAACAACATCAAGGTTCTTCTTCTCAAACAGTTGGCGCCAACACCTCCCAACCTTCACATGCATTGGACCTTAAGGAGATGTTCCTGCAACTCCAACAACTTAATAATGAAGGATTTCAGAAGATCATGGCTGCTGAAATTCAAAGAAATATGGCTGAAATTCAGAGAAGCATGTCTGCTGAAATTCAAAGAAGTATTGCCTCCACCATCAACAACTTACAATCCCAAATAGACTCCTTGACTATGCAGCTGACTAAACAAGAGAACAATGCTCAGCCACTCACCTTCAAGAAGCCCTTACAGCATTGTTATGGTATCTCCTCCACTTCCCTAACTGATATTACTGAGAAAGAAAACTCTAATGCTGAGATTATTCCAAAGGTGACACCCACTATCATCAATGTGGGCATTGAGTCTAAGTGTGGGGGAAGTGCTTTTCACATGAGGTCAGCTAGTGATGCCAAGTATGATGAAGAAGACAAAGCCATTGAAGCTGAGGTTGTTGAAGCTGACATGGAGGTCAAACAAGGAACTGCACCAGCACCAGACACTCAAGGAACTCTTGCAGAAGAAGAACCCTTTGAAGAAAGGGAAAAGTCAGAAGAAGAATAGTGGTGGGCACCACATGAACTTGTTGATGATACCAAGGAATACTTGACTGAAGTTCCTGTTGTTCAAGAGAGGACTCAAGCTGCTCTCCTTCCTGTTTATCAACCCACTATCCCTTTTCCATGAAGATTCAAAAAGCTGCTAGTACAGAAGTATCAGACCCTCTATGCTGCTCAAATGGAAATGAGAGGTCTGAATAGTCAAGAGGAGCTTCAGAAACTAAAGGTTAAAACTGGAGCATCTGAGGTTAAGGAGCAGAACATCAAGAAGCTTGGTAATCCAGGAAAGTTTCTAGTCTCTTGTGAGCTTGGTGAATTGGTTGTAGAAGAGGCCATGTGTGACACAGGTTCAAGTATCAATGTGATGTCCCTTGTCTTGGCAAAAGAACTAGGAGTCACCAAGCTGAAACCATATGATTCCATAATCACTTTTGTGGACTCTTCTTCAAGAACACCTGTTGGTCTCCTTGAAGACTTTTCTGTGAGGATTGGAGCATGCAAGATACCAACTGATTTTGTTGTGATGGAAATGGCTCACACTCAGAAGCCTTCTCTACTACTTGGGACTCCATTTCTGAACACAACAGGCGCTGATATTGACTTCACAAAAGGGAGAGTCACCCTCAAGAAGGTGGATGATGGAGTTAGCTATGCAATAAAGCCTCCACCTTCAAGCTTTTGTGGAAGCATCACTAATGTTGAGAAAGGAGGTGCTAAGAAGCCACCTAATGTAAAGAAAGAGCTGAGGGGATTCAAGGCTGAAGTGCTAAAAGAAGATGAAGACCCTCTTGATCACAATGAGTATGATGGTGAAGCCTTTGATGGTGCTTGTCTTCTTGAATTGTTTGATGGAATCAAAGTGAAGCTGTATGGTGGACCAAGAGGACCAAGAAAGAGAGTCAGGAAACCTAAGGAGAAGCTCTACTATGGACCCAACACATTGTTCAAGAGGAAAGGAGAAGGAACTTCAGTTCCACTCCATCATCCTCCATGATCTTAAGGAGCATGACAGGGTAAGCTTAGTGACTCTAAACAAGCATTCTTGGGAGGTATTCCCTCGTTATCCTT
Source organism: Thlaspi arvense (assembly GCA_911865555.2). Taxonomy (NCBI): domain Eukaryota; kingdom Viridiplantae; phylum Streptophyta; class Magnoliopsida; order Brassicales; family Brassicaceae; genus Thlaspi; species Thlaspi arvense. The sequence goes on from OU466860.2 coordinate 20,645,067, forward strand.
GTTCATATTATTGCATTTTATGCTTGTCTTTGTGTTTTTCTTTCAATAACAGGAGCAAGTGTGGTTTAAGGCAAGTTGTTATAAGTTGGGACCCAGTCTGACCAAACTCTCTCTAAGGTACACAATCATGCTCCTTTGCTCCTGAATACTTCTGAATATCTTTTATTACCCTCCTTCAAGCTTCTATTACACAAGGGACTGTGTAATTTAAGTGTGGGGGAGGGCATTGCATTTGAAATTGTGTTCTGTTTTCTTATTTTCTCTTCTACATACTTGAGTCTCATGCATTCATCTATGTGCACTGAAAATCCATGAAATTTTTAAAATTTTTGGAACCAAAAAGATCATTTAGTTGCATTTACATAACTAAGATTGAGTCTAGATGCATTTCATATAGTTTTGCATACATCTGCATAGGGAATAGATGATAAACACTTGTCAAGATGTTAATGTTTGAATTGTTTTCAATGCCTTGGTTATCTGTTGTTTGATTGCATTGTGGTGAGTTTGAAGTTAAGGCTGCACCATATCTTGACTACTTGCATTGATACTCTTGTCTTATGCTGAAGCTTGCTTTGATTTGATTCCAACTCTATCTTATTAGAACCATAATCCTGACTTTGAATTATCTTGTTTGTGCATTGAAAGTGATTACATGGCTTCCCATATACATACTTGGATTATCTTCTTCCCTTCTTACCACTCTTGTTAATCGAGGTAGCTGATCCTCATCATTATGGGACAAATAACCACACCCTAAAACCAATCTTTCTTTCTGAACCTAAACACTATTGTGAGAGTTGTGAGGCCTTGCATTGCATCATTTTCGATCTTATCTTGCAAAAAGTGTTAGGAATAAGGCTGGCAAGGAGAAGCTCTCTTGTAGACACCAGCTTGCATTTTGAGTTTGGTATTAGGTTAGGAGTTTTGGAAAGAGTAGTGTAAGTGGTTTGAGGTTTAATTGTTTCCATCTTTGAGAAGAAGAAGAAGTATGGGATTGGTAGTAAGGGGGAAGAGTTCATTTTGTGGTTAAGTTAACTAGGAAGAAAGCTCTAAGTGCTAAAGAAGAAAGGTGCCAACAACAACAAAGCTCACAAAAGGTCATCCAAAAGGAGTAATCAGACCAAGCAATCCACCAATGGTGATAAAAATGGCGCCAATCATGCAACAAAGAAGAGCAAGTTCCAAAATGAAGTCAACCACACAAGAAAAAGAAGAAGTAGTTTCCCCAAATATGAAGAAAGAAGTGATCAAGTGCTTTGGGAAAGGGTAGATTTAGAAGTTTCACTTGGGGTTTTAGAAGTTATTAGGTTCATCTTGGATAAAAAAGGTAGAAGAGAGCTTTGACTTGCATGCATAGGTGTGCTTTTACCTTTAGCATTTTGTCTAAGATAGAATCATTTCATTGAGTGATCCCCTGAATCTTTGAACCCTTATTTGAATGAGATCATTTTCATCTCATAACCATGTCCCTTGACCAAATGTTTTCTCTTGATTTGCACAAACAAGATCCATTGGTTACTGATTAATGAATGCTAAAGAGTTGGTTGATTTGAATGCTTGTGTAGGCTAAACTAGAGTTCATTGTTTGCTATGATAGGTATGGCTAAAGTCTTTAAAGTAGAACAATCTCTTTGGATCTTAGAACCTATAACTTGAGCATTGATTCAATTTTTCCATTGACACCTTTAGTTTTGAGCTCCCACTTTCAAACCTCACTCTCCCATTTGTTCTTATTTGCTTGAGGACAAGCAAAACACAAGTGTGGGGGTGTTGATATCTCTTGTATTTACATCATTTAGGCCTGCATTTAGTGCATGTTTTGGTTCTCTTTTGCATGTTTTCTTTATCATTTGTCCCATTTTCTTCTCTTTTTAGACTTAGGTTGTATTTAGGATGTAGTTTGCATTTTGTTTGCATAAAAGATGTTTGTAGGTACTCATTGAGCTACAAAGAGCATGGGAGATGATGGTGGGTGCAGCAAAAGACATGAAAAGACCCAAGAAGAAGGTGCACCTTGTTGAAGCGGCCAGAAACTTCACCTGACAAAACTGGCTCGGAAAAAGCATCTCCAAGACGATTTAGCTTCAACCGTCTTCACCAATGTTGTAGCCCCGTGAGTTAGCTTGTGTCTGGAGTTGGTTGAAGGTCATTCCCATCAGTGGTTAGAAAGTTACAAAAGTTTTCGTGAAACCGCTCAACCCCTATCGGTCAGAGCCTCGTGAATTTCGGTCTTGGGTGACCGAAATGGTGCAGTTTCGATCACCAGTATCGGTCAGATGTGGTCGATACAAACACACCGTGTTAATTTCGGTCACCAGTATCAATCAGAAGTGATCGACATAAACCCAGCGGATGAATTTCGGTCACCAGTATCGGTCAGGAGTGACCGATAGGATTCATATCGACTGAAGATCAGCTCAGATGAGGTGTTTCCATTCCGATTTGGCTTCGGCGTCCTTCATAAAATTTGTAGCCACTTGAGTTAGGTTTCGTTTGGAATTAGTTTCGAGTCATTCCAATCATTGGTTGAAGAGTTACGGCGAATAAAATGAGCAAATGTCCATCTAGAGTTTTTACCGTTGATCTTGACCAACTTGAAGATCAGCTCGGACGAGTAGCCTCCGTCCCTATTCAGCATCTTCACTCTTCACAAAAGTTGTAGCCACGTGAGTTAGCTTTCAGTAGAACTTGGTTTCAGGTCATTCCGATATGCCGTTCAACAGATATCGCAGTTTTCGGGAAACGGCTCAATCTATTTCGGTCACTGAAAACTTATACAACTGACCGACACGCTGCCCTACTGAAGACCATTTATTTACAATTTTGCTATTTTCGCTTAGACTCCTATAAATACTTAAAATCTCTAATTTCTGGGCAGACATCTCTTTATCTAGCAGTCTCTTCTTCTTTGTTTTAGGTTTTTGGTTTTGTAATTTGAATCTTTGCTTATTTCAATAATAGTTTACATTTTCCTTAATCTTTTATCTTCCTAATCATGATTAACTATCTTTTCTTCATAGATTTGATGGTTTTCACCATGATTAGTGAGTAGTTTGCTTTAGGTTTGAGATTAGGGCAGATGGGGTGATTTTAATGATTGTTTAGGTTGATTAGGGCTTAAATCTTCCCATTCCCTTTCTTATATGTTTATGCTTAATGCTTAGTACCTCTTTGTTGGAGAAGTTGATTTTAGGGTTTTCACATGCACACCAAGTGTTTGATGAAATTACTGAATGAAATTCAATGCTTGAAAATGGTGTTTTGATAATCATGAGTCTTTGCATCTATCATTTCTTGCTTGAATGTACTTACTGCTTAGTACCATATTGATGAGAAATTGCCTTTTGACATTGATTATGCATGAGAATGTGAGTTGATGTTTGATTCATATAAGAGATTAGTAAACCTAGCCTAAGAGATTAGATGTCTAGCATGCTAATTGGTTTTATGGAACTTGATTTTAATGCTTGATGATCATGTGTTTGAGTAAAGAGATTTATCTTGAATATGTGTTTAGAAAAGGGATTAATGCCAAGAGATTGGATTAGTCTATATTAGTGTTCCTTACCTAAGGTTGAGTGTTTAGAATTGCTTGTTTTGATCACCCTAGACATGAACATGAATCATCCTATCACCATTGCCTTGATCTTGAACCATCTTTTAGTCTTTGAAGTTTAGTTTTACTTTGCTTTAGTTCAGTTTTTACTCTTTTTTTGCTCTGTTTTTCTTTGCCATTACTGCTCTTTGCTTGCTTTCGTTTGCTTCTTTGCTTGGTCATTTAGGTTGTTAGACATCCAAAACTATCTATATCTGCTTGAATTAGGATCTTTACTGCATTCTTACTGTTTCATTCTCCCCTTTTGGATTGATAAAACCCTATGCTATACTACAACTGATTAGTACAAGCTTTGGTAATTGAATCAAGTCCCAAAAAGTCTTGTATCAACTATGCTTCAAGAACCTTGGATGATACGCAAACGAGATACAGTACTATAGAGAAGGAGCTATTGGCTGTAGTATTTGCCTTTGATAAGTTCAGAGCTTATCTAGTGGGAGCTAAGGTTGTTGTCTACACAGATCACGCAGCGCTTAGATACATCTATTCCAAGAAGGATACTAATCCAAGGCTTTTGAGATGGATCCTCTTGCTCCAAGAATTTGACATGGAAATCAAGGACAAGAAAGGGATAGAGAACGGTGTTGCTGATCATCTCTCTAGGTTGAGGATCGATGAAGCCTTACCTCTTGATGATTCACTTCCGGAAGAGCAACTTATGATGATCACCACGGCGGTTTGTGGAAGGCTAGAAGGGCGGTTTGAGGAGGTTTTGAGTTTCAAAGAAGAGGATCTTCCTTGGTACGTGATATTGCTGCTTATTTCAGGTATTTTGCATATATATAAGTTAGTTTCTCATGCATTTACATTGCACTTTAGGCTAGTTTGCATCACTTTAGGTCCTAGAGTATTCTTGCACCAGCATATGCATGTTTCTTGCATTTTGCATCGCATTCAGGTTGTTTTCGGCTACTTTGGAGTCTTGGAAGATTCGTAGACGTGCTGAGCCTCGTGGGGAGGTTCGTGGGAACATGGAGAATTCAGGAATGCTTACTAAGGATAAGAGATCGAGAAGCGGATGGAGCATGGCCGGTCGATCTAGATGAGATCAACCAGAAGATCGAGTAGTTCATCCGATCCAAGGGAACTGACCGAGACAGAGATCGAGTGAAGCGATCGATCAAGGAGTACGGACGTAAATGATGCCATGCAGAGCGAGAGTCGGATCGAGTCCACCACTCGATCCTCCAAAGATCGACTCCAAGATCGAACGAAGGACTCGATCCACCAAAGAAGATCGAGACACAGATCGAGCTGAAGTCACGATATCCGAAGATGATCGAGCGTGATGCTCGATCTCGAGGTTGATCTCAGTGCACTTTAACCGTTTTTGGCTGCTAGCGAGGGGGGGACCATCGAGCTGTTTGGCCTATTTCAGGAAGGCGGCGATCTTGCTTTTCCACACACGTTTTCACTTTATCCTTTTTTTTAGTTTTTTCTCTTTGTTCGAAGGCGATTTCTCCATTGTTAGACCTTGAAGCTTTGTTCTTGAATATTGAATCATTTAAGTTAAAAGTAATCATTTTTCATGTCTATTAGTTATCTTTTATGCTTTGTTCGGTTTACTTTATGTGTAGTGAGTAGTCCATTCCGGTTTTGGGGTTGAGAGGATTCAAAGGGGTCGATAAGGTTTTCAAGTTTGGTGGTTTCTTGTTCTTCATGGCTTTCTCTTCTAGGATATCGAGTTCTTAAGGCTTAGAGACTCTCACGCCAAGATCTTTATGATCAGAGGGACCTCTTACCTTGACAGGATCCAGAGGTCCTTGAAAGTCGAATCCTAGAGGCTAGTCTACCTTTCCCAAACGCCATGGTAGTTTAGGGGACTAGTTAGGCCGTGTGTTTGAAATCCAAGTTTTACGCCCTTCAATATCTTTTTCCGCCAAACGCCATGGGTCTGGAGGAGAGAATGAAGGAGTGGTCCATACCACACGCCGTGGATGAATCTTGTTTTGTTTTCAAGACCTAGAGAATCTCACAAAGTGAGTAGTTATAAAGTTTTCAAACCAAGCTTGAACCTTTGAAACCCTTAAACATGAATCTCAACCCTGGACCCTCTTTCTTAGTATTCTTACGTCTCTGTTAATCATTCGCTTGCTATCTGTTCGCATCCTGGTCATTAGATTCGTTTCTGTTGAGCTTTTAGATGAGATCGATCGTTGTTGCTCAATTCTAGTGGTCGATCCTGTGGTCGATCCACTAGTCGATTTTTATAAATTCATAGATTTGCATTTTAATCATTCTATTTGTTCCTCGTGGTAGTTAACCCGTTTCTAGTATTTTTAAAATAGTTTTGCCTTGCATTTGAATGTTGCATCTAGTTTTTAGGATTTTTATAAAACCGTTCATCATTTGCTTAGCTTTACATGATCTTTGCATTCTCATTGCACTTTCTAGCTCCTAGGTGTGGATTGAGACTCACTTGCATGCTATACTACATCTCAGTAGGGCATAGACTTTATGGGGCCGTTTCTTTCTTCCTACGGCAACAAGTTCATTTTGGTGGCTGTTGACTACGTTTCTAAATGGTTTGAGGCCATTGCTTCCCCTACAAACGACTCTAAGGTGGTGATCAAGCTCTTTAAGAGCATCATTTTCCCGAGGTTTGGAGTACCCAAGGTGGTGATAAGCGACGGAGGAAGCCATTTCATCAACAAGTTGTTTGAAAACCTTCTGAGGAAGTATGGCGTGAAGCACAAGGTAGCTACACCTTACCATCCTCAAACGAGTGGCCAAGTGGAGGTCTCTAACCGACAGATCAAGGTGATACTTGAGAGAACAGTTGGGACAACTCGGAAGGATTGGGCAGTGAAGTTAGATGGCGCTTTGTGGGCTTACCGGACTGCTTTCAAAACGCCCATTGGTACTACTCCTTTCACTGTTCTCTACGGCAAAGGATGTCACCTCCCCGTTGAGCTGGAACATAGGGCATTGTGGGCTGTGAAGCGGCTGAATTTTGATCTAAAGACGGCTCAGGAGAAGCGTATGATCCAGCTGCACGTACTTGATGAGCTAAGGCTGGATGCTTACGAAAGCGCTAGGATCTACAAGGAGCGTACTAAGGCTGCTCACGACAAGAAGTTGGTACCCAAGGAGCTTAAGGAAGGGAGTTTGGTGCTGCTTTACAATTTAAGGCTCAAGCTCTTTCCAGGAATGCTAAAGTCACGATGGAGCGGTTCGTATGAAATCAAGGAGGTATTGCCCAACGGAGCTGTCACGTTGGTAGGCAAGAGTGGGAATGCATTCACAGTGAACGGACACAGAGTTAAGCCATACATGGCGAATGCATTTGACATGGAGAGCACCTCAATGCTTCTCCAAGACCCACCATCTGCCTAAAACAAGAAAAGTCTAGCTAAAGACGTTAAAGAAAGCACAATTGGGAGGCATTCCCATGTCTATCTTGTACATATTTTTGCTTTATTTCTCTTTCAGCTTTATGTTTTTATCTTATGAGTGTGTACGAACAGGTATAAGGGATTGCTGAGCATGATCTTAGATCCAAAAGGAGTAAGAAGGGGCGAGTATAAGCTAGAGATCGAGTGCTACATCGACTCATCCTGACTCGATCTTTGCTAGATCGAGTGAATCAAGAGGAGTTAGTCGATCTAGACGAGATCGAGTAGACAGATCGTGTGACACAGTCGATCACGAGAGGACGAACACCCTATACGTTTACCTTGAAAAGCATACGAGAGGTGGATCGACTGAGTCACTCGATTTGCTAGGCTATATCGAATAGTCTAGTCGATCTGCCACTCGATCCAAGCTTAAATCGACCCCTGAATCGATAACGTGGCTTGATCATGAGGACTTAGCCGTCGTGCCAAAAACTCAAGGAACGAGAGGTGTTATTGATCCAAGACTCGATTCAATTCGAATCGAGTCTCAAATCGAACAACCCTCTCTATCCAAGCCATTATGGGAATGAGATCGAGTCCTAGATCGACTAAATGGACTCGATCTCGTGCCGAGGTAACATTTCCGTTTCCCTCCTCTCCTCTTTCCCTCCGATTTTTAAATTCCAAAAGTGGTCAAGGCAAGCATCATTGACCAAGAAAGATATGCCTTGGCCACATGTTTTGTCAGAAAACCACTTCTTCTACCCCTGGTTTTGTTTTTTTAGCCTTTAAATGTTTTCAACCACTTTCACACTCTCTCATTCTTGTTTTCTCAAGTTGTTAAGCAAAAGAGAGTGTGAATTCTTGTTTTCTAAAGGCTAACAGCATCTTTTTCAATCCTTGTAAAGGTATTTTCGAATCTTTAAGAAAATCTTCAAGAAAATATCCCTTTTTATTCGCTTTGATTGTTTTAGATGCTAGGGCGGTTTGACCTCGGAGCTAGTATAAATCTGATGCCTCATTCCGTAGTAAAGAAACTTGGCTTTACCCGGTTCAAAGATTGTAGAATCTCGTTGGTACTAGCTGACAGGAGCGTGAGGTTACCCGTGGGTTTGCTTGAGGACTTGCCAGTGAGAATCAGCGGTGAAAACGTGCCTACGGACTTCGTTGTGTTGGAAATTGATGAAGAACCTAAGGATCCTCTCATTCTCGGTAGACCGTTCTTTGCCACCGCTGGAGCCATCATAGACGTCAAGATTGGGAAGATAGCTCTGCACTTGGGTAAAGATATAAGGCTGGACTTTGATATCAATGAGGTTTTGAAGAAGCGTACGATAGAAGGGCAAGCTTTCTACACTGAGACGTTGGACGCTTTAGCGGATGAGTTGCTAGAAGAGTTGGCTCAGGAGGATCATTTGAAGCTGGCATTGACTAAGGTGCCAGGAGAGTTCGGTTACTTGGATCAGAGGACTCAAGAATACGTTAACCTGCTTGATTCAAGGAAAGTTGTGCTAGAAGATGAAAGCGCTTGCCTAGAGATCGACTCCGAGATCGATGATATTACTCGATCCAAGGGTCAAATCGACAAGACAATCGAGAACACAACTCGATCCGGTGCAACAATCGACAGTCAGATCGAGGAGGGTGATCGATTGATATAACTGCATATTCCATGCATTTCGCATACATGTAGTTTAGCTTCTCATGTATTTACATTGCATATTAGGTTAGTTTGCATCACTTTAGGTCCTAGAGTGTCTTTGCACCAACATTCGCATGTTTTGTGCAATTTTCATCACAATCAGGTTGCTTTCGGTAACTTTGGAGCTATGGAAGATTCGTGGACGTGCTGAGCTTCGTGAAGAGGCTTATGGACACTTGGAGAAATCAGGATTGCACGCTAAGGACCTGAGATCGAGCAGCAGATCAAGCAAGGCAGGTCGAACTAGATGGGATCGACCAGAAGATCGAGCATGGAGATCGATTTGGAGTACGGACGTAGATGACGCCATGCAGATCGAGGATCGGATCGAGCTTCCAAGGATCGACCAAGAGCCACTCGATTCAGGACATGATCGATTGCCAGATCGAGCTTCATGATCGATCCCAGACCAACCTTATCTGTCCAGCCTGTTTTTGGACCGTAGCTAAGGGGGGGACCATTTGTGGTTTGGCCATTTTAGGCAAAAACCAACGATCCCTTTCCTTATCACGTTTTCTCGACTACTTTTTCTATCTTCTCTCTCGTTTTAGGCAATTCGCCATTGTTGAACTTCAAGCTTTTTCTTGTTTTGCTTTTGAATATTGGATCGTTTAAGTTAACTCAATCGCCTTTCATGTTTAGTTCTTCGATTATTGCATTTTGTACGGATCATCTCATGAGTCGCGAGTAGATTTATTGGGTTTTGGGGTTGAGAGGATTCAAGGGGTCGAAAAGGTTTTCAAGTTTGGTGTTTTTTTGTTTTTAAAGGCTATCTCTTCTAGGATGTCGAGTTCTTAAGGCTTAAAGAGTCTCACGCCAAGATCTTTATGATCAGAGAGAGCTCTTACCTTGACAGGATCCAGAGATCTCTGAAAATTGCATCCTACAGATTAGTTACTCTTTCTCAAACGCCATGGTAGTTTAGAGGACTAGTTAAGCCGCGTCTTTGAAATCTGTTTTCCTTGCCTTTCAATCTCTTCTTCCGCCAAACGCCATGGGTCTGGAGGATAGAATGAGAGAGTGATCCATTCCACACGCCATGGATGGATCTTGTTCTGTTTTCAAGGCTTAGAGAACCTCACAAAGTGAGTAGGTCTAGAGTTTTCAAACCAAGCTTGAACCTTTGAAACCCCAGAACCTGAATCTCAACCCTAGACCCTCCTTTTAGCATATTTTAGTCTTTGTTGATCATTCGCTTGTTACTTGCTTGCACCCTGGTCGTTAGATTTACTTTCGCTTGAAACTGCTTTTTAGATCGATTGCTTTTGCTCGATCTAATGGTCAATCTCATGGTCGATCCACTAGTCAAATTTTAGTAATTCGTAGCTTTGTATTTTAATTATTCTATCTTTTCCTCGTGGTAGCTAGCTCGTTCCTGGTATTTTTAAAAATAGTTTTGCCCTGCATTTGATCATTGCATCTAGTTTTTAGGAATTTCACAAAACCACCCATTGTTTGCTTAGTTTTACAGGACCCTTGATTCTCTCTGGCCTTTCTAGCTTCTAGGATTAGATTGACACTCGCTTGCATACTTTACTACAACTAAGTGTTGCATTTGAGTTTTGATAGATCATTGCATACACTCTGCAAAAACCTGTTATCATCGATCCAGGAAATTAATCGAGTCCGAGATCGACAGAAGCCTTCCGATCAGTTCAGGGTCCAATTCAGAGATTGACCCAGCGTCTCGATCTGTCATTCGATCCACATTAAATTGAGTGAGTGAATCGAGTGAAACTGCTCGATCTAGACGACATCGAGAGCAAGATCGATTGGATGACTCGATTTCAGAGGAGACAACGGCTCAAGAAAGCAGCCTTAAGGGTCATGTCTCGGGTTCTAAGGAGGGTTCCAAGGAGGAAAACAACAGCAACAGCCACGAGGATGATTGGAGCGAGCTGCTAGCCCCAAAGGTGGACCTTAAGGAGCTCCCAAAAGGGCTAAGGTGTGCTTTCTTAGGGCTTAACGAAACCTATCCCGTGATTGTGAATGAGAACTTAAGTGATGATGAGTTGCACTCGCTCTTAACTGAGTTGAGAATGTATAGGAAGGCCATTGCGTACTCTCTAAGTGACATCAAGGGCCTTTCACCAATACTTTACACTCATAGGATTCACTTGGATAATGAGAACGCCTCTTCTATAGAACATCAAAGGCGTTTGAATCCTAATTTGAAAGAGGTTGTTAAGAAAGAGATTCTTAAGCTTTTAGAAGCTGACGTGATATATCCCTTAAGTGACAGCACGTGGGTTTCTCCTGTACACGTGGTGGCTAAGAAGGGAGGGATCACGGTCATTAAGAATGACAAAGATGAGCTTCTACCTACTAGAACTATTACAGGACACCATATGTGTATTGACTATAGGAAGCTCAATCTTGCTACTAGAAAGGATCATTTTCCCTTGCCTTTTATTGATCAAATGCTTCAAAGACTTGCTAATCATCCCTACTATTGCTTTCTTGATGGATATAGTGGATTTTTCCAAACACCAATCCATCCAAATGATCAGGAGAAGACGACCTTTACATGCCCTTATGGTACCTTCGCGTATCGAAGGATGCCATTCGCGTTGTGTAACGCACCGGCTACTTTTCAGCGGTGTATGATGTCGATCTTCTCTGATCTAATAGCAGAGATGGTAGAGGTGTTTATGGATGACTTCTCTGTCCATGGTGCGTCCTTTTCAGCGTGTTTGTTGAATCTTTGCAAGGTACTAAAGCGTTGTGAGGAGACAAACTTGGTGCTTAATTGGGAGAAATGTCACTTCATGGTGAAGGAAGGGATCGTGCTTGGTCACAAGATATCAGAGAAGGGCATTGAGGTTGATAAGGCTAAGGTTGAGGTCATGATGAGTCTTGAGCCGTCGGTTAATGTTAAAGGAGTGAGGAGTTTCTTGGGACACGCTGGCTTCTACAGGCGCTTCATCAAGGATTTTTCTAAGATTGCACGCCCTCTTACATGGCTGTTGTGCAAGGAGGCTGATTTCGTCTTTGATGAGGCGTGTTTGCAAGCTTTCGTGACCATCAAGGAAGCTCTAGTATCCGCGCCTATAGTGCAAGCACCGGACTGGACTCTACCGTTCGAGATTATGTGCGATGCTAGTGACTATGCCGTGGGAGCCGTACTAGGTCAAAGGAAAGATAAGAAGCTGCACGTGATTTATTATGCTTCAAGAACCTTGGATGACACGCAAACATGGTATACTACTACGGAGAAGGAGCTATTTGCAGTATTGTTTGCCATTGAGAAGTTCCGGTCATACCTCGTGGGTTCCAAGGCCATTGTCTACACAGATCACGCGGCTTTGAGGTACATCTCTTCCAAGAAGGACACTAAGCCGAGGCTTTTGAGATGGATTCTTCTTCTTCGGGAGTTTGACATAGAGATTAAAGACAAGAAAGGGATAGAGAACAGCGTTGCTGACCATCTCTCTTGTTTAAGAATAAACGAGTCTCTACCTTTAGATGATTCGCTCCCCGAGGAACAACTCATGGCGATCACTACGGCTGTTTGAGGAAACCTAGAAGGGCAGTTTGAGGAGGTTCTGAGCCTCAAAGAGGAGGATCTTCCTTGGTACGCGGACATTGTGAACTACTTGGCATGTGGGGAAGAGCCTTCGCATCTTGACAGTTATCACAGGAAGAAGTTCATGAGGGACGTAAGCCACTACTTTTGAGACGAGCCCAATTTATACAAGAGAGGTGTTGACAACCTATACAGGAGATGCATGACGAAGGAGGAAGCAAGAGATATCATCTTATACTGCCATGGCTCTTCGTATGGCGGGCACTTTGCTTCATTCAAAACCGCCACTAAGGTCTTGCAAGCCGGTTTCTGGTTGCCGTCCATCTTCAAAGAGACCCATGAGTTCATGATGAGTTGCGAAGCTTGTCAACGAGCGGGGAACATCACTAAGAGGAACGAGATGCCTCAGGTTACCATCTTTGAGGTAGACGTCTTTGACGCATGGGACATAGACTTTATGGGGCTATTTCCTTCCTATGGCAACAAGTTCATTTTGGTGGCTGTTGACTATGTTTCTAAATGGGTTGAGGCCATTGCTTCCCCTACAAACGACTCTTAGGTGGTGAACATGCTCTTTAAGAGCATCATTTTCCCGAGGTTTGGAGTACCCAAGGTGGTGATAAGCGACAGAGGAAGCCATTTCATCAACAAGTTGTTTGAAAACCTTCTAAGGAAGTATGGCGTGAAGCACAAGGTAGCTACACCTTACCATCCTCAAATGAGTGGCCAAGTGGAGGTCTCTAACCGACAGATCAAGGCGATACTTGAGAGAACAGTTGGGACAACTCGGAAGGATTGGGCAGTGAAGTAAGATGACGCTTTGTGGGCTTACCAGACTGCTTTCAAAACGCCCATTGGTACTACTCCTTTCACTGTTCTCTACGGCAAAGGATGTCACCTCCCCGTTGAGCTGGAACATAGGGCATTGTGGGCTGTGAAGCGGCTGAATTTTGATCTAAAGACAGCTCAGGAGAAGCGTATGATCCAGCTGCATGAACTTGATGAGCTAAGGCTGGATGCTTACAAAAGCGCTAGGATCTACAAGGAGCGTACTAAGGCTGCTCACGAGAAGAAGTTGGTACCCAAGGAGCTTTAGGAAGGGAGTTTGGTGCTGCTTTACAATTCAAGGCTCAAGCTCTTTCCAGGAAAGCTAAAGTCACGATGGAGCGGTCTGTATGAAATCAAGGAGGTATTGCTCTACGGAGCTGTCACGTTGGTAGGAAAGAGTGGGAATGCATTCACAGTGAACAGACATAGAGTTAAGCCATACATGGCGAGTGCATTTGACAAGGAGAGCACCTCAATGCTTCTCCAAGACCCACCATCTGCCTAAACCAAGTAAAGTCTAGCTAAAGACGTTAAAGAAAGCGCACTTGGGAGGCATTCCCATGTCTATCTTGTACATATTTTTGCTTTATTTCTCTTTCAGCTTTATGTTTTTATCTTATGAGTGTGTAGGAACAGGTATAAGAGATTGCTGAGCATGATCTTAGATCCAAAAGGAGTAAGAAGGGGCGAGTATAAGCTAGAGATCAAGTGCTAGATCGACTCATCCTGGCTCGATCTTTGCTAGATCGAGCTAGTGAATCAAGAGGAGTTAGCTGATCTAGACGTGATCGAGTAGACGGATCGTGTGACACAGTCGATCACGAGAGGACGAACACCCTATATGTTTAGCTTGAAAACCAAACGAGAGGTGGATCGACTGAGTCACTCGATTTGCAAGGCTAGATCAAATAGTCTACTCGATCTACCACTCGATCCAAACTTAAATCGACCCCTGAATCGAGAACGTGACTCGATCATGAGGACTTAGCCACCATGCCAAAAACTCAAGGAACGAGAGGTGTTATCGATCCAAGACTTGATTCAATTCGAATCGAGTCCCAAATCGAACAACCCTCTCGATCCACGCTATTATGGGCATGAGATCGAATCCTAGATCGACTAAATGGACTCGATCTCGTGCCGAGGTAACATTTCCTTTTCCCTCCTCTCCTCTTTCCCTCCGGTTTTTAAATTCAATAGTGGTCAAGGCAAGCATCTTTGACCATAAAAGATGTGCCTTGACCACAGCTTTTGACAGAAAACCACTTCTTCTACCCATGGTTTTGTTTTTGTTAGCCTTTAAATGTTTTCAACCACTTTCACACTCTCTCATTCTTGTTTTCTCGAGTTGTTAAGCAAAAGATAGTGTGAATTCTTGTTTTCTAAAGGCTAACAACATCTTTTTCAATCCTTGCAAAGGTATTTTCGAATCTTTAAGAAAATCTTCAGGAAAATATCCCTTTTTATTCGCTTTGATTGATTTTAATGCTAGGGCGGTATGAATTTTTAAAAATAGCTTGATAATAGGAAAAATTCTAGATTTATCTCTATCTCTAGATATGATTCTCTATTATTTTGTTATAATTTTTATGAATCCTCGAAAATTCTAGGGTATTAGTTATAAGTTTTCTTCTTTGCTTCTCTTTTTCTCTCAACATATCGTTGTTTTGCTCATTGCTTTGCTTGAGAAACTTGTTTCAGGCACAATGGCTCCAAAAGGAATGAGAGAAGAGACAGCACAAGAGGGAGGAAACCAAGAAGTGGCTGTTCAGGAGAGGGTTTGTTGGAGTAAGGATGAGAAACGGGACAAGGAACGGCTTCAAAGGCTGAGGTTCGAGCCAACTAAGTTTGCGGACAGAGGATTGCTGGCCAAGATGGGGATTCTAGGAGATTTTGATCAGCTCCTCCAGAAGATAGGGCTGATGGATTGCCCAACCTATCCCGAAGTGACAATCGACTTCCTTGCCACTTTGGAGTTTGCGTACGAGAATCCTAGCATCCCAATTCCTTCTCAAGGCCACCTCTCCTTCAAGATAAAACGCCAAGCCTTCAATCTCTCAATCCCCGAGCTTTTCCAAGCTTATGGCCTCGATGCAGCTGCCACGAATGTTGAGTTTTCCTCCTTCACTCAAGCAAACGATTTTTGGGACCTCATCGCCAATGAAGACTACAAGGCGAATACCGCGAAATCAAGAGAGTGAGGAACCCGGTGCTACGTTACACTTTGAAGCTGATGGCCAACACCTTTAGTGGTCGGTCCGTAGCCCCCACGGTGACCAAGACGGAGCTTTCCTTTTTTGTTCCAAGGCCTTAAGCATCTCCTTTGTGCTTTATTGGTCAAATACAAGGCGTATGCCTTGAGATGCAAGGCAAGCTCATCACTTATTGGCGGTTTCCACACACCTTTGTTCGTGCAAGCCGGCGTACCGCTTCAGAACTTCACTCCCATTTCGGATAGAGCCTTCATGGACGAGACATATCTAAGGAACACTGATAGATTGGGATGCACGCCAGCCGAGGGCTTCTTTGAATACTTATTCATTTATGAGGAGAATGTGAAGAGGGTGTGCATCTTGCCAAACCAAACCGAGACCAAGCTGTTGGGAATTGGGAACATCGAGTGTCTTCCAAGCATAGAGGAGTGCTTTGCTCCTCTAGGAGCCGCGACAACCATTCAGCAGGCTACTCACCCTAGATCAGAGTCTCCAGCCACGGATGATGAGATGCCCGAAGCCTTTGTCCTCCCTAAGCTTGACTTTGAGCCGCGGACTAAGACAGAAAAGTTCTTTGCTTCTGTTGTGGAGATGCAACGAAAGATCAACAAGTGGCAGAGCAAAGTCATCAAGAAGCTTGCCAAGAAGGTCAAGGCGCTTCAAGGAGCTTCGCCAAAGCAGGCTGCGAGTGAGGAGGTCCAACAACCCGAGAAGAGGAGGCTTTCAATCGGTGGAGTTGTCATCCGTGAGACTCAAGGCAGCAACATTCAGCTGGCGTGTCTCTCTCTCCAAGAGCCAGCCTCCAAAGGCAAAGCCATAATATCTAGCTCGTCTGGAACATCCTCAAGTTCCAGCCAAGGCTAGACCCGCGGTACCAACAACCTTCCATTGTACATACCGCTCATAATTTCTTGATTTTTGCTTAGTGTTTTGAGCTCTCTCGAATTTGTTTGCCACCGGGACGGTGTCATTCAAGTTTGGGGGAGTATGTGTGTGGTTTGACATGTTTATTTTGCTCTTATTTTCTCTTTGCATCCCTTGAGTCTTGCATACATCTCACGCATAGAAAAGAAAAGAAAAAAATTGGTAAAATTTTTAAAAATTTTCAAAATAATTCTTGTAGTTGCATTCACATTGTTAAGCATTTTAGGATTGAGTCTAGAATTTTTAAGCATCTAGGTTGTTTACATTTGCATAAGGGGTTAAAGTTTTCTTAAAAATGTGTTTTAAACTCATGAATTGTTTCATTGCCCTAGTTAGTAGTTCTCTAATGCTTTGCTCACGCTTTGAAAGTAGGTCCTTACCATGCTTGGATCACTTGTTTTGATTTTCGTGACTTGAATTGAACACTCATGATTTGAAACTTGTCCTAATAAGTGAAACCCTAATCTGAATTTTTAAATATCATTCTTATGGATTTGAAAATGAACACATGGTTCCTAAAAATATTTAGGCTATGTTCCTCCTTTTACCACTCTTTGTGAACCTAAGTAGAACTCCCACCATCACCCTTACCTTTCTATCAATCCAAGCTTTCTTGTGTGACATCATTGTGAGGCCTCCTTTCGGTTTGAACTTAGCATAACGTGTTACGTTTAGGCGACATGATTAGGTTCTCATATGATTGCTAGCTTTTCATTTTGAAGCTAGATGTAGACTTAGGATAAGTTTGGGGGTTTGATGGGGTTGCTTTCATATTTATATGCTTTCGGTTTCAAAAGAGTTTGGTAATTGAAGTGAACAAAAGGTTTTAAGTGAAAGGCTTTGGTTTCAAAATGTATAATGCTCTAAGTATTTCAGAAGGTAGCTTTCTCAAGTAAAATAAAAAAAAAAAAGAAAAAGAGAAAAGAGCCTAAGTGCCAAAATAAAAAGAAAAGAAAAAGATAGAAAAAAATAAGAGAGCTATCAATAAGAAAAGTTAAGGAGCTAAAATATTTTCAAGCCTTTTCACTAACCTAAAGAGTAAAAAAATGTTTTCTGTTTTTTTTTTATTTGGGTTTGAGCTTAATAACGGTAGTCTCTAGGAGGGTGAGTGAGCTAAAAGAAAAAGAAAATGAGAGAGGTTTTAGGATCATTGTTAGTGTACAAGGGTAGATGAGAATCTAATCATGTATGCATCAATTGCCTTTACCTTTAGCATTATGCATAAAGTTCACACCATTCGCGAGAGAAACCCATTGCATTGTGAAACCCTCTTTAAAATGAGATCATTCTATGCTCATAGCCTTCACTCTTAGCCAAATCTGTTTTGCTTTAAAGTGCATAAGTTTGATTCATGGTTCGATCGTTAATGGATGTTAAAGGATGAGTTTCTTTGATTATTTGGAATAGGAGAGTCATGATTTGAAATTCATTGTGTGATGAGTATGGCTAAGTTTTTTGGAGTATGAGTATGCGCATTGAATTTTAGAACTAGTAACTAGGACATTGAGATTGATTCATTTGAAAGACACCTTTGCAAGAAGCTTAAACCCCCGTTTGTTTTAAAACCTCTCTCCCTTCTTGAATTTTGTTTGCTTGAGGGCAAGCAAAAGGCAAGTTTGGGGGAGTTGATATTGCTGCATATTTCATGTATTTTGCATACATATAAGTTAGTTTCTCATGCATCAATCTCAACGCTTCTCCAAGACCCACCATCTGCCTAAACCAAGTAAAGTCTAGCTAAAGACGTTAAAGAAAGCGCACTTGGGAGGCATTCCCATGTCTATCTTGTACATATTTTTGCTTTATTTCTCTTTCAGTTTTATGTTTTATCTTATGAGTGTGTAGTCTACTCGATCTGCCACTCGATCTAAGGCTAAATCGACCCCTTAATCGAGAACAAGGCTCGATCACGAGGACTTAGCCGTTGTGCCAAAAACTCAAGGAATGAGAGGTGTTATCGATCCAAGGCTCGATTCGACCCAAATCGAGCAACCCTCTCGATCCAAGCCATTATGAGCATGAGATCGAGCCCTAGATCGATCAAATGGACTCGATCTCGTGCCGAGGTAACATTTTCGTTTCTCCCTTTCCCACTTTCCCTCGAAATATTAAATTCAAAAAGTGGTCAAGGCAAGCATCTTTGACCATGAAAGATGTGCCTTGACCACAACTTTTGTCAGAAACCAATTCTTTTACCCATGGTTTTGTGTTTGTTTAGCCTTTATATATTTTCAACTACTCTCACACTCTCTCATTTCTGTTTTCTCGAATTCTTAAGCAAAAGAGAGTGTGAGTTCTTTGTTTTCTAAAGGGTAACAGCATCCATTTACAATCTTTGCAAAGGTATGTTCGAATCTTCAAGAAAGTCTTTATGAAAATCACTTTTTATTCGCTTTGATTGTTTTAGATGCTAGGGCGGTTTGAATTTTTTTAAAAACTAGTATGATAATACTAAAAATTCTAGATTGCACTATATCTCTAGATATAATTCTCTATTATCTTGCTATAAGTTTTATAAATCCCCCAAAATTCTAGTGTATTAGTTATAAGTTTTCTTTCTTGCTTCTCTCTCTCTCTACAATCGCCGATTTGCTTATTCTCTTGCTTGAGAAACTTATTTCAGGCACTATGGCTCCCAAAAGAACGAGAGAGGAGACAGCACAAGAGGGAGGAAATCAAGAAGTGGATGTTCAGGAGAGGGTTCGCTGGAGTAAGGATGAGAAACAAGACAAGATGCGGCTGGAGAGGCTTCGGTTCGAGCCAACTAAGTTCGCGGACAGAGGATTGCTGTCTAAGATGGGGATATTGGGAGATTTTGATGAGTTCCTCCAGAAGATAGGACTACGGTGTTTGTCACGGATGGATTGCCCAACCTTTCCTAAAGTGACAATTGACTTCCTTTCCACCTTGGAGTTTGCCTACGAGAATCCGAACGTCCCAACTCCTTCTCAAGGCCGCCTCTCGTTCAAAATCAGACGTCAAGCCTTCAGCCTCTCAATCCCCGAGCTTTGCCAAGCTTATGGCCTTGCTGCTGCTGCCACGAAGGTTGACTTTCCCTCCTTCACTCAAGCAAACGAGCTGTGGGACATCATCGCCGATGATGACTACAAGGCGAATACAGCAAAGATCAAGTGAGTAAGGAGCCCGGTGCTGCGTTACACGTTGAAGCTGATTGCCAACACATTCAGCGGACAGTCAGTAGCCCCCACGGTGACCAAGGCAGAGCTTTGCTTCTTGTTCCAAGGCATCAAGCATCTCGTGTGTGACCCGGATGAGAATAACGAGCCGTTGGAAGACCAACTAGGAGACGACGTGAACTACAGGTGCATCCTGGCTGCTTCATTGGTGAAATACAAGACGTATGCCTTGAGATGCAAGGCAAGCTCGTCGCATATTGGAGGTTTCCTCACTCCCTTGTTCGTGCAAGCTGGTGTACCACTTCAAGACTTCACTCCCGTTCTGGATAGAGCTTTTATGGACGAGATTTACCTAAGGAACACAGATAGCTTGGGGCGCACGCCAGCTGAGGGCTTCTTTGCATACCTATTCATTGACACGAATAATGAGAAGAGGGTGTGTATCCTGCCAAACGCGTGCGAAACCGGGCTGTTGGGAGTTGGAACATTGAGTTTCTCCCAAGCGTAGAGGAGTGTATGGCTCCTTTAGGAGTCACAACCGCCATTTGCCAAGCTACTCGGCCAAGATCGGAGTCTCCAGCCAAGGATGATGAGATGCCCGAAGCCTTTGTCCTCCCTAAGCTTAACTTTGAGCCGCAGACCAAGACAGAAAAGTTCCTTGCTTCTGTTGTGGAGATGCAAAGGAAAATCAACAAATGACAGAGCAAGGTGCTCAAGAAGCTTGCCAACAAGGTCAAGGCGCTTCAAGGAGGTTCACCAAAGCAGGCTGCGAGTGAGGAGGTCCAACAGCCCGAGAAGAGAAGGTTTTCAACCGGAGGAGTTGTCATCCGTTAGACTCAAGCAAGCAACATCCAGCCGACGCGTCTCTCTCTCCAAGAGCCAGCCTCCAAAGGCAAAGCCATAGTATCTAGCTCGTCTGGAACATCCTCAAGTTCCAGCCGAGACTAGATCCGAGGTAACAACAACCTTCCCTTGTACATACCACGCATTCTTCTTCTGTTTTTGCTTTGTGATTCTGAGCTCCTTTGAATTTGTTTGCCACCGAGACGGTGTCATTCAAGTTGGGGGGAGTATGTGTGTGGTTTGACATGTTTATTTTGCTCTTATTCAAGATTTGCATCATTTGACTCTTCATTGTCTCTAAGGCATAGAAAAGAACAAAAAATATTGGTAAAAGTTTTAAAAATTTTCAAAAAAATTCATGTAGTTGCATTCACATTGTTAAACATTTTAGGATTGAGTCTAGAATTTTTAAGCATCTAGGTTGTTTACATTTGCATAAGGGGTTATAGTTTTCTTAAAAAGGTGTTTTAAGCTCATGGATTGTTTCAATGCCCTAGTTAGTAGTTGTTCGATGCTTTGCTCACGCTTTGAAAGTAAGTCCTTACCATGCTTGGATCACTTGTTTTGATTTTCATGACTTGAATTGAACATTCATGATTTGAAACTTGTCCTAATAAGTGAGAAGCCTAATCTGACCTTTTAATTATCATTCTTATGCATTTGAAAATAAACACATGGATCTTATACGTATTTAGGCTCTCTTCCTCCTTTTGCCACTCTTTGTGAGCCTAAGTAGAACTCCCACCATTACCTTTACCTTTCTTTCAAGCCAAGTATTCTTGTGTGACATCATTGTGAGGCCTCTTTTCGGTTTGAACTTAGCATAACGTGTTACGTTTAGACGACATGATTAGGTTCTCATATGATTGCTAGCTTTTCATTTTGAAGCTAGTTATAGGCTTAGGATAATTATGGGGGTTTGATGGGATTGCTTTCTTATTTACATGTTTACGGTTTCAAAAGGGTTTGGTAATTGAAGTGAATAAAAGGTTATAAGTGAAAGGCTTTGTTTTCAAAATGTATAATGCTCTTAGTATTTCAGAAGATAGCTCTCTCAAGTAAAATAAAAAGAAAAGAAAAGAGCCTAAGTGCCAAATAAAAAGAAAAGAAAAAGAAAGAAAAGAATAGAGAGCTATCAATAAAAAAAAAATAAAGAGCTAAAATATTTTCAGCCTTTTTCACTAGCCTAAAAGAGTAAGAATGTTTTCTGTTTTTTATCGGTCTGAGCTTAATAAGGATAATCTCTAGGAGGGTGAGTGAGCTGAAAATGAGAGGGGTTTTAGGATCATTGTTAGTGTACAAGGGTAGATGAGAATCTAATCATTTATGCATCAATTGCTTTTACCTTTAGCATTATGCATAAAGTTCATACCATTCGTGAGAGAAACCCTTTGCATTGTATAACCCATTTTAAAATGAGATCATTCTATGCTCATAGCCTTCGTCCTTAGCCAAATGTGTTCTGCTTTAAAGTGCATAAGTTTGATTCATGGTTTGATCATTAATGAATGTTAAAGGATGAGGTTCTTTGATTGTTTGGAATAGGAGAGTCAAGATTTGAAATTCACTGTGTGATGAGTATGGCTAAGTTCTTTGGAGTATGAGTGTTTGCATTGCATTTTAGAATTAATAACTAGGACATTGAGATTGATTCATTTGAAAGACACCTTTGCAAGAAGCTTAAACCCCCGTTTGTTTTAAAACCTCTCTCCCTTCTTTAATTTTGTTTGCTTGAGGGCAAGCAAAAGATAAGTTTGGGGGAGTTGATATTGCTGCAAAAGATGAGATCAACCAGAAGATCGAGTAGCCGAGTCGATGCAAGGAAATGAATCGAGACCAAGATCGAGATGGGAGATCAATCTGAACTACGGACGTAAATGAGGCCATGCAGATCGAGGACCGGATCGAGCTTCCAACCCGATCAGCACAAGATCGACTCAGAGATCGGCCAAAGTGACCCGATCCCAGCCGAAGATCGAGAGCCAGATCGAGTCCCCTACCCGATCCCGGACTTACCTTATCCATCCAGCCTGTTCTTGGACGCTAGCGATGGGGGGACCAGTACACGCCTTTAGCCAATTTTGGCTAAAAACGGCGATGGCTTTTTCCACCTTCCTTCTGTCTTTTTCCTGTAATTTTTTTGCTTAGGCGATTATCTCCGCCATTGTTAGACCTTGAATTTTTCTTGCTTGTTCTTGAATATTGAATCGTTTAAGTTTAAAGCAATCGTTTTTCATGTTTACTAGATCATCTTCTATGCTTTGTTCGGTTTACTTTATGTGTTGCGAGTAGTCTTTTCGGGTTTTGGGGTTGAGAGGATTCAAAGGGGTTGAAAAGGTTTTAAAAGCTTGGAGTTTTCTTGTTCTTCATTGCCTTCTCTTCTAGGATTTCTAGTGCTTAAGGCTTAGAGAGTCTCACGCCAAGATCTCTAAGATCCAAAGGGCCTCTTACCTTGATAGGATCCAGAGGTCCTGGAAAATCGAATCCTAGAGGCTAGTCTACCTTTCCCAAACGCCATGGTAGTTTAGGGGACTAGTTAGGCTGCATGTTTGAAATCTAAGCTATATGCCCTTCAATCTCTTTTTCCGCCAAACGCCATGGGTCTGGAGAAGAGAATGAAGGAGTGATCCATACCACACGCCATGGATGGATCTTGTTTTGTTTTCAAGGCCTAGAGAAACTCACAAAGTGAGAAGATCTAAAGTTTTCAAACCAAGCTTGAACCTTTGAGACCCTTGAACATGAATCTAACCCTGGAACCTCTTTCTTAGTATTTTCTCATCTCTGTTAATCATTCGCTTGCTATCTGTTCGCACCTTGGTCATTAGATTCATTTGTGTTTGAACTGTTTAGACGAGATCGATCGTGTTTGCTCGATCTAGTGGTCGATCTAGTGGTTGAACCACTCGATTTTTAATAATTCATTGCTTTGCATTTTAATCATTCCGTTTGTTCCTCGTGGTAGTTCACTCGTTTCTAGTATTTTTAAAATAGTTTTGCTTTGCATTCGACTGTTGCATCTAGTTTTGAGGATTTTTACAAAACCGTTCATTATTTGCTTAGCTTTGCATGATCCTTGCATTCTCATTGCACTTTCTAGCACATAGGTTGGATTGATTCCTCTTGCACTATACTACGACTGTGTGCTGCTTGAGTTTTAATAACCTCCTGCTTGCATTGCATTACTCCTACAGACAGAAAAATCCTGTTATCAATAGATCACGTCAGCCTCTAACAGCTTAAGAATTACTTTCTTAACAACCTCCTTTACATTCGGATTCAAACGCCTTTGGTGTTCTATAGAAGAGGCGTTCTCATTATGCAAGTGAATCCTAGGAGTGCAAAGCATTGGTGAAAGACCCTTGATGTCACTTAGAGAGTACCCAATGGCCTTCCTATACTTTCTATGCTCGTTTAGGAGAGAGTGCAACTCATCATCACTTAAGTTCTCATTCACAATCACGAGGTAGGTTTCATTAAGCCCTAAGAAAGCATACCTTAGCCCTTTTGAGAGCTCCTTAAGGTCTACTTTTGGGGCTAGCAGCTCGCTCCAGTCCTCCTCGTGGCTCTTGTTGACGTTCCCATCCTTAGTAGCCTCCTTAGAACCCGAGACATGACCCAAAAGACTGCTTTCTTGAACCGTTGTCCCCTCCGAAATCGAGTCTTCGAGTCGATCTTGCACTCGTTCTGGTCCGGATCGAGCAATTTCACTCGATTCTTCCACTCGATTTAATTGGGATCGAGCAGGAGATCGAGTCCCCGTCTCATTCTCTTACTGACCCTCACTGGTAAGTCCTCAAGCAAATTAATTAGATACTTTATTTTACTTATGATAAAGAAAAATGTTGTTGAGAAGAGAAAAGAATAAAAGAAGTTACAATCAATTTCAATGATATGAATGATTATACATTCGATCATATTTTTCTCGTTATGACTCAAATGTTATGCTATTTAGCAATACATATCAAAATTATCTTATCCATGAAACATTTTTTGTTGTAACATAAATTAAGCGGATTTGAATTCAATTGGTTTCTTATAATAACATTTTTACCTGAGTTTCAAATTAAATTTCTTATATATTATATTTAGACTGTTAAAAGAACACATGTACATGAAAAAAATCATATATTTAGTCCAAATTCAAAAAGAAAGGCAGCATGACAATGTTTTGTTTATGAAAACAAACCACGCTCTTTTAAACAATAATCATATACGCTGCCATAATTAACGGCGTTCGAACGTTATATGATTATAGGTGGTTAATTATACTGTTGACTTTGTCAATTGACCAGACAAATTAACTTTTGAGCAGTAAAACGCAACAGAAAATCCAATATTCCCCATCCAATATCCAACCAAGGAGATTCTACAGTCCTTGAACCGGGTAAAACCGAGCTTCTTTGCTATAGAACGAGGCATCAGATTTATACTAGCACCAAGATCGCATAAACAGCTCTGAAATGTCAAAGGACCCAGAGCACATGGTATAGTAAAGCTTCCTAGATCTCCCAACTTCTTGGGAACTATCTCCTTGTATATTATGGCGCTACATACCTAACTAAGCACCAGCACTTCCTTGCTTTCCTTATTCTTCTTTGCAAGCGTGTCTTTGAAACATTTTGCACATTTAGGCATCATGGCAAGGCAATCCACGAGAGGTACCTTGATCTCTACGTCCCTTAGATGCTTCTCAAACAAGAGCCTATGCTTCTCTATAAGCTGTTTCTTGAAGCGACCAGGAAAAGGAAGCTTAGGAACATAAGGTGGAGGTATGTACTCATCCTTCTCCTCGGTTGCTTTCTCCGCTTGCTACTTTATAGCTGCTTCTTTCCTTTTTGTTGGTCTCTCTTTACACACGTTGTGGAAGTTGATCTCATCATCAGCCGACGGCTTATCCTCCCCCTCTTGAACCACAATGTCCTCATTGTCCTTAGGCGCAACCCTCGGTGGAAGCTCTTTCCCACTTCGTAGTGTGATAGCATTAGCGTATTCCTTGGGATATTGCTCACACTTTCCCGGTACACTGTTTTGACAACTTGTACTTGCTTTACCCTTCTCTAACTGCTTGATCTTGTTGTTTAGAGTTGTCATCTGAGTAGACACATCAGTGAGAGAGGAGTCTAAGCGGTTGTTCATCTCGGCGAACTTCTGATTTGTTGAAGCTTGCCCTTGAAGCAACTGCTTAAACATGGCTTGTGCAGGATCAACTTGCTGCGGTTGCATTTGTTGATGAGGAACAAAGCCTGGAGGGTACATAGGAGTATAAGCTTTGTTTCCTTGCTGCGGCTGCTGTCTCTGAAAGTTACCTTGCCGCTGACCTTGAAAACCACCACTCGGCTGAAAACCTTTGTTATAGGGCACAAACGGTTTAGCTTGTTGAGGAGGGTACACTTGATCCTTTGGGTTTTCAACGTTGGTGCTTCTATAAGACAAGTTGTTGTTGCCTTGGTAGCCTTGAGAATAACCTTGAGGTTTGTAGTTGTTTTGACCGGCTACCCAATTAGCTTCTTCTTCTTGGCATTGCTCTAGCTCATCCAAGACATCTATAGCTTCTCCAACAAAATGTACATGCTTTTGGTTTGCAAGCATGAGCTTATCGATCTTCTCATGGAGAGACTTCATTTCCTTCTCGTTGGCTTCAAGATCAGCTCCTCTTGGTGCACGGTCATAGTCTTCCGAGTAGTTGCCATCGCTCAATGACAAATTCTCTATGAGCTCTATACCTTCCTCAACCTCTTGACCAAGAAAGTTCCCTTTGCTTGCCGTGTCAAGTAGTAGTCTGATCTTTGGAAGTGCTCCGCGGTATATAGTACTCAAAAGGGTCTCTTCGCTGAAACCATGGTGAGGGCAAGCGATTGTGTAATCCTTAAAGCGCTCCATAGCCTCATTGAAGGACTCATTCTGACGCTGGGTGAAACCACTGATCTCGCTTCTCAACCTTGCTGTCCGAGAGCTTGAGAAAAACTTGGAGAGGAAAGCTTTCTTACAATCAGCCCAAGAAGTGATAGTGCCTTGGGGAAGAGTCTTCTCCCAATGTTGTGCCTTGTCTCCTAAGGAAAAGGGAAACAAGCGCAGCTGGAAGCTGTCATCCGAGATGCCATTTATCTTGAGCATTCCACAAAGTTGCTCAAAGTTTTCTAGATGCGCCAATGGGTCCTCCAAAGCTAACCCATGAAACTTGTTGTTTTGCACCATCTGAACAAATCCTGGTTTTATCTCGAAATTATTGTTTTGCACTGGAGGAGGAGTGATCCCAAACCTATTATGGTGAGTGTTAGGAGCATCTCCCGCTCCAATGATCCGTGGGGGTCTAGCCGCGTGGTGAGGGATTCCATTACCCCTTCCCACTGCCCCATGAGCTGGAGGAGGTCCCTCTGGATGTTCGTGCTCAGCCATCGCTTCAAAATCCACTGAACCTTGCTGAACAATCTCCTCAAAGGCTCTAGCTTGCTCTCCAACTCTTCTTGATCTTGCGTGTCCAAGCTGGTGAATATTGTCCAAGGGCGTGAGTAAGTTGTTGTCACCCCTGGAGCGTAGATTCATGTACCTGAAAGACACAAGTGTGAAGGTAGAGAAATCAGTAACCAACTTAAAGTAAAGGCTTAATATTTACCAAACCCCAAATCTTAATGCTTTCTATCCCCTAAGATGGCAACAGCGCCATTTGATAACTTATTTTTATGATGATGCAATGATGTGTCAAGATACAACAGAGAGGTTATCAAAGCTCTAATGCACACAGAGATGTAGTATAGTGAGCAAGAGAGGTATCAATCAACACCTCAGGGTAGCAAGTTCACTAAGAATGCAAAGGAATGAGCAAATCTAAGCAGAATATAAAAATAATTGGTAAAATCCCTAAAAGCTAGATGCAATGATTAAATGCAAAGCAAAACAATTTTAAAATCCCTGGAAGAGGGTTTACTACCACATGGAACAAGCAGAATAATTAAAATCCAAAGCTACGAATTATTAGAAATCGACTAGTGGATCGACTACAAAATCGACCACTAGATCGAGCAACACCGATCGATCTGGTCTAAACAACCTAGAATGATGAAATGATGCAATACGCGATTGTTAAGAACACGACTTTATGATGATGGAATGATAAACAAAGACTTATAACACTAAGAAAAAGGGTCTAGGGTTGAGGTTCATATTCGTGGGTCTCAAAGATCAAAGCTTGGTTTGAAAACGTTAGATCTACTCTTTCTAAGAGGTTCTCTAGGCCTTGAAAACAAAACAAGATCCATGCATGGCGTGTGGTTTGGATCACTCCTTCATTCTCTTCTCCAACCCCATGGCGTTTGGTGGAAAAATAGATTAAAGGGCATAAAACAAAGATTTCAAACACATAGCCTAACTAATCCCCTAAACAACCATGGCGTGTGGGAAAGGAAGGATTAGCCTCTAGGATTCGATTTTCCAGGACATTTGGATCATGTCAAGGTAAGACATCCCTCGGATCATAGAGATCTTGGCGTGAGAGTCTCTAAGCCTTAAGCACTCGAAATCCTAGAAGAGAAGGTGATGAGGAACAAGAAAACACAAAGCTTTAACCTTTTCATCCCTTTCGAATCACGCCAACCCCAAAACCCAAAAAGACTACTCGCGACTCATAAAGAAAACTGATGAAAGCATAAAAGATGATCTATTAAGCATGATTAACAAAGATTAAGGAAAAAGGTTCAATATTCAAAAGTTAAAATGCAAGAAAAAGCTCCGAAAGTCTACAATGGTGGAAAATCGCCTCCAAAAACGAGAGAGAGAAAAAGGTAGAAGACAGAATGGGGAAAATGAAAGGGATCGTTGCCTTTTGCCAAAAATGGCCAAACCGCAAATGGTCCCCCCTTTGCTACGGTTCGAAGCCAGTTGGACGGATAAGATTAGTCTGGGATCGAGCACGAAGCTCGATCTGGCTCTCGATCTTCGTCTTGGATCGGATGGCTCTAATCGATCTCTGAGTCGATCTTGTGCTGATCAGGTTGGAAGCTCGATCCTAAATGCTGGTGCAAAAGTGCTCTAGGACCTAAAATGATGCAAACTAGCCTAATGTGCAAGGTAAATGCATGAGAAACTATCTTATATGTATGCAAAACGCACGAAATATGCAGCCATATCAAAAACCCTTAATAAACCAAGAATAAACCGTTTTTAGCTGGTTCGGCTGACCCATATCGGCTACTCAAGTCAATACACACATCGATATTGGCTCTCCTTGTGGGTGTATCGACTTGGTCTTGATCGATTCGGTTGTCGATACGTCAAAGTTCAGGGGATGTATCGGCTTGACCCTTCTCGGTATGGACATCGATATGATCGCCTTCAGTTAAGGCAGATCGGGCACTCCTAAGCTGGTATACTGCTCAATATTATCCTGTCTCATGTGTATTAGCTTGGGTGCCCGATACACTGCTCGATATTAGCTCCTTTTGATGTATCAAAGTCCTCCCAGGTTGATATGCTCCTCCCTACGCCATTGTCACCTCTGTATTGACATTAAGTGGTCGATACTCTGCCTTGTATACTCCATATCAATCAAGACACCTCGATATCCAGCTCGATAATGGGACATCCACCCTTGTTCCCCTTCTTGCTTTACTCCTAGCTCACACCCATTGCATCACTTGGCCTCCAAACACTCCTTTTGCACCTACCATAACTCCAAATGCAAACAAAATGCAATGCAACACCTAAAACTACTCTAACTCCTAAATATATGCAAATGGGAAGAGAAAGAGTAAAATATGCATGTTTAAGGACCAAAAACTAGTGATGAATGCATGCTAATTTGGTAAAATATTGAATATGACAACACCCCCAAACATAGCTTTTGCTTACCCTCAAGCAAAAAAGACGAAAAAGGGACTGAGGTTTAAAAGTGGGAGTTCAAAACAAAAGATGCTAATGGAAAAACTGAATTCAATGCCCAAGTTGTAAGTTCTTAGATGAATAGAGATTGTTCTAGTTTAAAAAATTTAGCCATAGTCATCTTTACAAACAATGAACTCATACTTAGCCTACACAAGTATTCATATCCTGTAACTCTTTAACATTCATTAAATGGAATAAAATGAACCAAGATCATGCAAATAAAGTGAAACTATTTGGCCAAGGGACAAGGTCTTAAAATGAAAATGATATCAACATGGGGGGCTAATAAAGCAAGGGGTCACTCAATGAAAAGAATCAATCTATGGCAAAATGCTAAGAGTAAAAGCTAATTTATGCATACAACAGTGATTTCCATTTACCCAATGATATTGCTGCATATTTTATGTATTTTGCATACATATAGGTTAGTTTCTCACGCATATACATCACATTTTAGGTTTGTTTGCATCACTTTAGGTTCTAGAGTGTTCTTGCACCAGCATATGCATATTTCTTGCATTTTGCATCACATACAGGTTGTTTTCAGCTACTTTGGAATCTTGGAGGGTTTGTGGACGTGCTGAGGCTCGTGAGGAGGTTCGTGGGAACTTGGAGAATTTAGGAATGCTTGTTAAGGACCAGAGATCGAGAAGCGGATCGAGCATGGCCGGTCGATCAAGATGAGATCGACCAGAAGATCGAGCAGTCCATCCGATCCAAGGGAACTGATCGAGACGGAGATCGAGTGAAGTGATCGATCAAGGAGTACGGACATGAATGACGCCATGCAGAGCGAGAGCCAGATCGAGTCCACCACTCGATCCTCCAAAGATCGACTCCAAGATCGACAAAGCACTCGATCCACCGAAGAAGATCGAGACACATATCGAGCTGAAGGCACGATGTCCGAAAATGATCGAGCGAGATGCTCGATCTCGAGGTCGATCTCAGTGCTTTAACCATTTTTGGCCGCTAGCGAGGGGGGGACCATCGAGCTGTTTGGCCTATTTCGGGAAGGCGGCGATGATGCTTTTTGAGGGACACGTTTTCACTTTATCATTTACATCTTTTTCTCTCTGTTCGAAGGCGATTTCGCCATTGTTAGACTTTGAAGCTTTGTTCTTGAATCTTTGAATCGTTTAAGCTTTAAGTAATCGTTTTTCATATCTATGAGTTCATCGTCTATGCTTTGCTTGGTTTACTTAATGTGTAGTGAGTAGTTTATTCGGGTTTTTGGGCTGAGAGGATTCAAAGGCGTCGAAAAGGTTTTCAAAGTTTGGTGTCTTCTTGTTCTTCATGGCTTTGTCTTCTAGGATGTCGAGTTCTTAGGGCTTAAATTCCAAGATCTTTAGGATCAGAGAAGCCTCTTACCTTGACTGGATCCAGAGATCTCTGAAAATCGCATCCTAGAGACTAGTTACCCTTTCCCAAACGCCATAGTAGTTTAAGGGACTAGTTAAGCCGCGTCTTTGAAATCTGAGTTCTTTGCCCTTCAATCTCTTTTTCCGCCAAACGCCATGGGTCTAGAGGAGAGAATGAAGGAGTGATCCATACCACGCCATGGATGGATCTTGTTTTGTTTATAAGGCTTAGAGAATCTCACAAAGTGAGTATATCTAGAGTTTTCAAACCAAACTTGAACCTTTAAAACCCTTGAACATGAATCTCAACCCTAGACCCTCTTTGTAGTATTCTTACATCTCTGTTAATCATTCGCTTGCTATCTGTTCTCATCCTGGTCATTAAATTCGTTTCCGTTGAACATTTAAACGAGATCGATCGTTGTTGTTCGATGTAGTGGTCGATCTTGTGGTCGATCCACTAGTCAATTTTTATAAATTCATAGCTTTGCATTTTAATCATTCTGTTTGTTTGTCGTGGTAGTTAACTCATTCCTAGTATTTTAAAAATAGTTTTGCCTTGCATTTAGTTGTTGATCTAGTTTTTAAGATTTTCACAAAACCGTTCATCATTTGCATAGCTTTACTCGATCCTTGCATTCTCATTGCACTTTCTAGCTCCTAGGTTGGATTGATTCCTCTTGCACTATACTACGACTGTGTGCTGCTTGAGTTTTGCTAACCTCCTGTTGCATTGCATCACTCCCTTTAGAGATTAAAAGTCTTGTTATTTAATGGCGCCGTTGCCGTCTTAGGAGTGTTTAGAAAGCATTGAGATCCGGGGTTTAGTAAAGACTAAGCCTTTGTTTTTCTTTTAGTTACTGATTTCTCTACTCTCAAACGTGTGTCTTTCAAGTACATGAATCTTCGTTCAAGGGGAGACAACAATCTACTTCAACCCTTGGACAACATCCATCAACTCGGTCATTCACGACAAAGGAGAGTACGAGAGCAAGCTAGAACTTTTGAGGAGATTGTTCAGCAAGGTTCAGTGGATTTTGAAGCGATGGCTGAGCACGAACATCCAGAGGGACCTCCTGCAGCTCACGGCGCAGTGGGAAGGGGTAATGGAAACCCCCAACACGTGGCTAGACCCCCACGGATCATAGGAGCGGGAGATGCTCCCAATACTCATCACAATAGGTTTGGGATCACTCCTCCTCCTGTACAGAACAACAACTTCGAGATTAAGCCGGGATTCATCTCAATGGTGCAAAACAATAAGTTTCATGGGCTAGCAATGGAAGATCCCTTGGAGCACCTTGATAACTTCGAACAAGTATGTGGGATTATCAAGATGAATGGCATATCCGAAGTTGCTTTCAAGCTGCGTCTCTTTCCATTTTCGCTTGGAGACAAGGCTAGACATTGGGAGAAGACCCTTCCACAAGGCACCATTACCTCTTGGGCTGAGTGTAAGATGGCTTTCCTTTTAAAGTTCTTCTCTAGCACCAGAACAGCAAGGCTGAGAAGCGAGATCAGCGGCTTCACTCAAAGGAACGATGAGACGTTTAATGAAGCCATGGAGCGGTTCAAGGACTACACTATCCAGTGTCCTCACCACGGCTTCAGCGAAGAGACTCTTCTAAGCACTATCTACCGCAGAGCTTCACCAAAGATTCGCTTGTTGCTTGACACAGCTAGTAAGGGAAACTTCATTGGTCAAGAGGTAGAGGAAGGCATGGAGCTGATTGAGAACTTGGCATTGAGTGACGGCAACTATACTGAGGACTACGACCGTGCACCGAGAGGTTTTGAGCTAGAGTCTCACAAGAAAGAGCATAAATCATTGCATGAGAAGATTGACAAGCTGGTGTTGGCTAATCAGAAGCATGTTCAATTTGTTGGTAAAGCGGATGAAACCTTAGAGGAGCTTAAGTTGAGTCAAGAAGAAGCCAATTGGGTGGTGGGTCAGAACAACTACAAACCTCAAGGCTATTCACAAGGCTACAACCAGAACAACAATCTCTCATACCGGAGCAACCAATGTCGCGAACCCTAAGGATCTAGTGTACCCTGCTCAGCAAGCAAAGCCTTTCGTACCATACAACAAACGTTTTCAGCCGGGTGGTGGCTTCCAAGGGCAAGGGCGGAACAGCTTCCAAGGACAACAGCAAGGAAACAAGGGCTATACGCCAATGTACCCTCCGGGCTTTGTTCCTCAACAACAACCGATGCAACAACAACAAGTTGATCCTGTCCAAGCTATGTTCCAACAATTGATTCAAGGGCAAGCATCTACAAGATCGACTGAATGACTCGATTTCAGAAGGGACAGCGGTTGGAGAAAGCAGCCTCAAGGGTCATGTCTCGGGCTCTAAGGAGAGTTCCAAGGAGGAAAACAACAGCAACAGCCACGAGGATGATTGGAGCGAGCTGCTAGCCCCAAAGGTGGACCTTAAGGAGCTCCCAAAAGGGCTAAGGTATGTGTTCTTAGGGCTTAAGGAAACCTATCCTGTGATTGTGAATGAAAACATAAGTGATGATGAGTTGCACTCGCTCTTAACTGAGTTTAGAAAGTATAGGATGGCCATTGGGTTCTCTTTAAGTGACATCAAGGGCCTTTCACCAATGCTTCGCACTCATAGGATTCACTTGGATAATGAGCATGCCTCATCTATAGAACATCAAAGGCGTTTGAATCCTAATTTGAAAGAGGTAGTTAAGAAAGAGATTCTTAAGCTACTAGAAGCTGACGTGATATATCCCTTAAGTGACAGCACGTGGGTTTCTCCTGTACACGTGGTGGCTAAGAAGGGAGGCATCACGGTCATTAAGAATGACAAAGATGAGCTTATATCTACTAGGACTATTACTGTACACCGTATGTGTATTGATTATAGGAAGCTTAATCTTGCTACTAGAAAGGACCATTTTCCCTTGCCTTTTATTGATCAAATGCTTGAAAGACTTGCTAATCATCCTTACTATTGCTTTCTTGATGGATATAGTTGATTTTTTCAATTATTAATCCATCCAAATGATCAGGAGAAGACGACCTTTACATGCCCTTATGGCACCTTCGCGTATTGAAGGATGCCATTCGGGTTGTGTAACGCACCGGCTATGTTTCAGCGGTGTAAGATGTCGATCTTCTCCGATCTAATAGAAGAGATGGTAGAGGTGTTTATGGATTACTTCTTGGTCTATGGTGCGTCCTTTTCTGCGTGTTTGATGACTTCACTTCCTTGGCAAGGTACTCAAGCGTTGTGAGGAGACAAACTTGGTGCTTAATTGGGAAAAATGTCACTTCATGGTAAAGGAAGTGATCGTGCTTGGCCATAAGATATCAGAGAAGGGCATTGAGGTTGATTAGGCTAAGGTTGAGGTGATGACGAGTCTCGAGCCACCGGTTAACGTCAAAGGAATGAGGAGTTTCTTGGGACACGCCGGCTTCTACAGGAGCTTCATCAAATATTTTTCTAAGATTGCACGCCCTCTTACACGGCTGTTGTGCAAAGAAGCTGATTTCGTCTTTGATGAGGAGTGTTTGCAAGCTTTCGTGACCATCAAGGAGGCTCTAGTATCCGCGCCTATAGTGCAAGCACCGGACTGGACTCTACCATTTGAGATTAAGTGTGATGCTAGTGACTACGCCGTATGAGCCGTTCTAGGTCAGAGAAAAGATAAGAAGTTGCACGTGATTTACTATGCTTCAAGAACCTCGGATGACACGCAAACAAGGTACACTACTACGGAGAAGGAGCTATGGCAGTAGTGTTTGCCTTTGAGAACTTCCGGTCATACCTCGTGGGTTCCAAGGCCATTGTGTATACAGATCACGCGGCTTTACGGTACATCTATTCCAAGAAGGATACTAAGCCGAGGCATTTGAGATGAATCCTTCTTCTTCAGGAGTTTGACATGGAGTTCAAAGACAAGAAAGGGATAGAGAACGGCGTTGCTGACCATCTCTCTTGGTTAAGAATCAACGAGTCTCTACCTTTAGATGATTCTCTCCCCGAGGAACAACTCATGGCGCTCACTACGGCTGTTTGTGGGAACCTAGAAGGGCGGTTTGAGAAAATTCTGAGCTTCAAAGAGGAGGATCTCCCTTGGTACGCAGACATCGTGAACTACTTGGCATGTGGGGAAGAGCTTTCGCATCTTGACAACTATCATAAGAAGAAGTTCATGAGGGACGTGGGCCATTACTTTTGGGATGAACCCTATTTATACAAGGGAGGCATTGACAGCCTATACAGAAGATGCGTGAAATAGGAGGAAGCAAGAGATATCATCTTTCATTGCCACGGTTCTTCGTAAGGCGGGCACTTTGCTTCGTTCAATACGCCCATTGGTACTACTCCTTTCACTCTTCTTTTATCGGACTGCTTTCAAAACGCCCATTGGTACTACTCCTTTCACTCTTCTTTACGGCAAAGGATGTCACCTCCCTGTTGAGTTGGAACATAGAGCGTTGTGGGCTGTGAAGCGGCTGAATTTTGGTCTAAAGACGGCTCATGAGAAGCGGTTGATCCAGTTGCACGATCTTGATGAGCTAAGGCTGGATGCTTACGAAAGCGCTAGGATCTACAATGAGCGTACTAAGGCTACTCACGATAAGAAACTGGTAGCCAAGGAGCTTAAGGAAGGGAGTTTGGTGCTGCTTTACAATTCAAGGCTCAAGCTCTTTCCAGGGAAGCTGAAATCACGATGGAGCGGTCCGTATGAGATCAAGGAGGTATTGCCCTACAGAGCTGTCACGTTGGTCGGCAAGAGTGGGAATGCATTCACAGTGAACGGACACAGAGTTAAGCCATACATAGCGAGTGCATTTGACAAGGAGAGGACCCCAATGCTTCTCCAAGACCCACCATCTGCCTAAACCAAGTAAAGTCTAGCTAAAGACGTTAAAGAAAGCGCACTTGGGAGGCATTCCCATGTTTATCTTGTATATATTCTTGCTTTATTTCTTTTCCAGTTTTACGTTTTTATCTGCTGAGTATGTAGGAACAAGTATGAGGGATTGCAAGCCATGATCTTAGATCCAAAATGAGTAAGAAGGGGCGAGTATAAGCTAGAGATCGAGTGCTAGATCGACTCATCCTGGCTCGACCTTTGCTAGATCGAGCTAGTGAACCGAGAGGAGTCAGTCGATCTAGACGAGATCAAATAGATAGATCGTGTGACACAGTCGATCACGAGAGGACGAACACCTCGTACGTTTAGCATGAAAAACAAACGAGAGGTGGATCGACTGAGTCACTCGATTCTCAAGGCTAGATCGAATAGTGTACTCGATCTGCCACTCGATCCAAGCTTAATTCGATCCCTTAATCGAGAACTTGGCTCGATCATAAGGACTTAGCCGTCGTGCCAAAAATTCAAGGAACGAGAGGTGTTATTGATCCAAGACTCGATTCAATTCGAATCAAGACCCAAATCGAACAACCCTCTCGATCCACGCCATTATGGGCATGAGATCGAGTCCCAGATCGACCAAAAGGACTCGATCTCGTGCCGAGGTAACATTTTATTTTCCCTCTCTTACTCTTTCCCTCCGGTTTTTAAATTCAAAAAGTAGTCAAGACAAGCATCTTTGACCATGAAAGATGTGCCTTGACCACAACTTTTGTCAGAAAACCACTTCTTTTACCCATGGTTTTATTTTTGTTGGCCTTTAAATGTTTTCAACTACTTTCATACTCTCTCATTCTTGTTTTCTCGAGTTGTTAAGCAAAAAGAGAGTGTGAGTTTTTGTTTTCTAAAGGCTAACAGCATTTTCTTTCGATCTTTGTAAAGGTATTTTCAAATCTTTAAGAAAATGTCCTTTTTATTCGCTTGATTGTTTTAGATGCTAGGGCGGTTTAAAATTTTTAAAAATAGCTTGATAATAGGAAAAATTCTTGATTTCTCTGTATCTCTAGATTTGATCCTCTATTATTTTGCTATAATTTTTATAAATTCCCCAAAATTTTAGGGTATTAGTTATAGGTTTTCTTCTTTGCTTCTCTGTTTCTCTCATCATATCGCCGATTTGCTCATTGCTTTGCATAAGAAACTTGTTTCAGGCACAATGGCTCCCAAAATAACGAGAGAAGAGACAGCACAAGAGGGAGGAAACCAAGAAGTGGTTGTTCAGGAGAGGGTTCGTTGGAGTAAGGATGAGAAACAGGACAAGGAACGGCTTCAAAGGCTGAGGTTCGAAGCAACCAAGTTTGCGGACAGAGGGTTGCTGGCCAAGATGGGGATTCTAGGAGATTTTGATCAGCTCCTCCAGAAGATAAGGCTGAGGTGTTTGTCATGGATGGATTGCCCAACTTTTCCCGAAGTGACAATCGACTTCCTTGCCACTTTGGAGTTTGGGTACGAGAATCCTAGCGTCCCGATTCCTTCACAAGGCCGCTTCTTCTTCAAGATAAAACGCCAAGCCTTCAGCCTCTCAATCCCTGAGCTTTGCCAAGCTTATGGTCTCGATGCAGATGCCACGAAAGTGGAGTTCCCCTCCTTCACTCAAGTGAATGATTTTTGGGATCTCATCGCCAATGAAGATTACAAAGCGAATATCCCGAAGATTAAGAGAGTGAGGAACCCGGTGCTACATTACACCTTGAAGCTGATGGCCAACACTTTTAGTGGCCGGTCTGTATCCCCCACGGTGACCAAGACGGAGCTTTACTTCATGTTCCAAGGCCTTAAGCATCTACTTTGTGATCCGGATGTGAACGATGAACCGTTGTAAGACCAGCTCGGAGATGACGTGAACTACGGGTGCATCCTCGCTGCTTCATTGGTCAAATTCGAGGCGTATGCCAATAGATGCAAGGCGAGCTCATCACTCATTTGTGGTTTCCTCACTCCCTTATTCGTGCAGGCCGGTGTGCCACTGCAGAACTTCACTCCCGTTCCAGATAGAGCCTTCATGGACGAGACTTACCTAAGGAACACTGATAGCTTGGGACGCACGCCAGCCGAGGTTTTCTTTGAATATTTGTTCGTTGATGAGGAGAATGAGAAGAGGTCGTGCATCTTGCCAATCTAAACCGAGACCGAGCTGTTGGGCATTGGGAACATCGAGTATCTCCCAAGCATAGAGGAGTGCTTTGCTCCTCTAGGAGTTGCGGCAACAATTCAGCAGGCTACTCGCCCTAGATCAGAGTCTCCAGCTACAGATGATGAGATGCCTGAAGCCTTTGTTGTCCCTAAGCTTGACTTTCAGCCGCAGACCAAGACAGAAACGTTCTTTGCTTCGGTTGTGGAGATGCAAAGGAAGATCAATAAGTGGCAAAGCAAAGTCATCAAGAAGCTTGCCAAGAAGGTCAAAGCACTTCAAAGAGGTTCAGTAAAGCAGGCTGCGAGTGAGGAGGTTCAACAGCCGGAGAAGAGAAGGCTTTCAACCGGTGGAGTTGTCATCCGTGAGACTCAAGACAGCAACATTCAACCGGCGCGTCTCTCTCTCCAAGATCCAGGCTCCAAAAGCAAAGCCATAGTATCTAGCTCTTCTGGAACATCCTCATGTTCCAGCCGAGACTTGACCCGAGGTAACAACCACCTTCCATTGTATATACCATTCATGTTTTCTTTATTTCTGCTTTGTGTTTTGAGCTCTCTCGAACATGTTTGCCACCGGGACAGTGTCATTCAAGTTTGGGGGAGTATGTGTGTGGTTTGACTTGTTTATTTTGATCTTATTTTATCTTGGCATAACTTGAGTCTTGCATGCATCTAAGGCATAGAAAAGAAAAGGAAAAAATTGGTAAAATTTTTAAAAATTTTCAAAAACAATTCATGTAGTTGCATTCATCTTGTTAAACATTTTAGGATTGAGTCTAGAATTTTTAAGCATCTAGGTTGTTTACATTTGCATAAGGGGTTAAAGTTTTCTTAAAAAAGGTGTTTTAAGCTTATGAATGGTTTCAATATCCTAGTTATTAGTTCTCTATTGCTGTGCTCACGCTTTGAAAGTAAGTTCGTACCATGCTTGGATCACTTTTTTTTTATTTTCGTGATTTGAATTGAACTCTCATGATTTGAAACTTGTCCTAATAAGTGAAAACCTTAATCTGAATTTTTAAATATCATTCTTATGCACTTGAAAATGAACACATGAATCTTAAAAAATATTTAGGCTCTCTTCCTCCTTTTACCACTCTTTGTCAGCCTAAGTAGAACTCCCACCATCACCCTTACCTTTCTTTGAAGCCAAGCTTTCGTGTGTGACATCATTATGAGGCCTCTTTCGGTTTGAACTTAGTATAACGTGTTACGTTTAGGCGACATGATTAGGTTCTCATATGATTGCTAGCTTTGCATTTTGAAGCTAGATGTAGGCTTAGGATAAGTTTGGGGGATCAATGGGGTTGCTTTCATGTTTATATGCTTTCGGTTTCAAAAGAGGTTGGTATTTGAAGTGAACAAAAAGTTTTAAGTGAAAGGTTTTGTGTTTAAAATGTATAATGCTCTAATAATTTTAGAAGATAGCTCTCTCAAAATAAAAATAAAAAGAAAAAAGAAAAGAGCCTAAGTGCCAAAATAAAAAGAAAAGAAAAAGAAAGAAAAAAATAAGAGAGCTATCAATAAGAAAGAAATAAGGAGCTTAATAGTTTCAAACCTTTTAACTAGCCTAAAAGAGTTAAGATGTTTTCTGTTTTGATTTGGGGTTGCTAAGCTTTTGCTTTGGAGATAAGGATAGATTTTAGGAGGGTGAGTGAGCTAAAAAGATAGAAAATGAGAGGAGTTTTAGGATCATTGTTAGCATGCATGGGTAGATGAGAATCTGATCATGTATGCATCAATTGCCTTTACCTTTAGCATTATGCATAAAGTTCTTACCACTTTTGAGAGAAACCTGTGCTTAAAATAAACCCACTTTAAAATGAGATCATTCTACGCTCATAGCCTTTACCCTTAGCCAAATGTGTTTTGCTTTAAAGTGCATAAGTTTGATTCATGGTTTGGTCATTAATCAATGTTAAAGGATGAGTTTCTTTGATTGTTTGGAATAGGAGAGTCATCATTTGAAATTCTTTGTGTGATGAGTATGACTAAGTTTTTTTTGGAGTATGAGCGTGTGTACTGCATTTTAGAACTAGTAACTAGGATGTTGAGATTGATGCATTTGAAAAATACCTTTGCATGAAGCTTAAACCCCCGTTTGATTTAAAACCTCTCTACCTTCTTTAATTTTGTTTGCTTGAGAGCAAGCAAAAGGTAAGTTTGGGGGAGTTAATATTGCTGTATATTTTATGTATTTTGCATACATATAGGTTAGTGACTACGCCGTATGAGCCGTTCTAGGTCAGAGAAAAGATAAGAAGCTGCACGTGATTTACTATGCTTCAAGAACCTTGGATGACACGCAAATAAGGTACACTACTACGGAGAAGGAGCAATGGCAGTAGTGTTTGCCTTTGAGAAGTTCCGGTCATACCTCGTGGGTTCCAAGGCCATTGTGTACACAGATCACGCGGCTTTGCGGTACATCTATTCCAAGAAGGATACTACGCCGAGGCATTTGAGATGGATCCTTCTTCTTCAGGAGTTTGACATGGAGTTCAAAGACAAGAAAGGGATAGAGAACGGCGTTGCTGACCATCTTTCTCGGTTAAGAATCAACGAGTCTCTACCTTTAGATGATTCTCTCCCCAAGGAACAACTCATGGCGCTCACTACGGCTGTTTGTGGGAACCTAGAAGGGCGGTTTGAGAAAATTCTGAGCTTCAAAGAGGAGGATCTCCCTTGGTACGCAGACATCGTGAACTACTTGGCATGTGGGGAAGAGCCTTCGCATCTTGACAACTATCATAAGAAGAAGTTCATGAGGGACGTGGGCCATTACTTTTGGGATGAACCCTATTTATACAAGGGAGGCGTTGACAGCCTATACAGAAGATGCGTGAAATAGGAGGAAGCAAGAGATATCATCTTTCATTGCCACGGTTCTTCGTAAGGCGGGCACTTTGCTTCGTTCAATACGCCCATTGGTACTACTCCTTTCACTCTTCTTTTATCGGACTGCTTTCAAAACGCCCATTGGTACTACTCCTTTCACTCTTCTCTACGGCAAAGGATGTCACCTCCCTGTTGAGTTGGAACATAGAGCGTTGTGGGCTGAGAAGCGGCTGAATTTTGGTCTGAAGACGGCTCATGAGAAGCGGTTGATCCAGTTGCACGATCTTGATGAGCTAAGGCTGGATGCTTACGAAAGCGCTAGGATCTACAAGGAGCGTACTAAGGCTACTCACGACAAGAAACTGGTAACCAAGGAGCTTAAGGAAGGGAGTTTGGTGCTGCTTTACAATTCAAGGCTCAAGCTCTTTCCAGGGAAGCTGAAATCACGATGGAGCGGTCCGTATGAGATCAAGGAGGTATTGCCCTACGGAGCTGTCACGTTGGTCGGCAAGAGTGGGAATGCATTCACAGTGAACGGACACAGAGTTAAGCCATACATGGCGAGTGCATTTGACAAGGAGAGGACCCCAATGCTTCTCCAAGACCCACCATCTTCCTAAACCAAGTAAAGTCTAGCTAAAAACGTTAAAGAAAGCGCACTTGGGAGGCATTCCCATATTTATCTTGTATATATTCTTGCTTTATTTCTTTTCCAGTTTTACGTTTTTATCTGCTGAGTATGTAGGAACAAGTATGAGGGATTGCAAGCCATGATCTTATATCCAAAATGAGTAAGAAGGGGCGAGTATAAGCTAGAGATCGAGTGCTAGATCGACTCATCCTGGCCTAATCTTTGCTAGATCGAGCTACTGAACCGAGAGGAGTCTGTCTATCTAGACGAGATCAAATAGATAGATCGTGTGACACAGTCGATCACGAGAGGACGAACACCTCGTACGTTTAGCATGAAAAGCAAACGAGAGGTGGATCGACTGAGTCACTCGATTCTCAAGGCTAGATCAAATAGTCTACTTGATCTGCCACTCGATCCAAGCTTAATTCGATCCCTTAATCGAGTACGTGGCTCGATCATAAGGACTTAGCCGTCGTGCAAAAAATTCAAGGAACGAGAGGTGTTAATGATCCAAGACTCGATTCATTTCGAATCGAAACCCAAATCAAGCAACCCTCTCGATCCACGCCATTATGGGAATGAGATCGAGTCCCAGATCGACCAAAAGGACTCGATCTCGTGCCGAGGTAACGTTTTTCTTTTCCCTCTCTTACTCTTTCGCTCCGGTTTTTAAATTCAAAAAGTGGTCAAGACAAGCATCTTTGACCATGAAAGATGTGCCTTGACCACAGCTTTTATCAGAAAAACCACTTCTTTTACCCATGGTTTTGTTTTTGTTGGCCTTTAAATATTTTCAACTACTTTCATACTCTCTCATTCTTGTTTTCTCGAGTTGTTAAGCAAAAAGAGAGTGTGAGTTTTTGTTTTCTAAAGGCTAACAGCATTTTCTTTGGATCCTTGCAAAGGTATTTTCGAATCTTTAACAAAATGTCCTTTTATTCGCTTTGATTGTTTTAGATGCTAGGGCGGTTTTAAATTTTTAAAAATAGCTTGATAATAGGAAAAAATCTAGATTTCTCTGTATCTCTAGATTTGATCCTCATTATTTTGCTGTAATTTTTATAAATCCCCCAAAATTTTAGGGTATTAGTTATAGGTTTTCTTCTTTGCTTCTTTGTTTCTCTCATCATATCGCCGATTTGCTCATTGCTTTGCATAAGAAACTTGTTTCAGGCACAATGGCTCCCAAAAGAACAAGAGAAGAGACAGCACAAGAGGGAGGAAACCAAGAAGTGGCTGTTCAGGAGAGGGTTCGTTGGAGTAAGGATGAGAAACAGGACAAGGAACGGCTTCAAAGGCTGAGGTTCGAGGCGACCAAGTTTGCGGACAGAGGGTTGCTGGCCAAGATGGGGATTCTAGGAGATTTTGATCAGCTCCTCCAGAAGATAGGGCTGAGGTGTTTGTCATGGATGGATTGCCCAACTTTTCCCGAAGTGACAATCGACTTCCTTGCCACTTTGGAGTTTGGGTACGAGAATCCTAGCGTCCCGATTCCTTCTCAAGGCCGCCTCTTCTTCAAAATAAAACGCCAAGCCTTCAGCCTCTCAATCCCTGAGCTTTGCCAAGCTTATGGTCTCGATGCAGATGCCACGAAAGTGGAGTTCCCCTCCTTCACTGAAGCGGATGATTTTTGGGATCTCATCGCCAATGAAGATTACAAGGCGAATACCGCGAAGATCAAGAGAATGAGGAACCCGGTGCTACGTTACACCTTGAAGCTGATGGCCAACACTTTTAGTGGCCGGTCTGTAGCCCCCACGGTGACCAAGACGGAGCTTTACATCATGTTCCAAGGCCTTAAGCATCTACTTTCTGATCCGGATGAGAACGATGAACCGTTGTAAGACCAGCTCGGAGATGATGTGAACTACGGGTGCATCCTCGCCGCTTCATTGGTCAAATTCAAGGCGTATGCCAATAGATGCAAGGCGAGCTCATCACTCATTTGTGGTTTCCTCACTCCCTTATTCGTGCAAGCCGGCGTGCCACTGCAGAACTTCACTCCCGTTCCGGATAGAGCCTTCATGGACGAGACTTACCTAAGGAACACTGATAGCTTGGGGTGCACGCCAGCCGAGGGTTTCTTTAAATATTTGTTCGTTGATGAGGAGAATGAGAAGAGGTCGTGCATCTTGCCAATCCAAACCGAGACCGAGCTGTTGGCAATTGGGAACATCGAGTATCTCCCAAGCATAGAGGAGTGCTTTGCTCCTGTAGGAGTTGCGGCAACAATTCAGCAGGCTACTCGCCCTAGATTAGAGTCTCCAGCTACAGATGATGAGATGCCTGAAGCCTTTGTTGTCCCTAAGCTTGACTTTCAGCCGCGGACCAAGACAGAAACGTTCTTTGCTTCGGTTGTGGAGATGCAAAGGAAGATCAACAAGTGGCAAAGCAAAGTCATCAAGAAGTTTGCCAAGAAGGTCAAAGCACTTCAAAGAGGTTCAGTAAAGCAGGCTGCGAGTGAGGAGGTCAACAGCCGGAGAAGAGAAGGCTTTCAACCGGTGGAGTTGTCATCCGTGAGACTCAAGACAGCAACATTCCACCGGCGCG
This sequence comes from Thlaspi arvense, assembly GCA_911865555.2. Lineage (NCBI taxonomy): Eukaryota > Viridiplantae > Streptophyta > Magnoliopsida > Brassicales > Brassicaceae > Thlaspi > Thlaspi arvense. The sequence continues at coordinate 20,688,495 of OU466860.2, forward strand.
TCTCTCTCTCCAAGATCCAGGCTCCAAAAGCAAAGCCATTGTATCTAGCTCTTCTGGAACATCCTCATGTTCCAGCCGAGACTTGACCCGAGGTAACAACCACCTTCCATTGTATATACCATTCATGTTTTCTTTATTTCTGCTTTGTGTTTTGAGCTCTCTCGAACATGTTTGCCACCGGGACAGTGTCATTCAAGTTTGGGGGAGTATTTGTGTGGTTTGACTTGTTTATTTTGATCTTATTTTATCTTGGCATAACTTGAGTCTTGCATGCATCTAAGGCATAGAAAAGAAAAGGAAAAAATTGGTAAAACGTTTAAAAAATTTCAAAAACAATTCATGTAGTTGCATTCATCTTGTTAAACATTTTAGGATTGAGTCTAGAATTTTTAAGCATCTAGGTTGTTTACATTTGCATAAGGGATTAAAGTTTTCTTAAAAAAGGTGTTTTAAGCTTATGAATGGTTTCAATATCCTAGTTATTAGTTCTCTATTGCTGTGCTCACGCTTTGAAAGTAAGTTCGTACCATGCTTGGATCACTTTTTTTTTTATTTTCGTGATTTGAATTGAACTCTCATGATTTGAAACTTGTCCTAATAAGTGAAAACCTTAATCTGAATTTTTAAATATCATTCTTATGCACTTGAAAATGAACACATGAATCTTAAAAAATATTTAGGCTCTATTCCTCCTTTTACCACTCTTTGTCAGCCTAAGTAGAACTCCCACCATCACCCTTACCTTTCTTTGAAGCCAAGCTTTCGTGTGTGACATCATTGTGAGGCCTCTTTCGGTTTGAACTTAGTATAACGTGTTACGTTTAGGCGACATGATTAGGTTCTCATATGATTGCTAGCTTTGCATTTTGAAGCTAGATGTAGGCTTAGGATAAGTTTGGGGGATCAATGGGGTTGCTTTCATGTTTATATGCTTTCGGTTTCAAAAGAGGTTGGTATTTGAAGTGAACAAAAGGTTTTAAGTGAAAGGTTTTGTGTTTAAAATGTATAATGCTCTAATAATTTTAGAAGATAGCTCTCTCAAAATAAAAATAAAAAGAAAAAAGAAAAGAGCCTAAGTGCCAAAATAAAAAGAAAAGAAAAAGAAAGAAAAAAATAAGAGAGCTATCAATAAGAAAGAAATAAGGAGCTTAATAGTTTCAAACCTTTTAACTAGCCTAAAAGAGTTAAGATGTTTTCTGTTTTGATTTGGGGTTGCTAAGCTTTTGCTTTGGAGATAAGGATAGATTTTAGGAGGGTGAGTGAGCTAAAAAGATAGAAAATGAGAGGAGTTTTAGGATCATTGTTAGCATGCATGGGTAGATGAGAATCTGATCATGTATGCATCAATTGCCTTTACCTTTAGCATTATGCATAGAGTTCTTACCACTTTTGAGAGAAACCTGTGCTTAAAATAAACCCACTTTAAAATGAGATCATTCTACGCTCATAGCCTTTACCCTTAGTCAAATGTGTTTTGCTTTAAAGTGCATAAGTTTGATTCATGGTTCGGTCATTAATCAATGTTAAAGGATGAGTTTCTTTGATTGTTTGGAATAGGAGAGTCATCATTTGAAATTCTTTGTGTGATGAGTATGACTAAGCTTTTTTTGGAGTATGAGCGTGTTTACTGCATTTTAGAACTAGTAACTAGGATGTTGAGATTGATTCATTTGAAAAATACCTTTGCATGAAGCTTAAACCCCCGTTTGATTTAAAACCTCTCTACCTTCTTTAATTTTGTTTGCTTGAGGGCAAGCAAAAGGTAAGTTTGGGGGAGTTAATATTGCTGTATATTTTATGTATTTTGCATACATATAGGTTAGTGACTACGCCGTATGAGCCGTTCTAGGTCAGAGAAAAGATAAGAAGCTGCACGTGATTTACTATGCTTCAAGAACCTTGGATGACACGCAAATAAGGTACACTACTACGGAGAAGGAGCTATGGCAGTAGTGTTTGCCTTTGAGAAGTTCCGGTCATACCTCGTGGGTTCCAAGGCCATTGTGTACACAGATCACGCGGCTTTGCGGTACATCTATTCCAAGAAGGATACTACGCCGAGGCATTTGAGATGGATCCTTCTTCTTCAGGAGTTTGACATGGAGTTCAAAGACAAGAAAGGGATAGAGAACGGCGTTGCTGACCATCTCTCTCGGTTAAGAATCAACGAGTCTCTACCTTTAGATGATTCTCTCTCCGAGGAACAACTCATAGCGCTCACTACGGCTGTTTGTGGGAACCTAGAAGGGCGGTTTGAGAAAGTTCCGAGCTTCAAAGAGGAGGATCTCCCTTGGTACGCAGACATCGTGAACTACTTGGCATGTGGGGAAGAGCCTTCACATCTTGATATCTATCATAAGAAGAAGTTCATGAGGGACGTGGGCCATTACTTTTGGGATGAACCCTATTTATACAAGGGAGGCGTTGACAGCCTATACAGAAGATGCGTGAAAAAGGAGGAAGCAAGAGATATCATCTTTTATTGCCATGGTTCTTCGTATGGCGGGCACTTTGCTTCGTTCAAAATGCCCATTGGTACTACTCCTTTCACTCTTCTTTTATCGGACTGCTTTCAAAACGCCCATTGGTACTACTCCTTTCACTCTTCTCTACGGAAAAGGATGTCACCTCCCTGTTGAGTTGGAACATAGAGCGTTGTGGGCTGAGAAGCGGCTGAATTTTGGTCTGAAGACGGCTCATGAGAAGCGGTTGATCCAGTTGCACGATCTTGATGAGCTAAGGCTGGATGCTTACGAAAGCGCTAGGATCTACAAGGAGCGTACTAAGGCTACTCACGACAAGAAACTGGTAACCAAGGAGCTTAAGGAAGGGAGTTTGGTGCTGCTTTACAATTCAAGGCTCAAGCTCTTTCCAGGGAAGCTGAAATCACGATGGAGCGGTCCGTATGAGATCAAGGAGGTATTGCCCTACGGAGCTGTCACGTTGGTCGGCAAGAGTGGGAATGCATTCACAGTGAACGGACACAGAGTTAAGCCATACATGGCGAGTGCATTTGACAAGGAGAGGACCCCAATGCTTCTCCAAGACCCACCATCTTCCTAAACCAAGTAAAGTCTAGCTAAAAACGTTAAAGAAAGCGCACTTGGGAGGCATTCCCATATTTATCTTGTATATATTCTTGCTTTATTTCTTTTCCAGTTTTACGTTTTTATCTGCTGAGTATGTAGGAACAAGTATGAGGGATTGCAAGCCATGATCTTATATCCAAAATGAGTAAGAAGGGGCGAGTATAAGCTAGAGATCGAGTGCTAGATCGACTCATCCTGGCCTAATCTTTGCTAGATCGAGCTACTGAACCGAGAGGAGTCTGTCTATCTAGACGAGATCAAATAGATAGATCGTGTGACACAGTCGATCACGAGAGGACGAACACCTCGTACGTTTAGCATGAAAAGCAAACGAGAGGTGGATCGACTGAGTCACTCGATTCTCAAGGCTAGATCAAATAGTCTACTTGATCTGCCACTCGATCCAAGCTTAATTCGATCCCTTAATCGAGTACGTGGCTCGATCATAAGGACTTAGCCGTCGTGCAAAAAATTCAAGGAACGAGAGGTGTTAATGATCCAAGACTCGATTCATTTCGAATCGAAACCCAAATCAAGCAACCCTCTCGATCCACGCCATTATGGGAATGAGATCGAGTCCCAGATCGACCAAAAGGACTCGATCTCGTGCCGAGGTAACGTTTTCTTTTCCCTCTCTTACTCTTTCGCTCCGGTTTTTAAATTCAAAAAGTGGTCAAGACAAGCATCTTTGACCATGAAAGATGTGCCTTGACCACAGCTTTTATCAGAAAACCACTTCTTTTACCCATGGTTTTGTTTTTGTTGGCCTTTAAATATTTTCAACTACTTTCATACTCTCTCATTCTTGTTTTCTCGAGTTGTTAAGCAAAAAGAGAGTGTGAGTTTTTGTTTTCTAAAGGCTAACAGCATTTTCTTTGGATCCTTGCAAAGGTATTTTCGAATCTTTAACAAAATGTCCTTTTATTCGCTTTGATTGTTTTAGATGCTAGGGCGGTTTTAAATTTTTAAAAATAGCTTGATAATAGGAAAAATTCTAGATTTCTCTGTATCTCTAGATTTGATCCTCATTATTTTGCTGTAATTTTTATAAATCCCCCAAAATTTTAGGGTATTAGTTATAGGTTTTCTTCTTTGCTTCTTTGTTTCTCTCATCATATCGCCGATTTGCTCATTGCTTTGCATAAGAAACTTGTTTCAGGCACAATGGCTCCCAAAAGAACGAGAGAAGAGACAGCACAAGAGGGAGGAAACCAAGAAGTGGCTGTTCAGGAGAGGGTTCGTTGGAGTAAGGATGAGAAACAGGACAAGGAACGGCTTCAAAGGCTGAGGTTCGAGGCGACCAAGTTTGCGGACAGAGGGTTGCTGGCCAAGATGGGGATTCTAGGAGATTTTGATCAGCTCCTCCAGAAGATAGGGCTGAGGTGTTTGTCATGGATGGATTGCCCAACTTTTCCCGAAGTGACAATCGACTTCCTTGCCACTTTGGAGTTTGGGTACGAGAATCCTAGCGTCCCGATTCCTTCTCAAGGCCGCCTCTTCTTCAAAATAAAACGCCAAGCCTTCAGCCTCTCAATCCCTGAGCTTTGCCAAGCTTATGGTCTCGATGCAGATGCCACGAAAGTGGAGTTCCCCTCCTTCACTGAAGCGAATGATTTTTGGGATCTCATCGCCAATGAAGATTACAAGGCGAATACCGCGAAGATCAAGAGAGTGAGGAACCCGGTGCTACGTTACACCTTGAAGCTGATGGCCAACACTTTTAGTGGCCGGTCTGTAGCCCCCACGGTGACCAAGACGGAGCTTTACATCATGTTCCAAGGCCTTAAGCATCTACTTTCTGATCCGGATGAGAACGATGAACCGTTGTAAGACCAGCTCGGAGATGATGTGAACTACGGGTGCATCCTCGCCGCTTCATTGGTCAAATTCAAGGCGTATGCCAATAGATGCAAGGCGAGCTCATCACTCATTTGTGGTTTCCTCACTCCCTTATTCGTGCAAGCCGGCGTGCCACTGCAGAACTTCACTCCCGTTCCGGATAGAGCCTTCATGGACGAGACTTACCTAAGGAACACTGATAGCTTGGGGTTCACGCCAGCCGAGGGTTTCTTTAAATATTTGTTCGTTGATGAGGAGAATGAGAAGAGGTCGTGCATCTTGCCAATCCAAACCGAGACCGAGCTGTTGGGCATTGGGAACATCGAGTATCTCCCAAGCATAGAGGAGTGCTTTGCTCCTCTAGGAGTTGCGGCAACAATTCAGCAGGCTACTCGCCCTAGATCAGAGTCTCCAGCTACAGATGATGAGATGCCTGAAGCCTTTGTTGTCCCTAAGCTTGACTTTCAGCAGCGGACCAAGACAGAAACGTTCTTTACTTCGGTTGTGGAGATGCAAAGGAAGATCAACAAGTGGCAAAGCAAAGTCATCAAGAAGCTTGCCAAGAAGGTCAAAGCACTTCAAAGAGGTTCAGTAAAGCAGGCTGCGAGTGAGGTTGTCAACAGCCGGAGAAGAGAAGGCTTTCAACCGGTGGAGTTGTCATCCGTGAGACTCAAGACAGTAACATTCAACCGGCGCGTCTCTCTCTCCAAGATCCAGGCTCTAAAAGCAAAGCCATAGTATCTAGCTCTTCTGGAACATCCTCATGTTCCAGCTGAGACTTGACCCGAGGTAACAACCACCTTCCATTGTATATATACCATTCATGTTTTCTTTATTTCTGCTTTGTGTTTTGAGCTCTCTCGAACATGTTTGCCACCGGGACAGTGTCATTCAAGTTTGGGGGAGTATGTGTGTGGTTTGACTTGTTTATTTTGATCTTATTTTATCTTGGCATAACTTGAGTCTTGCATGCATCTAAGGCATAGAAAAGAAAAGGAAAAAATTGGTAAAAGTTTTAAAAATTTTCAAAAACAATTCATGTAGTTGCATTCATCTTGTTAAACATTTTAGGATTGAGTCTAGAATTTTTAAGCATCTAGGTTGTTTACATTTGCATAAGGGGTTAAAGTTTTCTTAAAAAAGGTGTTTTAAGCTTATGAATGGTTTCAATATCCTAGTTATTAGTTCTCTATTGCTGTGCTCACGCTTTGAAAGTAAGTTCGTACCATGCTTGGATCACTTTTTTTTTATTTTCGTGATTTGAATTGAACTCTCATGATTTGAAACTTGTCCTAATAAGTGAAAACCTTAATCTGAATTTTTAAATATCATTCTTATGAACTTGAAAATGAACACATGAATCTTAAAAAATATTTAGGCTCTCTTCCTCCTTTTACCACTCTTTGTCAGCCTAAGTAGAACTCCCACCATCACCCTTACCTTTCTTTGAAGCCAAGCTTTCGTGTGTGACATCATTGTGAGGCCTCTTTCGGTTTGAACTTAGTATAACGTGTTACGTTTAGGCGACATGATTAGGTTCTCATATGATTGCTAGCTTTGCATTTTGAAGCTAGATGTAGGCTTAGGATAAGTTTGGGGGATCAATGGGGTTGCTTTCATGTTTATATGCTTTCGGTTTCAAAAGAGGTTGGTATTTGAAGTGAACAAAAGGTTTTAAGTGAAAGGTTTTGTGTTTAAAATGTATAATGCTCTAATAATTTTAGAAGATAGCTCTCTCAAAATAAAAATAAAAAGAAAAAAGAAAAGAGCCTAAGTGCCAAAATAAAAAGAAAAGAAAAAGAAAGAAAAAAATAAGAGAGCTATCAATAAGAAAGAAATAAGGAGCTTAATAGTTTCAAACCTTTTAACTAGCCTAAAAGAGTTAAGATGTTTTCTGTTTTGATTTGGGGTTGCTAAGCTTTTGCTTTGGAGATAAGGATAGATTTTAGGAGGGTGAGTGAGCTAAAAAGATAGAAAATGAGAGGAGTTTTAGGATCATTGTTAGCATGCATGGGTAGATGAGAATCTGATCATGTATGCATCAATTGCCTTTACCTTTAGCATTATGCATAAAGTTCTTACCACTTTTGAGAGAAACCTGTGCTTAAAATAAACCCACTTTAAAATGAGATCATTCTACGCTCATAGCCTTTACCCTTAGCCAAATGTGTTTTGCTTTAAAGTGCATAAGTTTGATTCATGGTTCGGTCATTAATCAATGTTAAAGGATGAGTTTCTTTGATTGTTTGGAATAGGAGAGTCATCATTTGAAATTCTTTGTGTGATGAGTATGACTAAGTTTTTTTTTGGAGTATGAGCGTGTGTACTGCATTTTAGAACTAGTAACTAGGATGTTGAGATTGATTCATTTGAAAAATACCTTTGCATGAAGCTTAAACCCCCGTTTGATTTAAAACCTCTCTACCTTCTTTAATTTTGTTTGCTTGAGGGCAAGCAAAAGGTAAGTTTGGGGGAGTTAATATTGCTGTATATTTTATGTATTTTGCATACATATAGGTTAGTGACTACGCCGTATGAGCCGTTCTAGGTCAGAGAAAAGATAAGAAGCTGCACGTGATTTACTATGCTTCAAGAACCTTGGATGACACGCAAATAAGGTACACTACTACGGAGAAGGAGCTATGGCAGTAGTGTTTGCCTTTGAGAAGTTCCGGTCATACCTCGTGGGTTCCAAGGCCATTGTGTACACAGATCACGCGGCTTTGCGGTACATCTATTCCAAGAAGGATACTACGCTGAGGCATTTGAGATGGATCCTTCTTCTTCAGGAGTTTGACATGGAGTTCAAAGACAAGAAAGGGATAGAGAACGGCATTGCTGACCATCTCTCTCGGTTAAGAATCAACGAGTCTCTACCTTTAGATGATTCTCTCCCCGAGGAACAACTCATAGCGCTCACTACGGCTGTTTGTGGGAACCTAGAAGGGCGGTTTGAGAAAGTTCTGAGCTTCAAAGAGGAGGATCTCCCTTGGTACGCAGACATCGTGAACTACTTGGCATGTGGGGAAGAGCCTTCACATCTTGATATCTATCATAAGAAGAAGTTCATGAGGGACGTGGGCCATTACTTTTGGGATGAACCCTATTTATACAAGGGAGGCGTTGACAGCCTATACAGAAGATGCGTGAAAAAGGAGGAAGCAAGAGATATCATCTTTTATTGCCATGGTTCTTCGTATGGCGGGCACTTTGCTTCGTTCAAAATGCCCATTGGTACTACTCCTTTCACTCTTCTTTTATCGGACTGCTTTCAAAACGCCCATTGGTACTACTCCTTTCACTCTTCTCTACGGAAAAGGATGTCACCTCCCTGTTGAGTTGGAACATAGAGCGTTGTGGGCTGAGAAGCGGCTGAATTTTGGTCTGAAGACGGCTCATGAGAAGGGGTTGATCCAGTTGCACGATCTTGATGAGCTAAGGCTGGATGCTTACGAAAGCGCTAGGATCTACAAGGAGCGTACTAAGGCTACTCATGACAAGAAACTGGTAACCAAGGAGCTTAAGGAAGGGAGTTTGGTGCTGCTTTACAATTCAAGGCTCAAGCTCTTTCCAGGGAAGCTGAAATCACGATGGAGCGGTCCGTATGAGATCAAGGAGGTATTGCCCTACGGAGCTGTCACGTTGGTCGGCAAGAGTGGGAATGCATTCACAGTGAACGGACACAGAGTTAAGCCATACATGGCGAGTGCATTTGACAAGGAGAGGACCCCAATGCTTCTCCAAGACCCACCATCTGCCTAAACCAAGTAAAGTCTAGCTAAAAACGTTAAAGAAAGCGCACTTGGGAGGCATTCCCATATTTATCTTGTATATATTCTTGCTTTATTTCTTTTCCAGTTTTACGTTTTTATCTGCTGAGTATGTAGGAACAAGTATGAGGGATTGCAAGCCATGATCTTATATCAAAAATGAGTAAGAAGGGGCGAGTATAAGCTAGAGATCGAGTGCTAGATCGACTCATCCTGGCCTAATCTTTGCTAGATCGAGCTAGTGAACCGAGAGGAGTCTGTCGATCTAGACGAGATCAAATAGATAGATCGTGTGACACAGTCGATCACGAGAGGACGAACACCTCGTACGTTTAGCATGAAAAGCAAACGAGAGGTGGATCGACTGAGTCACTCGATTCTCAAGGCTAGATCAAATAGTCTACTTGATCTGCCACTCGATCCAAGCTTAATTCGATCCTTTAATCGAGTACGTGGCTCGATCATAAGGACTTAGCCGTCGTGCAAAAAATTCAAGGAACGAGAGGTGTTAATGATCCAAGACTCGATTCATTTCGAATCGAAACCCAAATCAAGCAACCCTCTCGATCCACGCCATTATGGGAATGAGATCGAGTCCCAGATCGACCAAAAGGACTCGATCTCGTGCTGAGGTAACGTTTTCTTTTCCCTCTCTTACTCTTTCGCTCCGGTTTTTAAATTCAAAAGTGGTCAAGACAAGCATCTTTGACCATGAAAGATGTGCCTTGACCACAGCTTTTATCAGAAAACCACTTCTTTTACCCATGGTTTTGTTTTTGTTGGCCTTTAAATATTTTCAACTACTTTCATACTCTCTCATTCTTGTTTTCTCGAGTTGTTAAGCAAAAAGAGAGTGTGAGTTTTTGTTTTCTAAAGGCTAACAGCATTTTCTTTGGATCCTTGCAAAGGTATTTTCGAATCTTTAACAAAATGTCCTTTTATTTGCTTTGATTGTTTTAGATGCTAGGGCGGTTTTAAATTTTTAAAAATAGCTTGATAATAGGAAAAATTCTAGATTTCTCTGTATCTCTAGATTTGATCCTCATTATTTTGCTATAATTTTTATAAATCCCCCAAAATTTTAGGGTATTAGTTATAGGTTTTCTTCTTTGCTTCTTTGTTTCTCTCATCATATCGCCGATTTGCTCATTGCTTTGCATAAGAAACTTGTTTCAGGCACAATGGCTCCCAAAAGAATGAGAGAAGAGACAGCACAAGAGGGAGGAAACCAAGAAGTGGCTGTTCAGGAGAGGGTTCGTTGGAGTAAGGATGAGAAACAGGACAAGGAACGGCTTCAAAGGCTGAGGTTCGAGGCGACCAAGTTTGCGGACAGAGGGTTGCTGGCCAAGATGGGGATTCTAGGAGATTTTGATCAGCTCCTCCAGAAGATAGGGCTGAGGTGTTTGTCATGGATGGATTGCCCAACTTTTCCCGAAGTGACAATCGACTTCCTTGCCACTTTGGAGTTTGGGTACGAGAATCCTAGCGTCCCGATTCCTTCTCAAGGCCGCCTCTTCTTCAAAATAAAACGCCAAGCCTTCAGCCTCTCAATCCCTGAGCTTTGCCAAGCTTATGGTCTCGATGCAGATGCCACGAAAGTGGAGTTCCCCTCCTTCACTGAAGCGAATGATTTTTGGGATCTCATCGCCAATGAAGATTACAAGGCGAATACCGCGAAGATCAAGAGAGTGAGGAACCCGGTGCTACGTTACACCTTGAAGCTGATGGCCAACACTTTTAGTGGCCGGTCTGTAGCCCCCACGGTGACCAAGACGGAGCTTTACATCATGTTCCAAGGCCTTAAGCATCTACTTTCTGATCCGGATGAGAACGATGAACCGTTGTAAGACCAGCTCGGAGATGATGTGAACTACGGGTGCATCCTCGCCGCTTCATTGGTCAAATTCAAGGCGTATGCCAATAGATGCAAGGCGAGCTCATCACTCATTTGTGGTTTCCTCACTCCCTTATTCGTGCAAGCCGGCGTGCCACTGCAGAACTTCACTCCCGTTCCGGATAGAGCCTTCATGGACGAGACTTACCTAAGGAACACTGATAGCTTGGGACGCACGCCAGCCGAGGGTTTCTTTGAATACTTGTTTGTTTATGAGGAGAATGAGAAGAGGTCGTGCATCTTGCCAATCCAAACCGAGACCGAGTTGTTGGGCATTAGGAACATCGAGTATCTCCCAAGCATAGAGGAGTGCTTTGCTCCTCTAGGAGTCGCGGCAACAATTCAGCAGGCTACTCGCCCTAGATCAGAGTCTCCAGCTACAGATGATGAGATGCCTGAAGCCTTTGTCCTCCCAAAGCTTGACTTTCAGCCGCAGACCAAGACAGAAACGTTCTTTGCTTCGGTTGTGGAGATGCATAGGAAGATCAACAAGTGGCAAAGCAAAGTCATCAAGAAGCTTGCCAAGAAAGTCAAAGCACTTCAAAGAGGTTCAGTAAAGCAGGCTGCGAGAGAGGAGGTTCAACAGCCAGAGAAGAGAAGGCTTTCAACCGGTGGAGTTGTCATCCGTGAGACTCAAGGCAGCAACATTCAACCGGCGCGTCTCTCTCTCCAAGATCCAGGCTCCAAAGGCAAAGCCATAGTATCTAGCTCTTCTAGAACATCCTCATGTTCCAGCCGAGACTAGACCCGAGGTAACAACCACCATCCATTGTATATACCATTCATGTTTTCTTTATTTCTGCTTTGTGTTTTGAGCTCTCTCGAACATGTTTGCCACCGGGACAGTGTCATTCAAGTTTGGGGGAGTATGTGTGTGGTTTGACTTGTTTATTTTGATCTTATTTTATCTTGGCATAACTTGAGTCTTGCATGCATCTAAGGCATAGAAAAGAAAAGAAAAAAATTGGTAAAATTTTTAAAAATTTTCAAAAACAATTTATGTAGTTGCATTCATCTTGTTAAACATTTTAGGATTGAATCTAGAATTTTTAAGCATCTAGGTTATTTATATTTGCATAAGGGATTAAAGTTTTCTTAAAAAAGTGTTTTAAGCTTATGAATGGCTTCAATATCCTAGTTAGTAGTTCTCTATTGCTGTGCGCACGCTTTGAAAGTAAGTTCTTACCATGCTTGGATCACTTTTTTTTTATTTTCGTGATTTGAATTGAACTCTCATGATTTGAAACTTGTCATAATAAGTGTAAACCTTAATCTGAATTTTTAAATATCATTCTTATGCACTTGAAAATGAACACATGAATCTTAAAAAATATTTAGGCTCTCTTCCTCCTTTTACCACTCTTTGTGAGCCTAAGTAGAACTCCCACCATCACCCTTACCTTTCTTTGAAGCCAAGCTTTCGTGTGTGACATCATTGTGAGGCCTCTTTTGGTTTGAACTTAGCATAACGTGTTACGTTTAGGCGACATGATTAGGTTCTCATATGATTGCTAGCTTTGCATTTTGAAGCTAGATGTAGGCTTAGGATAAGTTTGGGGGATCAATGGGGTTGCTTTCATGTTTATATGCTTTCGGTTTCAAAAGAGGTTGGTATTTGAAGTGAACAAAAGGTTTTAAGTGAAAGGTTTTGTGTTTAAAATGTATAATGCTCTAATAATTTTAGAAGATAGCTCTCTCAAAATAAAAATAAAAAGAAAAAAGAAAAAAGTCTAAGTGCCAAAATAAAAAGAAAAGAAAAAAAATAAAACATAAGAGAGCTATCAATAAGAAAGAAATAAGGAGCTTAATAGTTTCAAACGTTTTCACTAGACTAAAAGAGTTAAGATGTTTTCTGTTTTGATTTGAGGTTGCTAAGCTTTTGCTTTGGAGATAAGGGTAGATTTTAGGAGGGTGAGTGAGCTAAAAAGATAGAAAATGAGAGGGGTTTTAGGATCATTGTTAGCATGCATGGGTAGATGAGAATCTGATCATGTATGCATCAATTGCCTTTACCTTTAGCATTATGCATAAAGTTCTTACCACTTTTGAGAGAAACCCGTGCTTAAAATAAACCCTCTTTAAAATGAGATCATTCTACGCTCATAGCCTTTACCCTTAGCCAAATGTGTTTTGCTTTAAAGTGCATAAGTTTGATTCATGGTTCGGTTATTAATGAATGTTAAAGGATGAGTTTCTTTGATTGTTTGGAATAGGAGAGTCATCATTTGAAATTCTTTGTGTGATGAGTATGACTAAGTTTTTTTTGGAGTATGAGCGTGTGTACTGCATTTTAGAACTAGTAACTAGGATGTTGAGATTGATTTATTTGAAAAATACCTTTGCATGAAGGTTAAACCCCCGTTTGATTTAAAACCTCTCTACCTTCTTTAATTTTGTTTGCTTGAGGGCAAGCAAAAGGTAAGTTTGGGGGAGTTAATATTGCTGCATATTTTATGTATTTTGCATACATATAGGTTAGTTTCTCACGCATATACATTGCATTTTAGGCTTGTTTGCATCACTTTAGGTTCTAGAGTGTTCTTGCACCAGCATATGCATATTTCTTGCATTTTGCATTGCATATAGGTTGTTTTCGGCTACTTTGGAGTCTTGGAGGGTTCGTGGACGTGCTGAGGCTCGTGAGGAGGTTCGTGGGAACTTGGAGAATTTATGAATGCTTGCTAAGGACCCGAGATCGAGAAGCAGATCGACCATGGCCGGTCGATCTAGATGACATCGACCAGAAGATCGAGTAGTCCTTCTGATCCAAGGGAACTGATCGAGACGGAGATCGAGTGAAGTGATCGATCAAGGAGTACGGACGTGAATGACGCCATGTAGAGCGAGAGTCAGATCGAGTACACCACTCGATCCTCCAAAGATCGACTCCAAGATCAAACGAAGCACTCGATCCACCGAAGAAGATCGAGACACAGATCGAGCTGAAGGCACGAGGTTTTCATCTTTTTCTCTCTGTTCGAAGGTGATTTCGCCATTATTAGACTTTGAAGCTTTGTTCTTGAATCTTTGAATCGTTTAAGCTTTAAGTAATCGTTTTTCATAACTATGAGTTCATCGTCTATGCTTTGCTTGGTTTACTTAATGTGTGGTAAGTAGTTTCTCGGGTTTTGGGGTTGAGAGGATTCAAAGGGGTCGAAAAGGTTTTCAAAGTTTGGTGTTTTCTTGTTCTTCATGGCTTTCTCTTGTAGGATGTCGAGTTCTTAGGGCTTAAAGACTCTCACGCCAAGATCTTTATTATCAGAGAGGCCTCTTACCTTGACAGGATCCAGAGATCTCTGAAAATCGCATCCTAGAGACTAGTTACCCTTTCCCAAACGCCATGGTAGTTTAGGGGACTAGTTAAGCCGCGTGTTTGAAATCTGAGTTCTTTGCCCTTCAATCTCTTTTTCCGCCAAACGCCATGGGTCTGGAGGAGAGAATGAAGGAGTGATCCATACCACACGCCATGGATGGATCTTGTTTTGTTTTCAAGGCTTAGAGAATCTCACAAAGTGAGTAGATCTAGAGTTTTCAAACCAAACTTGAACCTTTGAAACCCTTGAACATGAATCTCAACCCTATACCCTCTTTCTTATTATTCTTACATCTCTGTTAATCATTCGCTTGCTATCTGTTCACATCATGGTCATTAGATTCGTTTCCGTTGAACATTTAGACGAGATCGATCGTTTTTGCTCGATCTAGTGGTCGATCTTGTGGTCGATCCACTAGTCGACTTTTATAAATTCATAGCTTTGCATTTTAATCATTCTGTTTGTTCGCCGTGGTAGTTATCTCATTCCTAGTATTTTTAAAATAGTTTTGCCTTGCATTTAGTCGTTGCATCTAGTTTTTAGGATTTTCACAAAACTGTTCATCATTTGCTTAGCTTTACTCGATCCTTGCATTCTCATTGCACTTTCTAGCTCCTAGGTTGGATTGATTCCTCTTGCACTATACTACGACTGTGTGCTGCTTGAGTTTTTATAACCTCCTGTTGCATTGCACCACTCCCTTTAGAGATTAAAAGTCTTCTTATCATCCAAGTACCTAATTTAGATTCTATCCTAGACTAAACCCAATGATTAAAGGCTCTAAGCGTCTTCATACCCTTCACATTCCTTTCAACTTTATGCTGATATTGGGGATCCTTTTTCTTCTTGTGGGTTGGCTTATTTTTGGGATCTCCATTGTTGAATTGATGCTTGATGGCCTGATTATTTTCTTTGTTGGTTGGCCTTTTTGAATTGCTAGAGAACACCATTTTCTCTTAGTTTTTGGAGCCTTCTTGTTGCCACCACCTTAGTATAATCTCCCCAAGTTTGCGCCTTACACACCTTCTTCTTTCTTCTTCTTCTCAAAATATTACACGTTAAACACAAGAACTCTTCGTAGTCTACCCGAATAGAAAACCTGGCCTAAACTAGCTCAAAATGCAAGCTAGTGTCCATAAGAAAACTTCTTCTTGTCAGCCTAACTCAACAATTTTTGCTTATATGATTCTGAAAATTTTCGAAAATAGTGCTCACATTCACAAAAGAGAGTATTTAGGTTTCAAAGAAGGCTTAGTTTAAGGGTGGGGTAAGCTATTTGGACTAGAAAGAGTGGCAAAAAGAAAAAAAAGTCCAAATAATTATAAGGTAACCATGGCAACACTTTTCAATGCATGATTAAGATAATTACAAATTCAAATTAAGGTTCAAATTTATAGAGTTTGATTCAATTCACAGAAGTTTCAGCATAAGACACGAGTATCAATACAAGTAATCAAAATATGGTACAACATTAACGTAAAACACTTTACTAATGCAATCAAACAACAAACAACCAAGGCATTGAAAACAATTCAAACATCAGCATCTTAACAAGTGTTTATCATTTACTCCCTATGCAAATGCTATATAACCTATATAATGTGCAATCTAGAGTCAATCCTAACTGAAAATCCAAATAGATGCTTTGTTTTTGAAAGATGAGTTTCAAATTTTTTTTTATTTTTTGGGATTTTTCTATGCAAATAAGTGCAATACATGAATGCATGAGATTCAAATATGAAAAATTTAAAACTAAGAAAACGAAACACAAGGTTAAATGTACAATCTCTCCTCCAAACTTAAATTACACAGTCCCATTAGTAATAAAAGCTGAGAGAGAGATGCAAAATCAAAGAAAATATGCAAAGCATAAAATGGTATATATAATGCAGGAGTTGTGGTACCTTAATAGGTGTGTTTGGAGCTGTAAGAGGCGCCTAAAAGGTCCTCCATGATGTCAATATTGTGGCTTCTAACAGGCCTCTCCCTCCTTGTCCTTCTTCTCCCCATTGGCTCTTCATGAGCTGAAGGTCTTGGTGGCTCCCAAGCTCTCACTTCCTCATAGGCAGCAAAAGAGTGCCTTCTACTTGGTGCTCTAGCCATCCCTTAGCTTTCAGCTTTTTTCTCGTCTTGAGAAGGGGGATCTAGAGGCGCCACTTTTCTTCCTCTTAAGGTCTTTGATCTACTCCTTCGTGCTCTTCATACCTCTCACCAACTTCTTGATGGTTTTGTCTTGCCATTTATTCCCTTTTTGCAAGAGGTTGATGTGCTCATGAACCTTCTTCAAGGGGCCT
Organism: Thlaspi arvense; assembly: GCA_911865555.2. Taxonomy (NCBI): domain Eukaryota; kingdom Viridiplantae; phylum Streptophyta; class Magnoliopsida; order Brassicales; family Brassicaceae; genus Thlaspi; species Thlaspi arvense. The sequence goes on from OU466860.2 coordinate 20,704,695, forward strand.
CCTTGTTGTGACAAATCATGAGGTTGGAAGTGATAGTCCTCACTATTGTAGCTTGGAGAATCTGGTTCTCCTTCTTCTTGTTCCTCTTGGACTCCTTCTTCCATTTGTCCTCTTTCATAAAGAACAAGGCTGTAGTCTCCTTGAGCAAGCGGATGGTTGGCGCCTTGTTGTTGCTGAGAATGTGAGGCGCCTTCTTGATAAAGTAAGTGCTGGGAGATGAGAAAGCCGATGCTGTTTGGGTTGGAGAAGGATGTGAGATGCTGATTTGGGACGTGCACCTTTCCAGCTGTGCCATCTTCTTCGACAAAGTTGTAGATGAACTTGCCACCCACATTTTCTCCATCGGAACCTTGATTTCCTTGGGTACTGCATGTCTAACCATTCCACCTTGGCTGTTGGTCGTGCAAGCTGAACTCCAGCAGCTTCCATCAATGTAGAGACAAGCCCTCCACAATATATTTTTGGCGCCTTGTCATCGGTAGTTGCCATTCAATGCTTGAAGACAATGAGCTGTTGCATAAAGATGGTTGCCATCCCAGTTGTTGCATATGTCCCCTTAAGCTCTACGCCCTTTCTTGTGACATCCATGATGTTGATCAAGCTTTGGTCTATGTGCTCCCATTCTCCTCCTTCAACAGCTCCACTTTCCCTTCTTGCAAAAAGGCTATTGGCAAGGACTTTGTGCTAATATCTGTTTGCTGGATGCCTTATCAAAGAAGTCTTACTCCTTCCTGACTTATAAGCGCCTCTTCCCACATGATCCCAATGGCTTATCATCTCATCTTTCTCAATTTCCAAACTCTGCCCTCTTGAGTATCCATAAGTGAACCCAAAGGCTTCTTTAATTGCAGAAAAGACATCTTATAGTTCCCTCTTCAATCTCAGAATGTGATGAAGGCATCATCATCTTCTTCGGGAGTGTCTTCAGGGATATGTTGGGCAATCCATTCTTGATAAGCACCAGAGCCCAATGTTCTTGAGAAGCTGGTCAAAGTCTCCTAAGATCCCATCTTTGACAGTAAATCCCTACTCACAAACTTGGTGGGATCGAACCGAAGCCTTTCCAGCCGTTTCTTGGCTTGCTTCTCCTCTTTGGTCCATCTGACCCTTTCCAGAACCACTTCTTGAGCTTCTCCTTCTTGTGCTGTCTCTTCTCTCGTTCTCTTGGGAGCCATGGTACCTGAAACACAATTCTCAAGCAAGAGAATGAGCAAAGGCGGCGAATGTTGAGAGAAAGACAAGGTAGAAGGAAAAACTTTTTAACAATTACCGTAGATTTTTGGGGAATTTATAAAAATATTAGATAGATAATAGAGAAGGAAATCTAGAGATAGGATTAAATCTAGAATGTTTCCTAATACCTAGCTATATTTAAAAATTTGTTAAACTCCCTAACAACTACTATCAACCAAAGCAAATAAAAGGAAATTTTCTAAAAGATTTTGAACAATAAACCGAAAATACCTTTGCAAAGATTGAAAGCAGAAGTTGTTAGCCTTTAGGAAAAGAAAATCACACTCTCTCTTGCTTTAGAAAAATTTGAATACAAATGAGAGAGAATGTGTGGTTTCATGAAAATATAAAGGCCAACAAGAATGAAAAACCATTGGTAAAACTTAGTGGTTTCTGACAAAAGTGTGGTCAATGCACATCTTTCATGGTCAAAGATACTTGCTTTGACCAATTCTAATTTAAAAAATAGAAGGGAAAGAAGATAAGAGGGAAAGAAATCACTTGCCTCGGCACGAGATCGAGTCCATTTGGTCGATCTAGGACTCGATCTCTTGCCCATGTTGGCTAGGATCAGGAGGTTTGATCGATCAGAGACTCGATTCAGATTGCATCGAGTCTTAGATCGATTGTACCCTCTCGTTCCATGATTTTGGTTACTTAGGCTATACTCCTTGGATCGAGCCACATGATCGATTTGGGGATCGTTTTGGCCTAGATCGAGTGACAGATCGAATAGACTGAACGATATATTCTCGAGGATCGAGTGAGGTCAGTCGATCTACGACTCGTTTGCATTTCAGGCTAAATGCATGGGTGGTTTATCTTCCCATGATCGACTGACTCATTCGATTGTTTACTCGATCTCGTCTAGATTAACTGACTCCTCTCGATTCACTAGCTCGATCTAGTAAAGATCGAGCTAGGATGAGTCGATCTAGCACTCGATCTCTAGCCTATACTTAGCCTTTTTCGCCTCTTTTGACTCCAAGATCATGGCTTATAATCCCTTATCCTTTTACCGATACACTTAGACAATAAAAGCATAAAACTGAAATAGAAAGAAAGCAAAAATATATACAAGATAAACATGGGAATGCCTCCCAAGTGCGCTTTCTTTAACGTCTTTAGCTAGACTTTAATTGGTTTAGGCCTGAGGTGGGTCTTGGAGAAGCGTTGTGGTGCTCTCCTTGCTGCCATCACTCGCCAAGTATGGCTTGACTCTGTGTCCATTAATCGTGAAAGCATTCCCGCTGTTTCCAACCAAAGTAACCGCTCCATAGGGAAGAACTTCCTTGATCTCAAACGGTCCACACCATCTGAATTTGAGCTTTCCAGGGAATAGCTTCAACCTCGAGTCGTAGAGTAGCACCAGACTGCCTTCTCTTAACTCCTTATGAACCAGCTTCTTTTCATTAACCGCCTTGGTCCTCTCCTTGTAGATCTTAGCACTTTCGTAGGCTTCTAACCGTAGCTCATCAAGCTCATGTAGCTGAATCAACCGCTTCTCTTGAGCTGTCTTGAGGTTGTAGTTAAGCTGCTTCACTGCCCATAGTGCTCTATGCTCCAACTCAACAGAAAGATGACATGCCTTGCTGTAAAGAAGAGTGAAAGGAGTAGTACCAATGGGGGTTTTGAAAGCGGTACGGTAAGCCCACAAAGCATCATCAAGTTTGACCGCCCAATCTTTCTAGTAGCCCCAACTATCCTCTCTAGTATAGCCTTGATCTGCCTGTTAGACACCTCTACTTGCCCACTAGCTTGAGGATGATAAGGCGTTGCTACCTTGTGCTTCACGCCATACTTCCTTAAGAGACTTTCAAACACCTTTTTGATGAAGTGGCTGCCCCCATCACTGATCACTGCTTTTGGAACTCCAAACCGTGGGAAGATGATGGTCTTGAAGAGCTTGATCACCACTTTTGCATCGTTTATTGGGAAGCTGTAGCCTCAACCCACTTAGACACATAATCAACCGCCACCAGAGCCTCAAGGAAGCAACATCCAAGCTGCACGCCACTCTGTACACGATGGGACAAGCAAGGAGAAAGGCAAGGCGGTCACTCACGAGACTCCTAGAAAGAGCAAGAAGTCTGGAGCATCCTCAAGCTCCAGTCATGCCTAGCTCCAAGGTACCAACAACCAAACCCTTGTATATACCATGCATTTTTCTTATTTTTGCTTTGTGTTTTGAGCTCTTCTTGAATTTGTTTTCCACCGAGACATGACTACCACCGTGAAGCACAAGGTAGCAACGCCTTATTAAACAATGTTTTGAGCTCTTCTTTTGAGCTCTTCTTAAACAATGTGCTTTAACAATGTGTTTGGGATATGAGAGCCATGATTTGAGATTCAATATGTGATGAATATGGCTAAGTTCTTTGGAGTATGAGTGTGTGCATTGCATCTTAGGATTAAAAACTAGGACCATTGAATTGATGCGTTTGAAAAACACTTTTGCATGGAATTGATATAATTACATATTTTGTTTTTTCTTGAGGGCAAGCAAAAAGCAATTTTGGGGGAGTTGATATAATTACATATTTTGCATATTTAACATGCATTTAGAGTAGTTTTTCATGCATTCATCTCTCATTCTAAGCTAGTTTGCACCATTTGTCTCATCTTAGGTCCTAAGTGCATTTTGCATTAGCATTTGCATATTTCTTGCATTATTGCATCACATTCAGGTTGTTTTGGACACACTGGAGCTGCGGAGGTTGAGTGAACGTGCTAAGTATCAAAATGGAGCTTGTGGAAACTTGGGAGAACTCGGCCATCTAGCAAAGGAGCTGAAATCGAGAGGTGGATCGAGCTAGGCAGGTCGATCGAGATGAGATCGACCAGAAGATCGACTAAGCCTGGATCATTTCAAGGAAGAGATCAAGTTCAAGATCGACCAAGGTGATCGTCGTGTGTAAGGACACAGACGTGAATCAAGCCATGCAGAACGAGAGCCAGATCGAGTGCACGACCCGATCATCCGAGGATCGAGTAGAAGATCGAGCAAAAGCAGACAATCCAGCCGAAGGATCGAGTGACCATATCGACTGACTGGGGGGTGGGGGGACCATTTCCTTGTTAGACCTATTTTAGGCAAACGAATGTAAACCATTCATTTTGTCTTGGACCTTTTTAAGCTTTCTTAGTGTCTAAGGCGATTTTTCGACCATTGTTAACGATTTCAAGCTTTTCATACTTTATGGATCTTTAATCTTGCTTAATAATTAATATTTTCCTTAATCACTTTTCTTTAATCATGCTTAGGTCTTCATATATTGCATTTTCTTTTGATTTAAACATGTGTAGTGAGTAGTCCGTTTTTGGGTTTAAGGTTGGGGCGATTTAGAGGGTTTAAGGGTTTAAAGCTTGGGTCTTTTCTTGTTTTCAACTCAACCTCTTCTTAGATTTGGGGGCTTAATGCCTAAAGAGTCTTGGGAAAGATCTTAATGATTTCAGAGATCTCCTTACCTTAGCAGGATTCAGGAGTCTCTTAACACCAGATCCAAGAGATTAGTTTCCCTTTCCCAAACACCATGGTTGCTTAGGGGCCTAATTAAGCCACTATTTGAGATCTAACATTAATGTTCTTTGACCCATCTTTCCACCACAAACCATGGGTTTAGAGGAAGGGTTAAGGAAAGAGTTTATACCACAAACCATGGATAAACTTCTTTTAGCTTCTCAAGGCTTAGAGAAAGCTCATCAAATGAGTATATTTATGTTTTTCAAAACCCAAGCTTGAACCTTTAACCTTCTTAATATGACCCTCAACCTTAGATCCTTCTTTTAGCATTTCAAAACCTCAAGTTTTCATTTCCAAGTCTTTAAAGTTCGCATCTTCGCTTCTGTTTCATTACATATCACCCTAAGTTGCTAGAAGTTCTATATTTACCCGCTTTAGTTCTCGATTTTTAGTAATCAGTAGATTTGCATTATTAATCCTCTGTTTTCTTCTAGTAGTTGTTAACCCTCTTCTAGGGATTTTAAAATAGTTTTCGTAGTAGTTTCGTCGTTGCATTTAGTTTTTTATAGATTTTACCACCCATTTACCCTATTCTGCTAGATTTGCATTGCTCTTGCACTCCTTGTGTTCTTCCTACAACTTAGGCTGGATTGATACCCGTTACCACTATACTGCATCATTATCTTGGTGTGGGGCTTTGACCCAAACAGCTTAGAAACATTCTATTTATCAAGGACCAGCATCAACCTTCTTCTTTCCTTCAGCCTTTTCACTAGGACTCCCCACTTCTTTCCTCTTTCCTTTTGATTTCTCTTGCTTCTCCACATCTTTGTTGGCTCCACACCTTGTTGTTCTTCCCATGGTGCCTAAAACACAAAATTCTCAAAAAAAAATGAGAACCGAGCTTTGAACATACGGCTACATTTTAATAATCTACAAAATTCACAAAAGGAGGAGTTTATTTACTTAAACTAAAGTAAACCTCTATCAGATGTGAAGCAACACAGTTAACAAAACTTGCCTAGGATATTAAAAAATAATCAAAAATTAGAGAAGCATGAATCCTAGCATGGTGAAGCTAAACAATAGATGGCCTAGGCTAATGCAAAAGAAAACTGTGAGCTTGACAAGTAAATAAATGACAACTAAAGATGACTCTTAGTTAAAATCAATTTTTCACTATGCAAAACAACAAAATTAAACTACAAAGCAACATTCTCAAATTAAAATATGCAACCAACCAACAAAATTAATCCTTAAGTGAATTTAAATAAAGTTTAAGCATGTAAAAGAGCATTGAGACAATACATATAGTGATTTAACTCTTCTAAGCACTTAAAAACTGAAAAAATTGAATATTGTGGTTGCAAATAGAGAAATGAGAATGTGAGAGAGAAGAGAGGGGTGTGTTTATATAGAAGGAGAGTGAATACTTAGATGGGGGACAAGACCAAGAGTGCTTAGAAGAAGGCCCACTAGTTAGTGCTTGGGAAGAGAGATTCAAATTAAAATTTCTTGATCTAGTTTGACCAAGGAGGGACAAATTTAAACTGCAAATCATTTTCCTCGGCGGGAATATCAGGCTGCCAAACCGATTCACTGGTCAATATTGATCATATTGACGTGGTTTGCTCGATATTCAGGTCGGTAATGGGATTATGGGCACTTGTATTAGTCGATACACCGCTTGATATTGCCCTGTATCCTTCATATCGGTTCCCTTGCATCTCGATACACTGTCTGATATTCATGTACCCTCTTGTATTGGACTTGTAACTCGATATGCTGCTCGATATGCCTTAACATGTGCTAAAAATCGCCTTAGCACTTCCCAGTTAAGGCATATCGTCTTGGGAGCTTGATATGTTGCTCGATATGAGCCCCAATTGATAACATGATTTTAAGTGCAAGCAGGAGGTTATCAAAACTCAAGAAACATGTTATGATGTAGTTCAGTGTTCAAGAGGAATCAATCCAACCTAGGATGCAGGAAGAGCCACTAAGAATGCAAGGATGAAGCAAATCTAAGCAAAATGGATAAATAGTTGGTCAAATCAAGGACAACTAAATGCAATGTAAAACAATTTTTAAATCCCCGAAAGAGGGTTAACTACCACTAGGAAGAAGGAAAAGATTAAAAATGCAAAGCTACTTAGAACTAAAAATCGACCAGTGAATCGACCACCGGATCGAGCATTGGATCGAGCAGAATGGATCGATCTAACAAAAAACTTAAAGCGATTGACTTCTAATGAACAAGATGCAAACTAAATGATAAGCGAATGATGAACAGATGTTTTAAAATACTAAAAAGGAGGGTTTAGGGTCGAAGGTCATATTCAAAGGTTAAGCCTTGGTTTGAAAACCATTAGATCTACTCACTTGTGAGGTTTCTCTAAGCCTTGAAAACGAAACAAGAACCATCCATGGTGTGTGGTATGGTTCACTTCCTCAACCTCTTCTTCAAACCCATGGCGTTTGGTGGAAAAAAAGATCAAAGAGCAAGGAAAACAGATTTCAAATAAAGACCTAACTAATCCCCTTTACAACCATGGCGTTTGGGAAAGGAAAGATTAGCCTCTAGGATCTGGTTTTCTAGGATATCTGAATCCGGTCAAGGTAAGACAGCCCTGGAATCAGAGAGACCTTTTCCAAGGCTCTCTAAGCCTTACGACCCCAAGATCCTAGAAGAGAAGGCATGAAGAACAAAGATAACACAAAGCTTTAACCCTTTCAACCCTTATGAATCGCCTCAACCCCGAAAACCCAAAAAGACTACTCGCTACACATGATTAAGATCGAAGCAAAAGCAATAGACAGACATGATCAACAAATGATTAAAGGAAAAACTTGTTTAATATTAAAAGATCCAAAAGTTTAAAACACGAAAAGCTTAAGATGTTCAACAATGGCGAAATCGCCTAAGGTAGACAGAAAACAAAAAGACAGAATGAAGATAATAGAAAGTGATGGTTGCTTTTGCTAAAAATGGCTAAACCGTTAACTGGTCTCCCCTTCGCTAGCCGCCAAAGACAGCCGGACGGATAAGGCTTGTCTGGGATCGACTCGGGTCACTCGATCTCTGGCTCGATCTTGGTCTTGGATCAGATAGCTTCAGTCGATCTTTGAGTCGATCCTGTCATGATCGGGTTGGGAACTCGATCTGGCTCTCGATCTGCATGGCGTCATGTACGTCCGTACTCCAGATCGATCTCCTCTCTCGATCTTGGTCTCGATCCTTTCCCTTGCATCGACTTGGGTCATTCGATCTTCTGGTCGATCTCATCTAGATCGGGGAGCAGATCGGGGAGCAGATCGGGGAGCAGATCGAGCACGGCCAGTCGATCTAGATGAGATCGACCAGAAGATCGAGTAGTCCTTCCGATCCAAGGAATCTGATCGAGACACAGATCGAGTGAAGCAATCGATCAAGTGGTACAGACGTAAATGATGCCATGCAGAGCGAGAGCCGGATCGAGTCTACCACTCGATCCACCGAAGATCGATACCAAGATCGGATGCAACACTCGATCCACCAGAAAAGATCGAGACACATATCGAGTTGAAGACACGATGTCCGAAGATGATCGAGCAGCATGCTCGATCTCGAGGTCGATCTCAGTCCTTTCAACCATTTTTGGCCGCTAGCGAGGGGGGGACCATCGAGCTGTTTGGCCTACTTTGGGAAGGCGGCGATGATCTTTTCCCACACACTTTTCATTCTGATTTTTTTTATGCTTTTTTCTCTCTGGGTTTGAGACGATACGCCATTGTTAGACCTTAGAGCTTTTTCTTTGAATCTTGATATTTTAAGCTTAATCAATCGTTTTTATGTTTATGAGTTTATCGTTCATGCTTATTTCGGTTATTTTCATGTCTAGCGAGTAGTTTCATTTGGGTTTCGGGGTTGAGAGGATTCACGGGGTCTAAAGGGTTTTCAAGTGTGTTGTTTTCTCGTTCTTAATAGCTTTCTCTTCTAGGATGTTGAGTTCCTAAGGCTTAAAGAGTCTCACGCCAAGATCTTTATGATCAGAGAGGTCTTTTACCTTGAAAGGATCCAGAGATCTCTGAAAATCACATCCTAGAGACTAGTTACCCTTTTCCAAACGCCATGGTAGTTTAGGGGACTAGTTAAGCCATGTTTTTGAAATCTAAGTTCATTGCCCTTCAACCTCTCTTTCCACCAAACACCATGGGTTTGGAGGAGAGGATGAAGGAGTGATCTATACCGCAAGCCACGGATGGATCTTGTTTTGTTTTCAAGGCTTAGAGAATCTCACAAAGTGAGTAGATCTAAAGTTTTCAACCCAAGCTCGGACCTTTGAAACCCCTAACCATGAATCTCAACCCTAGACCCTTCTTTCTTCTTACATCTTCATTAAACTTTGCTTGATACTCGTCACATCCTGGTCATTAGTTTTGGTGCACTTGCATTTTTAGACGAGATCGATCGTTGTTGCTCGATCTAGTGGTCGATCCCGTGGTCGATCCACTAGTCAATTTTTATAAATTCATAGCTTTGCATTTTAATCATTCTGTTTGTTCCTAGTGGTAGTTTGATCATCTCTGGTATTTTTAAAATAGTTTTGTATTCCATTTGGTTGCTACATATAGTTTTTAGGATTTTCACAAAATCGCTTGTCATTTGCTTAGCTTTACACTGCCCTTGCATTCTCTTTGCACTTTCTAGCTTCTAGGATTGGATTGATTCCTCTTGCATTGTGCTACAACTGTATGCTGCTTGAGTTTTGTAACCTCCTGTTGCATAACATCACACCTAAGAAAAATCTTGTTATCAAATGGCGCCGTTGCCATTCTAGGAGTGTTAGAAAGCATAGAGATTTGGGGTTTAGTACAGACTAAGCCTTTACTTTGTTTAAGTTACTAATATCTCTACTCACAAACGTGTGTCTTTCAGGTACATGAATCTTCGTTCAAGGGGAGACAACAATCTACTTCAACCCTTGGACAACTTTCATCAACTTGGTCATTCACGGCAAAGAAGAGTACGAGAACAAGCTAGAGCTTTTGAGGAGATTGTTCAGAACGATTTGGTTGAATTTGAAGCTATGGCTGAACACAAGCATCCAGAGGGACCTCGTCCAGCTCAAGGGGTAGAAGAGAAGAGATGGTAGAGGTGTTTATGGATGACTTCTCGGTCTATGGTGCGTCCTTTTCTGCGTGTTTGTTGAATCTTTGCAGGGTACTAAAGCGTTGTGAGGAGACAAACTTGGTACTTAATTGGGAAAAATGCCACTTCATGGTTAAGGAGGGGATCATGCTTGGACATAAGATATCAGAGAAGGGTATTGAAGTCGACAAAGCAAAGATTGATGTGATGACAAACCTTGAGCCGCCAGTTAATGTCAAAGGGGTGAGAAGCTTCTTGGGACACGCCAGCTTCTACAGGCGCTTCATTAAAGACTTCTCTAAGATTGCACGCCCTCTCACTCGGCTGTTGTGCAAGGAGGCTGATTTCGTTTTTGATGAGGAGTGTTTGTAAGCTTTCGTGACCATCAAGGAGGCCCTAGTATCCGCGCTTATAGTTCAAGCACCGGACTGGACACTACCCTTCGAGATTATGTGTGATGCTAGTGACTACGCCGTAGGAGCCGTTCTAGGCCAAAGGAAGGATAAAGAAGCTGCACGTGATATACTATGCTTCAAGAACCTTGGATGACACGCAAACGAGGTACACCAATACTGAGAAGGAGCTATTGGTGGTTGTATTCGCCTTTGAGAAGTTCAGGGCTTACCTCGTGGGTTCCAAGACCATAGTTTACACGGATCACATAGCTTTGCGTTATATCTATTCCAAGAAGGACACTAAGCCAAGGCTTTTGAGATGGATCCTCTTGCTTCAAGAATTTGACATGGAAATCAAGGACAAAAAAAGGATAGAGAACGGCGTTGCTGACCATCTCTCTCGGTTAAGGATCAACGAGTCTCTTCCTTTAGACGATTCTCTCCCCGAGGAACAACTCATAGCAATCACTACGGCTGTTTGTGGGAGCTTAGAGGGGCAGTTTGAGGAAGTTTTGAGCTTCAAAGAGGAGGATTTCCCTTGGTACGCGGATATTGTGAACTACTTTGCATGTGGGGAAGAGCCGTCGCATCTTGACAACTACCATAGGAAGAAGTTCATGAGAGACGTGAGCCACTACTATTGGGATGACCCCTATCTATACAAGAGAGGAGTAGATAGCCTGTACAGAAGAGGCGTGACAAAGGAGGAAGCAAGAGATATCATCTTTCATTGCCACAGATCTTTGTATGGAGGGCATTTTGCTTCATTCAAAACCGCCACTAAGGTCTTACAAGCCGGCTTCTGGTGGCCGTCCATCTTCAAAGACACCCATGAGTTCGTGATGAGCTGCGAGGCATGTCAAAGAGCAGGGAATATTACTAAGAGGAACGAGATGCCCCAAGTTCCCATATTTGAGGTATATGTCTTTGACGCGTGGGGCATAGACTTCATGGGGCCATTTCCTTGATCATACGGCAACAAGTTCATACTAGTAGCTGTTGACTACGTCTCTAAGTGGGTTGAGGCCATTGCTTCCCCAACAAACGACTCTAAGGTGGTGATCAAGCTCTTTAAGAGCATTATTTTCCCGAGGTTTGGAGTTCCCAAGGTGGTGATAAGCGACGGAGGGAGCCATTTCATCAACAAGCTGTTTGAGAATCTGCTAAAGAAGTATGGCGTGAAGCATAAGGTAGCTACGCCTTACCATCCTCAAACGAGTGGCCAAGTGGAAGTCTCTAACCGTCAGATCAAGGCGATACTCGAGAGAACAGTTGGGACAACTCGGAAAGATTGGGCAGTGAAGTTGGATGACGCTTTGTGGGCGTACCGGAGTGCTTTCAAAATGCCTATTGGTACCACTCATTTCACTCTTCTCTACGGTAAAGGGTGTCATCTTCCTGTTGAGTTGGAACATAGGGCGTTGTGGGCTGTGAAGCGATTGAATTTTGATCTGAAGACGGCTCAGGAGAACCGGTTGATCCAGTTGCACGAGCTTGATGAGCTAAGGCTGGACACTTACGAAAGCGCTAGGATCTACAAGGAGCGTACCAAGGCTGCTCATGACAAGAAACTGGTGCCTAAGGAGCTTAAGTAAGGGAGTTTGGTGCTGCTTTACAAATCGAGGCTCAAGCTCTTTCCAGGGAAGCTGAAGTCACGGTGGAGGGGTCCGTATGAAATCAAGGAAGTATTACCTTACAGAGCTGTCACGTTGGTCGGCAAGAGTGAGAGTGCATTTACAGTGAATGGACACAGGGTTAAGCCATACATGGCGAGTGCATTTGACAAGGAGAGCACCTCAATGCTTCTCCAGGACCCACCATCTTCCTAAACCAAGTAAGGTCTAGCTAAAGACGTTAAAGAAAGCGCACTTGGGAGGTATTTCCATGACTATCCTATACATATTTTTACTTTATTTATTTTCCTGTTTTATGTTTTTGTCTTATGAGTGTGTAGGAAAAAGTGTGAGAGACGCAGGACATGATCCATGTTCAAAAAGGAGTAAGAAAGGGGCGAGTATAAGCTAAAGATCGAGTGCTAGATCGACTCATCCTGGTTCGATCTTTGCTAGATCGGGCTGGTGAATCGAGAGGAGCCAGTCGAACTAGACGAGATCGAGTAGACAGATCGAGTGACAAACTTCTTGGAGTTTAGATCGATCGATCCAAAAATGGATCGACCGATCTATTTTCTCTCGGGAAAGTCCCTCATAGACAGATCGATTAGTCAACTCGATCCGCCACTCAATCCAAGCTAAATCGACCCCTGAATCGATAGCATGGCTCGATCACGAGGACTTAGTCGTGATTTCAAAAACTTAAGGAACGAGAGAGCCAATCGATCCACGACTCGATTCAAATCGAATCGTGTCCTAAATCGAGTAACCCTCTCGATCCAAGCCATTATGGGCATGAGATCGAGTCCTAGATCGACCAACATTTTCATTTCCCTCCTTTACTCTTTCCCTCCAGTTTTTGAATTCAAAACTTGGTCAAAGCAAGCATCTTTGACCATGAAAGATGCGCCTTGACCAAGACTTTTGTCAGAAAACCATTTCTCTCACCCATAGTTTTGTTTTGTTGGTCTTTAAATGTTTTCAACCACCTTCACACTCTCTCATTCTTGTTTTCTCGAGCTTCTGAGTAAAGAGAGTGTGAGTTATTTATTTTTCAAAGACCAACAAGCATTCTTAACAATCCTTGCAAAGGTATTTTTGGGTTTTTTTTGAGAAATCCTTTTGGAAAATCTCCTTTTATCTCGCAATTGATTGTTTTAGATGCTAGGGCGGTTTTGAATTTTTAAATTTAGCTTAATAATAGGAAAAATTCTGGATTTTCTAGTATCTCTAGATTTGATTCTCTATTATTTTGCTATATTTTTTTTATAAATTCCCCAAAATTTTAGGGTGTTAGCTATCGACTTTCTTCTTTGTTTCTCTCTTTCTCTCAACATATCGCATATTCGCTCATAGCTTTGCTCGAGAACTTTGTTTCAGGTGCAATGGCCCCCAAGAGAACGAGAGAAGAGATAGCACAAGAGGGTGAAGGTCAGGAGGTAGCTGTTTAAGAAAGGGTTCGATGGAGTAAGGATGAGAAAAAGGATAAGAAGCGGCTGGAAAGGCTTCGGTTCGAGCCTACTAAGTTTGCGGACCGGGAGCTGCTGTTCAAGCTAGGGATCCTAGGAGATTTTGACCAACTCCTCAAGAACATTGGCCTAAGATGTCTGTCACGAATGGATTGCCCAACCATTCCAGAAGTGACAATAGACTTCCTTGCCACATTGGAGTTCCGTTACGAGAACCCTAGCGCCCATGTTCCTTCACAAGGCCGTCTCTCTTTCAAGGTTGGACGTCAAGCTTTCAGCCTCTCAATCCCCGAGCTGTGTCAAGCATATGGTCTCAACGCAGTCGCCACCAAGATCGAGTTCCCCTCTTTCACGCGAGCAAACGATTTTTGGGACCTGATCAGCAACGAAGACTACAAGGCCAACACCGCCAAAATCAAGAGAGTGAGAAGCCCGGTGCTGAGGTACACCTTGAAGCTGATCGCCAACACATTCAGCGGACGGTTAGTTGCTCCCACGGTCACGAAGACCGAGCTTTGCTTCTTGTTCCAAGGCGTGAAGCATTTGTTGTGTGATCCGGCGGAGAATGATGAGCCTATGGAGGATGAACTCGGTGATGACGTGAACTATGGATGCGTACTTGCTGCCTATTTAGTGAAGTACAAGGCATATGCCTTGCGGTGCATACAAGCCAGCGTACCAATACACAATTTCACACCCGTCCCGGCTAGAGCTTTCATGGATGAGATCTACATGAGGAAAATCGACAGCTTGGGATGCACGCCAGCAGAAGGGTTCTACGCTTATCTTTTCATCGACGACGAACATGAGAAGAGAGTGTGCATCCTGCCAAACAAGGACGAGACCGAGCTGCTTGGTGTTGGGAACATCGAGTTCTTGCCAACCGTAGAAGAGTGCTTTGCTCCTCTAGGAGGAACGCCTGCCCCAGCGATTACTCCACGTCCAAGGTCTGAGTCCCCAGCCACGGAAGATGAGATGCCCGAGGCTTACACCCTTCCCAAGATAGATTTCGAGCCGAGAACCACAACGGAGAAGTTCCTAGCATCTGTTGTGGAGATGCAAAGGAAAATCAACAAATGTCAAGGCAAAATGCTCAAGAAACTTGCCAAGAAGGTCAAATCGCTTCAAGAAGGCTCACCTAAGAAAGCTGCAAGTGAAGAGGTTCAACAACACGAGAAGAGGAGGCTTTCAACCGGTGGAGTTGTCATCCGTGAGACTCAAGGAAGCAACATTCAACCGGCGCGTCTCTCTCTTCAAGAGCCAGGCTCCAAAGGCAAAGCTGTAGTATCTAGCTCCTCTGGAACATCCTCAAGTTCCAGCCGAGACTAGACCCGAGGTAACAACCTTCTTCCATTGTACATACCGCTCATGTTTGCTTCTTTTTGCTTTGTGTTTTGGTGCTCCTTTGAATTTGTTTGCCACCGGGATGGTGTCAAGCAAGTTTGGGGGAGTATGTGTGTGGTATAACATGTGTTTTCTGATCTTATTTTCCTTTTAGCATCCTTGAGTCTTCATTGCATGAAAAATTGGTAAAATTTTTAAAAAATTTCACAAAAATTCATGTAGTTGCATTCATCTTGTTAAGCATTTTAGGATTGAGTCTAGAATTTCAAAGCATCCAGGTTGTTCACATTTGCATAAGGGGTTAGAGTTTTCTTAAAAAGGTGTTTTGAACTCATGAATTGTTTCATTGCCCTAGTTAGTAGTTCTCTAATGCTTTGCTCATATTTTGAAAGTAAGTTCTTACCATGCTTGGATCACTTGCTATGATTTTCGTGACTTGAATTGAACTCTCATGATTTGAAACTTGTCCTAATATGTGAAAATCTTAATCTGAAATTTTAATTATCATCCTTATGCATTTGAAAATGAACACATGGATTTAAAAATATTTAGGCTCTCTTCTCCCTTTAACCACTCTTTGTGAGCCTAAGTAGAACTCCCACCTTGACCTTTACCTTTCTTTGAAGCAAAGCTTTCTTGAGTGACATCATTGTAAGGCCTTTTTCCGGTTTGAGCTTAGCATAAAGTGTTAGGTTTAGGCAACATGATTAGGTTCTCATATGACTGCTAGCTTCGCATTTTGAAGCTAGATGTAGGCTTAGGATAAGTTTGGGGGATCATTGGGGTTGCTTTCATGCTTTCATGCTATCGATTTCAAAAGAGTTTGGTATTTGAAGTAAGAAAAAGGTTTTAAGTGAAAGGTTTGTGTTTAGAATTGTTTATGCTCTAATAATTTCAGAAGATAGCTCTCTCAAAAAAAATATAAAAAATAAAAATAAATAAATAAATAATAATAAAGAGAAAAGGAAAGAGCCTAAGTGCCAAAATAAAAGAAAAGAAAAAGAAAGAAGAAAATAAAGGGAGCTATCAATAAGAAAAATATAAATAGCTAAGTATTTTCAAAACTTTTTCACTAACCTAAATGAGTTAAAATGATTTCCGTTTTGTTTTGGGGATTGCTAAGCTTTTGCTTTGAGAAAAGGGTAGATTCTATGTGGTGAGTGAGCTTAAAAGAAAATAAATGAGAGGGGTTTAGGATTATTGTTAGTTTACATGGGTAGATGAGAATCTGATCATGTATGCATTAATTGCCTTCACCTTTAGCATTATGCATAAAGTTCTTACCATTTTTTGAGAAAAACCCTTGTTTTAATAAAAAAACCCTTTTCAAATTAGATTATTCTATGCTCATAACATGCACCCTTAGCCAAATGTGTTCTACTTTAAAATGCATAAGTTTGATTCATGGTTCGGATATTAATGAATGTTAAAGGATGAGTTTCTTTGATTGTTAGGAATAGGAGAGTCATGATCTGAATTTCTTTGTGTGATGAGTATGGCTAAGTTCTTTGGAGTATGAGTATGCGCATTGCATTTTAGAACTAGTAACTAGGACATTGAGATTGATTCATTTGAAAGGCACCTTTGCAAGAAGCTTAAACCCCCGTCTGTTCTAAAACCTCTCTTCCTTTCTTTTTTCTGTTGCTTGAGGGCAAGCAAGAAGTAAGTTTGGGGGAGTTGATATTGCTGCATATTGAATGTATTTTGCGTACATATAATTTAGCTTTTCATGCACTTACATCACACTTTAGGCTAGATTGCATCACTTTAGGTCCTAGAGCATTCTTGCACCCGCATACGCATGTTCCTTGCATTTTGCATCATATTCAAGTTGTTTTTGGCTACTTTGGAGTCGTGGAGGTTCGTGGACGTGCTGAGGCTAGTGTGGAGATTCGTGGGAACATCGGATGTTTGCTAAGGACCAGAGATAGGGGAGCAGATCGAGCACGGCCGGTCGATCTAGATGAGATCGACCAGAAGATCGAGTAGTCCTTCTGATCCAAGAAATCTGATCAAGACACAGATCGAGTGAAGCAATCGATCAAGTGGTATGGACGTAAATGATGCCATGCAGAGAGAGAGCCGGATCGAGTCTACCACTCGATCCGCCAAAGATCGATACCAAGATCGGATGCAACACTCGATCCACCGGAGAAGATCGAGACACAGATTGAGTTGAAGACACGATGTCCGAAGATGATCGAGCAGCATGCTCGATCTTGAGGTCGATCTCAGTCCTTTAAACCGTTTTTGGCCGCTAGCAAAGGGGGGACCATCGAGCTGTTTGGCCTACTTTGGGAAGGAGGCGATGATCTTTTCCCACTTACTTTTCATTCTGATCTTTTTATGCTTTTTTCTCTCTAGTTTTGAGACGATACGCCATTGTTAGACCTTAGAGCTTTTTCTTTGAATCTTGATATTTTAAGTTTAATCAATCGTTTTTATGTTTATGAGTTTATCGTTCATGCTTATTTCGGTTATTTCCATGTGTAGCGAGTAGTTTCATTTGGGTTTCGGGGTTGAGAGGATTCACGGGGTCTAAAGGGTTTTCAAGTTTGTTGTTTTCTCGTTCTTAATAGCTTTCTCTTCTAGGATGTTGAGTTCCTAAGGCTTAAAGAGTCTCACGCCAAGATCTTTATGATCAGAGAGGTCTCTTACCTTGACAGGATCCAGAGATCTCTGAAAATCACATCCTAGAGACTAATTACCCTTTCCCAAACGTCATGGTAGTTTAGGGAACTAGTTAAGCCATGTTTTTGAAATCTAAGTTCATTGCCCTTCAACCTCTCTTTCCACCAAACGCCATGGGTTTGGAGGAGAGGATCAAGGAGTGATCCATACCGCAAGCCACGGATGGATCTTGCTTTGTTTTCAAGGCTTAGAGAATCTCAAAAAGTGAGTAGATCTAAAGTTTTCAACCCAAGCTCGGACCTTTGAAACCCCTGACCATGAATCTCAACCTAGACCCTTCTTTCTTAGCATTCTTACATCTTCATTAAACATTTGCTTGATACTCGTCGCATCCTGGTCATTAGTTTCGTTGCACTTGCATTTTTAGACGAGATAGATCGTTGTTGCTCGATCTAGTGGTCGATCCCGTGGTCGATCCACTAGTCGATTTTTATAAATTCATAGCTTTGCATTTTAATCATTCTTTTTGTTCCTAGTGGTAGTTTGATCATCTCTGGTATTTTTAAAATAGTTTTACATTCCATTTGGTTGCTACATATAGTTTTTAGGATTTTCACAAAATCGCTTGTCATTTGCTTAGCTTTACACTGCCCTTGCATTCTCTTTGCAGTTTCTAGCTTATAGGATTGGATTGATTCCTCTTGCATTGTGCTACAACTGTATGCTGCTTGAGTTTTGATAACCTCCTGTTGCATAGCATCACACCTAAGAAAAATCTTGTTATCACCTTGGCCTGCAGCGCCAGCAGTAGCATTCCATTGTTCTTCTTCTTCTTCTCTGATCTCTTAAGTGTGCTCCTCTTCTTCTTCATTGTCTTCTTCTTCTTCTACTGTAGGAATAGGGCCGCCTGTGTAGAGCTCCTCCTCACTCAAGTTGAAGTTGATGTTTGTTATTGTGGTGAAGGAGGTTAGCTTTGGGTTTGGGAGAAGGACTCTCACATGCTACAAGTGATTGTTCAGGAAATTATAAACATACTTGCCCTGGACACTCTTCTCAAGAAAATGACTTCTCTTCAGTACTCCATATCTATCCAGACAGGAGCTAGAGCATCTTCAGCATGCTCCTCAAGGATCACATCACAAGCTAATAGAATTGCTGTTACAACTCCCCCAATGTGCAGTTGTGGGTTCTTCTCCCTTCATCCCTTGTTGACATTCCAGCTCTGGTATGTTTGCAGCTGCTCCAACAACAGTCTTATAAGGCATGGGAGCTTGCTTGGTGGAGGAAATTCCACTGCATATCTGCTGGTGCCTGGACCTGAGTGCAATCCATTGTAGAGGAAGTCTCTCTTCTTGCCAGTTAGGTGTGAGGTTTCTTTCCTTGCAAAAAATTTGTTTGCAAGCACCTTGTGTGCATATCTAACTGCAGGATGCTTCAAGTGTTGGTTCCTTATAGCCCCAGCTTTGAATTCCTCTACTCCAATTGCCTCCCAAAACCTTGTGTACTGTGATTCATGGATTAAGAACTTCTTCCCTCTTTGAAAGTAGGTGCTTAGCCCCTGCGCCCTAGAGAGTTCTTGGAATGTGATTTTGAACTTCTGCTTTTCAAGCTTTAAAGAAATCAATCCATCATGGTCAGGGAGCTCACTCTTCTCATAATAAACCACCTTGAGGGTGGAGAGGAATTGATGAGTGAAGCGCTCATAGGATGGGAGAGGCTGTAGTAGCTCTGTAAGCCCCATCTATTCATAGGTGCAGATGCAGTCATCATAGATTCCCAGCTCCTTCATTGTGGAGGGGCATGGGTATCTTGTTGGCTTGAAGGTGCATCTACTAGATCCCTCCATGAGTTCCCTAGCACTGTACTTCATGGGTGGAACTTCTTCCTCAACAGCTTTTCCCTTGCCTCTCTGCTTGGCGCTTTTATCCTTAGCTGGCCTCTTTCCAGCGGCCTTGGATGAAGTCTCAGCAGCTTTGCCCTTTCCTTTTTCTTGCCTTACTGTTGGAGATGTTGGTGCTCCCTGAGGAGCTTTTCCCTTTTTCCAGCAGCTATGTTTGTTCTTCCCATGGTACCTTCAAAAGCAAAGCTTGAAAACAAGGTAAGTGAAAGAATAAAAGCTGAAGAACCAAATAGCTGAAAGCTTTTAATGGAGAAACTCTTAAGCTAAGAAAAGTCTAACAAGTCCTAACAACAAGCTTAAACTTATTCAAAGCAAGAAGAGTTCAAAAGCTAGCAACTAAATAAGCTAGAATGCACATTTGGTAAACAGTTATACATGACATTCTAGCAAAATGGTTCTTAGGCAAAAGAGATGATGATCTTGCAAAAGGATGAAGATGAACAAGCAATGAGGTAAATAGATACTAATCAGAACTTCAACATCTAGCTTGATATCTCATTACAAATCCAAATTGCAAAACCATAGCACAACAATCAAAACTAAACACTGCTTGCTCTTAAAAACTTCTTACTAAGCGATTTTAACATAAGCTAAAAGTAAGAGCAAAGAGAGATAGTTTAGGAAGCAAACCTTTAGTGAGCTTCTGAACACATAAAAAAAGCAATAAAAGAGAAAAAGAACTAGTTGTTTCGAGCTTTAGGTGAGAAGAAGAGTGAGTTTAAGTGTGAAGAGAAGTGAAGAAAGTTGTTGCTTAAATAGAGAGAAAAGAGAGGAAGCCAAAGGAATCAAAGGTTGGTGAGGGAACATAAAGAATCAAAACTGTGGGGGACAAAAACAAAAGTGTTCAGAAGCTAGGAAAGAGGTCAGATGGAATCCCATTTAAAAATTCAAACTCCTTTGGCTCCAAAACAAAGGAGGTAAAAAATTTTAAAAGTTGAGATACTTACCTCGGATGGAGTTTCGGTCACTAATGACCGATATTACTAACCGAAATTGCATTTTCGGTCATGAGTGATCGACACTAGAGACTGACGTGCTTCCTGGGATTAGTATCGGTCATCAGTGATCGACACACTTGACTGAAATAAATCCGGCATGATTGTGTCGATCTTGAGTGATCGATACTGGTGACCGATATGATTCCAAGAATCTCATCGATCACCAGTGATCGATACCCTGGACCGAAAATCATACGGTGTGTTTATGTCGATCAAGTATGATCGATATGTATAACCTAAATTTGTCCTGCTTTCAAAACTTCTTTCCATA
Organism: Thlaspi arvense; assembly: GCA_911865555.2. Taxonomy (NCBI): domain Eukaryota; kingdom Viridiplantae; phylum Streptophyta; class Magnoliopsida; order Brassicales; family Brassicaceae; genus Thlaspi; species Thlaspi arvense. Next base: position 20,725,143 of record OU466860.2, read on the forward strand.
TCGGTCACAAGTGACCGATATGTTGACTGGTATAGACTGGCTCCACTGATATTGGTCAATCTTGATCGATACTGATGACCAAAAATCTGTGTATCGATCTGTCATGACCGATACAAATGACTGATATCAGCCAGAATACACCTGTTCTTTGTCCCCATCAGACTTTCTCAAACCCCAGTTCGAAATCCTGTTTCTATACACAAAAACAAAGCATAAAAGATGAACTAGAAAGCATAATATATACAAAAGGATACCATGGGAGAACCTCCCAAGTGTGCTTGTTTAAAGTCACTAAGCTTGACTTTGATTACCTCTTTAGTTGAGGTGAGGAGAAGGAGTCTTGGAACTCCTTGGTGGTGGCTTGCTCCTTTGGACTCTAGCAGAAACTCCATTCATCTTTATCTTGGCAAAAGGCATAGTCTTTCCCTCTTGCTGAAGCTTGAAGATGAACTATCCCTTCTTAGAGACCCTTAGTTGCAAAACCAGCTCCCCCTTTGTAAGTATCCAACTTGATCTCATTTAGATTCTTGTAACCAACCACTTCAAGGACCTCCTTTTCGGCGGTGTCTTCAAACAACATGGCCAAGCAGCAGCCATCAAAACTCTTTCCTTGGTAGCCTTCAAACTCTGGCCAGTTCTTTCCAAGTTGCTTCAGCTTCTTGATCTCCATTGAGAAGGCTTGCTCATTCTCCAGCTTATTCCCCTTGGAGTCAAACCTTAGAACTTTCTTCTTAGTCAGCTTCAGCTCAATAGTGCATTCCTTAGCATTAAACACTGCTCCAGCTGAGGCCAAGAAAGGTCTTCCTAGTATGATAACATTCTTTATATGCCCTTCCACATCAAGCACCAGGAAATCAGTGGGAATGGTCACTCCTTCTATCATCATTGGCACATCCTTAAGACTCCCAAGTGGTTTCTTCACTGTCCCATCAGCTATAGTAAGGGATACATTACTTTCCTGAAATTGAGTGTAGCCAAGAGCTTTAGCAGTAGAGGATGGGAGAAGATTGATACTTGCTCCAAGGTCACAAAGACAGCTCTTGAAAGTCTGCCCCTTAAGTTCACATGGGAGAGTGAAACAGCCTGGATCTCCAAGTTTTTTGAAAGTGAGCTCCTTAACCTCAGGTGTTCCAGTCTTCTCCCTTAGCTTCTCAAGTTCTTCTTGGCCATTCAAACCCCTCAACTCCATTTGAGCAGCATATAGAGTTTCATACTTCTGAACTAGCTGTTTCTTGAACCTTCCTGGAAAAGGGATGGTTGGTTAATAGACAGGAAGAGCAGCTGTTTGAGGTTTCTCTTTATCATCAGCAGTTTCCATCAAGTAGTCCTTTATGTTGTCAACAACTTCATGTGGCGCCCACCACTCTTCATCATCTGAGTTTTCCCTATCTCCAAAGGGTTCTTCTTCTTCTCCCCCCCCCCCCCCCCCCAATTAGAGGTTCAGTGTCCTCAGTGAACAAGTAGAGGAACTCTTCAATGATAGCCTCCTCTTCAGCAGAGAAGCTTCCTTCTTCTAGCACAATAGCATTGCAGAACTCCTTTGGAACTGTCCTTGTGGCTTGGGACCAGCTATTCTTTTGTTGTTCTCTAGTGTTTTGACTCTTGCAGCCAACCCATCAAACTTGTTGGTAAGCTCTACATACACTGAATCAATTTTGTTATGCACTTCTGCAAACATCTTGTTCATTTCCAAGGTTGTAGTGACTTGAGTGTTGATCATTTGCTGCATGAGGGTCTTGAGGTCAGGGTCTTGAGAGCTATAGGAAGCTTGTCCTTGTGATTGGGCATTGAATCCTGGAGGGTTGTAGGGCGCTCTTGGCTGATAGTTGTTGTTCCTCTGCTGGAAACCTTGATTTTTGTAGGGAACAAAAGGTCTTGGGGCAGCTTGCTGATGCTGTTGAGGGTAAACCTGATCTTGTGGGTTGGCAACATTGTTGCTCCTGTAGGACAAGTTGGGATTGGGTCTGTAGTTCCCATAGTTGTTGTAGCCACTTTGATTTCCCAAATAGTTCATCTCCTCAACTTGGCATTGCTCCTGATCATCAAGCTGAACCATGTCTCCCACAAAGTGAACCTCTTTCTTTTCCCTTAGCAACAAGTCCAGGTTCTCATGTAGAGACTTGATTTCATTCTTGCTAGATTCTAACTCATCCTTGGCACTCCTTGGTGCTCTGTCAAATTCTTCATTGTAGTTTCCATCAGACTGAGCCAAGTTCTCTACTAACTCCAAACCTTCATCTACATCTTTTGACAGGAAGTTCCCATTGGAGGCTGTGTCCAGGAGCATTCTGATCTTAGGCAAGGCTCCTCTGTAGAGAGTGGATATCAAAGAGGCTTGTGAGAAGCCATGATGAGGGCATTGCAATGTGTAACCCTTGAATCTCTCCCAAGCTTCTCCAAAGCTTTCATTGTTCCTCTGTGCAAATCCTGAGATCTCATTCCTTATCCTAGCAGTTCTGGAAGTGGAGAAAATTTTTGCTAGAAAGGCTTTCTTGCATTCATCCCAGCTGGTGATACTTCCTTGGGGAAGGTGTTTCTCCCACTGATGTGCTTTGTCTCCTAGGGAAAAGGGAAACAATCTGAGCTTGAAGCCATCTTCACTTACTCCATTTATCTTTGTGAGGGAGCACAGCCTGTCAAAATTGTCCGAATGATCTAGAGAGTCTTCAAGTGGTAACCCATGGAATTTGCTGCTCTGAACCATTGAAATCAATCCAGACTTGATTTTGAAGTTGCTGTTTTGGACAGCTGGTGGAATGATACATGTCCTGTTGTTGTACGCATTTGGTGCATCACCAGCGCCAATAGGTCTAGCTGCTCTTGGAGCTTCTGCAGCGCCTCTTGGTCCTTGATCACCCTGTAAGCCTTGAACACCTTGATGTCCTTGTATACCCTGAGCGCCTGCAGCTCCGGGAGGACCCTGAAATCTGATGTCATCGATGACTTGATCCTGATTGTTCATACCAAGTCTTTGCAAGTGTTGCTGCCTTTCTTGATGTCTCCTTGCTCTCTGTCCTCTATCCAGCAGATTGATGTTGTTTATGAAATCCACAAGATTGCTTGAACCTCAAGATCTCAAGTTCATATACCTGAAAGACAGAAGTGAGAGTCAAAGAGAATTAGTAACCAAAAAAAATTAAAAGCCTGATCTTAAAGATTCTACAAACTCTAATGATTCAAACTGATTCCCAAATGACAACGGTGCCAAATTGATACAAGATTTTGTGAGGTTCTTGTCCCAATCACCCAGGTGAGTTCTTCTTAAGCTTTTTGATCTTTTGAGCAAGCTTTTTTATCATCTTGCTCTGCCACTTGTTCACCTTCCTTTGCATCTCCACAACAGAGGCGCAAAACACTCCTCTACACTCGGCAAGAACTCTACATTACCAACTCCTTGCAGCTCGGTTTCCTCCTTATTCGGTAAGATGCAAACTCGCTTCTCATTCTCAGAGTCAATGAACAAGTAGGCGTAGAAACCCTCGACTGGCGTGCGTCCCAAGCTATCCGTGTTCCTCATGTAGATATCATCCATAAAAGCTCTCTCCGGAATAGGAGTGATGTCTTGAAGCGGTACGCCAGCTTGCACAAACAAGGGGTGAGAAAGCCTCCTATAAGCGCCGAGCTTGCCTTGCATCGCAAGGCATATGCCTTGTCTTTCACCAATGAGGCAGCTAGGATACACCTATAGTTCACATCGTCACCGAGCTCATCCTCCATTGGCTAGTCATTCTCCTTAGGATCGCACAAGAGGTGCTTCACGCCTTGGAACAAGAAGCAAAGCTTGGTCATGGTGACTGTGGGAGCTATGGACCGTCTACTGAAGGTATTGGCGATGAGTTTGAGCGTGTATCTCAGCACCGGACTCCTCACTCTCTTGATCTTCGCCGTATTCGCCTTGTAGTCATCGTTGCTTATGAGATCCCACAAGTCATTGGCTTGAGTGAAGGAAGGGAACTCAACCTTGTTGGCTGCAGCATTGAGGCCGTAGGCTTGACAAAGCTCCGGGATTGAGAGACGAAAGGCCTGACATTTGATCTTGAAGGAGATGTGGCCTTGAGGAGTAGGGATGCTCGGGTTCTCATATGCGAACTCCAAAGTGGCTAGGAAATCGATTGTCACCTCGGGAAAGGTTGGGAAATCCATTCGTGATAAGCACCTAAGCCCTATGTTCTTGAGGAGTTGATCAAAGTCTCCCAAGATCCCCATCTTAGACAGAAAACCCCTATCCACGAACTTTGTTGGTTCGAACCGAAGCCTTTCCAGCCGTTTCTTGGCTTGCTTCTCCTCTTTAGACCATCTGACCCTCTCCTGAACCACTTCTTGAGCCTCTCCCTCTTGTGCTGTCTCTTCTCTCGTTCTCTTGGGAGTCATAGTACCTGAAACACAATTCTCAAACAAGAGAATGAGCAAAGGCGGCGAATATTGAGAGAAAAACTAGGCAAGAAAGAAAAATTTCTAATTAATAGCCAAGATTTTAGGGGATTTTATAAAAAATTGTAGCTAGATAACAGAAAAGAAAATCTAGAGATAGAATTTAATCTAGAATTTTTCCTAATATCTAGCTATATCTAAAAATTTTCCTAATTTCCTAGCAAATCATTCCCTAAATCACAACAGAAAAGGATTTTCTTGAAAGATTAAGCAAGCAAATCAAATAACACGAAAATACCTTTCAGTTTAGAGGAAAATAAAATGCACAAGTCTTAAAAACTCAAATTTGCTCTCTCTCTCTCTCTCTCTCTTTGTTTTGATAGGGCTTTCAAAGTGAAGAAACAAAAGAGAGAAAGAGAGGTTTTAAAGACAAGAAAATTTTTGACACATGGAAGAGTGATTTCTGACAAAAGCTTGGTCAAGGCACATTTTTCATGGTCAAAGATTCCTGCCTTGACCAAGATTTGAATTTAAAAACAGGAGGGAAAGAAGAAAAGAGGGAAAATAAATTGTTACCTCAGCACAAGATCGAGTCCATTTGGTCGATGTAGGACTCGATCTCATGCCTATAATAGCTAGGATTAAGAGGTTTGATCGATCAGGGACTCGATGCAAATTGCATCGAGTCTTAGATCGATTGTACTGATACACAAGTTTTTGAGGCTCTTGAATGTCAATCACCCTTACACTTGTACTAGTCAGTTGTAGTGTAGTATGGGTTTTATGTCAATCCAATGGGAAGAGTTAAAAACAGAAGAGTTGAGAGTAAAATCTATAAGTCAAGCAAGCAGAGAATTGGTTTTGTTGCCTAAGCAACAGTTCTAGCAACCTAAGTGAAACAAGCAACAAAAGAAGTGAAAGCAAAAGCAAACTAAGCAGTTCTAAACAAGAAAATCAGAGTAAAACAGAGCAAAACAGAGCAAATCCGAGATTCAAATAAGAGAAAGACAAGTCTCTAGATGTGGTTATTGACTTTGGGGAATTTCAAGCATTAACTAAGGCTGTTTCAAACTACATTGATCAAGCAAGCAATGGTGATTCCTAGACATAGAGTTCACACTTCAGCTAGTTAGATCCAATCTCTTGGCAAATAACCCTTTGCTAAACATTCTAACAAGAACTAACTCTCATTAGTGCTAAAGCATCAAGCAAGCATGATTAAACAACTCTATTCAAGTCAAAATGCTCCTCAAACAGTCAATCTCTTGAGCCAAGGCCAGCAAATCCTCTATTAAACATGATCAGCATTTCATCAAACACTTGGTGGGCATAAGAGAAAGCTAACAACTTAGACAAGTTTGATCAAGACTAATCTAGCATGAATAACAGATTAATTGAGAGGAACCCATGAACTGAAGCACTTAACAAGCCTTAATCAAGCCTTAAATCCCCCTAATCTAGAAATCCTAAGATAACTACTCACTCATAATCATGTTTAACACCAAATCACAGAGGGAAAGGATGCTAATCATGATTAAAAGAAAAATTAAAGGAAGATTAAAGCAAATACTTGATTATATTAAACATAGCAAAGAAATTATCATACAAACTTAAAGGAAGTGCTCAAGAACAGTAAAATGACATGACCTCTCGAAAATCTGGGAAAAGAGGCTATTTGTAGTCTAGAAAAGAAAACCCTAGAGTAATGGCATAAATGTAATTAAAAACAGGTTCGGGCTGGGTCAATATCAGTCAGTTGTGTCGACCTTCAGTGACCGAAATAGGTCCCTATAGGTCTGGAGTGATCGACACATATGACCGAAATTCATCTGGTGTGTTTGTGTCGATCACATTTGACCGATACTGGTGATCGATATGCTCCGTATCGGTCACCCTTGGCCGATACTCTCTGTGCTCTGACCGAAATCTTCTGCAGAGATCTTCTGCTGTGATCCTTCTTGCTCCCTTTTGCCCAGCTAGCATCTTGTATCATTCCCAAAACTCCTCCAAGCTCCTTTAAGCTCCAAAAGCAACTAAAAACATCCAAAATGCAAAGAAAATGCAAACTATACTCTAAATGCAACCTAAGTCTAAAAGGAGAAAAAATGGGATAAAAGCAAAGGCAAAACATGCAAAAGAGGACCAAAATATGTACTAAATGCAGCTCTAAATGGTGTAAATACAATGGATATCACAGTTGTATTCGCCTTTGAGTAGTTCAGGTCATACCTCGTAGGCTCCAAGGCCATCGTCTACATGGATCACGCGGCTCTGAGGGACATCTATTCCAAGAAGGACACTAAACCTAGACTTTTGAGATGGATCCTTTTGCTCCAAGAATTCGACATGGAAATCAAGGACAAGAAAGGGATAGAGAACGGTGTTGCTGATCACCTCTCTAGGATGAGAATCAATGAGTCTCTGCCCTTAGATGATTCGCTTTCCGAAGAACAACTCATGATGATCACTACAGCTGTTTGTGGAAGGCTAGAAGGGCAGTATGAAGAATTTTTGAGCTTCATAGAAGAGGATCTTCCTTGGTTCGCTGACATTGTAAGCTTTTTGGCATGTGGAGAGGAGCCAACTCACCTTGATCATTACCACAAGAAGAAGTTTATGAGAGACGTTGCCCACTACTTTTCGGACGAGCCCTACTTGTACAAGAGGGGCGTGCACAGTTTATACAGGAGGTGCGTAACAATGGTAGAAGCTAAGGACATTCTCCTTCACTGCCATGGCTCTTCATACGGCGGTCATTTTGCCTCATTCAAGACTGCTACAAAAGTCTTGCAAGCCGGTTTCTGGTGGCCGTCTATCTTCAAAGACGCCCATGAGTTTGTGAAGAGTTGTGAAGCCTGTCAACGAGCAGGGAACATCACCAAGCGAAACAAGATGCATCAGGTTCCTATCTTCGAGGTTGACGTTTTTGACGCATGGGGAATAGACTTTATGGGACCGCTTCCTTCTTCTTACAGCAACAAGTTCATTTTGGTGGCTGTAGACTATGTGTCTAAGTGGGTTGAGGCTATAGCTTCCCCAACAAACGATGCAAAGGTGGTGATAAAGCTTTTCAAGACCATCATATTCCCACGGTTTGGAGTCCCCAAGGTTGTAATCAGTGACGGTGGTAGCCATTTCATCAACAAGGTGTTTGAAAGCCTTCTAAGGAAGCATGGTGTGAAGCACAAGGTGGCTACACCGTATCATCCTCAAACAAGTGGGCAAGTAGAAGTCTCTAACTGACAGATCAAGGCCATACTCGAGAGGACAGTGGGTATTACTCGGAAGGATTTGGTAGCCAAGCTAGACGATCCTTTGTGGGCTTACCGGACCGCTTTCAAAACGCCCATTGGTACTACTCCTTTCACTCTTCAATACGACAAGGCTTGTCATCTTCCCGTAGAGTTGGAGCATAGGGCAGTGTGGGCAGTGAAGCAGCTCAACTACAACCTTAAGTCAGCTTAGGAGAAGCGTTTGATTCAGCTACATGAGCTTGATGAGCTACGGCTGGATGCATACGACAGTGCTAAGATCTAAAAGGAGCAGTTAAGGCTGTTCACGATAAGAAGTTGGTTCACAAAGAGCTTAAGGAAGGTAGTTTGGTATTGCTCTACAACTTGAGGCTGAAGCTCTTTCCAGGAAAGCTGAAGTCAAGGTGGTGCGGACCGTTTGAGATCAAAGAGGTATTTCCTTATGGAGCTGTTACGTTGGTAGGCAAGAGTGGGAATGCATTCTTAGTCAACGGACACTGAGTGAAGCCATACATGGTCAGTGCATTCAACAAGGAGAGCACTTCAATGCTTCTCCAAGACCTACCATCTGCCTAAACCAAGTAAAGTCTAGCTAAAGACATTAAAGAAAGCGCACTTGGGAGGCATTCTCATGTCTATCTTGTATATATTTTTGCTTTCTTTCTCTTTCAGTTTTATGTTTTTATCTTTTGAATGTGTAGGAAAAGGTATAAGGAATTGCAGGCCATGATCTTGGATCCAAAAGGAGTAAGGAGTGTCAAATATAGGCTAGAGATCGAGTGCTAGATCGACTCATCCTGGCTTGATCTTTGCTAGATCGAGCCAGTGAATCGAGAGGAGTCAGTTGATCTAGACGAGATCGAGTAGAACATCGAGTGTAACGGTCGATCATGAGAGGACAACCCGCCAATGCGTTCAGCTTGAAAAGCGAACGAGGTGTAGATCGACCGAGACACTCGATCCTCGAAAATAGATCAAGCAGTCTACTCGATCCGTCTCTCGATCTAAGCTAAAATCGACCCCCGAATCGATGATGTGGCTCGATCAAGAGGACTTAGCCAACATGCTAAAAATCAAGGAACGAGGGGTACACTCGATCCAAAGCTCGATTCAATTCGAATCGAGTCATAAATCGAGCAATCCTCTCGATCCTGACCATTATGGGCATGAGATCGAGTCCTAGATCGACCAAATGGACTCGATCTCGTGCCGAGGTAACAATTTCTTTTCCCTCTTTTCTACTTTCCCTCCAGTTTTTAAATTTAAAGACAAGCATCTTTGACCATGAAAGATGTGCCTTGACCACAGCTTTTGTCAGAAAACCACTTACCAACCCATGGTTTTGTATTTTTGTTGGTCTTTATATCTTCAACTAGAACACACTCTCTCATACTTTGTGTTTCGAGTTTTTAAAACAAGAGAGAGTGCGGTTTTTATTGTTTAAAAGATCAAAAACATCTGTTTTCAAGCTTGTTAAGGTATTTCCGAATCATTGTTCAAAATCTTTTGGAAATTTTCCTTTTTATTGTTTGCTTGAGAGCTAGATGTTAGGGAATTTAAGCGAAATTTTAAAACTAGCTAGATATTAGGAAAAATTCTGGATTTGCTCTTATCTCTAGATTTTCTCCTCTATTTTCTTGCTAAAATATTTATAAATTTCCCAAAAATCTAGGGCATTGGTTAAATCTTTTTCTTTCTTGCCTACTCTTTCTCTCGATATTTGCCGATTTGCTAATTCTCTTGCTTGAGAATCTTGTTTCAGGCACCATGGCTCCCAAAAGAACGAGAGAAGAGATAGCACAAGAGGGAGAAGGTCAAGAAGTGGGTGTTCAAGAGAGGGTCAGATGGTCTAAAGAGGAGAAACGAGACAAGAAGCGGCTTGAAAGGCTGAAGTTCAAACCAACAAAGTTCGCAGACAGAGGTTTGCTGTCTAAGATGGGGATTTTTGGGGATTTTGATCAACTCCTCCAGAAGATAGGGCTCAGGTGTTTGTCACGGATGGATTGCCCAACCTTTCCCGAAGTGACAATCGACTTCCTTGCCACTTTGGAGTTTGCGTACGAGAACCCTAGCGTCCCAACTCCTTCTCAAGGCCGCCTCTCTTTCAAGATCAAACGTCAAGCCTTTAGTCTCTCAATCCCCAAGCTTTGTCAAGCCTTTGGCCTCGATGCTGCTGCCACGAAGGTTGAGTTCCCCTCTTTCACTCAAGCAAACGATCTGTGGGACATCATAGCCGACGATGACTACAAGGCGAATACTGGAAAGATCAAGAGAGTGAGGAGTCCAGTACTGCGTTACACGCTGAAGCTGATCGCCAACATCTTCGGTGGAAGGTCAGTAGCTCCCACAGTAACCAAGACGGAGCTTTGCTTCTTGTTCCAGGGCATTAAGCATCTCGTGTGTGACCCGGATGAGAATGATGAGCCGTTGGAAGACCAATTAGGAGACGGCGTGAACTACAGATGTATTCTAGCTGCTTCACTGGTGAAATACAAGGTGTATGCCTTGAGATGCAAGGCAAACTCGTCGCTTATTGGAGGCTTCCTCACGCCCTTGTTCGTGCAAGCTGTGAACCGCTTCAAGACTTCACTCCTGTTCTGGATAGAGTTTTCATGGACGAGATACACCTAAGAAACACGTACAGCATGGGACGCACGCCAGCTGAGGGCTTCTCTGCGTATCTGTTCATTGATACGGAGAATGAGAAGAGGGTGTGTATCCTGCCAAACAAGAACGAAACCGAGCTGTTGGGAGTAGGGAACATCGAGTTTCTCCCAAGCGTAGAGGAGTGTTTTTCTCCTCTAGGAGCCACAGCCACCATTCAACAAGCTACTCGCCCAAGATCAGAGTCTCCTGCCACGGATGACGAGATTCCCAAAGCCTTTGTCCTCCCCAAGATCGATTTTGAGCCGCGGACTAAGACAGAAAAGTTCTTTGCTTCTGTTGTGGAGATGCAAAGGAAGATCAACAAATGGCAAAGTAAGGTCATGAAGAAGCTTGCCAAGAAAGTCAAGGCGCTTGAAGGGGCTTCGCCAAAGCAGGCTGCAAGTGAGGAGGTTCAACAGCCCGAGTAGAGGAGGCTTTCAACCGTTGAAGTTGTCATCCGTGAGACTCAAGCAAGCAACATCCAGCCGGCGCGTCTTTCCCTCCAAGAGCCAGCGTCCAAAGGCAATAGCATCTAGCTCGTCAGGAACATCCTCAAGTTCGAGCCGAGGCTAGATCCGAGGTACCAACAACCTTCCCTTGAATATATCGCTCATATTTTCTTTGTTCTTGCTTAGTGTTTTTGAATTCTCTCGAATTTGTTTGCCACCGAGACGGTGTCATTCAAGTTTGGGGAGTGTGTGTGTTATTTGACATGTTTTCTTTGCTCTTATTTTCTATTTGCATCCCTTGAGTCTTGCATTACATTTCAAGGCATAGAAAAGAACACAAAAAAAACTGGTAAAATTTTTAAAAATTATCAAAACAATTCATGTAGTTGCATTCATTTTGTTAAACATTTTAGGATTGAGTCTAGAATTTTTAAGCATCTAGGTTGTTTACATTTGCATAAGGGGTTAAAAGTTTTCTTAAAAAGGTGTTTTAAGCTCATGAATTGTTTCAAGGCCCTAGTTAGTAGTTCTTTGATGCATTGCACACTCTTAGAAAGTAAGTTATAACCATACTTGGACCATGTGTTTTGATTTTCGTGGCTTGACTTGAACATTCATGAACTGAATCTTGTCCTAATAAGTGAAAACCTTAATCTGAATTTTAATTATCACACTTATGCATTTGAAAATGAACACATGGATCTTATACATATTTAGGCTCTCTTCCTCCTTTCACCACTCTTTTGTGAGCCTAAAGAGAACTCCCACCGTAACCCTTGCCTTTCTTTCAAGCGAAATGTTCTTGTGTGATATCATTGTGAGGCCTCTTTTCGGTTTGAACTTATCATAAAGTGTTAGGTCTAGGCGACAAGATTAGACTCTCATTTGATTGCTAGCTTTGTATTTTGAAGCTAGATCTAGGCTTAGGTTAGGTTTGGGGTTCATGGGGTTGTTTATTTTGCTTAATTGTTTACGGTTTCAAAAAGGTTTGGTGATTGAAGTGTTTGAAAAGGTTTTAAGTGGAAGGCAATGTTTTCAAAAATAAAAGCTCTAAGTGTATTTCAGAAGATAGCTCCCGAATAAAAAGAAAAGAAAAAGAAAGAAAAAGAGCCTAAGAGCCAAATAAAAAGAAAAAAAAGAATAAGTGAGGAGCTATCAATAAGAAAAGTAAAGAGCTAAAAATATTTTCAGCCTTTCCACTAGCCTAAAAGAGCAAAGATGTTTTCTGTTTTTTATTTGGGTTTGAGCTGAAAAAGGGTAGTATCTAAGAGGGTGAGTGAGCTGAAAAGAAAAGAAATGAGAGGGGTTTTAGGATCATTGTTAGTGTACATGGGTAGATGAGAGTCTAGTTATGTATGCATCTATTGCCTTTACCTTTAGCATTATGCATAAGTCCATACCTTTCTTGAGAGAAACCATTGCATTATGAAACCCTTTTAAATGAGATCATTCTATGCTCATAGCCTTCGCCCTTAACCAAATGTGTTTTGCTTTAAAGTGCATAAGTTTGATTCACGGTTTGATCATTAATGAATGTTAAAGGATAAGGTTCTTTGATTGTTTTTAATAGGGGAGTCTTGATTTTATATTCATTGTGTGATGAGTATGGAAGCTCTTTGGAGTATGAGTGTGTGCATTGCATTTTAGAATTAATAACTAGGACCATTGAAATGATTTATTTGAAAAGGACCTTTGCAAGAAGCTTAAACCCCCGTTTTTAAAACCTCTCTCCTTTCTTGAATTTTGTTTGCTTGAGGGCAAGCAAAAAGCAAGTTTGGGGGAGTTGATATTGCTGCATATTTCATGTGTTTTGCATGCATGTAAGATAGTTTCTCATGCATTTACCTTGCACTTTAGGCTAGTTTGCATCGTTTTAGGTCCTAGAGCAGTTTTGCATTAGCATTTGCATATTTCTTGCATTATGCATCACATTCAGGTTGTTTTTGGATACTTTGGAGCTATGGAGGATTCGTGGACGTGCTAAGGCTCGTGAGGAAGTTCGTGGACACTTGGAGAAATCAGGATTACATGCTAAGGACCCGAGATCGAGTAGCATATCGAGCAAGGCAGGTCGATCTAGATGAGATCGACCAGAAGATCGAGTGACCAAGCCGATTCAAGGAAACGAATCGAGACCGAGATCGAGATAGGAGATCGATCGGAGGTACGGACGTAAATGACACCATGCAGATCGAGAACAAGATCGAGCCTCCAACCCGATCCAGACGAGATCTACTCAGAGATCGAGCAAAGTCACCCGATCAAAGCCAAAGATCGAGAGCCAGATCGAGTCTCCTGCCCAATCCCAGACGAACCTTATCCGTCCAGGCTGGATTTGGTGGCTAGCGAAGGGGAGACCAGCTAACGGTTTAGCCATTTTTGGCAAAAGCAGCCATTCGCTTTTTAACTCTTCATTCTGTCTTTTACCTTTGTTTTCTGGCACCTTAGGCGATTTTCGCCATTGAAACTCTTAAGATTTTCTTTAGTTTTGAACCTTTTGAATCTTTAAGTTTTAATCAAGTTTCTCTTTTCAATCGCATTCAATCATCCTTAGCTTTCTGTTTATCGCTTTTGCTTTGATTTTAGCTATGTGTAGTGAGTAGTCGATTTGGGTTTTGGGGTTGGAGCGATTCGAGAGGGTCGAAAAGGTTAAAGCTTTGTGTTTTCTTGTTCTTCATCGCCTTCTCTTCTAGGATTTTGAGTGCTTAAGGCTTAGAGACTCTCACCCCAAGATCTCTATGATTCGAGGGATGTCTTACCTTGACAGTATCCAGATGTCCTGGAAAATCAAATCTTAGAGGCTAATCCTTCCATTCCCACACGCCATGGTTGTTTAGGAGATTAGTTAGGCCGCTTGTTTGAAATCTATGTTTTATGCCCTTATATCTCTTTTTCCACCAAATGCCATGGGTTTAGAGAAGAGAATGAAGGAGTGATCCATACCACAAGCCATGGATGGATCATGTTTTGTTTTCAAGGCCTAGAGAACCTCTTAAAGAGAGTAGATCTAATGTTTTCAAACTAAGCTTTGACCTTTGAAACCCACGAACGTGACCCTCAACCCTAGACCCTCTTTCTTAGTGTCTAAAGTCGTTTAATATCATTCCATCATCATAAAGTTGTGTTCTTGTCAATCGCATATCGCATCATTTCATCAATCTAGGTTGTTTAGACGAGATCGATTGTTGTTGCTCGATCTAGTGGTCGATTCCGTGGTCGATCCACTAGTCGATTTTTAATAATTAATAGCTTTGCATTTTAAATATTCCGCTTGTTCATCGTGGTAGTTAACCCTCTTCCATGGATTTTAAAATTGTTTTGCTTAGTATTTGACACTTGCATTTAGTTTTTAGGGATTTGACCAATCATTTATTCATTCTCGCTTAGCTTTGCTCATCCTTTGCATTCTTAGTGAACTTGCTACCCCTAGGTATGGATTGATATCTCTCTTGCTCACTATAATACATCTCCGTGTGCATTAGAGCTTTCATAACCTCTATGTTGCATCTTGACACATCATCGCATCATAGAAAACCTGTTATCAATCGACCTGCCTTACTCGATCCGCTACTCGATCTCGGGTACTTCGCATGCCGAGCTAAGTTCTCCATGTGTCCACGAGCTCCACTTTGAACCTCCACACGTCCACATAGCCTCCGCAACTCCATAGTGCTCCAAACAACCTCATAATGATGCATATATGCAAGAAATATGCAAAATGCTAATGCAAAGGGGCCTAGGACCTAAAATGCATCAAATGGGATAAACTAGCCTATAATGCAAGATGAATGCATGAAAAACTATTCTAAATGCATGAAAAATATGCAGAATATTTGGTAATATCAAATCTCCCAAACTTGCCTTTTGCTTGCCCTCAAGCAAACAAAATTCAAGAAAGGAAGAGAGGTTTTAAAACGGGGGTTTAAGCTTCTTGCAAAAGTGTTTTTCAAATGAATCAATTCAATGGTTCTAGTTCTTAATCCTAAGATGCAATGCACACACTCATACTACAAACAACTTAGCCATACTAATCACATTATGAATTTCAAATCATGACTCTCATATCCCAAACAATCCAAGAATCCTATCCTTTAACATTCATTAAGATCAAAACCGTGAATCACACTTATGCATTTTAAAGCCGAACACATTTGGCTAAGGATAAAGGCTATGAGACTAGAATGATATCATTTAAATGGGTTCTCCAATGCAATGGTTTCTCTCAAAAAAGGTATGAACTTATGCATAATGCTAAAGGTAAAGGTAATTGATGCATACATGACTAGACTCTCATCTACCTATATATAATAACAATGATCCTAGAACCCCTCTCATTTCTTTTCTTTTCAGCTCACTCACCCTCCTAGAGACTACCATCATCATCAAAGCAATTTGCTTAGCAAAAACTCAAATAAAAGCATCATCTTAAAACTCTTTTGGCTAGTGGAAATGCTGAAAACAGATTTAGCTCTCTTCTTTTCTTTTTGATAGCTCTCTACTCATTTTTTTTTCTCTTTTCTTTTTAAACATTTGGCCCCTTTGGCTCTTTTCTTTTCTCTTTTTTTTTTCTTTTTTCTTTTCTTTGAGAGCTATCTTCTGAATTAAACTAGAGCTTTTCATTTTTTTAAAAAAACAGTGAGCCTTCCACTTAAAACCTTTTTATTCACTTCAAACACCAAACTCCTTTGAAACCGAAAACAAGTAAGCAAAATAAACAACCCCCCATGAACCCCAAACCTAACCTAAGCCTAAAACTAGCTTCAAAATGCAAAGCTAGCAATCAAATGAGAGCATAATCATGTCGCCTAGACGTAACACGTTCAAACTGGAAAGAGGCCTCACAATGATATCACACAAGAGAATATGGCTTGAAAGAAGGGTAAGGGTTATGGTGGGAGTTCTACATAGGCTCACAAAAGAGTGGTGAAAGGAGGAAGAGAGCCTAGATATATATAAGTGATCCATGTATGCTTTTTCAAATGCATAAGTATGATAATTAAAAAGATTCAAATTAAGGTTCTCACGTATTAAGATAGGATTCAATTCATGAATGTTCAACTTAAGCCACGAAAATCAAAACATATGATCCAAGTATGGTTAGAGCTTACTTTCAAAGAGTGTACAATGCATCAAAGAACTACTAACTAGGGCCTTGAAACAATTCATGAGCGTAAAACACTTTTCAGTAATAACTTCTACCCCTTATGCAAATGTAAACAACCTAAATGCTCAAGAATTCTAGGCTCAATCCTAAAACGCTTAACAATTCGAATGCAACTACATAAATCTTTTTGAAAATTTTTAAAAATTTTACCAATTTTTTTGTTTTTTTCTATGCCTTAGGATGCATGCAAGACTCAAAGGATGATAACAGAAAATAAGAAGAAAGAAAACATGTCAAACACACCACACACTCCCCCAAACTTGAATGACACCTTCTCGGTGGCAAACAAATCCAACAAAGTTCAAAACACAAAGCAAAAAGAAAGAAAACATGCGTGGTGCTCCAGACTTCTTGCTCTTTTGGGGGTCTCGTGAGCTATTGCCTTGCCCTTATCCAAGCTAGCTTGCTCATGAACCGAATGGCGCGCATGTTGGATCGTTGCTTTGGGCTCACGGAACTTAATGCCTCCGGTGGATCTCTTTCTCTTCTAGGGCTGCTCAACCTCTTTGCTTGAAGGTGAACCAGGTGAGTTCTTCTTAAGCTTCTTGATCTTTTGAGCAAGCTTCTTGATCATCTTGTTATGCCACTTGTTCACCTTCCTTTGCATCTCCACAACAGAAGCAAGAAACTTCTCTGCCTTTGTTCTCGGCTCAGAGTCAAGCTTTGGAAGGGTGAAGCTCTTGGGCATCTCAGAATCTGAGGTGGGGGACTCTGACCGTGGACGAGGGGCTAGTGCTGCAGCAGCTGTTCCTCCTAGAGGTGCAAAGCATTCCTCTACACTCGGCAAGAACTCGATGTTGCCAACTCCTTGCAGCTCGGTTTCTTCCTTGTTCGGTAAGATGCAAACTCGCTTCTCATTCTCACAGTCAATAAACATGTAGGCGTAGAAACCCTGGGCTGGCATGCGTCCCAAGCTGTCCGTGTTCCTCATGTAAATTTCGTCCATGTAGGCTCTCTCCGCAACATGTACAAAGTCAGTAAGTGGCACTCCGGCTTGCACGAACATAGGCGTGAGGAAGCCTCCGATCAAAGCTGAACTTGCCTAGCAGCGCAAGGCATACACCTTGTACTTCACCAAGGAGGCAGCTAAGATGCATTCGTAGTTCACATTGTTGCCGAGCTCATCCTCCTTTGGCTCGTCATTCTCCTTAGGATCACAAAGCAGATGCTTAACACCTTGGAACAGGAAGCAAAGCTCGGTCTTGGTGACTGTGGGAGCCACAGACCATCCACTGAAGGTTTTGGCAATCAGCTTGAGCGTGTATCTTAGCACCGGACTCCTCACTCTCTTGATCTTCGCCGTGTTTGCCTTGTAGTCGTCGTTGCTTATGAGATCCCACAGGTCATTAGCTTAAGTGAAAGAGGGGAACTCCACTTGTTTAGCATCAGCCTTCTAACCGTAGGCTTGGCAGAGCTCCTGGATCGAGAGATGATAAGCTTGACGCCTGATCTTGAAGCTGATGTGGCCTTGGGAAGGAGTAGGAAGACTCGGGTTCTCATATGTGAACTCCAAGGTGGCAAGGAAATCGATTGTTGCCTCGGGATAGGTTGGGTAGTCCATCCTTGACAAGAACCAGAGTCCAATGTTCTTCAAAAGCTGATCAAAGTCTCCCATGATCCCCATCTTAGCCAACAGACCTCTATCGACGAACTTAGTGGGATCGAACCTCAGCCTCTCTGGCCTCTTCTTGGCTTGTTTCTCTTCTTTTGTCCATCTGACCCTCTCCTGAACCACCTCTTGTGGTTCTCCTACTTGTGCTGTCTCTTCTCTGGTTCTCTTTGGTGCAATGGTACCTGTAACACAACTCTCAAGGAAGAAGATCTGTGAAGGCGGCAAATGTAAAAGAATGACAGGGTAGGAAAGAAAAATTTGTAACAATTAGCCATGATTTTAGGGGATTTTATAAAAATTGTAGCTAGATAACAGAAAAGAATATCTAGATATAGTATGAAATCTAGAATTTTTCTTAATATCTAGCTATATCTAAAAATTATCCTAATTCCCTAGCAAATCATTCCCTAAATCACAACAGAAAAGGATTTTCTTGAAAGAGTAAGCAAGCAAATCAAATAACACGAAAATACCTTTGAATTTAGAGGAAAATGAAATGCATAAGTCTTAAAAACTCAAATTCGCTCTCTCTCTCTCTTTGTTTTGTGAAAATTGGGTTTTCAAAGTGAAGAAACAAAAGAGAGAAAGAGAGGTTTTAAAGACAAGAAAATTTTGAATACATACAAAAGTGATTTCTGACAAAAGCTTGGTCAAGGCACATTTTTCATGGTCAAAGATTGCAGTCTTGACCAAGATTTGAATTTAAAAACAGGAAGAAAGAAGAAAAGAGGGAAAAGAAATTGTTACCTCGACACGAGATCGAGTCCATTTGGTTGATCTAGGACTCGATCTCATGACCATGTTGGCTAGGATTGAGAGGTTTGATCGATCAAGGACTCGATTCAAATTGCATCGAGTCTTAGATCGATTGTACCCTCTCGTTCCTTGAGTTTTGTTCAACTAGGCTGTACTCCTTGGATCGAGCCACATGATCGATTTGGGGGTCGTTTTGGCTTAGATCGAGTGTCAGATCGAGTAGACTGTTCGATCTATCTTTGAGAATCGAGTGAGTCGATCGATCTACACCTTGTTTGCTTTTCAAGCTAAACGCATAGGTGGTTTATCCTCTCGTGATCGACCGTTCCACTCGATTTGTCTACTCGATCTCGTCTAGATCGACTGACTCCTCTCGATTCACTAGCTCGATCTAGTATAGATCGAGCTAGGATGAGTCCATCTAGCACTCGATCTCTAGCCTATACATAACCCTTCTCGCCTCTTTTGACTCCAAGATCATGGCTTATAATCCCTTATCCTTGAACCTACACACTTAGGTTAAAACCGAAATAGAAAGAATGCAAAAATATGTACAAGATAGACATGGGAATACCTTCCTAGTGCGCTTTCTTTAACGTCTTTAGCTAGACTTTACTTGGTTTAGGCCTGAGGTGGGTCTTGGAGAAGCATTGTGGTGCTCTCCTTGCTGCAATCACTCACCAAGTAGGGCTTGACTCTGTGCCCATTAACAGTGAAAGCATTCCCGCTCTTGCCAACCAATGTAACCGCTCCATAGGGAAGAACCTCTTTGATCTCAAACGGTCCGCACCATCTTGATTTGAGCTTCCCTGGAAACAGCTTCAACCTCGAGTCTTAGAGTAACACCAGACTGCCTTCTCCTAACTCTTTGTGAACCAGCTTCTTGTCATGAGCCGCCTTGGTCCTGTCTTTGTATATCTTAGCACTTTCATACGCTTCCAACCGTAGCTCATCAAGCTCATGTAGCTGAATCAACCGCTTCTCTTGAGCTGTCTTGAGGTTGTAGTTCAGCTGCTTCACTGCCCATAGTGGTCTATGCTCCAACTCAACAGGAAGATGGCATGCCTTGCCGTATAGAAGAGTGAAAGCGGTCCGGTAAGCCCACAAAGCATCATCGAGTTTAACCGCCCAATCTTTTCAAGTAGCCCCAGCTGTCCTCTCTAGTATCGCATTGATCTGCCTGTTAGAGACTTCTACTTGCCCACTAGTTTGAGGATGATAAGGTGTGGCTACCTTGTGCTTCACGCCATACTTCCTTAAGAGGCTTTCAAACACCTTGTTGATGAAATGGCTGCCACAGTCACTGATTACTACCTTGGGGACTCCAAACCGTGGGAATATGATGGTCTTGAAGAGCTTTATCCCCACTTTTGCATCGTTTGTTGGGGAAGCTATAGCCTCAACCCACTTAGACACATAATCAATCGCCACAAAGATGAACTTGTTGTCGTAAGAAGATGGAAATTGACCCATAAAATCTATCCCCCATGCGTCAAAGATATCAACTTCAAAGATAGGCACCTGAGGCATCTCATTCCTCTTCGTGATGTTTCCAGCTCTTTGACATGCTTCACAAGCTTTAACAAATTCATGCGCATCTTTGAACAGAGATGGCCACCAAAAACTGGCTTGTAACACCTTTGTAGCAGTCTTGAAGGAAGCGAAATGACCACCATATGAAGAGCCGTGAGAATGTAGAAGAATATCCTTAGCATCTTCTCTTGAAACACATCTTCTATACAAGCTGTCCACTCCTCTTTTGTACAAGTATGGCTCGTCCCAAAAGTAATGAGAGATGTCTCTCATGAACTTCTTCTTGTAGTAAAGGTCTAGATGAGAAGGCTCCTCACCACAAGCCAAATAGTTTACAATATCATCGTACCACGACAAGTCTTCTTCTTTGAAACTCAAAACCTCCTCGAACTTGTCTTCAAGCTTCTCACATACCACCATGGTGATCATCATGAGCTGCTCTTCCGGGAGTAAATCATCAAGTGGCAAAGCTTCATTGACTCTCATCCTTGAGAGGTGATCAGCAACGCCATTCTCTATCCCCTTCTTGTCTTTTATCTCCATGTCAAATTCTTGTAAAAGGAGAATCCACCTTAAGAGCCTCGGTTTAGTGTCTTTCTTGGAATAGATGTACCTCAAAGCTGCATGATCTGTGTAGACAACAACCTTAAAGCCCACGAGGTATGATCTGAACTTCTCAAAAGCAAATACAAAGGCCAACAACTCCTTCTCGGTTGTAGCATATCTGACTTGCGTGTCATCCAAGGTACGGCTGGCATAGTAGATTACATGCAACCGCTTGTCTTTCCTCAGACCAAGAACAGCTCCCACGGCGTAGTCGCTTGCGTCACACATGATCTCGAATGGTAGTGTCCAATCCGGTGCTTGTACTATAGGCGCGGATACAAGAGCTTCTTTGATAGTCTTGAAAGTATGAAGACAATCCTCATCAAACACAAAGTCAGCTTCCTTACAAAACAACCGTGTGAGGGGCCTTGCTATCTTGGAGAAATCCTTTATGAATCTCCTGTAGAAGCATGCATGGCCTAAGAAGCTCCTCACTCCCTTTACATTAACCGGCGGCTCAAGATTCATCATGACCTCAACCTTGGCTTTATAAACCTCTATGCCCTTCTCTGATATCTTGTGGCCAAGTACAATCCCTTCCTTCACCATAAAGTGACACTTCTCCCAGTTGAGCACCAAGTTTGTCTCCTCACCACGCTTAAGTACCTTGCAAAGATTCAACAAACAAGCAGAAAAGGATGCACCATAGACCGAGAAGTCATCTATAAATACTTCTACCATCTCTTCTATAAGATCAGAGAAGATCGACATCATAAACTGCTGAAATGTAGCCGGTGCGTTACACAACCCGAATGGCATCCTTCGATATGCGAAGGTGCCATAAGGGCATGTAAAGGTCGTCTTCTCTTGATCGTTTGGATGGATTGGTATTTGAAAGAAAGCACTATAACCATCAAGAAAGAAATAATAAGGATGATTAGCAAGTCTCTCAAGCATTTGATCAATAAACGGTAAAGGAAAATGATCCTTTCTAGTGGCAGAATTAAGCTTCCTATAGTCTATACACATACAGTGACCAGTTATAGTCCTAGTAGGAATCAATTCATCTTTATCATTCTTTAATGACCGTGATCCCTCCCATCTTAGGCACCACGTGTACAGGAGAAAGCCACGTGTTCTCACTTATGGGATAGATCACGTCAGCCTCTAACAATTTGAGAATCACTTTCTTAACTACTTCTTTCAAATTCGGGTTTAAACGCGTTTGATGTTCAATAGAAGAAGAGTTCTCATTATCTAAGTGAATCCTATGAGTGCAAAGCATTGGTGAAAGGCCCTTGATGTCACATAGAGAGTACCCAATGGCCTTCCTATACTTTCTCAGCTCAATTAGGAGCGAGTGCAACTCATCATCACTCAGATTCTTATTCACAATCACGGGGTAAGTATCATTAAGCCCTAAGAAAGCATACCTTAGCCCTTTTGGGAGCTCCTTTAGGTCCACCTTTGGGGCTAGCAGCTCGCTCCAGTCCTCCTCGTGGCCCTTGTTCACGTTCCCAACCTCACTAGCCTCCTTAGAACCCGAGACATGAGCCTATAGACTGCCTTCTTGAACAGTTGTCTCCTCCTAGATCGAGTCATCCAGTCGATCTTCCGCTCGTTCTGGTCCGGATCGAGCGACTTCACTCGATTCACCCACTCGATTTGATGTGGATCGAGCAGGAAATCGAGTCCATGTCTCGTTCTCTGAACTGATCGATTGGCTTCTCTCGATCTTCCCATCGATTGTTTTGCTGGATCGACCAGTCTCCTCGTTCTTCTTGTCGATTACTGTCCTTGATCGAGTGATCTTCTCGATTTCCTGATCGATCTCTAGGCATCCGCCTTCTTCTTCCATCACAACTTTGCTAGAGTAAAGGAGACTAACATATTCTTGACTCCTCTTACTCAGAAAACCAAACTCTCCTGGCTCCTTAGTCAAAGCAAGCTTCAAGTGGTCCTCTTGTGCTAGCTCCTCGAGTAACTCATCGGCCGAAGCATCCAACGTTTCAATGTAGAATGCTGTTCCTTCTATGGTTAGCTTCTTCAGGACCTCGTTGTTATCAAAATACAGCTTCATGTCCTTGCCCAAGTGTAGAGCTATCTTCCCATTCTTGACATCGATGATTGCCTCAGCGGTTGCAAGAAATGGTCTTCCAAGTATAAGCGAATCCTTAGGCTCTTCATCCATCTCAAGCACAACAAAGTCAGTTGGTACATTGACATCGCTTATTGATATCCCTTGTATTTACACCATTTAGGGCTGCATTTAGTACATGTTTTGGTCCTCTTTTGTATATTTTCCCTTAGCTCTTGTCCCATTTTCTTCTCCTTTTAGACTTAGGTTGCATTAGGAGTTTAGATTGCATTTTCCTTGCATATTGGATGTTTTTAGGTGCTTTTGGAGCTTAAAGGAGCTTGGAGGAGCTTTGGGAATGATCCACGAGGCTAGCTGGACAAAAGGGAGCAAGAAGGATCAAAGCAGAAGATCTCTGCAGAATTTTTCGGTTAGAGCCTGGAATTTTCGGTCTCTCGTGACCGAAATGGAGCAGTATCGATCACCAGTATCGGTCTGATGTGGTCGACACAAACACACCGTTATAATTTGGGTCGTGTGTGTCGATCACTGATGACCGATACAGATAAATTTTGGTCACTGGAGGTCGACACAACTGACCAATAATGATCCAGCCCGAACCTGTTTTTAATTACACTTTTGCCATCTTTCTAGGGTTTTCTCTCTTAGGCTATAAATAGACCCCTTTTCTATATTTTCGAGAGGTCTTGTCAAAATACTGTTCTTAAGCTATTTCTTTAAGTTTGTAAGATAATTTCTTTCTTTGTTTAATACAATCAGGTATTTGCTTTAATCTTTCTTTAATCTTTATTTTAATCATGATTAGCATCTTCTCCCTTTGTGATTTGGTGTTAAACATGATTATGAGTGAGTAGTTACCTTAGGGTTTCTAGATGTGGTAGATTAGGGGAATCTATGGCTTGATTAAAGCTTGTTATGTGCTTCTGTTTATGGGTTCCTCTCTATTAATCTGTTATTCATGATCAAACTGGTCTAGGTTGTTAGCTTTCTCTTATGCCCACCAAGTGTTCGATGAAATGCTGAACCTTTTTAATAGAGGATTTGTTGGCCTTGGCTCAAGATATTGACTGTTTGAGGAGCATTTTGACTTGAATAGAGTTGATTAGTCTTGCTTGCTTGATGTTTTAGCACTAATGAGAGTTAGTTCTTGTTAAGATGTTTAGCAAAGGGTTATTTGCCAAGAGATTGGATCTAACTAGCTTAGTTGTGAAATCTATGTCTAGGAACCACCATTGCTTGGTTACTTGCTTGATCAATGTAGTTTGAAACAGCCTTAATCAATGTCTGAAATTCCCCAAAGTCAATAACCACATCTAGGAAGTTGTCTTTCTCTTATTTAAATCTCGGATTTGCTCTGTTTTACTCTGTTTTTCTTGCTTAGAATTGCTTAGTTTGCTTTTGCTTTCACCTTGTTGCTGCTTGGTTCACTTAGGTTGTTAGAACTGTTGCTTAGGCAACAAAACCCCTTTCCTGGCTTGCTTGACTTAGAGATTCCACTCTCAACTCTTCTGTCTTTCAACTCTTCCCATTTGGATTGATACAACCATATGCTATACTGCAACTGACTAGTACAAGCTAGGGCGCCCTTGTATCAATTTGGCGCCGTTGCCATTTGGGAAACAGTTTTAATCATTAGAGTTTGTAGAATCCTTAAGATCAAGCTTTTAGTTTTATTTGGTTACTCACTCCTTTTCAAGCATTTTCATTTCAGGTACATCTCTACAAGTGGAGAAGATGCTCTGTTTTGAAACTCCAAGGTGCAACAACTTCTACCAAGAGCCTCTGCCTATGAACAACTTTGCAGACTGCCACAATACCCACCTAATTTTTGAGCCAACGCCTGCTATCCCCTAAGCTCAACTCATTGATTCTACTTCTACTGTAGCTGATATCAAGAGTTTGATCACTGAGTTCATCAACTTACAACTCCTTGCAAAATTGAAGATGAATCAGGGATTTGCTGAGTTGCTCACCAAATTAAACTCTGTTCATGTTGAGCTAAACACCACATCTGATGATTTGCATTCAGGGATAGCAACCTTAGACACCACCTATGAGTACTGCCAAGCTGTTGAATCTACAGTTACCTTTACTCCTAATGAAGAAGAAGCCACCATTGACGACTTCCTCTCTTTAATCAATGAGGACATTGACAACCTGAATGGGGGAGGGGAGCCTATTGCAACTTATGCAACTAAGGGGAACTTTCTTAAAGAAGGCACCAACAAAGAAGAAGATCAATGGTGGGCACCACTTGAGATTATAGATGCCACAGGGGAAGACCCTGTTGAAACTCCTGACGCTAAGAATGTAGCTCAAACTGTCCACAACCTCCAGGAATTCTGCCATCTACTTACTGAAGAGGCAGAGGAAGCAGAAGAGGAATTCACTGATGAAGATGCTTCATTGGAAGAGCTAGGCATCATGATCGAAGAAATGCTGATGCACATAGACAGAATGAGGGTTGAGTATGGAGGAGAATCCAGAAGAAGAAACATTAGGGATGAAGAAGCTCAGGAAGTTGTAGGGACATTCCTCCGTGGCTTTGATGAACACCTGAACAGAGAAGAAGAACAGGAACGAGCAGCACTGGAAGCTGCTCAGAAAGAGGGAGCTGAGGAAAACCCAACCGCTACAGAAGAGACCTCCACACCAGAACAACCTGATGCTGAAGAAGAGGAACTAGAGACACACCAGGCCTTGATGGTTCTGTCTCACAACACTCCTCAGGAATCTAAGGAACTTTACCATGATCAAGTGGGTAATTCTTCAAGCACTATTGCAAAGGGTAAAGAACTCTCAACTCCAGTCTGTGAACCACCATTCTCCTACCCTACAATGCACTTCACCAAAACTAGAATGGAGATGTACACAAAGTTCAAACAAGACATAGAAGATGCTGGAATACAACTCCCACATGGCACCACTCTGATGGAGGTGAAACATCAAATCAGGTTCCTGAAAGAAGTTTTTGACAAGCTGGAAGTGGTAGAACCAATCCTTAAGAATGTGGGGGATGACATGAAAAGAAGCAAGATGATGAAGTCATTGCCAAAACTCCCAAACCCAGGAAAATTCTTCATCACTTGTGAGCTGGACATGCTTGACAATGTAAAAGGTCTATGTGATTCAGGATCAACTGTCAATGTTATGTCCCTCCACCTTAGCCAAACTCTGGGGATCAAGAAACTGCTGCCGTCCAGGGGTTCCCTCACTTTTGTGGACAACACTTCCACAAAGCCATTGGGCATAGTGAAAGACTACCCTTTGAAGATTGGAGAATGCCTGGTTCCAACAGACTTTATGGTCATGGAGAAAACATACTCCAGAGAAGTGCCTCTCCTCCTAGGCACTCCATTCTTGGCAACAGCAGGAGCTCAGTTAGACTTCAAAAGAGGTTCTGTAGTCTTGAAGAATTTTGATGAATTCAGGGTCTACAAAATTGACTCTCCTTCTTTCACCTTCTGTGGAGTACTTGAGCAAGAGGGTGAACAATGGAATCTCCCAGATAACCTAGATGATGTGTGGCGTTTCACTATGGATATGTTTTCGGCTGATACTTCCCTTACTGAGCCAGGACAGACACTGAATGCTGACTTGAAGCTTGAAGCTGGTTTGAAGGGCAATGAGAACTTAACCACCAAGGCTATGAAGCCTCCAGTCAAACCAAGTGTCAAACAGGTCAGGCATGGCAGTCAACCAGGGACAAACAGAACCAGCCTTTAGCAGGACAAGCTTAGTGACTTTAAACAAGCACACTTGGGAGGTAATCCCATGTTATCCTTTTGTATATATTATGCTTTCTAGATTATCTTTTATCCTTTGTTTTAGTGTATAGAAACAGGATTCTGAACTGAGGTTTGAGAAAGTCTGAAGGGGACAAAGAACAGGTGTAGTCTGGCTGATTTCAGTCATTTGTATCGGTCATGACAGACCGATACACATATTTTCGGTCAGTAGTATCGACCATGACTGACCAATATCAGTAGAGCCAGTCTACACCAGTCAACATATCGGTCACTGGTGATCGATATGGAAAGAAGTTTGAAAGTAGGGAAAGTTTTTCGGTCATTCATATCGACCACACTTGGTCGACGTAAACATACCGTATGATTTTCGGTCTATCGTGTCGACCACTGTTGATCGATACGATTCTTGAAATCATATCGGTCACCAGTATCGTTCACTCAAAGATCGACACAATCATGTCAGATGTATTTCGGTCAAGTGTGTCGACCTTTGATGACCGATACAAATCCCAGGAAGCACGTCAGTCACCAGTATCGATCACTCATGACCGAAAATATAATTTCGGTCAGTAATATCAGTCATGAGTGACCGAAACTCCATCCGAGGTAAGTGTATCAACTTCCAAAATATTTTCCCTCCTTTGGTTTGGCGCCAAGGGAGTTTAAATTTTTAATTGAGATTCCTTCTGACCTCTTTCTTGGCTTCTGAACACCTTTTGTTTTTGTCCCCCACACTTTTGATTCCTTATGTTCCCTCACCAACCTTTGATTCCTTTGCTTTCTCCTCCTTTCTCTCTATTTAAGCAACAATCTTCTTTCACTTCTCTTCACACTTAAACTCACTCTTCTTCTCACCTAAGGGTCGAAATTACTAGTTCTTCTTCTCTTTTATTGCTTGCTTTAAGTGTTCAGAAGTTCCACAAAAGGTTTGCTTCCTAAACTATCTCTCTTTACTCTTACTCTTTGCTTATGTTAAAAATCGCTTAGTAAGAAGTTTTTAAGAGCAAGTAGTGTTTGGTTTTAAATGTTGTGCTATGATTTTGCATTTTGGATTATTGTTGAAATATCAAGCTAAACTGTTAAAGTTATGCTTAATTGTCTATTCATCTCATAGCTTGTTTAATTTCATCCATTTTGCAAGATCATCATCTCTTTGCCTAGGAACCGCTTTGCTAGGATGTCATGCATAACTGCTCATGTTCTGTTCATCCTAGCTCCTTTAGTTGTCATCTTTTGATCTCTTTTTGCTTTAAAGAAGTTTAAGCTTGTTGTTAGGACTTGTTAGACTTCTATTAGCTGAAGGAGCTTTTTATTTAAAAGCTTTCAGCTATTTGGTTCTTCAACTTTTGTTCTTTCACTTACATTATTTTCAAGCTTTGCTTTTGAAGGTACAATGGGAAGAACAAAAGTAGCTGCTGGGAAAAAGGGGAAAGCACCTCAAGAAGCAACCACAGCACCACCAGCAAGGCAAGAAAAAGGAAAGGGAAAAGCTGTTGAGCAATCCTCTAAGGCCGCTGGAAAGAGACCTGCTGAAGATAAAAGCACCAAGCAGAGAAGCAAAGGCAAAGCTATGGAAGAAGAGGTTCCACCCATGAAGCTCAGTGCTAGAGAACTAATGGCGGGATTCAGCAGATGCACCTTCAAGCCACCAAGGTATCCATGCACCTCCAAAATGAAGGAGCTTGGAATCTATGAAGACTGCATCAGCATCTTTAAGCAAATGGGACTTCAAAAGTTATTTCAACCTCTCCCATCCTATGAGCGCTTCACCCATCAATTCCTCTCCACCCTCAAGGTGGTTTACTATGAGCAGAGTGAGCTTCCTGACCATGATGGATGGATTTCTTTCAAGCTTGGGAAACAAAAGTTCAAGGTCACCTTCCAGGAACTCTCTAGAGCACTGGAGCTGAGCACCTACTTTCAAAGAGCGAATAAGTTCTTGATCCATGAATCGCAGCACACAAGGTTTTGGGAGATAGTTGGAGTAGGGGAATTCAAAGCTGGAGCTACGAAAAACCAACACTTAAAGCATCCTGCAGTTAGATATGTACATAAGGCGCTTGCAAACACATTCTTTGCAAGGAAAGAAACCTCTCATCTAACTGGCAAGGAGAGAGACTTCCTCTACAATGGATTGTACACCGGGGCAGGCACCAGCAGATGTGCAGTGCCAGTCAGTCCACCAAGCAAGTTCCCATGCCTTGTAAGACTGTTGATGGAGCAGTTGCAATCTTATCAGAACTGGGTTATCAACAAAGGAAGAAAGGAGAAGAATCCACAGCTGCACATTGGAGGAATTGTAACAGCAATTCTCATGGCTTGTGATGTAGACCTGGAGGAGCATGCTGAAGATGCTCTGAATCCTATCTGGATAGATATGGACTATCTAAAGAGGAGTCACTATCTTGAGAAGAGTGTTCAGTATGTTTACCAGTTCATCAACAATCACTCAGAACCAGTGAGAATCCTTCTTCCAAACCCAAGGGTAAACTCCTTCACCACAACAGCGAACATCAGCTTCAACATAAGTGAGGAAGAGCTCTACACAGGCGGTCCTGTTCCTGGAGAGGAAGAAGAAGATAGTGAAGCAGAGGAGGAGCACACTGAAGAGATCAGAGAAGAAGAAGAAGAAGATCAAGGGAATGCTAATGCTGGTGCTGATTTTCAAGGAAGAACCCATGAAGAAGATGAGCTTGGAGAAGAGGAAGTGTTGAACTACAGCTCAAGGCAGTTCTACTTCCAGCCTTATGCAGCACCTAACCAAGGAAGCTCTTTGAGAGCAGCTCATGAACACATCAGCACACTCCAGAAGTGGTGCAAGTGGCAGGATAAAGCCATCAATGGGCTTATGAAAATGATGAAAGGGAAGTTCAAGAAGAACAAGGCTACATCAGCAAGAACTTCCCACCACAGCCACACCCATGAAGAGGAGGAAGCTATATGGAACCCCCATGGAAGACATTCATTTCATACACAACCAAGAGACCAGTGGGGTACATGGGAACAACCAAGGGCTTCATCTTATGAGTCAAGAGCCCATGTTCCATCAGATTGGGAGGCGCCAAACCCCAACTCCTCCAAAGTTCAGGAAACATGGCAATGGGGCTCACAAGGAACTTCTTCACAGGCTGAACAGCTATAGTCAAGTTGGGTTCCACTACCTCCAGAAGCAGCTCAGCATTCCACTATTGTTTATGAAAGTAGGAAGAGGAGAGCTAGCAAGTCTTCTCAAACCTCAGGATCATCTTACCACTCCTGCCCCTAAACCAAGTACCACATCCTTTCCATTGTTATATACCATTGCATCTTTTCTTTTTTTTGTAATATATTTTGTTGCTTCTCTCTTCCATTGCTTTCATTACACAAGGGACTGTGTAATTTAAGTGTGGGGGAGAGATTTGGGGTTTGACTTTTTTTTCTGTTTTCTTAGTTTTTCTTTTTTTTTTCACTTTTGAGTCTCATTCATATCATGCATACATGTAAGGCATAGAAAAACACAAAAAATCGAAAAAATTTGAAAATCTTTTGCATGTTTTGCAAACTAAAAAGAAAGCATGTAGTTGCATTTCATTCCTTTAAGATTGAGTCTAGTGTTGACATATAGGTTGCATTGCATTTGCATAGGGCATTATGATGAATTTTCCTTGTAAAGTGCTTAGTGTTTAGAGATGATTTCGGTTTTCAAGTGCTTAGTTGTTTGATGTATCATATGATTGCTAGAAGTTAAGGCTGAACCATGCTTAGATTGCTAGATTTGGTCTTCTCATCTCATTCTGAAAGAATTTGTTCTCTGAAAATCAGCTCTATCAACTTGAACTTTAATTTGGACTTTCAATTATCATGTCTTATGCATTTAAAAGTGAATTCATGGCTACCATATACATATTTGGATCATCTTTCTCCTTTCTACCACTCTTGTTGATCCAAATAGCTGATCCTCATACTTATGAGACAGTTACATCCTCACCCTTAACCAAAACCTCCTTTTGAGCCTAAACACTATTGTGAGAGCTGTGAGGTCTTTGCATTGCATTTTCGATTTTGTCTTGGCAAAAAGTGTTAGGAATAAGGCTGGCAATGATTAGCTCTCTTGTAGATATCAGCTTGCATCTTGAGCTTGATTCTAGGATAGGAGTTTTTGGGGTTTGAAAGGGTAGAGTTAGGTGGTTTGAGCTTAATGTTTTTTATCTTTTGAAAAGAAAAGGAAAAGATTTGAAATGGTAGATAAAGGGAAAACAGTTTAGTATTGTGGTTAAGCAAATGGAAGAAAAGCTCTAAGTTCAAAAGGAAGAATTGGCGCCAACAAAAAAATCTCAGAGAGGGTCCAAAGAAGAAAAATCAGACCAGGAGCAATCCACCAAAGGTGATGAAGGTGCCATTACAATAAAGAAGAGCAAGTCCCAACCAAGAAGAAGCAACCACACAAGCAGAATTAAGAAGGTTTCCCCAGCCATAAATAAGAAGAAAGAAAAGGGTAGAGTTTAGGAAAGGGTAGACTTAGAGGGTTCACTTTTGGGTTTAGAAATGCTTAGGAGTCATCTTTGGGAAGTAAGGGTAGAAGAGGGCTTTGAATTGCATGCATAAGTGTGCTTTTACCTTTAGCATTTTGCCTAAGATGAAGTCATTTCATTGAGTGATCCTTTATGTCTTTAACCCTGTGCTTAAATGAGATCATTATTGTCTCATAACCTTACCCCTTTTTAACCAAATGTTTTCACTAGATTTGCATAAGCATGATTCATGTTCTGAACTTAATTGAATGTTAAAAAGTTGATTGATTTGAGCATTTGCCTAAGTTGAGATTTGAGATCATTTTGAAACATGATGAGTATGGCTAGGTTCTTTTAAGTATAGCTGATTGTGTTTGCATCCTACAACTAGGCACTTGAGCATTAAAACCATCTCTTTACCATTGCACTTTTGGAATCTGAATGCCCACTTTCAAACCTCACTCTCCCATTTGCACTACAAGAAAACAGACATTTTGCGGCCACAAGTTGCGACTATATATACAGTCGCTAAATTTAGCGACTAATTACCGACAAATTTGCGACTTACTTGTGACTAAATAAATTTAGTTACTAATTGGTCGCTAATTTGCGACTAAACACTGTAGTCGCCAATTAGTCGCTAATTAGCAACTAAGTTGCGACTCTTTATGAGTAGCTACTCTGCAGTCGGAAAATAGTCGCAAATTAGCGACTATTTTGTGACTATTTTCGGCGGGTTGCAAAATTCCTGTTAGGTGAAACACATGTTATTCGTTTTGGGGTTGGTGTAACGGTTTTTTGCGACTGAATTTTGTAGTCGCAAATTTAGTCGCAATTTAGTCGCAATTTAGTCGCAATAGAGTCGCAAAAAAATCTATATATACCAACCTCACACATTCCTTTCTCTTTCGTAAATCCACACAAAAAATTTAGAGAATTTTTTTTCACAAATAAAAAAATGTCTGGAAACTACAATTATACGAATGGTCGAGAGTGGATGTATAAAAGGTTCGATGAAGCGACGGGAAATTTCTCGGCAGAGTTTATGGAGGGGACAGATCAATTCATGAAATTTGGAAATAGCCAACCTTTTGCGCAGAATAATGGCGGTAAGTTTCACTGTCCTTGTAGTGTTTGCAAGAACAACAAATTTATGCTGGGGAGTAGAATTTGGAATCATTTGTTTAAGAATGGATTTATGCCAGATTATTATGTCTGGTATAAGCATGGATAAGAACTCGATATGAGTTTAGGAACGAGTTATGTTGATGTGACGTGGGTTAGTGGGAGTGAAGAAGTGGGTAATGTAGCAGAAGATAGATATGTGGATATGGTGAATGATGCATTTCATGATAACGTTAATTTTGATAACTACCATGATCATCATTATGGTAGTTATCAAAATGTAGAAGAACATGATAGTTATCAAAATGTAGAAGAAAATGTACGTAATCATTCAAAAAAATTCAATAACTTGTTAGAAGGAGCGAGAAACCCATTATATGATGGTTGTCGTGAAGGTCAGTCGCAATTATCCTTAACTGCTCCGGTCATGCAAAATAAGGCAGATCATAATATGAGTGAAAAGCTAGTGGATTCGATATGCGAAATGTTTACAGATTATTTACCAGAAGGAAACCAAGCAATCGGTTCACATTACGAGGCAGACAAATTGATGCGCAATTTAGGCCTCCCATATCATACAATTGATATTTGCATCAACAATTGTATGATATTCTGGAAAGATGACGAAAGGTTAGATAAGTGTCGGATTTGTGATGCACCTAGATGGAGGCCTAACTAGCAACGCCGTAGGACAATGTACCATATAGTCGTATGTGGTATATGCCTATTGCTGACAGATTAAAGAGAATGTATCAGAGCGAGAAGACTGCAGCGGCAATGAGATGGCATGCTGAGCACCAAGCAAAGGAGGGAGAAATGTGTCATCCGTCTGATGCGGCGGAGTGGAAATATTTTCAAGCTCGACATCCCGAGTTTTCCCAAGAAACCAGTAATGTTTATCTTGGATTATCTACAGATGGGTTTAATCCATTTGGCATGTCTCAGAATCATTCGTTGTGGCCTGTGATCTTGACTCCATATAATTTACCCCCTGATATGTGCATGAATACGGAGTACTTGTTTCTTACAATTATGAATTCTGGGCCAAATCATCCGCGAGGTAGTCTTGATATATTCCTCGAACCTCTTATTGAGGAGTTAAAAGAATTATGGTCAACTGGAGTGGATGCATACGATGTGTCTTTGAATCAAAATTTTAACCTAAAAGCCGTGTTATTATGGACGATAAGCGACTTTCCGGCGTATAGCATGTTATCAGGATGGAGCACCCATGGTAAATTGTCATGTCCAATTTGCATGGAAGATACAAATTCTTTTTATTTGCCGAGAGGAAGAAAGACCTGTTGGTTTGATTGTCACTGCAGATTTCTTCCTCATGATGATCTATTGAGGAAGAATAGAAAAGACTTTCTGAAGGAAAAAGATGCTAGGAAAGAGTATCCACCTGAGTCTTTGAACGGTGAGCAAGTTTATTCCTACCGGTTACGTCGTGTAAATCCACCTAAAACTAAGGATGTTGGTGGAAACGGTCATGATAAGAAGAAGCCTGGCTTTGGGAAGAAGTATAACTGGCACAAAGAAAGCATATTCTGGGAGCTGCCGTACTGGAGGGACCTCAATCTTCGATATAATCTCGATCTGATGCATATAGAGAAGAATTTTTTTGACAACATTATGAATACTCTTATGCGTGTGAAGGATAAATCAAAAGACACCATCCCGTCAAGATTGGATATAGAACAATTTTGTTCTCGGCCACACTTACATATAGATAGTGAGGGTAGAGCTCCTTTCCCCGCCTACTCATTGACAGATGAAGCGAGAAAAAGTTTATTAGAATGTGTGAAACATGAGGTCAAATTCCCAGATGGTTATGCTTCAGACTTAGCTAGTTGTGTTGATATGGCTAACGAAAAGTTTTCTGGCATGAAGAGTCATGACTGCCATGTTTTTATGGAGCGGCTACTTCTATTTATCTTTGCAGAACTCCTAGACCGGAACGTCCATCTTGCGTTATCAGGTACCAATTACTTATAGAAGTTCTTTAAATATGCGACACATGCATAAATATGATTATAGTATTTTATATATATTAACCAATTTTAACATATATAATGTGTATATAGATGTGTTGTTGTGAGAAAAAACTAATCAAAGATTTTCCCCTAATCGTTCCTGGTTGTTGATAATTAAACCAAAAAAGCATAAATATGGGTTAGCTACGGTACAACATTACGTGAACACAAAAAGTCCACTTATGTGCTTTATACTAATGATCTCACATTCCTTTTGATCATGTTTGCAGGTCCGATGTCTCAACCTCAGATGCTTCAACGCCGAAGCTCTTCTAATCCGGCAGGTACTCCATGTTACGTGTAGGGATCAAAGTCACGTTGTAACCCAGTTTTATGATCAAAACCCGTGTTTACAAGAACAGAGAATCAGATTAATCAAAGACTCTCTCTCCTCTCTCTCCACATTGATCAACTCTGTGATAAAACAAAATAACAACCCACACTCTTTATTTAACCGATCACGAGGAATCCCTACGCCAACGTCTTGAACAACTTTTATTCCCTTCACGCCATTCCTGCTACTCCACGTGTTCTCATCTTTCCCAGATATCCTCTTGCTCACTTTCTAGAATGTTTGCGCTTCTCCTCTCTTGAGGCCCATTAATCTTTATTCTGCTGGGCCCTCCTCTTGTACGTGTAAAGTATCGGAGGCCTTTGTTCATCGTACGTAACATTACCCCCGCCAGTGAAACTGACCTTGTCCGCAAGGTCGAACGAGGGAAACAGCTTCAGGATGCTAGACTTCCACTCCCACGAATTCTCGTAGCTCGGCAGTTCCTTCCAGGTAATCAGCAGCTCTTCCTGACCAGTATTGGGGTTGATGCGTGTGTCCAAGACTGTTGCAGGTTCGCCTTTCAGGACCCGTTCTTCCGTCAACTGAGTAGGAAGTGGGGAAGGGGTGAAAGACTCTCTGACTGCTTTCTTCAGCTGGGAAACATGAAAGGTTGGGTGGATTTTTGCGTCTAAAGGTAGCTTGAGTTTGTAAGCCATCTTCCCTACTCGGGACTCTATCTCGTAGGGTCCGTAGAATCGTGCTGCTAATTTCTTATTGGCCCTTCTTGCCAGAGTCTGCTGACGATATAGGCGTATTTTGAGATACACCCATTCGCCCACCTCAAACTCCAGACCCCTGCGGTGCTCATCAGCTCTTCCTTTCATTATCTGTTGAGCCTTGTGAATGTGCTCGCGTAGCAACACCAGTGTATTATCCCTCTCTACTAACCGAGCCTCCAGATCAGCGTTATTGGTAGAGCCGGATTCATACCTGAGTAAGGAGGGAGGGTCCCTGCCGTACAGAGCCTTGAAGGGGGTCATCTGAATGGCAGAATGGTGCGATGTATTGTAGTAGAGCTCGGCCCACGGAAGGAACCTTGCCCACGTTTTAGGCTTGTCGCTGGCGAAGCACCTCAAATACGTTTCCATCCCTCGGTTTGTGACCTCGGTTTGCCCGTCTGATTGTGGGTGATATGCGGTGCTGAGGCACAGACTGGTTCCTGACAAACGAAATAGCTCACGCCAGAAGTGACTCGTGAAGACCTTATCCCGATCCGAAACGATAGTCTTGGGAAACCCATGCAGCTTGATGATCTCCTGCACGAAGATGAGAGCCACATCTGTTGCCGTGAACGGGTGTTTCAACCCCACAAAGTGAGAGTATTTAGTGAGTCGATCCACCACCACCAAGACAGCGTTGATTCCCTCAGACCGTGGCAGTCCCTCCACGAAATCCATCGATATATCCTCCCATACGTCGGTTGGTATCGGCAGCGGCTGTAGCAATCCGTTAGGACCGAGCGTGGAGTACTTATGGCGCTGACAAGTGGGGCATGCTGCAACATAACGGCGGATGTCAGTCATCATACCCCCCAGTAAAACAGCTCTCCAATCCGTTTTTGTGTCTTTAAGATTCCACTGAGAATCAAGCCAATGAGACGAGACTTCCGAGGTATTACTAACTTTCCTTTCCTGAGGAGTCTCCCCTGTACCAACGAATATTCCTGATGAGAAGTAGGTTCCTTCTGAAGGTCGTTAATGATTTCCCTGAGCTCCGGGTCTGCATCCACTTCACTACTGATTTCCTCCAACTGTAGAGCTGCTAGAAGAGATAACACCATCAGCTCAGAGTTGTTCTCCACCCTCGATAACACGTCAGCTGTTTTGTTCTCCAGACCCGGTTTATAGTGAATGTCGAACTCGAACCCCAGTATTTTCGTCAGCCATCTCTGGTATTCAAGATTGATCTCACGTTGCTCTAGGAGAAACTTAAGGCTTTTTTGATCCGTACGCACTAAGAATTTCCTTCCCAGTAGATAATGGCGCCACTTCTGGATGGCAAATACAATTGCCATCAACTCCCTTTCGTATACTGACTTCAAGTGCTGTCTATCCGTGAGAGCTTGACTGAAATATGCCAACGGCCTTTGATTTTGCATCAACACTGCGCCTAATCCCACCCCCGAAGCATCTGACTCAACGACGAATAGTGCAGAGAAGTCGGGAAGGACCAACACAGGGACCGTGGTCATTGCTCTCTTAATTTGCTCAAATGCCATTGTAGCCTCCTCGCCCCACGTGTATTGATCCTTCCTAAGCAGCATGGTTAAGGGCTTAGCTATCACCCCGTAGCCGTGTACAAACTTCCGGTAGTAGCCCGTCAAACCCAAGAACCCTCTCAACTCCTTCACGTTCCGAGGTTGTGGCCAGTTTACCATTGCCTGAATTTTACTAGTGTCAGCTGCTACGCCTTCCGCTGAGATAACGTGACCCAGATACTCGATCGTCGGGCTGCCAAATTGACACTTCTTTCTGTTGGCATACAGCTCGTGATGGAGGAGTGTCTGGAGGACCTGTCGGAGATGAGTTCTGTGTTGCTGCTCGTCCTGGCTGTAGACGAGTATGTCGTCAAAGAAGACGAGCACAAAGCACCGCAGGAAGGATCGGAAGACGTCGTTCATGAGTGCCTGGAATGTCGCGGGGGCGTTGGATAATCCGAAGGGCATAACCAGGAACTCGTAGTGCCCGTCGTGAGTACGAAACGCAGTCTTCGGAACATCCTCGGCCTTTACCAAGATTTGGTGATAATCGGAGCACAGGTCGAGCTTCGAGAAGACTCTGGCGCCTTGCAGTTCATCCAACAGCTGATCGATCATAGGAATAGGATAACTGTCCGCCACCGTAGCTTTATTCAGGGCCCGATAATCAACACAGAAACGCCAGCTTCCATCCTTCTTCTTCACCAACAGTACCGGGGTCGAGTACGGGCTCCCACTAGCTTGAATGATCCCGGCGGTGAGCATCGCAGTCACCTGTCTTTCGATCTCCTCCTTCTGTGCCTGGGGGTAACGGAAGGGTCTGACAATGATGGGGTTCGTGCCTGACTCCAAAGTGATGCTGTGCTCACGGCCCCGTGAAGGAGGTAACCCTCGTGGCTCGTCGAATACCTCACGGAACTCCTCTAAGATGGGAGCGAGCTCCGATGGAACCGACGGTGCCTCCTTCGACTCGGCCTGTAATCCACAGAACTCCACCACCATTCCTTCCCCCTGTCGCTCCCAAGCTTTCCAGAATGCCTTAAGAGCAACCGCAGAGCTACAGAGACTCTGATCCCTTTGCAACGTGATGGTCTTGTCCCCAACTTGGAACTTCATAGTCTGCAGCTTCCAGTTATCTCGAGTCTCCCCCAGTGTCTCCAGCCACTGCACCCCGAGAATGACGTCGGCTCCCCCCAGTCCGAGGGGAAAGAAGTTGGTGACGACGGTGTACCCCTGCATCTCCAACTCGACGTCTCTGCATACCCCCTTGCCCTTGACGGTTATTCCTGTACCGGTTAACACCCCATAGCCCCCGGTCTTCTCCGTCAAGATCCCCAGTTGGCTCACGACAGAATCGCTCAGGAAATTATGAGAAGCTCCGCTGTCGATGAGCACAACCACCGATAACCCTTGGATCGTCCCCATGAGCTTAATAGTCTGCGGGGATGAGATGCCGGCCATCGAATTGAGGGAGAGCTCCGCCAACTCCGTCACTTCCTCCGTCGATTGCGTCTGCATATAGTCGGCGTCCTCGATCCATTCTTCTTCTAAACCGTCATCGTACACCACCATCACTCTCAGCTCAGCCTTCCCGCACTGGTGGTTGTAGCCATACTTCTCATCGCATCGGAAGCAAAGTCCCTTTGCCCTTCGCTCTGCCATCTCCGCTAAGGTGAGTCGACGAAACGGAGGTTTCAGACGGTCATGGTTTTTTTGGGTTTGACCCCTCTTAAACGACGTCGGTCTTGAGTTTCCTCCCTGAGTGGGTTTAGGCCTAGCATTGGACCCGTTGCTCCATGACTGACCCATCCTTTGCCCCCCTTGAAATGCCCGGTTTCCCGTGGGCCGTATTTCCCCAAATACTTCGTCGGAGCTTGCGACAGTCCTGGAGCTCCCATACTCGTCCCAATCCTCCACCATCTTCGCCATACTCATCATCTCATCCAGCGTTCGGGCCTTGAGCATCTTCAAGCCCAACCGAATTTTCGGGTTGAGGCCGTTCAGGAAGGCGATTTCGAGGACCTCCTCCGACAAGCCCGGGGCGTTGGAAGGTAATGCGATAAATTCCCGACAATAATCCCGAACAGAGCCCTCCTGTTTCATTCGTAACAACCTCTCCTTCGCCGTGGAATCGTGAGTCACCGAGTACTCAGTTAAGACCCGCACCTTCATCTGACCCCAACTTAGGAATGGGTGTCGGTCACGCTCCCACAGGTACGAGGACAACGCTTCCCCCACGTAACACATTCTGACTGCCTGGAGTTTCTCTTCCTCGTTGAAGTCACTTAGCTCAAAATACTGATCCACGTGGAGGACCCAGCTCTCGGCGTCGCTCCCATCGAACTCCGGTATCTCCTGTTTTTTTGTGAGTGACTCATCCCTCACCCGCGTCGTGTGCTGACTCGGTGTGATCAGCGTTGGAGGCTCCGAAGGAACCACGCGTACGCCCCCCGCCTGAAATCCGCTGGAAGAGGCGTTAACGGGCTCGCGTTCTCCCCCTCCTCCGTGGTTTCCTTCCCCTTTCCGCGTTCCATCGCATCGACCCGTTGATGGAGATGATCGAGGAGGTCGAGCTTTCGCAGCTGCGCGCGCACCTCCATCATACACTCTTCCAACATGTTCACTTTCTCCATGGTCGCACGTATTTCCTGCGTCTCCCCTGGGTTCTTCTCCGTTTCACTCTTCTCATCGGGTTTTTGTCCGCGCGGT
Organism: Thlaspi arvense; assembly: GCA_911865555.2. Taxonomy (NCBI): domain Eukaryota; kingdom Viridiplantae; phylum Streptophyta; class Magnoliopsida; order Brassicales; family Brassicaceae; genus Thlaspi; species Thlaspi arvense. The sequence goes on from OU466860.2 coordinate 20,764,209, forward strand.
GACATGATTCCCAGTCTCGACTCGCTCTGATACCAAGTTTGTTACGTGTAAGGATCAAAGTCACGTTGTAACCCAGTTTTATGATTACTTTCTTAATGAATTGATCAAAACCCGTGTTTACAAGAACAGAAAATCAGATTTATCAAAGACTCTCTCTCCTCTCTCTCCACATTGATCAACTCTGTGATAAAACAAAATAACAACCCACACTCCTTATTTAACCGATCACGAGGAATCCCTACGCCAACGTCTCGAACAACTTTTATTCCCTTCACGCCATTCCTGCTACTCCACGTGTTCTCATCTTTCCCATATATCCTCTTGCTCACTTTCTAGAATGTCTGCGCTTCTCCTCTCTTGAGGCCCATTAATCTTTATTCTGCTGGGCTCTCCTCTTGTACGTGTAAAGTATCGGAGGCCTTTGTTCATCGTATGTAACACTCCACTAACAATCTCTTCGAATCCTCCACTACACAACTCCCAAACACAAAGTAATCAGTCGTCCGAAGCTCAACACTCTAACAATTTCGAAGACTATGGTGATGATGGGATTGACGACAATGCACATATTGAACCCGATCTCCAAGAAGACACACTCCACTATCTTGAGATGCTGCTAAGAACGCCAAACCGTCATCAGTGGATGACTGTCCTCTCTCCACTAGATCCCCAGCCGCCAAATACGACATGGTTTGTCAGGCAGAAGGACTTGAGTTTGATGAAGCAGTATCTTCGCAAAACTGACCCGGCATACCTTGACTTCCTCGCTTCACAATCTGATTCAACTCACTCTTCCTAGGTTTTTATCTTTTCAAACTTATATATACTATTTGTCTTCTTCCTACGCCAACATCTTGTGTGCTTCTGCAGGTTTGGTTTTCCAAGATTTGGCAATTTTTTGTTGTCTCCGGTTTCAGATGATAAACTGTTCGGAGCCTAGATTTGTATTATATTTGGATGTTTAGATTTGTATTATATTTCGATGTTTAGATGTCTTTTTTGCAAAGATAATTTATGTTAAATATGTTTAGATGTTTTTTTGCAAACGCAGTTTATGTTTAATATTATATTAGTAATTTTTTGGTTATAAGCTTTTTTTTAATATAAATTTTTCATTTGCAAATAAAATATCAAAATCAAAAATAAAAATTACCAAAAATTAAAAATTAAAATGATAATTAGTTGCAATTTAGTCATAAAATAGTCGCTAATCAATCGCAACATTTAGCGACTATTTCGCGACTACGTATACAAAATAGTTGCTAATTAGTCGCAACATTTAGCGACTATTGCGTGACCACAGAAGTAACGACTTTAAAACAGTCGCTAATTAGTTGCTTTATTTCACGACTATTTTAGCGACTACATATGTAGCGACTACATAACAGTCACAACTTGGTCGTCATATAGTCGCAATGTAGTCGCTAGATTTTGCGACTAATTTGCGACTGTTTTTATTTGACATATGTGTAGTCGCTAATCAGTCGCAACTTTGCAACTAATTAGCGACGAAATATTAGAGACTACTTATTTTAGTCGCGAATTAGTCGCAAAAATTTGTTTTGCGACAGATTAGCAACTATTTTCGTAGTCGCGAAGTCCATGTTTTCTTGTAGTGTTGTTCTTACTTGTTTGAGGACAAGCAAAAGGCAAGTGTGGGGGTGTCGATATCCCTTGTATTTACACCATTTAGAGCTGCATTTAGTACATGTTTTGGTCCTCTTTTGCATGTTTTCCCTTAGCTTTTGTCCTATTTTCTTCTCCTTTTAGACTTAGGTTGCATTAGGAGTTTAGATTGCATTTTCCTTGCATCTTGGATGTTTTTAGGTGCTTTTGGAGCTTAAAGGAGCTTGGAGGAGCTTTGGGAATGATCCAGGAGGCTAGCTGGACAAAAGAGAGCAAGAAGGATCAAAGCAGAAGATCTCTGCAAAAGTTTTCGGTCAGAGCCTGGAATTTTCGGTCTCTGGTGACCAAAATAGAGCAGCATCGATCACCAGTATCGGTCTGATGTGGTCGACTGAAACACACCGTTATAATTTCGGTCGTGTGTGTCGATCACTGATCACCAATACAGATAAATTTCAATCACTGGAGGTCGACACAAATGACCGATACTGACCCAGCCCAAACATGTTATTAATTACACTTTTGCCACCTTTCTAGGATTTTCTCTCTTAGGCTATAAATAGCCCGTTTTCTATATTTTCGAGAGGTCTTGTCAAAATACTGTTCTTAAGCTATTTCTTTAAGTTTGTAAGACAATTTCTTTGCTTTGTTTAATACAATCAAGTATTTGCTTTAATCTTTCTTTAATCTTTCTTTTAATCATAATTAGCATCTTCTCCCATTGTGATTTGGTGTTAAACATGATTATGAGTGAGTAGTTACCTTAGGGTTTCTAGATGTGGTAGATTAGGAGAATCTATGGCTTGATTAAGGCTTGTTATGTGCTTCTGTTTATGGGTTCCTCTCTATTAATCTGTTATTCATGCTAGATTAGTCTTGATCAAACTGGTCTAGGTTGTTAGCTTTCTCTTATGCCCACCAAGTGTTTGATGAAATGCTGAACCTGTTTAATAGAGGATTTGCTGGCCTTGGCTCAAGAGATTGACTGTTTGAGGAGCATTTTGACTTGAATAGAGTTGATTAGTCTTGCTTGCTTGATGTTTTAGCACCAATGAGAGTTAGTTCTTGTTAAGATGTTTAGCAAAGGGTTATTTGCCAAGAGATTGGATCTAACTAGCTTAGTTGTGAACTCTATGTCTAGGAACCACCATTGCTTGCTTACTTGCTTAATCAATGTAGTTTGAAACAGCCTTAATCAATGTCTGAAATTCCCCAAAGTCAATAACCACATCTAGGAACTTGTCTTTTTCTTATTTGAATCTCGGATTTGCTCTGTTTTACTCTGTTTTTCTTGCTTAGAATTGCTTAGTTTGCTTTTGCTTTCACCTTGTTGCTGCTTGGTTCACTTAGGTTGTTAGAACTGTTGCTTAGGCAACAAAACCCCTTTCCTGGCTTGCTTGACTTAGAGATTCCACTCTCAACTCTTCTGTCTTTCAACTCTTCCCATTTGGATTGATACAACCCTATGCTATACTGCAACTGACTAGTACAAGCTAGGGCAATTGTCCTACAAGGGGTAAAACCCTTGTATCACTTATCCTCACTGGAAGATCATCTAGCATACCCACTGGAAGTCTCACGCTTCTGTCAGCCAACACAATGGAGATCCTACACTCTTTGAACCGTGTGAAACCTAGCTTCTTAGCTATAGAATGGGGCATGAGATTGATACTTGCACCAAGATCACCCAAAGCACAAGGAATGGTGAAGGATCCTGGATCTCCTAGCTTCTTAGGCATTATTTCTCTGTGAATAATGGCACTACACTCTTCACTAAGCACCAAGACTTCTTTACTCTCTTTGTTCTTCTTTGTAAGGGTGTCTTTGAAGAACTTAGCACACTTCGGCATCATAGCTAGGCAGTCCACAAGAGGAAGCTTGATTTCTACGTCCCTTAGATGCTTCTCAAACAAGAGTATATGCTTCTCTATCAGCCGTTTCTTGAAGCGGCCAGGAAAAGGAAGCTTAGGTACATACATTGGAGGCACATAAACATCTTTCTCTTTAGTAGCTTGCTCCACTTTCTTCTCTACGGCTACCTCTTTACCCTTTCTTGGTCTCTCAATCCACACATTATCAAAGTTTATCTCTTCATCAGCTGAAAGCTTATCCTCCCCCTCTTGAATCACAATGTCCTCATTGGTCTTAGGAGGAACTCGCGGTGGAAGTTCTTTGCCACTTCTTAGTGTAATGGCATTGGCGTATTCCTTGGGATTCTGCTCACACTTGCCCGGTAAGCTGCTTGGACCGCTTGTAGTAGCTTTTCCCTTTTCTAACTGTTTGATCTTGTTGTTCAGGATTGTAATCTAAGTTGAGACGTCAGTAAGAGAGGAGTCAAGACGGTTGTTCATCTCGGCAAACTTCTGATTAGCTGAAGCTTGACCCTGAAGCAACTGGTGGAACATAGCTTGGACCAGATCTTGTTGCTGCGGTTGCATTTGTTGTTGTTGAGGAACAAAGCCGGGAGGAAACATAGGAGTGTAACTTTTGTTGCCTTTCTGCTGCTGCTGACCCTGGAAGTTCCCTTGCCTCTGCCCTTGAAAGCCACTATTCGCTTGAAAAGCCATGTTGTAAGGAACAAACGGCTTTGCTTGCTGAGGGAGGTACACTTGATCTTTAGGATTTTCAACATTTGTGCTTTGGCAAGATAGATTGTTGTTGGCTTGGTACCCTTGTGAATATCCTTGAGGCTTGTTGTAGTTCTGATCAGCAATCCAGGTAGCTTATTATTGGCTCAAGTCTAACTCCTCCAAGACTTCTTGTTGTTCACCCACGAAGTGTACATGCTTCTGGTTTGCAAGCACCAACTTGTCAATCTTCTCATGTAACGACTTAAGCTCTTTCTTGTGGGATTCTAGCCCATATCCTCTTGGTGCATGGTAATAGTCTTCAGCATAGTTACTGTCACTCAAGGCCAAGTTCTCGATTAACTCCATTCGCTCTTCTACTTCTTGACCAAGGAAATTGCCCTTGCTTGCCGTGTCAAGTAGCATACGGATCTTGGGCAATGTTCCATAGTATATTGTGCTTAGAAAAGTCTCTTCACTGAAGCCGTGGTGAGGACACTGAATGGTATAGTCTTTGAACCTCTCCATGGCCTCATTGAATGTGTCATTATGCCTTTGAGTGAAGCCGCTGATCTCACTTCTCAACCTTGCTGTTCTTGTGCTAGAGAAGAACTTTGAGAGGAAAGCCTTCTTACACTAAGCTCAAGAGGTAATGGTGCCTTGTGGAAGTGTCTTCTCCCAATGCCTAGCCTTGTCTCCGAGAGAAAATGGGAAGAGTCGGAGCTTGAATGCATCTTCCGATATCCCATTGATCTTGATCATCCCACAAACTTGCTCAAAGTTGTCAAGATGCTCCAAGGGGTCTTCCATTGCCAGCCCATGGAACTTGCTATTCTGAACCGTAGAATGAACCCTGGTTAAATCTCGAAGTTCTTGTTCTGTACTGGTGGAGGAGTGATCCCAAAGCGATTGTGATGTGTATTAGGAGCATCTCCAGCACCAATGATCTGTGGGGGTCAAGCTGCGTGGTTGGGGTTTCCATTGCCCCTTCCTACAGCACCGTGAGCTGGTGGAGGTCCCTCAGGATGTTCTTGCTCAGCTATTGTTGCAAAGTCTACTGAACCGGCTTGAACAATCTCTTTAAAAGCTCTAGCTTGCTCTCTTGCTCTTCTTGTTCTTGAGTGGCCAAGTTTATATATATTGCCCAGGGGTGTAAGTAAGTTGTTGTCACCCCTACAACACAAATTCATGTACCTGAAAGACACAAGTGTGAAGAGAAAGAGATTAGTAACCAAACTTAAAGTAAAGGCTTAGTCTTTACTAAACCCCAAATCTTAATGCTTCCTAACAATCATACGATGACAACGGCGCCATTTGATAACAGGATTTTAAGTGCAAGCAGAAGGTTATCAAAACTCAAGCAACATGTTATGATGTAGTACAATGTGCAAGAGGAATCAATCCCACATAGGATGCAGGAAGAGCTACTAAGAATGCAAGGATGAAGCAAATCTAAGCAAAATGGATAAATAGTTGGTAAAATCAAGGAAAAATAAATGCAATGATCTAATGCAATGTAAAACAATTTTAAAATCCTTGGAAGAGGGTAAACTACCACTAGGAACAAGCAAAAGATTAAAAATGCAAAGCTACTAGGAACTAAAAATCGACCAGTGAATCGACCACCGGATCGAGCACTAGATCGAGCAGAATGGATCGATCTAACAAACAACTTAAAGCGATTGAATTCTAATGAACAAGATGCAAACTAAATGACAAGTGAATGATGAACAGAGGTTTTAAAACACTAAAAAGGAGGGTTTAGGGTCAAGGGTCATATTCAAGGGTTTTAAAGGTTAAGCCTTGGTTTGTAAACATTTAGATCTACTCACTTGTGAGGTTTCTCTAAGCCTTGAAAACGAAACAAGAACCATTTATGGCGTGTGGTATGGTTCACTTCCTCAAACTCTTCTCCAAACCCATGGCGTTTGGTGGAAAAAGAGATCAAAGAGCAAGGAAAACAGATTTCAAATAATGACCTAACTAATCCCCTTTACAACCTTGGCGTTTGGGAACGGAAAGATTAGCCTCTAAGATCTGGTTTTCTAGGATATTTGAATCTTGTCAAGGTAAGACAGCCCTGGAATCATAGAGAACTTTTCCAAGGCTCTCTAAGCCTTACGACCCCAAGATCCTAGAAGAGAAGGAATGAAGAACAAAGAAAACACAAAGCTTTAACCCTTTCAACCCTTTTGAATCGCCTCAACCCCAAAAATCCAAAAAAACTACTCTCTACACATGATTAAGATCGAAGCAAAAGCAATAGATGGAAAGCTAAGCATGATCAACAAACGATTAAAGGAAAAACTTGCTTAATATTAAAAGATCCAAAAGTTTAAAACACGAAAAGCTTAAGATGTTCAACAATGGCGAAATCGCCTAAGGTAGAGAGAAAACAAAAAGACAGAATGAAGATAATAGAAAGTGATGGCTGCTTTTGCCAAAAATGGCTTAACCATTAACTGGTCCCCCCTTCGCTAGCCGCCAAAGACAGCTGGACGGATAAGGCTCGTCTGGGATCGACTTGGGTCACTCGATCTCTGGCTCGATCTTGGTATTGGATCGGATGGTTTCGGTCGATCTTTGAGTCGATCCTGTGAAGATCGGGTTGGGAACTCGATCTGGCTCTTGATCTGCATGGCGTTATTCACGTCCATACTCCAGATCGATCTCCTCTCTCGATCTTGGTCTCGGTCCTTTCCCTTGCATCGACTTGGGTCATTCGATCTTCAGGTCGATCTCATCTAGATCGACATGCCTTGCTCGATCCGCTACTCGATCTCGGGTACTTCGCATGCCGACCTAAGTTTTCCAAGTGTCCACGAGCTCCACTTTGAACCTTTTCACGTCCACATAGCCTCCACAACTCCATAGTGCTCCAAACAACCTGATAATGATGCATATATGCAAGAAATGTGCAAAATGCTAATGCAAAGGGACCTAGGACCTAAAATGCATCAAAAGGGACAAACTAGCCTATAATGCAAGATAAATACTGAAAAAACTATTCTAAATGCATGCAAAATATGCAGAATATATGGTAATTTCACCAATATGTTGTATCGGCCTGGCATCCCGGTACACTTCTTGATACAAATGCCAGTTAAGGCATATCTGTTGCATTTTCACCCCGATACTATGCCAGTCAAGGTGTATTGGTTTGCCTTACTGATATTGCTGCATATTTCATATATTTTGCATGCATATAAGATAGTTTCTCATACATTTACCTTGCATATTTGGCTAGTTTGCATTACTTTAGGTCCTAGAGTACTTTTGCACCAGCATTTGCATGTTTCTTGCATTATGCATCACATTCAGGTTGTTTTTCGGCTACTTTGGAGCTTTGGAAAATTCGTGGACGTGCTAAGGCTCATGAGGAGGTTCGTGTACACTTGGAGAATTCAGGAATGCTTGCTAAGGATAAGAGATCAAGAAGCAGATCGAGCATGGCCGGTCGATCTAGATAAGATCGACCAAAAGATCGAGTAGCCCATCCGATCCAAGGGAACAGATCGAGACCAAGATCGAGTGAAGAGATCAATCAAGGAGTACGGACATAAATGACGCCATGCAAAGCGAGAGTCAGATCAAGTCAACTACTCGATCCTCCAAAGATCGACTCCAAGATCGAACGAAGCACCCGATCCATCAAAGAAGATCGATACACAGATCGAGCTGAGACCGTGATTTCCGAAGACGATCGAGTGAGATGCTCGATCTCGAGGTCGATCCCAGGCTACTTTAACCGTTTTTGACTACACGCTTTCACTTTATCCTTTTAGAGTTTTTCTCTTCGTTCGAAGGCGATTTCGCCATTGTTAGACTTGGAAGCTTTTTCTTGCTTGTTCTTGAATATTGAATCGTTTAAGTTTAAAGCAATCATTTTTCATGTTTACTAGATCATCTTCTATGCTTTATTCGGTTTACTTAAAGTGTAGCGAGTAGTCTTTCCGGGTTTTGGGGTTGAGAGGATTCAAAGGGGTTGAAAAGGTTTTAAAAGCTTGGTATTTTCTTGTTCTTCATTGTCTTCTCTTCTAGGATTTCGAGTGATTAAGGCTAAGAGAGTCTCACGCCAAGATCTCTAAGATCAAAAGGACCTCTTACCTTGACAGGATCCAAAGGTCCTGGAAAATCGAATCCTAGAGGCTAGTTTACTTTTCCCAAACGCCATGGTAGTTTAGGGGACTAGTTAGGCCGTGTATTTGAAATATATGTTTATGCCCTGCAATCTCTTTTTCCGCCAAATGCCATGGGTCTGGAGGAGAGAATGAAGGAGTGATCCATACCACACACCATGGATGGATTTTGTTTTGTTTTCAAGGCTTAGAGAATCTCACAAAGTGAGTAGATCTAAAGTTTTCAACCCAAGCTTGAACCTTTGAGACCCTTGAACATGAATCTAAACCATGGACCCTCTTTCTTAGTATTTTCGCATCTCTGTTAATCATTCGCTTGCTATCTGTTCGCATCCTGGTCATTAGATTCATTCCTGTTGAACTTTCAGACGAGATCGTTCGTTGTTGCTCGATCTAGTGGTCGATCCAGTGATCGATCCACTAGTCGATTTTTAATAATTCAAAGCCTTGCATTTTAATCATTCTGTTTATTCCTCGTGGTAGTTCACTCGTTTCTAGTATTTTTAAAATAGGTTTGCTTTGCATTTGGCTGTTGCATCTAGTTTTTAGGATTTTTACAAAATCATTCATCATTTGCTTAGCTTTGTATGATCCTTGCATTCTCATTGCACTTTCTAGCTCCTAGATTGGATTGATTCCTCTTGCACTATGCTACGACTGTGTGCTGCTTAAGTTTTGATAATCTCCTGCTTGCATTACTCCTATAGACATAAAAAGATTGTTATCAAATGGCGCTGTTGCCATCTTAGGAGCGTTTAGGAAGCATTGAGATTTGGGGTTTAGTAAAGACTAAGCCTTTGTTTTTCTTTTGGTTACTGATTTCTCTACTCTCAAACTTGTGTCTTTCAGGTACATGAATCTACGTTCAAGGGGAGACAACAACTTACTTCAACCCTTGGACAACATTCATCAGCTTGGACACGCTAGATTAAGAAGAGTTAGAGAGCAAGCCAGAGCCTTTGAGGAGACTGTTCAGCAAGGTTCAGTGGATTTTGAAGCGATGGCTGAGCACGAACATCCAGAGGGACCTCCTCAAGCTCACGGGGCAGTGGGAAGGGGTAATGGAAACCCCCACCACGCGGCTAGACCCCCACGGATCATAGGTGCGGGAGATGCTCCCAACACTCACCACAATAGGTTTGGGATCACTCCTTCTCTGTTACAGAACAACAACTTCGAGATTAAGCCAGGATTCATCTCAATGGTGCAAAACAATAAGTTCCACGGGCTAGCAATGGAGGATCCCTTGGAGCATCTTGATAACTTTGAGCAAGTATGTGGGATGATCAAGATTAATGGCATATCCGAAGATGCTTTCAAGCTGCGTCTCTTTCCATTTTCTCTTGGAGACAAGGCTAGACATTGGGAGAAGACCCTTCCACAAGGCACCATTACCTCTTGGGCTGAGTGTAAGAAGGCGTTCCTTTCAAAGTTCTTCTCTAGCACCAGAACGGCAAGGCTGAGAAGTGAGATCTGCGGCTTCACTCAAAGGAACAATGAGACGTTCAATGAGGCCATGGAGCGGTTCAAGGACTACACCATTCAGCGTCCTCACCACGGCTTCAGCGAAGAGACTCTACTAAGCACTATGTACCGCAGAGCTTCACCTAAGATTCGCTTGCTACTTGACACGGCTAGTAAGGGCAACTTCCTTGGTCAAGAGGTAGAAGAGGGCATGGAGCTGATTGAAAACTTGGCATAGAGTGACGGCAACTATGCTGAAGACTACGACCGTGCACCTAGAGGTTCTGAGCTAGAGTCTCACAAGAAGGAGCTTAAGTCATTGCATGAGAAGATTGACAAGCTGGTGTTGGCTAATCAGAAGCATGTTCACTTCGTTGGTGAGTCGGATGAGACATTAGAGGAGCTTGAGTTGAGTCAAGAAGAAGCCAATTGGGTGGCGGGTCAGAACAACTACAAACCTCAAGGGTATTCACAAGGATACAACCAAAACAACAATCTCTCATATAGAAGCACCAATGTCGCGAACCCTAAAGATCAAGTGTACCCTGCTCAGCAAGCAAAGCCATTCGTCCCATACAACAAAAGTTTTCAGCCGAGTGGTGGTTTCCAAGGACAACAGCAAGGGACCAAGGGTTATACACCAATGTACCCTCCGGGATTTGTTCCTCAACAACCGATGCAACAACAACAAGTTGATCCGGTACAAGCCATGTTTCAACAACTGATTCAAGGGCAAGCCTCTACAAACCAGAAGTTTTCCGAGATGAACACTCGCTTAGACTCTTCTCTCACTGATTTTTCTACTCAGATTACAAACTTGAATAACAAGATCAAGCAGCTAGAGAAAGGAAAGGCGAGTACAATTGGTCAGAATAGCTTACCGGGCAAGTGTGAGCAGAATCCCAAGGAATACGCCAATGCCATTACACTAAGAAGTGGAAAAGAGCTTGCACCTACGGTTACTCCTAAGAACAACGAGGACGTTATAATTCAAGAGGAGGAGGGTAAGCTTTCAGCTGATGATGAGATCAACTTTCACAATGTTTGGATTGAGACACCAAGAAAGGGTAAAGAAGTTGCTGTAGAGAAGAAAGTGGAGCAAGCTGCTAAGGAGAAGGATACTTATGTGCCTCCACCGTATGTACCCAAGCTGCCTTTTCCTGGCCGCTTCAAGAAGCAACTTATAGAGAAGCACAGAATCTTGTTTGAGAAGCATCTAAAGGACGTAGAGATCAAGCTACCTCTCGTAGACTGCCTTGCCATGATGCCTAAATGTGCAAAAATTTTCAAAGACACGCTTGCAAAGAAAAATAAGGAAAGCAAGGAAGTGTTGGTTTTTAGTGAGGAATGTAGCGCTATAATACACAAGGAGATAGTCCCCAAGAAGTTGGGAGACCCTAGAAGCTTCACTATACCTTGCGCTTTAGGCCCATTAGAGTTCAAGAGTTTCCTTTGCGATTTGGGAGCTAGTATAAATCTGATGCCTCATTCTATAGCAAAGAAGTTGGGATTCACGCGATTCAAAGACTGTAGAATCTCCTTGGTGCTAGCTGACATGAGCGTGAGGTTACCCGTGGGTCTGCTTGAGGACTTGCCAGTGAGAATCAGCGGTGTGAACGTGCCTACGGACTTCGTTGTGTTGAAAATGGATGAAGAACCTAAGGACCCGCTCATCCTTGGTAGACCATTCTTAGCCACTGCTGGAGCCATCATCGACGTCAAGAATGGGAAGATAGCTCTACATCTAGGCAAGGACATCAGGCTTGATTTTGGCATCAATGAGGTTTTGAAGAAGCCTACAATATAATGGCAAGCCTTCTACATTGAGACGTTGGACGCTTTGGCGGATGAGTTCCTAGAATAGTTGGCTCAAGAGAACCATTTGAAGCTGGCATTGACTAAGAAGCCAGGGGAGTTCGGTTTCATGGATCAGAGGACTCAGGAGAACGTTAATCTACTTGATTCAAGGCAAGTTGCACTAGAAGATGAAGGCGCTTGCCTAGAAATCGACTCCAAGATCGATGCCATCACTCGATCCAGGGGTCAAATCGACAAGACAATCAAGAACACAACTCAATCCGGTGCGACAATCGACAGTCAGATCGAGGAGGGTGATCGATCCAGGGAATCAATCGGGTCCAAGATCGACAGATGCCTTCCGATCAGTTCAGGGTCCATTCCGGAGTACGACCCAGCATCTCGATCTCTCACTCGATCCACATTAAATCGAGTGAATGAATCGAGTGAAAATGCTCGATCTAGACGACATCGAGAGAAAGATCGACTGGATGACTCGATCTCAGAAGGGACAGAGGTTCAAGAAAGCAGCCTTAAGGGTCATGTCTCGGATTCTAAGGAGGGTTCCAAGGAGGTGAACAACAAAAACAGCCATGAGGATGATTGGAGCGAGCTGCTAGCCCCAAAGGTGGACCTTAAGGAGCTCCCAAAAGGGCTAAGGTATGCTTTCTTAGGGCTTAACGAAACCTATCCTGTGATTGTGAATGAAAATTTTAGTGATGATGAGTTGCACTCGCTCCTAACAGAGCTGAGAAAGTATATGAAGGCCATTGGGTACTCTGTAAGTGACATCAAGGGCCTTTCACCAATGCTTTGCACTCATAGGATTCACATGGATAATGAGAACGCCTCTTCTATAGAACACCAAAGGCGTTTGAATCCTAATTTGAAAGAGGTTGTTAAGAAAGAGATTCTTAAGCTGTTAGAAGCTGACGTGATCTATCCCATAAGTGGCAGCATGTGGGTTTCTCCCGTAAACGTGGTGCCTAAGAAGGGAGGGATCACGGTCATTAAGAATGATAAAGATGAGCATATACCTACTAGAACTATTACAGGACACCGTATGTGTATTGACTATAGGAAGCTTAATCTTGTTACTAGAAATGATCTTTTTTCTTTGCCTTTATTGATAAATGCTTGAAAGACTTGCTAATCATCCCTGCTATTGCTTTCTTGATGGATATAGTGGATTTTTCCAAATACTAATCCATCCAAATGATCAGGAGAAAACGACATTTACATGCCCTTATGGTACCTTCCCGTATCGAAGGATGCCATTTGGGTTGTGTAATGCACTGGCTACGTTTCAGCGGTGTATGATGTCGATCTTCTCCGATCTAATAGAAGAGATAGTAGAGGTGTTTATGGATGACTTCTCTGTCTATGGTGCGTCCTTTTCTGCGTGTTTGTTGAATCTTTGCAAGATATTAAAGCGTTGTGAAGAGACAAACTTGGTGCTTAATTGGGAGAAATGTCACTTCATGGTGAAGGAAGGGATCGTGCTTGGTCATAAGATATCAGAGAAGGGCATTGAGGTTGATAAGGCTAAGGTTGAGGTCATGATGAGTCTTAAGCCTCCGGTTAATGTCAAAGGGATCAGGAGTTTCTTGGGACATGCTGGCTTCTACAGGCGCTTCATCAAGGATTTTTCCAAGATTGCACGCGCTCTCACACGGCTGTTGTGCAAGGAAGCCGACTTTGTCTTTGATGAGGAGTGCTTACAAGCTTTCAAGACAATCAAGGAAGCTCTTGTCACGGCACCAATAGTTCAAGCACCAGACTGGAGTCTACCGTTTGAGATCATGTGTGATGCTAGTGAGTATGTCGTGGGAGCTGTTCTAGGGCAGAGAAAAGACAAGCGGCTGCATGTGATTTACTATGCTTCAAGAACCTTGGATGGCACACAAAAAGATACACTACTACTGAGAAGGAGCTACTGGCAGTAGTGTTTACCTTTGAGAAGTTCAGAGCTTATCTAGTGGGAGCCAAGGTTGTTGTCTACACAGATTATGCGGCGCTTAGATACATCTATTCCAAGAAGGATACTAAGCCAAGGCTTTTGAGATGGATCCTCTTGCTCCAAGAATTTGACATGGAAATCAAGGACAAGAAAGGGATAGAGAACGGTGTTGCGTATCATCTCTCTAGGTTGAGGATCGATGAAGCCTTACCTCTTGATGATTCACTTCCGGAAGAGCAACTAATGATGATCACCACGGCGGTCTGTGGAAGGCTAGAAGGGCGGTTTGAGGAGGTTTTGAGTTTCAAAGAAGAGGATCTTCCTTGGTACGCTGACGTTGTGAACTACTTGGCATGCGGAGAGGAGCCAACTCATCTTGACAGCTATCACAAGAAGAAGCTCATGAGAGACGCAAGCAACTACTTTTGGGACGAGCCTTACTTGTACAAGAGGGGCGTGGACAGTTTATACAGGAGATGTGTTACAAAGGAAGAAGCTAAGGACATTCTCTTTCACTGCCATGGCTCTTCATACGGCGAACACTTTGCTTCGTTCAAAACCGCTACAAAGGTCTTACAAGCCGGTTTCTGGTTGCTGTCTATCTTCAAAGACACTCATGAGTTTGTGAAGAGTTGTGAAGCTTGTCAACGAGCAGGGAACCTCACGAAGAGGAACGAGATGCCTCAGGTTCCTATCTTTGAGGTTGACGTCTTTGACGCATGGGGCATAGATTTCATGGGGCCTTTCCCATCTTCCTACGACAACAAGTTCATTTTGGTGGCTGTTGACTACGTTTCTAAATGGATTGAGGCCATTGCTTCCCCTACAAACGACTCTAAGGTTGTGATCAAGCTCTTTAAGAGCATCATATTCCCGAGGTTTTGAGTACCCAAGGTGGTGATAAGCGATGGAGGAAGCCATTTTATCAACAAGTTGTTTGAAAACCTTCTAAGGAAGTATGGCGTGAAGCACAAGGTAGCTACACCTTATCATTCTCAAACGAGTGGCCAAGTGGAGGTCTCTAACCGGAAAATCAAGGCGATACTTGAGAGAACAGTTGGGACTACTCGGAAGGATTGGGCAGTGATGTTAGACGACACTTTGTGGGCTTACCGGACTGCTTTCAAAACGCCCATTGGTATTACTCCTTTCACTCTTCTCTACGGCAAAGGATGTCACCTCCCCGTTGAGCTGGAACATAGAGCATTGTGGGCTGTGAAGCGGCTGAATTTTGATCTAAAGACAGCTCAGGAGAAGCGCTTAGTTCAGCTACACGAACTTGATGAGCTAAGGCTGGATGCTTAAGAAAGCGCTAGGATCTACAAGGAGGCACTAAGGCTGCTCATGACAAGAAGTTGGTACCCAAGGAGCTTAAGGAAGGGAGTTTGGTGCTGCTTTACAATTCAAGGCTCAAGCTCTTTTCAGGAAAGCTAAAGTCACGATGGAGTGGGCCGTATGAAATCAAGGAGGTATTGCCCTACGAAGCTGTCACGTTGGTAGGCAAGAGTGGGAATGCATTCACAGTGAACAGACACAGAGTTAAGCCATAAATGGCGAGTGCATTTGACAAGCAGAGCACCTCAATGCTTCTCCAAGACCCACCATCTGCCTAAACCAAGTAAAGTCTAGCTAAAGACGTTAAAGAAAGCGCACTTGGGAGGCATTCCCATGTCTATCTTGTATATATTTTTGCCTTATTTCTCTTTCAGTTTTTTGTTTTTATCTTATGAGTGTGTAGGAACAGGTATGATTGATTGCAGAGCATAGTCTTAGATCCAAAATGAGTAAGAAGGGGTGAATATAAGCTAGAGATCGAGTGCTAGATCGACTCATCCTTGCTCGATCATTGATAGATCGAGCTAGTGAATCGAGAGGAGCTAGTCGATCTAGACGAGATCGAGTAGACAGATCGTGTGACACAGTTGATCACGAGAGGACGAACACACTATACGTTTAGCCTGAAAAGAAAACGAGAGGTGGATCGACTGAGTCACTCGATTCTCAAGGCTATATCGAATAGTCTAATCGATCCGCCACTCGATCCAAGCTTAAATCGACCCCTGAATCGAGAACGTGGCTCGATCACGAGGACTTAGCCGTCGTGCCAAAAACTCAAAGAACGAGAGGTGTTATCGATCCAAGACTCGATTCAATTCGAATCGAATCCCAAATCGAGCAACCCTCTCGATCCAAGCTATTATGGGCATGAGATCGAGTCCTAGATCGACCAAATGGACTCGATCTCATGCCGAGGTAACATTTTCTCTTCTCCCTTTCCCACTTTCCCTTCAATTTTAAAATTCAAAAAGTGGTCAAGACAAGCATCTTTGACCATGAAATATATGCCTTGACCACAGCTTTTGTCAGAAACCACTTCTTTTACCCACGGTTTTGTGTTTAGTTAGCCTTTATATGTTTTCAACTATTCTCACACTCTCTCATTTCTGTTTTCACAAATTTTTAAGCAAAAGAGAGTGAGAGTTCTTTGATTTCTAAAGGCTAACAGCATCCTTTTTTAATTCTTGCAAAGGTATTTTCGAATCTTCAAGAAAATCTTCAAGAAAATCCCTTTTTATTCACTTTAATTGTTTTAGATGCTAGGGGCGGTTTGAATTTTCAAAAACTAGCTTGATGATAGTAAAAATTCTGGATTTCACTATATCTATAGATATGATTCTCTATTATCTTGCTATAATTTTTATAAATCCCCCAAAATTCTAGGGTATTAGTTCTAAGTTTTCTTTCTTGCTTCTCTCTTTCTCTCTACAATCGTCGATTTGCTTATTCTATTGCTTGAGAAATTTGTTTCAGGCACTATGGCCCCAAAAAGAACAAGAGAGGAGACAGCACAAGAGGGAGACAATCAAGAAGTGGCTGTTCAGGAGAGGGTTCGTGGGAGTAAGGATGAGAAATGAGACAAGAAGCGGCTGCAAAGGCTTCGGTTCGAGCCAACTAAGTTCGCGGACAGAGGATTGCTCTCTAAGATGGGGGTATTGGGAGATTTTGATGAACTCCTCCAGAGGATAGGGCTACAGTGTTTGCACGGATGGATTGCCCAACCTTTCCCGAAGTGACAATTGACTTCTTTGCCACCTTGGAGTTTGCCTACGAGAATCCAAACGTCCCAACTCCTTCTCAAGGTCACATCTCCTTCAAGATCAAGCGTCAGGCTTTTCGTCTCTCAATCCCCGAGCTTTGCCAAGCTTATGGTCTCAATGCTGCTACCACGAAGGTTGAGTTTCCCTCTTTCACACAAGCAAACGATCTTTGGGACCTCATAGGCAACGATGACTACAAGGCGAATACCGCGAAGATCAAGAGGGTGTGGAGTCCAGTGCTGCGTTACACTTTGAAGCTGATGGCTGATGTTAGGTTTTTAATCCTTAGAATCAATCCTCAAACACATATGTCATTGTAGTACTTGAGGTGACAATCCAATCCAAAGGCTAAAGAACAATCAAGATGCAGAAAACTTTCTAAGCTAGGCCTAATCAAAAGAAGAAATTGAACTCTAACAACCTATGATGAACAAGAAGGAAATCTAACAACCTAAGGATGAACAAGAAGAAAGCAAAACACAAAAGGTGAAAATCAAGCAAAGAAACCAAAATAAAGGAAAAACAGAGCAAATTCAGAACAGAGCTTACAACAGAGAAAAGATGGGACTTGAGATGAGATAATTGGTAATAGGGAACTCTTGACTCAGCCTATAATGCTTACAAACTCACACAATGATATTCCTTATGCATAGGGTTCATTTATATGACTAATACAATCTCTAGGCACTAATCTCTTTGCTAATTACCAAGTCAAAAACTAATTCTCATTAGTGAAATGATAAAAAGCAAGCATTAAGACAAATCTATCAACCCTATATTGCCAAATCACTCCCTAGACAGTCAATCTCTTGAGCTAGCATAAGCAATTCTCTTGCAAAGCAGTTCAGGCATTTCATCAAACACTTGGTGGGCATAAAATGAGCCTAAGATCTTAATCAACCTAGCTAGGGCTAATTAAGCATTAAATACAGCAATCAAGAAAGGAAATGGAAGAATTAACACTAAGCAATCATAGATAGAGTCTCAAATTCCCTAAACCTAACCCATCTCATATCCCTAAAAAGAAAGCAAACACAAAAAAGGCAAGGTTCAAGACTAAAGTGATAGCAAAGTGAATCATGCTAATGGTTAAGGGATCAAATCAAATTAAGAACAATTCAACTCTAGATAAGGACATCTAAAACAAGACAAGCTACTTTGTTCATTGGCATGTCAAACCCATGGTTAGTGGTGTATTTACCAACAAACAAGCAAGAAGCACAAGGTCCATAAAATCTAACAAGTTCTCATACCTCCACTTTTGATGGCTTGTGTGATTACTTATCACTTGCTGGAATATATCAGACAACTACTCACTGGTTAGGTTTATTGCAGTTATATAAGGGAAACTTTCCACCAATGGGTGATGCAAAGACTCATGACATTTTAAGCATCTATTTCAAGACTTAAACCATTAAGACATCTCATCAAACACATGGAGTGCAGGATAAAACGCCCATGATTCTTGTCTAATCCAAAGAGGTACTAGGCATTAAAAATCAATTCAGCAAGAAGAGGAATGGGATCTAGCAACCTAACACATCAAACATCTAAAAGAAACATTTTTGCATCACAAAAAATCATGAATCTCTAAAATAACTCAAACCCTAAAGAGTAAATTCGAAATTAATAAAAGTAAGAACAAGACTAAAGATTAAATACTTGTGATTAAAAGAAGAATAAAACATAAATAAAAGTATACACAAGTGATCCAATCTCAACCAACAAAGGATTTGTTCTTGTTCTATGAAAAATCAAAGCAAAGCTTTGGGGAAGAGAAAGGATAAGAGAAAGTAGATCTAGGTTTAACTATTTATAGGGAACATCCCCAAAATAGCCCTAGGAAGCAAAAATAAAAAAGTCAAAGATGGTCAAAGATGCTTTTCGGACAAAAACCTAGTGATCTGAAGGAAGGAAGTACGAGATCGATGTGGTGATCGATATGAACTTCTGGTTGCGGACAGTGATGCTTGAACCGCCATATCTTTTGAAATACTGATCGGATTGACATGATTCAACCTCCGTTGAAAATTTTATTCGATCCTCTACAATTTCTATGAAGGACATGGAGGCTGAATCTCAACGGAAGACCTTCGTTTTGACCCATACATTTCATATCGATCTGCACATTGGACAGATTTCTCTCAGCTTTGGTCGATACAGGACTTTGGTGCAGCCTAAAACCCGTCATCATGGCTATTATTCTTGGTTCTTCATGTCCTCATCATTTACCATTCTCCAAATGTATTCCTTGCTCCATTTAGACCTGAAAAAGACTCCTAACAATGCAAAACATGCAAATGTCGAACATTAAACCTATTATGTCTAATATGAATGCAAATGTGACAAAATATGATGAATGAATGCATGAAAGAGACTAAAAACTAAACTAAACGCAAGCTAAAACAAGGTAAATTATGAGGATATCAACACCCCCACACTTAGATTTTGCTTGCCCTCAAGCAAGTATGAACATGGTGGAAGAGAAGTTTGAAAGTATGAGCTATTTGGTTTGAAAGATGCCAATTATAAAAATCAAGTCATTGTCCAAGTTAATGATTCTAAGATGAAAATTATGTTTGTTCTTACTGAAAATCTAGCCACACTCATCACAAGCATATACAAGAAAACTCAAGACTATCTTACACAAGCAAATCACATCATCCAATCTCTTTAACATTCAATTAACTCATCAACCAAGTGGATCATGCTCATGCAAATCTTGTGTTTTCATTTGGCTAAGGATAAGGCTTATGAGGCATAGATGACCTCAAACAATTTAGAACTGGTTATATTTAAGTGCAAGGGTTCTCTCAAGAAAATAGAATGAGCTTTGGTAAAATGCTAAGGATAAAGAACAACTTATGCATACAACGGTAAACTCCCATCTACCCAAAAACCCATAAGTGATCTAAACATATTCTACTCTTTTTCTTGAAGCTTTTTGCTTCTTTTGATCCCATTCTTCATTCTCCCTTGGAGCTTCTTTGATAGTGCGTCTTCTTCTTTGATTCTTCTTGGAGGTTTAACCATTTCTTCTTTGCTTTTGCTCTTCTTTACTTTACTGGTGTTCTCTTTGCTAGCTTTGGACACCTTCTTCATTTGCATTGAGCTTTTAATGATTAGCCAAACTTCCCAAGGTTACTTATGTGCACTCCTTTTCCTTTTCTTTCTCTTTTCCTTCTTCACTTGATAACCCAAAATTTAAATCCCAAAACCATCCCTTGTTAACCAAAACATCCTAGCCTATCTAGCTCAAGAGGGTGAGCTAGTTCTACAATGGAAGGGTCCCTTTGTAGTTCTAACCCAACACTTTTTACTAAGCTCATTCCTTAAAGAAAAGGCCTCACAATCACTCACAAACAATTTTTCGCTTGAAAGAAGGTTTGGTTAATGGCAGGAAAATCTACTTGGACTAGCAAGAGGGGACAAAGAAGGGAAAAAGAAAGCCCAAGTATGTGTATGGTATCCATGAAAACACTTTCAATGCATAAGACATGATAATTCAATATTCAAATTATGGTTCTAGTAAATAGAGACTGAATTCAGGTCATGCAAGCTTCATCAAGACAAGAGTATCATGCAAAGAATTCCAAGTGTGGTTCAAACTTCAATTCAAACTAGACCATAACATCAAAGAACTAACAATTTAGGCGAGGAAGTGATTTCAAAAATTAACATCTCTCAAAGGCAAACATCATGCTCAAAATTTCGAATTGATGAAACCTCAATGTAAATGCAACTAGATGCAATCCTAAAATGCAAGATGCAAATAGGTGATCAATCAAAACTTTTTTAAAAAAAATTTTGAAAATCTTACAAAAGTTTCAAAATTTTGCAAGTATGAGAGATATGCAAGAGATGAATGCTAAAATTTGAAAGACAACTATTAGTATCACACCCTCCCCCCACACTTAAATTACACAGTCTCTGTGTAATCCACTGTGTAATGAAAGTGCAAGAGGAGCCAATAGCCAATATCCAGCAAACAATTCAAAAAAATAAGAGAAGAAGAGAAGAAGAAAAATGCAAAAGTTTTGGAGTATACCTCAAGGTCTTGTAATGGAGGAGGAGTGGAAATGTTTTGAAGAATGGCTTGGAATAGTGATTGGTGAAGAAGAAAGCCTTTACTCCCTTGAAACCAGAAGTGTGCACCATACTGAGCAAGATCAAGGAGTTATATCGACCAAACATCTGTTATCCAGCTTGATGTAACTTTTGGGGTTCTTGCAGCGCCTTTGCCAAAATCACAGTATTTCTTGATCAACTGCACCAAATGATACGAAACTAGCTGAATACGAGACCTAACTCAATTGTCTATCATTTTGATGAAGACATCCGGGGCTGAATCGAGAGGCAAACCCTTCGTCCAGGCTAATCTTCAAGTCGGTCAAGATGATTGGTCAAAACACCAGATGGATATGTGCTCACTCTATTCGCCACAACTCTTTAATCACCGATGCGAATGGATCGAAACCAACATCAATAGAAAGCTATCTCACGGGGCTACAATGTTGATGAAGATCGCCGAGGCCAAATCGGAATGGAAACACCTCATCGGAGTTGATCTTCAGTCGATGAGCTTCGTATCGGTCACCCTGGACCGATGCTGGTGACCGAAATTCATCCGCTGGGTTTATGTCGATCACTTCTGACCGATACTGGTGACCAAAATTCATCCGTTGGGTTTATGCCGATAACTTCTGATCGATGCTGGTGACCGAAAATCTGGTATCGGTCACTCCTTGACCGATAGCCTATGTGCACAGACCGAGAGGGGTTGAGCGGTTTCACGAACACTTCTGTAACGTTTTAACCACTGATGGGAATAACCTGAAACCAACTCCAGACGCAAGCTAACTCACAGGGCTACGACATTGATGAATATTATAGAAGCTGAATCGGAGTGTAGATGCTTTTTACGAGCCGGTTTTTTCAGATGAAGTTTCTGGCCGCTTTAACAAGGTGCACCTTCTTCTTGGTTCTTGGTGTAATCGCCATTGAGAGAGTAGCTTGGTGCATAGACAAGCAGTAAGAATGAGCTGAAATGTCTGGTTTGTACTCAGTATGTTGCCTACCATTTTTTCTTGGCCATAATCAGTGCACCAGCTCAATGAATAAGCTGTTGTAGCTCCTTGGCATTGTCCACCTTGTGTTGAACCATTTGATCCATCTTAGAACCCTGAAACACTAAACAAAAGAAATCAAAAGCAAAAGGAGCATATATAGACAAGGGCTAAACATGGAACTACCTTTCAAGTGTGCTTGTTTATAGTCACTAACCTTGACTCTTAGCAAGTGAAACTCAAAGATGAGAGTTCAATGGAACTAATGTTTCTTCTCCAATCATCAAAACAAAGAAAACATAAAGAAAATAGCCGAGTCTAAGCAAGTAATCAAACTCAAATGCCTTAGACATAATGAACTGGCAACGGCGCCAATTGATGTTAGGGTTTTTTAATCCTTAGAATCAATCCTCAAACACATATGTCATTGTAGTACCTGAGGTGTCAATCCAATCCAAAGGCTAAGGAACAATCAAGATGCAGAAAACTTGCTAAGCTAGGCCTAATCAAAAGAGGAAATTGAACTCTAACAACCTATGATGAATAAGAAGGAAATCTAACAACCTAAGGATGAACAAGAAGAAAGCAAAACACAAAAGGTGAAAATCAAGCAAAGCAACCAAAATAAAGGAAAAACAGAGCAAATTCAGAACAGAGCTTAAAACAGAGAAAAGATGGGACTTGAGATGAGATAATTGGTAATATGGAACTCTTGACTCAGCCTATGATGCTTACAAACTCACACAATGCTATTCCTTATGCATAGGATTCGTTTATATGACTAATCCAATCTCTTGGCACTAATCTCTTTGCTAACTACCAAGTCAAGAACTAATTCTCATTAGTGAAATGATAAAGAGCAAGCATTAAGACAAATCTATCAACCCTATATTGCCAAATCACTCCCTAGACAGTCAATCTCTTGAGCTAGGATAAGCAATTCTTTTGCAAAGCAGTTCAGACATTTCATCAAACACTTTGTGGGCATAAAATGAGCCTAAGATCTTAATCAACCTAGCTAGGGCTAATTAAGCATTAAACACAGCAATCAAGAAAGGAAATGGAAGAATTAACACTAAGCAATCATAGATAGAGTCTCAAATTCCCTAAACCTAACCCATCTCAAATCCCTAAAAAGAAAGCAAACACAAAAAAGGCAAGGTTCAAGACTAAAGTGATAGCGAAGTGAATCATGCTTATGGTTAAGGGATCAAATCAAATTAAGAACAATTCAACTCTCGATAAGGACATCTAAAACAAGAAGAGCTACTTTGTTCATTGGCATGTCAAACCCATGGTTAGTGGTGTATTTACCAACAAACAAGCAAGAAGCACAAGGTCCATAAAATCTAACAAGTTTTTATACCTCCACTTTTGATGGCTTGTGTGATTACTTATCACTTTCTGGAATATATCAGACAACAACTCACTGGTTAGGTTTATTGCAGTTATATGAGGGCAACTTTCCACCAATGGGTGATGCAAAGACTCATGACATACTAAGCATCTATTTCAAGACTTAAACCATTAAGACATCTCATCAAACACATGGAGTGCAGGATAAAACGCCCAGGATTCTTGTCTAATCCAAAGAGGTACTAGGCATTAAAGATCAGTTCAGCAAGAAGAGGAATGGGATCTAGCAACCTAACACATCAAGCATCTAAAAGAAACACTTTTGCATCACAAAAAAACATGAATCTCTAAAATAAATCAAACCCTAAAGAGTAAATTCAAAATTAATAAAAGTAAGAGCAAGACTAAAGATTAAATACTTGTGATTAAAAGAAGAAGAAAACATAAATAAAAGTATACACAAGTGATCCAATCTCAATCCACAAAAGATTTGCTCTTGTTCTATGAAAAACCAAAGCAAAGCTTTGGGGAAGAGAAAGGATAAAAGAAAACAGATATAGGTTTAGCTATTTATAGGGAACATCCCCAAAATAGCCCTAGGAAGCAAATATAAAAAAGTCAAAGATGGTCACATATGATTTTCGGACAAAAACCTATCGATCTGAAAGAAGGAGGTAGGAGATCGATGTGGTGATCGATAGGAACTTCTGGTTGCGGACAGTGATGCTTGAACCGCCATATCTTTTGAAATACTGATCGGATTGACATTATTCAACCTCCGTTGGAAATTTTATTCGATCCTCTACAACTTCTATGAAGGACGTGTAGGCTGAATCTCACCGGAAGACCTTCGGGTTTACCCATACATTTCATATCTATCTGCACATTGGACAGATTTCTCTCAGCTTTGGTCGATACAGGACTTTGGTACAGGCTAAAACCCGTCATCTTGGCTATTATTCTTGGTTCTTCATGTCCTCATCATTCACCATTCTCCAAATGTCTTCTTTGCTCCATTTAGACCTGAAAAAGACTCCTAACAATGCAAAACATGCAAATGTCTAACCTTAAACCTATTATGTCTAATATGAATGCAAATGTGACAAAATATGATGAATGAATGCATGAAAGAGACAAAAAACTAAACTAAATGCAAGCTAAAACAAGGTAAATTATGAGGATATCAATGGCCAACACCTTCAGCGGACAGTCAGTAGCCCCCACGGTCACCAATACGGAGCTTTGCTTATTGTTCCAAGGCATTAAGCATCTCATGTATTATCCGGATGAGAATGATGAGCCTTTGGAAGACCAGCTCGGAGATGACGTGAACTACGGGTGCATCCTGGCTGCTTCATTGGTGAAAAACAAGGCGTATGCCTTGAGGTGCAAGGCAAGCTCGTCACTAATTGGAGGCTTCCTTACGCTTTTGTTCGTGCAAGCCGGTGTACCGCTTCAAGACTTCACTCCCGTTCCGGATAGAGCTTTCATGGATGAGACATACCTAAGGAACACGGACAGCTTGGGATGCACGCCAGCCGAGCGTTTCTTTGAATACCTATTCATTGACGCGGAGAATGAGAAGAGGGTGTGTATCCTGTCAAACAAGACCGAAACCGAGCTGTTGGGAGTTGGGAACATCGAGTTTATCCCAAACGTAGAGGAGTGTTTGGCTCATCTAGGAGTCACAGCCGCCATTCGCCAAGCTACTCGGCCAAGATCGGAGTCTCCAGCCACGGATGATGAGATGCCCGAAGCCTTTGTCCTCCCTAAGCTCGACTTTGAGCGCCGGACCAAGACAGAAAAGTTCTTGGCTTCTGTTGTGGAGATGCAAAGAAAGATCAACAAGTGGCAAAGCAAGGTTATCAAGAAGCTTGCCAAGAAAGTCAAGTCGCTTCAAGGGAGTTCACCAAACCAGGCTGCAAGTAAAGAGGTTCAACAGCCCGAGAAGAGAATGCTTTCAACCGGAGGAGTTGTCATCCGTGAGACTCAAGGAAGCAACATCCAGCCGGCACGTTTTTCCCTCCAAGAGCCAGCCTCCAAAGGCAAAGCCATAGTATCTAGCTCGTCTGGAACATCCTCAAGTTCCAGCCGAGACTAGATCCGAGGTAACAACAACCTTCCCTTGTACATACCACACATTCTTCTTCTGTTTTTGCTTTGTGATTTTGAGCTCCTTTGAATTTGTTTGTCACCGAGACGGTGTCATTCAAGTTTGGGGGAGTATGTGTGTGGTTTGACACGTTTATTTTGCTCTTATTTTCTATCTGCATCCTTTGAGTCTTCATTGCATCTAAGGCATAGAAAAGAACAAAAAAATTGGTAAAATTTTTAAAACTTTTTAAAAAAAAATTCATGTAGTTGCATTCACATTGTTAAATATTTTAGGATTGAGTCTAGAATTTTTAAGCATCTAGGTCGTTTACATTTGCATAAGGGGTTAGAGTTTTCTTAAAAAGGTGTTTTAAGCTCATGGATTGTTTCAATGCCCTAGTTAGTAGTTGTTTGATGCTTTGCTCACGCTTTGAAAGTAAGTCCTTACCATGCTTGGATCACTTGTTTTCATTTTCGTGACTTGAATTGAACATTCATGATTTGAAACTTGTCCTAATAAGTGAGAACCCTAATCTGAACTTTTAAATATCATTCTTATGCATTTGAAAATGAACACATGGATCTTATACATATTTAGGCTCTCTTCCTTCTTTTGCCACTCTTTGTGAGCCTAAGTAGAACTCCCACCATTACCATTACCTTTCTTTCAAGCCAAGTATTCTTGTGTGATATCATTGTGAGGCCTCTTTTCGATTTGAACTTTGCATAACGTGTTACGTTTAGGCGACATGATTAGGTTCTCATTTGATTCCTAGCTTTGCATTTTGAAGATAGTTATAGGCTTAGGATAAGTTTGGGGGTTTGATGGGATTGCTTTCTTGTTTACATGCTTATGGTTTCAAAAAGGTTTGGTAGTTGAAGTGAATAAAAGGTTTTAAGTGAAAGGCTTTGGTTTTCAAAATGTATAATGCTCTAAGTATTTCAGAAGATATCTCTCTCAAGTAAGAAAAGAAAAAAGAAAATAAAGAAGCCTAAGTGCCAAATAAAAAAAAAAAAAAAAAAAGAATAGAGAGCTATCAATAAGAAAAAAATAAGAAGCTAAAATATTTTCAAGTTTTTTCACTAGCCTAAAAGAGTAAGGATGTTTTCTGTTTTTATTTGGGTTTGAGCTTAATGAGGGTATTCTCTAGGAGGGTGAGTGAGCTGAAAAGAAAAGAAAATGAGAGGGGTTTTAGGATCATTGTTAGTGTACAAGGGTAGATGAGAATCTAATCATGTATGCATTAATTGCCTTTACCTTTAGCATTATGTATAAAACTCATACCATTCGTGAGAGAAACCCATTGCATTGTGAAACCCTTTTTGAAATGAGATCATTCTATGCTCATACCCTTCACCCTTAGCCGAATGTGTTCTGCTTTAAAGTGCATAAGTTTGATACACGGTTTGATCTTTAATGAATGTTAAAGGATGAGATTCTTTGATTGTTTGGAATAGGAGAATCATGATCTAAATTCATTGTGTGATGAGTATGTCTAAGTTCTTTGGAGTATGAGTGTGTGCATCTCATCTTAGAACTAGTAACTAGGACGTTGAGATTGATTCATTTGAAAGACACCTTTGCAAGAAGCTTAAACACCCGTTTATTTTAAAACCTCTCTCCCTTCTTAGATTTTGTTTGCTTGAGGACAAGCAAAAGGTAAATTTGGGAGAGTTGATATTGCTGCATATTTCATATATTTTGCATGCATATAAGATAGTTTCTTATACATTTACCTTGCATATTAGGCTAGTTTGCATCACTTTAGGTCCTAGAGTACTTTTGCACCAGCATTTGCATGTTTCTTGCATTATGCATCACATTCAGGTTGTTTTTGGCTACTTTAGAGCTTTGGAGAATTCGTGGACGTGCTAAGGCTCGTGAGGAGGTTCATGGACACTTGGAGAATTCAGGAATGCTTGCTAAGGATCAGAGATCGAGAAGCGGATCGAGCATGGCCGGTCGATCTGGTTAAGATTGACTAGAAGATCGAGTAGCCCATCTGATCTAAGGGAACAGATCGAGACCAAGATCGAGTGAAGAGATCGATCAAGGAGAACGGACGTAAATGACGCCATGCAGAATGAGAGTCGGATCGAGTCAACCACTCGATCCTCCAAAGATCGAATGAAGCACCCGATCCATCAAAGAAGATCGATACACAGATCGAGCTGAGACCGCAATTTCCAAAATTGATCGAGTGAGATGCTCGATCTCGAGGTCGATCCCATGCTTCTTAAACCAATTTTGGCTTCTAGCTAGCGACGGGGGGGGGGGGGGGGGGGGGGGGGGGGGGGGAACCATCGAGCTGTTTGCCCATTTTGGAAAGGCGGCGATCCAGCTTTAACACACACACTTTCACTTTATCTTTTTAGAGTTTTTCTCTCTATTCGAAGGCGATTTCGCCATTGTTAGACTCGGAAGCTTTTTCTTGCTTGTTCTTAAATATTGAATCGTTTAAGTTTAAAGCAATTATTTTTCATGTTTACCAGATCATCTTCTAGGCTTTATTTGGTTTACTTAATGTGTAGCGAGTAGTCTTTTCGGGTCTTGGGGTTGAGAGGATTCAAAGGGGTTGAAAAGGTTTTAAAAGCTTGGTGTTTTTTTGTTCTTCATTGCCTTCTCTTTTAGGATTTCGAGTGCTTATGGCTTAGAGTCTCGCGCCAAGATCTCTAAGATCAAAAGGGCCTCTTACCTTGACAGGATCCTGAGGTCCTGGAAAATCGAATCCTAGAGGCTAGTCTACCTTTCCCAAACGCCATGGTAGTTTAGGGGACTAGTTAGGCTGTGTATTTGAAATCTATGTTTTATGCCCTGCAATCTCTTTTTCCGCCAAACGCCATGGGTCTGGAGGAGAGAATGAAGGAGTCATCCATACCACACGCCATGCATGGATCTTGTTTTCTTTTCAAGGCTTAGAGAATCTCACAAAGTGAGTAGATCTAAATTTTTCAACCCAAGCTTCAACCTTTGAGACCCTTGAACATGAATCTCAACCCTGGACCCTCTTTCTTAGTATTTTCGCATCTTTGTTAATCATTTGCTTGCTATCTATTAGCATCCTGGTCATTAGATTCATTCCCGTTGAACTTTTAGACGAGATCGATCGTTGTTGCTCGATCTAGTGATCGATCCAGTGGTTGATCCACTAGTCGATTTTTAATAATTCGTAGCCTTGCATTTTAATCATTCTGTTTATTCCTCGTGGTAGTTCACTTTTTTCTAGTATTTTTAAAATAGGTTTGCTTTGCATTTGGCTGTTGCATCTAGTTTTTAGGATTTTTACAAAACCGTTCATCATTTGCTTCGCTTTGCATGATCCTTGCATTCTCATTGCACTTTCTAGCTCCTAGGTTGGATTGATTCCTCTTGCACTATGCTACGACTGTGTGTTGCTTGAGTTTTCATAACCTCCTTCTTGCATTACTCCTATAGACATAAAAAGATTGTTATCACTTACCCTGGTACTCTGGTCGATACAGCATCCTCTCATTTGTATCGACCAGGATAACCTCGGTACACTAGTCGATACAAAACCAAGACATCAATATCGAGCAGCTGACCGATATGAGTTTTATCGGTTTGTGCTGGCTGATATGCTGGTCGATTTTAACCCTTCTGCGCCTCCTTCCTTCTTCTAAAGCTAGCACCTTCTTCCCCAGCTCAAACCTGGTTACTAGGGACACTCAAAACACTCATACAAACATAAAAAACATAAGAAATCATTAATATATAGAAGGATACCATGTGATTGCCTCCCAAGTGCGCTTGTTTAGAGTCACTTAGCTTGACTTTTCTTGGCTCCTTAGTTGGACTAAGGAGAAGGAGTCATGGAACTCCTTGGTGGAACCTTGCTTCTTTTGATTCTCTTGGAGACCCCATTAAATGCTTAGACATGCATGCATGCTTCATCTTGTAGGATACTTCACCAAGCTTAAAACCAAATGGCCTCAAGACCACCTCATCTTCAATAGAACCCAACAAAATTTCATTACCAAATTTTGAACCATCCACTTGGAGGACCTCCTCTTTAGTGGTTTCACCAAACAACTTAGATAGATTGCATCCATCTAATGTTTCACTATCATAACCATAAAATGAAGGCCATTTCTCAGCAGCTACCTTCAGCTTCTTTGCTTCCATATAGAAGGCTTGCTCACTCTTCAGCTTGTTGCCTTTAGAATCAAACCTTAGCACCTTGTTCATGGTCAACCTCAGCTCAATGGTGCACTCTTTAGCATCAAATAGTGCTCCAGCTGTTGCCAAGAAAGGCATTCCCAAGATTATGGGGTTCTTAATCTTTCCTTCTACATCAAAGACCAGAAAATCTGTTGGTATCACCACACCTTCTATCATCTTTGGGACATCCTTCAAGGCTCCAAGTTATGTTTTAACAGTACCATCAGCTATGGTGAGAGATACAATGCTCTCTTGAAAG
The DNA here is from genome assembly GCA_911865555.2 of Thlaspi arvense. Classification (NCBI taxonomy): domain Eukaryota; kingdom Viridiplantae; phylum Streptophyta; class Magnoliopsida; order Brassicales; family Brassicaceae; genus Thlaspi; species Thlaspi arvense. Next base: position 20,793,815 of record OU466860.2, read on the forward strand.
GCGATATAGCCTAGTGATTTGGCTGTAGAGGAAGGGAGCATGTTAATGCTTGCTCCAACATCACAAAGGCAGCTTTTGAAAGTCTTTCCTTTCAGCTCACAAGGAAGAGTAAAGCAACCTGGATCACCAAGTTTGGTGACGTTGAGCGTCTCCAGTTTTGGCCTAGCAGGTAGCTCAGCTTTGTCTCCATAGACTTTCTTATACTGAGCTTCATAGAGATTAGTGTACTTCTCAATAAGCTCCTTCTTGGATATTCTAGGAATAGTGAGAGCAGGCTTGTAAGGTGAAAGATCATAAACTTTGTCTTCCTTATTTGCCTCAACAGTTACAAGTGGCGCCCTCTTCTCCTCTTCCTTAGTGGTTTCTTCTTCAAGAGATTCTTCAATATTAAACTCTTGGGTGGCATCAGCTGCTGAGACTCCTCTCCCCCACTCTGAAGTTCAAGGTCCTCATTGACTAATGAAAGGAACTCTTCCATGATAGCTTCTTCTTCAGCCAAGAGAGACTCTTCCTTAGAAGCTATAGCATTGCAGAACTTCTTTGGGTTAGCCTCTGATTTTTCAGGAACATTTCCTTGAGGTCTAGGTTCAGCAATGCCTTTGTTGACCTCTAATGTTTTCACTCTTAAAGTCAACCGATCAATCTTGGTGGAGAGCGCAGCATGGAAAGATTCCATCCTGTTGTAAACCTCAACAAACTTCTCGGTGATGTCCACAATTGTAGTTTGATGTCCCTGAAGAAGTTGTTGCAGCATTCCTTTTATTTCAGCTACATTGGTGCTTGAGGAACTTGCTTAGGCTTGTGAAAATCCAGGAGGAGCAAACTGCTTTGGCTGAAAGCTGCCTTAAAAGTTGTTCATCGAGCATATCCTTGGTTGAATGGCTCAAAGGCTCTTTCTTGATTCCCTTGAGCCTGTTGTGGAGGATAAACATGATCTTGTGGGTTTGCAATATTATTGCTTCTGTAAGAGAGGTTGGGATTAGGCTTGTAGTTTCCATAATTGTTGTATCCTCCCTGGTTTCCCACATAGTTCATCTCTTCCACTTGCAGCTCTTCCTCGCTTGGCATCTCAACCATATCACCAACAAGGTTTATCTCCTTATGCTGCACTTGGAGTAACTTGTCCAGACTAGAGTTCCGCTCCTTCAGTTCTCTTCTTGTAGGCTCTAATTCCTTCTTTGTAGTACCTTCTTCTCCTCGTTGAGTTCTGTCAAAATCCTCAGTGTAGTTCCCATCACCTTGAGCCAGGTTATCAACAAGCTTAAGACCTTCATCCACATCCTTAGAGAGGAAGTTCCCATTACTAGCAGTGTCAAGGAGTATCTTAATTTTGGAGAGTGTGTCTCTATTGAGTGTAGACTGCAGGGATTCATTTGAGAAGCCATGATGTGGACATTGAAGAGTGTATCCCTTGAACCTCTCACATGCTTCTCCAAATGACTCATTGCTTCTTTGTGAAAATCTGGAAATCTCATTTCTGATCCTAGCTGTTTTAGAGGTGCTAAAGAACTTTGCTAGGAAGGCTTTCTTACACTGATCTCAGCTGGTGATGCTCCCTTGAGGTAAATTCTTCTCCCATTGGTGCACCTTGACTCCCAAACAGAATGAGAAAATTCATAACTTGAAGCCTTCTTCACTAACTCCATTGATCTTTGTGAGGGAACACAATCTATCAAAGTTGTTCAGATGATCTAAGGGATCCTCCAATGGCAATCCATGAAATTTCCTGCCCTCAACCATTGAGATAAGGCTAGACTTGATCCTAAAGTTATGGTTGTGGACAGGAGGAGTAAGGATATCATTCATGTTGTTGTATGCATTGGGAGCATCTCCTGCGCACATAGGTCTCATAAGGCGTGGAGCATGAGCTGGACCTCTCTGTCCGTGTTCTCCTTGCACACCTTTCTCTCCATGTTCGCCTTGTTGTCCTTGCACTCTTGAAGTTCCTTGAGGTCCTTGAGGTCCTTGGTGTCTAACATCATCAACACCTTGATCTATGTTGAGCTGGTGGAACCTCTGAAGTCTTTATATTTCTCAGATTGCTCCCAAGCCTCTCTCAGTTTGCAGGATGTTGTCTTGATACCCAAGCATATTTTGATTTCCTCTAGATCTCAGGTTCATACACCTACAAGAGAGAGAACAAGTTGGAAAATTAGTAACCAAACAGAAAATAACAGCTTAATCTCAAGCAATCTAAAAATCATAATGCTTAGAACAAGCCCATATGGCAACGCCGCCAAATTGATGTAGGAGTTTGTCCTATTTCAAATATCTACATATACTCATGTCATTGTAATATGTGAGGTATCAATCTGAATGGGTAATGTAAGACAATAGGAATGAAATAGCTCACTTAAATCAAGCCAAATCAAGGATAAATGGTGATCAAACTCTAGCAATCATACTATTCAAGACTAAGAAAAGATAAATTTAAAATATGTAAACTAATGGATAAAAGCAGGACCTAAGATGGGGTTATTGATATAGATGGGATTAGAACAGACTAATGATGCTTCACAAATCATCAACCAATACTATCTCTTAGCCATAGAATTAACAGCAATAAATAGTCCAATTTCTTGGATATTAATCACTTTAATAAGCACTTACTGAAGAACTAATTCTCATTTGTGAACAAATGATTAACAAGCTTTCAAAGCAGACATCCAATCTCTTAAGCAAAGATGAACAAATCCTCTAAAAGACTAAGCAGCATTTCATGAAACACTTGTTAAGCATAAGAGAAAACAAAGATACTAAACAAGCTTGGCCAAAGCTAATCTTGTGTTAAGCACATAGACAGGAGACAATCATATTAAGCATAAGACATCACTAATCTAATCCTAAAACTTCTCTAATATATCCCATCTTAAACCCTAAAAAGGACTACTCACTAGCCATAGTGAAAACTACAAATTCCAAAGAGAACTAGTGGTTAAGCATGATTAGAAAGTAGATTAAACAAGAATAGATTAAGAGAAACACAGAAATTCACTAAATCAAACAAGGTTCTTACAAAGATTACTCAAAAGAGAGAGGTTTTTTCTAGAAAATAAAGATAGCATAGAATGCCTAAACATTTTAGGACTTAAAGTATTTATAGTGAGGCTTGAAACCCCTAATAAACCAAGAATAAACCGGTTTTTAGTTGGTTCGGCTGACCCATATCGGCTACCCAGGTCGATACACACATCGATATTGGTTCTCTTTGTGGGTGTATCGGCTTGGTCTTGATCGATACGGTCGTTGATACGTCGGACTTCAGAGGATATATCGGCTTAACCCTTCTCAGTATGGATGTCGATATGATCGCCTTCAATTAAGGCAGATCGGGTACTCCTAAGCCGGTATGCTGCTCGATATTGTCTTGTCTCAGGTGTATCGGCTTGGGTGCCCGATACGCTGCTCAATATTAGATCATCTTGATGTATCGAAGTCCTCCAAAGTCGATATGCTCCTCTGTACGCCTTTGTCTCCTCTATATCGACATGAAGTGGTCGATATTCAGCCCGGTATACGCCATATCAGTCAAGACATCTTGATATCCAGCTCGATATTGGGACATCCGCCCTTGTTCTCCTTCTAACTTCACTCCTAGCTCACACTCATTGCATCACTTGGCCTCCAAACACTCTTTTTGCATCTGATATAACTTCAAATACAAACAAAATGCAATGCAACACCTAAAACTACTATAACTCCTAAATGTATGCAAATAGGATAAGAACAAATAAAATATGCATGTTTATGGACTAAAAATTAGTAATGAATGCATGCTAATATGATATAAATAATGAATAAATCAGCTCGGTTATCTAACCCCATCTCTACCAATTTACAAGTGTGAGAGGTGCGGGTGTTATACTATGACTCTATCTTTAATTGTAACTCGTATCATCGAAAGTTGTTGTATTGTTCTGTATGACTCTATTTTTTCTTTGTACAGAGAAATTTACATTCTATGAAATGAAGTAGGTTAAATCTTTACTTTGGTCTTCAAAAAATGAACAACACATTTAATTATAAACCTGTCCCTCGACTTTTGAAACGTAATCATCTAGATCCCCAATGGAGGCCATTTTCATCTAGTGAAATCCACCTGTTAACTCATCATTTGCGAGCGTCTCATCTGCTTCAACATGTGAATTTGCAGGTAACATTGCTTCAATAGATTTAAAATTGTTTGAATTTCTGAATTGTTAGAATTTCTTTTCTTTTGTAAGCATTTGTAGACGTATATAAGCTTGGTAAATGTAAGCGCAGATTATACCTTTTCTCAAGTATTAGGATTGTATTTTACTAATTTCTATGAACTGGCCTTCCTTTTTAACATTTTGACTTCGAAGAAACACGTGTTGAAAGTAACCTAAAGAGCAAGAGTTGAAATTACAAGAAGATCAAAGACAGTATAATTAAAGAGGGGTTTTTGCAACAGTGGAGTTGTGAGTTAAGATAATATTGTATTTATATTTTCTATTGATTGTGTGAATTTAGGATTTCGGAAATGAAAAATAAGCATTGACCTTACTAATTAAATCTATACCATTCAAAGAGAAGTATTAGTTTTAAATTTACTTTTACCTACGGTGTTATTTACATCATTTGCTATTAATAAATTACTTTCATGGATCAATAACTTTCACCAATGATGTATCTTAATGTAAACCGGCTTTAACCTAACATGCTTCAATCAAACCAAAAAATCAAAATATTAGTTCCCAAAATAACAAGCTCTACTACTCAGCCATATTTATTTTTGTTTTTCTCCATTTTATAAACCAAAAGGTACACTACGTGATTGTAATCAAGTCTATTAATGTCTTAACTTATAGAATACCAAACCTTTAGTGTTAGAAAATCGATTTGACTATGATTAATAATCAATGCCATTAATTGGTTTCTTAGTAAGACATTATCTATCTTTCAAACCTTTTCAAATCTTTAGTTCATTGAATACTTTCGATCTTTCAAACATTTAATACTCAACTAAATCTGTTAAAAATATTGTCATCAAATTTTAACTCGCAAGAATTGCTTCTCCTAAGAATCTCAACTAGATATTGTATCTACAAGATATTATGGTGAAACTAGAAACGACCAATTAACTAAAAACCATCTACATAAAAACAATAGTGAGGATATTCCCTATATGATGATTTAACAATTTTAGTTTGTTAGTTGGATGTACTTTTTTTAAACTATTCTATATTTATGTATATTGAAGATCTTCTATATCTTTTTGAATTGTTAAAAACTAAGCAAATTCGACTTAGTTTAATTTATATTGCCTATAATTACTGCCTTCAATTTAGCGGTTTCACACATTCTCAAAAAGAAAGCAATCAATATCTCACGTTCTTCTTATAAATAAAAGGCTTCCCTCATTGGCTTTATCAACCTGTCTGACGTCAACCCTTTCAAAACAGGCTGGAGAGTCCATATGAAAGTCCTCCAAGTTTGGTGATGTTGAGCGTCTCCAGTTTTGGCCTAGCAGGTATGATACAAATTTAGAGGTCGAAGCTGAAGTTCCCATCATGAGGCAAGCTCCAAGAACAAGATCAGGAACTAAAGACTTAACCGAAAGCATCAACCAAGCAGTAGAGACGTTGATCACTACTCAACACTTAGAATATGTCACTACTCAACTCAACCAACTGAGCATCTCTAAAGAAGCAGCCATGGTGAAAGCAAGCCTAGAAGAGTAAGAAATTCTCAACGTTCAAGAAGACTCCCAAGCTAGTCAAGAAGAAGGTTTAAACATCATCAACGGTCCTCACATCAAAAGCAAACTTATACACACGGATGGCCAATGATTCATGCTAGCAAAGGAGTTTCCTTATTTAACATTACACTACTTAAGTGAATTGCTTCTAAACCATCTAAGTCGGGGTAAGTCCGAATTCTTATTTCAATATGGTTTATTCAACTAATAAAACTCTTTCTTTGGTGTTTTGTTTCAGTTTTATTTCATTTAAACTTTATTATAAAGCATGTTGGCCACATTTTATTTCATTTTCGTTTTAAGGCATTGTTAGCCGAGCTGTTTAACCTAAGGGTTTGTAATTTGCTTCAAGTCCCCTAGAAGGGCAAAGCTGTTCGGACTGTTTACAAAGTCCCCTCACAGCCGTGTATCATTTACCAACTATCAATAAAGAAAGCACTTCTTGTCTTAGTACAAAGCCCTTGTTCTCTAAAGCTTTGTGCGATTTATTGCTTGAAGAGTTCTTTGTCTTATCAAGGTTTCTCACCATAAAACCTTGGTGGCGACTTCGTTCCATTCATCTACTATTCGTATATCATCTTCTGATCATTCAAGGCGAGTTGAACAGCCCCTTGTTTGGTCTCATACTCGATTCACTTCATTCCATCTACCATCCCTTGACTAAACCGAGAGAGTTGAACAACCAGCGGTTCTAGTTCCCTCAGCCATCACAGATCCCCCACTTGGATCTTGTGCTATCTGGTATTGGAGACGAAAGGCTCTATAAACAGGTGTACTCTATCCCTTTTGCATCTCTTTCCCTAGTTTTCGTTGATTCATTAGTTCATTCATTCATCTTTTCAAAAAAAAATATATATAAAAAGTTTTCATTGTTTATTGCTTTGATTCATTTTCATAAACACAAAAACCACAAAAAAATCGTTTTCCCTTTTCTCTAACATTCGGTTTTGCATATTTTATAAAAAAAAAATCATAAGAATTTCTCAGTTTAACTTTTGCATATTCATGCCAATTACTACTTTTCATAACGGTCATATTGCGAGTTTCTCATTACCTGTTTTAATTTAAGTTGCATATTGTCGTATATTGCACTAAGTTTGGTTTCTTTGTTAACTGTTTAGGATTGTTCTTATTATTGCTAAACGTTAGGACTTTAGTTTATTATTATTGTTCTCATATTTGGTTTAATAAACTAAGAGCCCATTAAACCACTTGAATGTTAAAAGCTTTTCAAGTTATAGCCGATGGGAGAAGCAGATCAAGCTGATGTTATGAGGCAGATGCTCGAGTCTATTCAAGGCATCAGTGCTAGGATAACTCAACTGGAGCAGCGAATGCCACCACCACCTCCTGATGGAGCCCCTAATGGTCCTAGAAACCGTGAGAGGACCCCCGTACCGCAAGGAGAAAGTGAGACTGACGTTGACATGCCAAGTTTGGAGGAAGATGATCCTAACCCGAGGCAAAGGAGGCACCATGATCGTCATAGGAGAGGGAGAGACAGAGAAGATGATCAACCGTGGCTTGGAGGAAAGGATATCAAGCTTACAGCACCCACATTCGCTGGAAGAGTTAACCTCGAGGCATATGTCGATTGGGAGAGGAGAATGGAGTATATCTTTGACTACAACCAATGCAATGACGCCAAGAAGGTCTCTTTAGCTGCTGCAAAGCTAACCTAGAATGCTCTTTCCTGGTGGGACAGAGAAGTTTCGGAGAGGGGGAGGCATAAGCATGATCAAATCACCACTTGGGCGGATATGAGATATCACTTGAGGAAGAGATATGTTCCTTCCTACTACCACCGTGAGTGATAACAAGTTTTTACTAATGCAAGCAGGAGGTTATCAAAACTCAAGCAACAAACAGTTGTAGTATAGCAAGAGGTATCAATCCATTCGTAGGGAGCAGGAAGAGCAATGAGAATGCAAGGATCTAGCAAATATAAGCGAATATGATAAATGATTGGTAAAATCTAGGAAAACTAAATGCAACGATCTAATGCAATGCAAAACAATTTTAAAATCCCTGGAAGAGGGTTAACTACCACGAGGAACAAGCAATAGATGAAAAATGCAAAGCTACTAAAACCTAAAAATGGACCAGTGAATCGACCACAGGATCGAGCACTGGATCGAGCAGAATGGATCGATCTAACAAGCAACTTAAACAGAACGACTTCTAATGATTAAGAATGCAACTTTATGACAAGCAAATGATTAACAGAGATTTAAAATACTAAAAGAGAGGGTTTAGGGTCGAGGGTCATATTCAAGGGTATCAAAGATTCAAGCTTTGGTTTGAAAACGTTTAGATCTACTCTTTTAAGAGGTTTATCTAAGCCTTGAAAACAAAACAAGAACCATCCATGGCGTGTGGTATGGTTCACTTCCTCAATCTCTTCTCCAAACCCATGGCGTTTGGTGGAAAAAGAGATCGAAGAGCAAGAAAGACAGATTTCAAACAATGACCTAACTAATCACCTAAACAACCATGGCGTATGGGAAAGGAAGGATTAGCCTCTAGGATCTGGTTTTCCAGGACATCTGAATCATGTCAAGGTAAGACAGCCCTTGGTTCATAGAGACCTTTCCTAAGGCTCTCTTGGCTTTAAGATCCCAAGATCCTAGAAGAAAAGGTATGAAGAATAAAGAAAACACAAAGCTTTAAACCATTTCAACCCTTTTGAATCACCTCAACCCCAAAAACCCCAAACGACTACTCACTACACATGATTAAAATCGAAGCAAAAGCAACAAACAATAAGCTAAGCATGATTAACGAAAGATTAAAAGAAAAACTTGCTTGATATTAAAAGATTCAAAGGTTCAAAAACGAAAAAGCTTAAGCTGTTCTACAATGGCGAATCGCCTAACATAGAGAGAAAAAAGGAAAAGACAGAATGAAGATAGGATAAAGGTGATGGCTGCTATTGCCAAAAATGGCTAAACCGTTAGCTGGACCCCCTTTCGCTAGCCGCCAAACACAGCTGGACGGATAAGGTTCGTCTGGGATCGACTCGGGTCATTCGATCTCTGGCTCGATCTTCGTCTTGGATAGGATGGCTTTGGTCGATCCTTGAGTCGATCCTGTGATGATCGGGTTGGAAGCTCGATCTGGTTCTCGATCTGCATGACATCATTTACGTCTGTACTCCAGATCGATCTCCTCCTTCAATCTTGGTCTCGATCCTTCCTCTTGAATCGACTTGGTGCACTCGATCTTCTGGTCGATCTCATCTAGATCGACCTGCCTTGCTCGATCCGCCACTCGATCTCGGGTCCTAAGCATGCACGTCTGAGTTCTCCAAGTGTCCACGAGCTTCCTCGCGAGCCTGAGCATGTCCATGAATCCTCCACAGCTCCAAAGTGTCCAAAAAAGACCTGAATATGATGCATAATGCAAGAAACATGCGAATGCTAATGCAAAAGTGCTCTAGGACCTAAAATGATGCAAACTAGCCTAAAATGAATGATGAATGCATGAAAAACTATCCTAAATGTATGTAAAATATGCAGAATATATGGGAATATCAACTCCCCCAAACTTGTCTTTTGCTTTCCCTCAAGCAAACAAAATTCAAGAAAGGAGAAAAGGTTTTAAAAACGGGGGTTTAAGCTTCTTGCGAAAGTGTTTTTCAAATGAATCAATTTAATGGTCCTAGTTCTTAGTCCTAAAATGCAATGCACACACTCATACTCCAAAGAACTTAGCCATACTCATCACATAATGAATTTCAAATCATGACTCTCATATCCCAAACAATCCAAGAATCCTATCCTTTAACATTCATTAAGATCAAAACCGTGAATCACACTTATGCATTTTAAAGCCGAACACATTTGGTTAAGGATGAAGTCTATGAGACTTGAATGATCTCATTTAAATGGGTTATATAATGCACCGGTTTCTCTCAAAAAGGTATGAACTTATGCATAATGCTAAAGGTAAAGGCAATTGATGCATACATGACTAGACTCTCATCTATCCATATACACTAACAATGATCCTAAAACCCCTCTCATTTCTTTTCTTTTCAGCTCACTCACTCTCCTAGAGACTACCCTCATCATCAAAGCAATTCGCTTAGCTAAAACCCAAATAAAAGCATCATCTTAAAGCTCTTGTGGCTAGTGGAATGGCTGAAAACACATTTAGCTCTTTTTCTCTTCTTTTTGATAGCTCTCTACTTATTATTATTTTTTTTTCTTTTTAAACATTTGGCTCTTTGGCTCTTTTCTTTTCTTTTTCTTTTCTTTTTGAGAGCTGCCTTCTTAGTTAGACTTAGAGCTTTCATTATAAAACAAGCCTTCCACTTAAAACCTTTTCATTCACTTTAAACACCAAACTCTTTTGAAACCGAAAATAAGTAAGCAAAATAGGCAACCCCCATGAACCATAAACCTAACCTAAGCCTAAAACTAGCTTCAAAATGCAAAGCTAGCAATCAAATGAGAGCCTAATCATGTTGCCTAGACGTAACACGTTTTGCCAAGTTCAAACCGGGAAGAGGCCTCACAAAGATATCACACAAGAGAATTTGGCTTGATAGAAGGGTAAGGGTTATCGTGGGAGTTTTACCTAGGCTCACAAAAGAGTGGTGAAAAGTGGAAGAGGGCCTAGATATGTATATGATCCATGTGTTCATTTTCAAATGTATAAGTATGACAAGTAAAGATCAGATTAAGGTTCTCACTTATTAGGACAAGATTCAATTCATGAATGTTCAAGTTAAGCCACGAAAATCAAAACACATGATCCAAGTATGGTTAGAGCTTACTTTCCAAGAGTGTACAATGCATCAAAGAACTACTAACTAGGGCCTTGAAACAATCCATGAGCTTAAAACACTTTTCAAGAACTACTTTTACCTCTTATGCAAACGTAAACAACCTAAATACTTAGAAGTTCTAGACTCAACCCTAAAATGTTTAACAAAATGAATGTAACTACATGAACTTTTTTGAAAATTTTTAAAAATTTTACCAATTTTTTTGTTCTTTTCTATGCCTTAGGATGTATGCAAGACTCAAAAGATGATAACAGAAAATAAAAAGAAAGAAAACATGTCAAACACACCACACACACCCCCAAACTTGAATGACATCGTCTCGGAGCTAAGAAGTGCTGGAGCTTGAGGTTGCCCCAAACCTCTTGCTCTTTGTGGGGGTCTCGTGAGCTAGTGCCTTCCATTTATCCAATCTAGCTTTCTTATGAACCGAGTGGCGCGGAGGTTGGATTGTTTCTTGGGGCTCACGGATCTCAGTGCCTCCCGTGGATCTCCTTCTCTTTTCGGGCTGCTTGACCTCTTCGCTTAATGGTGAACCAGGTGAGTTCTTCTTAAGCTTTTTGATCTGTTGAGGAAGCTTTTTTATCATCTTGCTCTGCCACTTGTTCACCTTCCTTTGCATCTCCACAACAGAGGCGCAAAACACTCCTCTACACTCGGCAAGAACTCTACATTGCCAACTCCTTGCAGCTCGGTTTCCTCCTTATTCGGTAAGATGCAAACTCGCTTCTCATTCTCAGAGTCAATGAACAAGTAGGCGTAGAAACCCTCAACTGGCGTGCGTCCCAAGCTATCCGTGTTCCTCATGTAGATATCATCCATAAAAGCTCTCTCCGGAATAGGAGTGAAGTCTTGAAGCGGTACGCCAGCTTGCACAAACAAGGGGGTGAGAAAGCCTCTTATAAGCGCCGAGCTTGCCTTGCATCGCAAGGCATATGCCTTGTCTTTCACCAATGAGGCAGCTAGGATACACCTATAGTTCACATCGTCACCGAGCTCATCCTCCATTGGCTAGTCATTCTCCTTAGGATCGCACAAGAGGTGCTTCAAACCTTGGAACAAGAAGCAAAGCTCGGTCATGGTGACTGTGGGAGCTATGGACCGTCTACTGAAGGTATTGGCGATGAGTTTGAGCGTGTATCTCAGCACCGGACTCCTCACTCTCTTGATCTTCACCGTATTCGCCTTGTAGTTATCGTTGCTTATGAGATCCCACAAGTCATTGGCTTGAGTGAAGGAAGGGAACTTAACCTTTTTGGCTGCAGCATTGAGGCCGTAGGCTTGACAAAGCTCCAGGATTGAGAGACGAAAGGCCTGACATTTGATCTTGAAGGAGATGTGGCCTTGAGGAGTAGGGATGCTCGGGTTCTCATATGCGAACTCCAAAATGGCTAGGAAATCGATTGTCACCTCGGGAAAGGTGATAAACTGTTTTCTTATGCTCTAATGCAGCAGAGAGGCTATCAAAACTCTAGTGCACGCAATGTTATAGTAAAGCAAGCAGGAGAGTGTCAATCCACTTCTAGATGATAGAGAATCCACAGAGAATGCAAGGTCTAAGATAAATCTAAGCAAATAAGACAATTTATGGGAATTATTCTAAAAACTAAATGCAGCAACTTAAACAGAGTGAAACCTATTTTAAAAATACTAGAAAGGAAGCAGTTACCATGAGAAACAAATAGACAAATTAAAGGGAAGAGTTTCGAATTGTTAAAATTCGACTAGTGGATCGACCACAAGATCGACCACTAGATCGAGCAGAAACGATCGATCTCGTCTAAAACCGTAAGAACAATGAATCTAAAGACCAGGATGCTGTCAGGTAACTAGCAAAAGATGAAATGAGACGTAAATATGCTAAGAGAAAGGGCTTTAGGGTTGAGATTCATATAAAGAGTTTCAAGGATCGATCTTGGGTTTGAAACTTTAGATCGACTCACTTGGTGAGGATCTCTAAGCCTCGAAAACAAAACAAGATCTATCCGTGGCTTTCGGTATAGATCACTCTTTCATTCTCTCCTCCAAACCCATGGCTTTTGGTGGAAAAAGAGGTTGAAAGGCAAGGAAAACAGATTTCGAGTAATGGCTTAACTAGTCCCCCAAACTTCCATGACTTTTGGGAAGGGGTAACTAGTCTCTAAGGTGTGATCTTTCGAGGCCCCTGGATCCTGTCAAGGTAAGGGACCTCTCGGATCATGAAGCTCTTGGCGTGAGAGTCTTCAAGCATTAAGCCTTCAACACCTTAGAAGAGATAGCCTTAAAAACGTTTAGAAAACAAACCAAGATCGAACCTTTTCTACCCTTCAATCCTCTCAACCCCGAACCCAAAGTAAACTACTCACTACTCATAAAGTAAATCAAGCAAAGCAGAAGAAATGAAACGATAATCATGAAAGAAAGACTAGATCAAACGATAAGGATTCGAATACAAAAGCTTCAAAAGAAAACTGGTTCAACAATGGTGTTCTTCTGAAAAACCAGAGAGAAAACTCAAGGTAAAGGATAAAAATCTAAAAGTTTCCCCAAAAGCATCTCGCCTCCTTGCCTAAAATGTCCCAACAATCCAATGGTCCCCCCTTCGCTAACAACCAAAAACGGTTGAAAGGACAGAGATCGACCATTGGATCGAGTTGTTCTCTCGATCATATCTGGACATCGTGTCTTCGGCTCGATCCGGGTCTCGATCTTCATCGGTGAATCGAGTGTTGCATCCGATTTCGGTATCGATCTTCGGGTGGATCGAGTGGTGTACTCGATCTGGCTCTCGCTCTGTATGGCGTCATTTACGTCCGTACCGATTGATCGATTGCTTCACTCGATCTCCGTCTCGATCATTATCCTTGGATCGCCTAGTTGGCTCGATCTTCTGATCGATCAACTCCTAGATCAACCGGCCATGCTCGATCTACTCCTCGATCACTGGTCCTTAGCACATTCCCAAGCTCCCATGAGCTGCTACATCGGCCTCCACACCTCCACGAACCTCCATGACTCCAAAGCAACCAGAAACAACCTGGAATGGATGCAAAATGCCGAGAAAATGCACATGCTGATGCAAGAATGCTCTAGGACCCTAAGTGATGCAATCTAACCTAAAACATGATACAAATGCATGAAAAACTATCTAATGAGTATGCAAAATGTATGCAAAATGCAATGACATCAACTCCCCAAACTTACTTCTTGCTTGCCCTCAAGCAACAAAAAACAAGTAAGGAAGAGAGGTTTTCAGAAAAATCAAAGGGGTTTTAAACTTTTTGCCAAGGTGCCTTTCGAATAGATCATCTCAATGTCCTAGTTAACAGTTCTAAAATGCTAAGCTTACACTCATACTCCAAAGGACTTAGCCATACTCATCACACAAAGAAATTCAAATCATGAGTCTCTTATTCCTAACAATCAAAGAAAGTCATCCTTTAACATTCATTAACATTCGAACCATGAATCAAACTTATGCACTTTAAAGCAAAACACATTTGGCTAAGGGTTATGGTTATGAGCATAGAATGATCTCATTTGAAAAGGGTTTATAATTAGACAAGGGTTTCTCTCAAAAATGGTTTGAACTAATGCATAATGCTAAAGGTAAAGACAATTTATGCATACATGATTAGATTCTCATCTACCCATGTAAACTATCAAACAGTCCTATACCCCTCTCATTTAAGAAATTTAATCCTCACTCACCACTTAAGAGTCTACCCCTTCTTCTCAACTTAGCAATCCCCAATTCAAAATAAAGACATTTTTAAACTTTTTAGGCTAGTGAAAAGGTTTTGAAAAATATTTTTGCTCTTAGGAATTTCTTATTAGTAGCTCTCTTATTATTACTATTTTTTTCTTCATTTTTTTTTTTAAAATTTATTTGGCACTTAGGCTCTTTTATTTTTTTCTTCTTTTCTTTTTCTCTTTTTTTTTATTTATTTAGAGAGAGCTACCTTCTGAAATTGAGCATACTTAGTTTTAAAAACAAACCTTTCACTTAAAACCTCATTTCTTTCCTTAAAACACAAACTCTTTTGAACCGAAAACAAATACACAAGAAAGCAACCCCAATGATTCCCCAAACTTATCCTAAGCCTATACCTAGCTTCAAAATGCAAAGCTAGCAATCAATTATGAAAACCAAATCATGTCGCCTGAACCTAACACTTTATGCCAAGTTCAAACCGAAAATAAGGCCTCACAAAGATGTCACACAAGAACATTTGGCTTCAAAGGAGGGTAAGGTTCAAGGAGGGAGTTCTACTTAGGCTCACAAAGAGTGGTAAAAAGGAAGAAGAGAGCCTAAATATTTTAAAACCATGTGTTCATTTTCAAATGCATAAGAATGATAATTAGATTTTCAAATTAAGGTTTTCACTTAGTAGGATGAGTTTTAAATCATGAGAGTTCAATTCAAGTCACGAAAATCCTAACTAGTGATCCAAGCATGGTTAGAACTTACTTTCAAAGCATAAACAAAGCATTAGAGAACTACTAACTAGGGCATTGAAATGATTCATAAGTAAAACACCTTTTTAAGAAATCCTAACCCCTTATGCAAAATGCAAACAACCTAGGTGATATGAGAAATTCTAGACTCAATCCTAACATGTTTTTAAAGAGATGAATGCAACTACATGAATCTTTGAAAAAATTTTAAAAATTTTACCAATTTTTCATGACTAAGACTCAAGGATGTAAAAAGGAAAATAAGATCAAAGAACACAAGATTAAATCACACAAGTACTCCCCCAAACTTGCTTGACACCGTCCCGGTGGCAAACTCATCCGAAGGAGCAAACAAACACAATGCAAGAAACAAACATGAGTGGTTATATACAATGGAAGAAGGTTGTTACCTCTTGTCTAGGCTCGGCTGGAACTTGAGGATGTTCCAGAGGAGCTAGAGATTGTTGCTTTTCCTTTGTTGCCTGGTTCTTAGAGGGAGTGGCGCGCCGGCTGAATGTTGTCTCCTTGGGTCTCGCGGATAACAACTCCTCCGGTTGAGAGTCTTCTCTTCTCGGGTTGTTGTATCTCTTGGCTTGTAGCTGGCTTAGGCTGACTTCCCTGAAGTTGTTTGACCTTCTTCCCCAGCTTCTTAAGCATCTTCCCTTGCCACTTGTTGATCTTCCGTTGCATCTCTACCACCGATGCTAAGAACTTCTCGGTTTTGGTCCTCGGCTCGAAGTCCAGCTTGGGAAGTGTGTAAGCTTCGGGCATCTCGTCTTCTGTACCCGGAGACTCTGACCTTTGGCGCGGGGCAATGGCTGAAGCAGGCGGTCCTCTTAATGGGGCAAAGCATTCTTCCTCCGTGGGCAAGAACTCGATGTTCCCAACACCAAGCAGCTCGGTCTCATCTTTGTTGGGGAGGATGCACACTCTCTTCTTGTCTTCATCATCTATGAAGAGGTAAGCATAAAACCCTTCTGCTGGCGTGCGTCCCAAGCTATCAATGTTTCTCATGTATACTTCATCCATGAAAGCTCTGTTTGGGACGTGAGCAAAGTCATGGATGGGCACACCGGCTTGCACGAACAAAGGAGTAAGGAAACCGCCAATGTAGGAAGAGGTTGCCTTGCACCGTAAGGCATAAGCCTTGTACTTCACCAGGGAATCCGCGAGCACACAGCCGTAATTCACTTCATTGCCGAGTTCATCTTCTATGGGCTCTTCATTCGCATCCGGATCAGACACCAAGTGCTTCACGCCTTGGAAAAGGAAGCACAGCTCCGTCTTCGTGACAGTAGGGGCAACAGACCTTCCACTGAATGTATTGGCAATCGGCTTCAGTGTATACCTCAGCACCGGACTCCTAACTCTCTTGATCTTGGCGGTGTTGGCTTTGTAGTCTTCATTGCTGATCAGGTCCCAAAACTCATCGGCTTTCTTGAAGGCTGGGAACTCGACCTTGTATGCATCAGCCTTGAGACCGTAGGCTTGGCATAGCTCGGGGATGGATAGTGTGTAAGCTTGACGGCCAACCTTGAAGTAGAGACGGCCTTGGGAAGGGACAGGTGCACTCGGATTCCCATACCGGAACTCCAAGGTGGCAAGGAAATCTATCGTCACCTCAGGAATGGTAGGGCAGTCCATCCGTGACAAGCATCTCAAACCAATGTTCTTGAGGAGTTGGTCGATGTCTCCAAGGATTCCGAGCCTAGACAAAAGCTCTCGATCAGCAAACTTTGTAGGCTCAAACCGGAGCCTCTCAAGCCTCTTCTTATCCCTCTTTTCATCTTTGCTCCACCAGACCCTCTCTTGAGCCACTACTTCTTGTCCTTCTCCTTCTTGTGCTTGCTCCTCTCTTGTTCTCTTTGGTACCATTGTTCCTGAAACAAAATTCTAAAGGGAATGATTAGCAAGTGGCGATTTGATGAGAATGAGAGAAGAGAAGGAGAGAATTTATAAAAACTACCTAGAATTTTGGGGATTAAATAAAAATCATAGCTACATAAAAGGGAATCAAAACTTTTAGATACTGAAAATCCAGAATTTTTCCTTTCACTTAGCTAATTTTAAAAATTCAAAACCGATCCTATATCCTAAAACAAGATCTTGCGATATTTAAGGAGATTTTCTTAAAATTAAATCACTAAATCTTTGAAAATACCTTTGCAAGAGGTTTAGGATATCTTTGCTAGCTCTTTGAAAACTTAAAATTCTCACTCTCTTTGTTAAAAATCTCGAGCAAACAGGAATGAGAGGGTGAGAGATAGTTTGAAATATTTAAAGACTTTAGCAAACCAAAACAATGGGTGGTCAAAATGGTTTCTGACAAAAGTTTTGGTCAAAGCACATCTCTCATGGTCAAAGATGCTTGCCTTGACCAAGGTTTGAATTTAAAAATTGGAGGGAAAGGAGTAAAGGAGGGAAAGAAAATTGTTACCTCGGCATGAGATCGAGTCCATTTGGTCGATCTAGGACTCGATCTCATGCCCAAAATGGCTTAGATCGAGAGGGTTACTCGATTTGAGACTCGATTCATAGTGAATCGAGTCCTGGATCGATTGGCTCTCTCGATCATTGAGATGTTGGCTCCTCGGCTAAGTCCCTCTGATCGATCTATGTCCTCGATTTAGGGGTCGATTTGGCATAGATCGAGTGGTGGATCGAGTCGAGTGATCGATCAGTTTTTAACAGATTTTCCCGAGAGAAATTAGATCAGTCGATCCGATTTGGATCGATCGATCCTTTTTTGTCAAGGTCGATCTTGTTACTCGTTCTCGTCTAGATCGACTGACTCCTCTCGATTCACTGACTCGATCTAGCAAAGATCGAGCCAGGATCAGTCGATCTAGCACTCGATCTCTAGCCTTATCTTAACCCCTATTGCCCCTTTTGGACCTCAAAGTCAAGGTTTAGACTCCTTATACCTGTTCCTACACACTTGCAACATGAAAACATAAAACTGAAAGAGAAATGAAAGCAGAAGTATGTACAAGATAAACATCGGAATGCCTCCCAAGTGCGCTTTCTTTAATGTCTTTAGCTAGACCTTACTTGGTCTAGGCGGATGGTGGGTCTTGGAGAAGCACTGAGGTACTCTCCTTGTCAAAGCTGTCCGCCAAGTAGGGCTTGACTCTGTGTCCGTTGACGGTGAATGCACTACCACTTCTTCCCATCAGAGTAACAGCTCCATACGGCAAGACCTCTTGAATCACGAACGGTCCGCTCCACCTTGATTTCAGCTTGCCCGGGAAGAGTTTGAGCCTCGAGTTGTACAGCAACACCAGTCCTCCTTCCTTAAGCTCCTTGGCAACCAACTTCTTGTCATGAGCATCCTTAGTCCGCTCCTTGTAGATCTTAGAGCTCTCGTATGCATTCAACCTCAACTCGTCCAGTTCGTGTAGCTGAATAAGGCGCCTCTCCTGAGCCGTCTTGAGATCAAAGTTCAGCCTCTTCACAGCCCACAACGCACGGTGCTCCAGCTCAACCGGGAGGTGACAGCTCTTGCCATAGAGTAGAGTGAAAGGAGTTGTACCAATCAGCGTCTTGAAAGCAGTACGGTAAGCCCAAAGAGCATCGTCTAGCTTCACTGACCAGTCCTTCCTTGTTGCTCCAACGGTCTTCTCCAAAATAGCTTTGATTTGCCTGTTGGAGACTTCCACCTGACCGCTTGTTTGAGGATGATACGGTGTAGCCACCTTATGCTTAACCCCATACTTCCTCAAGAGGCTCTCGAAGACCTTGTTTATAAAGTGGCTTCCTCCATCACTTATAACAACCTTGGGTACCCCAAACCTTGGGAAGATGACACTCTTGAACAGCTTGATCACAACCTTAGAGTCATTTGTAGGGGAAGCAACAGCCTCAACCCATTTGGAGACATAATCCACAGCTACTAAGATGTACTTGTTGCCGTATGAAGAAGGGAAAGGCCCCATGAAGTCAATACCCCATGCATCGAACACGTCAACCTCGAAGATGGGAACTTGAGGCATTTCATTCCTCTTAGTTATGTTCCCTGCTCGCTGACATGCCTCACAGCTCTTCACAAACTCGTGTGCATCTTTAAAAATGGAGGGCCACCAGAAACCGGCTTGCAACACTTTCGTGGCAGTCTTGAATGAAGCGAAGTGTCCTCCATAGGAAGAACCATGGTAATGATAGAGGATGTCCCTCGCTTCTTCCTTTGTAGCACATCTCCGGTACAAGCTGTCTACTCCTCTTTTGTATAGGTAAGGCTCATCCCAAAAGTAGTCACTAGCCTTTCTCAAAAACCTCTTCTTGTGATAGCTGTTGAGATGTGTTGGCTCCTCACCACACGCTAGGTAGTTCACCACATCAGCATACCATGGTAGATCCTCCTCTTTAAAACTCAACACTTCCTCAAACCTTCCTTCTAGCTTCCCACACACAGCTGTAGTAATCGCCATAAGCTGCTCTTCTGGAAGAGAGTCATCTAAGGGGAGAGACTCGTTGATCCTTAGCCTTGAGAGGTGGTCAGCGACTCCATTTTCTATCCCCTTCTTGTCTTTAATTTCCATGTCAAACTCCTGGAGTAACAGAATCCATCTTAAGAGCCGAGGCTTAGTGTCTTTCTTCGAGTATATGTATCGTAGAGCAGCATGATCCGTGTATACAATAGCCTTGGAGCCAACGAGATATGATCTGAACTTCTCAAAGGCGAAGACTACTGTAAGCAGCTCCTTCTCCGTACTGGTGTATCGTGATTGCGTGTCATCCAAGGTCCTTGAAGCATAATAGATCACATGTAGCTTCTTATCTTTCTTCTGACCAAGGACGGCTCCTACGGCGTAGTCACTAGCATCACACATGATCTCAAAAGGGAGAGACCAGTCTGGTGCTTGGACTATAGGGGCTGATGTGAGGGCTTCCTTGATGGTCACGAAAGCCTTCAAACACTCCTCATCGAATACAAACTCAGCTTCCTTGTCCCAAGAAGCTTCTGATCCCTTTAACATTAACCGGCGGCTCTAGACCCATCATAACCTCAACCTTAGCCTGATCAACTTCAATACCCTTCTCTGAAATCTTGTGACCGAGCACTATCCCTTCCTTAACCATGAAGTGGCATTTCTCCCAGTTCAGCACCAGGTTTGTCTCTTCACAACGTTTAAGTACCCCGCAAAGATTCAACAAACACGCAGGAAAGGACGCACCATACACAGAGAAGTCATCCATAAACACCTCTACCATCTCCTCTATAAGATCGGAGAAGATCGACATCATACACCGCTGAAAGGTAGCCGGTGCATTACACAATCCAAACGGCATCCTTCGATATGCAAAGGTACCGTAGGGACATGTAAAAGTCGTCTTCTCCTGATCGTTTGGGTGAATAGGTATTTGAAAGAAACCACTATACCCATCGAGAAAACAGTAGTAAGGGTGATTTGCAAGTCTTTCAAGCATTTGATCAATAAAAGGCAAAGGGAAATGGTCTTTTCTAGTCGCAAGGTTAAGCTTTCTATAGTCAATACACATTCTATGACCAGTAATGGTCCTAGTAGGGATAAGTTCATCCTTTTCATTCCTTATGACCGTGATCCCTCCCTTCTTAGGCACCACGTGTACAGGGGAGACCCACGTGCTGTCACTTATGGGATAGATCACGTCAGCTTCTAAAAGCTTAAGGATTTCCTTCTTAACAACCTCTTTCAAGTTAGGATTCAAACGCCTTTGATTTTTTACAGAAGTGGCGTTCTCGGTATCCAAGTGAATCCTATGATTGCAAAGCATTGGTGACATGTCTTTGATGTCACTTAAAGAGTACCCAATGGCCTTCCTATACTTTCTCAGCTCAGTTAGGAGCGAGTGCAACTCATCATCACTAAGGTTTTCATTTACTATCACGGGGTAGGTGTCATTAGGTCCTAAGAAAGCATATCTTAGCCCTTTTGGGAGCTCCTTAAAGTCCACCTTTGGGGCTAACAGCTCACTCCAGTCATCCTCGTGGCTGTTGTTGTTGTTCTCCTCCTTGGAACTCTCCCTTGAACTCGAGACATGGCCCTTCAGACTGCTTTCCTCCATTGCTATCCCTTCTGTGATCGAGTCCCCCAGTCGATTCTCCTCTCGATGTCGTCTAGATCGAGCCATTTCACTCGATTCACTTACTCGATTTGATATGGATCGAGTAAGGGATCGAGACGCTGAGTCGATCTCTTGATTGGACTCCAAAATGATCGGGAGGTCTCTCTCGATCGTCGACTCGATTGTTTCTCCTGATCGAGCGTCCTTCGCGATCTGTTGGTCGATTGTTGCACCGGATCGAGTTGAGTTCTCGATTGACTTATCGATATGACTCCTGGATCGAGTGATAGCGTCGATCTCGGAGTCGATCTCTAGGCAGCAACCTTCTTCATTCTTGATGATCTCGGAGTTTATCTCCACGTCTCTCAAGTGCTTCTCAAACAGAATTCGGTGCTTCTCTATTAGCTGCTTATTGAAACGACCCGGAAATGGCAACTTTGGTACGTAAGGTGGGGGCACGTAGTCATTCTTCTCCTTGGTGGTTTTCTCAGCTTTCTTCTCAACGAATGCCTTGTCACCTCTTCTCGGTCCTTGAATCCACACGTTGTCAAAGTTGATCTCCTCATTATCAGCCGAAAGTTTACCCTCCCCCTCTTGAATTACAACGTCCTCGTTATTCTTTGTAGAGACCAGAGGTTCAAGCTCTTTGCCACTTCTCAATGTAATAGCATTGGCATACTCCTTGGGGTTTTTCTCACACTTTCTCGGAAGGCTGTTCTGACCACTCGTGCTTGCTTTACCCTTCTCCAGCTGCTTTATCTTGTTGTTGAGGTTTGTGATTTGAGTGGAGAAGTCGGTTAAGGATGAATCGAGCCTAGTGTTCATTTCAGCGAACTTCTGATTGGTAGAAGCTTGCCCTTGTATTAGCTGTTGGAACATTGCTTGAACCGGATCAACTTGTTGTTGCATCGGTTGTTGTTGCTGAGGTGCAAAGCCCGGAGGGTAGTTAGGAGTATAACCCTTGTTTTGTTGTTGTTGCCCTTGGAAGTTGCCTTGCCTTTGACCTTGGAATCCACTACTCTGTTGAAAACCTTTGTTGTAAGGGATGAAAGGTTTAACTTGTTGAGCAGGGTACACCTGATCTTTAGGGTTGGCTACGTTGGTGCTCCGGTAAGAGAGGTTGTTGTTCTGGTAGCCTTGGTTATAGCCTTGAGACTTGTAGTTGTTCTGTCCAGCCACCCAATTTTCTTCTTCTTGGCTTAGCTCTAACTCCTCTTGGTTCTCATCAGCTTCACCAACGAAGTGAACATGCTTCTGATTAGCTAAGACCAACTTGTCAATCTTCTCATGCAATGATTTGAGCTCCTTCTTGTGAGACTCTAATTCTGATCCTCTTGGTGCTCGGTCATAATCCTCGGCATAGTTTCCATCACTCAACGCCAGGTTTTCTATCAGCTCCATACCCTCTTCAACCTCTTGACCAAGGAAGTTCCCTTTGCTAGCTGTATCAAGCAACAACCGGATCTTTGGTGAAGCTCCACGGTATATGGTACTGAGTAGAGTCTCCTCACTGAACCCGTGATGAGGACATTGGATCGTGTAATCTTTGAAAAGCTCCATAGCCTCATTGAATGTCTCGTTATTCCTTTGAGTGAAACCGCTGATTTCGCTTCTCAACCGAGCAGTCCTGGTGCTTGAGAAGAACTTTGAGAGGAAAGCCTTCTTACACTCAGCCCATGATGTGATGGTGCCTTGTGGTAGGGTCTTCTCCCAATGTCTAGCTTTGTCTCCGAGTGAAAAGGGGAAGAGACGCAGCTTGAAAGCATCTTCTGATATACCGTTGATCTTTATCATTCCACATACTTGTTCGAAATTGTCCAAGTGCTCCAAGGGGTCTTCCATTGCTAAGCCGTGGAACTTGTTGTTTTGCACCATGGAGATGAAACCCGGCTTGATCTCAAAGTTATTGTTTTGTACTGGAGGAGGAGTGATCCCAAACCAATTGTGGTGGGTACTCGGAACATCTCCGGCTCCTATGATCCTCGGAGGTCTAGCCGCGTGTTGGGGGTTTCCATTGCCCAGTCCTGCTGGAGGAGGTCCTTCTGGATGCTCGTGTTCAGCCATGTCTTCAAACTTAACCAGACCGTGTATGTATATGGGTAAGTCATGCAATCGCTTTCAATGCACAAACAAGATAATTCAATGTCAAGATTAAGGTTCTAATAAGATGGAGTTGGCATCAAATCAAAGCGAGTTTCAACATAAGACTAGAGTATCAAATGCAAGTAATCAAGGTATGGTGCAGCCTTAACTTCAAACTCACTAGATGCAATCAAACAACAAACAACCAAGGCATTGAAAACAGTTCAAACATTGACAACTTAACAAGTGTTTATCATTTACTCCCTATGCAAATGCAGAAAACTAAATGATCTTTAAAAATTCTAGACTCAATTCTAAAATATTCTACAATGCAAGTACAACTACATGAATTTTTTTATGAAATTTTGAAATTTTTTCTGATTTTCTATGCAAATGTATATGCATGAAGACTCAAATATGCTTAAAGGGAAAATAAGAAAACAAAACACAAAATTAAATCTCTCAACCTCTCCCCCAAACTTAAATTACACAGTCCCTTGTGTAATAAAAGTTCAAGAGAGACCATCAACAAGAAATAAAATTCAAAAATCCAAGAATTCATGATATATACAAGGTTTTGGAATGGTGTACCTTGGGCTGTGTTGTGGATCGAGCTGGAGGATCGATCTGTGGGTCGTTCTGGGCAGAAGTTCGATGTTCATGCTCGATCTAGTGGTCGATCTACGCAGGAGAACGAGTGCATGTACTCGATGCATCTCTCGATCCTGTCCTGAATCGACCTTGGCCGGTCGATCTAGCCATCGATCTACCGGACATGCTTCAGTTTTCTTGCCTTTTAGAGATTCTAAGAACGTGCCTTTGAATCTCCATCTTCCTTGGTCATGTTGAGGCTTGCATCACCAGGCTCATACTCATCATAGAACCATCCTTCAAATGTGTGCATCCTTATCTCCTCAAAGGGTAACTGCCATGGATCTTCAGTGCTTTCTTCATTGGTCATGTTGAGGCTTGTATCACCAGGCTCATACTCATCATAGAACCGTCCCCCAAATGTGTGCATCCTTATCTCCTCAAAGGATAACTGCCATGGATCCTCAATGCTCTCTTCATTGGTGAGGGTGAAACCGAGGTGCTTGGCAAAAGGTTGTTCCATTGGAGATTCTTCTTCTTCACATTCCTTGGTGGCTGCTGCAATGGGACTCTCCTTTGTCTCCTTCCTGGGAAAGAGATGCATATGTGTTTCTTTCTTGGTGGAGAGCTCTTGCTCAACAAATGAGCTCTCACTAGCATCCTTTAAACATTCAACAACCGAACTTTCTTCACAAGGATCTTCAAATCTTTGCTCAAGATTTTCATCAATAATGTATCTAAGAAGAGCTTCAAGTTCTTCAGCTTCTTGTTGGAGTTCAACATTGGTTTGAGCTTTATCTTCTTGTTCCTTATTCCCTTGTATGATTTCGGTGTTGATAGACTCCACATGTGTTGTTGCAGCAACTCATGAAAATGGAGCAGGAGAGCCTAGTGTGAAGTCAAGCATGCTAATGCTCTCATTAAGCCGTTCTTGCTGCTCCAAAAGCAACTTTATCATGTTGAGAGTTTCTTCCTCCTTAGAGATGTGGGAAGAATAGGTTGCTCCTTACTCGTCCTCCATGTCCCAAGATTGGTATCCCTCACAATATCCATAGTGATTCTCTTGAGCAGAATTTTCATCCATAAGCCCTCTTTGATAAGTGGATGACCTTTCAAAACCATGGTTGCTTGTGGGGTCCCAAGCCATCATTCTCTCTTGATTCGCTAATAAGGCCTTAAACATTGATGCTATATCTGAATCCATACTGTCTTCCTTGTGATTGTGCCTTGCGAAAAGAACAAACACTTGAAAGAGAGTTAGTAACCAAAATGAAAAATAAAAACTTAGTCTATACTAAGCTCCAAATCCTAGTAATTTCAGCAAAACTTAAGTTGGCAACGCCACCAATTGATAACAGGATTCTTGAAAGCAGAGGTTATTATCAAAGCTCAAGCAACCTATGGATGTAGTATAGTGTGCAAGAGGTATCAATCCAACCTAGGAAGAAGGAAGAACACTAAGAATGCAAGGATGAAGCAAATCTAAGCAAATCGGGAAAATGATTGGTAAAATCGAAGAAAACTAAATGCAACGACTAAATGAGATGCAAAACTATTTTAAAATCCCTGGAAAAGGGTTAACTAACACTGAAAGAAAACAGAGAAACAAAAGAACAAATATACTAAAAACTAAAAATCGAGCACTGAATCGAGTAAAACAGACCGATCTAACAACTTAAAGCAAAACGACTTCTAATGAACAAGATGCAAGCTTAAAGACTAAAGGATGATTACTTGATGCTTTAAAATGCTAAAAGAGGGTTTAGGGTCGAGGGTCATATTCAAGAGTGTCAAAGGTTTAAGCTTTGGTTTGAAAACATATAGATCTACTCATTGGTGAGCTTTCTCTAAGCCTTGAAAACAAAACAAGAACCATCCATGGCATGTGGTATGATTCACTTCCTCAATCTCTTCTCCAAACCCATGGCGTTTAGTGGAAAAAGAGATCAAAGAGCAAGAAAAACAGATTTCAATCTATGTCCTAACTAACCTCCACCACATCCATGGCGTTTGGGAGAGGGTCGATTAGTCTCTAGGACTTGGTTTTATGGACATTTGAATCCGGTCAGGGTAACATAGCCTTGGAATCATAGAGATCTTTTCCAACTCTCTAAGTCTTAAGACCCCAAGATCCTAGAAGAAAAGGAATGAAGAACAAGAAAAACACAAAACTTAAACCTCTTAAACCCTTTGAATCTCCTCAACCCCAAATCCCAAAAGAAATTACTCACTAATCATCTTTGAAACCAAATGAAAACCAATAAACAAAGAACTAAACATGATTAACGAGAAGTGATTAAGAAAAACTGCTTAATATTAAAAGATTCAAGTTCAAAAACTAGAAAAAGCTTCGAGTTGTAACAATGGTGATTCGCCTAAGATAAGAACAAAAAAACTAAAAGCAAAGTGTGTGTAAGAAAGTGTAGCCGCCTCTTTCCCCATATAGCCAAACATCTCCAAATGGTCCCCTCACTAGATGCCAAAATGGTTAAGGCCGTAGAGATCGATCAGCTTGCTCGATCGTCTTCAGGGATCGCTGTCTTCTGCTCAATCTTCGAGTCGATCTGGTTGGATGGATCGAGTACCTTCCTCGATCTTCTTCTCGATCTTTGGATGATCGAGTCGTGATCTCAATCTGGCTCTCGTTCTGCATGGCGTCATTCACGTCCGTACTCCCGATCGATCACCTCTCTCGATCTTTGTTCCTTCCCCTTGCATCGACTCGGGTCACTCAATCATCTGGTCGATCTCGTCTAGATTGACCTGCCTTGTTCGATCCGCTACTCGATATCGGGTCCTTTGCATGCATGGCTGAGTTCTCCAAGTATCCACAAGCTTAGTCTCGATCCTCCTCACGTCCACATAACCTCCACAACTCCAGAGTGCTCCAAACAACCTGATAATGATGCAAAAGTGCAAGAAATATGCAAAATGCAAATGCAAAGAGACCTACGACCTAAAATGGAACAAACTAGCCTTTAATGCAAGATGAATGCATGAGAAACTATCCTAAATGTATGCAAAATATGCAGAATATATGGTAATATCAATAACTCAAATAACCCTTTTCCCAAACTCCTAGCCAAATACCAAGCTCAAAATGCAAGCTGGTGTATACAAGGGAGCTTTTCCTTGCCAGCCCTATTCCTAACACTTTTTGCTAAGATAGGATAGAAAATAATGCAATGAAAGGCCTCACTACTCACGCAAAAGTGTTTAGGTTTGAAATAAGGTTTAGTTTAAGAGGTGGTTAACTGTCCCATTATGATGAGGATCAGCCACTTGGATTGACAAGAGTGGTAAGAAAAGAAGAAGATAATCCAAGTATGTATATGGGTAAGTCATGCAATCGCTTTCAATGCACAAACAAGATAATTCAATGTCAAGATTAAGGTTCTAATGAGATGGAGTTAGCATCAAATCAAAGCGAGTTTCAACATAAGACTAGAGTATCAAATGCAAGTAATCAAGGTATGGTGCAGCCTTAACTTCAAACTCACTAGATGCAATCAAACAACAAACAACCAAGGCATTGAAAACAGTTCAAACATTGACAACTTAACAAGTGTTTATCATTTACTCCCTATGCAAATGCAGAAAACTAAATGATCTTTAAAAATTCTAGACTCAATCCTAAAATATTCTACAATGCAAGTACAACTACATGAATTTTTTTATGAAATTTTGAAATTTTTTCTGATTTTCTATGCAAATGTATATGCATGAAGACTCAAATATGCTTAAAGGGAAAATAAGAAAACAAAACACAAAATTAAATCTCTCAACCTCTCCCCCAAACTTAAATTACACAGTCCCTTGTGTAATAAAAGTTCAAGAGAGACCATCAACAAGAAATAAAATTCAAAAATCCAAGAATTCATGATATATACAAGGTTTTGGAATGGTGTACCTTGGGCTGTGTTGTGGATCGAGCTGGAGGATCGATCTGTGGGTCGTTCTGGGCAGAAGTTCGATGTTCATGCTCGATCTAGTGGTCGATCTACGCAGGAGAACGAGTGCATGTACTCGATGCATCTCTCGATCCTGTCCTGAATCGACCTTGGCCGGTCGATCTAGCCATCGATCTACCGGACATGCTTCAGTTTTCTTGCCTTTTAGAGATTCTAAGAACGTGCCTTTGAATCTCCATCTTCCTTGGTCATGTTGAGGCTTGCATCACCAGGCTCATACTCATCATAGAACCATCCTTCAAATGTGTGCATCCTTATCTCCTCAAAGGGTAACTGCCATGGATCTTCAGTGCTTTCTTCATTGGTCATGTTGAGGCTTGTATCACCAGGCTCATACTCATCATAGAACCGTCCCCCAAATGTGTGCATCCTTATCTCCTCAAAGGATAACTGCCATGGATCCTCAATGCTCTCTTCATTGGTGAGGGTGAAACCGAGGTGCTTGGCAAAAGGTTGTTCCATTGGAGATTCTTCTTCTTCACATTCCTTGGTGGCTGCTGCAATGGGACTCTCCTTTGTCTCCTTCCTGGGAAAGAGATGCATATGTGTTTCTTTCTTGGTGGAGAGCTCTTGCTCAACAAATGAGCTCTCACTAGCATCCTTTAAACATTCAACAACCGAACTTTCTTCACAAGGATCTTCAAATCTTTGCTCAAGATTTTCATCAATAATGTATCTAAGAAGAGCTTCAAGTTCTTCAGCTTCTTGTTGGAGTTCAACATTGGTTTGAGCTTTATCTTCTTGTTCCTTATTCCCTTGTATGATTTCGGTGTTGATAGACTCCACATGTGTTGTTGCAGCAACTCATGAAAATGGAGCAGGAGAGCCTAGTGTGAAGTCAAGCATGCTAATGCTCTCATTAAGCCGTTCTTGCTGCTCCAAAAGCAACTTTATCATGTTGAGAGTTTTTCTTCCTCCTTAGAGATGTGGGAAGAATAGGTTGCTCCTTACTCGTCCTCCATGTCCCAAGATTGGTATCCCTCACAATATCCATAGTGATTCTCTTGAGCAGAATTTTCATCCATAAGCCCTCTTTGATAAGTGGATGACCTTTCAAAACCATGGTTGCTTGTGGGGTCCCAAGCCATCATTCTCTCTTGATTCGCTAATAAGGCCTTAAACATTGATGCTATATCTGAATCCATACTGTCTTCCTTGTGATTGTGCCTTGCAAAAAGAACAAACACTTGAAAGAGAGTTAGTAACCAAAATGAAAAATAAAAAACTTAGTCTATACTAAGCTCCAAATCCTAGTAATTTCAGCAAAACTTAAGTTGGCAACGCCACCAATTGATAACAGGATTCTTGAAAGCAGAGGTTATTATCAAAGCTCAAGCAACCTATGGATGTAGTATAGTGTGCAAGAGGTATCAATCCAACCTAGGAAGA
Organism: Thlaspi arvense; assembly: GCA_911865555.2. Classification (NCBI taxonomy): domain Eukaryota; kingdom Viridiplantae; phylum Streptophyta; class Magnoliopsida; order Brassicales; family Brassicaceae; genus Thlaspi; species Thlaspi arvense. The sequence goes on from OU466860.2 coordinate 20,822,841, forward strand.
AGGAAGAACACTAAGAATGCAAGGATGAAGCAAATCTAAGCAAATCGGGAAAATGATTGGTAAAATCGAAGAAAACTAAATGCAACGACTAAATGAGATGCAAAACTATTTTAAAATCCCTGGAAAAGGGTTAACTAACACTGAAAGAAAACAGAGAAACAAAAGAACAAATATACTAAAAACTAAAAATCGAGCACTGAATCGAGTAAAACAGACCGATCTAACAACTTAAAGCAAAACGACTTCTAATGAACAAGATGCAAGCTTAAAGACTAAAGGATGATTACTTGATGCTTTAAAATGCTAAAAGAGGGTTTAGGGTCGAGGGTCATATTCAAGAGTGTCAAAGGTTTAAGCTTTGGTTTTGAAAACATATAGATCTACTCATTGGTGAGCTTTCTCTAAGCCTTGAAAACAAAACAAGAACCATCCATGGCATGTGGTATGATTCACTTCCTCAATCTCTTCTCCAAACCCATGGCGTTTAGTGGAAAAAGAGATCAAAGAGCAAGAAAAACAGATTTCAATCTATGGCCTAACTAACCTCCACCACATCCATGGCGTTTGGGAGAGGGTCGATTAGTCTCTAGGACTTGGTTTTATGGACATTTGAATCCGGTCAGGGTAACATAGCCTTGGAATCATAGAGATCTTTTCCAACTCTCTAAGTCTTAAGACCCCAAGATCCTAGAAGAAAAGGAATGAAGAACAAGAAAAACACAAAACTTAAACCTCTTAAACCCTTTGAATCTCCTCAACCCCAAATCCCAAAAGAAATTACTCACTAATCATCTTTGAAACCAAATGAAAACCAATAAACAAAGAACTAAACATGATTAACGAGAAGTGATTAAGAAAAAACTGCTTAATATTAAAAGATTCAAGTTCAAAAACTAGAAAAAGCTTCGAGTTGTAACAATGGTGATTCGCCTAAGATAAGAACAAAAAAACTAAAAGCAAAGTGTGTGTAAGAAAGTGTAGCCGCCTCTTTCCCCATATAGCCAAACATCTCCAAATGGTCCCCTCACTAGATGCCAAAATGGTTAAGGCCGTAGAGATCGATCAGCTTGCTCGATCGTCTTCAGGGATCGCTGTCTTCTGCTCAATCTTCGAGTCGATCTGGTTGGATGGATCGAGTACCTTCCTCGATCTTCTTCTCGATCTTTGGATGATCGAGTCGTGATCTCAATCTGGCTCTCGTTCTGCATGGCGTCATTCACGTCCGTACTCCCGATCGATCACCTCTCTCGATCTTTGTTCCTTCCCCTTGCATCGACTCGGGTCACTCAATCATCTGGTCGATCTCGTCTAGATTGACCTGCCTTGTTCGATCCGCTACTCGATATCGGGTCCTTTGCATGCATGGCTGAGTTCTCCAAGTATCCACAAGCTTAGTCTCGATCCTCCTCACGTCCACATAACCTCCACAACTCCAGAGTGCTCCAAACAACCTGATAATGATGCAAAAGTGCAAGAAATATGCAAAATGCAAATGCAAAGAGACCTACGACCTAAAATGGAACAAACTAGCCTTTAATGCAAGATGAATGCATGAGAAACTATCCTAAATGTATGCAAAATATGCAGAATATATGGTAATATCAATAACTCAAATAACCCTTTTCCCAAACTCCTAGCCAAATACCAAGCTCAAAATGCAAGCTGGTGTATACAAGGGAGCTTTTCCTTGCCAGCCCTATTCCTAACACTTTTTGCTAAGATAGGATAGAAAATAATGCAATGAAAGGCCTCACTACTCACGCAAAAGTGTTTAGGTTTGAAATAAGGTTTAGTTTAAGGTGTGGTTAACTGTCCCATTATGATGAGGATCAGCTACTTGGATTGACAAGAGTGGTAAGAAAAGAAGAAGATAATCCAAGTATGTATATGGGTAAGTCATGCAATCGCTTTCAATGCACAAACAAGATAATTCAATGTCAAGATTAAGGTTCTAATAAGATGGAGTTGGCATCAAATCAAAGCGAGTTTCAACATAAGACTAGAGTATCAAATGCAAGTAATCAAGGTATGGTGCAGCCTTAACTTCAAACTCACTAGATGCAATCAAACAACAAACAACCAAGGCATTGAAAACAGTTCAAACATTGACAACTTAACAAGTGTTTATCATTTACTCCCTATGCAAATGCAGAAAACTAAATGATCTTTAAAAATTCTAGACTCAATCCTAAAATATTCTACAATGCAAGTACAACTACATGAACTTTTTTATGAAATTTTGAAATTTTTTCTGATTTTCTATGCAAATGAATATGCATGAAGACTCAAATATGCTTAAAGGAAAAATAAGAAAACAAAACACAAAATTAAATCTCTCAACCTCTCCCCCAAACTTAAATTACACAGTCCCTTGTGTAATAAAAGTTCAAGAGAGACCATCAACAAGAAATAAAATTCAAAAATCCAAGAATTCATGATATATACAAGGTTTTGGAATGGTGTACCTTGGGCTGTGTTGTGGATCGAGCTGGAAGATCGATCTGTGGGTCGTTCTGGGCAGAAGTTCGATGTTCATGCTCGATCTAGTGGTCGATCTACGCAGGAGAACGAGTGCATGTACTCGATGCATCTCTCGATCCTGTCCTGAATCGACCTTGGCCGGTCGATCTAGCCATCGATCTACCGGACATGCTTCAGTTTTCTTGCCTTTTAGAGATTCTAAGAACGTGCCTTTGAATCTCCATCTTCCTTGGTCATGTTGAGGCTTGCATCACCAGGCTCATAATCATCATAGAACCATCCCTCAAATGTGTGCATCCTTATCTCCTCAAAGGGTAACTGCCATGGATCTTCAGTGCTCTCTTCATTGGTCATGTTGAGGCTTGTATCACCAGGCTCATACTCATCATAGAACCGTCCCCCAAATGTGTGCATCCTTATCTCCTCAAAGGATAACTGCCATGGATCCTCAATGCTCTCTTCATTGGTGAGGGTGAAACCGAGGTGCTTGGCAAAAGGTTGTTCCATTGGAGATTCTTCTTCTTCACATTCCTTGGTGGCTGCTGCAATGGGACTCTCCTTTGTCTCCTTCCTGGGAAAGAGATGCATATGTGTTTCTTTCTTGGTGGAGAGCTCTTGCTCAACAAATGAGCTCTCACTAGCATCCTTTAAACATTCAACAACCGAACTTTCTTCACAAGGATCTTCAAATCTTTGCTCAAGATTTTCATCAACAATGTATCTAAGAAGAGCTTCAAGTTCTTCAGCTTCTTGTTGGAGTTCAACATTGGTTTGAGCTTTATCTTCTTGTTCCTTATTCCCTTGTATGATTTCGGTGTTGATAGACTCCACATGTGTTGTTGCAGCAACTCATGAAAATGGAGCAGGAGAGCCTAGTGTGAAGTCAAGCATGCTAATGCTCTCATTAAGCCGTTCTTGCTGCTCCAAAAGCAACTTTATCATGTTGAGAGTTTCTTCCTCCTTAGAGATGTGGGAAGAATAGGTTGCTCCTTACTCGTCCTCCATGTCCCAAGATTGGTATCCCTCACAATATCCATAGTGATTCTCTTGAGCAGAATTTTCATCCATAAGCCCTCTTTGATAAGTGGATGACCTTTCAAAACCATGGTTGCTTGTGGGGTCCCAAGCCATCATTCTCTCTTGATTCGCTAATAAGGCCTTAAACATTGATGCTATATCTGAATCCATACTGTCTTCCTTGTGATTGTGCCTTGCGAAAAGAACAAACACTTGAAAGAGAGTTAGTAACCAAAATGAAAAATAAAAACTTAGTCTATACTAAGCTCCAAATCCTAGTAATTTCAGCAAAACCTAAGTTGGCAACGCCACCAATTGATAACAGGATTCTTGAAAGCAGAGGTTATTATCAAAGCTCAAGCAACCTATGGATGTAGTATAGTGTGCAAGAGGTATCAATCCAACCTAGGAAGAAGGAAGAACACTAAGAATGCAAGGATGAAGCAAATCTAAGAAAATCGGGAAAATGATTGGTAAAATCGAAGAAAACTAAATGCAACGACTAAATGAGATGCAAAACTATTTTAAAATCCCTGGAAAAGGGTTAACTAACACTGAAAGAAAACAGAGAAACAAAAGAACAAATATACTAAAAACTAAAAATCGAGCACTGAATCGAGTAAAACAGACCGATCTAACAACTTAAAGCAAAACGACTTCTAATGAACAAGATGCAAGCTTAAAGACTAAAGGATGATTACTTGATGCTTTAAAATGCTAAAAGAGGGTTTAGGGTCGAGGGTCATATTCAAGAGTGTCAAAGGTTTAAGCTTTGGTTTGAAAACATATAGATCTACTCATTGGTGAGCTTTCTCTAAGCCTTGAAAACAAAACAAGAACCATCCATGTCATGTGGTATGATTCACTTCCTCAATCTCTTCTCCAAACCCATGGCGTTTAGTGGAAAAAGAGATCAAAGAGCAAGAAAAACAGATTTCAATCTATGGCCTAACTAACCTCCACTACATCCATGGCGTTTGGGAGAGGGTCGATTAGTCTCTAGGACTTGGTTTTATGGACATCTGAATCCGGTCAGGATAACATAGCCTTGGAATCATAGAGATCTTTTCCAACTCTCTAAGCCTTAAGACCCCAAGATCCTAGAAGAAAAGGAATGAAGAACAAGAAAAACACAAAACTTAAACCTCTTAAACCCTTTGAATCTCCTCAACCCCAAATCCCAAAAGAAATTACTCACTACTCATCTTTGAAACCAAATGAAAACCAATAAACAAAGAACTAAACATGATTAACGAAAAGTGATTAAGAAAAACTGCTTAATATTAAAAGATTCAAGTTCAAAAACTAGAAAAAGCTTCGAGTTGTAACAATGGTGATTCGCCTAAGATAAGAACAAAAAACCTAAAAGCAAAGTGTGTGTAAGAAAGTGTAGCCGCCTCTTTCCCCATATAGCCAAACATCTCCAAATGGTCCCCTCACTAGATGCCAAAATGGTTAAGGCCGTAGAGATCGATCAGCTTGCTCGATCGTCTTCAGGGATCGCTGTCTTCTGCTCAATCTTCGAGTCGATCTGGTTGGATGGATCGAGTACCTTCCTCGATCTTCTTCTCGATCTTTGGATGATCGAGTCGTGGTCTCAATCTGGCTCTCGTTCTGCATGGCGTCATTCACGTCCGTACTCCCGATCGATCACCTCTCTCGATCTTTGTTCCTTCCCCTTGCATCGACTCGGGTCACTCAATCATCTGGTCGATCTCGTCTAGATTGACCTGCCTTGCTCGATCCGCTACTCGATATCGGGTCCTTTGCATGCATGGCTGAGTTCTCCAAGTATCCACAAGCTTAGTCTCGATCCTCCTCACGTCCACATAACCTCCACAACTCCAGAGTGCTCCAAACAACCTGATAATGATGCAAAAGTGCAAGAAATATGCAAAATGCAAATGCAAAGAGACCTACGACCTAAAATGGAACAAACTAGCCTTTAATGCAAGATGAATGCATGAGAAACTATCCTAAATATATGCAAAATATGCAGAATATATGGTAATATCAATAACTCAAATAACCCTTTTCCCAAACTCCTAGCCAAATACCAAGCTCAAAATGCAAGCTGGTGTATACAAGGGAGCTTTTCCTTGCCAGCCCTATTCCTAACACTTTTTGCTAAGATAGGATAGAAAATAATGCAATGAAAGGCCTCACTACTCACGCAAAAGTGTTTAGGTTAGAAAGAAGGTTTGGTTTAGGGCGTGGTTAACTGTCCCATTATGATGAGGATCAGCTACTTGGATTAACAAGAGTGGTAAGAAAGGAAGAAGATAATTCAAGTATGTATATGGGTAAGCCATGCAATCTCTCTTAATGCACAAACAAGATAATTCAATGTCAAGATTAAGGTTCAACTAAGATGGAGTTGGCATAAAATCAAAGCGAGTTTCAACATAAGACCAGAGTATCAAATGCAAGTAATCAAGGTATGGTGCAGTCTTAACTTCAAACTCACTAGATGCATTCAAACAACAAACAACCAAGGCATTGAAAACAGTTCAAACATTGACAACTTAACAAGTGTTTAGCATTCACTCCCTATGCAAATGCAGCATCCTAAATGATTTTAAAAATTCTAGACTCAATCCTAAAATATTCTACAATGCAAATGCAAACTACATGAATTTTTTTGAAAATTTTAAAAATTTTATCATTTTTTTTGATGTTTTCTATGCCTTATGATGCAATGCAAGACTCAAGGGATGATAACACAAAATAAGATCAGAGAAAACATTTCAAACACACCACACACTCCCCCAAACTTAAATGACACCGTCTCAGTGGCAAACAAGCTCAAGAGGAGCCAAAACACAAAGCAAAAATAAAAAGATGCATGGTATATACAATGGTTCGATTGTTGGTACCTTGGAGCTAGGCTCGGCTGGAGCTTGAGGATGCTCCATACTTCCTGCTCTTGCTAGGAGGGTCGTGAGTGACTGCCTTGCTTTTCTCCTTGGCTGTCACTTCGTGCACAGAGTGGCGTGCATGTTAGATGTTGCTTCCTTGCGGCTTACGAATCACAACTCCACCGGTGGATCTTCCCCTCTTCTCGGGCTGCTCGACCTCCTCACTTGAAGACGCATCAGATGATCTTCCTTGAAGCTGCTTGATCTTCTTGGCAAGCTTTTTGATCTTCTTTCTCTGCCACTTGTTCACTTTCCGCTGAACCTCCACCAAAGATGCAAGGAACTTCTCGGTTTTGTTCCACGGCTCAAAATCGAGCTTAGGGAGATCAAAGCTTGCTGGCATCTTGGCGTCTAAGGGAGGTGACTCTGAGGGTGCTCGTGCAATTTCAGAAGGAACTGCTTCTGGTCCAAGGGCTGCGACACACTCCTCATCCGTTGGCAAAAACTCGATGGTGCCAATGCTGTCTAAGTTGGTCTCATCCTCGTTGGGCAGAATGCAGACCTTCTTGGCATGGTGTGGTCGTAATACAGGTAAGCAAGCTTCCCTGGAGCTGGCGTAGGTCCCAAGCTATCAGTGTTGCGCATGTACTGCTCGTCCATGTATGCCCTATCCGTGCAAGGCTAAAACTCTTGAAGAGGAACTCCAGCTTGGACAAACATTGGTGTGAGGAACCGCATATGAGTGCTGAGCTTGCTTTACACCTTAGTGCCCACGCCTTGTACTTGACCAAAGAAGTGGCCAAGATGCAACCATAGTTGATATCATCTCCGAGCTCATCCTCCAATGGCTCATCATGCTCTTCGCGGTTGCATAAGATCTTCTTAACTCCTTGAAAGAGAAAACAAAGCTCATTCTTCGTCACTGTAGGAGCCACAGACCTCCCATTGAAAGTATTCGCCAGGAGTTTGGGGGTGTATCTCAACAAGGGGTTGCAGACTTTCTTGATCTTGGCGGTGTTGGCCTTGTAGTCGTCAAGGCTGATCAAATCCCATAGATCATTCGCTGATTTAAGATGAGGGAACTCCACTTGCTTAGCATCAGCATCGAGGCTGTAGGCTTGGCAGAGCTCCAGGATCGAGAGATGATAGGCTTGCCTCCTTATCTTGAAGGTGATGTTGCCTTGGGAAGGAGTAGGAAGACTTGGATTCTCGTAGGTGAACTCCAAGGTCGAGAGAAATTCGAGAGTGGCTTCTGGATATGTGGGGCAATCCATCCTGGAGAGACAAGCAAGCCCCATGTCTTGGAGAAGCGCATCAAAGTCGCTCAATAGCCCCATCTTCTCCAAGAGGTCTCTGCTTGCAAATTTGGTTGGTTCAAAGCGCAGCCTCTCAACTCTCTTCTTAGCTGTTTTCTCCTCCTTGCTCCATCTAACCCTCTCCTGAACCACTTCTTGAGCTTGTCCCTCTCGTGCTGTCTCTTCTCTGGTTCTCTATGGTGCCATAGGTACCTGAAACACAAATCTCAAGGAAGAGAATGAGTATAGCGGCGAAATTGAGAGAAAGACAAGGTAAGAAAAAAAACTTTTAACAATAACCCTAGATTTTTGGGGAATTTATAGAAATTATAGCTAAATACTAGAGGAAAGAATCTAGAGATAGGATTAAATCTAGCAATTTTCCTAATATTTAGCTATTCCTAAAAACTATCCTAATTCCCTAACAACTAGCAATCATCCTAAGCAAGCAAAAGGATATTTTCAAAAAAAATTTAACAAGTAAGTCGAAAATACCTTTGCAAAAGATGAAAGCAAGAAGTTCTTGGTCTTTTAAAACAAAACACACACTCTCTCTTTTTAGAAAACAACTCTCAAAGGATGAATGAGAGAGAGGTTGAATGCATGCAAATATAAAAGCCAAGAAAAGCATGGGCAAAACAAGTGGTTTCTGACAAAAGTGTGGTCAATGCACATCTTTCATGGTCAAAGATGCTTGCATTGAGCATAATTCAAATTTAAAACCGGAGGGAAAGAAGAAAAGAGGGAAAAAATTTTGTTCCCTCGGCACGAGATCGAGTCCATATGGTCGATCTAGGACTCGATCTCATGCCCATGTCGGCTAGGATCGAGAGGTTTGATCGAGTTGGGACTCGATTCGTCTTGAATCGAGTCTTGGATCGAGTGTGCCCTCTCGTTACATGATAGCTAAGCTCCTTGGATCGAGCCACATGATCGATTCAGAGGTCGTTTTGGCTTAGATCGAGTGGCAGATCGAGTAGACTGATCGATCTATTCTCGAGGATCGAGTGAGGTCAGTCGATCCACACCTCGTTTGCAGTTCAAGCTAAACGTATGGGTGGTTTATCCTCTGATGATCAACTGACTCACTCGATTGTCTACTCGATCTCATCTAGATCGACTGACTCCTTTCGATTCACTGACTCGATCTAGTAGAGATCGAGCCAGGATGAGTCGATCTAGCACTCGATCTCTAGCCTATACTTCTCCTTTTCTCGCCTCTCTTGACTCCAAGATGATAACCTACAATCCTTCATTCTTTCACCTGCATTCCCATGTTTATCTTGTACATATTTTTGCTTTATTTTTATTCCAGTATTATGCTTTTTACATTTGAGTGTGCATCCCCATGGCTTATACATTCATTTACACATACCTGACCTACCATGGATAGATATTTCTATGGATTTTGTTTTAGGCTTACCCAAGATCAGAAACAAGGATTCAATCTTTGTAGTGGTGGACCATTTCTCAAAAATGGTGCATTTCATTCCATGTGCCAAGATGTTACTCAGATTGCTGACTTGATCTTTAAGGAGGTGGTGAGAATTCATGGACATCCAAGAACTATTGTTTCTGACCAAGACACCAAGTTCTTGAGCCACTTTTGGAGAACCATTTGGAGAAAACTTGGAACTAAGCTTCTATTCTTAACAACTTGCCATCCACAAACTGGTGGTCGGACTGTAGCAGTCAACCATACGCTCTCCACCCTCTTAAGGGCTACAGTTGGTAAAAATTTAAAAGAATTGGCTAGATTGTTTACCTTTCATTGAGTTTGCTTAGCATAGAGTATCCCACTCGGTTACTAAGCTTTCACCCTTTGAGATTGTCTATGGTTTTAGACCCATTGCTCCTTTAGATCTTACTACTTTACCGCCGGGACAACAAGTGAGTCAAGATGGAGTTAGCAAAGCCGAGCTGATGAAAAGAATGTTCAAGAAGTTCAAGGAGAACTTAGAGAAGAGGAACAAGCATTACAAGAAGAATGCTGATAAAGGGTGCCGAGAAGTTACATTTGAGCCTGGTGATTGGGTCTGGTTACATATGAGAACCGAGTGGTTTCCAGTTCAGAGAAAGTCTAAGCTCTTACCGCGAGGAGATGGCCCATTCAAAGTCCTTAAGAAGATCAATGACAATGCATATCAGATCGAGCTTCCAGGTGAGTTTCACATTTATAATACTTTCAATGTACCTGACTTGTAACCGTTTGATGTAAGGGAACCAGTTCTGAGGACAGAACCTTTCCAAGGGAGAGAGGATGATACAAACTTAGAGGCTGAAGTTGAAGTTCCCACATGAGGCAAGCTCCAAGAACAAGATCAGGAACTAAAGACTTAACCGAGAGCTACAACCAAACAGAAGAGATGTTGATCACTACTCAACACTAAGAAGATGTAACTACTCAACTCAACCAACTGAGCATCTCCAAAGAAGCAGCCATGGTGAAAGCAAGCCTAGAAGAGCATGGCATTCTCAACGTGCAAGAAGACTCCCAAGCTAGTCAAGAAGAAGGTTTAAACATCATCAACGGTCCTCACATCAAAAGCATAGCTTATACACACGGATGGCCAATGATTCATGCTAGCAAATGAGTTTCCTTATTTAGCATTACGCTACTTAAGTGAATTGCTTCTAAACCACCTAAACCGAGGTAAGTCCGAGTTCTTATTTCAATATGGTTTATTCAACTAATAAAACTCTTTCTTTGGTTGTTCTGTTTCAGTTTTATTTCATTTAAACTTTAGTATAAGGCATGTTGGCCACATTTTATTTCATTTTTGATTTAAGGCATTGTTAGCCGAGCTGTTTAACCTAAGGGTTTGTAATTTGCTTCAAGTCCCCTAGAAGGACAAAGCTGTTTGGACTGTTTATAATGTCCCCTCATAGCCGTGTATCATTTACCAACTATCAATAAAGAAAGCACCTTCTTGTCTAAGTACAAAATCCTTGTTCTTTAAAGCTTTGTGCGATTCGTTGCTTGAAGAGTTCTTGGTCTTATCAAGGTTTCTCACCATAAAACCTTGTGGCGACTTTGTTCCATTCATCTACTATCTGTATATCATCTTCTGATCATTCAAGGCGAGTTGAACAGCCCCTTGTTCGATCCTATACTCGATCCACTTCATTCCATCTACCATCCCTTGACTAAACCGAGAGAGTTGAACAACCAGCGGTTCGAGTTCCATCAGCCATCACAGATCCCCCACTTGGATCTTGGGTCAAGGTACCTCAACTTTATCTCCATAGACTTTCTTATACTCCGCTTCATAGAGATTAGTGTACTTCTAAATAAGCTCCTTTTTGGACATTCCAGGAAAAGGGAGAGCTGGCTTGTAAGGTGAAAAATCATAAACTTTTTCTTCCTTATTTTCCTCAACAGTTACAAGTGGTGCTCTCTTCTCCTATTCCTTAGTGGTTTCTTCTTCAAGAGATTCTTCCTTAGTAACCTCTTGGGTGGCATCAGCTGCTAGAGACTCCTCTCCCCCACTCTGAAGTTCAATCTCCTCATTGATTAATGAAAGGAAGTTTTCCATTATAGCTTCTTCTTCAGCCAAGAGAGACTCTTCCTTGGAAGCTATAGCATAAAAAACTCCTTTGAGTTAGCATCTCATTTTCTAGGAAGATTTCCTTGAGGTCTAGGTTCAGCAATGCCTTTGTTGAACTCTAACATCTTCACTCTTGAAGTCAACCCATCAATCTTGGTGGAGAGCTCAGCATGGAAAGAGTTCATCCTGTTGTAAACCTCAACAAACTTCGTGGTGATCTCCGCATTTTTAGTTTGCTGTCCCAGAAGAAGTTGTTGCAGTATTCCTTTCTTTTCATCTTCATTGGTGCTTAAGGAACTTTCTTAGCCTTGTGCAAATGCAGGAGGAGCAGACTGCTTTGTGAAAAGCTGGAAATCTCATTTCTAATCCTTGCTCATCTAGAGGTGCTAAAGAACTTTGCTAGTAAGGCTTTCTTACACTGATCCTAACTGTTGATGCTCCCTTGAGGCAAATTATTCTCCTATTGGTGCACCTTAACTCCCAAAGAGAATGAGAAAAGCCTTAACTTGAAGCCATCTTCACTAACTCCATTGATCTTTGTAAGGGAACACAATCATTCTAATTTGTCCATATGATCTAAGGGATCCTCCAATGGCAATCCATGAAATTTTCTGCCTTGAACCATTGAGATAAGGCCAGACTTGATCTCAAAGTTATTGTTGTTGACAGGAGGAGTAAGGATACCATTCATATTGTTGTATGCATTGGGAGCATCTCCTGCCCCTATAGGTCTCATAGGGCGTGGAGCATGAGCTGGAGCTCTCTGTCCTTGTTCTCCTAACACACCTTGCTGTCCTTGTTGGCCTTGTTGGTCTTGCACTCCTGAAGCTCCTTGAGGTCCTTGAGGTCCTTGGTGTCTAATATCATCAACACCTTGATCTATGTTGAGCTGGTGGAACCTCTGAAGCCTTTCTATTTCTCTGATTGCTCCCAAGCCTCTCTCAATTTGCAGGATGTTGTCTTGATAGCCTAGCAAATTTTGATTTCCTCTAGATCTCAGGTTCATACACCTACAAGAGAGAGAGAAAGTGGGCAAATTAGTAACCAAACAGAAAATAACAGCTTAATCTCAAGCAATCTAGAAATCATAATGCTTAGAACAAGCCCATATGGCAACAGCGCCAAATTGATGTAGAAATTTGTCATGTTACATTTCCCACATATACTTATGTCATTGTAATATGTGAGGTATCAATCTGAATGGGCAAGGTAAGACAATAGGAATGCAATAGCTCACTTAAGTCAAGCCAAATCAAGGATAAATGGTGATCAAAATCTGGCAATCAAAATAATCAGGACTAAGCAAATATAAATTTGAAATAATTAAATTAATGGATAAAAGCAAGACCTAAGATGGGGTTATTGATATAGAGGGGATTAGAACAGACCAATGATGCTTCACAAATCATCAACCAATGCTATCTCCTAGGCATAGAATTAACAGCTATAACTAGTCCAATTTCTTGGATATTATTCACTTTGCTAAGCACTTACTCAAGAACTAATTCTCATTAGTGAACAAATGATTAACAAGCATTCAAAGCAGAAATCCAATCCTATCATGCCAAAATTCTCCTTAGACATCTGATCTCTTAGGCAAAGATGAACAAATCCTCTAAAAGACTAAGCAGTATTTCATCAAACACTTATTAAGCATAAGAGAAAGCATAGATACTAAACAAGCTTGGCCAAAGCTAATCTAGTATTATGCACATACAATAGAGAGGAGACAATAATATTAAGCACAAAACATCACTAATCTAATCCTAAAACTCTTCTAATATATCCTATCTTAAATCCTAAAAAAGATTATTCAGACCGCACAATCTGGTGGGTCATTGGAGCTGATTCTTGCCGATGAATCTGTAAGCTGAAAATATTTATTAGTAAACAGTGTTCTCATGAATCCTTAATTTTATGTTTTAAGTATTTTACTTATACTAATTACACTCTAATCTAACTTTCAGGGTACTATGATACATGATTCTGTTAAAAAGAACTATGTTCAGCATATTAAGTGTTTGGTTCCTGATGGAGAATGGAAAATGGTAGAAAACTTTTCATTAACCTCTGCATCTTGCCAGTACCGACCAATAAAACACAGTTATAAGATGTTTTCACGGATAACACTTGTATCACTAAGTATAATGTAAAGAAAACTGGAGATTTTATCAGGCTCGTGGATTTTGATATTATTTTGGGTGGTACACATAATCACAGTTTCTTGGTTAGTAAATTTTCCTATTTTTTACTCCTAATATAGTATTAATGATTCTTACGTTTTTGCACAATCGTCTCATACTAGGTCATTATTGTATTTTAGATGTAATTTGCGAAGTAATTTATGTTAAAAACTTCGAAAGTGTGCAAGTGAATAGAAAAGAGAGAAAAATATTGAGTTTGAGCTCAGAGATTCAAAGTAATATAGTTATTATCTCTAAGTATATCATTAGTTTATATAATATGTTGATGCTTACTACACACTTATTAATTTATTTCTTAAGATCTGTTAATTGTTAAGAAAAACACTTGCTCATTAACTTATGTGTTACTTCAGATTTTTGTTTCATTACATATTCCAACGAGATAAAAAAAAAAAGTGAGATCACCATCGATCCACTTACTTTATTTGTTTCATATTTCGTAGAGAATGTCCAGCTCTGTAGTACTTAATTATTTTATTTCTTTTCTTTATTTGATACTGATATATTGGGTCAAAGTGGAGTTTAAAAGAATATTGATTTTTATTTTTTAATAAATTTACACAGTAAAATAGGTATAATGATTTTACTTTAGTTTACATATTTCTGAGCTTTATCTTCTTTTTTTTAAGTTGGAGAATTTTTCTCCATAACTTTTTTCATTATCTATCGTATTTGTTGGCTTTTAAATTCTGTTTTAATTTTTTTATTTCTTATTATAATTAGGATTCTGAACTTTTAGTTTTGTTGGGACTATTTATAAATATCTGTATTCCAACAGTCATATTTGTTAAAAAATTGTTGGAAATCATGTTTTCCAATTAATTTCTAACTAATCATATTTTGTTGGAATATGAGCGTTGGAAATAAATATTCCCTCTGTTCCAGAATGTATGATGTTTTAGATGTTTCACAGATATTAAGAAAACAATAATTATTTACTTTTTTAAAGTATTTTTTGTGTGTTTATTAATTTAATACTAATTTTTTATATTTTTTTATTCAAAAAGTTGTCTTGGAAACAGAAATATATTAAATATAATGTATAAAATCAATCTTTGTGAAACAAAATAAAAAACCCAAAACATCATACAATATGGAACGGAGGGAGTACTTGTGTAGAAATCGTTGGAATATAAACCGACAAATTATATTAGTTAGAAATTTGTTGCAAATTATTAACATATCATTTGTTGGAAAATCGTTAGTATATTCCATCGAATTTTCAACAATATTTTTCCAATGAAACATTTATTAGAACCTCGTTGGAAGATGGCATCAAATTTTCGACAATGCTTTCCAACAAAATATTTTTGTAAAATTTTCACCGAATCGTTCCAAATTATAATTCAATTCAATGTGGCATTTAGGTAGGGTTATCCGGTTTCCAGTTTATTCAGGAACAACGAAATGTTGTCGAATCGTTTAAAATTATAATTCAATTCAATATGGTTCGAAAATTGGATGTTTCAGTATGGTTACATTATATAAATTCTGTCCAAAATAAACTGGAATCTATCAAATCCACCGTTGTCGACTCCGTGAATCTTCACCATTGCCGCCCGAATCTCTGCAACAACAGCGAAGCTTCATGTCTCAAACTCAACCTTGATGCTTCAATAGAACGTATCAGATCATTTTTCTAACTGTAGAAAACAATAAGCTTGAGAAATCTGAGTAGATCAAACGAAATCAAAAAAAAAAAATCAGATCGGCAAAAGGAAAAACAGGTCTTGTACTTTTTCAAAAGGAGACAGCCGGTTGAAAAAAAAAAGCACAACAAAAAAAGGAAGCAAGCAGTAAGAGAAGAAGAGTCGTCTTCGATGGTGATATTGAGAGGGAAGGAACGACGAGAATAGAGAAGAGAGAGAGAACAAAAAGGTTATGGTGGAAGACTGGAAGATAGGAAGGGAAGTAAGTAGTAAGAAAAAAAAGTTAGATCTGAACACAAGAGGAAGAAGAGGAGAGAGAGGCCCGAAAAAAGAAAGAAAATTAGGTTAAAACAGTGTCCGTTGGATTTAATCATACTGATGGTGTGGATGATAAATAAAGTGCAATCATTACCTCTTTGGATTACCCAATAAAAAGCCATTAGTTCTATAATAGTAATTTTCAATAATTTTCAACAATATTAATTTTGTCAATAATTTTCAACAACATTACTTTTGTTAGGAATTTCCTACGATTTTTTTACTACATATGTGACGAAATTCTGATAACACAAAATTGTTAGAAATTTTGTGACATCTTTCCAACAAAAATAATTTTAGACAGAATTTTGTAAGCTATTTGTTGGAAAATTTCCAACAATCTTATTTAACAATCTTGCCGTTTATAAAAAAAAGTTTTTTTTTTAATTTATTGTATAGTAGAGGCTCAAAAAGTATTTATAAAATATATAGAAATCATTGATCGAAAGAACTATTTTGTGATTTATAATTGTGCATCGGTGACATTTGTTAGAGATTTTTGTAGCATTATATATATAATTCTTATTTCCATTAGTTTCTGATTATTTAGTTTCATATTTGAATAATTGTTTTATATCTTAGAATTCAAATGATGCCAATGTTCATAAAATTTTTGGAGGCCCAAACATTTCAAATATTTTAAAAAACCTATAAATTAAAAAAATTTAAATGTTGATATTGATAACTATATTAGACAGATAATTAGCTAATTGTATATATGATTTATATAAAAAAATCTAGATATTAAACGAGAAGTATCTAGAAATTATCATATTATTAATTGAAAAGCAAGTTGAGCGGTGATTGAGAGTTGTGATGGTTGATTACTCTTTGCCCTTTATATGAAAAGACTTTATTTATCTTCGATGAAATTAATAAATTAATATAATCTAATTTTTTAATTAATTTTCTTTTTTTAATATAGATTTCTAAATACGAGTTTATATCATAAGAATATTCAGTTTACTAAAAAAAAGGTAACTAGCATAAATCACAAAAACAAATTTTGATCCTAATTATTTTCTTAAACTAATTTTAATTTGATCATTTAACGTACAAATATTTTTGGCTAACTTAATTAATTTATGCGGCCACAAGTAAAACCTTAACTCTTTTAAAACCTTCTGAAACTCTAGATCGATCAGTGGCTGTATCTCTCTCTACATCTTTTGTTTTAGATCTCTAATCTCTTTAAAAAAAACAGTCGTGGAAGATTCCAAGTTACTGTTTTATTGAAAGTTTTGTTGGAGAAGAAATGGTTAATTTAATTATAGATGTTGGTTCTACTTATATGTTCGGTTTGATTGAATGTGGCTTTGATTTGTGTGTGTGAGAAAAACTGGGATTGACTTTCAAGAGCTGTCTTTGTGACCTTGGAGCAAGTGTCAACCTTCTCCCATCCTCTACTGCTAAAGCTCTTGGCTACACTCAATTTCAGTAGAGTAATGTATCCCTTACTATAGCTGATGGGACAGTGAAGAAACCACTTGGGAGTCTCAAGGATGTGCCAATGATGATAGAAGGAGTAATCATTCCCGCTGATTTCCTGGTGCTTGATGTGGAAGGGCATATAAAGAATGCTATCATTTTAGAAAGACCTTTCTTAGCCTCAGCTGGAGCAGTGTTTGATGCTAAGGAATGCACTATTAAGCTGAAGCTGACCAAGAATAAGGTTCTAAGATTTGACTCCAAGGGGAATAAGCTGAAGAATGAGCAAGCCTTCTCAATGGAGATCAAGAAGCTGAAGCAGCTTGGAAAGAACTAGCCAGAGTTTTAAGGCTACCAAGGAGAGAGTTTTGATGGCTGCTGTTTGGTCAAGTTGTTTGAAGACACCACTGAAAAGGTGGTCCTTGAAGTGGTTGGTTACAAGAATCTGAATGATGTTAAGCTAGTTACTAGCAAGGGAGAAGTGATTTTGAAACCAAGTGTCTCTAAGAAGGGAGAGTTTTGCTTCAAGCTTCAGCAAGAGGTGAATACTACACCTTTTGCCAAGATCAAGGTGAATGGAGTCACCACCAAGGTCAAGAGAAGCAAGATGACACCAAGGAGTTCCAAGACTCATTCTCCTCACCTCAACTAAAGAGGTAATCAAAGTCAAGCTTAGTGCCTTTAAACAAGCACACTTGGGAGGTAGTCCCATGGTATCCTTTTGTATATATTATGCATTCTAGTTTATCTTTTATGCTTTGCTTTAGTGTATATAAACAGGATTTTGTACTAGGGTTTGAGAAAGTCTGAAGGGGACAAAGAACAGGTGTATTCTGGCTGATATCGGTCATCTGTATCGGTCATGACAGACCGATACACAAATTTTCGGTCATCAGTATCGATCATGATTGATCGATATCAGTGGAGCCAGTATACACCAGTCAACATATCGGTCACTGGAAAGAAGTTTGAAAGCAGGACAAAATTTTAGTCATCCATATCGACCAGACTTGATTGACATAAACACATCGTATGATTTTCGATCCAGTGTGTCGATCACTGGTGATCGATGAGATTCTTGGAATCATATCGGTCACCAGTATCGATCACTCAAGACCGACACAATCACACCGGATGTATTTCGGTCAAGTGTGTCGATCAATGATGACCGATACTAATCCCAGGAAGCACATCAGTCTCCAATATCGATCATTTATAACCAAAACTGCTATTTCGGTCAGTAATATCGGTCATGAGTGACCGATATTCCATCCGAGGTAAGTATCTCAACTTTCAAAATTTTTTACCTCCTTTGGTTTGGAGCCAAAGAAGTTTGAATTTTTTAAATGGGATTCCTTCTGACCTCTTTCTTAGCTTCTGAACACTTTTGTTTTTGTCCCCCATACTTTTGATTCCTTATGTTCCCTCACCAACCTTTGATTCCTTTGGGTTCCTCTCTTTTCTCTCTATTTAAGCAATAACTTCCTTCACTTCTCTTCACACTTAAACTCACTCTTCTTCTCAACTAAAGCTCGAAACTATTAGTTCTTTTTCTCTTTTATTGCTTTCTCTAAGTGTTCAAAAGCTCACTAAAGGTTTGCTTCCTAAACTATCTCTCTTTGCTCTTACTCTTTAGTTATGTTAAAAATCGCTTAGTAGAAGTTTTTGAGAGCAAGCAGTGTTTAGTTTTGATTGTTGTGCTATGGTTTTGCAATTTGAATTTGTTTTGAAATATCAAGCTAGATGTTGAAGTTCTGTTTAATGTCTATTTATCTCATTGCTTGTTTATCTTCATCCATTTGCAAGATCATCATCTCTTTTGCCTAAGAACCATTTTGCTAGAATGTCATGCATAACTGTTTATCTTTTGTGCATTCTAGCTTATTTAGTTGCTAGCTTTTGATCTCTTCTTGCTTTGAATAATTTTTAGCTTGTTGTTAGGACTTGTTAGACTTTTCTTAGCTTAAAGAGTTTCTCCATTAAAAGCTTTCAGCTATTTGGTTGTTCAGCTTTTATTCTTTCACTTACCTTGTTTTCAAGCTTTGATTTTGAAGGTACCTTGGGAAGAACAAACATAGCTGCTGGGAAAAAGGGAAAATCACCCCAGGAAGCATTAATCCAACCAAGAACAAAGAAAGATAAAAGAAAGGGCAAAGCTGATGAGCAATCCTCCAAAGCCGCTGGAAAGAGACCAGTTGGAAATGAGGGAGAAAATCAACAAAAGAAGGGCAATGCTGTTAGAGAACTCATAGAGGCTTTCAACCAGTGCACTTTCAAGCCAACAAGATATCCATGCACCTCCACAATGAAGGCGCTGGGACTCTATGGTGACTGTAAAGCCATATTTGAGCGCATGGGCCTTGGAGCTTTCATGGAGATGCCACTCCCATCTTACCAGCAGCTCACTTACCAATTCCTCTCCACACTCAAGGTGGTCTGGTATGAAGACAGTGAACTCTCTAATGGCGATGGATGGATTTCTTTTCGGATTGGCAAGGAAAATTTCTCCTCAACATTCACGAAGATCGCCAAGGGTCTAGATCTGAAGTCCCACCCCACCAAGCTGAGCAAGTTCGTAATCCCAAGTAAGCAGCACATCATGTTGTGGGGCATTATTGGGGTTGGGCAATACACTCCTGGAAGATCAAGGAACCAGCACCTAAGGCATCCATCTGTGAGATATGTCCACAAGGCACTTGCGAATACACTCTTTGCAAGGAAGGAGACAATATATCTCACAGGAAGGGAGGCAGATCTGATATACCAAGGACTGTATGATCTTTTGGGAGGCGACGAGTATGGAGAACCTCTCAGAGCACCGAAAAGCTACCCCTGCTATGTGTTTATGCTGATGGAACAGCTCTTATCCTACCAGAGCTGGGTTTTAAGTAAGACGAAGAAGGAAAGCAGCCCTCAAGTGCACATTAGGGGAGTTGTGACGGCGGTTCTACAAGCTAGTGGAGTGGACCTTGAGAGACATGAAGATGATGCACTTGAACCACTATGGATTGACATTGATTATCTCAAGAGGAGCCACTACCTTGAAAGAATCATTGGTGGAAAGCATGTATACAACTTCATCACAGGCCTTGACACACCAACAAAAGTCCTCCTCCCCAATACAAAGCTTACATCCTTCATCAGAAAAAGAAACATCAGCTTTAATCCAAGCACTAAGGATCTCTACATAGGCGGCCCTATTCCTACAGAAGGAGAAGAAGAAGACAGTGAAGAAGATGAGGAGCACACTGAAGAGATTAGAGAAGAAGAAGAAGAAGAAGATCAATGGAATGCTACTGCTGGCACTGAAGGCCAAGGAGGAACCTATGAAGAAGATAAGCTTGAAGAAGAAGAAGTGTTGAACTACAGCTCAAGGCAGTTCCACTTCCAGCCCTATGAAGCTCCCAACCAAGGAAGCTCTTTGAGAGCAGCTCATGAGCACATCAACACACTCCAGAAGTGGTGCAAGTGGCAAGACAAAGCCATCAAAGGGCTTATGAAGATGGTGAAAGGGAAGTTCAGGAAGAACAAGGCTACATCAGCAAAAACTTCCCACCACAGCCACACCCATGAGCTCAACTCTCACCAAGAAGAGCAACTTCACCAAGCTGAGCCAACTGAAGAGGAGGAAGCTGTATGGAACCCCATGGAAGACACTCATTCCATGCACAACCAAGTGACCAATGGGGTACATGGGCACAACCAAGGGCTTCATCTTATCAGCCAAGAGCCCATGTTCCATCAGCTTGGGAGGCATCAAACCCCAACCCCTCTGAAGTTCAGGAGACATGGCAATGGAGCACACAAGGGACTTCTTCACAAGCTGAGTAACTATGGTCAAGCTGGGTTCAACCACCTCAAGAAGCAGAGCATTCCACTCAAGTCTATGAGAGAAGGAAGAGGAGAGCTAGCAAGTCTCCACAAACCTCAGGATCATCCCACAACTCCAACCATTAAACCAAGTACCACATCCTTTCCATTGTTCTATACCATTGCATCTTTTTATTTCTGTAATATATTTTTTTGCTTCTCTCTTCCATTACTTTCATTACACAAGGGACGGTGTAATTTAAGTGTGGGGGAGAGATTTGGAGTTTGACTTTGTGTTCTGTTTTCTTAGTTTTTCTTTTTCCTTTCACTTTGAGTCTCATGCATATCATGCATACAAGTAAGGCATAGAAAAACACAAAAAATCAAAAATTTTAAAAATTGTTTTGCATTTTTGCAAACCAAAAAGAAAGCATGTAGTTGCATTTCATTCTTCTAGGATTGAGTCTAGAGTTGGCATATAGGTAGCATTGCATTTGCATAGGGCATTATGATGAATTTTCCTTGTAAAGTGCTGAAGTGTTTAGAGATGATTTCAGTTTTTAAGTGCTTAGCTGTTTGATGCATCATACGATTGCTAGAAGTTAAGGCTGAACCATGCTTAGATTGCTAGATTTAGTCTTCTCATCTCATTCTGAAAGCATTTGCTCTCTGAAAATCAGCTCTATCAACATGAACTTTAATTTGGACTTTTACTTATCATGTCTTATGCATTGAAAAGTGAATTCATGGCTACCATATACATATTTGGATCATCTTTCTCCTTTCTACCACTTTTGTTGATCAAAATAGCTGATCCTCATAATTATGGGATAGTTACATCCTCACCCTTAACCAAAAGCTCCTTTTGAGCCTAAACACTATTGTGAGAGCTGTGAGGCCTTTGCATTGCATTTTCGATTTTGTCTTGGCAATAAGTGTTAGGAATAAGGCCGGCAATGATTAGCTCTCTTGTAGATATCAGCTTGATCTTGAGCTTGATTCTAGGATAGGAGTTTTGGGGTTTAAAAGGGTAGTGTAAGTGGTTTGAACTTCATGTTTATATGTTTTGAAAGAAAAGGAAAAGATCTGAAATGGTAGAAAAAGGGAAACAGTTTAGTATTGTGATTAAGTAAAGGGAATAAAAGCTCTAAGTTAAAAAAGAAGAATTGGCATCAACAACAATGCTTAGAAGGGTCCAAAAGAAGAAAAATATGACCAAGAAGCAATCCACCAAAGGTGATGAAGGTGCCAACACAACAAAGAAGAGCAAGTTCCAACCAAAAAAAAGCAACCACACAAGCAAAAAGAAGAAGTTTCCCCAGCCATGAAGATGGGTAAAGGGTGGAGTTTAGGAAAGGGTAGACTTAGAGGGTTCACTCTTGGGTTTATAAATGCTTAGGACTCATCTTTGGGAAATAAGGGTAGAAGAGAGCTTTGAATTGCATGCATAAGTATGCTTTTACCTTTAGCATTTTGCCTAAGATGAAGTCATTTCATTGAGTGATCCTTTATGTTTTTAAAACCCTGTGCTTGAATGAGATCATTCTTATCTCATAACCTTACCCTTTTTTCAACCAAATGTCTTCACTTGATTTGCATAAGCATTATTCATGTTCTGAATTTAATTAAATGTTAAAGAGTTGATTGATTTGAGCATTTGCCTAAGTTGAGATTTGAGATCATTTTGAAACATGATGAGCATGGCTAGGATCTTTAAAGTATAGCTTATTATGTTTGCATCCTACAACTAGGCACTTAAGCATTGAAACCATCTCTTTACCTTTGCACTTTTGGAATCTGAATGCCCACTTTCAAACCTCACTCTCCTATTTGTTCTTATTTGCTTGAGGACAAGCAAAAGGCAAGTGTGGGGGTGTTGATATCTCTTGTATTTACACCATTTAGGCCTGCAATTAGTACATATTTTGGTCCTCTTTTGCATGTTTTCCCTTAGCTTTTGTCCCATTTTCTTCTCCTTTTAGACTTAGGTTGCATTTAGAGTATAGTTTGCAGTTTCTTTGCATTTTGGATGTTTTTAGGTGCTTTTGGAGCTAAAAGGAGCTTGGAGGAGCTTTGGGGATGCTCCAGGATGCTAGCTGGGCAAAAGGGAGCAAGAAGGATCACAGCAGAAGATCTCTGCAGAAGTTTTCGGTCAGAGCACAGTGAGTATCGGTCAAGGGTGACCGATACGGAGCAGTATCGATCACCAGTATTGGTCAAGTGTGATCGACACAAACACACCGGATGGATTTCGGTCATACGTGTCGATCACTCCAGACCGATAGGGATCCATTTCGGTCACTGAAGACCGACGCAACTAACCGATACTGACCCAGCCCGAACCTGTTTTTAATTACGCTTTTACCATTACTCTAGGGCCTTTCTCTAGGCTATAAATAGTCTCTTTTCCAGATTTTCGACATGTCTTGTCAAAATACTGTTCTTGAGCATTTTTCTTTAATTTTGTAAGACAATTTATTTGCTTTGTGTAATATAATCAAGTATTTGCTTTAATCTTCCTTTAATCTCTCTTTTAATCATGATTAGCATCCTCTCCCTTTGTGATTTGGTGTTAACCATGATTATGAGTGAGTAGTTATCTTAGAGTTTCTAGATGTGGTAGATTAGGGGAATTTAATGCTTGATCAGGGCTTGTTAAGTGCTTCAGTTTATGGGTTCCTCTCTATTAATTTGTTATTCATGCTAGATTAGTCTTGATGAAACTTGTCTAAGTTGTTAGCTTTCTCTTATGCCCACCAAGTGTTTGATGAAATGCTGATCTTGTTTATAGAGGATTTGCTGGCCTTGGCTCGAGAGATTGACTGTTTGAGGAGCATTTTGACTTGAATAGAGTTGTTTACTCTTGCTTGCTTGATGTTTTAGCACTAATGAGAGTTAGTTCTTGTTAAAATGTTTAGCAAAGTGTTATTTGCCAAGAGATTGGATCTAACTATCTTAATTGTGAACTCTATGTCTAGGAATCACCATTGCTTGCTTACTTGCTTGATCAATGTAGTTTGAAACAGCCTTAGTTAATGTCTGAAATTCCCCAAAGTCAATAACCACATTTAGGAACTTGCATTTCTCTTATTTGAATCTCGGATTTGCTCTGTTTTGCTCTGTTTTACTCTGTTTTTTCTTGCTTAAAACTGCTTAGATTGCTTTTGCTTTCACTTTCTTTGCTGCTTGTTTCACTTAGGTTGCTAGAACTGCTGCTTAGGCAACAAAACCTTTTCTCTGCTTGCTTGACTTAGAGATTTTACTCTTAACTCTTCTGTTTTCAACTCTTCCCAATTGGATTGACATAAAACCCATACTACAACTGACTAGTACATGGTGATTGAGACAAGAATCTCAGAAAAAAATCTTGTATCAGTTCTTCAAAACTGATAGAACCGGGTTCTATCAAGGAAGATAAAGAAGTATTGGAGATGAGGAATAAAAGAAATAAGGGAGAGAATCAGAAGAAAGAAGAAGAAGAAGAAGAGGAGAAGAGAGGAAGAAGACGAGATAGAGAGAAGATAATATTTTTGTTGATCGTATACGATGGAGATCCCTAAACCTAGGTTCACTGTTTTAAATACAATGAGAAGAAGAATAGTAAAACGACAGTACATAAGCTCAAATACAATAATTGAAACCTCTTTCTCATAAAGAGTCTTCCCCTGCATCTCACATCCTTCTCTTTAGCAGCTACGAGCCTTCTTCTTCCTTTTTATAAAAGCTAAGAGCAACCATAACCTATCAATACTCCTCCCATGAAAAGCCACCTTGTCCTCAAGGTTAACATCTAAAACCTAATTCACCAAACTTGCACGAGGTTCCCTTGTATATTTAAACCCTGATGCACTCTTCCATTGTGCCCAAGCTTTTGTCTCCCTTATGAACTTGCCGACATCAATTCCCTCAAGAGCATCTGCAAATCTCCAGATAAAAACCAGGCAGTTACTCCCCCAGTATCTAAGAGCATAGACGAACCAAGCCTTGTTGCACATGACCATAATCACATCAAAGATAGCTTTTTCCCTCTTGACAAGCTCCACAAGATAGCCACGATGACAGTTTTCAATTTTCTGATTCATACCAATTCTAGCTTCCTTCACACCGCACTTTCTGTCCTTCAATATACAGCTTTTAATGAATGTCAATTTCAGCCAGAGATAATCCTCAGACTCTGACCTTACACTCACACTCTTGTGATTTGAAATTTCCAGTGTAGCATTCACCCCAAGAGTTGATTTGAAAACATTCAGTGACGTGACAAACTGATTCGGTGGCCTGCTGTAGTGAAACACTTCATATGTGAGAATTTCAGCAAGTTGACTCGCCAAATGATAATTGCTTGATTCATAAGATCCACTTTTCCTGCTGTTATCTTCGATCCTTAATCTGAACCATCTTGATCCTTGGGAAATTTTCATTACATTCTGCTTCCACTCCAACTTAATGACGGCTAACATCTTCGAGACTTCTTGAATCATCACCGTCACAGCCCTTGAGACCATCTTGCCATCTTTCTTATATCTCCTATCCTTAGTCCCGTGTGATCGTTGTTGCACATCCAGAAACCTATGATTCTCATAAAGAACTAATTTCTTGACACACATCCAGGGTTTTAGACCAACGCCAAAGCAGAATATATGCCTACACCGAATCTTTACAAACACCTTTGGTCCTATCTCAAGTCCCTTCGGCCATGCAAGTGTTAGCGTTTTCAGACCCTTTAAAAGCATATGACCATCACTTTTTATGAGGCGTAGTTCCTTATCATTAAACCCTACTCTCCACATAGTATTACCTGCCCCTAAGAGACACACATTGTCCTCAAGGTGTAACAACAACAGTATTGAGCATGGAAACAAAACATGACTTCTATACCTCTTCTGGGCAATGACCGTCAGCTCCTGCCCATACGCATTGGCATTGCATCCGACAAACTCAACAAGGAGCGATACAAGCAGAAAACAACACGTTCGATAAGGCTTCTTAAATCTTGACAACTCATTCATCTCTAGACACTGATGTGTAATCAACGACATCTGTTTTAATTCAACTTCAAAGCTTCTATAATGAACTCCAAGGCAGACTAATAAGCTCATAACATCCCTTATGATCACCACTTCAAACTCCCAATACCTATAACCTTGAAACCTTTGTGTTAATCTCAGAAATCGATCACCATCTTTTTCAAACTTCAGAACACTATCACTGCTTGTAACTTTCTCAAACCAAAGAGCTTGGGCATAAGATACTCCTCCGGGATCATATGGTCGTTTATATCCCACACAAACTTCAAGCACTATATGATTAGTAATATCCAGGCGGTGGCCAATTAGCAGCTTAATTTGCTTTTTATACTCGCATGAATAGACTTCTACACCCAAATATGCTAGTATATCAAAGTCAAAACACCAATGATACCTTGCCTCCATTGCCTTTTGAACTCTATCATCAGTTTCTTCTAACTTCAGAACACTATCCCTTTTGCTGGCCTTCTTAAACCATAATCGAAAAACTGAGCTGCGAAACGTGAATATGGACTAAAGGGTGCTCTCTCTAAGGAATCGCTACAAACTGAGTGACTAATGCTTTTGCAAGCTTGTATCCCCATTTGCTCAGAATGTACTTCACTTCGATGTCGACCTGGATCACGAGGCCGCTTACCATAGCCTTGTAAAGCTTGTATCAGATCACGTTGTGGTGCATACTTTGTGGATTTCTTCTCACCCCTGAAGTGCCGTTTCTTCACTTTGAAACTGTGCACGCCAAAGATCATCTTCGCAGAGCTCACAAAAGTCTTTAAATCTGACATAGCTAGAGACTCACAGTTTCTTTTGCGACGTTGCCTTTTCCCTTCTTTCTTACGAACCTTGTGGTATTCGTTATCCACACAGAATCCATTGTATCAATGTAGATCTCTCACCTTTGTAACCTTCGGCGACTCAGATTCACCAGAAACTAATATATGTTCTCTATTTGTTCTGTTACCAACAATCCAATCACCTAAACCATCTTCAATATCATTATCTTTTTGTGCTGAAATTCTGGAACCTCTATCGAATCTATGATGAACCCTTTGTTCATGCCCAACTGCAATCCTCATCTGAGCGTTACGTTTTGATCGAAACATATAACCCCCAAGTCGAGATTGAAATCACTTACCCCGCTTCAGTGTAAATCCTACAATGAGTGTTGAAATTAGGAGAGCTTGGTGCTTCTTCTGTGATTTACGTTTCCTCACCTTGTGGTACCCTCTTTCAACTGGGATCCTTCTTACACTGAGACTTTGGTCTGCGATGGAAATCTCAGAAATTGATGGATCGTTAAAAACTTTTGATGGTTGAGGGTCCGCCAACTGTTCGACGAATATCCCAAGAGATACCTTTGAAGTTTCCATTGAAATCTGATCTTCCGTGCTTGTCTCTTGTGTTCGTGGAAGTTCTGGTGTCTTTTGATGCTCTTTAGCCAGCGGTTGGGGACGATATTCTCTGTCGTAATCTTCTCCAAATCGCATTTTGAGATTATTTATCCAACTTTTCTTGAATTTATCGCTGTGTCTCAGAGCAAAGTCCAACATCGCCTGCCTTAGATCCTCCGTGGATTGATCCCAATCTGTCTCGAGTTCCGGCAAAACTGATTTTGTATCTGCAACGATAGCTGCCTCAGAGAAAAAAGCCATTGTAAGCTCTCAATGAAAGCACCAATTGATAGAACCGGGTTCTATCAAGGAAGATAAAGAAGAATTGGAGATGAGGAATAGAAGAAATATGGGAGAGAATCAGAAGAAAGAAGAAGAAGAAGAAGAAGAAGAGAAGAGAGGAAGAAGACGAGATAGAGAGAAGATAATATTTTTGTTGATCGTATTCGATGGAGATCCCTATACCTGGGTTCACTGTTTTAAATACAATGAGAAGAAGAATAGTAAAATGACAGTACATATGCTCAAATACAGTAATTGAAACCTCTTTCTCATAATTGAAACATCCTTCTCTCTAGCAGCTACGAGCCTTCTTCTTCCTTTTTATAAAAGCTAAGAGCAACCATAACCTATCAAAAACCCAAGAACCTCTAAAAAGCAAGGACAGAAATTTGAAATTATAAAGGCAAGAACAGAAGGAAAGCAAGACTAAAGGATGAAGATTAAAAGAAGAAAACATAAAATAAAAGTATTTACAATGATCCAATCTCATCCCAAAAAGGGATTTATTCTAGTTCTGTGAATAACCAAAGCAAAGCTTTGGGGAAGAGAAAGGATAAAGAAAATATATCTAGGTTTAGCTATTTATAGAGAACATCCTCAAAATAGTTTGAGGAAACAAAAAAAAAATTAAATATGGTCAAAGATGGTTCTTGGACTAAAGCACATCGAGCAGAAGGAAGGAGGTGATTGTCGATATGGTGCTTGACACAAACTCCTAGTTGCGAACAGTGATGCTGGAACCGCCGTATCTTTTGAACAACTGACCGGATTGACCTGATTGAACCTCCATTAGAAAGCTTATTCGATCCTGTACAACTTCTATGCAGGACACTTAGGCTGAATCGCACCGCAAGACCTTCGTTTGGACCCACATTTCATATCGACTTGCATATCGGGCAGGTTTCTCTCAGCTTTGGTCGACACATGACTTTGGTGCAGCCTAAAACCCGTCATCTTATCCATTATTCTTGGTTCTTCATGTCCACATCATCCACCATTCTCCAAGTGTCCTCTATAGCTCTATTTAGACCTGAAAAAATATGTAATGCCTATTCTAAAACCTAACATGTGTAATATGAATGCAAATTGAGCAAAACATGATGAATGAATGCATATAAAGAAAAAAAACATAAACTAAATGTATGCTAAAACATGGTAAATTACGAGGTTATCAACACCCCCACACTTAGCTCTTGCTTGCCCTCAAGCAAGTATGAACATGGTGGAAGAGAAGTTTAAAAGTATGAGCTATTTGATTTGAAAGATGCCAATAACAAAAATCAAGTCATTGTCCAACTTAATGATTCTAAGATGCAAATGATGTTTGTTCTCACCGAAAATCTAGCCACACTCATCGCTAGCATATACATGAGAACTCAAGCGTATTTTACAATAGAAATCTCATCATCCAATATCTTTAACATTCAATTAACTCATCAACCAAGTGGATCATGCTCATGAAAATCTTGTGTTTCATTTGGCTAAGGACAAGGCTCATGAGGCAAAAATGACCTCAAACAATTTTGAACTGGTTATATTTAAGTGTAAGGGTTCTCTCAAGAAAATAGACTGAGCCTTGGTAAAATGCTAAGGGTAAAGAATAACTTATGCATACAAAGGTAAACTCCCATCTACCCAAAAAAACCATAAGTGATATAAACTCCTTTGCTTTTTCCCCAAAACATAATCCTATTCTACCCTTTTTCTTCAAGCTTTTTGCTTCTTTGATCCCACTCTTCTTTCTCCTTTGGAGCTTCTTTGATAGTGCATCTTCTTCTTTGATTCTTCTTGGTGGTTTCGCCATTTCTTCTTTGCCTTTGCTCTTCTTTACTTTGCTGGTGTTATTTTTGCTAGCTTTGGACACCTTCTTCTTTTGCATAGAGCTTTTAATGATTAGCCAAACTTCCTAAAGATACTTTTGTGCACTCCTTTTCCTTCGCTTTCTCTTTTCCTTCTTCACTTGATAACCAAAAATTCAAATCCCAAAACCATCCTTTATTAACCAAAACGTCCTAGCCTATCTAGATCAAGAGGGTGAGCTAGTTCTGCAATGCAAGGGTCCCTTTGTAGTTCTAACCCAACACTTTTTACTAAGCTCATTCCTTAAAGAAAAGGCCTCACAATCACTCATAAATAATTTTTGGCTTGAAGGAAGGTTTGGTTAATGGCACGGAAATCTACTTGGACTAACAAGAGGGGACAAAGAAGGGAAAAATAAAACCCAAGTATGTGTATGGTATCCATGAAAACACTTTCAATGCATAAGACATGATAATTCAATATTCAAATTATGGTTCTAGTAAATAGAGACTGAATTCAGATCATGCAAGCTTCATCAAGACAAGAGTATCAAGCAAAGAATTTCAAGTGTGGTTCAAACTTCAATTCAAACTAGACCATAACATCAAAGAACTAGCAACTTAGGCAATGAATTGATTTCAAAAATTAACATCTCTCAAAGGCAAACTTCATGCTCAAAATTTTGAATGCATGAAACCTCAATGCAAATGCAACTAGATGAAATCCTAGAGTGCAAGATGCAACTAGATGATCACTCAAAACATTTAAAATTATCGAAATTGTTTCAAAATTTTCAAATTTTTGCAAGTACGAGAGATATGCAAGAGATGAATGCCAAAATTTGAAAGAGAACTGTTCGTAACACACCCTCCCCCACACTTAAATTACACAGTCCTGTGTAATCCACTGTGTAATGAAAGTGCAAGAGCAGCCAATATCCAACAAACAATTCAAAAAAATAAGAGAAGAAGAGAAGAACAAAAATGCAAGTATACCTCAAGGTCTTGTAATGGAGGAGGAGTGGAAATGTTTCAAAGAATGGCTTGGAATGGTGAATGGTGAAGAAGAAAGCCTTCACTCCCTTGAAACCAGCATTTTTCACCATATCGAGCAAGATCAAGGAGTCATATCGGCCTAAACATCTGATATCCAGCTTAATATACCTTTCGGGGTCTTGCAGCGCCTTTTTGTAAATTGCAGTATCTCCTGATCCACTGCACCAAATGATACGAAACCAGCTGCATACGAAACCTAACTCAATTGTCTATCACTCTCATGAACACATCCGAGGCCGAATCGTGAAGCAAAACCCATCGTGCAGGCTGATCTCCAAGTCGGTCAAGATGATCGGTCAAAACTCCAGATAGACATGTGCTCACTTTATTCGCCGTAACTCTTCAACCACCGATATGAATGACTCGAAAACAACACCAAATGCAAGTTAACTCAAGTGGCTACAATGTTAATGCAGAACGTCAAGGCCAACTCGGAATGGAAACACCACATCCGAGCTGATCTTCAGTTGATATGGTCCTTCTTCGGTTGTCGGATGTCGGGCTGGCCGTGGTCGACATTAGTGCACAACATGCTGATGTCGAGCTTAGTAGCTCGTCGTGCAAGCTCGACATTGGTGTATGAGTACTTGACATCGAGCTAAGAGCTCGATGTAAGTGCTCGATATTGCTCCCTCGGATGCTTGACATCGTGCAGATTGGCTCGATGTGCTTGATGTATATCTCGGTTGCTCCTGCCCAAAGATGTCTTGCGATGTGGATGGACGCCATGGGTGTCCTGTGACCGGACATCGTGCTGCCTTGCTTGATGTGCATGGTCGATGTTGGCTCCATCCTTCTCGGGTGCTAGATGTTGTGCGATGTGCTGGTCGACACAGGTTGAGCGGTTTCACAAAAACTTCTGTAACTTTCTAACCGCTGATTGGAATGACCTGAAACCAACTCCCGACGAAGCTAACTCACGGGTCTACAACATTGATGAAGACTTCTGAAGCTGAATCAGGATGGAGATGCTTTGCCGAACCGGTTTTTCAGTCGGTGGTTTTGGCCGCGACAACAGGAGACATCTTTTCCTTTGGTTCTTGGTGTAATTGCCATTGGGAGTGTAGCTTGGTGCATAGACAGGCAATAAAACTGAGCATAAATGTCTGCTTTGTACTCAATATGTTGGCTACCAATTTTTCTTGGCCATGATCAGTGCACCAGCTCAATGAATAAGTTGTTGCAGCTCCTTTGCTTTGTCCACCTTGTGTTGAACCATTTGATCCATCTTAGGATCCTGAAACACTAAACAAAAGAAATCAAAAGCAAAAGGAGAAAATAAAGACAAGGGATAAACATGGAACTACCTTCCAAGTGTGCTTGTTTATAGTCACTAAGCTTGACTGTTATCAAGTGAAACTCAATGATGAGTGAGCAATGGAACCAATGTCCCTTCTCCAATCATCAAAAACACAAAAAATCATAATGAAAATAGCCTAGTCTAAGCAAGTAATCAAACTCAAATGCCTTAAACACAATGAACTGGCAACGTCGCCAATTGAGAGAAGAGATTTATAGTGGAAGAACTACTCTCTCAATATCTCTCTACACTTTCCATTGTAGTATAGAGAGGTTATCAATCCAATCTAAAGGCTAAAGAACCATCAAGATGCAGAAAAATTGCTAATCTAGGCCTAATAAAGAGAAGGAATTGAAATCTAACAACCTATGCTGAACAAGAAATGCAAAACAGAGCAAGAAAACAGAGCTAAACATTAAGACAAAACACAAAAGCAAGGTTCAAGACTAGTGAACAGCAAAGTGAAACCAAATCAAGAGCAAGGCTTCCAAGCAATGATCAATGCATTAAACTCTAAGCAAGACTACTAATAAAGACTAACCCAATCCCTTGGCAAAAATCTTTTTACTAATTATATTCCTAACCCACCTTCAATGGTGGAAATGCAATCAATAAACATAAAGTACAAATTCCTTAAAGCCTAATAAGCATGCTAGACATCTAATTTCTTATGCTAGGTTTACTCATCTTTTAAGCAATGGTTCAAACACTAACTCACACACCCATGCATAATCAGCATCTAAAGACAATCTCCCATCAATGTTATACTAAGCCTTAAGCACAAGTTAAGCAAGATATTACATCAACCAAAACTTCTTTCAAGCATTTCAACAAACAGCTTAAGTGCAATACTAAAAAGCCTAAGATTTAGCTTTTCTAACAAGAGGTACTAAGCATTAAGCATAATCACATAAGAAGAGTTAATCATTGATCTAACACCCTAATCAGCCTTAAACATCAAAGAAAACACATTTGTTCTTCAAAACCCAAGAACCTCTAAAAAACAAGGACATAAATTCAAAATTATAAAGGCAAGAATAAAAGGAAAACAAGACTAAAGGATGAAGATTAGAAGAAGAAAACATAAAATAAAAGTATATACAATGATCCTAAAAAGCCTAAGATTTAGCTTTTCTAACAAGAGGCATTAAGCATTAAGCATAATCACATAAGAAGAGTTAATCATAGATCTAACGCCCGTAGAAGAGTTACATAAAACCGTAACTTGCTACTTTTCCAACAATAATCGATACAGTGGCAAAAGCTTATTCAATATGCAAGAAGAGACTTCAGAGAATGGCGGGACATGGAGACCCAATGTAATGAAACAAGCAAGTCCAGAAATCAAGACACATTATCCATGCAACAAAAAAGCAATGAAGACGGAAATATACATGGTAATACACATAAATGGAAACAATCAGAGCGCAATTGGATCAAATGCAACTATGACGGATCATTCGACAATGAACAATCGGAATCATAGGTCGGATGGGTATTCCGTGATGATAACGAAGCAGGTCAGTTACAACGGAGCAGGTCAGTTACAACGAAAACAACCACTTAAAGCATTTGAATGAGAACTTCAAGCTCTACTAGCGGCAATGCAACACAGTTGGAGTACGTAGAGGATACTCGAAGCTAATTTTTGAAGGAGATTGTCAAAAAGCAGTGGATACTATTAATGAAAAAGTGTTAAACTTCCACTCACACAATTGGATACACGACATAAGATGGTGGCAGTGACAATTTTCAGAGGTCAAATTTCAATGGGTACCAAGAGCTTCAAACACACTAGCGGATAAATTAGCAAAGTCTCGAATCCCAGAAGATTCCATTTTCACAATACCATACCATCATGTATTAGCAGTTTGTGTCAAACCGATATTGTAAACTCGATTCAATAATATAATCTAAGATGAGAAAAAAAGTATATACAATCATCCAATCTCATCCCACAAAGGGATTTATTATAGTTCTATGAAAAACCAAAGCAAAGCTTTGGAGAAGAGAAAGGATAAAAGAAAATAGATCTAGGTTTAGCTATTTATAGGGAACATCCCCAAAATAGCCTTAGAAAGCAAAAATAAAAAAGTCAAAGATGGTCAAAGATGGTTCTCGGACTAAAGCACATCGAGCAGAAGGAAGGAGGTGATGCTCGATATGGTGCTTGACACAAACTCCTAGTTGCGAACAGTGATGCTGGAACCGCCGTATCTTTTGAACAACTGACCGGATTGACCTTATTGAACCTCCGTTGGAAATTTTATTCGATTCTGTACAACTTCTATGCAGGACACTGAGGCTGAATCGCACCACAAGACCTTCGTTTGGACCCATACATTTCATATCGACCTGCATATCGGACAGGTTTCTCTCAGCTTTGGTCGACACATGACTTTGGTGCAGCCTAAAACCCGTCATCTTGGCCATTATGATTGGTTCTTCATGTCCACATCATCCACCATTCTCCAAGTGTCCTCTATAGCTCCATTTAGACCTGAAATTAGACTCCAAACCAAGCGAAATATGCAATGCCTATTCTAAAACCTAACATCTCTAATAGGAATGCAAATGGAGCAAAACATGATGAATGAATGTATAAAAAGAAACAAAACCTAAACTAAATGTATGCTAAAACATGGTAAATTATGAGGCTACGAGGCGACATCTGGGAGACTGGACACCTATGTCAACCTGCATGTCGCACAACATAAACAAGCTGAGACACCCGAGAGGCAATGTCGAGCTCCATTTTGACCCAAGCCAGTCTGTCATCAAGCAGCAGGAAGCCAATGTTGAGATCCACGTCGACCACTCTAGCCCGACATACTCCTCTTCTGAAGTCCATTTATTTACACTTTTACCACTCCTTTAGAGTTTTATGTTTTCCACTATAAATACTTAAGGACCCAAAAATATTATAGAGTTCTGTTCTAGTTCTGATATATCTTTTGTTCTTGATTTGTAAGACCAAAGTTTATCTTTTTAATCTTAGTTTATGCATTTATCTATTGAATCTATCATTTCTAATCATGTTTAACCCATTAATCTTTGTGGATTTGATGGTTTTGATGATGATTAGTGAGTAGTTTCCTTTAGGAGCTTAGATGTGGTAGATTTGAGGGAATTAAATGCTTGATTAAGGTTTGTTAGTGTTTAATATCATAGATTCCTCTCTATTAGATTGTTGTTAAGCTAAATTTGTTTTCATATCATGAATCTACATTTAGGCTTTCTCTTATGCCCACCAAGTGTTTGATGAAATGCTGATCTTGTATTTTAGAGGATTTACTTGTCTTAGCTCAAGAGATTGACTGTCTAAGAAGTATTTTGGCTTGAATAGGATTGGTTTAGATTGATTGCTATTGATCTTAGCACTAATGAAAATTAGTTCTTGTTAGGATGTTTTAGCAAAGCGTTATTCACCAAGAGATTGGGTTTAGCTTGCTTGATTGTTGAATCTTATGCCTAGGAAATAACATTATTTGCTTGTTTGCATTGTTAATGAGTTTGATAAAACCTTAGTCTTGTGTTTGAATCCCCCAAACTCCATAACCACATCTAGGATCCTAGCTTTTATTAATTGAAGTTTGAATTTGCTTAGTACTCTGTTTTGTTTGCTGAATCATTGCCTAATCATTGCTATTGATAGTTCTATTTATCCATTGGTTTACTAGTTAGATAGTTTCAAACAATCTCTTTTATGCCTGCATTACTTAGAGTTCCTATTTCATTCCTAGTGTATTCATCTTAGACATATGGATTGACAAAAACCCTTACTACAATGACTAGAGTAAGTTTGGGTGATTGAGATAGCCACAAACTGCTACTTCAGATCCTTCTCCCAATATAAGACACAGTTAAACATACCATACTGAACACTATTGATGATTTGATTTGGTTCTAAAATCCATTGCTATGTTATGTGTTGTAGTGAAGTTTACTACCTAATTTCAGAGATCTTCGTAGGCGATTACAAGTGATGTAAGACTCAAGTCCAATGCACTTAGAACAACCAAGAAGTGGAGCCTTGGAGCTAAAGATGGTGCAGAACAACTTGTACCCGTGGAGAAAGGAGAGCTTGTAGCTGAGCTTGGAGCTGTTCAGGACCAAACCACCATACGCCGTCGTTCTAGACATCACAAGGAGTCAAATGGTCGAGCCAAATCCCAACCGGTCCGAGCTAATTCTGAAGTTATTCCATCTAAATCGCCAAGACATCTTTTTGGACCTACATACACATATGACGAGTTATATGAGGAAAGCACGACCTTACCTTATATTTTAGAGCATTTAGAAGATAATAATGAAGA
Source organism: Thlaspi arvense (assembly GCA_911865555.2). Taxonomy (NCBI): domain Eukaryota; kingdom Viridiplantae; phylum Streptophyta; class Magnoliopsida; order Brassicales; family Brassicaceae; genus Thlaspi; species Thlaspi arvense. The sequence continues at coordinate 20,858,620 of OU466860.2, forward strand.
TAAGGAAGCTACAAACCGGAGTCATCTCATTCAAATCAAGCCAGAACCACCAAATCTCTCTAAACCACCAAAAGGAGCAACATTGGAGCTAGTTAAGGAAACAAGGGATCATATGACATTTTATTCACCCCACCATCATATCCGACCACCAAGACATATTTCTAGATGTTCAAGACCAGAAAATCAACCTCTGAACCGCCCCAAACCAAGAAGATATCAAAGAAGAGCCACTTATTAAAGATAGAACCATTTTTTGTTGATTCAAGGAGTAAAGAAGGCAAGGACGACCAAAGACTACATCATATCATTACTCTTGATCCCTCAGTCAAGCTACATGATCATACACATTCATTTCGACCTCAAGACCCCAAGATCCCCCTTTGACCGCCCCATTCAAGCATTATCACTTCTTAAGCCTAACGGCTATGAGAATGAAGCCAAGAAGACAATCCCATATTTTATGCTTTCTTTTACTTTATTAACGTTTTATTTCATTATCATTGAGCATTATATAAGCTCCTTACCTCATGTATTTTCATTCACCCAATTTATAATAAAAAAAGAAGTTATTTGTTTTCAAAGAAAGTGTCTCTTTGCATTACAAACTGTTCCTGCGATTTTCTTTAAGTGTTTTGAGGATTCAACCTTATAGAATTTCGTGTTGAGTCTCCTAACCTCTTGTGAGGATTAGCTCTTGAGCTCTGAAGAGTCTAACCCTTGGTGTTTGAGGTCATCAAGCATCAATAAGGCTATAAAACCACCAGTCTTCTCTTCCATCCTATCAAGCTCAAAGCAATTTGTTCTAAGACACATTCCTTAAGCAATTGAGGATTGTATCAACAAGCAATGGAAGTGGAGAATATTTGATGATGGAAATGTTGAGTATAAGAAGGAGAAAGTTGTTTGTTCGCTGGAGTACCCATACCTCTTCTTGGATTCGGCATTAAGATTTTGTTTCTTCTAGCTCTGGTTCCTTTCTCCTCAAGGTAAGAATTGAAACAAAAATCCAAGTCCTAAGTTCATCCCAATTACTGTGGATGTTGGTGCTTGGCTTACAAAGCTTCACAAGACCAAAAAACCGTAAAATTGCAGAGAGCCAGCCAATTATTATATCAAAGAAATAAAATATAAAGAAATAATAATAACATGATCATAATGTTTGAGTCAGGGTATATTAAAATTAAGGTCAATTTGGTTTAATCACATATATATCTATGCAAATGTAACATCACAAAAGTATGATTTGAGCTCTCCTTTGAAAGATATGCCCTAATATATATCACAATTAAAGATATTAAACATTTGAAAATCCACAATATAGGTAACAGAAATAAAAATTAAAAAAACTAATTAATGTTAAATAGATATGAAACAGGATCTTCTGGTTTTGGATTGCTATATTTTTTTTAATGCAAACTTTGAATTTTATTTATCTTAATCTTCCAATTTACACACACAAAAAAAGAGAATTATTCATCATATTTGATAAATGCAACAAAACAATAAAACATATATATAAGTTTTTATCGTATAATATAAAAGATATTAGAAAACAAGATATAAATAATTTTTTTTTTTGTGACAAAAAAAATATACTCATCAAATTGTATTTTTTAAATATATTAGTTTTGGTTTCGAATAATTATACTAATTTTTTTAATTTATAAATAAACTAATGTTATCAATTTAAAAAAAATATATAATTGAACTCCACACAAGGTACGGAGAAATATCTACTTGTAGATAACTCTAAAGATTAATAGAATGTGTGTAAATATTAACAAGTGAGCATATAAATTGCTCACTCCTCTATTATTTGTAAAAAAAGAATGTTCTTTATAAGATTTTTTACTCTTTCTAAACTTATTTCAAGCTTTTTAGTAAGTATTTTTTTATCTTTTTATTCATACTTGAAATGTCTTTTTTTTCATTTCTCGGATATTACGATTTTGGACTAATAATAAACATTATTGTCGATTTCTTTGGAAAGTTGATGACAATTGTTAGATGAAAAAAAAACATAGCAAATATACGTGTTATTCAGTTCAAGTTGTTTGAATAATAATTTTTTATTTGATTTATTACTAGTAGTAAGATAAAGAAACCCATTTGACATATCTTCGTCTGCAGGATCTGTGTAAAGTCATTAATTGAAACGTGATCATCCATTAAACCAAATGGATTTCAACGTCCAAATCTTTACTAGGATACCTAATTTTGGTAAGTGAGATCATCTATTGAACCAAATGGATTTCAATGGCCAATTTTTTACTAGGATACCTATATTTTATTTTGGCAAGTGAGACTTTCTTTCTTCCGTAGATATTTGGTTTGCTAGTTTTTGTATTGTTCCATATGTTAGCTTATTTGTGTCACATTTAATTTTGTAGTATTTCTATAACATTTTGGGGCAACTGAATCTCATAAATGGTCATGTGAATGCATTTTTTTTTTGGTTGTCGATTTGCATTAAAACCCATAAAGGGTAAAGACATGTACAAAGCCCAATTGAGTCTAATAAACTAAAAATATTATAAATATATCACTAATGGGCTAGTTACACGTGAGTCATTAATGAAAACCTAATCGTGACAACTCAAAGACACGTGTGACGATGTGGCAAGCTGTTGAAAATGTCGCCGCATCTGAGCTACATCACCGGATCCTCGCCGTCGACAAGGCTCCAAATCGCCAATAATTCCTTTGACATTTCAACATAGAACTTGTATTTGTTCCTTTTGCATAACAATCGCCAAAAGCAATTGATGATTCATGAAAATTTCACTGGAGTAATTTAAAACTGGAAACGGCGAAGGCTTTAGAAACAGAACATTTGTTGAGACACCTCATAAGATATACTTCCTAAGAGACCCCAACATCTACTTATTTTGAACTAAAACAAACACTCAGATCCAACCAACTCGATTTCAATATCTAAGAGAAACTTGATAATATATAACTAAGATTTACATCGGAAAACCGAAGAATTCATCTCTTATGAAAGAGAAATCAAGCAAAACCAGAAAAATCGAGAATCAAGCAACCTTGAGAAATTAATCCTCATCAATTGAAGATTTGAAAAACATGCAAAAGGCCAAAAAAAGAAAAATTCGGAAAACACCTTCCGACTAACGGAAATATAAATACAGAACAAAAACAAAATCCGAGATAATATAAATAGTACGGTACCGGCGTCAGATTTACGCTGGCAACCGGCTAAAAAGCACTCAGATCCGGGTAGTTTAGATTAGAAAAGTGAGAGAATTTAGAGAGAAAAAATGAGAGAGAGAGAGTCCAAATTCATGTGAATGCATTCATTGCTCTCTTTTTCTTTCTCGTTCTCTGCTAAAAATAATTATTACATAACTAATAGATTTTCGTGTTAGAGAATTTACAAAACACTACAAAAAGTGGAAAATAATTAGATTCGCAATCAGAAGCCACACTTCACCACCGTCACTAAAGCAAATGCACAGATCTAAAAAAACCTCCCAATTTATCTTAAAACCCAAACTTGCCCTTATACCATCCTCAGATTAACAATAATGCCACTCTTTTCCCACCGCCTCTCCACCGCATCCTCTTCCTCCGCATCTGCAACTCCTTCCTACTACAGCAAACCCTCAAAGAGCCATAAACCCAACTCATCTTCTTCTCCTGCTTCGTCTCGCATTCATCTCGTCATCATATTCTTCTCCCTCGTCTCTGTTTTCATCGGAGTTGCCGGAACTATCTTTGCAATCACTTCCTCCGGAGGACCTACTTCCGTTTATCGATGCGGCGGATCTAAAGACACTTCCCGAGTGTCTGGTTCTAGAAAGCTCGGAGGAGACGGTGGTAACGGCGGCGTATTGCCCGAAAGACGAAAGCTTTTAGGGTTCGTCGGGATCCAAACTAGTTTCGATTCCACTGATCGTCGTGCCGCTTTGAGAAGCACTTGGTTTCCTTCTGATCCTGATGCTCTTCTAAGGTAAATCTTATAATGATACATTGCTTCAAATTCTGAAATTCTGGTAACTTTAATAAGTGAGATTCAACCGTATTTATAGTTTAGTGTTCGCAGCTGATTGAGAAACTCTTCTAATTCTTGATCTTGTTCTTTAATGAATAAGCTGTAGTGTTACCTCTTGAATCTTAAAAGACCGTACTTTTAGATAAGATTTAAAACATGGCATCATGGGTTATTTTCACCTCCAAAGTCTTAACCTTTTGACGTCAATTTGGTTACTTTTAGCTATCTTCGGAGTTCGATTTATCGGTATTTTGTGCTCATGCAGAAAATGCACGACAAGCCAATGCAGATTTACTGACATTACTCTCATTTGGCTCTGTTTGCATCTGCGTATTTTGGATTTGAATCCGATGTTGTGTTGTTTGTTGACTGGAAATCAGGTTGGAACAAGCGACTGGATTAGCTTTTAGATTTGTCACTGGAAGATCAAAAGATGCAGAGAAGATGTCTGAGCTTGAGAAGGAGATTGAAAAATACAGAGATTTTGTGCTTCTTGATGTTAAGGAAGAATATCTACGACTTCCGTATAAAACGTAAAATTCAAAAAAAGTTCCTGACTTTGGTTGCTGATCTCTGTTTTTTTTTTTTTTTTTTCTTTCATTTCATCAATGATTGTCTCCTCTTTATAGGTTGGCTTTCTTCAAAGCAGCTTATAAACTCTTTGAAGCTGATTACTATGTCAAAGCTGACGATGATATTTATTTGAGACCAGGTAATTTTAGAGTACTTCAGGCTGTTTCCATCTGCATCACAATTGTATTCAAATTACTTTTTGTTGTCGTTGCTGTTCAGATAGACTTGGGACGCTTCTTGCTAAGGAAAGACTTCATTCACAGACATACATTGGCTGTATGAAGAAAGGACCAGTTATAACTGATCCTAAACTAAAATGGTATTAAATAGCCTTCTCTCTTCACTAGCGACTGTGATTCTATCGGTGTTGGTGACAGATATTTGATTATTTGATTTTCCAGGTACGAGAAACAGGGTAATTTGATTGGGAATGAATATTTCTTACATGCTTATGGACCGATATACGTTCTTTCAACCGAGATAGTGGCTTCACTTGCAGCAGCTCGTGATGGCAGGTTTAAAATGCTTTTCTTGATATACCTTAACTTGTAGATTTGGATGTACAAATCTCATTCGTTATCGGACTCTTTTCCTTTCAGCCTGAGGATGTTTAACAATGAAGATGTAAGCATCGGATCTTGGATGCTTGCAATGAATGTATATCACGAGGACAACCGTGCTTTATGCGATCCTCGTTGTTCCCAAAAGTCCATAGCAGTCTGGGACATTCCCAAATGCTCAGGTAACTTAAAATATGGTTTCTTGTAATAGCAGTTACAAGAACCAAACATTAGCCAACTTTTTCTTCCTCAAATCTTTAGGGCTTTGTAACCCGGAGGTTCGGTTAATGGAGCTTCATAAGATGGAAATGTGTTCCAAGAGTCCGACATTGCCTTCCGATGACATTGATCAGTAGATTGTTTCAAGAGTTTGCCTTGAGGCAGTTCTACAGAATATATGATCTCACAAGCACCAGAGTTCCAACATCCTTGGAGCTGTATAGGGAAAAGATGACTTCGTAGTTCTTACATGATCTGAATTTTTATAGTTGTTGTTAGATGTACCACTTATATACTGAAGTTTTATATATATACAGATACCTCAAGATCCCTTTTTGTAAAATTAGATTTATGTGCCCAGTATAGGCACTGGGTGATGATGATACATGAATCTTGTTTGATTTGTAATAGAAATTGCCTTCCCATGACATTGATCAGTAGATCAAAAGTTTTATTTAAGGAACTCACATTCTCACAAGAAGTGAGAAAATTAAACAATAAAGATAGAATAAACTAGTGTGGGTACAAATCTGATAGTATATAGATTATTGAATACTCTAGAAGAATAGATATATTTGCTTATGAGAATGCAATCATTCATGTATTATATCTGAAAAGGTTAAAATAATTAAAGATATAAAGATTAAAATAATTAAAAATATAAGACATGATTCAAGTTGTATATCTTATTGATTCTAGATTGGGATTCAATTCAAGATAGATAAATCTGAAGTGTCATTATTTTGAAGAGGAGAATTGATGAATCTCACAATCAATAGTAAGTGAAATATCTAGAAGATTATGTTCACATTAAAAATGAATTTAAATCATTGGTAAAAAATTATTTAAGAATCCCTAAGTCATAGTAATTAAAACATATAGAAGATTGTGTTCAATGTCTAAATGATCTTGATGAATCATTTATAAAGCAATTCCAAGGGATTTAAAAGTTAATCAAGTTTAGACAATAAAGAAAGAAAATTTGAATACCTTCAAATCTAGAGTATAACTAAATGCAGTAAAAGTATTTTAGAGAAATTACATACACTTTCTAATAGATTGTAATATATAAAGATTGTATAATGGTGATAAATATTATGTAATAAACCAGAAGTTTAAGGAATATAACATAGTTTGGCATGAGCTGGTTAGACCATTCGGTTCAAAAAATTTGTGGAAATAATTAATAGGTCTATAGACATTCATTGAAGAACTTGAAGATTTTTCCTAATGATTTAATCATATGACAAATATGATATTATGAGTTTCAGTAGCCAAAATAGATTTGAAATCTATTTCATCACCTAGAAAGTTTACTAGGAAAAGTTTATGGTTAGTAATTTATTATATTGAATATCTGCAACTTGAAGTTTGCTAGACCTCTTGGTAATGTTATTGAATTCACATATTAAGCCTTTGTTGATAAAAGCATAAAGATGAATATTGAACATCTAATAGCAAATGTTCATACACAAAATCCAGAAGTATTAATTTGCATAAAGCCAACAAGTAATCAAAGTTCTCCCATCAAATCTAGTTTTGGGTCAGAAACCAAATATTTTCCATCTAAATGATTTGGATGTGCAATATATATCCACATTGCTCCATCACAATATAAGATGGATCCTCAAATGAGGTTGAGAATATATTTTAGATATAAATCTCCATTGATAATTAAGAATGTAGAGTCCATCCATGAAGGATTTATATTAGGCTCGATTGGTAGACTATCATTTTAATATGTCAGTAATTCCAACATCAGGAGGAGAAAAGAAACAACTGGAAAAGATAAGTTGGAATGAATTATCATTGATCCTCAGGCTAAAGAATGTGAATTAAAAGTTCAAAAGATAATTCATTTACAAAGTTTAATAAATCAGTTGCCAGAAACATTTACTGATCCAAATAGAGTGACAAGATCACATACCAGCTATAAAGGCTCCAGAAAAATTTAATGTTACAAAAGGACAATATCAAGCTTCTAAAGAGTCTAAAGAACGCATGAAGTGTGATAGACTTATTGGTTTCAAGCATAAGAATCCTCATAAAATAAAGAGGAGCAAAAATTGACAATGGTTAGACCGAGGAGATAGATTTTTGAATGATCTCAAGACGAGACATTAAACATGACAAGAAATTAAGTCAGGTACCTGAGACAATAAAGAGATCAATCTTAACAAGTTCTGTCATGTGTGGAATAAAATGGAACCAAAAAACAAAACGACGTCATAAATATTTTTGCATGCAGTGTAGCAGTTGATAAAGGAGAAAGAGGATCATGAAATCTATTGCAAAGTCTACACAAACAAATGATTGACCAAATTATTAAAAAAAAAGTAATAGTCATAGAGTTAAAATCTCTTGGAAAGAGATGAATATATGGACCAGTTGTCCATACATGTAAGGGTGTAAAACCAGTGGGATATAAAGAAAATTTATATGAAAGAATGATAAATATGAAATTGACTATGAAGAGACAAACTCTTTTGTGGTGGATGCAACTAGTTTCAAGTTCCTTATCAGTCTGACAATAAGAGAAGAACTTGACTTATAGTACCCTCTGGATAATGATACTTAAATAAAAATCCCAGAAGGATAATATCCTTGAAGGATACAAATTTCCGAAGGATTAAGATTGTCAAAATTATTTTTCTGAAGATTCTAATTATTCGATCAAACTAAGATAAAAATGTTTCATGTGGTATAAGTGAATATTATAAGGTTAACCAATATAACCATATGTATTTACCAAAAGAGTATGATCAAGAGGATCATAAATTTGAATATAACCAAATTTCTTGAAGAGTTATCCCAAATTATAATTTGGAAGAAAAATCATTAGAAAAGACGACATTTTCTTCAAGTGTTCCAAATTGAAACGTCTAAGTGATAGAGATACTATCTCAAAAGATCCTTGTAGGATTTTACATAAAGATTGCTCACAATATTTTTGATTCTGAAGTACAATACTCCAATTACTAGTTGAACAATGTATTTGTCTATTTCATGATTGAAAGATGTGATTTAGTATAACAAGAAAGAAAGTTAAAATAGTAAAGAAGAGCATGAATAACATCTTATGTATAGGTATGTTCCATATAAGATTAAAATGATGCAAGTATAATGAAGTTTGGACTTAAAGTTCAAAATACCAAGAAATGGTTGTTTATATGAAAAGTTGTTATGGACTAGAAGTCCAATGATCTAAGAGATTATAAGATAAACATATGAGTTTATTCATTAAGCGTATACTTATAATGATTGCCAAAAGATGATATATATGATTGGAATGCATCTCGTGAAGAAGATACTTCCAAGGGGGAGAAATATGATGATGTGTGTGCTTGTACTCTTTTTTCTTATCATGTTTTTATCCCATTGGGTCTTTCTGTGAAAGGTTTTAATGAGGCAACAAAGAATCTAAAGAGAAATATAAAGATGAAAGTTTACCACCCCTCCAAAGTATTTGTTATACTTTAATAAGATCAAGTAAAGAGAACAAGCATGACGAATCATTATCAAGAGTCATGCATTGCGAAAGAATGGCGACGTATGTATCCTACAAATTCATACAAGTGAAGATTCGACAAACAGATTTACCAAGGCGTTACTTTCAAGAAGTTATTTCACCATACTGGATTGCACCATCTCAAAGATTTCAAGTGATGTAGTCATGAGTGGGAGTTAATGCGCGTTGCACTCTTTTTCCCTTAGCTATGGTTTTTCCCATTGGGTTTTCCTAGCAATGTTTTTAACGAGGCAGTATCCTACGCGTTTTAAGAATAGTTTGTATAATGAACATCAAGGGGGAGTGTTATGAACTATTATGTGATTGTTGAGAATCTAGCTCAGTCTGATGGAAACTATAATGAGGAATATGACAGAGGTCCAAGAAGTGCTAAAGATGAACTGGAGTCTAGCAGGGTAGAGATTAAGGCCTTACATGAGAAGCTGGATATGCTTCTAAGGGAGAAGAAAGAAGTCCACTTTGTTGGTGACATGGTTCAGCTTTTGGGCAATCAAGGTGGATACAATGGATATAGGAACTACAGACCTAATCCCAACTTGTCATACAAAAGCAACAATGTTGCAAATCCACAAGATCAAGTGTACCCACCACAACAACAACAGCAAGCTGCTCCAAGACTTTTTGTTCCCTACAACAATCAAGGTTTTCAGCAGAGAAACAACAATTTCCAGCCAAGAGCGCCTTATCATCCTCCAGGATTCAGTGCACAAGCTCCAGCACAAGCTTCTTCCAGCTCTCAAGATCCTGAGCTCAAGACAATGGTTCAGTAGTTGCTACAGAATCAGACTACCAACAACTTGGAATTGAGCAAGAGGTTTGCTGAGGTTCGTAACAAAATAGACTCAGTACATGTTGAAGTAACCAACAAGTTCGAAGGGTTGGCTGCAAGAGTCAAAACACTGGAGAACAACAAAGGCATAGCTGGTCCAAAACCTCAAGGACACTTTCCTGGAAAACCAGAAGCCAACCCCAAGGAGTTCTGCAATGCCATAGTCACTGAAGAAGAGAGCTTCTTGATAAACTCATAATTTAGCATATTTTAGCACTCATTTAGGATAGATTTTGCATTCATATTGCATTCATATTTAGATTATTTGTAACTGTTGCTCCATTTTAGGTTTTAGACATGTTTGCATTAGCATTTGCATATTTCTTGCATATATGCATTGTTTTTAGGTAATATGGTGTACATGGAGCTGTGTTGGATGCTGAGCATGGACAAGGAGTCAAAAGAAGAGCTTAGGAGTTGCTGGGAGTCAAGAAAGAGTTCGGCCAAAAAGAAGTAGGCTGAGATCGAGCCTCAGATCGACCATCCAAGTCGTTTCAGCCTGAGATCGACCAAGGCCACTCGTTTCAGCTCAGATCGACCACCAGATCAACCAAGGCCACTCGTTTCAGCTCAGATCGACCACCAGCTCGACCAAGGCCACTCGTTTCAGCTCCGATCGACCACTAGATCGACCAGGCGGGTCGATCATCGGTCCAGATTTCTGCTTCCTTCCTTGGACAGCTTACACTTTGTCTTTTAGTGAGGGGACCTTTTGTGTGGTCCTTTATGAACACTCTTGACCTAAATTTTAGAGGCATCCATGAAATTTACAGCCCCCATCCCAATTTTTGGGTTTTGTGGATCACCATTGAAACATCTTTATCTATTTTCAAGTTTTAACTTTTGTAAAAACTTTGATTTTGAATTTGAGAACTTCTCTTTAAGCTTTAATCTTTCTTTCTTGTTATCTTAATCATGTTTAACTCCTCTTATCCCATGATTAAGAGGGGTTCAAAAATGATAATAGAATAGTTCTTTAGGATTTAAGGATGAGGTGATTAGGAAGGTTTTAAAGGTTAGATCTTGGTATTTTCTTGTTCTTAACTTTATCCTTTCTTGGTTTTAAATGCTTAAATACCTTGAGAGAGGCTTTATGATCCAAAAGACTTCCTTATCTCATAAGAACTTAGAAAATCTCTTATGTCCAAACCAAGAGACTAGTATGCCTTAAAGACCACGGAAGTGGCAAGTAAGAGCTAGTTAGGCCATGCTAAGATCCGTGCTTCAGCTCCATCAACCATCCTTTTCCACCACAAACCATGGGTTTGGAGAGGATGAATGATGAGAGGACCTTATCTTATCCACAAGCCATGGAAATATTGCTTCTTAGGCCTAAGGATAGCTTATTTAGAAATGTGTAGATTTACTTTTTGCAAACCAAGATCGAACCTTGAGCTTCCCTAAGCATGAACCTCATCCTTGAATCTATTATTTATCATATAAGTAATTTCAAAAGCTTTCTCCTTTAAATTTAAAGTTTTGCTCCTTTAGGTTGCTAGAAATAGCTTTATTTGCCTTTTTTAGATTTCGAATTTTCATAATCAGTAATCTTGCATTTTAAATTCCTAGTTTTCTTCCAGTAGTTGTTAACCCTCTCCAGGGATTTTAAAATTGTTTTCTTGCTCATTTCGTATTGCATTTAGTTTTTGTTAAATTTTCTCCCTTATTATCTGGATTTCGGCTTAGCTTTACTTTGCTCTTGTATTCCTAGTATCTTTCACACCTAGGCTGGATTGATACCTAAAGTACTACAGCAACACTAAGAGGCTTTAGGATTGATATTTAGAACTGAAAAAAGTCATTTATCAATTGGCACCGTTGCCGTCTTAGGATTGTTAGGAAGCATTAAGATTTGTGGTTTAGTAAAGACTAAGCTTTTGCTTTCATTTTGGTTACTAATCTCTTTTTCTTCAAATTTGTGTCTTTCAGGTACATGAATTTTCATTCTAGGGGTAACAAAAACTTACTTACACCCCTGGACAATATTCATCAACTTGGCCACTCAAGAACAAGAAGAGCAAGAGAGCAAGCTCAAGCCTTTGAAGAGATTGTTCAAGTGGGTTCAGTGGACTTTGCAACAATGGCTGAGCAAAAACATCCTGAGGGACCTCCACTAGCTCACGGTGCTGTAGGAAGGGGCAATGGAAACCCCAACCACGCAGCTAGGCCCCCACGGATCATTGGTGCCAGAGATGCTCCTAATACGCATCACAATCGCTTTGGGATCACTCCTCCACCAATACAGAACAACAACTTCGAGATTAAGCCAGGGTTCATCTCTATGGTTCAGAATAGCAAGTTCCATGGGCTGTAAATGGAAGACCTCTTGGAGCATCTTGACAACTTTGAGCAAGTTTGTGGGATGATAAAGATCAACGGTATCTCGGAAGATGCATTCAAGCTCCGGCTCTTCCCATTTTCTCTCAGATATAAGGCTAGGCATTGGGATAAAAACCTTCCACAAGGCACCATTACCTCTTGGGCTGAGTGTAAGAAGGCTTTCCTCTCAAAGTTCTTCTCTAGCACCAGAACAACAAGGTTGAGAAGTGAGATCAGCGGCTTCACTCAAAGGCAGAATGAGACATTAAATGAAGCTATGGAGAGATTCAAGGACTATACCATTCAGTGTCCTCACCACGGATTCAGTGAAGAGACTCTCCTAAGCACAATATACCGCAGAGCATTGCCCAAGATCCGTATGCTACCTTACACGGCAAGTAAAGGCAACTTTCTTGGTCAAGAAGTAGAGGAGGGTATGGAGTTAATCGAGAATTTGGCATTGAGTGACGGCAACTACGCTGAAGACTATGACCGTGCACCAAGAGGTTCCGAGCTAGAGTCTCACAAGAAAGAGCTCAAGTCATTGCATGAGAAGATAGACAAGTTGGTGCTTGCAAACCAGAAGCATGTACACTTCGTGGATGAAACCATAGAGGTCTTAGAGGAGTTAGACTTGAGTCAAGAAGAAGCTAACTGGATTACTGGTCAGAACTACAACAAACCTCAAGGATATTCACAAGGGTACCAAGCCAACAACAATCTCTCTTACTGAAGCACAAATGTTGAGAACCCTAAAGATCAAGTGTACCCCCCTCAGCAAGCAAAGCCGTTTGTTCCTTACAACAAGGGTTTTCAAGCGAATAGTGGCTTTCAAGGGCAAAGGCAAGGGAACTTCCAGGGTCAGCAGCAGTAGCAAGGCAACAAGGGCTACACTCCTATGTTTCCTCCTGGTTTCGTTCCACAACAACAGCAAATGCAACCCCCACCTCAAGATCCGGTCCAAGCTATGTTCCAGCAGTTGCTTCAAGGTCAAGCTTCAAATAATCAGAAGTATGCCGAGATGAACAACCGTCTTGACTCCTCTCTTACTGACGTCTCAACTCAGATTACAAACCTGAACAACAAGATCAGGCAGTTAGAGAAGGGAAAAGCTACTACAAGCAGTCAAAGCAGCTTAACGGGCAAGTGTGAGCAGAATCCCAAGGAATACGCCAATGCCATTACACTAAGAAGTGGCAAAAGAACTTCCACCACGAGTTGCTCCTAAGACCAATGAGGACCTTGTGATTCAAGAGGGGGAGGGTAAACTTTCAGCTGATGAGGAGATTAACTTTGATAATGTGTGGATAGAGAGACCAAGAAAGGGTAAAGAGTAGCCGTAGAGAAGAAAGTGGAGCAAGCTACTAAGGAGAAGGATGTTTATGTGCCTCCACCGTATGTGCCTAAGCTTCCTTTTCCTGGCTGCTTCAAGAAACAGCTGATAGAGAAGCATAAACTCTTGTTTGAGAAGCATCTAAAGGATGTAGAGATCAAGTTGCCTCTTGTTGATTGCCTAGCTATGATGCCGAAGTGTGCTAAGTTCTTCAAAGATACTCTTACAAAGAAGAACAAGGAGAGTAAAGAAGTTTTGGTGCTTAGTGAAGAGTGTAGTGTCATTATTCACAGAGAAATTGTGCCTAAGAAGCTAGGAGATCCAGGATCCTTCACCATTCCTTGTGCTTTGGGTCCATTGAAGTTCAAGAGCTGCTTATGCGATTTGGGAGCAAGTATCAATCTCATGCCCCATTCTATAGCAAAGAAGCTCGGTTTCACACGTTTCAAGGACTGTAGGATCTCCCTTGTGTTAGCTGATAGAAGCGTGAGACTTCCAGTGGGCATGCTAGAGGATCTTCCAGTGAGGATAAGCGATGTCAATGTACCAACTGACTTTGTTGTGCTTGAGATGGATGAAGAGCCTAAGGATCCGCTTATACTTGGAAGACCATTCCTTGCAACCGCCAAAGCAATAATAAATGTCAAGAATGGAAAGATAGCTCTACACTTGGGCAAAGACATCAAGCTGGATTTTGATATCAATGAAGTCCTGAAGAAGCCAACCATAGAAGGACAAGCATTCTACATTGAAACGTTGGATGCCTTGGCCGATGAGCTACTTGAAGAGCTGGCACAAGAGAACCACTTGAAGCTTGCTTTGACTAAGGAGCCAAGAGAGTTTGGTTTTCTAAGCGAGAGGACTCAAGAATACGTTCATCTTCTCGATTCTAGGAAAGTTGTGAAGGAAGATGAAGGCGGATGCCTACAGATCGATCAAGAAATCGAGAAAATCACTCGATCCAGAGCAGCAATCGACAAGAAGATCGAGGAGGCTGGTCGATCCAGCAAAACAATCAATGGGAAGATCGAGAGAAGCCAATCGATCAGTTCAGAGAACGAGACGGGGACTCGATCTCCTGCTCGATCCACATCAAATCGAGTGGGTGAATCGAGTGAAGTTGCTCGATCCGGACCAGAACGAGTGGAAGATCGACTGGATGACTCGATCTCGGAGGAGACAACGGTTCAAGAAGGCAGTCTAAAGGCTCATGTCTTGGGTTCTAAGGAGGCCACTAAGGACGGGAACGTCAACACAAGCCATGAGGAGGACTGGAGCGAGCTGCTAGCCCCAAAGGTGGACCTAAAGGAGCTCCCAAAAGGGCTAAGGTATGCTTTCTTAGGGCTTAATGATACTTATCTCGTGATTGTGAATGAAAATTTAAGTGATGATGAGTTGCACTCGCTCCTAAATGAGCTGAGAAAGTATTGGAAGGCTATTGAGTACTCTCTAAGTGACATCAATGGCCTTTCACCAATGCTTTGTACTCATAGGATTCACTTAGATAATGAGAACTCTTCTTCCATTGAACATCAAAGGCGTTTAAACCCGAATTTGAAAGAAGTAGTTATGAAAGAGATCCTTAAGTTGTTAGAGGCTGACGTGATCTATCCCATCAGTGACAGCACGTGGGTTTTTCCTGTACATGTGGTGCCTAAAAAGGGAGGGATCACAGTCATTAAGAATGATAAAGATGAATTGATTCATACAAGGACTATAACTGGTCACCGTATGTGTATAGACTATAGGAAGCTTAATTCAGCTACTAGAAAGGATCATTTTCCTCTTCCTTTTATTGATCAAATGCTTGAGAGACTTGCTAATCATCCGTATTATTGATTTCTTGATGGTTATAGTGGTTTCTTTCAAATACCAATCCATCCAAACGACTAAGAGAAGACGACCTTTACATGCCCTTATGGCACCTTCGCATATCGAAGGATGCCATCCGGGTTGTGTAACGCACCGGCTACATTCCAGCGGTGTATGATGTTGATTTTCTCTGATCTTATAGAAGAGATGGTAGAAGTGTTTATGGATGACTTCTCGGTCTATGGTGCGTTATTTTCTGCTTGTTTGTTGAATCTTTGAAAGGTACTAAAACGATGTGAGGAGACAAAGTTGGTGCTCAACTGGGAGAAGTGTCACTTCATGGTGAAGGATGGGATTGTACTCGGCCACAAGATATCAGAGAAAGGCATAAAGTTTGATAAAGCTAAGGTTGAGGTCATGATGAATCTTGAGCCGCCGGTTAATGTGAAATGAGTGAGGAGTTTCTTAGGCCACACAAGTTTCTACAGGAGATTCATAAAGGATTTCTCCAAGATAGCAAGACCCCTCAAACAGTTGTTATGCAAGGAAGCTGACTTTGTGTGTTGATGAGGATTGTCTTCATGCTTTCAACACTTTCAAAGAAGCTCTTGTATCCGCGCCTATAGTACAAGCATCGGACTGGACTCTACCGTTTGAGATCATGTGTGACGCGAGCGACTACGCTGTGGGAGCTGTTCTTGGTCAGAGGAAAGACAAGCGGTTGCATGTAATCTACTATGCCAGCCGTACCTTGGATGACATGCAAGTGAGATATGCTACAACCGATAAGGAGCTGTTGGCCGTTAAGTTTGCTTTTGAGAAGTTCAGATCATATTTGGTTGGCTCCAAGGTTGTTGTCTACACTGATCACGCGGCGTTGAGGTATATCTACTCTAAGAAAGACACCAAGCCAAGACTCTTGAGATGGATCCTTTTGCTACAAGAGTTTGGAATGGAGATAAAGGATAAGAAGAGGATAGAGAATGGTGTTGCTGATCACCTCTCAAGGATGAGAATCAATGAAGCTTTGCCACTTGATGATTCACTTCCTGAAGAGCAGCTCATGATGATCACCAAGGCGGTATGTGAGAAGCTTGAAGACAAGTTTGAAGAGGTTTTGAGTTTCAAGGAAGAAGACTTGCCTTGGTACGCTGATATTGTAAACTACTTGGCTTGTGGAGAGGAGCCTTCTCATCTAGACCACTACTACAAGAAGAAGTTCATAAGAGACATCTCTCATTACTTTTGGGACGAGCCATACTTGTACAAAAGAGGAGTGGACAGCTTGTATAGAAGATGTGTTTCAAGAGAAGAACTACAAGACATTCTTCTACATTGTCACAGCTCTTCATATGGTGGTCATTTCGCTTCCTTCAAGACTGCTACAAAGGTGTTACAAGCCATTTTTTTGGTGGCCATCTCTGTTCAAAGACGCGCATGAATTTGTTAAAGCTTGTGAAGCATGTCAAAGAGCTGGAAACATCACGAAGAAGAATGAGATGCCCCAGGTGTCTATCTTTGAAGTTGATGTCTTTGACGCATGGGGCATAGATTTTATGGGTCCATTCCCATCCTCTTACGGCAACAAGTTCATCTTGGTGGCGGTTGATTATGTGTCTAAGTGCGTTGAGGCTATAGCTTCCCCAACAAACGATGCAAAAGTGGTGATCAAGCTCTTCAAGACCATCATCTTCCCACGGTTCAGAGTTCCAAAGGTAGTGATAAGTGATGGGGGCAGCCACTTTATCAACAATGTGTTTGAAGGTCTCTTAAGGAAGTATGGCGTGAAGCACAAGGTAGCCACACCTTATCATCCTCAAACTAGTGGGCAAGTAGAAGTCTATAACAGGCAGATCAAGGCGATTCTAGAGAGGACAGTTGGGGCTACTAGAAAAGATCGGGCTGTTAAACTAGATGATGCTTTGTGGGCTTACCGGACCGTTTTCAAAACCCCCATTGGTAGTACTCCTTTCACTCTTCTCTACGGCAAGGCATGCCATCTTCCTGTTGAGTTGGAGCATAGAGCACTATGGGCAGTGAAGCAGCTGAACTACCGTTTGAGATCAAGGAGGTTCTTCCCTATGGAGCAGTTACATTAGTTGGCAAGAGCGGGAATGCCTTCACGGTTAATGGGCACAGAGTCAAGCCCTATTTGGCGAGTGATTGCAGCAAGGAGAGCACCACAATGCTTCTCCAAGACCCACCTCAGGCCTAAACCAAGTAAAGTCTAGCTAAAGACGTTAATGAAAGCGCACTTGAGAGGCATTCCCATGTCTATCTTGTATATATTCTTGTTTTATTTTTATTTCAGTTTTATGCTTTTATTGTCTATATGTGTAGGTGCAAGGATAAGGGATTATAAGCCATGATCTTGGAGTCAAAAGAGGCAAGAAGGGTTAAGTATAGGCTAGAGATCGAGTGCTAGAACGACTCAGCCTAGCTCGATCTTTACTAGATAGAGCTAGTGAATCGAGAGGAGTCAGTCGATTTAGACGAGATCGAGTAAACAAATTGAGTGGAATGGTTGATCACGAGAGGATAAACCACCAATGCGTTTAGCTTGAAAAGCAAACGAGGTGTAGATCGACCGAGTCACTCGATTCTTAAGAATAGATCGATCAGTCTACTCGATCTGCCATTCGATCTAAGCCAAAACGACCCCCAAATCGATCATGTGACTCGATCCAAGGAGTACAGCCTAGTTGACCAAAAGTCAAGGAACGAGAGGGTATAATCGATCTAAGACTCGATGCAATCTGAATCGAATCCCTGATCAATCACACCTCTCGATCCTAGCCAACATGGACATGAGATCGAGTCCTAGATCGACCAAATGGACTCGATCTCGTGCCGAGGTAACAATTTCTTTTCCCTTTTTTTCTTCTTTCCCTCCTGTTTTTAAATTCAAATCTTGGTCAAGGCAGAAATCTTTGACCATGAAAGATGTGCCTTGACCAAGCTTTTTATCAGAAACCACCTTTGCATGTGTTCAAAGATTTTTTTGTCTTTAAAACCTCTCTTGCTCTCTTTGTATCTTCACTTTGCAAACCTAATTTTCACAAAACAGAAAGAGAGACAGAGCGAGTTTGAGTTTTTAAGACTTGTGCATTTCATTTTCTTGTCATACAGAGGTATTTTCGAGTTATTTGATTTGCTTGCTTGAATTTTTAAGAAAATCCCTTTTTGTTGTGATTTAGTGAATGATTTGCTAGGGAATTAGGAAAATTCTTAGATATAGCTAGATTTAATTCTAGATTTAATTTTATCCTTAGATTTTCTTCTCTACTATCTTGCTGTAATTTTTATAAATTCCCCAAAAATCTAGAGCAATAGTTAGAAGTTTTTCTTTCTTGAGTAGTCTCTCTCTCTATACTCGCCGCCTTTGCTCATTCTCTTGCTTGAGAATTGTGTTTCAGGTACTATGGCTCCTAAGAGAACAAGAGAAGAGACAGCACAAGAAGAGAGGTTCAAGAAGTGGTTCAGGAGAGGGTTAGA
This sequence comes from Thlaspi arvense, assembly GCA_911865555.2. NCBI lineage: Eukaryota > Viridiplantae > Streptophyta > Magnoliopsida > Brassicales > Brassicaceae > Thlaspi > Thlaspi arvense. Next base: position 20,877,301 of record OU466860.2, read on the forward strand.
TGGACCAAAGAGGAGAAGCAAGCCAAGAAAAGGTTGGAAAGGCTTAGGTTCGGTCCCACGAAGTTTGCAAGCAGAGATCTGTTGGCTAAATGGGGATCTTGGGAGACTTCGATCAGCTCCTCAATTGGGCTCCGTTGTTTGTCTCGTATGGATTGTCCAACATATCCCGAGGCGACAATCGATTTCCTAGCCACCTTGGAGTTCACGTATGAGAACCCTAGTCTTCCTACTCCTTCCCAAGGCCACATCACCTTCAAGATCAGGCGTCAAGCTTATCATCTCTCTATCCAGGAGCTTTGCCAAGCCTACGGTTAGAAGGCTGATGCTAAACAAGTGGAGTTCCCCTCTTTCACTCAAGCTAATGACCTGTGGGATCTCATAAGCAACGACGACTACAAGGCGAACACGGCAAAGATCAAGAGAGTGAGGAGTCCGGTGCTAAGATACACACTCAAGCTGATTGCCAACACTTTCAGTGGACGGTCTGTGGCTCCCACAGTCACCAAGACCGAGCTTTGCTTCCCGTTCCAAGGCGTTAAGCACCTCCTTTGCGACCCTAAGGAGAACGACGAGCCGATGGAAGACGAGCTCGGCGATGATGTGAACTATGGATGCATCTTAACCGCCTCCTTGGTGAAGTACAAGGCGTATGCCTTGCAATGCAAGGCGAGTTCAGCTTTGATTGGAGGCTTCCTCACACCCATGTTCGTTCAAGCCGGAGTGCCACTAGCTGACTTTGTACCTGTCGCGGAGAGAGCCTACATGGACGAGATCAACATGAGAAACACGGACAGCTTGGGACGCACGCCATCCGAGGATTTCTATGCATACTTGTTCATTGACTGTGAGAATGAGAAGCGAGTTTGCATATTGCCGAACAAGGAAGAAACCGAGCTGCAAGGGGTTGGCAACATCGAGTTCTTGCCGAGTGTAGAGGAGTGCTTTGCACCTCTAGGAGGAACAGCTGCTCCAGCACTAGCTACTCGCCCACAGTCAGAGTCCCCCACATCAGATGCTGAGATGCCCGAGGGCTTTGTCCTTCTCAAGCTTGATTTTGAGCCAAGGACAAAGGCGGAGAAGTTCCTTGCTTCTGTTGTGGAGATGCAAAGGAAAGTGAACAAGTGGCAAAGCAAGATGATCAAGAAGCTTGCTCAGAAGATCAAGAAGCTCAAAGGCAACGCTCCTGGTTCACCTTCAAGCGAAGAGGTTGACCAGCCCGAGAAGAGAAGGAGATACACCGGAGGCATTGAGATTTGTGAACCCCAAGCAACGATCCAACCTGCGCGCCATTCGGTTCATGAGCAAGCTAGCTTGGATAAGGGCAAGGCAGTAGCTCACGAGACCCCCACAAAGAGCAAGAAGTCTGGAGCAACCTCAAGCTCCAGCATTTCTTAGCTCCGAGGTACCAACAACCATCCCTTGTATATACCACACATGTTTTCTTTGTTTTTGCTTTGTGTTTTGAACTCCTTTGGATTTGTTTACCACCGAGACGGTGTCAGTCAAGTTTGGGGGAGTGTGTTGTGTGTTTGACATGTTTTCTTTCTTCTTATTTTCTGTTATCATCCTTTGAGTCTTGCATGCATCCTAAGGCATAGAAAAGAACAAAAAATTTGGTAGAATTTTTAAAAACTTTTCAAAAAAATTCATGTAGTTGCATTTGAATTATTAAGCATTTTAGGATTGAGTCTAGAATTTTTGAGCATTTGGGTTGGTTACATTTGCATAAAGGGTAAAAGTTTTTCTTGAAAAGTGTTTTAAGCTCATGAATTGTTTCAAGGCCCTAGTTAGTAGTTCTTTGATGCATTGTACACTCTTTGAAAGTAAGCTCTAACCATACTTGGATCATGTGTTTTTATTTTCATGGCTTAAGTTGAACATTCATGAATTGAATCCTATCCTAATAAGTGAGAACCTTAATTTGAATCTTTTTAATTATCATACTTATGAATTTGAAAAAGCATACATGGATCACTTAAACATATTTAGGCTTTCTTCTTCCTTTCACCACTCTCTTGTAAGCCTAAATAGATTTACCCACCCTTACCTTACCCTCCTTTCAAGCCAATGTTCTTGTGTGTTACATCTTTGTGAGGCCTCTTTTCGGTTGAACTTAGCATAAAGTGTTAGGTTTAGGCGACATGATTAGGCTTTCATATTGATACTAGCTTTGCATTTTGAAGCTACTTTTAGGCTTAGGATAGGGCGGGTGTTCTTGGGGATTGCTTTGTTTTGCTTCGGTTTAAAGAGTTTGATATTTGGAAGATGGATTAAAAGGGTTTTAATGGTTTTAAGTGGAAGGCTTGCTGTTTTAAAAAATAAAAGCTCATGTTTTAAAAAGGAAGATAGCTCTCAAAAGAAAAGAAAAAAAAAGAGACTAATAAAAGAGCCTAAGTGCCAAATAAAAAGAAAAAAAATAAAAATAAAAATAAAAATAAGAAGAGAGCTATCAAAGTGTTTTAAAGAGCTTAGCTTGTTTGTAGCCTTACCACTAGCCAAATGAGAAGAGATGTTTTCTGTTTATTTGGGTTTTGCTTGTTATGGGTAGTTTCTAGGAGGGTGAGTGAGCTTAAAAAGAGAAAAAGAATGAGAGAGGGTTTTAGGAACATTGTTAGTGTGTATGGGTAGATGAGAATCTAATCATGTATGCATCAATTGCCTTTACCTTCAGCATTATGCATAAGTTCATCCCATTTTGAGAGAAACCATTGCATTGGAGTACCCATTTAAATGAAATCATTCTAGTCTCATAACATTTGTCCCTAGCCAAATGTGTTCGGTTTTAAAGTGCATAAGTGTGATTCATGGTTTGCTCTTAATTGAATGTTAAAGGTTAGGATTCTTGGATTGTTTGGAATAGAAGAGTCATGATTTGAGATTCAACATGTGATGAATATGGCTAAGTTCTTTGGAGTATGAGTTTGTATGATGCATCCTAGAATTAAGAACAAGGACCATTGAGCTGATTCATTTGAAAAACATTTTTTTTTGGAATTGAACCCCCATCTTTAAACCTCTCTCTCAGATTTGTCTTTGTTTGCTTGAGGACAAGCAAAAAGGCAAGTTTGGGGGAGTTGATAAACTCATAATTTAGCATATTTTAGCACTCATTTAGGATAGGTTTTGCATTCATATTGCATTCATATTTAGATTATTTGTAACTTTTGCTCCATTTTAGGTTTTAGACATGTTTGCATTAGCATTTGCATATTTCTTGCATATATGCATTGTTTTTAGGTAATATGGTGTACATGGAGCTGTGTTGGATGCTGAGCATGGACAAGGAGTCAAAAGAAGAGCTTAGGAGTTGCTGGGAGTCAAGAGAGAGTTCGGCCAAAAAGAAGTAGGCTGAGATCGAGCCTCAGATCGACCATCCAAGTTGTTTCAGCCAGAGATCGACCCTTAGATCGACCAAGGCCACTCGTTTCAGCTCAGATCGACCACCAGATCAACCAAGGCCACTCGTTTCAGCTCAGATCGACCACCAGATCGACCAAGGCCACTCGTTTCAGCTCAGATCGACCACTAGATCTACCAGGCGGGTCGATCTTCGGTCCAGATTTATGCTTCCTTCCTTGGACAGCTCACACTTTGTCTTTTTGTGAGGGGACCTTTTGTGTGGTCCTTTATGAACACTCTTGACCTAAAATTTAGAGGCATTCACGAATTTTACAGCCCCCATCCCCATTTTTGGGTTTTGTGGATCACCATTGAAACATCTTTATCTATTTTCAAGCTTTATCTTTTGTAAAAACTTTGATTTTGAATTTGAGAACTTCTCTTTAAGCTTTAATCTTTGTTTCTTGTTATCTTAATCCTGTTTAACTCCTCTTATCTCATGATTAAGAGGGGTTCGAAAATGATAATAGAGTAGTTCTTTAGGATTTAAGGATGAGGTGATTAGGAAAGTTTTAAAGGTTAGATCTTGGTATATTCTTGTTCTTAACTTTATACTTTCTTGGTTTGGAGTATCAAATGCTTAATGACCTTGAGAGGGGCTTTATGATCCAAGAGACTTCCTTATCTCATAAGAACTTAGGAAATATCTTATGTCCAAACCAAGAGACCAGTATGCCTTAAAGACCACGGAAGTGGCAAGTAAGGGCTAGTTAGGCCATGCTAAGATCCGTGCTTCAGCTCCATCAACCATCCTTTTCCACCACAAGCCATGGGTTTGAAGAGGATGAATGATGAGAGGACCTTATCTTATCCACAAGCCATGGAAAATTGCTTCTTAGGCCTAAGGATAGCTCATTTAGAAATGTGTAGATTTACTTTTTGCAAACCAAGATCGAACCTTGAGCTTCCCTAAGCATGAACCTCATCATTGAATCTATTATTTATCATGTAAGTAATTTCAAAAGCTTTCTCCTTTAAATTTAAAGTTTGCTCCTTTAGGTTGCTAGAAATAGCCTTATTTGCCTGTTTTTAGATTTTGAATTTTCATAATCAGTAATCTTGCATTTTAAATTCCTAGTTTTCTTCCAGTAGTTGTTAACCCTATTCCAGGGATTGTAAAATTGTTTTCTTTGCTCATTTCGTATTGCATTTAGTTTTTGTTAAATTTTCTCCCTAATTATCTGGATTTCGGCTTAGCTTTACTTTGCTCTTGTATTACTACTATCTTTCACACCTAGGCTGGATTGATACCTAAAGTACTACAGCAACACTAAGAGGCTTTAGGATTGATATTTAGAACTGAAAAAGTCATTTATCACTTCTCAGCTGAAGATGAAGCTGTCACTGAAGAGTTTCTCTCTCTGTTCACTGAGGACACTGAACTTCAGAGTGGAAGGGGGGGGGGAGGGAAGAGTTTTTGGAAGTTGATGCTAAACATGGAGTTGCACAAGAAGAATCTCTGGAAGAAGAAGAGTGGTGGACGCCACATGAAGTTGTTGATGCTACCAAGGAAGACTTTGTTGAAGTTTCTGATGTTAAGAAGAAAACTCAAGCTGCTGTTCTCCCGACCTACCAGTCCAATATCCCTTTTCCAAGAAGGTTCAAAGAGCAGCTAGTACAGAAGTATGTGACTCTCTATGCTTCTCAAATGGAAATGAGAGGTCTGAATGGTCATGAGGAGCTTGAGAAACTAAGAGTTATAGCAGGAGCATCTGAGGTTAAGGAGCTGAACATCAAGAAGCTTGGAGATCCAGGTTGTTTCACTCTCCCATGTGAGCTTAAAGGGCAGACTTTCAAGAACTGTCTTTGTGATCTTGGAGCAAGTATCAACCTTCTCCCATCCTCTACTGCTGAGACTCTTGGCTACACTTAACTTCAACAGAGTAATGTATCTCTCACCATAGCTGATGGGACAGTAAAGACACCACTAGGGACTTTCAAAGATGTGCCAATGATGATTGAAGGAGTCACCATCCCTACTGATTATTTGGTGCTTGATGTGGAAGGACAGATAAAGAATGCTATCATTCTTGGGAGAATATTTCTAGCTTCAGCTGGCGCTGTATTTGATGTTAGAGAGTGCACAACAAAGCTGAGGCTTACAAAGAACAAAGTCTTGAAGTTTGACAGCAAGGGTAACAAGTTGGATCATGATCATGCTTTCTCTATGGACCTTAAAAAGGTGAAAAGGATTGATAATAACTGGCCAGAGTTTGAGGGCTACCAAGGAGAGAGTTTTGATGGCTGCTGCTTAACCAAGTTGTTTGCTAATACCACTGAAGAGGAGGTCCTCAAAGTGGGTGTTTCTGATTGTGTGAATGAAATTCTGTTGGGTAACAAAGAAGATGGGGCTGTCTTGGAGCCCTTTGTTTCTAAGTATGGTGAAGTCCACTAAGAGATTAAGGGGGGAGGCAAGCCAAAGCCCTTTGCTGTGTTGAAGATAGATGGGGTCACCAGAAAGATCAAAGAGGATACTGCAACACCAAGGAGTTCCAAGACTCCTTCTCATCACCTCCACTACTGAGGTAAGCAAAGTCAAGCTTAGTGACTTTAAACAAGCATACTTGGGAGGTAGTCCCATGGTATCCTTTGTATATATTATGCTTTCTAGTTTATTTTTATGCTTAGTTAATGTGTATAGAAGCAGGGATTCGGTTTGGGAGTTGAGAAAGTGTCAAAGGGACAAAGAACATGTGCATTTTGGCTACTGTCGATCACCGTCTCGGTCAAGACAAGACCGATACAGACCCTATCGGTCATGCTATCGGTCAGCTTGTGATCGATAGCAGTAGAACTAGAATGCACCGGTCAACCTATAGATCAGCTGTGATCGATAGGGAAAGGAGTTTACTAAGTGTGAATTCTATCAGTCTAGGTATCAATCAGATACTGACCGATGGAAATACATCGGTTGTATTTCGGTCACTCTGTCGGTCTAGAGAGTGACCAATACAAAGCAATCAGATGTATTTCGGTCAGTGTATCGATCAGATAGAGACCAACAGAATTTAACAGGAAGCTATCGGTCACCCTATCGGTCACAATGTGACCGATAGCCCCGCTAGGTAAGTTTTCCGTTTTTCAAAAAAATTTCCTCTTTTGGCTTGGAGCCAAAGAGGTTTGAATTTGAATTTTGGCTCCTTCCTGACATTTTGCAGAGCTCCTGAGCACTTTTGTTCTTGTCCCTCACTCTTTAGATTCCCTTGGTTCCTCACGCACTTCTTTATAAACCAACAATATCTTCTCTTCTCTTCACACTTCATTTTACTACTTCTCTCACCAAAGTCCGAAATTTTTAGCTCTCTCTTTCTTTTATTTATCTTCTCTAAGTGCTCAGAAGCTTCACTAAGGTTTGCTTTCTCAACTGCTCATCTTTTGTTTTAATGAATGCATGTGTTTAAAGTTATCACTTCTTTGGTTTTAAGAACAAAATTTGTTTAGTTTAAGATGTTGTGCTTTGATTTTGCATGGTGGATATGTTTAAAATGGGCAAGTTAACTGTTAAAGCATTGTTTACTGTTCTTAAATCTCAGTTCTTGCTTGTTTAATATCCCTTTGCATAATCATTTTTTCTTTTTCTTAGAGCCACCATGCTAGGTTCACATGCATAAATGTTTGATTTTTATTTATGAACTCTAGCATGTCTAAACTGTTAGCTTGTGAATTCTTTTTGCTTTTTGAAAGTTTAATCTTGTTTAGTGACTAGTTAAACTTCCTTTAGCTTAGAGAAATTCCTTCTAAAGCTTTCAGTTATTGGTTTCTCAAACTGTTGTTCTTTTACTTATAGTATCTTCAAGCTTTGTTTTTGTAGGTACCATGGGCAAATCAAGAACTGCTGTTGGAAGCAAAGGGAAAGCACCACAAGAGGAAGCGCCTACTTCTCCCAGAGTTAGAAGAGATAAGGGCAAGGGTACTGCTGCTGGACAGTCATCAAAAAGCTGCTGGGAAGAAACCTATTGGGGACAAGGCTGCCAAGAATAAAGGAAAGAGCAAGGCTGCTGAAGAAGAGGTCCATTACAAGGAGCAAAGTGCTAGAGAGTTCATGGAACTCTTCAACCAATGTGTTTTCAAGCCCATAAGATACCCTTGCACCTCCACAATGAAGGCGATTGGGATCTACATGGACTGAAAAATAATGTTTGAGCACATGGGACTTGGAGACTTAATGGAAAAACCGCTCCCCTCCTACCAACAGCTCACTTACCAGTTCCTCTCCACTCTCAAGGTGGTTGGGCATGAAGAGAGTGAGCTTTCTAATGGAGATGGGTGGATCTTTTTCAAGCTAGGCAAGCAAAAGTTCACCCCAACCTTCCTCACTATCCCTGAAGCGCTTGGTCTAAGGCCCTATGCCCACAAGAGGAACAAGTTCGATATCTCTCTGAAGTAGCACGCCATGCTATGGTGCGTGATTAGAGATGGGCCATTCATTGCTGGAACAACAAGGAATCAGCATCTGAGGCATCCTGCTGTGGGATATGCTCACAAGGCTCTTGCAAACACATTCTTTGCAAGAAAGAAAACAACAAACCTCACAGGAAAGGAGAGAGACTTGCTATACCAAGGGGTGTATGGACTTGTGGTTACCACCAGTGATGGAAGATCTCTAGAGCCGCCAAGCAGATATCCATGTTATGTGACCATGCTGATGGAGCTGCTCCAGTCCTACAGGAGCTGGGTCTTAAGTAAAGGGAAGAGGGAGAAGAACCCACAGCTCCACATTGGAGGGGTTGTGACTGCTATTCTCATGGCCAGTGGTGTAGACCTTGAATAATATGAGGAAGATGCTTTGGAGCCATTATGGATAGATATAAACTATCTTAGGAAGAGCCACTTCCTTGAGAAGAGCATCAATGGCAAGCATGTCTACAACTTTATCAAGGACTTTAGAGAGCCAGCGAGAATTCTCCTCCCAAACCCACAACTTACATCCATCACCATCAGGTGCAACATTGGTTTCTGCAAGGATGAGAGTTAGCTTTACCATGGAGGCCCTGATACTGAAAATATAAAGGAATATAGTGAGGAAGTAGAACCAGAAGATGTTGAAGAAGACGTTAGAGAAGAAGGTGAAGAAGAAGTCTAAGAAGATGCTACTGCTGGCGCTTCTCATGCTGATGGTATATGGGTCCTTGGCTCATATGATGAAGCCCTTAGTTTTGCCCATGTTCCCTATTGATCACTTGGTTGTGCATGAAAGTAATGTTTTCCATGGGGGTTCCAAACAGCTTCCTCTTTTTCAGTTGGATCAGCTTATGGCATTGGCTCTTCATGGTGAGAAGTGTGCTCATGAGTGTGATTCTTCTCAAGCTGAACAGATATGGTCAAGCTGGGTTCATCCACCTCAAGCAGCATCAAAGTCACATACATCCGGATCTTCACAAAGCCAAGAGAAGAGGAACAAGAGGAGAGCTAGCAAGTCTCCACAGACATCTGGATCCTCCCACCACTCCACTTAATAAAAAGGTACCACATCCTACTCATTATTTATACCACTGCATTTTTTTAAGTTTTGAATTTTATTTTGTTGCTTCTCTCTCTCATTGCTGTCATTACACAAGGGTCTGTGTAATTTAAATGTGGGGAAGAGAATTGGGGTTTGACTTTTTATTCTGTTTTCTTAGTTTTTTATTTTCTTTCATCTTGAGTCAAATGCATATCATGCACTCATCTAAGGCATAGAAAAACACAAAAAATCAAAAAATTTGAAAATTTTTGCATATTTTTGCAAACCAAAAAGAAAGCATGTAGTTGCATTTCATTCTTTTAAGATTGAGTCTAGTGTTGACATATAGGTTGCATTGCATTTGCATAGGGCATAATGATTAATTTTCCTTGTAAAGTGCTTAGAGTTTAGAGATGATTTCAGTGTTTAAGTGATAAGTTGTTTGATACATCATAAGAAAGCTAGAAGTTAAGACTGAATTGCTAATTTTGATCATCTCATCTCATACTGAAAGCATTTGTTCTCTGAAAATCAACTCTATCAACTTGAACTTTAATTTGGACTTTTAATTATCATATCTTATGCAATGAAAAGTGTATTCATGGCTACCATATACATATTTGGATCATCTTTTTCCTTTTTACCACTCTTGTTGATCCAAATAGCTGATCCTCATACTTATGGGACAGTTAATCCACTCCCTTAACCAAAACTTCCTTTTGAGAGCTGTGAGGCCTTTGCATATCATTTTTGATTTGTCTTGGCAAAAAGTGTTAGGAATAAGGCTGACAATGATAAGCTCTCTTGTAGATATCAGCTTGCATCTTGAGCTTGATTCTAGGTTAGGAGTTTTGGGTTAAAAGGGTAGAGTTAAGTGGTTTGAACTTCATGTATATATGCTTTGAAAGAAAAAGGTAAAAGTTTGAAATGGTAGAAAGGGGGAAACAGTTAACATTGTGGTTAAGTAAAAGAAAGTAAAAGCTCTAAGTGTTTAGAAAGAATGGCGCCAACAACTTAAAAGTTTTGAAGGGTCAATCCAAAGAAGATATCAGGCCCAAAGCAATCCACCAAAGATGAAGAAGGCACCAATGCAACAAAGAAGAGCAAGTACCAACCAAAAAGAAGCAACCACACAAGCAAAAAGGAGAAGTTTCCCCAGCCATGAAGAAGGGTAAAAGGGTAAAGCTTAGGAAAAGGGTAGACTTAGGGATTCACTTTTGGGTTTAGAAGTGTTTAGGATTCATCTTTGGGTATAAGGGAGCTATGAATTACATGCATAAGTGTGCTTTTACCTTTAGCATGTTTCCTAAGATAGAATCATTTTCATTGAGTGATCCCTTATGTTTGAGAACCCTTTGCTTGAATGAGATCATTTTTATCTCATGATCTTACCCTTTGAACCAAATGTCTTCACTTGATTTGTATAAGCATGATTCATGGTTTTGAGCTTAATTGAATGTTATAGAGTTGATTGATTTGAGCATTTGCCTAAGTTGAGATTTGAGATCATTTTGAAACACGATGAGCATGGCTAAGTTCTTTAAAGTATAACCAATTATGTTTGCATCCCACAACTAGGCACTTAAGCATTGATACTATCTCTTTACCTTTGCATTTTTGGATTTGAATGCCCACCTTCAAACCCCACTCTCTCATTTGTTCTTATTTGCTTGAGGACAAACAAAAAGCAAGTGAGGGGGTGCTGATATATCTTGTATTTACACCATTAATGCTTGCATTTAATGCATGTTTTGGTTCTCTTTTGCATGTTTTCCTTATCTTTTGTCCTATTTTCTTCTTCTTTTAGACTTAGGTTGCATTTAGGATGTAGTTTGCATTTTCTTTGCATCATGGATATTTTTAGGTACTCATGGAGCTACAAGGAGCATGGAGGAGCTTTGGGAGTTGACCAGGAAGCTGGCTGAGCTGAAATGGAGCAGAAGGAACCAAGGCAGACGATCTCTGCAGAGCCTATCGGTCAAGACACAAGGCCTATCGGTCAAGGAGTGACTGATAGAAGGCCTATCGATCAAGCCTATCGGTCAGAGAAGTGACCGATAGAAGTACACCGTATGGATTTTGGTCACCCTATCGGTCATCTTCTAGACCGATAGGATCCCTATCGATCACCCTATCGGTCCCAACTGACCGATATGAACTCAGTCCGGAGCTGCCTTTTATTACACTTTTGCCATTACTTTAGGGTTTCCTCTTTTTATGTATAAATACTATTTTTCTGGAGATTTTCGAGCAGTCATGTCATATCACTGTTCTTGAGTTATTTTTCTGAGTTTGTAAGATAAATTTCTTGCTTTATTTAATATAAGTTTGTATTTACCATTAATCTTTCCTTAATGTCTCTTTTAATCATGATTAACATCTTTTCCTCTTGTGATTTGGTGTTAAACATGAGTATAAGTCAGTAGTTTTCTTAGGGTTCTTAGATGTGGTAGATTAAGAGGATTTAGGGATTGATTAAGGTTTGTTTAGTACTTTATAACATGGGTTCCTCTCTATTGATCTGTTCTTAAGGTAGATTTGTCTTGATCACACTTATCTAGGATTTTAGCTTTCTCTTATGCCTACCAAGTGTTTGATGAAATGTTGATCTTGTTTGATAGAGGATTTACTGGCCTTGGCTCTAGAGATTAACTGTTTGAGGAGCATTTTGACATGAATAGAGTTGATTATTAATGCTTGTTGAGTGTTTTAGCACTAATGAGAGTTAGTTCTTGTTAAGGTGTTTAGCAAAGGGCTATTTATCAAGAGATTGGACTTAGCTTGCTTGTTTGTGAACTCTATGTCTAGGAACCACCATTGCTAGCTTGTTTGCTTGATAAATGCTGTTTGAAACAACCTTAGTTAGTCTCTGAATTCCCCAAAATCAATAACCACATCTAGGAACTTGCTTTCTCTTTATTGAATTTCGAATTTGCTATTTACTCTGTTTATTTGCTCTGTCTTGCTTCTTTGATCATTGCTAAACTGTCTCTTTTGAGTTCTCTTTGGTTATTGATCACTTTAGGTTGTTAGTTTAGTTGCTTAGGCAACAAAAACTCTCTTTGCTTGCTTGACTTAAGGACTTCTGCTTGCAACTCTTTTGCTATTCAACAACTCCCCATGGATTGAGATAAAACCCATATACTACAACTGATTTAAATACAGGGGTGATTGACCAAGAGAACAAAACCTCTCTATCATCAATGAAAAGCATGGCTGTGCTTTGGCAAAATCCTAAGGGTCAAAAAACAACTTACACATACAAAGGAAGATTCCCATCTACCCAAGACCTATAAGAAATGTTCCTAACTCTAGCTAATCAATGTAAACCCGCATATGCTACCCTTTTTAGAACTTTAAACCCAAATAGAAACCCAAAAATTCTTCTCTTTTAAGGTCTTTGGAGGACACTTCTTCTTTGATCTTCATGTGGTAGTGGTTTTCATCTTTGAACTTGGCTCCTTTAATTTGTTGATGTTGGTGGTGCTTTCGCCTTTGGCTTTTTGAATTACTTGCTTTTCACTTCTTGCACCTTCTTTTCTTTTGCTTTGAGCATTCTCTTTATTTTGAATTATGAACCGCCATTTCCACTATTGCTTATGTCACACTCCTTTTCTTTTTGCCTTGACTTCTTTTCTTCTTTGCTACTCTTTAAACCAAATCCAAAATAAATCCCAAACTATTTCCCAAAATTCCTAGCTTATCTAACTCAAGAGTGAGCTAGTTCTACAATGGAAATACTTCCCTTGTAGTTCCAACCCAACACTTTTTGCTAAGCAACAACAATGAAGGAAAGAGGCCTCACAAATCACATACTATTAATGTTTTGGCTTGAAAGAAGGTTTATTTAAGGGTAAATGGACCTTTTTAAAGAGTTGCAAATGAGAATAAGAAGGTCCAAATATTCTAAGGTAATCCATGACATCAACCGCAAATGCATAAGACATGATAATTGCAAATTCAAATTAGGTTCCACTTAAACAAAGGTTGAAATCATTTCAAAACATGCTTCAGTTTCAAGTAAAGCTCACAAAATTGCAAATTCCAAAAGTGATTCAGTTTTATTTCTAGTTCAACATCAAATGCATCAAAGAATTAAAAACAAGGGCTTCATTTTCATAAACTACTAGCATTAACAAAGATGTACTATCATGTTCCCAAATTAAACAAGCAAGCTAGTCCTAGATAAATGCATAAAGGATATATATCCTATATGAATGCATAAAGATCAAACTCTTTTTGTGAAGCATTTTCAAAAAGTTTTCAATTTTTTTTTTTGGTTTTTTCAATGCTTTAAATGCTATGCAAATGTGATGCATGGTTTCTAATCTATGATGCAAATATACACTCCCCCCCAACACTTAAATTACACAGGCTCTGTGTAATAAAAATGGTGAGGAGAATGCTCACAATCAACCAAGAAAGTAATCTCATAAATTAAAAAAATAAAAATGCATGGTATTTATAATGGTTTAGAGGGGTGTACCTTACTTCAGGTGGAGGAGTTGTGAGAGTCTGAACTCTCAATGACATGGGAAGGAGTATGTTATCTATCCCTTATCTTCCTTCCTTTACGCCTTGAAGATGGCACATGAGAGGAGTGTCTCGCCGGTGCAGCTACATTTTCTCTTGGCCGCTGAACAACTTGAAAGGAGTGTCTCTCTTGGACTGTGGCTTCATGTTCATCTTCAGACATGTTGTCATCAGCTGATCCTCCCCTTTGTGGCTCTGTTTGAACCGCTTGAGCAGCCTTCTTTGCTGTTGAAGATCCTCTCAACTTCTTCTTTAGCTTCTTCACCTTCTTCTTAAGAGAATCCACTGAATTTTTGCTAGATTTGGCTGACTTCAGCAGGCCTCGGATTGCCTTGTCCTGGAAGTTATTCCATCTCTGAAGAAGCCTTATGTGCTCATGGGAAGCTATTGAAGATTCAGGTGTGCAAATCACATCATAAGGGTCAAACGTATAAGGGTGGCTGTCATAGTCTTCATGTTCATGCGCCTCTCTTCCTTGATGCTGAACCTCTTGTTCTTGATATTACTCTTCAATATCCTCTTCCACATCTGAATCCCTGATTGTGCTCATGTTCCTGACTTTGCTTGGCCTCATCAATGGAGGATCAGTCCTAGGATCATAGAGCTCATCTTTAGTTGGCATAAACTGGATATTCTTATAAGAAGTGAAGTTTGTAAGGCGCGGCTTGGGTAATAAGATCTTCTTCTTCTGGTCTTCAAGCTTAAACTGATAAGCATAATCAGTTTCCACAGATCCTGAGAGGTAGCCAATCTTGCTGAGGTAAAAAACATCAATAGAGATCATGCTCACATCTGGTGTTCCAAGCCTTACGCCAGCACCAAGCAAGATGGGAGTAATTAAGCCTCCAATGGCTATCTTAGGCTTCTTCTCTATGGTGTTGAAAGCTCTTTGTTGGCATGCAAGGAACTGCTTCATCAGTATAGTGATAAGACCAACTCCTAGGCGTTCTCCATGTATCTTGCCATGCCTTGTCTCCATCATGATATTCTTCAAGCCATTCACTAGCAATTCCATCTCTTCCTCCTTGACCATGTTTTGCTATTTTCTGTAGAAGATTTTGCTTGTGATGACTCTATGAACATATCTGATAGCTGGATGGCAGATGCTTTCACTCCTTAGATGACCAGCCTTGTAAGCATCATTCCCTATCTCCTCCCAAACATGCTTGAGCTCATTGTATTTGAAGCTCATAGATTTTGCTCTTGAACCTTGATCAAAGCCAAATATCTTCTCTAGCTGAGTGAGTCACATAGTGTACCATGCACTGTTGGCTCTGAATTTGATGAACCCATTGCCATAGTCTTCTTCTTTCTCATCATACTCTCCATCATACTTGTAGAAGTAGACCTTAAAACTTTCAAGGAATTTACAAGAGAGTTGCTTATATGTGGGGTACCCAAGACTAGCAAAATTCTCAAGCCCAATGTTGCTTAACAGCTCATCCACTTCAGACTTGATTCCCAGCTCATCCAACAGACCATGGCAAGCATATCTAGTTGGAGCAAAGTCCACTCTCCTCATCGCCTTCGTGTAGTTTCTAAGCTTAGGTGCTGCATCTTGAACTTGCTCTGTGATGTAGGAGTTTACTCTACTTCAAATCCTACACATACTCATATCATTGTAGTATGTCGGTATCAATCCAAATGGGCAAAGTAAGCAATCCGGAATGCAATAGACTATCTAATTCAAGCAAGCAGTGATTAGATGAAGTGAACTATGATTCTAATAGCTAGAGAAACTCCAAATGAACCAAAGCAAACAAAGCAATACCAATAAACTAAGGCAAGTTCGAATTCAGACAATCAAAAAACAAGTTAGGCTTAAGATAGGGTAATTGATCAAAGATGACTTTCAGCTTATTTAGTGATGCTTACAAACCCACAACAAGCTATTCAGGCATAGAATTAACAGCTATGACTAGCTCAATCCCTTGAATACTAATCACTTTGCTAAACACATATTCAAGACAATTTCCATTACTGAAATAGATGATTAACAAGCATTAAAAGCAACTAATCCAATTCTATATTGCCAATCTACTCTCTAGACATCTAATTCCTTAGGCTTAGATAAGTAAATCTCTTACGTGACTCATTCATGCATTTCATCAAACACTTATCAGGCATAAGAGAACCTTAGGATCAAGATCAACTTAGCAAGGGCTAATCTAGCATTAGACATAATCAATAAGAAGGAACAATAACATTTAGCACTAAGCAATCACTAATCAAGCCTCAAATCTCCTTATCTCTATCCTATCTCAAACCCTAAGCAACCTACTCACTAATATTATTATTAGCCAAAATCCAAGGCAAAGGAGAATGACTAATCATGATAAGAATGAAGATAAACAACAGATTTGATAGAAAGAACGAGATTCAAAACAGAAATTACAAGGGTTCAAGGAAAAACACAAAGGATAAAGCTAATATCTAAAGGATTAAGAAGAAAAAAAGATCTCCCTAATGTTTTTGGGTCACAACATATATATAGTTTTCAGGAAAAACCCCTAGTAAACTGGAAATAAACCAGAAAATAGCTGCTTATGACGCCTTGTATCAGCCGGTTACATTAACACGCTGATCGATATAGGTCAGTTGAGGGTCGTATCGACCAAGTATGGTTGATACACTGATTGGTACAGTTGCCTCTGGCTAAGGCTTATCGGCTTGTCTCCTCGGTATGATGGTCGATACAATCACCCTTTTTCTAAGGCATATGGAGCAAAACTACATCGATACTCTGCTGGATACATGCCCTGGTTTGTGTATTGGTTTACTCCACATCGATGCGTATGTCGGTACAGATGTCCTGAAGATGGTGTATCGGCTAGAGCAGCTCGATACCATTTGACTTACCCTGTCCTGTCGTATCGACTTGGGTCCTCGATATGCACCTCGGTATGACTTATTGGCTCGTATCGACATAAGATGTCGATATGTTGCTCGGTATGCTCCGTATCGACTTGGTAAGTCGATACGCTGCTCGATATGGGGCCTTCTTGCCTTGGTCTCTTCGCCAGATCACTGCCAGAACTTCTTCCAGCCCTCAAACTCCTTCATTGCACCTGCCAAGTGCTCAAAATCCACCAAATATGCAATGCAACTCCCTAACTGCACTCTAAATCCTAAATGGATGCAAGTGAGACATGAACATGCAAGAAAGGATGTTTATATGCTGAAACTAATGCTAAATATATGCATATCATGGAGTAATTATGGTGTATATCACTCTGCTTCATCAACAGGCTTTTTACCCTCTGCTCTGTCTCTTGCATGTGCACTTGAGTCCAGAATTTCCTCATCTCCTCTACTGCTAGACATAGTACCTGAAAACACAAGGTTTGAAGCAAAAAATTTGCAATATGTTCCATTAGAGCACTGTGCAGAAATGTTTTTTCCAAATATCAAACATGCACAGAAAAATTCTATACAATTTCACACTGAATGGCAACAGACAGAGGCGAATTTAGCAAAACATTTTATCTCAAAAGGAT
Source organism: Thlaspi arvense (assembly GCA_911865555.2). Classification (NCBI taxonomy): domain Eukaryota; kingdom Viridiplantae; phylum Streptophyta; class Magnoliopsida; order Brassicales; family Brassicaceae; genus Thlaspi; species Thlaspi arvense. The sequence continues at coordinate 20,894,173 of OU466860.2, forward strand.
GAACACAAAGAAAATTAAAATTCAAGAAGTAACAAGCAGCGATTTAACCTAATTCAAGCATATGCAGCAAAAATGTCATCTTCTCTACACCAAATTATAAACATGCACCATATTCAACATTGTTACACTAATATGAAGCATCTAAATGGTGAATATGCTGGAAAAACAATAACATGCAATGATTTATCCAAAATCTAAACAATATATCAAATTAAGAACAAAATGAGCATTTCCCAAACATTTTAACCATAAATCCTTGCAATAAAGACAAAACAGAGCAATGCAACTAACAAAGATTAAGCAAGATGAAACTAAGGCAATTACTAAGCAATGACTAAGCAAGATGAGTACTGAAATTAAGCAAGCAAAAGGAACTAAGCAAAGCAGTTTCAAAACAACCAACGGAAAGCAAGATCTAAGGTTCTAAGCAATAATGGTCAAGTGGTTTTCACGAGTGACTATGAGGATTTCTAAACAAAGGCAAACACCAAGCATTCATAAGCAAGCAATTCTCAATGTTGTAGTCCTAGACAAGATATCTAAAGAAAGCTCATCCTAGTGGTTAATAGGTAAACCCAATTCAACAAGACTAGAGTGTCAAACCCATTTTTGATGGTGTATTCTCTAATCATGAGCATAAAGAGCAGAACCATGGAGCCTAAAAGATGAACTGATCAAGTAAACATTTCTCACTCAAGCAAGAATTCAGATCACCCAATCAATCTTTTGAACCATATAGGGATCTATGCACCTAACTCAACCAATCAAGAATATAGATTCAAGCTCACAATTGTAAATATAACAATGCTAAGCAAAAAAACATGATTTAAGCAAAAGCATGTTCTTCTAATCATACTATCTAACCATCAAGCAAGAGACTCATAACCAGCACTATCTAGCCCTAAGTGAATCATCTAGCATGGTGAACTATCACTTTGGTGTCACTGAACAAAGGAAACATAGATCAAGCTCAACTATCTAGCAAAATAGGCGAATCATGCAAAAAACAAGACTTAAAACCATCAAGTGAATCATATGCATCAACAATACCATACCCAATCAAAAGGGAGAATCTTTATGAAGAATAATCACTTTGAAAGAGAAGAAAACAACAGAGAATAAACTAATCAAGCCTAATCACCCCCTAATCACATCTTAATCATCACTTTCCCTACATAGAACCCAAATCTAAGGTAAACTACTCACTAATCATGTTTAATCTTATTTGATTAGAGTTAAACATGATTAGATGAGATTAAATGCAAGATAATGAAAACTAAACTACCACGGTGCGAAATCTAAGATCAGAAGACAAGATTAAACCATAGAAATATAAACTTGATTAAAGAAAATAAGAGTTTACAAATCTAAGGCAAATCACCCTTTTAAGATGATGATCAAGATGAGATAAGGTTTTAAAAAGATAGGACATCATGACAAAGTTTGGTGGCTTCCCTTTCATAGTAGGGAACCAAAAAGGAAGGGAAAATCTTAAAATAAGATAAGGTCTGCGATAAAATCCGATCAAACACACGAATAAGTTGTATCGGGGTGGTATGGACGGTGTTCTGCTCGATGCACCACTCCGATATTGTCCATGCAGCTTGTATCGGCTTGTTCATGCTTTCCCGGCTCGATGCGGCACCTCAATGTAGACAGTGCCTTAGGCTCCATGAATCAGACCACTTCTTCACGCATTTTGGCTTGCATCAGGCAGACTCCACAGAGGTTTTGCTCGATGCTCCATCTCGATATGAGACCAGACTTGGCAAATCTTCTTCTTTGGCATTTCTTCGAACATGAGCTGCTTCCCAAATTCCAAGAACCTCCAAAAGTACCTGAGAAACACCATAAACATGAAAATATATGCAATCCTACACTATATGCGTGCAATGTTACTTCTATGTACAAATGAGATTAAAATGTTAAACTAGTATGCAAAAACAAGAGAAAATATGCATGAAATGCAATTTAAAATGCTATAAAACAGCAAGCTATCACGAATTTACATAGAGTATCTAAAACATTTTTTGCAAAATTTTGATGTAAGCATATAAGATAAATGAACTAGATAAAGTGAAATATCTCGTTATCAATTCACAAATTTCTTCAAGTGGATTGAAAATGTAGGTCACCCCATTGGTGTATACACCATGTTTACCAACTTAGAACTGTATATTGCAAAAGTCACCATCGTATACGTGGTATATTCATATATTCCATAGTTTATTTGAGTGTTCTATCTCAACATGTAAAGGAGAGAGACTATATCGTAGATTCCTAGCACCCATCACATATCTGTTTACGCCTTTTTGGGAACAGAACAGGCCTGAAAAATTATCACTCTTTCCAGAATCCATGTGCATAATGTAAAATCAGGAATATCAAGAACTATGAAATGAACGACACACAAATAAAAAATGCACACTTCCAATGCATTTATAAGAAATCTTTTAAACAATTTTTTTGTAGATTTGTTAAATCAGTTTAATTCAATGTCACAATAGTAATTTGACATTCACCAATTTCTAATCTACCTAACACAGTACCAACTGTGTTCACTCACCAAGAACCCTAACCTCACTTAGTCTCTCGATAGTGTTTTTCCCTTAGGTAGCGGTAGCCTAAATTCCCAAACTCCATTATATTCATGAGACCCAAATTCAGGTCGATCAGGTCTAACCATAGCCTAAATTCCCAAACTCCTATATATTCTTGTCAAAACGTCAAATCTCCTCGGGGAGCATTCAATTCTCCAAATATTTTGAATCACCAAGTTAGGCAACTATGTATCTCCCTTGATCCTCATGTACTTCTTCTTTGCTGATGCCACGTCAGTTGTTCCACAACTGCTCCTTTCCCGCTTCATATGTGTAACGCACATCGGTCAGTGTTTCAGCAAATCTAAACTTACAATCTTTTCCTTTTTGTATGAATGTGAACACTCAAGTAACCTGCAAAATCAGACTCAAGAACCGCATAGAAGATAAAAGACCATAATGAATTCATGAGACACAAATTTTCATTAAAAACAAATGCATAAAGTTCAAGGCCAAAGAAGCTTCAACCAGTAGTATAGCTTAACAGAAAGCAACGTACTTAAAAAAGAAAACAAACAAGGTAGACTAAGTCTAAAACATAAGCAAAAAAGACTTAATAGACAAGATTCAAATCTTATCAATCATCAACACCAGCTTCTGGACTCCCTCTTGATCCTCACTGCAAAAAATATGGATATTGATAGCACATTAAGATAGCACGGTTTTTGTTAGTGCTATTTAAAATGATATGTTTATCTGTGGTACTCTATTATAACACTTTAAGAATGCTAAGCAGCTAAATGGTTAAGCGGTAAAGCCATTTTTTTTCATTGAGCACCAAAACTCTTAACAAAATTTTGGTTTTGAAGAAATCTATCCCCGAAATTTTGGATTTTAAATCTTTTTCTTAGGTTTTTTGTTCTTTCCAAGTCTCCGATGTATTCTCTCCCTCTCTCACTGTCGCTCTCCTTCATCTGACTCTCTCTAAAAATTAAACCTCTCTTTATCTCTCTCTCTCTCTCACCGATGATCTAGTCTATCATCGTGGTTATTTTCTCGTCTTTGTTACCTCTCTTTACGGCCGTCAGATCTGCTTCTGCACCCTAGGGTTTTCTCGGAATCTCAGCCGAGCCAATGAATTCCTCTTTGTGGATCTCGTTCACTGATCCTTAGAATTCCTCGGCCGTAATATCGAGATTCGAACCAGAGATTTATCAAACTAGAAGGATTGGTTTAATCCGATTTACTATCCATGAGAAGAGAAGTAACATTATTGAAAATAGCTGACTTGTAGGTTTAATCCGATTTACTATCTATGAGAAATAACATTATTGAAAATAGCTGATTTGTTAACACTACAGTCAAAGTTAGTGCTTTTAATTGATGACATGTAAATGTGACATGTCAAACTTGCTAAAATAAATGAAATGTTTTGATTGATTGAATTAAAATTATAGAAATTGTGAAATTAAAATATATATAAACTAGATTATATTTATAACACTAAAATTAACAAATTTAAATTAACAGACAATAAAAGTTATTATAATTTCAATTTTTTACATATATTCATAATTTCATAAAATATAATTACGAAAAAATTTCAACAATATATATATATATATTATAATTTAATATAAACAAAAAAATAATACTAAATTATCCAATAGAATAATAAAAATTCTATTTATTAATAATACTTGAAGTATGATATATTTTTATTTCGGAAAGTTATTAAATTACAAAATATATTAATATCATCTAAACAAGTTTTAAATAAAAAATTATTAAATAATACAATTTTAAATAAAATAGAATCATGATAAAAATAATTAAAAAAATAAAATATTAAAAATAATAAAAAAATAATCAACTTTTATTGAATTGTTTTAAAAAAACATAATTTTAAATAATTTTTCTTTTCAAACCAATATTTACTAAATGAATAAAGTATATACAAATTATTATTTTATAATATTGATCAGACCATATATTTTTTTATAACTTTTATCATCTTTTTATTGTTGTTTTCTAAAATATACATAACTTATGTTACTATTTCATCTTATCTCTTATCATATTTTAAATAAAAATAAATTTTATATCATATGTATATATATATATATTTATTTTCATTGTATATCAAAATTTTGAGAACATAAATAAAATGAAAAATAACCGAATGAAAGAATAAATTATAATAAGATGAAACAATATGAATAAGAAATAAAAATAGAAGTATATAAAAATACATCTCTCGCATTTTGTTTTACAAAGTCACTTAAAAACTTTTTCATCTAGGAGCCGTATTCTAATTTTTTACAAGTACGCATACAGACATAAATATTAATTGTACATTAGTTGAAGTCACATGCGAACTTTTTCGTGCATGTATTTTGTTAAGATTGATTACATACTAATTTTTATTTTAATTATTATATAATATATATTCTAAAAAAATATCTATCTATTCTAAGTGTAGTGAAGTGGTTGGTATATCCGCACATGCGTGCCAACCATCTATCCGCTCTTAAGAATATGTAAAAATAGTAAAAACTAATTCAGTTTAATTTGTAATAAATCAAGAAAAATATATACTTAAAATTTATTATATATGCATTTGTAAATTCATATTCTGTAAGACGCAAAATAGCATATTGTAGATTGTGTAAGGAGAAATAAAGCATATTATAGAAATATTCAAAAATTATTATAAAAATTTAATTATTACTAGATGGTTGGCCTGCACATATGTGCGGGTATAGTTTTTTTGATGTACACAGTTATTTGTAATATTTAAATTTTAAACATTTGTATGTTTGTATATATATATATATATATTTCTTTTTTTAATATTTCACAAACTTCTTTCTGAAATCAATGTATTTTAATTTTTTTTATTTTTATAATGCTTGTAATAGTATATAATCATAAATATAAAAGTTATGTTAAATAATAATTAAATTTTTATAATATTAATATGCTTTATTTCTCCTTACACAATCTACAATATGCTTTTTTGCGTCTTACATAATATGAATTTGTAAATACATATATAATATATTTTAAATATATATTTTTTTATTTATTGCAAATTAAACTGAAATAGTTTTTACTATTTTTACTTATTTCTAATAGCGGATAGATGGTTGGTACGCATGTGCGGGCATACCAATAACTTCACTACACTTAAAATAATAAAGATTCTTTTAAAAATATAAATTGGATAATAATTAAAATAAAAATTAGACTGTAATCAATCTTAACAAAATACATGCACAAAAAAGTTCGCATATGTTTTCAACTAATGTACAAATAATATTTATATATGTACGCGTATTTGTAAAAAAACTGAAATATGGCTCTTACGTGTTAAAATATTTTTAAGTGACTATATAAATATAAAATAAAGGGCGAGAGATTTATTTTTATATATTTCTATTTTTTATCTCTTATTCATATTATTTCATCTTATTATAATTTATTCTTTAGTTCGGTTATTTTCAATTCATCTATGATCTCAAAATTTTGTATATACAATGAAAACAAAATTATGTATATATATATTAATATGATAAGAGAAAAGATGAGATGGTAACATAAGTTATGCACATTTTAGAAAACAACAATAAAAAGATGATAAAGGTTATAGAAAAATATATGTTCCTATTAATATTATAAAATAATAATTAGTATATAATTTATTCATTTAGTAAATATTGGTTTGAAAATATTTGTTTTTAAATTACTTAAAAAAATCAATTAAAGTTATTTATTTTTATTATTTTTAACATTTTATTCTTTAAATTATTTTTATCATGATTGTATTTTATTTACAATTGTATTATCTAATAACTATTTTATTTAAAACTTTTTAGATTTAATTAAAAACTTTCTAAAATAAAAATGTACCATACTTAAAGTATTATTAATAAATAAAATTTTTACTATTCTATTGGATAATTTAATATTATTTTTTTATTTTTATATGAAATTATAATATATATATTGTTGATAAATTTTCGTAATTATATTTTATAAAATTATGAATATATGTAAAAAATTGAAATTATAATAACTTTTATTGTCTGTTAATTTAAATTTGTTAATTTTAGTGTTATAAATATAATCTAGTTTATTTATATTTTAATTCCATAATTTCTATAATTTTAATTCAACCAATTAAAACATTTCGTTTATTTTAGCAAGTTTGACATGTCACATTTACATGTCATTAATTAAAAGCACTAACTTTGACTGTAGTGTTGACAAGTCAGCTATTTTCAATAATTTTACTTCTCAAATAATATGTAGTGGATTTAACATAACTTTTATATTTGTGATTATATGTTATTACAAGCATTATAAAAATAAAGTTTTTAAAATACATTAGTTTCAGAAAGTAGTTTGTGAAATATTAAAATAATATATATACAAACATACTAATATTTAAAAAAACTAATCAATATTTTAATATTATAATTAATTATGTATATAAAAAAAATTATATCCACACATATGTGCAGGCAACCACCTAGTAGTCTAATTATATTGTGATTGTATCTTGGTTTTGGTAATCGTATACAAACCAATTGTAACACCAAATGTTCAATAAAAAATAGATTCATTTTCACGGGTTCTATGTAACACCCGCACTCTTTCCTCGATAGTAAACCGATAGTGATGGATTAAGATAACCGTCCACGTCTTAAACTAAACGCATTATCTTTTCATAAGTCCTAGAATCTAAGATGCTTTGTTAAACAAACAACTCTACACTAAAAGCAATATTCAAACATTTTGACTTACCTAAACTGCTAGAAGTATTCAGAGAGTAGATGAATAGGATGGAGGGATGAGTAATTTAGATTATCCAGGAGAATAAACCTAAAGTATCCCATTAATACACCACAACTTAACAAATGCTAAGTTCAAGCCTAAAACAGCACCACAGAAAGTCCTAAAGACTTCACACACAACCTAACAGTCCTCAGATGTCGCCACTGTGTATCACCTGGACCACACAATGATGACTTACACCCTGGCACTTGGAATGAATCCGTTGAGGAGTATAGTCGCTATATGACTATCCTGTCGGCCATGCCTTGGGAGTGCTAAGTACGTCTAGCCGCTCTCACATAGCATATTAGTCTATGCTGTCCCCTTCTGGATAGCCCCACATGATGTCAGGTCCCTCAGTACCCCTCCGCCTTTTGCCACACAAGGCTCACGACAATCACACACAAAATTCTCAACTCACGATCTCAACTTATCATCTCAACTCATCGCCTCAACACATCGTCTCAACAGATTCTCCACTCGGATCTATTGATCATGGTTTTCACACCATATGATCTCACTCCTCATCTTGAATCACACAGTCTCAATAATGATCTCACACAATACCATATTAAGTATCTAACCTCTTTACAACTAGGTGATCAAATAACAAACAAGTGGAAAACACATCAATCAATCATATCAAACGTGATACAGAAGCAATGTTCGGTTTAATCTCCTGCAACTTCAATTTCACTACCCTAAACACATCTAGGCGATCCACACAATCAACAACATCCTAAATAAGACCTAGCTCAGACTCAGTTCTAAAGCAGAAAATAGTTTATGCTTGGTTTAATCCCAAACTATGCATTCAGAAAAGCATATCACACAATATTCAAGCACATATTCATTCTCAGCTTGGCCTAGGTGGCGAAGGAGGTGGCAAGGAGAGGTAAGGAGTATCGAACATGGCCAGGTACCCCACAACGGCTCGCCACACCAGGTTGATCCACGTCTTGAGCTGATGCAGCGGCGGCAGCGATGGCGTATTACTGTGGAAGGAGTCCAGCTTGCTGTCGATGTGCCACACTGGAGCAGAGCATCTAGCCGGAGCTGCAACGGGTCCGTCCCGGAGGTGGTGGACGCAAGGCTCCTCGGTGGCGGTGGCGGCAGGTGAAGGCGTCCAGTCCGAGAAGGGGTTGTGCCTCCGCGGACGGCTGGAGCGGGTGTCAGATGGCTGGTAAAGTGAAGATGGCGAACAGCTGGACATCGTGGCAAGGAGAGAGAGAGAGAGAGAACGGCGAAGAGAGAAAGAAAAGAGAGAGAAAGAAAAGAGAGAGAAAACGGTGGCAGCGAGAGAGAGAGAGAGCTTGACGCCGGAACAAAGAGAGGGAAGAGAGTTCTAGGGTTCTCAGTTCTCTAGTAGTTTAGAATGAAGAAAATAATAGGAAAAGGTTCTCTATTTATACCCATTAGAAAACTTGGGCAGGAAGTAGAGATAATCACGAAAAAGGAAAGGATAATTATTAGAAAGAATATTTACAAATCCTTTTTGGAATAGTTCATTAATATCACATTAAAAGTGTAATATTTATCTAAACCAAGAAATATTTATCTCTTGAAGAGAAAAGGAAATATCGAAAAATGGGAATTGGACCTTAAACCGTTTCAGTTTGGGTTTGAATAATAAACGGGCCTGGTTTGAAAAACCGGGGCCTTACAATTCTCCCTCTCTTAACAAGAATTCATTCCAAATTCTAAGGCATGGTCTCCACGGGCGGCTTAAAGCGATGAGGTAGACTTGGAGATCATACCAAAGCAAGCTAAATCGAAATATTCATAAAACGCAAGACTCGGAAACAATCATTTCTAAGCAACCTAAACTTTTATTAAAATAATTCAAGCAATCAATCAACACTGAATAACGCTCTTAGTTTAATGCATAAAACAAAAAAATAACTTAATTTCTAAAATGAATCCCCCAAACATCCCCCAACACCCTAAAGCACAGCCTTATTCTAGATCAGTCTTTATGTAGCTTCTCATAGCCACGTCTGGGATTGTAATCATGGTCGCTTGGCACCTCGCTTTTCGACTCGTAGTCACTCTCGTCTTTCTACCTCTGTTCCTCCTCGATATCCTGCTCGACAAGCCGAGCCATGTTAATGATTTGGCTGGCAGATCAAATAAATCCGTCCTCCTCAGGATAATGTATACTTCCGCGGATCTCCGGTCTAAACCCATCCCAGAAAGATATGGCCGCATGGAGATTACAGCAGGGTTCTATGCCATTGTCTCTCATGTCCTGGAGGTAGGCCATGTCTGCTCTACGGAACGCCCACCCTGGCTTAACCGAAGGTAAGACGGCTGAACATCCTGCCTAACAAATGACGCAGGGTTCTTGTGGGGGCGTCCGTGCTTACGTGTTGGCTGGGCCTCATGTGCCATCGCTCTACCAAAAGTGGATCGACACATGCCCCGAGCTTGTACAGCTTCGAGCACGTCTATCGCTAGCGCAGCACTGGCGTTCACCTCCTCCATACTTGGAATTTTTCGAGCAGGACGGGCGAGTCGAGTGGGAACCTTGCTGAGTGGAGTGGTCTGTTTCCGGGCTGTCTCGCGGGTATGAGCCCTGTTTTGGCACGGGAAAGAAAAGCTAAAAGCTAGACGTCAAGTATGCATAGGTGGGCGTTATGAATCAGTTTGTAAAACAAGCTAAGTGCACACATAGGATTTGCAAACACAAAAATTTCTAGGACTGACCCTTCATGACAAAACCGAAGAATCTTAACCTTGGCTCTGCTACTACTTTGTAACACCCGCACCCTCTCCTTGGTAGCAAACCAATAGTGACAGGGTTAAGATAAACGTCTGCTCCTTAATCCAAACACGTTACCTCTTTACAAGTCCCAGGATTCAAGGCACCTTGTGAAACAAACAACTCTACACCAGAAGCAATACTCAAACGTTTTGACTCACCTAACATGCTAGAAGGATCGAGAGAGAAGAGGAATAGGGTGTAGGGATGAGTAATTTATATTACCTAGGTGAATGAACCTACACTATCCCATTAATTCACCACAACTTAACAAACACTAAGTTCAAGCCTAAAACAGCACCATAGAAAGTCCTAAAGACTTCACACACAACATAACAGTCCTCAAAGGTCGCCACTGCGTATCACCCGGACCACACAATGATGGCTTACCCCATGGCACTTAGGATACATACGTTGTAGGCGTATAGTCGCTACACGACTAGCCCGTCGGCCATTCCTTGGGAGCGCTAAGTACGTCTAGCATCTCTCCCAATCATATGAGTGTACACTGTCCCCTTCTGGACAGCCATACATGATGTCGGGTCCCTTAGTACCCCTCCACCTTTTGCCACACACGGCTCACGGCAATTACACATAAAATTTTCAACTCACGATCTCAACTTATCGTCTCAACTCATCGTCTCAACTCATCGTCTCAACTCATCGTCTCGACATATTGTCTCAATTGTTCACCAAGAACAGATTCTCCACTCGGATCTATTGATCATGGTTTCCACACCATATGATCTCACTCTTCATCTTGAATCACACATAGTCTCAATAATGATCTCACCTAATACCATATTAAGTACCTAACGTCTTTACAACTAGGTGATCAAACAACAAACAAGTGGAACACACATCAATCAATCATATCAAACGTGATACACAAGCAATGTTTGTTTCTCAAACCTAAACACATCTATTTAATCCACACAATCAACAACATTCTAAATAAGACTTAGCTGAGACTCTGTTCTAAAGCAGAAAATAGTTTATGCTTGGTTTAACCCCATATGCATTCAGAGAAGCAGGACGCGCAATATTCAAGCACATATTCATCCTTACCTTGACCTAGGTGGTGAAGGAGGTGACGAGGGGAGGTAAGGAGTATCGAACATGGTTAAATTCTCCACGACGGCTAGCCACACCGGGTGGATCCGCTTCTCGGGCTGGTGCAGAGGCGGCAACGATGGCGGATGTCTGCGAAAAGAGTCCGGCTCGCTATCGATGTGCCACACCAGAGAGAAGCGTCTAACCGGAGCTGAGACGGGTCCGTACCGGAGGTGGTGGAAGAGAGGCTCCTCGGCGGCAGTTACATCATTTAGGCTTGCATTTAGTTCATGGTTTGGTCTCCTTTTGCATGTTTTCTTTCTCTTCAGTCCCATTTTCTTCTCCTTTTAGACTTACATTGTGTTAAGGATTGTAGTTTGCATTTTCTATGCATCAAGGATGTTTTTAGGTACTTATGAAGCTGAATGGAGCAAGCAGGAAGTTTGGGACTGGATCAAGGAGCTAGCCAAGCCAAGAAGGAGCAAAAGAAGCTAAGGAAAGCAATCTCTGGAGTTCCATCGGTCAAGGAAACAAGGCCAACGATCTGGCATGATCGATGGGGTGCAGCAGGAGTCCATCGATCAAGACCATCGGTCAAGGAGTGACCGATGGGAATGCATCGGATGCACCATCGGTCAAGGCCATCGATCACTCAAGACCGATAGGAGACAGGGCAAGCCCATTGATCAAGACCATCGGTCAAGACAATGAGTATGGTGATTAGTGAGTAGTTACCTTAGGGTTTCTAGATGTGGTAGATTAGGAGAATTTAGAGGCTTGATTAGGGTTTATTAGTGTACAATATGGTTGATTCCTCTATATTAATCTGTTCTTAAGCTAGATTTGTCTTGATCACTTGAATCTAGAATTAGGCTTTATTTTATGCCCACCAAGTGTTTGATGAAATGCTGATCTTGGTTAATAGAGGATGTACTGGCCTTAGCTCAAGAGATTGACTGTCTGAGGAGTATTTTGACTTGAATAGAGTTGGTTTTGCATGCTTGTTGATTTTTCTAGCACTAATGAGGGTTAGTTCTTGTTAGGATGATTAGCAAAGTGTTATTTGCCAAGAGATTGGACTTAACTTGCTTGATTGTGAACTCTATGTCTAGGAATCAGCATTGATAGCTTGTTTGCCTGATCAGTGATGTTTGAAACAACCTTACTTAGCCTTTGAATTCCCCAAAGTCAATAACCAAATCTAGGAACTTGATTTCTCTTATTTGAATTTCGAATTTTGTTAAGTGCTCTGTTTTGTTCATTGATCATTGGTAAACTGTTCTTCTTTGTGTTTTCTTTGGTATATGATCACTAACGTTGTTAGTTTAAGTTGTGTAAGCAACAAATCTTCTCTGAATTCACCTGACTTAGACCTTTCTGCTTGAAACTCTATTGGCATCTATTCATAACTCCTTTTGGATTGATAAAACCTATGCTATACTACAACTTACTAGTACAAGCATTGGATGACTGAACCAAGTCCTAAAAAGTCTTGTATCAATTTGGCGCTGTTGCAATTGGAGTTATTGTTTGGATCATTAGAGTTTCTAGAATCTTTAAAATCAGGTTTTATTCGTATTTGGTTAGTAATCATCTTTGACTCTCATTGCTGCTTTTCAAGTGTATGAAATTAAGATCAAGGGGCTCTAGCAACTTAGTGGACTTCATAGACAACATCAATCTGTTGGCCAGAGGTAAGAGAGCAAGAAGGCAACATGAAAGACAACAACACTTGGAGAGACTAGGGATGAACAATCAGGAACCACCTGATGTGGATGATATGAGGTTCCAAAGTTCTCAAAGAGCAGCTGGCGCTCAAGGTCTACAAGGTCAGCAAGGAGTTCAGGGCTTGCAAGGAGAGCAAGGCCCTAGAGAAGCAGCTCAAGCTCCAAGAGCAGTCAGACCCATTGGAGCTGGTGACGCCCCCAATGCTTATAACAACAGAACAAGGATCATTCCTCCAGCAGTTAAGAATAATAACTTTGAGATCAAATCTGGATTGATCTCAATGGTCCAGGGAAGCAAGTTCCATGGGTTACCACTTGAAGACCCTTTGGATCACTTGGATAACTTTGATAGACTCTGCTCTCTAACCAAGATTAATGGGGTAAGTGAAGATGGCTTCAAACTAAGGTTGTTCCCATTCTCTCTTGAGGATAAAGCTCACCAGTGGGAGAAAAACTTGCCGCAAGGAAGCATCACTAGTTGGGATGAGTGCAAGAGAGCCTTTTTAGGAAAGTTTTTCTCTACTTCAAGGACTGATAGGATCAGGAATGAAATCTCAGGGTTTGCACAGAAGAACAATGAAAGCTTTGGTGAAGCTTGGGAAAGATTCAAGGGCTACACACTGCATTGCCCACACCATGGCTTCTCACAAGCCTCTCTGCTCTCAACTCTCTATAGAGTCACCTTCCCAAAGATCAGAATGCTCTTAGACACTGCATCTAATGGTAACTTATTATCTAAAGATGTTGATGAAGGATTGGAACTTGTGGAGAATCTTGCACAGTCTGATGGGAATTATAATGAGGAGTTTGATAGAAATCCAAGGAGTGCTAAAGATGAACATGAGTCTACCAAGAAAGAGATCAAAGCTCTGCATGAAAAGATTGATCTACTGCTAAGGGAAAGGAAGGAAGTTCCCTTTGTTGGTGACATGTTTTAGCTTGATGATCAAGAGACTTGCCAAGTTGAGGAGATGAACTATCTTGGTAATCAAAGAGCCTACAATGGGTATGTGAACTACAGACCTAACCCAAATCTATCATACAGAAGCAACAATGTCGTAAATCCTCAAGACCAAGTCTATCCACCTCAACAACAACAGAAAGCTGGCTAAGAAAGACCCTTTGCTTCCTACAACAACAATCAAGGTTTTCAACAGAGGAACAACAACTTCCAACCTAGGGCGCCCTATAACCGTTCGGGATTCAATGCTCTAGCCCCTGCTCAAGCTTCCTCAAGCTTCCAAGATCATGAACTCAAAAGTATAATGCAGTTAGTGCTTCAAAATCAGGTCAATACAACCTTGGATATGAACAAGAAGTTTGCTGAGGTTCATAACAAGATTGATTATGTGCATGTGTAGTTAACCAACAAGTTTGATCGCTTAGCTGCAAGGATGAAAACCTTAGAGAACAACAAAGGAGTTGCAAGTGCACCACGCCCTCAAGGTACTCTTCCTGGCAAATGTGAGAACAATCCAAAGAAATACTGCCAAGCTGTTGAATCTCTTGATGCTTTCACCCCTGAGTAAGATGCTATTATAGATGAGTTTCTGTCCATGATCAATGAGGACATTGATGAACAAAGTGAGGGGGAGGAACTTGTTCAAGTCTCTGATGCTAAGAAGGAAGCCCAAGCTGATGTGTTCATAGCTTATCAACCTAACATTCCATTTACAGGAAGATTCAGAGAGCTATTAGTCAAGAAGTATGAGACTCTCTATGCTTCTCAAATAGAAATAAGAGTTTTAGATGCTGAATAAGAGCTTAGGAAACTGAGAGCTAAGGCTGTAGAACCAGAAGTTAAGGAGCTGAACATCAATAAGCTTGGAGATCCTGGTTGCTTTACACTCCCTTGTGAGACTAAGGGCAAGATCTTCAAGAGCTGTTTGTGTGATTTGGGTGCAAGCATTAATCTGCTGCCATCTTCTACAGCCAAAGAGTTGGGATACACCAAGTTCCAGCAAAGCAATGTCTCTCTTACCGTTTCTGATGGGACAATGAAGATGCCATTAGGAGCTTTGAAGGACGTCCCTATGCAGATAAAAGGAGTGACTATCCCAACTGATTTCTTGGTGTTGGATGTTGAAGGGAAAATCAAGAATGTCATCTGATATATCATGGTTTTTGCTGATTTTTGACCATGATATAAGTCTTGTTTATAGAGTCTTTTTGGTATTTTCTGAGTTCTATAGAGTCTTTGCAGGCCTAGGTACGTTTGGAGCACAACTGTGAGTTTTGGAGCCTTTTGGAGCTATGTTGAAGCTGATGCTGAAAAGACCAAGTCGGACAGCACTATGAAGGAGGGTGTCGATCGACACCCACCTCTTGGTGTCGATCGACACCGATCATGGACGAGCAAAGAGCGTTAAAAACTCTTTTGAAGAGTTTGCAACTTGGCCCAGAAGTTTCTTATTATTTACAGCATTGCCCCAGTTCGTGTTTAGACTTTATTTAGGTTTTCTAAGCCATTGTGAGGCTATCATCTTGTTTTTCATTGAGACCTACGAGAGAGATTTGATTGAGAGCTTTTGGGGAGACAAATCCATACTCTGTAGAGAAGAATTTCGAACCCCTTTTATCTTTTACTCTATTTTTTTAATGCAATATTATTCAGCCATGATTTGTGTTTCACTTGCTATGCCTGAGTAATCTGCTAGTTAGGTTTTTGGTTATTCAATGGTTGATAATGAATTGTTAGAACTACAAAACTGAAGAAATAAATCATTTGGTTCTTCATCTTGATTGCTTTAACACTGGTTTTAAGATTGATCACCTAGAAATCAGATCTTAGGTTGTTAATAGATGTGGAAATATTGTTAATCACCAGAACTATCTTAGATGAGCAAAACAACTGATTGCAAAAGAATTTGGATTAGTGATTTTGTGAACATATCGAACCTGAACTATAATGCTTGCTTAGATTGTTAGAGTTTGTAAAGAAATTTGGAATTCTAGAATTTAATCATAGTTAATCTCTGTTGAAAGATAAACTTGATTTTGGATCAAGTTTAAATATTGGGTTAATGATCCAATAATAATTGGGTCAAAAACCAATTATGCTTAATCAAAGATTCTAGAGTTTTCTCTAGAAAAATCAACACCTCCACCTCCCTAAATGTTCTATAGAGTTGTAGAGAATAAATATCTAGAGATTTCTCTAGATAATTGTTGTAAAATAATATAGATATTAAGATACAATTCTCTAAATTTAGGATTAAAATATTTCAGATATTTTGTACTTTGAAGGCTATAAATAGCCATCTCCTCTCTCATTTTGTAACCAAGAAGTTAAGAGAAATACTAAGAGAAGTTAAGTGAAGTTCCTAAGCTCTCTAAGTTCTAAAAACTTTCTTCTTCTTAAAATTGTTCCTTTGTCTCTAAGTTTTAAAACACCTTCTCCATCACTTACTAAAGTTCTTTCTTTCCAACAAAGTAGTAGCAGAGCTAGAAGATTCTCTTAAAGATGGCAAGTAATGGTATTCCCTTCCAAGTTCCAATACTCACAAAGAGCAACTATGACAATTGGAGTCTAACAATGGTGGCCATTCTAGGAGCACATAACGTGTGGGAGATTGTCCAAAATGGCTACATTGAACCGGAGAATGAAGGTAGTCTTTCTCAAACTCAAAAGGACAGTTTGAGAGACTCAAGGAAGAGAGACAAGAAGGCTCTCTGTCTCATCTATCAAGGATTAGATGAAGACACATTCGAGAAGGTCGCCGGAGCAAAGATGGCCAAAGAAGCATGGGAGAAGCTTCGAACTTCTTACAAGGGAGCGGAGCAAGTCAAGAAGGTATGTCTTCAAACTCTAAGAGGAGAATTTGAAGCATTGCAAATGAAGGAAGGTGAACTCGTCCAAGTTTACTTCTCACGAGTTCTAGCGGTTACTAATAACCTAAAGAGAAATGGGGAGAAGCTAGATGAAGTGAGAATCATAGAGAAGGTTCTTAGATCGCTGGATTCAAAATTTGAGCAAATTGTCACTGTCATTGAAGAGACAAAAGATTTGGAGGATATGACAGTGGAGCAACTACTAGGATCACTACAAGCCTATGAAGAAAAGAAAAAGAAGAAGGAAGACCTTGCAGAACAAGTACTCAAGATGCAAATTGATTAAACCAAAAACCGAAGTCATCCAAGAAGAGCTGGCGGTCAAAGACGAGGAAGAGGATATGGCTATGGAAATGGATGCGGCTGGAGGTCCTATGAAGACAAGACTAACCAAAGAGGAGAAAGCTCATCAAGAGGACGTGGAAGAGGAACTCCAAAATCAAGGTACGAAAAATCAAACGTCAAATGCTATAATTGTGGGAAATTTGGACATTATGCTTCAGAATGCAAAGCTCCAAACAACAATAAAGTTGAAGAGAAGTCCAACTATGCTGAAGAAAGAAGCCAAGAAGAGGATATGCTACTAATGGCATACAAGAAGGATGAAAGAGATGAGGTCCACAAGTGGTACCTTGACAGCGGTGCAAGCAATCACATGTGCGGGAAAAGAAGAATATTCGTGGAGCTCGATGAATCAGTAAAAGGAGACGTGGCCTTAGGGGATGAATCACAGATGGAGGTGAAAGGTAAAGAAAAAATTATCATCCGAATAAAGAATGGAGATCACCAATTGATCTCCAATATTTATTATATTCCAAGCATGAAGACCAACATCTTGAGCTTTGGACAACTCTTAGAGAAAGGTTATGATATTCGACTAAAGGACAATAACCTTTCTATAAGAGATCAAGCTAAAAATCTCATCACCAAGGTGCCGATGTCAAATAATAGAATGTTGTTCTTAACATTCAAAATGACATCGCAAAATGTCTCAAGATGTGCTACAAGGAGGAGTCTTGGCTTTGGCATCTTCGTTATGGATATCTCAACTTTGGAGGATTGGAGCTGCTCTGTAAGAAAGAAATGGTGAGAGGATCGCCCTGCATCAATCATCCAAATCAGGTGTGTGATGGGTGCCTACTTGGAAAGCAATTCAAAATGAGCCTTCCAAAGGAGTCAAAGACAAGAGCACGGAAGCCACTGGAGCTCATACATACAGATGTTTGTGGCCCAATTAAACCAAGATCACTCGGTAAGAGTAACTACTTCCTTCTCTTTATTGATGACTTTTTAAGAAAAATATGGGTTTACTTTTTGAAAGAAAAATCAGAAGTGTTTGAGAACTTCAAAAAGTTTAAAGCCCATGTTGAGAAGGAAAGTGGCCTTGTGATCAAAGCCATGAGATCTGATCGAGGAGGAGAGTTCATGTCCAAAGAGTTTCTGAAGTATTGTGAAGATAATGGCATTAGAAGACAATTAACGGTGCCAAGATCCCCTCAACAGAATGGAGTAGCGGAAAGGAAGAACAGAACAATTCTTGAGATGGCGAGAAGCATGCTCAAAAGTAAGAAGCTACCAAAGAAGTTTTGGGAAGAAGCAGTTGCATGTGCGGTCTATCTATCAAACAGATCTCCAACAAGAAGTGTTTGGAAGAAAACACCACAAGAAGCTTGGAGTGGAAGAAAGCCCAGTGTTTCACATCTAAGAGTCTTTCGAAGCCTTGCCCATGCTCATATACCTGATGAAAAGCGAACCAAGCTAGATGACAAAAGTGAGAAGTACATCTTCATTGGGTACGATGCAAACTCCAAAGGCTACAAGCTCTACAATCCCGATACAAAGAAGAAAATCATCAGTCGGAATGTCATCTTTGATGAAGAAGGAGAATGGGATTGGAGATCAAATAATGAGAATTATAACTTCTTTCCACATGTTGAAGAATATGATTTGGAGCAGCCAAGAGAGGAGCTAGTTACTCCACCTACCTCACCAACACCAAGTTCTCAAGGAGATGAGAGTTCGAGTGAAAGGACTCCACGTTTTAGAAGTCTCCAAGAGCTTTACGAGGTAACCGAAAATCAAGAAAACTTTACTCTATTTTGCCTGTTTGCGGATTGCAAACCCATGAACTTCCAAGAAGCAATGGAGAAGAAGACATGGAGAAACGAAATGGATGAAGAAATCAAGTCAATACAGAAGAATCAGACATGGGAGTTAGCTTCACTTCCAAATGGGTATAAGGCAATTAGTGTAAAATGGGTGTACATAGCGAAGAAGAACTCCAAAGGAGAAGTTGAAAGATACAAGGCAAGATTGGTGGCAAAAGGCTATAGTCAAAGAGCTGGAATCAACTATGACGAGGTATTTGCTCATGTTGCTCGATTGGAAACAGTTAGACTAATCATTTCATTAGCAGCCCAAAAGAGGTGGAGGATACATCAAATGGGTGTCAAATAAGCCTTCTTAAATGGAGATCTGGAGGAATAAGTCTACATTGAGCAACCACAAGGCTACATAATCAAAGGAAAAGAAGACAAAGTCTTGAGGTTAAAGAAGGCGCTCTATGGTTTAAAACAAGCACCAAGAGCGTGGAATACTCGAATTGATAAATATTTCAAGGAAAAAAGCTTCATCAAGTGTCTATATGAGCATGGACTATATATCAAAATACAGAACAATGATATATTGATTGCATGCTTATATGTAGATGACTTGATATTCACAAGCAGCAATCCAAGTATGTTTGAGGAATTCAAGAAAGAGATGACGAAGGAGTTTGAGATGACTGATATTGGATTGATGTCTTACTATCTTGGAATTGAAGTGAAACAAGAAGACAATGGAATCTTCATTACTCAAGAAGGTTATGCTAAAGAGGTGCTGAAGAAGTTCAAGATGGATGACTCAAATCCAGTTTGTACTCCAATGGAATGTGGAGCCGAGTTATCAATGCATGATGAAGGAGAGAGTGTAGATCCAACACTCTTCAAGAATTTGGTTGGAAGTCTACGTTACTTAACATGCACAAGGCCCGACAGCAGTTAGAGTTGTGAGCCGATACATGGAGCATCCAACAACCACTCACTTCAAGGCAGCTAAGATGATCCTTCGCTATATCAAAGGTACGATCGACTTTGGCTTGTATTACTCTATTTCTGATGATTACAAGCTTGTTGGATATAGTGATAGCGATTGGGGTGGAGACATAGATGATCGGAAAAGCACAAGTGGTTATGTGTTTTTCATTGGAGAAACAGCTTTCACATGGATGTCGAAAAAGCAACCGACTGTCACCCTTTCCACTTGTGAAGCCGAGTATGTAGCAGCTACTTCATGTGTTTGCCATGCTATTTGGTTGCGAAACTTATTAAAGGAGTTGAGTTTGCCACAAGAGGAACCGACGAAGATCTTTGTGGACAACAAGTCAGCAATAGCTTTGGCAAAGAATCCCGTCTTCCATGATAGAAGTAAGCACATCAACACTCGCTATCATTGCATTAGAGAATGTGTGGTAACCCAACCCGGTAAACCGTACCGCGGCTGTGTCCTACTACATCCTCTAAGTCCGTTTCTATACTTAGCCATATTTTCGAACTTTTTCTTTATTTTTCTAAGTCTTTCTTATCAATACACAGCGGAATATAAATAACTCATTTCATTCATTTAACTCTCAAAAACACTTAAATAGATTCGGGGTTCCACATAAATCAAATCACAAGGTTCACTAACGATTACAACCAATCATCTAGCAACCTAAACGGTCAAACACCAAAGCCATAAGACTCTAACACAAGTCTTAATTCATAAAACACACAACCCCGATCCATCCATGTTCATCACTGCCGCCTGGTCTCGCCCCTTTACTGCTTAGTACCTGCACACTCTAAATGAGAGGCATAAGTATTTCATAAATACTTAGTGAGTACGGTCATCCCGTAACACCTGGTCAGTACCAAAACACGCAGTCATACTTTCGGATTCAACATTCAACACAATCAATTTGCAATAGACATAACACTTATATCAAACGGCCATGATCATCTAACCAAACCAACCAAGTTCAATCCCTTTTTAAGACCCATGTCTACTTCAGCGAGAATCCCACATCCCCTAAGCTAGTACATGATCCGGATTACCCTGAGGTTAGCTAAACATTATATATGCCACGGTAAACACCACAATATATCACAACATAAGGATTGCTTATCAATTCCAAACACATAACATGAAAATCACACAATCAACATTCAAAACACTCAACCCTAGCAATCCTATGGGATAAACTGTTTTTCTTAGAGTTTTCTCTTGACTAAACTCTCTCTTTGCTTTATTTAGCTCAAATAAACGCAACACCCTCGAGTTAAGTCTCAAATTCCCTTATATACTCGCAAAACCCTAGGTAACCCGGACTTATCCGACGTTTTCTTGGTTCCAGTAGGATTATCCCGGTACCGGCTCGACCATCCACTCGATAAATCCCAAAATAGCCGACCAAACACTTGACCCACGGCCCAAATCCCTTCCCACTCGGATAAACCGCCCTTATCCGAGGTGTTTTCCATTTTTCATCCGGATATTCCTATTTCTCCCGGACAACTTGTCCCACCTCGGCTAATCCTCTATTTCTCTCGGAGGTTTCCTATTCCCCCTCGGAGACAGTCCACTGACACTCGGACTAACCTCCCAGACTCTCGGATATATCCCACTACACTCGGATAAATCCCATTTCCCTCGGACTGGACCCTGTTTTCCCTCGGATATGGTCCATCCGGCTCGGCTATCCAGCCCACATCCGACTATTTCACTGGTCAACACCTGACCATAGTCCGAACCTCCATTTCCCAGCCAGTATCCGACCCTTGGCTCGGTCATCCCTCGGACAATGCCCTGTCCGGTACGATCATTCCACATTTTCTCGGACACGGATGCTACAGAATGTGTCACCAAGATGGATGTGCAGTTAGAGTATGTGAAGACTAATGATCAAGTAGCCGACATCTTTACCAAGCCACTCAAGCGTGAAGCCTTTATCAAGATGAGAAGTTTGCTTGGAGTAGCAAAATCAAGTTTAAGAGGGGGTGTTGAAAGATAAACTTGATTTTGGATCAAGTTTAAATATTGGGTTAATGATCCAATAATAATTGAGCCAAAACCTAATTATGCTTAATCAAAGATTCTTGAGTTTTCTCTAGAAAAATCAACACCTCCACCTCCCTAAATGTTCTAGAGAATTGTAGAGAATAAATATCTAGAAATTCTATAGATAATTGTTGTAAAATAATCTAGATATTAAGATAGAATTCTCTAAATTTAGGATTAAAATATTTTAGATATTTTGTACTTTAAAGGCTATAAATAACCATCTCCTCTCTCATTTTGTAACCAAGAAGTTAAGAGAAATAATAAGAGAAGTTAAGTGAAGTTCCTAAGCTCTCTAAGTTCTAAAAACTTTCTTCTTCTTAAATTTGTTCATTTGTCTCTAAGTTTTAAAACACCTTCTCCATTCGTGTTTTCGAGTTCTAGAACGGTTTTAATAAATATTCCTTTCAGTTCGTAGTCTGCTATTTATGTCAACCTGCGAATTTCCAATTGCCTAGCGCCTTGTCTCTATTGATTTTAAGAACTCATAATCTGCTCCTGATCTTGTTGCTTTCGTTTTACTATTTAGTTTTATTTATTACCGACTGCTTAGCTTCATTTGAATCTAAAGTCTGTTGAGTAATAGTCTTAAGTCCTTGTGGATTCGATCCCTAAGTATTACAGTGATCTCTTAATTCGAGAGAGTAGCTTTAAGGGTTAATTTGAGCATATCAAATTTTGGCGCTGTTGCCGGGGACTTAGATATTACTTTCAGATTTTTAGTTTTAGAATTTTGACTAAGCTTTTATTTTCTGTTTACTAACTTTCGTTACTTCTCTGCTGTCTGTTTCAGGTGCATGCATAATCGGAGTACTAGGAGCAACAAAGACAAAGAACTTGTGACTTTAGTCATCGACAAACTCGCCGGGCTAGAGAGAACCATCAGGAAAGCCAAAAAGCAGACTAAGATGGTTGGACCACTTGTTTTGAGGACGGATGCTGAGGGTCATTTAGTTGACAGAGAGGGGAACAGAAGAAATGATGATGGACAAAGGATAGATGAGAATGGCATTGTGATTGAGGAACAGGAGGTGCAACCAGTTGCACAGAATGTGCAACAACAAGCTGCTGGAGATGCTGATGGGCGTCTTCCACAGAGGACTCTGGGAGATTACAAAAGGCCTGATCAGTTCTATGCAAATAGAGCTGCAATCCACCCTCCTACCTTTCAGAGGAACGATTTTGAGCTGAAACACGCTTACTACCAGCTTGTGGGTCAGCATCCTTTCCATGGGCTTCCTCATGAACACCCTATTGACCATATAGAGAGGTTTGAAGACCTAGCTACAAGTGTTAAAGCCAATGGGGTCAGAAATAACTTCCTATTCTGCAAACTTTTCCCTCACTATTTGGGAGGAGATGCAGCACATTAGTTGAAACAGCTGAAAGCTGGTTCTTTGACCACGTGGGAGGACACCAAATTTGCTTTTCTCAACAACTTCTATGATGATGCAAGATCAGAGGAGTTGAAGACAAAAATAATCACATTCTCCCAAGGTCCAACTGAAGCTTTCAAAGCAGCATGGGTGAGATTCAAGCTGTACCAAAGGGACTGTCCACACCATGGAATCAATGAAGTTCAGCTGCTGGGTACTTTTTTCAGAGGTGTTGATTGGAAGTACCAGATGGCTCTGGATGCAGCAAGCAATGGGAACTTCAACACTAGAGTCCCAGCTGACACCATCAAACTGATAGAGAACCTAGCTTCCAGCATCATCACAAAGAATGCTGACTTTGAGAGGCAGAAAACGCTGAAAATGCAGGGAGCAATCTTTTTGCTGCTGAGATGAAGGCTAAGCTGGATTCTGCTCATAACCTCTTGGTGGGTAAGAAGTCTGTTCAATTTGCTGCTGAGGTTGCGACATTTGAGCCAGCTGAGGAGTTTGAAGAAGAAGATGTCAACTACATCAATGGAGCTGGTTTTCAGGGTCATAGGTACAACAATCAGCAAGGAAACAGAGGATTCAGTGGGAACATGCAGAGAAACAGCTTCACAGGAAACCAAAGTTCTTCTGGATACATCCCTTAGCCTCAGTTTCAGAAGACTGAATACCACAAGCCTTACCAGAACAACAACTTCAGCAGGAATTATGACTCCTCATCTTATCAGCCTACACCAGCACCATCAACTTCAAGCAAGATGGAAGCCATGCTGGATTAATTGCTAGAGGGTCAACAGAAGATCACAGTTGCCTTCAATGGCAAGATTGACGCCCTCTATCAGGATCTAAATGGGAAAATCAAAGCTCTGAACACTCATGTCAAGACTTTGGATACTCAAGTGGCTCAAACTGCTGGAGCTATGAAAAGGCAAGATGGATTTCTTCCACGAAGAATAGATACCAACCCAAGACACTCTGTTAATGCCATCACGCTGAGGAGTGGAAAGAATCTGCAACCAGTGCAGAAAAGCGCCTGAGTACAGAGAATTTCGAGCAACTGCAGGAGTTTGAAGATGAGAATTTTGCCAGTTTGGAAGGGTGTCGATCGACACCCACCCCTCGGTGTCGATCGACACCAGAGGAATATCACAGATATCGAGCGAGGTCGACAAGCAGCTCGATGGACGCTCGACACCAACTGCATAGGCTAGCCTCGATCGACACCCACCCCCTGATGTCGATTGACACCTACCACAGAAGCAAGCTGCGATTTTTCAGACTCTAGAAAGTGCAGAAAAAGGGTCTACAAGCCAAAGGTACCTTATCCAAGGAACCAGAAGAAGGCTAAACAAGAGCTGTAGGATGCTAGGATCAAAGCTATCATGGATAAGCTTGTGGTGGAGATTCCTTTGATAGATGCTATAAGGAGCACTCTTGTGGTCAAGAGATATGTTAAAAGGATGATGACCAAGAATCTGGGGCTTGAGCAAGGGACAATTCTGATTTCAGAGTAAGTGAGTGTAGTGATATAGAACAAGATACCAGATAAGCTGACTGACCTTGGGAGCTTTGTTCTAGACTGTACAATCTTTTCTGAAAGTTTTGAGAGGTCATTATGTGATTTGGGGTCAAGTGTTAACTTGGTGCCTCATTCAGTTGCTGTCAGCTTGGGCATGACTGACTTCCAGCCAACCAGAATATCTCTTATCTTAGCAGATAGATCTGTGAAAATTCCTGAAGGAATTTTAGAGGATGTGCCAGTTAAGGTGGGAGATTGTGTGATTCCCACAGACTTTGTGGTTCTAGCTTATGGGGAAGAACCAAAGGACCCCTTGATTTTGGGAAGGCCATTCCTAGCTACTGCAGGCGCCATCATAGATGTCAGGAAAGGGAGCATTGCTCTAAATGTGGGCGATTTGGTGATGAACTTTGACATGGACAAGTTGATGAAGAGGCCAACAATAGATGGCCACACATTCTATGTAGACTCCCTCACCAGTTTTGCAGAAGAGATCTTTCAAGAGATGCATCCTACAGACCCTTTGGAAAGGGCATTGACAGTTTCTAAAGCATCTAGACAACATTGCTGCTGGTTATGTCAGAATGATGGATGCAAGTGAGCAAGTCATGCAGCTAGTGGCACAACAAGAGCTGATTGGAACCTCTGTAAAAGCTGCAAAGTTGGGCAATTGGAGTGAAGAAAAAGCTCCTAAAATCGAACTCAAACAGCTCCTTGCAGGTCTAAGGTATGGTTTTCTGGGACCTAACTATACATATCCTGTTAATGTTAGTGTTATCTTAAACAATGCAGAGCTCACTTTACTGCTAAGTAAGCTGCGCACTTTTCGCAAGGCTCTTGGCTATTCTCTTGATGATATTTCAGGTATCTCTCCAGAGTTGTGCATGCACATGATACACCTTGAGGATGAGTCAAAGTCATCGATTGAGAACCAGAGGAGGCTGAATCCGAATTAGCAAAATGTGGTTAAGAAGGAAATCATGAAGCTTCTAGCTGCTGGGATCATCTATCCTATTTCAGACAACACTTGGGTCAGTCCAGTGCATGTAGTTCCAAAGAAAGGAGGAGTCACAGTGGTGAAGAATGAGAAGAATGAGCTGATTCCTACAAGGACCATCACTGGCCACAAAATGTGCACTGACTACAAGAAGCTCAACGCTGCTACAAGGCAGGACCACTTCCCATTGCCATTCATTGACCAAATGCTGGAAAAGTTGGCAAATAACTCCTTATACTGCTTCTTGGATGGCTACTCTGGCTTCATTCAGATCCTCATTCACCCAGATGACCAGGAGAAGACCATATTTACTTGTCCTTATGGCACCTTTGCATATCGCAGGATGCCATTTGGACTTTGTAATGCTTCTGCGACATTTCAAAGGTGCATGCTCTCCATCTTCACAGATATGGTTGAGAAGTATATGGAGGTCTTCATGGATGATTTCTCAGTATATGGATCCTCCTTTAAAGACTGCCTTGACAATCTCTGTTAAGTGCTTGCAAGATGTGAAGAGAAGCACCTAGTTCTGAACTGGGAGAAATGCCACTTTATGGTCAGGGATGGGATTGTGCTTGGACATCGAGTTTCTGGACAAGGCATTGAGGTGGACAAAGCCAAAATCGAAGTGATGACAAGTCTGCAGCCACCAGATTGTGTGAAGTCAGTGAGAAGCTTTATGGGGCATGCTGGATTTTACAGTTGATTCATTAAGGACTTCAGCAAAATTGCAAGACCACTCACAGCTCTGCTTTGCAAAGATGGGAAGTTTGAATTTACTGAAGAGTGCCATTCAGCCTTCCAGAAAATCAAACAAGCCTTAGTGAGCGCCCTATTGTGCAATCTCCTGATTGGGATCTACCATTTGAGGTGATGTGTGATGCTTCAGACTTTGCAGTGGGCGCTGTTCTGGGTCAGAGAAAGGAGAAAAAACGTCATGCCATCTACTATGCAAGTAAAACTTTAGATGATTCTCAAAAGAATTATGCAACCTGATATCCCTTGTATTTACACCATTTATGACTGCATTTAGTACATGTTTTGGTTCTGTTTTGCATGTTTTCTCTTAGTTTTTGTCCCATTTTTTTATCCTTTTAAACTTAGGTTGCATTTAGGGTATAATTTGCTTTTTCCTTGCATTTTGGATGTTTTAAGGTGCTTTTGGAGCTAAAATGAGCTTGGGGGAGCTTTGAGGATGATTCAGGATGCTAGCTGGATCAAAGGGAGCAAGAGGGATCAATGCTGACAATCTCTGCAGAGGTTTTCGGTCAGAGCACGGAGGACATCGATCAAGGGGGTGACCGATACCAGATTTTCGGTCAGAAGCATCGATCATCAGGTGACCGATACGAGCACATCGATCAACAGCATCGATCAGAAGTGATCGACACAAACGCCCCGAATGAATTTTGGTCACCACATCGATCACTCCCCAGACCGATGGGATTTACATCAATCACTAGCATCGATCACTTATGATCGATGTAAACCCAGACTGAAGACAATTTATTTACAATTTTGCCATTTCTGCTTAGACTCCTATAAATACGAAAAATTCCTAATTTCTTAGAACAAGTTTTACCCAGCAGTTCTTTCTTCCTTGTTTAGACATTTGGGTTTTGTAATTTGAATCCTTGCTTGATTTTAATTAAAGTTTGCATCTTTCATCTTGTTTAAGCTCTCTAATCATGATTATTCATCTTTCTCTCTTTGAAATGATGGTTTTAATGGTGCTTAGTGAGTAGTTCTTTTAGGGATTTTGAGATGGGTTAGGTTTAGGAATTTGAGACTATGATTGCTTAGTGTTAATTCTTCCATTTCCTTTCTTGATTGCTGTGTTTAATGCTTAATTAGTCCTAAGATCCTAGGCTTATTTTATGCCCACCAAGTGTTTGATGAAATGTCTGAACTGCTTTGCAAGAGAATTGCTTATCCTAGCTCAAGAGATTGACTGTCTAGGGAGTGATTTGGCAATATAGGGTTGATAGATTTGTTTTAATGCTTGCTCTTTATCATTTCACTAATGAGAGTTAGTTCTTGACTTGGTAATTAGCAAAGAGGTTAGTGCCAAGAGATTGGATAAGTTATAATTGTGTGAGTTTGTAGGCATCTTAGACTTAGTCAAGAGTTCCCTAATAGCAATTAGCTCATCTCAAGTACCATCTTTTCTCTGTTTTTGCTCTGTTTCTTATTGCTCTGTTTTTACCTTTATTTTGGTTGCTTTGCTTGCATTCTTCCTTATTTTGTGTTTGTTTGGTTTCTGCTTGATCATTTAGGTTGCTAGCTGTTCTAAAACCCCTTTTATATCTGCTTGAATTAGGAAATCTACTATAATCTTGCTGTTTCAATCTTCCCCTTTGGATTGACATTAAAACCCAATGCTATAATGATTAGTACAATGGGTGATTGACCAAGAGAGTCAAAAATCTTGTATCAATTTGGCGCCGTTGCCATTAGGGGAAAGCTTTGTTCAGTAGGATTTGTAGAGATCTTCAGATCAGGCTTTGTTATTTACGATTTTAGTTACTGATTTCTCCTTTGGTCTAGAATTTCTCTTGTAGGTACTACTACACTTGCTCTTAAGTGTCTACATCTACAGCTGAGGTTCAAGGTCAAAGATTTTGGGGTTTGCAGAATCAGAAGTCAGCTTTGCAGCATGGAAGAACATCAGTATGCTGCTGCTTTTGGTTTGCAAGGTCCACATGGTCTACAAGGTCCTCAAGGAATTCAAAGCCTGCAAGGTGAACAAGGACAAGCTGGTCTACAAGGTGATTGGGGAATGAGAGTTCAAAGACCAAGAAGGCCTATTGGTGCTACTGATATACCTTCCAAATATGCTTCAAGGGAAGGTATTCTTCCACCTATGGAGACTCAGCAATATCAGATTAAGAGCAGTCTCATCACCATGATCCAAGAAAGGCAGTTCTTTGGATTGCCCAACCAAGACCCCTTAGAGCACCTGGATCAGTTTGAGAGGATATGCATTTTGACAAAGCTTAGTGGAGTATCAGATGATGGTTTGAAGCTCAAGTTATTCTCATTTTCTCTTGGTGATAGAGCTAGATTATGGGAGAAATCTCTAGCACAAGGCAGCATCACCACTTGGGAACAATGTAAATGTGCTTTCTTAACCAAATTATTCTCTCCCTCAAGAACTGCACACTTCAGAATTGAGATCACAAACTTCAGGCAGTGGTCTAATGAAAGCTTTGGAGACAGATGGGAAAGATTTAAAGGTTTCACTCATCAATGCCATCATCATGGCTTCATTATGGAAATGCTACTATCCACACTCTATAGAGGTGTTCTCCCAAAGATAAGAATCCTTCTAGACACAGCAAGTAATGGTTATTTTCTTGGGAAAGATGTTGATGAAGGCTGGATATTAATGGAGAACATGACACTCAACAACTGGGATTATGTGGATGATAAGGAACAACAATCCAAAGCCACTGAAGAAAAACTAAAGATAGCATTGCAAGAGATGAAAGCCCTGCAGATGAGAGTTGACTTGCTGCTCAATGAGGCCACTAAACTCCTTCCCAGTGCTATCTCACTAAACCACTACAAAGAACATCCAGTCCAAGCTCTCCAACAACAAGAAGTGCCATTAATTCATCAAGAATATAATGTTTGTGTCCACCAGTCCTATGGAGACACCCATCTTCAACAATATCAAGCCTCCTCTTCTAAAACAGTTGGGATCAACACTTCTCCTCATTCACATGATTTGGACTATAAAGAGATGCTCATCCAACTCCAACAACTTACCAATAGGGGACTTCGGAAAATGATGGCTGTTGAGATCCAAAAGAGCTTGGCTGATATTCAAAGAAGTATGACTGATGAGATACATAATGGTATTGACTCAAGACTTCAGTCACACATAGGCCCTATGAATATGAAGATCAACCAGCTCGAAACCATGGCTCCACCATCCACATCTTCACTAACACAAGAGTGTGTTAAAGCTGTTACACTAAGAAGTGGGAGGCAACTTCCACCAAGAGTGGCACCTTCTACACCCAATGTGGACATTGAGGAACAAGAAAAGGGGGTGGAAGCAAAAGATACGGAAGAAGCTCAAGCAGATGGAGTAGCTGAAACTGGAAGAGGTTCAGATAACACCAAAGCCAAAGAAGTGGTTAAGGAAAAACCAAAGGAAACCTCTAAGGAGTTGGTCAAGGAACCAATGTTCATCCCTCCTCCTTATCAGCCAACCATACCCTTCCCTGGTAGATTTAAGAAGCAGCTGGTTGCTAAATACAAAGGACTCTTTGATGAACAGATGAAGAAGATCCAGCTCACAATGCCATTGCTGGAAGCCTTTGTTCTATTTCCTCCCTATCAGAAATTCTTAAAAGATGTTGTTGCTGAAAGAACCAAGGACCTACAAGGGATGGTGATCCTCACACATGAGTGTAGTGCTATTATCCAACAGAAGAAAGTGACTCCCAACAAGCTTGGAGATCCAGGAAGCTTTACTCTACCTTGCACCATAGGCCCACTTCTGTTTGACAAATGTTTGTGTGATCTTGGAGCTAGAGCCAGCTTAATGCCATACTCTGTAGAACAACGCCTAGGTTTCACCACATTCAAGGATTGTAGAATCTCTTTGGTGTTGGCTGATAGATCAGTGAGACTCCCCAAGGGTTTGCTTGAAGATGTATCACTCAAAATTGGGAGTATGAAGATGCCTACTGATTTTGTGGTTTTGGAAATGGATGTAGAACCTAAAGATCCTCTCATTCCTAGGAAACCTTTCCTAGCCACAACAGGAGCTGTCATTGATGTCAAGAAAGGAAAGATTGAGCTACAGTTGGGTAAAGATATGTCTCTGAAATTTGACATCAAGCAGATTATGCAGCAGCCTACTATTAAAGGCCAAATGTTCCAGATTGATATTCTAGAAAAGCTGCATGATGAACTTCAAGAAGAGTTGTGTTGTGGAGACAAGCTTCAAGTAGCTTTGACAAGTGAGCATGTAGATGATGGGTACTTGGATAAGGAAAGCTTGGGTTATCAGCTGAGATTGGACTCTCACAGGTTCTTTGAAGAGGAAGAGCCATTTGAAAAGTTGGAGTACACAAGAAAGGAAGTCTTCTCAGCTCAGGAAACTGGTTCCCCAAGCAATGAAGCTGATGCCAAGAAGCAAACCAGCTTTGATGAGGACTGGAGTGAGCTCAAGGCACCAAAAGTGGAGCTCAAACCACTTACTCAAGGGCTAAGGTATGTTTTCTTAGGTCCTAACTCCACTTATCCTGTTATAGTCAATGAAAACCTCAATGATGATGAGATCCTGGCCCTTGTCAAGGTGTTAAAGAGGTTTAGGAAAACTATTGGATATTCACTAGATGATATCCAAGACATATCTCCTAACATCTGCACTCACATGATCTATCTAGAGGATGAGACAAGAACTTCTATTGAACCTCAGAGAAGGATGAATCCTAATTTAAAAGAAGTAGTTAAAAAAGAAATCTTGAAGTTGCTTGAAGCAGGAGTGATCTATCCCATCTCAGATAGCACATGGGTCTCACCAGTCCATGTGGTACCTAAGAAAAGAGGGATCACTGTTGTTAAAAATGAAAATGATGAGCTAATACCAACTAGAACAATTACTGGTCATAGAATGTGCATAGATTACAGAAAACTTAATTCTGCCTCTAGAAAATATCACTTCCCTTTGCTATTTATAGACCAGATGTTAGAAAGACTAGCAAATCATAAATATTACTGCTTTTTATATGATTATAGTGGATTCTTTCAGATCCCTATCCATCCTAATGATCAAGAGAAAACTACTTTTACTTGCCCATATGGAACTTTTGCTTATAGAAGAATGCCTTTTGGTTTATGCAATGCCCCTGCTACTTTTCAAAGATGTATGACTTCTATCTTTTCAGACTTGCTTAGAAGAAATGATGGAGGTATTCATGGATGAATTTAGTGTCTATGGATCCTCCTTTGGTGTCTGCTTGTCTAACCTTTCTCAGGTCCTCCAAAGGTGTGAAGACACAAAACTGGTTCTGAATTGGGAAAAGTGTCACTTCATGGTGCAAGAAGGAATTGTTTTGGGTCAAAAGATCTCAGAGAAAGGGATAAAAGTGGATAAGGATAAGATTGATGTAATGTTGCACTTAGAATCTCCAACCACTGTCAAGGGGATCATAAGCTTTCTGGGGCATGCTGGCTATTCATCAAGTACTTCTCAAGGATTGCAAGACCCTTGACAAGATTGTTGTGTAAGGAGACATAGTTAGTGTTTGATGAAGACTGCCTGCAAGCCTTCCTTACTCTCAAACAAGCTCTGATATCAGCACCAATAGTCCAATCCCCAAACTGGGATTTGCCATTTGAAATAATGTGTGATGCTAGTGACTATGCTGTTGGAGCAGTTTTGGGGCAGAGAGTTGACAAAAAGCTTCATGTTATCTACTATGCCAGCAGAACTATGGATGAAGCTCAGTCAAAATATGCTACAACTGAGAAAGAGCTCTTGGCAGTTGTCTTTGCATTTGAGAAGTTCAGAAGCTATCTAGTAGGATCCAAAATGATTGTTTACACTGATCATGCTGCGCTGAGACACATTTATACCAATAAAGACACCAAACCAAGGCTTCTTAGATAGATTCTCCTCTTACAGGAGTTTGATATGGAGATTGTGGACAAGAGAGGCATTGAGAATGGGGTTGCTGATCACCTGTCAAGACTGAGGATATATGACTTTGTCCCAATCAATGATACTCTACCAGAAGAACAGTTCCATGTTTTAGGAGTCAAGAAAGCTGAAGTAGAAAGCCTAGAAGAGGATAAACTGCTTTGGTATGCTGACTTTGTGAACTACTTGGTGATTGGCCAGATACCACATACCCTCAACTCACATCAGAAGAAGAAGTTCTTAAGAGATGTCTCCCATTACTTTTGGTATGATCCTTATTTGTACAAAAGAGGGAATGATGGGTTGTTCAGAAGGTGTATAGCTGAAGAAGAGATTCCAGGAATTTTGCATCATTGCCATGGCTCAGCCTATGGAGGGTATTTTGCAACATTCAAGACAGCCTCTAAGGTCTTCCAAGCTGGCTTTTGATGGCCCAGTCTCTTCAAGGACACCCAGGCTCACATCAACTCATGTGATGCTTGCCAAAGGAAGGGAAACATATGCCTCTGAATTTTATCATTGAAGTGGATCTGTTTGATGTGTGGGGGATTGACTTTATGAGACCCTTCCCTTCCTCTTATGGGAACAAGTACATTCTTGTAGCTGTTGATTATGTGTCAAAGTGGGTTGAAGCCATTGCTAGTCCAACAAATGATGCTAGAGTTGTGCTGAAGCTCTTCAAGACAATTATCTTCCCAAGGTTTGGTACTCCAAGGTGTGTGATCAGTGATGGTGGAAGTCATTTCATCAGCAAGGTTTTTGAGAGCTTGCTCAAGAAGAATGGTGTCAAGCACAAGGTTGCTACTCCTTACCACTCTCAAACAAGTGGCCAAGTAGAGGTACCCAACAGAGAGATCAAAGCCATCTTAGAGAAAACAGTTGATGTCACAAGAAAGGACTGGTCTAATAAGCTTGATGATGCTTTGTGGGCTTATAAGACAGCCTTCAAGACACCCATTGGCAGAACTCCTTTCTCACTCCTTTATGGGAAGTCCTGTCATCTACCTGTTGAGCTGGAATATAAAGCTTTGTGGGCAACAAAGTTTCTGAATTTTGACATCAAGACAGCTCAAGAAAAGAGACTTATCAACTTGCATGAACTAGAGGAAAACCGCCTTGAAGCCTTTGAGAGTTCTATGATCTACAAAGAGAGGACAAAAGCCTTCCATGACAAAAGGATCAAACACAAGGACTTCAAGGCAGGGGATCAGGTGCTGCTATTCAACTCAAGGTTGAAGCTATTTCCAGGAAAGCTCAGGACCATTCAAGATCAAGGAAGTGTTGCCATATGGAGCTGTGACTTTGTTTAGCAAGAATGGAGAAGACTTCACAGTGAATGGGCACAGGCTGAAGCTATACATGGCAAGTGAGTCTCTTGGAGGTGAAGTAGACATCAGACTTGATGAACCTCCACAAGAGTGATCAACCAAGGAAATTCAAGCTAAGGACGTTAAACAAGCACACTTGGGAGGTATTCCCCTATTATCCTTGTACATATTCTTGCATTTTATGTTTCCCTTTTGTATTTTTCTTTCAATCAACAGGAGCAAGTGTGAGCTAAGGCAAATTGTTATGAGTTAAGGAGGCAAAAACAAGTGCTTTCTGGCTGACATCGATCAACCATATCGGTCATGACACAACCACAGAGAAGGAACTGTTGGCTGTGGTATTTGCATTTGAGAAGTTCAGACAGTACTTGGTTGGAGTTAATGTAATTGTACACACTGACTATTCTGCTCTCAAGTTCCTGATGCAGAAGAAAGATGCAAAACCAAGACTGTTGAGATGGATTTTGCTGCTCCAAGAGTTTGACATTAAGATAAGGGACAAGAAAGGGATTGAAAATGGGGTAGCAGATCATCTCTCAAGAATCAGAATTGAAGACAACGTCCCCATTGATGATTTCCTGCCTGAGAATAATATATACCTCATTGAGGCAAGGTTGCAGCATTCAGATGTGGAAGACTTGCAGTTTTTTCGAGCTGCAGACAGGGTGTCGATCGACACCCACCACATGGTGTCGATCGACACCAACCACGAGGCGAACCAATATCGAGCAGGATCGACATAGACATCGTCACCAAGTCAACACAGACTTGGTGTCGATCGACACACCCCCTTTGGTGTCGATCGATGCCAGTCGCGTACTGCACTAGTCCTTCAGCAGATCCTGCATGATGTTTTCTCTAAGCCTGTCTTTGCAGTTACATCCTCTTCTAGGCCTTGGTATGCTGATATTGCCAACTACCTAGCTGCAGATGAGGTCCCTGAAACCCTCAAAGGATATGAGAAGAAGAAATTAATGAGAGAACTTAGGAGATATTACTGGGATGAGCCTTACTTGTACAAGCACTGCTTAGATGAAATCTACAGAAGATGTCTTGCAGAAGCTGAAGTTCAGAATGTGTTGTTCCACTGTCATGGCCCTGAGTACGCAGGACACTTTGCTACTTTCAAGACTGTCTCCAAGGTTCTACAAGCAGGTTTCTGGTGGCCTACAATGTTCAAAGATGCTCAGACACTCATCTCACAGTGTGATGTCTGCCAAAGGAGAGGGAAGATCAGTAAGAGACATGAGATGCCACAGAACTTCATACTTGAGGTTGAAGTTTTTGACTGCTGGGGCATCAATTTCATGGGACCCTTTCCTTCATCTTATGAGAACAAGTACATCCTGGTTGCAGTGGATTATGTCTTCAAGTGGGTGGAAGCAATTGCCAGTCCACACAATGATGCTGCAGTGGTCCTGAAGCTGTTC
The DNA here is from genome assembly GCA_911865555.2 of Thlaspi arvense. Lineage (NCBI taxonomy): Eukaryota > Viridiplantae > Streptophyta > Magnoliopsida > Brassicales > Brassicaceae > Thlaspi > Thlaspi arvense. Next base: position 20,929,380 of record OU466860.2, read on the forward strand.
AAAACCATCATTTTTCCCATGTTTGGAGTACCACGGATTGTGATCAGTGATGGTGGAAAGCACTTTATTAATAGAGTGTTTGAGAAGCTGCTGCAGAAATATGGAGTTCACCACAAGGTTGTTACACCTTACCACCCTCAGACAAGTGGTCATGTTGAAGTTTCCAACATGCAAATCAAGGAAATCCTGGAGAAGACAGTTCGAAAGAAAAGAAAGGATTGGTCAGCCAAGTTAGATGATGCACTTTGGGCCTACAGAACAGCATTCAAGACACCACTTAGCGCCACTCCATTTCATTTGCTTTATGGGAAAGCATGTCACCTTCCAGTGAAGCTTGAACACAAATCAAATTGGGCTGTCAAGAAGATGAATTTTGACTGGAAATCTGCAGCAGAGAGACGCCAGATACAGCTCAATGAGTTAGATGAGATCAGACATCATGCATATGAGAACTCAAGGCTGTACAAGAAGAGGACTAAAGCGTACCATGACAAGAAGATCCTTGCCAGACACTTTGAACCAAATGACCAGGTACTTTTGTATAACTCACATTTACAATTATTTCCTGGAAAATTGCGTTCTCGTTGGTTAGGTCTTTTCACAATCAAGGAAGTCAGACCATATGGTGCGATTGTTTTATCAACTCCTAAAGGCAGGGAGTTTATTGTCAATGGGAAAAGGGTGAAGCATTACTGGGCGAAAGCTGCGATTCCCGAAGGACAGATTATACCTTTGGCAGATGCACCCACAGTCTGATCTTGAAGACAGTCAAGCTAATGACGTTAAACTAGCGCTTGGTGGGAGGCAACCCACTGGCAAGTGTACATAATTAACTTCATTTTTAATCTTTACTGATTTATTTTCGTGTTTCAGAGACAAAAAAAGGAGCCGTGGCGAGCCGATATCGACCGTGGTCGACACCACATACGACACAGGCTGGTGTCGATCGACATCGGGTAGGTGGTGTCGATCGACACCATCATTAATCAGGTATGCCGCCCTTAAACTCCCAAACTCATCTTCTTCGTTCTCACTTTTCTAAAGCCCGAAACCACAAAATGTTTTCCAAAAATCGCAACTTCTTTGTTTGAGTGATTCAAAAGCCTAACTTGGGCGAAATTCTGTGCTCTTTCTGAATATCCAACTCATTCATCCGATATGCAAGGTATAACACTTGAAACTCCATCTTTTCAGTTTGACCCCAAGGTTTGAAACTTCTGATTTGACCTGTTTTAGCTTGATTTAGGACTTGAATCATGGTTCTCTAGGTTGTTTAGGAGGAATTCAACCTTGCCCCTTAGTTTTTACAGCTTGTTTTGCAAAATTTTGAAATTTTCGGATTGATGATTGGTTTTGCAAAAATAGGTTCGAATATGAGGTTTTAGACTAGAATTGTTTGTGATTAGTGGTCACTAAGTTGCTGGTTAGGTTCGACACTGATGATATAGGCTAGATTTTGAATTTTTGGATTTTTAATTTTTGGCCTGATTTTCGGAAATTTTTGTGTGTTCTTGGTTTGCTGAGTGCTGATGGCTCCACAGAATAAGAGATCACATACTGAGACTGGTGAAACCTCCAATCCCGCACCAGCTATCCCCTCTCTTCCACCATGGCCATGGAGAGAAGGGTTGAGGATCCCGATGGAGATAGCTTGGGAGGATACACCAGCCAAGGAGGTGGCAAAACGCGACTGCGTCTTCAGAGGTATCAATGAGCAGTGGGATGACTATGATACACTGTTCTACAATGCCTGGATCAAGATGGACATTGCGCCTACCCGCTTCGCTTGCCCGGATACACTGTGCAGGCTCGGGCTCAGTGTGGAGGCAATTCGCGTGCTGCAGAAGATTGGCTTGGGTGACATTGCGACCATGCAGTACGACCTGTACCCAGATCTCGGGCACCAGTTCATTGCCACAGTCAGGGTGTATTACACCAATGAGATCGTGAAGAGGGCAGATGAGGGCACTCTCACATTCATCATCCGAGGCATCGGGTACATGATCAACTTCACTGCACTTTGTCTCATCTACGGGTTCGATTCGACGCGCACTGGCGTCTCTCTTCTGATGCCATTCTCTGACCTGCAGAGTTTCTGGTCCCATTTCGGGAATGGGATGTATGACTCCAAGAGGTCCACTCAGACAGATGTGCGCCATCCTTTGCTGCGATACCTTGTCCGCCTCTTCTCCACTACGCTCCTGTGCAAGACTGAGCCAGGGAAGATGCGGGTTTCTGAGCTGACTCTCCTGTACTATGGAATCGAGGATGTGTTGACAGAGGAGAATCTGGTTGACAGTGATATGAACATGGGCGCTGTCTTTGCCCATCACTTGGTTTCACTGAAGACCAAGGCATTCACCGGAGCTCGAGGTAAGCCCGAGAGTATTGGTAGTCTTCTCACTCCCATCTTCCGCTACTGCAACATCGATGCTTTGACTTGCAGAGTTATGTCTGAACGCCACCTTCTGGATATTGACTACTTGAGGAGAGCATGTTGGATCACGGGAGATGAGCTGATATGGAGTTTTGTCAGCCACACTGGTGAGCGATGTCTGATTCCGCTACCACAGCCTGCTCTGACTACACTTCAGACTGACCTCCTAAGCTTCCAGTCCGATGCTACTTTGCTACGATCCGCGCCAGCTACTAGGCGCAAATGAGGATCTTCACGAGCCTGCTGCTTCTGCTGCTGAGGATGCACCTGTTGAGCGCCTTGCTGGAGATCCATCTCGTCGAGTGAGAGCACCACGCACCTACACACTGCCTGAGCCGATTGGTCGACATGAGCTCCCAGAGACTCCATACATTGCGATGTCGCAGGCCACTTTTCAGCGGTTCATGGTGCAGAGTGTTCAGGCGCTGTGGAACGCCATCTCCGTGTTTTCTAACTGCGGTTGTGTTCGCCTCCACTCGCCTCCTCGCGATGAGGATGAGGATTAGTTCCTCTTTCTATCGTGGTTACTTTTTCTTTTCCCTTTGTTCTTTTTCATTTGCTTTGAGTCGGTTTTTATGTCTTTGTTTTGAGTCAGTTTGTCAGCTTTGATTATGTTTTGAAACTTGTTTGAACTGTTGAGATTGTGGATTATGTTGTTGCTTTTAATTGTTTGCTTGAGTGTTCCTAACAGTCTTGGTTTGGGAGAACTTCAGCTAACAATCTAACTTGCAACAATTACACATGTTTAGGTCATTCCATTCTGTTTTCGGACATGGTGTCGATCGACACCACGCGCAGACACATGTACCACTTTCTCATCTATGTGCAAACCGTTTCATTACTTATTTTTACCAACTCCATGCTTAATAAAACTGAGGACAATGTTGTTTAAGTCTGGGTGAGGTCGTTGCTGACATTGTGTACATTGTTTTTGATTTTTAGAGTCTCAAAGTTGAGTCAAAACCTATTTTATTGAGTCAAAATTTTTGAAATTGTCAGTTTTTCTTGGAACTAACCACAAAACATTGATGCTTATAAGAACCATTGCCACAAATGTTGATTACAAGTCTTACTAAGTTGAAAGTCATAGGTAGATCAGTCTAGCAATGAAGGTTTAGGTTCTTAGAGAATTTGGAAAATTTGCTGTTAGCTCCACCTTAATGTACTTAAAACTTCTTGTCTTGATGCTTGATTCTCATTGATCTTGATTCTCTCTTCTAACACTGATAAGTTTGTTAAGACATAGCCTCTCTTTGATCTTCCCTGTTATAGTTTTAAAAGTTTGAGTCAAAAGAATGGTGCATTCATGACCCTGTCTCCTCACAAGGAACAACAGTAATGAACACACTCAAGACCTGTCTCCTCACAAGGAACACAAATATTGAGTAGCACCATATCTTAGGCTGTAAAAAATCGAGAAAGAGCATAAAATAAAAAAAGAAATCATCAGAAAGAAAAGATCAAGGGAAGAGAAAATATGAGAGTTGTGTTGAGATTGCTTGGTTCAGTTGTTTAGGAAGGAAAAATAATTTATAAGTGATTGAAATGATAAAACCTTGATGAGACATCACTTAAATAAAAATAAGGAGTTAGCAGTAGAGATTTCAAATTTCTTGAAGGAGCTTGAATTGGATTTGAAAAATTTGCTAAGCATGTGATGATTAGACTGAAATTTGATCTTGTGTTGACTATGTGGTATGTGGGTTCGAAAGTGTTAATCAATGTGGTGTTCCTGATGTCTGGCTGACTTTTTTGGTGTTTTCAAACCTCGGCCCTATGCTTTGTCTGATGTTTGCTTGAGGGCAAGCAAAAGGTAAGTCTTGGGGAGTTGATATATCATGGTTTTTGCTGGTTTTTGACCATGATATAAGTCTTGTTTATAGAGTCTTTTAGGTATTTTTTGAGTCCTATGGAGTCTTTGCAGGTCTAGATACTTTTGGAGCACAACTGTGAGTTTTGGAGTTTTTTGGAGCTATGTTGAAGCTGATGCTGAAAAGACCAAGACGGAAAGCACTATGAAGCAGGGTGTCGATCGACACCCACCTCTTGGTGTCGATTGACACCGATCGTGGACGAGCAAAGAGCTTTAAAAACTCTTTTGAAGTGTTTGCAACTTGGCCAAGAAGTTTCTTATTATTTGCAGTATTGCCCCAGATCATGTTTAGACTTGTATTTAGGTTTTCTAAGCCATTGTGAGGCTATCATCTTGTTTTTCATTGTGACCTAAGAGAGAGATTTGCATGAGAGCTTTTGGGGAGACAAATCCATACTCTGTAGAGAAGAATTTTGAACCCCCTTCATCTTTTACTATATTTTCTTAATGCAATATTATTCAGCCATGATTTGTGTTTCACTTGCTATGTCTGAGTAATCTGCTAGTTAGGTTTTGGGTTATTCAAGGGTTGATAACGAATTGTTAGAACTACAAAACTGAAGGAATAAATCATTTGGTTCTTCATCTTGATTGCTTTAACACTGGTTTTAAGATTGATCACCTAGAAATCAGATCTTAGGTTGTTAGTAGATGTGGAAACATTGTTAATCACCATAACTATCTTAGATGAGCAAAATAACTGATTGCAAAGGAATTTGGATTAGTGATTTTGTGAACATATCGACCCTGAACTATAATGCTTGCTTAGATTGTTAGAGTTTGCAAAGGAATTTGGAATTCTAGAATTTAATCATAGTTAATCTCTGCAACAGAAGTCGATTGGTTTTACATTCATGTTTTAGAGTTCTAGAACGGTTTTAATAAATATTCCTTTCAGTCCGTAGTCTGCAATTAATGTAAACCTGTGAATTTCCCATTGCCTAGTGCCTTGTCTCTATTGATTTTAAGAACTCATAATCCGCTCCTGATCTTGTTACTTTCGTTTTACTATTTAGTTTTATTTGTTATCGACGGCTTAGCTTCATTTGAATCTAAATTCTGTTGAGTAATAGTCTTAAGTCCTTATGGATTCGATCCCTAAGTACTACAGTGATCTCTTAATTTGAGAGAGTAGCTCTAAGGATTAATTTGAGCATATCACCATCATACTTGGAAGACCATTTCTAGCTTTAGCTGGAGCCATTTTGATGCTAGAGAATGCACAACAGAGCTGAGGCTTACCAAGGATAAATTCTTGAGGTTTGACAGCAAAGGCGACAAGCTGGAGCATGATCATGCTTTCTCTATGGAGCTTAACATGGTGAAAGGAGTTGACAAGAACTGGCCAGAGTTTGAAGGTTACCAAGGAGAAAGCTTTGATGGTTGCTGTTTTCAAGGCTGTTTGAAGACACCACTGAAAAGGAGGTCCTTGAAGTGGTTGGTTACAAGAAGATGAATCAAATCAAGTTGATTACTGAAAAGGGAGAGGTGGTTTTGCAACCATATGGCTCAAAGAATGGTGAAGTTTGCAACAAGATGCAGCAAGAGGGGAAGTCCAAGCCTTTTGCTAAGATTAAGCTGAATGGAGTCGCCACAAGAGTCAAATGAGGCAAGATGACACCAAGGAGTTCTAAGACTCCTTCTCCTTACCTTAACTAAAAAGGTAATCAAAGTCAAGCTAGGTGAATTTAAACAAGCACACTTCGGAGGTAGTCCAATGGTATCCTTTGTATATATTATGCTTTTTAGTTCATGTTTATGCTTTTTTAGAAGAATGAGTTTGGATTGAGGATTGATCAGATGTTTGGGAAAACAAAACAGATGCATTATGGCTGGTATCAATCACTTGTATCGGTCATGACAGACCGATACAAGCCTATCGGTCATGACCATATGTCTGAAGTGATCGATACTGTTGGAGCCAGAAAGCCATCGGCCAACCCCATCGGTGACTTGTGACCGATGGGGGAAAAGAAGTACAAAGCAGGATTTCCATCGGCCAGCCCATCGGTCAAGGAGTGACCGACGGGAATCAATCGGATGTGCCATCGGTAAAGGCCATCGATCAAAAGTGACCGATGGAAACCATGCGGATGCACCATTGGTCACTACCATCGATCAAAAGTGACAGATGGGATTTGGCAGGAGGGCTATCGATCAAAGCCATCGGTCTCGAGTGACCGATACTGCCTTATCGATCAAAGCCATCGATCAAAAGTGATCGATGGTCCGGCGAGGTAAGTTCTTAACTTTTCAAAAAAAAATTCCCTCTCTTGGCTTGGAGCCAAGGGAGTTTAAATTTAAATTTTTGGCTCCTCCCTGCCACCCTGCTCCACTTCTGGATACTTTTGTTTTTGTCCCCCACTCATTTGATTCCTTATACTCCCCACAATGCTCAATAAAAGCCTTCTAACACCTCTTCACTCTTCACACTTCATTTTCTCTCTTCTCTCACTTAGACCACGAAATTTTTAGCTTTTTCTCTCTCTTTCATTTGTCTCTCTTAAGTGCTCAGAAGTCCTTAAAGGTTTGCTTTCTCAATTGTTCATCTCTTGTTCTTATACTTTGAGTTTGTTTAAAGTTGTTGAATCTATGGAATTAAGAACTAGTTTTGATTAGTTTAAGGTGTTTTGTTTCGATTTTGCATGGTGGAGATAGTTAATATGAGAAAGTAGGATATTTAAGTGCTATTTACCGTTCATAAATCTAATTGTTTGCTTGTTTTAATTCCACTTTGCATAATCATGTTTAACTTTGTTTAAGACCACCATGCTAGGTTCATATGCATAATGATTTGAATCTATTAAGAACTCTAGCATGTTTTTGATTATTAGGTTTTGAATTATCTTAATTCTTTAGAGGTTTGACTATGTTTACATGATAGTTAAACTCCTCTTTGATTTGAGAATTTTTTTATAAGAGCTTTTAGTCATTGTTTTTCAACTTTAGTTCTTTTGCTTATTGGATCTTCAAGCTTTGTTCTTGTAGGTACCATGGGGAGAACTAAAGATGCTGCCGGAAGCAAAGGCAAGGAACCACAAAGGGAAGCACCCTCTTCTCCACTTAACAAAAGAGACAAGGGCAAGAGTGTTGCTGATGGGCAATGCTGCCAAGTCTAAAGGAAAGGGAAAGGCTGTGGAAGAAGTCTCATCCAAGGATCTAAGTGCAAGGGAACTCATGGAGCACTTCAGTCAGTGTACCTTCAAGCCTACAAGGTACCCTTGTGCTTCCACAATGAAGGCACTTGGGATATATGTAGATTGCAAGAAGAGCTTTGAAAACATGGGGCTTGGCGATTTCATGGAGAGACCACTTCCTTCCTGTAAGCATCTCACCTATCAATTCCTCTCCACTTTCAAGGTGGTGAGCTGTGAAGAGAGTGAGCTTCCCAATGGAGATGGATGGATATTGATAAACGGGATATATTTGCAATTGTTTTATCAAAGCCAAAAGCAAGTTATAGTTGTAGTATAGTTGCTTAAGGTGTCAATCCAAATCAGGTTCTTGAAAGCTACTAAGAATGTACGAACAAAGCAAATCTAAGTGAAATCAGATAAATGGGGGATAAAATCTATGAAAGCTAAATGCAACTACTAAATGACCGCGAAAACTATTTTAAAATCCCTATAGAAGGGTTAAACAACTACTAGATGACTTCTAAGAATTTAATATGCAAGACTATTAATTTATAAAAATCGAACACTAAAAGCAGATAAACAGAGAAATTTCTAACAACCTTGAACAATGATTTTCAAGACTAAAGATGCAAACTTCATGACTAGGATATGATAACTTTGAGTTTTTAAATGCTAAAAGAGGGTTCAAGGTTGAGGGTCAGGTTAAGAGGGGTCAAAATTCAAGCTTGGGTTTTGAAAACATTAGATCTACACATTTGATGTGCTATCTCTAAGCCTTGAGAAGCTAAAAGAGGTTTATCCATGGCTTTTGGTATAAACCCTTTCCTCAACCCTTCCTCCAAACCCATGGCGTGTGGTGGAAAGATGGGTCGAAGAACATTAAGCATAGATCTTAAATAATGGCCTAACTAGCTTCCTAAGCATCCATGGCGTTTGGGAAATGATGAGCTAGTCTCATGGATTTGGTTTTAAGGGATTCCTAGATCCTGTCAAGGTAAGGATATCCCTGAGATCAAAAAGATCTTTCCCAAGACTCTCTAAGCATTAAAAGCTAAAATCAAGAAGAGAATAGATTAAGAACAAGAAAAGTCCCAAGCTTAAACCCTTTAAACCCTTCTTAATCGCCCCAACCTTAAACCCAAGGGAAACTACTCACTACTCATGGCAAAAACACACGAAAATACAAAGGATGAAAATCTAAACATGATTAAACTAGTAAGCAAGAAGATTAGTGGAAAAATACATAAGATTAAGCAAGATTTAGAGTTTTACAAAATAAGAAAAGCTTGAAAAGTAAAACAATGGCGATTTTTCAGCCGAAGGGAAAGTGAGAGCTAAAAGAAGATTAGATAGAATGAAGTATTGTTGTTCTTTCATCCCAAAATAGCCAAACAAGGAAGATGGTCCCCTCACTAAAATCCAAGATATGAGCTGTCTGGATAAGGTGTAGGGATCGAGCTGAGCAGTCAATCTGATCACTCGATCTCCCTCATAGATCATCTTCCTTCGCTCGATCATTGGGTCGATTCGGTCGGATGGATCGCGTGCTTCTATCAATCTTCTAGTCGTGAACTCGATATGGCTCTCGTTCTGCATGTATTAGTCTACGTCCGTACTCACGATCGATCACTTTGGTCGATCTTGGTCTCGATCCTCCTTCTTGAAATGATCCCTTGTCTCGATCTTCTGGTTGATCTCGTCTAGAACGACCTGCCTAGCTTAATCTGCTCCTCGATCTCGGTTCCTTTGCTGAATGCATGAGTTCTGCCAAGTGTCCATAGCATTCCTTTCGATCCTCAGCATGTCCACGCAACCTCCATAGCTCCAGTGTAGCCAAAACAACCTGAATATGATGCAAGAATGCAAGAAACATGCAAAATGCTAATGCAAAGTGTTCTCGGACCTAAGATGAGACAAATGGTGAAAACTAGCCTATTATGGAAGATGTATGCATGAAAAGTACTCAAAATGCATGCTAAATATGCGAAATATAAGAGTATATCAACTCCCCCAAACTTGCCTTTTGCTTACCCTCAAGCAAACAAAGTTCAAGAAAGGAAGAGAGGTTTAAAAGTGGGAGCTCAAATTCCTTGCAAAAGTGTTTTTCAAATGAATCAATTCAATGGTCCTAGTTTTAAGATGCAATGCACAAACTCATACTCCAAAGAAGTTAGCCATATTCATTACATGTTAAATCTCAAATCATGACTCTCATATTCCAAACAATCCAAGAATCATATCCTTTAACATTCATTAAGATCAAACCGTGAATCACATTCATGCATTTTAACACCGAATACATTTGGCTAGGGACAAGGTCATGAGACAAAGATGATCTCATTCAAGTGGGTAATTCAAGCAATGGTTTATCTCAAAAAGGGTTGAACTTATGCATCATGCTAAAGGTAAAGACAATTGATGCATACATGACTAGACTCTCATCTACCCATATACACTAACAATGATCCTAATCCCTCTCTCATTTTTCTTTTCTTTTTCAAGCTCACTCACCCTCTAGAGACTACCCACAACAACAAGGCAAGGCGCCAAGCTTATCCCACAAAAACAAAAAAAATTTTTACTCTTCTTATAGCTAGTGGTGGTCATACACAAACATTAAGCTCTTTTCTTTTACTTTTGGTAGCTTTCTTCTCAAATATTTTTTTTTTCTTTTTAAGCTTGGCCATTTTGGCTCTTTTCTTTTTCTGATTTTTTTTTTTTTGAGAGCTAGCTTCTTTTCTTTGAAACTGAGCTTTTATTTAAAAAAAAAAACAGTACAAGACCACAACTTAAAACTATGAATCCCTTTTATTTCAAACCTCAAACACCAAAATCTTTTCCAACCGAAAACAAGTAAGCAAGATCAATCAACACCAGTGAACCCCCGCCCCAAAACAAGCCTAAAACTAGCTTCAAAATGCAAAGCCAGCAACAATATGAAAGTCTAATCATGTCGCCTAAACCTAACACTGTATGCCAAGTTCAAACCAAAAATAAGGCCTCACAAAATCACACACAAAATATTTAGCTTGAAAGGAGGGTAAGGTTCAAGGTGGGGAGTTCTATTCAGGCTTACAAGAGAGTGGTGAAAGGGATAAGAAAGCCTAAATATGTATATGTAATCCATGTATTCTTTTTCAAATGCACAAGTATGATAATTCAAAAATTGAAGTTAACGTTCTCACCTGATAGGAAAGGATTCAATTCATGTTTGTTCAACTTAAGCCACGAAAATCAAGACAATTGATCCAAATATGGTTAGAGCTTACTTTCAAAGTATGTACAATGCATCAAAGAAATACTAACTAGGGCCTTGAATTAATTCATGAGCTTACAATAATTTTCAAGAAAAATTAATATCATTGCTCCCTATGCAAATGCAAACAACATAAATGATTAAAATTTTAGACTCAATCCTAAAATGTTTAACAATACAAATGCAAGCTACATGATTTTTTTTTTAATTTTAAAAATATTTATGATTGTTTTTGTATTTTTCTATGCACTTAGATGATGCATGAAGACTCAAGGATGATAACTCAAAATATGATCCAAATAAAACATGTCAGACCACACACTCTCCCCCAAACTTGAATGACACCGTCTCGGTGACAAACAAATTCAAGAGGAGATCAAAAACAAAGCAAAAATAAAAGAAAAATGCATGTTATTTACAAGGGGTTGAGTTTTGGTACCTCGGAGCTAGGTGTGGCTGGAGCTTGAGGATGCCTTCATGGAGAGAAAGACGTCCAGCTTGATTGCTTCCTTGAGGCTCACGGATCTCCACTCCTCCGGTTGATCTTCTTCTCTTCTCTGGTTGCTCAACCTGTTTACTTGAAGATGCCTCAGATGGGCTTCTTTGTAGGTCCTTTGTCTTCTTAGATAGCTTCTTGATCATCTTCCCTTGCCACTTGTTGACTTTGGCTGAATCTCCACGGCTGAAGCAAGGAACTTCTCAGCTTTTGTGCGCGGCTCATAGTCTAGCTTAGGGAGATCAAAGCTTGGCGGCATTTCAGCATCTGAAGGAGGTGACTCTGATGGTGCACGAGGGAGCTGAGGTTTAGGTGCAAAACATTCCTCATCACTTGGCAAGAACTCGATGGTTCCCATGCTGTCTAGGGTCGTCTCTTCTTGGTTGGATAAGATGCACACCTTCTTCTCATGCTCACCGTTGTAGAACAAGTAAGCGTAGAATCCTGGAGCGGGCGTAGGACCCAAGGAATCAGTGTTGTGCATGTAGGTCTCATCCATGTAGGCTCTCTCCGCGCAAGGCTCAAACTCCTGAAGAGGTACTCTGACTTGTATAAACAACGGTGGGAGGAAGCCTCCAATGATGGTGCCTTGTGGGAGGGTCTTCTCCCAATACTTGGTCGAAGTTGTCAAGGTGTTCCAAGGGATCTTCCATTGCTAAATCGTGGAACTTGTTGTTTTGCACCATGGAGATGAAACCTGGCTTGATCTCGAAGTTGTTGTTCTGTACAGGAGGAGGAGTGATCCCAAACCTATTGTGATGAGTATTGGGAGCATCTCCGGCTCCTATGATCCTTGGGGGTCTAGCCGCGTGTTGGGGGTTTCAATTGCCCCTTCCTATTGCCCCGTGAGCTGGAGGAGGTCCTTCTGGATGCTCGTGTTGAGCCATAGCTTCAAAGTCAACCAAACCGTGCTGAACAATCTCCTCAAAGGCTCTGGCTTGTTCTCTGACTCTTCTTTGCCGTGAGTGACCAAGCTGATGAATATTGTCCAAAGGTGGAAGTAGATTGTTATCTCCCCGTGAACGAAGATTCATATACCTGAGAACACACGTTTGAGAGTAGAATGATTAGTGACTTAAACAATGGAAAAGACTTAGTCTTTGCTAAGACCCAAATCTCTATGTTCTCTAAACAATCCTAGGATAGCAATGACGCCATTTGATAGACACTTTATTTGCAAGGGTGAGAATGCAATGAGGTTATCAAACTCAAATGCAAGACAGGTTGTAGTACAGCAAGCAAGGGAGAGTCAATCCATACCTAGGACGATAGAAAATGCAAAGAGAATACAAGGACTAATGCAAATCTAAGCGAAACAAGATAGGTTATGAGAAAATCCCTAAAAACTAGATGCAGCAACTTAAATGGAATGCAACTTATTTTAAAATTACTAGGAATGATCAAACTACCACGAGGAACAAACATAATAATTAAAGGACAAAGGTTCGAATTACTAAAATTCGACTAGTGGATCGACTATGAGATCGACCACTAGATCGAGAAATAACAATCGATCTCGTCTAAAAATGCAAGAACAGTAAAACTAACGACTAGGATGCTAAATCGACTCACTTTGTGAGGATCTCTAAGCCTTGAAAACTAAGCAAGATCTATCCGTGGCTTTCGGTATAGATCACTCCTTCATCCTCTCCTCCAAACCCATGGCTTTTGGTGGAAAGAGAGGTCGAAGGGCATGGAAAACAGATTTCAAATGAGTGGCTTAACTAGTCCCCCAAACTTCCATGGCTTTTGGAAAAGGGTAACTAGTCTCTAGGGTGTGATCTTCTGAGATCCCTGAATCCTGTCAAGGTAAGGAACCTCTCGGATCATGAAGCTCTTGGCGTGAGAGTCTTCAAGCATTGAGAGCTCAACACCCTAGAAGAGATAGCCATTAAAAACGCTTAGAAAACCCCAAGATTAAAACCCTTTAGATCCCTTTATCCTCTCAACCCCGAACCCAAATAAACTACTCACTACACATAAGGTAAATCAAGCAAAGCATGGAAAAGGAAATGATGAACATGAAAAGAAAAGTAGATTAAGATGAAAACGATTCGATTACAAAGCTTAAGAAAACTCAAAGTTCGACAATGGTGTTCTCCGTCCAAAACCAGAGAGAAAACATAAAAAGATAAGGATGAAAAAAGTGTGTGTGAAAAAGACGTCACCGCCTTCCCAAAATGGCCAAAACAAGCTGATGGTCCCCCCTTCGCTAGCGGACAAAAGTGGTTGAAAGGACAGGGATCGACTCCGGGATCGAGCGGTTCTCTCGATCATCTCCGAACATCGTGTCTTCAGCTTGATCTGGGTCTCGATCATCTTTGGCGGATCGAGCGTTGCATCCGATCTCGGTATCGATCTTCGTTTGGATCGAGTGGTGTACTCGATCTTGCTCTCGCTCTGCATGACGTCATTTACGTCCGTACCGTTTGATCGACTGCTTCACTCGATCCTTGTCTCGATTATTCTCCTTGGATTGCCTGGTCTTCTTGATCTTCTGGTCGATCACATCCTAGATCGATCGGCCATGCTCGATCTGCTCCTCGATCTCTGATCCTTAGTAAAAATCCGAGCTTCCACGAACTGCTACAACAGCCTCAGCACGTCCACGAACCTCCACGACTCTAAAGCAGCCAGGAACAACCTAAATGTGATGCAAAATGCAAGAAATATGCATATGCTGGTGCAAGAATGCTCTGGGACTCTAAGTGATGCAATCTAACCTAAAACGTGACACAAATGCATGAAAAGCTAACTAATGAGTATGCAAAATGCATGTAATATGCAGTAACATCAAAATACTAGATTTTTAGGAATTTTCTAAAAATTATCAATAAATACAAGATGAAACTCTCTCTAGATAAGATCAAATCTAGAATTTTTCCCTAGTATTTAGATACTTATAAAAATTCATCCTAACCCTTAGCAAATAACACTTAAACCAATTCAAAGAAAAGGAAATTTTCTAAAAACTCAAATATGAAAATCAAGAAACTTTGAAATACCTTTGAAATGATGAATGTTAGATGCTCTTAGCCTTAAAAACCTGACTCACACTCTCTCTTTTCTAAAGAAAACAGTTTCGAAATGCAATGGAGAGAGTGTGTGCACAAGTGTTTATAAAGACCAAGAATCTATGAATGCAGGCAAGTGGTTTCTGAAAAAGTATGGTCAAGACACATCTTTCATAGTCAAAGATGCTTGCCTTGACCAAAATTTAAATTTATAATAGGAGGGAAAGAGAAAGACAAGGGAAAAATTTCAACCAACCTTGGCATGAGATCAAGTCAAATTGGTCGATCTTGACCTCGATCTCATGCCCATTTTGCATGTGATCGAGTAGATTGCTCGATTGGAGGCTCGATCTGAATTTAATCGAGCCTTAGATCGAGTCTCATACTCGTTTTACGATCCTACGTAGTTATGGCCATGCTCCTTGGATCGAGCTCTTTGATCGATTTCGAGGTCGTTCTAACAAGGATCGAGTGAGCTGATCGAGTGAACTGATCAATCCAGTTCGAGGATCGAGTGGGATCAGTCGATCCACACCTTGTTAGCACTCCCTCGCAATCGACTGACTCCCTCGATTGTCTACTCGGTCTCACCTAGATCGAGTGACTTCACTGGATTCACTAGCTTGATCTAGTAAAGATCGAGCTAGGATAGGTCGATCTAGTAAAGATCGAGCCAGGATAGGTCGATCTATCAGTCGATCACTTGTCCCTGTTTCTCCTTTCCTTCCCTTTTTGACTCCAAGATCATGATCTCTGGTTCCCATCTCCTTGTACCTACACACTTAAACTAAAAAGCATAAAATTGAAACAGAAAGAAAGCAAAAATATGTACAATGATAGTCATGGTAAATGCCTCCCAAGTGCGCTTGTTTTACGTCGCTAGCTTGACTTTACTTGGTTAGGCTAGAAGGGGATCTTGGAGAAGCAACATGGGGCTCTCCTTGCTGAAATCACTCGCCATGTAGGGCTTGACTCTATACCGTATGGTGATGGGAATGGACCCATAAAATCAATCCCCAAAGCGTCAAAGACTTCCACCTCAAAGATTGGTACCTGCGGCATCTCATTCCTCTTTGTGATGTTCCCTGACCTTTGGCAAGCTTCACAAGCTTTTACAAACTCATGAGCATCACTGAAGAGTGTAGGCCACCAAAACCCGGCTTGTAAAACCTTTGTAGCCGTCTAAATGAAGCGAAGTTTCTACCATAAGTTAAACCATGGCAATGAAGAAGAATGTCATTTGCTTCTTCTCTTGAGACACACCTCCGGTATAAGCTGTCTACTCCCCTCTTGTACAGATAGGGATCATCCTAAAAGTAATGAGGGATGTCCCTCATGAATTTCTTCTTATGGTAATAGTCAAGGTTAGTGGGTTCTTCACCACAAGCCAAGAAGTTGACAATGTCCGCATACGAAGGTAAGTCTTCTTCCTTGAAACTCAAAACTTCTTCAAACTTCTCCTCTAGCTTTGCACAAACCACTGTGTTTACCATCATAAGCTGCTCTTCAGGGAGTGAGTCATCAAAAGGTAAGACATCATTCACTCTCATTCTTGAAAGATGATCCGCTACACCATTCTCAATCCTCTTCTTATCCTTTATCTCCATATCAAACTCTTGTAAAAGAAGGATCCATCTCAAGAGTCTCGTCTTGGTGTCTTTCTTGGAGTATATGTACCTCAAGGCGGCATGATCAGTGTAAAAAATGACCTTAGAACCCACCAAGTAGGACCTAAACTTCTCAAAAGCAAAGACAACAGCTAAGAGCTCTTTCTCGGTGGTAGCATACTTCACTTGCGTGTCATCCAAGGTACGGCTTGCATAGTAGATCACATGCAGCTTCTTATCCTTCCTCTGACCCAAAACAGCACCCACGGCGTAGTCACTCGCGTCGTACATAATCTCAAAGGGCAGATCCCAATCCGGAGCTTGAACTATAGGTGCGGTGACTAAGGCTTCTTTGATGGTCTTGAAGGCTTGTAGGCACTCTTCATCAAACAAGAACTCGGCTTCCTTGCACAATAACCTTGTAAGAGGACGAGCTATCTTGGAGATATCCTTGATAAACCGTCTGTAGAAACCAGCGTGCCCCAAGAAACTCCTTATCCCTTTCACATTAACCGGCGGCTCTAAGCTCATCATGACCTCTATCTTTGCTTTGTCAACCTCAATCCCTTGCTTAGAGATTTAGTGCCCAAGTACAATGCCTTCTCTCACCATGAAGTGACAATTTTCCCAATTCAGCATCAAGTTTGTCTCCTCACATCTCTTGAGAACCCTACAAAGATTAGACAAACAACCACCAAATGAAGCACCATACACAGAAAAATCATCCATGAAAACCTCTACCATTTCCTCTATAAGATCAGAGAAGATAGACATCATGCAACTTTGAAAGGTTACTGGTGCATTACATAACCCAAAAGGCATCTTTTGATATGCGAAGGTACCATAAGGGCATGTGAAAGTGGTCTTCTCTTGGTAATTAGTATGAATGGGTATTTGAAAGAAACCACTATAGCCATCAAGAATACAGTAATATGGGTGAGTAGCTAATCTTTCTAGTATTTGATCAATGACGGGAATAGGGAAATGATCTTTCCTAGTGGCTGAGTTGAGTTTCCTATAATCAAATACACTCTATGTCCAGTTATTGTTCTTGTAGGAATTAACTCATCTTTCACATTTTTAATACGTGATACCTCCTTTCTTTGGTACCACATGGACCGGAGAGACCCATGTGCTATCACTGATAGGGTATATCACGTCAGCCTCTAAAAGTTTTAAAATCTCTTTCTTAACTACTTCTTTCAAGTTTGGGTTCAAACGTCTTTGATGTTCAATGGAAGAAGTGTTTTCATTATCTAAGTGAATCCTATGAGTACAAAGCATTCGTGAAAGGCCCTTGATGTCACTTAGAGAGTACCCAATGGCCATCCTATACTTCCTCAGCTCCTTAAGGAGCGAGTTTAACTCATCATCACTTAGATTTTCATTCACAATGACCAGATAAGTATCATTTGGTCCCAAGAAAGCGTACCTTAGCCCATTCGGAAGCTGCTTTAGGTCCACCTTTGGGGCTAGCAGCTCGCTCCCGTCCTCCTCTTGGCTTGTGTTGAGGTTGCTGTCCTCATTCGCCTCTTTTGAACCCGAGTCATGAGCTTTAAGTTGCCTTCTTTAACTGTTGCTACCGCTGAGATAGAGCCAGTCAATCGATCTTTCTCTCGATTTAGGCTGGATCGATTGCAATCTCTCGATTCACTTGCTCGATTTGATATGGATCGAGCAGGAGATCGATTCGCTGAGTCGTTCTCTGAACAGATCGAGTTGTCTCTCTCGATTATCTCATCGATTTCCTTTCTGCATAGAGTGATCTGATCGATCTCCAAATCGATCTCATGGCACTCGCCTTCATCTTCTTTCACAACCTTGCGAGAATCAAGGATATGAACATACTCCTGGGTTTGCTCGTTCAAGAAACTATACTCCCCACACTCCTTAGTCAAAGCCAGCTGTAGATGATTTTCTTGTGCCAATTCCTCAAGCAATTCATCAGCCAATTCATCCAAAGTTTCAATGTAGAACACTTGCCCATCCATAGTTGGCTTCTTCAAAACTTCATTGATGTCAAAGTTTAGCTTGATGTCCTTGCCAAGGTGCAGAGAGAGCTTCCCATTCTTCACGTCTATGATGGCTCCAGCAGTTGCTAGAAATGGTCTACCAAGGATTAGAGGATCCCTTGGTTCTTCATCCATTTCTAGAACTACAAAATCTGTTGGCACATTCACATCACTGATCCTCACGGGTAAGTCTTCAAGCACGCCTACAGGGAGCCTTATGCTTCTGTCAGCCAGAACAAGTGAGATTCTGCACTCCTTAAACTTGGTGAAGCCTAGCTTTTTGGCAATGGAGTGAGGCATAAGATTAATGCTTGCTCCTAAATCACACAAGCAACTTTCAAACTTCAAAGGGCCTAGTGCACAAAGGATAGTGAATGATCCTGGATCTCCTAGCTTCTTTGGAACTATCTCCTTGTGGATGATCGCACTGCATTCTTCACTCAACACCAAAACTTCTTCACTCTCTTTGTTTCCCTTAGAAAGAGTATCCTTGAAGAACTTGGCGCATTTCGGCATCATAGCCAAATAATAAACCAATGGCAGCTTGATCTTGACATCCCTTATGTGCTTCTCAAACAAGGCTTTATGCTTCTCAAGCAGCTGCTTCTTAAAACGTCCAGGGAAGGGAAGCTTTGGTTTGTAGGGTGGAGGCACGAAAGCTTCTTTTTCTTTGCTAACTTCCTCCACTTTCTTCTCTAAAGCTGCTTCCTTGCCTTTCCTTGACCTTTCAATCCAAACATTGTCAAATGTGATATCTTGATCATTTGAAAGCTTACTCTCCCACTCTTGAACCGCAATGTCCTCATCGTCTTCAGGTATAGACCATGGTGGTAGCTCTTTCCCACTTCTCAAAGTAATCGCGTTTGCATACTCCTTAGGGTTTTGCTCACACTTGTCGGGTAAGCTACCTTCACCGCTTGAACTTACCTTTCCTTTCTCTAGCTGGCGAATCTTGTTGTTCAAGTTGGTGATTTTTGTAGACACCTCAGTAAGAGAAGAGTCCAGTCTCTTGTTCATATCAACAAACTTCTGATTTGTAGATGCTTGCCCTTGAAGTAACTGTTGGAACATAGCTTGAACCGGATCTTGAGGTGGAGCTTGAGCTTGTTGCTGCTGAGGCATGAAACCAGGAGGGTAGCTGTTGTTCCCTTTCTGTTGCTGGCTTTGGAAGTTCCCTTTTCTTTGCCCTTGGTATCCACTGTTTTGTGTAAATCCACCTTTGTTATAAGGAACAAATGGTCTTCCTTGTTGTGGAGGGTACACTTGATCTTTAGGGTTCTCCACATTGTTACTTCTGTAAGAGAGGTTGTTGTTGCCTTGATAGCCTTGACAATAGCCATGTGGCTTGCTGTAGTTTTGGCCTCCTATCTAATTCGCTTCCTCTTGGCTTTGCTCCAGCTCATCAAGAACATCCGCGGCTTCACATGGAGTGACTTCATCTCCTTCTTGTGTGCCTCAAGATCAGACCCTCTTGGTGCTCTATCATAGTCCTCACTGTAGTTTCCATCACTCAAAGCCAAGTTCTCAATAAGCTACATTCCCTCTTCTACATTTTGACCAAGAAAGTTACCTTTACTTGCTGTGTCTAGAAGCATGCGAATCTTGGGAAGGGCTCCTATATAGATTATGCTCAAGAGTGTGTATTCACTGAACCCATGACGAGGACAAGCAATGGTGTAGTCCTTGAACCGCTCCATTGCTTCACTAAAGGACTCATTCTGCCTTTGTGTAAAACCGCTGATCTCACTTCTTAGCCGAGCTGTCCTTGTGCTTGAGAAAAACTTAGGCAGAAATGCCTTCTTGCAATCAGCCCATGATGTTATAGTACCTTGAGGTAAGGTCTTCTCCCAATGTCTTGCTTTATCTCCAAGGGAAAAAGGAAAAAGCCTAAGCTTGAAGCTGTCCTCCGAGATTCCATTGATCTTGATCATTCTACAAACTTGCTCAATGTTGTCTAAGTGCTCCAGAGGATCTTCCATAGCAAGGCCGTGAAACTTGTTGTTCTGAACCATGGAGACAAATCCTGGTTTGATCTCGAAGTTGTTGTTTTGCATCGGTGGAGGAGTGATGCCAAAACGGTTGTGATGAGTGTTTGGAGCATCACCAGCACCGACGATCCTTGGTGGTCTTTGAGCGTGGTGGGGGTTTCCATTACCCCTTCCTGCAGCAGCATTGTGACGTGGAGCCTCAGCTTGTTCTTGCTCAGCCATAGTCTCAAAATCAACAACACCCGCTTGCACTATCTCCTCAAAGGCTTGTGCTTGTTCTCTTTCCCTTCTTGATCTTGCACTTCCAAGTTGATGAATGATGTCTAGAGGTTGTAATAAGTTGTTGTCACCCTTAGACCTCAGATTCATGTACCTGAGAATACAAGTATGAAGGTAGAGAGATTAGTAACCAAATTAAAAATAAAAACATTGTCTCTACTAAGCTCCAAATCCTAATACTTTCAATCTAAACCCAAGTTGGCAACGGTGCCATTTGATAAACAGGATATATTTGGGATTGTTTTATAAAAGCTAAAAGCAATTTATAGTTGTAGTATAGTTTCTTAAGGTGTCAATCCAAATCAGGTTCTTGAAAGCTACTAAGAATGCAAGAGCAAAGCAAATCTAAGTGAAATCAGATAAATGGGGGATAAAATCTATGAAAACTAAATACAACTACTAAATGACAGCGAAAACTATTTTAAAATCCATACAGAAGTGTTAAACAACTACTAGATTATTTCTAAGAATTTAAAATGCAAGACTACTAATTTATAAAAATCGAACACTAAAAGCACATAAACAGAGAAATTTCTAACAACCTAGAGCAATGATTTTCAAGACTAAAGATGCATACTTTATGACTAGGAAATGATAACTTTGAGTTTTTAAATGCTAAATGAGGGTTCAAGGTTGAGGGTCATGTTAAGAGGGGTCAAGCTTCAAGCTTGGGTTTTGAAAACATTAGATATACACATTTGATGTGCTATCTCTAAGCCTTGAGAAGCTAAAAGATGTTTATCCATGGCGTTTGGTATAAACCCTTTCCTCAACCCTTCCTCCAAACCTATGGCGTGTGGTGGAAAGATGGGTCGAAGAACATTAAGCATATATCTCAAATAATGGTCTAACTAGCTTCCTAAGCATCCATGGCGTTTGGGAAAGGATGAGCTAGTCTCTTAGATTTGGTTTTAAGGGATTCCTGGATCCTGTCAAGGTAAGGATATCCCTGATATAAAAAGATCTTTTCCAAGACTCTCTAAGCATTAAAAGCCCAAATCAAGAAGAGAATAGATTAAGAACAAGAAAAAGCCCAAGCTTAAACCCTTTAAACCATTCTTAATCGCCCCAACCTTAAACCAAATGGAAACTACTCACTACTCATGGCAAAAACACACGAAAATGCAAAGGATGAAAATGCTAAACATGATTAAACTAGTAAGCAAGAAAATTAATGGAAAAATACTTAAGATTAACCAAGATTTAGAGTTTTACAAAATAAGAAAAGCTTGAAAAGTAAAACAATGGCGATTTTTCAGCCTACGGGAAAGTGAGAGCTAAAAGAAGATAAGACAAAATGAATTATTGTTGTTCTTTCATACCAAAATAGCCAAACAAGGGAGATGGTCCCCTCACTAAAATCCAAGATATAAGTTGTCTGGATAAGGTGTAGGGATCGAGCTGAGCAGTCGATCTGATCACTCGATTTCCCGCATGGATCGTCTTCCTTCGCTCGATCATTGGGTCGATTCGGTCAGATGGATCGCGTGCTTCTATCGATCTTCTAGTCGATCCTCGGATGATCGGGTCGTGAACTCGATCTGGCTCTCGTTCTGGCTCTCTTTCTGCATGGCTTAGTCCACGTACTCACGATCGATCACCTTGGTCGATCTTCGTCTCGATCCTCCTTCTTGAAACGACCCCCTTGTCTCGAGCTTCTGGTCGATCTAGTCTAGATCGACCTACCTAGCTCGATCTGCTCCTCGATCTCGGTTCCTTTGCTGCATGCATAAGTTCTCCCAAGTGTCCATATCATTCCTTTCGATCCTCAGCATGTCCACGCAATCTCCATAGCTCCAGTGTAGCCAAAACAACCTGAATATGATGCAAGAATGCAAGAAACATGTAAAATGCTAATGCAAAGTGTTCTAGGACCTAAGATGAGACAAATGGTGAAAACTAGCCTATTATGAAGATGTATGCATGAAAACTACTCTAAATGCATGCTAAATATGTGAAATATAAGAGTATATCATATATCATTTAAGCTTGGCAAGCAAATGTTCACAGTAACCTTCTTTGAGATCTCTGATGGGCTTGGTATGTATCCTTATGTTTATAAGAGGAACCACTTCAAGATCAGAAAAAGGCAGCACAAGATGCTATGGGATGTGATTGGGGCTGGGAAGTATACTGCAAGAGTCACAAGGAACCAGCATTTGAAGCATCCAGCTGTGAGATATGCTCACAAGGATCTTGCAAACTCATTCTTTGCAAGAAAGGAGACAGCCAATCTCACAGCAAGGGAGAGGGACTTCATGTATAATGCAATGCAGCAACTTGTGATCACCAGCAAGGATGGAACAGTTATGGGGCCGCCAACCAAGTACCCTTGCTATGTGACTATGCTGATGGAACAGCTCTACTCCTATAGAGCTGGATCTTAAACAGGGGAAAAAGGGAGAAGAACCCACAGTTCCACATTGGAGGAGTTGTGACAGCTATCATGAGGGCAAGTGGTGTGAATCTAGATGAATATGCAGAAGATGCTTTGCCACCACTACGGATAGATCTGGAGTAATTCAGAAGAAGTCACTACCTTGAGAAGAGTTCCAAGAGAAGCATGTTTATAAGTTCCTCAAGCAGTTTAGAGATCAAGCAAGATTTTTGCCCAGATGAAAGTCAGCTCTACCATGGAGGCCCTGCAACTGAAGAGAATGAAGAGGAAGATGAAGAATATGTGCAAGAAGAAGATGAAGAGAACAGAGAAGAGGAGGTGATATATCATGGTTTTAATGGTTTTTAACCATGGTATAAGTCTTTTTTATTGAGTCTTTTTGGTCTTTTTAGAGTCCTAGTAGAGTCTTTACAGGTTATAGCATGTCTGGAGCACAATTGGAGATTATGGAGCTTTTTGGAGCATAGCAAGATACAACCACGAAGTTTGCAACTCAGAAGGCGAATGTTGGCTTGAGTGACGCTTGTCACCACTCAACGGGGACGCTCGTCACTCGTAGATGGGAAGGATCGTGGCTTGTTTTTAAAGGATGGAGGATTATTTCCACTTTTGCCCCAGAAGTTCCAGCATTTAAGGAAGTGTTCCAGCTCGTGTTTTAGCTTCTATATATTAGGTTTTCAGCCATTGTTGGCTTTTATCTTAGATTTTTAGAATTCAGAGAGCTTTAGAGAGAGATTTCTTCACAGCTTTTTGGGGAGACAGATCTTATACTCTTATTGAGAAGATTTCGAACCCCTTTAACTTTTACTCTTTCTCTTTAATGCAATTTTATTCAGCTATGCTTTGTGATTCCATGACCATGTCTGAGTAATCTGCTAGTTAAGTTAGGTTTTTTCAAAGGTTGATGATGAGTTTGTAGAAATCGCTACCTGTTAGGAATATCTGTTGGTTCTTCATCTGTGCTTGCTTTAAAACCGATTTTCTTAGACACATCATCTGGAAATTCAAAACCTAGGTTGTTTAATAGATTTGAGAGCATTATTGATAACCTGATCTAGCATTAGATGAACATGATGACTTAGTGCAAAGAGATTTGGCTTAGGAGTTTTGTGAAAAATTGAACCTGATCATTACTGCATGTTTAGATTGTTAAAGTTTACAAAGAGATTTGAAACTATGTGATTTAGACATAGTTAACTTTTGCAATGAGAATTGATTAGTTATATCTTTGCGATTCATGTTCAAGACGGTTCTTATTTAATTCCTGATTTCATGCATTTTACATTCTTGGATTCAACCTGCGAATTGTCTTGACTTAACGCCTTTAGCTTTCTGAACTTTAGGAACAATCATAAAAACGCCCACTTACATTTATTTTGCTGTTTTGCATTACATTCATTACTTATTGCTTAGCTTAATCCGAATCTATAATCGCTAGTGTAGTTTACATACTCCCTTGGGATTCTATAACCCCTTATACTAAAACTGCTTTGATGTGCACTTGCAGTAGTTTTTATTTGGGTAAATCCTGAACCCTATCAGGAGGTACAAAAAGAAGCTGATGTTGGCGCTGCAAGCCAAGAGGATTCCCAAGAGGATGAGCTAGATGAGGATGAGTTGCTGAACTACAGCACCAAGAAGTTCCACTTGAAGCCTCATGAAACCCCAAGCCAAAAAAGCTCTATGAAGCATGCTCATGACCACATCAACAAACTCCAAAATTGGTGTAAATGTGATTTATCATGGTTTTTATGGTATTTAACCATGGTATAAGTCCTTTTTATGGAGTCGTTTTGGTTTTTTTAGAATCCTAGTAGAGTCTTTGCAGGTTAAAGCATGTATGGTGCATAATTGGAAGTTTTGGAGCTTTTTGGAGCATTGGAAGTTACAGCCCCGAAGTGTTCTTCTGGCTTAGCTGAAGCTCGTCACCAATCTGGTGAAGCTCGTCACCCCTAGAGGAAGGAGTCGTGGCCTGGTTTTAAAAAGATTGGGAAGAAATTGCAGTTTTAGCCCAGAAGTTCCCGTATTTAAAAAAGGCTCCAGATCGTGTTTTAGCTCCTTTATATTAGGTTTTCAGACATTCTTTGGCATATATCTTGTATCTTATTATTCTAGAGAGCATTTGGAGAGACAAATCAGACTCCTTCAGAGCAGATTTCGAATTCTTTCATCTTTACTTCTTATTTCATTTATGCAATCTATTCTTTTCATGATGTTTGTTTCATTCACCATGTATTAGTAGTTTGTTAGTTAAGTTAGGGCTTTTCAAAGGTTAAAAAGGAGTTTTTAGAATTGATAAACTATTAGGAAAACCCTTTGGTTCTTCATCTATGATTGCATTCATATCGATTTCTTAGACACATCATCTGAATTTTGAAACCCTAGGTTGTTTGATTGATGTGAGAGCATTATTAATCACCTGATCTAGCATTAGATGAGCAATAAGATCTAGTACAAAGAGATTTGGCTTATGAGTTTTGTGAACAATTGAACCTGATTATTACAGCATGTTTAGGTTGTTAGGGTTTGCAAAGAGATTTGAAACTCTGTGATTTAGGCATAGTTAACTTCTGCAATGAGAATTGATTAGTTATATCTTTGTGATTCATGTTCAAGACGGTTTTAATTCATTCCTAATTGCATGCATTCTACACTCTCGGATTCAACCTGCGAATTGTCCCGACTTAGCTCCTTTAGCTTTCTGAACTTTAAGAACAAGCATAAAACGCCCACTTGCATTTATTTTACTGTTTCGCATTACATTCATTACTTATTGCTTAGCTTAATCTGAACCTGAACTCGATAGTGTAGTTTACATACTCCTTTGGGATTCGATACCCCTTATACTACAACTGCTTTGCTGTGCACTTGCAGTAGTTTTTATTTGGTAAAACCTGAGCCTATCAAGTTTTTGGTGCCGTTGCCAGGGAGTAATAGCTGCCTATCGATTTTTAGAATTAGGATTTTGTCTAAGTTTTATTTTGTTTATTAACTTTCTGCTACTTTTCTTTGTGCTGGTTTCAGGTGTATGCATAATCGCAGTACCAGAAACAACAAAGAGAAGGAGTTATTGACTTTGCGCATCGACAAACTCGCTAAGTTGGAGAGGACCATCAGGAAAACTAAGAAACAGTCTACAATGTTTGCTCAACTGATCTTGGTTTGAGATGCAGAAGGTCACTTGGTTGACAGAGAGGAAAACAGGAGGAATGAAGAAGGCCAGATAATTCATCAAGAAGGGAATGTCATAGTTGAACAAGCGGTTCAACCAATGAAACAAGACGCTGGAGCTCCTGTTGCTGCTAACAACGCTGTTGGGCGTTTTGTTCAGTGGACTCTAGGAGATTATAACAGACCTGATCAGTTCTATGCCAACAGAGCTGCAATCTGCCCTCCGGCTTTCCAGAGGAATGATTTTGAGCTCAAGCCTGCTTATTATCAGCTGGTGGGACAGCATCCTTTCCATGGCTTACCTCATGAGCATCCAATGGATCATATTGAGAGGTTTGAGGATTTGGCTTCAAGTATCAAAGCTAATGGAGTTAGCAATGACTTCCTGTTCTGCAAGCTGTTCCCTTACTCACTTGGAGGAGATGCTGCTTATTGGCTGAAGCAACTAGAGCCTGGTTCATTAACTACTTGGTAGGACACCAAGAATGCCTCTCTGAACAATTTCTATGATGATGCTAGACCAGAGGACCTGTGGACGAAAATGGCATCATTCTCTCAAGGTCCTACTGAAGCTTTTAAGGCTTCTTGGCTGAGATTCAAGTCTTATCAAAAGGACTTTCCTCATCATTGTTTCAGTCAGGTGCAGCTGCTTGGGATCTTCTTCAGAGGCATTGACTGGAAGTATCAGATGGCGCTGGATGCAGCTAGTGCTGGAAACTTCAACACCAACAGACCAGAAGAAGCAATCAGATTGATTGAAAACTTAGCCTGCAGCAACAGCACCAAGAATGCAGATTTTCAGAGAATGAAACGGGGTAGATTAAATGAAGAAAACCAAATAGAAGGCTAAGTTAGACAGTATACACAGTCTTCTGGTAGGAAAGAAATCAGTCCAATTCGCTGCAGAAGTGGAGACCTTCAAAAATCCTGAAGAGTTTGAGCAAAAAGATGTTAACTTCATCAATGGAGGTTTTCAGAACCAAAGGTTTGGAAAAAAACAGCGGAACAGAGGTTACAATGGCAACAATCAGAAGAGCACCTTCCAGGAAACCATAATGCAACTGGTTATACTCTAATGCCACAGTTCCAGAAGATTGAAGTTGAGAAACTTTACCAAAACAGCAAGAATATGGTTCTTCTTCCTACCAAACTGCACCTCCACAAGACACTAAGATGGAAGATATGCTGGAGCAAATACTTGAAGGACAGTGGAAGATGACAATGAACTTCAATGGCAAGCTAGATTCGCTGTACCAAGACCTGAATGGAAAAATTGAGAGTCTGAACTCTCATATGAAAAAGCTGGATGTGCAGGTTGCCCAAATTGCAGGAGCTGTTCAAAGGCAAGAGGGATTCCTTCCTGGAAGGACTGATATCAATCCTAAGCGCCAAGTTAATGCCATCACAGTCAGGAGTGAAAAAGAGCTTGAAACAGTGCAGAAAAAGAGGCTAAGTGCAGAGCAAATCGTGCAACTGATGGAGTTTGAAGATGAAAATTTTGTAGTCTCTGAGTCCAGTGACGAGCGTCACCAAGGGGGTGTCGCTCGTCACCCATTTTACACAAACCCGACGCTCTAGGATCATCACAGGTGTGTGTCGCTCGTCACCCCCTAGTGACGAGCGACACCCACCCAGAACGAAGCTACTTCGCCTGTAACTGCAAATAATTGCCAGGAGCAAGCGTATAAACCCAAGATACCATTCTCTAAGCATCCTAGGAAGTCTCAACAGGAGATAGAAGAAGCCAGATGCAAAGCTATGATAGACAAGCTGATGCTTGAGATGCCTCTTGTTGATGCATTCAAGCTTTCACCAGCTCTAAGAAGGTATGTAAAGAGAATGGTTGTGAATGGTGTAAGTCCTATGGAAGGAGCATTGCTTACCAGAGACATCAGTGCAATCCTCTTGAGTACAGTTCCAAAGAAGAAGAAGAAGGTGCCTGTTTCTGAACAAGTCAGCACCATCATTCAAAGCAGAATTTCAGAGAAGCTTTCTGATCCTGGAAACTCTGTGCTTGATTGCTCAATCTCAGCATGACGTTTTCCTCACTCTCTATGTGATCTAGGTTCAAGCATTAACATGATGCCTTCCTCTGTTGCTGCTAGACGTGGAATAACTGATTCCAAGCCAGTTGAGATCTCTCTCATCCTAGCAGATCGATCCATAAGAACCCTATAAGGCATTTTAGAGGGTGTTCCAGTTAACATTGAAGGCTGCATAATTCCTAAAGATTTTGTGGTTATGAAATATGCTGAAGAACCTAAACATCCTCTTATTCTAAGAAGATCAGTCTTGGCTACTGCTGGCACCATTATTGATGTGTAACAGTGGAAGATAGAGCTTGATTTGGGTGATGTTGTCATGAACTTTGACATGGATAAGCTAAGAGGGAGTTCTACCATTGATGGTCAGACCTTTTCTGTAAGGACTTCCAGAGATGAAGAGCCAATCATGGAACATTCAGAAGACATTATTGCTGGTTATGTCACTGAATCTGATACAAGTGGGCAAGTGAACAAGATGACTGTTCAAGAGGCAATATCTGAAACTTCTGCCAAAGTTGTTGGGTTTGAGGATTGCAGTGAGGATCATATCTTTGTCCCTAGGCTTGAAGAAGAGGTTCCCATCAATGCCAAGTTGCTGGAGGAGGACGAGTTTGTGACGGAGGCAAGACTTGCAGAGCTGAACTGCAGGAAAACTGCAGAAACTCGAACTGCAGGGTCAGTGATGACCGTCACTGACCTGGTGATGGTCGTCACCAACCTGGACACAAAGGATTGACATGATCTTACAGCTGCAAGTCCATCTGATGTTGCTAAAACGAAAATTCAACATTCACAACCCAGAAACCTGCAACTAAACAAAGGTATGCACTTCCTGGAACCAATTCCAAACCTCCTAATCTAATCAATTAGAATTTAAAAGGTGCAAAAGCTGCTTCACACTTATGCAAGCAACGAGATTCTCGTAGAATGCTTGGTGTTTCTTTTGATGATTCTGCAGGAAAAAGAAGTGTATCACCCAGAGTCACGACCCACCCTGCTGATGTTCCTCACTTCCTTGAAAGAATTCATGCATCTACAGCATATAAACCACCATGGATGTGGAGACATTCTTGTCCAAGGCAATCAATGCCATCTTCTGCTCCACCAGCTGTCTGAGCAGCATTCAAAGTCGAGCTAATAACTTTAAACAGGTGCTTAGTGGGAGGCAACCCACTGTCTGACTTTGCAGTACACATGATGGCATTGCATTAACACATCCAACAAGATGATTCTGGAGTTTGGTGACAATCGTCACCCGTTACTTCGCGAGGTACCACTTTCCAACTCGATTCTTCAAGTTCCCATGCTTCTTTTGACAAACTCTTGGCTTAATAACACTGGGGACAGTGTTGTTTAAGTATGGGGGAGAAGTTTACTGATGTTGTTAATAACTAGCTTTTATATGTGTGTTGAGTGATGATGTAGATGCAAGAATGTTATCAAACTCAAGCACCTATATGTTGTAGTATAAAATGCAAGAGAGTATAAATCCATACTTAGGAGCTAGAAAGTGCAATGAGAATGCAAGGATCATGCAAAGCTAAGCAAATGATGAACAATTTTTGTAAAATCCCTAAAAACTAGATGCAATGGTCAAATGCAAAGCAAAACTATTTTAAAAATACTAGGAACGAGTGAACTCCCACGAGGAACAAGCAAAATGATTAAATGAATTAATAAAAATCGACTAGTGGATCGGCCACTAGATCGAGCAACAACGATCGATCTATTAACAGTTCGAACAAAAATGAATCTAATGACCAAGATGCGAACAACTAGCAAGCAAATGATTAACAGAGATGTGAAAAATACTAAAAGGAAGGGTCCAGGGTTGAGATTCATGTTCAAGGGTTTCAAAGGTTCAAGCTTGGTTTGAAAACTTTAGATCTACTCACTTTGTGAGATTCTCTAGGCCTTGAAAACAAAACAAGATCCATCCATGGCGTGTGGTATGGATCACTCCTTCATTCTCTTCTCCAAACCCATGGCGTTCGGTGGAAAAAGAGATTGAAGGGCATAAAACATAGATTTCAAATACGCGGCCTAACTAGTCCCCTAAACTACCATGGCGTTTGGGAAAGGTGGACTAGCCTCTCGGATTCGATTTTCCAGGACCTCTGGATCCTGTCATGGTAAGAGGCCCTTTGGATCTTAGAGATCTTGGCGTGAGAATCTCTAAGCCTTTAGCACTCGAAATCCTAGAAGAAAAGGCGATGAAGAACGAGAAAACACCAAGCTTTTAAAACCTTTTCAACCCCTTTGAATCCTCTCAACCCCAAAACCCGATGAAACTACTCACTACTCATAAAGTAAACCGAGTAAAACATGGAAGACGATCTAATAAACATGAAAGACGATTACTTTAAACTTAAAAGATTCAATATTCAAGAACGAAGCAAGAAAAACTCAAGGTCTAACAATGGCAGAGATAATCGCCTAAACAAAGAGATAACACGAAAAAGACAGAATGAAGGTAGGAAAAAGCAATCGCCGTCTTTAGCCAAAATTGGCTAAAGGCGTGTACTGGTCCCGCCCTCGCTAGCGTCCAAAAACAGGCTGGACGGATAAGGTATGTCTGGGATCGGGCAGGAGACTCGATCTGGCTCTCGATCTTTGTCTTGCATCGGGTGACTTTGCTCGATCATTGAGTCGATCTCGTTCGGATCGGGTTGGAGACTCGATCTAGTCCTCGATCTGCATGGCGTCATTTACATCCGTACTTCAGATCGATCTCCTCTCTTGATCTCGATCTCGATTTGTTTCCTTGCATCGGCTTGGTCACTCGATCTTATGGTCGATCTCATCTAGATCAACCTGCCTTGCTCGATCTGCTTCTCGATCTCGGGCCCTTAGCTTGCAATCCTGATTTCTCCAAGTGTTCACGAACTTCCTCACGAGGATTAGCACGTCCACGAATCTTCCATAGCTCCAAAGTGGCCGAAAACAACCTGAATGCGATGCAAAATGCAAGAAACATGCAAATGCTGGTGCAAAAGTACTCTAGGACTTAAAGTGATGCAAACTAGCCTAAAGAGCAAGGTAAATGCATGAGAAACTATCTTATATGTATGCAAAACACATGAAATATGCAGTAATATCAACTCCCCCAAACTTGCCTTTTGCTTGCCCTCAAGCAAACAAAATTCAAGAAGGGAAAGAGGTTTTAAAACAAACGGGGGTTTAAGCTTCTTGCAAAGATGCCTTTCAAATGAATCAATCTCAACGTCCTAGTTACTAGTTCTAAGATGCGCTGCACACACTCATACACCAGAGAACTTAGCCATACTCATCACACAATGATTTCAAATCATGACTCTCCTATTCCAAACAATCAAAGAATCTCATCCATTAACATTCATTAATAATCAAACCGTGAATCAAACTTATGCACTTTAAAGCAGAACACATTTGGCTAAGCGTGAAGGCTACGAGCATAGAATGATCTCATTTTAAAAAGGGTTTCACAATGCAATGGGTTTCTCTCAAGAATGGTATGAACTTTATGCATAATGCTAAAAGTAAAGGCAATTGATGCATACATGATCAGATTCTCATCTACCCATACGCTAATCAATCATCCTAAAACCCTTTAATTTCTTTTATTTTAAGCTCACTTACCCTCTTAGATACTACCCTTATCAATAAAGCATTAGCTTAGCAAACCCCAAATCAAAACAGAAAACATCTTTACTCTTTAGGCTAGTGAAAAGGCTTGAAAATATTTTAGTTCCTTATTCTTTTTCTTATTGATAGCTCTTTATTCTTTCTTTTTCTTTTCTTTTCTCTTTATTCGGCACTTAGGCTCTTTTCTTTTCATTTTATTTTACTTGAGAGAGCTATCTTCTGAAATACTTAGAGCTTTATACATTTTGAAAACAAAGCCTTTCACTTAAAACCTTTTAATCACTTCAATTACCAAGACTTTTTGAAACCGTAAGCATATAAACAAGAAAGCAATCCCATCAAATCTCCAAACTTATCCTAAGCCTACAACTAGCTTCAAAATGCAAAGCTAGCAATCATATGAGAACCTAATCATGTCACCTTAACGTAACACGCTATGCTAAGTTCAAACCGAAAAGAGGCCTCACAATGATGTCACACAAGAATACTTGGCTTGAAAGAAAGGTAAAGGTAATGGTGGGGTTCTACTTAGGCTCACAAAGAGTGGTAAAAGGAGGAAGAGAGCCTAAATATGTGTAAGATCCATGTGTTTATTTTCAATGCATAAGAATGATATTTAAAAATCAGATTAGGGTTCTCACTTATTAGGACAAGTTTCAAATCATGAATATTCAATTCAAGTCACGAAAATCAAAACAAGTGATCCAAGCATGGTAAGGACTTACTTTCAAAGCGTGAGCAAAGCATCAAACAACTACTAACTAGGGCATTGAAACAATTCATGAGCTTAAAACACTCTTTTAAGAAAACTTTAACCCCTTATGCAAATGTAAACAACCTAGATGCTTAAAAAAAAAAATTCTAGACTCAATCCTAATATGTTTAACAATGTGAATGCAACTACATGAATTTTTTTTTTTTTTGAAAATTTTAAAAAATTTTACCAATTGTTTTTTGTTCTTTTCTATGCCTTAGATGCAATGAAGACTCAAGGGATGCAAATAGAAAATAAGAGAAAAATAAACATGTCAAACCACACACATACTCCCCCAAACTTGAATGACAACGTATCGGTGGCAAACAAATTCGAGAGAGTTCAAAAACACAAAGAAAAAGTAAGAAAATATGAGCAGTATATACAATGGAAGGTTGTTGGTACCTCGGATCTAGTCTCGGCTGGAACTTGAGGATGTTCAAAAACACAAAGAAAAAGTAAGAAAATATGAGCGGTATATACAATGGAAGGTTGTTGGTACCTCGGATCTAGTCTTTGAAGGCTGGCTCTTGGAGGGAAAGACGCGCCGGCTGGATGTTGCTTCCTTGAGTCTCACGGATGACAACTCAACCGGTTGAAAGCCTCCTTTTCTCGGGCTGTTGAACCTCCTCACTTGCAGCCTGCTTTGGCGAAGCTCCTTGAAGCGCCTTGACTTTCTTGGCAAGCTTCTTGATGACCTTGCTTTGCCATTTGTTGATCTTCCTTTGCATCTCCACAACAGAAGCAAAGAACTTTTCTGTCTTGGTGCGCGTCTCAAAATCGATCTTGGGGAGGACAAAGGCTTCGGGCATCTCATCATCCGTGGCAGGAGACTCTGATCTTGGCCGAGTAGCTTGGCGAATGGCGGCTGTGACTCCTAGAGGAGCCATACACTCCTCTACGCTTAGGAGAAACTCGATGTTCCCAACTCCCAAAAGCTCGGTTTTGGTCTTGATTGGCAGGATACACACCCTCTTCTCATTCTCCGCGTCAATGAATAGGTATTCAAAGAAACCCTCAGCTGGCGTGCGTCCCAAGCTGTCCGTGTTCCTTAGGTATGTCTCGTCCATGAAAGCTCTATCCGGAACGGGAATGAAGTTCTGAAGTGGGACACCAGCTTGCACGAACAAAGGCGTTAGGAAACCTCCAATGAGTGATGAGCTTGCCTTGTATCTCAAGGCATACGCCTTGTATTTCACCAATGAAGCCGCCAGGATGCATCCGTAGTTCACGTCATCTCCGAGCTCGTCTTCCAACAAAGCAAAGCTCCGTCTTGGTGACCGTGGGGGCTACTGACTGTCCGCTGAAGGTGTTGGTCATCAGCTTCAAAGTGTAACGCAGCAATGGACTCCTCACCCTCTTGATCTTCGCGGTATTTGTCTTAAAGTCATCGTTGGCTTTGAGGTCCCAAAGATCGTTTGCTTGAGTGAAGGAGGGAAACTCAACCTTCGTGGCAGCTGCATCGAGGCCATATGCTTGACAAAGCTCGGGGATTGAGAGGCTGAAGGCTTGACGTTTAATCTTAAAAGAGAGGCGGCCTTGAGATGGAGTTGGGATGCTAGGGTTCTCGTACGCAAACTCCAAAGTGGCAAGGAAGTCGATTGTCACTTCGGGAAAGGTTGGGCAATCCATCCGTCACAAAAACTTCAGCCCTTTCTTTTGGAGGAGTTGATCAAAATCCCCCAACATCCCCATCTTAGACAGCAATCCTCTGTCAGCAAACTTTGTTGGCTCAAACTTCAGCCTTTGAAGCCGTTCCTTGCCTCGTTTCTCCTCTTTAGACCATCATACTCTCTCTTGAACAACCACTTCCTGACCTTCTCCCTCTCGTGCTGTCTCTTCTCTTGTTCCTTTGGGGGCCATGGTGCCTGAAACAAGATTCTCAAACAAGAGAATGAGTACGGCAGCTAAAAACCGAGAAAAAGACAAGCAAGAAAGAAAAATCGATAACTAATACCCTAGAATTTTGGGGAATTTATAAAAATCCCAGCAAGATAGGAGAGAATCAAATCTAGAGTTATAGTTAAATCTAGAATTTTTCCTAATATCAAGCTAGTTTAAAAAAAATATAAACCGCCCTAGCATCTAAAATAATCAAAGCGAATTAAAAAGAAAATTTCCTAAAGATTTTCTTGAAGATTCGAAAATACTTTTTCAAAGATTGAAAAAGGATGCTGCTATACTTTAGGAAAAATAGAAATTCACACTCTCTCTTACTTAAGAACTTGCGAAAACAGGAATGGGAGAGTGTGAGAGTTGTTGGAAATATAAAGGCTAACAATTTTCAAAACCATGGGTAAAAGAAGTGGTTTTCTGACAAAAGCTGTGGTCAAGGCACATCTTTCATGCTCAAAGATGCTTGCCTTGGCCACTTTTTATATTTAAAAACCAGAGGGAAAACAGAAAAGAAGGAAAAGGAATTGTTACCTTGGCACGAGATCGAGTCCATTTGGTCGATCTAGGACTCGATCTCATGCCCATAATGGCTTGGATCGAGAGGGTTGCTCGAATTGGGACTCGATTCGAATTGAATCGAGTCTTGGATCGATAACACCTCTCGTTCCTTGAGTTTTAGGCACAACGGCTAAGTCCTCAAGATCAAGCCACGTTCTCAATTTAGGGGTCGATTTAGGCTTGGATCGAGTGGCAGATCGAGTAGACTACTCGATCTAGCCTTGAGAATCGAGTGACTCAGTCGATCCACCCCTCGTTTGCTTTTCAGGCTAAACGTGTAGGGCGTTCGTCCTCTCGTGATCGACTGTGTCATACGATCTGTCTACTCGATCTCGTCTAGATCAACTAACTCCGCTCGATTCACTAGCTCGATCTAGCAAAGATCGAGCCAGGATGAGTCGATCTAGCACTCGATCTCTAGCCTATATTCGCCCATTCTTACTCCTTTTGGATCTAAGGTTATGCTCTGCAATCCCTTATACTTGTTCCTACACACTCATAAGATAAAAACATAAAACTGAAAGAGAAGTAAAGCAAAAATATATACAAGATAGACATGGGAATGCCTCCCAAGTGCGCCTTCCTTAACGTCTTTAGCTAGACTTTACTTGGTTAAGGCAGATGATGGGTCTTGGAGAAGCATTGAGGTGATCTCCTTATCAAATGCACTCGCCATGTATGGCTTAACTCTGTGTCCGTTCACTGTGAATGCATTCCCACTCTTGCCGACCAAGGTGACAGCTCCGTAAGGTAATACCTCCTTGATTTCATACGGCCCACTCCACCTAGATTTCAGCTTCCCAGGGAATAGCTTGAGCCTTGAATTGTAAAGCAGCACCAAACTCCCTTCCTTCAGCTCCTTGGGTACCAACTTCTTCTCATGAGCAGCCTTAGTGCGCTCCTTGTAGATCCTAGCGCTTTCGTAAGCATCTAGCCTTAGCTCATCATGTTCGTGTAGCTGGATCAAGAGCTTCTCATGAGCTGTCTTTAGATCAAAATTCAGCCACTTCACAGCCCACAATGCTCTATGTTCAAGCTCAACGGGGAGGTGACATCCTTTGTCGTAGAGAAGAGTGAAAGGAGTAGTACCAATGGGCGTTTTTAAAGCAGTCCGTTACGCCCACAAAGCGTCGCCTTGATGGCAACGGCGCCATTTGATAAAAGAAAAACAAAAGGCTTAGTCTTTACTAAACCCCAAATCTCAATGCTTCCTATCCCCTAAGATGGCAACGGCGCCATTTGATAACTAGCTTTTATGTGTGTGTTGTGTGATGATGAATATGCAAGAATGTTATCAAACTCAAGCACCTATATGTTGTCGTATAGAATGCAAGAGAGTATCAATCCACACTTAGGAGCTAGAAAGTGCAATGAGAATGCAAGGATCATGCAAAGCTAAGCAAATGATGAACGGTTTTTGTAAAATCCCTAAAAACTAGATGCAATGGTCAAATGCAAAGCAAAACTATTTTAAAAATACAAGGAACGAGTGAACTACCACGAAGAACAAGCAAAATGATTAAAATGCGAAGCTATGAATTAATAAAAAAATGACTAGTGGATCGACAACAGGACCGGCCACTAGATCGAGCGACAACAATCGATCTACTAACAGTTCGAACAGAAATGAATCCAATGACCAAGATGCGAACAACAAACAAGCAAATGATTAACAGATATGTGAAAATACTAAAAGGAAGGGTCCAGAGTTGAGATTCATGTTCAAGGGTTTCAAAGGTTCAAGCTTGGTTTGAAAACTTTAGATCAACTCACTTTGTGAGATTCTCTAGGCCTTGAAAACAAAACAAGATCCATCCATGGCGTGTGGTGTGGATCATTCCTTCATTCTCTTCTCCAAGCCCATGGCGTTTGGTGGAAAAAGAGATTGAAGGGCATAAAACATAGATTTCAAATACGCGGCCTAACTAGTCCCCTAAACTACCATGGCGTTTGGGAAAGGTAGACTAGCCTCTCGGATTCGATTTTCCAGGACCTCTGGATCCTGTCAAGGTAAGAGTCCCTTTGGATCTTAGAGATCTTGGCGTGAGAATCTCTAAGCCTTTAGCACTCGAAATCCTATAAGAAAAGGCGATGAAGAACGATAAAACACCAAGCTTTTAAAACCTTTTCAACCTCTTTGAATCCTCTCAACCCCAAAACCCGATGAAACTACTCACTACTCATAAAGTAAACCAAGTAAAACATGGAAGACGATCTAATAAACATGAAAGACGATTACTTTAAACTTAAAAGATTCAATATTCAAGAACGAAGCAAGAAAAAATCAAGGTCTAACAATGGCGGAGATAATCGCCTAAACAAAGAGATAACAAGAAAATGACAGAATGAAGGTAGGAAAAAGAAATCGCCGTCTTTAGCCAAAATTGGCTAAAGGCGTGTACTGGTCCCGCCCTCGCTAGCGTCCAAAAACAGGCTGGACGGATAAGGTAAGTCTGGGATCGGGCAGGAGACTCGAAAGGGTTAACTAATGTGTTGACTATGTGGTATGTGGATTCGAAAGGGTTAACTAATGTGGTGTTCCTGATGTTTAGCTGACTGTTTCTTGTTTTCAAACCTGGACCCTGTTCTCTGTCTGATGTTTGCTTGAGGGCAAGCAAAAGCTAAGTCTGGGGGAGTTGATATATCATGGTTTTTATGGTTTTTAACCATGGTACAAGTCCTTTTTATTGAGTCTTTTTGGTCTTTTTAGAGTTCTAGTAGAGTCTTTGCAGGTTAAAGAATGTCTGGAGCATAATTGGAAGTTTTGGAGCTTTTTGGAGCATTGGAAGTTACAGCCCCGAAGTGTACAACTCAGAACTGTTATTCTGGCTTGGGTGACGCTCGTCACCAAGCTGGTGATGCTTGTCACCCCTAGAGGAAGGAGCCGTGGCCTGGTTTTAAAAAGATTGGGAAGAAATTGCAGTTTTAACCCAAAAGTTCTAGTATTTGCAAAAAAGATCCAGACCGGGTTTTAGCTTGCTTATATTAGATTTTCAGACATTCTTTGGCATATATCTTGTATCTTAATATTCTAGAGAGCTTTAGAGAGATATTTGTAGAAGAGCTTTTGGAGAGACAAATCAGACTCCTTCAGAGCAGATTTCGAACTCCTTCATCTTTACTCCTTATTTCTTTTATGCAATCTATTATTTTCATGATTTTTGTATCATTCACCATGTCTGAGTAGTTTGTTAGTTAAGTTAGGGCTTTTCAAAGGTTGAAGAAGAGTTTGTAGAATTGCTAAACTATTAGGAAAACCCTTTGGTTCTTCATCTATGTATGCATTCATATCGATTTCTTAGACACATCATCTGGATTTCGAAACCTTAGGTTGTTTGATAGATGTGAGAGCATTATTAATCACCTGATCTAGCATTAGATGAGCAAAACGATC
Source organism: Thlaspi arvense (assembly GCA_911865555.2). NCBI lineage: Eukaryota > Viridiplantae > Streptophyta > Magnoliopsida > Brassicales > Brassicaceae > Thlaspi > Thlaspi arvense. The sequence goes on from OU466860.2 coordinate 20,967,319, forward strand.
TAGTGCAAAGAGATTTGGCTTAGGAGTTTTGTGAACAATTGAACCTGATCATTACTGCATGTTTAGGTTGTTAGGGTTTGCAAAGAGATTTGAAACTCTGTGTTTTGGGCATAGTTAACTTCTGCAATGAGAATTGATTAGTTATATCTTTTTGATTCATGTTCAAGAAGGTTTTAATTCATTCCTAATTGCATGCATTCTACACTCTCAGATTCAACATGCGAATTGTCCTAACTTAGCTCCTTTAGCTTTCTGAACTTTAATAACAACCATAAAACGCCCACTTGCATTTATTTTACTGTTTCACATTACATTCATTACGTATTGCTTAGCTTAATCTGAACCTGAACTCGATAGTGTAGTTTACATAGTCTTTTGGGATTCAATACCCCTTATACTACAACTGCTTTGCTGTGCACTTGCAGTAGTTTTTATTTGGGTAAAACCTGAGCCTATCAAAATGACAAGACAAGACAAGACCATCAAGAAACTAGTGAATCTGGTCAAGGGGAAGTTCAAGAAGGATAAATCTACATCAAGAGGAGCTTCCCAACAAAGCCATGGTCATGAGTACACTTCCCACTATGAAGAGGAAGTGCCACAAGAAGAGCCTACTGAAGAGGAGCAAGCAATTTGGATGCCCCAAGGAAGACATTCCTTCCAAGTTCATCAAGCTGAAAAATTGGCACCTTGGTAACCTTCAAGAGCTTTATCTTATGAGCCAAGGTCCCAACCACCATCAGCATGGGAGGCGCGAGCTTACACTTCTTCTGAGGGTTATACAACATGGCAACAATGGGATGCTCAAGGAAATGCAACTCAAATACAAGCTCAATGGCTAAGTTGGGTTCCTCCACGACAAGAGCCAGCAACTTCTTCCACATCCCACCACTCCTCTCACCACAATTAACGTACCACATCCTTCCATTGTATATACCACTGCATTTTTTTTTTAATTTTTTGTAATATATTCTGTTGCTTCTCTCTCTCATTCCTTTCATTACACAAGGGACTGTGTAATTTAAGTGTGGGGGAGAGATTTAGGGTTTCACATGTTTGTTCTTTTCTTAGTTTTTCATTTGCTTTCATCTTGAGTCACATGCATATCATACATTCATCTAAGCCACAGAAAAGCACAAACAAAAATCAAAAAATTTTAAAAATTTGCATGTTTTTGCAAGCCAAAAAGAGAGCATATAGTTGCATTTCATTTGCTTAGGATTGAGTTTAGTGTTTGCATATATGTTGCATTGCATTTGCATAGGGCATAATGATGAATTCTCCTTGTGAAATGCTTAGCGTTTAGAATTGATTTCAGTGTTTAAGTGGTTAGTTGTTTGATGCATCATGAGAAAGCTAGAAGTTAAGACTGAACCATGCTTAGATAGCTAAATTTGATGCTCTTATCTCAAACTGAAATCATTTTTTATTTGAAAATCAACTCTATCAACTTGAACCTTAATCTGAATTTTTAATTATCATGTTTGTGCATTGAAAAGTGAATTCATGGCTACCATATACATATTTGGATCCTCTTTTCCCTTCTTACCACTCTTGTTGATCCAAATAGCTTATCCACTCCCTTAACCAAACCTCCTTATGAGGCTAAACACTATCTTGAGAGTTGTGAGGCCTTTGCATATCATTTTCGAATTTTTTCTTGGCAAAACGTGTTAGGAATAAGGCTGGTAATGAAAAGCTGTCTTGTAGATATCAGCTTGCATGTTGAGCTTGATTCTAGGCTAAGAGTTTGGGATAAAAGGGTAGAGCTAAGTGGTTTGGGTTTCATGTTTATATGCTTTAAAAGAAGAAGGAAAAGTTTGAAATGGTAGTATAGGGAAACAGTTAGCATTGTGGTTAAGTAAATGGATGAAAAATCTATATGTGTTCAAAGAAGGAAGGCGCCAACAACAAGGCTTTGAAAGGGTCAATCAAAAGAAGAAAATCAGACCCAAGGCAATCCACCAAAGGTGAAAACTGGCGCCTAAACATCAAAGAAGTAGCAAGTCCCAACAAAAAGAAGCAACCACACAAGCAAAAAGAAAAAGTTTCCCCAACCATGAAGAAGGAGAAAGGGTAGACTTAGGGGTTCACTTTGGGGTTTAGAAGTTTATAAGATTCATCTTTGGGTAAAAGGGTAGAAGAGAGCTTTGATTTGCATGCATAAGTGTGCTTTTACCTTTAGCATTTTGCCTAAGATAGAATCAATTTTATTGAATGATCCCTTATATTTATTAACCCTGTGCTTGAATGAGATCATTTTAATCTCATAACCTTACCCTTAAAACAAAATGTCTTCACTTGATATGCACAAACTTGATTCATAGTTTTGAGCTTAATGAATGTTAAAGAGTTGATTGAATTGAGCATTTGTCTAGGTTAAAATTTGAGATCATTTTGAAACATCGTGAGCATGGCTAGGTTCTTTAAAGTAAAGCTGATTGTGTTTGCATCCTAAAACTAGGCGTTTAAGTGTTGGTTTTATCTCTTTACCTTTGTATTTTTTGATTTGAATGCCCACCTTCAAACCTCATCCTCAAATTGTCTTAGTTTGTTTTCTTGAGGATAAGCAAAAGGCAAGTGTGTGGGTGTTGATATCTCATGTATTTACATGACTTAAGCTTGCATTTAGTTCATGTTTTGGTCTCCTTTTGCATGATTTCTTTCTCTATAGTCCCATTTTTTTCTCCTTTTAGACTTAGATTGCATTTAGGATTGTTGTTTGCATTTTCTATGCATCAAGGATGTTTTTAGGTACTTATGAAGCTGAATGGAGCAAGGAGGAAGTTTGGGAATGGATCAAGGAGCTAGCCAAGCCAAGAAAGAGCAAAAGGATCTAAGGAAAGCAATCTCTAGATTTCCATCGGTCAAGTAAACAAGGCCATCGATCTGGCATGATCGATAGGGTGCAACAAGAGTCCATCGATCAAGACCATCGGTCAAGGAGTGACCGATGGGAATGCATCGGATGCACCATCTGTCAAGGCCATCGATCACTCAAGACCAATGGGAGACAAGACAAGCCCATCGGTCAAGACTGTGACCGATGGGAATGCATCGGATGCACCATCGATCACTTCAGACTGATGGGATCCAGTCCAAACTTGCTTTTATTTACACTTTTGCCATTATGTTAGGGCATTTGTCTTTTAGTATAAATAGCTTGTTCTATGATTTTTAGCAAAAAATTTTGTTCTTGCTTAAGTTTTCTGGTTTCCTTTGAGTTTATAAGAACAACTCTGTCTTTTTAATCAAAGTTTACATTTCCCTTTTAATCTTTTATCCAATCCACTTATTAATCATGATTGGCATATTTTCTCTTTGTGATTTGATGTTAACTATGGTGATTAGTGAGTAGTTACCTTAGGGTTTCTAGATGTGGTAGATTGGGGGAATTTAGAAGCTTGATTACAGTTTGCTAGTATTTAATATGATTGATTCCTCTCTATTAATATGTTCTTAAGCTAGATTTGTCTTGATCACATGAATCTAGAATTATGCTTCATTTTATGCCCACCAAGTGTTTGATGAAATGTTGATCTTGGTTAATAGAGGATTTACTGGCCTTAGCTCAAGAGATTGACTGTCTGATGAGTATTTTGACTTGAATAAAGTTAGTTTTGCATGCTTGTTGATTGTTCTAGCACTAATGAGAGTTAATTCTTGTTAGGATGATTAGCAAAGTGTTATTTGCCAAGAGATTGGACTTAACTTTCTTGATTGTGAACTCTATGTCTAGGAATCAGCATTGATAGCTTGTTTGCTTGATCAGTGACGTTTGAAACAACCTTAGTTAGCCTTTGAATTCCCCAAAGTAAATAACCACATCTAGGAACTTGCTTTCTCTTATTTGAATTTCGAATTTTGTTAAGTGCTCTGTTTTATTGCTCTGTTTTGTTCATTGATCATTGCTAAACTGTTCTTCATTGAAATCTCTTTGGTATATGATTACTTAGGTTGTTAGTTTAAGTTGCGTAAGCAACAGATCTTCTCTGAATTCACCTGAATTATAGCTTTCTGCTTGCAACTATATTGGCATCTATTCATAACTCCTTTTAGATTGATAAAACCTATGCTATACTACAACTGACTAGTACAAGCATTAGGTGATTGAACCAAGTCCTAAAAAGTCTTGTATCAGCGCCGGTCCAAGAAAGGGCTGTGCCTCCTACGGACGGCCAGAACGGGCGTTTGATGGCTAGGACGGGGAAGATGGCAAAAAGCAGGACATCGTGTCAAGGAGAGAGAGAGAACAGAGAATAGTGAGAAAGAGAAGAGAGAGAAAACGATGGCAGCGAGAGAGAGAGAGAGAGCTCGACGCCGGAAAAAGAGAGAGAGAGAGTTCTAGGGTTCTCAGTTCTCTGGAAGTTTAGAATGAAGAAAATAATGGGAAGGGGTTCCGTATTTATACCCAATGAAAAACTTGGGCAGGAAGTAGAGATCATCGCGAAAAAAGAAGGGATAATTATTAGAAAGGATATTTATAAATCCTTCTAGGAATAGATTTATTAATATCACAATAATAATGTAATATTTATCGAAACCAGGAAATATTTATCTCTCGAAGGGAAAAAATACCGAGAAATGGGAATTAGGCCTCAAACCGTTTTAGTTTGGGTTTGAATAAAAAACAGGCCTGGTTTGAAAAACCGGGGCGTTACATTATGTTTCGCTAATATGGTATCAGAGCAATTCTTCTGCTCATCTCTTTGATTTTCTTCAATTTCTCGTTGATTCTTCGTTTTTCTTTACTATTCATACTTACATTCACCAATTATTCTTCTTTTCGAGCTCAAATCTCTATTTGGCGAACTCGATTGACTGATAATGGTGAAGCAAGGCATGAAAAAGACTCGAAGCTCAATAATGAAAGAGGATCAAGGTTCCACATCAAAACCTAGATCGTAAATTCTGATTATCGAAGAATCTAAAGTTCCAGTTGCAAAATGATATTACCATATATTTTGCATATTTTGCATGCATTTAGGATAGTTTTTCATGCATTCATCTTGCATTATAGGATAGTTTGTTCCATTTATTGCATTTTAGGTCCTAGGTCCCTTTGCATTCGCATTTTGCATATTTCTTGCATATATGCATCATTATCAGGTTGTTTGGGGCACTCTCGAGTTGAGGAGGTTATGTGGACGTGAGGAGGATCACAACAAACCTCGTGGACACTTGGAGAACTCGGCTGTGCATGCTAAGGACCCGAGATCGAGTAGCAGATCGAGCAAGGCAGGTCGATCTATACGAGATCGACCAGAAGATCGAATGACCCAAGCCGATTCAAGAGGAAGGATCGAGAGAGGAGATCGATCTGGAGTACGGACGTGAATGACGCCATGCAGATCGAGAGCCAGATCGAACCCGATCATCACAGGATCGACACAAAGATCGACCGAAGCCTTCCGATCCAAGAAGACGATCAAGCCAGAGATCGAGTGACCCGAGTCGATCCCAGATGAGCCTTATCTGTCCAGCTGTCTTTGGTGGCTAGCGAAGGGGGGACCAGTTAACGGTTTAGCCATTTTTGGCAAAAGCAGCCATCATTTTACTCTTATCTTCATTCTATCTTTTACCTTTTTTTCTCTCTACCTTAGGCGATCGCCATTGTAGAACAACTTAAGCTTTTTCATTTTTAAAACTTTGAATCTTTTAATATCAAGCAAGTTTTTCTTTAATCGCATCTTTAATCATACTTAGTTCTTTGTTTATTGTTTTTCCTCCGATCTTAATCATGTGTAGCGAGTAGTCTTTGTGGGTTTTTGGGGTTGAGGCGATTCAAAGGGTTTAAGAGGTTTAACGCTTTGTGTTTTTTTTGTTCTTCATACCTTCTCTTCTAAGATCTTGGGGTCTTAAGGCTTAGAGAGCCTTGAAAAAGGTCTCTATGATTCCAGGGCTGTCTTACCTTGACAGGATTCAGATATCCTAGAAAACCAGATCCTAGAGACTAATCTTTCCTTTCCCACACGCCATGGTTGTAAAGGGGATTAGTTAGGTCATTATTTGAAATCTATTTTCCTTGCTCTTTGATCTCTTTTTCCACCAAAATCCATGGGTTTGGAGAAGAGATTGAGGAAGTGAACCATACCACACGCCATGGATGGTTCTTATTTTGTTTTCAAGGCTTAGAGAAAGCTCAAAAATGAGTAGATCTAAATGTTTTCAAACCAAGGCTCAAACCTTTGAGACCCTTGAATATGACCCTCGACCCTAAACCCTCCTTTTTAGCATATTAAAACCTCTGTTCATCATTCTCTTGTCATTAAGTTGCATCTTTGCTCATTAGAAGTTAATCGCTTTAAGCTGCTTGTTAGATCGATCCATTCTGCTCGATCCAGTGGTCGATTCACTGGTCGATTTTTAGTTCTTAGTACCCTTGCATTTTTAATCTTCTGCTTGTTCCTAGTGATAATTAACCCTCTTCCAGGGATTTTAAAATTTTTTTGCATTCCATTAGATCGTTGCATTTAGTTTTCCTTGATTTTACTAACCATTCATCCATTTTGCTTAGATTTGCTTCATCCTTGCATTCTTAGTGTTCTTCCTGCTTCCTAGGTTGGATTGATTTCCCTTACTACTATACTGCATCATAACTGTGGTTTTGGTTTTGATAACCTCCTTACTTGCATAGAAAAATCCTGTTATCAAATGGCGCCGTTGCCGTCTTAGGATTGAACGGAAGCATTAAGATTTGGGGTTTAGTAAAGACTAAACCATTACTTTAAGTTTGGTTACTAATCTCTTTCTCTTCAAACTTGTGTCTTTCAGGTACATGAATCTGCGTTCTAGGGGTCACAACAACTTACTTACACCCCTGGACAATATTCATCAACTTGGCCACGCAAGATCAAGAAGAATGAGAGAGCAAGCTAGAGCCTTTGAGATGCTCCTAATACGCATCACAATCGCTTTGGGATCACTCCTCCACCAGTACAGAACAACAACTTTGAGATAAAGCCAGGGTTCATCTCTATGGTTCAGAATAGCAAATTCCATGGGTTGGCAATGGAAAACGCCTTGGAGCATCTTGACAACTTTGAGCAAGTTTGTGGGATGATAAAGATCAATGGTATCTCAGAAGATGCTTTCAAGCCCCGACTCTTCCCATTTTCTCTAGGAGATAAGGCTAGGCATTTGGAGAAAACCCTTCCACAAGGCACCATTACCTCTTGGGCTGAGTGTAAGAGGGCTTTCCTCTCAAAGTTCTTCTATAGCACAAGAACAGCAAGGTTAAGAAGTGACATCAGCGGATTCACACAAAGACAGAATGAGACATTCAATAAAGCTATGGAGAGATTCAAAGACTATACCATTCAGTGTCCTCACCACAGCTTCAGTGAAGAGGCTCTCCTAAGCACAATCTACCGTGGAGCCATACACAAGATCAGAATGTTGCTTGACACGGCTAGTAAAGGCAACTTTCTTGGTCAAGAAGTAGAGGAGGGTATGGAGTTAATCGAGAAGTTGGCCTTGAGTGACGGAAACTGTGCTGAAGACTATGACCGTGCACCAAGAGGATCTGAGCTAGAGAATCACAAGAAGGAGCTCAAGTCATTGCATGAGAAGATTGACAAGTTGATGCTTGCAAACCAGAAGCATGTACACTTTGTGGGTGAAGCCGAAGAAGTCTTGAAGGAGTTAGACTTGAGCCAAGAAGAAGCTAACTGGATTGCTGGTTAGAACTACAACAAGCCTCAAGGATATTCACAAGGGTACCAAGCCAACAACAATCTCTCTTACCGAAGCACTAATGTTGAGAACCCTAAAGATCAAGTGTACCCCCCTCAGCAAGCAATGCCGTTTGTTCCTCATAACAAAGGTTTTCAAGCGAATAGTGGCTTTCAACGGCAAAGGCATGGGAACTTCCAGGGTCAGCAGCAGCAGCAAGGCAACAAAGGCTACACTTGATGAAATATTGAGGATAGCATCAACAATGGAGCTGCGGATCAACGGACATGATGGTCTAGCCAAGGGTAAAGGAGAGACGATCTCCCTTGGGGAACATGTCATGAATAAAAGAGAGACTATCTTTCATGATTTGTTCCTTCTAGACCTTAATCCCTCCATGCATTCAGACTCAACCAAGACGTGGAGAGCATACACAACTCACCTAGAGTTTACCACGAAAAAGAATCAGCCAAAAAGGATTTCCTATGAAGAAGTTATTAAAGATACAATTTGGCGGATCTTCAATGAGCTCGATGAAGACATACGATCACTTATCGAGTCACTCCGGACGAACCAGGATGAACCAAGAACCAAATTCAACTGTTTTGGATTTTCAACTCATCAGAGACGCGCGAGGAATTGGATTCTGTCCAAAATGATTTCATACGAAGGAGATATTCAAGTTCAAAGTCGGGTGAGCCGGAACCTTCCCGAATCGGACATGCGAGCGGTTATTGGAGGTTTCCCACTGAACCAAGAGGAATTAAGCGACGAACCGAATTGTTATGCAATCTTGATTCATCAGAGGATCGGAGCGAATTGGATTCACATCAATATCGGTTGTGATGTGAAAGTTATTGAGTTTCTAAACCGGAAGATGCTACACTTGCCTTATTTGGAGTCTTTCGAGTTTGAGAGATTGCAAACATATCTTTGGCGACCAGGAGATACTTTCAACCATCTAGAAGCTTCAAAAGACGTCCTTAGCTGCACCAGCAACCAGAGAATCAGGCGGATCCTACCTTGGCCATTCACACTTCACTACCTTCCATATCCGGCTTCAAGAGCATTCACACTTAGAGCAATCAATGTCCAACGGTTCTATTGCCTTTGCTGCTGCGTTTTGAAGTATTATTCATTGGATATGGGCATACCAAGGCATCATACATACACGCCCAAGTTGTCAAGAATCAAGCACACCAAGACCTTACCATTTTAGCCAGATATCACCATTTAAAGCCTAACAGCTAGTTTTCTTTAATTTTGTCAATTTTGTTTCTTTCTTTAGCTTTTAGAACGTTGTAATGAGCATTATATAAGCTCACTTAGTATTTTATTTGTAATCACCCTTGATCATTGAAGTTAAATCAAAGCTTTATATTTTTCTCTTACAAAGTGAGTTATCTTTGTATTTCTTTTCATTTGAGTGTTTGTGTGGATTCACTAAACTCCTTTGAGTTTTGCGGATTGAAGAACTTGTGGATTCAAGTTGTTTGCTTTGTGGTTGAGTGTGGATTCATTCAACAAACCCCATCTCGGCTCGAGGATTGATTTCAAGCCTTTTTTCTACCATTTTCATCCATCAGTCAACACAAGAGAGCGCTAAAGCCAGTGTGAAGACTCCATCAAACCACCCACTCTGATCTTTGTAACACTCTCACCCCGAGTATTACATCATCTGATATCAGAGCTTTAAAAGCTCCTATCTATCAGGTTGTGTTCATCCAACCTCTATCTTTTTATTTTTCTGTTTTGTTATTTTTCATCTAGTTCAAAAAAAAAAGAAGTGTTCTTTGTTTTGTTTCTGTTTAGTTCAATTTCTTTAAAATATAAAATCCAAAAAACTGTTTGCTTTATTTACTGAACATTTGTATCATCTAAAAGTTTTAAAAAAAATCATTTGCTATTTATTTCTAAGTTGTTTTCAAAGAAAATTGAAAAAGTCCAAAAAAATTTCTTTTTTTTTGCTTTGTTTTATCTTTATAAATTTGAAAAACCAAAAGAAATATCATTTCGTTTAAATTCTGATTTTTATTTCGTTCCCATATCATAAAAAAAAATTGTTTTACCTTGATTGTTTCCATTTATTTTGTGATCAAACAAAGAAAACCCATAAAAACAAAAGTGTTATTTCCTTTTCCTTGTTATTTGCTTTTAATTTTGCATATTTTCTTGTCTAGAACATTAAGTCACGATTCTGAATTTCTCATCTCTCTTTTGCAAGGTACCCACACGACCCTAAGCTATGGAGTATGAAGAAGATAAGAGGAGTGAAGTCAACACCTCAGAAATTGATTGGGGAGAAGAGACAAGCCCACACTCAATGGAAGAAGAAGATCACTATGAGAATGATTCATGGAGTGGAGAAGCTGATCCTGAAGTCAGTTATGGAGGAGAAGAAGCATGGCATGAAGATGATTACTCAGACTCTGACCTTGAAGATGAGCCACGTTTTGAAGAACCTGAGACTGAGCAACCAGACTGCAGCCATGAAGATACAAGCCACTACGAAAGTGACTTACAAGAAAACCATGAAAGGGGCCAATGGCATGAAGAGACTGATTCTCAATTCAGTCGAGGAGGAGGAGACCACGAAATTGAAGCTGACCATGGAGAACTCAATCATGAAGACCAGTTCGTGGAGCCTTACACACCTGAAGAAGAAACTGATTCACAAATCAGTTTAGGAGAAATTGAACAGTATGATGAAGACCCTTGGAGCCATGATATAGCATCAGAAGAAAGTTATTGTGGAGAGGCAGAACGTGGAGATGAGCATCACCATGACCATGAGAGTGAAGAAGAAGACAACAAGGCTGAAGAAGAAGAGCCCACAGATCATTGCACTGAAGAAGATGAATGCTTTGAGCCACAATACTTAACATTTTCAGGTTATAGCCAAGGTGCAGAAGATTACTTAAAGTGGGAAGAAGCTATGGAGACCAGCTTTCAATATAGTCAAAGTGCCACTAGAGGAACAACTCCCCTACGCCCTTGACACTCTTATTGGGCCAGCTTATGAGTGGTGGGAACAAGAAGAGAATGCCATAGTTTACTAACAAGAGCCAGCTCATACATGGGAGAGTTTCAAAGTAGAAATCTATGAGGAGTTTGTGAAGAAAGCTGCTGCTCAAAATCAACACCATGTGACAAGTTATTCCTATACTAAGCCAAGAAGATGGGTTCTTGCAGCAAGACCAAAGAAGGCTTATAGTCCTAAGCTAAAGGACGTGATGCACAACATTCATAAGAAGAAGATGCCAACTAAGTGTGTTGTACCAGCAGAAGACGTTCACCAATCTTCAAAGCTAAAAGATGGAGTACAAAACACAAGTACAAATCCATTACATGAACTCCCCAACAAAACATAGCAATGTAAGTCTTCTCAACCTTCTAAGATAGAAGATATGACATGTTATAGGTGTCATCAAAGAGGTCATCTTGCTAAGATATGTCCATCTAGAAAAGTAGATACAACTTCACATCCTGAAACATAAAAGAAAGATACTAGGAGAGAAGAGGAAAATGTTGAACTTCTTAAAATTTTCAGTTCTAGTATAATGCACTTGTCTTTGCCAAGAAATTCTGAAACAGGTATTAAAGAGAAGCAAGAAACTGGAGCTGGAGAAGAAACGCCATCTCTAGATATTGGACCTATCCCCAACAATACACAAGAGTTCACAAAAGTCTTAAGCATCAAGTCTGATGAAAAGGATAAAGAGAAGGAAGATATCAAAGAGAAACCACCAGATCAAGCTCCAAACACTTTCAGTGTTAGCCAGGTAAGTCTCTCTATAACTCATTTCGTTCCTAATAGTTCCACAGCTGTATTAAAAGATTTATTAAACTTACAAGATCATGAGAGACCAATTTGTTTAAAATCACAAGTAGAAAAAAATCTTGTTGCAACTAGTGCTAATGAATTTGATTTAACTAGCTTATTTTATCTTAAAGAATCCATAATGCACTTGTTTCTTGTCCAAAGTGTCAATCTTATTGCAGGAACTGAAGGAGTAAGCTGCAAAGAAAATCCACCAGAAGAAAATTTGTTACAAAACCAATTGGTGATGAAAGATTTGGGCCCAATGGTGATCATTACCAAGTTCACTAAAGAAGAGAAAATCGTACCAGACCTGAGAAGAGGTGTAATCCTATCATACTTGCTCAAAGGAGAACCCCCTGACGTTCCACCCCTCACCAAACCAGAGCCACCTCAAGGTAAGAAAGTAAGCTCTCCTATAATTCATGATACTAACTTGACTTATCTATGTGCAGATAAACAAGTTTTGAGGACAAAATTTTTTGAAGAAGGAGAGTATGATGCAATATTAAGGATAACATCAACAATGGAGCTGAGGATCAACGGACATGATGGTCTAGCCCAGGGTAAAGGAGAGACGATCTCCCTTGGGGAACATGTCATGAATAAAGGAGAGACTATCTTTCATGATTTGTTCCTTCTAGACCTCAATCCCTCCATGCATTCAGACTCAACCAAGACATGGAGAGCATAAACAACTCACCTAGAGTTTACCACGAAAAAGAATCAGCCAAAAAGGATTTCTTATGAAGAAGTTATTGAAGATACAATTTGGCGGATCTTCAATGAGCTCGATGAAGACATACGATCACTTATCGAGTCACTCTGGACGAACCAGGATGAACCAAGCAACAAATTCAACTGTTTTGGATTCTCAACTCATCAGAGACGCGCTAGGAATTGGATTCTGTCCAAAATGATTTCATACGAAGGAGATATTCAAGTTCAAAGTCGGGGGAGCCGGAACATTCCCGAATTGGACATGCGAGCGGTTATTGGAGGTTTCCCACTGAACCAGGAGGAATTACGCGACGAACTGACTTGTTATGCAATCTTAATTCATCAGAGGACCGGAGCGAATTTGATTCACATCAATATCGGTTGTGATGTGAAAGTTATTGAGTTTCTAAACCGGAAGATGCTACACTTGCCTTATTTGGAGTCTTCCGAGTTTGAGAGATTGCAAACATATCTTTGGCGACCAGGAGATACTTTCAACCATCTAGAAGCTTCAAAAGACGTCCTTAGCTACACCATCAACCAGAGAATCAGGCGGATCCTACCTTGGCCATTCACACTTCACTACCTTCTATATCCGGCTTCAAGAGCATTCACACTTAGAGCAATCAATGTCCAACGGTTCTATTGCCTTTGCTGCTGCGTTTTGAAGTATTATTTATTGGATATGGGCATACCAAGGCATCATACATACACGCCCAAGTTGTCAAGAATCAAGCACACCAAGACCTTACAATTTTGGCCAGATATCACCATTTAAAGCCTAACGGCTAGTTTTCTTTAATTTTGTCAATTTTGTTTCTTTGTTTAGCTTTAGAACGTTGCAATGAGCATTATGTAAGCTCACTTAGTATTTCATTTGTAATCACACTTGATCATTGAAGTTAAATCAAAGCTTTATAGTTTTCTCTTACAAAGTGAGTTATCTTTGTATTTCTTTTCATTTGAGTGTTAGTGTGGATTCACTAAACTCCTTTGAGTTTTTCGGATTGAAGAACTTGTGGATTCAAGTTGTTTGCTTCGTGGTTGAGTGTGGATTCATTCAACAAACCCCATCTCGGCTCGAGGATTGATTTCAAGCCTTGTTCTACCATTTTCATCCATCAGTCAACACAAGAGAGCGCTAAAGCCAGTGTGAAGACTCCATCAAACCACCCACTCTGATCTTTGTAACACTCTCACCCCGAGTATTACATCAACACTCCTATCTTTCCTCCCGGATTTGTTCCTCAACAACAACAAATGCAACCGCAACAACAAGATCCAATACAAGCAATGATCCAGCAGTTGCTTCAAGGTCAAGCTTCTACTAATCAGAAGTTTGCCGAGATGAACAGCCGCCTTGACTCCTCTCTTATTGACGTCTCAACTCAGATAACAAGCCTGAACAACAAGATCAAGCAGTTAGAGAAGGGAAAGGCTACTACAAGCGGTCAGAGCAGCTTACCGGGCAAGTGAGAGCAGAATCCCAAGGAATACGCCAACGCCATTACATTGAGGAGTTCCAAAACCTCCTTGTGAGCCTAAACACTATTATGAGAGCTGTGAGGCCTTTGCATTGCATTTTCGATTTTGTCTTGGCAAAAAGTGTTAGAAATAAGGCTGGCAATAATTAGCTCTCTTGTAGATATCAGGTTGCATCTTGAGCTTGATTCTAGGATAGGAGTTTTGGGGTTTAAAAGGGTAGTGTAAGTGGTTTGATCTTCATGTTTATATGTTTAGAAAGAAAAATAAAGGATCTGAAATGGTAGAAAAAGGGAAACAATTTAGTATTGTGGCTAAGTAAAGGGAATAAAAGCTCTAAGTTCAAAAAGAAGAATTGGCGCCAACAACAGTGCTTAGAAGGGTCCAAAAGAAGAAAAATCTGACCAAGAATCAATCCACCAAAGGTGATGAAGGTGCCAACACAACAAAGAAGAGCAAGTCCCAACCAAAAAGAAGCAGCCACACAAGCAAAAGAAGAAGTTTCCCCAGCCATGAAGATGGGTAAAGGGTAGAGTTTAGGAAAGGGTAGACTTAGAGGGTTCACCCTTGGGTTTAGAAATGCTTAGGACTCATCTTTGGGAGATAAGGGTAGAAGAGAGCTTTAAATTGCATGCATAAGTGTGCTTTTACCTTTAGCATTTTTGCATGAGATGAAGTCATTTCATTGAGTGATCCTTTATGTTTTTGAACCCTTGTGCTTAAATGAGATCATTCTTATCTCATAACCTTACCCTTTTCAACCAAATGTCTTTACTTAATTTGCATAAGCATGATTCATGTTCTGAACTTAATTGAATGTTAAAGAGTTGATTGATTTGAGCATTTTCCTAAGTTGAGATTTGAGTTCATTTTGAAACATGATGAGCATGGCTAGGATCTTTAAAGTATAGCTGATTATGTTTGCATCCTACAACTAGGCACTTGAGCATTGAAACCATCTCTTTACCTTTGCACTTTTGGAATCTGAATGCCCACTTTCAAACCTCACTCTCCCATTTGTTCTTGATTGCTTGAGGACAAGCAGAAGGCAAGTGTGGGGGTATTGATTTTCAAACCTCACTATCCTTTGTATTTACACCATTTAGAGCTGCATTTAGTACATATTTTGATCGTCTTTTGCATGTTTTCCCTTTGCTTTTGTCCCATTTTCTTCTCCTTTTAGACTTAGGTTGCATTTAGAATATAGTTTGCATTTTCTTTGCATTTTGGATATTTTTAGGTGCTTTTAAAGCTTAAAGGAGCTGGGAGGAGTTTTGGGAATGATACAAGATGCTAGCTGGGCAAAAGGGAGCAAGATGTATCACAGCAGAAGATCTCTGCAGAAGTTTTCGGTCAGAGCACAGAGAGTATCGGTCAAGGATGACCGATACTGAGCAATTTCAATCACCAGTATCGGTCAAACGTGATCGACACAAACACACCGTTCTAATTTTGGTCCAGTGTGTCGATCACTCCAGACCGATATGGAACCTTTTCGGTCACTCAAAGACCGACACAACTGACCAATACGCTGCCAGACTGAATACCTTTTATTTACAACTTTGCCATTTTCGCTTGGACTCTTATATATACGAAAAATCCCTAATTTCTGGGAACAAATTTTTACCCAGCAGTTCTTTCTTTCTTTTTTGGACCCTTGGATTTTGTAGTTTGAATCTTTGCTTCAGTTTAATAAAAGTTTGCATCTTTCATCTTGTTTAAGCTTTCTAATCATTATTATTCATCTTTCTCTCTTTGATTTGGTGGCTTTGATGGTGATTAGTGAGTAGTTCTTTTTAGGGATTTGAGATGGGTTAGGTTTAGGGAATTTGAGACTCTATCTATGATTGCTTAGTGTTAATTCTTCCATTTCCTTTCTTGATTGCTGTGTTTAATGCTTAATTAGCCCTAGCTAAGTTGATTAAGATCTTAGGCTCATTTTATGCCCACCAAGTGTTTGATGAAATGCCTGAACTGCTTTGCAAGAGAATTGCTTATCCTAGCTCAAGAGATTGAATGTCTAGGGAGTTATTTGGCAATATAGGGTTGATAGATTTGTCTTAATGCTTGCTCTTTATCATTTCACTAATGAGAATTAGTTCTTGACTTGGTAATTAGCAAAGAGATTAGTGCCAAGAGATTGGATTAGTCATATAAATGAATCTTATGCATAAGGAACAGCATTGTGTGAGTTTGTAAGCATCATAGGCTGAGTCAAAAGTTCCCTATTACCAATTATCTCATCTCAAGTCCCATCTTTCCTCTGTTTTAAGCTTTGTTCTGAATTTGCCCTGTTTTTACCTTCATTTGATTGCTTCACTTGCATTTCATTCCTGCTTTGTGTTTGCTTTACTCTTGTTTGTTCACTTAGGTTGCTAGATATTCTAAACCTTTTATATCCGCTTGAATTAGGATCTCTATTGCATTCTTACTGCTTCATTCTGCCCTTTTGGATTGATAAAACCCTATGCTATACTACAACTAATTAGTACAAGCTTGGGTAATTGAATCAAGTCCAAAAAGTCTTGTATCAGTTCTCGGCTCGAAATCAATCTTGGGAAGGGTGTAAGCCTCAGGCATCTCATCTTCCGTGGCAGGGGACTCAGACCTTGGACGTGGAGCAATCGTTGGGGCAGGGGTTCCTCCTAGAGGAGCAAAGCACTCCTCTACGGATGGCAAGAACTCGATGTTCCCAACACCAAGCAGCTCGGTCTCGTCTTTGTTTGGTAGGATGCATACTCTCTTCTCATTGTCCTCGTCGATGAAAAGATAAGCATAGAACCCTTCAGCTAGCGTGCGTCCCAAGCTGTCGGTATTCCTCATGTAGATCTCATCCATGAAAGCTCTAGCCGGGACGGGTGTGAACTCATGTATCGGTACGCCGGCTTGCACGAACAGAGGAGTGAGGAAGCCGCCGATGAATGAGGAGCTTGCCTTGCACCGCAAGGCATATGCTTTGTACTTCACCAAAAAAGCAGCAAGTACGCATCCGTAGTTCACGTCATCACCGAGTTCATCCTCCATAGGCTCATCATTCTCCGCCGGATCACACAGCAAATGCTTTACGCCTTGAAACAAGAAGCAAAGCTCGGTCTTCGTAACCGTGGGAGCAACTGACAATCCGCTGAATGTGTTGGCGATTAGCTTCAAGGTGTACCTCAGCACCGGACTTCTCACTCTCTTGATTTTGGCGGTGTTGGCCTTG
This sequence comes from Thlaspi arvense, assembly GCA_911865555.2. Lineage (NCBI taxonomy): Eukaryota > Viridiplantae > Streptophyta > Magnoliopsida > Brassicales > Brassicaceae > Thlaspi > Thlaspi arvense. The sequence continues at coordinate 20,984,220 of OU466860.2, forward strand.
TAGTCATCGTTGCTGATCAGGTCCCAAAAATCGTTTGCGCGCGCAAAGGAGGGGAACTCGATCTTGGTGGCAGCTGCGTTGAGACTATATGCTTGACACAGCTCGGGGATTGAGAGGCTGAAAGCTTGACGTCCGATCTTGAAAGAGAGACGGCCTTGTGAAGGAACCGGGATGCTAGGGTTCTCGTAACCACACTCCAACGTGGCAAGGAAGTCTATTGTCACTTCTGGAATGGTTGGGCAATCCATTCGTGACAGACATCTTAAGCCAATGTTCTTGAGGAGTTGGTCGCAATCTCCAAGAATACCTAGCTTAGCGAGTAGCCCTCTGTCCACGAATTTGGTAGGCTCGAACCGAAGCCTCTCTAGCCACTTCTTGTCCCTTTTCTCATCCTTACTCCAGCGAACCCTTTCTTGAACAGCTACCTCTTGACCTTCTCCCTCTTGTGCTGTCTCCTCTCTCGTTCTTTTGGGGGCCATTGCGCCTGAAACAAAGTTCTCAAGCAAATCTATGAGCAAATAGGCGATATGTTGAGAGAAAGAGAGAAGCAAAGAAGAAAGTCGATAGCTAAAACCCTAGAATTTTGGAGAATTTATAAAAAAAATAGCAAAATAATAGAGAATCAGATCTAGAGATACTAGAAAATCCAGAATTTTTCCTATTATTAAGCTAGTTTCAAAAATTCAAAACCGCCCTAGCATCTAAAACAATCAATTGCGAAATAAAAGGGATTTTTCTAATGATTTTCTCAAAGATCCGAAAATACCTTTGCAAAGATTGTTAAAAATGCTTGTTAGCCTTTAGAAAACAAAGAACTCTCACTCTCTTTTACTTAGAAACTCGAGAAAACAAGAATGAGAGAGTGTGAAATTGTTGAAAACATTTAAAGGCTAACAAAAACAAAACTATGGGTAAAAGAAGTGGTTTCTGACAAAAGTCTTGGTCAAGGCACATCTTTCATGGTCAAAGATTCCTGCCTTGACCAAGTTTTGAATTTAAAAAGTGGAGGGAAAGAGAGAGAGAGAGAGAAAAGAAAATGTTACCTCAGCACGAGATCAAGTCCTTTTGGTCGATCTGGGACTCGATCTCATGCCCATAATGGCTTGGATCGAGAGGGTTACTCGATTTGGGACACGATTCGATTTGAATCGGGTCGTGGATCGATTGGCTCTCTTGTTCCTTGAGTTTTTGAAATCGCGACTAAGTCCTCGTGATAGAGCCATGCTATCGATTCTGGGGTCGATTTAGCTTCGATCGAGTGGTGGATCGAGTTGACTGATCGATCTGTCTATGAAGGACTTTCTTGAGGGAAAATAGACCGGTCGATCCATTTTTGGATCGATCGATCTAAACTCCAAGAATTTCCCGAGACATTTTAGATTGGCTTCGTCACTCGATCTGTCTACTCGATCTCGTCTAGATCGACTGGCTCCTCTCGATTCACCAGCTCGATCTAGCAAAGATCGAGCCAGGATGAGTCGATCTAGCACTCGATCTCTAGCTTATACTCGCCCCCTTCTTACTCCTTTTGGAACTCAGATCATGGCCTGCGTCTCTCATACTTGTTTCTACACACTCATAAGATAAAAATATAAAACTGGAAAAGAAATAAAGCAAGGATATGTACAGGATAGACATGGGAATGCCTCACAAGTGCGCTTTATTTAACGTCTTTAGCTAGACTTTACTTGGTTTAGGCAGATGGTGGGTCTTGGAGAAGCATTGAGGTGCTCTCCTTGTCAAATGCACTCGCTATGTATGGCTTAACTCTGTGTTCGTTCACTGTGAATGCATTCCCACTCTTGCCGACCAACGTGACAGCTCCGTAAGGTAATACTTCCTTGATTTCATATGGACTGCTCCACCGTGACTTTAGCTTCCCTGGAAAGAGCTTGAGCCTCGAGTTGTAAAGCAGAACCAAACTCCCTTCCTTAAGCTCTTTAGGTACCAGCTTCTTGTCATGAGCAGCCTTGGTATGTTCCTTGTAGATCCTAGCGCTTTCGTAAGCGTCCAGCCTTAGCTTATCAAGCTCGTGCAACTGCCAATCCTTCCGAGTTGTCCCAACAGTTCTCTCGAGTATCACCTTTATCCGACGGTTAGAGACCTCTACTTGGCCACTCGTTTGAGGATGGTAAGGTGTAGCTACCTTATGCTTCACGCCATACTTCTTTAGCAGATTTTCAAACAGCTTGTTGATGAAATGGCTCCCTCCGTTGCTTATCACCACCTTGGGAACTCCAAACATCGGAAAAATAATGCTCGTAAAGAGCTTGATCACCACCTTAGAATCGTTTGTTGGGGAAGCAATGGCCTCAACCCATTTAGAGACATAATCAACAGCTACTAGTATGAACTTGTTGCCGTATGATGAAGGAAATGGCCCCATGAAGTCTATGCCCCACGCGTCAAAGACGTCTACCTCAAATATGAGAACTTGAGGCATCTCATTCCTCTTAGTGATATTGCCTGCTCTTTAACATGCCTCACAGCTCATGACGAACTCATGGGTGTCTTTGAAGATGGACGGCCACCAGAAGCCGGCTTGTAAGACTTTAGTGGCGGTTTTGAATGAAGCAAAGTGCCCGTCATACAAAGAACCATGGCAATGAAAGATGATATCTCTTGCTTCCTCCTTTGTCACGCATCTTCTGTACAGGCTATCCACTCCTCTCTTGTATAAATAGGGGTCATCCCAATAGTAGTGGCTCACGTCTCTCATGAACTTCTTCCTATGGTAGTTGTCAAGATGCGACGGCTCCTCCCCACATGCCAAGTAGTTCACAATATCCGCGTACCAAGGGAGATCCTCCTCTTTGAAGCTCAGAACTTCCTCAAACCGCCCCTATAAGCTCCCACAAACAGTCGTAGTGATTGCCATGAGTTGTTCTTCGGGGAGAGAATCATCTAAAGGAAGAGACTCGTTGATCCTTAACCAAGAGAGATGGTCAGCAACGCCGTTCTCTATCCCTTTCTTGTCCTTGATTTCCATGTCAAATTCTTGAAGTAAGAGGATCCATCTCAAAAGCCTCGGCTTAGTGTCCTTCTTGGAATAGATATAACGCAAAGCTGCGTGATCCGTGTAAACAATGGTCTTGGAACCCACGAGGTAAGCCCTGAACTTCTCAAAGGCGAATACAACAGCCAATAGCTCCTTTTCCATAGTGGTGTACGTCGTTTGCGTGTCATCCAAGGTTCTTGAAGCATAGTATATCACGTGCAGCTTCTTATCCTTCCTTTGGCCTAGAACGGCTCCCACGGCATAGTTACTAGCATCACACATAATCTCGAAAGGTAAAGTCCAGTCTGGTGCTTGCACTATAGGCGCGGATACTAGGGCCTCCTTGATTATCACGAAAGCTTGCAAACACTCCTCATCAAAGACGAATTCAGCCTCCTTGCACAACAGTCGCGTGAGAGGGCATACAATCTTAGAGAAGTCTTTAATGAAGCGCCTGTAGAAGCCGGAATGCCCCAAGAAACTTCTCACTCCTTTGACGTTAACTGGCGGCTCAAGGCTTGTCATCACATCAATCTTTGCTTTGTCGACTTCAATACCCTTCTCTGATATCTTATGTCCAAGCACGATTCCCTCCTTCACCATGAAGTGGCATTTTTCCCAATTAAGCACCAAGTTTGTCTCCTCACAACGCTTTAGTACCCTACAAAGATTCAACAAACACGCAGAAAAAGACGCACCATAGACCGAGAAGTCATCCATAAACACCTCTACCATCTCTTCTATAAGATCGGAGAAGATCGACATCATACACCGCTGAAACGTAGCCGATGCATTACACAACCCGAATGGCATCCTTCGATACGCGAAGGTGCCATAAGGGCATGTAAAGGTCGTCTTCTCCTGGTCATTGGGATGGATTGGTATTTGGAAAAATCCAATATATCCATCAAGAAAGCAATAGTAGGGGTGATTAGTAAGTCTTTCAAGCATTTGATCAATAAAAGGCAAGGGAAAATGATCCTTTCTACTAGCAAGATTAAGCTTCCTATAATCAATACACATACGGTGTCCAGTAATAGTCCTAGTAGGTATAAGCTCATCTTTGTCATTCTTAATGACCGTGATCCCTCTCTTCTTAGGCACCACGTGTACAGGAGAAACCCACGTGCTGTCACTTATGGGATAGATCACGTCAGCCTCTAAAAGCTTAAGAATCTCTTTCTTAACAACCTCTTTCAAATTTGGATTCAAACGCCTTTGATGTTCTATAGAGGAGGCGTTCTCATTATCCAAGTGAATCCTATGAGTGCAAAGCATTGGTGAAAAGCCCTTGATGTCACTTAGAGAGTACCCAATGGCCTTCCTGTACATTCTCAACTCAGTTAAGAGCGAGTGCAACTCATCATCACTTAAGTTTTCGTTCACAATCATATGATATGTTTCGTTAAGCCCTAAGAAAGCATACCTTAGCTCTTTTGGGAGCTCCTTAAGGTCCACTTTTGGGGCTAACAGCTCGCTCTAATCATCCTCGTGGCTGTTGTTGTTGTTCTCCTCCTTAGAACCTTTCTTAGAACCCGAGACATGGCCCTTGAAGCTGCTTTCTCCAACCGCTATCCCTTCTGAAATCGAGTCGTCAGGTTGATCTTGCTCTCGATGTCGTCTAGATCGAGCAGTTTCGCTCGATTGACTCGCTCGATTTAATGTGGATCGAGTGAGGGATCGAGACGCTGAGTCGATCTCCGGATTAGACCCCAAACTGATCGGAAGGCCTTTCTCGATCTTGGACTCTATTGTTTTCCTGGATCGATCACCCTCCTCGATCTGACTGTCGATTGCTGCACCGGATCGAGTTGTGCTCTCGATTGTCTTGTCGATTTGACACCTGGATCGAGTAATTTCATCAATCTCGGAGTCGATCTCTAGGCAAATGCCTACATCTTCAAGCACAACCTTCCCCGAATCAAGCAAGTTGACGTACTCCTGAGTCCTCTGATCCACATAACCAAACTCTCATGGCTCCTTAGTCAGTGCCAGCTTCAAATGATCTTCCTGAGCCAACTCTTCCAGCAACTCATCCGCTAAAGCATCCAACGTCTCAATGTAGAAAGCTTGCCCTTCTATCGTAAGCTTCTTCAAAACCTCATTGATATCGAAGTCCAGCCTTATATCTTTACCCAAGTGCAAGGCAATCTTCCCATTCTTGACGTCTATTATGGCTCCGGCGGTGGCTAAGAAAGGTCTACCGAGAATGAGTGGATCCTTTGGTTCTTCATCCATTTCCAACACAACGAAGTCTGTAGGCACGTTCACTCCACTGATCTTCACTGGCAAGTCCTCAAGCAATCCCACAAATAACCTCACACTTCTGTCAGCTAGTACCAACGAGATTCTGCAATCCTTGAAACGGGTAAAGCCAAGCTTCTTTGCCACGGAATGAGGCATCAGATTTATGCTAGCTCCGAGATCACAAAGGCAACTCTTGAACTCCAAAGGACCTAAAGCGCAAGGTATAGTGAAGCTTCCAAGGTCTCCCAACTTCTTAGGGACTATCTCCTTGTGTATCACAGCACTACACTCCTCACTTAGAACAAGCACTTCCTTGCTTTCCTTATTCTTCTTCACAAGAGTGTCTTTGAAGAATTTGGCGCATTTAGGCATCATTGCAAGGCAGTCCACGAGAGGTAACTTGATCTCAACGTCCTTAAGGTGCTTCTCGAATAAGACTCTATGCTTCTCTATGAGTTGCTTCTTGAAACGGCCAGGAAAAGGTAGCTTAGGTACATATGGCGGAGGTACATAAGCATCCTTCTCCTTAGTAGTTTGCTCCGCTTTCTTCTCAACAACCGCTTTGTCACCTCTTCTTGGCCCTTGAATCCAGACATTGTCAAAGTTGATCTCATCATCAGCTGAAAGCTTACCCTCCCCCTCTTGAATTACAACGTCCTCGTTGTTCTTTGGAGTAACCGTAGGTGCTAGCTCTTTCCCACTCCTTAGCGTAATGGCATTGGCGTATTCCTTGGGATTTTGCTCACACTTGCCGGGTAAGCTATTCTGACCACTTGAGCTTGCTTTTCCCTTCTCAAGTTGCTTGATTTTGTTATTCAAGGTTGTAATCTGAGTAGAGAAATTCGTGAGAGACGAGTCTAAGTGAGTGTTCATCTCGGCAAACTTCTGGTTTGTAGAGGCTTGCCCTTAAATCAATTGTTGAAACATAGCTTGGACAGGATCAACTTTTTGTTGCATCAGTTGTTGCTGCTGAGGTAGAAAGCCGGGAGGGTACATTGGCGTATAACCCTTGTTTCCTTGCTGTTGTCCTTGGAAGTTGTTCTGCCCTTGCCCTTGGAAGCCACCACTCGGCTGAAAACCTTTGTTGTAAGGTACAAAAGGCTTTGCTTGCTGAGCAGGGTACACCTGAGCCTTAGGGTTTGCAACATTGGTGCTACGGTATGAGAGATTGTTGTTCTGGTTGTAGCCTTGCAAATAGCCTTGAGGTTTGTAGTTGTTTTGACCCGCCACCCAGTTGGCTTCTTCTTGGCTCAACTCAAGCTGCTCTTGGCTCTCATCCGCTTCACCAACAAAGTGAACATGCTTCTGATTTGCCAAAACCAACTTGTCAATCTTCTCATGCAAGGATTTCAACTCTTTCTTCTGAGACTCTAGCTTTAGAACCTCTCGGTGCACGGTCATAATCCTCAGCATAGTTACCGTCACTTAGTGCTAAGTTCTCAATCAGCTCCATGCCTTCTTCTACCTCTTGACCAAGGAAGTTTCCCTTACTAGCTGTGTCAAGCAACAAGCGAATCTTTGGTGAAGCGCCTCGGTAGATAGTGCTTAGAAGAGTCTCTTCGCTGAAGCCGTGATGAGGACATTGGATAGTATAGTCCTTGAACCGTTCCATGGCTTCATTGAAAGTCTCATTGTTCCTTTGCGTGAAGCCGCTGATCTCGCTTCTTAGCCTTGCCGTTCTGGTGCTAGAGAAAAACCTTGAGAGGAAAGCCTTCTTACACTCAGCCCAAGATGTAATGGTGCCTTGTGGGAGTGTCTTCTCCCAATGTCTAGCCTTGTCTCCAAGAGAAAATGGAAAGAGACGCAGCTTGAAAGCGTCTTCGGATATGCCGTTTATCTTGATCATCTCACATACTTGTTCGAAGTTATCAAGATGTTCCAAGGGATCTTCCATTGCTAGCCCAAGAAACTTATTGTTTTGCACCATTGAGATGAAACCCGGCTTAATCTCGAAGTTGTTGTTCTGTACAGGAGGAGGAGTGATCCCAAACCTATTGTGATGAGTATTGGGAGCATCTCCGGCTCCTATGATCCTTGGGGGTCTAGCCACGTGTTGGGGGTTTCCATTGCCCCTTCCCACTGCCCCGTGAGCTGGAGGAGGTCCCTCTGGATGCTCGTGCTCTGCCGTAACTTCAAAGTCAACCAAACCGTGCTGAACAATCTCCTCAAAAGCTCTAGTTTGTTCTCGTACTCTTCTTTGCCGTGAATGACCAAGTTGATGAATGTTGTCCAAGGGTTGAAGTAGATTGTTGTCTTCCCTTGAACGAAGATTCATGTACCTGAAAGACACACGTTTGAGAGTAGAGAAATTAGTAACTTGAACAAAGAAAGGGCTTAATCTTTACTAAACTCCAAATCTCAATGCTTTCTAAACACTCCTAGAACGGCAACGGTGCCATTTGATAACAGGTTTTTGCAGAGTGTATGCAATGATGTATCAAAGCTCAAATGAAACACTTAGTTGTAGTAAAGTATGCTAGCGAGTATCAATCCAATCCTAGGAGCTAGAAAGATCAGTGAGAATGCAAGGATCGAGTAAAGCTAGACAAATGATGAATGATTTTGTAAAATTCCTAAAAACTAAATGCAACGACTAAATGCAAGGCAAACCTATTTTAAAATTACTATGAAAGAGTGAACTACCACAACGAACAAACAGAATGATTAAAATGCAAACCTATGAATTTATAAAAATCGACTAGTGGATCGACCACAGGATCGACCACTAGATCGAGCAACAACGATCGATCTCGTCTAAAAGTTCAGGCGTAATGAAACTAATGACCAGGATGCAACAGGTAACAAGCAAATGACTAGCAACGTTGTAAGAATACTAAGAAAGAGGGTCTAGGGTTGAGATTCACGTTCAGGGGTTTCAAAGGTTCAAGCTTGGTTTGAAAACTCTAGATCTACCCACTTAGTGAGATTCTCTAAGCCTTGAAAACAAAACAAGACCCATCCATGGCGTGTGGTATGGATCACTCTCTCATTCTCTCCTCCAGACCCATGGCGTTTGGCGGAAAAGAGATTGAGAGGCAATGAAAACGGATTTCAAACACGCGACTTAACTAGTCCTCTAAACTACCATGGCGTTTGGGAAAGAGTAACTAGCCTCTAGGATGTGACTTTCAGAGTTCTCTCTGATCATAAAGATCTTGGCGTGAGACACTTTAGGCCTTAAGAACTCAACATCCTAGAAAAGAAAGACATTAAGAACAAGAAAACTCCAAACTTGAAAACCTTTTCGACCCCTTCAAATCCTCTCAACCCCAAAACCCGATTAAACTACTCACTACACATTAAGAAAACCAAGTTAAGCATAAAAGATGAAACGATAAACATGAAAAAACGATGGATTAAACTTAAACGATTCGATGCAAAGCAAGAAAAACTTCCAAGTCTAACAATGGCGGAATCGCCTTCTTGAGAGAAAAAGATGATAAAAAGATAAAAGTGAAAAAACGTGTCTTGTAAAGCATGCTCGCCGCCTTGCCAAAACAGGCCAAACACTCGATGGTCCCCCCTTTGCTAGCGGCCAAAAGCGGTTAAAGTACGCTGAGATCGACTTCGGGATCGAGCATCTCTCTCGATCATCTTCAGACATTGTGCCTTCAGCTCGATCTTCGTATCCATCTTCCTCGGTGGATCGGGTGCTTCGTTCGATCTTGGAGGCGATCTTTGGAGGATCAAGTGGTGGACTCGATCCGGCTCTCGCTCTGCATGGCGTCATTCACGTCCGTACTCCTTGATCGATCGCTTCACTCGATCTCTGTCTCGATCTTCTTTGGTGGATCGGCTGGGCTACTCGATCTTCTGGTCGATCTTATCTAGATCGACTGGCCATGCTCGAACCTCCTTTCGATCTCTGGTCCTTATGTCATTGCATTTTGCATACATTTTGCATACTCATTAGATAGTTTTTCATGCATTTGTATCATGTTTTAGGTTAGATTGCATCACTTAGGGTCCTAGAGCATTCTTGCATCAGCATGTGCATTTTCTCGGCATTTTGCATCCATTCCAGGTTGTTTCTGGTTGCTTTGGAGTCATGGAGGTTCGTGGAGGTGTGGAGGCCGATGTAGCAGCTCATGGGAGCTCGAGAATGTGCTAAGAACCAGTGATCGAGGAGTAGATCGAGCATGGCCGGTCGATCTAGGAGTTGATCGATCAGAAGATCGAGCCAACTAGGCGATCCAAGGATAATGATCGAGACGGAGATCGAGTGAAGCAATCGATCAATCGGTACGGACGTAAATGATGCCATGCAGAGCGAGAGCCAGATCGAGTACACCACTCGATCCACCCGAAGATCGATACAAAAATCGGATGCAACACTCGATTCATCGATGAAGATCAAGACCCGGATCGAGCCGAAGACACGATGTCCGGATATGATCGAGAGAACAACTCGATCCAATGGTCGATCTCTGTCCTTTCAACCGTTTTTGGCTGTTAGCGAAGGGGGGACCATTGGATTGTTTGGACATTTTAGGCAAGGCGGCGAGATGCTTTTGGGAAAACTTTTAGATTTTTATCCTTTACCTTGAGTTTTCTCTCTGGTTTTTCAGAAGAAAACCGTTGTTGAACCAGTTTTCTTTTGAAGCTTTTGTATTCGAATCCTTATCGTTTGATCTAGTCTTTTTTTCATGATTATCGTTTCATTTCTTCTGCTTTGCTTGATTTACTTTATGAGTAGTGAGTAGTTTACTTTGGGATCGGGGTTGAGAGGATTGAAGGGTAGAAAAGGTTCGATCTTGGTTTGTTTTCTAAACGTTTTTAAGGCTATCTCTTCTAAGGTGTTGAAGGCTTAATGCTTGAAGACTCTCACGCCAAGAGCTTCATGATCCGAGAGGTCCCTTACCTTGACAGGATCCAGGGGCCTCGGAAGATCACACCTTAGAGACTAGTTACCCCTTCCCAAAAGCCATGGAAGTTTGGGGGACTAGTTAAGCCATTACTCGAAATCTGTTTTCCTTGCCTTTCAACCTCTTTTTCCACCAAAAGCCATGGGTTTGGAGGAGAGGATGAAAGAGTGATCTATACCGAAAGCCACGGATAGATCTTGTTTCGTTTTCGAGGCTTAGAGATCCTCACCAAGTGAGTCGATCTAAAGTTTCAAACCCAAGATCGATCCTTGAAACTCTTTATATGAATCTCAACCCTAAAGCCCTTTCTCTTAGCATATTTACGTCTCATTTCATCTTTTGCTAGTTACCTTACAGCATCCTGGTCTTTAGATTCATTGTTCTTACGGTTTTAGACGAGATCGATCGTTTCTCCTCGATCTAGTGGTCGATCTTGTGGTCGATCCACTAGTCGAATTTTAACAATTCGAAACTCTTCCCTTTAATTTGTCTGTTTTGTTTCTCGTGGTAACTGCTTCCTTTCTAGTATTTTTAAAATAGGTTTCACTCTGTTTAAGTTGCTGCATTTAGTTTTTAGAATATTTCCCATAAATTGTCTTATTTGCTTAGATTTGTCTTAGACCTTGCATTCTCTGTGGATTCGCTATCATCTAGAAGTGGATTGACACTCTCCTGCTTGCTTTACTACGACATTGCGTGCACTAGAGTTTTGATAGCCTCTCTGCTGCATTAGAGCATAAGAAAACAGTTTATCAGGTCCTTAGCAAGCATTCTCGAATTCTTCAAGTCCCACGAACTTCCTCACGAGCCTCAACACGTCCACAAACCCTCCAAGGCTCCAAAGTAGCCGAAAACAACCTGTTTGTGATGCAAAATGCAAGAAATATGCATATGCTGGTGCAAGAACACTCTAGGACCCGAAGTGATGCAAACTAACCTAAAATGCAATGTATATGCATGAGAAACTAACTTATATGTATGCAAAATACATGGAATATGCAGCTATATCAACCGAGTAACTCGATCCTCGAGAATAGATCGATCCCCAAATCGATCCTTTGGCTCGATCAAAGGAGTACAGCCTAGTTGACCAAAAGTCAAGGAACGAGAGGGTACAATCGATCTAAGACTCGATGCAATTTGAATCGAGTCCCTGATCGATCAAACCTCTCGATCCTAGCCAACATGGGCATGAGATCGAATCCTAGGTCAACCAAATGGACTCGATCTCGTGCCAAGGTAACAATTTCCTTTCCTTTTTTTCTTCTTTCCCTCCTGTTTTTAAATTCAAATCTTGGTCAAGGCAAGCATCTTTGACCATGAAAGGTGTGCCTTGACCAAGCTTTTGTCATAAACCACTTGTGCATGTGTCCAAAGATTTTTGTCTTTAAAACCTCTCTTGCTCTTTTTGTATCTTCACTTTGCAAACCCGATTTTCACAAAACAGAAAGAGAGAGAGAGCGAATTTGAGTTTTAAGACTTGTGCATTTCATTTTCTTGTCATACAAAGGTATTTTCGAATTTGCTTGATTTGCTTGATTAAATTTTTTCAAGAAAATCCTTTTTTGTTATGATTTAGTGAATGATTTGCTAGGGAATTAGGAAAATTCATAGATATAGCTAGATATTCGGAAAAATTCTAGATTTAATACTATCTCTGAATTTTCTTCTCTACTTTCTTGCTATGATTTTTATAAATTCCCTAAAAATCTAGGGTAGTTATTAGAAGTTTATCTTTCTTGCCTAGTCTTGCTCTCAATATTTGCCGCCTTTGCTCATTCTCTTGCTTGAGAATTGTGTTTCAGGTACCATGACTCCAAAGAGAACAAGAGAAGAGACAGCACAAGAAGGAGAGGCTCAAGAAGTGGTTCAGGAGACGGTTAGATGGACCAAAGAGGAGAAGCAAGACAAGAAACGGCTGGAAAGACTAAAGTTCGATCCCACGAAGTTTGCAAGCAGAGATCTGTTGGCTAAGATGGGGATCTTGGGTGACTTTGATCAGCTTCTCAAGAACATAGGGCTCCAGTGCTTATCTCGTATGGATTGCCCAACATATCCCGAGGCGACAATCGATTTCCTAGCCACCTTGGAGTTCACATATGAGAACCCTAGTCTTCCCACTCCTTCCCAAGGCCACATTACTTTCAAGATCCGGAGACAGGCCTATCATCTCTCCATAGCCGAGCTCTGCCAAGCCTACGGTTTGAAGGCTGATTCTAAGCAAGTGGAGTTTCCCTCTTTCACTCAAGCTAACGACCTGTGGGACCTCATAAGCAACGATGACTACAAGGCGAACACGGCAAAGATCAAACGAGTGAGGAGTCCGGTGCTAAGATATACGCTCAAGCTGATTGCCAACACCTTCAGTGGACGGTATGTGGCTCCTACAGTCATCAAGAACGAGCTTTGCTTCTTGTTCCAAGGCGTTAAGAATCTGCTTTGTGATCCTAAGGAGAATGACGAGCCGATGGAGGATGAGCTCGGAGATGATGAGAACTACGGCTGTATCCTAGCTTCTTCCTTGGTGAAGTACAAGGCGTATGCCCTGAGATGCAAAGCGAGTTCAGCTTTGATTGGAGGATTCCTCACACCCATGTTCGTTCAAGCGGGAGTGCCACTAGCTGACTTTGTACCTGTCGCGGAGAGATCCTACATGGATGAGATTTACATGAGGAACACGGACAGCTTGGGATGCACGCTAGCCGAGGGTTTCTATGCCTTCTTGTTCATCGATTGTGAGAATAAGAAGAGGGTTTGCATCTTACCGAATAAGGAGGAAAACGAGCTACAAGGAGTTGGCAATGTAGATTTCTTGCTGAGTGTAGAGGAGTGCTTTGCACCTCTAGGAGGAACAGCTGCTTCCGCGCTAGCCTCTCGCCCAAGTTCAGAGTCACCTACATCAGATGGCGAGATGCCCGAGAGCTTCGTCCTTCCCAAGCTTGACTTTGAGCCGCACACCAAAGCTGAAAAGTTCCTTGCTTCAATCGTGGAGATACAACGCAAGATCAACAAATGGCAAGGGAAAATGATCAAGAAGCTCAGCAAGATGGTCAAAGCTCTTAAGGGGAGTTCACCTAAGAGGACTATGAGTGTGGAGGTCGAGCAGCCCGAGGAGAGGAGGTGATCCACCAGAGGCATTGAGATCCGTGAGCCAAAAGCAACAAGCCAACCTGCGCGCCACTCTCTTCATGAGGAAAGGAGCACAGATAAGGGCAAAGGGATCGGCCAAGACCCTCCTAAGAAGAGCAAGAAGTCTGGAGCAACCTCAAGCTCCAGCCTTACATAGCTCCAAGGTACCAACAACCATCCCTTGTATATACCACACATGTTTTCATTATTTTTGCTTTGTGTTTTGAACTCCTTTGAATTTGTTTGCCACCGAGATGGTGTCATTCAAGTTTGGGGGAGTGTGTGGTGTGTTTGACATATTTTCTTTGCTCTTATTTTCTGTTATCATCCTTTGAGTCTTGCATTGCATCCTAAGGCATAGAAAACACAAAAAAATGATAAAATTTTCAAAAAGTTTAAAAAAAAAAAAATCCATGTAGTTGCATTCGAATTGTTAAACATTTTAGGATTGAGTCTAGAATTTTTGAGCATTTAGGCGATAGCTAGGTTTTTGCAGTGTATATACAATGATGTATCAAACCACAAATGCAACACTAAGTTGTAGTAAAGTATGCAAGTGAGTGTCAATCCACAACTAGGAGCTAGAAAGTGCAATGAGAATGCAAGGATCGAGTAAAGCTAGGCAATTGATGAGCGATTTTGTAAATTTCCTAAAAAGTACATGGAATGACAAATTGCAAGGCAAAACTATTTTAAAAATACTAGAAGGGATTAAACTACTACTAGGAACAGACCAAACAATAAAAGTGCAAAGCTACGAATTAATAAAAATCGACTAGTGGATCGACCACAGGATCGACCACTAGATCGAGCAACAACGATCGATCTCGTCTAAAAGTTCAAATGCAACGAAAATAATGAGCAAGATGCAGCAGGTAACAAGCGAATGACTAGCAAAGATGCAAGAATACTAGGAAAGAGGGTCTAGGGTTGAGATTCACGTTCAGGGGGTTCAAAGGTTCAAGCTTGGTTTGAAAACACTAGATCTACTCACTTTGTGAGGTTCTCTAAGCCTTGAAAACAAAACAAGATCCATCCATGGCGTGTGGTATGGATCACTCTCTCATTCTCTCCTCTAGACCCATGGCGTTTGGCGGAAAAAGAGATTGAAAGGCAAGGAAATCAGATTTCAAACATGCGGCTTAACTAGTCCCCTAAACTACCATGGCGTTTGGGAAAGGGTAACTAGTCTCTAGGATGCGATTTTCAGAGATCTCTGGATCCTGTCAAGGTAAGAGCTCTCTCTGATCATAAAGATCTTGGCGGGAGACTCTTTAAGCCTTAAGAAGTCGACATCCTAAAAGAGAAAGCCATTAAGAACAAGAAAACACGAACTTGAAAACCTTTTCGACCCCTTTGAATCCTCTCAACCCCAACACCCGATTAAACTACTCACTACACATTAAGTAAACCAAGCAAAGCATGAAAGACGAAGCGGTGAACATGAAAAACGATTACTTAAAGCTTAAACGATTCAAGGATTCAAGAATAAAGCTCAAGGTCTAACCATGGCGAAAAACATCTCCTCAAAAGAGAGAAAAAGAAAAAAAGATAAAAGTGAAAGCGTGTGTGAGAAAGTGTGATCGTCGCCTTCCAAAAATAGGCCAAATAGCTCGATGGTCCCCCCCTCGCTAGCGGCCAAAAACGGTTAAAAGGACTGAGATCGACCTCGAGATCGAGCATGTTGCTCGATCGTCTTCGGACACCGTGTCTTAAATTCGATCTGTGTCTCGATCTTCTTCGGTGGATCGAGTGTTGCATCCGATCTTGGTGTCGATCTTTGGAGGATCGAGTGGTGGACTCGATCCGGCTCTCGTTCTGCATGGTGTCATTTATATCTGTACCACTTGATCGATTGCTTCACTCGATCTCCGTCTCGATCAGATTCCTTGGATCGGAAGGACTACTCGATCTTCTGGTCGATCTCATGTAGATCGACCGGTCGTGCTCGATCTACTTTCCGATATCTGGTCCTTAGCAAGCATTCAACGTTCCCACAAAACTCCTTACGAGCCTCAGCACGTCTACGAACCCCCAAAACTCTAAAGTAGCCGAAAACAACCTGAATGTGATGCAAAATGTAAGAAACATGCGTATGCTGGTGCAAGAATGCTCTAGGACCCTAAGTAATGCAATCTAGCCTAAAGTGCAATGTAAATGCATGAAAAACTAACCTATATGTATGCAACATACATGAAATATGCAGCAATATCAACTCTCCCAAACTTACTTCTTGCTTGCCCTCAAGCAACAGAAAATAAGGAAGGAAGAGAAGTTTTAAAACAAACGGGGGCTTAAGCTTCTTGCAAAGGTGCTTTTCAAATGAATCAATCTCAACATCCTAGTTACTAGTTCTAAAATGCTATGCGCACACTCATACTCCAAAGAACTTAGTCATACTCATCACACAAAGAAATCCAGATCATGACTCTCCTATTCCAAACTATCAAAGAAATTCATCCTTAAACATTCATTAATAACCGAACCATGAATCAAACCGAACCATGAATCAAACTTATGCACTTTAAAGCAGAACACATTTGGCTAAGGGTTTAGGATATGAGCATAGAATGATCTCATTTGAAAAAGGGTTTTTATTTAAAGCAAGGGTTTTTCTCAAAAATGGTAAGAACTTTATGCATAATGCTAAAGGTAAAGGCAATTGATGCATACATGATCAGATTCTCATCTACCCATGTAAACTAACAATGATCCTAAAACCCCTCTCATTCATTTTCATTTAAGCTCACTCACCACTTAGAGTCTATCCTTTTTCCCAAAGCAAAAGCTTAGCAATCCCCAAAACAAAACAGAAAGCATTTTAACTCTTTTAGGTTAGTGAAAATGTTTGAAAATACTAAGCTCTTTAACTCTTTCTTATTGATAACTCTCTTATATTTTTTTTTCTTATTCTTTTCTTTTATTTTTGGCACTTAGGCTCTTTTCACTTTTTTTTTCTTTTTTATATATTTTTTTTATTTTGAGAGAGTTATCTTCTGAAATTATTAGAGCATTATACATTTTTAAGCACAAAACTTTTCACTTAAAACCTTTTTCTTACTTCAAATACCAAACTCTTTTTGAAACAGCATATAAGCATAAAAGCATTCCCAATGATCCCCCAAACTTATCCTAAGCCTACATCTAGCTTCAAAATGCAAAGCTAGCAATCATATGAGAGCTTAATCATGTCGCCTAAATGTAACACTTTATGCTAAGTTCAAACCGGAAGAGGCCTCACAATGATGTCACACACTAAAACTTGGCTTCAGAGAAAGGTAAGGGTCAAGGTGGGAGTTCTACTTAGGCTCACAAAGAGTGGTAAAAGGAAGAAGAGAGTCTAAATATTTTTAAGATCCATGTGTTCATTTTCAAGTGCATAGGAATGATAATTAAAAATTCAAGTTAAGGTTTTCACTTAATAGGACAAGTTTCAAATTATGAGAGTTCAATTCAAGTCACGAAAATCATAGCAAGTGATCCAAGCATGGTAAGAACTTACTTTCAAAGTATGAGCAAAGCATTAGAGAACTATCAACTAGGATATTTAAACCATTCATAACCTTAAAACACTTTTTTAAGAAAACTTTAACCTCTTATGCAAATGTAAACAACCTAGATGCTTAAAAATTCTAGACCCAATCCTAAAATGCTTAACAATGTGAATGCAACTACATGAATTTTTGTGAAAATTTTTTAAAACTTTTACCAATTTTTCATGTAATGAAGACTCAAGGATGCTAAAAGGAAAATAAGATCAGAATAAACAAGTCAAACCACACACATACTCCCCCAAACTTGAATGACACCGTCCCGTTGGCAAACAAATTCAAACGAGTACCAAAACACAAAGAAAAAAGATGCAAATATGAGCGGTATGTACAATGGAGGGTTGTTTGGTACCTCGGGTCTAGTCTCGGCAGAAACTCGAGGATGTTCCAGACGAGCTAGAGACTATGGCTTTGCCCTTGGAGGGTGGCTCTTGGAGAGAGAGACGCACCGGTTGAATGTTGCTGCCTTGAGTCTCACGGATGATAACTCCACCGGTCGAAAGTCTCCTCTTCTCGGGCTGTTGAACCTCCTCACTTACAGCCTTCTTAGGTGAGTCTCCTTGAAGTGATTTGACCTACTTGGCAAGCTTCTTGAGCATTTTGCCTTGCCATTTGTTGATCTTCCGTTGCATCTCCACAACAGATGCAAGGAACTTCTTCGTCTTGGTTCTAGGCTCGAAATCGGTCTTGGGAAGGGTGTAGGCCTCGGGCATCTCATCTTCCGTGGCAAGAGACTTGGATCTTGGGCGGGCAGCTTGTTGAATGGTTTCTGTAGCTCCTAGAGGAGCAAAGCACTCTTCTTCGCTTGGGAGAAATTCGATGGTCCCCACTCCTAGCAGCTCGGCCTCGCCGTTTGGCAAGATACATACCTTCTTCTCGTTCTCCGTGCCAGTGAACAAGTAGGCATAGAAACCCTCAGCTGGCGTGCGTCCCAAGCTGTTCGTGTTCCGTAGGTATGTCTCGTCCATAAAGGCTCTTTCCGGAACAGGAGTGTAGTCTTGAAGCGGTACACCAGCTTGCACAAATAGGGGAGTGAGGAAGCCGCCAATGAGTGAAGAGCTTTCCTTGCATCTCAAGGCATACGCCTTGTATTTCACCAATGAAGCAGCCAAGATGCACCCGTAGTTGACGTCGTCTCCCAACTGGTCTTCTAACGGTTCATCATTCTCATCCGGGTCACACAAGAGATGCTTGATGCCTTGGAACAAGAAACAAAGTTCCGTTCTGGTCACCGTGGGGGCTACTGATCATCCACTGAAGGTGTTGGCAAGCAGCTTCAACGTGTAACAAACCACCGGGTTTCTCACTCTCTTTATCTTTGCAGTATTCGCCTTGTAGTCATCGTCGGCTATGATGTCCCACAGCTCGTTCGCTTGAGTGAAGGTGGGGAAGTCAACCTTCGTGGCATCAGCAGCTAGGCCATAGGCCTGACAAAGCTCGGGGATTGAGAGGCTGAAGGCTTGACGCTTGATCTTGAAGGAGAGGCGGCCTTGAGAGGGAATTGGGATGCTGGGAATTTCGTACTGAAACTCCAAGGTGGCAAAGAAATCGATTGTCACTTCAGGAAAGGTTGGGCAATCCATCCGTGACGAACATCTGAGCCCCATCCTCTGGAGGAGTCGATCAAAATCTCCTAAAAGCCCCATTTTAGACAGCAACCCTCTGTCCGCAAACTTAGTAGGCTCGAACCGAAGCCTTTCCAACCGCTTTTTGTCCCTTTTCACATCCTTATTCAATCGAACCCTCTCTTGAACAGCCACTTCCTCACCTTCTCCCTCTTGTGCTGTCTCCTCTCTCGTTCTTTTGGAGGCCATTGCGCCTGAAACAAAGTTCTCAAGCAAAGCAATGAGCAAATCGGCGATATGTTGAGAGAAAGAGAGAAGCAAAGAAGAAATTTGATAGCTAATACCCTAGAATTTTGAGGAATTTATAAAAATTATAGCAAAATAATAGAGAATCAAATCTAGAGATACTAGAAAATCCAGAATATTTCCTATTATTAAGCTAGTTTTAAAAATTCGAAACCGCCCTAGCATCTAAAACAATCAATTGCGAAATAAAAGGAGATTTCCCTAAAGATTTTCTCAAAGATCCGAAAATACCTTTGCAAGGATTGTCAAAAATGCTTGTTAGCCTTTAGAAAACAAAGAACTCTCACTCTCTTTTACTTAGCAATTCGAGAAAACAAGAATGAGAGAGTGTGAAGTTGTTGAAAATATTTAAAGGTTAACAAAAACAAAACTATGGGTAAAAGAAGTGGTTTTTTGACAAAAGTCTTGGTCAAGGCACACCTTTCATGGTCAAAGTTGCTTGCCTTGACCAAGTTTTGAATTTAAAAATTGAAGGGAAAGAGGAAATGAGGGAAAATAAAATTTTACCTCGGTATGAGATCGAGTCCTTTTGGTTGATCTAGGACTCGATCTCATGCTCATAATGGCTTGGATCGAGAGGGTTACTCGATTTTGGACACGATTCGATTTGAATCGAGTCTTGGATCGATTGGCTCTCTCGTTCTTTGAGTTTTTGGAACAACGGCTAAGTCCTCGTGATCGAGCCATCCTCTCAATTCAGGGGTCGATTTGGCTTAGATCGAGTGATGGATCGAGTTGACTGATCGATCTGTCTTTGAAGGATTTTCCCGAGAGAAAATAATCGGTCGATCCATTTTTGGACCGATCGATCTAAACTCCAAGAATTTCCCGAGACATTTTAGATCGGTCGATCTAGATAGGACCGATCGATCAGGGCTCATCTAGATCGACCCTGTCACTCGATCTCGTCTAGATCGACTGGCTCCTCTCGATTCACCAGCCCGATCTAGCAAAGATCGAACCAGGATGAGTCAATCTAGCACTCGATCTCTAGCTTATACTCGCCCCTTTCTTACTCTTTTTTTAACTTGGATCATGTCCTGCGTCTCTCACACTTTTTCCTACACACTCATAAGACAAAAACATAAAACTGGAAAACAAATAAAGCAAAAATATGTACAGGATAGACATGGGAATGCCTCCCAAGTGTGCTTTCTTTAACGTCTTTAGCTAGACTTTACTTGGTTTAGGCAGATGGTGGGTCTTGGAGAAGCATTGAGGTGCTCTCCTTGTCAAATGCACTCGCCATGTATGGCTTAACTCTGTGTCCGTTCACTGTGAATGCATTCCCACTCTTGCCCACCAACATGACAGCTCCGTAAGGTAATACTTCTTTGATCTTATACGGACCGCTCCACCGTGACTTCAGCTTTCCTGGAAAGAGCTTTAGCCTTGAGTTGTAAAGCAGCACCAAACTCCCTTCCTTAAGCTCCTAAGGTACCAGCTTCTTGTCATGAGAAGCCTTGGTACGTTCCTTGTAGATCCTAGCGCTTTCGTAAGGGTCCAGCCTTAGCTCATCAAGCTCGTGCAACCGGATCAACCACTTCTCCTGAGCCGTCTTCAAATCAAAGTTGAGCCGCTTCACAGCCCACAACGCCCTATGTTCCAACTCAACGGGGAGATGACATCCTTTGCCGTAGAGAAGAGTGAAAGGAGTAGTACCAATGGGCGTTTTGAAAGCAGTCCGGTACGCCCACAAAGCGTCATCCAACTTCACCGCCCAATCCTTCCGAGTTGTCCCAACAGTTCTCTCGAGTATCGCCTTTATCAGACGGTTAGAGACCTCCACTTGGCCACTCGTTTGAGGATGGTAAGGCGTAGCTACCTTGTGCTTCACGCCATACTTCCTTAGCAGATTTTCAAACAGCTTGTTGATCGAATGGCTCCCTCCGTCGCTTATCACCACCTTGGGAAATCCAAACCTCGGGAAAATAATGCTCTTAAAGAGCTTGATCACCACCTTAGAGTCGTTTGTTAGGGAAGCAATGGCCTCAACCCACTTAGAGACGTAGTCAACAGCTACTAGTATGAACTTGTTGCCGTATGATGAAGGAAGCAGCCCCATGAAGTTTATGCCCCACGCGTCAAAGACATCTACCTCAAATATGGGGACTTGAGGCATTTCATTCCTCTTAGTGATATTCCCTGCTCTTTGACAAGCTTCGCAACTCATCACGAACTTGATATATCATGGTTTTTATGGTTTTTAACCATGATATAAGTCCTTTTTATTGAGTCTTTTTGGTCTTTTTAGAGTCCTAGTAGAGTCTTTGCAGGTTATAGCATGTCTAGAGCATAATTGGAGATTTTGGAACCTTTTGGAGCCATCTGAGTTGAAGCCACAAAGTACCAAGCTCGAAGCAGAAAGTATCACATATGGTAACGCTCGTCACCACCTTTGGTGACGCTCGTCACCCATTAAGGAAGGAGTGTGGCTGTTTTATTAAAAGTATGAAGAAGATTTGCAGAATTGGCCCAGAAGTTCATTTATTTACATGAAGACCCCAGATCGTGTTTAGCCTCTATTTATTAGGTTTTTCAGCCATTGTTGGCTATTATCTTAGTTTTTGAGAATTCAGAGAGCTTAGAGAGAGATTTATTTAGAGCTTTTTGGGGAGACAAATCCTGTACTCTTTTGAGAAGATTTCGAACCCCCTTTATTTCCTACTCTTTCTCTTAATGCAATATTATTCAGTTATGTTTTGTGATTCCATAATCATGTCTGAGTAGTCTGCTAGTTAAGTTAGAGTTCTTCAAAGGTTGATGAAAAGATTGTAGAATCGCTATCTGTTAGGAATATCTTATAGTTTTTCATCTTTGCTTGCTTTAAAATCGAATTTCTGAGATACATCATCTAGGAATCCGAAAATCTTAGGTTGTTAAATATATGTGAGAGCATTATTCATAACCTGAACTAGTATTTGATGAGCAAAGCAACTTAGTGCAAAGAGATTTGGCTTAGGAGTTTTGTAAACAATTGAATCTGATCATTCCTGCATGATTAGGTTGTTAGGGTTTGCAAAGAGATTTGAAACCTGTGATTTAGGCATAGATAACTTTTGCAATGAGAATTGATTAGTTATGCATCAGTGATTCATGTTTAAAACGGTTCTTAATGATTCCTGATTTCCTGCGTCATACATTCTTGGATTCAACCTGCGAACTGCCCTGACTTAGCGCTTTTAGTTTTTTGGAACTTAGATCATCTTACAAAATCGTTTGCTTACTTTCATTCATTCATTCGCATTACACACATCATATCTTTCTTAGCTTAATCCGAATCTACATTCGATGGTGTAGTCTGCATTACTCTCTTGGGATTTCGATATCCCTTGTACTACAACTGCTTTTGTTGTGCACTTGCAGTAGTTTTATTTGGGTAAAACCTGAGCCCTATCACTTCAAGATCAGACCCTCTTGGTGTTCTGTCATAATCTTCAGCATAGTTCCCATCACTCAAAGCATGATTATCAATGAGCTCTATTCCCTCTTCTACATTTTGCCCAAGAAAGTTTCCCTTACTTGCTGTATCAAGTGACATGTGAATCTTTGGGAGTGCTCCTCTATAGATTGTGCTCAAGAGATTCTCTTCACTGAAGCCATGATGAGGGCAAGCTATAGTGTAGTCTTTGAACCGCTCCATAGCTTCATTAAAGGTCTCATTCTGCCTTTGTGTGAAGCCGCTGATCTCACTTCTTAGCCTTGCTGTTCTTGTGCTTGAGAAAAACTTTGACAGAAAGGCTTTCTTGCAATCAGCCCATGAAGTGATGGTCTCCTGAGGTAATGTCTTCTCCCTATGTCTTGCTTTATCCTCAAGAGAGAAAGGGAATAACCATAGCTTGAAGCTGTCCTCTGAGATACCATTGATCATTATCATCCCACAAACTTGCTCAAAGTTGTCAAGATGCTCTAAAGGGTTCTCCATTGCTAGCCCATGAAACTTGTTGTTTTGAACCACGGAGATGAAGCCAGGCTTGATCTTGAAGTTGTTGTTTTGCACTGGTGGAGGAGTGATACCAAAGTGATTATGATGTGTGTTTGGAGCATCACCAGCACCAATGATTCTCGGCTGCCTTGGAGCATGGTTGGGGTTTCCATTGCCCCTTGCACCAGCAGCACGGTGAGGTGGAGCTTCTTCTTGGTCTTGCTCAGCCATAACCCAAAATTCAGCTAGACCAGGTTTCTCTATCTCCTCAAAGTTCTGTTCTTGCTCTACTGTCCATCTATGCCTTGCACCTCCGAGTTGGTGAATATTGTCCAGTGGTTGTAGAAGATTGTTGTCACCACTGGACCTCAAATTCATGTACCTGAGAAGACAAACAATAAGGTAGAGCACTGAGTAACCAAAAGGAAAGTAAAAAGCTTAGACTTTACTAAGCTCCAAATCCTAATGCTTCCTAATCAAACCCAAGATGGCAACAGCGCCATTTGATAAAAAGAATGTTTCTAAGCTGTTTGAGTCAAAGCCCCAGACCAAAATAATGATTCAGTATAGTGGTAAGGCGTATCAATCCTGCCTGAGCTGTAGAAAGCCACTAGGAATGCAAGAGCAATGCAAATCTAAGCAGAATCAGGTAAATAGATGCTAAAATCGATCAAAACTAAATGCAACGACCAAATGATTACGAAAACTATTTTAAAATCCCTAGAAGAGGGTTAACAACTACTAGAAGAGAACAGAAGATTAAAAATGCAAATTTAATAATTACTAAAAATCGAGAACTAAAGCGAGTAAATAGAGAACTTCTAGCAACTTAAGGTGATATGCAATGAAACAGAAGCAAAGATGCGAATTTTAAAGATTTGGAAATGAAAACTTGAGGTTTTGAAAAGCTAAAAGAAGGATATAAGGTTGTGGGTCATATTAAGAAGGTTAAAGGTTCAAGCTTGGGTTTTGAAAAACATAAATCTACTCATTTGATGAGCTTTCTCTAAGCCTTGAGAAGCTAAAAGAGGTTTATCCATGGTTTGTGGTATAAACCCTTTCCTTAACCCTTCCTCCAAACCCATGGTTTGTGGTGGAAATATGGGCCAAAGAACATTAAGGTTAGATCTCAAATAGTGGCCTAATTAGTCCCCTAAGCAACCATGGTGTTTGGAAAAGGGAAACTAATCTCTTGGATCTGGTGTTAAGAGACTCCTGAATCCTGCTAAGGTAAGGAGATCTCTGAGATCATAAAGATCTTTTCCAAGACTCTTTAGGCATTAAGCCCCCAAATCCAAGAAGAGAATGAGTCGAAAACAAGAAAAGACCCAAGCTTTAAACCCTTAAACCATCTAAATCGCCTCAACCTTAAATCCAAAAATGAACTACTCACTACTCATGATTAAAACCGACTAAATGTAGAGAAAAGAGAGCTAAGCATTATTAAAGAAGATAGATTAAGCAAATACTCAATGATTAAGGAAAGATTAAGGTTTTTAAAACAAGGAAAGCTTGAAATCGTAACAATGGAGGTTTTTCGCCTTAGACAGTAAGAAAAGCTAAAAAGGTCCAAGACAAATCGAATGGATGAGAAACGATTGCCTAAAATGGCCAAAACATCAAAATGCCCCCACCCCCCCCCCCCCCCCCCCCCCAACAAGAGTCCAAAACATGACTTGGCCGGATAAAGTTCTACAGATCGAGTTGGATGATCGATCTCTAGGTCGATCTTCTTCGTGGATCGTCTGCTTTTGCTCGATCTTCAAGTTGATCCTCGGGTGCTCGGGTCATGTACTCGATCTGGCTCCCGTTCTGCATGGCTTGATTCACATCCGTACACATGATCGATCACCTTGTTCGATCTTGAACTCGATCCCTTCCTTGAAACGATCCGGGCTTAGTCGATCTTCTGGTCGATCTCATCTAGATCGACCTGCCTAGCTCGATCTACCTCTCGATCTTGGGTCCTTTGCATGCATGGCTGAGTTCCTTCACGTGTCAACGAGCTCCTCTTTGATCCTCAGCATGTCCACGAACTCTCCACAGCTCCAATGCCTCCAAAACAACCTGAATATGATGCAAGAATGCAAAAAACATGCAAATGCTAATGCAAAAGTGCCCTAGGACCTAAAATGGTGCAAACTAGCCTAATATGCAAGATGAATGCATGAAAAATACACTAAAGGCATGCTAAATATGCTAAATATATGAGTATATCACTAATTCGTCCATGCCTAAGGTCAAAAGCTCCTTCTCTTTGTTGTTTCTGGTACTGCGATTAGGCATACACCTGAAAGTAGCAGGAAGTTAGTAAACAAATTAAAACATAAAAAAAATCCTAATACTAAAAATCGATAGGCAGCTATTACTCCCCGGCAACGGTGCCAAAAACGTGATAGGGCTCAGGTTTTACCCAAATGAAACTACTGCAAGTGCACAGCAAAGCAGATGTAGTATATGGGGTATCCAATCCCGAAGGAGTATGTAAACTACACTATCAATTATATGTTCTGATTAAGCTAAGCAATAAATAGGGTATGTGATGCGAAATAACAAAATAAAAGTGAGCAGGCAAAATTTGTTTGATCTAAGACTCAAAAGACTTAAAGAGCTAAGTCAGGATAATTAGCAGGTGGAATCCGAAAAAGTAGAATGCATGAAATCAGGAATAAATAAGAACCATCATCAACATGAATCGAAAATATATAACTAATCAATTCTCAATGCAGAAGTTAACTATGTCTAAATCACAGAGTTTCAAATCTCTTTGCAAATCCTAACAATCTAAACATGCAGTAATGATCAAATTCAATGGTTCACAAAACTCCTAAGCCAAATATATTTGCACTAAATCGTTTTGCTAATCTAATGCTAGGTCAGATTATCAATAATGCTCTCACATCTATTAAACAACCTATTATTTTCGGATTTCTAGATGATGTGTAAGAAATCGATTTTAAAGCAAGGAGAGATGAAGAACCAAAAGATATTCCTAACAGATTGTAATTCTACAAACACTTCATCAACTTTTGAAAAGCCCTAACTTAACAAGCAAATTACTCAGACATGATCTTGGAATCACAAAGTATAGCTGAATAAAACTGCATTGAAAGAATGAAATAAAAGACAAAGGGGTTCGAAATCTTCTTCAAAAAGATTAATTTGTTTGTCTCCCCAAAAGAATGAAATAAAAGATATGTCTCCCCAAAAGCTCTAAATATAATTCTCTCTAAAGCTCTATGAATTCTCAAAATCTTAGATAAAAGCCAACAATGGCTGAAAACCTAATATATAAAAGCTAAAACACGATCTGGGGTGTTCTTGCAAATACTAGAACTTCTGGGCCAATTCTATAAATAAATCTTTTAAAAACAAGGCCACGACTCCTTCCTCTACCGGTGACGAGCGTCACCCAAATCATCAATAGCCTTCCAAGCTGCACACTTTGTGGCTTCAGCTTGCAATGCTCCAAAAAGCTTCAATATCTCCAATTATTCTCCAGACAAGATATAGCCTCAGAGACTCTAAAAAGACCAAAAAGACTCAATAAAAAGGACTTATACCATGCTTAGAAACCATAAAAACCATGATATATTATAAATCACTAGCATTAACAAAGATATACTATCATAGTTCCCAATTTAAACAAGCAAGCTAGTCCTATATGAATGCATGAAGTCTAGATCCTATAAGAATGCATGAAAATCAAACTCTTTTTGTGAAGCAATGTTTTTGAGAATTTTTCAATTTTTTTGGTTTTTTCTATGCCTTAGATGCTATGTAATCATGATGCATGGTTTCTATTCTAATATGCAAATGCAAATGCAAGCATCAGTCCATCATACACCCTCCCCCACACTTAAATTACACAGTGCTTATGTAATAAAAATGCTAAGGAGAGTGTTCACAAACATCAAGCAAACAATCGCATGAATTTTTTTAAAAAATGAGTGGTATTTACAATGGTTAGTCTGGTGTACCTTACTTCAGGTGAATGAGTGGTGAGAGTCTAAAATTTCAATTGCATGGGAAAGTGAAGCTTCCTCCTCTGATGGAGCTTGCTGTCTAGTCCTTCTCTTCTTTCCTTTTCGCTTTGGAGCAGCTATATGTGATGAATGCCTGGCCGGTTGAGAAGCTTGTGTCCTTGGCCGCTCAGTAAGTCTCTCTTGGACTGTAGCCTCTGGTGTGTTCTCAGACATGTTCTTCAGCATCAGATCCTCCTCCTTGTGGCTCTGTTTAGACCGCTTGATCATTTATCTTGGCTGATGAAGATCCTCCCAACTTCTTCTTGAGCTTCCTCACGTTCTTCTTCAATGAGTTGACCGATTTCTTGCTTGCTTTGACTGTCTTCAGCAAACCTCTTATGGCTTTGTCCTGGAAGTGGTTCCACCTCTGAAGAAGCCTAATGTGCTCATGTGCAGCCTTTGAGGCTTCAGATGTGCAGATCACATTATAAGGGTCAAATGCATAAGGGCGGCTATCATAGTCTTTATGTTCATCCTCCTCCATCCCTTGATGCTGAATCTCTTGTTCTTGATGCTGCTCTTCAATGTCTTCTTCCGCATCTGAGTCTCTGATGGTGCTCATGTTCTTCACTTTGCTTGGCCTCATCAATGGTGGGTCGGTCAATGGGTCATAAAGCTCATCTTCTACTGGCATGAATCAGATGTTCTCATAGGAAGTGCAGTTGGTTATGCGCTGCTTGGGCAAGATGATATTCCTCTTCTTGTTTTCCAGCTCAAACTGATAGCCAAATCCTGGCTCAACAGCTCCTGAAAGTTATCCGATCTTACTGAGTTAAGGAACATCTGGGAAGATCATTGTAACATCTGGTGTTCAAGCTTAACTCTAGCACCAAGCAAGATAGGAGTGATCACGCCTCGAATAGCTATCTTTGACTTCTTGTCTCTAGTGTTGAAAAATGCTAGAAATTGCGTCATTATGATTTTCACAAGACCAAATCCTAAGCGCTCTCCGTGGATCTTTCCATGCCTTGTTTCAACCATTATGTTCTCTAAGCCATTCAAAAGCAGCCCCATCTCTTCTTCTTTGACCATACTTTGCTTTTTCTGTAAAAGAGTGTGCTGGTGAGGAATCTATGAACATATCTAATAGCTGGATGGCGGATGCTAAAACTCTTCAGATGACCAGCTCTATAAGCATCATTCGCTATCTCCTCCCATACATGCCTTAGCTCATCATACTTGAAGAGCATGTTTTGTGCTCTTGAGCCTTGGTCAAATCAAAAGATTTCTTCAAGCTGAGTGAACCCCATGGTGTACCATGCTTTGTTGTCTCTGAACTTGATGAATCCATTGTCAAAGTCTTCTTCTCCTTCATTATATTCTTCATCAAACTTGTGGAAGTAGACTTTGAAGCTTGCAAGGAACTCACAAGAAAGTTGCTTGTAAGTTGGATAGCCAAAACTAGCGAATTTCTCCAGTCCAATGTTGCTCAACAGCTCATCTACTTCAGTCTTGATTCCTAGCTCTCCCAACTGTCTAGGATCGGCATATCTTGCAGCACCATTAGAGTCAAAAATCTCCTCATTTCCCCTGGTTTTCGACATAGTACCTGAAAATGCAATGCTTGAAGCAAGAATTCGTATACTGTCCTTTGAGAGCACTGTGCAGGAAATAAATTTTCAAAATTCAAGAAGGCACTGGAAACTTCTGCAAAAATTTACACTGATTACCGACAAACTTTCCGCTCAAGAGGATAGATACAATTAAAACTAAAATTCTCACAGTAACAAGCAGCGATTAGAGCAAATTCAAGCATATGCAGCAAAAACATCATTCTCTCTCCATTAAACTATGAAAACGCATCAGATTCACCATTACTAGTCTAATAAGAACAATATGCTGTAAAAACAATAGCATGCTTATATTTGGCCAGAAGCTAAACATAATTTCAAACTAGGCACAAAAACAGCATTTTTCAAACATTTCAACCATAAATTTTCAATGGTGACATGCAAATCAAAACCGTAAACAAAATTAAGCAAAACAACCTCAATTAATGATTTCTATACATCCTACTTCAATTTGCCACAACTAAACTCAAGAAACAGGGAATCTAGCAAAGTTTACCTTAATTCTTGAACCAAAAGATGAAGTTCTAGGACAGAGAATGCAAGAGAGGAAGAAAAGATGTTTGACAATGGATGTTTAGCTTGATATGGATGTGTGGAGAGAGATGAAAATGCTAGTTTTAAGGCAAGCGGATAAGGAAAATCTAAAATATCTAAGGATAATGCAAGAAAATCTCATTTAAACTTCAAAAAATGCATGTGAGGGGGAAAAAAATATTTTTTTACCAGCAATCAATGCCCACAAAGAGGTTTTAGTCGACTTACCCATGTAAAAATTTCAAAAAAAATTTACACGGATCGTATCGAGCAAAACACTCGATGTGGTACCTTGATGTGTACCATATCGGGGACATCGGGTCCTGTGGCTCCGCGATGATGCTCCTCTGCCTAGGGGTTCCGTGTTCTGGTCAGCTTCTCCTTCAGGGCACCTTGCATCGAGCAGTCTCAGTAGATGTTCTGCTCAATTTTGTTGCTCGGTGCAGGGAGACACTACGGCTTGCATAATCCTTCGCGTGGGCAGTGCATGGCATCGTCTGGATGCTTGTTCCTGGCTTGGCCATTGTGCATCGAGAAAACATGTTGGTGTTTTGATCGATGCTACACCTCGATGTGGAACGTCTCGTACTCGGTTGTTGTTCTCCTCGGTGGTTGTCGTACCAGACACCATCTTGCATCGAGTTGGCTGATAGCACCCATATCGAGCGGAACATTGGATGTTCTGCTCGATGCAATTCCTCGGTGTGACTCCATCGAGCAATCTGGTTGATGTACAGGCTATTGGTTCTCGATGGACGAACTGGTGATTACATCGAGCAAAGCTTTTAGTGTTTGGCTTGACGCTACACCTCGATGTGTTCTCCACCGTGCGTGTTGGTCGATGTACGGTCCACGATCCTCGTTGTACGGACTAGGGCTTCAGGAGTGGTCACATCGAGCAGGGCTTATGGTGTTCTGCTCGATGCTACACCTCGATGTGATCTCCATCGTTTAATCTGCTCGGTGTACGGACTGCTCCGTCCCCGAGATAAGCTGTATCGATATGGTACCACGATATAAAAACAGATTTTACTTTCCTTGGCCTTTAAACCATTCTACACATTCATGGACGTCTGAAACACTAAATAAAGACATTAGTAATAAAAGAAAGCATATATTTAGAAGGATAGTCATGGGATTACCTTCCAATTATGCTGGTTTTAAGTCACTAAGCTTGACTTTGATTGTTTGAGGACTAATGAGAAGAGGTTGATGGAGCTGGTGCTCCTTCCTCTTTCTTCTTGTAAATCCAAGTGCCCACTGACATCAGTTTCTTGTTTTCATGAGCTGTCTTCCTGTTTTTCATCTTCTTCACACTTAATGTGATCAAAGGCTTCACCTCTTTGGTGATCAAGCCTTCATCCTCTTTCAAACCATCTCCAAGCTTCAACTCAGTGTCAAGCTTCTGCCCTTGCTCATCAAAAAGAGTGTCTCTCATCATTATACGCATTGTGAAGATCATAGCATGCTCCACACGCTCTGGAAGTTGCTGTTGCTCACTCCTTTCTTCAATAATTGTTCCACAAAAAGCTATGGAAGGAGAGACAACCTTGTAGACTTTGAATTCATCAACATTCTTCAAAATCACAGAGCCTCTCTTGAAGTCTACTTGACATCCTGCTGTTGCCAAGAATGGTGTTCCTAGAAGAAGTGACACCTCTCTTGAAGTCTTCTCCATAACCACAAAATCTGTTCACACCAAGCCATTCCCAATCTTCAAAGGGAAATCCTTTACCATGCCCAAAGGTCTTGTTGAGGTGTTATCCACAGAAGTGATAAAGGCTTTGCAGGGCTTGAACTCCTTGATTCCTAAGGTTGGGCTTCAGTGGAGAGACATGACATTCACAGTTGAACCTGAATCACACAAAGCTCCAAAATTATCTAGCATCTCAAGCTCAGAAGTGATGAGAAACTTTCCTGGATTGGGAAGTTTTGTCAATGTCTTCAGCTCCTTGTTTCTCTGTAGATTAGCCCCCACATTCTCTAAAATTGGCTCCACTACTTCCAGCTTGTCAAAGACATCTTTGAGAAACCTGATTGGATCCTTCACTTCAAGCAAAGTGGTGACATGAGGAAGCTTTATTCCAGCGTCTTGTATGTCTTTCTTGAACTTTGAATAGACTGCCATCTGAGCCTTTGTAAAGTGCATCATGGGGTAAGGGATTAATGGTTTATAAGCTTGAACTTCCGGAGCTTTACCTTTCTCATTGATGCTTGAGGAGTTGCCAACTTAGCGATCATACAATTCCTTGAAGTCTTCAGGGCTTTCTCTAGCCAAAACCATCATAGTGTGGTATGTCTCTACAAGCTCTTTATCAGCTTCACTGAGATCTGGTTTGGCTTCTTCTTCTGAAGCAACTAAGGCTTTCTTAGCCTCTTCCTTCTCAACAGCCTCTTTTGCCGCTCTTTCTTGCTCTTGTTCTCTGTTCAAGCTTTCATCTTAGCCTTGGAGGAACTTCTCTACAATATCAACAGCTTCTTGATCATCAATGGTGACGTTGATGACATTTCCCCTACACTCAGCCTTTAACATGTCTACATGTAACAGCATCTCTTGAAGCATAATGCCAAGGTCTTCCAATGAAGCATCTTCATCATCAAACTCTTCATTCTCTTCAGCAAGCAAGAGGTAGAATTCCTTTGGATTTGCTACAATCTTTCCTGGTAACTGATTCTGAGGTTTTGAAGATGAAGCTCCTTTGCTTTCTAGAGACTTGACTCTTTGGTTCAGAGCATCTAACTTGCCATTCAGGTCACAAGTAGTGGCGTCTATCTATCATGTTGTGCACTTCAGCAAACTTCTTCTGCAGCTCTATAGTGGGATTGGCTTGGCCAGTCAACAGCTGTTGAATCATCTGCTTCAAATACACATCTTAAGTGCTAAAAGAGGTTTATGTATTGGTAAAACCTGATGGGACAAAAGCTGGTCTTGGCTGAAAGTTAGCTTGTTAAAAACCGCCCTGAAATGGTGGTCTTGGAGCAAAGTTGTTCTACTGGTTGAAAGGAACAAAAGGATTGGTTTCTTGGTTTTGTTGAGCAGCTTGTGATGGGTAGACTTGATCCTGAGTTTTAGCCACATTGGTGCTTCTATAAGAGAAATTGAGATGGTTCCTGTAGTTGTTAAAACAGCCTCCTTGTTGATTCATGTAGAAGGCTTCTGCTTCTACAACTGTCCCATCTTCTTCTTGTGTAGTAACATTATCACCAACAAAACTGACATTCTTGAAAGACACACTCAGCAGCTTGTCTAACTTGTCATTCAAAGCTTTAATCTCCTTCTTTGTTGTGCTCTCACCTTCAGCGCTTATAACAGCTCTAGATGTTCTGTCATATTCTTCACCATAGTTTCCATCAGAAAGTGACATGTTCTCCACAAGAGCTAGACCATCTACAACAGTATTGCCCATGAAATTTCCATTTGATGCTGTATCAAAGAGCCTCCTCTACTTTGGTGTCACTCCTTTATACAAAGTAGACAGCAAGCTTTCATTTGTGAAGCCATGGGGTGGGCACTGCAAAGTGTAAGACTTGAACCGCTCCCAAGCTTCCGCGAAATGTCTCATTCCCATGCTGAGTGAAACTGCTTGTGGTGTTCCTCAGCTTTGCTGTTCTGGTGGAGCTGAAAAATTTGCGGAGGAAAGTTGTCTTTCACTCATCCCAAGTAGATATTGAGCCTTGTGGAAGTGTCTTCTCCCACTGATGTGCTTTGTCACCTAAACTGAAAGGGAACAAGCGCAGCTTCAAAGCATCTTCTGAGACTCCTTGAATCTTGGTCAGACCACACACCTTATCAAACTGGTCCAGATGATCCAAAGGGTCTTCATTGGGCATGCCATGGTCTCTATTGCCTTGCACCATGTTGATCAACCCAAGCTTGATCTCGAAGTGGTTTTGATGTACAGCTAGAGCGTGAATGCCATTCCTGTTGTGGTGAGTATCAGGCGCATGACCAGCTCCTATTAGTCTTGCAGCTCTAGGTGAGTGAACTGGTACTCGCAATCTCTGAACTCCAGCCGCTTGGTTCAAAGCCTATTGTGCTTCATCTATGTGTGTTGCAGCTTGTTGTAATGGTGCTTGTCCAACAACACCAACATGTGGTAACGGAGCTTCGTGCTCTACCATCCTCTATCCTTCTATCTCTTGAACTCTCTATCTTACAGCTCTTCTCCTATGAATGTTGTCAATGAAAGGAGTCAGATTTGATGAGCCTTTACACCTTAAATTCATACAAGTACCTAAAAAAACAGGCACAGAAAACAGAGCAAATGAGTAACTTTTAAAGTAAAGAACTTAGTCTAACAACAATGTTAAACTCAAACAATCCACAAATGGCAACGACGCCAATTTGAAAGAGTGGTTTTGGTCTCACTAAATCAAATTTCCTGCCTCTAACTAGTTGTAGAATAGGGACCAGGTATCAATCCATTTACGGAATATGAGATGCAAAAAATGCCATAAGCTAAGCAATGATGGGGTTTTGAAGAAGGACAATTCTAACAACTTAGCAATGCAGTGGAAATAAAGCATAAACTAAATGCAAGTGAACAAAACTTAGAAATGAACTTAAGGCAATGACTAAACAAGAACTAAGCAAGAATGACTACTAAAGCAAGAACTAAGCAAGATAATCTTAAAGAAAATTAATTAAAAACATGACTCAAGGTTCTAAGCAATTGTGGGATAGTGGTTTTCAAGAGTGAAAATGGGGATTTCTAACAAGGCAAACATCAGGCATTCAAAAGCAAGCAATTCTCAATGTTGAACTCTTAGACATGGTATCTAAAAAGAACCAATTTGGTGTCAATAAGCAGTTCATATTCAACAAGACTGAAGTGTCATAACTACTTGTGATGGCGTATCCTTCAACCATGAGCATAAAGATCAGAACCATTCTAGCCTAAGAGATATACTAATCAAGCAATCATTCTCTCACCCAAGCAAGAATTCAAATCAACTTATCAATCTTGTGAACCAATAAGAACCTAGTTAGCTAAACACCATTCAAGAACATGGGTTTAGGCACGCAGATGCAACATCCTGAAAACGCTAAGCAATGAACATGAATGAAACAAAGGCAAGATCTTTAAATGCATACTATCTAACCATCAAGCAAGAATCTCAAAACCAGCATTATCTAGCCCTAAGCGAATCATCTAGCAATGGTGAACTATCACTTTGGTGTCACTGAACAAAGAAAACATATACCGAGCAAAACTATCAAGCTAAATATGCGAACCATACTTAGAGATGAGATTACAAGCCATTTAGTGAACCATATGCATCAATCAATACCATATTCAATCAAAAGGAGTAAGCTTAATGAACAATAACCACTTTGCAAGAGAAGGAGACAACAGACAATAGTTAAATAAGCCTAATCACCCCTTAATCACATCTTAGTCACCACTTTTCCTACTTAGAACCCTAAATCAAAAGTAAACTACTCACTAATCATGTTTAATCCTATTGATTTGGAATTAAACATTACTAGATGAGGTTAAAATGCAAAGATGATAAATCTAAACTACCAAGGTGCAAGGAGAAAGATTAAGGGACAAGATGAAACCATAAAAATGCAAACTTTACTAAAGATTAAGATACTTAATGCAAATCGCCCTTTTAGTTTTAGAGAAGAGAGAGTTTTTGATAGAAAGCTAAACTTGGATAAAGATAATATTTTGTGACTTCCCTTTTATAGAAGGGAGCCAAAAGAAGCATAAAAAACCTTAAAAATGGGATAAGATTAACAAAAGTCAAGTGGTCAACGTGGATAAGCTGCATCGTCGTTCGAACGATGTACTGCTCGATATGCGACCTCGATATGGTTCGTGCAGCGCGCATTCCCTACCTTCCTTGATGCTGGTCCTCGATGCAGACCAACAGCTTGGAATCCTTGTGCTGATCCTCTATATCTGGTCCTACTGCTTGCATCAAGCATACTCCAGAGGTCTTCTGCTCGATATGTTTGCTCGATATGGACCAAACTTTGCAAGTGCTCCATTTCTGACATCTTCCTTGATCAAGAGTTGCTTCCATCTCCTTTCCAACTCCAAGAAACTCCAAAAACACCTGAAAACCACCACAAACATGCACATGTATGCATATGTATGCAATCCTAAGCTAAATGCATGCTATGCTGATTCTAAGTGCAAATGATACTAAAATGCTAAAGTATAATGCAAAAACAGAGGAAAAGATGCATGAGATGCAGCCTAAAATGATCTAAAATAGCAAGCTATCATTTGTGGCTTCTTGGTACATTACCAGATTCTTGGGAGGTGTTTAGGATGTCTCTTTGTAACTCTACATTGGATGGTGCTATTTCGATGGACATAGTGACGAACAGTCAATTGAATGAGGAAACAGGAAGGCAGCAAATGTTACTTCCTTGCATTCAAATATTTTATTTACTGAGTCAAGGGGGAGGAGTACATATCCAGAGCCCAAGAAGGAGAAGCACAAGAGCAGGAGAAAATTTGAACTGACATCCTACATTCATAGCACAACTGCATTTATATATAGGTAGACAACCATGTATCATACTTGCATTGCACTTAAGGCATATAAAATCACTAAAAATTTGAAAATTTTCAAGCATTGATTTCTTAAAAATAGAGTGTTCATGTGCATTCATATAGGACTTAGACTTCATGCATGCACAAAGGTTGTAGCTTGTCTTTTCAAAATGGGTGCAATGATAGCGAATCTTTGAAAATGCTAGTTATTTATGAAAATGATGCCCCTGTTCTTAGTCTTTTGATGCATTTGATGGAGCAGTTCAAACAAAACGAACCACTCTTTGAATTTGTGGATTTGAAACTCTTGTTTGAAATTGAAGCTTGCTTAATTTGATCTTGACCTTTGTATAAGTGGAACCTTAATTTGAACTTTGAATTATCTTGGTTGTGCATTGAAAGTGATTTCATGGCTTGATAAAGGTCTAGTTTTACCCAATTTAGAGTACTACTGCAAGTGCACAGCAATGCAGTTGTAGCACAAAGGGTTATCGAATCCCAGGAGAGTAAGCTACTACACTACATAATTAAGATTGAGATTATGCTAAGTGGTAATGAATGAATGAAAGCCGAAATATAAATTAAAGCAGGCGATTTGGTGATTGTTTCTAAAGTTCACAGAACTAAAAACGCTAGGCCATGATAATTCACAGGTTGAATCTGAGAATGTAGAATGCATGCAATCAGGAAATAATTAAAACCATATAGAACTCGAAAACTAATTTATAACTAGTCAATTCTCATTGCAGAAGTTATCTATGCCTAAATTCCAGAATTTCAAATCTCTTTGCAAATTCTAACAATTTAAACAAGTAGTAATGATTAGGTTCGATTGTTGACAAAATTCCTCAATCAAATCTCTTTGCAGATAGTAATTTTACTCATCAAAAACTAGTTTAAGTGATTAACAATGTTCTCACATCTATTAAACAACCTAAGGTGCGATTTATAGATGATCAGTCATAAAATCGAATTGTATGCAAATCTTGATGAAGAACCAATGGGTTTTCCTAACAGTTTAGCAATTCTACAAACTCTTCATCAACCTTTAAAGCATCCTAACCTAACTGGCAAATTACTCAAACATGGATATAAATGGACAAATAATAGCTGAATAATACTGCATATAAAAGATAAAAGTAGAGAAATAAAAGGGTTCAAAATTTTCTGTAAAAGAGTACATGATTTGTCTCTCTCAACGCTCTGAAAACAATCTCTCTCAAAAGTGATGTTAGGGTTTTTAATCCTTAGATCAATCCTCAAACACACATGTCATTGTAGTACTTGAGGTGTCAATCCACTTAGGAAGCTAATGGCAATCGAGATATAGAGAACTATGCTAAGCTAAGCTAATAGGGAAGGGGTTTTGATGTCTAACAACCTAAGTGAGTAAGCAAAGAAACAAAAGAAGGCAAAAGAAAGCAATTAAAGAGCTGTAATGGCAAAGAGAAACAGAGGTTGAACAGAGTAAAAGCTGAACTAAAACAGAGTAAAACTAAACTTCAAAGACTAAAAGATGGTTCAAGATCAAGGCAATGGTGATAGGGTGATTCATGTTTATGTCTAGGGTGATCAAAACAAACAATTCTAAACACTCAACCTTAGGTAAGGAACACTAATAAATACTAATCCAATCTCTTGGCATTAATATCTTTTCTAATCACATATTCAAGATAAATCTCTTTACTCAAACACATAATCATCAAGCATTCAAATCAAGTTCTATAAAACCAATTAGTATGCTAGACATCTAATCTCTTAGGCTAGGTTTACTAATCTCTTATATGATATATCAAACATCAACTCACATTCTCATGCCTAATCAATGTCTAAAGGCAATTTCTCATCAATATGGTACTAGGCAATAAGCACATTCAAGCAAGAAATGATAGATGCAAAGACTCATGATTATCAAAACACCATTTTCAAGCATTGAACTTCATTTAGGAAGTTCATCAAACACTTGGTGTGCATGTGAAAACCTAAAATCAACTTCTCCAACAAAGAGGTACTAAGCATTAAGCACAATCATATAAGAAATGGAATGAGAAGATCCAAGCCCTAATCAACCTAAACAATCACTAAAATCACCACATCTGCCCTTATCTCAAACCTAGAGCAAACTACTCACTAATCATGGTGAAAACCATCAAATCTATGAAGAAAAGATGGTTAATCATGATTAGGAAGACAAAAGATTAAGGAAAATGCAAACCTTTATTAAAATAATCAAAGATTCAAATTAGAAAACCAAAAACCTTAAACAAAGAAGAAGAGACTGCTGGATAAAGAGATGTTTTCCAGAAATTAGGGATTTCAAGTATTTATAGGAGTCTAAGCGAAAATGGAAAAATTGTAAATAAATGGTCTTCAGACTGGGGTCACATCGATCAGTTGCATCGATCAGTGTTGATCAATGTGAATCCTATCGATGGGCTTCTGCTGGTCGATGCAGGTTTAGCGGTTTCACAAACATTACGATATCTGTTGAACGGCAAATCAGAATGACCTAAAACCAAGTCTTCCTCAAAGCTAACTCAAGTGGCTACAACTTTCATGAAGAGTAAAGATACTGAATAGAGACGGAGGCTACTCGTCCGAGCTGATCTTCAAGTCGGTCAAGATCAATGGTAAAAACTCCAGATGGACATGTGCACACTTTATTCGCCGTAACTCTTCAACTACAGATGGGAATGACACGAAACTAATATCAAACGAAAGATAACGCAAGTGGCTACAAAGTTTATGAAGGACGCCGAAGCCAAATCGGAATGTAAACACCTCATCTGAGCTGATCTTCAATCGATATGAATCTTATCGGTCAGGAAGGTGATCGATGCTGGTGACCGAAAGTCATCCGCTGGGTTTATGTCGATCACTTCTGATCGATACTGGTGACCGAAATGCATCCGCTGGGTTTATGTCTATCACATCTGATCGATGCTGGTGACTGATAATGTGTTATCGGTCACCCCTTGACCGATGTTCACCGTGCTCTGACTGAAAATCTTTGCAGAGATTGTCTGCTTTGATCCTTCTTGCTCCCTTTGATCCAGCTAGCATCCTGAATCATCCCCAAAGCTCCTCCAAGCTCCTTTTAGCTCCAAGAGCACCTAAAAACATCCAAAATGCAAGGAAAATGCAAACTATACCCTAAATGCAACCTAAGTCTAAAAGGAGAAGAAAATGGGACAAAGGTTATGGAAAACATGCAAAAGAAAACCAAAACATACACTAAATGCAAGCCTAAATGATGTAAATACAAGAGATATCAACACCCCCACACTTGACTTTTTCTTGTCCTCAAGCAAATAAGAACAAATGGGAGAGTGAGGTTTGAAATTGGGAGCTCAAAACTAAAGATGTCAATGGAAAAACTGATTCAAAGCCCAAGTTTTAGGTTCTGAGATGCATAGAGATTGTTCTACTTTAAAACCTTTAGCCATACCCATCATAGCAAACAATGAACTCCGGCTTAGCCTACATAAGCGTTCAAATCAACCAACTCTTTAATATTCATAAATCAGTAACCAATAGATCAAGTTTGTGCAAATCAAGAGAAAACATTTGGTCAAGGGACATAGTTATGAGATGAAAATGATCTCATTCAAATAAGGGTTGAAAGATTCAGGGGATCACACAATGAAATGATTCTATCTTAGGCAAAATGCTAAATGTTAAAAAGCACACCTATGCATGCAAGACAAAGCTCTCTTCTACCCTTTTTACCCAAGATCAACCTAATAACTTCTAAAACCCCGAGTGAAACTCCTAAATCTACCCTTTCCCAAAGCACTTGATCTCTTCCTTCTTCATAAATGGGGAAAACTCCTTCTTCTTTTGTTTGTGTGGTTGACTTCTTTTTGGAACTTGCTCTTCTTTGTTGTAAGATTGACGCCGTTTTCATCACCTTTGGTGGATTGCTTGGTCTAATTTCTCCTTTTGGATGACCTTTTGTAAGCTTTGTTGTTGTTGGCATCTTTCTTCTTTAACACTTAGAGCTTTCTTTCTAATTTACTTAACCACAAAATGAACTGTTCCCCCATACTACCAATCCCATACTTCTTCTTCTTCTCAAAGATGTAAACAATTAATGCTCAAACCACTTACACTACCCTTTCCCAAACTCCTAACCTAACACCAAGCTCAAAATGCAAGCTGGTGTCTAAAAGAGAGCTTCTCCTTGCCAGCCTTATTCCTAACACTTTTTACCAAGATAAGATCGAAAATGATGCAATGCAAGGCCTCACAACTCTCACAATAGTGTTTAGGTCCAGAAAGAAGGATTGGTTTAGGTGTGGTTAACTGTCCCATAATGATGAGGATCAGCTACTTGGATTAACAAAAGTGGTAAGAAGGGAAGAAGATAATATAAATATGTATATGGGTAGCCATGTAATCACTCTCAATGCACAAACAAGATAATTCAAAGTCAGGATTATGGTTCTAATAAGATAGAGTTAGAATCAAATAAATGCAAGCTTCATCATAAGACGAGAGTATCAATGCAAGAATTCAAGATATGGTGCAGCCTTAACTTCAAACTAAATTCAATGCAATCAAACAACAGATAACCTAGGCATTGAAAAAAATTCAAACATTAACATCTTGACAAGTGTTTATCATCTACTCCCTATGAAAATGTATGCATACCTATATGAAATGCATCTAGACTCAATCTTAGTTATGTAAATGCAACTAAATGATCTTTTTGGTTCCAAAAATTTTGTAAATTTCATGGATTTTCAGTGCACATAGATGAATGCATGCGACTCAAGTATTTAGAAGAGAAAATAAGAAAACAAAATACAATGTCAAATGCAATGCCTTCCCCCACACTTAAATTACACAGTCCCTTGTGTAATAGAAGTTTGAAGGATGGTAATAAAAGATATTCAGAAGTATTCAGGAGCAAAGGAGCATGATTGTGTACCTTAGAGGGAGTTTGGTCAGACTGGGTCCCAACTTATAACAACTTCCCTTAAACCACACTTGCTCCTGTTGTTGAAAGAAAACACAAAGACAAACATAAAATGCAATAATATGAACAAGGATAACAAGGGAATACCTCCCAAGAGTGCTTGTTTAGAGTCATTAAGCTTGACTTGTCATGCTTTTTAAGATCATGGAGGATGATGGACTGGAACTGGAGTTCCTTCTCATTTCCTCCTTAAAAATGTGTTGGGTCCATAGTAGAGCTTCTCCTTAGGTTTCCTGACTCTCTTTCTTGGTCCTCTTGGTCCTCTTGGTCCACCATACATCTTAACTTTGATTCCATCAAACAAGTCAAGAAGACAAGCACCATCAAATGCTTCACCATCATACTCATTGTGGTTAAAAGGGTGTTCATCTTCTTTTAGCACTTCAGCCTTGAATCCCCTCAGCTCTTTCTTCACATCAGGTGGCTTCTTAGCAGCTCCTTTCTCAACATTAGTGATGCTTCCACAAAAGCTTGAAGGTGGAGGCTTCATTGCATAGCTAACTCCACCATTCACCTTCTTGAGGGTGACTCTCTGTTTGGTAAAGTCAATATCAGCGCCTGTTGTGTTCAGAAATGGAGTCCCAAGTAGTCGAGAAGGCTTCTGAGTGTGAGCCAGTTCCATCACCACAAACTCAGTTGGTATCTTGCATGCTCTAATCCTCCCAGAAAAGTCTTCAATGAGACCAACAGGTTTTCTTGAAGAATAATTCACAAAAGTGATTGTGGAATCATATGGTTTCAGCTTGGTGACTCCTAGTTCTTTTGCAAAGTCAAGGGACATCACATTGATACTTGAACCTGTGTCACACATGGCCTCTTCCACAACTAATTCACCAAGCTCACAAGAGACTAAAAACTTTCCTGGATTACCAAGCTTCTTTATGTTCTGCTCCTTAACCTCAGATGCTCCAGTTGTAACCCTTAGTTTCTCAAGCTCCTCTTGACCATTCAGACCTCTCATTTCCATTTGAGCAGCATATAGGGTCTGATACTTCTTTACTAGCTGCTATATGAATCTTCCTGGAAAAAACACGATCCAAGGTCCTAAGAAATAATGGTTAAGTGGTATCAAGAGTAACTAAGGGTAATTCTAACAAAAGCAATCATCAAGCACAAATAAAGCAAGAAAATCTTAATATTGCTTTCCTAAACAATGTATCTAAGGAAAGATCCACTTAGTGGTTAATGAGCAAGTCCAATTCAACAAGATTAGAGTGTCAAACCCACTTTTGGTAGTATATTCTCTAACCATTAGCATAAAGCACAAAACCATAAAGCCTAAAAGAAGTACTAACCATGTAATCATCTCTCACTCAAACAAAAGCCCAGGTAAACCTATCAATCTTTTCGATTCTCTAAGGACCTATGTAGCTAACTCAACCAATCAAGCACACAGGTTTAAGCTCACAATTGTGAAACCTAAAAATGCTAAGCAATAGACAGGATTCAAGCACGATCCCCTCCTTAACCATGAAGTGGCATTTTTCCCAGTTAAGCACCAAGTTTGTCTCCTCACAACG
Organism: Thlaspi arvense; assembly: GCA_911865555.2. Taxonomy (NCBI): domain Eukaryota; kingdom Viridiplantae; phylum Streptophyta; class Magnoliopsida; order Brassicales; family Brassicaceae; genus Thlaspi; species Thlaspi arvense. The sequence continues at coordinate 21,025,952 of OU466860.2, forward strand.
CTTTAATACCCTGCAAAAACTCAATAAATACGCAGAAAAGGACGCACCATAGACCGAGAAGTCATCCATAAACACCTCTACCATCTCTTATATAAGATCGGAGAAGATCAACATCATACACCTCTGAAACGTAGCCGGTGCGTTACACAACCCGAATGGCATCCTTCGATAAGCGAAGGTGCCATAAGGGCATCTAAAGGTCGTCTTCTCCTGATCATTTGGATTGATTGGTATTTGGAAAAATCCACTATATCCATCAAGAAAGCAATAGTAGGGGTGATTAGCAAGTCTTTCAAGCATTTGATCAATAAAAGGCAAAGGGAAATGATCCATTCTAGTAGCAAGATTAAGCTTCCTATAATCAATACACATACGGTGACCAGTAATAGTCCTAGTAGGTATAAGCTCATCTTTGTCATTCTTAATTACCGTGATCCCTCCCTTCTTAGGCACCACGTGTACGGGAGAAACCCACGTGCTGTCACTTATGGGATAGATCACGTCAGCCTCTAAAAGCTTAAGAATCTCTTTTTTAACAACCTCTTTCAAATTTGGATTCAAACGCCTTTGATGTTCTATAGAGGAGGCGTTCTCATTATCCAAGTGAATCCTATGAGTGCAAAGCATTGGTGAAAGGCCCTTGATGTCACTTAGAGAGTACCCAATGGCCTTCCTGTACTTTCTCAACTCAGTTAAGAGCGAGTGCAACTCATCATCACTTAAGTTTTCGTTCACAATCACAGGATATGTTTCGTTAAGCCCTAAGAAAGCATACCTTAGCCCTTTTGGGAGCTCCTTAAGGTCCACCTTTGGGGCTAACAGCTCGCTCCAATCATCCTCGTGGCTGTTGTTGTTGTTCTCCTCCTTAGAACCTTCTTTAGAACCCGAGACATGGCCTTTGAGGCTGCTTTCTCCAAATGCTATCCCTTCTGGAATCGAGTCGTCCAGTCGATCTTGCTCTCGATGTCATCTAGATCGAGCAGTTTCGCTCTATTCACTCACTCGATTTAATGTGGATCGAGTGAGAGATCGAGACGCTGAGTCGATCTCAAGATTAGACCCCAAACTGATCGGGAGGCCTCTCTCGATCTTGGACTCGATTGTTTTCCTGGATTGATCACCCTCCTCGATCTGACTGACGATTGCTGCTCCGGATCGAGTTGTGCTTTCGATTATCTTGTCGATTTGACCCCTGGATCGAGTAATGTCATCGATCTCAGAGTCGATGTCTAGGCAAAGGCCTTCATCATCCAGCACAACCTTCCTTGAATCGAGAAAGTTGACGTACTCTTGAGTCCTCTGATCCACATAACCGAACTCTCCTGGCTCCTTAGTCAGTGCCAACTTCAAATGTTCTTCCTGAGCCAACTCTTCCAGCAACTCATCCGCTAAAGCATCCAACGTTTCAATGTAGAAAGCTTGCCCTTCTATCGTAGGCTTCTTCAAAACCTCATTGATATAGAAGTCCAGCCTTATATCTTTACCCAAGTGCAAGGAAATCTTCCCGTTCTTGACGTTTATGATAGCTCCAGCGATGGCTAAGAAAGGTCTACCGAGAATAAGTGGATCCTTTGGTTCTTCATCCATTTCCAACACAACGAAGTCTTTAGGCACGTTTACTCCACTGATCTTCACTGGCAAGTCCTCAAGCAAACCTGATAGGGTCAGGTTTTACCCAAATAAAAACTACTGCAAGTGCACAGCAAAGCAGATGTAGTATAAGGGGTATCGAAATCCCAAGAGAGTAATGCTAACTACACTATCAATTATAGATTTGGACTAAGCTAAGCGAAATATGATGTATGTAATGCGAATGAATAATTAGAAATAAGCAAACGATGGTATGATATGTTCTAAGTTCAGGAAGACTAAAAGCGCTAAGCTAGGGTAATTCGCAGGTATGAATCCAAGAATGCAGAATGCAGGGAATCAGGAATGATTAAGAACCGTTTTTAAACATGAATCTCTAATGCATAACTAATCAATTCTCATTGCAGAAGTTATCTATACCTAGATCGCAGAGTTTCAAATCTCTTTGCAAACCCTAACAACCTAAGTATGCAGGAATGATCAGATTCAATTGTTTACAAAACTCCTAAGCCAAATCTCTTTGTACTAAGTTGTTTTGCTCATCAAATACTAGTTCAGGTTATGAATAATGCTCTCACATATATTTAACAACCTATGATTTTCGGATTCCTAGATGATGTGTCTCAGAAATTCGATTTTAAAGCAAGCAGAGATGAAAAACCATGAGATAATCCTAACAAATAGCGATTCTACACTCTTTTCATCAACCTTTGAAAAACCCTAACTTAACTAGCAGATTACTCAGACATGATTATGAGATCACAAAACATAACTGAATAAAATTGCATTAAGAGAAAGAGTAGAAAACAAAGGGGGTTCAAAATCTTCTCTAAAGAGTACAGGATTTGTCTCTCCAAAAAGCTCTGAATAAAATCTCTCTCTAGCTCTCTCAATTCTCAAAAACTAAGATTCTTGCCAACAGTGGCTGAAAAACCTAATAAATAGGGGCTAAACACGATCTGGGGTCTTTATATAAATAAAGGAAACTTCTGGGTAAGTTCTGCAATTCTTCTTGATACTTTTAACAAATAGCCACGCTCCTTCCTATCTGGGTGACGAGCGTCACCAATGGGGTGACGATCGTCACCAATGGGGTGACGATCGTCACCATTAGTGAATACTTTCTGCTTCGATCTTGGTACTTCGTGGCTTCAACTCAGAATGCTCCAAAAGGTTCCAATATCTCTAATTATGCTCCAGACATGCTTTAACCTGCAAAGACTCTTCTAGGACTCTAAAAAGACCAAAAAGACTCAATAAAAAGGACTTATATCATGGTTAAAAACCATAAAAACCATGATATATCAACTCCCCCAGACTTAGCTTTTGCTTGCCCTCAAGCAAACATCAGATAGAGTACAGGGTCGAGGTTTGAAAACAAGAAACAGTCAGTTAGTCATCAGAAACACCACACTAGTTTGAACTTTCGAATCCACATACCACATAGTCAACACAAGATCAAATTTCAGCCTAATCATCACAAGCTTAGCAAATCTCTCAAGTCCAGTCCAATTCCCTTCAAGAAACCCGAAATTTCTACTGCTAACTCCTTATTTTTATCTAAGTGTGAAGTCTCATCAAGGCTCTATCATCTTAATCACTTTACAGATTCTTTTCCCTTCCTAACAACTGAACAAATCAATCTCAACACAACTCTCCTATTTTCTCTTCCCTTAATCTTTTTCTTTAGGATATTTTCGATTTTTCACTTCTTTTTCTCAACTTTTACAATCTAAGATATGATGCTACTCAATACTTGTGTTGCTTGTGAGGAGACAGGTTCATGAGTGTGTTCACTACTGTTGTTCCTTGTGAGGAGACAGGGTCATGAATGCACCATTCTTTGGACTTAATTTCTTTTAAAAACTACATCAGGGAAAATCAAAGAGAGACTGTATTTTAACCTTATTTTCAGTGCTGAAAGAGAGAATCAAGATCAATAAGAATCAATCACCAAGACAAGAAATTTAAACTTCATTAAGGTGGAGCTAACAGCAAATTTTCCAGATTCTCTAAGAATCTAAACCTTCATTGCTAGACTGATCTACCTATGACTTTCAACTTAGTGAGACTTGTAATCAACTACTATGGCAATGGTTCTTATCAGCAAAAACGTCCTATGGCTAGTTCCAAGAAAAACTGACAGTTTCAAAAATTTTGACTCTAGAAAAACAGGTTTTTGACTCAACTTTAAGACTCTATAAACATGACACAAAGCACACAACGTCAGTAACCACCTCCCCCAGACTTGAACAACACTGTCCCCAGTGTTATTAAGCCAAGAGTTGGTCAAAATGAAGCATGAGAACGTGTAAAACCAAGGTTGAAGAATGGTACCTCGTGAAGGACCTAGTGACGAGCGTCACCATATTGGTGACGAGCGTCACCATCTCTGATACTTGGATGTTTAAATGCTATGCCATCATGTGTACTCCGAAGTCAAACTGTAAGAGCACTCAAAACACACATCAAAACATCCAAACAAAGCATAATCCATGGTCCAACAAGTTCACAAGATATCATCCAAGCAAACTGACAAACTGACTCTCCTTTTTTTTTGTTTTTTTTTTTTCATGTTTTTGGGTTTTTTTTAGCTATGTAATAGAAAACTAAACTAATATATGAAAAAGAAAACTTACTAGTGGGTTGCCTCCCACTAAGCGCTTGTTTAAAGTCAGTAGCTCGACTTTGAATGCTGCTCAGACAGCTGGTGGAACAGAAGGTGGCAGTGAATGCCTTGGAGAAGAATGTCTCCTCATCCATGGTGGTTTGTAAGCAGTAGATGTATGAACACTTCCAAGGAAGTGAGGAACATCAGCAGAGTGGGTCGTGACTGTGGGTGGGATACTTCTTTTTCCTGCAGAATCATCAAAAGAAACACCAAGCTTTCTTTGCTTAGTTGCAGGTTTTTGGGTTGTGGACTGTTGAATTTTCGGATTGGCAACATATGATGGACTTGTAGAGCAAATATCACGTCTCTCCTTTGTGTCCAGGTTGGTGACGAGCGTCGCCAGGTCAGTGACGCTCGTCACTGACTCTACAGTTCGCGTTTCTGCAGTTTTCCTGCAATTCAGCTCTGCAAGTGTTGCTTCCATCACAAACACGTCTTCCTCCAGCAATTTGGCATTCATTGGAACCTCTTTTTCAAGCCTAGTCATGAAGATATGATCCTCACTGCAATCCTCAAACCCAACAGCTTCTGCAGAAGTTTCAGATATTGGCTCTTCAACAGCCATCTTGCTCACTTGCCCACTTATATCTGATTCATTGACACACTCAGCAATAGTGTCTTCTGAATGCTCCATGACAGTCTCTTCATCTCTAGAAGTTCTTACAGAAAAGGTCTGACCATCAATGGTAGAACTCTTTCTTAACTTATCCATGTCAAAGTTCATGACAACATCACCAAGATCAAGCTCAATGATCCCCTTTCTAACATCAATGATGGCTCCAGCAGTAGCCAAGAATGGTCTTCCCATAATAAGAGGATCTTTAGGTTCTTCAGCATATTTCAGAACCACAAAATCTGTAGGAATTATGCAGCCTTCAATGTTAACATGAACATTCTCTAACATGCCTTCTGGGGTCCTTATGGATCGATCTGCTAGGATGAGAGAGATCCCAGCTGGCTTGAAATCAGTCATTCCAAGTCTAGCAGCAACAGAGAAAGGCATCAAGTTAATACTTGACCCTAGATCACATAGAGAGTGGGGAAAACGTCCTGCAAATATTGAGCAATCAAGCACAAAGGTCCCTGGATCAGATAGCTTCTCTGGAACTCTGCTTTGAGTGATGGTATTGACTTGTTCAGAAACAGTCACCTTCTTCTTCTTCTTTGGAACTGTGCCTAAAAGAATTGCACTGATGTCTCTGGTAAGCAATGCTCCTTCCTCAGGACTTACACCATTCACAACCATTCTCTTTACATACCTTCTCAGAGCTGGTGAAAGCTTGACTGCATCGACAAGTGGAATCTCAAGCATCAGCTTGTCTACCATAGCTTTGCATCTGGCTTCTTCTATCTCCTGTTTAGACTTCCTAGGATGCTTGGGGAATGGTGTTTTGGGTTTATAGACACGTTCCTGGTCATAATTTGCAGTTACAGGCGAAGCAGCTTCGTTCTGGGGTGGGTGACGAGCGTCACCAGGGGGGTGACGCTCGTCACTCACCTGTGACAACCCCCGATTCTCTTCTATGTTGGTGACGAGCGTCACTCCTCCTTGGTGACGCTCGTCACTCACCTCTGAGACAGAAAAAATTTCATCTTCAGACTCCATGAGTTGCACGATCTGTTCTGCACTCAACCTCTTTTTCTGCACTGTTTTAAGCTCCTTTTCATTCCTGACTGTGATGGCATTAACCTGATGCTTGGGATTGATATCAGTCCTTCCAGGAAGGAATCCCTCTTGCCTTTGAACAGCTTCTGCAGTTTGAGCAACCTGCACATCAAGCTTCTTCATGTGAGAGTTCAAACTCTCAATTTTTCCATTCAGGTCTTGATACAGCGAATCTAGCTTGCCATTGAAGTTCACTGTCATCTTCTGCTGTCCTTCAAGTACCTGCTCCAACATAGCTTCCATTTTATTGTCTTGTGGAGGTGCAGTTTGGTAGGAAGAAGAACCAAAATTCCTGCTGTTTTGGTAAGGTTTCTCAACTTCAGTCTTCTGGAACTGTGGCATTGGAGTATAACCAAAAGCATTCTGGTTTCCTGAGAAGGTATTCTGCTGATTATTGATGTTGTAGCCTCTGTTCCATTCTTGATTTCCAAACCTTTGGCTCTGAAAACCCCCTCCATTGATGAAATTAACATCTTTATGCTCAAATTTTTCAGGATTTTCGAAACTCTCCACTTCTGCAGCAAACTGAACTTTCTTTCCCACCAGAAGGCTGTGCATGCTGTCTAACTTAGCCTTAACTTCAGCTATTTGGTTTTCATCATTCAAACCAGCCTGCTGCTTTCTCTGAAAATCTGTATTCTTAGTGCTGTTACTGCAGGCCAAGTTTTCAATCAATCTTACAGCTTCTTCTGGTCTGTTGGTGTTGAAGTTTCCTGTACTTGCTGCATCCAGCGCCATCTGATATTTCCAGTCAATGCCTTTGAAGAAGATACCAAGCAGTTGCACTTGATTGAAACCATGATGAGGGCAGTCCCTTTGATAAGACTTGAACCTGATCCAAGAAGCCTTAAAAGCTTCAGTAGGGCCTTGTGTAAAGGAAGCAATTTTCGTCCTCATGTCCTCTGACCTTGCATCATCATAAAAGTTATTCAGAAAGGCGTTCTTAGTGTCTTCCCAAGTGGTCAATGAAGCAGGTTCCAGTTGCTTCAGCCAATATGCAGCTTCTCCTTCAAGAGAGTAAGGAAACAGCTTGCAGAACAGAAAGTCATTGCTAACCCCATTAGCTTTGACACTGGAAGCCAAGTCCTCAAATCTCTCTATGTGATCCATAGGATGCTCATGAGGTAAACCATGGAAGGGATGCTGACCAACCAGCTGGTAGTAGACAGGTTTGACCTCAAAATCGTTCCTCTGGAAGGCAGGAGGTCGGATTGCAGCTCTGTTGGCATAGAACTGATCAGGTCTGTTGTAGTCGCCTAGAGTCCTCTGAACAAAACGCCCAGCAGCGTTATTGACAGCAGCAGGGACTCCCACGTTCTCAGCCACTTGCTGAACCTGCTGTTCAACAATGACATTCCCCTCTTGATCAATTCTCTGCCCCTCTTCGTTCCTCCTGTTTCCTTCCCTGTCAACCAAGTGACCTTCTGCATCTTCAACCAAGATAAGTGGAGCGACCATTGTAGATTGCTTCTTAGCTTTCCTGTTAGTTCTCTCCAACCTAGCAAGCTGTCGATGCTCAAAGTCACAAGATCCTTCTCTTTGTTGCTTCTGGTACTGCGATTAGGCATACACCTGAAACAGGAACAAAGAAAAGTAGCTGAAAGTCAGTAAACAAATAAAAACTTAGACAAAATCCTAATACTAAAAATCGATAGGCAGCTATTACTCCCCGGCAACGGCGCCAAAAACTTGATAGGGTCAGGTTTTACCCAAATAAAAACTACTGCAAGTGCACAGCAAAGCAGATGTAGTATAAGGGGTATCGAAATCCCAAGAGAGTAATGCTAACTACACTATCAATTATAGATTTGGACTAAGCTAAGCGAAATATGATGTATGTAATGCGAATGAATAATTAGAAATAAGCAAACGATGGTATGATATGTTCTAAGTTCAGGAAGACTAAAAGCGCTAAGCTAGGGTAATTCGCAGGTATGAATCCAAGAATGCAGAATGCAGGGAATCAGGAATGATTAAGAACCGTTTTTAAACATGAATCTCTAATGCATAACTAATCAATTCTCATTGCAGAAGTTATCTATACCTAGATCGCAGAGTTTCAAATCTCTTTGCAAACCCTAACAACCTAAGTATGCAGGAATGATCAGATTCAATTGTTTACAAAATTCCTAAGCCAAATCTCTTTGTACTAAGTTGTTTTGCTCATCAAATACTAGTTCAGGTTATGAATAATGCTCTCACATATATTCAACAACCTATGATTTTCGGATTCCTAGATGATGTGTCTCAGAAATTCGATTTTAAAGCAAGCAGAGATGAAAAACCATGAGATAATCCTAACAAATAGCGATTCTACACTCTTTTCATCAACCTTTGAAAAACCCTAACTTAACTAGCAGATTACTCAGACATGATTATGAGATCAGAAAACATAACTGAATAAAATTGCATTAAGAGAAAGAGTAGAAAACAAAGGGGGTTCGAAATCTTCTCTAAAGAGTACAGGATTTGTCTCCCCAAAAAGCTCTGAATAAAATCTCTCTCTAGCTCTCTCAATTCTCAAAAACTAAGATTCTTGCCAACAGTGGCTGAAAAACCTAATAAATAGGGGCTAAACACGATCTGGGGTCTTCATATAAATAAAGGAAACTTCTGGGTAAGTTCTGCAATTCTTCTTGATACTTTTAACAAATAGCCACGCTCCTTCCTATCTGGGTGACGAGCGTCACCAATGGGGTGACGATCGTCACCATTAGTGAATACTTTCTGCTTCGATCTTGGTACTTCGTGGCTTCAACTCAGAATGCTCCAAAAGGTTCCAATATCTCTAATTATGCTCCAGACATGCTTTAACCTGCAAAGACTCTTCTAGGACTCTAAAAAGACCAAAAAGACTCAATAAAAAGGACTTATATCATGGTTAAAAACCATAAAAACTATGATATATCAAAACCCACAGGTAACCTCACACTTCTGTCAGCTAGTACCAACGAGATTCTACAATCCTTGAAACGGGTAAAGCCAAGTTTCTTTGCCATGGAATGATGCATCAGATTTATGCTAGCTCCGAGATCACAAAGGCAACTCTTGAACTCCAAAGGACCTAAAGCGCAAGGTATAGTGAAGCTTCCAGGGTCTCACAACTTCTTAGGGACTATCTCCTTGTGTATCACAGCACTACACTCCTCACTTAGAACAAGTACTTCCTTGCTTTCCTTATTCTTCTTCACGAGAGTATCTTTAAAGAATTTGGCGCATTTAGGCATCATTGCAAGGCAGTCCACGAGAGGTAGCTTGATCTCAACGTCTTTAAGGTGCTTCTCAAACAAGACTCTATGCTCTCTATGAGTTGCTTCTTGAAACGACCAGGAAAAGGAAGCTTAGGTACATACGGTGGGGGCACATAAGCATCTTTCTCCTTAGTAGTTTGCTCCGACGTCTTCTCAACAACCGCTTTCTCACCTCTTCTTGGTCCTTGAATCCAAACATTGTCAAAGTTGATCTCATCATCAGCTGAAAGCTTACCCTCCCCCTCTTGAATCACAACGTCCTCGTTGATCTTGGGAGTAACCGTAGGTGCTAGCTCTCTCCCACTCCTTAGCGTAATGGCATTGGCGTATTCCTTGGGATTTTGCTCACACTTGCCCGGTAAGCTATTCTGACCGCTTGAGCTTGCCTTTCCCTTCTCAAGTTGCTTGATCTTATTATTCAAGGTTGTAATCTGAGTAGAGAAATCCGTGAGAGACGAGTCTAAACGAGTATTCATCTCGACAAACTTTTGATTCGTAGAGGCTTGCCCTTTAATTAATTGTTGAAACATAGCTTGGACAGGATCAACTTGTTGTTGCATCGGTTGATGTTGAGGTACAAAGCCCGGAGGGTACATTGGCGTATAACCTTTGTTTCCTTTGCTGTTGTCCTTGGAAGTTGTTCTGCCCTTGCCCTTGGAAGCCACCACTCGGCTGAAAACCTTTGTTGTATGGTATGAAAGGATTTGCTTGGTGGGCAGCGTACACTTGGTCCTTAGGGTTTGCGACGTTTGTGCTACGGTAAGAGAGATTGTTGTTCTGGTTGTAGCCTTGTGAATATCCTTGAGGTTTGTAGTTGTTTCGACCCACCACCCAATTGGCTTCTTCTTGGCTCAACTCAAGCTCCTCTTGGCTCTCATCCGCTTCACCAACAAAGTGAACATGCTTCTGATTTGTCAAAACTAACTTGTCAATCTTCTCATGCAAGGATTTCAACTCTTTCTTGTGGGACTCTAGCTCAGAACCTCTCGGTGCACGGTCGTAATCCTCAGCATAGTTGCCGTCACTTAATGCTAAGTTCTCAATCAGCTCCATGCCTTCTTCTACCTCTTGACCAAGGAAGTTTCCCTTACTAGTTGTGTCAAGCAACAAGCGAATCTTTGGTGAAGCTCCGCGGTAGATGGTGCTGAGTAAGGTCTCTTCACTGAAGCCGTGATGAGGACATTGGATTGTGTAATCTTTAAACCGCTCCATGGCTTTATTGAACATCTCATTGTTCCTTTGAGCGAAGCCGCTGATTTCGCTTCTCAACCGTGCTGTTCTGGTGCTAGGGACAAATTTTGAGAGAAACGCCTTTGTACACTCGGCCCATGAGGTGATGGTGCCTTGAGGAAGTGTTTTCTCCCAATGTCTAGCCTTATCTGCAAGAGAAAATGGAAAGAGACGCAGCTTGAGAGCATCTTTGGATATGCCGTTCATCTTGATCATCCCACATACTTGTTCGAAGTTATCAAGGTGCTCCAAGGGATCTTCCATTGCTAGCCCATGAAACTTATTGTTTTGCACCATTGAGATGAAACCCGGCTTAATCTCAAAGTTGTTGTTCTGTACAGGAGGAGGAGTGATCCCAAATCTATTGTGATGAGTATTGGGAGCATCTCCGGCTCCTATGATCCTTGGGGGTCTAGCCGCGTGTTGGGGGTTTCCATTGCCCCTTCCCACGGCCCCATGAGCTGGAGGAGGTCCCTCTGGATGCTCGTGCTCAGCCATCGCTTCAAAATCAAACAAAACGTGCTCAACAATCTCCTCAAAAGCTGTAGCTTGCTCTCGTACTCTTCTTTGCCGTGAATGACCAAGTTGATGAATGTTGTCCAAGGGTTGAAGTAGATTGTTGTCTCCCCTTGAACGAAGATTCATGTACCTGAAAGACACACGTTTGAGAGTAGAGAAATTAGTAACTTAAACCGAGTAAAGGCTTTGTCTTTACTAAACCCCAAACCTCAATGCTTTCTAAACACTCTTAAGATGGCAACGGCGCCATTTGATAGCTAGGTTTTTGCAGTGTATATGCAATGATGTATCAAAGCTCAAATGCAACACTAAGCTGTAGTAAAGTATGCAAGTGAGTGTCAATCCATACCTAGGAGCTAGAAAGTGCAATGAGAATGCAAGGATCGAGTAAAGCTAGGCAATTGATGAGCGATTTTGTAAAATTCCTAAAAGCTACATGCAATGACAAAATGCAAGGCAAAACTATTTTAAAAATACTAGAAGGGATTAAACTACTACTAGGAACAGACCAAACAATAAAAGTGCAAAGCTACGAATTTATAAAAATCGACTAGTGGATCGACCACAAGATCGACCACTAGATCAAGCAACAACGATCGATCTCATCTAAAAATTCAAATGCAACGAAACTAATGAGCAAGATGCAGCAGGTAACAAGCGAATGACTAGCAAAGATGTAAGAATACTAGGAAAGAGGGTCTAGGGTTGAGATTCACGTTCAGGGGATTCAAAGGTTCAAGCTTGGTTTGAAAACTCTAGATCTACTCACTTTGTGAGGTTCTCTAAGCCTTGAAAACAGAACAAGATCCATCCATGGCGTGTGGTATGGATCACTCTCTCATTCTCTCCTCCAGACCCATGGCGTTTGGCGGAAAAAGAGATTGAAAGGCAAGGAAGGCAGATTTCAAACACGCGGCTTAACTGGTCCCCTAAACTACCATGGCGTTTGGGAAAGGGTAACTAGTCTCTAGGATGCGATTTTCAGATATCTCTGGATCCTGTCAAGGTAAGAGCTGTCTCTGATCATAAAGATCTTGGCGTAAGACTCTTTAAGCATTAAGAACTCGACATCCTAAAAGAGAAAGCCATTAAGAACAAGAAAACACCAACTTGAAAACCTTTTCGACCCCTTTGAATCCTCTCAACCCCAAAATCCGATTAAACTACTCACTACACATTAAGTAAACCAAGCAAAGCATGAAAGATGAAGCGATGAACATGAAAAACGATTATTTAAAACTTAAACGATTCAAGGATTCAAGAATAAAGCTCAAGGTCTAACCATGGCGAAAAACCTCTCCTCAAAAGAGAGAAAAAGATTAAAAAGATAAAAGTGAAAGCGTGTGTGAGAATTTGTGATCGCCGTGTTCCCAAAATAGTCCAAACAGCTCGATGGTCCCCCCCTCGCTAGCGGCCAAAAATGGTTAAAAGGACTGAGATCAACCTCGAGATCGAGCATGTTGGTCGATCGTCTTCGGACATCGTGTCTTCAATTCGATCTGTGTCTCGATCTTCTTCGGTGGATCGAGTGTTGCATCCGATCTTGGTGTCGATCTTTGGAGGATCGAGTGGTGGACTCGATCCGGCTCTCGCTCTGCATGGCGTCATTTACGTTTCGTACCACTTGATCGATTGCTTCACTCGATCTCCGTCTCGATCAGATTCCTTGGATCGGAAGGACTACTCGATCTTCTGGTCGATCTCATCTAGATCGACCGGTCGTGCTCGATCTACTTCCTGATCTCTGGTCCTTAGCAAGCATTCAACGTTCCCACGAACCTCCTTACGAGCCTCAACATGTCCACGAACCTCCAAAACTCCAAAGTAGCCAAAAGCAACCTGAATGTGATGCAAAATGCAAGAAACATGCGTATGCTGGTGCAAGAATGTTCTAGGACCCTAAGTGATGCAATCTAGCCTAAAGTGCGATGTAAATGCATGAAAAACTAACATATATGTATGCAAAATACATGAAATATGCAGCAATATCATTAGGTTGTTTACATTTGCATAAGGGGTAAAAGTTTCTATTGAAAAGTGTTTTAAGCTCATGGATTGTTTCAAGGCCCTAGTTAGTAGTTCTTGGATGCATTGTACACTCATTGAAAGTAAGCTCTAACCATACTTGGATTATGTGTTTTGATTTTCATGGCTTAAGTTGAACATTCATGAATTGAATTATATCCTAATAAGTGAGAATCTTAATTTGTATCATTTTAATTATCATACTTATGCATTTGAAAAAGGATACATGGATCACTTATACATATTTGGGTTTTCTTCTTCCTTTCACCACTCTCTTGTAAGCCTAAATAGATTTCCCCACCCTTACCTTACCTTCCTTTCAAGCCAATATTCTTGTGTGTAAAATCTTTGTGAGGCCTCTTTTCGGTTGAACTTAGCATAAAGTGTTAGGTTTATGCGACATGATTAGGCTTTCATATTGATTCTAGCTTTGCATTTTGAAGCTAGTTTTAGGCTTAGGATATGGCGGGAATTCATGGGGATTGCTTTGTTTTATTTTGGTTTAAAGAGTTTGAAGTTTGGAAGATGAATTAAAAGGGTTTTAATGGTTTTAAGTGGAAGGCTTGCTGTTTTAAAAATAAAACCTCTAGTTTAACTAAGAAGATAGCTCTCAAAAGAAAAGAAAAAAAAAAGAAAAGAGCCAAGAGGCCAAATGTTTAAAAAAAGAAAAGAAAAAAAAATGAGTAGAGAGCTATCAAAGTAAAAGAAGGGCTGTATTTACACCATTTAAGGCTGCATTTAGTACATATTTTGGTCCTCTTTTGCATGTTTTCCCTTAACTTTTGTCCCATTTTCTTCTCCTTTTAGACTTAGGTTGCATTTAGAGTATAATTTGTATTTTCTTTGCATTTTGGATGTTTTAGGTGCTTTTGGAGCTAAAAGGAGCTTGGAGGAGTTTTGGGAAAGATACAAGATACTAGCTGGGAAAAAGGGAGCAAGAAGGATCACAGCAGAAGATCTCTGCAGAAGTTTTTGGTCAAACCACGGTGAGTATCGGTCAAGGATGACCGATACGGAGCAGTATCTATCACCAATATTGGTCAAGTGTGATCGACACAAACACAACGGATGGATTTCAGTCATATGTGTCGATCACTCCAGACCGATTGGGATCTGTTTCGGTCACTGAAGACCGACGCAACTGACCGATACTGACCCAGCCCAAAACTGTTTTTAATTACGCATTTGCCATTACTCTTGGGCTTTTTTCTCTAGGCTATAAATAGCCTCTTTTTCCAGATTTTCGACATGTCTTGTCAAAATACTGTTCTTGAGCATTTTCTTTAAGTTTGTAAGACAATTTCTTTGCTTTGTTTAGTATAATTAAGTATTTGCTTTAATATCTCTTTTAATCATGATTAGCATCATTTCCCTTTGTGGTTTGGTGTTAAACATGATTATGAGTGAGTAGTTATCTTAGGATTTCTAGATGTGGTAGATTAGGGAAATTTAAGGCTTGATTAAGGCTTGTTAAGTGCTTCAGTTTATGGGTTCCTCTCTATTAATCTGTTAATCATGCTAGATTATTCTTGATCAAACTTGTCTAAGTTGTTAGCTTTCTCTTATGCCCACCAAGTGTTTGATGAAATGCTGATATTGTTTAATAGAGGATTTGCTGGCCTTGGCTCAAGAGATTGATTATTTGAGGAATATTTTGACTTGAATAGAGTTGTCTACTCTTGCTTGCTTGATGTTTTAGCACTAACGAGAGTTAGTTCTTGTTAGAATGTTTAGCAAAGGGTTATTTGCCAAGAGATTGGATCTAACTAGCTTAATTGTGAACTCTATGTCTAGGAATCACCATTGCTTGCTTGATTGCTTGATCAATGTAGTTTGAAACAGCCTTAGTTAATATCTGAAATTCCCCAAAGTCAATAACCACATCTAGGAACTTGCCTTTCTCTTATTTGAATCTCGGATTTGCTCTGTTTTGCTCTGTTTTTCTTGCTTAAAACTGCTTAGTTTGCTTTTTCTTTCACTTTCTTTGCTGCTTGTTTCACTTAGGTTGCTAGAACTGTTGCTTATGCAACAAAACCAATTCTCTGCTTGCTTGACTTAAATATTTTACTCTCAACTCTTCTGTTTTCAACTCTTCCCAATTGGATTGACATAAAACCCATACTACAACTGACTAGTACAAAGGTGATTGGGACAAGAACCACACTAATCTTGCATCAATTTGGCACCGTTGCCATTTGGGAAATAAGTTTGAATCATTAGAATTTGTAGAATCTTTAAGATCAAGCTTTTACTTTTCTTTGGTTACTAATTCTCTTTGACTCTCACTTCTGTCTTTCAGGTATATGAACTTGAGATCTAGAGGTTCAAGCAATCTTGTGGATTTCATAGACAATATCAATCTGTTGGATAGAGGACAGAGAGCAAGGAGACAGCAAGAAAGGCAGCAACACTTGCAAAGACTTGGTATGAACAATCAGGATGAAGTCATGTATGACATCAGATTTCAGGGTCCTCCAGGAGCTGCAGGCGCTCAGGGTATACAAGGACATCAAGGTGTTCAAGGCTTACAGGGTGAGCAAGGACCAAGAGGCGCTGCACAAGCTCCAAGAGCAGCTATACCTATTAGCGCAGGTGATGCACCAAATGCCTACAACAACAGGAAAGGTATCATTCCACCAGCTGTCCAAAACAACAACTTTAAAATCAAGTCAGGATTGATTTCAATTGTTCAGAGCAGCAAATTCCATGGGTTACCACTTGAAGACCCTCTAGATCATCTGGATAATTTTGACAGGTTGTGCTCACTCACAAAGATAAATGGAGTAAGTGAAGATGGCTTCAAGCTCAGGTTGTTTCCCTTTTCCCTAGGAGACAAAGCACATCAGTGGGAGAAAAATCTTCCCCAAGGAAGTATCACCAGCTGGGATGAATGCAAGAAAGCCTTTCTAGCAAAGTTCTTCTCCACTTCAAGAACTGCTAGGATAAGGAATGAGATTTCAGGGTTTGCACAGAGGAACAATGAAAGCTTTGGAGAAGCTTGGGAGAGATTCAAGGGTTACACATTGCAATGCCCTCATCATGGCTTCTCACAAGCCTCTTTGCTATCCACTCTCTACAGAGGAGCCTTGCCTAAGATAAGAATGCTTCTGGACACAACATCTAATGGGAACTTCCTGTCAAAAGATGTAGATGAAGGTTTATAGTTAGTAGAGAACTTGGCTCAGTCTGATGGAAACTACAATGAGGAGTTTGACAGAGCACCAATGAGTGCAAAGGATGAGTTAGAGTCTAGCAAGAAAGAAATGAAGTCTCTACATGAGAAGCTGGACTTGTTGCTAAGGGAAAAGAAAGAGGTTCACTTTGTGGGAGACATGGTTCAGCTTGATGATCAGGAGCAATGCCAAGTTGAGGAGATGAACTATTTGGGAAACCAAGGTGGTTACAACAACTATGGGAACTACAGACCAAATCCCAACTTGTCCTACAGGAGCAACAATGTTACCAACCCACAAGATCAGGTTTACCCTCAATAGCAACAGCAAGCTGCCCCAAGACCTTTTGTTCCCTACAACAATCAAGGTTTTCAGCAGAGGAACAACAACTATCAGTCTAGAGTGCCCTACAACCCTCAAGGATTCAATGCCCAAGCACAAGGACAAGCTTCCTCTAGCTCTCAAGACATTGACCTTAAGACCCTCATGCAGCAAATGATAAACACTCAAGTCACTACAACCTTGGAAATGAACAAGAAGTTTGCAGAGGTCCACAACAAAATTGATTCAGTGCATGTAGAGCTTACCAACAAGTTTGATGGATTGGCTGCAAGAGTCAAAACACTGGAGAACAACAAAGGCATAGCTGGTCCCAAGCCACAAGGACAGTTTCTTGGAAAACCAGAAGCTAACCCAAAGGAGTTCTGCAATGCTATTGTGCTAGAAGAAGAAAGCTTCTCAGCTGAAGAGGAGGCTATCATTGAAGAGTTCCTCTAGTTGTTCACTGAGTACACTGAACCTCTAAGTGGGGGGGAAGAGTTCTTGGAAATTAAAAATGACCAAGGAGCTGTAGAAGAAGGACCCTTTGGAGATAGGGAAAACTCAGATAATGAAGAGTGGTGGGCGCCACATGAAGTTGTTGATAACACAAAGGACTACTTGGTGAAAACTGCTGATGATAAGGAGAAACCTCAAACAGCTACTCTTTCTGTCTATCAACCAACCATCCCTTTTCCAGGAAGGTTCAAGGAACAGCTAGTTCAGAAGTATGAAACTCTCTATGCTGCTCAGATGGAATTGAGGGTTTTGAATGGCCAAGAAGAACTTAAGAAGCTTAGGGTGAAGACTGGAACACCTGAGGTTAATGAGCTCACTATAAAAAAACTTGGAATCCCGGATGTTTCACTCTCCCATATGAACTTAAGGGGCAGACTTTCAAGAGCTGTCTTTGTGACCTTGAAGCAAGTATCAATCTTCTCCCATCCTCTACTGCTAAAGCTCTTGGCTACACTCAACTTCACGAGAGTAATGTATCCCTTACTATTACTGATGGGACAGTGAAGAAACCACTTGGGAGTCTCAAGTATGTGCCAATGATGATAGAAGGAGTGACCATTCCCACTGATTTCCTGGTGCTTGAGGTGGAAGGGCATATAAAGAATGCCATCATTTTAGGAAGACCTTTCTTGTCCTCAGCTGGAGCAGTGTTTGATGCTAAGGAATGCACTATTGAGTTGAAGCTGACCAAGAAGAAGGTTCTAAGGTTTGACTCCAAGGGGAATAAGCTGGAGAATGAGCAAGCCTTCTCAATGGAGATCAAGAAGCTGAAGCAGCTTGGAAGGAACTGGCCAGAGTTTGAAGGCTACCAAGGAAAGAGTTTTGATGGCTGCTGCTTGGTCAAGTTGTTTGAAGACACCACTGAAAAGGGGGTCCTTGAAGTGGTTGGTTACAAGAATCTAAATGATGTTAAGCTAGTTACTGCAAGGGAGAACTGGTTTTGAAACCAAGTGTCTCTAAGAGGGGAGAGTTTTGATTCAAGCTTCAGCAAGAGGGGAATACTACACCTTTTGCCAAGGTCAAGGTGAATGGAGTCACCACCAAGGTCAAGAAAAGCAAGATGACACCAAGGAGTTCCAAGACTCCTTCTCCTCACCTCAACTAACGAGGTAATCAAAGTCAAGCTTAGTGACTTTAAACAAGCACACTTGGGAGGTAGTCCCATGGTATCCTTTTGTATGTATTATGCTTTCTAGTTTATCTTTTATTCTTTGTTTTAGTGTATAGAAACAGGATTTCGAACTGGGGTTTGAGAAAGTCTGAAGGGGACAAAGAACAGGTGTATTCTGGCTGATATCAGTCATCTGTATCGGTCATGACAGACCGATACACAGATTTTTGGTCATCAATATCGATCATGATTGATCGATATCAGTGGAGCCAGTCTACACCAGTCAACATATCGGTCACTTGTGACCGATATGGAAAGAAGTATGAAAGCAGGACAAATTTCGGTCATTCATATCGACCAGACTTGATCGACATAAACACACCGTATGATTGTCGGTCCAGCGTGTCGATCACTGGTGATCGATGGGATTCTTGGAATCATATCGGTCACCAGTATCGATCACTCAAGACCGACACAATCACACTGGATGTATTTCGGCAAGTGTGTCGATCAATGATGACCGATACTAATCCCATGAAGCACATCAGTCTCCAATATCGATCAATCACTCTTCTTCTCACCTAAAGCTCGAAACTATTAGTTATTTTTCTCTTTTATTGCTTTCTCTAAGTGTTCAAAAGCTCACTAAAGGTTTGCTTCGTAAACTATCTCTCTTTGCTCTTACTCTTTGCTTATGTTAAAAATCGCTTAGTAAGAAGTTTTTATGAGCAAGCAGTGTTTATTTTTGATTGTTGTGCTATGGTTTTGAAATTTGGATTTGTTTTGAAATATCAAGCTAGATGTTGAAGTTCTGTTTAATGTCTATTTATCTCATTGCTTGTTTATCTTCATCCACTTGCAAGATCATCATCTCTTTTGCCTAAGAACCATTTTGCTAGAATGTCATGCATAACTGTTTATCTTTTGTGCATTCTAGCTTATTTAGTTGCTAGCTTTTGATCTCTTCTTGCTTTGAATAAGTTTAAGCTTGTTGTTAGGAATTGTTAGACTTTTCTTAGCTTAAAGAGTTTCTCCATTAAAAGCTTTCAGCTATTTGGTTTTTCATCTTTTATTCTTTCACTTACCTTGTTTTCAAGCTTTGCTTTTAAAGGTACCATGGGAAGAACAAACATAGCTGCTGGAAAAAAGGGAAAAGCACTTCAGGAAGCACCAACATCACCAACAGTAAGGAAAGAAAAAGGAAAGGGCAAAGCTGCCAACAGTAAGGAAAGAAAAAGGAAAGGGCAAAGCTGCTGAGACTTCATCTAAGGCCGCTGGAAAGAGACCAGCTAAGGATAAAAACGCCAAGAAGAGAGGCAAGGGAAAAGCTGTTGAGGAAGAAGTTCCACCCATGAAGTACAGTGCTAGGGAACTCATAGAGGGATTCAGTAGATGCACCTTCAAGCCAACAAGATACCCATGCGCCTCCATAATGAAGGAGCTGGAAATCTATGAAGACTGCATCTGCACCTTTGAACATATGGGGCTTGCAGAGCTACTACAGCCTCTCCCATCCTATGAGCGCTTCACTCATCAATTCCTCTCCACCCTCAAGGTGGTTAATTATGAGAAGAGTGAGCTCCCTGACCATGATGGATGGATCCCTTTCAAGCTTGGAAAACAGAAGTTCAAAATCACATTCCAAGGACTCTTTAGGGCGCTGGGGCTAAGCACCTACTTTCAAAGAGGAAAGAAGTTCTTAATCCATGAATAACAGTACACAAGGTTTTGGGAGGTAATTGGAGTAGTGGAATTCTGATAAACTGATTTCTTATGCTCTAATGCAGCAGAGAGGCTATCGAAACTCTAGTGCACGCAATGTTGTAGTAAAGCAAGCAGGAGAGTGTCAATCCACTTCTAGATGATAGAGAATCCACAGGGAATGCAAGGTCTAAGACAAATCTAAGCAAATAAGACAATTCATGGGAAAAATTCTAAAAACTAAATGCAGCAACCTAAACAGAGCGAAACTTATTTTAAAAATACTAGAAAGGAAGCAGTTACCACGAGAAACAAACAGACAAATTAAAGGGAAGAGCTTCGAATTGTTAAAATTCGACTAGTGGATCGACCACTAGATCGAGCAGAAACGATCGATCTTGTCTAAAACTGTAAGAACAATGAATCTAAAGACCAGGATGCTGTCAGGTAACTAGCTAAAGATGAAATGAGACGTAAATATGCTAAGAGAAAGGGCTTTAGGGTTGAGATTCATATAAAGGGTTTCAAGGATCGATCTTGGGTTTGAAACTTTATATCGACTCACTTGGTGAGGATCTCTAAGCCTCGAAAACAAAACAAAATCTATCCGTGGCTTTCGGTATAGATCACTCTTTCATCCTCTCCTCCAAACCCATGGCTTTTGGTGGAAAAAGAGGTTGAAAGGCAAGGAAAACAGATTTCGAGTAATGGCTTAACTAGTCCCCCAAACTTCCATGGCTTTTGGGAAGGGGTAACTAGTCTCTAAGGTGTGATCTTCCAAGGCCCCTGGATCCTGTCAAGGTAAGGGACCTCTCGGATCATGAAGCTCTTGGCGTGAGTGTCTTCAAGCATTAAGCTTTCAACACCTTAGAAGAGATAGCCTTAAAAATGTTTAGAAAACAAACCAAGATCGAACCTTTTCTACCCTTCAATCCTCTCAACCTCGAACCCAAAGTAAACTACTCACTACTCATAAAGTAAATCAAGCAAAGCAGAAGAAATGAAACGATAAACATGAAAGAAAGACTAGATCAAACGATAAGGATTCGAATACAAAAGCTTCAGAAGAAAACTGGTTCAACAATGGTGTTCTTGCGAAAACGAGAGAGAAAACATGAAAAGAAAGATAAGAAATCTAAAAGTTATCAAAAAAGGGCGTCGCCGCCTTGCCTAAAATGTCCAAACAATCCAATGGTCCCCCTTCGCTAACAGCCAAAAACGGTTGAAAGGACAGAGATCGACCATTGGATCGAGTTGTTCTCTCGATCATATCCGGACATCGTGTCTTCGGCTTGATCCGGGTCTCGATCTTCATCGGTGAATCGAGTGTTGCATCCGATCTCGGTATCGACCTTCGGGTGGATCGAGTGGTGTACTCGATCTGGCTCTCGCTCGCTCTGCATGGCGTCATTTACGTCCGTACCGATTGATCGATTGCTTCACTCGATCTCCGTCTCGATCATTATCCTTGGATCGCCTAGTTGGCTCGATCTTCTGGTCGATCAACCCCTAGATCGACCGGTCATGCTCGATCTACTCCTCGATCACTGGTCCTTAGCACATTCCCGAGCTCCCATGAACTGCTACATCGGCCTCCACACCTCCACGAACCTCCATGACTCCAAAGCAACCAGAAACAACCTGGAATGGATGCAAAATGCCGAGAAAATGCACATGCTGATGCAAGAATGCTCTAGGACCCTAAGTGATGCAATCTAACCTAAAACATGATACAAATGCATGAAAAACTATCTAATGAGTATGCAAAATGTATGCAAAATGCAATGACATCAACTCCCCCAAACTTACTTCTTGCTTGCCCTCAAGCAACAAAAAATAACTAAGGAAGAGAGGTTTTCAGAAAAATCAAAGGGGTTTTAAACTTTTTGCCAAGGTGCCTTTCGAATAGATCATCTCAATGTCCTAGTTAACAGTTCTAAAATGCTAAGCTTACACTCATACTCCAAAGGACTTAGCCATACTCATCACACAAAGAAATTCAAATCATGACTCTCTTATTCCTAACAATCAAAGAAATTCATCCTTTAACATTCATTAACATTCGAACCATGAATCAAACTCATGCACTTTAAAGCAAAACACATTTGGCTAAGGGTTATGGTTATGAGCATAGAATGATCTCATTCGAAAAGGGTTTATAATTAGACAAGGGTTCTCTCAAAAATGGTTTGAACCAATGCATAATGCTAAAGGTAAAGACAATTTATGCATACATGATTAGATTCTCATCTACCCATGTAAACTATCAAACAGTCCTATACCCCTCTCATTTAAGAAATTTAATCCTCACTCACCACTTAAGAGTCTACCCTTTTTCTCACACTTAGCAATCCCCAATTCAAAATAAAGACATTTTTAAACTTTTTAGGCTAGTGAAAAGGTTTTGAAAAATATTTTTGCTCTTAGGAATTTCTTATTAGTAGCTCTCTTTTATTATTATTTTTCTCTTCATTTTTTTTTCTTTATTTGGCACTTAGGCTCTTTTATTTTTTTTTTCTTTCTTTTTCTCCCTTTATTTATTTATTTATTTAGAGAGAGCTACCTTCTAAAATAGAGCATACTTAGTTTTAAAAACAAACCTTTCACTTAAAACCTCATTTCTTTCCTTAAAACACAAACTCTTTTGAACCGAAAACAAATACACAAGAAAGCAATCCCAATGATCCCCCAAACTTATCCTAAGCCTATACCTAGCTTCAAAATGCAAAGCTAGCAATCAATTATGAAAACCAAATCATGTCGCCTAAACCTAACACTTTATGCCAAGTTCAAACCAAAAATAAGGCCTCACAAAGATGTCACACAAGAACATTTGGCTTCAAAGGAGGGTAAGGTTCAAGGAGGGAGTTCTACTTAGGCTCACAAAGAGTGGTAAAAAGGAAGAAGAGAGCCTAAATATTTTAAAACCATGTGTTCATTTTCAAATGCATAAGAATGATAATTAGATTTTCAAATTAAGGTGTTCACTTAGTAGGATGAGTTTCAAATCATGAAAGTTCAATTCAAGCCACGAAAATCCTAACTAGTGATCCAAGCATGGTTAGAACTTACTTTCAAAGCATAAACAAAGCATTAGAGAACTACTAACTAGGGCATTGAAATGATTCATAAGTAAAACACCTTTTTAAGAAATTCTAACCCCTTATGCAAAATGCAAACAACCTAGGTGATATGAGAAATTCTAGACTCAATCCTAACATGTTTTTAAAGAGATGAATGCAACTACATGAATCTTTGAAAAATTTTAAAAATTTTACCAATTTTTCATGAACTAAGACTCAAGGATGCAAAAAGGAAAATAAGATCAAAGAACACAAGATTAAATCACACAAGTACTCCCCCAAACTTGCTTGACACCGTCCCGGTGGCAAACTCATCCGAAGGAGCAAACAAACACAATGCAAGAAACAAACATGAGCGGTTATATACAATGGAAGAAGGTTGTTACCTCTTGTCTAGGCTCGGCTGGAACTTGAGGATGTTCCAGAGGAGCTAGAGATTGTTGCTTTTCCTTTGTTGCCTGGTTCTTGGAGGGAGTGGCGCGCTTGCTGAATGTTGTCTCCTTGGGTCTCGCGGATAACAACTTCTCCGGTTGAGAGTCTCCTCTTCTCGGGTTGTTGTATCTCTTGGCTTGTAGCTGGCTTAGGCTGGCCTCCTTGGAGTTGTTTGACTTTCTTCCCCAGCTTCTTAAGCATCTTCCCTTGCCACTTGTTGATCTTCCGCTGCATCTCCACCATCGAGGCTAAGAACTTCTCGGTTTTGGTCCTCGGCTCAAAGTCCAGCTTGGGAAGTGTGTAAACCTCGGGCATCTCATCCTCTGTTCCTGGAGACTCTGACCTTTGGCGCGGGGCAATGGCTGAAGCAGGCGGTCCTCCTAAAGGGGCAAAGCATTCTTCCTCCGTGGGTAAGAACTCGATGTTCCCGACACCAAGCAGCTCGGTCTCATCTTTGTTGGGGATGATGCACACTCTCTTCTTATCTTCCTCATCTATGAAGAGGTAAGCATAAAACCCTTCTGCTGGCGTGCATCCCAAGCTATCATTGTTTCTCATGTATGCTTCATCCATGAAAGCTCTGTTTGGGACGTGAGCAAAGTCATGGATAGGCACACCGGCTTGCACGAACAAAGGAGTAAGGAAACCGCCAATGTAGGAAGAGGTTGCCTTGCACCATAAGGCATAAGCCTTGTACTTCACCAGAGAAGCCGCGAGCACACAGCCGTAATTCACTTCATCGCCGAGTTCATCTTCTATGGGCTCATCATTCGCATCCGGATCAGACACCAAGTGCTTCACGCCTTGGAAAAGGAAGCACAGCTCCGTCTTCGTGACGGTAGGAGCAACAGACCTTCCACTGAATGTATTGGCAATCAGCTTCAGAGTATACCTCAGCACCGGACTCCTAACTCTCTTGATCCTGGCGGTGTTGGCTTTGTAGTCTTCATTGCTGATCAGGTCCCAAAACTCGTCGGCTTTCTTCAAGGCTGGGAATTCCCCCTTGTTTGCATCAGCCTTGAGACCGTAGGCTTGGCATAGCTCGGGGATGGATAGTGTGTAAGCTTGACGGCCAACCTTGAAGTAGAGACGGCCTTGGGAAGGGACAGGGGCACTCGGATTCTCATACCGGAACTCCAAGGTGGCAAGGAAATCTATCGTCACCTCGGGAATGGTAGGGCAGTCCATCCGCGACAAGCATCTCAAACCAATGTTCTTGAGGAGTTGGTCGAAGTCCCCAAGGATCCCGAGCCAGGACAAAAGCTCTCGATCAGCAAACTTCGTAGGTTCAAACCGGAGCCTCTCAAGCCTCTTCTTATCCCTCTTTTCATCTTTGCTCCACCGGACCCTCTCTTGAGCCACTACTTCTCGTCCTTCTCCTTCTTGTGCTTGCTCCTCTCTTGTTCTCTTTGGTGCCATTGTTCCTGAAACAAAATTCTAAAGAGAATGATTAGCAAGTGGCGATTTGATGAGAATGAGAGAAGAGAAGGAGAGAATTTATAAAAACTACCCTAGAATTTTGGGGGTTAAATAAAAATCATAGCTACATAAAAGGGAAACAAATCTTTTAGATACTGACAATCCAGAATTTTTCCTTTTACTTAGCTAATTTTAAAAAATCAAAACTGATCCTATATCCTAAAACAAGATCTTGCGATATTTAAGGAGATTTTCTTAAAAATAAACCATTAAATCTTTGAAAATACCTTTGCAAGAAGTTAAGGATATCTTTGCTAATCTTTAAAGACTTAAAATTCTCACTCTCTTTGTTAAAAATCTCGAGCAAACAGGAATGAGAGGGTGAGAGATAATTTGAGATATATAAAGACTTTAGCAAACCAAAACAATGGGTGGTCAAGGTGGTTTCTGACAAAAGTCTTGGTCAAGGCACATCTTTCATGGTCAAAGATGCTTGCCTTGACCAAGTTTTGAATTTAAAAATTGGAGGGAAAGGAGTAAAGGAGGGAAAGAAAATTGTTACCTCGGCATGAGATCGAGTCCTTTTGGTCGATCTAGGACTCGATCTCATGCCCAAAATGGCTTAGATCGAGAAGGTTACTCGATTTGAGACTCGATTCAAGGTGAATCGAGTCCTGGATCGATTGGCTCTCTCGATCATTGAGATGTTGGCTCCTCGGCTAAGTCTCTCTGATCAATCTATGTCCTTGATTTAGGGGTCGATTTGGCATAGATCGAGTGGTGGATCGAGTCGAGTGATCGATCAATTTTCAACAGATTTTCCCGAGAGAAATTAGATCAGTCGATCCGATTTGGATCGATCGATCCTTTTTCGTCAAGGTCGATCTTGTCACTCGTTCTCGTCTAGATCGACTGACTCCTCTCGATTCACTGACTCGATCTAGCAAAGATCGAGCCAGGATCAGTCGATCTAGCACTCGATCTCTAGCCTTATCTTAACCCCTATTGCCCCTTTTGGACCTCAAAGTCAAGGTTTAGACTCCTTATACCTGTTCCTACACACTTGCAACATAAAAACATAAAACTGAAAGAGAAATGAAAGCAGAAGTATGTACAAGATAAACATGGGAATGCCTCCCAAGTGCGCTTTCTTTAACGTCTTTAGCTAGACCTTACTTGGTCTAGGCGGATGGTGGGTCTTGGAGAAGCACTGAGGTACTCTCCTTGTCAAAGCTGTCCGCCAAGTAGGGCTTGACTCTGTGTCCATTGACGGTGAATGCACTACCACTTCTTCCCATCGGAGTAACAGCTCCATACGGCAAGACCTCTTGAATCACGAACGGTCCGCTCCACCTTGATTTCAGCTTGCCCGGGAAGAGTTTGAGCCTCGAGTTGTACAGCAACACCAGTCCTCCTTCCTTAAGCTCCTTGGCAACCAATTTCTGGTCATGAGCTTCCTTAGTCCGCTCCTTGTAGATCTTAGAGCTCTCGTAAGCATTCAACCTCAACTCGTCCAGTTCATGTAGCTGAATAAGGCGCCTCTCCTGAGCCGTCTTGAGATCAAAGTTCAGCCTCTTCACAGCCCACAACGCGCGGTGTTCCAGCTCAACCGGGAGGTGACAGACCTTGCCATAGAGTAGAGTGAAAGGGGTTGTACCAATCGGCGTCTTGAAAGCAGTACGGTAGGCCCAAAGAGCATCGTCTAGCTTCACTGACCAGTCCTTCCTTGTTGCTCCAACGGTCTTCTCCAGAATAGCTTTGATTTGCCTGTTGGAGACTTCCACCTGACCGCTTGTTTGAGGATAATACGGTGTAGCCACCTTATGCTTAACCCCATACTTTCTCAAGAGGTTCTCGAAGACCTTGTTTATAAAGTGGCTTCCTCCATCACTTATAACAACCTTGGGTACCCCAAACCTTGGGAAGATGACACTCTTGGACAGCTTGATCACAATCTTAGAGTCATTTGTAGGGGAAGCAACAGCCTCAACCCATTTGGAGACATAATCCACGGCTACTAAGATGTACTTGTTGCCGTATGAAGAAGGGAAAGGCCCCATAAAGTCAATACCCCACGCATCGAACACGTCAACCTCGAAGATGGGAACTTGAGGCATTTCATTCCTATTAGTTATGTTCCCTGCTCGCTGACATGCCTCACAGCTCTTCACAAACTCATGTGCATCTTTAAAAATGGAGGGCCACCAGAAACCGGCTTGCAACACTTTCGTGGCAGTCTTGAATGAAGCGAAGTGTCCTCCATAGGAAGAACCATGGCAATGATAGAGGATGTCCCTGGCTTCTTCCTTTGTAACACTCTTGGGTTCTCTAGTCCACATAGCCAAACTCTCCTGGCTCCTTTAGTGAGTGCTAGCTTCAAATGGTCTTCTAGAGCTAGCTCTTCCAACAACTCATCCGCTAGAGCATCCATCGTTTCAATATAGAAAGCTTGTCCTTCAATGGTTGGCTTCTTTTTACCTTGTTGATGTCAAAGTCCAGCCTGATCTCTTTCCCCAAATGCAAGGCAATCTTCCCATTCTTCACATCTATTATAGCTCCGGCGGTTGCAAGGAATGGTCTCCCTAAGATGAGTGGGTCTTTCGGCTCCTCGTCCATCTCCAACACTACAAAGTCTGTAGGTACGTTCACACCACTGATTTGCACCGGTAAGTCTTCAAGCAACCCAACCGGTAATCTCACGCTCCTATCAGCCAGCACCAATGAGATCCGACATTCTTTAAACCGAGTAAAACCAAGTTTCTTAGCCACGGAGTGAGGCATCAAGTTTATGCTAGCTCCGAGATCACACAAGCAACTCTTGAACTCTAGAGGACCCAAAGCACAAGGTATAGTGAAGCTTCCAGGATCTCCCAGCTTCTTAGGCACTATCTCCTTATGAATAACCGCACTACACTCTTCGCTTAGCACAAGTACCTCTTTGCTTTCTTTGTTCTTCTTCACAAGGGTGTCCTTGAAAAATTTGGCGCACTTGGGCATCATAGCGAGACAGTCTACAAGAGGCAGCTTTATCTCCACGTCTCTCAAGTGCTTCTCAAACAGAATTCGTTGCTTCTCTATTAGCTGCTTTTTGAAACGACCCGGAAATGGCAACTTTGGTACGTAAGGTGGGGGCACGTAGTCATTCTTCTCCTTGGTGGTTTTCTTAGCTTTCTTCTCAACGAATGCCTTGTCACCTCTTCTCGGTCCTTGAATCCACACGTTGTCAAAGTTGATCTCCTCATTATCAGCCGAAAGTTTACCCTCCCCCTCTTGAATTACAACGTCCTCGTTGTTCTTTGTAGAGACCGGAGGTTCAAGCTCTTTGTCACTTCTCAATGTAATAGCATTGGCATACTCCTTGGGGTTTTGCTCACACTTTCCCGGAAGGCTGTTCTGACCACTCGTTCTTGCTTTACCCTTCTCCAGCTGCTTTATCTTGTTGTTAAGGTTGGTGATTTGAGTGGAGAAGTCGGTTAGAGATGAATCAAGCCTAGTGTTCATTTCAGCGAACTTCTGATTGGTAGAAGCTTGCCCTTGTATTAGTTGTTGGAACATTGCTTGAACCGGATCAACTTGTTGTTGCATCGGTTGTTGTTGCTGAGGTGCAAAGCCCGGGGGGTAGTTAGGAGTATAACCCTTGTTTTGTTGTTGTTGACCTTGGAAGTTGCCTTGCCCTTGACCTTGGAAACCACTACTTGGTTGAAAACCTTTGTTGTAAGGGATGACAGGTTTAGCTTGTTGAGCAGGGTACACTTGATCGTTAGGGTTGGCTACGTTGGTGCTCCGGTAAGAGAGGTTGTTGTTCTGGTAGCCTTGGTTGTAGCCTTGAGACTTGTAGTTGTTCTGTCCAGCCACCCAATTTGCTTCTTCTTGGCTTAGCTCCAACTCCTCTTGGTTCTCATCAGCTTCACCAACGAAGTGAACATGCTTCTGATTAGCTAGGACCAACTTGTCAATCTTCTCATGCAATGATTTGAGCTCCTTCTTGTGAGACTCTAATTCTGATCCTCTTGGTGCTCGGTCATAATCCTCGGCATAGTTTCCATCACTCAACGCCAGGTTTTCTATCAGCTCCATACCCTCTTCAACCTCTTGACCGAGGAAGTTCCCTTTGCTAGCTGTATCAAGCAACAACCGGATCTTTGGTGAAGCTCCACGGTATATGGTACTGAGTAGTCTCCTCACTGAACCCGTGATGAGGACATTGGATCGTGTAATCTTTGAAACGCTCCATAGCCTCATTGAATGTCTCGTTGTTCCTTTGAGTGAAACCGCTGATTTCGCTTCTCAACCGAGCAGTCCTGGTGCTTGAGAAGAACTTTGAGAGGAAAGCCTTCTTACATTCAGCCCATGATGTGATGGTGCCTTGTGGGAGGGTCTTCTCCCAATGTCTAGCTTTGTCTCCGAGTGAAAAGGGGAAGAGACGTAGCTTGAAAGCATCTTCTGATATACCGTTGATCTTTATCATTCCACATACTTGCTCGAAATTGTCCAAGTGCTCCAAGGGGTCTTCCATTGCTAAGCCGTGGAACTTGTTGTTTTGCACCATGGAGATGAAACCCGGCTTGATCTCGAAGTTATTGTTTTGTACTGGAGGAGGAGTGATCCCAAACCTATTGTGGTGGGTATTGGGAGCATCTCCGGCACCTATGATCCTCGGAGGTCTAGCCGCGTGTTGGGGGTTTCCATTGCCCCGTCCTGCTGGAGGAGGTCCCTCTGGATGCTCGTGTTCAGCCATGTCTTCAAAGTTAACCAGACCGTGTTGAACAATCTCCTCAAAGGCTCTTGTTTGATCTCTGACTCTCCTTTGCCGTGAGTGACCAAGCTGATGAATGTTGTCTAAGGGCTGTAGTAGATTGTTGTCTCCCTTTGAACGAAGATTCATGTACCTGAAAACACACGGTTTAGAGAAAAGGTATTAGTAACTTGAAAAAGGTAAAGACTTAGTCTTTGCTAAGACCCAAATCTCTATGTTCTCTAAGCAACCTAGAATGGCAACGGCACCATTTGATAAACTGATTTCTTATGCTCTAATGCAGCAGAGAGGCTATCAAAACTCTAGTGCACGCAATGTTGTAGTAAAGCAAGCAGGAGAGTGTCAATCGACTTCTAGATGATAGAGAATCCATAGGGAATGCAAGGTCTAAGACAAATCTAAGCAAATAAGACAATTCATGGGAAAAATTCTAAAAACTAAATGCAGCAACCTAAACAGAGCGAAACTTAGTTTAAAAATACTAGAAAGGAAGCAGTTACCACGAGAAACAAACAGACAAATTAAAGGGAAGAGCTTCGAATTGTTAAAATTCGACTAGTGGATCGAGCAGAAACGATCGATCTCGTCTAAAACTGTAAAAACAATGAATCTAAAGACCAGGATGCTGTTAGGTAACTAGCTAAGAGAAAGGGCTTTAGGGTTGAGATTCATATAAAGGGTTTCAAGGATCGATCTTGGGTTTGAAACTTTAGATCGACTCACTTGGTGAGGATCTCTAAGCCTCGAAAACAAAACAAGATCTATCCGTGGCTTTCGGTATAGATCACTCTTTCATCCTCTCCTCCAAACCCATGGCTTTTGGTAGAAAAAGAGGTTGAAAGGCAAGGAAAACAGATTTCGAGTAATGGCTTAACTAGTCCCCCAAACTTCCATGGCTTTTGGGAAGGGGTAACTAGTCTCTAAGGTGTGATCTTCCGAGGCTCCTGGATCCTGTCAAGGTAAGGGACCTCTCGGATCATGAAGCTCTTGGCGTGAGAGTCTTCAAGCATTAAGCTTTCAACACCTTAGAAGAGATAGCCTTAAAAACGTTTAGAAAACAAACCAAGATCGAACCTTTTCTACCCTTCAATCCTCTCAACCCCGAACCCAAAGTAAACTACTCACTACTCATAAAGTAAATCAAGCAAAGCAGAAGAAATGAAACGATAAACATGAAAGAAAGACTAGATCAAACGATAAGGATTCGAATACAAAAGCTTCAAAAGAAAACTGGTTCAACAATGGTGTTCTTGCGAAAACGAGAGAGAAAACATGAAAAGAAAGATAAGAAATCTAAAAGTTATCGAAAAAGGGCGTCGCCGCCTTGCCTAAAATGTCCAAACAATCCAATGGTCCCCCCTTCGCTAACAGCAAAAAACGGTTGAAAGGACAGAGATCGACCATTGGATCGAGTTGTACTCTCGATCATATCCGGACATCGTGTCTTCGGCTCGATCCGGGTCTCGATCTTCATCGGTGAATCGAGTGTTGCATCCGATCTCGGTATCGATCTTCGGGTGGATCGAGTGGTGTACTCGATCTGGCTCTCGCTCTGCATGGCGTCATTTACGTCTGTACCGATTGATCGATTGCTTCACTCGATCTCCGTCTCGATCATTATCCTTGGATCGCCTAGTTGGCTCGATCTTCTGGTCGATCAACCCCTAGATCGACCGGTCATGCTCGATCTACTCCTCGATCACTGGTCCTTAGCACATTCCCAAGCTCCCATGAACTGCTACATTGGCCTCCACACCTCCACGAACCTCCATGACTCCAAAGCAACCAGAAACAACCTGAAATGGATGCAAAATGCCGAGAAAATGCACATGCTGATGCAAGAATGCTCTAGGACCCTAAGTGATGCAATCTAACCTAAAACATGATACAAATGCATGAAAAACTATCTAATGAGTATGCAAAATGTATGCAAAATGCAATGACATCAAATTCAAAGTTGGGGCTACAAGGAACCAACACTTGAAGCATCCTGCGGTTAGGTATGCACACAAGGTGCTTGCAAACACATTCTTTGCAAGGAAAGAAACCTCACACCTAACTGGCAAGGAGAGAGACTTCCTCTACAATGGAGTGCACACCGGTCCAGGCACCAGCAGATGTGCAGTGCCAGTTCATCCACCAAGCAAGCTCCCATGCCTTGTAAGACTGTTGATGGAGCAGCTGCAAACATACCAGAGCTGGATTGTCAACAAGGGAAGAAGGGAGAAGAATCCACAACTGCACACTGGAGGAGTTGTGACAGCAATTCTAATAGCTTGTGATGTGAACCTTGAGGAGCATGCTGAAGATGCTCTAGCTCCTATCTGGATAGATATGGAGTATCTGAAGAGAAGTTGTTTTCTTGAGAAGAGTGTTCATGGCAAGTATGTTTACCAATTCCTCAACAATCACTTAGAGCAAGTGAGAGTCCTTCTCCCAAACCCAAGGCTAACCTCCTTCACCACAACAACAAACATCAACTTCAACTTGAGTGAGGAGGAGCTCTACACAGGCGGCCCTATTCCTAGAGAAGGAGAAGAAGATGACAGAGAAGAAGAAGAAGAGGAGCACACTGAGGAGATTAGAGAAGAAGAAGAAGAAGATTAATGGAATGCTACTGCTGACGCTGAAGGCCAAGGAGGAACCTATGAAGAAGATAAGCTTGAAGAAGAAGAAGTGTTGAACTACAGCTCAAAGCAGTTCCACTTCCAGCCCTATGAAGCTCCCAACCAAGGAAGCTCTTTGAGAGCATCTCATGAGCACATCAACACACTCCAGAAGTGGTGCAAGTGGCAAGACAAAGCCATCAAAGGGCTTATGAAGATGGTGAAAGGGAAGTTCAGGAAGAACAAGGCTACATCAGCAAAAACTTCCCACCACAGCCACACCCATGAGCTCAACTCTCACCAAGAAGAGCAACTTCACCAAGCTGAGCCAACTGAAGAGGAGGAAGCTGTATGGAACCCCCATGGAAGACACTCATTCCATGCACAACCAAGTGACCAATGTAGTACATGGGTACTACCAAGGGCCTCATCTTGTGAGCTAAGAGCCCATGTTCCATCAGCTTGGGAGGCATTAAACCCCAACCCTTCTGAAGTTCAGGAGACATGGCAATGGGGCACACAAGGGACTTCTTCACAAGCTGAGCAACCATGGTCAAGCTGGATTCAGCCACCTCAAGAAGCAGAGCATTCCACTCAAGTCTATGAGAGAAGGAAGAGGAGAGCTAGCAAGTCTCCTCAAACCTCAGGATCATCCCACAACTCCTACTATTAAACCAAGTACCACATCCTTTCCATTGTTCTATACCATTACATCTTTTTATTTTTGTAATATATTTTGTTGCTTCTCTCTTGCATTGCTTTCATTACACAAGGGACTGTGTAATTTAAGTGTGGGGGAGAGATTTGGGGTTTGACTTTATTTTCTGTTTTCTTAGTTTTTCTTTTTCTTTTCACTTTGAGTCTCATGCATATCATGCATGCATGTAAGGCATAGAAAAACACAAAAAAACGAAAATTTTTAAAAATTTTGCATTTTTGCAAACCAAAAAGAAAGCATGTAGTTGCATTTCATTCTTCTAAGATTGAGTCTAGTGTTGACATGTAGGTTCCATTGCATATGCAAAGGGCATTATGATGAATTTTCCTTGTAAAGTGCTTAGTTTTTAGAGATGATTTCAGTTTTTAAGTGCTTAGTTGTTTGATGCATCATATGATTGCTAGAAGTTAAGGCTGAACCATGCTTAGATTGCTAGATTTGGTCATCTCATCTCATTCTGAAATCATTTGTTCTCTGAAAATCAACTCTATCAACTTGAACTTTAATTTGGACTTTTAATTATCATGTCTTATGCATTGATAAGTGATTACATGGCTACCATATACATATTTGGATCATCGTTCTCCTTCCTACCACTCTTGTTGATCCAAATAGCTGATCCTCATAATTATGAGACAGTTACATCCTCACCTTTAACCAAAACATCCTTTTGAGTCTAAACACTATTGTGAGAGCTGTGAGGCCTTTGCATTGTATTTTCGATTTTGTCTTGGCAAAAAGTGTTAGGAATAAGGCTGGCAATGATTAGCTCTCTTGTAGATATCAGCTTGCATCTTGAGCTTGATTCTAGGATAGGAGTTTTGGGGTTTAAAAGGGTAGTGTAAGTGGTTTGAACTTCATGTTTATATGTTTTGAAAGAAAAGAAAAAGATCTGAAATGGTAGAAAAGGGGAAACAGTTTAGTATTGTGGTTAAGCAATGGGAATAAAAGCTCTAAGTTCAAAAAGACGAATTGGCGCCAACAACAATGCTTAGAAGGGTCCAAAAGAAGAAAAATCTGACTAAGAAGCAATCCATCAAAGGTGATGAAGGTGCCAACACAACAAAGAAGAGCAAGTCCCAACCAAAAAGAAGCAACCACACAAGCAAAAAAAAGAAGTTTTCCCAGCCATGAAGAAGGGTAAAGGGTAGAGTTTAGGAAAGGATAGACTTAGAGGATTCACTTTTGGGGTTTAGAAATGCTTAGGACTCATCTTTGGGAAATAAGGGTAGAAGAGAGCTTTGAATTGCATGCATAAGTGTGCTTTTACCTTTAACATTTTGCCTAAGATGAAGTCATTTCATTTAGTGATCCTTTATGTTTTTAAAACCCTGTGCTTTAATGAGATCATTCTTATCTCATAACCTTACCCCTTTTTCAACCAAATGTCTTCACTTGATTTGCATAAGCATGATTCATGTTCTGAACTTAATTGAATGTTAAAGAGTTGATTGATTTGTGCATTTGCCGAAGTTGAGATTTGAGATCATTTTGAAACATGATGAGCATGGCTAGGATCTTTAAAGTATAGATGGTTATGTTTGCATCCTACAACTAGGCACTTAAGCATTGAAACCATCTCTTTACCTTTGCACTTTTGGAATCTGAATGCCCATTTTCAAACCTCACTCTCCCTTTTGTTCTTATTTGCTTGAGGACAAGCAAAAGGCAAGTGTGGGGGTGCTGATATACCTTGTATTTACACCATTTAGGGCTGCATTTAGTACATATTTTGGTCCTCTTTTGCATGTTTTCCCTTAAATTTTGTCCCATTTTCTTCTCCTTTTAGACTTAGATTGCATTTAAAGTATAGTTTGCATTTTCTTTGCATTTTGGATGTTTTTAGGTACTTTTGGAGCTAAAAGGAGCTTGAAGGAGTTTTGGGAATGATACAAGATGCTAGCTGGGCAAAAGGGAGCAAGAAGGATCATAGCAGAAGATCTCTGCAGAAGTTTTCGGTCAGAGCACAGTGATATCGGTCAAGTGTGATCGACACAAACACACCTGATGGATTTCAGTCATATGTGTCGATCACTCCAGACCGATAGGGATCCATTTCGGTCACTGAAGACCGACGCAACTGACCGATAACCTATTTTTAATTACGCTTTTGCCATTACTCTAGGGCTTTCTTCTCTAGGCTATATATAGCCTCCTTTTCCAAATTTTCGACATGTCTTGTCAAAATACTGTTCTTGAGCATTTTCTTTAAGTTTGTAAGACAATTTCTCTGCTTTGTTTAATATAATTAAGAATTTGCTTTAATCTTTCTTTAATCTCTCTTTTAATCATGATTAGCATCATTTGTCTTTGTGATTTGGTGTTAAACATGATTATGCGTGAGTAGTTATCTCAGGGTTTCTAGATGTGGTTGATTAGGGGAATTTAAGGCTTGATTAAGGCTTGTTAAGTGCTTCAGTTTATGGGTTCCTCTCTATTAATCTGTTATTCATGCTAGATTATTCTTGATCAAACTTGTCTAAGTTGTTAGCTTTCTCTTATGCCCACTAAGTGTTTGATGAAATGCTGATATTATTTAATAGAGGATTATGCCCACTAAGTGTTTGATGAAATACTGTTTGAGGAGCATTTTGACTTGAATAGAGTTGTTTACTCTTGCTTCCTTGATGTTTTAGCACTAATGAGAGTTAGTTCTTGTTAGAATGTTTAGCAAAGGGTTATTTGCCATGAGAATGGA
The DNA here is from genome assembly GCA_911865555.2 of Thlaspi arvense. Lineage (NCBI taxonomy): Eukaryota > Viridiplantae > Streptophyta > Magnoliopsida > Brassicales > Brassicaceae > Thlaspi > Thlaspi arvense. The sequence continues at coordinate 21,061,438 of OU466860.2, forward strand.
TCTAACTAGCTTAATTGTGAACTATATGTCTAGGAATCACCATTGCTTGCTTGCTTTCTTGATCAATGTAGTTTGAAACAGCCTTAGTTAATGTCTGAAATTCCCCAAAGTCAATAACCACATCCAGGGATTTTAAAATTGTTTTGCATTCTATTAGATCGTTGCATTTAGTTTTCCTTGATTTTACCAATCATTCATCCTTTTTGCTTAGATTTGCTTCATCCTTGCATTCTTAGTGTTCTTCCTGCTTCTTAGGTTGGATTGATTCCCCTTACTACTATACAGCATCATAACTGTGGTTTGGGTTTTTATAACCTCCTTGCTTGCATAGAAAAATCCTGTTATCTCAAAACAACAATAATCTCCTGATCTACGCCGTATGATAGATCTGGGTTGTTGCCGAAGCTAGGAGAATCATGTGATAGCACACATAGCCCATTTTTCCTCCATTCAGCGGATCATCCAGGTTTATCAATCGTCTCTCATATTCTCAACGGAACAAATTACAATAGCTGGTCAATTGCTATGAGGATTAGTCTTGATGCGAAGAATAAGATAAGCTTTGTTGATGGATCTATTCCTCGATCTGCTAGTGATTATTATCTGTTCAGGATATTAAGTATATGTAATTACATGGTGAAATCATAGATTCTGAATGTTGTCAACAAAGCGATTTATGATAGTATTCTTTATTACGAAGATGTTGCTGAGATGTGGGATAATTTATTTCTAAGATTCAAGGTCAATAATCTCCCTCGCAAGTATCAATTGGAGCAAGCTGTTATGACTCTCAAACAGGGACAATCTGATCTCTCTACCTACTATACAAAGAAGAAGACACTCTGGAAACAATTAGCTAACACTAAGTTCACCACTGTGAAGAAGTGTAATTGCAATCAGATTAAAGAACTGCTTGAAGAGGCTGAAACAAGCTGAATGATACAATTCCTTATGGGATTGAATGATTCATTCAACAATATATCTGGTCAGATTCTGAATATGAAGCCTCGGCCAGGGTTAACTGATATCTACAAGATGATGAATCAAGACTAGAGTCAGAGATTAGTCAATCATCACACGAAAAGTCTTCCTACTCCTACTGTCTTTCAGTTGCAATCTGAATTTCCTGACAACAATCAGATTTTGCTAACACATGGGAATTACAAGAAGCCTAAGTGTTCTCATTGTCATCATATTGGTCATACGGTTGACAAGTGCTACAAAGTGCATGGTTACCCACCTGGACATCTGCAGAAGGAGAACACAACCAAGCCTATTGGAACCACTAATCTGGCTACAATGAATACAAGTAATGTGCAGCTGCTTAACTCTGACATGATTTCACATGAGGTTGATGATGGCATGTCCAAAGAACAAGTTCAGCATATGATTGTCTATCTGAATACTAAGCTTCAAGACCCTAGTCCTCTATCTGAAAGGAAATTGCCTCGCCTTCAACTGTTATACCAAGTGTCTCACAGATAACTGGTACTTTCCTCTCTTTCAAAACTTCTTACTTTGGCATGTTAACTTCCTCTATACCTACAAAAACTGATGTGTCTCTTAGAGCTTGGGTTATAGATTCGGGAGCTAATCATCATGTCACCCATAATAGGTCTTTATATCAAAGTATACACCCTTAGATAGAACCTATGTTACTCTTCCTAATGGTTTCACTGTTAAAATTGAAGGAACTGGTTTTATCCAGTTAACTGATGCTCTCTTCATTCCTAAATTCATGTTTAATTTGTTGAGTGTGAGTGTGATGACTAAAAAATTGAATACAAAAATTAGTTTTATTGCTACTCAATGTTTCATTAAGATCTTATTCAGGAGTCGATGATTGGTCAAGGTAGTGAGCATGACAATCTTTATGTTCTGAATCTTCCTAGCTTGCATAATACTTTATATTTTACAGGTATGTCTTTTATGCCATACAGTCGTTGTTGATTCTTTTGTATGGCATAAAAGATTAGGTCACCCTTCCATGTCTAAGATTATTATACTTTCTGATGTATTGGTTTTGCCAAAAGGAAAACATAATAAAACGACTGATCCTTGCCATGTTTGTCATTTGTCTAAACAAAAGCATTTATCTTTCACATCTCATCAAAACATGTGCACTATATCATTTGAACTTGCCAATTTCGATACTTGGGGTCCATTTTCAGTCCCAACTGTAGATGGATTCAAATATTTCTTGATAATAGTTGATGATTTTAGTCGAGCTATATGGGTTTATTTACTTAGACAAAAGTCTGATGTGTTGACGGTTTTTCCTGATTTTATTCAAATGGTAGAAACTCAATATAATACAAAACTTTGTTCTGTTTAGATCAGATAATGCACATGAATTGAAATTTAATGATCTTTATTTGGCTAAAGGCATCAAAGCATATCATTCTTTTCCTGAGATTCCTGAACACTACTCAGTTGTAGAAAGAAAGCATGAGCACCTTCTTAATGTAGTTAGAGCTTTAATGTTTCAATCTGGTATTCCTTTAGATTACCGGGGGGATTGCGTTTTAACTTCTGTGTTCTTAATCATTAGAATACCATCAGTATTATTAGAGAATAAATCCACTTATGAGAAGTTAACCTCTAAGAAACCCGAATATCAAACCTTGAAAACATTTGGTTGTCTTTGCTATAGTTCGACATCTACTAAGAATAAAACTAATTTGAACCAAGATCTAGGGCGTGTGTTTTCTTAGGGTACCCTGCAGGTGTCAAAGGTTATAAGCTGTTAGACATCGAGACACATTCAGTATTTATGTCTCGACATGACATTTTCTATGAGGATACTTTCCTCTTTGTATCTTCTAACATCACAGATGTTACGAAGAATTTCTTTCCTCATCTTCCTTCACCTGCTTCTCCTGATGATCATATGCCTCTTGTGAAATCATCTTCCTGGATTTCTGTTCCCTTTGACCTTAAATCTCACATACAAAGTTAAATGCCTTCCCATTTGCAGGATTTCCATTGTTATAATACTACTCCTGTTACTTCTCCATACCCTCTTCCCAATTATATCTCTTACTCATACTTATCTGAGTCTTTCGTGCTTTCATAAACATAATCACTACTATCTCTTTACCACAAAGATATTCAGAGGCAAATAAAGATAAGGTATGGTGTGATGTCGTGGGCTTGGAGATTGGTGCTTTTGAGAGGACGTCTACATGGAGTATTGCTGAATTGCCTGTTGGTAAGGCAGCGATTGAATGCAAGTGGTTGTTTATAGTGAAATACCAAGCTGATGGAAGCATTAAACGGTATAAGGATCGTCTCGTTACTATTAAACAGATTGTTAGCAAGGTGAAATATTAAATCCCAAACCACTGTAATGATGTAGTATAGTTATATCCCTTGTATTTACACCATTCAGGACTGTATTTAGTACATATTTTGGTCCTCTTTTGCATGTTTTCCCTTAGCTTTTGTCCCATTTTCTTCTCCTTTTAGACTTAGGTTGCATTTAGAGTATAGTTTGCATTTTCTTTGCATTTTGGATGTTTTTAGGTGTTTTTGGAGCTAAAAGGAGATTGGAGGAGTTTTGGGGATGATCCAGGATGCTAGCTGGGCAAAAGGGAGCAAGAAGAATCAAAGCAGACAATCTCTGCAGAAGTTTTCGGTCAGAGCACGGTGAATATCGGTCAAGAATGACCGATACGGAGCAGTATCGATCACCAGTATCGGTCAAGGGTGACCGACATAAACCCAGCGGATGAATTTCGGTCACCAGCATCAATCAGAAGTGATCGACATAAACCCAGCGGATGAATTTCGGTCACTAGCATCGGTCAGGAGTGACCGACAGGATTCATATCGACTAAAGATCAGCTCAGATGAGAAGTTTCCGTTCCGATTTGGCTCCGGCGTCCTTCATCAACTTTGTAGCCACTTGAGTTAGCTTTCGTTTAAAATTAGTTTTGAGTCATTCCCATCAGTGGTTAAAGAGTTACGGCGAATAAAGTGAGTTCATGTCCATCAGGAGTTTTTACCGTTGATTTTGACCGACTTGAAGATCAGCTCGGACGAGTAGCCTCCGTCCCTATTCCGCATCTTCACTCTTCACGAACGTTGTAGCCACGTCAGTTAGCTTTCAGGAAACTTGGGTTCAGGTCATTCTGATATGCCGTTCAACAGATATCGCAATTTTCGTGAAACCGCTCAACCCATATCGATCAAACGTATCGATCAATCAAGACCGATACAACTGACCGATATGATTCATCTCGATCAGCCTAGACCGATACAACTGATCGATACGCTGCCAGACTGAAGACCATTTATTTACAATTTTGCCATTTTCGCTTAGACTCCTGTAAATACTTAAAATTCCTAATTTCTGGGGACATAAGCTTTTATCCATCAGTTCTTCTTCTCTTCTCTAGATTTTGAATAACTTTGTATTTGAATCTTTGCTTATTTCAATAATAGTTTGCATTTTCCTTAATCTTTTGTCTTTCTAATCATGATTAACTATCTTTTCTTCATAGATTTGATGGTTTTCATCATGATTAGTGAGTAGTTTGCTTTAGGTTTGAGATTAGGGCAGATGGGGTTATTTTAGCGATTGTTTAGGTTCATTAGGGCTTAGATCTTCTCATTCCCTTTCTTATATGATTGTGCTTAATGCTTAGTACCTCTTTGTTGGAGAAGTTGATTTTAGGGTTTTCACATGCACACCAAGTGTTTGATGAAATTCCCGAATGAAGTTCAATGATTGAAAATGGTGTTTTGATAATCATGAGTCTTTGCATCTATCATTTCTTGCTTGAATGTGCTTATTGATTAGTACCATATTGATGAGAAATTGCCTTTAGACATTGATTATGCATGAGAATGTGAGTTGCTGTTTGATATATCATTTAAGAGATTAGTAAACCTTGCCTAAGAGATTAGATGTCTAGCATGCTAATTGGTTTTATGGAAGTTGATTTTAATGCTTGATGATTATGTGTTGGAGTAAAGAGATTTATCTTGACTATGTGATTAGAAAAGGGATTGATGCCAAGAGATTAGATTAGTCTATATTAGTGTTCTTTACCTAAGGTTGAGTGTTTAGAATTGCTTGTTTTGATCACACTAGACATGAACATGAATCACCCTATCACCATTGCCTTGATCTTGAACCATCTTTTAATCTTTGAAATTTAGTTTTACTTTGTTTTAGTTCCGCTTTTACTCTGTTTATGCTCTGTTTCTCTTTGCCATTACTCCTCTTTAATTGCTTCCTTTTGCTATGTTTTGCTTCTTTAATTGCTTTCTTTTGCTCCTTTGCTTGATCATTTAGGTTGTTAGACTTTTAAAACTATCTTTATCTACTTGAATTAAGAGCTCTATTGTATTCCTACTGTTTCATTCTCCCCTTTTGGATTGATAAAACCCTATGCTATACTACAACTGATTAGTACAAGCTTGGGTAATTTAATCAAGTCCCAAAAATCCTTATATCAATTTGGTGCCGTTGCCATTAGGGAATGCTTTGTTCAGTAGGATTTGTAGAGATCTTGAGATCAAGTTCTGTTATTTTCGTTTTTAGTTACTGATTTCTCTTTTGGTCTAGAATTTCTTTTGTAGGTACCACAACACTTGCTCTTAAGTGTCTACAACTACAACTGAGGTTCAAGGTCAAATATTTGGGTTTGCAGAATCAGAATTCAGCTGTTGAAGCATGGAAGAACATCAGTATGCTGCTGGTTTTGGTTTGCAAGGTCCACATGGTCCACAAGGTCATCAAGGGATCCAAGGCTTACAAGGACTGCAAGTTCCACATGGTTTACAAGGAGCTTTGTTTGAAAGACCATTGAGACCTATTGGTGCTGCTGATATACCTTCAAGTTATGCTTCAAGACAAGGTATTCTTCCACCTATGGATACTGACCACTATAAGATAAAGAGCAGAATGATTGCTTTGATTCAAGAAAAGAAGTTCTTTGGATTGCCCAACCAAGATCCTCTTGAGCACTTGGATTACTTTGAGAGGATATGTGCTTTGACAAAGCTTAGTGGAGTTTCAGATGATGGGTTGAAACTCATATTGTTCCCATTCTCTCTTGGTGGTAGAGCTCAAATGTGGGAAAAGTCTTTAGCACAAGGCAGCATCAACACTTGGGAACAATGCAAAGATGCTTTCTTAACCAAGTTCTTCTCTCCTTCAAGAACTGCAAAATTCAGGAATGAGATCACAAACTTCAAACAGTGGTCTAATGAGAGCTTTGGAGACACTTGGGAAAGGTTTAGAAGCTTCACTCATCAATGCCCTCACCATGGCTTCACCAAAGAAATGCTACTCTCCACACTATACAGAGGTGTTCTCCCAACAATAAGAATCCTTCTAGATGTTGCAAGCAATGGTTACTTTCTTGGTAAAGATGTTGATGAAGGATGGCTTCTAGTAGAGAACATGGCACTCAGTAGTTGGGATTATGTTGATGATAAAGAGCAACACTCAAAGGCAACTGAAGAGAAGCTTGAGACAGCATTGTATGAGATGAAAGCCTTGCAAGAGAAAGTTGACTTGCTGATCAATGAGACCACTAAACCTCTTCCTAGTGTTGCACCACAAAACAACTACAAAGAGCATCAAATCAAAGCTGTTCAACTACAAGAGACGTTAGTGATGAATCAAGACCATGATGTTTGTGTACACCAGTCCTATCGAGACACTCATACTCAACAGCATCAAGGTTCCTCTTCTCAAACAGTTGGCATCACCACTTCTCCACCTTTACATGATTTTGACTATAAAGAGATGCTCCTCCAACTCGAACAACTTAATAATGGAGGATTTCAGAAGATGATGGCTGCTGAAATTCAATGAAGTATGGCTGAAATTCAGAGAAGCATGGCTGCTGAAATTCAAAGAAGTATTGCCTCCACCATCAACAACTTCCAATCCCAAATAGACTCCTTGACTATGCAGCTGACTAAACAAGAGAAAAATGCTCAGCCACTCACCTTCAAGAAGCCCTTACAGCATTGTTATGGTATCTCCTCCACTTCCCTAATTGATATTGCTGAGAAAGAAAACTCTATTGCTGAGATTATTCCAAAGGTGACACCCTCTATCATCAATGTGGGCATTGAGTCTAAGTGTGGGGGAAGTGCTTTTCCCTTGAGTTCAGCTAGTGATGCCAAGGCTGATGAAGAAGACAAAGTCATTGAAGCTGAGGTTGTTGAAGCTGACATGGAGGTCAAACAAGGAACTGCACCAGCACCACGCTCTCAAGGAACTCTTGCAGAAGAAGAACCCTTTGAAGAAGGGGAAAACTCAGAAGAAGAAGAGTGGTGGGCGCCACATGAACTTGTTAATGATACCAAGGAATATTTGACTGAAGTTCCTGATGTTCAAGAGAAGACTCAAGCTGCTCTCCTTCCTGTTTATCAACCCACTATCCCTTTTCCAAGAAGATTCAAAAAGCAGCTAGTACAGAAGTATCAGACCCTCTATGCTGCTCAAATGGAAATGAGAGGTCTGAATGGTCAAGAAGAGCTTCAGAAACTAAGAGCTAACACTGGAGCATCTGAGGTTAAGGAAAAGAACATCAAGAAGCTTGGTAATCCAGGAAAGTTTCTAGTCCCTTGTGCGCTTGGTGAATTGGTTGTGGAAGAGGCCATGTGTGACACAGGTTCAAGTATCAATGTGATGTCTCTTGACTTGGCAAAAGAACTAATAGTCACCAAGCTGTAACCATATGATTCCACAATCACTTTTGTGAACTCTTCTTCAAGAACACCTGTTGGTATTATTGAAGACTTTTTTGTGAGGATTGGAGCATGCAAGATACCAACTGATTTTGTTGTGATGGAAATGGCTCACACTCAGAAGCCTTCTCTACTACTTGGGACTCCATTTCTGAACACAACATGCGCTGATATTGACTTCACCAACGGGAGAGTCACCCTCAAGAAGGTGGATGATGGAGTTAGCTATGCAATAAAGCCTCCACCTTCAAGCTTTTGTGGAAGCATCACTAATTTTGAGAAAGGAGCTGCTAAGAAGCCACCTGATGTCAAGAAAGAGATGAGGGGATTCAAGGCTGAAGTGCTAAAAGAAGATGAAGACCCTCTTGATCACAATGAGTATGATGGTGAAGCTTTTGATGGTGCTTGTCTTCTTGACTTGTTTGATGGAATCAAGGTGAAGCTCTATGGTGGACCAAAGAAGCCAAGAAACAGAGTCAGGAAACATAAGGAGAAGCTCTACTGTGGACCCAACACATTGTTCAAAAAGAAAGGAGAAGGAACTCCAGTTCCACTCCATCATCCTCTATGATCTTAAGGAGCATGACAAGTCAAGCTTAGTGACTCTAAACAAGCACTCTTGGGAGGTATTCCCTTGTTATCCTTGTTCATATTATTGCATTTTATGTTGGTCTTTGTGTTTTTCTATCAATAACAGGAGCAAGTGTGGTTTAAGGCAAGTTGTTATAAGTTGGGACCCAGTCTGAACAAACTCCCTCTAATGTACACAAGCATGCTCCTTTGCTCCGGAATACTTATGAATATCTTTTATTACCCTCCTTCAAGCTTCTATTACACAAGGGACTGTGTAATTCAAGTGTGGAGGAGGGCATTGCATTTGACATTGTGTTTTGTTTTCTTATTTTCTCTTCTACATACTTGAGTCTCATGCATTCATCTATGTGCACTGAAAATCCATGAAATTTTCAAATTTTTTGGAACCAAAAAGATCATTTAGTTGCATTTACATAACTAAGATTTAGTCTAGATGCATTTCATATAGGCTTGTATACATCTGCAAAGGGAGTAGATAATAAACACTTGTCAAGATGTTAATATTTGAATTGTTTTCAATACCTTAGTTATCTGTTGTTTGATTGCATTGTAGTGAGTTTGAATTTAAGGCTGCACCATATCTTGACTACTTGTATTGATATTCTTGTCTTTTATTGAAGCTTGCTTTGATTTGATTCCAACTCTATCTTATTAGAACCATAATCCTGACTTTGAATTATCTTGTTTGTGCATTGAGAGTGATTACATGGCTACCCATATACATACTTGGATTATCTTCTTCCCTTCTTACCACTCTTGTTAATCTAAGTAGCTGATCCTCATCATTATGGGACAGTTAACCACACCCTAAAACCAATCCTTCTTACTGAACCTAAACATTATTGTGAGAGTTGTGAGGCCTTGCATTGCATCATTTTTGATCTTATCTTGGCAAAAAGTGTTAGGAATAAGGCTGGCAAGGAGAAGCTCTCTTTTAGACACCAGCTTGCATTTAGAGCTTGGTATTAGGTTAGGAGTTTGGGAAAGGGTAGTGTAAGTGGTTTGAGCTTTAATTGTTTACATCTTTGAGAAGAAGAAGAAGTATGGGATTGGTAGTATGGGGGAACAGTTCATTTTGTGGTTAAGTTAACTAGGAAGAAAGCTCTAAGTGCTAAAGAAAAAAGGTGCCAACAACAACAAAGCTAATAAAAGGTCATCCAAAAGGAGTAATCAGACCAAGCAATCCACCAAAGGCGATGAAAATGGCGCCAATCATGCAACAAAGAAGAGCAAGTTCCAAAATGAAGTCAACCACACAAGCAGAAGAAGGATGAGTTTCCCCAAATTTGAAGAAGGAAGTGATCAAGTGCTTTGGGAAAAGGTAGATTTAAGAGTTTCACTTGGGGTTTTAGAAGTTATTTGGTTCATCTTGGGTAAAAAAGGTAGAAGAGAGCTTTGACTTGCATGCATAGGTGTGCTTTTACCTTTAGCTTTTTGCGTAAGATATAATCATTTCATTGAGTGATCCCCTGAATCTTTGAACCCTTATTTGAACGAGATTATTTTCATCTCATAACCATGTCCCTTCACCAAACATGATCCATTGGTTACTGGATTCCATTGTTTGCTATGATGGGTATGGCTAAAGTTTTTAAAGTAGAACAATCTTTATGCATCTTAGAACCTAAAACTTAGGCATTGAATCAGTTTTTCCATTGACATCTTTAGTTTTGAGCTCCCACTTTCAAACCTCACTCTCCCATTTGTTCTTATTTGCTTGAGGACAAGTAAAATGCAAGTGTGGGGGTGTTGATATCCCTTGTATTTACACCATTTAGGACTGCATTTAGTACATATTTTGGTCCTCTTTTGCATGTTATCCCTTAGCTTTTGTCCCATTTTCTTCTCCTTTTAGACTTAGGTTGCATTTAGAGTATAGTTTGCATTTTCTTTGGATTTTGGATGTTTTTAGGTGCTTTTGGAGCTAAAAGAAGCTTGGAAGAGTTTTGAGGATGATCCAGGATGCTAGCTGGGCAAAAGGGAGCAAGAAGGATCAAAGCAGACAATCTTTGCAGAAGTTTTCGGTCAGAACACGGTGAATATCGGTCTAGGATGACCGATACGGAGCAGTATCGATCACCAGTATCGGTCAAGGGTGACCGACATAAACCCAGCGGATGAATTTCGGTCACCAGCATCGATCAGAAGTGATCGACATAAACCCAGCGGATGAATTTCGGTCACCAGCATCGGTCAGGAGTGACCGACAGGATTCATATCGACTGAATATCAGCTCAGATGAGATGTTTCCGTTCCGATTTGGCTCCGGCGTCCTTCATCCATTTTTTAGCTTTCGTTTGTAATTAGTTTCGAGTCATTCCAATCAGTGGTTAAAGAGTTACGGTGAATAAAGTGAGCTCATGTCCATCAGGACTTTTTAGCGTTGATCATGACCGACTTGAAGTTCAGCTCGGACGAGTAGCTTCCGTGCCTATTCAGCATCTTCACTCTTCACAAACGTTGTAGCCACGTGAGTTATCTTTCAGGAAAACTTGGTTTCAGGTCATTCTGATATGCCGTTCAACAGATATCGCAATTTTCGTGAAACCGCTCAACCTATATGGATCAAACGTATCGATTAATCAAGACCGATACAACTGACCGATATGATTCATATCGATTCGCCTAGACGGATACAACTGACCGATACGCTACCAGACTGAGGACCATTTATTTACAATTTTGCTATTTTCGCTTAGACTCCTATAAATACTTAAAATCCCTAATTTCTGGGGACACATGCTTTTATCCATGAGTTCTTCTTCTCTTATCTAGATTTTGAATAACTTTGTATTTGAATCTTTGCTTATTTCAATATTTGTTTGCATTTTTATTGATCTTTTGTCTTCCTAATCATGATTAACTATCTTTTCTTCATAGATTTGATGGTTTTCACCATGATTAGTGAGTAGTTTGCTTTAGGTTTGAGATTAGGGCAGATGGGGTGATTTTAGTGATTGTTTATGTTGATTAGGGCTTAGATCTTCTCATTCCCTTTCTTATATGATTGTGCTTAATGCTTAGTACCTCTTTGTTGGAGAAGTTGATTTTAGGGTTTTCACATGCACACCAAGTGTTTGATGAAATTCCTGAATGAAGTTCAATGCTTGAAAATGGTGTTCTGATAATCATGAGTCTTTCCATCTATCATTTCTTGCTTGAATGTGCTTATTGCTTAGTACCATATTGATGAGAAATTGCATTTAGACATTGATTATGCATGAGAATGTGAGTTGATGTTTGATATATCATTTAAGAGACTAGTAAACCTAGCCTAAGAGATTAGATGTCTAGCATGCTAATTGGTTTTATGGAAGTTGATTTTAATGCTTGATGATTATGTGTTGGAGTAAAGAGATTTATCTTGAATATGTGATTAGAAAAGGGATTGATGCCAAGAGATTGGAATAGGCTATATTAGTGTTCCTTACTTAAGGTTGAGTGTTTAGAATTGCTTGTTTTGATCACACTAGACATGAACATGAATCACCCTATCACCATTGCCTTGATCTTGAACCATTTTTTAATCTTTGAAATTTAGTTTTACTTTGTTTTAGTTCCGCTTTTACTCTGTTTATGCTCTGTTTCTCTTTGCCATTACTCCTCTTTAATTGCTTCCTTTTGCTTTCTTTTGCTTCTTTAATTGCTTTCTTTTGCTCCTTTGCTTGATCATTTAGGTTGTTAGACTTCTAAAACTATATTTATCTACTTGAATTAAGAGCTCTATTGTATTCCTACTATTTCATTCTCTCCTTTTGGATTGATAAAACCCTATGATATACTACAACTGATTAGGACAAGCTTGGGTAATTGAATTTAGTCCCAAAAAGCCTTGTCTCATATAGCAGCAAGGGTATCAATCCTACCTAATAAGCAGGAAGAACACTAGGAATGCAAGAGTAAAGCAAATCTAAGCAAATCGGGTAAATGATTGGTAAAATCGATCAAAACTAAATGCAATGACCAAATGAAATGCAAAACAATTTTAAAATCGCTGGAAGAGGGTTAATAACTACTAGACGAAAACAGAGACCCTACAATGCAAATCTACTAATAACTAAAAATCGAGCACTGAATTGGGTAAAACAGGACATTTCTAGCAACCTAGATGAACAACTTCAAATGAACCAAAGATGCAACTTTATGACAGGATAATGATAAACAGAGGGTTTCAAATGATAAAAAGAGAGGATCTAAGGTTGAGGGTCATATTCAAGAGGTTCAAGATTCAAGCCTTGGGTGTGAAAACATAAATCTACTCTTTAAAGAGCTATCTCTAAGCCTTGAGAAACAATAAGCTAGGGTCATCCATGGCATGTGGTATGACTCCCTTCTTCAATCTCTTCTCCAAACCCATGGTTTTTGGTGGAAAAAGAGATCGAAGAGCATGGACTACAGATCTCAAATGGTGGCTTAACTAACCCCTTCTACAACCATGGCGTTTGGGAGAGGATAGATTAGTCTCTAGGATCTGGTTATCTAGGATATCTGAATCCGGTCAGGGTAAGACAGCCTTGGAATAATAGAGATCTTTTCAAAGACTCTCTAAGCCTTAAGACCCCAAATCCTAGAAGAGAAAGAATGAAGAACAAGAAAAACTTCCAAAAGCTTAAACCTTTAACCCTTGAATCGCCCCAACCCCAAATCCAGAAGAAAACTACTCACTACTCATGTTTGAAACCGATTGAAAAGCAAGAGAAAGAAAGCTAAACATGAACAAGCAATAGATTAAAGGAAAAATACTTGATATTCAAAAGATTCAAAGTTCAAAACATGAAAAACTCATGAACAACGATAATGGCCGATAATCGCCTAAGAGAAAACTCTAAAAGAAAAGACAAAGCGTGGATAACAGAAAGTGATTGCCTCCTTTTCCTAAAATGGCCAAACAACTCAAAATGGTCCCCTCAATAGATGCCAAAAGCCAGCTGGTCGGATAAGGCTCCAGAGATCGATCTCGAGATTGATCAGTTCACTCGATCTTCTTCACGGATCGCCTTCTTCTGCTCGATCTTGAAGTCGATCTGGTTGGATGGATCGAGCACTTCCTTCGATCTTCTACTTGATCCTTGGATGATCGAGTCGTGGTCTCGATCTGGCTCTCGTTCTGCATGGCGTCATTCACGTCCGTACTCCAGATCGATCTCCTCTCTCGATCTTGGTCTCGATCCTTCCCCTTGAATCGACTTGGGTCACTCGATCTTCTGGTCGATCTCGTCTAGCTCGACCTGCCTTGCTCGATCCGCTACTCGATCTCGGGTCCTTTGCATGCATGGCCGAGTTCTCCAAGTGTCCACAAGCTTCGTTTTGATCCTCCTCACGTCCACATTACCTCCACAACTCCAGAGTGCTCCAAACAACCTGATAATGATGCAAAAGTGCAAGAAATATGAAAAATGCGAATGCAAAGAGACCTAGGACCTAAAATGCAACAAATGGAAGAAACTAGCCTATAATGCAAGATGAATGCATGAAAAACTATCCTAAATACATGCAAAATATGCAAAATATATGGTAATATCAACTCCTCCAAACTTGCCTTTTGCTTGTCCTCAAGCAAACAAAATTCAAGAAAGGAAGAGAAGTTGAAAACGGGAGTTCAAAACAAAAGATGTCAATGGAAAAACTGATTCAATGCCCAAGTTATAAGTTATAAGATGCACAGAGGTTGTTCTACTTTAAAAGCTTTAGCGATACTCATCAAAGCAAACAATAAACTCTAGCTTAGCCTACACAAGCATTCAAATCAACCAACTCCTTAACATTCATTAAGCGGTAACCAATGGATCTAGTTTGTGCATATCAAGAGAAAGCATTTGGTCAAGCGACATGGTCATGAGATGAAGATGATCTCATTCAAATAAGGGTTTAAAAATTCAGGGGATCACTCAGTGAAAGAATCCTATCTTTGGCAAAATGTTAAAGGTAAAGGCACACTTATGCATGCAAGTTAAAGCTCCCTTCTACCCTTTTTACCCAAGATTATCCTAAAAACTTATAAAACCCCAAGTGTTCCCCTTTTGTTTGTGGTTGACTTTCCCAAAGTGTACAAGTAAGGCTTGTCCCTAAATCTACCCTTTCCCAAAGCGCTTGATCTCTTCATCTTTCTCAATTGGGGGAAACTCCTTCTTCTTCAATCACTGTGGTTGACTTCCCTTTATTTGAACTTACTCTCCTTTGTTGTATGCTTGGCGCCTTTTTCATCGCCTTTGGTGGATGGCTCAATCTGATTTTCTTCTTTTTAAATGAACTTTTGTAAGCCTTGTTGCTGCTGGCGCCTTTCTATTTTAACACTAAGAGCATTCATTTTTCTATTTTACTTAACCACAAACGATATGTTTCCCCTTTTGCTACAAATCCCATACTTCCTCTTCTTTTGTAAAGATGAAAACAGAAAACACTTAAACCACTTAAACAACCCTTTTCCCAAACTCCTAACCTAATACCAAGCTCAAAATGCAAGCTGGTGTCTACAAGGGAGCTTCTCCTTGCCAGCCTTATTCCTAACACGTTTTGCTAAGATAGGATAGAAAATTATGCAATATAAGGCCTCACAACTCACGCAAAAGTGTTTAGGTCTGAAAGAAGGTTCAGTTTAAGGCGAGGTTAACTAAACCATGATGATGAGGATCAGCTACTTGGATTAACAAGAGTGGTAAGAAGGGAAGAAGATAATCCAAGTATGTATAAAGGTAAGCCATGCAATCACTCTCAATGCACAAACAAGATAATTCAATGTCAAAATTATGGTTCTACTAAGATGGAGTTGGCATCAAATCAAAGCGAGTTTCAACATAAGGCTAGAGTATCAAATGCAAGTAATCAAAGTATGGTGCAGCCTTAACATCAAACTCACTAGATGCAATCAAACAACAAACAACCAAGGCATTCAAAACAGTTCAAACATTAACAACTTAACAAGTGTTTATCATTCACTCCCTATGAATATGCAACAACCTAAATGATTTTAAAAATTCTAGACTCAATCCTAAAATTTTTAACAATGCAAATGCAAACTACATGAAGTTTTTTGAAAATATTTTAAAATTTTATCATATTTTTCTTCTTTTCTATGCCTTACATGATGCATGATGACTCAAAGGATGATTACAGAAAATAAGATCAAAGAAAACATGTCAAACACACCACACACTCCCCCAAACTTGAATGACACCGTCTCAGTGGCAAACAAATCCAAGAGGAGTCAAAACACAAAGCAAAAATTTAAAAAGATGCATGGTACATACAATGGTTTGGTTGTTGGTACCTCAGAGCTAAGTAAGGCGGGAGCTTGAGGTTGCTCCAGACTTCTTGCTCTTCTTAGGAGTGTCTTGGCTATCTCCTTGCCTTTCTCCATGCTCGTTTCCTCATGAAGAGATACATGTGCAGCTTGGTTTGTTTCTTGGGGCTCACGGATCTTTATCCCACCAGTCGATCTTCTCCTCTTATCCGGCTGCTCAACCTCTACGCTTGAAGTCTTCTTAGGAGGGCTCCCTTGAAGTGCTTTGACCTTCTTGGCAAGCTTCTTGATCATCTTGCCTTGCCATTTGTTGATCTTGCGCTGCATCTCAACGATTGAAGCAAGGAATTTCTCGGCTTTGGTTTTTGGCTCGAAGTCAAGCGTGGGGAGAACAAAGCTCTCGGGCATCTCAGCATCGGATGTAGGGGACTCTGAACGTGGGCGAGTGGCTTGTGTGGGTGCGGCTGTGCCTCCCAGAGGTGCAAAGCACTCCTCAACACTTGGCAGAAACTCCACATTGCCGACACCTAGCAGCTCCGTTTCTTCTTTGTTCGGCAAGATGCACACTCTCTTCTCATTCTCACAATCATAGAACAAGTATGCAAATAATCCCTCAGCTGGCGTGCATCCCAAGCTTTCTGTGTTCCTCATGTAAACCTCATCCATATAAGCTCTCTCCGCGCAAGGGACAAAGTCCGGAAGGGTACACCAGCTTGAAAAAACATTGGTGTAAGGAAGCCTCCTATAAGCGCCAAGCTTGCCTTGCACCTCATTGCCCACACCTTGTACTTGAGTAGAGAGGAAGCCAAGATGCATCCGTAGTTAACATCATATCCGAGCTCGTTCTCCATTGGCTCGTCGTTCTCCATAGGATCGCACAGAAGATGCTTAACGCCTTGGAACAAGAAACACAGCTCGTTCTTGGTGACTGTGGGAGCCACGGACCGTCCAGTAAAGGTGTTGGCGATGAGCTTGAGCGTGTATCTTAGCACAGGGCTGCAGACTCTCTTGATCTTGGCCGTGTTTGCCTTGTAGTCATCGTTGCTGATCAGATCCCACAAGTCGTTGGCTTGAGTGAAAAGAGGAAACTCGACGAGCTTGGCAGTAGCTTTAAGGCCGTACGCTTGGCATAGCTCGGTGATGGAGAGGTGATCAGCCTGTCTCCTTATCTTGAAGGTGATGTGACCTTGAGAAGGAGTGGGGAGACTTGGATTCTCGTAAGTAAACTCCAAAGTGGCAAGGAAGTCTAAGGTGCCTCGGGATACGTTGGGCAATCCATCCTTGACAAGCACCGGAGCCCAATGTTCTTGAGAAGCTGAACAAAGTCTCCCAAGATCCCCATCTTAGCCAACAGATCCCTTCTTGCGAACTTTGTGGGATCGAACCTTAGCCGTTCCAGCCGTTTCTTGGCTTGTTTCTCCTCCTTTGTCCATCTGACCCTCTCCTGGACCACTTCTTGTGTTCCCTCTCCCTGTGTTGTCTCTTCTCTGGTTCTCTTTAAAGCCATTAGTACCTGAAACGCGATTCTCAAAGAAGAGGATGAGTAAAGGTGGCGAATGCGAGAGAGAGACAAGGTAGAAGGGAAAACTTGTAACAATAAACCTAGAATTTTGGGGAATTTATAAAAATTGTAGTTAAATAATAGAGAAGAAAATCTAGAGATAGGATTAAATCTAGAAATTTTCCTAATATCTAGCTATTTCTAAAAATTATCTTAACTCCCTAACAACTACAATCATCCTAAACATAACAAAAGACAATTTTCCAAAACATTTTTAAACAAGAAATCTATAAACCGAAAATACCTTTTGAAAAGGAAGAGTGCATATGCTAAAAGCTTTAAAGACAGAACTCACACTCTTTCTTTACATTGAAAACGGTTTCGAACACAAAAATGAGAGAGTGTGAATGCATGTAAATATAAAGGCTAACAAAACCATGAGCAAAACAAGTGGTTTCTGACAAAAGTTTGGTCAAGGCACATCTTTCATGGTCAAAGATGCTTGCTTTGACCACAATTCAAATTTAAAAACCAGAGGGAAAGAAGAAAAGAGGGAAAAAATTTACTTACCTCGGCACGAGATCGAGTCTATTTGGTCGATCTAGGACTCGATCTCATGCCCATGTTGACTAGGATCGAGAGGGTTAATCGATCAGGGACTCGATTCAGATTGCATCGAGTCTTAGATCGATTATGCCCCCTCGTTCCATGATTTTTGGTCACTCAGGCTATGCTCCTTGGACCAAGCCACATGATCGATTTGGGGGTCGTTTGGGCAAAGATTGAGTGGCAGATTGGTAGACTGATCGATCTAACCTCGAGGATGGAGTGAGGTCAGTCGATCCACACCTCGTTTGCATTTTAAGCTAAATGTATGGGTGGTTTATCCTCTCATGATCGACTAACTCACTCGATTGTCTACTTGATCTCGTCTAGATCGACTGACTCCTCTCGATTCACTAGCTCGATCAAGTAAAGATCGAGCCAGGATAAGTCGATCTAGCACTCGATCTCTAGCCTATACTTCTCCTTACTCGCCTCTTTTGACTCCTAGATCATGGTCTACAATCCCTTATCCTTTCACCTACACACTTAAACATAAAAAGCATAAAATTGAAATAGAAAGAAAGCAAAAATATGTACAAGATAGACATGGGAATGCCTTCCAAGTGCGCTTTCTTTAACGTCTATAGCTAGACTATACTTGGTTTAGGCCTGACGTGGGTCTTGGAGAAGCATGGTGGTGCTCTCCTTGCTGCAATCACTCGCCAAGTAGGGCTTGACTCTGTGCCCATTAACCGTGAAAGCATTACCACTCTTGCCAACCAATGTAACCGCTCCATAGGGTAGAACTTCCTTGATCTCAAATGGTCCACACCATCTAGACTTGAGCTTTCCAGGGAACAGCTTCAACCTATAGTTGTAGAGTAGCACCAGACTGCCTTCTCTTAACTCCTTATAAACCAGCTTCTCGTCATGAACCGCCTTGGTCCTTTCCTCGTAGATCTTAGCACTCTCGTAGGCATCTAACCGTAGTTCATCAAGCTCATGTAGTTGAATCAACCTCTTCTCCTGCGCCGTCTTGAGACTGAAGTTCAGCTGCTTCACGGCCCACAATGCTCTATTCACCAACTCAACAGGAAGATGATATGCCTTGCCGTATAGAAGAGTGAAGGGAGTGGTACCAAAAGGAGTCTTGAAAGCGGTCCGGTAAGCCCATATAGCATCACCTAGTTTAACCGCCCAATCCTTCCGAGTTACTCCTACGGTCTTCTCTAGGATAACCTTGATCTGTCTATTCGAGACCTCTACTTGCCCACTAGTTTGTGGGTGATAAGGTGTTGCTACATTGTGCTTCACTCCATACTTCTTCAAGAGGCTTTCAAACACTTTGTTGATGAAGTGGCTCTCCCCATCACTGATCACTACTTTTGGAACTCCAAACCGTGAGAAGATGATGGTCTTGAAGAGTTTAACCACCACCTTTGAGTCGTTAGTTGGGGAAGCTATAGCCTCAACCCACATAGACACGTAATCGACAGCCATCAAGATGAACTTGTTGCCGTAAGAAGATGGGAATGGACCCATAAAATCTATCCCCCAAGCGACAAAAACATCAACTTCAACGACTGGCACATGAGGCATCTCATTCCTCTTCGTGATGTTTCCAGCTCTTTGACATGCTTCACAAGACTTAACAAACTCATGAGCATCCTTGAATAGCGATGGCCACCAAAACCCGGCTTGTAAGACCTTTGTTGCCGTCTTGAAATAAGCAAAATGTCCTCCATATGACAAACCGTGGCAATGTAGAAGGATGTCCTACGCTTCCTCTCTTGAAACACATCTTCTATACAAGTTGTCTACTCCCCTCTTGTACAAGTAAGGCTTGTCCCAAAAATAATGAGAGATGTCTATCATGAACTTCTTCTTGTGGTAGTGGTCAAGATAAGTAGGTTCCTCTCCACAAGCTAAGAAGTTCACTATATCAGCATACCAAGGCAGGTTCTCTTCTCTCAAAGCCAAAACATCTTCAAACTGATCCTCTAGCCGTGTGCATACAACCGTGTTGATCATCATGAGTTGCTCTTCAGGAAGTGAATCATCCAAGGGTAAAGCTTCATTCACTCTTATCCTAGAAAGGTGATCAGCAACACCATTCTCTATCCCCTTCTTGTCTTTTATCTCCATATTAAACTCTTGTAGAAGGAGAATCCACCTTAAGAGCCTCGGCTTGGTATCCTTCTTAGAGTAGATATACCTCAATGCCGCGTGATCAGTGTATACAACAACCTTAGAGCCTACCAAGTATGAACACAACGGCCAGCAACTCCTTCTCGGTTGTAGCGTATCTCACTTGCGTGTCATACAAGGTATGACTGGCGTAGTAGATAACATGAAACCTCTTGTCTTTCCTCTGACCAAGAACAGCTCCCACGGCGTAGTCACTCGCGTCGCACATGATCTCGAAGGGTAAGCTCCAACCTGGTGCTTGTACTATAGGTGCCGTGACAAGAGCCTCCTTGATGGTCTTGAAGGTGTTAAGTCATTTCTCAGCAAAGACAAAGTCAACTTCCTTGCATAACAACCATGTAAGAGGGCGAGCTATCTTGGAGAAATCCTTGATAAACCGCCTGTAGAAGCCAGCGTGCCCCAAGTAACTCCTTATCCCCTTGACATTAATTGGCGGCTCAAGACTCATCATGACCTCAATCCTTGCCTTGTCAACATCTATCCCTTGCTCAGATATCTTGTGACCGAGTACAATCCCTTCCTTTACCATGAAGTGACACTTCTCCCAGTTCAGCACCAAGTTTGTCTCCTTACATCTCTTAAGTACCTTGCAAAGATTCAACAAACAAGCAGAAAAGGACGTACCATATACAGAGAAATCATCCATAAACGCTTCTACCATCTCCTCTCTAAGTTCAGAGAAGATCGACATCATGCACCTTTGAAAGGTTGCTGGTGCATTACATAACCCAAATGGCATCCTTAGATATGCGAAGGTACCATAAGGGCATGTCAAAGTTGTCTTCTGTTGATTGTTAGGATGGATTGGTATTTGAAAGAAACAACTATAACCAGCAAGAACACAATAGTATAGATGATTAGCAAGTCTCTCAAGCATTAGATCAATAAAAGGAAGAGGAAAATGATCCTTTCTAGTAGGTTGATATTACCATATATTCTGCATATTTTGCATGCATTTAGAATAGTTTTTCATGCATTCATCTTGTATTATAGGCTAGTTTATTCCATTTGTTGCATTTTAGGTTCTAGGTCCCTTTGCATTCGCATCTTGCATGTTTCTTGCATATATGCATCATTATCAGGTTGTTTGGAGCACTCTCGATTTGAGGAGCTTATGTGGACGTGAGGACGACCAGAATGGAGCTCGTGGACACTTGGAGAACTTAGCCGTGCATGCGAAGTACCTGAGATCGAGTTGCTGATCGAGCAAGGCAGGTCGATCTAGATGAGATCGACCAGAAGATCGAGCGGCCCAAGTCGATTCAAGAGGAAGGATCGAGACAGGAGATCGATCTGGAGTACGGACATAAATGACGCCATGCTGCTCAAGATCCAGATCGAGTTCCCAACCCGATCATCACAGGACCGACTCAAAGATCGACCAAAGCCATCTGATCTAAGAAGACGATCGAGCCAGAGATCGAGTGACCCGAATCGATCCCAGACAAGCCTTATCCGTCCAGCTGTCTTTGGCGGCTAGCGAAGAGGGGACCAGTTAACGGTTTAGCCATTTTTGGCAAAAGGAGCCATCACTTTTTATCATCTTCATTCTGTCTTTTTGTTTTCTCTCTAGCTTAGACGATTTCGCCATTGTTGAACATTTAAAGCTTTTCGTGTTTTTGAACCTTTGGATATTTCCATATTAAGGAAGTTTTTCCTTTAGTCGTTGGTTGATCATGCTTAGCTTTCTATCTATTGCTTTTGCTTTGATTTTAATCATGTGTAGTGAGTAGTCTTTTTGGGTTTTTGGGGTTGAGGCGATTCAAAGGGGTTGAAAGGGTTTAAAGCTTTGTGTTTTCTTTGTTCTTCATACCTTCTCTTCTAGGATCTTGGGGTCATAAGGCTTAGAGAGCCTTGGAAAAGGTCTCTATGATTCCAGGGCTGTCTTACCTTGACAGGATTAAGATATCCTAGAAAACCAGAACCTAAAGGCAAATCTTTTCTTCCCCACATGCCATGGTTGTAAAGGAGATTAGTTAGGTCATTATTTGAAATCTGTTTTCCTTGCTCTTCGATCTCTTTTTCCACCAAACGCCATGGGTTTGGAGAAGAGATTGAGGATTTGAACCATATCACACGCCATGGATGGTTCTTGTTTTTTTTCAAGGCTTAGAGAAACCTCACAAGTGAGTAGATCTAAATGTTTTCAAACCAAAGCATAAACCTTAAGACCCTTGAACATGACCCTCGACCCTAAACCCTCCTTTTTAAGATATTAAAACCTCTGTTCACTATTCGCTTGTCATTTAGAATGCATCTTGTTCATTAGAAGTCAATCGCTATAAGTTTTTTGTTAGATTGATCCATTCTGCTCGATCCAGTGCTCGATCCAGTGGTCGATTCACTGGTCGATTTTTAGATCTTAATAGCTTTGCATTTTTAATCTTTTTCTTGTTCCTAGTGGTAGTTAACCCTCTTCCATGGATATTAAAATTGTTTTGCATTGCATTAGATCGTTGTATTTAGTTTTCCTCGATTTCACCAATCATTTATCTATTTCGCTTAGATTTGCTTCATCCTTGCATTCTTAGTGGCTCTTCCAGCATCCTAGGTTGGATTGATTTCTCTTGCACACTGTACTACATCATAACATGTTGCTTGAGTTTTGATAACCTCCTGCTTGCATCAATATAATCCTGTTATCAAATGGCGCCGTTGCCATCTTAGGATTGTTAGGAAGCATTAAGATTTGGGGTTTAGTAAAGACTAAGCCTTTACTTTTAGTTTGGCTACAAATCACTTTCTCTTCACACTTGTGTTTTTCAGGTACATGAATTTGCGTTCTAGGGTGACAACAATCTTTTTACACCCCTGGACAATATTCACCAACTCGGACATTCAAGAACAAGAAGAGCAAGAGATCAAGCTAAAGCTTTTGAGGAGATTGTTCAAGCCGGTTCAGTAGACTTTGCAACAATGGCTGAGCAAGAACATCCTGAGGGACCTCCAATAGCTCACGGTGCTGTAGGAAGGGGCAATGGAAACCCTAACCACGCAGCTAGACCCCCACGGATCATTGGTCCCGGAGATGCTCCTAATACGCATCACAATCGCTTTGGGATCACTCCTCCACCAGTACAGAACAACAACTTCGAGATTAAGCCAGGGTTCATCTCTATGGTTCAGAATAGCAAGTTCCATGGGCTGGAAATGGAAGACCCCTTGGAGCATCTTGACAATTTTGAGCAAGTTTGTGGGATGATAAAGATCAATGGTATCTCGGAAGATGCATTGAAGCTCCGGCTCTTCCCATTTTCTTTCGGAGACAAGGCTAGGCATTGGGAGAAAACCCTTCCACAAGGCACCATTACCTCTTGAGATGAGTGTAAGAAGGCTTTCCTCTCAAAGTTCTTCTCTAGCACAAGAACAGCAAGGTTGGGAAGTGAGATCAGCGGCTTCACTCAAAGGCAGAATGAGACATTCAATGAACCCATGGAGAAATTCAAAGACTATACCATTCAGTGTCCTCACCATGGCTTCAGTGAAGAGACTCTCCTAAGCACAATCTACCGTGGAGCCTTACCCAATATCAGAATGTTGCTTGACAAGGCTAGTAAAGGCAACTTTCTTGGTCAAGAAGGAGAAGAGGGTGTGGAGTTAATCGAGAACTTGGCTTTAAATGATGGTAACTACGCTGAAGACTATGACCGTGCACCAAGAGGATCTGAGCTAGAGTCTCACAAGAAAGAGCTTAAGTCATTGCATGAGAAGATTGACAAGTTGGTGCTTGCAAACCAGAAGCATGTACACTTTGTGGGTGAAACCGAAGAGGTCTTAGATGAGTTAGACTTTAGTCAAGAAGAAGCTAACTGGATTGCCGGTCAGAACTACAACAAACCTCAAGGATAGTCACAAGGGTACCAAGCCAACAACAATCTCTCTTACCGAAGCACAACTATTGAGAACCCTAAAGACCAAGTGTACCCCCTTCAGCAAGCAAAGCCGTTTGTTCATTACAACAAGGGTTTTCAAGCGAATAGTGGCTTTCAAGGGCAGAGGCAAGATAACATCCAGGGTAAGCAGCAGCAAGGCAACAAAAGCTACACTCCTATGTTTCCTCCCAGCTTTGTTCCTCAACAACAACAAATGCAACCGCAACAACAAGATCCGGTCCAAGCTATGTTCCAGCAGTTGCTTCAAGGTTAAGCTTCAACTAATCAGAAGTTTGCCGAGATGAACAATCGCCTTGACTCCTCTCTCACTGACGTCTCAACTTAGATTACAAACCCGAACAACAAGATCAAACAGTTAGAGAAGGGAAAAGCTACTACAAGCGGTCAAAGCAGCTTACCGGGCAAGTGTGAGCAGAATCCCAAGGAATACGCCAATGCCATTACACTAAGAAGTGGCAAAGAACGTCCACCGTGAGTTGCTCCTAAGAACAAAGAGGACATTGTAGACCAAGAGGGGGAGGATAAGCTTTCAGCTGATGAGGAGATTAACTTTGATAATGTGTGGATTAAGAGACCAAGAAAGGGTAAAGATGTAGCCGTAGAGAAGAAATTGGAGCAGGCTACTAAAGAGAAAGATGTTTATCTGCCTCCACCGTATGTACCTAAGCTTCCTTTTCCTGGCCGATTCAAGAAACAGCTGATAGAGAAGCATAGACTCCTTTTTGAGAAGCATCTAAAGGATGTAGAGATCAAGCTGCCTCTTGTGGATTGTCTAGCTATGATGCTGAAGTGTGCAAAGTTCTTCAAAGACACCCTTAGAAAGAAGAACAAGGAGAGTAAAGAATTCTTGGTGCTTAGTGAAGAGTGTAGTGCTATTATTCACAAGGAGATTGTCCCTAAGAAGCTAGGAGATCCGGGATCCTTCACCATTCCTTGTGCTTTGGGTCTATTGAAGTTTAAAAGCTGTTTGTGTGATCTTGGTGCAAGTATAAACCTCAGGCCCCATTCTATAGCAAAGAAGCTCGGTTTCACACGTTTCAAGGAGTGTAGGATCTCCCTTGTGTTAGCTGATAGGAGTGTGAGACTTCCAGTGGGTTTGCTAGAAGATCTTCCAGTGAGAATAAGTGATGTCAATGTACCAACCGACTTTGTTGTGCTTAAGATGGATGAAGAGCCTAAAGATCCGCTTATACTAGGAAGACCATTCCTTGAAACCGCCAAAGCAATCATTGATGTCAAGAATGGGAAGATAGCTCTACACTTGGGCAAGGACATCAGGCTGGATTTTGATATCAATGAGGTCCTGAATAAGCCAACCATAGAAGGACAAGCATTCTACATTGAAACGTTGAATGTTTTAGCCGACGAGTTACTTGAGGAGCTAGCACAAGAGGATCACTTGAAGCTGGCATTGACTAAGGAGCTAGGGGAGTTTGGTTTTCTGAGTAAGAGGACTCAAGAATACGTTCATCTCCTCGATTCTAGGAAAGTTGTGATGGAATATGAAGGCGAATGCCTAGAGATCGATCAGGAAATCGAGAAGATCACTCGATCCAGGACAGCAATCGACAAGAAGATCGAGGAGACTGGTCGATCCAGCAAAAAAAATCGATGGGAAGATCGAGAGAAGCCAATCGATCAGTTCAGAGAACGACTCAGCAGCTCGATCTCCTGCTCGATCCACATCAAATCGAGGTTATGAATCGTGTGAAGTTGCTCGATCCGGACCAGAACGAGTGGAAGATCGACTGGTTGACTCGATCTCGGAGGAGACAACAGTTCAAGAAGGCAGTCTAAAGGCTCATGTCTCGGGTTCTAAGGAGGCTACTGAGGATGGGAACGTCAACAAGAGCCACGAGGAGGACTGGAGCGAGCTGCTAGCCCCAACGGTGGACCTAAAGGAGCTCCCAAAAGGGCTAAGATTTTCTTGAAAATTGTTTTAAGCTCATGAATTGTTTCAAGGCCCTAGTTAGTAGTTCTTTGATGCATTGTTCACTCTTTGAAAGTAAGCTCTAACCATACTTGGATCATGTGTTTTGATTTTCGTGCCTTAAGTTGAACGTTCATGAATTGAATCCTATCCTAATAAGTGAGAACCTTAATCTGATCTTTAATTGTCATACTTATGCATTTGAAAATGAACACATGGATCATATACATATCTAGGCTCTCTTCCTCCTTTCACCACTCTTTTGTGAGCCTAATTAGAACTCCCACCATCACCCTTACCCTACTTTCAAGCCAAATTCTCTTGTGTGATATAATTGTGAGGCCTCTTTCTGGTTTGAACTTGGCATAACGTGTTACGTCTAGGCGACATGATTAGGCTCTCATTTGATTGCTAGCTTTGCATTTTGAAGCTAGTTTTAGGCTTAGGTTAGGTTTGGGGTTCATGGGGGATGTTTATTTTGCTTACTTGTTTTCGGTTTCAAAAGAGTTTGGTGTTTGAAGTAAATGAAAAGGTTTTAAGTGGAAGGCTCACTGTTTTTAGAAAAATTAAAAGCTCTAGTTTAATTCAGAAGATAGCTATCAAAGAAAAAGAAAAAGAAAAGAAAAGAGCCAAAGGGCCAAATGTTTAAAAAGAAAAGAAAAAAAAATGATGGGTAGTGAGCTATTAAAAGGAAAAGAAGAGAGCTAAATGTGTTTTCAGCCTTTCCACTAGCCAAAAGAGTTTTAAGATGATGCTTTGATTTGGATTTTTGCTAAGCGAATTGCTTTGTTGATGAGGGTAGTCTCTAAGAGGGTGACTGAGCTGAAAAGAAAAGAAATGAGAGGGGTTTTAGGATCATTGTTAGTATATATGGGTAGATGAGAGTCTAGTCATGTATGCATCAATTGCCTTTACCTTTAGCATTATACATAAGTTCATACCTTTTTTGAGAGAAACCATTTTATTGGAGAACCATTTAAATGAGATCATTCTAGTCTCATAGCCTTTATCCTTAGCCAAATGTGTTCGGCTTTAAAATGCATAGGTGTGATTCACGGTTTTGATCTTAATGAATGTTAAAGGATAGGATTCTTGGATTGTTTGGGATATGAGAGTCATGATTTGGAAATTCATTATGTGATGAGTATGACTAAGTTCTTTTGAGTATGAGTGTGTGCATTGCATCTTAGGATTAAGAACTAGGACCATTGAAATTGATTCATTTGAAAAACACTTTTGCAAGAAGCTTAAACCCCCGTTTTTAAAACCTCTTCTCCTTTCTTGAATTTTGTTTGCTTGAGGGCAAGCAAAAGCCAAGTTTGGGAGAGTTGATATTACCATATATTCTGCATATTTTGCATGCATTTAGAATAGTTTTTCATGCATTCATCTTGCATTATAGGCTAGTTTGTTCCATTTGTTGCATTTTAGGTTCTAGGTCCCTTTGCATTCGCATCTTGCATGTTTCTTGCATATATGCATCATTATCAGGTTGTTTGGAGCACTCTCGAGTTGAGGAGGTTATGTGGACGTGAGGAGGACCAGAATGGAGCTCGTGGACACTTGGAGAACTTATCCGTGCATGTGAAGTTGATATATCATGGTTTTTGCTAGTTTTTGACCATGATATAAGTCTTGTTTATAGAGTCTTTTTGGTATTTTTCGAGTCCTATAGAGTCTTTGCATGTCTAGGTACAAATGGAGCATAATTGTAAATTCTGGAACTTTTTGGAGCTATACTGAAGTTGATGCTGAAAGGACCAAGTCGGAGGGCATTAAAGAGCAGGGTGTTGATCGACACCCACCATGTGGTGTCGATCGACACCGGTCGTGGTCGCGAAGAAGTATGAAAACTCATTAGAAGAAATTGCAACTTATCCCAGAAGTTCTCACTATTTGCACTTTTGCCCCAGTTCGTGTTTAGACTTGTATTTAGGGTTTCTAAGCCATTGTTAGGCTATCATTCTGATTATCATTGAGACTAAGAGAGAGATTTGATTGAGAGCTTTTGGGGAGACAAATCCATACTCTGTAGAGAAGAATTTCGAATCCCTTCATCTTTTACTCTATATTCTTAATGCAATTCTATTCAGTCATGATTTGTGTTTCACTTGCTATGACTGAGTAATCTGCTAGTTAGGTTTTGGGTTATTCAAAGGTTGATAATGAATTGTTAAGACTACAAAACAGGAAGGATAAATCATTTGGATCTTAATCGAGATTGCTTTAACACTGATTTTAAGATTGATCACCTAGAAATCAGATCTTAAGTTGTTTAATAGATGTGGAAACATTGTTAATCACCAGAACTATCTTAGATGAGCAAAATAACTAGTTCCAAAAGAATTTGGATTAGTGATTTTGTGAACATATCGAACCTGGTCTATAATGCATGTTTAGGTTGTTAGAATTTCCAAAGGAATTTGGAATTCTAGAATATAATCATAGTTAATCTCTGCGACGGAAGTTGATTGGTTTTACATTAGTGTTTCGAGTTCTAGAACGGTTTTAAATAATATTCCTTTCAGTTCGTAGTCTGCGATTTATGTCAACCTGCGAATTTCCCATTGCCTAGCGTCTTGTCTTCTGATTTTAAGAACCTACAATCCGCCCCTGACATCATTACTTTCATTGTTATTTTATTTTCATTTCATTATCGATTGCTTAGCTTTAGTTGAATCTAAAATATGTTGAGTGATAGCCTTAAGTCCTTGTGGATTCAATCCCTAAGTACTACAGTGATCTCTTAATTTGAGAGAGTAGCTCTAAGGGTTAATTTGAGCATATCAGAAGTACCTGAGATCGAGTTGCGGATCGAGCAACGCAGGTCGATCAGAAGATCGAGCAGACCAAGTCGATTCAAGAGGAAGGATCAAGACCAGGATCGAGAGAGGAGATCGATCTGGAGTACGGACGTGAATGACGCCATGCAGATCGAGATCCAGATCGAGTTCCCCACCCGATCATCACAGGATCGACTCAAAGATCGACCGAAGCCATCCGATCCAAGAAGACGATCGAGCCAGAGATCGAGTGATCCGAGTCGATCCCAGACGAGCCTTATCCGTCCAGCTGTCTTTGGCGGCTAGCGAAGAGGGGACCAGTTAACGGTTTAGCCATTTTTGGCAAAAGGAGCCATCACTTTTTATCATCTTCATTCTGTCTTTTTGTTTTCTCTCTAGCTTAGGCGATTTCGCCATTGTTGAACATTTTAAGCTTTTCGTGTTTTTGAACCTTTGGATCTTTCAATATTAAGCAAGTTTTTCCTTTAATCGTTGGTTGATCATGCTTAGCTTTCTATCTATTGCTTTTGCTTCGATTTTAATCATGTGTAGTGAGTAGTCTTTTTGGGTTTTTGGGGTTGAGGCGATTCAAAGGGGTTGAAAGGGTTTAAAGCTTTGTGTTTTCTTTGTTCTTCATACCTTCTCTTCTAGAATCTTAGGGTCATAAGGCTTAGAGAGCCTTGGAAAAGGTCTCTATGATTCCAGGGCTGTCTTACCTTGACAGGATTCAGATATCCTAGAAAACCAGATCCTAGAGGCTAATCTTTCCTTTCCCACACGCCATGGTTGTAAAGGGGATTAGTTAGGTCATTATTTGGAATCTGTTTTCCTTGCTCTTTGATCTCTTTTTCCACCAAACGCCATGGGTTTGGGGAAGAGATTGAAGAAGTGAACCATACCACACGCCATGGATGGTTCTTGTTTTGTTTTCAAGGCTTAGAGAAACCTCACAAGTGAGTAGATCTAAATGTTTTCAAACCAAAGCTTAAACCTTGAGACCCTTGAACATGACCCTCGACCCTAAACCCTCCTTTTTAGTATATTAAAACCTCTGTTCATCATTCGCTTGTCATTTAGCTTGCATCTTGTTCATTAGAAGTCAATCGCTATAAGTTGTTTGTTAGATCAATCCATTCTGCTCGATCCAGTGCTCGATCCAGTAGTCGATTCACTGGTCGAATTTTAGTTCCTAGTAGCTTTGCATTTTTAATCTTTTGCTTGTTCCTAGTGGTAGTTAACCCTCTTCCAGGGATTTTAAAATTGTTTTGCATTGCATTAGATCGTTTCATTTAGTTTTCCTTGCACATTGTACTACATCTTAACATGTTGCTTGAGTTTTGATAACCTCCTGCTTGCATCAATAAAATCCTGTTATTATAGTTGAATTGAGCTTCTTATAGTCTATACACATTCGGTGACCAGTTATGGTTCTAGTAGGAATCAATTTATCTTTTTAAATCTTAATGACTGTGATTCCCTCCTTCTTAGGCACCACGTGGACAGGAGAAACCCACGTGCTGTCACTGATGGGGTATATCACATCAGCCTCTAACAGTTTCTTAACTACTTCTTTCAAATTCGGGTTTAAGCGTCTTTGATCTTCAATAGAAGAAGAGTTTTCATTATCTAAGTGAATCCTATGAGTGCAAAGCATTGGTGAATTGATGTCACTTAGAGTGTACCCAATGGCCTTCCTATACTTCCTCAGCTCATTAAGGAGCCATGCAACTCATCATCACTTAAGTTTTCATTCACAATAACGGGATAAGTCTCATTAAGCCCTAAGAACGCATACCTTAGCCCTTCTGGGAGCTCCTTTAGGTCCACCTTTGGGGCTAGCAGCTCGCTCCAGTCCACCTCGTGGCTTGTGTTGACGTCTCTGTCCTCACTGCCCTCCTTAGAACCCGAGTCATGCGCTTTAAGACTGCTTTCTTGAACCGTCGTCCTCTCTGAGATCGAGTCATCCAGTCGATCTTCCACTCGTTCTGGTCCGGATCGAGTAACTTCACTCGATTCACCTACTCGATTTGATGTGGATTGAGCAGGAGATCAAGTCCCGGACTCGTTCTCTAAACTGATCGATTGGTCTCTCTTGATCTTCTCATCGTTCTCATTCCTGAATCGACCACCCTCCTCGATCTTCTTGTCGATTGCTGTCCTGGATTGAGTGATCTTCTTGATTTCCTGATCGATCTCTAGGCATTCTGTAGCATCCATATCCGAGAAAATGTGGAATAATCGTACCGGACAGGGCATTGTCCGAGGAATAATCGAGCCAAGAGTCGGATATTGGCAGGGAAATGGAGGTTCGGACTATGGTTGGGTGATGACCGAGGGAAAAGTTGGATGTGGGTTGGATAGCCGAGCCGGATGGACCATATCCGAAGGAAAACAGGGTCCAGTCCGTGGGAAATGGGATTTATCCGAGCGCAGTGGGATTTATCCGAGAGTCTGGGAGGCTAGTCCGAGTGTCAGTGGACTGTCTCCGAGGGAGAAAGGGAAACATCCGAGAGAAATAGAGGATTAACCGAGGTGGGACAAGTTGTCCGAGAGAAATAGGAATATCTGGGTGAAAAATGGAAAGAACCTCGGATAAGGGAGGTTTATCTGAGTGGGAAGGGATTTGGGCCATGGGCCAAGTGTTTGCAGGGAATATCGAGGGAATGGTCGAGCCGGTACAGGGAATAGCCGAGAGAATCGAATCGGACCGGGATAAAACTTACCGGAACCAAGAAAACGTCGGATAAGTTCGGGTTATCTAGGATTTTGCGAGTATTTAAGGGATTTTGAGATTTTTCTCGGGAGAGTTGTGTTTATTCGAGAGCAATAAAGCAAAGAAAGAGAATAGTCGAGAGAAAACCCTAAGAAAAACAGTTTATCCCGAGGACATCTGACAGAGATCAGGTTATCGCCGAGCAGAACCGACCGTCGCCGAGATAAATTGGTAAGCGATCGGATATTTCCCTAAGCGTTGAGTTTTCATCGGATAACCTCGAGCTAATAGCCTTATTTTGTGGGGTTTTTGAGGGAAAACAGAGTTTGGCCCGGAGAAAGGTGAATGGATCAAGAGATAGCCGAGGGGATCGTACGGGCAGCCGAGAGATTCTTAGGGAGATCGGATATCTTCGTTTTGGTGCGGTTTTCATCGGGATTTCTTCTGACCAATCTGTTTCCAGCCTTGTCTAAGGTGAGTGCGTTACTGTGGTTGGTGTCTAGGACCGTAGGATTGCTAGGGTTGAATGTTTGCATGTTGATTGTGTGATTTTCATGTTATGTGTTTAGAACTGATAAGCAATTCCTATGTTATGATATATTGGGGTGTTTACCGTGGCATAGATAATGTCTAGCTAGCCTCAGGGTAATCCGGATCATGTACTAGCTTAGGGGATGTGGGATTCTCGCTGAAGTAGACATGAGTCTTAAAAAGGGATTGAACTTGGTTGGTTAGGTTTGATGATCATGGCCGTTTGATATTGTTATGTTTATTGCGAATTGATTGTGTTGAATGTTGAATCCAAAAGTATGATTGCGTGTATGGTACTGACCAGGTGTTACGGGATGACCGTACTCACTAAGTATTTATGAAATACTTATGCCTCTCATCTTGAGTGTGCAGGTACTAAGCAGTAAAGGGGCGAGACCAGGCGGCAGTGATGGATATGGATGGATCGGGACTGGGTTTTATTTATGTTTAAGACGTTGTGCTTTGTCTTATGGCTTTGGTGTTTGATCGTTAGGTTGCTAGATGATCAGTTGTAATCTTTAGCGAACCTTGTGCTTTTATTTATGTTGAACCCCGAATCCTGTTAATTGATTTTATGCAAGTTAAATGAAAGAAATGAGTTGCTTTATATTCTGCTGTGTATTGATAAGAAAGAATAAGAATGAAGATCGTTAGTGAACCTTGTGATTTGATTTATGTGGAACCCCGAATATGTTTAAGTGTTTTTGAGAGTTAAATGAATGAAATGAGTTATTTATATTCCGCTGTGTATTGATAAGAAAGACTTAGAAAAATAAAGAAAAAGTTCGAAAATATGGCTAAGTATAGAAACGGACTTAGAGGATGTAGTGGGACACAGCCGCGGTACGGTTTACCGGGTTGGGTTACCACAAGTTGGTATCAGAGCGTTTTAACACTTCTAGGACTTAAATTGGTGACTGCTGTTGTTTGTTTCTTTGGGGTTTATGGGGGTCCGATCCATTCTTCACTGCCAAGGTCTCGCGGTAAGTTGTTGTGTGGTGTTGTGAAACATGTTTTGAGTTAGCTTCGGCTAACTGGTATTGTGTACTTGCAGATGGTTGATACCAGAAGAACCGTGAGAAACAATGGGGATAACCAGGCTGCGGGGTCTGTGAAATCAGTCAACGGTGATGTTGCTGAAAGGGCAAGGGAAGCCGAGAGACAGGCAGCTGCGGTTGTAATTGAGGCGGCTAGAGTGGCAGCCGTGGAAGCAGCAAGGAATGCTGCGGATGCGGAGAACGTGGCTAGGAATGCCGCGCGTGCAGCTGGGATTGCTGCGAATGTAGCACCAGTGGGGTTAGAGGCTGTGCTTGGGATGTTAGCACAAGTACTAGCTAGGCTACCTGCGGTGGCTCCTGCTCCGGCGGTTGCAGCAGCACCACAAGTAGTACCACCGGTGGGGGTTCACGCGGATGTGATTGGGGAGGAAGCGGACTAAGTGGAGAGGGTTCCGAGTTACCTTAAGGTTTTGGATCACATGGTGCGGTTTGGAACCAAGTTCTTTGCTGGAGGTTCTACACCGATCGAGGCAGATGAGTGGAGGATGAGACTGGAACGGAATTTTGAGTCTATCCGATGTCCAGAGGGTTACAAGAGAGACATAGCCGTGCACTACTTGGAGGGTGATGCACACACGTGGTGGAAAGGAATCGTTGGAAGGCTGGTAAATACGAATTGTTCATATGAGACATTTTCAGTGATGTTCAGGAGTAAGTACTTCCCACAAGAAGCTTACAACGAGTTGGAGAAGGCGTTCTTGTACCTTAGTCAGGGGACGCTTACAGTGAGGCAGTATGAGACTCCGTTTAATCAGCTGAGGAAGTATTGATGTTATTGCATATTGCATATATTTTTCATACTCATTAGTTAGTTTTTCATGCATTTGTATCATGTTTTAGGTTAGATTGCATCACTTAGAGTCCTAGAGCATTCTTGCATCAGCATATGCATTTTCCTTGCATTTTGCATCACATTCAGGTTGTTTCTGGCTGCTTTGGAGTCATGGAGGTTCGTGGGCGTGTGGAGGCTGATGTAGCAGTTCGTGGGAGCTCGGAAATATGCTAAGGACCAGTGATCGAGGAGCAGATCGAGCATGGCTGGTCGATCCAGGAGTTGATCGACCAGAAGATCGAGCCAACTAGGCTATCCAAGGAGAATGATCGAGACGGAGATCGAGTGAAGCAATCGATCAATCGGTACAGACGTAAATGACACCATGCAGAGCGAGAGCCAGATCGAGTACACCACTCGATCCACCCGAAGATCGATACCGAGATCGGATGCAACACTCGATTCGCCGAGGAAGATCGAGACCTGGATCGAGCCGAAGACACGATGCCCGGATGTGATCGAGAGAACCACTCGATCCAGTGGTCGATTTCTGTCCTTTCAACCGTTTTTGGCTGTTAGCGAAGTGGGGACCATTGGATTGTTTGGGCATTTTAGGCAAGGCGACGAGATGCTTTTTCGATAACTTTTAGATCCTTATCCTTTTCTTTCATGTTTTTCTCTCTCGTTTTAGCGAAGAACACCATTGTTGAACCAGTTTTCTTTTGAAGCTTTTGTATTCGAATCTTTATCTTTTAATCCAGTTTTCCTTTCATGTTTATCGTCTCATTTCTTCTGCTTTGCTTGATTTACTCTATGTGTAGCGAGTAGTTTACTTTGGGTTCGGGGTTGAGAGGATTAAAGGTTAGAAAGGGTTCGATCTTGGTTTGTTTTCTAAACGTTTTTAAGGCTATCTCTTCTAAGGTGTTGAAAGCCTAATGCTTGAAGACTCTCACGCCAAGAGCTTCATGATCCGAGAGGTCCCTTACCTTGACAGGATCCAAGAGCCTCGAAAGATCACACCTTAGAGATTAGTTACCCCTTCCCAAAAGCCATGGAAGTTTGGGGGACTAGTTAAGCCATCTACTTGAAATCTGTTTTCCTTGTCTTTCGACCTTTCTTTCCACCAAAAGCCATGGGTTTGGAGGAGAGGATGAAAGAGTGATCTATACCGAAAGCCACGGATAGATCTTGTTTTGTTTTCAAGGCTTAGAGATCCTCACCAAGTGAGTCGATCTAAAGTTTCAAACCCAAGATCGATCCTTTGAAACCCTTTACATGAATCTCAACCCTAGGCCCCTTTCTTTTAGAATCTCTAAGTCTATTTTCATCTTTCGCTTGTTACCTGATAGCATCTTGGTCATTGGATTTGTTGTTCTTACGGTTTTAGACGAGATCGATCGTTACTGCTCGATCTAGTGGTCGATCTTGTGGTCGATCCACTAGTCGATTTTTAACAATTCGAAGCTCTTTCCTTTAATTAATTTGTTTGTTTCTCATGGTAGTTGCTTTCTTTCTAGTATTTTTAAAATAGGTTTCACTCTGTTTAGGTTGCTGCATCTAGTTCTTAGCTATTTTATCATAAACTGTTTCATTTTGCTTAGATTTGCTTTAGTCCTTGCATTCTCTGTGCATTCTCTATCTCCTAGAAGTGGATTGACACTCTCCTGCTTGCCTTACTACAACATTGCATGCATTAGAGTTTTGATAACCTCTCTGCTGCATAAAACCTGCTTGAGAAAGATAGTTTATCAAATGACGCCGTTGCCATTCTAGGAGTGTTTAGAGAACATAGAGATTTGGGTCTTAGCAAAGACTAAGTCTTTACCTTTTTCAAGTTACTAATACATCTACTCTCAAACGTGTGTTTTCAGGTACATGAATCTTCGTTCAAAGGGAGACAACAACCTACTACAACCCTTAGACAACATTCATCAACTTGGTCACTCACGGCAAAGGAGAGTCAGAGAGCAAACAAAAGCCTTTGAGGAGATTGTTCAGCACGGTTTGGTTGACTTTGAAGCTATGGCTGAACACGAGCATCCTGAAGGACCTCCTCCAGCAGGACAGGGCAATGGAAACCCCCAACACGCGGCTAGACCACCGAGGATCATAGGAGCCGGAGATTCTCCCAATACCCACCACGATAGGTTTGGGATCACTCCTCCTCCGGTACAAAACAATAACTTCCAGATCAAGCCTGGTTTCATCTCCATGGTGCCGAACAACAAATTCCACGGCTTAGCAATGGAAGACCCCTTGGAGCACCTAGACAACTTCGAGCAAGTATGTGGGATGATCAAGATCAATGGCATATCCGAAGATGCTTTCAAGCTGCGCCTCTTCCCCTTTTCACTCGGAGACAAAGCTAGACATTGGGAGAAGACCCTCCCACAAGGCACCATCACATCATGGGCTGAGTGTAAGAAGGCATTTCTCTCAAAGTTCTTCTCAAGCACCAGGACAGCTCGGTTGAGAAGCGAAATCAGTGGTTTCACTCAAAGGAACAACGAGACATTCAACGAGGCAATAGAGCGTTTCAAATATTACACGATCCAATGTCCTCATCACGGGTTCAGCGAGGAGACACTACTCAGTACCATATACCGTGGAGCTTCACCAAAGATCAGGTTGTTGCTTGACACAGCTAGCAAAGGGAACTTCCTCGGTCAAGAGGTAGAAGAGGGTATGGAGCTGATAGAGAACCTGGCGTTGAGTGATGGAAACTATGCTGAAGATTATGACCGAGCACCAAGAGGATCCGAGTTAGAGTCTCACAAGAAGGAGCTCAAATCATTGCATGAAAAGATTGGCAAGTTGGTCTTAGCTAATCAGAAGCATGTGCACTTTGTGGGTGAAGCTGATGAGAACCAAGAGGAGTTAGAGCTAAGCCAAGAAGAAGCAAATTGGGTAGCAGGACAGAACAACTACAAGTCTCAAGGCTACAACCAAGGCTACCAGAACAACAACCTCTCTTACCGAAGCACCAATGTAGCCAACCCTAAAGATCAAGTGTACCCTGCTCAACAAGCTAAACCTTTCATCCCTTACAACAAAGGTTTTCAACAGAGTAGTGGTTTCCAAGATCAAGGGCCAAGCAACTTCCAAGGTCAACAACAACACAACAAGGGTTATACTCCTAACTACCCTCCGGGCTTTGCACCTCAGCAACAACAACCGATGCAACAACAAGTTGATCCGGTTCAAGCAATGTTCCAACAGCTAATACAAGGGCAAGCTTCAACCAACCAGAAGTTCGCTGAAATGAACACTCGGCTAGATTCATCTCTAACCGACTTCTCCACTCAGATCACCAACCTAAACAACAAGATCAAGCAGTTGGAGAAAGGCAAAGCAAGTACGAGTGGTCAGAACAGTCTTCCGGGAAAGTGTGAGCAAAATCCCAAGGAATATGCCAATGCTATAACGCTGAGAAGTGGCAAAGAACTCGAACCTCCGGTCTCTACCAAGAACAACGAGGACGTTGTAATTCAAGAGGGGGAGGGTAAACCTTTGGCTGATGGTGATGAGATAAACTTTGACAACGTTTGGATCCAAGGGCCGAGGAGAGGAGATAAGGCGGTAGCTGAGAAGAAAGCTGAGC
This sequence comes from Thlaspi arvense, assembly GCA_911865555.2. Classification (NCBI taxonomy): domain Eukaryota; kingdom Viridiplantae; phylum Streptophyta; class Magnoliopsida; order Brassicales; family Brassicaceae; genus Thlaspi; species Thlaspi arvense. The sequence continues at coordinate 21,098,524 of OU466860.2, forward strand.
TAACCACCAAGGAGAAGAACATCAACTCCACCAAGAAGAATGACTACATGCCCCCACCTTACGTACCGAAGTTGCCATTTCCCGGTCGTTTCAAAAAGCAGCTTATAGAGAAGCACCGGATCTTGTTTGAGAAGCACCTAAAAGATGTGGAAATCAAGCTGCCTCTTGTAGACTGTATCGCTATGATGCCCAAGTGCGCCAAGTTTATCAAGGACACCCTTGTGAAGAAGAACAAAGAAAGCAAAGAGGTACTTGTACTAAGTGAAGAGTGTAGTGCGGTTATTCATAAGGAGATAGTGCCTAAGAAGCTGGGAGATCCTGGAAGCTTCACTATACCCTGTGCTTTGGGTCCTCTAGAGTTCAAAAGTTGCTTGTGTGTTCTAGGGGCTAGCATAAACTTGATGCCTCACTCCGTGGCTAAGAAGCTTGGTTTCAATCGGTTTAAAGACAGTCGGATCTCATTGGTGATGGCTGATAGAAGCGTGAGGTTACCAGTGGGGCTTCTTGAAGACTTACCGGTACGAATCAGTGGCGTAAACGTACCTACAGACTTTGTAGTTTTGGAGATGGACGAGGAACCTAAAGACCCACTCATCTTAGGGAGACCATTCCTTGCAACCGCCGGGGCTATAATAGATGTGAAGAATGGGAAGATTGCCTTGCATTTGGGGAAGGAGATCAGGCTAGACTTTGACATCAACAAGGTTCTAAAGAAGCCAACCATCAAAGGACAAGCTTTCTATATTGAAACGATGGATGCATTGGCGGATGAGTTGCTGGAAAAGCTAGCTCTAGAAGACCATTTGAAGCTAGCACTCACTAAGGAGCCAGGGGAGTTCGGCTATGTGGACCAGAGAACCCAAGAATCCGTAAACCTGCTGGATTCGAGGAGGATTATCAAGAATGAAGAAGGTTGCTGCCTAGAGATCGACCCCGAGATCGACGCTATCACTCGATCCAGGGGAAAGATCGACAAGTCGATCGAGAGCACAACTCGATCCGGCGCAACAATCGACGGACAGATCGAGAAGGATGCTCGATCAGGAAAATCAATCGAGTCGACGATCGAGAGAGACCTCCCGATCATTTTGGAGTCCAATCAAGAGATCGACTCAGCGCATCGATCCCTTACTCGATCCATATCAAATCGAATAAGTGAATCGAGTGAAATGGCTCGATCTAGACGACATCGAGAGGAGAATCGACCGGAGGACTCGATCTCAGAAGGGATAGCGATGGAGGAAAGCAGTCTGAAGGGTCATGCCTCGAGTTCAAGGGAGAGTTCCAAGGAGGAAAGCAACAACAACAGCCACGAGGATGACTGGAGTGAGCTGTTAGCCCCAAAGCTGGACCTAAAGGAGCTCCCAAAAGGGCTAAGGTATGCTTTCTTAGGGCCTAATAACACATATCCCGTGATAGTAAATGAAAACCTTAGTGATGATGAGTTGCACTCGCTCCTAACTGAGCTGAGAAAGTATAGGAAGGCCATTGGGTACTCTTTAAGTGACATCAAGGGCCTTTCTCCAATGCTATGCACTCATAGGATTCACTTGGATAATGAGAACGCCACTTCTGTAGAACATCAAAGGCGTTTGAATCCTAACTTGAAAGAGGTTGTTAAGAAGGAAAATCTAAAGCTTTTAGAGGCTGACGTGATCTATCCCATAAGTGACAGCACGTGGGTTTCCCCTGTACACGTGGTGCCTAAGAAGGGAGGGATCACGGTCATAAGGAATGAAAAGGATGAACTTATCCCTACTAGGACCATTACTGGTCATAGAATGTGTATTGACTATAGAAAGCTTAACCTTGCGACTAGAAAAGACCATTTCCCATTGCCCTTTATTGATCAAATGCTTGAGAGGCTTGCAAATCACCCTTACTACTGTTTTCTCGATGGGTATAGTGGTTTCTTTCAAATTCCTATCCACCCAAACGATCAAGAGAAGACGACTTTCACATGTCCCTACGGTACCTTTGCATATCGAAGGATGCTGTTTGGATTATGTAATGCACCGGCTACCTTTCAGCGGTGTATGATGTCTATCTTCTCTGATCTTATAGAGGAGATGGTAGAAGTATTCATGGATGATTTCTCTGTGTATAGTGGGTCCTTTCCTGCTTGTTTGTTGAATCTTTGCAGGGTACTTAAACGTTGTGAAGAGACAAACCTGGTGCTGAACTGGGAGAAATGCCACTTCATGGTCAAGGAAGGGATAGTGCTCGGTCACAAGATTTCAGAGAAGGGTATTGAGGTTGATCAAGCTAAGGTGGAGGTCATGATGGGGTCTAGAGCCGCCGGTTAATGTTAAAGGGATCAAAAGCTTCTTGGGGCACGCAGGGTTCTACAGGCGTTTCATCAAGGATTTCTCCAAGATTGCACGCCCTCTTACACGGCTGTTGTGCAAGGAAGCTGAGTTTGTATTCGATGAAGAATGTTTGAAGGCTTTCGTGACCATCAAGGAAGCCCTTACGTCAGCCCCTATAGTCCAAGCACCAGACTGGTCTCTTCCCTTTGAGATCATGTGTGATGCTAGTGACTACGCCGTAGGAGCCGTCCTTGGTCAGAAGAAAGACAAGAAGCTACATGTGATCTATTATGCTTCAAGGACCTTGGATGACACGCAATCACGATACACCACTACGGAGAAGGAGCTGCTTGCAGTAGCCTTCGCCTTTGAGAAGTTCAGATCATATCTCGTTGGTTCCAAGGCTATTGTATACACTGATCACGCTGCCCTACGATACATCTACTCGAAGAAAGACACTAAGCCTCGGCTCTTAAGATGGATTCTGTTACTCCAGGAGTTTGACATGGAGATTAAAGACAAGAAAGGGATAGAAAATGGAGTCGCTGACCACCTCTCAAGGCTAAGGATCAACGTGTCTCTCCCTTTAGATGACTCTCTTCCAGAAGAGCATCTTATGGCGATTACTACTGCTGTTTGTGGGAAGCTAGAAGGAAGGTTTGAGGAAGTGTTGAGTTTTAAGGAGGAGGATTTACCGTGGTATGCTGATGTGGTGAACTATCTAGCGTGTGGTGAGGAGCCAACACATCTCAACAGCTATCACAAGAAGCGGTTTATGAGGGAGGCTAGTGACTACTTTTGGGACGAGCCTTACCTATACAAAAGAGGAGTAGACAGCTTGTACCGGAGATGTGTTACAAAGGAAGAAGCCAGGGACATTCTCTATCATTGCCATGGCTCTTCCTACGGAGGACACTTCGCCTCATTCAAGACTGCCACGAAGGTGTTGCAAGCCGGTTTCTGGTGGCCCTCCATTTTTAAAGATGCACACGAGTTTGTGAAGAGCTGTGAGGCGTGTCAGCGAGCAGGGAATATAACCAAGAGGAACGAAACGCCTCAAGTTCCTATCTTCGAGGTTGACGTGTTCGATGCGTGGGGGATTGACTTCATGGGGCCTTTTCCCTCTTCATACGACAACAAGTACATCTTAGTAGCTGTGGATTATGTCTCCAAATGGGTTGAGGCTGTTGCTTCCCCTACAAATGACTCTAAGGTTGTGATCAAGTTGTTCAAGAGTATCATCTTCCCAAGGTTTGGGGTACCCAAGGTTGTTATAAGTGATGGAGGAAGCCACTTTGTAAACAAGATCTTTGAGAGCCTCTTGAGAAAGTATGGGGTTAAGCACAAGGTGGCTACACCGTATCATCCTCAAACAAGCCGTCAAGTGGAGGTCTCCAATACGCAAATCAAGACTATCCTAGAGAAGACCGTCGGAGCAACAAGGAAGGATTGGTCAATGAAGCTGGACGATGCTCTTTGGGCCTACCGTACCGCTTTCAAGACGCCGATTGGTACAACTCCTTTCACTCTACTCTATGGCAAGGGCTGTCACCTCCCGGTTGAGCTGGAACACCGTGCGTTGTGGGCTGTGAAGAGGCTGAACTTTGATCTCAAGACTGCTCAGGAGAGGCGCCTTATTCAGCTACACGAACTGGACGAGTTAAGGCTGAATGCTTATGAGAGCTCCCGGATATACAAGGAGCGGACTAAGGAGGCTCATGACAAGAAGCTGGTCGCCAAGGAGCTTAAGGAAGGAGGACTGGTGTTGCTGTACAACTCGAGGCTCAAGCTCTTCCCGGGCAAGCTGAAATCAAGATGGAGCGGACCGTTCGTGATTCAAGAGGTCTTGCCGTATGGAGCTGTTACTCTGATGGGAAAAAGTGGCAGTGCATTCACCGTCAATAGACACAGAGTCAAGCCCTACTTGGCAGACAGCTTTGACAAGGAGAGTACCTCAGTGCTTCTCCAAGACCCACCATCCGCTTAGACCAAGTAAGGTCTAGCTAAAGACGTTAAAGAAAGCGCACTTAGGAGGCATTCCCATGTTTATCTTGTACATACTCCTGCTTTCATTTCTCTTTTAGTTTTATGTTTTTATGTTGCAAGTGTGTAGGAACAGGTATAAGGAGTCTAAACCTTGACTTTGAGGTCTTAAAAAGGCAATAGGGGTTAGAATAAGGCTAGAGATCGAGTGCCAGATCGACTGATCCTGGCTCGATCTTTGCTAGATCGAGTCAGTGAATCGAGAGGAGCCAGTCGATTTAGACGAGATCGAGTGACAAGATCGACCTTGACGAAAAAGGATCGATCGATCCAAATCGGATCGACCGATCTTATTTCTCTCGGGAAAATCTGTGAAAAACTGATCGATCACTCGACTCGATGCACCACTCGATCTATGCTAAATCGACCCCTAAATCGAGGACATAGCTCGATCACAAGGACTTAGCCGAAGAGCCAACATCTTAATGATCGAGAGAGCCAATCGATCCAGGACTCGATTCACTATGAATCGAGTCTCAAATCGAATAACCCTCTCGATCTAAGCCATTTTGGGCATGAGATCGAGTCCTAGATCGACCAAATGGACTCGATCTCATGCCGAGGTAACAATTTTTTTTCCCTCCTTTACTCATTTCCCTCCAATTTTTAAATTCAAAACTTGGTCAAGGCAAGCATCTTTGACCATGAAAGATGTGCCTTGACCAAGACTTTGTCAGAAACCACTTTGACCATCCATTGTTTTGGTTTTGCTAAGTCTTTAAATGTTTCAATCATCCTCTCACTCTCTCATTCCTGTTTTGCTCGAGATTTTTAAACAAAGAGAGTGAGAGTTTTAAGTTTTCAAAGGCTATCAAGGATATTCTAAACCTCTTGCAAAGGTATTTTCAAATTCAATGATTTTATTTTAAGAAAATCTCCTTTAAATCCGCAAGATCTTGTTTTAGAATATATGATTGGTTTTGAATTTTTAAAACTAGCTAAGTAATTGGAATAATTCCAGATTTTTCAGAATCTAAAGATTTGATTTCCTTTTATTTAGCTATGATTTTTATTTATTCCCCAAAATTCTAGGGTAGCTTGTTATAAATTCTCTTCTTCTCTTCTCTCATTCTCATCAAATCGCCGCTTGCTTATCATTCTCTTTAGAAATTTGTTTCAGGAACCATGGCACCAAAGAGAACCAGAGAAGAGCAAGCACAAGAAGGAGAAGGACAAGAAGTGGTGGCTCAAGAGAGGGTCCGGTGGAGTAAGGATGAGAAGAGGGATAAGAAGCGGCTGGAGAGGCTCCGGTTTGAACCTACAAAGTTTGCTGATCGAGAGCTGTTGTCTAAGCTCGGGATCCTTGGGGACTTTGACCAACTCCTCAAGAACATTGGCTTGAGATGCTTGTCACGGATGGACTGCCCAACCATTCCTGAGGTGACGATAGATTTCCTTGCCACCTTGGAGTTCCGGTATGAGAATCCTAGTGCACCCGTCCCTTCCCAAGGCCGCCTCTACTTCAAAGTTGGCCGTCAAGCTTACACACTCTCCATCCCTGAGCTATGCCAAGCCAACGGTCTCAACGCTGATGCACACAAGGTCGAGTTTCCAGCCTTCAAGAAAGCCGACGAGTTTTGGGACCTGATCAGCAATGAAGACTACAAAGCTAACACCACCAAGATCAAGCGAGTTAGGAGTCCGGTGCTGAGGTATACTCTGAAGCTGATTGCCAATACATTCAGTGGAAGGTCTGTTGCTCCTACTGTCATGAAGACGGAGCTGTGCTTCCTCTTCCAAGGTGTGAAGCACTTGGTGTCTGATCCGGATGCGAATGAAGAACCCATAGAAGATGAACTCGGCGATGAGGTGAACTACGGCTGTGTGCTCGCGGCTTCCCTGGTGAAGTACAAGGCTTATGCCTTACGGTGCAAGGCAACCTCCTCCTACATTGGCGGTTTCCTTACTCCTTTGTTCGTGCAAGCCGGTGTGCCCATCCATGACTTTGCTCACGTCCCAAACAGAGCTTTCATGGATGAAGCATACATGAGGAATACTGATAGCTTGGGACGCACGCCAGCAGAAGGGTTCTATGCCTACCTCTTCATAGATGACGAAGACAAGAAGAGAGTATGTATCCTTCCCAACAGAGATGAAACCGAGCTGCTTGGTGTTGGGAACATCGAGTTCTTACCCACAGAGGAAGAATGCTTTGCCCCTTTAGGAGGACCGCCTGCTTCAACCATTGCCCCACGCCAAAGGTCAGAGTCTCCAGGCACGGAAGACGAGATACCCGAGGCTTACATACTTCCCAAGCTGGACTTTGAACCAAGGACAAAAACCGAGAAGTTCCTAGCATCGGTGGTAGAGATGCAAAGGAAGATTAACAAGTGGCAAGGGAAGATGCTGAAGAAGCTTGGGAAGAAAGTTAAAGCACTTCAGGGAGGCCAGCCTAAGCCAGCTGCAAGCCAAGAGATGCAACAACCCAAGAAGAGAAGGCTCTCAACCGGAGGGATTGTCATCCGCGAGACCCAAGGAGACAACATTCAGCCGGCGCGCCATTCTCTACAAGAACCAGCTGACAAAGGCAAAGCAACGATCTCTAGCTCCTCTGGAACATCCTCAAGTTCCAGCCGAGCCTAGATCAGAGGTAAACAACCTTCTTCCATTGAATATAACCACTCATATTTGTTTCTTGCATTGTGTTTTTGATGCTCCTTCGGATGAGTTTGCCACCGGGACGATGTCAAGCAAGTTTGGGGGAGTACTTGTGTGATTTAATCTTGTGTTCTTTGATCTTATTTTCCTTTTTGCATCCTTGAGTCTTAGGTCATGAAAAATTGGTAAAATTTTTAAAATTTTTTCAAAGATTCATGTAGTTGCATTCATCTTTTTAAAAAACATGTTAGGATTGAGTCTAGAGTTTCTCATATCACCTAGGTTATTTGCATTTTGCATAAGGGGTTAGAATTTCTTAAAAAGGTGTTTTTACTTTTGAATCATTTCAATGCCCTAGTTGGTAGTTCTCTTATGCTTTGTTTATGCTTTGAAAGTAAGCTCTAACCATGCTTGGATCACTAGTTAGGATTTTCGTGGCTTGAATTGAACTCTCATGATTTGAAACTCATCCTACTAAGTGAAAACCTTAATTTGAAACTCTAATTATCATTCTTATGCATTTGAAAATGAACACATGGTTTTAAAATATTTAGGCCCTCTTCTTCCTTTTTACCACTCTTTGTGAGCCTAAGTAGAACTCCCTCCTTGAACCTTACCCTCCTTTGAAGCCAAATGTTCTTGTGTGACATCTTTGTGAGGCCTTACTTTCGGTTTGATCTTGGCATAAAGTGTTAGGTTTAGGCGACATGATTTGGTTTTCATATTGATTGTTAGCTTTGCATTTTAAAGCTAGGTGTTGGTTTAGGATAAGTTTGGGGGATCATTGGGGTTGCTTTCTTGTCTAATTGTTTTGGTTTCAAAGAGTTTGTGTTTTAAGGAAAGAAATGAGGTTTTAAGTGAAAGGATTGCTTTTAAAACTAAGTATGCTCTAATTTCAGAAAGTAGCTCTCTCATGATAAGTAAAAATAAAAAAAAAAAGAGAAAAGAAAAGAAAAAGAAATAAAAAGAGCCTAAGTGCCAAATAAAAAAAATAAAAAAAAAAAGAAAGAAAATAATAATAAGAGAGCTACTAATAAGAAATTTCTAAGAGCAAAAATATTTTTCAAAACCTTTTCACTAGCCTAAAAAGTTTAAAAATGTCTTTATTTTGATTTGGGGATTGCTAAGTGTGAGAAAAAGGGTAGACTCTTAAGTGGTGAGTGAGGATTAAATTTCTTAAATGAGAGGGGTATAGGATCATTTGATAGTTTACATGGGTAGATGAGAATCTAATCATGTATGCATAAATTGTCTTTACCTTTAGCATTATGCATAAGTTCAAACCATTTTTGAGAGAAACCCTTGTTATGATTATAAACCCTTTTCAAATGAGATCATTCTATGCTCATAACCATAACCCTTAGCCAAATGTGTTTTGCTTTAAAGTGCATAAGTTTGATTCATGGTTCGAATGCTAATGAATGTTAAAGGATGAGTTTCTTTGATTGTTAGGAATAGGAGAGTCATGATTTGAATTTCTTTGTGTGATGAGTATGGCTAAGTTCTTTGGAGTATGAGTGTAAGCATAGCATTTTAGAACTGTTAACTAGGACATTGAGATGATCCATTTGAAAGGCACCTTTGCAAAAAGTTTAAAACCCCTTTGATTTTTCTAAAAACCTCTCTTCCTTACTTGCTTTTTGTTGCTTGAGGGCAAGCAAGAAGTAAGTTTGGAGGAGTTGATGTTATTGCATATTGCATACATTTTGCATACACATTAGTTAGTTTTTCATGCATTTGTATCATGTTTTAGGTTAGATTGCATCACTTAGAGTCCTAGAGCATTCTTGCATCAGCATATGCATTTTCCTTGCATTTTGCATCACATTCAGGTTGTTTCTGGCTGCTTTGGAGTCATGGAGGTTCGTGGGCGTGTGGAGGCTGATGTAGCAGTTCGTGGGAGCTCGGAAATATGCTAAGGACCAGTGATCGAGGAGCAGATCGAGCATGGCTGGTCGATCCAGGAGTTGATCGACAAGAAGATCGAGCCAACTAGGCGATCCAAGGAGAATGATCGAGACGGAGATCGAGTGAAGCAATCGATCAATTGGTACGGACGTAAATGACGCTATGCAGAGCGAGAGCCAGATCGAGTACACCACTCGATCCACCCGAAGATCGATACCGAGATCGGATGCAACACTCGATTCGCCGAGGAAGATAGAGACCTGGATCGAGCCGAAGACACGATGCCCGGATGTGATCGAGAGAACCACTCGATCCAGTGGTCGATTTCTGTCCTTTCAACCGTTTTTGGCTGTTAGCGAAGGGGGGACCATTGGATTGTTTGGGCATTTTAGGCAAGGCGGCGAGATGCTTTTTCGATAACTTTTAGATCCTTATCCTTTTCTTTCATGTTTTTCTCTCTCGTTTTAGCGAAGAACACCATTGTTGAACCAGTTTTCTTTTGAAGCTTTTGTATTCGAATCTTTATCTTTTAATCCAGTTTTCATTTCATGTTTATCGTCTCATTTCTTCTGCTTTGCTTGATTTACTCTATGTGTAGCGAGTAGTTTACTTTGGGTTCGGGGTTGAGAGGATTAAATGTTAGAAAGGGTTCGATCTTGGTTTGTTTTCTAAACGTTTTTAAGGCTATCTCTTCTAAGGTGTTGAAAGCCTAATGCTTGAAGACTCTCACGCCAAGAGCTTCATGATCCGAGAGGTCCCTTACCTTGATAGGATCCAGGAGTCTCGAAAGATCACACCTTAGAGATTAGTTACCCCTTCCCAAAAGCCATGGAAGTTTGGGGGACTAGCTAAGCCATCTACTTGAAATCTGTTTTCCTTGCCTTTCGACCTCTCTTTCCACCAAAAGCCATGGGTTTGGAGGAGAGTATGAAAGAGTGATCTATACCGAAAGCCACGGATAGATCTTGTTTTGTTTTCAAGGCTTAGAGATCCTCACCAAGTGAGTCGATCTAAAGTTTCAAACCCAAGATCAATCCTTTGAAACCCTTTACATGAATCTCAACCCTAGGCCCCTTTCTTTTAGAATCTCTAAGTCTATTTTCATCTTTCGCTTGTTACCTGATAGCATCCTGGTCATTGGATTTGTTGTTCTTACGGTTTTAGACGAGATCGATCGTTACTGCTCGATCTAGTGGTCGATCTTGTGGTCGATCCACTAGTCGATTTTTAACAATTCGAAGCTCTTTCCTTTAATTAATCTGTTTGTTTCTCGTGGTAGTTGCTTCCTTTCTAGTATTTTTAAAATAGGTTTCACTCTGTTTAGGTTGCTGCATCTAGTTCTTAGCTAATTTATCATAAACTGTCTCATTTTGCTTAGATTTGCTTTAGTCCTTGCATTCTCTGTGCATTCTCTATCTCCTAGAAGTGGATTGACACTCTCCTGCTTGCCTTACTACAACATTGCATGCATTAGAGTTTTGATAACCTCTCTGCTGCATAAAACCTGCTTGAGAAAGATAGTTTATCAAGTATGTGTCTCATAAGTTTGACACGGAGGAGAAGCTGATTCGCAGGTTTATGACTAGACTGCGAGTTGAGCTAAGGAATGGGTGTGTTGTTCGTGACTTCAGGACAGTTGCAGAGCTTGTGGAGAAGGCTGCATTGTTGGAGTCAGGACAGGCGGAAGCTGCGTTGATGTCAGCTGGGGCTAGTACAGCCGTGACCAAGGAGGGTCAGTCTAGTGGACAGAACCGGAAGTTTTGGAAAGGAGTACCGAACAAAGGATCTGGGGGATGCAGCGTGTGCAGCAAGTGTGGCAAGGCTCACGTTGGCGAGTGTAGGCGCGGTGGTAGTGGATGCCACAGGTGCGGAAGTCTAGAGCATCGGGTACGAGACTGTCCGGAGGAGGATCAGAGAGTGGTCCGTGTGTCCGGCAGTGATGGTTCGGGTTTGCTACGGTTGTGGAGAACCAGGGCATATCAAGCGTGAGTGTCCTAAGGCGGGAGTGGTGGAGCAGGCCGTGGCTCAAGGGAAGAGAGCAGGGGAGACGCTTGCATCACAGGCCAAGAGACAGGCCATTATGCCGACGGTGTACACGACGAGTGCAGCAGCAGCCGAGGAACCGAGCACTTCTCATCCGATTACTGGTACGTGTGGTACATAGTGTAGAGTCTTAGCATTCTAGGGAATGAATGTGTAGGAACCTTGCTAATGGGTGAGGTTGAGACCCATGTTCTGTTTGACTCGGGAGCGAGTCATTGTTTTGTTTATCCGGACATGATCAGAAAGGGACAGTTCCGGAAGGAACCCGGAGAGGACTTTGGATTAGTACAAGCGGCTGGAGGCCATGTGATGCTTTCATTAGGAATGGTTAAGAATGTTCCAGTGATGTTTGGCGAAGTGAATATGCCAGCGGATCTAGTGATCTGTAGAGTTAAGTCCTACGATGTCATTTTGGGAATGGACTGGTTAGGCAAGCACATAGCTCACTTGGATTGTCACCGTGGAAGGGTGCAGTTTGAGAGAGACGGAGAGGTCTTAGTTTATCAGGGAGTTAGACCAACCTCGGGAAGTTTGGTGGTTTCAGCTATTCAAGCAAAACGGCTGATAGAGAAGGGTTGTGAGGCGTATCTAGCAACGATCACTACTATAGAAGGAGGACCGGATGTAGACTTGGGCAGTATACCAGTGGTGCAGGAATTCGAAGATGTTTTCAGATGTTGGCAGGACTGCCACCAACTCGTTCAGATCCATTCACGATTGAACTTGAGCCGGAGACAGCTCCATTGTCCAAAGCACCATACCGGATGGCGCCAACAGAGATGGCGGAACTGAAGACGCAGCTAACGGAGTTGTTAGACAAAGGTTTCATTAGACCTAGTAGTTCACCGTGGGGAGCACCAGTGTTGTTCGTGAAGAAGAAGGATGGAAGCTTCAGGCTTTGCATTGATTACTGCGGATTGAACCATGTGACTGTGAAGAACAAGTATCCACTTCCCAGGATAGACGAGTTGTTGGACCAACTCAGGGGAGCTACTTGGTTCTTTAAGATCGATTTGGCATCAGGGTACCATCAAATACCCATAGAGGAGACAGACGTGCGTAAGACTGCCTTTAGGACAAGGTATGGTCATTACGAGTTTGTGGTTATGCCGTTTGGTCTGACGAATGCACCAGCTGCATTCATGAAGTTGATGAATGGCGTATTCAGAGAGTACCTAGATGAGTTTGTGATCATTTTCATAGATGATATTCTATTATGCTCTAAGGATGAGGAAGAGCATAAGAGTCATTTGTGGACTGTTTTGGAGAAGTTGAGAGAACAGAAGTTATATGCCAAGCTCTGTAAGTGTAGCTTTTGGCAACGGCATATAGGGTTCTTGGGTCACATTGTTTCGGATAAGGGAGTGTCTGTGGACCCAGAGAAGATTCAGGCTATTGCGAATTGGCCCAGACCAGAGAATGCTACAGAGATAAGAAGTTTTCTCGGACTAGCTGGTTACTGCAAGCGGTTTGTCAAAGGTTTTACAAGCATGGCTCAGCCAATGACAAAGCTGACTGGTAAGGATGTGGAGTATGTCTGGACGGATGAGTGTGAAGAGTGCTTCTCAAAGCTAAAGGAGTTACTCACTAGTGCACCAGTATTGGCGTTACCAGAATCGGGTGAGCCATACGTGGTATACACGGATGCATCCAGGAAAGGACTAGGTTGTGTTCTGATGCAGAATGGAAAGGTGATAGCTTATGCTTCGCGGCAGCTACGGAAGCATGAAGGAAACTACCCTACGCATGATTTAGAGATGGCGGCTGTGGTATTTGCACTTAAGATATGGAGATCTTACTTGTATGGGGAGAAGGTGCAGATATACACGGACCATATGAGTTTAACGTACATCTTTACTCAACCGGATTTGAACTTGAGACAGCGTAGATGGATGGAGTTGGTAGCGGACTATGACTTGGAGATAGCATACCATCCAGGAAAGGCCAACTTGGTGGCAGATGCGTTGAGTAGGAGAAGGGCTAGCGTATCATCTGAACAGAATGTTGGAAGCATTGTGAACATGCTAAGGACATTGCAGCTGAATGCAGTAACAGAAGGGGTTGAACCGTTGGGTTTGGAAGCTGCGGATAAAGCTGACTTGTTAACTAGGATTCGGATTACTCAGGAGCAGGATGAGAATCTGAACAAGATGTTACAGAATGATAAGACGGAATATCAGACTTCAAACAATGGGACCATTGTTGTGAACGGACGGGTCTGTGTTCCAGATGTGAAGGAGTTAAGGGATGAGATCCTGAAGGAGGCACATCAGTCAAGGTTTTCTGTTCATCCGGGAATGACAAAGATGTATCAGGATTTGAAACGGTATAATCATTGGGTTGGGATGTCATGAGATCTGGCTAAGTGGGTAGCCGGATGTGAGACGTGCCAATTGGTTAAGGCAGAGCATCAGTTTCCGAGTTGTTTGTTGCAAACGTTGCCAATGCCGGAATGGAAATGGGACATGATCACCATGGACTTTGTACTGGGATTACCTAGGACTAAGAAGCTGCATGACGGGATATGGGTCATTGTGGATCGTTTGACCAAGTCTGCTCACTTTTTAGCAATGAAAAAGACTGATGGAGTACCAAAGCTGGTGGAAATGTACATTGATCAGATCGTGAGTTTGCATGGAGTGCCAGTAAGTATCATCTCAGATCGTGATCCGAAGTTTACTTCAAGGTTCTGGAAAGAGTTCCAGGAAGCGTGTGGAACGCGGTTGCATATGAGTACAGTGTATCATCCTCAGACTGATGGGCAATCAGAACGGACGATCAGGACATTGGAGGATATGTTGAGAGCGTGTGTACTGGACTGGGGCGGTAGTTGGGAAGACTACTTGCCGTTGACTGAATTTGCATACAACAATAGATACCAAAGGAGCATTGAGATGTCTCCGTATGAGGCATTGTATGGCAGGCCGTGCAGAACACCATTGTGTTGGACACAAGTGGGGGAGCGTAGTGTAATGGGGCCAGCAGTGGTCGAGGCTACTACAGAAAAGATCAGATTGTTAAAGGTTAAGCTGAAAGAGGCTATGGACATGCAGAAAAGTTATGCGGACAAGCGTCGCAGGGAGTTCAGTGTGGGTGATATGGTTTATCTAAATGCACTGACTTATAAGGGAACGGATAGGGCAGCTAAGAGTGCCAAGTTGAATCCGAGGTACATGGGGCTGTACCGGATACTGGAAAGAGTTGGCGCAGTGGCTTACAAGTTGGACTTGCCATCAGAAATGGGAGCGTTCCATAATGTATTTCATGTGTCACAGCTGAGAAAGCACATTACCGAACGGGAAACGGTTATAGAGGAGCCGCCAGCGGACTTGCAAGAGGACCTTGCAGTAGTGGCTAGGCCGGTTCGGGTGATATGTCGGAAAGAAAAGACTAAGCGTGGGAAGCTGGTCATAATGGTTCAGGTCGTATGGGACTGCGACGGACAGGAACAGGTTACTTGGGAGAGTGAGGCTAAGATTAAATCTGAGTATCCCAAATGGTTTGACAAGTTGCAAACGGATGAGTCGGATTCGAGGACGAATCCAGAACGGGTGGGGGAGAGTTGTAGCATCCGTATCCGAGAAAATGTGGAATGATCGTACCGGACAGGGCATTGTCCGAGGAATAATCGAGCCAAAGGTCGGATAATGGCTGGGAAATGGAGGTTCAGACTATGGTCGGGTGATGACCGAGGGAATAGTCGGATGTGGACTGGATAGCCGAGCCGGATGGACCATATCCGAGGGAAAACAGGGTCCAGTCCGTGGAAAATAGGATTTATCCGAGTGCAGTGGGATTTATCCGAGAGTCTGGGAGGTTAGTCTGAGTGTCAGTGGACTGTCTCCAAGGGAGAAAGGGAAACCTTCAAGAGAAATAGAGGATTAGCCGACGTGGGAAAAGTTGTCCGAGAGAAATAGGAATATCCGGGTGAAAAATGGAAAACACCGAGTGGGAAGGGATTTGGGCCGCGGGCCAAGTGTTTGGTCGGCTATTTTATGGTTTAGCGAGGGAATGGTCGAGCCGGTACAGGGAATAGCCGAGAGAATCGAATCGGACCGAAGCGAGCCTAAATATTTTAAAATCCATGTGTTCATTTTCAAATGCATAAGGATGATAATTAGAATTTCAAATTAAGGTTCTCACTTATTAGGACAAGTTTCAAATCATGTGAGCTCAATTCAAGTCATAAAAATCCTAGCAAGTGATCCAAGCATGGTAAGAACTTACTTTCAAAGCATAGACAAAGCATTAGAGAACTACTAACTAGGGCATTGAAACAATTCATAAGTAAAAACACATTTTTAAGAAACTCTAACCCCTTATGCAAATGCAAACAACCTAGATGCTATGAGAAATTCTAGACTCAATCCTAACATGTTTTGACAAGATGAATGAAACTACATGAATCTTTGAAAAAAAATTAAAAATTTTACCAATTTTTCATGAACTAAAGACTCAAGGATGCTAAAAGAAAATAAGATCACAAAACACATGTCAAATCACACATGTACTGAAAACACATGTCAAATCACACATGTACTCCCCTAAACTTGCTTGACACCGTCCCGGTGGCAAACTCATTCGAAGAAGCACCAAAACACAAAGCAAAAAGAAGCAAATATGAGCGGTTATGTACACTGGAAGAAGGTTGTTGCCTCTGGTGTAGTCTCGGCTGGAACGTGAGGATGTTCCAGAGGAGCTAGAGATTGTTGCTTTGCCCTTGTCGGCTGGTTCTTGGAGAGAATGGCGCGCCGGCTGAATGGTACTGCTTTGTGCCTCGCGGATGATAACTCCACCGGTTGAGAGCCTTCTCTTCTCGGGTTGGTGAACCTCTTTACTTGCATCCTTCTTAGGTGAGCCTCCTTGAAGTGCCTTGACTTTCTTGCCAAGTTTCTTGAGCATTTTGCCTTGCCACTTATTGATTTTCCTTTGCATCTCCACAACAGATGCTAGGAACTTCTCGGTTTTGGTTCTCGGCTTAAAGTCTAACTTGGGAAGTGTGTAGGCCTCGGGCATCTCATCTTCCGTGGCTGGAGACTCGGACCTTTGACGAGGAGCAATCACTGGGGCAGGTGGTCCTCCTAGAGGAGCAAAGCACTCCTCTTCCGTGGGTAAGAGCTCGATGTTCCCAACACCAAGCAGCTCGGTCTCATCTTTGTTTGGCAGGATGCACACTCTCTTCTTGTCTTTGTCTTCTATGAAGAGGTAGGCGTAGAACCCTTCTGCTGGCGTGCGTTCCAAGCTGTTGGTATTCCTCATGTATGCCTCATCCATGAAAGCTCTGGCTGGTACATGGGCGAAGTCGTGTATAGGCACACCAGCTTGCAAGAATAGAGGAGTGAGGAAGCCGCCAATGTAGGAAGAAGTTGCCTTGCACCGCAAGGCATAAGCCTTGTATTTCACCAAGGAGGCAGCAAGCACACATCCGTAGTTCACCTCGTCGCCGAGCTCATCCTCCATAGGCTCTTCATTCGCATCCGGATCACACACTAAGTGTTTCACGCCTTGGAACAGGAAGCAAAGCTTGGTCTTTGTGACCGTGGGAGCAACTGATCTTCCGCTAAACGTGTTGGCAATCAGCTTCAGAGTATACATCAGCACTGGGCTTCTCACTCTCTTGATCTTGGTGGTGTTGGCTTTGTAGTCCTCGTTGCTAATCAGATCCCAAAAGTCGTATGCTCGTTTGAAGGCAGGGAACTCGACCTTGTTGGCATCCACGTTGAGACCATACGCTTGACATAGCTCGGGGATGGAGAGGGTGTAGGCTTGATGTCCAACCTTGAAGTAGAGGCGACCTTGTGAAGGAACGGGTGTGCTAGGATTCTCGTAATGGAACTCCAACGTGGCAAGGAAGTCTATTGTCACTTCTGGAATGGTTGCGCAATCCATCCGTGACAGACATCTTAGGCCAATGTTCTTGAGGAGTTGGTCGAAGTCCCTAAGAATCCCTAGCTTGAACAGCAGCTCTCGATCAGCAAACTTGGTAGGCTCAAACCGAAGCCGTTCTAGCCGTTTCTTGTCCCTCATCTCATCCTTAGTCCATCTGACCTTCTCTTGAACAGCCACCTCTTGTCCTTCTCCCTCTTGTGCTGTCTCTTCTCTTGTTCTTTTGGGGGCCATTGTACCTGAAACAAGTTTCTCAAGAAGCTTGATAAGCAAAACGGCGGTTTGAAGAGAATAAGAGAGGAGAAGGAGAAAGCTTGTAAATACTACCCTAGAATTTTGGGGAATTAATAAAAATTATAGCTAAATAAAGGAAAATCAAATCTTTAGATACTAGAAAATCTAAAATTATTCCTTTTACTTAGCTAAATTTTAAAAATCAAAACCGACCCTATCTTCTAGAACAATATCTTGCGAATTTAAAGGAAATTTTCCTAAAGATAATTCATTAAATTCTGAAAATACCTTTGCAAGAATGTTAAAGAACCTTTGCTAGCCATTGAAAACCGAAAACTCTCACTCTCTTAGTTTAAAATTTTCGAGAAAACAAGAATGAGAGGGTGAGAGGTTGTTGAAACATTTAAAGACTTAGCAAAAGGCAAAACCATGGGTAGTAAAGGTGGTTTTCTGACAAAGTCTTGGTCAAGACACATATTTCATGGTCAAAGATGCTTGCCTTGACCAAGTTTTAAATTTAAAAATTGGAGGGAAAAGAATAAAGGAGGGAAAGAAAATGTTACCTCGGCATGAGATCGAGTCCATTTGGTCGATCTAGGACTCGATCTCATGCCCATTTTGGCTTAGATCGAGAGGGTTACTCGATTTGAGACTCGATTCATGATGAATCGAGTCTTGGATCGATTGGCTCCCTCGATCATTGAGATATTGGCTCCACGGCTAAGTCCTCATGATCGAACTATGTCCTCGATTTAGGGGTCGATTTGGCATAGATCGAGTGATGGATCGAGTCGAGTGATCGATATGTTTCCAACAGATTTTCCCGAGAAAAATTAGATCGGTCGATCCATTTTGGATCGATCGATCCTTTTTCGTCAATGTCGATCTTGTCACTCGTTCTCGTCTAGATCGACTGGCTCCTCTCGATTCACTGACTCGATCTAGCAAAGATTGAGTCAGGATCAGTTGATCTAGCACTCGATCTCTAGCCTTGTCTTAACCCCTATCGCCTCTTTTGGACTTCAAGATCAAAGTTTAGACTCCTCATACCTGTTCCTACACACTTGCAAAATAAAAACATAAAACTGAAAGAGAAAGAAAGCAGAAATATGTACAAGATAGACATGGGAATGCCTCCCAAGTGCGCTTTCTTTAACGTCTTTAGCTAGACTTTACTTGGTTTAGGCGGATGATGGGTCTTGGAGAAGCACCGAGGTACTCTCCTTGTCATAGCTGTCTGCCAAGTAAGGCTTGACTCTATGTCCATTGACGGTGAATGCACTGCCACTCTTTCCCATCAGCGTAACAGCTCCATAAGGCAACACTTCTTGGATCACAAACGGCCCGCTCCACCTTGACTTCAGCTTTCCCAGGAAGAGTTTGAGTCTTGAGTTGTACAGCAACACTAAACCTCCTTCCTTAAGCTCCTTGGCAACCAACTTCTTGTCATGAGCTTCCTTAGTCCGCTCCTTGTATATCTGAGAGCTCTCATAAGCGTTCAGTCTTAACTCATCCAGTTCGTGTAGCTGAATAAGGCGCCTCTCTTGAGCAGTCTTGAGGTCGAAGTTCAGCCTCTTCACAGCCCACAACGCACGGTGCTCCAGCTCAACCGGGAGATGACAGCCCTTGCCATAGAGTAGAGTGAAAGGGGTTGTACCAATCGGCGTTTTGAAGGCGGTACGGTAGACCCAAAGAGCGTCGTCCAGCTTCACTACCCAGTGTTTCCTTGTTGCTCCGACAGTCCTCTCCAGTATAGTCTTGATTTCCCGGTTGGAGACTTCCACTTGACCGCTTGTTTGAGGATAATACGGTGTAGCCACCTTATGCTTAACGCCATACTTTCTCAAGAGGTTCTCAAAGACCTTGTTTATGAAGTGGCTTCCTCCATCGCTTATAACCACCTTAGGTACCCCAAACCTCGGGAAGATGATACTCTTAAACAGCTTGATTACCACCTTAGAGTCGTTTTTAGGGGAAGCAATAGCTTCAACCTATTTAGAGACATAATCCACTGCTACTAAGATGTATTTGTCGCCATATGAAGAAGGAAATGGCCCCATGAAGTCTATGCCCCACTCGTCGAACACGTCAACCTCGAAGATGGGAACCTGAGGCATTTCGTTCCTCTTAGTGATATTCCCTGCTCGTTGACATGCCTCACAGCTCTTCACAAACTCGTGTGCATCTTTAAAGATGGACGGCCACCAGAAACCGGCTTGCAACACTTTCGTGGCAGTCTTGAATGAAGCGAAGTGTCCTCCGTAGGAAGAGCCATGGCAATGATAGAGGATGTCTCTAGCTTCTTCCTTAGTAACACATCTCCGGTACAAACTGTCCACTCCTCTCTTGTATAAGTAGGGCTCGTCCCAAAAGTAGTCACTAGCCTCTCTCATAAACTGCTTCTTGTGATAGCTGTTGAGATGTGTTGGCTCCTCACCACACGCTAAAGAGTTCACCATATCAGCATACCACGGTAGATCCTCCTCTTTGAAACTCAGCACCTCTTCAAACCGCCCCTCTAGCTTTCCACAAACAGCCGTGGTAATCGCCATGAGTTGCTCTTCTGGAAGAGAGTCATCTAAGGGGAGAGACTCATTGATCCTTAGACGTGAGAGATGGTCGGCGACTCCGTTTTCTATTCCCTTCTTGTCTTTAATCTCCATGTCAAACTCCTGGAGCAAGAGAATCCACCTCAAGAGCCGAGGCTTAGTGTCTTTCTTCGAATAGATGTAACGCAAAGCAGCGTGATCCGTGTAGAAAATAGCTTTGGAACCAACAAGATATGATCTGAACTTCTCAAAGGCGAACACTACTGCAAGCAACTCCTTCTCTGTAGTGGTATACCTTGTTTGCGTGTCATCCAAGGTTCTTGAAGCATCGTAGATCACGTGTAGCTTCTTGTCTTTCTTCTGACCAAGAACAGCTCCTACGACGTAGTCACTAGCATCACACATGATCTCAAAGGGTAGAGACCAGTCTGGTGCTTGAACTGTAGGGGCTGATGTAAGGGCTTCCTTGATGGTCACGAAAGCTCGCAAACATTCCTCATCAAACACAAACTCAGCTCCTTTGCACAACAACCGTGTAAGAGGACGTGCAATCTTAGAGAAGTCCTTGATGAAGCGCCTATAGAACCCGGCGTGTCCCAAGAAACTTCTGACTCCCTTAACGTTAACCGGCGGCTCAAGACCCATCATGACTTCCACTTTAGCCTGATCAACCTCAATGCCCTTCTCTGATATCTTATGACCGAGCATGATCCCTTCCTTGACCATAAAGTGGCATTTCTCCCAGTTTAGCACCAAGTTTGTCTCTTCACAACGCTTTAGTACCCTGCAAAGATTCAACAAACACGCAGAAAAGGACGCACCATAGACAGAGAAGTCATCCATGAACACCTCTACCATCTCCTCTATTAGATCGGAGAAGATCGACATCATACACCGCTGAAACGTAGCCGGTGCATTACACAATCCAAACGGCATCCTTCGATACGTGAAGGTACCGTAGGGACATGTGAAGGTCGTCTTCTCCTGATCATTTGGGTGAATTGGTATCTGAAAGAAACCGCTATACCCATCGAGGAAGCAGTAGTAAGGGTGATTAGCAAGTCTCTCAAGCATTTTATCAGTAAAAGGCAAAGGGAAATGGTCTTTCCTAGTTGCAAGGTTAAGTTTCCTATAATCAATACACATCCTATGACCAGTGATGGTTCTAGTAGGAATAAGCTCATCCTTTTTATTCCTTATGACCGTGATCCCTCCCTTCTTAGGCACCACGTGTACAGGAGAAACCCACGTGCTGTCACTTATGGGATAGATCACGTCAGCCTCTAAAAGCTTAAGGATCTCTTTCTTAACAACCTCTTTCAAATTAGGATTCAAACGCCTTTGATGTTCTATAGAAGAGGCGTTCTCATTATCCAAGTGAATCCTGTGAGTGCAAAGCATTGGTGAAAGGCACTTGATGTCACTTAAAGAGTACCCAATGGCCTTCCTATACTTTCTCAGCTCAGTTAGGAGCGAGTGCAACTCATCATCACTTAAGTTTTCATTCATAATCACGGGATAGGTGTTATTAGGCCCTAAGAAAGCATACCTTAGCCCTTTTGGGAGCTCCTTTAGGTCCAACTTTGAGGCTAACAGCTCGCTCCAGTCATCCTCGTGGCTGTTGTTGTTGACTTGCTCCTTGGAACTCTCCTTAGAACCCGAGGCATGGCCTTTAAGACTGCTTTCCTCAATCGCTATCCCTTCTGAGATCGAGTCCTCCAGTCAATCTTCCTCTCGATGTCGTCTAGATCGAGCCATTTCGCTCGATTCACTTACTCGATTTGATGTGGATCGAGTAAGGGATCGAGACGCTGAGTCGATCTCCTGATTGGACCCCAAAATGATCGGGAGGTCTCTCTCGATCGTCGACTCGATTGTTTTTCCGGATCGATCATTCCTCTCGATTGCCCTGTCGATCTGACTCCTGGATCGAGTGATAGCGTCGATCTCGGGGTCGATCTCTAGGCAGCAGCTTTCATCCTTCTTAACAATCTTCCTAGAATCCAGCAAGTTGACGTACTCCTGGGTCCTCTGATCCAAATAGCCAAACTCCCCTGGCTCCTTAGTTAGTGCTAGCTTCAGATGGTCTTCTAGAGCCAGCTCTTCCAGCAACTCATCCGCTAAGGCATCCATCTTTTCAATGTCGAAAGCTTGCCCTTCTATGGTCGGCTTCTTCAGAACCTCATTGATATCGAAATCTAGCTGTATGTCCTTTCCCAAGTGCAAGGCAATCTTCCCGTTCTTGACGTTGATGATAGCCCCGGCGGTTGCAAGGAATGGTCTTCCTAGGATAAGTGGGTCCTTAGGCTCTTCATCCATCTCCAACACGACGAAGTCCGTAGGCACGTTCACACCACTGATTCGCACCGGTAGATCTTCAAGCAGCCCCACTGGTAGCCTCACACTTCTATCAGCCAATACCAACGAGATCCTACAGTCTTTGAAACGAGTAAAGCCAAGCTTCTTAGCCACGGAGTGAGGCATCAGGTTTATGCTAGCTCCGAGATCATATAGGCAACTCTTGAACTCTAGAGGACCTAAAGCGCAGGGTATAGTGAAGCTTCCAGGGTCTCCCAACTTCTTAGGGACTATCTCCTTATGTATCACAGCACTACACTCTTCACTTAGAACAAGTACCTCCTTGCTTTCCTTATTCTTCTTCACGAGAGTGTCTTTGAAGAATTTGGCGCATTTAGGCATCATTGCAAGGCAGTCAACGAGAGGTAGCTTGATGTCCACGTCCTTAAGATGCTTCTCAAAAAGGATTTTATGCTTCTCTATGAGTTGCTTCTTGAAACGTCCAGGAAAAGGCAGCTTAGGTAGATACGGTGGAGGCACATAAGCATTCTTCTCCTTAGTAGTTTGCTCAGCTTTCTTCTCAGCAACTGCTTTGTCTCCTCTTTTTGGCCCTTGGATCAAAACGTTGTCAAAGTTTATCTCATCATCATTAGCTGAAGGCTTACCCTCCCCCTCTTGAATTACAACGTCCTCGTTGTTCTTAGTAGAGACCGGAGGTTATAGCTCTTTGCCGCTTTTCAACGTTATGGCGTAGGCATACTCCTTAGGATTCTGCTCACACTTTCCCGGAAGGCTATTCTGACCACTTGCACTTGCTTTCCCCTTCTCTAGCTGCTTGATCTTATTGTTTAAGTTGGTGATCTGAGTGGAGAAGTCAGTGAGAGACGAGTCTAGACGAGTGTTCATCTCGGCGAACTTCTGGTTTGTAGAGGCTTGCCCTTGTATCAGCTGTTGAAACATTGCCTGAACCGGATCAACTTGTTGTTGCATCGGCTGTTGCTGCTGAGGTGCAAAGCCCGGAGGGTAGTTAGGCGTATAACCCTTGTTACTTTGATGTTGCCCTTGGAAGTTGTTCTGCCCTAGACCTTGGAAACCTCCACTCGGCTGAAAACCTTTGTTGTAAGGGATGAAAGGTTTTCCTTGCAGAGCAGGGTACACTTGATCCTTAGGGTTGGCAATGTTGGTGCTTCGGTAGGAGAGATTGTTGTTCTGGTTGTAGCCTTGGTTGTAGCCTTGAGGTTTAAAATTGTTCTGTCCCGCCACCCAATTGGCTTCTTCTTGGCTCAACTCTATTTCTTCTTGATTCTCATCCGCGTCACCAACAAAGTGAACATGCTTTTGATTGGCTAACACCAGCTTATCTATCTTCTCATGCAAAGATTTCAGCTCCTTTTTGTGAGACTCTAGCTCTGATCCTCTCGGTGTACGGTCATAGTCCTCAGCGTAGTTGCCATCACTCAATACCAAGTTTTCTATCCGCTCCATACCATCTTCTACCTCATGACCAAGAAAGTTCCCTTTGCTAGCTGTGTCAAGCAACAACCTGATCTTCGGTGAAGCTCCACGGTATATGGTGCTGAGTAGGGTCTCTTCGCTGAAACCGTGATGAGGACATTGGCTCGTGTAGTCTTTGAAACGCTCCATTGCCTCGTTGAATGTCTCGTTGTTTCGTTGAGTGAAGCCGCTGATTTCGCTTCTCAACCGTGCTGTCCTGGTGCTAGAGAAGAACTTCGAGAGAAAGGACTTCTTACACTCGGCCCATGAGGTGATGGTGCCTTGTGGGAGGGTCTTCTCCCAATGCCTAGCCTTGTCTCCGAGTGAAAAGGGAAAGAGACGCAGCTTGAAAGCATCTTCGGATATGCCATTGATCTTGATCATCCCACATACTTGCTCGAAGTTGTCAAGGTGCTCCAAGGGATCTTCCATTGCGAAGCCGTGGAACTTGTTGTTTTGCACCATGGAGATGAAACCTGGCTTGATCTCGAAGTTGTTGTTCTGTACAGGAGGAAGAGTGATCCCAAACCTATTGTGATGAGTATTGGGAGCATCTCCAGCTCCTATGATCCATGGGGGTCAAGCCGCGTGTTGGGGGTTTCCATTGCCCCTTCCCACTGCCCCGTGAGCTGGAGGAGGTCCCTCTGGATGCTCGTGTTCAGCCATAGCTTCAAAGTCAACCAAACCGTGCTGAACAATCTCCTCAAAGGCTCTGGCTTGTTCTCCGACTCTTCTTTCCCGTGAATGACCAAGCTGATGAATATTGTCCAAAGGTGGAAGTAGATTGTTATCTCCCTGTGAACGAAGATTCATAAACCTGAGAAAACACGTTTGAGAGTAGAATGATTAGTAACTTAAACAAGGTAAAGACTTGGTCTTTGCTAAGTCCCAAATCTCTATGTTCTCTAAACAATCCTAGGATGGCAACGGCGCCATTTGATAGACACTTTGTTTGCAAGGGTGAGAATGCAATGAGGTTATCAAACTCAAATGCAAGACAGGTTGTAGTACAGCATGCAAGAGAGAGTCAATCCATACCTAGGATGACAGAAAATGCAAAGAGAATGCAAGAACTATGCAAATCTAAGTGAAACAAGATAGATTTTGAGAAAATCCCTAAAAACTAGATGCAGAAACTAAATGGAATGCAAATTATTTTAATATTACCAGGAATGATCAAGCTACCATGAGGAATAAACAGAATAATTAAAGGACAAAGCTTCGAATTACTAAAATTCGACTAGTGGATCGACCATGAGATCGACCACTAGATCGAGCAATACCAATCGATCTCATCTAAAAATGCAAGAACAGTAAAACTAACGACCAGGATGCTATCAAATATCAAGCGAATGACGAGAGAAGATGTAAAGATGCTAAAAGAGAGGGCCTAGGGTTGAGATTCATGGTCAGGGGTTTCAAAGGTTCGACCTTGGGTTGAAAACTTTAAATCGACTCACTTTGTGAGGATCTCTAAGCCTTGAAAACTAAGCAAGATCTATCCGTGGCTTTCGGTATAGATCACTCATTCATCCCTTCCTCCAAACTCATGGCTTTTGGTGGAAAGAGAGGTCGAAGGGCATGGAAAACAGATTTCAAATGAGTGGCTTAACTAGTCTCCCAAACTTCCATGGTTTTTGGAAAGGGGTAACTAGTCTCTAGGGTGTGATCTTCCGAGGTCCCTGAATCCTGTCAAGGTAAGGAACCTCTCGGATCATGAAGCTCTTGGCGTGAGAGTCTTCAAGCTTTGAGAGCTCAACACCCTAGAAGAAATAGCCATTAAAACACTTAGAAAACCCCAAGATCGAAAAACTTTAGACCCCTTAATCCTCTCAACCCCGAACCCAAATGAACTACTCACTACACATAAGGTTAATCAAGCAAAGCATGAAAAAGGAAACGATGAACATGAAAAGAAAACTAGATTAAGCTGAAAATGATTCGATTATAAAGCTAAAGAAAACTCAAAGTTCGACAATGGTCTTCTCCTCAAAACCAGAGAGAAAACATAAAAAAAAAGATAAGGATGAAAAAGTGTGTGGGAAAAGTACGTCGCCGCCTTCCAAATATGGCTAAAACAAGCTGATGGTCCCCCCCCCCTCGCTAGCGGCCAAAAGTGGTTGAAAGGACAGAGATCGACTCCGGGATCGAGCGGTTCTCTTGATCATCTCCGAACATCGTGTCTTCAGCTCGATCTGGGTCTCGGTCATCTTCGGCGGATCGAGCGTTGCATCCAATCTCGGTATCGATCTTCGGTTGGATCGAGTGGTGTACTCGATCTGGCTCTCGCTCTGCATGGTGTCATTTACGTCCGTACCATTTGATCGACTGCTTCACTCGATCCTCGTCTCGATCATTCTCCTTGGATCGCCTGGTCTTCTCGATCGTCTGGTCGATCACATCCTAGATCGACCGGCCATGCTCGATCTGCGCCTCGATCTCTGATCCTTAACAAATATCCGAGCTTCCACGAACTTCTACAACGGCTTCAACACGTCCACGAACCTCCACGACTCCAAAGCAGCCAGAAACAACCTAAATGGGATGCAAAATGCAAGGAACATGCGTCTGCTGGTGCAAGAATGCTCTAGGACTCTAAGTGATGCAATCTAACCTAAAACGTGATGCAAATGCATGAAAAGCTAACTAATGAGTATGCAAAATGTATTTAATATGCAGTAACATCAGTAGTTCCCGTCGTCTCCAAGCTGGTCTACCAACGGCTCCTCGTTCTCCTCCGGATCACAAAGGAGGTGCTTAAGGCCTTGGAACAGAAATCAAAGCTCCGTCTTGGTCACCGTGGGAGCTACGGACCGACCACTAAAGGTGTTGGCCATCAGCTTCAAGGTGTAGCATAGCACCGGGTTCCTCACCCTCTTGATCTTCGCGGTATTCGCCTTGTAGTCGTCATTGGCGATGAGGTCCCAAAAGTCATTTGCTTGAGTGAAGGAGGGGAATTCTACTTTCCTAGCCGCTGTATCGAGGCCATAAGCTTGGCAGAGCTCGGGGACTGAGAGACTGAAAGCTTGGCATTGTATCTTGAAGGAGAGGCGGCATTGAGAAGGAATTGGCACGCTAGGATTCTCGTATCCGAACTCCAAGGTGGCAAGGAATTCGATTGTCACTTCAGGGAAGGTTGGGCAATCCATCCGTGACAAACACCTCAACCCTATCTTCTGGAGGAGTTGGTCAAAATCTCCCAGCAGCCCCATCTTAGACAGCAACTCCCTGTCTGCGAACTTAGTAGGCTCGAACCGAAGCCTCTCCAGCCGTTTCTTGTCCCTCTTCTCATCCTTACTCCACCAGACTCTCTCTTGAACAGCCACTTCCTGACCTTCTCCTTCTTGTGCTGTCTCTTCTCTCGTTCTCTTGGGAGCCATTGTGCCTGTAACAAGTTTTTCAAGCAATTTGATAAGCAAAACGGCGATCGGACGAGAGAAGAAGAGAGGTAAAGAAGAAAGTCTATAGCTAATACCCTAGAATTTTTGGGGAATTTATAAAAATTATAGCAAAATAAAGGAGAATCAAATCTAGAGATACTAGAAAATCCAGGATTTTTCCTATTATTTAGCTAAATTTAAAACTTCAAAACTGCCCAGGCATCTAAAACAATCAATTGCGAAATAAAAGGGGATTTTCCTAAAGATTTTTATCAAATATCCAAAAATACATTTTGCAAAGATTGTTAAGAAGCTTGTTAGCCTTTAGAAAACAAATAACTCCCACTCTCTTTGCTTAAAAGTTCGAGAAAACAAGAATGAGAGAGTGTAAAGTTGTTGAAAACATTTAAAGGCCAACAAGAAACAAAACTATGGGTAAAAGGAGGTGGTTTCTGACACAAGTCTTGGTCAAGGCACATCTTTCATGGTCAAAGATGCTTGTCTTGACCAAGTTTTAAATTTAAAAACTGGAGGGAAAGGAGTAAAGGAGGGAAAGAAAATGTTACCTCGGCATAAGATCGAGTCTGTTTGGTCGATCTAGGACTCGATCTCATGCCCATAATGGCTTAGATCAAGAGGGTTACTCGATTTGAGACTCGATTCATAGTGAATCAAGGTTTGGATCGATTGGCTCCCTCGATCGTTGAGATTTTGGCTCCACGGCTAAGTCTTCGTGATCGAGCTATGTTCTCGATTTGGGGATCGATTTGGCATAGATCGAGTGATGGATCGAGTCGAGTGATCGATCTGTCTTTGAAGGATTTTTCCGAGAGAAATTAGATCGGTCGATCCATTTTTGGACCGATCGATCCAAACTCCAATAATTTCCCGAGACATTTTAGATCGGTCGATCCAGATGGGATCGATCGATCCATTTTCATCTAGATCGATCTTATCACTCGTTCTCGTCTAAATCAACTAACTCATCTCGATTCACTAACTCGATCTAGCACTCGATCTCTAGCAAAAATCGAGTTAGGATTAGTCGATCTAGCACTCGATCTCTAGCCTTTCCTTAACCCCTATCGCCTCTTTCGGACTTCAAGATCGAGGTTTAGACTCCTCATACCTGTTCCTACACACTTACAAAATAAAAACATAAAACTGAAAGATAAATAAAGCAGAAATATGTACAGGATAGACATGGGAATGCCTCCCAAGTGCGGTTTCTTTAACGTCTTTAGCTAGACTTTACTTGGTTTAGGCAGATGGTGGGTCTTGGAGAAGCACCGATGTACTCTCCTTGTCATAGTTATCCGCCAAGTAAGGCTTGACCCTGTGTCCGTTCACGGTGAATGCACTGCCACTCTTGCCCATCAACGTGACAGCTTCATAAGGCAGCACTTCTTGGATCACAAACGGCCCGCTCCACCTTGACTTCAACTTTCCCGGGAAGAGTTTGAGTCTTGAATTGTACAGCAACACCAAACCTCCTTCCTTAAGCTCCTTGGCAACCAACTTCCTGTCATGAGCTTCCTTAGTCCGCTCCTTGTATATCCGAGAGCTCTCATAAGCGTTCAGCCTTAGTTCGTCTAGTTCATGTAGCTCGATGAGGCGCATCTCTTGTGCAGTCTTGAGGTCAAAGTTCAGCCTCTTTACCGCCCATTGCGAAGCCGTGGAACTTGTTGTTTTGCACCATGGAGATGAAACCTGGCTTGATCTCGAAGTTGTTGTTCTGTACAGGAGGAGGAGTGATCCCAAACCTATTGTGATGAGTATTGGGAGCATCTCCGGCTCCTATGATCCTTGGGGGTCAAGCCGCGTGTTGGGGGTTTCCATTGCCCCTTCCCACTGCCCCGTGAGCTGGAGGAGGTCCCTCTGGATGCTCGTGTTCAGCCATAGCTTCAAAGTCAACCAAACCGTGCTGAACAATCTCCTCAAAGGCTCTGACTTGTTCTCCGACTCTTCTTTGCCGTGAATGACCAAGCTGATGAATATTGTCCAAAGGTGGAAGTAGATTGTTATCTCCCTATGAACGAAGATTCATAAACCAGAGAACACACGTTTGAGAGTAGAATGATTAGTAACTTAAACAAGGTAAAGACTTAGTCTTTGCTAAGTCCCAAATCTCTATGTTCTCAAAACAATCCTAGGATGGCAACGGCGCCATTTGATTGACACTTTTTTTGCAAGGATGAGAATACAATGAGGTTATCAAACTCAAATGCATGACAGGTTGTAGTACAGCATGTAAGAGAGAGTCAATCCATACCTAGGATGATAGAAAATGCAAAGAGAATGCAAGGACTATGCAAATCTAAGTGAAACAAGATAGATTTTGAGAAAATCCCTAAAAACTAGATGCAGAAACTAAATGGAATGCAAACTATTTTAATATTACCAGGAATGATCAAGCTACCATGAGGAATAAACAGAATAATTAAAAGACAAAGCTTCAAATTACTAAAATTCGACTAGTAGATCGATAATGAGATCGTTCACTAGATCGAGCAATACCAATCGATCTCGTCTATAAATGCAAGAACAGTAAAACTAACGACCTGGAATGCTATCAAAGATCAAGCGAATGACGAGAGAAGATGTAAAGATGCTAAAAGAGAGGGCCTAGGGTTGAGATTCATGGGCAGGGGTTTCAAAGGTTCGACCTTGGGTTGAAAACTTTAAATCGACTCACTTTGTGAGGATCTCTAAGCCTTGAAAACTAAGCAAGATCTATCCGTGGCTTTCGGTATAGATCACTCCTTCATCCCCTCCTCCAAACCCATGGCTTTTGGTGGAAAGAGAGGTCGAAGGGCATGGAAAACAGATTTCAAATGAGTGGCTTAACTAGTCCCCCAAACTTCCATGGCTTTTGGGAAGGGGTAACTAGTCTCTAGGGTGTGATCTTCCGAGGTCCCTGAATCCTGTCAAGGTAAGGAACCTCTCGGATCATGAAGCTCTTGGCATGAGAGTCTTCAAGCTTTGAGAGCTCAACACCCTAGAAGAGATAGCCATTAAAACACTTAGAAAACCCCAAGATCGAAACCCTTTAGACCCTTTAATCCTCTCAACCCCGAACCCAAATGAACTACTCACTACACATAAGGTAAATCAAGCAAAGCATGGAAAAGGAAACGATGAACATGAAAAAAAAACTAGATTAAGCTGAAAATGATTCGATTACAAAGCTAAAGAAAACTCAAAGTTCGACAATGGTCTTCTCCTCAAAACCAGAGAGAAAACAATAATGAGAGAGTGTGAAGTTGTTGAAAACATTTAAAGGCCAACAAGAAACAAAACTATGGGTAAAAGGAGGTGGTTTCTGACACAAGTCTTGGTCAAGGCACATCTTTCATGGTCAAAGATGCTTGCCTTGACCAAGTTTTAAATTTAAAAACTGGAGGGAAAGGAGTATAGGAGGGAAAGAAAATGTTACCTCGGCATAAGATCGAGTCCGTTTGGTCGATCTAGGACTCGATCTCATGCCCATAATGGCTTAGATCGAGAGGGTTACTCGATTTGAGACTCGATTTATAGTGAATCGAGGTTTGGATCGATTGGCTCCCTCGATCGTTGAGATTTTGGCTCCACGGCTAAGTCTTCGTGATCGAGCTACGTTCTCGATTTGGGGATCGATTTGGCTTAGATCGAGTGATGGATCGAGTCGAGTGATCGATCTGTCTTTGAAGTATTTTCCCGAGAGAAATTAGATCGGTCGATCCATTTTTGGACCGATCAATCCAAACTCCAAGAATTTCCCGAGACATTTTAGATCGGTCGATCCAGATGGGATTGATCGATCCGTTTTCATCTAGATCGATCTTATCACTCGTTCTCGTCTAAATCGACTAACTCATCTCGATTCACTAACTTGATCTAGCAAAGATCGAGTTAGGATTAGTCGATCTAGCACTCGATCTCTAGCCTTTCCTTAACCCCTATCGCCTCTTTTGGACTTTAAGATCGAGGATTAGACTCCTCATACCTGTTCCTACACACTTACAAAATAAAAACATAAAACTGAAAGATAAACAAAGCAGAAATATGTACAGGATAGACATGGGAATGCCTCCCAAGTGCGGTTTCTTTAACGTCTTTAGCTAGACTTTACTTGGTTTAGGCAGATGGTGGGTCTTGGAGAAGCACCGAGGTATTCTCCTTGTCATAGTTATCCGCCAAGTAAGGCTTGACCCTGTGTCCGTTCACGGTGAATGCACTGCTACTCTTACCCATCAACGTGACAGCTTCATAAGGCAGCACTTCTTGGATCACAAACGGCCCGCTCCACCTTGACTTCAACTTTCCCGGGAAGAGTTTGAGTCTTGAATTGTACAGCAACACCAAACCTCCTTCCTTAAGCTCCTTGGCAACCAACTTCCTGTCATGAGCTTCCTTAGTCCGCTCCTTGTATATCCGAGAGCTCTCATAAGCGTTCAGCCTTAATTCGTCCAGTTCATGTAGCTGGATGAGGCGCATCTCTTGTGCAGTCTTGAGGTCAAAGTTCAGCCTCTTTACCACCCACAATGCACGGTGTTCCAGCTCAACGGGGAGGTGACAACCCATGCCATAGAGCAGAGTGAAGGGGGTCGTACCGATCGGTGTTTCAAAGGCGGTACGGTAGGCCCAAAGAGCGTCGTCCAGCTTCATTGCCCAGTCTTTCCTTGTTGCTCAGACCGTCTTCTCAAGTATAGCCTTGATCTGCCGGTTGGAGACTTCCACTTGACCACTTGTTTGAGGATGATACGGTGTAGCCACTTTATGCTTAACGCCGTACTTCCTCAAAAGGCTCTCAAAGATATTGTTTATGAAGTGGCTTCCTCCATCGCTTATAACCACCTTTGGTTCTCCAAACCTCGGGAAAATAATGCTTTTAAACAGCTTGATCACCACCTTAGAATCATTTGTAGGGGAAGCAACAGCCTCAACCCATTTAGAGACATAATCAACCGCTACTAACATGTACTTGTTGCCGTATGAAGAAGGAAACGGCCCCATGAAGCCTATGCCCCACGCGTCAAAGATATCTACCTCGAAGATAGGAACTTGAGGCATCTCGTTCCTCTTAGTGATATTTCCTGCTCGTTGGCACGCCTCACAGCTCTTCACAAACTTGTGTGCATCCTTGAAGATAAACAGCCACCAGAAGCCAGCTTGCAACACTTTCGTAGCAGTCTTGAACGAAGCAAAGTGTCCTCCATAGGAAGAGCCATGGCAGTGAAAGAGAATGTCCTTGGCTTCTTCTTTCGTAACACACCTCCGGTATAAACTGTTTACGCCTCTTTTGTACAGGTAGGGGTCATCCCAATAGTAGTGGCTCACGTCTCTCATGAGCTTCTTCCTATGGTAGTTGTCAAGATGCGACGGCTCCTCACCACAAGCCAAGTAGTTCACAATATCCGCGTACCAGGGAAGATCTTCCTCCTTGAAGCTCAGAACCTCCTCAAACCGCCCCTCTAAGCTCCCACAAACAGCCGTAGTGATCGCCATGAGTTGTTCCTCGGGGAGAGAATCATCTAAAGGGAGAGACTCGTTGATCCTTAACCGAGAGAGGTGGTCAGCAACGCCGTTCTCTATTCCTTTCTTGTCTTTGATCTCCATGTCAAACTCCTGGAGTAACAGGATCCATCTCAAAAGCCTCGGCTTAGTGTCCTTCTTGGAATAGATGTAGCGCAAAGCTGCGTGATCCATTGATGCTATTGCATATTGCATACATTTTGCATACTCATTAGTTAGCTTTTCATGCATTTTGTATCACGTTTTAGGTTAGATTGCATCACTTAGGGTCCTAGAGCATTCTTGCATCAGCATACGCATTTTCCTTGCATTTTGCATCACATTCAGGTTGTTTCTGGCTGCTTTGGAGTCGTGGAGGTTCGTGGACGTGATGAGGCTGATGTAGCAGTTCGTGGGAGCTTGGATACATGCTAAGGATCAGAGATCGAGGAGCAGATCGAGCATGACCGGTCGATCTAGGAGTTGATCGACCAGAAGATCGAGCCAACCAGGCGATCCAAGGAGAATGATCGAGACAAGGATCGAGTGAAGCAATCGATCAAACGGTACGGACGTAAATGATACCATGCAGAGCGAGAGTCAGATCGAGTACACCACTCGATCCAGCCGAAGATCGATACCGAGATCGGATGCAACACTCGATTCGCCGATGATGATCGAGACCCAGATTGAGCCAAAGACACGATGTCCGGATATGATCGAGAGAACCGCTCGATCTTGGAATCGATCTCTGTCCTTTCAACCATTTTTGGCCGCTAGCGAGGGGGGGACCATCAGCTTGTTTCGGCATTTTGGGAAGGCGGCGACGTCTTTTTCCCACAACAACTTTAGATCCTTATCTTTTTCCTTATGTTTTCTCTCTCGTTTTCGTGAAGAACACCATTGTTGAACTCGCGTTTTTCTTAGGCTTTGTAATCGAATCATTTCCGTTTCAATCTAGTTTTCTTTTCATGTTCACCGTCTCGCTTTACATGCTTTGCTTGATTTACTCTATGTGTAGCGAGTAGTTTATTTGGGTTTGGGGTTGAGAGGATTAAGGGGTCTAAAGGGTTTTGATCTTGGGGTTTTTCTAAATGTTTTCAATGGCTATCTCTTCTAAGGTGTTGAGATCTCAATGCTTGAAGACTCTCACGCCAAGAGCTTCATGATCCGAGAGGTTACTTACCTTGACAGGATTCAGGAGCCTCGGAAGATCACACCTTAGAGACTAGTTACCCCTTCTCAAAAGCCATGGAAGTTTGGGGGATTAGTTAAGCCATTCGTTTGAAATCTGTTTTCCTTGCCCTTCGACCTCTCTTTCCACCAAAAGCCATGGGTTTGGAGGAGAGGATGAAGGAGTAATCTATACTCAAAATTGTTGTTTTGTACAGGAGGAGGAGTGATCCCAAACCTATTGTGATGAGTATTGAGAGCATCTCCGGCTCCTATGATCCTTGGGGGTCTAGCCGCGTGGTGGGGGTTTCCATTGCCCTTTCCCACTGCCCCGTGAGCTGGAGGAGGTCCCTCTGGATGCTCATGTTCAGCCATAGCTTCAAAGTCAACCTAACTGTGCTGAACAATCTCCTCAAAAGCTCTTGCTTGTTCTCGTACTCTTCTTTGCCGTGAATGACCAAGTTGATGGATGTTGTTCAAGGGTTGAAGTAGATGGTTGTCTCCCCTGGAACGAAGATGCATGTACCTGGAAGAAACACGTTTGAGAGTAGAGAGATTAGTAACTTAAACAAAGTAAAGCTTAGTCTTTACTAATCTCCAAATCTCTATGCTTTCTAACACTCCTAGAATGGCAACGGCGCCATTTGATAACGACTTTCTTTGCAAGGGTGAGGATGCAATGAGGCTATCAAACTCAAATGCAACACTTAGGTTGTAGTACAGTATGCAAGTGAGAGTCAATCCATTTGTAGGGGCTAGGAAGATCAAAGAGAATGCAAGAGCAGTATAAAGCTAAGCGAATGACAGGCGACATTGTGAAAATCCTATAAACTATGTGCAATGACCGAATGGAATGCAAAACTATTTTAAAATTACCAAGAGCAATTGAACTACCACGAGGAACAAACAGAATAATTAAAATGCAAGGCTATGAATTTCTAAAAATTGACTAGTGGATCGACCACGGGATCGACCACTAGATCGAGCAACAACGATCGATCTCGTCTAAAGATGCAAGCGCTGTGAAACTAATGACCAGGATGCTACGAATATCAAGCAAATGATTAACGAAGATGTAAGAATGCTAGGAAAGAAGGGTCTAAGGTTAGGATTCATCGTCCGGGGTTTAAAGGGTCCCAGTTTGGGTTGAAAACTTTAAATCTACTCACTTTGTGAGATTCTCTAAGCCTTGAAAACGAAAACAAGATTCATCCGTGGCTTTCGGTATGGATCACTCCTTCATCCTCTCCTCCAAAACCATGGCTTCTGGTGGAAAGAGAGGTTGAAGGGCAATGAATTTAGATTTCAAACACACGGCCTAACTAGTCCCCTAAACTTCCATGGCTCTTGGGAAAGGGTAACTAGTCTCTAAGATGTGATTTTCGGAGATCTCTGGATCCTGTCAAGGTAAGAGACCTCTCTGATCATAAAGATCTTGGCGTGAGACTCTTTAAGCCATAGGAACTCAACATCCTAGAAGAGAAAGCCATTAAAAAACGAGAAAACACCAAACTTGAAAAACCTTTAGACCCCGTGAATCCTCTCAACCCCGAGACCCAAATGAAACTACTCGCTACACATTAAGTAAATCAAGCAAAGCATAAGTAATGAAGCGATGAACATGAAAAACGATTACTTAAAGCTTAAACGATTCGAAAATATTTTAGAACAAAGCTCAAAGTCAAACAATGGCGGATCGCCTCAAAAACCAGAGAGAAAAAGCATAAAAAGATAAGAAATGAAAAGTGGGTGGGAAAAAATCATCGCCGCCTTCCCAAAATGGGAAAAACAGCTCGATGGTCCCCCCCTCGCTAGCGGCCAAAAATGGTTGAAAGGACAGAGATCGACTTCGGGATCGAGCGGCTCTCTCGATCACTTTCGAACATCGTGTCTTCTACTCGATCTGGGTCTCGATCTTCTTCGGCGGATCGAGTGTTGCATCCGATCTTGGTATCGATCTTCGGTGGGATCGAGTGGTGGACTCGATCCGGCTCTCGCTCTGCATGACGTCATTTACGTCTGTACCACTTGATCGATTGCTTCACTTAATCTTCGTCTCGATCATTTCCCTTGGATCGCATGGGCTTCTCGATCTTCTTGTCGATCTCATCTAGATCGACCTGCCATGCTCGATCCGCTCCCCGATCTCTGGTCCTTAGCAAACATCGGATGTTCCACGAACCTCCACAACAGCTTCAGCACATCCACGAACCTCCACGACTCCAAAGTAGCCAGAAACAACCTGAATATGATGCAAAATGCAAGGAACATGCGTATGCTGGTGTAAGAATACTCTAGGATCTAAAGTTATGCAATCTAGCCTAAAGTTTGATGTAAATGCATGAAAAGCTAACTTATATATATGCAAAATGCATGCAATATGTAGTGACATCAACTTCTAACAATAGTCCTAGATTTTTAGGGATTTTATAAAAATTATAGCTAAATACTAGAGAAGAAAATCTAAAGACAGGATTAAATCTAGAAATTCTCCTAATATCTAGCGACTTCTAAAAACTAACAAGTACAATCATCCAAAGCAATAAAAAGGCAATTTTCCAAAAAAATTTAGACAAGAAATCATTGAACCGAAATTACCTTTTGCAAGGATGAAAGCAAGAAGTTATTTGCCTTAGAAATAGAAACTCACACTCTCTCTTTCTTTAGAAAACTTGAAATACAAATGAAAGAGAGTGTGTGGTTGCATGTAAATTTAAAGGCTAAGAAAACCATGGGCAATACAAGTGGTTTTTGACAAAAGTGTGGTCAAGACACATTTTTCATGGTCAAAGATGCTTGCCATGACCACAATTCAAATTTAAAACTGGAGGGAAAGAAGAAAAGAGGGAAAACACAAACTTACCTCGGCACGAGATCGAGTCCATTTGGTCGATCTAGGACTCGATCTCATGCCCATGTTGACTAGGATCGAGAAGGTTGATCGATCAGGGACTCGATTCAGATTGCATTGAGTCATAGATCGATTGTGCCCCCTCGTTCCATGATTTTTGGTCACTCAGGCTATGCTCCTTGGATCGAGCCACGTGATCGATTTGGGGGTCGTTTGGGCTAAGATCTAGTGGCAGATAGAGTAAACTGATCGATCTAACCTCGAGGATCGAGTGAGGTCAGTCGTTCCACACCTCGTTTGCCTTTCAAGCTAAACGTATGGGTGGTTTATCCTCTCATGATCGACTGACTCACTCGATTATCTACTCGATCTCGTCTAGATCGACTGACTCCTCTCGATTCAGTAAAGATGGAGCCAAAATAAGTCGATCTAGCACTCGATCTCTAGCCTATACTTCACCTTTCTCGCCTCTTTTGACTCCAAGATCATGATCTCCAATCACCTATCCTTTCACCTACACACTTAAACATAAAAAGCATAAAATTGAAATAGAAAGGAAGCAAAAATATGTACAAGATAGACATGGGAATGCCTCCCAAGTGCGCTTTCATTAACGTCTTTAGCTAGACTTTACTTGGTTTAGGCCTGAGGTGGGTCTTGAAGAAGCATGGTGGTGCTCTCCTTGCTGCAATCACTCGCCCGGTAGGGCTTGACTCTGTGCCCATTAACCGTGAAAGCATTACCGCTCTTGCTAACCAATGTAACCGCTCCATAAGGAAGGACTTATTTCACTTCAAACGGTCCACTCCACCTAGACCTCAGCTTTCCAGGGAACAGATTCAACTTCGAGTTGTAGAATAGCACCAGACTGCCTTCCCTTAACTCCTTATGAACCAGCTTCTTGTCATGAACCGCCTTGGTCATTTCCTTGTAGATCTTAGCACTGTCGTAGGCGTCTAACCGTAGCTCATCAAGCTCATGTAGTTGAATCAACCTCTTCTCCTGTGCCGTCTTGAGACTGAAGTTTAGCTGCTTCACGGACCATAGTGCTCTATGCTCCAACTCAACAGGAAGGTGACATGCCTTGCCGTATAAAAGAGTGAAGGGAGTGGTACCTATAGGAGTCTTGAAAGCTGTCCGGTAAGCCCATAGAGCATCATCTAGTTTAACCGCCCAATCCTTCCGAGTTACTCCTACGGTCCTCTCTAGGATAGCCTTGATCTGCTATTTGAGACCTCTACTTGCCCACTGGTTTGTGGGTGATAGGGTGTAGCTACCTTGTGCTACACTTCATACTTCTTCAAGAGACTTTCAAACACTTTGTTGATGAAGTGGCTACCCCCATCACTGATCACTACTTTTGGAACTCCAAACCGTGGGAAGATGATGGTCTTAAAGAGTTTAACCACCACCTTTGAGTCGTTGGTTGGGGAAGCTATAGCTTCAACCCACTTAGACACGTAATCAACAGCCACCAAGATGAATTTGTTGCCGTAAAAAGATGGGAACGAACCCATAAAATCTATCCCACAAGCGTCAAAAACATCAACTTCAAAGATTGGCACCTGAGGCATCTCATTCCTCTTCGTGATGTTTCCAGCTCTTTGACATGCTTCACAAGACTTAACAAACTCATGAGCATCCTTGAATAACGATGTCCACCAAAACCCAGCTTGTAAGACCTTTGTTGCCGTCTTGGAAGAAGCAAAATTTCCTCCATATGACAAACTGTGGCAATGTAGAAGGATGTCCTGCGCTTCCTCTCTTGGAACACATCTTCTATACAAGCTGTCTACTCCCCTCTTGTACAAGTAAGGCTCCTCCCAAAAATAATGAGATATGTCTCTCATGAACTTCTTCTTGTGGTAGTGGTCAAAATGAGTAGGTTCCTCTCCACATGCTAAGAAGTTCACTATATCAGCATACCAAGGCAGGTTCTCTTCTCTCAAAGCCAAAACATCTTCAAACCGATCCTCTAGCCGTGTGCATACCACCGTGTTGATCATCATGAGTTGCTCTTCAGGAAGTGAATCATCCAAGGGTAATGCTTCATTCACGCTCATCTAGAAAGGCGATTAGCAACACCATTCTCTATCCCCTTCTTATCCGTTATCTCCATATCAAACTCTCGTAGAAGAAGAATCCACCTTAAGAGCCTCAGGTTAGTATCCTTCTTGGAGTAGATATACCTCAAAGCAGCATGATCCGTGTATACAACAACCTTAGAGCCCACCAAATATGATCTGAACTTCTCAAAAGCAAACACAATGGCCAGCAGCTCCTTCTCGGTTGTAGCCTATCTCACTTGCGTGTCATCCAACGTACGACTGGCGTAGTAGATAACATGCAACCTCTTGTCTTTTCTCTGACTAAGAACAGCTCCCACGGCGTAGTCACTCGCGTCGCACATGATCTCGAAAGGTAAGCTTCAATCTGGTGCTTGTACTATAGGTGCCATGACAAGAGCCTCCTTGATGGTCTTGAAAGTTTGAAGACATTCCTCATCAAAGACAAAGTCAGCTTCCTTGCATAACAACCGTGTAAGAGGGCAAGCTATCTTGGAGAAATCCTTGATAAACCGCCTGTAGAAGCCAGCGTGCCCCCAGAAACTCCTTATCACCTTGACATTAACCGGCGGCTCAAGACTCATCATCACCTCAATCTTTGCTTTGTCAACCTCTATCTCTTGCTCAGATATCTTGTGACCGAGTACAATCCCTTTCTTCACCATGAAGTGACACTTCTCCCAGTTCAGCACCAAGTTTGTCTCCTCACACCTCTTAAGTACCCTGCAAAGATTAGACAAACAAGGACCAAAAGAACCACCATATACAGAAAAGTCATCCATAAAGACCTCTACCATCTCATCTATAAGATTAGAGAAGATTGACATCATGCACCTTTGAAAGGTTTCTGGTGCATTACATAACCCAAAAGGCATCCTTCGATATGCGAAGGTACCATAAGGGCATGTGAAAGTTATATTTTCTTGGTCATTCGGATGAATAGGAATTTGAAAGAAACCGCTGTATCCATCTAAGAAACAATAGTGTGGATGATTAGCAAGTCTTTCTAACATTTGATCAATAAAAGGAAGAGGAAAATGATCCTTTCTAGTAGCTGAATTGAGCTTTCTATAATTTATACACATTCGGTGAACAGTTATGGTTCTAATAGGAATCAATTCATCTTTTTCATTCTTAATTACTGTGATTCCCCCTTTCTTAGGCACCACGTGGACAGGAGAAACCCACGTGCTGTCACTGATGGGGTATATCACATCAGCCTCTAATAGTTTCAAAATCTCTTTCTTAACTACTTCTTTCAAATTCGGGTTTAGGCGTCTTTGATGTTTAATAGAATAAGTGTTTTCATTCTGTAAGTGAATCCTATGAGTGCAAAGCATTGGTGAAAGGCCATCGATGTAACTTAGAGAGTACCCAATGGTCTTCCTATGCTTTCTCAGCTCATTAAGGAGCGGGTGCAACTCATCATCACTCAAGTTCTCATTCACAATCACGGTATAAGTCTCATTAAGTCCTAAGAAAGCATACCCTAGCCCTTTTGGGAGCTCCTTTAGGTCCACCTTTGGGGCTAGCAGCTCGCTCCAGTCCTCTTCGTGGCTTGTGTTGACGTCTCTGTCTTCACTGCCCTCCTTAGAGCCCAAATCATGAGCTTTAAGACTGCTTTCTTGTCCCCTCTGAGATCGAGTCATCCAGTCGATCTTCCACTCGTTCTGGTCCAGATCGAGTAACTTCACTCGATTCACCTACTCGATT
This sequence comes from Thlaspi arvense, assembly GCA_911865555.2. Classification (NCBI taxonomy): domain Eukaryota; kingdom Viridiplantae; phylum Streptophyta; class Magnoliopsida; order Brassicales; family Brassicaceae; genus Thlaspi; species Thlaspi arvense. The sequence goes on from OU466860.2 coordinate 21,138,562, forward strand.
GGATGTGGATCGAGCAGGAGATCGAGTCCCCGACTCGTTCTCTGAACTGATCGATTGGCCTCTCTCGATCTTCTTGTCGATTGCTGTCCTTGATCGAGTGATCTCCTCGACTTCCTGATCGATCTCTAGGCGCCCGCCTTCATCATCTTTCACAACTTTCCTAAAATCGAGGAGATGAACGTAATCTTGAGTCTGCTCACTCAGAAAGCTGAACTCTCCATACTCCTTTGTCAAGGCCAGCTGCAAGTGATCTTCCTGTGCCAACTCCTTAAGCAACTCATCGGCTAAAGCGTCTAGAGTCTCAATGTAGAAAGCTTGTCCTCCAATCGTTGGCTTCTTCAAGACTTCATTATTGTCAAAGTCCAGCTTGATGTCTTTGCCCAAGTGTAGAGAAATCTTGCCATTCTTCACGTCAATGATGGCTCCAGCGGTTGCAAGAAACGGTCTTCCAAGGATTAGAGGATCCTTTGGCTCATTATCCATCTCTAAGACAACAAAGTCGGTTGCCACATTAACTCCACTGATCCTCACGAGCAAGTCTTCAAGCTTACCCACAGGAAGTCTGACACTTTTATCAGCTAGCACAAGGGAGATTCTACAGTCTTTAAACTTGTTGAAACCGAGCTTCTCTGCAGTGGAGTGGGCATGAGATTGATGCTTGCTCCTAAATCTCATAAACAGCTCTCAAATTTCAAGGGACTAAGAGCACAAGGAATGGTGAATGATCCTGGATCTCCAAGCTTCTTTGGCACTATCTCTTTGTGAATGATGGCGCTGCACTCTTCACTAAGCACCAAAACTTCTTCACTCTCCTTGTTCTTCTTAGTAAGTGTATCTTTGAAAAACTTTGCACACTTAGGCATCATGGCCAAACAATCAACTAAAGGCAGCTTAATCTCAACATCTTTCAAATGCTTCTCAAAGACTGCTTTATGCTTCTCTAGCAGCTGTTTCTTCAACCGGCCAGGAAAAGGAGGCTTCGGTTTGTAGGATGGAGGAACAAATGCATCTTTGTCTTTGATCACCTCCTCTACTTTCTTCTCTAGAACAACCTCTTTGCCTTTCCTTGGCCTCACAATCCACACGTTATCAAAAGTGATTTCTTCATCAGCTGAAAGCTTACCCTCCCCTTCTTGAACCACAATGTCCTCATTGGCTTTAGGTGCGACTCTCGGCGGAAGCTCTTTCCCACTTCTCAAAGTAATAGTGTTTGCATACTCTTTGGGATTTTGCTCACACTTTCCAGTTAGGCTCCCTTGACCGCTTGAGCTAGCTTTTCCTTTCTCTAACTGCTTGATCTTGCTGTTCAGATTAGTGATCTGTATAGAGACGTCAGTAAGGGAAGAGTCTAGCTGGTTGTTCATCTCAACAAACTTCTGATTTGTAGAAGCTTAACCTTCAAGCAACTGTTGGAACATTGCTTGAACCGGATTTTGAGGTGGGGGTTGCATTTGCCGCTGCTGTGGAACGAAACCAGGAGGAAACATATGAGTGTAGCCTTTGTTGCCTTGCCGTTGCTGCTGACCCTGGAAGTTCCCTTGCCACTGCCCTTGATATCCGCTATTCTGTTGAAAGCCCTTGTTGTAAGGTACAAACGGCTTTGCTTGCTGAGGGGGGTACACCTGATCTTTAGGGTTCTCAACGTCTGTACTCCTGTAAGAGAGATTGTTGTTGGCTTAGTATCCTTGTGAATAACCCTGAGGCTTGTTGTAGTTCTGACCAGTAACCCAATTAGCTTCTTCTTGGCTCAGTTCTAGCTCCTCTAAGACGTCTTCAGCTTCTCCTACAAAGTGTACATGCTTCTGATTTGCAAGCACTAGCTTGTCTATATTCTCATGGAGCGATTTGAGCTCTTTCTTGTGTGAGTCAAGCTCAGAACCTCTAGGTGCTCGGTCGTAGTCCTCAGTGTAATTCTCATCACTCAAAACCAAGTTCTCTATGAGCTCCATTCCTTCTTCCACTTCTTGACCAAGAAAGTTACCCTTGCTTTCCGTATCAAGCAACATTCAGATCTTGGGTAATGCTCCTCGGTATATTGTGCTCAAGAGAGTCTCTTCACTGAAGCCGTGGTGAGGACACTGAATGGTATAGTCCTTGAACCGCTCCATGACTTCACTGAACGTCTCGTTCTGCCTTTGAGTGAATCCACTAATCTCACTTTGCAGCCTAGCTGTTCTTGTGCTCGAGAAAAACTTTGAGAGGAACGCCTTCTTGCAATCAGCCCAAGAAGTAATGGTGCCTTGTGGAAGGGTCTTCTCCCAAGAGAAAATGGGAAGAGCCTACGCTTGAAAGCATCTTCCGAGATCCCACTGATCTTTATCATCTCACATACTTGCTCAAAGTTGTCAAGATGCTCCAAAGGGTCTTCCATTGCTATCCTGTGGAACTTCTTGTTCTGAACCATAGAGACAAAGCCAGGCTTGATCTCAAAGTTGTTTTTTTGGACAGGTGGAGGAGTTATCCCAAAGCGGTTGTGATGAGTGTTTGGAGCATCGCCGGCACCAATGATCTGTGGTGGTCTAGCAGCGTGGTTGGGGTTTCCATTACCCCTTCCTATAGCACCGTAAGATGGTGGAGGTCCCTCAGGATGTTCCTGCTCAGCCATACTTTCAAAGGCAACTGTACCAGCTTGCACAATCTCTTCAAAGGCTTGAGCTTGCTCTCTTGCTCTTCTCGATCTTGCGTGTCCGAGTTGGTGAATATTGTCCAGGGGTTTAAGTAGATTGTTGTCACCCCTAGACCGTAAGTTCATGTACCTGTGATCACAAACAAGAAGGTAGAGCAATGAGTAACTAAAATAAAAGTAAAAGGCTTAGTCTTTGCCGAGCACCAAATCCTAATGCTTTCTAACAAACCCAAGTTGGCAACGGCGCCATTTGATAACAGGTTTTTTGTGAGTCTAAATATCAAATCTCAAGCAACCTATAGTTGTAGTATAGTATGCAAGAGAGTATCAATCCAGCCTGGGTGAAGAAACAACACTAGGAATGCAAGTACTAAGCAAATCTAAGCAGAATCGGGTAAATAGATGGTAAAATCAAAGAAAACTAAATGCAACGACCAAATGCTTATAGAAACTATTTTAAAATCCCTGGAAGAGGTTTAACTACTACTAGGAGAAAACAGAAGATTAAAAACGCGAACCTACTAATAACCAAAAATCGAGAGCAAAATCGGGTCAAACAGGTCGATTCTAACAACTGAAGACAAATGACTTCTAATGATCAAGATGCAAGCTTTGTAACTAAAAGATGATTACTTGAGGTTTAAAAATGCTAAAAGAGGGTTCAGGATCAAGGGTCATATTCAAGAGTGTTCAAGGGTCAAGCTTTGGTTTGAAAACACATAGATCTACTCATTGATGACCTTTCCCTAAGCCTTGAGAATCATAAACAGACTCATCCATGGTGTATGGTATGATTCCCTTCTTCAACCTCTTCTCCAAACCCATGGCTTTTGGTGGGAAAAGAGATCAAAGAGCATGGACTTCAGATCTCAACTAATGGCTTAACTAACCTCTTCTACATCCATGGTGTTTGGGAGAGGGTAGATTAGTTTCTAGGTTTTGGTTTTCAAGGATCACTGAATCCGGTCAAGGTAAGAGAAGCCCTGGAATCATAGAGATCTTTTCCAAGACTCCATAAGCCCTAAGACCCCAAAATCCTAGAAAAGAATAAATGAAGAACAAGAAAAACTCAAAAGCTTAAACCCCTTAAACCCTTGAATCGCCTCAACCCCTTATCCAAAGAAAAACTACTCACTACTAATGTTTAAAACCGATTGAAATGAAGAGAAAGATAAGCTAAGCATGATTAAAGAGTGCGATTAAAGGAAAACTGCTTAATATTCAAAAGATTCAAAGTTTAAAAACCAGAAAAAGCTTAAGGTTCGACAATGGCAGATAACCGCCTACAGAAAAGCTTAGAAAGACCTCCTCCAGCTCACTGACTTTGAAGCTATGGCTGAACACGAGCATCCAGAAGGACCTCCTCCAGCTCATGGGGCAGCAGGAAGGGGCAATGGAAACCCCCAACACGCGGCTAGACCCCCAAGGATCATAGGAGCCGGAGATGCTCCCAATACTCATCACAATAGGTTTGGGATCACTCCTCCTCCTGTGCAAAACAATAACTTCGAGATCAAGCCAGGTTTCATCTCAATGGTGCAAAACAACAAGTTCCACGGCTTAGCAATGGAAGACCCCTTGGAGCACCTAGACAACTTCGAGCAAGTATGTGGGATGATAAAGATCAATGGCATATCCGAAGATGCTTTCAACCTGCGTCTCTTCCCCTTTTCACTCAGAGAAAAAGCCAGACATTGGGAGAAGACCCTCCCACAAGGCACCATCACATCATGGGCCGAGTGTAAGAAGGCTTTTCTCTCAAAGTTCTTCTCAAGCACCAGGACAGCACGGTTGAGAAGCGAAATCAGCGGTTTCACTCAACGGAACAATGAGACATTCAACGAGGCAATGGAGCGTTTCAAAGACTACACGATCCAATGTCCTCATCACGGGTTTAGCGAGGAGACACTACTCAGTACCATATACCGTGGAGCTTCACCAAAGATCAGGTTGTTGCTGGACACAGCTAGCAAAGGGAACTTCCTCGGTCAGGAGGTAGAAGAGGGTATGGAGCTGATAGAAAACTTGGCATTGAGTGATGGCAATTACACTGAGGATTATGACCGTGCACCGAGAGGATCAGAGTTAGAGTCTCACAAGAAGGAGCTCAAATCTTTGCATGAGAAGATAGATAAGCTGGTGTTAGCCAATCAGAAGCATGTTCACTTTGTTGGTGAAGCTGATGAGAACCAACAGGAGTTAGAGTTGAACCAAGAAGAAGCCAATTGGGTGGCGGGACAGAACAACTACAAATCTCAAGGCTACAACCAAGGCTACCAGAACAACAACCTCTCTTACCGAAGCACCAACGTAGCCAACCCTAAAGATCAAGTGTACCAGCAAGCAAAACCTTTCATCCCTTACAACAAAGGTTTTCAACCGAGTGATGGTTTCCAAGGTCAAGGGCAGAACAACTTCCAAGGGCAACATCAAAATAACAAGGGTTATACACCTAACTACCCTCCGGGCTTTGCACCTCAGCAGCAACAACCGATGCAACAACAAGTTGATCCGGTTCAAGCAATGTTTCAACAGCAATACAAGGGCAAGCCTCTACAAACCAGAAGTTCGCTGAGATGAACACTCGTCTAGACTCGTCTCTCACTGACTTCTCCACTCAGATCACCAATTTAAACAACAAGATCAAGCAGCTGGAGAAAGGGAAAGCGAGTACGAGTGGTCAGAATAGTCTTCCGGGAAAGTGTGAGCAGAATCCCAAGGAGTATGCTAATGCCATAACGTTGAGAAGCGGTAAAGAGCTCGAACCTCCGGTCTCTACAAAGAACAACGAGGATGTTGTAATTCAGGAGGGGGAGCGTAAACCTTTGGCTGATGATGATGAGATTAACTTTGACAACGTTTGGATCCAAGGGCCAAGAAGAGGAGACAAAGCAGTTGCTGAGAAGAAAGCTGAGCAAACCACTAAGGAGAAGAATGCTTATGTGCCTCCACCTTATGTACCTAAGCTGCCTTTTCCTGGCCACTTCAAGAAGCAACTCATAGAGAAGCATAGAATCCTATTTGAGAAGCATCTTAAGGACGTGGAGATCAAGCTACCTCTCGTTGACTGCCTTACAATGATGCCTAAATGCGCCAAATTCTTCAAAGACACTCTCGTGAAGAAGAATAAGGAAAGCAAAGAGGTACTTGTTCTAAGTGAAGAGTATAGTGCTGTAATACATAAAGAGTGGTCCCTAAGAAGTTGGAAGACCCTGGAAGCTTCACTATACCCTGCGCTTTATGCCCTCTAGAGTTCAAGAGTTGCTTATGTGATCTCGGAGCTAGCATAAACCTGATGTCTCACTCTGTGGCTAAGAAGCTTGGTTTTACTCGTTTCAAAGACTGTCGGATCTCGTTGGTACTGGCTGATAGGAGTGTGAGGCTACCAGTAGGGCTGCTTGAAGATTTACCGGTGTGAATCAGTGGTGTGAACGTGCCTACGGACTTTGTCATGTTGGAGATGGATGAAGATCCTAAGGATCCACTCATCTTAGGGAGACCATTCCTTGCAACCGCCGGGGCTATCATAGATGTGAAGAATAGGAAGATTGCCTTGCATTTGGGAAAGGAGATAAGTCTTGACTTCGACATCAATGAGGTTCTGAAGAAGCCGACCATTGAAGGGCAAGCTTTCTATATAGAAACGATGGATGCTTTAGCGGATGAGTTGCTGGAAGAGCTGGCTCTAGAAGACCATCTGAAGCTAGCACTGACTAAGGAGCCAGGGAAGTTTGGCTATGTGGACCAGAGGACCCAGGAGTACGTCAACCTGCTGGATTCTAGGAGGATTGTCAAGAATGATGAAGGTTGCTGCCTAGAGATCGACCCCGAGATCGACGCTATCACTCGATCCAAGAGTCAGATCGACCAGGCAATCGAGAACACAACTCGATCCGGTGCAACAATCGACGGACAGATCGAGACGAATGCTCGATCAGGAAAAACAATCGAGTCGGCGATCGAGAGAGACCTCCCGATCATTTTGGGGTCCAATCAAGAGATCGACTCAGCGTCTCGATCCCTTACTCGATCCACATCAAACCGAGTAAGTGAATCGAGCGAAATGGCTCGATCTAGATGACATCGAGAGGAGAATCGACCGGAGGACTCGATCTCAGAAGGGATAGCGATGGAGGAAGGCAGTCTCAAGGGCCATGCCTCGGGTTCAAAGGAGAGTTCCAAGGAGGAAAGCAACAACAACAGCCACGAGGATGACTGGAGTGAGCTGTTAGCCCCAAAGGTGGACCTTAAGGAGCTCCCAAAAGGGCTAAGGTATGCTTTCTTAGGGCCTAATAACACATATCCCGTGATTGTGAATGAAAACCTTAGTGATGATGAGTTGCACTCGCTCCTGACTGAGCTGAGAAAGTATAGGAAGGCCATTGGGTACTCTTTAAGTGACATCAAGGGCCTTTCACCAATGCTTTGCACTCATAGGATTCACTTGGATAATGAGAACGCCTCTTCTATAGAACATCAAAGGCGTTTGAATCCTAATTTGAAAGAGATTGTTAAGAAAGAAATCCTTAAGCTTTTAGAGGCTGACGTGATCTATCCCATAAGTGACAGCACGTGGGTTTCTCATGTACACGTGGTGCCTAAGAAGGGAGGGATCACGGTCATAAGGAATGAAAAGGATGAGCTTATTCCTACTAGAACCATCACTGGTCATAGGATGTGTATTGATTATAGGAAACTTAACCTTGCGACTAGGAAAGACCATTTCCCTTTACCTTTTATTGATCAAATGCTTGAGAGACTTGCTAATCACCCTTACTACTGTTTTCTCGATGGGTATAGCGGTTTCTTTCAAATACCAATTCACCCAAATGATCAGGAGAAGACGACCTTCACATGTCCCTACGGTACCTTTGCATATCGAAGGATGCCGTTTGGATTGTGTAATGCACCGGCTACGTTTCAGCGGTGTATGATGTTGATCTTCTCCGATCTTATAGAGGAGATGGTAGAGGTGTTCATGGATGACTTTTCTGTCTATGGTGTGTCCTTTCCTGCGTGTTTGTTGAATGTTTGCAGGGTACTAAAACGTTGTGAAGAGACAAACTTGGTGCTGAACTGGGAGAAATGCCACTTTATGGTTAAGGAAGGGATCGTGCTTGGTCATAAGATATCAGAGAAGGGCATTGAGGTTGATCAGGCTAAAGTGGAGGTCATGATGGGTCTTGAGCCGCCGGTGAATGTTAAGGGAGTCAGAAGCTTCTTGGGACACGCAGGGTTCTATAGGCGCTTCATCAAGGATTTTTCCAAGATTGCACGCCCTCTTACACGGCTGTTGTGCAAGGAAGCTGAGTTTGTGTTTGATGAGGAGTGTTTGAAAGCTTTCGTGACCATCAAGGAAGCCCTTACATCAGCTCCTATAGTCCAAGCACCAGACTGGTCTCTTCCCTTTGAGATCATGTGTGATGCTAGTGACTACGCCGTAGGAGCCGTTCTTGGTCAGAAGAAAGACAAGAAGCTACACGTGATATACTATGCTTCAAGAACCTTGGATGACACGCAAACAAGATACACCACTACGGAGAAGGAGTTGCTTGCAGTAGTCTTCGCCTTTGAGAAGTTCAGATCGTATCTCGTTGGTTCCAAAGCTATTGTATACACGGATCACGCTGCCTTGCGATACATCTACTAGAAGAAAGACACTAAGCCTCGGCTCTTAAGATAGATTCTCTTACTCCAGGAGTTTGACATGGAGATTAAATACAAGAAAGGAATAGAAAATGGAGTCGCTGACCATCTCTCATGGCTAAGGATCAACGATTCTCTCCCCTTAGATGACTCTCTTCCAGAAGAGCAGCTTATGGCGATTACCACGGCTGTTTGTGGGAAGCTAGAAGGGAAGTTTGATGAGGTGTTGAGTTTCAAAGAAGAGGATCTACCGTGGTATGCTGATGTGGTGAACTACCTAGCGTGTGGTGAGGAGCCAACACATCTCAACAGCTATCACAATAAGCGGTTTATGAGAGAGGCTAGTGACTACTTTTGGGACGAGCCCTACTTATACAAGAGAGGAGTAGGCAGTTTGTACCGGAGATGTGTTACAAAGGAAGAAGCCAGGGACATCCTCTATCATTGCCATGGCTCTTCCTACGGAGGACACTTCGCCTCATTCAAGACTGCCACGAAAGTGTTACAAGCCGGTTTCTGGTGGCCGTCCATTTTTAAAGATGCACACGAGTTTGTGAAGAGCTGTGAGGCATGTCAACGAGCAGAGAATATCACTAAGAGGAACGAAATGCCTCAAGCTCCCATCTTCGAGGTTGACATGTTCGACGCGTGGGGGATAGACTTCATGGGGCTATTTCCTTCTTCATATGGCAACAAATACATCTTAGTAGCAGTGGATTATGTCTCTAAATGGGTTGAGGCTGTTGCTTCCCCTACAAATGACTCTAAGGTGGTAATCAAGCTGTTCAAGAGTATCATCTTCCCGAGGTTTGGGGTACCCAAAGTTGTTATAAGCGATGGAGGAAGCCACTTCATAAACAAGGTCTTCGAGAACCTCTTAAGAAAGTATGGAGTTAAGCATAAGGTGGCTACACCGTATCATCCTCAAACAAGCGGTCAAGTGGAAGTCTCCAACAGGAAAATCAAGGCCATACTAGAGAAGACCGTCGGAGCAACAAGGAAAGACTGGGCAGTGAAGCTGGACGACGCTCTTTGGGCCTACCGTACCGCCTTCAAAACGCCGATTGGTAAAACTCCTTTCACTCTACTCTATGGCAAGGGCTGTCACCTCCCGGTTGAGCTGGAACACCGTGCGTTGTGGGCTGTGAAGAGGCTGAACTTTGACCTCAAGACTGCTCAGGAGAGGCGCCTTATTCAGCTACACGAACTGGATGAGTTCAGGCTGAACGCTTACGAGAGCTCTCAGATATACAAGGAGCAGACTAAGGAGACTCATGACAAGAAGGTTGTTGCCAAGGAGCTTAAGGAAGGAGGGCTAGTGTTTCTGTACAACTCGAGGCTCAAACTCTTCCAAGGCAAGCTGAAATTAAGGTGGAGCGGACCGTTCGTGATTCAAGAAGTGTTGCCTTATGGAGCTGTTACTCTGATGGGAAAACGTGGTAGTGCATTCACCGTCAACGGACACAGAGTCAAGCCTTACTTGGCAGACGGCTATGACAAGGAGAGTACCTCGGTGCTTCTCCAATACCCACCATCCGCTTAAACCAAGTAAGGTCTAGCTAAAGACGTTAAAGAAAGCGCACTTGGGAGGCATTCCCATGTTTATCTTGTACATATTTCTGCTTTATTTCCCTTCTAGTTTTATGTTTTTATTCTGCAAGTGTGTAGGAACAGGTATAAGGAGTCTAAACATTGATCTTGAAGTCTAAAAGAGGCGATAAGGGTTAAGATAAGGCTAGAGATCGAGTGCTAGATCGACTGATCCTGGCTCGATCTTTGCTAGTTCGAGTCAGTGAATCGAGAGGAGCCAGTCGATCTAGACGAGAACGAGTGACAAAATCGACCTTGAAGAAAAAGGATCAATCGATCCAAAACGGATCGACCGATCAAATTTCTCTCAGGAAAATCTGTTGAAAATAGATCGATCACTCGACTCGATCCATCACTCGATCTATGCCAAATCGACCCCTAAATCGAGGACATAGCTCGATCATGAGGACTTAGCCGTGGAGCCAACATCTCAATGATCGAGAGAGCCAATCGATCCAAAACTCGATTCATCATGAATCGAGTCTCAACTCGAGTAACCCTCTCGATCTAAGCCATTATGGGCATGAGATCGAGTCCTAGATCGACCAAATGGACTCGATCTCATGCCGAGGTAACATTTTCTTTCCCTCCTTTACTCTTTTCCTTCCAACTTTTGAATTCAAAACTTGGTCAAGGCAAGCATCTTTGACCATGAAAGATGTGCCTTGACCAAGACTTTGTCAGAAAAATCACTTTTACTACCCATTGTTTTGATTTTTGCTAGCCTTTAAATATTTCAACAACCTCTCACCCTCTCATTCCTGTTTTTCTCGAAAATTTTAAACAAAGAGAGTGAGAGTTTCGGTTTTCAAAAGCTAGCAAAGATATTCTGCATTTCTTGCAAAGGTATTTTCAAAAATTTAATGATTCAATTTTAGAAAATTTCCTTTAAATTCGCAAGATCTTGTTCTAGAATAAGAGTCGGTTTTGATTTTTAAAAACTAGCTAAGTAAAAGGAATAATTCTAGATTTTTCAGTACCTAAAGATATGATTCTCCTTTATTTTGCTATGATTTTTATTTATTCTCCAAAATTCTAGGGTAGTTTTTATAAGTTCTCTCCTTCTCTTCTCTCATTCTCATCAAAACCGCCGTTTGCTTATCAAATTTCTTTAGAAACTTGTTTCAGGAACAATGGCCCCAAAGAGAACAAGAGAAGAGACAGCACAAGAAGGAGAAGGACAAGAAGTGGCAGTTCAAGAGAGGGTCAGATGGAGTAAGGATGAGAAGAGGGACAAGAAATAGCTGGAAAGGCTTCGGTTTGAGCCTACCAAGTTTGCTGATCGAGAACTGTTGTCCAAGCTAGGGATTCTTGGGGATTTCGACCAACTCCTCAAGAACATTGGCTTGAGATGTCTGTCACGGATGGATTGCCCAACCATTCCTGAAGTGACAATAGACTTCCTTGCCACCTTGGAGTTCCGTTACGAGAATCCTAGCACACTGGTCCCTTCTCAAGGTCGCCTCTACTTCAAGGTTGGCCGTCAAGCCTATACACTCTCCATCCCTGAGCTATGCCAAGCTAATGGTCTCAACGCGGATGCCTACAAGGTCGAGTTCCCCGCCTTCAAGAAAGCCGACGACTTTTGGGACCTGATCAGCAATGAAGTAGTAGCCAACACCGCCAAGATCAAGCGAGTAAGGAGCCCGGTGCTGAGGTACACTCTGAAGCTGATTGCCAACACGTTTAGTGGAAGATCTGTTCCTCCTACGGTCACGAAGACAGAGTTGTGCTTCCTGTTCCAAGGTGTGAAGCACTTGGTGTGTGATCCGGATGCAAATGACGAGCCTATGGAGGATGAACTCGGCGATGAAGTGAACTACAGGTGTGTGCTCGCGGCTTCCTTGGTGAAATACAAGGCTTATGCCTTGCGGTGCAAGGCAACTTCCTCTTACATTGGCGGTTTCCTTACTCCTCTGTTCGTGCAAGCTGGTGTGCCCATTCACGACTTTGCTCACGTCCCAACCAGAGCTTTCATGGACGAGGCATACATGAGGAATACTGACAGCTTGGGACGCATGCCAGCGGAAGGGTTCTACGCCTACCTCTTCATAGACGACGAAGATAAAAAGAGAGTGTGCATCCTGCCCAACAAAGATGAAACCGAGCTGCTTGGTGTTGGGAACATCGAGTTCTTGCCCACGAAGGAGGAATGCTTTGCCCCTTTAGGAGGACTACTTGCTTCAGCGATTGCTCCTCGTCAAAGGTCAGAGTCTCCAACCACGGAAGATGAGATGCCCGAGGCCTACACACTTCCCAAGCTAGACTTCGAGCCGAGGACAAAAACCGAGAAGTTCCTAGCATCAGTTGTGGAGATGCAAAGGAAGATCAACAAGTGGCAAGGCAAGATGCTCAAGAAGCTTGGAAAGAAAGTCAAGGCACTTCAAGGAGGCTCGCCTAAGAAAGCTGCAAGTCAAGAGGTGCAACAACCCGAGAAGAGAAGACTCTCAACCGGCGGTATTGTCATCCGCGAAACCCAAGGAGGCACCATTCAGCCGGCGCGCCACTCTCTCCAAGAACCAGCCGACAAGGGCAAAGCAACAATCTCTAGCTCCTCTGGAACATCCTAAAGTTCCAGCCGAGACTAGACCAGATGTAACAACCTTCTTCCATTGTACATAACCGCTTATATTTGCTTCTTTTTGCTTTGTGTTTTGATGCTCCTTCAAATGAGTTTGCCACCGGGACGGTGTCAAGCAAGTTTGGGGGAGTACATGTGTGATTTGACTTGTGTTCTTTGATCTTATTTTCCTTTAGCATCCTTGAGTCTTTAGTTCATGAAAAATTGGTAAAAGTTTTAAAAATTTTTAAAAATTTTTCAAAGATTCATGTAGTTGCATTCATCTTTTATAAAACATGTTACGATTGAGTCTAGAGTTTCTCATAGCATCTAGGTTGTTTGCATTTTGCATAAGGGTTTAGAATTTCTTAAAAAAGTGTTTTTACTTATGAATTGTTTCAATGTCCTAGTTAGTAGTTCTCTAATGCTTTATCTATGCTTTGAAAGTAAGTTCTTACCATGCTTGGATCACTTGTTAGGATTTTCGTGGCTTGAATTGAATTCTCATGATTTGAAACTCATCCTAATAAGTGAAAACCTTAATTTGAAATTCTAATTATCATCCTTATGCATTTGAAAATGAACACATGGTTTTAAAATATTTAGGCTCTCTTCTTCCTTTTTACCACTCTTTGTGAGCCTAAGTAGAACTCTCTCCTTGAACCTTACCCTTCTTTGAAGCCAAATGTTCTTGTGTGACATCTTTGTGAGGCCTTCCTTTCGGTTTGAACTTGGCATAAAGTGTTAGGTTTAGGCGACATGATTTGGTTTTCATATGATTGCTAGCTTTGCATTTTGAAGCTAGGTATAGGCTTATGATAAGTTTGGGGATCATTAGGGTTGCTTTCTTGCCTATTTGTTCTCGGTTTCAAAGAGCTTTGTGTTTTAAAGAAAGAAATGGGTTTTAAGTGAAAGGTTGTTTTTAAAACTAAGTATGCTCTAATAAATTTCAGGAGGTAGCTCTCCCATAATAAAAAAAGAGAGAAAAGAAAAGAAAAAGAAATAAAAAGAGCCAAAGTGCCAAATAAAGAAAAAAATAAAAGAAAAAATAATAATAATAATAAGAGAGCTACCAATAAGAAATATCTAAAGAGCAAAAATATTTTTCAAAACCTTTTCACTAGCCTAAAAAGTTTAAAAATGTTCTTGTTTCAGATTGGGGGTTGCTAAGTTTTGTGAAGAAAAAGGGTAGACTCTTAAGTGGTGAGTGAGGATAAATTTGTTAAATGAGAGGGGTATAGGATCGTTTGATAGTTTACATGGGTAGATGAGAATCTAATCATGTATGCATAAATTGTCTTTACCTTTAGCATTATGCACAAGTTCAGCCATTTTTGAGAGAAACCCTTGTTCTAATTATAAACCCTTTTCAAATAAGATCATTCAATGCTCATAACCTTCACCCTTAGCCAAATGTGTTTTGCTTTAAAGTGCATAAGTTTGATTCATGGTTCGAATGTTAATGAATGTTAAAGGATGAATTTCTTTGATTGTTAGGAATAGGAGAGTCATGATTTGAATTTCTTTGTGTGATGAGTATGGCTAAGTTCTTTGGAGTATGAGTGTAAGCATAGCATTTTAGAACTGTTAACTAGGACATTGAGATTGATTCAATTGAAAGGCACCTTTGCAAAAAGTTTAACCCCCCATTCATTTTTCGGAAAACCTCTCTTGCTTACTTATTTTCTGTTGCTTGAGGGCAAGCAAGAAGTAAGTTTGGGGGAGTTGATGTTATTGCATATTGCATACATTTTGCATACTCATTAGTTAGCTTTTCATGCATTTGTATCACTTTTTAGGTTAGATTGCATCACTTAGGGTCCTAGAGCATTCTTGCATCAGCATACGCATTTTCCTTGCATTTTGCATCATATTCAGGTTGTTTCTGGCTGCTTTGGAGTCGTGGAGGTTCGTGGACATGTTGAGGCTGATGTAGCAGTTCGGGAGAGCTCGGATATATGGTAAGGATCAGAGATCGAGGAGCAGATCGAGCATGGCCGGTCGATCTAGGAGTTGATCGACCAGAAGATCGAGCCAACCAGGCGATCCAAGGAGAATGATCGAGACAAGGATCGAGTGAAGCAATCGATCAAACGGTACAGACGTAAATGACGCCATGCAGAGCGAGAATCAGATCGAGTACACCACTCGATCCAGCCGAAGATCGATACCGAGATCGGATGCAACACTCAATTCGCCGATGATGATCGAGACCCAGATCGAGCCAAAGACACGATGTCCGGATATGATCGAGAGAACCGCTCGATCTTGGAATCGATCTCTGTCCTTTCAACCGTTTTTGGCCGCTAGCGAGGGGGGGACCATCAGCTTGTTTCGGCATTTTGGGAAGGCGGCGACGTCCTTTTCCCACAACAATTTTAGATCCTTATCTTTTTCCTTATGTTTTCTCTCTCGTTTTCGGAGAGAACACCATTGTTGAACTCGCGTTTTTCTTAAGCTTTGTAATCGAATCATTTCCGTTTCAATCTAGTTTTCTTTTCATGTTCATCGTCTCGCTTTACATGCTTTGCTTGATTTACTCTATGTGTAGCGAGTAGTTTATTTGGGTTCGGGGTTGAGAGGATTAAGGGGTCTAAAGGGTTTCGATCTTGGAGTTTTGCTAAACGTTTTCAATGGCTATCTCTTCTAAGGTGTTGAGATCTCGATGCTTGAAGACTCTCACGCCAAGAGCTTCATGATCCGAGAGGTTCCTTACCTTGACAGGATTCAGGAGCCTCGGAAGATCACACCTTAGAGACTAGTTACCCCTTCCCAAAAGCCATGGAAGTTTGGGGATTAGTTAAGCCATTCATTTGAAATCTGTTTTCCTTGCCCTTCGACCTCTCTTTCCACCAAAAGCCATGGGTTTGGAGGAGAGGATGAAAGAGTGATCTATACCGAAAGCCACAGATAGATCTTGCTTAGTTTTCAAGACTTAGAGATCCTCACCAAGTGAGTCTATATAAAGCTTTAAACCCAAGGTCGAAGTTTTGAAACCCCTGACCATAAATCTCAACTCTAGGCCCTTTCCTTTAACATCTTTACATCTTATCTCGTCTTTCGCTTGATCTCTGATAGCATTCTGGTCCTTAGTTTTACTGTTCTTGCATTTTTAGACGAGATCGATTGTTACAACTCGATCTAGTGGTGGATCTCATGGTCGATCCACTGCATCTAATTTTTAGAGATTTTCTCATAAATCATCTCATTTCGTTTAGATTTGCATTAATCCTTGTATTCTCTGTGCATCCTCTATCATCCTAGGCATGGATTGACTCTCTCTTGCTTGCTGTACTACAACATGTCTTGCATTTGAGTTTGATTACCTCACTGCAATTTAACCCTTGCTCAAAAAATGTTTATCAAAATGAATGCGAAATATAAGAGTATATCAGTCGGACAACTTCATCGTATATGCTTCACCGATGTTCTTGGCATGTACATCAACAAGCGTCTCATCTGGTTTTGTAGGAGTCTTAATAAAGACCTCACCAATACTCACCGGTCTTCGGAACTCCTCTTCCTGAAATATTAAATAACGAACAAAGTATAAAAGATGCAGTGGTTAGATTATCTATAAATAATGAAAAATAGGTAACTCTGTCTCACCATTTTATGGATTTATACATAGGACTTCTGGCATGATAAGTGTATGTGAGGGCCACGACCATTACAATCAGAGTTGCAAGTTGTAGAAGTTGTATTGCTCTTATCCTTTGCTTCTTCCATGTCTAAGAAGGTCGTCATCTGAGTCCAGAGTGTCGCCTTTATCCATCTAAGTCGTATTCAAGAAATGCGGACAGTGCTAACCATATCTTTCATCCGCCATTGACATATCATCTCTAATTGCTCTTGAACTGTCCCTGACCGTAAGGAATCCTAAGTGTGTGTTTTCTACATATCCAAGACATGAAATTGGTGTTAGTAAGGTTAGAGGTTAGTGAAAACAATACAAGCAATCATATATACTATAGGGTAAAGGAGAGAATTATTAACCGCAAACTGAATGAAGTGTCTTTCTTGTCTGTCACGAGGTACAACTGTCCAGCTATAATAGGGACCATCGAATTTGTTAGCGAATACTTTTGTAATCTTTCGGACAAGTGCTCCCTTGTCCCGACCAAACCTACACAAAAAGAATCAATCTGTCAACAGAGGCAAACACGGAAAGAAACCCGAGGTTTAGAAGCAAACAAATAAAATGAAAAACAAGTTAAGAACTCACTGAACAAAGAATCATTTTAAGAAGCAAATTATAATTATGTGAGTGTTGATGTGAAACAACACAATGCCAGAACAAAAGACTTTTTAAAACAGAGTTATAGCAATAGTGAATTCAAAATAAAACCCGTGAAACAAATATAGAGTGTATATATATTGTCAATGGTATCATTTTAAAAAGCAAGACGTTACAAATTATTTCATGGTATCATAATGTGTATATACATATGTTAAGAATGCATTGCCAATGAATAAAGCAAGACATTACAAATTAACCATATCCAGGGACGAAAAGTTAAAGAGTTTAAAGACTCTTACCAAGTTGTATTTGGCTTCGGTGTGGGGGATAGAACCGTGGTGAAGTTTTCACGGCCTGGCACTAGAAGGAGGGCATTCGGAACATGGAGGAGGTCCTCCTGGAGAACCGGCTCAACTGGAGCGATTCCATCATCTTCGTCTTCATCCTCGCCATTGAAGTTGTTAGCTTCAGAAGACGGAAAAGTCTAAGGTTGAGAGTTTTGTAGTGGAGATGCTTGAATGTTTTGCGGTGGTTACATTGGAGAACTCTCAACCATAGGCGAATGAGGATGCCGGTTCTGAAATGATGAGGAGTTCCCCACTTCAAGCGGTGCAGCTGGGGAGTTCTGGAAAAGCTGTGCCGACGGGGGAAAGTCACGGGCATGTGGTTGACCTGAGGTGCTAGGGACTTGACGTTGGGGCAATTGATTTGCCAGAGGTGAAATCGACAGCGTGAAGTCATATTGACTACGAAAAGGGTTGTGAGTTCTCGCCGCATTCGAGCCTTCAGGTCTCTGAGAGATGTTCGGAGTGGCTCGTCTTTGTCCTCCGCCGCGACTTTGTCCTCCGCCGCGACGTAGGTTACCTCGTCCTTGGTTCGACATCGCAGATCAGGGTTCGGTGAATCGAAGACGGAGTGAAGGAGACGAAGTGAATCCGAATAAAATTAGAGAGATTGAGGATTTGGATTGGTGAATCGAAGACGGAGTGAAGGAGAAGGAGTAAATCAAAATCAAAAAGGAGAGGAATTTGTGAGAGATAATTGGGGATTAGGGTTCGTGAAGGAGAGAAGAGAGGAGAGGAAACTCAGACGCGAAAAATGATAATGAAAATTTGGGATTGGGGATTAAGATTTTCACGTTGGTTTAAGGGTTGGTTTATGATTTGGTTTTAAATAATTTTGATTTATATTTGGTTTTCAATAATTTTAAATGTATTTTGGTTTTAGTTTTGGTTAAGTTTAGATTTTTGTTTTTTATTTGACTTAATTTTAAAATTGATTATGATTTAAAATAATTAGTAGAATTCAGAATTTTGTTAAGAAATATCAAGTTATTTAAATTTAAATTTTATATATAAAAATATTAATTAACCAAACTTAATTAAATTTATGATCATCATCATCATTAGATGACGATGCATTACAATGAAATTCATCTTTAGCTTCTGCATTTCCGACCTCATAATCGAGATCTATTGGATTTCCTCTGTCTATCAGATTATCGTCTTCGATATCGTCAATTGTACTTATAAGTACTATATCATCATTTTCTTGTTGCAAAAGAGCCGGTTCCTTGTTTTCGTAATTTCCTGAAATATTGGCCCCGGATTCACTTTTAGAACATTGAGCCACGACTGCTTCGGTTTCTTTGTGTATGGATACGGGACATAACAAACTTGATCGGCTTGAGAAGCTGTTGATAGCTGGATTTTGACTAGTTAAACAAATCCCAACACACTCATGGCATTGCAGCATGTAAGGTATCAATCCATTTGAATTCATAAGACACCAAGAATACAGCAAATCACATAAGTGAAGCCAAATTTAAGAAAGTAGTTGTGATCACACTAAATAAGTCTAAACACTAAACTAAACAAGGCAGGAAATTCAAATAGATAAAGTAAGGATCTAAGATAGGGGGTTATTGATTAAGAGGAGATTAAAACCTAACTAATGAGGCTTCAAAACCATTCAAACAATGCTATCTTCTAGGCACATGATTAACAACTATAACTAGCTTAATTCCGTGACACTAATCACTTTTCTAAACACATATTTCAGATAAATCCCTTTACTCAAACACATGATCAGCAAGCATTCAAAGCAGAATTCCAATCATATAAAGCCAAAATGCACCTTAGACATCTAATTCCATATGCTAAACATACAAGTCATTTAGGAGACCCATAACAGCATTTCATCAAACACTTATCAGGCATAAGAGAAAGCCAAGATACTAAACAAGCATGGCCAAGACTAATCTAGTATTAAGCGCATCTAATAGAGAGAAGACAATCATATTAAGCATAAAACATCACTAAACTAGTCCTAAAACCCCTCTAATATATCCCATCTCAAACCCTAAATAAGATTACTCACTAGCCATGATCAAAACCAAAAATTCTATGGTAGCCTTGGTTGTAGCCTTGAGGTTTGTAGTTGTTCTGTCCCGCCACCCAATTGGCTTCTTCTTGGCTCAACTCTAACTCCTCTTGGTCTCATCAGCTTCACCAACAAAGTGAACGTGCTTCTGATTGGCTAACACCAGCTTATCTATCTTCTCATGCAAAGATTTCAGCTCCTTTTTGTGAGACTCTAGCTCTGATCCTCTCGGTGCACGGTCATAATCCTCAGCGTAGTTGCCATCACTCAATGCCAAGTTTTCTATCAGCTCCATACCCTCTTCTACCTCCTGACCAAGGAAGTTCCCTTTGCTAGCTGTGTCAAGCAACAACCTGATCTTTGGTGAAGCTCCATGGTATATGGTACTGAGTAGTGTCTCCTCGCTGAACCCGTGATGAGGACATTGGATTGTGTAGTCTTTGAAACGCTCCATTGCCTCGTTGAATGTCTCATTGTTCCTTTGAGTGAAACCGCTGATTTCGCTTCTCAACCGTGCTGTCCTGGTGCTAGAGAAGAACTTTGAGAGAAAGGCCTTCTTACACTCGGTCCATGAGGTGATGGTGCCTTGTGGGAGGGTCTTCTCCCAATGCCTAGCTTTGTCTCCGAGTGAAAAGGGGAAGAGACGCAGCTTGAAAGCATCTTCGGATATGCCATTGATCTTTATCATCCCACATACTTGCTCGAAGTTGTCAAGGTGCTCCAAGGGATCTTCCATTGCTAAGCCGTGGAACTTGTTGTTTTGCACCATGGAGATAAAACCTGGCTTGATCTCGAAGTTGTTGTTTTGTACAGGAGGAGGAGTGATCCCAAACCTATTGTGATGAGTATTGGGAGCATCTCTGGCTCCTATGATCCTTGGGGGTCTAGCCGCGTGTTGGGGGTGTCCATTACCCCTTCCTACTGCCCCGTGAGCTGGAGGAGGTCCTTCTGGATGCTCGTGTTCAGCCATAGCTTCAAAGTCAACCAAACCGTGCTGAACAATCTCCTCAAAGGCTCTGGCTTGTTCTCTGACTCTTCTTTGCCGTGAGTGACCAAGCTGATGAATATTGTCCAAAGGTGGAAGTAGATTGTTATCTACCCGTGAACGAAGATTCATATACCTGAAAACAAACGTTTGAGAGTAGAATGATTAGTAGCTTGAAAAAGGTAAAGACTTAGTCTTTGCTAAGTCCCAAATCTCTATGTTCTCTAAACAGTCCTAGGATGGCAACGGCGCCATTTGATAGCTACTTTATTTGCAAGGGTGAGAATGCAATGAGGTTATCAAACTCAAATGCAAGACAGGTTGTACTACAGCAAGCAAGAGAGAGTCAATCCATGCCTAGGATGATAGAGAATGCAAAGAGAATACAAGGACTAATGCAAATCTAAGCGAAACGAGATGAGTTATGAGAAAATCCCTAAAAACTAGATGCAGCAACTTAAATGGAATGCAACCTATTTTAAAATTACAAGGAATGAAGAAACTACCACGAGGAACAAACATAATAATTAAAAGACAAAGCTTCGAATTACGAAAATTCGACTAGTGGATCGATCATGAGATCGACCACTAGATCGAGCAATAACAATCGATCTCGTCTAAAAATGCAAGAACAGTAAAACTAACGACCAGGATGCTATCAAAGATCAAGCGAATGACGAGATAAGATGTAAAGATGCTAGAAGAAAGGGCCTAGGGTTGAGATTCATGGTCAGGGGTTTCAAAGGTTCGACCTTGGGTTGAAAACTCTAAATCGACTCACTTTGTGAGGATCTCTAAGCCTTGAAAACTAAGCAAGATCTATCTGTGGCTTTCGGTATAGATCACTCCTTCATCCTCTCCTCCAAACCCATGGCTTTTGGCGGAAAGAGAGGTCGAAGGGCATGGAAAGCAGATTTCAAATGAGTGGCTTAACTAGTCCCCCAAACTTCCATGGCTTTTGGGAAGGGGTAACTAGTCTCTAGGGTGTGATCTTCCGAGGCTCCTGAATCTTGTCAAGGTAAGGAACCTCTTGGATCATGAAGCTCTTGGCGTGAGAGTCTTCAAGCATTGAGATCTCAACACCCTAGAAGAGATAGCCGTTGAAAACACTTAAAAAAAACCCCAAGATCGAAACCTTTTAGACCCCTTAATCCTCTCAACCCCGAACCCAAATAAACTACTCACTACACATAAGGTAAATCAAGCAAAGCATGTAAAAGGAAACGATGAACATCAAAAGAAAACTAGATTAAGATGAAAACGATTCGATTACAAAGCTTAAGAAAAAATCAAGTTCGACAATGGTGTTCTTCTCAAAACCAGAGAGAAAACATACAGAAAAGGATAAGGATTGAAAGTTGTGTGGGAAAAGGACGTCGCCGCCTTCCCAAAATGGCCAAAACAAGCTAATGGTCCCCCCTCGCTAGCGGCCAAAAGTGGTTGAAAGGACAGAGATCGACTCCAGGATCGAGCGGTTCTCTCGATCATATCCGGACATCGTGTCTTCAGCTCGATCTGGGTCTCGATCATCATTGGTGAATTGAGTGTTGCATCCGATCTCGGTATCGATCTCCGGTTGGATCAAGTGGTGTACTCGATCTGGCTCTCGCTCTGCATGGCGTCATTTGCGTTCGTACCGTTTGATCGACTGCTTCACTCGATCCTTGTCTCGATCATTCTCCTTGGATCGCCTGGTTGGCTCGATCTTCTGGTCGAATCACATCACAGATCGACCGGCCATGCTCGATCTGCTCCTCGATCTCTGATCCTTAGCAAATATCCGAGCTCCAACGAACTGCTACATCAGCCTCAACATGTCCACGAACCTCCACGACTCCAAAGCAGCCAGAAACAACCTAAATGTGATGCAAAATGCAAGGAACATGCGTATGCTGGTGCAAAAATGCTCTAGGATTCTAAGTGATGCAATCTAACCTAAAATGTGATACAAATGCATGAAAAGCTAACTAGTGAGTATGCAAAATGTATGTAATATGCAGTAACATCAAGACTCCTGAAGAAGATGGTAATGGCTTCATCACTTTCAGAGTTTCCAAGAAGAACTATAAGATGTCTTTCTCAGCTATAGAAGATGTCTTTGGATTCTCTTATGGAAGCGCTAGAGGGCAGAATCTGGGGGTTAGCAAAGAAGAGATGAGCAGCATTTGGGAGCATGTAGCCAAGGGTACTTTCAAGCCAGGTAGAATCAAGGCTTCTCTGATCTGAAATCCAGTTATCAGATATGTGAACAAGGCGCTGGTGCACACACTCTTTGCTAGGAAGGAAAGTGGAGCTGTTGAAGGAGGAGAATGGGAGCTGATTGATCGTGGTGTTGAGATTTTTGGACAGAACCAGCCAAGGTGTGGCGCTTAGGGGAGCAGATGGTACAACTGAACTGGTCACCATCTTAATACAGCAGCTTTTGGTCATCAAACATTGGTTAACAACCAATGATGACAAGGCGCAAAGCTGTATTGTGCTGGACTTATTACAAAACTGATGGAAGCTGCAAGAGTTGAGAGTGGACCACCAACAGTCAAGATCACATACTTGGACCTGCCATACTTGAAGAAAGAAAGGTTCCTTGGTGAACAATGATAAACAGGATTTTACTAGCCTTTATAATCAATCCTAAAGCACAGTATATTGGTAAGTATTGTGTTATAGGTGTCAATCCAGCTCAAGTTGATGAAAGCTACTAAGAATAAAAGAGCTAAGCAAATCTAAGTGAAATCGAATAAATATAGGAGAAAATCAGTAAAAACTAAATATCACTACCAAATGACCACAAAACTATTTTAAAATCCCTACTGAAGGGTTAAACAACTACTAGATGACTTCTAAGAATTTAAAATGCAAGACTACTAGTTTTTTAAAAATCGAAAACTAAAAGCAGACAGAAAAGGAAAGATCTAACAACCTAGGATGATATTCAAGAAACTAAGATAAAAGATGCAACTTTAGAACTAAGAGATGATAACTTTAAGTTTTTAAATGCTGAAAGAGGATTCAAGGTTGAGGGTCATGTTCAAGAGGTTCAAGATTCAAGCTTTGGGTTTTTAAAACATAGATCTACACTTTTGAGTGCTATCTCTAAGCCTTGAGAAGCTAAACTAGATTTATCCATGGTGTGTGGTATAAATCCTTTCCTCAACCTTTCTTCCTAACCCATGGCGTGTGGTGGAATGAAAGATTGAAGAACATGAAGCATAAATCTCAAATAATGGCCTAACTAGATCCTTAAGCATCCATGGCGTTTGGAAAAGGATGAGCTAATCTCTTGGATTTGGTTTTAAGGGATCTCCTGAATCCCGTCAAGGTAAGGAAATCCCTGAGATCAAAGAGATCTTTCTCAAGACTCTCTAGGCATTAAAGCCCCAAATCCAAGAAGAGATTAAGTTAAGAGCAAGAAAAAGACCAAAGCTTAAACCTTTATGATGCAAGAATGCAAGAAATATGCAAATGCTAATGCAAAGTACACTTAGGACCTAAAATGAGACAAATAGTGCAAACTAGCCTATTATGAAAGATGTATGCATGAAAACTACTCTAAATGCATGCTAAATATGCGAAATATATGAGTATATCAAACAAGTGGGTGACAGGTTCATCTACAACTTCATCCAACAAGATGGATCAGCCACCAAGCTTCTTCTCCCCAATGAGCATCACACATCCTTCTCCAATCCCAACAGTTTTCTCTTTGCCATTCCCCAAGAACTCCTTTACCAAGCTGGTGCTTCATCCTCTCACACTTACCAAGGCGCTAACATCCCTCTTCCTCAAGGAGACTATCCCCTTGTGATCTTTGAAGGAGGGCAAATGGAAGAAGAAATTCAGGAAGAAGAAGAATCAGATGCTCTAAGCTACAACAATGAGGAGTACCACTTCCAGCCCCATGATATCTCACAATAAGTCCATGAACACATCAACCTCTTGCAAAGATGGAACAAATGGCAAGAAAAAACCATCAAGAAGTTGATGAAGGGCATGAAGAGCATGAAAGCTCAAATCAAGGGTTTGAAGAGGAAATCTAGTGGAGCCTCTGCTTCAGCTCCTCAAGAAGAGCGACAAGCTGAAAGCCAATGAGTGGCTAGAGCTCTTAAACACTTAGCATTTTACAAGAAGTTATCATCATCATGCCCTATGCAAATGCAATGCAAACTATATGAAAAATACTAGACTCAATCCTAAACAGATGAATGCAACTACATTCTTTTCTTTTTGGTTTGCAAAAGATCCAAAGTTTTCAAAATTTTCGATTGTTTTGGTTTTTTAATGCACTTAGATGATTGCATGAGACTCAAAGATGAATAAAAAAGAAAAACTAAGAAAAGAACAAACAAATTCAAACCCCAAATCCCTCTCCCACACTTAAATTACACAATTCTTTGTGTAATAAAAGAGTAGAAGAGAGAAGCAACAGAAATATATTACAAGAACTAAAACAATGCAATGGAATATACAATGGTGTGTGAGGTGTAGGAGGCTCCTGAAAGGTCCTCCATGAGGTGATGTTGTGGCTCCTTATTGTCCGCTCTCTCCTTGGGTGTCTCCTCCTCCTTGGCGCTTCTTGACATAATGCTCTTGGTGGCACCCAAGCTCTCACTTCCTCATAACCAGCAAAAGAGTGCCTTCTACTAGGAGCTCAAACCACTCCTTGGCTTTCATCTTCTTGCTCTTGTTGATGAGCAGAAGTAGAGGCTCCACTAGACTTCCTCTTTAAGTCCTTGATTTGAGCCTTCATGCTCTTCATGCCCTTTACCAACTTCTTGATGGTTTTGTCTTGCCATTTGTTCCATCTTTGCAAGAGGTTGATGTGTTCACGGACTTTCTTCAAAGGCCCTCCTTGGTGTGAGTCAACATGGGGCTGGAAGTGGTACTACTCAATGTTGTAGCTTGGAGCATCTGATTCTTCTTCTTCTTGAAATCCTTCTTCCATTTGCCCTCCTTCAAAGATCACAAGGGGATAGTCTCCTTGAGGAAGAGGAGTGTTCGTGCCTTGGTTAATGTAAGAGGATGGAGCACCAGCTTGGTAGAGTAGGTTCTGTGGGATTTGAAAGGCAAAGCTGTTGGGGTTGGAGAAGGATGTGAGATGCACATCAGGGAGTAGAAGCTTTGCAGCAGATCCTTCTTCTTGGATGAAATTGTAGATGAACTTGTCACCCACTTCTTCGCCAAGAAATCTTGCTTTCTTCAGGTATGGCAGGTCCAATTATGTGATCTTGACTGTTGGTGGTCCACTCTCAACTCTTGCAGCTTCCATCAGTTGTGTAATAAGGCCAGCACAATACAGCTTTGTCACCTTGTCATCACTGGTGGTTAACCAATGTTTGATGACCAAAAGTTGCTGCATGAAGATGGTGGTCATTCCAGTTGTCCCATCTGCTCCCTTGAGCTCAACACCTTACATTGTGCACTCAAGTATGCTCATAAGACCATGATCAATCAGCTCCCATTCTCCTTCTTCAACCGCTCCACTTTTCTTCCTAGTAAAGACTGTATGCGCCAGCGCCTTGTGCACATATCTGATGGCTAAATTTCTGATCAAAGAAGCCTTGTTTCTTCCTGGGTTGAAAGCGCCCTTGGCTACATGCTCCCAAAGGCTGCTTATCTCTTCTTTGCTAACCTCCAGATTCTGTCCTCTAACGCTTCCATAAGAGGACTCAAAGGCATCTTCTATTGCTGAGAAATACATCCTATAGTTCTTCTTGGAGACTCTGAAATTGATGAAGCCAACACTATCTTCTTAAGGAGTCTCCTCTCCTGGCTCATAGAATGTCAGTTCAAAGCACTTGGTCTTTGTTGGCTGAATAAGGAGTTCCAACCAGCTTTGTCAGCTCCATTGTCTCAAGTATAGAAGAGCAGTCTTCATAGATTCCCAAGGCCTTTAGAGATGGCACGTGGAGGCTATCTAGTTGGTCTCACATCCACCCTTTGCAGCTTGTCATAGAGTTGCATTTGAGATTTAGCGCTTGGACTCCTAACTTCTTTTGCTTCTTGCTTTCCTTTCTCTTGCCTCTCAGCCTCTTTGTTTGCTCCACTCCTTGTTGTTCTCCCCATGGTACCTAAAACATATTCTTAAAAGAAAAATCAGAACCATAGAAGCAACAAAACACAAAGCTTATTTTTGCTAAAAATCACAAAAGGAGGAGTTTATTTACTGAAAAGTAAACCTCTATCAGTTGTGAAGCAACTAAATACGCAATGCATGCAAAAGATTCATTAAACACAATTTATTATTTAATTGAAAATCATGAATCCTAGCATGGTGAAACTTAAAAAATGTACTGAAATGCTAATGCAAAGCTACATAAATGAATTTGACAAGCAATTATTTTTAGTCTAAATGCTTCAAATGTCAAAAATAATCTATTCACCATGCAAAATAAATAAAAGAAATAAGAAATATTACTCACAAATCAAACAAGCAACCACAACATATAATGAATTTCTTAAGTGCTTAAGACAAATTATAAATATTTAAAGAGCTGAGAGACATTACCTTGAGTGGTTTGGCTCTCTTAGACACTAAAAATACTAAAGAGTTCAAAATTTGTGTGGTTGTAAACAAGAAAATGAAAGTGAGAGAGAGAGAAGGGTGGATGTGTTTTAAATAGAGGGTTGGGGGAATCTTTTTGTGGAGAGCAAGGGGACAAAGTATGCCTAAGAGAGGTCGCACTCATGATTGGGAAGGGAAATGATTCAAATTTAAACTCCTCGATCTAGTTTGATCAAGGAGAGAAAAAATTTGAAATGAAGAGTACTTACCTCAGGTGCAATATCGACCACCTAAGTCAATATTATTATCGATATTGAACATATCGACTTGGTGCGGTCGATATGCATACCGATATCGGATGTCTGGATCGTGATATCGACCTGTATGCATGTCGATATTGGTTTACACCTTCTATATCGACGTCCCTCATGTCGATATGTAGTCCGATGATCAAAGTTGGCTGTCCAATATCGAGCTAGTAGCTCAATATGATCTGGTGAAATTCCATATCAGACTAGCATGTCGATATGCATATCGATACACCTTGACTTATACTGAACAGCATGTTTTCATTTGTCCCTTAAGGTGTATTGACGTGAGACGTCGATATCCACCCCAATATGCCGTAAAAAGAACGATTAATCGCCTTTCATCCTCTCAGTTAAGGCATATCAGTGTGTTATGTCGATATTGTACTCGATATGCACTCCTTGGTGTCGTATCGACCTGGTACATCAATACATGTGATCGATATCAGCATCAGTTGAGGCATATCGATCTGTTTGTTACTCGATACATTGCCATTGAAGGCGTATCGGTTTGCCCTATACCAGTACTCTGATCGATACAAAAATCCTCACAGGTCCATTTGATAACAGGATAATAGTGATGCAAGCAAGGAGGTTATCAAAACCCAAACCACAGTTATGATGCAGTATAGTAGTAAGGGGAATCAATCCAACCTAGGAAGCAGGAAGAACACTAAGAATGCAAAGATAAAGCAAATCTAAGCAAAATAGATGAATGATTGGTAAAATCAAGGAAAACTAAATGCAACGATCTAATGGAATGCAAACCAATTTTAAAATCCCTGGAAGAGGGTTAACTATCACTAGGAACAAGCAGAAGATTAAAAATGCAAGGCTACTAAGAACTAAAAATCGACCAGTGAATCGACCACTAGATCGAGCACTGGATCGAGCAGAATGGATCGATCTAACAAGCAACTTAAAAGAAATGACTTCTAATGAACAGGATGCAACTTAATGACAAGCGAATGATGAACAGAGGTTTTAATATGCTAAAAAGGAGTGTTTAGGGTCGAGGGTCATATTCAAGGGTCTCAAAGGTTTAAGCCTTGGTTTGAAAACATTTAGATCTACTCATTTTTGAGCTTTCTCTAAGCCTTGAAAACAAAACAAGAACCATCCATGGCATGTGGTATGGTTCACTTCCTCAATCTCTTCTCCAAACCCATGGCGTTTAGTGGAAAAAGAGATCGAAGAGCAAGGAAAACAGATTTCAAATAATGACCTAACTAATCTCCTTTACAACCATGGCATGTGGGAAAAGAAAGATTAGTCTCTAGGATATGGTTTTCTAGGATATCTGAATCCTGTCAAGGTAAGACAGCCCTGGAATCATAGAGACCTTTTCCAAGGCTCTCTAAGCCTTAAGACCCCAACATCCTAGAAGAGAAGGTATGAAGAACAAAGAAAACACAAAACTTAAACCCTTTCAACCCTTTTGAATCGCCTCAACCCCGAAAATCCAAAAATACTACTCGCTACACATGATTAAGATCGGAGGAAAAGCAATAGATAGAAAGCTAAGCATGATCAACAAACGATTAAAGGAAAAACTTGCTTAATATTAAAAGATTCAAAGTTAAAAACTGAAAAAGCTTAAGATGTTCAACAATGGCGAAATCGCCTAAGGTAGTGAGAAAAACAAAAAGACAGAACGAAGATGAGAGAAAAGTGATGGCTGCTTTTGCCAAAAATGGCTAAACCATTAACTGGTCCCCCCTTCGCTAGCCGCCAAAGACAGCTGGACGGATAAGGCTCGTCTGGGATCGACTCGGGTCACTCGATCTCCAGCTCGATCGTCTTCTTGGATCGGTTGGCTTTGGTCGATCTTTGAGCCGATCATATGATAGTCGGGTTGGGAACTCGATCTGGCTCTCGATCTGCATGGCGTCATTCACGTCCATACTCCAGATCGATCACCTCTCTCGATTTTGGTCTCGATCCTTCCTCTTGAATCGGCTTGGGTCATTCGGTCTTCTGGTCGATCTCGTGTAGATCGACCTGCCTTGCTCGATCCGCTACTCGATCTCGGGTCCTTAGCATGCACGGCTGAGTTCTCCAAGTGTCCACGAGCTTTGTTGTGATCCTCCTCACGTCCACGTAACCTCCTCAACTCGAGAGTGCCCCAAACAACCTGATAATGATGCATTTATGCAAGAAATATGAAAAATGCGAATGCAAAGGGACCTAGGACCTAAAATGCAACAAATGGAACAAACTATCCTATAATGCAAGATGAATGCATGAAAAACTATCCTAAATGCATGCAAAATATGCAAAATATATGGTAATATCAGTGTATCGATCAGGATCATCTCGATATGCACGTCAATACAAATCTAATGTACTTGTATCGAGCAAGATATGCTCGATACACTTGCTTGATATGAGCTGTATCGACGTGCATGGCCGATATGCTGGTCGATATTGACCCTTCTTCAACTCCTCCCTTCTCCCAAGCTTGGTTCCTTCTTCCTCAGTTTGAACCTGGTTTCTAGAGACACTAAAAAACACCCACATGAACATAAAAAACATAAAAATACTAAGCTATGTAGAAGCGTGCCATGGGATTGCCTCCCAAGTACGCTTGTTTAGAGTCACTTAGCTTGACTTTCCTCAGCTCCTTAGTTATGGTAAGGAGCAGGAGTCATGGAACTCCTTGGTGTGATCTTGCTTCCCCTGACTCTCCTAGTGAATCCATCAATCTTCAGCACTTCAAAAGGCTTAGATCTTCCCTCTTGCTTCATCTTATAACAAACTTCACTACTCTAACAACCAAATGGTCTCAAAACCACTCCTTCTTCTATAGGACCCAATAAGATTTCATTCACAGCATCATAACCAGCCACTTCGAGGACCTTCTCTTCAGTGGTATCAGCAAACATCTTGGGCAGACGGCAATCATCAAAACTTGCACCCACATAGCCATCAAACTCTGGCTAATGCTCCCAAACTTTCTTCAACTTCTTAACCTCCATTGAGAAGGCTTGCTCATCTTCCAGCTTGTTCCCCTTGGAGTCAAACTTCAGCACTTTCTCCTTGGTTAAGCTCATTGTGCACTCCTTTGCATCAAATACTGCGCCAGCTGAAGCTAAGAATGGTCTCCCTATAATGATGGCATTTTTGATCTTCCCTTCAACATCTAGGACCAGGAAATCTGTTGGGATTACCACTCCTTCAATTATCATTGGCACATCTTTAAGAGCTCCAAGTGGTACTTTTACTGTGCCATCAACTATGGTTAGAGACACATTACTCTCCTGAATCTGAGTGTAGCCAAGCGCCTTAGCAGTTGAGGATGGTAGAAGGTTGATACTTGCTCCAAGGTCACAATAACTACTCTTGAAAGTTTGTCCCTTGAGTTCACAAGGGAGAGTAAAGCATCCAGGATCTCCAATCTTCTTGATGTTCAATACTTCAGTCTTGCCAATAGCTTCTTTCAACTCTTTCTCAACATCTAGACCTCTAAGCTTCATCTAGTTGTCATAGAGAGTGGTGTACTTATCCATTAGTTGTTTCTTAAACCTTCCAGAAAAGGGGAGAGCTGGCTTGTAAGGAGAATGATCATAGATCCCAGTTTGTTTCTTAACTTGACCCTCCTCAACTAACCTATTCTTCTCCTATTCCTTAGTGGTTGCTGCTTCAAGAGACTCTTCCTTTGTATCCTCTTTGTTGGCGTTAGCTGCCAAAAACTCCTCTCCCCCACTCTGAAGTTCAATGTCCTCATTGAGCAAAGAAAAGAACTCTTCAATGACAGCTTCATCTTCATCTGAGAAGGTCATTTCTTCAGTGATTATGGCGTTGCAGAACTTCTTAGGATTAGCTTCTGGTTTTCCAGGAAGATTTCCTTGAGGTTTGGGACCAGCTATGCCCTTGTTATTCTCTAGTGTCTTCACTCTTGAAGCCAACCTATAAAACTTGTTTGACAACTCCATATGAAGAGTATCCATTCTGTTGTAAACCTCAATAAAATTATTTTTGATATCCACATTAGTAGCTTGTTGGCCTTGAAGGCGTTGTTGCACAAGTCATTTCACTTCAGCATCATTGGTGTTGGATGAGCTTGCTAGACCTTGAGAGAATCTAGGAGGAGCAAACTGCTTTTGCTAGAAGTTGCTTTGGAATTTTTCTTTTGGTGCATATCCTTGGTTGAATGGCGCAAAAGGCCTTGGCTGATTCTCTTGAGGTTGTTGTTGAGGATAAACATGGTCTTGGGGGTTGGCAGCATTGTTGCTCCTGTAGGACAGGTTTGGGTTAGGTTTATAGTTCCCGTAACCATTGTAACCTCCTTGATTCCCCAAGTAGTTGATCTTTTCTACTTGTAACTCCTCTTCACTAGGCAGCTCAACCATTTTACCAACATAGTTGATCTCTTTGTGTTGCACTTGGAGCAGCTTGTCTAGCCTAGTGTTCAGGTCTTTCAACTCTCTTCTTGTAGACTCCAGCTCCTTCTTAGTATTGCCATCCTCTCCTCTTGAAGTTCTATCATAGTATTCACTATAATTGCCATCACTTTGAGCTAAGTTCTCCACAAGCTCTAGGCCTTCATCTACATCCTTAGATAGGAAGTTTCCATTGGAGGCAGTATCAAGTAGCATCCTAATCTTTGGGAGAGCGCCTCTGTATATGATGCAATGGAGTGAAGCTTGTGAGAATCCATGGTGAGGGCACTGAAGTGTGTACCTTTGAATCTCTCCTCTGCTTCACCAAAAATCTCACTATTCTTTTGAGCAAAACCAGAGATTTCATTCGTGATTTTAGCTGTCCTTGAAGTAGAGAAGAACTTGACCAGGATGCTCTCTTGCACTCATCCCAACTTGTGATGCTGCCCTGAGGTAAATTCTTCTCCCATTTATGAGCTTTATCGCCAAGAGAGAATAGGAACAGCTTCAGCTTGAAACCATCTTCACAGACTCCAATGATCTTGGTGAGAGAGCAGAGCCTATCAAAGTTGTCCAAGTGGTCCAAAGGGTCTTCTAAAGGTAAGCCATGGAACTTGCTTCCTTGGACCATGGAGATCAGACCAGACTTGATCTCAAAGTTGTTGTTCTGAACAGCTGGAGGGATGATTCCTGTTCTGTTGTTGTAAACATTGGGCGCATCTCCTGCTCCAATGGGTCGGATTGGACGTGCACCATGTGCTGGTCCTCTCTGACCCTGCTCACCTTGGACTCCTTGCTGTCCCTGAACACCAGCAACTCCTTGATCACCTTGTGCTCCTGGTGGGCCTTGAAATCGTTGATCATATATACCATGCTCCGTGCTGAGCTGATGAAACCTTTGCAGTCTCTCTCTTTCCCTTTTTGCTCTTCTCTTTCCACTTGCAGAATGTTGTGTTGATAATCCAGCAGGTTTTGATTGTCTCTAGACCTCAAGTTCATACACCTATAAGAAGAAGAGCAACTTGTAAATCAGTAACAAATAGAAATTTAACAGCTTGATCTTAAACAATCTATATATCCTAATGCTTAAACTAAACCCATATGGCAATGGCGCCAATTTGATAGCTGGATTTTGACTAGCTAAACAAATCTCAACACACTCATGTCACTGCAGCATGTAAGGTATCAATAATACAGCAAATCACATAAGTCAAGCTAAATTCAAGAAAGCAGTTGTGATCACACTAAACAAGTCTAAAGATTGAACTAAACAAGGCAGGAAATTCAAATAGATAAAGTAAGGATCTAAGATGGGGGTTATTGATTAGAAGGGGATTAGAACCTAACTAGTGATGCTTCAAAACCATTAAAAAATGCTATCTTCTAGGCATATGATTAACAACTATAACTAGCTCAATTCCATGGCACTAACCACTTTGCTAAACACACATTTCAGATAAATCCCTCTATTCAAACACATGATCAGCAAGCATTCAGAGCAGAATTCCAGTCCTATAAACCCAAAATGCACCTTAGACATCTAATAACTTAGTCTAAGCATACAAATCCTCTAAGAGACTCACAACAGCATTTCATCAAAGACTTATCAGGCATAAGAGAAAGCCAAGATACTAAACAAGCCTGGCCAAGACTAATCTAGTGTTAAGAACATCTATTAGAAAGAAGACAATCATATTAAGCATAACACATCACTAATCTAGTCCTAAAACCCCTCTAATCTATCACATCTCAAACCCTAAATAAGACTACTCACTAGCCATGATCAAAACCACAAATTCCAAAGAGAAACAATGGTTAAGCATGATTAGAAAGCAGAACAAGCAAGAATAGAATAAAGGCAAATACATAATTTCACTAAATCAAACTAGTTCATACAAAGCAAAGCTGAAAAGGGAAATGTTTTGAGTGCAAGAACAGAAGAAAGATAATAAGATCTAAGTTGCCTAACCATTTTAGGATCTTAGTATTTATAGGGGAACTAGAAAACCCCTAGTAAACCAAGATTAAACCGAAAATAGGCTGACTCGGACAGACCATATCTCATCATGCACATCGATACTCATATCGATATCATCTCTTCTTTTGGGTTGTATCGATGTCCCTTGGTCGATATGCTGGTCGGTACAGAAGGCTTCAATGGTGTATCGGTTTGGCTCTCCCTGGTGTGAAGTCGGTACAATCACCCTTTAGTTAAGGCTCATCGGGTAAACAAGTCGATACAGCACCTCGGTATTGTCCTGTCTCTGTGCATCGGTCTGGGACGTCGATACGCTGTTCGGTATGAGCTCCCTTCTATTGCATCGAGGTCTCTCTAAGTCGATATGTTGCCTTCACACCACGCCTTCACTGTATTGATGCTGAATTGATCGATACTCCAATCGATATGCTCTGTATCGATCATATGATGTCGATATCATCATCGATATTAGCATATCCGCCTTTGTCCTTTGTCTTGCTTCATTCCCAGCTCACATCCATTGCGCCACATGGCCTCCACACTCCTTCTAGTACCTGAATAAAACTCCAACTGCATGCAAAATGCAATGCAGCTCCTAAACTACACTAACTCCTAAATGTATGCAAAAGGGACAAGAAGAAGCAAAATATGCATGTTTAAAGACAAAAACTAGTGATGAATGCAAGCTAAAATAGTATAAATAATAGAGATATCAGCTGTATCAATATATAAAAGTATAAATACATAAATATATATATATATATATATATATCAACATTTATGTTTTTATATATGTATACCTACCTAGAATAAATAGTTCGTATTTATTGTATCTTCTTGATGAAAGAACGTCAACAATGTCATCATTACTTCTTTGAGTGCCTCTTCCAATAACCGGATCATACCTCTCACACTTAAAAAGTGTGATATTCAAATTGACCATTCCCTCATACTCAAGTTGTATGATATCACTTAAGATCTCGTAGAAGTCAGCTTCATCAAATGCATTAGTATAATTCTCTCATTTAACACATACGCCATAGTTACATGTCCTTCGTCCCTTGCCATGATTCTGCGTATGAAACAAATATCCTCTTGTGAAATATATGGGCCATGTCCTCGCCTTATTCACAGGTCCTGTACTTTCTCTTGAACCCAAGTAGGAAAAGGATTAGTGGCATTCCATTAAGTAACCTGCATATAAATATATAATATCAATATAAGTACGTACATATATATTATATATACATAGTTCAGAATATTTAATGAACCATACATAATCTTTCACCCATATATGATAATCATCAGCTCTTTTCGCGAAGAGTTCTTTCTCGGAGAGTGTTGGATATTTTGCAGATATAAAGTCCTCGAACATGCTATATAAGATGAACACATATATGAGAAATAATAGTGGGCTATAGTAAAATGTAAGTTATGATATCCCAATATATACCTCTCTAGTGGCTGAAAATAATCACAATTTCGCAAAATATATGCATGTGCGCATTGGTAGTCTCGCTCTGATAGCCATATTTCATACATTTCCCCACTTGGACGACTTACATGAGTAAATATATCAGGTATGCCAGAGACATGATACATGGGGACTTCACCTTCCTCGAATCTTATTAACCTAACCAAATGAGTGAAAAGTACATAATTCACATTAGAATGATATATATAGAAGGTGTCTCCAAATTTGATTAATTTTACCATTTACCTAGACTTTGTTTGTATATGGGTGGCAATGTAGTGATCTGAGAAATAAGCTACCTCGTCATTGATATATGATTCAACAATTGATTATGCCACATATCTTTTGTTCTTTGCTTTTCTTTCAACTTTTTGAAAAATCTTTCAAAAGGATACATCCACCTATCTTGCACAGAGCCTCCTAGTTCAGCTTCGTAACGGAGATGTATAAGTAGGTGCTCCATCACGTAGAAAATTGATGGTGGGAAGATCTTCTCAAAATTGCATATGATTAAAACTATGTTTTGTTTTAGAATTTGGACGTGACGTTTTTGCAAAGTTCTCAAACAAAAGTCACGGAAAAATCTTCCAACCCCTACAATATATATTCAAACATTAAATTAATAGTTAACAAAAATACTATAATTATATTTAATGTTTGCGTCTTATAGTAATATGAATAATTGGTACATGATAATGCAAGGTAGACATTACAGTCTAGGAGTTCTGCAAAGATAAATGGGAGTAGCTACTATATAAAAACAAGGCAATCATGACTCTTCATGCCCGAAACTTTCCATTAACCATATCAACACAACTGTCCAAGTCTGATGCATAACCATATGGGAATTTAACCTCAAGTTTAACACATTCCATTAAACTTGTTCTGGCATCTGTTGTCAACGCGTATGCGGGAAAAGGAGCTTTACCATCACTATCAACACGTAAGTGTGGCCGAGAACAGAATCATTCTATATCCCTTCGTGATATAGCGGTGTGTTTTGATTTTCCCTTCACACTCATAAGAGTATTCATGATGTTGTCAAAGAAGTTCTTCTCTATATGCATCACATCAAGATTATGTCGTAGATTGAGGTCCTTCCAGTACGGAATTCCTAGAATATGATTTCCCTGTGCAAGTTATGCCAATTCCCATAGCCAGCCATGTTTTTATCATGACCGTTTCCACCATAGTTTTTGGTTTTCGGGGGATGGACACCATCTATTTGCTCATAGTAAACTTGCTCACATATCAAAGAATCAAGTGGCCACTTATTCAAAGCATACTTTCCTTTCAAGAAGTCTTTTTTATTCTTCCTCATTAGATGATCAAGAGGAAGAAATCTCCGGTGACAATCAAGCCAACATGTCTTTCTTCCATTAGGGAGATAAAATGATTATGTTTCTTCCATGCAAATTGGATAAGACAATTTACCATGAGTCGTCCATCCTGATAACATGCCATACGCCGGAAAGTCACTTATCGTCCACATCAGCACTGCTTTCAGATTGAAATTTTAATTCAAGGATACATCGTATGCATCGACTCTAGTAGACTATAATTCTTTTAACTCATCAATAAGAGGTCGGAGGAAGATATCCAGACTTGCTCGCGGATGATTTGTCACAAAATTCAGAATTGTGAGAAACAAGTACTCTGTATTCATGCACATAACATGGGGTAAATTATATGGAGTCAAGATGATAGGCCACAAAGAATCATTACAAGACATTCCAAATGGATTGAATCTGTCTGTACATAATCCAAGATAAACATTACGGGGCCCTTCTGCAAACTGGAAATGTAGGTCTTGAAAATGTTTCCACTCTGCAGCATATGAGGGATGACACATTTCTCCCTCCTTTGCTTTGTGCTCAGCATGCCATCTCATTGCCGCTGCAGTCTTCTTGCTCTGATACATTCTCTTTAATCTGTCAGTAATAGGTAGATACCACATACGACTATATGGAACTTTGGTTCTCAGACGTCTGTTGTTAGGCTTCCATCTTGGTGCATCACAAAATTGACACATATCCCATTTTTCATCCTCTTTCCAGAAGATCTTACAATTATTGATACAAACATCTATTATATAATATGGGAGGCCTAAGTTGTGCATCAATTTTTCTCTAATAATGTAAACCGGTTGACTGGTTTCCGTCAGGTAAATACTCTGTAAACATACCGTAAATCGAATCCACGCACTTTTCACTCATATTATAATCTGCCTTATTTTGCAGGATATCCGAGCAGCTAAAGATAACTGTGAGTGACCTTCATGACAACCCTTGTATAATGGATTTTTTGCTCCTTCTTACAAGTCGTATAATTTTTTTGAATGGTTACGCACCGGTTCTTCGACATTCTGATAACTATCATCCTGATGATAGTTATCAAAATTGAGAGTATCACAAAATGCATCGTTCACCATATCAACATACCTATCTTCTACATTACCCACTTCCTCACTCCCACTTATATGAGTTGTATTTACATAACTCATTCCTAAATCCATATTGATTTCTTCTCTATGCTTATACCAAACATAATAATCTGGCATGAATCCTCTACTATACTGATGATTCCAAACTTTTTTTCTGAGATAAATTTGTCGTTTTTGCAAACACTACAAGGGCAGTGAAACTTACCCCTATTGCTCGGCATTAGAGGCTGGTTGTTTGAAAATGTCATGAATTGATCGACCCCCGCTATCAAACTCTGCAGAGAAATTTCTCGTCTCTTCATCGATCTTTTTGTACATCCACTCCCGTAAATTATTATAATTGTAATTTCCCAACATTACAATTATTAGAAAGAAATTTTTTTTTCACACGAACTATGTAACAATGCTTTTTTTATTTTGAATTTTGATGGTTGAGTTTTTATGGTTGAGAGAGGAAGTAATGTGCTATTGGTATATATAGACAAATTTTACGACTATAATGCGACTACTTTTACGACTGATTTACGACTACAGTATGTAATCGTATTAATTAGGTACACCAACCACTTAACGAAGAAAACGTGGTATACCGGCTTTGTTTACAACTAAAACACGACTGTTATGCAACCCACCGAATGAGTCGCTTATCAGTCAGAAATTGTACGACTAATTTGTGACCGCAGTATCGTGACGCCATGATAGTCAACAATCAGTTGTAATTTTATGACTGATTGATGACTAATGCTGATAGACACAGAAATACCGACTGTTTTGCGACTATTATTATTTTAGTCGCACATGCGCCGTAATTGGGTCGTAAAATTTTACGACTACAACTGTAGTCGTAATCTCTAGTCGCTAAATCACTGTTTTCTTGTAGTGGTTAAGAGTTTGGGGTATAGAACAATTTAGGCATTGGGTAGATAGTAATCTATCCTTGTATACATAAGTTGTGCTTCACCTTTAGCATTATGCCTAAGTTCATTCCTTTTTAAGAGAAACCCTTGCATTTAAACCCACATTTAGATGATATCATTTTTCATCTCATGTTCTTATCCCTTAGCCAAATGATTCTACTTGATTTGCTTGAATATGATTCATTGGTTACATAGTTTAATTTAATGTTAAAGATTTTGTTGATTTGAGCATTTGACTAAGTTGAGCAAGAGATCATTTTGAAACTGGATAGGCATGGCTAAGTTCTTTAAAGTATAACTGATTATGTTTTGCATCCTACAATTAGGCACTTGGACATTCACTTCTTTACCTTAGCATTTTTAGATTTGAGTGTCCACCTTCAAACCTGACTCCCTTCTTGTCTTAGTTTGTTTGCTTGAGGATAAGCAACAGGCAAATGTGGGGGTTTTGATATCTACATTATTTATACCATATTAGCATGCATTCATCACTAGTTTTAGTCCTTTAACATGCATAGTTTTCTTCTTCTTGTCCCATTTGCATACATTTAGGAGTTAGTGTAGTTTTAGGTAATGCATTACATTTTGCTTGCATTTGGAGTTTCATTCAGCTACGAGAAGGAGTTTGGAGACCAAGTGGTGCAATGGATGTGAGCTAGGACTGGAGCAAGGAGAAGGACAAGGTCGGATGGACCAATATCGAGCAAGATATCAACGTGGTCTGATCGATATGGCATATATCGGACTGGATATCGGTGACTTCATGCCGATACAGAAGAAGCAAGGCGTACCGAGGAGCATATCGACCAAGGGGACCTCGATACTCCAGGATGAGCTTGTACTGAGCAGTGTATCGGGCACCGAAGCCGATACACCAGAGACAGGGCAATATCGAAGAGCATATCGCCGTGGTTCTGCTCCATATGCCTTAGAAAAAGGACGATTGTATCGATGTTGACACCGAAAAGAGCCAAGCCGATACACCCTTGAAGCCCTGTGTACCGACCACCGTCTCGACCAAGACCATGTCGATACACCCTCAAGGAGCGCCAGTATCGATGTGTGTATCGATCAAAGGAGCCGATATGGTCCAGCCGAGTCAGCCTAAAACTGGTTTTCTCTTAGTTTCATAGGGGATTCTAAGCTTTCCTATAGATATTAAAGTCCTAAAATGTTTAGGCAACTCTTATACTATTATTTTCCCTACTGTTCCTAGCTAAAAATATTTCCCTTTTGAGTTTATCTTATTAAGAACCTTGTTTGAGATTGTGCATTTGTGTGTTTCTCTTTATCTATTCTTTTCTAATCTGCTTCCTAATCATACTTAGCCATTATTTCTCTTTGGCATATGCGGTTTTGATCATGACTAGTGAGTAGTCCTATTTAGGATTTGAGATGGGATAGATTAGAAGGGTTTTAGGATTAGATTAGTGATGTCTTGTGCTTAATATGATTGTCTTCTCTCTATTAGATGTGCTTAACACTAGATTTGTCTTGGGCAGGCTTGTTTAGTATCTTGGCTTTCTCTTAAGTCTGTTAAGTGTTTGATGAAATGCTGTTGTGAGTCTTTTAGAGCATCTGTTTATCTTAGTCTAAGGGATTAGATGTCTAAGGAACATTTTAGCTTTATAGGATTGGATTTCTGTTTATATCCCGTCTAATCATATGTTCAGTAATGGAAGTTATCTAGTAATTATGTTTAGCAAAGTGATTAGTACCAAGAAATTGGACTAGTTATAGCTATTAATCATATGCTTAGAAGATAGCATTGTTTGAATAGTTTTGAAGCATCACTAGTTTGGTTTTAATCCCCTCTTAGTTAATAACCCCCATCTTAGATCTTTGCTTTAATTTATTTGAATCTCTTGTTTTGAAATTGCATTGCTTAGTCTTCATTAGTTTAATCATTAGAGTTGATCAAACTTAACATGTTGAATTTAGCTTAACTTAAGTGAATTATTGCATTCTTAGTATTTTACTTATCCAAATAAATTGATATCTTATATGATGCAATAACATGAGTATGTTAGGATTTGATTAGAAATCAAATACCTGTTATCACCTCTCTAGTATTTATCTTTCTCAACATTTGGCCAGTTTTCTTAACTTCCACAACCACGTTGCACATCTCTTTGCAACTGTTCTTATGTTCTCTTTTCACCACTAAAGTGCCACCACATCAAACAGTTTTACCGTGGATCCATTATTTTCTTCAAACTTGTAGGTACGCTAAACATTATTTCTCTGCCTTCCAAATTATGTCTGGTTTTTGACTCACACTATTAGGAGGCTCTATTTTTCTCTTTTGCTCTAAAACATCGTATTCTCCAGACTTTGACATATTTAATTGTTTTGTTAGAAATCTGTCTAATAGGGAATCTCTGCAACAATAATCAAGTTAGCATATTTAGAGCAACTCTAATCGTACGTCATAATACACTATAACAGCAAATACAGTATATCATTTTTCTTTCTCCAATTAGACGGCATTTCTGACGGAAAATGTTGATTTTTAGTGTTTTATAAACACTGTAACCATATTTGATGTGGTATAATTCACTAACTCTAAACATATTATATATACATATAAATATATTTATTATTTATTGAATAAATTATATTTTCTTTAATTAATAAATAATGGTTTATGAGATTTTCACAAAGAAAAATTTGAAATGACATATTTATTCTTGTTTTTTATTGATATAAAAATAGATAAATAGATAAAAGAAAAATATTTAAAGATAAAATTGGAAGTACTTAACAAAAATTGAGCTAGTTATAGTTGTTAATACTATGCCTATTAGATAGCATTGTTTGAATGGTTTTGAAGTATCACTAGTTAGGTTTGAATCCCTTCCCATCTTAGATCCTTACTTTATCTATTTGAATTTTCTGTTTTGCATAGTACAGACTTTAGACTTGTTTAGTTTGTTCACAAATTCTTTCTTGAATTTGACTTGACTTAAGTGATTTGATGTATTCTTGGTGTCTTAAGAACTCAGATGGATTGATACCTTACATGTTGCATTGACATGAGTGTGTTAGGATTTGCTTAGCTAGTCAAAATCTTAGCTATCAAATTGGCGTCGTTGCCATACGGGTTTAGATTAAGCATTAGGATTTGTGGATTGTTTAAGATCAAGTTGTTATTTTTCTGTTTGTTACTGATTTGCAAGCTGCTCTTCTTCTTATAGGTGCAATCAAAACCTTCTGGACTATCAACACAATATTTTGCAAGTGGAAAGAGCATTAAGAGCAATAAGGGAAAGAGAGAGACTGCAAAGGTTTCATCAGCTCAACATGGAGCATGGTATAGATGATCAGCGATTTTATGGACCACCATGAGCACAAGGTGCTTAAGGAGTTGCTGGTGTTCGGGGACAGCAAGGAGTCCAGGGTGAACCAGGTCAGAGAGGACTAGCACATGGTGAACGCCCAATTAGACCCATTGGAGCTGGCGACGCACCCAACGCTTACAACAACAGAACAGGGATCCTTCCTCTAGCAGTTCAGAATAATAACTTTGAGATCAAATCTGGATTGATCTCAATGGTTCAAGGCAGAGAGTTTCATGGGTTACCACTTGAAGACCCTCTGGATCACTTGGATAACTTTGATAGACTCTACTCACTAACCAAGATCAATGGGGTGAGTGAAGATGGATTCAAGCTAAGGTTGTTCTCTTTCTCTCTTGGCGACAAAGCATACCAATGGGAGAAAAACTTACCTCACGGAAGTATCACTAATTGGGATGAGTGCAAGAGAGCCTTTTTAGCAAAGTTCTTCTCTACCTCAAGGACTGCTAGGATCAGGAATGATATCTCTGGTTTTGCTCAAAAGAATAGTGAGAGTTTTGATGAAGCATGGGAGAGATTCAAAGGGTACACACTTCAGTGCTCTCACCATGGATTCTCACAACCTTCACTCCTCTCAACTTTATACAGAGGCGCTCTCCCCAAGATCAGGATGCTACTTGGTACTGACCCAAATGGAAACTTCCTATCTAAGGATGTGCATGAAGGCCTAGAGCTTGTGGAGAACTTAGCCCAAACTTATGGTAATTATAGTGAGGACTATGATAGAACTCCAAGAGGAGGGGATGGCAACACTAAGAAGGAGCTGGAGTCTACAAGAAGAGAGTTGAAAGAGCTGAACACTATGCTTGACAGGCTCCTCCAAGTGCAACACAGAGAGATCAATTATGTTGGTGAAATTGTGGAGATGCCTAATGAAGAAGAGCTAAAATTAGAGGAGATGGACTACTTGGGTAATCAAGGTGGATACAATGGGTATGAGAACTTCAGACCTAACCCAAACCTGTCCTACAGGAGCAATAATAATGCCAATCCCCAAGATCAAGTTTACCCTCAACAGCAACCTCAAGGGAATCAGCCAAAGCCTTTTGCGCCATTCAACCAAGGATATGCACCAAGGAACAACTTTCAAAGCAACTTCCAGCAAATGCATTTTGCTCCTCCTAGATTCTCTCAAGGTCAAGCAAGCTTATCCAACACCAATGATGCTGAAGTGAAAGGACTGCTGCAATAACTCCTTCAAGGCCAACAAGCTGCGAATAGAATGGATACTCTTCATATGGAGTTGTTAAACAAGATTGATTGTTTGGCTTCAAGAATGAAGACACTAGAGAAAAACAAGGGCATAACTGGTCCAAAACATCAAGGTAACCTTCCTGGAAAACCAGAAGCTAACCCTAAGTAGTTCAGCAACACCATAGTTACTGAAGAAGAGACATTATCAGATGAAGAGGAAGCTGTCATTGGAGAGTTCCTTTATCTGTTTAATGAGGACACTGAACTTCAGTGTCGCGGTGAAGAGTTTTTGGTGGCTGACGCCAACCATGGAGTTGCAAAGGAAACGTCTCTTGAAACAACAGCCACTAAGGAAGAGGAGAAGAATTGGCTACTTGAAGAGAGTCAAGCTGAGAAACAAACTGGGATCTATGATCATTCTCCTTACAAGCCAGCTCTTCCCTTTCCTGGAAGGTTTAAGAAGCAGCTTATGGATAAGTACACCACTCTATATGCCAACCAGATTAAGCTTAGAGGTCTTGATATTGGGACAGAGCTGAAAGAAGCTATTGCCAAGACTGAGGTATTGAACATCAAGAAGCTTGGAGATCCTGGATGCTTTACTCTCCCTTGTGAACTGAAAGGACAAACTTTCAAGAGCTGTCTTTGTGATCTTGGAGCAAGTATCAATCTTCTCCCATCCTCTACTGCAAGGGCGCTTGGCTACACTCAACTTCAAGAGAGTAATGTGTCTCTAACCATAGCTGATGGCACAGTCAAGGCACCACTTGGAGATCTTAAAGATGTGCCAATGATGATTGAAGGAGTGATCATCCCAACCAATTTTCTGGTCCTAGATGTTGAAGGGAAGATCAAGAACGCCATCATTCTAGGGGGGCTATTTTTAGCTTCAGCTAGCACAGTGTTTGATGCAAAGGAGTGGACAATAGAGCTAAGATTAACCAAGGAGAAAGTTTTGAAGTTTGACTCCAAGGGGAACAAGATGGAAGATGAGCAAGCCTTCTCAACGGAGGTTAAGAAATTAAAGAAAGTTGGCGAGAATTGGCCAGAGTTTGATGGCTATATGAGCGCCAGTTTTGATGGTTGTTGTCTGTCCTGGATGTTTGCTAATACCACTGAAGAGGAGGTCCTCGAAGTTGGTGTTTCTAATTGTGTGAATGAAATTCTGCTGGGTAACAAAGAAGATAGGGTTGTCTTGAAGCCCTTTTGCTCTAAGTATGATGAGATCCACTACAAGCTAAAGGAGGGAGGCAAGCCAGGCCCTTTGCTGTGTTGAAGATTGATGGGATCACCAGAAAGGTCAAGGGAAGCAAAGCAACACCAAGGAGTTCCAAGACCTGCTCCACACCTCAACTAAGGAGCTGAGGAAAGTCAAGCTAAGTGACTCTAAACAGGCGCACTTAGGAGGCAATCCCATGGTATACTTGTATATAGCTTTACATTTTTATGTTTTTTATGTTTGTCTGGGAGTTTTTGATTGTCTCTAGTAACCAGGTTCAAGCTGAGGAAGAAGGAACCAAGCTCGGGTGAAGGAAGAGGTCGAAGAAGGGTCAATATCGACCAGCATATCGGCCATGCACGTCGATACGGCTCATACGAGCATATCTTATTCGATACAAGTATGTTAGACTTTTATCGACGTGCCTATTGGGGTGATCCTTATCGATCCACCAGTGAGGATTTTTGTATCGATCAAAGTACTGATAAAAGTCAAACCGATATGCTCTAACAAGCAATGTATCGGGGTACAAAGAGATCGATATGCCTCAACTGGTATTGATATCGATCACATGTATCGATGTACCAGGTTAATATAACATCAAGAAGTGCGTATCGAGCACAATATCGATATAACACACTGATGTGCCTTAACTGCAAAGACGAAAGGTGATTAATCGCCCTTTACTAAGGCATATCGGGGTAAATATCAACGTCCCACATCGATACACCTTAAGTGACGAATGAAAACATGTTGTTCAGCATATGTCAAGCTGTGTGGATGTGCATATCGACATGATAGTCTGATATGGATTTTTTCCAAGTCATACCAAGCTACATATCGAGCTACTAGCTCAATATTGGACAGCTAAGCATGATGATTGGACTACATATCGACATAAGGGACATCGATACAAAAGATGTCAAGCAGTATCGACATGCATACATGTCGATATCACGACCCGGAAAACAGATATCGGCATGCATATCGACCGAACCAAGTCGATATGATCAATATCGATCACAGTATCGACTTGGGTGGTCGATATTGCGCACGAGGTAAGCTTTCTTCAATTCAATTTTTTGCCTCCTTGGACAAACTAGATCAAGGAGTTCAAGTTTGAAT
Source organism: Thlaspi arvense (assembly GCA_911865555.2). NCBI lineage: Eukaryota > Viridiplantae > Streptophyta > Magnoliopsida > Brassicales > Brassicaceae > Thlaspi > Thlaspi arvense. Next base: position 21,183,492 of record OU466860.2, read on the forward strand.
CCTTCCCCTTCCCAAGCCCAAATGGGACCTCTCTTTAGCACTTTTTGTCCCTTTGCTCCCCACAAAAAGATTCTCCAACCTCTATATAAACTAACCCCACCCTTTTCTCTTTCTCACTTTCATTTTTCTAGTTTTCAACCACTAAATTTCGAATACTTTTTTTTTCTAAGTGCTTGAGAGAGTCAAACAACTTCAGGTATTGTCTCTAAGCTTTTAAATGTTTCATATTTTGTTTTATGCACTTAAGAACATGTTATTGTTTGGTGATTGCTTTCTAGTTCAATGATTTATTGCCTCTTACTTATTTTATTTCTTTTGCATGGTGAATAGTCTGTTTTTTTTTTTTAATTTTGAAGCATTTAACTTAATGAATACTTGCTTGTCAAATACATCTATCTTTGCATTAGCATTTTAGTACATTTTCTTAGTTTCACCATGCTAGGATTCATCATTTTCGATTACTTGATAAAATTTGTTTATTGAATCATTTGCATGCATTGCCTATTTAGTTGCTCCACAAGTGTTAGATGTTTACCTTTTAGTAAATAAACTCCTCCTCTTGTGATTTTTAGCAACATTAGGCATTGTGTTTTGTTGCTTCCATGGTTCTCATTTTTCTTTTGAGAATATGTTTTAGGTACCATGGGAAGAACCACAAGAAGTAGAGCTAACAAAGAGGCTGAGAAGCAAGAGAGAGTCAAAGGAAAAACCAAAGAAGTTGGGAGTCCAAGCGCCAAATCCCAAGGCAAAAAGAGAGTTGATGTTGGCGTTAGTGAGCAAGTCCCTCAAAAGAAGAAAGGCACCACACCACTCAAAGGCAGCTGTATGACAAGCTGCAAAAGGTGGATGTGAGGTAACTAGATACCCCCCATGTGCCATCCCTAAAGGCATTGGGACTCTATGAAGACTGCTCTTCTATGCTTGAGACTATGGAGCTCACAAAGCTGGTGGGAACTCCATATTCAGCCAACAAAGACCAAGTCCTTCAATTGTTTGCAAGCTTTGAAGTGAAATTCTATGAGCCAGGAGAGGAGACTCCTGAAGAAGATGGTAATGGCTTCATCACTTTCAGAGTTTCCAAGAATAACTATAAGATGTCTTTCTCAGCTATAGAAGATGTCTTTGGATTTTCTTATGGAAGCGCTAGAGGGCAGAATCTGGGGGTTAGCAAAGAAGAGATGAGCAGCCTTTGGGAGCATGCAGCCAAGGGCACTTTCAAGCCAGGAAGAATCAAGGCTTCTCTGATCAGAAATCCAGCTATCAGATATGTGCACAAGGCGCTGGTGCACACACTCTTTGCTAGGTAGGAAAGTGGAGCTGTTGAAGGAGGAGAATGGGAGCTGATTGATCGTGGTGTTATGAGTGTTTTGGACAGAACCAGCCAAGGTGTGGCGCTTAGGGGAGCAGATGGTACAACTGAAATGGTCACCATCTTAATGCAGCAGCTTTTGGTCATCAAACATTGGTTAACAACCAATGATGACAAGGCGCCAAAGCTGTATTGTGCTGGACTGATTACACAACTGATGGAAGCTGCAAGAGTTGAGAGTGGACCACCAACAGTCAAGATCACATACTTGGACCTGCCATACCTGAAGAAAGCAAGGTTCCTTGGTGAACAATGATAAACAGGATTTTACTAGCCTTTTTAATCAATCCTAAAGCACAGTATATTGGTAAGTATTGTGCTAGAGGTGTCAATCCAGCTCAGGTTGATGAAAGCTACTAAGAATGCAAGAGCTAAGCAAATCTAAGTGAAATCGGATAAATATAGGAGAAAATCAGTAAAAACTAAATGCCACTACCAAATGACCATAAAACTATTTTAAAATCCCTACTGAAAGGTTAAAGAACTACTAGATGACTTCTAAGAAATTAAAATGCAAGACTACTAGTTTTTTAAAAATGAAAACTAAAAGCAGACAGAAAAAGAAAGATCTAACAACCTAGGATGATATTCAAGAAACTAAGATAAAAGATGCAACTTTAGAACTAAGAGATGATAACTTTAAGTTTTTAAATGCTGAAAGAGGATTCAAGGTTGAGGGTCATGTTCAAGAGGTTCAAGATTCAAGCTTTGGGTTTTAAAAACATAGATCTACACTTTTGAGTGCTATCTCTAAGCCTTGAAAAGCTAAACTAGATTTATCCATGGCGTGTGGTATAAATCCTTTCCTCAACCTTTCCTCCTAACCCATGGCGTGTGGTGGAAAGAAAGATTGAAGAACATGAAGCATAAATCTCAAATAATGGCCTAACTAGCTCCTTAAGCATCCATGGCGTTTGGGAAAAGATGAGCTAGTCTCTTGTATTTGGTTTTAAGGGATCTCCTGAATCCTGTTAAGGTAAGGAAATCCCTGAGATCAAAAAGATCTTTCTCAAGACTCTCTAGGCATTAAAGCCCCAAATCCAAGAAGAGATTAAGTTAAGAGCAAGAAAAAGACCAAAGCTTAATCTTTGCCTCGATCTCGGCTCCTTTGTTAATAGTTGTTAATCCTTCCTTGAAACGACCCAAGTGTCTCGATCTTCTGGTCGATCTCGTCTCGATTGACCTGTCTAGCTCGATCTTTGCCTCGATCTCGGCTCCTTTGCTGCATGGCTGAGTTCTCCCAAGTGTCCATGGCGTTCCTTTCAATCCTTAGCATGTCCACGCAACCTCCATAGCTCCAGTGTATCCAAAACAACCTGAATAAGATGCAAGAATGCAAGAAATATGTAAATGCTAATGCAAAGTGCACTTAGGACCTAAAATGAGACAAATGGTGCAAACTAGCCTATTATGAAAGATGTATGCATGAAAACTACTCTAAATGCAAGCTAAATATGGGAAATATATGAGTATATCAAACAAGTGGGTGACAGGTTCATATACAACTTCATCCAACAAGATGGATCAGCCGCCAAGCTTCTTTTCCCCAATGAGCATCTCACATCCTTCTCCAATCCCAACAGTTTTCTCTTTTCCATTCCCCAAGAACTCCTTTACCAAGCTGGTGCTTCATCCTCTCACACTTACCAAGGCGCTAACATCCCTCTTCCTCAAGGAGACTATCCCCTTGTGATCTTTGAAGGAGGGCAAATGGAAGAAGGAATTCAGGAAGAAAAAGAATCAGATGCTCCAAGCTACAACAGTGAGGAGTACCACTTCTAGCCCCATGATATCTCACAATAAGGAGGGCCTTTGAATAAAGTCCATGAACACATCAAACTCTTGCAAAGATGGAACAAATGGCAAGACAAAACCATCAAGAAGTTGGTGAAGGGCATGAAGAGCATGAAAGCTCAAATCAAGGGCTTGAAGAGGAAATCTAGTGGAGCCTCTACTTCTGCTCCTCAAGAAGAGCGACAAGCTGAAAGCCAATGAGTGGCTAGAGCTCCTAGTATAAGGCGCTCATTTGCTGGTTATGAAGAAGTGAGAGCATAGGTGCCACCAAGGGCATCCTGTCAAGAAGTGCCAAGGAGAAGGAGACGCCCAAGGAGAGAGAGGCCAATGAGGAACCACAACATTGACATGGAGGACCTTTCCGGCGCCTCATACACCTAACACCATAACACATAACCTTCTAAGGTACCAAAAACTCCTCCATTGTATATACCATTGCATTTTTTTTTAGATTTTGTAATATATTTTTGTTGCTTCTCTCTTCAACTCTTTTATTACACAAGGGATTGTGTAATTTAAGTGTGAAGGAAGGATTTGGGGTTTGACTTTGTTTGTTATTTTCTTATTTTTTCATTTTTATCAATCTTTGAGTCTCATTCATTCATCTAAGTACATTAAAAAACAAAAAAAAATCGACTAATTTGAAAAATTTGCATCTTTTGCAAACCAAAAAGAAAAGCATGTAGTTGCATTCATTTGTTTAGGATTGAGTCTAGTATTTTTCATAGAGGTTGCATTGCATTTGCATATGGCATGATGATGATAATTCTTTGTAAAATGCTAAGTGTTTAAAACTTATTTAAATGCCTAAGTGGTTAAATGTCTGATACATCATAAGAAGTTAGAAACTAAGGCTGAATCATGGTCTTGAATGCTAAATCTGATCATCTAGTCTCATGATAAAATTGCTTGCTCTCTGAAAATCATCCCTATTTATTAGAACCATTAATTTCAATTGTCAATTATCATGTTCTTGCATTGAAAAGTGTTTTCATGGATTACCCATTTACATATTTGGACTTTCTTTCTTCCTTTTTACCTCTCTTGCTAGTCCAAATAGTTGATATTCATCATTAAGGGATAGTTACCATACCTTAACCTTATCTTCCTTTCAAACCCAAACACTATCTTTGTGTGAGTGAGGCCTATTTTTGAATGAACTAAGCATAAAGTGTTAGGTAGGCATGACAAGGACAGGTAGTTATGTAGAACTAGCTCTTCACTTTGAGTTAGACATAGCTTTAGGATGGTAGTTATAGGTCTGGGCGAATTTGAGTGTCACATTGATCTAAAAGGGGAGAGTGAGAGCAGGAAGAAAGTGAAGAGGAAAAAGAATGAGAATGGGAAAGCAAGCAAACACTCAGCATGTGTGCAACCAAATAAGCTCAAAAAGGGTGGCCATTATGAAGATAGAGTCTCAGCAACAACAAAGAAGGCATCAAAGCCTAAATACATCAAAAGGATGAAGAAATGGAGACTCCCAAATACAAAGAAAAGGCGTCCACAACAAAGGAGCACAAAGAAGGCCAAAACATGATGAGATCAAAGAAGGAGCTTCCCTGAAAATGGAAAAGTGTGGAGAGTGTGAGAATGTTGAGAAAGAGTAGTTAGGATTGGGTCTGATTTGGGGTAAGAGTTTTGGGGTTTAGAACATTCTTAGGCATTGGGTAGATAGTAATTTATCCTTATATGCATAAGTTGTGCTTAACCTTTAGCATTATGCCCAAGTTCATTCCTTTTTGAGAGAAACCCTCACTCTTGAACCCACATTTTAATGAGGTCATTTTTATCTCATAACTTTAACCCTAAGCCAAAAGACTCCACTTGATTTGTTTGAACATGATTCACTTGGTTACAAAGTTTAAATGAATGTTAAAAGGATTGATTGATTTTACCATTTGACTAGACTGAGATATAGATCATTTTGAAACTGGAAAGGCATGGCTAAGTTCTTATTGGTATGACTGATTGTGCTTTTCATCCTACACTAAAGCACTTAGACATTGATTTTACTTCTTTACCTTAGCATTTTTGTATTTGAGTGCCCACCTTCAGACCTCACTTCCTCCTTGTCTTAGTTTGTTTTCTTAAGGACAAGCAAAATGTAAGTGTGGGGGTGTTGATATCTCTATTATTTATACCATTTTAGCTTGCAGTCATCACTAGTTTTAGTCTTTAAACATGCATATTTTGCTTCTTCTTGTCCCATTTGCATACATTTAGGAGTTAGTGTAGTTTTACGAACTGAATTGCATTTTGCATGCATTTGGAGTTTTATTCAGGTACTAGAAGGAGTGTGGAAGTCAATGTGGTGTAATGGGTGTGAGCTGGGAATGAAGCAAGGCAAGGGACAAACGCGGATAGACCAATATCGATGATGATATCGACATCATCTGATCGATATAGAGCATATCGATGGGAGTATCGATCACTTCAGCATCAATACAGTGAAGGCATGGTAAGAATGAAGCATATCGACTATGGGAGACCTCGATGCAACAGAAGGGAGTCCATATCGAGCAGTGTATCGACGTCCCAGACCGATACACATGACAGGACAATACTGAGGTGCCATATCGACTTGCTTGACCGATGAGTCTTAACTAAAAGGAGATTATATCGACTTCACACCATCGAGAGCAAAACCGATACAACATTGAAGCCTTCTGTATCGACGTGCATATCGACCAAGAGACATCGATACAACTCAGAAGAGAAGATGATATCAACATGAATATCGACGTGCATAGTCGATATGGTTTGTCCGAGTCAGCTTATTTTCGGTTTAATCTTGGTTTACTAGGGGTTTTCTAGTTCTCCTATAAATACTAAAGTCCTAAAATGGTTAGACAACTTGGATATTATTATTTTCTTATGTTCTTGCACTTAAAAATCTTTCCCTTTTCAGCTATGCTCTGTAAGAACTAGTTTGATTTAGTGAATTTCTGTATTTCACTTTAATATGTTCTTGTTTATTCTGCTTCCTAATCATGCTTAACCATTATTTCTTTTTGGAATTGGTGGTTTTGACAATGGCTAGTGAGTAGTCTTATTTAGGGTTTGAGATGAGATAGATTAGAGGGATTATAGGACTAGATTAGTGGTGTCTTATGCTTAATATGATTTTCTTCTCTCTATCAGATGTGCTTAACACTAGATTAGTCTTGGCCAGGCTTGTATAGTATTTTGGCTTTCTCTTGCGCCTTGTAAGTGTTTGATGAACTGCTGCTTATAGTCTCTTAGAGGATTTGTATGCTTAGCCTAAGGAATTAGATGTCTAAGGTGCATTTTGGCTTTATAGGATTGAAATTCTGTTATCAATGCTTGCTGATCATGTGTTTGAGTAAAGGGATTTATCTGAAATGTGTGCTTAGCAAAGTGATTAGTGTCAACGAAATGAGCTAGTTATAGTTGTTAATCCTATGCCTAGAAGATAGCATTGTTTGAATGGTTTTGAAGCATCACTAGTTAGGTTCTAATCCCCTTTTAATCAATAACCCCCATCTTAGATCTTTACATTATATATATGAATTTCCTGCTGTGCTTAGTTCAGTCTTTAGACTTGATTAGTTTGTTCACAACTGCTTTCTTGAATTTGGCTTGACTTAAGTGATTTGCTGTATTCTTGGTGTCTTAAGAACTTAGATGGATTGATACCTTACATGCTGCAATGACATGAGTGTGTTAGGATTTGCTTAGCTAGTCAAAATCTTAGCTATCACAGTCCTAAACACTTAGCATTTTACAAGGAGTTATCATCATCATGCCCTATGCAAATGCAATGCAACCTACATAAAAAATACTAGACTCAATCCTAAAAAAATGAATGCAACTACATTTTTTTCTTTTTGGTTTGCAAAAGATGCAAAGTTTTCAAATTTTTTGATTTTTTTGGTTTTTTAATGCACTTAGATGAATGCATGAGACTCAAAGATGAATAAAAAGGAAAAACTAAGAAAAGAACAAACAAATTCAAACCCCAAATCCCTCTCCCACACTTAAATTACACAATTCTTTGTGTAATAAAAGAGTAGAAGAGAGAAGCAACAGAAATATATTACAAGAACTAAAACAATGCAATGATATATACAATGGAGGAGTTTTTGGTACCTTAGATGGTGGTATGTGAGGTGTAGGAGGCTCCTGAAAGGTCCTCCATGAGGTCAATGTTGAGGCTCCTTATTGTCCGCTCTCTCCTTGGGTGTCTCCTCCTCCTTGGCGCTTCTTGACATGATGCTCTTGGTGGCACCCAAGCTCTCACTTCCTCATAACCAGCAAAAGAGCACCTTCTACTAGGAGCTCTAGCCACTCCTTGGCTTTCATCTTCTTGCTCTTGTTGATGAGTAGAAGTAGAGGCTCCACTAGACTTCCTCTTTAAGTCCTTGATTTGAGCCTTCATGCTCTTCATGCCCTTCACCAACTTCTTGATGGTTTTGTCTTGCCATTTGTTCCATCTTTGCAAGAGGTTGATGTGTTCATGGACTTTCTTCAAAGGCCCTCCTTGGTGTGAGACATCATGGGGCTGGAAGTGGTACTCCTGACTGTTGTAGCTTGGAGCATCTGATTCTTCTTCTTCTTGAATTCCTTCTTCCATTTTCCATCCTTCAAAGATCACAAGGGGATAGTCTCCTTGAGGAAGAGGAGTGTTCGTGCCTTTGTTAATGTAAGAGGATGAAGCGCCAGCTTGGTAGAGAAGGTGCTGTGGGATTTGAAAGGCAAAGCTGTTGGGGTTGGAGAAGGATGTGAGATGCAAATCAGAGAGTAGAAGCTTTGCAGCAGATCCTTCTTCTTGGATGAAATTGTAGATGAACTTGTCACCCACTTCTTCGCCAAGAAATCTTGCTTTCTTCAGGTATGGCAGGTCCAATTATGTGATCTTGACTGTTGGTGGTCCACTCTCAACTCCTGCAGCTTCCATCAGTTGTGTAATAAGGCCAGCACAATACAGCTTTGTCACCTTGTCATCACTGGTGGTTAACCAATGTTTGATGACCAAAAGTTGTTGCATGAAGATGGTGGCCATTCCAGTTGTCCCATCTGCTCCCTTGAGCTCAACACCTTGCCTTGTGCAGTCAAGTATGCTCATAAGACCTTGATCAATCAGCTCCCATTCTCCTTCTTCAACCGCTCCACTTTCCTTCCTAGTAAAGATTGTATGCACCAGCGCCTTGTGCACATATCTGATGGCTGGATTTCTGATCAAAGAAGCCTTGTTTCTTCCTGGCTTGAAAGCGCCCTCGGCTACAGGCTCCCAAAGGCTGCTCATCTCTTCTTTGCTAACCTCCAGATTCTATCCTCTAGCGCTTCCATATGAGAACTCAAAGGCATCTTCTATTGCTGAGAAAGACATCCTATAGTTCTTCTTGGAGACTCTGAAATTGATGAAGCCATCACCGTCTTCTTTAAGAGTCTCCTCTCCTGGCTCATAGAATGTCACTTCAAAGCTTGCAAAGAATTGAAGCACTTGGCCTTTGTTGGCTGAATAAGGAGTTCCAACCAGCTTTGTGAGCTCTATTATCTCAAGCATATAAGAGCAGTCTTCATAGATTCCCAAGGCCTTTAGAGATGGAACATGGGAGGTATGTAGTTGGTCTCACATCCACCCTTTGCAGCTTGTCATAGAGTTGCATTTGAGCTGGGGTGGTGCCCTTCTTTTTTTGAGGAACTTGCTCACTAGCGCCAAACATCAGCCCTCTTTTTTCCCTGAGATTTAGCGCTTGGACTCCCAACTTCTTTTGCTTTGCCCTTTCCTTTCTCTTGCCTCTCAGCCTCTTTATTTGCTCCACTCCTTTTTGTTCTCCCCATGGTACCTAAAACATATTCTTAAAAGAAAAATCAGAATCATGGAAGCAACAAAACACAAAGCTTATTTTTGCTAAAAATCACAAAAGGAGGAGTTTATTTACTGAAAAATAAACCTCTATCAGTTATGAAGCAACTAAATACGCAATGCATGCAAAAGATTCATTAAACACAATTTATTGTTTAATTGAAAATCATGAATCCTAGCATGGTGAAACTTAAAAAATGTACTGAAATGCTAATGCAAAGCTACATAAATGAATTTGACAAGCAATTATTTTTAGTCTAAATGCTTCAAATGTCAAAAATAATCTATTCACCATGCAAAATAAATAAAAGAAATAAGAAACATTACTCACAAATCAAACAAGCAACCACAACATATAATGAATTTCTTAAGTGCTTAAGACAAATTATAAATATTTAAAGAGCTGAGAGACATTATCTTGAGTGGTTTGGCTCTCTTAGACACTAAAAACACTAAAGAGTTCAAAATTTGTGTGGTTGTAAACAAGAAAATGAAAGTGAGAGAGAGAGAAGGGTGGATGTGTTTTAAATAGAGGGTTGGGAAAATCTTTTTGTGGGGAGCAAGGGGACAAAGTATGCCTAAGAGAGGTCGCACTCATGATTGGGAAGGGAAATGATTCAAATTTAAACTCCTCGATCTAGTTTGATCAAGGAGGGAAAAAATTTGAAATGAAGATTACTTACCTCAAGTGCAATATCGACCACCTAAGTCAATATTATTATCGATATTGAACATATCGACTTGGTGCGGTCGATATGCATACCGATATCGGATGTCTGGATCGTGATATCGACCTGTATGCATGTCGATATTGGTTTACACCTTCTATATCGACGTCCCTCATGTCGATATGTAGTCCGATGATCAAAGTTGGCTGTCCAATATCGAGCTAGTAGCTCAATATGATCTGGTGAAATTCCATATCAGACTAGCATGTCGATATGCATATCGATACACCTTGACTTATACTGAACAGCATGTTTTCATTTGTCCGTTAAGGTGTATTGACGTGAGACGTCGATATCCACCCCGATATGCCTTAAAAAGAACGATTAATCGCCTTTCATCCTCTCAGTTAAGGCATATCAGTGTGTTATGTCGATATTGTACTCGATATGCACTCCTTGGTGTCGTATCGACCTGGTACATCAATACATGTGATCGATATCAGCATCAGTTGAGGCATATCGATCTGTTTGTTACTCGATACATTGCCATTGAAGGCGTATCGGTTTGCCCTATACCAGTACTCTGATCGATACAAAAATCCTCACAGGTCCATTTGATAACAGGATAATAGTGATGCAAGCAAGGAGGTTATCAAAACCCAAACCACAGTTATGATGCAGTATAGTAGTAAGGGGAATCAATCCAACCTAGGAAGCAGGAAGAACACTAAGAATGCAAGGATAAAGCAAATCTAAGCAAAATGGATGAATGATTGGTAAAATCAAGGAAAACTAAATGCAATGATCTAATGGAATGCAAACCAATTTTAAAATCACTGGAAGAGGGTTAACTATCACTAGGAACAAGCAGAAGATTAAAAATGCAAGGCTACTAAGAACTAAAAATCGACCAGTGAATCGACCACTGGATCGAGCACTGGATCGAGCAGAATGGATCGATCTAACAAGCAACTTAAAGGAAATGACTTCTAATGAACAGGATGCAACTTAATGACAAGCGAATGAAGAACAGAGGTTTTAATATGCTAAAAAGGAGTGTTTAGGGTCGAGGGTCATATTCAAGGGTCTCAAAGGTTTAAGCCTTGGTTTGAAAACATTTAGATCTACTCATTTTTGAGCTTTCTCTAAGCCTTGAAAACAAAACAAGAACCATCCATGGCATGTGGTATGGTTCACTTCCTCAATCTCTTCTCCAAACCCATGGCGTTTAGTGGAAAAAGAGATCGAAGAGCAAGGAAAACAGATTTCAAATAATGACCTAACTAATCTCCTTTACAACCATGGAATGTGGGAAAGGAAAGATTAGTCTCTAGGATATGGTTTTCTAGGATATCTGAATCCTGTCAAGGTAAGACAGCCCTGGAATCATAGAGACCTTTTCCAAAGCTCTCTAAGCCTTAAGACCCCAAGATCCTAGAAGAGAAGGTATGAAGAACAAAGAAAACACAAAAATTAAACCCTTTCAACCCTTTTGAATCGCCTCAACCCCGAAAATCCAAAAATACTACTCGCTACACATGATTAAGATCGGAGGAAAAGCAATAGATAGAAAGCTAAGCATGATCAACAAACGATTAAAGGAAAAACTTGCTTAATATTAAAAGATTCAAAGTTAAAAACTGAAAAAGCTTAAGATGTTCAACAATGGCGAAATCGCCTAAGGTAGTGAGAAAAACAAAAAGACAGAACGAAGATGAGAGAAAAGTGATGGCTGCTTTTGCCAAAAATGGCTAAACCATTAACTGGTCCCCCCTTCGCTAGCCGCCAAAGACAGCTGGACGGATAAGGCTCGTCTGGGATCGACTCGGGTCACTCGATCTCCGGCTCGATCGTCTTCTTGGATCGGTTGGCTTCGGTCGATCTTTGAGCCGATCATATGATAGTCGGGTTGGGAACTCGATCTGGCTCTCGATCTGCATGGCGTCATTCACATCCATACTCCAGATCGATCTCCTCTCTTGATTTTGGTCTCGATCCTTCCTCTTGAATCGGCTTGGGTCATTCGGTCTTCTGGTCGATCTCGTGTAGATCGACCTGCCTTGCTCAATCCGCTACTCGATCTCGGGTCCTTAGCATGCACGGCTGAGTTCTCCAAGTGTCCACGAGCTTTGTTGTGATCCTCCTCACGTCCACGTAACCTCCTCAACTCGAGAGTGCCACAAACAACCTGATAATGATGCATTTATGCAAGAAATATGAAAAATGCGAATGCAAAGGGACCTAGGACCTAAAATGCAACAAATGGAACAAACTATCCTATAATGCAAGATGAATGCATGAAAAACTATCCTAAATGCATGCAAAATATGCAATATATATGGTAATATCAGTGTATCGATCAGGATCATCTCGATATGCACGTCAATACAAGTCTAATGTACTTGTATCGAGCAAGATATGCTCGATACACTTGCTTGATATGAGCTGTATCGACGTGCATGGCCGATATGCTGGTCGATATTGACCCTTCTTCAACTCCTCCCTTCTCCCAAGCTTGGTTCCTTCTTCCTCAGTTTGAACCTGGTTTCTAGAGACACTAAAAAACACCCACATGAACATAAAAAACATAAAAATACTAAGCTATGTAGAAGCGTGCCATGGGATTGCCTCCCAAGTACGCTTGTTTAGAGTCACTTAGCTTGACTTTCCTCAGCTCCTTAGTTATGGTAAGGAGCAGGAGTCATGGAACTCCTTGGTGTGATCTTGCTTCCCCTGACTCTCCTAGTGAATCCATCAATCTTCAGCACTTCAAAAGGCTTAGATCTTCCCTCTTGCTTCATCTTATAACAAACTTCACTACTCTAACAACCAAATGGTCTCAAAACCACTCCTTCTTCTATAGGACCCAATAAGATTTCATTCACAGCATCATAACCAGCCACTTCGAGGACCTTCTCTTCAGTGGTATCAGCAAACATCTTGGGCAGACGGCAATCATCAAAACTTGCACCCACATAGCCATCAAACTCTGGCTAATGCTCCCAAACTTTCTTCAACTTCTTAACCTCCATTGAGAAGGCTTGCTCATCTTCCAGCTTGTTCCCCTTGGAGTCAAACTTCAGCACTTTCTCCTTGGTTAAGCTCATTGTGCACTCCTTTGCATCAAATACTGCGCCAGCTGAAGCTAAGAATGGTCTCCCTAGAATGATGGCATTTTTGATCTTCCCTTCAACATCTAGGACCAGGAAATCTGTTGGGATTACCACTCCTTCAATTATCATTGGCACATCTTTAAGAGCTCCAAGTGGTACTTTTACTGTGCCATCAACTATGGTTAGAGATACATTACTCTCCTGAATCTGAGTGTAGCCAAGTGCCTTAGCAGTTGAGGATGGTAGAAGGTTGATACTTGCTCCAAGGTCACAATAACTACTCTTGAAAGTTTGTCCCTTGAGTTCACAAGGGAGAGTAAAGCATCCAGGATCTCCAATCTTCTTGATTTTCAATACTTCAGTCTTGCCAATAGCTTCTTTCAACTCTTTCTCAACATCTAGACCTCTAAGCTTCATCTGGTTGTCATAGAGAGCGGTGTACTTATCCATTAGTTGTTTCTTAAACCTTCCAGAAAAGGGGAGAGCTGGCTTGTAAGGAGAATGATCATAGATCCCAGTTTGTTTCTTAACTTGACCCTCCTCAACTAACCTATTCTTCTCCTATTCCTTAGTGGTTGGTGCTTCAAGAGACTCTTCCTTTGTATCCTCTTTGTTGGCGTCAGCTGCCAAAAACTCCTCTCCCTCACTCTGAAGTTCAATGTCCTCATTGAGCAAAGAAAAGAACTCTTCAATGACAGCTTCATCTTCATCTGAGAAGGTCATTTCTTCAGTGATTATGGCGTTGCAGAACTTCTTAGGATTAGCTTCTGGTTTTCCAGGAAGATTTCCTTGAGGTTTGGGACCAGCTATGCCCTTGTTATTCTCTAGTGTCTTCACTCTTGAAGCCAACCTATAAAACTTGTTTGACAACTCCATATGAAGAGTATCCATTCTGTTGTAAACCTCAATAAAATTATTTTTGATATCCACATTAGTAGCTTGTTGGCCTTGAAGGCGTTGTTGCACAAGTCATTTCACTTCAGCATCATTGGTGTTGGATGAGCTTGCTAGACCTTGAGAGAATCTAGGAGGAGCAAACTGCTTTTGCTAGAAGTTGCTTTGGAATTTTTCTTTTGGTGCATATCCTTGGTTGAATGGCGCAAAAGGCCTTGGCTGATTCTCTTGAGGTTGTTGTTGAGGGTAAACATGGTCTTGGGGGTTGGCAGCATTGTTGCTCCTGTAGGACAGGTTTGGGTTAGGTTTATAGTTCCGTAACCATTGTAACCTCCTTGATTCCCCAAGTAGTTGATCTTTTCTACTTGTAACTCCTCTTCACTAGGCAGCTCAACCATTTCACCAACATAGTTGATCTCTTTGTGTTGCACTTGGAGCAGCTTGTCTAGCCTAGTGTTCAGGTCTTTCAACTCTCTTCTTGTAGACTCCAGCTCCTTCTTAGTATTGCCATCCTCTCCTCTTGAAGTTCTATCATAGTATTCACTATAATTGCCATCACTTTGAGCTAAGTTCTCCACAAGCTCTAGGCCTTCATCTACATCCTTAGATAGGAAGTTTCCATTGGAGGCAGTATCAAGTAGCATCCTAATCTTTGGGAGAGCGCCTCTGTATATGATGCAGAGGAGTGAAGCTTGTGAGAATCCATGGTGAGGGCACTGAAGTGTGTACCTTTGAATCTCTCCTCTGCTTCACCAAAAATCTCACTATTCTTTTGAGCAAAACCAGAGATTTCATTCGTGATTTTAGCTGTCCTTGAAGTAGAGAAGAACTTGACCAGGATGCTCTCTTGCACTCATCCCAACTTGTGATGCTGCCCTGAGGTAAATTTTTCTCCCATTTATGAGCTTTATCGCCAAGAGAGAATAGGAACAGCTTCAGCTTGAAACCATCTTCACAGACTCCAATGATCTTGGTGAGAGAGCAGAGCCTATCAAAGTTGTCCAAGTGGTCCAAAGGGTCTTCTAAAGGTAAGCCATGGAACTTGCTTCCTTGGACCATGGAGATCAGACCAGACTTGATCTAAAAGTTGTTGTTCTGAACAGCTGGAGGGATGATTCCTGTTCTGTTGTTGTAAACATTGGGCGCATCTCCTGCTCCAATGGGTCGGATTGGGCGTGCACCATGTGCTGGTCCTCTCTGACCCTGCTCACCTTGGACTCCTTGCTGTCCCTGAACACCAGCAACTCCTTGATCACCTTGTGCTCCTGGTGGGCCTTGAAATCGTTGATCATATATACCATGCTCCGTGCTGAGCTGATGAAGCCTTTGCAGTCTCGCTCTTTCCCTTTTTGCTCTTCTCTTTCCACTTGCAGAATGTTGTGTTGATAATCCAGCAGGTATTGATTGTCTCTAGACCTCAAGTTCATACACTTATAAGAAGAAGAGCAACTTGTAAATCAGTAACAAATAGAAATTTAGCAGCTTGATCTTAAACAATCTATATATCCTAATGCTTAAACTAAACCCATATGGCAATGGCGCCAATTTGATAGCTGGATTTTGACTAGCTAAACAAATCTCAACACACTCATGTCACTGCAGCATGTAAGGTATCAATCCATCTGAGTTCATAAGACACCAATAATACAGCAAATCACATAAGTCAAGCTAAATTCAAGAAAGCAGTTGTGATCACACTAAACAAGTCTAAATATTGAACTAAACAAGGCAGGAAATTCAAATAGATAAAGTAAGGATCTAAGATGGGAGTTATTGATTAGAAGGGGATTAGAACCTAACTAGTGATGCTTCAAAACCATTAAAAAATGCTATCTTCTAGGCATATGATTAACAACTATAACTAGCTCAATTCCATGGCACTAACCACTTTGCTAAACACACATTTCAGATAAATCCCTCTATTCAAACACATGATCAGCAAGCATTCAGAGCAGAATTCCAGTCCTATAAACCCAAAATGCACCTTAGACATCTAATAACTTAGTCTAAGCATACAAATCCTCTAAGAGACTCACAACAGCATTTCATCAAAGACTTATCAGGCATAAGAGAAAGCCAAGATACTAAACAAACCTGGCCAAGACTAATCTAGTGTTAAGAGCATCTATTAGAAAGAAGACAATCATATTAAGCATAAGACATCACTAATCTAGTCCTAAAACCCCTCTAATCTATCACATCTCAAACCCTAAATATATATATCAACATTTATGTTTTTATATATGTATACTTACCTAGAATAAATGGTTCGTATTTATTGTATCTTCTTGATGAAAGAACGTCAACAATGTCACCATTACTTCTTTGAGTGCCTCTTCCAATAACCGGATCATACCTCTCACACTTAAAAAGTGTGATATTCAAATTGACCATTCCCTCATACTCAAGTTGTATGATATCACTTAAGATCTCGTAGAAGTCAGCTTCATCAAATGCATTAGTATAATTCTCTCATTTAACACATACGCCATAGTTACATGTCTTTCGTCCCTTGCCATGATTCTGCGTATGAAACAAATATCCTCTTGTGAAATATATGGGCCATGTCCTCGCCTTATTCACAGGTCCTGTACTTTCTCTTGAACCCAAGTAGGAAAAGGATTAGTGGCATTCCATTAAGTAACCTGCATATAAATATATAATATCAATATAAGTACGTACATATATATTATATATACATAGTTCAGAATATTTAATGAACCATACATAATCTTTCACCCATATATGATAATCATCAGCTCTTTTCGCGAAGAGTTCTTTCTCGGAGAGTGTTGGATATTTTGCAGATATAAAGTCCTCGAACATGCTATACAAGATGAACACATATATGAGAAATAATAGTGGGCTATAGTAAAATATAAGTTATGATATCCCAATATATACCTCTCTAGTGGCTGAAAATAATCATAATTTCGCAAAATATATGCATGTGCGCATTGGTAGTCTCGCTCTGATAGCCATATTTCATACATTTCCCCACTTGGACGACTTACATGAGTATATATATCAGGTATGCCAGGGACATGATACATGGGGACTTCACCTTCCTCGAATCTTATTAACCTAACCAAATGAGTGAAAAGTACATAATTCACATTAGAATGATATATATAGAAGGTGTCTCCAAATTTGATTAATTTTACCATTTACCTAAACTTTGTTTGTATATGGGTGGCAATGTAGTGATCTGAGAAATAAGCTACCTCGTCATTGATATATGATTCAACAATTGATTATGCCACATATCTTTTGTTCTTTGCTTTTCTTTCAACTTTTTGAAAAATCTTTCAAAAGGATACATCCACCTATCTTGCACAGAGCCTCCTAGTTCCGCTTCGTAACGGAGATGTATAAGTAGGTGCTCCATCACGTAGAAAATTGATGGTGGGAAGATCTTCTCAAAATTGCATATGATTAAAACTATGTTTTGTTTTAGAATTTGGACATGACGTTTTTGCAAAGTTCTCAAACAAAAGTCACGGAAAAATCTTCCAACCCCTACAATATATATTCAAACATTAAATTAATAGTTAACAAAAATACTATAATTATATTTAATGTTTGCGTCTTATAGTAATATAAATAATTGGTACATGATAATGCAAGGTAGACATTACGGTCTAGGAGTTCTGCAAAGATAAATGGGAGTAGCTACTATATAAAAACAAGGCAATCATGACTCTTCATGCCCGAAACTTTACACAACTGATGGAAGCTGCAAGAGTTGAGAGTGGACCACCAACAGTCAAGATCACATACTTGGACCTGCCATACCTGAAGAAAGCAAGGTTCCTTGGTGAACAATGATAAACAGGATTTTACTAGCCTTTTTAATCAATCCTAAAGCACAGTATATTGGTAAGTATTGTGCTAGAGGTGTCAATCCAGCTCAGGTTGATGAAAGCTACTAAGAATGCAAGAGCTAAGCAAATCTAAGTGAAATCGGATAAATATAGGAGAAAATCAGTAAAAACTAAATGCCACTACCAAATGACCACAAAACTATTTTAAAATCCCTACTGAAGGGTTAAAGAACTACTAGATGACTTCTAAGAAATTAAAATGCAAGACTACTAGTTTTTTAAAAATCGAAAACTAAAAGCAGACAGAAAAGGAAAGATCTAACAACCTAGGATGATATTCAAGAAACTAAGATAAAAGATGCAACTTTAGAACTAAGAGATGATAACTTTAAGTTTTTAAATGCTGAAAGAGGATTCAAGGTTGAGGGTCATGTTCAAGAGGTTCAAGATTCAAGCTTTGAGTTTTAAAAACATAGATCTACACTTTTGAGTGCTATCTCTAAGCCTTGAAAAGCTAAACTAGATTTATCCATGGCGTGTGGTATAAATCCTTTCCTCAACCTTTCCTCCTAACCCATGGCGTGTGGTGGAAAGAAAGATTGAAGAACATGAAGCATAAATCTCAAATAATGGCCTAACTAGCTCCTTAAGCATCCATGGCGTTTGGGAAAAGATGAGCTAGTCTCTTGTATTTGGTTTTAAGGGATCTCCTGAATCCTGTTAAGGTAAGGAAATCCCTGAGATCAAAAAGATCTTTCTCAAGACTCTCTAGGCATTAAAGCCCCAAATCCAAGAAGAGATTAAGTTAAGAGCAAGAAAAAGACCAAAGCTTAATCTTTGCCTCGATCTCGGCTCCTTTGTTAATAGTTGTTAATCCTTCCTTGAAACGACCCGAGTGTCTCGATCTTCTGGTCGATCTCGTCTCGATTGACCTGTCTAGCTCGATCTTTGCCTCGATCTCGGCTCCTTTGCTGCATGGCTGAGTTCTCCAAGTGTCCATGGCGTTCCTTTCAATCCTTAGCATGTCCACGCAACCTCCATAGCTCCAGTGTATCCAAAACAACCTGAATAAGATGCAAGAATGCAAGAAATATGTAAATGCTAATGCAAAGTGCACTTAGGACCTAAAATGAGACAAATGGTGCAAACTAGCCTATTATGAAAGATGTATGCATGAAAACTACTCTAAATGCATGCTAAATATGGGAAATATATGAGTATATCAAACAAGTGGGTGACAGGTTCATATACAACTTCATCCAACAAGATGGATCAGCCGCCAAGCTTCTTTTCCCCAATGAGCATCTCACATCCTTCTCCAATCCCAACAGTTTTCTCTTTGCCATTCCCCAAGAACTCCTTTACCAAGCTGGTGCTTCATCCTCTCACACTTACCAAGGCGCTAACATCCCTCTTCCTCAAGGAGACTATCCCCTTGTGATCTTTGAAGGAGGGCAAATGGAAGAAGAAATTCAGGAAGAAAAAGAATCAGATGCTCCAAGCTACAACAGTGAGGAGTACCACTTCTAGCCCCATGATATCTCACAATAAGGAGGGCCTTTGAATAAATTCCATGAACACATCAACCTCTTGCAAAGATGGAACAAATGGCAAGACAAAACCATCAAGAAGTTGGTGAAGGGCATGAAGAGCATGAAAGCTCAAATCAAGGGCTTGAAGAGGAAATCTAGTGGAGCCTCTACTTCTGCTCCTCAAGAAGAGCGACAAGCTGAAAGCCAATGAGTGGCTAGAGCTCCTAGTATAAGGCGCTCATTTGCTGGTTATGAAGAAGTGAGAGCATAGGTGCCACCAAGGGCATCCTGTCAAGAAGTGCCAAGGAGAAGGAGACGCCCAAGGAGAGAGAGGCCAATGAGGAACCACAACATTGACATGGAGGACCTTTCCGGCGCCTCATACACCTAACACATAACCTTCTAAGGTACCAAAAACTCCTCCATTGTATATACCATTGCATTTTTTTTTAGTTTTTGTAATATATTTTTGTTGCTTCTCTCTTCTTCTCTTTTATTACACAAGAGATTGTGTAATTTAAGTGTGAAGGAGGGATTTGGGGTTTGACTTTGTTTGTTATTTTCTTATTTTTTCATTTTTATCAATCTTTGAGTCTCATTCATTCATCTAAGTACATTAAAAAACAAAAAAAAATCGACTAATTTGAAAAATTTGCATCTTTTGCAAACCAAAAAGAAAAGCATGTAGTTGCATTCATTTGTTTAGGATTGAGTATAGTATTTTTCATAGAGGTTGCATTGCATTTGCATATGGCATGATGATGATAATTCTTTGTAAAATGCTAAGTGTTTAAAACTTATTTAAATGCCTAAGTGGTTAAATGTCTGATACATCATAAGAAGTTAGAAACTAAGGCTGAATCATGGTCTTGAATGCTAAATCTGATCATCTAGTCTCATGATAAAATTGCTTGCTCTCTGAAAATCATCCCTATTTATTAGAACCATTAATTTCAATTGTCAATTATCATGTTCTTGCATTGAAAAGTGTTTTCATGGATTACCCATTTACATATTTGGACTTTCTTTCTTCCTTTTTACCTCTCTTGCTAGTCCAAATAGTTGATATTCATCATTAAGGGATAGTTACCACACCTTAACCTTACCTTCCTTTCAAACCCAAACACTATCTTTGTGTGAGTGAGGCCTATTTTTGAATGAACTAAGCATAAAGTGTTAGGTAGGCACGACAAGGACAGGTAGCTATGTAGAACTAGCTCTTCACTTTGAGTTAGACATAGCTTTAGGATGGTAGTTATAGGTCTGGGCGAATTTGAGTGTCACATTGATCTAAAAGGGGAGAGTGAGAGCAGGAAGAAAGTGAAGAGGAAAAAGAATGAGAATGGGAAAGCAAGCAAACACTCAGCATGTGTGCAACCAAATAAGCTCAAAAAGGATGGCCATTATGAAGATAGAGTCTCAGCAACAACAAAGAAGGCATCAAAGCCTAAATACATCAAAAGGATGAAGAAATGGAGACTCCCAAATACAAAGAAAAGGCGCCCACAACAAAGGAGCACAAAGAAGGCCACAACATGATGAGATCAAAGAAGAAGCTTCCCTGAAAATGGAAAAGTGTGGAGAGTGTGAGAATGTTGAGAAAGAGTAGTTAGGATTGGGTCTGATTTGGGGTAAGAGTTTTGGGGTTTAGAACATTCTTAGGCATTGGGTAGATAGTAATTTATCCTTGTATGCATAAGTTGTGCTTAACCTTTAGCATTATGACCAAGTTCATTCCTTTTTGAGAGAAACCCTCACTCTTGAACCCACATTTTAATGAGGTCATTTTTATCTCATAACTTTAACCCTAAGCCAAAAGACTCCACTTGATTTATTTGAACATGATTCACTTGGTTACAAAGTTTAAATGAATGTTAAAGGGATTGATTGATTTTACCATTTGACTAGACTGAGCTATAGATCATTTTGAAACTGGAAAGGCATGGCTAAGTTCTTATTGGTATGACTGATTGTGTTTTTCATCCTACGCTAAAGCACTTAGACATTGATTTTACTTCTTTACCTTAGCATTTTTGTATTTGAGTGCCCACCTTCAGACCTCACTTCCTCCTTGTCTTAGTTTGTTTTCTTAAGGACAAGCAAAATGTAAGTGTGGGGGTGTTGATATCTCTATTATTTATACCATTTTAGCTTGCAGTCATCACTAGTTTTAGTCTTTAAACATGCATATTTTGCTTCTTCTTGTCCCATTTGCATACATTTAGGAGTTAGTGTAGTTTTACGAACTGAATTGCATTTTGCATGCATTTGGAGTTTTATTCAGGTACTAGAAGGAGTGTGGAAGTCAATGTGGTGTAATGGGTATGAGCTGGGAATGAAGCAAGGCAAGGGACAAACGCGGATAGACCAATATCGATGATGATATCGACATCATCTGATCGATACGGAGCATATCGATGGGAGTATCGATCACTTCAGCATCAATACAGTGAAGGCATGGTAAGAAGGAAGCATATCGACTATGGGAGACCTCGATGCAACAGAAGGGAGTCCATATCGAGCAGTGTATCGACGTCCCAGACCGATACACATGACAGGACAATACTGAGGTGCCATATCGACTTGCTTGACCGATGAGCCTTAACTAAAAGGAGATTGTATCGACTTCACACCATCGAGAGCAAAACCGATACAACATTGAAGCCTTCTGTATCGACGTGCATATCGACCAAGAGACATCGATACAACCCAGAAGAGAAGATGATATCAACATGAATATCGACGTGCATAGTCGATATGGTTTGTCCGAGTCAGCTTATTTTCGGTTTAATCTTGGTTTACTAGGGGTTTTCTAGTTCTCCTATAAATACTAAAGTCCTAAAATGGTTAGGCAACTTGGATATTATTATTTTCTTATGTTCTTGCACTTAAAAATCTTTCCCTTTTCAGCTATGCTCTGTAAGAACTAGTTTGATTTAGTGAATTTCTGTATTTCACTTTAATATGTTCTTGTTTATTCTGCTTCCTAATCATGCTTAACCATTATTTCTCTTTGGAATTGGTGGTTTTGACAATGGCTAGTGAGTAGTCTTATTTAGGGTTTGAGATGAGATAGATTAGAGGGATTATAGAACTAGATTAGTGGTGTCTTATGCTTAATATGATTTTCTTCTCTCTATCAGATGTGCTTAACACTAGATTAGTCTTGGCCAGGCTTGTATAGTATTTTGGCTTTCTCTTGCGCCTTGTAAGTGTTTGATGAACTGCTGCTTATAGTCTCTTAGGGGATTTGTATGCTTAGCCTAAGGAATTAGATGTCTAAGGTGCATTTTGGCTTTATAGGATTGAAATTCTGTTATCAATGCTTGCTGATCATGTGTTTGAGTAAAGGGATTTATCTGAAATGTGTGCTTAGCAAAGTGATTAGTGTCAACGAAATGAGCTAGTTATAGTTGTTAATCCTATGCCTAGAAGATAGCATTGTTTGAATGGTTTTGAAGCATCACTAGTTAGGTTCTAATCCCCTTTTAATCAATAACCCCCATCTTAGATCCTTACATTATCTATATGAATTTCCTGATGTGCTTAGTTCAGTCTTTAGACTTGATTAGTTTGTTCACAACTGCTTTCTTGAATTTGGCTTGACTTAAGTGATTTGCTGTATTCTTGGTGTCTTAAGAACTTAGATGGATTGATACCTTACATGCTGCAATGACATGAGTGTGTTAGGATTTGCTTAGCTAGTCAAAATCTTAGCTATCACAGTCCTAAACACTTAGCATTTTACAAGGAGTTATCATCATCATGCCCTATACAAATGCAATGCAACCTACATAAAAAATACTATACTCAATCCTAAAAAAATGAATGCAACTACATTTTTTTCTTTTTGGTTTGCAAAGGATGCAAAGTTTTCAAATTTTTTGATTTTTTTGGTTTTTTAATGCACTTAGATGAATGCATGAGACTCAAAGATGAATAAAAAGGAAAAACTAAGAAAAGAACAAACAAATTCAAACCCCAAATCCCTCTCTCACACTTAAATTACACAATTCTTTGTGTAATAAAAGAGTAGAAGAGAGAAGCAACAGAAATATATTACAAGAACTAAAACAATGCAATGATATATACAATGGAGGAGTTTTTGGTACCTTAGAAGGTGGTATGTGAGGTGTAGGAGGCTCCTGAAAGGTCCTCCATGAGGTTGTTGAGGCTCCTTATTGTCCGCTCTCTCCTTGGGTGTCTCCTCCTCCTTGGCGCTTCTTGACATGATGCTCTTGGTGGCACCCAAGCTCTCCCTTCCTCATAAACAGCAAAAGAGCACCTTCTACTAGGAGCTCTAGCCACTCCTTGGCTTTCATCTTCTTGCTCTTGTTGATGAGTAGAAGTAGAGGCTCCACTAGACTTCCTCTTTAAGTCCTTGATTTGAGCCTTCATGCTCTTCATGCCCTTCACCAACTTCTTGATGGTTTTGTCTTGCCATTTGTTCCATCTTTGCAAGAGGTTGATGTGTTCATGGACTTTCTTCAAAGGCCCTCCTTGGTGTGAGACATCATGGGGCTGGAAGTGGTACTCCTGACTGTTGTAGCTTGGAGCATCTGATTCTTCTTCTTCTTGAATTCCTTCTTCCATTTTCCATCCTTCAAAGATCACAAGGGGATAGTCTCCTTGAGGAAGAGGAGTGTTCGTGCCTTTGTTAATGTAAGAGGATGGAGCGCCAGCTTGGTAGAGAAGGTGCTGTGGGATTTGAAAGGCAAAGTTGTTGGGGTTGGAGAAGGATGTGAGATGCAAATCAGAGAGTAGAAGCTTTGCAGCAGATCCTTCTTCTTGGATGAAATTGTAGATGAACTTGTCACCCACTTCTTCGCCAAGAAATCTTGCTTTCTTCAGGTATGGCAGGTCCAATTATGAGATCTTGACTGTTGGTGGTCCACTCTCAACTCCTGCAGCTTCCATCAGTTGTGTAATAAGGCCAGCACAATACAGCTTTGTCACCTTGTCATCACTGGTGGTTAACCAATGTTTGATGACCAAAAGTTGCTGCATGAAGATGGTGGCCATTCCAGTAATCCCATCTGCTCCCTTGAGCTCAACACCTTGCCTTGTGCAGTCAAGTATGCTCATAAGACCTTGATCAATCAGCTCCCATTCTCCTTCTTCAACCGCTCCACTTTCCTTCCTAGTAAAGATTGTATGCACCAGCGCCTTGTGCACATATCTGATGGCTGGATTTCTGATCAAAGAAGCCTTGTTTCTTCCTGGCTTGAAAGCGCCCTCGGCTACATGCTCCCAAAGGCTGCTCATCTCTTCTTTGCTAACCTCCAGATTCTATCCTCTAGCACTTCCATATGAGAACTCAAAGGCATCTTCTATTGCTGAGAAAGACATCATATAGTTCTTCTTGGAGACTCTGAAATTGATGAAGCCATCACCGTCTTCTTTAAGAGTCTCCTCTCCTGGCTCATAGAATGTCACTTCAAAGCTTGCAAAGAATTGAAGCACTTGGCCTTTGTTGGCTGAATAAGGAGTTCCAACCAGCTTTGTGAGCTCCATTATCTCAAGCATATAAGAGCAGTCTTCATAGATTCCCAAGGCCTTTAGAGATGGAACATGGGGGGTATGTAGTTGGTCTCACATCCACCCTTTGCAGCTTGTCATAGAGTTGCATTTGAGCTGGGGTGGTGCCTTTCTTTTTTTGAGGAACTTACTCACTAGCGCCAAACATCAGCCCTCTTTTTTCCCTGAGATTTAGCGCTTGGACTCCCAACTTCTTTTGCTTTGCCCTTTCCTTTCTCTTGCCTCTCAGCCTCTTTATTTGCTCCACTCCTTTTTGTTCTCCCCATGGTACCTAAAACATATTCTTAAAAGAAAAATCAGAATCATGGAAGCAACAAAACACAAAGCTTATTTTTGCTAAAAATCACAAAAGGAGGAGTTTATTTACTGAAAAATAAACCTCTATCAGTTATGAAGCAACTAAATACGCAATGCATGCAAAAGATTCATTAAACACAATTTATTGTTTAATTGAAAATCATGAATCCTAGCATGGTGAAACTAAACAAATGTACTAAAATGTTAATGCAAAGCTACATAAATAAATTTGACAAGCAAGTATTTTTAGTCTAAATGCCTCAAATGTCAAAAATAATCTATTCACCATGCAAAATAAAAGAAAAAAATACGAAGCATTACTCACAAATCAAGCAAGCAACCATAACATATAATGAATTTCTTAAGTGCTTAAGACAAATTATAAATATTTAAAGAGTTGAGAGACATTACCTTGAGTGGTTTGGCTCTCTTAGACACTAAAAACACTAAAGAGTTCAAAATTTTTATGGTTGTAAACAATAAAATGAAAGTGAGAGAGAGAGAAGGGTGGATGTGTTTTAAATAGAGGGTTGGGAGAATCTTTTTGTGGGGAGCAAAGGGACAAAGTATGCCTAAGAGAGGTCGCACTCATGATTTGGAAGGGGAAGGATTCAATTTAAACTCCTTGATCTAGTTTGATCAAGAATGGAAAAAATTTGAAATGAAGAGTACTTACCTTGGGTGCAATATCGACCACCTAAGTCAATATTATGATTGATATTGAAGATATCGACTTGGTGCGGTCGATATGCATGCCGATATCGGATGTCTGGATCGTGATATCGACCTGTATGCATGTCGATATTGGTTTACACCTTCTATATCGACGTCCCTCATGTCGATATGTAGTCCGATGATCAAAGTTGGCTGTCCAATATCGAGCTTTGTTCTGAACAGCTGGAGGGATGATTCCTGTTCTGTTGTTGTAAACATTGGGCGCATCTCCTGCTCCAACGGGTCGGATTGGACGTGCACCATGTGCTGGTCCTCTCTGACCCTGCTCACCTTGGACTCCTTGCTTTCCCTGAACACTAGCAACTCCTTGAACACCTTGTGCTCCTGGTGGGCCTTGAAATCGTTGATCATCTATACCATTCTCAATGCTGAGCTGATGAAGCCTTTGCAGTCTCGCTCTTTCCCTTTTTGCTCTTTTCTTTCCACTTGCAGAATGTTGTCTTGATAATCCAGCAGGTTTTGATTGTCTCTTGACCTCAAGTTCATACACCTATAAGCAGAAGAGTAACTTGTAAATCAGTAACAAATAGAAATTTAACAGCTTGATCTTAAACAATCTATAAATCCAAATGCTTAAATTAAACTCATACGGCAATAGAGCCAATTTGATAGCTGGATTTTGACTAGCTAAATAAATCTCAACACACTCATGTCATTGCAGCATGTAAGGTATCAATCCATCTGAGTTCGTAAGACACCAATAATACAGCAAATCTAAGTCAAGCCAAATTCAAGAAAGCAGTTGTGATCATACTAAACAAGTCTAAAGATTGAACTAAACAAGGCAGGAAATTCAAATAGATAAAGTAAGGATCTAAGATGGGGGTTATTGATTAGGAAGGGATTAGAACCTAACTAATGATGCTTCAAAACCATTAAAAAGATGCTATCTTCTAGGCATATGATTAACAACAATAACTAGCTCAATTCCTTGGCACTAACCACTTTGCTAAACACACATTTCAGATAAATCCCTCTACTCAAACACATGATCAGCAAGCATTCAGAGCAGAATTCCAGTCCTATAAAGCCAAAATGCACCTTAGAGATCTAATTACTTAGTCTAAGCTTCAAATCCTCTAAGAGACTCACAACAGCATTTCATCAAACACTTATCAGGCATAAGAGAACGCCAAGATACTAAACAATCCTGGCCAAGACTAATCTAGTGTTAAGCGCATCTAATAGAGAGAAGACAATCATATTAAGCATAAGACATCACTAATCTAGTCCTAAAACCCCTCTAATTTATCACATCTCAAACCCTAAATAAGACTACTCACTAGCCATGATCAAAACCACAAATTCTAAAGAGAAACAATGGTTAAGCATGATTAGAAAGCAGAACAAGCAAGAATAGAACAATGGCAAATACATAATTTCACTAAATCAAACTAGTTCTTACAAAGCAAAGCTGAAAAGGGAAAAGTTTTAAGTGCAAGAACAGAAGAAAGATAATAAGATCTAAGTTGCCTAACGATTTTAGGACCTTAGTATTTATAGGGGAACTAGAAAACCCCTGTTAAACCAAGATTAAACCGAAAATAGGTTGACTCGGACAGACCATATCGATCATGCACATCGATACTCATATCGATATCATCTCTTCTTTTCGGTTGTATCGATGTCCCTTGGTCGATATGCTGGTCGGTACAGAAGGCTTCAATGTTGAATCGGTTTGGCTCTCCCTGGTGTGAAGTCGATACAATTGCCCTTTAGTTAAGGCTCATCGGGTAAACAAGTCGATACAGCACTTCGGTATTGTCATGTCTCTGTGTATCGGTTTGGGACGTCGATACGCTGCTCGGTATGGGCTCCCTTCTATTGCATCGAGGTCTCTCTAAGTCGATATGTTGCCTTCACACCACGCCTTCACTGTATTGATGCTGAAGTGATCGACACTCCCATCGATATGCTAAGTATCAATCATATGATGTCGATATCATCATCGATATTAGCATATCCGCCTTTGTCCTTTGTCTTGCTTCATTCCCAGCTCACATCCATTGCGCAACATGGCCTCCACACTCCTTCTAGTACCTACATAAAACTCCAAATGCATGAAAAATGCAATGCAGCTCCTAAAACTACACTAACTCCTAAATGTATGCAAAAGGGACAAGAAGAACCAAATATGCATGTTTAAAGACAAAAACTAGTGATGAATGCAAGCTAAAATGGTATAAATAATGGAGATATCAGCTGTATCAATATATAAATGTATAAATACACATATATATAATATCAACATTTATGTTTTTATATATGTATACCTACCTAGAATAAATGGTTCATATTTATTGTATCTTTTTGATGAAAGAACATCAACAATGTCACCATTACTCCTTTGAGTGCCTCTTCCAATAACCGGATCATACCTCTCACACTTAAAAATTGTGATATTCAAATTGACCATTCCCTCATACTCAAGTTGTATGATATCACTTAAGATCTCGTAGAAGTCAGCTTCATCAAATGCATTAGTATAATTCTCTCATTTAACACATACGACATAGTTACATGCCTTGCCATGATTCTGCGTATGAAACAAATATCCTCTTGTGAAATATATGGCCCATGTCCTCGCCTTTTTCACAGGTCCATATACTTTCTCTTGAACCCAAGTAGGAAAAGGATTAGTGGCATTCTATTAAGTAACCTGCATATAAATATATAATAGCAATATAAGTACGTACATATATATTATATATACATAGTTAAGAGTATTTAATAAACCGTACATAATCTTTCACCCATATATGATAATTGTCAGCTCTTTTCGCGAAGAGTTCTTTCTCGGAAAGAGTTGGATATTTTGCAGATATAAAGTTCTCGAACATGCTATATAAGACGAACACGTATATGAGAAATAATAGTGGGCTATAGTAAAATGTAAGTTATGATATCCCAATATATACCTCTCTAGTCGCTGAAAATAATCACAATTTCACAAAACATATGCATGTGCGCATTGGTAGTATCGCTCTGATAGCCATATTTCATGCATTTCCCCACTTGGACGACCTACATGAGTAAATATATCAGGTATGCCAGGGACATGATTCATGGAGACTTCACCTTCCTCGAATCTTATTAACCTAACCAAATGAGTGAAAAGTACGTAATTCACATTAGAATGATATATATATATAGAAGGTGTCACCAAATTTGATTAATTTTACCATTTACCTAGACTTCGTTTGTATATGGGTGGCAAAGTAGTGCTCTGAGAAATAAGCTACCTCGTCATTGATATATGATTCAACAATTGATTATGCCACATAACTTTTGTTTTTTGCTTTTCTTTCAACTTTTTGAAAAATATTTCAAAAGGATACATCCACCTATATTGCACAGAGCCTCCTAGTTCAGCTTCGTAAGGGAGATGTATAGGTAGGTACTCCATCACGTAGAAAAATGATGGTGGGAAGATCTTCTCAAAATTGCATATGATTAAAACTATGTTTTGTTTTAGAATTTGGACGTGACTTTTTTGCAAAGTTCTCAAAAAAAAGTCACGGAAAAATCTTCCAACCCCTACAATATTTATTCAAACATTAAATTAATAGTTAACAAAAAATATTATAATTATATTTAATGTTTGCGTCTTATATTAATATAAATAATTGGTACATGATAATGCAAGGTGGACATAACGGTCTAGGAGTTCTGCAAAGACAAATGGGAGTAGCTACTATATAAAAACATGGCAATCATGACTCTTCATGCCCGAAAACTTTCCATTAATCAACACAACTGTCCAAGTCTGATGCATAACCATCTAGGAATTTAACCTCATGTTTAACACATTCCAATAAACTTGTTCTGGCATCTGTTGTCAACGCATATACGGGGAAAGAAGCTTTACCATCACTATAAACACGTAAGTCTGGCCGAGAACAGAATCATTCTATATCCCTTCGTGATATAACGGTGTCTTTTGATTTTTCCTTCACACTCATAAGAGTATTCACGATGTTGTCAAAGAAGTTCTTCTCTATATGCATCACATCAAGATTATGTCGTAGATTGAGGTCCTTCCAGTACGGAACTCCCAGAATATGATTTCCCTGTGCCAGTTATGCCAATTCCCATAGCCAGCCTTCTTTTTATCATGACCGTTTCCACCATAATTTTTGGTTTTCGGGGGATGGACACGATCTATTCGCTCATAGTAAACTTGCTCACCTATCAAAGACTCAGGTGGACACTTATTCAAAGCACATTTTCCTTTCAAGAAGTCTTTTTTATTCTTTCTCATTAGATGATCATGAGGAAGAAATCTTCGGTGACAATCAAGCCAACATGTCTTTCTTCCATTAGGGAGATAAAATGATTATGTTTCTTCCAAGTAAATTGGACAAGACAATTTACCATGAGTCGTCCATCCTGATAACATGCCATACACCGGAAAGTCACTTATCGTCCACATCAGCACTGCTTTCAGATTGAAATTTTAATTCAAGGATACATCGTATGCATCGACTCCAGTAGACCATAATTCTTTTAACTCGTCAATAAGAGGTCGGAGGAAGATATCCAGACTTGCTCGCGGATGATTTGGCACAAAATTCAGAATTGTGAGAAACAAGTACTCTGAATTCATGCACATAACATGGGGTAAATTATATGAAGTCAAGATGATAGGCCACAAAGAATGATTACAAGACATTCCAAATGGATTGAATCTGTCTGTAAATAATCCAAGATAAACATTACGGGGCCTTTCTGCAAACCGGAAATGTAGGTCTTGAAAATGTTTCCACTCTGCTGCATCAGACAGATGACACATTTATCCCTCATTTGCTTTGTGCTCAGCATACCTTCTCATTTCCGCTGCAGTCTTCTTACTCTGATACATTCTCTTTAATCTGTCAGTAGTAGGTAGATACCACATACGACTATATGGAACTTTGGTTCTCATACGTCTGTTGTTAGGCTTCAATCTTGGTGCATCACAAAATTGACATGTATTCCACTTTTCATCCTCTTTCCATAAGATCTTATAATTAATGATACAAACATCAATTATATAATATAGGAGGCCTAAATTGTGCACCAATTTTTCTGTCTCGTAATGTGAACCGATTGACTGGTTTCCGTCAGATAAATACTCTGTAAACATACCGCTAATCGAATCCACGCACCTTTCACTCATATTATAATCTGCCTTATTTTGCAGGATATCCGAGCAGCTAAAGATAACTGTGAGTGACCTTCATGACAACCCTCGTATAATGGATTTTTAGCTCCTTCTTACAAGTCGTATAATTTTTTGAATGGTTACGCACCAGTTCTTTGACACTCTGATAACTATCATCCTGATGATAGTTATCAAAATTGACAGTATCACGAAATGCATCGTTCACCATATCAATGATATTGCTGCATATTTCATGTGTTTTGCATACATATGAGAGAGTTTCTCATGCATTTACCTTGCATATTAGGCTAGTTTGCAACATTTTAGGTCCTAGAGCACTTTTGCATTAGCATTTGCATATTTCTTGCATTATGCATCACATTCAGGTTGTTTTCAGATACTTTGGAGCCTTCGAGAATTCGTAGACGTGCTAAGGCTCGTGAGGAGCCCATGGACACTTGGAAGACTTAGATGTTCAGCAAAGGGACCTGAGATCGAGTAGCGGATCGAGCAAGGCAAGTCGATCTAGAAGAGATCGACCAGAAGATCGAGTGACCAAGTGATAACAGGTTTTTGCAATGTGAAATGATTGAATGCAACAGGAGGTTATCAAAATTCAAGCAGCACACAGTCGTAGTATAGTGCAAGAGGAATCAATCCAACCTAGGAGCTAGAAAGTGCAATGAGAATGCAAGGATCGAGTAAAGCTAAGCAAATGATGAACGGTTTTGTGAAAATCCTAAAAACTAGATGCAACGACTAAATACGAGGCAAAACTATTTTAAAAATACTAGGAATGAGTTAACTACCACAATGAACAAACAGAATGATTAAAATGCAAAGCTATGAATTTATAAAAATCGACTAGTGGATCGACCACAAGATCGACCACTAGATCGAGCAACAACGATCGATCTCGTATAAATGTTCAACAGAAACAAATCTAATGACCAGGATGCGAACAGATAGCAAGCGAATGATTAACAGAGATGTAAGAATACTAAGAAAGAGGGTCTAGGGTTGAGATTCATGTTCAAGGGTTTCAAAAGTTCAAGCTTGGTTTGAAAACTCTAGATCTACTCACTTTGTGAGATTCTCTAAGCCTTGATAACAAAACAAGATCCATCCATGGCGTGTAGTATGGATCACTACTTCCTTCTCTCCTCCAGACCCATGGCGTTTGGCGGAAAAAGAGATTGAAGGGCAAAGAACTCAGATTTCAAACACGCGGCTTAACTAGTCCCATAAACTACCATGGCGTTTGGGAAAGGGTAACTAGTCTCTAGGATGCGATTTTCAGAGATATTTGGATCCTGTCAAGGTAAGAGACCTCTCCGATCATAAAGATCTTGGCATGAGAGTCTTTAAGCCTTAAGAACTCGACATCCTAGAAGAGAAAGCCATGAAGAACAAGAAAACACTAAACTTTGAAAACCTTTTCGACCCCTTTGAATCCTCTCAACCCCAAAACCCGAATAAACTACTCACTACACATTAAGTAAACCAAACAAAGCATAAATTATGAACTAATAAACATGAAAGACGATGGATTTAAACTTAAAACGATTCAATATTCAAGAACAAAGCTTCAAAGTCTAACAATGGCGAGATCGCCTTCGAACAGAGAGAAAAAGATGAAAATGATAAAGTGAAAACGTGTATTAAAAAGCATGATCGCCGCCTTCCCGAAATAGGGAAAACAGCTCGATGGTCCCCCTCTCGCTAGCGGCCAAAAACAGTTAAAGCACTGAGATCGACCTCGAGATCGAGCATCTTGCTCGATCACCTTCGGAGATCGTGGCTTCAGCTCGAACTATGTCTCGATCTTCTTCGGTGGATCGAGTGCTTCGTTCGATCTTGGAGTCGATCTTCGGAGGATCGAGTGGTAGACTCGATCCGACTCTCGCTCTGCATGGCGTCATTTACGTCTGTACTCCTTGATCGGTCGCTTCACTCGATCTCCGTCTCGATCAGTTCCCTTGGATCGGATGGACTACTCGATCTTCTGGTCGATCTCATCTAGATCGACCGGCCATGCTCGATCTGCTTCTCGATCTCTGGTCCTTAGCAAGCATTCCTGAATTCTCCAAGTTCCCACGAACCTCCTCATGAGTCTTAGCACGTCCACGAACCCTCCAAGACTCCAAAGTAGCCTAAAACAACCTGTATGCGATGCAAAATGCAAGAAACATGCATATGCTGGTGCAAGAACACTCTAGGACCTAAAGTGATGCAAACTAGCCTAAAATACAATGTATATGCGTGAGAAACTAACTTATATGTATGCAAAATACATGAAATATGCAGCAATATCAACTCTCCCAAACTTACCTTTTGCTTACCCTCAAGCAAACAAAATTAAAGAAGGGAGAGAGGTTTTAAAACAAACGGGGGTTTAAACTTCTTGCAAAGGTATTTTTCAAATGAATAAATCTCAACGTCCTAGTTACTAGTTCTAAAATGCAATACACACGTTCATACTCCAAAGAACTTAGCCATACTCATCACACAAAGAATTTCAAATCATGACTCTCCTATTCCAAACAATCAAAGAAACTCATCCTTTAACATTCATTAATGACCAAACCATGAATCAAACTTATGCACTTTAAAGCAAAACATATTTGGCTAAGGGTAAAAGCTATGAGCATAGAATGATCTCATTTTAAAGAGGGTTTATTTTAAGCAGGGATTTCTCTCAAAAATGGTAAGAACTTTATGCATAATGCTAAAGGTAAAGGCAATTGATGCATACATGATCAGATTCTTATCTACCCATGCAAGCTAACAATGATCCTAAAACCCCTCTCATTTTCTTTCTTTTTAGCTCACTCACCCTCCTAAAATCTACCCTTATCTCCAAAGCAAAAGCCTAGCAAACCCCAAATCAAAATAGAAAACATCTTAACTCTTTTAGGCTAGTGAAAAGGTTTGAAAATATTAGGCTCCTTATTTCTTTCTTATTGATAGCTCTCTTATTATTATTTTTTTCTTTCTTTTTCTTTTCTTTTTATTTTGGCACTTAGGCTCTTTTATTTTTCTTTTTCTTTTTATTTTGAGAGAGCTATCTTCTGAAATTATTAGAGCATTATACATTTTAAACACATAACCTTTCACTTAAAACCTTTTGTTCACTTCAAATACCAAACTCTTTTGAAACCGAAAGCATATAAACATGAAAGCAATCTCATTGATCCCCCAAACTTATCATAAGCCTACATCTAGCTTCAAAATGCAAAGCTAGCAATCATATGAGAACCTAATCATGTCGCCTAAACGTAACACATTATGCTAAGTTCAAACCGAAAGAGGCCTCACAATGATGTCACATACGAAAACTTGGCTTCAAAGAAAGGTAAGGGTCAAGGCGGGAGTTCTACTTAGGCTCACAAAGAGTGGTAAAAGGAAGAAGAGAGCCTAAATATTTTTAAGATCCATGTGTACTTACATTACTAAGTGTGGTCCTTAAATTATTTAAGAAATTTGGTGGCCTAAAGCAAATGTTTCATATGCCTTATGGGAGGGACGGGTCTGATTGCAGCATATAGCCATATAGGCATTCAAAGAGATCAGATGAGTATAAAGGAGAGGAGTAGAGAAGATGCATGAGACCGGACGTGTTCATGAAAACGCGGAAGGCACCAATTTTTCTCTGTCATCGGCAACACGAGAACATGCCGAAATGACCTCTCTTTTTTTGCGACAGTTCTTATCAATAAAAAACATATGGAACTAAACAGTAGTTTCAAGTTTCAACCTCTTTTTGTATGAAATGATAAGTGGAAGCAAGGAAGTTGTTCCAAAGCATATATCGTTCTCTCTTGTTTCTGTTATCAACAAAGCAGCAAAGAGAAATTATAATACGTAGGCAAATGAAGAATGAAAGACTTTATTTTAAGTATTTTGATTAGCGTCTTTAGAGATGTATTTAAAGATCACTTGCCTTACATATTGGGCAATTTTTCTTTGAATACAACCAATTGACAATACATTCATGGTGGAATAAGTGAGTACATGCTAGTTGGTTTATATCGTTTCTTCCTTTCAATGTCTGTAAACAGATTGAGCATTCATCCGTTTCCTCCTCAACAGTCACAGATTTTTTTTCACTCTACAAAGTGGCGATGAGAATGTTTGTGTTGATCCTGGATGTAGCCTGGAAATTGTTATCCGTAACTGTAAAATATATATAAATGGCCGTACCTCTTTGACTGTGTGTTGATATTAGCACTGCAGAGATGAATCGGAGTAAATATTCTGCCATTCTTAAAGCGTCCGTCTCTCCAATTTTGTGATACGTTAGTAGAAATTCTATGTTTCTTCTTATTGTTGTAGGCTGCGGGGTGGATTCATCTCTTCGTAGTGGTATTTCTATAAGTACGTCACTTTGTTGTGTGAGTGGTCGTTTGATAAGGAGATGGATTTTGCTTGATGCCTCGGTATCATCGGCCCTTGTTGCATATGAGAAAGAGTAGCTTACACATTGTGGGTCAGCCATTTTGTTTGCTGTGTGTAATATGTTTGGTGATTCATATTTTGATGTAAACCATTTTATTATTTATAGAAGGTATTTGTTATAGCTATGCTGTTTCGAATTTCTTTTGTCAGTTTAGGAATTTATTGGCTCTTTTAATTTGTGTAATTAGTAATTAGTACATATAAGTAATTGTTTATTTTATTTTGATTTCCGTTTTGGTAGGGTATATGGACGGTGTGTAACGGAGTAGTTGGTTTATTTTTCGTTTGGTTGTATGAAGACAATAGTCATAATAGATAGATTTAGATATGATGCCCCAAAAAAAAAAAATAGATTTAGATATTTTTTTGTGGTTTTTTTTTAAGGTGGACTATAATATAATATATATTTTTCTTAGTCATTTGTATTTTATGTGTTTTTTTTGTAGTTTAATTTGTTTTTTTCGTCGAATTTGTTATAATAATAGTGTTAGAAAATAATAGCAAGGGTGGACAAGAAAGAAGTGATTATTGTGTATTTAAAAAAAACCACTAGTGATAGAAATTCTGTAAATTATTAATACAGACAGTTGGGGAAATAAATGTGATAAACCGATAGTGTCGTCAATCATGTGGTAATTAAAATTGGGATCTTGAACGTTCAATTGCCTCTTCTGTTGTATGGAGTCCGTCTGGAAGAAAAAGTTGAATTATTATTAGTCCATCTGTGCATTTAATTTTAAATGTTGTGAGTAGATATTTAGTATTTATTTTAATAATTGGTAGTACTTACTATGATAAGCCGATATGAGTGAACTTTAGAAAGTTGCTGTTGATCTGCACATTTGGAGAGTTTAACATATAGTTTATTTATAGAACAGATAACTGTTATAGATTACGATGTCAAATATTTAAAAATGGAACTTACTATTTCAATGAATGAACGAAGTTTGCCCACCTTTTGGTCGCTCAAAGTAACCATTTTTTGGTCGCTGAAAGTAACCACCTGTAAAAAAAAGAAAACATTGTGAATATATTAATTTTTAATTTTAAAAATTACGTTTTTATTGAAAAATATAGCAAAGATTATTTACTTTATTAGTTTGGGAGGTTATTGTAGATTTCTTTGTACATAATATTCTTCACTCCTTTTTCTTTTCGATCATCATCTTGAAGGATGTGGAGACCTTGTGGTGATGTAACTCTTGAGAGAGCAACATATAGTTGTCCATGGCTGAAAACTGGTTTTAGCAAATACAGTAGTACTGATTTCAAGCTTTGGCCTTGGCTTTTGTTTATTGTCATTGCATAACAAACTCTTATCGGAAATTGCCGCCTTCGTAGTGTGAACGGATGATCTGACTGTAATGGTGATAGAATAATTCTCGGAAGTAAAACCTTTTTACCAGCATTGCTGCCTGTAACTATTTGTCCCTCTATTACCCGTTCACCTAATCAAGTGGTTATTAGTCTTGTATCGTTGCATAAACCCTCTTTTTGATTAATGTTTCGAAGAAGCATAATGGGGACACCTAGCTTCAAGCTTATCGTATGCTTTGGCAATCCAGGAAACGCTAAAGAGTTTAAGTACTCGGTAAGATAAAGCACTCCATAATCTTTTGCGGCTGTATCTGCTTTTCCTATGCTGTCTGCACTGAGATATTTTTTATATCTCCTCCAACTTTAGATAATATGTATTCATTTATCTCATCGACGGTTTCATTCCTGGGAGTTAAGATAGCTCTCTCTGTTAAGTAGTCCAAGTTGGTTTTGACATCATTGGTAAATACAGAAACAGACTCAGCTATCTGTTGTAAGGGAATACCAGTAGGCTCTATGAAGAAATGGTTATCTACTGCCACAGTTTGACCACCATCGTCGTTTTGCCCCTCTATTGTTTCACATGTGGTTGTAGTTCCGTTTCCTACGCTTAGAAGCCAAGCAGCAAAACTGCTTTCTGATTGTTGAAGTCTCATGTTTTTGTCTAAAACGTAGACGTTGCATGCATCCCACAGATAGGACTGGCTTACTGAAGCTAGAACTGTGTCTGCTCGTGTTCCATGAGCTATTACTGGTAAAAATTTCCTGAAATCCCCTCCAAGTAGTACTGTCTTTCCTCCAAATGCTTTTTCCTTTGCTAACGGGTCTTTTTCTGAAAGTAAGTCTCTTAGTGTTCTGTCTAAGGCTTAAAAATTGTGACAATGAGACATTGGTGCTTCGTCTCAGATGATTAAATCAGTTTTTATTAGCAATTCTGAAAGCATCGTGCCTCGCTTAATGTCGCACATATAATCCTCTGTCACATCTAGCGGTATCTTGAATCTTGAATGTGCTGTTCGGCCACCAGGTAGAAGCAATACTGCTATACCAGATGATGCAACAGGTAGTACAACTTGTTATGTTGATCGTAATTTGGAGATGATAGTCTTGTAGACAAAAGTTTTACCAATTCCTCCGGGGCCATAGAGAAAGAAAATTTTACCTAGTTTATTGTTCACGGTTTCCAAAACTGCATTGTAGACGTTTTGCTGGTTAGTGTTGAGAGTACTAAACAGTTTCTGGTGTTCGTCTTCCTCTTGTTGGACATTATATTGTAATTCCTGGTTCCATAAACTGTTCTTTAATTCTTTAAGAACGTTTAAATCTGGTTTAGGCATATCGCTGAAATCAGTGAGTGATCTTTCGTGTTGACGTAATATTTTCTCTATCTCAATCAGCGTGTACTGCTTTAAGTCCTCGTCATCCAAATTGAACTGTGCGAACCCAAATTCTCTCCTTTTTCTGGCAAGAATTCCTTCAGATAATGATTTCCAGCAGTATTCCCATAGAGCTAATGGATTAGCCACCTCACAGTATATGAGCAAGAGTACAAACAACTGTTGTAATTGATATGGTGTTGCCCATTGATTTGCTTCATCCATTGCATGATGCCACTCTTTATCATTGTCCAACAAACCTCCAGAATAACATTCTGCTTTAAAGCTTTCTTTTTTATCACCGTTGACAGTGTATAACTCATTGTAGCTTCTCGCACCTCTTATCACATTGAGTAATATTCGAAGGTAGTAAATCTCACTAGAGGCCGAATGTATATTTACTATTCTGCCAATAGAGGATCCTCGTTGTCTATTCAGCCATACTTTGTTGGTTTTGTCCCAAACAAACCTTGATGGGAATTCAACATACAACAATTTTCTTGTTTCCTCAGAACAGTTATTCATCGCCATCCATTCGGTGAACATTGTTTTCTCAATCCCAAATCTGGATAGAACACGTCCAAGATCATCTTTTTTTTGGAAAGTGATTGATTGTTGCCCTTGTAGATGAATAATCAGCTTCTAGACTGATGGTTTTCTTTTGTGAATGTGGAATGCAAATGTACGCCACATAGCTTCACATGCTGATAGATAACGACAATCAAGATACTCTTCAATTTCATTCCTCTCTTTTGTAATTTTTTTGTACCTTCAGTTTCTGATGGTCCCGCATTACCAGTTTCAATTAAAATTGTCGCTTTATCCATACTTTTTGTGATATACTTGAAAAAATACTTGATAGCATTTGATGTGTTACACCATTCCACATTTATGTGCGCTTGATACTTTTTCAAGATTTCAATGTTATTGGGAATAACAAAGCGATTGTCTAACCTTATTGCTCCTTTGAGGGCACTGTTTGCCTCATCTTGACGACGACGGTTAACAATGTAGCCAGATTTATCGATCGTGGTGCAGTCGTTATATGGGTGTGGATATTGTTTAGTGCAAGCATTTTTTATCCATGCAAGGTGATGATGGCCTATCTTTTCCACATGGTCCATGCATCATGTGCTTTACCACAAGCTCATAGCCAATTGGATCATCTATTTTGTTTGGAAGTTCAGCAAAGATGAGTTGGTTAATCTCATCTGGTGTTGGGATGTTCGATGATTTATCCAACTAAATAAGCATATGCGCATGGGGAAGGCCACATTTTTGAAACTCAATTGTGTGAACCACTAAATAAACAAAAAGAAGGGAAAATATTAGTAGATGATATAGTTGTGTGTTTTAGTAATATTTAACGTTAGTAATTGACCTGCAATATAAGGGCGGAAGAAAATTCCATGCTCTATATCTTTGAGCAATTGCTCGAGCTTCATTTTGAAGACACGACTTTCAATATCCGGTCTGTCGTTGGCTGATGTCCCACCATAGGCTGCAAGATGCTCCTTTATTTCATTCCAGTTTGGGTTTGCAGTCATAGTGATGAACAAAGTTGGGTTTCCATATGTTCTACATATTACCATTGCGTCATGATATTTTTCAACCATGTATCTTGGGCCACCCGTAAAACTGGATGGCAATATTATTCTTTTCCCATGTTTGTTGCCTTCTGTATCACCTTTACCAACTGCATCAAAGATATTGTTGTATAGATCTGCTCTTAACTGATCTTGGTTACTCCTTACCCATCTAAGTCTCTCTTGTTCAATGGCAGTGTATGCATCAACAACAAACTGGTGAAATAAACGGCCACCCTTTATAATTGTCATGCCCTCAGAAAGTATTGTTTGGATTTGATACGCGTAGAACTCTCGTATACTAATGAACATCCTTTTTCTTTCACCTTCTTGTGTCAAAGCATGTGGTATTTCAATATGAAATCCATATTCTCCGTAGGGAAATAATAGCGGATATTGTAAACTCATAAACAAAGGGTGGTTATCATTTATTTCTTGTAACTGGTCTGACTGCAATTGTAGAAAGACATCTCTGTATCCAGTGGTAGCTGTCATATCACCTACAATCAGACCTGCTACTTCATTCACCTCTGGTAGATCGTATTGTTTTCCCTTTTTCCTTTGCCCAACTAATGTTATTGTTAAGTCTTGCACTTGGTTAGCTTTGTATCGATCTCGAGCTTTTCTGAAGAATTTACACAGACAGTTGTGTTCGTCTAACATCTTAATCAACCCTTCAACAACTTCTTCTTCTAGCTTCCTATCTGGTTTTCGACGGGACATAGAATTTATTCGACTGGAGACTTCATTTTCCGTATCGAAAATATACATTTGTAGGAATTTGGGAGGCTGGCCAGGCATGGGTATCAACGATCCAATGCAATAGATTTTGCCCATGTATTCTGAAACCAGGTGGTCCATTTCCGGATGTCACACTATGATCTATTTTTGCTCCAATAGATATGAATGCAAAAAGGGAATTGTAGATTCGTATTAATATACGAAAAGTTGAACTATTATCCAATAGTTTTTGAAGAAAAATGGACGGGTTTTTTTATAAGAGGTAGTTTTACACGACCTTATTGACAACATATCATGAACGTGGACACTCCTGATCTATCATTTCCAGTTTTTTCTGAATACCAAACTAATGCATTGCAGTAGCTGCATTGCAAAATCGGATTTTCTTTTGCCATTGAATCTGGTTTATATAATATGTAATTAGTGATACATAAGTATCGTTGTCATATGTTTTGTTTGTATTTCGTTTAGTAGAGGTACCTTGGTCTTTTTTCCTTTCTGCTCTTAATAATTGTTGAATACTTGTCGATGCATCACATTCACCTACATATATGTATAAGACTGTTTAAGTTAGGGTATTTCAATATTATAAAACTATTTTATTACTCATCTTACCCTTTTGTTTTTTTTATTGTCGTTTGGATATAATGATGGCACGTCTCAATGTTCGTGTATTCTTTTGTCTTACTGCAGGAATAGATTCATATATTTATGATTTCCATTTTTTTTTATTATTAAAAGAGAATGTAGTAGATGAAATTACTATAATCAGTACATTTTTCACATCCACCTAGAACATTTGTTTTGAAAATGGTTTGTCGTTAGAAGAGTATGTAATCATATATGATTGACTGTATTATAGATTATTGTACTGTAAAGAAATTTACAGTCGTAAAATTTGGTAGTCGGTAGGTTGTGTTGTGTACTTTTCCCCTTTAAAAAGCCTGCATGAAGACGTAATTTTTTCAAATTATTAAATAGTTGGTTGCAAGGAAAACAGAGATTGATTTGTTTTAATCCATGTAGATCTAAACAAAAAAAAATTTAAACTTTTAGGATTAAGATTGCAGATTTTAAAAAAAAATTTGTTTTTTTTTTGTGATGAATCATAATCATTTTAATATTTCTCTTTCCGGGACTGGAGAGAATATAAGTGTGGAAAAGGTGAATGTGAAAAGTTAGTGTTACTTAACTAAATATTGTGATAATGGAAGTGGGCATATTAAGGGGGAGCAATGTTGTGGTTAACAAATCGAGCTTTTGTAATATAAACAATCATTTGTATAAAGTTTGAAGTTTTGTATTTATAATAGTTAATATGGTCAAGACTGAAAATGTCAAATATTTAACAAATTTAAACAGTTATGATGCACATATTAGTGTGTAGGTGTAGATATATACCTTTACTTTTTCGTGATGTTTTTTGGCAGCCGTTATTCTTGTTTGGAACTATGATTTCCTGACTTACGGAGCTTGGACCAGCTATTGTAGATTCTCCTGATACAGCAGTTGAGTTCCATCTTTTTGAAAGCATAATCGATTTTCACATAGACCGTGCTTTTTTGCATTCACTGTAGAACATAGGTAGTAAACTATTTTAGATAAATCGTTTGTCTTTTCAGTAGCGTACTTCGAATTTCGGACTGTGAAATGCTGGGTGTTGGGGCGTCTGTTTACCGAATACAGAGCATCTGGTTCAACCACCTATAAAATAAGAAACAGGAATGAGCTTATTCATTTATTAGTAATTGTAACAATTGTGCGTGGATTGCTGTAAATAGGTAATGTTAGTGTTTTAAGTTAAAAACTTACAATGATAATATCTGGCTAATGTGCTTTGTTGTATGCCTTGGCGTTGATCTGAGGATAAAGTGATTTAGGAGATATAAAGTTCGATATAGGGCAACATTAATAGTACGAAATGATTGAATATATAAAAAGGGTACAGAGAGGGACCAGATTTGGTTTGAAGGTCTTGATCTCCACGTTTTCGTTTTCTCTGTTTATTGTGTGTCGCTTCCGGAGATTGATTTTGTTGGCCGTCTTTTGCCATACTGTCTGATTGGGAAGATGAGTTCGTTCTTTCTAGCCTATTAAGTTCGTAGAGGATGTGCTTGTTACAGGTGTGAGGTTTATTTGTATGTTCTTTTCTAATTCACGGAAGTTGATTTCGTTGATTTGAGAGTTAAGTATATTCTACTTTCCAAATATAATCTGGTTTATGATTTTAATTTTAATATAGGTGCCTATTTCAACGGAATTATTAATTACCTCTCATATTTGCAAATTTCATGGAGGCGTGATTGATTTGATTGTTCGGGTTGAAGACAGCCGGTGTGATATGTTGGAATTTTTGGACTTGTTTATTTTAAGAGTCTGAAAACTCTTTTCATTCCACGACTAAGTTACACAAAATTTTATAAACTGGACATGATCCATCAAGTTATGAAATCAAAAAAGAAACAATTAATCGATACTTAAAGAGCGGCATGTGGAGACCAAAAATAAGTATGTATATAATTCTGTCTTATTCACTTGAAAATGTTTGGTTGCGAACATGGTTAGTGGGTAAGTAAATGAAAATATATTATTATAACCTTCTTACGAGGGAGAATAGAAAGTTTATTATTAAACGGTTAAACAAAAAAAGACAAAATTTATTAAAGTGGTTTAAATTTGGAAAGAAAAATGGAAATGAACGAAAAATTAAAGATTGTTGAAATGAAAGATGAGAGCAGCAAATATACGCAGTAGTGAGAAGAGTGATGGTGCATTCAGTGACGTGGATGCTTGGTCTTATTCTCACCATTGAACACCAACTCGTCCGAAATGAATTCTGTGTTTGTTGTCCCCTCTTCTCATGTGACTTCCAACTTTCCCTCATTGTCTTCAACGTTCAAGGTTTCTTCCGTGGATGTGGAGTTGAGGTCGACATTGTCGTCTACAATAGTCAATACGTGACACCGTGATTGTTTGTCGTGAAGTTTGAAAGTTGTATGTGGTAAGCTTGATTTGGAATTCGCAGGTCCGG
This sequence comes from Thlaspi arvense, assembly GCA_911865555.2. Lineage (NCBI taxonomy): Eukaryota > Viridiplantae > Streptophyta > Magnoliopsida > Brassicales > Brassicaceae > Thlaspi > Thlaspi arvense. Next base: position 21,226,738 of record OU466860.2, read on the forward strand.
CCAATAATTTTTTTCAGACACTCTGGTATTTTTGTGTTGGTTTGTTGAGCTTTATTATCGCCCTCAACCTGAACGTGAACGTACGTGAGATTAAACTTAGTAACTTTACGCAAGATTTTAAATGTGGAGATTATACCTCAATGGTGTCATTTAGAACATCAGTGGCACTTCTTCCGGCAAGTTTCATTGCATCTGGGTCGAATAGGACGAACGTAGCGGTGTCGTTGTTCGCATCACGGACTGAAATTTCAAAGCGGTACCTGCGTTGAAGTAGATGTTGTTGTATTGGATGTTTTGTGTTATTTTGTTCAATCGGAGAATTCAGAAAATTGTAATAATGTAACCTGATAAGATCAACGTTGTTAGTCTGTTTACATGTGGTGCAGTACAGTGAAACTTCAGACTTGTCCAACTTAGATTTGCACTTGCATGAGATGTAGTACTAGCCTGATTGTTCTGGAACATCCACTATTGTACAACAACAATAGAACTAGCAATATGTGTAGTGAAAGTTGTTATATTAAAAGATTTCATGTTTTCAAGCTCGGGTAATAATAATAGGATTGCAACGAAGAATGAGTGAAGCAGGAAGAATGAGATTCCAACGAAGCAAATGACGATTAAACGGTTCAAATGGAACTGTATTATACATGTGGTGTTTCATTTTTGATGAATTGGTAGATCTCAGTTAGAGTGACTTTCTCTAATTTGGTAATAGCAGCAGAGGAGGAAGTGATTTCTGGAATGCTTTCTGTGTCTCCACCCAACCTGTCAAATTGACTTTACAGAATTAGACACTTTCCGTATTATATATGTTAATAATAATAACAGTGAAGTATGGAAGCAGACAATGTCATGAACTCTATAGTTTCTGCAATGTCTGTATCGAAAAATAGACGGGTCGCTGATGTTGAGCTCAAGGTTACTGCACCTGGAAACGTGACAAACATATGTAATGAGAGTTGTGAATGGGTTTGTAAATGGGTTTCTACTTGTCAATGGTGCAATTTAAAACTCGTCACTCTGCATTTTAATAATAAACCATAAGGTTCTTTGATGTTTTCATATGGGGGTGTATATTGTGACCAGTGAAGCCTAAAATCAAATACTGTAATTTGAAACAAAATATCAAAATGTAAGATGTTAACTGGTTTACCAAAAGTTTTTGGATTCACGGTGGTTATGAGCAGGACAACGGGTTGGATGTCGCTTGTGTTCCATCTCTCTCGAAATGCAGCAGCAATATTGCACCAAAGGTAAATACGGATAGTTTCACCACTGTTAAGGCAATTTAAGAGACGATACGATCAGTGGGTAGTTTTAATGAGTACGTATATTTTAAAGTAATTTCAAACATAACGTATTACTCTTTCATATGCAGGTGCAAGAAGACTCTATCTTTTGTTCTATCGCCTAGGACTTGAGTTGCGTCTCCGTTGGCAGAACGAAGGTTATCTCCGCTTATGAGGCGAATTTGTCCAACGACATCTAGAAGAAGCATAACTGAAATGAGTAAAACTGAAATGGTTTTGACGTTGAGTAATAGGATGTAGTGTTTTACTTATCGAAGAGATCGGTTTCCATGTCGGCGATGGCAGAAAAATCATTGAAGGTGCGTAATCTGAATTTCTGGGTTTCTATTTCGTGATCCCCCTCAGTTACCTCCACCATTGTTGTCTGGTCAGTGAAACAGATGGTCTTATTGTGGTCGGAGACTTTATAAAGCGTTTTGCAGGGATTGATCAAGAATTTTTTAAGCTTGTAAATAGAGTTTCACTTCAGGTTCTCCTCATGTCTAAACAGCCGGTTTGCAGAAATGAAACCTTGAACTGCACTAGAATGTGGAATTGTAATTAGAATAATGTTTACATTGTGTGGTGCTAAATGTCTGTATGGAAAGAGTAGGGAGACATACCTCAGAGTCGAGTAAAAGCAGTTCAAAACCTATGAGGATGTTGCCTTTTTTGAAATTCCTGGCTTCCCAAAAATGGACCAGGCGGGCTAAAACTTCGTCGTTGCAGAAATCACCTTGATTATTGTTGAGTATCTGGAAAGTTGATGGCCGGCCGGAACGACGGAGAGCTGTAGAAGCCATGGCTAAATTTGTTATTTGGTTGTAACAGTTTTGGAAGCTTTGGTGTAGGTGGAGGGATTGTGTGGGGTTGGATTATAAGCTTGCGCGAGAGCGCGGGTTAGTTTGAGGGGAGTGATCATTGAAGACATTGAATTGTGAGAATCGAGTGGGAATGGAAGATGAGAAAGTGGGGAGGTAGATCGATTACAGAGTAATTAAGGTTTTGGAATCTCAAGTATTGGAAGGTGGAAGAACATTCTCGAGAAATCAGACAACATATGTCGTTAACCTATTTGTTTGGGCTTTTGTTTTTTTAACTGGGCTTTTGTTTTTTTAATGGGCTTTTGTTTTTTAACTGGGTTTTTGTTTTTTAACTGGGCTTTCGTTTATTTTATGGTCCTCCGAAAGTGTTCAACTTCGTGCTTTATATATATATATATATTTTTTTTTTTTTGTCAAGAACCTCGTGCTTTATATTAGAAACCCGAATTGTGTATATACTTAATTTTATAGTTCGACCTAAATAATTTAAATTATATCTTAGAACACTCTATACTACATATGTGAGTATATATATATATATATATATATCGATATATTTTTGGTGATTATAATTGAGCACATGTAGTGGTGGAGACAGATGTAGATTTTATTAATGGAGTTCCAAATCGAGGTTGACAATTTATTATTATGACTGTGGAAGAAAATAAAAGAGACAGAGCAGCAACTGAATTTGTAGTATAAGCGGCCGTGAACAAAATGGTAATATCGTTCAGCTATAGTTCCACTACTGTAGGTGATCCTTCCTTCATTTTACCAACAGATACCTTTTTTTAAGTTGCCACATGTTTGCTTTGTTATCCCAAACAAAAGACGATGGAGTCTGAGTGAAAGCATAGTTTGTAGGCGAATCATATGTCGTATTGGCTTCCATCCATGATATCATGTTCGAGTAGGAAAGGGCAATCCTATTACAAAGAGAAGTAGTTGAAATTTGAAAGAGTATTTGGAACTCATAGCGAATCTGAGTTAGAATCTGACAATGGTTGATAGACTTTGGCATCAGGTTGGAAGTGGGTTTGATGATTGTGCAGAACTTTGTTGTCACATTTTTGACCAACTTCATTGAATACCATAATATTGTTGAATTGATGCGCAGCATGGTTTGTAACCTGTGGAGGGTTAGCCGCCACTCTTTTGGATTTCTGAAGATGAATCCATGCAAAACTCTATATTAGAATATAATAGAAACGATGTTGAACGCTATGGATTTATTTGAAAAAGATAAGAGTCAATTAAGTACAACCTTCTGAGGAATGTCGGACTTTCTTTTTCCTGAATTAGAGTGACATAAAGCATCATGAGAAACATATAAGAAGACCATGTTAATATTTTTTTTCCGTCGTGGATGTGGTATGTGATTGACAAAGCACATACGTGACGTTTATATATTAAGTTTCTTTGGAGACTTAGGAGGACAATCAATATTGTAATCTATACTATTATTTGAGAAGTAGATTTCTGACGTAGCGCTCTCACGTTCGCTTTCACCATACTTTAGTCATCGGTTTTTCTAATTATACTCTTAATGAAAACCGTGATCTAATTATCGGTTTAGTGTTATTCGCGGTTTATTAAATTAGTTAGTTGGTTAGTTTGGATAAAGATAGTCCGATTTCAATATAATCATTTTTTAATAATAATTATGATGATAAGATCAAATCTATGTTTATGGGAAGGAAATCAAATCTATGTTTATGGAAAGAAATTTTAATAAATATATTTAGATTTTTTTGTTGTTATTCATTTTTTGGATTATAATAAAATTAAAAAAGAAAAATTCCTTATCATTTAGTTATTATCTAATAACATATATTCTGATTTGAATTCATACAAAAACATAATTTCCATACATAATAAATTTGTATCTATATTTATCAACTTAAAAAAAAATTAACATATTAAAATTCCGTGTAAACTCTAAAATATTTTCCTATAAATACTGTAATTCTCTCTCGCCACTTTTTTATTTTCAGTTCTAGGTTTAATTTGTTCATGTATATTTTTATCTATGTTAAATTTAGTTCATGCATATCATAGTTGTTTGTTTTCGTTGTATTTGTTGTATGAAGCTAATCTACTGTTTTTTTTTCTTTTTCTTTTTCTTTTTCGAAGGTGTATGCAGATGGATAATCAAACAAACTCTGTCATATGAGAGAGGATAAATGTATGCTTCTTATGATCGTTGTGTTTCTCACGAGTTACTCTTCTCCTCTTCAGTTTCAATCGTACTGATCTTTTCGGCACATCTTCCACAATTCTTTTCGGAAAGCCCTTTACTTTATTTATTTACATAAATCTCTCAGCTTTCTCTAGCGACAGAAAAATCCTCAGTTATTGATAATCAATCACACAGAAAAGAATTGTTCGAGATTCTTCCGAGAGAGAGAAACGATTGTGTAATCTCTAAATCGTATAATCTCTAAATCATAAGATCTCTCTCTTTTCTCTTCGAAGATATGGGTGGTGCGGTGAAAGATATCGCTTCAAAGTTGGAGCTTGATAATTCGCGCCAGAGCGGTGCACCCGTCGTGCTTCACTTCTGGGCTTCTTGGTGTGATGCTTCCAAGCAGATGGATCAAGTTTTCTCTCATCTCGCTACCGATTTCCCTCGAGCTCACTTTTTTAGGGTTCGTAGCTTGCTATTTTCTGAAACCCAAAGACAAATCGATTTCACCTCTTTCCTATGTAATTTGCTTTTTTTTTTATGTTTATGGCTTCTCTTCTCAGGTAGAAGCTTGAGTCCCAGTAACCGATAACTCGTGAGTCTCTTTTTTTTCCCTCATTTCGGTTTCATAAAACCCTAAAAACCCAATGAAAACAATGTCTACTTGTGTAGTGTTCAATGGTGCTTGAGAAAGGATCTTTTATGTCCCGGAGACGCAGAACGTGAGTGTATAGTTCAATACTTAGGAGTATACTCATCTCTACACGTTGAAGATTCAATTTTTACGCACATATATACCTTAAAAATTTCAAACTTCTCTTGCAGATTATTCTCTGTTCATCAACTGTGGAGGAAGTAGAGCCAAGATTGAAAAAGACACATATGTGGAAGACTTGAACGGGAGAGGATCATCAACATTCTCCTCTGTCTCTGAAACATGGGGATACAGTAGTTCTGGAATTTGGGTAGACAATTTTGATGCTAACTATTTAGCAACAGACAGATTCAATATGATCAATGAATCGGTTCCAAAGTATTACAAAACAGCACGTCTCTCTCCACAATCACTCAAGTACTATGGACATGCATAAGAAGGGGATGCTACAAAGTGCAGCTCCATTTTGCATAGATTATGTTCCCAAATGACCAGACTTATAATAGCTTGGGGCATCGAGTTTTCGATATTTATGTCCAAGTGAGTCTCTTTCAGAAAACTTTTATAAACAGATTGAGAAACAAAGTTTCAGTATTTTTGATGTTTTTATTTGCAGGGGAATTTGTTGAAGAGAGACTTTAACATAGCAGAGTGAGCAAGTGGAGTTGCTAAACCGTTCACAAGGCAAATTGATGCGCTTCAAGTGAATGGAAGTACATGATAGGTTGAAGATCCCTTTGGCTTTCATGAGGAAGAAGCAACGGTCAAGAGGAAAGAGGGCTCGAGAGTTGAAAGAAGCAGAAAGTGGCTAAAGTGGAGTGAAGACAGGAGAAGCCTCTGTGTGAGAGAGAGGGTCCAATATTAATAATAATATGATGTCATTTTACTGTTGCAACGGATGTATAAACAGTGATCCCATTTTAGGGTTTTATTATCTTATGAAGATCAAACATTTAATCATCCTCTTTCCTTATCTCTCTATTCTTCTCTTATCTTAATTCCATTTCTATTCCGAGTTATCATACAATATTCTTGATAAGGCCTCAATCTTATCAACTGGTGCTTTCATTGAGAGCGAGAAAGAAAATGACGATTCCTACGGCGACAAACCCAGATCCTAGATCTGCGACATCTGAACTCGAGATGAACGTTCCGGAGACCCCAACTCTGGCCTTGACCACCGCACAACATCTGGAGAAGCACGACAAGGAGATATTGTGGATGAAGCATGCGCTAGGTGAGATACTGAGGAAGTTGGAGAATGTCGCACCAGGAGCCTCCCCGTTAGGGTTCGCAAGCCCCATCTCTGCAGCAACGGCTCAAGCGGCTCCCTTTACGCCTGAGTCTCGCCTAGAACATCACCGAGGAGAAGGGATCTTGCCCCGACCTAGCGACGAGTTGCGACTGAGACTCCCGGAAGGGTTTCCCTCGTCGGCAGCGCGTGAGCTGCGAGTGGAGCCGTCCTAGGCTCACACCGAGATTCCGAACAAGCGAGTGGAGTTACCGGCGTTTGAAGGTCATAACCCCGAGGACAGGCTGTTTAGGATCGAGAAATGCTTCAACTTGAACAGGGTTTCCGAGCCCGAGAAGCTGAATTTGGCTGTCACCTGTCTCACGGGCGCAGCTGTGACTTGGTGGAGAGGTCCGCAGGAGCGAGAGCGAATCGTGCACTGGACGGATTTGAAGGAGAAGTTCAAAATCCGGTTTAAGCATAACCGGGGATGTTCCTCCGTTGATCATCTGTTCTGATAGCTCAGAAAGGGAGTGTCGAAGAGTTTCGTGAACGTTTTGAAGCTCTGGCGGTGGAGCTACCCCACGTTCCAGACGATGTGCTAGAATCAGCGTTTCTTAGGGGACTCAAGAAAAGCTTGTGGGACCAAGTAGTGCGTTGCAAGCCTGCGAACATGGCAGACATCGTGGATATAGCCAAACTGATTGAGTCTCAGGAAGGGGATCAGACGTGCTACTTCAATCGCAATGTCTCCAATACATTCAGCAAAGGTTTGGGTTTTAGCTACAACAAGGACACCAAGAAAGCGGGGCCGAGCAATGTCACTCGCACACCGGTGTCGTGCAGGTACTGCAGTGACACCTGGGTTCCAGGCCATCGATGCAAACAAAAGCTCAGATGTTTGGAGTTGGCAGAAGGCGAGGTCAACGAAAACGTAGAGGATGAGGAAGTGATTGAGAAGGAGCAAGCCGAACTAGAAGGGGGACCTCAAGAACTGGTGACACTCTCCCTTCAAGCCATGGTGGGTCTCACTGACACTTGCTCGATGCGCATGAGAGGCAGGATCGGTCGGAAGGAAGTTATCATCCTCATTGACTCTGGAGCCACGAGCAACTTCATACAAAGCTCACTGGTTCAAGAGTTGGGATTACTGCAGACTGATACACGCAAGTTTGGAGTTCGAGTGGGAGACGGTCAAATCATCAATGGAAAGGGCCGTTGTTCTGGAGTCTCACTTGATATTCAGGGAGTGGAAATAGTAGAGGACTTCCTCATGTTTGAGCTAGGAGCTAACGACGTGGTGCTCGGGTATTCGTAGCTGGCTTCGCTGGGGGATACACGAGTTAATTGGTGGAGAAGCACGTTGAGTTGGAAGAAAGGAGACCACTGGGTAGCCATTGCTGGTGATCCTGATTTGAGCAGGGAACAAATATCACTAAACTCTATGGAGAAGGTGATTAAACAAAGTGGAGTGGCCTACTTGCTCGAGTTGACTTCCCTCTTTGAAGGCGCGGAGCAACCTGTCGGAGTGACACCCGCAGTTCAAAGGGTATTGGAGGAATATCGGGAAGTGTTTCAGATGCCTACCGGGTTGCCGCCTTTACGCAACAGGGAGCATGCCATAACTCTGCAGGAAGGCGTTGGTCCCGTGAACATAAGACCCTATAGGTACTCCTATACGCAGAAGAACGAAATAGAGAAGCTGATTAGGGAAATGTTGGAGGCACAGATTATCAGGCCAAGCATTAGTCCGTACTCCAGCACGGTGCTATTGGTCAAGAAGAAGGATGGAGGGTGGCGCTTTTGTGTTGACTACCGTGCCTTCAATAAGGTAACGATTCCCGACCGTTACCCAATTCCGGTGATCGAGGAGTTATTAGATGAGCTTAACGGTGCTATGGTCTTCTCCAAACTGGATCTCAAGTCCTGTTATCACCAAATCCGGATGAACTGCAGCGACATGGAGAAAACCGCCTTCAAGACTCACCAAGGACATTACAAGTTCTTGGTGATGCTCTTTGGCCTCACCAACGCGCCCTCCACATTCCAGAGCGTTATGAATGATCTCTTCCGACCTTACCTCCGGAAGTTTGTCCTCGTTTTCTTCGACGACATTTTGATCTACATCGTGAGTACCACTGCACACCTTGAGCACTTGAGAATAGTGTTCAGCCTGATGCAACAACACCACAACTACGCAAATGCCAAGAAGTGCACTTTTGGCAGCAAGGAAGTGGCGTACTTGGGACATCGCATCTCGGGTAATGGAGTTGCAGCAGACCCCGAGAAGATTGAAGCGATGGTAAAATGGCCAACTCCCAAGACGGTGACAGAGTTAAGAGGGTTTCTAGGACTCACGGGCTACTACAGAAGGTTCGTGAGAGACTATGGAATCATTGCTAGACCCCTCAATGAGCTACTTAAGAAAGAGGCTTTCAAGTGGTCAGATGGAGCAGAACAAGCCTTCCAAAGGCTCAAGGCTGCAGTCACCACCTTACCTGTGTTGGAATTACCTGACTTCTTCGAAAGGTTTACCATCGAGACGGATGCTTCAGGTGCAGGAATCGGGGCTGTGTTGTCACAAGGGAAGAGACCCATCGCCTTCCTTAGCCAAGCCTTCTCACAAAAGGGAAGAGTTAAGTCGGTTTATGAACGAGAGTTGCTGGCGATCGTGAAGGCCGTTGCTAAGTGAAAACACTACCTCACGGGTAAAGAGTTCATAATCAAAACTGACCAAAGGAGCCTCAAACACTTACTGGAACAGAAGGCTGTGTCGTCAGTTCAGTAGAGATGGGCTGCTAAGCTGATTGGGTTAAACTATCGCATCGAGTATAAGCTTGGAGTAGAAAATAGAGTGGCAGATGCTTTGTCAAGGAGACCACCCGCGGAGGAGCTTCATCAGTTGCAACTTACCGCTCCTCTGACTCTGGACAAACAACAACTGGCAGAGCAAATTCAAGGGGATCCTGAGCTCAGCCTGATTGTGAAGAGTGTTGAAAAAGGGGAGAAGCTCCACACGGGTTATGAGGTTAAGGATGGTCTGCTGTATAAGGGCGGATGTTTACATATACCCCGAAGGTCACCCTTCATCCCAACGTTGCTTTCACAGTTTCACTCGAGTGTTATTAGGAGGCATGAAGGGGCTCTCAAGACATATACATGGCTGTCTCAAGAGGTAGTTTGGAGAGGAATGCGCAAGGATGTCTTGGAGTTCATACGTGGTTGCCAAACTTGCCAAGAGAACAAGTATGCAACTCTTTCACATGCGGGCTTGTTATCTCCTCTGCCTATTCCGCAACAGATTTAGGCAGATATCAGTCTTGACTTCGTGGAGGGACTTCCGGTTTCGAAGGGCTTCAGCGTGATTCTAGTGGTTGTTGACTGGCTGAGCAAATACGGCCACTTCCTTCAGTTGAAGCATCCTTTCACTGCAAAGACAGTTGCCGAAGCATTCGTCAGAGATGTTGTCAAGCTTCACGGTTATCCGGAAACCATGGTGTCAGATCGAGACAAGGTCTTCCTCAGCAGTTTCTGGTCGGAGTTGTTCAAACTGCAGGGAACCTCGTTGCACAAGAGCACCGCATACCACCCCCAGACCGACGGCAAACGGAGGTAGTTAACAGATGCTTGGAGACTTACCTTCGTTGTTTCGTAGGAAGAAGGCCAACCTCGTGGGTGCAATGGTTACCGTGGACAGAGTATTGGTACAATACATCGTACCATTCCTCGAGCAAGCACATGGCCTTCTTCTTGGTGTATGGAAGAGAACCACCGCGGCTAGTAAGGTATGGCGATACCCCAACTGCGAATGGAATAGTGGATGACCTATTAAGGGACAGAGACAGTTTGTTGGTTGAATTGAGGGAGAATTTGGAGTTGGCTCAACTCAAGATGGTGAAAGGAGCTAACAAACATAGTCGTGATGTGGAGCACAATGTGGGAGAATGGGTTTATCTGAAGCTCAGGCCCTATAGACAGAAGTCAGTGGTGCAGCGCCGCAACGAGAAGCTGGCTCCACGCTTTTTCGGGCTCTATCGTGTGCTGGAAAGGATCGGAAGGGTAGCTTACAAGCTCGAGCTGCCCAAACACAGTAACATCCATCCTGTTTTTCACGTCTCGCAGCTCAAGAAGGCAATCGCCACGTCTCAGGTAACTCAGGAACTCCCTGCTATTATTAGTCCTTCGTTGGAATGGATTACTGAACCTGAGGAGTTACTAGATGCTCGACGAGCAGAATCGGATAATGAGACAGAAGTGTTAGTCAAGTGGAAGGGTTTACCCGCCTTCGAAAATACTTGGGAGAAACTGGTTGATGTTGCAGGTCAATTTCCGGACATTAACCTTGAGGACAAGGTTGCTTCTCTACGGAGGAGTATTGATAGGTTGAAGATCCATTTGGATTTCATGAGGAAGAAGCAACGGTCAAGAGGAAGGAGGACTCGAGAGTTAAAAGAAGCAGAAAGTGGCTAAAGTGGAGTGAAGACAGGAGAAGCCTCTGTGTGAGAGAAAGGGTTCAATATTAATAATAATGTGATGTCGTTTTACTGTTGCAACGAATGTATAAATAGTGATCCCATTTTAGGGTTTTATTATCTTATGAAGATCAAACATTTAATCATCCTTTTTCCTTATCTTTCTATTCTTCTCTTATCTTAATTCCATTTTTATTCCGAATTATCATACAATATTCTTGGTAAGGCCTCAGTCTTATCAGTACGGTGGAGATTCATTTGCAGTGGTCAGGTAAAGGCACAAACATGTTACCAATAAGAGGTGTGTACGGTCCTCTTATATCCGCCATAACCATTACACCAAGTGGGTTTTTTCAGTCTCTTAATCAGTTGTTTAAGAACCAGTTTTTGGGGTGAGTGAGTGAATGTTTCTTTCTATGTTTTATTGCATGTTTGTTGTAGATTTCAAGGTTGATACCGGAAAGCCATTGTCCAATGGAGCTGTTGCAGGCATTGTAGTTGCAGCTTGTGCGCTTTTCGCTTTGCTTGTTGTTGTAATCCTAAGGCTTACAGGTTACTTAGGTGGAAAGGAAGAGGATGAAAATGGTCAAAAGATTGTTTAACGTTCATTCTATTCTTCAAGAAACTGTCTTAGTCATTTTTTAAGATCTGATTGTTTGTGTCAAATCTCTCTTTTTGGTTTTATCAGAAGAGCTTCGGGGACTTGATTTACAGATGGGATCGTTTACATTGAAACAAATCAAACGTACTACTAGCAACTTTGATCCAGAAAACAAGATTGGTGAAGGAGGATTTGGACCGGTGTATAAGGTGATGACTGCTTTAGTGTTTTACAAGTTATATGAGCTTGGTCTCTTACATTGATCTCTTTGTTTTTTGTTGTTCTTTTGTGTTCTCATACTCACTTTGTTCTTTTGTGTTCTCTATGAACATATAGAGGGTTTTATGTTCTTTTGTTGTTTTTGTATTGCCGTCCAATTCAAATCTAGCTTTTTTTTATTCGTTTTTTTTCTTTAACAATTAGGAATCCTACCATGTCCGCAAGCTTCATTTTTTTCGTGGATACAATATCATAAATCCATTTCTCTTCAGATGAGGTTTATTCAATCCTTTGGTCTCGAAAATCTTCTTTGACTTACAATTGATGCGAACTGGTGTGAATTGTTTTCTTTTTTCTTAGGAGTTTCATACAGTCGTCGAGATCAAAGCTACATACGCCGGTGCTACTGATCCCTATTGTTTTTTTTTTTTGCCTTTTGATTCTCATACTCACTGGTTGATATGATTGGGTCTCTTTTTGTCTCTCATTAACATAATTTACAGGATCTCACTATTTATTTATCTCTGTCATGTTCTGTTGATGACCAACTTTGTTTTACCTATCATGGTGTGTCTGGACGAAATTGCAATGTCTTTTCTTCTTTAACTGATTTTGCTTCGGATAATTTTTGGTTCAGAAACGAGATGTCTTGGATATTTAATTAATATGTGACGATGTGTCTGAATCATAATATTTTTTGTTTGTTTGTTTTTATGAATCACAGTGTGGAATATAATGTCTTATACAACTACCATGCCATGTATGCTTACTTCGACAAAACAATGACTGTTTAAAATCGCCAGGTAAATTTTCTTTAGATTATGGAATCATATTTGTGTCTCGAGTTCTTTATGCTGGTGGATAGTCTTTTTTTTGTTGTCTTTGGTTCTCATGATTTATAGTCTCTAATTATCTTCGTTGTGTGTTTTCAGCAATGTATATGTTTGTGGGAGGATAGTGTTTCTAAGATGGTATAATTTGCAGACGAACTCATCAAAAGTTGAGTACCAGCTGGGGTGGGAGCCTTGAGACTGTCAAAGACAAAAAAACCGGAGATTCTTGAATAAGTTTCTTCTGATCGCTGATAGCAGCCGTATCATGAAGACCCAAAGAGGCAATGCAGGAATACACTTTTTAATTTATTAGATGTATTATGTGAGTAATGTCTTTAAAATTTTGTCAAAATTTTAGTTTCACTTATTTTATTTTTGTATTGTAAATTGTATACAAAAACGGTTAGTGAAATATTGTGTTTACCAAAAAATTGGTTCTTTTGATAGTTAGCATGAAAGCCTCTTTGTTAAGTTTGCATATTGATATCTTAAGTTAAGATTGGTAGATATTATTTTGTCAGCCATGTTTGTGCTGCAGATTGTAGTTTGGTGATGTTGTGCATATTCTAAAAAGTAAAGTAATTTTCCGAGCATCTTTGATACACTTAACTTTTCAAATTTTTAGATTTGAATAAGTATTATGTAACCGAATCCTTTAGCAAGAAAATCTTAGTGACCGGAGTAAAATAATTATGTTGATGGTCATTATTTGGATTTCAAAATAATTTATATTCATAAGATACATTTATAAAGATATAATAGTTAGGGTGTAAATATATAATAGAAAATAATTTATTTATTTTTGTTTATCGGTTACAAATTAAATAGATAAAAAATTTATTGTTTTTTAAATTTGGAGCAAGTTAATTTCTTATTAAAAGAAAACCGATTTAATATATAAAAAGACTTTTAATTTAACCTACAGAGGTAATTGCCATTATTTTGTTTTTATTTAGCTTTTTGTTTAATTATTTGTGTAGTAAAAGTGGTTAAAAATAACCATCTGAACAATGACAAAAAAGATAGGTAATTTAGTTTTTTTAGTTCATTACACGTATTTGCTTTTACGTGTCATTGATTTAAATATATAAAAGTTGATGTTTTCATGTTTTTACGTGTCATTGATGTTTTTATTTTTTTTTCCCCGGATTCATCTCTTAACACAAGTATTGTTAAGAAAGTAGACGGTCTTGCTCTTACGCCAAGTGTGAATTATTGCATCTTTTTGGACGAATTTCATTGCTTTTATATATTTAATTTGATTTTGGCTAGGTCTCACAAACTCCTGGTTTATAACTCTAATAATCGGATTTAAACCATAACCGTATATATAATTAATAAATTTGTTGTTTAATTTTAGGTGTAAATCAACAAATTATGGTATTAATTTTTGTATTTATGGTAAAATTGGTTGACAAACTATATATGAAATTCTATTAATCGAGTATTAAATTATCTGAGTACTAATTTTTGTATTTATGGTATATATTTAAAATTATACTATTCTTGTACATAGATTTATTTTGAGATTTTGTTTATTCTATCGTATCTATGGTTTTCAGAAAAGTTTCTGGTTTAGATATGGATAACATCTTGATTAATATTTTTATAATATATATAATTTAAAATAACTTAAAATAATATCGTTGGTAAATATGAAAAAATGAATATTTCTTGTTTTCTATAACTGAAAAATGGGAGACTTCTATATATCAATATATATTTGTACATATCTAGATGAGAAATAGGAGATTTCTATATATCTATATATTCGTACATCAAAACTCTATATTGATATACATAAATCTTCCATATTACTGATATTCCCACGAAAAATGGCAAATGTGGGATTTCTTGTGTGTATATCGTTTGTTAAAAAAATTGATAATTAAGAAAACCCTAACCTATATTAATTATAAATATCCTTTTCACTTGATGTATATTGTATGCATGTTTGCGCTTTTGATTATTTAGGAATATGATTCTCAAACTTTATTTACATATGATTTCTAATATTGGAGGATTGGCTTTTAATGTGCCATATGTCTTTTGCGATAGTCAAGGTATATACAATTGTTTATTGTTTCAATAAGTGTGTTATTTTTGTTCATGAGTATAAATTATCTGGTTTTGTTGTCGTGTTTGTGCATTGATTGTTTTCTGTTTTATATACAGATTGGATTTGAGTGGAATGTTAATAATAGTATACAATTTATAATATAAATTTTAAGGAGCAGTATTGATTTGTTCCATGGGTTTTAAAAGCAGTTAGTGGGTGTATTTTTCGACGAAACTTTTGGTTTGTATGTGTTGTGAAAATTGTATAGGTGTATCGAATCTTATATATCTATTGGTGTTTTTTTATGTTTTGATTTGTAATTTTCGAATATTTAGGTACAAATTGTTCCAGTCATTCTCTTTATTCGTTTGAGATAGATAAAGTATATTGTTGTGTGCTGCTCATCGAGGAGTTGATCGTTCAAGCTGATGATGAAGAAAGCGACCTTTGTGGTGACATGATGGTGAGTCGTCTGATGATTATGATGATGATATGGATTATGATTTTGTGTGTGATGAAGATGAGTGTGGAGATGAAGACGACGATGAGAATTTAGAGGATCTTGGTGAAGAAGTTGCCAGTGATGAGGGCTCTGGTGATGAGAGTTCTCATAGTTCTGATAATTCTTCTGAATTGCACTTCTATAATTTATATGTTTTCATGTATTATATTTTTGAAAATGTATTATGTTTTAAAAGTTGTTAACAAAAGTTTTTACTTAAATTTATTTAAATATATATATATATATATATATTGTTTTTGTTTTTAAGACACCCATCAAAAGTGTCTCTATTATATGCTTTAAAAACAACAAAATATTACAAAGTGTCTTATATACAAAAAATACACAAACTATTAATAATTAATCAATAAGATCCACACTAGTGGTGTCTCTATGGGCTTGCTCTAAGAAGACGAATGACGAAGACCATGAAGAAGAAAGAGAAGTACATGAGAAAACTGGAGAAGAAGAAGAAAAAAATGGAAAAGAGGAAGAAAAATAAAATTGATGCATGAATAAGATGAAAACAAAGAGTAAGATGTTGGCAAAAATGAAAATAATAAAGAAATAGAAAGAGAAGAAGAAGAGAAATCGGAAAACAAAGAATAAGAAGAACTTAGAGGAGATTAAGATGATTAAAAAGAATTATTAAAAAATGAGGAAAAATAAATAAAATTTTGAAGAAGAAGATGACGGTAAAAAAGAAAAACATTGGAAAAGAGGAAGACAAAGGAGAATAAAGGAGAAGATGGAAAAAAATGCGATGAAGAGGTAAACAGAAAACAAGATGACAAAATCTGAAAAGAAAAAATAAAACTGGAAGATAGGGAAGCAAAAATCAAGAGAAGAAGAAGACTAAGTATAAGAAAAATAAGACTAATAATAAACTGAAGATGAGGAAGAAGACAAAGAAAACCTAGAGAAATAAGAACACTAGGATTATTAAGAAGAAGAAGTAAAAAAAATAGGGAGAAGAAAATTCGAAGAAGAATGTGAATAAAAATGAAAGAAAGCTGAAGAAGAAGAATGAAAATACGAGAAAAAATTAAGAAGAAACAAAAGAAGGAAAATCTGAGTAAGAAGAAGAAGACAAGATTAAAAAAAACTAAAGCATAAGATGCTGGAAAAAGGATGGATGACGAAGAAGAATGAAAGAAGAAAAAAGAAAATCAGAAGAAGAAGAAGAAAGCGGATAAGCCAAAGACGTTGAAGAAGAAAAATAAGGAAAATGAGAAGATGATGAAGAATTTGAAAAAAAAAATCAGAAAGAAAGAAAAACAAAGATGAAGAAGACAAAGTGGAAGAAGGCTAAAAAAAAGAAGAAGACAAAGATGAGACAAAGTAAAACAGCAAGAATAATGAGTCGAAGAAGATGATGAAGAAAAAAAAGAAGAATACCAAAAAATGGAAAAAGATGATGTAGACAAAGAGTTATAAAAATCAAAAGAAAATTAAGAAGACGAATGACGAAGATCATGAAGAAGAAAGAGAAGAACATGAGAAAATTGGAGAAGGAGAAGAAAAAACGAAAAAAGAGAAAGAAAAATAAAATTGTGCATGAACAAGGTGGAAACAAAGAGTAAGATGTTGACGGAAATGAAAAAAATAAAGAAAGAGAAAGAGAAGAAGAAAAGAAATCAGAAAACAAAGAACAAGAAGAAGTCAGAAGAGATTAAGATTATTAAAAAGAATAATTTAAAGATGAGAAAAAGAAATTAAAAGATAAAGAAGAAGATGAAGCAAAAAAAGAAGACGTTGGAAAAGACGAAGAAGAAGACGAAGACAAGGCGAATAAAGGAGAAGATGGATAAAAGGCGATGAAGAGGTAAACGGAAAAAAAAGATGACAAAATCTGAAAAGAAGATAAAAAACCAGAAGATAGGGAAGAAAAAATCTAGAGAAGAAGAAATCTATGTATATGAAGAAGAAGATGATGAATAAAATGAAAAAGAGGCAAATACAAACTATAAGAGTCATCAGAGAACAAATTGGTTTTCTTCTGCTTGTCCTTGGTTTAAAAAAAATCTTTTATATATGAGATTTTAATTTGAAGAAAATCTTTTAGAGAGAGAGAGTGAGAGAGAGGGAGGGAGGGAGGGAGAAAAAAACTTTGAGAGATAGAGAGTGAGAGAGTGAGAGAGAAGAGAGAGAGAGAGAGAGAGAGAGAGAGAGAGAGAGAGAGAGAGAGAGAGAGAGAGAGAGAGAGAGAGAGAGAGAGAGGGAGAGAGAGAGGGAGGGAGGGAGGGAGGGAGGGATGGAGGGAGGAAGGGAGGGGATCTCCCTCAAAAACAAGATCGAGAAAGAGAGGGGATAGAGAGAGAGAGAGAAAGAAAGGATCTCCCTAAAAAAGATCAAGAGAGAGAGAGGGGAGAGAGATATAGAGAGCAAGAGGGATAGGGAAAAGGATACAAAGAGAGATAAAGAGATCAAAAAAGAAAGAGAGAGGATCTCCTTCAAAAAAAGTTAAAGATCATGTGTAATTGCTAGGGAGGACGGAAATGAGATAAGATGAGATGAATGAAAATGAAGAAGACCAGTGCTAAGATGGGCGAGCGAGTGAGGGGGAGAGGGAAGGGAATGGGAGGATTTAGGGTTCGCACATCACATTATAAAACCTATTATTTTTGTTAAACAAAATTAAGAGTAGAAGGTTATTTGATGAAATTTTGGTAAACATATCGTTCTAATATTTTATAGTTATCATGATTTTCAATGTGCATCTCATGAAATTGATTGTTTCTGTTAAAAAATTTAGGAAAAAGGAAGGTTTGATGTTTATGGTTTGCACATTGCATTAAAAACTTATTGTTTCTGTTAAAAAAAATAATAGTCGAAAGTTATTTGTTGAAATTTTGAGAAACATAACGTCTTAGTATTATTGTTATCATGAGTTTCAACGTGTTGCTCACGAAAATTTGGCTATTGAGTCCAGTGACATGTAGTATTGTCATGACAATGAATTGGTTTTGAGTGTTTTGAATGACTGGTGTGTTGTTAGAAGTTACTTTCATTTTTTTCATGTGTATTATGTTAAGTTTCTTAGAGAATAGGCAATAATTTATTTTCAAAAAATGTTTGAGTAAGTGAATATCATATTGCAGATTATGTTTGTATAATTTCAAGCTTTATGCTTGATTTTAATTTGTAAGAGGCAGATAATATAAGAATAGTATAAAATCGCTTTGTGATGAGCATGAGAGAGGCTGAAAAGCTAACTATTTTTAAGAAACTAATTATCAATTATTAAAGTATTGTATTTTCTGCTGTTCTTTTTTTAGTTTATTGTTGTTTAAGTTAGAAAGAACATAATAAACATAAATATTAAATTTGTATATAGATATGCGAGACAGATATATATGACAGAAAGATCAATGAGTTCAATACTATGGAGGTTGAGATAGATATACCCCAAAATTTGTTAATAATTGAGTGTGGAAATCCCTTGGCTTGAAGTAATTTATACGGAACCATCATTGAACCCATTAATCTTTCTGATTAGGAGAAGTCACAAAATTATTTAACTCCGTCAAATCAAATTATAAGAATCAGCACTGACTCTGCAGTTACATGTATTTCATATTAATGTAAGTATGTTTGATATTTAGACGTATGTATTAATATTTTTGGATGTACTGAAAAATTATATTTTATTAATTAAATATGTATAATATTATTCAAAACAATTATTTATTATGCACTTCGGTCCGCGCATGGCGCGGGCAAGACACCTAGTTGCAATTATAATAATTGTAATTGCATAATATAAGGTGTTTTTATGGTGTATATAGAAACTTCCTGTGTGAAAATTAGATTTGCAGTACTGTCGTAATTAGGAGCATTTATTGGGAATATACCCGAAATCTTATTAAGTAGAGCTACCCTTTCTAATAAGAAAATCGAATATTTGGTTAGCAATTGTTGATATTACGCTGAGGTGGCATCGTGTGAGAAGTTTTAAAAATGCTGAAGTGGCTAGGAGCCCCAAAGTATTACTTTCATTTAGTATAGATGTCATTTCTTTAGTGAACATCATGAGTATTTTTTACACTTTTAAAAACTTTTTGCATAATCTTCCCTTTCACTTGATGCATTTAAAAAGAAAAACTCAATCCTTACTCCATTTTTGTTTCATCATGTACCTTAGGATTTTATTTTTAATTTCTATATAGTATGCATTTCTCTACTTATCAATTTTTAAAGATTCAGTGTGTACATAGATGTTTTATATTTAGTTCATATATTCAACAAAGAATACAAATGACGAATAATAATAAACTTCTTTATTATTTGAGTTCTTTATTAATTGATATAATATTAGTTTGATAGTTAGGTAGCTCGATCATTTGCCAATATAGGTGAAAAGTGTGGAAGTTTATAGTTATATGTTATATGTTATTTGAAAAAAAAAATTTCAGTTTTATGTTTCATGAAATTTTGCAAATGAGAATTAAGAAATTGTGAGTAACTGTCTTCAATCACTGGTTCTTTAGTTAGACTTTTATCTTTTATTTCTCCACAATGTCTGATTACAACAAACCACATGAAATTCTATATCAGCTTTAGAAACTTGAGATCTTCTATAAGATCAAAAAGTTACAATTGTTTAAATTACTTTTCTTTAGAAGAAAGAAAACCGAGTCACTCCTCAAGTTTTACTTTTGACAAGAAAGACGTTCTCCAGCTCCAACAATACTATGACTAAGACTCATTCTTGCTCGACTTATATTATACATATAAATGCAAAACGGTTGTGAGAATGTATTTTTATGTTGCTTTTATCAATAGCATGAGACACATTAAACTTCATTTGTGATAGAGCTGTGTATTATTTATAACCTTATGTGTCTCATTGCTATGTTTTTTTTTGACATCCTCATTGCTATGTCTTTTGGATTTCTTGACGTTTTTGGTCCACTTATTTAAGCTTTATTGTTTATTGCCAGTAATTAAAGAGTAAAGTTTGTGTTTAGTAATGGCTGATTCCGTTTCTGGTGAATTGGAGGCGAGAAGATTGAAAATTGAGAAGTATAGCAGTTTTAGAGTCTATCATTGGCTGATTATTTTTGCTGATGTGGTAGCCATTAGAAGCCTTGAAAAGAATTATGCAAGTTTTTTTAGGCAAAATTTGAGAAAGTTTTGACTAATAAATTATTTTATGAAATGACTTTAAATTATTAGTTGAAGAAAATAGCATAACAGTGTTGGAGTCTATCATTAGCTGATTATTTTTGCTGAAATGACAATCTTTATTTCTTTTATATAAAGGAGATGAGTGGTATATTGTCTTATTTTTATTGGTTAGTTTTTTTTTATAATTTAACGATATGGCAATTTATTATATTCTTATTGGCTGATTATTTTTGTGATTATTTTTGCATGATGTGGCACCCCTCACAGAGCAGGAAATCTATCCCTTTATATAAAGGAGATCATATCAATTTTCTTAATCCACATAATATCATCTAAATTTTCATTAAAACTCAAATTTTTTCAAATTCTCTATAATTTTTGTTTCAATACACCCCTAATATCCAAAAAATTATTTCTTTTAAATCACATTAATTTTTAATATCTTTTTAATTGGTGAGATGTAATTTAAAATTTAATTTATTATTAATTAGTTTAAAAAAATATAAATATTTCTTAAAATGATAATAATTATAAAAATAATAATAATTATATAATAATATAACAATTTTAATATAAAATTTAGTATTATAGTTGGAAATGAAAAATTAAATAGATATCAAATTTGAAATAAAAAGTAAAAATTTCATAAAATCTTAGGATTGTAGGCAGGAGAAGCCTCTAGGTAAAATAAAAGATATAATTTTACTAAGTTAGGCTGGTTTTACTAAAAGTTAGTTTAAATTTTAGAATTTTGACCAAAAAAAAATCTTTTCGAAATTGTGCTACATAGAAAGAGGATCTACACAATTGAAAACCACAATATACTGAATTGCAAATCCTACCTTTTTATAAGCAATAAAATATATGTACATATTCGTCTAATGATAGATTTTAATGGGCATAACCTGCTTACAAGTCCATTTAACCTCCATATTCACTGTATAGCTAAAATAGTTATACATCATAAGCAAACTTTTGAAAACTCTGATTTTAGTTTTAGCAATGGAATTTACGTATATTGTAGCTAGTTTATCAGTATACTAGGTAATAATCTGCATCATGTGCGGGGTGAAATAATTATTATTTTTTTAAATTTAATATAATTTTAAAATTTTATAATAAAATATAATTAAAATTTTATAAAATTTATATAATATTAAACTATAACATTTGCAATATAGTTTTTTTATGAAATATAAAATAATTTAATTGTAATGTAAATTAATTTAAAAATTAAATAGCATGCATAACACATGATATAGCTGGGTAAAAATACGAAGTTACCATACAAATTTTCTATATCCCGTAATTGATGATATAATTCATTATTTTCACCAATATCCAAATTTGGGTATAAATATTTATGTACATATTTAATTACTTTTGACTCTTAAATAATTAAATATTATTAGTTAAATAGTTTGTTACTTATCTATTATATATTATTAGTTAAATAAATTAATAATTTTTCTAGTCCCAAATTGGACTTGTTCAAAATATGTTACAAATCGATAAGATAATATTTTTTTAGAAAAATTTATATAAATATATGGTTTCATTAGTATCATAAATTAATAATTACCAAAAAATAATTTTATATAAATATATAACTATGATAATTTACTAAAATATAAATATATAATTGTTTGTTTTTAATTTTATGGCTTATCTACAATTTAAAAATGAAATATTTAAAGATATTATTAACTTTAAAAATAAATATATTTTTAATTAATTATTAATAAATAATTAATTTAATTCCCAAACCGATATATTTCTAATTCTATAAATTCATAAAATATTGAAATCACAATATTATCAATTTATAAAAAATTTACAGTAATTAAATTGATTGATTTAAAGCCGATAAACTAAGAAAAAAAAACATGAACAAATCTTGCTGAAAAATTGATATTGTATATGATAAATCAAACATTAATTAAAAAATAAATAATTAATATTGATATTATCTTACAAAAAAAAAGTAAGCAATAATGCTATATACCGTATTTGTTATCTAAGAATCATATATATTTTTAAACCTTAATGCAATATATCATATTTCCTTATATAATAAATATGAATATTAATAATATATATCATATTAATTTTAGAAATTCGTCATTGTGACTTTTTTTCTTTTAATTGATGTTTCTCATGACAATAACATATATCTTTAATAATATATTTTTGCATATATTATTATGAATTGTTAAAAAATATAAACTTAAAAATATTTAGCTTGAAGTATTATATATATTTTTATAATTATTTTCATGCATGCTATAATTACAACAATATATGAATAAAATCATTATGGCTTTCTTTTATTTGTTCTGATTGATTTTTGAGAAAAATAAAATATTATTTTTAATTATCTGTTGTATTTATAAGAATATTTTTAATAAACAATTAATAAACATATTTGCTAACTAAAGTATAGTAAAGTGTTATATATTTTGTTATGAATTTGAGGAATATAAAATATTATTTTTAATTTTTCAGTTATTTTTATAAGAATATTTTTATGAATATTTAATAAACATATTTTTTTTAAAAGCAGTAAACATTAAAAGTATTATATATTTTGCTATAAATGCTAAAAATAGTAAACATTAAAAAATATATATAGATAATATTTTAAAAATATTATTTAATAAATTTTGTGTATATAGCATTAAACAAATTTTATTTTATTAAATTATTAATTATAATATTATTGTATTTGAATTTGTTTTAAAAAATATAATATAACATATTTATAGATCTAAAATATACAATGACATATTATGTAATTAGTCTAGTAATTTAAATTTTTTTGTAAGAAATTAACTGATAATGAATATGGGATTGATACAATCAGTATAATAACACCATTGTAAATATTTATAAAAATAAGATTTTTATTTAAAAATGCTTTTCTTTTTTAATATATAGGAGATAAGAAGTACATTCATTATAAAAAATGTAAGCTAGTTGACACGAAATTAAGAGATGCCTTTACAAAACTACCCATTTATGATTTATTGATAAGATATGGATCTGAAACGGAGAGAGAGAGAGAGGCAGACCCAAAACGATTGGCAACGAAAGCGACTTTCTTTATTCACTACCATGACCATGTTCTTCATTAATGACCGTATTACCCTCAAAGAAAGGAGAGAGAAGAAAATGTGAAAACAACTGCAAGGACGTCTCTCTCTATCTCCCTCTATCTCTCTCCTCTGCAAAGCTTCAGAACTCTGGCAGAAAGAAAGATGATGGGGTTTTTAACTTTATCCTCCAAATAATTCCTCTTCGTCTCTCCCACACAGTCCCTACAGTTGTACATTTTCTCTCTTTAACACACATTTATGTGTCTCTCACTCTCTCCTCTCTTTCTCTCTCTCCATCTCTATCTCAGTCTGTGTTTCTGTCGTCTAAGCACTCAATGAAACACTGTAAACAACGCCAGAAGGATGTGATGGAACGATAAAAATCAAGACTTTTTCCTCTTGGTAAAAGTAAAAAACTAAAATTAAATTTTTTTATATGTAAAAGAGAACAACAATTTGGGCAGTCTCATTCTCTGAATCATAAAAAATCTAATGTCGGCTCATACGGTTCTCTTCTCTATCCTCTGCTTCTTCTTCTTCATGGATAGTTAAAGCCTTTTTTTTAGTATATTGGGTCAAAAAACGCAGTCGTTTCGGCTTCTACGCATGTGGAAATGGCTCTGCTTAGAGTACTCCTTCTGGGTTTTCTCATGTGTTTAAGCTTTGGGACTCCTGTAAATTCGGACAATGGTAAGTGCATGCTTCTTCAAGTTCAAATTCTGAAAATATTGTCTTTTGAAGGGAGAGAAACCAAAAAAGAGAATTTTTATTTGATTTTGAAGGGTTCCAAGGGGTTTTGTGGTGAAAATGAGATCTGGGTACTTGCCATTTTCTTTTTCGACTTTTTGGGTCTTCTCTATTAACTAAAGAAGATGAATAATTAGGGTTCGAGTTTTTAATTTTCTTGGAAGTTGAAGTTTTTAAGTAATTTTTAATTTAATCAAGAACTGACAAATGTTCTTTTGTTTTGTTTTTTGTTTATGTGCGTGTGTTAATAAAATATCTAAAAAAAAGGAGCAACGTTGCTAGAGATTAAGAAGTCATTCAAAGATGTGAACAATTTTCTCTATGACTGGACAGGTTCACCTTCTTCGGACTATTGTGTCTGGAGAGGTGTGACTTGTGATAATGTCACCTTCAATGTTGTTGCTCTGTAAGTTTCATCCTTCTTTTTGGTGTTTGTTAGGTTTGTTTTTCTTGTGGAAAAGTTCTAATTTGTTTTGTGTCTCTTCTATGTTTTGTAGCAATTTGTCAGATTTGAATCTTGATGGAGAAATCTCAGCTGCTATTGGAGATCTCAAGAGCCTCTTTTCCATGTAACTATTTCAAAAAAATCACTGTAGCATAAGAGAAAGTTTCTACCTTTTTGTTTAGACTTAGTGCTGATTATTGTTATCATTTGGATTTTTCTCAATCAGTGATCTACGAGGTAATCGTTTGTCTGGACAAATCCCTGATGAGATTGGCGACTGTTCGTCTTTGCAAAACTTGTAAGAACCCTTAAATTAACCAAAAACTATTTAATAAGTGTTAACGATCTCTTAAGGAGTTTAGTGATTGAAGTGTGTTCATGTTGTTTATTCAGGGACTTGTCTTTTAATGAACTAAGTGGCGATATACCGTTTTCAATTTCGAAGTTGAAGCAACTTGAGCAGCTGTAAGTTTCTTTCTAGTTATCCTGTAGTCAGTTTTTATATGTAAGTATATATGACATATCCTCACATTGTGGGATATAAATTTTACTTTTTTCCAGGATTCTGAAGAATAATCAATTGATAGGACCAATCCCATCAACGCTTTCTCAGATTCCAAACCTGAAGATTCTGTATGTTGCTCTGATATACTTTATACATCTCTGCTTTTCTTAGCTATATAAATCATCAGAGACCTGATGTTTCAGTTTTCTGTGACAAATTCTAGGGATCTGGCACAGAATAAACTCAGTGGTGAGATACCAAGACTTATTTACTGGAATGAAGTTCTTCAGTATCTGTAAGTGTTCCATGTCTTTGAAACCCTTTCAAACGTATCTTCATGCCTGGTGATAATTGTTGTATGTAATCTGATGAGCAGCGGATTACGCGGAAACAACTTGGTTGGTAACATTTCTCCGGATTTGTGTCAGCTTACTGGTCTTTGGTATTTGTAAGTCAATCAATCAATCTCTTCTTGCCCATCTGAATAGTACTCTGACGAGTTCACTTTCCAAATAAAAATCTCTGACTTATGATTTTCTGTATTCAATCAGCGATGTGAGGAACAACAGTTTGACGGGTAGTATCCCTGAGACTATAGGAAATTGCACTGCCTTCCAGGTTCTGTATGTGCCTCTCTCTCGCCTCTATACATCCTTACCACAGTTTTGGTTACTTGAGAAAATCTCCATAACTGATTTGCTTATGATGGAAGCAGGGACTTGTCATACAATCAGCTCACTGGTGAGATCCCCTTCGACATCGGTTTCCTCCAAGTCGCCACATTGTTAGTCTTCCTTCTCTGCAAATGTTTTGCATCAATTTTTTTGATAGCCTTATATTTTATCTTGAAAGAATATTATTTTTATCATCTTAGATCATTGCAAGGGAATCAGCTCTCCGGGAAGATTCCATCAGTGATTGGTCTCATGCAAGCCCTTGCAGTGTTGTAAGTACTTTTTTTTTAATCAACAAAACTAATGTTAAACATTTTATATGAGATTGAAGGTTTCATTTTTTTTTTTGTTTTTTTGAATACAGAGATCTAAGTGGCAACTTGTTGAGTGGACCTATCCCTCCGATTCTGGGAAACCTGACTTTCACAGAGAAACTGTAACTCTTTACCTTCACAGTCTCTTCATTATTTAGACGGAAGTTACATTGCATTGTTATTTATACTTATATATGGAAGTCTAATTACTCATTAGATAGAGATTAATTTTTGTTTATCATTTTGGTTTTATCTCCAGTTACTTGCACAGTAACAAGCTGACTGGTTCAATTCCACCTGAGCTTGGAAACATGTCAAAACTCCATTACTTGTAAGAGCAACCTTTCCCTCACTTCTCTTTAGCCATACCATTTCTATTAAATTTTGTTTCATCATCAACAATTTGTACAATATTTTGCAGGGAGCTCAACGATAATCTTCTTACAGGTCACATACCACCAGAGCTTGGGAAGCTTACTGACTTGTTTGATCTGTAAGTAACTACTCCTTATGCTTGACATGTTTTTGATGTTTGAATATTGATGTGATAAATTTTCATATAGGAATGTGGCTAACAATGATCTGCAAGGACCTATACCTGATAATCTGAGTTCCTGTACAAACCTAAACAGCTTGTACGTTGCTTTCTTTGAAAACTTCACTCTAGAATGTTCAAGACTGGTGCTTCTCATATGATTATGTATCTCATTAATGTAAATGCAGAAATGTTCATGGGAACAAGTTCAGTGGAACCATACCCCGAGCGTTTCAAAAGCTTGAAAGCATGACTTACTTGTAAGTATTGACGCTTAGAATCAAATAAAGTGGTGCTATGTAATCATTCTGATATCATATATATGATATAGTTCCATTAACTACCTAGTTTTGATTGTCTTTAATTTATCTGGTTGACCAGAAATCTCTCCAACAATAACATTAGAGGTCCAATCCCAGTTGAGCTATCTCGCATCGGTAACTTAGATACATTGTAAGCGTTTTTATTATGTTTTCTGTGAAGTATAGTTTTCTTCATATACGCCTTGTCCTACGTTTATTTATTCTTCTATGTGACATTTAAAGGGATCTTTCCAACAACAAGATAAATGGCATCATTCCTTCTTCCCTCGGTGATTTAGAACATCTTCTCAAGATGTAAGCATCCATAAAATCTACACTTTCTTTTCTTTGTTTGATTAAAATATTAAAATGGTTAGTGAAATGCGTCTCTCTTGTTATAGGAACTTGAGCAGAAATCATATAAGCGGTGTAGTTCCTGCTGACTTTGGAAATCTGAGAAGCATCATGGAGATGTAAGAAGTATCTTCTATTTGCTTTGTTAGAGTTCTTCCCTATTTTCGCTACTGTTCTGAATTCTGTGATCTTTGTCTCTTTTTTTCCAGAGATCTTTCAAATAATGAAATTTCAGGTCCAATTCCGGAAGAGCTTAACCAACTGCAGAACATGTTTTTGCTGTAAGCTATCTTCCTTTAACCACATTCAAGTTGTTGAGAAATTGTTTCAGTGTTGGCGAAATCTGTTCTGCTTTATCACAGAACAGACTTTTTCTGAGTTTTACAACTCTGAACAGTTATTGGTTTGGTGATATATCTTAATGTTGTGTTTCATCATACTGCAGGAGACTGGAACATAATAACTTGACTGGTAATGTTGGTTCATTAGCCAACTGCCTCAGTCTTACCGTATTGTGAGTAAACACCATTGGTTCTGAAACATTTTTTTGTGTCTCTGTATAAAACTTGTGCTAAGAACTTAACCCTGAAATCTTGTCTAACTCCTATAGGAATGTATCTTACAACAACCTAGCTGGCGATATTCCTAAGAGCAATAACTTCTCAAGATTTTCGCCAGACAGGCAAATGAATTTACGGTTTTTTTATTGGCTATATTTAACCATAGCTCCATGCTTATATCTTCTTTGTTTCTTCTACAGCTTCATTGGCAATCCTAGTCTTTGCGGTAGTTGGCTAAGCTCGCCCTGTCATGTTTCTCGTCAACCTGTACGAGGTGACTATCTCTCTTCTTGAAACTTCCATAAGCGAGAAATCTGAATCTCAATGAACCTTCTTTTGTTTGCTCAGTGTCAATCTCTAAAGCAGCTATTCTTGGGATTGCTATTGGAGGGCTTGTGATCCTTCTTATGGTACTAATAGCAGCTTGTCGACCGCATAATCCTCCTCCGTTTCTTGATGGATCACTTGACAAGCCAGGTTTACATGCCAAATCACTTTGTTAAAATGTTCATCTAATTTATTGTAATCAAATAGCTGATCTTGAAATTTCTTGGCCACATCAGTAACCTATTCGACCCCGAAGCTAGTCATCCTTCATATGAACATGGCGCTCCATGTTTACGAAGATATCATGAGAATGACAGAGAATCTAAGCGAGAAGTACATCATTGGGCATGGAGCATCAAGCACTGTATACAAATGTGTCTTGAAGAACTGCAAACCTGTTGCGATTAAGCGACTTTACTCTCACAACCCACAGTCGATGAAACAGTTTCAGACCGAGCTCGAGATGCTTAGTAGCATCAAACATAGAAATCTTGTGAGCCTACAAGGCTATTCCCTTTCTCCCTTGGGTAGTCTTCTGTTCTATGACTACATGGAAAATGGCAGCCTCTGGGATCTTCTTCATGGTAAGTCTTCACCCAAAATAGAAACTCATTTGAATCTTGACTCATCAACATCTTGCTTGTGTGTGTCGTTGATTTTTGACTATATATTAACATCATGCTTGTGTGTATGTGTTTTACAAAGGCCCTACAAAGAAGAAAACTCTTGATTGGGACACACGGCTTAAAATAGCATATGGCGCGGCACAAGGACTAGCGTATCTACACCATGACTGTAGTCCAAGGATCATACACAGAGACGTGAAGTCTTCAAATATTCTTTTGGACAAGGACTTAGAGGCTCGTTTGACAGATTTTGGAATTGCTAAAAGCCTTTGCGTGTCAAAGACACATACTTCAACTTACATCATGGGCACGATTGGTTACATAGATCCAGAATATGCACGTACTTCACGTCTCACCGAGAAATCAGACGTCTATAGTTATGGAATAGTGCTGCTCGAGCTGTTAACCAGAAGGAAAGCTGTTGATGATGAGGCCAATCTCCACCACCTGGTTTGTCTCTTCTTTCCTTTCTTTCAACTTTTTTTCTGGGTAAGGAAAGGTCAATTGGTTTTCTCTGTTCGGTTTTGTTTAAAATTATGTCAA
The DNA here is from genome assembly GCA_911865555.2 of Thlaspi arvense. NCBI lineage: Eukaryota > Viridiplantae > Streptophyta > Magnoliopsida > Brassicales > Brassicaceae > Thlaspi > Thlaspi arvense. The sequence goes on from OU466860.2 coordinate 21,255,768, forward strand.
AACCTATGTTGCACGGAAACGGGTATGTGGAAGCAGAACGTTTCGAAACATTGAAATGCTATTTTAAAAAAATATAGAAATGGAAATGTTTTGGAAACGTATATATGTATATATATATTAAGTATTAAAGATCTAATTATAAGTAGAATATTTAATCAACAAAATCTAATATATAATTTTTACATAATTATTAAACTATAAAATTTAAAATATGTAAAGTCAAAAATTTAAAAGATTTTTTTTATTATCAATTTTATTAGTTTCATTAACCAATCTATCTCTAATTCTAATTTATCCAGAGAATAATTTTCAAACTTACTAATCTCAAAATTAATCTTAATTACCAAATCAAAATATTTATTATTTACTATAAATAAGTAAATTGATTATTTAATTTAATTTTTATAATTATTTATTTGTTTTATAAAAACAAGAAATTAGTTTTTATCTTCTTTCCAAAATGAAAACACGTGTTTCTAAAATAGAAACGTGTTTCCAAAGTGTTTCCAAATTAGAATTTTTAGGAATCGTGATTTTTCGTGTTTCCGAAACGTTTCGGAAACGAGAAACGTACCTCAGACGGAGTTTCCATGCAACCTAGGTCAAAACCTTGTTGTCAAAATATTTACAAAACACAGATATGATATACTTTTAAGAAAGAGGGAATTCGTAAAAAAATTTCAACTTTTAAATGTATTTTGAAAACTAACCCATGTTTTATAAGACTGAAAACTTAAAAGTTAACAAATATTCTTAATAAATCAGAGGTTAGCTGTAAATAAACATTGAATAAGTAAGTCTACTCTTGCGCTATACTAAATTTACAATGAGTTTTTAGTAGAGAAAATTTGGAAATACTTTAAAAAGAAATTGTATATTGAAAGCTACACCATTGTTCATTTTTTAAAAACTATACTTAATTTGTTAATGAAATGTTTAAATTAATCTAATTAAAAATTGGTAATACCTTTGATATTTAATTAACATATAAATAAATATATAAAAATAAATATAAGAATGAAAGACACATAATTTTGAAATTTGAATCATCATTGCAGTTCATATATCATTTGATTTGGTCTTTTACTAAATTATATTTAGATCTAACTCCTAGAAACTTTATGATAGACCAAAATAGTTTTAGTTAAAAAATATCTAAATAATACACTAATAAACTATTATTTTGTTAGAAATGAATTTTTAAATATTTAAAGTGATAATTAAAAATTTTGATTGTCTAAAATAAATTAATATTATAATTAATAATTTCGAATTTAATTTTTTCAAATAAATTAATATTAAGAATTTCGAATTTTTATTTTAATTTATTAAAATATGTAATATCTCTTTTAAGTCAGATAAAGAAAAACTTATTTATTTTTATATAACATAAATAAGTGTTATTTTAAAAATTTTAAATAACAGTGTACTTTTCAAATTTAAAAACTTAAATAAGATATTTTGCCAATTCTCCCTTTTTAATGTGGTAGCTTGAACTGGAAAGAAAGTTTCGATGTCGACCTCTTTTTATCCTCGTTTAAAAGAATGTATTGTATATACTGTATAAATTAATAAGAAACAAATTTTATCTATTATAAAAACTGAAAAAACATAAATCAACAGAAATAACATATAACATATACTGTATAAATTAATAAGAAACAAATTTTATCTAGTATAAAATATTAGCATACCATCTACAAATTATACTAATGAATAATGATATATAGCTGCTAATCTGTGTCTGCGAGGCTAAAAATGTATTTTTGTTACGGGTATAACATACATTCTTGAGAGAAACGAACATAGTTTGTGACACTATTTCATGTTGAATGTCACATTGTCACTTCATTCTCAAGTTTATAAAAATATTATAATTTTATTAGCAAATAGAAAAGTTACTTACTAAACAAAATTTCCCATCGTGTGTTTTATGATTCAGATCATGTCGAAGACAGGGAACAATGCAGTGATGGAAATGGCAGATCGAGATATTACATCAACGTGTAAGGATCTCGCGGTGGTGAAGAAGGTATTCCAGCTTGCACTCCTCTGCACCAAAAGACAGCCGAGTGATCGACCCACAATGCACCAGGTGACACGTGTCCTTGGCAGTTTCATGTTGTCGGAACAGCCACCAGCCGCAGCAGCAGCCACGTCAACAACGCTGACTTCTTCGTGCTATGTCGATGAGTATGCGAATCTCAAAACTCCACACAATGTCAATTGCTCTTCGATGAGTGCTTCAGATGCAGAGCTCTTTCTTCGGTTTGGACAAGTTATTTCTCAGAACAGTGTATGAAGAAATTGTTTGGTCTTATAAGCGTTGTTTTTTAAGAGGAGATTCGTCAAAACGGTTTCGGTTTTTAGTTGCTTAAGGCTGTTAGAACATTAGTCTCTTGTATAAATTGTGGCACTGCTTTATTAGATATAAGTGTGTGAATATATTCCAAGACAGGCACCTAGTCATGCTACTTTCTATCTAAAGTTTATCGTTTCGAAGATAAATGTTGAATGATTAAGTACTTGTGTACTTTCTCATTTGTGCTTTCAATTTCATTTGAGAATTCATTTTGTCCTTTGCTTGTCACGAATCAGGTTTAGATTAAATGGAAGTTTGTTAGAGTTTAGATCGATAAACTCTGTGAAATGTATTGATTTGTATAGAACGAATCGAGAGAAGTACAAAGAGTGATCTTGATAACATATGATCATATCAAACACATAACTCCAAATCAATGACTCACACCGCTGAGAATCTTCTGTTAAGTCCTACTTTTGCATTACAAATTATGATTTTCTTGATCAAGTCGAACCTCACTATCTTGACCAAGATTTCCACAATCGAAGATTCTGATTTGCTGTTGTGTCGTATCTGCCATTCTCCTCATTTTTTTCTTGAATAAGCTTGATAAGGGTTGGTGGAGAGTAATATTTCTCGAGATGGAAAACGGCACCAAGTTGCTTAAATCTACTCTTGTGCCTCCTTTGAAACTTCATATCATCACATAAAAGATGCTTCAAGTAACATTCGTCTCATCCTTATTCTGTACAACAAACTTGACATATGATGCTGCCTCATCCTTCTCCAATGATTAACTTTGACCTGAGTACTATCAAAAGAACAGATGCACTTGTTGTCCTCACTGGCACAGGCTTGATGTAGTTCCCTTAGTGGCATGATTCTCTCCATAGTCTCATATTGAAATTTGAATTTCCAAGCTTTAAGGCATTTCCTTTGCTTCCTCTTAATTGTTTCTCTGTTATGCTTGTGATCTAATAGTTGGCTTACATACTGAGGCTTCGATGTATCTCTCACGCTCTGAGATATGGCAATTGTGATCACATTAATCCCCACAAAAATCGTTGATTTGCTCTCAGAAGATGAAACTAGACTTTTAAGGGAACATGTCTGCGTCACGAAGGATACATGATCACCAGATTTTCTATATATGTCATCCACTATTGGTGATTCTGTCGACTGTATCACTTTATTTCCACCAACCTCTGCCTCTTAAACAGTTCCATGATTCAATTCTTGCTGATGCACTTCTGGTGGAGAGCAATTCCCTTCTTTCTGTATAACTTCTATGCTTGAAATATTAATCCAGTTTGGATATGTCCCTGCATTTTCTTCAACATGTTTCTGATTAACCTCTTCTACAATTGGTGAATTTGTGTTTTGTACCGCATCTATCTCATTGATAGCAGGAAAAGACTAGCTAATCAAATTCTAACACACTCATGTCATTGCAGCATGTAAGGTATCAATCAATTTGAGTTCTTAAAGCACCAAAAATATAGCAAATCATTTAAGTCAAGCTAGATTCAAGAAAGCAGTTGTGATCAAACTAAACAAGTCTAAAGGCTGAACTAAGTAAAGCAGGAAATTCAAACAGATGAAGTAAGAATCTAAGATGGAGGTTATTGATTAAGAGGGGATTAGAACCTAACTAGTGAATCTTCAAAACCATTCAAACAATGCTATCTTCTAGGTATATGATTAACAACTATAACTAGCTCAACTATATGATTAACACTAATCACTTTGCTAAGCACACATTCAAGATAAATCATTTTACTCAAACACATGATCATCAAGCATTCAGAACAGAACTCCAATCCTATAAAGCCAAAATGCACCTTAGACAACTAATTCTTTAGGCTAAGCATACAAATCCTCTAAGAGACTCTAAGCAGCATTTCATCAAACACTTACCAGGCGCAAGAGAAAGCCAAGATTCTAAACAAGTCTGACCAAGACTAATCTAGTGTTAAGCAAATCTAATAGAGAGAAGACAATCATATTAAGCGCAAGACACCACTAATCTAGTCCTAAAACCCCTCTAATATATCCCATCTCAAACCCTAAATAAGACTACTCACTAGCCATAATCAAAACCACAGAAGAAAAATATTAAGATCCAAGTTGCCTAACCATTTTAGGACTTTAGTATTTATAGGGAAACTAGAAAACCCCTAGTAAACCAAGGTTAAACCGAAAATAAGCTGACTCGGACAAACCATATCGGCTGTGAACATCGATACACATGTCGACATCACCTCTTCTTCTGGGTTGTATCGATGTCTCTTGGTCGATATGCACGTCGATATAGAAGGCTTCCAAGTTGTATAGGTTTGGCTTTTCATGGTGTGAAGTTAATACAATCACCCTTTAGCTAAGGCTCATCGATCAAACAAGTCGATATGGCACCTCGGTATTGCCCTGTCATGTGTATCGTTTTGAAATGTCGATATACTGCTCGATATGGACTCCATTCTACTGCATCGAAGTGTCTAAGTCGATATGCTTCCTTCACACCACGCCTTCACTGTATCGATGCTGAAGTGGCCGATACTCCCATTGATATGCTCCGTATCAATCAGATGATGTCGATGTCCATGTCGATATTGGTCTATCCGCCTTTGTCCTTTGCTGTGCTCCATTCCTAGCTCACACCCATTGCACCATATGACCTCCACACTCCTTTAAGTACCTTAATAAAACTCCAAATGCATGCAAAATGCAATGCAGCTCCTAAAACTACACTAACTCCTAAATGTATGCAAGTGGGACAAGAAGAAGCAAAATATGCATGTTTAAGGACTAAAACTAGTGATGAATGTAAACTAAAATGGTATAAATAATGGAGATATCAACACCCCCACACTTGCCTTTTGCTTGTCCTCAAGTAAACAAACTAAGACAAGGAGGAAGTGAGGTTTGAAAGTGGGCACTCAAATCCAAAAATGCTAAGGTAAAGAAGTGAAGTCAGTGTCTAAGTGCTTAAATGTAAGATGCAAATCACAATCAGTCATACTAATAAGAACCTAGCTCAGCCTAGTCAAATGCTCAAATCAATCAATCCCTTTAACATTCATTTAAACTTTGTAACCAAGTGAATCATGTTCAAGCAAATCAAGTGGAATCATTTGGCTAAGGGTTAAGGTTATGAGACAAAAATGATCTCATTAAAAATGTGTGTTCAAGTGTAAGGGTTTCTCTCAAAAATAAATGAACTTGGGCATAATGCTAAAGGTTAAGCACAACTTATGCATACAAGGATAAATTACTATCTACCCAATGCCTAAGAATGTACTAAACCCCAAAACTCTTATCCCAAATCAGACCCAATCCTAACTATCCTTTCTCAACACTCTCACACTCTCCACACTTTACCATTTTCAGGGAAGCTTCTTTTTGATCTCATCATGTTGTGGCTTTCTTTGTGCTCCTTTGTTGTGGGCGCCTTTTGTTGGTTTTTGGGAATCTCCATTTCTTCATCCTTTTGATGTATTTAGGCTTTGATGCCTTCTTTGTTGTTGCTGAGACTCTATCTTCATAATGGCCACCCTTTTTGAGCTTATTTGGTTCCACACATGCTGAGCTTTTGTTTGCTTTCCCATCTTCATTCCTTTCCCCTTTTCACTTTTTTTCTTCTCTCACTCTCCCTTTAGATCAATGTAACACTTAAATCCACCCAGACCTATAATTACCATCCTAAACTATGTCTAGCTCAAAGTGAAGAGTTAGCTCTACATAGCAACTTATCCTTGTCGTGCCTACCCAGCACTTTATGCTTAGTTCATTCAAAAATAAGTCTCACACACACAAAGATAGTGTTTGGGTTTGAAAGGAATGTAAGATTAAGGTGTGGTAACTGTCCCCTAATGATGAGGATCAACTATTTGGACTAGCAAGAGAGGTAAAAAGGAAGAAAGAAAGTCCAAATATGTATATGGGTAAACCACTTTTCAATGCAAGAACATGATAATTAACAATTCAAATTAATGGTTCTAATAAATAGGGATGATTTTCAGAAAGCAAGCGATTTTAACATGAGACTAGAGGATCAGATTTAGCATTCAAGAGCATGGTTCAGCCTTAGTTTCTAAATTCTTATGATGCATTAGACATTTAACCATTTAGGCATTTAAATCAGTTCTAAACACTTAGCATTTTACAAGGAACTATCATCATCATGCCCTATGCAAATGCAATGCAACCTATATGAAAAATACTAGACTCAATCCTAAACAAATGAATACAACTACATGCTTTTCTTTTTGGTTTGCAAAAGATGCAAAATTTTCAGGTTTTTCGATTTTTTTGGTTTTTTAATGCACTTAGATGAATGCATGAGACTCAAAGATGGATGAAAATGAAAAACTAAGAAAAAAAAAAAAAAATCAACCCCATATCCCTCCCCCACACTTAAATTACACAATCCCTTGTGTAATAAAAGAGTAGAAGAGAGAAGCAAAAAAAGTATATTACAAGGACTAAATGCAATGGTATATACAATAGAGGAGTTTGTGGTACCTTAGAAGGCTGTGTGGGAGGTGTATGAGGCGCCTGAAGCTCCAGGTCAATGTTGTGGCTCCTCATTGGCCTCTCTCTCCGTGGGTGTCTCCTTCTCCTTGGTGTTTCTTGACAAGATGCCCTTGGTGGCACCCAAGCTCTCACTTCTTCATAACCAGCAAAGGAGCGCCTTCTACTAGGAGCTCTAGCCACTCCTTGGCTTTCAGCTTGTTGCTCTTCTTGAGGAGCAGAAGTAGAGGCGCTGCTGGACTTCCTCTTTAAGTCCTTGATTTGAGCTTTCATGGTCTTCATGCCCTTTACCAACTTCTTCATGGTTTTGTCTTGCCATTTGTTCCATCTTTGCAAGAGGTTGATGTGCTCATGGACTTTCTTCAGAGGTCCTCCTTGGTGTGAGACATCATGGGGCTGGAAGTGGTACTCCTCACTGTTGTAGCTTGGAGCATCTGAGTTTTCTTCTTCCTGAATTTCTTCTTCCATTTGCCCTCCTGCAAAGATCACAAGGGGATAGTCTCCTTGAGGAAGGGTAATGTTAGTGCCTTGGTAAGTGTGAGATGATGAAGCGCCAGCTTGGTGGAGAAGGTGCTGTGGAATTTAGAAGGCAAAGCTGTTGGGGTTGAAGAAGGATGTGAGATGCACATTATGGAGTAGAAGCCCTGCAGCAGATCCATCTGCTTGGAAGAAGTTGTAGATGAATTTGTCACCCACTTGTTCACCAAGGAACCTTGCTTTCTTCAAGTATGGCAGGTCTAAGTATGTGATCTTGACTGTTGGTGGTCCACATTTAACTCCAGAAGCTTCCATAAGTTGAGTTATAAGTACATCACAATACAGCTTGGGCGCTTTGTCATTATTGGTTGTTAACCAATGTTTGATGACCAAAAGCTGCTGCATGAAGATGGTGACCATTCCAATTGTACCTTATGCTCCTCTAAGCGCCACACCTTGGTTGGTGCTGTCCAAGACACTCATAAGACCATGATCTTTCAGCTCCCATTCTCCTCCTTCAACAGCTCCACATTCCTTCCTAGCAAAGAGTGTATGCGCTAGCGCCTTGTGCACATATCTGATTGTTGGATTTCTGATCAGAAAAGCCTTGCTTCTTCCTGGCTTGAAAGCGCCCTTGGCTACATGCTCCCAAAGGATGCTCATCCCTTCTTTGCTAACCCCCAGATTCTGTCCTCTAGCGCTTCCATAAGAGAATCCAAAGGCATCCTCTATAGCTGAGAAGGACATCCAATAATTTTTCTTGGAAACTCTGAAAGTGATGAAGCCATCACCATCTTCTTCAGGAGTCTCCTCTCCCGGCTCATAGAATGTCACTTCAAAACTGGCAAAGAATTGAAGGACTTGGTCTTTGTTGGCTGAATATGGAGTTCCCACCAGCTTTGTGAGCTCCATTGTCTCTAGCATAGAAGACCAGAGTCCCAAGGCCTTTAGGGATGGCACATGGGGGTATCTAGTTGGCCTCACATCCACATTTTGCAGCTTGTCATACAGCTGCCTTTGACCTGGTGTGGTGCCTTTCTTCTTTCGAGGGACCTGCTCACTAGCGCCAACATCAACTCTCTTCTTGCCTTGGGATTTGGCGCTTGGACTCCTAACTTCTTTAGCTCTTCCCTTGCCTTTGTCTTGCTTCTCAGCTTCTTTGTTAGCTCCACTTCTTGTTGTTCTTCCTATGGTACCTAAAACATATTCTCAAAAGAAAATGAGAACCATGGAAGCAACAAAACACAATGCCTAATGATGCTGAAAATCTTAAGGATGAGTTTATTTACTAAAAAGTAAACCTCTAACAGTTATGAATCAATTAAAAAGGCAATGCATGCCAATGATTCATTAAACATATTTTATGAAATAATCGAAAATGATGAATCCTAGCATGGTGAATCTAACAAATGCACTTAGATGTTAATGCAAAGATATATAGATGAATTTAAAAAGCAAGTATTCATGAAGGAAAATGCTTCAAAATTCAAAAACAGTATATTCACCATGCAAAAAAAAAAAAAAAATAAGCAAGTGGCAATGATTCATAAAGTGCATAAACAAGAACAAGTTCTTAAGTGCATAAAGCAAAATTTTAAACATTTAGAAGCTAAGAGACAATACCTGAAGTGGTTTGACTCTTCCAAGCACTTTGAAAACACAAATATTCGAAATTTAGTGGTTGAAAAACTACAAAAATAAAAGTAAGAAAGAGAGAAGGGTGGGGTAAGTTTATATAGAGGGTGGGGGAATCTTTTTGTGGGGAGCAAGGGGACAAATAGTGCGAGAGAGAGGTTCCACTTGTGATTGGAAAGGGGAAGGATTCAAATTTGAATTCTTTGATCTAGTTTGACCAAGGAGGGAAAAATTTGAACTGAAGAAAGCTTACCTCGTGCGTAATATCTAGGGGTGGGCATTTCGGTTTTTGGTTTGGTTTCGGTTTGGTTTCTTCGGTTTTACGGTTTATCGGTTTTACAAAAATTCAAACCATGTAAAAGCCATATATATTTCGGTTCGGTATGGTTTGGTTTTTTACGGTTTGGTTTGATATGGTTTGGTTTCGGTTTTTTTAGAATTATACTATTACAAAAAAATTTGATTCTAATGGAAATAATAATAATAATTGTTATGAGTGAAAAAAAAAAGTTCAAAAAATAGAATCTAAATCATAACAAATTCATCAATAAGGACAGATTTTAAAACAGAGAAACAAACAAATTATCAAATCTTTCATAATCAATAATTATAAAATAATAAACAAATCTAGATTAAAATTTAATACCTATAACCTTGGAACTAGAACTAGAAGATTTGAATGTGAAGAATAAAGAATTAATCACGTTTTTATTGAAAAATTAAGGTTTAATTTATTATATATATGTAGATATTTTTTATAAATATTATATTTTAAATTTATGAGTTAAGTTAATCATATAATATATAAAAGTTGATGGCATAGGACATTGAGAGCGTCCACATGAGATATAAAAACTCGATATGATTGGTCCATATCAGCATATTCGTTAAATAAAAAAATATTAAGTATGATTATGATGAAAAAACTTGGAAACTATAAGCCCAATAATAAAATATGTACCTAAACTAAATTAAGAAACTAGGAAAATATAAATAATTTAAAATTTAGTTTAAAAACCGAAAAAACCTTTTGGTTTGACGGTTTTTAACCAAACCAAACCTAAACCAAAATTATAAAAAATTAATGGCCAAACGGATTTTTAAGTTTAACCATAACCAAACCATATCACTTTTTTCGGTTCGGTATGGTTTGGTTTTTTCGGTTATGGTTTTTGTGCCCACCCTTAGTAATATCGACCACCCAAGTCGATATTCTGATCGATATTGATCATATCGACTTGGTTCGGTCAATATACGTGCCGATATCGGTTGTCTGGGTCTTGATATCGACCGGTATACATGTCGATACTGCTTGACATCTTTCGTATCGACATCCCTTATGTTGATATGTAGTCCGATAATCATATATAGCTGTCCAATATTGAGCTAGTAGCTCGATATGTAGCTCGGTATGACTTGGAAAAATTTCATATCGGACTAACATGTCGATATGCTCATCGATACACCTTGACATATGTTGAACTGTATGTTTTCATTCATCACTTAAGGTGTATCAACGTCCCCGATATGCCTTAATAAAAGGCGATTAATCACCTTTCGTCTTCGCAGTTAAGGCACATCAGTGTGTCATGTCGATATTGTGCTTGATACACACTTCTTGATGTCATATCGACCTGGTACGACGACACATGTGATCGATACAAGTACCAGTTGAGGCATATCAAACAATTTGTACCCCGATTCATTGCTCGTGAAAGCGTATCGGGTTGCCTTATATCGATACTCTGATCGATACAATATCCTCACAGATGTATCGATCAGAATCATCACCGATATGTATGTCGATACCAGTCCGACATACTTGTATCGACGTGCATGGCCGATATTGATGTAGCACATCTTACTATTCTGGGCTTTTATCAAACACGTTGGCAGGCTTTCAACGTGTTTGTCGTATTTCGCTATTTCGTATGTTTTCTTTAACCAAAGGATAATTATCAATCTTTTTAGGATTAGGACTAGAGATTTATCTATATCTCGTAGCTAGTATTTAAAGTGTGCGAAGGACTTTTGTATGACACACTTGATTCCATTAATAATTTAAGAGCTTTCTAAGCACTAAGAGGAGTACTCTTGCCCATTGTTCATTTGAGAAACTTCTCTCCTAAACAAGATCTGAGATCGCCCGAGTACTCGTTGAGTTCTTGTCGTGATCTTGTTACTTTGCTTCCGCTACTCTATCAGATATGCTGGTCGATATTGACCCTTCTTCAACCTCTTCCTTCTACCAAGCTCGGTTCCTTCTACCTCAGCTCGAACCTGGTTACTAGAGACACTAAAAAAATTCCCACACAAACATAAAACATAAAAAAGCAAAGCTATATACAAGGTTACCATGGGATTGCCTCCCAAGTGCGCTTGTTTAGAATCACTTAGCTTGACTTTCCTTAGCTCCTTAGTTGAGGTGTGGAGCAGGAGTCTTGGAACTCCTTGGTGTGATCTTGCTTCCCTTGACTGCACCGCAAAAGGCTTAGACCTTCCCTCTTGCTTCATCTTGTATCAAACTTCACTACTCTTAGAGCCAAATGGTCTCAACACCACTCCTTCTTCTATAGGACCCAATTAGATTTTATTCACAGCATCAGAAACAGCCACTTCGAGGACCTCCTCTTCCGTGGTATCAGCAAACATCCTGGACAGACAGCAACCATCAAAACTTGCACCAACATAGCCTTAAAATCTGGCCAATGCTCTCCAACTTTCTTCAACTTCTTGACCTCCATTGAGAAGGCTTGCTCATCTTCTAGCTTGTTCCATTTGGAGTCAAACTTCAGAAACTTCTCCTTGGTCAACCTTAGCTCTATTGTGCATTCGTTTGCATCAAACAATGCGCCGGCGGAAGCTAAGAATGGCCTCCCTAGAATGATGGCGTTCTTGATCTTCCCTTCAACATCTAGGACCAGGAAATCTGTTGGGATAATCACTCCTTCAATCATCATTGTCACATATTTAAGAGCTCTAAGTGGTGTCTTTACTGTCCCATCTGCTATGGTTAGAGACACATTACTATCTTGAAGTTGAGTGTAGCCAAGCGCCTTAGCAGTAGAGGATGAGAAAAGGTTGATACTTGCTCCAAGATCACAAAGACAGCTCTTGAAAGTTTGCCCTTTATGTTCATAAGGCAAAGTGAAGCATCCAGGATCTCCGAGCTTCTTGATGTTCAGTACCTCAGTGTTGGTAATGGCTTCCTTCAGCTCTCTCCCAATATCAAGACCTCTAAGCTTCATCTGGTTGGCATAGAGAGTGGTGTACTTATCCATAAGCTGCTTCTTAAACCTTCCAGGAAAGGGGAGAGCTGGCTTGTAAGGAGAATGATCATAGATCCCAGTCTGTTTCTCAGCTTGACTCTCCTCAAGTTGCCCTTTCTTTTCCTCTTCCTTAGTTGTTGTTACTTCAAGAGACTTTTCCTTTGCAACTCCATGGTTGGCGTCAGCGGCCAAAAACTCTTCCCCCCCACTATGAAGTTCAGTGTCCTCATTGAACAGAGAAAGGAACTCCTCAATGACAGCTTCCTCTTCATCTGAGAAGGTCTCTTCTTCAGTGACTATGGCGTTGCAGAACTCCTTAGGGTTAGCTTCTGGTTTTCCAGGAAGGTTTCCTTGGGGTTTGGGACCAGCTATGCCATTGTTGTTCTCTAGAGTCTTCACTCTTGAAGCCAGCCCATCAACCTTGTTTGAGAGCTCCATATGAAGAGTATCCATTCTGTTGTAGACCTCAACAAACTTCTTTGTGATCTCTACATTAGTAGCTTGTTGGCCTTGAAGGAGTTGTTGCAGCAGTCCTTTCACTTCAGCATCATTGATGTTGGATGAGCTTGCTTCACCTTGAGAGAATCCAGGAGGAGCAAACTGCTTTTGCTGGAAGTTGCTTTGAAAGTTGTTCCTTGGTGCATATTTTTTCGTTGAATGACGCAAAAGGTCTTGGCTGATGCCCTTGAGGTTGCTGTTGAGGGTAAACTTGATCTTGGGGATTGGCAACATTGTTGGTTCTGTATGACAGGTTTGGGTTAGGTCTGAAATTCCCATACCCATTGTATCCACCTTGATTACCCAAGTAGTTCATCTCCTCTACTTGTAGCTCCTCTTCGTTAGGCATCTCCACCATTTCACCAACATAATTGATCTCTTTGTGTTGAGCTTGGAGCAGTTTGTCAAGCCTAGAGTTCAGCTCTTTCAACTCTCTTCTTGTAGACTCCATCTCCTTCTTCTACTCTTGGAGTTCTATCATAGTCTTCACTATAATTGCCATCACTTTGGGCTAAGTTCTCCACAAGCTCTAGGCCTTCATCTACATCCTTTAATAGGAAGTTTCCATTGGAGGCAGTATCAAGCAGCATCCTGATCTTAGGGAGAGCGCCTCTATATAAGGTTGAGAGTAGTGAAGCTTGTGAGAACCCATGGTAAGGGCACTGAAGTGTGTACCCTTTGAATCTCTCCTATGCTTCACCAAAACTCTCACTATTCTTCTGAGAAAAACCAGAGATCTCATTCCTGATCCTAGCAGTTCTTGAAGTATCCTTGAGGTAAGTTTTTCTCCCATTGGTGGGCTTTGTCGCCAAGAGAGAAAGGGAACAACCTGAGCTTGAAGCCATCTTCGCTTACTCCATTGATCTTGGTTAGTGAGTAGAGTCTATCAAAGTTATCCAAGTGATCCAAATGGTCTTCAAGTGGCAACCCATGGAACTTACTGCCCTGAACCATTGAGATCAATCCAGATTTAATCTCAAAGTTATTGTTTTGCACTGCTGGAGGAATGATCCCTGTGCGGTTTATGTAAGCGTTTGGGGCGTCAACAGCTCCTATTGGTTTGATTGGGCGTGCCCCATGTGTTGGTCCTCTCTAACCTTGTTCACCGTGGACTCCTTGCTGTCCCTGAACCCCAACAACTCCTTGAGCACCTTACGCTCCTGGTGGTCCATGAAATCGCTGATCATTTATACCATGCTCCATGCTTAGCTGTTAAAACCTTTGCAGTCTCTCTCTTTCCCTTGTTGCTCTCAATGCCCTTTCCACTTGTAGAATGTTGTGTTGATAATCCAGAAGGTTTTGATTACCTTTAGACCTCAATTTCATACACCTATAAGCAGAAGAGCACCTTGCAAATTAGTAACAAACAGAAAAATAACAGCTTGATCTTAAACAATCCACAAATCCTAATGCTTAATCTAAACCAATATGGCAACGACGCCAATTTGATAACAGGAAAAGACTAGCTAATCAAATCCTAACACACTCATGTCATTGCAGCATGTAAGGTATCAATCCATCTGATTTTTTAAGGTACCAAGAATACATAAAATCATTTAAGTCAAGCTAGATTCAAGAAAGAAGTTGTGGTCAAACTAAACAAGTCTATAGCAGGAAATTCAAACAGATGAAGTAAGGATCTAAGATGGGAGTTATTGATTTAGAGGGGATTAGAACCTAACTAGTGAAGCTTCAAAACCATTCAAACAATGCTATCTTCTAGGCATATGATTAACAACTATAACTAGCTCAATTCCTTGACACTAATCACTTTGATAAACACACATTCAAGATAAATCCCTTTACTCAAACACATGATCAGCAAGCATTCAGAACAGAACTCCAATCCTATAAAGCAAAAATGCACCTTAGACATCTAATTCCTTAAGCTAAGCATACAAATCCTCTAAGAGACTCTAAGCAGCATTTCATCAAACACTTACCAGACGCAATAAAAAGCCAAGATTCTAAACAAGTCTGGCCAAGACTAATCTAGTGTTAAGCACATCTAATGGAGAGAAGATAATCATATTAAGTGCAAGACATCACTAATCTAGTCCTAAAACCCCTCTAGTCTATCCCATCTCAAACCCTAATTAAGTCTTTTTACTAGCCATAATCAAAACCACAAATTCCAAATAGAAACAATGGCTAAGCATGATTAGGGAGCAGAATAAACAAGAATAGATCAAAGGCAAATACAGAAATTCAATAAATCAAACCAGTTCTTACAAAGCAAAGCTGAAAAAGGAAAGGTTTTAAGTGCAAGAACAGAATAAAAATATTAAGATCCAAGTTGTCTAACCATTTTAGGACTTTAGTATTTATAGGGAAACTAGAAAACCCCTAGTAAACCAAAACTAAACCGAAAATAAGCTGACTCGAACATGCCATATTGGCTGTGAACATCGATACACATGTCGATATCACCTCTTCTTCTAGGTTGTATCGATGTCTCTTGGTCGATATGCACATCGATATAGAAGGCTTCCAAGTTGTATCGGTTTGGCTCTTCATGGTGTGAAGTCGATACAATCGTCCCTTAGTTAAGGCTCATCGATCAAGCAAGTCGATATGGCACCTCAGTATTGTCCTGTCATGTGTATTGGTTTGAGACGTCGATACACTGCTCGATATGGACTCCATTCTGCTGCATCGAGGTGTCTAAGTCGATATGCTTCCTTCACACCACGACTTCACTGTATCGATGCTGAAGTGGCCGATACTCCCATCGATATGCTTCGTATCGATCAGATGATGTCGAAATCCATGTCGTTGTTGGTCTATCCGCCTTTGTCCTTTGCCTTGATCCATTCCCAGCTCACACCCATTGCACCACATTACCTCCACACTCCTTCAAGTACCTGGCTAAAACTCCAAATGCATGCAAAATGCAATGCAGCTCCTAAAACTATTTAACTCCTAAATGTATGCAAATGGGACAAGAAGAAGCAAAATATGTATGTTTAAGGACTAAAACTAGTGATGAATGCAAGCTAAAATGGTATAACTAATGGAGATATCAATATCTCATGAACATCTTCTCTACTTGATTCTGAAAACTCTAGAACCACCTTCTTCTTGAAAACAACCCAATCTAGAAATCTCGTTCTTCTCATCATACAGCAGAACCATTTATACGCAGCTCCTTCTAAGTATAGGAATACTAGGTCTAGCCTGGTTTCATCATCGTCATCACCAAAAAACTGATCCGCTTTCACAATCCAAGAAGTTGGATTTGTTCCATCAAACATAGGCATCTCAATCGTTGAAAACACACACTCACGATTGGCAATATCAATATTTCCAGATCGATACCCTAGCTGTGTATAATCCCGGTTTAATTCCAAGTTATTGACATTTACCTGGAATTGATTCCGCAAAGTTCCCAAAACTTGAGATCCATATAAGCACGTGAACCCTCCGTTCCGAAACTCCAATTGCTTCGCCGCCATCGGTTTGTCACTATCATTGTCCAATTGAAACATCACCGGTGATTTTACTCCAACTTGTGATTCCGTCGGAGATCTAGAAGTTGTCTTCATCCGTGATGCCGATTCATCCATCTGCCAGAATTCATGGCTGAATAAAAGATCAATTCCCTCACTCATTGTCATCGTCGCAGCTCCTCGAATTGCCATCATCACCAAGATTCCGAACCAGTTTCACCGCACCATTGTTAGAGTTTAGATCGATAAACTCTGTAAAATGTATTGATTTGTATAGAACAAATCGAGAGATGTACAAAGAGTGATCTTGATCACATACGATCAAGATCCTAATCACATACGATCAGTGAATCGCACATCGCGAATTCTTTTTCACTATGATCTTTTCTCGATATGAAACAACGAACCAATTCCAAAACTACTTATACTCTCTCAAGCTACTTTACTCTCTTCTTTGTTCAGTTCAGCTTCCACGTCATTCTATTCTTTTGATGATACCTATCAGAGTTCTATGATTATGTGAGACCTTAATCAAGTATCAGACTTCACGTTTGGCTCTGTAACAACCGAAGAACGCGAAAACAAGTCCATTTGAAAAGCCCAAAAACTAAAACCCAATCTATAACCTAAACTACATATTTAAAAAGTAAAAAAGTGTATTGGATTAGGAATTTTAGAAGATTTCAGGATTGTTTTAAAATTTCTGTTATTCAATAAATGATTTTTTAATATCTTATTATATAATATATTATTGAAAATACACTTTATGTAAAAATGTGAGTAGAGAGCTACCAAAGTAAAGAAAAGAGCTAATTATGTTTTCAGCTTTACCACTAGCCAAAAGAGTTTTAAAATGATGCTTTTACTTGGGTTTTTACTAGGCGAATTGCCTTGATGATAAGGGTAGAGAGAGGGTTCTAGGATCTTTGTTAGTATGCATGGGTAGATGAAGGTTTTATCATGTATGCATCAATTGTCTTCACCTTTAGCATTATGTGAAAGTTCAACCATTCTTTGAGATAACCCCTTGTTTGAATCACCCTTGTATGTGAGATCATTTTTATCTCGCAACCCTTATCCCTTAGCCAAGTGTATCCGGTTTTAAAGTGCATAAGTGTGATTCACGGTTTTGATGCTCAATGAATGTTAAAGAGTAGGATTCTTGGATTGTTTGGGATATGAGAGTCATAATTTGAAATTCATTATGTGATGAGTATGGCTAAGTTCTTTGGAGTATGAGTGTGTGCATTGCATCTTAGAATTAAGAACTAGGATAAAGAGTGAATCAGTATGGCAGTTCGAGGTGGATTGATAAACAGGATTTTAGCAAGTCAGAATATCAAATCCCAAACCACAACAATGATGTAGTATAGCAGTAAGCTGATATTACCATATATTATGCATATTTTGCATGTATTTAGAATAGTTTTTCATACACTCATCTTGCATTATAGACTAGTTTGTTCCATTTGTTGCATTTTAGGTCCTAGGTCTCTTTGCATTCGCATTTTGCATATTTTTTGCACTCTTGCATCATTATCAGGTTGTTTGGAGCACTATGGAGTTGTGGAGGCCATGTGGACGTGAGGAGGATAAAAATGAATCTCGTGGACACTTGGAGAACTCAGCCGTGCATCAAAGGACCCGAGATCGAGTAGCGGATCGAGCAAGACAGGTCGATCTAGACGAGATCGACCAGAAGATCGAGTGACCCGAGTCGATGCAAGGGGAAGGATCGAGGCCAAGATTAAGAGAGGTGATCGATCTGGAGTACGGACGTAAATGACGCCATGCAGAACGAGAGCCAGATCGACACCAAGACTCGATCATCCAAAGATCAAGAAGTAGATCGAGGAAGATACTCGATCCCTCTAACCAGATCGACTTGAAGATCGAGCAGAGCAAGGCGATTCCTGAAGACGATCGAGCGTATTGATCGATCTCAAGGTCAATCTCTACGACCTTAACCATTTTTGGCAGCTATTGAGGGGACCATCGAGAGCGGTTTAGCCATTTAGGGAAAGGAGGCGATCACTTTTCGGATATCCACACTTTGTCTTTTACTTTTTCTCTCTACCTTAGGCGATTCGCCATTGTTGAACATCTAAGCTTATCTTTAGTTTTTGAACATTGAATCCCTTTAATATTAAGCAGTTTTTTCTTTAATCGCTTATTAATCCTGTTTAGTGCTTTGCTTATTGCTTTTCATTCGATCTTAACCATGAGTAGCGAGTAGTTTCTTTGGGTTTTTGGGGTCGAGGTGATTCAAAAGGGTTTAAGAGGTTTGAGTTTTGTGTTTTCTTTGTTCTTTATACCTTCTCTTATAGGATCTTGGGGTATTAAGTCTTAGATAGTCTTGGAAAAGATCTCTATGATTCCAAGACTATCTTACCCTGACCAGATTCTGATATCCTAGAAAACCAGATCCTAGAGACTAATCTTTCCTCTCCCAAACACCATGGTTGTAGAGGAGATTAGTTAGGTCATATATTAAAATCTGTTTTCCTTGCTCTTCGATCTCTTTTTCCACCAAACGCCATGGGTTTGGAGAAGAGATTGAGGAGGTGAATCATACCACACACCATGGATGGTTCTTGTTTTGTTTTCAAGGCTTAGAGAAAGCTCACAAATGAGTAGATCTAAACGTTTTGAAACCAAAGCTTAAACCTTTGACACTCTTGAATATGACCCTCGACCCTAAACCCTCTTTTAGCATATTAAAACCCCTGTTCATCATTTGCTTGTCTTAATGTGTCATCTTTGTTCATTAGAATTCAATCGCTTTAAGTTGTTAGATCGGTCAGTTTTACTCGATCCGGTGGTCGATCCAGTGGTCGATTCACGGCTCGATTTTTAGTCTTTAGTAGATTTGCTCTTTTGTTGCTCTGTTTCCTTTCCGTGTTAGTTAACCCTCTTCCAGGAATTTTAAAATTGTTTTGCATTCCATTAGATCGTTGCATTTAGTTTTGGTTGATTTTACCAATCATTTTTCCGGTTTGCTTAGATTTGCTTCATCCTTGCATTCTTAGTGTTCTTCCTGCTTCCTAGGTTGGATTGATTCCCCTTACTACTTTACTACATCATAACTGGTGGTTTGGGCTTTGATAATACTTTGCTTGCAAAAATTCTGTTATCAAATGGCGCAGTTGCCATCTTAGGATTGTTAGGAAGCATTAAGATTTGAGGTTTAGTAAAGACTAAGCCTTTACTTTAAGTTTAGTTACTAATCACTTTCTCTTCAAACTTGTGTCTTTCAGGTACATGAATTTGCGTTCTAGGGGTGACAACAACTTACTTACACCCCTGGACAGTATTCACCAACTCGGACATTCAAGAACAAGAAGAGCAAGAGAGCAAGCTCAAGCCTTTGAAGAGATTGTTCAAGCGGGTTCAGTAGACTTTGTAACATTGGCTGAGAAAGAACATCCTGAGGGACCTCCACCAGGTCACGGCGCTGTAGGAAGGGGCAATGGAAACGCCAACCATGCAGCTAGGCCCCCACAGATCATTGGTGCAGGAGATGCTCCTAATATGCATCACAATCGCTTTGGGATCACTCCTCCACCAGTACAGAACAACAACTTCGAGATAAAGCCACAGTTCATCTCTATGGTTCAGAACAGCTAATTCCATGGGCTGGCAATGGAAGACCCCTTGGAGCATCTTGACAAATTTGAGCAAGTTTGTGGGATGATAAAGATCAATGGTATCTCGGAAGATGCTTTCAAGCTCCGCCTCTTCCCATTTTCTCTCGGAGATAAGGCTAGGCATTGGGAGAAGACACTTCCGCAAAGCACTATTACCTCTTGGGCTGACTGTAAGAAGGCCTTCCTCTCAAAGTTCTTCTCTAGCACAAGAACAGCAAGGTTGCAAAGTAAGATCAGCGGATTCACTCAAAGGCAGAATGAGACATTCAATGAAGCTATGGAGAGATTCAAAGACTATACCATTCAGTGTCCTCACCACGGCTTCAGTGAAGAGACTATCCTCAGCACAATATACCGTGGAGCCTTACCCAAGATCAGAATGTTGCTTGACACAGCTAGTAAAGGCAACTTTTTTGGTCAAGAAGTAGGATAGGGTATGGAGCTAATCGAGAACTTGGCCTTGAGTGACGGTAACTACGCTGAAGACTATGAACATGCACCAAGAGGATCTGAGCTAGAGTCTCACATAAAAGAGCTCAAGTCATTGCATGAGAAGATAGACAAGTTGGTGCTTGCAAACCAGAAGCATGTACACTTTGTGGGAGAAACGGAAGAAGTCTTGGAGGAGTTAGACTTGAGTCAAGAAGAAGCTAACTGGATTGCTGGTCAGAACTACAACAAACCTCAAGGTTATTCACAAGGGTACCAAGCCAACAACAATCTCTCTTACAGGAGCACAAATGTTGAGAACCCTAAAGATTAAGTGTACCCCCCTCAGCAAGCAAAGCCGTTTGTTCCTTATAATAAAGGTTTTTAACCGAATGGTGGCTTTCAAGGGCAAATGCAAGAGAACTTCCAGGGTCAGCAGCAGCAGCAAGGCAACAAAGGCTACACTGCTATGTTTCCTCCTGGCTTCGTTCCTCAACAACAACAACATCCGGTACAAGCAATGTTCCAGCAGTTGCTTCAAGGTCAAGCTTCTACTAATCAGAAGTTTGCCGAGATGAACAACCGCCTTGACTCCTCTCTTACTGACGTCTCAACTCAGATTACAAACCTGAACAACAAGATCAAGCAGTTAGAGAAGGGAAAAGCTACTACAAGCGGTCAAAGTAGCTTATCGGGCAAGTATGAGCAGAATCCCAAGGAATACGCCAATGCCATTACATTGAGGAGTGGCAAAGAACTTCCACCGCGAGTTGCTCCAAAGACCAATGAGGACATTGTGATTCAAGAGGGGGGAGGGTAAGCTTTCAGCTGATGAAGAAATCAAATTTGACAATGTTTGGATTGAGAGGCCAAGGAAAGGCAAAGAAGTAGTCGTAGAGAAGAAAGTGGAGCAAGCTACTAAAGAGAAGGATGTTTATGTGCCTCCACCGTATGTACCTAAGCTTCCTTTTCCTGGCCGATTCAAGAAACAGCTGATAGAGAAGCATAGACTCCTGTTTGAGAAGCATCTAAGGGATGTAGAGATCAAGCTTCCTCTTGTGGATTGTCTAGCTATGATGCCGAAGTGTGCTAAGTTCTTCAAATACACCCTTACAAAGAAGAACAAGGAGTTGGTGCTTAATTAAGAGTGTAGTGCTATTATTCACAGAGAAATAGTGCCTAAGAAGTTAGGAGATCCAGGATCCTTCACCATTCCTTGAGCTTTGGGTCCATTGAAGTTTAAGAGCTGTTTGTGTGATTTTGGAGCAAGTATCAATCTCATGCCCCATTCTATTGCAAAGAAGCTAGGTTTCACACGGTTCAAGGAGTGTAGGATCTCCCTTGTGTTACCAGACAGAAGCGTATGGCTTCCAGTGGGTATGCTAGAGGATCTTCCAGTGAGGATAAGCGATGTCAATGTACCAACCGACTTTTTTGTGCTTGAGATGGATGAAGAGCCTAAGGATCCGCTTATACTTGGAAGACCATTCCTTGCAACCGCCAGAATAATCATTGATGTAAAGAATGGGAAGATAGCTCTACACTTGGGCAAAGACATCAAGTTGGATTTTGATATCAATGAGGTCTTGAAGAAGCCGACCATTGAAGGAAAAGAATTCTACATTGAAACGTTGGATGCTTTGGCCGATGAACTGCTTGAAGAGTTGGCACAAGAAGATCACTTGAAGCTGGCTCTGTCTAAGGAGAGAGGAGAATACGGTTTCTTGAATGAGAAGACCCAAGAGTATGTTAACCTTCTCAATTCTAGGAAATTTGTGAAGGAAGATGAAGGCGGATGCCTAGAGATCGATCCCGAAATTAACGAGCTTACTCGATCCAAGATCAATATCAACAAGAAGATCGAGAAAGGTGGTCGATCCAGCGAAACAATCGATGGGAAGATCGAGAGAAGCCAATCGATCAGTTCAGAGAACGAGACGGGGACTCGATCTCCTGCTCGATCGACATCAAGTCGAGTGGGTGAATCGAGTGAAGTTGCTCGATCCGGACCAGAACGAGTGGAAGATCGACTGGATGACTCGATCTCGGAGGGGACAATGGTTCAAGAAGGCACTCTAAATGCTCATGTATCGGGTTCTAGGACGGGGACGTCAACACAAGCCACGAGGAGGACTGGAGCCAGCTGCTAGGCCCAAAGGTGGACCTAAAGGACCTCCCAAAAGGGCTAAGGTATGCTTTCTTAGGGCTTAATGAGACTTATCCCGTGATTGTGAATGAGAACTTAAGTGATGATGAGTTGCACTCACTCCTCAATGAGCTGAGAAAGTATAGGAAGGCCATTGGGTACTCTCTAAGTGATATCAAGGGCCTTTCACCAATGCTTTGCACTAATAGGATTAACTTAGATAATGAAAACTCTTCTTCTATTGAACATCAAATGCGTTTATACCCGAATTTGAAAGAAGTAGTTAAGAAAGAGATTCTGAAATTGTTAGAGGCTGACGTGATCTATCCCATCAGTGACAGCACGTGGGTTTCTCCTGTCCACGTGGTGCCTAAGAAGAGAGGGATCACGGTCATTAAGAATGAAAAAGATGAATTGATTCCTACAAGAACCATAACTGGTCACCGAATGTGTATAGACTATATGAAGCTTAATTCAGCTACTAGAAAGGATCATTTTCCTCTTCCTTTTATTGATCAAATGCTTGAGAGACTTGCTAATCATCCGTATTATTGCTTTCTTGATGGTTATAGTGGTTTCTTTCAAATACCAATCCATCCAAACGATCAAGAGAAGACGACCTTTACAGGCCCTTATGGCACCTTTGCATATCGAAGGATGCCATTCGGCTTGTGTAACGCACCGGCTACATTCCAGCGGTGTGTGATGTCGATCTTCTCTGATCTTATAGAAGAGATGGTAGAAGTGTTTATGGATGACTTCTCGGTATATGGTGCGTCTTTTTCTGCTTGTTTGTTGAATCTTTGCAAGGTACTTAAGCGTTGTGAGGAGAAAAACTTGGTGCTCAACTGGGAGAAGTGTAACTTCATGGTGAAGGAAGGGATTGTACTCGGCCACAAGATATCAGAGAAATGCATAGAGGTTGATAAAGCCAAGGTTGAGGTCATGATGAGTCTTGAGCTGCTGGTTAATGTAAAGGGAGTGAGGAGTTTCTTTGGCCACGCAGGCTTCTACAGGAGATTCATAAAGGATTTCTCCAAGATAGCAAGACCCCTCATGCGGTTGTTGTGCAAGGAAGCTGACTTTGTGTTTGATGAGGATTGTCTCCATGCTTTCAAGACTATCAAAGAAGCTCTTGTATCCGCGCCTATAGTACAAGCACCGGACTGGAGTCTACCGTTCGAGATCATGTTTGACGCGAGCGACTACACCGTGGGAGCTGTTCTTGGTCAGAGGAAAGACAAGAGGTTGCATGTAATCTACTACGCCAGTCGTACCTTGGATGACACACAAGTCAGATATGCTACAACCGAGAAGGAGTTGTTGGCCGTTGTGTTTGCTTTCGAGAGTTCAGATCATACTTGGTGGGCTCTAAGGTTGTTGTCTACACAGATCACACAGCTTTGAGGTACATCTACTATAAGAAAGACACCAAGCCAAGACTCTTGAGATGGATCCTTTTGCTACAAGAGTTTGATATGGAGATAAAAGACAAGAAAGGGATAGAGAATGGTATTGCTGATCACCTCTCAAGGATGAGAGTCAATGAAGCTTTGCCACTTGATGACTCGCTTCCTGAAGAGCAGCTCATGATGATCACCTCGGCGGTATGTGAGAAGCTTGAAGACAAGTTTGAAGAGGTTTTGAGTTTCAAAGAAGAAGATTTGCCTTGGTACGCTGATATTGCAAACTACTTGGCTTGTGGAGAGGAGCCTTCTCATCTAGACCACTACTACAAGAAGAAGTTCATGAGAGACATCTCTCATTACTTTTGGGATGAGTCATACTTGTACAAAAGAGGAGTTGACAACTTGTATAGAAGGTGTGTAACAAGAGAAGAAGCTAAGGACATTCTTCTACGTTGTCACGGCTCTTCATATGGTGGTCATTTCGCTTCCTTCAAGACTGCTACAAAGGTCTTACAAGCCGGCTTTTGGTGGCCATCTCTGTTCAAAGATGCGCATGAATTTGTTAAAGCTTGTGAAGCGTGTCAAAGAGCTGGAAACATCATGAAGACGAATGAGATGTCTCAGGTGCCAATCTTTGAAGTTGATGTCTTTGACACATGGGGGATAGATTTTATGGGTCCGTTCCCATCTTCTTACGGCAAAAAGTTCATCTTGGTGGCGGTTGATTATTTGTCTAAGTGGGTTGAGGCTATAGCTTCCCGAACAAACGATGCAAAAGTAGTGATCAAGCTCTTCAAGACCATCATCTTCCCACGGTTTGGAGTTCCAAAGGTAGTGATAAGTGATGGTGGAAGCCACTTTATCAACAAGGTTTTGAAGGTATCTTAAGGAAGTATGGCGTGAAGCACAAGGTAGCCACACCTTATCATCCTCAAACTAGTGGGCAAGTAGAAGTCTATAACAGGCAGATCAAGGCGATTCTAGAGAGGACAGTTGGGGCTACTAGAAAAGATTGGGCGGTCAAACTAGATGATGCTTTGTGGGCTTACCTGACCGCTTTCAAAACCCCCATTGGTAGTACTCCTTTCACTCTTCTCTACGGCAAGGCATGCCATCTTCCTGTTGAGTTGGAGCATAGAGCACTATGGGCAGTGAAGTAGCTGAACTACAACCTCAAGACAGCTCAAGAGAAGCGGTTGATTCAGCTACATGAGTTTGATGAGCTACGGTTAGAAGCATACGAAAGCGCTATGAACTACAAGGAAAGGACCAAGGCGGCTCATGACAAGAAGCTGGTTCATAAGGAGTTAAGAAAAAGGAGTCTGGTGCTACTCTACGACTCAAGGTTGAAGCTGTTCCCTGGAAAGCTCAAATCAAGGTGGTGTGGACCGTTTGAGATCAAGGAAGTATTGCCCTATGGAGCGGTTACATTGGTTGGCAAGAGCGGGAATGCTTTCACGGTTAATGGGCACAAAGTCAAGCCCTATCTGGCGAGTGATTGCAGCAAGGAGAGCACCACAATGCTTCTCCAAGACCCACCTCAAGCCTAAACCAAGTAAAGTCTAGCTAAAGACGTTAAAGAAAGCGCACTTGGGAGGCATTCCCATGTCTATCTTGTACATATTTTTGCTTTATTTCTATTTCAGTTTTATGTTTTTATTGTCTAAGTGTGTAGGTGAAGGGATAAGGGATTATAAGCCATGATCTTGGAGTCAAAAGAGGCGAGAAGGGCTAAATATAGGCTAGAGATCGAGTGCTAGATCGACTTATAGATCGAGCTAGTGAATCGAGAGGAGTCAGTCGATCTAGACGAGATCGAGTAAACAATCGAGTGAGTCAGTCGATCATGGGAATATAAACCACCCATGCGTTTAGCTTGAATGTAAACGAGTTGTAAATCGACTGACCTCACTCAATCCTCGAGAATAAATTGATCAGTCTACTCGATCTGCCACTCGATCTAAGCCAAAACGACCCTCAAATCGATCATGTGGCTCGATCCAAGGAGTACAGCCTAGTTGACCAAAAGTCGAGGAACGAGAGGGTACAGTCGATCTAAGACTCGATGTAATTTGAATCGAGCCCTTGATCGATCAAACCTCTCGAT
Organism: Thlaspi arvense; assembly: GCA_911865555.2. Classification (NCBI taxonomy): domain Eukaryota; kingdom Viridiplantae; phylum Streptophyta; class Magnoliopsida; order Brassicales; family Brassicaceae; genus Thlaspi; species Thlaspi arvense. The sequence continues at coordinate 21,281,666 of OU466860.2, forward strand.
CCTAGCCAACATGGGCATGAGATCGAGTCCTAGATCGACCAAATGGACTCGATCTCGTGTCGAGGTAAGTGATTTCTTTCCCTCTTATCTTCTTTTCCTACTATTTTTAAATTTGAATTGTGGTCAAGGCAAGCATCTTTGACCATGAAAGCTGTGCCTTGACCACACTTTTGTCAGAAACCACTAGTTTTGCCCATAGTTTTAGATTTTTGTTAGCTTTTATATTTTCAAGCAACAACACACTCTCTCTCATTTGTGTTTTGAGATTTCTAAAGCAAGAGAGAGAGTGATTTTTTTTTCCTAAAGGCTAATAACATCTGTTTTCAATCTTTGCAAAGGTATTTTCGGATCATTGTTTAAAATTTCTTAGAAAATTTCCTTTTTATTGCTTTGGTTGATGTTAGATGTTAGGGAGTTTAACAAATTTTTAAAAATAGCTAGATATCAGAAAAATTTCTAGATTTAATCTTATCTTTAGATTTGCTTTTCTATTATCTAGCTGTAATTTTTATAAATTCCCCAAAAATCTAGGGTAATTGCTAGAAGTTTTTCTTTCTTGCCTAGTCTTTCTCTCAATACTCGCCGCCTATACTCATTCTCTTCCTTGAGATTTGAATTTCAGGCACCATGGCTCCAAAGAGAACAAGAGAAGAGACAGCACAAAAAGGAGAGGCTCAAGAAGTGGTTCAGGAGAGGGTTAGATGGACCAAAGAGGAGAAGCAAGCCAAGAAACGGCTGGAAAGGCTTAGGTTCGATCCCACGAAGTTTGCAAGCAGAGATCTGTTGGCTAAGATGGGGATCTTGGGAGACTTTGATCAGCTTCTCAAGAACTTAGGGCTACGGTGCTTATATCGTATGGATTGCCCAACATATCCCGAGGCGACAATCGATTTCCTAGCCACCTTGGAGTTCATATATGAGAACCCAAGTCTTCCTACTTCTTCCCAAGGCCACATTACTTTCAAGATCTGGAGACAGGCCTATCATCTCTCCATCGCCGAGCTCTGCCAAGCCTACGGTTTGAAGGCTGATGCTAAACAAGTGGAGTTTTCCTCTTTCACTCAAGCTAACGACCTGTGTGACCTCAAAAGCAACGATGACTACAAGGCGAACACGGTGAAGATCACGAGAGTGAGGAGTCCGGTGCTAAGATACACGCTCAAGCTGATCGCCAACACCTTCAGTGGACGGTCCGTGGCTCCCACAATCACCAAGAACGAGCTTTGCTTCCTGTTCCAAGGCGTTAAGCATCTGCTTTGTGATTATAAGGAGATTGACGAGCCAATGGAGGATGAGCTCGGTGATGATGTTAACTACGTATGCATCCTAGCTGCTTCTTTCGTGAAGTACAAGGAATATGCGCTGAGATGCAAGGCGAGCTCAGCTTTGATAGGAGGCTTCCTCATGCCTATGTTTGTGCAATCCGGAGTGCCACTTGCTGAATTTGTACCTGTCGCGGAGAGAGCCTACATGGATGAGATCTATATAAAGAACACAGATAGCTTGGGACGCACGCCAGCCGAGGGTTTCTACGCATACTTGTTCATCGACTGTGAGAATGAGAAGAGGGTTTGCATACTGCCGAATAAGGAGGAAACCGAGCTGTTAGGAGTTGCCAATATCGAGTTCTTGTCGAGTGTAGAGGAGTGCTTTGCACCTCTAGGAGGAACAGCTGCTCCCACACTAGCCTCTCGCCCACGTTCGGAGTCGCCTATATCAGATGCTGAGATGCCCGAGAGCTTTGTCCTTCCAAAGCTTGACTTAGAGCCGAGGACAAAGGCGGAGAAGTTCCTTGCTTCTGTTGTGGAGATGCAAAGGAAAGTGAACAAGTGGCAGAGCAAGATGATCAAGAAGCTTGCTCAGAAGATCAAGAAGCTTAAAGGCAATGCCCATGGATTACCTTCAATCGAAGAGGTTGAGCAACCCGAGAAGAGAAGGAGATCAACAGGAGGGATCGTTTTACGTGAGCCACAAGCAACAAACCAACCTGCTCGCCACTCGGTTCATGAGCAAGCTAGCGTGGATAAAGGCAAGGCAATAGCCCATGAGACTCCTAAAAAGAGCAAGAAGTCTGGAGCAACCTCAAGCTCCAACACTTCTTAGCTTCAAGGTACCAACAACCAACCCTTGTATATACCACGCATGTTTTTAGATTTTTGCTTTGTGTTTTGACTCCTCTTGGATTTATTTGCCACCGAGACGGTGTCATTCAAGTTTGGGGGAGTGTTTGACATGTTTTCTTTGTTCTTATTTTCTGTTATCATCCCTTGAGTCTTGCATTGCATCCTAAGACATAGAAAATACCAAAAAATGATAAACGTTTTTAAAAATTTTCAAAAAAATTCATGTAGTTGCATTCGAATTGTTAAACATTTTAGGATTGAGTCTAGATTTTTTGAGCATTTAGGTTGTTTACATTTGCATAAGGGGTAAAATTTTTAGGCTTTAGGCTTTCTTCTTCTTTTCACCACTCTTTTGTAAGCCTAAATAGATTTCCCCACCCTTACCTTACCTTCCTTTCAAGCCAATGTTCTTGTGTGTTAAATCTTTGTGAAGCCTCTTTTCAGTTGAACTTAGCATAAAGTGTTAGGTTTAGGCGACATGATTAGGCTTTCATATTGATACTAACTTTGCATTTTGAAGCTAGTTTTAGGCTTAGGATAGGGCGGGTGTTCTTGGGGATTGCTTTGTTTTGCTTCGGTTTAAAGAGTTTGATATTTGGAAGTTGAATAAAAGGGTTTTTAATGGTTTTAAGTGGAAGGCTTGTTATTTTAAAATGAAAGCTCTAGTTTAATTAAGAAGGTAGCTCTCAAAGGAAAAGAAAAAGAAAAGAAAAGAGCCAAAAGGCCAAGTGTTTAAAAAGAAAGAAAAGAAAAGAAAAAATGTGAGTAGAGAGCTACCAAAGTAAAGAAAATAGCTAATTATGTTTTAAGCCTTACCAGTAGCCAAAAGTGTTTTAAAATGATGCTTTTACTTGGGTTTTTGCTAGGCGAATTGCCTTGATGATAAGGGTAGTCCTTAGGAGGGTGAGTGAGCTCAAAAGAAAAGAAAAATGAGAGAGGGTTCTAGGATCTTTGTTAGTATGCATGGGTAGATGAAGGTTTAATCATGTATGCATCAATTGTCTTCACCTTTAGCATTATGTGAAAGTGCAGCCATTCTTTGAGATAACCCCTTTTTGAATCACCCTTGTAAGTGAGATTATTTTTATCTCGCAACCCTTGTCCCTTAGCCAAGTGTATCCGGTTTTAAAGTGCATAAGTGTGATTCACGGTTTTGATGCTCAATGAATGTTAAAGGGTAGGATTCTTGGATTGTTTGGGATATGAGAGTCATAATTTGAAATTCATTATGTGATGAGTATGGCTAAGTTCTTTGGAGTATGAGTGTGTGCATTGCATCTTAGAATTAAGAACTAGGATAAAGAGTGAATCAGTATGGCAGTTCGAGGTGGATTGATAAACAGGATTTTAACAAGTCAGAATATCAAATCCCAAACCACAACAATGATGTAGTATAGCAGTAAGCTGATATTACCAAATATAATGCATATTTTGCATGTATTTAGAATAGTTTTTCATGCATTCATTTTGCATTATAGGCTAGTTTGTTCTATTTGTTGTATTTTAGGTCCTAGATCTCTTTGCAATCGCATTTTGCATATTTGTTGCACTTTTGCATCATTATCAGGTTGTTTGGAGCACTATGGAGTTGTGGAGGCCATGTGGACGTGAGGAGGATCAAAATGAAGCTCGTGGACACTTGGAGAACTCAGCCGTGCATGCAAAGGACCCGAGATCGAGTAGCGGATCGAGCAAGGCAGGTCAATCTAGACGAGATCGACCAGAAGATCGAGTGACCCGAGTCGATGCAAGGGGAAGGATCGAGACCAAGATCGAGAGAGGTGATTGATCTGGAGTACGGACATAAATGACACCATGCAGAATGAGAGCCAGATCGAGACCAAGACTCGATCATCCAAAGATCGAGAAGTAGATCGAGGAAGATACTCGATCCCTCCAACCAGATCGACTTGAAGATCGAGCAGAGCAAGGCGTTTCCTGAAGACGATCGAGCGAATTGATCGATCTCAAGGTCGATCTCTACGGCCTTAACCGTTTTTGGCAGCTAGTGAGGGGTCCATCGAGAGCGGTTTAGCCATTTAGAGAAAGGAGGCGATCACTTTTCGGATATCCACACTTTGTCTTTTACTTTTTCTCTCTACCTTAGGCGATTCGCCATTATTGAACATCTAAGCTTATCTTTAGTTTTTGAACCTTGAATCCTTTTAATATAAAGCAGTTTTTCTTTAATCGCTTGTTAATCATGTTTAGTGCTTTGCTTATTGCTTTTTCTTCGATCTTAACCATGAGTAGCGAGTAGTTTCATTGGGTTTTTGGGGTCGCGGCAATTCAAAAGGGTTTAAGAGGTTTGAGTTTTGTGTTTTCTTTGTTCTTCATACCTTCTCTTCTAGGATCTTGAGGTCTTAAGGCTTAGAGAGTCTTGGAAAAGATCTCTATGATTCCAAGGCTATCGTACCTTGACCGGATTCAGATATCCTAGAAAACCAGATCCTAGAGACTAATCTTTCCTCTCCCAAACGCCGTGGTTGTAGAGGAGATTAGTTAGGTCAGGTATTGAAATCTGTTTTCCTTGCTCTTCGATCTCTTTTTCCACCAAACGCCATGGCTTTGGAGAAGAGATTGAGGAAGTGAATCATACCACACGCCATGGATGGTTCTTGTTTTGTTTTCAAAGCTTAGAGAAAGCTCAAAAATGAGTAGATCTAAACGTTTTCAAACCAAAGCTTAAACCTTTGACACTCTTGAATATGACCATCGACCCTAAACTCTCTTTTAGCATATTAAAACCTCTGTTCATCATTTGCTTGTCATAAAGTTGCATCTTTGTTCATTAGAATTCAATCGCTTTAAGTTGTTAGATCGGTCAGTTTTACTCGATCCGGTGGTCGATCCAGTGGTCGATTCACAGCTCGATGTTTAGTCTTTAGTAGATTTGCTCTTTTGTTGCTCTGTTTCCTTTCAGTGTTAGTTAATCCTCTTCCAGGGATTTTAAAATTGTTTTGCATTCCATTAGATTGTTGCATTTAGTTTTGGTCGTTTTTACTAATCATTTTTTCCGGTTTGCTTAGATTTGCTTCATCCTTGCATTCTTAGTGTTCTTCCTGCTTCCTAGGTTGGATTGATTTCCCATACTACTATACTACATCATAACTGGTGGTTTGGGCTTTGATAATACCTTTTCTTGCAAAAATCCTGTTATCATAAGGGTATCAATCCAACCTAGGAAGCAGGAAGAACACTAGGAATGCAAGGGTGAAGCAAATCTAAGCAAGTCGGGAAAATGATTGTTAAAATCGAAGAAAACTAAATGCAACGACCAAATGAGATGCAAAACTATTTTAAAATCCCTGGAAGAGGGTTAACTACTACTAGGGAAAAGCAGAATATTAAAAATGCAAATCTACTAAGAATTAAAAATCGAACACTGAATCGGATAAAACAGATCGATCTAACAACTTAAAGGCGATGACTTCAAATGAACAAAGATGCAAGTTTTATGACAAGAGAATGACAAACAGAGGTTTTAAAATGCTAAAAGAGGGTTCAGGGTCGAGGGTCATATTCAAGAGTGTTCAAAGATTCAAGCTTTGGTTTGAAAACACATAGATCTACTCATTGATGAGCTTTCTCTAAGCCTTGAAAACAAAACAAGAACCATCCATGGCGTGTGGTATGATTCACTTCCTCGATCTCTTCTCCAAACCCATGGCGTTTGGTGGAAAAAGAGATCAAAGAGAAAGAAAAATAGATTTCAATCTATGGCCTAACTAACCTCCTCTACATCCATGGCGTTTGGGAGAGGGTCGATTAGTCTCTAGGACTTGGTTTTCTAGGATATCTGAATCCGGTCAGGGTAAGACAGCCTTGGAATCATAGAGATCTTTTTCAAGACTCTCTAAGCCTTAAGACCCCAAGATCCTAGAATAGAAGGAATGAAGAACAAGAAAAACACAAAACTTAAACCTCTTAAACCCTTGAATCTCCTCAACCCTTTACCCAAAGGAGAACTACTCGCTACTCATGTTTGAAATCGATTTAAATGCAATGAAAGAAGGACTAAGCATGATTAAGCGATTGATTAAGGAAAATACTATGTTAATGCAAGATTAAAAAGTTCTAAAACATAAAAAGCTTCAAAGGTTCAACAATGGCTGATATCGCCTCCAAAAAGAAGAACAGAAAAAGAAAAAGCAAAATGTAGGATCCTGAAAATGATACCTGCCTCTTGCCTAAAATGGCCAAACAGCTGGAATGGTCCCCCCTCCACTATGCTCCAAAAGCGGTTAAAGTACCCGAGATCGATCTTGAGATCGATCAGTGCACTCGATCGTCTTCAGGAATCACCTTCTGCTGCTCGATCTGCAAGTCGATCTGGTTGGATGTATCGGGTACTTCGTCCGATCTTCTACTTGATCCTTGGATGATCGAGTCGTGGTCTCGATCCGGTTCTCGTTCTGCATGGCGTCATTTACGTCCGTACTCCAGATCGATCTCCTCTCTTGATCTCAGTCTCGATCTTTCCTCTTGAATCGACTTGGGTCACTCGATCTTCTGGTCGATCTCATCTAGATCGACCTGCCTTGCTCGATCCGCTACTCGATCTCGGGTCCTTTGCATGCATGGTTGAGTTCTCCAAGTGTCCACGAGCTTCGTTTTGATCCAACTCACGTCCACATAACCTCCACAACTCCAGAGTGCTCCAAGCAACCTGATAATGATGCAAAAGTGCAAGAAATATGCAAAATGCGAATGCAAAGAGACCTAGGACATAAAATGCAACAAATGGAACAAACTAGTCTATAATGCTAGATGAATGCATGAAAAACTATCCTAAATGCATGCACAATATGCAAAATATATGGTAATTTCAACTCCCCCAAACTTGCCTTTTGCTTGCCCTCAAGCAAACAAAATTCAAGAAAGGAAGAGAGGTTTTAAAACGGGGGCTCAAATGCCTTGCAAAAGTGTTTTTCAAATGAATCAATTCAATGGTCCTAGTTCTTAATCCTAAGATGCAATGCACACACTCATACTCCAGAGAACTTAGTCATACTCATCACATATTGAATCTCAAATCATGACTCTCATATCCCAAACAATCCAAGAATCCTAACCTTTGACATTCATTAAGCTCAAAACCGTGAATCACACTTATGCACTTTAAAATCGAATACATTTGGCTAAGGGAGAAGGGTTGTGAGATAAAAATGATCTCACTTGTAAGGGCGATTCAAACAATGGGTTATCTCAAAGAATGGTCGAACTTATGCATAATGCTAAAGGTAAAGACAATTGAGGCATACATGACTAGACTCTCATCTACCCATATATACTAACAATGATCCTAGAACCCTCTCTCATTTTTCTTTTTTTTTTAAGCTCACTCACCCTCCTAAAGACTAGCCTTATCATCAAGGCAATTCGCCAAGCAAAAACTCAAATAAAAGCATCATTTTAAAACCCTTTAGTTAGTGGTTAGGCTGAAAACATATTTATCTCTTTTCTTTTTACTTTGATAGCTCCCTACTGATTTTTTTTTTCTTTTTTTTTTAAACATTTGGCCTTTGGGCTCTTTTTCTTTTCTTTTGAGAGCTACCTTCTTATTTAAACTAGAGTTTTCATTTTTAAAACAATAAGCCTTCCACTTAAAACCATTAAAACCCTTTTAATCAACTTCCAAACTTCAAACTCTTTAAACCGAAGCAAAACCAAGCAATCCCCAAGAATACCCGCCCTATCCTAAGCCTAAAACTAGCTTCAAAATGCAAAGCTAGCATCAATATGAAAGCCTAATCATGTCGCCTAAACCTAACACTTTATGCTAAGTTCAACTGAAAAGAGGCCTCACAAAGATTTATCACACAAGAACATTTACTTGAAAGGAGGGTAAGGTAAAGGTGGGGAAGTCTACCTAGGCTTACAAGAGAGTGGTGAAAGGAAGAAGAAAGCCTAAGTATGTATAAGTGATCCATGTATCCTTTTTCAAATGCATGAGTATGATAATTAAAAAGATTCAAATTAAGGTTCTCACTTATTATGAAAGGATTCAATTCATGAATGTTCAACTTAAGCCACGAAAATCAAAACAAATGATCCAAGTATGGTTAGAGCTTACTTTCAAAGAGTGTACAATGCATCAAAGAACTACTAACTAGGGCCTTGAAACAATTCATGAGCTTAAAACACTTTTTTAAGAAAAACTTTTGCCTCTTATGCAAGTGTAAACAACCTAAATGCTCAAATATTCTAGACTCAATCCTAAAATGTTTAACAATTCGAATGCAACTACATGAACCTTTTTGAAAATTTAAAATTTTTTATCATATTTTGGTGTTTTCTATGCCTTATGATGCAATGCAAGACTCAAGGGATAATAACACAAGATAAGATCAAAGAAAACATGTCAATCACACCACACACTCCCCCTAAACTTGAATGACACCGTCTCGGTGGCAAACAAATTCAAAGGAGTCAAAACACAAAGCAAAAATCTAAAAAAATGCATGGTATATACAAGGATTGGTTGTTGGTACCTCGAAGCTAAGTAAGGCTGGAGCATGAGGTTGCTCCAGACTTCTTGCTCTTCTTAGGAGTGTCCTGGCTGATGTCCTTGCCTTTCTCCTTGCTCGTTTCCTCATGGAGAGAGTGGCCTGCAGGTTGGTTCGTTGCTTGTGGCTCATGGATCTCAATGCCTCCGGTTGATCTCCTTCTCTTCTCGGGCTGCTCAACCTCCACGCTTGTAGTCTTCTTAGGTGAGTTCCCTTAAGCACCTTGACTTTATTGCTAAGCTTCTTGATCATCTTCCCTTGCCATTTGTTGATCTTGCGCTGCATCTCAACGATTAAAGCAAGGAACTTCTCATCTTTCGTTCTTGGCTTGAAGTCAAGCGTGGGGAGAACAAAGCTCTTGGGCATCTCGGCATCTGATGTAGGCGACTCTGAACGTGGGTGAGAGGCTTGTGTGGGAGCGGCTGTGCCTCTCAGAGGTGCAAAGCACTCCTCTACACTCGGCAAAAACTCTACATTGCCAACACCTAGCAGCTCGGTTTCCTCCTTGTTCGGCAATATGCACACCCGCTTCTCATTCTCGCAATCATAGAATAGATAAGCAAAGAAGCCCTCAGCTGGCGTGCGTCCCAATCTATCTGTGTTCCTTATATAGATCTCATCCATGTAGGCTCTTTCTGCGCAAGGAACGAAATCAGGAAGTGGCACACCGGCTTGAACAAACATCAGGGTGAGGAAGCCTCCTATCAGCGCTGAACCCGCCTTGCATCTCATCGCCCATGCCTTGTACTTCATCAAAGAAGCAGCTAGGATGCAACCGTAGTTAACATCATCTCCGAGCTCGTCCTCCATTGGCTCGTCGTTCTCCTTGGGTTCATATAGAAGATGCTTAACGCCTAGGAACAAGAAACACAACTCGTTCTCGGTGACTGTAGGAGCCACGAACCGTCCACTGAAGGTGTTGGCGATGAGCTTGAGAGTGTATCTCAGCACGGGACTGTGGACTCTCTTGATCTTGGCCGTGTTCGCCTTGTAGTCATCTGATGTGAGAAAAAGGGTAGACTCTTAAGTGGTGAGTGAGGATCAAATTTTTTAAATGAGAGGGGTATAGGATCATTTGATAGTTTACATGGGTAGATGAGAATCTAATCATGTATGCATAAATTGTCTTTACCTTTAGCATTATGAATAAGTTCAAACCATTTTTAGAGAAACCCTTGTTATGATTATAAACCCTTTTCAAATGAGATCATTCTATGCTCATAACCATAACCCTTAGCCAAATGTGTTTTGCTTTAACGTGCATAAGTTTGATTCATGGTTCGAATGTTGATGAATGTTAAAGGATGAGTTTCTTTGATTGTTAGGAATAGGAGAGTCATGATTTGAATTTCTTTGTGTGATGAGTATGGCTAAGTTCTTTGGAGTATGAGTGTAAACATAGCATTTTAGAACTGTTAACTAGGACATTGAGATGATCCATTTGAAAGGCACCTTTGCAAAAAGTTTAAAACCCCTTTGATTTTTCTAAAAACCTCTCTTCCTTACTTGCTTTTTGTTGCTTGAGGGCAAGCAAGAAGTAAGTTTGGGGGAGTTGATGTTATTGCATATTGCATACATTTTGCATACTAATTAGTTAGTTTTTCATGCATTTGTATCATGTTTTAGGTTAGATTGCATCACTTAGAGTCCTAGAGCATTCTTGCATCAGCATATGCATTTTCCTTGCATTTTGCATTACATTCAGGTTGTTTCTGGCTGCTTTGGAGTCATGGAGGTTCGCGGGCGTGTGGAGGCTGATGTAGCAGTTCGTGGGAGCTCGGAAATATGCTAAGGACCAGTGATCGAGGAGCAGATCGAGCATGGCCGGTCGATCCAGGAGTTGATCGACCAGAAGATCGAGCCAACTAGGCGATTTAAGGAGAATGATCGAGACGGAGATCGAGTGAAGCAATCGATCAATCGGTACGAACGTAAATGACGCCATGCAGAGCGAGAGCCAGATCGAGTACACCACTCGATCCACCCGAAGATCGATACCGAGATCGGATGCAACACTCGATTCGCCGAGGAAGATCGAGATCTGGATCGAGCCAAAGACACGATGCCCGGATGTGATCGAGAAACCCACTCGATCCAGTGGTCGATTTCTGTCCTTTCAACCGTTGTTGGCTGTTAGCGAAGGGGGGACCATTGGATTGTTTGGGCATTTTAGGCAAGGCGGCGAGATGCTTTTTCAACCAATTTTAGATCCTTATCCTTTTTTTCATGTTTTCTCTCTCGTTTTAGCGAATAACACCATTGTTGAACCAGTTTTCTTTTGAAGCTTTTGTATTCGAATCTTTATCTTTTAATCCAGTTTTCCTTTTATGTTTATCGTCTCGTTTCTTCTGCTTTGCTTGATTTACTCTATGTGTAGCGAGTAGTTTACTTTGGGTTCGGGGTTGAGAGGATTAAAGGTTAGAAAGGGTTCGATCTTGGTTTGTTTTCTAAACGTTTTTAAGGCTATCTCTTCTAAGGTGTTGAAAGCCTAATGCTTGAAGACTCTCACGCCAAGAGCTTCTTGATCCGAGAGGTTCCTTACCTTGACAGGATCCAGGAGCCTCGGAAGATCACACCTTAGAGATTAGTTACCCCTTCCCAAAAGCCATGGAAGTTTGGGGGACTAGTTAAGCCATCTACTTGAAATCTGTTTTCCTTGCCTTTCGACCTCTCTTTCCACAAAAAGCCATGGGTTTGGAGGAGAGGATGAAAGAGTGATCTATACCGAAAGCCACGGATAGATCTTGTTTTGTTTTCAAGGCTTAGAGATCCTCACCAAGTGAGTCGATCTAAAGTTTCAAACCCAAGATCGATCCTTTGGAACCCTTTACATGAATCTCAACCCTAGGCCCCTTTCTTTTAGAATCTCTAAGTCTATTTTCATCTTTCGCTTGTTACCTGATAACATCCTGGTCATTAGATTTGTTGTTCTTACGGTTTTAGACGAGATCGATCGTTACTGCTCGATCTAGTGGTCGATCTTGTGGTCGATCCACTAGTCGATTTTTAACAATTCGAAGCTCTTTCCTTTAATTAATCTGTTTGTTTCTCGTGGTAGTTGCTTCCTTTCTAGTTTTTTTAAAATAGGTTTCACTCTGTTTAGGTTGCTGCATCTAGTTCTTAGCTATTTTATCATAAACTGTCTCATTTTGCTTAGATTTGCTTTAGTCCTTGCATTCTCTGTGCATTCTCTATCTCCTAGAAGTGGATTGACACTCTCCTGCTTGCCTTACTACAACATTGCATGCATTAGAGTTTTGATAACCTCTCTGCTGCATAAAACCTGCTTGAGAAAGATAGTTTATCATCATCGTTGCTGATCAGATCCCACAAGTCGTTGGCTTGAGTGAAAGAAGGAAACTCCACTTGCTTTGCATCAGCCTTAAGACCGTAGGCTTGGCAAAGGTCGGTGATGGAGAGATGATAGGCTTGTCTCCTGATCTTGAAGGTGATGTGGCCTTGAGAAGGAGTGGGGAGGCTCGGATTCTCGTAGGTGAACTCCAAAGTGGCCAAGAAGTCCAAGGTTGCCTCGGGATAAGTTGGGCAATCCATTCTCGAGAAGCACCGGAGCCCAATGTTCTTGAGAACCTGATCAAAGTCTCCCAAGATCCCCATCTTAGCTAAAAGATCCCTACTCGCGAACTTTGTGGGATCGAACCTAAGCGTTTCCAGCCGTTTCTCTGCTTGCTTCTTCTCTTTTGTCCATCTGACCGTCTCTTGAACCACTTCCTGAGCTTCTCCTTCTTGTGTTGTTTCTTCTCTCGTTCTCTTTGGAGCCATGGTACCTGAAACACGAATCTCAAGCAAGGGAATGAGTATAGGCGGCGAATATTGAGAGAAAGATAAGGTGAGAAAGAAAAACTTGTAACAATAACCCTAGCTTTTAGGGAATTTATAAAAATTGCAGCTAGATAATAGAGAAGAAAATCTAGAGATAGGATTAAATCTAGAAATTTTCCTAATATCTAGCTAATTCTAAAAATTATTTAAACTTCCTAACAACTAACCATCATCCAAAGCAAATTAAAAGGAAATATTCTAAAAAAAAATTCAACAATTTGAACCGAAAATACCTTTGCAAAGATGAAAGCAATTGTTATCAACCTTTAGAAATAGAAAATCACACTCTCTCTTTCTTTAGAAAACTCGAAATACAAATGAGAGAGAGTGTGTGGTTGCGTGGGAATATAAAAGCTAACAAAAGTGCAAAACCATGGGCAAGACAAGTGATTTCTGACAAAAGTGTGGTCAATGCACATCTTTCATGGTCAAAGATGCTTGCCTTGACCACAATTCAAATTTAAAAACAGGAGGGAAAGAAGAAACGAGGGAAATAATTTACTTACCTCGGCACGAGATCGAGTCCATTTGGTCGATCTAAGACTCGATCTCATGCCCATGTTGACTAGGATCGAGAGGTTTGATCGACCAGGGACTCGATTCAGATTGCATGAGTCTTAGATCGATTGTACCCTCTTGTTCCATAATTTTTGGTCACTTAGGCTGTGCTTCTTGGATCGAGCCACGTGATCGATTTGAGGGTCGTTTGGGCTTAGATCGAGTGGCAGATTGAGTAGACTGATCGTTCTAACCTCGAGGATCGAGTGAGGTCAGTCGATCTACAACTCGTTTGCATTTCAAGCTAAACGTATGGGTGGTTTATCTTCTCATGATCGACTGACTCACTCGATTGTCTACTCGATCTCATCTAGATCGACTGACTCCTCTCGATTCACTAGCTCGATCTAGTAAAGATCGAGCTAGGATAAGTCGATCTAGCACTCGATCTCTAGCTTATACTTAGCTCTTCTCGTCTCTTTTGTCTCTAAGAACATGGTCTACAATCCCTCATCCTTTCACCTACACACTTAAACATAAAAAGCATAAAACTGAAATAGAAAGAAAGCAAAAATATGTACAAGATAGACATGGGAATGCATCCCAAGTGCGCTTTCTTTAACGCCTTTAGCTAGACTTTACTTGGTTTAGGCCTGAGGTGGGTCTTGGAGAAGCATAGTGGTGCTCTCCAAGAGACTTTCAAACACTTTGTTGATGAAGTGGCTGCCCCCATCACTGATCACTACTTTTGGGACTCCAAACCGTGGGAAGATGATGGTCTTGAAGAGCTTGATCACCACTTTTGCATCGTTTGTTGGGGAAGCTATAGCCTCAACCCACTTAGACACATAATCAACAGCCACCAAGATGAATTTTTTGCCGTAAGAAGATGGGAATGGACCCATAAAGTCTATCCCCCATGCGTCAAAGACATCAACTTCAAAGATTGGCACCTGAGGCATCTCATTCCTTTTCGTGATGTTTCCAGCTCTTTGACATGCTTCACAAGACTTAACAAACTCATGAGCATCTTTGAATAGCGATGGCCACCAAAAACCGGCTTGTAAGACCTTTGTTGCCGTCTTGAAAGAAGCGAAATGTCCTCCATATGACAAACCGTGGCAATGTAGAAGGATTTCTTGTGCCTCCTCTCTTGAAACACATCTTCTATACAAGCTGTGTACTCCCCTCTTGTACAAGTAAGGCTCGTCCCAAAAATTCTCATGAACTTCTTCTTGTGGTAGTGGTCAAGATGAGAAGGTTCCTCTCCACAAGCTAAGAAGTTCACTATATAAGCATACCAAGGCAGGTTCTCCTCTCTTAAAGCCAAAACATCTTCAAACTGATCCTCTAGCCGTGTACAAACAACCGTGTTGATCATCATGAGTTGCTCTTCAGAAAGTGAATCATCCAAGGGTAAGGCTTCATTCACTCTCATCCTAGAGAGGTGATCAGCAACACCATTCTCTATCCCCTTCTTGTCTTTTATCTCCATATCAAACTCTTGTAGAAGAAGAATCTACCTTAAGAGCCTCGGTTTGGTATCCTTCTTAGAGTAGATATACCTCAAAGCAGCATGATCCGTGTATACAACAACCTTAGAGCCCACCAAGTATGATCTGAACTTCTCAAAAGCAAACACAACGGCCGGCAGATGCTTCTCGGTTGTAGCATATCTCACTTGCGTGTCATCCAAGGTACGACTAGCGTAGTAGATAAAATGCAATCTCTTATCCTTCCTCTGCCCTAGAACAGCCTGCACGGCGTAGTCGCTCGCGTCACTCATGATCTCGAACGGTAAGCTCCAATCTGGTGCTTGTACTATAGGTACCGTGACAAGAGCCTCCTTGATGGTCTTGAAAGCATGAAGACATTCCTCATCAAAGACAAAGTCAGCTTCTATGCATAACAACCGTGTAAGAGGGCGAGCTATCTTGGAGAAATCCTTGATAAACCGTCTGTAGAAGCCAGCGTGCCCCAAGAAACTCCTTATCCCTTTGACATTAACCGACGGCTCAAGACTCAACATGACTTCAATCTTTGCTTTGTCAACCTCTATCCCTTGCTCAGATATCTTGTGACCGAGTACAATCCCTTCCTTCACCATGAAGTGACACTTCTCCCAGTTCAGCACCAAGTTTGTCTCCTCACATCTCTTAAGTACCTTGCAAAGATTCAACAAACAAGCAGAAAAAGACGCACTATATACAGAGAAGTAATACATAAACACTTCTACCATATCTTCTATAAGATCAGAGAAGATCGACATCATGCAACGCTGGAATGTTGCTGGTGCATTACACAATCCAATTGGCATCCTTCGATATGCGCAGGTGCCATAAGGGCATGTAAAAGTCGTCTTCTCTTGATCGTTAGGATGGATTGGTATTTGAAAGAAACCACTATAACCATCAGGAAAGCAATAATATGGATGATTAGCAAGTCTTTCAAGCATCTGATCAATAAAAAGAAGAGGAAAATGATCCTTTCTAGTATCTGAATTAAGCTTCCTACAGTCTATACACATTCGGTGACCAGTTATGGTTCTTGTAGGAATCAATTCATCTTTTTCATTCTTAATAACCGTGATCCCTCCCTTCTTAGGCACCACGTGGACAGGAGAAACCCACGTGCTGTCACTGATGGGGTATATCACGTCAGCCTCTAACAATTTCAGAATCTCTTCTTAACTACTTCTTTCAAATTCGGGTTTAAGTGTCTTTGATGTTCAGTAGAAGAAGAGTTCTCATTATCTAAATGAATCCTATGAGTGCAAAGCATTGGTGAAAGGCCCTTGATGTCACTTAGAGAGTACCCAATGGCCTTCCTATACTTTCTCAGCTCATTAAGGAGCGAGTGCAACTCATCATCACTCAAGTTTTCATTCACAATCACGGGATAAGTCTCATTAAGCCCTAAGAAAGCATACTTTAGCCCTTTTGGGAGCTCCTTTAGGTCCACCTTTGAGGCTAGCAGCTCGCTCCAGTCCTCCTTGTGGCTTGTGTTGACGTTCCCGTCCTCAGTAGCCTCCTTAGAACCCGAGACATGAGCCTTAAGACTGCTTTCTTGAACCGTTGTCTCCTCTGAGATCGAGTCATTCAGTCGATCTTCCACTCGTTCTGGTCCAGATCGAGTAACTTCACTCGATTCACTTACTTGATTTGATGTGGATCGAGCAGGAGATCGAGTCCCCGTCTCGTTCTCTGAACTAATCGATTGGCTTCTCTCGATCTTCCCATCGATTGTTTTGCTGGATCGACCACCTTCCTCGATCTTATTGTCGATCTTGATCCTGGATCGAGTGAGCTCGTCGATTTCCTGATCGATCTAGGCATCCGCCTTCATCTTCCTTCACAACTTTCCTAGAATCGAGAAGATGAACGTATTCATGAGTCTGATCACTCAGGAAACCAAACTCTCCATGCTCCTTTGTCAAGGCAAGCTGCAAGTGATCTTCTTGTGCTAACTCCTCAAGCAACTCATCGGCCAAAGCGTCTAGAGTCTCAATGTAGAAAGCTTGTCCTCCAATGGTTGGTTTCTTCAAGACTTCGTTAATATCAATGTCCAACTTGATGTCCTTGCCCAAGTATAGAGAAATCTTGCCATTCTTGACATCAATGATTGCTCCAGCGGTTGCAAGAAATGGTCTTCCAAGGATTAGAGGATCCTTTGGCTCTTCATCCATCTCTAAAACAACAAAATCGGTTGGCACATTAACCCCACTGATTCTCACGGGCAAATCCTCAAGCATACCCACAGGAAGATTTATGCTTCTGTCAGCTAGCACCAGAAAGATCCTACACTCATTAAACCTTGTGAAACCGAGCTTCTTTGCTATAGAATGGGGCATGAGGTTTATACTTGCACCAAGATCACACAAAGAGCTTTGAAACGTCAAGGGACCGAGTGCACATGGTATGGTGAACGATCCTGGATCTCCAAACTTCTTAGGAACAATCTCTTTGTGAATAATAGCGCTGCACTCTTCACTCAACACCAAAACCTCTTGACTTTCCTTAGTATTCTTAGTAAGAGCGTCTTTGAAAAAATTTGCACACTTAGGCATCATGGCCAAACAGTCCACCAAAGGTAGCTTGATCTCAACATCCTTCAAATGCTTCTCAATGACTGCTCTATCCTTCTCTAGAAGCTGTTTCTTGAACCATCCAGGAAAAGGAAGCTTCGACTTGTATGGTGGAGGAACAAATGCATCTTTCTCTTTGCCCACCTCCTCTACTTTCTTCTCTACAACAGCTTCCTTACCCTTCCTTGGTTTCTTAATCCACACATTATCAAAGGTGATCTCCTCATCATTTGAAAGCTTACCCACAGGAAGATTTATGCTTCTGTCAGCTAGCACCAGAGAGATCCTACACTCATTAAACCTTGTGAAACCGAGCTTCTTTGCTATGGAATGGGGCATGAGGTTTATACTTGCACCAAGATCACACAAAGAGCTTTGAAACGTCAAGGGACCGAGTGCACATGGTATGGTGAACGATCCTGGATCTCTAAACTTCTTAGGAACAATCTCTTTGTGAATAATAGCGCTGCACTCTTCACTCAACACCAAAAACCTCTTGACTTTCCTTAGTATTCTTAGTAAGAGCGTCTTTGAAAAAATTTGCACACTTAGGCATCATGGCCAAACAATCCACCAAAGGTAGCTTGATCTCAACATCCTTCAAATGCTTCTCAAAGACTGCTCTATCCTTCTCTAGAAGCTGTTTCTTGAACCATCCAGGAAAAGGAAGCTTCGGCTTGTATGGTGGAGGAACAAATGCATCTTTCTCTTTGCCCACCTCCTCTACTTTCTTCTCTACAACAGCTTCCTTACCCTTCCTACACATTATCAAAGGTGATCTCCTCATCATTTGAAAGCTTACACCCCCCCTAGGTGCAACTCTCGGTGGTAGCTCCTTTCCACTTCATAAGGTAATAGTATTTGCATACTCTTTGGGATTCTGCTCACACTTGCCCGGTAAGCTGTTCTCTAACCGCTTGTACTAGCCTTTCCTTTCTCTAACTGCTTGATCTTGTTGTTCAGATTGGTTATCTGTGTTGAGACATCAGTAAGAGAAGAATCTAGCCGGTTGTTCATCTCAGCAAACTTCTGATTAGTTGAAGCTTGACCTTGAAGCAACTGTTGGAACATTGCTTGTACCGGATCTTGAGCTCCGGGTTTCATCTGTTGTTGTTGTGGAACAAAGCCGGGAGGAAACATATGAGTGTATCCTTTGATGCCTTGCTGTTGCTGCTGACCCTGGAAGTTCCCTTGCCTTTGCCCTTGAAAGCCACTATTCTGTTGAAAAGCCTTGTTGTAAGGAATAAATGGCTTTGTTTGCTGAGGGGGATACACCTGATCATTTGGATTCTCAACGTTGGTGCTATGGTAGGAGAGATTGTTCATGCCCTGGTAGCCTTGCGAATAGCCCTGTGGCTTGTTGTAGTTCTGACCAGCAACCCAATTAGCTTCCTCTTCTTGGCATTGCTCAAGCTCATCTAAGACATCCGCGGCTTTTCCAACAAAATGCACTTGTTTTTGGTTGGCAAGGACAAGCTTATCAATCTTCTCATGCAAAGAGTTCATTTATTTCTTGTGAGCTTCAAGATCAGCTCCTCTTGGTGCGCGGTCATAGTCCTCTGAATAGTTCCCATCACTCAATGCCAAATTCTCTATGATTTCTATACCTTCTTCCACTTCTTGGCCAAGAAAGTTTCCTTTGCTTGCCGTGTCAAGGAGCAATCTGATATATGGAAGAGCTCCACGGTATATTGTACTCAAGAGTGTCTCTTCACTGAATCTATGGTGAGGACAAGCTATAGTGTAATCCTGAAACGCTCCATTGCTTCATTGAATGTCTCATTCTGCCTTTGAGTGAAGCCACTAATCTCACTTCTCAACCGAGCTGTTATTGTGCTTGAGAAAAACTTTGATAGAAAAGCTTTCTTACAGTCAGCCCAAGAAGTAATAGTGCCTTGTGGAAGAGTCTTCTCCCAATGTCGAGCTTTGTCACCAAGGGAGAAGGGAAAACAACCGCAACTTGAAGCTGTCCTCCGAGATACCATTTATCTTCAACATCCCACAAATCTGCTCAAAGTTGTCTAGATGCGCCAATGGGTCTTCCAAAGCTACCCATGAAACTTGTTATTTTGCACCATCCGAACAAACCCTGGATTGATCTCGAAGTTATTGTTTTGGACTGGTGGAGGAGTAATCCCAAAGCGGTTATGATGTGTATAAGGAGCATCTCCAGCGCCAATGATTCGAGGTGGTCTAGCTGCGTTGTTGGGGTTTCCATTGCCCCTTCCTACAGCACCGTGAGCTGGTGGAGGTCCCTCAGGATGTTCTTGCTCAGCCATACTTTCAAAGTCAACTGTACCAGCTTACACAATCTCTTCAAAGGCTTGAGCTTGCTCTCTTGCTCTTCTTGTTCTTGAACTTCCGAGTTGGTGAATATTGTCCAGGGGTTTAAGTAGATTCATGTACCTGAAAGATACAAGTGTGAAGAGAAAGAGATTAGTAACCAAAATCAAAGTAAAGGCTTAGTCTTTACTAAACCCCAAATCCTAATGCTTCTTAACAATCCTAAGACGGCAACGGCGCCATTTGATAAACAGGATTTTAGCAAGTCAGAATATCAAATCCCAAACCACAACAATGATGTAGTATAGCAGTAAGGGTATCAATCCAACCTAGGAAGCAGGAAGAACACTAGGAATGCAAGGGTGAAGCAAATCTAAGCAAGTCGGGAAAATGATTGGTAAAATCGAAGAAAACTAAATGCAACGACCAAATGAGATGCAAAACTATTTTAAAATCCCTGGAAGAGGGTTAACTACTACTAGGAAAAAGCAGAAGATTAAAAATGCAACTCTACTAAGAACTAAAAATCGACCACTGAATCGGGTAAAACAGATCTATCTAACAACTTAAAGACGATGACTTCAAATGAACAAAGATGCAAGCTTTATGACAAGAGAATGACAAACAGAGGTTTTAAAATGCTAAAAGAGGGTTCAGGGTCGAGGGTCATATTCAAGAGTGTTCAAAGATTCAAGCTTTGGTTTGAAAACACATAGATCTACTCATTGATGAGCTTTCTCTAAGCCTTGAAAACAAAACAAGAACCATCCATGGTGTGTGGTATGATTCACTTCCTCAATCTCTTCTCCAAACCCATGGAGTTTGATGGAAAAAGAGATCAAAGAGCAAGAAAAAAAGATTTCAATCTATGGCCTAACTAACCTTCTCTACATCCATGGCGTTTGAGAGAGGGTCGATTAGTCTCTAGGACTTGGTTTTCTAGGATATCTGAATCTGGTCAGGGTAAGACAGCTTTGGAATCATAGAGATCTTTTCCAAGACTCTCTAAGCCTTAAGACCCCAAGATCCTAGAAGAGAAAGAATGAAGAACAATAAAAACACAAAACTTAAACCTCTTAAACCCTTGAATCGCCTCAACCCTTTACCCTAAGGAGAACTACTCGCTACTCATGTTTGAAATCGGTTTAATTGAAATGAAAGAAGGACTAAGCATGATTAAGCGATTGATTAAGGAAAATACTTAGATTAATACAAGATTAAAAAGTTCTAAAACATAAAAAGCTTCAAAGGTTCAACAATGGCTGATATCGCCACCAAAACGAAGAACAGAAAAAGCAAAAGCAAAATGTAGAATCCTGAAAATGATAGCCGCCTCTTGCCTAAAATGGCCAAATAGCTGGGTCCCCCCCCCCCCCCCCCCCCCCCCCCCCCCCCCCCCCCCTCTACGCTCCAAAAGCGGTTAAAGTACCCGAGATCGATTTTGAGATCGATCAGTGCACTCGATCGTCTTCAGGAATCGCCTTTTACTGCTCGATCTGCAAGTCGATCTGGTTGGATGGATCGGGTACTTCGTCCGATCTTCTACTCGATCCTTGGATGATCGAGTCGTGGTCTCGATCCGGTTCTCGTTCTGCATGGCGTTATTTACGTCCGTACTCCAGATCGATCTCCTCTCTCGATCTCAGTCTCGATCTTTCCTCTTGAATCGACTTGGGTCACTCGATCTTCTGATCGATCTCATCTAGATTGACCTGCCTTGCTCGATCCTCTACTCGATCTCGGGTCCTTTGCATCCATGGTTGAGTTCTCCAAGTGTCCACGAGCTTCGTTTTGATCCACCTCACGTCCACATAACCTCCACAACTCCAGAGTGCTCTAAACAACCTCATAATGATGCAAAAGTGCAAGAAATATGCAAAATGCGAATGCAAAGAGACCTAGGACCTAAAATGCAGCAAATGGAACAAACTAGCCTATAATGCAAGATGAATGCATTAAAAACTATCCTAAATGCATGCAAAATATGCAAAATATATGGTAATATCATGGATAATAGCAAAGGAGGGCGAATGTTGTTCTTAAGAGATGGTTGTACACATGGTGAGCTTCTTGGAATGGTGCAAGAGGATTATATGCTGGAAAAAGAAACAAAGGTGGAATAATACAGTTCCTCCAAGTGCAAGCAACATGGTCATACTCGCCCCTATTGTGTAAGTTAATCTTTACATTGTACTTGTTGTGTATTGTTTTATCTCCTGCCAAGTCGTTATGTAGTCTCATTTTATTATGTAGAGATTCGATGATTGTGCTGATTGAATCTGAACAAGTGGAGAAGTCTGCTATGTACTAGAAGTCTACTAAAGACAAGAGAAGTCTACACAGTTGATAAGTTATGTAATATAAATGGGGGAAATATCCCTCTGGATCACCTTTACGTTATGTAAAATTAATGTCTTGAAGAAGTCTACTCGAGACAGGAGAAGTCTACTTCAAAAGTCTACTTGAGACAAGAGAAGTCTACTCGGTTGACAAGTTATGTAATATAAATGGAGGAAATGTCCCTCTGAATCACCTTTGAGTTATGTAAAATTAATGTTTTTAAGAAGTCTACTCGAGACAAGAGAAGTCTACTCAAGAAGTCTACTCGAGACAGGAGAAGTCTACTCGGTTGACAAGTTATGTCATATAAATGGGGGAAATGTTCCTCTGAATTACCTTTAATTTATGTAAAATTAATGACTTTAAGAAGTCTACTCGAGACAGGAGAAGTTTACTCGAGAAGTTTACTCGAGGCAGAGAAGTCTACTCGGTTGACAAGAGAAGTCTACTCGAGACAAGAGAAGTCTACTAGAGAAGTCTAATCGAGAAGTCTGAATATGAAGTATGATAGTGAAGTCTATTTTGTAGAATATATAAACATACATAATTTAGGAATATGTTATAAAACATTCAATGAAATTCAACATTACATAGAAAATAGCCTTATAAACAAACAAACATTTAAGGATCACTGATTATAAATCTTAAAATTGGCATAGGAAATCACTACTAAACTAAAATATCTGAAAATATGTCTGCAACTGAAGTCTGCTTGAGAAGTCTGCTCGAGAAGTCTGCTCGAGAAGTCTGCTCGAGAAGTCTACTCGAGAAGTCTACTTGGGAAGTCTATTCGAGAAGTCTACTCGAGAAGTCTACTTAGGAAATCTACTCGAGAAGTCTACTGGAAATCTCCTCCTTGTTCGGCAATATGCACACCCGCTTCTCATTCTCGCAATCATAGAATAGATAAGCAAAGAAGCCCTCAGCTGGCGTGCGTCCCAATCTATCTGTGTTCCTTATATAGATCTCATCCATGTAGGCTCTTTCTGCGCAAGGAACGAAATCAGGAAGTGGCACACCGGCTTGAACAAACATCAGGGTGAGGAAGCCTCCTATCAGCGCTGAACCCGCCTTGCATCTCATCGCCCATGCCTTGTACTTCATCAAAGAAGCAGCTAGGATGCAACCGTAGTTAACATCATCTCCGAGCTCGTCCTCCATTGGCTCGTCGTTCTCCTTGGGTTCATATAGAAGATGCTTAACGCCTAGGAACAAGAAACACAACTCGTTCTCGGTGACTGTAGGAGCCACGAACTGTCCACTGAAGGTGTTGGCGATGAGCTTGAGAGTGTATCTCAGCACGGGACTGTGGACTCTCTTGATCTTGGCCGTGTTCGCCTTGTAGTCATCTGATGTGAGAAAAAGGGTAGACTCTTAAGTGGTGAGTGAGGATTAAATTTTTTAAATGAGAGGGGTATAGGATCATTTGATAGTTTACATGGGTAGATGAGAATCTAATCATGTATGCATAAATTGTCTTTACCTTTAGCATTATGAATAAGTTCAAACCATTTTTAGAGAAACCCTTGTTATGATTATAAACCCTTTTCAAATGAGATCATTCTATGCTCATAACCATAACCCTTAGCCAAATGTGTTTTGCTTTAACGTGCATAAGTTTGATTCATGGTTCGAATGTTGATGAATGTTAAAGGATGAGTTTCTTTGATTGTTAGGAATAGGAGAGTCATGATTTGAATTTCTTTGTGTGATGAGTATGGCTAAGTTCTTTGGAGTATGAGTGTAAACATAGCATTTTAGAACTGTTAACTAGGACATTGAGATGATCCATTTGAAAGGCACCTTTGCAAAAAGTTTAAAACCCCTTTGATTTTTCTAAAAACCTCTCTTCCTTACTTGCTTTTTGTTGCTTGAGGGCAAGCAAGAAGTAAGTTTGGGGGAGTTGATGTTATTGCATATTGCATACATTTTGCATACTAATTAGTTAGTTTTCATGCATTTGTATCATGTTTTAGGTTAGATTGCATCACTTAGAGTCCTAGAGCATTCTTGCATCAGCATATGCATTTTCCTTGCATTTTGCATTACATTCAGGTTGTTTCTGGCTGCTTTGGAGTCATGGAGGTTCGCGGGCGTGTGGAGGCTGATGTAGCAGTTCGTGGGAGCTCGGAAATATGCTAAGGACCAGTGATCGAGGAGCAGATCGAGCATGGCCGGTCGATCCAGGAGTTGATCGACCAGAAGATCGAGCCAACTAGGCGATTCAAGGAGAATGATCGAGACGGAGATCGAGTGAAGCAATCGATCAATCGGTACGAACGTAAATGATGCCATGCAGAGCGAGAGCCAGATCGAGTACACCACTCGATCCACCCGAAGATCGATACCGAGATCGGATGCAACACTCGATTCGCCGAGGAAGATCGAGACCTGGATCGAGCCAAAGACACGATGCCCGGATGTGATCGAGAAACCCACTCGATCCAGTGGTCGATTTCTGTCTTTTCAACCGTTGTTGGCTGTTAGCGAAGGGGGGACCATTGGATTGTTTGGGCATTTTAGGCAAGGCGGCGAGATGCTTTTTCAACCAATTTTAGATCCTTATCCTTTTTTTCATGTTTTCTCTCTCGTTTTAGCGAATAACACCATTGTTGAACCAGTTTTCTTTTGAAGCTTTTGTATTCGAATCTTTATCTTTTAATCCAGTTTTCCTTTTATGTTTATCGTCTCGTTTCTTCTGCTTTGTTTGATTTACTCTATGTGTAGCGAGTAGTTTACTTTGGGTTCGGGGTTGAGAGGATTAAAGGTTAGAAAGGGTTCGATCTTGGTTTGTTTTCTAAACGTTTTTAAGGCTATCTCTTCTAAGGTGTTGAAAGCCTAATGCTTGAAGACTCTCACGCCAAGAGCTTCTTGATCCGAGAGGTTCCTTACCTTGACAGGATCCAGGAGCCTCGGAAGATCACACCTTAGAGATTAGTTACCCCTTCCCAAAAGCCATGGAAGTTTGGGGGACTAGTTAAGCCATCTACTTGAAATCTGTTTTCCTTGCCTTTCGACCTCTCTTTCCACAAAAAGCCATGGGTTTGGAGGAGAGGATGAAAGAGTGATCTATACCGAAAGCCACGGATAGATCTTGTTTTGTTTTTCAAGGCTTAGAGATCCTCACCAAGTGAGTCGATCTAAAGTTTCAAACCCAAGATCGATCCTTTGGAACCCTTTACATGAATCTCAACCCTAGGCCCCTTTCTTTTAGAATCTCTAAGTCTATTTTCATCTTTTGCTTGTTACCTGATAACATCCTGGTCATTAGATTTGTTGTTCTTACGGTTTTAGACGAGATCGATCGTTACTGCTCGATCTAGTGGTCGATCTTGTGGTCGATCCACTAGTCGATTTTTAACAATTCGAAGCTCTTTCCTTTAATTAATCTGTTTGTTTCTCGTGGTAGTTGCTTCCTTTCTAGTTTTTTTAAAATAGGTTTCACTCTGTTTAGGTTGCTGCATCTAGTTCTTAGCTATTTTATCATAAACTGTCTCATTTTGCTTAGATTTGCTTTAGTCCTTGCATTCTCTGTGCATTCTCTATCTCCTAGAAGTGGATTGACACTCTCCTGCTTGCCTTACTACAACATTGCATGCATTAGAGTTTTGATAACCTCTCTGCTGCATAAAACCTGCTTGAGAAAGATAGTTTATCATCATCGTTGCTGATCAGATCCCACAAGTCGTTGGCTTGAGTGAAAGAAGGAAACTCCACTTGCTTTGCATCAGCCTTAAGACCGTAGGCTTGGCAAAGGTCGGTGATGGAGAGATGATAGGCTTGTCTCCTGATCTTGAAGGTGATGTGGCCTTGAGAAGGAGTGGGGAGGCTCGGATTCTCGTAGGTGAACTCCAAAGTGGCCAAGAAGTCCAAGGTTGCCTCGGGATAAGTTGGGCAATCCATTCTCGAGAAGCACCGGAGCCCAATGTTCTTGAGAACCTGATCAAAGTCTCCCAAGATCCCCATCTTAGCTAAAAGATCCCTACTCGCGAACTTTGTGGGATCGAACCTAAGCGTTTCCAGCCGTTTCTCTGCTTGCTTCTTCTCTTTTGTCCATCTGACCGTCTCTTGAACCACTTCCTGAGCTTCTCCTTCTTGTGTTGTTTCTTCTCTCGTTCTCTTTGGAGCCATGGTACCTGAAACACGAATCTCAAGCAAGGGAATGAGTATAGGCGGCGAATATTGAGAGAAAGATAAGGTGAGAAAGAAAAACTTGTAACAATAACCCTAGCTTTTAGGGAATTTATAAAAATTGCAGCTAGATAATAGAGAAGAAAATCTAGAGATAGGATTAAATCTAGAAATTTTCCTAATATCTAGCTAATTCTAAAAATTATTTAAACTCCCTAACAACTAACCATCATCCAAAGCAAATTAAAAGGAAATATTCTAAAAAAATTCAACAATTTGAACCGAAAATACCTTTGCAAAGATGAAAGCAATTGTTATCAACCTTTAGAAATAGAAAATCACACTCTCTCTTTCTTTAGAAAACTCGAAATACAAATGAGAGAGAGTGTGTGGTTGCGTGGGAATATAAAAGCTAACAAAAGTGCAAAACCATGGGCAAGACAAGTGATTTCTGACAAAAGTGTGGTCAATGCACATCTTTCATGGTCAAAGATGCTTGCCTTGACCACAATTCAAATTTAAAAACAGGAGGGAAAGAAGAAACGAGGGAAATAATTTACTTACCTCGGCACGAGATCGAGTCCATTTGGTCGATCTAAGACTCGATCTCATGCCCATGTTGACTAGGATCGAGAGGTTTGATCGACCAGGGACTCGATTCAGATTGCATGAGTCTTAGATCGATTGTACCCTCTTGTTCCATAATTTTTGGTCACTTAGGCTGTGCTTCTTGGATCGAGCCACGTGATCGATTTGAGGGTCGTTTGGGCTTAGATCGAGTGGCAGATTGAGTAGACTGATCGTTCTAACCTCGAGGATCGAGTGAGGTCAGTCGATCTACAACTCGTTTGCATTTCAAGCTAAACGTATGGGTGGTTTATCTTCTCATGATCGACTGACTCACTCGATTGTCTACTCGATCTCATCTAGATCGACTGACTCCTCTCGATTCACTAGCTCGATCTAGTAAAGATCGAGCTAGGATAAGTCGATCTAGCACTCGATCTCTAGCTTATACTTAGCTCTTCTCGTCTCTTTTGTCTCTAAGAACATGGTCTACAATCCCTCATCCTTTCACCTACACACTTAAACATAAAAAGCATAAAACTGAAATAGAAAGAAAGCAAAAATATGTACAAGATAGACATGGGAATGCATCCCAAGTGCGCTTTCTTTAACGCCTTTAGCTAGACTTTACTTGGTTTAGGCCTGAGGTGGGTCTTGGAGAATCATAGTGGTGCTCTCCTTACTGCAATCACTCGCCAAGTAGGGCTTGACTCTGTGCCCATTAATAATGAAAGCATTACTGCTCTTGCGAACCAATGTAACCGCTCCATAGGGTAGAACCTCCTTGATCTCAAACGGTTCACACCATATAGATTTGAGCTTTCCAGGGAACAGCTTCAACCTCGAGTCGTAGAGTAGCACCAGACTGACTTCTCTTAACTCCTTATGAACCAGCTTCTTGTCATGAACCGCCTTGGTCCTCTCCTTGTAGATCTTAGCACTTTCGTAGGCTTCTAACTGTAGCTCATCTAGCTCATGTAGTTGAATCAACCTCTTCTCTTGCGCCGTCTTGAGACTGAAGTTCAGCTGCTTCACGGCCCACAGTGCTCTATGCTCCAACTCAACAGGAAGATGACATGCCTTGCCGTATAGAAGAGTGAAGGGAGTGGTGCCTATAGGAGTCTTGAAAGCGGTCCGGTAAGCCCATAGAGCATCATCTAGTTTAACCGCCCAATCCTTCCAAGTTGTTCCCACTGTCCTCTCTAATATAGCTTTGATCTGTCTTTTAGAGACCTCTACTTACCCACTAGATTGTGGGTGATAAGGTGTTTCTACCTTGTGCTTCACACCATACTTCTTCAAGAGACTTTCAAACACTTTGTTGATGAAGTGGCTGCCCCCATCACTGATCACTACTTTTGGGACTCCAAACCGTGGGAAGATGATGGTCTTGAAGAGCTTGATCACCACTTTTGCATCGTTTGTTGGGGAAGCTATAGCCTCAACCCACTTAGACACATAATCAACAGCCATCAAGATGAATTTTTTGCCGTAAGAAGATGGGAATGGACCCATAAAGTCTATCCCCCATGCGTCAAAGACATCAACTTCAAAGATTGGCACCTGAGGCATCTCATTCCTTTTCGTGATGTTTCCAGCTCTTTGACATGCTTCACAAGACTTAACAAACTCATGAGCATCTTTGAATAGCGATGGCCACCAAAAACCGGCTTGTAAGACCTTTGTTGCCGTCTTGAAAGAAGCGAAATGTCCTCCATATGACAAACCGTGGCAATGTAGAAGGATTTCTTGTGCCTCCTCTCTTGAAACACATCTTCTATACAAGCTGTGTACTCCCCTCTTGTACAAGTAAGGCTCGTCCCAAAAATAATGAGAGATGTCTCTCATGAACTTCTTCTTGTGGTAGTGGTCAAGATGAGAAGGTTCCTCTCCACAAGCTAAGAAGTTCACTATATAAGCATACCAAGGCAGGTTCTCCTCTCTTAAAGCCAAAACATCTTCAAACTGATCCTCTAGCCGTGTACAAACAACCGTGTTGATCATCATGAGTTGCTCTTCAGAAAGTGAATCATCCAAGGGTAAGGCTTCATTCACTCTCATCCTAGAGAGGTGATCAGCAACACCATTCTCTATCCCCTTCTTGTCTTTTATCTCCATATCAAACTCTTGTAGAAGAAGAATCTACCTTAAGAGCCTCGGTTTGGTATCCTTCTTAGAGTAGATATACCTCAAAGCAGCATGATCCGTGTATACAACAACCTTAGAGCCCACCAAGTATGATCTGAACTTCTCAAAAGCAAACACAACGGCCGGCAGATGCTTCTCGGTTGTAGCATATCTCACTTGCGTGTCATCCAAGGTACGACTAGCGTAGTAGATAAAATGCAATCTCTTATCCTTCCTCTGCCCTAGAACAGCCTGCACGGCGTAGTCGCTCGCGTCACTCATGATCTCGAACGGTAAGCTCCAATCTGGTGCTTGTACTATAGGTACCGTGACAAGAGCCTCCTTGATGGTCTTGAAAGCATGAAGACATTCCTCATCAAAGACAAAGTCAGCTTCTATGCATAACAACCGTGTAAGAGGGCGAGCTATCTTGGAGAAATCCTTGATAAACCGTCTGTAGAAGCCAGCGTGCCCCAAGAAACTCCTTATCCCTTTGACATTAACCGACGGCTCAAGACTCAACATGACTTCAATCTTTGCTTTGTCAACCTCTATCCCTTGCTCAGATATCTTGTGACCGAGTACAATCCCTTCCTTCACCATGAAGTGACACTTCTCCCAGTTCAGCACCAAGTTTGTCTCCTCACATCTCTTAAGTACCTTGCAAAGATTCAACAAACAAGCAGAAAAAGACGCACTATATACAGAGAAGTAATACATAAACACTTCTACCATATCTTCTATAAGATCAGAGAAGATCGACATCATGCAACGCTGGAATGTTGCTGGTGCATTACACAATCCAATTGGCATCCTTCGATATGCGCAGGTGCCATAAGGGCATGTAAAAGTCGTCTTCTCTTGATCGTTAGGATGGATTGGTATTTGAAAGAAACCACTATAACCATCAGGAAAGCAATAATATGGATGATTAGCAAGTCTTTCAAGCATCTGATCAATAAAAAGAAGAGGAAAATGATCCTTTCTAGTATCTGAATTAAGCTTCCTACAGTCTATACACATTCGGTGACCAGTTATGGTTCTTGTAGGAATCAATTCATCTTTTTCATTCTTAATAACCGTGATCCCTCCCTTCTTAGGCACCACGTGGACAGGAGAAACCCACGTGCTGTCACTGATGGGGTATATCACGTCAGCCTCTAACAATTTCAGAATCTCTTTCTTAACTACTTCTTTCAAATTCGGGTTTAAGTGTCTTTGATGTTCAGTAGAAGAAGAGTTCTCATTATCTAAATGAATCCTATGAGTGCAAAGCATTGGTGAAAGGCCCTTGATGTCACTTAGAGAGTACCCAATGGCCTTCCTATACTTTCTCAGCTCATTAAGGAGCGAGTGCAACTCATCATCACTCAAGTTTTCATTCACAATCACGGGATAAGTCTCATTAAGCCCTAAGAAAGCATACTTTAGCCCTTTTGGGAGCTCCTTTAGGTCCACCTTTGAGGCTAGCAGCTCGCTCCAGTCCTCCTTGTGGCTTGTGTTGACGTTCCCGTCCTCAGTAGCCTCCTTAGAACCCGAGACATGAGCCTTAAGACTGCTTTCTTGAACCGTTGTCTCCTCTGAGATCGAGTCATTCAGTCGATCTTCCACTCGTTCTGGTCCAGATCGAGTAACTTCACTCGATTCACTTACTTGATTTGATGTGGATCGAGCAGGAGATCGAGTCCCCGTCTCGTTCTCTGAACTAATCGATTGGCTTCTCTCGATCTTCCCATCGATTGTTTTGCTGAATCGACCACCTTCCTCGATCTTATTATCGATCTTGATCCTGGATCGAGTGAGCTCGTCGATTTCCTGATCGATCTAGGCATCCGCCTTCATCTTCCTTCACAACTTTCCTAGAATCGAGAAGATGAACGTATTCTTGAGTCTGATCACTCAGGAAACCAAACTCTCCATGCTCCTTTGTCAAGGCAAGCTGCAAGTGATCTTCTTGTGCTAACTCCTCAAGCAACTCATCGGCCAAAGCGTCTAGAGTCTCAATGTAGAAAGCTTGTCCTCCAATGGTTGGTTTCTTCAAGACTTCATTAATATCAATGTCCAACTTGATGTCCTTGCCCAAGTATAGAGAAATCTTGCCATTCTTGACATCAATGATTGCTCCAGCGGTTGCAAGAAATGGTCTTCCAAGGATTAGAGGATCCTTTGGCTCTTCATCCATCTCTAAAACAACAAAATCGGTTGGCACATTAACCCCACTGATTCTCACGGGCAAATCCTCAAGCATACCCACAGGAAGATTTATGCTTCTGTCAGCTAGCACCAGAAAGATCCTACACTCATTAAACCTTGTGAAACCGAGCTTCTTTGCTATAGAATGGGGCATGAGGTTTATACTTGCACCAAGATCACACAAAGAGCTTTGAAACGTCAAGGGACCGAGTGCACATGGTATGGTGAACGATCCTGGATCTCCAAACTTCTTAGGAACAATCTCTTTGTGAATAATAGCGCTGCACTCTTCACTCAACACCAAAACCTCTTGACTTTCCTTAGTATTCTTAGTAAGAGCGTCTTTGAAAAAATTTGCACACTTAGGCATCATGGCCAAACAGTCCACCAAAGGTAGCTTGATCTCAACATCCTTCAAATGCTTCTCAATGACTGCTCTATCCTTCTCTAGAAGCTGTTTCTTGAACCATCCAGGAAAAGGAAGCTTCGACTTGTATGGTGGAGGAACAAATGCATCTTTCTCTTTGCCCACCTCCTCTACTTTCTTCTCTACAACAGCTTCCGTACCCTTCCTTGGTTTCTTAATCCACACATTATCAAAGGTGATCTCCTCATCATTTGAAAGCTTACCCACAGGAAGATTTATGCTTCTGTCAGCTAGCACCAGAGAGATCCTACACTCATTAAACCTTGTGAAACCGAGCTTCTTTGCTATGGAATGGGGCATGAGGTTTATACTTGCACCAAGATCACACAAAGAGCTTTGAAACGTCAAGGGACCGAGTGCACATGGTATGGTGAACGATCCTGGATCTCTAAACTTCTTAGGAACAATCTCTTTGTGAATAATAGCGCTGCACTCTTCACTCAACACCAAAACCTCTTGACTTTCCTTAGTATTCTTAGTAAGAGCGTCTTTGAAAAAATTTGCACACTTAGGCATCATGGCCAAACAATCCACCAAAGGTAGCTTGATCTCAACATCCTTCAAATGCTTCTCAAAGACTGCTCTATCCTTCTCTAGAAGCTGTTTCTTGAACCATCCAGGAAAAGGAAGCTTCGGCTTGTATGGTGGAGGAACAAATGCATCTTTCTCTTTGCCCACCTCCTCTACTTTCTTCTCTACAACAGCTTCCTTACCCTTCCTACACATTATCAAAGGTGATCTCCTCATCATTTGAAAGCTTACACCCCCCCCCCCCCCCCCCCCCCCACAATGTCCTCATTGTCCTTAGGTGCAACTCTCGGTGGTAGCTCCTTTCCACTTCATAAGGTAATAGTATTTGCATACTCTTTGGGATTCTGCTCACACTTGCCCGGTAAGCTGTTCTAACCGCTTGTACTAGCCTTTCCTTTCTCTAACTGCTTGATCTTGTTGTTCAGATTGGTTATCTGTGTTGAGACATCAGTAAGAGAAGAATCTAGCCGGTTGTTCATCTCAGCAAACTTCTGATTAGTTGAAGCTTGACCTTGAAGCAACTGTTGGAACATTGCTTGTACCGGATCTTGAGCTCCGGGTTTCATCTGTTGTTGTTGTGGAACAAAGCCGGGAGGAAACATATGAGTGTATCCTTTGATGCCTTGCTGTTGCTGCTGACCCTGGAAGTTCCCTTGCCTTTGCCCTTGAAAGCCACTATTCTGTTGAAAAGCCTTGTTGTAAGGAATAAATGGCTTTGTTTGCTGAGGGGGATACACCTGATCATTTGGATTCTCAACGTTGGTGCTATGGTAGGAGAGATTGTTCATGCCCTGGTAGCCTTGCGAATAGCCCTGTGGCTTGTTGTAGTTCTGACCAGCAACCCAATTAGCTTCCTCTTCTTGGCATTGCTCAAGCTCATCTAAGACATCCGCGGCTTTTTTCCAACAAAATGCACTTGTTTTTGGTTGGCAAGGACAAGCTTATCAATCTTCTCATGCAAAGAGTTCATTTATTTCTTGTGAGCTTCAAGATCAGCTCCTCTTGGTGCGCGGTCATAGTCCTCTGAATAGTTCCCATCACTCAATGCCAAATTCTCTATGATTTCTATACCTTCTTCCACTTCTTGGCCAAGAAAGTTTCCTTTGCTTGCCGTGTCAAGGAGCAATCTGATATATGGAAGAGCTCCACGGTATATTGTACTCAAGAGTGTCTCTTCACTGAATCTATGGTGAGGACAAGCTATAGTGTAATCCTGAAACGCTCCATTGCTTCATTGAATGTCTCATTCTGCCTTTGAGTGAAGCCACTAATCTCACTTCTCAACCGAGCTGTTCTTGTGCTTGAGAAAAACTTTGATAGAAAAGCTTTCTTACAGTCAGCCCAAGAAGTAATAGTGCCTTGTGGAAGAGTCTTCTCCCAATGTCGAGCTTTGTCACCAAGGGAGAAGGGAAACAACCGCAACTTGAAGCTGTCCTCCGAGATACCATTTATCTTCAACATCCCACAAATCTGCTCAAAGTTGTCTAGATGCGCCAATGGGTCTTCCAAAGCTACCCATGAAACTTGTTATTTTGCACCATCCGAACAAACCCTGGATTGATCTCGAAGTTATTGTTTTGGACTGGTGGAGGAGTAATCCCAAAGCGGTTATGATGTGTATAAGGAGCATCTCCAGCGCCAATGATTCGAGGTGGTCTAGCTGCGTTGTTGGGGTTTCCATTGCCCCTTCCTACAGCACCGTGAGCTGGTGGAGGTCCCTCAGGATATTCTTGCTCAGCCATACTTTCAAAGTCAACTGTACCAGCTTACACAATCTCTTCAAAGGCTTGAGCTTGCTCTCTTGCTCTTCTTGTTCTTGAACTTCCGAGTTGGTGAATATTGTCCAGGGGTTTAAGTAGATTCATGTACCTGAAAGATACAAGTGTGAAGAGAAAGAGATTAGTAACCAAAATCAAAGTAAAGGCTTAGTCTTTACTAAACCCCAAATCCTAATGCTTCTTAACAATCCTAAGACGGCAACGGCGCCATTTGATAAACAGGATTTTAGCAAGTCAGAATATCAAATCCCAAACCACAACAATGATGTAGTATAGCAGTAAGGGTATCAATCCAACCTAGGAAGCAGGAAGAACACTAGGAATGCAAGGGTGAAGCAAATCTAAGCAAGTCGGGAAAATGATTGGTAAAATCGAAGAAAACTAAATGCAACGACCAAATGAGATGCAAAACTATTTTAAAATCCCTGGAAGAGGGTTAACTACTACTAGGAAAAAGCAGAAGATTAAAAATGCAACTCTACTAAGAACTAAAAATCGACCACTGAATCGGGTAAAACAGATCTATCTAACAACTTAAAGACGATGACTTCAAATGAACAAAGATGCAAGCTTTATGACAAGAGAATGACAAACAGAGGTTTTAAAATGCTAAAAGAGGGTTCAGGGTCGAGGGTCATATTCAAGAGTGTTCAAAGATTCAAGCTTTGGTTTGAAAACACATAGATCTACTCATTGATGAGCTTTCTCTAAGCCTTGAAAACAAAACAAGAACCATCCATGGTGTGTGGTATGATTCACTTCCTCAATCTCTTCTCCAAACCCATGGAGTTTGATGGAAAAAGAGATCAAAGAGCAAGAAAAAAAGATTTCAATCTATGGCCTAACTAACCTTCTCTACATCCATGGCGTTTGAGAGAGGGTCGATTAGTCTCTAGGACTTGGTTTTCTAGGATATCTGAATCTGGTCAGGGTAAGACAGCCTTGGAATCATAGAGATCTTTTCCAAGACTCTCTAAGCCTTAAGACCCCAAGATCCTAGAAGAGAAAGAATGAAGAACAATAAAAACACAAAACTTAAACCTCTTAAACCCTTGAATCGCCTCAACCCTTTACCCTAAGGAGAACTACTCGCTACTCATGTTTGAAATCGGTTTAATTGAAATGAAAGAAGGACTAAGCATGATTAAGCGATTGATTAAGGAAAATACTTAGATTAATGCAAGATTAAAAAGTTCTAAAACATAAAAAGCTTCAAAGGTTCAACAATGGCTGATATCGCCACCAAAACGAAGAACAGAAAAAGCAAAAGCAAAATGTAGAATCCTGAAAATGATAGCCGCCTCTTGCCTAAAATGGCCAAATAGCTGGAATGGTCCCCCCCCCCCCCCCCCCCCCCTCTACGCTCCAAAAGCGGTTAAAGTACCCGAGATCGATTTTGAGATCGATCAGTGCACTCGATCGTCTTCAGGAATCGCCTTTTACTGCTCGATCTGCAAGTCGATCTGGTTGGATGGATCGGGTACTTCGTCCGATCTTCTACTCGATCCTTGGATGATCGAGTCGTGGTCTCGATCCGGTTCTCGTTCTGCATGGCGTTATTTACGTCCGTACTCCAGATCGATCTCCTCTCTCGATCTCAGTCTCGATCTTTCCTCTTGAATCGACTTGGGTCACTCGATCTTCTGATCGATCTCATCTAGATTGACCTGCCTTGCTCGATCCTCTACTCGATCTCGGGTCCTTTGCATCCATGGTTGAGTTCTCCAAGTGTCCACGAGCTTCGTTTTGATCCACCTCACGTCCACATAACCTCCACAACTCCAGAGTGCTCTAAACAACCTCATAATGATGCAAAAGTGCAAGAAATATGCAAAATGCGAATGCAAAGAGACCTAGGACCTAAAATGCAGCAAATGGAACAAACTAGCCTATAATGCAAGATGAATGCATTAAAAACTATCCTAAATGCATGCAAAATATGCAAAATATATGGTAATATCATGGATAATAGCAAAGGAGGGCGAATGTTGTTCTTAAGAGATGGTTGTACACATGGTGAGCTTCTTGGAATGGTGCAAGAGGATTATATGCTGGAAAAAGAAACAAAGGTGGAATAATACAGTTCCTCCAAGTGCAAGCAACATGGTCATACTCGCCCCTATTGTGTAAGTTAATCTTTACATTGTACTTGTTGTGTATTGTTTTATCTCCTGCCAAGTCGTTATGTAGTCTCATTTTATTATGTAGAGATTCGATGATTGTGCTGATTGAATCTGAACAAGTGGAGAAGTCTGCTATGTACTAGAAGTCTACTAAAGACAAGAGAAGTCTACACAGTTGATAAGTTATGTAATATAAATGGGGGAAATATCCCTCTGGATCACCTTTACGTTATGTAAAATTAATGTCTTGAAGAAGTCTACTCGAGACAGGAGAAGTCTACTTCAAAAGTCTACTTGAGACAAGAGAAGTCTACTCGGTTGACAAGTTATGTAATATAAATGGAGGAAATGTCCCTCTGAATCACCTTTGAGTTATGTAAAATTAATGTTTTTAAGAAGTCTACTCGAGACAAGAGAAGTCTACTCAAGAAGTCTACTCGAGACAGGAGAAGTCTACTCGGTTGACAAGTTATGTCATATAAATGGGGGAAATGTTCCTCTGAATTACCTTTAATTTATGTAAAATTAATGACTTTAAGAAGTCTACTCGAGACAGGAGAAGTTTACTCGAGAAGTTTACTCGAGGCAGAGAAGTCTACTCGGTTGACAAGAGAAGTCTACTCGAGACAAGAGAAGTCTACTAGAGAAGTCTAATCGAGAAGTCTGAATATGAAGTATGATAGTGAAGTCTATTTTGTAGAATATATAAACATACATAATTTAGGAATATGTTATAAAACATTCAATGAAATTCAACATTACATAGAAAATAGCCTTATAAACAAACAAACATTTAAGGATCACTGATTATAAATCTTAAAATTGGCATAGGAAATCACTACTAAACTAAAATATCTGAAAATATGTCTGCAACTGAAGTCTGCTTGAGAAGTCTGCTCGAGAAGTCTGCTCGAGAAGTCTGCTCGAGAAGTCTACTCGAGAAGTCTACTTGGGAAGTCTATTCGAGAAGTCTACTCGAGAAGTCTACTTAGGAAATCTACTCGAGAAGTCTACTGGAGAAGTTTGCTCGAGAAGTCTGCTCGAGAAGTCTGCTCGAGAAGTCTACGGCTGAAGTCTAGGGCTGAAGTCTGATTTTGACCAATGGCACCGTATAATTAATGTTTTGAACCTTCAAATCACTTAAATAAGGCGGAGACAAGCAAGAGCTTTGTTGAGATCAGTAGAACAAAACCATAAATATAAATATGGTCAGATCTGCAACAATAAGAAAAAAGAAATGCTAAAATTTAGATTTGCAACATAATCTACTATATTTATAACATTCAGATCTGCTAAAAAAATTAACAAAATTCAGCTCTGCAACAATAACAAAAAAAAATAGATCTGCAACAAAATTCAGATCTACAAAAATATCTACAAAATTTATACAACAATAAACTCAGATCTGCAAAAATAAACTTAGATCTACGACAATAAGCTCAAATCTATAATAATAAGCTCAGATTTGCAATATGAACACAATGCAAACAAAAAGAGGAACACAAAAGCTCAGAGAGGAAGGAGAAAAAATTCATGGCCAGAGAGAAGAGAGAAGAGAGAGAGGCGTTTTTTGAGATAGAGAGAGACTTTATTGTTAATACAATTAGGTTAAACTCTCCTTATATATGTAGAATTTAAGTAGACTTCTTGTTGAAGTCTGTTCGAGAAGTCTACTGGAGAAGTCTACTCGAGAAGTCTGCTGGAAGACTAATTTGGCTCGAGAAGTCTACTTCGGTCCGAGAAGTCTACTCGAGAAGTCTGCTGGAAGACTAATTTGGCTCGAGAAGTCTACTTCGGTCCGAGAAGTCTACTCGAGAAGTCTATCCAGGAAGTCTGCTTAACCTTAAACCCTAAATCAATTTTTTTATTAAAACTTATATGAAAACATAAATTTACTTACCCTATTGATAACCACAATTAAAATATCAAATATATGAACCCTAATTCATTAACCAAACTATAAACTATGATTCATATAGAATTTTAGCAAACCCTAAGAATTACACTCTTATATCCTAAACCCTAGACCTTAACTCTAACCTTTTTGAATTGTACACTCATGAAACTTATAGATTGATTCATTTTTATGAAATTTTATTTTATTTAGATGCTAATTGTATATGTTTTAGTTGTGTGTATAATTGTTTTACCAAATTATTTTTGGGAGGATTATTATACTAACCATGGAAACTAGGTTTATGACTAGAATGATCTAACTCTTTTTTTATTACTAAAATAACCTAGCGTACCGATTTTACCCTTGAAGTCTTTGATGACAAAAAAATAGTTTTCGAAAATGCCATTACTGAAGCCTTACCACGTCATTTTAGGCATTGGCAGTATACTTATTGGATCCAGTCAACGCCCAGGGAGAGCTGTAGATTTGATAGACTTAATTTGGTAGATTTATATAAACGTGGTGGAAGATTTGTATTACAGTCGTAGAGTTCGATTGGATTTCCTGTTTTGATGGAAGATTTATTACACCATCAGGTAGACTTGTTATCTAATTTTGGTAAACTTGTTCTATATGACGGTAGATGTTTAACTATTTAGGTAGCTTGACCAGCTATGACGGTAGATTTTTCGTTTGAATGGTAGATATATTTCCTTTGCTAGGAGATTTATTTCCCACTAGTCTACGGATGGTTCATATCACCGTACTGGTAGAGTTATTTATGCGGTGGTAGACTTAAGTATTGATTGTCAAGTGATGCGCAGTTACGGTAGACCTTTATTGATGGTGTAATGGTAGAGTTAATCTTTTTGAAATTACTAGTCTAACATCGTCGGTAGATTTAGATTTAGAGTGTTACGGTAGACTATTCTATCCTGAAAGGTGATGGTTTATAGTTGACTTTTGAAAACTCAACACTTAAATCTACCACATATATATACTATGAAGTGTGGTGTTTTCTACTCTTTGTTTATTCGTGGCACATGTCGATAGTAATTTCATGGTTCTGTGTTTCATATTGGTGATGTACGTGATTAAGACAAGACAATGATTAGTAAGTTGAAGAGCCATTCAATTATATTAGAAAACTAGAGGATCTTCATCCGCATAAGTCATAGACAAAAGGAGAGCAATACTAGATGGGATGAATTAATACAAGGGAACATGACAACTACCATCAGAATTAAAATTTGAGGAGTTGGTATTGAATGAATAGGTAGCAGTCCTCGCAGCCAGCAATTCGGTGCTGGAATTTGCAACTTGGAAAATCATCATATCCAAATACATTTGGCAATAAGCCTCGGCTCTCGTTATTCATCTCCTTCTTCGTTCTCGAGACTTCTTCACCAATCTGAATCATGTACTCCATGCGTGATCTCCACCCTGCAATACGGTCTAGAATTTGTAGTCCTCGTGTGTATAGACCATATGCGGTGGCGCATATAGCGAACATTAAAGTTGCATGGTCTATCCCCGCTTTAGAAGCCTTGTTGAAAAGTTTGACTGCATTTTCAATGTCCCCCTCAACAGCCATTTTAGTCATCCCGTGCAGGTATAAGGCCTGAGGATTGCCTGATGAGATAGCCAAATTGAAGAATCGCGGAAAACGCTCCACCAAGGTACTGTCTGACAGAAAGTCGGAAAGGTTAAGCGCTTGCATAACAGATGGTTGCTTCAACGATTCTGATAGTAGTTTAGATGCACAAGCTGCACGACAAGCATCCTTCCCAGATACTCGGACGACCCGCACTAGGATCTCATCGAGTATGTCTCGTATTTGACTTAATCCGTCTGTAGGTTCCATCTGCAAGAATGATAGAAGTACATCAGTTCTAAAACTAATTTATGTCTACCACAAATGATACACCAACTCTGATTAAATCTATCATCAAGTCCCGAAGATGAAAACAAATTATATAAGTCTACCACTAGGATGTCAAGTAAATCTATCATACACTGTCATAGTTGAAAACGTAGAGAAAACATTCTAGAGAAGCTAAACCTAGAAAAATACTACTGTTTAGCAATATATACAGGTGAGGATCCCAAAATGTTGGGTTAGAAGAGTGGACGAGTACAGAAAAATAGATCTAAATAACCAGCGTTTTGTTGTGAAATTACAACTGGATCTACAAAACTTACGGGGTCGGTCGGGGTAATGTGCTCAGTCGCCTGAATCATGAAGAAGAATAGTTTGAGTTTTCTCGATAATGGCGGAGATGGCGAGAGTTGGTGAATGAAGCATTTTGTTCTTTATTTTGTTACGGCGGAATTACCAAGAAAGGTAAAAGTAATTTTTAAATTTTTTTACGCAACAACAACAAAAGAGATGAAATATATCTTCACTTAGGGTTGCCGCTTCCGTACATACTCGATAACTCCAATCTCCTTCATCGATCTCTCATCTCTAAAATTTATTTGGCAAATCTGAGAGAATCTGGGGTGACACCCTTGTTGTGAACCTCTATCTTCATCATCGATCTCTCTTATTTTCATATTTTTCGGTTTTAATGGAGCAAGTTGTTTTGGTTTGTGGCAAATGGGTTTTTGACAAGAATCGTTGGATCTTCGTCGTCGACAAATCAAAGGGTTGCAGGATACTAAGGGTACATCCAGAAACCTCGTTTGTTGATTTGGTTGAAATGGTGTTTGAGGATTTTGGTTTCGATAATCGATTTCAAGAACTGCGTTTCAGCTATACTTTTTCCAAGCAATTGTTACAGCGACTACCACAAGATACACCTCCCGTATTTGTAGAAAATGAAAGGCAGTTGCATGGTTTTTTTTCACAATTGAAGCAAGATCCGGTCCGATTATGCATTGAGATTAAAGAGAAGTCTAAGCAAGATTTCATTCCATCAGAAACAAGAACTCCGGATGTTGTCAATCACGATAATCAACACATGCAAGATTTAGAAGCTGAAGAAGACGGGACATACGAAAACAATGATGCAGAAGGAGGTAAAGGAGATCAATAAGATAATGAATTTGAGGATGATGACGATGGTGAAAACAACGATGATGAAGTTGACTCGGATGATGATTTGAATTCTAGGTATGATGTGTGCGTTGATTCAGATGGTGTTTCCTCAGATGACGAAGAGTACGGGACGAAGAGGAAGAAAGGGAAAGACTCTCACTGTCGAAGTTCGGATGAAGAAAAAGAAGAAGAACAAGAAAAAATGGAAATTTTACCAACCAAAAGCAAAAATCTACAAGTTCCTGAACTTCTGAACCTCGAACTAAGCTAAATAGACTTAGCAGTTGGACAGCATTTTCAGACAAAAGATGAGCTGTTTAGGCGACTCGAAATTCTGAGTGTTGCTCAAAAATTTGACTTCGATGTCGGTTACTCGAATCCCAAGTTGTTGACGGTAAAGTGTTGGGTTCCTGGATGTAGATGGGGTGTCCAAGCTTCAACCGTGGATGATAGTCCATTTTTCTACATTAAGACATACGTTCCAAAGCACACATGTTCTGTAACAGTCTGATCGCTCCGTAACCGTCATGCAACTTATGAGATTCTTGGTCGCCTTTATAAAGACTTTGTAGGCTGTGTTGGACCGAGTGTATTGCCAAGTCATGTCTCCGATGCTCTGACTAAACGATTCGGGATTAAGGTATATTGTTTTCCAGTACTGGTAGATTTGTTATTTCTTTGGGCAGATTTGTTTTCACTTTGATAGATTTATTTTAGTCATAGGTTCTTCCATGGTAGATTTTTGTTTCACTATTGGTAGGTTAGTAATAGATTTATTTTGACTATGGTAGATTTGTTTATCTTTGGGTTCTTTCATGGTAGATTTGTGATTTCAATAGTGGTAGATTTTTGTATGAGAAACTTTTGTAGTAATGGGTGTGTTGCCTTCATTATAATCCCTTATAGGTGGACTACTGGAAAGCACACCGTGCCTTACGGTATGCAAGAGAATTAGTAAGTGGAACTTCTGAGAGTGGGTACGAACAACTTCCTGGGTACCTATACATGATTAAGCGAGCTAATCGAGGGACACTTATAAAGCTTGAAGTGGATGAGGAGGATCGATTCAATTTTTTGTTCCTCGCTTTTGGGGCAAGCATACAGGGGTTCCCCTATATGAGAAAAGTTGTTGTCGTAGATGGGACGTTCTTGCATGGAAAATACAAAGGTACACTACTCATCGCAACAACCCAAGATGGAAATTTTAATATATTTCCTATAGCTTTCGGTGTCGTTGATACTGAGAATGATGAGTCTTGGGAGTGGTTTTTTAGACAGCTACACCGTGTGATACCTGATGATGAGGGACTAAGCATTATTTCTGATAGACACAGAGCAATAAGAAAGGCGATAGGGAAGGTTTACCCTCTAGCCAAGCGGGGTATTTGCACATATCATCTGTATAAAAACATTTTGGTGAAATTCAAAGGGGGAAACAGTTTTGGGCTTGTAAAGAAGGCTGCTACAATATATACAGAAGCAAAGTTTAATGCATATTATGCACAGATTAAGGCTACACATCCGCAGCTGTTCAGTTATTTGAAAAAAGCTGATGTATGTAAGTGGAGTCGTGCTCATTTCCAAGGGGATAGATACAACTTCACAACCAGTAACATAGCAGAATCACTTAATAAGGTTTTGAGCAGTGGAAGAAGTAAGCCTATTGTTGGACTTTTGGAAGATATCAGGATGCTTTTGACGAGGTGGTTTGCAAAAAGACGCAGAAATGCTGGTCAGATGCAAACATATCTCCCCAAAGGAGTCGAAGACTTGCTGCAGGTTAGAGTTAATCTATATGTGGTAGATTTGTTTTCAGTATAGTACATTTGTTTTGGTTAGGTAGAGGTAGATTTATTTTCACTATGATAGATTTGTTTTCACTATGATAGATTTGTTTGTGCGGAACAGGTTAGAGTTGAAGATGCTAAGCAGTTGAGTGTCCAAGAGATAGATGCTCATCGAATGCAAGTGGCGTCTGGGACAGTATTGCACGTAGTGAACCTGATGCTGAAAACATGTACTTGCCACAGGTTTGATTTAGATAAAATCCCTTGTGTCCATGCCATTGCAGCAGCTGAGGAGTTAAAGAAGACTCAGAAAAGCCCTGATCTACCAACACCCATCTCCCTTTGTCATCCGTATTATCATACGATGTACTTGTGCAATACATACTCAGGTTGTATAATGCCACGAGATATGGCCTTACCTTTGCCTGATGAAGTCGCCAAAAAGGTTTGTCTTCCACCTACCGTGCGTAACCCTCCTAGGAGGAAAAAAAACACGTTTTAAGGGTGCTCTTGAAAAGGTCATGGCGAAGAAACGTCCTAGGAAGGACCTCAAATGTTCCATGTGTAAGCAAGTTGGTCATAATCGGGCTACTTGCCTTAAGTAACTATTACGACTTCTTTGTTTAAATTTCATATACTAATAAGTGTGAGAGTAGTAAGCATTTTGTGTTTATGTAAGAACCATACTAATTTGTGTGCATTTCTTGTTTGTTTATGTAAGAACCAGAGTAATAAGTGTGAGACTATTTTCGCTAATCTCAAATAAGTCTGCTGCAAAACAGAATTTAAATCTACCACTAAGAAAATAGATACTTCTTCGAAATAAGTCTACTGCAACATTGAATTTAAATCTACTGCTACAACAAACACATATAGATATTTCCCCCAAATAAGTATGCTGCAACACCGAATCATTAACTTTAGTCCAAGTTAAGCAAAAATTTAGCAGCTGCCACCCATGAAAAACATCGGAGTTTGCAAACCCCCCAAAAATTACAACATTGACTTCATCATTTCACTGATCCTGTCTGTAGTGGAATCTTATCTTCCCACTCACCACGCGGGTTAGGATCAGATCGTTGGAAGTTGTACTCCTCATCCGCTTCATCGAACATCTCCGCAGCAGGTTTCAGGCGAATCCCAGGTATGTTGCTGTCTCTGAGCGGCTCCCAACAGTGGCCTAGAGCTAAGCACTCGACATACTTCAACGTATATACCCCACAGTCTCCGGTTTGTCTATTCTGCGGAGCTGATTTTAACCTGTATGCGTTGAAGCATTGGTCACTCATTACTGCCCTATTCTCAGGTGGTGCTATTTGCTTCAATGATAAACGTTTTCTTATGCTCGTGTTATGCAGCAGAGAGGTTATCAAAACTCTAATGCACGCAATGTTGTAGTAAGGCAAGCAGGAGAGTGTCAATCCACTTCTAGGAGGCAGAGAATGCACAAAGAATGCAAGGTCCTAAGCAAATCTAAGCAATATGAGACAGTGTATGGGAAAATATCAAAGAACTAGATGCAGCAACCTAAACAGAGTGAAACCTATTTTAAAAATACTAGAAAGGAAGCAACTACCACGAGAAATAAACAGATTAATTAAAGGAAAGAGCTTCGAATTGTTAAAATTCGACTAGTGGATCGACCACTAGATCGAGCAGTAACGATCGATCTCGTCTAAAACCGTAAGAACAACAAATCTAATGACCAGGAAGCTACCAGATAACAAGCGAAAGATGAAAATAGACTTAGAGATTCTAAAAGAAAGGGCCTAGGGTTGAGATTCAAGTAAAGGGTTTCAAAGGATCGATCTTGGGTTTGAAACTTTAGATCGACTCACTTGGTGAGGATCTCTAAGCCTTGGAAACAAAACAAGATCTATCCGTGGCTTTCGGTATAGATCACTCTTTCATCCTCTCCTCTAAACCCATGGCTTTTGGTGGAAAGAGAGGTCGAAAGGCAAAGAAAACAGATTTCAAGCAATGGCTTAACTAGTCCCCCAAACTTCCATGGCTTTTCGGAAGGGGTAACTAGTCTCTAAGGTGTGATCTTCCGAGGCTCCTGGATCCTGTCAAGGTAAGGAACCTCTCGGATCATGAAGCTCTTGGCGTGAGAGTCTTCAAGCATTAAGCTTTCAACACCTTAGAAGAGATAGCCTTTAAAACGTTTAGAAAACAAACCAAGATCGAACCTTTTCTACCCCTTAATCCTCTCAACCCCGAACCCAAAGTAAACTACTCGCTACACATAGAGTAAATCAAGCAAAGCAGAAGAAACGAGATCAACATGAAAGAAAAACTGGATTAAACGATAAAGATTTGAATACAAAAGCTTCAAAGAAAAACGAGTTCAATAATGGTGTTCTTCGTAAAAACGAGAGAGAAAAACATGAAAGAAAGGGTAAGGATC
This sequence comes from Thlaspi arvense, assembly GCA_911865555.2. Taxonomy (NCBI): domain Eukaryota; kingdom Viridiplantae; phylum Streptophyta; class Magnoliopsida; order Brassicales; family Brassicaceae; genus Thlaspi; species Thlaspi arvense. The sequence goes on from OU466860.2 coordinate 21,326,351, forward strand.
TAAAATTCTTGAAAAAGCATCTCGCCGCTTTGCCTAAAATGCCCAAACAAACCAATGGTCCCCCCTTCGCTAACAGCCAAAAACGGTCGAAAGGACAAAAATCGACCACTGGATCGAGTGGTTCTCTCGATCACATTCGGGCATCGTGTCTTCGGCTCGATCCGGGTCTCGATCTTCATCGGCGAATCGAGTGTTGCATCCGATCTCGGTATCGATCTTCGGGTGGATCGAGTGGTGTACTCGATCTGGCTCTCGCTCTGCATGGCGTCATTTACGTCCGTACCGATTGATCGATTGCTTCACTCGATCTCCGTCTCGATCATTCTCCTTGGATCGCCTAGTTGGCTCGATCTTCTGGTCGATCAACTCCTAGATCGACCAGCCATGCTCGATCTGCTCCTCGATCACTGGTCCTTAGCATATTTCCGAGCTCCCACGAACTGCTACATCAGCCTCCACACGCCCACGAACCTCCATGACTCCAAAGCAGCCAGAAATAACCTGAATGTGATGCAAAATGCAAGGAAAATGCATATGCTGATGCAAGAATGTTCTAGGACCCTAAGTGATGCAATCTAACCTAAAACATGATACAAATGCATGAAAAACTAACTAATGAGTATGCAAAATATATGCAATATGCAATAACATCAACTCCCCCAAACTTACTTCTTGCTTGCCCTCAAGCAACAAAAAACAAGTAGGGAAGAGAGGTTTTTAGGAAAATCAAAGGGGTTTTGAACTTTTCGCAAATGTGCCTTTCAAATGGATCATCTCAATGTCCTAGTTAACAGTTCTAAAATGCTATGCTTACACTCATACTCCAAAGAACTTAGCCATACTCATCACACAAAGAAATTCAAATCATGACTCTCCTATTCCTAACAATCAAAGAAACTCATCCTTTAACATTCATTAACATTCGAACCATGAATCAAACTTATACACTTTAAAGCAAAACACATTTGGCTAAGGGTTATGGTTATGAGCATAGAATGATCTCATTTGAAAAGGGTTTATAATCATAACAAGGGTTTCCCTCAAAAATGGTTTGAACTTATGCATAATGTTAAAGGTAAAGACAATTCATGCATACATGATTAGATTCTCATCTACCCATGTAAACTATCAAATGATCCTATATCCCTCTCATTTAAGAAATTTAATCCTCACTCACCACTTAAGAGTCTACCCTTTTTCTCACACTTAGTAATCCCCAATTCAAAATAAAGACATTTTTAAACTTTTTAGGCTAGTGAAAAGGTTTTGAAAAATACTTTTGCTCTTAGAAATTTCTTATTAGTAGCTCTCTTATTATTATTATTTTTTTTTCTTTTCATTTTTCTTTATTTGGTACTTAGGCTCTTTTTATTTCTTTTTCTTTTCTTTTTTTCTTTTTATTTTTTATTTTTACTTATTATGAGAGAGCTACTTTCTGAAATTAGAGCATACTTAGTTTTAAAAGCAAACATTTCACTTAAAACCTCATTTCTTTCCTTAAAACATAAACTCTTTGAAACCGAAACAATTAGACAAGAAAGCAACCCCAATGATCCCCCAAACTTATCCTAAGCCTACACCTAGCTTCAAAATGCAAAGCTAGCAACAATATGAAAACCAAATCATGTCGCCTAAACCTAACACTTTATGCCAAGTTCAAACCAAAAGTAAGGCCTCACAAAGATGTCACACAAGAACATTTGGCTTCAAAGGAGGGTAAGGTTCAAGGAGGAAGTTCTACTTAGGCTCACAAAGAGTGGTAAAAAGGAAGAAGAGAGCCTAAATATTTTAAAACCATATGTTCATATTTTAAAACCTTCTTCATTCTTGATAATCCTCCTCGAATCCAGCAGGTTTACGTACTCTTGGGTTCTCTGGTCCACATAGCCAAACTCCCCTGGCTCCTTAGTGAGTGCTAGCTTCAGATGGTCTTCTAGAGCTAGCTCTTCCAGCAACTCATCCGCCAAGGCATCCATCGTTTCGATATAGAAAGCTTGTCCTTCAATGGTCGGCGTCTTTAGAACCTTGTTGATGTCAAAGTCTAGCCTGATCTCCTTCCCCAAATGCAAGGCAATCTTCCCGTTCTTCACATCTATTATAGCCCCGGCGGTTGCAAGGAACGGTCTCCCTAAGATGAGTGGGTCTTTAGGTTCCTCGTCCATCTCTAACACTACAAAGTCTGTAGGTACGTTCACACCACTGATTCGTACCGGTAAATCTTCAAGAAGCCCCACTGGTAACCTCACGCTTCTATCAGCCAGCACCAATGAGATCCGACAGTCTTTAAACCGAGTGAAACCAAGCTTCTTAGCCACGGAGTGAGGCATCAAGTTTATGCTAGCTCCGAGATCACACAAGCAACTTTTGAACTCTAGAGGACCCAAAGCACAGGGTATAGTGAAGCTTCCAGGGTCTCCCAGCTTCTTAGGCACTATCTCCTTATGAATAACCGCACTACACTCTTCACTTAGTACAAGTACCTCTTTGGTTTCTTTGTTCTTCTTCACAAGGGTGTCCTTGAAAAACATGGCGCACTTGGGCATCATAGCGAGACAGTCTACAAGAGGCAGCTTGATTTCCACGTCTTTTAGGTGCTTCTCAAACAAGATCCGGTGCTTCTCTATAAGCTGCTTTTTGAAACAACCGGGAAATGGCAACTTCGGTACGTAAGGTGGGGGCACGTAGTCATTCTTCTCCTTGGTGGTTAGCTCAGCTTTCTTCTCAGCGACCGCCTTATCTCCTCTCCTCGGCCCTTTGGATCCTAACGTTGTCAAAGTTTATCTCATCATCATCAGCCAAAGGTTTACCCTCCCCCTCTTGAATTACAACGTCCTCGTTGTTCTTGGTAGAGACCGGAGGTTCGAGCTCTTTACCGCTTCTCAACGTTATAGCATTGGCATACTCCTTGGGATTTTGCTCACACTTTCCCGGAAGACTGTTCTGACCACTCGTGCTTACTTTTCCCTTCTCCAGCTGCTTGATCTTGTTGTTTAGGTTGGTGATTTGAGTGGAGAAGTCGGTTAGAGATGAATCTAGCCGAGTGTTCATTTCAGCGAACTACTGGTTGGTTGAAGCTTGCCCTTGTATTAGCTGTTGAAACATTGCTTGAACCGGATCAACTTGTTGTTGCATCGGTTGTTGTTGCTGAGGTGCAAAGCCCGGAGGGTAGTTAGGAGTATAACCCTTGTTGTTTTGTTGTTGCCCCTGGAAGTTGCTTTGCCCTTGACCTTGGAAACCACCACTCGGTTGAAAACCTTTGTTGTAAGGGATGAAAGGTTTAGCTTGTTGAGCAGGGTACACTTGATCTTTAGGGTTGGCTACATTGGTGCTTCGGTAAGAGAGGTTGTTGTTCTGGTAGCCTTGGTTGTAGCCTTGAGACTTGTAGTTGTTCTGTCCGGCTACCCAATTTGCTTCTTCTTGGCTTAGCTCTAACTCTTCTTGGTTTTCATCAGCTTCACCAACACAGTGAACATGCTTCTGATTAGCTAATACCAACTTGTCAATCTTCTCATGCAACGATTTGAGCTCCTTCTTGTGAGACTCTAACTCTGATCCTCTCGGTGCTCGGTCATAATCCTCGGCATAGTTTCCATCACTCAACGCCAGGTTTTCTATCAGCTCCATACCCTCTTCTACCTCTTGACCGAGGAAGTTCCCTTTGCTAGCTGTATCAAGCAACAACCGGATCTTTGGTGAAGCTCCACGGTATATGGTACTGAGTAGTGTCTCCTTGCTGAACCCGTGATGAGGACATTGGATCGTGTAATCTTTGAAACGCTCCATTGCCTCGTTGAATGTCTCGTTGTTCCTTTGAGTGAAACCACTGATTTCGCTTCTCAACCGAGCTGTCCTGGTGCTTGAGATGAACTTTGAGAGAAATGCCTTCTTACACTCAGCCCATGATGTGATGGTGCCTTGTGGGAGGGTCTTCTCCCAATGTCTAGCTTTGTCTCCGAGTGAAAAGGGGAAGAGACGCAGCTTGAAAGCATCTTCGGATATGCCATTGATCTTGATCATCCCACATACTTGCTCGAAGTTGTCTAAGTGCTCCAAGGGGTCTTCCATTGCTAAGCCGTGGAACTTGTTGTTTTGCACCATGGAGATGAAACCTGGCTTGATCTCGAAGTTATTGTTTTGTACCGGAGGAGGAGTGATCCCAAACCTATTGTGGTGGGTATTGGGAGCATCTCCGGCTCCTATGATCCTCGGGGGTCTAGCCACGTGTTGGGGGTTTCTATTGCCCCGTGCTGCTGGAGGAGGTCCTTCTGGATGCTCGTGTTCAGCCATAGCTTCAAAGTCAACCAAACCGTGCTGAACAATCTCCTCAAAGGCTCTTGTTTGCTCCCTGACTCTCCTTTGCCGTGAGTGACCAAGTTGATGAATGTTGTCTAAGGGTTGTAGAAGATTGTTGTCTCCTCTTGAACGAAGATTCATGTACCTGAAAACACACGTTTGAGAGTAGAAGTATTAGTAACTTGAAAAAGGTAAAGACTTAGTCTTTGCTAAGACCCAAATCTCTATGTTCTCTAAACACTCCTAGAATGGCAACGTCGCCATTTGATAAACGTTTTCTTATGCTCGTGTTATGCAGCAAAGAGGTTATCAAAACTCTAATGCACGCAATGTTGTAGTAAGGCAAGCAGGAGAGTGTCAATCCACTTCTAGGAGGCAGAGAATGCACAAAGAATGCAAGGTCCTAAGCAAATCTAAGCAAAATGAGACAGTTAATGGGAAAATATCAAAGAACTAGATGCAGCAACCTAAACAGAGTGAAACCTATTTTAAAAATACTAGAAAGGAAGCAACTACCACGAGAAACAAACAGATTAATTAAAGGAAAGAGCTTCGAATTGTTAAAATTCGACTAGTGGATCGACCACGAGATCGACCACTAGATCGAGCAGTAACGATCGATCTCGTCTAAAACCGTAAGAACAACAAATCTAATGACCAGGATGCTATCAGATAACAAGCGAAAGATGAAAATAGACTTAGAGATTCTAAAAGAAAGGGCCTAGGGTTGAGATTCATGTAAAGGGTTTCAAAGGATCGATCTTGGGTTTGAAACTTTAGATCGACTCACTTGGTGGGGATCTCTAAGCCTTGAAAACAAAACAAGATCTATCCGTGGCTTTCGGTATAGATCACTCTTTCATCCTCTCCTCCAAACCCATGGCTTTTGGTGGAAAGAGAGGTCGAAAGGCAAGGAAAACAGATTTCAAGCAATGGCTTAACTAGTCCCCCAAACTTCCATGGCTTTTGGGAAGGGGTAACTAGTCTCTAAGGTGTGATCTTCTGAGGCTCCTGGATCCTGTCAAGGTAAGGAACCTCTCGGATCATGAAGCTCTTGGCGTGAGAGTCTTCAAGCATTAAGCTTTCAACACCTTAGAAGAGATAGCCTTTAAAACGTTTAGAAAACAAACCAAGATCGAACCTTTTCTACCCCTTAATCCTCTCAACCCCGAACCCAAAGTAAACTACTCGCTACACATAGAGTAAATCAAGCAAAGCAGAAGAAGCGAGACGATCAACATGAAAGAAAAACTGGATTAAACGATAAAGATTCGAATACAAAAGCTTCAAAGAAAAACGAGTTCAACAATGGTGTTCTTCGTAAAAACGAGAGAGAAAAACATGAAAGAAAGGATAAGGATCTAAAAATTCTTGAAAAAGAATCTCGCCGCCTTGCCTAAAATGCCCAAACAAGCCAATGGTCCCCCCTTCGCTAACAGCCAAAAACGGTTGAAAGGACAGAAATCGACCACTGGATCGAGTGGTTCTCTCGATCACATCCGGGCATCGTGTCTTCGGCTCGATCCGGGTCTCGATCTTCATCGGCGAATCGAGTGTTGCATCCGATCTCGGTATCGATCTTCGGGTGGATCGAGTGGTGTACTCGATCTGGCTCTCGCTCTGCATGGCGTCATTTACGTCCGTACCGATTGATCGATTGCTTCACTCGATCTCCGTCTCGATCATTCTCCTTGGATCGCATAATTGGCTCGATCTTCTGGTCGATCAACTCCTAGATCGACCGGCCATGCTCGATCTGCTCCTCGATCACTGGTCCTTAGCATATTTCCGAGCTCCCACGAACTGCTACATCAGCCTCCACACGCCCACGAACCTCCATGACTCCAAAGCAGCCAGAAACAACCTGAATGTGATGCAAAATGCAAGGAAAATGCATATGCTGATGCAAGAATGCTCTAGGACCCTAAGTGATGCAATCTAACCTAAAACATGATACAAATGCATGAAAAACTAACTAATGAATATGCAAAATGTATGCAGTATGCAATAACATTATTCAACAATAAAGGAATCAGCTTCGCATAAGGCTTAACCGAGTCTTCAATGAACTTATCACTATATAACCAAAGCACACTATTTCCTTGGCGGACAAGGGAAATCATGGAATATGCCATTTGCCATGTTCAAATATATCTCTGAGAAGATCCAATTGTTCTCGTCAGGTACGAACTTTTTCTCATAATCTCTGCACCATAAATATCCAAAGAATAGATCGAGGAATGCAACTCTGCCATTCCGAAAAGGAGATGGAACTAGGAAGGACCGACGTCGAAACATATCAAATCCAGATGCCATTTGCTGAAAATACATGAAAGTACATCATAAGCTGTTAAGTACCATCAGATATACAAGTTAACTAAGTCTATCAATTTTAAGTAAACCAATTTTGAATAAGTCTTCCATAGATAGCTCCAAAGTTATAAGTCTACTACTAAGCGAACAATTAAATCTACCACTAATTTGTTTGATTTTTGTTAAATAAGTTTACTGTCACCACTTATTAAGTCTTCTGCTAAGCGAGTAGTTAAATCTAGATAAGTCTGCTGTAATGGTTAATATAAATCTACCGAAGATAAGTCTGCTGCAATGGTTAACAATACCTTCCCTGTTAACCATCCGTATTCGTCAGTCGGCCACATTTCTTTAGGGGTCATAAGCGTAACATAAAAATCAACCCCGGCATACGACATCTCAAATGGGTTGTCCCTATAGAAAAACAATAGGAGGGTGAGATGTTTGGGATTGTTACATCTCCTAGAGACTTTAGTGTTACTGATAATAGATAGAACTTACAAGTCTTGTTTGATGTAGTCCAGCAATGCATCCAATTTGCGTCGGTCCACCTCATCAAATGGGTTATATGTGGTCTGCGAAGGAGTAACATTACCCATAATTCTCCGCACCACAGAACTCCCCTTGAATGGTGAGATTTGAGTGGCAGCAAGGGTGTGCTTCCTAGGCTTTAGGATGGTTTGTTGGCAAATCTTGGTAGAGACTGCCATAAAGTTATTCACAGCTCTCAGATGTGCGTCATCATCTTCGTCGATCAGTTCTGGTATCTTTATTTTTTCTTCTGAACCCGGTGTAACGAAGTTTTCTTCATTGATTTGCGTTGTTGGTTTCGATTTTGTATGATGAACTGATGGTGAACGCGGTTCTGTTTTGACTTTACGCCCAATAAACCCACTCATATTCGGCTTTCTAACCACCCTTGATGATGGAAACTCTGGATCGGAGGTTTTCTGCATCTCAAGCGTCCACGACTGTACTCGAACAACACCCAATTAGAACAAATAAACGTGTATAAGCGAGTTTTTTTGTTAAGAACTTAAAGTCTACCAGTTTTTTTTTCAATGTTTTTGCAAATCATACGCAATTGTCTTAGTCATTGGCTTGAGAACATATATAAAGGGACTCCATATATAAATGAGTGCATATACGAGATATAACGAAAATTCAAACTTAAACAGATAAAAACATTTTCAAATAAAAGTCTACCGTCACTCAAAAGTTACTAGTAAAAGTCTACCGTTCGAAAGAAACCCGAAATGTTCAATTTTCTAGGTTCCAACACAAATGAAAGACAAAACCCACCACACACATCTTCAGATAATCCAAGTAACCTGCGTAAGTTACTTTTACTAGAAGAGAGACTTGCGTACCCGATCCTTTCCACCCGGTGAGGGATTAGCATTGGATTCGGCATCTTCATTTTCGGCGGTATTTTTTTCAGCTTCCTTGACAGGACTGTCACGTTTCTCCACCATAGAGTCAATCTTTTTGTCCATGGCTTCGACTTTGGACATCAAAAGCTGCACCGCCTGTAACAAGACATTATTTTCTCCCTTCTGCTGCGAATCTCCTTCAACCTGTCTCGTCTTTCGAACTTTATCAGCATATTTCCCAATCGGCAATGCCATTTCACTATCTGATACTTCCTTACAACTCACATCCTCTCTTATCTCCTTCGCCCTTTTCTTCCCCACCTTCGGCATTTGCTCCCTCGGGGACGTATTGTTCTCGGCACTAGCTCCCTTACGCCTCTTCAAACGCGTACCTATAAAATCAGGGTCGCTCTCCTCTTCACCCTCTTTATCCTTCTCATTCTCTTTCACCTTTTCCTTTGCCTTCTCCTTGACCTTTTTCCTTCACTTTCTCCTTCTCCTTTGCCTTCTCTTTCTCCTTCTCCTTCCCCTTCGCCTTCTCCTTCCCCTTCTCCTTCTCCTTGGCCCTTTTCTTCTCTTTCCCCTTCGCCTTCTCCGTGTCCTTGTCGTTGTCCTTATCCTTCTCCATCACCCTCTCCTTTGAATCATTCCCAACTGTGTCATCTCACACTGTCTCATCTAACTGCCCATCGAGTATATCGGTTAACATATTGTGAAGCTTCAGATCAACTTCTGGCGTTGACTCCTCATCTAGCCAAAACGGATATATGTCCTCTCGAGGAACCTCCACTAGATGTCTAACCCTAACTTGCAGACAAAGGTAGAGACAAATCACTTCAATATAATATACATGGATATGTCTACCACAACTACTACTACAAAGTCTACCAAATATATAAGTCTATCACTAATACTTACAAATCTATCACGCAGACATAGGTCTAAGACAACATATAATCTAAATCAACTCTACCATCAATTAAAATCAAATCTACCATAAGTGAATCTATCAAATCTACCATAAGCACAATTATCATATTCTAAGGCTATAACTCTACCAAAATACAAAAAAAAAAAATAATGTAAGGAAACATACCTTCTTCTCTTCGGTTCTACTTCTTTCTTCCTCCAGAATTTTCTCAAGAATGTATCTGTCCCTACTCGAACGCCACCGAAGTAGAGGACACGGTAAAATAAGCGGATTGTTCTCAAGCTTGCCAAACTTTTCTCCCAATATTGGAACCGACTCATAAACCCATATAAGCAATGCATGCACACATCCATGGAAGGTGTAGCTATTTCCACCTAAAGATGCAACTTTGATAGACAAAATCAGCTCCTTAAAACCGACCCGCCCCCATGGATAACTCTCAAAAGCTTCCTCATCCATAACTCTCTTCGCACAGTCCAAAGAAAGTCGACTATTCCGATTAATACCTAATATCCCAACATGCAGAATGAACAGCAACGCAAGCATCTTCTTCTGCTGATACGACCAAGTTTTGCATCTTCCAAATATCTCAACCAGCTCGTGCCAATTTGGCCCTACCCCTGCATTCACACCAAGCTCTCCCCAGAACTCGTTGTGATCTATGTCCCACGGCTCGTCCCCAATGGGCTGACAGTTGTGCCCAGTTATATCTTCAAACTCGTGGAGGGAAAACCGCACTGGACGCCCACCGATAAGTGCCCAAATCTCGTAACTTTGGTCAATAGCAAGTTGATTTGTAACCATGTTATGGACTGTTTTCGCGGCCCATACGTACGTCTTTTCTGCAAGACTCAAAACCACTCCTACTTGAGAATTGTTTCGTATCTCATTGTAGACATCCTCGCCAACAGCCTCCTTCAACATCCCAAAATCTGTCAAATGGCAGTAGTTGTTCAAACTCCTCTTTTGAACAGGAGATTTCTCTGGGGGAAACAATCGAGGTGGGTAATTCCGCTCCTCCTCGCGTGAAGACGCCATCCACTGAGCTGCAAAAAATTACATATAAGTCTACCACCAAAACTAAAATAAGTCATCCAATACGTCTACCACTACCACGAGACAACCATCAACTCCACCAACAAGTCTACCAAGACAACTTAACAAGTCTACGATCACAGTATAGTTATACATTAAGTCTACCACTAACACTCGACAACCATCAACTCCACCATCAAGTCTACCAAAACAACTTATCAAGTCTACGAGCACAAAATAGTTATACACTAAGTCTACCACCAACAATCGACAACCATCACAAAAATCACAATACAATTCCACCAACAAGTCTACCAGCACAACTTATCAAGTCTACCACCACAAAAATAGTTATACATTAAGTCTACCACGAAGCGCCTCAATCCATCATGTCCACCAATAATTCTAGCTTCAAAAGTTTAACTTAACAAGTCTACCACAACAAATCATCAAGTCTACCACCACCAAAAACCAGTAAGACTTACCATCTATCAATTCTACCACAATTTAAAAAAATCTACCATCACACAAAACCATCCATAAAAAAGGAGCCACAGGTCAGGTTACTTTTCTCTATCCTCACCGGATTCTGCCCGTTTCTCCACCGGATTCTGCCTTTATCCTCACCGGATTCCGCCCTTCCTCACCGGATTTCTACTAGATACAATGACATTGTGCGATTAGACAATTAAAAGTCTACCATCACATCATCGACTATATCAGAACAAATCTACCATATAATTCACTGAAAACAGAAATATTTTCATCCCGATAATTCACTGAAAACGGAAACATTTTCATCCGGTTACCTTTTCGCGGTTTAAGTCTCAACAATCACCGGATTCCGTCGTCGTAGTCGTTGTTTACTGCAAGAATTTTTTAAAAAAATTATTCCGAACCCGTTGAATGAAAGATGAAACCAGTTTGAATCGAGTTTAATCGTCAATCTACTACTCCGAAAACACCCTAGATCTACAAAGAAATCGAAACGACAGAGGCGCCGTCGAAGATAAAACCACTTACTTGAAAAGAAAGAGGCGTCGTCATCGCTGCTAATGAGACACCGCCGTCGTCAATAACTATAGGCCACAAACGAAAGAATCGCCCTTCGCAGCAAAGCGATATTCTGCCACTGCAGAATCGCCCGTCACAGAAGAGAGATTAGGTATCCGTCGCGGCAAATTTTTTTTTCCAGCAAATGAATTTTGAGTTTATTTATCTTTTTTATTACAATTTTAATCTTTATTTTTAATATTATTATTTTTTCCATTACTGATTTATTTTTATAATGGCAAAGTTGTTATTCCATAGATGTTTTGTCCTAAATGGTATTTTACAAATTTATTAAGGTTATTCTAGTTAGGGTCACTTGGCATGGAGTTAATCTGGTAAATACCCTATTTATTAAGGTTAGTTTAGGTAATAAACTCATTATTTTTTATGATTTTTTTAATTAATAGTAAAGAAATTATTAAAGTATCCAAGAAGTCTACTCGAGAAGTCTACATAGTATTGATTTCTAACCTAATTTATCTATGATCATTTAAATTGGTTATTTTATATCAATTTTTATTTTTAACAGGTGTAAAAAGTATATGTTTTTGTTATGTATATAATTGTTTTACCAAATTATTTTTCATGATTTTTTAAATTAATGGTAAAGAAATTATTAGAAGGTAAAATTCTCTGTGATAAAACAGTAATTGAGGCTGACATTTTTTGTTTGGTCATAAGGGTTAATGTTGTAATTTCACTATCCCTGTGAGTTATTTTTGTCAAACATGCAATAGAAAATCTAGTTTTGCATTTCAGCTCAAGTTTTGAGTCATATTCAGCAACCCCCTAAATTTAATAAGAAATTGAGTGACTTTACAGGATTTTGGTGAAGTTTGTTAGTTATAAATATAAAAACCAAATTTTCATTCACATAAAATCATTTTAAACTTTTAAAACTCAAATCATTTCAAATCTTCATAAATAGATTGAATATAGCCCCTTAAGTTTTAAAGTGTGTGTGAAATGTATGAAAAACCCCTGAGAACACAATATAAAAAGAAAACTGAGAACTGAACTAAAAAACAGAAAGAAGTGTAGGACTTCAAAACACCAATTATAAGAATTTGTGTTGTACAATTTTATAAATGATTATAAATTAGGTGAAGAAGCAGTGTTAACCGAAAGCAGATTTAAATAAGATCTTGAAATCCTTTTATAACTCAATAAAATGTGGAGATATGAGATTTACTTATTTTCCCTTAACTCAATAAATCACTCATAATATGTGACAATATAAAACAAATTTTGAATCACAAGATACAATCATATCGAAACCATTTTGCAATATTCGAAACAGAATCTACGAATTATTAAATCTATATATGCTATACTCTCAACACATTTATGTTTAGAAGAGGCGCAAGATTTTTGAAATTGAATGTGATAACTCAAGCAATTCTACAAGATCAGATTTAAAGAACAGAGAGAGAAGCAGTTACAATACATTCACGAAAATTCAAAATACCAATCAATTCAAAATGCATCATGTTCGATAATAAGACCTTTAACCAAAAGTAAAATAAACAACACAAACTTAGTTCTAAACTATGAAAGTTGTACGTAACATATACTAAGTTTCAACACTTGGTTCTTCCTCATCAGACACACACACACGTCTAAGATTTTGAGACGGAATATCATCCTCATCAGATCTCCCCTTGCATGAGGGTCATCAGATCTCCCCTTGCATGAGTGCACATTCAGACAAAATAAAGAGAGATTGTAAGTTCAATGTTTCTAAAACACTGGAGTTGTGTGTTACACACATGAGGCGGTAAAGGAGCAGCTCAAGGAGAGATAACATGACACATGTGAATGAGCCATACGTGAGGATCAAGCAAATACCAAGTTGCCTAACTTGGTGATTCAGAAGATCTCAAGATATGGAATGGTTGGTGGTACTTGGAAATGTATGATATATACATGGCTAGGAAAACTGAGGCTAGGGTTAGCAGTTTTACTGAGGTAGAATCTTGAGAGGTCAAGTGTCTTGGTGAGTGAAGACAGTTGTTGCTATGCCGGCTGGATTTAGAATTGATCAATGTCTAGGTACTGTTATGGTGTCGTGTTATTCTAATTAAACAAGTTTGTAAATTTGTTTAAGCGATCTCTAATAAAAAAAGCAATTAGGATTTGCAAATCTCTTAGGGGGTGTATTCAAAATAAAATTTAGAGTGATTTGTATCAAAGTCACAAACTTTCTGTTATTGAAACACAAATTTTAAAAAGTTGTCTAAAATTCAATGTTATTGAACTAGTGATTTTAAAATGTATTTTCAAATTCACTGTTATTGGAAATAATTTAAGTAGTGGATTCTAAGAAACTTGAAGCGATTTTAAGATGTTTTAATGAAATTTTATAGTTAAAAATATAAGAATCCAAATCTCATGATTTTAGATGGAGTTTGATAGAATTTTTGATATCAAATCATAACAATTTTCATAATTCAACCAAGTCATCTAAAAACTCATTAAAACTTAAATCCTTCCAAATCATTTCAAATGTTAAGTTGAATACATCCCCTTTAATGTCTCCGTTTTCATTAGTATATGTGACATCTTGATTTTACATTTCATATCAGATCGGGTCATCCGCTAGATCAGCTTATCTACCTATAAGGTTGAGATCTTGTGGAATTCATGGATACTATAAATGAACTTATCAAGGTGCATAAAACGGTTCTACCAGATGCAATAAATTTCTGACACTGGAAAACACGTATATTGATGATGCATGGATGGAAATATTAGAAGGTTAGGAAGCTCCTACTATCTTCGTTGAATTTTTTTTTTAGATGATAGTGTCTTCATGTACCTCGGTCGTGCCAAAGCTAAATGATTAATGGACAAAAGCAGACAAAAATGCATCAAATTTCAACTCAAAAAACCATTACTGCCATCTTCTTGGCAATCTAGATCAGTTCAAAATAATTGAAGGATTAAATCTTCTAAAGAGGCATGTGAGACCTTGGTGAATATACTTGAAGGAGACAACATTGTCAGAAGAACACATATTGTTCATTTGGCCTATGAGTTCGAAAATCTCAAGATGGGTAAGGATGAAACTGTAACTATTTACAGAAAAGATTAGTACCATAAGTAATAAAGCATCTGTTTTGGGAAATAAGTATAAAGAGAAAAAATTTGTCCATAATCTCCTTTGTTGTCTTTCTCAGTTTGCCGTACACAAGGTTGTTCTGAAGTATTTTATGAGCAGGGGCGGATCCACCTTGTGAGTTTTGGAGCACGTGTCCCACACTACCTTTAATAAATCATTTATAGAAAATATTTCATTTATAGAATTCAGATCATTTGGTTTGCAAAACTTCATTTTTTTCTTCCCACTTCTTTTTAAGTGCCTCTTTTGTATTTTTTTTCTTTCTAAACACTTAATTTTCTGTTTATCACCTTTTTATAAGTGTTTGTTATTAATTTTTAAGTGTTTTATTTTATTTTCTGATTTTTTCTTTATCTAAGATTTTCTTTCTTTTATATAAATTAATAATTTTTTTTTTATATTTTTCTAGTTTTTAATTTTGTTACAAATAAGACCTAAAACTCCATAACTAATGTAAAGTCTTTCTATGATAGTAATATATTTTAATTAATAAAATTATATTTAAATTTATATTTTATATTATGTCCCATATAAAATTTGTTTCTGTATCCGCCCCTGTTTATGAGTACATATGAACTCAAGCTTGCTCAAGGCTGAAGAGATTAAATCTACTTTAGATGAACCAAGCACGCAAAAAGTAAAGATTTCACTGTAAAGGGCGACAATGATCAAGTGAAACAAATTGAGGAAAACATGAGTCTTTTTTTTTCCACAGAAAAACTACTTCATTGGTAATTAATTTGTGATATTACATAATCTTTATGAAGCATAGGAGTAAGAGCAAAAGGCAAGTAGACACATGAATAATACAATAGGGAATTAGGAGGAGTAAGGGAAGCTATAGCGTGAGCTGCTCCATTATTCTCCCTTTTAGTGAATCTGAACGTGCATCCTTGAATGTAAGTACCCCACAGCCTAATATCCTTGCAGAGATTGTTGATATGGAAATCAATAGAGCACCCCCTGTATTTGTTGAATTAGGATTTTGCAATCGCCCTCAAAAATAATGTTATCGTAACCCATGAATATACAACTCTTAATCACCATTAGCAAAGCTTTTCCTTCAGCTTCTAGGGGAGTGTTAGCTGTTCCTAAAGCCGCTGAGCCCCAAAATTTTGCCACACCCGTAGATTCACATACAATCTGAAACACCTCATCCCGACTATTAAGTCCGAGAGGTTATTCCCACTCGGATCAGTAAGTGATCCAAGTCCATTCAGTCCGTTTTAAGGGTTCATTCTTTAAACGAGTTCATTTCTCCAATTATTCTGAGATTCATAAGTAATAGAGTCAATATGTAAAGAGATTAAACGATCAACTGGATTTTTATTTATATAACAAAGGATTCGATACAATTGCTAGAGTCAGCACTATAGGCTATTAGAATGTTCGCTTCTAGTCTATCCAGTATATCATCACCCATTCTTCCTAGCCCTTGTCTTGCGCATCTAGGCCAAGTCCTTCCCACGATCACCATCCTTTCCTGAAATTAAAGAGGCGTAAGTAATCCAACTTTTACTTAGTTATACATAATCGCCTATCAATGACTATATGTTCCCATCCCTTAAGATTATCCCGTAGAAATCTCTTAATCATCCGGCTTTCTTGGAAAACCCGAGTTTTCTCTCGGGCGCAGTCAAGTCTTGGTGGATTCTGTCCGATCCCCAAGCCGCTTGCTGGATCCACGAGTACCCGCGTCCCCCGGAAAGCCGATCCCTTCCAGCCGTACTCGACTGTATGCCTTAGTCATAACCGTTCACCAATAACCGCGACTATTTGGGGAATAGCCGAGATTATCAAGAACTGTCCTGATCGGCCGTGACAGACTGACGTCTTAGTCACGCATCCTAGATCCGACCATCTAATAATCGATCTATCTACATCGGTAAGCAGATATAAAAATATGACCAATGAAAAAGAGAGTCTGGCCGAATAACTGTATAACCGTCCCATACTGTCTCGGCTATAGCCGAAAGTTAGGGATTTTCCCGGCTAAGTTACTCGGCATCTCGCTCACCTTTGCCGTACGTTCGGTTGGTTCGATTTGTTTCTCCCGATTCTTGTCCGCAGAAGACTCCATCGCTGGAACGTCCCTCGGTAAGTTTCTCTCTCGGAGATTCCTTACTCGTAGTCCGGCGATTCCCTCGTTCCTCGACAATCGGTAAGTACGTCCGGTGTTATCTCTTTTCTCCCTCGGCTAATCTTCTTCTCCCTCGGATATTTTTCTGCGTTTTCCGGAAAATTCCCGTGAAAAGATTGTGTGTCCGCGAAGAAGATGACCGCGGATTATTTATAGGATTTTCGCCCATAACCGTTTTATTAAACCGATGGGTGCCACGTCCCCATTCGGTAACGGTCATATTCGTTCGGATATAACCGTGCCACATACTTAGTACGTGCGAGATCATTCCCTTATCCGATCATTCTCTCGCCAGCCAACCAGCTGACTCAACTAACTGACCAGCTAGCTTCACTACCCGACCAGCTAGTGATGATAGTTCTCGAGCTGACTCAACCAACCAACACTCCGTCCAGCT
Organism: Thlaspi arvense; assembly: GCA_911865555.2. Lineage (NCBI taxonomy): Eukaryota > Viridiplantae > Streptophyta > Magnoliopsida > Brassicales > Brassicaceae > Thlaspi > Thlaspi arvense. The sequence continues at coordinate 21,343,007 of OU466860.2, forward strand.
GGGCCGAGCTCACCATCAGTTGCCCGAGCTGGTTTATCTCGGTCCTTCAGCTCATTATAGCTCGGGTATTTGATCTAAGCTCGGCCTTGTTTATACTAGCTGACTGGAAACATCCAGAGCTAGTTTTGAAACATCCCGAGCTAGTTTTTCCCGAACTTCTTCAATCTTCTACTCTTTTCATCGGCTAAGTCCCTAACTTTCCCGAACTTAGCCCTTCCTTTCGGACCATGGAACGGATTACTTCGTTTTATCCGATAAGTCTTTCCCTATTCCCGACCATGGCCCAGCCCAGATCACTTCGTTTTATCCAACAAGTCTTTCACCATTCCCAACCATGGCCCAACCCAGCGAACCTAACGAGGTCCGGGGCCGTTACAAGTCTCTCTCCCCCCCCCTCCCCCACCCCTTGAAAGGGATTCGTCCCCGAATCCGAAACAAGGATTATCGATTGAACAGCCTTCTCTAACTCGTCTTCTCTTAGAAGATCTTTGGACCATTCGGAAAATTCAGCCTTCTTGGATTTTGTTTGCTTGAGGGCAAGCAAAAGGCAAGTTTGGAGGAGTTGATATTACTGTATATTTCGTGTATTTTGCATGCATTTAAGATAGTTTCTCATGCATTTACCTTGCATATTAGGCTAGTTTGCACTATTTTAGGTCCTATAACACTTTTGCATTAGCATTTGCATGTTTCTTGCATTATGCATCATATTCAGGTTGTTTTTGGACACTTTGGAGCTTTGGAGGATTCGTGGACGTGCTAAGGCTCGTGAGGAAGCTTATGGATGCTTGGAGAACTCAACCACTCAGCTAAGGACCCGAGATCGAGTAGCGGATCGAGCAAGGCAGGTCGATCTAGATGAGATCGGCCAGAAGATCGAGTGCACCAAGTCGATTCAAGAGGAAGGATCGAGATCAAGATCGAGAGAGGAGATCGATCTGGAGTACGGACGTAAATGACGCCCTGCAGATCAAGAACCAGATCGAGCCTCCAACCCGATCGACACAAGATCGACTCAAAGATCGACCCAAGCCATCCGATCCAAGACAAAGATCGAGAGCCAGATCGAGCTGACAAAACCTTATCCGTCCAGCCTGGTTTTGGCGGCTAGCGAAGGGGGGACCAACTAACGGTTTAGCCATTTTTGGTAAAAGCAGTCATTCGCTTTCACTATCTCCATTCTGTCTTTTTTTGTTTTCTCTTTACCTTAGGCGATCGCCATTGTTGAATACTTGGAGCTTTTTCAGTTTTTGAACTTGATATCGTTTTAATATTAAGCAAGTTTCCCTTAATCGCATCGTTAATCATGCTTAGCTTTCCGTTTATCGCTTTTGCTTTGTTTTTAAACATGTGTAGTGAGTAGTCGTTTCGGGTTTTTGGGGTTGAGGAGATTCAAAAGGGTTTAAGAGGTTTAAAGCTTTGTGTTTTCTTGTTCTTCATTACTTTCTCTTCTAGGATCTTGAGTACTTAAGGCTTAGAGAGTCTCACGCCAAGATCTCTATGATCCAAAGGCTGTCTTACCTTGACAGGATTCAGATGTCCTGGAAAATCAGATCCTAGAGGCTAATCCTTCCTTTCCCACATGCCATGGTTGTTTAGGGGATTAGTTAGGTCAACATTTGAAATCTGTGTTTCTTGCTCTTCGATCTCTTCTTCCACCAAAAGCCATGGGTTTGGAGAAGAGATTGAAGAAGTGAACCATACCACATGCCATGGATGGTTCTTGTTTTGTTTTCAAGGCTTAGAGAAACCTCCTAAAGGAGTAGATCTAAAGGTTTTCAAACCGAGCTTTAATCTTTGAGACCCATGAATATGATCCTCAACCCTAGACCCTCTTTCTTAGTGTTTCAAGTCTCTGTTTATCATTCTGTCATCATAAAGTTCGCACCTTGTTCATTAGTTCATCGCATCATTCATCATCTTAGGTTGTTAGACGAGATCGATCCATATTGCTCGATCTAGTGGTCGATCCAGTAGTCGATTTTTAGTTTTTAGTAGCTTTGCATTTTAGACTTTCTGTTTGTTCCTAGTGGTAGTCAACCTCTTCCAGAGATTTTAAAATTGTTTTGCTTTGCATTTGATACTTGCATTTAGTTTTTAGAGATTTTACCAATCATTTTCATAATCCGCTTAGCTTTGCTCATCCTTTGCATTCTTAGTGAACTTTCTACTCCTAGGTGTGGATTGATACCTCACTTGCATGTTATACTACATCTCAGTGTTGCATTTGAGTTTGATAACCTCTCCTGCTTGCATTAATCAGTAGAAAAACTGTTATCAAATGGCGCCGTTGAAATCTTAGGTTGCTAGGAAGCATTAAGATTTTGGGTTTAGGAAAGACTAAGCCTTTTCTTTCATTTTGGTTACTAATCTCTTTCTCTTTAAACTTGTGTCTTTCAGGTATATGAATTTTCGTTCTAGAGGTGACAACAACTTTCTTACACCCTTAGACAATATTCACCAACTTGGCCACTCAAGAACAAGAAGAGCAAGAGAGCAACCTAGAGCTTTTGAGGAGATTGTTCAAGCCGGTTCAGTAGACTTTGCAACAATGTCTGAGGAAGAACATCCTGAGGGACCTCCACCAGCTCACGGTGCTGTAGGAAGGGGCAATGGAAACCCCATCCACGCGGCTAGACCCCCACAGATCATCGGTGCTGGAGATGCTCCTTATACGCATCACAACCGCTTTGGGATCACTCCTCCACAGGTCCAAAACAATAACTTCGAGATCAAGCCAGGGTTTGTTCAGATGGTGCAAAATAACAAGTTTCATGGATTAGCTTTGGAGGACCCATTGGCGCATCTAGACAACTTTGAGCAGCTTTGTGGAATGCTTAAGATAAATGGCATCTCGGAGGACAGCTTCAAGCTGCGTTTGTTTCCCTTTTCCCTCGGAGACAAAGCGCGACATTGGGAGAAGACTCTTCCCCAAGGCACTATCACTTCTTGGGCTGACTGTAAGAAAGCTTTTCTCTCAAAGTTTTTCTCAAGCTCTCGGACAGCAAGGTTGAGAAGTGAGATCAGTGGCTTCACTCAAAGACAAAATGAGTCATTCAACGAGGCTACTGAGCGTTTCAAGGATTAAACTATAGCTTATCCTCACCATGGCTTCAGTGAAGAGACCCTTTTGAGTACCATATACCGCGAAGCTCTTCCAAAGATCAGATTACTACTTGACACGGCAAGCAAAGGAAACTTCCTTGGCCAAGAAGTAGATGAGGGTATGGAGCTCATTAAGAACCTGGCGTTGAGTGATGGGAACTATTCAAAGGATTACGACCGTGCTCAAGGAGGAGCCGATCTTGAAGCTAACAAGAAAGAAATGAAGTCTCTCCATGAGAAGATAGATAAGCTAATGCTTGCAAATTCATAACACGTTTTCAGTTGTGTTGCAATGTGATGTTCAAGATGCAAGCAGGAGGTTATCAAAACTCAAGCAGCACATATTCGTAGTATAGTACAAGAGGAATCAATCCAACCTAGGAGCTAGAAAGTGCAATGAGAATGCAAGGATCATGCAAAGCTAAGCAAATGATGAACGGTTTTGTGAAAATCCTAAAAACTAGATGCAATGGTCAAATGCAAAGCAAAACTATTTTAAAAATACTAGAAACGAGTGAACTACCACGAGGAACAAACATAATGATTAAAATGCAAAGCTATGAATTTATAAAAATCGACTAGTGGATCGACCACTAGATCGAGCAACAATGATCGATCTCGTCTAAAAGTTCAACAGAAACGAATCTAATGACCAGGATGCGAACAGATAGCAAGCGAATGATTAACAGAGATGTAAGAATACTAAGAAAGAGGGTCCAGGGTTGAGATTCATGTTCAAGGGTTTCAAAAGTTCAAGCTTGGTTTGAAAACTTTAGAACTACTCACTTTGTGAGATTCTCTAGGCCTTGAATACAAAATAAGATCCATCCATGGCGTGTGGTATGGATCACTCCTTCATTCTCTTCTCCAGACCTATGGCGTTTGGCGGAAAAAGAGATTGAAGGGCATAAAACTCAGATTTCAAACACACGGCCAAACTAGTCCCCTAAACTACCATGGCGTTTGGGAAAGGTAGACTAGCCTCTAGGATTCGATTTTCAGAGACCTCTGGATCCTGTCAAGGTAAGAGGTCCCTTTGATCATAAAGATCTTGGCGTGAGAGTCTCTAAGCCTTAAGAACTCGACATCCTAGAAGAGAAAGCCATGAAGAACAAGAAAACACCAAACTTTGAAAACCTTTTCGACCCCTTTGAATCCTCTCAACCCCAAAACCCGAATAGACTACTCGCTACACATAAAGTAAACCGAACAAAGCATAAAGGATGAACTAGTAAACATGAAAGACGATGGCTTTAAACTTAAACGATTCAATATTCAAAACAAAGCAAGAAAAAGCTTCAATGTCTAACAATGGCGGAATCGCCTTCGAACAGAGAAAAAAACTCTAAAAAGATAAAGTAAAAACGTGTATGGAAAAGCAAGATCGCCGCCTTCCCGAAATAGGTCAAACAGCTCGATGGTCCCCCCCCCCCCCCCCCCCCCCCCCCCCCCCCCCCACCGGTAGAAGCCAAAACGGTTAAAGTGCACTGAGATCGACCTCGAGATCTTGCATCTCACTCGATCATCTTCGGATATCGTGACTTCAGCTCGATCTGTGTCTCGATCTTCTTTGGTGGATCGAGTGCTTCATCCGATCTTGGAGTCGATCTATGGAGGATCGAGTGGTGGACTCGATCCGGCTCTCGCTCTGCATGGCGTCATTTACGTCCATACTCCTTGATCGATCTCTTCACACGATCTCTGTCTCGATCAGTTCCCTTGGATAGGATGGACTACTCAATCTTCTGGTCGATCTCATCTAGATCAACCGGCCATGCTCGATCTGCTTCTCGATCTCTGAACCTTAGCAAGTATTCCCGAATCCTCTAAGTTTCCACGAGCCTCCTCACGAGCCTTAGCACATCCACAAATCTTCCAAGACTCCAAAGTAGCCGAAAACAACTTGAATGCGATGCAAAATGCAAGAAACATGCATATGCTGGTGCAAGAATACTCTAGGACCTAAAGTGATGCAAACTAGCCTAAAGTGCAAGGTAAATGCATGAGAAACTAACTTATATGTATGCAAAATACATGAAATATGCAGCAATATTAACTTCTCCAAACTTGCCTTTTGCTTGCCCTCTAGAAAACAATATGAAAGAAGGGAGAGAGGTTTTAAAACAAACGGGGGTTTAAGCTTCTTGCAAAGGTGTCTTTCAAATGAATCAATCTCAACGTCCTAGTTATTAATTCTAAAACGCAGTGCACATACTCATACTCCAAAGAACTTAGCCATACTCATCACACAATGAATCTCAAATCATGACTCTCCTATTCTGAACAATAAAAGAATCTCATCCTTTAACATTCATTAATGATCGAACCGTGAATCAAACTTATGCACTTTAAAGCAAAACACATTTGGCTAAGGGTGAAGGCTATGAGCATAGAATGATCTCATTTTAAAAAGGGTTTCACAATGCAATGGGTTTCTCTCACAAATGGTATGAACTTTATGCATAATGCTAAAGGTAAAGGCAATTGATGCATACATGATTAGATTCTCATCTACCCTTGTACACTAACAATGATCCTAAAAGCCCTCTCATTTTCTTTTCTTTTCAGCTCACTCACCCTCCTAGATACTACCTTCATTAAGCTCAAACCCAAATAAAAACAGAAAACATCTTTACTCTTTAGGTTAGTGAAAAGGCTTGAAAATATTTTAGCTCCTTATATTTTTCTTATTGATAGCTCTCTTATTCTTTTCTTTTTATTTTGGAAATTAGGCTATTTTCTCTTTTTTTTTTTTTTTTTTTTACTTGAGAGAGCTATCTTCTGAAATACTTAGAGCATTATACATTTTGAAAACAAAGCCTTTCACTTAAAACCTTTTGTTCACTTCAATTACCAAACTCTTTTGAAACCGTAAGCATATAAACAAGAATGTAACCCCATAACACCCTCAAACTTATCCTAAGCCTACGACTAGCTTCAAAATGCAAAGCTAGCAATCATATGAGAACCTAATCATGTCGCCTAAACGTAACACGTTATGCTAAGTTCAAACCGAAAAGAGGCCTCACAATGATGTCACACAAGAAATCTTGGCTTGAAAGAAAGGTAAGGGTGATGGTGGGAGTTCTACTTAGGCTCACAAAGAGTGGTAAAAAGAGAAAGAGAGCCTAAATATTATTAAGATCCATGTGTTCATTTTCAAATGCATAAGAATGATAATTAAAAATTCAGATTAAGGTTCTCACTTATTAGGACAAGTTTCAAACCATGAATGTTCAATTCAAGTCACGAAAATCAAAACAAGTGATCCAAGCATGGTAAGGACTTACTTTCAAAGTGTGAGCAAAGCATTAGAGAACTACTAACTAGGGCATTGAAACAATTCATGAGTTTAAAACATCTTTTTAAGAAAACTTTAACCCCTTATGCAAATGTAAACAACCTAGATGCTTAAAAATTCTAGACTCAATCCTAAAATGCTTAACAATGTGAATGCAACTACATGAATTTTTTTTTGAAAATTTTAAAATTTTTATCAATTTGTTTGTTCTTTTCTATGCCACAGAATGTATGCAAGACTCGAGGGATGCAAAGATAAAATAAGAGCAAAATAAATATGTCAAACCACACACATACTCCCCCAAACTTGAATGACACTGTCCCGGTGGCAAACAAATTCGAGAGAGCTCAAAACACTAAGCAAAAATCAAGAAAACATGAACGGTATGTACAATGGAAGGTTGTTGTTACCTCGGGTCTATTCTCAGCTGGAACTTGAGGATGTTCCAGACGAGCTAGATATTATGGCTTTGCCTTTGGAGGCTGGCTCTTGGAGAGAAAGACGTGCCGGCTGAATGTTTCTCCCTTGAGTCTCACGGATGACAACTCCACCGGTTGAAAGCCTCCTCTTCTCGGGCTGTTGAACCACTTCACTTGCAGCCTGCTTTGGCGAAGCTCCTTGAAGCGCCTTGACCTTCTTGGAAAGCTTCTTGATGACTTTGCTCTGCCACTTGTTGATCTTTCTTTCCATCTCCACAACAGAAGCAAAGAACTTTTCTGTCTTGGTCCGCGGCTCAAAGTCAAGCTTAGGGAGGACAAAGGCTTCGGGCATCTCATTATCCGTGGCTGGAGACTCCGATCTAGGGCGAGTAGCTTGCTGAATGGTTGCCGCGTCTCCTAGAGGAGCAAAACACTCCTCTACGCTTGGGAGAAACTCGATGTTCCCAATGCCCAACAGCTCGGTCTCGGCTTGGTTTGGCAGGATACACGCCCTCTTCTCATTCTCCTCATCAATGAATAAGTATTCAAAGAAGCCCACGGCTGGCGTGCGTCCCAAGCTATCAGTGTTCCTTAGATAAGTTACGTCCATGAAGGCTCTATCCAGAATGGGAGTGAAGTTCTGAAGCGGCACACCGGCTTGCACGAACAATGGTGTGAGGAAACCGTCAATGAGTGACGAGCTTGCCTTGCATCTCAAGGCATACGCCTTGTACCAATGAAGCAGCAAGGATGCACCCGTAGTTCACGTCATCTCCGAGCTGGTCTTCCAACGGCTCATCGTTCTCATCCGGGTCACACACGAGATGATTAATGCCTTGGAACAAAAAGCAAAGCTCCGTCTTGGTTACCGTGGGGGCTACGGACCGACCACTAAAGGTGTTGGCCATCAGCTTCAAAGTGTAACGTAGCACCGGGTTCCTCACTCTCTTGATCTTCGCTGTATTCGCCTTGTAGTCCTCATTGGCTATGAGGTCCCAAAAATTGTTTGCTTGAGTGAAAGAGGGAAACTCCACTTTCGTGGCAGCTGCATCGAGGCCATAAGCTTGGCAAAGCTTGGGGATTGAGAGGCTGAAGGCTTGGCATTTTATCTTGAAGGAGAGGCGGCCTTGAGAAGGAATTGGGACGCTAGGATTCTCGTACGCAAACTCCAAAGTGGTAAGGAAGTCGATTGTCACTTCGGGATAGGTTGGGCAATCCATCTGTGACAAACACCTCAACCCTATCTTCTGGAGGAGTTGATCAAAATCTCCTAGAATCCCCATCTTAGCCAGCAATCCTCTGTGCGCGAACTTAGTTGGCTCGAACTTCAGCCTTTGAAGCCGTTCCTGTCCCGTTTCTCATCCTTACTCCAACGAACCCTCTCCTGAACAGCCACTTCTTGGTTTCCTCCCTCTTGTGCTGTCTCTTCTCTCGTTCGTTTGGGAGCCATTGTGCCTGAAAAAAATTTTCAAGCAAAGCAATGAGCAATACGGCGATATGTTGAGAGAGAAAGAGAAGCAAAGAAGAAAACTTATAACTAATACCCTAGAATTTTGGGGGATCTATAAAAATTACAACAAGAGAACAGAGAATCATATCTAGAGATAGAGAGAAATCTAGAATTTTTCTATTATCAAGCTATTTTTAAAAATTCAAACCGCCCTAGCATCTAAAACAATCAAAGCGAATAAAAAGGGATATTTTCTTGAAGATTTTCTTAAAGATTCGAAAATACCTTTGCAAGGATTGAAAAAGATGCTGTTAGCCTTTAGAAAACAAGAATTCACACTCTCTTTTGCTTAACAACTCGAGAAAACAAGAATGAGAGAGTGTGAAAGTGGTTGAAAACATTTAAAGGCTAACAAAAACAAAACCATGGGTAAAAGAAGTGGTTTTCTGACAAAAGCTGTGGTCAAGGCACATCTTTCATGGTCAAAGATGCTTGCCTTGATCACTTTTTGAATTTAAAAACCGGAGGGAAAGAGGAAGAGAGGGAAAAGGAAATGTTATCTCGGCACGAGATCGAGTCCATTTGGTCGATCTAGGACTCGATCTCATGCCCATAATGGCTTAGATCATGAGAGTTTTTCGATTTGGGACTCGATTCGAGTTGAATCGAGTCTTGGATCGATAACACCTCTCGTTCCTTGGGTTTTGGCACGACGGCTAAGTCCTCGTGATCGAGCCACGTTCTCGATTCAGGGGTCGATTAAAGCTTGGATTGAGTGGCAGATCGAGTAGACTAATCGATCTAGCCTTGGAAATCGAGTGACTCAACCGATCCATCTCTTGTTTGCTTTTCAAGCTAAACGTATAGGGTGTTCGTACTCTCGTGATCGACTGTGTCACATGATCCGTCTTCTCGATCTCGTCTAGATCGACTAACTCTTCTCGATTCTCTAGCTCGATCTAGCAAAGATCAAGCCAGGATGAGTCGATCTATCACTCGATCTCTAGCCTATACTCGCCCCTTCTTACTCCTTTTGGATATAAGATCAGGGCCTGCAATCCCTCATACCTGTTCTTACACACTTAAGATAACAACATAAAACTGAAAGAGAAATAAAGCAAAAATATATACAAGATAGACATGGAAATGCCTCCCAAGTGCGCTTTCTTTAACGTCTTTAGCTAGACTTTACTTGGTTTAGGCAGATGGTGGGTCTTGGAAAAGCATTGAGGTGCTCTCCTTGTCAAATTCACTCGCCATGTATGGCTTAACTCTGTGTCCGTTCACTGTGAATGCATTCCCACTCTTGCCTACTAACATGACAGCTCCGTAGGGCAATACCTCTTTGATTTCATACGGACCGCTCCATCTAGATTTCAGCTTCCCTGGAAAGAGCTTGAGCCTTGAATTGTAAAGCAGCACCAAACTCCCTTCCTTAAGCTCCTTGGGTACCAACTTCTTGTCATGAGCAGCCTTGGTACGCTCCTTGTAGATCTTAGCGCTTTTGTAAGCATCCAGCCTTAGCTCATCAAGTTCGTGCAGCTGGATCATACGCTTCTCCTGAGCTGTCTTTAGATCAAAATTCAGCCGCTTCACAGCCCACAATGCCCTATGTTCCAGCTCAACGGGGAGGTGACATCCTTTCCCGTAGCGAAGAGTGAAAGGAGTAGTACCAATGGGCATTTTGAAAGCATTCCGGTAAGCCCATAAAGCGTCATCTAACTTCACTGCCCAATCCTTCCGAGTTGTTCCAACTGTTCTCTAAAGTATCGCCTTGATCTGTCGGTTAGAGACCTCCACTTGGCCACTCGTTTGAGGATGGTAAGGTGTAGCTACCTTGTGCTTCACGCCATACTTCCTTAGAAGGTTTTCAAATAACTTATTGATGAAATGGCTTCCTCCGTCGCTTATCACCACCTTGGGTACTCCAAATCTCGGGAATATGATGCTCTTAAAGAGCTTGATCACCACCTTAGAGTCGTTTGTAGGGGAAACAATGGCCTCAACCCATTTAGAAACGTAGTCAACAGCCACCAAATGAATTTTTTGCCGTGGGAAGAAGAAAACGCCCCATGAAGTCTATGCCCCATGCGTTAAAGACGTCAACCTCAAAGATAGGAACTTGAGGTATCTCGTTCCTCTTAGTGATGTTCCCTGCTCGTTGACAAGCTTCGCAACTCATCACAAACTCATGGGTGTCTTTGAAGATGGACGGCCACTAGAAACCGGCTTGCAAGACCTTAGTGGAGGTCTTGAATGAAGCAAAGTGCCTGCCATACGAAGAGCCATGGCAGTGAAAGATGATGTCTCCTGCTTCCTCTTTTGTCATGCATCTCCTGTATAGGCTGTCAACACCTCTCTTTTATAAATAGGGCTCGTCCCAAAAGTAGTGGCTTACGTCCCTCATGAACTTCTTCCTGTTATAGTTGTCAAGATGCAAAGGCTCTTCCCCACATGCCAAGTAGTTCACAATGTCCGTGTACCAAGGGAGATCCTCATCTCTGAAGCTTAGAACCTCCTCAAACTGCCCTTCTAGGTTTCGACAAACAGCCGTAGTGATCGCCATGAGTTATCCTCGGGAAGAGAATCATCTAAGGGTAGAGACTCGTTGATTCTTAACCGAGAGAGATTGTCAGCAACGCCGTTCTCTATCTCTTTCTTGTCTTTAATCTCTATGTCAAACTCCTGAAGAAGAAGAATCCATCTGAAAAGCCTCGACTTAGTGTCCTTCTTGGAATAGATGTACCTCAAAGCCGCGTGATCTGTATAGACAATGGCCTTGGAACCCACGAGGTATGACCGGAACTTGTCAAAGGCAAATACTACTGCCAATAGCTCCTTCTCCGTAGTAGTGTACCTTGCTTGCGTGTCATCCAAGGTTCTTGAAGCATAGTAAATCACGTGCAGCTTCTTATCTTTCTGTTGACCTAGAACGGCTCCTACGGCATAGTCACTAGCATTACACATAATCTCGAATGGTAGAGTCCAGTCCAGTGCTTGCACTATAGGCGCGGATACTAAAGCTTCCTTGATGGTCATGAAAGCTTGCAAACACTCCTCATCAAAGACAAAATCAGCTTCCTTGCACAATAGTCGTGTAAGAGGGCATGCAATCTTGGAAAAATCCTTGATGAAGCGCCTATAGAAGCCAGCGTGGCCTAGGAAACTCATCACTCCTTTGACATTAACCGGCGGCTCAAGACTCATCATGACCTCAACCTTAGCCTTATCAACCTCAATGCCCTTCTCTGATATCTTATGGCCAAGCACGATACCTTCTTTCACCATGAAGTGACATTTCTCCTAGTTAAGCACCAACTTTGTCTCCTCACAACGCTTTAGTACCTTGGAAAGATTCAACAAACACGCAGAAAAGGACGCACCATAGACAGAGAAGTCATCCATAAACACCTCTACCATCTCTTCTATTAGATCGGAGAAAATCGACATCATACACCGCTGAAACATAGCCGGTGCGTTACACAACCCGAATGGCATCCTTCGATACGCGAAGGTGCCATAAGGGCATGTAAAGGTCGTCTTCTCCTGATCATTTGGATGGATTGGTATTTGGAAAAATCCACTATATCCATCAAGAAAGCAATAGTAGGGATGATTAGCAAGTCTTTTAAGCATTTGATCAATAAAAGGCAAGGGAAAATGATCCTTTCTAGTAGCAAGATTAAGCTTCCTATAGTCAATACACCTATGGTGTCCTGTAATAGTCCTAGTAGTTATAAGCTCATCTTTGTCATTCTTAATGACCGTGATCCCTCCCTTCTTAGGCACCACGTGTACGGGAGAAACCCACGTGCTGTCACTTATAGGATAGATCACGTCAGCTTCTAATAGCTTAAGAATCTCTTTCTTAACAACCTCTTTAAATTAGGATTCAAACGCCTTTGATGTTCTAAAGAAGAGGCGTTCTCATTATCCAAGTGAATCCTATGAGTGCAAAGCATTGGCGAAAGGCCCTTGATCTCACTTAGAGAGTACCCAATGGCCTTCCTATACTTTCTCAACTTAGTTAAGAGCGAGTGCAACTCATCATCACTTAAGTTCTCATTCACAATCACGGGATATGTTTCGTTAAGCCCTAAGAAAGAATACCTTAGCCCTTTTGGGAGCTCCTTAAGGTCTACCTTTGGGGCTAGCAGCTCGCTCCAATCATCCTCGTGGCTGTTGCTGTTGTCTTCCTCCTTGGAACCATCCTTAGAACCCGAGACATGACCCTTAAGGCTGCTTTCTTGAACCGTTGTCCCCTCTGAAATCGAGTCATCCAGTCGATATTGCTCTCGATGTCGTCTAGATCGAGCAGTTTCACTCGATTCACTCACTCGATTTAATGTGGATTGAGTGAGAGATCGAGATGCTGGGTCGATCTCCGGATTGGACCCTGAACTGATTGGAAGGCATCTCTCGATGTCAGACTCGATTAATTTTTGGGATCGATCACCCTCCTCGATCTTACTGTCGATTGTTGCACCGGATCGAGCTGTGTTCTTGATTGTCTTGTCGATTTGACCCCTGCATCGAGTAATGTCATCGATCTCGGAGTTGATCTCTAGGCAAGCGCTTTCATCTTCTAGCACAACTTTCCTTGAATCAAGCAGGTTAACGTATTCCTGAGTCCTCTGATCCAAGTAACTGAACTCTCCTAGCTCCTTAGTCAATGCCAGCTTCAAATGATCCTCATGAGCCAACTCTTCTAGCAACTCCTCCGCTAAAGCGTCCAACGTCTCAATGTAGAAAGCTTGTCCTTCTATCGTAGGCTTCTTAAAAACCTCATTGATATCAAAGTTCAGCCTTATATCTTTACCCAAGTGCAGAGCTATCTTCCCATTCTTGACGTCTATGATGGCTCTGGAGGTGGCTAAGAACGGTCTACCGAGAATGAGCGGATCCTTAGGTTCTTCATCCATTTCCAACACAACGAAGTCCATAGGCACGTTTACACCGCTGATTCTCACTGCCAAGTCCTCAAGCAAACCCACGGGTAACCTCACGCTCCTGTCATCTAGTACCAACGAGATTCTACAATCTTTGAACCGGGTAAAGCCAAGTTTCTTTGCTACGGAATGAGGCATCAGATTTATACTAGCTCCGAGATCGCAAAGACAACTCTTAAACTCCGAAGGACCTAAAGCGCAAGGTATAGTAAAGCTTCCAGGATCTCCCAACTTCTTTGGAACTATCTCCTTGTGTATTACGGCGCTGCATTCTTCACTAAGTACTAGCATTTCCTTGCTTTCCTTATTCTTCTTTATGAGCGTGTCTTTGAAGAATTTGGCGCATTTAGGCATCATGGCAAGGCAGTCCACTAGAGGTAGCTTGATCTCTACGTCCTTAAGATGCTTCTCAAACAAGATTATGTGCTTCTCTATAAGCATGTTCTGCCCGCCACCCAGTTGCCTTCTTCTTGACTCAACTCAAGCTCCTCTAAGGTTTCATCCGCTTCACCAACAAAGTGAACATGCTTCTGGTTAGCCAACACCAGCTTGTCAATCTTATCATGCAATGACTTAAGCTCTTTTTTATGAGATTCTAGCTCAGAACCTCTCGGTGCACGGTCGTAGTCTTTAGCATAGTTGCCGTCACTCAATGCCAAATTTTCAATCAGCTACATGCCCTCCTCTACCTCTTGACCAAGGAAGTTTCCCTTACTAGCCGTGTCAAGGAGCAAGCGAATCTTTGGTGAAGCTCCGCGGTAGATAATGCTTAGTAGAGTCTCTTCGCTGAAGCCGAGGTGAGGACACTGAATGGTGTAGTCCTTGAACCGCTCCATGGCTTCATTGAACGTCTCATTGCTCCTTTGAGTGAAGCCGCTGATCTCACTTCTCAGCCTTGCCGTTCTGGTGCTAGAGAAGAACTTTGAAAGGAACGCCTTCTTACACTCAGCCCAAGTGGTAATGGTGCCTTGTGGAAGGGTCTTCTCCCAATGTCTAGCCTTGTCTCCAAGAGAAAATGGAAAGAGATGCAGCTTGAAAGCATCTTCGGATATGCCATTTATCTTGATCATCTCACATACTTGCTCGAAGTTGTCAAGATGCTCCAAGGGATCTTCCATTGCTAACCCGTGGAACTTATTGTTTTGCACCATTGAGATGAATCCTGGCTTAATCTCGAAGTTGTTGATCTGTACAGGAGGAGGAGTGATCCCAAACCTATTGTGATGAGTATTCGGAGCATCTTCTGCTCCTATGATCCGTGGGGGTCTAGCCGCATGTTGGGGGTTTCCATTACCCCTTCCCACTGCCCCGTGAGCTGGAGGAGGTCCCTCTGGATGTTCGTGCTCAGCCATCGCTTCAAAATCCACTGAACCTTGCTGAACATTCTCCTCAAAAGCTCTAGCTTGCTCCCTATCTCTTCTTTGTCTTGAATGTCCGAGTTGATGAATGTTGTCCAAGGGTTGAAGTAGATTGTTGTCTCCCCATGAACGTATATTCATGTACCTAAAAGACACAAGTTTGAGAGTAGAGAAATCAGTAACCAAAAGAGAAAGAAAGGCTTAGTTTTTAACAAACCCCAAATCTCAATGCTTTCTAAACACTCCTAAGATGGCAACGGTACCATTTGATAACTCGTTTTCAGTTGTGTTGAAATGTGATGTTCAAGATGCAAGCAGGAGGTTATCAAAACTCAAGCAGCACACAGTCGTAGTATAGTGGAAGAGGAATCAATCCAACCTAGGAGCTAGAAAGTGCAATAAGTATGCAAGGATCATGCAAAGCTAAGCAAATGATGAACGATTTTGTGAATATCCTAAAAACTAGATGCAATGGTCAAATGCAAAGCAAATTTTTTTAAAAAATACTAGAAACGAGTGAACTACCACGAGGAACAAACAGAATGATTAAAATGCAAAGCTATGAATTTATAAAAATCGACTAGTAGATCGACCACAGGATCGACCACTAGATCGAGCAACAACGATCGATCTCGTCTAAAAGTTCAACAGAAACGAATCTAATGACCAGGATGCGAACAGATAGCAATCGAATGATTAACAGAGATCTGAGAATACTAAGAAAGAGGGTCCAGGGTTGAGATTCATGTTCAAGGGTTTCAAAGGTTCAAGCTTGGTTTGAAAACTTTAGATCTACTCCCTTTGTGAGATTCTCTAGGCCTTGAAAACAAAACAAGATCCATCCATGGCGTGTGGTATGGATCACTCCTTCATTCTCTTCTCCAGACCCATGGCGTTTGGCGGAAAAAGAGATTGAAGGGCATAAACCTCAGATTTCAAACACACGGCCTAACTAGTCCCCTAAACTACCTTGGCGTTTAGGAAAGGTAGACTAGCCTCTAGGATTCGATTTTCAGAGACCACTGGATCCTGTCAAGGTAAGAGGTCCCTTTGATCATAAAGATCTTGGCGTGAGAGTCTCTAAGCCTTAAGAACTCGACATCCTAGAAGAGAAAGCCATGAAGAACAAGAAAACACCAAACTTTGAAAACCTTTTCGACCCCTTTGAATCCTCTCAACCCCAAAACCCGAATAGACTACTCGCTACACATATAGTAAACCAAAGAAAGCATAAAGGATGAACTAGTAAACATGAAAGACGATGGCTTTAAATTTAAACGATTCAATATTCAAAACAAAGCAAGAAAAAGCTTCAATGTCTAACAATGGCGAAATCGCCTTCGAACAGAGAGAAAAACTCTAAAAAGATAAAGTGAAAACATGTATGGAAAAGCAAGATCGCCGCCTTCCCGAAATAGGCCCAACAGCTCGATGGTCCCCCACTCGCTAGAAGCCAAAAACGATTAAAGTGCACTGAGATCGACCTCGAGATCGAGCATCTCACTCGATCATCTTCGGACATCGTGACTTCAGCTCGATCTGTGTCTCGATCTTCTTCGGTGGATCGAGTGCTTCGTCCGATCTTGGAGTCGATCTATGGAGGACTCGATCCGGCTCTCGCTCTGCATGGCGTCATTTACGTCCGTACTCCTTGATCGATCTCTTCACTCGATCTCCGTCTCGATCAGTTCCCTTGGATCGGATGGACTACTCGATCTTCTGGTCGATCTCATCTAGATCGACCGGCCATGCTCGATCTGCTTCTCGATCTCTGATCCTTAGCAAGCATTCCCGAATCCTCCAAGTTTCCACGAGCTTCCTCACGAGCCTTAGCACATCCACAAATCTTCCAAGACTCCAATGTAGCCGAAAACAACCTGAATGCGATGCACTTTACATGAAAAACTAACTTATATGTATGCAAAAATACATGAAATATGCAGCAATATCACAAATCAAAAGCATGTACATTTTGTTGGGTAAGCTGCGGATGTCTTGGATGAGCTAGAGTAATGCCAAGAAGAAGAAGCTAATTGGGTTGCTGGTCAAAACTACAAGCCACATGCTACTCTCAAGGCTACCAAGGCAACAACAATTTATCTTACCGAAGCACAAACGTGGAGAACCCTAAAGATCAAGTGTACCCTACTCAACAAGCAAAGCCCTTTGTACCTTATAACAAGGGTTTTCAAGCGAATAGTGGCTTTAAAGGCCAAAGGAAAGGGAACTCCTAAGGTCAGCAGCAGCAGCAAGGCAACAAAAGTTACACTCCTATGTTTCCTCCCGGCTTTGTTCCTCAACAACAACAAATGCAACCGCAACAACAAGATCCAGTTCAAGCCATGTTCCAGCAGTTGCTTCAAGGTCAAGCTTCCACTAATCAGAAGTTGCCGAGAAGAAAAACCACCTTGAATCCTCTCTCACTGACGTCTCAGCTCATATTACAAACCTGAACAACAAGATCAAGCAGTTAGAGAAAGGAAAAGCTACTACAAGCGGTCAAAGCAGCTTACCGGGCAAGTGTGAGCAGAATCCGAAAGAGTATGCAAACGCTATCACACTAAGGAGTGGCAAAGAACTTCCTCCGCGAGTGGCACAAGAGTTTTGGACTCTCTTGGTTCAATCACCCTTGCATTAGTCAGTTGTAGTAAGGGTTTTATGTCAATCCATTGGGAAGAGTTGAAGTCAGAAGAGTTGAGAGTAAAGTCTTTAAGTCAAGCAGGCAGAAAATTGGTTTTGTTGCCTAAGCAACATTTCTAGCAACCTAAGTGAAATAAGTAGCAAACAAAGTAAAAGCAAAAGCAAACTAAGTAATTCTAAGCAAGGAAAACAGAGTAAAACAGAGCAAAACAGAGCAAATCCGAAATTCAAACAAGAGAAAGACAAATCTCTAGATGTGATTATTTACTTTGGGGAATTTCAGACATTAACTAAGGCTGTTTCAAACTACATTGATCAAGCAAAAAACAAGCAAGCAATGGTGATTCCTAGACATAGAGTTCACAATGAAGCTAGTTAGATCCAATCTCTTGGAAAATAACCCTTTGCTAAACATTCTAACAAGAACTAACTCTCATTAGTGCTAAAACATCATGCAAGCATGATTAAACAACTCTATTCAAGTCAAAAGGCTCCTCAAACAGTCAATCTCTTGAGCCAAGGCCAGCAAATCCTCTATTAAACATGATCAACATTTCATCAAACACTTGGTGGGCATAAGAGAAAGCTAACAACTTAGACAAGTTTGATCAAGACTAATTTAGCATGAATAACAGATTAATAGAGAGTAACCCATAAACTGAAGCACTCAACAAACCTTAATTAAGCCTTAAAACCCCCTAATCTACCACATCTAGAAACCCTAAGATAACTATTCACTCATAATCATGTTTAACACCAAATCACAAAGGGAAAGGATGCTAATCATGATTAAAAGAAAGATTAAAGCAAATACTTATTATATTAAACAAAGCAAAGAAATTGTCTTACAAACTTAAAGAAAGTGCTCAAGAACAGTAAAATGATATGACCCCTCGAAAATCTGGAAAAAGGGGCTATTTATGGTCTAGAGAAGAAAACTCTAGAGTAATGGCATAAATGTATTTAAAAACAGGTTCGGGCTGGGTCAGTATCGGTCAGTTGTGTCGGTCTTCAGTGACCGAAATAGATCCCTATCGGCCTGGAGTGATTGACACACATGACCGAAATTAATCCGGTGTGTTTGTGTCGATCACACTTGACCGATACTGGTGACCGATATTATGGTAACCCAACCCGGTAAACCGTACCGCGGCTTTGTCCCACTACATACTCTATGTCCGTTTCTATACTTAGCCATATTTTCGAACTTTTTCTTTATTTTTCTAAGTCTTTCTTATCAATACACATAACCATATCAAACGGCCATGATCATCTAGCCTAACCAACCAAGATCAATCCCTTTTTAAGACCCATGTCTACTTCAGCGAGAATCCCACATCTCCTAAGCTAGTACATGATCCGGATTACCCTGAGGTTAGCTAAATACCATCTATGCCACGGTAAACACCACAATATCCCATAACATAAGGATTGCTTATCTATTCCAAACACATAACATGAAAATCATACAATCAACATGCAAAACACTCAACCCTAGCAATCCTACGGTCCTAGACCCAACCACAGTCACGCACTCACCTTAGACAAGGCTGAAAACAGATTGGTCAGAAGAAATCCCGATGAAAACCGCACCAAAACGAAGATATCCGATCTCCCTAAGAATCTTTCGGCTCACGGTACGATCCGATCCTTATCCCCTCGGCTATCTCTTGATCCGTTCACCTTTCTTCGAGCCAAACTCTGTTTTCCCTCAGAAACCCCACAAAACAAGGCTATTAGCTCGAGGTTATCCGATGAAAACTCAACATTTAGGGAAATATCCGATCGTTTACCAGTTTATCTCGGCGATGGTCGGTTCTGCTCGGCGATAGCCTGATCTCTCTCGGATATCCTCGGGATAAACTGTTTTTCTTAGGGTTTTCTCTCGACTATTCTCTTTCTTTGCTTTATTACTCTCGAATAAACACAACTCTCCCGAGAAAAGTCTCAAAATCCCTTAAATACTCGCAAAACCCTAGGTAACCCGGACTTATCCGACGTTTTCCCGGTTCCAGTAAGTTTTATCCCGGTCCGATTTGATTCTCTTGGCTATTCCCTGTACCGGCTCGACCATTCCTTCGATAAACCCCAAAATAGCCGACCAAACACTTGGCCCACGGCCCAAATCCCTTCCCACTCGGATAAACCGCCCTTATCCGAGGTGTTTTCCATTTTCCATTCGGATTTTCCTTTTCCTCTCGGACAACTTATCCCACCTCGGCTAATCCTCTATTTCTCTCGGAGGTTTCCTATTCCCCCTCGGAGACAGTCCACTGACACTCGGACTAACCTCCCAGACTCACGGATATATCCCACTGCACTCGAATAAATCCCATTTCCCTCGGACTGGACCCCATTTCCCTCGGATATGGTCCATCCGGCTCGGCTATACAACCCATACCCGACTATTTCACCGGTCAACACCCGACCATAGTCTGAACCTCCATTTCCCAGCCAGTATCCAACCATTGGCTCGGTCATCCCTCGGACAACACCCTGTCCGGTACGATCATTCCACATTTTCTCGGATACGGATGCTACAACTCTCCCCCACCCGTTCTGGATTCGTCCTCGAATCCGACTCATCCGTTTGCAACTTGTCAAACCATTTGGGATACTCAGCTTTCATCCTAGCCTCCTTTTCCCAAGTAACCTGTTCATGCCCGTCGCAGTCCCATACGACCTGAACCATTCTGTCCAGCTTCCCACGCTTAGTCTCTTCTTTCCGATCTAACACTCGAACCGGCCTAGCCACTACTGCAAAGTCCTCTTGCAAGTCTGCTGGCGGCTCCTCTATAACCGTTTCCCGTTCGGTAATGTGCTTTCTCAGCTATGACACATGGAATACATTGTGGAACGCTCCCATTTCCGATGGCAAGTCCAACTTGTAAGCCACTGCGCCAACTCTTTCCAGTATCCGGTATGGCCCAATGTACCTCGGATTCAACTTGACACTCTTAGCTGCCCTATCCATTCCCTTATAAGTCAGTGCCTTAAGATAAACCATATCACCCACACTGAACTCTAGATCCATGCGATGCTTGTCTGCATAACTTTTCTGCCTGTCCATAGCCTCTTTCAGCTTAATCTTTAACAATCTGATCTTTTCTGTAGTAGCCTCGACCACTGCTGGCCCCATTACGCTACGCTCCTCCACTTGTGTCCAACATAATGGTGTCCTGCACGGCCTGCCATACAATGCCTCATACGGAGACATCTCTATGCTCCTTTGGTAACTATTGTTGTATGCAAATTCAGCCAACGGTAAGTAGTCTTCCCAACTACCACCCCAGTCCAGTACACACGCTCTCAACATATCCTCCAATGTCCTGATCGTCCGTTCTGATTGCCCATCAGTCTTAGGATGATACGCTGTACTCATATGCAACCGCGTTCCACACGCTTCCTGGAACTCTTTCCAGAACCTCGAAGTAAACTTCGGATCACGATCTGAAATGATACTTACTGGCACTCCATGCAACTTCACGATCTGATCAATATACATGTACACCAGCTTTGGTACTCCATCAGTCTTTTTCATTGCTAAGAAGTGAGCAGACTTGGTCAATCGATCCACAATGACCCATATCCCATCATGCAACTTCCTAGTCTTAGGTAATCCCAGTACAAAGTCCATGGTGATCATGTCCCATTTCCATTCTGGCATTGGCAACGTTTGCAACAAACCACTTGGAAACTGATGCTCTGCCTTAACCAATTGGCACGTCTCACATCCGGCTACCCACTTAGCCACATCACGTTTCTTCCCAACCCAATGATAGTACCGTTTCAAATCCTGATACATCTTGGTCATTCACGGATGAACAGAAAACCTTGACTGATGTGCCTCCTTAAGGATCTCATCCCTTAACTCCTTCACATCTGGAACACAGACCCGTCCGTTCACAACAATGGTCCCATTGTTTGAAGTCTGATATTCCGTCTTGTCATTCTGTGACATCTTTTTCAGATTCTCATCCTGATCCTGAGCAATCCGAATTCTAGTCAACAAGTCAGCTCTATCCGCAGCTTCCAAACCCAACGGTTCAACCCCATCCGTTATTGCATTCAACTGCAATGTCCTTAGCATGTTCACAATGCTTCCAACTTTCTGTTCAGATGATACGCTAGCCCTTCTCCTACTCAACGCATCCGCCACCAAGTTGGCCTTTCCTGGATGGTATGCTATTTCCAAGTCATAGTCCGCTACCAACTCCATCCATCTACGCTGTCTCAAGTTCAAATCCGGTTGAGTAAAGATGTACTTTAAACTCTTATGGTCCGTGTATATCTGCACCTTCTCGCCATACAAGTAAGATCTCTATATCTTAAGTGCAAATACCAGCCGCCATCTCTAAATCATGCGTAGGGTAGTTTCCTTCATGCTTCCGTAGCTGCCGCGAAGCATAAGCTATCACCTTACCATTCTGCATCAGAACACAACCTAGTCCTTTCCTGGATGCATCCGTGTATACCACGTATGGCTCACCCAGTTCTGGTAATGCCAATACTGGTGCACTCGTGAGTAACTCCTTTAACTTTGAGAAGCACTCTTCACACTCATCCGTCCAGACATACTCCACGTCTTTACCAGTCAGCTTTGTCATTGGCTGAGCCATGCTTGCAAAACCTTTGACAAACCGCCTGTAGTAACCAGCTAGTCCGAGAAAACTCCTTATCTCTGTAGCATTCTCTGGTCTAGGCCAATCCGCAATAGCCTGAATCTTCTCTGGGTCCACGGACACTCCCTTATCCGAAACAATGTGACCCAAGAACCCTATATGCCGTTGCCAAAAGCTACACTTACTGAGCTTGGCATATAACTTCTGTTCTCTCAACTTCTCCAGAACAGTCCGCAAATGACTCTTATGCTCTTCCTCATCCTTAGAGTATACTAGAATATCATCTATGAAAATAATCACAAACTCATCTAGGTGCTCTCTGAATACGCCATTCATCAACTTCATGAATGCAGCTGGCGCATTCGTCAAACCAAATAGCATGACCACAAACTCGTAATGACCATACCTTGTCCTAAAGGCAGTCTTACGCACGTCTGTCTCCTCTTTGGGTATTTGATGGTACCCTGATGCCAAATCGATCTTAGAGAACCAAGTAGCTCCCCTGAGTTGGTCCAACAACTCGTCTATCCTGGGAAGTGGATACTTGTTCTTCACGATCACACGGTTCAATCCGCGGTAATCAATGCAAAGCCTGAAGCTCCCATCCTTCTTCTTCACGAACAACACTGGTGCTCCCCACGGTGAACTACTAGGTCTAATGATGCCTTTGTCCAACAACTCCGTTAGCTGCTTCTTCAGTTCAGCCATCTCTGCTGGCGCCATCCGGTATGGTGCTTTAGACAATGGAGCTGTCCCCGGCTCAAGTTCAATCGTGAATGGATCTGAACGAGCTGGTGGCAGTCCTGCCAACGCCTGAAAAACATCCTCAAATTCCTGCACCACCGGTATACTGCCTAAGTCTACCTCCGGTCCTCCTTCTGTAGTAGTGATCGACCTTTCTCTATCAGCTGTTCTGCCTGAATAGCTGAAACCACCAAACCTCCTGAGGTTGGTCTAACTCCCTGATAAACCAAGACCTCTCCTTCTCTCTCAAACCGCACCCTTCCACGGTGACAATCCAAGTGAGCTCTGTGCTTGCCTAACCAGTCCATTCCCAAAATGACATCGTAGGACTTAACCCTACAGATCACTAGATCCGCTGGCATGTTCACTTCGCCAAACATCACTGGAACATTCTTGACCGTTCCTAGTGAAAACATCACTTGGCCTCCAGCCGCCTGAACTAACCCTAAGTCCTCTCCAGGTTTCTTCTGGAACTGACCCTTTCCGATCATGTCCGGATTAACAAAACAATGGCTCGCTCCCGAGTCAAGCAGAACATGGGTTTCAACCTCACCCATTAGCAAGGTCCCTACACATTCATTCCCTAGAATGCTAAGACTCTATACTAACACACAACAACACACAAAGGCAAGTCTAGAAAATACTAAGTACCACATGTACCAGTAATCGGATGAGAAGTGCTCGGTTCCTCGGCTGCTGCTGCACTCGTCATGTACACCCTCGGCATAATAGCCTGTCTCTTGGCCTGTGATGCAAGCGCCTCCCCTGCTCTCTTCCCTTGAGCCACGGCCTGCTCCACCACTCCTGCCTTAGGACACTCACGCTTGAAATGCCCTAGTTCTCCACAACCGTAGCAAACCCGAACCGCACCATCACTGCCGGACACACGGACCACTCGCTGATCCTCCTCCGGACAGTCTCGTATCCGTTGCTCTAAACTCCCGCACCTGTGGCATCCACTACCACCGCGCCTACACTCGCCAACGTGAGCCTTGCCACACTTGCTGCACATGCTGCGCCCCCCAGATCCTTTGTTCGGTACTCCTTTCCCAAACTTCCGGTTCTGTCCACTAGACTGACCCGCCTTGGTCACGGCTGTACTAGCCCCAATTGACATCAACGCAGCTTCCGCCTGTCCTGACTCCAACAATGCCGCCTTCTCAACAAGCTCAGCAACTGTCCTGAAGTCACGAACCACACACCCATTCCTTAGCTCAACTCGCAGTCCACTCATAAACCTGCGAATCAGCTTCTCCTCCGTGTCAAACTCATGAGACACATACTTCCTCAGCTGATTAAACTGAGTCTCATACTGCCTCACTGTAAGCGTCCCCTGACTAAGGTACAAGAATGCCTTCTCTAACTCGTTGTAAGCTTCCTGTGGGAAGTACTTACTCCTGAACATCGCTGAAAATGTCTCATAAGAACAATTCGCGTTCACCAGCCTTCCAACAATTCCTTTCCACCACGTGTGTGCATCACCCTCCAAGTAGTGCACGGCAATGTCTCTCTTGTAACCCTCTGGACATCGGATAGACTCAAAATTCCGTTCCAGTCTCATCCTCCACTCATCTGTCTCAATCGGTATAGAACCTCCAGCAAAGAACTTGGTTCCCAACTGCACCATGTGATCCAAAACCTTGAGGTAACTCGGAACCCTCTCCACTTGGTCCGCTTCCTCCTCAATCACATCCGCGTGAACCCCCACCGGTGGTACTACTTGTGGTGCTGCTGCAACCGCCGGAGCAGGAGCCACCGCAGGTAGCCTAGCTAGTACCTGTGCTAACATCCCAAGCACATCCTCTAACCCCACTGGTGCCACATTCGCAGCAACCCCAGCTGCACCCGCAGCATTCCTAGCCACGTTCTCCGCATCCGCAGCATTCCTTGCTGCTTCCACGGCTGCCACTCTAGTCGCCTTATTCGCAACCGCAGCTGCCTGTCTCTCGGCTTCCCTAGCCCTCTCAGCAACATCACCGTTAACTGAGTTCACAGACCCCGCAGCCTGGTTATCCCCATTGTTTCTCACGGTTCTTCTGGTATCAACCATCTGCAAGTAAACAATGCCAGTTAGCCGAAGCTAACTCAAAACGTGTTTCACAACACCACACAACAACTTACCGCGAGTCCTTGGCAGTGAAGAATGGATCGGACCCCCATAAACCCCAAACAAACAAACAAACAACAGCAGTCACCAATTTCAGTCCTAGAAGCGTTAAAACGCTCTGATACCAACTTGTGGTAACCCAACCCGGTAAACCGTACCGCGGCTGTGTCCCACTACATCCTCTAAGTCCGTTTCTATACTTAGCCATATTTTCGAACTTTTTCTTTATTTTTCTAAGTCTTTCTTATCAATACACAGCGGAATATAAATAACTCATTTCATTCATTTAACTCTCAAAAACACTTAAACAGATTCGGGGTTCCACATAAATCAAATCACAAGGTTCACTAACGATTACAACCAATCATCTAGCAACCTAAACGGTCAAACACCAAAGCCATAAGACTCTAAACACAAGTCTTAACACAAATAAAACCAAGTCCCGATCCATCCATGTTCATCACTGCCGCCTGGTCTCGCCCCTTTACTGCTTAGTACCTGCACACTCAAGAAGAGAGGCATAAGAATTTCATAAATACTTAGTGAGTACGGTCATCCCGTAACACCTGGTCAGTACCAAAACACGTAGTCATACTTTCGGATTCAACATTCAACACAATCAATTCGAAATAGACATAACCATATCAAACGGCCATGATCATCTAGCCTAACCAACCAAGATCAATCCCTTTTTAAGACCCATGTCTACTTCAGCGAGAATCCCACATCTCCTAAGCTAGTACATGATCTGGATTACCCTAAGGTTAGCTAAATACCATCTATGCCGCGGTAAACACCACAATATCCCATAACATAAGGATTGCTTATTTATTCCAAACACATAACATGAAAATCATACAATCAACATGCAAAACACTCAACCCTAGCAATCCTACGGTCCTAGACCCAACCACAGTCACGCACTCACCTTAGACAAGGCTGGAAACAGATTGGTCAGAAGAAATTCCGATGAAAACCACACCAAAACGAAGATATCCGATCTCCCTAAGAATCTCTCGGCTCACGGTACGATCCGATCCTTATCCCCTCGGCTATCTCTTGATCCGTTCACCTTTCTTCGAGCCAAACTCTGTTTTCCCTCAGAAACCCCACAAAACAAGGCTATTAGCTCGAGGTTATCCGATGAAAACTCAACATTTAGGGAAATATCCGATCGCTTACCAGTTTATCTCGGCGATGGTCGGTTCTGCTCGGCGATAGCCTGATCTCTCTCAGATATCCTCGGGATAAACTGTTTTTCTTAGGGTTTTCTCTCGACTATTCTCTTTCTTTGCTTTATTACTCTCGAATAAACACAACTCTCCCGAGAAAAGTCTCAAAATCCCTTAAATACTCGCAAAACCCTAGGTAACCCGGACTTATCCGACGTTTTCCCGGTTCCAGTAAGTTTTATCCCGGTCCGATTTGATTCTCTTGGCTATTCCCTGTATCGGCTCGACCATTCCTTCGATAAACCCCAAAATAGCCGACCAAACACTTGGCCCACGGCCCAAATCCCTTCCCACTCGGATAAACCGCCCTTATCCGAGGTGTTTTCCATTTTCCATCCGGATTTTCCTTTTCCTCTCGGACAACTTGTCCCACCTCGGCTAATCCTCTATTTCTCTCGGAGGTTTCCTATTTCCCCTCGGAGACAGTCCACTGACACTCGGACTAACCTCCCAGACTCTCGGATATATCCCACTGCACTCGAATAAATCCCATTTCCCTCGGACTGGACCCCATTTCCCTCGGATATGGTCCATCCGGCTCGGCTATCCAGCCCATACCCGACTATTTCACCGGTCAACACCCGACCATAGTCCGAACCTCCATTTCCCAGCCAGTATCCAACCCTTGACTCGGTCATCCCTCGGACAACACCCTGTCCGGTACGATCATTCCACATTTTCTCGGATACGGATGCTACAGATATGCTCCGTATCGGTCACCCTTGACCGAAACTCTCTGTGCTCTGACCGAAAACTTCTGCAGAGATCTTCTGATGTGATCCTTCTTGCTCCCTTTTGCCCAGCTAGCATCTTGTATCATTCCCAAAACTCCTCCAAGCTCCTTTAAGATCCAAAAGCACCTAAAAACATCAAAAATGCAAAGGAAATGCAAACTATACTCTAAATGCAACTTAAGTCTAAGAGGAGAAGAAAATGGGACAAAATCAAAGGGAAAACATGCAAAAGAGGACCAAAATATGTACTAAATGCAGCCTTAAATGGTGTAAATACAATGGATATCAACACCCCCACACTTGCCTTTTGCTTGTCCTCAAGCAATTAAGAACAAATGGGAGAGTGAAGTTTGAAAGTGGGCATTCAGATTCCATAAGTGCAAAGGTAAAGAGATAGTTTTAATGCTCAAGTGCCTAGTTGTAGGATGCAAACATAATCAGCTATACTTTAAAGATCCTAGCCATGATCATCATGTTTCAAAATGATCTCAAATCTCAACTTAGGCAAATGCTCAAATCAATCAACTCTTTAACATTCAATTAAGTTCAGAACATGAATCATGCTTACGCAAATCAAGTGAAGACATTTGGTTGAAAAGGGTACGGTTATGAGATAAGAATGATCTCATTTAAGCACAAGGGTTCAAAAACATAAAGGATCACTCAATGAAATGATTTCATCTTAGGCAAAATGCTAAAGGTAAAAGCATACTTATGCATGCAATTTAAAGCTCTCTTCTACCCTTATTTCCCAAAGATGAGTCCTAAGCATTTCTAAAACCAAGAGTGAACCCTCTAAGTTTACCCTTTCCTAGATTCTATCCTTTACCCATCTTCATGGCTGGGGAAACTTCTTCTTTTGCTTGTGTGGCTGCTTCTTTTTGATTGGGACTTGCTCTTCTTTGTTGTGTTGGCCCCTTCATCACCTTTGGTGGATTGCTTCTTGGTCAGATTTTTCTTCTTTTGGACCCTTCTAAGCATTGTTGTTGGCGCCAATCCTTCTTTTTAAACTTAGAGCTTTTATTCCCTTTACTTAACCACAATACTAAACTGTTTCCCCTTTTCTACCATTTCAGATCTTTTCCCTTTCTTTCAAAAAATAAAAACATGAAGTTCAAACCACTTACTCTACTCTTTTAAACCCAAAAATCCTATCCTAGAATCAAGCTCAAGATGCAAGCTGATATCTACAAGAGAGCTAATCATTGCCAGCCTTATTCCTAACACTTTTTGCCAAGACAAAATCGAAAATGCAATGCAAAGGCCTCACAGCTCTCACAATAGTGTTTAGGCTCAAAAGAAGGTTTTGGTTAAGGGTGAGGATGCAACTGTCCCATAATTATGAGGATCAGCTATTTGGATCAACAAGAGTGGTAGAAAGGAGAAAGATGATCCAAATATGTATATGGTAGCCATGTAATCACTTTTCAATGCATAAGACATGATAATTAAAACTCCAAGTTAAAGTTCAAGTTGACAGAGTTGATTTTCAGAGAACAAATGCTTTCAAAATGAGATGAGAAGACCAAATCTAGCAATCTAAGCATGGTTCAGCCTTAACTTCTAGCAATCATATGATGCATCAAACAACTAAGCACTTAAAAACTGAAATCATCTCTAAACACTAAGCACTTTACAAGGAAAATTTATCATAATGCCTTATGCAAATGCAATGCAACCTACATGTCAACACTAGACTCAATCCTATAAGAATTAAATGCAACTACATGCTTTCTTTTTGGTTCGCAAAAATGCAAAATTTTTTAAAATGTTTCAATTTTTTTTGTGTTTTTCTATGCCTTACATGTATGCATGATATGCATGAGACTCAAAGTGAAAAGAAAAAGAAAAACTAAGAAAACAGAAAACAAAGTCAAACCCCAAATCTCTCCCCCACAATTAAATTACACAGTCCCTTGTGTAATGAAAGCAATGGAAGAGAGAAGCAACAAAATATAGTACAAAAAATAAAATGATGCAATGGTATAGAACAATGGAAGGGATGTGGTACTTGGTTCAATGGTAGGAGTTGTGGGATGATCCTGAGGTTTGTGGAGACTTGCTAGCTCTCCTCTTCCTTCTCTCATATACTTTAGTGGAATGCTCTGCTTCTGGAGTTGGTTGAACCCAGCTTGACCATAGCTGTTCAGCTTGTGAAGAAGTCCCTTGTGTGCCCCATTGCCATGTATCCTGAACTTCAGAGGGGTTGGGGGTTGGCGCCTCCCAAGCTGATGGAACATGGGCTCTTGGCTCATAAGATGAGGCCCTTGGTAGTGCCCATGTACTCCACTGGTCACTTGGTTGTGCATGGAATGAGTGTCTTCCATGGGGGTTCCATACAGCTTCCTCCTCTTCAGTTGGTTCAGCTTGTTGGAGTTGCTCTTCTTGTTGAGAGTTGAGGTCTTGGGTGTGGCTGTGGTGGGATGTTTTTGCTGATGTAGCCTTGTTCTTCCTGAACTTCCCCTTCACTATCTTCATAAGCCCTTTGATGGCTTTGTCCTGCCACTTGCACCACTTCTGTAGTGTGTTGATGTGCTCATGAGCTGCTCTCAAAGAGCTTCCTTGGTTGGGAGCTTCATAGGGCTGGAAGTGGAACTGCTTTGAGCTGTAGTTCAACACTTCTTCTCCTTCAAGCTCATCTTCTTCATGGGTTCTTTCTTGGCCTTCAGCGCCAGCAGTAGCATTCCATTGTTCTTCTTCTTCTTCTTCTCTGATCTCTTCAGTGTGTTCCTCTTCTTCTTCACTGTCCTCTTCTTCTTCTACTGTAGGAATAGGGCCGCCTGTGTAGAGCTCCTCAGTGCTTGGGTTTAAGCTGATGTTTCCTTTTCTGAAGAAGGATGTAAGCTTTAGATTGGGGAGGAGGACTTTTGCTGGTGTGTTAAGGCCTGTGATGAAGTTGTACACATGCTTTCCACCAATGGTTCTTTCAAGGTAGTGGCTTCTCTTGAGGTAATCAATGTCAATCCATAGTGGCTCAAGTGCATCACCTTCATGTTTGTCAAAGTCCACCCCACTAGCTTGTAGAACTGCTGTCACAACTCCCCCAATGTGCACTTGAGGGCTGTTCTCCTTCTTTGTCTTACTTAAAACCCAGCTCTGGTAGGATACAAGCTGCTCCATCAACATAGACACATAGCAGGGGTAGCTTCTCGGTGCTCTGAGAGGTTCCCCATACTCATCGCTTCCAAACACCTCATACAGTCCTTAGTATATCAGATCTGTCTCCCTTCCTGTGAGATATGTTGTCTCCTTCCTTGCAAAGAGTGTATTCACCAGTGCTTTATGGACATATCTCACGGCTGGATGCCTTAGGTGCTGGTTCCTTGATCTTCCAGGAGTGTATTTCCCAACCCCAATAATCCCCCACAGCATGATGTGCTGCCTACTTGGGATTTCGAACCTGCTCAGCTTGGTGGGGTGGGACTTCAGCTCTAGATCCTTGGCGATCTCTGTGAATGTTGAGGAGAAGTTTTCCTTGCCAATCCGAAAAGAGATCCATCCATCGCCATTAGGGAGTTCACTGTCTTCATATCAGACCACCTTGAGTGTGGAGAGGAATTGGTAAGTGAGCTGTTGGTAAGATGGGAGTGGCATCTCCATGAAAGCTCCAAGACCCATGCGCTCAAATGTGGCTTTGCAGTCACCATAGAGTCCAAGCGCCTTCATTGTGGAAGTGCATGGATATCTTGTTGGCTTGAAAGTGCACTGGTTGAAAGCCTTCATGAGTTCTCTAGCAGCACTGCCCTTGTTTTGTTGATCTTCTCCCTCATTTCCAACCGGTCTCTTTCCAGCGGCCTTGGAGGATTGCTCATCAGCCTTGCCCTTTCCTTTATCTTTCTGTGTTCTTGGTTGGATTGGTGCTTCCTGAGGTGTTTTTCCCTTTTTCCCAGCAGCTTTGTTTGTTCTTCTCATGGTACCTTCAAAAGCAAAGCTTGAAAACAAGGTAAGTGAAAGAATAAAAGCTGAAGAACCAAATAGCTGAAAGCTTTTAATGGAGAAACTCTTAAGCTAAGAAAGGTCTAACAAGTCCTAACAACAAGCTTAAACTTATTCAAGGCAAGAAGAGATCAAAAGCTAGCAACTAAATAAGCTAGAATGCACAAAAGACAAACAGTTATGCATGACATTCTAGCAAAATGGTTCTTAGGCAAAGAGATGATGATCTTGCAAAAGGATGAAGATGAGCAAGCAATGAGATAAATAGATATAAATCAGAACTGCAGCATCTAGCTTGATATCTCAAAGCAAATCCATACTGCAAAACCATAGCACAACAATCAAAATTAAACACAGCTTTCTCTTAAAAACTTCATATAAGCGATTTTTATCATAAGCTAAGAGATAGAAGAAAAAGAGAGATAGTTTAGGAAGCAAACCTTTAGTGAACTTCTGAACACTTAGAGAAAGCAATAAAAGAGAAAAAGAACTAGTTGTTTCGAGCTTTAGGTAAGAAGAAGAGTGGGTTTGAGTGTGAAGAGAAGTGAAGAAAGTTGTTGCTTAAATAGAGAGAAAGGAGAGGAAACCAAAGGAATCAAAGGTTGGTGAGGGAACATAAGGAATCAAAAGTGTGGGGGACAAAAACAAAAATGTTCAGAAGCTATGAAAGAGGTTAGAAGGAATCCCATTTAAAAATTCAAACTCCTTTGGCTCCAAACCAAAGGAGGCAAAAAATTTTGAAAGTTGAGACACTTACCTCGAATGGAGTTTCGGTCACTCATGACCGATACTACTGACCGAAATTGCATTTTCGGTCATGAGTGATCGACACTAGAGACTGACGTGCTTTCTGGGATTAGTATCGGTAATCAGTTATCGACACACTTGACCGAAATACATCCGGCATGATTGTGTCGATCTTGAGTGATCGATACTGGTGATCGATACGATTCCAAGAATCTTATCGATCTCCAGTGATCGATACTCTGGACTTAAGATCATACGGTGTGTTTATGTCAATCAAGTGAGGTCGATATGAATGACCAAAAATTATCCTCTTTTAAAACTTCTTTCCATATCGGTCACAAGTGACTGATATGTTGACTGGTATAAACTGGCTCCACTGATATCGGTCAATCATGATCGATACTGATGACCAAAAATCTGTGTATCGGTCTGTCATGACCGATACAAATGACTGATATCAGCCAGAATACACCTGTTCTTTGTCCCCATCAAACTTTCTCAAACTCCAGTTCGAAATCCTGTTTTCATACACTAAAACAAAGCATAAAAGATAAACTAGAAAGCATAATATATACAAAAGGATACCATGGGACTACCTCCCAATTGTGCTTGTTTAAAG
This sequence comes from Thlaspi arvense, assembly GCA_911865555.2. Classification (NCBI taxonomy): domain Eukaryota; kingdom Viridiplantae; phylum Streptophyta; class Magnoliopsida; order Brassicales; family Brassicaceae; genus Thlaspi; species Thlaspi arvense. Next base: position 21,374,970 of record OU466860.2, read on the forward strand.
TCACTAAGCTTGACTTTGATTACCTCTTTAGTTGAGAGTAGAGGTGGATGGAGCTGGTGCTCCTACCTCTTTCTTCCTCCAGACCCATGTTCTCTTTGATAGTTGCCTGTGTTTCTCTTGAGCTGACATCCTATGCCTTTTGTCCTTGACATTTGGTGTGGCTGAAGGTGTCACTTCCTTGGTTATTGAGTTGTCAATATCCTTCAAACCTTCTTCAAGCATCAACTTGGTGGTCTGACTCTTGTTTAGTTCAGTAAGGAAAGCATCCCTCAACAACATGCTCATAGTGGGGTTCATAGAATCCTCCAAACTATCTGGGAGCTTCCAATAGTAATCCTCTTGCTCAGCTGCTCCACATAAAGCTATGGAAGGGGAGGCAATCTTGTAGACTTTGAACTCATTAACATTCTTTAAAATGACAGAACCTCTCTTGAAGTCTAACTGAGCTCCTGCTGTTGCCAAGAATGGAGTACCTAGAAGAAGTGGCACCTCCCTGGAATATGTTTTTTCCATGACCACAAAGTCTGTTGGAACTAGGCATTCTCCAATCTTCACAGGATAGTCCTTCACCATGCCTAAAGGTTTTGTGGAAGTGTTGTCCACAAAGGTGATGGAGGTCCTGGACGGCACCAGCTTCTTGATCCCCAGAGTTTGGCTAAGATGGAGAGACATAACATTGACAGTTGATCCTGGCTTTGACATTGTCAAGCATCTCCAGCTCACAAGTGATGAGGAACTTTCCTGGGTTTGGGAGTTTTGGCAATGACTTCATCATCTTTCTTCTTTTCATGTCAGCCCCCACATTCTCAAGGATTGGTTCCACCACTTTCAGCTTGTCAAAAACTTCTTTCAGGAATCTGATTTGATGTTTCAACTCCATCAAAGTGGTGCCATGTGGGAGTTGTATTCCAGCATTTTCTATGTCTTGTTAGAACTTTGTGTACATCTCCATTCTGGCTTTGGTGAAGTGCATTGTGGGGTAGGAGAATGGTGGTTTACAAACTGGAGCTGAGAGTTCTTTACCCTTTGCAATAATGCTTGAAGAATTACCCACTTTATTATGGTAGAGTTCCTTAGATTCCTAAGGAGTGTTGTGAGACAAAACCATCAAAGCATGGTGTGTCTATAGTTCCTCTTCTTCAGCATCAGGGTGCTCTGGTGTGGGGGTCTCTTCTGTAGCAGTTGGGGTTTCCTCAGCCCCCTCTTTTTGAGCAGCTTCCAGTGCTGCTTGTTCCTGATCTTCTTCTCTGTTCAAGTGTTCATCAAAGCCACGAAGGAACGTCCCTACAACATCCTCAGCTTCTTCATCACTGATGTTGCTTCTTCTGGGTTCTCCTCCATACTCAACCCTCATCCTGTCTATATGGAATATCATCTCTTGGATCATGATTCCCAGCTCTTCTAATGAAGCATTTTCATCAGTGAAATCCTCTTCTGCTTCCTCTGCCCCTTCAGTAAGTAAGTGGCAGTATTCCTGATGTTTGTGTGCAGCTTGGTGAGGAAGAGTGTCCTGAAGTCTTGGTGTGTGTGCTTCATCTTGAATATTCTCCAAGATATGTATCCTTGAATCTAGGTCATTAAACTTGGCACGAAGGTCATTGTGAACATAATCTATAATGTATCCGATTTCAACTTTCTCACTTTAATTCTTTTCTTATTATTCAGTCGGTACATAAACATGGTTGTTTAGTTATTAAAACATGTTTTAAAAACAAAAAAAAAAACTTGTAAAGAAAGTATGATCTTAATACACTGACATTGTAATTGTAAATTCAGTGGCGTGTGACATCAGTCTTTCCGTCTGAAGCTTCTTCTTTAGGCGAGAGATGTGTCCATGCATGCATGTGATCAGTGGATCTGTACTCTAACCGACAAATTATTTCAGGCAAACAAAATATATTGTAATAAACAGTGATTTCATAAAACCTGAAAAAAAATTTAGAGATGTTTATATTATACCTGGAATGGTAGATATGCATTTGAAGTAGTACAATTGTACAATTAATGGTAGAAGTACAATCATTACAAAACTATATCATTAGCTACGGCTAAAATATGTCATAAAACATAAAGTCTACTATCCATATATTGACATTACTGTTTAAAGAGTGATATAATTTTTTAAAACATAATAGCTAAACAACAACAAAATTTGCTTGAGTAAATAGCATCTTTTCGAAGCGGACTACATTACTATTGATTTACTTTAGTATAAATAGCACGTTTGTATTTATAATTTAAAATTGGCTATTGTCCTCTTAAAGATCCAAAAACTGATAGAGAAATGTACATCCAATCATTTTACGCAAAAAAAAAAAAAACATTCATTCAATACTTTAATTATTTTTTGTGTAGAAAGATGCTTTTAGTTCTTAATCTTCAGACATATAGAATTCAGACTAAGATTCAGCTGAGCTCTAATTAAAACCATTGTTCCAATGGTTTGGAGAGTGATGTTGACCAAGATCATGTTTCTGATGTCAGCTGATCCAGATGTAGGAATATAGGATTGGTCTTGAGTATGGAAAGGAGTGTGGCTCTCTTCAAAGTAGTGTATAGGTAGAGGTTCTTGGCAGAAGTTGCTGTAGGTAGTGTCTTCAAAGTACACCATCTTGATATTGTGTTGCAACTCACCTGAAATGAAAACACTTGAAAACAGAGTTAGTAACCAAGAAAAAGTAAAAGCTTGATCTTAAAGATTTTACAAACTCTAATGATTCAAACTGCTACCCAAATGGCAACGACGCCAAATTGGCACAAGAGTTTTGGACTCTCTTGGTTCAATCACCCTTGCATTAGTCAGTTGTAGTAAGGGTTTTATGTCAATCCATTGGGAAGAGTTGAAAACAGAAGAGTTGAGAGTAAAGTCTCTAAGTCAAGCAGGCATAGAATTGGTTTTGTTGCCTAAGCAACAGTTCTAGCAACCTAAGTGAAACAAGTAGCAAACAAAGTAAAAGCAAACTAAGCAATTCTAAGCAAGGAAAACAGAGTAAAACAGAGCAAAACAGAGCAAATCCGAAATTCAAACAAGAGAAACACAAGTCTCTAGATGTGGTTATTGACTTTGGGGAATTTCAGACATTAACTAAGGCTGTTTCAAACTACATTGATCAAGCAAACAAGCAAGCAATGGTGATTCCTAGACATAGAGTTCACAATGAAGCTAGTTAGATCCAATCTCTTGGCAAATAACCCTTTGCTAAACATTCTAACAAGAACTAACTCTTATTAGTGCTAAAACATCAAGCAAGCATGATTAAACAACTCTATTCAAGTCAAAATGCTCCTCAAACAGTCAATCTCTTGAGCCAAGGCCAGCAAATCCTCTATTAAACATGATCAACATTTCATCAAACACTTGGTGGGCATAAGAGAAAGCTAACAACTTAGACAAGTTTGATCAAGACTAATCTAGCATGAATAACAGATTAATAGAGAGGAACCCATAAACTGAAGCACTTAACAAACCTTAATTAAGCCTTAAATCCCCCTAATCTACCATATCTAGAAACCCTAAGATAACTACTCACTCATAATCATGTTTAACACCAAATCACAAAGAGAAAGGATGCTAATCATGATTAAAAGAAAGGTTAAAGCAAATACTTGATTATATTAAACAAAGCAAAGAAATTGTCTTACAAACTTAAAGAAAGTGCTCAAGACAGTAAAATGACATGACCCCTCGAAAATCTGGAAAAAGGGGATATTTATAGCCTAGAGACGAAAACCCTAGAGTAATGGCATAAATGTAATTAAAAACAGGTTCGGGCTGGGTCAGTATCGATCAGTTGTGTCAGTCTTCAGTAACCGAAATAGGTCCCTATCGGTCTGGAGTGATCGACACACATGACCGAAATTAATCCGGTGTGTTTGTGTCGATCACACTTGACCGATACTGGTAACCGATATGCTCCGTATTGGTCACCCTTGACCGAAACACTCTGTGCTCTGACCGAAAATTTCTGCAGAGATCTTCTACTGTGATCCTTCTTGCTCCCTTTTGCCCAGCTAGCATCTTGTATCATTCCCAATACTCCTCCAAGCTCCTTAAGCTCCAAAAGCACCTAAAAACATCCAAAATGCAAAGGAAATGCAAATTATACTCTAAATGCAACCTAAGTCTAAAAGGAGAAGAAAATGGGACAAAAGCAAAAGGAAAACATGCAAAAGAGGACCAAAATATGTACTAAATGCAGCCCTAAATGGTGTAAATACAATGGATATCAGCGAGTTGCACCTAAAGACAATGAGGGCATTGTAGTCCAAGAGGGAGGATAAGATTTCAGCTGATTAAGAGATCAACTTTGATAATGTATGGATTGAGAGACCAAGGAAGGGTAATGAGGTTGCTGTAGAGAAGAAAGTGGAGCAAGTTACTAAGGAGAAGGATGTTTATGTACCTCCACCGTATGTGCCTAAGCTTCCTTTTCCTGGCCGCTTCAAGAAACAGCTTATAGAGAAGCATAGACTCTTGTTTGAGAAGCATCTAAGGGTTGTAGATATCAAACTGCCTCTTGTTGATTGCCTAGCTATGATGCCAAAGTATGCTAAGTTCTTCAAAGACACTCTTACGAAGAAGAACAAGGAGAGTAAAGAAGTATTGGTGCTTAGTGAAGAGTGTAGCGCCATCATTCACAGGGAGATTGTTCCTAAGAAGCTAGGGGAACCAGGATCCTTCACCATTCCTTGTGCTTTGGGTCCATTGAAGTTCAAGAGCTGCTTATGCGATTTGGATGCAAGTGTCAATCTCATGCCCCATTCTATAGCAAAGAAGCTTGGTTTTACACGGTTCAAAGAGTGTAGGATCTCCTTTGTATTAGCTGATAGAAGCGTGAGACTTCCAGTGGGTTTGCTAGAAGATCTTCCAGTGAGAATAAGCGATGTCAATGTACCAACTGACTTTGTGGTGCTTGAGATGGATGAAGAACCTAAAGATCCGCTTATACTGGGAAGACCATTCCTTGCAACCGCCGGGGCAATCATTGATGTCAAGAATGGGAAGATAGCTCTACACTTGGGCAAGGACATAAAGCTAGATTTTGATATCAATGAGGTCCTGAAGAAGCCAACCATAGAAGGACAAGCATTCTACATAGAGACGTTGGATGCTTTGGCAGATGAACTGCTAGAAGAGCTTGCACAAGAGGATCACTTGAAGCTGGCATTGACTAAGGAGAGAGGAGAGTACAGTTTCTTGGATCAGAGGACTTAGGAGTACGATAATCTCCTTGACTCTAGAAAAGTTGTGCTAGAAGATGAAGGCGGATGCCTAGAGATCGATCAGGCAATCGAGAAGATCACTCGATCCAAGACAGCAATCGACAAGAAGATCGAAGATACTGGTCGATCCAGAGAAGAGAACGACTTAGACACTCGATCCACTACTCGATCCCAATCAAATCGAGTAAGTGATCGACCTGAGTGCAGTCGATCCAGCAAAACAATCGATGGGAAGATCGAGAGAAGCCAATCGATCAGTTCAGAGAACGAGACGGGGACTCAATCTCCTGCTCGATCCCAATCAAATCGAGTAGGAGAATCGAGTGAAGTTGCTCGATCCGGACCAGAATGAGTGCAAGATCGACTGGAAGACTCGATCTCAGAGGGGACAACAGTTAAATAAAGCAGTCTTTTGGGTCAAGTCTCGGGTTCTAAGGAGGCTACTGAGGATGGGAACGTCAACAAGAGCCACGAGAAGGACTGGAGCGAGCTGCTAGCTCCAAAGGTGGACCTAAAGAAGCTCTCAAAAGGGCTAAGGTATGCTTTCTTAGGGCTTAATGATACCTACCCCATGATTGTGAATGAAAACTTAAGTGATGATGAGTTGCACTCGCTCCTCAATGAGTTGAGAAAGTATAGGAAGGCCATTGGGTACTCTCTAAGTAACATCAAGGACCTTTCACCAATGCTTTGCACTCATAGGATTCACTTAGATAATGAGAACTCTTCCTTTATTGAACATCAAAGGCATTTAAACCCAAATTTGAAAGAGGTAGTTAAGAAGGAGATTCTTAAGTTGTTAGAGACTGACGTGATCTATCCCATAAGTGACAACACGTGGGTTTCTCCCGTACACGTGGTGCCTAAGAAGGGAGGGATCACGGTCATTAAGAATGATAAAGATGAATTGATACGTACTAGGACTATCACAGGTCACCGTATGTGTATAGACTATAGGAAGCTCAATCTTGCTACTAGAAAGGAACATTTTCCTTTACCTTTTATTGATCAAATGCTTGAAAGGCTTGCTAATCATCCTTACTATTACTTTCTTGATGGTAATAGTGGTTTCTTTCAAATACCAATCCATCCAAATGATCAAGAGAAGATGACCTTTACATGCCCTTATGGCACCTTCGCGTATCGAAGGATGCCATTCGGGTTGTGAACGCACCGGCTACATTTCAGCAGGTGTATGATGTCGATCTTCTATGATCTAATAGAAGAGATGGTAGAAGTGTTTATGGATGACTTCTCTGTATATGGTGCGTCTTTTTCTGCTTGTTTGTTGAATCTTTGCAAGGTACGTAAGCGTTGTGAGGAAACAAACTTGGTGCTCAACTGAGAGAAGTGTCACTTCATGGTGAAGGAAGGGATTGTGCTTGGCCACAAGATATCAGAGAAGGGCATAGAGGTTGATAAAGCTAAAGTTGAGGTCATGATGAGTCTTGAGCCGCCAATTAATGTCAAAGGAGTAAGGAGTTTCTTAGGCCTCACAAGCTTCTATAGGAGATTCATAAAGGATTTCTCCAAGATAGCAAGGCCCTCACACATTTGTTATACAAGAAAGCTGACTTTGTGTTTGATGAGGATTGTCTTCGTGTTTTCGTGACCATCAAGGAAGCTCTTGTATCCGCGCCAATAGTACAAGCACCGGACTGAACTCTACCATTCAAGATCATGTGTTACGCGAGTGACTACGCCATTGGTGCTGTTCTTGGTCAGAGGAAAGAGAAACGGTTGCATGTAATCTACTATGCCAGCCGTACATTGGTGATAACAAGCTTTTATGGTCTATAATAGTAAGCAATGCAAGTAGGAGGTTATCAAAACTCAAGCAGCACACAGTCGTAGTATAGTGCAAGAGGAATCAATCCAACCTACGAGCTAGAAAGTGCAATGAGAATGCAAGGATCATGCAAAGCTAAGCAAATGATGAACAGTTTTGTAAAAATCCTAAAAACTATATGAAATGATTAAATGCAAGGCAAAACAATTTTAAAATCCCTGGAAGAGGGTTAACTACCACGAGGAACAAGCGGAATATTTAAAATGCAAAACTACTAATTATTAAAAATCGACTAGTGGATCGACCACGGGATCGACCACCAGATCGAGCAACAACGATCGATCTCGTCTAAACAACCTAAAATGATGAAACGATGTAGAATGCGATTGACAAGAACACAACTTTATGATGCTAGGATGATAATAAACGACTTTAGATACTAAGAAAGAGGGTCTAGGGTTGAGGGTCACGTTCGTGGGTCTCAAAGGTCAAAGCTTGTTTGAAAACATTATATCTACTCTCTTTGAGAGGTTCCCTAGGCCTTGAAAACCAAACGAGATCCATCCATGGCTTGTGGTATGGATCACTCCTTCATTCTCTTCTCCAAACCCATGGCGTTTGGTGGAAAAAGAGATCGAAGGGCAATAAACATAGATTTCAAACCAATGACATCTGGATCCTGTCAAGGTAAGATATCCCTCGGATCATAGAGATCTTGGCGTGAGAGTATCTAAGCCTTAAGCGTTCGAAATCCTAGAAGAGATGGTGATGAAGAACAAGAAACCACGAAACTTTAACCTTTTTGACCCTTTCGAATCGCCCCAACTCCGAAACCCAACAAGACTACTCGCGATTCATAAAGAAAACCGATGAAAGCGTAAAGGATGATCTCTTAACATGATTAAAGATTGATTAAAAGCAAAGATTCAATATTCAAAACATAAAAAGCAAGAAAAGCTCAAAAGTCTACAATGGCGATTCGCCTAAAAACGAGAGAGATAAAAAAAGGTAGATGACATAATGGGGATAATGAAAGGGATCGTTGCTTTTTGCCGAAAATGGCCAAACCGCAAAGGGTCCCCCCCTTCGCTACGGTCCAAAACCAGCTGGATGGATAAGGTTGGTCTGGGATCGATCACGAAGCTCGATCTGGCTCTCGATTTTGTCTTGGATCGGATGGCTCTTAGTCGATCTTCTGCTGATCGGGTTGGAAGCTCGATCTGGTCTTCGATCTGCATGGCGTCATTTACGTCCGTACTTCAGATTGATATCCACTCTCGATCTTGATCTCGATCCATCTGCTTGCATCGACTTGATTACTCGATCTTCTGGTCGATCTCGTTTAGATCGACCCGCTTTGCTCGATCTGCTACTCGATCTCGGGTCCCAAACATGCAATCCTGATCACTCCAAGTCTCCATGAACTTCCTCTCGAGCCTCAGTACGTCCACGAATCCTCCATAGCTCCAAAGTAGCCGAAAACAACCTGAATGCGATGCAAAATGCAAGAAACATGCAAATGCTGGTGCAAAAATACTCTAGGACCTAAAGTGATGCAAACTAGCCTAAAGTGCAAGGTAAATGCATGCGAAACTATCTTATATGTATGCAAAACACATGAAATATGCAGCAATATCAACTCCCCCAAACTTGCCTTTTGCTTGCCCTCAAGCAAACAAAATTCAAGAAGGGAGAGAGGTTTTAAAACAAACGGGGGTTTAAGCTTCTTACAAAGGTATCTTTCAAATGAATCAATCTCAATGTCCTAGTTAATAATTTTAAGATGGAATGCACACACTCATACTCCAAATAACTTAGCCATACTCATCACACAATGAATCTCAAATCACGACTCTCATATTCCAAACAATCAAAGAATCTCACCCTTTAACATTCTTTGATGATCAAACCGTGAATCAAACTTATGCACTTTAAAGCAGAACACATTTGGCTAAGGACAGAGGCTATGAGCATAGAATGATCTCATTTAAAAGGTTTAATAATGCAACGGGTTTCTCTCAAGAATTATATGAACTTTATTCATAATGCTACAGGTAAAGGCAATTGATGCATACATGATCAGATTCTCATCTACCCGTACGCTAATCAATTATCCTAAGACCCCTCTCATTTCTTTATTTTAAGCTCACTCACCCTCTTAGATACTACCCTTATCAACAAAGCATTAGCTTAGCAAACCCCAAATCAAAACAGAAAACATCTTTACTCTTTAGGCCAATGAAAAGGCTTGAAAATATTTTAGCTCCTTATTCTTTTTCTTATTGATAGCTCTTTATTCTTTCTTTTTCTTTTTTTTTCTTTTTATTTGGCACTTAAGGCTCTTTTCTTTTCTTTTTATTTTACTTGAGAGAGCTATCTTCTGAAATACTTAGAGCTTCATACATTTTAAAAACAAAGCCTTTCACTTAAAACCTTTTAATCACTTCAATTACCAAAACTTTTTGAAACCGTAAGCATATAAACAAGAAAGCAACCCCATCAATCCCCCAAACTTATCCTAAGCCTACAACTAGCTTCAAAATGCAAAGCTAGCAATCATATGAAAACCTAATCATGTCGCCTAAACATAACACGTTATGCTAAGTTCAAACCGAAAAGAAGCCTCACAATGATGTCACACACGAAAGCTTGGCTTGAAAGAAAGGTAAGGGTTAAGGTGGGAGTTCTACTTAGGCTCACAAAGAGTGGTAAAAGGAGGAAGAGAGTCTAAATATGTATAAGATCCATGTGTTCATTTTCAAATGCATAAGAATGATATTTAAAAATCAGATTAGGGTTCTCACTTTATTAGGACGAGTTTCAAATCATGAATGTTCAAGTCAAGCCACGAAAATCAATACAAGTGATCCAAGCATGGTAAGGACTTACTTTCAAAGTGTGAGCAAAGCATCAAACAACTACTATATAGGTCATTGAAATAATTCATGAGCTTAAAATACCTTTATAAGAAAACTTTAACCCCTTATGCAAATGTAAACAACCTAGATGCTTAAAAATTCTAGATTTAATCCTAAAATGTTTAACAAAGTGAATGCAACTACATGAATTGTTTTTGAAAATTTTAAAATTTTTTACCAATTTGTTTTGTTCTTTTCTATGCCTTAGATGCAATGAAGACTAAAGGGATGCAAAGAGAAAATAAGAGCAAAATAAACATGTCAAACCACACACACACTCCCCCAAACTTGGATGACACCGTCTCGGTGGCAAACAAATTCGAGAGAGTTCAAAAACACAAAGCAAAATCAAAGAAAATATGCGTGGTATTTACAAGGATCGGTTGTTGGTACCTTGGAGCTAAACTCGGCTTGAACTTGAGGATGTTCCAGCAGAGCTGCTCTTGCTAGAGGAGCGTCGGGCTATGTCATTGCCTTTATCACCGGTCGGGAGGCCTTGGACGGAATGACGAGCTTGTTGCGTGCTGCCTTGCGGTTCACGGATGACAACACCGCCAGTTGATCTCCTCCTCTTCTCGGGCTGCTCGACCTCTACACACATGGACTGCATAGACTTCGCGGATGAGCTCCCTTGAAGCGCCTTGACTTTCTTGTCAAGCTTCTTGATCATCTTCCCTTGCCACTTAGTAATCTTACGCTGCATCTCCACCACCGAAGCAAGAATCTTCTCCGCCTTAGTCCGTGGTTCAAAGTCCATCCTGGCAAGCTCAAAGTGGGCTGGCATTGCGCCATCTGAGGGTGGTGACTCTGACTGCTCACGCGCAGACTGAATAGGCATCATGGCTGTACCAAGTGGGGCGTAACAATCTTCTTCGGTTGGGCAAAACTCAATTGTACCGATGCTATCCAAGTGCATCTCATCAACGTTGGGCAAGATGCACACGCTCTTCTTCTTCTCGCCATTGTAGAACTGATAAGCAAAGAATCTTGGAGCTGGCGTAGGTCCCAAGCTATCTGTGTTGCGCATGTAGGTTTCGTCCATGAATGCTCTATCCTCGCAAGGCTCGAAGCGTTGGAGAGGTACACCGGCTTGGATGAACAGCGGCATGAGGAAGCCTCCGATGTAAGCCGAACTCGCTTTGCATCTCAGAGCGTATGCCTTGTACTTCACCAAGGAGGATGCTAGAATACACCCGTAGTTTACATCATTCCCAAGGTCATCCATCAGCGGATCATGATTCTCTTCTTCGCTGCTGCACAGTATCCTTTTGATCCCTTGGAAAAGGAAGCATAACTCGGTCTTTGTCACTGTAGGAGACACGGCCCGTCCGCTGAAAGTGTTGGCCAACAGCTTGAGAGTGTGCCTCATAACGAGATTCCTTACTTTCTTGATCTTAGCCGTGTTGGCTTTGTATTCTTCATCACAAAGCACGTCCCATATGATGTTGGCGTTCTTGAGAGGGGGAAACTCTACTTGCTTAGCCACGGCGTTGAGTCCATATGCTTGGCAAAGTTCCTCAATGGAAATGTGATAAGACCGCTTCTTGACTTTGAAGGTGAGATGACCTTGTGAAGGAGTGGGAAGGCTCGGATTCTCAAAGGAAAACGCCAAGGTGGAGAGGAAGTCCAAGGTGACTTGCGGATATATTGGGCAATCCATCCTTGAATGGCATGCAAGCCCCATGTCTTGGAGAAGAGAGTCAAAATCTTCTAGAACACCCATCCTTGCCAACAAGTCTCTACTTGCAAACTTGGTAGGCTCAAAGCGCAGCCTCTCTAGCCTTTGTTTCGCTGACTTTTCCTCCTTAGTCCAATGGACCCTCTAGTGAACTTGCTGAGGTTCTTCCTCTTGAACTTGTTGAGCTCCTTCGTCCTGAACCGCTTGCTGCTCTTCTTCTCTTTGTGTATCCTCTTCTCTGGTTCTCTTAGGTGCCATTTGTGCCTGAAAGGTAGTTCTTGGAAGAGAGAGTTAGAATAGGCGGCGAATACAAAGAAAACGCAAGGAAGAGAAAGAAATTTGCAACTAATACCCTAGATTTTTGGGAGATTTATAAAAATTGTAACTAGATAAAAGAAAAGAAAATCTAGATATGAGCTTAAATCTAGATATGAGCTTAAAAACATAAAGGCCAAGGAAATCTAAAACCACGGGCAAGGAAAGCGGTTTTCTAACAAAAGGTGTGGTCAAGGCGCATCTTTCGTGGTCAAAGATTCTTGCCTTGACCACCATTCAAAATGAAAAAGAGAGGGAAAAGAAAAATGGAGGGAAAAATTTTGTTACCTCGGCACGAGATCGAGTCCATTTGGTCGATCTAGGACTCGATCTCATGCCCATGTTGGCTGGATCGAGAGATTTGATCGATCAGTGACTCGATTGTTTTAGAATCGAGTCTTATATTGATTATACTCTCTCGTTCCTTGACTATTTGGTCAACTAGGCTGTATTCCTTGGACCGATTCCCTTGATTGATTTGGGGGTCGATTTTGCTGAGATCGAGTGGCAGATCGTGTAGACTATTCGATCTAAGTTCATGGATCGAGTGACTCGGTCGATCTATCCCTCGTTCGCTTTTCAAGCTGAACGTATTGGCGGATTGTCCTCTCGTGATCGACCGTTCCACTCGATTTGTCCACTCGATCTCGTCTAGATCGACTGACTCCTCTTGATTCACCAGCTCGATCTAGCAAAGATCGAGCCAGGATGAGTTGATCTAGTGTCTCTCATGAACTTCTTCTTGTGATAGTTGTCGAGATGAGTTGGCTCCTCTCCGCATGCCAAGTACTTCACAACGTCAGCGTACCAAGGAAGATCCTCTTCTTTGAAACTCAAAACCTCCTCAAACCACCCGTCTAGCCTTCCACAGACCGCCGTGGTGATCATCATTAATTGCTCTTCCGGAAGCGAATCATCAAGAGGTAAGGCTTCATCGATCCTCAACCTAGAGAGGTGATCAGCAACACCGTTCTCTATCGCTTTCTTGTCCTTGATTTCCATGTCAAACTCCTGAAGAAGAAGTATCCATCTCAAGAGTCTCGGCTTTGTATCCTTCTTGGAGTAGATGTATCTAAGCGCCGCGTGATCTGTGTAGACAACAACCTTGGCTCCCACTAGATAAGCTCTGAACTTCTCAAAGGCAAACACTACTGCCAGTAGCTCCTTCTCCGTAGTAGTGTATCTTGTTTGCGTGTCATCCAAGGTTCTTGAAGCATAGTAAATCACATGCAGCCACTTCTCTTTTCTCTGCCCTAGAACAGCTCCCACGGCGTAGTCACTCGCATCACACATTATCTCAAACGGTAGACTCCAGTCTGGTGCTTGAACTATTGGTGCTGTGACAAGAGCTTCCTTAATGGTCTTGAAAGCTTGCAAGCACTCCTCATCAAAGACAAAATCGGCTTCCTTGCACAACAGCCGTGTGAGAGTGCGTGCAATCTTGGAAAAATCCTTGATGAAGCGCTTGTACAAGCCAGCGTGCCCCAAGAAACTCCTGATCCCTTTGACATTAACCGGCGGCTCAAGAGTCATCATGACCTCAACCTTAGCCTTATCAACTTCAATGCCCTTCTGTGATATCTTATGACTAAGCACGATCCCTTCCTTTACCATGAAGTGACATTTCTCCCAATTAAGCATCAAGTTTGTCTCCTCACAACGCTTTAGTACCTTGCAAAGATTCAACAAACACGCAGAAAGGGACGCACCATAGACAGAGAAATCATCCATAAACACCTCTACCATCTCTTCTATTAGATCGGAGGAGATCGACATCATACTCCGCTGAAACGTAGCCGGTGCATTACACAACCATACACGAAGGTACCATAAGGGCATGTAAAGGTCATCTTCTCCTGATCATTTGGATGGATTGGTATTTGGAAAAATCCACTATATCCATCAAGAAAGCAATAGTAGGGATGATTAACAAGTCTTTCAAGCATTTGATCAATAAAAGGCAAGGGAAAATGATCTTTTCTAGTAGCAAGATTAAGCTTTCTATAGTCAATACACATACGGTGTCCTGTAATAGTCCTAGTAGGTATAAGCTCATCTTTATCATTCTTAATGACTGTGATCCCTCCCTTCTTAGGCACCACGTGTACGGGAGAAACACATGTGCTGTCACTTATGGGATAGATCATGTCAGCCTCTAATAGCTTAAGAATCTCCTTTTTAACAACCTCTTTCAAATTCGGATTCAAACGCCTTTCATGTTCTATAGAAGAGGCGTTCTCATTATCCAAGTGAATCCTATGAGTGCAAAGCATTGGTGAAAGGCCCTTGATGTCACTTAGAAAGTACCCAATGGCCTTCCTGTACTTCCTCAGCTCAGCTAGGAGCGAGTGCAACTCATCATCATTTAAGTTTTCATTTACAATCACATGATATGTTTCGTTAAGCCCTAAGAAAGCATACCTTAGCCCTTTTGGGAGCTCCTTAAGGTCCACCTTTGGGGCTACCAGCTCCCTCCAATCATCCTCGTGGCTGCTGTTGTTGTTTTCCTCCTTGGAACCCTCCTTAGAACCCGAGAGATGACCCTTAAGACTGCTTTCTTGAACCATTTTCCCCTCCGAGATCGAGTCCTCCAGTCGATCTTGCTCTTGTTCTGGCCCGGATCGAGCAATTTTACTCGATTCTCCCACTCGATTTAATTAGGATCGTGCAGAAGATCGAGTCCCCGTCTCGTTCTCTGAATGGATCGGTTGACTTCCCTCAATCTTTCCATCGATTGTTTTTCTGGATCGACTGCTCTCAACTCGATCACTCACTCGATTTAGAATGGATCGAGTAATGGATCGGGTGTCTGAGTCGTTCTCTCCTCTGGATCGACCAGTATCTGATAACTTATGTTTTTGCAAGGGTGTGAATGCAATGAGGCTATCAAAACTCAAATGCAAGACAGGTTGTAGCACAGTATGCAAGAGAGAGTCAATCCCCACCTAGGATGATAGAAAGAGCAAAGAGAATGCAAGGGCTTGCAAATCTAAGCGAATAAAGATCGGTTTTGAGAAAATCCCTAAAAACTAGATGCAGCAACTAAATGGAATGCAAAACTATTTTAAAATTACCAGGAATGATCAAACTACCATGAGGAACAAACAGAATAATTAAAGAACAAAGCTACGAATTACTAAAATTCGACTAGTGGATCGACCATGGGATCGACCACTAGATCGAGCAACAACGATCGATCTCGTCTAAATATGTAAGAGCAGCGAATCTAACGAACAGGATGCTATCAAAGATCAAGCGAATGATCTTCAGAGGTCTCTGGATCTTCAGAGGTCTCTGGATCCTGTCAAGGTAAGAGACCTCTCGGATCATAAAGCTCTTGGCGTGAGAGTCTTTAAGCCTTAGGAACTCAACACCCTAGAAGAGATAGCCATTAAGCGCTAGAAAACTCCAAGATTGAAAACCTTTTTGACCCCTTGAATCCTCTCAACCCCGAAACCCCAAACGAAACTACTCACTACACATAAGGTAAATCAAGCAAAGCATGAAGAAAGAAACGATGAACATGAAAAAGAACTAGATTAAACTTCAAAACGATTCGAATACAAAAGCAAGAAAAGCTTCAAGTTCAACAATGGCGGATAATCTCCGAACAAGCGAGAAAAAGCATAAAAAGATAAGATTGAAAAAGTCTGTGTGGAAAAAGACATCGCCGCTTCCCAAAATGGCGAAAACAGCTCGATGGTCCCCCCCTCGCTAACGGCCAAAAGCGGTTGAAAGGACAGAGATCGACTTCGGGATCGAGCGGCTCTCTCGATCACTTTTGGACATCGTGTCTTCTACTCGATCTGGGTCTCGATCATCTTCGGCGGATGGAGTGTTGCATCCGATCTTGGTATCGATCTTCGGTCAGATCGAGTGGTGGACTCGATCCGGCTCTCGCTCTGCATGGCGTCATTTACGTCCGTACCTTTTGATCGATTGCTCCACTCGATCTTCTTCTCGATCATTTCCCTTGGATCACCCGGGCCTCTCGATCTTCTGTTCGATCTCATCTAGATCGACCTGCCATGCTCGATCTGCTCCCCGATCTCTGGTCCTTAGCAAACATCCGACCTTCCACGGACCGCCACAACAGCTTCAGCACGTCCACGAACCTCCACGACTCCAAAGTAGCCAGAAACAACCTGAATGTGATGCAAAATGCAAGGAACATGCGTATGCTGGTGCGAGAATGCTCTAGGACCCTAAGTGATGCAATCTAGTCCAAAGTGTGATGTAAATGCATGAAAAGCTAACTGATATGTATGTAAAATGCATGCAATATGCAGTAACATCAACTCCCCCAAACTTACTTCTTGCTTGCCCTCAAGCAACAGAAAATAAGAAAGGAAAAGAGGTTTTAGAAAAGACGGGGGTTTAAGCTTCTTGCAAAGGTGCCTTTCAAATGAATCAATCTCAATATCCTAGTTACTAGTTCTAAAATGCAATGCGCACACTCATACTCCAAAGAACTTAGCCACACTCATCACACAAAGAAACTCAGATCATGACTCTCCTATTCCTAACAATCAAAGAAACTTATCCTTTAACATTCATTAACATCCGAACCATGAATCAAACTTATGCACTTTAAAGCAGAACACATTTGGTTAAGGGCGCAGGTTATGAGCATAGAATGATCTCATTTGAAAAGGGTTTTCATTTTAAACAAGGGGTTTTCTCAAAAATGGCAAGAACTTTATGCATAATGCTAAAGGTGAAGGCAATTGATACATACATGATCAGATTCTCATCTACCCATGTAAACTAACAATGATCCTAAATCCCTCTCATTTATTAACTTTTATCCTCACTAACCACTTAGAATCTACCCTTTTCTTAAAGCAAAAGCTTAGCATTCCCCAATTCAAAACAGAAAACATTTTTTACTCTTTTAGGCTAGTCAAAATGTTGAAAACAATTTGCTCTTTATATATAACTTATTGGTAGCTCTCTTGTTTATTTTATTATTATTTTTTTTCTTTTATTTTGGCAGTTAGGCTCTTTTCCTTTTTTTTCTTTTTATTTTTATTTGAGAGAGCTACCTCCTGAAATTTATTAGAGCATATATATAATTTTAAACACAACCCTTCACTTAAAACCTATTTCTTTCTTTTAAACACCAAACTCTTTTGAAACCGAGAACATATAAACATGAAAACAACCCCAATGATCTCCCAAACTTATCCTAAGCCTATATCTAGCTTCATAATGCAAAGTTAGCAATCATATGAGAACCCAATCATGTCGCCTAAACCTAACACTTTATGCTAAGTTCAAAATCGAAAAAGATGGCCTAACAGTGATGTCACACAAGAAATATTTGGCTTCAAAGAAGGGTAAGGGTCAAGGTGGGAGTTCTACTTAGGCTCACAAAGAGTGGTAAAAGGAAGAAGAGAGCCTAAATATTTTAAAATCTATGTGTTCATTTTCAAATGCATAAGGATGATAATTGAAATTTCAGATAAAAGTTTTCACTTATTAGGACAAGCTTCAAATCATGAGAGTTCAATTCAAGTCACGAAAATCAGAGCAAGTGATCCAAGCATGGTAAGAACTTACTTTCAAAGTATGAGCAAAGCATTAGAGAACTACTAACTAGGGCACTGAAACAATTCTTGAGTTTAAAACACCTTTTTAAGAAAAACTCTAACCCCTTATGTGAATATGAACAACCTAGATGCTTTAAGATTCTAGACTCAATCCTAAAATGCTAAATGAGATGAATGCAACTACATGAATCTTTGAAAACATTTAAAAATTTTACCAATTTTTCATGTAGTGAAGACTCAAGGATGCTAAAGGGAAAATAAGATCAGAAAACAC
Organism: Thlaspi arvense; assembly: GCA_911865555.2. Classification (NCBI taxonomy): domain Eukaryota; kingdom Viridiplantae; phylum Streptophyta; class Magnoliopsida; order Brassicales; family Brassicaceae; genus Thlaspi; species Thlaspi arvense. The sequence goes on from OU466860.2 coordinate 21,392,719, forward strand.
AAGTCAAATCATACATGTACTCCCCCAAACTTACTTGACACCGTCCCAGTGGCAAACAAATTCAAAGGAGCATGAAAACACAAAGCAAAAAGAAGCGAACATGAGTGGTTATGTACAATGGAAGAAGGTTGTTACCTCTGGTCTAGTCTCGGCTGGAACTTGAGGATGTTCCAGAGGAGCTAGATGCTACGGCTTTGCCTTTGAAGCCTGGCTCTTGAAGAGAGAGACGCGCCGGTTGAATGTTGCTGCCTTGAGTCTCACGGATGACAACTCCACCGGTTGAAAGCCTCCTCTTCTCGAGTTGTTGAACCTCTTCACTTGCATCTTTCTTAGGTGAGCCTCCTTGAAGTGATTTAACCTTCCTTGCAAGCTTCTTCAGCACCTTGCTCTGCCACTTGTTGATTTTTCTTTGCATCTCTACAACAGAAGCAAGGAACTTCTCCGTTTTAGTCTGCGGCTCAAAGTCAAGCTTGGGAAGGGTGAATGCTTCGGGCATCTCATCATCAGTGGCTGGAGACTCTGATCTTGGTCGGGCAGCTTGCTGAATGGCGGCTGTGGCTCCTAGAGGAGCGAAGCATTCCTATTGGCTCGGAAGAAACTCAATGTTCCCTACACCAAACAGCTCGGTCTCGTTCTGGTTCGGCAGAATACACGTCCTCTTCTCATTCTCCCAGTCGATGTATAAGTACTCGAAGAAGCCCTCAGCTGGCGTGCGTCCCAAGCTATCAGTGTTCCTTAGATATGTCTCGTCCATGAATGCTCTATCCGGAACAGGAGTGAAGTTCTCGAGTTGTACGCCGGCTTGCACGAACAAAGGCGTGAGGAAACCACCAATGAGTGACGAGCTTGCCTTGCACCGCAAGGCATACGCCTTGTATTTGACCAACGAAGCAGCAAGGATGCACCCATAGTTCACGTCGTCTCTGAGTTGATCTTCCAACAGCTCCTCGTTCTCGTCCGGATCACAAAAGATATGCTTAAGGCCTTGGAACAGAATGCAAAGCTCCGTCCTGGTCACCGTGGGAGCTACGGACCGGCCACTAAAGGTGTTGGCCATCAGCTTCAAAGTATAACGTAGCACCGGGTTCCTCACTCTCTTGATCTTCGCAGTGTTCGCCTTGTAGTCATCATTGGCGATGATGTCCCAAAAGTCATTCGCTTGAGTGAAGGGGGGAACTCCACTTTCCTAACAGCTGCATCGAGGCCATAAGCTTGGCAGAGCTCGGGGACTGAGAGACTGAAAGCTTGGCGCTGTATCTTGAAGGAGAGGCGGCCTTGAGAAGGGATTGGCACGCTAGGATTCTTGTATCCGAACGCCAAGGTGGCTAGGAAGTCGATTGTCACTTCAGGGAAGGTTGGGCAATCCATCCGTGACAAACACCTCAGCCCTATCCTCTGGAGGAGTTGATCAAAATCTTCTAGCAGCCCCATCTTAGACAGCAACTCCCTGTCCGCGAACTTAGTAGGCTCAAACCGAAGCCTTTCAAGCCGTTTCTTGTCCCTCTTCTCATCCTTACTCCATCTGTCCCTCTCTTGAACAGCCACCTCCTGACCTTCTCCCTCTTGTGCTCTCTCTTCTCTCGTTCTTTTAGGAGCCATTGTGCCTGATACAAATTTCTCAAGCAGTTTGATAAGCAAAATGGCGATCGGATGAGAGAAGAAGAAAGGCGAAGAAGAAGACTTATAACTAATATCCTAGAATTTTGGGGAATTAATAAAAATTATAGCAAAATAAAGGAGAATCAAATCTAGAGATACTAGAAAATCCAGAATTTTTCCTTTTATTTAGCTAAATTTTAAAATTCAAAAACGGCCCTATCATCTAAAACAATGACTTGCGAAATAAAAAGGAATTTTCCAAAAAATATTTTATTAAACTCCGAAAATACCTTTTGCAAGATTGTTAAAGAGTCTTGCTATCCTTGGAAAACAGATAACTCTCACTCTCTTTGCTTAAAATTTTCGAGAAAACAAGAATGAGAGGGTGAGAAGTTGTTGAAATATTTAAAGGCTAAGCAAGAAACAAAACCATGGGTAGGAAGGGTGGTCTTCTGACAAAGTCTTGGTCAAGGCACATCTTTCATGGTCAAAGATGCTTGCCTTGACCAAGTTTTGAATTTAAAAACTGGAGAGAAAAGAATAAATGAGGGAAAGAAAATGTTACCTCGGCATGAGATCGAGTCCATTTGGTCGATCTAGTACTCGATCTCATGCCCATAATGGCTTGGATCGAGAGGGTTACTCGATTTATGGCTCGATTCATGATGAATCGAGTCCTGGATCGATTGGCTCTCTCGATCGTTGAGATTTTGGCTCCACGGCTAAGTCCTCGTGATCGAGCTACGTCCTCGATTTGGGGGTCGATTTTGGTGTAGATCGAGTGATGGATCGAGTCGAGTGATCGATCTATCCCTAAAGGATTTCCCGAGAGAAAATAGATTGGTCGATCTATTTTGGATCGATCGATCCGTTTTCATCTAAATCAATCTTACCACTCGTTCTCGCCCAGATCGACTGGCTCCTCTCGATCTACTCACTTGATCTAGCAAAAATCGAGTTAGGATTAGTCGATCTAGCACTCGATCTCTAGCCCTTTTCCTAACCCCTATCGCCTCTTTTGGACTTCAAGATCGAGGTTTAGACTCCTCATACCTGTTCCTACACAATTGCAAAATAAAAAACATAAAACTGAAAGAAAAATAAAGCATAAATATGTACAGGATAGACATGGGAAAGCCTCCCAAGTGCGCTTTCTTTAACGTCTTTAGCTAGACTTTACTTGGTTTAGGCAGATGGTGGGTCTTGGAGAAGTACCGAGGTACTCTCCTTGTCATAGCTGTCCGCCAAGTAAGGCTTGACCTTGTGTCCGTTCACGGTGAATGCACTGCCACTCTTGCCCATCAATGTAACAGCTCCATAAGGCAGCACTTCTTGGATCACAAACGGCCCGCTCCACCTCGACTTCAGCTTTCCCGGGAAGAGTTTGAGTCTTGTATTGTACAGCAACACCAAACCTCCTTCCTTAAGTTCCTTGGCAACCAACTTCTTGTCATGAGCTTCTTTAGTCTGCTCCTTGTATATCCGAGAGCTCTCATAAGCGTTCAACCTTAGTTCGTCCAGTTCATGTAGCTGAATGAGGCGCCTCTCTTGAGCAGTCTTGAGGTCAAAGTTCAGCCTCTTCACAGCCCACAATGTACGGTGTTCCAGCTCAACTGGGAGGTGACAGCCTTTACCATAGAGCAGAGTGAAAGGGGTCGTACCAATCGGTGTTTTAAAGGCGGTACGGTAAGCCCAAAGAGCCTCGTCCAGCTTTACTGCCCAGTCTTTCCTTGTTGCTCCGACCGTCTTCTCAAGTATAGCCTTGATTTGCCGGTTAGAGACTTCACTTGACCACTCGTTTGAGGGTGATACGGTGTAGCCACCTTTTGCTTAACGCTATACTTTCTCAAGAGGTTCTCAAAGACCTTGTTTATGAAGTGGCTTCCTCCATTGCTTATAACCACCTTTGGTACCCCAAACCTCGGGAAAATGATGCTTTTAAACAGCTTGATCACCACCTTAGAATCGTTTGTAGGGGAAGCAACAGCCTCAACCAATTTGGAGACATAATCAACTGCTACTAAGATGTACTTGTTGCTGTATGAAGAAGGAAATGGCCCCATGAAGTCTATGCCCCACGCGTCGAACACGTCAACCTCGAAGATAGGAACCTGAGGCATCTCGTTCCTCTTAGTGATATTCCCTGCTCGTTGACATGCCTCACAGCTCTTCACAAACTCGTGTGCATCTTTGAAGATGGACGGCCACCAGAAACCAGCTTGCAACACTTTCGTGGCAGTCTTGAATGAAGCGAAGTGTCCTCCGTAGGAAGAGCCATGACAGTTATAAAGGATGTCTCTAGCTTCTTCCTTCGTAACACACCTCCGGTACAAACTGTCCACCCCTCTCTTGTATAAGTAGGGCTCGTCCCAAAAGTAGTCACTCGCCTCCCTCATAAACCTCTTCTTGTGATAGCTGTTGAGATGTGTTGGCTCCTCACCACACGCTAAGTAGTTCACAACATCAGCGTACCAGGGAAGATCCTCCTCTTTGAAGCTCAACACCTCCTCAAACTATCCCTCTAGCTTTCCACAAACAGCCGTGGTGATCGCCATGAGTTGCTCTTCTGGAAGAGAATCATCTAAGGGGAGGGGCTCGTTGATCCTTAGCCGAGATAGATGGTCAGCGACTCCGTTTTCTATTCCCTTGTTGTCTTTAATCTCCATGTCAAATTCTTGAAGCAAGAGGATCCACCTAAAAAGCCAAGGCTTAGTGTCCTTCTTTGAATAGATGTATCGCAAAGCCGCGTGATCTATGTAGACAATAGCCTTGGAACCCACAAGATACGACCGGAACTTCTCAAAGACAAACACTACTGCAAGCAACTCCTTCTCTGTAGTAGTGTACCTCGTTTGCGTGTCATCCAAGGTTCTTGAAGCATAGTAAATCACGTGCAGCTTCTTGTCTTTCCTCTGACCAAAAACGGCTCCTACGGCGTAGTCACTTGCATCGCACATGATCTCAAACGGTAGTGTCCAGTCTGGTGCTTGAAATATAGGGGCTGATGTAAGGGCTTCCTTGATGGTCGCGAAAGCTCGCAAACGCTCCTCATTAAACACAAACTCAACTTCTTTGCACAGCAACCGTGTAAGAGGGTGTGCAATCTTGGAGAAGTCCTTGATGAAGCGCCTATAGAACCCGGCGTGTCCCAAGAAACTTCTGACTCCCTTAACGTTAACCGGCGCCTCAAAATCCATCATGACTTCCACTTTAGCCTGATCAACCTCAGTGCCCTTCTCTGATATCTTGTGACCAAGTACGATCCCTTCCTTAACCATAAAGTGGCACTTCTCCCAATTTAGCACCAAGTTTGTCTCTTCACAACGCTTTAGTACCCTGCAAAGATTCAACAAACACGCAGAAAAGGACGCACCATAGACAGAGAAGTCATCCATAAACACCTCTACCATCTCTCCTAGTAGATCGGAGAAGATCGACATCATACACCGCTGAAACGTAGCCGGTGCGTTACACAATCCAAATGGCATCTTTTGATAAGCAAAGGTACCATAGGGACATGTGAAGGTCGTCTTCTCATGATCATTTGGATGAATTGGTATCTGAAAGAAACCGCTATACCCATCGAGGAATCAGTAGTAAGGGTGATTAGCAAGTCTCACAAGTATTTGATCAATAAAAGGTAAAGGGAAATGATCTTTCCTAGTTGCAAGATTAAGTTTCCTATAATCAATACACATCCTATGACCAGTGATGGTCCTAGTAGGAATAAGCTCATCTTTATCGTTCCTTATGACCGTGATCCCTCCCTTCTTAGGCACCACGTGTACAGGAGAAACCCACGTGCTGTCACTTATGGGATAGATCACGTCAGCCTCTAAAAGCTTAAGGATCTCTTCTTAACAACCTCTTTCAAATTAGGATTCAAACGCTTTTGATGTTCTATAGAAGAGGCGTTATCATTATCTAAGTGAATCCTGTGAGTGCAAAGCATTGGTGAAAGGCCCTTGATGTCACTAAGAGAGTACCCAATGGCCTTCCTATACTTTCTCAGCTCGGTCAGGAGCGAGTGCAACTCATCATCACTTAAGTTTTCATTCACAATTACGGGATAAGTGTTATTAGGGCCTAAGAAAGCATACCTTAGCCCTTTTGGGAGCTTCTTAAGGTCCACCTTTGGGGCTAACAGCTCGCTCCAGTCATCCTCGTGGCTGTTGTTGTTGTTTTCCTCCTTGGAGTCCTCCTTAGAACCCGAGGCATGGCCCTTAAGACTGCTTTCCTCAACCGCTATCCCTTCTGAAATTGAGTCGTCCAGTCGATCTTGCTCTCGATATCGTCTAGATCGAGTGGTTTCGCTCGATTCACTTACTCGATTTAATGTGGATCGAGTAAGGGATCGAGATGCTGAGTCGATCTCCGGATTAGACCTCAAACTGATCAGAAGGTCTTTCTCGATCTTTGACTCGATTGTTTTCCTGGATCGATCACACCTCTCGATCTGACTGTCGATTGCTGCACCGGATCGAGTTGTGTTCTCGATTGCCTTGTCGATCTGACATCTGGATCGAGTGATAGCGTCGATTTCAGAGTCGATCTCTAGGCAGCAGCTTTCATCCTTCTTAGCAACCTTCCTAGAATCCAGCAAGTTGACGTACTCCTGGGTCCTCTGATCCACATAGCCAAACTCCCCTGGCTCTTTTGTCAGTGCCAGCTTCAGATGGTCCTCCTGAGCAAGTTCTTCCAGAAACTCATCCGCTAAGGCATCCATCGTTTCAATGTAGAAAGCTTGCCCTTCTATGGTCGGCTTCTTCAGAACCTCATTGATATCAAAGTCCAACCTTATATCCTTTCCCAAGTGCAAGGAAATCTTTCCGTTCTTGACGTCAATGATAGCCCCGGCGGTTGCAAGGAATGGCCTTCCAAGGATGAGTGGGTCCTTAGGCTCTTCATCCATTTCCAACACGACGAAGTCCGTAGGCACGTTCACACCGCTGATTCACACCGGTAGATCTTCAAGCAGCCCCACTGGTAGCCTCACACTCCTATCAGCCAGTACCAACGAGATTCTACAGTCTTTGAAGCGGGTAAAGCCAAGCTTCTTTGCCACGGAATGAGGCATCAGATTTATGCTAGCTCCGAGATCACAAAGGCAGCTCTTGAACTCCAAAGGACCTAAAGCGCAAGGTATAGTGAAGCTTCCAGAGTCTCCCAACTTCTTAGGGACTATCTCCTTATGTATCACAGCACTACACTCCTCACTTAGAACAAGCACCTCCTTGTTTTCCTTATTCTTCTTCACGAGAGTGTCTTTGAAGAATTTGGCGCATTTAGGCATCATTGCAAGGCAGTCAACGAGAGGTAGCTTGATCTCTACGTCCTTAAGATGCTTCTCAAAGAGGATTATATGCTTCTCTATGAGTTGCTTCTTGAAACGGCCAGGAAAAGGCAGCTTAGGTACATACGGTGGACGTACATAAGCATCCTTCTCCTTAGTAGTTTGTTCCGCTTTCTTCTCAGCAACTGCTTTGTCTCCTCTTCTTGGCCCTTGAATCCAGACATTGTCAAAGTTGATCTCATCATCAGCGGAAAGCTTACCCTCCCCCTCTTGAATTACAATGTCCTCGTTGTTCTTAGGAGTAACCGGAGGTGCTAGCTCTTTGCCGCTTCTTAACGTGATGGCGTTGGCATATTCCTTAGGATTCTGCTCACACTTGCCCGGTAGGCTATTCTGACCACTTGTACTCGCTTTCCCCTTCTCTAGCTGCTTGATCTTGTTGTTTAAGTTGGTGATCTGAGTGGAGAAGTCAGTGAGAGACGAGTCTAGACGAGTGTTCATCTTGGCGAACTTCTGGTTTGTAGAGGCTTGCCCTTGTATCAGCTGTTGAAACATGGCCTGAACCGGATCAACTTGTTGTTGCATCGGCTGTTGCTGCTGAGGTGCAAAGCCCAGAGGGTAGTTTGGCGTATAACCCTTGTTACCTTGATGTTGCCCTTGGAAGTTGTTCTGCCCTTGACCTTGGAAGCCACCACTCGGCTGAAAACCTTTGTTGTAAGGTATGAAAGGCTTTGCTTCCTGAGCAGGGTATACTTGGTCTCTAGGGTTGGCGATGTTGGTACTATGGTACGAGAGATTGTTCTTCTGGTTGTAGCCTTGGTTGTAGCCATGAGGTTTGTAATTATTCTGTCCCACCACCCAATTGGCTTCTTCCTGGCTCAACACAAGCTCCTCTTGATTCTCATCCGCTTCACCAACAAAGTGAACATGTTTCTGGTTGGCTAACACCAGCTTATCTATCTTCTCATGCAAAGATTTCAGCTCCTTTTTGTGAGACTCTAGCTCAGATCCTCTCGGTGCACGGTCATAATCCTCTGCATAGTTTCCATCACTCAATGCCAAGTTCTCAATCAGCTCCATGCCCTCTTCTACCTCCTGAACAAGGAAGTTCCCTTTACTAGCTGTCTCAAGCAACAACCTGATCTTTGGTGAAGCTCCACAGTAGATGGTGCTGAGTAAGGTCTCCTCACTGAAACCGTGATAGGACATTGGATCGTGTAATCTTTGAAACGTTACATTCCCTCGTTGAATGTCTTGTTGTTTCGCTGAGTGAAGCCGCTGATTTCACTTCTCAACCGTGCTGTTCTGGTGCTGGAGAAGAATTTTGAGAGAAAGGCCTTCTTACACTCGGCCCATGAGGTGATGGTGCTCTGTGGGAGGGTCTTCTCCCAATGCCTAGCTTTGTCTCCGAGTGAAAAGGGAAAGAGGCACAGCTTGAAGGTGTCTTCTGAGATGCCGTTTATCTTGATCATTCCACATACTTGCTCGAAATTATCAAGGTGCTCCAAGGGATCTTCCATTGCTAAGCCGTGGAACTTGTTGTTTTGCACCATGAAGGTGAAACCCGGCTTAATCTCGAAGTTGTTGTTTTGTACGGGAGGAGGAGTGATCCCAAACCTATTGTGATGAGTATTGGGAGCATCTCCGGCTCCTATGATCCTTGGGGGTCTAGCCGCGTGTTGGGATGTTCCTGCTCGGCCATAGCTTCAAAGTCTACCAAACCGTGCTGAACTACCTCCTCAAAGGCTCTTGCGTGTTCTCTAACTCTTCGTTGCCGTGAATAACCAAGCTGATGAATGTTGTCCAAGGGTTGAAGTAGATTGTTGTCTCCCCTTGAACGAAGATTCATGTACCTGACAAGCACACGTTGTAGAGTAGAAAAAGTAGTAACTAAAACAAGGAAAGGCTTAGTCTTTACTAAGTCCCAAATCTCTATGCTTTCTAAACAATCCTAGGATGGCAACGGCGCCAATTGATAACTTATGTTTTTGCAAGGGTGTGAAAGCAATGAGGCTATCAAAACTCAAATGCAAGACAGGTTGTAGCACAGTATGCAAGAGAGAGTCAATCCACACCTAGGATGATAGAAAAAGCAAAGAGAATGCAAGGGCTTGCAAATCTAAGCGAATAAAGATCGGTTTTGAGAAAATCGCTAAAAACTAGATGCAGCAACTAAATGGAATGCAAAACTATTTTAAAATTACCAGGAATGGTCAAACTACCATGATGAACAAACAGAATAATTAAAGAACAAAGCTACGAATTACTAAAACTCGACTAGTGGATCGACCACTAGATCGAGCAACAACGATCAATCTCGTCTAAAAATGTAAGAGCAGCGAATCTAACGACAAGGATGCTATCAAAGATCAAGCGAATGACGAGAGAGGATGTAAAAATGCTAAGAAAGAGGGTTTAGGGTTGAGATTCATGGTCAGGGGTTTCAAAGGTCCGAGCTTGGGTTGAAAACTTTAAATCGACTCACTTTGTGAGAATCTCTAAGCCTTGAAAACGAAATAAGATCTATCTGTGGCTTTCGGTATAGATCACTCCTTCATCCTCTCCTCCAAACCCATGGCTTCTGTTGGAAAGAGAGGTTGAAGGGCAGGAAAAACAAATTTCAAACACATGGCTTAACTAGTCCCCCAAACTTCCATGGCTTTTGGGAAGGGGTAACTAGCCTCTAGGGTGCGATCTTCAGAGGTCTCTGGATCCTGTCAAGGTAAGAGACCTCTCGGATCATAAAGCTCTTGGCGTGAGAGTCTTTAAGCCTTAGGAACTCAACACCCTAGAAGAGATAGCCATTAAGCGCTAGAAAACTCCAAGATTGAAAACCTTTTTGACCCCTTGAATCCTCTCAACCCCGAAACCCCAAACGAAACTACTCACTACACATAAGGTAAATCAAGCAAAGCATGAAGAAAGAAACGATGAACATGAAAAAGAACTAGATTGAACTTCAAAACGATTCGAATACAAAAGCAAGAAAAGCTTCAAGTTCAACAATGGCGGATAATCTCCAAACCAGCGAGAAAAAGCATAAAAAGATAAGATTGAAAAAGTGTGTGTGGAAAAAGACATCGCCGCCTTCCCAAAATGGCAAAAACAGCTTGATGGTCCCCCCCTCGCTAGCGGCCAAAAGCGGTTGAAAGGACAGAGATCGACTTCGGGATCGAGCGGCTCTCTCGATCACTTTCGGACATCGTGTCTTCTACTCGATCTGGGTCTCGATCATTTTCGGCGGATCGAGTGTTGCATCCGATCTTGGTATCGATCTTCGGTCGGATCGAATGGTGGACTCGATCCGTCTCTCGCTCTGCATGGCGTCATTTACGTCCGGACCATTTGATCGATTGCTCTACTCGATCTTCTTCTCGATCATTTCCCTTGGATCGCCCGGGCCTCTCGATCTTCTAGTCGATCTCATCTAGATCGACCTGCCATGCTCGATCTGCTCCCCGATCTCTGGTCCTTAGCAAACATTCGACCTTCCACGGACCGCCACAACAGCTTCAGCATGTCCACGAACCTCCACGACTCCAAAATAGCCAGAAACAACCTGAATGTGATGCAAAATGCAAGGAACATGCGTATGCTGGTGCGAGAATTCTCTAGGACCCTAAGTGATGCAACTAGTCTAAAGTGTGATGTAAATGCATGAAAAGCTAACTGATATGTATGCAAAATGCATGCAATATGCAGTATCATCAGTATCCTCGATCTTCTTGTCGATTGCTGACTTGGATCGAGTGATCTTCTCGATTTCCTGATTGATCTCTAGGCATCCGCCTTCATCTTCTAACACAACTTTCCTAGAATCCAGGACATTAACGTACTCTTGAGTCCTCTTATCCACGAAACTGTACTCTCCTGGCTCCTTAGTTAATGCCAGCTTCAAATAATCTTCTTGTGCAAGCTCCGCAAGCAGTTCGTCTGCCAAGGCATCCAACGTTTCTATGTAGAAAGCATGCCCTTCTATGGTGGGTTTCTTCAGGACCTCATTGATGTCAAAATCAAGCCTGATGTCCTTGCCTAGATGCAGAGCTATCTTCCCATTCTTGACGTCGATGATAGCTCCAGCAGTGGCTAAGAACGGTCTACCAAGGATGAGCGGATCTTTAGGTTCTTCATCCATTTCCAACACAACGAAGTCCGTAGGCACGTTTACACCACTGATTCTCACTGGCAAGTCCTCAAGCAAACCCACAGGTAACCTCACGCTTCTGTCAGCTAGCACCAAGGAGATTCTACAATCTTTGAACCGGGTAAAACCAAGTTTCTTTGCTATGGAATGAGGCATCAGATTTATACTAGCGCCAAGGTCGCACAAACAGCTCTGGAATGTCAAAGGACCGAGAGCACATGGTATAGTGAAGCTTCCTGGATCTCCCAACTTTTTCGGAACTATCTCCTTATGTATAATTGCGCTACATTCTTCACTAAGCACCAGCACCTCCTTGCTTTTCTTATTCTTCTTTGCAAGCGTGTCTTTGAAATTTTTTGCACATTTAGGCATCATGGCAAGGCAATCTACGAGAGGTAGCTTGATCTCTACGTCCCTTAGATGCTTCTCAAACAAGAGCCTATGCTTCTCTATGAGCTGTTTCTTGAAGCGGCCAGGAAAAGGAAGCTTAGGAACATAAGGAGGAGGTATGTACTCATCTTTCTCCTCGGTAGCTTTCTCCACTTATTTCTTTACTGGTGCTTCTTTTCCCTTTCTTGGTCTCTTAATCCAAACATTGTGGAAGTTGATCTCATCGTCAGCTGAAAGCTTACCCTCCCCCTCTTAAATTACAACGTCTTCGTTGTTCTTAGGAGTAACCGTAGGTGCAAGCTCTTTCCCACTCCGTAGTGTAATGGCGTTGGGGTATTCCTTGGGATTCTGCTCACACTTGCCCGGTAAGCTATTCTGACCACTTGTAGTTGCTTTACCCTTCTCTAACTGCTTAATCTTGTTGTTTAGAATTTTGATTTGAGTAGAGACATCAGTGAGAGAGGAGTCTAAGCGGTTGTTCATCTCGGCGAACTTCTGATTTGTTGAAGCTTGCCCTGGAAGCAATTGCTGAAACATGGCTTGTACAGGATCAACTTGCTGAGGTTGCATCTGTTGTTGAGGAACAAAACCTGGAGGATACATAGGAGTATAAGGTTTGTTCCCTTGCAGCTGTTGCTGTCCCAGAAAGGTACCTTGCCGCTGACCTTGAAAACCACTACTCGGCTGAAAGCCTTTGTTGTAGGGCACAAATGGCTTTGCTTGCTGCGCAGGGTACACTTGATCTTTATGGTTCTCCACATTGGTGCTTCTATAGGAGAGATTGTTGTTCTGCTGGTAGTCTTGTGAATACCCTCGCGGTTTGTAGTTGTTCTGACCCGCCACCCAATTGGCTTCTTCCTGACTCAACTCAAACTCCTCTAAGGTTTCATCCGCTTCACCAATGAAGTGACCATGCTTCTGGTTAGCCAACACTAGCTTGTCAATCTTCTCATGCAATGACTTAAGCTATTTCTTGTGAGACTCTAGCTCAGAACCTCTCGGTGCATGGTCGTAGTCTTCAGCATAGTTACCGTCACTCAATGCCAAGTTTTCAATCAGCTCCATGCCCTCTTCTACCTCTTGACCAAGGAAGTTTCCCTTACTAGCTGTGTCAAGTAGCAAGCCTATCTTTGGTGAAGCTCCACGGTATATTGTCCTTAGGAGAGTCTCTTCGCTGAAGTCGTGGTGAGGACACTGAATGGTGTAGTCCTTGAACCGCTCCATGGCTTCATTGAATGTCTCATTGTTGCTTTGAGTGAAGCCGATGATCTCACTTCTCAACCTTGCTGTTCTGGTGCTAGAAAAGAACTTGGAAAGGAACGCCTTCTTACACTCAGCCCAAGAGGTAATGGTGCCTAGTGGAAGCGTCTTCTCCCAATGTCTAGCCTTGTCTCCAAGAGAAAATGGAAAGAGACGCAGCTTGAAAGCATCTTCGGATATACCATTAATCTTGATCATCCCACACACTTGCTCAAAGTTGTCAAGATGCCCCAAGGGATCTTCCATTGCCAACCCGTGGAACTTATTGTTTTGCACCATTGCAATGAATCCTGGCTTAATCTCGAAGTTGTTGTTCTGTACAGGAGGAGGAGTGATCCCAAACCTATTGTAATGAGTGTTGGGAGCATCTCCAGATCCTATGATCCGTGGGGGTCTACTGCGTGTATGGGGTTTCCATTGCCCCTTCCTACAGCTTCATGAGGTCCCTTAGGATGTTCGTGCTCAGCCATTGCTCCAAAATCCACTGAACCTTGCCGAACAATCTCCTCAAAGGCTCGAGCTTGTTCTCTAACTCTTCTTGTTCTTGAATGTTCGAGTTGATGAATGTTGTCCAAGGGTTGAAGTAAGTTGTTGTCTCCCCGTGAACGTAGATTCATGTACCTGAAAGACACAAGTTTGAGAGTAGAGAAATCAGTAACCAAAAGAAAAACAAAGGCTTAGTCTTTACTAAACCCCAAATCTCAATGCTTCCTAAACACTCCTAAGATGGCAACGGTGCCATTTGATAACAAGCTTTTATGGTCTATAAGAGTAAGCAATGCAAGCAGGAGGTTATCAAAACTCAAGTAGCACACAGTCGTTATCAAATGGCGCCGTTGCCATCTTAGGTTGCTAGGAAGCAATAAGATTTGGGGTTTAGTAAAGACTAAGCCTTTGTTTTCATTTTGGTTACTAATCTTTCTGCCTTCAAACTTGTGTCTTTCAGGTACATGAATCTGCGTTCTAGGGGTGACAACAACTTACTTACACCCCTAGACAATATTCGTCAACTTGGGCACGCAAGATCAAGAAGAGTTAGAGAGGAAGCTAGAGCTTTTGAGGAGATTGTTCAGGCCGGTTCAGTGTACTTTGCAACAATGGATGAGCAAGAACATCCTGAAGGACCTCCACCAGCTCACGGTGGTGTAGGAAGGGGCAATGGAAACCCCATCCACGCAGCTAGACTCCCACGGATCATTGGTGCTGGAGATGCTCCTAATACGCATCATAATCGTTTTGGGATGACTCCTCCACCGGTTCAGAACAACAACTTCGAGATAAAGCCAGGATTCATCTTTATGGTTCAGAATAGCAAGTTCCATGGGCTGGCAATGGAGGACCCCTTAGAGCACCTTGATAACTTTGAGCAGGTGTGTGGGATGATAAAGATCAATGGGATCACGGAAGATGCCTTCCAGCTACGGCTCTTGCCATTTTCTCTCGGTGACAAGGCTAGGCATTGGGAGAAGACACTTCCACAAGGCACCATCACGTCTTGGGCTGAATGTAAGAAAGCTTTTCTCTCAAAGTTTTTCTCAAGCACCAGGACAGCTCGGTTGAGAAGTGAGATTAGTAGCTTCACTTCATAACAAGCTTTTATGGTCTATAAGAGTAAGCAATGCAAGCAGGAGGTTATCAAAAATCAAGCAGCACACAGTCGTAGTATAGTCCAAGAGGAATCAATCCAACCTAGGAGCTAGAAAGTGCAATGAGAATGCAAGGATCATGCAAAGCTAAGCAAATGACGAACGGTTTTGTAAAAATCCTAAAAACTATATGCAATGATTAAATGCAAGACAAAACAATTTTAAAATCCCTGGAAAAGGCTTAACTACCACGAGGAATAAGCGGAATATTTAAAATGCAAAACTACTAATTATTAAAAATCGACTAGTGGATCGACCACGGGATCGACCACCAGATCGAGCAACAACGATCGATCTCGTCTAAACAACCTAAAATGATGAAACGATGTAGAATGCGATTGACAAGAACACAACTTTATGATGCTAGGATGATAATTAACGACTGTCGATACAAAGAAAGAGGGTCTAGGGTTGAGGGTCACGTTCGTGGGTCTCAAAGGTCAAAGCTTGTTTGAAAACATTAGATCTACTCTCTTTGAGAGGTTCCCTAGGCCTCGAAAACAAAACGAGATCCATCCATGGCTTGTGGTATGGATCCCTGCTTTGTTCTCTTCTCCAAACCCAGGGCGTTTGGTGGAAAAAGAGATCGAAGGGCAATAAACATAGATTTTAAACCAATGACCTAACTAGTCCCCTTTACAACAATGGCGTGTGGGAAAGGTAGACTAGCCTCTAGGATTCGATTTTCCAGGACATCTGGATCCTGTCAAGGTAAGATATCCTTCAGATCATAGAGGTCTTGGTGTGAGAGTCTCTAAGCCGTAAGCGTTCGAAATCCTAGAAGAGATGGTGATCAAGAACAAGAAAACACGAAACTTTAACCTTTTTGACCCTTTCGAATCGCCCCAACCCCGAAACCCAACAAGACTACTCGCGATTCATAAAGAAAACCGATGAAAGCGTAAAGGATGATCTCTTAAACATGATTAACGATTGAATAAAAGCAAAGATTCAATATTCAAAACATAAAAAGCAAAGAAAGCTCGAAAGTCTACAATGGTGATTCGTCTAAAAACGAGAGAGATAAAAAAAGGTAGAAGACAGAATGGGGATAATGAAAGGGATCGTTGCTTTTTGCCAAAAATGGCCAAACCGCAAATGGTCCCCCCCTTCGTTACGGTCCAAAACCAGCTAGACGGATAAGGTTGGTCTGGGATCGATCACGAAGCTCGATCTGGCTCTCGATTTTGTCTTGGATTGGATGGCTCTTAGTCTATCTCTGATATTGCTTCATATTTCATGTATTTTGCATACATATAAGTTAGTTTCTCATACATTTACCTTGCATTTTAGGCTAGTTTGCATCACTTTAGGTCCTAGGGTACTTTTGCACCAGCATTTGCATGTTTCTTGCATTTTGCATTGCATTCAGGTTGTTTTCGGCTACTTTGGAGCTATGGAGGATTCGTGGACGTGCTAAGGCTCGTGAGGAAGTTCATGGAGACATGGAGAGATCAGGATTGCATACTAAGGACCCGGGATCGAGAAGCAAATCGAGCAAGGCAGGTCGATCTAGACGAGATCGACCAGAAGATCGAGTAGCCGAGTCGATGCAAGCAGATGGATCGAGATCAAGATCGAGTCTGGAGGACGATCTGAAGTACGGACGTAAATGACGCCATGCAGATCGAAGACCGGATCGAGCTTCCAACCCGATCAGCACAAGATCGACCCAGAGATCGACTAAGAGCCATCCGATCCAAGACAAGATCGAGTGCCAGATCGAGCTCCGTGATCGATCCCAGACCAACCTTATCCGTCCAGCTGGTTTTGGACCGTAGCGAAGAGGGGGACCATTTGCGGTTTGGCCATTTTTGGCAAAAGGCAACGATCCCTTTCATTATCCCCATTATGTCTTCTACCTTTTTCATCTCTCTCGGTTTTAGGCGATTCGCCATTGTAGACATTCGAGCTTTTATTTCTTTTTATGTTTTGAATATTGAATCTTAGCTTTTAATCAGTCGTTAATAATGTTTAAGAGTTCATCCTTTATGCTTTCATCGGTTTCCTTTATGAATCGCGAGTAGTCTTATTGGGTTTCGGGGCTCAGGCGATTCGAAAGGGTCAAAAAGGTTAAAGTTTTGTGTTTTCTTGTTCTTCATCACCTTCTCTTCTAGGATTTCGAACGCTTAAGGCTTAGAGACTGTCACGCCAAGATCTCTAAGATCCGAGGTATGTCTTACCTTGACAGGATCCAGATGTCCTGGAAAATCGAATCCTAGAGGCTAGTCTATCTTTCCCACACGCCATGGTTGTAAAGAGGAATAGTTAGGTCGTTTATTTGAAATCTGCATTCCTTGCCCTTCAATCTCTTTTTCCACCAAACGACATGGGTTTGGAGAAGAGAATGAAGGAGTGACTCATACCACACGCCATCGATGAGTTTCGTTTCGTTTTCAAGGCCTAGGGAACCTCTCAAAGAGAGTAGATCTAATGTTTTCAAACAAGCTTTGACCTTTGAGACCCACGAACGTGACCCTCAACCCTAAACCCTCTTTCTTAATATCTTAAGTCGTTTAATATCATCTCATCGTCATAAAGTTGTGTTCTTGTCAATCGCATTCTGCTTAGTTTCATCATTTTAGGTTGTTTAGACGAGATCGATCGTTGTTGCTCGATCTAGTGGTCGATCCCGTGGTCGATCCACTAGTCGATTTTTAGTAATTCGTAGCCTTGCATTTTAAATATTCCGCTTGTTCCTCGTGGTAGTTAACTCGTCTCTGGTATTGTTAAAATAGTTTAGCTTTGCATTTGATCGCTGCATGTAGTTTTTAGGGATTTTACCAACCATTTTCATATTTTGCTTAGATTTGCTCATTCCCTTGCATTCTTAGTGATCTTGCTACCCCTAAGTGTGGATTGATTCCTCTCTTGCATCACTATACTACATCTCTGTGTGCATTAGAGTTTTGATAACCTCACTATTGCATCTTGATAATCATTACATTGCAAAAACCTGTTATCAATCTCTGAGTCTATCTTCTGCTGATCGGGTTGGAAGCTTGATCTCGTCTTCGATCTGCATGGCGTCATTTACGTCCGTACTTCAGATTGATCTCCACTCTCGATCTTGATCTTGATCCATCTGCTTGCATCGACTTGATTACTCGATCTTCTGTTTGATCTCGTCTGGATCGACCCGTCTTGCTCGATCTGGTACTCAATCTCGGGTCCCAAGCATGCAATCCTGATCTTTCCAAGTCTCCATGAACTTCCTCACGAGACTCAGTACGTCCACGAATCCTCCATAGCTCCAAAGTAGCCGAAAACAACCTGAATGCGATGCAAAGTGCAAGAAACATGCAAATGCTGGTGCAAAAGTACTCTAGGACCTAAAGTGATGCAAACTAGCCTAAAGTGCAAGGTAAATGCATGCGAAACTATCTTATATGTATGCAAAACACATGAAATATGCAGCAATATCACTTGGATGACACGCAAGTGAAGTATGCTACAACCAAGAAGGAGTTGCTGGCCGTTGTGTTTTCTTTTGAGAAGTTCAGGTCATACCTCGTAGGCTCTAAGGTCATTGTCTACACGGATCATGCAGCTTTGAGATACATATACTCCAAGAAAGACACAAAACCGAGGCTCTTAAGGTGGATTCTCCTTCTACAAGAGTTTGATATGGAGATCAAAGATAAGAAGGGGATAGAGAATGGTGTTGCTGATCACCTCTCAAGGATGAGAATCGATGAAGCTTTCCCACTTGATGATTTACTTCCTGAAGAGCAGCTCATGATGTTCTCCACGGCGGAATGTGAGAGGCTTGAAGACAAGTTTGAGGAAGTTTTGAGTTTCAAGGATGAAGACTTACCGTGGTATGCGGATATAGTGAACTTCTTGGCTTGTGGAGAGGAGCATACTCACCTTGATCATTACCACAAGAAGAAGTTTATGAGAGATCTCTCCCACTACTTTTGGGACGAGCCATACTTGTACAAGAGGGGCGTGGACAGTTTGTATAGGAGGTGTGTAACAAGGGAAGAAGCTAAAAACATACTCCTACATTATCACGGCTCATCATACAGCGGTCATTTTGCTTCTTTCAAGACCGCTACAAAGTGCTACAAGCGGGTTTCTGGTGGCCATCTATCTTCAAGGACGCTCACGAGTTCATTAAGAGTTGTGAAGGGTGTTAAAGGGCAGGAAACATCACCAAGAGAAACGAGATGCCTCAAGTTCCTATCTTTGAAGTTGATGTATTTAACGCTTGGGGGATAGATTTTATGGGTCCATTCCCATCTTCTTACGGCAACAAGTTCATCTTGGTGGCGGTTGATTATGTGTCTAAGTGGTTGAGGCTATAGCTTCCCCAACAAATGATGCAAAGGTGGTGATTAAGCTCTTCAAGACCATCATATTCCCACTGTTTGGAGTCCCCAAGAGAGTAATCAGTGACGGTGGAAGCCATTTCATCAACAAGGTGTTTGAAAGCCTCTTAAGGAAGTATGGTGTGAAGCACAAGGTAGCTACACCGTATCTTCCTCAAACGAGTGGGCAAGTAGAGGTTTCTAACCGCCAGATCAAGGCTATACTCGAGAGGACAGTTGGTACTACTCGGAAGGATTGGGCAGCTAAGCTAGACGATGCTTTGTGGGCTTACCGGACCGCTTTCAAGATCTCCATTGGTACCACTCCTTTCACTCTTCTATACGGCAAGGCGTGTCACCTTCCTGTTGAGTTGGAGCATAGGGCACTATGGGCAGTGAAGCAGCTGAACTACAACCTCAAGACAGCTCAAGAGAAGCGGTTGATCCAGCTACACGAGCTAGATGAGCTACGGTTGGATGCATACGACAGTGCTAAGATCTACAAGGAGCGGACTAAGGCTGTTCACGACAAGAAGCTTGTTCACAAAGAGTTAAGAAAAGGCAGTCTGGTGCTACTCTATGACTCGAGGTTGAAGCTGTTCCCGGGCAAGTTCAAATCAAGGTGGTGTGGACCGTTTAATATCAAAGAGGTTCTTCCTTATGGAGCAGTTACATTGGTTGGCAAGAGTGGAAATGCTTTCACGGTCAATGGGCACAGAGTTAAGCCTTACCTGGCGAGTGATTGCAGCAAGGAGAGCACATCCGTGCTTCTTCAAGACCCCCCTCAGGCCTAAACCAAGTAAAGTCTAGCTAAAGACGTTAAAGAAAGCGCACTTGGGAGGCATTTCCATGTCTATCTTTTACATATTTTTGCTTTATTTCTACTTCAGTTTTATGCTTTTAATGTTTAGGTGTGTAGGTGAATGGATAAGGGATTGTTAGGCGTGATCTTGAAGTCCAAAAGAGGCGAGAAGGGCTAAGTATGGGCTAGAGATCGAGTGCTAGATCGACTAATCTTGACTCGATCTTTACTAGATCGAGTCAGTGAATCGAGAGGAGTAAGTCGATCTAGACGAGATCGAGTAGACAAATCGAGTGGAACGGTCGATTATAAGAGGATAAACACTCTATACATTTAGGTTGAAAAGCAAACGAGGGGTAGATCGACCGAGTCACTCGATCCTCAAAGATAGATGGAATAGTCTGCTTGATCTGCCACTCGATGTAAGCTAAATCGACCCTCAAATCGATCACGAAGCTCGATCCGAGGACCAATGCCGGGTTGACCAAAAGTCAAGGAACGAGAGGGTCAGTCAATCTAAGACTCGATGCAAAATGAATCGAGTCCCTAATCGATCAAACCACTCGATCCAAGCCATTATGGGCATGAGATCGAGTCCTAGATCGACCATATGGACTCGATCTCATGCCGAGGTAACAATTCCTTTCCCTCTTTTCTTCTTTCCCTCCTGTTTTTAAATTCAAATCTTGGTCAAGACAGGAATCTTTGACCATGAAAGATGTGCATTGACCAAGATTTTTGTCAGAAACCACTTGCTTGCCCACGGTTTTAGATTTTTAGTTAGCCTTTATATTTTCAAACACACACTCTCTCATTATTTGTGTTTCGAGATTTTAAAAGCAAAGAGAGAGTGTGATTTTTCTTTCCTAAGGCTAACAGCATCTTCTTTCAAAGCTTGTACATTGATGCTGAGAACGAGAAGCGAGTGTGCATCTTGCCAAACAAGGTGGAAACAGAGCTTCAAGGAGTTGGCAATGTGGAGTTCTTGCCGAGTGTAGAGGAGTTTTTTGCACCTTTAGGAGGAACGACTGCTCCAGCACTAGCTGCTCGCCCACGATCAGAGTCTCCTGCCTCAGATGATGAGTTGCCCGAGAGCTTTGTTCTCCCCAAGGTTGATTTTGAGCCGCGGACTAAGACCGAGAAGTTCCTTGCTTCTATTGTGGAGATGCAAAGGAAAATCAACAAATGGCAAAGCAAAGTCATTAAGAAGCTTACCAAGAAGGTTAAGGCGCTTCAAGGGAGCTCACCTAAGAAGGCTACAAGCGAAGAGGTCGAGCAGCCCGAGAAGAGAAGAAGATCCACGGGAGGCATTGAGATACGTGAGCCACAAGCAACAGCTCAACCTGCGCACCACTCGGTTTATGAAGGAGCTGCAATGGACAAGGGCAAAGGAGTAGCCCACGAGACCACAACAAAGAGCAAGAGTTCTGGAACGTCCTCAAGTTCCAGCACTTCTTAGCTCCAAGGTACCAACAACCGTCCCTTGTATATACCACGCAAGCTTTCTTTGTTTTTGCTTTATGTTTTGAACTCTTTTGAATTTGTTTGCCACTGAGACTGTGTCATTCAAGTTTGGGAGAGTGTGTGTGTTATTTGACATGTTTTCTTTCTTCTTATTTTCTGTTTGCGTCCTTTGAGTCTTCATTGGATCTAAGACGTAGAAAAGAACAAAAAAATTGGTAAAAGTTTTAAAAAATTTCAAAAACAATTCATGTAGTTGCATTCACTTTGTTAAACATTTTAGGATTGAGTCTAGAATTTTTAAGCATCTAGGTTGTTTACATTTGCATAAGGGGTAAAATTTTTCTTTAAAAGGTGTTTTAAGCTCATGAATTGTTTCAAGGCCCTAGTTAGTAGTTCTTTGATGCATTGTACACTCTTTGAAAGTAAGCTCTAACCATACTTGGATCATGTGTTTTGATTTTCGTGACTTGACTTGAACATTCATGAACTGAATCTTGTCCAAATAAGTGAGAACCTTAATCTGCTCTTTAAATATCATACTTATGCATTTGAAAATGAACACATGGATCTTATACATATTTAGGCTCTCTTCCTCCTTTCACAACTCTTTTGTGAACCTAAGTAGAACTCCCACCATTACCCTTACCTTTCTTCCAAGCCAAACATTCTTGTGTGATATCATTGTGAGGCCTCTTTTCAGTTTGAACATGGCATAAAGTGTTAGGTTTAGGCGACATGATTAGGATTTCATATTGATTCTAGCTTTGCATTTTGAAGCTAGCTTTAGGCTTAGGATTAGGTTTGGGGTTCATGGGGATTGTTTATTTCACTTTCTTGTTTTCGGTTTCAAAAAGAGTTTGGTGTTAGAAGTATTTGAAAAGGTTTTAAATGGAAGGCTCAATGTTTTAAAATGAAAAGCTCTAATGTAATTCAGACGATAGCTCTCAAAAAAAAGAAAAATAAGAGAGAAGAAAAGAGCCTAAGTGCCAAATAAAAAGAAAAGAAAAGAAAAAATGAGTAGAAAGCTATCAATGAGAATATAAAAGAGCTAATGTGTTTTAATGCCTTTCCACTAGCCAAAGAGAATGAGATGATGTTTTTATTTGTGATTTTGCTAAGCGAATTGCTTTGTTGATAGGGGTAGCATCTAGGAGGGTGAGTGAGCTGAAAAGAAAAGAAATGAGAGGGGTTTTAGGATCATTGTTAGTGTATATGGGTAGATGAGAGTCTAGTCATGTATGCATCAGTTGCCTTTACCTTTAGCATTATGCATAAGTTCATACTTTTATTGAGAGAAACCCTTGCATTATAGAACCCATTTAAATGAGATCATTCTAATCTCATAGCCTTTGTCCATAACCAAATGTGTTCGGCTTTAAAATGCATAAGTGTGATTCATGGTTCTGATTTTAATAAATGTTAATGGATAGGATTCTTTGATTGTTTAGAATATGAGAGTCATGATTTGATATTCATTATGTGATGAGTATGGCTAAGTTCTTTGGAGTATGAGTGTGTGCATTGCATCTTAGAGTTAAGAACTAGGACCATTGAAGTGATTCATTTGAAAAGCACCTTTGCAAGAAGCTTAAACCCCCGTTTTTAAAACCTCTCTTCCTTCTTGGATTTTGTTTGCTTGAGGGCAAGCAAAAGGCAAGTTTGGGAGAGTTGATATTACTGTATATTTTGTGTATTTTGCATGTATTTAAGATAGTTTCTCATGCATTTACCTTGCATATTAGGCTAGTTTGCACCATTTTAGGTGCGAGAGCAATTTTGCATTAGCATTTGCATGTTTCTCGTAATATGCATCATATTCAGGTTGTTTTTGGACACTTTGGAGCTTTGGAGGATTCGTGGACGTGCTAAGGCTCGTGAGGAAGCTTATGGATGCTTGGAGAACTCAACCACTCAGCTAAGGACCCGAGATCGAGTAGTGGATCGAGCAAGGCAGGTCGATCTAGATGAGATCGACCAGAAGATCGAGTGCACCAAGTCGATTCAAGAGGAAGGATCGAGATCAAGATCGAGAGAGGAGATCGATCTGGAGTACAGAAGTAAATGACGCCATGTAGATCGAGAACCAGATCGAGCCTCCAACCCGATCGATACAAGATCAACTCAAAGATCGAGCCAAGCCATCCAATCCAAGACAAAGATCGAGAGCCAGATCGAGCTTCCAGCCCGATCTCAGACAAAACCTTATCCGTCCAGCCTGGTTTTGGCGGCTAGCGAAAGGGGGGACCAGCTAACGGTTTAGCCATTTTTGGCAAAAGCAGCCATTCGCTTTCACTATCTTCATTCTGTCTTTTTTTTGTTTTCTCTCTACCTTAGGTGATCGCCATTGTTGAATACTTTGAGCTTTTTCAGTGTTTGAACTTGGAATCGTTTCAAAATTAAGCAAGTTTCCCTTAATCGCATCGTTAATCATGCTTAGCTTTCCGTTTATCGCTTTTGCTTCGTTCTTAAACATGTGTAGTGAGTGATCGTTTCGGGTTTTGGGGTTGAGGAGATTCAAAAGGGTTTAAGAGGTTTAAAGCTTTGTGTTTTATTGTCCTTCATTACCTTCTCTTCTAGGATCTTGAGTACTTAAGGCTTAGAGAGTCTCACGCCAAGATCTCTATGATCCAAAGGCTGTCTTACCTTGACAGGATTCAGATGTCCTGGAAAATCAGATCCTACAGGCTAATCCTTCCTTTCCCACATGCCATGGTTGTTTAGGGGATTAGATAGGTCAATATTTGAAATCTGTGTTTCTTGCTCTTCAATCTCTGCTTCCACCAAACGCCATGGGTTTGGAGAAGAGATTGAAAAATTGAACCATACCACATACCATGGATGGTTCTTGTTTTATTTTCAAGGCTTAGAGAAACCTCCTAAAGGAGTAGATCTAAAGGTTTTCAAACCAAGCTTTAATCTTTGAGACCTATGAATATGACCCTCAACCATAGACCCTCTTTCTTAGTGTTTCAAATCTCTATTTATCATCTGTCATCAAAAAGTTTGCACCTTGTTCATTAGTTCATCGCATCATTCATCATCTTAGGTTGTTAGACGAGATCGATCCATATTGCTCGATCTAGTGGTCGATCCAGTAGTCGATCCACTAGTCGATTTTTAGTTTTTAGTAGCTTTGCATTTTAGACTTTCTGTTTGTTCCTAGTGGTAGTTGACCCTCTTCCAGGGATTTTAAAATTGTTTTGCTTTGCATTTGATACTTGTATTTAGTTTTTAGAGATTTTACCAATCATTTTTATAATCTGCTTAGCTTTGCTCATCCTTTGCATTCTTAGTGAACTTCCTACTCCTAGGTGTGGATTGATACCTCACTTGCATGCTATACTACATCTCAGTGTTGCATTTGAGTTTGATAACCTCTCCTGCTTGCATTGATCAGTAGAAAAACTGTTATCACCAAACTTCTTCTTCCTTTCCATTGCATTCCTAAACAACTTTGATCATCTTGATCACTTTATTCCTTGTTAACTTCTCCATTCGAACAATGATTCGGACAGGCCTAGCTTCATCTGTGAGATTTCCCATTAGATCCGATGGAACTTTAGGAATAATCACATCTTGATCTGTTAAACATTTCCTGAGTTGGGATACATGGAACACATTATGGAATGCAGCCATCTCTTTTGGTAGCTCCAACTTATAAGAAACCGCTCCCACTCGTTCTAGGATAATGAATGGCCCAAGGTACCTCGGATCTAGTTTGCCTCTTTTAGATGTTCTGGCTCGTCCCATAAATGTTATCATCTTTAGGTACACCCAGTCATTGACCACAAACTCAATGTCTTTCCTCCTTTTATCCGCATAACTCTTTTGTCTATCCTGGGCTTCCTTTATCTTGTTTCTTAGAAACTTGATCTTTTCTGTGGTTTCTTCCACTATGTCCGGTCCAATGGCACTCCTTTCCCCCACTTGTGTCCAGCATAGTGGTGTTCTGCATGGCCGTCCATACAATGCTTCGTACGGTGACATCCCAATGCTCGCTTGGAAGCTGTTGTTGTAGGCAAAATCGGCCAAAGGTAAGTGTTCTTCCCATCAGCCTCTCCAGTCAAGTACACATGCCCTCAACATATCCTCCAAGGTTTAAATGGTTCGTTCCGACTGTCCATCAGGCTGCGGATGATAGGCCGTGCTCATGTTTATCCTTGGTTCCTAAAGCCTTTTGCAAAGCTCTCCAGAAATAGGACGTGAACCAGGAATCCCTTTCTGAGACTATGCTTGTCGGGACACCATGTAACCGGACAATCTCGCTGATGTACTTAACCACGATCACATCAACACCATCCGTCTTTCTGATGGCAATGAAATGGGCCAATTTGGTGAGTCTGTCCACTAGTACCCAAATCGCATCCTTTTTTGACTTTGAACTTGGCAAGCCAGTCACAAAGTCCATTGTGACATGATCCCACTTCCACTCTGGAATGGGCAAGCTTTGCAACAGTCCGCTGGGAACCTGATGCTTGGCCTTGACTAGCTGACAAGTGGGGCACTTAGAGACCCAGTTCGTCACATCTCTTTTCATCCTGACCTAATGGTAGTATCGCTTAAGATCATGATACATCTTGGTCCTTCCCAGGTGAATCGAGAACTTCGACTGGTGTGCTTCCTTAAGGATCTCCTCCTTGAGTTCTTTCACGTTTGGTACACAGACTCGCCCATTTACCACAATGGTGCCATTATTTGAAGCCTGGTACTGATTCCTCCCGTTCTCCTTCATCTTACTCAGGTTCTCATCCTAACCTTGAGCTAACAGAATTCGGGTAAGTAGGTCAGCTTGATCAGCCGCACCCACAATGGCTATAAGAAATTGGACAGAGCATTCAGATGCAAGGAAACGCCCGATCAAAGTTTCAGCATCCTTTCCCACATTCACTACTGACCGCCTTCGGCTTAGTGCATCCGCAACCAGCTTAGCTTTCCTCGGAAGATAAGCACTATCAAGGTCATAATCCGCCATTAGCTCCATCCATCTCCTTTGCCTCAGGTTTAATTCTGGTTAAGTGAAGATATACTTGAGGCTCTTGTGGTTGGTGTAAATCTGCACTCTGGCCCCATAAAGATAGGATCTCCATATCTTGAGTGCGAATACCACCGCAGCCATTTCCATGTCATGAGTCGGATAATTCCCCTCATGTTTCCTCAACTGTCTTGAAGCGTAGGCAATCACCTTGCCTTTCTGCATCAGTACACATCCTAGCCCGGTTATGGACGCATCAGTGTAAACCACGTAGGTTTTATCCGCTTCAGGCAAGGCCAGGACTAGTGCACTGATAAGCGCCTTCTTTAACCCAGTGAAACTTTCCTCACATGCCTCCGACCATGTGCACTTCGTATCCTTCCCGGTTAGCCAAGTCATAGCTTGGGCCATGCTTGCAAACCTGTTCACAAACTTCCTATAATAGCTAGCCAATCCGAGGAAACTCCTTACCTCGGTGGCATTCCTTGGGCGTGGCCATTCCTTGATGGATTTTATTTTCTCTGGATCAACCGAGTGATAACAGGTTTTTTCAATGCAATGATGTATCAAAGCTCAAATGCAACACTGAGATGTAGTATATCATGCAAGTGAGTGTCAATCCACACCTAGGGGTAGCAAGTTCACTAAGAATGCAAGGGAATGAACAAAGCTAAGCGAAATGGTAAAATGATTGGTAAAATCTCTAAAAACTAAATACAAAGACCAAAAACTAAGCAAAACAATTTTAAAATCCCTGGAAGAGGGTTAACTACCACGAGGATCAAGCAAATTATTAAATATGCAAGGCTACTAAAAACTAAAAATCGACTAGTGAATCGACCACTAGATCGAGCAGAATGGATCGATCTACAAATAGCTTAAACTGAAATGACTTTTGATGAACAGGATGCAGCTGAATGGCATGCGAATGATTAACAGAGACTTAAAACACTAAGAAAGAGGGTCTAGGGTTGAGGGTCATATTCATGGATCTCAAAGATTAAAGCTTGGTTTGAAAACATATAGATCTACTCCTTTATGAGGTTTCTCTAAGCCTTGAAAACAAAACAAGAACCATCCATGGCGTGTGGTATGATTCACTCCCTCAATCTCTTCTCCAAACCCATGGCTTGTGGTGGAAAAAGAGATCGAAGGGCAAGGAACACAGATTTCAAACAATGACCTAACTAGTCTCCTTTACAACCATGGCGTGTGGGAAAGGAAAGACTAGCCTCTAGGATCTGATTTTCCATGACATATGAATCCTGTCAAGGTAAGACATCCCTTGGATCATAGAGATCTTGGCGTGTGACTCTCTAAGACTTAAATACTCAAGATCCTAGAAGAGAAGGTAATGAAGAATAAGAAAACTCAAAACTTTAACCTTTTCGACCCCTTTTGAATCGCCTCAACCAATCAACCCAAACGAAACTACTCGCTACACATAGAGAAAACCGAACAAAACGAAATAAACAGAAAACTAAGCATGATCAACGATTGATTAAAGCGAAATATTCGATATTCAAAGATTCAAATGCAAGAAAAAGCTTCAAAGGTCTACAATGGCGGAATCGCCTCTGTACGAGAGCGAAACCTAAAAAAGATAAAGTGAAAATGTGTGTGTGAAAAGCAGGATCGCCGCCTTCCCAGGGCAAATAGCTCGATGGTCCCCCCTTCGCTAGAAGCCAAAAACTGTTAAAGTAGTCTGGGATCGAGCAGGAGACTCGATCTGGCTCTCGATCTTTGTCTTGGATCGGATGGCTTTGGTCGATCTCTGAGTCGATCTTATGCTGATCGGGTTGGAAGCTCGATCTGGTACTCGATCTGCATGGCGTCATTTACGTCCGCACTTCAGATCGAGCTCCTCACTCGATCTTGGTCTCGATCCGTTTCCTTGCATCGACTTGGTCACACGATCTTCTGGTCTATCTCATCTAGATCGACCTGCCTTGCTCGATCTGCTACTCGATCTCGGGTCCTTAACATGCACTCCTGAGTTCTCCAAGTGTCCACGAACTTCCTCATGAGCCCTAGCACGTCCATGAATCATCCAAAGCTCCAAAGTATCCGAAAACAACCTGAATGTTATGCAGAATGCAAGAAATGTGCGAATGCTAATGCAAAAGTGCTCTAGGACCTAAAATGGTGCAAACTAGCCTAATATGCAAAGTAAATGCACGAGAAACTATCTTATATGCATGCAAAACACTCGAAATATACAGCAAAATCAACTCCCCCAAACTTGCTTTTTGCTTGCCCTCAAGCAAACAAAATTCAAGTAGGAAGAGAGGTTTTAAAAACGGGGGTTTAAGCTTCTTGCAAAGGTGCTTTTCAAATTAATCACTTCTTAATTCTAGAATGCAATGGACACACTCATAATCCAAAGAACTTAGCCATACTCATCACACAATGAATTTCAAATCATGACTCTCCTATTCCAAACAATCAGAGAATCTTATCCTTAAACATTCATTAATGATCAAACCGTGAGTCAAACTTATGCACTTTAAAGCAGAACACATTTGGCTAAGGAAAAAGGCTGTGAGCATAGAATGATCTCATTTAAATGGGTTTAAAAATGCAACGGTTTCTCTCAAGAAGGGTATGAACTTTATGCACAATGCTAAAGGTAAAGGCAATTGATGCATACACAACTAGACTCTCATCTCCCCATGTACACTAACAATGATCCTGAAACCCCTCTCATTTCTTTCTTTTTAGCTCACTCACCCTCCTAGATACTACCCTTATCACCAAAGCAATTCGCTTAGCAAAAACCAAGTTAAAACAGAAAACATCCTTACTCCTTAGGCTAGTGGAAAGGCTGAAAACATTTTTAGCTCTTTACTTTCCTTATTGATAGCTCTCTACTTATTCCTTTTTTTTCTTTTCTTTTCATTTGGCACTTAGGCTCTTTTCTCTCTTTTATTTATTTATTTATTGAGAGCTATCTTCTGAAATACACTTAGAGCTTTTTATATTGAAAACATTGCCTTCCACTTAAAACCTTTTCAAACACTTCAAACACCAAACTCTTTTGAAACCGCAAACAAATAAGCAAAACAAACAACCCCAACAAACCCCGAACCTAATCTTAAGCCTAGAACTAGCTTCAAAATGCAAAGCTAGCAATCAAATGAGAGCCTAATCATGTCGCCTAGACCTAACACTTTATGCTAAGTTCAAACCGAAAAGAGGCCTCACAAAGATATCACACAAGAACATTTGGCTTGAAAGAGAGGTAAGGGTTATGGTGGGAGTTCTACTTAGGCTCACAAAAGAGTGGCGAAAGGAGGAAGAGAGCCTAAATATGTATATGATCCATGTATTCATTTTCAAATGCATAAGTATGATAATTAAAGATCAGATTAAGGTTTTCACTTATTAGGACAAGACTCAGTTCATGAATGTTCAAGTCAAGCCACGAAAATCAAAACACATGATCCAAGTATGGTTAGAACTTACTTTCTAAGAGTGTACAATGCATCAAAGAACTACTAACTAGGGCCTTCAAACAATTCATGATCTTAAAACACCTTTTAAAGAAAACTTTAACCCCTTATGCAAATGTAAACAACCTAGATGCTTAAAAATTCTAGACTCAATCCTAAAATGTTTAACAAAGTGAATGCAACTACATGAATTTTTTTTTTTTAAATTTTTAAAACTTTTACCAATTTTTTTTTGTTCTTTTCTATTCCTTAGGTGCAATGAAATGTAATGCAAGACTCAAAGGATGCACATAGAAAATAAGAGGAAAGAAAACAATGTCAAATAACACACACACTCCCCCAAACTTGAATGACACCGTCTCGGTGGCAAACAAATTCAAAGGAGTTCAAGAACACAAAGCAAAAACAAAGAAAAGATGTGCGGTATGTACAAAGGAAGGGTGTTGGTACCTCGGATATAGCCTCGGCTGGAACTTGAGGATGTTCCAGACGAGCTAGATGCTATGGCTTTTCCCTTAGATGCTGGTTCTTGAAGGGAAAGACGCGCCGGCTGGATGTTGCTTCCTTGAGTCTAACGGATGACAACTCCACCGGTTGAAAGCCTCCTCTTCTCGGGCTGTTGAACCTCCTCACTTGCAGCCTGCTTTGGCGAAGCCCTTTGAAGCGCCTTGACTTTCTTGGCAAGCTTCTTGATGACCTTACTTTGCCATTTGTTGATCTTCCTTTGCATCTCCACAACAGAAGCAAATAACTTTTCTGCTTTGGTCCGCGGCTCAAAGTCAATCTTAGGGAGTATAAAGGCTTTGGGGATCTCATCATCCGTGGCAGGAGACTCTGATCTTGGGTGAGTAGCTTGTTGAATGGCGGCTGTGGCTCCTAGAGGATCAAAACACTCCTCTACGCTTGGGAGAAACTCGATGTTCCCAAATCCCAACAGCTCGGTTTCGTCCTTGTTTGGCAAGATACACACCCTCTTCTCATTCTCCTCATCAATGAACAGATACGCAAAGAAGCTCTCAGCTGGCGTGCATCCCAAGCTGTACGTGTTCCTTAGGTATTACTCATCCATGAAAGCTCTTTCCGGAACAGGAGTGAAGTCTTGAAGCGGTACACCAGCTTGCACAAACAAGGGCGTGAGGAAGCCTCCAATAAGCGACAAGCTTGCCTTGCATCTGAAGGCATACGCCTTGTATTTCACCAATGAAGCAGCCAGGATACAGCCGTAGTTCACGTCATCTCCTTGTTGGTCTTCCAACGGCTCATCATTCTCATCGGGGTCACACACGAGATCCTTAACGCCTTGGAACAAGAAGCAAAGCTCCGTCTTGGTGACTGTAGGGGCTACTGACTGCCCACTGAAGGTATTGGCGATCAGCTTCAGCGTGTAATGTAGGACCAGACTCCTTACTCTCTTGATCTTTGCGGTATTCGCCTTGTAGTCAAAGTTGCTGATGAGGTCCCACAGATCATTTGCTTGAGTGAAAGAGGGGAACTCAACCTTGGTGGCAGTAGCATCGAGGCCATAGGCTTAACAAAGCTCCGGGATCGAGAGACTAAAGGCTTGACGCTTGATCTTGAAAGAGATGCGGCCTTGAGAAGGAGTAGGGATGCTCCGGTTTTCGTTTGCAAACTCCAAGGTGGCAAGGAAATCGATTGTCACTTCGGGAAAGGTTGGGCAATCCATCTGTGACAAACATCTGAGCCCTATGTTCTTGAGGAGTTGATCAAAGTCTCCCAAAATCCCCATTTTAGCTAGCAACCCTCTATCCGCGAACTTTGTTGGTTCGAACCGGAGTCTCTCTAGCCTCTTCTTGGCTTGCTTTTCCTCTTTAGACCATCTGACCCTCTCTTGAACCACCACTTCTTGACCTTCTCCTTCTTGTGTTGTCGCCTCTCGTGTTCTCTTGGGGGCCATAGTACCTGAAACAAGATTCTCGAGCAAGAGAATGAGCAAAGGCGGCGAATATTGAGAGAAGGAGCAAGCAAGAAAGAAAAAGGTTTAACTAATGCCCTAGATTTTTGGGGAATTTATAAAAATTCTAGCAAGATAATAGAGGAAGGAATTTAGATATAGAATAAAATCTAGAATTTTTCCTAATATCTTGCTAGTTTTAAAAATTTGCTAAACCCCTAACATCTATTAATCAAACCATACAAAGAAAAGAAAAATTTCCAAAAGATTTAAAACAAAGACTTGAAAATACCTTTTCGAAGTTGAAAGAGGATGTTGTTGGCCCTTAGTATAAAAAAGGAAAATCACACTCTCTCTGGTTTAGAAACTCGAAACACAAGTAGTGAGAGAGTGTGTTTGTTGAAAATTTAAAGGCCAACAAGAAAAATCTAAAACCATGGGCAAGAAAGTGGTTTTCTGACAAAAGGTATGGTCGAGGCACATCTTTCATGGTCAAAGATGATGACTCGATTCGAATTGAATCAAGCTTTGGATCGAGTGTACCTCTGGTTCCTTGATTTTTGGCATGTTGGTTAAGTCCTCTTGATCGAGCCGCGTCATCGATTCGGGGGTCGATTTAAGCTTAGATCGAGTGACAGATCGAGTAGACTACTCGATCTATTTTCGAGGATCGAGTGACTCGGTCGATCTACACCTCGTTCGCTTTTCAAGCTGAACGCATTGGCGGGTTGTCCTCTCATGATCGACCGTTCCACTTAATTTTCTACTCGATCTCGTCTATATCGACTGACTCCTCTCGATTCACTAGCTCGATCTAGCAAAGATCGAGCCAGGATGAGTCGATCTAGCGCTTGATCTCTAGCCTATATTTGCCTCTCCTTACTCCTTTTGGATCCAAGATCATCGCCTGCAATCCCTTTTACCTTTTCCTACACACTTAGAAGATAAAAACATAAAACTGAAAGAGAAAGAAAGCAGAATTATATACAAGATAACCATGGGAATGCCGCCCAAGTGCGCTTTCTTTAACGTCTTTAGCTAGACTTTACTTGGTTTAGGCGGATGGTGGGTCTTGGAGAAGCATTGAAGTGATCTCCTTATTGAATGCACTGACCATATATGGGTTCACTCTGTGCCCGTTGACCGTGAATACATTCCCACTCTTGCCAACCAGCGTAACAGCTCCATAGGGCAATACCTCTTTGATCTCAAACGGTCCGCACCACCTTGATGTGAGCTTTTCTGGAAAGAGCTTCAACCTCGAGTTGTAGAGCAATACCAAACTGCCTTCCTTAAGCTCTTTCTGAACCAGCTTCTTGTCATGAGGTGCCTGTGTATGCTCCTTGTAGATCCTAGCACTTTTGTAGGCGTCCAGCCTTAGCTCATCAAGCTCATGTAGCTAAATCAAGCGCTTCTCCTGAGCTGTCTTGAGATCATAGTTCAGCCGCTTCACAGCCCACAATGCTCTATGTTCCAGCTCAACGGGGAGGTAACATCCCTTGCCGTAGAGAAGAGTGAAAGGGGTTGTTCCTATTGGTGTTTTGAAAGCGGTCCGGTAAGCCCACAAAGCGTCATCTAGCTTAGCCGCCCAATCCTTCCTAGTAGTACCGACTGTCCGCTCGAGTATAGCTTTGATCTGCCGGTTAGAGACCTCTACTTGCCCACTCGTTTGAGGATGGTAAGGTGTAGCTACCTTGTGCTTCACGCCATACTTCCTTAGTAGGCTTTCAAACACTTTATTGATGAAATGGCTTCCACCGTCGCTGATTACTACCTTGGGGACTCCAAACCGTGGGAATATGATGGTCTTGAAGAGCTTTATCACCACCTTAGAGTCGTTTGTAGGGGAAGCAATGGCCTCAACTGATTTAGAAACGTAGTCAACCACTACTAGGATAAACTTGTTGCCGTAAGAAGATGGAAAAGGTCCCATTATATATATGCCCCATTCGTCAAACACGTCTACCTCAAAGATAGGTAGCTGAGGCATCTCGTTCCTCTTCATGATGTTTCCAGCTCTTTGACATGCTTCACAAGCTTTTAAAAACTCATGGGTGTCTTTGAACATAGATGGCCACCAAAAGCCGGCTTGCAACACCTTTGTAGCGGTTTTGAAAGAAGCGAAATGACCACCGTAAGAAGATCCATGGCAGTGAAGTAGAATGTCTTGAGCTTCATCTCTCAGGACACATCTTCTGTACAAGCTATCAACTCCTCTCTTGTATAAGTAGGGCTCGTCCCAAAAGTAGTAGGCAACATCTCTCATAAACTTCTTCTTGTGGTAATGATCAAGGTGAGTTGGCTCCTCTCCACATGCCAAGAAGTTTACAATCTCAGCGTACCAAGGAAAATCCTCTTCCTTGAAACTCAGAGTCTCTTCAAACTGCCCTTCTAGTCTTCCACAAACAGCCGCAGTTATCTTCATGAGCTGTTCTTCAGGAAGCGAATCATCTAAGGGCAGAGACTCATTGATTCTCATCCTAGAGAGGTTATCTGCCACGCCGTTCTCTATCCCTTTCTTGTCCTTAATTTCCATGTCGAATTCTTGGAGAAAAAGGATCCATCTCAAGAGTCTCGGTTTAGTGTCTTTCTTGGAATAGATGTACCTCAGAGCTGCGTGATCTGTGTACATGATCGCCTTGGAGCCTACGAGGTATGACCTGAACTTCTCAAAGGCGAATACAACTGCCAGCAACTCCTTCTCAGTCGTAGTGTATCTGGCTTGCGTGTCATCCAAGGTACGTGAAGCATAGTAAATCACATGCAGCCGCTTGTCTTTCCTCTGACCAAGAACAACTCCTACGGCGTAGTCGCTCGCGTCACACATTATCTCAAATGGTAGAATCCAGTCCGGTGCTTGCACTATAGGCGCGGATACTAGAGCTTCCTTGATGGTCACGAAAGCATGAAAGCAATCCTCACCAAACACAAAGTCAGCTTCCTTGCACAACAGCCTTATGAGAGGGCATACAATCTTGGAAAAATCTTTGATGAAGCGCCTGTAGAAGCCAGCATGGCCTAGGAAACTCCTCACTCCTTTGACATTAACCGGCGGGACTCATCATGACCTCAACTTTGGCTTTATCAACCTCTATGCCTTTCTCTGATATCTTGTGGCCAAGCACGATCCCTTCCTTCACCATGAAGTGACACTTCTCCCAGTTGATATCCATTGTATTTACACCATTTAGGTCTGCATTTAGTACATATTTTGTTCCTCTTGTGCATGTTTTCCCTTTGCTTTTGTCCCATTTTCTTCTCCTTTTAGACTTAGGTTGCATTTAGAGTATAGTTTGCATTCTCTTTGCATTTTGGATGTTTTAGGTGCTTTTGGAGCCTAAAGGAGCTTGGAGGAGTTTTGGGAATGATACAAGATGCTAGCTGGGAAAAAAGGAGCAAGAAGGATCACAGCAGAAGATCTCTGCAGAAGTTTTCGGTCAGAGCATAGAGAGTATCAGTCAAGGATGACCGATACAGAGCAATTTCGATCACCAGTATCGGTCAAACGTGATCGACACAAACACACCGGATGAATTTCGGTCAATTGTGTCGATCACTCCAGACCGATATGGATCCATTTCGGTCACTCAAGACCGACACAACTGAACGATACGCTGCCAGACTGAAGACCTTTTATTTACAACTTTGCCATTTTCGCTTGGGCCCCTATAAATACGAAAAATCCCTAATTTATGGGAACAACCCTTTACCCAGCAGTTCTTTCTTTCTTGTTTGGACCTTTGGATTTTGTAATTTGAATCTTTGCTTCATTTTAATCAAAGTTTGCTTCTTTCATCTTGTTTAAGCTTTCTAATCATGATTAGTCATCTTTCTCTCTTTGATTTGGTGGCTTTAATGGTGATTAGTGAGTAGTTCCTTTTAGGGATTTGAGATGGACTAGGTTTAGGGAATTTGAGACTCTATCTATGATTGCTTAGTGTTAATTCTTCCATTTACTTTCTTCATTGCTGTGTTTAATGCTTGATTAGCTCTAGCTAAGTTAATTGAGAACTTAGGCTCATTTTATGCCCACCAAGTGTTTGATGAAATGCCTGAACTGCTTTGCAAGAGAATTGCTTATCCTAGCTCAAGAGATTGACTGTCTAGGGAGTGATTTGGCAATATAGGGTTGATAGATTTGTTTTAATGCTTGCTCTTTATCATTTCACTAATAATAATTAGTTTTTGACTTGGTAATTAGAAAAGAGATTAGTGCCAAGAGATTGGATTATTCATATAAATGAATCATATGCATAAGGAATAGCATTGTGTGCGTTTGTAAGCATCATAGGCTGAGTCAAGAGTTCCCTATTACCAATTATCTCATCTCAAGTCCCATCTTTTCTCTGTTTTAAGCTCTGTTCTGAATTTGCTCTGTTTTTCCTTTATTTTGATTGCTTTTCTTGTATTTCACTCTTGCCTTATGTTTGCTTTAATCTTGTTTGATCACTTAGGTTGCTAGATATTCTAAAACCCTTTCCTATCTGCTTGAATTAGGAAATCTACTATAATTCTGCTGTTTCAATCTTCCCCTTTGAATTGACATTAAAACCCAATGCTACAATGACTAGTACAATGGGTGATTGACATAAGAGAGTCAAAACTCTTGTATCAATTTGGCGCTGTTGCCATTAGGAGAATGCTTTGTTCAGTACGATTTGTAGAGATCTTGAGATCAAGCTCTGCTATTTTCGATTTTGATTACTGATTCCTCTTTTGGTCTAGAATTTCTTTTGTTGGTACCACAACACTTGCCCCTCAGTGTCTACTCCTACATCAGAAGTTCAAGATCAGGAATTTGGGGTTTGCTAAGTCAGACTTCAGTTGTAGAAGCATGGAAGAACATCAGTCTGCTGCTGGTTTTAGTCCACAAGGTCCACAAGGTCTTCAAGTGACCCAAGGCTTACAAGGACAGCACGGTCAAGCTGGTTTACAAGGAGCTGTTGTTTAGAGACCAAGAAGACCCATTGGTGCTGCTGATATACCCTCCAACTATGATTCAAGGCAAGGAATTTTTCCACCTATGGAAATTGAGCACTACCAGATCAAGAGCAGTCTCATCACAATGATCAAAGAAAGGCAGTTCTTTGGATTTCCCAACCAAGACCCTTTAGAGCACCTGGATCAGTTTGAGAGAATATGCACTTTAACAAAGCTTAGTGGAGTATCAGATGATGGTTTGAAGCTCAAGCTATTTCCATTATCACTTGGTGATAGAGCTAAATTATGGGAGAAATCTTTAGCCCAAGGCAGCATCACGACTTGGGAACAATGTAAAGGTGCTTTCTTAACCAAATTCTTCTCTCCCTCAAGAACTGCACACTTCAGAAATGAGATCACAAACATCAGGCAATGGTCTAATGAAAGCTTTGGAGACACATGGGAAAGGTTCAGAGGTTTCACTCATCAATGTCCCCATCATGGCTTCACTAAGGAAATGCTTCTATCTACACTCTATAGAGGTGTTCTCCCAAAGATCAGAATTCTTCTAGACACAGCAAGTAATGGCTATTTTCTTGGGAAAGATGTTGATGAGGGCTGGATACTAGTGGAGAACATGGCACTCAGCAATAGGGACTATGTGGATGACAAAGTGCAACATTCCAAGGAACTAGCAACAACATTATCTGAGATGAAAGCTCTGCAGAAGAAAGTTGATCTACTTCTCAATGCAACCACTAAACTCCTACCAAATGATCTCTCACAAAACCTTTACAAGGAACACCATGTCAAGGCTCTCCAACAATAAGAGGCTCCACTAATGCATCATGACCTTGACGCCTGTATACACCAGCCCATTGAAGACACTCACTCCTCACAGGATCAAGCTTCTTCTTCTCAAACAGCTGGTATCAATAACTCTTCACCTTCACACAATCTGGATTATAAAGAGATGCTACTCCAACTCCAACAACTTCACAATGGAGGACTGCAAAAGATGATGGCTGCTGAGATTCAGAAGACTTTCACTGATATTCAGAGAAGTATGACTGATGAAATAAACAACGACATTGACTCAAAACTTCAGTCACAAATAGCTCCTATCAACATCAAGATCAACAAACTAGAAACCTTGTCTACCCCTTCTACCTCTTCACTCACACAAGAATATGTCAAAGCTGTCACTCTAAGAAGTGGGAAGCAGCTTCCCCCAATAGTAACTCCTTCTACATACAATGAGGACATTGAGGAACAAGAAGAGGGGGTGGAGGTCAAAGAAAAGAAAGATACTCTAGAAGATGAAATGATTAAAGCTGAAAAGATCTCAGAAAAAGCCAAAGGCAGGGAGGTTACTAAAGGCAAGGCAAAGGAGGCTTCTAAGGAGTTAGCCAAAGAACCAAGATATATACCTCCTCCTTACCAGCCCACAATACCTTTTCCTCAAAGGTTTAAGAAACAGCTGGTTGCTAAATACAAAGGACTCTTTGATGAACAGATGAAGAAAATCCAGCTCACAGTGCCACTGTTAGATGCCTTTGTTTTAGTCCCTCCTTATCAGAAATTCTTGAAGGATTCTATTGCTGAAAGAACCAAGGATCTGCAGGAAATGGTGGTCCTCACACATGAATGTAGTGCCATTGTTCAGCAGAAGAGAGTGACTTCCAACAAGCTCGGAGATCCAGGGAGCTTCACCTTGCCCTGCTATATAGGTCCACTCCTGTTTGACAAATGTTTATGTGATCTTGGAGCTAGTGTCAGCTTGATGCCCTACTTTGTAGCACAGCGCCTAGGCTTCACCAAGTTCAAGGACTGCAGAATCTCCTTGGTATTGGCTGATAGGTCAGTAAGACATCCCAAAGGTTTGCTTGAAGATGTACCACTAAGGATTGGGAGTGTAGAAATACCTACTGATTTTGTAGTTTTAGACATGGATGAAGAGCCCAGAGATCCTCTTATTCTTGGGAGACCATTCCTAGCCACAACAGGAGCAATCATTGATGTTAAGAAGGGAAAGATTGACCTAAAGTTAAGCAAGGATAAGTCTTTGAAGTTTGACATCAAGAAGATTATGCAGCAGCCTACCATTGAAGGTCAAGTACTCCAAATTGATATTCTAGAGAAGCTTAATGATGAACTTCAAAAGGAGCTGTGTTGTGGAGACAAGCTCCAAGTGGCTTTGACAAGTGAGCATGTAGATGATGGGTACTTGGATAAGGAAAGCTTGGGCTATCAGCCGAGATTGGACTATCACAGATTCTTTGAGGAGGAAGAGCCATTTGAAATCTTGGAGTACACAAGAAAATAAGTCTTCTCAGCTCGGGAAACTAGTTCCCGAAGCAAGGAAGCTGACGCCAAGAAGCAAGGCAGCTCAGATGAGGACTGGAGCGAACTTAAGGCACCAAAAGTGGAACTCAAACCTCTTCCTCATGGGCTAAGGTATGTTCTCCTAGGTCCTAACTCTACTTACCCTGTTATAGTCAATGACAGCCTCAATGATGATAAGATCATGGCACTTGTCAAGGTGTTGAAGAGGTTTAGGAAGGCTATTGGGTATTCATTGGATGATATCCAAGGCATATCTCCTAACCTCTGCACTCACAGGATCCATATAGAGGATGAGACAAGAACTTCTATTGAACCTCAGAGAAGGCTGAATCCTAATTTAAAAGAGGTAGTGAAAAAGGAAATCTTGAAGTTGCTTGAAGCAGGAGTGATCTATCCCATCTCAGATAGCACATGGGCTGACCAGTCCATGTGGTACCTAAGAAGGGAGGGATCACTGTTGTTAAAAATGAAAATGATGAGCTAATACCAACTAGGACAATCACTGGTCATAGAATGTGCATTGATTACAGAAAACTTCATTCTGCTTCTAGGAAAGATCATTTCCCTTTGCCATTTATAGACCAAATGCTAGAAAGATTAGCAATTCATAAGTATTACTGCTTTTTAGATGGTTATATTGGATTTTTTTCAGATCTCTATTCATCCCAATGATCAGGAAAAAACTACTTTTACTTGCCCATATGGAACTTTTTCTTATAGGAGAATGCCTTTTGGTTTATACAATGCTCCTGCTACTTTCCAAAGATGTATGACTTCCATATTTTCTGATCTGCTTGAAGAAATGGTGGAGCTGTTCATGGACGACTTTAGCATCTATGGATCCTCCTTTGGTGTCTGTTTGTCTAACCTTTCTCAGGTTCTCCAAAGGTGTGAAGACACAAAACTGGTCCTGAATTGGGAAAAATGTCACTTCATTGTGCAAGAAGGAATTGTTTTGGGTCATAAGATCTCAGAGAAAGGAATAGAGGTGGACAAAGCTAAGATAGAGGTCATGATTCACTTAGAACCTCCAACCACTGTCAAAGGGATCAGAAGTTTTCTGGAGCATGCTGGCTTCTACAGAAGATTCATCAAGGACTTCTCAAGGATTGCAAGACCCTTGACAAGATTGTTATGTAAGGAGGCAGAGTTTGTGTTTGATGAAGACTGTCTTCAAGCCTTCCTTACTCTCAAACAAGCTATGATATCAGCACCAATAGTTCAAGCCCCAAACTGGGATCTGCCATTTGAAATAATGTGTGATGCTAGTGACTATGCAGTTGGAGTGGTTTTGGGGCAGAGAGTTGACAAGAAACTTCATGTTATCTACTATGCCAGCAGAACTATAGATGAGGCTCAGTCAAGGTATGCTACAACTGAGAAAGAGCTCTTGGCAGTTGTCTTTGCATTTGAGAAGTTCAGGAGCTACCTAGTAGGCTCCAAGGTAATTGTTTATACGGACCATGCTGTGCTGAGACACATCTATGCTAAGAAGGACACCAAACCAAGGCTTCTTAGATGAATTCTTCTTCTACAGGAGTTTTATATGGAGATTGTGGATACGAGAGGCATTGAGAATGGAGTTGCTGATCACCTCTCAAGACTGAGGATAGATGACTTTGTCCCAATCAATGATACCCTACCAGAAGAACAGTTGCATGCTTTAGGAGTCATGAAAGCAGAAGTGGAAAGCCTAGAAGAAGATAAACTACCTTGGTATGCTGACTTTGTAAACTATTTGGTGGTTGGACAGATACCACAGACCCTCAACTCACATCAGAAGAAGAAATTCTTAAGGGATGTCTCCCATTACTTTTGGGATGACCCCTGTTTGTACAAAAGAGGGAATGACGGGCTGTTCAGAAGGTGTGTAGCTGAGGAAGAAATTCAGGGAATCCTGCACCATTGCCATGGCTCAGCCTATGGAGGACATTTCGCAACATTCAAGACAGCCTCCAAGGTCCTACAAGCTGGTTTTTGGTGGCCTAGTCTGTTCAAGGACGCTCAAGCCCATATCCCCTCATGTGATGCCTGCCAAAGGAAGGGAAAAATCTCCATGAGAGATGAGATGCCTCTGAATTCCATCCTTGAAGTATATCTTTTTGATGTGTGGGGGATTGACTTTATGGGACCCTTCCCTTCCTCTTATGGGAACAAGTACATTCTTGTAGCTGTTGATTATGTGTCCAAGTAGGTTGAAGCCATTGCTAGTCCAACAAATGATGCTAAAGTTGTGCTGAAGCTCTTCAAGACAATCATCTTCCCAAGGTTTGGTACCCCAAGATGTGTTAACAGTGATGGTGGAAGTTATTTCATCAACAAGGTTGTTGAGAGCTTGCTCAAGAAGAATGGTGTCAAGTACAAGGTTGCTACTCCTTACCATCCTCAAACAAGTGGCCAAGTAGAAGTGTCCAACATGGAGATCAAGACCATCTTAGAGAAAACAGTTGGTGTCACAAGAAAGGACTGGTCTAATAAGCTTGATGATGCTTTATGGGCTTATATGACAGCCTTCAAGACACCCATTGACAGGACTCCTTTCTCACTCCTCTATAGGAAATCCTGCCATCTGCTTGTTGAGCTAGAGTATAAGGCCTTGTGGGCAACAAAGTTGCTGAATTTTGACATCAAGACAGCTTAAGAAAAAAGGCTTATAAACTTGCATGAACTAGAGGAAAACCGCCTTGAAGCTTTTGAGAGTTCCAGGATCTACAAGGAGAGGACAAAAGCCTTCCATGGCAAAAAGATCAAACACAAGGACTTCAAGGCAGGGGATCAGGTGCTGCTATTCAACTCAAGGTTGAAGTTATTTCCTGGAAAGCAAAAGTCAAGATGGTCAGGACCATTCAAGATCAAGGAAGTGTTGCCATATGGAGCTGTGACTTTGTTCAGCAAGAATGGAGAGGACTTCACAGTGAATAGGCACAGGCTGAAACCATACATGGCAAGTGAGTCTCTTGGGGATGAAGTGGACATCAACCTTGATGAACCTCCACAAGAGTAATCAACCAAGGAAAGTCAAGCTTAGTGACTTTAAACAAGCACACTTAGGTAGTAGTCCCATGGTATCCTTTTGTATATATTATGCTTTCTAGTTTATCTTTTATGCTGTGTTTTAGTCAATATAAGCAGGATTTCGAACTGAGGATTGAGAAAAATCTGTAGGAGACAAAGAACAGGTGTATTCTGGCTGATGTCGGTCATCTGTATCGGTCATGACAGACCGATACACAAATTTTCGGTCATCAGTATCGATCATGGTTGACCAATATCAGTAGAGCCAATCTACACCAGTCAACATATCGGTCACTTGTGACCGATATGGAAAGCTGGTTGACAGCAGGACGAAATTTCGGTCATTCATATCGGCCACACTTGGTCGACATAAACACACCGTTTGATTTTTGGTCCAGTGTGTCGATCACTGGTGATCGATGAGATTCTTGGAATCATATCGGTCACCAGTATCGATCACTCAAGACCGACACAATCGCACCAGATGTATTTCGGTCAATTGTGTCGATCACTAATGACCGATATTAATCCTAGGAAGTACCAGTCTCCAATATCGATCACTAATGACCGATACTACCATTTTGGTCAGTTGTATCGGTCATGTGTGACCGAAATTCCATCTGAGGTACAATGAGAAGCAGGAGCAGCTCGACAGCAAACAACAGAAGGTCACAAGGAGAGGAAGCATCCCTTTCCCAAGAGGACTAGCAAGTCTCCTCAAACCTCAGAATCATCCCACAACTCCTACCATTAAACCAAGTACCACATCCTTTCCATTGTTCTATACCATTGCATCTCTCTTCCATCGCTTTCATTACACAAGAGACTGTATAATTTAAGTGTGGGGTGATGTTACTGCATATTACATATATTTTGCATACTCATTAGTTAGCTTTTTATGCATTTGCATCACGTTTTAGGTTAGATTGCATCACTTAGAGTCCTAGAGCATTCTTGCACCAGCATACGCATGTTCCTTGCATTTTGCATCCCATTGAGGTTGTTTCTAGCTGCTTTGGAGTCGTGGAGGTTCATGGACGTATTGAAGCTGTTGTAGCAGTTCGTGGAAGCTGGTATATTTGCTAAGGATCAGAGATCGAGGAGCAGATCGAGCATGGCCGGTCGATCTAGGATGTGATCGACCAGAAGATCGAGAAGACCAGGCGATTCGCCGGAGATGATCGAGACCCAGATCGAGCTGAAGACACGATGTTCGGAGATGATCGAGAGAACCGCTCGATCCCGGAGT
Source organism: Thlaspi arvense (assembly GCA_911865555.2). Classification (NCBI taxonomy): domain Eukaryota; kingdom Viridiplantae; phylum Streptophyta; class Magnoliopsida; order Brassicales; family Brassicaceae; genus Thlaspi; species Thlaspi arvense. The sequence goes on from OU466860.2 coordinate 21,435,496, forward strand.
CAATCTCTGTCCTTTCAACCACTTTTGGCCGCTAGCGAGGGGGGGACCATCAGCTTGTTTTGGCCATTTTAGGAAGGCGGCGACGTCCTTTTCCCACAAACTTTTGATCCTTATCTTTTTTTTTATGTTCTTTCTCTCTGGTTTTGAAGTAGAACACCATTGTCAAACTTTGAGTTTTCTTTAGCTTGTAATCGAATCGTTTTCAACTCAATCTAGTTTTCTTTTCATGTTCATCGTTTCCTTTTCCCTGCTTTGCTTGATTTACCTTATGTGTAGTGAGTAGTTCATTTGGGTTCGGGGTTGAGAGGATTAAGGGGTCTAAAGGGTTTCGATCTTGGGGTTTTCTATGTGTTTTAAAGGCTATCTCTTCTAGGGTGTTGAGCTCTCAAAGCTTGAAGACTCTCACGCCAAGAGCTTCATGATCCGAGAGGTTCCTTACCTTGATAGGATCCAGGGACCTCTGAAGATCACACCCTAGAGACTAGTTACCCCTTCCCAAAAGCCGTGGAAGTTTGGGGGACTAGTTAAGCCACTCGTTTGAAATCCGTTTTTCTTTCCCCTCGACCTTTCTTTCCACCAAAAGCCATGGGTTTGGAGGAGAGGATGAAGGAGTGATCTATACCGAAAGCCACAGATAGATCTTGCTTAGTTTTCAAGGCTTAGAGATCCTTACAAAGTGAGTCGATTTAAATTTTTCAACCCAAGGTCGAACCTTTGAAACCCCTGACCATGAATCTCAACCCTAAGCCCTCTCTTTTAGCATCTTTACATCTTTTCTCGTCATTCGCTTGATCTTTGATAGCATCCTGGTTGTTAGTTTTACTGTTCTTGCATTTTTAGACGAGATTGATTGTTATTGCTCGATCTAGTGGTCGATCTCATGGTCGATCCACTAGTCGAATTTTGGTAATTCGAAGCTTTGTCCTTTAATTATTCTGTTTATTCCTCATGGTAGTTTGATCATTCCTGGTAATTTTAAAATAGTTTTGATTCCATTTAGTTGTTGCATCTAGTTTTTAGGGATTTTCTCAAAACCTATCTTGTTACGCTTAGATTTGCATAGTCCTTGCATTCTCTTTGCATTTTCTATCATCCTAAGTATGGATTGACTCTCTCTTGCATGTTGTACTACAACCTGTCTTGCATTTGAGTTTGATAACCTCATTGCATTCTCACCCTTGCAAAATAAAGTGTTTATCAAATGGCGCCGTTGCCATCCTAGGATTGTTTAGAGAACATAGAGATTTGGGGCTTAGCAAAGACTAAGTCTTTACCTTGTTTAAGTTACTAATCATTCTACTCTCAAACGTGTGTTCTCAGGTATATGAATCTTCGTTCACGTGGAGATAACAATCTACTTCCACCTTTGGACAATATTCATCACCTTGGTCATTCACGGCAAAGAAGAGTCAGAGAACAAGCCAGAGCCTTTAAGGAGATTGTTCAGCACGGTTTGGTTGACTTTGAAGCTATGGCTGAACACGAGCATCCAGAGGGACCTCCTCCAGCTCACGGGGCAGTGGGAAGGGGCAATGGAAACCCCCAACACGCGGCTAGACCCCCAAGGATCATAGGAGCCGGAGATGCTCCCAATACTCATCACAATAGGTTTGGGATCACTCCTCCTCCTGTACAGAACAACAACTTCGAGATCAAGCCAGGTTTCATCTCCATGGTGCAAAACAACAAGTTCCACGGCTTAGCAATGGAAGATCCCTTGGAGCACCTTGACAACTTCGAGCAAGTATGTGGGATGATCAAGATCAATGGCATATCCGAAGATGCTTTCAAGCTGCGTCTCTTTTCCTTTTCACTCGGAGACAAGGCTAGGCATTAGGAGAAGACCCTCCCACAAGGCACCATCACCTCATGGGCCGAGTCTCACAAAAAGGAGCTGAAATCTTTGCATGAGAAGATATATAAGCTGGTGTTAGCCAATCAAAAGCATGTCCACTTTGTTGGTGACGCAGATGAGAATCAAGAAGAGAAAGAGTTGAGCCAAGAAGAAGCCAATTGGGTGGCGGGACAGAACAATTATAAACCTCAAGGCTACAACCAAGGCTACAACCAGAACAACAATCTCTCCTACCGAAGCACCAACGTTGCCAACCCTAAGGATCAAGTGTACCCTGCTCAGCAAGCAAAACCTTTCATCCCTTACAACAAAGGTTTTCAGCCGAGTGGTGGTTTCCAAGGTCAAGAGCAGAACAACTTCCAAACGCAACATCAAAGTAACAAGGGTTATACGTTTAACTACCCTCCGGGCTTTGCACCTCAGCAGCAACAGCCGATGCAACAACAAGTTGATCCGGTTCAGGCAATGTTTCAACAGCTGATACAAGGGCAAGCCTCTACAAACCAGAAGTTCGCCGAGATGAACACTCGTCTAGACTCGTCTCTCACTGACTTCTCCACTCAGATCACCAACTTAAACAACAAGATCAAGCAGCTAGAGAAGGGGAAAGCGAGTACAAGTGGTCAGAATAGTCTACCGGGCAAGTGTGAGCAGAATCCTAAGTAGTACGCCAACGCCATAACGTTGAGAAGCGGCAAAGAGCTAGAACCTCCGGTCTCTACTAAGAACAATGAGGACGTTGTAATTCAAGAGGGGGAGGGTAAGCCTTCAGCTGATGAAGAGATTAACTTTGACAACGTCTGGATCCAAGGGCCAAGAAGAGGAGACAAAGCAGTTGTTGAGAAGAAAGCTGAGCAAACTACTAAGGAGAAGAATGCTTATGTACCTCCACCGTATGTACCTAAGCTACCTTTTCCTGGCCGTTTCAAGAAGCAACTCATAGAGAAGCATAGAATCCTCTTCGAGAAGCATCTTAAGGACGTGGAGATCAAGCTACCTCTTGTTGACTGCCTTGCAATGATGCCTAAATGCGCCAAATTCTTCAAAGACACTCTCATGAAGAAGAATAAGGAAAGCAAGGAGGTACTTGTTCTAAGTGAAGAGTGTAGTGCTGTGATACATAAGGAGATAGTCCCTAAGAAGTTGGGAGACCCTGAAGCTTCACTATACCATGCGCTTTAGGTCCTCTAGAGTTTAAGAGTTGCCTATGTGATCTCGGAGCTAGCATAAACCTGATGCCTCACTCTGTGGCTAAGAAGCTTGGCTTTACTCATTTCAAAGACTGTAGGATCTCGTTGGTACTGGCTGATAGAAGTGTGAGGCTACCATTGGGACTGCTTGAAGATATACCGGTGCGAATCAATGGTGTGAACGTGCCTACGGACTTCGTCGTGTTGGAGATGGATGAAGAGCCTAAGGACCCACTTATCCTAGGAAGACCATTCCTTGCAACCGCTGGAGCTATCATCGACGTCAAGAACGGGAAGATTGCCTTGCACATGGGAAAGGACATAAGGCTGGACTTCGATATCAATGAGGTTCTGAAGAAGCCGACCATAGAAGGGCAAGCGTTCTACATTGAAACGATGGATACCTTAGCGGATGAGTTGCTAGAAGAGCTGGCTCTGGAAGACCATCTGAAGCTGGCACTGACTAAGGAGCTAGGGAAGTTTGGCTATGTGGATCAGAGGACCCAGGAGTACGTCAACTTGCTGGATTCTAGGAAGATTTTTAAGGAGGATGAAGGCTGCTGCCTAGAGATCGACCCCAAGATCGACGCTATCACTCGATCCAGGAGTCAGATCGACAAGGCAATCGAGAACGCAACTCGATCCGGTGCAGCAATCGACAGACAGATCGAGAGGAATGATCGATCAGGAAAAACAATCGAGTCGACGATCGAGAGAAACCTTCCGATCATTTTGGGGTCCAATCAGGAGATCGACTCAGCGTCTCGATTTCTTACTCGATCCACATCAAATCGAGTAAGTGAATCGAGCGAAATGGCTCGATCTAGAAGACATCGAGAGGAAGATCGACTGGAGGACTCGATTTCAGAAGGGATAGCAGTTGAGGAAAGCAGTCTTAAGGGCCATGCCTAAGTTTCTAAGGAGGGTTCCAAGGAGGGAAGCAACAACAACAGCCACGAGGATGACTGGAGTGAGCTGTTAGCCCCAAAGGTGGACCTTAAGGAGCTCCCAAAAGGGCTACGGTATGCTTTCTTAGGGCCTAATAACACCTATCCCGTGATTGTGAATGAAAACTTAAGTGATGATGAGTTGCACTCGCTCCTGACTGAGCTGAGAAAGTATAGGAAGGCCATTGGGTACTCTTTAAGTGACATCAAGGGCCTTTCACCAATGCTTTGCACTCACAGGATTCACTTGGATAATGAGAACGCCTCTTCTATAGAACATCAAAGGCGTTTGAATCCTAATTTGAAAGAGGTTGTTAAGAAAGAGATCCTTAAGCTTTTTGAGGCTGACGTAAACTATCCCATAAGTGACAGCACGTGGGTTTCTCCTGTACACGTGGTGCCTAAGAAGGGAGGGATCACGGTCCTAAGGAATGAAAAGGATGAGCTTATTCCTACTAGAACCATCACTGGTCATAGGATGTGTATTGATTATAGGAAACTTAACCTTGCGACTAGGAAAGACCATTTTCCCTTTGCCTTTTATTGATCAAATGCTTGAGAGACTTGCTAATCACCCTTACTACTGCTTCCTCGATGGGTATAGCGGTTTCTTTCAGATACCAATTCATCCAAATGATCAGGAGAAGACGACCTTCACATGTCCCTACGGTACCTTCGCGTATCAAAGGATGTCGTTTGGATTGTGTAATGCACCGGCTACGTTTCAGCGGTGTATGATGTCGATCTTCTCCGATCTAATAGAGGAGATGGTAGAGGTGTTCATGGATGACTTCTCTGTCTATGGTGCGTCCTTTTCTGCGTGTTTGTTGAATCTTTGCAGGATACTAAAGCGTTGTGAAGAGACAAACTTGGTGCTAAACTGGGAGCAATGCCACTTTATGGTCAAGGAAGGGATCGTGCTTGGTCATAAGATATCAGAGAAGGGCATTGAGGTTGATCAGGCTAAATTGGAAGTCATGATGGGTCTTGAGCCGCCGGTTAACGTTAAGGGAGTCAGAAGTTTCTTGGGACACGCCGGGTTCTATCGGCGCTTCATCAAGGACTTCTCCAAGATTGCACGTCCTCTTACACGGTTGTTGTGCAAAGAAGCTGAGTTTGTGTTTGATGAGGAATGTTTACGAGCTTTCGTGACCATCAAGGAAGCCCTTACATCAGCCCCTATAGTTCAAGCACCAGACTGGTCTCTACCCTTTGAGATCATGTGTGATGCTAGTGACTACGCCGTAGGAGCCGTTCTTGGTCAGAAGAAAGACAAGAAGCTACACGTGATCTACTATGCTTCAAGAACCTTGGATGATACGAGTATACCACTACATAGAAGGAGTTGCTTGCAGTAGTGTTCGCCTTTGAGAAGTTCGGATCATATCTTGTTGGTTCCAAAGCTATTGTCTACACGGATCATGCTGCTTTGCGTTACATCTATTCGAAGAAGGACACTAAGCCTCGGCTCTTGAGGTGGATTCTCTTGCTCCAGGAGTTTGACATGGAGATTAAAGACAGGAAGGGAATAGAAAACGGAATTGCTGACCATCTCTCACGGCTAAGGATCAACGAGTCTCTCCCCTTAGATGACTCTCTTCCAGAAGAGCAACTCATGGCGATTACCATGGCTGTTTGTGGAAAGCTAGAGGGGCGGTTTGAAGAGGTGTTGAGTTTCAAAGAGGAGGATCTACCGTGGTATGCTGATATGGTGAACTATTTAGCGTGTGGTGAGGACCAACACATCTCAACAGCTATCACAAGAAGCGGTTTATGAGAGAGGCTAGTGACTACTTTTGGGACGAGCCCTACTTATACAAGAGAGGGGTGGACAGTTTGTACTGGAGATGTGTTACTAAGGAAGAAGCTAGAGACATCCTCTATCATTGCCATGGCTCTTCCTACGGAGGACACTTCGCTTCATTCAAGACTGCCACGAAAGTGTTGCAAGCCGGTTTCTGGTGGCCGTCCATCTTTAAAGATGCACACGAGTTTGTGAAGAGCTGTGAGGCATGTCAACGAGCAGGGAATATCACTAAGAGGAACGAAATGCCTCAGGTTCCCATCTTCGAGGTTGACGTGTTCGACGCGTGGGGCATAGACTTCATGGGGCCATTTCCTTCTTCATATGGCAACAAATACATCTTAGTAGCAGTGGATTATGTCTCTAAATGGGTTGAGGCTGTAGCTTCCCCTACAAACGACTCTAAGGTGGTAATCAAGCTGTTCAAGAGTATCATCTTCCCGAGGTTTGGGGTACCTAAGGTGGTTATAAGCGATGGAGGAGGCCACTTCATAAACAAGGTCTTTGAGAACCTCTTGAGAAAGTATGGCGTTAAGCATAAGGTGGCTACACCGTATCATCCTCAAACAAGCGGTCAAGTGGAAGTCTCCAACCGGCAAATCAAGACTATACTGGAGAGGACTGTCAGAGCAACAAGGAAAGACTGGGCAGTGAAGCTAGACGACGCTCTTTGGCCCTACCGTACCACCTTCAAAACGCCGATTGGTACAACCCCTTTCACTCTACTCTATGGCAAGGGCAGTCATCTCTCGGTTGAGCTGGAACACCGTGCGTTGTGGGCTGTGAAGAGGCTGAACTTTGACCTTAAGACTGCTCAGGAGAGGCGCCTTATTCAGCTACATGAACTGGACGAGTTAAGACTGAACGCTTATGAGAGCTCTCGGATATACAAGGAGCAGACTAAGGAAGCTCATGACAAGAAGTTGGTTGCCAAGGAGCTTAAGGAAGGAGGTTTAGTGTTGCTGTACAACTCAAGACTCAAACTCTTCCCGGGAAAGCTGAAGTCAAGGTGGAGCGGGCCGTTTGTGATCCAAGAAGTGTTGCCTTATGGAGCTGTTACACTGATGGGAAAGAGTGGCAGTGCATTCACCGTCAATGGACACAGAGTCAAGCTGTACCTGGCAGACAGTAATGACAAGGAGAGTACCTCGGTGCTTCTCCAAGACCCACCATCCGCCTAAACCAAGTAAAGTCTAGCTAAAGACATTAAAGAAAGCGCACTTGAGAGGCATTCCCATGTCTATCTTGTACATATTTCTGCTTTCTTTCTCTTTCATTTATGTTTTTATTTTGCAAGTGTGCAGGAACAGGTATGAGGAGTCTAAACTTTGTTCTTGAAGTCCGAAATAGGCGATAGGGGTTAAGACAAGGCTAGAGATCGAGTGTTAGATCGACTGATCCTGACTCGATCTTTGCTAGATCGAGTCAGTGAATCGAGAGGAGCCAGTCGATCTAAACGAGAACGAGTGATAAGATCGACCTTGAAGAAAAAGGATCGATCGATCGAAAATGGATCGGCCGATCTAATTTCTCTCGGGAAAATCTGTTGGAAACAGATCGATCACTCGACTCGATCCATCACTCGATCTATGCCAAATCGACCCCTAAATCGAGGACATAGTTCGATCATGAGGACTTAGCCGTGGAGCCAACATCTCAATGATCGAGGGAGCTAATCGATCCAAGACTCGATTCATCATGAATCGAGTCTCAAATCGAGTAACCCTCTCTATCTAAGCCAAAATGGGCATGAGATCGAGTCCTAGATCGACCAAATGGACTCGATCTCATGCCGAGGTATCATTTTCTTTCCCTCCTTTATTCTTTTCCCTCTAATTTTTAAATTCAAAACTTGGTCAAGGCAAGCATATTTGACCATGAAAGATGTGTCTTGACCAAGACTTTGTCAGAAAACCACCTTTACTACCCATGGTTTTGCCTTTTGCTAAGTCTTTAAATGTTTCAACAACCTCTCACCCTCTCATTCTTGTTTTCTCAAAAATTTTAAACAATGAGAGTGAGAGTTTTCGGTTTTCAAAGGCTAGCAAAGGTTCTTTAACATTGTTGCAAAGGTATTTTCAGAATTAAATGATTTACCTTTAGGAAAATTTCCTTTAAATTCGCAAGATATTGTTCTAGAAGATAGGGTCGGTTTTGATTTTTAAAATTTAGCGAAGTAAAAGGAATAATTCTAGATTTTCTAGTATCTAAAGATTTGATTCTCCTTTATTTAGCTATAATTTTTATTAATTCCCCAAAATTCTAGGGTAGTATTTACAAGCTTTCTCCTTCTCCTCTCTTATTCTCATCAAACCGCCGTTTTGCTTATCAAGCTTCTTGAGAAACTTGTTTCAGGTACAATGGCCCCCAAAAGAACAAGAGAAGAGACAGCACAAGAGGGAGAAGGACAAGAGGTGGCTGTTCAAGAGAGGGTCAGATGGACTAAGGATGAGAAGAGGGACAAGAAACGGCTAGAAAGGCTTCGGTTTGAGCCTACCAAGTTTGCTGATCGAGAGCTGCTGTTCAAGCTAGGGATTCTTGGGGATTTCGACCAACTCCTCAAAAACATTGGCCTAAGATGTCTGTCATGGATGGATTGCCCAACCATTCCAGAAGTGACAATAGACTTCCTTGCCACGTTGGAGTTCCGTTACGAGAATCCTAGCACACCCGTTCCTTCACAAGGTCGCCTCTTCTTCAAGGTTGGATGTCAAGCCTACACCCTCTCCATCCCTGAGCTATGTCAAGCGTATGGTCTCAACGCGGATGCGAACAAGGTCGAGTTCCCTGCCTTCAAACGAGCAGACGACTTTTGGGATCTAATTAGCAACGAGGACTACAAAGCCAACACCGCCAAGATCAAGAGAGTGAGAAGCCAGGTGCTGAGGTACACTCTGAAGCTGATTGCCAAAACGTTTAGCGGAAGATCATTTGCTCCCACGGTCACAAAGACCGATCTTTGCTTCCTGTTCCAAGGCGTGAAGCACTTGGTGTGTGATCCGGATGCAAATGAAGAGCCTATGGAGGATGAGCTCGGCGACGAGGTGAACTACGGATGTGTGCTTGCTGCCTCCTTGGTGAAATACAAAGCTTATGCCTTGTGGTGCAAGGCAACTTCTTCTTACATTGGCCGCTTCCTCACTCCTCTATTCTTGCAAGCTGGTGTGCCTATACACGACTTCGCCCATGTACCAGCCAGAGCTTTCATGGATGAGGCATACATGAGGAATACCGACTGCTTGGGACGCACGCCAGCAGAAGGGTTCTACGCCTACCTCTTCATAGACGACGAAGACAAGAAGAGAATGTGCATCCTGCCAAACAAAGATGAGCCCGAGCTGCTTGGTGTTGGGAACATCGAGTTCTTGCCCACGGAAGAGGAGTGCTTTGCTCCTCTAGGAGGACCACCTGCTTCAGCGATTGCTCCTCGTCAAAGGTCCGAGTCTCCAGCCACGGAAGATGAGATGCCCGAGGCCTACACACTTCCCAAGTTAGAGTTTGAGCCGAGAACCAAAACCGAGAACTTCCTAGCATCTGTTGTGGAAATGCAAAGGAAAATCAATAAGTGGCAAGGAAAAATTCCCAAGAAGCTTGGCAAGAAAGTCAAGGCACTTCAAGGAGGCTCGCCTAACAAGGATGCAAGTAAAGAGATTCACCAACCTGAGAAGAGAAGGCTCTCAACCGGTGGAGTTGTCATCCGCGAGGCACAAAGCAGCACCATTTAGCCAGCGCGCCATTCTCTCCAAGAACCAGCCGACAAGGGCAAAGCAACAATCTCTAGCTCCTCTGGAACATCCTCAAGTTCCAGCCGAGACTAGACAAGAGGTAACAACCTTCTTCTATTGTACATAACCGCTCATATTTGCTTCTTTTTGCTTTGTGTTTTTGGTGCTCCTTCGAATGAGTTTGCCACCGGGACGGTGTCGAGCAAGTTTGGGGGAGTACATGTGTGATTTGACATGTGTTTTGTGATCTTATTTTCCTTTAGCATCCTTGAGTCTTTAGTCCTTGAAAAATTGGTAAAATTTTTTAAAATTTTTTTTTAAAGATTCATGTAGTCGCATTCATCTTGTCAAAACATGTTAGGATTGAGTCTAGAATTTCTCATAGCATCTAGGTTGTTTGCATTTGCATAAGGGGTTAGAGTTTCTTAAAAAGGTGTTTTTACTTATAAATTGTTTCAATGCCCTAGTTAGTAGTTCTCTAATGCTTTGTCTATGCTTTGAAAGTAAGTTCTTACCATGCTTGGATCACTTGCTAGGATTTTCGTGACTTGAACTGAACTCTCAAGATTTAAAACTTGTCCTAATAAGTGAGAACCTTAATTTGAAATTCTAATTATCATCCTTATGCATTTGAAAATGAACACATGGACTTTAAAATATTTAGGCTCTCTTCTTTCTTTTTACCACTCTTTGTGAGCCTAAGTAGAACTCCCACCTTGACCTTTACCCTTCTTTGAAGCCAAATGTTCTTGTGTGACATCTTTGTGAGGCCTTCTTTTCGGTTTTGAACTTAGCATAAAGTGTTAGGTTTAGGCGACATGATTTGGTTCTCATATGATTGCTAGCTTTGCATTTTGAAGCTAGGTATAGGCTTAGGATAAGTTTGGGGGATCATTGGGGTTGTTTTTATTTCTATTTGCTCTCGGTTTCAAAGAGTTTGGTGTTTAAAAGAAAGAAATAGATTTTAAGTGAAAGGTTGTGTTTAAAAACTAAGTATATGCTGCAATAAATTTCAGGAGGTAGCTCTCCCAAATAAAAAAGAAAAAAAAAAAAGAACCTAAGTGCCAAATAAAAAAAATAAAAAGAAAAAAAGAGAAAAGAAAAAAAATAATAAGAGAGCTACTAATAAGAAATATTCAAAGAGCAAAGTTATTTTCAAAACCTTTTCACTAGCCTAAGGAGTTTAAAATGTTTTTGTTTCGAATTGGGGATTGCTAAGTTTTGAAAAGAAAAAGGGTAGATTCTAAGTGGTGAGTGAGGATAAAGTTGATAAATGAGAGGGGTTTAGGATCATTGTTAGTTTACATGGGTAGATGAGAATCTGATCATGTATACATCAATTGTCTTTACCTTTTGCATTATGCATAAGTTCGACCATTTTTGAGAGAAACCCTTATTCTAATTGTAAACCCATTTCAAATGAGATCATTCAATGCTCATAACCTTCACCCTTAGCCAAATGTGTTTTGCTTTAAAGTGCATAAGTTTGATTCATGGTTCGAATGTTAATAAATGTTAAAGAATGAGTTTCTTTAATTGTTAGGAATAGGAGAGTCATGATCTGAATTTCTTTGTGTGATGAGTATGGCTAAGTTCTTTGGAGTATGAGTGTGAGCATAGCATTTTAGAACTGTTACCTAGGACATTGAGATTGATTCATTTGAAAGGCACTTTTGCAAGAAGTTTAAACCCCCATTCGTTTTCCTTAAAACCTCTCTTCCTTACTTATTTTCTGTTGCTTGAGGGCAAGCAAGAAGTAAGTTTGGCGGAGTTGATATTACTGCATATTACATACATTTTGCATACTCATTAGTTAGCTTTTCATGCATTTGCATCACGTTTTAGGTTAGATTGCATCACTTAGAGTCCTAGAGCATTCTTGCACCAGCATACGCATGTTCCTTGCATTTTGCATCCCATTCAGGTTGTTTCTGGCTGCTTTGGAGTCGTGGAGGTTCGTGGACGTGTTGAAGCTGTTGTAGCAGTTCCTGGAAGCTCGGATATTTGCTAAGGATCAGAGTACGAGGAGCAGATCGAGCATGGCCGGTCGATCTAGGATGTGATCGACCAGAAGATCGAGAAAACCAGGCGATTCGCCGGAGATGATCGAGACCCAGATCGAGCTGAAGACACGATGTTCGGAGATGATCGAGAGAACCGCTCGATCCCGGAGTCGATCTCTGTCCTTTCAACCACTTTTGGCCGCTAGCGAGGGGGGGACCATCAGCTTGTTTTGGCCATTTTACGAAGGCGGCGACGTCCTTTTCCCACACAATTTTGTTCCTTATCTTTTTTTTTATGTTATTTCTCTCTGGTTTTGAAGAAGAACATCATTGTCGAACTTTGAGTTTTCTTTAGCTTGTAATCGAATCGTTTTCAGCTCAATCTAGTTTTCTTTTCATGTTCATCGTTTCCTTTTCCCTGCTTTGCTTGATTTATGATGTCATTGCATTTTGCATACATTTTGCATACTCATTAGATAGTTTTTTTTATGCATTTGTATCATGTTTTAGGTTAGATTGCATCACTTAGAGTCCTAGGGCATTCTTGCATCAGCATTTGCATTTTCTCTGCATTTTGCATCCATTCCAGGTTGTTTATGGTTGCTTTGGAGACACGGAGGTTCGTGGAGGTGTGGAGACCAATGTAGCGGTTCATGGAAGCTCGGGAAAATGCTAAGGACCAGTGATTGAGGAGCAGATCGAGCATGGCCGGTCGATCTAGGAGTTGATCGACCAGAAGATCGAGCCAACTAGGCGATCCAAGGATAATGATCGAGACGGAGATCGAGTGAAGCAGTCGATGCATCGGTACGGACGTAAATGACGCCATGCAGAGCGAGAGCCGGATTGAGTACACTACTCGATCCTCCCAGAGATCGATACCGAGATCGGATGCAACACTCGATTCGCCGAAGGAGATCAAGACCCGGATCGAGCCGAAGACACGATGCCCGGATATGATCGAGAGACCAACTCGATCCAATGGTCGATCTCTGTCCTTTCAACCGTTTTTGGCTGTTAGCGACGGGGGGGGGGGACCATTGGACTGTTTTGGCATTTTTGGCAAAGGCGGCGACTACTTTTCGATAACTTTGGAGATTTTTACCTTCTCTCCAAGTTTTAAGTTTTTCTCTCTGGTTTTTCGGAAGAACACCCATTGTAGAAAAGTTTCAAGCTTTTGTATTTTCGAATCTTTATCGTTTTTAATCCAGTTTATCTTTCATGTCTATCGTTTCTTCTCTTCGTCTTTGCTTGATTTCCTTTATGTGTAGTGAGTAGTTCATCCAGGGTTAAGGGTTGAGAGGATTGAAGGAAAGAAAATGTTCGATCTTGGTTTGTTTTCTAAACGTTTTAAATCTATCTCTTCTAAGGTGATGAAAGCTTAATGCTTGAAGACTCTCACGCCAAGAGCTTCACGATCCGAGAGGTCCTTTACCTTGACAGGATCCAGGGACCTCGGAAGATCTCACCTTCGTGATTAGTTACCCCTTCCCAAAAGCCATGGTAGTTTGGGGGACTAGTTAAGCCATTGTTCGAAATATGTTTTCCTTGTCTTTCAACCTCTTTTTCCACCAAAAGCCATGGGTTTGGAGGAGAGGATGAAAGAGTGATCTATACCAAAAGCCACGGATAGATCTTGTTCTGTTTTCGAGGCTTAGAGACCCTCACCAAGTGAGTCGATCTAAAGTTTCAAACCCAAGATCAACCTTTGAAACCCCTTATATGAATCTCGACCCTGAAACCCTTCTCTTTAGCTTATTTGCGTCGCATATCACCTTTTGCTTGTTGTTTGATAGCTTCCTGGTCTTTAGATTCCTTGTTCTTACGATTTTAGACGAGATCGATCGTTTCTGCTCGATCTAGTGGTCGATCTTGTGGTCGATCCACTGGTCGAATTTTAACAATTCGAAGCTCTTCCCTTTAATTTATCTGTTTGTTCCTCGTGGTAACTGCTTGCTTTCTAGTATTTTTAAAATAGGTTTCACTCTGTTTAGGTTGCTGCAATTAGTTTTCAAGATTTTCTCAACAAACTGTCTCATTTCACTTAGATTTGTCCTAGATCTTGCATTCTCTGTGGATTCTCTATCACCTAGAACTGGATTGACACTCTCTGCTTGCCTTACTACAACGTTGCATGCATTAGAGTTTTGATAAGTTCTCTGCTGCATTAGACCGTAAAGAAAAAACTTTTATCAAATGGCGCCGTTGCCATTCTAGGTTGCTTAGAGAACATAGAGATTTGGGTCTTAGCAAAGACTAAGTCTTTACCTTTTTACAAGTTACTAATACTATTCTAAACCGTGTACTTTCAGGTACATGAATTTACGTTCAAGGGGAGACAACAACCTTCTTCAACCGCTTGACAACATACATCAACTCGGACACTCACGTCAAAGGAGAGTCAGAGATCAAACAAGAGCATTTGAAGAGATAGTTCAGAACGGTCAGGTCAACTTTGAAGACATGGCTACGAATGACCATCCTGAAGGTCCTCCTCTAGCAGGACGGGGCAATGGTATCCCCCAACACGCGGCTAGACCTCCGAGGATCATAGGAGCCGGAGATGCTCCCAATACCCACCACAATAGGTTTGGGATCACTCCTCCTCCGGTACAAAACAACAACTTTGAGATCAAGCCAGGCTTCATATCTATGGTGCAAAACAACAAGTTCCACGGCTTAGCAATGGAAGACCCGTTGGAACACTTGGACAATTTTGAGCAAGTGTGTGGAATGATCAAGATCAACGGTATATCAGAAGATGCCTTCAAGCTGCGTCTCTTCCCCTTTTCCCTCGGAGACAAAGCTAGACATTGGGAGAAGACCCTACCACAAGGCACCATCACATCATGGGCTGAGTGTAAGAAGGCTTTCCTCTCCAAGTTCTTCTCAAGCACAAGGACTGCTCGGTTGAGAAGCGAAATCAGCGGTTTCACTCAAAGGAACAACGAGACATTAATTGAGGCTATGGAGCGTTTCAAAGACTACAAGATCCAATGTCCTCATCACGGGTTCAGTGAGGAGACTCTACTCAGCACAATCTACCGTGGAGCTTCACCAAAGATCCGGTTGTTGCTTGATACAGCTAGCAAAGGCAACTTCCTCGGTCAAGAAGTAGAAGAGGGTATGGAGCTAATAGAGAACCTTGCGTTGAGTGATGGAAACTATGCCGAGGATTATGACAGAGCACCAAGGGGATCGGAACTAGAGTCTCACAAGAAGGAGCTCAAATCGTTGCATGAGAAGATTGACAAGTTGGTCTTAGCTAATCAGAAGCATGTTCACTTCGTTGGTGAAGCTGAGGACAACCAAGAAGAGTTAGAGCTAAGCCAAGAAGAAGCAAATTGGGTAGCCGGTCAGAACAACTACAAGTCTCAAGGCTACAACCAAGGCTACCAGAACAACAACCTCTCTTACCGAAGCACCAATGTAGCCAACCCTAAAGATCAAGTGTACCCTGCTCAACAAGCTAAACCTTTCATCCCTTACAACAATGGCTTTCAACCAAGCGGTGGATTCCAAGGCCAAGGGCAAGGCAACTTCCAAGGGCAACAACAACAAAACAAGGGTTATACTTCTAACTACCCTCTGGGCTTTGCACCTCAATAACAACAACAACCGATGCAACAACAAGCTGATCCGGTTCAAGCAATGTTCCAACAGTTAATACAAGGGCAAGCTTCTACAAATCAAAAGTTCGCTGAAATGAACACTCGACTGGATTCATCCTTAACCGACTTCTCTACTCAAATAACAAACCTCAACAACAAGATCAAGCAGCTAGAGAAGGGCAAAGCAAGCACGAGTGGACAGAACAGCCTTCCGGGAAAGTGTGAACAAAATCCAAAGGAGTATGCCAATGCTATTACGTTGAGAAGTGGCAAAGAGCTTGATCCTCCGGTTTCTACAAAGACCAACGAGGACGTTGTAATTCAAGAGGGGGAGGGTAAAATTTCAGCTGATAATGAGGAGATAAACTTTGACAACGTATGGATCCAAGGACCGAGGAGAGGTGACAAGGCGTTCGTTGAGAAGAAGGCTGAGAAAACCACCAAGGAGAAGGATGAATACGTGCCCCCACCTTACGTACCAAAGTTGCCATTCCCGGGTCGGTTCAAAAAGCAGTTAATAGAGAAGCACCGAATCCTATTTGAGAAGCACTTGAGAGACGTGGAGATAAAGCTGCCTCTTGTAGACTGTCTCGCCATGATGCCCAAATGCGCCAAGTTTTTCAAGGACACCCTTTGCAAGAAGAACAAAGAAAGCAAAGAAGTGCTTGTACTAAGCGAAGAGTATAGCGCGGTTATTCGTAAGGAGATATATCCTAAGAAACTGGGAGATCCTGGAAGCTTCACCATACCGTGTGCTTTGGGTCCCCTTGAGTTCAAGAGCTGCTTGTGTGATCTCGGAGCCAGCATAAACTTGATGCCTCACTCCGTGGCTAAGAAGCTTGGTTTCACTCGGTTTAAGGAATGTCGGATCTCATTGGTGTTGGCTGATAGGAGCGTGAGACTACCAGTGGGGTTGCTTGAAGACTTGCCGGTGCGAATCAGTGGAGTAAACGTACCTACAGACTTTGTAGTGCTGGAGATGGACGAGGAGCCAAAAGACCCACTCATCTTAGGAAGACCATTCCTAGCAACCGCCGGAGCCATAATAGACGTGAAGAATGGGAAGATTGCCTTGCATTTGGGGAAAGAAATCAGGCTAGACTTTGACATCAACAAGGTTCTAAAGAAGCCAACCATTGAAGGACAAGCTTTCTATATCGAAACGATGGATGCCTTGGCGGATGAGTTGCTAGAAGAGCTAGCTATAGAAGACCATTTGAAGCTAGCACTCACTAAGGAGCCAGGAGAGTTTGGCTATGTGGACCAGAGAACTCAAGAGTACGTGAACCTGCTAGATTCGAGGAGGATCATCAAGAATGAAGAAGGATGTTGCCTAGAAATCGACCCCGAGATCGACGCCATCGCTCGATCCAGGAGTCAGATCGACATGCCAATCGAGAACCCAACTCGATCCGGTGCAACAATCGACCGACAGATCGAGAATGATGCTCGATTAGAAGAAACAATCGAGTCAACGATCGAGAGAAGTGTCCCAATCATTTTGGAGTCCAATCAAAAGATCGACTCAACGCCTCGATCCCTTACTCGATCCATATCAAATCGAGTAATTGAATCGAGTGAAATGGCTCGATCTAGACGACATCGAGAGGAGAATCGACCGGAAGACTCGATCACAGGAGGGATATCGATAGAGGAAAGCAGTCTGAAGGGCCATGCCTCGAGTTCAAAGGAGAGTTCCAAGGAGGAGAACAACAACAACAGCCACAAGGATGACTGGAGTGAGCTGTTAGCCCCAAAGGTGGACCTTAAGGAGCTCCCAAAAGGGCTAAGGTATGCTTTCTTAGGACCTAATGACACCTATCCTGTGATAGTAAACGAGAACCTTAGTGATGATGAGTTGCACTCGCTCTTAACTGAGCTGAGAAAGTATAGGAAGGCCATTGGGTACTCTTTAAGTGACATCAAAGGCCTTTCACCAATGCTTTGCACTCATAGGATTCACTTGGATAATGATAACGCCACTTCTGTAGAACATCAAAGGCGTTTGAATCCTAACTTGAAAGAGGTTGTTAAGAAAGAAATCCTTAAGCTTTTAGAGGCTGACGTGATCTATCCCATAAGTGACAGTACGTGGGTTTCACCTCTACACGTGGTGCCTAAGAAGGGAGGGATCACGGTCATAAGAAATGAAAAGGATGAACTTATCCCTACTAGGACCATTACTGGTCATAGAATGTGTATTGACTATAGAAAGCTTAACCTTGCGACGAGAAAAGACCATTTCCCTTTGCCTTTTATTGATCAGATGCTTGAGAGACTTGCAAATCACCCTTACTACTGTTTTCTCGATGGGTATAGCGGTTTCTTTCAAATACCTATTCACCCAAACAATTAGGAGAAAACGACTTTTACATGTCCCTACGGTACCTTTGCATATCGAAGGATGCCGTTTGGATTGTGTAATGCACCGGCTACCTTTCAGCGGTGTATGATGTCGATCTTCTCCGATCTTATAGAGGAGATGGTAGAGGTGTTTATGGATGACTTCTCTGTGTATGGTGCGTCCTTTCCTGCGTGTTTGTTGAATCTCTGCAGGGTACTTAAACGTTGTGAAGAAACAAACCTGGTGCTGAATTGGGAGAAATGCCACTTCATGGTCAAGGAAGGGATAGTACTCGGTCACAAGATTTCAGAGAAGGGTATTGAGGTTGATCAGGCTAAGGTTGAGGTTATGATGGGTTTGGAGCCACCGGTTAATGTTAAAGGGATCCGAAGCTTCTTGGGACATGCGAGGTTCTATAGGCGCTTCATCAAAGACTTCTCCAAGATTGCACGCCCCCTTACACGGCTGTTGTGCAAAGAAGCTGAGTTTGTATTCGATGAGGAGTGTTTGAAGGCTTTCGTGACCATCAAGGAAGCCCTCACGTCAGCCCCTATAGTCCAAGCACCAGACTGGTCTCTCCCTTTCAAGATCATGTGTGATGCTAGTGATTACGCTGTAGGAGCAGTCCTTGGTCAGAAGAAGGACAAGAAGCTGCATGTGATCTATTATGCTTCAAGGACCTTGGATGACACGCAATCACGATACACCACTACGGAGAAGGAGCTGCTTGCAGTAGTCTTTGCCTTTGAGAAGTTCAGATCATATCTCGTTGGCTCCAAGGCTATTGTATACACGAATCATGCTGCTCTACGGTACATCTACTCAAAGAAAGATACCAAACCTCGGCTCTTAAGATGGATTGTCTTACTTCAGGAGTTCGACATGGAGATTAAAGACAAGAAGGGGATAGAAAATGGAGTCGCTGACCACCTCTCAAGGCTAAGGATCAACGAGTCTCTCCCTTTAGACGACTCTCTTCCAGAAGAACAACTTATGGCAATTACTACCGAGGTTTGTGGGAAGCTAGAAGGAAGGTTTGAGGAAGTGTTGAGTTTCAAAGAGGAGGATCTACCATGGTATGCTGATGTGGTGAACTACCTAGCATGTGGTGAGGAGCCAACACATCTCAACGGTTATCACAAGAAAAAGTTTTTGAGGGAGGCTAGTGACTACTTTTGGGATGAGCCCTACTTATACAAAAGAGGAGTAGACAGCTTGTACCGGAGATGTGTTACAAAGGAAGAAGCCAAGGATATTCTCTATCATTGCCACGGCTCTTCCTCCGGAGGACATTTCGCTTCGTTCAAAACAGCCACGAAGGTGTTGCAAGCGGGTTTCTGGTGGCCGTCTATATTCAGAGATGCACACGAGTTTGTGAAGAGCTGTGAGGCATGTCAGCGAGCGGGGAACATTACCAAAAGGAATGAAATGCCCCAAGTTCCTATCTTCGAGGTTGACGTGTTCGATGCGTGGGGTATTGACTTCATGGGGCCTTTCCCTTCTTCATACGGCAACAAATACATCTTAGTAGCTGTGGATTATGTCTCCAAATGGGTTGAGGCTGTTGTTCCCCTACAAAGGACTCTAAGGTTGTGATCAAGTTGTTCAAGAGTATCATCTTTCCAAGGTTTGGGGTACCCAAGGTTGCTATAAGTGATGGAGGAAGCCATTTTGTAAACAAGGTTTTTGAGAGCCTCTTGAGAAAGTATGGGGTTATGCATAAGGTGGCTACACCGTATCATCCTCAAACGAGCGGTCAGGTGGAAGTCTCTAACAGGCAGATCAAAGCTATTCTGGAGAAGACCGTTGGAGCAACAAGGAAGGACTGGTCAGTGAAGCTGGACGATGCTCTTTGGGCTTACCGTACCGCTTTCAAAACGCCGATTGGTACAACTCCTTTCACTCTACTATATGGAAAGAGTTGTCACCTCCCGGTTGAGCTGGAACACCGTGCATTATGGGCTGTGAAGAGGCTGAACTTTGATCTCAAGACGGCTCAGGAAAAGCGTCTCATTCAGCTACATGAACTGGACGAGTTGAGGTTGAATGCTTACGAGAGTTCCAGGATCTACAGGGAGCGAACTAAGGAGGCTCATGACAAGAAACTGGTTGCCAAGGAGCTTAAGGAAGGAGGACTGGTGTTGTTGTACAACTCGAGGCTGAAGCTCTTCCCGGGCAAGCTAAAATCAAGGTGGAGCGGACCGTTCGTGATTCAGGAGGTCTTGCCTTACGGAGCTGTTACTCTGATGGGAAGAAGCGGTAGTGCATTCACCGTCAACGGGCATAGAGTCAAGCCCTACCTAGCAGACAGCTTTGACAAGGAGAGTACCTCGGTGCTTCTCCAAGACCCACCATCCGCTTAGCCTAGTAAGGTCTAGCTAAAGACGTTAAAGAAAGCGCACTTGGGAGGCATTCCCATGTCTATCTTGTACATATTTTTGCTTTCATTTCTCTTCTAGTTTTATGCTTTTATGTTTTTAGTGTGTAGGAGCAGGTTTAAGGAATCTAAACCTTGTCTTTGAGGTCCAAAAGGAGCAATAGGGGCTACGATAAGGCTAGAGATCGAGTGCTAGATCGACTGAACCTGACTCGATCTTTGCTAGATCGAGTCAGTGAATCGAGAGGAGCCAGTCGATCTAGACGAGAACGAGTGACAAGATCGACCTTGACGAAAAAGGATCGAACGATTCAAACCAGATCGATCGATCTAATTTCTCTCGGGAAAATCTGTGGAAAATTGATCGATCACTCGACTCGATCCACCACTCGATCCAAGCCAAATCGACCCCTAAATCGGGGACTTAGCTCGATCAGAAGGACTTAGCCGAGGAGCCAACATCCCATTGATCGAGAGAGCCAATCGATCCAGGACTCGATTCACTTTGAATAGAGTCCCAAATCGAGTAACCCTCTCGATCTAAGCCATTTTAGGCATGAGATCGAGTCCTAGATCGACAAAAAGGACTCGATCTCATGCCGAGGTAACAAATTTCTTTCCCTCTTTATTGCTTTTCCCTCCAGTTTTTAAATTCAAACTTGGTCAAGGCAAGCATCTTTGACCATGAAAGATGTGCCTTGACCAAGACTTTTATCAGAAAACCGCTTTGACCACCCATTGTTTTGGTTTTGTTAAACTCTTTAAATGTTTCAACTTGCTTCTCACTCTCTCACTTCTGTTTGCTCGAGTTTTTCTACAAAGAGAGTGAGAGTTTTTAAAAGCTTTAAGGTTTAACAAAGTATCCTTCACACTTGCAAAAGGTATTTTCGGATTTTAATGATTATATTTCAAAAAAATCTCCTTAAAAATCGCAAGTTCTTGTTTTAGGATATAGGATCAGATTTGAATTTTTAAAATTAGCTAAGTATTAGGAAAAATTCTGGATTTTCAGTATCTCAAAGATTTGATTTCCTTTTATTTAGCTAATATTTTTGCTTGATCTCCAAAATTCTAGGGTAGTCTATATAAATCTTCTTCTCTTATCCTCTTATTCTCATCAAATCGCCCTTTACTAAACATTCTCTAGAAATTTTTTTTCAGGAGCAATGGCACCAAAGAGAACAAGAGAGGAGCAAGCACAAGAAGGAGAAACTCAAGAGGTGGTTGCTCAAGAGAGGGTCCGGTGGAGCAAAGAAGAGAAGAGGGATAAGAAGAGGTTGGAGAGGCTCCGGTTTGAACCCACGAAGTTTGCTGATCGAGGGCTTCTGTCCAGGCTCGGGCTTCTTGGAGACTTCGATCAACTCCTCAACAAAATCGGTCTGAGGTGTTTGTCGCGGATGGACTGCCCTACTATCCCCGAGGTGACAATTGATTTCCTTGCAACCTTGGAGTTCCGGTACGAGAATCCGAGTGCTCCTGTTCCTTCTCAAGGCCGTCTCTACTTCAAGGTTGGCCGCCAAGCTTACACGCTATCCATCCCCGAGCTATGCCAAGCCTACGGTCTCAAGGCTGATGCACACAAGGTGGAGTTCCCTGCCTTCAAGAAAGCCGACGAGTTGTGGGATCTCATCAGCAAGGAGGATTACAAAGCCAACACCGCCAAGATCAAGAGAGTCAGGAATCCAGTGCTGAGGTATACCTTGAAGCTGATTGCTAATACATTCAGTGGAAGGTCAGTTGCTCCTACTGTCACGAAGACGGAGCTGTGCTTCCTTTTCCAAGGTTTGAAGCATTTGGTGTCCGATCCGGATGAGAATGAAGATCCCATTGAAGATGAACTTGGCGATGAAGTGAACTATGGCTGTATACTCGCGGCTTCTCTGGTGAAGTACAAGGGTTATGCCTTACGGTGCAAGGCAACATCATCCTACATTGGCGGCTTCCTTACTCCCTTGTTCGTGCAAGCCAGTGTGCCCATCCATGACTTTGCTCACGTCCCAAACCGAGCCTTCATGGATGAAGCATACATGAGAAACACTGATAGCTTGGGACGCACGCCAGCTGAGGGGTTCTATGCTTACCTCTTCATTGATGATGAGGACAAGAAGCGAGTGTGCATTCTTCCCAACAAGGATGAAACGGAGCTACTTGGTGTTGGGAACATCGAGTTCTTACCGACGGAGGAGGAGTGTTTTGCTCCTTTAGGAGGACCGCCAGCTGCAGCCATTCAACCGTGCCAAAGGTCAGAATCTCCAGGGACAGAGGATGAGATACCCGAGGCTTACACATTGCCAAAGCTGGATTTTGAGCCAAGGACCAAAGCCGAGAAGTTCTTAGCCTCGGTGGTGGAGATGCAGCGGAAGATCAACAAGTTGCAAGGGAAGATGCTTAAGAAGCTGGGGAAGAAGGTCAAACAACTCCAAGGAAGCCAGCCTAAGCCAGCTGCAAGCCAGGAAATACAACAACCCGAGAAGAGGAGACTCTCAACCGGAGGAGTTGTTATCCGCGAGACCCAAGGAGAAAACATTCAACCAGCTCGCCACTCCCTCCAAGAACCAGGCGACAAAGGAAAGGCAACAATCTCTAGCTCCTCTGGAACGTCCTCAAGTTCCAACCGAGCCTAGACAAGAGGTAACAACCTTCCTCCATTGTATATAACCGCACATCTCTTATTTCTTGCATTGTGTTTGATTGCTCCTTCGGATGAGTTTGCCACCGGGACGGTGTCAAGCAAGTTTGGGGGAGTACTTGTGTGATTTAATCTTGTGTTCTTTGATCTTATCTTTCTTTTGCATCCTTGAGTCTTAGTCATGAAAAATTGGTAAAATTTTTAAAAATTTTTTTTTTCAAAATTCATGTAGTTGCATTCATTTCTTTAAAAACATGTAGGATTGAGTCTAGAATTTCTCATATCACTTAGGTTGATTGCATTTGCATAAGGGGTTAGGATTTCTTAAAAAGGTGTTTTACTATGAATCATTTCAATGCCCTAGTTAGTAGTTCTCTAATGCTTTGTTTATACTTTGAAAGTAAGTTCTAACCATGCTTGGATCATTAGTTAGGATTTTCGTGACTTGAATTGAACTCTCATGATTTGAAACTCATCCTACTAAGTGAAAACCTTAATTTGAAAATCTAATTATCATTCTTATGCATTTGAAAATGAACACATGGTTTTAAAATATTTAGGCTCTCCTCTTCCTTTTTACCACTCTTTGTGAGCCTAAGTAGAACTCCCTCCTTGAACCTTACCCTCCTTTGAAGCCAAATGTTCTTGTGTGACATCTTTGTGAGGCCTTATTTTCGGTTTGAACTTGGCATAAAGTGTTAGGTTTAGGCGACATGATTTGGTTTTCATAATTGATTGCTAGCTTTACATTTTGAAGCTAGGGATAGGCTTAGGATAAGTTTGGGGATCATTGGGGTTGCTTTCCCTTCCTATTTGTTCTCGGTTTCAAAGAACTTTGTGTTTTAAAGAAAGAAATGAGTTTTAAGTGAAAGGTTGTGTTTTAAAAACTAAGTATGCTCTAATAAATTTCAGGAGGTAGCTCTCCCATAATAAAAAAAAAAAAAAAAAGGGAGAAAAAGAAAAGAAAAAAAATAAATAAAAGAGCCTAAGTGCTAAATAAAAATAAAAAGAAAAGAAAAAAAAAATAAATAAGAGAGCTACCAATAAGAAATATCTAAAGAGTAAAATTATTTTCAAAACCTTTTCACTAGCCTAAAAAGTTTAAAAATGTTCTTGTTTTGAATTGGGGATTGCTAAGTTGAGAAGAAAGGGGTAGACTCTTAAGAGGTGAGTGAGGATTAAATTTCTTAAATGAGAGGGGTATAGGACTGTTTGATAGTTTACGTGGGTAGATGAGAATCTAATCATGTATGCATAAATTGTCTTTACCTTTAGCATTATGCATTAGTTCAAACCATTTTTGAGAGAAACCCTTGTCTAATTATAAACCCTTTTCAAATGAGATCATTTTATGCTCATAACCATAACCCTTAGCCAAATGTGTTTTGCTTTAAAGTGCATAAGTTTGATTCATGGTTCGAATGTTAATGAATGTTAAAGGATGAATTTCTTTGATTGTTAGGAATAAGAGAGTCATGATTTGAATTTCTTTGTGTGATGAGTATGGCTAAGTCCTTTGGAGTATGAGTGTAAGCTTAGCATTTTAGAATTGTTAACTAGGACATTGAGATGACCTATTCGAAAGGCACCTTTGCAAAAAGTTTAAAACCCCTTTGATTTTTCTGAAAACCTCTCTTCCTTACTTATTTTTCGTTGCTTGAGGGCAAGCAAGGAGTAAGTTTGTGGAAGTTGATGTCATTGCATTTTGCATACATTTTGCATACTCATTAGATAGTTTTTTTTATGCATTTGTATCATGTTTTAGGTTAGATTGCATCACTTAGAGTCCTAGAGCATTCTTGCATCAGCATTTGCATTTTCTCTGCATTTTGCATCCATTCCAGGTTGTTTATGGTTGCTTTGGAGACACGAAGGTTCGTGGAGGTGTGGAGACCAATGTAGCGGTTCATGGAAGCTCGGGAAAATGCTAAGGACCAGTGATCGAGGAGCAGATCGAGCATGGCCGGTCGATCTAGGAGTTGATCAACCAGAAGATCGAGCCAACTAGGCGATCCAAGGATAATGATCGAGACGGAGATCGAGTGAAGCAGTCGATGCATCGGTACGGACGTAAATGACGCCATGCAGAGCGAGAGCCGGATCGAGTACACCACTCGATCCTCCCGGAGATCGATACCGAGATCGGATGCAACACTCGATTCGCCGAAGGAGATCGAGACCCGGATCGAGCTGAAGACACGATGCCCGAATATGATCGAGAGACCAACTCGATCCAATGGTCGATCTCTGTCCTTTCAACCGTTTTTGGCTGTTAGCGACGGGGGGGACCATTGGACTGTTTGGCATTTTTGGCAAAGGCGGCGACTACTTTTCGATAACTTTGGAGATTTTTACCTTCTCTCCAAGTTTTAAGTTTTTCTCTCTGGTTTTTCGGAAGAACACCCATTGTAGAAGAGTTTCAAGCTTTTGTATTTTCGAATCTTTATCGTTTTTAATCCAGTTTATCTTTCATGTCTATCGTTTCTTCTCTTTGTCTTTACTTGATTTCCTTTATGTGTAGTGAGTAGTTCATCCAGGGTTAAGGGTTGAGAGGATTGAAGGGTAGAAAAGGTTCGATCTTGGTTTGTTTTCTAAACGTTTTAAATCTATCTCTTCTAAGGTTATGAAAGCTTAATGCTTGAAGACTCTCACGCCAAGAGCTTCACGATCCGAGAGGTCCCTTACCTTGACAGGATCCAGGGACCTCGGAAGATCTCACCTTAGTGATTAGTTACCCCTTCCCAAAAGCCATGGTAGTTTGGGGGACTAGTTAAGCCATTGTTCGAAATCTGTTTTCCTTGCCTTTCAACCTCTTTTTCCACCAAAAGCCATGGGTTTGGAGGAAAAGAGTGATCTATACCGAAAGCCACGGATAGATCTTGTTCTGTTTTCGAGGCTTAGAGACCCTCACCAAGTGAGTCGATCTAAAGTTTCAAACCCAAGATCAACCTTTGAAACCCCTTATATGAATCTCGACCCTGAAACCCTTCTCTTTAGCTTATTTGCATCGCATATCACCTTTTGCTTGTTGTTTGATAGCTTCCTGGTCTTTAGATTCCTTGTTCTTACGATTTTAGACGAGATCGATCGTTTCTGCTCGATCTAGTGGTCGATCTTGTGGTCGATCCACTGGTCGAATTTTAACAATTCGAAGCTCTTCCCTTTAATTTATCTGTTTATTCCTCGTGGTAACTCCTTGCTTTCTAGTATTTTTAAAATAGGTTTCACTCTATTTAGGTTGCTGCAATTAGTTTTCAAGATTTTCTCAACAAACTGTCTCATTTCACTTAGATTTGTCCTAGATCTTGCATTCTCTGTGGATTCTCTATCACCTAGAACTGGATTGACACTCTCTGCTTGCCTTACTACAACGTTGCATGCATTAGAGTTTTGATAAGTTCTCTGCAGCATTAGACCGTAAAGAAAAAACCTTTATCAATTTACCTTATTTGTAGTGAGTAGTTCATTTGGGTTCGGGGTTGAGAGGATTAAGGGGTCTAAAGGGTTTCGATCTTGGGGTTTTCTAAGTGTTTTAAAGGCTATCTCTTCTAGGGTGTTGAGCTCTTAAAGCTTGTAGACTCTCACGCCAAGAGCTTCATGATCCGAGAGGTTCTTTACCTTGACAGGATCCAGGGACCTCTGAAGATCACACCCTAGAGACTAGTTACCCCTTCCCAAAAGCCATGGAAGTTTACGGGACTAGTTAAGCCACTCGTTTGAAATTCGTTTTCCTTGCCCCTCGACCTCTCTTTCCACCAAAAGCCATGGGTTTGGAGGAGAGGATGAAGGAGTGATCTATACCGAAAGCCACGGATAGATCTTGCTTAGTTTTCAAGGCTTAGAGATCCCCACAAAGTGAGTCGATTTAAAGTTTTCAACCCAAGGTCGAACCTTTGAAACCCCTGACCATGAATCTCAACCCTAAGCCCTCTCTTTTAGCATTTTTACATCTTTTCTCGTCATTCGATTAACCTTGGATAGCATCCTGGTCGTTAGTTTTACTGTTCTTGCATTTTTAGACGAGATCGATTGTTATTGCTCGATCTAGTGGCCGATCTCATGGTTGATCCACTAGTCGAATTTTAGTAATTCGAAGCTTTGTCTTTTAATTATTCTGTTTATTCCTCATGGTAGTTTGATCATTCCTGGTAATTTTAAAATAGTTTTCATTCCATTTAGTTGCTGCATCTAGTTTTTAGGGATTTTCTCAAAACCTATCTTGTTTCGCTTAGATTTGCATAGTCCTTGCATTCTCTTTGTATTTTCTATCATCCTAGGTATGGATTGACTCTTTCTTGCATGCTGTACTACAACCTGTCTTGCATTTGAGTTTGATAACCTCATTGCACTCTCACCCTTGCAAAATAAAGTGCTTATCATGGGGGAGAGATTTGGGGTTTGACTTTGTTTTCTGTTTTCTTAGTTTTTCTTTTTCTTTTCTTTTTGAGTCTCATGCATATCATGCATACATGTAAGGCAAAGAAAAACACAAAAAATCGAAAAATTTTAAAATTTGTTTTGTATTTTTGCAAACCAAAAAGAAAGCATGTAGTTGCATTTCATTCTTCTAGGATTAAGTCTAGTGTTGACATGTAGGTTGCATTGCATTTGCATAGGGCATTATGATGATTTTCCTTGTAAAGTGCTTAGTGTTTAGAGATGATTTCAGTTTTTAAGTGCTTAGTTGTTTTATGCATCATACGATTGCTAGAAGTTAAGGCTGAACCATGCTTAGATTGCTAGATTTGGTCTTCTCATCTCATTCTGAAAGCATTTGTTCTCTGAAAATCAACTCTATCAACTTAAACTTTAACATGGACTTTTAATTATCATGTCTTATGCATTGAAAAGTGATTACATGGCTACCATATACATATTTGGATCATCTTTCTCCTTTCTACCACTCTTGTTGATCGAAATAGCTGATCTTATAATTATGGGACAGTTACATCCTCACCCTTAACCAAACCCTCCTTTTGAGCCTAAACACTATTGTGAGAGCTGTGAGGCCTTTGCATTGCATTTGCGATTTTTTCTTGGCAAAAAGTGTTAGGAATAAGGCTGGCAATGATTAGCTCTCTTGTAGATATCAGCTTGTATCTTGAGCTAGATTCTAGGATAGGAGTTTTGGGGATTAAAAGGGTAGTGTAAGTGGTTTGATCTTCATGTCTATATGTTTTAAAAGAAAAGGAAAAGATCTGAAATTGTAGAAAAGGGGAAACAGTTTAGTATTGTGGTTAAGTAAAGGGAATAAAAGCTCTAAGTTTAAAAAGAAGAATTGGCGCCAACAACAATGCTTAGAAAGGTCCAAAAGAAGAAAAATCTGACCAAGAAGCAATCCACCAAAGGTGATGAAGGTGCCAACACAACAAAGAAGAGCAAGTCCCAACCAAAAAGAAGCAGCCACGCAAGCAAAAGAACAAGTTTTCCCAGCCATGAAGATGGGTAAAGGGTAGAGTTTAGGAAAAGATAAACTTAGAGGGTTCACTCTTGGGTTTAGAAATGCCACTACAAGAAAACAGAGAGTTAGCGACAACATAAATAGCTGTAACGTAGTCGCTAAATCAAAGACTACAACTAATTAGCGACTAACTCATGTAGTCGTAAATTCTTAGTCGGTAAAATCCGTAGTCATAAAAGTAGTCGTTAATTAGCGACTATTAAACGACTACACTACATTGTCGTAAAAGTAGTCGTAACATAGTCGTTGGATGTTACGACTACAGTACGACTAATATACGACTACACACGAGATTGTTTCAGTAGTCGTATCATAGTCGTAAAATTTTAACGACTACCTTCCGACTAATTTATGACTACTCTAATTGAACACAAAATGATTGTTGGTGTAGTCGTAAAATTGTTGGTGTAGTCGTAAACACTGATTCTCAAATTTATCCTGCTCGAAATTGGTAATTGATTCTCAAATTTAGAAAAATTCCATTAAACCAAAACCAAAATTAAAATGAACCAAAAGCAATATGAAACATTAGAAAAAAGTCACATACAAATTCAAACACCGTTTCTTATAATTCACAACATAAAAAAACACATAGATATATAGAAGTGATCAGTTCATCAGAGTTCAGAAAAGGAGATTGATAAGTGACCTAAGAAGCAGATGGATGAGTCGTTGCTTCAGCTGAATGAGTCGCCATGAAGTCAAGAAAGCCCGGATCAGTTTGGCGTAGATACTTTTCCACCAAGGACAAGTGCTCGAGCTTGTCCTTTTGCTCAGCTACAGCTCGGGAATGCTCTTCTTCACAGGCAGCAATTTCAGCATCACGTCGTGTGTTATAAGAAGCCTGCTCCTCGATTTTACGTTGAGCTTCCTTCAGTTGCTCTTCCAATGCCACAAAGGATGAAGAGTCTCGCTTCCTCTTGCCAGTGACAAGATTCTCAAGATTTTCCTTGAGGCTTCCAACTTCATAAAGATTGCCTCGTGAATCTTTCTCAGTCGACTATAAAAAAAAAGTGAAACAACGAATGTTATAATAAGGATTGCCAAAACTAATTTACACAAGAATCGGAAATTCAGATGCATAAAGACACCTAATTTAGTGATGAAAGGGCAATATTACTTTACCTGAAGAAAGATGGCTGTATAGTCATCTCGTGTGAGGTCCGTAGGTGGTGAAGCACCGTCTGAAAGAGCTGAATTCGCTGCAAGATCAGCTAGCTTCTCTTGCACATTCTTCTCATAGTTTGCAGCGATCTTTTCGGCCTTCCGGTCAACATATGTACCATCTGGCTTCGTATGTGTCTTAATGAAAACTTCACCAAGATTCACCGGTCTTCCTAATGCCTCTTCCTGCAGTATTGTAAAATAAACAAAGATTAAGAAAGAGTAAGAATAATATACAACATATATATAAGGTACTAACCATTTCTTCTTGGATTTGTTGATACGACGTGGGCCCTGATAAGTGGATGTGAGGACCTATACCATCATGGTCAGACATACGAGCATTAGAATAGATGCTACTCCTTTCTTGTGCTTCTTCAGTATCCCAGTAAGCAACCATCTTTTTCCAGAGAGTATCCTCGATCCATCTCGGCCGCTCTCGACTAGTCCTGGCGTTGCTGACCATGTCTTTCATCTGGCATTGACATATATCCCTGAAATGCCGTTGAACTTCCCCTGTTATCAAGGGATCCTATGTGTGGGTTTTCTACAAAACAAAGAGAATAGAATGATGTTAGTGAAAGCAATAATAGTAAACTTATATGTGAAGGCTATAGCACATAAAACATTACCGCAAACTCAATGAAGTATCTCTCTTTTCTCTCTTGAGGCACACATGACCAGCTATAGTATTCACCATCGAATTTGTTTGTAAAAATCTTAGTAATCTTCCGAACCAAGCGTGATTTTTTGTCCCGTGTAAACTTGTAAACACATGAAAACATCATGTAAAGAAGTTACAAAAGCAAAGCAGGAGCATGTGCATCAAATCTAAACTAGTTAATAGATCATTGAATATCGATTGTATACATTTCGTTGATATAGAAGAGAAAAAATCCGTAATCTCTCTTGTGAGTGACATAAGTTGAATTAATAAAGTAAGAGACCAATTTAACGAGAAAGCAACTGTGTTTTTCTAACCATTGAACAAAAACAGACATAAAAGTTGAAACAAAATTACTACAGCAAGCTATGAATCGGTATAAAAGTGAACTCCTAAAAAATTCTAGTTCCTTTTTAAAAAATTATAAAAAATTCTATATTCATGTGCATCAAAACTAAACTCCTAAAAAATTCAGGTTCCTTTTTATGAAATCATCTTAACTATGTATTTTGTGCATCCCAACTATCACCAAAACTAACTCCTACAACTAAGCAACAGACATTTTGATAAACCAAAAGCTTAAGAACAAGAGTCATACCAAGTCGTGTTTGGGATCGGATTGGGAGAGAGGATGGTGGTGAACTTATCACGGCCTGGAACCATAAGCAGAGCATTTAGAGCCCTCACTGTGTCCTCCAGGAGTTCCGGCAACACATGATCAGAATCATTCTCGAAGTTGTTACCTTGAGAAGATCTATAACTATGCGTCTGAGAGTTATGAACTGGAGACGCAGGAGCTTCTGACTGTGGATTCACTTGATTGTTTTGAACTTCTGCTGACAAAAGCGTCGCATGGTTACCGGAGTTCTGGAAAAGCGACTGTGGTGGTGGATAATCCCGGAAATGTGGTGTTGTAGACATCAGTTGTTGGAGTAAAACGCCGATTGGCTCTTTCCGCGACTGAGGCACAGAAATTGGAACTGCCGGTGTGACCGCCTGTGTGAAGTCGTATTGATTCGGTAGAGGGGTCGGTCTTCTCGCTGCAGTGGCGGGGTTGCTCCCTCCGGGTCTCTGAGAAATGTTGCGAACTGTTGCTCGCTTTCATCCTCGTTTAGCGGTAGGCATCATGTGAGATCGGAGAGGATTTCAAAATAAGATGAGAGGATTCAAAGACGATGCGAGATGGGGGAGAGGAATTAAGTGTCAAAGAAGAAAGGATTCGAGAGGAGAAGGAGAGGAATGGAAAGAGAAAAGAGAAACAGAGAAACAGAGAATTCGAGAGAGGGTTCGAGAGAGGGTTCGAGAGAGAAGCAGCAAAGGCACAGAATTAGGAATTGAAGAATTTAGGGTTAGGTCGGGTGATAAGGTTATGGTTTGGTTTAGGGGTTTAAATTGGTTTTGTAAATTAGGAGTTTAATTTGGTTTTGTAGATTAGGGGTTTAATTTGGTTTTGGTTTTATTTTATTTGGTTTTAGATTATAATTTTTACAAAATGTGGGTTTTGGAAAATAATAATTTTGTTTAAAATCTAAAATGGATTTAAAAAAAAACATGTGGATCCAGTTTATGAAAAAATGTTGTTTAAGACTTAAGTTTTAATTTTGTTTAAATATGATATATGTTATATGATAAAAATAAAATATAAAATTATAATTTATTACAAACTGATTTAATTAAAAGTTTTACAAATCTTCTTTATTATCATCATCATCGGACGATGATATATTATATCTAAATTCATCTTCTTGTTCTGCATTTCTAACATCATAATCAAGATTTATTGGGTGTACTCCTTGCACCAAATTTTTGATTTCGATATCAGCAATTGTACTTAGAAGTACAACATCATCATTTTCTTGTTTCAAAAGAGTCGGTTCCTTATCTTCGTAGTGTCCTGCAACATTTCTTCTCGGATTTACCTTTACAACATTGAGCCATGACCGCTTTGGTTTTTTGTGTATGGATACAGAATATAACAAACTTGATCTGCTTGAGAGGCTGTGCAAAATCATTATAAAAAAATATATAAATATATGATATCAACATTTATGTATATATATGTGTATATATATACCGAGAATAAATGGTTCATATTTAGTGTATCGTCTCGATGAAAGAACGTCAACAATGCCACCATTGCTCCTCCGAGTGCCTTTACCAATAACAGGGTCATACCACTTACACTTAAAAAGTATTATTTTCAAATTAACCATCCCCTCATACTCGAGTTGTATGATGTCAGTTAAAGTCCCATAGAAATCAGGTTCATCAAATGCATTTGTATAGTTCTCTCCTTTTACACATACACCGTAGTTACAAGTCTTTCGTCCCTCGCCGTGATTCTGCGTATGAAATAAGTATCCTCGTGTGAAATAGATAGGCCAGGTTTTGGCTTTATTCACGGGCCCATGAATTATCTCTTGAACCCAAGTAGGAAAAGAGTTTATGGCATTCCAATAAGTAACCTGCATATAGCTATAATATATTAATATACAGAAGTATAAAGACATACATCTATAGTAGATAAGTAGCTATGAATATTATTTAAACATACATAATCTTCCACCCATATAGGATATTCGTCAGCTCTTTTCGCGGAAAGTTCTTGTTCAGAGAGTTCTGGGTATTTTGCAGAAATGTAATCCTCGAACATACTATAAAAAATCAACACAAATATGAGAAATCATATGGATTATATTTAAACATAAGTTATAAGATATGCCATATTATACCTCTCAAATGGCTTAAAATAATCACAATTTCTCAAAACATAGGCATATGCACATTGGTAGTCTTTTCCTGAAAGCCATATTTCATGCATTTCTCCACATGGATGACCTACGTGAGTAAATATATCAGGTACTCCAGGCACATGATATACAGGGACTTCACCTTCAGTATATCTTGTTAACCTATAACCAAATGAGTGAAAATTAATTCACATTAGAAAAGATATCATGTGTTTATAAACTAAATGTGATTAATTTGAGCGGTTACCTTGATTTTGTTTGTATGTGCTCGGCAAAGTAGTGCTCTGAGAAAAAAGCTACCTCATCATTGATATATGATTCAACAATCGATCCTGCCGCATATCTTTTCTTCTTCGCTTTTCCTTTCAATTTTTTAAAAAACCTTTCAAAAGGATACATCCACCTATATTGCACAGGGCCTCCAAGTTGAGCTTCGTAGGGGAGATGTATAGGCAGGTGCTCCATCACGTTGAAAAATGATGGTGGAAATATCTTTTCCAAATTGCATATGATTAGAACAATGTTTTGTTTTAGAATTTGGACATTGTCTTTATGCAAAGTTCTAGAACATAAGTCACGGAAAAATCCTCCAATCCCTACAATATATATTTGAACATAACATTAATGGTTACTATAAAATACTATAATCATATTTAAGTATCACATTTTATTGAAATATAAATAATTAGTACATGATAAAGCAAGATGGACGTTACGGTCTAGTAGTTCTGCAAAGATAAATGGGAGTAGCCGTTCCATAAAAACATGGCAATCATGACTCTTCATGCCTGAAAACTTTTTGTTAATCATATCAACGCAGCTAGCCAAGTCTGATGCATAACCATCTGGGAATTTAACCGAATATTTCACACATTCCAATAAACTTGTTCTGGCTTCCTCTGTTAATGTGAATGCGGGGAAAAGAGCTTTACCATCACTATCAACATGTAAGTGTCGTCGAGAACAGAATCGTTCTATATCCCTTCATGACATGATGGTGTCTTTTGATTTACCCTTCACATTCAAAAGAGTATTCATGATGTTATCAGAAATTCTTCTCTATATGCATCACATCAAGATTATGTCGGAGATTGAGGTCCTTCCAGTACGGCAGCTCCCAGAATATGCTTTCCTTGTGCCAGTTATGCCAATTTCCATAGCCATCCTTCTTCTTTTCATGACCATTTCCACCGCAAGATTTTGTTTTCGGGGGATTAACAACATGTATTCGCTCGTAATAAACTTGCTCACCAGTTAAAGACTGAGGTGGATACTTATTCAAAGCGTGTTTTCCTTTCAAGAAGTCTTTTTTGTTCTTCCTTAGTGGATGATCATGAGGGCGAGGAAGAAATCTTCGGTGACAATCAAACCAACACGTCTTTCTTCCATTAGGGAGATAAAATGATTCTGTTTCATCCATGCAAATTGGACAAGACAATTTACCATGAGTCGTCCATCCTGATAACATACCATACGCCGGAAAGTCGCTTATCGTCCACATCAGCACTGCTTTCAGATTAAAATTTTGTTTCAAGGATACATCGTATGCGTCGACTCCATTGGACCATAATTCTTTTAGCTCGTCAATAAGAGGTTGGAGGAAGATATCCAGACTTGCTCGCGGATGATTTGGCCCATAATTCAGAATTGTGAGAAACAAGTACTCTGTATTCATGCACATACCAGGGGGTAAATTATATGGAGTCAAGATCACAGGCCACAAAGAATGATTACGAGACATGCCAAATGGATTGAACCCATCTGTACATAATCCAAGATAAACATTATGAGGTTCTTCTGCAAATCGGAGATGTAGGTCTTGAAACTATTTCCACTCCGCTCCATCAGACGGATGACACATTTCTCCTTCATTTGTTTTGTGCTCAGCATGCCATCTCATTGCCGATGCAGTCTTCTCGCTCTGATATAGTCTCTTCAATCTATCAGTAATAGGTAGATACCACATACGACTGTATGGAACTTTGGTTCGCTGTCGTCCATTGTTAGGCTTCCATCTTGGTGCATCACAAAATTGACACTTATCCCACTTTTCATCCTCTTTCCAGAAGATCATACAATTGTTGATGCAAACATCAATTGTATAATATGGGAGGCCTAAATTTCGCATCAATTTCTCGGTCTCGTAATTTGAACCGGTTGACTGGTTTCCTTCTGGTAAATAATCGGTGAGCATCCCGCAAATCGAATCCACACACTTTTCACTCATATTATAATCTGCCTTATTTTGCAGGACCCGGGCAGCTAAAGATAACTGCGAGTGACATTCATGGCAACCCTCGTATAATGGATTTTTCGCCCCTTCTAACAAGTCGTAGAATTTACTTGAATGGTTACGTACCGGCTCTTCTTCATTCTGATAACTATCATCAAGATGATAGTTATCAAAAGTGACGGTATCACGAAATGCATCGTGAACCATATCAACATATCTATCTTCTACTACATTACCCACTTCATCCCTCTCACTTATATGCGTCGTATTTACATAACTTGTTCCTAAATCCAAATTAATTTCTTCCCCATGCTTATACCAAATATAATAATCCGGCATAAATCCTCTACTATACAGATGATTCCAAACTTTTTTTCCCGAGATAAATTTGTCGTTTTTGCAAACACTACAAGGGCAGTGAAACTTACCCCTATTGCTCTGCGCTAGAGATTGGTTGTTTGCAAATGCCATGAATTAATCGACCCCCGCTGTGAACTCTTCTGAGAAATTCCCTGTCTCTTCATCGATCCTCTTATACATCCACTCCCGACAATTATAATTAAAATTGTCCGACATTACTATTTATTTCACTCGAAAAAAAACCTTCCCCTCTTACTCAATATAAAAAACTTAATATTTTTTTAGTATTAAACCTTTCTCTTTCACTAAAAATAAAAAAAAATTATCTTTTTTTTCACTCTTAAACCTTTCTCTCTCAAACCTTTTTTCACAAAACTAAAGAATTTTTTTTTTACACTACTAATTCTCGGTTTTCATATTGAATGGATGCTGAGAACAAATGATCAAAATTTCAATATATAGAAAATATTGCGACTAATATACGACTAAAATTCCGACTATCTTATGACTACAGGCCGTAGTCACAAAAATTAGGTACACCAACCACAGAACATTGAAAACGTGTACATCAGTAATTGTTACGACAAATAGGCGACTGTTTTATGACTCGCCGAAATCAGTCGCCAAAGAGTAGCAAAAACAGCGACTACTTAGCGACTACGTTATGTGATGTCACTATTCCAAGACAGTTGTTAATTTAGTCGCCATTTTGCGACTATTATACGACAGCCATTTTCTGTTTTTCGATTTGTCGTTATTTAGTCATTAATATACGACTGATTTACGACCAAATTTTTTAGTCGCCAATTAGCGACTGTTTTGCGACTCTTTCCAAATATCGACGAATGAGTGGCAAATTAGTCGCTAATCAGTCGCTATAATTTACGACTACTTTTGTAGTCGTAACATGTAGTCGTAAATTCTCTGTTTTCTTATAGTGTGCTTAAGACTCATCTTTGGGAGATAATGGTAGAAGAGAGCTTTGAATTGCATGCATAAGTGTGCTTTTACCTTTAGCATTTTGCCTAAGATTAAGTCATTTCATTGAGTGATCCTTTATGTTCTTGAACCCTTGTGCTTAAATGAGATCATTCTTATCTCATAACCTCACCCTTTTCAACCAGTTGTCTTCACTTGATTCGCATATGCATGATCATGTTCTGAACTTAATTTAATGTTAAAGAGTTGATTGATTTGAGCACTTGCCTAAGTTGAGATTTCAGATCATTTTGAAACATGATGAGCATGGCTAGGATATTTAAAGTATAGCTGATTATGTTTGCATCCTACAACTAGGCACTTGAGCATTGAAACCATCTCTTTACCTTTGCACTTTTGGAATCTGAATGCCCACTTTCAAACCTCACTCACCCATTTGTTCTTAATTGCTTGAGGACAAGCAAAAGGCAAGTGTGAAGGTGTTGATATCCATTGTATTTACACAATTTAGGGCTGCATTTATTACATATTTTGTTCCTTTTTTTGCATGTTTTCCCTTTGCTTTTGTCCCATTTTCTTCTCCTTTTAGACTTAGTTTGCATTTAGAGTATAGTTTGCATTCTCTTTGCATTTTGGATGTTTTTAGGTGCTTTTGGAGCCTAAAGGAGCTTGGACGAGTTTTGGGAATGATACAAGATGATAGCTGGGCAAAAGGGAGCAAGAAGGATCATAGCAGAAGATCTCTGCAGAAGTTTTCGGTCAGAGCACAGAGAGTATCAGTCAAGGATGACCGATACAGAGCAATTTTTTATCAACAGTATCGGTCAAACGTGATCGACACAAA
This sequence comes from Thlaspi arvense, assembly GCA_911865555.2. Taxonomy (NCBI): domain Eukaryota; kingdom Viridiplantae; phylum Streptophyta; class Magnoliopsida; order Brassicales; family Brassicaceae; genus Thlaspi; species Thlaspi arvense. Next base: position 21,472,396 of record OU466860.2, read on the forward strand.
GACACCTGATGAATTTCGGTCAATTGTGTCGATCACTCCAGACCGATATGGATCCATTTCGGTCATGACCGACAAAACTGACCGATACACTGCCAGACTGAAGACCTTTTATTTACAACTTTGCTATTTTCGCTTGGACCCCTATAAATACGAAAAATCCCTAATTTCTGGGAACAACCCTTTACCCAGCAGTTCTTTCTTTCTTGTTTGGACATTTGGATTTTTTAATTTGAATCTTTGCTTCATTTTAATCAAAGTTTGCTTCTTTCATCTTGTTTAAGCTTTCTAATCATGATTAGTCATCTTTCTCTCTTTGATTTGGTGGCTTTAATGGTGATTAGTGAGTAGTTCCTTTTAGGGATTTGAGATAGGCTAGGTTTAGAGAATTTGAGACTCTATCTATGATTTCTTAGTGTTAATTCTTCCATTTCCTTTCTTGATTCCTGTGTTTAATGTTTGATTAGCTATAGCTAAGTTAATTGAGAACTTAGGCTCATTTTATGCCCACCAAGTGTTTGATGAAATGCCTGAACTGCTTTGCAAGAGAATTGCTTATCCTAGCTCAAGAGATTGACTGTCTAGGGAGTGATTTGGCAATATAGGGTTGATAGATTTGTTTTAATGCTTGCCCTTTATCATTTCTCTAATGAGAATTAGTTCTTGACTTGGTAATTAGCAAAGAGATTAGTGCCAAGAGATTGGATTAGTCATATAAATGAATCCTATGCATAAGGAATAACATTGTGTGAGTTTGTAAGCATCATAGGCTGAGTCAAGAGTTCCCTATTACCAATTATCTCATCTCAAGTCCCATTTGTTCTCTGTTTTAAGCTCTGTTCTGAATTTGCTCTGTTTTTCCTTTATTTTGATTGCTTTTTTTGCATTCCACTCTTGCCTTATGTTTGCTTTAATCTTGTTTGATCACTTAGGTTGCTAGATATTCTAAACCCCTTTCCTATCTGCTTGAATTAGGAAATCTATTATAATTCTGCTGTTTCAATCTTCCCCTTTCGATTGACATTAAAACCCAATGCTACAATCACTATTAAAATGGGTGATTGACATAAGAGAGTCAAAACTCTTGTATCACCAGTTAAGCACAAGATTCGTCTCTTCACAACGCTTTAGTACCTTGCAATGATTCAATAAACACGCAGAAAAAGATGCACCATTTATAGAGAAGTCATCCATAAACACTTCTACAATCTCTTCTATTAGATCAAAGGAGGTCGACATCATACACCGCTGAAACGTAGCCTGTGCGTTACACAACCCGAATGGCATCCTTCGATATGTGCCATAAGGGCATGTAAAAGTCGTCTTCTCTTGATCATTCTGATGGATCGGTATTTGAAAGAAACCACTATATCCATCAAGAAAGCAATAACAAGGATGATTAGCAAGCCTCTCAAGCATTTGATCAATAAAAGGTAAAGAAAAATGATCCTTTCTAGTAGAAAGATTAAGCTTCATATTTCGAGTGTACAGGGGAAACCCACGTGCTGTCACTTTTGGGATAGATTACATCAACCTCTAACAGCTTAAGAATCTCTTTCTTAAAAACCTCCTTTAAATTAGGATTCAAACGCCTTTTGTGTTCTATGGAAGAGGCATTCTCATTATCCAAGTGAATCCTATGAGTGCAAAGTATTGGTGAAAGGCCCTTGATGAGAGTACCTAATAGCCTTCCTATACTTTCTCAGCTCATTTAGGAGCGAGTGCAACTCATCATCACGTAAGTTCTCGTTCACAATCACGGGATAGGTTTCATTAAGCCCTAAGAAAGCATACCTTTGCCCTTTTGGGAGCTCCTTAAGGTCCACCTTTGGGGCTAACAGCTTGCTCCAGTCCTCCTCGTGGCTCTTGTTGACGTTTGCATCCTCAATAGCCTTCTTAGAACCCGAGACATGACCCAAAAGACTGCTTTCTTGAACCGTTGTCCTCTCCGAGATCGAGTCTTCTAGTCGATCCTGCACTCGTTCTGGTCCGGATCGATCACTTTCACTCGATTCACTCACTCGATTTAAAGTGGATCGAGTGAGAGATCTAGGTGCTGAATCGTTCTCCGAACTGATCCATTGGCTTCTCTCGATCTTCCCATCGATTGTCTTGCTGGATCGATTACGTTCAGGTCGATCACTTACTCGATTTGATTGGGATCGAGTAATAGATCGAGTATCTGAGTCGATCTCTTCTCTGGATCGACCAGTCCTTTCAATCTCTTTGTCGATTGTCGTCCTTGATCGAGTGATCTCCTCGATTTCCTGATCGATCTCAAGGCAGCCGCCTTCATTTTCCATCACAACTTTCCTAGAATGGAGGAGGTTGGCGTATTCTTGAGTCCTCTTACTTAGAAAACCAAACTCCCCTGGCTCCTTAGTCAATGCCAGCTTTAAGTGATCCTCTTGTGCCAACTCCTCCAGCAGTTCATCGGCTAAAGCATCCAACGTATAAATGTAGAACGCTTGTCCTTCTATGGTCGGCTTCTTTAGGACCTCGTTGATATCAAAATCCAGCCTTATATCCTTGCGAAGATGAAGGACTATCTTCCCATTCTTGACATCAATAATTGCTCTGGCGGTTGCAAGGAATGGCCTCCCGAGTATAAGTGGATCCTTAGGTTCTTCATCCATTTCAAGCACAACGAAGTCTGTAGGCACGTTTACACCACTGACCCTCACTGGTAAGTCCTCAAGCAAACCCACGGGTAACCTCACGCTCCTGTCAGCTAGCACTAAGGAGATTCTACAGTCTTTGAATCGGGTAAAGCCGAGCTTCTTTTCTATAGAATGGGGCATGAGATTTATACTAGCACCAAGATCGCATAAACAGCTCTGAAATGTCAAAGGACCGAGAGCACATGGTATAGTGAAGCTTCCTAGATCTCCCAACTTCTTGGGGACTATCTCCTTGTGTATAATGGCACTACACTCTACACTAAGCACCAGCACTTCCTTGCTTTCCTTATTCTTCTTTATAAGCGTGTCCTTGAAATTTTTTGCACACTTAGGCATCATAGCAAGGCAATCCACGAGAGGTAGCTTGATCTCTACGTCCCTTAGATGCTTATCAAACAAGAGTCTATGCTTTTCTATAAGCTGTTTCTTGAAGCGGCCAGGAAAAGGAAGCTTAGGAACATAAGGTGGAGGTCTGTACTCATCCTTCTCCTCGGTTGCTTTCTCCGCTTGTTTCTTTACAGCAGCTTCCTTCCCCTTTGTTGGCTGCTCTATCCACACGTTGTGGAAGTTGATCTCATCATCAGCCGACGGCTTATCCTCCCCCTCTTGAACCACAATGTCCTCATTGTCCTTAGGTGCAACCCTCGGTGGAAGTTCTCTCCCACTTCTTAGTGTGATAGTGTTGGCGTATTCCTTGGGATTTTGCTCACACTTTCCCGGTAAACTGCTTTGACCACTTTTACTTGCTTTACCCTTCTCTAACTGCTTAATCTTGTAGTTAAGAGTTGTTATCTGAGTAGAGACATCAGTGAGAGAGGAGTCTAAGCGGTTGTTCATCTCGGCAAACTTCTGGTTTGTTGAAGCTTGCCCTTGAAGTAATTGCTGAAACATGGCTTGTACACGATCAACTTGTTGCGGTTGCATCTGTTGTTGAGGAACAAAGGCTGGAGGGTACATAGGAGTATAACATTTGTTTCCTTGCTGCTGCTGCTGTCCCTGAAAGTTACCATGTCGCTGACCTTGAAAACCACCACTCGGCTGAAACCCTTTGTTATAGGGCACAAACGGTTTAGCTTGTTGAGGAGGGTACACCTGATCCTTTGGGTTTTCAACGTTGGTGCTTCTATAAGACAAGTTTTTGTTGCCTTGGTAGTCTTGAGAGTAACATTGAGGCTTGTAGTTGTTCTGACCGGCTACCCAATTAGCTTCTTCTTCTTGGCATTGCTCTAGTTCATCCAAGACATCCGCAGCTTCTCCAACAAAATGTACATGCTTTTGGTTTGCAAGCATGAGCTTATCGATCTTCTCATGGAGAGACTTAATTTCTTTCTTGTTGGCTTCAAGATCAGCTCCTCTTGGTGCACGGTCATAGTCTTCTGAATAGTTTCCATCACTCAACGCCATATTCTCAATGAGCTCCATATCTTTGTCGACTTCTTGGCCAAGGAAGTTTCCTTTGCTTGCCGTGTCAAGTAGTAATCTGATCTTTGGGAGAGCTCCGCGGTATATGGTACTCAAGAGGGTCTCTTCACTGAATCCATGGTGAGGAAAAGCTATAGGGTAATCCTTGAAACACTCCATAGCCTCATTGAATGACTCATTCTGTCTCTGAGTGAAGCCACTGATCTCACTTCTTAACCTTGCTTTACGAGAGCTTGAGAAAAAGTTTGAGAGGAAAGCTTTCTTACAGTCAGCCCAAGAAGTGATAGTTCCTTGTGGAAGAGTCTTCTCCCAATGTTGTGCGTTGTCTCCTAAGGAAAAGGGAAACAAACGCAGCTTGAAGCTATCCTCTGAGATGCCATTTAACTTGAGCATTCCACAAAGCTGCTCAAAGTTATCTAGATGCGCTAATGGGTCCTCCAAAGCTAACCCATGAAATTTGTTGTTTTGCACCATCTGAACAAATCCTGGCTTGATCTCGAAGTTGTTGTTTTGCACTGGAGGAGGAGTGATCCCAAACCTTTTATGGTGAGTATTAGGAGCATCTCCCGCTCCAATGATCTGTGGAGGTCTAGCCGGGTGGTGGGGGTTACCATTACCCCTTCCCACTGCCCCATGAGCTGGAGGAGGTCCCTCTGGATGTTCTTGCTCAGCCATTGCTTCAAAATCCACTGAACCTTGCTGAACAATCTCCTCAAAGGCTCTAGCTTGCTCTTTAACCCTTCTTGATCTTGCGTGTCCAAGCTGATGAATATTGTCCAAGGGTGTAAGTAAGTTGTTGTCACCCCTGGAACACAGATTCATGTACCTGAAAGACACAAGTTTGAGAGTGGAGAAATCAGTAACCAACTTAAAGTAAAGGCTTAGTCTTTACTAAACCCTAAATCTTAATACTTTCTATCCCCTAAGATGGCAACGGCGCCATTTGATAACAGGTTTTTGCAATGCAATGATGTATCAATCCACACCTAGGGGTAGCAAGTTCACTAAGAATGCAAGGGAATGAACAAAGCAAAGGGAAATGGTAAAATGATGGGTAAAATCCCTAAAAACTAAATGCAAAGACCAAAAACTAAGCAAAACAATTTTAAAATCCCTGGAAGAGGGTTAACTACCACGAGGAATAAGCAAAATATTAAATATGCAAGGCTAATAAAAACTAAAAATCGACTAGTGAATCGACCACTGGATCGACCACTAGATCGAGCAGAATGGATCGATCTACAAATAGCTTAAACAGAAATGACTTTTGATGAACATGATGCAACTGAATGGCAAGCGAATGATTAACAGAGACTTAAAACACTAAGAAAGAGGGTCTAGGGTTGAGGGTCATATTCATGGATCTCAAAGATTAAAGCTTGGTTTGAAAACATATAGATCTACTCCTTTAGGAGGTTTCTCTAAGCCTTGAAAACAAAACAAGAACCATCCATGGCGTGTGGTATGATTCATTCCCTCAATCTCTTCTCCAAACCCAAGGCTTGTGGTGGAAAAATAGATCGAAGGGCAAGGAACACAGATTTCAAACAACGATCTTCGTCTTGGATCGGATGGCTTTGGTCGATCTCTGAGTCGATCTTGTGTTGATCGGGTTGGAAGCTCGATCCGGTACTCGATCTGCATGGCGTCATTTACATCCGTACTTCAGATTGAGCTCCTCACTCGATCTTGGTCTCAATCCGTTTCCTTGCATCGAGTTGGTCACACGATCTTCTGGTCGATCTCATCTAGATCGACCTGCATTGGTCGATCTGCTACTCGATCTCGGGTCCTTAGCATGCACTCCTGAGTTCTCCAAGTGTCCACGAACTTCCTCACGAGCCTTAGCACGTCCACGAATCATCGAAAGCTCCAAAGTATCCGAAAACAACCTGAATGTGATGCATAATGCAAGAAATGTGCGAATGCTAATGCAAAAGTGCTCTAGGACCTAAAATGGTGCAAACTAGCCTAATATGCAAAGTAAATGCACGAGAAACTATCTTATATGCATGCAAAACACTCGAAATATACAGCAATATCACTCAGACACCTTGATCCGAGATGATGTGTCCAAGGAATCCGATCCTCATTTGCCAAAAGCTACACTTGCTTAGCTTAGCATAGAGCTTTTGTTCCCTTAACCGTTCTAGCATTGCCCTTAGATGACTTTGATGGTTTTCTCGATCTTTCGGAGAGACAAGTATGTCATCTATGAAGATAATGACAAATTGTCTAAATAATCCCAAAAAATCCCATTCATGAACGCTGCTGGTGCATTGTTTAGTCCGAATGGCATGACCACGAATTCATAGTGGCCATACCTGGTCTGAAATGCTATTTTCCGTACATCCTTTGGCTTTATCGGGATTTGATGATATCCCGAAGCCAAGTCGACCTTGGAAAACCCGGTTGCTTCCCTGAATTGATCCAACAACTCATCTATCCAGGGTAGTGGGTACTTATTCTTGACCGTAACTCGGTTCAAGCCCCTATTGTCGATGCATAACCGGAAGCTACCATCTTTCTTCTTAACAAACAAGACCGGTGCACCCCAAGTTGAACTACTCGTCCTGATGAAACCCTTTTCCAGCAACTCTTCAAGCTGCTTTTTCAGTTCGGCCATTTCAACTGGAGCCATGCGATAAGGTGCCTTTGAGAGTGGGGCCATCCAGGGTTCGAGCTCAATCGTGAACGGGTCTGATCTATCCGGGGGTAAACCCATCAAAGATTAATCACATCCGCAAAATCTCTCACCACCGGGATATCCTTTATCTCAGCACGTTTTCTTACTTCCGCAGTACTGATGGTTGCCAGGTAAGCTTCAGATCCCTTCTCAAGCATCCGTTCTGCCTGGATTGTCGAGATCCCCAAGCTTCCTGATATCTCTTGTATTTACACCATTTAGGACTGCATTTAGTACATGTTTTGGTTCTCTTTTGCATGTTTTCCCTAACTTTTTCTCCCATTTTCTTCTCTTTTTAGACTTAGGTTGCATTTAGGATATAGTTTGCATTTTTCTTGCATTTTGGATGTTTTTAGGTGCTTTTGGAGCTAAAAGGAGCTTGGAGGAGCTTTGGGGATGATTCAGGATGCTAGCTGGATCAAAGGGAGCAAGAGGGATCAAAGCAGACAATCTCTGCAAAGGTTTTCGGTTAGAGCACGGAGAACATCGATCATGGGGGTAACCGATACCAGATTTTCGGTCACAGGCATCGATCATCAGGCGACCGATACAAGCACGTCGATCAACAGCATCGATTAGAAGTGATCGACACAAACGACCCGGATGAATTTCGGTCACCACATCGATCACTGCCCAGACTGATGGGATTTACATCTATCACTAGCATCGATCACCTATGACCGATGTAATCCCACTCCAAACCTGTTTTATTTACACTTTTGCCATTACTCTAGGGCTTCCTTCTCTAGGCTTTAAATAGCCTCTTTTCTAGATTTTTGACAAGTCTTGTCAATTTACTGTTCTTAAGCATTTTCTTTAAGTTTGTAAGATAAATCCTTTGCTTTGTTTAATATATTTGAGTATTTACCTTTAATCTTTCATTATTTTCTCTTCTAATCATCATTAACATCATTTTCCTTTGTGATTTGGTATTAAACATGAGTATTAGTGAGTAGTTAGGTTAGAGTTTCTAGATGTGGTAGATTAGGGGAATTTAAGACTTGATTAGAGCTTGTTTATTGCTTCAGTTTATGGGTTACTCTCTATTAATCTGCTATTAATGCTAGATTTGTCTTGATCACACTTATCTAGGTTGTTAGCTTTCTCTTATGCCCACCAAGTGTTTGATGAAATGCTGATCTTGTTTAATAGAGGATTTGCTGGCCTTGGCTCAAGAGATTGACTGTTTAAGGAGCATTTTGACTGAAATAGTGTTGTTTATTAATGATTGGTTAATGTTTTAGCACTAATGAGAGTTAGTTCTTGTTAAGATGTTTAGCAAAGGGCTATTTTACAAGAGATTGGATATAGCTTGCTTGATTGTGAACTCTATGTCTAGGAATCACCATTGCTTGCTTGTTTGCTTGATCAATGTAGTTTGAAACAGCTTTAGTTACTCTATGATTTCCCCAAAGTCAATAACCACATCTAGGAACTTGCCTTTCTCTTATTTGAATCTCGAATTTGCTCTGTTTTGCTCTGTTTTGCTTGCTCAGTTTTGTTTCATTTGCCTTTGTCTTTACTTTCTTTGCTTCTATATTAGGATATTAGATTGACTGCTTAGGCAACAAAGACACTTTTCTGCTTGCTTGACTTAGAGATTTTTACTCTCAACTCTCAACTATAACTCATTTGGATTGATAAAAACCCTATGATATACTACAATTGACTAGTACAAGCTTGGATGATTGAATCAAGACCTGAAAAATCTTGTATCAATTTGGCGCCGTTGCCTTTTGGGTTTTGTGTTTGAATCATTAGAGTTTGTAGAATCTTTAAGATCAAGTTTTTAGTTTTCTTTGGTTACTCACTCCTTTCCAAGTGTTTTTAATTTCAGGTGAGTTACAACAAACAACAAGATGTTGTACTTTGAAGACACTACCTACAACAACTTCTTCCAAGAGCCTCTACCTATGCACTACTTTGAAGAGAGCTACACTCCTTCCCCCTGATATCATTGCATATTGCATACATTCTGCATACTCATTAGGTAGTTTTTCATGCATTTGTATCATGTTTTAGGCTAGATTGCATCATTTAGGGTCCTAGAGCATTCTTGCATCAGCATGTGCATTTTCTCTGCATTTTGCATTCATTCCAGGTTGTTTCTGGTTGCTTTGGAGACACGGAGGTTCGTGGAGGTGTGGAGGCCGATGTAGCAGTTCATGGAAGCTCGGGAGTGTGCTAAGGACCAGTGATCGAGGAGCAGATCGAGCATGGCCGGTCGATCTAGGAGTTGATCGACCAGAAGATCGAGCCAACTAGGCGATTCGAGGATAATGATCGAGATGGAGATCGAGTGAAGCAATCGATGTATCGGTACGGACGTAAATGACGCCATGCAGAGCGAGAGCCGGATCGAGTACACCACTCGATCCTCCCGAAGATCGATACCGAGATCGGATGCAACACTCGATTCACCAAAGAAGATCGAGACCCGGATCGAGCTGAAGACACGATGGCCGGATATGATCGATAGAACAACTCGATCCAATGGTCGATCTCTGTCCTTTCAACCGTTTTTGGCTGTTAGCGAAGGGGGGACCATTGGACTGTTTTGACATTTTAGGCAAGGCGGCGAATGCTTTTTGGAGAACTTTGAGATTTTCTAACTTTTTCCTTCAAGTTTTCTCTCTCGTTTTCGGAAGAACACCATTGTTGAACCAGTTTTCTTTTCAAGCTTTTGTATTCTCGAACCTTATCGTTTAATCTAGTCGTTGTTTCATGTTTTATCGTTTCATCTCTTCCACCTTGCTTGATTTACTTTATGTGTAGTGAGTAGTTCACTTTGGGTTAGGGGTTGAGAGGATTAAGGGGTAGAAAAGGTTCGATCTTGGTTTGTTTTCTAAACGTTTTAAGGCTATCTCTTCTAAGGTGTTGAAAGCTTAATGCTTGAAGACTCTCACGCCAAGAGCTTCATGATCCGAGAGGTCCCTTACCTTGACAGGATCCAGGGGACTCGGAAAATCTCACCTTTGAGACTAGTTACCCCTTCCCAAAAGCCATGGAAGTTTGGGGGACTAGTTAAGCCATTGTTCGAAATCTGTTTTCCTTGCCTTTCGACCTCTTTTTCCACCAAAAGCCATGGGTTTGGAGGAGAGGATGAAAGAGTGATCTATACCGAAAGCCACGGATAGATCTTGTTTTGTTTTCGAGGCTTAGAGATCCTCACCAAAGTGAGTCGATCCAAAGTTTCAAACCCAAGATCGTTCCTTGAAACCCCTTATATGAATCTCAACCCTCAAGCCCTCTCCTCTAGCATATTTACGTCTCATATCATCTTTAGCTTATTACCTGATAGCATCCTGGTCTTTAGATTCATTGTTCTTACGGTTTTAGACGAGATCGATCGTTTCTGCTCGATCTAGTGGTCGATCTTGTGGTCGATCCACTAGTCAAATTTTAACAATTCGAAGCTCTTCTCTTTAATTTATCTGTTTGTTCCTCGTGGTAACTGCTTCCTTTCTAGTATTTTTAAAATAGGTTTCACTCCATTTAGGTTGCTGCATTTAGTTTTTAGATTATTTCTCATAAACTGTCTCATTCGCTTAGATTTGTCTTAGACCTTGCATTCTCTGTGGATTCTCTATCATCTAGAAGTGGATTGACACTCTCCTGCTTGCCTTAATACAACATTGCTTGCATTAGAGTTTTGATAACCTCTCTGCTGCATTAGAGCATAAAGAAAATAGCTTATCAAATGGCGCCGTTGCCATTCTAGGTTGCTTAGAGAACATAGCGATTTGGGTCTTAGCAAAGACTAAGTCTTTACCTTCTTCAAGTTACTAATCCTACTACTCTAAACCGTGTGTTTTCAGGTACATGAATCTTTGTTCAAGGGGAGACAACAATCTTCTACAACCCTTAGACAACATTCAACAGCTTGGTCACTCACGGCAAAGAAGAGTCAGAGATCAAACAAGAGCCTTTGAGGAGATTGTTCAGCAAGGTCTGGTTAACTTTGAAGACATGGCTGCACACGAGCATCCAGAAGGACCACCTCCAGCAGGAAGGGGCAATGGAAACCCCCAACACGCGGCTAGACCTCCGAAGATCATAGGAGCCGGAGATGCTCCCAATACCCACCACAATAGGTTTGGGATCACTCCTCCTCCGGTACAAAACAATAACTTTGAGATCAAGCCGGGGTTCATATCTATGGTGCAAAACAACAAGTTCCACGGCTTAGCAATGGAAGACCCCTTGGAGCACTTGGACAATTTCGAGCAAGTGTGTGGAATGATTAAGATCAACGGTATATCAGAAGATGCCTTCAAGCTGCGTCTCTTCCCCTTTTCACTCGGAGACAAAGCTAGACATTGGGAGAAGACCCTCCCACAAGGCACCATCACATCATGGGCTGAATGTAAGAAGGCTTTCCTCTCAAAGTTCTTCTCAAGCACCAGGACTGCTCGGTTGAGAAGCGAAATCAGCGGTTTCACTCAAAGGAACAATGAGACATTCAATGAGGCTATGGAGCGTTTCAAAGATTACACGATCCAATGCCCTCATCACGGGTTCAGTGAGGAGACTCTACTCAGTACCATATACCGTGGGGCTTCACCAAAGATCCGGTTGTTGCTTGATACAGCTAGCAAAGGGAACTTCCTCGGTCAAGAAGTAGAAGAGGGTATGGAGCTGATAGAGAACCTGGCGTTGAGTGATGGAAACTATGCTGAGGATTATGACCGAGCACCGAGGGGATCAGAATTAGAGTCTCACAAGAAGGAGCTCAAATCGTTGCATGAGAAGATTGACAAGTTGGTTCTAGCTAACCAGAAGCATGTTCACTTCGTTGGTGAAGCTGATGAAAACCAAGAGGAGTTAGAGCTAAGCCAAGAGGAAGCAAATTGGGTGGCTGGACAAAACAACTACAAGTCTCAAGGCTACAACCAAGGCTACCCGAACAACAACCTCTCTTACCGAAACACCAATGTAGCCAACCCTAAAGATCAAGTGTACCCTGCTCAACAAGCTAAGCTTTTCATCCCTTACAACAAAGGTTTCCAACCGAGCAGTGGTTTCCAAGGTCAAGGGCAAGGCAATTTCCAAGGTCAAGGGCAAGGCAATTTCCAAGGTCAAGGGCAACAACAACAAAACAAGGGTTATACTACCAACTACCCTCCGGGCTTTGCACCTCAACAGCCACAACAACCGATGCAACTACAAGTTGATCCGGTTCAAGCAATGTTCCAACAGCTAATACAAGGGCAAGCTTCTACAAATCAGAAGTTCGCTGAAATGAACACTCGGCTAGATTCATCCTTAACCGACTTCTCCACTCAAATCACAAACCTCAACAACAAAATAAAGCAGCTGGAGAAGGGCAAGGCAAGCACGAGTGGACAGAGCAGCCTCCCGGGAAAGTGTGAGCAAAACCCCAAGGAATATGCCAATGCTATTAAGTTACGAAGTGGCAAAGAGCTTGAGCCTCCGGTCTCAACCAAGAACAACGAGGACGTCGTAATTCAAGAGGGGGAGGGTAAACTTTCAGCTGATAATGAGGAGATAAACTTTGACAACGTATGGATCCAAGGACCGAGAAGAGGTGACAAGGCATTCATTGAGAAAAAGGCTGAGAAAACCACCAAGGAAAAGGATGACTACGTGCCCCCACCTTACGTACCAAAGTTGCCATTCCCGGGTCGTTTCAAAAAGCAGTTAATAGAGAAACACCGGATCCTGTTTGAGAAGCACTTGAGAGACGTGGAGATAAAGTTGCCTCTTGTAGACTGTCTCGCTATGATGCCCAAGTGCGCCAAGTTTTTCAAGGACACCCTTGTGAAGAAGAACAAAGAAAGCAAAGAGGTGCTTGTACTAAGCGAAGAGTGTAGCGCGGTTATTCATAAGGAGATAGTGCCTAAGAATCTGGGAGATCCGGGAAGCTTCACCATACCTTGTGCTTTAGGTCCTCTAGAGTTCAAGAGTTGCTTATGTGATCTCGGAGCTAGCATAAACTTGATGCCTCACTCCGTGGCTAAGAAGCTTGGTTTCACTCGGTTTAAGGAATGTCGGATCTCATTGGTGTTGGCTGATAAAAGCGTGAGATTACCGGTAGGGCTGCTTGAAGAGTTACCGGTGCGAATCAGTGGTGTGAATGTGCCTACAGACTTTGTAGTGCTGGAGATGGACGAGGAGCCGAAAGACCCACTCATCTTAGGGAGACCATTCCTCGCAACCGCCGGAGCCATAATAGACGTGAAGAATGGGAAGATTGCCTTGCATTTGGGGAAAGAGATCAGGCTAGACTTTGACATCAACAAGGTTCTAAAGAAGCCAACCATTGAAGGACAAGCTTTCTATATCGAAACGATGGATGCCTTGGCGGATGAGTTGCTGGAAGAGCTAGCTTTAGAAGACCATTTGAAGCTAGCACTCACTAAGGAGCCAAGAGAGTTTGGCTATGTGGACCAAAGGACCCAAGAGTACGTGAACCTGCTAGATTCGAGGAGAATCATCAAGAATGAAGAAGGATGTTGCCTAGAAATCGACCCCGAGATCGACGCTATCACTCGATCCAGGAGTCAGATCGACAAGCCAATCGAGAACCCAATTCGATCCGGTGCAACAATCGACCAACAGATCGATAATGATGCTCGATCAGAAGAAACAATCGAGTTGACGATCGAGAAAGACCCCCCGATCATTTTGGAGTCCAATCAAGATATCGACTCAACGTCTCAATCCCTTACTCGATCCATATCAAATCGAGTAAGTGAATCGAGTGAAATGGCTCGATCTAGACGACATCGAGAGGAGAATTGACCGGAGGACTCGATCACAGAAGGGATAGTGATAGAGGAAAGCAGTCTGAAGGGCCATGCCTCGAGTTCAAGGGAGAGTTCCAAGGAGGAGAACAACAACAACAGCCACGAGGATGACTGGAGTGAGCTGTTAGCCCCAAAGGTGGACCTTAAGGAGCTCCCAAAAGGGCTAAGGTATGCTTTCTTAGTACCTAATGACACCTATCCCGTGATAGTAAATGAAAACCTTAGTGATGATGAGTTGCACTCGCTCTTAACTGAGCTGAGAAAGTATAGGAAGGCCATTGGGTACTCTTTAAGTGACATCAAAGGCCTTTCACCAATGCTTTGCACTCATAGGATTCACTTGGATAATGAGAACGCCACTTCTGTAGAACATCAGAGGCGTTTGAATCCTAACTTGAAAGAGGTTGTTAAGAAGGAAATCCTTAAGCTTTTAGAGGCTGACGTGATCTATCCCATAAGTGACAGCACGTGGGTTTCACATGTACACGTGGTGCCTAAGAAGGGAGGGATCACGGTCATAAGGAATGAAAAGGATGAACTTATCCCTACTAGGACCATTACTGGTCATAGAATGTGTATTGACTATAGAAAGCTTAACCTTGCGACTAGAAAAGACCATTTCCCTTTGCCTTGCATTGATCAAATGCTTGAGAGACTTGCAAATCACCCTTACTACTGTTTTCTCGATGGGTATAGCGGTTTCTTTCAAATACCTATTCACCCAAACAATCAGGAGAAAACGACTTTTACATGTCCCTACGGTACCTTTGCATATCGAAGGATGCCGTTTGGATTGTGTAATGCACCGGCTACCTTTCAGCGGTGTATGATGTCGATCTTCTCCGATCTTATAGAGGAGATGGTAGAAGTGTTTATGGATGACTTCTCTGTGTATGGTGCGTCCTTTCCTGCGTGTTTGTTGAGTCTTTGCAGGGTACTTAAACGTTGTGAAGAAACAAACCTGGTGCTGAACTGGGAGAAATGCCACTTCATGGTCAAGGAAGGGATAGTACTCGGTCACAAGATTTCAGAGAGGGGTATTGAGGTTGATCAGGCTAAGGTTGAGGTTATGATGGGTTTGGAGCCGCCGATTAATGTTAAAGGGATTAGAAGCTTCCTGGGACACGCAGGGTTCTATAGGCGCTTCATCAAAGATTTCTCCAAGATTGCACGCCCCCTTACACTGCTGTTATGCAAGGAAGCTGAGTTTGTATTCGATGAGGAGTGTTTGAAGGCTTTCGTGACCATCAAGGAAGCCCTCACGTGCCCCTATAGTCCAAGCACCAGACTGGTCTCTCCCTTTTGAGATTATGTGTGATGCTAGTGACTATGCTGTAGGAGCAGTCCTTGGTCAGAAGAAGGACAAGAAGCTACATGTGATCTATTATGCTTCAAGGACCTTGGATGACACGCAATCACGATACACCACTACGGAGAAGGAGCTGCTTGCAGTAGTCTTCGCCTTTGAGAAGTTCAGATCGTATCTCGTTGGCTCCAAGGCTATTGTATACACGGATCATGCTGCTCTACGATACATCTACTCAAAGAAAGACACTAAGCCTCGGCTCTTAAGATGGATTCTCTTACTTCAGGAGTTTGACATGGAAATTAAAGAAAAGAAGGGGATAGAAAATGGAGTTGCTGACCACCTCTCAAGACTAAGGATCAACGAGTCTCTCCCTTTAGACGATTCTCTTCCAGAAGAACAACTTATGGCGATTACTACTGCTTTTTGTGGGAAGCTAGAAGGAAGGTTTGAGGAAGTGTTGAGTTTTAAAGAGGAGGATCTACCATGGTATGCTGATATGGTGAACTACCTAGCATGTGGTGAGGAGCCAACACATCTCAACAGCTATCACAAGAAGAGGTTTTTGAGGGATGCTAGTTACTACTTTTGGGATGAGCCTTACCTATACAAAAGAGGAGTAGACAGCTTGTACCGAAGATGTGTTACGAAGGAAGAAGCCAGGGATATCCTCTATCATTGCCATGGCTCTTCCTACGGAGGACACTTCGCTTCATTCAAAACTGCCACGAAACTGTTGCAAGCGGGTTTCTGGTGGCCGTCTATCTTCAGAGATGCACACGAGTTTGTGAAGAGCTGTGAGGCATGTCAGCGAGCAGGGAACATTACCAAGAGGAATGAAATGCCTCAAGTTCCTATCTTCGAGGTTAACGTGTTCGATGCGTGGGGTATTGACTTCATGGGGCCTTTCCCTTCTTCATATGGCAACAAGTACATCTTAGTAGCTGTGGATTATGTCTCCAAATGGGTTGAGGCTGTTGTTTCCCCTACAAACGACTCTAAGGTCGTGATCAAGTTGTTCAAGAATATCATCTTTCCAAGGTTTGGGGTACCCAAGGTTGTTATAAGTGATGGAGGAAGCCATTTTGTAAACAAGGTTTTTGAGAGCCTCTTGAGAAAGTATGGGGTTAAGCATAAGGTGGCTACACCGTATCATCCTCAAACGAGCGGTCAGGTGGAAGTCTCTAACAGGCAGATCAAAGCTATTCTGGAGAAGACCGTTGGAGCAACAAGGAAGGACTGGTCAGTGAAGCTGGACGATGCTCTTTGGGCCTACCGTACTGCCTTCAAGACGCCGATTGGTACAACCCCTTTCACTCTACTCTATGGCAAGGGTTGTCACCTCCCAGTTGAGCTGGAACACCGTGCATTGTGGGCTGTGAAGAGGCTGAACTTTGATCTCAAGACGGCTCAGGAAAGGAGTCTTATTCAGCTACACGAACTGGACGAGTTGAGATTGAATGCTTACGAGAGTTCCAAGATCTACAAGGAGCGAACTAAGGAGGCTCATGACAAGAAATTGGTTGCCAAGGAGCTTAAGGAAGGAGGACTGGTGTTGCTGTACAACTCGAGGCTAAAGCTCTTCCCGGGCAAGCTGAAATCAAGGTGGAGCGGACCGTTCGTGATTCAAGAGGTCTTGCCATATGGAGCTGTTACTCTAATGGGAAGAAGTGGTAGTGCATTCACCGTCAACGTACACAGAGTCAAGCCCTACCTGGCGGACAGCTTTGACAAGGAGAGTACCTCGGTGCTTCTCCAAGACCCACCATCCGCCTAGACCAAGTAAGGTCTAGCTAAAGACGTTAAAGAAAGCGCACTTGGGAGGCATTCCCATGTTTATCTTGTACATATTTTTGCTTTCACTTCTCTTTCAGTTTTATGTTTTTATGTTTTTAGTGTGTAGGAACAGGTATAAGGACTCTAAACCTTGCCTTTGGGTTCCAAAAGGGGCAATAGGGGTTAAGATAAAGCTAGAGATCGAGTGCTAGAACGACTGATCCTGGCTCGATCTTTGCTAGATCGAGCCAGTGAATCGAGAGGAGCCAGTCGATCTAGACGAGAACGAGTGACAAGATCGACCTTGACGAAAAAAGATCGATCCATCCAAATCGGATCGACCGATCTAATTTCTCTCGGGAAAATCTGTTGAAAATTGATCGATCACTCGACTCGATCCATCACTCGATCTATGCTAAATCGACCCCTAAATCGAGGACATAGCTCGATCAGAGGGACTTAGCCGAGGAGCCAACATCTCAATGATCGAGAGAGCCAATCAATCCAGGGCTCGATTCACCTTGAATCGAGTCACAAATCGAGTAACCCTCTCGATCTAAGCCATTTTAGGCATGAGATCGAGTCCTAGATCGACCAAAAGGACTCGATCTCATGCCGAGGTAACAATTTTCTTTCCCTCCTTTACTCCTTTCCCTCCAATTTTTAAAATCAAAACTTGGTCAAGGCAAGCATCTTTGACCATGAAAGATGTGCCTTGACCAAGACTTTTGTCAGAAACCACTTTGACCACCCATTGTTTTGGTTTGTTAAACTCTTTAAATGTTTCAATCTATTTCTCACCCTCTCATTTCTGTTTGCTCGAGTTTTTCTTACAAAGAGAGTGAAAATTTAAAAGCTTTTCAAGTTTAACAAAGATATCCTCTACTCTTGCAAAGGTATTTTCAAGGTTTAATGATTTTATTTCAAGAAAATCTCCTTAAAAATCGCAAGTTCTTGTTTTAGGATATAGGATCGGGTTTGAATTTTTAAAATTAGCAAAGTAATAGGAAAAATACTTGATTTTCAGTATCTCAAAGATTTTATTTCCTTTTATCCAGCTATTATTTTTATTTGATCCCCAAAATTCTAGAGTAGTTTATATAAATCTTCTTCTCCTCTTCTCTTATTCTCATTCAATCGCCTCTTGCTAATCATTCTCTAGAAAAATTTGTTTTAGGAGCAATGGCACCAAAGAGAACAAGAGAGGAGCGAGTGCAAGAAGGAGAAACACAAGAAGTGGTGGTTCAAGAGAGGGTCCGGTGGAGCAAAGATGAGAAGAGGGATAAGAAGAGGTTGGAGAGGCTCCAGTTTGAACCTACAAAGTTTGCTGATCGAGAGCTTCTGTCCAGGCTCGGGATCCTTGGAGACATCGACCAACTCCTCAAGAACATTGGTCTGAGGTTCTTGTCGCGGATGGACTGCCCTACAATTCCCAAGGTGACGATAGATTTCCTAGCCACTTTGGAGTTCCGGTACGAGAATCCGAGTGCACCTGTTCCTTCTCAAGGGCGTCTCTATTTCAAGGTTGGCCGCCAAGCCTACACACTATCCATCCCCGAGCTATGCCAAGCCTACGGTCTCAAGGCTGATGCACACAAGGTGGAGTTCCCAGCCTTCAAGAAAGCCGACGAGTTTTGGGACCTAATCAGCAATGAAGACTACAAAGCCAACACCGCCAAGATCAAGAGAGTTAGGAGTCCGGTGCTGAGGTATACTTTGAAGCTGATAGCTAATACATTCAGTGGGAGGTCTGTTGCTCCTACTGTCACGAAGATGGAGCTGTGCTTCCTTTTCCAAGGCGTGAAGCATTTGGTGTCTGATCCGGATGCGAATGAAGAACCCATAGAGGATGAACTCGGCGATGAAGTGAATTACGGTTGTGTGCTCGCGGCTTCTCTGGTGAAGTACAAGGCTTATGCCTTACGGTGCAAGGCAACCTCTTCCTACATTGGCGGTTTCCTTACTCCTTTGTTCGTGCAAGCCGGTGTGCCCATCCATGACTTTGCTCACGTCCCAAACAGAGCTTTCATGGATGAAGCATACATGAGAAACATTGATAGCTTGGGACGCACGCCAGCAGAAGGGTTTTATGCTTACCTCTTCATAGATGAGGAAGACAAGAAGAGAGTGTGCATCCTCCCCAACAAAGACGAGACCGAGCTGCTTGGTGTTGGGAACATCGAGTTCTTACCCACGGAGGAAGAATGCTTTGCCCCTTTAGGAGGACCGCCTGCTTCAGCCATTGCCCCGCGCCAAAGGTCAGAGTCTCCAGGAACAGAGGATGAGATGCCCGAGGTTTACACACTTCCCAAGCTGGATTTTGAACCTAAGACCAAAACCGAGAAGTTCTTAGCCTCGGTGGTGGAGATGCAGCGGAAGATAAACAAGTGGCAAGGGAAAATGGTTAAGAAGCTGGGGAAGAAGGTCAAACAACTCCAAGGAAGCCAGCCTAAGCCAGCTGTAAGCCAGGAGATACAACAACCCGAGAAGAGGAGACTCTCAACCGGAGGAGTTGTGATCCGCGAGACCCAAGGAGAAAACATTCAACCGGCTCGCCACTCCCTCCAAGAACCAGGCAACAAAGGAAAGGCAACAATCTCTAGCTCCTCTGGAACATCCTCAAGTTCCAGCCGAGCCTAGACAAGAGGTAACAACCTTCCTCCATTGTATATAACCGCACATCTTTGTTTCTTGCATTGTGTTTGTTTGCTTCTTCGGATGAGTTTGCCACCGGGACGGTGTCAAGCAAGTTTGGGGGAGTACTTGTGTGATTTAATCTTGTGTTCTTTGATCTTATTTTTCTTTTTACATCCTTGAGTCTTAGTCATGAAAAATTGGTAAAATTTTTAAAATTTTTTCAAAGATTCATGTAGTTGCATTCATCTCTTTAAAAACATGTTAGGATTGAGTCTAGAATTTCTCATATCACCTAGGTTGTTTGCATTTTGCATAAGGGGTTAGAATTTCTTAAAAAGGTGTTTTACTTATGAATCATTTCAATGCCCTAGTTAGTAGTTCTCTAATGCTTTGTTTATGCTTTGAAAGTAAGTTCTAACCATGCTTGGATCACTAGTTAGGATTTTCGTGGCTTGAATTGAACTCTCATGATTTGAAACTCATCCTACTAAGTGAAAACCTTAATTTGAAAATCTAATTATCATTCTTATGCATTTGAAAATGAACACATGGTTTTAAAATATTTAGGCTCTCTTCTTCCTTTTTACCTCTCTTTGTGAGCCTAAGTAGAACTCCCTCCTTGAACCTTACCCTCCTTTGAAGCCAAATATTCTTGTGTGACATCTTTGTGAGGCCTTATTTTCGGTTTGAACTTGGCATAAAGTGTTAGGTTTAGGCGACATGATTTAGTTTTCATAATTGATTGCTAGCTTTACATTTTGAAGCTAGGTATAGGCTTAGGATAAGTTTGGGGGATCATTGGGGTTGCCTTCTTGTGAATTTGTTTTCGGTTAAAAGAGTTTGTGTTTTAAGGAAAGAAATGAGGTTTTAAGTGAAAGGTTTGTTTTTAAAAACTAAGTATGCTCTATTTCAGAAGGTAGCTCTCTCTAAATAAAAACAAAATAAGAGAAAAAGAAAAGAAAAAAATAAAAATAAAAATAAAAGAGCCTAAGTACCAAATAAAAAAAAAATGAAGAGAAAAATAGTAATAATAAGAGAGCTACTAATAAGAAATTCCTAAGAGCAAAAATATTTTTCAAAACCTTTTCACTAGCCTAAAAAGTTTAAAAATGTCTTTATTTTGAATTGGGGATTGCTAAGTTGAGAAGAAGGGGTAGACTTTTAAGTGGTGAGTGAGGATTAAATTTCTTAAATGAGAGGGGTATAGGACTGTTTGATAGTTTACATGGGTAGATGAGAATCTAATCATGTATGCATAAATTGCCTTTACCTTTAGCATTATGCATTAATTCAAACCATTTTCGAGAGAAACCCTTGTCTAATTGTAAACCCTTTTCAAATGAGATCATTCTATGCTCATAACCATAACCCTTAGCCAAATGTGTTTTGCTTTAAAGTGCATAAGTTTGATTCATGGTTCGAATGATTAATGAATATTAAAGGATGAATTTCTTTGATTGTTAGGAATAAGAGCCTCATGATTTGAATTTCTTTGTGTGATGAGTATGGCTAAGTCCTTTGGAGTATGAGTGTAAGCTTAGCATTTTAGAACTGTTAACTAGGACATTGAGATGATCTATTCGAAAGGCACCTTTGCAAAAAGTTTAAAACCCCTTTGAATTTTATGAAAACCTCTCTTCCTTACTTGTTTTTTTTGTTGCTTGAGGGCAAGCAAGAAGTAAGTTTCGGAGAGTTGATATCACTGCATATTGCATACATTCTGCATACTCATTAGGTAGTTTTTCATGCATTTGTATCATGTTTTAGGCTAGATTGCATCATTTAGGGTCCTAGAGCATTCTTGCATCAGCATGTGCATTTTCTCTGCATTTTGCATTCATTCCAGGTTGTTTCTGGTTGCTTTGGAGACATGGAGGTTCGTGGAGGTGTGGAGGCCGATGTAGCAGTTCATGGAAGCTCGGGAGTGTGCTAAGGACCAGTGATCGAGGAGCAGATCGAGCATGGCCGGTCGATCTAGGAGTTGATCGACCAGAAGATCGAGCCAACTAGGTGATTCGAGGATAATGATCGAGATGGAGATCGAGTGAAGCAATCGATGTATCGGTACGGACGTAAATGATGCCATGCAGAGCGAGAGCCGGATCGAGTACACCACTCGATCCTCCCGAAGATCGATACCGAGATCGGATGCAACACTCGATTCACCAAAGAAGATCGAGACCCGGATCGAGCTGAAGACACGATGGCCGGATATGATCGATAGAACAACTCGATCCAATGGTCGATCTCTGTTCTTTTAACCGTTTTTGGCTGTTAGCGAAGGGGGGACCATTGGACTGTTTTGACATTTTAGGCAAGGCGGCGAATGCTTTTTGGAGAACTTTGAGATTTTCTAACTTTTTCCTTCAAGTTTTCTCTCTCGTTTTCGGAAGAACACCATTGTTGAACCGGTTTTCTTTTCAAGCTTTTGTATTCTCGAACCTTGTCGTTTAATCTAGTCGTTGTTTCATGTTTTATCGTTTCATCTCTTCCACCTTGCTTGATTTACTTTATGTGTAGTGAGTAGTTCACTTTGGGTTAGGGGTTGAGAGGATTAAGGGGTAGAAAAGGTTCGATCTTGGTTTGTTTTCTAAACGTTTTAAGGCTATCTCTTCTAAGGTGTTGAAAGCTTAATGCTTGAAGACTCTCACACCAAGAGCTTCATGATCCGAGAGGTCCCTTACCTTGACAGGATCCAGGGGCCTCGGAAAATCTCACCTTAGAGACTAGTTACCCCTTCCCAAAAGCCTTGGAAGTTTGGGGGACTAGTTAAGCCATTGTTCGAAATCTGTTTTCCTTGCCTTTCGACCTCTTTTTCCACCAAAAGCCATGGGTTTGGAGGAGAGGATGAAAGAGTGATCTATACCGAAAGCCACAGATAGATCTTGTTTTGTTTTCGAGGCTTAGAGATCCTCACCAAAGTGAGTCGATCCAAAGTTTCAAACCCAAGATCGTTCCTTGAAACCCCTTATATGAATCTCAACCCTCAAGCCCTCTCCTCTAGCATATTTACGTCTCATATCATCTTTAGCTTATTACCTGATAGCATCCTGGTCTTTAGATTTATTGTTCTTACGGTTTTAGACGAGATCGATCGTTTCTGCTCGATCTAGTGGTCGATCTTGTGGTCGATCCACTAGTCGAATTTTAACAATTTGAAGCTCTTCTCTTTAATTTATCTGTTTGTTCCTCGTGGTAACTGCTTCCTTTCTAGTATTTTTAAAATAGGTTTCACTCCATTTAGGTTGCTGCATTTAGTTTTTAGATTATTTCTCATAAACTGTCTCATTTGCTTAGATTTGTCTTAGACCTTGCATTCTCTGTGGATTCTCTATCATCTAAAAGTGGATTGACACTCTTCTGCTTGCCTTACTACAACATTGCTTGCATTAGAGTTTTGATAACCTCTCTGCTGCATTAGAGCATAAAGAAAATAGCTTATCACCCCCACTCAAGACCAACCCTTTGTTCCTACATATGGAACAGCTGACATCAGGAGCATGATCATGGTAAACATCAGTCTCCAGACCATTGGAACTATGGAGATGAACAAGAGATTTGCTGAGCTGCACAACATGATAGATTATGTTCACGATGACCCTCAGGCCAAGTTTGATGACCTGGACTCAAGGATACATATCTTGGAGAACAGCCAAGATGATGCACCAACACCAAGACTTCAAGACACTCTTCCTAGACAAGCTGCACACAAACCTCAGGAATTCTGCCACTTACTCACTGAAGAGGCAGAGGAAGCAGAAGAGAAATTCACGAATGAAGATGCCTCATTGGAAGAGCTTAGCATCATGATCCAAGAAATGATATTACATATGGACAGGCTAAGGGCTGAGTATGGAGGAGAAATCAGAAGGAGTAACATCACTGATCAAGAAGCTAAGGAGGTTGTAGGGAAATTTCTCCATGGACTTGATGAAAGCTTGAACAAAGAAGAAGAACAAGAAAGAGCAGCACTGGAAGCTGCTCAGAAAGAGGAGGCTGAGACAACCCTTGCTGCTCCTGAAGAAGCCGCCACACAAAAGCACACTAATGCTGATGAAGAACCACTTGGGACACACCATGTTTTGATGGTCTTGTCTAACAACACTCCTCAAGACTGCAAGGAGCTCTTCCATCACCAAGTAGGAAACTCTTCAAGAAGTATTGAGATGGGTAAAGGACTTGCAGTTCAGGACTGCAAACCACCAGTCTCCTACCTCACAATGCATTTCACAAAAGCTAGAATGGAGATGTACACAAAGTTCAAGCAAGACATATATGATGCTGCGATAAAGCTCCCACATGCCACCACTTTACTAGAAGTGAAACATCAAATTAGGTTCCTGAAAGAAGTTTTTGACAAGCTGGAGGTGGTGGAACCAATCCTTGAGAATGTGGGGGCTGAAATGAAAAGAAGCAAGATGATGAAGTCATTGCCAAAGCTCCCCAACCCAAAAAAGTTCCTCATCACTTGTGAACTGGAGATGCTTGACAATGTCAAGGCCTTATATGATTCAGGGTCAACTGTGAATGTCATGTCTCTCCATCTAAGCCAAACTCTGGTAATCAAGAAACTGCTGCCATCCAGGACCTCCATCACTTTTGTGGACAACACCTCCACAAGGTCTCTAGGCATGGTGAAAGACTACCCCTTGAAGATTGGAGAATGCCTAGTGCCAACAAACTTTGTAGTCATGGAGAAAACATATTCCAGAGAGGTGCCACTTCTTTTAGGCACACCATTCTTGGCAACAGCAGGAGCTCAGTTAGACTTCAAGAGAGGTTCAGTGATTCTAAAGAATGTTGATGAGTTCAAAGTCTACAAGATTGACTCTCCTTCCATAATTTTCTGTGGGGCTACTGAGCAAGAGAATAAACAGTGGAGGCTTCCAGATAATTTGGAGGATGCTATGAATCTCACTATGAGCATGTTGATGAGCGATGATTTCCTCACTGAACCAGGAAAGACACAAGATGCTCTGTTGAAGCTTGAAGAGGGTTTGAAGGATAATGAAAGCTTAACAACCAAGGATGTGAAACCTTCAGCCAAATCAAATGTCAAGAAGAAAAGGCATAGGATGTCAGCTCGTGGCACACCCAACCAACTATCAAAGAGGTAGGAAGCACCAGCTCCATGAACCTCTACTCACTAGCCCTCAAGTAAGCAAAGTCAAGCTTAGTGACTTTAAACAATCACACTTGGGAGGTAGTCCCATGGTATCCTTTTGTATATATTATGCTTTCTAGTTTCTCATATATGCTTTGTTATAGTGTATAAAAGCAGGATTTCGAATCGGGGGTTGAGAAAGCCTGAAGGGGACAAAGAACAGGTGTTTTCTGGCTGACAAGACCGATACACACATTTCGGTCATAAATATCGATTATATTTGATCGATGTCAGTGGAGCCAGTTTACACCAGTCAACGTATCGATCACTTGTGATCAATATGGAAGGAAGTTTGAAAGGGAGATACATTTCGGTCATTCACATCGATCAAGCTTGATCGATATAAACCCGCCGGACAAATGTCGGTTAAGTGTATCGATCAGTTGGTGATCGATGTGATTCTCATAAACATATCAATCACCAACATCGATCATACATCGAGTTAATTTTGGTTAAGAACATCGATCATGTGATGACTGATGTGATCCCCAGGAAGAACATCGATCACTAGCATCGATCACTTATGACCGATACTGACATTTCAGTTAGTTACAACAGTCATTTGTGATCGATGTTCCACCCAAGGTAAGTACTTCATCTTTCAAAATTTATTCCCTCCTTTGGTTTGGAGCCAAAGATGTTTAAATTTACACATTGGATTCTTCCTGACCCTTTCATAGCTTTTGAGCACTTTTGTTTTTGTCCCCCTCTCTTTTGATTCCTTTGGTTCCCTCACCATCCATTGATTCCTTTGGTTCCCTCTCCTTCTTTCTATTTAAACCAACAAACTTCATCACTTCTCTTCACACTTCAATTCACTACTTCTCTTACCTAAAGCTCAAAATTATTAGTTTTATCTCTCTTTTATTTGATTTCTCTAAGTGCTTAGAAGCTCCACAAAGGTTTGCTTCCTAAACTATTCTTTATTTGCTCTTAATCTATGCATGTGTTTAAAATCACTTAGTATATGTCTTTAAGGGCAAGTTTTGATTAGTTTTAAGTGTTGTGTTTTGGTTTTTGCAATGTGGGTTTGTCTAAGAAAAGCAAGTTAGATTTTTAAGCTTTGTTTACTGTTCATTCATCTCATTACTTGCTTAATTATCATCCCTTTGCATGATCATCATCTCTTTTGCCTAGGAACCATTTTGCTAGATTCACATGCATAACTGCTTATTCTTTATGCATTCTAGCTTATCTAAACTGTTAGCTTTTGATTTCCTCTAGCTTATTAGAAGTTTAATCTTGTTGCTAAGACTTGTTAAGCTTTTCTTTAGCCTAGAACGTTTTCTTTGTAAAGCTTTCAGTTATATGGTTCTTCAGCTTTTGTTCTTTCACTTACCCTGTTTTCAAGCTTTGCTTTTTGAAGGTACCATGGGGAGAACTAACATAGCTGCTGGGAAAAAGGGAAAGGTGCCACAGGAAGGAGCAACCACCTAACCAAGAGCTAAGAAAGATAAGGGAAAAGGCGCTGTTACTGAGCACTCATCTAAAGCTGCTGGAAAGAGACCAGTTGGGGATAAAGGCGCCAACCAAAACAGGAAGGATACAGCTGTGGAGGAAGAAGTCTGCTGCCATGAGCCAAGGGCTAGAAAACTCATGGAGGCTTTCAACCAATGCACCTTCTAGCCAACAAGATACCCTTGTGCTAGTACAATGAAGGCACTAGGGATCTACATGGACTGCAAGACAGTGTTTGGGAATATGGAACTTGAAAGCCTCATGACAACACCACTCCCTTCATATCAGCAACTCACTTACCAGTTTCTCTCCACCCTCCAAGTGGCCTGGTATGAAGACAGTGAGCTTCCTAATAGAGACGGGTGGTTCTCTTTCGATATTGGCAATCAGAGGTTCACCTCCGCCTTCCTGACTATCGCTAAAGCTCTTGATCTAAGGTCCTACCCCGTGAAGCAGCACGCCATACTATGGGAAGCTATTGGGGCTGGGAAATTCATGCCTGGAACAACAAGGAATCAGCACCTGAAGCATCCAGCTGTTAGATATGCTCACAAGGCACTTGCAAACACGCTCTTTGCAAGGAAGGAGACAACATATCTAACAGCAAGGGAAATAAACCTGATATACCAGGGAGTGTATGATATTGTAGGCACCACCAGAGATGGGAGACCTCTCAAGGCGCCAGAAAAATATCCATGCTATGTGTCTATGCTAATGGAGCAGCTCCTCTACTACCAAGGCTGGGTTCTGAGCAAGGTGAAAAATGGGAGAAGCCCACAGATCCACATTGGGGGAATTGTGACAGCTGTTCTTCTGGCTAGTGGAGTAGAACTTGAGGGATATGAAGATGATGCTCTTGAGCCACAATGGATTGATATAGCCTATCTCAAGAGAAGCCACTTCCTTGAAAAAAGCATTAGTGGAAAGCATGTATACACCTTCATCAAGGGCTTGATTACACCAGCAAAAGTCTGTCTCCCAAATCCAAGGCTTACCTCTTTCACCAAGAAGAACAACATCAGCTTCAATCCAAGTGATGATCAGCTTTACCAAGACGCCCCTATCCCTGGAGAGAGAGAACAAGACAGTGAGGAAGGAAACACTGAAGGGATTGAAGAAGAAGATGAAGAAGATCACCAAAGAGATGCTGCTGCTGGCACTGAAGGCCAAGGAAGAACCTATGAAGAAGATGAGCTTGAAGAAGAAGAAGTGTTGAGCTACAGTTCAAGGCAGTTCCACTTCAAACCTTTTAAAGCACCCATCCAAGGAAGCTCTTTGAAGGCTGCTCATGAGCACATCAATGTCCTCCAGAAATGGTGTAAATGGCAAGACAAAGCCATTAAGGGATTGGTGAAAATGGTTAAGAGGAAGTTCAAGAAAGACAAGGCGACATCAGCAAGAACTTCCCACCAAAGCCACACTCATGAGCACACTCCTGATCAAGAAGAGCATCTACAACAAGCTGAGCCAACTGAAGAGGAGGACGCTGTTTGGAACCCCCATGGAAGACATTCTTTCCATGCACAGCCAAGTGATCAATGGGGGACATGGGCACAACCAAGAGCTTCATCTTATGAGCCAAGTACCCATGTACCATCAGCTTGGGAACCAACTCCCACTCTCCTGAAGTTCAGGAGACATGGCAATGGGGTCAACAAGGGAACTCTTCTCAAGCATAGCAGCTATGGTCAAGCTGGGTTCAACCACCTCAAGAAGCAGAGCATTCCACAAAGGTTTATGAGAGGAGAAACAAGATGAGAGCTAGCAAGTCTCCTCAGACCTCTGGATCATCCCACCACTCCTACCACTGAACCAAGTACCACATCCTCTCCACTGTTTATACCATTGCATCTTTTTTAGTTTTGTATTATATTTTGTGCTTCTCTCTCTCATTTTTTTCATTACACAAGAGACTGTGTAATTTAAGTGTGGGGGAGAGATTTGGGGTTTGACTTTGTGTTTTGTTTTCTTAGATTTTCTTTTTCTTTCACTCTGAGTCTCATGCATACCATGCATTCATGTAAGGCATAGAAAAACACAAAAAATCGAAAAATTTGAAACATTTTGCATTTTTGCAAACAAAAAATAAAGCATGTAGCTGCATTTCATTCTTCTAGGATTGAGTCTAGTGTTGACATATAGGTTGCATTCCATTTGCATAGGGCATTATGATGAGTTTTCCTTGTAAAGTGCTTAATGTTTAGAGATGATTTCAGTGCTTAAGTGGCTAGTTGTTTGATGTATACATATGATTGCTAGAAGTTAAGGCTGAACCATGCTTAGATTGCTAGATTTGGTCTTCTCATCTGATTCTTAAAGCACTTGTTCTCTGAAAATCAACTCTATCAACTTGAACTTTAATTTGGACTTTTAATTATCATGTCTTATGCATTGAAAAGTGAATTCATGGCTACCATATACATATTTGGATCATCTTTTTCCTTTCTATCACTCTTGTTGATCCAAAGAGCTGATCCTCATACTTATGGGACAGTTACATCCACACCCTTAACCAAAACCTCCTTTTGAGCCTAAACACTATTGTGAGGCCTTTGCATTGCATTTTCGATTTTGTCATGGCAAAAAGTGTTAAGAATAAGGCTGGCAATGATTAGCTCTCTTGTAGATATCAGCTTGCATCTTGAGCTTGATTCTAGAATAGGAGTTTTGGGTCTAAAAAGGTAGTGTAAGTGGTTTGAACTTCATGTGTATATGTTTTGGAAGATAAGGAAAAGATCTGAAATGGTAGAAAAGGGGAAACAGTCTAGAATTGTGGTTAAGTAAAAGGAAGAAAAAGCTCTAAGTACAAAGAAGAAAGGCGCCAGCAACAAAGCTCAGAAAGGTCCAAAGGAGAAAAATCAGACCAGGAGCAATCCACCAAAAGTGATGAAGGTGCCAATACAATAAAGAATAGCAAGTCCAAACCAAAAAGAAGCAACCACACAAGCAAAAAGAAGAAGTTTCCTCAGCCATGGAGAAGGGTAAAGGGTATAGTTTAGGAAAGGGTAGACTTCGGGGTTCACTTTTGGGTTTAGAAGTGCTTAGGATTCATCTTTGGGTAGAAGAAAACTTTGATTTGCATGCATAAGTGTGCTTTTACCTTTAGCATTTTGCCTAAGATGAAATGCTTTTCATTGAGTGATCCCTTATGTTTAAAAAATGAGATCATTTTTATCGCATGACCTTACCCTTTCAACCAAATGTCTTGACTTGATGTGCATAAGCATGATTCATGGTTCTGTTCTTAATTTAATGTTAAAGAGTTGGTTGATTTGAGCATTTGCTTAAGTTGAGATTTGAGATCATTTTGAAACATGATGAGCATGGCTAGGTTCTTTAAAGTATAGCTGATTATGTTTGCATCCTACAACTAGGCACTTAAGCATTAATACCATATATTTACTTTTACACTTTTGGAATCTGAATGCCCACCTTCAAACATCACTCTCCCATTTGTTCTTATTTGCTTGAGGACAAGCAAAAGGCAAGTGTGGGGATGTTGATATCTCTTGTATTTACACCATTTAGGACTGCATTTAGTACATGTTTTGGTTCTCTTTTGCATGTTTCCCCTTAGTTTTTCTCCTATTTTCTTCTCCTTTTAGACTTCGGTTGCATTTAGGATATATTTTGCATTTTTCTTGCATTTTGGATGTTTTTAGCTGCTTTTAGAGCTAAAAGGAGCTTGGAGGAGCTTTGGGGATGATTCAGGATGCTAGCGGGATCAAAGGGAGCAAAAGGGATCAAAGCAGACAACCTCTACAAAGGTTTTCAGTTAGGGCACGAAGAACATCGATCATGGGAGTGACCGATACCAGATTTTCGGTCACAAGCATCGATCATCAGGCGACCGATATGAGCACATAGATCAACAGCATCGATCAGAAGTGATCGACACAAACGCCCCGGATGAATTTCGGTCACCACATCGATCAATGCCCAGACCAATGGGATTTACATCGATCACTAGCATCGATCACCTATGACCGATGTAATCCCAGTCCAAACCTGTTTTATTTTCACTTTTACCATTACTCTAAGGCTTCCTTCTCTAGGCTAAAAATAGCCTCTTTTACAAGTCTTGTCAATTTACTGTTCTTAAGCATTTTCTTTAAGTTTGTAAGACAAATCCTTTGCTTCGTTTAATTTATATGAGTATTTGCCTTTAATCGTTCATTATTCTCTCTTCTAATCATGATTAACATCCTTTTCCTTTGTGATTTGGTGTTAAACATGAGTATTAGTGAGTAGTTTGCTTAGAGTTTCTAGATGTGGTAGATTCGGGGAATTTGAGACTTGATTAGCGCTTGTTTAGTGCTTCAGTTTATGGGTTCCTCTCTATTAATCTGTTATTAATGCTAGATTTGTGTTGATCACACTTATCTAGGTTGTTAGCTTTCTCTTACGCCCACCAAGTGTTTGATGAAATGCTGATCTTGTTTAATAGAGGATTTGCTGGCCTTGACTCAAGAGATTGACTGTTTGAGGAGCATTTTGACTGAAATAGAGTTGTTTATTAATGCTTGCTTAATGTTTTAGAACTAATGAGAGTTAGTTCTTGTTAAGATGTTTAGCAAAAGGCTATTTTACAAAAGATTGGATCAAGCTTGCTTGATTGTGAACTCTATGTCTAGAAATCACCATTGCCTGCTTGTTTGCTTGATCAATGTAGTTTGAAACAGCCTTAGTTAGTCTATCAATTCCCCAAAGTCAATAACCACATCTAGGAACTTGCCTTTCTCTTATTTGAATCTCGGATTTGCTCTGTTTTACTTGCTCAGTTTTGTTTAATTTGCCTTTGTCTTTACTCTCTTTGCTGCTTGATCATATTAGGATATTAGATTGGTTGCTTAGGCCACAAAAATACTTTTCTGCTTGCGTGACTTAGAGATTTTTACTTTCAACTCTTCTGTTTTCAACTATAACCCATTTGGATTGATAAAAACCCTATGTTATACTACAACTGACTAGTACAAGCTTGGGTGATTGAATCAAGACCTCAAAAATCTTGTATCACTTCCCGAAATTGGTCTAATCCCTTAGAATTCCAACTTCGTACCTCGTCTCTCAAACCGCACACGGCCCCGGTGGCAGTCAAGAGTTGCCTTGTACTTCCCGAGCCAGTCCATGCCCAAGATCACCTCGTGATTGTTAAGGCTAACAATGACTAGATCTACCGGCATTTCTATGCCCGCGATGCTTACCGGCAAGTCACAGACCTCCCATAGAGGACATGGCTTGACCACCGGCGGCTGGGACTATCCCAAAATCGTTCCTCGATCATCTTTGCAACCTCCCTTTTCCAATCATGTCCAGGCTCACAAAGCTATGTGTTGCCCCGGAATCAAACAAGGTGTGTGTTAAAACACCACCAATATCCAGAGTCCTTACACATTCATTCCAGAATGCTAATTTCCTACCCTTTCATCCCGATGCGATGCAATGCTCGTATGTAAAAGGACGGCATAGTGACTTACCAGTGATCGCGCTGAAACTACCAGCCTCGCCGGTTTCTTTCGTCAGCTCGTACACACGCGGCGCCACATCCGGCCTCTTGCCTTGGGATGATTGGCCATTGTCTCCGCGGTTTCTCTTTTGTTCCATCTGTCTTTCCACTTGCAGCTTCGAGCATTCTCTTTTGAAGTGCCCAGCCTTTCCGCAATGGTAGCAGGATCTTACATTATCCTTGGTCACTTCGCCTTCGTCCATCCGCGGACAGATTTGGATACCATGGTCCATACTGCCCCACTTAGCACACGCTCCCATTGCCTTCCAGCAATCCCCACCGTGCCTTTTCCCACAACTCGCGCATTCACCGCGCCTTACAAATGACTTCAGGCGATCATCCCCATGATCTCTTTTCCTCTTGCGGTCATCTGGCCTTCCACTTGTGTTTGATCGGGATATCTCCCTTTCCTTATTCTCTTCCGCGAGGTTAGACTCAACCATCGCAGCCCTCTTGACCAACTACAAGACAGTACTGAAGGTGCAAACCGAACAGTCAGTACGCAGCTCCACCCTTAAGCCACGAAGGAACCAACGCAGTTGAACAGATTCGTCCTCCAGCTCCCTTCCCACATAGCGTCTCAACCGGTTAAATTCTTCCTCAAACTCACGCACTGTCCTGCGCCCTTGCGACTGATCAAGGAAATCACCCTCAAGTCTATCCCAAGCTTCAGACAGAAAGAACTTACGGCTGAATTCAACCTCAAAGTCTCAAAAGGTCTCAATGTGCCCACCCGTGCGCTTGTTAACCGAGAGCCACCAGTTATGTGCATCACCTTCCAGAAAGTGAACTGCGATGTCCTTTTTGTAATCCTCCAGGCAGCTGGTGGAACTAAAGTTCCTTACCAGCCAACTATTCCATTCATCCGCCTCTATCGGATCAGCACATCTCTTGAAGTGCCTTGTCCTAAGTCGTGAGATATGCTCCAGCAAGCTTAGGTAATACACCTTTCGAACAGTCTTAGGCGGCGGCTCTATCTCAACCACATCCGCTTGTACTTCAACCCGTGCATCATCCATGGGCAAGACAGCACGTATCCTAACCGTTTGCCCAATTGTCGGGTTATCAACCGATGCAACCGCTTGGGATATTGTTGCCATCTACTTCATCACGGTTTGTAGCGCTGCCCATATCTGTCCCACAGAAGGCGTCAAGGTCTGATCAGCCACACCAGCAGTATTATTGTTTAATCCGGTTTCTTGGACTGAAATGTGTACCGCGTGAGAGGATTCACCCATCTCTTCATCGGTTTCCTTCTCGCAGTTGTTAGGATCCGTCTCCCGAGTATGGCCATGAGTGACGGTGACCGTGGGTATATATCCGGTTTGTCCACTCACAAGTCCGACTGGATTGTTCACTAGGTTCACGCCATCAACCGCCATCAGACTCGGTTCCGCTGGTCCATTGTCCTTCTTGGATTTTCTGCTTTTTTCACTCTTCCCCATTTTGCTTCTTCCCGCCTGAGATAGAACAAGTAAGAATCACCTAACAAAGCCCAAAATCTCAACGAGTCTAAGCGAGCAAGGCCTAAGTGAACCTAGCACAAGACTCTATAGCCGGGTAAGTGGCATTCCCAAACCCAACAGAAAACTGTCATAGGAGAAAGCATGCTCTGATACCAATTTGAAACACCCCATCCCAGATACTAAGTCCGAGAGGTTGTTCCCACTCGGATCAGTAAGTGATCCAAGCCCATTCAGTCCGTTTTAAGGGTTCATTCTTTAAATGAGTTTATTTATCCGATTATTCTGAGATTCATAAGTAATAGAGTCAATATGTAAAGAGATTAAATGATAAACTAGATTTTTATTTATATAACAAAGGATTCGATACAATTGCTAGAGTCTGCACTATAGGCTATTACAATGTTTGATCCTAGTTTATCCAGTCTATCACCACCCATCCTTCCTAGCCCTTGTCTCGCGCATCTAGGCCAAGTCCTTCCCACGATCACCATCCTTTCCTGAAATCAATGAGGCGTAAGTATTCCAACTTTTACTTAGTTATACATAATCGTCTATCAATGACAATATGTTCCCATCCCTTAAGATTATCCCGTAGAAATCCCTTAATCATCCGGCTATCTTGGAAAACCCGAGTTTTCTCTCGACCGCAGTAATGTCTTGGCGGATTCTGTCCGATCTCCAAGCCGCTTGCTGGATCCGTGAGTACCCGAGTCCACCAGAAAGCTGATCCCTTCCAGCCGTATTCGACTGTATACCATAATCATAACCGTTCACCAATAACTGCGACTTGGGGGGGGGGGGGGGGGGGGGGGGGGGGGGGGGGGGGGGGGGGGGGGGGGGGGGGGGGGGGGGGGGGGGGAATAGCCGAGATTATCGAGAACCGTCCTGACCAGCCGCGACAGACTGAAGTCTTAGTCACGCATCCTAGATCCGACCATCTAATAATCGATCTATCGACATCGACAAGCAGATATAAGAATATGACCGATGAAAAAGAGAGTCTGGCCGAATAACAGCATAACCGTCCCATACTGTCTCGGCTATAGCATATAGTTAGGGATTTTCCTGGCTAAGTTACCCGGCATCGCACTCACCTTTGCCGTACGTTCGATTGGTTCAGTGTGTTTCTCCCGATCCTTGTCCGCAGAAGACTCCATCGTTTGAACGTCCCTCCGTAAATTTCTCTCTCGAGATTCCTTACTCGCAGTCTGGCGATTCCCTCGTTCCTCGACAATCGCTAAGTACGTTCGTCGTTATCTCATTTCTCCCTCGGCTAATCTTCTTCTCTCTCGGATATTTTTCTGCGTTTCCAGGAAAAATCCCGTGAAAAGATTGTGTGTCAGCGAAGAAGATGACCGCGGGCTATTTATAGGATTTATGCCCATAACAATTTTATTAAACCGTCGGGTGCTACGTCCCCATTCGATAATGGTCATATCCGTTCAGACATAACCGTGCCACACACTTAGTACGTGCAAGATCATTCCCTTATCCGAACATTCTCTCGCCAGCCAACCAGCTGACTCAACTAATTGACCAGCTAGCTTGACTACCTGACCAGCTAGTGATGATAGTTCCCGAGCTGATTCAACCAACTAACACTCCGTTCAGCTGGGCCGAGCTCACCATCAGTTACCCGAGCTGGTTTAGCTCGGTCCTTCAGCTCATTTTAGCTCGGGTATTTGATCTTAGCTCGGTCTTGTTTATACTAGCTGACTGGAAACATCCTGAGCTAGTTTTTTCTGACCTTCTTCAATCTTCTACTCTTTTCATCGGCTAAGTCCCTAACTTTCCCAGACTTAGCCCTTCCTTTTGGGCCATGGAACGGATTACTTCGTTTTATCCGACAAGTCTTTCCCCATTTTCGACCATGACCCAGCCCAACGAACCTAGCGAGGTTTGGGGCCGTTACACAATCCAGCCAGCCCTGACCTACCATAGGGGTACTGAGGCTCCCGCTCCTCTGTCAATAATTGGCTTAACGGAAAAAGACTCTTCTGATTCATCTCCACAATATCTCTTCTTGATCGGACTTAAAGCCCTCCGTGCATCCTGCAAAATAGGACAGTCCTGGAACACATCAACCTCCTGACGCTGTCTCTTATTGATACCATTTCCTTCCATAGCAAAATCCATAAAGCCATCAACACATTCATCCTCTCAGAGCTTTCCTTAGGCACGCCTGAGAAAACGAAATCTTAGCATGTTTAGTAATAGAGGGTTCAGATGATCACCCATTTGCTTATCATGAGCATTATTGTCGACCATACCAGTAGCAGTAGGGACAAAAATTGGGGTTATTACAAGATTCCTACAACCAGAGGATCCTCCATCTCCAAGGTGAGCGCCAGCAGCCTTTCAAGGTCCATCTCCCATGTTATCATCATCTCCATTGTCTGGGCCATGGGCATCATCATCATCTTCCAAGCGCATATGACAGTCCTTCTTCTCATGAGAGAGAAGACCATAGCCAGAGCAGAATTTCCAAAGTCCTTCATACTTGAAATGGAGGATAGAGTTGAGTCATGCCTTAAACTGAAAGTTACGCTGGAACCAAAGTGGCTGATCAATGTTCCATAGTAATTGAACACGGACAAAATCAACCCTAGATGAGGACTCATCAAAGTCGATTTCAAAAACTGGGGACAGAATTTCGCCAATATAGATGACCATCGGTCCTAAAAGAAATTGAAAAGGAATACCATTAATCTGGATCCAGAGGAGATGATTTTGCACTCTTCTGCTGGGAGATTAGGGGTCCAGTGATGGACAGTTATCATCCACACAGCAAAAGATCACAGAGCCCATCGGAGGACCAGGTTCATGGTTTTGTCAGATTGAAACACGAACTGGATCGTGTTTGGACCCATAAGACGACCAGTAATAGACGAATCGAGACCCCAAATTACTGGAAATTGGGAGATCATCATTCTCAGATTTTGCTTCCTTGGATTTACTGGAACCACCACGACCGAGAATTGATTGGATCTTGCTGCATGTGCACAAAACAAAGATGACAAAGAAACAGGTTCATCATCGATGCATAAATTGATATTTTGCATTCTGTTTCTGAGATTGTCACTCATTTTGTGGATGGTAAACAGAGAAATTGTGAGATAGAGATTTAAATATAGAGAAATCTTCGTTAAATATGAATTTGGCCAAGGTGGTTTCCATTTAGAGAAAGTGGAAGTGGGAAAGTGGAAACCAAAACCACTGGAAATCGTGAATTTTGAGGGCAGTGGAACAAAACTGTCACTAAGTGGACAAGAAAATCGGTCAACTAAAGACTGACAAAAACTCTGACGGTGAGAGAAACCGTCAACAAAAATCGTCAACATGAGTCTTATGGCAATAAATTTCAACAAGATGTTGCAGAGAGTTGAAAAAGGTCAGAATCGAATACTTAGATTGGGGAAAACTATTTGATGGAGACCATTAGAATAATAAAAAGAATCTTTAGTGTCATGAAGGTTTTGATCATTTCAGAAATGAGTGTCCTATGACTAAAAGAGAAATTGAAATAAGGTGAGTACCGAGGATATGGATGTATCAAAAGCGAATGTCCTAACTCTTAAAAAAAGAAAAGAAAAGGTCATTTATGGTTTTTAATGACAGTGAATCTGAAGAAAAAGTTGCTCAAGATAAATAATTTATGTTAAATTTTATAGCTTTCACCGCGTATGATGCATAACATTTGTCTAATTATAATGTGATAAAGAAAGCAATTTTGATCCCAAGAAGAACTACAATGATATGTACAACAAAAACATGGAATTAAAAACCAAAAGAATAAAAATAGAATTGATCAAAGAAAAAGCCATGATAAAATTTCAAATGTATACCCTAGAACTTGAACAAATCAATCTCTCAGAGAGAAGCAAAAGAGTCAAAGAAAAAACTGAAACTGAGCAACATAAACTCTGAAATGACTTAGATGCTAAAAAGGAGAGAAACCATATAGTGGAGGCAAATTCTAAATGAATAATGGAGGCATGTGCAAGAAAAGAAGAAAAGCCAAAAATTTGATGTATGAGTTGAATGGCAAGCACAATAAAATTAGGATGCTGAACACATGAAAAAATAATCTTGATTCAATTATATCCAGTGGAAAAGCTCCTAAAAAGAACTAGGGTCTTGGTTAGTGGTGTAACAAAGTTTGCTCTAAGTTTTTTCAATAGCATGTCAAATTTTGTTCAAGACTTTATGTTTTGACACACACCTATAAGCAAGTAATAGTGTATGGTGATGGGATTGGCCCGATGGTTGTTCAACTCTTTCGGCTTACAATCGTTGGATGGGGCTATGGAAGGAAGTGGATCGAGATGGGTGATAAACATTTTTTTTGCAAGGGTGAGTATGCAATGAGACTATCAAACTCAAATGCAAGACAGGTTGTAGCACAGTATGCAAGAGAGAGTCAATCCACACCTAGAAAGATAGAAAAAGCAAGGAGAATGCAAGGACTATGCAAATATAAGCGAAACAAGAAAGGTTTTGAGAAAATCTCTAAAAACTAGATGCAGCAACTAAATGGAATGCAAACTATTTTAATATTACCAGGAATGATCAAACTACCATGAGGAACAAACAAAATAATTAAAGGACAAAGCTATAAATTACTAAAATTCGACTAGTGGATCGACCATGGGATCGACCACTAGATCGAGCAATAACAATCAATCTCATCTAAAAATGCAAGAACAGTAAAACAAACGACCAGGATGCTATCAAAGATCAAGCGAATGACGAGAGAAGATGTAAAGATGCTAAAAGAGAGGGCCTAGGGTTGAGATTCATGGTCAGGGGTTTCAAAGGTCTGAACTTGGGTTGAAAACTTTAAATCGACTCACTTTGTGAGAATCTCTAAGCCTTGAAAACTAAGCAAGATCTATTTGTGGCTTTCAGTATAGATCACTCCTTCATCATCTCCTCCAAACCCATGGCTTTTGGTGGAAAGAGAGGTTGAAGGGAATGGAAAACAGATTTCGAACGAATGGCTTAACTAGTCCCCCAAACTTCCATGGCTTTTGGGAAGGGGTAACTAGTCTCTAGGGTGTGATCTTCAGAGGTCCCTGAATCCTGTCAAGGTAAGGAACCTCTTGGATCATAAAGCTCTTGGCGTGAGAGTCTTTAAGCTTTGAGAACTCGACACCCTAGAAGAGATAGCCATTAAAACACTAGAAAACCCCAAGATCGAAACCCTTTTAACCCCTTAAATCCTCTCAACCCCGAACCCAAATGAACTACTCACTACACATAAGATAAATCAAG
Organism: Thlaspi arvense; assembly: GCA_911865555.2. NCBI lineage: Eukaryota > Viridiplantae > Streptophyta > Magnoliopsida > Brassicales > Brassicaceae > Thlaspi > Thlaspi arvense. The sequence continues at coordinate 21,510,539 of OU466860.2, forward strand.
AAAGGCATGGAGAAAGAAACGATGAACATGAAAAGAAAACTAGATTAAACTAAAAAGATTCGATTACAAAAACAAGAAAAAGTCAAGGTTCGACAATGGTGGATTATCTGCAAAACCAGAGAGAAAAACATAAAAAGATAAGGATGAAAAGTTGTGTGTGAAAAGGACGTCGCCGCCTTCCCAAATGGCGAAAACAAGTCGATGGTCCCCCCTCGCTAGCGGCCAAAAGCGGTTGAAAGGACAGAGATCGACTCTGGGATCGAACGGCTCTCTCGATCATCTTCGGATATCGTGTCTTCAACTCGATCTGGGTCTCGATCATCTTCGACGGATCGAGTGTTGCATCCGATCTTGGTATCGATCTTCAGTTGGATCGAGTGGTGTACTCGATCCAGCTCTCGCTCTGCATGGCGTCATTTACGTCCGTACCGTTTGATCGATTGCTTCACTCGATATTCGTCTCGATCAATCTCCTTGGATCGCCTGGTCTTCTCGAGCTTCTGGTCGATCTCACCCTAGATCGACCTGCCATGCTCGATCTGTTCCTCGATCTCTGGTCCTTAGCAAATATTCGAGCTTCCACGAACCGCCACAACAGCTTCAGCACGTCCACGAACCTCCACGACTCCAAAGTAGCCAGAAACAACCTGAATGTGATGCAAAATGCAAGGAACATGCGTATGCTGGTGCGAGAATGCTCTAGGACTCTAAGTGATGCAATCTAGTCTAAAATGTGATGTAAATGCATGAAAAGCTAACTAATGTGTATGCAAAATGTATGTAATATGCAGTAACATCAACTCCCCCAAACTTACTTCTTGCTTGACCTCAAGCAACAGAAAATAAGTAAGGAAGAGAGGTTTAAAGAAAAACGAATGGGGGTTTAAGCTTCTTGCAAAGGTGCCTTTCAAATGAATCAATCTCAATGTCCTAGTTGACAGTTATAAAATGTTATGCACACACTCTTACTCCAAAGAACTTAGCCATACTCATCACACAAAAAAATTCAGATCATGACTCTCCTATTCCTAACAATCAAAGAAACTCATCCTTTAACATTCATTAACATCCAAACCATGAATCAAACTTATGCACTTTAAAGCGAAACACATTTGGCTAAGGGTGTAGGTTATGAGCATTGAATGATCTCATTTGAAAAGGTTTTTCAATTAAAACAAGGGTTTCTCTAAAAAATGGCAAGAACTTTATGCATAGCTAAAGGTGAAGGCAATTGATGCATACATGATCAGATTCTCATCTACCCATGTAAACTAACAATGATCCTAAACCCCTCTCATTTATTAACTTTCATCCTCACTCACCACTTAGAATCTACCTTTTTTCTTCTCAAAGCTTAGCATTCCCCAATTCGAAACAAAAACATTTTTAAACTCTTTAGGCTAGTGAAAAGGTTTTGAAAATAATTTTGCTTTTTAATTATTTCTTATTCGTAGCTCTCTTATTTATTTTTTTTCTTTTTTCTCTCTTTTTTTTTTATTTTTATCTGGCACTTAGGCTCTTTTTCTTTTTTCTTTTTACTTTTATTCGGGAGAGCTACCTCCTGAAATTTATTAGAGCATATATATGGTTTTTAAACACAACCTTGCACTTAAAACCTATTTCTTTCTTTTAAACACCAAACTCTATGAAACCGAGAACAAATAGATATGAAAACAATCCCAATGATCCCCCAAACTTATCATAAGCCTAATCCTAGCTTTAAAAGGCAAAGCTAGCAATCATATGAGAACCAAATCATGTCGCCTAAACCTAACACTCTATGCTAAGTTCAAAACCAAAAGAAGAACGCCTCACAATGATGTCACACAAGAAATATTTGGCTTCAAAGAAGGGTAAGGGTCAAGGTGGGAGTTCTACTTAGGCTCCCAAAGAGTGGTAAAAAGGAAGAAGAGAGCCTAAATATTTTAAAATCCATGTGTTCATTTTCAAATGCATAAGGATGATAATTAAAATTTCAGATTAAGGTTTTCACTTATTAGGACAAGTTTCAAATCATGAGAGTTCAATTCAAGTCACGAAAATCATAGCAAGTTATCCAAGCATGGTAAGAACTTACTTTCAAAGTATAAGCAAAGCATTAGAGAACTACTAACTAGGGCATTGAAACAATTCATGAGTATAAAACACCTTTTTAAGAAACTTTAACCCCTTATGCAAATGCAAACAACCTAGATGCTAAGAGAAACTCTAGACTCAATCCTAACATGTTTTGACAAGATGAATGCAACTACATGAATCTTTGAAAAAATTTAAAAAATTTTACCAATTTTTCATGAACTAAAGACTCAAGGATGCTAAAGGAAAATAAGATCAGAAAACACATGTCAAACCACACATGTACTCCCCCAAACTTGCTTGACACCGTCCCGGTGGCAAACACATTCGAAGGAGTACTAACACACAAAGCAAAAAGAAGAAAATATGAATGGTTATGTACAATGGAAGAAGGTTGTTACCTCTGGTCTAGTCTCGGCTGGAACTTGAGGATGTTCCAGAGGAGCTAGAGACTATTGTTTTGCCCTTGTCGGTTGGTTCTTGGAGAGAAACGCGCGCCGGCTGAATGTTGTTGCCTTGGGTCTCGCGGATGACAACTCCACCGGTGGAGAGCCTCCTCTTCTCGGGTTGGTGAACCTCCTCACTTGTATCTTTCTTAGGTGAGCCTCCTTGAAGTGCCTTGACCTTCTTGGCAAGTTTCTTGAGCATTTTGCCTTGCCACTTGTTGATTTTCCTTTGCATCTCCACAACGGATGCTAGGAACTTCTCTGTTTTTGTTCTCGGCTCAAAGTCTAACTTGGGAAGGGTGTAGGCTTCGGGCATCTCATCTTCCGTGGCTGGAGACTCGGACCTTTGACGAGGAGCAATCGCTGGGGCAGGCGGTCCTCCTAGAGGAGCAAAGCACTCCTCTTCCGTTGGCAAGAACTGGATGTTCCCAACACCAAGCAGCTCGGTCTCGTCTTTGTTTGGTAGGATGCACACTCTCTTCTTGTTTTCGTCGTCTATGAAGAGGTAGGCGTAGAACCCTTCTGCTGGCGTGCGTCCCAAGCTGTCGGTATTCCTCATGTAGGCCTCATCCATGAAAGCTCTGGCTGGTACATGTGCGAAGTCATGTATAGGCACACCAGCTTGCAAAAATAGAGGAGTGAGGAAACCGCCAATGAAAGAGGAAGTTGCCTTGCACCGCAAGGCATAAGCCTTGTATTTCACCAAGGAGGCAGCAAGCACACATCCGTTGTTCATCTCGTCGCCGAGCTCATCCTCCATAGGCTCGTCATTCTCATCCGGGTCACACACCAAGTGCTTCACGCCTTGGAACAGGAAGCAAAGCTCGGTCTTTGTGACCGTGGGAGCAACTGATCTTCCGCTAAACGTGTTGGCGATCAGCTTCAGAGTGTACCTCAGCACCGGGCTTCTCACTCTCTTGATCTTGGCGGTGTTGGCTTTGTAGTCCTTGTTGCTAATCAGGTCCCAAAAATTATTAGCTCGCTTGGAGGAGGGAAACTCGACCTTGGTGGCATCCGCGTTGAGGCCATACGCTTGACATAGCTTGGGGATGGAGAGGCTGTAGGCTTGACATCCAACCTTGAAGGAGATGCGACCTTGTGAAGGAACGGGTGTGCTAGGATTCTCGTAACGGAACTCCAACGTGGCAAGGAAGTCTATTGTCACTTCTGGAATGGTTGGGTAATCCATCCATGATAGACATCTTAGGCTAATGTTCTTGAGGAGTTGGTCGAAATCCCCAAGAATCCCTAGCTTGAACAGCAGCTCCCGATCAGCAAACTTGGTAGACTCAAACCGAAGCCTTTCAAGCCGTTTCTTGTCCCTCTTCTCATCCTTACTCCATCTGACCCTCTCTTGAACAGCCACCTCTTGTCCTTCTCCCTCTTGTGCTGTCTCTTCTCTTGTTCTTTTGGGGGCCATTGTATCTGAAACAAATTTCTCAAGAAGTTTGATAAGCAAAACGGCGGTTTGATGAGAGAATAAAAGAGGAGAAGGAGAAAGCTTATAACTACTACCCTAGAATTTTGGAGAATTAATAAAAATTATAGCTAAATAAAGGAGAATCAAATCTTTAGATACTAGAAAATCTAGAATTATTCATTTTACTTAGCTAAATTTTAAAAATCAAAAGAGCCCTATCATCTAGAACAATATCTTGCGAATTTATAGGAAAATTTCCTAAAGATAATTCATTAGACTCTGAAAATACCTTTGCAAGAATGTTAAACAACTTTGCTACCCTTTGAAAACCGAAAACTCTCACTCTCTTTGTTTAAAATTTTCGAGAAAACAAGAATGAGAGGGTGAGAAGTTGTTGAAACATATAAAGACTAGCAAAAGGCAAAACCATGGGTAGTAAAGGTGGTTTTCTGACAAAGTCTTGGTCAAGGCACATCTTTCATGGTCAAAGATGCTTGCCTTGACCAAGTTTTGAATTTTAAAATTAGAGGGAAAAGAATAAAGGAGGGAAAGAAAATGTTACCTCGGCATGAGATCGAGTCCGTTTGGTCGATCTAGGACTCGATCTCATGTCCATAATGGCTTATCGAGAGGGTTACTCGATTTGAGACTCGATTGATGATGAATCGAGTCTTGGATCGATTGGCTCCCTCGATCGTAGAGATGTTGGCTCCACGGCTAAGTTCTCATGATCGAGCTTCGTCCTCGATTTGGGGGTCGATTTGGCATAGATCGAGTGATGGATCGAGTCGAGTGATCGATCTGTTTTCAACAGATTTTGCCGAGAGAAATTAGATCGGTCGATCCATATTGGATCGATCGATCCATTTTCGTCAAGGTCGATCTTATCACTCGTTCTCGTCTAGATCGACTAGCTCCTCTCGATTCACTGACTCGATCTAGCAAATATCGAGTCAGGATCAGTCGATCTAGCACTCGATCTCTAGCCTTTTCTTAACCCCTATCGCATCTTTTGGACTTCAAGATCATGGTTTAGACTCCTCATACCTGTTCCTATACACTTGCAAAATAAAAACATAAAACTGAAAGAGAAAGAAAGCAGAAATATGTACAGGATAGACATGGGAATGCCTCCCAAGTGCGCTTTCTTTAACGTCTTTAGCTAGACTTTACTTGGTTTAGGCGGATGGTGGGTCTGGGAGAAGCACCGAGGTACTGTCCTTGTTATAGCTGTTTGCCAAGTAAGGCTTGACTCTGTGTCCATTGACGGTGAATGCACTGCCACTTTTTCCCATCAATGTAACAGCTCCATAAGGCAACACTTCTTGGATCACAAACGGCCCGCTCCACCTTGACTTCAGCTTTCCCGGGAAGAGTTTGAGTCTTGAGTTGTACAGCAACACTAAAACTCCTTCCTTAAGCTCCTTGGCAACCAACTTCTTAGTCCGCTCCTTGTATATCCGAGAGCTCTCATAAGCGTTCAGTCTTCACTCGTCCAGTTCATGTAGCTGAATAAGGCACCTCTCTTGAGCAGTCTTGAGGTCAAAGTTCAGCCTCTTCACAGCCCATAACGCACGGTGTTCCAGCTCAACCGAGAGATGACAGCCCTTGCCATAGAGTAGAGTGAAAGGGGTTGTACCAATCGGTGTTTTGAAGGCGGTACGGTAAGCCCAAAGAGCGTCGTCCAGCTTCACTGCCCAGTCTTTCCTTGTTGCTCCGACGGTCTTCTCCAGTATAGCCTTGATTTGCCGTTTGGAGACTTCCACTTGACCGCTTGTTTGAGGATGATACGGTGTAGCCACCTTATGCTTAACGCCATACTTTCTCAAAAGGTTCTCAAAGACCTTGTTTATGAAGTGGCTTCCTCCATCGCTTATAAACACCTTAGGTACCCCAAACCTCGGGAAAATGATGCTCTTGAACAGCTTGATCACCACCTTAGAGTCGTTTGTAGGGGAAGCAACAGCCTCAACCTATTTAGAGACATAATCCACTGCTACTAAGATGTATTTGTTGCCATATGAAGAAGGAAATGGCCCCATGAAGTCTATGCCCCACGCGTCGAACACGTCAACCTCGAAGATGGGAACCTGAGGCATCTCGTTCCTTTTAGTAATATTCCCTGCTCGTTGACATGCCTCACAGCTCTTCACAAACTCGTGTGCATCTTTAAAGATGGACAGCGACCAGAAACCGGCTTGCAACACTTTCGTGGCAGTTTTGAATGAAGCGAAGTGTCCTTCGTAGGAAGAGCCATGGCAGTGATAGAGGATGTCTCTAGCTTCTTCCTTCGTAACACACCTCTGGTACAAACTGTCCACTCCTCTCTTGTATAAGTAGGGCTCGTCCCAAAAGTAGTCACTAGCCTCTCTCATGAACCGCTTCTTGTGATAGCTGTTGAGATGTGTCGGCTCCTCACCACACGCTAAATTGTTCACGACACCAGCATACCACGGTAGATCCTCCTCTTTGAAACTCAACACCTCTTCGAACCACCCCTCTAGCTTTCCACAAACAGCCGTGGTGATCGCCATGAGTTGCTCTTCTGGAAGAGAGTCATCTAAGGGGAGAGACTCGTTGATCCTTAGCCGTGAGAGATGGTCAGCGACTCCGTTTTCTATTCCCTTCTTGTCTTTAATCTCCATGTCAAACTCCTGGAGCAAGAGAATCCACCTCAAGAGCCGAGGCTTAGTGTCCTTCTTCGAATAGATGTATCGCAAAGCCGCGTGATCCATGTAAACAATAGCCTTGGAACCAAGAAGATATGACCAAAACTTCTCAAAGGTGAACACTACTGCAAGCAACTCCTTCTCCGTAGTGGTATACCTTGTTTGCGTGTCATCCAAGGTTCTTGAAGCATAGTAGATCACGTGTAGCTTCTTGTCTTTCCTCTGACCAAGAACGGCTCCTACGGCGTAGTCACTAGCATCGCACATGATCTCAAAGGGTAGAGTCCAGTCTGGTGCTTGAACTATAGGGGCTGATGTAAGGGCTTCCTTGATGGTCACGAAAGCTCGCAAACACTCCTCATCAAACACAAACTCAGCTTCTTTGCACAACAACCGCGTAAGAGGGCGTGCAATCTTGGAGAAATCCTTGATGAAGCGCCTATAGAACCCGGCGTGTCCCAAGAAACTTCTGACTCCCTTAACGTTAACCGGCGGCTCAAGACCCATCATGACCTCCACTTTAGGCTGATCAACCTCAATGCCCTCTCTGATATCTTATGACCAAGCACGATCCCTTCCTTAACCATAAAGTGGCATTTCTCCCAGTTTAGCACCAAGTTTGTCTCTTCACAACGCTTTAGTACCCTGCAAAGATTCAACAAACACGCAGAAAAGGACGCACCATAGACAGAGAAGTCATCCATAAACACCTCTACCATCTCTTCTATTAGATCGCAGAAGATCGACATCATACACCTCTGAAATGTAGCCGGTGCATTACACAATCCAAACGGAATCCTTCGATATGTGAAGGTACCGTAGGGACATGTGAAGGTCGTCTTCTCCTGATCATTTGGGTGAATTGGTATCTGAAAGAAACCGCTATACCCATCGAGGAAACAGTAGTAAGGGTGATTAGCAAGTCTCTCAAGCATTTGATCAATAAATGGCAAAGGGAAATGATCTTTCCTAGTCGCAAGGTTAAGTTTCCTATAATCAATATACACCATATGACCAGTGATTGTTCTAGTAGGAATAAACTCATCTTTTTCATTCCTTATGACCGTGATCCCTCCCTTCTTAGGCACCACATGTACAGGAGAAACCCACGTGTTGTCACTTATGGGATAGATCATGTCAGCCTCTAAAAGCTTAAGGATCTCTTTCTTAACAACCTCTTTCAAATTAGGATTCAAACGCCTTTGATGTTCTTTAGAAGAGGCGTTCTCATTATCCAAGTGAATCCTGTGAGTGCAAAGCATTGGTGAAAGGCCCTTGATGTCACTTAAAGAGTACCCAATGGCCTTCCTATACTTTCTCAGCTTAGTCAAGAGCGAGTGCAACTCATCATCACTTGATTGGACCCCAAAATGATCGGAAGGTTTCTCTCGATCGTCGACTTGATTGTTTTTTCGGATCGATCATTCCTCTCGATCTGTCTGTCGATTGCTGCACCTGATCGAGTTGTGTTCTCGAGTTCCTTGTCGATCTGACTCCTGGATCGAGTGATAGAGTCGATCTCGGGGTCGATCTCTAGGCAGCAGCTTTCATCCTTCTTAACAATCTTCCTAGAATCCAGCAAGTTGACGTACTCCTGGGTCATCTGATCCACATAGCCAAACTTCCCTGGCTCCTTAGTCAGTGCCAGCTTTAGATGGTCTTCCTGAGCCAGCTCTTCTAACAACTCATCCGCTAAGGCATCCATCGTTTCAATGTAGAAAGCTTGCCCTTCTATGGTCGGCTTCTTCAGAACCTCATTGATATTGAAGTCCAGCCTTATATCCTTTCCCAAGTGCAAGGCAATCTTCCCGTTCTTGAAATCGATGATAGCCCCGACGGTTGCAAGGAATGGTCTTCCTAGGATGAGTGGATCCTTAGGCTCTTCATCCATCTCCAACACGACGAAGTCCGTAGGCACATTCACACCGCTGATTCGCACCGGTAGATCTTCAAGCAGCCCCACCGGTAGCCTCACACTCCTATCAGCCAGTACCAACGAGATCCTACAGTCTTTGAAACGAGTAAAGCCAAGCTTCTTAGCCACGGAATGAAGCATCATATTTATGCTAGCTCCGAGATCACAAAGGCAACTCTTGAACTCCAGAGGACCTAAAGCGTAGGGTATAGTGAAGCTTCCAGGGTCTCCCAACTTCTTAGGGACTATCTCCTTATGTATCACAGCACTACACTCTTCACTTAGTACAAGCACCTCCTTGCTTTCCTTATTCTTCTTCAGGAGAGTGTCTTTGAAGAATTTGGCGCATTTAGGCATCATTGCAAGGCAGTCAACGAGAGGTAGCTGGATCTCCACGTCCTTAAGATGCTTCTCAAAGAGGATTCTATGCTTCTCTATGCGTTGCTTCTTGAAACGGCCAGGAAAAGGCAGCTTAGGTACATACGGTGGAGGCACATAAGCATTCTTCTCCTTAGTAGTTTGCTCAGCTTTCTTTTCAGCAACTGCTTTGTCTCCTCTTCTTGGCCCTTGGATCCAGACATTGTCAAAGTTAATCTCATCATCAGCTGAAGGCTTACCTTCCCCCTCTTGAATTACAACGTCCTCGTTGTTCTTAGTATAGACCGGAGGTTCTAGCTCTTTGCCGCTTCTTAACGTGATGGCTTTGGCATACTCCTTAGGATTCTGCTCACACTTGCCCGGTAGGCTATTTTGACCACTTGTACTCGCTTTCCCCTTCTCTAGCTGCTTGATCTTGTTGTTTAAGTTGGTGATCTGAGTGGAGAAGTCAGTGAGAGACGAGTCTAGACGAGTGTTCATCTCGGCGAACTTCTGGTTTGTAGAGGCTTGCCCTTGTATCAGCTGTTGAAACATTGCCTGAACCGGATCAACCTGTTGTTGCATCGGCTGTTGCTGCTGAGGTGAAAAGCTCGGAGGGTAGTTAGGCGTATAACCCTTGTTACTTTGATGTTGCCCTTGGAAGTTGTTCTGCCCTTGACCTTGGAAACCACCACTCGGCTGAAAACCTTTGTTGTAAGGGATGAAAGGTTTTGCTTGCTGAGCAGGGTACACTTGGTCCTTAGGGTTGGCAACGTTGGTGCTTCGGTAGGAGAGATTGTTGTTCTGGTTGTAGCCTTGAGGTTTGTAGTTGTTCTGTCCCGCCACCCAATTGGCTACTTCTTGGCTCAACTCTAGCTCCTCTTGATTCTCATCCGCTTCACCAACAAAGTGAACATGTTTCAGGTTGGCTAACACCAGCTTATCTATCTTCTCATGCAAAGATTTCAGCTCCTTTTTGTGAGACTCTAGCTCGGATCCCATTGGTGCACGGTCATAATCCTCAGCGTAGTTGCCATCACTCAATGCCAAGTTTTCTATCAGGTCCATGCCCTCTTCTACCTCCTGACCCAGGAAGTTCCCTTTGCTAGCTGTGTCAAGCAACAACCTCATCTTTGGTGAAGCTCCGCGGTATATGGTGCTGAGTAGGGTCTCCTCGCTGAAACCGTGATGAGGACATTGGACCGTGTAGTCTTTGAAACGTTCCATTGCCTCGTTGAATGTCTTGTTGTTTCGCTGAGTGAAGCCGCTGATTTCGCTTCTCAACCGTGCTGTCCTGGTGCTAGAGAAGAACTTTGAGAGAAAGGCATTCTTACACTCGGCCTATGAGGTGATGGTGCCTTGTGGGAGGGTCTTCTCCCAATGCCTAGCCTTGTCTCCGAGTGAAAAGGGAAAGAGACGCAGCTTGAAAGCATCTTCGGATATGCCGTTGATCTTGATCATCCCACATACTTGCTCGAAGTTGTCTAGGTGCTCCAAGGGATCTTCCATTGCTAAGCCGTGGAAATTGTTGTTTTGCACCATGGAGATGAAACCTGGCTTAATCTCGAAGTTGTTGTTTTGTACAGGAGGAGGAGTGATCCCAAACCTATTGTGATGAGTATTGGGAGCATCTCCGGCTCCTATGATCCTCGGGGGTCTAGCCGCGTGTTGGGGGTTTCCATTGCCCCTTCCTACTGCCCCGTGAGCTGGAGGAGGTCCCTCTGGATGCTCGTGTTCAGCCATAGCTTCAAAGTCGACCAAACCGTGCTGAACAATCTCCTCAAAGGCTATGGCTTGTTCTCGTACTCTTCTTTGCCGTGAATGACCAAGCTGATGAATGTTGTCCAAGGGTTGAAGTAGATTGTTATCTCCCCTTGAACGAAGATTCATGTATCTGAGAACACACGTTTGAGAGTAGAATGATTAGTAACTAAAACAAGGTAAAGACTTAGTCTTTGCTAAGTCCCAAATCTCTATGTTTTCTAAACAATCCTAGGATGGCAACGGCGCCATTTGATAAACATTTTCTTTGCAAGGGTGAGTATGCAATGAGGCTATCAAACTCAAATGGAAGACAGGTTGTAGCACAGTATGCAAGAGAGAGTCAATCCACACCTAGGATGATAGAAAAAGCAAGGAGAATGCAAGGACTATGCAAATCTAAGCGAAACAAGAAAGGTTTTGAGAAAATGTCTAAAAACTAGATGTAGCAACTAAATGGAATGCAAACTATTTTAATATTACCAGGAATGATCAAACTACCATGAGGAACAAACAGAATAATTAAAGGACAAAGCTACGAATTACTAAAATTCGACTAGTGGATCGACCATAGGATCGACCACTAGATCGAGCAATAACAATCGATCTCGTCTAAAAATGCAAGAACAGTAAAACTAACGACCAGGATGCTATCAAAGATCAAGCGAATGACGAGAGAAGATGTAAAGATGCTAAAAGAGAGGGCCTAGGGTTGAGATTCATGGTCAGGGGTCTCAAAGGTCCGAACTTGGGTTGAAAACATTAAATCGACTCACTTTGTGAGAATCACTAAGCCTTGAAAACTAAGTAAGATCTATCTGTGGCTTTTGGTATAGATCACTCCTTCATCCTCTCCTCCAAACCCATGGCTTTTGGCGGAAAGAGAGGTTGAAGGACATGGAAAACAGATTTCGAACGAATGGCTTAACTAGTCCCCCAAACTTCCATGGCTTTTGGGAAGGGGTAACTAGTCTCTAGGGTGTGATCTTCAGAGGTCTCTGAATCCTATCAAGGTAAGGAACCTCTCGGATCATAAAGCTCTTGGCGTAAGAGTCTTTCAGCTTTGAGAACTCGACACCCTAGAAGAGATAGCCATTAAAACACTAGAAAACCCCAAGATCGAAACCCTTTTAACCGCTTAAATCCTCTCAACCCCGAACCCAAATGAACTACTCACTACACATAAGATAAATCAAGCAAGGCATGGAGAAAGAAACGATGAACATGAAAAGAAAACTAGATTAAACTCAAACGATTCAATTACAAAAACAAGAAAAACTCAAGGTTCGACAATGGTGGATTATCCCCAAAACCAGAGAGAAAAACATAAAAAAGATAAGGATGAAAAGTTGTGTGTGAAAAGGACGTCGCCGCCTTCCCAAAATGGCGAAAAACAAGTCGATGGTCCCCCCCTTGCTAGCGGCCAAAAGCGGTTGAAAGGACATAGATCGACTCCGGGATCGAGCGGCTCTCTCAATCATCTTCGGACATCGTGTCTTCAACTCGATCTGGGTCTCGATCATCTTCGGCGGATCGAGTGTTGCATTCGATCTTGGTATCGATCTTCAGTTGGATCGAGTGGTGTACTCGATCTGGCTCTTGCTCTGCATGGCGTCATTTACGTCTGTACCGTTTGATCGATTGCTTCACTCGATCTTCGTCTCGATCAGTCTCCTTGGATCACCTGGTCTTCTCGATCTTCTGGTCGATCTCACCCTAGATCGACCTGCCATGCTTGATCTGTTCCTCGATCTCTGGTCCTTAGCAAACATCCGAGATTCCACGAACCGCCACAACAGCTTCAGCACGTCCACGAACCTCCACGACTCCAAAGTAGCCAGAAACAACCTGAATGTGATGCAAAATGCAAGGAACATGCGTATGCTGGTGCGTGAGTGCTCTAGGACTCTAAGTGATGCAATCTAGTCTAAAATGTGATGTAAATGCATGAAAAGCTAACTAATGTGTATGCAAAATGTATGTAATATGCAGTAACATCAATGGGGATCAAACTAAGAGCCGTACAACTCTATTTGCAAGATCTTAGACGTGAGATGGGTAGAAAGATGGATCGATAGTCGCCACATGGTTTTATGTTCTTAAGTGTCTACAACTACAACTGAGGTTCAAGGTCCACGACTTTGGGGTTGCAGCATCAGAAATGAGTTGTTGAAGCATGGAGGAACATCAGTATGCTGCTGGTTTTGGGTTGCAAGGTCCACAAGATCTTCAAGGGATCCAAGGCTTATAAGGACAGCAAGGTCCACATGGTTTACAAGGAGCTTTGGTTCAAAGACCCTCGAGACCTATAGGTGCTGCAGATATACCATCAAGCTATGCTTCTTGGCAAGGTATTCTTCCACCTATGGAGACTAACCACTATGAGATAAAGATCAGCATGATTGCTTTGGTTTCAAGAAAAGATATTTGTCTTGCCTAATCAAGACCCTCTTGAGCACTTGGATCACTTTGAGAGGATATGTGTTATGACAAAGCTTAGTGAGTTTCAGATCATGGGTTGAATCTCAGATTGTTTCCATTCTCTCTTGGTGGTAGAGCTCAAATTTGGGAAAAGTCTTTAGCACAAGGCAGCATCACCACTTGGAAACAATGCAAAATTGCCTTCTTAACCAAGTTCTTCTCTCCATCAAGAACTGCCAAATTCAGAAATGAGATCACAAACTTCAAACAGTGGTCTAATGAGAGTTTTGGAGACACTTGGTAAATGTTTAGAGGCTTCACTCACCAATGCCCTCATCATGGCTTCACCAAAGAAATGCTTCTCTCCACCCTCTATAGAGGTGTTCTACCAAGAGTGAGAATCCTTCTAGATACAGCTAGTAATGGTTATTTCATTGAAAAATATGTTGATGAAGGTTGGATATTGGTGGAGAACATGGCACTAAGTAGTTGGGACTATGTTGATAATTTTGAGCAGAATAAAATAACAGCTAAAGAGAAATTGGAAACAACAAGGCAAGAGATAAAAGCTATGCAAAAAAAGGTGGATATGTTGTTAAATTGAGGCCCTTACATTCAACACCATCAAAGCCCTTCTTCTCAACCACTTGGCGCCTATAACTAACATCAAGAGAACATGATATTCCCTACTACTCCCATTCATCCTGCCTTGGCACCTCAACAACAACCAAACCCTCAGCCATCACAAGATTTTGACATCAAGCAACTTCTACTTCAAATGCAACAAGTCAAAACTGCTGAAATTCAAAGAAGTATGGCTGAAATTCAAAGAAGTATGGATGAAAGTCAATGAAGTATGGCTGCTGAATTTCAAAGAAGCATTGACTCCAGCAACAACAACTTCCAATCCCAAATAGACTCCTTGACTATGCAGTTGAGTAAACAAGAGAACAATGCTCAGCCACTCGCCTTCACGAGGCCCTTACAGTATTGTTATCGTATCTCCTCTACTTTCCTAACTGCTATTGATGTGAAAGAAAACTCTATTACTGAGATTGAAAGCCCTCATTATGGCCATGAGTTTGTTCCCTTAACTTTAAAGGTGAAACCCTCTATCATCAATGAGGACATTAAAGTTCTAGGTGTGGGGGAGGAACTTGAAAAATCAGTAAGAGCAATAGGAGAGAAAGAGAAGGAAGCTGTCTATGTTGCTTCCTTAAGGGAAGAAAAGGTTATCTCCAAGAAAGAAACAGTAGTAGAAGATGGTGAAGTGGTTGAAGTTGGTGAAAGCTTAAGGAAAAGCAAAGCCAAAAAAAAGGTTCAAGATAAGTTTAAAGAGGTACCCAGGGAGACAACCCAGAAATCAAGATACATTCCTCCTCCTTATCAGCCTACAATACCATTTCCTAGAAGGTTCAAGAAGGAGTTAGTTGCCAAGTATAAGGGTCTCTATGATGAGCAAATGGCAAAAATTGAAGAGACCCTTAGATTAGGTGAAGCAACAAAGAAGTTGTCTCCACCTCTTAAGCAAAAGTATCTTGCAATGTTGAAAGAAAAGAAGGTTTGGGAAGGTAGAGCTGCTAAAGAAGATGTTCCCACTAAAGTTGAAGAAACCCAAGTTACTAAGCTTGAAGATCCTCTTTGTTTTACACTACCATGTGAATTAGGAACACTCTCTTTCAAGAGTTTCTTGTGTGATCTTGGGTCTAGCATCAACCTTATGCCACTCTCTTCTGCTAAACCTTAGGCCACATTAACTTCAAGGAAATTGATGTCTCTCTCACCCTAGCTGATGGGTCAAGAAAGCAACCAGTTGGATCTCTTAAAAATATTCCATTAATGATTGACAAGGCGAAGGTACCAACTGATTTTCTGGTGCTAAATATAAAGAGTGATGAGGAGACTCCAATCATCTAGGGAAGACCATTTCTGGCGTCTGCTGGTGCTGTTTTTGATGTTAAGAAGGGCATCATTGAGTTAAGGTTGAAGGAAGACAAGGTGTTAAGATTTGACATCAGGAGGACCAAGAAGGGAGATAAGGGACATGCTTACTTCATGAAGACCGAGGAATATAGTTTGCAGCTGAGAATTGGCCTCTCTCCAAGTTACCATCCACCACATTCACAGGCCACTCAGGAAAGGATCCACCAAGGAGTTCTCTAACTCCCTCTCAACCCATCTAAGGAGCAAGAAAAGTCAAGCTTAGTGACTTTAAACAAGCACACTTGGGAGGTATTCCCATGTTATCCCTGTACATATTTTTTCCTTTTAAGTTTGTGTTTGTGTTTCTCTTTTGATCCTAGGAGCAGGTGGAGTTTAAGGCAAGAGGATAGTTTTATGAGTGCCAAAACCTCCTTTCTGCCAAAACCTATTCTAAGGTACCTAACTCCTCTTCTGTTTTTATGCATCCTTTTGCAATCATTTTTACTTTGTTTTATTCACCTCCTTCAAGCTTCTGTTACACAAGGGACTGTGTAATCTAAGTGTGGGGGAGGGCATTGCATTTAACATTGTGCTTTGTTTTCTTATTTTCCCATTTTGCACACTTGAGTCTCATGCATTCATGCATTCATCCATATGCACTGCAAATCCATAAAATTTTCAATTTTTTGGAACCAAAAAGATCATTTAGTTGCATTTACATAACTAAGATTGAGTCTAGATGCATTTCATATAGATTTGCACACATTTCATAGGGAGTAGATGAGAAATACTTGTCAAGATGTTAATGTTTGAGTTGTTTTCAATGCCTTGGTTATCTGTTGTTTGATTGCCATGTAATGAGTTTGAAATTATGGTTGCACCATATCTTGAATTCTTGCATTGATATTCTTGTCTTATGCTCAAGCTTGCTTTGATTTGATTCCAACTCTATCCTATTAGAGCTATAAACCTGACTTATAATTATCTTGCTTATGTTTTGAAAAGTGATTGCATGGCTACCATATACATACTTGGAATTTCTTTCTCCTTCTGCCACTATTGCTAGTCCAAGTAGCTGATCCTCATCTATAGGACAGTTAACCACACCTTAAACCAATCCTCCTTTCAAGCCTAAATACTATCATCCGTGTGTAAGGCCTATTTCTGAGTGAACTTAGCAAAAAGTGGTTGGTTTAGCACGACAAGGGTAAGCTCTCATGTAGATATGACTCTTCTCTTTGAGTCATAAATAGGCTTAGGATGGGAGATTTAGGTGTGGGAATTGGGTGCTCTTTATTTTTCATTTAGAGAAGAGGAGAAGAAAGGGAAGGCAACAAGCTAAGCATGTGTGGAATCCAAAAGATCTAGGAGCAGCAAACAAAGAAGGGGAGTTCTCGAACAACAAAAAGAAGAGGCCAAAAGAAGCCTGAGGAACTAAAAGAAGAAACAAAATGGAGACTCCCCAAGGAAACAAAGAAGAGCTGCAAAAGGAAAATTAATGAGGCCACATCATGAAGTGAGCAAAGAGGAAAAGCTTCCCTAATAAATGGGTAAGTGTGGGGGGGGGGGGGGGGGGGGGGTGTGTTTAAAAGAGGCAAAAGCCTTTTGAAAAGGTAGATTAGGATGTGCTTTGATGGAAAATACGGTTGGGATTAGAACAATATAGGCAATGGGTAGATGAGAGTTTATCCTTGTATGCATAGGTTGAGCTTTACCCTTAGAATTTTGCCAAAGTTCATTCCTTCAAAGAGAGATCCCTTGCTTCTGAAAACCCACATTAAAAGAGACCATTTTCATCTCTTAGCCATGTCCTTGAACTAAAGGCTTGCACTTGATTTACATAAGCAAGATTCATTGGTTACTATTAATGAATGTTAAAGAGTTGGTTGAGTTGGATGCTTGTGTAGGCTAAGCTAGAGTTCATTGTTTTATATGATAGGAATGGCTAAAGCTTTTGAAGTAGAATAATCTCTATGCATCTTAGAACCTGTAACTTGGGCACTGAATCAGTTTTTTCATTGACATCTTTAGTTTTGAGCTCCGACTTTCAAACCTCATTCTCTCATTTGTTCTTGATTGCTTGAGGACAAGGAAAAGGTAAGTGTGTGGGTGTTGGTATACTCATTATTTACACCATATTAGCACACATTTTGCATTGTTTTATAGTCTTTAAACATTCATTTTTGCTTTTTTGTCCCATTTGCATTCAATTAGGACTTAGTGTAGATTTAGGGTGTCCATTGCATGTTTTGTGCATTTGAGGAGTTTGGCAGGTATATTTGGAGAGTTTGGAGACTACAAGGATCATGGGAGATGATGGTGGATGCAGCACAAGGCATGAAAAGAGCCAAGACGAAGATGCACCCTGATTGAAGCGGCCAGAAACTTTACCTGAAAAACCGGCTCGGCAAAAGCATCTCTATCCCGATTCAGCTTCAACAGTATTCATCAATGTTGTAACCCCGGGAGTTATCTTGCGTCTGGAGTTGGTTTCGGGTCATTCCCACAAGCGGTTAGAAAGTTACAGAAGTATTCGTGAAACCGCTCATCCACATTGATCAACAGCATCAGTCAAGACTGACCGATGTGATCCATCCGAGAGTTTGAAGATTCACATCGATCAAAAGAATCGGTCAAGATTGACCGATGTGATCCACCCGAGAGTTTCAAGATTCACATCGGTCATCAGCTGACTAATATCAAGCAACCGAAGGATAATATCGACCAAAGATCACCTCAGATGAGTTGTTTGCATTCTGATTTGGCCTCGGCGTTCCTCATCAAGTATATAGCCACTTGAGTTAGCTTCCGTTTGGTGTTGGTTTCGAGCCATTCTAGTTGGTGGTTGAAGACTTATGGCTAATAAAGTCAGTACTTGTCCATCTGGAGTTTTGACCGATCATCTTGACCAACTTGAAGATCAGCCTAGACGAAAGGTTTCGTTCTTGATTCAGCTTCTGCACTCTGCGTAAAAGTTGTATCCAAGTGAGTTAGCTTTCTGGAAGACTTAGTTTGAGGTCATTCTGATGAGGGGTTACAAAGTTATAGAAGTTTTTGTGAAACCGCTAAACCTACATCGATCGGGTACATCGAGCAAGTATGACCAATAAGTTTTCGTGACACCGCTCAACCTACATCGATCGGGTACATCGAGAAGGTCTGACCGATGCCATTCACATCGGTTATGGATGACCGATGCTGACCCAAACTGAAGACAACTTATTTATAATTTTGTCACTGCGCTTAGACTCCTATAAATACTGAAAATCCCTAATTTTTGGGAACATCCTATTATCCAACAGTTCTTTCTTGTTTTGTTTTTGGGTTACAATTTGTAGTTTAAATCTTTGCTTGATTTTAATAAGAGTTTGTATTTATCTTTTTGTTTAATCTCTCTAATCATGATTTGCTATCCTTTTCTCTTTGAATTGATGGTTGTGATGGTGATTAGTGAGCAATGACTAATTTGATGCTTGATTTATGATTGCTTAGTGTTAATTCTTTCAATTCCTTTCTTGATTGCTGTGTTTATTGTCTGATTACCCCTAGCTAAGTTGATTAGGATCTTAGGCTCATTTTATATTTACCAAGTGTTTGATAAAATGTCTGAACTGTTTTGCAAGAGAATTACTTGCCCTAGCTCAAGAGATTGACTGTCTAGGGAGTGATTTGGCAATATAAGATTGATAGATTGTCTTAATGCTTGTTGTTTGTCATTTCACTAATGAGAATTAGTTCTTGACTTGATGATTAGCAAAGAAATTAGTGCCAAGAGATTGGATTAGTCATATAAATCAATTTCACGCATAAAGAATAGCATTGTGTGAGTTTGTAAGCATCATAGGTTGAGTTGATAGTTCCCTAACACCAATTATCCCATCTCAAGTCTTGTCTTTCCTCTGTTTTTAGTTCATTTCGAATTTGCTTTGTTTTTTCCTATGTTTTATTAGTTTTACGTGCTGTTCACTCTTAGTTTGGTGTTTGCTTCATTTCTGTTTGATCATCTAGGTTGTTAGACTTCTAAACTCTCTCTATATATTTTCCTGAATTAGGAAATCTACTGCATTCCTGCTATTTCAATCTTCCCCTTTTGGATTTACATAAAACCCATACAACAATGACTAGTACAAAGGGTGATTGAGAAAGAGACTCAAAACTCTTATATCAGGACATCAGCTTCAGCCTCTAAGTTTGTATCATCCTCTCCCCCTTGGAAAGGTTCTGTCCTTAGAACTGGTTCCCCTACATCAAACGGTAACAAGTCAGAGACATTGAAAGTATTAGAAATGTTTAACTCACCTGAAAGTTCTATCTGATACGCGTTGTCATTGATCTTTTTGAGGACTTTGAATGGGCCATCTCCTCTAGGTAAGTGATAGGCCTCAGGTTTTACCCAAATAAAACTACTGCAAGTGCACATCAAAAGCAGTTGTAGTACAAAAGGTGTCGAATCCCAAGAGAGTAATGCAAACTACACTATCGAATGTAGGTTCGGATTAAGCTAAGCAGAATATAATGTATGTAATGCGAATGATAAAATAAAAGTAAGTAAGTAAATTTGTTGTGGATCTAAGTTTCAGAAGACTTAAAGCGCTAAATTAGGACAGTTCACAGGTTGAATCCAAGAATGTAGAATGCATGAAATCAGAAATGATTAAGAACCGTTTTAAACATGAATCAATGATGTATAACTAATCAATTCTCATTACAGAAGTTATCTATGCCTAAATCACAGAGTTTCAAATCTCTTTGCAAACCCTAACAACCTAAACATGCAATATGATCAGATTCAATTGTTCACAAAACTCCTAAGCCAAATCTCTTTGCACTATGTTGTTTTGCTCATCAAATACTAGTTTAGGTTATCAATAATGCTCTCACATATATTTAACAACCTATGATTTTCGGATTTCTAGATGATGTGTCTAACAAATTCGATTTTAAAGCAAGCAGAGATGAAAAACCAAAAGATATTCCTAACAGGTAGCAATTCTACAAACTCTTCATCAACCTTTGAAAAAGCCCTAGCTTAACTAACAAACTACTCAGACATGGTAATTAGAGAAAACATCATGAAAAGAATAGATTGCATAAAAGAAATAAGAAGTAAAGATGAAGGAGTTCGAAATCTGCTTTGAAGGCGTATGAGTTTTCTCTCCAAAAGCTCTTCTACAAATCTCTCTCTCAAGCTCTCGAAAATAATAAGATACAAGATATCTGCCAAAAGAATCGCTGAAAAACCTAATATACAAGCTAAAACACGACCTGGGACCTTTTTATAAATACTAAAACTTCTGGGCCAAAATTGCAAATAATTCTCTATCTTATAGAAAACAGCCACGACCCCTTCCTTTCTGGGTGACGAGCGTCACCAGATTGGTGACGAGCGTCACCCATATGCATACTTTTCTTCCCGAGTTGGATACTTCGTGGCTTCAACTTGCAATGCTCCAAAAAGCTTCAATATCTCCAATTATGCTCCAGACATGGTATAACCTGCAAAGACTCTTCTAGGACTCTAAAAAGACCAAAAAGACTCAATAAAAAGGACTTATATTATGGTTAAAAAGCATAAAAACCATGATATATCAACTCCCCCAGACTTAGCTTTTGCTTGCCCTCAAGCAAACATCAGACAAAGAACAAGGTCGAGGTTTGAAAACAAGAAACAGTTAGTCAGTCATCAGGGACACCACACTAGTTAGAACTTTCGAATCCACATACCATAGAGTCAATACAAGATCAAATTTCAGCCTAATCATCACAAGCTTAGCAAATCTCTAAAGTCCAGTCCAAATCCCTTCAAGAAACCCGAAATTTCTACTGCTAACTCCTTATTTTTTTTATCTAAGTGTGAAGTCTCATCAAGGTTTTATCATCTCAAATCACTTACAGATTCTTTTCCCTTCCTAACAACTGAACAAACCAATCTCAACACAGCTCTCCTATTTTCTCTTCCCCTGATCTTTTACTTTGGATATTTTAGATTTTACACTTCTTTTTCTCAACTCATACAGTCTAAGATATGGTACTAATCAATACTTGTGTTCCTTGTGAGGAGACAGGTTCTTGAGTGTGTTCATTACTGATGATCCTTGTGAGGAGACATGGTTATGAATGCACAATTCTTTGGACTTAAACTCTTAAAAACTACATCAGGGAAGATCAAAGAGAGACTGTATCTTAACCTTATTGTCAGTGCTGAAAGAGAGAATCAAGATCAATAAGAATCAAACCCCAAGACAAGAAGTTTAAAGTTCATTAAGGTGGAGCTAACAACAAATTTTCCAGATTCTCTAAGAACCTAAGCCTTCATTGCTAGACTGATCTACCTATGACTTTCAACTTAGTAAGACTTGTAATCACCTACTGTGGCAATGGTTCTTATAAGCAAAAACGTCTGATGGTTAGTTCCAAGAACAACTGATAATTTCAAAATTTTGACTCTATAAAAACAGGTTTTTTACTCAACTTCAAGATTCTATTAACATGACACAAAGCACACAACGTCAGTAACCACCTCCCTCAGACTTAAAAAACACTGTCCTCAGTGTTATTTAGCCAAGAGTTGGTCAAAAGGATGAATGAGAAATCGAGAAACCAAGTTGAAAAGATGTTATCTCCCTGCGGGTCGGGTGACGAGCGTCACCACGTCTGATACTTCAGAAATAGTCATGTTGGATACGTAAACATAGTGTCATCATGTGTACTCCGAAGTTAGACTGTTGGAGCACTCAAAACACACATCAAAAACATCCAAACAAGGCATAATCCATGGTCCAACAAGTTCACAAGACATCATCAAAGCAAAATGACAAACTGACTCTCTCTTTTTTTCGATTTTTCTCATGTTTTTGAGTTTTTTAGCTATGTAATAGAAAATTAAAATAATTATATGAAACAGAAAACTTACAAGTGGGTTGCCTCCCACTAAGCGCTTGTTCAAAGTCATTAACTTGACATTGATTGGCTGTTTAGACAGCTGGTGGAATAGAAGGTGGCAGTGAATGCTTAGGAGAAGAATGTCTCCTCATCCATGGTGGTTTATAGGCAGTAGATGCATGAATTCTTCCAAGGAAGTGAGGAACATCAGCAGGGTGGGTTGTGAGTGTGGGTGGGACATTTCGTTTTCCTGCAGAATCATCAAAAGAAACACCAAGCATTCTACAAGAATCTCGTTGCTTGCATAAGTGTGAAGCATCTATTGCACCTTGTAAATTCATATTGATGTGATTAGGAGGTTTAGATTTGGTTCCAGGAAGTGCATACCTTTGCCTAGTTGCAGGTTTCTGGGTTGTGGAATGGTGACTGTTTGATTTAGCAACATAAGATGGACTTGTAGAGTAAATATCACGTCTCTCCTTTGTGTCCAGGTTGGTGACGAGCGTCACCAGTTCAGTGACGCTCGTCACTAACTCTGCAGTTTTCCTGCAATTCAGCTCTGCAAGTTTTGCTTCAATCACAAACACGTTTTCCTCCAGCAACTTGGCATTCATTGGAACCTCTTCTTCAAGCCCATTCCTGAAGATATCATCTTCAGTCCAATCCTCAAACCTAACAGCTTTTGCATAAACTTCAGACATTGCCTCTTGAACAGCCATCTTGTTCACTTGCCCACTTGTATCAGATTCATTGACATACCCAGCAGTTGTGTCTTCTGAATGCTCCATGACAGGCTCTTCATCATTAGAAGTTCTTACAGAAAAGGTTTGACCATCAATGGTAGAACTCCTTCTTAACTTATCCAAGTCAAAGTTCATGACAACATCACCAAGATCAAGCTCAATATTCCCTTTTCTCACATTAATGATGGCGTCAGCAGTAGCCAAGAATGGTGTTCCTAGAATAAGAGGATCTTTAGGTTCTTCAGTATATTTCTGAACCACAAAATCTGTAGGAATTATGCAGCCTTCAATGTTAACAGGAACATCCTCTAAGATGCCTTCTGGGGTTCTGATAGATCGATCTGCTAGGATGAGAGAGATCCTAGCTGGCTTGAACACAGTCATTCCAAGTCTAGCAGCAACAGAGAAAGGCATTTAATTAATACCTGACCCTAGATCACATAGAGAGTGCGGAAAACGTCCTGCAGAGATTGAACAACCAAGCACAAAGGTCCCTGGATCAGATAGCTTCTCTAGAATTCTTGTTTGAGTGATGGTATTGACTTGTTCAGAAACAGTCACTTTCTTCTTCTTCTTTGGAACTGTGCCTAAGAGGATTGCACTGATGTCTCTGGTAAGCAATATTCATTCCTCAGGACTTACACCATTTACAACCATTCTCTTTGCATACCTTCTTAGAGCTGGTGAAAGCGTGACTGCATCTACAAGAGGCATCTCAACCATTAGCTTATCTATCATAGCTTTGCATCTAGCTTCTTCTATCTCCTGTTTAGAACTTCTAGGATGCTTGGGGATGGGTATCTTGGGTTTATATGCTTGCTCCTTGCTATTATCTGCAGTTACGGCCGAAAAATCGTCATTCTGGGGTGGGTGACGACCGTCACTAGGGGGGTGACGATCGTCACTCACCTGTAATGAATCACGACTTTCTGCTCCAGCTAGGTGACGAGCGTCACCAGTTTTTGAAGAAAATATGTAGGGGGCTTGAAATTTGGGTGACGAGCAACACCCTCCTTGGTGACGCTCGTCACTGATCTCTGAGACAGCCAAAATTTCATTTTCAAGCTCTATTTGTTGCACGATTTGCTCTGCACTCATCCTCTTATCCTGCAGTTTTTGAAGCTCCTTTTCACTCATGACTGTGATGGCATTAACCTGGTGCTTGGGATTTATATCAGTCCTTCCAGGAAGGAATCCCTCTTGCCTTTGAGCAGCTTCTGCAGTTTGAGCAACCTGCACATCAAGCTTCTTCATATGAGAGTTGAGACTCAATTTTCCCATTCAGATCTTGATACAGCAAATCCATCTTGCCATTGAAGTTCACTGTCATCTTCTGCTGTCCCTCAAGTAACTGCGGCAGCATAGCTTCCATCTTATTGTCTTGTGGAGGTGCAGTTTGGTAGGAGGAAGAACCAATATTCCTGCTGTTTTGGTAAGGTTTCTGATATAGCTGCATATTCCATGCATTTTGCATACACATAAGTTAGTTTCTCACGCATATACATTGCATTTTAGGTTAGGTTGCATCACTTTAGGTCCTAGAGCGTTCTTTCACCAGCATATGCATATTTCTTGCATTTTGCATCGCATACATGTTGGTTTCGGCGACTTTGGAGTCTTGGAGGGTTCGTGGACGTGTTGAGGCTCGTGAGGAAGTTCGTGGGACTTGGAGAATTCGGGAATGCTTGCTAAGGACCAGAGATCGAGAGGAGGTTCGAGCATGGCCGGTCGATCTAGATGAGATCGACCAGAAGATCGAGTAGTCCAGCCGATCCAAGGGAACTGATCGAGACGAAAATCGAGTGAAGCGATCGATCAAGGAGTACGGACGTGAATGACGCCATGCAGAGCGAGAGTCGGATCGAGTCCACCACTCGATCCTCTAAAGATCGACTGCAAGATCGAACGAAGCACTCGATCCACCGAGGAAGATCGAGACACAGATCGAGTTGAAGGCACGATGGCTGAAAATGATCGAGAGAGATGCTCGATCTCGAAGTCGATCTCAATGTACTTTAACCGCTTTTGGCCGCTAGCGAAGAGGGGACCATCGAGCTGTTTGACCTGTTTTGGCAAGGCGGCGAGCATGCTTTTGAGGGACACGCTTTCTTTTTATCTTTTTATCTTTTTCCCTCTGTTCGAAGACTATTTCGCCATTGTTAGACCTTGAAGCTTTGTGCTTGAATCTTTGAATCGCTTTAAGTTTAATCCATCGTTTTACATGTTTATCGTTTCATCTTTCATGCTTTGCTTGGTTTACTTAAGGTGTAGTGAGTGGTTTCATCGGGCTTTGGGGTTGAGAGGATTCAAAGGGGTCGAAAAGGTTTTCAAGTTTGGTGTTTTCTTGTTCTTAATGGCTTTCTCTTCTAGGATGCCGAGTTCTTAAGGCATAAAGAGTCTCACGCCAAGATCTTTATGATCAGAGAGAGCTCTTGCCTTAACAGGATCCAGAGATCTCGGAAAATCGCATCCTAGAGACTAGTTACCCTTTCCCAAATGCCATGGTAGTTTAGGGGATTAGTTAAGCCGCGTGTTTGAAATCTGATTTCCTTGCCCTTCAATCTCTTTTTCCGCAAACGCTATGGGTCTGGAGGAGAGAATGAAGGAGTGATCCATATCACACGCCATGGATGGATCTTGTTTTGTTTTCAAGGTTTAGAGAACCTCACAAAGTGAGTAGATCTAGAGTTTTCAAACCAAGCTTGAACCTTTGAAACCCCTGAACGTGAATCTCAACCCTAGACCCTCTTTCTTAGTATTCTTATATCTTTGCTAGTCATTCGCTTGTTACCTGTTGCATCCTGGTTATTAGTTTCGTTGCATTTGAACTTTTAGACGAGATCGATCGTTGTCGCTCGATCTAGTGGTCGATCCTATGGTCGATCCACTAGTCGATTTTTATAAATTCATAGCTTTGCATTTTAATCATTATGTTTCTTCGTCGTGGTAGTTCACTCATTCCTAGTAATTTTCAAAATAGTTTTGCCTTGCATTTAGTCGTTGCATTTAGTTTTTAGGATTTTTACAAAACCGTTCATCATTTGCCTAGCTTTACTTGATCCTTGCATTCTCATTGAACTTTCTAGCTCCTTGGATTGGATTGATTCCTCTTGCATTGTACTACAACTAAGTGCTGCTTGAGTTTTGATTACCTCCTGTTGCATTGCATCAGCCTAGATAAATAGCTTGTTATCAAATGGCGCCGTTGCCATTCTAGGAGTGTTTAGAAAGCATTGAGATTTGGGGTTTAGTAAAGACTAAGCCTTTACTTTGTTTAAGTTAGTAATTTCTCTACTCTCAAACGTGTGTCTTTCAGGTACATGAATCTTCGTTCAAGGGGGGACAACAATCTACTTCAACCCTTGGACAACATTCATCAACTTGGTCACTCACGGCAAAGAAGAGTACGAGAGCAAGCCAGAGCTTTTGAAGAGATTGTTCAGCACGGTTTGGTTGACTTTGAAGCTATGGCCGAGCAAGAGCATCCAGAGGGACCTCCTCCAGCTCACAGGGCAGTGGGAAGTGGCAATGGAAACCCCCAACACGCGGCTAGACCCCCAAGGATCATAGGAGCCGGAGATGCTCCCAACACTCACCATAATAGGTTTGGGATCACTCCTCCTCCTGTACAGAACAACAACTTCGAGATTAAGCTGGGTTTCATCTCAATGGTGCAAAACAATAAATTTCATGGGCTAGCAATGGAAGATCCTTTGGAACACCTTGATAACTTCGAACAAGTATGTGGGATGATCAAGATAAACGGCATATCCGAAGATGCTTTCAAGCTGCGTCTCTTTCCATTTTCTCTTGGAGACAAGGCTAGACATTGGGAGAAGACACTTCCACAAGGCACTATTACATCTTGGGCTGAGTGTAAGAAGGCTTTCCTCTCAAAGTTTTTCTCTAGCACCAGAACAGCTAGGCTAAGAAGCGAGATCAGCGGCTTCACGCAAAGGAACAATGAAACTTTCAATGAAGCCATGGAACGGTTCAAGGACTATACTATCCAATGTCCTCACCACGGCTTCAGCGAAGAGACTCTTCTAAGCACTATCTACCGCGGAGCTTCACCAAAGATTCGCTTGTTGCTTGACACAGCTATTAAGGGAAACTTCCTTGGTCAAGAGGTAGAAGAAGACATGGAGCTGATTCAGAACTTAGCATTGAGTGACGGCAACTATGCTGAAGATTACGACCATGCACCAAGAGGTTCTGAGCTAGAGTCTCACAAGAAAGAGCTTAAGTCATTGCATGAGAAGACTGATAAGTTGGTGTTGGCCAATCAGAAGCATGTTCACTTTGTTGGTGAAGCGGATGGGAGCCAAGAGGAGATTGAGTTGATCCAGGAAGAAGCCAATTGGGTGGCGGGTCAAAACAACTACAAACCTCAAAGATATTCACAAGGCTACAACCAGAACAACAATCTCTCATACCATAGCACCAATGTCGCGAACCCTAAGGATCAAGTGTACCCTGCTCAGCAAGCAAAGCCTTTCGTACCATATAACAAAGGTTTTCAGCCGAGTGGTGGCTTCCAAGGGCAAGGGCAGAACAACTTCCAAGGACAACAGTAAGGAAACAAAGGTTATACGCCAATGTATCCTCCGGGCTTTGTACCTCAGCAACAACAACCGATGCAACAACAAGTTGATCCTGTCCAAGCTATGTTTCAACAATTGATTCAAGGGCAAGCCTCTACAAACCAGAAGTTTTCCGAGATGAACACTCGCTTAGACTCGTCTCTCACGGACTTCTCTACTCAGATTACAACCTTGAATAATAAGATCAAGCAACATGAGAAGGGAAAGGCAACATCAAGCGGTCAGAATAGCTTACCGGTCAAGTGTGAGCAAAAACCCAAGGAATATGCGAACGCCATAACATTGAGAAGTGGGAAAGAGCTAGCACCTACAGTTACTCCCAAGATCAACGAGGACGTTGTGATTCAAGAGGGGGAGGGTAAGCTTTCAGCTGATGATGAGATCAACTTTGACAATGTTTGGATTCAAGGACCAAGGAGAGGTGACAAAGTGGTTGTTGAGAAGAAAGCGGAGCAAACTACTAAGGAGAAGGACGCTTATGTACCTCCACCGTATGTACCTAAGCTACCTTTTCCTGGCCGTTTCAAGAAGCAACTCATAGAGAATCATAGAGTCTTGTTTGAGAAGCACCTTAAGGACGTAGAGATCAAGCTACCTCTCGTGGACTGCCTTGCAATGATGCCTAAATGCGCCAAATTCTTCAAAGATACTCTCGTGAAGAAGAATAAGGAAAGCAAGGAAGTGCTTGTTCTAAGTTAGGAGTGTAGTGCTGTGATACACAAGGAGATAATCCCGAAGAAGTTGGGAGACTCTGGAAGCTTCACTATACCTTGCGCTTTAGGTCCTTTGGAGTTCAAGAGTTGCCTTTGTGATCTCGGAGCTAGTATAAATCTGATGCCTCATTCTGTGGCAAAGAAGCTTGTAGAATCTCGTTGGTACTAGCTGACAGAAGTGTGAGGTTACCCGTGGGTTTGCTTGAGGATTTGCCAGTGAAGATCAGTGGAGTAAACGTGCCTACGGACTTCGTTGTGTTGGAAATGGATGAAGAACCAAAGGATCCACTCATTCTCGGTAGACCTTTCTTAGCCACCGCCGGAGCTATCATAGACATCAAGAATGGGAAGCTTGCCTTGCACTTGGGTAAAGATATACGGCTAGACTTTGATATCAATGAGGTTTTGAAGAAGCCTACGATAGAAGGGCAAGCTTTCTACATTGAGACGTTGGATGCTTTAGCGGATGAGTTGCTGGAAGAGTTGGCTCAGGAGGATCATTTGAAGCTGGCATTGACTAAGGAGCTAGGAGAGTTTGGTTATGTGGATCAGAGGACTCAGGAGTACGTCAACTTGCTTGATTCAAGAAAGGTTGTGCTAGAAGATGGAGGCGATAGCCTATAAATCGACTCCGAGATTGACGACATTACTCGATCCAGAGGTCAAATCAACATAACAATCGAGAGCACAATTCGATCCGGTGCAGCAATCGACAGTGAGATCGATGAAGGTGATCGATTCAGGAAAAAAAATCGAGTCTAAGATCGAGAGAGGCCTTCCGATCAGTTTGGGGTCTAATCTGGAGATCGACTTTGCGTCTCGATCTCTCACTCGATCCACATTAAATCGAGTGAGTGAATCGAGCGAAACTACTCGATCTAGACGACATCGAGAGCAAGATCGACTGGACGACTCGTTTTCAGAAGGGATAGCGGTTGAAGAAAGCAGCCTCAAGGGCCATGTCTCAGGTTCTAAGGAAGGTTCCAAGGAGGAAAACAACAGCAACAGCCACGAGGATGATTAGAGCAGGCTGTTAGCCCCAAAGGTGGACCTTAAGGAGCTCCCAAAAGGGCTAAGGTATGCTTTCTTAGGGCTTAACGAAACCTATCATGTGATTGTGAATGAAAACTTAAGTGATGATGAGTTGCACTCGCTCTTAACTGAGTTGAAAAAGTATAGGAAGGCCATTGGTTACTCTCTAAGTGACATCAAGGGCCTTTCACCAATGTTTTGCACTCATAGGATTCACTTGGATAATGAGAACACCTCTTCTATAGAACATCAAAGGCGTTTGAATCCAAATTTGAAAGAGGTTGTTAAGAAAGAGATTCTTAAGCTGCTAGAAGTCTCGTACACGTGGTGCCTAAGAAGGGAGGGATCACGGTCATTAGGAATGACAAAGATGAGCTTATACCTACTAGAACAGTTACTGGACACCGTATGTATATTGATTATAAGTAGCTTAATCTTACAACTAGAAAGGATCATTTTCCCTTACCTTTTATTGATCTAATGCTTGAAAGACTTGCTAATCACCCCTACTATTGCTTTCTTGATGGATATCGTGGATTTTTCCAAATACCAATCCATCCTAATGATCAGGAGAAGACGACCTTTACATGCCCTTATGGCACCTTCGCATATCGAAGGATGCCATTCGGGTTGTGTAACACACCGGCTATGTTTCAGCGGTGTATGATGTTGAACTTCTCCGATCTACTAGAAGAGATGGTAGAGGTGTTTATGGATGACTTCTCGGTCTATGGTGCGTCCTTTTCTGTGTGTTTGTTGAATCTTTGCAGGGTATTAAAGCGTTGTGAGGAGATAAACTTGGTGCTTAATTGGGAAAAATGTCACTTCATGGTGAAGGAAGGAATCGTGCTTGGCCATAAGATATCAGAGAAGGGTATTGAAGTCGACAAGGCAAAGATTGAAGTGATGCCAAGCCTTGAGCCGCCAGTTAACGTCAAAGGAGTGAGAAGTTTCTTGGGACACGCCGGCTTCTACAGGCGCTTCATCAAAGATTTTTCTAAGATTGCATGCCCTCTTACACAGCTGTTGTGCAAGGAGGCTGAGTTCATCATTGCTGAGGAGTGTTTGCAAGCTTTCGTGACCATCAAGGAAGCCCTAGTATATGCGCCTATAGTGCAAGCACCAGACTGGACTCTACCTTTCGAGATTATGTGTGATGCTAGTGACTATGCCGTGGGAGCCGTTCTAGGCCAAAGGAAGGATAAGAAGCTGCACATGATTTACTATGCTTCAAGAACCTTGGATGACACACAAACGAGGTATACCACTATTGGCGGTTGTATTCGCCTTTGAGAAGTTCAGGGCTTACCTCGTGGGTTCCAAGACCATTGTCTACACAGATCAGGCAGCTTTGCGCTACATCTATTCCAAGAAGGACACTAAGCTGAGGCTCTTGAGATGGATTCTCTTACTCCAGGAATTTGACATGGAGATCAAAGACAAGAAAGGGATAGAGAACGGCGTTGCTGACCATCTCTCTCGGTTAAGGATCATCGAGTCTCTTCCTTTAGATGATTCTCTCCCCGAGGAACAACTCATGGCGATCACTACGGCTGTTTGTGGGAGCCTAGAAGGGCGGTTTGAGGAAGTTCTGAGCTTCAAAGAGGAGGAGCTCCCTTGGTACGCGAATATTGTGAACTATTTGGCATGTGGGGAAGAGCCGTCGTATCTTGACAACTACCATAGGAAGAAGTTCATGAGGGACGTGAGCCACTACTATTGGGATGAGCCCTATCTATACAAGAGAGGTGTTGATAGCCTGTACAGAAGATGCATGACAAAGGAGGAAGCAAGAGATATCATCTTTCATTGCCACGGGTCTTTGTATGGAGGGCATTTTGCTTCATTCAAAACCGCCACTAAGGTCTTACAAGCCGGCTTCTGGTGGCCGTCCATCTTCATGGACACCCATGAGTTCGTGATGAGTTGCAAAGCTTGTCAAAGAGCAGGGAATATCATTAAGAGGAATGAGATGCCTCAAGTTCCCATATTTAAGGTAGACGTCTTTGACGCGTGGGGCATAGACTTCATGGGGCCGTTTCCTTCATCATACGGCAACAAGTTCATACTAGTAGCTGTTGATTACGTCTCTAAGTGGGTTGAGGCCATTGCTTCCCCAACAAACGACTCTAAGGTGGTTATCAAGCTCTTTAAAAGCATTATTTTCCCGAGGTTTGGAGTACCCAAGGTGGTGATAAGCGATGGAGGGAGCCACTTCATCAATAAGCTGTTTGAAAATCTTCTAAGGAAGTATGGCGTGAAGCACAAGGTAGCTACACCTTACCATACTCAAACGAGTGGCCAAGTGGAGGTCTCTAACCGTCAGATAAAAGTGATACTCAAGAGAACTGTAGGGACAACTCGGAAGGATTGGGCGGTGAAGTTGGATAACGCTTTGTGGGCGTACCGGACTGCTTTCAAAACGCCCATTGGTACTACTCCTTGCACTCTTCTCTACGGCAAATGATGTCATCTCCCCGTTGAGCTGGAACATAGGGCGTAGTGGGCTGTGAAGTGGTTGAATTTTGATCTGAAGACGGCTCAGGAGAAGCGGTTGATCCAGTTGCACGAGCTTGATGAGCAAAGGCTGGACGCCTACGAAAGCGTTATGATCTACAAGGAGCGTACCAAGGCTGCTCATGACAAGAAGCTTGTACCTAAGGAGCTTAAGGAAGGGAGTTTGGTGCTGCTATACAACTCAAGGCTCAAGCTCTTTCCAGGGAAGCTAAATTCACGGTGGAGCGGTCCTTATGAAATCAAGGGAGTACTACCTTACGGAGCTGTCACGTTGGTGGGCAAGAGTGGGAATGCATTCACAGTGAACGGACACAGAGTTAAGCCATACATGGCGAGTGCATTTGACAAGGAGAGCACCTCAATGCTTCTCCAAGACCCACCATCTGCCTAAACCAAGTAAAGTCTAGCTAAAGACGTTAAAAAAAGCGCACTTGGGAGGCATTCCCATGTCTATCCTTTACATATTCTTGCTATATTTCTTTTCCAGTTTTATGTTTTTATCTTGTGAGTGTGTAGGAACAAGCATGAGGGATTGCAGGCCATAATCTTGGTTCCAAAAGGAGTGAGAAGGGGCGAGTATAAGCTAGAGATCGAGTGCTAGATCGGCTCATCCTAGCTCGATCTTTGCTAGATCGAGCTAGTGAATCGAGAGGAGTCAGTCGATCGAGACGAGATCGAGTAGACAGATCGAGTTACAAGGTCGATCTGTATGGGCACGGATCGATCGGTCCCATCTAGATCGACTGATCTATTTGCTCTCGGGAAAGTCCTTCATAGACAGAATGATCAGTCAACTCGATCCATCACTCAATCTAAGCCAAATCGACCCATGAATCGACAGCATGGCTCAATCACGAGGACTTAGCCGGGGTCCCAAAAACTTAAGGAACGAGAGCGCCAATCGATTCAAGACTCGATTCAAATCGAATCGTGTTCCAAATCGAGTAACCCTCTCGATCCAAGCCATTATGGGCATGAGATCGAGTCCCAGATCGACCAAAAGGACTAGATCTCGTGCCGAGGCACAATGACACCTAAAAGAACGAGAGAGGAGAAAGCGCAAGAGGGAGAGAATCAAGAGTTAGCTGTTCAATAAAGGGTTCGCTGGAGAAAAGATGAGAAGAGGGACAAGAACCGGCTGGAGAGGCTTCGGTTTGAGCCTACCAAGTTTGCGGACAGAGGGCTACTCGCTAGGCTGGGGATTTTTGGAGATTTCGACCAACTCTTCAAGAACATTGGCTTAAGATGTCTGTCACGGATGGATTGCCCAACCATTCCAGAAGTTACAATAGACTTCCTTGCCACGTTGGAGTTTGGTTAAGAGAACCCTAGCATCCTTGTTCCTTCTCAAGGCCGTCTCTCTTTTAAGATCGGACGTCAAGCTTTCAGCCTCTCAATCCCCAAGCTGTGTCAAGCTTATGGTCTCAACGCAGCCGCCACCAAGATTGAGTTCCCCTCTTTCACGCACGCAAATGATTTTTGGGACCTGATCAGCAAAGATGACTACAAGGCCAACACAGCCAAAATCAAGAGAGTGAGAAGCCCGGTGCTGAGGTACACCCTGAAGCTGATCACCAACACATTCAGCAGACGGTCAGTTGCTCCCACGGTCACGAAGACCGAGCTTTGCTTCTTGTTCCAAGGCGTGAAGCATCTGTTGTGTGATCCGGCGGAGAATGATGAGCCTATGGAGGATGAACTCGGTGATGACGTGAACTACGGGTGCGTACTTGCTGCTTCCTTGGTGAAGTACAAAGCATATACCTTGCGGTGCAAGGCGAGCTCTTCATTCATTGGCGGCTTCCTCACACCTCTGTTCGTGCAAGCTGGCGTGCCAATACATGAGTTCACACCCGTCCCGGCTAGAGCTTTCATGGATGAGATCTACATGAGGAATACCGACAGCTTGGGATGCACGCAGACAGAAGGGTTCTACGCTTACCTTTTCCTTGACGCGGAAAATGAGAAGAGAGTGTGCATCCTGCCAAACAAAGACGAGACCGAGCTGCTTGGTGTTGGGAACATCGAGTTCTTGCCAACTGTAGAGGAGTGCTTTGCTCCAAGGTCTGAGTCCCCAGCCACGGAAGATGAGATGCCCGAGGCCTACACCCTTCCCAAGATCGATTTCGAGCCAAGAACCAAGACGGAGAAGTTCCTTGCATCTTTTGTGGAGATGCATAGGAAGACCAACAAATGGCTCAAGAAGCTTGCCAAGAAGGTCAAATCACTTCAAAGAGGCTCACCTATGAAGGCTGTAAGTGAGGAGGTTCAACAGCCCGAGAATAGGAGACTTTCAACCGGTGGAGTTGTCATCCGTGAGAGTCAAGGCAGCAACATTCAACCGGCGCGTCTCTCCCTTCAAGAGCCCGGCTCCAAAGGCAAAGCCGTAACATCTAGCTCTTCTGGAACATCCTCAAGTTCCAGCCGAGACTAGACCCGAGGTAACAACCATCCTCCATTGTATATACCTTTCATGTTTTCTTGATTTTTGCTTTGTGTTTTGAGCTCTCTCGAACATGTTTGCCACCGTGACGGTGTCATTCAAGTTAGGGGGAGTATGTGTGTGGTTTGACTTGTTTATTTTGATCTTATTTTATCTTTGCATAACTTGAGTCTTGCATGCATCTAAGGCCTAGAAAAGAAAAGGAAAAAATTGGTAAAATATTTTAAAAATTTTCAAAAAAAATCATGTAGTTGCATTCATCTTGTTAAGCATTTTAGGATTGAGTCTAGAATTTTAAAGCATCTAGGTTGTTTACAATTGCATAAGGGGTTAAAGTTTTCTTAAAAATGTGTTTTAAGCTTATGAATGGTTTCAATATCCTAGTTGATAGTTCTCTAATGCTTTGCCCACACTTTGAAAGTAAGTTCTTACCATGCTTGGATCACTAGCTTTGATTTTCATGACTTAAATTGAACACTCATGATCTGAAACTTGTCCTATTAAGTGAAAACCTTAACTTGATTTTTTAAATATCATTCTTATGCACTTGAAAATGAATGCATGGATTTTAAAATATTTAGGCTCTCTTCTTCCTTTTACCACTCTTTGTGAGCCTAAGTAGAACTCCCACCTTGACCCTTACCTTGCTTTGAAGCCAAGTTTTCGTGTGTGTTATCATTGTGAGGCCTCTTCCGGTTTGAACTTGGCATAAAGTCTTACGTTTTTGCGACATGATTAGGTTCTCATATGATTGCTAGTTTTGCATTTTGAAGCTAGATGTAGGCTTATGATAAGTTTGGGGGATCATTGGGGTTGCTTTCATGTTTATATGCTTTCGGTTTCAAAAGAGTTTGGTATTTGAAGTAAGAAAATGGTTTTAAGTGAAAGGTTTTGTGTTTAAAAAGTATAATGCTCCAATAATTTCGGAAGATAGCTCTCTAAAAATATATATATATATATATATATATAAGAGCCTAAGTGCCAAAATAAAAAGAAAAAAAAAAGAAAGAAAAAAAAAGAAAAAAAAATAAGAGAGCTATCAATAAATAAAAAATAAGGAGCTTAATATTTTTAAAACCTTTTCACTAGCCTAAAAGAGTTAAGATGTTTTCTATTTTGATTTGGGGATTGCTAAGCTTTTGTTTTGGGAAAAAGGGTAAACTCTAGGATGGTGAGTGAGCTTAAAAAAAAATAAATGAGAGGGGTTTTAGGATCATTGTTAGTTTACATGGGTAGATGAGAATCTGATCATGTATGCATCAATTGCCTTTACCTCTAGCATTATGCATAAAGTTCTTACCATTTTCGAGAGAAATCCATTGCTTAAAATAAACCCTCTTTAAAATGAGATCATTCTATGCTCATAGACTTTACCCTTAGCTAAATGTGTTTTGCTTTAAAGTGCATAAGTTTTATTCATGGTTCAGTCATTAATCAATGTTAAAGGATGAGTTTCTTTGATTGTTTGGACCAGGAGAGTCATGATTTGAAATTCTTTGTGCAATGAGTATGGCTAAGTTCTTTGGAGTATGAGTGTGTGTATTGCAGTTTAGAACTGGTAACTAGGACGTTGAGATTGATTCATTCGAAAAATACCTTTGCAAGAAGCTTAAACCCCCGTTTGTTTTAAAACCTCTCTCCCTTCTTTAATTTTGTTTGCTTAAGTGCAAGTAAAAGGTAAGTTTGGGGGAGATGATATAGCTGCATATTCCATGCATTTTGCATACACATAAGTTAGTTTCTCACGCATATACATTTCATTTTAGGTTATTTTGCATCACTTTAGGTCCTAGAGTGTTCTTGCACCAGCATATTTCTTGCATTTTGCATCGCATACAGGTTGTTTTCGGCTACATTGGAGTCTTGGAGGGTTCGTGGACGTGTTGAGGCTCGTGAGGAAGTTCGTGGGACTTGGAGAATTCGGGAATGCTTGCTAAGGACCAGAGATCGAGAGGAGGTTTAAGCATGGCTGGTCGATCTAGATGAGATCGACCAGCAGATCGAGTAGTCCAGCTGATCCAAGGGAACTGATCGAGACGGAGATCGAGTGAAGCGATCGATCCAGGAGTACGGACGTGAATGACGCCATGCATAGTGAGAGGCTGATCGAGTCCACCATTCGATTCTCCAAAGATCGACTCCAAGATCGAACGAAGCACTATATCCATCGAGGAAGATCGAGACACAGATCGAAGGCACGATGTCTGAAAATAATCGAGAGAGACACTCGATGTCGAAGTCGATCTCAGTGTACTTTAACCGCTTTTGGCCGCTAGCGAAGGGGGGACCATCGAGCTGTTTGGCCTGTTTTGGCAAGGCGGCGAGCATGCTTTTGAGGAACACACTTTCATTTTTATCTTTTTATCTCTTTCTCTCTGTTCGAAGGCGATTTCGCCATTGGTAGACCTTAAAGCTTTGTGCTTGAATCTTTGAATCGCTTTAAGTTTAATCCATCGTTTTTCATGTTTATCGTTTCATCTTTCATGCTTTGCTTGGTTTACTTAATGTGTAGTGAGTAGTTTCATCGGGCTTTGGGGTTGAGAGGATTCAAAGGGGCCGAAAAGGTTTTCAAGTTTGGTGTTTTCTTGTTCTTAATTGCTTTCTCTTCTAGGATGCCGAGTTCTTAAGGCTTAAAGAGTCTCACGCCAAGATCTTTAAGATCAGAGAGAGCTCTTACCTTGACAGAGATCTCTGAAAATCGCATCCTAGAGACTAGTTACCCTTTCCCAAACTCCATGGTAGTTTAGGGGACTAGTTAAGCCTCGTGTTTGAAATCTGATTTCCTTGCCCTTCAATCTCTTTTTCCGCCAAACGCCATGGGTCTGGAGGAGAGAATGAAGGAGTGATCCATACCACACGCCATGGATAGATCTTGTTTTGTTTTCAAATCTTAGAGAACCTCACAAAGTGAGTAGATCTAGAGTTTTCAAACCAAGCTTGAAACTTTGAAACCCCTGAACGTGAATCTCAACCCTAGACCCTCTTTCTTAGTTTTTATATATCTTTGCTAGTCATTCGCTTGTTACCTGTTGCATCCTGGTCATTAGTTTCGTTGCATTTGAACTTTTTGACGAGATCGATCGTTGTTGCTCAATCTAGTGGTCGATCCTGTGGTCGATCCACTAGTCGATTTTTATAAATTCATAGCTTTGCATTTTAATCATTCTGTTTGTTTGTCGTGGTAGTTCACTCATTCTTGGTAATTGTAAAATTGTTTTGCCTTGCATTTAGTCGTTGCATTTAGTTTTTAGGATTTTTACAAAACCGTTCATCATTTGCCTAGCTTTACTCGATCCTTGCATTCTCATTGAACTTTCTAGCTCCTAGGATTGGATTCCTAGTGGTGAATGAAGCAGGTTCCAGTTGCTTCAGCTAATATGCAGCTTCTCCTTCAAGAGAGTAAGGGAAAAGCTTGCAGAACAGAAAGTCATTGCTAACACAATTAGCTTTGACACTTGATGCCAAATCCTCAAACCTCTCAATGTGATACATAGGATGCTCATGAGGTAAGCTATGGAATGGATGCTGGCCAACCAGCTGATAGTAGACAGGTTTAACCTCAAAATCGTTCCTTTGGAAGGCAGGAGGGCAGATTGCAGCTCTGTTGGCATTGAACTGATCAGGTCTGTTGTAGTCACCTAGAGTCCTCTGAACAAAACGCCCAACATCGTCATTGGCAGCAATAGGGACTCCAGCGTCTTCTGCCACTTGTTGAACCTGCTGCTAAACAATGACATTCCCCTCTTGATCAATCCTCTGCCCCTCTTTGTTCCTCCTGTTCCCTTCTCTGTCAACCAAGTGACCTTCTGCATCTTCAACCAAAATAAGTGGAGCGACCATTGTAGATTGCTTCTTAGCTTTCCTAATGGTCCTCTCCAACTTAGCGAGTTCGTTGATTTTCAAAGTCACAAGCTCCTTCTCTTTGTTGCTTCTGGTACAGCGATTAGGCATACACCTGAAACCAGCACAAAGAAATGAAACAGAAAGTTAGTAAACAAATTAAAACTTAGACAAAATCCTAATACTAAAAATCGATAGGCAGCTATTACTCCCCGGCAGCGGAGCCAAAAACTTGATAGGACTCAGGTTTTACCCAAATAAAACTATTGCAAGTGCACATCAAAAGCAGTTGTAGTACAAGGGGTATCGAATCCCAAGAGAGTAATGCAAACTACACTATCGAATGTAGGTTCGGATTAAGCTAAGCAGAATATAATGTATGTAATGCGAATGATTAAATAAAAGTAAGTATGCGAATTTGTTGTGGATCGAAGTTTCAGAAGACTAAAAGCGCTAAATCAAGGACAGTTCACATGTTGAATCCAAGAATGTAAAATGCATGAAATCAGGAATGATTAAGAACCGTTTTAAATATGAATCACTGATGTATAACTAATCAATTCTCATTACAGAAGTTATCTATGCCTAAATCACAGAGTTTCAAATCTCTTTGCAAACCCTAACAACCTAAACATGCAATATGATCAGATTCAATTGTTCACAAAACTCCTAAGCCAAATCTCTTTGCACTAAGTTGTTTTTCTCATCAAATACTAGTTCAGGTTATCAATAATGCTCTCACATATATTTAAAAACCTATGATTTTCGGATTTCTAGATGATGTGTCTAAGAAATTCGATTTTAAAGCAAGCAGAGATGAAAAACCAAAAGATATTCCTAACAGGTAGCAATTCTACAAACTCTTCACCAACTTTTGAAAAAGCCCTAACTTAACTAACAAACTACTCAGACATGGTGATTTGAGAAAAAATCATGAAAAGAATAGATTGCATAAAAGAAATAAGAATTAAAGATGAAGGAGTTCGTAATCTGCTTTAAAAGAGTATGATTTGTCTCTCCAAAAGCTCTTCTACAAATCTCTCCCTCAAGCTCCTAAAATAATAAGATACAAGATATCTGCCAAAAGAATGGCTGAAAAACCTAATATACAAGCTAAAACACGATCTGGGGCCTTTTTGCAAATACTAAAACTTATGTGCCAAAACTGCAAATAATCCTCTATCTTTTAGAAAACAGCCACGACCCCTTCTTTTCTGGGTGACGAGCGTCACCCATATGCATACTTCGTGGCTTCAACTTGCAATGCTCCAAAAAGCTTCAATATCTCCAATTACGCTCCAGACATGCTATAACCTGCAAAGACTCTTCTAGGACTCTAAAAAGACCAAAAAAACTCAATGAAAAGGACTTATATCATGGTTAAAAACCATGATATATCAGTAAGAGCTTAGGCTTCCTCTGAACTGGAAGCCTCTCGCTCCTCATGTGTAGCCAGACCCAATCGCCGGGCTCAAAAGTAACTTCTCGGCGCCCCTTATCAGCATTCTTCTTGTAATGCTCATTCCTTTTCTCTATGTTCTCCTTCACTTTCTTGAACATAGTCTTCATCAGCTCGACTTTGCTAACTCCATCTTGACTCACTTGTTTCCCCGTTTGTAAAGGAGTAAGATCTAAAGGAGCAAGTGGTCTAAAACCATAGATAATCTCAAAGAGTGAAAGCTTAGCCGAGTGGGGTACTCTATTATAAGAAAACTCAATGAAAGGTAAACAGTCAACCCAATTCCTTAAATTTTTACCAACCGTAGCCCTTAAGAGGGTGGAGAGTGTACGATTGACTGCTTCAGTCTGTCCATTAGTTTGTGGGTCGCAAGTTGTTGAGAATTAAAGCTTAGTTCCAAGCTTTCTCCAAACGGTTCTCCAAAGATGGTTCAAGAATTTGGTGTCTCGGTCAGAAATAATGGTTCTTGGAAGCCCACGAATTCTCACCACCTCTTTAAAGAACAAGTCAGCAACCTGAGTAGCATCATTAGTCTTGGCACATGGAATGAAAGGAGCCCTCTATGAGAAACGATCCACCACTACAAAGATTGAACACATGTTTCTGATCTTGGGTAAGCCTAAAACAAAATCCATAGAAATGTCTACCCATGGCATGTCAGGTATAGGTAAAGGAATGTATAAGCCATGGGGATGCAACCTGGATTTTTCTTTTAAGCAAGTGGTGCACTTGGAGAAGAACCTCTCAACATCACGCTTGAGATGGGGCCAAAAGAAGTGCTCCTTGATAATGCTAAGGGTTATGTCCATCCCAAAATGCCCCATGAGTCCTCCACTGTGTGCCTCTCTTATGATTAATTCTTTGACTGAGCTTTGAGGTAAGCATAGCCGGCGGTCATTTGAATACAAAGTCATCATGCCTGTAAAAAAACCAAAAACTCATCAACTACATTGGTTATAAAGCTCTCCAAAGTCAGGATCCTCTGCATAGAGTTGTTTGAGATGCTCAAGTCCCATAATCTTAGCCTCCATCTTATCAGCCAAGGACCCATATACCATCAGCATGGGAAGCGCCAGCTTACGCCCCCTCTGAAGTTCAACCAACATGGCAATGGGGTACTCAAGGTGACTCATCTCAAGCTCAAAAGCTATGGTGAAGCTGGGTTCTTCCACCTCAGGAGGCAGCAACATCTTCACAAAGCCATGAGAGGAG
Source organism: Thlaspi arvense (assembly GCA_911865555.2). NCBI lineage: Eukaryota > Viridiplantae > Streptophyta > Magnoliopsida > Brassicales > Brassicaceae > Thlaspi > Thlaspi arvense. Next base: position 21,550,972 of record OU466860.2, read on the forward strand.
AATCAAGAGGAGAGCTAGCAAGTCTCCACAGATATCTGGATCATCTCACCACTCCTCCCACCAAAGTTAAAAGGTGCCACATCCTGATCATTCTGATCATTGTTTATACCACTGCATTTTTTTAAATTTTGTAATATATTTTGTTGCTTCTCTTTCTCATTACTTTCATTACACAATGGACTGTGTAATTTATAAGTGTAAAGGAGAGATTCGGGGTTTGACTTTGTGTTTTTTTTTCTTAGTTTTTTATTCTCTTTCATCTTGAGTCACATGCATATCATGCATTCATCTAAGGCCTAGAAAATCACAAAAAAAAATCGAAAAGTTTGAAACAAATGGCATGTTTTTACAAACCAAAAAGAAACCATATAGTTGCATTTCATTATCATAGGATTGAGTCTAGTATTGACATATAGGGTGCATTGCATTTGCATAGGGCATAATGATGAATCTTCCTTGTAAAGTACTTAGAGTTTAGAGATGATTTCAGTGTTTAAGTGATTAGTTGTTTGATGTATCCTAAGAAAGCTAGAAGTTAAGACTGAACCATGCTTGGATTGCTAACTTTGATCATCTCATCTCATACTGAACGCATTTGTTCTCTAAAAATCAACTCTATCAACTTGAACCTTAATTTGATCTTTAATTACCATGTTTATGCATTGAAAAGTGAATTCATGGCTACCATATACATATTTGGATCATCTTTTCCCTTCTTACCACTCTTGTTGATCCAAATAGCTTATCCACTCCCTTAACCAAAACCTCCTTTTGAGCTTAAACACTATCTTGAGAGTTGTGAGGCCTTTGCATATCATCTTTGATTTTGTCTTGGTAAAAAGCGTTAGGAATAAGGCTGGCAATAATAAGCTCTCTTGTAAATATCAGCTTGTATTTTGAGCTTGATTCTAGGTTAGGAGTTTTGGGATAAAATGGTAGAGTTAAGTGGTTTGAACTTCATGTTTATATGCTTTAAAAGAAGAGGGAAAAGTTTGAAATGGTAGTATGGGGAAATAAGACTAAGTTATGGTCAAGTAAAGGGAGATAAAAGCTCTAAGTTTTTAGAAAGAATTGCACCAGCAACATTAAGGCTTTGAAGGGTCCATCCAAAGAAGAAACCAGACCCAAAGCAAACCACCAAAGGTGAAGAATGGCGCCAATGCAACAAAGAAGAGCAAGTCCCAACAAAAAGAAGCAGCCACATAAGCAAAAAGAAGAAGTTTTCCCAGCCATGAAGAAGGTTAAAAGGGTAGAGTTTAGGTAAAGGGTAGACTTAGGAGCTCACTTTGGGGTTTAGAAGTTTATAAGATTCATTCTTTGGGTAGAAGGGGTAGAAGGGAGCTTTGAATTGCATGCATAAGTGTGCTTTTACCTTTAGCACTTTGCCTAAGATAGAATCATTTCATTGAGTGATCCCTTATGTTTGTGAACCCTTTCCTTGAATGAGATCATTTTAATCTCATAACCTTACCCTTTAAACCAAATGTCTTCACTTGATTTGCATAAACATGATTCATGGTTTTGAGCTTAATTGAATGTTAAAGAGTTGGTTGATTTGAGCATTTGTCTAAGATGAGATTTTAGATCATTTTGAAACATAATGAGCATGGCTAAGTTCTTTAAAGTATGGCTAATTATGTTTGCATCCCACAACTAGGCACTTAAGCATTGATTCCATCTCTTTACCTTTGCACTTTTGGATTTGAATGCCCACTTTCAACCTCACTCTCTCATTTTTTCTTATTTGCTTGAGGAAAAGCAAAAGGGAAGTGTGGGGGTGTTGATATCTCATACATTTACATCATTTAGGTTTGCATTTAGTTCATGTTTTTGTCTTCTTTTGAATGTCTTCTTTCTCTTTAGTCCCACTTTCTTCTCCTTTTAGACTTAAGTTGCATTTAGGATGTAGTTTGCATTTTCTTCGCATAAAGGATGTTTTTAGGTGCTTATGGAGCTATAAGGAGCAAGGAGGAGCTTTGGGAATGAACCAGGCGGCCCGCTGAACTTGGATGGAGCAAGAGGAACCAAGGCAGACCATTTCTGCAAGCCCTATCGGTGATGTTACTGCATATTGCATACTCATTAGTTAGCTTTTCATGCATTTGTATCACATTTTAGGTTAGATTGCATCACTTAGAGTCCTAGAGCATTCTTGCACCAGCATACGCATGTTCCTTGCATTTTGCATCACATTCAGGTTGTTTCTGGCTGCTTTGGAGTCGTGGAGGTTCGTGGACATGTTGAGGCTGATGTAGCAGTTCGTGGGAGCTCGGATATATGCTAAGGATCAGAGATCGAGGAGCAGATCGAGCATGGCCGGTCGATCTAGGAGGTGATCGACCAGAAGATCGAGCCAACCAGGCGATCCAAGGAGAATGATCGAGACAAAGATCGAGTGAAGCAGTCGATCAAACGGTATGGACGTGAATGACGCCATGCAGAGCGAGAGCCAGATCGAGTACACCACTCGATCCAGCCGAAGATCGATACCGAGATCGGATGCAACACTCGATTCGCTGATGATGATCGACACCCAGATCGAGCCGAAGACACGATGTCCAGATATGATCGAGAGAACCGCTCGATCATGGAGTCGATCTCTGTCCTTTCAACCACTTTTGGCCGCTAGCGAGGGGGGACCATCAGCTTGTTTTGGCCATTTTGGGAAGGCGGCGACGTCCTTTTCCCAGACAACTTTCAATCCTTATCTTTTTCTTTATGTTTTCTCTCTGTTTTTCGTGAATAACACCATTGTCGAACTTGAGTTTTTCTTAAGATTTGTTACCGAATCATTTCCGTTTTAATCTAGTTTTCTTTTCATGTTCATCGTTTCGTTTTACATGCTTTGCTTGATTTACTTTATGTGTAGTGAGTAGTTTATTTGGGTTCGGGGTTGAGAGGATTAAGGGGTCTAAAGGGTTTCGATCTTGGGGTTTTTCTAAGCGTATTCAACGGCTATCTCTTCTAAGGTGTTGAGATCTCAATGCTTGAAGACTCTCACGCCAAGAGCTTCATGATCCGAGAGGTTCCTTACCTTGACAGGATTCAGGAGCCTCAGAAGATCACACCTTAGAGACTAGTTACCCCTTCCCAAAAGCCATGAAAGTTTGGGGGATTAGTTAAGCCATTCATTTGAAATCTGCTTTCCATGCCCTTCGACCTCTCTTTCCACCAAAAGCCATGGGTTTGGAGGAGAGGATGAAGGAGTGATCTATACCGAAAGCCACAGATAGATCTTGCTTAGTTTTCAAGGCTTAGAGATCCTCACAAAGTGAGTCGATTTAAAGTTTTCAACCCAAAGTCGAACTTTTGAAACCCCTGACCATGAATCTCAACCCTAGGCCCTTTCTTTTAGCATCTTTACATCTTATCTCGTCATTCGGTTGATCTTTGATAGCATCCTAGTCATTAGTTTTACTGTTCTTGCATTTTTAGACGATATCGATTGTTATTGCTCGATCTAGTGGTCGATCTCATGGTCGATCCACTAGTCGAATTTTAGTAATTCGAAGCTTGGTCCTTTAATTAATCTGTTTGTTCCTCGTGGTAGTTTCTTCATTCCTACTATTTTTAAAATATGTTGCATTCTATTTAAGTTGCTGCATCTAGTTTTTAGAGATTTTTTCATAAATCATCTCATTTCGCTTGGATTTGCATTAGTCCTTGTATTCTCTTTGCATTCTCTACCATCCTAGGCATGGATTGACTCTCTCTTGCTTGCTGTACTACAACATGTTTTGCATTTGAGTTTGATAACCTCATTGCATTTTCACCCTGGCTAAGAAAGTGTTTATCAAATGGCGCCGTTGCCATCCTAGGACTGTTTAGAGAACATAGAGATTTGGGACTTAGCAAAGACTAAGTCTTTACCTTTTTCAAGTTACTAATCATTCTACTCTCAAACGTGTGTTTTCAGGTATATGAATCTTCGTTCAAGTGGAGACAACAATCTACTACAACCCTTGGACAACATTCATCAGCTTGGTCACTCACGGCAAAGGAGAGTCAGAGAACAAGCCAGAGCCTTTGAGGAGATTGTTCAGCACGGTTTGGTTGACTTTGAAGCTATGGCTGAACACGAGCATCCAGAAGGACCTCCTCCAGCTCACGGGGCAGCAGGAAGGGGCAGTGGAAACTCCCAACACGCGGCTAGTCCCCCAAGGATCATAGGAGCCGGAGATGCTCCCAATACTCATCACAATAGGTATGGGATCACTCCTCCTCCTGTACAAAACAACAACTTCGAGATCAAGCCAGGTTTCATCTCCATGGTGCAAATTAACAAGTTCCACGGATTAGCAATGGAAGATCCCTTGGAGCACCTTGACAACTTCGAGCAAGTATGTGGGATGATAAAGATCAATGGCATATCCGAAGATGCTTTCAAGCTGCGTCTCTTCCCCTTTTCACTCGGACACAAAGCTAGGCATTGGGAGAAAACCCTCCTACAAGGCACCATCGCCTCATGGGCCGAGTGTAAGAAGGCCTTTCTCTCAAAGTTCTTCTCAAGCACCAGGACCGCACGGTTAAGAAGCGAAATAAGCGGTTTCACTCAAAGGAACAATGAGACATTCAACGAGGCAATGGAGCGTTTCAAAGACTACACGATCCAATGTCCTCATCATGTGTTCAGCGAGGAGACACTACTCAGTACCATATACCGTGGAGCTTCACCAAAGATCAGATTGTTGCTTGACACAGCTAGCAAAGGGAACTTCCTCGGTCAGGAGGTAGAAGAGGGTATGGAGCTGATAGAAAACTTGGCATTGAGTGATGGTAACTACGCTGAGGATTATGACCGTGCACCGAGAGGATCAGAGCTAGAGTCTCACAAAAAGGAGCTGAAATCTTTGCATGAGAAGATAGATAAGCTGGTGTTAGCCAATCAGAAGCATGTTCACTTTGTTGTGAAGCTGATGAGAACCAAGAGGAGTTAGAGTTGAGCCAAGAAGAAGCCAATTGGGTGGCGGGACAAAACAACTACAAACCTCAAGGCTACAACGAAGGCTACCAGAACAACAACCTCTCTTACCGAAGCACCAACGTAGCCAACCCTAAAGATCAAGTGTACCCTGCTCAGCAAGCAAAACCTTTCATCCCTTACAACAAAGGTTTTCAACCGAGTGGTGGTTTCCAAGGTCAAGGGCAGAACTACTTCCAAGGGCAACATCAAAATAACAAGGGTTATACACCTAACTACCCTCCGGGCTTTGCACCTCAGCAGCAACAACCGATGCAACAACAAGTTGATCCGGTTCAAGCAATGTTTCAACAGCTGATACAGGGGCAAGCCTCTACAAACCAGAAGTTCGCCGAGATGAACACTCATCTAGACTCGTCTCTCACTGACTTCTCCACTCAGATCACCAACTTAAACAACAAGATCAAGCAGCTAGAGAAAGGGAAAGCAAGTACGAGTGGTCAGAATAGTCTTCCGGGAAAGTGTGAGCAGAATCCCAAGGAGTATGCTAATGCCATAACGTTGAGAAGCGGTAAAGAGCTCGAACCTCCGGTCTCTACCAAGAACAACGAGGACGTTGTAATTCAAGAGGGGGAGGGTAAACCTTCGGCTGATGATGATGAGATTAACTTTGACAACGTTTGGATCTAAGGGCCAAGAAGAGGAGACAAATCAGTTGCTGAGAAGAAAGCTGAGCAAACCACTAAGGAGAAGAATGCTTATGTGCCTCCACCGTATGTACCTAAGCTGCCTTTCCCTGGCCGCTTCAAGAAGCAACTCATAGAGAAGCATAGAATCCTCTTTGAGAAGCATCTTAAGGACGTGGAGATCAAGCTACCTCTCGTTGAATGCCTTGCAATGATGCCTAAATGCGCCAAATTCTTCAAAGACACTCTCGTGAAGAAGAACAAGGAAAGCAAGGAGGTACTTGTTCTAAGTGAAGAGTGTAGTGCTGTGATACATAAGGAGATAGTCCCTAAGAAGTTTGGAGACCCTGGAAGCTTCACTATACCCTGCGCTTTAGGTCCTCTAGAGTTCAAGAGTTGCTTATGTGATCTCGGAGCTAGCATAAACCTGATGCCTCACTCCGTGGCTAAGAAGCTTGGCTTTACTCGTTTCAAAGACTGTCGGATCTCGTTGGTACTTGCTGATAGGAGTGTGAGGCTACCAGTGGGGCTGCTTGAAGATTTACTGGTGCGAATCAGTGGTGTGAACATGCCTATGGACTTTGTCGTGTTGGAGATGGATAAAGAGCCTAAGGATCCACTCATCTTAGGGAGACCATTCCTTGCAACCGCCGGGGCTATCATAGATGTGAAGAATGGGAAGATTGCCTTGCATTTGGGAAAGGAGATAAGGCTTGACTTCGACATCAATGAGGTTTTGAAGAAGCCGACCATTGAAGGGCATGCTTTCTACATTGAAACGATGGATGCTTTAGCAGATGAGTTGCTGGAAGAGTTGGCTCTAGAAGACCATCTGAAGCTAGCACTGACTAAGGAGCCAGGGAAGTTTGGCTATGTGGACCAGAGGACCCAGGAGTACGTCAACCTGCAGGATTCCAGGAGGATTGTTAAGAATGATGAAGGTTTCTGCCTAGAGATCAACCCCGAGATCGACGCTATCACTCGATCCAGGAGTCAGATCGACAAGGCATTCGAGAACACAACTCGATCCTGTGCAACAATCGACGGACAGATCGAGAGGAATGCTCGACCAGGAAAAGCAATCGAGTCGACGATCGAGAGAGACCTCCAGATCATTATGGGGTCCAATCAAGAGATCGACTCAGCGTCTCGATCCCTTACTCGATCCACATCAAATCGAGTAAGTTAATCGAGCGAAAAGGCTCGATCTAGACGACATCGAGAGGAGAATCGACTGGAGGACTCGATTTCAGAAGGGATAGCGATGGAGGAAAGCAGTCTGAAGGGCCATGCCTCGGGGTCTAAGGAGGGTTTCAAGGAGGAAAGCAACAACAACAGCCACGAGGATGACTGGAGTGAGCTGTTAGCCCCAAAGGTGGACCTTAAGGAGCTCCCAAAAGGGCTAAGGTATGCTTTCTTAGGGCCTAATAACACCTATCCCGTGATTGTGAATGAAATCCTAAGTGATGATGAGTTGCACTCGCTCCTGACTGAGCTGAGAAAGTATAGGAAGGCCATTGGGTACTCTTTAAGTGACATCAAGGGCCTTTCACCAATGCTTTGCACTCATAGGATTCACTTGGATAATGAAAACGACTCTTCTATAGAACATCAAAGGCGCTTGAATCATAATTTGAAAGAGGTTGTTAAGAAAGAAATCCTTAAGCTTTTAAAGGCTGACGTGATCTATCCCATAAGTGACAGCACGTGGGTTTCTCCTGTACACGTGGTGCCTAAGAAGGGAGGGATCACGGTCATAAGGAATTAAAAGGATGAGCTTATCCCTACTAGAACCATTACTGGTCATAGGATGTGTATTGATTATAGGAAACTTAACCTTGCGATTAGGAAAGACCATTTCCCTTTGCTTTTTATTGATCAAATGCTCGAGAGACTTGCTAATCACCCTTACTACTGTTTTCTCGATGGGTATAGCGGTTTCTTTCAGATACCAATTCACCCAAATGATCAGGAGAAGACGACCTTCACATGTCCCTACGGTACCTTCGCATATCGAAGAATGCCGTTTGGATTGTGTAATGCACCGGCTACGTTTCAGCGGTGTATGATGTCGATCTTCTCCGATCTAATAGAGGAGATGGTAGAGGTGTTCATGGATGACTTCTCTGTCTATGGTGCGTCCTTTTCTGCGTGTTTGTTGAATCTTTACAGGGTACTAAAACGTTGTGAAGAGACAAACTTGGTGCTGAACTGAGAGAAATGCCACTTTATGGTTAAGGAAGGTATCGTGCTTGGTCATAAGATATCAGAGAAGGGCATTGAGGTTGATCAGGCTAAAGTGGAAGTCATGATGGGTCTTGAGCCGCCGGTTAATGTTAAGGGAGTCAAAAGCTTCTTGGGACACGCAGGGTTCTATAGGCGCTTCATCAAAGATTTCTCCAAGATTGCACGCCCTCTTACACGGTTGTTGTGCAAGGAAGCTGAGTTTTTGTTTGATGAGGAATGTTTGAGAGCTTTCGTGACCATCAAGGAAGCCCTTACATCAGCTCCTATAGTCCAAGCACCAGACTGGTCTCTTCCCTTTGAGATCATGTGTGATGCTAGTGACTACGCCGTAGGTGCCGTTCTTGGTCAGAAGAAAGACAAGAAGCTGCACGTGATCTACTATGCTTCAAGAACCTTGGATGACACGCAAACAAGGTACACCACTACGGAGAAGGAGTTGCTTGCAGTAGTGTTCGCCTTTGAGATGTTCAGATCATATCTCGTTGGTTCCAAGGCTATTGTATACACGGATCACGCTGCCTTGCGATACATCTACTCGAAGAAAGACACTAAGCCTTGGCTCTTAAGATGGATTCTCTTACTCCAGGAGTTTGACATAGAGATTAAAGACAAGAAAGGAATAGAAAATGGAGTCGCTGACCATCTCACATGGCTAAGGATCAACGAGTCTCTCCCCTTAGATGACTCTCTTCCAGAAGAGCAGCTCATGGCGATTACCACGGCTGTTTGTGGAAAGCTAGAAGGGATCTACCGTGGTATGCCGATGTAGTGAACTATCTAGCGTGTGGTGAGGAGCCAACACATCCCAACAGCTATCACAAGAAGCGGTTTATGAGAGAGGCTAGTGATTACTTTTGGGACGAGCCCTACTTATACAAGAGAGGAGTAGACAGTTTGTACCGGAGATGTGTTACAAAGGAAGAAGCTAGGGACATCCTCTATCATTGCCATGGCTCTTCCTACGGAGGACACTTCGCCTCATTCAAGACTGCCACGAAAGTGTTGCAAGCCGGTTTCTGGTGGCCGTCCATTTTTAAAGATGCACACGAGTTTGTGAAGAGCTGTGAGGCATGTCAACGAGCATGGAATATCACTAAGGGGAACGAAATGCCTCAAGTTCCCATCTTCGAGGTTGACGTGTTCGACGCGTGGGGCATAGACTTCATGGGGCCATTTCCTTCTTCATATGGCAACAAATACATCTTAGTAGCGGTGGATTATGTCTCTAAATGGGTTGAGGCAGTTGCTTCCCCTACAAATGACTCTAAGGTGGTAATCAAGCTGTTCAAAAGTATCATCTTCCCGAGGTTTGGGGTTCCCAAGGTTGTTATAAGCGATGGGGGAAGCCACTTCATAAACAAGGTCTTTGAGAATCTCTTGAGAAAGTATGGAGTTAAGCATAAGGTGGCTACACCGTATCATCCTCAAACAAGCGGTCAAGTGGAAGTCTCCAACCGGCAAATCAAGGCTATACTAGAGAAGACTAGGAAAGACTGGGCAGTGAAGCTAGACGACGCTCTTTGGGCCTACCGTACCGCCTTCAAAACACCGATTGGTACAACTCCTTTCACTCTACTCTATGGCAAGGGCTGTCATCTCCCGGTTGAGCTGGAACACTGTGCGTTGTGGGCTGTGAAGAGGCTGAACTTTGACCTCAAGACTGCTCAGGAGAGGCGCCTTATTCAGCTACACGAACTGGATGAGTTAAGACTGAACGCTTACGAGAGCTCTCGGATATACAAGGAGCCGACTAAGGAGACTCATGACAAGAAGTTGGTTGCCAAGGAGCTTAAGGAAGGAGGTTTAGTGTTGCTGTACAACTCAAGGCTCAAACTCTTCCCGGGCAAGCTGAAGTCAAGGTGGAGCGGACCGTTCGTGATTCAAGATGTGTTGCCTTATGGAGCTGTTACTCTGATGGGAAAAAGTGGCAGTGCATTCACCGTCAACGGACACAGAGTAAAGCCTTACTTGGCAGACGGCTATGACAAGGAGAGTACCTCTGTGCTTCTCCAAGACCCACCATCCGCTTAAACCAAGTAAGGTCTAGCTAAAGACGTTAAAGAAAGCGCACTTGGGAGGCATTCCCATGTTTATCTTGTACATATTTCTGCTTCATTTCCCTTTCAGTTTTATGTTTTTATTCTGCAAGTGTGTAGGAACAGGTATGAGGAGTCTAAACCTTGATCTTGAAGTCTAAAAGAGGCGATATGGGTTAAGATAAGGCTATAGATCGAGTGCTTGATCGACTGATCCTGACTCGATCTTTGCTAGATCGAGTCAGCGAATCGAGAGGAGCTTGTCCATCTAGACGAGAACGAGTGACAAGATCGACCTTGACGAAAAAGGATCGATCGATCCAAAACGGATCGACCGATCTAATTTCTCTCGGGAAAATCTGTTGAAAACGGATCGATCACTCGACTCGATCCATCACTCGATTTGTGCCAAATCGCCCCTAAATCGAGGACATAGCTCGATCATGAGGACTTAGCCGTGGAGCCAACATCTCAATGATCGAGAGAGCCAATCGATCCAAGACTCGATTCACCATGAATCGAGTCTCAAATCGAGTAACCCTTTCGATCTAAGCCATTATGGACATGAGATCGAGTCCTAGATCGACCAAATGGACTTGATCTCATGCCGAGGAAATATTTTCTTTCCCTCCTTTACTCTTTTCCCTCCAACTTTTAAATTCAAAACTTGGTCAAGACAAGCATCTTTGACCATGAAAGATGTGCCTTGACCAAGACTTTGTCAGAAAAACCACTTTTACTACCCATGGTTTTGCTCTTTGCTAGTCTTTAAATATTTCAACAACCTCTCACCCTCTCATTCCTGTTTTTCACGAAATTTTTAAACAAAGAGAGTGAGGGTTTCGGTTTTCAGAAGCTAGCAAAGATCTTTTACATTTCTTGCAAAGGTATTTTCAAAAATTAATGATTTATTTTTAGGAAAACTTCCTTTAAATTCGCAAGATATTGTTCTAGAATATAGGGTCGGTTTTGATTTTTAAAAACTAGCTAAGTAAAAGGAATAATTCTAGATTTTTTGGTATCTAACGATATGATTCTCCTTTATTTAGCTATAATTTTTTATTAATTCCCCAAAATTCTAGGGTAGTTTTTATAAGTTCTCTTCTTCTCTTCTCTCATTTTCATCAAACCGCCATTTTGCTTATCAAACTTCTTTAGAAACTTGTTTCAGGAACAATGGCCCCCAAGAGAACAAGAGAAGAGATAGCACAAGAAGGAGAAGGACAAGAGGTGGCAGTTCAAGAGAGGGTCAGATGGACTAAGGATGAGAAGAGGGACAAGAAACGGCTGGAACGGCTTCGGTTTGAGCCTACCAAGTTTGCTGATCGAGAGCTGTTGTCCAAGCTAGGGATTCTTGGGGATTTCGACCAACTCTTCAAGAACATTGGCCTAAGATGTCTGTCACGGATGGATTGCCCAACCATTCCAGAAGTGACAATAGACTTCCTTGCCACGTTGGAGTTCCGTTACGAGAATCCTAGCACACCCGTCCCTTCTCAAGGTCACCTCTACTTCAAGGTTGGCCGTCAAGCCTATACACTCTCCATCCCTGAGCTATGCCAAGCTTATGGTCTCAACGCGGATGCCTACAAGGTCGAGTTCCCCGCCTTCAAGAAAGCCGATGACTTTTGGGACCTGATCAGCAATGAAGACTACAAAGCCAACACCGCCAAGATAAAGCGAGTAAGAAGCCTGGTGCTGAGGTACACTCTGAAGCTGATCGCCAACAAGTTTAGTGGAAGATATGTTGCTCCTACGGTCACGAAGACAGAGCTGTGCTTCCTGTTCCAAGGTGTGAAGCACTTGGTGTGTGATCCGGATGCAAATGACGAGCTTATGAAGGATGAACTCGGCGATGAAGTGAACTACGGATGTGTGCTTGCGGCTTCCTTGGTGAAATACAAGGCTTATGCCTTGCGGTGCAAGGCAACTTCCTCTTACATTGGTGGTTTACTCACTCCTCTGTTCTTGCAAGCTGGTGTGCCCATTCACGACTTCGCCCATGTACCAGCCAGAGCTTTCATGGTAGTGGCATACATGAGGAATACTGACAGCTTGGGACGCACGCCAGCGGAAGGGTTCTACGCCTACCTCTTCATAGACGACGAAGACAAGAAGAGAGTGTGCATCCTGCCCAACAAAGATGAAACCGAGCTGCTTGGTGTTGGGAACATCGAGTTCTTGCCCACGGAGGAGGAATGCTTTGCCCCTCTAGGACGACCACCTGCTTCAGCGATTGCCCCTCGTCAAAGGTCCGAGTCTCCAGCTACGGAAGATGAGATGCCCGAGGCCTACACACTTCCAAAGTTAGACTTTGAGCCGAGGACAAAAACTGAGAAGTTCCTAGCATCTGTTGTGGAGATGCAAAGGAAGATCAACAAGTGGCAAGGCAAGATGCTCAAGAAGCTTGGAAAGAAAGTCAAGGCACTTCAGGGAGGCTCGCCTAAGAAAGCTGCAAGTCAAGAGGTGCAACAACCCGAGAAGAGAAGGCTCTCAACCGGTGGAGTTGTCATCCGCGAGACCCAAGGAAGCACCATTCAGCCGGCGCGCCACTCTCTCGAAGAACCAGCCGACAAAGGCAAGACCATAGTCTCTAGCTCCTCTGTAACATCCTCAAGTTCCAGCCGAGACTAGACCAGAGGTAACAACCTTCTTCCATTGTACATAACAGCTCATATTTGCTTCTTTTTGCTTTGTGTTTTGCTACTCCTTCGAATGAGTTTGCTACCGGGACGGTTTCAAGCAAGTTTGGGGGAGTACATGTGTGATTTGACTTGTGTTTTGTGATCTTATTTTCCTTTAGCATCCTTGAGTCTTTAGTTCATGAAAAAATTGGTAAAATTTTTAAAAAATTTTCAAAGATTCATGTAGTTGCATTCATCTTGTTAAAACATGTTAGGATTGAGTCTAGAGTTTCTCATAGCATCTAGGTTGTTTGCATTTTGCATAAGGGGTTAGAGTTTCTTAAAAAGGTGATTTTACTTATGAATTGTTTCAATGCCCTAGTTAGTAGTTCTCTAATGCTTTGTCTATGCTTTGAAAGTAAGTTCTTACCTTGCTTGGATCACTTGTTAGGATTTTCGTGGCTTGAATTGAACTCTCATGATTTGAAACTTGTCCTTATAAGTGAGAACCTTAATTTAAAATTCTAATTATCATCCTTATGCATTTGAAAATGAACACATGGTTTTAAAATATTTAGGCTCTCTTCTTCCTTTTTACCACTCTTTGTGAGCCTAAGTAGAACTCCCCCCTTGAACCTTACCCTTCTTTGAAGCCAAATGTTCTTGTGTGACATCTTTGTGAGGCCTTCCTTTCGGTTTGAGCTTGGCATAAAGTGTTAGGTTTAGGCGACATGACTTGGTTCTCATATGATTGCTAGCTTTGCATTTTGAGGCTAGGTATAGGCTTAGGATAAGTTTGGGGGATCATTGGGGTTGTTTTCTTTTCTATTTGTTCTCGGTTTCAAAGAACTTGGTGTTCTAAAGAAGGAAATGGGTTTTAAGTGAAAGGTTGTGTTTAAAAACTAAGTATGCTCTAATAAATTTCAGGAGGTAGCTCTCCCATAATAAAATAAAAAAAAGGAGAAAAAGAAAAGAAAAAGGAATAAAAGAGCCTAAGTGCCAAATAAAAATAAAAAGAAAAAAATAAGAGAAAGAAAAAAATAAGAGAGCTACCAATAAGAAATATTTAAAGAGCAAAATTATTTTCAAAACCTTTTCACTAGCCTAAAAAGTTTTAAAATGTTTTTGTTTCGAATTGGGGATTGCTAAGTTTTGAGAAGAAAAAGGGTAGACTCTAAGTGGTGAGTGAGGATAAAAGTTGATAAATGAGAGGGGTTTAGGATCGTTTGTTAGTTTACATGGGTAGATGAGAATCTAATTATGTATGCATAAATTGTCTTTACCTTTAGCATTATGCACAAGTTCAACCATTTTTGAGAGAAACCCTTGAATTATAAACCTTTTCAAATGAGATCATTCAATGCTCATAACCTTCACCCTTAGCCAAATGTGTTTTGCTTTAAAGTGCATAAGTTTGATTCATGGTTCTAATGTTAATGAATGTTAAAGGATGAGTTTCTTTGATTGTTAGGAATAGGAGAGTCATGATTTGAATTTCTTTGTGTGATGAGTATGGCTAAATTCTTTGGAGTATGAGTGTAAGCATAGCATTTTAGAACTGTTAACTAGGACATTGAGATTGATTCATTTGAAAGGCACCTTTGCAAGAAGTTTAAAACCCCATTCGTTTTTCGGAAAACCTCTATTCCTTACTTATTTTCTGTTGCTTGAGGGCAAGCAAGAAGTAAGTTTGGGGGAGTTGATGTTACTGCATATTGCATACATTTTGCATACTCATTAGTTAGCTTTTCATGCATTTGTATCACATTTTAGGTTAGATTGCATCACTTAGAGTCCTAGAGCATTCTTGCACCAGCATACGCATGTTCCTTGCATTTTGCATCACATTCAGGTTGTTTCTGGCTGCTTTGGAGTCGTGGAGGTTCGTGGACATGTTGAGGCTGATGTAGCAGTTCGTGGGAGCTCGGATATATGCTAAGGATCAGAGATCGAGGAGCAGATCGAGCATGGCCGGTCGATCTAGGAGGTGATCGACCAGAAGATCGAGCCAACCAGGCGATCCAAGGAGAATGATCGAGACAAAGATCGAGTGAAGCAGTCAATCAAACGGTACGGACGTGAATGACGCCATGCAGAGCGAGAGCCAGATCGAGTACACCACTCGATCCAGCCGAAGATCGATATTGAGATCGGATGCAACACTCGATTCGCCGATGATGATCGAGACCCAGATAGAGCCGAAGACACGATGTCCGGATATTATCGAGAGAACCGCTCGATCCTGGAGTCGATCTCTGTCCTTTCAACCACTTTTGGCCGCTAGCGAGGGGGACCATCAGCTTGTTTTGGACATTTTGGGAAGGCGGCAACGTCCTTTTCCCAGACAACTTTCAATCCTTATCTTTTTCTTTATGTTTTCTCTCTGTTTTTCGTGAAGAACACCATTGTCGAACTTGAGTTTTTCTTAAGCTTTGTAATCGAATCATTTCCGTCTCAATCTGGTTTTCTTTTCATGTTCATCGTTTCCTTTTACATGCTTTGCTTGATTTACTTTATGTGTAGTGAGTAGTTTATTTGGGTTCGGGGTTGAGAGGATTAAGGGGTCTAAAAGGTTTCGATCTTGGTGTTTTTCTAAGCGTTTTCAACGGCTATCTCTTCTAAGGTGTTGAGATCTCAATGCTTGAAGACTCTCACGCTAAGAGCTTCATGATCCGAGAGGTTCCTTACCTTGACAGGATTCAAGAGCCTCGGAAGATCACACCTTAGAGACTAGTTACCCCTTCCTAAAAGCCATGGAAGTTTGGGGGATTAGTTAAGCCATTCATTTGAAATCTGCTTTTCATGCCCTTCGACCTCTCTTTCCACCAAAATCCATGGGTTTGGAGGAGAGGATGAAGGAGTGATCTATACCGAAAGCCACAGATAGATCTTGCTTAGTTTTCAAGGCTTAGAGATCCTCACAAAGTGAGTCGATTTAAAGTTTTCAACCCAAAGCCGAACCTTTGAAACCCCTGACCATGAATCTCAACCCTAGGCCCTTTCTTTTAGCATCTTCACATCTTATCTCGTCATTCGCTTGATCTTTGATAGCATCCTGGTCATTAGTTTTACTGTTCTTGCATTTTTAGACGAGATCGATTGTTATTGCTCGATCTAGTGGTCGATCTCATGGTCGATCCACTAGTCGAATTTTAGTAATTCGAAGCTTGGTCCTTTAATTAATCTGTTTGTTCCTCGTGGTAGTTTCTTCATTCCTAGTATTTTTAAAATAGGTTGCATTCTATTTAAGTTGCTGCATCTAGTTTTTAGAGATTTTCTCATAAATCATCTCATTTCGCTTGGATTTGCATTAGTCCTTGTATTCTCTTTGCATTCTCTACCATCCTAGGCATGGATTGACTCTCTCTTGCTTGCTGTACTACAACATGTCTTGCATTTGAGTTTGATAACCTCATTGCATTTTCACCCTTGCTAAGAAAGTGTTTATCAATCGGCCAAGGCACGAAGGCTATCGGTCAAGGAGTGACCGATAGAAGAGCTATCGATCAAGCTATCGGTCAAAGAAAATACCGTATATTGGACGTATTCCGGTCACCCTATCGGCTACCTTCTAGACTGATAGCAAGCCTATCGATCACCCTATCGGTCACATGTAGACCTATAGGATCCCAGTCCAAAGCTGCTTTAATTTACCATTCGACCATTACTTTTAGGGCTTTTCTCTCTATGTATAAATACTCTGTTTCAAGAGATTTTCGAGGGGTGATATCAATCTACTGTTCTTGAGTGATTTCTTTGAGTTTGTTAGACAAATTTCTTGCTTTAATTAATATAAGTTTATATTTGCCTTTAATCCTTTCTTAATCTCTTTATTTAATCATGATTAACATCTTTTTCTCTTGCGATTTGGTGTTAAACATGGCTATTAGTGAGTAGTTTGCTTAGGATTCTTAGATGTGGTAGATTAGGGGGATTTAGAAGCTTATCTAAGGTTTGTTAGTGCTTAATAACATGGGTTCCTCTCTATTATTCTGTTCTTAAGCTAGATTTAACTTGATCACTTGAATCTAGAATTATGTTTTATCTTATGCACACCAAGTGTTTGATGAAATTCTGATCTTGTTTAATAGAGGATTTACTGGCCTTAGCTCAAGAGATTGACTGTTTGAGGAGTATTTTGACATGAATAGAGTTGAATTCTTAATGCTTGTTGAATGTTTTGGCACTAATGAGAGTTAGTACTTGTTATAGTTTTTAGCAAATGGCTATTTGTCAAGAGATTGAACTTAGCTTGCTTGTTTGTGAACTCTATGTCTAGGAATCAGCATTGCTAGCTTGATTGCTTGAACAATGATGTTTGTAACAGCTTTACTTAGCTTTTGAAATTCCCTAAAATCAATAACCACATCTAGGAACTTGTCTTTTCTTTGTCTGAATTTCGAATTTGCCATAATCTGTTTATTTGCTCTGTTTTGCTTCCTTTATCATTTCCAAACTGTCTTTTCTTGAAATTTCTTTGGTTTATGATCACTTTAGGTTGTTAGTTCAGTTGCTTAAGCAAAGAAAACCTCTCTGCTTGCTTGACTTAAAGACCTCTACTTGCAACTCTTTTGTATTTAATAACTCCCCATGGATTGATAAACTCAATACTACAATGACTAGTGTAGGTTGAAGATTGAGGTAGGCAAAACACCTACATCAACCATTTCTGAAATTTGTTGATATGGTTATGAGCAAACTTCCGAGAGCTCCCTTGGCTTGGGACTTCATGAGGCTTGAAGTGGAAACCATTTTGTGTAGTCCAACAACTCATTCTCATTTAGCTCTTCTTCTTCGGATTCTTCTTGGCTTTCAGCGCCAGCAGCAGCATCTCCTTGTACCTCCTCTTAACTTTTTTCTTCACCTTCTTCTTACTCATCTTCCTCACTATCTTCTCTTCTATCTTTCTGTGATAGGGCCTCCATGGTAAAGCTGACTCTCATCCTTGCAAAAAACAATGTTGCTCCTCATGACAAGAGATGTGTGCTGATTATTTGGGAGAAGGAATCTTGTTGGCTCTTCAAGATCTGTGAGGAACTTGTAATCATGCTTCCCTTGGATGATCTTCTCAAGGTAGTGGATCCTTCTATGATAATCCAGATCTATCCACAATGGGTCCAAAGCATCTTTATCATGTTCCTCAAGGTTCACACCACTTGCCATCATAATGGCTGTCACAACTCCTCCATTATGGAGCTGTGGGTTCTTCTCCCTTTTTCCCTTGTTCAAGACCCAGCTCCTATAGGAGTGGAGCTGCTCCATCAGTATAGCCACATAGCATGGGTATCTGCTTGGCGGCTCTAGAAGTGTTCCATCCTTGCTGGCAACCACAAGTGAATGCATTCCATTGTATATGAAGTCCCTCTCCTATGCTGTGACATTGGTTGTTTCCTTTCTTGCAAAGAATGTGTTTGCAAGAGCCTTGTGGGCATATCTCACAGCAGGATGCTTTAGATGTTGATTCCTTGTGGCTCCTGCCATGAACTTGCCAGCCCCAATCACGCCCCATAGCATCTCGTGCTGCCTTTGTTTGATCATGAACTTATTCCTCTTGTTAGCATAAGGGGTCATACCAAGGCCTTGAGAGCGCTCAATGAAGGTTCTTGTGAACCTTTGCTTGCCAAGCTTGAATGATATCCACCCATCTCCATTGGGAAGCTCACTCTCTTCATAGCTCACCACCTTGAAAGTGGAGTGGAACTGATAGGTGAGCTGCTTGTAGGAGGGAAGTGGTTTCCCCATAAAGTCACCATGTCCCATGTTCTCAAATATTGTCTTGCAATCCACATAGATCCCAAGCTCCTTCATTTTGGATACAGAAGGGTATCTTGTAGGTTTGAAGATGCATTTGTTGAAGTGCTCCATGAGTTCTCTAGCACTTGGCTCCTTGTATTAGACTTCTTCTTCTACAGCTTTTTCCTTTCCTTTGGGCTTTGCAGTTTTGTTCCCAACATGCCTCTTTCCAACAGCCTTTGATGACTGCCCATCAGCAACTCTTTTGCCCTTGTCTCTTCTAGTGCTTGGAGAAGTTGGCTTTTCCTCTTGTGGTGCTTTCCCTTTGCTTCTAGAAGCAGTTGTTGTTCTCACCATTGTACCTACAAGAACAAAGCTTGAAGATGCAATGAGTAAAGGAACAAAAGTTGAGAAACAATGACTAAAAGCTTTAAAAAGAATCTCTCAAAGCTAAAAGAAGTTAAACCAGAATTTAAACAAGCTTAGAGTCTAGAGCTTTTCTGGTATGTTGTTCTGTATAACTGCACTCACTTGTTCTGAAATTAGCATTGGTCCTTGCTCAATCCCCAGATTCTTGGTCATCATTCTTTTCACATATCTCTTTATCAGAGGAGTAGTCCTTATAGCATCTATCAAAGGAATCTCCACCACAAGTTTATCCATGATAGCCTTGATCCTAGCATCCTCCAGCTCTTGTCTAGTCTTCTTCTAGTTCCTTGGATAATGTACCTTTGGCCTGTAAACCCTTTCTTCTGCAATTTCTGGAGTCTGCAAATTTGCAGCTTTCTCCTGTGGTGAGTGTCGATCGACACCAGGGGGTGGGTGTCGATCGGCACTGACTTTTGGAAGTGATGTCTAGCGTCTGTCGAGCTGCTTGTCGAGCTTGCTCGATATCTCTTCGCTTCGAGTCGAAGAACCGTGAATTTCCTCTGGTGTCGATCGACACCCTTCAAAACCAGCAAAATCCTCATCTTCAAACTCCCTCAGTTGCTCGAAATCCTCTGTATTCAGGCACTTTTTCTGCACTGGTTGCAGATTCCTTCAAGTCCTTAGTGTGATGGCATTGACAGAGTGCCTTAGATTGGTATCTGTTCTTCCTGGAAGAAATTCATCTTGCCTTTTCATAGCTCCAGCAGTTTGAGCCACTCGAGTATCCAAAGTCTTAACATGAGTGTTCAGAGCTTCGATTTTCCCATTCAAATCTTGGTATAGGGCGTCAATCTTGCCATTGAAGTCAACTGTAATCTTTTGCTGACCTTCTAGCAACTGCTCAAGCATGGCTTCCATCTTACTTGAAGCTGATGGTGCTGGTGCAGGCTGATAAGATGAGGAACCATAGTTCCTGTTGAAGTTGTTGTTCTGGTAAGGCTTCTTGTACTCAGACTTCTGAAATTGAGGCTTGAGGGTATAACTAGTAGAACTTTGGTTCCCTGTGAAGTTGCTCCTCTGCATATTCCCACTGATCCCTCTGTTTCCTTGCTGATTGTTGTACCTTTGACCCTGAAAACCAGCTCCATTGATGTAGTTGACATCCTCTTCTTCAAACTCTTCAGCTGGCTCAAATGTCTCAACCTCAGCAGCAAACTGAATAGACTTCTTACCCATAAAGAGGTTATGAACAGAATCCAGTTTAGCCTTCATCTCAGCAGCAAACTGAATGCTCCCTGCATTGCCAGCGTTTTTCTGTCTCTCAAAATCAGCATTCTTTGTGCTGTTGCTGGAAGCTAGGTTCTCTATTAGCTTGATGGCGTCAGCTAGGAATCTAGTGTTAAAGTTCCCATTGCTTGCTGCATCCAGAGCCATCTGGTACTTTCAATCAACACCTCTGAAGAAGATACCTAGCAGCTGTACTTCATTGAACCCATGGTGTGAACAATCCCTTTGGTACAGCTTGAACCTCACCCAAGCTGCTTTGAACGATTCAGTTGGACCTTGGGAGAATGTGGCGATTTTTGTCCTCAACTCCTCTGACCTTGCATCATCATAAAAGTTGTTGAGGAAAGCAGATTTGGTGTCCTCCCACGTGGTCAAAGAACCAGGTTCCAGCTGTTTGAGCAAATGTGCTGCATCTCCTTCCAAAGAGTGAGGGAAAAGCTTGCAAAATAGGAAATCATTGGTGACTCCATTGGCTTTAACACTTGTAGCCAGGTCTTCAAACTTCTCTATATGGTCCATAGGGTGCTCATGTGGAAGCCCATGGAAAGGATGCTGACCTACAAGCTGGTAGTAACTGGGTTTCAGCTCAAAGTCATTCCTCTGAAAGGCTGGTGGGCGGATTGCAGCTCTATTTGCATAGAACTGATCAGGCCTGTTGTAATCTCCCAGCAGCATCTCCAACAGCTTGTTGTTGCACATTCTGCTCCTCAATCACAACGCCATTATCATCTATCCTCTGCCCATCCTCATTTCTTCTGTTCCCTTCTCTGTCAACTAAATGACCCTCAGCATCTGTCCTCAAAACAAGTGGTCCAACCATTTTTGTCTGCTTTTTGGCTTTCCTGATGGTTCTCTCTAGCTTGGCGGGTTCGTCGATGCCTAGAGTCAGAAGTTCTTTGTCTTTGTTGCTTCAGGTACTGCGATTATGCATGCACCTGAAACAGACAACAGAGAAGTGAAGAAAGTTAGCAAACAGAAAATAAAAGCTTAGTCAAGATTCTAGAACTAAAAATCTGAATATAATATCTAAGTCCCCGGGAACGGCGCCAAAATTTGATATGCTCAAATTAACCCTTAGAGCTACTCTCTCAAATTAAGAAATCACTGTAGTACTTAGCGATCGAATCCACAAGGACTTAAGGCTATTACTCAACATATTTTAGATTCAAATGAAGCTAAGCAGTCAATAATAAATAAAACTAAATAATAGAATGAAAGTAACAAGATCGGGAGCGGATTATGAGTTCTTAAAACAATAGAGACAAGGCGCTAGGCAATGGAAAATTCGCAGGTTGACTTAAATCGCAGACTACTTACTGAAAGGAATATTTATCAAAACCGTTCTAGAACTTGAAAACACTAATGTAAAACCAATCGACTTCCATCGCAGAGATTAACTATGATCAGATTCTAGAATTCCAAATTCCTTTGCAAATTCTAACAACCTAAACAAGCATTATAGTCCAGGTTTGATATTTTCACAAAATCACTAATCCAAATTCCTTTGTAATCAGTTATTTTGCTCATCTAAGATAGTTATGTTTATTAACAATGTTTCCACATCTATTAAACAACCTAAGATCTGATTTCTAGGTGATCAATCTTAAAACCAGTGTTAAAGCAATGTAGATGAAGAACCAAATGATTTATCCTTCCAGTTTTGTAGTTCTAACAATTCATTATCAACCTTTGAATAACCCAAAACCTAACTAGCAGATTACTCAGACATAGCAAGTGAAACACATATCATGGTTGAATAAAATTGCATTAAGAAATAGAGTAAAAAATGAAGGGGTTCGAAATTCTTCTCTACAGAGTATGGATTTGTCTCCCCAAAAGCTCTCAATCTAATCTCTCTCTTAGTCTCAATGAAAACAAGATGATAGCCTCACAATGGCTTAGAAAACCTAATTACATGTCTAAACACAAACTGAGGCAAAAGTGCAAATAATGGGAAACTTCTGGGCCAAGTTGCAAGTTACACCATGACCGGTGTCGATCAACACTAAGTGGTGGGTGTCGATCGACACCCTGCTTCATAATGCTCTCCGACTTGGTCTTTTCAGCATCAGCTTCAACATAGCTCCAAAAGGCCCCAAAACCCACGTTATGCTCCAAACCTACCTGGACCTGCAAAGACTCTGTAGGACTCGAAAAATTCCAAAAAGACTCTATAAACAAGACTTATATCATGGTCAGAAACCAGCAAAAACCATGATATATCAACAATCAACAAGCATGAATAACTAACCTATTTAAGTCAAAATACTCCTTAAACAGGCAATCTCTTGAGCTAAGGACAGTAAATCCTCTATTAACCAAGATCAGCATTTTATCAAACACTTGGTGGGCATAAAATGAAGCTTAATTCTAGATTCATGAGATCAAGACAAATCTAGCTTAAGAACAGATTAATAGAGAAGAATCAATCATATTAAGTGCTAATAAACCCTAATCAAGCCGCTAAATTCCTCTAATCTACCACATCTGGAAACCTTCACGTGACTACTGATAGGGCTCAGGTTTTACCCAAATAAAACTACTGCAAGTGCACAACAAAGCAGTCGTAGTATAAGGGGTATCGAATCCCAAAGGAGTATGTAAACTACACTAGCGATTTGAGATTCAGATTAAGCTAAGAAATAAATAGCACATGTAATGCAAAATAACAGAATAAAAGTAAGCAGGCGAAATTTGTTTGCTCTGAGACTCAGAAAACTAAAAGCGCTAACTCAGGACAATTCGCAGGTTGAATCTAAGAATGTAGAATGCATGAAATCATGAATGAATAAGAACCGTCTTGAACATGAATCGCAAATATATAACTAATCAATTCTCATTGCAGAAGTTAACTATGTCTGAATCAGAGAATTTCAAATCTCTTTGCAAACTCTAACAATCTAGACATGCAGTAAAGAACAAGTTCAATTGTTCACAAAACTCCTAAGCCAAATCTCTTTGCATTAAATCGTTTTGCACATCTAATGCTAGGTCAGGTTATCAATAATGCTCTCACATCTATATTAAACAACCTATGATTTTCGGATTTCTAGATGATGTGCCTAAGAAATCAATTTTAAAGCAAGTAGAGATGAAGAACCAAAAGATATTCCTAACAGGTAGCAATTCTACAAACTCTTCATCAACCTTTGAAAAGCCTTAACTTAACTAGGAAATAAGTCGGACATGATCATGGAATCACAAAGCATAGCTGAATAAAATTGCATTGAAAGAATAAAATAAAAGACAAAGGGGTTCGAAATCTTCTCCAAAAAGAGTACATGATCTGTCTCCCTAAAACATCTGAATAAAATCCTCTCTAAAGGTCTTTGAATTCTCAAAATCTAAGATAAAACCCAACAATGGCTGAAAACCTAATATATACAAGCTAAAACACGATATGGGGCGTTCTTGTAAATACTGGAACTTCTGGGTGAACTCTGCAAATAAGTCTCCATCTTTTAAAAACAAGGCCATGACTATTTCCTCTACGGGTGACGAGCGTCACCCTTAGGGGTGACGAGCGTCACCCAAGTCCAAATCTTCCTTTTGAGTTCAACACATCGTGGCCTCATCTTGCAATGCTCCAAAAGGCTTCAATATCTCAAATTATGCTCTAGACATACTACAACCTGCAAAGACTCTACTATGACTCTAAAAAAATCAAAAAGATTCAATAAAAAGGACTTATATCATGGTTAAAAACCATAAAAACCATGATATATCAACTCTCCCAGACTTAGATTTTGCTTGCCCTCAAGCAAACATCAGACAGAGAACATGGTCGAGGTTTGAGAACAAGAAATAGTCAGCTAAACATCAAGAACACCACACTAGTTAACACTTTCTAATCCACATACCATAGAGTCAACACAAGATCAAATTTCAGTTTAATCATCACAAGCTTAGCAAATCTCTTAAATCCAATCCAAATCCTTTCAAGAAATCCAAAATCTCTGCTGCTAACTCCTTATTTTTTTATCTAAGTGTGATATCTCATCAAGGTTTTATCATCTCAATCACTTACATATTCTTTTCCCTTCCTAAACATTGAACCAAGCAATCTCAACACCGCTCTCCTATTTTCTCTTCCCTTGATCTTTTCCTTTCTGATTTTGTTTTTTCGATTTTTCAACTCTGTTCTCATTTTTTTTACAGTCTAAGATATGGTGCTACTCAATACTTGTTTTTCTTGTGAGGAGACAGGTTCTTGAGTGTATTCATTACTGTTGTTCCTTGTTAGGAGACAAGGTCATGAATGCACCATTCTTTTGACTCAAACTCTTAAAAACTGCATCAGGGAAGATCAAAGAGAGACTTCATCAAAACATACTTGTCAGTGTTGAAACAGAGAATCAACATCAATGAGAATCAAGCCCCAAGATAAGATGTTTAAAGTTCATTAAGGTGGAGCTAACAGAAAATTTTCTAGATTCTTTAAGAACCTAAACCTTCATTGCTAGACTGATCGACCTATGACTTTCAACTTAGTAAGACTTGTAATCAGCTACTGTGGCAATGGTTCTTATAAGCATAAACGTCTTATGGTTAGTTCCAAGAAAAACTGACAGTTTCAAAATTTTGACTCTATAAAAACAGGTTTTTGACTCAACTTTAAGACTCTAAGCACACAACATCAGTAACCACCTCCCCCAGACTTAAACAACACTGTCCCCAGTGTTATTAAGCCAAGAGTTGGTCAAAATGAAGTATGAGAACGTGTAGAACCGTGTCAGAAAAGTGGTACCTCGCAAAGGGACGGGTGACGAGCATCACCACGTCTGAAACTCCAAAATCGACAAGTCAGATGTGTATAAACGTTATGTTATCATGTGTACTCTCAAGTCAGACTATTAGAGCACTCAAACACACATTTAATAACATCCAAACATAGCAATAAAGACCAGGTTCAACAATCTCACAAAACATCATCAAAGTAACTGACAACTGACTACAAGAAAACAAAAAAATGACTCAAGAGAAATAAAAGAAAAGAGAAATAGAAACAAGTAACCAGATTGTAGAGGCTCTAATCCTCATCCTCGCAAGGCTCAGTTGTGAAGTGTGGGCAGACACAACCACAGTTGCTAAGGGTAGCAACAACATCCCATAGTCCCTCAATGCTATCAATAACATACTCTTGAAAAGCAGCCATGTCCATGGGTGTATGTGATCGCAGAGGGCACCTGAAATAAGTTGTCTGGCGCCTGGATGGTCCAGCAGTAGCAGCAGTGGAAGTGCCAACAGTAGCAGCTCTAGCTGGATGCTAAGGAAGAGGGCGCAACATACTCGGATCTGGCAGATGATAAACAAGATTTTTGCAAGTCTAAATATCAAAGCTCAACCAACCTATAGTTGTAGTACAGTATGCAAGAGAGTATCAATCCAGCCTGGGTGAAGAAAGAACACAAGGAATGCAAGAACTAAGCAAAGCTAAGTAGGATCGGGTAAATAGATGGTAAAATCTACAAAAACTAAATGCAACGACTAAATGCTTAAGGAAACTATTTTAAAATCCCTGGAAGAGGATTAACGACTACTAGGAGAAAACAGAGGATTAAAAATGCAAAACTACTAATAACTAAAAATCGAGAGCTAAAACGGGTAAAACAGATCGATTCTAACAGCTTAAGACAAATGATTTCTAATGATCAAGATGCAAGCTTCATGACAAGAGAATGATAAACTAGAGTTTTTAAGATGCTAAAAAGAGGGTTCAAGGTCGAGGGTCATGTTCAAGAGTGTTCAAAGGTTTAAGCTTCGATTTGAAAATACATAGATCTACTCATTGGTGAGCTTTCCCTAAGCCTTGAGAAACTGAAACTAGAATCATCCATGGCGTATGGTATGACTCCCTTCTTCAATCTCTTCTCCAAACCCATGGATTTTGGTGGAAAAAGAGATCGAAGAGCATGGATTACAGATCTCAACAAGTGGCCTAACTAACCTCCTCTACATCCATGGCGTTTGGGAGAGGGTAGATTAGTCTCTAGGATTTGGTTTTCAAGGATCTCTGAATCCAATCAAGGTAAGAGAAGCCCTGGAATCATAGAGATCTTTACCAAGACTCCCTAAGCTTTAAGACCCCAAATCCTAGAACAAAAATAAATCCAAAAGCTTAAACCCTTTAAACCCTTGAATCGCCCCAACCTTTTATCCAAAGAAAAATACTCACTACTCATGATTAAAATCGATTCGAATGCAAAGAAAGATAAACTAAGCATGATTAAGCAAGCGATTATGGAAAAACACTTAATGATTAACAAGATTCAAAGTTTTAAAACGAGAAAAGCTTCAAAGTATTGCAATGGCGGAATCGCCTAAGAGAAAGAACAGAAAAGATAAAAGCAAAGTGTGTGTTCTGAAAGTGATCGCCGCCCTTGTCTAAAATGGCCAAACAACCATAATGGTTCCCTCACTAAGCTCCAAAAGTGAGCTGGCCGGATAAAGCTACAGGGATCGATCTCTAGATCGAGCAGCTCACTCGATCTTCTTCTTGGATCGCCTTTTATCGCTCAATCTTCAAGTCGATTTGGTTGGATGGATCGAGCACTTCCTTCGATCTTCTACTCGATCCTTGGATGATCGAGTCGTAGTCTCGATCTGGCTCTCGTTCTGCATGGCGTCATCCACGTCCGTACTCACGATCGATCTCCTCTCTCGATCTTGGTCTCGATCCTTCTCCTTGAAACGACTTGAATCACTCGATCTTTTGGTCGATCTCGTCTAGATCGACCTGACTTGCTCGATCCGCTACTCGATCTCGGGTCCTTTGAATGCATGGCTGAGTTCTCCAAGTGTCCACAAGCTCCATTTTGATCCTCATCACGTCCAAGCAACCTCCACAGCTCCAGTGTGTCCCAAACAATCTGGTAATGATGCAAAAGATGCAGAAACTATGGAAAACAAGAATGCAAAGTGATCTAGGACCTAAAATGCAACAAATGATAGAAACTAGCCTATTATGCAAGATGAATGCATGAAAACTATCCTAAATGCATGCTAAATATGCAAAATATATTATAATATCAACCCCCCCTAACTTGTCTTTTGCTTGTCCTCAAGCAAACAAAATTCAAGAAAGGAAGAGAGGTTTTAAAAACGGGGGCTCAAATTCCTTGCAAAAGTGTTTTTCAAATTAATCAATTCAATGGTCCTAGTTCTTAATCCTAAGATGCAATGCACACACTCTTACTCCAAAGAACTTAGCCATACTGATCACATTTTGAATCTCAAATCATGACTCTCATATCCCAAACAATCCAAGAATCCTAACCTTTAACATTCATTAAGCTCAAAACCGTGAATCACACTTATGCACTTTAAAACCGAATACATTTGGCTAAGGGACAAGGGTTATGAGATAAAAATGATCTCATTTATAAGGGTGATTCAAACAATGGGTTATCTCAAAGAATGGTCGAACTTATGCATAATGCTTAAGGTAAAGACAATTGATGTATACATGACTAGACTCTCATCTACCCATATACACTAACAATGACCCTAGAACCCTCTCTCATTTTTCTTTTCTTTTTAAGCTCACTCAAACACCTAAAGACTACCCTTATCAACAAGGTAAAACGCCCAGCAAAACCCCAAATAAACACATCATTTTAAAACCTTTTTGGCTAGTGGTAAGGCTATAAAACATACTTAACTCTTTTCTTTTTACTTTGATAACTCTCTACTCATTTTTTTTTCTTTTTCTTTTCAAACACTTGGCCTTTTGGCCCTTTTCTTTTCTTTTTCTTTTCTTTTGAGAGCTACCTTCTTATTCAAACTAGAGCTTTCATTTCAAAACATAAAGCCTTCCACTTATAACCATTAAACCCTTTTATTCAACTTCCAAACTTCAAACTCTTTAAACCGATACAAAACAAATCAACTCCCATTAATACCCGCCCTATCCTAAGCCTAAAACTAGCTTGAAAATGCAAAGCTAGCATCAACATGAAAGCCTAATCATGTCGCCTAAACCTAACACTTTATGCTAAGTCCAACCGAAAAGAGGCCTCACAAAGATTCATCACACAAGAAAATTGGCTTGACAGGAGGGTAAGGTAAAGGTGGGGATATCTATTTAGGCTTACAAGAGAGTGTTGAAAGGGAGACGAAAGCCTAAATATGTATAAGTGATCCATGTATCCTTTTTCAAATGCATAAGTATGATAATTAGAAGTTCAAATTAAGGTTTTCACTTAGTAGGAAAGGATTCAATTCATGAATGTTCAGCCACGAAAATCAAAACAAATGATCCAAGAATGGTTAGAGCTTACTTTCAAAGTGTGAACAATGCATCAATGAACTACTAATTAGGGCCTTTGAAACAATTCATAAGCTTGAAACACTTTTCAAGAAAAACTTTTGCCCCTTATGCAAATGCAAACAACCTAAATGCTTAAAAATTCTAGACTCAATCCTACAATTTTTAACAATGCAATATGTAACTACATGAATTTGTTTTGAAAATTTTTAAAAATTTCATCATTATTTTGTTCTTTTCTATGCCTTACATGATGCATGATGACTCAAGGGATGATAACACAAAATAAGATCAAATAAAACATGTCATATAACACACATTCTCCCCCAAACTTGAATGACACCGTCTCGGTGGCAAACAAATTCTAGAGGAGACAAAACACAAAGCAAAAATTTAAAAAGATGCATGGTATTTACAAGGGTTTGGTTGTTGGTACTTTTGAGCTAAGTAAGGCTGGAGCTTGAGGTTGCTCCAGACTTCTTGCTCTTCTTAGGAGTGTCGTGGCAGATCTCCTTGTCCTTCTCCTTGCTCGTTTCTTCGTGAAGAGAGTGGCGCGCAGGTTGGGCGTTTCCTTGAGGCTCACAGATCTTAATACCTCCAATTGATCTCCTCCTCTTTTCCAGCTGCTCAATCTCCTCGCTTGATGACTTCTTGGGTGAGCTCCCTTTAAGCGCCTTGACCTTCTTGGCAAGCTTCTTGATCATCTAGCTTTTCCATTTGTTGATCTTGCGCTGCATCTCAACGACTGAAGCAAGGAACTTCTCGGTTTTGGTTCTTGGCTCGAAATCAAGCTTAGGGAGGACGAAGCTTTCGGGCATCTCAGCATCGGAGGGAGGTGACTCTGAACGTGAGCAAGCAGCTTGTGTGGGCGCGGCTGTGCCTCCTAGAGGTGCAAAGCATTCCTCAACACTTGGCAGAAATTCAACGTTGCCAACACCTAGCAGCTCTGTTTCCTCTTTGTTTGGCAAGATGCACACCCTCTTCTCATTCTCATAATCGTAGAATAGGTAAGTAAAGAACCCGTCGGCTGGTGTGCGTCCTAAGCTGTATGTGTTGTGCATGTATGTCTCGTCCATATAAGCTCTCTCCGCGCAAGGCACGAAGTCAGGAAGGGGCACTCCGGCTTGCACAAACATCGGTGTGAGGAAGCCTCCCATCAGCGCTGAATTCGCCTTGCACCTCATTGCCCACGCCTTGTACTTGATCAAAGAGGAAGCCAAGATGCATCTGTAATTGACATCATCTCCAAGCTCATCTTCCATCGGCTCGTCATTCTCCTTAGGATAGCATAGAAGGTGCTTAACGCCTTGGAACAGGAAACACAGCTCGTTCTTGGTGACTGTGGGAGCCACAGACCTTCCACTGAAGGTGTTGGCTATGAGCTTGAGCGTGTACCTTAGCACGGGGCTGCTGACTCTTTTGATCTTGACCGTGTTTGCCTTGTAGTCATCGTTGCTGATCAGGTCCCACAGATCGTTGGCTTGAGTGAAAAGAAGAAACTCGACGAGCTTGGCAGTAGCTTTCAGACCGTAGGCTTGGCATAGCTTGGCGATGTAGAGGTGATAGGCTTGCCTCCTGATCTTGAAGGTCATGTGCCCTTGTGATGGAGTGGGGAGGCTTGGATTCTCGTAGGTAAACTCCAAGGTGGCTAAGAAGTCTAGGGTTGCCTCGGGATAGGTTGGGCAATCCATCCCTGACAAGCACCGGAGCCATTTGTTCTTGAAAAGCTGATCAAAATCTCCCTATATCCCCATCTTTGTCAACAGATCCCTGCTCGCGAACTTTGTAGGGTCAAACTGGAGCCTCTCCAGCCTTTTCTTAGCTAGCTTCTCCTCCTTGGTCCATCTAACCCTCTCCTGAACCACTTCTTGAGCTTCTCCTCCTTGTGTTATCTCTTATCTGCTAAACGCATTGGTGGGTTATCCTCTCATGATCGAGTGAATCACTCGATTGTCTACTAGATCTCATTTAGATCGAATAACTCCTCTGTTTCACTAGCTCGATCTAGTAAAGATCGAGCCAGGATAAGTCGATCTAGCACTCGATCTCTTGCTTATACTTCTCCTTTCCTCGCCTCCTTGACTCCAAGATAATGATCTCCAATCCCCTATCCTTTCACCTACACACTTAAACAAAAAAGTATAAAACTGAAATAGAAAGAAAGCAAAAATATGTACAAGATAGACATTGGAATGCCTCCCAAGTGCGCTTTCTTTTACGTCTTTAGCTAGACTTTACTTAGTTCAGGCCAGAGGTGGGTCTTGGAGGAGCATTGTAGTGCCGTCCTTGCTGTAGTCACTTGCCAAGTAAGGCTTGACTCTGTGCCCATTAACCGTGAAAGCCTTTCCACTCTTGCCAACCAAAGTAACCGCTCCATAGGGTAGAACTTCCTTGATCTCAAAAGCTCCACACCATCTAGACTTGAGCTTCGCTGGGAATAGCTTCAAGCGTGAGTTGTAAAGCAAGACCAGACTGCCCTCCTTAAGCTCCTTATGCACTAACTTCTTGTCATGAACCGCCTTGGTCCTTTCCTTGTAGATTTTGGCGCTCTCATAAGCGTCTAGCCTTAGCTCATCAAGCTCATGGAGTTGAATAATCCTCTTCTCCTGTGCCGTCTTG
Source organism: Thlaspi arvense (assembly GCA_911865555.2). Lineage (NCBI taxonomy): Eukaryota > Viridiplantae > Streptophyta > Magnoliopsida > Brassicales > Brassicaceae > Thlaspi > Thlaspi arvense. The sequence continues at coordinate 21,581,760 of OU466860.2, forward strand.
AGATTGAAGTTCATCTGCTTTACAGCCCAGAGTGCTCTATGTTCTAAATCCACAGGGAGGTGACATGCCTTGCCGTAAAAGAGAGTGAAGGGAGTGGTACCAATAAGAGTCTTGAAGGCGGTCCTATACACCCATAAAGCATCGTTTAGCTTACTTGCCCAATCCTTCCGAGTTGCTCCCACTGTCCTCTCTAAGATAGCCTTGATCTGTCTAATAGAGACCTCTACTTGCCCACTAGTTTGTGGGTGATAAGTTGTAGCTACCTTGTGCTTCACTCCATACTTCTTCAAGAGACTTTCAAACACTTTGTTGATCAAGTGGCTGCCCCCATCACTGATCACTACCTTGGGAATTCCAAACCATGGGAAGATGATGGTCTTGAAGAGCTTAACCACCACCTTTGAGTCGTTAGTTGGGGAAGCTATAGCCTCAACCCAGTTAGACACGTAATCAACAGCCACCAAGATGAATTTGTTACCGTAAGAGGATGGGAACGGACCCATAAAGTCAATCCTCCAAGCATCAAAAACATCAACTTCAAAGATTGGCACATGAGGCATCTCGTTCCTCTTTGTGATGTTCCCTGCCCTTTGACATGCTTCACAAGACTTAACAAACTCACGAGCATCCTTGAATAGCTAGGGCCACCAAAACCCGCCTTGTAAGACCTTTGTTGCCGTCTTGAAAGAGGAAAAATGACCTCCATAGGATGAACCGTGACAATGAAGGAGAATGTCATTAGCTTCCTCTCTTGTTACACACCTTCTGTAAAGGCTGTCTACTCCCCTCTTGTACAGGTAAGGCTCGTCCCGAAAGTATTGAAAGACATCTCTCATGAACTTCTTTTTGTGGTAGTGGTCAAGATCTGTAGGCTCTTCTCCACAAGCTAAGAAGTTGACTATATCCGCATACCAAGGCAGGTCTTCTTCCTTGAAACTCAAAACTTCTTCAAACTGATACTCTAGCCGTGTACATACCACCGCATTGACCATCATGAGCTGCTCCTCAGGAAGTGAATCATCCAAGGGTAAGGCTTCATTCACTCTCATTCTAGAAAGGTGATCAGCAACACCATTCACTATCCCCTTCTTGCCTTTTATCTCCATATCAAACTCTTGTAGAAGAAGAATCCACCTTAAGAGCCTCGGCATGGTATCCTTCTTAGAGTAGATATACCTTAAAGCAGTGTGATCCGTGTATACAACAACCTTAGAGCCCACCAAGTATGATCTGAACTTCTCAAAAGCAAACACAACGGCCAGCAGATCCTTCTCGGTTGTAGCATATCTCACTTGCGTGTCATCCAAGGTACGACTGGCATAGTACATAACATGCAACCTCTTGTCTTTCGTCTGCCCCTGAACAGCTCCCACGGCGTAGTCACTCGCGTCGCATATGATCTCGAAGGGTAAGCTCCAATCTGGTGCTTGTACTATAGGTTTCGTGACAAGAGCCTCCTTAATGGTCTTGAAAGCGTGAAGACACTCCTCATCAAAGACAAAGTCAGCTTCCTTGCATAACAACCGAGTAAGAGGGCGAGCTATCATGGAGAAATCCTTGATAAACCATCTGCAGAAGCCAGTGTGCCCCTAAGAAACTCCTTATCCCCTTGACATTAACCGGCGGCTCAAGACTCATCATGACCTCAATCTTTGCTTTGTCAACCTCTATCCCTTGCTCAGATATCTTGTGACCGAGTACAATCTCTTCCTTCACCATGAAGTGACACTTCTCCCAGTTCAGCACCAAGTTTGTCTCCTCACATCTCTTAAGTACCTTGCAAAGATTTGACAAACAAGCAGAAAAGGACGCACCATACACAGAAAAGTCATCCATAAAAACTTCCACCATCTCCTCTATAAGATCAGAGAAGATAGACATCATGCAGCTTTGAAGGGTTGCTGGTGCATTGCATAATCCAAAAGGCATCCTTCGATATGCAAAGGTATTATAAGGGCATGTGAAAGTCGTCTTTTCTTGATCGTTAGGATGAATTGGTATTGGAAAGAATCCACTATAACCATCAAGAAAGTAGTATTATAGGTGATTAGCTAATCTTTCAAGCATCTGATCAATAAAGGGAAAAGGAAAATGATCTTTTCTAGTAGATGAGTTAAGCTTCCTATAATCAATAAACATTCTATGTCCAGTTATGGTTCTTGTAGGAATCAACTCATCTTTTTTCTTCTTAATGACCGTGATACCCCCTTTCTTTGGTACCACATGGACCGGAGAGACCCATGTGCTATCACTGATAGGGTACACCACGTCAGCCTTTAACAGTTTCAAGATCTCTTTCTTCACTACTTCTTTCAAATTCAGGTTTAAGCGCCTTTGATGTTCAATAGAAGAAGTGTTTTCATTCTCTAAGTGAATCCTGTGAGTCTAAAGCAATGGTGAAAGGCCTTTGATGTCACTTAGAGAGTACCCAATGGCCTTCCTATACTTTCTCAGCTCCTTAAGAAGCAAGTCTAACTCATCATCACTAAGTTTTTCATCTCAGCTCCTTAAGGGTGCTTCTTTAGGTCCACCTTTGGGGCTAACAGCTCGCTCCAGTCCTCCTCGTGGCTTGTGTTGATGTTGCCGTTCTCATTAGCCTCCTAAGAACCCGAGTCATGAGCTTTTAGGCTGCATTCTTGAACCTTTTTTTCCTCTGAGATCAAGTCATCCAGTCGATCTTCCATTCGTTCTGGTCCGGATCGATTGCACTCACATCGATCTCCTGCTCGATTTGATGTGGATCGAGTAGTGGATCGATTCACTGAGTCGTTCTCTGAACTGATCGAGTTGCTTCTCTCGATCTCCTCATCGATATCTTGAACTGATCGACCAGCCTCCTCGATACTCTTGTCAATTGCTGTCCTGGATCGAGTGAAGTCCTCGATTTCCTGATCGATCTCTAGGCATCCGCCTTCACCTTCCTTCACAACCTTGCGAGAATCAAGGATGTGAACGTATTCTTGAGTCTGCTCACTCAGAAAACCAAACTCTTTATACTCCTTTGTCAAGGCCAGGTGCAAGTGATCTTCCTGTGCCAACTCCTTAAGTAACTCATCGGCTAAAGCGTCTAGAGTCTCAATTTAGAAAGCTTGTCCTCAAATGGTTGGCTTCTTCAAGACTTTATTGATATCAAAGTCTAGCTTGATGTCCTTGCCCAAGTGTAGAGAGATCTTGCCAATCTTCACGTCAATGATGGCTCCAGCGGTTGCAAGAAACGGTCTTCCAAGGATTAGAGGATCCTTTGGCTCTTCATCCATCTTTAAAACAACAAAGTCTGTTGGCATGTTAACTCTACTGATCCTCACAGACAAGTCATCAAGCATACCCACAAGAAGTCTTATGCTTCTATCAGCCAGCACAAGGGAGATTCTACAGTCTTTAAACTTGGTGAAACGGAGCTTCTTTGCAATGGAGTGTGGCATGAGATTGATGATTGCTCCTAAATTGCATAAACAGCTTTCAAACTTCAAGGGACCAAGAGAACAAGGAATGGTGAATGATCCAGGATCTCCATTCTTCTTTGGAACTATCTCTTTTTGAATGATGGCGCTGAAATCTTCACTAAGCACCAAAACTTCTTCACTCTCCTCGCTCTTCTAGTTAGAGTATCCATGAAGAACTTAGCACATTTAGGCATCTTGGCCAAACAATCAACTAAGGGCAGCTTGATCTCAACATCTTTCAAATGCTTCTCAAGCAACTTCTTCTTGAACCATCCAGGGAAATGAAGCTTTGGTTTGTATGGTGGAGGAACAAATGCATCTTTCTCTTTGCTCACCTCCTCTACTTTCTTCTCTACAACGGCTTCCTTGCCTTTTCTTGGTCTTTCAATCCACACATTGTAAAAGGTAATCTCCTCATCATTTCAAAGCATACCCTCCCCCTCTTGAACAACAATGTCCTCTTTGTTTTTAGGTGCAAATCTTGGCGGAAGGTCTTTCCCACTTCTCAAAGTAATAGTGTTGGCATACTCCTTGGGATTTTGCTCACACTTGCCGAGTAAGCTGCCTTGACCGCTTGTACTAGCTTTGCCTTTCTCTAGCTGCTTGATCTTGTTGTTCAGATTGATGATCTGTATAGAGACGTCCGTAAGAGAAGAGTCTAACCGGTTGTACATCTCAACTAACTTCTGATTTGTAGAAGCTTGACCTTGAAGCAACTGTTTGAACATTGCTTAAACCGGATCTTGAGGTGGGGGTTGCATTTGTTGCTGCTGTGGAACGAAACCAGGTGGAAACATAGGAGTGTAGCTGATATCCATTGTATTTACACCATTTAGGGCTGCATTTAGTACATATTTTGGTCCTCTTTTGCATGTTTTCCCTTTGATTTTGTCCCATTTTCTTCTCCTTTTAGACTTATGTTGCATTTAGAGTATAGTTTGTATTTCCTTAGCATTTTGGATGTTTTTAGGTGCTTTTGGAGGAGTTTTGGGAATGATACAAGATGCTAGCTGGGCAAAAGGGAGAAATAAGGATCACAGCAGAAGATCTCTACAGAAGTTTTCGGTCAGAGCACATAGAGTTTCGGTCAAGGGTGACCGATACGGAGCATATCGGTCACCAGTATCGGTCAAGTGTGATCGACACAAACACACCGGATTAATTTCGGTTATGTGTGTCGATCACTCCAGACCGATAGGGACCTATTTCCGTCACTGAAGACCGACACAACTGACCGATACTGACCCACCCGAACCTGTTTTTAATTACATTTATGCCATTACTCTAGGGTTTTCTTCTCTAGACTATAAATAGCCCCTTTTTCCAGATTTTCGAGGGGTCATGTCATTTTACTGTTCTTGAGCACTTTCTTTAAGTTTGTAAGGGAATTTCTTTGCTTTGTTTAATATAATCAAGTATTTGCTTTAATCTTTCTTTAATCTTTCTTTTAATCATGATTAGCATCCTTTCTCTTTGTGATTTAGTGTTAAACATGATTATGAGTGAGTAGTTATCTTAGGGTTTCTAAATGTGGTATATTAAGGGGATTTAAGACTTAATTAAGGTTTGTTAAGTGCTTCAGTTTATGGGTTCCTCTCTATTAATCTGTTATTCATGCTAGGTTAGTCTTGATCAAACTTGTCTAAGTTGTTAGCTTTCTCTTATGCCCACCAAGTGTTTGATGAAATGCTGATCATGTTTAATAGAGGATTTGCTGGCCTTGGGTCAAGAGATTGACTGTTTAAGGAGCATTTTGACTTGAATAGAGTTGTTTAATCATGCTTGCTTGATGTTTTAGCACTAATGAGAGTTAGTTCTTGTTAGAATGTTTAGCAAAGGGTTATTTGCCAAGAGATTGGATCTAACTAGCTTCATTGTAAACTCTATGTCTAGGAATCACCATTGCTTGCTTGTTTGCTTGATCAATGTAGTTTGAAACAGCATTAGTTAATGTCTGAAATTCCCCAAAGTCAATAACCACATCTAGAGACTTGTCTTTCTCTTGTTTGAACTTCGGATTTGCGCTGTTTTGCTCTGTTTTCCTTGCTTAGAATTGCTTAGTTTGCTTTTGCTTTTACTTTGTTTGCTACTTGTTTCACTTAGGTTGCTAGAACTGTTGCTTAGGCAACAAAACCAATTCTCTGCCTGCTTGACTTAGAGACTTTACTCTCAACTCTTCTGTTTTCAACTCTTCCCAATGGATTAACATAAAACCATTACTACAACTGACTAATGCAAGGTTGATTGAACCAAGAGAGTCCAAAACTATTGTGCCAGTAGCCTTTGTTGCCTTGTTGTTGCCTTGTTGTTGCCTTGTAGTTGCTGCTGACCTTGGAAGTTCCCTTGTCTCTGACCTTGGTATCCACTGTTTTGTTGAAACCCTTTGTTGTAAGGTACAAAAGGCTTTGCTTGTTGAGGGGGGTACACCTGATCTTTAGGGTTCTCCACGTTGGTGCTCCTATATGAGAGATTGTTGTTGCCCTGGTAGCCTTGTGAATAGCCCTGAGGCTTGTTGTAGTTCTTACCCGCAACCAAATTAGCTTCTTCTTGGCTCAGCTCCAACTCTTCTAAGACATCTTCGGCTTCTCCCACGAAATGTACTTGCTTTTGATTTGCAAGTACTAGCTTGTCTATCTTCTCATGGAGCGATTTGAGCTCCTTCTTGTGTGACTCAAGCTCGGAAACTCTAGGTGCACGATCGTAGTCTTCAGTGTAATTCCCATCACTCAAATCCAAGTTCTCTATAAGCTCTATACCTTCTTCCACTTCTTGACTAAGAAAGTTACCCTTGCTTGCTGTATCAAGCAACATTCTGATCTTGGGTAATGATCCTCGATATATTGTGCTCAAGAGAGTCTCTTCACTGAAGCCATGGTGAGGACACTGAATGGTATAATCCTTGAACCTCTCCTTAGCTTCACTGAATGCCTCGTTCTGCCTTTGAGTGAATCCGCTAATCTCACTTTGAGAGGAACGCGTTCTTAGATTCAGCCCAAGAAGTAATGGTGCCTTGTGGAAGGGTCTTCTCCCAGTGCCTTGCTTTATCCCCCAGAGAAAAAGAGAAAGCCTAAGCTTGAATGCATCCTCGGAGATCCCATTGATCTTTATCATCCCACACACTTGCTCAAAGTTGTCAAGATGCTCCAAAGGGTCTTCCATAGCCAGCACGTGGAACTTATTGTTCTGAAACATAGAGACAAATCCAGGCTTGATCTCAAAGTTGTTGTTTTGGACTGGTGGAGGAGTGATCCCAAAGCGGTTGTGATGAGTATTTGGTACATCGCCGGCACCAATGATCTGTGGTGGTCTAGCTGTGTTGTTGGGGTTTCCATTACCCCTTCCTATAGCACCGTGAGCTGGTGGAGGTCCCCCAGGATGTTCTTGCTCAGCCATACTTTCAAAGTCAACTGTACCAACTTGCATAATTTCTTCAAAGGCTGGAGCTTGCTCTCTTGCTCTTCTTGATCTTCCGTGTCCTAGTTGATGAATATTGTCCAGGGGTTTAAGTAGATTGTTGTCACCCCTAGACCTCAGATTCATGTACCTGAAAACACAAGAATGAAGGCAGAGAAATCAGTAAACAAAGTAAATGTAAAGGCTTAGTCTTTACTAAGCTCCAAATCTTATTGCTTTCTAACAAACCCAAGTTGGCAACAACGCCATTTGATAACAAGATTTTTGCCAGTCTAAATACCAAACCCCAAACCACAGTTATGATATAGTATAGCAGTAAGGGTGTCAATCCAACCTGGGTGAAGAAAGAACACAAGGAATGCAAGAACTAAGCAAAGCTAAGCGGGATCAGGTAAATAAATGGTAAAATCTACAAGAACTAAATGCACCGACTAAATGCTTAAGGAAACTATTTTAAAATCCCTGGATGAAGGTTAACGACTATTATGAGAAAACAGAGGATTAAAAATGCAAAACTACTAATAAGTAAAAATCGAGAGCTAAAACGGGTAAAACAGATCGATTCTAACAACTTAAGACAAATTATTTCTAATGATCAAGATGCAAGCTTTATGACAAGATAATGATAAACTAGAGTTTTTAAGATGCTAAAGTGAGGGTTCAAGGTCGAGGGTCATGTTTAAAAGTGTTCAAAGGTTCAAGCTTCGGTTTGAAAATACATAGATCTACTCATTGATGAGCTTTCCCTAAGCCTTGAGAAACTGAAACTAAAATCATCCATGGCGTATGGTATGACTCCCTTCTTCAATCTCTTCTCCAAACCCATGGCTTTTGGTGGAAAAACGAGATCGAAGAGCATGGATTACAGATCTCAACAAGTGGCCTTACTAACCTCCTCTACATCCATGGCGTTTGGGAGAGCGTAGATTAGTCTCTAGCATTTGGTTTTCAAAGATCTCTGAATCCGGTCAAGGTAAGAGAAGCCCTGGAATCATAGAGATCTTTTCCACAACTCCCTAAGCCTTATGACCCCAAATCCTAGAAAGGAATAAGTTAAGAACAAAAAGAAATCCAAAAGCTTAAACCCTTTAAACTCTTGTATCGCCCCAACTTTTTACCCAAAGAAAACTACTCACTACTCATGATTGAAATCGATTCGAATGCAAAGAAAGATAAACTAAGCATGATTAAGCAAGTGATTATGGAAAAAGACATAATGATTAACAAGATTCAAAGTTTAAAAACAAGAAAAGCTTCAAAGTATTGCAATGGCGGAATCGCCTAAGAGAAAGACTAGAAAAGATAAAAGCAAAGTGTGTGTTCTGAAAGTGATCGCCGCCGTTTTCCTAAAATGGCCAAACATCCCTAATGGTCCCCTAACTACGCTCCAAAAGTGAGCTGGCCGGATAAGACTCGAGGGATCGATCTCTAGATCGAGCAGCTCACCCGATTTTCTTCATGGATCGCCTTCTATCGCTCGATCTTTAAGTCAATTTGGTTGGATGGATCGAGCACTTCCTTCGATCTTCTACTCGATCCTGGGATGATCGAGTCGTGGTCTCGATCTGGCTATCGTTCTGCATGGCGTCATCCACGTTCGTACTCATGATCGATCTCCTCTCTCGATCTTGGTCTCGATCGTTCTTCTTGAGACGACTTGAGTGACTTGATCTTCTGGTCGATCTCGTCTAGATCGACCTGCCTTGCTTGATCCGCTACTCGATCTCGGGTCCTTTGCATGCATGGCTGAGTTCTCCAAGTGTCCACAAGCTCCATTTTGATCCTCAGCTCGTCCACGCAACCTCCACGGCTCCAGTGTGTCCCAAACAACCTGATAATGATGCAAAAGATGCAGAAACTATGCAAAATACGAATGCAAAGTGATCTAGGACCTAAAATGCAACAAATGATAGAAACTAGCCTATTATGCAAGATGAATGCATGAAAACTATCCTAAATGCATGCTAAATATGCAAAATATATGGTAATATCAGAGATCGAGTCGTTTTGGTCGATCTTAGACTCGATATCATGCCCATGTTGGCTATGATCGAGAGGGATGATCGATTGCGGACTCGATTTGTATTGAATCGAGTCCTGGATATAGTGTCCCCCCTCGTTCCATAATTCTTGGTCATTATAGCTAAGCTCCTTGGATCGAGCCACATGATCGATTTTGAGGTCATTTCGGCTAAGATCGAGTGGCAGATCGAGTAGACTGATGGAATCAGGTCGAGGATCGAGTGAGGTCAGTCGATCCACACCTCATTCTAAACGCATTGGTGGGTTATCCTCTCATGATCGACTGAATCACTCGATTGTCTACTCGATCTGATCTAGATCTAGTAAAGATCGAGCCAGGATAAGTCGATCTAGCACTCAATCTCTTGCCTATACATCTCCTTTCCTCGCCTCCTTGACTCCAAGAGAATGATCTCCAATCCCCTATCCTTTCACCTACACACTTAAACATAAAAAACATAAAACTGAAATAGAAAGAAAGCAAAAATATGTACAATATAGACATGGGAATGCCTCCCAAGTGCGCTTTCTTTAACGTCTTTAGCTAGACTTTACTTGGTTCAGGCCAGAGGTGGGTCTTGGAGGAGCATTGTAGTGCCCTCCTTGCTGTAGTCACTTGCCAAGTAAGGCTTGACTCTGTGCCCATTAACCGTGAAAGCCTTTCCACTCTTGTCAACCAAAGTAACAGCTCCATAGGGTAGAACTTCCTTGATCTCAAAAGCTCCACACCATCTGGACTTGAGCTTCCCTAGGAATAGCTTCAAGCGTGAGTTGTAAAGCAAGACCAGACTGCCCTCCTTAAGCTCCTTATGCACCAACTTCTTGTAATGAACCGCCTTGGTCCTTTCCTTGTAGATTTTGGCGCTCTCATAAGCATCTAGCCTTAGCTCATCAAGCTCATAGAGTTGAATCAACCTCTTCTCCTGTGCCGTCTTGAGATTGAAGTTCATCTGCTTCACTGTCCAGAGTGCTCTATGTTCTAACTCCACAGGGAGGTGACATGCCTTGCCGTAAAGGAGAGTGAAGGGAGTGGTACCAATAGGAGTCTTAAAGGTGGTCCTATACGCCCATAAAGCATCGTCTAGCTTACTTGCCCAATCTTTCCGAGTTGCTCCCACTGTCCTCTCAAAGATAGCCTTGATCTGTCTATTAGAGACCTCTACTTGCCCACTAGTTTGTGGGTGATAAGGTGTAGCTACCTTGTGCTTCACTCCATACTTCTTCAAGAGACTTTCAAACACTTTGTTGATGAACTGGCTGCCCCCATCACTGATCACTACCTTGGGAATTCCAAACCGTGGGAAGATGATGGTCTTGAAGAGCTTAACCACCACCTTTGAGTCGTTAGTTGGGGAAGCTATAGCCTCAACCCACTTAGACACGTACCCAACAGCCACCAAGATGAATTTGATGCCGTAGGAGGATGGGAACAGACCCATAAAGTCAATCCTCCAAGCATCAAAAACATCAACTTCAAAGATTGGCACCTGAGGCATCTCTTTCCTCTTTGTGATATTCCCTGCCCTTTAACATACTTCACAAGACTTAACAAACTCATGAGTATCCTTGAATAGCGATGGCCACCAAAACCCACCTTGTAAGACCTTTGTTGCCGTCTTGAAAGAAGCTAAATGACCTCCATAGGATGAACCGTGACAATGAAGGAGAATGTCTTTAACTTCCTCTCTTGTTACACACCCTTTGTAATGGCTGTCTACTCCCCTCTTGTACAGGTAAGGCTCGTCGCAAAAGTATTGAGAGACATCTCTCATGAACTTCTTTTTGTGGTAGTGGTCAAGATGTGTAGGCTCTTCTCCACAAGCTAAGAATTTGACTATATCCGCATACCAAGGCAGGTCTTCTTCCTTGAAACTCAAAACTTCTTCAAACTGATCCTCTAGTCTTGTACATACCACCGTGTTGACCATCATGAGCTGCTACTCAGGGAATGAATCATCCAAGGCTAAGGCTTCATTCACTCTCATCCTAGAAAGGTGAACAGCAACACCATTCTCTATCCCCTTCTTGTCTTTTATCTCCATACAAACTCTTGTAGAAGAAGAATCCACCTTAAGAGCCTCGGCTTGGTATCCTTCTTAAAGTAGATATACCTTAAAGCAGCGTGATCCGTGTATACAACAACCTTAGAGCCCACCAAGTATGATATGAACTTCTCAAAAGCAAACACAACGGCCAGCAGCTCCTTCTCGGTTGTAGCATATCTCAATTGCGTGTCATCTAAGGTACGACTGGCATAGTAGAAAATATGCAACCTCTTGTCTTTCCTCTGCCCTAGAACAGCTCCCACGGCATAGTCACTCGCGTCGCACATGATCTCGAAGGGTAAGCTCCAATCTGGTGCTTGTACTATAGGTGTCGTGACAAGAGCCTCCTTAATGGTCTTGAAAGCGTGAAGACACTCCTCGTCAAAGACAAAGTCAGCTTGCTTGTATAACAACCGAGTAAGAGGGCGAGCTATCTAGAAGAAGTCCTTGATAAACCGTCGGTAGAAACCAGCGTGCCCCAAGAAACTCCTTATCCCCTTGACATTAACCGGCGGCTCAAGACACATCATGACCTCAATCTTTGCTTTGTTAACTTCTATCCCTTGCTCAGATATCTTGTCTACGAGCACAATCCCTTCCTTCACCATGAAGTGACACTTCTCCCAGTTCAGCACCAAGTTTGTCTCCTCACATCTCTTAAGTACCTTGCAAAGATTTGACAAACAAGCAGAAAAGGATGCACCATACCCTCTAATGGTTGGCTTCTTCAAGACTTCATTGATATTAAAGTCTAGCTTGATGTCCTTGCCCAAGTGTAGAGAGATCTAGCCATTCTTCATGTCAATCATGGATTCAGCGGTTGCAAGAAACGGTCTTCCAAGGACTATAGGATCCTTTGGCTCTTCATCCATCTCTAAAACAACAAAGCCGGTTGGCACGTTAACTCCATTGATCCTCACAGGCAAATATTCAAGCATACCCACAGGAAGTCTTATACTTCTATCAGCTAGCACGAGATAGATCCTACACTCCTTGAACTCTGTGAAACCGAGCTTCTTAGCAATGGAGTGGGGCATGAGATTGATGCTTGCTCCTAAATCGCATAAACAGCTTTCAAACTTCAAGGGACCAAGAGCACAAGGAATGGTGAATGATCCTGGATCTCCAAGCTTCTTTGGAACTATCTCTTTGTGAATGATGGCGCTGCACTCTTCACTAAGCACCAAAACCTCTTCACTCTCCTTGCTCTTCTTAGTTAGAGTATCCTTGAAGAACTTAGCACACTTAGGCATCATGGCCAAACAATCAACTAAAGGCAGCTTGATCTCAACATCTTTCAAATGCTTCTCAAAAACTGCTCTATACTTCTCAAGCAGCTGCTTCTTGAACCGGCCAGGAAAGGAAATCTTTGGTTTGTATGGTGGAGGAACAAATGCATATTTTTCTTTGCTCACCTCCTGTACTTTCTTGTCTACAACGGCTTCCCTGCCTTTCCTTGACCTCTCAATCCACACATTGTCAAAGGTAATCTCCTCATCATTTGAAAGCTTACCCTCCCCTTCTTGAACCACAATGTCCACATTGTCTTTAGGTGCAACTCTCGGCTGAAGCTCTTTCTCACTTCTCAAGGTAATAGCGTTTGCATACTCCTTGGGATTTTGCTCACACTTGTCGGGTAAGCAGCCTTGACCGCTTGTACTAGCTTTGCCTTTCTCGAACTGTTTGATGTTGTTGTTCAGATTGATGATCTATGTAGAGACGTCAGTAAGAGAAGAATCTAGCCGGATGTTCATCTCAACAAACTTCTGATTTGTAAAAGCTTGACCTTGAAGCAACTGTTGAAACATTGCTTGAACCGGATCCTAAGGTGGGGGTTGCATTTGTTGCTGCTTTGGAACGAAACCAGGAGGAAACATAAGAGTGTAGCCTTTGTTGCCTTGCTGTTGCTGCTGGAAATGTCCTTGCCTCTGACCTTTGTACCCACTGTTTTATTGAAAGCCCTTGTTGTATGGTACAAAAGGCTTGCCTTGTTGAGGGGGGTACACCTGATCTTTAGGGTTCTCAACGTTGGTGCTCCTATATGAGAGATTGTTGTTGCCCTGGTAGCCTTGTGAATATCCTTGAGGCTTGTTGTAGTTCTGACCAGCAACCCAAATAGCTTCTTCTTGGCTCAGCTCTAACTCCTCTACGACATCTTCGGCTTCTCCCACGAAATGTACTTGCTTCTGATTTGCAAGCACTAGCTTGTCTATCTTTTTATAGAGCGATTTCAGCTCCTTCTTGTGTGACTCAAGCTCGGAACCTCTAGGTGCTCGGTCATAATCTTCGGTGTAGTTCCCATCACTCAAAGCCAAGTTCTCTATAAGCTATACACCTGATCTTTAGGGTTCTCAACGTTGGTGCTCCTATATGAGAGATTGTTGTTGCCCTGGTAGCCTTGTGAATATCCTTGAGGCTTGTTGTAGTTCTGACCAGCAACCCAATTAGCTTCTTCTTGGCTCAGCTCTAACTCCTCTAAGACATCTTCGGCTTCTCCCACGAAATGTACTTGCTTTTGATTTGCAAGCACTAGCTTGTCTATCTTTTTATAGAGCGATTTCAGCTCCTTCTTGTGTGACTCAAGCTCGGAACCTCTAGGTGCTCGGTCATAATCTTCGGTGTAGTTCCCATCACTCAAAGCCAAGTTCTCTATAAGCTATATACCCTCTTTCCACTTCTTGACCAAGAAAGTGACCCTTGCTTGCCGTATCAAGCAACATTCTGATCTTGGGTAATGCTCCTCGGTATATTATGCTCAAGAGAGTCTATTCACTAAAGCCGTGGTGAGGACACTGAATGGTATAGTCCTTTAACCGCTCCATAGCTTAACTGAATGTCTCATTTTGTCTTTGAGTGAATCCACTAATCTCACTTCGCAGCCTAGCTGTTCTTGTGCTCGAGAAAAACTTTGAGAGAAACGCCTTCTTGCAATCAGCCCAAGAAGTAATGGTGCCTTGTGGTAAGGTTTTCTCCCAGTGCCTAGCCTTATCTCCAAAAGAAAATGGAAATAGCCTAAGCTTGAAAGCATCTTCCGAGATTCGATTGATCTTTATAATCCCACATACTTGCTCAAAGTTGTCAAGATGTTCCGAAGGGTCTTCCATAGCCAGCCCGTGGAACTTGTTGTTCTGAACCATAGAGACAAGGCTAGGCTTGATATCAAAGTTGATGTTTTGGACTGGTGGAGGAGTGATCCCAAAGCGGTTGTGATGTGTATTTGGAGCATCACCAGCTCCAATGATCCATGGCTGTCTAGCTGCGTGGTTGGGGGTTTCCATTACCCCTTCCTATAGCGCCGTGAGCTGGTGGAGGTCCCTCAGGATGTTCTTGCTCATGATCTTGCGTGTCCGAGTTGATGAATATTGTCCAGGGGTGTAAGTAGATTGTTGTCACCCCTGGACCGCAGATTCATGTACCTTAAAACACAAGGATGAATGCAGAGAAATCAGTAACCAAAGTAAATGTAAAGGCATAGTTTTGACTAAGCTCCAAATCCTAATGCTTTCTAACAAACCAAGTTGGCAACAGCGCCACTTGATAACAAGATTTTTACAAGTCTAAATATCAAAGCTCCAGCAACCTATTGTTGTAGTATAGTATGCAAGAGAGTATTAATCCAGCCTGGGTGAAGAAAGAACACAAGGAATGTAAGAACTAAGCTAAGCTAAGCAGGATCGAGTAAATAGATGGTAAAATCTACAAAAACTAAATGCAACGACTAAATGCTTAAGGAAACTATTTTAACATCCCTGGAAGAGGGTTAAAGACTACTAGGAGAAAACAGAGGATTAACAATGGAAAACTACTAATAACGAAAAATTGAGAGCTTAAACAGGTAAAACAGATCGATTCTAATAACTTAAGACTAATGATTTCTAATGATCAAGATGCAAGCTTTATGACAAGAGAATGATAAACTAGAGTTTTTAATATGCTAAAAAGAGGGTTCAAGGTCGAGGGTCATGTTCAAGAGCGTTCAAAGGTTCAAGCTTCGGTTTGAAAATACATAGATCTACTCATTGGTGAGCTTTCCCTAAGCCTTGAGAAATTGAAACTAGAATCATCCATGGCGTATGGTATGACTTCTTCTCCAATCTCTTCTCCAAACCCATGGCTTTTGGTCGAAAAAGAGATCGAAGAGCATGGATTAAAGATCTCAACAAGTGGCCTAACTAACCTCCTCTACATCCATGGTCTTTAGGAGAGGGAAAATTAGTCTCTAGGATTTGGTTTTCAAGGATCTCTGAATCCGGTCAAGGTAAGAGAAGCCCTGGAATCATAGAGATCTTTTCCAAGTCTCCCTAAGCCTTAAGACCCCAAATCCTAAAGAGGAATATGTTAAGAACAAAAAGAAATCCTAAAGTTTAAACCTTTAAACCCTTGAATCGCCCCAACCTTTTACCCAAAGAAAACTACTCACTACTCATGATAGAAATTAATTCGAATGCAAAGAAAGATAAACTAAGCATGATTTAGCAAGCAATTATGGAAAAAGACTTAATGATTAACAAGATTCAAAGTTTTAAAACAAGAAAAGCTTCAAAAAAAGAGAAAGAACAGAAAAGATAAAAGCAAAGGGTGTGTTCTGAAAGTGATCGCCGCCCTTTGCCTAAAATAGCCAAACATCCCTAATGGTCCCCTCACTACGCTCCAAAAGTGAGCTGGCCGGATAAGGCTCCAGGGATCGATCTCTAGATCGAGCAGCTCACCCGATCTTCTTCATGGATCGCCTTCATCGCTCGATCTTCAAGTCGATTTGGTTGGATGGATCGAGCACTTCCTTCGATCTTCTACTCGATCCTTGGATGATCGAGTCGTAGTCTCGATCTGGCTCTCGTTCTGCATGGCGTCACTCAGTCCGTACTCACGATCGATCTCCTCTCTCGATCTTGGTCTCGATCCTTCTCCTTGAAACGAGTTGAGTCACTCGATCTTCTGGTCGATCTCATCTAGATCGACCTGCCTTGCTCGATACGCTACTCGGTCTCGGATCCTTTGCATGCATGGCTGAGTTCTCCAAGTGTCCACAAGCTCCATTTTGATCCTCAGCACGTCCACGCAACCTCCACAGCTCCAGTGTGTCCCAAACAACCTGATAATGATGCAAAAGATGCATAAACTATGGAAAATGCGAAGGCAAAGTGATCTAGGACCTAAAATGCAACAAATGATAGAAACTAGCCTATTATGCAAGATGAATGCATGAAAACTATCCTAAATGCATGCTAAATATGCAAAATATATGGTAATATCAACAGAAAGCGCAGCTGGCGTATAACGCCCTGGATTGTAGTGAGCGCGCTGTTTGGCAACTGTATGCCAACATACTCTCCAGCAGTGGTAGTGAATGTCCAGACAACTCGCATCATGAGCCAAGTAGCATTGCGCAGATGCTGCTCATCCATGAGAGCTCTGTAAGTGCGAATGCTCCAAGGTGATACATAAATCTGAAAGTGCTGGAAGTTCGGTGTCAGGAGGTTGCCTACGCTCTCAGTCTTCTCCCCTGGACTGGTGAATGGCTTGGTCTTCAAGGAGACCAAATTCTCAGCGAAAATAGCGCCAAAGTTGGCGCGGATCATGCTCTCCATGGGTATCTCCTCAGCCAGCAGATCAGCGAAGCTATAGTAGAGAAGAACCAGCTCACTAACACGCGTCTTGCTCGGTGCATACTTGCACAAGATGGTGTTTCCAAGAAGGCGCATAATGTACCTCATAACTGGATGTCGAACGTCCGTCTGCGTGCTCGTCTTGCTGTCATAGACTCCATTCCCGAACTTGGACCAGAATGTCTGCATGTGGGTCCACTGTGACGGAAGAAGAACGCCTGTAGGGTGGTCAGAGAACCATAAATCCCGCAAAGCTCCATCAGGCTGATCAGGAAAGTCAATGTGCCTTCCTGCGCACGCTTGGCCATCTTGTTCGCGTAGTACACTCGAGCAGTGGAGATGAACTGTCGAACCAGGTCTGGATACACATCGTACTGCTGTAATGCCATAATGCCATCCTGATCCTCTCGAGAGTCTCCAGAACCTCATCCAGAATACCCATCTTCTGCAGCGCGGTGGTGTCTGCGAATTTGGTGGGTATGATCTTCACCTCCTGCAACACATTGTAGAATAGCGTGTCGTACTCATCCCACTCCTCCTGAATGTCACAGAATACACAGGTATCTCGCGCTATCTCCAGCTTCGGAGTTCCTGCCCAGGCAATTCCTAAAGTGATGTTCTGATCCTCTAGCTTTGGCCATGGAGGCCTGCAAACTGGGTAATTGCTCTGTGACTGTGTGGAACCTGATGTAGTGCTCGAAGACGAGTCATGTCGCTGTCTCTTATCATGCCGAGGCATCTGAAAATTCAAACCAAAGATCAACCAAAAACATCACCAAAATTAGTCAATTTTAAAAATTTCGAAAAATCAATGAATTAAGGTGAAACAACCGATAGGGATCAACAACAATACTACGAGGAACACAATTCAAGCACCAGTTTAACCCAAATCACCCAAAATTTCCTGATTTTTGTAAATTTCATCATGAACTCGAAATTTCAAAAACTTGCAAATCAACCGATAAATCACATATGGATGGTATCATTCATCTAATACAACCTAACTAACCATGATTCAACAGTTAAATAAAGCTAATCAAGTCAAAATTTGAATTTTACCAAACCTATGACAGACTGAAAATTAGGAATTTCAAACACATAGCTTGCCGATCTTGAAAACTGAGTTGATATTATGAAAGAGGGCCAAAATCTGCATGGATTAGGCTTCTGAATCACTCAATTTGGTTAACAAAATCAAAAGTTATGATTTGGTGTTCTATGTTCTACGTGCTCGATTATTTGCAGTGATATCGCGAGGAAGAAGAAGAAGAAGAAGGTTAAGCGCGTACATGAGCCTCGGACGGGTGACGAGCGTCACCTTAAGGGTGACGAGGGTCACCCATTTTTTTTGTCTGGTAGTCTTTTTTTTTAATATAGCTTAATGAACTAACTAATATATGTATGTACACGAAAATAAATTACTTAGTACAGAAAATAAAACTTACCAGTGGGTTGCCTCCCATTAAGCGCTTGTTTAACGTCATTAGCTCGACTTTGATTGGCTGTTTAGACAGCTGGTGCATCATCCAGAGACACAATGTGTCCTGCTGGAATCTCGACTTGCGCCCAATAATGCTACATCCTTTGTCCATTGACAGTGAATTCTTCTCCTTTGGAGTTAATTAGGACAATGGCGCCATGTGGTCTAGCCTCATCGACAGTGAAGGGACCTGACCATCGAGAACGCAGTTTACCAGGAAAAAGCTGTAAACGAGAGTTGTGAAGGAGTACCTGGTCATTGGGATCGAAATGTCTGGAGATGATCTTCTTATCATGATATGCCTTTGTCCTCTCCTTGTATAACTTGAAGTTTTCATAGGCCAGATATCTGATTTCAGCCAGTTCATTGAGCTGAATCAAGCGCCTCTCTACAGCAGGCTTTAGATTGAAGTTCAGCTTCTTGATAGGCCATTCTACTTTGAACTCTAGCTCCACTGGTAGAAGGCACGCCTTGCCATAGAGCAGATGGAATGGTGTAGTCCCAAGAGGCGTTTTGTATGATTTCCTGTAAGCCAATAATGCATCATCCAGTTTTGTTGACCAGTCCTTCCTTGTCTTTCCAACTGTCTTCTCCAAAATCTGCTTGATCTGACTGTTGGAAACCTCAACTTGTCTACTGGTCTGGGGATGATAAGGCGTGGTCACTCTATGCTGTACACCATTCTTCTTCAGCCGCTTGTGTAAGACCTTGTTAACAAAGTGAGAACCACCATCACTTATAACAATTCTCGGGACACCAAATCTGAGGAAAATAATGGTCTTAAACAGCTTCAAAACCACTGCAGCATCATTAGTAGGTGTAGCCAATACCTTTACCCACTTAGATACATAGTCAACAGCAACCAGAATATATCTATTCCCATAAGATAAGGGAAAAGAGCCCATGAAGTCAATGCCCTAACAATCAAAGACTTCAACTTCAAGGATGAAGTTCTGTGGCATCTCATGTCTTCTGCTATGCATCTCCTGTCAATCCCATCAGCACAATGTCTGTAAAGATATGGCTCATCCCAATAGAATCTCCTAAGTTCTCTCAAGAACTTCTTCTTAGCATAGCCTTTGAAATCATGTGGTTCATCCTCTGCAGCAAGATAATTGGCAATATCAGCATACCAGGGCCTTTTTGGATCATTCAAAGCATAGACTTGCTCTTGAAAGGCTGTTCCCAAGCTTGCAAAACATGCAGCCAGAGTCTGAGATTAGTGACGAGCGTCACCAGTATTGGTGACGAGTGTCACCTGATAACAAGATTTTTCTGTCTATAGGAGTAATGCAATGCAAGCAGGAGGTAATCAAAACTCAAGCAGCACACAGTCGTAGTATAGTGCAAGAGGAATCAATCCAACCAATGAGCTAGAAAGTGCAATGAGAATGCAAGGATCATGCAAAGCTAAGCAAATGACGAACGGTTTTGTAAAAATCCTAAAAACTAGATGCAACAGTCAAATGCAAAGCAAACCTATATTAAAAATACTAGAAACAAGTGAACTACCACGAGGAACAAACAGAATGATTAAAATGCAAAGCTATGAATTATTAAAAATCGACTAGTGGATCGACCACTGGATCGACCACTAGATCGAGCAACAACGATCGATCTCGTCTAAAAGTTCAACAGAAATAAATCTAATGACCAGGATGTGAACAGATAGTAAGCGAATGATTAACAGAGATGCGAAAATACTAAGAAAGAGGGTCCAGGGTTGAGATTCATGTTCAAGGGTTTCAATGTTTCAAGCTTGGTTTGAAAACTTTAGATCTACTCACTTCGTGAGATTCTCTAGGCCTTGAAAACAAAACAAGATCCATCAATGGCGTGTGGTATGGATCACTCCTTCATTCTCTCCTCCAGACCCATGGCGTTTGGTGGAAAAAGAGATCGAAAGGCATAAAACATAGATTTCAAATACAAGGCCTAACTAGTCCCCTAAACTACCATGGCGTTTGGGAAAGGTAGACTAGCCTCTAGGATTCAATTTTCCAGGACCTCTGGATCCTGTCAAGGTAAGAGGCCCTTTGGATCTTAGAGATCTTGGCGTGAGACTCTCTAAGCCTTAAGCACTCGAAATCCTAGAAGAGAAGGCAATGAAGAGCAAGAAAACTCCAAGCTTTTAAAACCTTTTCAACCCCTTTGAATCATCTCAACCCCAAAACCCGAAAAGACTACTCGCTACACATAAAGTAAACCGAACAAAGCATAGAAGATGATTTAGTAAACATTAAAAATGATTGCTTTAGACTTAAACGATTAAATATTTAAGAACAAGCAAGAAAAACTCAAGGTCTAACAATGGCGGAGATAATCGCCTAAGCAAAAAGATTACAGGAAAAAGACAGAATGAATGTGGCAAAAGCTATCGCCGTTTTTAGCCAAAATTTTCTAAAGGCGTGTACTGTCCCCCCCCCCCCCCCCCCCCCCCCCTCGCTAGCGTCCGAAAACGGTTAAAGTGGCCTGGGATCGACCTCGAGATCGAGGATCTCGCTCGATCATCTTCGGGAATCGCGGTCTCAGCTCGATCTGTGTATCGATCTTCTTTGACAGATCGGGTGCTTCGTTCGATCTTGGAGTCGGTCCTTGGGGAATCGAGTGGTGGACTCGATCCGACTCTCGCTCTGCATGGCATCATTTACGTCCGTACTCCTTGATCGATCTCTTCACTCGATCTGGGTCTCGATCGGTTCCCTTGGATCGGATGGGCTACTCGATCTTCTGGTCGATCTCATCTAGATCGACCGGCAGTTCTCGATCCGCTTCTCGATCTCTGATCCTTAGCAAGCATTCCTGAATTCTCTAAGTATCCACGAACCTCCTCACGAGCTTTAGCATGTCCACGAATCCTCCATAGCTCCAAAGTAGCCGATAACAACCTGAATGTGATGCATAATGCAAGAACATGCAAATGCTGGTGCAAATGTACTCTAGGACCTAAAGTGATGCAAACTAACCTAATGAGCAAGGTAAATGCATGAGAAACTAACTTATATGCATGCAAAATACACAAAATATGCAGCAATATCAACTCTCCCAAACTTATCTTTTGTTTGCCCTCAAGCAAACAAAATTAAAGAAGGGAGAGAGGTTTTAAAACAAACGGGGGTTTAAGCTTCTTGCAAAGGTGTCTTTCAAATGAATCAATATCAATGTCCTAGTTATTAATTCTAAAATGCAATGCAAACACTCATACTCCAAAGAACTTAGCCATACCCATCACACAATGAATTTCAAATCATGACTCTCCTATTCCAAACAATCAAAGAATCCTATCCTTTAACATTCATTAATGATCAAGCCGTGAATCAAACTTATGCACTTTAAAGCAGAACACATTTGGCTAAGGGTGAAGGCTATGAGCATAGAATGATCTCATTTTAAACAAAGGGGTTCACAATGCAATGGGTTTCTCTCACGAATGGTATGAACTTTATGCATAATGCTAAAGATAAAGGCAATTGATGCATACATGATTAGATTCTCATCTACCCTTGTACGCTAACAATGATCCTAAAACCCCTCTCATTTTCTTTTCTTTTCAGCTCACTCACCCTCCTAGAGACTACCTTCATTAAGCTCAAACCCAAATAAAAACAGAAAATATCCTTACTCTTTTAGGCTATTGAAAAAGCTTTAAAATATTGTAGCTCCTTATTTTTTTCTTATTGATAGCTCTCTATTCTTTTTTTTTTCTTTTCTATTTATTTGGCACTTAGGCTCTTTTCTTTTCTTTTTATTTTACTTGAGAGAGCTATCTTCTGAAATACTTAGAGCATTATATATTTTGAAAACAAAGCCTTTCACTTAAAACCTTTTATTCACTTCAATTACCAAACCCTTTTGAAACCGTAAGCATGTAAACAAGAAAGCAATCCTAACAAACCCCCAAACTTATCCTAAGCCTACAACTAGCTTCAAAATGAAAAGCTAGCAATCATATGAGAACCTAATCATGTCGCCTAAACGTAACACGTTATGCTAAGTTCAAACCGAAAAGAGGCCTCACAATGATGTCACACAAGAACGCTTGGCTTGAACGAAAGGTAAGGGTAATGGTGGGAGTTCTACTTAAGCTCACAAAGAGTGGTAAAAAGAGGAAGAGAGCCTAAATATGTATAAGATCCATGTGTTCATTTTCAAATGCATAAGGATCAAGTTTCAGATTAGGGTTGTCACTTATTAGGACAAGTTTCAAACCATGAATGTTCAATTCAAGTCACGAAAATCAAAACAAGTGATCCAAGCATGGTAAGGACTTACTTTCAAAGCGTGAGCAAAGCATTAAAGAACTACTAACTAGGGCACTGAAACAATTCATGAGCTTAAAACACCTTTTTAAGAAAACTCTAACCCCTTATGCAAATGTAAACAACCTAGATGCTTAAAAATTCTTGACTCAGTCCTAAAATGTTTAACAATATGAATGCAACTACATGAATATTTTTGAAATTTTTTTAAAACTTTTACCAATTTTTTCTTTTCTTTTCTATGCCTTAGATGCAATGAAGACTCAAGGGATGCAAAGAGAAAATAAGAGCAAAATAAACATGTCAAACCACACACATACTCCCCCAAACATGAATGACACCGTCCCGGTGGTAAAGAAATTCAAAGGAGCTCAAAAACGCAAAGCAAAAACAGAAGAAGAATGCGTGGTATGTACAATGGAAGGTTGTTGTTACCTCGGATCAAGTCTCGGATGGAACTTGAGGATGTTCCAGACGAGCTAGATACTATGGCTTTGCCTTTGGAGGCTGGCTCTTGGAGGGAAAGACGCGCCGGCTGGATGTTGCTTGTTTGAGTCTCACGGATGACAACTCCTCCGGTTCAAAGCCTCCTCTTCTCGGGTTGTTGGACCTCCTCACGTGCAGCCTGCTTTGGTGAACCTCCTTAAAGCGCCTTGGCCTTCTTGGCAAGCTTCTTGAGCACCTTGCTCTGCCATTTGTTGATTTTCCTTTGCTTCTCCACAACAGAAGCTTGGAAAGTTTCTGTCTTGGTCCGCGGCTCGAAGTCAAGGTTAGGGAAGACAAAGGCTTCGGGCATCTCATCATTCATGGCTGGAGACTCCGATCTTGGCCGAGTAGCTTGGCGAATGGCGGCTGTGACTCCTAGAGGAGCCATACACTCCTCTACGCTTGGGAGAAACTCAATGTTCCCAACTCCCAACAGCCCGGTTTCGCGCCCGTTTGGCAGGATACACACCATCTTCTCATTATCCGTGTCAATGAATAGGTATGCAAAGAAACCCTCAGCTGGCGTGCGCCCCAAGCTATTTGTGTTCCTTAGGTAAATCGTGTCCATAAAAGCTCTATCCGGAACGGGAGTGAAGTCTTGAAGTAGTACACCAGCTTGCTCGAACAAGGGAGTGAGGAAACCTCCAATATGCGACGAGTTTGCCTTGCATCTCAAGGCATACGCCTTGTATTTCACCAATGAAGCAGCCAGGATGCACCCGTAGTTCACGTCGTCTCCGAGTTGGTCTTCCAACGGCTCGTCATTCTCATCCGGGTCACACACGAGATGCTTGATGCCTTGGAACAAGAAGCAAAGCTCTGTCTTGGTCACCGTGGGGGCTACTGACAATCCGTTGAAGGTGTTGGCAATCAGCTTCAATGTGTAACACAGCACCGGGCTCCTTACTCTCTTGATCTTTGCTGTATTCGCCTTGTAGTCATCGTCGGTGATGATGTCCCACAGCTCGTTTGCTTGAGTGAAGGAGGGAAAGTCAACCTTCGTGGCAGCAGCAGCAAGGCCATAAGCTTGGCAAAGTTCGGGGATTGAGAGGCTGAAGGCTTGACGTCTGATTTTGAACGAGAGGCGGCCTTGAGAAGGAGTTGGGACGTTCGGATTCTCGTAGGCTAACTCCAAGGTGGCAAGAAAGTCAATTGTCACTTCAGGGAAGGTTGGGCAATCCATCCATAACTGATAACTAGATTTTATCAATGTAAAAAGGGAGTGATGCAATGCAACAGGAGGTTATCAAAACTCAAGCAGCACACAGTCATAGTATAGCATGCAAGAGGAATCAATCCAACCTAGGAGCTAGAGAATGCAAAGATCGAGTAAAGCTAGGCAAATGATGAACGGTTTTGTGAAAATTCTATAAACTAGATGCAACGACTAAATGCAAGACAAAACTATTTTAAAATTACCAGGAACGAGTGAACTACCACGACGAACAAACATAATGATTAAAATGCAAGGCTATGAATTTATAAAATTCGACTAGTGGATCGACCACATGATCGACCACTAGATCGAGCAACAACGATCGATCTCGTCTAAAAATTCAAATACAACGAAACTAAGGACCAGGATGTAGTAGGTAACAAGCGAATGATTAACAGAGATGTAAGAATCCTAAGAAAGAGGGCCTAGGGTTGAGATTCATGTTCAAGGGTTTCAAAGGTTCAAGCTTGGTTTGAAAACTCTAGATCTACTCCACTTTATAAGATTCTCTAAGCCTTGAAAACAAAACAAGATCCATCCATGGCATGTGGTATGGATCACTCCTTCATTCTCTCCTCCAGACCCATGGCGTTTGGCAGAAAAAGAGATTGAAGGGCAAGGAAACCAGATTTCAAACACGCTGCGTAACTAGTCCCCTAAACTACCATGGCGTTTGGGAAAGGGTAACTAGTCTCTAGGATGCGATTTTCAGTGATCTCTAGATCCTGTCAAGGTAAGAGCTCTCTCTGATCATAGAGATCTTGGCGTGAGACTCTTTAAGCCTTAAGAACTCGACATCCTAGAAGAGAAAGCAATGAAGAACAAGAAAACACCAAAACTTGAAAACTTTTTTTGACCCCTTTGAATCCTCTCAACCCCAAAACCCGATTAAACTACTCACTACACATTAGGTAAACAAAGCAAAGCATAAGCGATGAACTCATAAACATAAAGAGCAATGGATTTAAACTTAAACGATTCAAAGATTCAAGAACAAAGCTTCAAAATCTAACAATGGCGAAATCGTCTTCGAACAGAGAGAAAAAGATGAAAAAATGATAAAGTAAAACGTATCCGAGAAAGCATGATCGCCGCCTTCCCAAAATAGGCCAAACAGCTCGATGGTCCCCCCCTCGCTAGCGGCCAAAAACGGTTAAAGTGCACTGAGATCGACCTCGAGATCGAGCATCTCGCTCAATCATCTTCGGACATCGTGGCTTCAACTCGATCTGTGTCTCTATCTTCTTCGGTTGTTCGAGCGCTTCGTTCGATTTTGGAGTCGATCTTCAGAGGATCGAGTGGTGGACTCGATCCGGCTCTCGCGCTGCATGGCATCATTCACGTCCGTACTCCTTGATCGATCACTTCACTAGATCTCTGTCTCGTTCAATTTCCTTAGATCGGATAGAATACTCGATCTTCTGGTCGATCTCGTCTAGATCGACCGGCCATGCTCGATCCGCTTCTCGATCTCTGGTCCTTAGCACCTATTCCTGAATTCTCCAAGTTCCCATGAACCTACTCACGAGCCTCAGCACGTCCACGAACCCTCCAAGACTCCAAAGTAGCCGAAAGCAACCTGTATGCGATGCAAAATGCAAGAAACATGCATATGCTGGTGCAAGAACACTATAGGACCTAAAGTGATGCAAACTATCCTAAAATGCAATGTATATGTGAGAGGAACTAACTTATATGTATGCAAAATGCATGAAATATGCAGCAATATCAACTCCCCCAAACTTACCTTTTGCTTGCCCTCAAGCAAACAAAATTAAAGAAGGGAGAGAAGTTTTAAATCGAACAGGGGTTTAAGCTTCTTGCAAAGGTATTTTTTCAAATGAGTCAATCTCAACGTCCTAGTTACTAGTTCTAAAATGCAATGCACACACTCATACTCCAAAGAACTTAGCCATACTCATCGCACAAAGGGTTTCAAATCATGACTCTCCTATTCCAAACAATAAAAAAAACTCATCTTTTAACATTCATTAATGACCGATCCATGAATCAAACTTATGCACTTTAAAGCAAAACACATTTGGCTAAGGGTAAAGGCTATGAGCATAGAATGATCTCATTTTAAAGAGGGTTTATTTTAAGGAAGAGTTTCTCTCGAAAATGGTAAGAACTTTATGCATAATGCTAAAGGTAAAGACAATTGATGCATACATGATCAGATTCTCATCTACCCATGCAAGCTAACAATGATCCTAAAACCCCTCTCATTTTTTACTTTTTAAGCTCACTTGCCCTCCTAAAATCTACCCTTATCTCTAAAGCAAAAGGTTAGCAAACTCCAATTCAAAATAGAAAACATCTTAACTTCTTTTAGGCTAGTGAACAGGTTTGAAAATATTAAGCTCCTTATTTTTCTTATTGATAGCTCTCTTATTATTATTTTTTTCTTTCTTTTTCTTTTCCTTTTATTTTTGGCACTTAGGCTCTTTTATTTATTTTTATTTTTTTCTTTTTCTTTTTATTTTGAGAGAGCTATCTTCTGAAATTATTGGAGCATTATACATTTTAAAAACAAAACCTTTCACTTAAAACCTTTTATTCACTTCAAATACCAAACTATTTTGAAACTGAAAACATATAAACATGAAAGAAACCCCAATGATCCCCCAAACATATCCTAAGCGTACATCTAGCTTCAAAATGCAAAGCTAGCAATCATATGAGAACCTAATCATGTCGCCTAAATGTATCACTTTATGCTAAGTTCAGACCGAAAGAGGCCTCACAATGATGTCACACACAAAAACTTGGTTACAAAGAAAGGTAAGGGTCAAGGTGGGAGTTCTACTTAGGCTCACAAAGTGTGGTAAAAGGAAGAAGAGAGCCTAAATATTTTTAAGATCCATGTGTTTAATTTCAAGCGCATAAGAATGATATTTAAAAATTCAGATTAAGGTTTTCACTTATTAGGACAAGTTTCAAATCATGAGAGTTCAATTCAAGCCACGAAAATCAAAACAAGTGATCCAAGCATGGTAAGAACTTACTTTCAAAGAGTGAGCAAAGCATTAGAGAACTAATAACTAGGATATTGAAACCATTCATAAGCTTAAAACACTTTTTTAAGAAAACTTTAACCCCTTATGCAAATGTAAACAACCTAGATGCTTAAAAATTCTAGACTCAATCCTAAAATGCTTAACAATGTGAATGCAACTACATGAAAAAAAAATTTTGAAAAATTTTTAAAAAATTTTACCAATTTTTTCAATTTTTCCTTTTCTTTTCTATGCTTTAGATGCATGCAAGACTCAAGAGATGCAAAGATAAAATAAGATCAAAATAAACAAGTGAAACCACACACATACTCCCCCTAACTTGAATGACATCGTCCTGGGGGCAAACAAATTCGAGAGAGCTCAAAACACAAAGCAAAAATAGAGAAAACATGAATGGTATATACAATGGAAGATGGTTGTTACCTCTGGTAAAGTCTCGGCTGGAACTTAAGGATGTTCCAGAAGAGCTAGATACTATGGTTTTGCCTTTGGAGCTTGGCTCTTGAAGAGAGAGACGCGCCGGTTGAATGTTGCTTCCTTGAATCTCATGGATGACAACTCCACCGATTGAAAGCCTTCTCTTCTCGGGCTGTTGAACCTCTTCACTTGCAGCCTGCTTTGGTGACCCTCTTTAAAGCGCTTTGACCTTCTTGGCAAGCTTCTTGATGACATTGCTCGGCCACTTGTTGATCTTCCTTTGCATCTCCACAACAGAAGCAAAGAATTTTTCTGTCTTGGTCTGCGGCTCAAAGTCAAGCTTGGGAAGGACAAAGGCTTCGGGCATCTCATCATCCTTGGATGGAGACTCTGATCTTGGGCGAGTAGCCTGCTGAATTGTTGTCGCGGCTCTTAGAGGAGCAAAGCACTCCTCTCTACTCGGGAGAAACTCGATGTTCCCAATGCCCAACAGCTCGGTCTCAGTTTGGTTTGGCAAGATGCAAGTCCTCTTCTCATTCTCCTCATCAACGAACAAGTACTCAAAGAAACCCTCGGCTGGTGTGCGTCCGAAGCTATTGGTGTTTCTTAGGTATGTCTCGTCCATGAAGTCTCTATCCGGGATGGGGGTGAAGTTCTGAAGCGGCACGCCGGCTTGCACGAATAGGGGAGTGAGGAAACCGCCAATGAGTGACGAGCTTGCCTTGCATCTCCAGGCGTACGCCTTGTATTTGACCAATGAAGTGGCGAGGATGCACCCATAGTTGACGTTGTCTCCGAGCTGATCTTCCAACGGCTCATCGTTCTCATCCGGATCACAAAGAAGATGCTTGAGGCCTTGGAAGAAGAAGCAGAGCTCTGTCTTGGTCACCGTGGGGGCTACGGACCGACCACTAAAAGTGTTGGCCATCAGCTTCAAGGTGTAACGTAGCACCGGATTCCTCACTCGCTTGATCTTCGCGGTATTCGCCTTGTAATCTTCATTGGCGATAAGATCCCAAAAATCGTTCGCTTGAGTGAAAGAGGGGAACTCCACCTTCTTGACTTCAGCATCGAGGCCATAAGCTTGGCAAAGCTCTGGGATTGAGAGGCTGAAGGCTAGGAGCTTTATCTTGAAGGAGAGGCGGCCTTGAGAAGGAACTGGAACGCTAGGATTCTCGTACCCAAACTCCAAAGTGGCAAGGAAGTCGATTGTCACTTCAGGAAAGGTTGGGCAGTCTATCCGTGAAAAACACCTCAGCCGTATCCTCTGGAGGAGCTGGTCAAAGTCCCCTAGAATCCCCATCTTGGCCAGCAATCCTCTGTCCGCAAACTTAGTCGCTTCGAACCTCAGCCTTTGAAGCCGTTCTTTGTCCTGTTTCTCATCTTTACTCCAACGAACCCTCTCCTGAACAGCCACTTGTTGGTTTCCTCCCTCTTGTGCTGTCTCTTCTCTCGTTCTCTCGGGAGCCAATGTTCCTGAATCAAGTTTCTCAACCAAAACAATGAGCAATTCGGCGATATAATCAGAGAAAAAGAGAAGCAAAGAAGAAAACCTATAACTAATACCCTAGAATTTTGGGGATTTATAAAAATTATAACAAAATAATAGAGAATCAAATCTAGAGATAGAGAGAAATCTAGAATTTTTCCTATTATCAAGCTATTTTTAAAAATTTTAAACCGTCCTAGCATCTAAAACAATCAAAGCGAATAAAAACGATATTTTCTTAAAGATTTTCTTAAAGATTCAAAAATACCTTTGCAAAGATTGAAAAAGATGCTTGTTAGCCTTTAGAAAACAAGAACTCACACTCTCTTTTGCTTAACAACTCTAGAAAACAAGAATGAGAGAGTGTGAAAGTAGTTGAAAACATTTAAAGGCTAACAAAACAAAACCATGGGTAAAAAGAAGTAGTTTTCTGACAAAAGTTGTGGTCAAGGCACATCTTTCATGGTCAAAGATGCTTGCCTGGACAACGTTTTTTGAATTTACAAACCGGAGGGAAAGAGTAGGAGGGAAAAGAAAATTTTACCTCGGCACGAGATCGAGTCCGTTTGGTCGATCTGGGACTCGATCTCATGCCCATAACGACGTGGATCGAGGGGGTTGCTCGATTTTGGACTCGGTTTGAATTGAATCGAGTCTTGGATCGATAACACCTCTCGTTCCTTGAATTTTTGGCATGACGGCTAAGTCCTCATGATCAAGCCACGCTCTCAATTCAGGGGTCGATTTAAGCTTGGATCGAGTGGCAGATCGAGTAGACTATTCGATATAGCCTTTGTAATCGAGTGACTCAGTCGATCCACCTCTCGTTTGCTTTTTAGGCTAAACGTGTAGGGTGTTCGTCCTCTCGTGATCGACTGTGTCACACGATCTGTCTACTCGATCTCGTCTAGATCGACTGACTTCTCTCGATTCACTAGCTCGATCTAGCAAAGATCGAGCCAGGATGAGTCGATCTAGCACTCGATCTCTAGCTTATACTCGCCCCCTTCTCACTCCTTTTTGATCTAAGATCGTGGCCTGCAATCCCTCATACTTGTTCCTACACAATCATAAGATAAAAACATAAAACTGGAAAAGAAATAAAGCAAAAATATGTATAGGATAGACATGGGAATGCCTCCCAAGTGCGCTTTCTTTAACGTCTTTAGCTAGACTTTACTTGGTTTAGGCAGATGGTGGGTCTTGGAGAAGCATTGAGGTGCTCTCCTTGTCAAATGCACTCGCCATGTATGGCTTAACTCTGTGTCCGTTCACAGTGAATGCATTCCCACTCTTGCCCACCAACGTGACAGCTCCATAAGGTAATACTTCCTTGATTTCATACGGACCGCTCCACCGTGACTTTAGCTTCCCTGGAAAGAGCTTGAGCCTTGAATTGTAAAGCAGCACCAAACTCCCTTCCTTAAGCTCCTTAGGTACCAGCTTCTTGTCATGAGCACCCTTGGTACGCTCCTTGTTGATCCTAGCGCTTTCGTAAGCGTCCAGCTTTAGCTCATCAAGCTCGTGCAACTGGATCAACCGCTTCTCCTGAGCCGTCTTCAGATCAAAATTCAGCCGCTTCACAGCCCACAACGCCCTATGTTCCAACTCAACGGGGAGGTGACATCATTTGCCATAGAGAAGAGTGAAAGGAGTAGTACCGATGGGCGTCTTAAATGCAGTCCGGTAAGCCCACTAAGCGTTATCTAACTTCACCGCCCAATCCTTCCGAGTAGTCCCACTGTTCTCTCGAGTATCGCCTTGATCTGACGGTTAGAGACCTCCACTTGGCCACTCGTTTGAGGATGGTAAGGCGTAGCTACCTTGTGCTTCATGCCATACTTCCTTAGAAGATTTTCAAACAGCTTGTTGATGAAATGGCTTCCTCCGTCGCTTATCACCACCTTGGGTACTCCAAACTTTGGGAAAATGATGCTCTTAAAGAGTTTGATCACCACCTTAGAGTCGTTTGTTGATGAAGCAATGGCCTCAACCCATTCAGAGACGTAATCAACAGCTACTAGTATGAACTTGTTGCTGATGTTACTGCATATTGCATGCATTTTGCATACATATCAGTTAGCTTTTCATGCATTTACATCACACTTTAGACTAGATTGCATCACTTAGGGTCCTAGAGCATTCTCGCACCAGCATACGCATGTTCCTTGCACTTTGCATCACATTCAGGTTTTTTCTGGCGACTTTGGAGTCGTGGAGGTTCGTGGACGTGCTGAAGCTGTTGTGGTGGTTCGTGGAAGGTTGGATGTTTGCTAAGGACCAGAGATCGGGGAGCAGCTCGAGCATGGCAGGTTGATCTAGATGAGATCAACCAGAAGATCGAGAGGCCCGGGCGATCCAAGGGAAATGATCGAGACGAAGATCGATTGGAGCAATCGATCAAATGGTACGGACGTAAATGACGCCATGCAGAGCGAGAGCCGGATCAAGTCCACCACTCGATCCAACCGAAGATCGATACCGAGATCGGATGCAACACTCGATCCGCCGAAGATGATCGAGACCCAGATCGAGTTGAAGACACGATGTCCGAAAGTGATCGAGAGAGCCGCTCGATCCCAAAGTCGATCTCTGTCCTTTCAACCGCATTTGGCCGCTAACAAGGGGGGGGGACCATCGAGCTGCTTTCGCCATTTTGGGAAGGCGGCCAGGTCTCTTTCCACATACACTTTTTCAATCTTATCTTTTTATGCTTTTTTCTCTCTGGTTTGGAGATTATCCGCCATTGTTAGACTTTGAGCTTTGTTCTTGAATATTTTTGAATCGCTTTCATGTTCATCGCTTCGTCTTTCATGTTTATTTCGGTTATTCTCATGTGTAGCGAGTAGTTTCCTTTGGGTCTCGGGGTTGAGAGGATTCACGGGGTCTAAGGGGTTTTCAAGTTGGTAGTTTTCTTGTTCTTAACGGCTTTCTCTTCTAGGATGTTGAGTCCCTAAGGCTTAAAGACTCTCACGCCAAGATCTTTATGATCAGAGAGGTCTCTTACCTTGACAGGATCCAGAGATCTCTGAAAATCACATCCTAGAGACTAGTTACCCTTTCCCAAAAGCCATGGAATTTTAGGGGACTAGTTAGGCCGTGTGTTTGAAATCTGAGTTCATTGCCCTTCAACCTCTCTTTCCACCAGAAGCCATGGGTTTGGAGGAGAGGATGAAGGAGTGATCCATACCGAAAGCCACGGATTGATCTTGTTTTCGTTTTCAAGGCTTAGGGAATCTCACAAAGTGAGTCGATTTAAGGTTTTCAACCCCAACTTGGTCCCTTGCAACCCCGGACCTTGAATCTCAACCCTAGACCCTTCTTTCTTTGCATTTTTACATCCTCTCTCGTCATTCGCTTGAGCTTTGATAGCATCCTGGTCGTTAGATTCGCTGCTCTTACATTTTTAGACGAGATCGATCGTTGTTGCTCGATCTAGTGGTCGATCCCGTGGTCGATCCACTAGTCGAATTTTAGTAATTCGTAGCTTTGTTCTTTAATTATTCTGTTTGTTCCTCATGGTAGTTTGATCATTCCTGGTAATTTTAAAATAGTTTTGCATTTCATTTGGTTGCTGCATATAGTTTTTAGGATTTTTACAAAACCCCCTGTTATTCGCTTAGCTTTGCAAAGCCCTTGCATTCTCTTTGCTCTTTCTATCATCCTAGGTGTGGATTGACTCTCTCTTGCATACTGTGCTACAACCTGTCTTGCATTTGAGTTTGATTGCCTCATTGCATCCTCACCCTTGCAAAGAAAGTAGTTATCAAATGGCGCCGTTGCCATCCTAGGATTGTTTAGGAAGCATAGAGATTTGGAGCTTAGTAAAGACTAAGCCTTTACCTTGATTTAGTTACTAATCATTCTACTCTCAAACGTGTGTCTCTCAGGTACATGAATCTTCTTTCAAGGGGAGAGAACAATCTACTTCAACCCTTGGACAACATTCATCAGCTTGGTCATTCACGGCAAAGAAGAGTACGAGAACAAGCCAGAGCCTTTGAGGAGATGTTCAGCACGGTTTGGTTGACTTTGAAGCTATGGCTGAACACGAGCATCCAGAGGGACCTCCTCCAGCTCACGGGGCAGTGGGAAGGGGCAATGGAAACCCCCAACACGCGGCTAGACCCCCAAGGATCATAGGAGCCGGAGATGCTCCCAATACTCATCACAATAGGTTTGGGATCACTCCTCCTCCTGTACAAAACAACAACTTCGAGATTAAGCCGGGTTTCATCTCCATGGTGCAAAACAACAAGTTCCACGGCTTAGGAATGGAAGTTCCCTTGGAGCACCTTGATAATTTCGAGCAAGTATGTGGAATGATCAAGATAAACAGCATCTCAGAAGACGCCTTCAAGCTGCGCCTCTTTCCCTTTTCACTCGGAGACAAAGCTAGGCATTGGGAGAAGACCCTCCCATAAGGTACCATCACCTCATGGGCCGAGTGTAAGAAGGCCTTTCTCTCAAAATTCTTCTCCAGCACCAGAACAGCACGGTTGAGAAGTGAAATCAGCGGCTTCACTCAGCGAAACAACGAGACATTCAATGAGGCAATGGAACGCTTCAAAGATTACACGATCCAATGTCCTCATCACGGTTTCAGTGAGGAGACCTTACTCAGCACCATCTACCGCGGAGCTTCAACAAAGATCAGGTTGTTGCTTGACACAGCAAGTAAAGGGAACTTCCTTGGTCAGGAGGTAGAAGAGGGCATGGAGCTGATTGAGAACTTGGCATTGAGTGATGGAAACTATGCTGAGGATTATGACCGTGCACCGAGAGGATCTGAGCTAGAGTCTCACAAAAAGGAGCTGAAATCCTTGCATGAGAAGATTGATAAGCTCGTGTTAGCCAACCAGAAGCATGTTCACTTTGTTGGTGAACCTGATGAGAATCAAGAAGAGTTTGAGTTGAGCCAGGAAGAAGCCAATTGGGTGGCAGGACAGAACAATTACAAACCTCACGGCTACAACTAAGGCTATAACCAGAACAACAATCTCTCCTACCGTAGTACCAACGTCGCCAACCCTAAAGACCAAGTGTACCCTGCTCAGCAAGCAAAGCCTTTTATACCTTACAACAAAGGTTTTCAGCCGAGTGGTGGCTTCCAAGGTCAAGGGCAGAACAACTTCCAAGGGCAACATCAAGGTAACAAGGGTTATACGCAAACTACCCTCTGGGCTTTGCACCTCAGCAGCAACAGCCGATGCAACAACAAGTTGATCTGGTTCAGGCCATGTTTCAACAGCTGATACAAGGGCAAGCCTCTACAAACCAGAAGTTCGCCGAGATGAACACTCGTCTAGACTCGTCTCTCACTGACTTCTCCACTCAGATCACCAACTTAAACAACAACATCAAGCAGCTAGAGAAGGGGAAAACGAGTACAAGTGGTCAGAATAGCCTACCGAGTAAGTGTGAGCAGAATCCTAAGGAATATGCCAATGCCATCACGTTAAGAAGCGGCAAAGAGCTAGCACCTCCGGTTACTCCTAAGAACAACGAGGACGTTGTAATTCAAGAGGGGGAGGGTAAGCTTTCCGCTGATGATACTTTGACAATGTCTGGATTCAAGGGTCAAGAAGAGGAGACAAAGCAGTTGCTGAGAAGAAAGCAGAACAAACTACTAAGGAGAAGGATGCTTATGTACCTCCACCGTACGTACCTAAGCTTCCTTTTCCTGGCCGTTTCAAGAAGCAACTCATAGAGAAGCATAGAATCCTCTTTGACAAGCATCTTAAGGACGTAGAGATCAAGCTACCTCTCGTTGATTGCCTTGTAATGATGCCTAAATGCGCCAAATTCTTCAAAGACACTCTCGTGAAGAAGAATAAGGAAAGCAAGGAGGTGCTTGTTCTAAGTGAGGAGTGTAGTGCTGTGATACATAAGGAGATAGTCCCTAAGAAGTTGGGAGACCCTGGAAGCTTCACTATACCTTGCGCTTTAGGTCCTTTGGAGTTCAAGAGCTGCCTTTGTGATCTAGGAGCTAGCATAAATCTGATGCCTCATTCAGTGGCGAAGAAGCTTGGCTTTACTAGTTTCAAAGACTGTAGAATCTCGTTGGTAATGGCTGATAGGAGTGTGAGGCTACCAGTGGGGCTGCTTGAAGATCTACCGGTGCGAATCAGTGGTGTGAACGTGCCTACGGACTTCGTCGTGTTGGAGATGGATGAAGAGCCTATGGACCCGCTCATCCTTGGAAGGCCATTCCTTGCAACCGCCGGGGCTATCATTGACGTCAAGAACGGGAAGATTGCCTTGCACTTGGGAAAGGATATAAGGCTGGACTTCGATTTCAATGAGGTTCTGAAGAAGCCGACTATAGAAGGGCAAGCTTTCGACATTGAAACGATGGATGCCTTAGCGGGTGAGTTGCTGGAAGAACTTGCTTAGGAGGACCATCTGAAGCTAGCACTGACAAAGGAGCCAGGAGAGTTCGGCTATGTGGATCAGAGGACCCAGGAGTACGTCAACTTGCTGGATTCTAGGAAGGTTGCTAAGAAGGATGAAAGCTGCTCCCTAGAGATCGACTCCGAAATTGACGCTATCACTCGATCCAAATGTCAGATCGACAAGGAAATCGAGAACACAACTCGATCCGGAGCAGCAATCGACAGTCAGATCGAGAGGGGTGATCGATCCGAGAAAACAATCGAGTCAAAGATTGAGAAAGACCTTCCGATCAGTTTGAGGTCTAATTCGGAGATCGACTCAGCGTCTCGATCCCTTACTCGATCCACATTAAATCGAGTAAGTGAATCGAGCGACCACTCGATCTAGACGACATCGAGAGCAAGATCGACTGGACGACTCGATTTCAGAAGGGATAGCAGTTGAGGAAAGCAGTCTTAAGGGCCATGCCTCGGGTTCTAAGGAGGACTCCAAGGAGGAAAACAACAACAACAGCCACGAGGATAACTGGAGCGAGCTGTTAGCCCCAAAGGTGGACCTTAAGGAGCTCCCAAAAGGGCTAAGGAATGCTTTCTTAGGGCCTAATAACACCTATCCCGTGATTGTGAATGAAAACTTAAGTGATGATGAGTTGCACTCACTCCTGACCGAGCTAAGAAAGTATAGGAAGGCCATTGGGTACTCTCTCACTGACATCAAGGGCCTTTCACTGATATCCCTTGTATTTACACGTTTTGGTCCTCTTTTGCATATTTTCCCTTAGCTTTTGTCCCATTTTCTTCTCCTTTTAGACTTAGGTTGCATTAGGAGTATATATTGCATTTTCCTTGCATATTGGATGTTTTTAGGTGCTTTTGGAGCTTAAAGGAGTTTGGAGGAGCTTTGGGAATGATCCAGGAGGCTATCTGGACAAAAGAGAGCAAGAAGGATCAAAGCAGAAGATCTCTGCAGAAGTTTTCCGTCAGGGCCGAGAATTTTTGGTCTCTGGTGACCGAAATGGAGCAGTATCGATCACCAGTATCGGTCTGGTGTGGTCGACACAAACATACCGTTATAATTTCGGTCGTGTGTGTCGATCACTGATGACCGATACAGATAAATTTCGGTCACTGGAGGTCGACACAACTGATCGATACCAGCTCTGCACGAAGACCCTTTATTTACAATTATGCCATTTTCGCCTAGACTCCTATAAATATGGGAAATCCCTAATTTTTGGGAACAAGCTTTTACCCAGCAGTTCTTTCTACCTTGTTTAGACCTCTGGATTTTGTAATTTGAATCTTTGCTTCATTTCAATAAAAGTTTGCATCTTTCATCTTATTTAAGCTTTCTAATCATGATTAGTCATCTTTCTCTCTTTGATTTGGTGGCTTTAATGGTGATTAATGAGTAGTTCTTTTTAGAGATTTGAGATGGGTTAGGTTTAGGGAATTTGAGACTCTATCTATGATTGCTTAGTGTTAATTCTTCCATTTCCTTTCTTGATTTCTGTGTTTAATGCTTAATTAGCCATAGCTACGTTGATTAAGATCTTAGGCTCATTTTATGCCCACCAAGTGTTTGATGAAATGCCTGAACTGCTTTGCAAGAGAATTGCTTATCCTAGCTCAAGAGATTGACTGTCTAGGGAGTGATTTGGCCATAAAGGGTTGATAGAATTGTTTTAATGCTTGCTCCTTATCATTTCACTAATGAGAATTAGTTC
Organism: Thlaspi arvense; assembly: GCA_911865555.2. Taxonomy (NCBI): domain Eukaryota; kingdom Viridiplantae; phylum Streptophyta; class Magnoliopsida; order Brassicales; family Brassicaceae; genus Thlaspi; species Thlaspi arvense. Next base: position 21,618,779 of record OU466860.2, read on the forward strand.
TTGACTTGGTATTTAGCAAAGAGATTAGTGCCAAGAGATTGGATTAGTCATATAAATGAATTTCATGCATAAGGAATAGTATTGTGTGAGTTTGTAAGCATCATAGACTGAGTCAAGAGTTCCCTATTACCAATTATCTCATCTCAAGTCCCATCTTTTCTCTGTTTTAAGCTCTGTTCTGAATTTGCTCTGTTTTTACTTCTACTTTGGTCATTTGCTTGCTTATTTCCCTATTTGTGTTTGTTTGGTTTTTGCTTAATCACTTAGGTTGCTAGAAGCTCTAAAACCCCTTTTATATCTGCTTGAATTAGGATTTCTATTGCATTCTTATTGCTTCATTTTCCCCTTTTGGATTGATAAAACCCTATGCTATACTACAACTGATTAGTACAAGCTTGGGTAACTGAATCAAGTCCCAAAAAGTCTTGTATCAATTTGGTGCCGTTGCCGGGGATCGAACCCGGGTCTCCTGCAAGAGAAGGTTGACCTACTACTCAATGCAACCACTAGACTCCTATCCAATGACCTCTCACCAAACCTTTACAAGGAGAACCATCTACAAGCTATCCAAGAACAAGGGGCGCCACTCATGCTTCATGCAAATGACGCCTATCTACACCAGTCCATTGAGGACATTCACTCTCCACAGCATCAAGCTTCATCACCTCCCACAGTTGGTATCAACTCTTCTTCACCTTCACATAATCTGGATTACAAAGAGATGTTCCTCCAACTTCAACAACTTCAAACTCGAGAACTGCAAAAGATGATGGTTGTTGAGACTCAAAGGAACCTCACTGATATGCAAAGAACCATGACTGATGAAATCAACAAGGACATTGATTCCAAATTACAGTCCCACATCACTCCTCTCAACATCAAGATCAACAAACTAGAAACCTTGTCTACCCCTTCTACCTCTTCACTCACACAGGAGTATGTCAAAGCTGTCACTCTCAGAAGTGGGAAGCAACTTCCACCAAGAGTAGCTCCTTCTATACCCAATGAGGACATTGAGGAACAAGAAGAGGGGGTGGAGGTCAAAGAAAAGGAAGATACTCCAGGAGATGGAATGATTGAAGCTGAAAAGATTTCTGAGAAAGCCAAAGACAAGGAGGTTACTAAAGGCAAAACAAAGGAGGCTTCTAAGGAGTTAGCCAAAGAACCAAGATATATACCTCTTCCTTATCAGCCTACAATACCTTTTCCTGGAAGGTTTAAGAAGCAGCTGGTTGCTAAATACAAAGGACTCTTTGATGAACATATGAAGAAGATCCAGCTCACAATGCCGCTGTTAGATGCCTTTGTTTTAGTCCCCCCCTTACCAGAAATTCCTGAAAGATGCTGTTGCTGAAAGAACCAAAGATCTGCAGGGAATGGTAGTCCTCACACATGAATGTAGCGCCATTATTCAGCAGAAGAGAGTGACTCCTAACAAGCTAGGAGATTGATGTAGCACAACTATGCTCGTGTGTTACACTTCGCGTCGTTTACATCGTTACTATTATTATTATTATTGGGCTTTGGTTTTATGTTTTGAATTTTAAGTTTAACATTGGTTTTGGGTCGGTTAAAAGAGACTATGTCTCCAAGTTTATGCAATTAGGGTTTTCACTTATTTTAGTATAAGTATTAATATTATTGTAACATGAGCTTTGGTTTTTGTCTAATAAAGAGAATTGTTTCTCAAACTTAAGTCTTTGAATCGATCTTTTTCTCAGAAAGAAAACGTGAGATCTAAGCATCAATTGTTATCAAAATCCATTGATCTTCGAGAAGCTTTTAATTAAAGTCTTTGAATTCTCTGTTTCTCGAGATCCATTGATACTCGACACAAGAATTCCGAGCTACGAGTGTTTCTTCGTGATCCATTGATACCCGAAGACTTTATTCGTATTGTTTCGCTTTAGCTGCTCCATCAGTTGGTATCAGAGACAAATCGACCCTAATCATGCTATCAAAGAAGAATCTTCAACAATAATTGGAGGAACAGAATGATGTATTCCGAGGAGTACTAGCCGAGTTTCAAACCGAGTTACGCAACATTTTGCGTGTCACGATGGAAACAGCAATACATACAGCTCTTCAAACACAAAATCAGGTTCCGAATCATCGTGAAGAACATGTCTTCGAGGAGGATGAGGAAGATGAAGCACACAACCCGTTCGCAAGGATTCATGAACGACACCAAAGGGATGCACTTGTGGCTCCTAGAGGTAGCACCCACCGCTGGGAAACCGGGTTTAAACTTGATTTGCCTGAAATCTCTGGTGGTTTACAGCCGGAAGAGATACTTGATTGGATCAGCACCACCGAAGAGCTTTTGACTTTCAAAGAAATTCCCGATGCGATGCGTGTCCCTCTTGTGGCTACACGTTTCAAAGGACGAGCATCTGCATGGTGGCAACAAACCAAGGAGAAACTAGAGCGTGGAGGTAAGAACCGTATCACGTCATGGGAAAAGTTGAAGAAAAAGATGAGGAAAGCTTTCATTCCTTTCAATTATTCTCGTACGATCTACACTCAATTGCAAAACTTGCGCCAAGGAACACGATCTGTTGATGAGTATGCTACAGATTTTTTCTCTTTGATGGTTCGTAATACTTTGCTGGAAACAGAGGAACAGATGGTGTCATGATTTATTGGGGGATTACGACAGCAAATTCAGAACACGTTGCTCCAATTTACTCCCGATAGCGTATCTGAAGCTCACCAACGTGCCTTGCTCATCGAAAAGAACACACAAGGAGGATCAAACTGGAGTTCAGTGGGAGCTCAACATCGTATTGAAAAAAGCCGTTCAGTGACACCACCTGTAGAAGGGGTTACTCCTCCTCGGCCTCCCGATAACAATGACAGTGTGATGGTCCCTCAAAATATAAGAGTACCTAAGTTTAAATGTTTTGGTTGTGGAGAGCAAGGACATCGCCAGTCTGCATGTCCTAAAGCTGGACGACGAGGGCTTTACACGGATGGGCGACCAGTGTATGATGATTACAATGATAATCCAAATGATGCTATGGTGACTGAGCTTGTGGGTGATACAGGCGTTAACCTTGACTGAAAATTCGAGGTCGAATGTTTTTCAAATCCCCGGAGACCTGATGTAGCACAACTATGCTCGTGTGTTACACTTCGCGTCGTTTACATCGTTACTATTATTATTATTATTGGGCTTTGGTTTTATGTTTTGGATTTTAAGTTTAATATTGGTTTTGTGTCGGTTAAAAGAGACTATGTCTCCAAGTTTATGCAATTAGGGTTTTCACTTATTTTAGTGTAAGTATTAATATTATTGTAACGTGAGCTTTGGTTTTTGTCTAATAAAGAGAATTATTTCTCAAACTTAAGTCTTTGAATCGATCCTTTTCTCAGAAAGAAAACGTGAGATCTAAGCATCAATTGTTATCGAAATCCATTGATCTTCGAGAAGCTTTTGATTAAAGTCTTTGAATTCTCTGTTTCTTGAGATCCATTGATACTCGACACAAGAATTCCGAGCTACGAGTGTTTCTTCGTGATCCATTGATACCCGAAGACTTTATTCGTATTGTTTCGCTTTAGCTGCTCCATCAGAGATCCAGAGAGCTTCACCTTACCCTGCTCTATAGGTCCACTCCTGTTTGACAAATGTTTGTGTGATCTTGGAGCTAGTGTCAGCTTGATGCCCTATAGCACAGCGCCTAGGCTTCACTAAGTTCAAGGATTGCAGAATCTCTTTGGTATTGGCTGATAGGTCAGTAAGACATCCCAAAGGTTTGCTTGAAGATGTACCACTAAGGATTGGGTGTGTAGAAATACATACTGATTTTGTAGTTTTGGACATGGATGAAGAGCCTAGAGATCCTCTTATTCTTGGGAGACCATTCCTAGCCACAACAGGAGCAGTCATTGATGTTAAAAAGGGGAAGATTGACCTGAAGTTGGGTAAGGACATGTCTTTAAAGTTTGACATCAAGAAGATCATGCAGCAGCCTACTATTGAAGGTCAAATATTCCAGATTGACACTCTAGAGAAGTTGAATGATGAACTCCAAGAAGAGCTGTGTTGTGCGGACAAGTTACAAGTGGCTTTGACAAGTGAGCATGTAGATGATGGGTACTTGGATAAGGAAAGCTTGGGTTATCAGCTGAAACTGGACTCCCACAGGTTCTTTGAGGAGGAAGAGCCATTTGAAAGCTTGGAATACACAGAAAGAGAAGTCTTCTCAGCTCAGGAGACTAGTTCCCCAAGTAGGGAAGCTGACGCCAAGAAGCAAGGCAGGTCAGATGAGGACTGGAGCGAACTCAGGGCACCAAAGGTGGAACTCAAACCACTTCCTCATGGGCTAAGGTATGTTTTCCTAGGTCCTAACTCCACTTACCCTGTTATAGTCAATGATAGCCTCAATGATGATGAGATCCTGGCTCTTGTTAAAGTGTTGAAGAGGTTTAGGAAAGCTATTGGGTATTCATTAGATGATATTCAAGGCATATCTCCTAACCTCTGCACTCACAGGATCCATCTAGAGGATGAGACAAGAACTTCTGTTGAACCTCAGAGAAGGTTGAATCCTAATTTAAAAGAAGTAGTAAAAAAGGAAATCTTGAAGTTGCTTGAAGCAGGAGTGATCTATCCCATCTCAGATAGCACATGGGTCTCACCAGTCCATGTGGTGCCTAAGAAGGGAGGGATCACTGTTGTTAAAAATGAAAATGATGAGCTAATACCAACTAGGACAATCACAAGTCATAAAATGTGTATTGATTACAGAAAACTGAATTCTGCTTCTAGGAAAGATCACTTCCCTTTGCCATTTATAGACCAAATGCTAGAAAGATTAGCAAATCATAAGTATTACTGCTTTTTAGATGGCTATAGTTGATTCTTTCAGATCCCTATCCATCCCAATGATCAGGAAAAAACTACTTTTACTTGCCCAAATGGAACTTTCGCTTATAGGAGAATGCCTTTTGGTTTATGCAATGCTCCTGCTACTTTCCAAAGATGTAAGACTGCTATCTTTTCTGACTTGCTTCAAGAAATTGTGGAGGTATTCATGGACGACTTTAGCGTCTATAGATCCTCCTTTGGTGTCTGTTTGTCTAACCTTTCTCAGGTTCTCTAAAGATGTGAAGACACAAAACTGGTCCTGAATTGGGAAAAGTGTCACTTCATGGTGCAAGAAGGGATTGTTTTGGGGCATAAGATCTCAGAGAAAGGAATACAGGTGGACAAGGCTAAGATTGATGTAATGGTGCATTTAGAACCTCCAACGACTGTCAAGGGGATCAGGAGTTTTCTAGGGCATGCTGGCTTCTACAGAAGATTTATCAAAGACTTCTCAAGGATTGCAAGACCTTTGACAAGATTGTTGTGTAAAGAAACAGAGTTTGTGTTTGATGAAGACTGTCTTCAAGCCTTCCTTACTCTCAAACAAGCTCTTATATCAGCACCAATAGTTCAAGCACCAAATTGGGATCTGTCATTTGAAATAATGTGTGATGCTAGTGACTATGCAGTTGGAGCAGTTTTGGGGCAGAGAGTTGACAAGAAACTTCATGTCATCTACTATGCCAGCAGGACTATGGATGAGGCTCAGTCAAGGTATGCTACAACTGAGAAAGAGCTCTTGGCAGTTGTCTTTGCATTTGAGAAGTTCAGGAGCTACCTGGTAGGCTCCAAGGTGATTGTTTATACTGATCATGCTGCGCTGAGACACATCTATGCCAAGAAGGACACCTAACCAAGGCTTCTTAGATGGATTCTTCTCTTGCAAGAGTTCGACATGGAGATTGTGGATAAGAAAGGCATTGGGAATGGAGTTGCTGATCACCTCTCAAGACTGAGGATAGATGACTTCGTCCCAATAAATGATACTCTACCAGAGGAACAGTTGCATGCTTTAAGAATCATGAAAGCAGATGTGGAGGGCCTAGAAGAAGATAAACTACCTTGGTATGCTGACTTTGTAAACTACTTGGTGATTGGACAGATACCACAGACCCTCAACTCCCATCAGAAGAAGAAGTTCTTAAGAGATGTCTCCCATTACTTTTGGGATGAGCATTATTTATACAAAAGAGGGAATGATGGGTTGTTCATAAGGTGTGTAGCTGAGGAAGAGATTCCAGGAATCCTGCACCATTGCCATGGCTCAGCCTATGGAGGACATTTTGCAACATTCAAGTCAGCTTCCAAGGTCCTACAGGCTGGTGTCTGGTGGCCTAGTATGTTCAAGGACGCTCAAACCCATATCTCCTCATGTGATGCTTGCCAAAGAAAAGGAAACATTTCCAAGAGAGATGAGATGCCTCTGAATCTTATCCTGGAAGTGGATCTGTTTGATGTGTGGGGGATTGACTTTATGTGACCCTTCCCTTCCTCTTATGGGAATAAGTACATTCTTGTAGCTGTTGATTATGTGTCAAAGTGGGTTGAAGCAATTGCTAGTCCAACAAATGATGCTAAAGTTGTGCTGAAGCTCTTCAAGACAATTATCTTCCCAAGGTTTGGTACTCCAAGATGTGTGATCAGTGATGGTGGAAGCCACTTCATCAACAAGGTTTTTAAGAGCTTGCTCAAGAAGAATGGTGTCAAGCACAAGGTTGCTACTCCTTACCATCCTCAAACAAGTGTCCAAGTGGAGGTGTCCAACAGAGAAATCAAGGCAATCTTAGAGAAAACAGTTGGTGTTACAAGAAAGGATTGGTCTAATAAGCTTGATGATGCTTTGTGGGCTTACAGGACAGCCTTCAAGACACCCATTGGCAGAACACCCTTCTCACTCCTCTATGGAAAGTCCTGCCATCTGCCTGTTGAGCTAGAGTATAAAGCCTTGTGGGCAACAAGGTTGATGAATTTTGATATCAAGACAGCTCAGGAAAAGAGACTTATCAACTTGCATGAACTAGAGGAAAACCGCCTTGAAGCTTTTGAGAGCTCTAGGATCTACAAGGAGAGGACAAAGGCCTTCCATGACAAAAGGATCAAATACAATGATTTCAAGGCAGGAGATCAGGTGCTGCTATTCAAATAAATGCTGAAGCTGTTTCCTGGGAAGCTGAAGTCAAGATGGTCAGGACCATTCAAGATCAAGGAAGTGTTGCCATATGGAGCTGTCACTCTGTTCAGCAAGAATGGGGAAGACTTCACAGTGAATGGGCACAGGCTGAAGCCATACATGGCAAGTGAGTCTCTTGGAGATGAGGTGGAAATCAGCCTTGATGAACCTCCTCAAGAATGATCACCCAAGGAAAGTCAAGCTAGAGACTTTAAACAAGCACATTTGGGAGGTAGTCCCATGGTATCTTTTTGTATATATATATATATTATGCTTTTTAATCTATCTTTTATGCTTTGCTATATTGTTTGGAATAAGGAGTCCGAATTTGAGGTTAAAAAGATCAACACAATCATATCGGATGTATTTCGGTCAAGTGTGTCGAACACTGATGACCGATACAAATCCCAGGAAGCACATAGGTCTCATGTGTCAATCACTCATGACCGAAAATGGAAATTTCGGTTAGTAATATCGGTCATGAGTGACCGATACTCCATGCAGGTAAGTCTCTAAAATTTTTCAAATTTCTCCTTCCTTTGGTTTGGAGCCAAGGAAGTTTAAATTCAAATCTTGAGGGGCCTCTCCTGTAGTCTAAAAAGCTCCTGAGCACTTCTGACCTTGTCCCCCACTCATTTGATTCCCTTCACTCCCCACCCATCTATTTATAAATCTATAGGCTCTTCCTACTCTCCCTAACTTTTTACTTCATTACTTGACCTCAAAGATCTTTAGCTCTCTCTTCCCCCTCATTATCAGCACTCAGAATTTCTTTGAGCTTTTACACTTTCAGGTACAATGAGGAAAAGGGGCAGCTCAACAGCAACCAGCAGTAGGTTACAAAGGGAGGAAGCATCCCTATTGCCAAGCGCTGAGATCCTCATGGAAAAACTCAACCGATGTAGCATCCAGCCCACAAGATATCCTTGCGCCTCCACTATGCAAGCACTTGGGATCAACTTGGACTGCAAGACTATCTTTGAAGGCATGGGGCTCACTGACTTTATGGCAAGAGCACTTTCATCCTACATGAACCTCACCTACCAATTCCTCTCTACCCTGAAAGTGGTGCACTATGATGATAGCCAGCTGGTGAATGGGGACGGGTGGATATCATTTCAAATTGATGGTCAAACCTTCACAATAACCTTCTTCAAGCTTTCACTGGCCTTAGATACATACAAATATACTTCATGGGAGCACAATTTCAAGATCAGCCAAAGGCAACACAAGATGCTATGGGAAGTATTGGGGGCTAGCAAATCCACTGCAGGGACCTTGAGGAACACATATTTGAAGCATCCAGCAGTGAGGTATTCCCACATGGCTCTGGCAAACGCATTCTTCGCACGGGGTGATACAAATATACTCACAGCAAGGGAGAAAGACTTCATGTACAACGCCATGCACCCACTGGTGATCTACATCACCAATGGAACACCTCTCATGCCTCCCACCAAGTACCCCTGCTACACCGCTATGCTGATGGACCACCTCTTCAGCTACAAACACTGGGTTTTGACGGAGAATCACCCACACATCTGCGTCGGGGGCATTGTGACAGCCATCCTAATAGCTTGTGGCATGAACCTGGCGGCGCATACTAACAGTGCCCTACAACCACTATGGATGGACTTAGACTACCTAAGAAGCGGGCATTTCCTTGAAGGGAGCATCGGCAGCCAGCACATCTACACCTTCTTCAAGGACACCAACACGGCAACCCAGTTTCTCCTTCCAAACCTTCCGCAAACAAGCATAGAGAGCAGGAGCCACTTGAGCTTTTGCCCTGATGAGAGCCAACTCTACCACGAGGGATCAGTAGTTGAAGACAGAACTAATAGTCATCGAGACAAGGAACAAAGATCATCCCACCACTCCTGCCACTAAACCAAGTACCACATCCTCTCCATTGTTATATACCATTGGATCTTTTCATTTTTGTAATATATTTTGTTGCTTCTCTCTTCCATTGCTTTCATTACACAAGAGACTGTGTAATTTAAGTGTGGGGGAGAGATTTGGGGTTTGACTTTGTTTTCTGTTTTCTTAGTTTTTCTTTTTCTTTTCACTTTGAGTCTCATGCATATCATGCATACATGTAAGGCATAGAAAAACACAAAAAAATCAAAAAAATTTGAAAATCTTTTGCATTTTTGCAAATCAAAAAGAAAGCATGTAGTTGCATTTCATTCCTTTAAGATTGAGTCTAGTGTTGACATATAGGCTGCATTGTATTTGCATAGGGCATTATGATGAATTTTCCTTGTAAAGTGCTTAGTGTTTAGAGATGATTTCGGTTTTCAAGTGCTTAGTTGTTTGATGCATCATATGATTGCTAGAAGTTAAGGCTGAACCATGCTTAGATTGCTAGATCTGGTCTTCTAATCTCATTCTGAAAGCATTTGTTCTCTGAAATTCAACTCTATTAACTTGAACTTTAATTTGGACTTTCAATTATCATGTCTTATGCATTGACAAGTGAATTCATGGCTACCATATACATATTTGGATCATCTTTCTCCTTTCTACCACTCTTGTTGATCCAAATAGCTGATCCTCATACTTATGGGACAGTTACATCCTCACCCTTAACCAAAACCTCCTTTTGAGCCTAACACTATTGTGAGAGCTGTGAGGCCTTTGCATTGCATTTTCGATTTTGTCTTGGCAAAAAGTGTTAGGAATAAGGCTGGCAATGATTAGCTCTCTTGTAGATATAAGCTTGCATCTTGAGCTTGATTCTAGGATAGGAGTTTTTGGGGTTTGAAAGGGTAGAGTTAGGTGGTTTGAGCTTAAACTTTTTTATCTTTTGAAAAGAAAAGGGAAAGATTTGAAATGGTAGATAAAGGGGAAACAGTTTAGTATTGTGGTTAAGCAAAAGGAAGAAAAGCTCTAAGTTCAAAAGGAAGAATTGGCGCCAACAACAAAGCTCAGAGAGGGTCCAAAGAAGAAAAATCAGACCAGGAGCAATCCACCAAAGGTGATGAAGGTGCCATTACAATAAAGAAGAGCAAGTCCCAACCAAGAAGAAGCAACCACACAAGCAGAATGAAGAAGGTTTCCCCAACCATGAATAAGAAGAAAGAAAAGGGTAGAGTTTAGGAAAGGGTAGACATAGAGGGTTCACTTTTGGGTTTAGGAATGTTTAGGACACATCTTTGGGAAGTAAGGGTAGAAGAGGGCTTTGAATTGCATGCATAAGTGTGCTTTTACCTTTAGCATTTTGCCTAAGATGAAGTCATTTCATTGAGTGATCCTTTATGTCTTTAACCCTGTGCTTAAATGAGATCATTCTTGTCTCATAACCTTACCCCTTTTCAACCAAATGTCTTCACTTGATTTGCATAAGCATGATTCATGTTCTGAGCTTAATTGAATGTTAAAGAGTTGATTGATTTGAGAATTTGCCTAAGTTGATATTTGAGATCATTTTGAAACATGATGAGCATGACTAGGTTCTTTTAAGTATAGCTGATTGTGTTTGCATCCTACAACTAGGCACTTGAGCATTAAACCATCTCTTTTCCTTTGCACTTTTGGAATCTGAATGCCCACTTTCAAGCCTCACTCTCCCATTTGTTCTTACTTGCTTGTCCTCAAGCAAAAGGCAAGTGTGGGGGTGTTGATATCCCTTGTATTTACACCATTTAGGGCTGTATTTAGTACATATTTTGGTCCTCTTTTGCATATTTTCCCTTAGCTTTTGTCCCATTTTCTTCTCCTTTTAGACTTAGGTTGCATTAGGAGTATAGATTGCATTTTCCTTGCAAATTGGATGTTTTTAGGTGCTTTTGGAGCTTAAAGGAGCTTGGAGGAGCTTTGGGAATGATCCAGGAGGCTGGCTGGACAAAAGGGAGCAAGAAGGATCAAAGCAGAAGATCTCTGCAGAAGTTTTCGGTCAGGGCCTGGAATTTTCGGTCTCTGGTGACCGAAATGGAGCAGTATCGATCACTAGTATCGGTCTGGTGTGGTCGACACAAACACACCGTTATAATTTCGGTCGTGTGTGTCGATCACTGATGACCGATACAGATAAGTTTCGGTCACTGGAGGTCGACACAACTGATCGATACCAGCTCTGCCCGAAGATCCTTTATTTACAATTATGTCATTTTTGCCTAGACTCCTATAAATACGGGAAATCCCTAATTTTTGGGAACTAGCTTTTACCCAGCAGTTCTTTCTTCCTTGTATAGACCTCTGGATTTTGTAATTTGAATCTTTGCCTCATTTCAATAAAAGTTTGCATCTTTCATCTTATTTAAGCTTTCTTATCATGATTAGTCATCTTTCTCTCTTAGATTTGGTGGCTTTAATGGTGATTAGTGAGTAGTTCTTTTTAGGGATTTGAGATGGGTTAGGTTTAGGGAATTTGAGACTCTATATCTATGATTGCTTTGTGTTAATTCTTCCATTTCCTTTCTTGATTGCTGTGTTTAATGCTTAATTAGCCCTAACTAAGTTGATTAAGATCTTAGGCTCATTTTATGTCCACCAAGTGTTTGATGAAATGCATGAACTGCTTTGCAAGAGAATTGCTCATCCTAGCTCAAGAGATTGACTGTCTAGGGAGTGATTTGTCAATATAGGGTTGATAGAATTGTTTTAATGCTTGCTCCTTATCATTTCACTAATGAGAATTAGTTCTTGACTTGGTATTTAGCAAAGAGATTAGTGCCAAGAGATTGGATTAGTCATATAAATGAATTATATGCATAAGGAATAGCATTGTGTGAGTTTGTGAGCATTATAGACTTAGTCAAGAGTTCCCTATTACCAATTATCTCATCTCAAGTCCCATCTTTTCTCTGTTTTAAGCTCTGTTCTGAATTTGCTCTGTTTTTACTTCTACTTTGATCATTTGCTTGCTTATTTCCCTATTTGTGTTTGTTTGGTTTTTGCTTAATCACTTAGGTTGCTAGAAGCTCTAAAACCCCTTTTATATCTGCTTGAATTAGGATTTCTATTGCATTCTTATTGCTTCATTTTCCCCTTTTGGATTAATAAAACCCTATGCTATACTACAACTGATTAGTACAAGCTTGGCTAAGTGAATCAAGTCCCAAAAAGTCTTGTATCATTCACCAATGCTTTGCACTCATAGGATTCACTTGGATAATGAGAACGCCTCTTCTATAGAACATCAAAGGCGTTTGAATCCTAATTTGAAAGAGGTTGTTAAGAAAAAGATCCTTAAGCTTTTATAGGCTGACGTGATCTATCCCATAAGTGACAGCACGTGGGTTTCTCCTGTACATGTGGTGCCTAAGAAGGGAGGGATCACGGTCATAAGGAACGATAAAGATGAGCTTATTCCTACTAGGACCATCACTGGTCATAGGATGTGTATTGATTATAGGAAACTTAATCTTGCAACTAGGAAGGATCAATTCCCTTTACCTTTTATTAATCAAATGCTTGAGAGACTTTCTAATCACCCTTACTACTGTTTCCTCGATGGGTATAGCGGTTTCTTCCAGATACCAATTCACCTAAATGATCAGGAGAAGACGACCTTCACATGTCCCTATGGTACCTTCGCTTAACGAAGGATGCCATTTGGATTGTGTAACGCACCGGCTACGTTTCAGCGGTGTATGATGTCGATCTTCTCCGATCTAATAGAAGAGATGGTAGAGGTGTTTATGGATGACTTCTCTGCCTATGGTGCGTCCTTTTCTGCGTGTTTGTTGTATCTTTGCAGGGTACTAAAGCGTTGTGAAGAGACAAACTTGGTGCTAAACTGGGAGAAGTGCCACTTTATGGTTAACGAAGGGATCTTGCTTGGTCACAAGATATCAGAGAAGGGCATTGAGGTTGATCAGGCTAAAGTGGAAGTAATGATGGGTCTTGAGGCGCCGGTTAACGTTAAGGGAGTCAGAAGTTTCTTGGGACACGCCGGGTTCTATAGGCGCTTCATCAAGGACTTCTCCAAGATTGCACGCCCTCTTAGACGGTTGCTGTGCAAAGAAGCCAAGTTTGTGTTTGATGAAGAGTGTTTGCGAGCTTTCGTGACCATCAAGGAAGCCCTTACATCAGCCCCTATAGTTCAAGCACCAGACTGGACTCTACGCTTCGAGATCATGTGTGATGCTAGTGACTACGCCGTAGGAGCCGTTCTTGGTCAGAGGAAAGACAAGAAGCTGCACGTGATTTACTATGCTTCAAGAACCTTGGATGACACGCAAACAAGGTACACCACTACAGAGAAGGAGTTGCTTAGAGTAGTGTTCGCCTTTGATAAGTTCCGGTCGTATCTTGTGGGTTCCAAGGCTATTGTCGACACAGATCACGTGGCTTTGCGATACATCTATTCAAAGAAGGACACTAAGCCTCGGCTTTTGAGGTGGATCCTCTTGCTTCAAGAATTTGACATGGAGATTAAAGACAAGAAGGGAATAGAAAACGGAGTCGCTGACCATCTATCTCGGCTAAGGATCAACGAGCCCCTCCCCCTAGATGATTCTCTTCCAGAAGAGCAACTCATGGCGATCACCACGGCTGTTTGTGGAAAGCTAGAGGGGCAGTTTGAGGAGGTGTTAAGCTTCAAAGAGGAGGATCTTCCCTGGTACGCTGATGTTGTGAACTACTTAGCGTATGGCGAGGAGCCAACACATCTCAACAGCTATCACAAGAAGTGGTTTATGAGGGAAGCGAGTGACTACTTTTGGGATGAGCCCTACTTATACAAGAGAGGGGTGGACAGTTTGTAGCAGAGGTGTGTTACGAAGGAAGAAGCTAGAGACATCCTCTATCACTGTCATGGCTCTTCCTATGGAAGACACTTCGCTTCATTCAAGACTGCCACGAAAGTGTTGCAAGCTGGTTTCTGGTGGCCGTCCATCTTCAAAGATGCACACAAGTTTGTGAAGAGCTGTGAGGCATGTCAACGAGCAGGGAATATCACTAAGAGGAACGAGATGCCTCAGGTCCCTATCTTCGAGGTTGACGTGTTCGACGCGTGGGGCATAGACTTCATGGGGCCATTTCTTTCTTCATACAGCAACAAGTACATCTTAGTAGCAGTTGATAATGTCTCCAAATGGGTTGAGGCTGTTGCTTCCCCTACAAACGATTCTAAGGTGGTGATCAAGCTGTTTAAAAGCATCATTTTCCCGAGGTTTGGGGTACCAAAGGTGGTTATAAGCGATGGAGAAAGCCACTTCATAAACAAGGTCTTTGAGAACCTCTTGAGAAAGTATGGCGTTAAGCATAAGGTGGCTACACCGTATCACCCTCAAACGAGTGGTTAAGTGGAAGTCTCCAACCGGCAAATCAAGGCTATACTTGAGAAGACGGTCGGAGCAACAAGGAAAGACTGGGCAGTAAAGCTGGACGACGCTCTGCTCTATGGCAAAGGCTGTCACCTCCCAGTTGAGCTGGAACACCGTGCATTGTGGGCTGTGAAGAGGCTGAACTTTGACCTCAAGACTGCTCAAGAGAGGCGCCTCATCCAGCTACATGAACTGGACGAACTAAGGTTGAACACTTATGAGAGCTCTCGGATATACAAGGAGCGGACTAAAGAAGCTCATGACAAGAAGTTGGTTACCAAGGAACTTAAGGAAGGAGGTTTGGTGTTGCTGTACAATTCAAGACTCAAACTCTTCCCGGGAAAGCTGAAGTCGAGGTGGAGCGGGCCGTTTGTGATCCAAGAAGTGCTGCCTTATGGAGCTGTTACATTGATGGTCAAGAGTGGCAGTGCATTCACCGTAAACGTACACAGGGTCAAGCCATACTTGGCGGACAGCTATGACAAGGAGAGTACCTCGGTGCTTCTCCAAGACCCACCATCTGCCTAAACCAAGTAAAGTCTAGCTAAAGACGTTAAAGAAAGCGCACGTGGGAGGCATTCCCATGTCTATCCTGTACATATTTCTGCTTTCTTCCTCTTTCAGTTTTATGTTTTTATTTTGCAAGTGTGTAGGAACAGGTATGAGGAGTCTAAACCTCGATCTTGAAGTCCAAAAGAGGCGATAGGGGTTAAGAAAAGGCTAGAGATCGAGTGCTAGATCGACTAATCCTAACTCGATCTTTGCTAGATCGAGTTAGTAGATAGAGAGGAGCCAGTCGATCTAGACGAGAACGAGTGATAAGATCGATCTAGATGAAAACGGATCGATCGATCCAAAATGGATCGACCGATCTAATTTCTCTCGGGAAATCCTTAAGGGATAGATCGATCACTCGACTCGATCCATCACTCGATCTATGCCAAATCGACTCCCAAATCGAGGACGTAGCTCGATCACGAGGACTTAGCCGTGGAGCCAAAATCTCAACGATCGAGAGAGCCAATCGATCCAGGACTCGATTCATCATGAATCGAGTCACAAATCGAGTAACCCTGTCGATCTAAGCCATTATGGGCATGAGATCGAGTCCTAGATCGACCAAATGGACTCGATCTCATGCCGAGGTAACATTTTATTTCCCTCCTTTATTCTTTTGCCTCCAGTTTTTAAATTCAAAAGTTGGTCAAGGCCATCTTTGACCATGAAAAATGTGCCTTGACCAAGACTTTGTCAGAAAACCACCCTTCCTACCCATGGTTTTGTTTCTTGCTCAGCCTTTAAATATTTCAACAACTTCTCACCCTCTCATTCTTGTTTTCTCGAAAATTTTAAGCAAAGAGAGTAAGAGTTATCTGTTTTCTAAGGCTAGCAAGACTCTTTAACAATCTTGCAAAAGGTATTTTCGGAGTTTGATAAAATATTTTTTGGAAAATTCCCTTTTATTTCGCAAGTCATTGTTTTAGATGATAGGGCCGATTTTGAATTTTAAAATTTAGCTAAATAAAAGGAAAAATTCTGGATTTTCTAGTATCTCTAGATTTGATTCTCCTTTGTTTTGCTATTATTTTTATTAATTCCCCAAAATTCTAGGGTATTAGTTATAAGCCTTCTTCTTCGCCTTTCTTCTTCTCTCATCCGATCACCGTTTTGCTTATCAAACTGTTTGAGAAATTTGTTTCAGGCACAATGGCTCCTAAAAGAATGAGAGAAGAGAGAGCACAAGAGGCAGAAGGTCAGGAGGTGGCTGTTCAAGAGAGGGTCAGATGGAGTAAGGATGAGAAGAGGGACAAGAAACGGCTTGAAAGGCTTCGGTTTGAGCCTACTAAGTTCGCGGACAGGGAGTTGCTGTCTAATATGGGGCTGCTAGGAGATTTTGATCAACTCCTCCAGAGGATAGGGCTGAGGTGTATGTCACGGATGGATTGCCCAACCTTCCCTGAAGTGACAATCGAATTCCTAGCCACATTGGCGTTCGGATACGAGAATCCTAGCGTACCAATCCCTTCTCAAGGCCGCCTCTCTTTCAAGATACAGCACCAAGCTTTCAGTCTCTCAGTATCTCAGTCCTCGAGCTCTGCCATGCTTATGGCCTCGATGCAGCTGCTAGGAAAGTGGAGTTCCCCTCCTTCACTCAAGCGAATGACTTTTGGGACCTCATCGCCAATGATGACTACAAGGCGAACACTGCAAAGATAAATAGAGTGAGGAATCCGGTGCTACGTTATACTTTGAAGCTGATGGCCAACACCTTTAGTGGCCGGTCAGTAGCTCCCACGGTGACCAGGACGGAGCTTTGCTTTCTGTTCCAAGGCCTTAAGCATATCCTTTGTGGTCCGGACGAGAACGAGGAGCCGTTGGAAGATCAACTCGGAGACGACGTGAACTATGGGTGCATCCTTGCCGCTTCGTTGGTCAAATTCAAGGCGTATGCATTGAAGTGCAAGGCAAGCTAGTCACTCATTGGTGGTTTCCTCACGCCTTTATTCGTGCAAGCCGGGATACAACTCGGGAACTTCACTCTTGTTCTGGATAAAGCATTTATGGACGAGACATAACTAAGGAACACTGATAGCTTGGGACGCACGCCAGCTGAGGGCTTCTTCGAGTACTTATACATCGACGAGGAGAATGAGAACAGGACGTGTATTCTGCTGAACCAGAACGAGACCGAGTTGTTTGGTGTAGGGAACATTGAGTTTCTTCCGAGCCAAGAGGAATGCTTCGCTCCTCTAAGAGCCACAGCCGCCGTTCAGCAAGCTGCCCGACCAAGATCAGAGTCTCCAGCCATTGATGATGAGATGCCCGAAGCATTCACCCTTCCCAAGCTTGACTTTGAGCCGCAGACTAAAATGGAGAAGTTCCTTGCTTCTGTTGTGGAGATGCAAAGAAAAATCAACAAGTGGCAGAGCAAGGTGCTGAAGAAGCTTGCAAGAAAGGTTAAATCACTTCAAGGAGGCTCACCTAAGAAAGATGCAAGTGAAGAGGTTCAACAACCCGAGAAGAGGAGGCTTTCAACCGGTGGAGTTGTCATCAATGAGACTCAAGGCAGCAACATTCAACCGGCGTATCTCTCCCTTCAAGAGCCAGGCTCCAAAGGCAAAGCCGTAGCATCTAGCTCCTCTGGAACATCCTCAAGTTCCAGCCGAGACTAGACCCGAGGTAACAACCTTCTTCCATTGTACATACCGCTCATGTTTGCTTCTTTTTGCTTTGTGTTTTGATGCTCCTTTTAATTTGTTTGCCACCGGGACGGTGTCAAGCAAGTTTGGGGGAGTATATGTGTGGTTTGATTTGTGTTTTCTGATCTTATTTTCTCTTTAGCATCCTTGAGTCTTCACTACATGAAAAATTGGTAAAATTTTTAAATTTTTTTAAAAGATTCATGTAGTTGCATTCATCTCATTAAGCATTTTAGGATTGAGTCTAGAATCTTAAAGCATATAGGTTGTTCATATTCGCATAAGGGGTTAGAGTTTTTCTTAAAAAGCTGTTTTAAACTCATGAATTGTTTCAATGCCCTAGTTAGTAGTTCTCTAATGCTTTGCTCATACTTTGAAAGTAAGTTCTTACCATGCTTGGATCACTTGCTATGATTTTCGTGACTTGAATTGAACTCTCATGATTTGAAAATTGTCCTAATAAGTGAAAACCTTAATCTGAAATTTTAATTATCATCCTTATGCATTTGAAAATGAACACATGGATTTTAAAATATTTAGGCTCTCTTCTTCCTTTTACCACTCTTTGTAAGCCTAAGTAGAACTCCCACCTTGACCCTTACCCTTCTTTGAAGCCAAATTTTTCTTGTGTGACATCATTGTGAGGCCTTCTTTTTCGGTTTTGAACTTAGCATAAAGTGTTAGGTTTAGGCGACATGATTGGGTTGTCATATGATTGCTAGCTTTGTATTTTGAAGCTAGATATAGGCTTAGAATAAGTTTGGGGGATCATTGGGGTTGTCTTCATGTTTACATGTTCTCGGTTTCAAAGGAGTTTGGTATTTAAAAGAAATAAATAGGTTTTAAGTGAAGGGTTGTGTTTAAAAATTATATATATGCTCTAATAAATTTCAGGAGGTATCTCTCTCAAATAAAAATAAAAAGAAAAAGAGCCTAAGTGCCAAAATAAAAAAAAAGAAAAAGAAAAAAAATAATAAACAAGAGAGCTACCAATAAGAAATAGTTAAAGAGCAAATTATTTTTAACCTTTTCACTAGCCTAAAGAGTTAAAATGTTTTCTGTTTTGAATTGGGGGATGCTAAGCTTTTGCCTTGAGAAAATGGGTAGATTCTAAGTGGTGAGTGAGGATAAAAGTTAATAAATGAGAGGGGTTTAGGATCATTGTTAGTTTACATGGGTAGATGAGAATCTGATCATGTATGCATCAATTGCCTTCACCTTTAGCATTATGCATAAAGTACTTGCCATTTTTGAGAAAAACCTTGTTTAAAATGAAAACCTTTTTCAAATGAGATCATTCTATGCTCATAGCCTGCGCCCTTAACCAAATATGTTATGCTTTAAAGTGCATAAGTTTGATTCATGGTTCGGATGTTAATGAATGTTAAAGGATGAGTTTCTTTGATTGTTAGGAATATGAGAGTCATGATCTGAATTTCTTTGTGTGATGAGTATGGCTAAGTTCTTTGGAGTATGAGTGTGCGCATCGCATTTTAGAACTAGAAACTAGGACATTGAGATTGATCCATTTGAAAGGCACCTTTGCAAGAAGCTTAAACCCCCGTCTTTTCTAAAACCTCTCTTCCTTTCTTATTTTCTGTTGCTTGAGGGCAAGCAAGAAGTAAGTTTGGGGAAGTTGATGTTACTGCATATTGCATGCATTTTGCATACATATCAGTTAGCTTTTCATGCATTTACATCACACTTTAGACTAGATTGTATCACTTAGGGTCCTAGAGCATTCTCGCACCAGCATACGCATGTTCCTTGCACTTTGCATCACATTCAGGTTGTTTCTGGCTACTTTGGAGTCGTGGAGGTTCGTGGACGTACTGAAGCTGTTGTGGCGGTTCGTGGAAGGTCGGATGTTTGCTAAGGACCAGAGATCGGGGAGCAGATCGAGCATGGCAGGTCGATCTGGATGAGATCTTTATGATCAGAGAGGTCTCTTACCTTGACAGGATCTAGAGATCTCTGAAAAGCATATCCTAGAGACTAGTTACCCTTTCCGAAAAGCCATGGAAGTGTAGGGGACTAGTTAGGCCATGTGTTTGAAATCTGAGTTCATTGCCCTTCAACCTCTCTTTCCACCACAAGCCATGGGTTTAGAGGAGAGGATGAAGGAGTGATCCATACCGAAAGCCACAGATGGATCTTGTTTTCGTTTTCAAGGCTTAGGGAATCTCACAAAGTGAGTCGATTTAAATTTTTCAACCCCAACGTGGACCCTTGAAACCCTGGACCATGAATCTCAACCCTAGACCCTTCTTTCTTAGCATTGTTACATCCTCTCTCTTCATTCGCTTGATCTTTGATAGCATCCTGGTCGTTAGATTTTCTGCTCTTACATTTTTAGACGAGATCGATCATTGTTGCTCGATCTAGTGGTTGATCCCGTGGTCGATCAACTAGTCGAATTTTAGTAATTCGTAGCTTTGTTCTTTAATTATTCTGTTTGTTCCTCATGGTAGTTTGGTCATTCCTGGTAATTTTAAAATAGTTTTTCATTTCATTTGGTTGCTGCATATAGTTTTTAGGATTTTTACAAAACCGCCTGTTATTCGCTTAGCTTTGCAAAGCCCTTGCATTCTCTTTGCTCTTTCTATCATCCTAGGTGTGGATTGACTCTCTCTTGCATACTGTGCTACAACCTGTCTTGCATTTGAGTTTGATAGCCTCATTGCATCCTCACCCTTGCAAAGAAAGTAGATATCAGTTGCCGTATGATGAAGGAAACGTCCCCATGAAGTCTATGCCCCACGCGTCAAAGACGTCTACCTCAAATATGGGATCTTGAGGCATCTCATTCCTCTTAGTGATATTCCCTGCTCTTTGACTAGCTTCGGAACTCATCACGAACTCATGGGTGTCTTTGAAGATGGACGGCCACCAGTAGCCGGCTTGCAAGACCTTAGTGGCGGTTCTGAATGAAGCAAAGTGCCCGCCATACAAAGAACCGTGGCAATGAAAGATGATATCTCTTGCTTCCTCCTTTGTCACGCATCTTCTGTACAGGCTATCAACGCCTCTCTTGTATAAATAGGGCTCATCCCAATAGTAGTGGCTCACTTCCCTTGTGAACTTCTTCCTATGGTAGTTGTCAAGATACGAAGGCTCTTCCCCACATCCCAAGTAGTTCACAATATCCGCGTACCAAGGGAGATCCTCCTCTTTGAAGCTCAGAACTTCCTCAAACCGCCCTTCTAGGTTCCCACAAACAGCCGTAGTGATTGCCATGAGTTGTTCCTCGGGAGAGAATCATCTAAAGGAAGAGACTCGTTGATTCTTGACCGAGTGAGATGGTCAGCAACGCCGTTCTCTATCCCTTTCTTGTCTTTGATCTCCCTGTCAAACTCCTGAAGAAGAAGAATCCACCTCAAAAGCCTCGGCTTAGTGTCCTTCTTGGAATAGATGTAGCGCAAAGCCGCGTGATCTGTGAAGACAATAGCCTTGGAACCCACGAGGTATGACCGGAACTTCTCAAAGGCGAACACTACTACCAATAGCTCCTTCTCCGTGGTGGTATACCTTGTTTGCGTGTCATCCAAGGTTCTTGAAGCATAGGAAATCACGTGCAGCTTTTTATCTTTCTTCTGATCGTAGGAGCAACAGACCTTCCACTAAATGTGTTGGCAATCAGCTTCAGAGTGTACCTCAGCACCGGGCTCCTTACTCGCTTGATCTTGGCGGTGTTGGCTTTGTAGTCTTCATTGCTGATCAGGTCCCAAAAGTCGTCGGCTTTCTTGAAGGCTGGGAACTCGACCTTGTATGCATCCGCGTTGAGACCATAGGCTTGGCATAGCTCAGGGATGGAGAGTGTATAGGCTTGACGTCCAACTTTGAAGTAGAGGCGACCTTGGGAAGGGACGGGTGCGCTAGGATTCTCGTATCGGAACTCAAAGGTGGCAAGGAAGTCTATTGTCACATCAGGAATGGTTGGGCAATCCATCCGTTACAGACATCTTAAGCCAATGTTCTTGAGGAGTTGGTCGAAATCCCCAAAAATCCCTAGCTTAGACAACAGCTCTCGATCAGCAAACTTGGTAGGCTCAAACCGAAGCCTTTCCAACCGTTTCTTGTCCCTCTTCTCATCCTTACTCCACCGGACCCTCTCTTGAACTGCCACTTCTTGTCCTTCTCCTTCTTGTGCTTGCTCTTCTCTTGTTCTCTTTGGGGCCATTGTTCCTGAAACAAGTTTCTAAAGAGATTGATAAGCAAACGGCGATTTGATGAGAATGAGAGAAGAGAAGGAGAGAACTTATAAAAACTACCCTAGAATTTTGAGGAATAAATAAAAATCATAGCTAAATAAACGAGAATCAAATCTTTAGATACTGAAAAATCTAGAATTTTTCCTTTTACTTAGCTAGTTTTTAAAAATCAAAACCGACCCTATATTCTAGAACAAGATCTTGCGGATTTAAAGGAGATTTTCTAAAATTATATCATTAAAATTTTGAAAATACCTTTGCAAGAAATGCAGAATATCTTTGCTAGCTTTTGAAAACCGAAACACTCACTCTCTTTGTTTAAAATTTTCGAGAAAAACAGGAATGAGAGGGTGAGAGGTTGTTGAAATATTTAAAGACTAGCAAAACCAAAACAATGGGTAGCAAAAGTGGTTTTTCTGACAAAGTCTTGGTCAAGGCACATCTTCCATGGTCAAAGATGCTTACCTTGACCAAGTTTTGAATTCAAAAGTTGGAGGGAAAAGAGTTAAGGAGGGAAAGAACTCATGCCCATAATGGCTTAGATCGAGTCCATTTGGTTGATCTAGGACTCGATCTCATGCCCATAATGGCTTAGATCAAGAGGGTTACTCGATTTGAGACTCGATTCATAGTGAATCGAGTCTTGGATCGATTGGCTCTCTCGATCATTGAGATGTTGGCTCCACGGCTAAGTCCTCATGATCGAGCTATGTCCTCGATTTAGGGGTAGATTTGGCATAGATCGAGTGATGGATCGAGTCGAGTGATCGATCTATTTTCAACAGATTTTCCCGAGAGAAATTAGATCGGTCGATCCAATTTGGATCGATTGATCCTTTTTGGTCAAGGTCGATCTTGTCAGTCGTTCTCGTCTAGATCGACTGGCTCCTCTCGATTCACTGACTCGATCTAGCAAAGATCGAGCCAGGATCAGTCGATCTAGCACTCGATCTCTAGCCTTATCTTAACCCCCATGGCCTCTTTTGGACCTCAAAGTCAAGGTTTAGACTCCTTATATCTGTTCCTACACACTTGCAGAATAAAAACATAAAACTGAAAGGGAAATTAAGCAGGAATATGTACAAGATAAATGGGAATGCCTCCCAAGTGCGCTTTCTTTAACGTCTTTAGCTAGACCTTACTTGGTTTAGGCGGATAGTGGGTCTTGGAGAAGGACCGAGGTACTCTCCTTGTCAAAGCTATCTGCCAAATAGGGCTTGACTCTGTGTCCGTTGACGGTGAATGCACTGCCACTTTTTCCCATCAGAGTAACAGCTCCATAAGGCAACACTTCTTGAATCACGAACGGTCCGCTCCACCTTATTTCAGCTTGCCCGGGAAGAGTTTGAGCCTCGAGTTGTACAGCAACACTAGTCCTCCTTCCTTAAGCTCCTTGGCAACCAACTTCTTGTCATGAGTCTCCTTAGTCCGCTCCTTGTATATCCGAGAGCTCTCGTAAGCGTTCAGCCTCAACTCGTCCAGTTCGTGTAGCTGAATAAGGCGCCTCTCCTGAGCAGTCTTAAGGTCAAAGTTCAGCCTCTTCACAGCCCACAACGCACGGTGTTCCAGCTC
This sequence comes from Thlaspi arvense, assembly GCA_911865555.2. Lineage (NCBI taxonomy): Eukaryota > Viridiplantae > Streptophyta > Magnoliopsida > Brassicales > Brassicaceae > Thlaspi > Thlaspi arvense. The sequence goes on from OU466860.2 coordinate 21,642,082, forward strand.
AACCGGGAGGTGACAGCCCTTGCCATAGAGTAGAGTGAAAAGAGTTGTACCAATCGGCGTTTTGAAGGCGGTACGGTAGGCCCAAAGAGCGTCGTCCAGATTCACTGCCCAGTCTTTCCTTGTTGCTCCGACGGTCTTCTCTAGTATAGCCTTGATTTGCCTGTTGGAGACTTCCACTTGACCGCTCGTTTGAGGATGATACGGTGTAGCCACCTTATGCTTAACTCCATACTTTCTCAAGAGGTTTTCAAAGACCTTGTTTATGAAGTGGCTTCCTCCATCGCTTATAACAACCTTGGGTACCCCAAACCTCGGGAAGATGATACTCTTGAACAGCTTGATTACCACCTTAGAGTCATTTGTAGGGGAAGCAACAGCCTCAACCCATTTAGAGACATAATCCACGGCTACTAAGATGTATTTGTTGCCATATGAAGAAGGAAATGGCCCCATGAATTCTATCCCCGACGCGTCGAACACGTCAACCTTGAAGATGGGAACTTGAGGCATTTCGTTCCTCTTAGTGATATTCCCTGCTCGTTGACATGCCTCACAGCTCTTCACAACCTCGTGTGCATCTTTAAAAATGGAGGGCCACCAGAAACTGGCTTGCAACACTTTCGTGGCAGTCTTGAATGAGGCGAAGTGTCCTCCGTAGGAAGAGCCATGGCAATGATAGAGGATGTCCCTGGCTTCTTCCTTTGTAACACATCTCCGGTACAAGCGGTCTACTCCTCTCTTGTATAAGTAGGGCTCGTCCCAAAAATAGTCACTAGCCTCTCTCATAAACCGCTTCTTGTGATAGCTGTTGAGATGTGTTGGCTCCTCACCACACGCTAGATAGTTCACTACATCAGCATACCACGGTAGATCCTCCTCTTTGAAACTCAACACCTCCTCAAACCTCCCTTCTAGCTTTCCACAAACAGCCGTATTAATCGCCATAAGCTGCTCTTCTGGAAGAGAGTCATCTAAGGGGAGAGACTCGTTGATCCTTAGCCGTGAGAGATGGTCAGCGACTCCGTTTTCTATCCCTTTCTTGTCTTTAATCTCCATGTCAAACTCCTGGAGTAAGAGAATCCATCTTAAGAGCCGAGGCTTGGTGTCTTTCTTCGAGTAGATGTATCGCAAGGCAGCGTGATCCGTGTATACAATAGCCTTGGAACCAACGATATACGATCTGAACTTCTCAAAGGCGAAGACCACTGCAAGCAACTCCTTCTCTGTGGTGGTGTATCTTGATTGCGTGTCATCCAAGGTTCTTGAAGCATAGTAGATCACGTGTAGCTTCTTGTCTTTCTTCTGACCAAGAACGGCTCCTACGGCGTAGTCACTAGCATCACACATGATCTCAAAGGGAAGAGACCAGTCTGGTGCTTGGACTATAGGAGCTGATGTAAGGGCTTCCTTGATGGTCACGAAAGCTTTCAAACACTCCTCATCAAACACAAACTCAGCTTCCTTGCACAACAGCCGTGTAAGAGGGCATGCAATCTTGGAGAAATCTTTGATGAAGCGCCTATAGAACCCTGCGTGTCCCAAGAAGCTTCTGACTCCCTTGACATTAACCGGCGGCTCAATACCCATCATGACCTCCACTTTAGCCTGATCAACCTCAATGCCCTTCTCTGATATCTTATGACCAAGCACGATCCCTTCCTTAACCATAAAGTGGCATTTCTCCCAGTTCAGCACCAAGTTTGTCTCGTCACAACGTTTTAGTACCCTGCAAAGATTCAACAAACACGCAGGAAAGGACGCACCATAGACACAGAAGTCATCCATGAACACCTCTACCATCTCCTCTATAAGATCGGAGAAGATCGACATCATACACCGCTGAAACGTAGCCGGTGCATTACACAATCCAAACGGTATCCTTCGATATGCAAAGGTATCGTAAGGACATGTGAAGGTCGTCTTCTCCTGATCATTTGGGTGAATAGGTATTTGAAAGAAACCGCTATACCCATCGAGAAAACATTAGTAAGGGTGATTAGCAAGTCTCTCAAGCATTTGATCAATAAAAGGCAAGGGGAAATGGTCTTTCTTAGTCGCAAGGTTGGGTTTCCTATAATGAATACACATCCTATGACCACTGATGGTTCTAGTAGGAATAAGCTCATCCTTTTCATTCCTTATGACCGTGATCCCTCCCTTCTTAGGCACCACGTGTACAGGAGAAACCCACGTGCTGTCACTTATGGGATAGATCACGTCAGCCTCTAAAAGCTTAAGGATTTCCTTCTTAACAACCTCTTTCAAATTAGGATTCAAACGCTTTTGATGTTCTATAGAAGAGGCGTTATCATTATCCAAGTGAATCCTATGAGTGCAAAGCATTGGTGAAAGGCCCTTGATGTCACTTAAAGAGTACCCAATGGCCTTCTTATACTTTCTCAGCTCAGTCAGGAGCGAGTGCAACTCATCATCACTAAGGTTTTCATTCACAATCACGGGATAGGTGTTATTAGGCCCTAAGAAAGCATACTTTAGCCCTTTTGGGAGCTCCTTAAGGTCCACCTTTGGGGCTAACAGCTCACTCCAGTCATCCTCGTGGCTGTTGTTGTTGCTTTCCTCCTTGGAACTCTCCTTTGAACCCGAGGCATGGCCCTTCAGACTGCTTTCCTCCATCGCTATCCCTTCTGAGATCGAGTCCTCCGGTCGATTCTCCTCTCGATGTCGTCTAGATCGAGCCATTTCGCTCGATTCACTTACTCGATTTGATGTGGATCGAGTAAGGGATCGAGACGCTAAGTCGATCTCTTGATTGGACTCCAAAATGATCGGGAGGTCTCTCTCGATCGCCGACTCGATTGTTTTTCCTGATCGAGCGTTCTTCTCGATCTGTCCGTCGATTGTTGCAACCGGATCGATTTGTGTTCTCGATTACCTTGTCGATCTGACTCCTGGATCGAGTGATAGCGCCGATCTCGGGGTCGATCTCTAGGCAGCAACCTTCTTCATTCTTAATAATCCTCCTAGAATCCAGCAGGTTCACGTACTCTTGGGTTCTCTGGTCCACATAGCCAAACTCCCCTGGCTCCTTAGTCAGTGCTAGCTTCAGATGGTCTTCTAGAGCCAGCTCTTCCAGCAATTCATCCGCTAAAGCATCCATCGTTTCAATATAGAAAGCTTGCCCTTCAATGGTTGGCTTCTTCAGAACCTCGTTGACACCACTGATTCGCACCGGTAAATCCTCAAGCAGCCCCACTGGTAGCCTCACACTCCTATCAGCCAGTACCAACGAGATCCGACAGTCTTTAAAACGAGTAAAACCAAGCTTTTTAGCCACCGAGTGAGGCATCAGGTTTATGCTAGCTCCGAGATCACATAAGCAACTCTTGAACTCTAGAGGGCCTAAAGCGCAGGGTATAGTGAAGCTTCCAGGGTCTCTCAACTTCTTAGGGACTATATCCTTATGTATCACAGCACTACACTCTTCACTTAGAACAAGTACCTCTTTGCTTTCCTTATTCTTCTTCACGAGAGTGTCTTTGAAGAATTTGGCGCATTTAGGCATCATTGCAAGGCAGTCAACGAGAGGTAGTTTGATCTCCACGTCCTTAAGATGCTTCTCAAAGAGGATTCTATGATTCTCTATTAGTTGCTTCTTGAAGCGGCCATGAAAAGGCAGCTTAGGTACGTACGGCCTTGTAGGAGAGTCTTCTCCCAATGTCTAGCTTTGTCTCCGAGTGAAAAGGGGAAGAGACGCAGCTTGAAAGCATCTTCGGATATGCCATTGATCTTTATCATCCCACATACTTGCTCGAAGTTGTCTAGGTGCTCCAAGGGGTCTTCCATTGCTAAGCCGTGGAACTTGTTGTTTTGCACCATAGAGATGAAACCTGGCTTGATCACGAAGTTTTTGTTTTGTACAGGAGGAGGAGTGATCCCAAACCTATTGTGGTGGGTATTGGGAGCATCTCCAGCTCCTATGATCCTTGGGGGTCTAGCCGCGTGTTGGGGGTTTCTATTGCCCCTTCCTGCTGCCCCATGAGCTGGAGGAGGTCCTTTTGGATGCTCGTGTTCAGCCATAGCTTCAAAGTCAACCAAACCGTGCTGAACAATCTCCTCAAAGGCTCTTGTTTGCTCTCTGACTCTTCTTTGCCGTGGGTGACCAAGCTGATGAATGTTGTCTAAAGGTTGTAGTAGATAGTTGTCTCCCCTTGAACGAAGATTCATGTACCTGAAAACACACGTTTGAGAGTAGAATGATTAGTAACTTGAAAAAGGTAAAGACTTAGTCTTTGCTAAGACCCAAATCTCTATGTTCTCGAAACAGTCCTAGAATGGCAACGGCGCCATTTGATAATCACTTTTTGGACGATTATATTGCAGTGAGGTTATCAAACCCAAATGCAAGACATGTTGTAGTACAGCAAGCAAGAGAGAGTCAATCCACTTCTAGGATGATAGAGAATGCACAGAGAATACAAGGACTAAAGCAAATCTAAGCGAAATGAGACGGTTTATGAGAAAATTTCTAAAAACTAGATGCAGCAACGTAAACAGAATGAAACCTATTTTAAAAATACTAGAAAGGAAGAAACTACTACGAGAAACAAACAGAATAATTAAAGGAGAAAGCTTCGAATTGTTAAAATTCGACTAGTGGATCGACCACTAGATCGAACAGTAAAAATCGATCTCGTCTAAAAATGCAAGAACAGTAAAACTAATGACCAGGATGCTATCAGAGATCAAGCGAAAGATGAGATAAGATGTAAGGATGCTAAGAGAAAGGGCCTAGGGTTGAGATTCATGGTTAGGGGTTTCTAAGGTTCGACCTTGGGTTTAAAATTTTAAATCGACTCACTTGGTGAGGATCTCTAAGCCTTGAAAACTAAACAAGATCTTTCCGTGGCTTTCGGTATAGATCACTCCTTCATCCTCTCCTCCAAACCCATGGCTTTTGGTGGAAAGAGAGGTCGAAGGGCAAGGAAAACAGATTTCAAACGAATGGCTTAACTAATCCCACAAACTTCCATGGGTTTTGGGAAGGGGTAACTAGTCTCTAATGTGGGATTTTCCGAGGCTCCTGGATCCTGTCAAGGTAAGAAACCTCTCGGATCATGAAGCTCTTGGCGTGAGAGTCTTCAAGCATTGAGATCTAACCACCTTAGAAGAGATAGCCTTTGAAAACGTTTAGAAAAACCCCAAGATCGAAACCCTTTAGACCCCTTAATCCTCTAAACCCCGAACCCAAAGAAACTACTCGCTACACATAGAGTAAATCAAGCAAAGCATATGAAACGAGACGATGAACATGAAAAGAAAACTAGATTGAACAGAAATGATTCGAATACAAAGCTTGAGAAAAACGCGAGTTCAACAATGGTGTTCTTCACGAAACGAGAGAGAAAACATAAAGGAAAAAATAAGGATCTAAAAAGTTATGGGAAAAAGGACGTCGCCGCCTTCCCAAAATGCCAAAATAAGCTAATGGTCCCCCCTTCGCTAGCGGCCAAAAACGGTTGAAAGGACAGAGATCGACTCCAAGATCGAGTGGTTCTCTCGATCATATTCGGACATCGTGTCTTCGGCTCGATCTGGGTCTCGATCAACATCGGCGAATCGAGTGTTGCATCCGATCTCGGTATCAATCTTCGGCTGGATCGAGTGGTGTACTCGATATGACTCTCGCTCTGCATGGCGTCATTTACGTTCGTACCTTTTGATCGATTGCTTCACTCGATCCTTGTCTCGATCATTCTCCTTGGATCCCCTGGTTAGCTCGATCTTCTGGTCGATCAACTCCTAGATCGACCGGCCATGCTCGATCTGCTCCTCGATCTCTGATCCTTAGCATATATTCGAGCTCCCACGAACTGCTACATCAGCCTCAACACGTCCACGAACCTCCATGACTCCAAAGCAGCCAGAAACAACCTGAATGTGATGCAGAATGCAAGGAAAATGCGTATGCTGATGCAAGAATGCTCTAGGACCCTAAGTGATGCAATCTAACCTCAAACGTGATACAAATGCATGAAAAGCTAACTAATGAGTATGCAAAATGTATGCAATATGCAATAACATCATAGAACCCGGCGTGTCCCAAGAAACTTCTCACTCCATTGACGTTAACCGGCGGCTCAAGACTCATCATAACCTCAACCTTAGCCTTGTCGACCTCAATGCCCTTCTCTGATATCTTATGGCCAAGCACGATCCCTTCCTTCACCATGAAGTGACATTTTTCCCAATTAAGCACCAAGTTTGTCTCCTCACAACGCTTTAGTACCCTGCAAAGATTCAACAAACACGCAGAAAAGGACGCACCATAGACCGAGAAGTCATCCATAAAAACCTCTACCATCTCATTTATTAGATCGGAGAAGATCAACATCATACACCGCTGAAACGTAGCCGGTGCATTACTCAACCCGAATGGCATCCTTCGATAAGCGAAGGTGCCATATGGGCATGTAAAGGTCGTCTTCTCCTGATCATTTGGATGCATTGGTATTTGGAAAAATCCACTATATCCATCAAGAAAGCAATAGTAGGGGTGGTTAGCAAGTCTTTCATGCATTTGATCATTTAAAGGCAAGGGATAATGATCCGTTCTAGTAGCAAGATTAAGCTTCCTATAATCAATACACATACAGTGTCCAGTAATAGTCCTAGTAGGTATAAGCTCATCTTTGTCATTCTTAATGACCGTGATCCCTCCCTTCTTAGGCACCACGTGTACGGGAGAAACCCACGTGCTGTCACTTATGGGATAGATCATGTCAGCCTCTAAAAGCTTAAGAATCTCTTTCTTAACAACCTCCTTCAAATTAGGATTCAAACGCCTTTGGTGTTCTATAGAAGAGGCGTTCTCATTATCCAAGTGAATCCTATGAGTGCAAAGCATTGGTGAAAAGCCCTTGATGTCACTTAGAGAGTACCCAATGGCCTTCCTATACTTTCTCAACTCAGTTAAGAGCGAGTGCAACTCATCATCACTTAAGGTTTCATTCACAATCACGAGATAGGTTTCGTTAAGCCCTAAGAAAGCACACCTTAGCCCTTTTGGGAGCTCCTTAAGGTCCACCTTTGGGGTTAACAGCTCGCTCCAATCATCCTCGTGGCTGTTGCTGTTGTTTTCCTCCTTGGAACCTTCCTGAGAACCCGAGACATGACCCTTGAGGCCGCTTTCTCCAACCGCTATCCCTTCTGAAATCGAGACATGATCTTGCTCTCGATGTCGCCTACATCGAGCAGTTTCGCTCGATTCACTCACTCGATTTAATGTAGATCGAGTGATAGATCGAGACACTGAGTCGATCTCCGGATTAGACCCCAAACTGATCGGAAGGCCTCCCTCGATCTCGGACTCGATTGTTTTCCTCGATCGATCACCCTCCTCGACCTGTCAGTTGATTGTTGCACCGGATCGAGTTACGCTCTCGATTGTCTTGTCGATTCAACCCCTGGATCCGGTAATGTCATCGATCTCGAAGTCGATCTCTAGGCACACACGTTCATCTTCTAGCACAACCTTCCTTGAATCAAGCAAGTTGACATATTCCTGAGTCCTCTGATCCACGTAACCGAACTCTCCTGGCTTCTTAGTCAATGCCAGCTTCAAATGATCCTTCTGAGACAACTCCTCTAGCAACTCATCCGCTAAGGCATCCAACGTTTCAATGTAGAAAGCTTGCCCTTCTATCGTAGGCTTCTTCAAAACCTCATTTATATCGAAGTCCAGCCTTATATCTTTACCCAAGTGCAGAGCTATCTTCCCGTTCTTGACGTCTATGATAGCTCCAGCGGTGGCTAAGAAAGGTCTACCGAGAATGAGTGGATCCTTAGGCTCTTCATCCATTTCCATCACAACGAAGTCCGTAGGCGCGTTTACTCCACTGATTCTCACTGGCAAGTCCTCAAGCAAACCCACGGGTAACCTCACACTTCTGTCAGCTAGTACCAACGAGATTCTACAATCCTTGAAACGGGTAAATCCAAGCGTCTTTGCCACGGAATGAGGCATCAGATTTATACTAGCTCCGAGATCACAAAGACAACTCTTGAACTCCAAAGGACCTAAAGCGCAAGGTATAGTGAAGCTTCCAGGGTCTCCCAACTTCTTAGGGACTATCTCCTTGTGTATCACAGCACTACATTCCTCACTAAGAATAAGGACTTCCTTGCTTTCCTTAATCTTCTTCACGAGCGTGTCTTTAAAGAATTTAGCGCATTTAGGCATCATTGCAAGGCAGTCCACGAGAGGTAGCTTGATCTCTACGTCCTTAAGGTGCTTCTCAAACAAGACTCTATGCTTCTCTATGAGTTGCTTTTTGAAGCGGCCAGGAAAAGGTAGCTTAGGTACATACGGTGGAGGTACATAAGCATCCTTCTCCTTAGCAGTTTGCTCCACTTTCTTCTCAACAACCGCTTTCTCACCTCTCATTGGTCCTTGAATCCAAGCATTGTCAAAGTTTATCTCATCATCGGCTGAAAGCTTACCCTCCCCCTCTTGAATTACAACGTCCTCGTTGGTCTTTGGAGTAACCGTAGGTGCAAGCTCTTTCCCATTCCTTAGCGAAATAGCATTGGCGTATTCCTTGGGATTCTGCTCACACTTGCCCGGTAAGCTATTCTGACCGCTTGTACTCGCCTTTCCCTTCTTTAGCTGCTTGATCTTGTTATTCATGTTTGTAATCTGAGTGGAGAAATCCGTGAGAGACGAGACTAAACGAGTATTCATCTCGGTAAACTTCTGATTTGTAGATGCTTGCCCTTGGATCAATTGTTGAAACATAGCTTGGACAGGATCAACTTGTTGTTGTTGCATTGGTTGTTGTTGAGGTACAAAGCCGGGAGGGTACATTGGCATATAACCCTTGTTTCCTTGCTGTTGTCCTTGGAAGTTGTTTTGCCCTTGCCCTTGGAAGCCACCACTCGGCTGAAAACTTTTGTTGTATGGTACGAAAGGCTTTGCTTGCTGAGCAGGGTACACTTGATCCTTAGGGTTCGCGACTTTAGTGCTACGGTAAGAGAGATTGTTGTTCTGGTTGTAGACTTGTGAATACCCTTGAGGTTTGTAGTTGTTTTGACCCGCCACCCAATTGGCTTCTTCTTGACTCAATTCAAGCTCCTCTAAGGATTCATCCGCTTCACCAACAAAGTGAACAAGCTTCTGATTAGCCAACACCAGCTTATCAATCTTCTCATGTAAGGACTTAAGCTCTTTCTGGTGAGACTCGAGCTCAGAACCTCTCGGTGCACGGTCGTAATCTTCAGCGTAGTTGCCGTAACTTAGGGCCAGGTTTTCAATCAGCTCCATGCCTTCTTCTACCTCTTGACCAAGGAAGTTTCCCTTACTAGCCGTGTCAAGCAACAAGCGAATCTTTGGTGAAGCTCTGCAGTAGATAGTGCTTAGAAGAGTCTCTTCGCTGAAGTCGTGGTGAGGACACTGGATAGTGTAGTCCTTGAACCGCTCCATGGCTTCATTGAAAGTGTCATTGTTTCTTTGAGTGAAGCCGCGGATCTAGCTTCTCAGCCTTGCTGTTCTGGTGCTAGAGAAAAACTTTGAGAGGAAAGCCTTCTTACACTCAGCCCAAGAGTGGAAGTGTCTTCTCCCAATGTCTAGCCTTGTCTCCAAGAGAAAATGGAAAGAGACGCAGCTTGAAAGAATCTTCGGATATGCCGTTTATCTTGATCATCCCACATACTTGTTCGAAGTTATCAAGGTGTTCCAAGGGATCTTCCATTGCTAGCCCGTGAAACTTATTGTTTTGCACCATTGAGATGAATCCCGGCTTAATCTTAAAGTTATTGTTCTGTACAGGAGGAGGAGTGATCCCAAACCTATTGTGATAAGCATTGGGAGCATCTCACGTTCCTATTATCCATGGGGGTCGAGCCACGTGTTGGGGGTTTCCATTTCCCCTTCCCACTGCCCCGTGAGCTGGAGGAGGTCCCTCTGGATGCTCGTGCTCAGCCATCGCTTCAAAATCCACTGAACCTTGCTGAACAATCTCCTCAAAAGCTTTAGTTTGCTCTCGTACTCTTCTTTGTCGTGAATGACCAAGTTGATGAATGTTGTCCAGGGGTTGAAGTAGATTGTTGTCTCCCCTTGAACGAAGATTCATGTACCTGAGAAACACAAGTTTGAGAGTAGAGAAATTAGTAACCAAAAGAAAAAGAAAGGCTTAGTCTTTACTAAACCCCAAATCTCAATGCTTTCTAAACACTCCTAAGATGGCAACAGCGCCATTTGATAACTAGATTTTATCAATGTAAAAAGGGAGTGATGCAATGCAACAGGAGGTTATCAAAAATCAAGCAGCACACAGTCGTAGTATAGCATGTAAGAGGAATCAATCCAACCTAGGAGCTAGAAAGTGCAATGAGAATGGAAAGATCGAGTAAAGCTAGGCAAATGATGAACGGTTTTGTGAAAATTCTAAAAACTAGATGCAACGACTAAATGCAAGGCAAAATTATTTTAATATTTCCAGGAACAATTGAACTACCACGACGAACAAACAGAATGATTAAAATGCAAGGCTAAGAATTTATAAAATTCGACTAGTGGATCGACCACTAGATCGAGCAACAACGATCGGTCTCGTCTAAAAGTTCAAATACAACGAAACTAATGACCAGGATGCAGAAGGTAACAAGCAAATGATTAACAGAGATGTAAGAATCCTAAGAAAGAGGGTCTAGGGTGGAGATTCATGTTCACGGGTTTCAAAGGTTCAAGCTAGGTTTGAAAACTCTAGATCTACTCACTTTGTGATATTCTCTAAGCCATGAAAAAAAAAACAAGATCCATCCATGGCGTGTGGTATGGATCACTCCTTCATTCTCTCCTCCAGACCCATGGCGTTTGGCGGAAAAAGAGATTGAAGGGCAAGGAAACCAGATTTCAAACACGCGCTTAACTAGTCCCCTAAACTACCATGGTGTTTGAGAAAAGGTAACTAGTCTCTAGGATGCGATTTCCAGAGATCTCTGGATCCTGTCAAGGTAAGAGCTCTCTCTGATCATAAAGATCTTGGTGTGAGACTCTTTAAGCCTTAAGAACTCGACATCCTAGAAGAAAAAGCAATGAAGAACAAGAAAGCACCAAACTTGAAAACCTTTTTCGACCCCTTGGAATCCTCTCAACCCCAAAACCCGATTAAACTACTCACTACACATTAGGTAAACAAAGCAAAGCATAAGAGATGAACTCATAAACATAAAGAGTAATGGATTTAAACTTAAACGATTCAAAGATTCAAGAACAAAGCTTCAAAATCAAACAATGGCGAAATCGCCTTCGAACAGAGAGAATAAGATGAAAAAATGATAAAGTAAAACGTATCCGAGAAAGCATGATCGCCGCCTTCCCAAAATAGGCCAAACAGCTCGATGGTCCCCCCCTCGCTAGCGGCCAAAAACGGTTAAAGTGCAACCTGTATGCGATGCAAAATGGAAGAATCATGCATATGCTGGTGCAAGAACACGCTAGGACCTAAGGTGATGCAAACTATCCTAAAATGCAATGTATATGTGAGATGAACTAACTTATATGTATGCAAAATGCATGAAATATGCAGCAATATCAGTGACAAACACCGTAGTCCTATCTTGTGGAGGAACTCATCAAAATCTCCCAATATCCCCATCTTAGACAGCAATCCTCTGTCCGCGAACTTAGTTGGCTCGAACCGAAGCCTCTCCAGCCGCATCTTGTCTCGTTTCTCATCCTTACTTCAGCGAACCCTCTCCTGAACAGCCACTTCTTGATTTCCTCCCTCTTGTGCTGTCTCCTCTCTTGTTCTTTTGGGAGCCATAGTGCCTGTAATGAGTTTCTCAAGCAAGAGAATAAGCAAATCGGCGATTGTAGAGGGAAATAAAGAAGCAAGAAAGAAAACTTATAACTAGAATTTTGAGGGATTTATAAATATTATAGCTAGATAATAGAGAATAATATCTAGAGATATAGTAAAATCTAGAATTTTTACTATTATCAAGCTAGTTTTTAAAAATTCAAACCGCCCTAGCATCTAAAACAAACAAAGCGAATAAAAAGGAATTTTCTTGAAGATTTTCTTGAAGATTCAAAAATACCTTTTGCAAAGATTGTAAATGGATGTTGTTAGCCGTTAGAAAACAAAGAACCCACACTCTCTTTTGCTTAAGAATTCGTGAAAACAGAAATGAAAGAGTGTGAGAATAGTTGAAAATATATAAAGGCTAAACAAACACAAAACCATGGGTAAAGGAAGTGGTTTCTGACAAAAGCTGTGGTCAAGGCACATCTTTCATGGTCAAAGATGCTTGCCTTGACCACTTTTTGAATTTAAAAATTAGAGGGTGAGTGGGAAAAATTGCACATCTTTCATGGTCAAGGCACATCTTTCATGGTCAAAGATGTTACCTCGCCACGAGATCGAGTCCATTTGGTCGATCTAGGACTCGATCTCATGCCCATAATGGCTTGGATCGAGAGGGTTGCTCGATTTGGGGCTCGATTCGAATTGAATCGAGTCTTGGATCGATAACACCTCACGTTCCATGAGTTTTTGGCACAACGGCTAAGTCCTCGTGATCGATCCACGTTCTCGATTCAGGGGTCGATTTAGGCTTGGATCGAGTGGCAGATCGAGTAGACTACTCGATCAAGCCTTGATAATCGAGTTACTCAGTCGATCCACCTCTCGTTTGCTTTTCAGGCTAAATGTATAGGGTGTTCGTCCTCTCGTGATCGATTGTGTCACACGATCTGTCTACTCGATCTTGTCTAGATCGACTAGCTCCTTTCGATTCACTAGCTCGATCTAGCAAAGATCGAGCCAGGATGAGTCGATCTAGCACTCGATCTCTAGCTTATAATCTTCCCTTCTTACTGCTTTTGGATCTAAGATCATGCTCTGCAATCCCTTATACCTGTTCCTACACACTCATAAGATAAAAACATAAAACTGAAAGAGAAATAAAGCAAAAATATATACAAGATAGACATGGGAATGCCTCCCAAGTGCGCTTTCTTTAACGTCTTTAGCTAGACTTTACTTGGTTTAGGCAGATGCTGGGTCTTGGAGAAGCATTGCGGTGCTCTCCTTGTAAAATGCACTCGCCATGTATGGCTTAACTCTGTGTCCGTTCACTGTGAATGCATTCCCACTCTTGCCTACCAACGTGACAGCTCCGTAGGGAAATACCTCTTTGATCTCAAAAAGCCCGCACCATCGTGACTTCAGCTTTCCTGGAAAGAGCTTGAGCCTTGAATTGTAAAGCAGCACCAAACTCCCTTCCTTAAGGTCCTTGGGTACCAACTTCTTGTCATGAGCAGCCTTGGTGCGCTCCTTGTAGATCCTAGCACTTTCGTAAGCATCCAGCCTTAGCTCATCAATTTTGTGTAGTTGGATTAAGAGCTTCTCCTGAGCCGTCTTTAGATCAAAATTCAGCCACTTCACAGCCCACAATGCTCTATGTTCCAGCTCAACGGGGAGGTGACATCCTTTGCCGTAGAGAAGAGTGAAAGGAGTAGTACCGATGGGTGTTTTGAAAGCAGTCCGGTAAGCCCACAAAGCGTCGTCTAACTTCACTGCCCAATCCTTCCGAGTTGTCCCAACTGTTCTCTCAAGTATCGCCTTGATCTGCCGGTTAGAGACCTCCACTTGGCCACTCGTTTGAGGATGGTAAGGCGTGGCTACCTTGTGCTTCACACATTACTTTCTTAGAAGGTTTTCAAACAACTTGTTGATAAAATGGCTTCCTCCGTCGCTTATCACCACCTTGGGTACTCCAAACCTCGAGAATATGATGCTCTTAAAGAGCTTGATCACCACCTTAGAGTCTTTTATAGGGGAAGCAATGGCCTCAACCTATTTAGAAACGTAGTCAACAGCCACCAAAATGAACTTGTTGCCGTAGGAAGATGGGAAAGGCCCCATGAAGTCTATGCCCCATGCGTCAAAGACGTCAACCTCAAAGATAGGAACCTGAGGCATCTCGTTCCTCTTCATGATGTTCCCTGCTCGTTGACAAGCTTCACAACTCTTCACAAAATCATGGGCATCCTTGAAGATAGACGGCCACCAGAAACCGGCTTGTAAGACTGTTGTAGCGGTTTTGAACGAAGCAAAGTGTCCGCTGTATGAAGAGCCATGGCAGTGAAAGAGAATGTCCTTGGCTTCTTCCTTTGTAACACATCTCCTGTATAAACCATCCACGCCCCTCTTGTACAAGTAAGGCTCGTCCCAAAAGTAGTTGCTTGCGTCTCTCATGAACTTCTTCTTGTGATAGCTGTCGAGATGAGTTGGCTCCTCTCTGCATGCCAAGTAGTTCACAACGTCAGCGTACCAAGGAAGATCCTCTTCTTTGAAACTCAAAACTTCCTCAAACCGCCCTTCTAGCCTTCCACAAACTGTCGTGGTAATCATCATTAGTTGATTTTCCAGAAGCGAATCATCAAGAGGTAAGGCTTCATCGATCCTCAACCTAGAGAGGTGATCAGCAACACCGTTCTCTATCCCTTTCTTGTCAGTGATTTCCATGTCAAATTCTTGGAGCAAGAGGATCCATATCAAAAGCCTTGGCATAATATCCTTCTTGGAATAGATGTATCTAAGTGCCGCGTGATCTGTGTAGACAACAACCTTGGGTCCCACTAGATAGGCTCTGAACTTCTCAAAGGCAAACACTACTGCCAGCAGCTCCTTCTCCGTAGTAGTGTATCTCGTTTGCATGTCATCCAAGGTTCTTGAAGCATAGTAAATCTCATGCAGCCGCTTGTCTTTTCTCTGCCCTAGAACAGCTCCCACGGCATAGTCACTAGCATCACACATGATCTCAAACGGTAGACTCCAGTCTTGTGCTTGAACTGTTGGTGCCGTGAAAAGAGCTTCCTTAATGGTCTTGAAAGCTAGCAAGCATTCCTCATCAAAGACAAAATTGGCTTCCTTGCACAACACCCGTGTGAGAAGGCGTGCAATCTTAGAAAAATCCTTGATGAAGTGCCTGAGAAGCCAGCATGCCCCAAGAAACTCCTGATCCCTTTAACATTAACCAGCAGCTTAAGACTCATCATGACCTCAACTTTAGCCTTATCAACCTCAATGCCCTTCTCTGATATCTTATGACCAAGCACGATCCCTTCCTTTACCATGAAGTCACATTTCTTCTAATTAAGTACCAAGTTTGTCTCCTCACCACAGTTTAGTACTTTGCAAAGATTCATCAAACACGCAGAAAAGGACGCACCATAGACAGAGAAGTCATCCATAAACACCTCTACCATCTCTTCTATTAGATCGGAGAAGATCGACATCATACACCGCTGAAACGTAGCCGGTGCATTACACAACCCGAATGGCATCCTTTGATACGCGAAGGTACCATAAGGGCATGTAAAGGTCTTCTTCTCCTGATCATTTGGATGGATTGGTATTTGGAAAAATCCACTATATCCATCAAGATAGCAATAGTAGGGATGACTAGCATGTCTTTCAAGCATTTGATCTATAAAAGGCAAGGGAAAATGATCCTTTCTAGTAGCAAGATTAAGCTTCCTATAGTCAATACACATACGGTGTCCTGTAATAGTCCTAGTAGGTATAAGCTCATCTTTATCATTTTTAATGACCGTGATCCCTCCCTTCTTAGGCACCACGTGTACAGGAGAAACCCACGTGCTGTCACTTATGAGATAGATCACGTCAGCCTCTAACAGCTTAAGAATCTCCTTCTTAACAACCTCTTTTAAATTCGGATTCAAACGCCTTTAATGTTCTATAGAAGAGGCGTTATCATTATCCAAATGAATCCTATGAGTGCAAAGCATTGGTGAAAGGCCCTTGATGTCACTTAGAGAGTACCCAATGGCATTCCTATACTTTCTCAGCTCAGTTATGAGCGAGTGCTACTCATCATCACTTAAGGTTTCATTCACAATCACAGGATAGGTTTCGTTAAGCCCTAAGAAAGCATGACGTAGCCCTTTTGGGAGCTCCTTAAGGACCATCTTTGGGGCTAGCAGCTCGCTCCAATCGTCCTCGTGGCTGTTGTTGTTGTTTTCCTCCTTGGAACCCTCCTTAGAACCCGAAACATGACCCTTAAGGCTGCTTTCTTGAACCGTTATCCCCTCCGAGATCGAGTCATCCAGTCGATCTTGCTCTCGATGTCGTCTAAATCGAGCAGTTTCACTCGATTCGCTCACTCGATTTATGGCAGATTGAGTGAGAGATCGAGCTGCTGAGTCGTTCTCCGGATTGGACCCTGAACTGATCGGAAGGCATCTCTCGATCTCGGACTCGATTAATATCCTGGATCGATCACCCTCCTCGATCTGACTATCGATTGCTGCACCGGATCGAGTTGTGTTCTCGATTGTCTTATCGATTTGACTCCTGGATTGAGTGATGGCATCAATCTCGGAGTCGATTTCTAGGCAAGCGCCTTCATCTTCTAGTACAACTTTCCTTGAATCAAGTAGATTAACGTACTCATGAGTCCTCTGATCCTTGAAACCAAACTCCCCTGGCTTCTTAGTCAATGCTAGCTTCAAGTGATCCTCCTAAGCTAACTGTTCCAGCAACTCATCCGCCAAAGCGTCCAACGTCTCAATGTAGAAAGCTTGCCCTTCTGTTGTAGGCTTCTTCAAAACCTCATTGATGTCAAAATCAAGCCTGATGTCTTTACCTAAATGTAGAGCTATCTTCCCATTCTTGACATCGATGATAGCTCCAGCAGTGGCTAAGAACGGTCTACCAAGGATGAGCGGGTCCTTAGGTTCTTCATCCATTTCCAACACAACGAAGTCCGTAGGCACGTTTACACCGCTGATTCTTACTGGCAAGTCCTCATGTAGACCCACCGGTAACCTCACGCTTCTGTCAGCTAGTACCAAGGAGATTCTAGAGTCTTTGAACCTTGTGAATCCCAACTTCTTTGCTATAGAATGAGGCATCAAGTTTATACTAGCTCCTAAATTGCAAAGACATCTCTTGAACTCCAATGGACCTAAGGCGCAAGGTATAGTGAAGCTTCCAGGGTCTCCCAACTTCTTGGGAACAATCTCCTTGTGTATTACGGCGCTACATTCTTCACTAAGTACTAGCACTTCCTTGTTTTCCTTATTCTTCTTTGCAAGCGTGTCTTTGAAAAATTTTGCACATTTAGGCATCATGGCAAGGCAGTCTACGAGAGGTAGGTTGATCTCTATGTTCCTTAGATGCTTCTCAAACAAGACCCTATGCTTCTCTATAAGCTGTTTCTTGAAACGGCCAGGAATAGGAAGCTTAGGAACATAAGGTGGAGGTATGTACTCATCCTTCTCCTCGGTTGCTTTCTCTGCTTGCTTCTTTACATCTGCTTCTTTCCCTTTTGTTGGCCGCTCTATCCACACGTTGTGGAAGTTGATCTCATCGTCAGCCAACGGCTTATCCTCCCCCTCTTGAACCACAATGTCCTCATTGTTCTTAGGAGTAACCGTATGTGCAAGCTCTTTCTCACTCCTTAGTGTAATGGCGTTGGCATATTCCTTGGGATTCTGCTCACACTTGCCCGGTAAGCTATTCTGACCACTTGTACTCGCCTATCCTTTCTCTAGGTGCTTGATCTTATTATTCAAGTTTGTAATCTGAGTAGAGAAGTCAGTGAGAGAGGAGTCTAAGCGAGTGTTCATCTCGGCAAACTTCTGGTTTGTAGATGCTTGCCCTTGAATCAATTGTTGAAACATGGCTTGGACAGGATCAACTTGTTGTTGTTGCATCGGTTGTTGAGGAGCAAAGCCCGGAGGGTACATTGGTGTATAACCCTTGTTTCCTTGCTGTCGTCCTTGGAAGTTGCCTTGCCCTTGCCCTTGGAAACCACCACTCGGCTGAAAACCTTTGTTGTAGGGAACAAATGGTTTTGCTTGCTGAGAAGGGTACACTTGATCTTTAGGGTTCGCGACATTGGTGCTTCTATAGGAGAGATTGTTGTTCTGGTTGTAGCCTTGTGAATACCCTTGAGGTTTGTAGTTGTTCTGCCCGGCTACCCAATTATCTTCTTCTTCTTGGCATTGCTCTAGCTCATCCAAGACATCCACGGCTTCACCAACAAAATGGACATGCTTTTGGTTAGCAAGCATAAGCTTATCAATCTTCTCATGTAGAGACTTCATTTCCTTCTTGTTGGCTTCAAGATCAGCTCCTCTAGGTGCACGGTCATAGTCCTCTGAATAGTTTCCATCACTTAACGCCAAGTTTTCAATTAGCTCAATGCCTTCCTAAACCTCTTGACCAAGGAAGTTTCCTTTGCTTGCCTAGTCAAGTAGTAGTCTCATCTTTGGAAGTGCTCTGCAGTAGATAGTACTCAATAAGGTCTCTTCAGTGAAACCGTGGTGAGGGCAAGCGATTGTGTAATCCTTAAAGCGCTCCATAGCTTCGTTGAATGACTCATTCTGTCACTGAGTAAAGCCACTGATCTCGCTTCTCAACCTTGCTGTCCGAGAGCTGGAGAAAAACTTGGAGAGGAAAGCATTCTTACAATCTGCCCAAGAAGTGATAGTGCCTTGTGGAAGAGTCTTCTCTCAATGCCGTGCCTTGTCGCCTAAGGAAAAGGGGAACAAGCGCAGCTTGAAGCTGTCTTCCGAGATGCCATTTATCTTGAGCATTCCACAAAGCTTCCAAAGTTGTCTAGATGCGCCAATGGGTCTTCCAAAGCTAACCCATGAAATTTGTTGTTTTGCACTGATAAACTGATTTCTTATGCTCTAATGCAGCAGAGAGGCTATCAAAACTCTAGTGCACGCAATGTTGTAGTAAAGCAAGCAGGAGAGTGTCAATCCACTTCTAGATGATAGAGAATCCACAGGGAATGCAAGGTCTAAGACAAATCTAAGCAAATAAGACAATTCATGGGAAAAATTCTAAAAACTAAATGCAGCAACCTAAACAGAGCGAAACTTATTTTAAAAATACTAGAAAGGAAGCAGTTACCACGAGAAACAAACAGACAAATTAAAGGGAAGAGGTTCGAATTGTTAAAATTCGACTAGTGGATCGACCACAAGATCGACCACTAGATCGAGCAGAAACAATCAATCTCGTCTAAAACTGTAAGAACAATGAATCTAAAGACCAGGATGCTGTCAGGTAACTAGCTAAAGATGAAATGAGACGTAAATATGCTAAGAGAAAGGGCTTTAGGGTTGAGATTCATATAAAGGGTTTCAAGGATCGATCTTGGGTTTGAAACTTTAGATCGACCCACTTGGTGAGGATCTCTAAGCCTCGAAAACAAAACAAGATCTATCCGTGGCTTTCGGTATAGATCACTCTTTCATCCTCTCCTCCAAACCCATGGCTTTTGGTGGAAAAAGAGGTTGAAAGGCAAGGAAAACAATTTCGAGTAATGGCTTAACTAGTCCCCCAAACTTCCATGGCTTTTGGGAAGGGGTAAGTAGTCTCTAAGGTGTGATCTTCCGAGGCCCCTGGATCCTGTCAAGGTAAGGGACCTCTCGGATAATGAAGCTCTTGGCGTGAGAGTCTTCAAGCATTAAGCTTTCAACACCTTAGAAGAGATAGCCTTAAAAACGTTTAGAAAACAAACCAAGATCGAACCTTTTCTACCCTTCAATCCTCTAAACCCGAACCCAAAGTAAACTACTCACTACTCATAAAGTAAATCAAGCATAGCAGAAGAAATGAAATGATAAACATGAAAGAAAGACTAGATCAAATGATAAGGATTCGAATACAAAAGCTTCAAAAGAAAACTGGTTCAACAATGGTGTTCTTGCGAAAACGAGAGAGAAAACATGAAAAGAAAGATAAGAAATCTAAAAGTTATCGAAAAAGGGCGTCGCCGCCTTGCCTAAAATGTCCAAACAATCCAATGGTCCCCCCTTCGCTAACAGCCAAAACGGTTGAAAGGACAGAGATCGACCATTGGATCAAGATGTTCTCTCGATCATATCCGGACATCGTGTCTTCGGCTCGATCTGGGTCTCGATCTTCATCGGTGAATCGAGTGTTGCATCCGATCTCGGTATCGATCTTCGGGTGGATCGAGTGGTGTACTCGATCTGGCTCTCGCTCTGAATGGCGTCATTTACGTCCGTACCGATTGATCGATTGCTTCACTCGATCTCCATCTCGATCATTATCCTTGGATCGCCTAGTTGGCTCGATCTTCTGGTCGATCAACCCCTAGATCGACCGGTCATGCTCGATCTACTCCTCGATCACTGGTCCTTAGCACATTCCCGAGCTCCCATGAACTGCTACATCGGCCTCCACACCTCCACGAACCTCCATGACTCCAAAACAACCAGAAACAACCTGGAATGGATGCAAAATGCCGAGAAAATGCACATGCTGATGTAAGAATGCTCTAGGACCCTAAGTGATGCACTCTAACCTAAAACATGATACAAATGCATGAAAAACTATCTAATGAGTATGCAAAATATATGCAAAATGCAATGACATCAACTCCCCCAAACTTACTTCTTGCTTGCCCTCAAGCAACAAAAAATAAGTTAGGAAGAGAGGTTTTCAGAAAAATCAAAGGGGTTTTAAACTTTTTGCCAAGGTGCCTTTCGAATAGATCATCTCAATGTCCTAGTTAACAGTTCTAAAATGCTAAGCTTACACTCATACTCCAAAGGACTTAGCCATACTCATCACACAAAGAAATTCAAATCATGACTCTCTTATTCCTAACAATCAAAGAAATTCATCCTTTAACATTCATTAACATTCGAACCATGAATCAAACTCATGCATTTTAAAGCAAAACACATTTTGCTAAGGGTTATGGTTATGAGCATAGAATGATCTCATTCGAAAAGGGTTTATAATTAGACAAGGGTTTCTCTCAAAAATGGTTTGAACCAATGCATAATGCTAAAGGTAAAGACAATTTATGCATACATGATTAGATTCTCATCTACCCATGTAAACTATCAAACAGTCCTATACCCCTCTCATTTAAGAAATGTAATCCTCACTCACCACTTAGGAGTCTACCCTTTTTCTCACACTTAGCAATCCCCAATTAAAAATAAAGACATTTTTAAACTTTTTAGGCTAGTGAAAAGGTTTTGAAATATATTTTTTCTCTTAGGAATTTCTTATTAGTAGCTCTCTTATTATTATTATTTTTCTCTTTATTTTTTTTTCTTTATTTGGCACTTAGGCGCTTTTTTTTTTTTTTTCTTTTCTTTTTCTCCCTTTTTTTTTTATTTATTTAGAGAGAGCTACCTTTTGAAATAGAGCATACTTAGTTTTAAAAACAAACCTTTCACTTAAAACCTCATTTCTTTCCTTTAAACACAAACTCTTTTGAACCGAAAACAAATACACAAGAAAGCAATCCCAATGATCCCCCAAACTTATCCTAAGCCTATACCTAGCTTCAAAATGCAAAGCTAGCAATCAATTATGAAAACCAAATCATGTCGCCTAAACCTAACACTTTATGCCAAGTTCAAACCGAAAATAAGGCCTCACAAAGATGTCACACAAGAACATTTGGCTTCAAAGGAGGGTAAGGTTCAAGGAGGGAGTTCTACTTAGGCTCACAAAGAGTGGTAAAAAGGAAGAAGAGAGCCTAAATATTTTAAAACCATGTGTTCATTTTCAAATGCATAAGAATGATAATTATATTTTCAAATTAAGGTTTTCACTTAGTAGGATGAGTTTCAAATCATGAGAGTTCAATTCAAGCCACGAAAATCCTAACTAGTGATCCAAGCATGGTTAGAACTTACTTTCAAAGCATAAACAAAGCATTAGAGAACTACTAACTAGGGCATTGAAATGATTCATAACCCCTTATGCAAAATGCAAACAACCTAGGTGATATGAGAAATTCTAGACTCAATCCTAACATGTTTTTAAAGAGATGAATGCAACTACATGAATCTTTGAAAAAATTTTAAAAATTTTACCAATTTTTCATGAACTAAGACTCAAGGATGCAAAAAGGAAAATAAGATCAAAGAACACAAGATTAAATCACACAAGTACTCCCCCAAACTTGATTGACACCGTCCCGGTGGCAAACTCATCCGAAGGAGCAAACAAATACAATGCAAGAAACAAACATGAGCGGTTATATACAATGAAAGAAGGTTGTTACCTCTTGTCTAGGCTCGGCTGGAACTTGAGGATGTTCCAGAGGAGCTAGAGATTGTTGCTTTTCCTTTGTTGCCTGGTTCTTGGAGGGAGTGGCGCACTTGCTGAATGTTGTCCCCTTGGGTCTCGCGGATAACAACTCCTCCGGTTGAGAGTCTCCTCTTCTCGGGTTGTTGTATCTCTTGGCTTGTAGCTGGCTTAGGCTGGCTTCCTTGGAGTTGTTTGACTTTCTTCCCCAGCTTCTTAAGCATCTTCCCTTGCCACTTGTTGATCTTCCGCTGCATCTCCACCACCGAGGCTAAGAACTTCTCGGTTTTGGTCCTCGGCTCAAAGTCCAGCTTGGGAAGTGTGTAAACCTCGGGCATCTCATCCTCTGTTCCTGGAGACTCTGACCTTTGGCGCGGGGCAATGGCTGAAGCAGGCGGTCCTCCTAAAGGGGCAAAGCATTCTTCCTCCGTGGGTAAGAACTCGATGTTCCCGACACCAAGCAGCTCGGCCTCATCTTTGTTGGGGAGGATGCACACTCTCTTCTTATCTTCCTCATCTATGAAGAGGTAAGCATAAAACCCTTCTGCTGGCGTGCGTCCCAAGCTATCAGTGTTTCTCATGTATGCTTCATCCATGAAAGCTCTGCTTGGGACGTGAGCAAAGTCATGGATAGGCACACCGGCTTGCACGAACAAAGGAGTAAGGAAACCGCCAATGTAGGAAGAGGTTGCCTTGCACCATAAGGCATAAGCCTTGTACTTCACCAGAGAAGCCGCGAGCACACAGCCGTAATTCACTTCATCGCGGAGTTCATCTTCTATGGGCTCATCATTCGCATCCGGATCAGACACCAAGTGCTTCACGCCTTGGAAAAGGAAGCACAGCTCCGTCTTCGTGACGGTAGGAGCAACAGACCTTCCACTGAATGTATTGGCAATCAGCTTCAGAGTATACCTCAGCACCGGACTCCTAACTCTCTTGATCTTGGCGGTGTTGGCTTTGTAGTCTTCATTGCTGATCAGGTCCCAAAACTCGTCGGCTTTCTTGAAGGCTGGGAATTCCACCTTGTTTGCATCAGCCTTGAGACCGTAGGCTTGGCATAGCTCGGGGATGGATAGTGTGTAAGCTTGACGGCCAACCTTGAAGTAGAGACGGCCTTGGGAAGGGACAGGGGCACTCGGATTCTCATACCGGAACCCCAAGGTGGCAAGGAAATCTATCGTCACCTCGGGAATGGTAGGGCAGTCCATCCGCGACAAGCATCTCAAACCAATGTTCTTGAGGAGTTGGTCGAAGTCCCCAAGGATCCCGAGCCTGGACAAAAGCTCTCGATCAGCAAACTTCGTAGGTTCAAACCGGAGCCTCTCAAGCCTCTTCTTATCCCTCTTTTCGTCTTTGCTCCACCGGACCCTCTCTTCAGCCACAACTTCTCGTCCTTCTCCTTCTTGTGCTTGCTCCTCTCTTGTTCTCTTTGGTGCCATTGTTCCTGAAACAAAATTCAAAAGAGAATGATTAGCAAGTGGCGATTTGATGAGAATGAGAGAAGAGAAGGAGAGAATTTATAAAAACTACCCTAGAATTTTGGGGATTAAATAAAAATCATAGCTACATAAAAGGGAAACAAATCTTTTAGATACTGAAAATCCAGAATTTTTCCTTTTACTTAGCTAATTTAAAAAAATCAAAACTGATCATATATCCTAAAACAAGATCTTGCAATATTTAAGGAGATTTTCTTAAAAATAAACCATTAAATCTTTGAAAATACCTTTGCAAGAAGTTAAGGATATCTTTGCTCATCTTTAAAGACTTAAAATTCTCACTCTCTTTGTTAAAAATCTCGAGCAAACAGGAATGAGAGGGTGAGAGATAATTTGAGATATATAAATACTTTAGCAAACCAAAACAATGGGTGGTCAAGGTGGTTTCTGACAAAAGTCTTGGTCAAGGCACATCTTTCATGGTCAAAGATGCTTGCCTTGACCAAGTTTTGAATTTAAAAAATGGAGGGAAAGGAGTAAAGGAGGGAAAGAAAATTGTTACCTCGGCATGATCTAGGACTCGATCTCATGCCCAAAATGGCTTAGATCGAGAGGGTTACTCGATTTGAGACTCGATTCAAGGTGAATCGAGTCCTGGATCGATTGGCTCTCTCGATCATTGAGATGTTGGCTCCTCGGCTAAGTCCCTCTGATCGATATATGTCCTCGATTTAGGGGTCGATTTGGCATAGATCGAGTGGTGGATCGAGTCGAGTGATCGATCAATTTTCAACAGATTTTCCCGAGAGAAATTAGATCGGTCGATCCGATTTGGATCGATCGATCCTTTTTCGTCAAGGTCGATCTTGTCACTCGTTCTCGTTTAGATCGACTGACTCCTCTCGATTCACTAACTCGATCTAGCAAAGATCGAGCCAGGATCAATCGATCTAGCACTCGATCTCTAGCCTTATCTTAACCCCTATTGCCCCTTTTGGACCTCAAAGTCAAGGTTTAGGCTCCTTATACCTGTTCCTACACACTTGCAACATAAAAACATAAAACTGAAAGAGAAATGAAAGCAGAAGTATGTACAAGATAAACATGGGAATGCCTCCCAAGTGCGCTTTCTTTAACGTCTTTAGCTAGACCTTACTTGGTCTAGGCGGATGGTGGGTCTTAGAGAAGCACTGAGGTACTCTCCTTGTCAATGCTGTCCGCCAAGTAGGGCTTGACTCTGTGAACATTGACGGTGAATGCACTACCACTTCTTCCCATCAGAGTAACAGCTCCATACGGCAAGACCTCTTGAATCACGAACGGTCCACTCCACCTTGATTTCAGCTTGCCCGGGAAGAGTTTGAGCCTCGAGTTGTACAGCAACACCAGTACTCCTTCCTTAAGCTCCTTGGCAACCAATTTCTTGTCATGAGCTTCCTTAGTCCGCTCCTTGTAGATCTTAGAGCTCTCGTAAGCATTCAACCTCAACTCGTCCAGTTCGTGTAGCTGAATAAGGCGCCTCTCCTGAGCCGTCTTGAGATCAAAGTTCAGCCTCTTCACAGCCCACAACACGCGGTGCTCCAGCTCAACCGGGAGGTGACAGCCCTTTCCATAGAGTAGAGTGAAAGGGGTTGTACCAATCGGCGTCTTGAAAGCAGTACGGTAGGCCCAAAGAGCATCGTCTAGCTTCACTGACCAGTCCTTCCTTGTTGCTCCAACAGTCTTCTCCAGAATAGCTTTGATTTGCCTGTTGGAGACTTCCACCTGACCGCTTGTTTGAGGATGATACGGTGTAGCCACCTTTTGTTTAACCCCATACTTTCTCAAGAGGTTCTCGAAGACCTTGTTTATAAAGTGGCTTCCTCCATCACTTATAACAACCTTGGGTACCCCAAACCTTGGGAAGATGACACTCTTGAACAGCTTGATCACAACCTTAGATTCATTTGTAGGGGAAGCAACAGCCTCAAACCATTTGGAGACATGATCCACAGCTACTAAGATGTACTTGTTGCCGTATAAAGAAGGGAAAGGCCCCATAAAGTCAATACCCCACGCATCGAACACGTCAACCTCGAAGATGGGAACATGAGGCATTTCATTCCTCTTAGTTATGTTCCCTGCTCGCTGACATGCCTCACAGCTCTTCACAAACTCGTGTGCATCTTTAAAAATGGAGGGCCACCAGAAACCGGCTTGCAACACTTTCGTGGCAGTCTTGAATGAAGCGAAGTGTCCTCCATAGGAAGAACCATGGCAATGATAGAGGATGTCCCTGGCTTCTTCCTTTGTAACACATCTCCGGTATAAGCTGTCTACTCCTCTTTTGTATAGGTAAGGCTCATCCCAAAAGTAGTCACTAGCCTCCCTCAAAAACCTCTTCTTGTGATAGCTGTTGAGATGTGTTGGCTCCTCACCACACGCTAGGTAGTTCACCACATCAGCATACCATGGTAGATCCTCCTCTTTAAAACTCAACACTTCCTCAAACATTCCTTCTAGCTTCCCACAAACAGCAGTAGTAATCGCCATAAGCTGCTCTTCTGGAAGAGAGTCATCTAAGGGGAGAGACTCGTTGATCCTTAGCCTTGAGAGGTGGTCAGCGACTCCATTTTCTATCCCCTTCTTGTCTTTAATTTCCATGTCAAACTCCTGGAGTAACAGAATCCATCTTAAGAGCCGGGGCTTAGTGTCTTTCTTCGAGTAGATGTATCGTAGAGCAGCATGATCCGTGTATACAATAGCCTTGGAGCCAACGAGATATGATCTGAACTTCTCAAAGGCGAAGACTACTGCAAGCAGCTCCTTCTCCGTAGTGGTGTATCGTGATTGCGTGTCATCCAAGGTCCTTGAAGCATAATAGATCACATGTAGCTTCTTATCTTTCTTCTGACCAAGGACGGCTCCTACGGCGTAGTCACTAGCATCACACATGATCTCAAAAGGGAGAGACCAGTCTGGTGCTTGGACTATAGGGGCTGATGTGAGGGCTTCCTTGATGGTCACGAAAGCCTTCAAACACTCCTCATCGAATACAAACTCAGCTTCCTTGCACAACAGCCGTGTAAGAGGGCGTGCAATCTTGGAGAAATCTTTGATAAAGCGCCTATAGAACCCTGCGTGTCCCAAGAAGCTTCTGATCCCTTTAACATTAACCGGCGGCTCTAGACCCATCATAACCTCAACCTTAGCCTGATCAACTTCAATACCCTTCTCTGAAATCTTGTGACCGAGCACTATCCCTTCCTTAACCATGAAGTGGCATTTCTCCCAGTTCAGCACCAGGTTTGTCTCTTCACAACGTTTAAGTACCCTGTAAAGATTCAACAAACACGCAGGAAAGGACGCACCATACACAGAGAAGTCATCCATAAACACCTCTACCATCTCCTCTATAAGATCGGAGAAGATCGACATCATACACCGCTGAAAGGTAGCCGGTGCATTACACAATCCAAACGGCATCCTTCGATATACAAAGGTACCGTAGGGACATGTAAAAGTCGTTTTCTCCTGATCGTTTGGGTGAATAGGTATTTGAAAGAAACCGCTATACCCATCGAGAAAACAGTAGTAAGGGTGATTTCCAAGTCTCTCAAGCATTTGATCAATAAAAGGCAAAGGGAAATGGTCTTTTTTAGTCGCAAGGTTAAGCTTTCTATAGTCAATACACATTATCCAAGTTCATCCTTTTCATTCCTTATGACCGTGATCCCTCCCTTCTTAGGCACCACGTGTACAGGGGAAACCCACATGCTGTCACTTATGGGATAGATCACGTCAGCCTCTAAAAGCTTAAGGATTTCCTTCTTAACAACCTCTTTCAAGTTAGGATTCAAACGCCTTTGATGTTCTACAGAAGTGGCATTCTCATTATCCAAGTGAATCCTATGAGTGCAAAGCATTGGCGAAAGGCCTTTGATGTCACTTAAAGAGTACCCAATGGCCTTCCTATACTTTCTCAGCTCAGTTAAGAGCGAGTGGAACTCATCATCACTAAGGTTTTCATTTACTATCACGGGATAGGTGTCATTAGGTCCTAAGAAAGCATACCTTAGCCCTTTTGGGAGCTCCTTAAGGTCCGCCTTTGGGGCTAACAGCTCACTCCAGTCATCCTCGTTGCTGTTGTTGTTATTCTCCTCCTTGGAACTCTCCTTTGAACTCAAGGCATGGCCCTTCAGACTGCTTTCCTCTATCGCTATCCCTTCTGTGATCGAGTCCCCCGGTCTAGATCGAGCCATTTCACTCGATTCACTTACTCGATTGGATATGGATCGAGTAAGGGATCGAGACGCTGAGTCGATCTCTTGATTGGACTCCAAAATGATCGGGAGGTCTTTCTCGATCGTCCACTCGATTGTTTCTCCTGATCGAGCATCATTCTCGATCTGTTGGTCGATTGTTGCACCGGATCGAGTTGGGTTCTCGATTGACTTTGTCGATCTGACTCCTGGATCGAGTGATAGCGTCGATCTCGGAGTCGATCTCTAGGCAGCAATCTTCTTCATTCTTGATGATCCTCCTCGAATCCAGCAGGTTCACGTACTCTTGGGTTCTCTGGTCCACATAGCCAAACTCTCCTGGCTCCTTAGTGAGTGCTAGCTTCAAATGGTCTTCTAGAGCTAGCTCTTCCAACAACTCATCCGCTAGAGCATCCATCGTTTCAATATAGAAATCTTGTCCTTCAATGGTTGGCTTCTTTGGAACCTTGTTGATGTCAAAGTCCAGGCTGATCTCTTTCCCCAAATGCAAGGCAATCTTCCCATTCTTCACATCTATTATAGATCCGGTGGTTGCAAGGAATGGTCTCCCTAAGATGAGTGGGTCTTTCGGCTCCTCGTCCATCTCCAACACTACAAAGTCTGTAGGTACGTTCACACCACTTATTCGCACCGGTAAGTCTTCAAGCAACCCAACCGGTAATCTCACGCTCCTATCAGCCAGCACCAATGAGATCCGACATTCTTTAAACCGAGTAAAACCATGCTTCTTAGCCACGGAGTGAGGCATCAAGTTTATGCTAGCTCCGAGATCACACAAGCAACTCTTGAACTCTAGAGGACCCAATGCACAAGGTATAGTGAAGCTTCCAGGATCTCCCAGCATCTTAGGCACTATCTCCTTATGAATAACCGCACTACACTCTTCGCTAAGCACAAGTACCTCTTTGCTTTCTTTGATCTTCTTCACAAGGGTGTCCTTGAAAAATTTGGCGCACTTGGGCATCATAGCGAGACAGTCTACAAGAGGCAGCTTTATCTCCATGTCTCTCAAGTGCTTCTCAAACAGAATTCGGTGCTTCTCTATTAGCTGCTTTTTGAAATGACCCGGAAATGGCAACTTTGGTACGTAAGGTGGGGGCACGTAGTCATTCTTCTCCTTGGTGGTTTTCTCAGCTTTCTTCTCAACAAATGCCTTGTCACCTCTTCTCGGTCCTTGAATCCACACGTTGTCAAAGTTGATCTCCTCATTATCAGCCGAAAGTTTACCCTCCCCCTCTTGAATTACAACGTCCTTGTTGTTCTTTGTAGAGACCGGAGGTTCAAGCTCTTTGCCACTTCTCAATGTAATAGCATTGGCATACTCCTTGGGGTTTTGCTCACACTTTCCCGGAAGGCTGTTCTGACCACTCTTGCTTGCTTTACCCTTCTCCAGCTGCTTTATCTTGTTGTTAAGGTTGGTGATTTGAGTGGAGAAGTCGGTTAGAGATGAATCAAGCCTAGTGTTCATTTCAGCGAACTTCTGATTGGTAGAAGCTTGCCCTTGTATTAGTTGTTGGAACATTGCTTGAACCGGATCAACTTGTTGTTGCATCGGTTGTTGTTGCTGAGGTGCAAAGCCCGGAGGGTAGTTAGGAGTATAACCCTTGTTTTGTTGTTGTTGCCCTTGGAAGTTGCCTTGCCCTTGACCTTGGAAACCACTACTTGGTTGAAAACCTTTGTTGTAAGGGATGAAAGGTTTAGCTTGTTGAGCAGGGTACACTTGATCGTTAGGGTTGGCTACGTTGGTGCTCCGGTAAGAGAGGTTGTTGTTCTGGTAGCCTTGGTTGTAGCCTTGAGACTTGTAGTTGTTCTGTCCAGCCACCCAATATGCTACTTCTTGGCTTAGCTCCAACTCCTCTTGGTTCTCATCAGCTTCACCAACGAAGTGAACATGCTTCTGATTAGCTAGGACCAACTTGTCAATCTTCTCATGCAATGATTTGAGCTCCTTCTTGTGAGACTCTAATTCTGATCCTCTTGGTGCTCGGTCATAATCCTCGGCATAGTTTCCATCACTCAACACCAGGTTTTCTATCAGATCCATACCCTCTTCAACCTCTTGACCGAGGAAGTTCCCTTTGCTAGCTGTATCAAGCAACAACCGGATCTTTGGTGAAGCTCCACGGTATATGGTACTGAGTAGAGTCTCCTCACTGAACCCGTGATGAGGACATTGGATCGTGTAATCTTTGAAACGCTCCATAGCCTCATTGAATGTCTCGTTGTTCCTTTGAGTGAAACCGCTGATTTCGCTTCTCAACCGAGCAGTCCTGGTGCTTGAGAAGAACTTTGAGAGGAAAGCCTTCTTACATTCAGCTCATGATGTGATGGTGCCTTGTGGGAGGGTCTTCTCCCAATGTCTAGCTTTGTCTCCGAGTGAAAAGGGGAAGAGACGTAGCTTGAAAGCATCTTTTGATATACCGTTGATCTTTATCATTCCACATACTTGCTCGAAATTGTCCAAGTGCTCCAAGGGGTCTTCCATTGCTAAGCCGTGGAACTTGTTGTTTTGCACCATGGAGATGAAACACGGCTTGATCTCGAAGTTTTTTTTTTTGTACTGGAGGAGGAGTGATCCCAAACCTATTGTGGTGGGTATTGGGAGCATCTCCGGCTCCTATGATCCTCGGAGGTCTAGCCGCGTGTTGGGGGTTTCCATTGCCCCGTCCAGCTGGAGGAGGTCCTTCTGGATGCTTGTGTTCAGCCATGTCTTCAAAGTTAACCAGACCGTGTTGAACAATCTCCTCAAAGGCTCTTGTTTGATCTCTTACTCTCCTTTTCCGTGAGTGACCAAGCTGATGAATGTTGTCTAAGGGCTGTAGTAGATTGTTGTCTTCCTTTGAACGAAGATTCATGTACCTGAAAACACACGGTTTAGAGAAAAGGTATTAGTAACTTGAAAAAGGTAAAGACTTAGTCTTTGCTAAGACCCAAATCTCTATGTTCTCTAAGCAACCTAGAATGGCAACGGCGCCATTTACGTCCGTACCGATTGATCGATTGCTTCACTCGATCTCCGTCTCGATCATTATCCTTGGATCGCCTAGTTGGCTCGATCTTCTGGTCGATCAACCCCTTGATCGACCGGTCATGCTCGATCTACTCCTCGATCACTGGTCCTTAGCATATTCCCGAGCTCCCATGAACTGCTACATCGGCCTCCACACCTCCACGAACCTCCATGACTCCAAAGCAACCAGAAACAACCTGGAATGGATGCAAAATGCCGAGAAAATGCACATGCTGATGCAAGAATGCTCTAGGACCCTAAGTGATGCAATCTAACCTAAAACATGATACAAATGCATGAAAAACTATCTAATGAGTATGCAAAATATATGCAAAATGCAATGACATCATGCACCATCTGAGTAAATCCTGGCTTGATCTCGAAATTATTGTTCTGCACTGCAGGAGGAGTGATCCCAAACCTATTATGGTGAGTATTGGGAGCATCGCCCGCTCCAATGAAACGTGGGGGTCTAGCCGCGTGGTGGGGGTTTCTATTACCCCTTCCCACAGCTTCATGAGGTCCCTCAGGATGTTCGTTCTCAGCCATTGCTTCAAAATCCACTGAACCTTGCTGAACAATCTCCTCAAAAGCTCTAGCTTGCTCTCTAACTCTTCTTTGTCTTGAATGGCCGAGTTGATGAATGTTGTCCAAGGGTTGAAGTAGATTATTGTCTCCCCTTGAACGTAGATTCATGTACCTGAAAAACACAAGTTTGAGAGTAGAGAAATCGGTAACTAAAAGAAAAACAAAGGCGTAGTCTTTACTAAACCCCAAATCTCAATGCTTCCTATTCGCTCCTAAGATGGCAACGGCGCCATTCGATAACAAGATTTTTCTGTCTATAGGAGTAATGCAATACAAGCAGGAGGTTATCAAAACTCAAGCAGCACACAGTCGTAGTATAGTGCAAGAGGAATCAATCCAACCTAGGAGCTAGAAAGTGCAATGAGAATGCAAGGATCATGCAAAGCTAAGCAAATGACGAACGGTTTTGTAAAAATCCTAAAAACTAGATGCAACAGTCAAATGCAAAGAAACCTATTTTTAAAATACTAGAAACGAGTGAACTACCACGAGGAACAAACAAAATGATTAAAATGCAAAGGTATGAATTATTAAAAATCGACTAGTGGATCGACCACTGGATCGACCACTAGATAGAGCAACCACAATCGATCTTGTCTAAAAGTTCAACAGAAATGAATCTAATGACCAGGATGTGAACAGATAGTAAGCGAATGATTAACAGAGATGCGAAAATACTAAGAAAGAGGGTCCAGGGTTGATATTCATGTTCAAGGGTTTCAAAGGTTCAAGCTTGGTTTGAAAACTTTAGATCTACTCACTTCGTGATATTCTCTAGGCCTTGAAATCAAAACAAGATCCATCCATGGCGTGTGGTATGGATCACTCCTTCATTCTCTCCTCAAGACCCATGGCGTTTGGCAGAAAAAGAGATCGAAGGGCATAAAACATAGATTTTAAACACACGGCCTAACGAGTCCCCTAAACTACCATGGCGTTTGGGAAAGGTAGACTAGCCTCTAGCATTCGATTTTCCAGGACCTCTGGATCCTGTCAAGGTAAGAGGCCCTTTGGATCTTAGAGATCTTGGCGTGATACTCTCTAAGCCTTAAGCACTCGAAATCCTAGAAGAGAAGGCAATGAAGAACAAGAAAACTCCAAGCTTTTAAAACCTTTTCAACCCCTTTGAATCATCTCAACCCAAAAACTCGAAAAGACAACTGGCTACACATAAAGTAAACCGAACAAAGCATAGAAGATGATTTAGTAAACATGAAAAACGATTGCTTTAGACTTAAACGATTCAATATTCAAGAACAAGCAAGAAAAACTCAAGGTCTAACAATGGCGGAGATTATTGCCTAAGCAAAAAGATAACAGGAAAAAGACAGAATGAATGTGGAAAAAGCTATCACCGTTTTTAGCCAAAATTGGCTAAAGGCGTGTACTGGTCCCCCCCCCTCGCTAGCGTCCAAAGACGGTTAAAGTGGCCTGGGATCGACCTCGAGATCGAGCATCTCGCTCGATCGTCTTTGGGAATCGCGGTCTCAGCTCGATCTGTGTATCGATCTTCTTTGATGGATCCGGTGCTTCGTTCGATCTTGGAGTCGATCCTTGGGGGATCGAGTGGTGGACTCGATCCGACTCTCGCTCTGCATGGCGTCATTTACATCAGTACTCCTTGATCGATCTCTTCACTCGATCTTGGTCTCGATCAGTTCCCTTGGATCGGATGGGCTACTCGATCTTCTGGTCGATCTCATCTAGATCGACCGGCCGTGCTTGATCCGCTTCTTGATCTCTGATCATTTGCAAGCATTCCTGAATTCTCTAAGTATCCATGAACCTCCTCACGAGCTTTAGCATGTCCACAAATCCTCCATAGCTCCAAAGTAGCCAAAAACAACCTGAATGTGATGCATAATGCAAGAAACATACAAATGCTGGTACAAAAGTACTCTAGGACCTAAAGTGATGCAAACTAACCTAATGTGCAAGGTAAATGCATGAGAAACTAACTTATATGCATGCAAAATACACGAAATATGCAGCAATATCAACACCGTATTCGTACAGAAAGTGGGTTGTGACTCTGCTTTGTTGGTGACGGGCGTTACCCCCTGGTGCCGCTCGTCACTGTCCTGCAGTTTCGTGAAAACTGCAAGTTTTCAATACTTTCTTCCTGCGGTCTGGTTTCTACAAAGTAAACATTCCCTTCAGGCAAGAAATCATTTATTGGGGCATTATCTTTAACCTGAATCCTGGATAGATGATCAGCAACTCCATTCTCAACTCCTTTCTTGTCATTCACTTAAATGTCAAATTCTTGAAGAAGCAGAATCCATCTCAACAACCTTGGCTTTGCACCCTTCTTCTGCATCAGATACTTCAGTGCTGAATGGTCAGTATGGACCAAGACCTTGGAGCCAACAAGATATTGCCTGAATTTCTCAAATGCAAAGACAACAGCCAACAACTCTTTCTCAGTTGTTGCATAGTTCTTCTGAGCTTCATCTAGTATCCTACTGGCATAGTAGATGGCGTGTAGCTTCTTGTGTTTCCTCTATCCCAGCACTCCGCCAACTGTAAAATCGCTGGCATCACATATCACTTCAAAAGACATGTCCCAATCTGGAGGCTGCACAACATGAGCAGTAACCAAAGCATGTTTGATCTGTTCAAAAGCAGACTTGCATTCTTCTGTGAATTCAAACTTCACATCTTTACAGAGGAGAGCAGTAAGAGGTCTTGCAATCTTGCTGAAGTCCTTGATGAATCTTCTGTAGAACCTAGCATGACCTAGAAAAATCCTCACTGCTTTGACTGAATCAGGTGCTTGCAGACTTGCCAGCTCTTGAGACTCTGTGACCAAGAACAATGCTATCTTCTACCATAAAGCAGCACTTCTCGCAGTTCATAACCAAGTGCTTCTCTTCACATCTCTGCAGAACTACACACAAGTTTTCCAGACAGCTCTTGAAGGAAACCCATAAACTGAGAAGTCATCCATGAAAACCTCCATAAACCCCTCAATCATGTCAGTGAAGATCGACATCATGCATCTCTGGAAGGTTGCAGGAGCATTATACAGTCCAAAAGGCATTATGCAGTATGCAAATGTGCCATAAGGACAGGTAAAGGTGGTCTTCTCCTGATCATCTGGATTGATGGGTATCTGAACGAAGCCTAAGTAGCCATCAAAGAAGCAGTAATGCCTCTCCAGCATCTGATCGATGAAAGGCAGAGGGAAGTGATATTTCCTTGTGGCTGCATTCAGCTTCCTGTAATAGATGCACATCTTGTGTCCTGTCACAGT
Organism: Thlaspi arvense; assembly: GCA_911865555.2. Lineage (NCBI taxonomy): Eukaryota > Viridiplantae > Streptophyta > Magnoliopsida > Brassicales > Brassicaceae > Thlaspi > Thlaspi arvense. Next base: position 21,676,728 of record OU466860.2, read on the forward strand.
TCTGGTTGGAATCAGCTCATCCTTATCAATCTTCACCACTGTAACTCCTCCCTTCTTAGGGACCACGTGTACTGGACTGACCCAAGCAGTGTCTGATATATGGTAGATGATTCCAGCTTGCAGCAGCTTCATGATCTCCTTCTTGACCACATCCTGCGGATTTGGATTCAGCCTCCTCTGGTGCTGTACTGATGATTTCGATTCATCCTCCAAATATATCCTATGCATGCACAAGTCTGGAGAAATCCCTGAAATATCATCAAGAAAATAGCCAAGAGCTTTGCAAAATCTGCGCAGCTTACTTAACAAAAGGGTGAGCTCTACATTGTTCAATGAAGCATTTACAATAACAGGATAAGTGGAGTTTTCTTCAAGGAATGCGTACCTTAGCCCTGCAGGGAGCTGTTTTTGCTCAACTTTAGGTACTTTTTCTGCACTCCAGTCACCCATTACAGTAGCTTTCGCAGATGTGGTGACAAGCTCATCTTGCGCAACCAGTTGCATCGCTTGTGCAGTAGCATCCTTCATCTTTGTGTAGCCTGTAGCAGCTGCATCCAGATGCTCATACTCTACTGTAGAAGTGGTCAACGCTCTCTCCAAGGGGTCCTCTGATCTCATCTCTTGAAAGATCTGATCATCAATGTTGGTAAGAACATCCACATAGAAAGTCTGTCCATCTATGGTTGGCCTCTTCATCAGCTTGTCCATTTCGAATTGCATACCAAGCCACCAACATTCAGCTCTATTCTACCCTTCCTGACGTCAATAATGGCTCCTACAGTAGCCAGGAAAGGTCTGCCAATAATCAAAGGGTCTTGGGGTTCTTCTACATACTCTTGAACCACATAATCTATAGGAAACATGCAGTCTCCTACTTTGATAAGAACATCTTCTATCACACCTTCAGGAATTCTGACTGATCTATCAGCTAAGACAAGAGATATCCTTGTAGCTTAAAAATCGGTCATCCGTAAGCTCTTGGCAACATAATGAGGCATAAGGTTCACACTAGTACCAAGACCACACAATGATCTCTCTAACCTGTCAGAAAAGATTGTACAGTCTAAAACAAAGCTCCCAGGGTCTGAAAGATTCTCTGGCACTCTGTTCGGAATCACTGCACTGACCTGCTAGTTGATCATCATTGCTCCATCCTCTAAGCTCAAGTTGTTGGGCAGCATCCTCTTCACATACCTCCTTATAACAGGAGTAATCCTCACAGCATCGATCTCAATAACAAACTTGTCCATGATAGCTTTGCATTTAGCATCTTCAAGCTCTTGTTTAGACTTCTTAAGATGCTTAGGATAGGGTATCTTGGGTGTATAAACTTTTTCCTTAGCATTGTTTGAAGTTTGAGTCGAAACTGCAGTTGGTCGCAACGGGTGACGAGCGTCACTTGATTGGTGACGAGTGTCACTCGTTTTGGACAAGTCGTGAAAGTCTGCTCGAGCTGGGTGATGAGCGTCACCAATTTGTGAAGAAGAATTTTTGGGGTCTTGCTCAGCGGATGACGAGCAACACCCATCGTGGGTGACGAGCGTCACCTGTGGTTTTTCAGCACAGATTTCATCATCTTCATACTCATCAAAACAAACGAAATCTCTTGAGCTCAAATCCTTCTGCAACACTGGTTGCAAGTTCTTTCCACTCCTCAATGTGAAGACATTCACATGGTGTTTGGGATTAGTATCAGTCTTTCTTGGAAGGAATCCCTCTTGCCTCTGAACAGCTCCTGCAGTTTGGGCAACTTGAACATCAAGCTTCTTCATACGAGAGTTCAGAGTCTCAATTTGCCATTCAAGTCCTGATAGAGCGAATCCATCTTACCATTGAAGTCCACTGTCAGCTTATGTTGTCCTTCTAGGATCTGTTCCAGCATAGCTTCCATCTTGTTCTCTTGTGGAGGTGGAGATTGGTAGGAAGAAGAACCATAGTTCCTGCTGAAGTTGCTGCTGTTCTGGTAAGGTTTCTGGAACTCTGTCTTCTGGAACTAAGGCTTGGGTGTGTAAACAGGCAAGCTCTGATTTCTTATGAACGTACTCTTCTGATTATTGTTATTGTATCCTCTGTTCCATTGATGATTCCCATACCTTTGACCCTGAAATCCTTCAGCATTGATGAAATTCACATCTTCTTGCTCAATCTCCTCTGGATTTTCGAAAGTCTCTACCTCTGCAGCAAAATGAACTGACTTCTTCCCCACCAAGAGGCTTTGCATACTGTCCAGTTTAGCCTTGACTTTAGCAATCTGATTCCCATCATTCAAACCAGGTTGTTTCATCCTCTGAAAATCTGCATTCTTGGTGCTGTTGCTGCAGGCCAAGTTTTCAATCAATTTGATTGCTTCTTCTGGTCTGTTGGTGTTGAAGTTTCCAGCGCTAGCTGCATCCAGCGCCATCTGATACTTCCAGTCAAAGCCTCTGAAGAAAATTCCAAGAAAGTGCACTTGACAGAAACCATGATGAGGACAGTCCCTTTGATAAGACTTGAATCTCAGCCAAGAAGCCTTAAAAGCATCAGTAGGACCTTGGGAGAATGATGCAATTTTCGTCCTCAAGTCCTCTGATCTAGCATCATCATAGAAATTGTTCAGAAAGGCATTATCAGTGTCCTCCCAAGTAGTCAGCGAACCAGGCTCCAGTTGCTTTAGCCAATATGCAGCATCTCCTCCTAGTGAGTAAGGGAAAAGCTTGCAGAACAGAAAGTCATAGCTAATTCCATTAGCTTTGACACTTGAAGCCAAATCTTCAAACCTCTCAATATGATCCCTTGGATGCTCATGAGGTAAGCCATGGAATGGATGCTGTCCCACCAGCTGTTAATAAGCAGGCTTGAGCTCAAAATCATTTCTCTGGAAAGCAGGAGGACGGATTGCAACTCTGTTGGCATAGAACTGATCAGGTCTGTTGTAATCTCCTAGAGTCCTCTGTACAAAACGCCCAGCAGCGCTGTTAGCAGCAACAGGGACTCCAGCATCTTCTGCCACTTGTTGAACCTGCTATTCAACTATGACATTCCCATCTTGATCCAGTCTCTACCCTTCTTCATTCCTCCTGTTTCCCTCTCTGTCAACCTAGTGACCTTCTGCATCTTCAACCAAGACCAGTGGATTAACCATTCTAGATTGCTTCTTAGCTTTCCTGATGGTCCTCTCCAACTTAGGTAGTTCATCAATGCCTAAGGTCAAAAGCTCTTTTTCTTTGTTGCCTCCTTTGCATGTTTTCCTTCTTTTTACTCCCATTTTCCTTTTCTTATAGAGTTAGGTTGCATTTAGGTTGTAGTTTGCATTCTCAATGCATTAAGGATGTTTTTAGGTACCAAAGGAGCCATTTGGATCAAGGCAGATGCATGGAGATGATTCAAGAAGTTGCCCAAGCTAAGGAGGAGCAAAAGGAGCCAAGGAAGATGGTTTTTGGTGCAGCATCGATCTTGACCAGAACAACATCGATCACTAATGATCGATGTATTTCACATCGATCAAGCCTGGAATCCACATTGATCACATCTGGTCGATGTGATCGATGTGCAGAGACAGGACACCCACATCGATCACCAGAATCTATCAAGACTTATCGATGTAAGCAGGTAGGGGTTTCAGGACCTTTACATCGATAAAGTACATCAGCTGATCGATGTCAAGCACCAGAGACCAGCATCGATCATCCACATCGATTACCTATGATCGATGTTGGCCTTATCCAAGACACTTTTATTTAAAAGTTTACCTTTGCTTTAGGGTTTTTGTCCTTTAGAGGTTTGTCAGGGTGAATGCAACCACAGTTGCTGACAGTAGTAACGGCGTTCCAGAGCCCATCGATGCTTTGGATGATATAGTCCTGAAATGGTGTCATATCCATCGGGGTCGGAGGAGGAGCAGGTCTCCTAATATACGGAAGGTCTGGTGGAGGCATCACCTGGCGTCGTGATGGTCCAGCCTGATTCACAGAAGATGAAGAAGCGCCAGTAGAAGCTCCTCGAATGCGTCGTGTAAGCACAAGTGGTCGCATCAAAGTCGGGTCAGCAGAAATCACAGCTGACAGGGATCGCTCTGGATCAAAGTAAGGTCTCGGTTGGGCAATTGCACGCCCATATACTCCCCTAGAAGGAGTAGTAAAGCTTCAGATCAGTCTGGGCTTAAGCCAAGTGGCATTCCCCAAGTGTGCCTCATCCATAACAGCTCGCACAGTGACAATCCGGCATGGCTCTGTGTCGATATTGAAGTGCTGAAAGAGAGGTGACAGAAGGCTGCCAACGCTCTCCGTCTTTGCGCCTGAGCTCGTGAGTGGCTTGGTCTTCAGAGAGACTGATATTGCTGCATATTTCATGTATTTTGCATACATATAGGTTAGTTTCTCATGCCTTTACATCGCACTTTAGGCTAGTTTGCATCGTTAGGTCCTAGAGTACATTTGCACCAGCATTTGCATGTTTCGTGCATTTTGCATCACAATCAGGTTGCTTTCGGTTACTTTGGAGCTATGGATGACTTGTGGACGCGCGAAGGCTTGTGAGGAAGTCCGCGGACACTTGGAGAAATCAGAATTACATGCTAAGGACCTGAGACCGAGTAGCAGATCAAGCAAGGCAGGTCGATCTAGACGAGATCGACCAGAAGATCGAGTATGGAGATCGATTTGGAGTATGGACGTAGACGACGCCATGCAGATCGAGGACCGGATCGAGCTTCCAACCCAATCAGCACAAGATCGACTTAGAGATCGACCAAGAGCCATCCGATCCAAGACGAGATCGAATGCCAGATCGAGCTTCATGATCGATCCCAGACCAACCTTATCCGTCCAGCCTGTTTTTGGACAGTAGCGAAAGGGGGGGACCAGTTGCGGTTTGGCCATTTTTGGCAAAAAGCAACGATCCCTTTAATTATTTTATCCTGTCGACTACTTTTCTATCTTCTCTCTCGTTTTAGGCGATTCGCCATTGTTAGACTTTGGGCTTTTCTTGTTTTTACTTTTGAATATTGAATCGTTTAAGTTAAATCAATAGCTTTTCATGTTTAGTTCTTCGTTTACTGCATTTCGTACGGTTTATTTCATGAGTCGCGAGTAGTTTCATCGGGTTTTGGGGTTGAGAAGATTCAAAGGGGTCAAAAAGGTTTTCAAGTTTGGTGTTTTCTTGTTCTTCATGGCTTTCTCTTCTAGGATGTCGAGTTCTTAAGGCTTAAAGAGTCTCACGCCAATATCTTTATGATGAGAGAGACCTCTTACCTCGACAGGATCCAGAGATCTCTGAAAATCGCATCCTAGAGACTAGTTACTCTTTCCCAAACGCCATGGTAGTTTAGAGAACTAGTTAAGCCGCGTGATTGAAATCTGAGTTCTTTGCCTTTTAATATCTTTTTCCGCCTAACGCCATGGGTCTGGAGGAGAGGATGAAGGAGTGATCCTTACCACACGCCATGGATGGATCTTGTTTTGTTTTCATGGCTTAGAGAATCTCACAAAGTGAGTAGATTTAGAGTTTTCAAACCAAGCTTGGACCTTTGAGACCCTTGAACATGAATCTCAACCCTAGACCCTCTTTCTTAGTATTCTTACATCTTTGTTAATCATTCGCTTGTTATTTGTTGCATCCCGGTCAATAGATTCTATTCTGTTTGAACATTTAGACGAGATCGACTGCTTTTGCTCGATCTAGTGGTCGATCCCATGGTTGATTCACTAGTCGAATTTTAGTAATTCATAGCCTTGCATTTTAATCATTCTGTCTTTTCGTCGTGGTAGCTAGTTCGTTCCTGGTAATTTTAAAATAGTTTTTAGGATTTTCACAAAACCGTTCATCATTTGCCTAGCTTTACTCGATCCTTGCATTCTCATTGCACTTTCTAGCTCCTAGGTTGGATTGATTCCTCTTGCATGCTAAACTACGACTGTGTGCTGCTTGAATTTTGATAACCTCTTGTTGCATTGCATCACTCCCTTTTTACATTGATAAAATCTTGTTATCAAATGGCGCTGTTGCCATCTTAGGAGTGTTTAGAAAGCATTGAGATTTGGGGTTTAGTAAAAACTAAGCCTTTCTTTTTCTTTTAGTTATTAATTTCTCTACTCTCAAACTCGTGTTTCTCAGGTACATGAATCTTCGTTCAAGGAGAGACAACAATCTACTTCAACCCTTGGACAACATTCATCAAGTTGGTCATTCAGGACAAAGAAGAGTACGAGAGCAAGCTAGAGCTTTTGAGGAGATTGTTCAGCAAGGTTCAGTGGATTTTGAAGCGATGGCTGAGCACGAGCATCCAGAGGGACCTCCTCCAGCTCACGGGGCAGTGGGAAGGGGTAATGAAACCCCCAACACGCGGCTGATGTTATTGCATATTGCATACATTTTGCATACTCATTAGTTAGCTTTTCATGCATTTGTATCACGTTTTAGGTTAGATTGCATAACTTAGGGTCCTAGAGCATTCTTGCATCAGCATACGCATTTTCCTTGCATTTTGCATCATATTCAGGTTGTTTCTGGCTGCTTTGGAGTCGTGGAGGTTCGTGGAAATGTTGAAGCTGACGTAGCAGTTGGGGGGAGCTCTGATATATGCAAAGGATCAGAGATCGAGGAGCAGATCGAGCATGGCCGGTCGATCTAGGAGTTGATCGACCAGAAGATCGAGCCAACCAGGCGATCCAAGGAGAATGATCGAGACAAGGATCGAGTGAAGCAATCGATCAAACAGTACGGACGTAAATGACGCCATGCAGAGCGAGAGTCAGATCGAGTACACCACTCGATCCAGCCAAAGATCGATACCGAGATCGGATGCAACACTCGATTCGCCGATGATGATGGAGACCCAGATCGAGCCAAAGACACTATGTCCGGATATGATCGAGAGAACCGCTTGATCTTGGAATCGATCTCTGTCCTTTCAACCGTTTTTGGCCGCTAGCGAGGGGGGGACCATCAGCTAGTTTCAGCATTTTGGGAAGGCGGCGATGTCCTTTTGCCACAACAACTTTAGATCCTTATCTTTTTCCTTATGTTTTCTCTCTCGTTTTCGGAGAGAAGACCATTGTTGAACTCGCGTTTTTCTTAAGCTTTGTAATTGAATCATTTCCGTTTCAATCTAGTTTTCTTTCCATGTTCATCGTCTCGCTTTACATGCTTTGCTTGATTTACTCTATGTGTAGCGAGTAGTTTATTTGGGTTCGGGGTTGAGAGGATTAAGGGGTCTAAAGGGTTTCGATCTTGGGGTTTTTCTAAACGCTTTCAATGGCTATCTCTTCTAAGGTGTTGAGATCTCAATGCTTGAAGACTCTCACGCCAAGAGCTTCATGATCCGAGACGTTCCTTACCTTGAGAGGATTCAGGAGCCTCGGAAGATCACACCTTAGAGACTAGTTACCCCTTCCCAAAAGCCATGGAAGTTTGGGGGATTAGTTAAGCCATTCATTTGAAATCTGTTTTCCTTGCCCTTCGACCTCTCTTTCCACCAAAAGCCATGGGTTTGGAGGAGAGGATGAAGGAGTGATCTATACCGAAAGCCACAAATAATCTTGCTTAGTTTTCAAGGCTTAGAGATCCTCACCAAGTGAGTCCATATAAAGTTTTAAACCCAAGGTCGAACCTTTGAAACCCCTGACCATGAATCTCAACCCTAGGCCCTTTCCTTTAGGATCTTTACACCTTATCTCGTCTTTTGCTTGATCTCTGATAGCATCCTGGTCTTTAGTTTTACTGTTCTTGCATTTTTAGACGAGATCGATTGTTACTGTTCGATCTAGTGGTCGATCTCATGGTCGATCCACTAGTCGAATTTTAATAATTCGAAGCTTTCTCCTTTAATTATTCTGTTTATTTCTCGTGGTAGTTTCTTCCTTTCTAGTATTTTTAAAATAGGTTTCATTCCATTTAAGTTACTACATCTAGTTTTTAGAGATTTTCTCATAAATCATCTCATTTCGCTTAGATTTGCATTAGTCCTTGTATTCTTTGTGCATCCTCTATCATCCTAGGCATGGATTGACTCTCTCTTGCTTGCTGTACTACAACATGTCTTGCATTTGATTTTGATAACCTTACTGCAATTTAACCCTTGCTCAAAAAGTGTTTATCAAATGGCGCCGTTGCCATCCTAGGACTGTTTAGAGAACATAGAGATTTGGGATTTAGCAAAGACTAAGTCTTTACCTTTTCAAGTTACTAATCCTTCTACTCTCAAACGTGTGTTTTCAAGTACATGAATCTTCGTTCAAGGGGAGACAACAATCTACTACAACCCTTAGACAACATTCATCAACTTGGTCACTCACGGCAAAGGAGAGTCAGAGAACAAACAAGAGCCTTTGAGGAGATTGTTCAGCACGGTTTGGTTGACTTTGAAGCTATGGCTGAACGCAAGCATCCAGAAGGACCTCCTCCAGCTCACAGGGCAGCAGGAAGGGGCAATGGAAACCCCCAACACGCGGCTAGACCCCCAAGGATCATAGGAGCCGGAGATGCTCCCAATACTCATCACAATGGGTTTGGGATCACTCCTCCTCCTGTGCAAAACAATAACTTCGAGATCAAGCCAGGTTTCATCTCAATGGTGCAAAACAACAAGTTCCACGGCTTAGCAATGGAAGACCCCTTGGAGCACCTAGAAAACTTCGAGCAAGTATGTGGGATGATAAAGATCAATGGCATATGTGAAGATGCTTTCAAGCTGCGTATCTTCCCCTTTTCACTCGGAGACAAAGCCAGACATTGGGAGAAGAACCTCCCACAAGGCACCATCACATCATGGGCCGAGTGTAAGAAGGCTTTTCTCTCAAAGTTCTTCTCAAGCACCAGGACAGCACGGTTGAGAAGCGAAATCAGCGGTTTTACTCAAAGGAACAATGAGACATTCAACGAGGCAACGGAACGTTTCAAAGACTACATGATCAAATGTCCTCATCACGGGTTCAGCGAGGAGACACTACTCAGTACCATATACCGTGGAGCTTCACCAAAGATCAGGTTGTTGCTTGACACAGCTAGCAAAGGGAACTTCCTCGGTCAGGAGGTAGAAGAGGGTATGGAGCTGATAGAAAACTTGGCATTGAGTGATGGCAATTACGCTGAGGATTATGACCGTGCACCGAGAGGATCAGAGTTAGAGTCTCACAAGAAGGAGCTCAAATCTTTGCATGAGAAGATAGATAAGCTGGTGTTAGCCAATCAGAAGCATGTTCACTTTGTTGGTGAAGCTGATGAGAACCAAGAGGAGTTAGAGTTGAGCCAAGAGGAAGCCAATTGGGTGGCGGGACAGAACAACTACAAATCTCAAGGCTACAACCAAGGCTACCAGAACAACAACCTCTCTTACCGAAGCACCAACGTAGCCAACCCTAAAGCTCAAGTGTACCCTGCTCAGCAAGCAAAACCTTTCATCCCTTACAACAAAGGTTTTCAACCGAGTGGTGGTTTCCAAGGTCAAGGGCAGAACAACTTCCAAGGGCAACATCAAAATAACAAGGGTTATACACCTAACTACCCTCCGGGCTTTGCACCTCAGCAGCAACAACCGATGCAACAATAAGTTGATCCGGTTCAAGCAATGTTTCAATAGCTAATACAAGGGCAAGCCTCTACAAACCAGAAGTTCGCCGAGATGAACACTCATCTAGACTCGTCTCTCACTGACTTCTCCACTCAGATCACCAATTTAAACAACAAGATCAAGCAGCTGGAGAAAGGGAAAGCGAGTACGAGTGGTCAGAATAGTCTTCCGGGAAAGTGCGAGCAGAATCCCAAGGAGTATGCTAATGCCATAACGTTGAGAAGCGGTAAAGAGCTCGAACCTCCGGTCTCTACAAAGAACAACGAGGACGTTGTAATTCAGGAGGGGGAGGGTAAACCTTCGGCTGATGATGATGAGATTAACTTTGACAACGTTTGGATCCAAGGGCCAAGAAGAGGAGACAAAGCAGTTGCTGAGAAGAAAGCTGAGCAAACCACTAAGGAGAAGAATGCTTATGTGCCTCCACCTTATGTACCTAAGCTGCCTTTTCCTGGCCGCTTCAAGAAGCAACTCATAGAGAAGCATAGAATCCTCTTTGAGAAGCATCTTAAGGACGTGGAGATCAAGCTACCTCTCGTTGACTGCCTTGCAATGATGCCTAAATGCGCCAAATTCTTCAAAGACACTCTCGTGAAGAAGAATAAGGAAAACAAGGAGGTACTTGTTCTAAGTGAAGAGTGTAGTGCTGTAATACATAAGGAGATAGTCCCTAAGAAGTTGGGAGACCATGGAAGCTTCACTATACCCTGCGCTTTAGGCCCTCTAGAGTTCAAGAGTTGCTTATGTGATCTCGGAGCTAGCATAAACCTGATGCCTCACTCCGTGGCTAAGAAGCTTGGTTTTACTCGTTTCAAAGACTGTCGGATCTCGTTGGTACTGGCTGATAGGAGTGTGAGGCTACCAGTGGGGCTGCTTGAAGATTTACCAGTGCGAATCAGTGGTGTGAATGTGCCTACGGACTTTGTCGTGTTGGAGATGGATGAAGAGCCTAAGGATCCACTCATCTTAGAGAGACCATTCCTTGCAACCGCCGGGGCTATCATAGATGTGAAGAATGGGAAGATTGCCTTGCATTTGGGAAAGGAGATAAGGCTTGACTTCGACATCAATGAGGTTCTGAAGAAGCCGACCATTGGAGGGCAAGCTTTCTATATTGAAACGATGGATGCTTTAACGGATGAGTTGCTGGAAGAGCTGGCTCTAGAAGACCATCTGAAGCTAGCACTGACTAAGGAGCCAGGGGAGTTTGGCTATGTGGACTAGAGGACCCAGGAGTATGTCAACCTGCTGGATTCTAGGAGGTTTGTCAAGAATGATGAAGGTTGCTGCCTAGAGATCGACCCCGAGATCGACGCTATCACTCAATCCAAGAGTCAGATCGACCAGGCAATCGAGAACACTACTCGATCCAGTGCAACAATCGACGGACAGATCGAGACGAATACTCGATCAGGAAAAACAATCGAGTCGGCGATCGAGAGAGACCTCCCGATCATTTTGGGGTCCAATCAAGAGATCGACTCAGCGTCTCGATCCCTTACTCGATCCACATCAAATCGAGAAAGTGAATCGAGCGAAATGGCTCGATCTAGACGATATCGAGAGGAGAATCGACCGGAGGACTCGATCTCAGAAGGGATAGCGATGGAGGAAGGCAGTCTGAAGGGCCATGCCTCGGGTTCAAAGGAGAGTTCCAAGGAGGAAAGCAACAATAACAGCCACGAGGATGACTGGAGTGAGCTGTTAGCCCTAAAGGTGGACCTTAAGGAGCTCCCAAAAGGGCTAAGGTATGCTTTCTTAGGGCCTAATAACACTTATCTCGTGATTGTGAATGAAAACCTTAGAGATGATGAATTGCACTCGCTCCTGACTGAGCTGAGAAAGTATAGGAAGGCCATTGGGTACTCTTTAAGTGACATCAAGGGCCTTTCACCAATGCTTTGCACTCATAGGATTCACTTGGATAATGAGAACGCCTCTTCTATAGAACATCAAAGGCGTTTGAATCCTAATTTGAAAGAGGTTGTTAAGAAAGAAATCCTTAAGCTTTTAGAGGCTGACGTGATCTATCCCATAAGTGACAGCACATGGGTTTCTCCTGTACACGTGGTGCCTAAGAAGGGAGGGATTACGGTCATAAGGAATGAAAAGGATGAGCTTATTCCTACTAGAACCATCACTGGTCATAGGATGTGTATTGATTATAGGAAACTTAACCTTGCGACTAGGAAAGACCATTTCCCTTTGCCTTTTATTAATAAAATGCTTGAGAGACTTGCTAATCACCCTTACTACTGTTTTCTCGATGGGTATAGCGGTTTCTTTCAAATACCAATTCACCCAAATGATCAGGAGAAGATGACCTTCACATGTCCCTACGGTACCTTTGCATATCGAAGGATGTCGTTTGGATTGTGTAATGCACCGGCTACGTTTCAGCGGTGTATGATGTCGATCTTCTCCGATCTTATAGAGGAGATGGTAGAGGTGTTCATGGATGACTTCTCTGTCTATGGTGTGTCCTTTCCTGCGTGTTTGTTGAATCTTTGCAGGGTACTAAAACGTTGTGAAGAGACAAACTTGGTGCTGAACTGGGAGAAATGCCACTTTATGGTTAAGGAAGGGATCGTGCTTGGTCATAAGATATCAGAGAAGGGCATTGAGGTTGATCAGGCTAAAGTGGAGGTCATGATGGGTCTTGAGCCGCCGGTTAATGTTAAGGGAGTCAGAAGCTTCTTGGGACACGCAGGGTTCTATAGGTGCTTCATCAAGGATTTCTCCAAGATTGCACGCCCTCTTACACGGCTGTTGTGCAAGGAAAGCTGAGTTTGTGTTTGATGAGGAGTGTTTGAAAGCTTTCGTGACCATCAAGGAAGCCCTTACATCAGCTCCTATAGTCCAAGCACCAGACTGGTCTCTTCCCTTTGAGATCATGTGTGATGCTAGTGACTACGCCGTAAGAGCCATTCTTGGTCAGAAGAAAGACAAGAAGCTACACGTGATCTACTATGCTTCAAGAACCTTGGATGACACGCAAACAAGATACACCACTATGGGGAAGGAGTTGCTTGCAGTAGTCTTCGCCTTTGAGAAGTTCAGATTGTATCTCGTTGGTTCCAAAGCTATTGTATACACGGATCATGCTGCCTTGCGATACATCTACTTGAAGAAAGACACTAAGCCTCGGCTCTTAAGATGGATTCTAACATGGAGATTAAAGACAAGAAAGGAATAGAAAATGTAGTCGCTGACCATCTCTCATGGCTAAGGATCAACGAGTCTCTCCCCTTAGATGACTCTCTTCCAGAAGAGCAGCTTATGGCGATTAATACGGCTGTTTGTGGAAAGCTAGAAGGGAGGTTTGAGGAGGTGTTGAGTTTCAAAGAGGAGGATCTACCGTGGTATGCTGATGTAGTGAACTATCTAGCGTGTGGTGAGGAGCCAACACATCTCAACAGCTATCACAAGAAGCGGTTTATGAGAGAGGCTAGTGACTACTTTTGGGACGAGCCCTACTTATACAAGAGAGGAGTAGACCGCTTGTACCGGAGATGTGTTACAAAGGAAGAAGCCAGGGACATCCTCTATCATTGCCATGGCTCTTCCTACGGAGGACACTTCGCCTCATTCAAGACTGCCACGAAAGTGTTGCAAGCCAGTTTCTGGTGGCCCTCCATTTTTAAAGATGCACACGAGGTTGTGAAGAGCTGTGAGGCATGTCAACGAGCAGGGAATATCACTAAGAGGAACGAAATGCCTCAAGTTCCCATCTTCAAGGTTGACGTGTTCGACGCGTCGGGGATAGAATTCATGGGGCCATTTCCTTCTTCATATGGCAACAAATACATCTTAGTAGCCGTGGATTATGTCTCTAAATGGGTTGAGGCTGTTGCTTCCCCTACAAATGACTCTAAGGTGGTAATCAAGCTGTTCAAGAGTATCATCTTCCCGAGGTTTGGGGTACCCAAGGTTGTTATAAGCGATGGAGGAAGCCACTTCATAAACAAGGTCTTTGAAAACCTCTTGAGAAAGTATGGAGTTAAGCATAAGGTGGCTACACCGTATCATCCTCAAACGAGCGGTCAAGTGGAAGTCTCCAACAGGCAAATCAAGGCTATACTAGAGAAGACCGTCGGAGCAACAAGGAAAGACTGGGCAGTGAATCTGGACGACGCTCTTTGGGCCTACCGTACCGCCTTCAAAACGCCGATTGGTACAACTCTTTTCACTCTACTCTATGGCAAGGGCTGTCACCTCCCGGTTGAGCTGGAACACCGTGCGTTGTGGGCTGTGAAGAGGCTGAACTTTGACCTTAAGACTGCTCAGGAGAGGCGCCTTATTCAGCTACACGAACTGGACGAGTTGAGGCTGAACGCTTACGAGAGCTCTCGGATATACAAGGAGCGGACTAAGGAGACTCATGACAAGAAGTTGGTTGCCAAGGAGCTTAAGGAAGGAGGACTAGTGTTGCTGTACAACTCGAGGCTCAAACTCTTCCCGGGCAAGCTGAAATAAGGTGGAGCGGACCGTTCGTGATTCAAGAAGTGTTGCCTTATGGAGCTGTTACTCTGATGGGAAAAAGTGGCAGTGCATTCACCGTCAACGGACACAGAGTCAAGCCCTATTTGGCAGATAGCTTTGACAAGGAGAGTACCTCGGTCCTTCTCCAAGACCCACTATCCGCCTAAACCAAGTAAGGTCTAGCTAAAGACGTTAAAGAAAGCGCACTTGGGAGGCATTCCCATTTATCTTGTACATATTCCTGCTTAATTTCCCTTTCAGTTTTATGTTTTTATTCTGCAAGTGTGTAGGAACAGATATAAGGAGTCTAAACCTTGACTTTGAGGTCCAAAAGAGGCCATGGGGGTTAAGATAAGGCTAGAGATCGAGTGCTAGATCGACTGATCCTGGCTCGATCTTTGCTAGATCGAGTCAGTGAATCGAGAGGAGCCAGTCGATCTAGACGAGAACGACTGACAAGATCGACCTTGACGAAAAAGGATCAATCGATCCAAATTGGATCGACCGATCTAATTTCTCTCGGGAAAATCTGTTGAAAATAGATCGATCACTCGACTCGATCCATCACTCGATCTATGCCAAATCGACCCCTAAATCGAGGACATAGCTCGATCATGAGGACTTAGCCGTGGAGCCAACATCTCAATGATCGAGAGAGCCAATCGATCCAAGACTCGATTCACTATGAATCGAGTCTCAAATCGAGTAACCCTCTTGATCTAAGCCATTATGGGCATGAGATCGAGTCCTAGATCAACCAAATGGACTCGATCTCATGCCGAGGTAACATTTTCTTTCCCTCCTTAACTCTTTTCCCTCCAACTTTTGAATTCAAAACTTGGTCAAGGCAAGCATCTTTGACCATGGAATATGTGCCTTGACCAAGACTTTGTCAGAAAAACCACTTTTGCTACCCATTGTTTTGGTTTTGCTAGTCTTTAAATATTTCAACAACCTCTCACCCTCTCATTCCTGTTTTTCTCGAAAATTTTAAACAAAGAGAGTGAGTGTTTCGGTTTTCAAAAGCTAGCAAAGATATTCTGCATTTCTTGCAAAGGTATTTTCAAAATTTTAATGATATAATTTTAGAAAATCTCCTTTAAATCCGCAAGATCTTGTTCTAGAATATAGGGTCGGTTTTGATTTTTAAAAACTAGCTAAGTAAAAGGAAAAATTCTAGATTTTTCAGTATCTAAAGATTTGATTCTCGTTTATTTAGCTATGATTTTTATTTATTCCTCAAAATTCTAGGGTAGTTTTTATAAGTTCTCTCCTTCTCTTCTCTCATTCTCATCAAATCGCCGTTTGCTTATCAATCTCTTTAGAAACTTGTTTCAGGAACAATGGCCCCAAAGAGAACAAGAGAAGAGCAAGCACAAGAAGGAGAAGGACAAGAAGTGGCAGTTCAAGAGAGGGTCCGGTGGAGTAAGGATGAGAAGAGGGACAAGAAACGGTTGGAAAGGCTTCGGTTTGAGCCTACCAAGTTTGCTGATCGAGAGCTGTTGTCTAAGCTAGGGATTTTTGGGGATTTCGACCAACTCCTCAAGAACATTGGCTTAAGATGTCTGTAACGGATGGATTGCCCAACCATTCCTGATGTGACAATAGACTTCCTTGCCACCTTTGAGTTCCGATACGAGAATCCTAGCGCACCCGTCCCTTCCCAAGGTCGCCTCTACTTCAAAGTTGGACGTCAAGCCTATACACTCTCCATCCCTGAGCTATGCCAAGCCTATGGTCTCAACGCGGATGCATACAAGGTCGAGTTCCCAGCCTTCAAGAAAGCCGACGACTTTTGGGACCTGATCAGCAATGAAGACTACAAAGCCAACACCGCCAAGATCAAGCGAGTAAGGAGCCCGGTGCTGAGGTACACTCTGAAGCTGATTGCCAACACATTTAGTGGAAGATCTGTTGCTCCTACGGTCACGAAGACAGAGCTGTGATTCCTGTTCCAAGGTGTGAAGCACTTGGTGTGTGATCCGGATGCAAATGACGAGCCCATGGAGGATGAACTCGGCGATGAAGTGAACTACGGGTGTGTGCTCGCGGCTTCCTTGGTGAAATACAAGGCTTATGCCTTGCGGTGCAAGGCAACTTCCTCTTACATTGGTGGTTTCCTTACTCCTCTGTTCGTGCAAGCTGGTGTGCCCATTCACAACTTTGCTCACGTCCCAACCAGAGCTTTCATGGACGAGGCATACATGAGGAATACTGACAGCTTGGGACACACGCCAGCGGAAGGGTTTTACGCCTACCTCTTCATAGACGACGAAGATAAGAAGAGAGTGTGCATCCTGCCCAGCAAAGATGAAACCGAGCTGCTTGGTGTTGGGAACATCGAGTTCTTGCCCACGGAGGAGGAGTGCTTTTCCCCTTTAGGAGGACCACCTGCTTCAGCGATTGCCCCTCGTCAAAGGTCAGAGTCTCCAGCCACGGAAGATGAGATGCCCGAGGCCTACACACTTCCCAAGCTAGACTTCGAGCCGAGGACAAAACCGAGTTGTTCCTAGCATCAGTTGTGGAGATGCTAAGGAAGATCAACAAGTGGCAAGGCAAGATGCTCAAGAAGCTTGGAAAGAAAGTCAAGGCACTTCAGGGAGGCTCGCCTAAGAAAGCTGCAAGTCAAGAGGTGCAACAACCCGAGAAGAAAAGGCTCTCAACCGGCGGTATTGTCATCCGCGAGACCCAAGGAGGCACCATTCAGCCGGCACGCCACTCTCTCCAAGAACCAGCCGACAAGGGCAAAGCAACAATCTCTAGCTCCTCTGGAACATCCTCAAGTTCCAGCCGAGACTAGACCAGAGGTAACAACCTTCTTCCATTGTACATAACCGCTCATATTTGCTTCTTTTTGCTTTTGTGTTTTGATGCTCCTTCAAATGAGTTTGCCACCGGGACGGTGTCAAACAAGTTTGGGGGAGTACATGTGTGATTTGACTTGTGTTCTTTGATCTTATTTTCCTTTAGCATCCTTGAGTCCTTAGTTCATGAAAAATTGGTAAAATTTTTAAAATTTTTTCAAAGATTCATGTAGTTGCATTCATCTTTTTAAAACATGTTAGGATTGAGTCTAGAGTTTCTTATAGCATCTAGGTTGTTTGAATTTTGCATAAGGGGTTAGAATTTCTTAAAAAGGTGTTTTTACTTATGAATTGTTTCAATGCCCTAGTTAGTAGTTCTCTAATGCCTTATCTATGCTTTGAAAGTAAGTTCTTACCATGCTTGGATCACTTGTTAGGATTTTCGTGCTTGAATTGAACTCTCATGATTTGAAACTTATCCTAATAAGTGAAAACCTTAATTTGAAATTCTAATTATCATCCTTATGCATTTGAAAATGAACACCTGGTTTTAAAATATTTAGGCTCCCTTCTTCCTTTTTACCACTCTTCGTGAGCCTAAGTAGAACTCCCTCCTTGAACCTTACCCTTCTTTGAAGCCAAATGTTCTTGTGTGACATCTTTGTGAGGCCTTCCTTTCGGTTTGAACTTGGCATAAAGTGTTAGGTTTAAGCGACATGATTTGGTTTTCATATGATTGCTAGCTTTGCATTTTGAAGCTAGGTATAAGCTTAGGATAAGTTTGGGGGATCATTGGGGTTGCTTTCTTGCCTATTTGTTCTCGGTTTCAAAGAGCTTTGTGTTTTAAAGAAAGAAATGGGTTTTAAGTGAAAGGTTGTTTTTAAAACTAAGTATGCTCTAATAAATTTCAGGAGGTAGCTCTCCCATAATAAAAAAAAAGAGAGAAAAGAAAAGAAAAAGAAATAAAAAGAGTCTAAGTGCCAAATAAAGAAAAAAATAAAAGAAAAAAAAAATAATAATAATAAGAGAGCCACCAATAAGAAATATCTAAAGAGCAAAAATATTTTTCAAAACCTTTTCACTAGCCTAAAAAGTTTAAAAATGTTCTTGTTTCAGATTGGGGGTTGCTAAGTTTTGTGAAGAAAAAGGGTTGACTCTTAAGTGGTGAGTGAGGATAAATTTGTTAAATGAGAGGGGTATAGGATCGTTTGATAGTTTACATGGGTAGATGAGAATCTAATCATGTATGCATAAATTGTCTTTACCTTTAGCATTATGCACAAGTTCAGCCATTTTTGAGAGAAACCGTAGTTCTAATTATAAACCCTTTTCAAATGAGATCATTCAATGCTCATAACCTTCACCCTTAGCCAAATGTGTTTTGCTTTAAAGTGCATAAGTTTGATTCATGGTTCGAATGTTAATGAATGTTAAAGGATGAGTTTCTTTGATTGTTAGGAATAGGAGAGTCATGATTTGAATTTCTTTGTGTGATGAGTATGGCTAAGTTCTCTGGAGTATGAGTGTAAGCATAGCATTTTAGAACTGTTAACTGGGACATTGAGATTGATTCATTTGAAAGGCACCTTTGCAAAAAGTTGAACCCCCCATTCATTTTTCGGAAAACCTCTCTTCCTTACTTATTTTCTGTTTCTTGAGGGCAAGCAAGAAGTAAGTTTGGGGGAGTTGATGTTATTGCATATTGCATACATTTTGCATACTCATTAGTTAGCTTTTCATGCATTTGTATCACGTTTTAGGTTAGATTGCATCACTTAGGGTCCTAGAGCATTCTTGCATCAGCATACGCATTTTCCTTCCATTTTGCATCATATTCAGGTTGTTTATGGCTGCTTTGGAGTCGTGGAGGTTTGTGGATATGTTGAGGCTGACGTAGCAGTTCAGGGGAGCTCGGATATATGCTAAGGATCAGAGATCGAGGAGCAGATCGAGCATGGCCGGTCGATCTTGGAGTTGATCGACCAGAAGATCGAGCCAACCAGGCGATCCAAGGGGAATGATCGAGACAAGGATCGAGTGAAGCAATCGATCAAATGGTACGGACGTAAATGACGCCATGCAGAGCGAGAGTCAGATCGAGTACACCACCCGATCCAGCCGAAGATCGATACCGAGATCGGATGCAACACTCGATTCACCGATGATGATCGAGACCCAGATCGAGCCAAAGACACGATGTCCGGATATGATCGAGAGAACCGCTCGATCTTGGAATCGATCTCTGTCCTTTCAACCGTTTTTGGCCGCTAGCGAGGGGGGGACCATCAGCTTGTTTCGGCATTTTGGGAAGGCGGCGACGTCCTTTTCCCACAACAACTTTAGATCCTTATCTTTTTCCTTATGTTTTCTCTCTCGTTTTCGGAGAGAACACCATTGTTGAACTAGCGTTTTTCTTAAGCTTTGTAATCGAATCATTTCCGTTTCAATCTAGTTTTCTTTTCATGTTCATCGTCTTGCTTTACATGCTTTGCTTGATTTACTCTATGTGTAGCGAGTAGTTTATTTGGGTTCGGGGTTGAGAGGATTAAGGGGTCTAAAGGGTTTCGATCTTGGGGTTTTTCTAAACGTATTCAATGGCTATCTCTTCTAAGGTGTTGAGATCTCAATGCTTGAAGACTCTCACGCCAAGAGCTTCATGATCCGAGAGGTTCCTTACCTTGACAGGATTCAGGAGCCTCGGAAGATCACACCTTAGAGACTAGTTACCCCTTCCCAAAAGCCATGGAAGTTTGGGGGATTAGTTAAGCCATTCATTTGAAATCTGTTTTCCTTGCCCTTCGACCTCTCTTTCCACCAAAAGCCATGGGTTTGGAGGAGAGGATGAAGGAGTGATCTATACCGAAAGCCACGGATAGATCTTGCTTAGTTTTCAAGGCATAGAGATCCTCACCAAGTGAGTCGATATAAAGTTTTAAACCCAAGGTCGAACTTTTGAAACCCCTGACCATGAATCTCAACCCTAGGCCCTTTCCTTTAGCATCTTTACATCTTATCTCGTCTTTCGCTTGATCTCTGATAGTATCCTGGTCCTTAGTTTTACTGTTCTTGCATTTTTAGACGAGATCGATTGTTACTGCTCGATGTAGTGGTCGATCTCATGGTCGATCCACTAGTCGAATTTTAATAATTCGAAGCTTTCTCCTTTAATTATTCTGTTTGTTTCTCGTGGTAGTTTCTTCCTTTCTAGTATTTTTAAAATAGGTTTCATTCCATTTAAGTTGCTGCATCTAGTTTTTAGAGATTTTCTAATAAATCATCTCATTTCGCTTAGATTTGCATTAGTCCTTGTATTCTCTGTGCATCCTCTATCATCCTAGGCATGGATTGACTCTCTCTTGCTTGCTGTACTACAACATGTCTTTCATTTTAGTTTGATAACCTCACTGCAATTTAACCCTTGCTCAAAAAGTGTTTATCAGCGGCTAGACCCCCAAGGATCATAGGAGCGGGAGATGCTCCCAATACTCATCACAATATGTTTGGGATCACTCCTCCTCCTGTACAGAACAACAACTTTAAGATTAAGCAAGGATTCATCTCAATGCAGCAAAACAATAAGTTTCACGGGCTAGCAATGGAAGATCCCTTGGAGCACCTTCATAACTTCGAGCAAGTATGTGGGATGATCAAGATAAACGGCATATCCGAAGATGCTTTCAAGCTACGACTCTTTCCATTTTCTCTTGGAGACAAGGCTAGAGATTGGGAGAAGACACTTCCACAAGGCACCATTATATCTTGGGCTGAGTGTAAGAAGGCTTTCCTCTCAAAGTTTTTCTCTAGCACCAGAACAGCAAGGCTGAGAAGCGAGATCAACGGCTTCACTCAAAGGAACAATGAGACGTTCAATGAAGCCATGGAGCGGTTCAAGGACTACACTACCCAGTGTCCTCACCACGGCTTCAGCGAAGTGACTCTTCTATTGATATACGCTTTCTTAGCTCAGGTTTATGATGCAGAGAGGTTATCAAACTCTAATGCAAGCAACGTCGTAGTATAGCAAGCAAGAGAGAGTCAATCCACTTCTAGGAGATCGAGAATGCACAGAGAATGCAAGGACTAAAGCAAATTTAAGCAAAATGAGACAGTTTATGAGAAAATATCTAAGAACTAGATGCAGCAACCTAAACAGAGTGAAACCTATTTTAAAAATACTAGAAAGTAAGAAACTACCACGAGAAACAAACAGATTAATCAAAGGAAAGAGCTTCGAATTATTAAAATTCGACTAGTGGATCGACCACGAGATCGACCACTAGATCGAGCAGTAACAATCGATCTCGTCTAAAATCGTAAGAACAGTAAAGCTAATGACCAGGATGCTATCAGATAACAAGCGAATGATGAGAATAGACGTAAAGATGCTAAAAGAAAGAGCCTAGGGTCGAGATTCATGGTTAGGGGTTTCAAAGGTTCGTCCTTAGGTTTGAAACTTTAGATCGACTCACTTGGTGAGGATCTCTAAGCCTTGAAAACAAAACAAGATCTATCCGTGGCTTTCGGTATAGATCACTCTTTCATCCTCTCCTCCAAACCCATGGCTTTTGGTGGAAAGAGAAGTCGAAAGGCAAGGAAAACAGATTTCAAGTAAATGGCTTAACTAGTCCCCCAAACTTCCATGGCTTTTGGGAAGGGGTAACTAGTCTCTAAGGTGTGATCTTCCGAGGCTCCTGGATCCTGTCAAGGTAAGGAACCTCTCGAATCATGAAGCTCTTGGCGTGAGAGTCTTCAAGCTTTAAGCTTTCAACACCTTAGAAGAGATAGCCTTGAAAAACGTTTAGAAAAACCCCAAGATCGAAACCTTTTCTACCCCTTAATCCTCTCAACCCTGAACCCAAAGGAACTACTCACTGCACATAAAGTAAATCAAGCAAAGCATATGAAACGAAACGATGAACATGAAAGAAAAACTGGAATAAACGATAAAGATTCGAATACAAAAGCTTAAGAGAAAAACGAGTTTCAACAATGGTGTTCTTCCGAAAACGAGAGAGAAAACATAAAGAAGAAGATAAGAATCTAAAAGTTATTGAAAGAGGGCGTCGCCGCCTTGCCTAAAATGCCCAAACAAGCCAATGGTCCCCCCTTCGCTAGCAGCCAAAAACGGTTGAAAGGACAGAAATCGACTCCAAGATCGAGTGGTTCTCTCGATCATATCCGGACATCGTGTCTTCGGCTCAATCTGGGTCTCGATCTTCATCGGTGAATCGAGTGTTGCATCCGATCTCGGTATCGATCTTCGGCTGGATCGAGTGGTGTACTCGATCTGTCTCTCGCTCTGCATGGCGTCATTTACGTCCGTACCGATTGATGGATTGCTTCACTCGATCTCCGTCTCGATCATTCTCCTTGGATCGCCTAGTTGGCTCGATCTTCTGGTCGATCAACTCCTAGATCGACCGGCCATGCTCGATCTGCTCCTTGGTCTCTGGTCCTTAGCATATTTCCGAACTCCCACGAACTGCTACATCAGCCTCAACACGTCCACGAACCTCCACGACTCCAAAGCAGCAAGAAACAACCTGAATGTGATGCAAAATGCAAAGAAAATGCGCAAGCTGATGCAAGAATGCTCTAGGACCCTAAGTGATGCAATCTAACCTAAAATGTGGTACAAATGCATGAAAAGCTAACTAATGAGTATGCAAAATGTATGCAATATGCAATAACATCAACTCCCCCAAACTTACTTCTTGCTTGCCCTCAAGCAACAGAAAATAAGTAAGGAAGAGAGGTTTTCAGAAAAATGAATGGGGTTTTAAAATTTTTGCAAAGGTGCCTTTCAAATGAATTAATCTCAATGTCCTAGTTAACAGTTCTAAAATGCTATGCTTACACTCATACTCCAAAGAACTTAGCCATACTCATCACACAAATAAATTCAAATCAAAGAAACTCATCCTTTAACATTCATTAATATTCGAACCATTAATCCAACTTATGCACTTTAAAGCAAAACACATTTGGCTAAGGGTTATGGTTATGAGCATAGAATGATCTCATTTGAAAAGGGTTTATAAATAGATTAAGGGTTTCTCTCGAAAATGGTTGAACTTATGCATAATGCTAAAGGTAAAGACAATTTATGCATACATGATTAGATTCTCATCTACCCATGTAAACTATCAAATGATCCTATACCCCTCTCATTTAAGAAGTTTTATCCTCACTCACCACTTAAGAGTCTACCCTTTCCTTCACAAATTTAGCAATCCCCAATTCAAAATAAAGACATTTTTAAACTTTTAGGCTAGTGAAAAGGTTTTGGAAAATACTTTTGCTCTAAATTTCTTATTGGTAGCTCTCTTATTATTATTTTTTTTTCTTCTTTTCATTTTTTTTCTTTATTTGGAACTTAGGCTCTTTTTGTTTCTTTTTCTTTTCTTTTCTCTTTTTTTTTTATTTTTTTATTTTATTATGGAGAGCTACCTCCTGAAATTAGAGCATACTTATGTTTTAAAAACAACCTTTCACTTAAAACCTCATTTCTTTCCTTAAAACACAAAGCTCTTTGAAACCGAAAACAAATGATCAAGAAAGCAACCCCAATGATCCCCCAAACTTATCCGAAGCCTATACCTAGCTTCAAAATGCAAAGCTAGCAACAATATGAAAACCAAATCATGTCGCCTAAACCTAACACTTTATGCCAAGTTCAAACCGAAAGGAAGGCCTCACAAAGATGTCACACAAGAACATTTGGCTTCAAAGGAGGGTAATGTTCAAGGAGGGAGTTCTACTTAGGCTCACAAAGAGTGGTAAAAAGGAAGAAGAGAGCCTAAATATTTTAAAACCATGTGTTCATTTTCAAATGCACAAGAATGATAATTAGAATTTCAAATTAAGGTTTTCACTTATTAGAATGAGTTTAAAATCATGAGAGTTCAATTCAAGCCACGAAAATCCTAACAAGTGATCCAAGCATGGTAAGAACTTACTTTCAAAGCATAGACAAAGCATTAGAGAACTACCAACTAGGGCATTGAAACAATTCATAAGTAAAAACACCTTTGTAAGAAATTCTAACCCCTTATGCAAAATGCAAACAACCTAGGTGATATGAGAAACTCTAGACTTAATCCTAACATGTTTTTTAAAAAAGATGAATGCAACTACATGAATCTTTGAAAAAATTTTAAACATTTTACCAATTTTTCATGACTAAAGACTCAAGGATGCAAAAAGGAAAATAAGATCAAAGAACACAAGATTAAATCACACATGTACTCCCCCAAACTTGCTTGACACCGTCCCGGTGGCAAACTCATCCGAAGGAGCATCAAGACACAATGCAAGAAACAAACATGAGCGGTTATATACAATGGAAGAAGGTTGTTTACCTCTGGTCTAGGCTCGGCTGGAACTTGAGGATGTTCCAGAGGAGCTAGAGATTGTTGCTTTTCCTTTGTCGCCTGGTTCTTGGAGAGAGTGGCGCGCCGGCTGCATGTTGTCTCCTTGGGTCTCGCGGATGACAATTCCTCCGGTTGAGAGCCTTCTCTTCTCGGGTTGTTGCATCTCTTGACTTGCAGCTGGCTTAAGCGTGCCTCCCTGAAGTGCTTTGACTTTCTTCCCAAGCTTCTTCAGCATCTTGCCTTGCAACTTGTTAATCTTCCTTTGCATCTCTACCACCGATGCTAGGAACTTCTCGGTTTTTGTCCTCGGCTCAAAGTCTAGCTTGGGAAGTGTGTAAGCCTCGGGCATCTCATCTTCCGTGCCTGAAGACTCTGATCTTTGACGCGGGGCAATGGCTGGAGCAGGCGGTCCTCCTAAAGGGGCAAAGCATTCTTCCTCCGTGGGCAAGAACTCGATGTTCCCAACACCAAGCAGCTCGGTTTCATCTCTGTTGGGAAGGATGCACACTCTCTTCTTATCCTCGTCATCAATGAAGAGGTAGGCATAGAACCCTTCTGCTGGCGTGCGTCCCAAGCTATCAGTATTCCTCATGTATGCTTCATCCATGAAAGCTCTGTTTGGGACGTGAGCAAAGTCATGAATGGGCACACCGGCTTGCACGAACAGAGGAGTAAGGAAGCTGCCAATGTAAGAGGAGGTTGCCTTGCACCGTAATGCATAAGCCTTGTACTTCACCAGAGAAGCCGCGAGCACACAGCCGTAGTTCACCTCATCGCCGAGTTCATCTTCTATGGGCTCTTCATTTGCATCCGGATCAGACACCAAGTGCTTCACACCTTGGAACAGGAAGCACAGCTCCGTCTTCGTGACCGTAGGAGCAACAGACCTTCCACTGAACGTGTTGGCAATCAGCTTCAGAGTATACCTCAGGACCAGACTCCTTACTAGCTTGATCTTGGCAGTGTTGGCCTTGTAATCTTCATTGCTGATCAGGTCCCAAAACTCGTCGGCTTTCTTGAAGGATGGGAACTCGACCTTGTATGCATCAGCGTTGAGACCGTAGGCTTGGCATAGCTCAGGGATGGAGAGTGTGTAGGCTTGACGTCCAACTTTGAAGTAGAGGCGGCCTTGAGAAGGGACGGGTGCACTAGGATTTTCATACCGGAACTCCAAGGTGGCAAGGAAGTCTATTGTCACATCCGGAATGGTTGGGCAATCCATCCGTGACAGACATCTTAAGCCAATATTCTTGAGGAGTTGGTCGAAGTCCCCAAGAATCCCAAGCTTAGACAATAGCTCTCGATCCGCAAACTTTGTAGGTTCAAACCGGAGCCTCTCTAGCCGCTTCTTATCCCTCTTCTCATCCTTGCTCCATCTAACCCTCTCTTGAACTGCCACTTCTTGTCCTTCTCCTTCTTGTGCTTGCTCCTCTCTTGTTCTCTTTGGGGCCATGGTTCCTGAAACAAATTTCTAAAGATATTGATAAGTACACGGCGGTTTGATGAGAATGAGAGAAGAGAAGGAGAGAATTTATAAAAGGCTACCCTAGAATTTTGGGGAATAAATAAAAATCATATCTAAGTAAAGGAGAATCAAATCTTTAGATGCTGAAAAATCTGGAATTATTCCTTTTACTTAGCTAGTTTTAAAAATTCAAAACCAATCCTATATTCTAAAACAAGATCTTGCGGATTTAAAGGAGATTTTCTAGAATTAAATCATTAAATCTTTGAAAATACCTTTGCAAGAAGTTCAGAATATCTTTTGCTAGCTTTTGAAAAGTAAAACTCTCACTCCCTTTGTTTAAAAATCTCGAGCAAAACAGGAATGAGAGGGTGAGAGGATGTTTGAAATATTTAAAGACTAGCAAAACCAAAACAATGGGTGGTCAAAGTGGTTTTTCTGACAAAGTCTTGGTCAAGGCACATCTTTCATGGTCAAAGATGCTTGCCTTGACCAAGTTTTGAATTCAAAAGTTGGAGGGAAAAGAGTAAAGGAGAGAAAGAAAAATGTTACCTCGGCATGAGATCGAGTCCATTTGGTCGATCTACGACTCGATCTCATGCCCAAAATGGCTTAGATCGAGAGGGTTACTCGATTTGAGACTCGATTTATAGTGAATCGAGTCCTAGATCGATTGGCTCTCTCGATCATTGAGATGTTGGCTCCTCGGCTAAGTCCTCGTGATCGAGCTATGTCCTCGATTTAGGGGTCGATTTGGCATAGATCGAGTGATGGATCGAGTCGAGTGATCGATCAGTTTTCAACAGATTTTCCCGAGAGAAATTAGATCGGTCGATCCAATTTGGATCGATCGATCCTTTTTCGTCTAGGTCAATCTTGTCACTCGATCTCGTCTAGATCGACTGGCTCCTCTCGATTCACTGACTCGATCTAGCAAACATCGAGCCAGGATCAGTTGATCTAGCACTCGATCTCTAGCCTTATTCTAACCCCTATTGCCTTTTTAAGACCTCAAAGTCAAGGCTTAGACTCCTTATACCTGTTCCTACACACTTGCAAGATAAAAACATAAAACTGAAAGGGAAATAAAACAGAAATATGTACAAAATAAACATGGGAATGCCTCCCAAGTGCGCTTTCTTTAACGTCTTTAGCTAGACCTTACTTGGTCTAAGCGGATGGTGGGTCTTGGAGAAGCACTGAGGTACTCTCCTTGTCATAGCTATCTGCCAAATAGGGCTTGACTCTGTGTCCATTGACGGTGAATGCACTGCCACTTTTCCCATCAGAGTAACAGCTCCATAAGGCAACATTTCTTGAATCACGAACGGTCCGCTCCACCTTGATTTCAGCTTGCCCGGGAAGAGTTTGAGCCTCAAGTTGTACAGAAACACCAGTCCTCCTTCCTTAAGCTCCTTGGTAACCAACTTCTTGTCATGAACCTCCTTAGTCCGCTCCTTGTATATCCGGGAGCTCTCGTAAGCGTTCAGCCTTAACTTATCCAGTTCGTGTAGCTGAATAAGGCGCCTCTCCTGAGCCGTCTTGAGATCAAAGTTCAGCTCCTTCACAGCCCACAACGCACGGTGTTCCAGCTCAACCGGGAGGTGACAGCCCTTGCCATAGAGTAGCGTGAAAGGAGTCGTACCAATCGGCGTTTTGAAAGCGGTACGGTAGGCCCAAAGAGCATCGTCCAGCTTCACTGACCAATCTTTCCTTGTTGCTCCGACGGTCTTCTCTAGGATAGCCTTGATTTGTCTATTGGAGACCTCCACTTGACCGCTTGTTTGAGGATGATACGGTGTAGCCACCTTATGCTTAACCCCATACTTTCTCAAAAGGCTCTCAAAGACCTTGTTTATAAAGTGGCTTCCTCCATCACTTATAACAACCCTGGGTACCCCAAACCTTGGAAAGATGATACTCTTGAACAACTTGATTACCACCTTAGAGTCATTTGTAGGGGAAGCAACAGCCTCAACCCATTTGGAGACATAATCCACAGCTACTAAGATGTATTTGTTGCCGTATGAAGAAGGGAATGGCCCCATGAAGTCAATCCCCCACGCGTTGAACACGTCAACCTCGAAGATAGGAACTTGAGGCATTTCGTTCCTCTTAGTTATATTCCCTGCTCGTTGACATGCCTCACAGCTCTTCACAAACTCGTGTGCTTCTTTAAAAATGGAGGGCCACCAGAAACCGGCTTGCAACACCTTCGTGGCTGTCTTGAATGAGGCGAAGTGTCCTCCGTAAGAAGAGCCATGGCAATGGTAGAGGATGTCCCTGGCTTCTTCCTTTGTAACACATCTCCGGTACAAGCTGTCTACTCCTCTTTTGTATAAGTAGGGCTCGTCCCAAAAGTAGTCACTAGCCTCCCTCATAAACCGCTTCTTGTGATAGCTGTTGAGATGTGTTGGCTCCTCACCACACGCTAGATAGTTCACCACATCAGCATACCATGGTAGATCCTCCTCCTTGAAACTCAGCACCTCCTCAAACCTCCCTTCTAGCTTCCCACAAACAGCCATAGTAATCGCCATAAGCTGCTCTTCTGGAAGAGAGTCATCTAAGGGGAGAGACTCGTTGATCCTTAGCCGTGAGAGGTGGTCATTGACTCCATTTTCTATCCTTTTCTTGTCTTTAATCTCCATGTCAAACTCTGGAGTAACAGAATCAAACTACGTTTCAGCGGTGTATGATGTCGATCTTCTCCGATCTAATAGAAGAGATGGTAGAGGTGTTTATGGATGACTTCTCGGTCTATGGTGCGTCCTTTTCTGCGTGTTTGTTGAATCTTTGCAAGGTACTAAAGCGTTGTGAGGAGACAAACTTGGTGCTTAACTGGGAAAAATGCCACTTCATGGTTAAGGAAGGGATCGTGCTTGGCCATAAGATATCAGAAAAGGGTATTGAGGTTGACAATGCTAAAGTTGAAGTGATGATGAGCCTTGAGCCGCCGGTTAACGTCAAAGGAGTGAGAAGTTTCTTGGGACACGCCGGCTTCTACAGGCGCTTCATCAAGGATTTTTCTAAGATTGCACGCCCTCTTACACGGCTGTTGTGCAAGGAGACTGAATTCGTCTTTGATGAGGAGTGTTTGCAAGCTTTCATGACCATCAAGGAGGCTCTAGTATCCGCGCCTATAGTGCAAGCGCCTATAGGCCTTTCGAGATTATATGTGATGCTAGTGACTACGCTGTGGGAGCCGTTCTAGGTCAAAGGAAGGATAAGAAGCTACACGTGATTTACTATGCTTCAAGAACCTTGAATGACACGCAAACGAGGTACACCACCACGGAGAAGGAGCTATTGGCATTAGTCTTCACCTTTGAGAAGTTCCGGTTATACCTCGTGGGTTCCAAGGCTATTGTCTACACAGATCACGCGGCTTTGCGCTACATCTATTCCAAGAAGGACACTAAGCCGAGGCTTTTGAGGTGGATTCTTCTTCTTCAGGAGTTTGACATGGAGATCAAAGACAAGAAAGGGAAAGAGAACGCCGTTGCTGACCATCTCTCTCGGTTAAGAATCAATGAGTCTCTTCCTTTAGATGATTCTCTCCCCGAGGGACAACTCATGGCAATCACTACGGCTGTTTATGGGAGCCTAGAAGGGCGGTTTGAGGAAGTTCTGAGCTTTAAAGAGGATGATCTCCCTTGGTACGTGGATATCGTGAACTACTTGGCATGTGGGGAAGAGCCATCGCATCTTGACAACTACCATAGGAAGAAGTTCATGAGGGACGTGAGCCACTACTATTGGGATGAGCCCTATTTATACAAGAGAGGTGTTGACAGCCTGTACAGAAGATGCATGACAAAGGAGGAAGCAAGAGATATCATCTTTCATCGCCACGGTTCTTTGTATGGCGGGTACTTTGCTACATTTAAAACTGCCACTAAAGTCTTACAAGCCGGCTTCTGGTGGCCTTCCATCTTCAAAGTCACCCATGAGTTCGTGATGAGTTGCGAAGCATGTCAAAGAGCAGGGAATATCACTAAGAGGAATGAGATGCCTCAAGTTCCCATATATGAGGTAGACGTCTTTGACGCGTGGGGCATAGACTTTATGGGGCCGTTTGCTTTATCGTACGGCAACAAGTTCATATTAGTAGCTGTTGATTACGTCTCTAAGTGGGTTGAGGCCATTGCTTCCCCAAAAAACGACTCTAAGGTGGTGATCAAGCTCTTTAAGAGCATTATTTTACCGAGGTTTGGAGTACCCAAGGTGGTGATAAGCGACGGAGGAAGCGATTTCATCAACAAGCTGTTTGAAAATCTTCTAAGGAAGTATGGCGTCAAGCTCAAGGTAGCTACGCCTTACCATCCTCAAACGAGTGGCCAAGTGGAGGTCTCTAACCGTCAGATCAAGGCGATACTCGAGAGAACAGTTGGGACTACTCAGAAGGATTGGGCGGTGAAGTTAGATGACGCTTTCTGGGCGTATCGGACTGCTTTCAAAACACCCATTGGTACTACTCCTTTCACTCTTCTCTACGGCAAAGGATGTCCCCTCCCAGTTGAGTTGGAACACAAGGCGTTGTGGGCTGTGAAGCAGCTGAATTTTGATCTGAAGACGGCTCAGGAGAAGCGGTTGATCCAGTTGCATGAGCTTGATGAGCTAAGGCTGGATGCTTACGAAAGCGCTAGGATCTACAAGGAGCATACCAAGGCTGCTCATGACAAGAAGCTGGTACGTAAGGAGCTCAAAGAAGGGAGTTTGGTGCTGCTTTACAACTCAATGCTCAAGCTCTTTCCAGGGAAGCGGAAGTCATGGTGGAGCGGTCCGTATGAAATCAAGGAAGTACTACCTTACGGAGCTTTCACGTTGGTCAGCATGAGTGAGAATGCATTCACAGTGAACGGACACAGAGTTAAGCCATACATGGCGAGTGTATTTAACAAGGAGAGTACCTCATTGCTTCTCCAAGACCCACCATCTGCCTAAACCAAGTAAAGTCTAGCTAAAGACGTTAAAGAAAGCGCACTTGGGAGGCATTCCCATGTCTATCCTGTACATATTTTTGCTTTGTTTCTTTTCCAGTTTTATGTTTTTATCTTGTGAGTGTGTAGGAACAAGTGTGAGGGATCGCAGGCTCTGATCTTAGATCCGAAGGAAGCGATAAGGGTTAAGAAAAGGCTAGAGATCAAGTGCTAGATCGACTAAGCCTAACTCGATCTTTACTAGATCGAGTTACTGAATCGAGAGGAGTTAATCGATCTAGACGAGATCGAGTGACGAGGTCGATCTTGATGAGCACGGATCGATCGGTCCCATCTAGATCGACCGATCTAAAATGTCTCGGGAAAATCTTGGAGTTTCGATCGATCGGTCTAAAAATGGATCGACCGATCTATTTTCTCTCGGGAAAATCCTTCAAAGACGGATCGATCACTCGACTCGATCCATAACTCGATCTAAGCCAAATCGACCCCTGAATCGAGAGCATGGCTCGATCACGAGGACTTAGCCATGGTGCCAAAAACTCAAGGAACGAGAGAGCCAATCGATTCAAGACTCGATTCAAATCGAATCGTGTCCCAAATCGAGTAACCCTCTCGATCCAATCCATTACGGGCATGAGATCGAGTCCCAGATCGACCAAACGGACTCGATCTCATGTCGAGGTAACAAAATTTTTTTCCTTCCCTTTCTCCTTTCCCTCGCTTTTTACTTTTGAATGTAGGTCAATGCAAGAATCTTTGACCACGAAAGATGTGTCTTGACCACCTTTTGTCAGAAAACCGCTTTTATCACCCATGGTTTTAGATTTTTGTTGCCTTTATGTTTTCAACAATTTCACACTCTCTCATTTCTGTTCTTGCAAGCTTTAAACCAAGAGAGAGTGTTCTTCTTCTCTTTCTAAAGGCATTTAGCTCTTATCTTCGATCCTGCAAAGGTATTTTCTGATTTTTAATAAAATCTTTTCAAAAATTCCTTTTATCATCGCTTGATCGATTTAAGTTGCTAAAGATTTTGACGATTTTTTTAAAGTAGCTAGAAATCAGAAAATATTCTACATTTAATTTCATCTCTAGATTTTCTTTTCCTTTATCTAGATACAATTTTTATAAATCCCCCAAAAATCTAGGGTATTAGTTGTAGATTTTTTTTTCTCGCTAGTCTTTTCCTCGATTTTGCGCCGCCTTGCTCATTCTTTTTTTTGAGAATCGTGTTTCGGGCACCAATGACACCTAAGAGAACCAGAGATGAGGCTGAACAGAGAGAAGATGAACAACGAGTGGTTCAGGAAGAGGGAACTCAACAAGTTCAAGAGGAGGAACCTCAGGAAGTTCATGAAAGGATCCGTTGGACTAAGGAGGAAAAAGCGGCGAAGAAGAGGTTAGAGAGGCTGCGCTTCGAGCCTACCAAGTTCGCGAGCAGAGACTTGCTGGCAAAGATGGGTCTCCTAGGGGATTTTGACCTCCTTCTCCAAAACATGGGGTGCCGTGGCTAAGCAGGTGGAGTTTCCCCCTCTGAAGAATGCCAGCATCATATGGGACGTGCTTTATGATGAAGAGTACAAAGCCAACACGGCTAAAATCAAGAAGGTGAGGAATCCCGTCCTGAGGTACACTCTCAAGTTGTTGGCAAACACTTTCAGCGTGCGGGCCGTATCTCCTACGGTGACAAATACCGAGCTATGCTTCCTTTTCCAAGGGATCAAGAGGATACCATGCAGCAGCGAATAGGAGAACCATGATCCGCTGATGGATGACCTCGGGAACGATGTCAACTACGGGTGCATTCTAGCTTCCTCCTTGGTGAAGTACAAAGCATACGATCTTAGATGCAAGGCGAGCTCAGCTTACATTGGAGGTTTTCTCACGCTGCTCTTCATTCAAGCCGGTGTACCACTTCAACAGTTCGAGCCTTGCGTGGACATGTCATTCATGGACGAAACTTACATGCGAAATACCGATAGTTTGGGACCTATGCCAGCTCCGGGATTCGTCGCTTATCAGTTCTACGATGACGGGGGAAAGAAGAACGTGTGCATCTTACCCAACGTTGAGGAGACTAACTTGGATAGCATCGGTACGATCCAGTTTTGCCCAATCCACGAGGAATGCTACGCCCCACTTGGTACAAAAATGATGCCCATTCAGTCCACGCGAGAGCAGTCAAAGTCACCACCATCAGATGGCGCGATGCCAGCCCACTTTGAGCTTCCGAGGATGGACTTTGAGCCAAGGACCAAGGCTGAGAAGTTTCTTGCTTCAGTGGTAAGAGGAGGAAGTCAACTGGCGGTATTGTCATCCGTGAGCAGCAAGGCACCGCGCAACAAGCATGCCATTCCGTTCATGGTTTCCCCACCGAGGATAAAGGAAAGGACATAGCGTGACGCTCCTCTAGCAAGAGCAGCTCTGCTGGAACATCGTCAAGTTCCAGCCGAGTTTAGCTCCAAGGTACCAACAACCTTCCATTGTACATACCATTCATATTTTCTTTGTCTTTGCATTGTGCTTTGAGCTCCTTCGAATTTGTTTGCCATCGGGACAGTGTCATTCAAGTTTGGGGGAGTATGTGTGTGGCTTGACTTGTTTATTCTGATCTTATTTTCCCTTTAGCATCCTTGAGTCTTCAATACATGAAAGATTGGTAAAATTTTTAAAATTTTCAAAAAAAAAATCTATGTAGTTGCATTCATCTTGTTAAATGATAGGGTCAGGTTTTACCCAAATAAAACTACTGCAAGTGCACAGCAAAAGCAGTTGTAGTACAAGGGGTTATCGAATCCCAAGGGAGTAAGTAAACTACACTAAAGAGTTCAGGTTCGGATTAAGCTAAGCGATAAGTAATGAATGTAATGCGAAATAACTAAAGTAATAAAAGCAAGTGGGCGTTTTTGAGACTGTTCTTAAAGTTCAGAAAGCTAAAGGCGCTAAGTCGGGACAGTTCGCAGGTTGAATCTGAGAGTGTAGAATGCATGCAATCAGGAATGAATTAAAACCGTCTTGAACATGAATCGCAAAGATATAACTAATCAATTCTCATTGCAGAAGTTATCTATGTCTAAATCACAGAGTTTCAAATCTCTTTGCAAACCCTAACAACCTAAACATGTAGTAATGATCAGGTTCAATTGTTCACAAAACTCCTAAGCCAAATCTCTTTGTACTAGGGCGTTTTGCTCATCTAATACTAGTTCAGGTGATTAATAATGCTCTCACATCTATCAAACAACCTAGGGTTTCAAAATCTAGATGATGTGTCTAAGAAATCGATATGAATGCAAGCACAGATGAAGAACCAATGAATTTCCTAAAAGTTTTTAGCAATTCTACAAATTCTTCTT
Source organism: Thlaspi arvense (assembly GCA_911865555.2). NCBI lineage: Eukaryota > Viridiplantae > Streptophyta > Magnoliopsida > Brassicales > Brassicaceae > Thlaspi > Thlaspi arvense. The sequence continues at coordinate 21,710,695 of OU466860.2, forward strand.
CAACCTTTGAAAAGCCCTAACTTAACTAACAAACTACTCAGACATGGTGATTTGAGAAAACATCATGAAAAGAATAGATTGCATAAAAGAAATAAGAAGTAGAAATAAAGGAGTTCAAAATCTGCTCTGAAGGAGTCTGATTTGTCTCTCCAAAAGTTCTGCTACAAATCTCTCTCTAAAGCTCTCAAAAATAATAAGATACAAGATAACTGCCAAAAGAATGGCTGAAAAACCTAATATACAAGCTAAAACACGATCTGGGGCCTTTTTGCAAATACTAAAACTTATGTGCCAAAACTGCAATTTCTTCCCAATCTTTTAAAAACAGGCCACGACCTCCTTTCTTGGTGGGTGACGAGCGTCACCAGCTTGGTGACGAGCGTCACCATATGGCATACTTTCTTCTTCGAGCTAGGTACTTCGTGGCTTCAACTCAGAATGCTCCAAAAGGTTCCAAAATCTCCAATTATGCTCCAGACATGTTTTAACCTGCAAAGACTCTTCTAGGACTCTAAAAAGACCAAAAAGACTCAATAAAAAGGACTTATATTATGGTTAAAAACCATAAAAACCATGATATATCATTAAACATTTTAGGATTGAGTCTAGAGTTTTTAAGCATCTAGGTTGTTTACTTTCATATAAGGGGGTTAAATTTTTCTTAAAATGGTGTTTTAAGCTTATGAATAATTTCAATATTCTAGTTATTAGTTCTATAATGCTTTGCTCACTCTTTGAAAGTAAGTTCTTACAATGCTTAATTCACTTGTTTTGATTTTCGTGACTTGAATTGAACATTCATGATTTGAAACTTGTCCTATTAAGTGAGATCCCTAATTTGAATTTTTAAATATCAATCTTATGCACTTAAAAATTAAGACATGGATCTTAAAAATATTTAGGCTCTCTTCTTCCTTTTACCACTCTTTGTGAGTCTAAGTAGAACTCCCACCTTGACCCTTACCTTTCTTTGAAGCCAAGTTTTTGTGTGTGATATCATTGTGAGGCCTCTTTCGGTTTGAACTTATCATAACGTGTTACGTTTAGGCGACATGATTAGGTTCTCATATGACTGCTAGCTTTGCGTTTTGAAGCTAGATTTAGGCTTAGGATAAGTTTGGGGGGATCATTGGGGTTGTACACTTGCTTATATGTTTTCGGTTTCAAAAGAGTTTGGTATTTGAAGTGAAAAAAAGGTTTTGTGTTTAAAATGTATAATGCTCTAATGATTTCAGAAGATAGCTCTCTCAAAATAAAAATAAAAAGAAAATAAAAGAGCCTAAGTGCCAAAAATGAAAAGGAAAGAAAAAGAAAGAAAAAAAAAATAAGAGAGCGATCAATAAGAAAGAAATAAGGAGCTTAATATTTTCAAACCTTTTCACCAGCCTAAAAGAGTTAAGATGTTTTCTATTTTGATTTGGGTTTGCTAAGCTTTTGCTTTGGAGATAAGGGTAGATTTTAGGAGGGTGAGTGAGCTAAAAAGAAAAAAATGAGAGGGGTTTTAGGATCATTGTTAGCTTGCATGGGTAGATGAGAATCTGATCATGTATGCATCAATTGCCTGTACCTTTAGCATTATGCATAAAGTTCTTACCATTTTCGAGAGAAACTCTTTGCTTAAAATAAACCCTCTTTAAAATGAGATCATTCTATGCTCATGGCCCTTACCCTTAGCCAAATGTGTTTCGCTTTAAAAGTGCATAAGTTTGATTCATGGTTCGGTCATTAATGAATGTTAAAGGATGAGTTTCCTTGATTGTTTGGAATAGGAGAGTCATGATCTGAAATTCTTTGTGTGATGAGTATGGCTAAGTTCTTTGGAGTAAGAGTGTGCGCATTGCATTTTAAAACTAGTAACTAGGACGTTGAGATTGATTCATTTGAAAGACACATTTGCAAGAAGTTTAAACCCTCGTTCGATTTAAAACCTCTCTCCCTTCTCTAATTTTGTTTGCTTGAGGGCAAGCAAAAGGCAAGTTTGGGGGAGTTGATATTGCTGCATATTTCTTGTATTTTGCATACATATAGGTTAGTTTCTCATGCATTTACATCGCACTTTAGGTTAATTTGCATCACTTTAGGTCCTAGAGTACTTTTGCACCAGCATTTGCATGTTTCGTGCATTTTGCATCACAATCAGGTTGCTTTCGGTTACTTTGGAGCTATGGATGACTTGTGGACGCGCGAAGGCTCGTGAGGAAGTCCGTGGACACTTGGAGAAATCAGGATTGCATGCTAAGGACCTGAGATCGAGTAGCAGATCGAGCAAGGTAGGTCGATCTAGACGAGATCGACCAGAAGATCGAGTAATCAACTTGATGCAAGCAGATGGATCAAGATCAAGATCGAGAGTGGAGATCGATCTAGACGAGATCGACCAGAAGATCGAGTATGGAGATCGATTTGGAGTACGGACGTAGACGATGCCATGCAGATCGAGGACCAGAACGAGCTTCCAAACCGATCAGCACAAGATCAACTTAGAGATCGACCAAGAGCCATCCGATCCAAGACGAGATCGAATGCCAGATCGAGCTTCATGATCGATCCCAGACCAACCTTATCCGTCCAGCCTGTTTTTTGGACAGTAGCGAAAGGGGGGACCAGTTGCGGTTTGGCCATTTTTGGTAAAAAGCAACTATCCCTTTCATTATTCTATCATGTCGACTACTTTTGTATCTTCTCTCTCGTTTTAGGCGATTCGCCATTGTTAGACTTCGGGCTTTTCTTGTTTTTACTTTTGAATATTGAATCGTTTAAGTTAAATCAATCGATTTTCATGTTTAGTTCTTCGTTTACTGCATTTCGTACGGTTTATTTCATGAGTCGCGAGTAGTTTCGTCGGGTTTTTTGGGGTTGAGAGGATTCAAAGGGGTCAAAAAGGTTTTCAAGTTTGGTGTTTTCTTGTTCTTCATGGCTTTCTCTTCTATGATGTCGAGTTCTTAAGGCTTAAAGAGTCTCACACCAAGATCTTTATGATCAGAGAGACCTCTTACCACGACAGGATCTAGAGATCTCTGAAAATCGCATCCTAGAGACTAGTCACTCTTTCCCAAACACCATGGTAGTTTAGAGGACTAGTTAAGCCGCGTGTTTGAAATCTGAGTTCTTTGCCCTTCAATCTCTTTTTCCGCCTAACGCCATGGGTCTGGAGGAGAGGATGAAGGAGTGATCCTTACCACACGCCATGGATGGATCTTGTTTTGTTTTCATGGCTTAGAGAATCTCACAAAGTGAGAAGATTTAGAGTTTTCAAACCAAGCTTGGACTTTTGAGACCCTTGAACATGAATCTGAACCCTAGACCCTCTTTCTTAGTATTCTTACATCTCTGTTAATCATTCGCTTGTTATTTGTTGCATCCCGGTCAATAGATTCGTTTCTGTTTGAACTTTTGGACGAGATCGATTGCTTTTGCTCGATCTAGTGGTCAATCCCATGGTCGATTCACTAGTCGAATTTTAGTAATTCATAGCCTTGCATTTTAATCATTCTGTCTTTTCGTCGTGGTAGCTAGTTCATTCCTGGTAATTTTAAAATAGTTTTACCTTGCATTTAGTCATTGCATTTAGTTTTTAGGATTTTCACAAAACCGTTCATCATTTGCCTAGCTTTACTCGATCCTTGCATTCTCATTGCACTTTCTATCTCCTAGGTTGGATTGATTCCTCTTGCATGCTATACTACGACTGTGTGCTGCTTGAGTTTTGATAACCTCCTGTTGCATTGCATCACTCGCTTTTTACATTGATAAATTCTTGTTATCAGAGACCAAGTGCTCTACAAATATTGCGCCCAAGTTGGAGCAGACCATGCTCTCCTGCGTGATCTCACCATCAAGCATCAAAGAGAACCTGTAGTACAGCAGTACGAGCTCAATCACCCGCATCAAACTAGGTTCAGACTTACTGAGAATCAGACTTACTGATTATGTACTGAATTCCTCTGATCAGGAATGTCAGAGTACACTGTTGCGCGATCTTGACCAGCTCGTTCTCGTATTACACGCCAACAATGGTGAGGAACTAGTCGACTAGATAAGGGAAGAGATCTTACTATCTAATCACCATGGTGCTCATCCCGATCCTCATTAGAACCCGCATAACCTCCTCTTTGATGCCCAACTGCTGCAGTTCCTTGTTATCTTCGTATCTGGTGGGCAATATCTTCACATCCTGCCCCCTCCCCCCCCCCCCCCCAATGTAGAACAGCGTGTCATTCTCATCCCAGCCCTCCTGAATATCGTGAGATGTGCAGGTATCCTTTATTATCTCCTCTCTCGGGGTGCCTTCCCAAGCAATTCCCGATGCTAACTTCTTGCCCCCGCGCTTTAGGCATGGTAGCAAGCACGATAGTCCTGTGTTGACTGGTTGTTCGAAACCAGATGCCTCACTAGTGGAGGAGGATGATCGCTGTGTCTTCTCACATGCAACAATCTGTAAATCAAAATCAAAGCCATCCAAACATCCACCAAAATCAGTCCAATTTTAAAAATTTCAAAAATCAGTGAATCATTGTGAAACAAGCATTAGCATTCGTTCCTAACACTATCAGCGACACACTTCAATCCCATAATCAACCCAAATCATCCAAAATTTACAGATTTCGCAAGTTTCATCACCAATTCAATTTTTTAAAAAACATGCAAATCAACCATTATCTAATACAACCTAAATCACCATGAATCAACAGTTAAATCAAGCTATTCTGATTGAAAATCGAATTTTACCAAACCTAAGGCGGACTGAAAATTAGAGATTCCGAACACATACCTTGCAGATCTTGAAATCTAGTGATAGATTGTGAAAGAGGGCTTAAATCCGCACGGATTAGGCTTTGGAATCACTCAATTTGGTTCACAAAATCAAACGTTAGGGATTCGGGGTTTTGGTATTCAACGGGTTTTTGAAAAACTGATGTGTGGCGAAGAGGAAGAAGAAAGAGTTATAATGCGTACCTTGGGTTCGGACGGGTGACGAGCGTCATCCAATAAGGGGTGACGAGCTGTGGTGACCAGCCAAATGGTCACCACTTCGCCTATTTCCATATTTTTTTTTTTTGGTGTTTCTCATTTTTTTTAGCTATACACACGAAAATTAAACTAAATACAAGAAAAGGAAAACTTACTAGTGGGTTTCCTCCCACCAAGCGCTTGTTTCAAGTCTTTAGCTCGACTTGGAATGCTGTTCAGACAGCGGGTGCATCATCCTGAGACACAATGTGTCCTGCTGGAATATCGGCTTGCGCCCAATAATGCTTCACCCTTTGTCCATTCACACTGAATTCCTCTCCTTTGGAGTTAATCCAGACAATGGCGCCATGTGGTCTAGCCTCTTTTACTGTGAAGGGACCTGACTAACGAGATCGCAATTTACCAGGAAATAACTGCTGACGAGAGTTATAGAGAAGTACCTGTTCATTGGGGCTTAAAATATCTGGAGATGATCATCTTATCATGATATGACTTAGTTCTCTCCTTGTAAAACTTGGAGTTTTCATAGGCCAGATATCTGAGTTCATCTTGTTCATTGAGCTGTATCAAGCGCCTCTTTGCAGCAGGCTTCAAATCAAAGTTCAGCTTCATGATAGTCCATTCGGCTTTGTGCTCCAATTCCACTGAAAGATGGCACGCTTGCCATAGAGTAAGTGGAATGGTGTAGTCTCAAGTGGTGTCTTGTAGGCAGTCCTGTAAGCCCACAGTGCATTATCCAATTTCGCAGCCCAGTCCTTCCTTATCTTCCCCAGTGTCTTTTCCAGTATCTGCTTGATCTGTCTGTTAGAGACTTCAACCTGTCCACTTGTCTGGGGATGATAGGGCGTAGTTACACGGTGCTGAACACCATACTTCTATAGCAGCTTGTCAAAGACCTTTTTGACAACGTGAGAACCACCATAACTTATAATAATTTGCGGTACACCAAATCTGGGGAAAATAATGGTCTTAAACACCTTCAGAACCACTGCAGAATCATTAGTAGGAGTAGCCAACGCCTCTACTCACTTGGACACTTAGTCCACAGCAATCAGAATGTATCTGTTCCCATAGGATGAAGGAAAAGGACCCATGAATTCAATTCCCCAACAATTAAAGACTTCAACCTCAAGGATGAAGTTCTATGGCATCTCATGTCTTCTGCTAATCTTTCCTCTCATTTGACAGGTATCACATCTTGTTATGAATGCATGTGCATCTTGGAACATAGTAGGCCACCAAAAGCCTGCTTGAAGAACCTTGGAGACTGTTTTGAATGTGACGAAGTGTCCAGCATACTCAAAGCCATGACAATGAAACAGGACGTCTAGAACCTCAGCTTCTGCTATGCATCACCTGTAAATCCCATCTGCATAATGTCTGTAAAGATTTAGCCCATCCCAGTAAAATATCTTAAGTTTTCTCAAGAACTTCTTCTTCGAATACCCCTTGAAATCATGTGGTTCATTTTCTGCAGCTAAGTAGTTGGAAATATCAGGATACGAAGGTCTTTTGGGATCAGTTACAGCATAAACTTGCTCTTGAAAAGCAGTTCCCAAGTTAGCATAAATCGTTCCCAACATCTATGTAGGGTGACGAGCATCACCAACGGGGGTGCTGATCGTCACCGGCTTCATATCGCGAACTGATCGCGAGTCTTATGAATTTGTGATGAGCGTCACCTCCTAGTGTCGCTTGTCACTGCCCTGTAGTTGTGACAGAGTTGCAGGTTTTTAATACTTCCTTCCTGCATTCAAGTTTATATCAAGTATACATTCTCTTCAGATAGGAAATCATTGATTGAGACGTCATCTTCAATCCTAATCCTAGAGAGGTGATCAGCTACTCCATTCTCAACTCTTTTCTTGTCTTTAACCTCAATATCAAACTCTTGGAGAAGCATAATCAATCCCAATGATAAACAGAATGTTTTGGGGTTGAATATCAAAGTCCCAAACCACAGTAATGATGCAGTATTGTGGTAAGGGGTATCAATCCAGCCTGGGTGATGAAAGCCACTAAGAATGCAAGAGCAATGCAAAGCCAAGCAGAATCGGATAAATGGATGGTGAAATCGATAAAAACTAAATACAAGGACCAAACTACTATGAAAACTATTTTAAAATTCCTGGAAGAGGGTTAACAACTACTAGAAGAAAACAGAGAATCTAAAATGCAAAACTACTAATTACTAAAAATCGAGAACTAGAGCAAGTAAAGCAGAGAATTTCTAACAACTTAGAGCAATGACTTTTGAAGATTAAAGATGCAAACTTTATGATTAGAGAATGATAAACTAGTGTTTTAAAATGCTAAAAAGAGGATGTAAGGTTGAGGGTCATATTCAAGAGGCTCAAGATTCAAGCCTTGGGTATGAAAACATAAATCTACTCTTTTGAAGAGCTATCTCTAAGCCTTGAGAAACTTAAGCTAGGATCATCCATGGCGTGTGGTATGACCCCTTTCCTCGACCCTTCCTCCAAACCCATGGCGTGTGGTGGAAAGATGGGTCAAAGAACATTAAGCAAAGATCTCAAAAAGTGGCTTAACTAACCCCCTCTTCATCCATGGCGTTTGGGAGAGGATAGGCTAGCCTGATTTGGTTTTAGGGGATTTCTGAATCCGGTCATGGTAAGAAGGCCCTGGAATCATAGAGATCTTTTCCAAGACTCTCTAAGCCTTAAGACCCCAAATCCTAGAAGAGAATGAGTTAAGAACAAGGAAAAATCCCAAAAGCTTAAACCTTTAAAACCTTTAAATCGCCCCAACCTTAAACCCAAAGAAAATCTACTCACTACACATAGCTAAAACACATGAAAATGCAAGGAATGAAACGCTAAATATGATTAGAGAAAGCGATTAAGGAAAAATACTTAAGATTAACCAGGATTTAAAAGTTTTAAGAACAAGAAAAGCTTCAAAGTTCAACAATGGCTAATCGCCTAAGAGAGAGCTCGAAAAAGATAAGACAGAGTGTGTGTTTTTTGAATGTGATGTTCCTTCATTGCCCAAAATAGCCAAACAACCCTAATCGTCCGCTCACTACGCTCCAAAAATGAGCTGGCTGGATAAGGTCCCAGAGATCAACTTGGGTCACTCGATCTCTGGCTCGATCTTCTTCATGGATTGTCCTCCTTTGCTCGATCTTCTGCTTGATCCTTGAGTGATCGGGTCGTTGTCTCGATCAGGCTCTCGTTCTGCATGGCGTAACCCACGTCCGTACTCACGATCGATCACCTTCGTCGATCTTGGTCCCGATCTTCCTCCTTGAAACGACTTGAGTCACTCGATCTTCTGGTCGATCTCATCTAAATCGACCTGCCTAGCTTGATCTGCCTCTCGATCTCGTTTCCCTTGTAGCAAGGCTGATTTATCCCAAGTGTCCACGAGCTCCTCCTTGATCCTTAGCATGTCCACGAACTCTCCATGGCTCCAATATGTCTAAAACAACCTGAATATGATGCAAGAATGCAAGAAATACGCAAATGCTAATGCAAGAGTGCTCTAGGACCTAAAATGAGACAAACTAGCCTATTATGTAAGATGAATGCATGAAAACTACACTAAATGCATGCTAAATATGCTAAATATATTAGTATATCAACTCCCCCAAACTTGCCTTTTGCTTGCCCTCAAGCAAACAAGATTCAAGAAAGGAAGATAGGTTTTAAATGTGGGAGCTCAAATTTCCAAAAGTTTTTAAACAAATGAATCAACTCAATGGTCCTAGTTCTCAATTCAAAAATGCATCACACAAACTCATATCCTAAACAATCCAAGAATCGTATCCTTCAACATTCATTAAGATCAAACAGTGAATCAAACTTATGCATTTTAAAACCGAATACATTTGGCTTAGGGACAAAGGTTATGAGACAAAAATGATCTCATTCATAAGGGTAAATCAAGCAATGGGTTCTCTCAAAGAAGGTTGGACTTGTGCATAATGCTAAAGGTAAAGACAATTGATGCATACATGACTAGACTCTCATCTACCCATATACACTAACAATGATCCTAAACTCTTCTCATTTTTCTTTTCTTTTTAAGCTCAGTCACCCTCCTAGAGATTACCCATAAACAACAAGGCAAGACGCCAAGCAAGACCCAAATAAACACAAATCATTCTCAACCTTTTTATAGCTAGTAGGATGGTCTTATTCATAAACTTAGCTCTTTTCTTTTATTTTTGATAGCCCTCTTCTCAAAAATTTTCTTTCTTTTCTTTAAACATTTGGCCTTTTAGCTCTTTTATTATTATTATTTATTTTTCTTTTTTTTTTGAGGGCTATCTCTTTTTCTTTTAAACTTAGAGCTTTTAAACAATACAACCAAGGACCACCCACTTAAAACTATTAAACACTTTTATTCAAATTCCAAACACCAAATTCTATTTAAACCGAAAACAAGTAAGCAAAACATCAACACTCATGAACCCCCATCCTACACTTAAGCCTCAAACTAGCTTCAAAATGCAAAGCTAACAACATTATGAGAGCCTAATCATGTCGCCTAGACCTAACACTATATGCCAAGTTCAAACCGAAAAGAGGCCTCTCAATGATATCACACAAGAAAATTTGGCTTGAAAGGAGGGTAAGGGTCAAGGTAGGAAGTTCTATTCAGGCTTACAAGAGAGTGGTGAAAGGGATAAGAAAGCCTAAATTTGTATATGTGATCCATGCATTCTTTTTCAAATGAATAAGTATGATAATTAAAAGGTTCAAATTAAGGTTCTCACTTGATAGGAAAGGATTCAATTCATGAATGTTCAACTTAAGCCACAAAAATCAAAATAAATGATCTAAATATGGTTAAAGCTTACTTTACAAGGGATGAAAGCAAGAAGTTCTTGGTCTTAAAACAAAGTTCACACTCTCTCTATACTTTTAGAAAAAAGTTCGAACACAAATAAGAGAGAGTGTGGATGCATGTTGTTATAAAAACCAAGAAAACCATGGGCTAAAACAAGTGGTTTCTGAAAAAGTGTAGTCAAGGCACATCTTTCGTGGTCGAAGATGCTTGCCTTGACCACAATTCGAATTTAAAATAGGAGGGAAAAGAGAAAGGAGGGAAAAATTTTGACTTACCTCGGCATGAGATCGAGTCAATTTGGTCGATCTTGAACTTGATCTCATGCCCATGTTGGCTAGGATCGAGAGGATCGATCGATCGGGTACTCGATTTGAATTGAATCGAGTCCTAGATCGAGTTGGCCTCTCGTTCAAAGATCCTTCGTGATTATGGCCATGCTCCTTTGATCGAGCACGTGATCGATTTGGAGGTCATTTTAGCAAGGATCGAGTGACATGATCGAGTAAGCTGATCGATCGAGCTCGAGGATCGATTGAGGTCAGTCGATCCACACCTCGTTCTAGACGCATTGGTGGGTCATCCTCTCATGATCGACTGATTCACTCGATTGTCTACTCGATCTCATCTAGATCAAGTGACTCCACTCGATTTACTAGCTCGATCTAGCAAAGATCGAGCCAGGGTAGGTCGATCCATCACTCGATTCCTTGCCTCTACTTCTCCTTTTCTTGCCCCTTTTGACTCCAAGATCATGATCTCCGATCCCTTATCATTTCACCTACACACTAACATAAAAAATATAAAACTGAAATAGAAAGAAAGCAAAAATATGTACAAGATAGACATGGGAATGCCTCCCAAGTGCGCTTGTTTAACGTCCTAAGCTTGACTTTACTTGGTTCAGGCTAGAGGTGGGTCTTGGAGAAGCAGTGTAGTGCTCTCCTTGCTGCATTCACTCGCCAGGTAGGGCTTGACGATGTGCCCATTAACTGTGAAAGCCTTTCCACTCTTGCCAACCAAAGTAACTGCTCCTTATGGTTGAACTTCCTTGATCTCAAAAGGTCCACACCATATAGACTTGAGCATGCCAGGGAACAACTTCAAGCGTGAGTCGTAAAGCAAGACCAGACTTCCCTCCTTAAGCTCCTTGAGAACCAGCTTCATGTCATGAACCGCCTTGGTCCTTTCTTTGTAGATTTTGGCACTCTCATAAGCGTCCAGCCTTAGTTCATCTAGCTTATGGAGTTGAATCAAACTCCTCTCCTGTGCCGTCTTGATACCGAAGTTCATTTGCTTCACTGCCCAAAGTGCTCTATGTTCCAGCTCCACAAGGAGGTGACAACCCTTGCCATATAAGAGAGTGAAGGGAGTGGTACCTATATGAGTCTTGAAGGCGGTTCTATACGCCCAAAGGGTATCGTCTAACTTACTTGCCCAATCCTTCCAAGTTCCTCCCACGGCCCTCTCTAAGATAGCCTTGATTTGTCTATTCGAGACCTCCACTTGCCCACTAGTTTGAAGGTGATAAGGTGTAGCTACCTTGTGCTTTAATTCATACTTATTCAAGAGACCCTCAAACACTTTGTTGAAGAAGTGGCTGCCCCCATCACTGATCACTATCATAGGAACTCCAAACCGTGGGAAGATGATAGTCTTGAAGAGCTTTACCACAACCTTTGAGCCATTATTTGGGGAAGCTATAGCCTCAACTCACTTAGACACATAGTCTACAGCCACCTAGATGTATTTGTTGCCGCAAGAAGATGGGAATAGACCCATGAAATCAATCCCCCAAGCATCAAACACATTCACTTCAAAGATTGGTACATGCGGCATCTCATTCCTTTTGGTGATGTTTCCAGCTCTTTGGCAAGCTTCACAAGCTTTTACAAACTCATGAGCATCCTTAAAGAGTGTTGGCCACCAAAATCCGGCTTGTAAGATCTTTGTAGCAGTCTTGAGCGATGCAAAGTGTCCTCCATAGGACAAACCGTGGCAATGGAGAAGGGCTCATCCCAAAAATATTGGGAGATGTCTCTCATGAATTTCTTGTTGTGGTAATGGTCAAGATGAGTGGGTTCTTCACCACAGGCCAAGAAGTTGACAATGTCGGTATACCAAGGTAAATCTTCTTCTTTTAAACTCAAGATATCTTCAAGCTTATCCTCTAGCTTTGTACAAACTACAGTGTTGACCATCATGAGCTGCTCCTCAGAAAGTGAGTCATCTAATGGTAAGACTTCATTCACCCTCATTTTTGAAAGGTTATCAGCAACACCATTCTCTATCCCCCTCTTATCCTTGATCACCATATCAAATTCTTATAGAAGAAGGATCCATCTCAAGAGTCTCGCCTTGGTGTCTTTCTTGGAGTATATGTACCTCAAAGCAGCGTGATCCGTGTACACAATGACCTTATAACCAACCAAGTAGGACCTGAACTTCTCAAAAGCAAAGACAACAGCAAATGGCTCCTTCTCGGTGGTAGCATACTTCACTTGCGTGTCATCCAAGGTACGGCTGGCATAGGAAATTACGTGCAGCCTCTTGTCTTTCCTCTGACCCAAAACAGCACCCACGGCGTAGTCACTCGCGTCGCACATTATCTCAAAGGGTAGGTCCCAATCCTGTGCTTGAACTATAGGTGCGGTGACAAGAGCTTCCTTGATGGTCTTGAAAGTGTGAAGACACTCCTCATCAAAGACAAAATCAGCTTCATTGCATAACAGACGTGTTAGGGGACGTGCTATCTTAGAGAAGTCCTTTATGAATCTCCTGTAGAAGCCTGTGTGTCCCAAAAAGCTCCTTATACCCGTCACATTAGCCGGAGGCTCCAAGCTCATCATGACCTCAATCTTTGTTTTATCAACCTCTATCCCTTGCTCAGAAATCATGTGACCAAGTACAATCCCTTCCTTCACCATGAAGTGACACTTCTCCCAGTTCAGCACCAAGCTTGTCTCCTCACATCTCTTAAGTACCCTGCACAGATTAGACAAACAACCACCAAAAGAAGCACCATACACAGAAAAGTCATTGATATATCATGGTTTTTATGGGTTTTTGACCATGATATAAGTCCTGTTTATAGAGTCTTTTTGGTATTTTCGAGTCTTTTTGAGTCTTTACAGGTTTGGATACGTTTGGAGCTTATTTGGAGATATTGGAGCATTCTGGAGCAAAACAGAAGATGTTGCTGAAGAAATCAACTTGTGCAAAAATTGTACACTATCGAGCAGAAATTTTGCAGTGCGCGTGCAAATCCAGTGTCGATCGACACTAGGGTCTCTGTGTCGATCGACACCAAAAGTGCACAAATCTTGCCCGAGCTTTTAAAGATTTCTGAAGACTTACAAGTCTGCCCAGAAGCTTTATATATTTGCAGTTAGGCCCCAAATCGTGTTTTGGGTCTTTAAAAGGATTTTTATGGTCATTGTTTAGAACAAAGCTTTATTTTACACAGAGATTTAGAGAGAGATTTTTAGAGAGTTTTTGGAGAGATAAATCATTCTCCTTTAGAGAAGATTTTGAACTCTCTTATTTCTTCTATTGATTTCTTTAATGCTTTCTATTCAAATTATGATTTGTGTTTCATTGATCATGTCTAAGTAGTTTGCTTGTTAGGTTTAGGGTTTTTAAAAGGTGATGATGAATTGCTAGGTTGAATTGAATTGTTAGGGTAAAATCATTAGAGTTCTTCATCTGGATTTGTGTTTATTGCTTATTATAGCTTAGCGACCTAGAATATGATATTAGATTGATTAATAGATGCGGAAGTATTGTTAATCACCAGAACTAATCATAGATGAGCAAAATATCTATCTGCAAAGGAATTTGATTTAGAATTTTGTGAACAATTGAACCTGATTTTAATGCTTCTTTGAATTGATAGGATTTGCAAAGGAATTTGGGATTCTAGGATTTAGACATAGATAATCTCTGCAGCGGAAGTTGATTGATTTTATATTAGTGTTTCAAGTTCCAGAACAGTGCTTAATAAACTCCTAACATTCTGTCTAGATTTGCAATTCAGATTCACCTGTGAATTTCCCAAGGCCTAGCATTTCTTTCTTTGATTTAAAACATCTCAATCAATTTGCTGCTTTCTTTTTATTACTTGCATTACATTCATTTAGTTTTCCTTAGCTTGATTTGAACCTCAAATTTATTGTGCAACAATCTAAGTCCTTGTGGATTCGATCCCTAAATACTACAGTGATCTCTTAATTTGAGAGGGTAGCTCTAAGGGTTAATTTGAGCATATCAAATTTTGGCGTCGTTGCCGTGGACTTAATCGTTGCCGTGGACTTAATCGTTGCCTATAGATTTTAGTTTTAGAATCTTGTCTAAGTTTTTTATTTTTGTTACTAATATTTTCTTGTCTGTTTCAGGTGCATGCCTTATCGCATCACTCGAAGCAACAAGGAAAAGGAGCTGAACGACTTGGACAACCAGACACTAGCACGTTTAGAGCGAACAAACAGGAAAGCAAACAAACCTGTTAAGATGGTTGCTCCATTGGTGCTGATTCAAGATGAAGATGGTCTGCTGTATGATGCAGAGGGTAGCATGCAAAATGAAGAAGGACAGCGACTTGCTGATGTTGGCGCTGTGATTGAGGAACAAGCTGTGCCACCATTTGCACATAATGTGCAACAACAAGCTGCTGGGAATGATGTTGGGCGTTTGGAACAGAGGACTATTAGAGATTTCAATAGACCTGATCAGTTTTATGCAAATAGAGCTGCAATCCGCCCTCCTGTCATTCCGAGGAATGACTTTGAAGTGAAGCCTGATTATTACCAGCTAGTAGGACAGCACCCTTTCCATGGTCTTCCACATGAGCATCATATGGATCACATAGAGAGGTTTGAGGATTTGGCTTCAAGTGTCAAGGCTAATGGAGTTAGCAATGACTTCCTGTTCTGCAAGCTGTTTCCTTATTCTCTTGGAGGAGATGCAGCTTATTGGCTGAAACAACTAGAGCCGGGCTCTTTGACTGATAACAAGATTTTTGATCTAGGGTGATGCAATGCAACAGGAGGTTATCAAAACTCAAGCAGCACTTAGTTGTAGTACAATGCAAGAGGAATCAATCCAATCCTAGGAGCTAGAAAGTTCAATGATAATGCAAGGATCGAGTAAAGCTAGGCAAATGATGAATGGTTTTGTAAAAATCCTAAAAACTAAATGCAACGACTAAATGCAAGGCAAAACTATTTTAAAATTACCAGGAATTAGTGAACTACCACAACGAACAAATAAAATGATTAAAATGCAAAGCTATGAATTTATAAAAATCGACTAGTGGATCGACCACACGATCGACTACTAGATCGAGCAACAACAATCGATCTCGTCTAAATTTTCAAATGCAACGAAACTAATGACCAGGATGCAACAGGTAACAAGCGAATGACTAGCAAAGATATAAGAATACTAAGAAAGAGGGTCTAGGGTTGAGATTCACGTTTAGGGGTTTCAAAGGTTCATTCTCTCCTCCAGACCCATGGCGTTTGGCAAAAAAAGAGATTGAAGGGCAAGGAAATCAGATTTCAAACACGCAGCTTAACTAGTCCCCTAAACTACCTTGGCGTTTGGGAAAGGGTAACTAGTCTCTAGGATGCGATTTTCAGAGATCTCTGGATCCTGTCAAGGTAAGAGGTCTCTCTGATCATAAAGATCTTGGCGTGAGACTCCATAAGCCTTAAGAACTCGGCATCCTAGAAGAGAAAGCCATTAAGAACAAGAAAACACCAAACATGAAAACCTTTTCGACCCCTTTGAATCCTCTCAACCCTAAAACCCGATGAATCTACTCACTACACATTAAGTAAACCAAGCAAAGCATGAAAGATGAAACGATAAACATGAAAAACGATGGATTAAACTTAAAGCGATTCAAAGATTCAAGCACAAGGCTTCAAGGTCTAACAATGGCAAAATCGCCTTCGAACAGAGAGAAAAAGATAAAAAGATAAAAATGAAAGCATCTCTCCCAAAAGCATGCTCGCCGCCTTGCCAAAACAGGCCAAACAGCTCGATGGTCCCCCCTTCGTTAGCGGCCAAAAGCGGTTAAAGTACACTGAGAACGACTTCGAGATCGAGCGTCTCTCTCGATCATTTTCAGACATCGTGCCTTCAGATCGATATGTGTCTCGATCTTCCTCGGTGGATCGAGTGCATCGTTCGATCTTGGAGTCGATCTTTGGAGGATCGAGTGGTGGACTCGATCTGGCTCTCGCTCTGCATGGCGTCATTCACGTCCGTACTCCTTGATCGATCGCTTCACTCGATCTCCGTCTCGATCAGTTCCCTTGGATCAGCTGGACTACTCGATCTTCTGGTCGATCACATCTAGATCGACCGGCCATGCTCGAACCTCCTCTCGATCTCTGGTCCTTAGCAAGCATTCCCGAATTTTCCAAGTCCCACGAACTTTCTCACGAGCCTCAACACATCCACGAACCATCCAAGACTCCAAAGTAGCTGAAAACAACCTGTATGCGATGCAAAATGCAAGAAATATGCATATGCTGGCGCAAGATCACTTAAGTATTCATTCACAATCACAGGATAGGTTTCGTTAAGCCCTAAGAAAGCATACCTTAGCTCTTTTGGGAGCTCCTTAAGGCCCACCTTTGGGGCTAACAGCTCGCTCCAATCATCCTCGTGGCTGTTGCTGTTGTTCTCCTCCTTGGAACCTTCTTTAGATCCCAAGACATGGCCCTTGAGGCTGCTTTCTTTAACCGCTATCCCTTTTGAAATCGAGTCGTCCAGTCAATCTTGCTGTCGATGTCGTCTAGATCGAGCAGTTTCGCTCGATTCACTCACACGATTTAGTGTGGATCGAGTGAGAGATCGAGATGCAGAGTCGATCTCCAGATTAGACCCCAAACTGATCAGAAGGCCTCTCTCGATCTTGGACTCGATTGTTTTCCTGAATCGATCACCTTCCTCGATCTCACTGTCGATTGCTGCACCGGATCGAGTTGTGCTCTCGATTGTCTTGTCGATTCGACCTCTGGATCGAGTAATGTCATCGATCTCGGAGTCGATCTCTAGGCTATCGCCTTCATCTTCTAGCACAACCTTTCTTGAATCAAGCAAGTTGATGTACTCCTGAGTCCTCTGATCCACATAACTGAACTCTCCTGGCTCCTTAGTCAATGCCAGCTTCAAATGATCCTCCTGAGCCAACTCTTCCAGCAACTCATCCGCTAAAGCATCTAACGTCTCAATGTAGAAAGCTTGCCCTTCTATCGTAGGCTTCTTCAAAACCTCATTGATATCGAAGTCTAGCCTTATATCTTTACCCAAGTGCAAGGCAATCTTCCCATTCTTGTCATCTATGATAACTCCGGCGGTGGCTAAGAAAGGTCTACCGAGAATGAGTGGATCCTTTGGTTCTTCATCCATTTCCAACACAACGAAGTCCGTAGGCACGTTTACTCCACTGATCTTCACTGGCAAGTCCTCAAGCAAACCCACTGGTAACCTCACACTTCTGTCAGCTAGTACCAACGAGATTCTACAATCCTTGAAACGGGTAAAGCCAAGCTTCTTCGCCACAGAATGAGGCATCAGATTTATACTACCTCCGAGATCACAAAGGCAACTCTTGAACTCCAAAGGACCTAAAGCGCAAGGTATAATGAAGCTTCCAGGGTCTCCTGATGTCACTACATATTGCATGCATTTTGCATACATATAAGTTAGCTTTTCATGCATTTACATCACACTTTAGGCTAGATTGCATCACTTTAGATCCTAGAGCATTCTTGCACCAGCATACGCCTGTTCCTTGCATTTTGTATCATATTCAGGTTATTTCTGTCTACTTTGGAGTCGTGGATGTTCGTGGACGTGCTGAAGCTGTTGTGGAGGTTCGTGGAACGTCGGATGTTTGCTAAGGACCAGAGATCGGGGAGCAGATCGAGCATGGCAGGTCGATCTAGATGAGATCGGCACAGAATGAGGCATCAGGAGATCCAAGGGAAATGATCGAGACGAAGATCGAGTGGAGCAATCGATCAAGTGGTACGGACGTAAATGACGCCATGCAGAGCGAGAGCCGGATCGAGTCCACCACTCGATCTAACCGAAGATCGATACAAAGATCAGATGCAACACTCGATCTGCCGAAGAAGATCGAGACCCAGATCGAGTAGAAGACACGATGTCCGAAAGTGATCGAGAGAGCCGCTCGATCCCGAAGTCGATCTCTGTCCTTTCAACCGTTTTTGGCCGCTAGCGAGGGGGGGACCATAGAGCTGTTTTCCCATTTTGGGAAGGCGGCGATGATCTTTTCCCACACTCTTTTTCATTTCTTATCTTTTTATGCTTTTTCTCTCTGGTTTTGGAGGCGATCCGCCATTGTTAGACTTTGAGCTTTGTTATTGAATATTTTGAATCGTTTAAGTTTAATCCTTCGTTCTTATGTTTATCGTTTCATTCTTCATGCTTTGCTTTGTTTATTTCATGTGTAGTGAGTAGTTTCATTTGGGTTTCGGGGTTGAGAGGATTTACGGGGTCAAAAAGGTTTTCAAGGCTTGGTGTTTTCTTGTTCTTAATGGCTTTCTTTTCTAAGATGTTGAGTTCTTAAGGCTTAAAGAGTTTCACGCCAAGATTTTTATAATCAGAGAGAGCTCTTACCTTGACAGGATCCAGAGATCTCTGAAAATCACATCTTAGAGGCTAGTTACTCTTTCCCAAACGTCATGGTAGTTTAGAGGACTAGTTAAGCCGCATGGTTGAAATCTGTTTTCCTTGCCTCTCAATCTCTTTTTCCGCCAAACGCCATGGGTCTGGAGGAGAGAATGAGAGAGTGATCCATACCACACGCAATGGATGGATCTTGTTTTGTTTGTAAGGCTTAGAGAATCTCACAAAGTGAGTAGATCTAGAGTTTTCAAACCAAGCTTGGACCTTTGAAACCCCTAACATGAATCTCAACCCTAGACCCTTCTTTCTTAGCATTCGTACATCTTCGTTAGTCATTCGCTTGATATTCGCTGCATCCTGGTCATTAGTTTCTTCATACTTGCATTTTTAGATGAGATTGATCCAAACTGCTCGATCTAGTTGTCGATCCTATGGTCGATCCACTAGTCGATTTTTGTTAAATCACAGCCTTGTATTTTAATTATTCTGTTTGTTCCTCATGGTAGTTCAATCACTCTTCGTAATTTTAAAATAGTTTTGCATTCCATTCGGTCGTTGCACTTAGTTTTTAGGATTTTCACAATATCGCCTGTCATTCGCTTAGCTTTACACTGCTCTTGCATTCTCTTTGATCTTCCTAGCTCCTAGATATGGATTGACTCTCATTTGCATACTGTACTACAACCTAAGTGTTGCATTTGAGTTTGATAGCCTCATTGCATCGTCACCCTTGCAAAGAAAAGTTGTTATCAAATGGCGCCGTTGCCATTCTAGGGGTGTTAGAAAGCATAGAGATTTGGAGCTTAGTAAAGACTAAGCTTTACTTTGTTTACGTTACTAATCTCTATACTCTCAAACGTGTTTCTTCCAGGTAAATGCATCTTCGTTCCAGGGGAGACAACCATCTACTTCAACCATTGGATAACATCCATCAACTTGGTCATTCACGGCAAAGAAGAGTACGAGAACAAGCTAGAGCTTTTGAGGAGATTGTTCAGCACGGTTTGGTGGACTTTGAAGCTATGGCTGAACACGAGCATCCAGAGGGACCTCCCCCAGCTCACGTGGCAGTGGGAAGGGGCAATGGAAACCCCCAACACGCGGCTAGACCCCCAAGGATCATTGGAGCCGGAGATGCTCCCAATACTCATCACAATACGTTTGGGATCACTCCTCCTCCTGTACAAAACAACAACTTCGAGATTAAGCCAGGTTTCATCTCTATGGTGCAAAACAACAAGTTCCACGAATTAGCAATGGAAGATCCCTTGGAGCACCTCGACAATTTCGAGCAAGTATGTGGGATGATCAAGATAAACGTCATATCCGAAGATGCTTCCAAGCTGCGTCTCTTTCCATTCTCTCTTGGAGACAAGGCTAGACATTGGGAGAAAACACTTCCTCAAGGCACTATCACTTCATGGGCCGAGTGTAAGAAGGCTTTCCTCTCAAAATTCTTCTCTAGCACCAGAACGGCAAGGCTAAGAAGCGAGATCAGCGGCTTCACGCAAAGGAATAATGAGACTTTCAATGAAGCCAAGGAATGATTCAAGGACTATACTATCCAATGTCCTCACCACGGCTTCAGCGAAGAGACTCTTCTAAGCACTATCTACCGCAGAGCTTCACCAAAGATCAGGTTGTTGCTTGACACGGCCAGTAAGGGGAACTTCCTTGGTCAAGAGGTAGAAGAAGGCATGGAGCTGATTGAGAACTTAGCGCTAAGTGACGGCAACTATGCTGAAGATTATGACCGTGCACCACGAGGTTCTGAGCTAGAGTCTCAGTAGAAAGAGTTGAAATCATTACACGAGAAGATTGACAAGTTGGTTTTGGCAAATCAGAAGCATGTTCACTTTGTTGGTGAAGCGGATTAGAGCCAAGAGGAGCTTGAGTTGAGCCATGAAGAAGCCAATTGGGTGGCGAGTCAAAACAACGACAAACCTCAAGGCTATTCACAAGGTTACAACCAGAACAACAATCTCTTATACCGCAGCACCAATGTAGCAAACCCTAAGGATTAAGTGTACCCTGCTCAGCAAGCAAAGCCTTTCGTACCCTACAACAAAGGTTTTCAGCCGAGTGGTGGCTTCCAAGGGCAAGGGCAGAACAACTTCCAAGGACAACAACAAGGAAACAAGGGTTATACGCCAATGTACCCTCCGGGCTTTGTACCTCAGCAGCAACAACCGATGCAACAACAAGGTTATCCTGTCCAAGCTATGTTCCAACAATTGATTCAAGGGCAAGCCTCTACAAACCAGATGTTTGCCGAGATGAACACTCGTCCAGACTCGTCTCTCACTGACTTCTCTACTCAGATCACCAACTTAAACAACAAGATCAAGCAGCTAGAGAAGGGGAAGGCGAGTACAAGTGGTCAGAATAGCCTACCGGGCAAGTGTGAGCAGAATCCTAAGGAATATGCCAACGCCATCACGTTAAGAAGCGGCAAAGAGCTAGCACCTACGGTTACTCCTAAGAACAACGAGGACGTTGTAATTCAAGAGGGGGAGGGTAAGCTTTCCGCTGATGATGAGATCAACTTCGACAATGTCTGGATTCAAGGGCCAAGAAGAGGAGATAAAGTGGTTGTTGAGAAGAAGGCGGAGCAAACTACTAAGGAGAAGGATGCTTATGTACCTCCACCGTATGTACCTAAACTGTGTTTTCCTGGCCATTTGAGAAGCATAGAGTCTTGTTTGAGAAGTATCTTAAGGATGTAGAGATCAAGCTACCTCTCGTGGACTGCCTTGCAATGATGCCTAAATGCGCCAAATTCTTCAAAGACACTCTCGTGAAGAAGAATAAAGAACGTAAGGAAGTGCTTGTTCTAAGTGAGGAGTGTAGTGCTGTGATACACAAGGAAATAGTCCCTAAGAAGTTGGGAGACCCTGGAAGCTTCACAATACCTTGCGCTTTAGGTCCTTTGGAGTTCAAGAGTTGCCTTTATGATCTCGGAGCTAGCATAAATCGGATGCCTCATTCCGTGGCAAGGAAAATCGGCTTTACCCGTTTCAAGGACTGTAGAATCTCGTTGGTACTAGCTGACTGGAGTGTGAGGTTACCCGTAGGATTGCTTGAGGACTTGCCAGTGAAGATCAGTGGAGTGAACGTGCCTACAGACTTCGTTGTTTTGGAAATGGATGAAGAGCCAAAGGATCCACTCATTCTCGGTAGACCTTTCTTAGCTACCGCCAGAGCCATAATAGACGTCAAGAACGGGAAGATTGCCTTGCACTTTGGTAAAGATATAAGGCTAGACTTCGAAATCAATAAGGTTTTGAAAAAACCTACGATAGAAGGGCAAGCTTTCTACATTGATACTTTGGATGCCTTAGCGGATGAGTTGCTGGAAGAGCTGGCTCAGGAAGATCATTTGAAGCTGGCATTGACTAAGGAGCCAGGAGAGTTTGGTAATGTGGATCAGAGGACTCAGGAGTACGTCAACTTGCTTGATTCGAGGAAACTTGTGCTTGAAGATGTAGGCGTTTGCCTAGAGATCGACTCCAAGATTGATGACATTACTCGATCCAGGGGTCAAATCGACAAGACAATTGAGAGCACAACTCGATCCGGTGCAGAAATCGACAGTCAGATCGAGCAATGTGATCGATCCATGAAAAGAGTCGAGTCCGAGATCGAGAAAGGCCTTCCGATCAATTTGAGGTTCAATCCGGAGATCGACTTACCGTCTCGATCTCTCACTCGATCCACATTAAATCGAGTGAGTGAATCAAGAGATACTGCTCGATCTAGACGACATCGAGAGCAAGATCGACCCGACGACTCTATTTCAGAAGGGATAGAGGTTGGAGAAAGCAGCCTCAAGGGCCAGATCTCGAGTTCTAAGGAAGGTTCTAAGAAGGAGAACAACAGCAACAGCCACGAGGATGATTGGAGCGAGCTGTTAGCCCCAAAGGTGGACCTTAAGGAGCTCCCAAAAGGGCTAAGGTATGCTTTCTTAGGGCTTAACGGAACCTATCATGTGATTGCGAATGAAAACTTGAGTGATGATGAGTTGCAATCACTCTTAACTAAGTTGAGAAAGTATAGGAAGGCCATTGGGTACTCTCTATGTGACATCAAGGGCCTTTCACCAATGCTTTGCACTCATAGGATTCACTTGGATAATGAGAACGCCTCTTCTATAGAACATCAGAGGCGTTTGAATCCAAATTTGAAAGAGGTTGTCAAGAAGGAGATTCTTAAGCTTTTAGAGGCTGACGTGATCTATCCCAAAAGTGGGTTTCTCCCGTACACGTGGTGCCTAAGAAGGGAGGGATCACGGTCGTTAAGAATGACAAAGATGAGCTTATACCTACTAGGACTATTACTGGACACCGTATGTGTATTGACTATAGGAAGCTTAATCTTGCTACTAGAAATGATCATTTTCCCTTGCCTTTTATTGATCAAATGCTTGAAAGACTTGCTAATCACCCCTACTATTGCTTTCTTGATGAATATAGTGAATTTTTCCAAATACCAATCCATCCCAACGATCAAGGAGAAGACGACCTTTACATGCCCTTATGGTACCTTCGCGTATCGAAGGATGCCATTCGGGTTGTGTAACGCACCGGCTACGTTTCAGCGGTGTATGATGTCGATCTTCTCCGATCTAATAGAAGAGATGGTAGAGGTGTTTATGGATGACTTCTCGGTCTATGGTGCGTCCTTTTCTGCGTGTTTGTTGAATCTTTGCAGGGTTTTAAAACGTTGTGAGGAGACAAACTTGGTGCTCAACTGGGAAAAATGCCACTTCATGGTTAAGGCGGGGATAGTGCTTGGACATATGATATCAGAGAAGGGTATTGAAGTCGACAAAGCAAAGATTGATGTTATGACAAGCCTTGAGCCGCCAGCTAACGTAAAAGGGGTGAGAAGCTTCTTGGGACACGCCGGCTTCTACAGGCGTTTCAATAAAGACTTCTCTAAGATTGCACACCCTCACACTCGGCTGTTGTGCAAGGAGGCCGAATTCGTCTTTGATGAGGAGTGTTTGGAAGCTTTTGTGACAATCAAGGAAGCCCTAGTATCCGCGCCTATAGTGCAAGCACCATATTGGACTCTCCCATTCGAGATTATGTGCGATGCTAGTGACTACGCCGTGGGAGCTGTTCTAGGCTAAAGGAATGATAAGAAGCTGCACGTGATATACTATGCTTCAAGAACCTTGGATGACACGCAAACGAGGTACACCACTACTGAGAAGGAGCTATTGGCGGTTGTATTTGCCTTTGAGATGTTCGGAGCTTACCTCGTGGGTTCCAAGACCATAGTTTACACATATCACGCAGCTTTGCGCTACATCTATTCCAAGAAGGACACTAAGCCGAGGCTTTTGAGATGGATCCTTTTACTCCAGGAGTTTGACATGGAGATCAAAGACAAGAAAGGAATAGAGAACGGCATTGCTGACCACCTTTCTCGGTTAAGGATCAACGAGTCTCTCCCTTTAGACGATTCTCTCCCCGAGGAACAACTCATGGCGATCCCTACGGCTGTTTGTGGGAGCTTAGAGGGGCGGTTTGAGGAAGTTCTGAGCTTCAAGGAGGAAGATCTTCCCTGGTACGCGGATATTGTGAACTACTTGGCATGTGGTGAGGAGCCGTCGCATCTTGACAACTACCATTGGAAGAAGCTCATGAGAGACGTGAGCCACTACTATTGGGATGACCCCTACCTGTACAAAAGTGGCGTAGACAGTTTATACCGGAGGTCTGTTACGAAAGAAGAAGCCAAAGACATTCTCTTTCACTGCCATGGCTCTTCCTATGGTGGACACTTTGCTTCGTTCAAGACTGCTACGAAAGTGTTGCAAGCTGGCTTCTGGTGGCCGTCTATCTTCAAGGATGCACACGAGTTTGTGAAGAGCTGTGAGGCATGTCAACGAGCAGGGAATATCACTAAGAGGAACGAGATGCCTCAAGTGCCTATCTTCGAGGTAGATGTCTTTGACGCGTGGGGCATATACTTCATGGGGCCGTTTCCTTCATCATACGGCAACAAGTTCATACTGGTAGCTGTAGACTACGTCTCTAAGTGGGTTGAGGCCATTGCTTCCCCAACAAACGTCTCTAAGGTGGTTATCAAGCTCTTTAAGAGCATTATTTTTCCGAGGTTTGGAGTTCCCAAGGTGGTGATAAGTGACGGAGGGAGCCATTTCATCAACAAGCTGTTTGAAAATCTGCTAAAGAAGTATGGTGTGAAGCATAAGGTAGCTACGCCTTATCATCCTCAAACGAGTGGCCAAGTAGAGGTCTCTAACCGTCAGATCAAGGCGATACTCGAAAGAACAGTTGGGACTACTCGGAAGGACTGGGCTATGAAGTTAGATGACGCTTTGTGGGCATACCGGACTGCCTTCAAGACGCCTATTGGTACCACTCCCTTCACTCTTCTCTACGGTAAAAGCTGTCACCTTCCTGTTGAGCTGGAGCATAGGGCGTTGTGGGCTGTGAAGCAGCTGAATTTTGATCTGAAGACGGCTCAGGAGAAGCGTTTGATCCAACTACACGAGCTTGATGAGCTAAGGCTGGATGCCTACGAAAGCGCTCGGATCTACAAGGAACGTACCAAGGCTGCTCATGACAAGAAGCTGGTACCTAAGGAGCTTAAGGAAGGGAGTTTGGTGCTGCTTTACATCTCGAGGCTCAAGCTCTTTCCAGGAAAGCTGAAGTCACGGTGGAGCGGTCCTTATGAGATCAAGGAAGTACTACCTTACGGGGCTGTCACGTTGGTCGGCAAGAGTGGAGATGCATTCACAGTGAACATGCACAGAGTTAAGCCGTACATAGCGAGTGCATTTGACAAGGAGAGCACCTCAATGCTTCTCCAAGACCCACCATCTGCCTAAACCAAGTAAAGTCTAGCTAAAGACGTTAAAGAAAGCGCACTTGGGAGGCATTCCCATGTCTATCTTGTACATATTTTTACTTTATTTCTTTTTCCAGTTTTATGTTTTTGTCTTGTGAGTGTGTAGGAAAAAGTATGGGAGACCCAAGCCATGATCCGAGTTCCAAAATGAGTAAGAAAGGGGCGTATATGAGCTAGAGATCGAGTGCTAGATCGACTCATCCTGGCTCGATCTTAGCTAGATCGATCGATCAA
Organism: Thlaspi arvense; assembly: GCA_911865555.2. Taxonomy (NCBI): domain Eukaryota; kingdom Viridiplantae; phylum Streptophyta; class Magnoliopsida; order Brassicales; family Brassicaceae; genus Thlaspi; species Thlaspi arvense. Next base: position 21,736,261 of record OU466860.2, read on the forward strand.
AAAAATGGATCGACTGATCTATTTTCTCTCGGGAAAGTCCCTCATAGACAGATCGATTAGTCAACTCGATCCACCACTCGATCCAAGCTGAATCAACCCCTGAATCGATAGCATGGCTCGATTACGAGGGCTTAGTCGCGATTTCAAAAACTCAAGGAACGAGAGAGCCAATCGATCCACGGCTCGATTCAAATCGAATCGTGTCCTAAATCGAGTGACCCTCTCGATCCAAGCCATTATGGGCATGAGATCGAGTCCTAGATCAACCAAAGGGACTCGATCTCGTGCCGAGGTAACATTTTCTTTCCCTCATTTATTCTTTTCCCTCCAGTTTATAAATTCAAAACTTGGTCAAGGCAAGCATCTTTGACCATGAAAGATGTGCCTTGACCAAGACTTTTGTCAGAAAACCACTTCTTTTACCCATAGTTTTGTTTCTTGTTAGCCTTTAAATGTTTTTAACAACTTCACACTCTCTCATTCTTGTTTTCTCAAACTTTTAAGCAAGGAGAGTGAAAGTTATTTGTTCCTAAATGCTAGCAAGTTTCTTTAACAATCTTTGCTAAATGTATTTTTAGATATTTGATAAAAACCTTTAGGAAAATCTCCTTTTATTTCGCAATTGGTTGTTTTAGATGCTAGGGCGGTTTTGGATTTTTAAAAGTTAGCAACATTCAACCGGCGCGTCTCTCTCTTCAAGAGCCAGGCTCCAAAGGCAAAGCCGTAGCATCTAGCTCCTCTGGAACATCCTCAAGTTCCAGCCGAGACTAGACCCGAGGTAACAACCTTCTTCCATTGTATATACCGCTCATGTTTGCTTCTTTTTGCTTTGTGTTTTGGTGCTCCTTTAAATTTGTTTGCCACTGGGACGGTGTCAAGCAAGTTTGGGGGAGTGTGTGTGTGGTTTGACATGTTTATTCTGATCTTATTTTCCCTTTAGCATCCTTGAGTCTTCATTGCATGAAAAATTGGTAAAATTTTTTTAAAAATTCATGTAGTTGCATTCATCTCATTAAGCATCTTAGGATTGAGTCTAGAATCTTAAAGCATCTAGGTTGTTCATATTCGCATAAGGGTTAAAGATTTTCTTAAAAAGGTGTTTTAAACTCATGCATTGTTTCAATGCCCTAGTTAGTAGTTCTCTAATTCTTTGCTCATACTTTGAAAGTAAGTGCTTACCATGCTTGGATCACTTGCTATGATTTTCGTGACTTGAATTGAACTCCATGATTTGAAACTTGTCCTAATAAGTGAAAACCTTTATCTAAAATTTCAATTATCATCCTTATGCATTTGAAAATGAACACATGGATTTTAAAATATTTAGGCTCTCTTCTTCCTTCTACCACTCTTTGTGAGCCTAAGTAGAACTCCCACCTTGACCCTTACCTTTCTTTGAAGCCAAGTTTTTATGTGTGACATCATTGTAAGGCCTTTTCCCGGTCTGAACTTAGCATAAAGTGTTAAGTTTAGGCGACATGATTAGGTTCTCATATGTTTGCTAGCTTTGCATTTTGAACCTAGACTTAGACTTAGAATAAGTTTGGGGGTTTAAGGGGTTGTTTTCATGTTTATATGCTCTCGGTTTCAAAAGAGTTTGGTATTTGAAAGAAAGAAACGTATTGTTTTGCACCATTGAGATGAAACCCAGCTTAATCTCGAAGTTTTTGTTCTGTACAGGAGGAGGAGTGATCCCAAACCTATTGTGATGAGTATTGGGAGCATCTCCGGCTCCTATGATCCTTGGGGGTCTAGCCGCGTGTTGTGGGTTTCCATTACCCCTTCCCACTGCCCCGTGAGCTGGAGGAGATCCCTCTGGATGCTCTTGCTCGGCCATAGCTTCAAAGTCAACCAAACCGTGCTGAACAATCTCCTCAAAAGCCCTGGCTTGCTCTCGTACTCTTCTTTGTCGTGAATGACCAAGTTGATGAATGTTGTCCAAGGGTTGAACTAGATTGTTGTCTCCCCTTGAACGAAGATTCATGTACCTGAAAGACACACGTTTGAGAGTAGAGAAATTAGTAACTTAAACAAAGTAAATGCTTAGTCTTTACTAAACCCAAAATCTCAATGCTTTCTAAACACTCCTAGAATGGCAACAACGCCATTTGATAACAAGATTTTTGATCTAGGATGATGCAATGCAACAGGAGGTTATCAAAACACAAGCAGCACTTAGTTGTAGTACAATGCAAGAGGAATCAATCCAATCCTAGGAGCTAGAAAGTTCAATGAGAATGCAAGGATCGAGTAAAGCTAGGCAAATGATGAACAGTTTTGTAAAAATCCTAAAAACTAAATGCAATGACTAAATGCAAGGCAAATCTATTTTAAAATTACCAGGAATGAGTGAACTACCACGACGAACAAACAAAATGATTAAAATGCAAAGCTATGAATTTATAAAAATCGACTAGTGGATCGACCACGTGATTGACCACTAGATCGAGCAACAACGATCGATCTCGTCTAAAAGTTCAAATGCAACGAAACAAATGACCAGGATGCAACAGGTAACAAGCGAATGACTAGCAAAGATGTAAGAATACTAAGAAAGAGGGTCTAGGGTTGAGATTCACGTTCAGGGGTTTCAAAGGTTCAAGCTTGGTTTGAAAACTCTAGATCTACTCACTTTGTGAGGTTCTCTATGCCTTGAAAACAAAATAAGATCCATCCATGGCGTGTGGTTTGGATCACTCCTTCATTCTCCCCTCCAGACCCATGGCGTTTGGCGAAAAAAGATATTGAAGGGCAAGGAAATCAGATTTCAAACACGCGGCTTAACTAGTCCCCTAAACTACTTGGCATTTGGGAAAGGGTAACTAGTCTCTAGGATGCGATTTTCAGAGATCTCTGGATCCTGTCAAGGTAAGAGCTCTCTCTGATCATAAAGATCTTGGCGTGAGACTCTTTAAGCCTTAAGAACTCGGCATCGTAGAAGAGAAAGCCATTAAAAACAAGAAAACACCAAACTTGAAAACCTATTCGACCCCTTTTAATCCTCAACCCCAAAACCTGATGAAACTACTCACAACACATTAAGTAAACCAAGCAAAGCATGAAAGATGAAATGATAAACATGAAAAACGATGGATTAAACTTAAAGCGATTCAAACATTCAAGCACAAGGCTTCAAGGTCTAACAATGGCCAAATCGCCTTCGAACAGAGAGAAAAAGATAAAAAAGATAAAAAAGATAAAAATGAAAGCGTCTCTCCCAAAAGCATGCTCGCCGCCTTGCCAAAACAGGCCAAACAGCTCGATGGTCCCCCCTTCGCTAGCTGCCAAAAGCGCTTAAAGTACACTGAGATCGACTTCGAGATCGAGCGTTCTCTCGATCATTTTCAGACATCGTGCCTTCAGCTCGATCTGTGTCTCGATCTTCCTCGGTGGATCGAGTGCTTCGTTCGATCTTGGAGTCCATTTTTGGAGGATCGAGTGGTGGACTCGATCTGGCTCTCGCTCTGCATGGCGTCATTCACATCCGTACTCCTTGATCGATCGCTTCACTCGATCTCCGTCTCAATCAGTTCCCTTAGATCGGCTGGACTACTCGATCTTCTGGTCGATCTCATCTAGATCGACCGGCTATGCTCGAACCTCCAAGTCCCACGAACTTCCTCACGAGCCTCAACACATCCACGAACCCTCCAAGACTCCAAAGTAGCCGAAACAACCTGTATGCGATGAAAAATGCAAGAAATATGCATATGCTGGTGCAAGAACGCTCTAGGACCTAAAGTGATGCAAACTAACCTAAAATGCAATATATATGCGTGAGAAACTAACTTATGTGTATGCAAAATGCATGGAATATGCAGCTATATCATTGACTACTTGGGAGAACACCAAGAACACATTCCTCAACAATTTCTTTGATGATGCAAGGTCTGAAGAGTTTAGAACAAAAATTGCCACCTTCTCTCAAGGACCAGCATAAGCTTTCAAGACTGCTTGGTTGAGATTCAGGTCATATCAGAGGGACTGTCCACATCATGGTTTCAATCAGGTGCAGCTACTTGGCATTTTCTTCAGAGGCTGACTGGAAGTATCAGATGGCGTTGGATGCTGCTAGCAATGGGAACTTCAACACCATGATTCCAGCAGATGCAATCACATTGATTGAGAACTTGGCATCTAGCAATAGTACCAAGAATGCAGACTTTGAGAGGAAGAAGCTTGCTGGAAGTGTGGATAGTAATCAGTTTGCAGCAGAAGTGAAGGCTATGTTGGATTCTGTGCATAGCCTTCTGGTGGATAAGAAACCTGTCCAAATTGCTGATTAAGTGAAGCAATTCGAACCAGCTGAGGAAGAAGCTGTTAACTTCACCAATGGAGATTGTTTTCAAGGTCAAAGGTTTGGCAATTACCAGAAGCCTTTTCAGAGCAACAATTTCACTAGGAACTATGGTTCCTCTTCTTATCAGCCACCTCGTGCACCATCAACCTCAAGTAAGATGGAAGCTATGCTTGAACAGCTGCTAGAGGGTCAGCAGAAGATCACAGTGGACTTTAATGGGAAGATTGATGCCTTGTACACTAATTTGAATGGGAAGTTTGAGTCTTTGAACACCCATGTCAAGAAAATGGATTCTCAAGTTGCCCAAACTGCTGAGTCTATCAAGAGACAAGAAGGTTTTCTTTCTGGAAAGACTGATACTAATCCAAAGCATTATGTCAATGTCATTACAGTGAGAAATGCAAATGAGGTGAATCCAGTGGTGAAAAGTTGTCTTACTGCAGAAATACCCGTGCAAAATTTGGGCGATTTTGGGTGTGCAGATCCCGTGTCAATCGACACACAGGAGGGGTGTCGATCGACACCCGTGCAAATTTTGTGCACTTCGAATTCTGACGAAGAGTTATCGATCAGGATCGACACGGATCGATGCAGAAGGTCGACACAAGGTCATGATGTCGATCGACACCCTATTCGAAGCGTGCAAAAACTGGGCAGTGACGTGCAAAAATTGGGCACCGTTATGGAAACCAAACCTCAACATGATTGTATCATAGAACGTGATATATCATGGTTTTTGCTGGTTTTTGACCATGATATAAGTCTTGTTTATAGAGTCTTTTTGGTATTTTTCGAGTCCTATAGAGTCTTTGCAGGTTTAGGTACGTATGGAGCATAATTGTGGATTATGGAACCTTTTGGAGCTATACTGAAGTTGTTGCTGAAAAGACCAAGTCGCAGGGCATTAAAGAGCAAGGTGTCGATCGACACCCACCTCTTGGTGTCGATCGACACCGATCGTGGTTGCGAAGAAGTGTTAATTCTCATTAAAAGAAATTGCAACTTGGCCCAGAAGTTTCCCACTATTTGCACTTTTGCCCCATTTCGTGTTTAGACTTGTATTTAGGTTTTTCGAAGCCATTGTTAGCGAGGTATTCTGAGAATTATTGAGACAAAGAGAGAGATTAGATTTAGAGCTTTTGGGGAGACAAATCCATATTCTGTAGAGAAGAATTTCGGACCCCTTTAATCTTTTACTCTATTTTCTTAATGCAATATTATTCAGTCATGATCTGTGTTTCACTTGCTATGTCTGAGTAATCTGCTAGTTAGGTTTTGGGTTATTCAAAGGTTGATAATGAATTGTTAGAACTACAAAACTGGAAGGATAAATCATTTGGTTCTTCATCTTGATTGCTTTAATACTGGTTTTAAGATTGATCACCTAGAAATCAGATCTTAGGTTGTTTAATAGATGTGGAAACATTGTTAATAACCAGAACTATCTTAGATGAATAAAATAATTAGTTGCAAAGGAATTTGAACTAGTGGTTTTGTGAACTTATCGAACCTGATCTATAATGCATGTTTAGGTTGTTAAAGTTTGCAAAGGAATTTGGAATTCTGGAATCTGATCATAGTTAATCTCTGCGATGGAAGTCGATTGGTTTTACACTAGTGTTTCGAGTTATAGAACGGTTTTAATAAATATTCCTTTCAGTCTGTGGTCTTTGATTTATGTCAATCTGTGAATTTCCCATTGCCTAGCGCTTGTCTCTATTGATTTTAAGGACCAACAAACCATCCTGATCTCATTGATTTCGCTAATATCTTAGTTTTATTTTAGTACCTACTGCTTAGCTTTATTTGAATCTAAAATCTGTTGAGTGATAGTCTCAAGTCCTTGTGGATTCGATCCCTAAGTACTACCGTGATCTCTTAATTTGAGAGAGTAGCTCTAAGGGTTAACTTGAGCATATCAAATTTTGGCGCCGTTGCCGGGGACTTAGATATCGCTTTTCGTATTAGAATTTTGACTAAGTTTTTATTTTCTGTTTACTAACTTCTTTCACTTTTCTGTTGTCTGTTTCAGGTGCATGCATAATCGTAGTACCAGGAGCAACAAAGACAAAGAACTTGTGACTTTAGGCATCGACGAACTCGCCAAGCTAGAGAGAACCATCAGGAAAGCCAAAAAGCAGACTAAAATGGTTGGACCACTTGTTCTAAGGACAGATGCTGAAGGTCATTTAGTTGACAGAGAAGGGAGCAGAAGGAATGAGGATGGGCAGAGGATAGATGACAATGGCGTTGTAATTGAGGAGTAGAATGTACAACAGCAAGCTGCTGGAGATGCTGCTGGGCGTCATCCACAGAGGACTCTGGGAGATTACAACAGGCCAGATCAGTTCTATGCAAATAGAGCTGCAATCCGCCCACCTGCCTTTCAGAGGAATGACTTTGAGCTGAAACCCAGTTACTATCAGCTTGTAAGTCAGCATCCTTTCTATGGGCTTCCACATGAACACCCAATGGACCACATTGAGAAGTTTGAAGACCTGGCTTCAAGTGTTAAAGCCAATGGAGTCACCAATGACTTCCTATTTTGCAAGCTTTTCCCTCACTCTTTGGAAGGAGATGCAGCACATTGGCTCAAACAGCTGGCACCTGCTTCTTTGACTACATGGGAGGACACTAAATCTGCTTTCCTCAACAACTTCTATGATGATACAAGGTCAGAAGAGTTGAGGAGAAACATCGCCACATTCTCCCAAGGTCCAACAGAAGCTTTTAAAGCAGCACGGGTTAGATTTAAGTTGTACCAAAGGGACTACCCACATCATGGATTTAATGAAGTACAACTGCTGGGAATCTTTTTCAGAGGTGTTGACTGGAAATACCAGATGGCTCTGGATGCAGCAAGCAATGGGAACTTCAACACAAGAGTCCCAGCTGATGCCATCAAGTTGATAGAGAACCTAGCTTCCAGCAACACAAAGAATGCTGATTTTGAGAGACAGAAAAACGCTGGGGGTGGAGGAAGTAATCAGTTTGTTGCTGAGATGAAAGCCAAGTTGGACTCTGTGCATAATCTCCTGGTTGGGAAGAAGTCTGTTCAGTTTGCTGCTGAGGTTGAGACATTTGAGCCAGTTGAGGAGTTTGAAGAAGAAGATGTCAACTACATCAATGAAGCTGGTTTCCAAGGACAAAGGTACAACAATCAGCAAGGAAACGGAGGATTCAGTGGGAATATGCAGAGAAACAACTTCACAGGAAACCAGAGTTCTACTGGCTACACTCCCAAGCCTCAGTTTCAGAAGTCTGAGTACTAGAAGCCTTATCAGAACAGCAACTTCAACAGGAACTATGGTTCCTCATCCTATCAGCCTGCACCAGCACCATCAGCTTCAAGCAAAATGGAACCCATGCTTGAACAGTTCTTAGAAGGTCAGCAAAAGATTACAGTTGACTTCAATGGCAAGATTGACGCCCTGTATCAAGATCTGAATAGGAAAATCGAAGTTCTGAACACTCATGTGAAGACTTTGGATACTCAAGTGGCTCAAACTGCTGGGGCTGTGAAAAGACAGGATGGATTCCTTCCAGGAAGGACATACACCAATCCAAGACACTCTGTTAACGCCATTACGCTGAGGAGTGGAAAGAATCTGCAAGCAGTGCAGAATAAGGGCTTTAGTACATAAGGTTTTGAGCAGCTGCAGGAGTTTGAAGATGAAAATTTCAAAAATTTCAAAGGGTGTCGAACGACACCAACCCCTCAGTGTCGATCGACACCAGAGGAAATTCGCAACTCCTCGACTCGAAGCGAACGGATATCGACCGAGGTCGACAAGCTGCCCGACACCAGATCGACACAACTCTCAGGAACTAGTGTCGATCGACACCCACCCCCTGGTGCCGATCGACGCCCACCACAGAAGCAAACTCCAAGTTCTCAGACTCCAGAAAGTGCAGAAGAAAGGGTCTACAAGCCAAAGGTGCCTTATCCAATGAACCAGAGGAAGTCTAAATAGGAACTGGAGGATGCTAGGATCAAAGCTATCATGGATAAGCTTGTGGTTGAAATCCCTTTGATAGATGCCATAAGGACTACACCTGTGATAAAGAGATATGTGAAAAGGATGATGACCAAGAATTTGGGGCTGGAACAAGGAACAATGATGATTTCAGAGCAAGTGAGTGCAGTGATTCAGAATAAGATACCAGAGAAGCTGGCTGATCCTGGGAGTTTTGTTCTGGATTGCACAATCTTTTCTGAAAGGTTTGAGAGGTCATTATGTGATCTAGGGTAAGTGTCAACCTGATGCCTCACTTAGTTGCTGTCAGTTTAGGTATGACTGACTTCCAGCCAACCAGAATATCTCTTATCCTAGCAGACAGGTCTGTGAGGATTCCTGAAGGCATTTTAGAAGATCTACCAGTCAAAGTGTGAGACTGCATGATTCCCACAGACTTTGTGGTTCTGGCTTATGGTGAAGAACCAAAGGATCCCTTGATATTGGGAAGACCATTTCTGGCTACTGCATGCGCCATCATCGATGTCAGGAGAATTGCTCTGAATGTGGGCGATTTGGTGATGCATTTTGACATGGACAAGTTGATGCAGAGGCCAACAATAGATGGCCACACATTCTATGTGGACTCTCTAACCAGTCTTGCAGAAGAAATCTTCCAAGAGATGCATCATGCAGACCCTTTGGAGAGGGCATTGACAGTTTCTGCAGAATCAACAGAGCATCTAGACAACATTGCTTCTGGGTATGTCAAGATAATGGATGCAAATGAGCAAGTCATGCAGCTGGTTGCACAACAAGAGCTGGTTGGGACATCTGTAAAAGCTGCAAAGCTAGGTGATTGGAGTGAAGAAAAAGCTCCCAAAATCGAACTCAAACAGCTTCCTGCAGGTCTAAGGTATGCCTTTCTAGGACCTAACTCTACTTATCCTGTCATAGTTAGTGCTACCTTAAACAATGCAGAGCTCACCTTACTGCTAAGCAAGCTGCGCACTTTTCGCAAGGCTCTTGGCTATTCTCTTGATGACATTTCAGGTATCTCTCCAGAGTTGTGCATGCACAGGATACATCTTGAGGATGAGTCGAAGTCGTCAATCGAGAACCAGAGGAGGCTGAATCCGAACTTACAAGATATGGTGAAGAAGGAGATCATGAAGCTTTTGGCTGCTGGGATCATTTACCCGATTTCAGACAGCACTTGGGTCAGTCCAGTACATGTGGTTCCCAAGAAGGGAGGAGTGACAGTGGTGAAAAATGAGACGAATGAGCTAATCCCCACAAGGACCATCACTGGGCACAGGATGTGTATTGACTACAGGAAGCTCAACTCTGCTACAAGAAAGGATCACTTCCCACTGCCATTCATTGATCAGATGCTGGAGAGGTTAGCGAATCACTCCAATTACTGCTTCCTGGATGGCTACTCTGGCTTCTTTCAGATCCCCATCCACCCAGATGATCAGGAGAAGACTACATTCACTTGTCCTTATGGTACATTTGCATATCGCAGAATGCCATTTGGACTTTGTAATGCTCCTGCGACATTCCAGAGATGCATGCTGTCCATCTTCACAGACATGATTGAGAAGTATATGGAGGTCTTCATGGATGACTTCTCAGTGTATGGATCATCTTTTAAGGACTGCCTTGACAACCTCTGTCAAGTGCTCGCTAGGTGTGAAGAAAAGCATCTAGTTCTGAACTGGGAAAAATGCCATTTTATGGTCAGAGATGGGATTGTGCTTGGGCATCGAGTTTCTGGAGAGTGTATTGAGGTAGACAGAGCCAAGATCGAAGTGATGACAAGTTTACAGCCTCCAGATTGTGTGAAGTCAGTCAGGAGCTTTCTCGGACATGCTGGATTTTACAGAAGGTTCATTAAGGATTTCAGTAAGATTGCAAGACCACTCACAGCTCTGCTTTGCAAGGATTTGAAGTTTGAATTTACTGAAGAATGTTATTTAACCTTCTAGCAAATCAAGCAGGCTTTAGTAAGTGCCTCTATTGTACAACCTCCTGATTGGGATCTAACATTTGAGGTGATGTGTGATGCTTCAGACTTTGCAGTGGGCGCAATATTGGGTCAGAGAAAAGACAAGAAGCTTCATGCAATCTACTATGCAAGCAGAACACTGGATGATGCCCAAAAGAACTATGCAACTACAGAGAAGGAATTGTTGGCTGTAGTATTTGCATTTGAGAAGTTCAGACAGTACCTGGTTGGATCTAAGGTAATTGTGCACACTGATCACTCTGCTCTCAAGTTCTTGATGCAAAAGAAAGATGCAAAATCAAGACTGCTGAGATGGATTTTGTTGCTTCAAGAATTTGACATTGAAATAAGAGACAAGAAAGGGGTTGAGAATGGAGTAGCAGACCATCTCTCAAGGATTAGAATTGAAGATAACGTCCCCATTGATGATTTCCAGCCGGAGGAGAAGATATGTCTCATTGAGGCAAGATTGCAGACTTCGGATACAGATGCACTGCAGTTTTCTCGAACTGCAAACAGGGTGTCGATCGACACCCACCACTTGATGTCGATCGACACCAATCTTGACGCAGGCCATAATCAACCAGGATCGAGATCTCTTTCGCCACCCAGGTCATTGCTACCTAGTCTCGGTCGACACACCCCATATGGTGTCGATCGACACCAGTCCTGAACTGCAACTAAGCTTCAACAGATCCTGCGTGATGTTTTATCTCAGCCTATCTTCACAGTTGCAACCTCTTCTAGGCCTTGATATGCTGATATTGCCAACTACCTAGCTGCAGACGAGGTCCCTGACACTCTCAAAGGGTATGAGAAGAAGAAATTTATGAGGGAACTAAGGAGATATTACTGGATGAACCATGCCTGTACAAGTACTATTCAGATGGAATCTACAGAAGATGTCTTGCAGAAACTGAGGTTCAGAATGTGCTTTTCCACTGTCATGGCTCTTAGTATGCATGACACTTTGCTACCTTTAAGACTGTCTCCAAGGTTCTACAAGCAGGATTCTGGTGGCCTACAATGTTCAAGGATGCTCAGACATTCATCTCACAATGTGATGTCTGCCAAAGGAGAGGGAAGATCAGTAGAAGACATGAGATGCCACAGAACTTCATACTTGAAGTTGAAGTTTTTGACTGCTGGGGTATAGATTTCATGGGACCTTTTCCTTCATCCTATGGGAACAAATACATCCTGGTTGCAGTGGATTATGTCTCCAAATGGGTAGAAGCAATCGCCAGTCCACACAATGATGCTGCAGTGGTCCTGAAGTTGTTCAAAACTATCATTTTCCCCAGGTTTGGAGTGCCACGGATTGTGATCAGTGATGGTGGAAAACACTTGATCAATAGAGTGTTTGAGAAGCTGCTGCACAAGTATGGAGTTCATCACAAGGTTGCTACACCTTATCACCCTCAGATAAGTGGTCAAGTTGAAGTTTCCAACAGGCAAATCAAGGAGATCCTGGAGAAGACAGTAGGGAAGACTAGAAAAGACTGGTCTGCCAAGCTAGATGCTGCACTTTGGGCCTACAGGACAGCATTCAAGATACCACTTGGCGCCACACCATTCCATTTGCTTTATGGGAAAGCATGTCACCTTCCAGTGGAGCTTGAACACAAGGCAAGTTGGGCTGTTAAGAAGATGAACTTTGACTGGAAATCTGCAGCAGAGAGGCGCCAGATACAGCTCAATGAGTTAGATGAGATCAGGCATCATGCTTATGAGAACTCAAAGCTGTACAAGGAGAAAACCAAAGCTTACCACGACAAAAAGATCCTTGCCAGACACTTTGAACCAAATGACCAGGTACTTTTGTATAACTCACGTTTACAATTATTTCCTGGAAAATTACGTTCTCGTTGGTCAGGTCCTTTCACTATCAAAGAAGCTAGACCATATAGCGCAGTTGTTCTGTCAACTCCAGAAGGCAGGGAATTTGTTGTCAATGGGCAAAGGGTGAAACATTACTGGGCGCAAACCACAATTCCCGAAGGACAGATTGTACCTTTGGCAGATGCACCCACAGCCTGATCCTGAGGACAGTCAAGCTAATGACATTAAACGAGCCTGATTCTGAATATATAACTCACTCATTTGATCTGCAAGGTATGACACTTGAAATCCTACTTTTTCAGTTCGACCCCAAGGTTTGAAACTTCCGATTTGGCCTGTTTTAGCTTGATTTAGGACTTGAATCATGCTCCTCTAGGTTGTTTAGGAAGAATTAGGCCTTGCCCTTTAGTCATAATCACTTGTTTTGCAAAATTTAGAAATTTTCGGATTGATGAAGAATTTTGCAGAACTAGGTCCGAATTTGGGGTTTTAGACTGGAATTGTTTGTGATTAGTGATCACTAAGTTGCTGGTTAGGTTTGCCATTGATGAATTAGGCCAGATTTTGACTTTTCGAAATTTCGATTTTTGGCCTGATTTTGGGATTTTTCGGTGTTCTTGGTTTTCTGCGTGCAGATGGCTCCACGAAACAGCAAACGATCACGCACGGAGACCGGAGAATCCTCCAACCCCGCACCTGCTATACCAGCTCTTCCTCCATGGCCTCGGAGAGAAGGGTTGAGGATCCCAATGGAGAGAGCTTGGGAGGATACTCCGGCGAAGGAAGTCGCAAAGCGCGATTGCATCTTCCGCGACATCAGCGAAGAGTGGGATGACTACGACACGTTGTTCTACAATGCGTGGCTCAAGATGGACTTTGTGCCAACACGGTTCGCAGATGAGGCTACATTGCACCGCCTCGGGCTCAAGGAGGAGGCTCTGCGCGTGCTGCAGAAGATTGGCTTGGGTACCATAGCGACCAAGCAGTACGATCTATACCCTGATCTAGTCCGCCAGTTCAGTGCCACAGCGAGGGTGTATTACACCAATGACATCGTGAGGAGAGCAGATGAGGGCACTCTCACATTCCTCATCAGAGGCATCAGATACAGGATCACATTTACTGAGCTCTGTACCATCTTCGGGTTCGATCCAGAGCGCACTGTCGTCTCCCTCCCGACACCGTTTCCTGACCTGCAGAGTTACTGGTCCCATTTCGGGAATGGAGTTTATGACTCCAAGCGGTCTACTCAGACTGATGTGCGCCACCCGCTGCTGCGCTACCTGGTCCGCCTTTTCTCCACTACCCTCCTGTGCAAGTCTGAGCCAGGGAAGATGAGAGTTTTTGAGCTGACTCTCCTGTATTACGGCATTGAGGATGTTCTGACAGAGGAGTACCCAGTTGACAGCGATGTCAACATGGGGGCCATTTTTGCCCATCACTTGGCTTCGCTGAAGACCAAGGCGTTCACTGGAGCTCGGGGCAAGCCCGAGAGTATTGGTAGTCTCCTCACCCCCATCTTCCGCCATTTCCGCATTGACACTTCGACTTGCAGAGTTGTGTCTGAGCGCCACCTCATTGACCTGGATTATTTGAGGAGGACACATTGGATCGCAGGAGATGAGCCACTTTGGAGCTTCGTTAGTCACACTGGTCAGCAATGCCTCATTCCGCTACCTCAGACTGCTCTAACTACACTGGAGACGGACTCCCTTAGCTTCCAGCCTGATGCTACACTGCTACGATCTGCGCCAGCTACTAGGCGTAGAGGAGGATCTTCCTGCGCTGCTGCTTCTACTGCTGAGGATGCGCCTGTTGAGAGTCATGCTGGAGGTTCCTCTCGTCACCTGTCACTACCACGTACGATGCCTTCGCCGATTGGTCCCCATACACTTCCACCGACCCTCGAGATTTCGATGGAGCAGGCCACTTTTCAGCGCTACATGGTGCAGAGTATTCAGGCATTGTGGAACGCTGTCTCGGTGATCTCCAACTGCGGTTGTGTGCACCCCCATTCACCTGATACTGAGGATGAGGACTAGTTCCTCTATGTTACCAGGTTACTTTTCGTTTTCCCTTTGTACTTTTTCATTTTCTGTTGAGTCAGTTTTGTGTCTTTGTTTTGAGTCAGTTTGTTAGCTTGGTATTTGGTTTTGAAATCTGTTTGAACTGATGAGATTATGGATTATGTTGTTGCTTTTAATTGTTTGCTTGAGTGTTCTTAACAGTCCTGACTTTGGAGAACATCAGCTAACAATCTAGCTTGCAACAAGTATACATGTTTGGGTCATCCCATTCTGTTTTCGGACAGGGTGTCGATCGACACCAACCATGTGCTGTCGATCGACACCACGCGCAATCACAGGTACCCCTTTCTCATCTATGTACAAACCGTTTCATTACCTCTTTCTACCAACTCCTTGCTTAATAACCCTGGGGACAGTGTTGTTTAAGTCTGGGGGAGGTCGTTGCTGACATTGTTTACATTGTTTTGTATTTATAGAGTCTCAAAGTTGAGTCAAAACCTGTTTTGTTGAGTCAAAATTTTTGAAATTGTCAGTTTTTCTTGGAACAAACCACAAAACATTGATGCTTATAAGAACCATTGCCACAGGTGTTGATTACAAGTCTTACTAAGTTGAAAGTCATAGGTAGATCAGTCTAGCAATGAAGGTTTAGGTTCTTAGAGAATCTGGAAAATTTGCTGCTAACTCCACTTAAATGAACTTAAACTTATTGTCTTGGTTCTGGATTCTCTTTGATCTTTATTCTCTCTTCTAACACTGACAAGTATGTTAAGACACAGTTTCTCTTTGATCTTCCCTGAATGAGCTTATAAGATTTGGAGTCAAAAGTTTGGTGCATTCATGACCCTGTCTCCTCACAAGGAACAACAGTAGTGAACATACTCAAGAACATGTCTCCTCACAAGGAACACAAGCATTGAGTAGCACCAATTCATAGACTATTACAAAAAAAAATGAGAAAGAGCTTAAAATAAAAATTTTATCAGAAAGAAAGATCAAGGGAAGAGAAAATAGGAGAACTGTGTTGAGACTGCTTAGTTCAGTTGTTTAGGAAGGGAAAAGAATCTATAAGTGATTGAGATGATAAAACCTTGATGAAACATCACTTAGACAAAAATAAGGAGTTTAGCAGTAGAGATTTCGGATTTCTTGACGGAGCTTGAACTGGATTTGAAAGATTCGATAAGCATGTGATGATTAGACTGAAATTTGATCATGTGTTGACTCTGTGGTATGTGGATTCGAAAGTGTTAATCAATGTGGTGTTCCTGATGTGTGACTGATTTTTTCTGTGTTTTCAAACCTCTACTCTAAGCCATGTCTGATGTTTGCTTGAGGGCAAGCAAAAGATAAGTTTGGGGCAGTTGATATATCATGGTTTTTGCTAGTTTTTGACCATGATATAAGTCTTGTTTATAGAGTTTTTTACATTTTTCGAGTCCTATAGAGTCTTTGCAGGTTTAGGTACGAATGTAGCATAATTGTGGATTCTGGAACCTTTTGGCGCTATACTGAAGCTGTTGCTGAAAAGACCAAGTCGGAGGGCATTAAAGAGCAAGGTGTCGATCGACACCCACCTCTTGGTGTCGATCGACACCAATCGTGGTTGCAAAGAAGCGTTAAATCTCATTGGAAGAAATTGCAACTTGGCCCAGAAGTTTCCCACTATTTGCACTTTTGCCTCAGTTCGTGTTTAGACTTGTATTTATGTTTTTCTAAGCCATTGTTAGCGAGGTATTCTGAAAATTATTGAGACAAAGAGAGAGATTAGATTTAGAGCTTTTGGGGAGACAAATCCATACTCTGTAGAGAAGAATTTCGAACCCCTTTAATCTTTTACTCTATTTTCTTAATGCAATATTATTCAGTCATGATCTGTGTTTCACTTGCTATGTCTGAGTAATCTGCTAGTTAGGTTTTGGGTTATTCAAAGGTTGATAATGAATTCTTAGAACTACAAAACTGGAAGGATATATCATTTGGTTCTTCATCTTGATTGCTTTAATACTGGTTTTAAGATTGATCACCAGATAATCAGATCTTAGGTTGTTTAATAGATGTGCAAACATTGTTAATCACCAGAACTATCTTACATGAGCAAAATAACTAGTTGCAAAGGAATTTGAACTAGTGGTTTTGTGAACTTATCGAACCTGATCTATAATGCATGTTTAGGTTGTTAGAGTTTGCAAAGGAATTTGGAATTCTGGAATATGATCATAGTTAATCTATGCGACGGAAGTCGATTGGTTTTACACTAGTGTTTCGAGTTATAGAACGGTTTTAATAAATATTCCTTTCAGTCCGTGGTCTGTGATTTATGTCAACCTGTGAATTTCCCATTGCCTAGCGCTTGTCTCTATTGATTTTAAGGACCAACAAACCATCCTGATCTCATTGATTTCGCCAATATCTTAGTTTTATTTTATTACCTACTGCTTAGCTTTATTTGAATCTACAATCTGTTGAGTGATAGTCTCAAGTCCTTGTGGATTCGATCCCTAAGTACTACCGTGATCTCTTAATTTGAGAGAGTAGCTCTAAGGTTAATTTGAGCATATCAGAACGTGTCTACACTCTTAAGGTTCCATATCCCCTTTCACCAAAGCATCTAAGAAAGCCTATTAGTGACGAAAAGCTAGCTGATTTTAACAAGAGGGTGAAAAAGATTTCCAACCACATCTCATTTGCAGAAGCTTGGGAGAGATATCCTTTGGGTAATTTCTTTAAGTATTGCAGAGAAAGTCTTGAAGAGATTGAAGAACTCTTTAACAAAGAAAGTACTACACCACTCCCAATGAAGCACTTGCTTAAGGTTGAAGATCCTGGGATGTTTGTTGTTCCATGCTCCATTGGAGGAGTTGATTTTGAACACTCTCTCTGTGATTCTGGTTCTAGCGCGAATCTCATATTAAAGAATATTGCAGAGAAGTTAGGAATTGCTGATATGAATCCTTCTCAGATGACTCTTGCTTTTGCCAACTCTTCCACCACAACTCCATATGGTATAATTCTAGACTTACTTATTCAAGTGGGACATTTTCTAGTACCTACTGATTTTCAGGTTGTGGAGATGGATAAGGATTCTGAAATGCCCTTGATTCTTGGAAGACCATTTATGGCTACAGTGGGTGCAGTTGTAGACTTGCCTAATAAGAGAATCTCCTTATGGAACATTGCTAAAAAAGTATTCTACAAGGCCATCCCTCCTGGTGGAACCACCAAACATGTTTCATGCATTACTGTGACCACTAGAGATAAGCTCGCAGTTGCTTATAAGGAAAAACCTTGTGATAAGAGGGAAGCTGATGAAGTCAAAGGTGGAAATCCTAATATGACAACAAAGGAAGATAGTAAAAGGGCGAAAGTGACTGAGACAGTGCATAGCAAAAAGATCAAAGAAGATCCTCAAGTGACTTTGATACCTCAGAGCTGTGATGGCAACACAATTGACTATAAGGTGAAGTGCAAAGGAACTTCAAAGCCTTTCTCAAGGTATAGATCAGTTCTTACATCTGAGATGAAGGAGAAAGGACAAGGTGCTGTGAAAAGATTTCTGAGCAGAAATTTGAAGCTGAAAGTGTCTAAATGTGGAGCTTGTTTTCCAACTAGTTTTCATGATCAGCCTGACTAAATTCCAGCATCCAAGTCAAGCTAATGACTGAAAACAAACACTTAGTGGGAGGCAACCCACTTGTAAGTGTATATATTTCATTTTTCTTTTGTTTTCTAACATTCACTTTTGGTTTTAAGTGTTTCTGTTTCAAAAAAAAAAAAAAATTCCATGACTCGAGATGGACGGTTATCGATGGAGGTCGACAGTGAACAGTGTCGATCGACACCCACCTACTGGTGTCGATCGACACCTTGACGGGACTGCAATTCCAAAAGTTCAATCATCTATATCTTTTGCGTTTTTTGAGCTTTTTGAGGGATTCAAAAGCCTAAACTGGTTGGATTTTTGTGGTCTTTCACATTATATAACTTATTCATCCGACCTACAAGGTATGTTTCTCTAAAACCTCTGTTCACTGAGTTCTGATTCTTCTTTTCACCTACTTCAGGCTTGATAACAATGGGGACAGTGTTGTTTAAGTCTGGGGGAGGTAGTTACTGATGATGTGTTTGTTTTTGAGAGTCAGTTTTGAGTTAGTCCAGAATTTGTTTTGTTGAGTCAAAACTAGTTGGGAACTAGAATCTTTCTCTTGATTGTTTGTGCTGATTATTTCATCTGAATGACCATTGCAGCATGATTAATACCAGTTTCTGACTAATGAAAAATCCTTATGCTGATCAGTTAACTAGAAACATCCATAGTTCCAGCAAAGTTCACTTAACTTAAGCTTCAAAAAGACTAATTTAGTAAGTTTAATGTTCATAGAGCTTGATTCCCCATTCATACCTGATAAATTGCCTGCATTGTTTGAAAAATGATGGTACTCCTCTCCCTTGATAGTTAAAGAAAAAGAAAGAAACAATGTGATAAATTTTTAAAATTTGATATGATTCTCTTTGGATGAAGGGTAGGAAAATTTCCAATGATCCCAGTATTTCATTTTAAAGAGATGATCACAGGTGGAAGTAAGGTTAGGATTATCCCGTGATACCATTATTTACCCACGCCTGAATAATATAATGAAACATAAAGAAAAGAATAAGTCTGGGGGAGAGAAATAGTACCAAAGGTTTATAAATTGCAATGGATGTTTATTTCGGTATAGTATGGGAATGAATCTAGAAGGTTCTTGAACATTTAGGCTGCTGATGAAGTTTAGCAATGATAGTTATTGGACAATGCTGTGAAGTTATGTGTTGCATATGGGATATTGTGAATGTCTAAGGAGAAGTAAATGGTGGTTCGATGTGGTTTAAGAAATGCAGTGTGTGGATTACAAGATGAACAGTCAAAACAATGATCTATGAGAAGGTGAGTTCCCGCGTTTTCAAACCTCGACTCTGTATTTAGTTTTCTGTTTGCTTGAGGGCAAGCAAAAGCTAAGTCTGGGGGAGTTGATATATCATGGTTTTTATGGGTTTTTGACCATGATATAAGTCCTGTTTATAGAGTCTTTTTGGTATTTTTGAGTCTTTTTGAGTCTTTACAGGTTTGGATACGTTTGGAGCTTATTTGGAGATATTGGAGCATTCTAGAGCAAAACAGAAGATGTTGCTGAAGAAATCAACTTGTGCAAAAATTGTACACTGTCGAGCAGAAATTGTGCAGTGCGCGTGCAAATCCCGTGTCGATCGACACTAGGGTCTTGGTGTCGATCGACACCAAAAGTGCACAAATCTTGCCCGAGCGTTTAAAGATTCCTGAAGACTTACAAGTTTGCCCAGAAGTTTTATATATTTGCAGTTTTGTCCCAAATCGTGGTTTGGGTCTATAAAGGGATTTTTATGGTCATTGTTTAGACCAAAGCTTTATTTTACAGAGAGATTTAGAGAGAGACTTTTAGAGAGTTTTTGGAGAGATAAATCATTCTCCTTTAGAGAAGATTTTGAACTCCCTTATTTCTTCTATTGATTTCTTTAATGCTTTCTATTCAAATTATGATTTGTGTTTTATTGATCATGTCTGAGTAGTTTGCTTGTTAGGTTTAGGGTTTTTCAAAGGTGATGATGAATTGCTAGGTTGAATTGAATTGTTAGGGTAAAATTATTAGAGTTCTTCATCTGGATTTGTGTTTATTTCTTATTCTAGCTTCGCGACCTAGAATATGATATTAGGTTGATTAATAGATGCGGAAGTATTGTTAATCACCAGAACTAATCTTAGATGAGCAAAATATATATCTGCAAAGGAATTTGATTTAGGATTTTGTGAACAATTGAACCTGATTTTAATGCTTGTTTGAATTGATAGGATTTGCAAAGGAATTTGGGATTCAAAGATTTAGACATAGATAATCTCTGCAGCGGAAGTTGATTGATTTTATATTAGTGTTTCAAGTTCAAGAACAGTGCTTAGTAAACTCCTAACATTCTGTCTAGATTTGCAAATCAGATTCACCTGCGAGTTTCCCAAGGCCTAGCGTTTCTCTCTTTGATTTACAACCTCCAAATCAATTTTCTGCTTTCTTTTTATTACTTTCATTACATTCATTTAGTTTTCCTTAGCTTGATTTGAACCTGAAATTTATTGTGCAATAATTTAAGTCCTTGTGGATTCGATCCCTAAGTACTACAGTGATTTCTTAATTTGAGAGAGTAGCTCTAAGGGTTAATTTGAGCATATAAGTCATCATAAAGACCTCTACCATTTTCTCTATGAGATCAGAGAAGATAGACATCATGCACCTTTGAAAGGTTGCTGGTGCATTACATAACCAAAAAGGCATCCTTCGATAGGCGAAGGTACCATAAGGGCATGTGAAAGTTGTCTTCTCTTGGTCGTTAGGATGAATGGGGATTTGAAAGAAACTGCTATATCCATCGAGGAAACAATAGTATGGATGATTAGCAAGCCTCTCTAACATTTGATCAATAAAGGGAAGATGAAAATGATCTTTTCTAGTGGCTGAGTTAAGTTTCCTATAATCAATACACATTCAATGTCCAGTTATTGTTCTTGTAGGAACCAACTCATCTCTTTCATTATTAATAACCGTGATACCCCCTTTCTTTGGTACCACATGGACCGGAGAGTACCATGTGCTATCACTGATAGGGTATATCACGTCAGCTTCTAAAAATTTCAAGATCTCTTTCTTAACTACTTTCAAGTCTGGTTCAAACGTCTTTGATGTTCAATAGAAGAAGTGTTTTCATTCTCTAAGTGAATCCTGTGAGTACATGATAAACATGGTTTTAGCAAGTCAGAATATCAAATCCCAAAGCACAATAATGATGTAGTATAGCAGTAAGGGTATCAATCCAACCTAGGAAGCAGGAAAAGCAATAGGAATGCAAGGGTGAAGCAAATCTAAGCAAATCGGGAAAATTATTGGAAAAATCGAAGAAAACTAGGCTCTGATTGGTAACACTTGTGGAATGGTGGAATGGTGGAAAAACCCAAAAATGCAAGAACTTTGCCAATCAAAAAACCTGCGAAAAAACGCAAAAACGCAAGATCTGCGATTGCGTTTTTGCTTACAGAAAATACAAAGAAATCTTCATTAAGCGGAAAAGCATGTTTGGAGTAGATTATTTGCGTAATCAGTGTTTATATTATTCAATTATATTTTATAATTTAAATAAATACAAATAAATAATTTAGTGTTACAAAAAATTATTTAATGATAAAATTATATCTATTATTTAAGGTTCGTAATATTTGTTTTTATGAAAAACAAATTATTGAAAAGTTACAATTAAAACTATATCATTTTATAATAATTGATTGAATTATTAATATTTTATTTTTTATAATATATAGTAAAAAGCAGAATATTTTCAATAAGTATATTCTGCAATTCCGCAATTCCGCCATAATTTATTCAATCGTATTAAATAAAGTTCTGCAATTCCGCAATAAATTATTCCGCAATTCATTTTTTCCGCCATTTCACAATTCCGCGATATAAAAAATGTGTTACCAATCGGAGCCAAATGCAACAACCAAATGAGATGCAAAACTATTTTAAAATCCCCGGAAGAGGGTTAACTACTACAAGGAAAAAGCAGAAGATTAAAAATACAAATCTACTAAGAACTAAAAATCGAGCACTGAATCGGGTAAAACAGATCGATCTAACAACATAAAGTCGATGACTTCAAATGAACAAAGATGCAAGCTTTATGACAAGAGAATGACAAACAGAGGTTTTAAAATGCTAAAAGAGGGTTCAGGATCGAGGGTCATATTCAAGAGTGTTCAAAGGTCAAGCTTTGGTTTGAAAACACATAGATCTACTCATTGATGAACTTTCTCTAAGCCTTGAAAACAAAACAAGAACCATCCATGGTGTGTGGTATGATTAACTTCCTCAATCTCTTCTCCAAACCCATGGCGTTTGGTGGAAAAAGAGATCAAAGAGCAAGAAAAACAGATTTGAATCTATGGCCTAACTAACCTCCTCTACATCCATGGCGTTTGGGAGAGGGTCGATTAGTCTTTAGGACTTGATTTTCTAGGAAATCAGAATCCGGTTAGGGTAAGACAGCCTTAGAATCGTAGAGATCTTCTCCAAGACTCTCTAAGCCTTAAGACCTAGAGATCCTAGAAGAGAACAAATGAAGAACAAGAAAAACACAAAACTTAATCCTCTTAAACCTTTGAATCGCCTCAACCCTTTACCCAAGGAAAAACTACTCGCTACTCATGATTGAAACCAAATGAAACGCAATGAAAGATAAACTAAGCATGATTAAACGATTGATTAAGGGAAAAGACTTAATATTCAAAAGATCCAAGTTCAAAATAACAAAAGCTTAAGGTTCAACAATGGCTGATCGCCCCCAAAAACGAAGAACAGAGAAAGCAAATGCAAAATGTAGGATAATGAAAGTGATAGCCGCCTCTTGCCTAAAATAGCCAAAACAGCAGGAATGCCCCCCCCCCCCCCCCCCCCCCCCCCCCACTACGCTCCAAAAGCGGTTAAAGTACCCGAGATCGATCTTGTGCACTCGATCGTCTTCAGGAATCGCCTTCTGCTGGTCGATCTGCAAGTCGATCTGGTTGGATGGATCGAGTACTCCGTCTGATCTTCTACTCGATCCTTGGATGATCGAGTCATGGTCTCGATCCGGCTCTCGTTCTGCATGGCGTCATTTACGTCCGTACTCTAGATGAATCCCCTCTCTCCATCTCGGTCTCGATCTTTCCTCTTGAATCGACTTGGGTCACTCGATCTTTTGGTCGATCTCATCTAGATCGACCTGCCTTGCTCGATCTGCTACTCGACCTCGGGTCCTTTCCATGCATGGTTGAGTTCTCCAAGTGTCCACGAGCTTCGTTTTGATCCTCCTCACGTCCACATAACCTCCACAACTCCAGAGTGCTCCAAACAACCTGATAATGATGCAAAAGTGCAAGAAATATTCAAAATGCGAATGTAAAGAGACCTAGGACCTAAAATGCAACAAATGGAACAAACTAGCCTATAATGCAAGATGAATGCATGAAAAACTATCTTAAATGCATGCAAAATATATGGTAATATCAACTCCCCCAAACTTGCTTTTTGCTTGCCCTCAAGCAAACAAAATTCAAGAAAGGAAAAGAGGTTTTAAAACGGGGGCTTAAATTCCTTGCAAAAGTGTTTTTCAAATGAATCAATTCAATGGTCCTAGTTCTTAATCCTAAGATGCAATGCACACACTCATACTCCAAAGAACTTAGCCATACTCATCACATATTGAACCTCAAATCATGACTCTCATATCCCAAACAATCCAAGAATCCTAACCATTAACATTCATTAAGCACAAAACCGTGAATCACACTTATGCACTTTAAAACCGAATATATTTGGCTAAGGGACAAAGGTTGTGAGATAAAAATGATCTCACTTGTAGGGGCGATAAAAATAATGGGTTATCTCAAAGAATGGTCGAACTTATGCATAATGCTAAAGGTAAAGACAATTGATGCATACATGACTAGACTCTCATCTACCCATATATACTAACAATGATCCTAGAACCCTCTCTCATTTTTTTCTTCTTTTTAAGCTCACTCACCCTCCTAAATACTACCCTTATCATCAAGGCAATTCGCCAAGCAAAAACCCAAATAAAAGCATCATTTTAAAACCCTTTGGCTAGTGGTTAGGCTGAAAACATATTTAGCTCTTTTTTTTTTTTTACTTTGATAGCTCTCTACTCAATTTTTATCTTTTCTTTTCTTTTTAAACATTTGGCCTTTTGGCTCTTTTTCTTTTCTTTTTCTTTTCTTTTGAGAACTACCTTCTTATTTAAACTAGAGCTTACATTTTTAAAACAATAAGCCTTCCACTTAAAACCATTAAAACCCTTTTATTCAACTTCCAAACTTCAAACTCTTTAAACCGAAGCACGGGAACGTTATCACAAGCCTCGAGGAGGACTGGAGCGAGCTGCTAGCCCCAAAGGTCCTAAAGGAGCTCGCAAAAGGGCTAAGGTATTCTTTCTTAGGGCTTAATGAGATTTATCCCGTGATTGTGAATGAGAACTTTAGTGATGATGAGTTGCACTCGCTCATAAATGAGCTGAGAAAGTATATGAAGGCCATTGGGTACTCTCTAAGTGAATCAATGGCCTTTCACCAATGCTTTGCACTCATAGGATTCACTGAGAGAATGAAAACTCTTCTTCTATTGAATATCAAAGGCGTCTAAACCCGAATTTGAAAGAAGTAGTTAAGAAAGATATCCTTAAGTTTTTAGAGGCTGACGTGATCTACCCCATCAGTGACAGCACGTGGGTTTCTCCTGTACACGTGGTGCCTAAGAAGGGAGGGATCACAGTCATTAAGAATGATAAAGATGAATTGATTCCTACAAGAACCATAACTGGTCACCGAATGTGTATAGACTATAGGAAGCTTAATTCAGCTACAAGAAAGGATCATTTTCCTCTTCCTTTGATTGATCAAATGCTTGAGAGACTTGCTAATCATCCTTATTATTGCTTTCTTGATTGTTATAGTGGTTTCTTTCAAATACCTTCGCATATCGGAGGATGCCATTCGTGTTGTGTAACGCACCGGCTACATTCCAGCGGTGTATGATGTCGATCTTCTCTGATCTTATAGAAGAGACGGTAGAAGTGTTAATGGATGACTTCTCGGTCTATGGTGCATCCTTTTCTGCTTGTTTGTTGAATCTTTGCAAGGTACTTAAGCGATGTGAGGAGACAAACTTGGTGCTCAACTAGGAGAAGTGTCACTTCATGGTGAAGGAAGGGATTGTACTCAGCCACAAGATATCAGAGAAAGGCATAGAGGTTAATAAAGCTAAGGTTAAGGTCATGATGAGTCTTGAGCCGCCGGTTAATGTGAAGGGAGTGTGGAGTTTCTTAGGCCACGCAGGCTTCTACAGGAGATTCATAATGGATTTCTCCAAGATAGCAAGGCCCCTCACACGGTTGTTATGCAAGGAAGCTGACTTTGTGTTTGATGACGATTGTCTTCATGCTTTCAAGACTATCGAAGAAGCTCTTGTATCCGCGCCTATAGTACAAGCACCGGACTGGACTCTACCATTCGAGATCATGTGTGATGCGAGCAACTACGCCGTGGGAGCTGTTCTTGGTCAGAGGAAAGACAAGCGGTTGCATGTAATCTTCTATGCCAGCCGTACCTTGGATGACACGCAAGTGAGAAATGCTACAACCGAGAAGGAGGTGCTAGCCGTTGTGTTTGCTTTTGAGAAGTTCAGATCATATTTGGTTGGCTCCAAGGTTTTTGTCTACACTGATCATGCGGCATTGAGGTATATTTACTCTAAGAAAGACACCAAGCCAAGACTCTTGAGATGGATCCTTTTGCTACAAGAATTTGACATGGAGATAAAGGATAAGTAGGGGATAGAGAATGGTGTTGCTGATCACCTCTCTAGGATGAGAGTCAATGAAGGTTTCCCACTTGATGATTCGCTTCCTGAGGAGCAACTCATGATGATCACTACGGCCGTGTGTGAGAGGCTTGAAGATAAGTTTGAAGAGGTTTTGAGTTTTAAGGAAGAAGACTTGCCTTGGTAAGCTGATATTGTAAACTACTTGGCTTGTGGAGAGGAGCCTTCTCATCTAGACCACTACCACAAGAAGAAGTTCATGAGAGACATCTCTCATTACTTTTGGGACAAGCCATACTTGTATAAATGAGGAGTGGATAGCTTGTATAGAAGATGTGTTTCAAGAGAAGAAGCTAAGGACATTCTTCTACATTGTCATGGCTCTTCATATGGTGGTCATTTCGCTTCCGTCAAGGCAGCTACTAAGGTGTTACAAGCCGGATTTTGGTGGCCATCTCTGTTCAAAGACGCGCATGAATTTGTTAAAGCTTGTGAAGCATGTCAAAGAGCTGGAAACATCACGAAGTGGAATGAGATGCCTCAGGTGCCAATCTTTGAATTTGATGTCTTTGACGCATGGGGGGTAGACTTTATGGGTCCATTCCCATCTTTTTATGGCAACAAGTTCATCTTGGTGGCGGTTGATTATGTATCTAAGTTGGTTAAGGCTATAGCTTCCCCAACAAACGATGCAAAAGTGGTGATCAATCTCTTCAAGACCATCATCTTCCCGCGGTTTGGAGTCCCAAAGGTAGTAATCAGTGACAGTGGCATCCACTTCATCAACAAGGTGTTTGAAAGTCTCTTAAGGAAGTATGGTGTGAAGCACAAGGTAGCAACACCTTATCATCCTCAAACTAGTGGGCAAGTAGAAGTGTCTAACAGGCAGATCAAGGCGATACAAGAGAGGACAGTTGGGGCTACTAGAAAAGATTGGGCGGTCAAACTCGATGATGCTTTGTGGGCTTACCGGACCTGCTTGGCACGAACCAGGCTGATGCTGATATGATCATGGACCATAACAAAGACAAAGACCAGGATGCCGAAGTGAAACAAGTCAATGCCGAGCTAAAACAACATAGAGTCGAGGAGAATCCAGAACAAGACATATATGTAGCTGATGAAACCCTTAAAGTTCAAGATGGTCCAGTGACGCGTGCAAAGACTAAGGCATTTCATAATGCCTTAGAAGTTCTACTCAATAAAATCGAGATCAATGAAGACAAGGCTATACTTACCTCTTCGGTTTGTATTCAAGCCGATTAGTTTATGGGCTAAGTAGTGCAATGTGTGCTCTTTTTCCCTTAGTAAGTTTTGTCCATTTAGGTTTCTCACTAAGGTGTTTAACGAGGCCATTGCATTGCTTCACCATTGCCTATGAAACTAATCAGCAGACCCAAGCCCATATCACTTCCTTTTACTTGGTTTGAAGATCAATAATTTTTCTATCTCTTTTCAAATAAGACGCTCCACCTCTTTATTTCTTTTTCTTTTACAAGATGGTCTTCGGTGCTTGTACCAAGACTGATCTCTTTATATTTGCTTGTTGTTTCACAAAACATTTTCATCTTTCTTTTTAATCAAATCTCTTTTAAGAAAAGATCATCTCTACAGTGTGTCATATCCGTGGAAACCCTTGTTGATTTCTCGGTGTGTAATATCCTAGAAGTCTACAAGTTGTTTACAAGAGACTTTCACATCTCTTGCTAAGCTTCCATCATCTACCTTCGTTCCATCTCTTCATCATTCGATCGTATCAAACTCATTCGTTCCATCTTAAACATTCATTCTCCCATTCCATATACATCCTTTTCCCCCCCCCCCCCCCCCTCCCCCCTCTCGGAAACGTTCATTCGCTAAGGTTTTTCACTCAATCAACGGATCAATCACTTGCCCTTTTTAGCTTTCAAAGTCTGGATAATAGGAAGATCATATTACATGGTATTAGAGCCTGCTTTGAAAAGCTAAGTGTTTTATCCGATGTAGTTTGGGGATTTTGACGTTTCATTTTATTTGACTCTTCGCATCCTTGTTCATCACGGCTTGATCTAAAATTCATTTCAAGTAATTAGGGTGTTAATTTTAATCTTTTAGTTTGTTTCTAATTATTGTTTTAAATCCTTTAGAGCAAGGATTTTGTCTCAAGGGCTGTTTACTGCGAGTTTTGTTTCTCCCTTTTCAGGTACCATGACTGGAGAAGATGATCCAGAAAACGCAGTAGGGAGAAGTCAAAGGTTGTTGATCGAGGCTCTTACAACCGAGATAAAAAAGATGCTGCACCCAGAGGTAGAAAAGATCAGACAAGAGTATGAACAGAGAGAGCCAACTACAAGACGACCCGGGAAGGAGAAAGAAGGAGAGACAGCCGACCCTACTGGTGGCCATCAAACGGATCAATATTATAGGAGCAATGGTTTTCTCCAGAAGTGGTCGTAGGAGTTCCCGTCAAGACAGAGAACGGATACAAGACAACTTAGCCGGGATTAAATTGAAGATTCCTCCGTTTCATGGGAAGTGTGATCCGGATGCTTACTTAGAGTGGGAAAAAAAGATGGAGCTTGTCTTCAATGCTCAACATTATACCAAGGAGAATAGAGTCAAGGTGGCTGCTACTGAATTTTATGATTACGCCTTGAGTTGGTGGGATCAACTCGTTACTACAAGACGACGCAATCAAGAGTATCCAGTCACCACTTGGACCGAGATGAGAAACCTGATGAGGAAGCGGTTCGTGCCAAGCCATTACCACCGGGACTTACACCAGAGGCTTAGTAGATTGACTCAAGGCAACCGTACGGTGGAGGAGTATTTTCAAGAAATGGAAACCCTAATGCTCCGAGCTGATATCGTTGAGGACTGTGAAGCAACTATGGCACGATTTCTGGGAGGACTCAACCGAGACATTCAGGACAGACTTGAGATTCAACACTATGTGGATATAGAGGAGATGCTGCATAAGGCAGTAATGTTTGAACAACAACTCAAGAGGAAGAATTCTCACCGTACCGCCTCTAGTATTGGACCCAATCAACGATCAGTTTACCCACCGAATGATAAGAGTCACTACCCGAGAGAAAGCAAACCGTTCGTTTCAAAGGCCAAAGCTACATCAGTACAAGACATCAGAGGAAAGGCAAAGGAGACTACTACAAGGACACGGGATGTCAAGTGTTTCAAGTGCCAAGGACGAGGTCATTACGCCAACGAGTGCATTAA
The DNA here is from genome assembly GCA_911865555.2 of Thlaspi arvense. NCBI lineage: Eukaryota > Viridiplantae > Streptophyta > Magnoliopsida > Brassicales > Brassicaceae > Thlaspi > Thlaspi arvense. The sequence goes on from OU466860.2 coordinate 21,765,048, forward strand.
CAAACGAGCTCTGGTTCTATTGGAGAATGGCGACGTAACATCTGAAGAAGAACCACAAGAAGATTCTAATGAGGATAATGAGTTGTTGCCAGTAAAAGGGGATCTCTTATTAGCAAGGCGAACGATGAGTATGCAAAGTAAGCCGGAAGAACAAGAGCAAAGAGAGAACTTGTTTCATACTCGATGCTTGGTACAAGGGAAAGTGTGTAGTCTAATCATCGATGGAGGGAGCTGCACCAATGTAGCTAGTGACACTATGGTCAAGAAACTCAGTTTACAAGTTACTCCTCACCCGAACCCATACAAGCTTCATTGGCTGAATGACAAAGGCGAAATGAAGGTCTCCTCCCAAGTGGTGATTCCTTTGGCGATTTGCGAATATAAAGATGAAGTCCTTTGCGACATTTTGCCTATGGAAGCCAGCCACATCCTTTTAGGGAGACCTTGGCAGTCGGATAGGAAAGTTATACACGACGGGTACTCAAACCGCCACACATTCGAGTTTAAAGGCCGAAAGAATGTTGTGGTGCCGATGACCCCTCAAGAGGTTTACAATGATCAAAAACGAATGGTAAGGTCAGCACAACATCTAAATTTCTTTGCCAAAGCAGGAGAGGTAAAGAAAGCTTTACATTTTAAACAGCCTATGCTTTTGTTTGTTTTAAAAGAATCACTAACTAGCCGAACTGATCTTACACCGGTGTATCCGAGTGAAATGCAAGTTCTTTTGCAGGAATATAAAGACGTCTTTCCAGAGGAAACTCCAAATGGTTTACCTCCCATCTGTGGGATTGAACACCAAATAGACTTCACCCCTGGAGCTTCCCTACCAAACCGTCCCGCTTACCGTACAAACCCCATAGAGACAAAGGAGCTACAAAAGCAAGTGGATGAGCTAATGGCTAAGGGCCATATCCGTGAAAGCATGAGCCCTTGTGCTGTTCCCGTGCTCTTAATACCCAAAAAGGATGGTAGCTGGAGGATGTGTGTGGACTGCCGCACAATAAACAATATCACGGTGAAGTATCGCCACCCCATTCCTAGATTTGATGATATGCTAGATGAGCTGCATGGGTCTAGTATATTTTTTAAAATAGATTTAAAAAGTGGCTATCATCAGATTAGGATAAAAGAAGGGGACGAGTGGAAAACCGCCTTCAAAACCAAACATGGTCATGTCATTCGGGTTGAAATGCCCCTAGTACCTTTATGCGCTTAATGAATCATGTTCTTAGGGCATACATAGGCATTTTTGTTGTTGTTTACTTCGATGACATTCTTGTTTACAGAAAAAACTTAGGAGAGCATATAGAACACTGATATTGCTGTAGATCTCGTGTGTTTTGTGTGCATATAAGATAGTTTCTCATGCATTTACCTTGCATATTAGTCTAGTTTGCAACATTTCAGGTCCTAGAGCACTTTTGCATTAGCATTTGCATATTTCTTGCATTATGCATCACATTCAGGTTGTTTTCTGATACTTTGGAGCTTTCGAGGATTCGTGGACATGCTAAGGCTCGTGAGGAAGCTTATGGATGCTTGCAGAACTCAACCACTCAGCTAACGACCGTAGAACGAGTAGCGGATCGAGTAAGGCAGGTCGATCTAGATGAGATCGACCAGAAGATCGAATGCACCAAGTCGATTCAAGAGGAAGGATCGAGATCAAGATCGATTAAAGAGATCGATTTGGTGTACGGACGTAAATGACGCCATGCAGAGCGAGAGCCAGATCGAGTCCACCACTCGATCCTCCAAGGATCGACTCCAAGATCGAACAAAGCACTCGATCCATCCAAGAAGATCGAGACACAGATCGAGCTGAGGCAAGCGATTCCCAAAGACGATCGAATGAGGCGCTCGATCTCGAGGTCGATCCGAGGCTACTTTAAGCGTTTTTGGCTTCTAGCGAGGGGGGACCATCGAGATGTTTGTCCACTTTGGGAAGGCGGCGAGGCTACTTTTTGACACACTTTTACTTTTATTTTTTTTCATTCTTCTTTCTCTAGTGAAGGCAATTTATCCGCCATAGTAGAAGTTCAAGCTTTTCTTGCATTCACACTTTGAATATTGAACCTTTTGCTTTTAATCAATTGTTAATAATGTTTAGTAGATCATCTTTTGCGTTTTGTTCGGTTTTCTTTATGAGTAGCGAGTACTTTCATTTGGGTTGATGGGTTGAGGTGATTCAAAAGGGTCGAAAAGGTTAAAGCTTTGAGTTTTCTTGTTCATCATTACCTTCTCTTCTAGGATCTTGAATACTTAAGGCTTAGAGATTCTCATGCCAAGATCTTTATGATCCAAAGGGTGTCTTACCTTGGCAGGATTCAGATATCAGGGAAAATCAGATCCTAGAGGCTAATCCTTCCTTTCCCACACGCCATGGTTGTTTAGGGGATTAGTTAGGTCATTTGTTTGAAATCTGTGTTCCATGCTCTTCAATCTCTTTTTCCACCAAACGCCATGGGTTTGGAGAAGAGAATCAGGAAGTGAGCCATACCATACGCCATGGATGGTTCTTGTTTTGTTTTCAAGGCCTAGAGAAACCTCCTAAGGTAGAAGATCTAAAGTTTTCAAACCAAGCTTTAATCTTTGAGACCCATGAATATGACCCTCAACCCTAGACCTTCTTCCTTAGTGTTTTAAATCTCTGCTTATCATTCTGTCATCATAAAGTTCACATCTTGCTTCATTAGTTCATCGCATCATTCATCATCTTAGGTTGTTAGACGAGATCGATTCATATTGCTCGATCTGTTGGTCGATCCAGTGGTCGATCCACTAGTCAATTTTTAGTTTTCAATAACTTTGCATTTTAGACTTTCTGCTTGTTCCTAGTGGTAGTTAACCCTCTTCCAGGGATTTTAAAATTGTTTTGCTTTGCATTTGATGGTTAAATTTAGTTTTTAGAGATTTTACCAATCATTTTCATAATCTGCTTAGCTTTGCTCATCCTTTGCATTCTTAGTGAACTTCCTACTCCTAGGTGTGGATTGAAACCTCACTTGCATGCTATACTACATCTCAGTGTTGCATTTGAGTTTGATAACCTCTCGTGCTTGCATTGCGTAGTAAGAAATCTGTTATCAAATGGCGCCGTTGCCATCTTAGGGGATAAGAAGCATTAAGATTTGGGGTTTAGTAAAGACTAAGCCTTTACTTTAAGTTGGTTACTGATTTCTCTACTTTGAAACTTGTGTCTTTCAGGTACATGAATCTGCGTTGCAGGGGTGACAACAACGTACTTACACCCTTGGACAATATTCATCAGCTTGGACACGCAAGATCAAGAAGGGTTAGAGAGCAAGCTAGAGCCTTTGAGGAGATTGTTCAGCAAGGTTCAGTGGATTTTAAAGCAATGGCTGAGCAAGAACATCCAGAGGGACCTCCTCCAGCTCATGGGGCAGTGGGAAAGGGTAATGGAAACCCCCACCACACGGCTAGACCCCCACGGATCATTGGAGCAGGAGATGCTCCTAATACTCACCATAATAGGTTTGGGATCACTCCTCCACCAGTGCAAAACAACAACTTCGAGATCAAGCCAGGGATTGTTCAGATGGTGCAAAACAACAAGTTTCATGGGTTAGCTTTGGAGGACCCATTGGCGCATCTAGACAACTTTATGCAGCTTTGTGGAATGTTGAAGATCAATGGCATATCAGAGGATAGCTTCAAGCTGCGTTTATTTCCCTTTTCCTTAGGAGACAAGGCACGGCATTGGGAGTGATATATCATGGTTTTTATGGTTTTTAACCATGATATAATTCCTTTTTATTGAGTCTTTTTGGTCTTTTTAGAGTCCTAGAAGAGTCTTTGCAGGTTATAGCATGTCTGGAGCATAATTGGAGATTTTGGAACCTTTTCGAGCATTCTGAATGGAAGCCACGAAGTACCAAGCTCGAAGAAGAAAAGTATGCATATGGGTGACGCTCGTCACCAATCTGGTGACGCTCGTCACCCAGAAAGGAAGGGGTCGTGGCCTGTTTTTAAAAGATTGGGAAGAAATTGCAGTTTTAGCCCAAAAGTTCCAATATTTGCAAAAAGACCCCAGATCGTGTTTTAGCTTGTATATTAGGTTTTTCAGCCATTCTTTTGGCAAAATATCTTGTATCTTATTATTTTAGAGAGTTTTAGAGAGAGATTTGTAGCAGAGCTTTTGGAGAGACAAATCAGACTCCTTCAGAGGAGATTTCGAACTCCTTTATTTCTACTTCTTATTTCTTTTATGCAATCTATTCTTTTCATGATGTTTTCTCAAATCACCATGTCTGAGTAGTTTGTTAGTTAAGTTAGGGCTTTTCAAAGGTTGAAGAAGAGTTTGTAGAATTGCTAAAAACTTATAGGAAATTCATTGGTTCTTCATCTGTGCTTGCATTCATATCGATTTCTTAGACACATCATCTGGATTTCGAAACCCTAGGTTTTTGATAGATGTGAGAGCATTATTATTCACCTGAACTAGTATTAGATGAGCAAAACGCCCTAGTACAAAGAGATTTGGCTTAGGAGTTTTGTGAACAATTGAACCTGATCATTACAGCATGTTTAGGTTGTTAGGGTTTTGCAAAGAGATTTGAAACTCTGTGATTTAGACATAGATAACTTCTGCAATGAGAATTGATTAGTTATATCTTTGCGATTCATGTTCAAGACGGTTTTAATTCATTCCTGATTGCATGCATTCTACACTCTCGGATTTAACCTGGGAACTGTCCTGACTTAGCGCCTTTAGCCTTCTGAACTTTAAGAACAAGCATAAAAACGCCCTCTTACATTTATTTTACTGTTTTGCATTACATTCATTATTTATCGCTTAGCTTAATCTGAATCTATAATCGCCAGTGTGGTTTACATACTCCCTTGGGATTCGATAACCCCTTGTACTACAACTGCTTTTGCTGTGCACTTGCAGTAGTTTTATTTGGGTAAAACCTGACCCTATCAAGTTTTTGGTGCCGTTTCCGGGGGAGGTGGTTACTGACGTTGTGTGCTTTGTGTCATGTTTATAGAGTCTTAAAAGTTGAGTCAAAAACCTGTTTTTCTAGAGTCAAAATTTTTGAAACTGTCAGTTTTTCTTGGAACTAACCATAGGACGTTTTTGCTGATAAGAACCATTGCCACAGTAGTTGATTACAAGTCTTACTAAGTTGAATTTCATAGGTAGATCAGTCTAGCAATGAATGTTTAGGTTCTTAGAGAATCTGAAAATTTGCTGTTAGCTCCACCTTAATGAGCTTTAAACTTCTTGTCTTGGTGATTGATTCTTATTGATCTTGATTCTCTCTTTCAGCACTGAAAATAAAGTTAAAATACAGTATCTCTTTGATCTTCCCTGATGTAGTTTTTAAAAGATTTAAGTCCAAAGAATGGTGCATTCATGACCCTGTCTCCTCACAAGGAACAACAGTAGTGAACACACTCAAGAACCTGTCTCCTCACAAGGAACACAAGTATTGAGTAGCACCATATCTTAGACTGTAAAAGTTGAGAAAAAAAGAAGTGAAAAATCGAAATTATTCAAAGGAAAAGATCAAGGGAAGAGAAAATAGGAGAGCTGTGTTGAGATTGATTTGTTCAGTTGTTAGGAAGGGAAAAGAATCTGTAAAGTGATTGAGATGATAGAGCCTTGATGAGATTTCACACTTAGATAAAAATTAAGGAGTTAACAGTAGAAATTTCGGATTTCTTGAAGGGGTTTGGACTGGACTTGAAAGATTTGCTAAGCTTGTGATAATTAGACTGAAATTTGACCTTGTGTTGACTATGTGGTATGTGGATTCGAAAGCTCTAACTAGTGTGGTGTTCCCGATGACTGACTGACTGTTTCTTGTTTTCAAACCTCGACCTTGTTCTTTGTCTGATGTTTGCTTGAGGGCAAGCAAAAGCTAAGTCTGAGGGAGTTGATATATCATGGTTTTTATGGTTTTTATGGTTTTTAACCATGATATAATTCCTTTTTATTGAGTCTTTTTGGTCTTTTTAGAGTCCTAGAAGAGTCTTTGCAGGTTATAGCATGTCTGGAGCATAATTGGAGATTTTGGAACCTTTTGGAGCATTCTGAATGGAAGCCACGAAGTACCAAGCTCGAAGAAGAAAAGTATGCATATGGGTGACGCTCGTCACCAATCTGGTGACGCTCGTCACCCAGAAAGGAAGGGGTCGTGGCCTGTTTTTAAAAGATTGGGAAAAAATTGCAGTTTTAGACCAAAAGTTCCAATATTTGCAAAAAGACCCTAGATCGTGTTTTAGCTTGTATATTAGGTTTTTCAGCTATTCTTTTGGCAAAATATCTTGTATCTTATTATTTTAGAGAGTTGTAGAGAGAGATTTGTAGCAGAGTTTTTGGAGAGACAAATCAGACTCCTTCAGAGCAGATTTCAAACTCCTTTATTTCTACTTCTTATTTCTTTTATGCAATCTATTCTTTTCATGATGTTTTCTCAAATCACCATGTCTGAGTAGTTTGTTAGTTAAGTTAGGGCTTTTCAAAGGTTGAAGAAGAGTTTGTAGAATTGCTAAAAACTTATAGGAAATTCATTGGTTCATCATCTGTGCTTGCATTCATATCGATTTCTTAGACACATCATCTGGATTTCGAAACCCTAGGTTTTTGATAGATGTGAGAGCATTATTATTCACCTGAACTAGTATTAGATGAGCAAAACGCCCTAGTACAAAGAGATTTGGCTTAGGAGTTTTGTGTACAATTAAACCTGATCGTTACTGCATGTTTAGGTTGTTAGGGTTTTGCAAAGAGATTTGAAACTCTGTGATTTAGACATAGATAACTTCTGCAATGAGAATTGATTAGTTCTATCTTTGCGATTCATGTTCAAGACGGTTTTAATTCATTCCTGATTGCATGCATTCTACACTCTCGGATTCAACCTGCGAACTGTCCTGACTTAGCGCCTTTAGCCTTCTGAACTTTAAGAACAAGCATAAAAACGCCCTCTTGCATTTATTTTACTGTTTTGCATTACATTCATTATTTATCGCTTAGCTTAATCTGAATCTATAATCGCTAGTGTGGTTTACATACTCCCTTGGGATTCGATAACCCCTTGTACTACAACTGCTTTTGCTGTGCACTTGCAGTAGTTTTATTTGGGTAAAACCTGACCCTATCAGGGAGAAGACTCTTCCCCAAGGAACTATCACTTCTTGGGCTGACTGTAAGGAAACTTTCCTCTCAAAGTTTTTCTCAAGCTCTCGGACAGCAAGGTTGAGAAGTGAGATCAGTGGCTTCACTTAAAGACCGAATGAGTCATCCAATGAGGCTATGAAACGTTTCAAGGATTATACTATAGCTTGCCCTCACCATGGTTTCAGCGAAGAGACCCTCTTGAGTACAATATACGGCAGAGCTCTGTCAAAGTTCAGATTACTACTTGACACGGCAAGCAAAGGAAACTTCCTTGGTCAAGAGGTTGAGGAAGGTATGGAGCTCATTGAAAACCTAGCATTGAGTGACGGTAATTATTCTGAAGATTACGACCGTGCTCCAAGAGGTGCTGATCTTGAAGCCAACAAGAAAGAACTGAAGTCTCTACACGAGAAGATCGATAAGCTAATGCTTGCAAACCAAAAATATGTACATTTTGTTGGAGAAGCTGCAAATGTCTTGGATGAGCTAGAGCAAGGAGACAGCAAGAAAGGCAGCAAAACTTGCAAAGACTTGGTATGAACAATCAGGATCAAGTCATGGATGACATCAGATTTCAGGGTCCTTAAGGAGCTGTAGGTGCTCAGGGTATACAAGGACATCAAGGTGTTCAAGGCTTACAGGGTGAGCAAGGACCAAGAGGTGCTGCACAAGCTCCAAGAGCAGCTAGACCTATTGGCGCTGGTGATGCACCAAATGCCTACAACAACAGGACAGGCATTATTCCACCAGCAGTCCAAAACAACAACTTTGAAATCAAGTCTGGTTTGATTTCAATGGTTCAAGGCAGCAAATTCCATGGGTTACCACTTGAAGACCCTCTTGATCATTTGGTTAATTTTGACAGGTTGTGCTCCCTCACAAAGATAAATGGAGTAAGTGAAGATGGCTTCAAGCTCAGATTGTTTCCCTTTTCCCTAGGAGACAAGGCACATCAGTGGGAGAAAAACCTTCCCCAAGGGAGTATCACCAGCTGGGATGAATGCATGAAAGCCTTTCTAGCAAATTTTTTTTCCACTTCCAGAACTGCTAGGATAAGGAATGAGATCTCAGTATTTGCACCGAGGAACAATGAAAGCTTTGGAGAAGCTTGGGAAAGATTCAAGGGTTACACATTGCAATGCCCTCATCATGGCTTCTCACAAGCATCTTTGCTCTCTACTCTCTACAGAGGAGCCTTGCCTAAGATCAGAATGCTCCTGGACACAGCCTCCAATGGGAACTTCCTGTAAAAAGATGTAGATGAAGGTTTGGAGTTAGTAGAGAACTTGGCTCAGTTTGATGGAAACTACTATGAGGAGTTTGACAGAGCACCAAGGAGTGAAAAGGATGAGTTAGAGTCTAGCAAGAAAGAAATCAAGTCTCTCCATGAGAAGCTGGACTTGTTGCTAAGGGAAAAGAAAGAGGTTCAGTTTGTGGGAGACATGGTTCACCTGGATGATCAGGAGCAATGCCAATTTGAGGAGATGAACTATTTGGGAAATCAAGGTGGCTACAACAACGATAGGAACTACAGACCCAATCCCAACTTGTCCTACAGGAGCAACAATGTTGCCAACCCACAAGATCAGGTTTACCCTCAACATCAACAGCAAGCTCCCCCAAGACCTTTTGTTCCCTACAACAATCAAGGTTTCCAGCAGAGGAACAACAACAATCAAGGATTACTTGATGGAAGCTGCTGATGATAAGGAGAAACCTCAAACAGCTGCTCCTCCTGTTTATCAACCAACCATCCCTTTTCCAGGGAGGTTCAAGGAACAGCTAGTTCAGAAGTATGAAACTCTCTATGCTGCTCAGATGGAGTTGAGGGGTTTGAATGGCCAAGAAGAACTTGAGAAGCTAAGGGTGAAGACTGGAACACCTGAGGTTAAGGAGCTCAGTATCAAAAAACTTGGGGATCCAGGCTGTTTCACTCTCCCATGTGAACTTAAGGGGTAGACTTTCAAGAGCTGTCTTTGTGACCTTGTAGCAAGTATCAATCTTCTCCCATCCTCTACTGCTAAGGCTCTTGGCTACACTCAACTTCAAGAGAGTAATGTATCCCTTACTATAGCTGATCGAACAGTGAAGAAACCAGTTGGGAGTCTTAAGGATGTGCCAATGATGATAGAAGGAGTAACCATTCCCACTGATTTCTTGGTGCTTGATGTGGAAGGGCATATAAAGAATGCTATCATACTAGGAAGACCTTTCTTGGCCTCAGCTGGAGCAGTGTTTGATGCTAAGGAATGCACTATTGAGCTGAAGCTGACCAAGAAGAAGGTTCTAAGGTTTGACTCCAAGGGAAATAAGCTGGAGAATGAGCAAGCCTTCTCAATGGAGATCAAAAAGCTGAAGCAACTTGGAAGGAACTGGCCGGAGTTTTGATGGCTGCTGCTTGGCCAAGTTGTTTGAAGACACCACTGAAGAGGAGCTCCTTGAAGTGGTTGGTTACAAGAATCTGAATGAGATCAAGCTGGATACTAACAAAAGGGAGCTGGTTTTGCAACCAAGGGTCTCAAAGAAGGGAGAGTTCATCTTCAAGCTTCAGAAAGAGGGGAAGACTATGCCTTTTGCCAAGATAAAGATGAATGGAGTTTCTGCTAGAGTCCAAAGGAGCAAGCCACCACCAAGGAGTTCCATGACTCCTTCTCCTCACCTCAACTAAAGAGGTAATCAAAGTCAAGCTTAGTGACTTCAAACAAGCACACTTAGGAGGTAGTCCCATGGTATCCTTTTGTATATATTATGCTTTCTAGTTTATCTTTTATGCTTTCTAGTTTATCTTTTATGCTTTGTTTTAGTGTATAGAAACAGGATTTTGAACTGGAGCTTGAGAAAGTATGATGGGGATAAAGAACAGGTGTATTCTGGCTGATATCGGTCATGACAGACCGATACACAGATTTTTGGTCATTAGTAGCGATCATGATTGATCGATATCAGTGGAGCCTGTTTATACCAGTCAACATATCGGTCACGTGGAAAGAAGTTTGAAAGATGAATAGATTTTTGGTCATCAGTATCGATCATGCATGATCGACATAAACACACCGTTCTAATTTCGGTCCAGTGTGTCGATCATTGGTGATCGATAAGATTCTTGGAAACATTTCGGTCACCAATATTGATCACTCATGACCGACATAAACACACCGTGTTATTTTCGGTCAAGTGTGTCGATCACTGATGACCGATACTAATCCCAGGAAGCACGTCAGTCTCTAGTATCGATCACTCATGATCGAAAATGCAATTTCGGTCAGTAATATCGGTCATGAGTGACCGAAACTCCATCCAAGGTAAGTGTCTCAACTTTCAAAATTTTTTACCTACATTGGTTTGGAGCCAAAGTAGTTTGAATTTTTAAATGGGATTCTTTCTGACCTCTTTCCTAGCTTCTGAACACTTTTGTTTTTGTCCCCCACACTTTTGATTCCTTATGTTCCCTCACCAACCGTTGATTCCTTTGGTTTCCTCTCCTTTCTCTCTATATAAGCAACAACTCTCTTCACTTCTCTTCACACTTAAACTCACTCTTCTTCTCACTTAAAGCTCGAAATCACTATTTCTTTTTCTCTTTTATTGCTTTCTCTAAGTGTTCAGAAGTCCACAAAAGGTTTGCTTCCTAAACTATCTCTCTTTGCTCTTACTCTTAGCTTATGATAAAAATCGCTTTTATGAAGTTTTTAAGAGCAAGTAGTGTCTAGTTTTGATTGTTGTGCTATGGTTTTGCAATATGGATTTATTTTGAGATAACAAGCTAGATGTTGAAGTTCTGCTTTATATCTATCTATCTCATTGCTTGCTCATCTTCATCCTTTTTCAAAATCATCATCTCTTTTGCCTAAGAACCATTTTTGCCAGAATGTCATGCATGACTGTTTATCTTTTGTGCATTCTAGCTTATTTAGTTGCTAGCTTTTGATCTCTTCTTGCTTTGAATAAGTTTCAGCTTGTTGTTAGGACTTGTTAGACTTTTCATTAGCATTAAAGAGTTTGTGATTTCAAAGCTTTCAGCTATTTGGTTCTTCAGCTTTTATTCTCTCACTTACCTTGTTTTCAAGCTTTGCTTTTGAAGGTACCATGGGAAGAACAAAAATAGCTGCTGGAAAAAAGGGAAAAGCACCTCAGGAAGCACCAACCCAACCATGAACACAGAAAGATAAAGGAAAGGGCAAAGCTGATGAGCAATCCTCCAAGGCCGCTGGAAAGAGACCGGTTGTAAATGAGGGAGAAGATCAACAAAACAAGGGCAGTGCTGCTAGAGAACTCATGAAGGCTTTCAACCAGTGCACTTTCAATCCAACAAGATATCCATGCACTTCCACAATGAAAGCGCTTGGACTCTATGTTGACTGCAAAGCCACGTTTGAGCGCATGGATCTTGGAGCTTCATGGAGATGCCACTCCCATCTTACCAACATCTCACTTACCAATTCCTCTCCACACTCAAGGTGGTCTGGTATGAAGACAGTGAACACCCTAATAGTGATGGATGGATCTCTTTTCGGATTGGCAAGGAAAAGTTCTCCTCAACATTCACATAGATCGCCAAGGATCTAGAGCTGAAGTCCCACCCCACCAAGCTGAGCAGGTTCGAAATCCCAAGTAGGCAGCACACCAGGCTGTGGGGCATCATTGGGGTTGGGCAATACACTCCTGGAAGATCAAGGAACCAGCACCTAAGGTATCCGGCCGTGAGATATGTCCACAAAGCACTTTCATAAGCTATTTTCTTTATGCTCTAATGCAGCAGAGAGGTTATCAAAACTCTAATGCAAGCAATGTTGTAGTAAGGCAAGCAGGAGAGTGTCAATCCACTTCTAGGTGATAGAGAATCCACAGAGAATGCAAGGTCTAAGACAAATCTAAGCGAATGAGACAGTTTATGAGAAATAATCTAAAAACTAAATGCAGCAACCTAAATGGAGTGAAACCTATTTTAAAAATACTAGAAAGGAAGCAGTTACCACGAGGAACAAACAGATAAATTAAAGAGAAGAGCTTCGAATTGTTAAAATTCGACTAGTGGATCGACCACAAGATCGACCACTAGATCGAGCAGAAACGATCGATCTCGTCTAAAACCGTAAGAACAATGAATCTAAAGACCAGGATGCTATCAGGTAATAAGCTAAAAGATGATATGAGACGTAAATATGCTAGAGGAGAGGGCTTGTGGGTTGAGATTCATATAAGGGGTTTCAAGGAACGATCTTGGGTTTGAAACTTTGGATCGACTCACTTTGGTGAGGATCTCTAAGCCTCGAAAACAAAACAAGATCTATCCGTGGCTTTCGGTATAGATCACTCTTTCATCCTCTCCTCCAAACCCATGGCTTTTGGTGGAAAAAGAGGTCGAAAGGCAAGGAAAACAGATTTCGAACAATGGCTTAACTAGTCCCCCAAACTTCCATGGCTTTTGGGAAGGGGTAACTAGTCTCTAAGGTGAGATTTTCCGAGGCCCCTGGATCCTGTCAAGGTAAGGGACCTCTCGGATCATGAAGCTCTTGGCGTGAGAGTCTTCAAGCATTAAGCTTTCAACACCTTAGAAGAGATAGCCTTAAAACGTTTAGAAAACAATTCAAGATCGAACCTTTTCTACCCCTTAATCCTCTCGACCCCTAACCCAAAGTGAACTACTCACTACACATAAAGTAAATCAAGCAAGGTGGAAGAGATGAAACGATAAACATGAAACAACGACTAGATTAAACGATAAGGTTCGAGAATACAAAAGCTTGAAAAGAAAACTGGTTCAACAATGGTGTTCTTCCGAAAACGAGAGAGAAAACATGAAGGAAAAAGTTAGAAAATCTAAAAGTTCTCCCCAAAAAGCATTCGCCGCCTTGCCTAAAATGTCAAAACAGTCCAATGGTCCCCCCTTCGCTAACAGCCAAAAACGGTTGAAAGAACAGAGATCGACCATTGGATCGAGTTGTTCTATCGATCATATCCGGCCATCGTGTCTTCAGCTCGATCCGGGTCTCGATCTTCTTCGGTGAGTCGAGTGTTGCATCCGATCTCGGTATCGATCTTCGGGAGGATCGAGTGGTGTACTCGATCCGGCTCTCGCTCTGCATGGCGTCATTTACGTCTGTACCGATACATTGATTGCTTCACTCGATCTCCATCTCGATCATTATCCTCGGATCGCCTAGTTGGCTCGATCTTCTGGTCGATCAACTCCTAGATCGACCGGCTATGCTCGATCTGCTCCTCGATCACTGGTCCTTAGCACACTCCCGAGCTTCCATGAACTGCTACATCGGCCTCCACACCTCCACGAACCTCCGTGTCTCCAAAGCAACCAGAAACAACCTGGAATGAATGCAAAATGCAGAGAAAATGCACATGCTGATGCAAGAATGCTCTAGGACCCTAAGTGATGCAATCTAGCCTAAAACATGATACAAATGCATGAAAAACTACCTAATGAGTATGCAAAATGTATGCAAAATGCAATGACATCAACTCCCCCAAACTTACTTCTTGCTTGCCTTCAAGCAACAAAAAGACAAGTAAGGAAGAGAGGTTTTCAGAAAATTCAAAGGGGTTTTAAACTTTTTGCAAAGGTGCCTTTCGAATAGATCATCTCAATGTCCTAGTTAACAGTTCTAAAATGCTAAGCTTACACTCATACTCCAAAGGACTTAGCCATACTCATCACACAAAGAAATTCAAATCATGAGTCTCTTATTCCTAACAATCAAAGAAATTCATCCTTTAACATTCATTAATCATTCGAACCATGAATCAAACTTATGCACTTTAAAGCAAAACACATTTGGCTAAGGGTTATGGTTATGAGCATAGAATGATCTCATTTGAAAAGGGTTTACAATTAGACAAGGGTTTCTCTCAAAAATGGTTTGAACTAATGCATAATGCTAAAGGTAAAGGCAATTTATGCATACATGATTAGATTCTCATCTACCCATGTAAACTATCATACAGTCCTATACCCCTCTCATTTAAGAAATTTAATCCTCACTCACCACTTAAAAGTCTACCCCTTCTTCTCAACTTAGCAATCCCCAATTCAAAATAAAGACATTTTTAAACTTTTTAGGCTAGTGAAAAGGTTTTAAAAAATATTTTTGCTCTTAGGAATTTCTTATTAGTAGCTCTCTTATTATTACTATTTTTCTCTTCATTTTTTTTTTATTTATTTGGCACTTAGGCTCTTTTATTTTTTTTATTTTTTTTTATTTTTATTTTTTTTATTTAGAGAGAGCTACCTTCTGAAATAGAGCATACTTAGTTTTTTTTTAAAAACAAACCTTTCACTTAAAACCTAATTTTTTTCCTTAAAACACAAACTCTTTTGAACCGAAAACAAATTCACAAGAAGGCAACCCCAATGATCCCCCAAACTTATCCTAAGCATATACCTAGCTTCAAAATGTAAAGCTAGCAATCAATTATGAAAACCAAATCATGTCGCCTAAACCTAACACTTTATGCCAAGTTCAAACCGAAAATAAGGCCTCACAAAGATGTCACACAAGAACATTTGGCTTCAAAGGAGGGTAAGGTTCAAGGAGGGAGTTCTACTTAGGCTCACAAAGAGAGGTAAAAAGGAAGAAGAGAGCCTAAATATTTTAAAACCATGTGTTCATTTTCAAATGCATAAGAATGATAATTAGATTTTCAAATTAAGGTTTTCACTTAGTAGGATGAGTTTCAAATCATGAGAGTTCAATTCAAGCCACGAAAATCCTAACTAGTGATCCAAGCATGGTTAGAACTTACTTTCAAAGCATAAACAAAGCATTAGAGAACTACTAACTAGGACATTGAAATGATTCATAAGTAAAACACCTTTTTAAGAAATTCTAACCCCTTATGCAAAATGCAAACAACCTAGGTGATATGAGAAATTCTAGACTCAATCCTAACATGTTTTTAAAGAGATGAATGCAACTACATGAATCTTTGAAAAAATTTTAAAAATTTTACCAATTTTTCATGACTAAGACTCAAGGATGTAAAAAGGAAAATAAGATCAAAGAACACAAGATTAAATCACACAAGTACTCCCCCAAACTTGCTTGACACCGTCCCGGTGGCAAACTCATCCGAAGAAGCAAACAAACACAATGCAAGAAACAAAGATGTGCGGTTATATACAATGGAGGAAGGTTGTTACCTCTTGTCTAGGCTCGGCTGGAACTTGAGGATGTTCCAGAGGAGCTAGAGATTGTTGCCTTTCCTTTGTTGCCTGGTTCTTGGAGGGAGTGGCGAGCCGGTTGAATGTTTTCTCCTTGGGTCTCGCGGATCACAACTCCTCCGGTTGAGAGTCTCCTCTTCTCGGGTTGTTGTATCTCCTGGCTTACACCTGGCTTAGGCTGGCTTCCTTGGAGTTGTTTGACCTTCTTCCCCAGCTTCTTAAGCACTTTCCCTTGCCACTTGTTTATCTTCCGCTGCATCTCCACCACCGAGGCTAAGAACTTCTCGGTTTTGGTCTTAGGTTCAAAATCCCGCTTGGGAAGTGTGTAAACCTCGGGCATCTCATCCTCTGTTCCTGGAGACTCTGACCTTTGGCGCGGGGCAATGGCTGAAGCAGGCGGTCCTCCTAAAGGGGCAAAGCATTCTTCCTCCGTGGGTAAGAACTCGATGTTCCCAACACCAAGCAGCTCAGTCTCGTCTTTGTTGGGGAGGATGCACACTCTCTTCTTGTCTTCCTCATCTATGAAGAGGTAAGCATAAAACCCTTCTGCTGGCGTGCGTCCCAAGCTATCAGTGTTTCTCATGTATGCTTCATCCATGAAAGCTCTGTTTGGGACGTGAGCAAAGTCATGGATGGGCACACCGGCTTGCACGAACAAAGGAGTAAGGAAACCGCCAATGTAGGAAGAGGTTGCCTTGCACCGTAAGGCATAAGCCTTGTACTTCACCAGAGAAGCCGCGAGCACACAGCCGTAATTCACTTCATCGCCGAGTTCATCCTCTATGGGTTCTTCATTCGCATCCGGATCAGACACCAAATGCTTCATGCCTTGGAAAAGGAAGCACAGCTCCGTCTTCGTGACAGTAGGAGCAACAGACCTCCCACTGAATGTATTAGCTATCAGCTTCAAAGTATACCTCAGCACCGGACTCCTAACTCTCTTGATCTTGGCGGTGTTGGCTTTGTAGTCTTCATTGCTGATTAGGTCCCAAAACTCGTCGGCTTTCTTGAAGGCTGGGAACTCCACCTTGTGTGCATCAGCCTTGAGACCGTAGGCTTGGCATAGCTCGGGGATGGATAGTGTGTAGGCTTGGCGGCCAACCTTGAAATAGAGACGCCCTTGAGAAGGAACAGGTGCACTCGGATTCTCGTACCGGAACTCCAAAGTGGCTAGGAAATCTATCGTCACCTCGGGAATTGTAGGGCAGTCCATCCGCGACAAGCACCTCAGACCAATGTTCTTGAGGAGTTGGTCGAAGTCTCCAAGGATCCCGAGCCTGGACAGAAGCTCTCGATCAGCAAACTTTGTAGGTTCAAACCGGAGCCTCTCCAACCTCTTCTTATCCCTCTTCTCATCTTTGCTCCACCGGACCCTCTCTTGAACCACCACTTCTTGTGTTTCTCCTTCTTGCACTCGCTCCTCTCTTGTTCTCTTTGGTGCCATTGCTCCTAAAACAAATTTTTCTAGAGAATGATTAGCAAGAGGCGATTGAATGAGAATAAGAGAAGAGGAGAAGAAGATTTATATAAACTACTCTAGAATTTTGGGGATCAAATAAAAATAATAGCTAGATAAAAGGAAATAAAATCTTTGAGATACTGAAAATCAAGTATTTTTCCTATTACTTAGCTAATTTTAAAAATTCAAACTCGATCCTATATCCTAAAACAAGAACTTGCGATTTTTAAGGAGATTTTCTTGAAATAAAATCATTAAACCTTGAAAATACCTTTGCAAGAGTAGAGGATATCTTTGCTAAACTTGAAAAGCTTTTAAATTCTCACTCTCTTTGTAAGAAAAACTCGAGCAAACAGAAATGAGAGGGTGAGGAATAGATTGAAACATTTAAAGAGTTTAACAAACCAAAACAATGGGTGGTCAAAGTGGTTTCTGACAAAAGTTTTGGTCAAGGCACATCTTTCATGGTCAAAGATGCTTGCCTTGACCAAGTTTTGAATTTAAAAATTGGAGGGAAAGGAGTAAAGGAGGGAAAGAAAATTGTTACCTCGGCATGAGATCGAGTCCTTTTGGTCGATCTAGGACTCGATCTCATGCCTAAAATGGCTTAGATCGAGAGGGTTACTCGATTTGTGACTCGATTCAAGGTGAATCGAGCCCTGGATCGATTGGCTCTCTCGATCATTGAGATGTTGGCTCCTCGGCTAAGTCCCTCTGATCGAGCTATGTCCTCGATTTAGGGGTCGATTTAGCATAGATCGAGTGATGGATCGAGTCGAGTGATCGATCAATTTTCAACAGATTTTCCCGAGAGAAATTAGATAGGTCGATCCGATTTGGATCGATCGATCCTTTTTCGTCAAGGTCGATCTTGTCACTCATTCTCGTCTAGATCAACTGGCTCCTCTCGATTCACTGGCTCGATCTAGCAAAGATCAAGCCAGGATCAGTCGATCTAGCACTCGATCTCTAGCTTTATCTTAACCCCTATTGCCCCTTTTGGAACCCAAAGGCAAGGTTTAGAGTCCTTATACCTGTTCCTACACACTAAAAACATAAAAACATAAAACTGAAAGAGAAGTGAAAGCAAAAATATGTACAAGATAAACATGGGAATGCCTCCCAAGTGCGCTTTCTTTAACGTCTTTAGCTAGACCTTACTTGGTCTAGGTGGATGGTGGGTCTTGGAGAAGCACCGAGGTACTCTCCTTGTCAAAGCTGTCCGCCAGGTAGGGCTTGATTCTGTGTCCGTTGACGGTGAATGCACTACCACTTCTTCCCTTTAGAGTAACAGCTCCATATGGCAAGACCTCTTGAATCACGAACGGTCCGCTCCACCTTGATTTCAGCTTGCCCGGGAAGAGCTTTAGCCTCGAGTTGTACAGCAACACCAGTCCTCCTTCCTTAAGCTCCTTGGCAACCAATTTCTTGTCATGAGCCTCCTTAGTTCGCTCCTTGTAGATCTTGGAACTCTCGTAAGCATTCAATCTCAACTCGTCCAGTTCGTGTAGCTGAATAAAACGCCTTTCCTGAGCCGTCTTGAGATCAAAGTTCAGCCTCTTCACAGCCCACAATGCACGGTGTTCCAGCTCAACCGGGAGGTGACAACCCTTGCCATAGAGTAGAGTGAAAGGGGTTGTACCAATCGGCGTCTTGAAGGCAGTACGGTAGGCCCAAAGGGCATCGTCCAGCTTCACTGACCAGTCCTTCCTTGTTGCTCCAACGGTCTTCTCCAGAATAGCTTTGATCTGCCTGTTAGAGACTTCCACCTGACCGCTCGTTTGAGGATGATACGGTGTAGCCACCTTATGCTTAACCCCATACTTTCTCAAGAGGCTCTCAAAAACCTTGTTTACAAAATGGCTTCCTCCATCACTTATAACAACCTTGGGTACCCCAAACCTTGGAAAGATGATATTCTTGAACAACTTGATCACAACCTTAGAGTCGTTTGTAGGGGAAGCAACAGCCTCAACCCATTTGGAGACATAATCCACAGCTACTAAGATGTATTTGTTGCCGTATGAAGAAGGAAAAGGCCCCATGAAGTCAATACCCCACGCATCGAACACGTCAACCTCGAAGATAGGAACTTGAGGCATTTCATTCCTCTTGGTAATGTTCCCTGCTCGCTGACATGCCTCACAGCTCTTCACAAACTCGTGTGCATCTTTGAAGATAGACGGCCACCAGAAACCCGCTTGCAACACTTTCGTGGCAGTTTTGAATGAAGAGAAGTGTCCTCCGTAGGAAGAGCCATGGCAATGATAGAGGATATCCCTGGCTTCTTCCTTCGTTACACATCTTCGGTACAAGCTGTCTACTCCTCTTTTGAATAGCTAAGGCTCATCCCAAAAGTAGTCACTAGCCTCCCTCAAAAACCTCTTCTTGTGATAGTTGTTGAGATGTGTTGGCTCCTCACCACATGCTAGGTAGTTCACCATATCAGCATACCATGGTAGATTCTCCTCTTTAAAACTCAACACTTCCTCAAACCTTCCTTCTTGCTTCCCACAAACAGCAGTAGTAATCGCCATAAGTTGTTCTTCTGGAAGAGAATCGTCTAAAGGGAGAGACTCGTTGATCCTTAGTCTTGAGAGGTGGTCAGCGACTCCATTTTCTATCCCCTTCTTGTCTTTAATTTCCATGTCAAACTCCTGAAGTAAGAGAATCCATCTTAAGAGCCGAGGCTTAGTGTCTTTCTTTGAGTAGATGTATCGTAGAGCAGCATGATCCGTGTATACAATAGCCTTGGAGCCAACGAGATACGATCTGAACTTCTCAAAGGCGAAGACTACTGCAAGCAGCTCCTTCTCCGTAGTGGTGTATCGTGATTGCGTGTCATCCAAGGTCCTTGAAGCATAATAGATCACATGTAGCTTCTTGTCCTTCTTCTGACCAAGGACTGCTCCTACAGCATAGTCACTAGCATCACACATAATCTCAAAAGGGAGAGACCAGTCTGGTGCTTGGACTATAGGGGCTGACGTGAGGGCTTCCTTGATGGTCCCGAAAGCCTTCAAACACTCCTCATCGAATACAAACTCAGCTTCCTTGCATAACAGTCGTGTAAGGGGGCGTGCAATCTTGGAGAAATCTTTGATGAAGCGCCTATAGAACCCTGCGTGTCCCAGGAAACTTCTAATCCCTTTAACATTAACCAGCGGCTCCAAACCCATCATAACCTCAACCTTAGCCTGATCAACCTCAATACCCCTCTCTGAAATCTTGTGACCGAGTACTATCCCTTCCTTGACCATGAAGTGGCATTTCTCCCAGTTCAGCACCAGGTTTGTTTCTTCACAACGTTTAAGTACCCTGCAAAGATTCAACAAACACGCAGGAAAGGACGCACCATACACAGAGAAGTCATCCATAAACACTTCTACCATCTCCTCTATAAGATCGGAGAAGATCGACATCATACACCGCTGAAAGGTAGCCGGTGCATTACACAATCCAAACGGCATCCTTCGATATGCAAAGGTACCGTAGGGACATGTAAAAGTCGTTTTCTGCTGATCGTTTGGGTGAATAGGTATTTGAAAGAAACCGCTATACCCATCGAAAAAACAGTAGTAAGGGTGATTTGCAAGTCTCTCAAGCGTTTGATCAATGAAAGGCAAAGGGAAATGGTCTTTTCTAGTCGCAAGGTTAAGCTTTCTATAGTCAATACACATTCTATGACCAGTAATGGTCCTAGTAGGGATAAGTTCATCCTTTTCATTCCTTATGACCGTGATCCCTCCCTTCTTAGGCACCACGTGTACAGGTGAAACCCATGTGCTGTCACTTATGGGATAGATCACGTCAGCCTCTAAAAGCTTAAGGATTTCCTTCTTAACAACCTCTTTTAAGTTAGGATTCAAACGCCTCTGATGTTCTACAGAAGTGGCGTTCTCATTATCCAAGTGAATCCTATGAGTGCAAAGCATTGGTGAAAGGCCTTTGATGTCACTTAAAGAGTACCCAATGGCCTTCCTATACTTTCTCAGCTCAGTTAAGAGCGAGTGCAACTCATCATCACTAAGGTTTTCATTTACTATCATGGGATAGGTGTCATTAGGTCCTAAGAAAGCATACCTTAGCCCTTTTGGGAGCTCCTTAAGGTCCACCTTTGGGGCCAACAGCTCACTCCAGTCATCCTCGTGGCTGTTGTTGTTGTTCTCCTCCTTGGAACTCTCCCTTGAACTCGAGGCATGGCCCTTCAGACTGCTTTCCTCTATCGCTATCCCTTCTATGATCGAGTCCTCCGGTCGATTCTCCTCTCGATGACGTCTAGATCGAGCCATTTCACTCGATTCACTTACTCGATTTGATATGGATCGAGTAAGGGATCGAGACGTTGAGTCGATCTCTTGATTGGACTCCAAAATGATCGGGGGGTCTTTCTCGATCGTCAACTCGATTGTTTCTTCTGATCGAGCATCATTATCGATCTGTTGGTCGATTGTTGCACCAGATCGAGTTGGGTTCTCGATTGGCTTGTCGATCTGACTCCTGGATCGAGTGATAGCGTCGATCTTGGGGTCGATTTCTAGGCAACATCCTTCTTCATTCTTGATGATTCTCCTCGAATCTAGCAGGTTCACGTACTCTTGGGTCCTTTGGTCCACATAGCCAAACTCTCCTGGCTCCTTAGTGAGTGCTAGCTTCAAATGGTCTTCTAAAGCTAGCTCTTCCAGCAACTCATCCGCCAAGGCATCCATCGTTTCGATATAGAAAGCTTGTCCTTCAATGGTTGGCTTCTTTAGAACCTTGTTGATGTCAAAGTCTAGCCTGATCTCTTTCCCCAAATGCAAGGCAATCTTCCCATTTTTCACGTCTATTATGGCTCCGGCGGTTGCGAGGAATGGTCTCCCTAAGATGAGTGGGTCTTTCGGCTCCTCGTCCATCTCCAGCACTACAAAGTCTGTAGGTACATTCACACCACTGATTCGCACCGGTAAGTCTTCGAGCAGCCCTACCGGTAATCTCACGCTTCTATATCAGCCAGCACCAATGAGATCCGACATTCCTTAAACCGAGTGAAACCAAGCTTCTTAGCCACGGAGTGAGGCATCAAGTTTATGCTAGCTCCGAGATCACACAAGCAACTCTTGAACTCTAGAGGACCTAAAGCACAAGGTATGGTGAAGCTTCCCGGATCTCCCAGCTTCTTAGGCACTATCTCCTTATGAATAACCGCGCTACACTCTTCGCTTAGTACAAGCACCTCTTTGCTTTCTTTGTTCTTCTTCACAAGGGTGTCCTTGAAAAACTTGGCGCACTTGGGCATCATAGCGAGACAGTCTACAAGAGGCAACTTTATCTCCACGTCTCTCAAGTGCTTCTCAAACAGGATCCGGTGTTTCTCTATTAACTGCTTTTTGAAACGACCCAGGAATGGCAACTTTGGTACGTAAGGTGGGGGCACGTAGTCATCCTTTTCCTTGGTGGTTTTCTCAGCCTTTTTCTCAATGAATGCCTTGTCACCTCTTCTCGGTCCTTGGATCCATACGTTGTCAAAGTTTATCTCCTCATTATCAGCTGAAAGTTTACCCTCCCCCTCTTGAAGTACAACGTCCTCGTTGTTCTTGGTTGAGACCGGAGGCTCAAGCTCTTTGCCACTTCGTAACGTAATAGCATTGGCATATTCCTTGGGGTTTTGCTCACACTTTCCCGGGAGGCTGCTCTGTCCACTCGTGCTTGCCTTGCCCTTCTCCAGCTGCTGTATTTTGTTGTTGAGGTTTGTGATTTGAGTGGAGAAGTCGGTTAAGGATGAATCTAGCCGAGTGTTCATTTCAGCGAACTTCTGATTTGTAGAAGCTTGCCCTTGTATTAGCTGTTGGAACATTGCTTGAACCGGATCAACTTGTTGCATCGGTTGTTGTGGCTGTTGAGGTGCAAAGCCCGGAGGGTAGTTGGTAGTATAACCCTTGTTTTGTTGTTGTTGCCCTTGACCTTGGAAATTGCCTTGCCCTTGACCTTGGAAACCACTGCTCGGTTGGAAACCTTTGTTGTAAGGGATGAAAGGCTTAGCTTGTTGAGCAGGGTACACTTGATCTTTAGGGTTGGCTACATTGGTGTTTCGGTAAGAGAGGTTGTTGTTCTGGTAGCCTTGAGACTTGTAGTTGTTTTGTCCAGCCACCCAATTTGCTTCTTCTTGGCTTAGCTCTAACTCCTCTTGGTTTTCATCAGCTTCACCAACGAAGTGAACATGCTTCTGGATAGCTAAAACCAACTTGTCAATCTTCTCATGCAACGATTTGAGCTCCTTCTTGTGAGACTCTAATTCTGATCCCCTCGGTGCTCGGTCATAATCCTCAGCATAGTTTCCATCACTCAACGCCAGGTTCTCTATCAGCTCCATACCCTCTTCTACTTCTTGACCGAGGAAGTTCCCTTTGCTAGCTGTATCAAGCAACAACCGGATCTTTGGTGAAGCCCCACGGTATATGGTACTGAGTAGAGTCTCCTCACTGAACCCGTGATGAGGGCATTGGATCGTGTAATCTTTGAAACGCTCCATAGCCTCATTGAATGTCTCATTGTTCCTTTGAGTGAAACCGCTGATTTCGCTTCTCAACCGAGCAGTCCTGGTGCTTGAGAAGAACTTTGAGAGGAAAGCCTTCTTACATTCAGCCCATGATGTGATGGTGCCTTGTGGGAGGGTCTTCTCCCAATGTCTAGCTTTGTCTCCGAGTGAAAAGGGGAAGAGACGCAGCTTGAAGGCATCTTCTGATATACCGTTGATCTTAATCATTCCACACACTTGCTCGAAATTGTCCAAGTGCTCCAAGGGGTCTTCCATTGCTAAGCCGTGGAACTTGTTGTTTTGCACCATAGATATGAACCCCGGCTTGATCTCAAAGTTATTGTTTTGTACTGGAGGAGGAGTGATCCCAAACCTATAGTGGTGGGTATTGGGAGCATCTCCGGCTCCTATGATCCTCGGAGGTCTAGCCGCGTGTTGGGGGTTTCCATTGCCCCTTCCTGCTGGAGGTGGTCCTTCTGGATGCTCGTGTGCAGCCATGTCTTCAAAGTTAACCAGACCTTGCTGAACAATCTCCTCAAAGGCTCTTGTTTGATCTCTGACTCTTCTTTGCCGTGAGTGACCAAGCTGATGAATGTTGTCTAAGGGTTGTAGAAGATTGTTGTCTCCCCTTGAACGAAGATTCATGTACCTCAAAACACACGGTTTAGAGTAGTAGGATTAGTAACTTGAAAAAGGTAAAGACTTAGTCTTTTCTAAGACCCAAATCTCTATGTTCTCTAAGCAACCTAGAATGGCAACGGCGCCATTTGATAAGCTATTTTCTTTATGCTCTAATGCAGCAGAGAGGTTATCAAAACTCTAATGCAAGCAATGTTGTAGTAAGGCAAGCAGGAGAGTGTCAATCCAGTTATAGGTGATAGAGAATCCACAGAGAATGCAAGGTCTAAGACAAATCTAAGCGAATGAGACAGTTTATGAGAAATAATCTAAAAACTAAATGCAGCAACCTAAATGGAGTGAAACCTATTTTAAAAATACTAGAAAGGAAGCAGTTACCACGAGGAACAAACAGATAAATTAAAGAGAAGAGCTTCGAATTGTTAAAATTCGACTAGTGGATCGACCACAAGATCGACCACTAGATCGAGCAGAAACGATCGATCTCGTCTAAAACCGTAAGAACAATGAATCTAAAGACCAGGAAGCTATCAGGTAATAAGCTAAAGATGATATGAGACGTAAATATGCTAGAGGAGAGGGCTTGAGGGTTGAGATTCATATAAGGGGTTTCAAGGAACGATCTTGGGTTTGAAACTTTGGATCGACTCACTTTGGTGAGGATCTCTAAGCCTCGAAAACAAAACAAGATCTATCCGTGGCTTTCGGTATAGATCACTCTTTCATCCTCTCCTCCAAACCCATGGTTTTTGGTGGAAAAAGAGGTCGAAAGGCAAGGAAAACAGATTTCGAACAATGGCTTAACTAGTCCCCCAAACTTCCATGGATTTTGGGAAGGGGTAACTAGTCTCTAAGGTGAGATTTTCCGAGGCCCCTGGATCCTGTCAAGGTAAGGGACCTCTCGGATCATGAAGCTCTTGGCGTGAGAGTCTTCAAGCATTAAGCTTTCAACACCTTAGAAGAGATAGCCTTAAAACGTTTAGAAAACAAACCAAGATCGAACCTTTTCTACCCCTTAATCCTCTCGACCCCTAACCCAAAGTGAACTACTCACTACACATAAAGTAAATCAAGCAAGGTGGAAGAGATGAAACGATAAACATGAAACAACGACTAGATTAAACGATAAGGTTCGAGAATACAAAAGCTTGAAAAGAAAACTGGTTCAACAATGGTGTTCTTCCGAAAACGAGAGAGAAAACTTGAAGGAAAAAGTTAGAAAATCTAAAAGTTCTCCCCAAAAAGCATTCGCCGCCTTGCCTAAAATGTCAAAACAGTCCAATGGTCCCCCCTTCGCTAACAGCCAAAAACGGTTGAAAGGACAGAGATCGACCATTGGATCGAGTTGTTCTATCGATCATATCCGGCCATCGTGTCTTCAGCTCGATCCGGGTCTCGATCTTCTTCGGTGAGTCGAGTGTTGCATCCGATCTCGGTATCGATCTTCGGGAGGATCGAGTGGTGTACTCGATCCGACTCTCGGTCTGCATGGCGTCATTACGTCCGTACCGATACATCGATTGCTTCACTCGATCTCCATCTCGATCATTATCCTCGGATCGCCTAGTTGGCTCGATCTTCTGGTCGATCAACTCCTGGATCGACCGGCCATGCTCGATCTGCTCCTCGATCACTGGTCCTTAGCACACTCCCGAGCTTCCATGAACTGCTACATCGGCCTCCACACCTCCACGAACCTCCGTGTCTCCAAAGCAACCAGAAACAACCTGGAATGAATGCAAAATGCAGAGAAAATGCACATGCTGATGCAAGAATGCTCTAGGACCCTAAGTGATGCAATCTAGCCTAAAACATGATACAAATGCATGAAAAACTACCTAATGAGTATGCAAAATGTATAAAAAATGCAATGACATCACACTTGCGAATACACTCTTTGCAAGGAAGGAGACGACATATCTCACATGAAGGGAGACAGATCTGATATACCAAGGACTGTATAAGGTGCTGGAAAGCAATGAGTATGGGGAACCTCTCAGAGCACCGAGAAGCAACCCCTGCTATGTGGCTATGTTGATGGAGCAGCTCCTATCCTACCAGAGCTGGGTTTTGAGTAAGACAAAGAAGGAGAACAGCCCTCAAGTGCACATTGGAGGAGTTGTGACAGCAGTTCTGCAAGCTAGTGGAGTAGACCTTGACAAACATGAAGGTGATGCACTTGAACCACTATGGATTGACATTGATTACCTCAAGAGAAGCCACTACCTTGAAAGAACCATTGGTGGAAAGCATGTGTATAACTTCATCACAGGCCTTGACACACCAGCAAATGTCCTCCTCCCCAGTCCAAAGCTTACATCCTTCTTCAGAAAAGGAAACATCAGCTTTGACCCAAGCACTGAGGAGCTCTACACAGGCGGCCCTATTCCTACAGTAGAAGAAGAAGAAGACAGTGAAGAAGAAGAGGAGCACATTGAAGAGATCAGAGAAGAAGAAGAAGAAGAACAATGGAATGCTACTGCTGGCGCTGAAGGCCAAGGAAGAACCCATGAAGAAGAGGAGCTTGAAGAACAAGAAGTGTTGAACTACAGCTCAAAGCAGTTCCACTTCCACCCCTATGAAGCTCCCAACCAAGGAAACTCTTTGAGAGCAGCTCATGAGCACATTAACACACTACAGAAGTGGTGCAAGTGGCAGGACAAAGCCATCAAAGGGCTTATGAAGATGGTGAAGGGGAAGTTCAGAAAGAACAAGGCTACATCAGCAAAAACTTCCCACCACAGCCACACCCAAGAGCTCTACTCTCAACAAGAAGAGCAACTTAACCCATCTGAGCCAACTGAAGAGGAGGAAGCTATATGTAACCTCCATGGAAGACACTCATTCCTGGCTCAACCAAGAGACCAATGGGGTACATGGGCACAACGAAGGGTTTCATCTTATGAGCCAAGAGCCCATGTTCCATCAACTTGGGAGGCGCCAATCACCAATCCCTCTGAAGCTCAGGATACATGGCAATGGGGCACACAAGGGACTTCTTCACAAGCTGAACAGCTATGGTCAAGCTGGGTTCAACCAACTCCAGAAGCAGAGCATTCCACTAAAGTCTATGAGAGAAGGAAGAGGAGAGCTAGCAAGTCTCCACAAACCTCAGCATCATCCCACAACTCCTACCATTGAACCAAGTACCACATCCCTTCCATTGTTCTATACCATTGTATCTTTTTATTTTTGTAATATATTTTGTTGCTTCTCTCTTCCATTGCTTTCATTACACAAGGGACTGTGTAATTTAAGTGTGAGGGAGAGATTTGGGGCTTGAATTTGTTTTCTGTTTTCTTAGTTTTTCTTTTTATTTTCACTTTGAGTCTCATGCATATCATGGATACATGTAAGGCATAGAAAAACACAAAAAAATCGAAAAAAATTGAAAAGTTTTGCATTTTTGCAAACCAAAAAGAGAGCATGTATTTGCATTTCATTCTTCTAGGATTGAGTCTAGTGTTGACATGTAGGTTGCATTGCATTTGCATAGGGCATTTTGATGAGTTTTCCTATTAAAATGCTTAGTGTTTAGAGATAATTTCAGTTTTTAAGTGCTTAGTTGTTTGATGCATCATTTGATTGCTAGAAGTTAAGGCTGAACCATGCTTAGATTGCTAGATTTGGGCTTCTCATCTCATTCTGAAAGCATTTGTTCTCTGAAAATCAACTCTATCAACTTGAAATTTAATTTGGACTTTTAATTATCATGTCTTATGCATTGAAAACTGAATTCATGGCTACCATATACATATTTGGATCATCTTTCTCCTTTCTACCACTCTTGTTGATCCAAATAGCTGATCTTCATAATTATGGGACAGTTACATCGTCACCCTTAACCAAAACCTCTTTTTGAGCCTAAACACTATTGTGAGAGCTGTGAGGCCTTTGCATTGCATTTTCGATTTTGTCTTGGCAAAAAGTGTTAGGAATAAGGCTGGCAATGATTAGATCTCTTGTAGATATCAGCTTGCATTTTGAGCTTGATTCTAGGATAGGAGTTGTAGAGTTAGGTGGTTTGAGCTTAATGTTTTTATGTTTTGAAAGAAAGGGAAAAGATCTGAAATGGTAGAAAACGGGGAAACAGTCTAGTATTGTGGTTAAGTAAAGGGAATAAAAGCTCTAAGTTTAAAAGGAAGGTTTGGCGCCAACAACAATGCTTAGGAAGCTCCAAAAGAAGAAAAATCTGACCAAGAAGCAATCCACCAAAAGTGATGAAGGTGCCAACACAACAAAGAAGAGCAAGTCCCAACCAAAAAGAAGCAGCCACACAAGCAAAAGAAGAAGTTTCCCCAGCCATGAAGATGGGTAAAAGGTAGACTTAGAGGGTTCACTCTTGGGTTTAGAAATGCTTAGGACTCATCTTTGGGAAGTAAGGGCAGAAGAGAGCTTTGAATTGCATGCATAAGTGTTCTTTTACCTTTAACATTTTGCCTAAGATGAAGTCATTTCATTGAGTGATCCTTTATGTTTTTTGAACCCTTGTGCTTAAATGAGATCATCCTTATCTCATAACCTTACCCTTTTTCAACCAAATGTTTTCACTTGATTTGCATAAGCATTATTCATGTTTTGAATTTAATTGAATGTTAAAGAGTTGACTGATTTGAGCATTTGCCTAAGTTGAGATTTGAGATCATTATGAAACATGATGAGCATGGCTAGGTTCTTTAAAGTATAGCTGATTATGTTTGCATCTTACAACTAGGCACTTAAGCACTAAAACCATCTCTTTACCTTTGCACTTTTGGAATCTGAATGCCCGTTTTCAAACCTCACTCTCCCATTTGTTCTTGATTGCTTGAGGACAAGCATAAGGCAAGTGTGGGGGTGCTGATATCCCTTGTATTTACACCATTTAGGACTGCATTTAGTACATATTTTGATCCTCTTTTGCATGTTTTCCCTTTGCTTTTGTCCCATTTTCTTCTCCCTTTAGACTTAGGTTGCATTTAGAGTATAGTTTGCATTTTCTTTGCATTTTGGATGTTTTAGGTGCTTTTGGAGCTTAAAAGAGCTTGGAGGAGTTTTAGGAATGATACAAGATGCTAGCTGGGCAAAAGGGAGCAAGAAGGATCATAGCAGAAGTTTTCGGTCAGAGCACAGAGAGTTTCGGTCAAGAGTGACCGATACGGAGCATATCGGTCACCAGTATCGGTCAAGTGTGATCGACACAAACACATCGGATTAATTTCGGTCATTTGTGTCGATCACTGAAGACCGATAGGGACCCATTTCGGTCACTGGAGATCGACACGACTGACCGATACTGACCCAGCCCGAACCTGTTTTTAATTACAACTATGCTATTACTCTAGGGTTTTCCTTTCTAGGCTATAAATAGCCTCTTTTCCAGATTTTCGAGGAGTCATGTCAAAATATTGTTCTTGAGCATTTTTTTTAAGTTTGTAAGAAAATTTCTTTGCTTTGTTTAATACAATCAAGTATTTGCTTTAATCTTTCTTTGATCTTTCTTTTAATCATGATTAGCATCCTTTCCCTTTGTGATTTGGTGTTAAACATGATTATGAGTGAGTAGTTATCTTAGGGTTTCTAGATTTGGTAGATTAGGGGAATCTAAGGCTTGATTAAGGCTTGTTATGTTCTTCATTCTATGGGTTCCTCTCTATTAATCTGTTATTCATGCTAGATTAGTCTTAATAAAACTTGTCTAAGTTGTTAGCTTTCTCTTATGCCCACCAAATGTTTGATTGATGTCACTGCATATTGCATGTATTTTGCATACATATAAGTTAGCTTTTCATGCATTTACATCACACTTTAGTCTAGATTGCATCACTTTAGGTCCTAGAGCATTCTTGCACCAGCATACGCATGTTCCTTGCATTTTGCATCATATTCAGCTTGTTTCTGGCTACTTTGGAGTCGTGGAGGTTCGTGGACGTGCTGAGGCTGTTGTGGAGGTTCGTGGAATGTCGGATGTTTGCTAAGGACCAGAGATCGGGGAGCAGATCGAGCATGGCAGGTCGATCTAGATGAGATCGACCAGTAGATCGAGAAGCCCAGGCGATCCAAGGGAAATGATCGAGACGAAGATCGAGTGGAGCAATCGATCAAGTGGTACAGATGTAAATGACGCCAAGCAGAGCGAGAGCCGGATTGAGTCCACCACTCGATCCGACCAAAGATCGATTCCAAGATCGGATACAACACTCGATCCAGCGAAGAAGATCGAGACCCAGATCGAGTAGAAGACACGATGTCCGAAAGTGATCGAGAGAGCCGCTCGATCCCGAAGTCGATCTCTGTTTTTTCTCTCTGGTTTGGAGACGATCCGCCATTGTTAGACTTTGAGCTTGTTCTTGAATATTTTGAATCGTTTAAGTTTAATCCATCGTTCTTATGTTTATCGTTTCATTATTCATGCTTTGCTTAGTTTATTTAATGTGTAGTGAGTAGTTTCATTTGGGTTTCGGGGTTGAGAGGATTCACGGGGTTGAAAAGGTTTTCAAAGCTTGGTGTTTTCTTGTTTTTAATGGCTTTCTTTTCAAAGATGTTGAGTTCTTAAGGCTTGAAGAGTCTCACGCCAAGATCTTTATGATTAGAGAGAGCTCTTACCTTGACAGGATCCAGAGATCTCTGAAAATCACATCTTAGAGGCTAGTTACTATTTCCCAAACGCCATGGTAGTTTAGAGGACTAGTTAAGCCGCGTGGTTGAAATCTGTTTTCCTTGCCTCTCAATCACTTTTTTCCACCAAACTCCATGGGTCTGGAGGAGAGAATGAGAGAGTGACCCATACCACACGCCATCGATGGGTCTTGTTTTGTTTTCAAGGCTTAGAGAATCTCACAAAGTGAGTAGTTCTAGAGTTTTCAAACCAAGCTTGGACCTTTGATACCCCTAACATGAATCTCGACCCTAGACCCTTTCTTTCATAGCATTCTCGCATCTTCGTTAATCATTCGCTTGATATTCGTCGCATCCTGGTCATTAGTTTCTTCATACTTGCATTTTTAGACGAGATCAATCCAAACTGCTCGATCTAGTGGTCGATCCTGTGGTCGATCCACTAGTCGATTTTTAGTAATTCATAGCCTTGTATTTTAATTATTATGTTTGTTCCTCGTGGTAGTTTAATCACTCTTGGCAATTTAAAAATAGTTTTGCATTCCATTTGGTCGTTGCATATAGTTTTTAGGATTTTCACAAAATTGCCTGTCATTCGCTTAGCTTTACACTGCTCTTGTATTCTCTTTGACCTTCCTAGCTCCTAGAAATGGATTGACACTCACTTGCATACTGTACTACAACCTAAGTGTTGCATTTGAGTTTTGATAGCCTCATTGCATCCTAGACATGCAAAAAGATTGTTATCAAATGGCGCTGTTGCCATTCTAGGAGTGTTAGAAAGCATAGAGATTTGGAGCTTAGTAAAGACTAAGCTTTACTTTGTTTAAGTTACTAATCTCTCTACGCTCAAACGTGTTTCTTCTAGGTACATGCATCTTCGTTCCAGGGGAGACA
The DNA here is from genome assembly GCA_911865555.2 of Thlaspi arvense. Lineage (NCBI taxonomy): Eukaryota > Viridiplantae > Streptophyta > Magnoliopsida > Brassicales > Brassicaceae > Thlaspi > Thlaspi arvense. The sequence continues at coordinate 21,796,486 of OU466860.2, forward strand.
ATAATCTACTTCAACCCTTGGACAACATCCATCAACTTGGTCATTCACGGCAAAGAAGAGTACGAGAACAAGCTAGAGCTTTTGAGGAGATTGTTCAGCAAGGTTTGGTTGAATTTGAAGCTATGGCTGAACACGAGCATCCAGAAGGACCTCCTCCAGCTCACGGGGCAGTGGGAAGGGGCAATGGAAACCCCCAACACGTGGCTAGACCCCCAAGGATCATAGGAGCCGGAGATGCTCCCAATACTCATCACAATAGGTTTGGGATCACTCCTCCTCCTATACAAAACAACAACTTCGAAATTAAGCCGGGTTTCATCTCTATGGTGCAAAACAACAAGTTCCACGGCTTAGCAATGGAAGATCCCTTGGAGCACCTCGACAATTTCGAGCAAGTATGTGGGATGATCAAGATAAACGGCATATCTGAAGATGCTTTCAAGCTGCGTCTCTTTCCATTCTCTCTTGGAGACAAGGCTAGACATTGGGAGAAAACACTTCCTCAAGGCACCATCACTTCATGGGCCGAGTGTAAGAAGGCTTTCCTCTCAAACTTCTTCTCTAGCACCAGAACGGCAAGGCTAAGAAGCGAGATAAGCGGCTTCACGCAAAGGAATAATGAGACTTTCAATGAAGCCATGGAACGATTCAAGGACTATACTATCCAATGTCCTCACCACGGCTTCAGCGAAGTGACTCTTCTAAGCACTATCTACCGAGGAGCTTCACCAAAGATCTGGTTGTTGCTTGACACGGCCAGTAAGGGGAACTTCCTAGGTCAAGAGGTAGAAGAAGGCGTGGAGTTGATTGAGAACTTAGCACTAAGTGACGGCAACTATGCTGAAGATTAAGACCGTGCACCGCGAGGTTCTGAGCTAGAGTCTCACAAGAAAGAGTTGAAATCATTACACGAGAAGATTGACAAGTTGGTTTTGGCAAATCAGAAGCATGTTCACTTTGTTGGTGAAGTGGATGAGAGCCAAGAGGAGCTTGAGTTGAGCCAAGAAGAAGCCAATTGGGTGGCGGGTCAAAACAACTACAAACCTCAAGGCTATTCACAAGGTTACAACCAGAACAAAAATCTCTCATACCGCAACACCAATGTAGCAAACCCTAAGGATCAAGTGTACCCTCCTCAGCAAGCAAAGCCTTTCATACTATACAACAAAGGTTTTCAGCCGAGTGGTGGCTTCCAAGGGCAGAACAACTTCCAAGGGCAACAGCAAGGAAACAAGGGTTATACGCCAATGTACCCTCTCGGCTTTGTACCTCAGCAGAAAAAACCGATGCAACAACAAGTTGATCCTGTCCAAGCTATGTTCCAACAACTGATTCAAGGGCAAGCCTCTACAAACCAGAAGTTTGCCGAGATGAACACTCGTCTAGACTCGTCTCTCACTGACTTCTCTACTCAAATCACCAACTTAAACAACAACATCAAGCAGCTAGAGAAGGGGAAGGCGAGTACAAGTGGTCAGAATAGCCTACCGGGCAAGTGTGAGCAGAATCCTAAGGAATATGCCAACGCCATCACGTTAAAAAGCGGAAAGGAGCTTGCACCTACTGTTACACCTAAGAACAACGAGGACGTTGTAATTCAAGAGGGGGAGGGTAAGCTTTCCGCTGATGAAGATATCAACTTTGACAATGTCTGGATTCAAGGGGCGAAGAAGAGGAGACAAAGCGGTTGTTGAGAAGAAAGCGGAGCAAACTACTAAGGAGAAGGAAGCTTATGTACCTCCACTGTATGTACCTAAGCTACCTTTTCCTGGCCGTTTCAAGAAACAACTCATAGAGGAGCATAGAGTCTTGTTTGAGAAGCATCATAAGGCCGTAGAGATCAAGCTACCTCTCGTGGACTGCCTTGCAATGATGCCTAAATGCGCCAAATTCTTCAAAGACACTCTCGTGAAGAAGAATAAGGAAAGCAAGGAAGTGCTTGTTCTAAGTGAGGAGTGTAGTGCTGTGGTACACAAGGAAATCGTCCCTAAGAAGTTGGGAGACCCTGGAAGCTTCACTATACCTTGCGCTTTAGGTCCTTTGGAGTTCAAGAGTTGCCTTTGTGTTCTCGGAGCTAGCATAAATCTGATGCCTCATTCTGTGGCAAAGAAACTTGGCTTACCTGTTTCAAGGACTGTAGAATCTCGTTGGTACTAGCTGACAGGAGTGTGAGGTTACCCGTGGGATTGCTTGAGGACTTGCCAGTGAACATCAGTGGAGTGAACGTGCCTACAAAATTCGTTGTGTTGGAAATGGATGAAGAGCCAAAGGATCCACTCATTCTCGGTAGACCTTTCTTAGCCACCGCCGGAGCCATAATAGACGTCAAGAACGGGAAGATTGCCTTCACTTGGGTAAAGATATAAGGCTAGACTTCGATATCAATGAGGTTTTGAAGAAGCCTACGATAGAAGGGCAAGCTTTCTACATTGATAAGTTGGATGCTTTAGCGGATGAGTTGCTGGAAGAGCTGGCTCAGGAAGATCATTTGAAGCTGGCACTGACTAAGGAGCCAGGAGAGTTTGGTTATGTGGATCAGGAGTATGTCAACTTGCTTGATTCGAGGAAAGTTGTGCTTGAAGATGTAGGCGTTTGCCTAGAGATACACTCCAAGATCGATGACATTACTCGATCCAGGGGTTAAATAGACAAGACAATCGAGAGCACAACTCGATCCAGTGTAGCAATCGACAGTCAGATCGAGCAAGGTGATCGATCCAGGAAAACAATCGAGTCCGAGATCGCGAAAGGCCTTCCGATCAATTTGGGGTCTAATCTGGAGATCGACTCAGCGTCTCGATCCCTCACTCGATCCACATTAAATTGATTGAGTGAATCGAGCGAAACTGCTCGATCTAGACAACATCGTGCAAGATCGACCTGAAGGGATAGCGGTTGGAGAAAGCAGCCTTAAGGGCCATGTCTCGGGTTCTAAGGAAGGTTCTAAGAAGGAGAACAACAGCAACAGCCACGAGGATGATTGGAGCGAGCTGTTAGCCCCAAAGGTGGAACTTAAGGAGCTCCCAAAAGGGCTAAGGTATGCTTTCTTAGGGCTTAACGAAACCTATCCTGTGATTGTGAATGAAAAATAGAGTGATGATGAGTTGCAATCACTCTTAACTGAGTTGAGAAAGTATAGGAAGGCCATTGGGTACTCTCTAAGTGACATCAAATTTGAAAGAGGTTGTTAAGAAGGAGATTCTTAAGCTTTTAGAGGCTGACGTGATCTATCCCATAACTGACAGCACGTGGGTTTCTCTCGTACACGTGGTGCCTAAGAAGGGAGGGATCACGATCGATAAGAATGACAAAGATGAGCTTATACCTACTAGGACTATTACTGGACACTGTATGTGTATTGACTATAGGAAGCTTAACCTTGCTACTAGAAAGGATCATTTTCCCTTGCCTTTTATTGATCAAATGCTTGAAATACTTGCTAATCACCCCTATTATTGCTGTTTTGATGGATATAGTGGATTTTTCCAAATACCAATCCATCCCAATGATCAGGAGAAGATGACCTTTACATGCCCTTATGGTATATTCGCGTATCGAATGATGCCATTCGGGTTGTGTAACGCACCGGCTACGTTTCAGCGGTGTATGATGTCGATCTTCTCCGATCTAATAGAAGAGATGGTAGAGGTGTGTATGGATGACTTCTCGGTCTATGGTGCGTCCTTTTCTGCGTGTTTGTTGAATCTTTGCAGGGTTTTAAAGCGTTATGAGGAGACAAACTTGGTGCTCAACTGGGAAAAATGCCACTTCATGGTTAAGGAGGGGATCGTGCTTGGACATAAGATATCAGAGAATGGTATTGAAGTCGACAAAGCAAAGATTGATGTGATGACAAGCCTTGAGCCGCCAGCTAACGTCAAAGGGGTGAGAAGCTTCTTGGGACACGCAGGCTTCTACATGCGCTTCATTAAAGACTTCTCTAAGATTGCACGCCCTCTCACTCGGCTGTTGTGCAAGGAGGCTAAATTCTTCTTTGATGAGGAGTGTTTGCAAGCTTTCGTGACCATCAAGGAGGCCCTAGTATCCGCTCCCATAGTGCAAGCACCAGACTGGACTCTACCTTTCGAGATTATGTGTGATGCTAGTGACTATGCCGTGGGGGCAGTTCTAGGCCAAAGGAAGGATAAGAAGCTGCACGTGATATACTATGCTTCAAGAACCTTGGATGACACGCAAACGAGGTACACCACTACTGAGACAGAGCTATTGGCGGTTGTATTCACCTTTGAGAAGTTCAGAGCTTACCTCGTGGGTTCCAAGACCATAGTTTACACGGATCATGCGGCTTTACGTTATATCTATTCCATGAAGAACACTAAGCCGAGGTTTTTGAGATGGATCCTCTTACTCCAGGAGTTTGACATAGAGATCAAAGACAAGGAAGGAATAGAGAACGGCGTTGCTGACCACCTCTCTCGGTTAAGGATCAACGAGTCTCTTCCTTTACAAGATTCTCTCCCCAAGGAACAACTCATGTCGATCACTACGGCTGTTTGTGGGAACTTAGAGGGGCGGTTTGAGGAAGTTCTGAGCTTCAAGGAGGAAGATCTTCCCTGGTACGCGCATCTTGACAACTACCATAGGAAGAAGCTCATGAGAGACGTGAGCCACTACTATTGGGATGACCCCTACTTGTACAAGAGAGGCGTAGACAGTTCATACTGGAGGTGTGTTACAAAGGAAGAAGCCAAGGACATTCTCTTTCAGTGCCATGGCTCTTCCTACGGAGGACACTTTGCTTCATTCAAGACTGCAATGAAAGTGTTGCAAGCTGGTTTCTGGTGGCTGTCTATCCTCAAGGATGCACACGAGTTTGTGAAGAGCTGCGAGGCATGTCAAAGAGCAGGGGATATTACTAAGAGGAACAAGATGCCCCAAATTCCCATATTTGAGGTAGACGTCTTTGATGCATGGGGCATAGACTTCATGGGGCCGTTCCCTTCATCATACGGCAACAAGTACATACTAGTGGCTGTTGACTACGTCTCTAAGTGGGTTGAGGCCATTGCTTCCCCAACAAACGACTCTAAGGTGGTGATCAAGCTCTTTAAGAGAATTATTTTCCCGAGGTTTGGAGTTCCCAAGGTGGTGATAAGCGACGGAGGGAGCCATTTCATCAACAAGCTGTTTGAAAATCTGCTAATGAAGTATGATGTGAAGCATAAGGTAGCTACGCCTTACCATCCTCAAACGAGTGGCCAAGTGGAGGTCTCTAACCATCAGATCAAGGCGATACTCGAGAGAACAGTTGGGACTACTAGGAAAGACTGGGCTATGAAGTTAGATGACGATTTGTGGGCGTACCAGACTGCCTTCAAGACGCTTATTGGTACCACTCCCTTCACTCTTCTCTACGGTAAAGGCTGCCACCTTCCTGTTGAGTTGGAACATATGGCGTTGTGGGCTGTGAAGTGGCTGAATTTTGATCTGAAGACAGCTCAGGAGAAGCGTTTGATCCAGCTGCACGAGCTTGATGAGCTAAGGCTGGATGCCTACGAAAGCGCTCGGATCTACAAGGAGCGTACCAAGGCTGCTCATGACAAGAAGCTGGTACCTAAGGAGCTTAAGGAAGGGAGTTTGGTGCTGCTTTACAACTCGAGGCTCAAGCTCTTTCCAGGAAAGCAGAAGTCACGGTGGAGCGGTCCGTATGAGATCAGTGAAGTACTACCTTACGGGGCTGTCACGTTGGTCGGCAAGAGTGGAGATGCATTCACAGTGAAGGGCACAAAGTTAAGCCGTACATGGAGAGTGCATTTGACAAGGAGAGCACCTCAATGCTTCTCCAAGACCCACCATCTGCCTAAACCAAGTAAATTCTAGCTAAAGACGTTAAAGAAAGCGCACTTGGGAGGCATTCCCATGTCTATCCTGTACATATTTTTACTTTATTTCTTTTTCCGGTTTTATGTTTTCGTCTTGTGAGTGTGTAGGAAAAATTATGGGAGACGCAAGCCACGATCCGAGTTCAAAAAGGAGTAAGAAGGGGCGAGTATAAGCTAGAGATCGAGTGCTAGATCGACTCATCCTTGCTTGATCTTTGCTAGATCGGGCTAGTGAATCAAGAGGAGGCCGTCGATCTAGACGAGATCGAGTAGACTGATCGAGTGACAAACTCGATCTAAAATGTTTTGGGAAATTCTTGGAGTTTAGATCGATCGATCCAAAATGGATCGACTGATCTATTTTGTCTCGGGAAAGTCCCTCATAGACAGATCGATTAGTCAACTCGATCCACCACTCGATCCAAGCAGAATCGACAGCACGGCTCGATCACGAGGACTTAGTCGTGATTTCAAAAACTCAAGGAACAAGAGAGCCAATCGATCCACGACTCGATTTCGTGTCCTAAATCGAGCAACCATCTCGATTCAAGCCATTATGGGCATGAGATCGAGTCCTAGATCAACCAAAGGGACACGATCTCGTGTTGAGGTAACATTTTCTCTTCCCTCTCTCATTCCTTCCCTCTACTTTTTAAATTCAAATCTCGGTCAAGGCAGGAATCTTTGACCCTGAAAACTGTGCTTTGACCGAGACTTTTGTCAGAAACCACTTCTTGCACCCATAGTTTTGTTTCTATTAGCCTTTAAATGTTTTCAATAACCTCTCACTCTCTCATTCTTGTTTTCTCGAACTTTTAAGCAAAGAGAGTGAGAGTTATTTGTTTCTAAAGGCTAGCAAGCTTCTTTAACAACCTTTGCTAAAAGGTATTTTCGGATTTTTTGAGAAAATCTTTTAGAAAATTTCCCTTTATTTCACAATTGATTGTTTAAGATGTTATGGCTGTTTTGAATTTTTAAATTTAGCTCAATAATAGGAAAAATTCTGGATTTTCTAGTATCTCTAGATTTGATTCTCTATTATTCTGCTATATTTTTTTATGAATTCCCCAAAATTCTAGGGTATTAGCTATCTACTTTCTTCCTTGCTTCTCTCTTTCTCTCAAAATATCGCATATTTGCTCATAGCTTTGCTTGAGAACTTTGTTTCAGGAGCAGTGGCCCCCATGAGAACGAGAGAAGAGACAGCACAAGAGGGAGAAGGTCAGGAAATGGCTGTTCAAGAGAGGGTTCGATGGAGTAAGGATGAGAAGAGGGATAAGAAGCGGCTGGAAAGGCTTTGGTTCGAGCCTACTAAGTTTGCGGACCGGGAGCTGCTGTTCAAGCTAGGGATCCTTGGACATTTCGACCAACTCCTCAAGAACATTGACCTAAGATGTCTGTCACGAATGGATTGCCCAACCATTCCAGAAGTGACAATAGACTTCCTTGCCACGTTGGAGTTTCGTTACGAGAACCCTAGCGCCCCCGTTCCTTCACAAGGCCGTCTCTCTTTCAAGGTTGGACGTCAAGCCTTCAGCCTCTCAATCCCCGAGCTGTGTCAAGCATATGGTCTCAACGCAGCCGCCACCAAGATCGAATTCCCCTACTTCACGCGAGCAAACGATTTTTGGGACCTGATCAGCAACGAAGACTACAAGGCCAACACCGCCAAAATCAAGAGAGTGAGAAGCCCGGTGCTGAGGTACACCGTGAAGCTGATCGCCAACACATTCAGCGGAAGGTCAGTTGCTCCCACGGTCACAAAGACCGAGCTTTGCTTCTTGTTCCAAGGCGTGAAGCATTTGTTGTGTGATCCGGCGGAGAATGAAGAGCCTATGGAGGATGAACTCGGCGATGAGGTGAACTATGGATGCGTACTTGCTGCCTCTCTGGTGAAGTACAAGGCTTATGCCTTGCGGTGCAAGGCAAGCTCTTCTTTCATTGGCGGCTTCCTCACTCCTCTATTCATACAAGCCGGCGTACCTATACACGATTTCACACCCGTCCCGGCAAGAGCTTTCATAGACGAGGTCTACATGAGGAATACCGACAGCTTGGGATGCACACCAGCAGAAGGGTTCTACGCTTATCTTTTCATCGACGACGAAAACGTGAAGAGAGTATGCATCCTACCAAACAAGGACGAGACCGAGCTGCTTTGTGTTGGGAACATCGAGTTCTTGCCAACCGTAGAGGAGTGCTTTGCTCCTCTAGGATGAACGCCTGCCCCAGCGATTGCTCCACGTCAAAGGTCTTAGTCCCCAGCCACGGAAGATGAGATGCCCGAAGCTTATACCCTTCCCAAGATAGACTTTGAGCCGAGAACCAAAACGGAGAAGTTCCTAGCATCTGTTGTGGAGATGCAAAGGAAAATCAACAAATGGCAACGCAAAATGCTCTAGAAACTTGCCAAGAAGGTCAAATCGCTTCAAGGAGGCTCGCCTAAGCAAGCTGCAAGTCAGGAGGTTCATCAACCCGAGAAGAGGAGGCTTTCAACTGGTGGAGTTGTCATCCATGAGACTCCAGGCAGCAACATACAACCGGCGCGTCTCTCTCTTCAAGAGGCAGGCTCCAAAGGCAAAGCCGTAGCATCTAGCTCCTCTAGAACATCCTCAAGTTCCAGCCGAGACTAGACCCGAGGTAACAACCTTCTTCCATTATACATACCGCTCATGTTTGCTTCTTTTTGCTTTATGTTTTGGTGCTCCTTCGAATTTGTTTGCCACCGGGACGGTGTCAAGAAAGTTTGGGGGAGTATGTGTGTGGTTTGACATGTTTGTTCTGATCTTATTTTCCCTTTAGCATCCTTGAGTCTTCATTGCATTAAAAATTGGTAAAATTTTTAAAAATTTATCAAAGATTCATGTAGTTGCATTAATCTTGTTAAGCATTTTAGGATTGAGTCTAGAATTTTTAAAGAATCTAGGTTGTTCACATTTGAATAACGGGTTAGAGTTTTTCTTAAAAAGGTGTTTTAAACTCATGAATTGTTTCAATGCCCTAGTTAGTAGTTCTCTAATGCTTTGCTCATACTTTGAAAGTAAGTTCTTACCATGCTTGGATCACTTGCTATGATTTTCGTGACTTGAATTGAACTCTCATGATTTGAAACTAATGTCCTAATAAGTGAAAACCTTAATCTGAAATTTCAGTTATCATCCTTATGCATTTGAAAATAAACACATAGATTTTAAAATATTTAGGCTCTCTTCTTCCTTTTATCACTCTTTGTGAGCCTAAGTAGAACTCCCACCTTGACCCTTACCTTTCTTTGAAGCCAAGTTTTCGTGTGTGACATCATTGTGAGGCCTTTTTCTGGTTTGAACTTAGCATAAAGTGTTAGGTTTAGGCGACATGATTAGGTTCTCATATGTTTGCTAGCTTTGCATTTTGAAGCTAGACTTAGGCTTAGAATAAGTTTGGGGGTTTAAGGGGTTGTTTTCATGTTTATATGCTCTCGGTTTCAAAAGAGTTTTGTGTTTGAAAGAAAGAAAAAGGTTTTAAGTGAAAGGTCTGTGTTTAAAAAAAAATTTATGCTCTAATAATTTCAGAAGGTAGCTCTCTGAAAATAAAAATAAAAAGAAAAAGAAAAGAGCCTAAGTGCCAAAATAAAAGAAAAGAAAAAGAATAATATATATATATATATATAAATATAAATAAACAGAGAGCTACCAATAAGAAATATGTAAAGAGTAAATTATTTTCAACCTTTTCACTAGCCTAAAGAGTTAAAAATGCTTTCTGTTTTGAATTGGGGAATGCTAAGCTTTTGCTTTGAGAAATGGGTAGATTCTAAGTGGTGAGTGAGCTTAAAAGATATTAAATGAGAGGTGTTTAGGATCATGGTTAGTTTACATGGGTAGATGAGAATCTGATCATGTATGCATCAATTGCCTTCACCTTTAGCATTATGCATAAAGTTCTTGCCATTTTTTGAGAGAAACCCTTGTTTTAAATAAAAACCCTTTTCGAATGAGATCATTCTATGCTCATAGCCTGCACCCTTAGCCAAATGTGTTCTGCTTTAAAGTGCATAAGTTTGATTCATGGTTCGGTTATTAATGAATGTTAAAGGATGAGTTTCTTTGATTGTTAGGAATAGGAGAGTCATGATCTGAATTTCTTTGTGTGATGAGTATCGCTAAGTTCTTTGGAGTATGAGTGTGCGCATTGCATTTTAGAACTAGTAACTAGGACATTGAGATTGATTCATTTGAAAGGCACCTTTGCAAGAAGCTTAAAACCCCCGTTTGTTTTAAAACCTCTCTTCCTTTCTGATTTTCTGTTGCTTGAGGGCAAGCAAGAAGTAAGTTTGGGGGAGTTGATGTCACTGCATATTGCATGCATTTTGCATACATATAAGTTAGCTTTTCATGTATTTACATCACACTTTAGGCTAGATTGCATCACTTTAGGTCCTAGAGCATTCTTGCACCAGCATACGCATGTTCCTTGCATTTTGCATCATATTCAGGTTGTTTCTGGCTACTTTGGAGTCGTGGAGGTTCGTGGACGTCCTGAGGCTGTTGTGGAGGTTCGTGGAACGTCGGATGTTTGCTAAGGACCAGAGATCGGGGAGCAGATCGAGCGTGGCAGGTCGATCAAGATGAGATCGTCCAGAAGATCGAGAAGCCCAGGCGATCCAAGGGAAATGATCGAGACGAAGATCGAGTGGAGCAATCGATCAAGTGGTACGGACGTAAATGACGCCATGCAGAGCGAGAGCCGGATCGAGTCCACCACTCGATCTGACCGAAGATCGATACCAAGATCAGATGCAGCACTCGATCCACCGAAGAAGATCGAGACCCAGATCGAGTAGAAGACACGATGTCCGAAAGTGATCGAGAGAGCCACTCGATCCCGAAGTCGATCTCTGTCCTTTCAACCGTTTCTGGCCGCTAGCGAGGGGGGGACCATCGAGCTGTTTTTCTCATTTTGGGAAGGCGGCGATGATCCTTTCCCACACACTTTTTTCATTCTTATCCTTTTATGCTTTTTCTCTCTGGTTTTGAGACGATCCGCCATTGTTAGACTTTGAGCTTATTCTTGAATATTTTGTGAGCCTAAGTAGAACTCCCACCTTGACCCTTACCTTTCTTTGAAGCCAAGTTTTCATGTGTGACATCATTGTGAGGCCTTTTTCCGGTTTGAACTTAGCATAAAGTGTTCGGTTTAGGCGACATGATTAGGTTCTCATATGTTTGTTAGCTTTGTATTTTGAAGCTAGACTTAGGCTTAGAATAAGTTTGGGGGTTTAAGGGGTTGTTTTCATGTTTATATGCTCTCGGTTTCAAAAGAGTTTGGTGTTTGAAAGAAAGAAAAAGGTTTTAAGTGAAAGGTTTGTGTTTAAAATATTTTTTATGCTCTAATAATTTGAGAAGGTAGCTCTCTCAAAATAAAAATAAAAAGAAAAAGAAAAGAGTCTAAGTGCCAAAATGAAAGAAAAAAAAGAAAAAAAAAAAATATATATATATATATATATATATATATAAATAAACAGAGAGCTACCAATAAGAAATATGTAAAGAGCAAATTATTTTCAACCTTTTCACTAGCTTAAAGAGTTAAAAATGCTTTCTGTTTTGAATTGGGGAATGCTAAGATTTTGCTTTGAGAAAAGGGTAGATTCTAAGTGGTGAGTGAGCTTAAAAGATAATAAGTGAGAGGGGTTTAGGATTATTGTTAGTTTACATGGGTAGATGAGAATCTAATCATGTATGCATCAATTGCCTTCACCTTTAGCATTATGCATAAAGTTCTTGCCATTTTTTTGAGAGAAACCCTTGTTTTAAATAAAAACCCTTTTCGAATGAGATCATTCTATGCTCATAGCCTGCACCCTTAGCCAAATGTGTTCTGCTTTAAAGTGCATAAGTTTGATTCATGGTTCGGCTATTAAAGAATGTTAAAGGATGAGTTTCTTTGATTGTTAGGAATAGGAGAGTCATGATCTAAATTTCTTTGTGTGATGAGTATCGCTAAGTTCTTTGGAGTATGAGTGTGCGAATTGCATTTTAGAACTAGTAACTAGGACATTGAGATTGATTCATTTGAAAGGCACCTTTGCAAGAAGCTTAAAACCCCCGTTTGTTTTAAAACCTCTCTTCCTTTCTGATTTTCTGTTGCTTGAGGGCAAGCAAGAAGTAAGTTTGGGGGAGTTGATGTCACTGCATATTGCATGCATTTTGCATACATATAAGTTAGCTTTTCATGAATTTACATCACACTTTAGGCTAGATTGCATCACTTTAGGTCCTAGAGCATTCTTGCACCAGCATACAGCATGTTCCTTGCATTTTGCATCAGATTCAGGTTGTTTCTGGCTACTTTGGAGTCGTGGAGGTTCGTGGACGTGCTGAGGCTGTTGTGGAGGTTCGTGGAACGTCGGATGTTTGCTAAGGACCAGAGATCGGGGAGCAGATCGAGCATGGCAGGTCGATCTAGATGAGATCGACCAGAAGATCGAGAAGCCTAGGAGATCCAAGAGAAATGATCGAGACAAAGATCGAGTGGAGCAATCAATCAAGTGGTACGGACGTAAATGATGTCATGTAGAGCGAGAGCCGGATCGAGTCCACCACTCTATCTAACCGAAGATCGATACCAAGATCGGATGCAACACTCGATCCACCGAAGAAGATCGAGACCCAGATCGAGTAGAAGACACGATGTCCGAAAGTGATCGAGAGAGCCGCTCGATCCCGAAGTCGGTCTCTGTCCTTTCAACCATTTTTGGCCGCTAGCGAGGGGGCGCCATCGAGCTGTTTTTCCCATTTTGGGAAGGCGGCGATGCTCCTTTCCCACACACTTTTTTCATTCTTATCCTTTTATGCTTTTTCTCTCTGGTTCGGAGACGATCCGCCATTGTTAGACTTTGAGCTTGTTCTTGATTATTTTGAATCGTTTAAGTTTAATCCATCGTTCTTATGTTTATCGTTCCATTCTTCATGCTTTGTTTAGTTTATTTAATGTGTAGTGAGTAGTTTCATTTGGGTTTCAGGGTTGAGAGGATTCACGGGGTCGAAAAGGTTTTCAAAGCTTGGTGTTTTCTTGTTCTTAATGGCTTTCTTTTCTAAGATGTTGAGTTCTTAAGGCTTAAAGAGTCTCACGCCAAGATCTTTATGATCAGAGAGAGCTCTTACCTTGACAGGATCCAGAGATCTCTGAAAATCACATCTTAGAGGCTAGTTACTCATTCCCAAACGCCATGGTAGTTTAAAGGACTAGTTAAGCCGCGTGGTTGAAATCTGTTTTCCTTGCCTCTCAATCTCTTTTTCCGCTAAACGCCATGGGTCTGGAGGAGAGAATGAGAGAGTGACCCATACTACACGCCATGGATGGGTCTTGTTTTGTTTTCAAGGCTTAGAGAATCTCACAAAGTGAGTAGTTCTAGAGTTTTCAAACCAAGCTTGGACCTTTGAAACCCCTAACATGAATCTTGACCCTAGACCTTTTCTTTCTTAGAATTCTCGCATCTTTGTTGATCATTCCCTTGATATTCGTCGCATCCTGGTCATTAGTTTCTTCATACTTGCATTTTTAGACGAGATGGATCCAAACTGCTCGATCTAGTGGTCGATCTTGTGGTCGATCCACTAGTCGATTTTTAGTAATTCATAGCCTTGCATTTTAATTATTCTGATTGTTCCTCGTGGTAGTTTAATCACTCTTGGTAATTTTGAAATAGTTTTGCATTCCATTTGGTCGTTGCATATAGTTTTTAGGATTTTCACAAAATCACCTGTCATTCGCTTAGCTTTACACTGCTCTTGTATTCTCTTTGACCTTCCTAGCTCCTAGAAATGGATTGACACTCACTTGCATACTGTACTACAACTTAAGTGTTGCATTTGAGTTTTCATAGCCTCATTGCATCCCAGACTTGCAAAAAGATTGTTATCATTGATGAAATGCTGATCATGTTTAATAGAGCATTTGCTGGCCTTGGCTCAAGAGATTGACTGTTTTGAGGAGCATTTTGACTTGAATAGAGTTGTTTAATCATGCTTGCTTGATGTTTTAGCACTAATGAGAGTTAGTTCTTATTATAATGTTTAGCAAAGGGTTATTTGCCAAGAGATTGGATCTAACTAGCTTAAGTGTGAACTCTATGTCTAGGAATCACCATTGCTTGCTTGCTTTCTTGATCAATGTAGTTTGAAACAGCCTTAATTAATGCCTGAAATTCCCCAAAGTCAATAACCACATCTAGAGACTTATCTTTCTCTTATTTGAATCTCGGATTTACTCTGTGATGTTACTGCATATTACATACAATTTGCATACTCATTAGTTAGCTTTTCATGCATTTGTATCACCATTTAGGTTAGATTGCATCACTTAGAGTCCTAGAGCATTCTTGCACCAGCATACGCATGTTCCTTGCATTTTGCATCACATTTAGGTTGTTTCAGGCTGCTTTGGAGTCGTGGAGGTTCGTGGACACGTTGAGGCTGTTGTAGCAGTTCGTGGAAGCTCGGATATTTGCTAAGGATCAGAGATCGAGGAGCAGATCGAGCATGGCCGGTCGATCTAGGATGTGATCGACCAGAAGATCGAGCCAACCAGGCGATCCAAGGAGAATGATCGAGACGAGGATCGAGTGAAGCAGTCAATCAAACGGTACGGACGTAAATGACGCCATGCAGAGCGAGAGCCAGATCGAGTACACCACCCGATCCAACCGAAGATCGATACCGAGATCGGATGCAACACTCGATCTGCCGATGATGATCGAGGCCCATATCGAGCTGAAGACACGATGTCCGGAGATGATCGAGAGAACCGCTTGATCCTGGAGTCGATCTCTGTCCTTTCAACCACTTTTGGCCGTTAGCGAGGGGGTGACCATCAGCTTGTTTTGGTCATTTTGGGAAGCCGGCGAAGTCCTTTTCCCACACAACTTTCAATCCTTATCTTTTTCTGTATATTTTCTTTCTGGTTTTGACAAAGAACACCATTGTCGAACTTTGAGTTTTCTTAAGCTTTGTAATCGAATCGTTTTCATCTTAATCTAGTTTTCTTTTCATGTTCATCGTTTCCTCTTACATGCTTTGCTTGATTTACCTTATGTGTAGTGAGTAGTTTATTTGGGTTCGGGGTTGAGAGGATTAAGGGGTCTAAAGGGTTTCGATCTTGGGGTTTTTCTAAGTGTTTTCAACGGCTATCTCTTCTAGGGTGTTGAGATCTCAATGCTTGAAGACTCTCACGACAAGAGCTTCATGATCCGAGAGGTTCCTTACCTTGACAGGATTCAGGAACCTCGGAAGGTCACACCCTAGAGACTAGTTACCCCTTCCCAAAAGCCATGGAAGTTTGGGGGAGTAGTTAAGCCACTCATTTGAAATCTGTTTTCCATGCCCTTCGACCTCTCTTTCCACCAAAAGCCATGGGTTTGGAGGAGGGGATGAAGGAGTGATCTATACCGAAAGCCACAGATAGATCTTGCTTAGTTTTCAAGGCTTAGAGATCCTCACAAAGTGAGTCGATTTAAAGTTTTCAACCCAAGGTCGAACCTTTGAAACCCTTGACCATGAATCTCAACCCTAGGCCCTTTCTTTTAGCATCTTTACATCTTATCTCATCTTTCGCTTGATCTTTGATAGCATCCTGGTCGTTAGTTTTACTGTTCTTGCATTTTTAGACGAGATCGATTGTTATTGCTCGATCTAGTGGTCGATCTCATGGTCGATCCACTAGTCGAATTTTAGTAATTTGAAGCTTTGTCCTTTAATTATTCTGTTTGTTCCTCGTGGTAGTTTCATCATTCATATTAATTTTAAAATAGGTTGCATTCCATTTAAGTTGCTGCATCTAGTTTTTAGGGATTCTCTCATAACTCATCTCGTTTCACTTAGATTTGCATTAGTCCTTGTATTCTCTTTGCATTCTCTATCATCCTAGGTGTGGATTGACTCTCTCTTGCTTGCTGTACTACAACCTGTCTTGCAATTGAGTTTGATAACCTCATTGCATTCGCACCCTTGCAAATAAAGTGTCTATCAAATGGCGCTGTTGCCATTCTAGGACTATTAAAAGAACATAGAGATTTGGGAATTAGCAAAGACTAAGTCTTTACCTTTTCAAGTTACTAATCATTCTACTCTCAAACGTGTGTTTTCAGGTATATGAATCTTCGTTCACGGGGAGATAACAATCTACTTCCACCTTTGGACAATATTCATAAGCTTGGTCACTCACGGCAAAAAAGAGTCAGAGAACAAGCCAAAGCCTTTGAGGAGATTGTTCAGCACGGTTTGGTCGACTTTGAAGCTATGGCTGAACACGAGCATCCAGAAGGACCTCCTCCAGCTCACGGGGCAGTAGGAAGGGGCAATGGAAACCCCCAACACGCGGCTAGACCCCCAAGGATCATAGGAGCAGGAGATGCTCCCAACACTCATCACAATAAGTTTGGGCTCACTCCTCCTCCTGTACAAAACAACAACTTTGAGATAAAGCCAGGTTTCATCTCCATGGTGCAAAACAACAAGTTCCACGGCTTAGCAATGGAAGATCCCTTGGAGCACCTTGACAACTTCGAGCAAGTATGTGGGATGATAAAGATCAATGGCATATCCGAAGATGCTTTCAAGCTGCGTCTCTTCCCCTTTTCACTCGGAGACAAAGCTAGGCATTGGGAGAAGAGCCTCCCACAAGGCACCATCACCTCATGGGCCGAGTGTAAGAAGGCCTTTCTCTCAAAGTTCTTCTCTAGCACCAGGACAGCACGGTTGAGAAGCGAAATCAGCGGCTTCACTCAACGGAATAATGAGACATTCAACGAGGCAATGGAGCATTTCAAAGACTAAACGATCCAATGTCCTCATCACGGTTTCAGCAAGGAGACACTACTCAGTACCATATACCGTGGAGCTTCACCGAAGATCAGGTTGTTGCTTGACACAGCTAGCAAAGGGAACTTCCTTGGTCAGGAGGTAGAAGAGGGTATGGAGCTGATAGAAAACTTGGCATTGAGTGATGGCAACTACGCTGAGGACTATGACCGTGCACCGAGAGGATCAGAGCTAGAGTCTCACAAAAAGGAGCTGATATCTTTGCATGAGAAGATAGATAAGCTGGTGTTAGCCAATCAGAAGCATGTTCACTTTGTTGGTGAAGCTGATGAGAATCAAGAGGAGTTAGAGTTGAGCCAAGAAGAAGCCAATTGGGTGGCGGGACAGAACAACTACAAACCTCAAGGCTACAACCAAGGCTACCAGAACAACAACCTCTCCTACCGAAGCACCAACGTAGCCAACCCTAAAGATCAAGTGTACCCTGCTCAGCAAGCAAAACCTTTCATCCCTTACAACAAAGGTTTTCAACCGAGTGGTGGTTTCCAAGGTCAAGGGCAGAACAATTTCCAAGGGCAACATCAAAGTAACAAGGGTTATACGCCTAACTACCCTCCGAGCTTTGCACCTCAGCAGCAACAACCGATGCAACAACAAGTTGATCCGGTTCAAGCAATGTTTCAACAGCTGATACAAGGGCAAGCCTCTACAAACCAGAAGTTCGCCGAGATGAACACTCGTCTAGACTCGTCTCTCACTGACTTCTCCACTCAGATCACCAACTTAAACAAAAAGATCAAGCAGCTAGAGAAGGGGAAAGCAAGTACGAGTGGTCAGAATAGTCTTCCGGGAAAGTGTGAGCAGAATCCTAAGGAGTATGCTAACGCCATAGCGTTGAGAAGCGGCAAAGAGCTCGAACCTCCGGTCTCTACCAAGAACAACAAGGACGTTGTAATTCAAGAGGGGGAGGGTAAACCTTCAGCTGATAATGATGAGATAAACTTTGACAACGTTTGGATCCAAGGGCCAAGAAGAGGAGACAAAGCAGTTGTTGAGAAGAAAGTTGAGCAAACTACTAAGGAGAAGAATACTTATGTGCCTCCACCGTATGTATCTAAGCTGCCTTTTCCTGGCCGTTTCAAGAAGCAACTCATAGAGAAGCATAGAATCCTCTTTGAGAAGCATCTTAAGGACGTGGAGATCAAGCTACCTCTCGTTGACTGCCTTGCAATGATGCCTAAATGCGCCAAATTCTTCAAAGACACTCTAGTGAAGAAGAATAAGGAAAGCAAGGAGGTACTTGTTCTAAGTGAAGAGTGCTGTGCTGTGATACATAAGGAGATAGTCCCTAAGAAGTTGGGAGACCCTGGAAGCTTCACTATACCCTGCGCTTTAGGTCCTCTAGAGTTCAAGAGTTGCCTATGTGATCTCGGAGCTAGCATAAACCTGTTGCCTCACTCCGTGGCTAAGAAGCTTGGCTTTACTCGTTTCAAAGACTGTCGGATCTCGTTGGTACTGGCTGATAGAGTGTGAGGCTACCAGTGGGGTTGCTTGAAGATCTACCAGTGCGAATCAGTGGTGTGAACGTGCCTACGGACTTTGTCGTGTTGGAGATGGATGAAGAGCCTAAGGATCCACTCATCCTAGGAAG
The DNA here is from genome assembly GCA_911865555.2 of Thlaspi arvense. Lineage (NCBI taxonomy): Eukaryota > Viridiplantae > Streptophyta > Magnoliopsida > Brassicales > Brassicaceae > Thlaspi > Thlaspi arvense. The sequence goes on from OU466860.2 coordinate 21,814,779, forward strand.
ACAATTCCTTGCAACCGCCGGAGTTATCATCGATGTGAAGAACGGGAAGATTGCCTTGCACTTGGGAAAGGAGATAAGGCTTGACTTCGATATCAATGAGCTTCTGAAGAAGCCGACCATAGAAGGGCAAGCTTTCTACATTGAAACGATGGATGCCTTAGCGGATGAGTTGCTGGAACAGCTGGCTCTAGAAGACCATCTGAAGCTAGCACTGACTAAGGAGCCAGGGGAGTTTGGCTATGTTGATCAGAGGACCCAGGAGTACGTCAACCTGCTGGATTCTAGGAAGATTGTTAAGAAGGATGAAAGTTGCTGCCTAGAGATCGACCCCGAGATCGACGCTATCACTCGATCCAGGAGTCAGATCGACAAGGCAATCGACAACACAACTCGATCCGGTGCAACAATCGACAAACAGATCGAGAGGAATGGTTGTCACTTCGGGATAGGTTGGGCAATCCATCCGTGACAAACACCTCAGCCCTATCTTCTGGAGGAGTTGATAAAAATCTCCTAGAATCCCCATCATGGCCAGCAATCCTCTGTCCGCAAACTTAGTTGGCTCGAACCTCAGCCTTTGAAGCCGTTCCTTGTCCCGTTTCTCATCCTTACTCCAACGAACCTTCTCCTGAACAGCCACTTCTTGGTTTCCTCCCTCTTGTGCTGTCTCTTCTCTCGTTCTTTTGGGAGCCATTATGCCTGAAACAAGTTTCTCAAGCAAAGCAATGAGCAAAACGGCGATATGTTGAGAGAAACAGAGAAGGAAAGAATAAAACTTATAACTAATACCCTAGAATTTTGGGGGATTTATAAAAATTATAACAAAATAATAGAGAATCATATCTAGAGATAGAGAGAAATCTAGAATTTTTCCTATTATCAAGTTATTTTTAAAAATTCAAACCTCCCTAGCATCTAAAAAAATCAAAGCGAATAAAAAGGGATATTTTCTTGAAGATTTCCTTAAAGATTCGAAAATACCTCTGCAAGGATTGAAAAAGATGCTGTTAGCCTTTAGAAAACAAGAATTCACACTCTCTTTTGCTTAACAACTCGAGAAAACATGAATGAGAGAGTGTGAAAGTGGTTGAAAACATTTAAAGGCTAACAAAAACAAACCATGGGTAGAAGAAGTGGTTTTCTGACAAAAGTTGTGGTCAAGACACATCTTTCATGGTCAAAGATGCTTGTATTGACCACTTTTTGAATTTAAAAACCGGAGGGAAAGAGGAAAGGAGGGAAAGGGAAATGTTACCTCGGCATGAGATCGAGTCCATTTGGTCGATCTAGGACTCGATCTCATGCCCATAATGGCTTTGATCGAGAGGGTTGCTCGATTTGGGACTCGATTCGAATTGAATCGATGATAAACACTTTCTTAGCAAGGGTGAGAATGCAATGAGGTTATCAAACTCAAATGCAAGACAGGTTGTAGTAAAGCAAGCAAGAGAGAGTCAATCCATGCCTAGGATGATAGAGAATGCAAAGAGAATACAAGGACTAATGCAAATCTAAGCGAAACGAGATGAGTTGTGAGAAAATCCCAAAAAACTAGATGCAACAACTTAAATGAATGCAACCTATTTTAAAATTTCTGGGAATGATGAAACTACCACGAGGAACAAACAGAATAATTAAAGGACCAAGCTTCGAATTACTAAAATTTGACTAGTGGATCGACCATGAGATCGACCACTAGATCGAGCAATAACAATCGATCTCGTCTAAAAATGCAGGAACAGTAAAACTAACGACCAGGATGCTATCAAAGATCAAGCGAATGACGAGATAAGATGTAAAGATGCTAAAAGAAAGGGCATGGGGTTGAGATTCATGGTCAGGGGTTTCAAAGGTTCGACCTTGGGTTGAAAACTTTAAATCGACTCACTATGTGAGGATCTCTAAGCCTTGAAAACTAAGCAAGATCTATCTGTGACTTTCGGTATAGATCTCTCCTTCATCCTCTCCTCCAAACCCATGGCTTTTGGTGGAAAGAGAGGTCGAAGGGCATGGAAAGCAGATTTCAAATGAATGGCTTAACTAGTCCCCCAAACTTCCATGGCTTTTGGAAATGGGTAACTAGTCTCTAGGGTGTGATCTTCCGAGGCTCCTGAATCCTGTCAAGGTAAGGAACCTCTCCGATCATGAAGCTCTTGGCGTGAGAGTCTTCAAGCATTGAGATCTCAACACCCTAGAAGAGATAGCCGTTGAAAACGCTTAGAAAAACCCCAAGATCGAAACCCTTTTGACCCCGTAATCCTCTCAACCCCGAACCCAAGTAAACTACTCATTACACATAAAGTAAATCAAGCAAAGCATGTAAAAGGAAACGATGAACATGAAAAGAAAACATGATTAAGATGAAAACGATTTGATTACAAAGCTTTAGAAAAACTCAAGTTCGACAATGGTGTTCTTCTGAAAACTAGAGAGAAAACATACACAAAAAGATAAAGATTGAAAGTTGTATGGGAAAAGGACGTCGCCGCCTTCCCAAAATGGCCAAAACAAGCTAATGGTCCCCCCCTCGCTAGCGGCCAAAAGTGGTTGAAAGGACAGAGATCGACTCCAGGATCGAGCGGTTCTCTCGATCATATCCGGACATCGTGTCTTCGGCTCGATCTGGGTCTCGATCATCATCGGCGAATCAAGTGTTGCATCCGATCTCGGTATCGATCTTTGGGTGGATCGAGTGGTGTACTCGATCTGGCTCTCGCTCTGGATGGCGTCATTTACGTCTGTACCGTTTGATCGACTGCTTTACTCGATCCTTGTCTCGATCATTCTCCTTAGATCGCCTGGTTGGCTCGATCTTCTGATCGACCACATCACAGATCGACCGGCCATGCTCGATCAGCTCCTCGATCTCTGATCCTTAGCAAATATTCGAGCTCCCACGCACTGCTACATCAGCCTCAACATGTCCACGAACCTCCACGACTTCAAAGCAGCTAGAAACAACCTGAATGTGATGCAAAATGCAAGGAACATGCGTATGCTGGTGCAAGAATGCTCTAGGACTCTAAGTGATGCAATCTAACCTAAAATGCGATACAAATGCATGAAAAGCTAAATAATGAGTATGCAAAATGTTTGCCATATGCAGTAATATCATCTCCCCCAAACTTACTTTTTGCTTGCCCTTAAGCGACAGAAAATAAGTAAGGAAGAGAGGTTTTCAGAAAAACGAATGGGGGTTTAAACTTCTTGCAAATGTGCCTTTCAAATGAATCAATCTCAATGTCCTAGTTAACAGTTCTAAAATGTTATGCTTACACTCAAACTCCAAAGAACTTAGCCATACTCATCACACAAAGAAATTCAAATCATGACTCTCCTATTCCTAACAATCAAAGAAACTCATCTTTTAACATTCATTAACATTAGAACCATGAATCAAACTTATGCACTTTAAAGCAAAACACATTTGGCTAAGGGTGAAGGTTATGAGCATTGAATTATCTCATTTGAAAAGGGTTTATATTTAGAACAAGGGTTTCTCTCAAAAATGTTGAACTTGTGCATAATGCTAAAGGTAAAGACAATTTATGCATACATGATTAGATTCTCATCTACCCATGTAAACTAACAAACGATCCTAAACCCCTCTCATTTAACAAATTTTATCCTCACTCACCACTTAGAGTCTACCCTTTTTCTTCACAAAACTTAGCAATCCCAAATTCGAAACAAAAACATTTTTAAACTCTTAAGGCTAGTGAAAAGGTTTTGAAAATATCTTTGCTCTTTAAATATTTCTTATTGGTAGCTCTTTTATTATTTTTTTTTCTTTTCTCTTTATTTTTACTTGGCACTTATGCTCTTTTATTTCTTTTTTTTTTCTTTTATTTTTTATTGGGAGAGCTACCTCCTGAAATTTATTAGAGCATACTTAGTTTTTAAACACAACCTTTCACTTAAAACCCATTTATTTCCTTAAAACACCAAACTCTTTGAAACCGAGAACAAATAGAAAAGAAAACAACCCCAATGATCCCCCAAACTTATCCTAAGCCTATACCTAGCTTCAAAATGCAAAGCTAGCAATCATATGAGAACCAAATCATGTCGCCTAAACCTAACACTTTATGCCAAGTTCAAACCGAAAGGAAGGCCTCACAAAGATGTCACACAAGAACATTTGGCTTCAAAGAAGGGTAAGGTTCAAGGAGGGAGTTCTACTTAGGCTCACAAAGAGTGGTAAAAAGGAAGAAGAGAGCCTAAATATTTTAAATCCATGTGTTCATTTTCAAATGCATAAGGATGATAATTAGAATTTCAAATTAAGGTTCTCACTTATTAGGATAAGTTTGAAATCATGAGAGTTCAATTTAAGCCACGAAAATCCTAACAAGTGATCCAACCATGGTAAGAACTTACTTTCAAAGCATAGACAAAGCATTAGAGAACTACTAACTAGGGCATTGAAACAATTCATAAGTAAAAACACCTTTTTAAGAAACTCTAACCCCTTATGCAAAATGCAAACAACATAGATGCTATGAGAAACTCTAGACTCAGTCATAACATGTTTTGACAAGATGAATGCAACTACATGAATCTTTGAAAATTTTTAAAAAATTTTACCAATTTTTCATGAACTAAAGACTCAAGGATGCTAAAGGAAAATAAGATCACAGAACACAAGTCAAATCACACATGTACTCCCCCAAACTTGCTTGACACCGTCCCGGTGGCAAACTCATTCGAAGGAGTAGCAAAACACAAAGCAAAAAGAAGCAAATATGAGCGGTTATGTACAATGGAACAAGGTTGTTACCTCTGGTCTAGTCTCGGCTGGAACTTGAGGATGTTCCAGAGGAGCTAGAGACTACGGTCTTGCCCTTGTCGGCTGGTTCTTGGAGAGAGTGGCGCGCCGGCTGAATGGTGCTTTCTTGGGTCTCGCGGATGACAACTCCACCGGTTGAGAGCCTTCTCTTCTCGGGTTGTTGCACCTCTTGACTTGCAGCTTTCTTAGGTGAGCTTCCCTGAAGTGCCTTGACTTTCTTTCCAAGCTTCTTGAGCATCTTGCCTTGCCACTTATTGATCTTCCTTTGCATCTCCACAACAGATGCTAGGAACTTCACGGTTTTTGTCCTCGGCTCAAAGTCTAACTTGGGAAGTGTGTAGGCCTCGGGCATCTCATCTTCCGTGGCAGGAGACTCGGACCTTTGACGAGGGGCAATCGCTGAAGCAAGTGGTCCTCCTAGAGGAGCAAAGCATTCTTCCTCCGTGGGCAAGAACTCGATGTTCCCAACACCAAGGAGCTCGGTTTCATCTTTGTTGGGCAGGATGCACACTCTCTTCTTGTCTTCGTCGTCTATGAAGAGGTAAGCGTAGAACCCTTCTGCTGGCGTGCATCCCAAGCTGTCAGTATTCCTCATGTATGCCTCGTCCATGAAAGCTCTGGCTGGTACATGGGCGAAGTCGTGAATAGGCACACCGACTTGCAAGAACAGAGGAGTGAGGAAACCGCCAATGTAAGAGGAAGTTGCCTTGCACCGCAAGGCATAAGCCTTGTATTTCACCAAGGAAGCAGCAAGCACACATCCGTAGTTCACCTCATCGCCGAGTTCATCCTCCATAGGCTCGTCATTTGCATCCGGATCACACACCAAGTGCTTCACACCTTGGAACAGGAAGCAGAGCTCTGTCTTTGTGACCGTAGGAGCAACAGATCTTCCACTAAACGTGTTGGCAATCAGCTTCAGAGTGTACTTCAGCACCGGGCTTCTCACTCGCTTGATCATGGCGGTGTTGGCTTTGTAGTCTTCATTGCTGATCAGGTCCCAAAAGTCGTTGGCTTTCTTGAAGGCCGGGAACTCGACTTTGTTGGCATCCGCGTTGAGACCATAAGCTTGGCATAGCTCAGGGATGGAGAGTGTGTAGGCTTGACCGCCAACCTTAAAGTAGAGGCGACCTTGTGAAGGGACGGGTGTGCTAGGATTCTCGTAACGGAACTCCAACGTGGCAAGGAAGTCTATTGTCACTTCTGGAATGGTTGGGCAATCTATCCATGACAGACATCTTAGGCCAATGTTCTTGAGGAGTTGGTCGAAATCCCCAAGAATCCCTAGCTTGAACAACAGCTCTCGATCAGCAAACTTGGTAGGCTCAAACCGAAGCCTTTCTAGCCGTTTCTTGTCCCTCTTCAAATCCTTAGTCCATCTGACCCTCTCTTGAACTGCCACCTCTTGTCCTTCTCCTTCTTGTCCTGTCTCTTCTCTTGTTCTCTTGGGGGTCATTGTTCCTGAAACAAGTTTCTAAAGGAGTTTGATAAGCAAAACGACGGTTTGATAAGAATGAGAGAAGAGAAGGAGAGAACTTATAAAAACTACCCTAGAATTTTGGGGAATTAATAAAAATTATAGCTAAATAAAGGAGAATCATATCTTTAGATACTGAAAAATCTAGAATTATTCATTTTACTTAGCTAGTTTTTTAAAAATCAAAACCGACCCTATATTCTAGAACAATATCTTGCGAATTTAAAGGAAATTTTCCTAAAGATAAATCATTAAATTTCGAAAATAGCTTTGCAAGAAATGTAAAAGATCTTTGATAGCTTCTGAAAACCGAAACTCTCACTCTCTTTGTTTAAAATTTTCAAGAAAAACAGGAATGAGAGTGTGAGGGGTTGTTGAAATATTTAAAGACTAGCAAAGAGCAAAACCATGGGTAGTAAAGGTGGTTTTTCTGACAAAGTCTTGGTCAAGGCACATCTTTCATGGTCAAAGATGCTTGCCTTGACCAAGTTTTGAATTTAAAAATTGGAGGGAAAAGAGTAAAGGAGGGAAAGAAAATGTTACCTCGGCATGAGATCGAGTCCATTTGGTCGATCTAGGACTCGATCTCATGCTCATAATGGTTAGATCGAGAGGGTTACTCGATTCATAATGAATCTAGTCTTGGATCGATTGGCTCCCTCGATCATTGAGATGTTGGTTCCACGGCTAAGTCCTCATGACCGAACTATGTCCTCGATTTAGGGGTCGATTTGGCACAGATCGAGTGATGGATCAAGTCGAGTGATCGATCTGTTTTCAACAGATTTTCCTGAGAGAAATTAGATCGGTCGATCCGTTTTGGATCGATCGATCCTTTTTCGTCAAGGTCGATCTTGTCACTCGTTCTCGTCTAGATCGACTGGCTCCTCTCGATTCACTGACTCGATCTAGCAAAGATCGAGTCAGGATCAGTCGATCTAGCACTCGATCTCTAGCCTTATCTTAACCCCTATCCCCTCTTTTAGACTTCAAGATCAAGGTTTAGACTCCTCATACCTGTTCCTACACACTTGCAGAATAAAAACATAAAACTGAAAAGGAAATAAAGCAGAAATATGTAAAAGATAAACATGGGAATGCCTTCCAAGTGCACTTTCTTTAACGTCTTTAGCTAGACTTTACTTGGTTTAGGCGGATTGCGGGTCTTGGAGGAGCACCGAGGTACTCTCCTTGTCATAGCCGTCTGCCAAGTAAGGCTTGACTTTGTGTCCGTTGTCGGTGAATGCACTGCCACTTTTTCCCATCAGAGTAACAGCTCCATAAGGCAACACTTCTTGAATCACGAACGGTCCGCTCCACCTTGACTTTAGCTTGCCCGGGAAGAGTTTGAGCCTCGAGTTGTACAGCAACACTAACCCTCCTTCTTTAAGCTCCTTGGCAACCAACTTCTTGTCATGAGTCTCCTTAGTCCTCTCCTTGTATATCCGAGAGCTCTCATAAGCGATCAGTCTTAACTCATCCAGTTCGTGTAGCTGAATAAGGCGCCTCTCCTGAGTAGTCTTGAGGTCAAAGTTCAGCCTCTTCACAGCCCACAACGCACGGTGTTCCAGCTCAACCGGGAGATGACAGCCCTTGCCATAGAGTAAAGTGAATGGAGTTGTACCAATCGGCGTTTTGAAGGCGGTACGGTAGGCCCAAAGAGCGTCGTCCAGCTTCACTGCCCAGTCTTTCCTTGTTGCTCCGACAGTCTTTTCTAGTATGGCCTTGATTTGCCGGTTGGAGACTTCCACTTGACCGCTTGTTTGAGGATGATACGGTGTAGCCAAGAGGCTCTCAAAGACCTTGTTTATGAAGTGGCTTCCTCCATCGCTTATAACCAACTTAGGTACCCCAAACCTCAGGAAGATGATACTCTTGAACAGCTTGATTACCACCTCAGAGTCATTTGTAGTGGAAGCAACTGCTTCAACCCACTTAGAGACATAATCCACTGCTACTAAGATGTATTTGTTGCCATATGAAGAAGGAAATGGCCCCATGAAGTCTATGCCCCACGCGTCGAACACGTCAACCTCAAAGATGGGAACTTGAGGCATTTCGTTCCTCTTAGTGATATTCCCTGCTCGTTGACATGCCTCACAGCTCTTCACAAACTCGTGTGCATGTTTAAAAATGGACGGCCACCAGAAACCGGCTTGCAACACTTTCGTGGCAGTCTTGAATGAGGCGAAGTGTCCTCCGTAGGAAGAGCCATGGCAATGATAGAGGATGTCCCTAGCTTCTTCCTTTGTAACACATCTCCAGTACAAACTGTCTACTCCTCTCTTGTATAGGTAGGGCTCGTCCCAAAAGTAATCACTAGCCTCTCTCATAAACCGCTTCTTGTGATAGCTGTTGAGATGTGTTGGCTCCTCACCACACGCTAGATAGTTCACTACATCAGCATACCACGGTAGACTTTTTTGAAACTCAACACCTCTTCAAACCTCCCTTCTAGCTTTCCACAAACAGCTGTGGTAATCGCCATGAGCTGCTCTTCTAGAAGAGAGTCATCTAAGGGAGAGACTCGTTGATCCTTAGCCGTGAGAGGTGGTCAGCGACTCCGTTTTCTATTCCTTTCTTGTCTTTAATCTCAATGTCAAACTCCTGGAGCAAGAGAATCCATCTTAAGAGCCGAGGCTTAGTGTCTTTCTTCGAATAGATGTATCGCAAGGCAGCGTGATCCGTGTATACAATAGCCTTGGAACCAATAAGATATGATCTGAACTTCTCAAAGGCGAACACTACTGGAAGCAACTCCATTTCCGTAGTGGTGTACCTTGTTTGCGTGTCATCCAAGGTTCTTGAAGCATAGTAGATCACGTGTAGCTTCTTGTCTTTCTTCTGACCAAGAACGGCTCCTACGGCGTAGTCACTAGAATCACACATGATCTCAAAGGGAAGAGACCAGTCTGGTGCTTGGACTATAGGAGCTGATGTCAGGGCTTTCTTGATGGTCACGATAGCTTTCAAACACTCCTCATCAAACATAAACTCAGCTTCCTTGCACAACAACCGTGTAAGAGGGCGTGCAATCATGGAGAAATCTTTGATGAAGCGCCTATAGAACCCTGCGTGTCCCAAGAAGCTTCTGACTCCCTTAACGTTAACCGGCGGCTCAAGACCCATCATGACTTCCACTTTAGCCTGATCAACCTCAATGCCCTTCTCTGATATCATATGACCAAGCACGATTCCTTCCTTAACCATAAAGTGGCATTTCTCCCAGTTCAGCACCAAGTTTGTCTCTTCACAACGTTTTAGTACCCTGCAAAGATTCAACAAACACGCAGAAAAGGACGCACCATAGACAGAGAAATCATCCATGAACACCTCTACCATCTCCTCTATTAGATCGGAGAAGATCGACATCATACCCCGCTGAAATGTAGCCGGTGCATTACACAATCCAAACGGCATCCTTACATATGCGAAGGTACCGTAGGGACATGTGAAGGCCGTCTTCTCCTGATCATTTGGGTGAATTGGTATCTGAAAGAAACCGCTATACCCATCGAGAAAACAGTAGTAAGGGTGATTAGCAAGTCTCTCAAGCATTTGATCAATAAAAGGCAAAGGGAAATGGTGTTTCCTAGTCGCAAGGTTAAGTTTCCTATAATCAATACACATCCTATGACCAGTAATGGTTCTAGTAGGAATAAGCTCATCCTTTTCATTCCTTATGACCGTGATCCCTCCCTTCTTAGGCACTACGTGTACTGGAGAAACCCACGTGCTGTCACTTATGGGATAGATCATGTCAGCCTCTAAAAGCTTAAGGATTTCTTTCTTAACAACCTCTTTCAAATTAGGATTCAAACGCCTTTGGTGTTCTATAGAAGAGGCGTTCTCATTATCCAAGTGAATCCTATGAGTGCAAAGCATTGGTGAAAGGCCCTTGATGTCACTTAAAGAGTACCCAATGGCCTTCCTATACTTTCGCAGCTCAGTCAGGAGCGAGTGCAACTCATCATCACTTAGGTTTTCATTCACAATCACGGGATAGGTGTTATTAGGCCCTAAGAAAGCATACCTTAGCCCTTTTGGGAGCTCCTTAAGGTCCACCTTTGGGGCTAACAGCTCAATCCAGTCATCCTCGTGGCTGTTGTTGTTGCTTTCCTCCTTGGAACCCTCCTTAGACCCCGAGGCATGCCCCTTCAGACTGCTTTCCTCCATCGCTATCCCTTCTGAAATCGAGTCCTCCAGTCGATTCTCCACTCGATGTCGCCTAGATCAAGCCATTTCGCTCGATTCACTTACTCGATTTGATGTGGATCGAGTAAGGGATCGAGACGCTGAGTCGATCTCTTGATTGGACCCCATAATGATCGGGAGGTTTCTCTCGATCGTCGACTTGATTGCTTTTCCTGATCGAGCATTCCTCTCGATCTGTCCGTCGATTGTTGCACCGGATCGAGTTGTGTTCTCGATTGCCTTGTCGATCTGACTCCTGGATCGAGTGATAGCATCGATCTCAGGGTCAACCTCTAGGCAGCAACCTTCATCATTCTTAACAATCCTCCTAGAATCCAGCAGGTTGACGTACTCCTGGGTCCTCTGGTCCACATAGCTAAACTCCCCTGGCTCCTTAGTAAGTGCTAGCTTCAGATGGTCTTCTAGAGCCAGCTCTTCCAGCAACTCATCCGCTAAAGCATCCATCGTTTCAATATAGAAAGCTTGCCCTTCAATGGTCGGCTTCTTCAGAACCTCATTGATGTCGAAGTCAAGCGTTATCTCCCTTCCCAAATGCAAGGCGGTCTTCCCATTCTTCACATCTATGATAGCCCTGGCGGTTGCTAGGAATGGTCTCCCTAAGATGAGTGGATCCTTAGGCTCTTCGTCCATCTTCAACACGACGAAGTCCGTAGGCACGTTCACACCACTGATTCGCACCGGTAAATCTTCAAGCAGCCCCACTGGTAGCCTCACACTCCTATCAGCCAGTACCAACGAGATCCGACAGTCTTTGAAATGAGTAAAGCCAAGCTTCTTAGCCACGGAGTGAGGCATCAGGTTTATGCTAGCTCCGAGATCACATAAGCAACTCTTGAACTATAGAGGACCTAAAGCGCAGGGTATAGTGAAGCTTCCAGGGTCTCCCAACTTCTTAGGGACTATCTCCTTATGTATCACCGCACTACACTCTTCACTTAGAACAAGTACCTCCTTGCTTTCCTTATTCTTCTTCACGAGAGTGTCTTTGAAGAATTTGGCGCATTTAGGCATCATTACAAGGCAGTCAACGAGAGGTAGCTTGATCTCCACGTCCTTAAGATGCTTTTCAAAGAGGATTTTATGCTTCTCTATGAGTTGCTTCTTGAAGCGGCCAGGAAAAGGCAGCTTAGGTACATACGGTGGAGGCACATAAGCATTCTTCTCCTTAGTAGTTTGCTCAGCTTTCTTCTCAGCATCTGCTTTGTCTCCTCTTCTTGGCCCTTGGATCCAAACGTTGTCAAAGTTAATCTCATCATCATCAGCCGAAGGTTTACCCTCCCCCTCTTGAATTACAACGTCCTCATTGCTCTTGGTAGAGACTGGAGGTTCGTGCTCTTTGCCGCTTCTCAACGTTATGGCGTTAGCATACTCCTTAGGATTCTGCTCACACTTTCCCGGAAGACTATTCTGACCACTCGTACTTGCTTTCCCTTTCTCTAGCTGCTTGATCTTGTTGTTTAAGTTGGTTATCTGAGTGGAGAAGTCAGTGAGAGACGAGTCTGGACGAGTGTTCATCTCGGCAAACTTCTGGTTTGTAGAGGCTTGCCCCTGTATCAGCTGTTGAAACATTGCTTGAACCGGATCAACTTGTTGTTGCATCGGTTGTTGCTGCTGAGGTGCAAAGCCCGGAGGGTAGTTAGGTGTATAACCCTTGTTATTTTGATGTTGCCCTTGGAAGTTGTTCTGCCCTTAACCTTGGAAACCACCACTCGGTTGAAAACCTTTGTTGTAAGGGATGAAAGGTTTTGCTTGCTGAGCAGGGTACACTTGATCTTTAGGTTTGGCTACGTTGGTGCTTTGGTAGGAGAGGTTGTTGTTCTGGTAGCCTTGGTTGTAGCCTTGAGGTTTGTATTTGTTCTGTCCCGCCACCCAATTGGCTTCTTCTTGGCTCAACTCTAACTCCTCTTGGTTCTCATCAGCTTTACCAACAAAGTGAACATGCTTCTGATTGGCTAACAGTAGCTTATCTATCTTCTCATGCAAAGATTGCAGCTCCTTTTTGTGAGACTCTAGCTCTGATCCTCTCGGTGCACGGTCATAATCCTCAGTGTAGTTGCCATCACTCAATGCCAAGTTTTCTATCAGCTCCATACCCTCTTCTACCTCCTGACCGAGGAAGTTCCCTTTGCTAGCTGTGTCAAGCAACAACCTGATCTTTGGTGAAGCTCCACGGTATATGGTACTGAGTAGTGTCTCCTCGCTGAACCCGTGATGAGGACATTGGATCGTGTAGTCTTTGAAACGCTCCATTGCCTCGTTGAATGTCTCATTGTTCCTTTGAGTGCAACCGCTGATTTCGCTTCTCAACCGTGCTGTCCTGGTGCTGGAGAAGAACTTTGAGAGAAAGGCCTTCTTACACTCGGCCCATGAGGTTATGGTGCCTTGTGGGAGGGTCTTCTCCCAATGCCTAGCTTTGTCTCCGAGTGAAAAGGGGAAGAGGCGCAGCTTGAAAGCATCTTCGGATATGCCATTGGTCTTTATCACCCCACATACTTGCTCGAAGTTGTCAAGGTGCTCCAAAGGATCTTCCAATGCTAAGCCGTGGAACTTGTTGTTTTGCACCATGGAGATGAAACCTGGCTTGATCTCGAAGTTGTTGTTTTGTACAGGAGGAGGAGTGATCCCAAACCTATTGTGATGAGTATTAGGAGCATCTCCGGCTCCTATGATCCTTGGGGGTCTAGCCGCGTGTTGGGGGTTTCCATTGCCCCTTCCTACTGCCCCGTGAGCTGGAGGAGGTCCTTCTGGATGCTCAAGTTCAGCCATAGCTTCAAAGTCAACCAAACCGTGCTGAACAATCTCCTCAAAGGCTCTTGTTTGCTCTCTGACTCTTCTTTGCCGTGAGTGACCAAGCTGATGAATATTGTCCAAAGCTGGAAGTAGATTATTGTCTCCCCGTGAACGAAGATTCATATACCTGAAAACACACGTTTGAGAGTTTAATGATTAGTAGCTTGAAGAAGGTAAAGACTTAGTCTTTGCTAAGTCCCAAATCTCTATGTTCTCTAAACAGTCCTAGGATGGCAACGGCGCCATTTGATAAACAATTTCTTAGCAAGGGTGAGAATGCAATGAGGTTATCAAACTCAAATGCAAGACAGGTTGTAGTACAGCAAGCAAGAGAGAGTCAATCCATGCCTAGGATGATAGAGAATGCAAAGAGAATACAAGGACTACTGCAAATCTAAGCGAAACGAGATGAGTTGTGAGAAAATCCCAAAAAACTAGATGCAGCAACTTAAATGAATGCAACCTATTTTAAAATTTCTAGGAATGATGAAAGTACCACGAGGAACAAACAGAATAATTAAAGGACCAAGCTTCGAATTACTAAAATTCGACTAGTGGATCGACCATGAGATCGACCACTAGATCGAGCAATAACAATCGATCTCGTCTAAAAATGCAAGAACAGTAAAACTAACGACCAGGATGCTATCAAAGATCAAGCGAATGACGAGATAAGATGTAAAGATGCTAAAAGAAAGGGCATGGGGTTGAGATTCATGGTCAGGGGTTTCAAAGGTTCGACCTTGGGTTGAAAACTTTAAATCGACTCACTATGTGAGGATCTCTAAGCCTTGAAAACTAAGCAAGATCTATCTGTGACTTTCGGTATAGATCACTCCTTCATCCTCTCCTCCAAACCCATGGCTTTTGGTGGAAAGAGAGGTCGAAGGCATGGAAAGCAGATTTCAAATGAATGGCTTAACTAGTCCCCCAAACTTCCATGGCTTTTGGGAAGGGGTAACTAGTCTCTAGGGTGTGATCTTCCGAGGCTCCTGAATCCTGTCAAGGTAAGGAACCTCTCGGATTATGAAGCTCTTGGCGTGAGAGTCTTCAAGCATTGAGATCTCAACACCCTAGAAGAGATAGCCGTTTAAAATGCTTAGAAAAACCCCAAGATCAAAACCCTTTAGACCCCGTAATCCTCTCAACCCCGAACCCAAGTAAACTACTCACTACACATAAAGTAAATCAAGCAAAGCATGTAAAAGGAAACGATGAACATGAAAAGAAAACTGGATTAAGATGAAAACGATTCGATTACAAAGCTTTAGAAAAACTCAAGTTCGACAATGGTGTTTTTCTGAAAACTAGAGAGAAAACAAACAGAAAAAAGATAAGGATTGAAAGTTGTCTGGGAAAAGGACGTCGCCGCCTTCCCAAAATGGCCAAAACAAGCTAATGGTCCCCCCCCCTCGCTAGCGGCCAAAAGTGGTTGAAAGGACAGAGATCGACTCCAGGATCGAGCGGTTCTCTCGATCATATCCAGACATCGTGTCTTCGGCTCGATCTGGGTCTCGATCATCATCGGCGAATCGAGTGTTGCATCCGATCTCGGTATCGATCTTCGGTTGGATCGAGTGGTGTACTCAATCTGGTTCTCGCTCTGCATGGCGTCATTTACGTCCGTACCGTTTGATCGACTGCTTCACTCAATCCTTGTCTCAATCATTCTCCTTAGATCGCCTGGTTGGCTCGATTTTCTGGTCGATCACGTCACAGATCGACCAGCCATACTCGATCTGCTCCTCGATCTCTGATCCTCAGCAAATATCCGAGCTCCCACGCACTGCTACATCAGCCTCAACATGTCCACGAACCTCCACGACTCCAAAGCAGCCAGAAACAACCTGAATGTGATGCAAAATGTAAGGAACATGCGTATGCTGGTGCAAGAATGCTCTATGATTCTAAGTGATGCAATCTAACCTAAAATGCGATACAAATGCATGAAAAGCTAACTAGTGAGTATGCAAAATGTATGCAATATGCAGTAATATCAATCGAGTCTTGGATCGATAACACCTCTCGTTCCTTGAGTTTTTGGCACGACGGCTAAGTCCTCATGATCGTGCAACGTTCTCGATTCAGGGGTCGATTTAAGCTTGGATCGAGTGGCAAATCAAGTAAACTATTCGATCTGGCCTTGATGATCGAGTGACTCAGTTGATCCACCTCTCGTTTGCTTTTCAGGCTAAACGTATAGGGTGTTCGTCCTCTCGTGGTTGACTTTATCACACGATCCATCTACTCGATCTCGTCAAGATCGACTAGCTCCTCTCGATTCACTAGCTAGATGTAGCAATGATCGAGCCAGGATGAATCGATCTAGCACTCAATCTCTAGCTTATACTCCTTTTGGATCTAATATCAGGGCCTGCAATCCCTCATACCTGTTCCTACACACTCATAAGATAAAAACATAAAACTGAAAGAGAAATAAAGCGAAAATATGTACGAGATAGACATGGGAATGCCTCCAAAATGCGCTTTCTTTAACGTCTTTAGCTAGACTTTACTTGGTTTAGGCAGATGGTGGGTCTTGGAGAAGCATTGAGGTGCTCTCCTTGTCAAATGCACTCGCCATGTTTGGCTTCTCTGTGTCCGTTCAGTGTGAACGCATTCCCACTCTTGCCTACCAACGTGACAGCTCCGTATGGCAATACCTCCTTGATTTCATATGGCCCGCTCCATCTAGATTTCAGCTTCCCTGGAAAGAGCTTGAGCCTTGATATGTAAAGCAGCACCAAACTCCCTTTCTTAAGCTCCTTGGGTACCAACTTCTTGTCATGAGCAGCCTTGGTACGCTCCTTGTAGATATTAGCGCTTTCGTAAGCATCCAGCCTTAGCTCAACAAGTTCGTGTAGCTGGATTAAGCGCTTCTCCTGAGCCGTCTTTAGATCAAAATTCAGCCGCTACACAGCCCACAACGCACTATGTTCCAGCTCAACGGGGAGGTGACATCCTTTGCCGTAGAGAAGAGTGGAAGGAGTAATACCAATGGGCGTTTTGAAAGCAATCCGGTAATCCCACAAAGCGTCATCTAACTTCACTGCCCAATCCTTCCGAGTTGTCCCAACTGTTCTCTCAAGTATCGCCTTGGCCTCCACTTGGCCACTCGTTTGAGGATGGTAAGGTGTAGCTACCTTGTGCTTCACGCCATACTTCCTTAGAAGGTTTTCAAACAACTTGTTGATGAGCGGTATGTACAATGGAAGGTTGTTGGTACCTCGTGTCTAGCCTCGGCTGGAACTTGAGGATGTTCCAGACGAGCTAGATATTATGGCTTTGCCTTTGGAGGCTGGCTCTAGGAGAGAGAGACGCGCCGACTGAATGTTGCTGCCTTGAGTCTCACGGATGATAACTCCACCGGTTGAAATCCTCCTCTTCTCGGGTTTTTGAACCTCCTCACTTGCAGCCTGCTTTGGCGAAGCTCCTTGAAGCGCCTTGACCTTCTTGGCAAGCTTCTTGATGACTTTGCTCTGCCACTTGTTGATCTTTCGTTGCATCTCCACAACAGAAGCAAAGAACTTTTCTGTCTTGGTCTACTGCTCAAAGTCAAGCTTAGGAAGGACAAAGGCTTTGGGCATCTCATCATCCGTGGCTGGAGACTCTAATCTAGGGCGAGTAGCTTGCTGAATGGTTGTCGCGGCTCCTAGAGGAGCAAAGCACTCCTCTATGCTTGGAAGAAACTCGATGTTCCCAATGCCCAACAGCTCGGTCTCAGTTTGGTTTGGCAAGATGCACGCCCTCTTCTCATTCTCCTCATCAATGAACAAGTATTCAAAGAAGCCCTCAGCTGGCGTGCGTCCCAAGCTATCAGTGTTCCTTAGATATGTCTCGTTCATGAAGGCTCTATCCAGAATGGGAGTGAAGTTCTGAAGCGGTACGCCGGCTTGCATGAACAAGGGTGTGAGGAAACCGATAATAAGTGATGAGCTTGCCTTGCATCTCCTGGCATATGCCTTGTATTTAACCAACGAAGCAGCAAGGATGCACCCTTAGTTCACGTCATCTCCGAGCAGGTCTTCCAACGGCTCCTCGTTCTCATCTGGATCCCAAAGGAGATGCTTAAGGCCTTGGAACAGAAAGCAAAGCTCCGTCTTGGTCACTGTGGGGGCTACGGACCGGCCACTAAAGGTGTTGGCCATCAGCTTCAAAGTGTAACGTAGCACCGGGTTCCTTACTCTCTCGATCTTCGCGGTATTCGCCTTGTAGTCTTCATTGGCTATGAGGTCCCAAAAATCGTTTGCTTGAGTGAAGGAGGGAAACTCAACTTTCGTGGCAGCTGCATCGAGGCCATAAGCTTGGCAAAGCTCGGGGATTGAGAGACTGAAGGCTTGGCGTTTTATCTTGAAGGAGAGGCGGCCTTGAGAAGGAATTGGGACACTAGGATTCTCGTACGCAAACTCCAAAGTGGCAAGGAAGTCGATTGTCACTTCGGGATAGGTTGGGCAATCCATCTGTGACAAACACCTCAGCCCTATCTTCTGGAGGAGTTGATAAAAATCTCCTAGAATCCCCATCATGGCCAGCAATCCTCTGTCCGCAAACTTAGTTGGCTCGAACCTCAGCCTTTGAAGCCGTTCCTTGTCCCGTTTCTCATTCTTACTCCAACGAACCCTCTCCTAAACAGCCACTTCTTGGTTTCCTCCCTCTTGTGCTGTCTCTTCTCTCGTTCTTTTGGGAGCCATTATGCCTGAAACAAGTTTCTCAAGCAAAGCAATGAGCAAAACGGCGATATGTTGAGAGATACAGATAAGCAAAGAATAAAAATTATAACTAATACCCTAGAATTTTGGGGGATTGATAAAAATTATAACAAAATAATAGAGAATCATATCTAGAGATAGAGAGAAATCTAGAATTTTTACTATTATCAAGCTATTTTTAAAAATTCAAACCTCCCTAGCATCTAAAACAATCAAAGCGAATAAAAAGGGATATTTTCTTGAAGATTTCCTTAAAGATTCGAAAATACCTTTGCAAAGATTGAAAAAGATGCTGTTAGCCTTTAGAAAACAAGAATTCACACTCTCTTTTGCTCAACATCTCGAGAAAACAAGAATGAGATAGTGTGAAAGTGGTTGAAAACATTTAAAGGCTAACAAAAACAAACCATGGGTAAAAGAAGTGGTTTTCTGACAAAAGTTATGGTCAAGACACATCTTTCATGGTCAAAGATGCTTGTATTTACCACTTTTTGAATTTAAAAACCGGAGGGAAAGAGGAAAGGAGGGAAAAAGGAAATGTTACCTCGGCATGAGATCGAGTCCATTTGGTCGATCTAGGACTCGATCTCATGCCCATCGAGAGGGTTGCTCGATTTGGGACTCGATTCGAATTGACTCGAGTCTTGGATCGATAACACCTCTCGTTCCTTGAGTTTTGGCATGACGGCTAAGTCCTCATGATCGTGCCACGTTCTCGATTCAGGGGTCGATTTATGCTTGGATCGAGTGGCAGATCGGGTAAACTATTCGATCTGGCCTTGATGATCGAGTGACTCAGTTGATCCACCTCTTGTTTGCTTTTCAGGCTAAACGTATAGGGTGTTCGTCCTCTCGTGGTTGACTTTGTCACACGAGCCGTCTACTCGATCTCGTCAAGATCGACTAGCTCCTCTCGATTCACTAGCTCGATCTAGCAAAGATCGAGCCAGGATGAATCGATCGAGCACTCGATCTCTAGCTTATACTCGCCCCTTCTTACTCCTTTTGGATCTAAGATCAGGGCCTGCAATCCCTCATACCTGTTCCTACACACTCATAAGATAAAATAATAAAACTGAAAGAGAAATAAAGCGAAAATATGTACGAGATAGACATGGGAATGCCTCTAAAATGCGCTTTCTTTAACGTCTTTAGCTATACTTTACTTGGTTTAGGCAGATGGTGGGTCTTGGAGAAGCAGTGAGGTGCTCTCCTTGTCAAATGCACTCGCCATGTATGGCTTAACTCTGTGTCCGTTCAAGGTGAATGCATTCCCACTCTTGCCTACCAACGTGACAGCTCCGTACGGCAATACCTCCTTGATTTCATATGGCCCGCTCCATCTATATTTCAGCTTCTCCGGAAAGAGCTTGAGCCTTGAATTGTAAAGCAGCACCAAACTCCCTTCCTTAAGCAGTACCAACTTGATGTCATGAGCAGCCTTGGTATGCTCCTTGTAGATATTAGCGCTTTTGTAAGCATCCAGCCTTAGCTCATCAAGTTCGTGTAGCTGGATTAAGCGCTTCTCCTGAGCCGTCTTTAGATCAAAATTCAGCCGCTGCACAGCCCACAACGCCATATGTTCTAGCTCAACGGGGAGGTGACATCCTTTGCCGTAGAGAAGAGTGGAAGGAGTAATACCAATGGGCGTTTTGAAAGCAATCCGGTAATCCCACAAAGCGTCATCTAACTTCACTGCCCAATCCTTCCGAGTTGTCCCAACTGTTCTCTCAAGTATCGCCTTGGCCTCCACTTGGCCACTCGTTTGAGGATGGTAAGGTGTAGCTACCTTGTGCTTCACGCCATACTTCCTTAGAAGGTTTTCAAACAACTTGTTGATGAGCGGTATGTACAATGGAAGGTTGTTGGTACCTCGTGTCTAGCCTCGGCTGGAACTTGAGGATGTTCCAGACGAGCTAGATATTATGGCTTTGCCTTTGGAGGCTGGCTCTAGGAGAGAGAGACGCGCCGACTGAATGTTGCTGCCTTGAGTCTCACGGATGATAACTCCACCGGTTGAAAGCCTCCTCTTCTCGGGTTTTTGAACCTCCTCACTTGCAGCCTGCTTTGGCGAAGCTCCTTGAAGCGCCTTGACCTTCTTGGCAAGCTTCTTGATGACTTTTCTCTGCCACTTGTTGATCTTTCGTTGCATCTCCACAACAGAAGCAAAGAACTTTTCTGTCTTGGTCTGCGGCTCAAAGTCAAGCTTAGGAAGGACAAAGCCTTCGGGCATCTCATCATCCGTGGCTGGAGACTCTAATCTAGGGCGAGTAGCTTGCTGAATGGTTGTCGCGGCTCCTAGAGGAGCAAAGCACTCCTCTATGCTTGGAAGAAACTCGATGTTCCCAATGCCCAACAGCTCGGTCTCAGTTTGGTTTGGCAAGATGCACGCCCTCTTCTCATTCTCCTCATCAATGAACAAGTATTCAAAGAAGCCCTCGGCTGGCGTGCGTCCTAAGCTATCAGTGTTCCTTAGATATGTCTCGTCCATGAAGGCTCTATCCAGAATGGGAGTGAAGTTCTGAAGCGGTACGCCGGCTTGCATGAACAAGGGTGTGAGGAAACCGATAATAAGTGATGAGCTTGCCTTGCATCTCCTGGCATATGCCTTGTATTTAACCAACGAAGCAGCAAGGATGCACCCGTAGTTAACGTCATCTCCGAGCAGGTCTTCCAACGGCTCCTCGTTCTCATCTGGATCCCAAAGGAGATGCTTAAGGCCTTGGAACAGAAAGCAAAGCTCCGTCTTGGTCACTGTGGGGGCTACGGACCGGCCACTAAAGGTGTTGGCCATCAGCTTCAAAGTGTAACGTAGCACCGGGTTCCTTACTCTCTCGATCTTCGCGGTATTCGCCTTGTAGTCTTCATTGGCTATGAGGTCCCAAAAATCGTTTGCTTGAGTGAAGGAGGGAAACTCAACTTTCGTGGCAGCTGCATCGAGGCCATAAGCTTGGCAAAGCTCGGGGATTGAGAGACTGAAGGCTTGGCGTTTTATCTTGAAGGAGAGGCGGCCTTGAGAAGGAATTGGGACGCTAGGATTCTCGTACGCAAACTCCAAAGTGGCAAGGAAGTCGATTGTCACTTCGGGATAGGTTGGGCAATCCATCTGTGACAAACACCTCAGCCCTATCTTCTGGAGGAGTTGATAAAAATCTCCTAGAATCCCCATCATGGCTAGCAATCCTCTGTCCGCAAACATAGTTGGCTCGAACCTCAGCCTTTGAAGCCGTTCCTTGTCCCGTTTCTCATTCTTACTCCAACGAACCCTCTCCTAAACAGCCACTTCTTGGTTTCCTCCCTCTTGTGCTGTCTCTTCTCTCGTTCTTTTGGGAGCCATTATGCCTGAAACAAGTTTCTCAAGCAAAGCAATGAGCAAAACGGCGATATGTTGAGAGAAACAGATAAGCAAAGAATAAAAATTATAACTAATACCCTAGAATTTTGGGGGATTTATAAAAATTATAACAAAATAATAGAGAATCATATCTAGAGATAGAGAGAAATCTAGAATTTTTACTATTATCAAGCTATTTTTAAAAATTCAAACCTCCCTAGCATCTAAAACAATCAAAGCGAATAAAAAGGGATATTTTCTTGAAGATTTCCTTAAAGATTCGAAAATACCTTTGCAAAGATTGAAAAAGATGCTGTTAGCCTTTAGAAAACAAGAATTCACACTCTCTTTTGCTCAACATCTCGAGAAAACAAGAATGAGATAGTGTGAAAGTGGTTGAAAACATTTAAAGGCTAACAAAAACAAACCATGGGTAAAAGAAGTGGTTTTCTGACAAAAGTTGTGGTCAAGACACATCTTTCATGGTCAAAGATGCTTGTATTTACCACTTTTTGAATTTAAAAACCGGAGGGAAAGAGGAAAGGAGGGAAAAAGGAAATGTTACCTCGGCATGAGATCGAGTCCATTTGGTCGATCTAGGACTCGATCTCATGCCCATCGAGAGGGTTGCTCAATTTGGGACTCGATTCGAATTGACTCGAGTCTTGGATCGATAACACCTCTCGTTCCTTGAGTTTTGGCATGACGGCTAAGTCCTCATGATCGTGCCACGTTCTCGATTCAGGGGTCGATTTATGCTTGGATCGAGTGGCAGATCGGGTAAACTATTCGATCTGGCCTTGATGATCGAGTGACTCAGTTGATCCACCTCTTGTTTGCTTTTCAGGCTAAACGTATAGGGTGTTCGTCCTCTCGTGGTTGACTTTGTCACACGAGCCGTCTACTCGATCTCGTCAAGATCGACTAGCTCCTCTCGATTCACTAGCTCGATCTAGCAAAGATCGAGCCAGGATGAATCGATCTAGCACTCGACCTCTAGCTTATACTCGCCCCTTCTTACTCCTTTTGGATCTAAGATCAGGGCCTGCAATCCCTCATACCTGTTCCTACACACTCATAAGATAAAATAATAAAACTGAAAGAGAAATAAAGCGAAAATATGTACGAGATAGACATGGGAATGCCTCTAAAATGCGCTTTCTTTAACGTCTTTAGCTATACTTTACTTGGTTTAGGCAGATGGTGGGTCTTGGAGAAGCAGTGAGGTGCTCTCCTTGTCAAATGCACTCGCCATGTATGGCTTAACTCTGTGTCCGTTCAAGGTGAATGCATTCCCACTCTTGCCTACCAACGTGACAGCTCCGTACGGCAATACCTCCTTGATTTCATATGGCCCGCTCCATCTATATTTCAGCTTCTCCGGAAAGAGCTTGAGCCTTGAATTGTAAAGCAGCACCAAACTCCCTTCCTTAAGCTCCTTGGGTACCAACTTCTTGTCATGAGCAGCCTTGGTATGCTCCTTGTAGATATTAGCGCTTTTGTAAGCATCCAGCCTTAGCTCATCAAGTTCGTGTAGCTGGATTAAGTGCTTCTCCTGAGCCGTCTTTAGATCAAAATTCAGCCGCTGCACAGCCCACAACGCCATATGTTCCAGCTCAACGGGGAGGTGACATCCTTTGCCGTAGAGAAGAGTGGAAGGAGTAGTACCAATGGGCGTTTTGAAAGCAGTCCGATAATCCCACAAAGCGTCATCTAACTTCACTGCCCAATCCTTCTGAGTTGTCCCAACTGTTCTCTCAAGTATCGCCTTGGCCTCCACTTGGCCACTCGTTTGAGGATGGTAAGGTGTAGCTACCTTGTGCTTCACGCCATACTTCCTTAGAAGGTTTTCAAACAACTTGTTGATGAAATGGCTTCCTCCCTCGCTTATCACCACCTTGGGTACTCCAAACCTCGAGAATATGACGCTCTTAAAGAGCTTGATCACCACCTTAGAGTCGTTTGTAGGGGAAGCAATGGCCTTAACCCATTTAGAAACGTAGCCAACAGCCACCAAAATGAACTTGTTGCCGTAGGAAGAAGGAAACTGCCCCAAGTCTATACCCCATGCGTCAAAGACGTCTTCCTAAAAGATAGGAACCTGAGGCATCTCGTTACGCTTGGTGATGTTTCCTGCTCATTGACAAGCCTCACAACTCATCACGAACTCATGGGCATCCTAGAAGATGGACGGCCACCAGAAACCGGCTTGTAAAACCTTTGTAGCGGTTTTAAATGAAGCAAAGTGTCCTCCGTATGAAGAGCCAAGGCAGTGAAAGAGAATGTCCTTGGCTTCTTCCTTTGTAACACATCTCTGGTATAAACTGACCACGCCCCTCTTGTACAAGTAAGGCTCATCCCAAAAGTAGTTGCTTGCGTCTCTCATGAACTTCTTCTTGTGGTAGCTGTCGAGATGAGTTGGCTTCTCTCCGCATGCCAAGTAGTTAACAACGTCAGCGTACCAAGGAAGATCTTTCTCTTTGAAGCTCAGAACCTCCTCAAACTGCCCTTCTAGCTTTCCACAAACAGTCGTAGTGATCGCCATGAGTCGTTCCTCAGGAAGCGAATCATTAAGGGTAGAGACTCGTTCATTCTTAACCGAGAGAGATGGTCAGCAACGCCGTTCTCTATCCCTTTCTTGTCTTTCATCTCCATGTCAAACTCCTGAAGAAGAAGAATCCATCTCAAAAGCCTCGGCTTGGTGTCCTTCTTGGAATAGATGTACCTCAAAGCCGCGTGATCTGTGTAGACAATGGCCTTGGAACCCACGAGGTATGACCAGAACTTCTCAAAGGCAAACACTACTGCCAATAGCTCCTTCTCTGTAGTAGTGTACCTTGTTTGCGTGTCATCCAAGGTTCTTGAAGCATAGTAAATCACGTGCAGCTTCTTATCTTTCCTTTGACCTAGAACGGCTCCCACGGCATAGTCACTAGCATCACACATAATCTCGAACGGTAGAGTACAGTCCGGTGCCTGCACTATAGGAGCAGATACTAGAGCTTCCTTCATAGTCACGAAAGCTTGCAAACACTCCTCATCAAAGACAAAATCAGCCTCCTTGCACAACAGCCGTGTAAGAGAGCGTGCAATCTTAGAAAAATCTTTGATGAAGCGCCTGTCGAAGCCAGCGTGTCCCAATAAACTCCTCACTCCTTTAACATTAACCGGCGGCTCAAGACTCATCATGACCTCAACCTTAGCCTTATCAACCTCAATGCCCTTTTATGATATCTTGTGACCAAGCACGATCCCTTTCTTCACCATGATGTGACATTTCTCCCAATTAAGCACCAAGTTTGTCTCGTCACAACGCTTTAGTACCTTGCAAAGATTCAACAAACACGCAGAAAAGGATGCACCATATACCGAGAAGTCATCCATAAACACCTCTACCATCTCTTCTATTAGATCGGAGAAGATCGACATTATACACCGCTGAAACGTAGCCGGTGCGTTACACAACCCGAATGGCATCCTTCAATACGCGAAGGTACCATAAGGGCATGTAAAGGTCGTCATCTCCTGATCATTTGGATGGATTGGTATTTGGAAAAATCCACTATATCCATCAAGAAAGCAATAGTAGGGATGATTAGCAAGTCTTTCAAGCATTTGATCATTAAAAGGCAAGGGAAAATGATCCTTTCTAGTAGCAAGATTAAGCTTCCTATAATCAATACACATAGGGTGTCCTGTAATAGTTCTAGAAAGTATAAGCTCATCTTTGTCATTCTTAATGACCGTGATCCCTCCCTTCTTAGGCACCACGTGTACGGGTGAAACCCACGTGCTGTCACTTATGGGATAGATCACGTCGGCTTCTAATAGCTTAAGGATCTCTTTCTTAACAACTTCATTCAAATTAGGATTCAAACGCCTTTGATGTTCTATAGAAGAGTCGTTCTCACTATCCAAGTGAATCCTATGAGTGCAAAGCATTGCTGAAAGGCCCTTGATGTCACTTAGAGAGTACCCAATGGCCTTCCTATACTTTTTTAACTCGGTTAAGAGCGAGTGCAACTCATCATCACTTAAGTTCTCATTCACAATCAGAGGATAGGTTTCGTTAAGCCCTAATAAAGCATACCTTAGCCCTTTTGGGAGCTCCTTCAGGTCAACCTTTGGGGCTAGCAGCTCGCTCCAATCATCCTCGTGGCTGTTGCTGTTGTTTTCCTCCTTGGAACCCTCCTTAGAACCCGAGGCATGACCCTTAAGGCTGCTTTCTTGAACCGTTGTCTCCTCTGAAATCGAGTCATCCAGTCGATCTTGCTCGCGATGTCGTGTAAATCGAGCATTTTCACTCGATTCACTCACTCGATTTAATGTGGATCGAGTGAGAGATTGGGACGCTGGGTCGATCTCCGGATCGGACCCTGAACTGATCGGAAGGCATCTCTCGATCTCCGACTCGATTAATTTCCTGGATCGATCACCTGCCTCAATCTTACTGTCGATTGTTGCACCGGATCGAGTTGTGTTCTCGATTGTCTTGTCGATTTGACCTCTGGATCGAGTAATGTCATCGATCTCAGAGTCGATCTCTAGGCAAGCGCTTTCATCTTCTAGCACAACCTTCCTTGAATCAAGCAGGTTAACGTATTCCTGAGTCCTCTGATCCAAGTAACCGAACTATCCTGGCTCCTTAGTCAATGCCAGCTTCAAATGATCCTCCTGAGCCAACTCTTCTAGCAACTCATCCGCTAAAGCGTCAAACGTCTCAATGTAGAAAGCTTGCCCTTCTATCGTAGGCTTCTTCAAAACCTCTTTGATATCAAAGTCCAGCCTTATATCTTTACCCAAGTGCAGAGCTATCTCCCATTCTTGACGTCTATGATGGCTCCGGCGGTGGCTAAGAACGGTCTACCGAGAATGAGCGGATCCTTAGGTTCTTCATCTATTTCCAACACAACGAAGTCCGTAGGCACGTTTACACCGCTGATTATCACTGGCAAGTCCTCAAGCAAACCCACGGGTAACCTCACGCTCCTGTCAGCTAGTACCAACGAGATACTACAATCTTTGAACCGGGTAAAGCCAAGTTTCTTTGCTACGAAATGAGGCATCATATTTATACTAGCTCCGAGGTCGCAAAGACAACTCTTGAACTCCAAAGGACCTAAAACGCAAGGTATAGTGAAGCTTCCAGGATCCTCCAACTTCTTGGGAACTATCTCCTTGTGTATTACAGCGCTACATTCTTCACTAAGTACTAGCACTTCCTTGCTTTCCTTATTCTTCTTTACAAGCGTATCTTTGAAGAATTTGGCGCATTTAGGCATCATGGCAAGCCAGTCCACGAGAGGTAGCTTGATCTCTACGTCCTTAAGATGCTTCTCAAACAATATTCTATGCTTCTCTATGAGTTGCTTCTTGAAGCGGCCAGGAAAAGGTAGCTTGGGTACATACGGTGGAGGCACATAAGCATCCTTCTCCTTAGCAGCTTGCTCCGCTTTCTTCTCTACAACCGCTTTCTCACCTCTCCTTGGTCCTTGAATCCAAACATTGTCAAAGTTGATCTCATCATCAGCTGAAAGCTTACCCTCCCCCTCTTGAATTACAACGTCCTCGTTGTTCTTAGGAGTAACCGTAGGTGCAAGCTCTTTCCCACTCCTTAGCGTGATGGCGTTGGCGTATTCTTTGGGATTCTGCTCACACTTGCCCGGTAAGCTATTATGTCCACTTGTACTCGCCTTTCCCTTCTCTAGCTGTTTGATCTTGTTATTCAAGTTTGTAATCTGAGTAGAGAAATCAGTGAGTGAGGAGTCTTAGTGAGTGTTCATCTCGGCAAACACTCCTCATCGGATAGACTCGAATTTCCACTCCAATCTCATCCTCCACTCATCAGCCTCAATAGGCGCAGAACCTCCAGCAAAGAACATGGTTCCTAGCCTCCCCATATGATCCAGAAACTTGAGGTTAGACGGAATCACCACACCTTGATCCGCTTCCCCAACTCCATCGACAACTGTCGGTGCCACTACCGGCGCAGGCGCAACCACTGGTAAACGCTCCAACACTTGAGCCAACAGTCACAAAACAGCCTCCAACCAAACCGGTTGTGCTCCCGCAGAATTTCCTGCCACATTTCCAGCATTTCCCGCAGCCACATTCGCAGCAGCAGCCGCCACATTCGCAGCATTTGCAGCCACATTCCCTTGCTGGTCCACGTCCACATTTCCAGTTCCAGAACTCACAGTGACCACAGTCCCATTCACTTGTGCTCTTGCATCTCTCTTTCTCGGAGCCATCTGTCAAACAGAAAAACCGGTTAGCCCGTAGCTAACCCCACACAAGAGTTTCACATTCTACAGAACAACAAACTGCGAGATCTGACAGTGTAAAGGTGGATAGACTCTTACCCCAACTATGCAAATGAACTGTCGTAGAATCGACCATGCTCAGATACCAACTTGTTAGGACCCGCCCGTCTATCACTAGACCGGCCAAAACCTCACCGAGTCTTCTCTCGGTCAGAATACAAAAACATGCATATTTAAAAAACATTTCTTTAACTTTAAAACAAGTTCTATTCATCAAAAGACATCCATTCTGATTGCATAATTATTCCATAAACACTTAACAGAATTCGGATTCAATAACATAAATTAAAATTATCAGATTCGGCTCAATTCAGAAAGCACTAACACAGGTACTAAAACAGAAACTCAAACTCAGAACAAGAATCCCCAAACCCAGTCCTAATCCATCCCTTCTCTTCACTGCCTTCCAGTCCGCCTTCGGAGCTACTCACCCTGGAATTCATCTTTACCTGCACACTCAAAAAGAGAAGCATAAGTATTGGATAAATACTTAGTGAATACGGTCATCCCGTAACACCTTAGCCAGTACGAGAAAACGCATCATACAATCAGATATACAATTCACATTATCACTTAGCAAGCAAGCACAGAAAAACAGTAAGGTTATATGATCATCTCAACTACATGTGAAGCCTCACAAAGCATCGGTTCTACTCCAAGCGAGAATCACACATCTCCTTGAGTTAGTAACTTGATCCGAACATTCACACAGGTGGATAGACTCTTACCCCAACTATGCAAATGAACTGTCCTAGAATCGACCATGCTCAGATACCAACTTGTGACGACCTGCCCGTCTATCACTAGACCGGCCAAAACCTCACCGAGTCTTCTCTCGGTCAGAATACAAAAACATGCATATTTAAAAAAAATTTCCTTAACTTTAAAACAAGTTCTATTCATCAAAAGACATCCATTCTCATTGCATAATTTTTCCATAAACACTTAACAGAATTCAAATTCAATAACATAAATTAAAATTATCAGATCGGCTCAATTCAGAAAGCACTAACACAGGTACTTAAACAGAAACTCAAACTCAGAACATGAATCCCAAAACCCAGTCCTAATTTATCCCTTCTCTTCACTGCCTTCCAGTCCGCCTTCGGAGCTACTCGCCCTGGACTTTATCTTTACCTGTACACTCAAAAAGAGAAGCATAAGTATTTGATAAATACTTAGTGAATACGGTCATCCCGTAACACCTTAGCCAGTACCAGAAAACGCATCATACTATCAGATATACAATTCACATTATCACTTAGCAAGCAAGCACAGAAAAACAGTACGGTTCTATGATCATCTAAACTACTTGTGAAGCCTCACAAAGCATCGGTTCTACTCCAAGCGAGAATCACACATCCCCATGAGTTAGTAACTCGATCCGAACATTCACACAGGTGGATAGAATTTTACCCCAACTATGCAAATGAACTGTTCTAGAATCGACCATGTTCAGATACCAACTTGTGACGACCGGCCCGTCTATCACTAGACCGGCCAAAACCTCACCGAGTCTTCTCTCGGTCAGAATACCAAAACATGCATATTTAAAAAACATTTGCTTAACTTTAAAACAAGTTCTATTCATCAAAAGACATCCATTGTCATTGTATAATTATTCCATAAACACTTAACAGAATTCGGATTCAATAACATAAATTAAAATTATCAGATTCGGCTCAATTCAGAAAGCACTAACACAGGTACTTAAACAGAAACTAAAACTCAGAACATGAATCCCAAAACCCAGTCCTAATCCATCCCTTCTCTTCACTGCCTTCCAGTCTGCCTTCGGAGCTACTCGCCCTGGACTTTATCTCTACCTGCACACTCAAAAAGAGAAGCATAAGTATTTGATAAATACTTAGTGAATACGGTCATCCCGTAACACCTTAGCCAGTACCAGAAAACGCATAATACTATCAGATATACAATTCACATTATCACTTAGCAAGCAAGCACAGAAAAACAGTACGGTTCTATGATCATCTCAACTACTTGTGAAGCCTCACAAAGCATCGGTTCTACTCCAAGCGAGAATCACACATCCCCTTGAGTTAGTAACTCGATCCGAACATTCACACAGCTAGTTAGACATCATGTATTTACCACGGTTCACACTTAACCATTCACAATCACATAAACATTGACCTTGCTAAGCAGAAACCACTAACTTACATAAGCAATCAATGAAAATCAGATAACCTAGCAATCAAACGATTCTAGATACAGACCACAGTCACACACTCACCTTAGACACAGAAACAAACGTTTCAGTCGAATGAATCTCGATGATTTCTCGATCTAAAACAGAGATAGTCGGGCACACTTGCGATTTCTCGGCTATTGCTACGACAGTGTCAACCTCATGTTGGCTATCTCACCAACCAGTCAGAAACTCATGGACAACCTTGACTATTCCCTAATAAACAGTACAATTGAGATCGATCAGTCTGATGATACTCGACAGAAACTTGACACAAATCAAAATAGCCGAACACTTACCAGATTCTCTGGGACGAATCAAAGTGCTCTCGGATATCACACAATCCGCTCAGAACTCCCCGAATAAACTTGGTTATTCCTTCGGAAAACCCTCAATTGAGGACGAATGGTCGGATCAGATTGACAGAAACTCGGACAGAACACTCGATCTCTCAGTGATAGTCGGAATCGCCGGTGCAACTTCGATCTCTCTGGGCTAACTCTCGGGTTAATCAGAAACTATGGGATTTCTCTCGACTCATCTCTCTCTCACGCGTTATTTTTCCCCAATAATGCGGCTCTCTCGAGAAAAAGTCTCAAATCCCTTTCATATGCTCACAAAACCTAGTTAACCCGGTTATAGCCGGCGTTTCCTGGTTCCAATCAGGTTTATCTTGGTCAGCTTTGATTTCTCTCGGATATCGCCTAAACCGCTCGACCATCCACACGAGAAATTAGTTTTCATCCGACCAAACTCTCTGCACACGGGACCAGCCCATTTTTACTTGGCTAAAACCAAACCGCCTCGGCTATTTTCCTTTTCCCTCGGACATAGTCCACTTTATCTTGGATATAGTCAATTTTTTCTTGGATATGGTCCATCCTGCTCGGCCAGCCCTGCCATTCTTCGACTATTTCTCAGTAATTCCTCGACTATAGTCAGAACCTCCCATCCATACGGATTTTTTTTCCTTGACTGAACTCATGTTCCTTCAGACAACCTCTTGTCCGGCTCGATCATTACAGATTTTCTCGGGATGCTACAGTTCCCCTTGATATCCTTGTCGATATACTCGTGCTCCCTGTATACTGGTGTTGTGGGTCGATACGTAGGTCGATACACCGCGTCTCTGCTCTGTATCAGTTTGTATGGTGTATGGTACTCCCGTGTATCCACTTTTGCTTGATCGGTACGTGGGTCGATACGCATGCCGTCAGGGTGTATCAGGATGAGTTTATCGGTATTCAGGTTGATACAGGTTCATCTCTTATGTATCGACCTCTAGCCTGATCTGATACCTTGGTCGAAACAGGTGGGAAGCACACAATATCAATCAAGTGGTACCGATATGTGCATCGATACAAGCCATATCGACTTGATCTCATCGACATACCGTTTGATTTTCCACCCTTCGAGTCTTCCCTCCTTTGTAACTCAGCCGTCCTTTCCTGGCCTCTTCCTAGAAGATTAAGGAGGCTTCCTGGATACTAGAAGAAACAACAAAAACATGAAAAAGTAAACAATATAGACAGGATAACATGGGAATACCTCCCCAGAGTGCTTGATTAGAATCACTGAGCTTGACTTTTCTTGGTTCTTTGGCAGCTGGAGGGTCTTTGAGGTGAATGTCAGTATCATCTCCAAGTGTGTCACTAGCCATGTAAGGCTTCATCATATGCCCATTCACCGTGAACTCTCCTTCTTCTGGCTTGAGCAATGTAACAGCTCCATAGGGAAGCACTTCTTTGATATTGAAGGGACCTATCCACTTGGACATGATCTTTCCTGGATTTAGCTTCAGTCTGGACTTGAATAACATCACCTTGTCTCCAGCTTTGAAGTCCTTGGGTCTTATCCCCTTGTCATGAAAAGCCTTGGTTCTCTCTTTATGAATTTTGGAGCTCTCAAAGGCTTCAAGACGATTTTCCTCTAACTCATGTAAGTTAATGATTCTCTTTTTTTGAGCTGTCTTAATATCAAAATTCAGCAGCTTGGTCGCCCACAAGGCTTTGTACTCCAGCTCCACAGGTAGGTGACAAGCCTTGCCATAGATAAGTGAGAAGGGATTTCTACCAATTGGTGTTTTGAAGGCTGTCCTGTATGCCCACAAGGCATCATCTAGTTTGTGAGACCAATCCTTTCTTGTGATACCAACAGTGTACTCTAGGATGGATTTTATCTCCCTGTTGGACAGTTCCACTTGACCACTTGTTTGGGGATGGTAAGGAGTGGCAACCTTATGCTTAACACCATTCTTCTTCAGCAGGTTTTCAAAGACTTTGTGGATGAAGTGGCATCCTCCATCACTGATGACACATCTTGTGACACCAAACCTTCGGAAGATGATTGCCTTGAAGAGTTTCAGCACAACCTTGGCGTTATTTGTAGGACTAGCCACTGCTTCAACCCACTTTGAGACATAGTGTACAGCAACAAGGATATACTCATTCCCATGGGATGAAGGGACAGGTCCCATGATGTCAATCCCCCAAACATCAAATATATCCACTTCAAGTATTGAGTTCTGAGGCATCTCATCTCTCTTAGAGATGCTTCCGTTCCTTTGGCATGCATCACATAATGAGGCATAGGCTTGAGTGTGCTTGAACAGACTTGTCCACCAAAAGCCAGCTTTGAGCACCTTTTGCGCCGTCTGGAAGGTAGCAAAATTGCCTCCATAGGTAGAACCATCACAGTGGTGAAGGATCCCCTTGACATCTTCTTCAGCTATGCATCTTCTGAACAGCTTATCAGCCCCTTTCTTGTAGAGGTATGGCTCATCCCAATAATAGTGGGACGCATATTTGAAGAATTTCTTCCTGTGGTAAGCATCATGTTTGGTTGGGGCATCTCCACATGCTAAGTAGTTGGCGAAGTCAGCATACCAAGGCAGCTTGTTCTCCTCTAAGCTTCTCACTTCTGCTAACTTCACACTCAACGCATTCAACTTCTCTTCTGGAAGGGTGTCATTGATAGGAACAAAGTCATCAATCCTCAGCCTTGAAATGTGATCAGCTACACCATTCTCAATGCCTCTCTTATCCATAATCTCCATGTCAAACTCTTGCAAGAGGAGGATCCATGTAAGCAGTCTTGGCTTAGTGTCTTTCTTGGCATATATGTGCCATAGTGCAGCATGGTCAGTGTAGACTATCACCTTAAACCCCACCATGTAGCTTCTGAACTTCTCAAATGCAAAGACAACTGCTAGGAGCTCCTTTTCTGTTGTAGCGTATCTTTTTTGCACTTCATCCATAGTTTTGCTTGCAAAGTAGATAACATGAAGTTTCTTGTATACTCTTTGCCCCAAGACTGCTCCAACAGCATAATCATTGGCGTCACACATGATTTCGAATGGAAAATCCCAATTTGGAGCTTGTACAATTGGCGCTGATACAAGAGCTTGTTTGGGGGTGAGGAAGGCTTGCAAGCAGTCTTCATCAAACACAAACTCTGTCCCCTTACACAGCAGTCTTATCAAGGGCCTTGCAATCTTTGAGAAGTCCTTGATGACCCTTCTGTAGAAACCAGCATGCCCCAAGAAGCTTATGATTCCCTTGACTGTATTTGGAGGCTCCAAGTGCACCATCACATCTATCTTTGCCTTGTCCACATCTATCCCCTTCTCTGAAGTCTTGTGAACTATGAAATGGCATTTTCTTCCAATTCAGAACCAGCTTAGTGTCGTCACATCTCTGTAAGACCTGAGAAAGATTGGACAAGCAGACACCAAAGGAGGATCCATAGACACTAAAGTCATCTATGAATACCTCCACTATCTCTTCAAGGAAGTCAGAGAATATGGAGGTCAAACACCTATGAAAAGTTGCAGGAGCATTGCATAAACTAAAAGGCATTCTCCTATAAGCAAATATTCCATATGGGCAAATAAAAGTTGTTTTCTCTTGATCATTAGGATGGATAGGGATCTGAAAGAATCCACTATAACCATCTAAGAAGCAAGAGTACTTATAATTTGCTAATCTCTCTAACATTTGGTCAATGAATCGTAAAGGGAAATGATCTTTCCTAGAAGCAGAATTCAGTTTTCTGTAATCTATACACATTCTATGACCAGTAATTGTTCTAGTTGGTATTAGCTCATCATTTTCATTTTTACTACAGTGATCCCTCCTTTCTTAGGCACCACATGGACTGGTGAGACCTATGTGCTATCTGAGATAGGATAGATCACGCCAACTTCAGGAAGTTTTAGGATCTCTTTTTTAACAACCTCTTTCAGATTAGGATTTAATCTCCTTCGAGGTTCAATAGATGATATTGTCTCATCCTCTACATGAATCCTGTGAGCGCAGAGGCAAGGGGAGAGACCTGTGATATCATCAAGAGTGTAACCAATGGCTCTCCTAAACCTCTTTAACACTTTCACAAGTGCAAGAACTTCATCATCATTGATGTTTTCAGTAACAATAACAGGATAACTAGAGTTAGAGCCTAAGAAGACATACCTTAGCCCTTTAGGAAGAGGTTTGAGGTCCATCTTTGGCGCTTTGAGTTCATTCCAATCCTCATCTATGCTGCTCTGCTCCTTGGATGTAGAGTATTTCTGTCTCTTTGTAACTCAGCTCTTCAAACGGCTCCTCTTCCTCTAATATCTTGTGAGAGTTAAGCCTCATCATGTACCCCAAGCTTTCCTTATGAAAATAGCCATCTTCTCCACACTCCTTTGTCAAAGCCACTTGTAGTTTGTCATCACAGCACAACTCCTCTTGGACTTCATCATGCAGCTCCTCCAAGGTTTCTGTGTTTAAAAGTTGACCTTCTATTGTGGGCTGCTGCATGATTTGCTTGATATCAAACATCAGGGATATGTCTTTACCCAACTGCAGCTCAATCTTCCCTTTCATTAATCAATAACAGCTCATGTTGTGGCTAAGAAGGGTCTCCCTAGGTTGAGAGGGTCCCTAGGCTCTTTATCCATTTCTAAAACCACAAAATCGGTTGGAATCTCTACATTCCCGATCCTGAGAGGAACATCTTCAGGGAGCCTCACTGATCTATCAGCCAACACTAAAGAGATTCTACAATCCTTAAACTCTGTTAAACCAAGGCGCTTTGTAATAGAATAGGGCATCAAGCTGACGCTGGCTCGCAAATCACACAAGCATTTCTCAAATAGTAGTGGACCTATAGAACATGGTAGAGTGAAACCCCCGGGGTCACCAAGCTTGTTAGGAGACACCTTCTACTGCTGATAGATGGCACTGCATTCATGTGTTAGCACAACCATCCCTTGCCGATCTTTGGTCCTATCTACTACAACATTTTTCAGAAGTTTCTGGTGAGGAGGAACCAGGACAAAGATGTCAAGCAAAGGCATAGTAAGCTGTATTTTCTTCATCTGTTCATCAAAAATACCTTTGTACTTGGCAAGCAACTCTTTTTTGAACCTTCCAGGAAATGGCAGTGGTGGCTTGTAAGGAGGAGGTATGTATCTTTGTTCTTTAACCAACTCCTTAGGTGCATCTTTTTGTTTTTTGATGTTATTGCATATTGCATACATTTTGCATACTCATTAGTTAGCTTTTCGTGCATTTGTATCATGTTTTAGGTTAGATTGCATCACTTAGGGTCCTAGAGCATTCTTGCATCATCATACGCATTTTCTTTGCATTTTGCATCACATTCAGGTTGTTTCTGGCTGCTTTGGAGTCGTGGAGGTTCGTGGACGTGTTGAGGCTGATGTAGCAGTTCGTGGGAGCTCGGAAATATGCTAAGGACCAGAGATCGAGGAGCAGATCGAGCATGGCCGGTCGATCTAGGAGTTGATCGACCAGAAGATCGAGCCAACCAGGCGATCCAGGGAGAATGATCGAGACAAGGATCGAGTGAAGCAATCGATCAAACGGTACGGACGTAAATGACGCCATGCAGAGCGAGAGTCAGATCGAGTACACCACTCGATCCAGCCGAAGATCGATACCGAGATCGGATGCAATACTCGATTCGCCAATGATGATCGAGATCCGGATCGAGCCGAAGACACGATGCCCGGATATGATCGAGAGAACCACTCGATCTTGGAGTCGATCTCTGTCCTTTCAACTGTTTTTGGCTGCTAACGAAGGGGGGACCATTGGCTTGTTTGGGCATTTTGGCAAGGCGGCGACGTCCTTTTTCGAGAACTTTTAGATCCTTATCATTTTCTTTTATGCTTTCTCTCTCGTTTTCGTGAAGCACACCATTGTTGAAACTCGTTTTTCTCTTAAGCTTTTTGTATTCGAATCATTATCGTTTAATCCAGTTTTCTTTCATGTTCATCGTGGCGTTTTTCATGCGTTTGCTTGATTTACTCTATGTGTAGCGAGTAGTTTCCTTTGGGTTCGGGGTTGAGAGGATTAAGGGGTTTAAAGGGTTTCGATCTTGGGGTTTTTTCTAACGTTTTCAAAGGCTATCTCTTCTAAGGTGTTGAGATCTTAATGCTTGAAGACTCTCACGCCAAGAGCTTAATGATCCGAGAGGTTCCTTACCTTGACAGGATTCAGGAATCTCGGAAGTTCACACTTTAGAGACTAGTTACCCCTTCCCAGAAGCCATGGAAGTTTGGGGGACTAGTTAAGCCATTTACTTGAAATCTGTTTTCCTTTCCCTTCGACCTCTCTTTCCATCAAAAGCCATGGGTTTGGAGGAGAGGATGAAGGAGTGATCTATACCGAAAGCCACGGATAGATATTGTTTTGTTTTCAAGCTTAGAGATCCTCACCAAGTGAGTCGATCTAAGGTTTCAAACCCAAGGTCAAATCTTTGAACCCCCTTTACATTAATCTCAACCCTAGGCCCTTTCTTTTAGCATCTTTACATCTCATTTTATCTTTCGCTTGTCATCTGATAGCATCCTGGCCATTAGTTTTACTGCTTTTACGTTTTTAGACGAGATCGATTGTTACTGCTCGATCTAGTGGTCGATCTCATGGTCGATCCACTAGTCGAATTTTAATAATTCGAAGCTCCTTCCTTTAATTGTTCTGCTTGTTTCTCGTGGTAGTTTCTTCCTTTCTAGTATTTTTAAAATAGGTTTCATCCTGTTCAAGTTGCTGCATCTAGTTTTTAGATATTTTATCATAAACTGTCTCATTTTGCTTAGATTTGCATTAGTCCGTGCATTCTCTGTGCATTCTCTATCTCCTAGGCATGGATTGACTCTCTCTTACTTGCTGTACTACAACATGACTTGCATTAGAGTTTGATAACCTCTCTGCAATATAAATCCTTGCTAAGGAAAGGCTATCTCTTCTAAGGTGTTGAGATCTTAATGCTTGAAGACTCTCACGCCAAGAACTTAATGATCGGAGAGGTTCCTTACCTTGACAGGATTCAGGAATCTCGGAAGTTCACACCTTAGAGACTAGTTACCCCTTCCCAAAAGCCATGGAAGTTTGGGGGACTAGTTAAGCCATTTACTTGAAATCTGTTTTCCTTGCGCTTCGACCTCTCTTTCCACCAAAAGCCATGGGTTTGGAGGAGAGGATGAAGGAGTGATCTATACCGAAAGCCACGGATAGATCTTGTTTTGTTTTCAAGGCTTAGAGATCCTCACCAAGTGAGTCGATCTAAGGTTTCAAACCCAAGGTCGAACCTTTGAACCCCCTTTACATGAATCTCAACCCTAGGCCATTTATTTTAGCATCTTTACATCTCATTTCATCTTTCGCTTGTCATCTGATAGCATCCTGGTCATTAGTTTTACTGCTTTTACGTTTTTAGACGAGATCGATTGTTACTGCTCGATCTAGTGGTCGATCCCATGGTCGATCCACTAGTCGAATTTTAATAATTCGAAGCTCCTTCCTTTAATTGTTCTGCTTGTTTCTCGTGGTAGTTTCTTCCTTTCTAGTATTTTTAAAATAGGTTTCATCCTGTTCAAGTTGCTGCATCTAGTTTTTAGATATTTTATCATAAACTGTCTCATTTTGCTTAGATTTGCATTAGTCCTTGCATTCTCTGTGCATTCTCTATCTCCTAGGCATGGATTGACTATCTCTTGCTTGCTGTACTACAACATGACTTGCATTAGAGTTTGATAACCTCTCTGCAATATAAATCCTTGCTAAGGGAACGTTTATCAAATGGCGTCGTTGCCATCCTAGGGTCTTAGAGAACATAGAGATTTGGGTCTTAGCAAAGACTAAGTCTTTACCTTTTTCAAGTTACTAATACTCTACTCTAAAACGTGTGTTTTCAGGTACATCAATCTTCGTTCAAGGGGAGACAACAATCTACTACAACCCTTAGACAACATTCATCAGCTTGGTCACTCACGGCAAAGGAGAGTCAGAGAGCAAACAAGAGCCTTTGAGGAGATTGTTCAACACGGTTTGGTTGACTTTGAAGCTATGGCTGAACACGAGCATCCAGAAGGACCTCCTCCAGCTCACGGGGCAGTAGGACGGGGCAATGGAAACCCCCAACACGCGGCTAGACCCCCAAGGATCATAGGAGCCGGAGATGCTCCCAATACCCACCACAATAGGTTTGGGATCACTCCTCCTCCGGTACAAAACAATAACTTCGAGATCATGCAAGGTTTCATCTCCATGGTGCAAAACAACAAGTTCCACGGCTTAGCAATGGAAGACCCCTTGGAGCATTCAGACAATTTCGAGCAAGTATGTGGAATGATAAAGATCAATGGCATATCCGAAGATGCTTTCAAGCTGCGTCTCTTCCCCTTTTCACTCGGAGACAAAGCTAGACATTGGGAGAAGACCCTCCCACAAGGCACCATCACATCATGGGCTGAGTGTAAGAAGGCATTCCTCTCAAAGTTCTTCTCAAGCACCAGGACAGCACGGTTGAGAAGCGAAATCAGCGGTTTCACTCAAAGGAACAACGAGACATTCAACGAGGCAATGGAGCATTTCAAAGATTACACGATCCAATGTCCTCATCACGGGTTCAGCGAGGAGACACTACTCAGTACCATATACCGTGGAGCTTCACCAAAGATCAGGTTGTTGCTTGACACAGCTAGCAAAGGGAACTTCCTCGGTCAAGAAGTAGAAGAGGGTATAAAGCTGATAGAAAACTTGGCGTTGAGTGATGGAAACTATGCTGAAGATTATGACCGTGCACCGAGAGGATCAGAGATGGAGTCTCACAAGAAGGAACTCAAATCTTTGCATGAGAAGATAGATAAGTTGGTGTTAGCCAATCAGAAGCATGTTCACTTTGTTGGTGAAGCTGATGAAAACCAAGAGGAGTTGGAGCTGAGCCAAGAAGAAGCCAATTGGGTGGCGGGACAGAACAATTACAAGTCTCAATGCTACAACCAAGGCTACCAGAACAACAACCTCTCTTACCGAAGCACCAACGTAGCCAACCCTAAAGATCAAGTGTACCCTGCTCAGCAAGCAAAACCTTTCATCCCATACAACAAAAGTTTACAACCGAGTGGTGGTTTCCAAGGTCAAGGGCAGAACAACTTCCAAGGGCAAAAACAAAACAACAAGGGTTATACTCCTAACTACCCTCCGGGCTTGGCACCTCAGCAGCAACAACCGATGCAACAACAAGTAGATCCGGTTCAAGCAATGTTTCAACAGCTAATCCAAGGGCAAGCCTCTACAAACCAGAAGTTCGCTGAAATGAACACCCGTCTAGACTCATCTCTCACCGACTTCTCCACTCAGATCACCAACCTAAACAACAAGATCAAGCAGCTGGAGAAAGGGAAAGCAAGCACGAGTGGTCAGAACAGTCTTCCGGGAAAGTGTGAGCAGAATCCCAAGGAGTATGCTAATGCTATAACATTGAGGAGCGGTAAAGAGCTCGAAACTCCGGTCTCTACCAAGAACAACGAGGACGTTGTAATTCAAGAGGGGGAGGGTAAACCTTTGGCTGATGATGATGAGATTAACTTTGACAACGTTTGGATCCAAGGACCAAGAAGAGGAGATAAGGCGGTCGCCGAGAAGAAAGCTGAGCAAACCACCAAGGAGAAGAACTCTTACGTGCCCCCACCTTACGTACCGAAGTTGCCATTTCCCGGTCGTTTCAAAAAGCAGCTCATCGAGAAGCACAGAATCTTGTTTGAGAAGCACCTGAGAGATGTGGAAATCAAGCTGCCTCTTGTAGATTGTCTTGCTATGATGCCCAACTGCGCCAAGTTTTTCAAGGAAACCCTTGTGAAGAAGACCAAGGAAAGCAAAGAGGTACTTGTTCTAAGTGAAGAATGTAGCGCGGTTATACACAAGGAGATAGTCCCTAAGAAGCTGGGAGACCCTGGAAGCTTCACTATACCCTGCGCTTTGGGTCCCCTAGAGTTCAAGAGTTGCTTGTGTGATCTCGGGGCTAGCATAAACTTCATGCCTCACTCCGTGGCTAAGAAGCTTGGTTTTACTCGGTTTAAAAACTGTCGGATCTCATTGGTGCTGGCTGATAGAAGTGTGAGGCTACCGGTGGGGCTGCTTGAGGATTTACCGGTGCGAATCAGTGGTGTGAACGTGCCCACGGACTTTGTCATGTTGGATATGGATGAAGAGCCTAAGGATCCACTCATCTTAGGGAGACCGTTCCTTGCAACCGCCAGGGCTATCATAGATGTGAAGAATGGGAAGATTGCCTTGCATTTGGGAAAGGAGATCAGGCTTGACTTCGACATCAACGAGGTTCTGAAGAAGCCAACCATCGAAGGGCAAGCTTTCTATGTTGAAACGATGCATGCTTTGGCGGATGAGTTGCTGGAAGAGCTGGCTCTAGAAGACCATCTAAAGCTAGCACTGACTAAGGAGCCAGGGGAGTTTGGCTATGTGGACCAGAGAACCCAAGAGATCCTGAACCTGCTGGATTCTAGGAAGATTGTCAAGAATGAAGAAAGTTGCTGCCTAGAGATCGACCCCGAGATCGACGCTATCACTCGATCCAGGAGTCAGATCGACAAGTAAATCGAGAACATAACTCGATCCGGTGCAACAATCGATGGACAGATCGAGAAGAATGCTCGATCAGGAAAAACAATCGAGTCGACGATCGAGAGAGACCTCCCGATCATTTTGGAGTCCAATCAAGAGATAGACTCAGCGTCTCGATCCCTTACTCGATCCATATCAAATCGAGTAAGTGAATCGAGCGAAATGGCTCGATCTAGACGACATCGAGAGGAGAATCGACCGGAGGACTCGATCTCAGAAGGGATAGCGATGGAGGAATGCAGTTTAAAGGGCCATGCAGCAACAACAACAGCCACGAGGATGACTGGAGTGAGCTGTTAGCCCCAAAGGTGGACCTTAAGGAGCTCCCAAAAGGGCTAAGGTATGCTTTCTTAGGGCCTAATAACACCTATCTCGTGATTGTGAATGCAAACCTTAGTGATGATGAGTTGCACTCGCTCCTTACTGAGCTGAGAAAGTATAGGAAGGCCATTGGGTACTCTTTAAGTGACATCAAGGGCCTTTCACCAATGCTTTGCACTCATAGGATTCACTTGGATAATGAGAACGCCTCTTCTATAGAACATTAAAGGCGTTTGAATCCTAACTTGAAAGAGGTTGTTAAGAAGGAAATCCTTAAGCTTTTAGAGGCTGACATGATATATCCCATAAGTGACAGCACGTGGGTTTCCCCTGTACACGTGGTGCCTAAGAAGGGAGGGATCACTGTCATAAGGAATGAAAAGGATGAGCTTATCCCTACTAGAACCATTACTGGTCATAGGATGTGTATTGATTATAGGAAGCTTAACCTTGCGACTAGGAAAGACCATTTCCCCTTGCCTTTTATTGATCAAATGCTTGAGAGACTTGCAAATCACCCTTACTAATGTTTTCTCGATGGGTATAGCGGTTTCTTTCAAATACCTATAAACCCAAATGATCAGGAGAAGACGACCTTCACATGTCCCTACGGTACCTTTGCATATCGAAGGATGCCGTTTGGATTGTGTAATGCACCAGCTACGTTTCAGCGGTGTATGATGTCGATCTTCTCTGATCTTATATAGGAGATGGTAGAGGTATTCATGGATGACTTCTCTGTGTATGGTGCGTCCTTTCCTGCGTGTTTGTTGAATCTTTGTAGGGTACTTAAACGTTGTGAAGAGACAAACATGGTGCTGAACTGGGAGAAATGCCACTTCATGGTTAAGGAAGGGATCGTGCTGGGTCACAAGATATCAGAGAAGGGTATTGAGGTTGATCAGGCTAAGGTGGAGGTCATGATGGGTCTTGAGCCGCCGGTTAATGTTAAGGGAATCAGAAGCTTCTTGGGACACGCAGGATTCTACAGGCGTTTCATCAAGGATTTCTCCAAGATTGCTCGCCCTCTCACACGGCTGTTGTGCAAGGAAGC
Organism: Thlaspi arvense; assembly: GCA_911865555.2. Taxonomy (NCBI): domain Eukaryota; kingdom Viridiplantae; phylum Streptophyta; class Magnoliopsida; order Brassicales; family Brassicaceae; genus Thlaspi; species Thlaspi arvense. The sequence goes on from OU466860.2 coordinate 21,856,931, forward strand.
TGAGTTTGTATTTGATGAGGAGTGTTTGAAGGCTTTCGTGACCATCAAGGAAGCCCTTACATCAGCTCCTATAGTCCAAGCACCAGACTGGTCTCTTCCCTTTGAGATCATGTGTGATGCTAGTGACTATGCCGTAGGAGCCATTCTTGGTCAGAAGAAAGACAAAAAGCTGCACGTGATCAACTATGCTTCAAGAACCTTGGATGACACGCAATCAAGATACACCACTACGGAGAAGGAGTTACTTGCAGTAGTCTTCGCCTTTGAGAAGTTCAGATCATATCTCGTTGGTTCCAAGGCTATTGTATACACGGATCACGCTGCCTTGCGATACATCTACTCGTAGAAAGACACTAAGCCTCGGCTCTTAAGATGGATTCTCTTACTCCAGGAGTTTGACATGGAGATTAAAGACAAGAAAGGGATAGAAAATGGAGTCGCTGACCACCTCTCACGGCTAAGGATCAACGAGTCTCTCCCCTTAGATGACTCTCTTCCAGAAGAACAGCTTATGGCGATTACTACGGCTGTTTGTGGAAAGCTAGAAGGGAGGTTTGAGGAAGTGCTGAGTTTCAAAGAGGAGGATCTACCGTGGTATGCTGATGTGGTGAACTATCTAGCGTATGGTGAGGAGCCAACACATCTCAACAGCTATCACAAGAAGCGGTTTATGAGAGAGGCTAGTGACTACTTCTGGGACGAGCCCTACCTATACAAAAGAGGAGTAGACAGCTTGTACCGGAGATGTGTTACAAAGGAAGAAGCCAGGGACATCCTCTATCATTGACATGGCTCTTCCTACGGAGGACATTTCGCCTCATTCAAGACTGCCACGAAAGTGTTGCAAGCCGGTTTCTGGTGGCCCTCCATTTTTAAAGATGCACACGAGTTTGTGAAGAGCTGTGAGGCATATCAACTAGCAGGGAATATAACTAAGAGGAACGAAATGCCTCAAGTTCCCATCTTCGAGGTTGACGTGTTCGACGCGTGGGGGATTGACTTAATGGGACCATTCCCTTCTTCATACGGCAACAAATACATCTTAGTAGCTGTGGATTATGTCTCTAAATGGGTTGAGGCTGTTGCTTCCCCTACAAATGACTCTAAGGTGGTAATCAAGTTGTTCAAGAGTATCATCTTCCCGAGGTTTGGGGTACCCAAGGTTGTTATAAGTGATGGAGGAAGCCACTTCATAAACAAGGTTTTTGAGAACCTCTTGAGAAAGTATGGAGTTAAGCATAAGGTGGCTACACCGTATCATCCTCAAACAAGCGGTCAAGTGGAAGTCTCCAATAGGCAAATCAAGGCTATTCTAGAGAAGACCGTCGGAGCCACAAGGAAAGACTGGGCAGTGAAGCTGAAAGATGCTCTTTGGGCCTACCATACCGCCTTCAAGACGCCGATTGGTACAACCCCTTTCACTCTACTCTATGGCAAGGGCTGTCACCTCCCGGTTGAGCTGGAACACCATGCGTTGTGGGCTGTGAAGAGGCTGAACTTTGATGTCAAGACGGCTCAGGAGAGGCGCCTTATTCAGCTACACGAACTGGACGAGTTGAGGCTGAATGCTTACGAGAGCTCCCGGATATACAAGGAGCGGACTAAGGAGTCTCATGACAAAAAGTTGGTTGCCAAGGAGCTTAAGGAAGGAGGACTGGTGTTGTTGTACAACTCGAGGCTCAAGCTCTTCCCGGGCAAGCTGAAATCAAGGTGGAGCGGACCGTTCGTGATTTAAGAAGTCTTGCCGTATGGAGCTGTTACTCAGATGGGAAAAAGTGGCAGTGCGTTCACCGTCAACGGACACAGAGTCAAGCCCTACTTGGCAGACAGCTATGACAAGGAGAGTACCTCGATTCTTCTCCAAGACCCACCATCCGCCTAGACCAAGTAAGGTCTAGCTAAAGACGTTAAAGAAAGCGCACTTGGGAGGCATTCCCATGTTTATCTTGTACATATTTCTGCTTTATTTCCCTTTCAGTTTTATGTTTTTATTTTGCAAGTGTGTAGGAACAGGTATAAGGAATCTAAACCTTGACTTTGAGGTCTTAAAGAGGCATTAGGGTTTAGAATAAGGCTAGAGATCGAGTGCTAGATCGACTGATCCTGGCTCGATCTTTGCTAGATCGAGTCAGTGAATCGAGAGGAGCCAGTCGATCGAGACGAGAACGAGTGACAAGATCGACCTTGACGAAAAAGGATCGATCGATCCAAATCAGATCGACCGATCTAATTTCTCTCGTGAAAATCTGTTGAAAATAGATCGATCACTCGACTCGATCCATCACTCGATATATGCCAAATCGACCCCTAAATCGAGGACACATCTCGATCATGAGGACTTAGCCGAGGAGCCAACATCTCAATGATCGAGAGAGCCAATCGATCCAGGACTCGATTCACTATGAATCGAGTCTCAAATCGAGTAACCCTCTCGATCTAAGCCATTTTGGGCATCGAGTCCTAGATCGACCAAATGGACTCGATCTCATGCCGAGGTAACATTTTTCTTTCCCTCCTTTACTCTTTTCCCTCCAACTTTTGAATTCAAAACTTGGTGAAGGCAAGCATCTTTGACCATGAAAGATGTGCCTTGACCATGACTTTGTCAGAAACCACTTTGACTACCCATAGTTTTGGTTTTGCTAAGTCTTTAAATATTTCAAACAACCTCTCACCCTCTCATTCCTGTTTTGCTCGAGAATTTTAAACAAAGAGAGTGAGAGTTTCAATTTTCAAAAGCTAGCAAAGGTATTTTCAAAGGTATTTTCAAAGATTTAATGGTTTAATTTTAGAAAATCTCCTATAATATCGCAAGATCTTGTTTTAGAATATAGGATGGGTTTTGAATTTTTAAAACTAGCTAAGTAAAAGAAAAAATTCCAGATTTTTCAGTATCTAAAGATTTGATTCCCTTTTATTTAGCTATGATTTTTATTTATTCCCCAAAATTGTAGGGTAGCTTTTTATAAATTCTCTCCTTCTCTTCTCTTATTCTCATCAAACCGCCGTGTGCTTATCAATCTCTTTAGAATTTGTTTCAGGAACCATGGCCCCAAAGAGAACAAGAGAGGAGCAAGCACAAGAAGGAGAAGGACAAGAAGTGGCAGTTCAAGAGAGGGTTAGATGGAGCAAGGATGAGAAGAGGGATAAGAAGCGGCTGGAGAGGCTCCGGTTTGAGCCTACCAAGTTTGCTGATCGAGAGCTGTTGTCTAAGCTCAGGATTCTTGGGGACTTCGACCAACTCCTCAAGAACATTGGCTTAAGATATCTGTCACAGATGGATTGCCCAACCATTCCTGAAGTGACAATAGACTTCCTTGCCACCTTGGAGTTCCGGTATGAGAATCCTAGTGCACTCGTCCCTTCCCAAGGCCGCCTCTACTTCAAAGTTGGACGTCAAGCCTACACACTCTCCATCCCTGAGCTATGCCAAGCCTACGGCCTCAACGCAGATGCATACAAGGTCGAGTTCCCAGCCTTCAAGAAAGCCGACGAGTTTTGGGATCTGATCAGCAATGAGGACTACAAAGCCAACACCGCCAAGATCAAGCGAGTAAGAAGTCCGGTGCTGAGGTACACTCTGAAGCTGATTGCCAACACGTTCAGTGGAAGGTCTGTTGCCCCTACGGTCACGAAGACGGAGCTGTGCTTCCTGTTCCAAGGTGTGAAGCACTTGGTGTCTGATCCGGATGCAAATGAAGAGCCCATAGAGGATGAACTCGGCGATGAAGTGAACTACGGGTGTGTGCTCGCGGCTTCCTTGGTGAAGTACAAGACTTATGCCTTACAGTGCAAGGCAACCTCCTCTTACATTGGCGGTTTCCTTACTCCTCTGTTCGTGCAAGCCGGTGTGCCCATTCATGACTTTGCTCACGTCCCAAACAAAGCTTTCATGGATGAAGCATACATGAGGAATACTGATAGCTAGGGACGCACGCCAGCAGAAGGGTTCTATGCCTACTTCTTCAAAGATGACGAAGACAAGAAGAGAGTATGCATCCTGCCCAACAAAGATGAAACCGAGCTGCTTGGTGTTGGGAACATCGAGTTCTTGCCCACGGAGGAAGAATGCTTTGCCCCTTCAGGAGGACCGCCTGCTTCAGCAATTGCCCCGCGTCAAAGGTCAGAGTCTCCAGGCACAGAAGATGAGAGGCCCGAAGCTTTCACACTTCCCAAGCTGGACTTTGAGCCGAGGACAAAAACCGAGAAGTTCCTAGCATCAGTTGTGGAGATGCAAAGGAAGATCAACAAGTGGTAAGGCAAGATGCTCAAGAAGCTGGAGAAGAAGGTCAAAGCACTTCAGGGAGGCTCGCCTAAGCCAGCTGCAAGCCAGGATATGCAACAACCCGAGAAGAGAAGGCTCTCAACCGGAGGAGTTGTCATCCGCGAGACCCAAGGAGACAACATTCAGCCGGCGCCACTCTCTCCAAGAACCAGCTGACAAAGGCAAAGCAACGATCTCTAGCTCCTCTGGAACATCCTCAAGTTCCAGCCAAGCCTAGACCAGAGGTAAACAACCTTCTTCCATTGTATATAACCGCTCATGTTTGTTTCTTCTGCATTGTGTTTTGATGCTCCTTCGGATGAGTTTGCCACCGGAACAGTGTCAAGCAAGTTTGGGTGAGTACACGTGTGATTTGACTTGTGTTCTTTGATCTTATTTTCCTTTAGCATCCTTGAGTCTTAGTTCATGAAAAATTGGTAAAATTTTTAAAATTTTTTCAAAGATTCATGTAGTTGCATTCATATTTTTTAAAACATGTTAGGATTGAGTCTAGAGTTTCTCATATCACCTAGGTTGTTTGCATTTTGCATAAGGGGTTAGAATTTCTTAAAAAGGTGTTTTTACTTATGAATTGTTTCAATGCCCTAGTTAGTAGTTCTCTAATGCTTTGTTTATGCTTTGAAAGTAAGTTCTTACCATGCTTGGATCACTTGTTAGGATTTTCGTGGCTTAAATTGAACTCTCATGATTTGAAACTCATCCTACTAAGTGAAAACCTAAATTTGAAATTCTAATTATCATTCTTATGCATTTGAAAATAAACACATGGTTTTAAAATATTTAGGCTCTCTTCTTCCTTTTTACCACTCTTTGTGAGCCTAAGTAGAACTCCCTCCTTGAACCTTCCCCTCCTTTGAAGCCAAATGTTCTTGTGTGACATCTTTGTGAGGCCTTTCCTTTCGGTTTGAACTTGGCATAAAGTGTTAGGTTTAGGCGACATGATTTGGTTTTCATATTGTTGCTAGCTTTGCATTTTGAAGCTAGGTGTAGGCTTAGGATAAGTTTGGGGGATCATTGGGGTTGCTTTCTTGTTATTTGTTTTCGGTTTCAAATAGCTTTGTGTTTTAAGAAAAGAAATGAGGTTTTAAGTGAAAGGTTGTTTTTAAAAACTAAGTATGCTCTAATTTCAGGAGGTAGCTCTCGCATAATAAAATAAAAAAAAAGAAAAGAAAAGAAAAAGAAATAAAAAAAAGGCGTAAGTGCCAAATAAAGAAAAAAAAATAATAATAATAATAATAAGAAAAAAATTAATAAGAGAGCTACTAATAAGAAATTTCTAAAGAGCAAAAGTTTTTTTCAAAACCTTTTCACTAGCCTAAAAAGTTTAAAAATGTCTTTGTTTCGAATTGGGGATTGCTAAGTTGTAAAGAAAAGGGTAGACTCTTAAGTGGTGAGTGAGGATAAAATTTCTTAAATGAGAGGGGTATAGGATCGTTTGATAGTTCACATGGGTAGATGAGAATCTAATCATGTATGCATAAATTGTCTTTACCTTTAGCATTATGCATAAGTTCAACCACTTTTGAGAGAAACCCTTGTTCTGATTATAAACCCTTTTCAAATAAGATCATTCTATGCTCACAACCATAACCCTTAGCCAAATGTGTTTTGCTTTAAAGTGCATAAGTTTGATTCATGGTTCGAATGTTAATGAATGTTAAAGGATGAGTTTCTTTGATTGTTAGGAATAGGAGAGTCATGATTTGAATTTCTTTGTGTGATGAGTATGGCTAAGTTCTTTGGAGTATGAGTGTAAGCATAGCATTTTAGAACTGTTAACTAGGACATTGAGATTGATTCATTTGAAAGGCACCTTTGCAAAAAGTTTAAAACCCCATTCATTTTTTTTTTAAAAACCTCTCTTCCTTACTTATTTTCTGTTGCTTGAGGGCAAGCAAGAAGTAAGTTTGGGGGAGTTGATGTTATTGCATATTACATACATTTTGCACACTCATTAGTTAGCTTTTCATGTATTTGTATCACGTTTTAGGTTAGATTGCATCACTTAGGGTCCTAGAGCATTCTTGCATCAGCATACGCATTTTCTTTGCATTTTGCATCACATTCAGGTTGTTTCTGGCTGCTTTGAAATCGTGGAGGTTCGTGGACGTGTTGAGGCTGATGTAGCAGTTCGTGGGAGCTCGGAAATATGCTAAGGACCAGAGATCGACCAGAAGATCGAGCCAACCAGGCAATCCAAGGAGAATGATCGAGACAAGGATCGAGTGAAGCAATCGTTCAAACAGTACGGACGTAAATGACGCCATGCAGAGCGAGAGTCAGATCGAGTACACCACTCGATCAAGCCGAAGATCGATACCGAGATCGGATGCAACACTCGATTCGCCGATGATGATCGAGACCCGGATCGAGCCGAAGACATGATGCCCGGATATTATCGAGAGAACCACTCGATCTTGGAGTCGATCTCTGTCCTTTACCGTTTTTGGCTGCTAGCGAAGGGGGGACCATTGGCTTGTTTGGGCATTTTGGGCAAGGCGGCGACGTCCTTTTTCGAGAAGTTTTAGATCCTTATCCTTTTCTTTTATGTTTTCTCTCTCGTTTTCGTGAAGAACACCATTGTTTAAACTCATTTTTCTCTTAAGCTTTTTGTATTCGAATCATTATCGTTTAATCCAGTTTTTTTTCATGTTCATCGTCGCGTTTCTCATGCTTTGCTTGATTTACTCTATGTGTAGCGAGTAGTTTCCTTTGGGTTCGGGGTTGAGAGGATTAAGGGGTTTAAAGGGTTTCGATCTTGGGGTTTTTCTAACGTTTTGAAAGGCTATCTCTTCTAAGGTGTTGAGATCATAATGCTTGAAGACTCTCACGCCAAGAGCTTAATGATCCGAGAGGTTCCTTACCTTGACAGGATTCAGGAATCTCGGAAGGTCACACCTTAGAGACTAGTTACCCCTTCCCAAAAGCCATGGAAGTTTGGGGGACTACTTAAGCCATTTACTTGAAATCTGTTTTCCTTGCCCTTCGACCTCTCTTTCCACCAAAAGCCATGGGTTTGGAGGAGAGGATGAAGGAGTGATCTATACCGAAAGCCACGGATAGATCTTGTTTTGTTTTCAAGGCTTAGAGATCCTCACCAAGTGAGTCGATCTAAGGTTTCAAACCCAAGGTCGAACCTTTGAACCCCCTTTACATGAATCTCAACTCTAGGCCCTTTCTTTTAGCATCTTTACATCTCATTTCATCTTTCGCTTGTCATATGATAGCATCCTGGTCATTAGTTTTACTGCTTTTACGTTTTTAGACGAGATTGATTATTACTGCTCGATCTAGTGGTCGATCTCATGGTCGATCCACTAGTCGAATTTTAATAATTCGAAGCTCCTTCCTTTAATTGTTCTGCTTGTTTCTCGTGGTAGTTTCTTCCTTTCTAGTATTTTTAAAATAGGTTTCATCCTGTTCAAGTTGCTGCATCTAGTTTTTAGATATTTTATCATAAATTGTCTCATTTTGCTTAGATTTGCATTAGTCCTTGCATTCTCTGTGCATTCTCTATCTCCTATGCATGGATTGACTCTCTCTTGCTTGCTGTACTACAACATGACTTGTATTAGAGTTTGATAACCTCTCTGCAATATAAATCCTTGCTAAGGAAACGTTTATCATTTTTCCTTAGCCACATCTTTGCCATTATCCTTCTTTGGGGTTTTATCAGCTTGACAGGTTCTTCATCTTCTATAACCACTTCGTCATCTTCTATGGCTACCTCCCCTTCTTGAACCTTAATATCCCCATTGTAGATAGTGGGAGCAACTCTAGGAGGAAGCTGTTTTCCACTTCTTAATGTGACAGCTTTGATGTATTCTCTAGAGGAGTGAGATGTAGATGGCGCACTTTGGAACTTAAGTTGCTCAAGCTTTTGGTCAAAGGATTGTTGATGACCTTGGAGTTGAGACTGAAGTGTAGCTACTTGTGTGGTGATAGCTTGTTGAGAGGTGATGAGCTGTTGGAGCATATGCTTCAAGTCAAGGTCTTGGGTGGAAGGAGGAGGTGAAGATTGCTGTTGTTTTGGCTGTCTCTCCCCTTCTTGTTGCTGAACATATTGAGTCAGGAGTTGTTGCTGAAGCTGTGATAGGCGGAATCCATCATCCATTTTCTCTTTCAGCACTTTCACCTCTAGTAAAGTACCTTCTAGTTGAGAAGAGACTAATTTCGAAGTGTGTTCTTGGTCTTCACCATATTGTGCATTGCTTTGAGCTAGATTCTCAATCAAAGCCAAACTATCATCCACATCTTGAGCAAGAAAGTTACCTCTGCTAGCTGTATCAAGAAGTAGTCTCATCTTAGACAAAACACCTCTATATAGTATAGATAGCAGCGTCTCCTTTGTGAAACCATGATGGGGGCATTGGATTGTGAAGCTACTAAACATTTCCCAAGCATCTGCAAAACTCTCATTTGACCATTGGTGGAAGTTGTAAATCTCATTTCGAAATCTGGCAGTCCTTGAGGGACAGAAGAACTTGGTTAGGAAAGCAGTTTTGCATTGAGCCCAAGTTGTGATGCTTCCTTGCTGCAATCCTTTCTCCCATAGTTGAGATCTATCTCCAAGTGAGAAAGGGGAGAGTCTAAGCTTCAGACCATCATCAGATATGCCACTCATCCTAGCCATAAAGCATCTTCATTAGGCATCCCAAAGAATCTGCTGTCTTGAACCATTGCAATCATGCCCTTTCTGATCTCAAAGTGATTGTCCTCTAGAGGAGGAGTGATCCCATGTCTTGAAGCACAGGATGGTATATCAGCAGCTCCTATAGGTCTTAGTTGCCTTTGACCTCTCAAACCCTAATCACCTTGTAAACCATAAGGATCTTGCTGTCCTTGTATATCTTGGATCCCTTTAAGATCTTGTGGACCTTGTTGACCAAAGCCTGCAGCATATGGATGCTCTTCCATTGTTCAACATCTGTTAGCTGCGGCTGTGAATCCTAAATCTTGCCCCTTTGAACTAGTTGAGCAGCTGTAAGCACCTTAGAGCAAGTGATTTGGTAACTACAAAAAAAGTTCTAGTCCAAAAAGAGCAATTAGTAACCAGAAACGAAAATAAAAGTTTGATCTCAAACAATCTACAAATCCTAATGCTTAGAACAATCCCAAATGGTAACGGTGTCAACTTGGTGTAGGAGTTTACTCTACTTCAAATCCTACATATACTCATATCATTGTAGTATGTAGGTATCAATCCATAATGGGAAGGTAAGACACCAGGAATGCAATAGTTTATCTAATTCAAGAACGCATAAATGGTGACTGAAACTATAAAACTAATGACTAAGAGAGACTTTGATGTCTAGGTTTTTAAGCCTTAACTCAATCCTCAAACACACATGTCATTGTAGTACTTGATGTGTCAATCCAATTCAAAGGCTAAGGAACATATGAGATGCAGAAAACTTGTTAAGCTAGGCCAAATAAAGAGAGGGAATTGAACTCTAACAACCTATGATGAACAAGAAGGTAATCTAACAACCTAAGGATGAACAAGAAGAAAGCAAAACACAAAAGGTGAAAATCAAGCAAAGCAACCAAAATAAAGGAAAAACAGAGCAAATTCAGAACATAGCTTAAAACAGAGAAAAGATGGGACTTGAGATGAGATAATTGGTAATATGGAACTCTTGACTCAGCCTATAATGCATACAAACTCACACAATGTTATTCCTTATGCATAGGATTCATTTATATGACTAATCCAATTTCTTGGCACTAATCTCTTTGCTAATTACCAAGTCAAGAACTAATTCTCATTAGTGAAATGATAAAGAGCAAGCATTAAGACAAATATATCAACCCTATATTGCCAAATCACTCTCTAGATAGTCAATCTCTTGAGCTAGGATAAACAATTCTCTTGCAAAGCAGTTCAGGCATTTCATCAAACACTTGGTAGGCATAAAATGAGCCTAAGATCTTAATCAACTTAGCTAGGGCTAATTAAGCATTAAACACAGCAATCAAGAAAGGAATTGGAAGAATTATCACTAAACAATCATAGATTGAGTCTCAAATTTCCTAAACTTAACTCATCTCAAATCCTTAAAAAGAAATGCAAACTAGAAAACAGAGATTCAAGATTAATGAATAACAAGGTGAATCTAAAAACATGATCAAGGTGAAAGAAACAATCAATGCATTAATCTATAGGCAAGGACTACTGATATAGACTAATCCAATCTCTTGGCATTAAACCCTTTTCTAATCACATAATCAAGATATATTTCTTTACACAAACACATAATCATCAAGCATTAAGGTCAAAGTCCATAGAGCCAAAAAGCATGCTAGACATCTAGTTTCCTATGCTATGTTTACTAATATATTGTGCAATAAAACTAACATTAACTCAAACTCTCATGCATAATCAATGTCTAAAGAACAATTTCTCATCAATGTGGTGTTAAGTACATAAGCACATGCTATGCAAGACAAGACATCAACCATAACTTCATTCAAGCATTTCAGCAAACACCATAAGTGCAATACTAGAAAGCCTAAGATCTACTTATCCTACAAAGAGGTACTAAGCATGAAGAACAGTCACACAAGAAGATATAATCAATGATAAACACTTTCTTAGCAAGGGTGAAAATGCAATGAGGTTATCAAACTCAAATGCAAGACATGTTGTAGTACAGCAAGCAAGAGAGAGTCAATCCATGCCTAGGAAGATAGAGAATGCAAGGAGAATACAAGGACTAATGCAAATCCAAGCGAAACGAGATGATTTATGAGAAAATCTCTAAAAACTAGATGCAGCAACTTAAATAGAATGCAACCTATTTTAAAAATACTAGGAATGATGAAACTACCACGAGGAACAAACAGAATAATTAAAGGACCAAGCTTCGAATTACTAAAATTTGACTAGTGGATCGACCATGAGATCAACCACTAGATCGAGCAATAACAATCGATCTCGTCTAAAAATTCAAGAACAGTGAAACTAACGACCAGGATGCTATCAAAGATCAAGCGAATTACGAGATAAGATGTAAAGATGCTAAAAGAAAGGGCCTAGGGTTGAGATTCATGGTCAGGGGTTTCAAAGGTTCGACCTTGGGTTGAAAACTTTAAATCGACTCACTTTGTGAGGATCTCTAAGCCTTGAAAACTAAGCAAGATCTATCTGTGGCTTTCGGTATAGATCACTCCTTCATCCTCACCTCCAAACCCATGGCTTTTGGTGGAAAGAGAGGTCGAAGGGCATGGAAAGCAGATTTCAAATGAATGGGTTAACTAATCCCCCAAACTTCCATGGCTTTTGGGAAGGGGTAACTAGTCTCTAGGGTGTGATCTTCCGAGGCTCCTGAATCCTGTCAAGGTAAGGAACCTCTCGGATCATGAAGCTCTTGGCGTGAGAGTCTTCAAGCATTGAGATCTCAACACCCTAGAAGAGATAGCCGTTGAAAACGCTTAGAAAAACCCCAAGATCAAAACCCTTTAGACCCCTTAATCCTCTCAACCCCGAACCCAAATAAACTACTCACTACACATAAAGTAAATCAAGAAAAGCATATAAAAGGAAACGATGAACATGAAAAGAAAACTGGATTAAGGTGAAAACGATTCGATTACAAAGCTTAAGAAAAACTCAAGTTCGACAATGGTGTTCTTCTCGAAAACTAGAGAGGAAACATACAGAAAAAGATAAGGATCGAAAGTTGTGTGGGAAAAAGGACGTCGCCGCCTTCCCAAAATGGCCAAAACAAGCTGATGGTCCCCCCCTCGCTAGCGGCCAAAAGTGGTTGAAAGGACAGAGATCGACTCCAGGATCGAGCGGTTCTCTCGATCATATCCAGACATCGTGTCTTCGGCTCGATCTGGGTCTCGATCATCATCGGCGAATCGAGTGTTGCATCAGATCTCGGTATCGATCTTCGGGTGGATCGAGTGGTGTACTCGATCTGGCTCTCGTTCTGCATGGCGTCATTTACATCTGTACCGTTTGATCGACTGCTTCACTCGATCCTTGTCTCGATCATTCTCCTTGGATCGCCTGGTTGGCTCGATCTTCTGGTTGATCACCTCCTAGATCCACCGGCCATGCTCGATCTGCTCCTCGATCTCTGATCCTTAGCATATATCCGAGCTCCCACGAACTGCTACATAAGCCTCAACATGTCCACGAACCTCCACGACTCCAAAGCAGCCAGAAACAACCTGAATGTAATGCAGAATGCAAGGAACATGCGTATGCTGGTGCAAGAATGCTCTAGGACTCTAAGTGATGCAATCTAACCTAAAATGTGATACAAATGCATGAAAAGCTAACTAATGAGTATGCAAAATGTATGCAATATTCAGTAACATCTACTCCCCCAAACTTACTTCTTGCTTGCCCTCAAGCAACAGGAAATAAGTAAGGAAGAGAGGTTTTCAGAAAAACGAATGGGGGTTTAAACTTCTTGCAAAGGTGCCTTTCAAATGAATCAATCTCAATGTCCTAGTTAACAGTTCTAAAATGCTATGCTTACACTCATACTCCAAAGAACTTAGCCATACTCATCACATAAAGAAATTCAAATCATGACTCTCCTATTCCTAACAATCAAAGAAACTCATTCTTTAACATTCATTAACATTAGAACCATGAATCAAACTTATGCACTTTAAAGAAAAACACATTTGGCTAAGGGTGAAGGTTATGAGCATTGAATGATCTCATTTGAAAAGGGTTTATAATTAGAACAAGGGTTTCTCTCAAAAATGGTTGAACTTGTGCATAATGCTAAAGGTAAAGACAATTTATGCATACATGATTAGATTCTTATCTACCCATGTAAACTAACAAACGATCATAAACCCCTCTCATTTATCAACTTTTATCCTTACTCACCACTTAGAGTCTACCCTTTTTCTTCTCAAAACATAGCAATCCTCAATTCGAAACAAAAACATTTTTTTTTTAAACTCTTAAGGCTAGTGAAAAGGTTTTGAAAATAACTTTGCTCTTTAAATATATCTTATTGGTAGCTCTCTTATTATTTTTTTTTTCTTTTTATTTTTATTTGGCACTTAGGCTCTTTTATTTCTTTTTCTTTTCTTTTTCTTTTCTTTTCTTTTTAATGGGAGAGCTACCTCCTGAAATTTATTAGAGCATACTTAGTTTTTAAACACAACTTTTCACTTAAAACCCATTTCTTTCTTTAAAACACCAAGTTCTTTGAAACCGAGAACAAATAGAAAAGAAAACAACCCCAATGATCCCCCAAACTTATCCTAAGCCTATACCTAGCATCAAAATGCAAAGCTAGCAACCATATGAGAACCAAATCATGTCGTCTAAACCTAACACTTTATGCCAAGTTCTAACCGAATGGAAAGCCTCACAAAGATGTCACACAAGAACATTTGGCTTCAAAGAAGGGTAAGGTTCAAGGAGGGAGTTCTACTTAGGCTCACAAAGAGTGGTAAAAAGGAAGAAGAGAGCCTAAATATTTTAAAACCATGTGTTCATTTTCAAATGCATAAGGGTGATAATTAGAATTTCAAATTAAGGTTCTCACTTATTAGGATAAGTTTCAAATCATGAGAGTTCAATTCAAGCCACGAAAATCCTAACAAGTGATCCAAGCATGGTAAGAACTTACTTTCAAAGCATAGACAAAGCATTAGAGAACTACTAACTAGGGCATTGAAACAATTCATAAGTAAAAACACTTTTTAAGAAACTCTAACCCCTTATGCAGAATGCAAACAACCTAGATGCTATGAGAAACTCTAGACTCAATCCTCACATGATGAATGCAACTACATGAATCTTTGAAAATTTATTAAAAATTTTACCAATTTTTCATGAACTAAAGACTCAAGGATGCTAAAGGAAAATAAGATCACAGAACACAAGTCAAATCACACATGTACTCCCCCAAACTTGCTTGACACCGTCCCGGTGGCAAACTCATTCGAAGGAGTAGCAAAACACAAAGCAAAAAGAAGCAAATATAAGTGGTTATGTACAATGGAAGAAGGTTGTTACCTCTGGTCTAGTCTCGGCTGGAACTTGAGGATGTTCCAGAGGAGCTAGAGACTATGGTCTTGCCCTTGTCGGCTGGTTCTTGGAGAGAGTGGCGCGCCGGCTGAATGGTGCTTCCTAAGGCATAAGCCTTGTATTTCACCAAGGAAGCAGCAAGCACACATCCGTAGTTCACCTCATCGCCGAGTTCATCCTCCATAGGCTCGTCATTTGCATCCGGATCACACACCAAGTGCTTCACACCTTGGAACAGGAAGCAAAGCTCTGTCTTCGTGACCGTAGGAGCAACAGATCTTCCACTAAACGTGTTGGCGATCAGCTTCAGAGTGTACCTCAGCACCGGGCTTCTTACTGGCTTGATCTTGGCGGTGTTGGCTTTGTAGTCTTCATTGCTGATCAGGTCCCAAAAGTCGTCGGCTTTCTTGAAGGCGGGGAACTCGACCTTGTTGGCATCCGCGTTGAGACCATAAGCTTGGCATAGCTCAGGGATAAAGAGTGTATAGGCTTGACGGCCAACATTGAAGTAGAGGCGACCTTGAGAAGGGACGGGTGTGCTAGGATTCTCGTAATAGAACTCCAACGTGGCAAGGAAGTCTATTGTCACTTCTGGAATGGTTGGGCAATCCATCCATGACAGACATCTTAGGCCAATGTTCTTGAGGAGTTGGTCGAAATCCCCAAGAATCCCTAGCTTGAACAACAGCTCTCGATCAGCAAACTTGGTAGGCTCAAACCGAAGCCTTTCCAGCCGTTTCTTGTCCCTCTTCTCATCCTTAGTCCATCTGACCCTCTCTTGAACTGCCACCTCTTGTCCTTCTCCCTCTTGTGCTGTCTCTTCTCTTGTTCTCTTGGGGGCCATTGTTCCTGAAACAAGTTTCTAAAGAAGTTTGATAAGCAAAACAGCGGTTTGATGGGAATGAGAGAAGATAAGGAGAGGACTTATAAAAACTACCCTAAAATTTTGGGGAATTAATAAAAATTATAGCTAAATAAGGAGAATCATATCTTTAGATACCAAAAAATCTAGAATTATTCGTTTTACTTAGCTAGTTTTTAAAAATCAAAACCGACCCTATATTCTAGAACAATATCTTGCGAATTTAAAGGAAAATTTCCTAAAGATAAATCATTAAATTTTGAAAATACCTTTGCGAGAAATGTAAAAGATCTTTGCTAGCTTCTGAAAACCGGAACTCTCACTCTCTTTGTTTAAAAATTTCGAGAAAAACAGGAATGAGAGGGTGAGAGGTTGTTGAAACATTTAAAGACTAGCAAAGAGCAAAACCATGGGTAATAAAGGTGGTTTTTCTGACAAAGTCTTGGTCACGGCACATCTTTCATGGTCAAAGATGCTTGCCTTGACCAAGTTTTGAATTTAAAAATTAGAGGGAAACGAGTAAAGGAGGGAAAGAAAATGTTACCTCGGCAAGAGATCGAGTCCATTTGGTCGATCTAGGACTCGATCTCATGCCCATAATGGCGTAGATCGAGAGGGTTACTCGATTTGAGACTCGATTCATGGTGAATCGAGTCTTGGATCGATTGGCTCTCTCGATCGTTGAGATGTTGGCTCCACGGCTAAGTCCTCATGATCGAGCTATATCCTCGATTTAGGGGTCGATTTGGCACAGATCGAGTGATGGATCGAGTCGAGTGATCGATCTGTTTTCAACAGATTTTCTCGACAGAAATTAGATCGGTCAATCCGTTTTGGATCGATCGATCCTTTTTCGTCAAGGTCGATCTTGTCACTCATTCTCGTCTAGAACGACTGGCTCCTCTCGATTCACTGACTCGATCTTGCAAAGATCGAGTCAGGATCAGTCGATCTAGCACTCGACCTCTAGCCTTATCTTAACCCCTATCGCCTCTTTTAGACTTCAAGATCAAGGTTTAGACTCCTCATACTTGTTCCTACACACTTGCAGAATAAAAACATAAAACTGAAAGGGAAATAAAGCAGAAATATGTACAAGATAAACATGGAAATACCTCCCAAGTGTGCTTTCTTTAACATTTTTAGCTAGACTTTACTTGGTTTAGGCGGATGGCGGGTCTTGGAGGAGTACCGAGGTACTCTCCTTGTCATAGCCGTCTGCCAAGTAAGGCTTGACTCTGTGTCCGTTGACGGTGAATGCACTGCCACTTTTTCCCATCAGAGTAACAGCTCCATAAGGCAACACTTCTTGAATCACGAACGGTCCGCTCCACCCTGACTTCAGCTTTCCCGGAAAGAGTTTGAGCCTTGAGTTGTACAGCAACACTAACCCTCCTTCCTTAAGCTCCTTGGCAACCAACTTCTTGTCATGAGTCTCCTTAGTCCGCTCCTTGTATATCCGAGAGGTCTCATAAGCGTTCAGTCTTAACTCATCCAGTTCGTGTAGCTGTATAAGGCGCCTCTCCTGAGCAGTCTTGAGATCAAAGTTCAGCCTCTTCACAGCCCACAACGAACGGTGTTCCAGCTCAACCGGGAGGTGACAGCCCTTGCCATAGAGTAGAGTGAAAGGAGTTGTATGAATCGGCGTTTTGAAGGCGGTACGGTAGGCCCAAAGAGCGTCGTCCAACTTCACTGCCCAGTCTTTCCTTGTTGCTCCGACAGTCTTCTCTAGTATAGCCTTGATTTGCCGGTTGGAGACTTCCACTTGACCGCTTGTTTGAGGATGATATGGTGTAGCCACCTTATGCTTAACTCCATACTTTCTCAAGTGGTTCTCAAAGACCTTGTTTATGAAGTGGCTTCGTCCATCGCTTATAACCACCTTAGGTACTCCAAACCTCGGGAAGATGATACTCTTGAACAGCTTGATTACCACCTTAGAGTCATTTGTGGGGGAAACAACCGCCTCAACCCATTTAGAGACATAATCCACTGCTACTAAGATGTATTTGTTGCCATATGAAGAAGGAAATGGCCCCATGAAGTCTATGCCCCACGCGTCGAACATGTCAACCTCGAAGATGGGAACTTGAGGCATTTCGTTCCTCTTAGTGATATTCCCTGCTCATTGACATGCCTCACAGCTCTTCACAAACTCGTGTGCATCTTTAAAAATGGACGGCCACCAGAAACCGGCTTGCAACACTTTTGTGGCAGTCTTGAATGAGGCGAAGTGTCCTCCGTAGGAAGAGCCATGGCAATGATAGAGGATGTCCCTGGCTTCTTCCTTTGTAACACATCTCCGGTACAAACTGTCTACTCCTCTCTTGTATAAGTAGGGCTCGTCCCAAAAGTAGTCACTAGCCTCTCTCATAAACCGTTTCTTGTGATAGCAGTTGAGATGTGTTGGCTCCTCACCACACGCTAGATAGTTCACTACATCAGCATACCACGGTAGATCCTCTTCTTTGAAACTCAACACCTCCTCAAACCTCCCTTCTAGCTTTCCACAAACAGCCGTGGTAATCGCCATGAGCTGCTCTTCTGGAAGAGAGTCATCTAAGGGGAGAGACTCGTTGATCCTCAGCCGTGAGAGATGGTCAGCGACTCCGTTTTCTATTCTTTTCTTGTCTTTAATTTCCATGTCAAACTCCTGGAGCAAGATAATCCACCTTAAGAGCCGAGGCTTAGTGTCTTTCTTCGAATAGATGTATCGCAAGGCAGCGTGATCCGTGTATACAATAGCCTTGGAACCAACGAGATTTGATCTGAACTTCTCAAAGGCGAACACTACTGCAAGCAACTCCTTCTCCATAGTGGTGTACCTTGTTTGCGTGTCATCCAAGGTTCTTGAAGCATAGAAGATCACGTGCAGCTTCTTGTCTTTCTACTGACCAAGAACGGCTCCTACAGCGTAGTCACTAGCATCACACATGATCTCAAAGGGAAGAGACTAGTCTGGTGCTTGGACTATAGGAGCTGATGTAAGGGCTTCCTTGATGGTCACGAAAGCTTTCAAACACTCCTCATCAAACATAAACTCAGCTTCCTTGCACAACAACCGTGTAAGAGGGCGTGCAATCTTGGAGAAATCTTTGATGAAGCGCCTATAGAACCCGGCGTGTCCCAGGAAGCTTCTGACTCCCTTAACATTAACCGGCGGCTCAAGACCCATCATGACTTCCACTTTAGCCTGATCAACCTCAATGCCCTTCTCTGATATCTTATGACCAAGCACGATCCCTTCCTTAACCATAAAGTGGCATTTCTCCCAGTTCAGCACCAAGTTTATCTCTTCACAACGTTTTAGTACCCTGCAAAGATTCAACAAACACGCAGAAAAGGACGCACCATAGACAGAGAAATCATCCATGAACACCTCTACCATCTCCTCTATTAGATCGGAGAAGATCGACATCATACACCGCTGAAACGTAGCCGGTGCATTACACAATCCAAACGGCATCCTTCGATATGCGAAGGTACCGTAGGGACATGTGAAAGTCATCTTCTCCTGATCATTTGGGTGAATTGGTATCTGAAAGAAACCGCTATACCCATCGAGAAAACAGTAGTAAGGGTGATTAGCAAGTCTCTCAAGCATTTGATCAATAAAAGGCAAAGGGAAATGGTCTTTCCTAGTCGCAAGGTTAAGTTTCCTATAATCAATACACATCCTATCACCAGTAATGGTTCTAGTAGGGATAGCTCATCCTTTTCATTCCTTATGACCGTGATCCCTCCCTTCTTAGACACCACGTGTACAGGAGAAATCCACGTGCTGTCACTTATGGGATAGATCATGTCAGCCTCTAAAAGCTTAAGGATTTCTTTCTTAACAACCTCTTTCAAATTAGGATTCAAACGCCTTTGGTGTTCTATAGAAGAGGCGTTCTCATTATCCAAGTGAATCCTATGAGTGCAAAGCATTGGTGAAAGGCCCTTGATGTCACTTAAAGAGTACCCAATGGCCTTCCTATACTTTCTCAGCTCAGTCAGGAGCGAGTGCAACTCATCATCACTTAGGTTTTCATTCACAATCATGGGATATGTGGTATTAGGCCCTAAGAAAGCATACCTTAGCCCTTTTGGGAGCTCCTTAAGGTCCACATTTAGGGCTAACAGCTCACTCCAGTCATCCTCATGGCTTTTGTTGTTGCTTTCCTTCTTGAAACCATCCTTAGACCCCGAGGCATGGCCCTTCAGACTGCTTTCCTCCATCGCTATCCCTTCTGAAATCGAGTCCTCCAGTCGATTCTCCTCTCGATGTCGTCTAGATCAAGCCATTTCGCTCGATTCACTTACTCGTTTTGATGTGGATCGAGTAAGGGATCCAGACGCTGAGTCGATCTCTTGATTGGACCCCATAATGATCGGGAGGTCTCTCTCGATCGTCGACTCGATTGTTTTTCCTGATCGAGCATTCCTCTCGATCTGTCCGTCGATTGTTGCACTGGATCGAGTTGTGTTCTCGATTGCCTTGTCGATCTGACTCCTGGATCAAGTGACAGCGTCGATCTCGGGGTCGATCTCTAGGCAGCAACCTTCATCATTCTTAACAATCCTCCTAGAATCCAGCAGGTTGACGTACTCCTGGGTCCTCTGGTCCACATAGCCAAACTCTCCTGGCTCCTTAGTCAGTGCTAGCTTCAGATGGTCTTCTAGAGCCAGCTCTTCCAGCAACTCATCCGCTAAATCATCCATCGTTTCAATGTAGAAAGGTTGCCCTTCAATGGTCGGCTTCTTCAGAACCTCATTGATGTCGAAGTCAAGCCTTATCTCCTTTCCCAAAGGCAAGGCAATCTTCCCATTCTTCACATCTATGATAGCCCCGGCGGTTGCAAGGAATGGTCTCCCTAAGATGAGTGGATCCTTAGGCTCTTCATCCATCTCCAACACGACAAAGTCCGTAGGCACGTTCACACCACTGATTCGCACCGATAAATCTTCAAGCAGCCCCACTGGTAGCCTCACACTCCTATCAGGCAGTACCAACGAGATCCGACAGTCTTTGAAACGAGTAAAGCCAAGCTTCTTAGCCACGGAGTGAGGCATCAGGTTTATGCTAGCTCCGAGATCACATAAGCAACTCTTGAACTCTAGAGGACCTAAAGCGCAGGGTATAGTGAAGCTTCCAGGGTCTCCCAACTTCTTAGGGACTATCTCCTTATGTATCACAGCACTACACTCTTCACTTAGAACAAGTACCTCCTTGCTTTCCTTATTCTTCTTCACGAGAGTGTCTTTGAAGAATTTGGCGCATTTAGGCATCATTGCAAGGCAGTCAACGAGAGGTAGCTTGATTTCAACGTCCTTAAGATGCTTCTCAAAGAGGATTCTATGCTTCTCTATGAGTTGCTTCTTGAAGCGGCCAGGAAAAGGCAGCTTAGGTACATACAGTGGAGGCACATAAGCATTTTTCTCCTTAGTAGTTTGCTCAACTTTCTTCTCAGCAACTGCTTTGTCTCCTCTTCTTGGCCCTTGGATCCAAACGTTGTCAAAGTTAATCTCATCATCATCAGCCGAGAGTTTACCCTCCCTCTCTTGAATTACAACATCCTCGTTGTTCTTGGTAGAGACCGGAGGTTCGAGCTCTTTGCCGCTTCTCAACGTTATGGCGTTAGCATACTCCTTAGAATTCTGCTCACACTTTCCCGGAAGACTATTCTGACCACTCGTACTCGCTTTCCCTTTCTCTGGCTGCTTGATCTTGTTGTTTAAGTTGGTGATCTGAGTCGAGAAGTCAGTGAGAGACGAGTCTAGACGAGTGTTCATCTCGGCGAACTTCTGGTTTGTAGAGGCTTGCCCCTGTATCAGCTGTTGAAACATTGCTTGTACCGGATCAACTTATTGTTGCATCGGTTGTTGCTGCTGAGGTGCAAAGCCCGGAGGGTAGTTAGGTGTATAACCCTTGTTATTTTGATGTTGCCCTTGGAAGTTGTTCTGCCCTTGACCTTGGAAACCACCACTCGGTTGAAAACCTTTGTTGTAAGGGATGAAAGGTTTTGCTTGCTGAGCAGGGTACACTTGATCTTTAGGGTTGGCTACGTTGGTGCTTCGGTAAGAGAGGTTGTTGTTCTGGTAGCCTTGGTTGTAGTCTTGAGGTTTGTAGTTTTTCTGTCCCGCCACCCAATTGGCTTCTTCTTGGCTCAACTCTAACTCCTCTTGGTTCTCATCAGCTTCACCAACAAAGTGAAGATGCTTCTGATTGGCTAACACCAGCTTATCTATCTTTTCATGCAAAGATTTCAGCTCCGTCTTGTGAGACTCTAGCTCTGATCCTCTCGGTGCACGGTCATAATCCTCAGCGTAGTTGCCATCACTCAATGCCAAGTTTTCTATAAGCTCCATACCCTCTTCTACCTCCTGACCGAGGAAGTTCCCTTTGCTAGCTGTGTCAAGCAACAACCTGATCTTTGGTGAAGCTCCACGGTATATGGTACTGAGTAGTGTCTCCTCGCTGAACCCGTGATGAGGACATTGGATCGTGTAGTATTTGAAACGCTCCATTGCCTCGTTGAATGTCTCATTGTTCCTTTTAGTGAAACCGCTGATTTCGCTTCTCAACCGTGCTGTTCTGGTGCTTGAGAAGAACTTTGAGAGAAAGGCCTTCTTACACTCGGCCCATGAGGTGATGGTGCCTTGTGGGAGGGTCTTCTCCCAATGCCTAGCTTTGTCTCTGAGTGAAAAGGGGAAGAGACGCAGCTTGAAAGCATCTTCGGATATGCCATTGATCTTTATCATCCCACATACTTGCTCGAAGTTGTCAAGGTGCTCCAAGGGATCTTCCATTGCTAAGCCATGGAACTTGTTGTTTTGCACCATGGAGATGAAACCTGGCTTGATCTCGAAGTTGTTGTTTTGTACAGGAGGAGGAGTGATCCCAAACCTATTGTGATGAGTATTGGGAGCATCTCCGGCTCGTATGATCCTTGGGGGTCTAGCCGCGTGTTGGGGGTTTCCATTGCCCCATCCTACTGCCCCATGAGCTGGAGGAGGTCCTTCTGGATGCTCGTGTTCAGCCATATCTTCAAAGTCAACCAAACCGTGCTGAACAATCTCCTCAAAGGCTCTGGCTTGTTCTCTGACTCTCCTTTGCCGTGAGTGACCAAGCTGATGAATATTGTCCAAAGCTGGAAGTAGATTGTTGTCTCCCCTTGAACGAAGATTCATATACCTGAAAACACACGTTTGAGAGTAGAATGAATAGTAACTTGAAAAAAGTAAAGACTTAGTCTTTGCTAAGTCCCAAATCTCTATGTTCTCTAAACAGTCCTAGGATGGCAACGGCGCAATTTGATAAACACTTTCTTAGCAAGGGTGAAAATGCAATGAGGTTATCAAACTCAAATGCAAGACATGTTGTAGTACAACAAGCAAGATAGAGTCAATCCATGCCTAGGATGATAGATAATGCAAGGAGAATACAAGGACTAATGCAAATCCAAGCGAAACGAGATGATTTATGAGAAAATCTCTAAAAACTAGATGCAACAACTTAAATAGAATGCAACCTATTTTAAAAATACTAGGAATGAAGAAACTACCACGAGGAACAAACAGAATAATTAAAGGACCAAGCTTCGAATTACTAAAATTCGACTAGTGGATCGACCATGAGATCGACCACTAGATCGAGCAATAACAATCGATCTCGTCTAAAAATGCAAGAACAGTGAAACTAACGACCAGGATGCTATCAAAGATCAAGCGAATGACGAGATAAGATGTAAAGATGCTAAAAGAAAGGGCCTAGGGTTGAGATTCATGGTCAGGGGTTTCAAAGGTTCGACCTTGGGTTGAAAACTTTAAATCGACTTACTTTGTGAGGATCTCTAAGCCTTGAAAACTAAGCAAGATCTATCTGTGGCTTCCGGTATAGATCACTCCTTCATCCTCTCCTCCAAACCCATGGCTTTTGGTGGAAAGAGAGGTCGAAGGGCATCGAAAGCAGATTTCAAATGAATGGCTTAACTAATCCCCCAAACTTCCATGGCTTTTGGGAAGGGGTAACTAGTCTCTAGGGTGTGATCTTCCGAGGCTCCTGAATCATGTCAAGGTAAGGAACCTCTCGGATCATGAAGCTCTTGGCATGAGAGTCTTCAATCATTGAGATCTCAACACCCTAGAAGAGATAGCCGTTGAAAACGCTTAGAAAAACCCCAAGATCGAAACCCTTTAGAACCCTTAATCCTCTCAACCCCGAACCCAAATAAACTACTCACTACACATAAAGTAAATCAAGCAAAGCATGTAAAAGGAAACGATGAACATGAAAAGAAAACTGGATTAAGGTGAAAACGATTCGATTACAAAGCTTAAGAAAAACTCAAGTTCGACAATGGTGTTCTTCTCGAAAACCAGAGAGAAAACATACAGAAAAAAGATAAGGATCGAAAGTTGTGTGGGAAAAGGACGTCGCCGCCTTCCCAAAATGGCCAAAACAAGCTGATGGTCCCCCCCTCGCTAGCGGCCAAAAGTGGTTGAAAGGACAGAGATCAACTCCAGGATCGAGCGGTTCTCTCGATCATATCCGGACATCGTGTCTTCAGCTCGATCTGGGTCTCGATCATCATTGGCGAACCGAGTGTTGCATCCGATCTCGGTATCGATCTTCGGGTGGATCGAGTGGTGTACTCGATCTGGCTGTCGCTCTGCATGGCGTCATTTACGTCCGTACCGTTTGATCGACTGCTTCACTCGATCCTTGTCTCGATCATTCTCCTTGGATCGCCTGGTTGGCTCGATCTTCTGGTCGATCACCTCCTAGATCGACCGGCCATGCTCGATCTGCTCCTCGATCGCTGATCCTTAGTATATATCCGAGCTCCCACGAACTGCTACATCAGCCTCAACATGTCCACGAACCTCCACGACTCCAAAGCAGCCAGAAACAACTTGAATGTGATGCAGAATGCAAGGAACATGCGTATGCTGGTGCAAGAATGCTCTAGGACTCTAAGTGATGCAATCTAATCTAAAATGTGATACAAATGCATGAAAAGCTAACTAATGAGTATTCAAAATATATGCAATATGCAGTAACATCAATCAATGATCCAACATTCTAACACCTTAAACAATCACTAGAAACATTTTTGTTCTTCAAAAACCAAGAATCTCAAAACTCAAGGATAAAAATTCGAAAATATTAAGGCATAATAAATAAAAAAGCAAGACTAGAATATGAAATACTTAAGATTAAAAGATGAAAGACATACACAAAAAGTATATACAATGATCCAATCTCAACCCACAAAGGGTTTGTTCTTGTTCTATGAAAAACCAAAACAAAGCTTTGGGGAAGAGAAATGATAAGAGAAAATAGATCTAGGTTTAGCTATTTATAGGAAACATCCCCAAAATAGCCCTAAGAAGCAAAAATAGAAAAGTCAAAGATGGTCAAAGATGGTTCTCGGACCAAAACCTATCGATCTGAAGGAAGGAGGTAGGAGATCGATGTTGTGATCGATAGGAACTTCTGGTTGCGGACAGTGATGCTTGAACCGCCGTATCTTTTGAAATACTGATCTGATTGACATGATTCAACCTCCGTTAGAAAGCTTATTCGATCCTCGACAACCTTTATGCAGGACGTGGAGGCTGAATCGCACCGTAAGACCTTAGTTTTGACCCATACATTTCATATCGATCT
Organism: Thlaspi arvense; assembly: GCA_911865555.2. Lineage (NCBI taxonomy): Eukaryota > Viridiplantae > Streptophyta > Magnoliopsida > Brassicales > Brassicaceae > Thlaspi > Thlaspi arvense. The sequence goes on from OU466860.2 coordinate 21,881,745, forward strand.
GCACATCGGACAGATTTCTCTCCGCTTTGGTCGATACAGGACTTTGATGCAGCCTAAAACCCGTCATCTTGGCTATTATTCTTGGTTCTTCGTGTCCTCATCATTCACCATTCTCCAAATGTCTTCCTTGCTCCATTTAGACCTGAAAAAGACTCCAAACAATGTAAAACCTATTATGTCTAATATGAATGCAAATGTGACAAAATATGATGAATGAATGCATGAAAGAGACCAAAAACTAAACTAAATGCAAGCTAAAACATGGTAAATTATGAGGATATCAGACTTCAAACAAGCAAGAGCAAGCAAAATAAACAAAGAAATTAAGACAGGTTCGAATTCAAACATTTAAAGACTCGTAGGCTTGAGATAGGGTAATTGATCTAAGGAGACTTTTGGCTTAACTAGTGATGCTTCAGAATATTCCAAACAATGCTATTCCTAGGCATAGAACTAATAACAATAACTAGCTCAATTCCTTGACACTAACCACTTTGCTAAACACATAATCAAGAAAATTTCATTTACTCAAACACATGACCAGCAAGCATTACAAACAACTAATCCAATTCTATATTGCCAATCTTGTCCTTAGACAGCTAATTCCTCAGGCTAAGATAAGTAAATATCTTACTTGACTCATTCAGGCAATTCATTAATCACTTATCAGGCATAAGAGAACCCTAGGATTTAGATAAACTTAACAAGGGCTAATCTAGTATTAAACACAATCACTAAGAAGGAACAATCATATTAAGCACTAAGAAATCAGTAATCTAACCTTAAATCTCCCTATATCTATCCCATCTCAAACCCTAAGCAAATTACTCACTAATCATGATCCTAATCACAGCCCAAAGCAAGGAGGGATAACAAATCATGACAAGAGAGAAGATAAACACCAACTTTTGATTGAAAGAGCAAGATTCAACAAGAGATTACAAGAAAAACTAAGGGAGATGCAAAAGTGAAAGCTATTATCCAGAGGGTAAAAGATGATAAGATCATTCCTTATGTTTTTAGGTCGCAGCCTTTATATAGTTTTCAGGAATAACCCTTAGTAAACTGGAAATAAACCGGAAAGCAGCTGGTTTAGATACCTGATATTGACTTGTTACATCGATACTCTGGTCGATATTGATTGGCAGGAGAGTGTATCGACCAAGTCTAGCCGATACTCACATCGATATAGTCTCCCCTGGTCAAGGCATCTCGGCTGATCTCATCGGTATGATACTCGATACAATTGCCCTTTAGTTAAGGCTCATCGAGCTCCAATGTCGATACAGTGATTGATACACTTCTTTGACTTGCATATGGAGATGATCCTAGGTCGATATGTTGACCGGTGCAAGGGCTTCGAAGGTGGTGTATCGACCAGTGTAGCTCAATATTCTTCTGATGTCCTGTCTCCTTGTATCAATTATGGGACTTCTATGTGCTAGTCAATATGGCTCCTCGACATGTATCAACGCGAGATATAAATGCGCTGCTCTGTACACTGTGTATTGATCTGCCAAGTCGATATGAAGCCTTCTCGCCTTGGCTCCTTCACCTTTTGATTCCCAACTCTTCCTTTGGTCCCCAAACTCCCAAAATGCACCTGCCAAGTGCTAGGAATGCACATAATATGCAATGCAGCTCCTAATTATTCTCTTGATGCTAAGTGGGTGCAATTGGGACAAGAACATGTAGATATGCATGCTTGAAGACTACAAAACAATGCAAGAATGTATGCTAATATGGTGTAAATAATGAGTATATCACACACCTTCAGGGACTCTGACTGATCTATCACCTAGGACAAGAGATATCCTAGTAGCTTTAAAATCGGTCATCCCTAAGCTATTGGCAAGAGAATGAGGCATCAGGTTCACACTGGAACCAAGAGCACACAATGATCTTTCAAGCCTGTCTGAAAAGATGGTGCAGTCTAAAACAAAACTGCCAGGGTCTGAAAGCTTCTCAGGTACTATGTTCTGAATCACTGCACTGACCTGTTCATCGATCATCATGGCTCCCTGTTCCAGACTCAAGTTGTTCATGACCATTCTCTTCATATATCTCATAATAATAAAAGTAATCCTCACAACATCAATACAGGGGATTTCAGTCACCAGCTTGTCCATCATAGCCTTGCATTTAGCATCTTCAAGCTCCTGTTTGGACTTCTAAGGATGCTAAGGATAGGGTATTTCAGGCTTATACTCCGTCTCCTTAGCATTGCTTGCAGTTTCAGGCGAAGCAGCTTTTGTTCGGGGTTGGTGACGAGTGTCACCCTCCTGGTGACGAGTCCTTGGTGACAAGCCCTCTCGCCACTACTCCGTCAAACCGTAAATTCTCCCTTTGTAAAGTTGGCGACGACCAACACCCTTCAGGGGTGACGATCGTCACTCCGTCATTCTCAGCAGGAATTTCATCATCCTCAACTTCTTCAAGTTCCACGATTTCCTCTGCACTCAACCCCTTCTTCAATGCTGGTTGAAGGTTTCTTCCACTCCTCAGTGTGATGGCATTCACATGGTGCTTAGGATTAGTGACTGTCCTTCTAGGAAGGAATCTCTCTTGTCTTTGAGCAGCTCCTGCAGTTTGAGCAACTTGAGCGTCCAGCTTCTTCATATGAGAGTTCAGACTCTCAATTTTTCCATTCAGGTCCTAGTACAGCGAATCCATCTTCCCATTGAAGTCCACAGTCTTCTTCTGCTTTCCTTCCAGGATATGTTCCAAGATATCTTCCATCTTTTTGTCTTGTGGAAGTGCAGTTTGGTAGGAAGGGGAACCATAGTTCCTTTTGAAGTTGCTGCTGTTCTCTAATGGCTTATGAAACTCAGTCTTCTGAAACTGTGGCTTAAGAGTGTAACCTGAAAAATTCTAGTTTCCTGTGAATGTGCTCTTCTGATTGTTGCCATTGGTACTTCTTCTCCATTGCTGATTCCCAAACCTTTGACTCTGAAATCCTCCTGCATTGATAATATTAACATCTTCTTGCTCACACCCTTCAGGATTTTTGAAAGTCTCCACTTCTGCAGCAAACTGGACTAAGTTTTCTTAGTGCTGTTACTGGATGCCAAGTTTTCTATCAAATTTATTGCATCTTCTTGAAGGTTTGTGTTGATGTTGCCACTACTAGCAGCATCCAACGCCAATAAGACTTGAATCTCAACCAGGAAGCCTTAAAAGCCTCAGTAGGTCCTAGGGAGAATGGAAAAAATTTCATTCTCAATTCTTCTAACCTTGCATCATCATAGAAGTTGTTCAGAAAAGTGTTATTGGTGTCATCCCAAGTAGTCAGCGATCCAGGCTCAGGTTGCTTCAGCCAGTAAGCTGCATCTCCTCCAACGGAGTAGGGGAACAACTTGCAGAACAGGAAGTCATTGCTGACTCCATTAGCTTTGATGCTTGTAGCTAAATCCTCAAACCTCTCTATGTGGTCCATAGGATGCTCATATGGCAAGCTATGAAAAGGATGCTGGCCCACAAGCTGATAATAGGCAGGCTTGATCTCGAAATCCTTTCTCTGGAATGCAAATGGGCGGATTGCAGCTCTGTTGGCATAAAACTGGTCAGGTCTGTTGTAATCTCCTAGAGTTCGCTGAACAAAACGCCTAGGAGCATTTACAGCTTCATTCGCAGCTTGTTGAACCACTTGTTCAACAATGACATTGCCATTCTGATCCAGTCTCTGTCCTTCTTCGTTCCTCTTATTTCCATCTCTGTCCACCATGTGACCTTCTGCATCTTTGACCAAGACAATCAGAGCGACCATTATAGACTGTTTCTTAGCTTTCCTGATGGTCCTTTCCAACTTAGCTAGTTCAATGATGCTCAAAGTCATAAGCTCCTTCTCCTTGTTGCTTCTGGTACTGCGATTATGCATACACCTGAAACCAACACAAAGAAAAGTAGAAAAACTTAGTAAAAAATAAATAAAACTTAGTAAAAATCCAAATATTAAAAATCTATTGACAGCTATTACTCCCTGGCAACGGCGCCAAAAACTTGATAGGGTCTAAGTTTTACCAGTTATTTTACTACTGCAAGTGCACAACAAAGCAGTTGTCGCACAAACGATTATCGAATCCCAAATGAGTAAGCTACTACACTATAGAATTCAGATTCAGAATAAGCTAAGCAGTAAACAATGAGTGTAATACGAAATAACTAAGTGAATGTAAGCAGGCGATTTTGAATGGCTGTTGTAAATTTTAGAAAGCTAAAGTCGCTAAGTCAGGATAATTCGCAGGTTGAATCCGAGAAGGTAGAATGCATGCAATCAGGGATGAATTAAAACCGTCTAGAACTCGTAACACAATGATCCAACTAATTGATACAAGGTTTTTTATTGCTTGTTTTCAATCACCCATTGTACTAGTCAGTTGTAGTATGGGTTTTAATGTCAATCCAATTGGAAACAGTTGAAAACAGAAGAGTTGAGAGTGGAATCTCTAAGTCAAGCAAGCAGGAAAAGGTTTTTGTTGCCTAGGCAACTGTTCTAACAACCTAGTGTGATCAATCAACAAAGAAAGTGAGAACAAAAGCAAACTAAGCAGACTTAAGCAAGAAAAACAGAGCAAAACAGAGCAATTCCGAGATTCAAATAAGAGAAATGCAAGTTCCTAGATGTGGTTATTGACTTTGGGGAATTTCAGACACTAACTAAGGCTGTTTCAAACTACATTGATCAAGCAAGTAAGCAAGCAATGGTGATTCCTAAACATATAGTTCACAATCAAGCAAGCTAGATCCAATCTCTTGGCAAATAGCCCTTTGCTAAACATCTTAACAAGAACTAATTCTCATTAGTGCTAAAACATCAAACAAGCAATAGTAAACAACTCTATTCAAGTCAAAATGCTCCTCAAACAGTCAATCTCTTGAGCCAAGGCCAGAAAATCCTCTATTAAACAAGATCAGCATTTCTTCAAACACATGGTGGGCATAAGAGAAAGCTAACAACCTAGAAAAGTTTGATCAAGACTAATATAGCATGAATAACAGATTAATAGAGAGGAACCCATAAACTAAAGCACTTAACAAGCCCTAATTATGTCTTAAATTCTCCTAATCTACCACATCTTGAAACTCTAAGATAACTACTCACTCATACTCATGTTTAACACAAAATCACAAAGGAAAAGGATGTTAATCATGATTTGATATGAGCATGGGGACACCTAACCTAGAAGATGAGCATGTAGCCGTTGGAAAACAAGATCAAGACCAGAAGGAGGTTGAAGAAGTTCTTAAAGTGCAAGGAGGTCCAATGACTCGAGCTAAAACTAAGGTTTTTCAAAATGCCTTAGAGGTTCTACTTAATCAGTTTAAGTATGAATCAAGTACTAAGGAGGCTACACGTTCCACATTGGTCTACATTGTAGCCGGGGACTAAGCTAGTGGGTTTGTGGGATATTTTGTGCTCTTTTTCCTTTAATGAGTTTTGTCCCATTGGGTTTTCTCACTAAGGTTTTTAACGAGGCAAGTGTTCCCACAATGTCATTTCCCATTAAACTTAGCCTTGTTCCAAGCCCACTTCTTTTTACCATTCGTGGCTTGGATGTGTCTAGGTTCATTTCATTGTTTTTAGTTGTTTCTTTCCTTGTAGTTTGTGATATTTTGAACAAGAGTCATGCATGGTTAGTCAAGGGGGTTTGTCCCAAGACCAACTTATTGCTCTCTTGTTGTCTGTTCTCCTTCCTCTCTCTCTTCTGTCCTCAAGACCGTGTGTTAGTTGTTTTTGTTGTTTCATCTATCTTTGAATAAAATTTCCTTTGCAAAATAGATCATATCTCTTGGTGCGTCATATCCTTGAGAAATCCTACTTAGAACCTATGTGCGTCATATCCTTGTGTTATAGTAGTTTTGTATCAAGAGCCTTCCATCTCTCTTGCTACATTCCATCTTCACTTCTTTCCCCACTTTTCCCATTCAATTATAACAACCTCTTACCACCGTTCGGATCATTCCACCAACTCACGTCAAGTAGTTCGTAACTTAGCTTGAAAGGATCGATCATTAGCCGGGATCATATCAAGTGGTATCAGAGCAAACCTTCCAAAGCTAAGTTTTCTGATCCGATCCGTCCTTATTCATCATTTCAATATTTTGACTCTTTATCTACTGTCGAAAATATTTTTTAAAATTATTGTTCATCACGGTTTTTGATCTCTTGTGTTTCATAAAATTATTTTTAAAATAATTTAGATTATTTTTAAAAATTCTAATCTAACTAAGAACTACTTACTGCGAGAGAAATTTTGTTTTTCAGGAGCAATGGCCGGGGAAGATGACCTGGAACCTTCAGCCGTACGTGCTCAGAGGATCTTGGTCGAAGCCCTCACGGCTGAGATGAAAAAAATGTTACAAGTTGAGGTAGAAAAGATCAGACAAAGCTATGAACAGAGAGAAACGGCTCAGAGACGCCAAGGTAAAGAAACCGCAAGAGAAGATGAACAAGAAGGGCAGGCTAGTGGACATCAGACTGATTAACACTACAAAAGCAATAGCTCCTCTAAGAGTGGCCGTAGAAGCTCTAGACAAGGCAGAGAACGTGTGCAAGACAACTTGGCCGGTCTAAAGTTGAAGATTCCCCCTTTTCACGGCAAGTGCGATCCGGATGCCTACCTTGAGTGGGAAAAGAAGATAGAACTGGTATTCAACTTTCAACATTACACTGAGGAGAACCGTGTTAAAGTGGCGGCCACAGAGTTCTACGACTATGCCTTAAGCTGGTGGGATCAACTCATCACAACCAGAACGAGAAACCAAGAGTATCCGGTTACAACTTGGAATGAGATGAGAAACTTGATGAGGAAACGGTTTGTTCCGAGCCATTACCATCGCGAGCTACATCAGAGGCTTTGGTGATTGACGCAAGGCAACCGTTCTGTGGAGGAATATTTTCAGGAAATAGAAACACTAATGCTTCGTGCAGATATCTTGGAGGACAGGGAAGCTATGATGGCTAGGTTCCTCGGAGGCCTTAACCGAGAGATTCAGGACCGCCTAGAGACACAACATTATGTCGACTTAGAAGAAATGCTTCACAAAGCAGTGTTGTTTGAGCAGCAAGTCAAGAGAAAAGGGTCGTACCGTTCGGGTTCTAGTACCGGACCAAACAGTCAGACAGTTTATCCGCGGGACAACAGAAACTCGTACCGGTCAGCATACCCGCAGAATCAGCCGAGAGAGGATAAACCGATCAGTTTCAAATCCGAAACTGTCCAACCATATGGGAAACCTAAGGAGGCTAATACCAAGGCTCATGCTGTAAAATGTTTCAAATGCCAAGGCCGTGGACATTACGCCAATGAGTGCATCAACAAACGTGTTATGGTTTGACTAGAAAACGGTGACATAGAATCAGAGGATGAGCAACAAGAAGAAACCGAGGAGGAACATGAGTTATTGCCAGTACAAGGAGAGTTGCTTGTAGCAAGAAGGACATTGACCGTGCAAAGCAAGCCAGAGGAACAAGATCAGCGTGAGAATCTGTTTCACACTCGTTGTTTGGTTGAGGGAAAGGTCTGCAGTTTGATCATAGACGGTGGGAGTTGTGCTAATGTGGCAAGCAGTATCATGGTGAAGAAGCTGAGTTTGCAAGCTACTCCTCACCCCAGCCCGTATAAGCTACATTGGTTGAACGATAAAGGAGAAATAAAAGTCACCGAACAAGTCTTAGTACCACTGACCATAGATGAGTATAAAGATGAGATACTTTGTGATGTGCTACCTATAGAAGCAAGTCATATCCTGCTAGGGAGGCCGTGGCAATCTGACCGCTGGGTGATACATGATAGATTTTCCAACCGGCACTCCTTTGAGTTTAAGGGTAAGAAGAATACTTTGATTCCCATGACTCCTCAAGAAGTCTACAACGATCAGAAACACACCTTGACGTCAGCCAAACATTTAAACTTATTTGCTAAGGCTGGACAGGTTAAGAAAGCTTTATACTCTGAATCACCTATGTTGTTATTGTTTATAAAGAAACATTAACCACCATGGTTGATCTTACACCGGTGTATCCGAGTGAAATGCAAGCTCTTTTGCAGGATTATGAAGATGTCTTTCCAGAAGAGACACCAAAGGGACTACCTCCCATCCGGGGTATAGAACACCAAATAGACTTCATTCCCGGGGCATCACTGCCAAACCGTCTCGCCTACCATACCAACCCCATGGAGACCAAAGAACTACAGAAGCAGGTGGATGAACTGATGGCCAAGGGACATATCCGTGAAAGCCTGAGCCCTTGTGCGGTACCAGTACTTCTAGTTCCAAAGAAAAATGGTAGCTGGAGGATGTGTGTTGACTGCCGTGCAATCAACAATATCACGGTGAAGTATCGCCATCCCATTCCTAGGCTAGATGACATGTTAGATGAATTGCATGGTTCTAACATTTTCTCCAAAATTGATTTAAATAGTGGTTACCACCAGATCAGAATGAAAGAGGGGGATGAATGGAAAACCGCATTCAAAACCAAACATGGTTTATATGAATGGCTGGTTATGCCATTCGGATTGACTAATGCCCCTAGCACTTTTATGCGTTTAATGAATCATGTTCTTAGGGTGTATATAGGCATCTTTGTGGTGGTTTATTTTGATGACATCCTTGTTAATAGCAAAGGTCTAGAAGAGCATGTAGAACACATTAGACTAGTGCTTGATTTGCTCAGAAAAGAAAAACTATATTCTAACCTTAAGAAGTGTACTTTATGCACTTCTAGTCTTGTTTTTCTTGGTTTTGTAGTAAGCTCAGAAGGAGTCAAAGTGGATGAGGAAAAAGTGAAGGCCATCCGTGACTGGCCAAGTCCTAAGACCGTAGGAGAAGTAAGGAGTTTCCATGGCCTAGCCGGCTTTTATAGGAGATTCGTGAGGGACTTTAGTACTATAGCTGCCCCACTCACAGAAGTCATCAAAAAGGAAGTTCGGTTCAAGTGGGAAACGGCTCAAGAAGAGGCTTTCCAAAGCCTAAAAGAGACGCTTACTAACGCCCCTGTTCTTATATTGCCTAATTTCTTAAAGACTTTTGAGATTGAGTGTGATGCATCAGGAATAGGTATTGGCGCTGTTCTAATGCAAGACAAGCAACCGATAGCATTTTTTAGTGAGAAGCTTGGAGGAGCCATGCTCAACTATCCGACATATGATAAGGAGTTGTACGCCTTGGTGAGAGCCTTACAAACGTGGCAACACTACCTCTGGCCTAAAAAATTTGTTATCCACATGGACCATGAGTCCCTCAAACACCTCAAAGGTCAGCAAAAGCTCAACAAAAGGCACGCAAGGTGGGTTGAATTCATAGAAACCTTCCCATATGTCATAAAATACAAACAAGGTAAAGACAATGTGGTTGCCGATGCATTATCAAGAAGGTACACTCTTCTCACGACTTTAGAAGCTAAGTTGCTTGGATTTGATCAGCTTAAAGAGCTATATAAAGATGATGATGATTTTTCAGAAACTTTTGCTTCTTGTTTAAAATCTCCTTCGGGTAAATTCTTTAAACAAGATGGGTTTCTCTTTTATGAGAACCGTCTTTGTGTACCTAATTGTTCTATGAGAGATTTGTTTATCAGGGAAGCACACGGTGGCGGTTTAATGGGTCACTTTGGCGTAGCAAAAACCTTAGAAGTAATTAAAGATCATTTCTATTGGCCACACATGAGACGGGATGTTGAAAGAATTTGTGGGAGATGAAATACTTGTAAACAAGCCAAGTCCAAGGTCCAAAATCACGGTTTGTACTCACCCTTACCCATACCCTCTCATCCGTGGAATGACATTTCCATTGACTTTGTTTTAGGCTTGCCTAGAACAAAGACAGGTAAGGACTCTATTTTTGTTGTAGTGGATAGATTCTCTAAGATGGCTCATTTTATTGCTTGTCATTAAACAGATGATGCTTTGCATATAGCCAATCTTTTTTTTAAGGAAATAGTTGGCATTCATTGTATGCCTAAGTCCATTGTTTCGGATAGAGACACTAAGTTCCTTAGCTTCTTTTGGAAAACCTTATGGTCTAAGCTAGGAACTAAGATTATGTTTTCTACTACTTGTCATCCGCAAACTGATGGTCAGACCGAGGTAGTAAATAGGACTTTAGGTACATTGTTGAGAGCTTTAATTAAAAAGAACCTTAAGTCTTGGGAGGGTTGTTTGCCGCATATAGAGTTTGCATATAACCATGCTGTGCATTCTGCTTCTAAGTATTCACCTTTTCAGATTGTTTATGGGTTCAACCCCACTTCTCCTTTGGATTTAATGCCTTTACCTTTGAGTGAAAGGATAAATTAAGTATGCACGGAAAGAGAAAAGCCGACTTGGTCAAACTAATACATTCGGATGCTAAGAAGAACTTAGAAGAGCAGACTAAGCTATATGCCAAACATGCGAATAAATGAAGAGACAAGGTGGTTTTTGAAGCTGGTGATCAAGTTTGGGTACATCTAAGAAAAGAGCGCTTCCCAGCAGAAAGAAAATCCAAGTTGATGCCATGGATTGATGGCCCTTTTACAGTTACAAAGAAGATCAACGACAACGCCTATCAACTTGACCTCCAAGGTAAGTATCCTATTAGCTCAAGTTTTAAGATTACTGATTTACTTCCTTATGTTGCAGATGAGTCGGATTTGAGGTCAAATCCTTTTCAAGAAGGAGGGGATGATATGAGTATAGGGACACCTAAACTAGAAGATGAGCATGTAGCCGTTGGAAAACAAGATCAAGACCAGAAGGAGGTTGAAGAAGTTCTTAAAGTGCAAGGAGGTCCAATGACCTGAGCTAAGACTAAGGCATTTCAAAATTCCTTAGAGGTTCTACTTAATCAGTTTAAGTATGAATCAAGTACTAAGGAGGCTACACATTCCACATTGGTCTGCATTGTAGCCGGGGACTAAGCTAGTGGGTTTGTGTAACATTTTGTGCTCTTTTTCCCTTAGTGAGTTTTGTCCCATTGGGTTTTATCACTAAGGTTTTTACCGAGGCAAGTGTTCCCACAATGTCATTGCCCATTAAGCTTAGCCTTGTTCCAAGCCCACTTCTTTCTACAATTCATGGCTTGGATGTGTCTAGGTTCATTTCATTGTTTTTAGTTGTTTCTTTCGTTGTAGTTTGTGATATTTTGAACAAGAGTCATGCATGGTTAGTCAAGGGGGTTTGTCCCAAGACCAACTTATTGCTCTCTTGTTGTCCGTTCTCCTTCCTCTCTCTCTTCTCTGCTTAAGACCGTGTGTTAGTTGTTTTTGTTGTTTCATCTATCTTTGAATAAAATTTCCTTTGCAAAATAGATCATCTCTCTTGGTGCGTCATATCCTTGAGAAATCCTACTTAGAACCTAGGTGCGTCATATCCTTGTGTTCATATTCCAAAAATGCAAAGGTAAAGAGATGGTTTCAATGCTTAAGTGCCTAGTTCTAGGATGCAAACATAATCAGCTATACTTTAAAGAACCTAGCCATACTCACCATGTTTCAAAATGATCTCAAATCTCAACCTACGCAAATGCTCAAATCAACCAACTCTTTAACATTCAATTAAGATCAGAACATTAATCATACTTATACAAATCAAGTGAAGACATTTGGTTGAAAAGGGGTAAGGTTATGAGATAAGAATGATCTCAATTAAGCACAGGGTTTTAAAAACATGAAGGATCACTCAATCATCTTAGGCAAAATGCTAAAGGTAAAAGCACACTTATGCATTCAATTCAAAGCTCTCTTCTACCCCTTATTTCCCAAAGATTATTCCTAAGCATTTCTAAACCCAAGAGTGAATCCTCTAAATCTACCCTTTCCTAAACTATACCCTTTACCCTTCTTCATGGCTGAGGAAAGTTCTTCTTTTTGCTTGTGTGGTTGCTTCTTTTTGGTTGGGACTTGCTCTTCTTTGTTGTATTGGCACCTTCATCACCTTTGGTGGACTGCTTCTTGGACATATTTTTCTTCTTTTGGACCTTTCTAAGCATTGTTGTTGGTGCCAATTCGTCTTTTTCAACTTAGAGCTTTTATTCCCTTTACTAAACCACAATTCTAGACCGTTTCCCCTTTTCTACCATTTCAGATCTTTTCCTTTTCTTTCAAAACATATAAACATGAAGTTCAAACCACTTACACTACCCTTTTAAACCCCAAAACTCCTATCCTAGAATCAAGCTCAAGAAGCAAGCTGATATCTACAAGAGAGCTAATCATTGCCAGCCTTATTCTTAACACTTTTTGCCAAGACAAAATCAAAAATACAATGCAAAGGCCTCACAGCTCTCACAATAGTGTTTAGGCTCAAAAGGAAGTTTTGGTTAAGGGTGAGGATGTAACTGTCCCATAATTATGAGGATCAGCTATTTGGATCAACAAGAGTGGTAGAAAGGAAAAAGATGATCCAAATATGTATATGGTAGCCATGAATTCACTTTTCAATGCATAAGACATGATAAATAAAAGTCCAAATTAAGGTTCAAGTTGATAGAGTTGATTTTCAGAGAATAAATGCTTTCAGAATGAGATGAGAAGACCAAATCTAGCAATCTAAGCATGGTTCAGCCTTAACTTTTAGCAATTATATGATGCATCAAACAGCTAAGCACTTAAAAACTGAAATCATCTCTAAACACTAAGCACTTTACAAGGAAAATTCATCATAATGCCCTATGAAAATGCAATGCAACCTTTATGTCAACACTATCAATCTTAGAAGAATGGAATGCAACTACATACTTTCTTTTTGGTTTGCAAAAATGCAAAATGTTTCAAATTTTTCGATTTTTTGTGTTTTTCTATGCCTTACATGTATGCATGGTATGCATGAGACTCAAAGTGAAAAGAAAAAGAAAAACTAAGAAAACAGAACACAAAGTCAAGCAATGGAAGGGATGTGGTACCTTGTTCAGTGGTAGGAGTTGTGGGATGATCCTGAGGTTTGAGGAGATTTGCTAGCTCTCCTCTTCCTTCTCTCATAAACTTCAGTGGAATGATCTGCTTCTTGAGGTGGTTGAACCCAGCTTGACCATAGTTGCTCAGCTTGTGAAGAAGTCTCTTGTGTGCGCCATTTCCATGTCTCATGAACTTCAGAGGGGTTGGGGTTTGGCGCCTCCCAAGCTGATGGAACATGGGCTCTTGGCTCATAGGATGAGGCCCTTGGTTGTGCCCATGTACCCCATTGGTCACTTGGTTGTGCATGGAATGAGTGTCTTCCATGGGGGTTCCATACAGCTTTCTCCTCTTCAGTTGGCTCAGCTTGGTGAAGTTGCTCTTCTTGGTGAGAGTTGAGCTCATGGGTGTGGCTGTGGTGGGAAGTTTTTGCTGATGTAGCCTTGATCTTCCTGATCTTCCCTTTCACCATCATCATAAGCCCTTTGATGGCTTTGTCTTGCCACTTGCACCACTTCTGGAGTGTGTTGATGTGCTCATGAGCTGTTCTCAAAGAGCTTCCTTGGTTGGGTGCTTCATAAGGCTGGAAGTGGAACTGCTTTGAGCTGTAGCTCAACACTTCTTCTTCTTCAAGCTCATCTTCTTTATAGGTTCCCCCTTGGCTTTCAGCGCCAGCAGTAGCATTCCATTGGTGATCTTCTTCTTTTTTTCCAATCTCTTCAGTTTGCTCCTCTTCTTCACCGTCTTCTTCTCCTTCTCCAGGAATAGGGCTGCCTGTGTAGAGCTCCTCCTCACTCAAGTTGAAGTTGATGTTTGTCCTTGTGGTGAAGGAGGTTAGCCTTGGTTTTGGGAGAAGGACTCTCACTTGCTCTGCGTGATTGTTGAGGAATTGGTAAACATACTTGCCCTGAACACTCTTCTCAAGAAAATGACTTCTCTTCAGATACTCCATATCTATCCAGAGAGGATCTAGAGCATCTTCAGCATGCTCCTCAAGCTTCACATCACAAGCTATGAGAATTGCTGTCACAACTCCTCCACTGTGCAGCTGTGGATTCTTCTCCCTTCTTCCTTTGTTGATAACCCAGCTCTGGTATGTTTGCAGCTGCTCCATCAACAGTCTTACAAGGCATGGGAACTTACTTGGTGGATCAACGGACACTTCACATCTGCTGGTGCCTGGACCGGTGTACAATCCATTGTAGAGGAAGTCTCTCTCCTTGCCAGTTAGGTGTGAGGTTTCCTTCCTTGCAAAGAATGTGTTTGCAAGCACATTTTTTGCATATCTAACTGCAGGATGCTTCAAGTGTTGGTTTCTTGTAACTCCAGCTCTGAATTCCCCTACTCCAATTACCCCAAAACCTTGTGTACTGCGATTCATGGATTAAGAACTTCTTCCCTCTTTGAATGTAGGTGCTTAGCCCCAGCGCTCTAGAGAGTTCTTGGCATGTGATTGTGAACCTCTGTTTTCCAAGCTTGAAAGAGATCCATCCATCATGGCAGGGAGCTCACTCTTCTCATAATAAACCACCTTGAGGGTGGAGAAGAATTGATGAGTGAGGCGCTCATAGGATGGGAGAGGCTGTAATAGCTTTGTAAGCCCCATTTGTTCAAAGGTGCAGATGCAGTCTTCATAGATTCCCAGCTCCTTCATTGTAGAGGTGCAAGGGTATCTTGTTGGCTTGAAGGTGCATCTACTGAATCCCTCCATGAGTTCCCTAGCACTGTACATCATGGGTGGAACTTCTTCCTCAGTAGCTTTTCCCTTGCCTCTCTGCTTGGTGTTTTTATCTTCAGCTGGTCTCTTTCCAGCGGCCTTAGATGAAGTCTCAGCAGCTTTGCCCTTTCCTTTATCCTTCTTAGTTCTTGGTTGGATTGGTGCTTCCTGAGTTGCTTTTCCCTTTTTCCCAGCATCTATGTTTGTTCTTCCCATGGTACCATCAAAAGCAAAGCTTGAAAAGAAAGTAAGTGAAAGAATAAAAGCGGAAGAACCAAATAGCTGAAAGCTATTAATGGAAAAATTCTTCAAGCTAAGAAAAGTCTAACAAGTCCTAACAACAAGCTTAAACTTCTTCAAAGCAAGAGGAGATCAAAAGCTAGCAACTAAATAAGCTAGGATGCACAAAAGATAAACAGTTATGCATGACACTCTAGCAAAATGGTTCTTAGGTAAAAGAGATGATGATCTTGCGAATGGATGAAGATAAACAAGCAATGAGATAAAAAGAAATTGAACAGACTTTCAACATCTAGCTTGATATTTCACAACAAATCCAAATTGCAAAACCATAGCACAACAATTAAAACTAAGCACTACTTGCTCTTAAAAACATCTACTAAGCGATTTTGAACTTAAGCAAGGAGTAAGAGCAAAGAGAGATAGTTTAGGAAGCAGACCTTTAGTGGAGCCTTTGAACACTTAGAGAAAGCAATAAAAGAGAAAGAGAACTAATAATTTCGAGCTTTAGGTGAGAAGAAGAGTGAGATGAAGTGTGTAGAGAAGTGAAGGAAATTGTTGCTTAAATAGAGAGAAAAGAGAGGAAACCAAAGGAATCAAAGGTTGGTGAGGGAACATAAGGAATCAAAAGTGTGGGGGACAAAAAAAAAGTGTTCAGAAGCTAAGAAAGAGGTCAGAAAGAATCCCATTTGAAAATTTAAACTCCCTTGGCTCCAAACCAAAGGAGGTAAAAAAATTTTGAATGTTGAGATGCTTACCTCTGATGGAATATCGGTCACACATGACCGATATAACTGGCCAAAATGGCAGTATCGGTCATGAGTGATTGATATTAGAGACTGATGTGCTTTCTCGGATTAATATCGGTCATCACTGATCGACATACTTGACCGAAATTCATCCGATGTGATTATGTCGGTCATGAGTGACCGATACTGGTGACTGATATGTTTCCAAGAACCTCATCGATCACCACTGATCGATACACTGGACCGAAAATCATACGATGAGTTTATGTCGATCAAGTTTGATCGATGTGAATCACCAAAATATATCCTCCTTTCAAACTTCTTTCTATATCAATCACAAGTGACCGACATGTTGACTGGTGAAGACTGGCTCTACTGATATCGATCAAATATGATCGATACTGAGGACAGAAAATCTGTGTATCGGTCTGTCATGACCGATACAAATGATCGATATCAGCAAGAATACACATGTTCTTTGTCCCCTTCAGAATTTCTTAAACACCAGTTCGAAATCCTGTTTCTATACACTAAAACAAAGCATAAAAGATAATCTAGAAAGCATAATATATACAAAAGGATACCATGAGACTACCTCCCAAGTGTGCTTGTTTAAAGTCACTAAGCTTGACCTTTATTACCTCTTGGTTAGTGAGTAGAGGTGGATGGAGCTGGTGATCCTACCTCTACCCATGTTCCCTTTGATAGTTGCTTGAGTTTCTCATGAGCTAACATCCTATGGCTTTTATTCTTGACAATTGGTGTGGCTGAAGGTGTCACTTCCTTGGCTGATGAGTTGTCAATATCCTTCAAACTTTCCTCAAGCTTCAACTGGGTATTCTGATTCTTGTTTGATTCAGTAGGGAAAGCATCACTCATCAATATGCTCATAGTGAGGTTCATAGCATCTTCGAGACTATCTGGGAGCTTCCAGTAGTAATCCTCTTGCTCAGTTGCTCCACAGAAAGCTATGGAAGGAGAATCAATCTTGTAGACTTTGAACTCATCAACATTCTTCAAAATTACCGAACCTCTCTTGAAGTCTAACTGAGCTCCTGCTGTTGCCACGAATGGAGTGCCTAGAAGAAGTGGCACCTATCTGGAATATGTTTTCTCTATGACCACAAAGTCTGTTGGCACTAGGCATTCTCCAATCTTCAAAGGGTAGTCCTTCACCATGCCTAAAGGTTTTGTGGAAGTGTTGTCCACAAAAGTGATAGAAGTCCTGGATGGCAGCAGATTCTTGATCCCCAGAGTTTGGCTCAGATGGAGAGACATGACATTGACAGATGATCCTGAATCACATAGGGCTTTGACATTGTCAAGCATCTCCAGCTCACAAGTGATGAGGAACTTTCCTGGGTTTGTGATTTTTGGCAATGACTTCATCATCTTGCTTCTTTTCATGTGAGCCCCCACATTCTCAAGGATTGGTTCCACCACTTCCAGCTTGTCAAAAACTTCTTTCAGGAACCTAATTTGATGTTTCACTTCTAGCAAAGTGGTGCCATATGGGAGTTGTATTCCAGCATCTTGTATGTCTTGCTTGAACTTTGTGTACATCTCCATTCTAGCTTTTATGAAATGCATTGTGGGGTAGGAGACTGGTGGTTTGCAGTCTTGAGCTGACAGTTCTTTACCCTTTTCAGTAGTGCTTGAAGAGTTACCCACTTGATTATGGTAGAACTCCTAGAGCTTCTTCCCTTGTTACACACCTTCTATACAAGCTGTCCACTCCCCTTTTGTACAAGTATGGCTCGTCCCAAAAGTAATGGGAGACGTCTCTCATGAACTTCTTCTTGTGGTAGTGGTCTAGATGAGTGGGTTCTTCTCCACAAGCTAAGAAGTTCACTATATCAGCATACCAAGGCAGGTTCTCTTCTCTCAATGCCAAAACATCTTCAAACTGATCCTCTAGCCTTGTGTATACATCCGTGTTAATCATCATGAGTTGCTCTTCAGGAAGTGAATCATCTAAGGGTAAGGTTTCATTCACTCTCATCCTAGAAAGGTGATCAGCAACACCATTCTCTATCCCCTTCTTATCCTTTATCTCCATGTAAAACTCTTGTAGCAAAAGAATCCATCTCAAGAGTCTTGGCTTGGTGTCCTTCTTAGAGTAGATGTAACTCAAAGCTGCGTGATCTGTGTAGACAACAACCTTAGAGCCCACCAAGTATGATATGAACTTCTCAAAAGCAAACACAACGGCCAACAGCTCCTTCTCGGTTGTAGCATATCTGACTTGCGTGTCTTCCAAGGTACGACTGGTGTAGTAGATAACATGCAACCTCTTGTCTTTCCTCTGACCAAGAACAGCTCCCACGGCGTAATCGCTCGCGTCACACATGATCTTGAACGGTAGACTCCAGTCTGGTGCTTGTACTATTAGCGCGGATACAGGAGCTTCTTTGATAGTCTTGAAAGCATAAAGACACTCATCATCAAACACAAAGTCAGCTTCCTTGCACAACAGCCGCGTAAGGGGTCTTGCTATCTTGGCGAAATCTTTTATGAATCTCCTGTAGAAGCCTGTGTGACCTAAGAAGCTTCTCACTCCCTTTACATTAACCAGCGGCTCAAGACTCATCATGACTTCAACCTTGGCTTTATCAACCTCTATCCCTTTCTCTGATATCTTGTGGCCGAGTACAATCCCTTCCTTCACCATGAAGTGACACTTCTCCCAGTTCAGCACCAAGTTTGTTTCCTCACACCGCATAAGTACCTTGCAAAGATTCAACAAACAAGCAGAAAAAGACGCACCATATACAGAGAAGTCATCCATAAACACTTCTATCATCTCTTCTATAAGATCAGAGAAGATCGACATCATGCACCGCTGGAATGTTGCTGGTGCATTACAACCCAAATGGCATCCTTCGATATGCAAAGGTGCCATAAGGGCATGTAAAAGTCGTCTTCTTTTGATCGTTAGGATGGATAGGTATTTGAAAGAAACCACTATAACCATCAAGAAAGCAATAGTATGGATGATTAGCAAGTCTTTCAAGCATCTGATCAATAAAAGGAAGAGGAAAATGATATTTTCTAGTAGCTGAATTGAGCTTTTTATAGTCTATACACATTCGGTGACCAGTTATGGTTCTTGTAGGAATCAATTCATCTTTTTCATTCTTAATGACTGTGATCCCTCACTTCTTAGGCACCACGTGGACAGGAGAAACCCGCGTGCTGTCACTGATGGGGTATATCACGTCAGCCTCTAACAATTTCAGAATCTCTTTCTTAAATACTTCTTTCAAATTCGGGTTTAAGCGCCTTTGATGTTCAATAGAAGAAGAGTTCTCATTATCTACGTGAATCCTATAAGTGCAAAGCATTGGTGAATGGCCCTTGATGTCACTTAGAGAGTACCCAATGGCCTTCCTATACTTTCTCAGCCCTAAGAAAGCATACCTTAGCCCTTTTGGGAGCTCCTTTAGGTCCTCCTTTGGGGCAAGCAGCTCGCTCCAGTCCTCCTCGTGGCTCGTGTTGACGTCTCTGTCCTCACTTCCCTCCTTAGAACCCGAGATGTGAGCTTTATGACTGCCTTCTTGAATCGTTGTCCCTTCTGAGATCGAGTCATCCAGTCGATCTTCCACTCGTTCTAGTCCAGATCGAGTAACTTCACTCGATTCACCCACTCGATTTGATGTGGATCGAGCAGGAGATCGAGTCCCCGTCTCATTTTCTGAACTGATTGATTGGCTTCTCTCGATCTTCCTATCGTTCTCATTCCCTGATCGACCAGCCTCCTCGATCTTCTTGTCGATTGCTATTCTGGATCGAGTGATCTTCTCGATTTCATGAGCGATCTCTAGGCATCCACCTTCATCTTCCTTCACAACTTTCCTAGAATCGAGAATATGAACGTATTCTTGAGTCCTCTCACTCAGAAAACCATGCTCCCCTGGCTCCTTAGTCAAGGATAGCTGCAAGTGATCCTAATGTGCCAGCTCTTCAAGTAACTTGTCGGCTAATTTGTCTATGGCCTCAATGTAGAAAGCTTGGCCACCGATTGTAGGCTTCTTCAAGACTTCATTGATATCAAAGTCTAGCTTCGTGTCCTTTCCCAAGTGCAGGGAGATCTTCCCGTTCTCTACGTCAATTATGGCTCCGGCGGTGGCTAAGAATGGTCTGCGAAGGATTAGAGGATCCTTTGGCTCTTCATCCATCTCAAGCACAATGAAATCGGTTGGTACGTTTACACCACTGATCCTCACGGGCATATCCTCAAGTAAACCCACGGGAAGCTTTATGCTTCTGTCAGCTAGCACCAAAGAGATCCTACACTGTTTAAACCTTGTGAAACCGAGCTTCTTTGCTATGGAATGGGGCATGAGGTTTATACTTGCACCAAGATCACACAAACAGCTTTGAAATGTCAAGGGGCCGAGAGCACAAGGTATGGTGAACGATCCTGGATCTCCAAGCTTCTTAGGAACAATCTCTTTGTGAATAATAGCGCTGCACTCCTCACTCAACACCAAAACCTCTTGACTTTCCTTAGCCTTCTTAGTAAGAGTGTCTTTGAAAAACTTTGCACACTTAGGCATCATGGCCAAACAATCCACCAAAGGTAGCTTGATCTCAACATCTTTCAAATGCTTCTCAAAGACTGCTCTATGCTTCTCTAGAAGCTGTTTCTTGAACCGTCCAGGAAAAGGAAGCTTCGGCTTGTATCGTGGAGGAACAAATGCATCTTTCTCCTTTGTAGCTTGCTCCACTTTCTTCTCTACAGCCACTTCTTTGCCCTTCTATGGCCTCTGAATCTACACATTATCAAAGGTGATTTCTTCATCAGCTGAAATCTTACCCTCCCCCTCTTGAATCACAATGTCCTCATTGGTCTTAGGAGCAAATCGCAGTGGAAGTTCTTTCCCGCTTCTTAGTGTTATAGAGTTTGCATACTCTTTGGGATTCTGCTCACACTTGCCCGGTAAGCTGTTCTGACCGCTTGTACTAGCCTTGCCCTTCTCTAACTGCTTGATCTTGTTGTTCAGATTTGTTATCTGTGTTGAGATGTCAGTAAGATAGCAGTCTAGGCGGTTGTTCATCTCAGCAAACTTCTTATTAGTAGAAGCTTGACCTTGAAGCAACTGCTGGAACATTGCTTGTACTGGATCTTGAGGTTGGGGTTGCATCTGTTGTTGTTGTGGAACGAAGCCAGGAGGAAACAAAGGAGTGTAGCCTTTGTTGCCTTGCTGTTGCTGCTGACCCTGAAAGTTCCCATGCCTCTGCCCTTGAAAGTCACTATTCGGTTGAAAACCCTTGTTATAAGGAACAAACGGCTTTGCTTGCTGAGGGGGGTACACCTGATCTTTAGGGTTCTCAACGTTTGTGCTCCTTTAAGACAGATTGTTGTTGGCTTGGTAACCTTGTGAATAACCCTGAGGCTTGTTGTAGTTCGGACCAGCAATCCAGTTAGCTTCTTCTTGACTCAAGTCTAACTCCTCTAAGACTTCTTTGGCTTCACCCACAAAGTGCACGTGCTTCTGATTGGCAAGCACTAGCTTCTCTATCTTCTCATGCAGCGACTTGAGCTCTTTCTTGTGGGACTCTAGCTCAGAACCTCGTGGTGCACGGTCATAATATTCGGCGTAGTTGCCGTCACTCAAAGCCAAGTTTTTGATTAACTCCATACCCTCTTCCACTTCTTGACCAAGAAAATTGCCCTTACTAGCCGTGTCAAGCAACATTCTGATCTTGGGTAAGGCTCCACGGTATATTGTGCTTAGGAGAGTCTCTTCACTGAAGCCGTGGTGAAGACACTGAATGGTATAGTCTTTGAATCTCTCCATAGCTTCATTGAATGTCTCGTTCTGCCTTTGAGTGAATCCATTGATCTCACTTTGCAGCCTTGCTGTTCTTGTGCTCGAGAAATTTTTTGAGAGAAACGCCTTCTTACATTCTGCCCAAGAGGTAATGGTGCCTTGCGGAAGGGTCTTATCCTAATGCCTAGCCTTATCTCCAAGAGAAAATGGGAAGAGCCGTAGCTTGAAAGCATCTTCCGAGATCCCATTAGTCTTTATCATCCCACAAACTTGTTCAAAATTGTCAAGATGCTCCAAGGGGTCTTCCATAGCCAGCCCATGGAATTTGCTGTTCTGAACCATAGAGATGAATCCTGGCTTTATCTTGAAGTTGTTGTTCTGTACTGGTGGAGGAGTGATCCCAAAGCGATTGTGATCCGTATTAGAAGCATCTCCAGCACCAATGATCCGTGGGGGTCTAGCTGCGTGGTTGGGGTGTCCATTGCCCCTTCTTACAGCACCGTGAGCTGGTGGAGGTCCCTCAGGATGTTCTTGCTCAGCCATTGTTGCAAAGTCTACTGAACCAGCTTGAACAATCTCTTCAAAGGCTTGAGCTTGCTCTCTTGCTCTCCTTGATCTTGTGTGTCTGAGTTGGTGAATATTGTCCAGGGGTGTAAGTAACTTGTTGTCACCCCTAGAACGCAAATTCATGTACCTGAAAGACACAAGTGTGAAAAGAAAGATATTAGTAACCAAAGTGAAAACAAAGGCTTAGTCTTTACTAAACCCCAAATCTTAATGCTTCCTAACAATGCTAAGACGGCAACAGCGTCATTTGATAACAGGGTTTTAGCAAGGAGGTTGTATTATCAAAACTCAAGCAACCTATGGATGTAGTATAGTGTGCAAGAGGTATCAATCCAACCTAGGATGCAGGAAGAACACTAAGAATGCGAGGATGAAGCAAATCTAAGCAAATCGAGAAAATGGTTGGTAAAATCAGTGAAAACTAAATGCAATGACCGAATGAAATGCAAAAACAATTTTAAAATCCCTGGAAGAGGGTTAACTAACACTATGAGAAAACAGAAGATTAAAAATGCAAGTCTACTAATAACTACATTGAATCGAGTAAAACAGATAGATCTAATAACTTAAAGATGACGACTTCAATTTAACAAAGATGCAAAACAAAACAAGAACCATCCATGGTGTGTGGTATGATTCACTTCCTGAATCTCTTCTCCAAACCCATGGCGTTTGGTGGAAAAAGAGACTAAAGAGCAGGAAAAACAGATTTCAACTAATAGCCTAACTAACCTCCTCTACATCCATGGCGTTTGGGAGAGGGTCAATTAGTCTCTAAGACTTGGTTTTCAAGGATTTCTGAATCCTGTCAAGGTAAGAAAGCCCTGGAATCATAGAGATCTTTTCCAAGACTCTATAAGCCTTAAGACCCCAAGATCCTAGAAGAGAAGGAATGAAGAACAAGAAAAACACAAAACTTAAACCTCTTAAACCCTTGAATCACCTCAACCCTTGACCCACAGAGAAACTACTCGCTACTCATGATTGAAATCGAGGAAATGCAATGAAAGATAAACTAAGCATGATTAACCGATTGATTAAAGAGAAAGACTTAATATTCAAAGGATTCAAAGTGCTCAAAAACAAGATAAAAGCTTAAGGTTCAACAATGGCTAATCGCCCAAAAATGAAGAGCAGAAAAGATAAGACTAAAAGTTGGGTAAAGAAAGTGATAACAGGGTTTTAGCAAGGAGGTTGTATTATCAAAACTCAAGCAACCTATGAAGGTAGTATAATGTGCAAGAGGTATCAATCCAACCTAGGATGCATGAAGACCACTAAGAATGTAAGGATGAAACAAATCTAAGCAAATCGATAAAATGGTTGGTAAAATCAGTGAAAACTAAATGCAATGACCAAATGAAATGCAAAACAATTTTAAAATCTCTGCAAGAGGGTTAACTAACACTAGGAGAAAACATAAGATTAAAAATGCAAGTTCACTAATAACTAAAAATCGAGCACTGAATCGAGTAAAACAGATCGATCTAATAACTTAAAGATGACGACTTCAAATGAACAAAGATGCAAGCTTTATGATAAGAGAATGATGAACAGAGGTTTTAAAATGCTAAAAGAGGGTTTAGGATCGAGGGTCATATTCAAGTGTGTTCAAAAGTTTAAGCTTTGGTTTGAAAACACATAGATCTACTCATTTGATGAGTTTTCTCTAAGCCTTGAAAACAAAACAAGAACCATCCATGGCGTGTGGTATGATTCACTTCCTCAATCTCTTCTCCAAACCCATGGCGTTTGGTGGAAAAAGAGATCAAAGAGCAAGAAAAACAGATTTCAATCTATGGCCTAACTACCTCCTCTAGTCTCTAAGACTTGGTGTTTGGGAGAGGGTTGATTAGTCTCTAGGACTTGGTTTTCTAGGATATCTGAATCCGGTCAGGGTAAGATAGACTTGGAATCATAGATATCTTTTCCAAGAATCTCTAAGCCTTGAGACCTCAATATCTTAGAAGAGAAGGAATGAAGAACAAGAAAAACACAAAACTTAAACCTCTTAAACCCTTTGAATCGCCTCAACCCCAAATGCCAAAAAGAATTACTCGCTAGTCATGATAGAAACCGATTGAAAAGTGATAAACAAAGAACTAAGCATGATTTAAGAGCGATTTAAAGGAAAAGTGCTTAATATTAAAAAGATATAAGTTCAAAACCAAAAAAACAGCTTCACGTTCAACAATGGTGAATCGCTTAAGATAAGAACAGAAAAAGCTAAAAGCAAAGCGTGTATGTAAAAGTGGTAGCCGCCTCCTTCCTAAAATGGCCAAACACCTCCAAATGGTCCCATCACTAGATGCCAAAAATGGTTAAGGCCGTAGAGATCGACCTTGAGATCGATCAGCTCACTCGATCTTCTTCATGGATCGCCTTGTTCTGCTCGATCTTCAAGTCGATCTGGTGGAAGGGATCGAGCTCTCATTTTGATCTTATGGTCGATCCTCGGGTGATCGGGTCGTGGTCTCGATCCAGCTCTCGTTCTGCATGGCGTCATACACGTCCGTACTCCGATCGATCACCTCTCTCGATCTTGGTCTCGATCCTTCCCCTTGCATCGACTTGGGTCACTCGATCTTCTGGTCGATCTCATCTAGATCAACCTGCCTTGCTCGATCCGCTACTCGATCTCGAGTCCTTTGCATGCATGGCTGAGTTCTTCAAGTGTCCACAAGCTTAGTTTTGATTCTTCTCACTTCCACATAACCTCCACAACTCCAGAGTGCTCCAAACAACCTGATAATGATGCAAAAGTGCAAGAAATATGCTAAATGCGAATGCAAAGAGACCTAGGACCTAAAATGCAACAAATGGAACAAACTAGCCTATAATGCAAGATGAATGCATGAAAAACTATCCTAAATGCATGCAAAATATGCAAAATATATGGTAATGTCAATCAGTTCACTCGATCGTCTTCAGGGATCGCCTTCTCCTGCTCGATCTGGTTGGATGGATCGGGTACTTCATTTGATCTTCTACTCGATCTTTGGATGATCGAGTCGTGGTCTCGATCCGGCTCTCGTTCTGGATAGCGTCATTTACGTCCGTACTCCAGTTTGATCTCCTCTCTCGATCTTGGTCTCAATCCTTCCCCTTGAATCGACTTGGGTCACTCGATCTTCTGATCTGCTACTCGATCTCTGATCTTTTGCATGCATGGCTGAGTTCTCCAAGTGTCCACGATCTTCGTTTTGATCCTCCTCACGTCCACATAACCTCCACAACTCCAGAGGGCTCCAAAAACCTGATAATGATGCAAAAGTGCAAGAAATATGCAGAATGCGAATGCAATGAGACCTAAGACCTAAAATGCAACAAATGGAACAAACTAGCCTATAATGCAAGACGAATGCATGAAAAACTATCCTAAATGCATGCAAAATATGCAAAACATATGGTAATATCAACTCCCTGAAATTGCTGCAAATTTCATGTATTTTGCATCCATATAAGTTAGTTTTTCATACATTTACCTTGCATTTTAGGCTAGTTTGCATCACTTAATGTCCTAGAGTACTTTTGCACCAGCATTTGCATGTTTCTTGCATTTTGCATCGCATTCAGGTTATTTTCGAGTAGTTTGGAGCTATGGAGGATTCGTGGACGTGCTAAGGCTTGTGAGGATGTTCGTGGAGACTTGGAGAGATCAGGATTGCATACTAAGGACCCGGGATCGAGAAGCAAATCGAGCAAGGCAGGTCGATCTAGACGAGATCGACCGACGTAAATGACGCCATGCAGATCGAAGACTGGATCGAGCTTCCAACCCGATCAGCACAAGATCGACCCCGAGATCGACTAAGAGCCATCCGATCCAAGACAAGATCGAGTGCCAGATTGAGCTCTGTGATCGATCCCAGACCAACCTTATCTGTCCAGCTGGTTTTGGACCGTAGCGAAAGGGGGGACCATTTGCGGTTTGGCCATTTTTGGCAAAAGGCAACGATCCCTTTCACTATCCCCATTTTGTCTTCTACCTTTTTCATCTCTCTCGTTTTCAGGCGATTCGCCATTGTAGATTTTCGAGCTTTTCTTGCTTTTTATGTTTTGAATATTGAATCTTAGCTTTTAATCAGTCGTTAATCATGTTTAAGAGATCATCCTTTATGCTTTCATCGGTTTCCTTTATGAATCGCGAGTAGTCTTATTGGATTTCGGGGTTGGGGCGATTCGAAAGGGTCAAAAAGGTTAAAGTTTTGTGTTTTCTTGTTCTTCATCACCTTCTCTTCTAGGATTTCGATCGCTTAAGGCTTAGAGACTCTCACGCCAAGATCTCTAAGATCTAAGGGATGTCTTACCTTGACAGGATCCAAATGTCCTGGAAAATCGAATCCTAGAGGCTAGTCTATCTTTCCCACACGCCGTGGTTGTGAAGAGGACTAGTTAGGTCATTTATTTGAAATCTGCGTTCCTTACCCTTCAATCTCTTTTTCCACCAAACGCCATGGGTTTGGAGAAGAGAATGAAGGAGTGACTCATACCACATGCCATCGATGAGTCTCGTTTCGTTTTCAAGGCCTAGGGAACTTCTCAAAGAGAGTAGATCTAATGTTTTCAAACAAGCTTTGACCTTTGAGACCCACGAACGTGACCCTAAACCCTAAACCCTCTTTCTTAATATCTTAAGTCGTTTAATATCATCTCATCGTCATAAAGTTGTGTTCTTTTCAATCGCATTCTGCTTAGTTTCATCATTTTAGGTTGTTTAGACGAGATCGATCGTTGTTGCTCGATCTACTGGTCGATCCCGTGGTCGATCCACTAGTCGATTTTTAGTAATTCGTAGCCTTGCATTTTAAATATTCCGTTGTTCCTCGTGGCAGTTAACTCGTCTCTGGTATTTTTAAAATAGTTTAGCTTTGCATTTGATCGCTGCATCTAGTTTTTTGGGATTTTACCAACCATTTTCATATTTTGCTTAGATTTGCTCATTCCCTTGCATTCTTAGTGATCTTGCTACCCCTAGGTGTGGATTGATTCCTCTCTTGCATCACTATACTACATCTCTGTGTGCATTAGAGTTTTGATAACCTCTCTGTTGCATCTTGATAATCATTACATTGCAAAAACCTGTTATCACTCCCCCAAACTTGCATTTTGCTTGCCCTCAAGCAAACAAAATTCAAGAAAGGAAGAGAGTTTTTAAAACGAGGACTCAAATTCCTTGCAAAAGTGTTTTTCAAATGAATCAATTCAATGGTCCTAGTTCTTAATCCTAAGATGCAATGCACACTATCATACTCCAAAGAACTTAGCCATACTCATCACAAATTGAATTTCAAATCATGACTCTCATATCCCAAACAATCCAAGAATCCTAACCTTTAACATTCATTAAGCTCAAAACCATGAATCACACTTATGCACTTTAAAACCGAATACATTTGGCTTAGGGACAGGGTTATGAGATACGAATGATCTCATTTATAAGGGTGATTCAAACAAGGGGTTATCTCAAAGAATGGTCGAACTTATGTATAATGCTAAAGGTAAAGACAATTGATGCATACAGGACAAGACTCTCATCTACCCATATACACTAACAATGATCCTAGAACCCTCTCTCATTTTTCTTTTCTTTTTAAGCTCACTCACCCTCCTAAGGACTACCCTCATCATGAAGGCAATTCGCCTAGCTAAAACCCAAATAAAAGCATCATTTTAAAACCCTTTGGCTAGTGGTAAGGCTGAAAACATATTTAGCTCTTTTCTTTTTACTTTGATAGCTCTCTACTGATTTTTTTTTCTTTTCTTTTCCATTTAAACATTTGGCCTTTTGCCTCTTTTTCTTTTCTTTTTCTTTTCTTTTAAGAGCTACCTTCTTTTTTTAAACTACAGCTTTTGTTTT
Organism: Thlaspi arvense; assembly: GCA_911865555.2. Lineage (NCBI taxonomy): Eukaryota > Viridiplantae > Streptophyta > Magnoliopsida > Brassicales > Brassicaceae > Thlaspi > Thlaspi arvense. The sequence continues at coordinate 21,909,529 of OU466860.2, forward strand.
TAAAACAATAAGCCTTCCACTTAAAGCCATTAAAACCCTTTTATTCAACTTCCAAACTTCAAACTCTTTAAACCGAAGCAAAACAAAGTAGTTCCGGATGTTATTGCATATTGCATACATTTTGCACACTCATTAGTTAGCTTTTCATGCATTTGTATCACGTTTTAGGTTAGATTGCATCACTTAGGGTCCTAGAGCATTCTTGCATCAGCATACGCATTTTCTTTGCATTTTGCATCACATTCAGGTTGTTTCTGGCTGCTTTGGAGTCGTGGAGGTTCGTGGACGTGTTGAGGCTGATGTAGAAGTTCGTGGGAGCTCGGAAATATGCTAAGGACCAGAGATCGAGGAGCAGATCGAGCATAGCCGGTCGATCTAGGAGTTGATCGACCAGAAGATCGAGCCAACCAGGCGATCCAAGGAGAATGATCGAGACAAGGATCGAGTGAAGCAATCGATCAAACGGCACGGACGTAAATGACGCCATGCAGAGCGAGAGTCAGATCGAGTACACCACTAGATCCAGCCGAAGATCGATACCGAGATCGGATGCAACAGTCGATTCGCCGATGATGATCGAGACCCGGATCGAGCCGAAGACACGATGCCCGGATATGATCGAGAGAACCACTCGATCTTGGAGTCGATATCTGTCCTTTCAACCGTTTTTGGCTGCTAGCGAAGGGGGGACCATTGGCTTGTTTGGGCATTTTGGGCAAGGCGGCCACGTCCTTTTTCAAGAATTTTTAGATCCTTATCCTTTTCTTTTATGCTTTCTCTCTCGTTTTCGTAAAGAACACCATTGTTGAAACTCGTTTTTCTCTTAAGCTTTTTGTATTCGAATCATTATCGTTTAATCCAGTTTTCTTTCATGTTCATCGTGGCGTTTCTCATGCTTTGCTTGATTTACTCTATGTGTAGCGAGTAGTTTCCTTTGGGTTCGGGGTTGAGAGGACTAAGGGGTTTAAAGGGTTTCGATCTTGGGGTTTTTCTAACGTTTTCAAAAGCTATCTCTTCTAAGGTGTTGAGATCTTAATGCTTGAAGACTCTCACGCCAAGAGCTTCATGACCCGAGAGGTTCCTTACCTTGACAGGATTCAGGAATCTCGGAAGGTCACACCTTAGAGACTAGTTACCCCTTCCCAAAAGCCATGGGAGTTTGGGGGACTAGTTAAGCCATTTACTTGAAATCTGTTTTCCTTGCCCTTCGACCTCCCTTTCCACCAAAAGCCATGGGTTTGGAGGAGAGGATGAAGGAGTGATCTATACCGAAAGCCACAGATAGATCTTGTTTTGTTTTCAAGGCTTAGAGATCCTCACCAAGTGAGTCGATCAAGGGTTTCAAACCCAAGGTCGAACCTTTGAACCCCCTTTACATGAATCTCAACCCTAGGCCCTTTCTTTTAACATCTTTACATCTCATTTCATCTTTCGCTTGTCATCTGATAGCATCCTGGTCATTAGTTTTACTGCTTTTACGTTTTTAGACGAGATCGATTTTTACTGCTCGATCTAGTAGTCGATCTCATGGTCGATCCACTAGTCGAATTTTAATAATTCGAAGCTCCTTCCTTTAATTGTTCTGCTTGTTTCTCGTGGTAATTTCTTCCTTTCTAGTATTTTTAAAATAGGTTTCATCCTGTTCAAGTTGCTGCATCTAGTTTTTAGATATTTTATCATAAACTGTCTCATTTTGCTTAGATTTGCATTAGTCCTTGCATTCTCTGTGCATTCTCTATCTCCTAGGCATGGATTGACTCTCTCTTGCTTGCTGTACTACAACATGACTTGCATTAGAGTTTGATAACCTCTCTGCAATATAAATCCTTGCTACGGAAACGTTTATCAAATGGCGCCGTTGCCATCCTAGGGTCTTAGAGAACATAGAGATTTGGGTCTTAGCAAAGACTAAGTCTTTACTTTTTTCAAGTTACTAATACTTCTACTCTCAAACGTGTGTTTTCAGGTACATGAATCTTCGTTCAAGGGGAGACAACAATCTACTACAACCCTTAGACAACATTCATCAGCTTGGTCACTCACGGCAAAGGAGAGTCAGAGAGCAAACAAGAGCCTTTGAGGAGATTGTTCAGCACGGTTTGGTTGACTTTGAAACTATGGCTGAACACGAGCATCCAGAAGGACCTCCTCCAGCAGGACGGGGCAATGGAAACCCCCAACACGCGGCTAGACCACCAAGGGTCATAGGAGCCGGAGATGCTCCCAATACCCACCACAATAGGTTTGGGATCACTCCTCCTCCGGTACAAAACAATAACTTCGAGATCAAGCCAGGTTTCATCTCCATGGTGCAAAACAACAAGTTCCACGGCTTAGCAATGGAAGACCCCTTGGAGCATTTAGACAATTTCGAGCAAGTATGTGGAATGATAAAGATCAATGGCATATCCGAAGATGCTTTCAAGCTGCATCTCTTCCCCTTTTCACTCGGAGACAAAGCTAGACATTGGGAGAAGACCCTCCCACAAGGCACCATCACATCATGGGCTGAGTGTAAGAAGGCATTCCTCTCAAAGTTCTTCTCAAGCACCAGGACAGCACGGTTGAGAAGCGAAATCAGCGGTTTCACTCAAAGGAACAACGAGACATTCGACGAGGCAATGGAGCGTTTCAAAGATTACACGATCCAATGTCCTCATCACGGGTTCAGCGAGGAGACACTACTCAATACCATATACCGTGGAGCTTCACCAAAGATCAGGTTGTTGCTTGACACAGCTAGCAAAGGGAACTTCCTCGGTCAGGAGGTAGAAGAGGGTATGGAGCTGATAGAAAACTTGGCGTTGAGTGATGGACACTATGCTGAAGATTATGACCGTGGACCGAGAGGATCAGAGATGGAGTCTCACAAGAAGGAACTCAAATCTTTGCATGAGAAGATAGATAAGTTGGTGTTAGCCAATCAGAAGCATGTTCACTTTGTTGGTGAAGCTGATGAAAACCAAGAGGAGTTGGAGCTGAGCCAAGAAGAAGCCAATTGGGTGGCGGGACAGAACAACTACAAGTCTGAGGGCTACAACCAAGGCTACCAGAACAACAACCTCTCTTACCGAAGCACCAACGTAGCGAACCCTAAAGATCAAGTGTACCCTGCTCAGCAAGCAAAACCTTTCATCCCTTACAACAAAGGTTTTCAACCGAGTGGTGGTTTCCAAGGTCTAGGGCAGAACAACTTCCAAGGGCAACAACAAAACAACAAGGGTTATACTCCTAACTACCCTCCGGGCTTTGCAACTCAGCAGCAACAACCGATGCAACAACAAGTAGATCCGGTTCAAGCAATGTTTCAACAGCTAATCCAAGGGCAAGCCTCTACAAACCAGAAGTTCGCTGAAATGAACACCTGTCTAGATTCATCTCTCACCGGTCACCAACCTAAACAACAAGATCAAGCAGCTGGAGAAAGGGAAAGCAAGCACGAGTGGTCAGAACAGTCTTCCGGGAAAGTGTGAGCAGAATCCCAAGGAGTATGCTAATGCTATAACATTGAGGAGCGGTAAAGAGCTCGAACCTCCGGTCTCTACCAAGAACAACGAGGACGTTGTAATTCAAGAGGGGGAGGGTAAACCTTCGGCTGATGATGATGAGATTAACTTTGAAAACGTTTGGATCCAAGGACCGAGAAGAGGAGATAAGGCGGTCGTCGAGAAGAAAGCTGAGCAAACCACCAAGGAGAAGAACTCTTACGTGCCCCCACCTTACGTACCGAAGTTGCCATTTCCCGGTTGTTTCAAAAAGCAGCTCATCGAGAAGCACAGAATCTTGTTTGAGAAGCACCTGAGAGACGTGGAAATCAAGCTGCCTCTTGTAGATTGTTTTGCTATGATGCCCAAGTGCGCCAAGTTTTTCAAGGACACCCTTGTGAAGAAGAACAAGGAAAGCAAAGAGGTACTTGTTCTAAGTGAAGAATGTAGCGCGGTTATACACAAGGAGATAGTCCCTAAGAAGCTGGGAGACCCTGGAAGCTTCACTATACCCTGCGCTTTGGGTCCTTATAAGTTCAAGAGTTGCTTGTGTGATCTCGGGGCTAGCATAAACTTGATGCCTCACTCCGTGGCTAAGAAGCTTGGTTTTAGTCGGTTTAAAGACTGTCGGATCTCATTGGTGCTGGCTGATAGGAGTGTGAGGCTACCGGTGGGGCTACTTGAGGATTTACCGGTGCGTATCAGTGGTGTGAACATGCCCACGGACTTTGTCGTGTTGGATATGGATGAAGAGCCTAAGGATCCACTCATCTTAGTGAGACCGTTCCTTGCAACCGCCGGGGCTATCATAGATGTGAAGAATGGGAAGATTGCCTTGCATTTGGGTGGAAAAAAGCCAACCATCAACGAGGTTCTTAAGAAGCCAACCATCGAAGGGCAAGCTTTCTACATTGAAACGATGGATGCTTTGGCGGATGAGTTGCTGGAAGAGCTGGCTCTAGAAGACCATCTGAAGCTAGCACTGACTAAGGAGCCAGGGGAGTTTGGCTATGTGGACTAGACAACCCAAGAGTATGTGAACCTGCTGGATTCTAGGAAGATTGTCAAGAATGAAGAAAGTTGCTGCCTAGAGATCGACCCCGAGATCGACGCTATCACTCGATCCAGGAGTCAGATCGACAAGTCAATCGAGAACACAACTCGATCTGGTGCAACAATCGATGGACAGATCAAGAAGAATGCTCGATCAGGAAAAAAAATCGAGTCGACGATCGAGAGAGACCTCCCGATCATTTTGGAGTCCAATCAAGAGATCGACTCAGCGTCTCTATCCCTTACTCGATCCATATCAAATCGAGTAAGTGAATCGAGCGAAATGGCTCGATCTAGACGACATCGAGAGGAGAATCGACCGGAGGACTCGATCTCAGAAGAGATAGGGATGGAGGAAAGCAGTCTAAAGGGCCATGCCTCGGGTTCAAGGGAGAGTTCCAAGGAGGAAAGCAACAACAACAGCAACGAGGATGACTGGAGTGAGCTGTTAGCCCTAAAGGTGGACCTTAAGGAGCTCCCAAAAGGGCTAAGGTATGCTTTCTTAGGGCCTCATAACACCTATCCCGTGATTGTGAATGAAAACCTTAGTGATGATGAGTTGCACTCGCTCGTTACTGAGGTGAGAAAGTATAGGAAGGCCATTGGGTACTCTTTAAGTGACATCAAAGGCCATTCACCAATGCTTTACACTCATAGGATTCACTTGGATAATGAGAACGCCTCTTCTATAGAACATCAAAGGCGTTTGAATCCTAACTTGAAAGAGGTTGTTAAGAAGGAAATCCTTAAGCTTTTAGAGGCTGACGTGATCTATCCCATAAGTGACAGCACGTGGGTTTCCCCTGTACACGTGGTGCCTAAGAAGGGAGGGATCACGGTCATAAGGAATGAAAAGGATGAGCTTATCCCTACTAGAACCATTACTGGTCATAGGATGTGTATTGATTATAGGAAGCTTAACCTTGCGACTAGGAAAGACCATTTCCCCTTGCCTTTTATTGATCAAATGCTTGAGAGACATGCAAATCACCCTTACTATTGTTTTCTCGATGGGTATAGCGGTTTCTTTCAAATACATATTCACCCAAATGATCAGGAGAAGACGACCTTCACATGTCCCTACGGTACCTTTGCATATCGAAGGATGCCGTTTGGATTGTGTAATGCACCAGCTACGTTTCAGCGGTGTATGATGTCGATCTTCGCTGATCTTATAGAGGAGATGGTAGAGGTATTCATGGATGACTTCTCTGTGTATGGTGCGTCCTTTCCTGCGTGTTTGTTGAATCTTTGCAGGGTACTTAAACGCTGTGAAGAGACAAACTTGGTGCTGAACTGGGAGAAATGCCACTTCATGGTTAAGGAAGGGATCGTGCTGGGTCATAAGATATCAGAGAAGGGTATTGAGGTTGATCAGGCTAAGGTGGAGGTCATGATGGGTCTTGAGCCGCCGGTTAATGTTAAGGGAATCAGAAGCTTCTTGGGACACGCAGGGTTCTACAGGCGTTTCATCAAGGATTTCTCCAAGATTGCTCGCCCTCTCACACGGCTGTTGTGCAAGGAAGCTGAGTTTGTATTTGATGAGGAGTTTTTGAAGGCTTTCGTGACCATCAAGGAAGCCCTTACATCAGCTCCTATAGTCCAAGCACCATACTGGTCTCTTCCCTTTGAGATCATGTGTGATGCTAGTGACTACGCCGTAGGAGTCGTTCTTGGTCAGAAGAAAGACAAGAAGCTGCACGTGATCTACTATGCTTCAAGAACCTTGGATGACACGCAATCAAGATACACCACTACAGAGAAGGAGTTGCTTGCAGTAGTCTTCGCCTTTGAGAAGTTCAGATCATATCTCGTTGGTTCCAAGGCTATTGTATACACGGATCACGCTGCCTTGCGATACATCTACTCGAAGAAAGACACTAAGCCTCGCCTTTTAATATGGATTCTCTTACTCCAGGAGTTTGACATGGAGATTAAAGACAAGAAAGGGATAGAAAATGGAGTCGCTGACCACCTCTCACGACTAAGGATCAACGAGTCTTTCCCCTTAGATGACTCTCTTCCAGAAGAACAGCTTATGGCGATTACCACGACTGTTTGTGGAAATCTAGAAGGGAGGTTTTAGGAAGTGCTGAGTTTCAAAGAGAAGGATCTACCGTGGTATGCTGATGTGGTGAACTATCTAGCGTGTGGTGAGGAGCCAACACATCTCAACAGCTATCACAAGAAGCGGTTTATGAGAGAGGCTAGTGACTACTTCTGGGACGAGCCCTACCTATACAAAAGAGGAGTAGATAGCTTGTACCGGAGATGTGTTACAAAGGAAGAAGCCAGGGACATCCTCTATCATTGCCATGGCTCTTCCTACGAAGGACACTTCGCCTCATTCAAGACTGCCACGAAAGTGTTGCAAGCCGGTTTCTGGTGGCCCTCCATTTTTAAAGATGCACACGAGTTTGTGAAGAGCTGTGAGGCATGTCAACGAGCAGGGAATATAACTAAGAGGAACGAAATTCCTCAAGTTCCCATCTTCGAGGTTGACGTGTTCGACGCGTGGGGGATTGACTTCATGGGACCATTCCCTTCCTCATACGGCAACAAATATATCTTAGTAGCTGTGGATTATGTCTCTAAATGGGTTGAGGCTGTTGCTTCCCGTACAAATGACTCTAAGGTGGTAATCAAGTTGTTCAAGAGTATCATCTTCCCGAGGTTTGGGGTACCCAAGGTTGTTATAAGTGATGGAGGAAGCCACTTCATAAACAAGGTTTTTGAGAACCTTTTGAGAAAGTATGGAGTTAAGCATAAGGTGGCTACACCGTATCATCCTCAAACAAGCGGTCAAGTGGAAGTCTCCAATAGGCAAATCAAGGCTATTCTAGAGAAGACCGTCGGAGCCACAAGGAAAGACTGGGCAGTGAAGCTGGACGATGCTCTTTGGGCCTACCGTACCGCCTTCAAGACGCCGATTGGTACAACCCCTTTCACTCTACTCTATGGCAAGGGCTGTCACCTCCCGGTTGAGCTGGAACACCGTGTGTTGTGGGCTGTGAAGAGGCTGAACTTTGATCTCAAGACAGCTCAGGAGAGGCGCCTTATCCAGCTACACGAACTGGACGAGTTGAGGCTGAATGCTTACGAGAGCTCCCGGATATACAAGGAGTGGACTAAGGAGGCTCATGACAAGAAGTTGGTTGCCAAGGAGCTTAAGGAAGGAGGACTGGTGTTGCTGTATAACTCGAGGCTCAAACTCTTCCCGGGCAAGCTGAAATCAAGGTGGAGCGGACCGTTCGTGATTCAAGAAGTGTTGCCTTATGGAGCTGTTACTCTGATGGGAAAAAGTGGCAGTGCATTCACCGTCAACGGACACAGAGTCAAGCCCTATTTGGCAGATAGCTATGAAAAGGAGAGTACCTCAGTGCTTCTCCAAGACCCACCATCCGCTTAGACCAAGTAAGGTCTAGCTAAAGACGTTAAAGAAAGCGCAAGGCATTCCCATGTCTATCCTGTACATATTTCTGCTTGCTTTCTCTTTCAGTTTTATGTTTTTATTTTGCAAGTGTATAGGAACAGGTATGAGGAGTCTAAACCATGATCTTGAAGTCCAAAAGATGCGATAGGGGTTAAGAAAAGGCTAGAGATCGAGTGCTAGATCGACTGATCCTGACTCGATATTTGCTAGATCGAGTCAGTGAATCGAGAGGAGCCAGTCGATCTAGACGAGAACGAGTGATAAGATCGACCTTGACGAAAATGGATCGATCGATCCAAATCGGATCGACCGATCTAATTTCTCTCGGGAAAATCTGTTGAAAATAGATCGATCACTCGACTAGATCCATCACTCGATCTATGCCAAATCGACCCCTAAATCGAGGACACAGCTCGATCATGAGGACTTAGCCGAGGAGCCAACATCTCAATGATCGAGAGAGCCAATCGATCCAGGACTCGATTCACTATGAATCGAGTCTCAAATCGAGTAACCCTCTCGATCTAAGCCATTTTGGGCATGAGATCGAGTCCTAGATCGACCAAATGGACTCGATCTCATGCCGAGGTAACATTTTTCTTTCCCTCCTTTACTCTTTTCCCTCCAACTTTTGAATTCAAAACTTGGTCAAGGCAAGCATCTTTGACCATGAAAGATGTGCTTTGACCAAAACTTTGTCAGAAACCACTTTGACTACCCATTGTTTTGGTTTTGCTAAGTCTTTAAATATTTCAAACAACCTCTCACCCTCTCATTCCTGTTTTGCTCGAGAATTTTAAACAAAGAGAGTGAGAGTTTCTATTTTCAAAAGCTAGCAAAGATATTCTGCATTTCTTGCAAAGGTATTTTCAAAGATTTAATGGTTTAATTTTAGAAAATCTCCTTTAATATCGCAAGATCTTGTTTTAGAATATAGGATCGGTTTTGAATTTTTAAAACTAGCTAAGTAAAATGAAAAATTCCAGATTTTTCAGTATCTAAAGATTTGATTCCCTTTTATTTAGCTATGATTTTTATTTATTCCCCAAAATTCTAGGGTAGCTTTTTATAAATTCTCTCCTTCTCTTCTCTTATTCTCATCAAACCGCTGTGTGCTTATCAATCTCTTTAGAATTTGTTTCAAGGAACCATGGCCCCAAAGAGAACAAGAGAGGAGCAAGCACAAGAAGGAGAAGGACAAGAAGTGGCAGTTCAAGAGAGGGTTAGATGGAGCAAGGATGAGAAGAGGGATAAGAAGCGGCTGGAGAGGCTCCGGTTTGAGCCTACCAAGTTTGCTGACCGAGAGCTGTTGTCTAAGCTCGGGATTCTTGGGGACTTCGACCAACTCCTTAAGAACATTGGCTTAAGATGTCTGTCACGGATGGATTGCCCAACCATTCCTGAAGTGACAATAGACTTCCTTGCCACCTTGGAGTTCCGGTATGAGAATCCTAGTGCACCCGTCCCTTCCCAAGGCGGCCTCTACTTCAAAGTTGGACGTCAAGCCTACACACTCTCCATCCCTAAGCAATGCCAAGCCTACGGCCTCAACGCGGATGCATACAAGGTCGAGTTCCCAGCCTTCAAGAAAGCCGACGAGTTTTGGGATCTGATCAGCAATGAGGACTACAAAGCCAACACCGCCAAGATCAAGCGAGTAAGGAGTCCGGTGCTGAGGTACACTCTGAAGCTGATTGCCAACACGTTCAGTGGAAGGTCTGTTGCCCCTACGGTCACGAAGACGGAGCTGTGCTTCCTGTTCCAAGGTGTGAAGCACTTGGTGTCTGATCCGGATGCAAATGAAGAGCCCATAGAGGATGAATTCGGCGATGAAGTGAACTACGGGTGTGTGATCGCGGCTTCCTTGGTGAAGTACAAGGCTTATGCCTTACGGTGCAAGGCAACCTCCTCTTACATTGGTGGTTTCCTTACTCCTCTATTCGTGCAAGCCGGTGTGCCCATTCATGACTTTGCTCACGTCCCAAACAGAGCTTTCATGGATGACGCATACATGAAGAATACTGATAGCTTGGGACGCACGCCAGCAGAAGGGTTCTATGCCTACCTCTTCATAGATGACGAAGACAAGAAGAGAGTATGCATCCTGCCCAACAAAGATGAAACCGAGCTGCTTGGTGTTAGGAACATCGAGTTCTTGCCCACGGAGGAAGAATGCTTTGCGCCTTTAGGAGGACCGCCTGCTTCAGCAATTGCCCCGCGTCAAAGGTCAGAGTCTCCAAGCACAGAAGATGAGATGCCCAAAGCTTTCACACTTCCCAAGCTGGACTTTGAGCCGAGGACAAAAACCGAGAATTTCCTAGCATCAGTTGTGGAGATGCAAAGGAAGATCAACAAGTGGCAAGGCAAGATGCTCAAGAAGCTGGGGAAGAAGGTCAAAGCACTTCAGGGAGGCTCGCCTAAGCCAGCTGCAAGCCAGGAGATGCAACAACCCGAGAAGAGAAGGCTTTCAACCGGAGGAGTTGTCATCCGCGAGACCCAAGGAGACAACATTCAGCCGGCGTGCCACTCTCTCCAAGAACCAGCTGACAAAGGCAAAGCAACGATCTCTAGCTCCTCTGGAACATCCTCATGTTCCAGCCGAGCTTAGACTAGAGGTAAACAACCTTCTTCCGTTGTATATAACCGCTCATGTTTGTTTCTTTTGCATTGTGTTTTGATGCTCCTTCGGATGAGTTTGCCACCGGGACGGTGTCAAGCAAGTTTAGGGGAGTACATGTGTGATTTGACTTGTGTTCTTTGATCTTATTTTCCTTTAGCATCCTTGAGTCTTAGTTCATGAAAAATTGGCAAAATTTTTAAAAATTTTTCAAAGATTCATGTAGTTGCATTCATATTTTTTAAAACATGTTAGGATTGAGTCTAGAGTTTCTCATATCACCTAGGTTGTTTGCATTTTGCATAAGGGGTTAGAATTTCTTACAAAGGTGTTTTTACTAATGAATTGTTTCAATGCCCTAGTTAGTAGTTCTCTAATGCTTTGTTTATGCTTTGAAAGTAAGTTCTTACCATGCTTGGATCACTTGTTAGGATTTTCGTGGCTTAAATTGAACTCTCATGATTTGAAACTCATCCTACTAAGTGAAAACCTAAATTTGAAATTCTAATTATCATTCTTATGCATTTGAAAATGAACACATGGTTTTAAAATATTTAGGCTCTCTTCTACCTTTTTACCACTCTTTGTGAGCCTAAGTAGAACTCCCTCCTTGAACCTTACCCTCCTTTGAAGCCAAATGTTCTTGTGTGACATCTTTGTGAGGCTTTTCTGTTCGGTTTGAACTTGGCATAAAGTGTTAGGTTTAGGCGACATGATTTGGTTTTCATATTGTTGCTAGCTTTGCATTTTGAAGCTAGGTGTAGGCTTAGGATAAGTTTGCGGGATCATTGGGGTTGCTTTCTTGTCTATTTGTTTTCGGTTTCAAAGAGCTTTGTGTTTTAAGGAAAGAAATAAGGTTTTAAGTGAAAAGTTGTTTTTAAAAACTAAGTATGCTCTAATTTCAGGAGGTAGCTCTCCCATAATAAAATTAAAAAAAAAAAAAAGAAAAAGAAATAAAAAAAAGCCTAAGTGCCAAATAAAGAAAAAAAAATAAAAAGAAAAAAATTAATAAGAGAGCTACTAAAAAGAAATTTCTAAAGAGCAAAAGTTTTTTTCAAAACTTTTTCACTAGCCTAAAAAGTTTAAAAATGTCTTTGTTTCGCATTGGGGATTGCTAAGTTGTAAAGAAAAGGGTAGACTCTTAAGTGGTGAGTGAGGATAAAATTTTTTAAATGAGAGGGGTATAGGATCGTTTGATAGTTTACATGGGTAGATGAGAATCTAATCATGTATGCATAAATTGTCTTTACCTTTAGCATTATGCATAAGTTCAACTACTTTTGAGAGAAACCCTTGTTCTGATTATAAACCCCTTTTCAAATGAGATCATTCTATGCTTATAACCATAACCCTTAGCCAAATGTGTTTTGCTTTAAAGTGCATAAGTTTGATTCATGGTTCGAATGTTAATGAATGTTAAAGGATGAGTGTCTTTGATTGTTAGGAATAGGAGAGTCATGATTTGAATTTCTTTGTGTGATGAGTATGGCTAAGTTCTTTGGAGTATGAGTGTAAGCATAGCATTTTAGAACTGTTAACTAGGAGATTGAGATTTATTCATTTGAAAGGCACCTTTGCAAAAAGTTTAAAACCCCATTCATTTTTTCTAAAAACCTCTCTTCCTTACTTATTTTCTGTTGCTTGAGGGCAAGCAAGAAGTAAGTTTGGGGGAATTGATGTTATTGCATATTGCATACATTTTGCACACTCATTAGTTAACTTTTCATGCATTTGTATCACGTTTTAGGTTATATTGCATCACTTAGGGTCCTAGAGCATTCTTGCATCAGCATACGCATTTTCTTTGCATTTTGCATCACATTCAGGTTGTTTCTGGCTGCTTTGGAGTCGTGGAGGTTCGTGGACGTGTTGAGGCTGATGTAGCATTTCGTGGGAGCTCGGAAATATGCTAAGGACCAGAGATCGAGGAGCAGATCGAGCATGGCCGGTTGATCTAGGAGTTGATTGACCAAAAGATCGAGCCAACCAGGCGATCCAAGGAGAATGATCGAGACAAGGATCGAGTGAAGCAATCGATCAAACGGCACGGACGTAAATGACGCCATGCAGAGCGAGAGTCAGATCGAGTACACCACTCGATCCAGCCGAAGATCGATACCGAGATCGGATGCAACACTCGATTCGTCGATGATGATCGAGACCCGGATCGAGCCGAAGACACGATGCCCGGATATGATCGAGAGAACCACTCGATCTTGGAGTCGATATCTGTCCTTTCAACCGTTTTTGGCTGCTAGCGAAGGGGGGACCATTGGCTTGTTTGGGCATTTTGGGCAAGGCGGCGACGTCCTTTTTCGAGAATTTTTAGATCCTTATCCTTTTCTTTTATGCTTTCTCTCTCGTTTTCGTAAAGAACACCATTGTTGAAACTCGTTTTTCTCTTAAGCTTTTTGTATTCGAATCATTATCGTTTAATCCAGTTTTCTTTCATGTTCATCGTGGCGTTTCTCATGCTTTGCTTGATTTACTATATGTGTAGCGAGTAGTTTCCTTTGGGTTCGGGGTTGAGAGGATTAAGGGGTTTAAAGGGTTTCGATCTTGTGGTTTTTCTAACGTTTTCAAAGGCTATCTCTTCTAAGGTGTTGAGATCTTAATGCTTGAAGACTCTCACGCCAAGAGCTTCATGATCCGAGAGGTTCCTTACCTTGACAGGATTCAGGAATCTTGGAAGGTCACACCTTAGAGACTAGTTACCCCTTCCCAAAATCCATGGAAGTTTAGGGGACTAGTTAAGCCATTTACTTGAAATCTGTTTTCCTTGCCCTTCGAACTCTCTTTCCACCAAAAGCCATGGGTTTGGAGTAGAGGATGAAGGAGTGATCTATACCGAAAGCCACAGATAGATCTTGTTTTGTTTTCAAACCCAAGGTCGAACCTTTGAACCCCCTTTACATGAATCTCAACCCTAGGCCCTTTCTTTTAGCATCTTTACATCTCATTTCATCTTTCGCTTGTCATCTGATAGCATCCTGGTCATTAGTTTTACTGCTTTTACGTTTTTAGACGAGATCGATTGTTACTGCTCGATCTAGTGGTCGATCTCATGGTCGATCCACTAGTCGAATTTTAATAATTCGAAGCTCCTTCCTTTAATTGTTCTACTTGTTTCTCGTGGTAGTTTCTTCCTTTCTAGTATTTTTAAAATAGGTTTCATCCTGTTCAAGTTGCTGCATCTAGTTTTTAGATATTTTATCATAAACTGTCTCATTTTGCTTAGATTTGCATTAGTCCTTGCATTCTCTGTGCATTCTCTATCTCCTAGGCATGGATTGACTCTCTCTTGCTTGCTGTACTACAACATGACCTGCATGAGAGTTTGATAACCTCTCTGCAATATAAATCCTTGCTAAGGAAACGTTTATCAGTTCCCATGAATACCCGCCCTATCCTAAGCCTAAAACTAGCTTCAAAATGCAATGCTAGCATCATTATGAATGCCTAATCATTTCGCCTAAACCAAACGCTTTATGCTAAGTTCAACCGAAAAGAGGCCTCACAAAGATTTATCACACAAGAACATTGGCTTGAAAGAAGGGTAAGGTAAAGGTGGGGAAATCTATTTAGGCTTACAAGAGAGTGGTGAAAGGAAGAAGAAAGCCTAAATATGTTTAAGTAATCCATGTATCCTTTTTCAAATGCATAAGTATGATAATTAGAAGTTCAAATTAAGGTTCTCACTTATTAGGAAAGGATTCAATTCATGAATGTTCAACATAAGCCACGACAATCAAAACAAATGATCCAAGCATGGTTACTTTCAAAGTATGTACAATGCATCAAAGAACTACTAACTAGGGCCTTGAAACAATTCATGAGCTTAAAACACTTTCCAAAAAAAACTTTTGCCCCTTATGCAAATGTAAACAACATAAATGCTTAAAAATTCTACACTCAATCCTAAAATGTTTAACAATTCGAATGCAACTACATGAATTTTTTTGAAAATGTTTAAACATTTTATCATTTTTTTGGTGTTTTCTATGCCTTACATGATGCATGATGACTCAAAGGATAATAACAGAAAATAAGATCAAAGAAAACATGTCAAACACACCACACACTCCCCCAAACTTGAATGACACTGTCCCGGTGGGAAACAAATTCAAAGGAGTCAAAACACAAAGCAAAAAATTAAAAAAAATGCATGGTATTTACAAGGATTCGTTGTTGGTACCTCGGAGCTAAGTAAGGCTGGAGCTTGATGTCATTGCATTTTGCATACATTTTGCATACTCATTAGATAGTTTTTTTTATGCATTAGTATCATGTTTTAGGTTAGATTGCATCATTTAGAGTCCTAGAGCATTCTTGCATCAGCATTTGCATTTTCTCTGCATTTTGCATCCATTCCAGGTTGTTTATGGTTGCTTTGGAGACACGGAGGTTCGTGGAGGTGTGGAGACCAATGTAGCGGTTCATGGAAGCTCGGGAAAATGCTAAGGACCAGTGATCGAGGAGCAGATCGAGCATGGCCGGTCGATCTAGGAGTTGATCGACCAGAAGATCGAGCCAACTAGGCGATCCAAGGATAATGATCGAGACGGAGATCAAGTGAAGCAGTCGATGCATCGGTACGGACGTAAATGACGCCATGCAGAGCGAGAGCCGGATCGAGTACACCACTCGATCCTCCCGGAGATCGATACCGAGATCGGATGCAACACTCGATTCACCGAAGGAGATCGAGACCCGGATCGAGCCGAAGACACGATGCCTGGATATGATCGAGAGACCAACTCGATCCAATGGTCGATCTCTGTCCTTTCAACCGTTTTTGGCTGTTAGCGACGGGGGGGACCATTGGACTGTTTTGGCATTTTTGGCAAAGGCGGCGACTACTTTTCGATAACTTTTGAGATTTTTACCTTCTCTCCAAGTTTTAAGTTTTTCTCTCTGGTTTTTCGGAAGAACACCCATTGTAGAAGAGTTTCAAGCTTTTGTATTTTCGAATCTTTATCGTTTTTAATCCAGTTTATCTTTCATGTCTATCGTTTCTTCTCTTCGTCTTTGCTTGATTTCCTTTATGTGTAGTGAGTAGTTCATCCAGGGTTAAGGGTTGAGAGAATTGAAGGGTAGAAAAGGTTCGATCTTGGTTTGTTTTCTAAACGTTTTAAATCTATCTGTTCTAAGGTGATGAAAGCTTAATGCTTGAAGACTCTCACGCCAAGAGCTTCACGATCCGAGAGGTCCCTTACCTTGACAGGATCCAGGGACCTCGGAAGATCTCACCTTAGTGATTAGTTACCCCTTCCCAAAAGCCATGGTAGTTTGGGGGACTAGTTAAGCCATTGTTCGAAATCTGTTTTCCTTGCCTTTCAACCTCTTTTTCCACCAAAAGCCATGGGTTTGGAGGAGAGGATGAAAGAGTGATCTATACCGAAAGCCACGGATAGATCTTGTTCTGTTTTCGAGGCTTAGAGACCCTCACCAAGTGAGTCGATCTAAAGTTTCAAACCCAGGATCAACCTTAGAAACCCCTTATATGAATCTCGACCTTGAAACCCTTCTCTTTTGCTTATTTGCGTCGCATATCACCTTTTGCTTGTTGTTTGATAGCTTCCTGGTCTTTAGATTCCTTGTTCTTACGATTTTAGATGAGATCGATCGTTTCTGCTCGATCTAGTGGTCGATCATGTGGTCGATCCACTAGTCGAATTTTAACAATTCGAAGCTCTTCCCTTTAATTTATCTGTTTGTTCCTCGTGGTAACTGCTTGCTTTCTAGTATTTTTAAAATAGGTTTCACTCTGTTTAGGTTGCTGCAATTAGTTTTCAAGATTTTCTCAACAAACTGTCTTATTTCACTTAGATTTGTCCTAGATCTTGCATTCTCTGTGGATTCTCTATCACCTAGAACTGGATTGACACTCTCTGCTTGCCTTACTACAACGTTGCATGCATTAGAGTTTTGATAAGTTCTCTGCTGCATTAGACCGTAAAGAAAAAACCTTTTTCAAATGGCGCCGTTGCCATTCTAGGTTGCTTAGAGAACATAGAGATTTGGGTCTTAGCAAAGACTAAGTCTTTACCTTTTTACAAGTTACTAATACTATTCTAAACCGTGTACTTTCAGGTACATGAATTTACGTTCAAGGGGAGACAACAACCTTCTTCAACCGCTTGACAACATACATCAACTCGGACACTCACGTCAAAGGAGAGTCAGAGATCAAACAAGAGCATTTGAAGAGATAGTTCAGAACGGTCAGGTCAACTTTGAAGACATG
The DNA here is from genome assembly GCA_911865555.2 of Thlaspi arvense. NCBI lineage: Eukaryota > Viridiplantae > Streptophyta > Magnoliopsida > Brassicales > Brassicaceae > Thlaspi > Thlaspi arvense. Next base: position 21,926,364 of record OU466860.2, read on the forward strand.
GCTGAGAATGACCATCCTGAAGGTCCTCCTATAGCAGGACGGGGTAATGGTATCCCCCAACACGCGGCTAGACCTCCGAGGATCATAGGAGCCGGAGATGCTCCCAATACCCACCACAATAGGTTTGGGATCACTCCTCCTCTGGTACAAAACAACAACTTTGAGATCAAGCCAGGCTTCATATCTATGGTGCAAAACAACAAGTTCCACGGCTTAGCAATGGAAGACCCGTTGGAACACTTGGACAATTTTGAGCAAGTGTGTGGAATGATCAAGATCAACGGTATATCAGAAGATGCCTTCAAGCTGCGTCTCTTCCCCTTTTCCCTCGGAGACAAAGCTAGACATTGGGAGAAGACCCTACCACAAGGCATCATCACATCATGGGCTGAGTGTAAGAAGGCTTTCCTCTCCAAGTTCTTCTCAAGCACAAGGACTGCTCGGTTGAGAAGCGAAATCAGCAGTTTCACTCAAAGGAACAACGAGACATTCAATGAGGATATGGAGCATTTCAAAGACTACACGATCCAATGTCCTCATCACGGGTTCAGTGAGGAGACTCTACTCAGCACAATCTACCGTGGAGCTTCACCAAAGATCCGGTTGTTGCTTGATACAGCTAGCAAAGGCAACTTCCTCGGTCAAGAAGTAGAAGAGGGTATGGAGCTAATAGAGAACCTTGCGTTGAGTGATGGAAACTATGCCGAGGATTATGACCGAGCACCAAGGGGATCAGAACTAGAGTCTCACAAGAAGGAGCTCAAATCGTTGCATGAGAAGATTGACAAGTTGGTCTTAGCTAATCAGAAGCATGTTCACTTCGTTGGTGAAGCTGAGGACAACCAAGAAGAGTTAGAGCTAAGCCAAGAAGAAGCAAATTGGGTAGCCGGTCAGAACAACTACAAGTCTCAAGGCTACAACCAAGGCTACCAGAACAACAACCTCTCTTACCGAAGCACCAATGTAGCCAACCCTAAAGATCAAGTGTACCCTGCTCAACAAGCTAAGCCTTTCATCCCTTACAACAAAGGCTTTCAACCAAGCGGTGGATTCCAAGGCCAAGGGCAAGGCAACTTCCAAGGGCAACAACAACAAAACAAGGGTTATACTTCTAACTACCCTCCGGGCTTTGCACCTCAACAACAACAACAACCGATGCAACAACAAGTTGATCCGGTTCAAGCAATGTTCCAACAGTTAATACAAGGGCAAGCTTCTACAAATCAAAAGTTCGCTGAAATGAACACTCGGCTGGATTCATCCTTAACCGACTTCTCTACTCAAATAACAAATCTCAACAACAAGATCAAGCAGCTAGAGAAGGGCAAAGCAAGCACGAGTGGACAGAACAGCCTTCCGGGAAAGTGTGAACAAAATCCAAAGGAGTATGCCAATGCTATTACGTTGAGAAGTGGCAAAGAGCTTGATCCTCCGGTTTCTACAAAGACCAACGAGGACGTTGTAATTCAAGAGGGGGAGGGTAAACTTTCAGCTGATAATGAGGAGATAAACTTTGACAACGTATGGATCCAAGGACCGAGGAGAGGTGACAAGGCGTTCGTTGAGAAGAAGGCTGAGAAAACCACCAAGGAGAAGGATGAATACGTGCCCCCACCTTACGTACCAAAGTTGCCATTCCCGGGTCGGTTCAAAAAGCAGTTAATAGAGAAGCACCGAATCCTATTTGAGAAGCACTTGAGAGACGTGGAGATAAAGCTGCCTCTTGTAGACTGTCTCGACATGATGCCCAAGTGCGCCAAGTTTTTCAAGGACACCCTTGCCAAGAAGAACAAAGAAAGCAAAGAAGTGCTTGTACTAAGCGAAGAGTGTAGTGCGGTTATTCATAAGGAGATATTGCCTAAGAAACTGGGAGATCCTGGAAGCTTCACCATACCGTGTGCTTTGGGTCCCCTTGAGTTCAAGAGCTGCTTGTGTGATCTCAGAGCCAGCATAAACTTGATGCCTCACTCCGAGGCTAAGAAGCTTGGTTTCACTCGGTTTAAGGAATGTCGGATCTCATTGGTGTTGGCTGATAGGAGCGTGAGACTACCAGTGGGGTTGCTTGAAGACTTGCCGGTGCGAATCAGTGGAGTAAACGTACCTACAGACTTTGTAGTGCTGGAGATGGACGAGGAGCCAAAAGACCCACTCATCTTAGGAAGACCATTTCTAGCAACCGCCAGAGCCATAATAGACGTGAAGAATGGGAAGATTGCCTTGCATTTGGGGAAAGAAATCAGGCTAAACTTTGACATCAACAAGGTTCTAAAGAAGCCAACCATTGAAGGACAAGCTTTCTATATCGAAACGATGGATGCCTTGGCGGATGAGTTGCTAGAAGAGCTAGCTATAGAAGACCATTTGAAGCTAGCACTCACTAAGGAGCCAGGAGAGTTTGGCTATGTGGACCAGAAAACTCAAGAGTACGTGAACCTGCTAGATTCGAGGAGGATCATCAAGAATAAAGAAGAATGTTGCCTAGAAATCGACCCCGAGATCGACGCCATCACTCGATCCAGGAGTCAGATCGACATGCCAATCGAGAACCCAACTCGATCCGGTGCAACAATCGACCGACAGATCGAGAATGATGCTCGATTAGAAGCAACAATCGAGTCGATGATCGAGAGAAGTGTCCCGATCATTTTGGAGTCCAATCAAAAGATCGACTCAACGCCTCGATCCCTTACTCGATCCATATCAAATCGAGTAATTGAATCGAGTGAAATGGCTCGATCTAGACGACATCGAGAGGAGAATCGACCGGAAGACTCGATCATAGGAGGGATAGCGATAGAGGAAAGCAGTCTGAAGGGCCATGCCTCGAGTTCAAAGGAGAGCTCCAAGGAGGAGAACAACAACAACAGCCACGAGGATGACTGGAGTGAGCTGTTAGCCCCAAAGGTGGACCTTAAGGAGCTCCCAAAAGGGCTAAGGTATGCTTTCTTAGGACCTAATGACACCTATCCTGTGATAGTAAACGAGAACCTTAGTGATGATGAGTTGCACTCGCTCTTAACTGAGCTGAGAAAGTATAGGAAGGCCATTGGGTACTCTTTAAGTGACATCAAAGGCCTTTCACCAATGCTTTGCACTCATAGGATTCACTTGGATAATGAGAACGCCACTTCTGTAGAACATCAAAGGCGTTTGAATCCTAACTTGAAAGAGGTTGTTAAGAAAGAAATCCTTAAGCTTTTAGAGGCTTACGTGATCTATCCCATAAGTGACAGCACGTGGGTTTCACCTGTACACGTGGTGCCTAAGAAGGGAGGGATCACGGTCATAAGAAATGAAAAGGATGAACTTATCCCTACTAGGACCATTACTGGTCATAGAATGTGTATTGACTATAGAAAGCTTAACCTTGCGACGAGAAAAGACCATTTCCCTTTGCCTTTTATTGATCAGATGCTTGAGAGACTTGCAAATCACCCTTACTACTGTTTTCTCGATGGGTATAGCGGTTTCTTTCAAATACCTATTCACCCAAACGATCAGGAGAAAACGACTTTTACATGTCCCTACGGTACCTTTGCATATCGAAGGATGCCGTTTGGATTGTGTAATGCACCGGCTACCTTTCAGCGGTGTATGATGTCGATCTTCTCCGATCTTATAGAGGAGATGGTAGAGGTGTTTATGGATGACTTCTCTGTGTATGGTGCGTCCTTTCCTGCGTGTTTGTTGAATCTCTGCAGGGTACTTAAACGTTGTGAAGAAACAAACCTGGTGCTGAATTGGGAGAAATGCCACTTCATGGTCAAGGAAGGGATAGTACTCGGTCACAAGATTTCAGAGAAGGGTATTGAGGTTGATCAGGCTAAGGTTGAGGTTATGATAGGTTTGGAGCCACCGGTTAATGTTAAAGGGATCCGAAGCTTCTTGGGACACGCGGGGTTCTATAGGCGCTTCATCAAAGACTTCTCCAAGATTGCACGCCCCCTTACACGACTGTTGTGCAAAGAAGCTGAGTTTGTATTCGATGAGGAGTGTTTGAAGGCTTTCGTGACCATCAAGGAAGCCCTCACGTCAGCCCCTATAGTCCAAGCACCAGACTGGACTCTCCCTTTCGAGATCATGTGTGATGCTAGTGATTACGCTGTAGGAGCAGTCCTTGGTCAGAAGAAGGACAAGAAGCTGCATGTGATCTATTATGCTTCAAGGACCTTGGATGACACGCAATCACGATACACCACTACGGAGAAGGAGCTGCTTGCAGTAGTCTTCGCCTTCGAGAAGTTCAGATCATATCTCGTTGGCTCCAAGGCTATTGTATACACGGATCATGCTGCTCTACAGTACATCTACTCAAAGAAAGATACCAAACCTCGGCTCTTAAGATGGATTCTCTTACTTCAGGAGTTCGACATGGAGATTAAAGACAAGAAGGGGATAGAAAATGGAATCGCTGACCACCTCTCAAGGCTAAGGATCAACGAGTCTCTCCCTTTAGACGACTCTCTTCCAGAAGAACAACTTATGGCAATTACTACCGCGGTTTGTGGGAAGCTAGAAGGAAGGTTTGAGGAAGTGTTGAGTTTCAAAGAGGAGGATCTACCATGGTATGCTGATGTGGTGAACTACCTAGCATGTGGTGAGGAGCCAACACATCTCAACGGTTATCACAAGAAAAAGTTTTTGAGGGAGGCTAGTGACTACTTTTGGGATGAGCCCTACTTATACAAAAGAGGAGTAGACAGCTTGTACCGGAGATGTGTTACAAAGGAAGAAGCCAAGGATATTCTCTATCATTGCCACGGCTCTTCCTACGGAAGACATTTCGCTTCGTTCAAAACAGCCACGAAGGTGTTGCAAGCGGGTTTCTAGTGGCCGTCTATATTCAGAGATGCACACGAGTTTGTGAAAAGCTGTGAGGCATGTCAGCGAGCGGGGAACATTACCAAAAGGAATGAAATGCCCCAAGTTCCTATCTTCGAGGTTGACGTGTTCGATGCGTGGGGTATTGACTTCATGGGGCCTTTCCCTTCTTCATACGACAACAAATACATCTTAGTAGCTGTGGATTATGTCTCCAAATGGGTTGAGGCTGTTGCTTCCCCTACAAACGACTCTAAGGTTGTGATCAAGTTGTTCAAGAGTATCATCTTTCCAAGGTTTGGGGTACCCAAGGTTGTTATAAGTGATGGAGGAAGCCATTTTGTAAACAAGGTTTTTGAGAGCCTCTTGAGAAAGTATGGGGTTAAGCATAAGGTGGCTACACCGTATCATCCTCAAACGAGCGGTCAGGTGGAAGTCTCTAACAGGCAGATCAAAGCTATTCTGGAGAAGACCGTTGGAGCAACAAGGAAGGACTGGTCAGTGAAGCTGGACGATGCTCTTTGGGCTTACCGTACCGCTTTCAAAACGCCGATTGGTATAACTCCTTTCACTCTACTATATGGAAAGAGTTGTCACCTCCCGGTTGAGCTGGAACACCGTGCATTATGGGCTGTGAAGAGGCTGAACTTTGATCTCAAGACGGCTCAGGAAAAGCGTCTCATTCAGCTACATGAACTGGACGAGTTGAGGTTTAATGCTTACGAGAGTTCCAGGATCTACAAGGAGCAAACTAAGGAGGCTCATGACAAGAAACTGGTTGCCAAGGAGCTTAAGGAAGGAGGACTGGTGTTGTTGTACAACTCGAGGCTGAAGCTCTTCCCGGGCAAGCTAAAATCAAGGTGGAGCGGACCGTTCGTGATTCAGGAGGTCTTGCCTTACGGAGCTGTTACTCTAATGGGAAGAAGCGGTAGTGCATTCACCGTCAACGGGCATAGAGTCAAGCCCTACCTAGCAGACAGCTTTGACAAGGAGAGTACCTTGGTGCTTCTCCAAGACCCACCATCCGCTTAGCCAAGTAAGGTCTAGCTAAAGACGTTAAAGAAAGCGCACTTGGGAGGCATTCCCATGTCTATCTTGTACATATTTTTGCTTTCATTTCTCTTCTAGTTTTATGCTTTTATGTTTTTAGTGTGTAGGAGCAGGTTTAAGGAATCTAAACCTTGTCTTTGAGGTCCAAAAGGAGCAATAGGGGCTACGATAAGGCTAGAGATCGAGTGCTAGATCGACTGAACCTGACTTGATCTTTGCTAGATCGAGTCTGTGAATCGAGAGGAGCCAGTCGATCTAGACGAGAACGAGTGACAAGATCGACCTTGACGAAAAAGGATCGATCGATTCAAACCAGATCGACCGATCTAATTTCTCTCGGGAAAATCTGTGGAAAATTGATCGATCACTCGACTCGATCCACCACTCGATCCAAGCCAAATCGACCCCTAAATCGGGGACTTAGCTCGATCAGAGGGACTTAGCCGAGGAGCCAACATCTCATTGATCGAGAGAGCCAATCGATCCAGGACTCGATTCACTTTGAATCGAGTCCCAAATCGAGTAACCCTCTCGATCTAAGCCATTTTAGGTATGAGATCGAGTCCTAGATCGACCAAAAGGACTCGATCTCATGCCGAGGTAACAAATTTCTTTCCCTCTTTATTGCTTTTCCCTCCAGTTTTTAAATTCAAACTTGGTCAAGGCAAGCATCTTTGACCATGAAAGATGTGCCTTGACCAAGACTTTTGTCAGAAAACCGCTTTGACCACCCATTGTTTTGGTTTTGTTAAACTCTTTAAATGTTTCAACTTGCTTCTCACTCTCTCACTTCTGTTTGCTCGAGTTTTCCTACAAAGAGAGTGAGAGTTTTTAAAATCTTTAAGGTTTAACAAAGTATCCTTCACACTTGCAAAAGGTATTTTTGGATTTTAATGATTTTATTTCAAGAAAATCTCCTTAAAAATCGCAAGTTCTTGTTTTAGGATATAGGATCAGATTTGAATTTTTAAAATTAGCTAAGTATTAGGAAAAATTCTGGATTTTCAGTATCTCAAAGATTTGATTTCCTTTTATTTAGCTAATATTTTTGCTTGATCCCCAAAATTCTAGGGTAGTCTATATAAATCTTCTTCTCTTATCCTCTTATTCTCATCAAATCGCCCTTTGCTAAACATTCTCTAGATAATTTTTTTCAGGAGCAATGGCACCAAAGAGAACAAGAGAGGAGCAAGCACAAGAAGGAGAAACTCAAGAGGTGGTTGCTCAAGAGAGGGTCCGGTGGAGCAAAGAAGAGAAGAGGGATAAGAAGAGGTTGGAGAGGCTCCGGTTTGAACCCACGAAGTTTGCTGATCGAGGGCTTCTGTCCAGGCTCGGGCTTCTTGGAGACTTCGATCAACTCCTCAACAACATCGGTCTGAGGTGTTTGTCGCGGATGGACTGCCCTACTATCCCCGAGGTGACAATTGATTTCCTTGCAACCTTGGAGTTCCGGTACGAGAATCCGAGTGCTCCTGTTCCTTCTCAAGGCCGTCTCTACTTCAAGGTTGGCCGCCAAGCTTACACGCTATCCATCCCCGAGCTATGCCAAGCCTACAGTCTCAAGGCTGATGCACACAAGGTGGAGTTCCCTGCCTTCAAGAAAGCCGACGAGTTGTGGGATCTCATCAGCAAGGAGGATTACAAAGCCCAACACCGCCAAGATCAAGAGAGTCAGGAATCCAGTGCTGAGGTATACCTTGAAGCTGATTGCTAATACATTCAGTGGAAGGTCAGTTGCTCCTACTGTCACGAAGACGGAGCTGTGCTTCCTTTTCCAAGGTTTGAAGCATTTGGTGTCCGATCCGGATGAGAATGAAGATCCCATTGAAGATGAACTTGGCGATGAAGTGAACTACGGCTGTGTACTCGCGGCTTCTCTGGTGAAGTACAAGGGTTATGCCTTACGGTGCAAGGCAACATCATCCTACATTGGCGGCTTCCTTACTCCCTTGTTCGTGCAAGCCGGTGTGCCCATCCATGACTTTGCTCACGTCCCAAACCGAGCCTTCATGGACGAAGCATACATGAGAAACACTGATAGCTTGGGACGCACGCCAGCTGAGGGGTTCTATGCTTACCTCTTCATTGATGATGAGGACAAGAAGCAAGTGTGCATTCTTCCCAACAAGGATGAAACGGAGCTACTTGGTGTTGGGAACATCGAGTTCTTACCGACGGAGGAGGAGTGTTTTGCTCCTTTAGGAGGACCACCAGCTGCAGCCATTCAACCGCGCCAAAGGTCAGAATGTCCAGGGACAGAGGATGAGATACCCGAGGCTTACACATTGCCAAAGCTGGATTTTGAGCCAAGGACCAAAGCCGAGAAGTTCTTTGCCTCGGTGGTGGAGATGCAGCGGAAGATCAACAAGTGGCAAGGGAAGATGCTTAAGAAGCTGGGGAAGAAGGTCAAACAACTCCAAGGAAGCCAGCCTAAGCCAGCTGCAAGCCAGGAAATACAACAACCCGAGAAGAGGAGACTCTCAACCGGAGGAGTTGTGATCCGCGAGACCCAAGGAGAAAACATTCAACCAGCTCGCCACTCCCTCTAAGAACCAGGCGACAAAGGAAAGGCAACAATCTCTAGCTCCTCTGGAACGTCCTCAAGTTCCAGCCGAGCCTAGACAAGAGGTAACAACCTTCCTCCATTGTATATAACCGCACATCTCTTATTTCTTGCATTGTGTTTGATTGCTCCTTCGGATGAGTTTGCCACCGGGACGGTGTCAAGCAAGTTTGGGGGAGTACTTGTGTGATTTAATCTTGTGTTCTTTGATCTTATCTTTCTTTTGCATCCTTGAGTCTTAGTAATGAAAAATTAGTAAAATTTAAAAAAAATTTTTTTTTCAAAATTCATGTAGTTGCATTCATTTCTTTAAAAACATGTAGGATTGAGTCTAGAATTTCTCATATCACTTAGGTTGATTGCATTTGTATAAGGGGTTAGGATTTCTTAAAAAGGTGTTTTACTTATGAACCATTTCAATGCCCTAGTTAGTAGTTCTCTAATGCTTTGTTTATACTTTGAAAGTAAGTTCTAACCATGCTTGGATCATTAGTTAGGATTTTCGTGACTTGAATTGAACTCTCATGATTTGAAACTCATCCTACTAAGTGAAAACCTTAATTTGAAAATCTAATTGTCATTCTTATGCATTTGAAAATAAACACATGGTTTTAAAATATTTAGGCTCTCTTCTTCCTTTTTACCACTCTTTGTGAGCCTAAGTAGAACTCCCTCCTTGAACCTTACCCTCCTTTGAAGCCAAATGTTCTTGTGTGACATCTTTGTGAGGCCTTATTTTTGGTTTGAACTTGGCATAAAGTGTTAGGTTTAGGCGACATGATTTGGTTTTCATAATTGATTGCTAGCTTTACATTTTGAAGCTAGGGATAGGCTTATGATAAGTTTGGGGATCATTGGGGTTGCTTTCCCTTCCTATTTGTTCTCGGTTTCAAAGAACTTTGTGTTTTAAAGAAAGAAATGGGTTTTAAGTGAAAGGTTGTGTTTTAAAAACTAAGTATGCTCTAATAAATTTCAGGAGGTAGCTCTCCCATAAAACAAAAAAAAAAAACAAAAAAAAAGAGGGAGAAAAAGAAAAGAAAAAAAATAAATAAAAGAGCCTAAGTGCCAAATAAAAATAAAAAGAAAAGAAAAAAAAAATAAATAAGAGAGCTACCAATAAGAAATATCTAAAGAGCAAGATTATTTTCAAAACCTTTTCACTAGCCTAAAAAGTTTAAAAATGTTCTTGTTTTGAATTGGGGATTGCTAAGTTGAGAAGAAAGGGGTAGACTCTTAAGAGGTGAGTGAGGATTAAATTTCTTAAATGAGAGGGGTATAGGACTGTTTGATAGTTTACGTGGGTAGATGAGAATCTAATCATGTATGCATAAATTGTCTTTACCTTTAGCATTATGTATTAGTTCAAACAATTTTTGAGAGAAACCCTTGTCTAATTATAAACCCTTTTCAAATGAGATCATTTTATGCTCATTACCATAACCCTTAGCCAAATGTGTTTTGCTTGAATGCATAAGTTTGATTCATGGTTCGAATGTTAATGAATGTTAAAGGATGAATTTCTTTGATTGTTAGGAATAAGAGAGTCATGATTTGAATTTCTTTGTGTGATGAGTATGGCTAAGTCCTTTGGAGTATGAGTGTAAGCTTAGCATTTTAGAATTGTTAACTAGGACATTGAGATGACCTATTCGAAAGGCACCTTTGCAAAAAGTTTAAAACCCCTTTGATTTTTCAGAAAACCTCTTTTCCTTACTTATTTTTCGTTGCTTGAGGGCAAGCAAGGAGTAAGTTTGGGGGAGTTGATGTCATTGCATTTTGCATACATTTTGCATACTCATTAGATAGTTTTTTTTATGCATTTGTATCATGTTTTAGGTTAGATTGCATCACTTAGAGTCCTAGAGCATTCTTGCATCAGCATTTGCATTTTCTCTGCATTTTGCATCCATTCCAGGTTGTTTATGGTTGCTTTGGAGACACGGAGGTTCGTGGTGGTGTGGAGACCAATGTAGTGGTTCATGGAAGCTCGGGAAAATGCTAAGGACCAGTGATCGAGGAGCAGATCGAGCATGGCCGGTCGATCTAGGAGTTGATCGACCAGAAGATCGAGCCAACTAGGCGATCCAAGGATAATGATCGAGACGGAGATCGAGTGAAGCAGTCGATGCATCGGTACGGACGTAAATGACGCCATGCAGAGCGAGAGCCGGATCGAGTACACCACTCGATCCTCCCGGAGATCGATACCGAGATCGGATGCAACACTCGATTCGCCGAAGGAGATCGAGACCCGGATCGAGCCGAAGACACGATGCCCGGATATGATCGAGAGACCAACTCGATCCAATGGTCGACCTCTGTCCTTTCAACCGTTTTTGGCTGTTAGCGACGGGGGGGACCATTGGACTGTTTTGGCATTTTTGGCAAAGGCGGCGACTACTTTTCGATAACTTTTGATATTTTTACCTTCTCTCCAAGTTTTAAGTTTTTCTCTCTGGTTTTTCGGAAGAACACCCATTGTAGAAGAGTTTCAAGCTTTTGTATTTTCGAATCTTTATCGTTTTTAATCCAGTTTATCTTTCATGTCTATCGTTTCTTCTCTTCGTCTTTGCTTGATTTCCTTTATGTGTAGTGTGTAGTTCATCCAGGGTTAAGGGTTGAGAGGATTGAAGGGTAGAAAAGGTTCGATCTTGGTTTGTTTTCTAAACGTTTTAAATCTATCTCTTCTAAGGTGATGAAAGCTTAATGCTTGAAGACTCTCACGCCAAGAGCTTCACGATCCGAGAGGTCCTTTACCTTGACAGGATCCAGGGACCTCGGAAGATTTCACCTTAGTGATTAGTTACCCCTTCCCAAAAGCCATGGTAGTTTGGGGGACTAGTTAAGCCATTGTTCGAAATCTGTTTTCCTTGCCTTTCAACCTCTTTTTCCACCAAAAGCCATGGGTTTGGAGGAGAGGATGAAAGAGTGATCTATACCGAAAGCCACGGATAGATCTTGTTCTGTTTTCGAGGCTTAGAGACCCTCACCAAGTGAGTCGATCTAAAGTTTCAAACCCAAGATCAACCTTTGAAACCCCTTATATGAATCTCGACCTTAAAACCCTTCTCTTTAGCTTATTTGCGTCGCATATCACCTTTTGCTTGTTGTTTGATAGCTTCCTGGTCTTTAGATTCCTTGTTCTTACGATTTTAGACGAGATCGATCGTTTCTTCTCGATCTAGTGGTCGATCCACTGGTCGAATTTTAACAATTCGAAGCTCTTCCCTTTAATTTATCTGTTTGTTCCTCGTGGTAACTGCTTGCTTTCTAGTATTTTTAAAATAGGTTTCACTCTGTTTAGGTTGCTGCAATTAGTTTTCAAGATTTTCTCAACAAACTGTCTCATTTCACTTAGATTTGTCCTAGATCTTGCATTCTCTGTGGATTCTCTATCACCTAGAACTGGATTGACACTCTCTGCTTGCCTTACTACAACGTTGCATGCATTAGAGTTTTGATAAGTTCTCTGCTGCATTAGACCGTAAAGAAAAAACCTTTATCAGAGCTTGAGGTTGCTCCAGACTTCTTGCTCTTCTTAGGAGTGTTGTGGCTGATCTCCTTGCCTTTATCCTTGCTCGTTTCTTCGTGGAGAGAGTGGCGCGCAGGTTGGTTTGTTGCTTGGGGCTCACGGATCTCAATGCCTCCGGTTGATCTCCTCCTCTTCTCGGGCTGCTCGACCTCCACACTTGTAGCCTTCTTAGGTGTGCTCCCTTTAAGCACCTTGACTTTCTTACTAAGCTTTTTGATCATCTTCCCTTGCCATTTGTTGATCATGCGCTGCATCCCAACGATTGAAGCAAGGAACTTCTCGGCCTTGGTTCTTGGCTGAAAGTCAAGCGTGGGGAGAACAAAGCTCTCGGGCATCTCAGCATCGGATGTAGGCATCTCAGCATCGGATGAGGGCGAGAAGCTTTAGTGGGCGTGGCTGTGCCTCCTAGAGGTGCAAAGCACTCCTCTACACTTGGCAGAAACTCAACATTGCCAACACCTAGCAGCTCCGTTTCTTCCTTGTTTGGCAAGATGCACACTCTCTTCTCATTCTCGCAATCATAGAACAAGTATGCAAAGAATCCCTCAGCTGGCGTGCGTCCCAAGCTATCTTTGCTCTTCATGTAAATCTCGTCCATGTAAGCTCTCTCCATGCAAGGGACGAAGTCCGGAAGGGGTACACCAGCCTGAACAAACATTGGCGTAAGGAAGCCTCTTATAAGCACCGAGCTTGCCTTACATCTCATCGCCCATGCCTTGTACTTCATCAAAGAGGCAGCCAAGATGCATCCGTAGTTAACATCATCTCCAAGTTCGTCCTCCTTTGGCTCGTCATTCTCCTTAGGATCGCATAGGAGATGCTTAACACCTTGGAACAGGAAGCATAGCTCGTTCTTGGTGACTGTAGGAGCCACGGACCGTCCACTAAAGGTGTTGGCGAAGAGCTTGAGCGTGTATCTCAACATAGGACTGCAGACTCTCTTGATCTTGGCCGTGTTTGCCTTGTAGTCATCGTTGCTGATCAGATCCCACAAGTCGTTGGCTTGAGTGAAAGGAGGAAAATCGACTTGCTTGGCGTCAGCCTTCAGACCGTATGCTTGGCAAAGTTCGGCGATGGAGAGATGATAGGCTTGTCTCCTGATCTTGAAGGTTATGTGGCCTTGGGAAGGAGTAGGAAGACTTGGATTCTCATAAGTGAACTCCAAAGTGGCGAGGAAGTCTATGGTTGCCTCGGGATAAGTTGGACAATCCATTCTTGATAAGCACCGGAGCCCAATGTTCTTGAGAAGCTGATCAAAGTCTCCCAAGATCCCCATCTTAGCAACAGATCCCCGCTCGCGAACTTTGTGGGATCGAACCTAAGCCTTTCCAGCCGTTTCTTGTCTTGCTTCTCCTCTTTGGTGCATCTAACCCTCTCCTGAACCACTTCTTGAGCTTATCCTTCTTGTGCTGTCTCTTCTCTGGTTCTCTTTGGTGCCATTGGTACCCGAAATACAAATCTCGAGCAAGAGAATGAGTATAGGCGGCGAATGCTAGAGAAAGACTAGGTAGAAGGAAAAACTTGTAACAATTAACCTAGATTTTTGGGGAATTTATAAAAATTGCAGCTAGATAATGGAGAAGAAAATATAGAGATAAGATTAAATCTAGAAATTTTCCTAATATCTAGCTATTTCTAAAAATTATTTAAACTCCCTAACAACTAACCATCATCCAAAGCAAATAAAAGGAAATTTTCTAAAAGATTTTAAACAATTGAAACGAAAATACCTTTGCAAGGATGGAAGCAGATGTTATTAGCCTTTAGAAATAGAAAATCACACTCTCTCGTTCTTTAGAAAACTCGAAATACAAATGAGAGAGAGTGTGTGGTTGCATGGAAATATAAAGGCTAACAAAAGTGTAAAACCATGGGCAAAACAAGTGGTTTCTTACAAAAGTTTGGTCAATGCACATCTTTCATGGTCAAAGATGCTTTTCTTGACCACAATTCAAATTTAAAAACATGAGGGAAAGAAGAAAAGAGGGAAAGAATGTACTTACCTTGGCATGAGATCGAGTCCATTTGGTCAATCTAGGACTCGATCTCATGCCCATGTTGACTAGGATCGCGTGGGTTGATCGATCATTGACTCGATTCAGATTGCATCGAGTTTTAGATCGATTGTGCCCTCTTGTTCCATGATTTTTGGTCACTCAGGCTATGCTCCTTGGATCGAGCCATGTGATCAATTTGGGGGTCGTTTGGGCTTAGATCGAGTTTCAGATCGAGTAGACTGATCGATCTAACCACGAGGATCGAGTGAGGTCAATCGATCTACAACACGTTTGCATTTCAAGCTAAACGTATGGGTGGTTTATCCTCCCATGATCGATTGACTCACTCGATTGTCTACTCGAACTCGTCTAGATCGACTGACTCCTCTCGATTCGCTAGCTCGATCTAGTTAAGATCGAGCTAGGATAAGTCGATCTAGCACTCGACTATAGCCTATACTTAGCCCTTCTCGCCTCTTTTGACACCAACATCATGGTCTACAATCCCTCATCCTTTCTCCTACACACTTAAACATAAAAAGCATAAAGCTGAAATAGAAAGAAAGCAAAAATATGTACAAGATAGACATGGGAATGCCTCCCAAGTGCGCTTTCTTTAACGTCTTTTGCTAGACTTTACTTAGTTTAGGCCTGAGGTGGGTCGTGGAGAAGTATAGTGGTGCTCTCCTTGCTTCAATCACTCGCCAAGTAGGGCTTGACTCTGTGCCCATTAACCGTGAAAGCATTACCACTCTTGCCAACCAATGTAACCGCTCCATAGGATAGAACTACCTTGATCTCAAACAGTCCACACCATCTAAATTTGAGCTTTCCAGGGAACATCTTCAACCTCGAGTCATAGAGTAGCACCAGACAGCCTTCTCTTAACTCCTGATGAACCAGCTTCTTGTCATGAACCGCCTTGGTCCTCTCCTTGTAGATCTTAGCACTTTCGTAGGCGTCTAACCATAGCTCATCAAGCTGCTTCATGGCCCACAGTGCTCTGTGCTCCAACTCAACAGGAAGGTGACATACCTTGCCATATAGAAGAGTGAAGAAAGTGGTACCTATAGGAGTTTTGAAAGCGGTCCGGTAAGCCCATAGAGCATCATCTAGTTTAACCGCCCAATCCTTCCGAGTTTTTCCCATTGTCCTCTCTAAGATAGCTTTGATCTGTCTATTAGAGACCTCTACTTGGCCACTAGTTTGTGGGTGATAAGGTGTTGCTACCTTGTGCTTCACGCCATACTTCTTTAAGAGACCTTCAAACACCATGTTGATGAAGTGGCTGCCCCCATCACTGATCACTACTTTTGGAACTCCAAACCGTGGAAATATGATGGTCTTGAAGAGCTTGATCACCACTTTTGCATCGTTTGTTGGGGAAGCTATAGCCTCAACCCACTTAGACACATAATCAACATACACCAAGATGAATTTGTTGCTGTAAGAAGATGGGAATGGACCCATAAAATCTATCCCCCATGCGTCAAAGACATCAACTTCAAAGATTGGCACCTGAGGCATCTCATTCCTCTTCGTGATGTTTCCAGCTCTTTGATATGCTTCACACGACTTAACAAACTCATGAGCATCTTTGAATAGCGATGGCCACCAAAAACCGGCTTGTAAGACTATTGTTGCAGTCTTGAAGGAAGCGAAATGTCCTCCATATGAAAAACTGTGGCAATGTAGAAAGATGTCTTGTGCTTTTTCTTTTGAAACGCATCTTCTATACAATCTGTCTACTCCCCTCTTGTACAAGTAAGACTCGTCCCGAAAATAATGAGAGATGTCTCTCATGAACTTCTTCTTGTGGTAAAGGTTAAGATGAGTGGGTTCTTCTCCACAAGCTAAGAAGTTCACTATATCAGCATACCAAGGTAGGTCCTCTTCTCTCAAAGCCAAAACATCTTCAAACTGATCCTCTAGCCGTGTACAAACAACCGTGTTGATCATCATGAGTTGCTCTTCAGGAAGTAAATCATCCAAGGGTAAGGCTTCATTCACTCTCATTCTAGAGAGGTGATCAGCAACACCATTCTCTATCCCCTTCTTGTCTTTTATCTCCATATCAAACTCTTGTAGACGAAGTATCCACCTTAAGAGCCTCGGTTTGGTATCCTTCTCATAGTAGATATACCTCAACGCCGCGTGATCCGTGTATACAACAACCTTAGAGCCCACCAAGTATGATCTGAACTTCTCAGAAGCAAAAACAACGGCCAGCAGCTCCTTCTTGGTTGTAGCATATCTCACTTGCGTGTCATCCAAGGTACGACTAGCGCAGTAGATAACATGCAATCTCTTATCCTTCCTCTGCCCTAGAACAGCTCCCACGGCGTAGTCGCTTGCATCACACATGATCTCGAACGGTAAGCTCCAATCTGGTGCTTGTACTATAGGTGCTGTGACAAGAGCCTTCTCGATGGTCTTGAAAGCATGAAGACATTCCTCATCAAAGATAAAGTCAGCTTCCTTGCATAACAACTGTGTAAGAGGGCGAGCTATCTTGGAGAAATCCTTGATAAACCGCCTGTAGAAGCCAGCGTGCCCCAAGAAACTCCTTATCCCTTTGACATTAACCGGCGGCGTAAGACTCATCATCACCTCAATTTTTTCTTTGTCAACCTCTATCCCTTGCTCGGATATCTTGTGACCGAGTGCATTCCCTTCCTTCACCATGAAATGACACTTCTCCCAGTTCAGCACCAAGTTTGTCTACTCACACCGCTTAAGTACCTTGCAAAGATTCAACAAACAAGCAGAAAAGGACGCACCATATACGTAGAAGTAATCCATAAACACTTCTACCATCTCTTCTATAAGATCAGAGAAGATCGACATCATGCACCGCTGGAATGTTGCTGGTGCATTACACAACCCAAATGGCATCCTTCGATATGCGAAGGTGCCATGAGGGCATATAAAAGTCGTCTTCTCTTGATCGTTAGGATGGATTGGTATTTGAAAGAAACCACTACAACCATCAAGAAAGCAATAATATGGATGATTAGCAAGTCTTTCAAGCATCTGATCAATAAAAGGAAGAGGAAAATGATCCTTTCTAGTAGCTGAATTGAGCTTCCTATAGTCTATACACATTCGGTGACCAGTTATGGTTCTTGTAGGAATCAATTCATCTCTTTCAATCTTAATGAATGTGATTCCCCCCTTCTTAGGCACCACGTGAACAGGAGAAACCCATGTGCTGTCACTGATGGGGTATATCACATCAGCCTCTAACAATTTCAGAATCTCTTTCTTAACTACTTCTTTCAAATTCGGGTTTAAGCGTCTTTGATGTTCAATAGAAGAAGAGTTCTCATTATCTAAGTGAATCCTATGAGTGCAAAGCATTGGTGAAAGGCCCTTGATGTCACTTAGAGAGTACCCAATGGCCTTCCTATACTTTCTCAGCTCATTAAGGAGCGAGTACAACTCATCATCACTCAAGTTTTCATTCACAATCACGGGATAAGTCTCATTAAGCCCTAAGAAAGCATACCTTAGCCCTTTTGGGAGCTCCTTTAGGTCAACCTTTGGGGCTAGCAGCTCGCTCCAGTCCTCCTCGTGGCTTGTGTTGTCGTTCCCGTCCTCAGTAGCCTCCTTAAACCTAGACATGAGCCTTAAGACTTCCTTCTTGAACTGTTGTCCCCTCTAAGATCGAGTCATCTAGTCGATCTTCCACTCGTTCTGGTCCGGATCGAGTAACTTCACTCAATTCACCTACTTGATTTGATGTGGATCGAGCAGGAGATCGAGTCCCCGTCTAATTCACTGAGCTGATCGATTGGCCTCTCTCGATCTTCTCATCGTTCTCTTTCCTGGATCGACTAGCCTCCTCGATCTTCTTGTCGATTGCTGTCCTGGATCGAGAGATCTTCTCGATTTCCTGATCAATCTCTAGGCATCCACCTTCATCTTCCTTTACAACTTTCCTAGAATCGAGAAGATGAACGTATTCTTGAGTCTGATCACTCAGAAAACCAAACTCTCCAAGCTGCAAGTGATCTTCCTGTGCTAACTCCTCAAGCAACTCATCGGCCAAAGCGTCTAGAGTCTCAATGTAGAAAGCTTGTCCTCCAATGGTGGGCTTCTTCAAGACTTCATTAATATCAAAGTCCAGCTTAATGTCTTTACTCAAGTGTAGAGAAATCTTGCCATTCTTCACGTCAATGATGCCTCCAGCGGTTGCAAGAAACGGCCTTCCAAGGATTATAGGATCCTTTGGCTCTTCATCCAACTCTAACACAACAAAGTCGGTTGGCACATTAACTCCTCTGATTCTCATGGGCAAGTCTTCAAGCATACCAACATGAAGCCTTATGCTTCTGTCAGCTAGCACCAGAGAGATCCTACACTCTTTAAACCTTGTGAAATCGAGATTGTTTGCTATGGAATGGGGCATGAGGTTTATACTTGCACCAAGATCACACAAACAGCTTTGAAATGTCAAGGGGGCGAGTGCACATGGTATGGTGAACGATCCTGGATCTCCAAGCTTCTTATGAACAATCTCGTTGTGAATAATAGCGCTGCACTCTTCACTCAACACCAAAACCTCTTGACTTTCTTTAGTCTTCTTAGTAAGAGTGTCTTTGAAAAACTTTGCACACTTAGGCATCATGGCCAAACAATCCAGCAAGGGTAGCTTGATCTAACCTTACTAAGACTGCTTTATGCTTCTCTAGAAGTTGTTTCTTGAACCGTCCAGGAAAAGGAAGCTTCGGCTTGTATGGTGGAGGAACAAATGCATCTTTCCCTTTGCTCACCTCCTCTACTTACTTCTCTACAATGGCTTCCTTACCCTTCCTTGGTCTCTCAATCCACACATTATCAAAGGTGATCTCCTCATCATTTGAAAGCTTACCCTCCCCATCTTGAACCACAATGTCCTCATTGTCCTTAGGTGCAACTCTCGGTGGTAGCTCCTTCCCATTTCGTAAGGTAATGGCGTTTGCATACTCTTTGGGATTCTGCTCACACTTGCCCGGTAAGCTGTTCTGACCGCTTGTACTAGCCTTTCCTTTCTCTAACTGCTTGATCTTGTTGTTCAGATTGGTTATCTGTGTTGAGACATCAGTAAGAGAAGAATCTAGTCGGTTGTTCATCTCAGCAAACTTCTGGTTAGTTGAAGCTTGACCTTGAAGTTGCTTGCTTGTACCGTATCTTGAGGTTGGGGTTGCATCTGTTGTTGTTGTGGAACAAAGCCGGAAGGAAACATAGGAGTGTAGCCTTTGTTGCCTTGCTGTTGCTGCTGAACCTGGAAGTTTGATAACAGATTTCTTGGTACGCAATGCATGCAAGAGAGGTTATCAAACTCAAATGCAACACTGAGATGTAGTATAGCATGCAAGTGAGGTATCAATCCACACCAAGGAGTAGGAAGTTCACTAAGAATGCAATGGATGAGCAAAGCTAATCAAATTATGAAAATGATTGGTAAATTCAAGGAAAACTAAATGCAAGTATCAAATGCAAAGAAAAACAATTTTAAAATCTATGGAAGAGGGTTAACTACCACTAGGAACAAGCAGAAAGTCTAAAATGCAAGGCTATTCAAAACTAAAAATCGATCTCGTCTAACAACTTAAGATGATGAATGATACGATAAACTAATGAACAAGATGCGAACTTCATGATGACAGAATGATAAAAAGAGATTTGAAACACTAAGAAAGAGGGTCTAGGGTTGAGAATCATATTCATGGGTCTCGAAGATTAAAGCTTGGTTTGAAAACCTTTAGATCTACTCCTTCAGGAGGTTTCCCTAAGCATTGAAAACAAAACAAGAACCATCCATGGCATGTGGTATGCTTCACTTCTCCAATCTCTTCTCCAAACAAATGGCGTTTGGTGGATGAAGAGATCGAAGAGCAAGAAACACAGATTTCAAATGTTGACCTAACTAACCCCCTAAACAACCATGGCATGTGGGAAAGGAAGGATTAGCCTCTAGGATCTGATTTTCCAGGACATCTGAATCCTCACAAGGTAGGACAACCTTTGGATCATAGAGATCTTGGCGTGAGAGTCTCTAAGCCTTAAATACTCAAGATCCTAGAAGAGAAGGTAATGAAGAACAAAAAAACACAAAGCTTTAAACCTCTTAAACCCTTTTGAATCTCCTCAACCCCAAAACCCGAAACGACTACTCACTACTCATATTTAAGAACGAAGCAATAGCGATAAACAGAAAGCTAAGCATGATTAACAATGCGATTAAGGAAAACTTGCTTAATATTAAAATGATTCAAAGTTCAAAAACTGAAAAAGCTCAAAGCATTCAACAATGGCGATTGCCTAAGGTAGAGAGAAAAACAGAAAAAGACAGAATGAAAGTTGTGAAAGCGAATGGCTGCCTTTGCCAAAAATGGCTAAACCGCAAATGGTCCCCCCTTCGGTACAGGCCAAACCCAGCTGGACAGATAAGGTTAGTCCAGGATCGACTTGGGTCACTTGATCTCTGACTTGATCTTCTCTTGGATCGGATGACTTCGGTCGATCTCTTAGTCGATCTCGTGTTGATCGGGTTGGAAGCTCGATCTGGTTCTCGATCTGCATGGCGTCATTTACGTTCGTACTCCCAATCGATCTCCCCTCTCGATCTTGATCTCGATCCTTCCTCTTGAATCGACTATGTGTACTCGATCTTCTGGTCGATCTCATCTAGATCGACCTGCCTTGCTCGATCCGCTACTCGATCTCGGGTCCTTAGCTGAGTGGTTGAGTTCTCCAAGCATCTATAAACTTACTCACGAGCCTTGGTACGTCCACGAATCCTCCAAAGCTGCAAAGTATCCGAAAACAACCTGAATGTGATGGAGAATGCAAAAAATATACGAATGCTAATGCTAAAGTACTCTAGGACCTAAAATGGTGCAAACTAGCCTAATATGCAAGGTAAATGCATGAGAAACTATCTTATATGCATGCAAAATACACGAAATATACAGTAATATCAACTCCCCCAAACTTGCCTTTTGCTTGCCCTCAAGCAAACAAAATTCAATAAGGAAGAGAGGTTTTAAATACGGGGGTTTAAGCTTCTTGCAAATGTGCTTTTCAAATGAATCACTTCAATGGTCCTAGTTCTTAACTCTAAGATGCAATGCACACACTCATACTCCAAAGAACTTAGCCATACTCATCACATAATCAATTTTAAATCATGACTCTCATATTCCAAACAACCAAAGAATCCTATCCTTTAACATTCATTAACATTAGAACCGTGAATCACACTTATGCATTTTAAAGCCGAACACATTTGGTTAAGGATACAGGCTATGTGATTAGAATGATCCCATTTAAAAGGGTTTTATAATGCAAAGGGTTTTTCTCAAAAAAGGTATGAACTTATGCATAATGCTAAAGGTAAAGGCAATTGATGCATACATGACTAGACTCTCATCTACCCATATACACTAACAATGATCCTAAAACCCCTCTCATTTCATTTCTTTTCAGCTCACTCACCTTCCTAGATGCTACCCTTATCAACAAAGCAGTTCGCTTAGCAAAATCCCAGATAAAAACATAATCTCAAACTCTTTGGCTAGTGGAAAGGCATTAAAACAAATTAGCTTTTTTCTACTCTCATTGATAGCTCTCTACTTATTATATATATATTTTTTATTTTTATTTTATTTTATTTGGCACTTAGGCTCTTTTCTTTTCTTTCTTTTTCTTTTCTTTGAGAGCTATCTTCTGAATTACAATAAAGCTTTTCATTTTAAAACATTTAGCCTTCCACTTAAAACCTTTTTCAAACACTTCAAACACCAAACTCTTTTTGAAACCGAGAACAAGTAAGTGAAAGAAACAATCCCCATGAACCCCAAACCTAATCCTAGGCCTAATACTAGCTTTAAAATGCAATGCTAGAATCAATATGAAAGCCTAATCATGTCGCCTAAACTTAACACTTTATGCCAAGTTCAAACCGAAAAGAGGCCTCACAATGATATCACACAAAAACATATGGCTAGAAAGGAAGGTAAGGGTAATGGTGGGAGTTCTACTTAGGCTCACAAAAGAGTGGTGAAAGGAGGAAGAGAGCCTAAATATGTATATGATCCATGAGTTCATTTTCAAATGCATAAGTATAATAATTGAAGATCAGATTAAGGTTCTCACTTATTAGGACAAGATTCAGTTCATGAATGTTCAAGTCAAGTCACGAAAATCAAAACACATGATCCAAGTATGGTAAGAGCTTACTTTCAAAGAGTGTACAATGCATTAAAGAACTACTAAATAGAGCTTTGAAACAATTCATGAGCTTAAAACGCCTTTTAAAGAAAAATTTAACCCCTTATGCAAATGTAAACAACCTAGATGCTTAAAAATTCTAGACTCAATCCTAAAATGTTTAACAAAGTGAATGCAACTACATGAATTTTTTTGAAAATTTTTAAAGATTTTACCAATTTTTTTGTTCTTTTTTATGCCTTAGATGCAATGAAGACTCAAGGGATGCAAACAGAAAATAAGAAGAATGAAAACAATGTCAAATAACACACACACTCCCCCAAACTTGAATGACACCGTCTCGGTGGCAAACAAATTCAAAGGACTTCGAACATAAAGCAAAAACAAAGAAAGCATGTGTGGTATATATAAGGGACGGTTGTTGGTACCTCAGAGCTAAGAAGTGTTGGAACTTGAGGACGTTCCAGACCTCTTGCTCATTGTTGGGGTCTCGTGGGCTACTCCTTTACCCTTGTCCATTGCAGCTCCTTCATGAACCGAGTGGCGTGCAGGTTGAGCTGTTGTTTGTGGCTCACGTATCTCAATGCCTCCCGTGGATCTTCTTCTCTTCTCGGGCTGCTCGACCTCTTCGCTTATAGCCTTCTTAGGTGAGCTCCCTTGAAGCGCCTTAACGTTCTTGGCAAGCTTCTTGATGACTTTGCTTTGCCATTTGTTGATTTTCCTTTGCATCTCCACAACAGAACCAAGGAACTTCTCGGTCTTAGTCTGCGGCTCAAAGTCAACCTTGGGGAGAACAAAGCTCTCGGGCAACTCATCATCAGAAGCAGGAGACTCTAATCGTGGGTGAGCAGCTAGTGCTAAAACAGCTGTTCCTCGTAAAGGCGCAAAACACTCCTCTACACTCGGAAAGAACTCCACATTGCCAACTCCTTCAAGCTCCGTTTCCACTTTGTTAGGCAAGATGCACACTCGCTTCTCGTTCTCTGCATCAATGTACAAGTAGGCGAAGAAACCCTCCGCTGGCGTGCGTCCCAAGCTGTCCGTGTTCCTCAGGTATATCTCATCCATGAAGGCTCTTTCCGGAACAGGAGTGAAGTCTTGAAGTGGTACGCCGGCTTGCACAAACAATGGCGTGAGGAAGCCTCCAATAAGCGACGAGCTTGCCTTACACCGCAAGGCATATGCCTTGTACTTCACCAATGAGGCTGCCAGGATACACCCGTAGTTCCCATCGTCGCCGAGCTCATCCTCCATTGGCTCGTCATTCTCCTTAAGATCACACACGAGGTGCTTCTTGACCTTCTCCTTCCTGTGCTGTCTCTTCTCTCGTTCTTTTGGGGGCCATAGTACCTGCAACAAGTTTCTCAAACAAGAGAATGAGCAAAGGCGGCGAATATTGAGAGAAAGAGTAAGCAAGAAAGAAAAAGTTTTAACTAATGCCCTAGAATTTTGGGGAATTTATAAAAATTCTAGCAAGATAATAGAAAAAGGAATCTGGAGATAGAATAAAATCAAGAAGTTTTCCTAATATCTAGCTAGTTTTAAAAAATCGCTAAACCCCTAACATCTATTATTCAAACAATGCAAAGAAAAGGAAATTTTCCTAAAGATTTAAAACGAAAACACGAAAAATACCTTTGCAAAGTTTTGAAAGAAGATGCTGTTGACCTTTAGGAAGAAAAATCATGCTCTCTTTTTGCTTTAAAACTCTCGAAACACAAATAATGAGAGAGAGTGTGTTTGAAAATATAAAGGCCAACAAAATTCTAAAACCATGGGCAAGATTTAGTGGTTTCTTACAAAAGGCTTGGTCAAAGCACATCTTTCATGGTCAAAGATTCCTGCCTTGACCAAGATTTGAATTTAAAAACAGGAGGGAAAGAAGTAAAGAGGAAAAAAAAAATTGTTACCTCGGCACGAGATCGAGTCCATTTGGTTGATCTAGGACTCGATCTCATGCCCATAATGGTTAGGATCGAGAGGTTTGATCGATCAGGGACTCGATTCAATTTGCATCGAGTCTTAGATCGACTGCCCCTCTCGTTCCTTTACTTTTGGTCAACCAGGCATTGGTCCTTGGTTCGAGCTACATGATCGATCTGAGGGTCGATTTGGCTTAGCTCGAGTGGCAGATCGAGTAGACTATTCGATATATCTTTGAGAATCAAGTGACTCGGTCGATCTACCCCTCGTTTGCTTTTCAAGCTAAACGTATAGTGTTTATCCTCTCGTGATCGACCGTTCCACTCGATTTGTCTACTCGATCTCGTCTAGATCGACTAACTCCTCTCAATTCTCCGACTCGATCTAGTACAGATCGAGTCAGGATTAGTCGATCTAGCACTCGATCTATAGCCTATTCTTAATCCTTCTGGCCTCTTTTGGACTCCAAGATCACGCCTAACAATCCCTTATCCATTCACCTACACACTTAAAAATTAAAATCATAAAATTGAAGTAGAAATAGATCAAAAATATGTACAAGCTAGACATGGGAATGCCTCCCAAGTGCGCTTTCTTTAACGTCTTTAGCTAGACTTTACTTGGTTTAGGCCTGAGGGGGGTCTTGAAGAAGCTCGGATGTGCTCTCCTTGCTGCAATCACTGGCCAGGTAAGGCTTAACTCTGTGCCCATTTGATAACAAGATTTTTCTTAGGTGTGATGCTATGCAACAGGAGGTTATCAAAAATCAAGCAGCATACAGTTGTAGCACAATGCAAGAGGAATCAATCCAATCCTAAAAGCTAGAAAGTGCAAAGAGAATGCAAGGGCAGTGTAAAGCTAAGCAAATGACAAGCGATTTTGTGAAAATCCTAAAAATTATATGTAGCAACCAAATAGAATGCAAAACTATTTTAAAAATACCAGAGATGATCAAACTACCACTAGGAACAAACATAATGATTAAAATGCAAAGCTATGAATTTATAAAAATCGACTAGTGGATCAACCACGGAATCGACCACTAGATCGAGCAACAACGATCGATCTCGTCTAAAAATGCAAGTGCAGCGAAACTAATGACCAGGATGCGACGAGTATCAAGCAAATGTTTAACGAAGATGTTAGAATGCTAAGAAAGAAGGGTCTGGGTTGAGATTCATGGTCAGGGGTTTCAAAGGTCCGAGATTGGGTTGAAAACTTTAGATCTACTCACTTTGTGAGATTCTCTAAGCCTTGAAAACAAACAAGATCCATCTGTGGCTTGCGATATGGATCACTCCTTCATCCTCTCCTCCAAACCCATGGCGTTTGGTGGAAAGAGAGGTTGAAGGGCAATGAACTTTGATTTCAAAAACATGGCTTAACTAGTCCCCTAAACTACCATGGCGTTTGGGAAAGGGTAACTAGTCTCTAGGATGTGATTTTCAGAGATCTCTGGATCCTGTCAAGGTAAGAGACCTCTCTGATCATAAAGATCTTGGCGTGAGACTTTTTAAGCCTTAGGAACTCAACATCCTAGAAGAGAAAGCTATTAAGAACGAGAAAACAACAAACTTGAAAACCCTTTAGACCCTGTGAATCCTCTCAACCCGGAAACCCAAATGAAACTACTCGCTACACATGGAAATAACTGAAATAAGCATGAACGATAAACTCATAAACATAAAAACGATTGATTAAGCTTAAAATATCAAGATTCAAAGAAAAAGCTCTAAGGTCTAACAATGGCGTATCGTCTCAAAACCAGAGAGAAAAAAGCATAAAAAGATCAGAATGAAAAGTGTATGGGAAAAGATCATCGCCGCCTTCCCAAAGTAGGCCAAACAGCTCGATGGTCCCCCCCTCGCTAGCGGCCAAAAATGGTTGAAAGAATTGAGATCGACCTCGAGATCGAGCATGCTGCTCGATCATCTTCGGACATCGTGTCTTCAACTCGATCTGTGTCTCGATCTTCTCCGGTGGATCGAGTGTTGCATCCGATCTTGGTATCGATCTTCGGCGGATGGAGTGGTAGACTCGATCTGGCTCTCGCTCCGCATGGCGTCATTTACGTCCGTACCACTTGATCGATTGCTTTACTCAATCTGTGTCTCGATCAGATTCCTTGGATCGGAAGGAATACTCGATCTTCTGGTCGATCTCATCTAGATTGACCGGCCGTGCTCGATCTGCTCCCCGATCTCTGGTCTTTAGCAAACATCCGATGTTCCCACGAATCTCCACACTAGCCTCAGCACGTCCACGAACCTCCACGACTCCAAAGTAGCCAGAAACAACCTGAATATGATGCAAAATGCAAGGAACATGCGTATGTGGGTGCAAGAATGCTCTAGGACCTAAAGTGATGCAATCTAGCCTAAAGTGTGATGTAAGTGCATGAAAAGCTAACTTATATGTATGCAAAATACATGCAATATGCAGCAATATCAACTACCCCAAACTTACTTCTTGCTTGCCCTCAAGCAACATAAAATAAGAAAGGAAGAGAGGTTTTAGAACAGACGGGGGTTTAAGCTTCTTGCCAATGTGCCTTTCAAATGAATCAATCTCAATGTCCTAGTTACTAGTTCTAAAATGCAATGTGCATACTCATACTCCAGAGAACTTAGCCATACTCATCACACAAAGAAATTCAGATCATGACTCTCCTATTCCTAACAATCAAAGAAACTCATCCTTTAACATTCATTATTATCCGAACCATGAATCAAACTTATGCACTTTAAAGCAAAACACATTTGGATAAGGGTGCAGGTTATGAGCATAGAATAATATCATTTGAAAAAGGTTTTTAATTAAAACAAGGTTTTTTCTCAAAAAATAGTAAGAACTTTATGCATAATGCTAAAGGTGAAGGCAATTGATGCATACATGATCAGATTCTCATCTACCCATGTAAACTAACAATAATCCTAAACCCCTCTCATTTATTTTCTTTTAAGCTTACTCACCACTAAGAATCTACCCTTTTCTCAAAGCAAAAGCTTAGCAATCTCCAAAACAAAACAGAAATCATTTTAACTCATTTAGGTTAGTGAAAAGGTTTTGAAAATACTTAGCTCTTTATATTTTTCTTATTGATAGCTCCCTTTATTTTTTTTTTCTTTTTTTTTCTTTTATTTTGGCACTTAGGCTCTTTTCTTTTCTCTTTATTATTATTTTTTTTATATATTTTTTTTTACGAGAGCTATCTTCTGAAATTATTAGAGCATAAACAATTCTAAACACAAACCTTTCACTTAAAACCTTTTTCTTACTTCAAATACCAAACTATTTTGAAATCGATAGCATGAAAGCAACCCCAATGATCCCCCAAACTTATCCTAAGCCTACATCTAGCGTCAAAATGCAAAGCTAGCAGTCATATGAGAACCTAATCATGTCGCCTAAACCTAACACTTTATGCTAAGTTCAAACCGGAAAAAGGCCTTACAATGATGTCACTCAAGAAAGCTTGGCTTCAAAGAAAGGTAAGGGTCAAGGTGGGAGTTCTACTTAGGCTCACAAAGAGTGGTGAAAGGGAGAAGAGAGCCAAAATATTTTTGAATCCATGTGTTCATTTTCAAATGCATAAGGATGATCATTAAAATTTCAGATTAAGGTTTTCACTTATGAGGACAAGTTTCAAATCATGAGAGTTAAATTCAAGTCACGAAAATCATAGCAAGTGATCCAGGCATGGTAAGAACTTACTTTCAAAGTATGAGCAAAGCATTAGAGAACTACTAACTAGGGCATTGAAACAATTCATGAGTTTAAAACACCTTTTTAAGAAAAACTCTAACCCCTTATGCAAATGTGAACAACCTAGATGCTTTGAAATTCTAGACTCAATCCTAAAATGCTTAACAAGATGAATGCAACTACATGAATTTTTGTGAAAATGTTTAAAAATTTTACCAATTTTTCATGCAATGAAGACTCAAGGATGCTAAAAGGAAAATAAGATCAGAAAACACATGTTAAACCACACACATACTCCCCCAAACTTGCTTGACACCGTCCCGGTGGCAAACAAATTCAAAGGAGCACCAAAACACAAAGAAAAAAGAAGCAAACATGAGTGGTATGTACAATGGAAGAAGGTTGTTACCTCGGGTCTAGTCTCGGCTGGAACTTGAGGATGTTCCAGAGGAGCTAGATACTACGGCTTTTCCTTTGGAGCCTGGCTCTTGAAGAGAGAGACGCGCCGGTTGAATGTTGCTGCCTTGAGTCTCACGGATGACAACTCCATCGGTTGAAAGCCTCCTCTTCTCGGGTTGTTGAACCTCTTCACTTGCAGCTTTCTTAGGCGAGCCTTCTTGAAGCGATTTGACCTTCTTGGCAAGTTTCTTGAGCATTTTTCCTTGCCATTTGTTGATTGTCCTTTGCATCTCCACAACAGATGCTAGGAACTTCTCCGTTTTTGTTCTCAGCTCGAAATCTATCTTGGGAACGGTGTAAGCCTCGGGCATCTCATTTTCCGTGGCTGGGGACTCAGACCTTGGACGTGGAGCAATCGCTGGGACAGGCGTTCCTCCTAGAGGAGCAAAGCACTCTTCTACGGTTGGCAAGAACTCGATGTTCCCAACACCAAGCAGCTCGGTCTCGTCCTTGTTTGGTAGGATGCACACTCTCTTCTCATGTTCGTCGTCGATGAAAAGATAAGCGTAGAACCCTTCTGCTGGCGTGCGTCCCAAGCTGTCAGTATTCCTCATGTAGATCTCATCCATGAAAGCTCTAGCCGGGACGGGTGTGAAATCGTGTATATGTACGCCGACTAGTATGAACAGAGGAGTGAGGAAACCGCCAATGAATGAAGAGCTTGACTTGCACCGCAAGGCATATGCCTTGTACTTCACTAAAGAGGCAGCAACTACGCATCCATAGGTCACATCATCACCGAGTTCATCCTCCATAGACTCATCATTCTCCATCGGATCACACAACAAATTCTTCACGCCTTGGAACAAGAAGTAAAGCTCGGTCTTCGTGACCGTGGGAGCAACTGACCGTCCGCTGAATATGTTGGCGATTAGCTTCAAGGTGTACCTCAGCACCGGGCTTCTCACTCTCTTGATTTTGGCGGTGTTGGCCTTGTAGTCTTCGTTGCTGATCAGGTCCCAAAAATCGTTTGCTCGCGTGAAGGAGGGGAACTTTATCTTGGTGGCGGCTGCGTTGAGAACATATGCTTGACACAGTTCGGGGATTGAGAGGCTGAAAGCTTGACGTCCAACATTGAAAGAGAGACGGCCTTGTGAAGGAACAGGGGCGCTAGGGTTCTCGTAACGGAACTCCAATGTGGCAAGGAAGTCTATTGTCACTTCTGGAATGGTTGGGGAATCCATTCGTGACAGACATCTTAGGACAATGTTCTTGAGGAGCTGGTCGAAATCTCCGAGGATCCCTAGCTTGAACAGCAGCTCCCGGTCTACAAACTTAGTAGGCTCGAACCAAAGCCTTTCCAGCCACTTCTTATCCCTTTTCTCATCCTTACTCCATCGAACCTTTTCTTGAATAGCTACCTCCTGACCTTCTCCCTCTTGTGCTGTCTCTTCTCTCGTTCTCTTGGGGGCCATTGCACCTGAAACAAAGTTCACGAGCAAAGCTATAAGCGAATATGCGATATGTTGAGAGAAAGAGAGAAGCAAGAAAGAAAGTCGATAGCTAATACCCTAGAATTTTGGGAAATTTATAAAAATAATATAGCAAAATAATAGAGAATCAAATCTAGAGATACTAGAAAATCCAGAATTTTTCCTATTATTAAGCTAAATTTAAAAATTCAAAACCGCCCTAGTATCTAAAACAATCAATTGCGAGATAAAAGGAGATTTTCCAAAAGATTTTCTAAAAAAAAATCCGAAAAAACTTTGCAAGGATTGTTAAGAATGCTTGTTGGTCTTTGAAAAATAAATATCTCACACTCTCTTTACTCAGAAGCTCGAGAAAACAAGAATGAGAGTGTGAAGGTGGTTGAAAACATTTAAAGACCAACAAATCAAAACTATGGGGGAGAGAAATGGTTTTCTGACAAAAGTCTTGGTCAATGCACATCTTTCATGGTCAAATATGCTTGCCTTGACCAAGTTTTGAATTCAAAAACTGGAGGGAAAAAGTAAAGGAGGGAAATGAAAATGTTACCTTGGCACGAGATCGAGTCCCTTTGGTCGATCTAGGACTCGATCTCATGCCCATAATGGCTTGGATCGAGAGGGTTACTCGATTTAGGACACGATTCTATTTGAATCGAGTCGTGGATCGATTGGCTCTCTCGTTCCTTGAGTTTTTGAAATCGCGACTAAGTCCTCGTGATCGAGCCATGCTATCGATTCAGGGGTCAATTTAGCTTGGATCGAGTGGCGGATCGAGTTGACTAATCGAAACATTTTTGGATCGATCGATCTAAAATCCAAGAATTTCCCGAGACATTTTAGATCGAGTTCGTCACTTGATCTGTCTACTCGATCTCGTCTAGATCGACTGGCTC
Organism: Thlaspi arvense; assembly: GCA_911865555.2. Classification (NCBI taxonomy): domain Eukaryota; kingdom Viridiplantae; phylum Streptophyta; class Magnoliopsida; order Brassicales; family Brassicaceae; genus Thlaspi; species Thlaspi arvense. The sequence goes on from OU466860.2 coordinate 21,956,957, forward strand.
CTCTCGATTCACCAGCCCGATCTAGCAAAGATCAAACCAGGATGAGTCGATCTAGCACTCGATCTCTAGCTTATACTCCATTTTGAACTCGGATCATGTCCTGCGTCTCTCACACTTTTTCCTACACACTCATAAGACAAAAACATAAAACTGGAAAAGAAATAAAGTAAAAATGTGTACAAGATATTCATGGGAATGCCTCCTAAGTGCGCTTTCTTTAACATCTATAGCTAGACCTTACTTGGTTTAGGCAGATGGTGGGTCTTGGAGAAGCATTGAGGTGCTCTCCTTGTCAAATGCACTCGCCATGTATGGCTTAACCCTGTGTCCGTTCACTGTAAATGCACTCCCACTCTTGCCGACCAACGTGACAGCTCCGTAAGGTAATACTTCCTTGATTTCATACGGACCGCTCCACCGTGACTTCAGCTTCCCTGGAAAGAGCTTGAGCCTCGAGTTGTAAAGCAGCACCAAACTCCCTTCCTTAAGCTCCTTAAGCACCAGTTTCTTGTCATGAGCAGCCTTGGTACGCTCCTTGTAGATCCTAGCGCTTTCGTAAGCGTCCAGCCTTAGCTCATCAAGCTCGTGCAACTGGATCAACCGCTTCTCCTGAGTCGTCTTCAGATCAAAATTCAATCGCTTCACAGCCCACAACGCCCTATGTTCCAACTCAACAGGAAGATGACACCCTTTACCGTAGAGAAGAGTGAAAGGAGTGGTACCAATAGGCGTTTTGAAAGCAGTCTGGTATGCCCACAAAGCATCATCCAACTGTTCTCTCGAGTATCGCCTTGATCTGACGGTTAGAGACTTCCACTTGGCCACTCGTTTGAGGATGGTAAGGCATAGCTACCTTATGCTTCACGCCATACATCTTTAGCAGATTCTCAAACAGCTTGTTGATGAAATGGCTCCCTCCGTCACTTATCACCACCTTGGGAACTCCAAACCTTGGGAAATAATGCTCTTAAAGAGCCTGATCACCATCTTAGAGTCGTTTGTTGGGGAAGCAATGGCCTCAACCCACTTAGAGACGTAGTCAACAGCCACTAGTATGAACTTGTTGCCGTATGATGAAGGAAATGGCCCCATGAAGTCTAGGCCCCACGCGACAAAGACGTCTACCTCAAATATGGGAACTTGGGGTATCTCGTTCCTCTTAGTAATATTCCCTGCTCTTTGACATGCCTCGCAGCTCATCACGAACTCATGGGTGTCTTTGAAGATGGACGGCCACCAGAAGCCGGCTTGTAAGACCTTAGTGGCGGTTTTGAATGAAGCAAAATGCCCTCCATACAAAGATCCGTGGCAATGAAAGATGATATCTCTTGCTTCCTCCTTTGTCACGCATCTTCTCTATAGGCTATCTACTCCTCTCTTGTATAAATAGGGGTCATCCCAATAGTAGTGGCTCACGTCTCTCATTAACTTCTTCCTATGGTAGTTGTCAAGATGCGACGGCTCTTCCCCACATGCCAAGTAGTTCACAATATCCGCATACCAAGGGAGATCCTCCTACTTGAAGCTCAGAACTTCCTTAAACTGCCCCTTTAAGCTCCCACAAACAGCCGTAGTGATTGCCATGAGTTGTTCCTCGGGGAGATAATCGTCTAAAGGAAGAGACTCGTTGATCCTTAACCGAGAGAGATGGTCAGCAACGCCGTTCTCTATCCCTTTCTTGTCCTTGATTTCCATGTCCAATTCTTGAAGCAAGAGGATCCATCTCAAAAGCCTAGGCTTAGTGTCCTTCTTGGAATAGATATAACGCAAAGCTGCGTGATCCGTGTAAACTATGGTCTTGGAACCCACGAGGTAAACCCTGAACTTCTCAAAGGCGAATACAACCGCCAATAGCTCCTTCTCAGTAGTGGTGTACCTCGTTTGCGTGTCATCCAAGGTTTTGAAGAATAGTATATCACGTGCAGCTTCGTATCCTTCCTTTGGCCTAGAACGGCTCCTACGGCGCAGTCACTAGCATCACACATAGTCTCGAAGGGTAGTGTCCAGTCCGGTGCTTGAACTATAGGCGCGGATACTAAGGCCTCCTTGATGGTCACGAAAGCTTGCAAACACTCCTCATCAAAGACGAAATCAGCCTCCTTGCACAACAGCCGAGTGAGAGGGCGTGCAATCTTAGAGAAGTCTTTAATGAAGCGCTTGTAGAAGCCGGCGTGTCCCAAGAAGCTTCTCACCCCTTTGATGTTAACTGGCGGCTCAAGGTTTGTCATCACATCAATCTTTGATATGTCGACTTCAATACCCTTCTCTGATATCTTATGTCCAAGCACGATCCCCTCCTTAACCATGAAATGGCATTTTTCCCAATTAAGTACCAAGTTTGTCTCCTCACAACGCTTTTGTACCCTGCAAAGATTCAACAAACAAGCAGAAAAGGATGCACCATAGACCGAGAAGTCATCCATACACCGCTGAAACGTAGGCGGTGCGTTACACAACCCGAATGGCATCCTTCGATACGCGAAGGTGCCATAAGGGCATGTAAAGGTCGTCTTCTCCTGATCATTTGGATGGATTGGTATTTGGAAAAAAACCATTATATCCATCAAGAAAGCAATAGTAGGGGTGATTAGCAAGTCTTTCAAGCATTTAATCAATAAAAGGTAAGGGAGAAGGATCCTTTCTAATAGAAAGATTAAGCTTCCTATAATCAATACACATACGGTGTCCAGTAATAGTCATAGTAGGTATAAGCTCATCTTTGTCATTCTTAACGACCGTGATCCCTCCCTTCTTAGGCACCACATGTACGGGAGAAACCCACGTGCTGTCACTTATGGGATAGATCACGTCGGCCTCTAAAAGCTTAAGAATCTCCTTCTTAACAACCTCTTTCAAATTTGTATTCAAGCGCCTTTGATGTTCTATAGAAGAGGCGTGCTCATTATCCAAGTGAATCCTATGAGTGCAAAGCATTGGTGAAAGGCCTTTGATGTCACTTAGAGAGTACCCAATGGCCTTCCTATACTTTCTCAACTCAGTTAAGAGCGATTGCAACTCATCAGCACTCAAGTTTTCATTCACAATCACAGGATAGGTTTCGTTAAGCCCTAAGAAAGCATACCTTAGCCCTTTTGGGAGATCCTTAAGGTCCACCGTTGGGGCTAACAGCTCGCTCCAATCATCTTCGTGGCTGTTGCTGTTGTTTTCCTCCTTAGAACCCCAGACATGGCCCTTGAGGCTGCTTTCTCCAACCGCTATCCCTTCTGAAATCGAGTTGTCAGGTCGATCTTGCTCTCGATGTCGTCTAGATCGAGCAGTTTCGCTCGATTTACTCACTCGATTTAATGTGGATCGAGTGAGGGATCGAGACGTTGAGTCGATCTCCGGATGGGACCCCAAACTGATCAGAAGGCCTTTCTCGATCTTGGACTCGATTGTTTTCCTGGATCGACCACCCTCCTCGATCTGACTGTCGATTTCTGCACCGGATCGAGTTGTGCTCTCGATTGTCTTGTAGATTTGACCTCAGGATCGAGTAATGTCGTCGATCTTGGAGTCGATCTCTAGGCAAACGCCTACATCTTCAAGCACAACCTTCTTCGAATAAAGCAAATTGAAGTACTCTTGAGTCCTCTGATCCCCATAACAAAACTTTCCTGGCTCCTTAGTCAGTGCCAGCTTCAAATGATCTTCCTGAGCCAACTCTTCCAGCAACTCATCCGCTAAAGCATCCAACGTCTCAATGTAGAAAGCTTGCCCTTCTATCGTAGGCTTCTTCAAAACCTCATTGATATCGAAGTCTAGCCTTATATCTTTACCAAAGTGCAAGGCAATCTTCCCGTTCTTGACGTCTATTATGGCTCCGGCGGTGGCTAAGAAAGGTCTACCGAGAATGAGTGGATCCTTTGGTTCTTCATCCATTTCCAACACAACGAATTCTGTAGGCACGTTTACTCCACTGATCTTCACTGGCAAGTCCTCAAGAAATCCCACGGGTAACCTCACACTTCTGTCAGCTAGTACCAACGAGATTATGCAATCCTTGAAACGGGTATACCCAAGCTTCTTTGCCACAGAATGAGGCATTAGATTTATGCTAGCTCCGAGATCAGAAAGGCAACTCTTTAACTCCAAAGGACCTAAAGCGCAAGGTATAGTGAAGCTTCCAGGATCTCCCAACTTTTTAAGGTCTATTTCCTTGTGTATCACAGCACTACAATCCTCACTTAGAACAAGCACTTCCTTGCTTTCCTTATTCTTCTTCACGAGAGTGTCTTTGAAGAATTTGGCACGTTTAGGCATCATTGCAAGGCAGTCGACGAGAGGTAGCTTGATTTCTACGTCCTTAAGATGCTTCTCAAACAAGACTCTATGCTTCTCTATGAGTTGCTTCTTGAAACGGCCAGGAAAAGGTAGCTTAGGTACATACGGTGGAGGTACATAAGCATCCTTCTCCTTAGTAGTTTGCTCCGCTTTCTTCTCAACAACCGCTTTGTCTCCTCTTTTTGGCCCTTGAATCCAGACATTTTCAAAGTTGATCTCATCATCAGCTGAAAGCTTACCCTCCCCCTCTTGAATTACAACGTCCTCGTTGTTCTTTGGAGTCACCGTAGGTGCAAGCTCGTTTCCGCTTCTTAACGTGATGGCGTTGGCATATTCCTTAGGGTTCTGCTCACACTTGCCCGGTAGGCTATTCTAACCACTTGTACTCGCCTTTCCCTTCTCTAGCTGCTTGATCTTGTTGTTTAAGTTGGTGATCTGAGTAGAGAAGTCAGTGAGAGACGAGTCTTAACGAGTGTTCATTTCGGCAAACTTCTGGTTTGTAGAGGCTTGCCCTTGAATCAATTGTTGGAACATAGCTTGGACAGAATCAACTTGTTGTTGCATCGGTTGTTGCTGCTGAGGTACAAAGCCCGGAGGGTACATTGGCGTATAACCCTTGTTTCCTTGCTGTTGTCCTTGGAAGTTGTTCTGCCCTTGCCCTTGGAAGCCACCACTCGGCTGCAAACCTTTGTTGTATGGTACGAAAGGTTTTGCTTGCTGAGCAGGGTACACTTGATCCTTAGGGTTTGCTACATTGGTGCTGCGGTATGAGAGATTGTTGTTCTGTTTATAGCCTTGTGAATAGCCTTGAGGTTTGTAGTTGTTTTGACCCGCCACCCAATTGGCTTCTTCCTGGCTCAACTCAAGCTCCTCTTGGCTTTCATCCGCTTCACCAACAAAGTGAACATGCTTCTGATTTGCCAAAACCAACTTGTCAATCTTCTCGTGTAATGATTTCAACTCTTTCTTGTGAGACTCTAGCTCAGAACCTCACGGTGCACGGTCATAATCTTCACCATAGTTGTCGTCACTTAGTGCTAAGTTCTCAATCAGCTCCATGCCTTCTTCTACCTCTTGACCAAGGAAGTTTCCCTTACTAGCCGTGTCAAGCAACAAGCGAATCTTTGATGAAGCTCCTCGGTAGATATTGCTTAGAAGAGTCTCTTCGCTGAAGTCGTGGTGAGGACATTGGATAGTATAGTCCTTGAACCGTTCCATGGCTTCATTGAAAGTGTCATTGTTCCTTTGTGTGAAGCCGCTGATTTCGCTTCTTAGCCTTGCCGTTCTGGTGCTAGAGAAGAATTTTGAGAGAAACGCCTTTTTACACTTGGCCCATGAGGTGATGATGCCTTGAGGAAGTGTTTTCTCCCAATGTCCAGTCTTCTCTCCAAGAGAGAATGGAAAGAGACGCAGCTTGAAAGCATCTTCGGATATGCCGCTTATCTTGATCATCCCACATACTTGTTCGAAGTTGTCAAGGTGTTCTAAGGGATCTTCCTATGCTAGCCCGTGAAACTTATTGTTTTGCACCATTGAGATGAAACTCGGCTTAATCTTGAAGTTGTTGTTTTGTACAGGAGGAGGAGTGATCCCAAACCTATTGTGATGAGTATTGGGAGCATCTCCGGCTCCTATGATCCTTGGGGGTCTAGCCGCGTGTTGGGGGTTTCAATTGCCCCTTCCCACTGCCCCGTGAGCTGTAGGAGGTCCCTCTGGATGCTCGTGTTCAGCCATAGCTTCAAAGTCAACCAAACCGTTTTGAACAATCTCCTCAAAAGCTCTAGCTTGTTCTCGTACTCTTCTTTGCCGTGAATGACCAAGTTGATGAATGTTGACCAAGGGTTAAAGTAGATTGTTGTCTCCCCTTGAACGAAGATTCATGTACCTGAAAGACACACGTTTGAGAGTAGAGAAATTAGTAACTTAAATAAAGTAAAGGCTTAGTCTGTACTAAACCCCAAATCTCTATGCTTTCTAACACTCCTAGAATGGCAACGGCGCCATTTGATAACAAGATTTTTCTTAGGTGTGATGCTATGCAACAGGAGGTTATCAAAAATCAAGCAGTATACAGTTGTAGCACAATGCAAGAGGAATCAATCCAATCCTAGAAGCTAGAAAGTGCAAAGAGAATGCAAGGGCAATGTAAAGCTAAGAAAATGACAAGCGATTTTGTGAAAATCCTAAAAACTATATGTAGCAACCAAATGGAATGCAAAACTATTTTAAAAATACCAGAGTTGATCAAACTACCACTAAGAACAAACAGGATGATTAAAATGCAAAGCTATGAATTTATAAAAATCGACTAGTGGATCGACCACGAGATCGACCACTAGATCAAGCAACAACGATCAATCTCGTCTAAAAATGCAAGTGCAATGACACTAATGACCAGGATGCGACTAGTATCAATCAAATGTTTAACGAAGATGTAAGGATACACTTAGAATCTACCCTTTTCTCAAAGCAAAAGCTTAGCAATCCCGAAAACAAAACAGAAATCATTTTAACTCATTTAGGTTAGTGAAAAGGTTTTGAAAATACTTAGCTCTTTATATTTTTCTTATTGATAGCTCCCTTTATTTTTTTCTTTTTTTTTTCTTTTCTTTTATTTTGGCACTTAGGCTCTTTTCTTTTCTTTTTATTATTATTTATTTATTATTTTTTTTATATATAATTTTTTGCGAGAGGTATCTTCTGAAATTATTAGAGCATAAGCAATTCTAAACACAAAACCTTTCACTTAAAACCTTTTTCTTACTTCAAATACCAAACTATTTTGAAATCGATAGCATGAAAGCAACCCCAATGATCCCCCAAACTTATCCTAAGCCTACATCTAGCTTCTCCGTTTTTGTTCTCGGCTTGAAATCTATCTTGGGAAGGGTGTAAGCCTCGGGCATCTCATTTTCCGTGGCTGGGGACTCAGACCTTGGACGTGGAGCAATCGCTGGGACAGGCGTTCCTCCTAGAGGAGCAAAGCACTCTTCTACGGTTGGCAAGAACTCGATGTTCCCAACACCAAGCAGCTCGGTCTCGTCCTTGTTTGGTAGGATGCAAACTCTCTTCTCATGTTCGTCGTCGATGAAAAGATAAGCGTAGAACCCTTCTGCTGGCGTGCGTCCCAAGCTGTCGGTATTCCTCATGTAGATCTCATCCATGAAAGCTCTAGCCGGGACGGGTGTGAAATCGTGTATATGTACGCCGACTAGTATGAACAGAGGAGTGAGGAAACCGCCAATGAATGAAGAGATTGACTTGCACCACAAGGCATATGCCTTGTACTTCACTAAAGAGGCAGCAACTACGCATCCATAGTTCACGTCATCTCCGAGTTAATCCTCCATAGACTCATCATTCTCTATCAGATCACACAACAAATGCTTCACGCCTTGGAACAAGAAGCAAAGCTCGTCCTTCGTGACTGTGGGAGCAACTGACCATCCGCTGAATGTGTTGGCTATCAGCTTCAAGGTGTACCTCAGCACCGGGCTTCTCACTCTCTTGATTTTGGCGGTGTTGGCCTTGTAGTCTTCGTTGCTGATCAGGTCCCAAAAATCGTTTGCTCGCGTGATGGAGGGGAACTCGATCTTGGTGGCGGCTGCGTTGAGACCATATGCTTGACACAGCTCGGGGATTGAGAGGCTGAAAGCTTGACGTCCAACCTTGAAAGAGAGACGGCCTTGTGAAGGAACAGGGCGCTAGGGTTCTCGTAACGGAACTCCAATGTGGCAAGGAAGTCAATTGTCACTTCTATAATGGTTGGGCAATCCATTCGTGACAGACATCTTATGCCAATGTTCTAGAGGAGTTGGTCGAAATCTCCGAGGATCCCTAGCTTGAACAGCAGCTCCCGGTCTACAAACTTAGTAGGCTCGAACCGAATCCTCTCCAGCCACTTCTTATACCTTTTCTCATCCTTACTCCATCGAACCCTTTCTTGAACAGCTACCTCCTGACCTTTTCCCTCTTGTGCTGTCTCTTCACTTGTTCTCTTGGGGGCCATTGCACCTGAAACAAAGTTCTCGAACAAAGCTATGAGCGAATATGCGATATGTTGAGAGAAAGAGAGAAGCAAAGAAGAAAGTCGATAGCTAATACCCTAGAGTTTTGAGGAATTTATAAAACCAATATAGCAAAATAATAGAGAATCAAATCTAGAGATACTAGAAAATCCAGAATTTTTCCTATTATTAAGCTAAATTTAAAATTTTAAAACCACCCTAGCATCTAAAACAATCAATTGCGAGATAAAAGGAGATTTTCCAAAAGATTTTCTCAAAAAAAATCCGAAAATACCTTTGCAAGGATTGTTAAGAATGCTTGTTGGTCTTTGAAAAATAAATATCTGGCACTCTCTTTACTCAGAAGCTCGAGAAAACAAGAATGAGAGTGTGAAGGTGGTTGAAAACATTTAAAGACCAACAAAACAAAACTATGGGGGAGAGAAATGGTTTTCTGACAAAAGTCTTGGTCAAGGCACATCTTTCATGGTCAAACATGCTTGCCTTGACCAAGTTTTGAATTCAAAAACTGGAGGTAAAGAGTAAAGGAGGGAAATGAAAATGTTACCTTGGCACGAGATCGAGTCCCTTTGGTCGATCTAGGACTCGATCTCATGCCCATAATGGCTTGGATCGAGAGGGTTACTCGATTTAGGACACGATTCAATTTGAATCGAGTCGTGGATCGATTGGCTCTCTCGTTCCTTGCGTTTTTGAAATCGTGACTAAGTCCTCGTGATCGTGCCATGCTATCGATTCAGGGGTCGATTTAGCATGGATCGAGTGGCGGATCGAGTTGACTAATCGATCTGTCTATAAGGGACTTTCCCGAGAGAAAATAGATCGATCGATCCATTTTTGGATCGATCGGTCTAAACTCCAAGAATTTCCCTAGACATTTTAGATCGAGTTCGTCACTCGATCTGGCTACTCGATCTCGTCTAGATCGACTGGCTGCTCTCGATTCACTAGCCCGATCTAGCAAAGATCAAACCAGGATGAGTCGATCTAGCACTCGATCTCTAGCTTATACTCGCCCCTTTCTTACTCCTTTTTGAACTCGGATCATGTCCTGCGTCTCTCACACTTTTTCCTACACACTCATAAGACAAAAACATAAAACTGGAAAAGAAATAAAGTAAAAATATGTACAGGATAGTCATGGGAATGCCTCCCAAGTGCGCTTTCTTTAATGTCTTTAGCTAGACCTTACTTGGTTTAGGCAGATGGTGGGTCTTGGAGAAGCATTGAGGTGCTCTCCTTGTCAAATTCACTCGCCATGTATGGCTTAACCCTGTGTCCATTCACTATACATGCACTCCCACTCTTGCCGACCAACGTGACAGCTCCGTAAGGTAATACTTCCACGATTTCATACGGACCGCTCCACCGTGACTACAGCTTCCCTGGAAAGAGCTTGAGCCTCGAGTTGTAAAGCAGCACCAAACTCCCTTCCTTAAGCTCCTTAGGCACCAGTTTCTTGTCATGAGCAGCCTTGGTACGCTCCTTGTAGATCCTAGCGCTTTCGTAAGCGTCCAGCCTTAGCTCATCAAGCTCGTGCAGCTGGATCAACCGCTTCTCCTGAGCTGTCTTCAGGTCAAAATTCAATCGCTTCACAGCCCACAACGCCCTATGTTCCAACTCAACAGGAAGATGACACCCTTTACCGTAGAGAAGAGTGAAAGGAGTGGTACCAATAGGCGTTTTGAAAGCAGTCCGGTACGCCCACAAAGCATCATCCAACTTCACTGCCCAATCTTTCCGAGTAGTCCCAACTGTTCTCTCGAGTATCGCCTTTATCTGACGGTTAGAGACTTCCACTTGGCCACTCGTTTGAGGATGGTAAGGCGTAGCTACCTTATGCTTCACGCCATACATCTTTAGCAGATTCTCAAACAGCTTGTTCATGAAATGGCTCCCTCCGTCACTTATCACCATCTTGGGAACTCCAAACCTTGGGAAATAATGCTCTTAAAGAGCCTGATCACCACCTTAGAGTCGTTTGTTGGGGAAGCAATGGCCTCAACCCACTTAGAGACGTAGTCAACAGCCACTAGTATGAACTCGTTGCCGTATGATGAAAGAAATGGCCCCATGAAGTCTAGGCCCCACGCGACAAAGACGTCTACCTCAAATATGGGAACTTGGGGTATCTCGTTCCTCTTAGTACTATTCCCTGCTCTTTGACATGCCTCGCAGCTCATCACGAACTCATGGGTGTCTTTGAAGATGGACGGTCACCAGAAGCCGGCTTGTAAGACCTTAGTGGCGGTTTTGAATGAAGCAAAATGCCCTCCATACAAAGATCCGTGGCAATGAAAGATGATATCTCTTGCTTCCTCCTTTGTCACGCATCTTCTCTATAGGCTATCTACTCCTCTCTTGTATAAATAGGGGTCATCCCAATAGTAGTGGCTCACGTCTCTCATTAACTTCTTCCTATGGTAGTTGTCAAGATGCGACGGCTCTTCCCCACATGCTAAGTAGTTCACAATATCCGCGTACCAAGGGAGATCCTCCTATTTGAAGCTCAGAACATCCTCAAACTGCCCCTCTAAGCTCCCACCAACAGCCGTAGTGATTGCCATGAGTTGTTCCTCGGGGAGAGAATCGTCTAAAGGAAGAGACTCGTTGATCCTTAACCAAGAGAGATGGTCAGCAACGCCGTTCTCTATCCCTTTCTTGTCCTTGATTTCCATGTCCAATTCTTGAAGCAAGAGGATCCATCTCAAAAGCCTTGGCTTAGTGTCCTTCTTGGAATAGATATAACGCAAAGCTGCGTGATCCGTGTAAACTATGGTCTTGGAACCCACGAGGTAAGCCCTGAACTTCTCAAAGGCGAATACAACCGCCAATAGCTCCTTCTCAGTAGTGGTGTACCTCGTTTGCGTGTCATCCAATGTTTTGAAGAATAGTATATCACGTGCAACTTTTTATCCTTTCTTTGGCCTAGAACGGCTCCTACGGCGTAGTCACTAGCAGCACACATAATCTCGAAGGGTAGTGTCCAGTCCGGTGCTTGAACTATAAGCGCGGATACTAGGGCCTCCTTGATGGTCACGAAAGCTTGCAAACACTCCTCATCAAAGACGAAATCAGCCTCCTTGCACAACAGCCGAGTGAGAGGGCGTGCAATCTTAGAGAAGTCTTTAATGAAGCGCCTGTAGAAGCCGGCGTGTCCAAAGAAACTTCTCACCCCTTTGCGTTAACTGGCGGCTCAAGGTGTGTCATCACATTAATCTTTGCTTTGTCGACTTCAATACCCTTCTCTGATATCTTATGTCCAAGCACGATCCCCTCCTTAACCATGAAATGGCATTTTTCCCAATTAAGTACCAAGTTTGTCTCCTCACAACGCTTCATAGACCGAGAAGGACGCACCATAGACCGAGAAGTCATCCATAAACACCTCTACCATCTCTTCTATAAGATCGGAGAAAATCGATATCATACACCGCTGAAACGTAGCCGCTGCGTTACACAACCCGAATGGCATCCTTCGATACGCGAAGGTGCCATAATGGCATGTAAAGGTCGTCTACTCCAGATCATTTGGATGGATTGGTATTTGGAAAAAAACCACTATATCCATCAAGAAAGAAATAGTAGGGGTGATTAGCAAGTCTTTCTAGCATTTGATCAATAAAAGGTAAGGGAAAATGATCCTTTCTAGTAGCAATCTTAAGCTTCCTATAATCAATACACATACGGTGTCCGGTAATAGTCATAGTAGGTATAAGCTCATCTTTATCATTCTTAACGACCATGATCCCTCCCTTCTTAGGCACCACGTGTACGGGAGAAACCCACGTGCTGTCACTTGTGGGATAGATCACGTCAGCCTCTAAAAGCTTAAGAATCTCCTTCTTAACAACCTCTTTCAAATTTGTATTCAAACGCCTTTGATGTTTTATAGAAGAGGCGTTCTCATTATCCAAGTGAATCCTATGAGTGCAAAGCATTGGTGAAAGGCCCTTGATGTCACTTAGAGAGTACCGAATGGCCTTCCTATACTTTCTCAACTCTGTTAAGAGCGATTACAACTCATCAGCACTCAAGTTTTCATTCACAATCACAGGATAGGTTTCGTTAAGCCCTAAGAAAGCATACCTTAGCCCTTTTGGGAGCTCCTTAAGGTCCACCTTTGGGGCTAACAACTCGCTCCAATCATCTTCGTGGCTGTTGCTGTTGTTCTGCTCCTTAGAACCTTCCTTAGAACCCGAGACATGGCCCTTGAGGCTGCTTTCTCCAACCGCTATCCCTTCTGAAATCGAGTTGTCAGGTCGATCTTGCTCTCGATGTCGTCTAGATCGAGCAGTTTCGCTTGATTTAATGTGGATCGAGTGAGGGATCGAGACGTTGAGTCGATCTCCGGATGGGACCCCGAACTGATCGGAAGGCCTTTCTCGATCTTGGACTCGATTGTTTTCCTGGATCGACCACCCTCCGCGATCTGACTGTCGTTTTCTGCACCAGATCAAGTTGTGCTCTCGATTGTCTTGTCGATTTGACCTCAGGATCGAGTAATGTCGTCGATATTGGAGTCGATCTCTAGGCAAAAACCTACATCTTCAAGCACAACCTACCTCGAATTAAGCAAATTGACGTACTCCTGAGTCCTCTGATCCACATAACCAAACTCTCCTGAGTCCTTAGTCAAGGCCAGCTTTAAATGATCTTCCTGAGCCAACTCTTCCAGCAACTCAACCGCTAAAGCATCCAACGTCTCAATGTAGAAAGCTTGCCCTTCTATCGTAGGCTTCTTCGAAACCTCATTGATATCGAAGTCTAGCCTTATATCTTTACCCAAGTGCAAGGCAATCTTCCCGTTCTTGACGTCTATTATGGCTCCGGCGGTGACTAAGAAAGGTCTACTGAGAATGAGTGGATCCTTTGGTTCTTCATCCATTTCCAACACAACGAAGAATGTAGGCATGTTTACTCCACTACTCTTAACTGGCAAGTCCTCAAGCAATCCCACAGGTAACCTCACACTTCTGTCAGCTAGTACCAACGAGATTCTGCAATCCTTGAAACGGGTAAAGCCAAGCTTCTTTGCCACGGAATGAGGCATCAGATTTATGCTAGCTCCGAGATCACAAAGGCAACTCTTGAACTCCAAAGGACCTAAAGCGCAAGGTATAGTGAAGATTCCAGGGTCTCCCAACTTTTTAGGGACTATTTCCTTGTGTATCACAGCACTACACTCCTCACTTAGAACAAGCACTTCCTTGCTTTCCTTATTCTTCTTCACGAGAGTGTCTTTGAAGAATTTGGCGCGTTTAGGCATCATTACGAGGTAGTCCACGAGAGGTAGCTTGATTTCTACGTCCTTAAGATGCTTCTCAAACAAGACTCTATGCTTCTCTATGAGTTGCTTCTTGAAACGGCCAGGAAAAGGTAGCTTAGGTACATACGATGGAGGTACATAAGCATCCTTCTCCTTAGTAGTTTGCTCCTCTTCTTGGCCCTTAAATCCAGACATTTTCAAAGTTGATCTCATCATCAGCTGAAAGCTTACCCTCCCCCTCTTGAATTACAACGTCCTCGTAGTTCTTTGGAGTAACCATAGGTGCATGCTCTTTTCCGCTTCTTAACGTGATGGTGTTGGCATATTCCTTAGGGTTCTGCTCACACTTGCCCGGTAGGCTATTCTGACCACTTGTACTAGCCTTTCCCTTCTCTAGCTGCTTGATCTTGTTGTTTAAGTTGGTGATCTGAGTAGAGAAGTCAGTGAGAGACGAGTCATAACGAGTGTTCATTACGGCAAACTTCTGGTTTGTAGAGGCTTGCCCTTGAATCAATTGTTGGAACATAGCTTGGACAGAATCAACTTGTTGTTGCATCGGTTGTTGCTGCTGAGGTACAAAGCCCGGAGGGTACATTGGCGTATAACCCTTGTTTCCTTGCTGTTGTCCTTGGAAGTTGTTCTGCCCTTGACCTTGGAAGCCACCACTCGGCTGCAAACCTTTGTTGTATGGTACAAAAGGTTTTACTTGCTGAGCAGGGTACACTTGATCCTTAGGATTTGCTACATTGGTGCTGCGGTATGAGAGATTGTTGTTCTGGTTGTAGCCTTGTGAATAGCCTTGAGGGTTGTAGTTGTTTTGACCCGCCACCCAATTGGCTTCTTCCTGGCTCAACTCAAGCTCCTCTTGGCTTTCATCCGCTTCACCAACAAAGTGAACATGCTTCTGATTTGCCAAAATAAAGTTGTCAATCTTCTCGTGTAATGATTTCAACTCTTTCTTGTGAGACTCTAGCTCAGAACCTCACGGTGCACGGTCATAATCTTCAGCATAGTTGTCGTCACTTAGTGCTAAGTTCTCGATCAGCTCCATGCCTTCTTCTACCTCTTGACCAAGGAAGTTTCCCTTACTAGCCGTGTCAAGCAACAAGCGAATCTTTGGTGAAGCTCCTTGGTAGATATTGCTTAGAAGAGTCTCTTCGCTGAAGCCATGGTGAGGACATTGGATAGTATAGTCCTTGAACGGTTCCACGGCTTCATTGAAAGTCTCATTGTTCCTTTGTGTGAAGCCGCTGATTTCGCTTCTTAGCCTTGCCGTTCTGGTGCTAGAGACGAATTTTGAGAGAAACGCCTTTTTACACTCGGCCCATGAGGTGATGATGCCTTGAGGAAGTGTTTTCTCCCAAAGAGACGCAGCTTGAAAGCATCTTCGGATATGCCTTTTATCTTGATCATCCCACATACTTGTTCGAAGTTGTCAAGGTGTTCCAAGGGATCTTCCATTGCTAGCCCGTGAAACTTATTTTTTGCACCATTGAGATGAAACCCGACTTAATCTTGAAGTTGTTGTTTTGTACAGGAGGAGGAGTGATCCCAAACCTATTGTAATGAGTATTGAGAGCATCTCCGGCTCCTATGATCCTTGGGGGTCTAGCCGCGTGTTGGGGGTTTCCATTGCCCCTTCCCACTGCCCTGTGTGCTGGAGGAGGTCCCTCTGGATGCTCGTGTTCAGCCATAGCTTCAAAGTCAACCAAACCGTTCTGAACATTCTCCTCAAAAGCTCTAGCTTGTTCTCGTACTCTTCTTTGCCGTGAATGACCAAGATGATGAATGTTGTCCAAGGGTTGAAGTAGATTGTTGTCTCTCCTTGAGCAAAGATTCATTTACCTGAAAGACACACGTTTGAGAGTAGAGAAATTAGTAACTTAAACAAAGTAAAGGCTTAGTCTGTACTAAACCCCAAATCTCTATGCTTTCTAACACTCCTAGAATGGCAACGGCGCCTTCATCTTAGGTGTGATGCTATGTAACAGGAGGTTATCAAAACTCAAGCAGCATACAGTTGTAGCACAATGCAAGAGGAATCAATCCAATCCTAGAAGCTAGAAAATGCAAAGAGAATGCAAAGGCAGTGTAAAGCTAAGCAAATGACAAGCGATTTTGTGAAAATCCTCAAAACTGTATGTAGCAACCAAATGGAATGCAAAACTATTTTAAAAATACCAGAGATGATCAAACTACCACTAGGAACAAACAGAATGATTAAAATGCAAAGCTATGAATTTATAAAAATCGACTAGTGGATCGACCACGAGATCGACCACTAGATCGAGCAACAACGATCGATCTCGTCTAAAAATGCAAGTGCAACGAAACTAATGACCAGGATGCGACGAGTATCAAGCAAATGTTTAACGAAGATGTAAGAATGCTAAGAAAGAAGGGTCTAGGGTTGAGATTCATTGTCAGGGGTTTCAAAGGTCCGAGCTTGGGTTGAAAACTTTAGATCTACTCACTTTGTGAGATTCTCTAAGCCTTGAAAACAAAACAAGATCCATGCGTGGCTTGCGGTATGGATCACTCTTTCATCCTCTCCTCCAAACCCATGGCGTTTGGTGGAAAGAGAGGTTGAAGGGCAATGAACTTAGATTTCAAAAACATGGCTAAACTAGTCCCCTAAACTACCATGGCGTTTGGGAAAGGGTAACTAGTCTCTAGGATGTGATTTTCAGAGATCTCTGGATCCTGTCAGGGTAAGAGACCTCTCTGATCATAAAGATCTTGGCGTGAGACTCTTTAAGCCTTAGGAACTCAACATCCTAGAAGAGAAAGCTATTAAGAACGAGAAAACAACAAACTTGAAAACCCTTTAGACCCCGTGAATCCTCTCAACCCCGAAACCCAAATGAAACTACTCGCTACATATGGAAATAACCGAAATAAGCATGAACGATAAACTCATAAACACAAAAACAATTGATTAAACTTAAAATATCAAGATTCAAAGAAAAAGCTCTAAGGTCTAACAATGGCGTATCGTCTCAAAACCAAAGAGAAAGAAGCATAAAAAGATCAGAATGAAAAGTGTGTGGGAAAAGATCATCGCCGCCTTCCCAAAGTAGGCCAAACAGCTCGATGGTCCCCCCCTCGCTAGCGGCCAAAAACGGTTGAAAGGACTGAGATCGACCTCGAGATCGAGCATGATGCTCGATCATCTTCGGACATCGTGTCTTCAACTCGATCTGTGTCTCGATCTTCTCCGGTGGATCGAGTGTTGCATCCGATCTTGGTATCGTTCTTCGGCGGATCGAGTGGTAGAATCGATCCGGCTCTCGCTCTGCATGGAGTCATTTACGTCCGTACCACTTGATCGATTGCTTCACTCGATCTATGTCTCGATCAGATTCCTTGGATCGGAAGGACTACTCGATCTTCTGGTCGATCTCATCTAGATCGACCGGCCGTGCTCGATCTGCTCCCCAATCTCTGGTCCTTAGCAAACATCCGATGTTCCCATGAATCTCCACACTAGCCACAGCACGTCCACGAACCTCCACGACTCCAAAGTAGCCAGAAACAACCTGAATATGATGCAAAATGCAAGGAACATGCATATGCGGGTGCAAGAATGCTCTAGGACCTAAAGTTATGCAATCTAGCCTAAAGTGTGATGTAAGTGCATGAAAAGCTAACGTATATGTATGCAAAATACATGCAATATGCAGCAATATCACCATTGACCGTGAAAGCATTGCCACTCTTGCCAACCAATGTAACTGCTCCATAGGGGAAGAACCTCTTTGATCTCAAATGGTCCACACCACCTTGATTTGAGCTTGCCCGGGAACAGCTTCAACCTCGAGTCATAGTGTAGCACCAGACTGCCTTCTCTTAACTCCTTGTGAACAAGCTTCTTATCGTGAACTGCCTTAGTCCGCTCCTTGTAGATCTTAGCACTGTCGTATGCATCCAACCGTAGCTCATTTAGCTCGTGTAGCTGGATCAACCGCTTCTCTTGAGCTGTCTTGAGGTTGTATTTCAGCTGCTTCACTGCCCATAGTGCCCTATGCTCCAACTCAACAGGAAGGTGACACGCCTTGCCGTATAGAAGAGTTAAAGGAGTAGTACCAATGGGGGTTTTGAAAGCGGTCCAGTAAGCCCACAAAGCATCATCTAGCTTAGCTGTCCAATCCTTCCGAGTAGTACCAACTGTCCTCTCGAGTATAGCCTTGATCTGCCGGTTAGAGACCTCTAATTGCCCACTCGTTTGAGGATGATACGGTGTAGCTACCTTGTGCTTCATGCCATCCTTGTGCTTCACACCATACTCACTTCAGAGGCTTTCAAACACTTTGTTGATGAAATGGCCTCCACCGCCACTGATTACTATCTTGGGGACTCCAAACCGTGGGAATATGATGGTCTTGAAGAGCTTGATCACTACACTTGCATCGTTTTTTGGGGAAGCTGTAGCCTCAACCCACTTAGATACATAATCAACCGCCACCAAGATGTACTTATTGCCGTAAGAAGATGGGAATGGACCCATAAAATCTATCCCCCATGCGTCAAAGACATCAACTTCAAAGATAGGAACCTCAGGCATCTCGTTTCCCTTGGTGATGTTTCCTGCCCTTTGACACGCTTCACAACTCTTAACAAACTCGTGAGCGTCCTTGAAGATAGATGGCCACCAAAAACCCGCTTGTAAAACCTTTGTATCCGTCTTGAAAGAAGCGAAATGACCGCCGTATGATGAGCCGTGACAATGTAGGAGTATGTCTTTAGCTTCTTCCCTTGTTACACACCTCCTATACAAACTGTCCACGCCCCTCTTGTACAAGTATGGCTCGTCCCAAAAGTAGTGGGAGACATCTCTCATAAACTTCTTCTTATGGTAATGACCAAGGTGAGTAGGCTCCTCTCGACAAGCTAAGAAGTTCACTATATCAGCATACCACGGTAAGTCTTCTTCCTTGAAACTCTAAACTTCTTCAAACTTGTCTTCAAGCTTCTCACACACCGCCGTGGAGATCATCATGAGCTGCTTTTCCGGAAGTGAATAATCAAGTGGCAAAGCTTCATCGATTCTCATCCTTGAGAGGTGATCAGCAACACCATTCTCTATCCCCTTCTTGTCTTTGATCTCCATATCAAACTCTTGTAGAAGGAGAATCCACCTTAAGAGCCTCGGTTTTGTGTCTTTCTTGGAGTAGATGTATCTCAAAGCTGCATGATCCGTGTAGACAACGACCTTAGAGCCTACGAGGTATGACCTGAACTTCTCAAAAGCAAACACAACGGCCAACAACTCCTTCTCGGTTGTAGCATACTTCACTTGCGTGTCATCCAAGGTACGGCTGGCATAGTAGATTACATGCAACCGCTTGTCTTTCCTCTGACCAAGAACAGCACCAATGGCGTAGTCACTCGCGTCACACATGATCCCGAATGGTAGAGTCCAGTCTGGTGCTTGTACTATTGGCGCGGATACAAGAGCTTCCTTGATGGTCACGAAAGCACGAAGATAATCCTCATCAAACACAAATTCAGCTTCCTTGCATAACAACCGTGTGAGGGGCCTTGCTATCTTGGAGAAATCCTTTATGAATCTC
This sequence comes from Thlaspi arvense, assembly GCA_911865555.2. NCBI lineage: Eukaryota > Viridiplantae > Streptophyta > Magnoliopsida > Brassicales > Brassicaceae > Thlaspi > Thlaspi arvense. Next base: position 21,976,111 of record OU466860.2, read on the forward strand.
CTGTAGAAGCCTGCGTGGCCTAAGAAACTCCTTACCCCTTTGACATTAACCGGCGGCTCAAGACTCATCATGACCTCAACTTTGGCTTTATCAACCTCTATGCCCTTCTCTGATATCTTGTGGCCAAGCACGATCCCTTCCTTCACCATGAACTGACACTTCTCCCAGTTAAGCACAAGATTCGTCTCTTCACAACGCTTTAGTACAAGCAGAAAAAGACGCACCATATACAGAGAAGTCATCCGTAAACACTTCTACCATCTCTTCTACTATATCAGAGAAGATCGACATCATACACCGCTGAAACGTAGCCGGTGCGTTACATAACCCGAATGGCATCCTTCGATATACGAAGGTACCATAAGGGCAGGTAAAGGTCGTCTTCTCTTGATCGTTTGGATGGATTGGTATTTGAAAGAAACCACTATATCCATCAAGAAAGCAATAGTAAGGATGATTAGCAAGCCTTTCAAGAATTTGATCAATAAAAGGTAAAGGAAAATTATCCTTTCTAGTAGCAAGATTAAGCTTCCTATAGTCTATACACATACTGTGACCTGTGATAGTCCTAGTAGGTATCAATTCACCTTTATCATTCTTAATGACCGTGATCCCTCCCTTCTTAGGCACCACATGTACAGGAGAAACCCACGTGCTGTCACTTATGGGATAGATCACGTCAGCCTCTAACAACTTAAGAATCTCTTTCTTAACTACCTCTTTCAAATTCGGGTTCAAACGCCTTTGATGTTCAATAGAGGAAGAGTTATCATTATCTAAGTGAATCCTATTAGTGCAAAGCATTGGTGAAAGCCCCTTGATGTCACTTAGAGAGTACCCAATGGCCTTCCTATACTTTCTAAGCTCATTTAGGAACGAGTGCAACTCATCATCACTTAAGTTTTCATTCACAATCACGGGGTAGGTATCATTAAGCCCTAAGAAAGCATACCTTAGCCCTTTTGGGAGCTCCTTTAGGTCCACCTTTGGGGCTAACAGCTCGCTCCAGTCCTCCTCGTGGCTCTTGTTGACGTTCCCATCCTCAGTAGCCTCCTTAGAACCCGAGACTTGACCAAAAAGACTGCTTTCTTGAACCGTTGTCCCCTCCGAGATCGAGTCATCCAGTCGATCTTGCACTCGTTCTTGTCCGGATCCAGCAATTTCACTCGATTCTCCTACTCGATTTGATTGGGATCGAGCAGGAGATCGAGTGTCTGTCTCGTTCTCTGAACTGATCGATTGGTTTTCCTCGATCTTCTCATCGATCGTTTTGATGGATCGACTACACTCAGGTTGATCACTTACTCGATTTGATTAGGATCGAGTAGTATCCTCGATCTTCTTGTCGATTGCTGTCTTGGATCGAGTGATCTTCTCGATTGCCTGATCGATCTCTAGGCATCCGCCTTCATCTTCTAACACAATTTTTCTAGAGTCAAGGAGATTAACGTACTCCTGAGTCCTCTGATCCAAAAAACCGTACTCTCCTCTCTCATTATTCAATGCCAGCTTCAAGTGATCCGCTTGTGCAAGCTCCTCTAGCAGTTCATCCCCCAAGGCATCCAACGTCTCTATGTAGAATGCTTGCCCTTCAATGGTTGGCTTCTTCAGGACTTCATTGATATCAAAATCCAGCTTTATGTCCTTGCCCAAGTTTAGAGCTATCTTCCCATTCTTGACATCAATGATTGCTCCGGCGGTTGCAAGGAATGGTCTTCCTAGTATAAGTGGATCTTTAGGCTCTTCATCCATCTCAAGCACAACGAAGTCAGTTGGCACATTGACATCGCTTATTCTCACTAGAAGATCCTCAAGCAAACCCACTGGAAGTCTCACGCTTCTGTCAGCTAACACAAGGGAGATCCTACACTCTTTGAACCGTGTAATACCAAGCTTCTTTGCTATAGAATGCCGCATTAGATTTACACTTGCACCCCAATCGCATAAGCAGCTCTTGAACTTCAACGGACCCAAAGCACAAGGAATGGTGAAAGATCCTGGATCCCCTAGCTTCTTAGGAACAATTTCCTTGTGAATGATAGCGCTACACTCTTTACTAAGCACCAAGACTTCTTTACTCGCCTTGTTCTTCTTTGTAAGAGTGTCTTTGAAGAACTTAGCACACTTCGACATCATAGCTTGGCAATCAACAAGAGGAAGCTTGATCTCTACATCCCTTAGATGCTTCTCAAACAAGAGGTTATGGTTTATTATAAGCTGTTTCTTGAAGCGGCCAAGAAAAGGAAGCTTAGGCACATATGGTGGAGGTACATAAACATCCTTCTCCTTAGTAGCTTGCTCCACTTTCTTCTCTACAGCAACCTCTTTACCCTTCCTTGGTCTCTCAATCCATACATTATCAAAGTTGATCTCTTCATCAGCTGAAAGCTTATCCTCCCCCTCTTTAACCACAATCTCCTCATTGTCTTTGTGTGCAACACGCGAGGAAGTTCTTTGCCACTCCTTAGTGTGATAGCATTCGCATACTCTTTCGGATTCTGCTCATACTTTCCCGGTAAGCTGCTTTGACCGCTTGTAGTAGCTTTTCCTATCTCTAACTGCTTGATCTTGTTGTTCAGGTATGTAATCTGAGTTGAGACGTCAGTGAGAGAGGAGTCAAGGGCGGTTATTCATCTCGGAAAACTTCTGATTAGTGGAAGCTTGACCTTGTAGCAACTGCTGAAACATAGCTTGAACCGGATCTTGTTGTTGCGGTTGCATTTGTTGTTGTTGAGGAACAAAGCCGGGAGGAAACATAGGAGTGTAACTTTTGTTGCCTTGTTGCTGCTGCGGACCTTGGAAGTTTCCTGGCCTTTGGCCTTGAAAGCCACTATTCACTTGAAAACCCTTGTTATAAGGTACAAAGGGCTTTGCTTGTTGAGGAGGGTACACTTGATCTTTAGGGGTCTCCACGTTTGTGCTTCGGTAAGGCAAATTGTTGTTGCCTTGGTAGCCTTGTGAGTAGCCTTGTGGCTTATAGTTTTGACCAACAACCCAATTAGCTTCTTCTTCTTGGCAGTGCTCTAGCTCATCCAAGACATCCGCAGCTTCCCGAACAAAATGTACATGCTTTTGGTTTGCAAGTATTAGCTTATCTATCTTCTCATGGAGAGACTTCATTTCCTTCTTGTTAGCTTCAAGATCAGCTCCTCTTGGAGCACGGTCGTAATCCTCGGAATAGTTCCCATCACTCAACGCCAGGTTCTCAATGAGCTCCATACCCTCGTCTACTTCTTTGCCAAGGAAGTTTCCTTTGCTTGCTGTGTCAAGTAGTAATCTGATCTTTGGGAGAGCTCTGCGGTAGATGGTACCCAAGAGGGTCTCTTCACTGAAGCCACGGTGAGGACAAGCTATAGTATAATCCTTTAAACGCTCCATAGACTCATTGAATGACTCATTCTGTCTTTGAGTGAAGCCACTGATCTCACTTCTGAACCTTGCTGTCCGAGAGCTTGAGAAAAACTTTGAGAGGAAAGATTTCTTACATTCAGCCCAAAAAGTGATAGTGCCTTGGGGAAGAGTCTTCTCCCAATGTCGCGCTTTGTCTCCGAGGGAAAAGGTAAACAAACGCAGCTTGAAGCTGTCCTCCGAGATGCCATTTATCTTAAGCATTCCACAAAGCTGCTCAAAGTTGTCTAGATGCACCAATGGGTCCTCCAAAGCTAACCCATGAAACTTGTTATTTTGCACCATCTGAACAAGTCCTGGCTTGATCTCGAAGTTATTGTTTTGGACCGGTGGAGGAGTGATCCTAAAACGGTTGTGATGCGTATTAGGAGCATCTCCAGCACCAATGATCCGTGGAGCTCTAGCCGCGTGGATGGGATTTCCATTGCCCCTTCCTACAGCACCGTGAGCTGGTGGAGGTCCCTCAGGATGTTCTTGCTCAGCCATTGTTGCGAAGTCTACTGAACCGACTTGAACAATCTCCTCAAAAGGTCCAGCTTGCTCTCTTGCTCTTCTTGTTCTTGAGTAGCCAAGTTGGTGAATATTGTCTAAGGGTGTAAGTAAGTTGTTGTCACCCCTAGAACGCAAATTCATGTACCTGAAAGACACAAGTTTGAAGGCAGAGAGATTAGTAAACAAACTGAAAGTAAAGGCTTAGTCTTTACTAAACCCCAAATCTTAATGCTTCCTAGCAACCTAAGATGGCAACGGCGCCATTTGATAACTGATTTCTTGGTACACAATGCAAGCACGAGAGGTTATCAAACTCAAATGCAACACTGAGATGTAGTATAGCATGCAAGTGAGGTATCAATCCACACCTAGGAGTAGGAAGTTCACTAAGAATGCAAAGGATGAGCAAAGCTAAGCAGATTATTAAAATGATTGGTAAATTCAAGGAAAACTAAATGCAAGTATCAAATGCAAAGCAAAACAATTTTAAAATCCCTGGAAGAGGGTTAACTACTACTAGGAACAAGCAGAAAGTCTAAAATGCAAGGTTATTAAAATCTAAAAGTCGACTAGTGGATCGACCACTGGATCAACCACTAGATCGAGAATTATGAATCGATCTCATCTAACAACTTAAGATGATGAATGATGCGATAAACTAATGAACAAGATGCGAACTTTATGATGACAGAATGATAAACAGAGATTTGAAACACTAAGAAAGAGGGTCTAGGGTTGAGGATCATATTCATGGGTCTCAAAGATTGATAACATGTTTTTGCAATGCAATAATGTATCAAAGCCCAAATGCAACACTGAAATGTAGTATAGCATGCAAGTAAGTGTCAATCGAAGGGCAAGGAACACAGATTTCAAACAACGACCTAACTAGTCCCCTTTACAACCATGGCGTGTGGGAAAGGAAAGACTAGCCTCTAGGATCTGATTTTCCAGGACATCTGAATCCTGTCAAGGTAAGACACCCCTTGGATCATAGAGATCTTGGCGTGAGACTCTCTAAGCCTTAAATACTTGAGATCCTAGAAGAGAAGGTAATGAAGAACAAGAAAACTTAAAGCTTAAACCTTTTCAACCCCTTTTGAATCGCCTCAACCCATCAACCCAAACGAAACTACTCGCTACTCATAAAGAAAACCGAACAAAACGCAATAGATGATCTACTAAACATGATTAAACGATTGATTCAAAGCAAAAGGTTCAATATTCGAAATGCAAAAGCAAGAAAAAGCCTAAAGGTTCTACAATGGCGGAATCGCCTCCAAAACGAGAGAGAAGAAAGAAAAAAGATATAGTGAAAACGTCTGTCCGAAAGCAGGATCGCCGCCTTCCCAAAATGGGCAAACAGCTCGATGGTCCCCCTTTCGCTAAAAGCCAAAAACGGTTAAAGTAGTCTGGGATCGAGCAGGAGGCTCGATCTGGCTCTCGATCTTTGTCTTGGATAGGAAGGCTTTGGTCGATCTCTGAGTCGATCTGGTGCTGATCGGGTTGGAAGCTCGATCTGGTACTCGATCTGCATGGCATCATTTCCGTCCGTACATCAGATCGATCTTCTCACTCGATCTTGGTCTCGATCCGTTTCCTTGCATCGACTTGGTTATTCGATCTTCTGGTCGATCTCGTCTAGATCGACCTGCCTTGCTCGATCCGCTACTCGATCTCAGGTCCCTTTGCTGAACGTCTAAGTCTTCCAAGTGTCCATGGGCTCCAAAGTATCCGAAAACAACCTGAATGTGATGCATAATGCAAAAAATATGCAAATGCTAAGGCAAAAGTGCTCTAGGACCTAAAATGATGCAAACTAGCCTAATGTGCAAGGTAAATGCATGAGAAACTATCTTATAAGCATGCAAAACACACGAAATATGCAGCAATATCAACTCCCCCAAACTTGCCTTTTGCTTGCCCTCCAGCAAACAAAATTCAAGAAGGAAGAAAGGTTTTAAAAAACGGGGGTTTAAGCTTCTTGCAAAGGTGTCTTTCAAATGAATCACTTCAGTGGTCCTAGTTTTTAATTCTAAAATGCAATGCACACACTCATACTCCAAAGAACTTAGCCATACTCATCACACAATGGATTTAAAATCATGACTCTCCTATTCCAAACAATCAAAGAATCTTATCCTTTAACATTCATTAATGATCAAACCGTGAATCAAACTTATGCACTATAAAGCAGAACACATTTGGCTAAGGACAAAGGCTATGAGCATAGAATGATCTCATTTAAAAGGGTTCAACAATGCAGTGGTTTCTTTCCGTGGCAAAGAAGCTTGGCTTTACCCGTTTCAAGGATTGTAGAATCTCGTTGGTACTAGCTGACAGAAGCGTGAGGTTCCCCGTCGGTTTGCTTGAGGACTTGCCAGTGAAGATCAGTGGAGTAAACGTGCCTACGGACTTCGTTGTGTTGGAAATGGATGAAGAACCAAAGGATCCACTCATTCTCGGGAGACCTTTCTTAGCCACCGCCGGAGCTATCATAGACGTCAAGAACGGGATGATTGCCTTGCACTTGGGAAAAGATATAAGGTTGGACTTCGATATCAATGAGGTTTTGAAGAAGCCTACGATAGAATGGCAAGCTTTCTACATTGAAACGTTGGATGCTTTAGCGGATGAGTTGCTGGAAGAGTTGGCTCAGGAAGATCATTTGAAGCTGGCATTGACTAAGGAGCCAGGAGAGTTCGGCTACGTCGATCAGAGAACTCAAGAATACGTCAACTTGATTGATTCAAGGAAGGTTGTGCTAGAATAAGAAGGCTTTAGCCTAGAGATCGACAGCATTACTCGATCCAGGAGTCAAATCGATAGTCAGATCGAGGAGGGTGATCGATCCAGGAAAACAATCGAGTCCAAGATCGAGAGAAGCCTTCCGTCAGTTTGGGGTCTAATCTGGAGATCAACTCTGCGTCTCGATCTCTCACTCGATCCACATTAAACCGAGTGAGTGAATCGAGCGAAACTGCTCGATCTAGATGACATCGAGAGCAAAATCGACCTGACGACTCGATTTCAGAAGGGATAGCGGTTGGAGAAAGCAGCCTCAAGGGCGATGCCTTGGGTTCTAAGGAAAGTTCCAAAGAGGAAAACAACAGCAACAGCCACAAGGATGATTGGAGTGAGCTGTTAGTCCCAAAGGTGGACCTTAAGGAGCTCCCAAAAGGGCTAAGGTATTCTTTCTTAGGGCTTAACGAGACCTATCCTGTAATTGTGAATGAAAACTTAAGTGATGATGAGTTGCACTCGCTCTTAACTGAGCTGAGAAAGTATAGAAAGGCCATTGGGTACTCTCTAAGTGACATCAAGGGCCTTTCACCAATGCTTTGCACTCATAGGATTCACTTGGATAATGAGAACGCCTCTTCTATAGAACATCAAAGGCGTTTGAATCCTAATTTGAAAGTGGTTGTTAAGAAAGAGATTCTTAAGCTTTTAGAGGCTGACGTGATCTATCCCATAAGTGACAGCACGTGGGTTTCTCCCGTACACGTGGTGCCTAAGAAGGGAGTGATCAATCACGGTCATTAAGAATGACAAAGATGAGCTTATACCTACTAGAACAATTATTGGACACCGTATGTGTATTTATTATAGGAAGCTTAATCTTGCAACTAGAAAGGATCATTTTCCCTTGCCTTTTATTGATCAAATGCTTGAAAGACTTGCTAATCACCCCTACTATTGCTTTCTTGATGGATATAGTGGATTTTTCCAAATACCAATCCATCCAAATGATCAGGAGAAGACGACCTTTACATGCCCTTATGGCACCTTCGCTTATTGAAGGATGCCATTCGGGTTGTGTAACACACCGGCTACGTTTCAGCGGTGTATGATGTCGATCTTCTCCGATCTAATAGAAGAGATGGTAGAGGTGTTTATGGATGACTTCTCGGTCTATGTTGCGTCCTTTTCTGCATGTTTGTTGAATCTTTGCAGGGTATTAAAGCGTTGTGAGGAGACAAACTTGGTGCTTAACTGGGAAAAAGCCACTTCATGGTTAAGGAGGGGATCGTGCTTGGCCATAAGATATCAGAGAAGGGTATTGAAGTCGACAAAGCAAAGATTGAAGTAATGACAAGCCTTGAGCCGCCAATTAACGTCAAAGAAGTGAGAAGTTTCTTGGGACACGCCGGTTTCTACAGGCGTTTCATCAAAGATTTTTCTAAGATTGCACGCCCTCTTACGCGGCTGTTGTGCAGGGAGGCTGAATTCGTCTTTGATGAGGAGTGTTTGCAAGCTTTCGTGACCAACAAGGAGGCCCTAGTATCCGCGCCTATAGTGCAAGCACCAGACTGGACTCTACCTTTCGAGATTATGTGTGATGCTAGTGACTATGCTGTGGGAGCCGTTCTAGGCCAAAGGAAGGATAAGAAGCTGCACGTGATTTACTATGCTTCAAGAACCTTGGACGACACGCAAACGAGGTACACCACTACGGATAAGGATGGCGGTTGTATTCGCCTTTGAGAAGTTCAGGGCTTACCTTGTGGGTTCCAAGACCATTGTTTACACAGATCACGCGGCTTTGCGTTACATCTATTCCAAGAAGGACACTAAGCCGAGGCTTTTGAGATGGATCCTCGTACTCCAAGAATTTGACATGGAAATCAGAGACAAGAAAGGGATAGAGAACGACATTGCTGACCATCTCTCTCGGTTGAGAATCAAAGAGTCTCTTCCTTTAGATGATTCTCTCCCCGAGGACCAACTCATGGCAATCACTACGACTGTTTGTGGTAGCGTAGAGGAGCAGTTTGAGGAAGTTCTAAGCTTCAAAGAGGAGGATCTCCCTTGGTACGCGGATATTGTGAACTACTTGGCATGTGGGGAAGAGCCTTCGCATCTTGACAACTATCATAGGAAGAAGTTCATGAGGGACGTGAGCCACTACTATTGGGATGAGCCCTATTTAAACAGGAGAGGCGTTGATAGCCTGTACAGAAGATGCGTGACAAAGGAGGAAGCAAGAGATATCATCTTCCATTACCACGGTTCTTTGTATGGCGGGCACTTCGCTTCATTCAAAACCGCCACTAAGGTCTTGCAAGCCGGCTTCTGGCGGCCGTCCATCTTCAAAGACACCCATGAGTTTGTGATGAGTTGCGAAGCTTGTCAAAGAGCAGGGAATATCAATAAGAGGAATGAGATGCCTTAAGTCCCCATATTTGAGGTAGACGTCTTTGACGCGTGGGGCATAGACTTCATGGGGCCGTTTCCTTCATCATACGGCCACAAGTTCATACTAGTAGCTGTTGACTACGTCTCTAAATGGGTTGAGGCCATTGCTTCCCCAACAAACGACTCTAAGGTGGTGATCAAGCACTTTAAGAGCATTATTTTCCCGAGGTTTGGAGTCCCCAAGGTGGTGATAAGCGACGGAGGAAGCCATTTCATCAACAAGCTGTTTGAAAATCTTCTAAGGAAGTATAGCGTGAAGCACAAGGTAGCTACACCTTACCATCCTCAAACGAGTGGCCAAGTGGAGGTCTCTATCCGTCAGATCAAGGTGATATTCGAGAGAACAGTTGGGACTACTCGGAAGGATTGGGCGGTGAAGTTAGATGACACTTTGTGGGCCTACCGGACTGCTTTCAAGACACCCATCGGTACTACTCCTTTCACTCTTCTCTACGGCAAAGGATGTCACCTCCCCATTGACCTGGAACATAGGGCGTTGTGGGCTGTGAAGCGTTTGAATTTTGATCTGAAGATGGCTCAGGAGAAGCGGTTGATCCAGTTGCACGAGCTTGATGAACTGAGGCTGGACGCCTACGAAAGCGCTAGGATCTACAAGGAATGTACCAAGGCTACTCATGACAAGAAGCTGATCCCTAAGGAGCTTAAGGAAGGGAGTTTGGTGCTGCTTTACAACTCAAGGCTCAAGCTCTTTCCAGGGAAGCTAAAGTCACGGTGGAGCAGTCCGTATGTAATCAAGGAAGTATTACCTTACAGAGCTGTTACATTGGTGGGCAAGAGTGGGAATGCATTCACAGTGAACGGACACAGAGTTAAGCCATACAGGGCGAGTGCATTTGACAAGGAGAGCACCTCAATTCTTCTCCAAGACCCACCATCTGCCTAAACCAAGTAAAGTCTAGCTAAAGACGTTAAAGAAAGCGCACTTGGGAGGCATTCCCATGTCTATCCTGTACATATTTCTGTTTTATTTCTCTTTCTGTTTTATGTTTTTATCTTCTGAGTGTGTAAGAACAGGTATAAGGGATTACAGGCAAAGATCTTAGATATAAAAGGAGTGAGAAGGGGCGAATGTCGACTAGAGATCGAGTGCTAGATCGACTAATCCTAACTCGATCTTTACTAGATCGAGTTAGTGAATCGAGAGGAGTCAGTCGATCTAGACGAGATCGAGTGACAAAGTCGATTTAGATGAGCACGGATCGATCGGTCCCATCTAGATCGACCGATCTAAAATGTCTCGGGAAATTCTTGGAGTTTAAATCCTTCAAAGACAGATCGATCACTGGGCTCGATCCATCACTCGATCTAAATCGAATCGACCCCTGAATCGAGAACATGGCTCGATCACGCGGACTCAGCCTAGTTGAACAAAAGTCAAGGAACGAGAGAGTATAATCGATCTAAGACTCGATTCTAGTCCAATCGAGTCACTGATCGATCAAATCTCTCGATCCAGCCATTATGGGCATGAGAGCGAGTCCAAGATCGACCAAAGGGACTCGATCTCATGCCGAGGAATCTTTGACCACGAAAGTTGTGCCTTGCCCACCTTTTGTCAGAAAACCACTTTCACCACCCATGGATTTAGATTTTTGTTGCCTTTAAGTTTTCAACAATTTTACACTCTCTCATTTCTTTTCCTTCGAGTTTTTTAATCAAGAGAGAGTGTTCTTCCTCTTTTCCCAAAGGCATTTAGCTCTTATCCTCGATCTTGGAAGGTATTTCAAGATTTTTTCTTAAATCTTTTCAATATTTCATTTTATAACCGCTTGATCGATTTAAGTTGCTAAGGGTTTTATCGATTTTTTTTAAGTAGCTAGAAATCAGGAAATACTCTAGATTTAATCATATCTCTAGATTTTCTTTTCCTTTATCTAGATACAATTTTTATAAATCCCTCAAAAATCTAGGGTGTTAGTTGTATATTTCTCCTTCTCGCTAGTCTCTTTCTCGATTCTCGCCGCCTTTGCTCACTCTTTGTTTGAGAATCGTGTTTCAGGCACCAATGGCACCTAAGAGAACCAGAGAAGAGGCTACAGAGAGAGAGGATGAACAATGAGTGGTTCAGGAAGAGGGAAATCAACAAGTTCAAGAGGAGGAACCTCAGCAAATTCATGAGAGGACCCGTTGGACTAAGGAGGAAAAGGCGGCGATGAAGAGGCTAGAGAGGCTGTGCTTCGAGCCTACTAAGTTCGCGAGCAGATATTTGTTGGAAAGGATGGGTCTCCTAGGGGATTTTAACTCCCTTCTACAAAACATGGGGCTTGCTTGCCTTTCAAGGATGGACTGTCCAACATATCCACAAGTGATGATGAACTTCCTCTCTACCTTGGCGTTTTCCTATGAGAATCCGAGCCTCCCAACTCCCTCTCAATGGCATCTCAGCTTCAAGGTCAAGAAGCGGTCTTATCACCTTTCCATTGAGGAGCTTTGCCAAGCATACGGACTCTTCGCCGTGGCTAAGCAAGTGGAGTTTCCGCCTCTCAAGAACGCCAGCATCATATGGGACGTGCTTTGCGATGAAGAGTACAAAGCCAACACGGCTAAAATCAAGTAGGTGACGAATCCCGTTCTGAGGTACACGCTCAAGTTGTTGGCGAACACCTTCAGCGGACAAGCTGTGTCTCCCACAGTGACGAAGTTCGAGCTGTGTTTCCTCTTCCAAGGGATCAAATGGATTATATGCAGCAGCGAAGAGGAGAACCATGATCTGCTTATGGATGACCTCGGGAACAATGTCAACTACGGGTGCATTCTAGCCTTCTCCTTAGTGAAGTACAAGGCTTACACTCTTAGATGCAAGGCGAGCTCAGCTTACATTAGAGGGTTTCTCACGCCGCTCTTCATCCAAGCCAGTGTACCACTTCAACGGTTCGAGCCTTGCGCGGTTAAGTCATTCATGGACGAGACTTACATGCGAAATACCGATAGCTTGGGACCTACGCCAGCTCCAGGATTCTTCGCTTATCAGTTCTACGATGACGGAGGGAAGAAGAACGTTTGCATCTTATCAAACGTTGAGGAGACTAACTTGGATAGCATCGGTACGATTCAGTTCTTCCCAACACACGAGGAGTGCTATGCCCCACTTGGTACGGCAATGATGCCTATTCAGTCCACGTGAGAGCAGTCAGAGTCACCACCATCAGATGAAGCAATGCTGGCCCACTTTGAGCTACCGAGGATGGATTTTGAGCCGTGGACCAAGGCTGAGAAGTTTCTTGCCTCAGTGGTGGAGATGCAGCGGAGGATAACTAACTGGCAAGGAAAGATGATCAAGAAGCTTGCCAAGAAAGTCAAGGCGCTTCAAGGAAGCTCATCCGAGAGGTCTAGGGGTCAAAGAGTGAAGAGGTTAACCAGCCCGAGAAGAGGAGGAGGTCAACTGGCGGCATTGTCATCCGTGAGCAGCAAGGAACTGCGCAACAAGCTCGACATTCCGTTCATGGTTTCCCCACCGAGGATAAAGGCAAGAACATAGCCCGACACTCCACTAGCACGAGCAGCTTCGCTGGAACATCCTCAAGTTCCAGCCGAGTCTAGCTCCGAGGTACCCAACGACCTACCCTTGTATATACCGTTCATATTTTCTTTCTTTTTGTATTGTGTTTTGAGCTCCTTTGAATTTGTTTGCCACCGGGACGGTGTCATTCATGTTTGGGGGAGTATGTGTGTGGTTTTACATGTTTATTCTGATCTTATTTTCCCTTTAGCATTCTTGAGTCTTCATTGCATGAAAAATTGGTAAAATTTTTAAAGATTTTATAAAAAATTCATGTAGTTTCATTCATCTTGTTAAGCATTTTAGGATTGAGTCTAGAATTTTTAAGCATCTAGATTGTTTACATTTGCAAAAGGGGTTAAAGTTTTCTTAAAAAGGTGTTTTAAGCTTATGAATGGTTTCAATCTCCTAGTTGGTAGTTCTCTAATGCTTTGCTTACACTTTGAAAGTAAGTTCTTTTTATGCTTGGATCACTTGTTTTGATTTTCGTGACTTGAATTGAACTCTCATGATTTGAAACTTGTCCTATTAAGTGAGAACCCTAACTTGAATTTTTAAATATCATTATTATGCACTTGAAAATGAACACATGGATCTTAAAAATAATTAGGCTCTCTTCTTCTTTTTACCACTCTTTGTGAGCCTAAGTAGAACTCCCACCTCTACCCTTACCTTTCTTTGAAGCCAAATTTTCGTGTGTGACATCATTGTGAGGCCTCTTCCGGTTTGAACTTAGCATAAAGTGTTACGTTTAGGCGACATGATTAGGTTCTCATACCATTTCTAACTTTGCATTTTGAAGCTAGATGTAGGCTTAGGATAAGTTTGGGGGATCATTGGGATTGCTTCCATGCTTTTATGCTTTCGGTTTTGAAAAGAGTTTGGTATTTGAAGTAAGAAAAAGGTTTTTAGTGAAAGGTTTTGTGCTTAAAAATGTATAATGCTTTAATAATTTCAGAAGATAAGTCTCTCAGAATTAAAAAAAGGAATAAAAAATAATAAAAGAGCCTAAGTGCCGAAAAAAAAAGAAAAAAAATATAAGAGAGTTATCGATAAGAAAGAGTTATAGAGCTTAGTATTTTCAAACCTTTTCACTAACCTAAAAGAGTTAAAATGCTTTCTATTTTGTTTTGGGGATTGCTGAGCTTTTGCTTTGGGAAAAAGGGTAGACTCTAAGTGGTGAGCATAAATAAAAATAAATGAGAGGGGTTTTTAGGATCATTGTTAGTTTACATGGGTAGATGAGAATCTGATCATGTATGCATCAATTGCCTTTACCATAAGCATTATGCATAAAGTTCTTACCATTTTTTTGAGAGAAACTGTAGCATCCTTATCCGAGAAAATCTGGAATGATCGAACCGGACAGGAGGTTGTCCGAAGGAATGTGAGTTCAGTCAAGGGAAAAATCCGTATGGATGGGAGGTCCAGACTATAGTCGATGGATGACTGGGAAACAGTCGAAGGATGGCCGGGCTGGCCGAGCAGGACGGACCATGTCCGAGAGGAAATGGATTATGTCCGAGAGAAATGGATCATGTCCGAGGGGAAAAGGAAAATAGCCGAGGCTTTGTGGTTTTAGCCGAGTAAAAATGGGCTGGGCGCGTGGGCTGGGAGTTTGGTCGGATAAAAACTAATTTCTCGTGGGGATGGTCGAGCGGTTTAGGCGATATCCGAGAGAAATCAAAGCTGACCGGGATAAACCTGACTGGAACTGGGAGACGCCGGCTATAACCGGGTTAACTAGGTTTTGCGAGCATATAAAAGGGATTGGCCGAGTGAAATCCCATAGTTTCTGATTATTCCGAGAGTTGGCCGAGAGAGATTAAAGTTTCGTCGGCGATTCCGACTATCACCGAGAGATCGAGTGTTCTGTCCGAGTTTCTGTGGATCTGTTTCGACCACTCGTCCTGATTTGAGGGTTTGCCGAGGGAATAACAGAGTCTATCCGAGGATTTCTGAGCGGATCGTGTGATATCCGAGAGCACTTCGATTCGTCCGAGTGAATCTTGTAAGTGTTCGGCTATTTTGATTTCTGTTGAGTTTCTGTCGAGTAACTTTGGACTGATCGATCTGAATTATACTCTTTCCGAGGGAATACAGCTTCTTGCCCGAGAAAAAGTGATCGGGTTGAGAGATAGCCGAGAGGTGTTGGGATTTTGCCGGACCAGTCTGAGCGATAGCCGAGAAATTGCAAGTGTGTCCGAGTATCTCAGTTTCTGATCGAGAAATCACCGAGATTCTTTCAACTGAAACGTTTGTTTCTGTGTCTAAGGTGAGTGCGTGACTGTAGTCGGTATCTAGAATCGTTGGATTGCTAGGTTATCTGATTTTCATTTATTGCTTGTGTAAGTTAGTGGTTTCTGCTTAGCATGGTCAATGTTCTGTTATTGTGAATGGTTAAGTGTGAACCGTGGTCAATACATGATGTCTAACTAGCTGTGTGAATGTCCGGATTGAGTTAATAGCTCAAGGGGATGCGTGATTCTCGCTTGGAGCAGTACCGATGCCTTGTGAGGCTTCACAAGTAGTTGAGATGATCATAGGACCGTACTGTTTTCTGTGCTTGCTTGCTCAGTGATAATGTGAATTGTATAACTGATAGTATGACGCGTTTTCTGGTACTGGCTAAGGTGTTACGGGACGACCGTATTCACTAACTATTTATCAAATACTTATGCCTCTCTGTTTGAGTGTGCAGGTAAGTATAAAATCCAGGGCGAGTAGCTCTGAAGGCGGACTGGAAGGCAGTGAAGGAAAGGGGTGGATTAGGACTGGGTTTTGGGATTCATATTCTGAGTTTGAGTTTCTATTTAAGTACTTGTGTTAGTGCCTTATGAGTTGAACCGAATCTGATAAGTTAGTTTGTTATTGAATCTGAATTCTGTTAAGTGTTTCTGGAATAATTATGCAATGAGAATGTATGTCTTTTGATGAATCGAACTTGATTAAGTTGAAGAAAAGTTTTTAAAATATGCATGTTTTTGTATTCTGGCCGAGAGAAGACTCGGTGAGGTTCGGGCTGGTCTAGTGATAGACGGTCGGGTCTACACAAGTTGGTATCAGAGCATGGTCGATTCTAGGACAGTTTATTTTCATAGTTGGGGTTAGAGTCTATCCACCTTTTCACTGCCAGGTCTCACAGTCTGTTGTTCTGTAGAGTGTGAAACTCTTGTCTGGGGTTAGCTTCGGGCTAACCAGTTTTTCTGTTTGGCAGATGGCTCTGAGAAAGAGAACTGCAAGAGCACAAGTGCTTGGTGCTGAGAACACTGAGAGTTCTGGAACTGAGAATGTGGTCATGGACCAGCAAGTGAATGCGGCTGGGAATGCTGCAAATGTGGCTGCGGCCAATGCTGGAAACGTGGCCGGGATTGCTGCGGGAGCACAACCGGTCGGGTTGGAGGCTGTTCTGGGGCTGTTAGCTCAAGTGCTGGAGCGTTTACCAGTGGTTGCGCCTGCGCCGGTAGTGGCACCGGCAGTGGCACCACAAGTGGTGGAACCGGCAGTTGCCGATGGAGTTGGGGAGGCAGATCAGGGTGTGGTGATTCCGTCTTACCTCAAGGTGCTGGATCATATGGGGAGCCTAGGAACCAAGTTCTTTGCTGGAGGTACTGCGCCAATTGAGGCTGATAAGTGGAGGATGAGACTGGAGCGGAACTTCGAGTTTATCCGCTGTCCTGAGGGTTACAAGAAGGACATAGCTGTGCATTACTTGGAGGGTACTGCGAACAGCTGGTGGAAGGGAATCACCGGGCGTTTGGTGAATCCGAACTGTTCGTATTAGACGTTCTCTGCGATGTTTCAGAGTAAGTACTTCCCGCAGGAAGCTTACAATCAGTTGGAGGCTGAGTTTCTGTATCTGCGCCAAGGGACCAAGGCGGTTCGGCAGTATGAGACCGAGTTCAACCAGTTACGTAAGTACGTGGGACGTGACTACGACACTGAGGATAAGCTAATCTGAAGGTTCATGAGTGGGCTAAGAGTTGAGCTAAGGAACGGTTGTCTGGTGCGTGACTATGCGACGATCACTAAGCTTGTGGAGAAAGCAGCACTGTTGGAATCTGGACAAGCAGAGGAAGCTTTGTCAAAGGCGAGTACTGTGGTTGCCGTGGCCAAGAGTGGTCAATCGTCTGGAGGACAGAACCGCAGGTTTGGGAGGAATATTCCAGCCAAGTCTAGTGGGAACCGCAGTGTGTGTGGATCATGCGGGAAGGTGCATGTGGGCGTTTGTAGTCGTTCAGCTGGGACTTGTCAACATTGTGGAAGCCGGGAGCATCAAGTGCGGGATTGTCCTGAGCCAGACACAAGGATGGCGAGAGTGTCGGATAGAGACAGCGTTTCTGTTGTGTGTTACGGTTATGGAGAACCGGGACACTACAAGCGTGATTGTCTGAGGTCAGGAGCAGCTGGGCAAACCGCTTCTCAGGCTAAGCGTGCAGGAGATGCACTGGCACCAGCGGCCAAGAGGCAGGCCATCATGCCGAGAGTGTATGCAGCGACCGCGGACAGAAGTGGGGATCCAAGCGCTTCTCGACCGATCACTGGTGCTTGCTTGGTGAGTTTTGTCTGCGTGTTCTGTTAAGTGTCTTAGCATTCTAGGGGTTGAATGTGTAGGGACCTTACTAATGGGTGAGGTAGAGACCCATGTTCTGTTTGATTCCGGAGCGAGTCATTGTTTTGTGAATCCAGAGATGATTGGAAAGGGAGAATTCCAGAAGGAACACGGAGAGGATTTTAGGTTAGTGAGGGCGGCTGGAGGCCAAGTGATGTACTCACTAGGGATGGTTAAAAACATTTCTGTCTGGATTGGCAAAGTTAGTATGCCAGCAGATTTGGTAATCTGCAATGTTAAGTCTTATGATGTCATCCTCGGAATGGATTGGCTTAGTAAGTACAAGGCGCATCTGGATTGCCACCGTGGAAGGGTAAGGTTCGAAAGAGATGGCGAAGTTCTGGTGTATCAAGGAATAAGACCGACTTCTGGTAGCTTGGTTGTGTCAGCAATACAAGCGGAGCGTTTGTTAGAGAAAGGGCGTGAGGCATACCTAGCGACAATATCAATAGATGAGGTTGGACCGGATGTGGAGTTAGGAGATATTCCAGTAGTACAAAAGTTTGAGGATGTTTTCCAAGCTTTGACTGGAATGCCATTGGCTCGTTCAGATCCGTTCACGATTGAACTTGAACCGGGGACAGCTCCGATATCGAAAGCACCGTACAGAATGGCACCGGCCGAGATGGCTGAGCTGAAGAAGCAACAGGCTGAACTTTTGGACAAAGGTTTTGTAAGGCCAAGCAGTTCACCATGGGGCACACCTGTTCTGTTTGTAAAGAAGAAGGATGGAAGTTTCAGGCTTTGCATCGACTACCGAGGGTTGAACCGTGTAACTGTCAAGAACAAGTATCCACTCCCAAGGATAGACGAGTTGTTTGACCAGCTCAGGGGTGCTACTTGGTCCTCGAAGATTGATTTGGCTTCAGGGTACCACCAAATACCAATAGACGAACCGGATGTTCGAAAGACTGCCTTTAGGACAAGGTACGGTCATTACGAGTTTGTGGTCATGCCGTTTGGCTTGACAAATGCGCCAGCTGCATTTATGAAGCTGATGAATGGTGTGTTCAGGGAGTACTTGGATGAGTTTGTGATTATTTTCATAGATGACATTTTGGTGTACTCAAAGAGTCCGGAAGATCATGAGAAGCATTTGCGGATTGTTATGGAAAAGTTGCGAGAACAGAAGTTGTTTGCTAAGTTGAGTAAGTGTAGCTTCTGGCAACGGCATATTGGGTTCTTGGGTAACACTGTATCAGACAAGGGAGTGTCTGTGGATCCGGAAAAGATCAAGGCTATTGCGGATTGGCCGAGACCCGAGAATGCATCAAAGATAAGAAGTTTTCTGGGATTGGCTGGCTATTATAGGCGTTTTATGAAGGGCTTTGCGAGTATGGCTCAGTCAATGACACGTCTGACTGGTAAGGATGTTGAATTTGTTTGGACGGCTGAGTGTGAGGAGTGTTTCTTGAAGCTGAAAGGAATGCTTACAAGTGCACCAGTGTTGGCTTTACCTGAGCCGGATGAACCGTACGTGGTGTACACGGACGCTTCTGGGAAAGGACTAGGTTGTGTCCTAATGCAGCATGGGAATGTGATTGCATATGCGTCAAGGCAGCTAAGGAAGCATGAGGTAAACTACCCTACGCATGACTTGGAGATGGCAGCTGTAGTCTTTGCGTTAAAGATATGGCGATCCTACTTGTATGGTGGGAAAGTTCAGGTGTTTACTGATCATAAGAGTTTGAAGTACATCTTCACTCAACCTGAGTTCAATTTGAGGCAACGGAGATGGATGGAGTTAGTCGCTGACTACGACTTAGAGATAGCTTATCATCCGGGAAAGGCTAATCTCGTTGCTGATGCATTAAGCCGGAGGAGAGTTAGTGTATCTTCTGCCAAGGATGTGGAAGGAGTTGTGAATCTCCTAAGGACGTTAAGGTTGAACGTTTTATCTGAAGAACAGGAACCGTTGGGTTTGGGAGCTGCGGATCAAGCTGACTTGTTAACAAGGATTCGTTTGGCTCAAGAGGAGGATGAGAATCTGAATAAGTTGTCACAGAGTGACAAGACCGAATATCAGACTTCCAACAATGGGACAATTGTTGTGAATGGCAGAGTGTGTGTTCCTGACGTGAAAGAGTTAAGGGAGGAAATTCTAAGAGAAGCACATCAGTCGAGGTTTTCTGTGCATCTGGGAATGACCAAGATGTACCAGGATCTAAAAAGGTACTATCATTCGGTCGGGATGAAGTGGGACGTAGCCAAGTGGGTGGCTAGCTGTCCTACATGTGATAAACGGTTTCTTAGCTCGTGTTATGCAGCAGAGAGGTTATCAAAACTCTAATGCACACAATGTTGTAGTAAGGCAAGCAGGAGAGTGTCAATCCACTTCTAGGAGGCAGAGAATGCACAAAGAATGCAAGGTCCTAAGCAAATCTA
Source organism: Thlaspi arvense (assembly GCA_911865555.2). Classification (NCBI taxonomy): domain Eukaryota; kingdom Viridiplantae; phylum Streptophyta; class Magnoliopsida; order Brassicales; family Brassicaceae; genus Thlaspi; species Thlaspi arvense. Next base: position 21,995,727 of record OU466860.2, read on the forward strand.
AGCAAAATGAGACAGTTTATGAGAAAATATCAAAGAACTAGATGCAGCAACCTAAACAGAGTGAAACCTATTTTAAAAATACTAGAAAAGAAGCAACTACCACAAGGAACAAACGGATTAATTAAAGGAAAGAGCTTCAAATTGTTAAAATTCGACTAGTGGATCGACCACAAGATCGACCACTAGATCGAGCAGTAACGATCGATCTCGTCTAAAACCGTAAGAACAACAAATCTAATGACCAGGATGCTATCAGATAACAAGCAAAAGATGAAATGAGACTTAAAGATTCTAAAAGAAAGGGCCTAGGGTTGAGATTCATGTAAAGGGTTTCAAAGGATCGATCTTGGGTTTGAAACTTTAGATCGACTCACTTGGTGAGGATCTCTAAGACTTGAAAACAAAACCAGATCTATCTGTGGCTTTCGGTATAGATCACTCTTTCATCCTCTCCTCCAAACCCATGGCTTTTGGTGGAAAGAGAGGTCGAAAAGCAAGGAAAACAGATTTCAAGTAATGGCTTAACTAGTCCCCCAAACTTCCATGGCTTTTGGGAAGGGGTAACTAGTCTCTAAGGTGTGATCTTCCGAGGCTCCTGGATCCTGTCAAGGTAAGGAACCTCTCGGATCATGAAGCTCTTGGCGTGAGAGTCTTCAAGCATTAAGCTTTCAACACCTTAGAAGAGATAGCCTTTAAAACGTTTAGAAAACAAACCAAGATCGAACCTTTTCTACCCCTTAATCCTCTCAACCCCGAACCCAAAGGAAACTACTCGCTACGCATAGAGTAAATCAAGCAAAGCAGAAGAAACGAGACGATAAACATGAAAGAAAAACTGGATTAAACGATAAAGATTCGAATACAAAAGCTTCAAAGAAAAGCTGGTTCAACAATGGTGTTCTTCGTTCGACGAGAGAGAAAAAACATGAAAGAAAGGATAAGGATCTAAAAGTTATCGAAAAAGCATCTCGCCGCCTTGCCTAAAATGCCCAAACAAGCCAATGGTCCCCCCTTCGCTAACAGCCAAAAACTGTTGAAAGGACAGAAATCGACCACTGGATCGAGTGGTTCTCTCGATCACATCCGGGCATCGTGTCTTCGGCTTGATCCGGGTCTCGATCTTCATCGGCGAATCGAGTGTTGCATCCGATCTCGGTATCGATCTTCGGGTGGATCGAGTGGTGTACTCGATCTGGCTCTCGCTCTACATGGCGTCATTTACGTCCGTACCGATTGATCGATTGCTTCACTCAATCTCCGTCTCGATCATTCTCCTTGGATCCCCTAGTTGGCTCGATCTTCTGGTCGATCAACTCCTAGATCGACCGGCCATGCTCGATTTGCCCCTCGATCACTGGTTCTTAGCATATTTCCGAGCTCCCACGAACTGCTACATCAGCCTCCACACGCCCACGAACCTCCATGACTCCAAAGCAGCCAGAAACAACCTGAATGTGATGCAAAATGCAAAAAAAATGCATATGCTGATGCAAGAATGCTCTAGGACCCTAAGTGATGCAATCTAACCTAAAACATGATACAAATGCATGAAAAACTAGCTAATGAGTATGCACAATGTATGCAATATGCAATAACATCAACTCCCCCAAACTTACTTCTTGCTTGCCCTCAAGCAACAAAAAAAAACAAGTAAGGAAGAGAGGTTTTTAGGAAAATCAAAGGGGTTTTAAACTTTTTGCAAAGGTGCATTTCGAATGGATCATCTCAATGTCCTAGTTAACAATTCTAAAATGATATGCCTACACTCATACTCCAAAGAACTTAGCCATACTCATCACACAAAGAAATTCAAATCATGACTCTCCTATTCCTAACAATCAAAGAAACTCATCCTTTAACATTCATTAACATTCGAACCATGAATCAAACTTATGCACTTTAAAGCAAAACACATTTGGCTAAGGGTTATGGTTATGAGCATAGAATGATCTCATTTGAAAAGGGTTTATAATCATAACAAGGGTTTCTCTCAAAAATGGTTTGAACTTATGCATAATGCTAAAGGTAAAGACAATTTATGCATACATGATTAGATTCTCATCAACCTATGTAAACTATCAAATGATCCTATACCCCTCTCATTTAAGAAATTTAATCCTCACTCACCACTTAAGAGTCAACCCTTTTTCTCACACTTAGCAATCCCCAATTCAAAATAAAGACATTTTTAAACTTTTTAGGCTAGTGAAAAGGTTTTGAAAAATACTTTTGCTCTTAGAAATTTCTTATTAGTAGCTCTCTTATTATTATTATTTTTTTTTTTCTTTTCATTTTTCTTTATTTGGCACTTAGGCTCTTTTTATTTCTTTTTCTTTTCTTTTTCTCTTTTTTTTTTATTTTTATTTATTATGAGAGAGCTACCTTCTGAAATTAGAGCATACTTAGTTTTAAAAGCAAACCTTTCACTTAAAACCTCATTTCTTTCTTTAAAACACAAACTCTTTGAAACCGAAACAAATAGACAAGAAAGCAACCCCAATGATCCCCCAAACTTATCCTAAGCCAACACCTAGCTTCAAAATGCAAAGCTAGCAATCAATATGAAAACCAAATCATATCGCCTAAACCTAACACTTTATGCCAAGTTCAAACCAAAAGTAAGGCCTCACAAAGATGTCACACAAGAACATTTGGCTTCAAAGGAGGGTAAGGTTCAAGGAGGGAGTTCTACTTAGGCTCACAAAGAGTGGCAAAAAGGAAGAAGAGAGCCTAAATATTTTAAAACCATGTGTTCATTTTCAAATGCATAAGAATGATAATTAGAGTTTCAAATTAAGGTTTTCACTTAGTAGGATGAGTTTCAAATCATGAGAGTTCAATTCAAGCCACGAAAATTCTAACTAGTGATCCAAGCATGGTTAGAACTTACTTTCAAAGCATAAACAAAGCATTAGAGAACTACCAACTAGGGCATTGAAATGATTCATAAGTAAAAACACCTTTTTAAGAAATTCTAACCCCTTAAGCAAAATGCAAACATCCTAGGTGATATGAGAAACTCTAGACTCAATCCTAACATGTTTTTAAAAAGATGAATGCAACTACATGAATCTTTGAAAATTTTTTAAAATTTTACCAATTTTTCATGACCTAAGACTCAAGGATGCAAAAAGGAAAATAAGATCAAAGAACACAAGATTAAATCACACAAGTACTCCCCCAAACTTGCTTGACACCGTCCCGGTGGCAAACTAATCCGAAGGAACATCAAAACACAATGCAAAAAACAAATATGAGCGGTTATATATAATGGAAGAAGGTTGTTACCTCTGGTCTATGCTCGGCTGGAACTTGAGGATGTTCTAGAGGAGCTAGAGATCGTTGCTTTGCCTTTGTCAGCTGGTTCTTGGAGAGAATGGCGCGCCGGCTGAATGTTGTCTCCGTGGGTCTTGCGGATCACAACTCCTCCGGTTGAGAGCCTTCTCTTATCGGGTTGTTGCATCTCTTGGCTTGAAGCTGGCTTAGGCTGGCCTCTCTGAAGTGCTTTAACTTTCTTCCCAAGCTTCTTCAGCATCTTCCCTTGCCACTTGTTAATCTTCCTTTGCATCTCTACCACCGATGCTAAGAACTTCTCGGTTTTTGTCCTCGGCTCAAAGTCTAGTTTGGGAAGTGTGTAAGCCTCGGGCATCTCGTCTTCCGTGCCTGGAGACTCTGACCTTTGACGTGGGGCAATGGCTGAAGCAGGCGGTCCTCCTAAAGGGGCAAAGCATTCTTCCTCCGTGGGTAAGAACTCGATGTTCCCAACACCAAGCAGCTCGGTTTCATCTTTGTTGGGGAGGATGCACACTCTCTTCTTGTCTTCGTCATCTATGAAGAGGTAGGCATAGAACCCTTCTGCTGGCGTGCGTCCCAAGCTATCAGTATTCCTCATGTATGCTTCATCCATGAAAGCTCTGTTTGGAACGTGAGCAAAGTCATGGATGGGCACACCGGCTTGCACAAACAAAGGAGTAAGGAAACCGCCAATGTAGGAGGAGGTTGACTTGCACCGTAAGGCATAAGCCTTGTACTTCACCAGGGAAGCCGCGAGCACACAGCCGTAGTTCACCTCATCATCGAGTTCATCTTCTATGGGCTCTTCATTCGCATCCGGATCAGACACCAAGTGCTTCTCACCTTGGAACAGGAAGCACAGCTCTGTCTTCGAGACAGTAGGAGCAACAGACCTTCCACTGAATGTATTGGCAATCAGCTTCAGAGTATACCTCAGCACCGGACTCCTAACTCGCTTGATCTTGGCGGTGTTGGCTTTGTAGACTTCATTGCTAATCAGGTCCCAAAACTCGTCGGCTTTCTTGAAGGCTGGGAACTCGACCTTGTATGCATCAGCGTTGAGACCGTAGGCTTGGCATAGCTCAGGGATGGAGAGTGTGTAAGCTTGACGGCCAACTTTGAAGTAGTGGCGGCCTTGGGAAGGGACGGGTGCACTAGGATTCTCATACCGGAACTCCAAGGTGGCAAGGAAGTCTATTGTCACTTCAGGAATGGTTGGGCAATCCATCCGTGGCAAACACCTCAAGCCAATGTTCTTGAGGAGTTGATCGAAGTCCCCAAGAATCCCGAGCCTAGACAAAAGCTCTCGAGTCAGCAAACTTTGTGGGTTCAAACCGGAGCCTCTCCAGCCTCTTCTTATCCCTCTTCTCATCTTTACTCCACCGGACCCTCTCTTGAGCTACCACTTCTTGTCCTTCTCCTTCTTGTGCTTGCTCCTCTCTTGTTCTCTTTGGTGCCATGGTTCCTGAAACAAATTCTAAAGATAATGATAAGCAAGCGGCGATTTGATGAGAATGAGAGAAGAGAAGGAGAGAATTTATAATAACTACCCTAGAATTTTGGGGAATAAATAAAAATCATAGCTAAATAAAAGGAAATCAAATCTTTAGATACTGAAAAATATGGAATTATTCCATTTACTTAGCTAGTTTTAAAAATTCAAAACCAATCCTATATTTTAAAACAAGATCTTGCGGATTTAAAGGAGATTTTCTTAAAATAAAATCATTAAATTTGAAAATACCTTTGCAAGAAGTTTAGAATATCTTTGCTAGCTTTTGAAAACTTAAAACTCTCACTCTCTTTGTTTAAAAATCTCGAGCAAACAGGAATGAGAGGGTGAGAGGTAGGTTAAAATATTTAAAGACTTTAGCAAAACCAAAACAATGGGTGGTCAAAGTGGTTTCTGACAAAGTCTTGGTCAAGGCACATCTTTCATGGTCAAAGATGCTTGCCTTGACCAAGTTTTGAATTTAAAAATTGGAGGGAAATGAGTAAAGGAGGGAAAGAAAATTGTTACCTCGGCATGAGATCGAGTCCATTTGGTCGATCTAGGACTCGATCTCATGCCCAAAATGGCTTAGATCGAGAGGATTACTCGATTTGAGACTAGATTCATAGTGAATCGAGTCCTGGATCGATTGGCTCTCTCGATCATTGAGATGTTGGCTCCTCGGCTAAGTCCTAATGATCGAGCTACGTCCTCGATTTAGGGGTCGATTTGGCATAGATCGAGTGATGGATCGAGTCGAGTGATCGAGTCGAGTGATCGATTAGTTTTCAACAGATTTTCCCGAGAGAAATTAGATCGGTCGATCCGATTTGGATCGATCGATGCTTTTTCGTCAAGATCGATCTTGTCACTCGTTCTCGTCTAGATCGACTGGCTCCTCTCGATTCACTGACTCGATCTAGCAAAGATCGAGCCAGAATCAGTCGATCTAGCACTCGATCTCTAGCCTTATTCTAACCCCTATTGCCTCTTTAAGACTTCAAAGTCAAGGTTTAGACTCCTTATACCTGTTCCTACACACTTACAAAATAAAAGCATAAAACTGAAAGGGAAATAAAGCAGAAGTATGTACAAGATAAATATGGGAATGCCTCCCAAGTGCGCTTTCTTTAACGTCTTTAGCTAGACCTTACTTGGTCTAAGCGGATGGTGGGTCTTGGAGAAGCACCGAGGTACACTCCTTGTCAAATCTGTCTGCCAAGTAGGGCTTGACTCTGTGTCCGTTGACGGTGAAGGCACTGCCACTTTTTCCCATCAGAGTAACAGCTCCATACGGCAAGACCTCTTGAATCACGAACGGTCCGCTCCACCTTGATTTCAGCTTGCCCGGGAAGAGCTTGAGCCTCGAGTTGTACAGCAACACCAGTCCCCCTTCCTTAAGCTCCTTGGCAACCAACTTCTTATCATGAGCCTCCTTAGTCCGCTCCTTGTATATCCGGGAGCTCTCGTAAGCATTCAGCCTCAACTCGTCCAGTTCGTGTAGCTGAATAAGGCGCCTCTCCTGAGCCGTCTTGAGATCAATGTTCCGTCTCTTCACAGCCCACAATGCACGGTGTTCCAGCTCAACCGGGAGGTGACAGCCCTTGCCATAGAGTAAGGTGAAAGGAGTTGTACCAGTCGGCGTCTTGAAGGCGGTACGGTAGGCCCAAAGAGCGTCATCCAGCTTCACTGACCAGTCTTTCCTTGTTGCTCCGACAGTCTCCTCCAGAATAGCTTTAATTTGCATGTTGGAGACCTCCACTTGACCGCTTGTTTGAGGATGATACGGTGTAGCCATCTTATGCTTAACCCCATACTTTATCAAGAGGCTCTCAAATACCTTGTTTATAAAGTGGCTTCCTCCATCACTTATAACAACCTTGGGTACCCCAAACCTTGGGAAGATGATACTCTTGAACAGCTTGATCACAACCTTAGAGTCATTTGTAGGGGAAGCAACAGCCTCAACCCATTTAGAGACATAATCCACAGCTACTAAGATGTATTTGTTGCCGTATGAAGAGGGAAAAGGCCCCATGAAGTCAATCCCCCACGCATCGAACACGTCAACCTCGAAGATAGGAACTTGATACATTTCGTTCTTCTTGGTTATATTCCCTGCTCGCTGACATGCCTCACAGCTCTTCACAAACTCGTGTGCATCTTTAAAAATGGAGGGCCACCAGAAACCGGCTTGCAACACTTTCGTTGCTGTCTTGAATGAGGCGAAGTGTCCTCCATAGGAAGAACCATGGCAATGATAGAGGATGTCCCTGGCTTCTTCCTTTGTAACACATCTCCGGTACAAGCTGTCTACTCCTCTTTTGTATAGGTAAGGCTCGTCCCAAAACTAGTCACTAGCCTCCCTCATAAACCGCTTCTTGTGATAGCTGTTGAGATGTGTTGGCTCCTCACCACACGCTAGGTAATTCACCACGTCAGCATACCACGGTAGATCCTCCTCTTTAAATCTCAACACTTTCTCAAACCTCCCTTCTAGCTTCCCACAAACAGCAGTAGTAATCGCCAAAAGCTGCTCTTCTAGAAGGGAGTCATCTAAAACGAGAGACTCGTTGATCCTTAGCCTTGAGAGGTGGTCAGCGACTCCATTTTCTATCCCTTTCTTGTCTTTAATCTCCATGTCAAACTCCTGGAGTAACAGAATCCATCTTAAGAGCCGAGGCTTAGTGTCTTTCTTCGAGTAGATGTATCGTAGGGCAGCGTGATCCGTGTATACAATAGCCTTGGAACCAACGAGATATGATCTGAACTTCTCAAAGGCGAAGACTACTGCACGCAGCTCCTTCTCCGTAGTGGTGTATCGTGATTGCGTGTCATCCAAGGTCCTTGAAGCGTAGTAGATCACATGTAGCTTCTTGTCTTTCTTCTGACCAAGGACGGCTCCTACGGCGTAGTCACTAGCATCACACATGATCTCAAAGGGAAGAGACCAGTCTGATGCTTGGACTATAGGGGCTGATGTAAGGGCTTCCTTGATGGTCACGAAAGCCTTCAAACACTCCTCATCGAATACAAACTCAGCTTCCTTGCACAACAGCCGTGTAAGAGGGCGTGCAATCTTGGAGAAATCTTTGATGAAGCACCTATAGAACCCTGCGTGCCCCCAAGAAGCTTCTGATCCCTTTAACATTAACCCGCGGCTCAAGACCCATCATGACCTCCACCTTAGCCTGATCAACCTCAATACCCTTCTCTGATATCTTGTGACCGAGCACTATCCCTTCCTTAACCATGAAGTGGCATTTCTCCCAGTTCAGCACCAGGTTTGTCTCTTCACAACGTTTAAGTACCCTGCAAAGATTCAACAAACAAGCAGGAAAGGACGCACCATACACAGAGAAATCATCCATGAACACCTCTACCATCTCCTCTATAAGATCAGAGAAGATTGACATCATACACCGCTGAAAGGTAGCCGGTGCATTACACAATCCAAACGGCATCCTTCGATATGCAAAGGTACCGTAGGGACATGTAAAAGTCGTCTTCTCCTGATCGTTTGGGTGAATAGGAATTTGAAAGAAACCACTATACCCATCGAGAAAACAGTAGTAAGGGTGATTTGCAAGTCTCTCAAGCATTTGATCAATAAAAGGCAAGGGGAAATGGTCTTTTCTAGTCGCAAGGTTAAGTTTTCTATAGTCAATACACATTCTATGACCAGTAATGGTCCTAGTAGGGATAAGTTCATCCTTTTCATTCCTTATGACCGTGATCCCTCCCTTCTTAGGCACCACGTGTACAGGGGAAACCCACGTGCTGTCACTTATGGGATAGATCACGTCAGCCTCTAAAAGCTTAAGAATTTCCTTCTTAACAACCTCTTTCAAGTTAGGATTCAAACGCCTTTGATGTTCTACAGAAGTGGCGTTCTCATTATCCAAGTGAATCCTATGAGTGCAAAGCATTGGTGAAAGGCCCTTGATGTCACTTAAAGAGTACCCAATGGCCTTCCTATACTTTCTCAGCTCAGTTAGGAGCGAGTGCAACTCATCATCACTAAGGTTTTCGTTCACAATCACGGGATAGGTGTCTTTATGCCCTAAGAAAGCATACCTTAGCCCTTTTGGGAGCTCCTTTATGTCCACCTTTGGGGCTAACAGCTCACTCCAGTCATCCTCGTGGCTGTTGTTGTTGCTTTCCTCCTTGGAACTCTCCCTTGAACTCGAGGCATGGCCCTTCAGACTGCTTTCCTCCATCAATATCCCTTCTGAGATCGAGTCCTCCGGTCGATTCTCCTCTCGATGTCATCTAGATCGAGCCATTTCACTCGATTCACTTACTCGATTTGATATGGATCGAGTAAGGGATCGAGACGCTGAGTCGATCTCTTGATTGGACTCCAAAATGATCGGGAGATCTCTCTCGATCGTCGACTCGATTGTTTTTCCTGATCGAGCATTCGTCTCGATCTGTCCATCGATTGTTGCACCGGATCGAGTTGTGCTCTCGATTGACTTGTCGATCTGTCCCCTGGATCGAGTGATAGCGTCGATCTCGGGGTCGATCTCTAGGCAGCAACCTTCTTCATTCTTGATAATCCTCCTCGAATCCAGCAGGTTCACGTACTCTTGGGTTCTCTGATCCACATTGCCAAACTCCCCTGGCTCCTTAGTGAGTGCTAGCTTCAGATGGTCTTCTAGAGCTAGCTCTTCCAGCAACTCATCCGCCAAGGCATCCATCGTTTCGATATAGAAAGCTTGTCCTTCAATGGTCGGCTTCCTTAGAATCTTGTTGATGTCAAAGTCTAGCCTGATCTCCTTCCCCAAATGCAAGGCAGTCTTCCCGTTCTTCACATCTATTATAGCCCCGGTGGTTGCAAGGAACGGTCTCCCTAAGTGAGTGGGTCTTTAGGCTCCTCGTCCATCTCCAACACTACAAAGTCTGCAGGTACGTTCACACCACTGATTCGCACCGGTAAGTCTTCAAGCAGCCCCACTGGTAGCCTCACACTCCTATCAGCTAGCACCAATGAGATCCGACAGTCTTTAAACCGAGTGAAACCAAGCTTCTTAGCCACGGAGTGAGGCATCAAGTTTATGCTAGCCCCGAGATCACACAAGCAACTCTTGAACTCTAGAGGACCCAAAGCACAGGGTATAGTGAAGCTTCCAGGGTCTCCCAGCTTCTTAGGCACTATCTCCTTATGAATAACCGCACTACACTCTTCACTTAGTACAAGTACCTCTTTGCTTTCTTTGTTCTTCTTCACAAGGGTGTCCTTGAAAAACTTGGCGCACTTGGGCATCATAGCGAGACAGTCTACAAGAGGCAGCTTAATCTCCACGTCTCTCAGGTGCTTCTCAAAAAGGATCCGATGCTTCTCTATTAGCTGCTTTTTGAAACGAATGGGAAATGGCAACTTCGGTACGTAAGGTGGGGGCACGTAAGAGTTCTTCTCCTTGGTGGTCTGCTCAGTTTTCTTCTCGGCTACCGCCTTATCTCCTCTCCTCGGCCCTTGGATCCAAACGTTGTCAAAGTTTATCTCATCATCATCAGCCAAAGGTTTACCCTCCCCCTCTTGAATTACAACGTCCTCGTTGTTCTTGGTAGAGACCGCAGGTTCGAGCTCTTTGCCGCTTCTCAACGTTATAGCATTGGCATACTCCTTGGGATTTTGCACACACTTTCCCGGAAGACTGTTCTGACCACTCGTGCTTGCTTTTCCCATCTCCAGCTGCTTGATCTTGTTTTTTAGGTTGGTGATTTGAGTGGAGAAGTCGGTTTGAGATGAATCTAGCCGAGTGTTCATTTCAGCGAACTTCTGGTTGGTTGAAGCTTGCCCTTGTATTAGCTGTTGAAATATTGCTTGAACCGGATCAACTTGTTGTTGCATCGGTTGTTGTTGCTGAGGTGTAAAGCCCGGAGGGTAGTTAGGAGTATAACCCTTGTTGTGTTGTTGTTGCCCTTGGAAGTTGCTTTGCCCTTGACCTTGGAAACCACCACTCGGTTGAAAACCTTTGTTGTAAGGGATTAAAGGTTTAGCTTGTTGAGCAGGGTACACTTGATCTTTAGGGTTGGCTACATTGGTGCTTCGGTAAGAGAGGTTGTTGTTCTGGTAGCCTTGGTTGTAGTCTTGAGACTTGTAGTTGTTCTGTCCGGCTACCCAATTTGCTTCTTCTTGGCTTAGCTCTAACTCCTCTTGGTTTTCATCAGCTTCACCAACAAAGTGAACATGCTTCTGATTAGCTAATACCAACTTATCAATCTTCTCATGCAACGATTTGAGCTCCTTCTTGGGAGACTCTAACTCTGATCCTCTTGGTGCTCGGTCATAATCCTCGGCATAGTTTCCATCACTCAACGCCAGGTTTTCTATCAGCTTCATACCCTCTTCTACCTCTTGACCGAGGAAGTTCCCTTTGCTAGTTGTATCAAGCAACAACCGGATCTTTGGTGAAGCTCCACGGTATATGGTACTGAGTAGTGTCTCCTCGCTGAACCCGTGATGAGGACATTGGATCGTGTAATCTTTGAAACACTCCATTGCCTCGTTGAATGTCTCGTTGTTCCTTTGAGTGAAACCACTGATTTCGCTTCTCAACCGAGCTGTCCTTGTGCTTGAGAAGATCTTTGAGAGAAAGGCCTTCTTACACTCAGCCCATGATGTGATGGTGCCTTATGGGAGGGTCTTCTCCCAATGTCTAGCTTTGTCTCAGAGTGAAAAGGGGAAGAGACGCAGCTTGAAAGCATCTTCGGATATGCCATTGATCTTGATCATCCCACATACTTGCTCGAAATTGTCCAAGTGCTCCAAGGGGTCTTCCATTGCTAAGCTTTGGAACTTGTTGTTTTGCACCATGGAGATGAAACCTGGCTTGATCTCGAAGTTATTGTTTTGTACCGGAGGAGGAGTGATCCCAAACCTATTGTGGTGGGTACTGGGAGCATCACCGGCTCCTATGATTCTCGGGGGTCTAGCCACGTGTTGGGGGTTTCCATTGCCCCGTGCTGCTGGAGGAGGTCCTTCTGGATGCTCGTGTTCAGCCATGTCTTCAAAGTTAACCAAGCCGTGCTGAACAATCTCCTCAAAGGCTCTTGTTTGCTCCCTGACTCTCCTTTGCCGTGAGTGACCAAGTTGGTGAATGTTGTCTAAGGGTTGTAGAAGATTGTTGTCTCCCCTTGAACGAAGATTCATGTACCTGAAAACACACGTTTGAGAGTAGATGTATTAGTAACTTGAAAAAGGTAAAGACTTAGTCTTTGCTAAGACCCAAATCTCTATGTTCTCTAAACACTCCTAGAATGGCAACGGCGCCATTTGATAAACGGTTTCTTAGCTCGTGTTATGCAGCAGAGAGGTTATCAAAACTCTAATGCACGCAATGTTGTAGTAAGGCAAGCAGGAGAGTGTCAATCCACTTCTAGGAGGCAGAGAATGCACAAAGAATACAAGGTCCTAAGCAAATCTAAGCAAAATGAGACAGTTTATGAAAAAATATCAAAGAACTAGATGCAGCAACCTAAACAGAGTGAAACCTATTTTAAAAATACTAGAAAGGAAGCAACTACCACGAGAAGCAAACAGATTAATTAAAGGAAAGAGCTTCGAATTGTTAAAATTCGACTAATGGATCGACCACAAGATCGACCACTAGATCGAGCAGTAACGATCGATCTCGTCTAAAGCCGTAAGAACAACAAATCTAATGACCAGGATGCTATCAGATAACAAGAGAAAGATGAAATGAGACTTAAAGATTCTAACAGAAAGGGCCTAGGGTTGAGATTCATGTAAAGGGTTTCAAAGGATCGATCTTGGGTTTGAAACTTTAGATCGACTCACTTGGTGAGGATCTCTAAGCCTTGAAAACAAAACAAGATCTATCTGTGGCTTTCGGTATAGATCACTCTTTCATCCTCTCCTCCAAACCCATGGCTTTTGGTGGAAAGAGAGGTCGAAAGGCAAGGAAAACAGATTTCAAGTAATGGCTTGACTAGTCCCCCAAACTTCCATGGCTTTTGGGAAGGGGTAACTAGTCTCTAAGGTGTGATCTTCCGAGGCTCCTGGATCCTGTCAAGGTAAGGAACCTCTCGGATCATGAAGCTCTTGGCGTGAGAGTCTTCAAGCATCAAGCTTTCAACACCTTAAAAGAGATAGCCTTTAAAACGTTTAGAAAACAAACCAAGATCGAACATTTTCTACCCCTTAATCCTCTCAACCCCGAACCCAAAGGAAACTACTCGCTACACATAGAGTAAATCAAGCAAAGCAGAAGAAACGAGACGATAAACATGAAAGAAAAACTGGATTAACAACGGTGTTCTTCGTTCGACGAGAGAGAAAAAACATGAAAGAAAGGATAAGGATCTAAAAGTTATCGAAAAAGCATCTCGCCGCCTTGCCTAAAATGCCCAAACAAGCCAATGGTCCCCCCTTCGCTAACAGCCAAAAACAGTTGAAAGGACAGAAATCGACCACTGGATCGAGTGGTTCTCTTGATCACATCCGGGCATCGTGTCTTCGGCTCTATCCGGGTCTCGATCTTCATCGGCGAATCGAGTGTTGCATCCAATCTCGGTATCGATCTTCGGGTGGATCGAGTGGTGTACTTGATCTGGCTCTATCTCTGCATGGCGTCATTTACGTCCGTACCGATTGATCGATTGCTTCACTCGATCTCCGTCTCGATCATTCTCCTTGGATCGCCTAGTTGGCTCGATCTTCTGGTCGATCAACTCCTATATCGACCGGCCATGCTCGATTTGCCCCTCGATCACTGGTCCTTAGCATATTTCCGAGCTCCCACGAACTGCTACATCAGCCTCCACACGCCCACGAACCTCCATGACTCCAAAGCAGCCAGAAACAACCTGAATGTGATACAAAATGCAAAAAAAATGCATATGCTGATGCAAGAATGCTCTAGGACCCTAAGTGATGCAATTTAACCTAAAACATGATACAAATGCATGAAAAACTAACTAATGAGTATGCAAAATGTATGCAATATGCAATAACATCAACATGCCAGCTGGTTAAGGCTGAGAATCAGGTTCCAAGTGGGTTGTTGCAAACATTACCAATACCGGAATGGAAATGGGATATGATCACAATGGATTTTGTGTTAGGTTTACCGAGGTCTCTGAAGAAGCATGATGCGATTTGGGTCATTGTTGATAGGCTGACAAAGTCTGCTCACTTCTTGCCTTTGAGGAAAACGGATGGAGTGACTAGGCTGGTGGAGTTGTATGTCGATGAGATCGTCAAGCTTCATGGAGTGCCTGCAAGCATTGTGTCAGATCGTGACCCAAAGTTTACTTCACGATTCTGGAAAGAGATTCAGAAAGAGTTTGGGACGAAGGTGCATATGAGTACTGCATATCATCCGCAAACGGATGGTCAGTCTGAGAGGACCATCAGGACGTTAGAGGACATGTTGAGAGTGTGTGTACTGGACTGGGGTGGTAACTGGGAAAGTTATCTACCGTTGGATGAGTTTGCGTATAACAACAGTTACCATAGGAGGATTGAGATATCTCCGTATGAGGCGTTGTACGGAAGGCCATGTAGAACACCGCTATGTTGGACCCAAGTGGGGGAGCGGAGTGAGTTAGGACCTGCTATAGTCGAAGAGACTACTGAAAAGATCAGGTTTCTGAAGGTTAAGCTGAAAGAGGCTCAAGACCGACAAAAGAGTTATGCTTATAAGCGCTGTAAGGACTTAGAGTTCAGTGTGGGCGATCTGGTTTATCTGAAGGTTATGATTTACAAGGGGAAAAGCCGAGCAACGTTTAATGCTAAGTTGAGTCCGAGGTACATGGGACCAAACCGGATTCTGGAAAGGATTGGACCAGTGGCGTATAAGTTGGACTTACCGCCGGAAATGAGTGCTTACCACAATGTGTTTCACGTGTCGCAGCTGAGAAAGCACATAACCGAACGTGAGACTGTGATATCTGAACCACCTTCGGAATTGCAAGAGAATCTGATCGTGGAAGGTAGACCGATCCGAGTGGTTGACAGGAAAGAAAAGCTTAGGCGTGGTAAGAGGGTCAAGATGATCCAAGTTGTCTGGGACTGTAATGGGGATGAGCAAACTACTTGGGAAGTAGAGTCTAAGATGAGTACAAGGTTCCCGAAATGGTTTGAGAAACTTAAGGAAGAAGAACCGGATTCGAGGGCGAATCCAAACAAAGTAGGGGAGAGTTGTAGCATCCGTATCCGAGAAAATCTGGAATGATCGAACCGGACAGGAGGTTGTCCGAAGGAATGTGAGTTCAGTCAAGGGAAAAATCCGTATGGATGGGAGGTTCAGACTATAGTCGATGGATGACTGGGAAATAGTCGAAGGATGGCCGGGCTGGCCGAGCAGGACAGACCATGTCCGAGAGGAAATGGATTATGTCCGAGAGAAATGGATCATGTCTGAGGGAAAAAGGAAAATAGCCGAGGCTTTGTGGTTTTAGCCGAGTAAAAATGGGCTGGGCCCGTGGGCTGGGAGTTTAGTCGGATAAAAACTAATTTCTCGTGGGGATGGTCGAGCGGTTTAGGCGATATCCGAGAGAAATCAAAGCTGATCGGGATAAACCTGACTGGAACCGGGAGACGCTGGTTATAACCGGGTTAACTAGGTTTTGCGAGCATATAGAAGGGATTTTGAGACTTTTTCTCGAGACAGCCGCATTATTTGAGAGAAATATCGCGTGAGAGAGAGATTGGCCTAGAGAAATCCCATAGTTTCTGATTATTCCGAGAGTTGGCCGAGAGAGATCGAAGTTTCGCCGGCGATTCCAACTATCACCGAGAGATCGAGTGTTCTGTCCGAGTTTCTGTTGATCTGTTTCGACCACTCGTCCTGATTTGAGGGTTTGCCGAGGGAATAACAGAGTTTATCCGAGGATTTCTGAGTGGATCGTGTGATATCTGAGAGCACTTCGATTCGTCCGAGTGAATCTTGTAAGTGTTCGGCTATTTTGATTTCTGTTGAGTTTCTGTCGATTAACTTTGGACTGATCGATCTGAATTATACTGTTTCCGAGGGAATACAGCTTCTTGCCCGAGAAAAAGTGACCGGATTGAGAGATAACCGAGAGGTGTTGGGATTTTGCCGGACCAGTCTGAGCGATATCCGAGAAATTGCAAGTGTGTCCGAGTATCTCAGTTTCTGATCGAGAAATCACCAAGATTCTTTCGACTGAAACGTTTGTTTCTGTGTCTAAGGTGAGTGCGTGACTGTAGTCTGTATCTAGAATTGTTGGATTGCTAGGTTATCTGATTTTCAATGTCTGCTTAGCAAGGTCAATGTTCTGTTATTGTGAATGGTTAAGTGTGAACCATGGTCAATACATGATGTCTAACTAGCTGTGTGAATGTCCGGATTGAGTTACTAGTTCAAGGGGATGCGTGATTCTCGCTTGGAGCAGTACCGATGCCTTGTGAGGCTTCACAAGTAGTTGAGATGGTCATAGGACCGTACTGTTTTATGTGCTTGCTTGCTAAGTGATAATGTGAATTGTATAACTGATAGTATGATGCGTTTTCTGGTACTGGCTAAGGTGTTACAGGATGACCGTATTCACTAAGTATTTATCAAATACTTATGCCTCTCTGTTTGAGTGTGCAAGTAAGGATAAAGTCCAGGGCGAGTAGCTCTGAAGGCGGACTGGAAGGCAGTGAAGGAAAGAGGTGGATTAGGACTGGGTTTTGGGATTCATATTCTGAGTTTGAGTTTCTATTTAAGTACTTGTGTTAGTGCCTTATGAGTTGAACCGAATCTGATAAGTTAGTTTGTTATTGAATCCAAATTCTGTTAAGTGTTTCTGGAATAATTATGCAATGAGAATGGATATCTTTTGATGAATCGAACTTGTTTAAGTTTAAGAAAAGTTTTTAAAATACGCATGTTTTTGTATTCTGGCCGAGAGAAGACTCGGTGAAGTTCGGGCTGGTCTAGTGATAGACGGTCGGGTCCTCACAGAAACCCTTGCCTTAATTAAAAACCCTTTTTCAAATGAGATCATTCTATGCTCGTAGCCTATACCCTTAGCCAAATATGTTCTGCTTTAAAGTGCATAAGTTTGATTCATGGTTCGATTATTAATGAATGTTAAAGGATGAGTTTCTTTGATTGTTTGGAATAGGAGAGTCATGATCTGAACTTCTTTGTGCGATGAGTATGGCTAAGTTCTTTGGAGTATGAGTGTGTGTATTGCATTTTAGAACTAGTAACTAGGACGTTGAGATTGATTCATTTGAAAGGCACCTTTTTAAGAAGCTTAAACCCCCGTTTGTTTTAAAACTTCTCTTCCTTTCTTATTTTCTGTTGCTTGAGGGCAAGCAAGAAGTAAGTTTGGGGGAGTTGATATAACTGTATATTCTATGCATTTTGCATACATATAGTTTAGTTTCTCATGCATTTACATTGCATATTAGGTTAGTTTGCATCACTTTAGGTCCTAGAGTGTCTTTGCACCAGCATTCGCATGTTTCGTGCATTTTACATCACAATCAGGTTGCTTTTGGTTACTTTGGAGCTATGAAAGATTCGTGGACGTGCTGAGGCTCGTGAAGAGGTTCGTGGACACTTGGAGAAATCAGGATTGCACGCTAAGGACCTGAGATCGAGTAGCAGATCGAGCAAGGCAGGTCGATCTAGATGAGATCGACCAGAAGATCGAGCATGGATATCGATTTGGAGTACATGCATAGACGACGCCATGCAGATCGAGGACCGGATCGAGCTTCCAACCCGATCAGTACAAGATCGACTCGGGGATCGACCAAGAGCCACTCGATTCAGGACATGATCGATTGCCATATCAAGCTTGGTGATCGATCCCAGACCAACCTTATCCGTTCAGCCTGTTTTTGGACCGTAGCGAAGAAGGGGGGACCATTTGTGGTCTGGCCATTTTAGGCAAAGACCAACGATCCCTTTCATTATCACGTTTTGTCGACTACTTTTCTATCTTCTCTCTCGTTTTAGGCGATTCGCCATTGTTAGACTTCGAGCTTTTTCTTGTTTTGCTTTTGAATATTGAATCGTTTAAGTTGAATCAATCGCCTTTCATGTTTAGTTCTTCGTTTATTGCATTTCGTACAGTTTATTTCATGAGTCGCGAGTAGTTTTATTGGGTTTTGGGGTTGAGAGGATTCAAGGGGTCGAAAAGGTTTTCAATTTTGGTGTTTTCTTGTTCTTAAAGGCTTTCTCTTCTAGGATGTCGAGTTCTTAAGGCTTAAAGAGTCTCACGTCAAGTTCTTTATGATCAGAGAGAGCTCTTACCTTGACAGGATCCAGAGATCTCTGAAAATCGCATCCTAGAGACTAGTTACCCTTTTCCAAACCCCATGGTAGTTTAGGGGACTAGTTAAGCCGCGTGTTTGAAATCAGTTTTCCGTTTGGCGGAAAAAGAGATTGAGGGGCAAAGAACTCAGATTTCAAATATGCGGCTTAACTAGTCCCCTAAATTACTATGGCGTTTGGGAAAAGGTAACTAGTCTCTAGGATGCGATTTTCAGAGATCTCTGGATCCTGTCAAGGTAAGAGACCTCTCTGATCATAAAGATCTTGGTGTGAGAGTCTTTAAACCGTAAGAACTCGACATCCTAGAAGAGAAAGCCATGAAGAACAAGAAAACACCGAACTTTGAAAACCTTTTTGACCCCTTTGAATCCTCTCAACCCCAAAACCCGATGAAACTACTCACTACACATTAAGTAAACCGAACAAAGCATAAACGATGAACTAATAAACATAGAAAATGATGGATTAAAACTTAAAACGATTCAAAGATTCAAGAACAAAGCTTCAATGTCTAACAATAGCGAAATCGCCTTCGAACAGAGAGAAAAAGGTGAAAATGATAAAGTGAAAACGTGTCTTCAAGTTCCCACGAACCTCCTCACGAGTGAAAACGTGTCATCTAGATGGACCGGCCATGCTCGATCCGCTTCTCGATCTCTGGTCCTTAGCAAGCATTCCTGAATTCTCCAAGTTCCCATGAACCTCCTCACGAGTCTTAGCACGTCCACGAACACTCCAAGACTCCAAAGTAGCCGAAAACAACTTGTATGCAATGCAAAATGCAAGAAACATGCATATGCTGGTGCAAGAACACTCTAGGACCTAAAGTGATGCAAACTAGCCTAAAATGCAATGTATATGCGTGAGAAACTAACTTATATGTATGCAAAATACATGAAATATGCAGCAATTTCAACTCCCCCAAACTTACCTTTTGCTTGCCCTCAAGCAAACAAAATTAAAGAAGGGAGAGAGGTTTTAAAACAAACGGAGGTTTAAGCTTCTTGCAAAGGTATTTTTCAAATGAATCAATCTCAACGTCCTAGTTACTAGTTCTAAAATGCAATACACATGCTCATACTCCAAAGAACTTAGTCATACTTATCACACAAAGAATTTCAAATCATGACTCTCCTATTCCAAACAATCAAAGAAACTCATCTTTTAACATTCATTAATGACCGAACGATGAATCAAACTTATGCACTTTAAAGCAAAACACATTTGGCTAAGGGTAAAGGCTATGAGCATAGAATGATCTCATTTTAAAGAGGATTTATTTTAAGCACGGGTTTCTCTCAAAAATGGTAAGAACTTTATGCATAATGCTAAAAGTAAAGGCAATTGATACATACATGATCAGATTCTCATCTACCCTTGCAAGCTAACAATGATCCTAAAACCCCTCTCATTTTCTTTCTTTTTAGCTCACTCACCCTCCTAAAATCTACCCTTATCTCCAAAGCAAAAGCCTAGCAAACCCCAAATCAAAATACAAAACATCTTAACTCTTTTAGGCTAGTGAAAAGGTTTGAAAATATTAAGCTCCTTATTTCTTTCTTATTGATAGCTCTCTCATTATTTTTTTTTTCCTTTTCTTTTCTTTTTATTTTGGCACTTAAGCTCTTTTTTTTTTTTTTTGATTTTTATTTTGAGAGAGCTAACTTCTGAAATTAATAGAGCATTATACATTTTAAACACAAAACCTTTCACTTAAAACCTTTTGTTCACTTCAAATACCAAACTCTTTTGAAACCGAAAGCATATAAACATGAAAGCAATCCCATTGATCTCCCAAACTTATCCTAAGCCTACATCTAGCTTCAAAATGCAAAGCTAGCAATCATATGAGAACCTAATCATATCGCCTAAACGTAACACGTTATGCTAAGTTCAAACCGAAAGAGGCCTCACAATGATGTCACACACGAAAAATTGGCTTCAAAGAAAGGTAAGGGTCAAGGTGGGAGTTCAACTTAGGCTCACAAAGAGTGGTAAAAAGAGGAAGAGCCTAAATATTTTTAGGATCCATGTGTTCATTTTCAAATGCATAAGAATGATATTTAAGAATTCAAATTAGGGTTCTCACTTATTAGGACAAGTTTCAAATAATGAATGTTCAATTTAAGTCACGAAAATCAAAACATGTGATCCAAGCATGGTAAGGACTTACTTTCAAAGTGTGAGCAAAGCATTAGAGAACTAATAACTAGGGTATTGTAAACAACCTAAATGCTTAACAATTCTAGACTCAATCCTAAAATGCTTAACAATGTGAATGCAACTACATGAGTTTTTTTTTAAACTTTTTAAAAATTTTACCAATTTTTTTCCTTTTGTTTTCTATGCCTTAGATGTATGCAAGACTCAAGTTATGCAATAATAAAATAAGATCAAAATAAACATGTCAAACCACACACATACTCCCCCAAACTTGAATGACACCGTCCCGGTGGCAAACATGTTTGAGAGAGCTCAAAACACAAAGCAAAAATCAAGAAAACATGAACGGTATATACAATGGAAGTTTATTGTTACCTCGGGTCTAGTCTCGGCTGGAACTTGAGGATGTTCTATGGCTTTGCCTTTGGAGCCTGGCTCTTGGAGAGAATGACGCGCCGGTTGAATATTGCTGCCTTGAGTTTCACGGATGACAACTCCACCGGTTGAAAGCCTTCTCTTCTCGGGCTGTTGAACCTCCTAACTCGCAGCCTGCTTTGGTGAACCTCTTTGAAGCGCCTTGACCTTCTTGGCAAGCTTCTTGATGACTTTGCTCTGCCACTTGTTGATCATCCTTTGCATCTCCACAACAGAAGCAAAAAACTTTTCTGTCTTGGTCTGCGGCTCAAAGTCAAGCTTAGGGAGGACAAAGGCTTCGGGCATCTTGTCATCCGTGGCTGGAGACTCTGATCTAGGGCGAGTAGCTTGCTGAATTGTTGTCGCGGCTCCTAGAGGAGCAAAACACTCCTCTATGCTTGGGAGAAACTCGATGTTCCCAATGCCCAACAGCTCGGTCTCGGTTTGGTTTGGCAAGATGCATGTCCTCTTCTCATTCTCCTCATCCACGAACAAGTACTCAAAGAAGCCCTCGGCTGGCATGCGTCCCAAGCTATCAGTGTTCCTTAGGTATGTCTCGTCCATGAAGGCTCTATCCGGAACGGGAGTGAAGTTCTGAAGCGGCACGCCGGCTTGCACGAACAAGGGTGTGATGAAACCGCCAATGAGTGACGAGCTTGCCTTGCATCTCAAGGCATACGCCTTGTATTTGACCAATGAAGCGGCGAGGATGCACCCATAGTTCACGTCATCTCCGAGATGGTCTTCAAACGGCTCATCGTTCTCATCCGGATCACAAAGAAGATGCTTGAGGCCTTGGAACAAAAAGCAGAGCTCCGTCTTGGTCACCGTGGGGGCTACGGACCGACCACTAAAAGTGTTGGCCATCAGCTTCAAGGTGTAACGTAGCACCGGGTTCCTCACTCGCTTGATCTTCGCGGTATTCGCCTTGTAATCTTCATTGTCGATGAGATCCCAAAAATCGTTCGCTTGAGTGAAGGAGGGAAACTCCACTTTCATGGCATCTGCATCGAGACCATAAGCTTGGCAAAGCTCAGGGATTGAGAGGCTGAAGGCTTGGCGTTTTGTCTTGAAGGAGAGGCAGCCTTGAGAAGGAATTGGGACGCTAGGATTCTCGTACGCAAATTCCAAAGTGGCAAGGAAGTCGATTGTCACTTCAGGAAAGGTTGAGCAATCCATCTGTGACAAACACCTCAGCCCTATCTTCTGGAGGAGCTGATCAAAGTCTCCTAGAATCCCCATCTTGGCCAGCAATCCTCTGTCCGTAAACTTAGTCGCCTCGAACCTCAGCCTTTGAAGCCGTTCCGTGTCCCGCTTCTCATTCTTACTCCAACGAACCCTCTCCTGAACAGCCACTTCTTGGTTTCCTCCCTCTTGAGCTGTCTCTTCTCTCGTTCTTTTTGGAGCCATTGTACCTGAAACAAGTTTCTCAAGCAAAGCAATGAGCAAATCGGCGATATGATGAGAGAAAAAGAGAAGCAAAGGAGAAAACTTATAACTAATACCCTAGAATTTAGGGGAATTTATAAAAATTATAGCAAAATAATAGAGAATTAAATCTAGAATTTTTCCTATTATCAAGCTATTTTTCAAAATTTAAAACCGCCCTAGAATCTAAAACAATCAAAGCGAATAAAAAGGGATATTTTCTTGAAGATTTTCTTAAAGATTCGAAAATACCTTTGCTAGGATTGAAAAAGATGCTTGTTAGCCTTTAGAAAACAAGAATTCACACTTTCTTTTGCTTAACAACTCGAGAAAACAAGAATGAGAGAGTGTGAAAGTAGTTGAAAACATTTAAAGGCTAACAAAACAAAATCTTGGGTAAAAAGAAGTGGTTTTCTGACAAAAGCTGTGGTCAAGAAGAGAGGAAAAAGAAAATGTTACCTCGGCACGAGATCGAGTCCCTTTGGTCGATCTAGCACTCGATCTCATGCCCATAATGGCGTGAATCGAGAGGGTCGTTCGATTTGGGACTCGATTCGAATTGAATCGAGTCTTGGATCGATAACACCTCTTGTTCCTTGAATTTTTGGCTCGATGGCTAAGTCCTCATGATCGAGCCACGTTCTGAATTCAGGGGTTGATTTAAGCATGGATCGAGTGGCAGATCGAGTAGACTATTCGATCTAGCATTGAGAATCGAGTGACTCAGTCGATCCACCTCTCGTTTGCTTTTCAGGCTAAAAGTATAGGGTGTTCGTCCTCTCGTGATCGACTGTGTCACACGATCTATCTACTCGATCTCGTCTAGATCGACTGACTCCTCTCAATTCACTAGCTCGATCTAGCAAGGATTGAGCCAGGATGGGTCGATCTAGCACTCCATCTCTAGCTTATACTCGCCCCTTCTTACTCCTTTTGATCTAAGATCGTGGCCTGCAATCCCTCATACTTGTTCCTACACATTCAGAAGATAAAAACATAAAACTGGAAAAGAAATAAAGCAAGAATATATACAGGATAAACATGGGAATGCCTCCCAAGTGCGCTTTCTTTAACGTCTTTAGCTAGACTTTACTTGGTTTAGGCAGATGGTGGGTCTTGGAGAAGCATTGAAGTGCTCTCTTTGTCAATTGCACTCGCCATGTATGGCTTAATTCTGTGTCCGTTCACTGTGAATGCATTCCCACTCTTGCCGACCAACGTGACAGCTCCATCGTGATTTCAGCTTCCCTGGAAAGAGCATGAGCCTTTAATTGTAAAGCAGCACCAAACTCCCTTCCTGAAGCTCCTTAGGTACCAACTTCTTCTCGTGAGCAGCCTTGGTACGCTCCTTGTAAATCCTAGCGCTTTCGTAAAAATCCAGCCTTAGCTCGTCAAGCTCAAGTAATTGGATCAAGCGCTTCTCCTGAGCCGTCTTCAGATCAAAATTCAGCCGCTTCACAGCCCACAACGCCTTATGTTCCAGCCCAACGGGAAGGTGACATACTTTGCCGTAGAGAAGAGTGAAAGGAGTAGTACCAATGGGCGTTTTGAAAGCAGTCCGCTAAGCCCACAAAGCGTCATCTAGCTTCACCGCCCAATCCTTCCGAGTTGTCCCAACTATTCTCTCGAGTATCACCTTGATCTGTCAGTTAGAGACCTCCACTTGGCCACTCGTTTGAGGATGGTAAGGTGTAGCTACCTTGTGCTTCACGTCATACTTCCTTAGAAGGTTTTCAAACAGCTTGTTGATGAAATGGCTTCCTCCGTCGCTTATCACTACCTTGGGTACCCCAAACCTCGGGAAAATGATGCTCTTAAAGAGCTTGATCAGCACCTTATAATCATTTGTAGGGGAAGCAATGGCCTAAACCCATTTAGAGACGTAATCAACAGCTACCAAAATAAACTTGTTGCCGTAGGAAGAAGGAAACGGCCCCATGAAGTCTATGCCCCACGGGTCAAAAACGTCTACCTCAATGATGGGAACTTGAGGCATCTCGTTCCTTTTAGTGATATTCCCTGCTCTTTGACAAGCGTCGCACCTCATTAGGAACTCATGGGTGTCTTTGAAGATGGACGGCCACCAGAAGCCGGCTTGTAAAACCTTAGTGGCGGTTTTGAATGAAGCAAAGTGCCTGCCATACAAAGAGCCATGTCAATGAAAGATGGTATCTCTTGCCTCCTACTTTCTCACACATCTTCTGTATAAGCTGTCAACACCTCTCTTGTATAAATAGGGTTCAACCCAATAGTAGTGGCTCACGTCTCTCATGAACTTCTTCCTATGGTAGTTGTCAAGATGCGAAGGCTCTTCCCCACACGCCAAGTAGTTCACAATATCCGCGCACCAAGGGAGATCCTCCTCTTTGAAGCTCAGAACTTCCTCAAACTGCTCTTCTAGGTTCCCACAAACAGCCGTAGTGATCGCCATGAGTTGTTCCTCGGGAAGAGAATTATCTAAAGGCAAAGACTCATTGATTCTTAACCGACAGAAATGGTCAGCAACGCCGTTTTCTATCCCTTTCTTGTCTTTGATCTCCATGTCAAACTCCTGAAGAAGAAGAATCCATCTCAAAAGTCTCGGCTTAGTGTCCTTCTTGGAATAGGTGTACCGCAAAGCCGCGTGATCCGTGTAGACAATGGCCTTGGTAGTAGTAGTGTACCTTGTTTGCGTGTCATCCAAGTTTCTTGAAGCATAGTAAATCACGTGCAGCTTCTTATCTTTTATCTGACCTAGAACGGCTCCCACGGCGTAGTCACTAGCATCACACATAATCTCGAACGGTAGAGTCCAGTCCGGTGCTTGCACTATAGGCGAGGATACTAGAGCTTCCTTGATGGTCACGAAAGCTTGCAAACACTCCTCATCAAAGACAAAATCAGCTTCCTTGCACAACAGACGTGTAAGAGGGCGTGCAATCTTACAGAAATCCTTGATGAAGTGCCTGTAGAAGCCAGCGTGTCCCAAGAAACTCCTCACTCCTTTAACATTAACCGGCGGCTCGAGACTCATCATAACCTCAACCTCAATGCCCTTCTCTGATATCTTATGGCCAAGCACGATCCCTTCCTTCACCATGAAGTGGCATTTTTCCCAATTAAGCACCAAGTTTGTCTCCTCACAACGCTTTAGTACCTTGCAAAGATTCAACAAACACGCAGAAAAAGACGCACCATAGACTCAGAAGTCATCCATAAACACCTCTACCATTTCTTCTATTAGATCGGAGAAGATCGACATCATACACCGCTGAAACGTAGCCGGTGCGTTACGCAACCCCAATGGCATCCTTCGATACGCGAAGGTGCCATAAGGGCATGTAAAGGTTGTCTTCTCCTGATCATTTGGTTGGATTGGTATTTGGAAAAATCCACTATATCCAATAAGAAAGCAATAGTAGGGGTGATTAGCAAGTCTTTCAAGCATTTGATCAATAAAAGGCAAGGGAAAATGATCCTTTCTAGTAGCAAGATTAAGCTTCCTATAACCAATACACATACGGTGTCCAGTGATAGTCCTAGTAGGTATAAGCTCATCTTTGTCATTCTTATTGACCGTGATCCCTCCCTTCTTAGGCACCACGTGTACGGGAGAAACCCACGTGCTGTCACTTATGGGATAGATCACGTCAGCTTCTAGCAGCTTAAGAATCTCTTTCTTAACAACCTCTTTCAAATTAGGATTCAAACGCCTTTGATGTTCTATAGAAGAGGCGTTTTCATTATCCAAGTGAATCCAATAAGTGCAAAGCATTGGTGAAAGGCCATTGATATCACTTCAAGAGTACCCAATGGCCTTCCTATACTTTCTCAACTCAGTTAAGAACGAGTGCAACTCATCATCACTTAACTTTTCATTCACAATAACAGGAGTGGTTTCGGTAAGCCCTAAGAAAGCATACCTTAGCCCTTTTGGGAGCTCCTTAAGGTCCACCTTTGGGGCTAGCAGCTCGCTCCAATCATCCTCGTGGTTGTTGCTGTTGTTTTCCTCCTTGGAATCTTCCTTAGAGCCGGAGACATGACCCTTGAGGCTGCTTTCTTGAACCATTGTCCCTTCTGGAATCGAGTCATCCAGTCGATCTTGCCCTCGATGTCGTCTAGATCGAGCATTTTCGCTCGATTCACTCACTCGATTTAATGTGGATCGAGTGAGAGATCGAGACGCTGAGTCGATCTCCGGATTAGACCCTAAACTGATCGGAAGGCTTCTCTCGATCTCGGACTCGATTGATTTCCTGGATCGATCACCCTCCTCGATCTGAATATCGATTGCTGCACCGGATCGAGTTGTGCTCTCGATTGTCTTGTCGATTTGACCTCTGGATCGAGTAATGTCATCGATCTCAGAGTCGATCTCTAAGCAAGCGCTTTCATCTTCTAGCACAACCTTCCTTGAATCAAGCAGGTTATCGTATTCCTGAGTGCTCTGATCCAAGTAACTGAACTCTCCTGGCTCCTTAGTCAAATCCAGCTTTAAATGATCCTCCTGAGCCAGCTCTTCTAGCAACTCATCCGCTAAAGCGTCCAACGTCTCAATGTAGAACGCTTGCCCTTCTATCATAAGCTTCTTCAAAACCTCGTTGATATAAAAGTCCAGCCTTATATCTTTACCCAAGTGCAGAGCTATCTTCCTATTCTTGACGTCTATGATGGCTCTGGCGGTGGCTAAGAACGGTCTACCGAGAATGAGTGGATCCTTAGGTTCTTCATCCATTTCCAACACGACAAAGTCTGTAGACACGTTTACACCGCTGATTCTAACTGGCAAGTCCTCAAGCAAACCCACGGGTAACCTCACGCTCCTGTCAGCTAGTACCAACGAGATTCTACAATCTTTGAACAGGGTAAAGCCAAGTTTCTTTGCTACAGAATGAGGCATCAGATTTATACTAGCTCCGAGATCAGAATGGCAACTCTTAAACTCCAAAGGACCTAAAGCGCAAGGTATAGTGAAGCTTCCAGGGTCTCCCAACTTCTTAGGGACTATCTCCTTGTGTATCACAACACTATATTCCTCACTAAGAACAAGCACTTCTTTGCTTTCCTTATTCTTCTTCACGAGCGTGTCTTTGAAGAATTTGGCGCATTTAGGCATCATTGCAAGGCAGTCCACGAGAGGTAGCTTGATCTCTACGTCCTTAAGGTGCTTCTCAAACAAGACTCTATGCTTCTCTATGAGTTGATTCATGAAGTGGCCAGGAAAAGGTAGCTTAGGTACATACGGTGGAGGCACATAAGCATCCTTCTCCTTAGCAGCTTGCTCCGCTTTCTTCTCAACAACCGCTTTCTCACCTCTCCTTGGCCCATGAATCCAAACATTGTCAAAGTTGATCTCATCATCGGCTGAAAGCTTACCCTCCCCCTCTTGAATTACAACGTCCTCGTTGATCTTGGGAGTAACCGTAGGTGCAAGCTCTTTCCCACTCCTTAGCGTAATGGTGTTGGCGTATTCCTTGGGATTCTACTCACACTTGCCCAGTAAGCTATTCTGACCGCTTGTACTCGCCTTTCCCTTCTCTAGCTGCTTGATCTTATTATTCATGTTTGTAATCTGAGTAGAGAAATCCGTGAGAGACGAGTCTAAACGAGTGTTCATTTCGGCAAACTTCTGATTTGTAGATGCTTGCCCTTGAATCAATTGTTGAAACATAGCTTGGACAGGATCAACTTGTTGTTGTTGCATCGGTTGTTGAGGAACAAAGCCCGGAGGGTACATTGGCGTATAACCCTTGTTTCCTTGCTGTTGTCCTTGGAAGTTGTTCTGCCCTTGCCCTTGGAAGCCACCACTCGGCTGAAAACCTTTGTTGTATGGTACGAAAGGCTTTGCTTGCTCAGCAGGGTACACTTGATCCTTAGGGTTCACGACATTGGTGCCACAGTATGAGAGATTGTTGTTCTGGTTGTAGCCTTGTGAATACCCTTGAGGTTTGTAGTTGTTCTGACCCGCCACCCAATTGGCTTCTTCTTGACTCAACTCAAGCTCCTCTACGGTTTCATCCGCTTCACCAACAAAGTGAACATGCTTCTGATTAGCTAACACCAGCTTGTCAATCTTCTCATGCAATGATTTAAGCTCTTTCTTGTGAGACTCTAGCTCAGAACCTCTCGGTGCACGGTCGTAGTCTTCAGAATATTTGCCGTCACTCAATGCCAAGTTCTCAATCAGCTCCATGCCCTCTTCTACCACTTGACCAAGGAAATTTCCCCTACTAGTCGTGTCAAGCAACAAGTGAATCTTTGGTGAAGCTCCACGGTAGATAGTGCTTAGAACTGTCTCTTCGCTGAAGCCGTGGGGAGGACACTGAATGATGTAGTCCTTGAACCGCTCCATGGCTTCATTGAACGTCTCATTGTTCCTTTGATTGAAGCCGCTGATCTCACTTCTCAACCTTGCCGTTCTGGTGCTAGAGAAGAACTTTGAGAGGAAAGCCTTTTTACACTCAGCCTAAGAGGTAATGGTGCCTTGTGGAAGGGTCTTCTCCCAATGTCTAGCCTTGCCTCCAAGAGAAAATGGAAAGAGACGCAGCTTGAAAGCATCTTCGGATATGCCATTTATCTTGATCATCCCACATACTTCCTCGAAGTTATCAATGTGCTCCAAGGGATCTTCCTGGCATAATCTCGAAGTTGTTGTTCTGTACAGGAGGAGTGATAACTACTTTCTTTTGCAATGGTTGAGGATGCAATGAGGTTATCAAACTCAAATGCAACACTTAGGTTGTAGTATAGTATGCAAGTGAGAGTCAATCCATTTCTAGGAGGTAGGAAGATCAAAGAGAATGCAAGAGCAGTGTAAAGCTAAGCGAATGACAGGCGATATTGTGAAAATCCTAAAAACTATATGCAACGACCGAATGGAATGCAAAACTATTTTAAAATTACCAAGAGTGATTGAACTACCACGAGGAACAAACAGAAAAATTAAAATGCAAGGCTATGATTTAACAAAAATCGACTAGTGGATCGACCACAGGATCGACCACTAGATCGAGCAGTTTGGATCGATCTCGTCTAAAAATGCAAGTATGAAGAAACTAATGACCAGGATGCGGCGAATATCAAGCGAATGACTAACGAAGATGTAAGAATGCTAAGAAAGAAGGGGCTAGGGTTGAGATTCATGGTCTGGGGTTTCAAGGGTCCAAGTTGGGATTGAAAACCTTAAATCGACTCACTTTGTGAGATTCCTTAAGCCTTGAAAACGAAAACAAGATCCATTCGTGGCTTTCGGTATGGATAACTCCTTCACCTCTCCTCCAAACCCATGGCTTCTGGTGGAAAGAGAGGTTGAAGGGCAATGAACTCAAATTTCAAACACACAGCCTAACTAGTCCCCTAAACTTCCATGGCTTTTGGGAAAGGGTAACTAGTCTCTAGGATGTGATTTTCAGAGATCTCTGGATCCTGTCAAGGTAGGAGACCTCTATGATCATCAAGATCTTGGCGTGAGAGTCTTTAAGCCTTAGGGACTCAACACCCTAGAAGAGAAAGCCATTAAGAACAAGAAAACTACCAACTTGAAAACCCCTTAGACCCCGTGAATCCTCTCAACCCCGAGACCCAAATGAAGCTACTAGCTACACATGAGAATAACCGAAATAAACATGAAAGATGAAGTGATGAACATGAAATCGATTACTTAAAACTTAAACGATTCGAAATATTCAAGAACAAAGCTCAAAGTCTAACAATGGCAGAGTGTCTCCAAAACCAGAGAGAAAAAGCATAAAAAGATAAGAATGAAAAGTGTGTGCCAAAAAAAAACATCGCCGCCTTCCCAAACTGGTGAAAACAGCTCGATGGTCCCCCCCTTGCTAGCGGCCAAAAGAGGTTGAAAGGACAGAGATCGACTTCGGGATCGAGCGGCTCTCTCGATCACTTTCGGACATCGTGTCTTCTACTCGATCTGGGTCTCGATCTTCTTCGGTGGATCGAGTGTTGCATCCGAACTTGGTGTTGGTCTTCGGTCGGATCGAGTGGTGGACTCGATCTGGCTCTCGCTCTGCATGGCGTCATTTACGTCCGTACCGTTTGATCGATTGCTCCACTCGATCTTCGTCTCGATCATTTTCCTTGGATCGCCTGGGCTTCTCGATCTTCTGGTCGATCTCATCTAGATCGACCTGCCATGCTCGATCTGCTCCCCGATCTCTGGTCCGTAGCAAACATCCGACGTTGCACGAACCACCACAACAGCTTCAGCACGTCCACGAACCTCCACGACTCCAAAGTAGCCAGAAACAACCTGAATATGATGCAAAATGCAAGGAACATGCGTATGCTGGTGCGAGAATGCTCTAGGACCCTAAGTGATGCAATCTAGTCTAAAGTGTGATGTAAATGCATGAAAAGCTAACTAATATGTATGCAAAATACATGCAATATGCAGTAACATCAACTCCCCCAGACTTACTTCTTGCTTGCCCTCAAGCAATCAGAAAATAAGAAAGGAAGAGAGGTTTTAGAAAAGACGGGGGTTTAAGCTTCTTGCAAAGGTGCCTTTCAAATGAATCAATCTCAATGTCCTAGTTACTAGTTCTAAAATGCAATGCACACACTCATACTCCAAAGAACTTAGCCATACTCATCACACTTTGAAATTCAGATCATGACTCCAAAGAACGATTCAAAGATTCAAGAACAAAGCTTCAATGTCTAACAGTGGCGAAATCGCCTTCGAACAGAGAGAAAAAGATGAAAATGATAAAGTGAAAATATGTTAAAGTGCACTGACATCGACCTCGAGATCGACCATCTTGCTCGATCATCTTTGGACATCGTGGCTTCAGCTCGATCTGTGTCTCGATCTTCTTCGGTGGATCGAGTGCTTCGTTCGATCTTGGAGTCGATCTTTGGAGGATCGAGTGGTGGACTCGATCCGGCTCTCGCTCTGCGTGGCATCATTCACGTCCGTACTCCTTGATCGATCGCTTCAGTCGATCTTCGTCTCGATCAGTTCCCTTGGATCGGATGGACTACTCGATCTTCTAGTCGATCTCATCTAGATCGACCGGCCATGCTCGATCCGCTTCTCGATCTCTGGTCCTTCGCAATTATTCCTGAATTCTCCAAGTTCCCACAAAGCTCTTCATGCAAAGTAGCCGAAAACAACCTGTATGCGATGCAAAATGCAAGAAACATGCATATGCTGGTGCAAGAACACTCTAGGACCTAAAGTGATGCAAAGTAGCCTAAAATGCAATGTATATACGTGAGAAACTAACTTATATGTATGCAAAATAAATGAAATATGCAGCAATATCATGGGGCCAGTAGCTCGGTCCAGTCCTCCTCGTGGCTCTTGTTATCGTTCCCTTCCTGAGTAGCCTCCTTAGAACCCGAGACATGACCCAAAAGACTGCTTTCTTGAACCGTTGTCCCCTCCGAGATCGAGTCCTTCAGTCGATCTTGCACTTGTTCTGGCCTGGATCGAGCATTTTCACTCGATTCGCCCACTCAATTGGCTTCTTTCGATCTTCCCATCGATTTTCTTGCTGGATCAACTGCGTTCAGGTCGATCACTTACTCGATTTAAGTGGGATCGAGTAATAGATCGGGTGTTTGAGTCGTTCTCTTCTCTGGATCGACCAGTCCTTTCGATCTTCTTGTCGATTGCTGTCCTGGATTGAGTGATCTCCTCGATTTCCTGATCGATCTCAAGGCAGCCGCCTTCATCTTCCATCACAACCTTCCTAGAATCGAGGAGGTTGGCATATTCTTGAGTCCTCTCACTTAGAAAACCAAACTGCCCTGGCTCCTTAGTCAATGCCAGCTTCAAGTGATCCTCTTGTGCCAACTCCTCCAGCAGCTCATCGGCTAAAGCATCCAACATTTCAATGTAGAATGCTTGTCCTTCTATGGTCGGCTTCTTCAGGACCTCATTGATATCAAAATCCAGCCTTATGTCCTTGCCAAGATGAAGAGCTATCTTCCCTTTCTTGACATCAATGATTGCTCCGGCGGTTGCAAGGAATGGCCTCCCAAGTATAAGTGGATCCTTAGGTACTTCATCCATTTCTAGCACAACAAAGTCTGTAGGCACGTTTACACCACTGACCCTCACTGGTAAGTCCTCAAGCAAACCCACGGGTAACCTCATGCTTCTATCAGCTAACACTAAGGAGGTTCTACACTCTTTGAACCGTGTGAAACCTAGCTTTTTTGCTATAGAATGGGCTATCAGATTTGTTCTAGCACCAAGATCGCATAAACAGCTCTGAAATGTTAAAGGACCGAGAGCACATGGTATAGTGAAGCTTCCTGGATCTCCCAGCTTCTTGGGGAGTATCTCCTTGTGTATAATGGTGCTACACTCTTCACTAAGCACCAGCACTTCCTTGCTTTCCTTGTTCTTCTTTGCAAGTGTGTCCTTGAAAAATTTAGCACACTTAGGCATCATTGCTAGACAATCCTCATGGGGTAGCTTGATCTCTACGTCCCTTAGATGCTTCTCAAACAAGAGCCTATGCTTCTCTATAAGCTGTTTCTTGAAGCGGCCGGGAAAAGGAAGCTTAGGAACATAAGGTGGAGGTATGTACTCATCCTTCTCCTCGGTTGCTTTCTCCACTTGCGTCTTTACAGCTGCTTCTTTGCCCTTTGTTGGCCGCTCTATCCACACGTTGTGGAAGTTGATCTCACCATCAGCCGACGGCTTATCCTCCCCTTCTTGAACCACAATATCCTCATTGTTCTTAGGTGCAACCCTTGGTGGAAGCTCTTTCCCACTTCTTAGTGTGATAGGATTGGCGTATTCCTTGGGATTTTGCTCACACTTGCCCGGTAAACTGCTTTGACCACTTGTACTTGCTTTACCCTTCTCTAACTGCTTGATCTTGTTGTTTAGAGTCGTTATCTGAGTAGAGACATCAGTGAGAGAGGAGTCTAAGCGGTTGTTCATCTCGGCGAACTTCTGGTTTGTTGAAACTTGCCCTTGAAGCAACTGTTGAAACATGGCTTGTACAGGATGAACTTGTTGCGGTTGTATCTGTTGTTGAGGAACGAAGCCGGGAGGGTACATATGAGTATAACCTTTGTTTCCTTGCTGCTGCTGCTGTCCCTGAAAATTACCTTGTCGCTGACCTTGAAAACCACTACTCGGCTGAAAACCTTTGTTATAGGGCACACAAGGTTTAACTTGCTGAGGAGGGTACACCAGATCCTTTGGGTTTTCAACGTTGGTGCTCCTATAAGACAAGTTGTTGTTGCCTTGGTAGCCTTGAGAGTAACCTTGAGGCTTGTAGTTGTTCTGACCGGCTACCCCATTAGCTTCTTCTTCTTGGCATTGCTCAAACTCATCCAAGACATCCGCAGCTTCCCCAACATAATGCACATGCTATTGGTTTGCAAGCATGAGCTTATCGATCTTCTCGTGTAGAGACTTCAGTTCTTTCTTGTTGGCTTCAAGACCAGCTCCTCTTGGAGCACGGTCTTAATCCTCTGAATATTTCCCATCACTCAATGCCAAATTCTCTATTAGCTCCATACCTTCCTCAACCTCTTGACCAAGGAAGTTTCCTTTGCTTGCCGTGTCAAGTAGTAGTCTGATCTTTGGAAGTGCTCCGCGGTATATAGTACTCAAAAGTGTCTCTTCGCAGAAACCATGGTGAGGGCAGGCTATTGTATAATCCTGAAAGCGCTTCATAGCTTCATTGAATGACTCATTCTGACGCTGAGTGAAGCCACAGATCTCGCTTCTCAACCTTGCTGTCCGAGAGCTTGAGAAAAACTTTGAGAGGAAAGCTTTCTTACAGTCAGCCCAAGAAGTGATAGTTCCTTGTGGAAGAGTCTTCTCCCAATGACGTGCCTTGTCTCCTAAGGAAAAGGGAAATGAACGCAGCTTGAAGCTATCCTCCGAGATGCCATTTATCTTAAGCATTCCACAAAGCTGCTCAAAGTTATCTAGATGCGCCAATGGGTCCTCCAAAGCTAACCCATGAAATTTGTTGTTTTGCACCATCTCAACAAACCATGAATTTATCTCGAAGTTGTTGTTTTGCACTGGAGGAGGAGTGATCCCAAACCTATTATGGTGAGTGTTAGGAGCATCTCCCGCTCCAATGATACGTGGGGGTCTAGCCGCATGGTGGGGGTTTCCATTTCCCCTTCCCACTGCTCCGTTAGCTGAAGGAGGTCCCTCTGGATGTTCTTGCTCAGCCATGGCTTCAAAATCCACTGAACCTTGCTGAACAATCTCCTCAAAGGCTCTAGCTTGCTCTCTAACCCTTCATGATCTTGCGTGTCCAAGCTGATGAATATTGTCCAAGGGTGTAAGTAAGTTGTTGTCACCCCTGGAACGAAGATTCATGTACCTGAAAGACACAAGTTTGAAAGTAGAGAAATCAGTAACCAACTTAAAGTAAAGGCTTAGTCTTTACTAAACCCCAAATCTTAATGCTTTCTATCCCCTAAGATGGCAACGGCGTCATTTGATAACATGTTTTTGCAATGCAATGATGTATCAAAGCCCAAATGCAACACTGAGATGTAGTATAGCATGAAAGTGAGTGTCAATCCACACCTAGGCGTAGTAAGTTCACTAAGAATGCAAGGGAATGAACAAAGCTAAGCGAAAATGATAAATGATTGGTAAAATCCCTAAAAAAACTAAATTTAAAGACCAAATGCAAAGCAAAACAGTTTTAAAATCCTTGGAAGAGGGTTAACTACCACGAGGAACAAGCAAAAGATTAAAAATGCAAGGCTATTAAAAACTAAAAATCGACTAGTGAATCGATCACTGGATCGACCACTAGATCGAGCATAATGGATCGATCTACAAGCAACTTAAACAGAAATGGCTTTTAATGAACAGGATGCAACTGAATGGCAAGCGAATGATTAACAGAGATTTAAAACACTAAGAAAGAGGGTCTAGGGTTGAGGGTCATATTCATGGATCTCAAAGATTAAAGCTTGGTTTGAAAACATTAAGATCTACTCCTTTAGGAGGTTTCTCTAAGCCTTGAAAACAAAACAAGAACCATCCATGGCGTGTGGTATGATTCACTCCCTCAATCTCTTCTCCAAGCCCATGGCATGTGGTGGAAAAAGAGATCGAAGGGCAAGGAACACAGATTTCAAACTAGTCCCCTTTACAACCATGGCGTGTGAGAAAGGAAAGACTAGCCTCTAGGATCTGATTTTCCAGGACATCTGAATCCTGTCAAGGTAAGACACCCCTTGGATCATAGAGATCTTGGCGTGAGACTCTCTAAGCCTTAAATACTCGAGATCCTAGAAGAGAAGGTAATGAAGAACAAGAAAACTCAAAGCTTTAACCTTTTCAACCCCTTTTGAATCACCTCAACCCATCAACCCAAACGAAACTACTCGCTACTCATAAAGAAAACCGAACAAAACGCAATAGATGATCTACTAAACATGATTTAATGATTGATTAAAATCAAAAGGTTCAATATTCGAAATGCAAAAGCAAGAAAAAGCTTAAAGGTTCTACAATGGCGGAATCGCCTCCAAAACGAGAGAGAAGAACGAAAAAGGATAAAGTGAAAACGTCTGTCCGAAAGCAGGATCGCCGCCTTCCCAAAATGGGCAAACAGCTCGATGGTCCCCCCTTTGCTAGAAGCCAAAAACAATTAAAGTAGTCTGGGATCGACCAGGAGGTTCGATCTTGCTCTCGATCTTCATCTTGGATTGGATGGCTTTGGTCGATCTCTGAGTCAATATGAAGCTGATCGGGTTGGAAGCTCGATCTGGTACTCGATCTGCATGGCGTCATTTACGTCCGTACATCAGATCAATTTTCTCACTCGATCTTGGTCTCGATCCGTTTCCTTGCATCGACTTGGTTATTCGATCTTCTTGTCGATGTCGTCTAGATCGACCTGCCTTGCTCGATCCGCTACTCAATCTCAGGTCCCTTTGCTGAACGTCTAAGTCTTCCAAGTGTCCATGGGTTCCTCTTGGTTCACTAGCACGTCCACGAATCCTCCAAGGCTCCAAAGTATCCGAAAATCACCTGAATGTGATGCATAATGCAAGAAATATGCAAATGCTAATGCAAAAGTGCTCTAGGACGTAAAATTATGCAAACTAGCCTAATGTGCAAGGTAAAGGCATGGGAAACTATCTTATATGCATGCAAAACACACAAAATATGCAGCAATATCAAAGATTAAAGCTTGGTTTGAAAACCTTTAGATCTACTCATTTAGGAGGTTTCTCTAAGCCTTGAAAACAATACAAGAACCATCCTTGGCATGTGGTATGGGTAACTTCTCCAATCTCTTCTCCAAACCCATGGCGTTCGGTGGCAGAAGAGATCGAAGAGCAAGAAACACAGATTTCAAATGTTGACCTAACTAATCCCCTAAATAACCATGGCATGTGGGAAAGGAAGGATTAGCCTCTAGGATCTGATTTTCCAGGACATCTGAATCCTGTCAAGGTAAGACAACCTTTGGATCATAGAGATCTTGGCGTGAGAGTCTCTAAGCCTTAAGTACTCAAGATCCTAGAAGAGAAGGTAATGAAGAACAAGAAAACACAAAGCTTTAAACCTTTTAAACCCTTTTGAATCTCCTCAACCCCAAAACCCGGAACGGCTACTCACTACTCGTATTTAAGAACAAAGCAAAAGCGATAAACAGAAAGCTAAGCATGATTAACAATGCAATTAAGGGAAACGTGCTTAATATTAGAACGATTCAAAGTTCAAAAACTGAAAAAGCTCAAAGCATTCAACAATGGCGATCGCCTAAGGTAGAGAGAAAAACAGAAAAAAACAGAATGAAAGTTGTGAAAGCGAATGGCTGCCTTTGCCAAAAATGGCTAAACCGCAAATGGTCCCCCCTTCGGTACGGGCCAAATCCAGCTAGACGGATAAGGTTAGTCCGGGATCGACTTGGGTCACTCGATCTCTGACTCGATCTTCTCTTGGATCGGATGACTTCGGTCGATCTCTGAGTCGATCTCGTGTTAATCGGATCGGAAGCCCGATATGGTTCTCGATCTGCATGGCGTCATTTACGTCCGTACTCCCGATCGATCTCCCCTCTCGATCTTGATCTCGATCCTTCCTCTTGAATCGACTATGTGCACTCGATCTTCTGGTTGATCTCATCTAGATCGACCTGCCTTGCTCGATCCGCTACTCGATCTCGGGTTGTTAGCTGAGTGGTTGAGTTCTCCAAGCATCCATAAGCTTGCTCAAGAGCCTGAGCACGTCCATGAATCCTCCAAAGCTCCAAAGTATCTGAAAACAACCTGAATGTGATGCATAATGCGAGAAATATACGAATGCTAATGCAAAAGTGCTCTAGGACCTAAAATGGTGCAAACTAGCCTAATATGCAAGGTAAATGCATGAGAAACTATCTTATATGCATGCAAAATACACGAAATATACAGTAATATCAAAGTTCCATTGCCTCTGCCCTTGAAAGCAATTATTCTGTTGAAAACCCTTGTTGTAAGGAATAAAAGGCTTTGCTTGCTGAGGGGGGTACACCTGATCCTTTAGATTCTCTATGTTGGTGCTACGGTATGAGAGGTTGTTGTTGCCCTGGTAGCCTTGAGAATAGCCTTGTGGCTTGTTGTAGTTCTGACCAGCAACCCAATTAGCTTCCTCTTCTTGGCATTGCTCGAGCTCATCTAAGACATCTGCGGCTTCTCCAACAAAATGCACTTGTTTTTGGTTGGCAAGAACAAGCTTATCAATCTTCTCATGCAACGACTTCATTTCTTTCTTGTGAGCTTCAAGATCAGCTCCTTTTGGTGCACGGTCATAGTCCTCTGAATAGTTCTCATCACTCAATGCCAAATTCTCTATGAGTTCGATACCTTCGTCCACCTCTTGGCCAAGAAACTTTCCTTTACTTGCCCTGTCATGGAGCAATCTGATCTTTGGAAGAGCTCCGCGATATATGGTACCCAGGAGTGTCTCTTCACTGAATCCATGGTGTGGACAAGCTATAGTGTAATCCTTGAAACGCTCCATAGCTTCATTGAATGTCTCAATCTGCCTTTGAGTGAAGCCACTAATCTCACTTCTCAATCGACCTGTTCTTTTGCTTGAGAAAAACTTTGAGAGAAAAGCTTTCTTACAGTGAGCCCAAGAAGTAATAGTGCCTTGTGGAAGAGTCTTCTCCCAATGACTAGCTTTGTCACCAAGGGAAAAGGGAAATAACCGCAACTTGAAAGAGTCTAGTCTTTACTAAACCCCAAATATTAAATTAGTAGTCTATATTAAACCCCAAATCCTAATGCTTCCTAACAATCCAAAGATGGCAACGGCGCCATTTGATAAACAGGATTTTAGCAAGTCAGAATATCAAATCCCAAACCACAACAATGATGTAGTATAGCAGTAAGGGTATCAATCCAACCTAGGAAGCAAGAAGAACACTAGGAATGCAAGGGTAAAGCAAATCTAAGCAAATCGGGAAAATGATTGGTAAAATCGGTGAAAACTAAATGCAACGACCAAATGAGATGCAAAACTACTTTAAACTCCCTGGAAGAGGGTTAACTACTACTAGGAGAAAGCAGAAGATTTAAAATGCAAGTTTACGAATAACTAAAAATCGAGCACTGAATCGGGTAAAACAGATCGATCTAACAACTTAAAGACAAATGGCTTCAAATGAACAAGATGCAAGCCCTATGACAAGAGAATGATAATACAAGGTTTTAAAAATTCTAAAAGAGGGTTCAGGGTCGAGGGTCATATTCAAGAGTGTTCAAAAGTTCAAGCTTTGGTTTGAAAATACATAGATTTACTCATTTGATGAGCTTTCCCTAAGCCTTGAAAACAAAACAAGAACCATCCATAGCGTGTGGTATGATTCACTTCCTCAGTCTCTTCTCCAAACCCATGGCGTTTGCTGGAAAAAGAGATTGAAGAGCAGGAAAAACAGATTTCAACTAATAGCCTAACTAACCTCCTCTACATCCATGGCGTTTAGGAGAGCGTCGATTAGTCTCTAGGACTTAGTTTTCAAGGATTTCTGAATCCTGTCAAGGTAAGAAAGCCCTGGAATCATAAAGATCTTTTCCAAGAATCTTTAAGCCTTAAGACCCCAAGATCCTAGAAGAGAAGGAATGAAGAACAAGAAAAACACAAAACTTAAACCTCTTAAACCCTTGAATCGCCTCAACCCTTTACCCACAGAGAAACTACTCGCTACTCATGATTGAAATCGAATGAAATGCAATGAAAGATAAACTAAGCATGGTTACGGGATTTGAATAAAGAGAAAGACTTAATATTCAAAGGATTCAAAGTGCTCAAAAACAAGAAAAAAACGTAAGGTTCAACAATGGGTAATCGCCCAAAAAACGAAGAACAAAAAAGATATGACTGAAAGTTGTGTAAAGAAAGTGATGGCCGCCTTATCCCAAAATAGCCAAACAGCTCCAAAAATGGTTAAAGTACCCGAGATCGATCTTGAGATCGATCAGTTCACTCGATCGTCTTCAGGGATCGCCTTCTCCTGCTCGATCT
The DNA here is from genome assembly GCA_911865555.2 of Thlaspi arvense. Classification (NCBI taxonomy): domain Eukaryota; kingdom Viridiplantae; phylum Streptophyta; class Magnoliopsida; order Brassicales; family Brassicaceae; genus Thlaspi; species Thlaspi arvense. The sequence continues at coordinate 22,035,250 of OU466860.2, forward strand.
GCTAGTCGATCTGGTTGGATGGATCAGGTATTTCGTTCGATCTTCTACTCGATCTTTGGATGATCGAGTCGTGGTCTCGATCCGGCTCCCGTTCTGCATGGCTTCATTTACGTCCGTACACCAGATCGATCTCCTCTCTCAATCTTGGTCTTGATCCTTTCCCTTGATTAGACTTGGGTCACTAGATCTTCTGGTCGATCTCGTCTAGATCGACCTGCCTTGCTCGATCTGCTACTCTATCTCGGATCCTTTGCATGCATGGCTGAGTTCTCCAAGTGTCCACGAGCTTCGTTTTGATCCTCCTCATGTCCACATAACCTCCACAACTCCAGAGTGCTCCAAACAACATGATAATGATGCAAAAGTGCAAGAAATATGCAGAATGTGAATGCAAAGAGACCTAAGACCTAAAATGCAACAAATGGAACAAACTAGTCTATAATGCAAGACGAATGCATGAAAAAATATCCTAAACGCATGCAAAATATGCAAAATATATGGTAATATCAAGAGATTAGTAACCAAAGTAAAAACAAAAACTTAGTCTTCACTAAGCTCCAAATCCTAATGCTTTCTAATCAAACCCAAGTTGGCAACGGCGCCATTTGATAAACAGACTTTTTTGGAAGTTGAAAATCAAAGCCCAAACCAAGTTAATGATGCAGTATAGTGGTAAGGGTGTCAATCTAGCCTAGGTTGAAGAAAGTCACTAAAAATGCAAGAGCAATGCAAAGCTAAGCAAATTCGGGTCAATGGGTGAGAAATTATGTAAAAGCTAAATGCAACGACCAAATGACTATGAAAACTATTTTAAAATCCATGGAAGAGGGTTAAACAAATGCTAGATGACTTCTAAGAGATTAAAATGCAAGACTACTAATTTATAAAAATCAAAAGCTAAAGGCAGATAAACAGAGAATTTCTAGCAACATAGAACAATAACTTTTAAAGACCAAAGATGCAAGCTTTATAACTAAAAGATGATTACTTGAGGTTTAAAAATGCTAAAAGAGGATTCATGGTTGAGCTATCTCTAAAACAAAAGATCTACTCATTTGATGAGCTATCTCTAAGCCTTGAGAAACTTAAGCTCAGATCATCCATGGCGTGTGGTATGACCCCTTTCCTCAACCCTTCCTCCAAACCCATGGCGTGTGGTGGAAAGATGGGTTAAAGACCATTAAGCAAAGATCTCAAATATTGGCCTAACTAGCTCCCTAAACATACATGGCGTTTGGGAAAGGATGAGCTAGTCTCTTAGATTTGGCTTTAAGAGATTTCTGAATCTGGTCAAGGTAAGAAGGCCCTGGGATCATAGAGATCTTTCCCAAGACTCTCTAAGCATTAAGACCCCAAATCCAAGAAGAGAATAGATTAAGAACAAGAAAAAGTCCAAAGCTTAAATCCTTAAACCCCTTAAATCGCCCCAACCTTAAACCCATGGAGAAACTACTAGCTACACATAGCTAAAACACACAAAAATGCAAGGAACGGAAAGCTAAACAAGATTAAGCAAGAGCGATTAAGAAAATACTTAATGATTAAACAAGATTCAAAAACAAGAAAATCTTGAAAAAGATAAAAATGTCTATTCGCCTTCGACACTGAGCAAAGCTAAAAAGTTGTGGGACAGAATGAAAGGATGATAAAATCTTGCCCAAAATGGCTAAACATAGAAAATGGTCCCCTCACTACGCTCCAAAAGTGAGCTGTCCGGATAAGATCCCAGAGATCGACTTGGGTCACTCGATCTCTGGCTCGATCTTCTTCATGGATTTTCCTCCTTTGCTCGATCTTCTGGTCGATTAGGTTGGATGGATCGAGCACTTCTTTCGACCTTCTACTCGATCCTTGGGTGATCGGGTCGTGATCTCGATCTGGCTCTCATTCTGCATGGCGTAATCCACGTCCGTACTCACGATCGATCACCTCGATCGATCTTGGTCTCGATCCTCCTCCTTGAAACGACTTGAGTCACTCGATCTTCTGGTCGATCTCGCCTGCCTAGCTCGATCTGCGCCTCGATCCCAGCTCTTTTGCTGAATGGCTGAGTTTCCCAAGTGTCCACAAGCTTTCTCTCGATCCTTAGCACGTACACGCAACCTCCACAGCTCCAATGTGTCCAAAACAACCTGAATATGATGACATGTGCACTTAGGACCTAGAATGAGACAAATGGTGCACACTAGCCTAAAATGAGAGATGAATGCATGAAAACTAACCTTAAATGCATGCTAAATATGCAAAATTATGTAAGTATATCACTGCAGGAGTGGAGCTAGGACCACCAACAGCCAAGGTGGAATGGTTAGATATGCAATATCTAAAGAAATTAAGGTTCCTTGGAGAAAATGTGGGTGACAAGTTCATCTACAACTTTATCCAAGAAGATGGCACATCTGCAAAGGTGCTCCCACCCAACCAGCAGCTCACATCCTTCTCCAATCCAGACAGCATAGGCTTTCTCATTGCCCATCACTTGCTTTACCAAGAAAGCGCTCTTTTGCTGGATATGCGGAGATAAGGACTTGGGTACCTTCAGTTCAAGAACTGCCAAGGATGAGAAGAAGACCAGGGAGGGAGAGGCCTGCTAGGCGCCACAACATTGACACCATGGAGGATCCTTCAGGGATCTCCCACACCTCCAAACACACCTTCTAAGGTACCAAAAACCCCTCCATTGTATATACCACTTTAGGCTTTGCATATTTTCTTTATTTTTGCATCTCTCTCTCTCTCAACTTTTACTATGCAATGGGACTGTGTAATTTAAGAGTGGGGGAGGGATTTGTGTATTTAACTAAGTGTTTTATTTTCTTAGTTTTCTTAGCATTCATCATTTGAGTCACATGCATACACCTAAGTGCATAGAAAAACCAAAAAGAAAAAGAAAAATCAAAAAACAAATTTAAAATTTTTGCATTTTTGCAAACCAAAAAGAAAGTCATATAGTTGCTTCCATGTGCTTATGATTTAGTCTAGTGTTTTTATATTGGATTGCATTTCATTTGTATAGGGTACAATGATGATAATTCCTTGTAAACTAATAAGTGTTTAGAAATGATTTCAATGCCTAAGTGGTTAAGTGTGTGATGCATACTTGGATTATTTTTTTCCCTTCTTACCACTCATGTTAATCCAAGTAGCTGACCCTCATCATTAAGGGACAGTTAACCACACCCTAAACCAATCCCTCCTTCTCAACCCAAACACTATTTTGAGAGTTGTGAGGCCTTGCGTTCATATTTTAGATTTTATCTTGGCAAAAAGTGTTAGGATTAAGGCTGGGAAGGAGAGGCTCTCTTGTAGATACCATCTTGCATTTTAAGCTTGGTCTTAGGTTAGGAGATTGGGATAGGGTAGTGTTAAGTGGTTTGAGTTTTAATTGTTTATCATCTTTTGAGAAAAAGAAGAAGACTGGGAATGGTAGAGTAAAGGAGATGATAATGTGGGGAAAGCAAGTACAATTTATGGTTAAGTATCAAGATGAAAGCTCTAAGTGTCAACGATAGAAGGCGCCTTCAACAACAAGGCTTACAAAGGCCATTCAAAAGGAGAAATATCAGGCCAAGAAATCCACCTAAGAGGTGATGAAGATGGCGCCTACACATCAAGGAAGAGCATGTTATGAAATGATGTCAACCACACAAGCAAAGGAGAAGAAGTTCCCCCACATATGAAGATAAAAGAGATGATAAGTGCTTTTGGAAAAGGTAGACTTAGGATTCTCACTTGGGGTTTAGAATTAATTAGAATAATCTTTGGGTAAAAGGGGTAGAAGAGAGCTTTTACTTGCATGCATAAGTGTGCTTTTATCGCTAGTATTTTGCCTAAGATAAAATCCTTTCATTTAAGTGATCCCTTGAGTCTTTTAGCCTTTATTGCATGAGATCATTTTCATCTCATAACCATGTCCCTTAAACCAAATATTTTCACTTAATTTGCACAAACGTGATTTATTGGTTACTTGTTTAATGAATGTTAAAGAGTTGATTGATTTGAGCATTTGACTAAGCTGAGTTTGAGATCATTTTGAAACTAGATAAGTATGGCTATGTTCTTTAGAGTATAACTGATCAAGATAAGCATCTAACAATTAGACACTTGGGCATTGATTTGAATTCTTTACCTTAGCATTTTTGGATTTGTGTACCCACCTTCAAACTTCACTCCCGCTTGTCTTAGTTTGTTTCCTTGAGGACAAGCAAAAGGCAAGTGTGGGGGTGGTGATGTCTCCATTATTTTTACCACATTAGCATGCATTACTTTTTGGTCTTTTAACATGCATATTTTACTTGTTCTTGCATACATTTAGGAGTTAGTGTAGTTTTAGGTGTTGCATTGCATTTTGTTTGCATTTGGATTTTAATCAGATACAAGAAGATGTTTGCAGACCAAATGATGTAATGGGTGTGAGCTAGGAGTGGAGCAAGGGGAAGGGCAAAGGCGGATGGACCAATATTGAGCAAGATATCGATGTATCCTGCCCGATATAGCATGTATCATACTGAATATCAAGGACATTATGTCGATACAGAAGAGGCAAGGCGTACAAAGGAGTATATCGACCAGGAGGGACCTCAATACATCAAGGGAAGCTTGTAATGGTCAGTGTATCGAGCACCCAAGCCAATACACTTAAAGATAGCAGCATATCCACTTGTAAGTTCTCGATCTGCCTTAACTTAAGGGCGAACATATCGACTTCCATACAGAGAAGGGTCAATCCGATACATCCCCTGAAGTCCGACGTATCGACCACCGTATCGATGAAGACCAGCCGATAGACTTGCAAGGAAGTTCAGTATACAAATGAGAGAGTGTGTGTGGTTTCAATGAAATAAAAAGGCCAACAAAAATGAATAACCATGGGCAAAACTAGTGGTTTCTGACAAAAGTGTGGTCAAGGCACATCGTTCGTGGTCAAAGATGCTTGCCTTGACCACAATTCAAATTTAAAAATAAGAGGGAAAGAAGATAAGAGGGATTGAAATTACTTACCTCAGCACGAGATCGAGTCCATTTGGTCGATCTAGGACTCGATCTCATGCCCATGTTGACTAAGATCGAGAGGTTTGATCGATCAGGGACTCGATTCAGATTGCATCGAGTCTTAGATCGATTGTACCCTCTCGTTCCATTATTTTTGGTCACTTAGGCTGTACTCCTTGGATCGAGCCACATGATCGATTTGAGGGTCGTTTGGGCTTAGATCGAGTGGCAGATAGAGTAGACTGATCGATCTAACCTCGAGGATCGAGTGGGGTCAGTCGATCCACACCTTGTTTGCATTTCAGGCTAAACGTATGGGTGGTTTATCCTCCAATGATTGATAACAAGTTTTTTCGTGTGTGAGTTGTGTGTTGTGATGCAATGATGCAAGAATGTTATCAAACTCAAGCACCTATATGTTGTAGTATAGAATACAAGATAGTATCAATCCACACCTAGGAGCTAGAAAGTGCTATGAGAATGCAAAGGTTACGCAAAGCTAAGCAAATGACAAATGATTTGTAAAATCCCTAAAAACTAGATGCAACGATTAAATGCAAAGCAAAACTATTTTAAAAATACTGGAGACGAGTTAACTACCACGAGGAACAAGCAAAATGATTAAAGTGCAAAGCTATGAATTAGTAAAAATCGAGTAGTGGATCGACCACAGGACCGACCACTAGATCGAGTAACAACGATCGATCTACTAACAGTTCGAACAGAAATGAATCTTACGACCAAGATGCAAACAACTAGCAAGCAAATGATTAACAGAGATGAGAAAATACGAAGGAAGAGGGTCCAGGGTTGAGGGTCATGTTCAAGGGTTTCAAAGGTTCAAGCTTGGTTTGAAAACTTTAGATCTACTCACTTTGTGAGATTCTCTAGGCCTTGAAAACAAAACAAGATCCATCCATGGCGTGTGGTATGGATCACTCCTTCATTCTCTTCTCCAAACCCATGACTTTTGGTGGAAAAAGAGATTGAAGGGCATAAAACATAGATCTCAAATACACGGCCTAACTAATCCCCTAAACAACCATGGCGTGTGGGAAAGGAAGGATTAGCCTCTGGGATTCGATTTTCAGGGACATTTGGATCCTGTCAAGGTAAGACATCTTGGCGTGAGAGTCTCTAAGCCTTAAGCACTCGATATCCTAGAAGAGAAAGCCATGAAGAACAAAAAAACACCAAGCTTTAAACCTTTTCAACCCCTTTGAATCCTCTCAACCCCGGAAACCTGATGAAACTACTCACTACTCATAAAGTAAACCGAACAAAACGCAATAGATGATAGACTAAACATGAAAACGGTAGATTAAAAGCAAAGATTCAATATTCAACACGAAAAAGCAGGAAAACTCAAAATTCTACAATGGCGGAGATAATCCCCCAAAACTTGAGAGAAGAAGATAAAAAGATAAAGTGAAAACCGCCTCCCAAAAGCAGGATCGCTGATAAACATTTTCGTATGCAAGGGTGAGAATGCAATGAGGTTATCAAACTCAAAAGCAAGACAGGTTGTAGTACAGCATGCAAGAGAGAGTCAATCCACACCTAGGATGATAGAAAATGCAAAGAGAATGCAAGGACTATGCAAATCTAAGCGAAACAAGATGAGTTTTGAGAAAATCCCTAAAAACTAGATGCAGCAACTAAACGGAATGAAAACTATTTTAAAATTACTAGGAATGATCAAACTACCATGAGAAACAAACAGAATAATTAAAGGACAAAGCTTCGAATTACTAAAATTCGACTAGTGGATCGACCATGAGATCGACCACTAGATCGGGCAATAACAATCGATCTTGTCTAAAAATGCAAGAACAGTAAAACTAACAACCAGGATGCTATCAAAGATCAAGCGAATGACGAGAGAAGATGTAAAGATGCTAAAAGAGAGGGCCTAGGGTTGAGATTGATGGTCAGGGGTTTCAAAGGTTCGACCTTGGGTTGAAAACTTTAAATCGACTCACTTTGTGAGGATCTCTAAGCCTTGAAAACTAAGCAAGATCTATCTGTGGCTTTCGGTATAGATCACTCCTTCATCCTCTTCTCCAAACCCATGGCTTTTGGTGGAAAGAGAGGTCGAAGGGCATGGAAAACAGATTTCAAATGAGTGGCTTAACTAGTCCCCCAAACTTCCATGGCTTTTGGGAAGGGGTAACTAGTCTCTAGGGTGTGATCTTCAGAGGTCCCTGAATCCTGTCAAGGTAAGGAACCTCTCGGATCATAAAGCTCTTGGCGTGAGAGTCTTCAAGCTTTGAGAGCTCAACACCCTAGAAGAGATAGCCATTAAAACACTTAGAAAACCCCAAGATCGAAACCCTTTAGACCCCTTAATCCTCTCAACCCCGAACCCAAATAAAATACTCACTACACATAAGGTAAATCAAGCAAAGCATGAAAAAGGAAACGATGAACATGAAAAGAAAACTAGATTAAGCTGAAAACGATTCGATTACAAGCTAAAGAAAACTCAAGGTTCGACAATGGTGTTCTTTTCCAAAAGCAGAGAGAAAACATAAAAAAGAAAAGGATGAAACGTTGTGTGGTGAAAGGACGTCGCCGCCTTCCCGAAATGGCCAAAACAAGCTGATGGTCCCCCCTCCGCTAGCGGCCAAAAGTGGTTGAAAGGACAGAGATCAACTCCGGGATCAAGCGGTTCTCTCGATCATCTCCGAACATCGTGTCTTCAGCTCGATCTGGGTCTCGATCATCTTCGGCGGATCGAGTGTTGCATCCGATCTCGGTATCGATCTTCGGTTGGATCGAGTGGTGTACTCGATCTGGCTCTCGCTCTGCATGGCGTCATTTATGTCTGTACCGTTTGATCGACTGCTTCACTCGATCCTCGTCTCGATCATTCTCCTTGGATCACCCGGTCTTCTCGATCTTCTGGTCGATCACATCCTAGATCGACCGGCCATGCTCGATATGTTCCTCGATCTCTGATCCTTAACAAATATCTGAGCTTCCACGAGCCGCTGCAACAGCTTCAGCACGTCCACGAACCTCCATGACTCCAAAGCAGCTAGAAACAACCTAAATGTGATGCAAAATGCAAGGAACATGCGTATGCTGGTGCAAGAATGCTCTAGGACTCTAAGTGATGCAATCTAACCTAAAATGTGATGTAAATGAATGAAAAGCTAACTAATGAGTATGTAAAATGTATGTAATATGCAGTAACATCAACTCCCCCAAACTTACTTCTTGCTTGCCCTCAAGCAACAGAAAATAAGTAAGGAAGAGAGGTTTTAAGAAAAACGAATGGGGGTTTAAACTTCTTGCAAAGGTGCCTTTCAAATGAATCAATCTCAATGTCGTGGTTAACAGTTCTAAAATGCTATGCTCACACTCATACTCCAAAGAACTTAGCCATACTCATCACACAAAGAAATTCAGATCATGACTCTTTTATTCCTAACAATCAAAGAAACTCATCCTTTAACATTCATTAACATTCGAACCATGAATCAAACTTATGCACTTTAAAGCAAAACACATTTGGCTAAGGGTGTAGGTTATGAGCATTGAATTATCTCATTTGAAAAGGGTTTACAATTAGAACAAGGGTTTCTCTCAAAAATGGTTGAACTTATGCATAATGATAAAGGTAAAGACAATTGATGCATACATGATCAGATTCTCATCTACCCATGTAAACTAACAATGATCCTAAACCACTCTCATTTATCAACTTTTATCCTCACTCACCACTTAGAGTCTACCCTTTTTCTTCTCAAAACTTAGCAATCCCCAATTCGAAACAAAAACATTTTTAAACTCTTTAGGCTAGTGAAAAGGTTTTGAAAATAATTTTGCTCTTTAAATACTTCTTATTGGTAGCTATCCTATTTATTAATTATTTTTCTTTTCTCTTTTTTATTTTATTTTTATTTGGCACTTAGGCTCTTTTTTTTTCTTTTTATTTGGGAGAGCTACCTCCTGAAATTTATTAGAGCGTATACATAGTTTTTAAACACAATCTTTCACTTAAAACCCAATTCTTTCTTTTAAACACCAAACTCTTTGAAACTGAGAACAATTAGAAATAAAATCAACCCCAATGATCCCCCAAACTTATCCTAAGCCTATACCTAGCTTCAAAATGCAAAGCTAGCAATCATATGAGAAACAAATCATGTCGCCTAAACCTAACACTTTATTCTAAGTTCAAAACCGAAAAGAAGGCCTCACAATGATGTCACAAAAGAAATATATTTGGCTTCAAAGAAGGATAAGGGTCAAGGTGGGAGTTCTACTTAGGCTCACAAAGAGTGGTGAAAAGGAAGAAGAGAGCCTAAATATTTTAAAATCCATGTGTTCATTTTCAAATGCATAAGGATGATAATTAAAATTTCAGATTAAGGTTTCTCACTTATTAGGACAAGCTTCAAATCATGAGAGTTCAATTCAAGCCACGAAAATCCTAACAAGTGATCCAAGCATGGTAAGAACTTACTTTCAAAACATAGACAAAGCATTAGAGAACTACTAACTAGGGTATTGAAACAATTCATAAGTAAAAACACCTTTTTAAGAAACTCTAACCCCTTAAGAGAACTATTCTGTCTTAGTCCGCGGCTCAAAATCGATCTTGGGAAGGACAAAGGCTTCGGGCAGCTCATCATCTGTGGTAGGAGACTCCGATCTTGGCCGAGTAGCTTGGCGAATGGCGGCTGTGACTCCTAGACGAGCCATACACTCCTCTACGCTTGGGAGAAACTCGATGTTCCCAACTCCCAACAGCTCGGTTTCGACTTTGTTTGGCAGGATACACACCCTCTTCTCATTCTCAGCATCAATGAATAGGTATTCAAAGAAACCCTCAGCTGGCGTGCGTACCAAGCTGTCTGTGTTCCTTAGGTATGTCTCATCCATGAAAGCTCTATCTGGAACGGGAGTGAAGTTCTGAAGCGGGACACCGGCTTGCACGAACAAAGGTGTGAGGAAGCCACCAATAAGTGACGAGCTTGCCTTGCATCTCAAAGCATACGCCTTGTATTTCATCAATGAAGCAGCCAGGATGCATCCGTAGTTCACGTCATCTCCGAGCTGGTCTTCCAACGGCTCATCATTCTCATACGGGTCACACACGAGATGCTTAATGCCTTGGAACAAGAAGCAAAGCTCCGTCTTGGTGACCGTGGGGGCTACTTACCGTCCGCTGAAGGTGTTCGCCATCAGCTTCAAAGTGTAACGCAGCACCAGACTCCTTGATATTACTGCATATTACATACATTTTACATACTCATTAATTAGCTTTTCTTGCATTTACATCACATTTTAGACTAGATTGCATCACTTAGAGTCCTAGAGCCTTCTTGCACCAGCATACGCATGTTCCTTGCATTTTGCATCACATTCAGGTTGTTTCTGGCTGCTTTGGAGTCGTGGAGGTTCGTGGACATGCTGAAGCTGTTCTAGCGGTTCGTGGAAGCTCAGATATTTGCTAAGGATCAGAGATCGAGGAACAGATCGAGCATGGCAGGTCGATCTAGGATGAGAACGACCAGAAGATCGAGAAGACCAGGCGATCCAAGGAAAATGATCAAGACGAAGATCGAGTGAAGCAGTCGATCAAACGGTACGAACGTAAATGACGCCATGCAGAGCGAGAGCCGGATCGAGTCCACCACTCGATCCAACCGAAGATCGATACCAAGATCGGATGCAACACTCGATCCGCCGAAGATGATTGAGACCCAGATCGAGTTGAAGACACGATGTTCGGAGATGATCGAGAGAGCCGCTCGATCCCGGAGTCGATCTCTGTCCTTTCAACCACTTTTGACCGCTAGCGAGGGGGGGACCATCAGCTTGTTTTGGCCATTTTGGGAAGGCGGCGATGTCCTTTTCCCACACAACTTTTCTCTCTGGTTTTTGAAGAAGAACACCATTGTCGAACCTTGAGTTTTCTTTAGCTTGTAATCGAATCGTTTTCAGCTTAATCTAGTTTTCTTTTCATGTTCATCGTTTCCTTTTCCATGCTTTGCTTGATTTACCTTATGTGTAGTGAGTAGTTTATTTGGGTTCGGGGTTGAGAGGATTAAGGGGTCTAAAGGGTTTCGATCTTGGGGTTTTCTAAGTGTTTTAATGGCTATCTCTTCTAGGGTGTTGAGCTCTCAAAACTTGAAGACTCTCACGCCAAGAGCTTCATGATCCGAGAGGTTTCTTACCTTGACAGGATTCAGGGACCTCTGAAGATCACACCCTAGAGACTAGTTACCCCTTCCCAAAAGCCATGGAAGTTTGGGGGACTAGTTAAGCCACCCGTTTGAAATTTGTTTTCCATGCCCTTCGACCTCTCTTTCCACCAAAAGCCATGGGTTTGGAGGAGAGGATGAAGGAGTGGTCTATACCGAAAGCCACTGATAGATCTTGCTTAGTTTTCAAGGCTTAGAGATTCTCACAAAGTGAGTCGATTTAAAGTTTTCAACCCAAGGTCGAACCTTTGAAACCCCTGACCATAAATCTCAACCCTAGGCCCTCTCTTTTAGCATCTTTACATCTTCTCTTGTCATTCGCTTGTTCTTTGATAGCCTCCTGGTCGTTAGTTTTACTGTTCTTGCATTTTTAGACAAGATCGATTGTTATTGTTCGATCTAGTGGTCTATCTCATGGTCGATCCACTAGTCGAATTTTATCAATCCGAAGCTTTGTCCTTTAATTATTCTGTTTGTTCCTCATGGTAGTTTGATCATTCCTGGTAATATTAAAATAGTTTGCATTCCATTTAGTTGCTGCATCTAGCTTTTAGGGATTTTCTCAAAACCTATTTTGTTTCGCTTAGATTTGCATAGTCCTTGCATTCTCTTTGCATTTTCTATCATCCTAGGTGTGGTATGACTCTCTCTTGCATGCTGTACTACAACCTGTCTTGCATTTGAGTTTGATAACCTCATTGCATACTCACCCTTGCAAACATAGTGTTTATCAAATGGCGCCGTTGCCATCCTAGGATTTTTTAGAGAACATAGAGATTTGGCACTTAGCAAAGACTAAGTCTTTACCTTGTTTAAGTTACTAATCATTCTACTCTCAAACGTGTGTTCTCAGGTATATGAATCTTCGTTCATGGGGAGATAACAATCTACTTGCACCTTTGGACAATATTCATCAGCTTGGTCATTCACGGCAAAGAAGAGTAAGAGAACAAGCCAGAGCCTTTGAGGAGATTGTTCAGCACGGTTTGGTTGACTTTGAAGCTATGGCTGAACACGAACATCCAGAGGGACTTCCTCCAGCTCACGGGGCAGTGGGAAGGGGCAATGGAGACCCCCAACACGCGGCTAGACCGCCAAGGATCGTAGGAGCCGGAGATGCTCCCAATACTCATCACAATAGGTTTGGGATCACTCCTCCTCCTGTACAGAACAACAACTTCGAGATTAAGCCAGGTTTCATCTCCATGGTGCAAAACAACAAGTTCCACGGCTTAGCAATGGAAGATCCCTTATAGCACCTTGACAACTTTGAGCAAGTATGTGGGATGATCAAGATCAATGGCATATCCGAAGATGCTTTCAAGCTGCGTCTCTTTCCCTTTTCACTCGGAGACAAGGCTAGGCATTGGGAGAAGACCCTCCCACAAGGCACCATCACCTCATGGGCCGAGTGTAAGAAGGCCTTTCTCTCAAAGTTCTTCTCTAGCACCAGGACAGCACGGTTGAGAAGCGAAATCAGCGGCTTCACTCAACGAAACAACGAGACATTAAACGAGGCAATGGAGCGTTTCAAAGACTACACGATCCAATGTCCTCATCACGGTTTCAGCGAGGAGACCCTACTCAGCACCATATACCGTGGAGCTTCACCAAAGATCAGGTTGTTGCTTGACACAGCTAGCAAAGGGAACTTCCTTGGTCAAGAGGTAGAAGAGGGTATGGAGCTGATAGAAAACTTGGCATTGAGTGATGGCAACTATGCTGAGGACTATGACCGTGCACCGCGAGGATCTGAGCTAGAGTCTCACAAAAAGGAGCTGAAATCTTTGCATGAGAAGATAGATAAGCTAGTGTTAGCCAATCAGAAGCATGTTCACTTTGTTGGTGAAGCTGATGAGAATCAAGAGGAGCTTGAGTTGAGCTAGGAAGAAGCCAATTGGGTGGCGGGACAGAACAATTACAAACCTCAAGGCTACAACCAAGGCTACAACCAGAACAACAATCTCTCCTACCGAAGCACCAACGTTGCCAACCCTAAGGATCAAGTGTACCCTGCTCAGCAAGCAAAACCTTTCATTCCTTAAAACAAAGGCTTTCAGCCGAGTGGTGGTTTCCAAGGTCAAGGGCAAAACAACTTCCAAGGGCAACATCAAAGTAACAAGGGTTATACGCCTAACTACCCTCCAGGCTTTGCACCTCAGCAGCAACAGCCGATGCAACAACAAGTTGATCCGGTTCATGCAATGTTTCAACAGCTGATACAAGGGCAAGCCTCTACAAACCAGAAGTTCACCGAGATGAACACTCGTCTAGACTCGTCTCTCACTGACTTCTCCACTCAGATCACCAACTTAAACAATAAGATCAAGCAGCTAGAGAAGGGGAAAGCGAGTACAAGTGGTCAGACTAGCCTACCGGGCAAGTGTGAGCAGAATCCTAAGGAGTATGCCAACGCCATCACGTTAAGAAGCGGCAAAGAGCTAGAACCTCTGGTCTCTACTAAGAACAACGAGGACGTTGTAATTCAAGAGGGGGAGGGTAAGCCTTCAGCTGATGATGAGATTAACTTTGACAATGTCTGGGTCCAAGGGCCAAGAAGAGGAGACAAAGCAGCTGCTGAGAAGAAAGCTGAACAAACTACTAAGGAGAAGAATGCTTATGTACCTCCACCGTATGTACCTAAGCTGCCTTTTCCTGGCCGTTTCAAGAAGCAACTCATAGAGAAGTATAGAATCCTCTTTGAGAAGCATCTTAAGGACGTGGAGATCAAGCTACCTCTCGTTGACTGCCTTGCCATGATGCCTAAATGCGCCAAATTCTTCAAAGACACTCTCGTGAAGAAGAATAAGGAAAGCAAGGAGGTGCTTGTTCTAAGTGAAGAGTGTAGTGCTGTGATACATAAGGAGATAGTCCCAAAGAATTTGGGAGACCCTGGAAGCTTCACTATACCCTGCGCTTTAGGCCCTCTAGAGTTCAAGAGTTGCTTATGTGATCTCGGAGCTAGCATAAACCTGATGCCTCACTCTGTGGCTAAGAAGCTTGGTTTTACACGTTTCAAAGACTGTCGGATCTCATTGGTACTGGCTGATAGGAGTGTGAGGCTACCAGTGGGGCTGCTTGAAGATTTACCGGTGCAAATCAGTGGTGTGAACGTACCTACGGACTTCGTAGTGTTGGAGATGGATGAAGAGCCTAAGGATCCACTCATCTTAGGGAGACCGTTCCTTGCAACCGCCGGGGCTATCATAGATGTGAAAAATGGGAAGATTGCCTTGCATTTGGGAAAGGAGATCAGGCTTGACTTCGACATCAACGAGGTTCTGAAGAAGCCGACCATTGAAGGGCAAGCTTTCTATATTGAAACGATGGATACTTTAGCGGATGATTTGCTGGAAGAGCTGGCTCTAGAAGACCATCTGAAGCTATCACTGACTAAGGAGCCAGGGGAGTTTGGCTATGTGGACCAGAGAACCCAGGTGTACGTCAACCTGCTGGATTCTAGGAGAATCGTTAAGAATGAAGAAGGTTGCTGCCTAGAGATCAACCCCGAGATCGACGCTATCACTCGATCCAGGAGTCAGATCGACAAGGTAATCGAGAACACACTCGATTCGGTGCAAAAATCGACGGACAGATCGAGAAGAACGCTCGATCAGGAAAAACAATCGAGTCGGTGATCGAGAGAGACCTCCCGATCATTTTGGAGTCCAATCAAGAGATCGACTTAGCGTCTCGATCCCTTACTCGATCCACATGAAATCGAGTAAGTGAATCGAGCGAAATGGCTCGATCTAGACGACATCGAGAGGAGAATCGACCGGAGGACTCGATCTCAGAAGGGATAGCGATGGTAGAAAGCAGTCTGAAGGGCCATGCCTCGGGTTCAAAGGAGAGTTCCAAGGAGGAAAGCAACAACAACAGCCACGAGGATGACTGGAGTGAGCTGTTAGCCCCAAAGGTGGACCTTAAGGAGCTCCCAAAAGGGCTAAGTTATGCTTTCTTAGGGCCTAATAACACCTATCTCGTGATTGTGAATGAAAACCTTAGTGATGATGAGTTGCACTCGCTCCTGACTGAGCTGAGAAAGTATAGGAAGGCCATTGGGTACTCTTTAAGTGACATCAAGGGCCTTTCACCAATGCTTTGCACTCACAGGAATCACTTGGATAATGAGAACGCCTCTTCTATAGAACATCAAAGGCGTTTGAATCCTAATTTGAAA
Source organism: Thlaspi arvense (assembly GCA_911865555.2). Lineage (NCBI taxonomy): Eukaryota > Viridiplantae > Streptophyta > Magnoliopsida > Brassicales > Brassicaceae > Thlaspi > Thlaspi arvense. The sequence continues at coordinate 22,050,643 of OU466860.2, forward strand.
GAGTTTGTTAAGGAAGAGATCCTTAAGCTTTTAGAGGCTGACGTGATCTATCCCATAAGTGACAGCACGTTGGTTTCTTATGTACATGTGGTGCCTAAGAAGGGAGGGATCACGATCATAAGGAATGATAAAGATGAGCTTATCCCTACTAGAACAATTACTGGTCATAGGATGTGTATTTATTATAGGAAACTTAACCTTGCGACTAGGAAAGATCATTTCCCTTTGCCTTTTATTGATCAAATACTTGAGAGACTTGCTAATCACCCTTACTACTGTTTCCTCGATGGGTATAGCGGTTTCTTTCAGATACCAATTCACCCAAATGATCAGGAGAAGACGACCTTCACGTGTCCCTACGGTACCTTCGCGTATCGAAGGATGCCGTTTGGATTGTGTAATGCACCGGCTACGTTTCAACGGTGTATGATGTCGATCTTCTCCGATCTAATAGAGGAGATGGAAGACGTGTTCATGGATGACTTCTCTGTCTATGGTGCATCCTTTTCTGCGTGTTTGTTGAATCTTTGCAGGGTACTAAAACGTTGTGAAGAGACAAACTTGGTGCTAAACTGGGAGAAATGCCACTTTATGGTTAAGGAAGGGATCGTGCTTGGTCATAAGATATCAGACAAGGGCATTGAGGTTGATCAGGCTAAAGTGGAAGTCATGGTGGGTCTTGAGCCGCCGGTTAACGTTAAGGGAGTCAGAAGTTTCTTGGGACACGCCGGGTTCTATAGGCGCTTCATCAAGGATTTCTCCAAGATTGCACGCCCTCTTACACGGTTGTTGTGCAAAGAAGCTGAGTTTGTGTTTGATGAGGAGTGTTTGAGAGCTTTCGTGACCATCAAGGAAGCCCTTACATCAGCCCCTATAGTTCAAGCACCAGACTGGTCTCTACCCTTTGAGATCATATGTGATGCTAGTGACTACGCCGTAGGAGCCGTTCTTGGTCAGAAGAAAGACAAGAAGCTACACGTGATCTACTATGCTTCAAGAACCTTGGATGACACGCAAACAAGGTATACCACTACAGAGAAGGAGTTGCTTGCAGTAGTGTTCGCCTTTGAGAAGTTCCGGTCATATCTTGTTGGTTCCAAGGCTATTGTCTACACGGATCACGCGGCTTTGCGGTACATCTATTCGAAGAAAGACGCTAAGCCTCGGCTCTTGAGGTGGATTCTCTTGCTCCAGGAGTTTGACATGGAGATTAAAGACAAGAAGGGAATACAAAACGGAGTCGCTGACCATCTCTCACGGCTAAGGATCAACGAGTCTCTCCCCTTAGATGACTCTCTTCCAGAAGAGCAACTCATGGCGATCACCACAGCTGTTTGTGGAAAGCTAGAGGGGCGGTTTGAAAAGGTGTTGAGTTTCAAAGAGGAGGATCTACCGTGGTATGCTGATGTAGTGAACTATTTAGCGTGTGGTGAGGAGCCAACACATCTCAACAGCTATCACAAGAAGCGGTTCATCAGAGAGGCTAGTGACTACTTTTGGGACGAGCCCTACTTATACAAGAGAGGAGTGGACAGTTTGTACCGGAGGTGTGTTACAAAGGAAGAAGCTAGACACATCCTTTATCATTGCCATGGCTCTTCTTACGGAGGACACTTCACTTCATTCAAGACTGCCACGAAAGTGTTGCAAGCCGGTTTCTGGTGGCCGTCCATCTTCAAAGACGCACACGAGTTTGTGAAGAGCTGTGAGGCATGTCAACGAGCAGGGAATATCACTAAGAGTAACGAAATGCCTCAGGTTCCCATCTTCGAGGTTGACGTGTTCGACGCGTGGGGCATAGACTTCATGGGCAAACAAGTTCTCGATTCAGGGGTTGATTTAGACTTGGATCGAGGGGCAAATCGAGTAGAATACTCGATCTAGCCTTGAGAATCGAGTGACTCAGTCGATTTACCTCTCGATTGCTTTTCAAGCTAAACGTATAGGGCGTTCATCCTCTCGTGATCGACTGTGTCACACGATCTGTCTACTCGATCTCGTCTAGATCGACTAACTCCTCTCGATTCACTAGCTCGATCTAGCAAACATCGAGCCAGGATGAGTCGATCTAGCACTCGATCTTTAACTTATATTCGCCCCTTCTTACTCCTTTTGGATCTAAGATTATGCTCTGCAATCCCTTATACCTGTTCGTACACACTCATATGATAAAAACATAAAACTGGAAGCGAAATAAATCAAAAATATATACAAGATAGACATGGGAATGCCTCCCAAGTGCGGTTTCTTTAACGTCTTTAGCTAGAATTTTCCTCGTTTAGGCTGATGGTGGGTCTTGGAGAAGCATTAGGTGATATCCTTTTCAAATGCACTCGCCATGTATGGCTTAACTCTATGTCCGTTAACTGTGAATGCATTCCCACTCTTTCCGACCAAGGTGACAGCTCTGTAGGGCAATACCTCCTTGATTTCATACGGCCCACTCCACCTAGATTTCTGATAATCACTTTTAGTATGGGTTATATTGCAGTGAGGTTATCAAACTCAAATGCAAGACATGTTGTAGTACAGCAAGCAAGAGAGAGTCAATCAACTTCTAGGATGATAGAGAATGCACAGAGAATACAAGGACTAAAGCAAATCTAAGCGAAATGAGACGGTTTATGAGAAAATCTCTAAAAACTAGATGCAGCAACTTAAACAGAATGAAACCTATTTTAAAAATACTAGAAAGGAAGAAACTACCACGAGAAACAAACAGAATAATTAAAGGAGAAAGCTTTGAATTATTAAAATTCGACTAGTGGATCGACCATGAGATCGACCACTAGATCGAGCAGTAACAATCGATCTCGACTAAAAATGCAAGAACAGTAAACTAATGACCAGGATGCTATCAGAGATCAAGCGAAAGATGAGATAAGATGTAAAGATGCTAAGAGAAAGGGCCTAGGGTTGAGATTCATGGTTAGGGGTTTCAAAGGTTCGACCTTGGGTTTAAAACTTTAAATCGACTCACTTGGTGAGGATCTCTAAGCCTTGAAAACTAAACAAGATCTATCTGTGGCTTTCGGTATAGATCACTCCTTCATCCTCTCCTCCAAACCCATGGTTTTGGTGGAAAGAGAGGTCGAAGGGCAAGGAAAACAGATTAAAACGAATGGCTTAACTACTCCCCCAAACTTCCATGGCTTTTGGGAAGGGGCAACTAGTCTCTAAGGTGTGATCTTCCGAGGCTCCTGAATCCTGTCAAGGTAAGAAATCTCTCGGATCATGAAGCTCTTGGCGTGAGAGTCTTCAAGCATTGAGATCTCAACACCTTAGAAGAGATAGCCTTTGAAAACGTTTAGAAAACCCCAAGATCGAAACCCTTTAGACCCCTTAATCCTCTCAACCCCGAACCCAAAGAAACTACTCGCTACACATAGAGTAAATCAAGCAAAGCATATGAAACGAGACGATGAACAAGAAAAGAAGACTAGATTGAACAGAAATGATTCGATACAAAGCTTAAGAAAAACGCGAGTTCAACAATGGTGTTCTTCACGAAAACGAGAGAGAGAACAGAAAGGAAAAGATAAGGATCTAAAAAGTTCTCGGAAAAAGGATGTCGCCGCCTTCCCAAGATCGAGTGGTTCTCTCGATCATATCCGGACATCATGTCTTCGGCTCGATCTGGGTCTCGATCAATATCGGCGAATCGAGTATTGCATCCGATCTCGGTATCGATCTTCGGCTGGATCGAGTGGTGTACTCGATCTGACTCTCGCTCTGCATGGCGTCATTTACGTCCGTACCGTTTGATCGATTTGTTCACTCGATCCTTGTCTTGATCATTCTCCTTGGATCGTCTGGTTGGCTCGATCTTCTGGTCGATCAACTCTTAGATCGACCGGCCATGCTCGATCTGCTCCTCGATCTCTGATCCTTAGCATATATCCGAGCTCCCACGAACTGCTACATCAGCCTCAACATGTCCACGAACCTCCATGACTCCAAAGCAGCCAGAAACAACCTGAATGTGATGCAAAATGCAAGGAAAATGCGTATGCTGATGCAATAATGCTCTAGGACCCTAAGTGATGCAATCTAACCTAAAACGTGATACAAATGCATGAAAAGCTAACTAATGAGTATGCAAAATGTATGCAATATGCAATAACATCAACTCCCCCAAACTTACTTCTTGCTTGCCCTCAAGCAACAGAAAATAAGTAAGGAAGAGAGGTTTTCAGAAAAACTGAATGGGGGTTTAAACTTTTTGCGAAGGTGCCTTTCAAATGAATCAATCTCAATGTCCTAGTTAACAGTTCTAAAATGCTATGCTTACACTCATACTCCAAAGAACTTAGCCATACTCATCACACAAGAAATTCAAATCATGACTCTCTTATTCCTAACAATCAAAGAAACTCATCCTTTAACATTCATTAACATTCGAACCATGAATCAAACTTATGCAGTTTAAAGCAAAACCCTTTTGGCTAAGGGTTTAGGTTATGAGCATTGAATGATCTCATTTGAAAAGGGTTTATAATTAGAACAAGGGTTTCTCTCAAAAATGGCTGAACTTGTGCATAATGCTAAAGGTAAAGACAATTTATGCATACATGATTAGATTCTCATCTACCCATGTAAACTATGAAACGATCCTATACCCCTCTCATTTAACAAATTTATCCTCACTCACCACTTAAGAGTCTACCCTTTTTCTTCACCAAACTTAGCAATCCCCAATTCGAAACAAGAACATTTTTAAACTTTTTAGGCTAGTGAAAAGGTTTTGAAAAATAATTTTGCTCTTTAGATATTTCTTATTGGTAGCTCTCTTATTATTATTATTTTTTTCTTTTCTTTTTATTTTTATTTGGCACTTAGGCTCTTTTATTTCTTTTTCTCTTTTTTTTTTTTTTTTTTATTTTTTTGGGAGAGCTACCTCCTGAAATTTATTAGAGCATACTTAGTTTTAAAAACAACCTTTCACTTAAAACCCATCTCTTTCCTTAAAACACAAAGCTATTTGAAACCGAGAACAAATAGACAGGAAAGCAACCCCAATGATCCCCCAAACTTATCCTAAGCCTATACCTAGCTTCAAAATGCAAAGCTAGCAACAATATGAAAACCAAATCATGTCGCCTAAACCTAACACTTTATGCCAAGTTCAAACCGAAAGGAAGGCCTCACAAAGATGTCACACAAGAACATTTGGCTTCAAAGAAGGGTAAGGTTCAAGGAGGGAGTTCTACTTAGGCTCACAAAGAGTGGTAAAAAGGAAAAAGAGAGCCTAAATATTTTAAAACCATGTGTTCATTTACAAATGCATAAGAATGATAATTAGAATTTCAAATTAAGGTTTTCACTTATTAGGATGAGTTTCAAATCATGAGAGTTCAATTCAAGCCACGAAAATCCTAACAAGTGATCCAAGCATGGTAAGAACTTACTTTCAAAGCATAGACAAAGCATTAGAGAACAACTAACTAGGGCATTGAAACAATTCATAAGTAAAAACACCTTTTTAAGAAATTCTAACCCCTTATGCAAAATGCAAACAACCTAGATGTTATGAGAAACTCTAGACTCAATCCTAACATGTTTTAAAAAGATGAATGCAATTACATGAATCTTTGAAAAATTTTTAAAAATTTTACCAATTTTTCATGAACTAAGACTCAAGGATGCTAAAGGAAAATAAGATCAAAGAACATAAGTCAAATCACACATGTACTCCCCCAAACTTGCTTGACACCGTCCCGGTGGCAAACTCATCCGAAGGAGCATCAAAACACAATGCAAAAAGAAACAAACATGAGCGGTTAGATACAATGGAAGAAGGTTGTTACCTCTGATCTAGTCTCGGCTAGAACTTGAGGATGTTCCAGAGGAGCTAGAGACTATGGTCTTGCCTTTGTCGGCTGGTTCTTGGAGAGAGTGGCGCGCCGGCTGAATGGTGGTTCCTTGGGTCTCGCGGATGACAACTCCACCGGTTGAGAGCCTTCTCTTCTCGGGTTGTTGCACCTCTTGGCTCGCAGGTTTCTTAGGTGAGCCTCCCTGAAGTGCTTTGACCTTCTTTCCAAGCTTCTTGAGCATCTTGCCTTGCCACTTGTTGATCTTCCTTTGCATCTCCACAACCGATGCGAGGAACTTCTCGGTTTTTGTCCTCGGCTCGAAGTCTAGCTTGGGAAGTGTGTAGGCCTCGGGCATCTCATCTTCCGTGGCTGGAGACTCTGACCTTTGACGAGGGGCAATCGCTGAAGCAGGTGGTCCTCCTAAAGGGGCAAGCATTCTTCCTCCGTGGGCAAGAACTCAATATTCCCAACACCAAGCAGCTCGGTTTCATCTTTGTTGGGCAGAATGCACACTCTCTTCTTGTCTTTGTCATCTATGAAGAGGTAGGCGTAGAACCCTTCCGCTGGCGTGCGTCACAAGCTGTCAGTATTCCTCATGTATGCCTCTTCCATGAAAGCTCTGGTTAGGACGTGAGCAAAGTCATGAATGGGCACATCGGCTTGCACGAACAGAGGAGTAAGGAAACCGCCAATGTAAGAGGAAGTTGCCTTGCACCGCAAGGCATAAGCCTTTTATTTCACCAAGGAAGCCGCGAGCACACACCCGTAGTTCACTTCATCGCCGAGTTCATCCTCCATAGGCTCGTCGTTTGCATCCGGATCACACACCAAATGCTTCACACCTAGGAACAGGAAGCACAGCTCCGTCTTCGTGACCGTAGGAGCAACAGACCTTCCACTAAATGTGTTGGCAATCAGCTTCAGAGTGTACCTCAGCACCGGGCTCCTTACTCGCTTGATATTGGCGGTGTTGGCTTTGTAGTCTTCATTTCTGATCAGTTCCCAAAAGTCGTCGGCTTTCTTGAAGGCTGGGAACTCGACCTTGTATGCATCCGCGTTGAGACCATAAGCTTGGCATAGCTCAGGGATGGAGAGTGTATAGGCTTGATGGCCAACCTTGAAGTAGAGGCGACCTTGAGAAGGCACGGGTGCACTAGGATTCTCGTACCGGAACTCCAAGGTGGCAAGGAAGTCTATTGTCACTTCAGGAATGGTTGGGCAATCCATCCGTGACAGACATCTTAAGCCAATGTTCTTGAGGAGTTGGTTGACAACAGCTCTCGATCAGCAAACTTGGTAGGCTCAAACCGAAGCCTTTCCAACCGTTTCTTGTCTCTCTTCTCATCCTTACTCCACCGGACCCTCTCTTGAACTGCCACTTCTTGTCCTTCTCCTTCTTGTGCTTGCTCTTCTCTTGTTCTCTTTGGGGCCATTGTTCCTGAAGCAAGTTTCTAAAGAGATTGATAAGCAAACGGCGATTTGATGAGAATGAAAGAAGAGAAGGAGAGAACTTATAAAAACTACCCTAGAATTTTGGGGAATAAATAAAAATCATAGCTAAATAAAGGAGAATCAAATCTTTAGATACTGAAAAATCTAGAATTTTTCCTTTTACTTAGCTAGTTTTTAAAAATCAGAACCGATCCTATATTCTAGAACAAGATCTTGCGACATTAAAGGAGATTTTCTAAAATTAAATCATTAAATTTTTGAAAATACCTTTGCAAGAAATACAGAATATCTTTGATAGCTTTTGAAAACTGAAACTCTCACTCTCTTTGTTTAAAATTTTCGAGGTTGTTGAAATATTTAAAGACTAGCAAAACCAAGACAATGGGTAGCAAAAGTGGTTTTTCTGACAAAGTCTTGGTCAAGGCACATCTTTCATGGTCAAAGATGCTTGCCTTGACCAAGTTTTGAATTCAAAAGTTGGAGGGAAAAGAGTTAAGGAGGGAAAGGAAATGTTACCTCGGCATGAGATCGAGTCCATTTGGTCGATCTAGGACTCGATCTCATGCCCATAATGGCTTAGATCAAGAGGGTTACTCGATTTGAGACTCGATTCATAGTGAATCGAGTCTTGGATCGATTGGCTCTCTCGATCATTGAGATGTTGGCTCCACGGCTAAGTCCTCATGATCGAGCTATGTCCTCGATTCAGGGGTCGATTTGGCATAGATCGAGTGATGGATCGAGTCGAGTGATCGATCTATTTTCAACAGTTTTTCCCGAGAGAAATTAGATCGGTGGATCCAATTTGGATCGATCGATCCTTTTTCGTCAAGGTCGATCTTGTCACTCGTTCTCGTCTAGATCGACTGGCTCCTCTCGATTCACTGACTCGATCTAGCAAAGATCGAGCCAGGATCAGTCGATCTAGCACTCGATCTCTAGCCTTATCTTAACCCCCATCGCCTCTTTTGGACCTCAAAGTCAAGGTTTAGACTCCTTATATCTGTTCCTACACACTTGCAGAATAAAAACATAAAACTGAAAGGGAAATTAAGCAGGAATATGTACAAGATAAACATGGGAATGCCTCCCAATGCGCTTTCTTTAACGTCTTTAGCTAGACCTTACTTGGTTTAGGCGGGTGGTGGGTCTTGGAGAAGGACCGAGGTACTCTCCTTGTCATAGCTATCTGCCAAGTAGGGCTTGACTCTGTGTCCATTGACGGTGAATGCACTGCCACTTTTTCCCATCAGAGTAACAGCTCCATAAGGCAACACTTCTTGAATCACAAACGGTCCGCTCCACCTTAATTTCAGCTTGCCCGGGAAGGGTTTGAGCCTCGAGTTGTACAGCAACACTAGTCCTCCTTCTGTAAGCTCCTTGGCAACCAACTTCTTGTCATGAGTCTCCTTAGTCCGCTCCTTGTATATCCGAGATCTCTCGTAAGCGTTCAGCCTCAACTCGTCCAGTTCGTGTAGCTGAATAAGGCGCCTCTCCTGAGCAGTCTTAAGGTCAAAGTTCAGCCTCTTCACAGCCCACAACGCACGGTTTTCCAGCTCAACCGGGAGGTGACAGCCCTTGTCATAGAGTAGAGTGAAAGGAGTTGTACCAATCGGCGTTTTGAAGGCGGTACGGTAGGCCCAAAGAGCGTCGTCCAGCTTCACTGCCCAGTCTTTCCTTGTTGCTCCGACGGTCTTCTCTAGTATAGCCTTGATTTGCATGTTGGAGACTTCCACTTGACCGCTTGTTTGAGGATGATACAGTGTAGCCACCTTATGCTTAACTCCATACTTTCTCAAGAGGCTCTCAAAGACCTTATTTATGAAATGGCTTCCTCAATCGCTTATAACAACCTTGGGTACCCCAAAACTCGGGAAGATGATACTCTTGAACAGCTTGACTACCACCTTAGAGTCATTTGTAGGGGAAGCAACAGCCTCAACCCATTTAGAGACATAATCCACTGCTACTAAGATGTATTTGTTGCCATATGAAGAAGGAAATGGCCCCATGAAGTCTATCCCCCACGCGTCGAACACGTCAACCTCGAAGATGGGAACTTGAGGCATTTCGTTCCTCTTAGTGATATTCCCTGCTCGTTGACATGCCTCACAGCTCTTCACAAACTCGTGTGCATCTTTAAAAATGGACGGCCACCAGAAACCGGCTTGCAACACTTTTGTGGCAGTCTTGAATGAGGCGAAGTGTCTTCCGTAGGAAGAGCCATGGCAATGATAGAGGATGTCCCTGGCTTCTTCCTTTGTAACACATCTCCGGTATAAGCTGTCTACTCCTCTCTTGTATAAGTAGGGCTCGTCCCAAAAGTAGTCACTAGCCTCTCTCATAAACCGCTTCTTGTGATGTGTTGGCTCCTCACCACACGCTAGATAGTTCACTACATCAGCATACCACGGTAGATCCTCCTCTTTGAAACTCAACACCTCCTCAAACCTCCCTTCTAGCTTACCACAAACAGCCGTAGTAATCGCCATAAGCTGCTCTTCTGGAAGAGAGTCATCTAAGGGGAGAGACTCGTTGATCCTTAGCCGTGAGAGATGGTCAGCGACTCCGTTTTCTATCCCTTTCTTGTTTTTAATCTCCATGTCAAACTCCTGGAGTAAGAGAATCCATCTTAAGAGCCGAGGCTTAGTATCTTTCTTCGAGTAGATGTATCGCAAGGCAGCGTGATCCGTGTATACAATAGCCTTGGAACCAATGAGATACGATCTGAACTTCTCAAAGGCGAAGACCACTGCAAGCAACTCCTTCTCCGTAGTGGTGTATCTTGATTGCGTGTCATCCAAGGTTCTTGAAGCATAGTAGATCACGTGTAGCTTCTTGTCTTTCTTCTGACCAAGAACGGCTCCTACGGTGTAGTCACTAGCATCACACATGATCTCAAAAGGAAGAGATCAGTCTGGTGCTTGGACTATAGGAGCTGATGTAAGGGCTTCCTTGATGGTCACGAAAGCTTTCAAACACTCCTTATCAAATACAAACTCAGCTTCCTTGCACAACAGCCGTGTAAGAGGGCGTGCAATCTTGGAGAAATCTTTGATGAAGCGCCTATAGAACCCTGCGTGTCCCAAGAAGCTTCTGACTCCCTTAACATTAACCGGCGGCTCAAGACCCATCATGACCTCCACTTTAGCCTGATCAACCTCAATGTCATTCCCTGATATCTTATGACCAAGCATGATCCCTTCCTTAACCATAAAGTGGCATTTCTCCCAGTTCAGCACCAAGTTTGTCTCTTCACAACGTTTTAGTACCCTGCAAAGATTCAACAAACACGATGGAAAGGACGCACCATTGACAGAGAAGTCATCCATGAACACCTCTACCATCTCCTCTATAAGATCGGAGAAGATCGACATCATACACCGCTGAAACGTAGCCGGTGCATTACATAATCCAAAGGACATATGAAGGTTGTCTTCTCCTGATCATTTGGGTGAATAGGTATTTGAAAGAAACCGCTATACCCATCGAGAAAACAGTTGTAAGGGTGATTAGCAAGTCTCTCAAGCATTTGATCAAAAAAAGGTGTGATTAGCAAGTCTCTCAATCATTTGATCAATAAAAGGCAAGGGGAAATGGTCTTTCCTAGTCGCAAGGTTGAGTTTCCTATAATCAATACACATCCTATGACCAGTGATGGTTCTAGTAGGAATAAGCTCATCCTTTTCATTCCTTATGACCGTGATCCCTCCCTTCTTAGGCACCACGTGTACAGGAGAAACCCACGTGCTGTTACTTATGGGATAGATCACGTCAGCCTCTAAAAGCTTAAGGATTTCCTTCTTAACAACCTCTTTCAAATTAGGATTCAAACGCCTCTGATGTTCTATAGAGGAGGCTTTATCATTATCCAAGTGAATCCTATGAGTGCAAAGCATTGGTGAAAGGCCCTTGATGTCACTTAAAGAGTACCCAATGGCCTTCCTATACTTTCTCAGCTCAGTCAGGAGCGAGTGCAACTCATCATCACTAAGGTTTTCATTCACAATCACGAGATAGGTGTTATTAGGCCCTAAGAAAGCATAACTTAGCCCTTTTGGGAGCTCCTTAAGGTCCACCTTTGGGGCTAACAGCTCACTCCAGTCATCCTCGTGGCTGTTGTTGTTGCTTTCCTCCTTGGAACTCTCCTTTGAACCCGAGGCATGGCCCTTCAGACTGCTTTCTACCATCGCTATCCCTTCTGAGATCGAGTCCTCCGGTCGATTCTCCTCTCGATGTCGTCTAGATCGAGCCATTTCGCTCGATTCACTTACTCGATTTCATGTGGATCGAGTAAGGGATCGAGACGCTAAGTCGATCTCTTGATTGGACTCCAAAATGATCGGGAGGTCTCTCTCGATCGCCGACTCGATTGTTTTTCCTGATCGAGCGTTCTTCTCGATCTGTCCGTCGATTTTTGCACCGAATCGAGTTGTGTTCTCGATTACCTTGTCGATCTGACTCCTGGATCGAGTGATAGCGTCGATCTCGGGGTTGATCTCTAGGCAGCAACCTTCTTCATTCTTAACGATTCTCCTAGAATCCAGCAGGTTGACGTACACCTGGGTTCTCTGGTCCACATAGCCAAACTCCCCTGGCTCCTTAGTCAGTGATAGCTTCAGATGGTCTTCTAGAGCCAGCTCTTCCAGCAAATCATCCGCTAAAGTATCCATCGTTTCAATATAGAAAGCTTGCCCTTCAATGGTCGGCTTCTTCAGAACCTCGTTGATGTCGAAGTCAAGCCTGATCTCCTTTCCCAAATACAAGGCAATCTTCCCATTTTTCACATCTATGATAGCCCCGGCGGTTGCAAGGAACGGTCTCCCTAAGATGAGTGGATCCTTAGGCTCTTCATCCATCTCCAACACTACGAAGTCCGTAGGTACGTTCACACCACTGATTTGCACCGGTAAATCTTCAAGCAGCCCCACTGGTAGCCTCACACTCCTATCAGCCAGTACCAATGAGATCCGACAGTCTTTGAAACGTGTAAAACCAAGCTTCTTAGCCACAGAGTGAGGCATCAGGTTTATGCTAGCTCCGAGATCACATAAGCAACTCTTGAACTCTAGAGGGCCTAAAGCGCAGGGTATAGTGAAGCTTCCAGGGTCTCCCAACTTATTAGGGACTATCTCCTTATGTATCACAGCACTACACTCTTCACTTAGAACAAGTACATCTTTGCTTTTCTTATTCTTCTTCACGAGAGTGTCTTTGAAGAATTTGGCGCATTTAGGCATCATTGCAAGGCAGTCAACAAGAGGTAGCTTAATCTCCACGTCCTTAAGATGCTTCTCAAAGAGGACTCTATGCATCTCTATGAGTTACTTCTTGAAGCGGCCAGGAAAAGGCAGCTTAGGTACATAAGGTGGAGGCACATAAGCATTCTTCTCCTTAGTGGTTTGCTCAGCTTTCTTCTGAGCAACTGCTTTGTCTCCTCTTCTTGGCCCTTGGATCCAAACGTTGTCAAAGTTGATCTCATCATCATCAGCCGAAGGTTTACCCTCCCCCTCTTTAATTACAACGTCCTCGTTGTTCTTTGTAGAGACCGGAGGTTCGAGCTCTTTACCGCTTCTCAACGTTATGGCATTAGCATACTCCTTGGGATTCTGCTCACACTTTCCCGGAAGACTATTCTGACCACTCGTACTTGCTTTCCCTTTCTCCAGCTGCTTGAACTTGTTGTTTAAGTTGGTGATCTGAGTGGAGAAGTCGGTCAGAGATGAGTCTAGGCGAGTGTTCATCTCGGCGAACTTCTGGTTTGTAGAGGCTTGCCCTTGTATTAGCTGTTGAAACATTGCTTGAACCGGATCAAGTTGTTGTTGCATCGGTTGTTGCTGTTGAGGTGCAAAGCCCGGTGGGTAGTTAGGTGTATAACCCTTGCTGTTTTGATGTTGCCCTTGGAAGTTGCTCTGCCCTTGACCTTGGAAACCACCACTCGGTTGAAAACTTTTGTTGTAAGGGATGAAAGGTTTTGCTTGCTGAGCAGGGTACACTTGATCTTTAGGGTTGGCTACGTTAGTGCTTCGGTAAGAGAGTTGTTGTTCTGGTAGCCTTGGTTGTAGCCTTGAGACTTGTAGTTGTTCTGTCCCGCCACCCAATTGGCTTCTTCTTGGCTCAACTCTAACTCCTCTTGGTTCTCATCAGCTTCACCAACAATGTGAACATGCTTCTGATTGGCTAACACCAGCTTATCTATCTTCTCATGCAAAGATTTGAGCTCCGTCTTGTGAGACTCTAACTCTGATCCTCTCGGTGCACGGTCATAATCTTCAGCATAGTTTCCATCACTCAACGACAAGTTTTCTATCAGCTCCATACCCTCCTACCTCCTGACCTAGGAAGTTCCCTTTGCTAGCTGTGTCAAGCAATAATCGGATCTTTGGTGAAGCTCCACGGTATATGGTACTGAGTAGTGTCTCCTCGCTGAACCCGTGATGAGGACATTGGATCGTGTAGTCTTTAAAACGCTCCATTGCCTCGTTGAATGTCTCGTTGTTCCTTTGAGTGAAACCGCTAATTTCACTTCTCAACCGTGCTGTCCTGGTGCTGGAGAAGAACTTTGAGAGAAATGTCTTCTTACACTCAGCCCATGATGTGATGGTGCCTTGTGGGAGGGTCTTCTCCCAATGTCTAGCTTTGTCTCCGAGTGAAAAGGGGAAGAGACGCAGCTTGAAAGCATCTTCGGATATGCCATTGATCTTTATCATCCCACATACTTGCTCGAAGTTGTCTAGGTGCTCCAAGGGATCTTCCATTGCTAAGCCGTGGAACTTGTTGTTTTGCACCATTGAGATGAAACCTGGCTTGATCTCGAAGTTGTTGTTTTGTACAGGAGGAGGAGTGATCCCAAACCTATTGTGGTGGGTATTAGGAGCATCTCCGGCTCCTATGATCCTTGGGGGTCTAGCCGCGTGTTGGGGGTTTCCATTGCCCCGTCCTGCTGCCCCGTGAGCTGGAGGAGGTCCTTCTGGATGCTCGTGTTCAGCCATAGCTTCAAAGTCAACCAAACCGTGCTGAACAATCTCCTCAAAGGCTCTTGTTTGCTCTCTGACTCTTCTTTGCCGTGAGTGACCAAGCTGATGAATGTTATCTAAGGGTTGTAGTAGATTGTTGTCTCCCCTTGAACGAAGATTCATGTACCTGAAAACACACGTTTGAGAGTAGAATGATTAGTAACTTGAAAAAGGTAAAGACTTAGTCTTTGCTAAGACCCAAATCTCTATGTTCTCTAAACAGTCCTAGAACAGCAACGGCGCCATTTGATAATCACTTTTAGTATGGGTTATATTGCAGTGAGGTTATCAAACTCAAATGCAAGACATGTTGTAGTACAGCAAGGAAGAGAGAGTCAGTCCACTTCTAGGATGATAGAGAATGCACAGAGAATACAAGGACTAAAGCAAATCTAAGCGAAATGAGACGGTTTATGAGAAAATCTCTAAAAACTTGATGCGCAACTTAAACAGAATGAAACTTATTTTAAAAATACTAGAAAGGAAGAAACTACCACGAGAAACAAACAGAATAATTAAAGGAGAAAGCTTCGAATTATTAAAATTCGACTAGTGGATCGACCATGAGATCGACCACTAGATCGAGCAGTAACAATCGATCTCGTCTAAAAATGCAAGAACAGTAAAACTAATGACCAGGATGCTATCAGAGATCAAGTGAAAGATGAGATAAGATGGAAAGATGCTAAGAGAAAGGGCCTAGGGTTGAGATTCATGGTTAGGGGTTTCAAAGGTTCGACCTTGGGTTTAAAACTTTCAATCGACTCACTTGGTGAGGATCTCTAAGCCTTGAAAACTAAACAAGTTCTATCCGTGGCTTTCGGTATAGATCACTCCTTCATCCTCTCCTCCAAACCCATGGCTTTTGGTGGAAAGAGAGGTCGAAGGGCAAGGAAAACAGATTTCAAACGAATGGCTTAACTAATCCCCCAAACTTCCATGGCTTTTGGGAAGGGGTAACTAGTCTCTAAGGTGTGATCTTCCGAGGCTCCTGAATCATGTCAAGGTAAGGAACCTCTCGGATCATGAAGCTTTTGGCGTGAGAGTCTTCAAGCATTGAGATCTCAACACCTTAAAAGAGATAGCCTTTGAAAACGTTTAGAAAACCCCAAGATCGAAACCCTTTAGACCCCTTAATCCTCTCAACCCCGAACCCAAAGAAACTACTCGCTACACATAGAGTAAATCAAACAAAGCATATGAAACGAGACGATGAACAAGAAAAGAAAACTAGATTGAACAGAAATGATTCGAATACAAAGCTTAAGAAAAACGCGAGTTCAACAATGGTGTTCTTCACGATAACGAGAGAGAGAACATAAAGGAAAAGATAAGGATCTAAAAAGTTCTCGGAAAAAGGACGTCGCCACCTTCCCAAAATGCCGAAACAAGCTAATGGTCCCCCCTTCGCTAGCGGCCAAAAACGGTTGAAAGGACAGAGATCGACTCCAAGATCGAGTGGTTCTCTCGATCATATCCGGACATCGTGTCTTCGGCTTGATCTGGGTCTCGATCAACATCGGCGAATCGAGTGTTGCATCCGATCTCGGTATCGATCATCGGCTGGATCGAGTGGTGTACTCGATCTGACTCTCGCTCTGCATGGCGTCATTTACGTCTGTACCGTTTGATCGATTGCTTCACTCGATCCTTGTCTCGATCATTCTCCTTGGATCGTCTGGTTAGCTCAATCTTCTGGTCGATCAAGTCTTAGATCGACCGGCCATGCTTGATCTGCTCCTCGATCTCTGATCCTTAGCATATATCCGAGCTCCCACGAACTGCTACATCAGCCTCAACATGTCCACGAACCTCCATGACTCCAAAGCAGCCAGAAACAATCTGAATGTGATGCAAAATGCAAGGAAAATGCGTATGCTGATGCAAGAATGCTCTAGGACCCTAAGTGATGCAATCTAACCTAAAACGTGATACAAATGCATGAAAAGCTAACTAATGAGTATGCAAAATGTATGCAATATACAATAACATCAATTTCAGCTTTCCAGGGAATAGCTTGAGCCTTGAATTGTAAAGCAGCACCAAACTCCCTTCTTTAAGCTCCTTGGGTACCAACTTCTTGCCAAGAGCAGCCTTAATGCGCTCCTTGTAGATCCTAGCGCTTTCGTAAGCATCTAGCCTTAGCTCATCAAGCTCATGTAGCTGGATCAAGCGCTTCTCCTGAGCTGTCTTTAGATCAAAATTCAGCCGCTTCACAGCCCACAATGCTCTATGTTCCAGCTCAACGGGGAGGTTACATCCTTTGCCATAGAAAAGAGTGAAAGGAGTAGTACAATGGGCGTTTTGAAAGCAGTCCGGTAAGCCCACAAAGCGTCGTCTAACTTCACTGCCCAATTCTTCCGAGTTGTCCCAACTGTTCTCTCAAGTATCACCTTGATCTGCCGGTTAGAGACTTCCACTTGGCCACTCGTTTAAGGATGGTAAGGCGTAGCTACCTTGTGCTTCACGCCATACTTCCTTAGAAGGTTTTCAAACAACTTATTGATGAAATGACTTCCTTCGTCGCTTATCACCACCTTGGGTACTCAAAACCTTGGGAATATGATGATCTTAAAGAGCTTGATCACCACCTTAGAGTCGTTTGTAAGGGAGGCAATAGCCTCAACCCATTTAGAGACGTAGTCAACAACCACTAGGATGAACTTGTTGCTGTAGGAAGATGAGAAAGGCCCCATGAAATCTATGCCCTATGCGCCAAACACGTCTACCTCAAAGATAGGAACCTGAGGCATCTCGTTCCTCTTCGTGATGTTCCCTGCTCGTTGACAAGCCTCACAAAACTTCACAAACTCGTGGGCGTCTTTGAAGATAGACGCCCACCAGAAACCGGCTTGTAAGACTTTTGTAGCGGTATTGAATGAAGCAAAGTGTCCGCCGTACGAAGAGCCATGGGACTGAAAGAGAATGTCCTTAGCTTCTTCCTTTTTAACACATCTCCTGTATAAACTGTCCACGCCCCTCTTGTACAGGTAAGGCTCGTCCCAAAAGTAGTGGCCCACGTCTCTCATGAACTTCTTATTGTGATAGTTGTCAAGATGTGAAGGCTCCTCTCCACATGCCAAGTAGTTCACAATGTCAGCGTACCAAGGAAGATCCTCTTCTTTGAAACCCAAAACCTCCTCAAACTGCCCTTCTAGCTTTCAATATACGGCTGTAGTGATCATCATAAGTTGTTCTTCCGGAAGTGAGTCATCAAGAGGTAAGGCTTCATCGATCTTTAACCTAGAAAGGTGATCAGTAACATCATTCTCTATCCCTTTCTTGTCTTTAATCTCCATGTCAAACTCCTGAAGAAGAAGTATCCATCTCAAGAGCCTTGGCTTAGTATCCTTCTTGGAGAAGATGTATCTAAGCGCCGCGTGATCTGTGTAGACAACAACCTTGGGTCCCACTAGATAAGCTCTGAACTTCTCAAAGGCAAACACTACTGCCAATAGCTCCTTCTCTGTAGTAGTGTATCTTGTTTGCGTGTCATCCAAGGTTCTTGAAGCATAGTAAATCAGATGCAGCCGCTTGTCTTTTCTCTGCCCTAGAACAGCTCCCACGGCATAGTCACTAGCATCAAACATGAACTCAAACGGTAGAATCCAGTCTGGTAGTTGAACTATTGGTGCCGTGACACGAGCTTCTGATAGGGTCAGGTTTTACCCAAATAAAACAACTGCAAGTGCACAGCAAAAGCAGTTGTAGTACAAGGGGTTATCGAATCCCAAGGGAGTATGTAAAGCACACTAGCGATTATAGATTCAGATTAAGCTAAGCGATAAATAATGAATGTAATGCAAAACAGTAAAATAAATGCAAGAGGGCGTTTTTATGCTTGTTCTTAAAGTTCAGAAGGCTAAAGGCGCTAAGTCAGGACAGTTCGCAGGTTGAATCTGAGAGTGTAGAATGCATGCAATCAGGAATGAATTAAAACCGTCTTGAACATGAATCACAAAGATATAACTAATCAATTCTCATTGCAGAAGTCATCTATGTCTAAATCACAGAGTTTCAAATCTCTTTGCAAACCCTAACAACCTAAACATGCAGTAATGATCAGGTTCAATTGTTCACAAAACTCCTAAGCCAAATCTCTTTGTACTAGGGCGTTTTGCTCATGTAATACTAGTTCAGGTGATTAATAATGCTCTCACATCTATCAAAAACCTAGGGTTTCGAAATCCAGATGATGTGTCTAAGAAATCGATATGAATGCAAGCACAGATGAAGAACCAATGAATTTCCTAATAGTTTAGCAATTCTACAAACTCTTCTTCAACCTTTGAAAAGCCCTAACTTAACTAACAGACTACTCAGACATGGTGATTTGAGAAAACATCATGAAAAGAATAGATTGCATAAAAGAAATAAGAAGTAGAAATAAAGGAGTTCAAAATCTGCTCTGAAGGAGTCTGATTTGTCTCTCCAAAAGCTCTGCTACAAATCTCTCTCTAAAGCTCTAAAAAATAATAATATACAAGATATATGCCAAAAGAATGGCTGGAAAACCTAATATACAAGCTAAAACACGATCTGGGGTCTTTTTGCAAATATTAGAACTTTTGGGCCAAAACTGCAATTTCTTCCCAATCTTTTAAAGACAAGCCACGACCCCTTCCTTTCTGGGTGACGAGCGTCACCAGCTTGGTGACGAGCGTCACCATATGGCATACTTTCTTCTTCGAGCTAGGTACTTCGTGGCTTCAACTCAGAATGCTCCAAAAGGTTCCAAAATCTCCAATTATGCTCCAGACATGCTATAACCTGCAAAGACTCTTCTAGGACTCTAAAAAGACCAAAAGGACTCAATAAAAATGACATATATCATGGTTAAAAACCATAAAAACCATGATATATCAACTCCCCCAGACTTAGCTTTTGCTTGCCCTCAAGCAAACATTAGACAAAGAATAAGGTCGAGGTTTGAAAACAAGAAACAGTCAGTGAGTCATCAGAAACACCACACTAGTTAAAGCTTTCGAATCCACATACCACAGAGTCAACACAAGATCAAATTTCAGTCTAATTATCACAAGCTTAGCAAATCTCTCAAGTCCAGTCCAAATCCCTTCAAGAAATCCGAAATTTCTACTATCAACTCCTTATTTTTATCTAAGTGTGAAGTCTCATCAAAGCTCTATCATCTTAATCACTTTACAGATTCTTTTCCCTTCCTAACAACTGAACAAATCAATCTCAACACAGCTCTCCTATTTTCTCTTCCCTTAATCTTTTTCCTTTGTATATTTTCGATTTTTCACTTCTTTTTCTCAACTTTTACAGTCTAAGATATGGTGCTACTCAATACTTGTGTTCCTTGTGAGGAGACAGGTTCTTGAGTGAGTTCACTACTGTTGTTCCTTGTGAGGAGACAGGGTCATGAATGCACAATTCTTTGAACTTAAACTTTTAAAAACTACATCTGGGAAGATCAAAGAGAGACTGTATCTTAACTTTATTGTCAGTGCTTAAAGAGAGAATCAAGATCAATAAGAATCAATCACCAAGACAAGAAATTTAAAGTTCATTAAGGTGGAGCTAACAGCAAATTTTCCAGATTCTCTAAGAACCTAAACCTTCATTGCTAGACTGATCTACCTATGACTTTCAACTTAGTAAGACTTGTAATCAACTACTGTGGCAATGGTTCTTATCAGCAAAAACGTCCTATGGCTAGTTCCAAGAAAAACTAACAGTTTCAAAAATTTTGACTCTAGAAAAACAGGTTTTTGACTCAACTTTAAGACTCTATAAACATGACACAAAGCACACAACGTCAGTAACCACCTCCCCCAGACTTAAACAACACTGTCCCCAGTGTTATTAAGCCAAGAGTTGGTCAAAATGAAGCATGAGAAGTTGTAGAACCAAGGTGGAAAAGTGGTACCTCGCAAAGGACCTGGTGACGAGCGTCACCAGATTGGTGATGAGCGTCACCATCTCTGATACTCCAGAAATCGTCATGTTGGATGTTTAAATGCTATGCCATCATGTGTACTCCGAAGTCAAACTGTAAGAGCACTCAAAACACACATCAAAACATCCAAACAAAGCATAACCCATGGTCCAACAAGTTCACAAGATATCATCCAAGCAAACTGAACAAAGTGACTCTTTTTTTTTTTGATTTTTCTCATGTTTTTGGGTTTTTTTAGCTATGTAATAGAAAACTAAACTAATATATGAAAAATAAAACTTACTAGTGGGTTGCCTCCCACTAAGCGCTTGTTTAAAGTCATTAGCTCGACTTTGAATGCTGCTCAGACAGCTGGTGGAGCAGAGGGTGGCAGTGAATGCCTTGGAGAAGAATGTCTCCTCATCCATGGTGGTTTGTAAGCAGTAGATGTATGAACACTTCCAAGGAAGTGAGGAACATCAGCAGGGTTGGTCGTGAGTGTGGGTGGGATATTTCGTTTTCCTGCAGAATCATCAAAAGAAACACCAAGCTTTCTACGAGAATCTCGTTGCTTGCATAAGTGTGAAGCAGCTTTTTCACCTTTTAAATTCTTATTGATTAGATTAGGAGGTTTGGAACTGGTTCCAGGAAGTGCATACCTTTGCTTAGTTGCAGGTTTCTGGGTTGTGGACTGTTGAATTTTCGGATTGGTAACATATGATGGACTTGTAGAGCAAATATCACGTCTCTCCTTTGTGTCCAGGTTGGTGACGAGCGTCACCAGGTCAGTGACGCTCGTCACTGACTCTGCAGTTCGAGTTTCTGCAGTTTTCCTGCAATTCAGCTCTGCAAGTGTTGCTTCCATCACATACACGTCTTCCTCCAGCAATTTGGCATTCACTGGAACCTCTTTTTCAAGCCTAGTCATGAAGATATGATCCTCACTGCAATCCTCAAACCCAACAGCTTCTGCAGAAGTTTCAGATATTGGCTCTTCAACAGCCATCTTGCTCACTTGCCTACATATATCTGATTCATTGACACACTCAGCAATAGTGTCTTCTGAATGCTCCATGACAGTCTCTTCATCTCTAGAAGTTCGTACATAAAAGGTCTGACCATCAATGGTAGAAGTCTTTCTTAACTTATCCATGTCAAAGTTCATGACAACATCACCAAGATCAAGCTCAATGTTCCCCCTTCTAACATCAATGATGGCTCCAGCTGTAGCCAAGAATGGTCTTCCCAGAATAAGAGGATCTTTAGGTTCTTCAGCATATTTCAGAACCACAAAATCTGTAGGAATTATGCAGCCTTCAATGTTAACATGAACATTCTCTAACATGCCTTCTGGGGTCCTTATGGATCGATCTGCTAGGATGAGAGAGATCCCAGCTGGCTTGAAATCAGTCATTCCAAGTCTAGCAGCAACAGAGAAAGGCATCAAGTTAATACTTGACCCTAGATCACATAGAGAGTGTGGAAAACGTCCTGCAAATATTGAGCAATCAAGCACAAAGGTCCCTAGATCAGATAGCTTCTCTGGAACTCTGCTTTGAGTGATGGTATTGACTTGTTCAGAAACAGTCACCTTCTTCTTCTTCTTTGGAACTGTGCCTAAGAGAATTGCACTGATGTCTCTGGTAAGCAATGCTCCTTCCTCAGGACTTACACCATTCACAACCATTCTCTTTACATACCTTCTTAGAGCTGGTGAAAGCTTGACTGCATCAACAAGTGGAATCTCAAGCATCAGCTTGTCTATCATAGCTTTACATCTGGCTTCTTCTATCTCCTGTTTAGACTTCCTAGGATGCTTGGGGAATGGTGTTTTGGGTTTATAGACACGTTCCTGGTCATAATTTGCAGTTACAGGCGAAGCAGCTTCGTTCTGAGGTGGGTGACGACCGTCACCAGGGGGGTGACGCTCGTCACTCACTTGTGACAACCCCCGATACCCTTGTAGGTTGGTGACGAGCGTCACTCCTCCTTGGTGACGCTCGTCACTCACCTCTGAGACAGAAAAATTTTCATCTTCAGACTCCATGAGTTGCACGATCTGTTCTGCACTCAACCTCTTTTTCTGCACTGTTTTAAGCTCCTTTTCATTCCTGACTGTGATGGCATTAACCTGATGCTTGGGATTGATATCAGTCCTTCCAGGAAGGAATCCCTCTTGCCTTTGAACAGCTCCTGCAGTTTGAGCAACCTGCACATCAAGCTTCTTCATGTGAGAGTTCAGACTCTCAATTTTTCCATTCAGGTCTTGATACAGCGAATCTAGCTTGCCATTGAAGTTCACTGTCATCTTCTGTTGTCCTTCAAGTACCTGCTCCAGCATAGCTTCCATTTTATTGTCTTATGGAGGTGCAGTTTGGTAGGAAGAAGAACCATAATTCCTGCTGTTTTGGTAAGGTTTCTCAACTTCAGTCTTCTGGAATGGGGGCTTAGGAGTGTAACCAGGCGTGCTCTGTCCTCCTGTAAAGGTACTCTGCTGATTATTGCTGTTGTAGCCTCTGTTCCATTGCTGATTTCCAAACTTTTGGCTCTGAAAACCCCCTCCATTGATGAAATTAACATCTTTCTGCTCAAATTCTTCAGGATTTTCGAAACTCTCCACTTCTGCAGCGAATTGGACTGACTTCTTTCCCACCAAAAGGCTGTGCATGCTGTCTAACTTAGCCTTAACTTCAGCTATTTGGTTTCCATCATTCAAACCAGACTGCTGCTTTTTCTGAAAATCTGCATTCTTAGTGCTGTTACTGCAGGCCAAGTTTTCAATCAATCTTACAGATTCTTCTGGTCTGTTGGTGTTGAAGTTTCCTGCACTTGCTGCATCCAGCGCCATCTGGTACTTCCAGTCAATGCCTCTGAAGAAGATCCCAAGTAATTGCACCTGATTGAAACCATGATGAGGACAGTCCCTTTGATAAGACTTGAATCTGATCCAAGAAGCCTTAAAAGCTTCAGTAGGGCCTTGTGTAAATGATGCAATTTTCGTCCTCATGTCCTCTGATCTTGCATCATCATAGAAGTTATTCAGAAAGGCATTCTTGGTGTCTTCCCAAGTGGTCAATGAAGCAGGTTCCAGTTGCTTCAGCCAATATGCAGCTTCTCCTTCAAGAGAGTAAGGAAAAAGCTTGCAGAACAGAAAATCATTGCTAACCCCATTAGCTTTGACACTGGAAGCCAAGTCCTCAAATCTCTCTATGTGATCCATAGGATGCTCATGAGGTAAACCATGGAAGGGATGCTGTCCAACAAGTTGATAGTAGACAGGTTTAACCTCAAAATCGTTCCTCTGGAAGGCAGGAGGTCGGATTGCAGCTCTGTTGGCATAGAACTGATCAGGTCTGTTGTAGTCACCTAGAGTCCTCTGAACAAAACGCCCAGCAGCGTTATTGACAGCAGCAGGGACTCCCACGTTCTCAGCCACTTGCTGAACCTGCTGTTCAACAATGACATTCCCCTCTTGATCAATTCTCTGCCCCTCTTCGTTTCTCCAGTTTCCTTCCCTGCCAACCAAGTGACCTTCTGCATCTTCAACCAAGATCAGTGGAGCGACCATTGCAGATTGCTTCTTAGCTTTCCTGTTAGTTCTCTCCAACCTAGCAAGCTCGTCGATGCTCAAAGTCACAAGCTCCTTCTCTTTGTTGCTTCTGGTTCTGCGATTAGGCATACACCTGAACCAAGAACAAAGAAAAGTAGCTGAAAATCAGTAAACAAATAAAAACTTAGACAAAATCCTAATACTAAAAATCGATAGGCAGCTATTACTCCCCGGCAACGGCGCCAAAAACTTGATAGGGTCAGGTTTTACCCAAATAAAACTACTGCAAGTGCACAGCAAAAGCAGTTGTAGTACAAGGGGTTATCGAATCCCAAGGGAGTATGTAAACCACACTAGCGATTATAGATTCAGATTAAGCTAAGCGATAAATAATGAATGTAATGCAAAACAGTAAAATAAATGCAAGAGGGCGTTTTTATGCTTGTTCTTAAAGTTCAGAAGGCTAAAGGCGCTAAGTCAGGACAGTTCGCAGGTTGAATCTGAGAGTGTAGAATGCATGCAATCAGGAATGAATTAAAACCGTCTTGAACATGAATCACAAAGATATAACTAATCAATTCTCATTGCAGAAGTCATCTATGTCTAAATCACAGAGTTTCAAATCTCTTTGCAAACCCTAACAACCTAAACATGCAGTAATGATCAGGTTCAATTGTTCACAAAACTCCTAAGCCAAATCTCTTTGTACTAGGGCGTTTTGCTCATCTAATACTAGTTCAGGTGATTAATAATGCTCTCACATCTATCAAAAACCTAGGGTTTCGAAATCCAGATGATGTGTCTAAGAAATCGATATGAATGCAAGCACAGATGAAGAACCAATGAATTTCCTAATAGTTTAGCAATTCTACAAACTCTTCTTCAACCTTTGAAAAGCCCTAACTTAACTAACAGACTACTCAGACATGGTGATTTGAGAAAACATCATGAAAAGAATAGATTGCATAAAAGAAATAAGAAGTAGAAATAAAGGAGTTCAAAATCTGCTCTGAAGGAGTCTGATTTGTCTCTCCAAAAGCTCTGCTACAAATCTCTCTCTAAAGCTCTCAAAAATAATAAGATACAAGATATATGCCAAAAGAATGGCTGAAAAACCTAATATACAAGCTAAAACACGATCTGGGGTCTTTTTGCAAATATTAGAACTTTTGGGCCAAAACTGCAATTTCTTCCCAATCTTTTAAAAACAAGCCACGACCCCTTCCTTTCTGGGTGACGAGCGTCACCAGCTTGGTGACGAGCGTCACCATATGGCATACTTTCTTCTTCGAGCTAGGTACTTCGTGGCTTCAACTCAGAATGCTCCAAAAGGTTCCAAAATCTCCAATTATGCTCCAGACATGCTATAACCTGCAAAGACTCTTCTAGGACTCTAAAAAGACCAAAAGGACTCAATAAAAATGACTTATATCATGGTTAAAAACCATAAAAACCATGATATATCAGCTTCCTTAATGGTCTTGAAAGCTTGCAAGCACTCCTCATCAAAGAAAAAATCGGCTTCCTTGCTAAACAGCCGTGTGAGAGGGCATACAATCTCAGAAAAATCCTTGATGAATCGCCTGTAGAAGCCAGCGTGCCTCAAGAAACTTCTGATCCCCTTGACATTAACCGGCGGCTCAAGACTCATCATGACCTCAACCTTAGCCTTATCAACCTCAATGCCCTTCTCTGATATCTTATGACCAAGCACGATCCCTTCCTTCACCATGAAGTGACATTTCTCCCAATTAAGCACCAAGTGTGTCTCCTCACAACGCTTTAGTACCTTGCAAAGATTCAA
Source organism: Thlaspi arvense (assembly GCA_911865555.2). Taxonomy (NCBI): domain Eukaryota; kingdom Viridiplantae; phylum Streptophyta; class Magnoliopsida; order Brassicales; family Brassicaceae; genus Thlaspi; species Thlaspi arvense. The sequence goes on from OU466860.2 coordinate 22,076,180, forward strand.
CAAACACGCAGAAAAGGACTCACCATAGACAGAGAAGTCATCCATAAACACCTCTACCATTTTTTCTATTAGATCGGAGAAGATCAACATCATACACTGCTGAAACGTAGCCGGTACGTTACACAACCCAAATGGCATCCTTCGATACGCGAAGGTTGCCATAAGGGCATGTAAAGGTCGTCTTCTCCTGATCATTTGATGGATTGGTATTTGAAAGAATCCACTATATCCATCAAGAAAGCAATAGTAAGGATGATTAGCAAGCCTCTCAAGAATTTGATCCATAAATGGTAAAGGAAAATGATCCTTTCTAGTAGCAAGATTAAGCTTCCTATAGTCAATACACATACGGTGTTCTGTAATAGTCCTAGTAGGTATAAGCTCATCTTTATCATTCTTAATGACCATGATCCCTCCCTTCTTAGGCACCACGTGTACAGGAGAAACCCACATGCTGTCACTTATGAGATAGATCACGTCAGTCTCTAATAGCTTAAGAATCTCCTTCTTAACAACTTCCTTTAAATTATAATTCAAACGCCTTTGATGTTCTATAGAAGAGGTGTTCTCATTATCCAAGTGAATCCTACGAGTGCAAAGCATTGGTGAAAGGTCCTTGATGTCACTTAGAGAGTACCCAATCGCCTTCCTGTACTTTCTCAGCTCAGTTAGGAGCGAGTGCAACTCATCATCATTTAAGTTTTCATTCACAATCACAGGATAGGTTTCGTTAAGCCCTAAGAAAGCATACCTTAGCCCTTTTGGGAGCTCCTTAAGGTCCACCATTGGGGCTAGCAGCTCGCTCCAATCATCCTCGTGGCTGTTGTTGTTGTTTTCCTCCTTGGAACCCTGCTTGGAACCCGAGACATGACCCTTAAGGCTGCTTTCTTGAACCTTTGTCCCTTCTGAGATGAGTCATCCAGTCGATCTTGCTCTCGATGTCGTCTAGATCGAGCATTTTCACTCGATTCACTAACTCGATTTAAGGCGGATCGAGTGAGAGATCAAACTGCTGAGTTGTTCTTCGGAATGGACCCTGAACTGATTGGATGGCATCTCTCGATCTTGGACTCGATTGATTCCCTGGATCGATCACCCTCCTCGATCTGACTATCGATTGTTGCACCGGATTGAGTTGTGTTCACGATTGTCTTGTCGATTTGACCCCCGGATCGAGTTATAGCATCGATCTCGGAGTCGATTTCTAGGCAGGCGCCTTCATCCTCCTTGACAATTTTCCTAGAATCCAGCAGGTTGGCATATTTCTGAGTCCTCTGATCCAAGTAACTGAACTCCCCTGGCTCCTTAGTCAATGACAGCTTCAAATGATCCTCCTGAGCCAACTCTTCTAGCAACTCATTAGCTAAAGCGTCCAACGTCTCAATGTAGAAAGCTTGCCCTTTTATTGTAGGCTTCTTCAAAACCTCATGGATGTCAAAATCAAGCCTGATGTACTTGACTAGATGTAGAGAAATCTTGCCATTCTTGACGTCGACGATGGCTCCAGCAGTGGCTAAGAACAGTCTACCAAGGATGAGCTGATCCTTGGGTTCTTCATCCATTTCCAACAAACCGAAGTCCGTAGGCACGTTTACACAACTGATTCTCAGTGGCAAGTCCTCAAGCAAACCCACAGGTAACCTCACGCTTCTATCAGCTAGCACCAAGGAGATTCTACAATCTTTGAATCGCGTGAATCCCAACTTCTGTGCTAGAGAATAAGGCATCAGATTTATACTAGCTCCCAAATCGCAAAGGCAACTCTTGAACTCCAATGGACCTAAAGCGCAAAGTATAGTGAAGCTTCCAGGATCTCCCAACTTCTTGGGAACTATCTCCTTGTGTATTATAGCGCTACATTCCTCACTAAGAACCAGCACATCCTTGCTTTCCTTATTTTTCTTTGCAAGCGTGTCTTTGAAAATTTTTGCACATTTAGGCATCATGGCAAGGCAATCTACGAGAGGTAGCATGATCTCTACGTCCTTTAGATGCTTCTCAAACAAAATTATGTGCTTCTCTATAAGCTGCTTCTTGAAGCGGCCAGGAAAAGGTAGCTTGGGTACATACGTTGGAGGCACATAAGCATCCTTCTCCTTAGCAGCTTGCTCCACTTTCTTCTCTACAGCAACCTCCTTACCCTTTCTTGGTCTCTCAATCCAAACATTGTGGAAGTTGATTTCATCGTCAGCAGAAAGCTTACCCTCCCCCTCTTGAATTACAACGTCCTCGTTGTTCTTAGGAGTAACCATAGGTGCAAGCTCTTTCCCACTCCTTAGAGTAATGGCGTTGGCGTATTCCTTGGGATTTAGCTCACACTTTCCCGGTAAGCTATTCTGACCACTTGTACCCACCTTTCCTTTCTCTAACTGCTTGATCTTGTTATTCAAGTTTGTAATCTGAGTAGAGAAATAAGTGAGAGAGGAGTCTAAGCGAGTGTTCATCTCGGCAAACTTCTGGTTTGTAGAGGCTTGCCCTTGAATCAGTTGTTGAAATATGGCTTGTACCGGATCAACTTTTTGCTGTTGCATCGGTTGTTGTTGAGGAACAAAGCCCGGAGGGTACATTGGCGTATAACCCTTGTTTCCTTGTTGTTGTCCTTGGAAGTTTCCTTGCCCTTGGAAACCACCACTCGTCTGAAAACCTTTGTTGTAGGGGACGAATAGCTTTGCTTGCTGAGCAGGGTACACTTGATCTTTAGGGTTCGCGACATTGGTGCTTCTATAGGACAGATTGTTGTTTTGGTTGTAGCCTTGTGAATACCCTTGAGGTTTGTAGTTGTTCTGATCCGCCACCCAGTTGGCTTCTTCTTGACTCAACTCAAGCTCCTCTAAGTTCTCATCCGCTTCACCAACAAAGTGAACATGCTTCTGGTTAGCCAACACTAGCTTGTCAATCTTCTCATGCAATGACTTAAGCTCTTTCTTGTGAGACTCTAGCTCAGAACCTCTTGGTGCATGGTCGTACTCTTCAGCATAGTTGCCGTCACTCAATGCCAAGTTTTCAATCAGCTCCATGCCCTCTTCTACCTCTTGACCAAGGAAGTTTCCCTTACTAGCCGTGTCAAGTAGCAAGCGTATCTTTGGTGAAGCTCCGTGGTATATTGTGCTTAGGAGAGTCTCTTCACTGAAGCCGTGGTGAGGACACTGAATGGTGTAGTCCTTGAACCGCTCCATGGCTTCATTGAACGTCTCATTGTTCCTTTGAGTGAAGCCGCTGATCTCATTTCTTAACTTTGCTGTTCTGGTGTTAGAGAAGAACTTCGAGAGGTCAAAATGAGAAGGTTCCCCTCCAAAAGCTAAGAAGTTCACTATATCAGCATACCAAGGCAGGTTCTCTTCTCTCAAAGCCAAAACATCTTCAAACTGATCCTCTAGCCGTGTACAAACAACCGTGTTGATTATCATGAGTTGCTCTTCAGGAAGTGAATCATCTAAGGGTAAGGCACGAACCATGCTATCAACAGGTATCGAATCATGCTATCAACAGGTACGAACCATCCAGCATCTCATAAAGTCCGTAGTATAGGAGAATCAGCTCACTAACTCGAGTCTTGCTGGGCGCAGACTTGCACAAAATGGTATGACCAAAGAGGCGCAGAATGTACCTCAAAACCGGATGTCGAACCTCCGTCTGCGTGCTGGTCTTGCTGTCATAGACTCCATTCCCGAACTTGGACCAAAATGTCCGCATATGGGTCCACTGAGAGGGAAGGAGAACGCATGTGGGATGGTCAGAGAAGCCATAGATCCCACAAAGCTCCATCAGACTGATCCGGTATCGAACTCCTCGGATCAGAAACGTCATCGTGCCTTCCTGTGCACGCTTCGCCAGCTCATTCGCGTAGTAGACGTGAACTGTAGAGAGAAACTGGCGGACCAAATCTGGGTAGAGATCATACTGCTGGAACTGCATAGTCCCCATCCCAATGCGCTCCAGAATCTGAACAACCTCCTCGAAGATCCCCATCATCTGCAGAACAGCAGAATCCGCGAACCGAGTGGGGATAATCTTAACTCCCAGCCACGCATTGTAGAACAGCGTGTCATACTCATCCCACTCCTCCTGAATATAGCGGAACACACAGGTGTCTCGGGACACTTCCTGCTTCGGAGTCCCTGCCCAAGCCACTCCTGAGGCTATTTTCCGATCTTCTCGTTTGGGCCATGGGGGCCTGCAAACTGGGTGTTGACTGAAGGAATCCGTAGACCCTGTTGCAGTGCTTGAAGACGAGCTTTGCCTTGGTCCTTTCTCCTGACGAGACATCTGAAAATTGAAGATCAAAATCGATCAAAAACATCACAAAAATTAGCAAATTTTTCAAAGTTCGAAAAATCAACCAATCAAGGTGAAATAACTGATGGCGATCAACTACAGCACTACCAGGAACACAATTCAATCATCAGTTCAACCCAAATCACCCAAAATTTCCAGATTTTTGCAATTTTCATCATGAACTCAAAAATTCAAAACTTGCAAATCAACCGATAAAAGCTTACATAGATGGTTCCATTCCTCTAATACAATCTAACTAACCATGATTCAACAGTTAAATCAAGCCAATCAAGTCAAAAATCGGAGTTTACCAAACCTATGGCGGACTGAAAATTGGGGATTCCGAACACATACCTTGCAGATCTTAAAAGCCGAGTGGATATTCAGAAAGAGGAGCAAAATCCGCACAGATTAGACTCTTGAATCACTCAATTTGGTTTAGAAAATCAAAAGTTAGGAAATTCTCAATTTTTTTGCTAAGTGTTCTTGGTTTTGCAGGTTGTGAGCACGAGAAAGAAGAAGAAATAACTAAAACCCGTGCTCGACTTCTGCGGGTGACGAGCGTCACCTTAAGGGTGACGATTGTCACCATTTTTTTTTTTTTAACTATTAATCTAACTAATAATCCTAAGTACGAAAATAATAACTAAATGTTATATCTACAACTTACCAGTGGGTTGCCTCCCACTAAGCGCTTGTTTAAAGTCATTAGCTTGACTTTGGCTGGCTGTTTAGACAGCTGGTGCCTGATCCAGAGACACAATGTGTTCTGCTGGAATCTCTGCTTGTGCCCAATAGTGCTTCACTCTTTGTCCATTGACAGTGAACTCCTCTCCTTTGGAGTTAATCAGGACAATTGCACCATGTGGGCGAGGTTCTTTGACAGTAAAAGGACCTGACCATCGAGGACGCAATTTACCAAGAAAAAGCTGTAAACGAGAGTTGTAGAGTAATACCTGGTCATTGGGCTCGAAATGCCTGGAGATGATCTTTTTATCATGATATGCCTTTGTCCTCTCCTTGTATAACTTGGAGTTTTCATAGGCCAGATATCTGATCTCATCCAGTTCATTGAGCTGAATCAAACGCCTTTCCGCAGCAGGCTTCAGATCGAAGTTCAGCTTCTTGATGGTCCAATCTGCTTTGAACTCCAACTCTACTGGTAGATGGCACGCCTTGCCATAGAGAAGATGGAATGGTGTAGTCCCAAGTGGCGTTTTGTATGCAGTCCTGTAGGCCCATAATGCATCATCCAGCTTTGCAGACCAATCCTTCCTTGTCTTCCCAACTGTCTTTTCTAGAATCTGCTTGATCTGCCTGTTGGAAACCTCAACCTGTCCACTTGTTTGGGGATGATAGGGCGTGGCCACTCTGTGCGGTACACCATACTTCTTCAAAAGCTTGTCAAAAACCTTGTTGACAAAGTGAGAACCACCATCACTTATGACAATCCGCGGGACACCAAATCTGGGAAAGATAATGGTCTTAAACAGCTTCAAAACCAATGCAGCATCATTAGTAGGAGTAGCCAGCGCCTCTACCCACTTAGATACATAATCAACAGCAACCAGAATGTATCTATTCCCATAAGATGAGGGAAAAGGTCCCATGAAGTCAATACCCCAACAATCAAAAACTTCAACTTCCAGAATGAAGTTCTGTGGCATCTCATGTCTCCTGCTGATTTTTCTTCTTCTCTGACAAGTATCACATCTTGGGATGAAGGCTTGGGCGTCTCTGAACATAGTAGGCCACCAAAATCCAGCTTGCAATACCTTAGAGACAGTCTTGAATGTAGCAAAGTGTCCAGCATATTCTGATCCATGACAGTGAAAAAGCACGTCCTGGACTTCTTCTTCTACTAAGCATCTTCTGTAGATACCATCCGCACAATGCTTGTAGAGGTATGGCTCATCCCAATAGAATCTCCTAAGTTCTCTCAAGAACTTCTTCTTAACATAGCCTTTAAAATCATGTGGTTCATCCTCTGCAGCAAGATAATTTACAATATCGGCATACCAGGGCCTCTTTGGATCATGTAAAGCATAAACAGGTTCTTCAAAAGCCATCCCCAAGCTTGCACAAATCGCAGATAAGTGTTGAGATTGGTGACGAGCGTCACCAATATTGGTGACGAGCGTCACCTCTCTTGTATACTTTGGTCGAGACTGTTATGGGTTGGTGACGAGCGTCACCCTCCTGGTATCGCTCGTCACTCCCCTGCAATTTCGTGAAAACTGCAGGTTTTCAGTACTTTCCTCCTGTTCTCTGGTTTCCACCAAGTAAACATTCTCTTCAGGCAAGAAATCATTGATTGGAACACTATCTTCGACCTGAATCCAGGATAAATGATCAGCAACTCCATTCTCAACCCCTTTCTTGTCCTTCACTTCAATATCAAATTCCTGAAGAAGCAGGATCCATCTTAACAGCCTTGGTTTTGCATCTTTCTTCTGCATTAGGTACTTCAATGCTGAATGGTCAGTATGAACCACGACCTTGGAGCCAACAAGATGCTACCTGAACTTCTCAAAAGCAAACACAACAGCTAACAATTCTTTCTCAGTTGTTGCATAATTCTTCTGAGCATCATCCAAAGTCCTACTTGCATAGTAGATGGCGTGGAGTTTCTTGTCTTTCCTCTATCCCAGCACTGCTCCAACTGCAAAATCGCTGGCATCACACATTACCTCAAAAGGTAAGTCCCAATCTGGAGGCTGCACAATAGGGGCTGTAACCAAAGCCTCTTTGATCTGTTCAAAGGCAGATTTACACTCTTCTGTGAACTCAAACTTCACATCCTTGCAGAGGAGAGCAGTAAGTGGGCGTGCTATCTTGCTAAAATCCTTAATGAATCTTCTGTAGAAGCCTGCATGACCCAGAAAACTCCTCACTGCTTTGACTGAATCAGATGCTTGCAGACTTGTCATCATCTCAATTTTTGCCCTATCCACCTCTATACCGTCTCCTGAGACTCTGTGGCCAAGTACAATACCATCCTGAACCATAAAATGACACTTCTCCCAGTTTAAAACCAAGTGCTTCTCTTCACATCTCTGCAGAACTGCACACAGATTATCCAAGCAGTTCTTGAAAGAGGACCCATAAACAGAGAAGTCATCCATGAACACCTCCATAAACTTCTCTATCATGTCTGTGAAAATCGACATCATGCATCTCTGAAAGGTTGCAGGAGCATTACACTGCCCAAAAGGCATTCTGCAATATGCAAAAGTGCCATAGGGACAGGTAAAAGTGGTCTTCTCCTGATCATCTGGATGGATGGGGATCTCAAAGAAGCCTGAATATCCATCAAAGAAGCAGTAATACTTGTGATTCGCCAGCCTCTCTAGCATCTGATCGTTGAAAGGCAGAAGAAAATGATCCTTCCTTGTTGCTGCATTCAGTTTCCTGTAATCTATGCACATCCGGTGTCCTGTCACAGTCCTGGTTGGAATCAGCTCATCCTTGTCATTCTTTACCACTGTGACACCTCCTTTCTTAGGTACCACGTGCACTGGACTCACCCAAGCACTGTATGATATAGGATAGATGATACCAGCCTGCAACAACTTCATGATCTCTTTCTTGACCACATCCTGCAAATTCGGATTCAGCCTCCTCTGGTGCTCAACTGATGATTTCGACTCATCCTCCAAGTGTATCCTATGCATGCACAAGTCTGGGGAGATACCTGAAATGTCATCAAGAGAATAGCCAAGAGCTTTGCGAAATTTTCACAACTCACTTAGCAAAAGGGTGAGCTCTGCATTGTTCAATGAAGCATTAACAATAACAGGATAGGTGGACTTTTCTCCCAGAAATGCGTACCTTAGCCCTGCAGGGAGCTGTTTAAGCTCAACTGTTGGTGCTTTTGCTGCAGACCAATCACCCATTGTGGCAGATTTCACAGATGTGGAGACAAGCTCATCCTGTGCAACCAGTTGCATCACTTGTGCAGTAGCATCCATCATCTTTGTGTAGCCTGTTGCAGCAGCATCTAAATGCTCATACTCAGCTGTAGAAGTGGTCAACGCCCTTTCCAAGGGATCCTCTGAACTGATCTCATGGAAGATCTGATCAGCAATGTTTGTGAGAAGATCCACATAAAAAGTCTGTCCATCTATGGTTGGCCTCTTCATCAGCTTGTCCATTTCGAATTTCATCACTAAATCGCCAACATTCAGCTCTATTCTACCCTTCCTGACGTCAATAATAGCTCCTGCAGTAACTAAGAAGGGTCTGCCAAGAATCAAGGGGTCTTTGGGCTCTTCTCCATACTCTAGAACCACAAAATCAGTAGGGATCATACAATCTCCTATTTTGATAGGAACATCCTCTATCACTCCTTCAGGAACTCTGACTGATATATCAGCTAGGACAAGAGATATCCTTGTAGCCTTAAAATCGGTCATCCCCAAACTCTTGGCAACAGAATGAGGCATGAGGTTCACACTAGAACCAAGATCACACAATGACCTCTCAAACTTGTCATTGAAGATGGTGCAGTCTAAAAAAAAGCTTCCTAGGTCTGAAAGCTTTTCTGGAACTCTGTTCTGAATCACTGCATTGACCTGCTCGTTGATCATCATAGCTCCAACCTCAAGACTCAAGTTATTGGTCACCATCCTCTTCATATACCTCCTTATAACAGGAGTGATCCTAACAGCATCTATCAATGGGATCTCTATTACCAACTTGTCCATGATAGCCTTGCATCTTGCATCTTCAAGCTCTTGCTTAGACTTCTTAGGATGCTTAGGATAGGGTATCTTGGGTTTATACACGGTCTCCTTAGCATTATCTGAAGTCTTAGGCGAAACTGCAGCATATGGTGTCTGGTGACGAGCGTCACTGGAATGGTGGCAAGCGTCACTCACTTTGGACGAGTCGGGATCGATCACTGGATATGGGTGACGAGCGTCACCCACCTGGTGACGGCCGTCACCAATTTGTGAAGAGTCAGGGTCGGGGTTGTGCTCGATGGGTGACGAGCGTCACCTCTGGTTCTTTAGCAAACAGTTCTTCATCTTCATACTCTTCCATATCCACAAAATTCCTTAAGGTTAAATCCTTCTGCAGCACTGGTTGCAGGTTCTTTCCACTCCTCAATGTGATGGCATTCACATGTTGTTTGGGATTAGCATCAGTTCTTCCTGGAAGAAATCCTTCTTGCCTCTGAACAGCTCCTGCAGTTTGGGCAACTTGAACATCAAGCTTCTTCATATGAGAGTTCAGACTCTCAATTTTTCCATTCAAATCCTGATAGAGCGAATCTATCTTGCCATTAAAGTCCACTGTAAGCTTTTGTTGTCCTTCCAAGATCTGTTCTAACATTGCTTCCATTTTGTTCCCTTGTGGAGGTGCTGGTTGATAGGAAGAAGAACCATAGTTTCTGTAATTTCCACTGTTCTGGAATGGCTTCTGGTACTCTGTCTTCTGGAATGGGGGTCTAGGAGTGAAACCAGGCGTGCTCTGTCCTCCTGTAAGGGCGTTCTTCTGATTGTTGTTGCTGTATCCTCTGTTCCACTGCTGATTCCAATACCTTTGTCCCTGAAAACCACCAGAATTGATGAAATTTACATCCTCCTGCTCAACTTTCTCTGGAGCTTCAAAAGTTTCAACTTCTGCAGCAAAGTGAACTGATTTCTTCCCCACCAAAAGGCTGTGCATATCATCCAACTTAGCCTTAACTTCAGCAATCTGATTTCCATCAGCTACACCAGCTTGTTTCATCCTCTGAAAGTCTGCGTTTTTAGTGCTGTTGATGCAGACCAAGTTCTCAATCAGTCTGATCGCCTCTTCTGGTCTGTTGGTGTTGAAGTTTCCTGCACTTGCTGCATCCAGCGCCATCTGATATTTCCAGTCAATGCCTCTGAAGAAAATCCCAAGTAATTGCACCTGACTGAAACCATGATGAGGACAGTCCCTTTGATAAGACTTGAACCTGATCCAAGAGGCCTTAAAAGCTTCAGTAGGGCCTTGTGTAAATGATGCAATTTTCGTCCTCATGTCCTCTGATCTTGCATCATCATAGAAGTTGTTCAAAAAGGCATTCTTGGTGTCTTTCCAAGTGGTCAATGAAGCAGGTTCCAGTTGCTTCAGCCAATATGCAGCTTCTCCTTCAAGAGAGTAAGGAAAGAGCTTCCAGAACAGAAAGTCATTGCTAACCCCATTAGCTTTGACACTGGAAGCCAAGTCCTCAAATCTCTCTATGTGATCCATATGATGCTCATGAGGTAAACCATGGAATGGATGCTGGCCAACCAGCTGATAGTAGACTGGTTTAACCTCAAAATCGTTCCTCTGGAAGGCAGGAGGTCGGATTGCAGCTCTGTTGGCATAGAACTGATCAGGTCTGTTGTAGTCACCTAGAGTCCTCTAAACAAAATGCCCAGCAGCATTATTGACAGCAGCAGGGACTCCCACGTTCTCAGCCACTTGCTGAACCTGCTGTTCAACAATGACATTCCCCTCTTGATCAATTCTCTGCCCCTCTTCGTTCCTCCTCTTTCCTTCCCTGTCAACCAAGTGACCTTCTGCATCTTCAACCAAGATAAGTGGAGCGACCATTGTAGATTGCTTCTTAGCTTTCCTGTTAGTTCTCTCCAACCTAGCAAGCTCGTCAATGCTCAAAGTCACAAGTTCCTTCTCTTTGTTGCTTCTGGTTCTGCGATTAGGCATACACCTGAAACAGGAACAAAGAAAAGTAGCTGAAAGTCAGTAAACAAATAAAAACTTAGACAAAATCCTAATACTAAAAATCGATAGGCAGCTATTACTCCCCGGCAACGGCGCTAAAACCTTGATAAGGCTCAGGTTTTACCCAAATAAAACTACTGCAAGTGCACAGCAAAGCAGTTGTAGTACAAGGGGTATCGAAATCCCAAGAGAGTAATGCAGACTACACTATCGAATGTAGATTCGGATTAAGCTAAGCAAGATATGATGTATGCAATGCGAAGGAATGAATGAAAGTAAGCAAACGATTTTGTAAGATAATCTAAGTTCCAGAAGACTAAAAGCGCTAAGTCAGGGCAGTTCGCAGGTTGAATCCAAGAATGTTTGACGCAGGAAATCAGGAATGATTAAGAACCGTTTTAAACATGAATCACTAATGCATAACTAATCAATTCTCATTGCAAAAGTTATCTATGCCTAAATCACAGAGTTTCAAATCTCTTTGCAAACTCTAACAACCTAAGCACGCAGGAATGATCAGATTCAATTGTTTACAAAACTCCTAAGCCAAATCTCTTTGCACTAAGTTGTTTTGTTCAACAAATACTAGTTCAGGTTATGAATAATGCTCTCACATATATTTAACAACCTAAGATTTTCGAATTCCTAGATGATGTGTCTCAGAAATTCGATTTTAAAGCAAGCAGAGATGAAAAACCATAAGATATTCCTAACAGATAGCGATTCTACAATCTTTTCATCAACCTTTGAAAAACCCTAACTTAACTAGCAGATTACTCAGACATGATTATGGAATCACAAAACATAACTAAATAAAATTGCATTAAGAGAAAGAGTAAGAAATAAAGGGGGTTCGAAATCTTCTCAAAAGAGTACAGGATTTGTCTCCCCAAAAAGCTCTGAATAAATCTCTCTCTCAGCTCTCTGAATTATCAAAAACTAAGATAATAGCCAACAATGGCTGAAAAACCTAATAAATAGAGGCTAAACACGATCTGGGGTGGGCCAATTCTGCAAATCTTCTTCATACTTTTAATAAAACAGCTACGCTCCTTCCTTAATGGGTGACGAGCATCACTAAAGGTGGTGACGAGCGTCACCATATGTGATACTTTCTGCTTCGAGCTTGGTACTTCGTGGCTTCCACTCAGAATGCTCCAAAAGGTTCCAAAATCTCCAATTATGCTCCAGACATGCTATAACCTGCAAAGACTCTTCTAGGACTCTAAAAAGACCAAAAAGACTCAATAAAAAGGACTTATATCATGGTTAAAAACCATAAAAACCATGATATATCATATTTACACCATTTAGGGCTGAATTTAGTACATATTTTTGTCCTCTTTTGCATGTTTTCCGTTAGCTTTTGTCCCATTTTCTTCTCTTTTTAGACTTAGGTTGCATTTAGAGTATAGTTTTCATTTTCTTTGCATTTTGGATGTTTTAGGTGCTTTTGGAGCTAAAAGGAGCTTGGAGGAGTTTTGGGAATGATACAAGATGCTAGCTGGGCAAAAGGGAGCAAGAAGGATCACAGCAGAAGATCTCTGCAGAAGTTTTCGATTTCTAGCACGGTGAGTATCGGTCAAGGATGACCGATACAGATCAGTATCGATCACCAGTATCGGTCAAGTGTGATCGACACAAACATAACGGATGGATTTCAGTCATATGTGTCGATCACTCCAGACCGATGGGGATCCATTTCGGTCACTGAAGACCGACGCAACTGACCGATACTGACCCATCACGAACCTGTTTTTAATTATGCTTTGCCATTACTCTAGGGCTTTCTTCTCTAGTCTATAAATAGCCTCTTTTTCTAGATTTTTGACATGTCTTGTCAAAATACTGTTCTTGAGCAGTTTTTTTAAGTTTGCAAGACAATTTCTTTGCTTTGTTTAATATAATCAAGTATTTGCTTTAATCTTCCTTTAATCTCTCTTTTAATCATGATTAGCATCCTCTCCCTTTGTGATTTGGTGTTAAACATGATTATGCGTGAGTAGTTATCATAGAGTTTCTAGATATGGTAGATTAGGGGAATTTAAGGCTTGATTAGGGCTTGTTAAGTGCTTCAGTTTATGGGTCCTCTCTATTAATCTGTTATTCATGCTAGATTAGTCTTGATCAAATTTGTCTAAGTTGTTAGCTTTCTCTTGTGCTCACCAAGTTGTTTACTCTTGCTTGCTTGATGTTTTAGCACTAATGAGAGTTAGTTCTTGTTAAAATGTTTAGCAAAGGGTTATTTGCAAAGAGATTGGATCTAACTTGCTTAATTGTGAACTCTATGTCTAGGAATCACCATTGCTTGCTTACTTGCTTAATCCATGTAGTTTGAAACAGCATTAGTTAATGTCTGAAATTCCCCAAAGTCAATAACCACACCTAGGAACTTGCCTTTCTCTTATTTGAATCTCGGATTTGCTCTGTTTTGCTCTGTTTTACTCTGTTTTTCTTGCTTAAAACTGCTTAGCTTGCTTTTGCTATCACTTTCTTTGCTGCTTGTTTCACTCAGGTTGCTAGAAATATTGCGTAGGCAATAAAACCTTTTTCTGCTTGCTTGACTTAGAGATTTTACTCTCAACTCTTCTGTTTTCAACTCTTCCCAACTGGATTTACATAAAACCCATACTACAACTAACTAGTACAGGGTGATTGAGACAAGAACCTCACAAAAAATCTTGTATCAGATGAATTGGTATTTGAAAGAAACCACTATAACCATCAAGAAAGCAATAATATGGGTGATTAGCAAGTCTTTCAAGCATCTGATCAATAAAAGGAAGAGGAAAATGATATTTTCTAGTAGCTGAATTGAGCTTCCTATAGTCTATACACATTCGTTGACCAGTTATGGTTCTTGTAGGAATCAATTCATCTTTTTCATTCTTAATGACTGTGATCCCTCCCTTCTTAGGCACCACGTGGACATGAGAAACTCACGTGCTGTCACTGATGGGGTATATCACATCAGCATCTAACAATTTCAGAATCTCTTTCTTAACTACTTCTTTCAAATTCGGGTTTAAGCGCCTTTGATGTTCAATAGAAGAAGAGTTCTCATTATCTAAGTGAATCATATGAGTGCAAAGCAATGGTTAAAGGCCCTTGATGTCACTTAGAGAGTACCCAATGGCCTTCCTATACTTTCTCAGCTCATAAAGGAGCGAGTGCAACTCATTATCACTTAAGTTCTCATTCACAATCACGGGATAAGTCTCATTAAGCCCTAAGAAAGCATACCTTAGCCCTTTTGGGAGCTCCTTTAGGTCTACCTTTGGGGCTAGCAGCTCACTCCAGTCCTCCTCGTGGCTTGTGTTGACGTTCTCATCCTTAGTAGCCTCCTTAGAACCCGAGACATGAGCCTTAAGACTGCTTTCTTGAACCGTTGTCCCCTCTGAGATCGAGTCATCTAGTCGATCTTCCACTTGTTCTGGTCCGGATCGAGTAACTTCACTCGATTCACCTACTCGATTTGATGTGGATCGAGCAGGAGATCGAGTCCCCGTCTCGTTCTCTGAACTGATCGATTGGCTTCTCTCGATCTTCTCATCGTTCTCATTCCTGGATCGACCAGTCTACTCGATCTTCTTTTCGGTTTCTGTTCTGGATCGAGTGATCTTCTTGATTTCCTGATTGATCTCTAGGCATCCGCCTTCATCTTCTTTCACAACTTTCCTAGAATCCAGAAGATGAACGTATTCTTGGGTCTGATCACTCAGAAAACCAAACTCTCCATACTCCTTTGTCAAGGCAAGCTGCAAGTGATCTTCTTGTGCTAACTCCTCAAGCAACTCATCGGCCAAAGCGTCTAAGGCCTCAATGTAGAAAGCTTGGCCACCGATTGTAGGCTTCTTCAAGACTTCATTGATATTGAAGTCTAGCTTCGTGTCCTTTCCCAAGTGCAGGGAGATCTTCTCATTCTTTACGTCAATTATGTATCCGGCAGTGGCTAAGAATGGTGTGCCAAGGATTAGAGGATCCTTTGGCTCTTCATCCATCTCAAGTACAAAGAAATCGGTTGGTACGTTTACACCACTGATCCTCACGGGCAAATCCTCAAGTAAACCGACAGGAAGCCTAATGATTCTGTCAGCAAGCATCAAAGAGATCATACACTCTTTAAACCTTGTGAAACCGAGCTTCTTTGCTTTGGAATGGGGCATGAGGTTTATACTTGCACCAAGATCACACAAACAGCTTTGAAATTTCAAGGGACCGAAAGCACATGGTATGGTGAACGATCCTGGATCTCCAAGCTTCTTAGAAATAATCTCTTTGTGAATAATAGCGCTGCACTCTTCACTCAACACAAAAACCACTTGACTTTCCTTAGTCTTCTTAGTAAGAGTGTCTTTGAAAAACCTTGCACACTTAGGCATCATGGCCAAACAATCCACCAAAGGTAGCTTGCTCTCAACATCCTTCAAGTGCTTTTCAAAAACTGTTATATGCTTCTCTAGAAGCTGTTTCTTGAACCGTCCAGAAAAAGGAAGCTTCGGCTTGCATGGTGGAGGAACAAATACATCTTTCTCCTTAGTAGCTTGCTCCACTTTCTTCTCTACAGCCACTTCTTTGCCCTTCTTTGGCCTCTCAATCCACACATTATCAAAGGTGATTTCTTCATCAGCTGAAAGCTTACCCTCCCCCTCATGAATCACAATGTCCTCATTGGTCTTAGGAGCAACTCGCAGTGGAAATTCTTTCCCGCTTCTTAGTGTTATAGCGTTTACATACTCTTTGGGATTCTGCTCACACTTTCCTGGTAAGCATTTTTGACCGCTTGTACTAGCCTTGCCCTTTTCTAACAGCTTGATCTTGTTGTTCAGATTTGTTGTCTGTATTGAGACATCAGTAAGATAGGAGTCTAGGCGGTTGTTCATCTCGGCAAACTTCTGATTAGTAGAAGCTTGACCTTGAAGCAACTGCTGGAACATTGCTTGTACCGGATCTTGAGGTTGGGGTTGCATCTGTTGTTGTTGTGGAACGAAGCCAGGAGGAAACATAAGAGTGTAGCCTTTGTTGCCTTGCTGTTGCTGCTGACCCTGAAAGTTCCCTTGCCTCTGCCCTTGAAAGCCACTATCCGGTTGAAAACCCTTGTTATTAGGAACAAACGGGTTTGCTTGCTGAGGGGGGTACACCTGATCTTTAGGGTTCTCAACGTTTGTGCTCCTGTAAGACAGATTGTTGTTGGCTTGGTAACCTTGTAAATAACCATGAGGCTTGTTGTAGTTCTGACCAGCAATCCAGTTAGCTTCTTCTTGACTCAAGTCTAACTCCTCTAAGACTTCTTCGGCTTCACCCACAAAGCGCACGTGCTTCTGATTGGCAAGCACTAGCTTGTCTATCTTCTCATGCAGCGACTTGAGCTCTTTCTTGTGAGACTCTAGCTCAGAACCTCGTGGTGCGCGGTCATAATCTTCGGTGTAGTTGCCGTCACTCAAAGCCAAGTTTTCGATTAACTCCATACCCTCTTCCACTTCTTGACCAAGAGAAATGCCCTTACTAGCCATGTCAAGCAACATTCTGATATTGGGTAAGGCTCCACGGTATATTGTGCTTATGAGAGTCTCTTCTCTGAAGCCGTGGTGAGCACACTGAATGGTATAGTCTTTGAATCTCTCCATAGCTTCATTGAATGTCTCGTTCTACCTTTGAGTGAATCCGCTGATCTCACTTTGCAGCCTTGCTGTTCTTGTGCTCGAGAAAAAATTAGTGAGGAACGCCTTCTTACATTCAGACCAAGAGGTAATGATGCCTTGTGGAAGGGTCTTCTCCCAATGCCTAGCCTTATCTCCAAGAGAAAATGGGAAGAGCCATAGGTTGAAAGCATCTTCCGAGATCCCATTGATCTTTATCATCCCACAAACTTGCTCAAAATTGTCAAGATGCTCTAAGGGGTCCTCCATAGCCAGCCCATGGAATTTGCTGTTCTGAATCATAGAGATGAATCCTGGCTTTATCTCGAAGTTGTTGTTCTGTACTGGTGGAGGAGTGATCCCAAATCGAGTGTGATGCGTATTAGGAGCATCTCCAGCACCAATGATCTGTGGGGGTCTAGCTGCGTGGTTGGGGTTTCCATTGCCCCTTCCTACAGCACCGTGAGCTGGTGGAGGTCCCTCAGGATGTTCTTGCTCAGCCATTGTTGCAAAGTCTACTGAACCAGCTTGAACAATCTCTTTAAAGGCTTGAGCTTGCTCTCTTGCCCTTCTTGATCTAGCGTGTCCAAGTTGATGAATATTGTCCAGGGGTGTAAGTAAGTTGTTGTCACCCCTAGAACGTAAATTCATATACCTGAAAGACACAAGTGTGAAGAGAAGGAGATTAGTAACCAAAGTGAAAAAAGGCTTACTCTTTACTAAACCCAAATCTTAATGCTTCCTAACAATCCTAAGATGGCAACGTCGCCATTTGGTAACAAGATTTTAGCAGGAGGTTGTATTATCAAAACTCAAGCAACCTATGGATGTAGAATAGTGTGCAAGAGGTATCAATCCAACCTAGGATGCAAGAAGAACACTAAGAATGCAAGGATGAAGCAAATCTAAGCAAATCGGGTAAATGATTGGTAAAATTGGTGAAAACTAAATGCAATGACCAAATGAAATGCAAAACTATTTTAAAATCCCTGGAAGAGGGTTAACTACTACAAAGAAGATTCAAAATGCAAATCTAATAAGAACTAAAAATCGAGCACTGAATCGAGCAAAACAGATCAATCTAACAACTTAAAGCGATGATTTCAAATGAACAAATATGCAAGCTCTATGATAACAGAATGATGAACAGAGGTTTTAAAATGCTAAAAGAGGGTTTAGGGTCGAGGGTCTTATTCAAGAGTGTTCAAAGGGTTAAGATTTGGTTTGAAAACATATAGATCTACTTATTTGATGAGTTTTCCTTAAGCCTTGAAAACAAAACAAGAACCATCTATGGCATGTAGTATGGTTCACTTCATCAGTCTCTTCTCCAAACCCATGGCGTTTGGTGGAAAAAGAGATCAAAGAGCAAGAAAAACATATTTCAATGTATGACATAACTAACCTCCTCTACATCCATGGCGTTTGGAAGAGGGTCGATTAGTCTCTAGGACTTGGTTTTCTAGGACATCTGAATCCGGTCAAGGTAAGATAGCCTTGGAATCATAGAGATCTTTTCCAAGACTCTCTAAGCCTTAAGACCCCAAGATCCTTAGAAGAGAAGGAATGAAGAACAAGAAAAACACAAAACTTAAACCTCTTAAACCTTTTGAATCGCCTTAACCCACAATCCCACAAGAGATCGCAGCAAAGTCAGGTCAAGCTGAACGCGCATCTGAAGTGGATCACCCTGGATCGTAGTAAGCTCCCGGTTGGTCAACTGCACGCCCACTTACTCCCCAACAGGAGGTTTAAAACACCAAATCAACCTTGGCTTAAGCCAAGTTGCATGTCCCAAGTGTGCCTCATCCATGAGAGCTCGCGCAGTGACAATCTTGCAAAGCTCTGTGCTGATCCTGAGGTACTGAAAGATGGGAGTGAGAAGACTGCCAATGCTCTCTGTCTTGGCCCCTGAACTTGTGAATGGTTTGGTCTTCAGAGAGACCAAATGCTCTGCAAATAGAGCGCCCAAGTTGGCTTGGATCATACTCTCCATCGGGATCTCATCATCAAACATCACAGCAAAGCCATAATAGAGCAAGACAAGCTCACTCATGCACATCTTGCTCGGCGCAGACTTACAGAGGATTGTGTTGCCTATAAGGCGCAGAATGTAGTGCACCACAGAGTGCCTGACCTTGGTCTGAGGGCTCGTCTTGGACTCATAAGTCCTATTCCCGAACTTGGACCAAAAAGTCTGCATGTAAGACCACTGCGAAGGCATGAGAACACCTG
This sequence comes from Thlaspi arvense, assembly GCA_911865555.2. Taxonomy (NCBI): domain Eukaryota; kingdom Viridiplantae; phylum Streptophyta; class Magnoliopsida; order Brassicales; family Brassicaceae; genus Thlaspi; species Thlaspi arvense. The sequence continues at coordinate 22,095,031 of OU466860.2, forward strand.
TAGGGTGCTGATCGAAACTGTAAATCCTGCAAAGCTCAAAAAGACTGATCTTATAGTGCACTCGTCTGATCAGAAACGTGAGAGTGCCCTGCTGTGCGGTCTTAGCTAGCTCATTCTCGTAGTAAACCCGAACGGTGTTGAGGAACTGGCGGACTAGATCATGATAGAGCTAATACTGCTTAATGGCCATAATACTCATGCCAATCCTCCTCAGAACCCGCAGAACATCTTTCTTGATGCCCATCTGCTGCATCACCTTATTGTTTGCGAATCGGGTAAGAAGAATCTTCACATTGAGCCACGCGTTGTAGAATAGTGTGTCATACTCGTCCCAGCTCTCAGCTATGTCGCAGAAGATACATGCATCCTTGGCTATCTCCTCTTTCGGGGTGCCTTTCCGAATAATTTCCGAGGAAATCTTTCTGCCCTCTCTCTTGGGCCATGGTGGCAAGCACGGTGGTCATGTGACCTCTGGAGGTGTGGAACCAGATGCGTCACTGGTAGATGCATAAGATCATGGTTGCTTCTCTCTTAGAGGCATCTGCAATCAAAATCAAAACCAACAAAATTCCACCAAAATTCTAGCAAAATCAGGCCAAATTCGAAAATTTCGAAAATCAGTGATTCAAGGCGAAACAACCACTAGCATTTGTTCCTAACACTACCAGGAGCATTATTCAATCCCACATTCAACCCCAAACATCCCAAGTTTCCAGATTTTTGTAAGTTCAATCAATAATTCGAAAATTTCAAAAACTTGCAAATCAAACATTAAAATCACTCGGGTTTGTAGCATTGCTCTAATACAACCTAAATAACCATGATTCAACAGATAAATCAAGCTAAATAGGTCGGAATTAAAACTTTACCAAACCAGCATCAGAATGAAAATTGGGGTTTTCGAACACATATCTTGCAGATCTTGAAATTGAGTGATAGATTGTGAGAGAGGACTAAAATCTACACGGATTAGGCTTTTGAATCACTCAATTTGGTTAACAAAATCAAAAGATGCAATTTGGTGTTCTTTGTGTTCGTCGGGTGGAGAAAATTATGTGGGGAAGAAGAAGAAGAGAGAGATATAAGCCTCATACCTGTTCCAGATGGGTGACGAGAGACATCCGGTAATGGGTGACGATCGTCACTACCAGAGCTGTGGTGACCAGCTAGATGGTCACCACTCTGCCAAATTATTTTTTTCGGTTTTTTCTCTTTTTTAATTTTTTTAAATTTTAATTTTTTTATTTTTTATCTGTACAGAACGAAAAGAAATCAATGTACAAGAATAGAAAAGTTACCAGTTGGTTGCCACCCACCAAACGCTTGTTTTAAGTCACTAGCTTGACTTGGAATGCTGCTCAGACAGCGAGTGCATCATCCAGAGATGCAATGTGTCGTGCTGGAATCTCGGCTTGCGCATAGTAATGTTTCACCCTTTGGCAATTCACAGTGTATTCCTCTCCTTTGGAGTTTATAAGAATAATGGCGCCATGTGGTCTAGCCTCTTGACAGTAAAGGGACTTTACCAGCGAGAACACAATGTACCAGGAAATATCTGCAGATGAGAGTCATAGAGAAGTACCTGGTCATTGGGCTTGAAATGTCTGGAGATGTGATAACAAGCTTTTAGCATGTAATGATTATAAAGATGCAACAGAGAGGTTATCAAAACTCTAATGCACACAAATATGTAGAATATTGAGCAAGAGAGGAATCAATCCACACCTAGGGGTAGCAAGATCACTAAGAATGCAAAGGAATGAGCAAATCTAAGCAGATTATGAAAGTGATTGGTAAAATCACTAAAAACTATATGCAAAGATTAAATGCAAGGCAAAACAATTTTAAAATTCCTGGAAGAGGGTTAACTACCACGAGGAACAAGCGGAATAATTAAAAGTCAAAGCTACTAATTATTAAAAATTGACTAGTGGATCGACCACGGGATCGACCACTAAATCGAGCAACAACGATCGATCTCGTCTAAACAACCTAAAATGATGAAACGATGTAGAATGCGATTGACAAGAACACAACTTTATGATGTTAGGATGATAATAAACGGCTTTAGATACTAAGAAAGAGGGTCTAGGGTTGAGGGTCACGTTCGTGGGTCTCAAAGGTCAAAGCTTGTTTGAAAACATTAGATCTACTCTCTTTGAGAGGTTCCCTAGGCCTTGAAAACAAAACGAGATCCATCCATGGCTTGTGGTATGGATCACTCCTTCGTTCTCTTCTCCAAACCCATAGCGTTTGGTGGAAAAAGAGATCGAAGGGCAAAAAACATAGATTTCAAACAAATGACCTAACTAGTCCCCTTTACCACTATGGCGTGTGGGAAAGGTAGACTAGCCTCTAGGATTCGATTTTCCAGGACATCTGGATCCTGTCAAGGTAAGATATCCCTCGGATCATAGAGATCTTGGCGTGAGAGTCTCTAAGCCTTAAGCGTTCGAAATCCTAGAAGAGATGGTGATGAAGAACAAGAAAACACGAAACAAGAACAAGAGTCTCTAAGTCTCTAAGCCTTTTTGACCCTTTCAACTCGCTCCAACCCCGAAACCCAACAAGACTACTCGCGATTCATAAAGAAAACCGATGAAACCATAAAGGATGATCTCTTAAACATGATTAACGATTTATTAAATGCAAAGACTCAATATTCAAAAATATAAAAAGCAAGAAAAGCTCAAAAGTCTACAATGGCGATTCGCCTAAAAACGAGAGAGATAAAAAAGGTAGAAGACAGAATGGGGATAATGACAGGGATCGTTGCCTTTTGCCAAAAATGGCCAAACCGCAAATGGTCCCCCCTTTCGCTACGGTCTAAAACCAGCTGGACGGATAAGGTTGGTCTGGGATCGATCACAAAGCTCGATCTGGCACTCGATCATGTGTTGGATCGGATGGCTCTTAGTCGATCTTTGAGTCGATCTTCTGCTGATCGGGTTGGAAGCTCGATCCGGTCTTCGATCTGCATGGCGTCATTTACGTCCGTACTTCAGATCGATCGCCACCCTCTATCTTGGTCTCGATCCATCTGCTTGCATCGACTTGATTACTCGATCTTCTGGTCGATCTCGTCTGGATAGACCCGCCTTGCTCGATCTGCTACTCGATCTCGGGTCCCAAGTATGCAATCCTGATCTCTCCAAGTCTCCACGAACTACCTCACGAGCATCAGCACGTCCATGAACCTTCCATAGCTCCAAAGTAGCCGAAAACAACCTGAATGCGATGCAAAATGCAAGAAACATGCAAATGCTGGTGCAAAAGTACTCTAGGACCTTATGTGATGCAAACTAGCCTAAATTGCAAGGTAGATGCATGCAAAACTATCTTACATGTATGCAAAACACATGAAATATGCAGCAAAATCAACTCCCCCAAACTTGCCTTTTGCTTGCCCTCAAGCAAAAAAAAATTCAAGAAGGGAGAGAGGTTTTAAATCAAACGGGGGTTTAAGCTTCTTTCAAATGAATCAATCTCAATGTCCTAGTTAATAATTTTAAGATGCAATGCACACACTCATACTCCAAAGAACTTAGCCATAGTCATCACACAATGAATTTCAAATCATGACTCTCCTATTCCAAACAATCAAAGAATCTCATCCTTAATGATCAAACCGTGAATCAAACTTATGCACTTTAAAGCAGAACACATTTGGCTAAGGACAGAGGCTATGAGCATAGAATGATCTCATTTAAAAAAGTTTAATAATGCAACGGGTTTCTCTCAAGAATGGTATGAACTTTATGCATAATGCTAAAGCTAAAGGCAATTGATGCATACATGATCAGATTCTCATCTACCTGTACGCTAATCAATTATCCTAAGACCCCTCTCATTTCTTTTATTTTAAGCTCACTCACCCTCTTAGATACTACCCTTATCAACAAAGCATTAGCTTAGCAAACCCCAAATCAAAACAGAAAACATCTTTACTATTTAGGTTAGTGAAAAGGCTTGAAAATATTTTAGCTCCTTATTCTTTTTCTTATTGATTGCTCTCTATTCTTTCTTTTTTTTTTTCTTTTTATTTGGCACTTAGGCTCTTTTCTTTTCTTTTTATTTTACTTGAAAGAGCTATCTTCTGAAATACTTAGAGCTTTATACATTTTAAAAACAAAGCCTTTCACTTAAAACCTTTTAATCACTTCAATTACCAAAACTTTTTGAAACCGTTAGCATATAAACAAGAAAGGAACCCCATCAATCTCCCTAACTTATCCTAAGCCTACAACTAGCTTCAAAATGCAAAGCTATCAATCATATGAGAACCTAATCATGTCGCCTAAACGTAACACGTTATGATAAGTTCAAACCGAAAAGAGGCCTCACAATGATGTCACACACGAAAGCTTGGCTTGAAAGAAAGGTAAGGGTTAAGGTGGGAGTTCTACTTAGGCTCACAAAGAGTGGTAAAAGGAGGAAGAGAGCCTAAATATGTATAAGATCCATGTGTTCATTTTCAAATGCATAAGAATGATATTTAAAAATCAGATTAGGGTTCTCACTTATTAGGACGAGTTTCAAATCATGAATGTTCAAGTCAAGCCACGAAAATCAAAACAAGTGATCCAAGCATGGTAAGGACTTACTTTCAAAGTGTGGGCAAAGCATCAAACAACTACTAACTAGGTCATTGAAATAATTCATGAGCTTAAAATACCTTTTTAAGAAAACTTTAACCCCTTATGCAAATGTAAACAACATAGATGCTTAAAAATTCTAGACTCAATCCTAACATGTTTAACAAAGTGAATGCAACTACATGATTTTTTTTTGAAAATTTTAAAAAAGTTTTACCAATTTTTTTGTTCTTTTTTAAGCCTTAGATGCAATGAAGACTCAAGGGATGCAAAGAGAAAATAAGAGCAAAATAAACATGTCAAACCACACACATACTCCCCCAAACTTGAATGACACTGTCTCGGTGGCAAACAAATTCGAGAGAGTTCAAAAACACAAAGCAAAATCAAAGAAAATATGCGTGGTATTTACAAGGATCGGTTGTTGGTACCTTGGAGCTAAACTCGGCTGGAACTTGAGGATGTTCCAGAGGAGCTACTCTTGCTAGAGGAGCGTCGGGCTATGTCCTTGCCTTTATCACTGGTCGGGAAACCATGGACGGAATGACGAGCTTATTGCGTGCTGCCTTGCGGTTCACGGATGACAACACCACCAGTTGATCTCCTCCTCTTCTCGGGCTGCTCGACCTCTACACTCATGGACTGCTTAGGCTTCGCGGATGCGCTCCCTTGAAGCGCCTTGACTTTCTTGGCAAGCTTCTTGATCATCTTCCCTTGCCACTTAGTAATCTTAGGCTGCACCTCCACCACCGAAGCAAGAAACTTATCCGCCTTGGTCCGTGGTTCAAAGTCCATCCTTGGAAACTCAAAGTGGGCTGGCATTGCGCCATCTGAGGGTGGTGACTCTGACTGCTCACGTGCGGACTGAATAGGCATCATGGCTGTACCAAGTGGGGCGTAACACTCTTCTTGGGTTGGGCAAAACTCGATTGTATCGATGTTATCCAAGTGCATCTCATTAACTTTTGGCAAGATGCACACGCTCTTCTTCTTCTCGTCATTGTAGAATTGATAAGCAAAGAATCCTGGAGCTGGCGTAGGTCCCAAGCTATCTTTGTTGCGCATGTAGGTTTCGTCCATGAATGCTCTATCCGCGCAAGGCTCGAAGCGTTGGAGAGGTACCAAACTCGCTTTGCATCTCAGAGTGTATGCCTTGTACTTCACCAAGGAGGATGCTAGAATACACCCATAGTTTACATCATTCCCAAGGTCATCCATTAACGGATCATGATTCTCTTCCTCGCTGCTGCACAATATCCTTTTGATCCCTTGGAAAAGGAAGCATAACTCGGTCTTTGTCACTGTAGGAGACACGGCCCGCCCGCTGAAAGTGTTGGCCAACAGCTTGAGAGTGTACCTCAGAACGGGATTCCTTACTTTCTTGATCTTAGTCGTGTTGGCTTTGTATTCTTCATCACAAAGCACGTCCAATATGATGCTGGCGTTCTTGAGAGGGGGAAACTCCACTTGCTTAGCCGCATCATTGAGTCCATATGCTTGGCAAAGCTCCTCAATGGAAAGGTGATAAGACCGCTTCTTGACTTTGAAGGTGAGATGACCTTGTGAAGGAGTGGGAAGGCTCGGATTCTCAAAGGAAAACGCCAAGGTGGAGAGGAAGTCCAAGGTGACTTGCAGATATGTTGGGTAATACATCCTTGAAATGCATGCAAGCCCCATGTCTTGGAGAAGAGAGTCAAAATATTCTAGAAGACCCATCCTTGCCAACAAGTCTCTACTTGCAAACTTGGTAGGCTCAAAGCACAGCCTCTCTAGCCTTTGTTTCGCTGACTTTTCCTCCTTAGTCAAACGGACCCTCTCGTGAACTTGCTGAGGTTCTTCCTCTTGAACTTGTTGAGCTCCTTCGTCCTGAACCGCTTGCTGCTCTTCTTCTCTTTGTGTATCCTCTTCTATGGTTCTCTTAGGTGCCATTTGTGCATGAAAGGTAGTTCTCGGAAGAGAGAGTTAGAATCGGCGGCGAATACAAAGAAAAAGCAAGGAAGAGAAAGAAAATTTGCAACTAATACCCTAGATTTTTGGGAGATTTATAAAAATTGTAACTAGATAAAAGAAAAGAAAATCTAGATATGAGCTTAAATCTAGAATATTTCCTGATTTCTAGCTACTTTTAAAAATTTGTTAAAATCTCTAGCAACTTAAATCAACCATGCGATTATTAAAGGAATTCTGAAAAGATTTTAATTGAAAATCTTAAAATACCTTTAGGAAAATAAAAATAGCACTCTCTCTCGATTTAGAATCCGCAAGAACAGAAATGAGAGAGTGTGAAGTTATTGAAAACATAAAGGCCAAGGAAATCAAAAACCATGGGCAAGGAAAGCGGTTTTCTGACAAAAGGTGTGATCAAGGCACATCTTTCGTGGTCAAAGATTCTTGTCTTGACCACCATTCAAAATCAAAAAGAGAGGGAAAAGAAAAATGGAGGGAAAAATTTTGTTACCTCGGCACGAGATCGAGTCCATTTGGACATCTAGGACTCGATCTCATGACCATGTTGACTGGATCGAGAGATTTGATCGATCAGTGACTCGATTGTTTTAGAATCGAGTCTTAGATCCATTATACTCTCTCGTTCCTTGACTATCTGGTCAACTAGGCTGTATTCCTTGGATCGATTCCCTTGATCGATTCGGGGGTCGATTTGGCTGAGATCGAGTGGCAGATCGCGTAGACTCCTCGATCTATGTTCAGGGATCGAGTGACTCGGTCGATCTATCCCTCGTTCGCTTTTCAAGCTGAACGTATTGGCGGATTGTCCTCTCGTGATCGACCGTTCCACTCGATTTGTCCACTCGATCTCGTCTAGATCGACTGACTCCTCCCAATTCACTAGCTCGATCTAGCAAAGATCGAGCCAGGATGAGTCGATCTAGCACTCGATCTCTAGCCTATATTCGCCCCTTCTTACTCCTTTTGGATCTAAGATCATGGCCTGCAATCCTTTACACCTTTTCCTACACACTTAGAAGGTAAAAACCTAAAACCAAAACGGAAATAAAGCAAAAATATGTACAAGATAGACATGGAATGCCTCCCAAGTGCGCTTTCTTTAACGTCTTAGCTAGACTTTACTTGGTTTAGGCAGATGGTGGGTCGTGGAGAAGCATTGAGGTGCTCTCCTTGTCAAATGCGCTCGCCATGTATGGCTTAACTCTGTGTCCGTTCACTATGAATGCATTCTCACTCTTGCCGACCAAGGTGACAGCTCCGTAGGGCAATACCTCCTTGATTTCATACGGACCGGTCCATCTAGATTTCAGCTTTCCTGGAAATAGCTTGAGCCTTGAATTGTAAAGCAGCACCAAACTCCCTTCCTTAAGCTCCTTGGGTACTAACTTCTTGTCATGAGCAGCCTTAGTGCGCTCCTTGTAGATCCTAGCGCTTTCGTAAGCATCCAGCCTTAGCTCATCAAGTTCGTGTAGCTGGATCAAGCGCTTCTCCTGAGCTGTCTTTAGATCAAAATTCAGCCGCTTCACAGCCCACAACGCTCTATGTTCCAGCTCAACGGGGAGGTGACATCCTTTGCCGTAGAGAAGAGTGAAAAGAGTAGTACCGATGGGTATTTTAAAAGCAGTCCGGTAAGCCCACAAAGCGTCATCTAACTTGACTGCCCAATCCTTCCGAGTTGTCCCGACTGTCTTCTCGAGTATGGCCTTTATTTGTCGGTTAGAGACCTCCACTTGTCCACTCGTTTGAGGGTGATACGGAGTAGCCACCTTGTGCTTCACACCGTACTTCCTTAGAAGGCTTTCAAACTACTTGTTGATGAAATGACTTCCTCCGTCGCTTATCACCACCTTGGGTACTCCAAACCTCGGGAATATGATGCTCTTAAAGAGCTTGATCACCACCTTAGAGTCGTTTTTAGGGGAAGCAATGGCCTCAACCCATTTAGAAACGTAGTCAACAGCCACCAAAATGAACTTGTTGCCGTAGGATGAGGGAAACGGCCCCATGATGTCTATGACCCATGAGTCAAAGACGTCAACCTCAAAGATAGTAACCTGAGGCATCTCGTTCCTCTTCGTGTTGTTCCCTGCTCGTTGACAAGCTTCACAATTCTTCACAAACTCATGGACATCCTTGAAGATAGACGGCAACCAGAAACCGGCTTGTAAGACTTTTGTAGCGGTTTTGAACGAAGCAAAGTGTCCGCCGTATGAAGAGCCATGGCAGTGAAAGAGAATGTACTTGGCTTCTTCCTTTGTAACACATCTCCTGTATAAACTGTCCACGCCCCTCTTGTACAAGTAAGGCTCGTCCCAAAAGTAGTTGCTTGCGTCTCTCATGAACTTCTTCTTGTGATAGCTGTCAAGATCAGTTGGCTCCTCTCCGCATGCCAAGTAGTTCACAACGTCAGCGTACCAAGGAAGATCCTCTTCTTTGAAACTTAAAACCTCCTCAAACTGCCCTTCTAGCCTTCCACAAACCGCCGTGGTGATCATCATTAGTTGCTCTTCCGGAAGCGAATCATCAAGAGGTAAGGCTTCATCGATCCTCAACCTAGAGACGTGATCAGCAACACCGTTCTCTATGCCTTTCTTGTCTTTAATCTCCATGTAAAACTCCTGAAGAAGAAGTATCCCTCTCAAAAGCCTCGGCTTAGTATCCTTCTTGGAGTAGATGTATCTAAGCGCCGCCTGATCTGTGTAGACAACAACCTTGGCTCCCACTAGATAAACTCTGAACTTCTCAAAGGCAAACATTACTGCCAATAGCTTCTTCTCCGTAGTAGTGTATCTTGTTTGTGTGTCATCAAAGGTTCTTGAAGCATAGTAAATCACATGTAGCCGCTTGTCTTTTCTCTGCCCTAGAACGGCTCCCATGGCATAGTCACTAGCATCACACATGATCTCAAACGGTAGACTCCAGTCTGGTGCTTGAACTATTTGTGCCGTGACAAAAGCTTCCTTAATGGTCTTGAAACCTTGCAAGCACTCCTCATCAAAGACAAAATTGGCTTCCTTGCACAACAGCCGTGTGAGAGGGCGTGTAATCTTGGAAAAATCCTTGATGAAGCGCCTGTAGAAGCCAGCGTGTCCCAAGAAACTCCTGATCCCCTTGACATTAACCGGCGGCTCAAAACTCATCATGACCTCAACCTTAGTCTTATCAACCTCAATGCCCTTCTCTGATATCTTATGACCAAGCACGATCCCTTCCTTCACCATGAAGTGACATTTCTCCCAATTAAGCACCAAGTTTGTCTCCTCACAACGCTTTAGTACCTTGCAAAGATTCAACAAACACGCAGAAAAGGACGCACCATAGACAGAGAAGTCATCCATAAACACATCTACCATTGATATCCCTTGTATTTACACCATTTAGGGCTGCATTTAGTACATGTTTTCGTCCTCCTTTGCATATTTTCCCTTAGCTTTTGTCCCATTTTCTTCTTCTTTTAGACTTAGGTTGCATTTAGAGTATAGATTGCATTTTTCTTGCATATTGGATGTTTTTAGGTGCTTTTGGAGCTTAAAGGAGCTTGGAGGAACTTTGGGAATGATCCAGGAGGCTAGCTGGACAAAAGGGAGCAAGAAGGATCAAAGCAGAAGATCTCTGCAGAAGTTTTCGGTCAGAGCCTGGTGATTTTTGGTCTCTGGTGACCGAAATGGAGCAGTATCGATCACCAGTATCGATCTGATGTGGTCGACACAAACACACCGTTCTAATTTCGGTCGTGTGTGTCGATCACTGATGACCGATACAGATAAATTTTGGTCAATGGAGGTCGACACAACTGACCGATACTGACCCAACCCGAACCTGTTTTTAATTACACTTTTGCCACCTTTCTAGGGTTTACTCCCTTAGGCTATAAATAGCCCCTTTTTCTATATTTTCGAGAGGTCTTATCAAAATACTGTTCTTAAGCTATTTGTTTATGTTTGTAAGACAATTTCTTTGTTTGGTTTAATACAATCAAGTATTTGCTTTAATCTTTCTTTAATCTTTCTTTTAATCATTATTAGCATCTTCTCCCTTTATGATTTGGTGTTAAACATTATTATGAGTGAGTAGTTACCTTAGGGTTTCTAGATGTGGTAGATTAGGGGAATCTAAGGCTTGATTAGGCTTGTTATGTGCTTCTGTTTATGGGTTCCTCTCTATTAATCTGTTATTCATGCTAGATTAGTCTTGATCAAACTGGTCTAAGTTGTTAGCTTTCTCTTATACCCACCAAGTGTTTGATGAAATGCTGAACCTGTTTAATAGAGGATTTGCTGGCCTTGGCTCAAGATATTGAAATTTTGAGGAGCATTTTGACTTGAATAGAGTTGATTAGTCTTGCATGTTTGATGTTTTAGCACTAATGAGAGTTAGTTCTTGTTAAGATGTTTAGCAAACGGTTATTTGCCAAGAGATTGGAGCTAACTAGCTTAGTTGTGAACTCTATGTCTAGGAACCACCATTGCTTGCTTACTTGCTTGATCAATGTAGTTTGAAACAACCTTAATCAATGTCGGAAATTCGCCAAAGTCAATAACCACATCTAGGAACTTGTCTTTCCCTAATTTTAATTTCGAATTTGCTCTGTTTTGCTCTGTTTCACTCTGTTTTTCTTGCTTAGAATTGCTTAGTTTGCTTTTGCTTTCACCTTGTTGCTGCTTGTTTCACTTAGGTTGTTAGAACTGTTGCTTAGGCAACAAAACCCCTTTCCTGGCTTGCTTGACTTAGAGATTCCACTCTCAACTCTTCTATCTTTCAACTCTTCCCATTTGGATTGATACAACCCTATGCTATACTGCAACTGACTAGTACAAGCTAGGGCAATTGTCCTACAAGGGGTAAAACCCTTGTATCAATTTGGCACCGTTGCCATTCGGGAATCAGTTTGAATCATTAGAGTTTGTAGAATCCTTAAGATCAAGCTTTTACTTTTCTTTGGTTACTAACTCTCTTTGACTTTCATTTCTGTCTTTCAGGTATATGAACTTGAGGTCCAGATGTTCAAGCAACCTTTTGGAGTTCATAGACAACATCAACCTGCTGGATAGAGGACAGAGAGCAAGGAGACAGCAAGAGAGACAGCAATACTTGCAAAGGCTTGGTATGAACAATCAGGATCAAGTCATGGATGACATCAGATTTCAGGGTCCTCAAGGAGCTGCATGAGCTCAGGGCATACAAGGACACCAAGGTGTTCAAGGCTTACAAGGTGAGCAAGGACCAAGAGGCGCTGCACAATCTCCAAGAGCAGCTAGACCTATTGGCACAGGTGATGCACCAAATGCCTACAACAACAGGACAGGTATCATCCCACCAGCTGTCCAAAACAACAACTTTGAAATCAAGTCTGGATTGATTTCAATGGTCCAGAGCAGCAAATTCCATGGGTTACCACTTGAAGACCCCCTGGACCATCTAGACAACTTTGATAGGCTGTGTTCCTTGACCAAGATAAATGGAGTTAGTGAAGATGGCTTCAAGCTCAGACTGTTCCCCTTTTCTCTAGGAGATAAGGCACACCAGTGGGAAATCTTCCCCAAGGCAGTATAACCAGCTGGGATGAATGCAAGAAAGCCTTTCTAGAAAAATTCTTCTCCACTTCCAGAACTGCTATAATCAGGAATGAAATCTCAGGGTTTGCACAGAGGAACAATGAAAGCTTTGGAGAAGCTTGGGAAAGATTCAAGGGTTACACTCTGCAATGCCCTCATCATGGCTTCTCACAAGCCTCTTTGCTGTCCACTCTCTACAGAGGATCCTTGCCTAAGATAAGAATGCTTCTGGACACAGCATCAAATGGGAACTTCCTGTCAAAAGATGTAGATGAAGGTTTGGAGTTGATGTCATTGCATTTTGCATGCATTTTGCATACATTTTGCATACTCATTAGATAGTTTTTTTTATGCATTTGTGTCATGTTTTAGGTTAGATTGTATCACTTAGAGTCCTAGAGCATTCTTGCATCAGCATTTGCATTTTCTCTGCATTTTGCATCCATTCCAGGTTGTTTATGGTTGCTTTGGAGACACGGAGGTTCGTGGAGGTGTGGAGACCAATGTAGCGGTTCATGGAAGCTCGGGAAAATGCTAAGGACCAGTGATCGAGGAGCAGATCGAGCATGGCCGGTCGATCTAGGAGTTGATCGACCAGAAGATCGAGCCAACTAGGTGATCCAAGGATAATGATAGAGACGGAGATCGAGTGAAGCAGTCGATGCATCGGTACGGACGTAAATGACGCCATGCAGAGCGAGAGCTGGATCGAGTACACCACTTGATCCTCCCGGAGATCGATACCGAGATCGGATGCAACACTCGATTCGCCGAAGGAGATCGAGACCCGGATCGAGCCGAAGACAAGATGCCCGGATATGATCGAGAGACCAACTCGATCCAATGGTCGATCTCTGTCCTTTCAATAACTTTTGAGATTTTTACCTTCTCTCGAAGTTTTAAGTTTTTCTCTCTGGTTTTTCGGAAGAACACCCATTGTAGAAGAGTTTCAAGCTTTTGTATTCTCGAATCTTTAACGTTTTTAATCCAGTTTATCTTTCATGTCTATCGTTTCTTCTCTTCGTCTTTGCTTGATTTCCTTTATGTGTAGTGAGTAGTTCATCCAGGGTTAAGGGTTGAGAGGATTGAAGGGTAGAAAAGGTTCGATCTTGGTTTGTTTTCTAAACGTTTTAAATCTATCTCTTCTAAGGTGATGAAAGCTTAATGCTTGAAGACTCTCACGCCAAGAGCTTCACGATCCGAGAGGTCCCTTACCTTGACAGGATCCAGGGACCTCGGAAGATCTCACCTTAGTGTTTAGTTACCCCTTCCCAAAAGCCATGGTAGTTTGGGGGACTAGTTAAGCCATTGTTCGAAATCTGTTTTTCTTGCCTTTCAACCTCTTTTTCCACCAAAAGCCATGGGTTTGGAGGAGAGGATGAAAGAGTGATCTATACCGAAAGCCACGGATAGATCTTGTTCTGTTTTCAAGGCTTAGAGACCCTCACCAAGTGAGTCGATCTAAAGTTTCAAACCCAAGATCAACCTTTGAAACCCCTTATATGAATCTCGACCCTGAAACCCTTCTCTTTAGCTTATTTGCGTCGCATATCACCTTTTGCTTGTTGTTTGATAGCTTCCTGGTCTTTAGATTCCTTGTTCTTACGATTTTAGACGAGATCGATCGTTTCTGCTCGATCTAGTGGTCGATCTTTTGGTCGATCCACTAGTCGAATTTTAACAATTCGAAGCTCTTCCCTTTAATTTATCTGTTTGTTCCTCGTGGTAACTGCTTGCTTTCTAGAATTTTTAAAATAGGTTTCACTCTGTTTAGGTTGCTGCAATTAGTTTTCAAGATTTTCTCAACAAACTGTCTCATTTCACTTAGATTTGTCCTAGATCTTGCATTCTCTGTGGATTCTCTATCACCTAGAACTGGATTGACACTCTCTGCTTGCCTTACTACAACGTTGCATGCATTAGAGTTTTGATAAGTTCTCTGCTGCATTAGACCGTAAAGAAAAAACCATTATCAGGAGTTAGTAGAGAATTTGGCTCAGTCTGATGGAAACTACAATGAGGAGTTTGATAGAGCACCAAGGAGTGCTAAGGATGAGTTAGAATCTAGCAAGAAAGAGATCAAGTCTCTACATGAGAAGCTGGACTTGTTGCTAAGGGAAAAGAAAGAAGTTCACTTTGTGGGAGACATGGTTCGGCTTGATGATCAGGAACAATGCCAAGTTCAGGAGATGAACTACTTGGGCAACCAAGGTGGTTACAAAAACTATGGGAACTACAGACCAAATCCCAACTTGTCTTACAGGAACAACAATGTTGCCAACCCACAAGACCAGGTTTACTCTCAACAGCAACAGCAAGCTGCACCAAGACCTTTTATCCCCTACAAAAATGAAGGTTTTCAGCAGAAGAACAACAATTATCAGCCTAGGGCGCCCTACAACCCTCCAGGATTCAATGCTCAAGCTCAAGGACAAGCTTCCTCCAGCTCTCAAGACACTGAACTCAAGACCCTCATGCAACAAATGATCAACACTCAAGTCAGCACAACCTTCAAAATGAACAAGAAGTTTGCAGAGGTCCACAACAAAATTGATTCAGTGCATGTAGAGCTCACCAACAAGTTTGATGGATTGGCTGCAAGAGTCAAAACACTGGAGAACAACAAAGGCATAGCTGGTCCCAAGCCTGAAGGCCACTTTCCTGGAAAACCAGAGGCTAACCCAAAGGAATTCTGCAATGCCATTGTCACAGAAGAAATGAACCTCTCACCTGAAGAGGAGGCTATCATTGAAGAGTTCCTCTACTTGTTCACTAAGGAAACTGAACCTCTAAGTGGGGGGGAAGAGTTTCTAGAAGTTGAAGCTGAACAAAGAGCTGTGGAAAGAGAACCCTTTGGAGATGAGGAAAACTCAGATGATGAAGAGTGGTGGGTGCCACATGAGATTGTTGACAACACAAAGGATTACTTGATGGATGCTGCTGATGACCAGAAGGAACCTCAACCAGCTACTCTTCCTATCTATCAACCAACCATCCCTTTTCCAGGGAGGTACAAAGAACAGCTACTTCAGAAGTATGAAACTCTCTATGCTGCTCAGTTGGAGTTGAGAGGGTTGAATGGCCAAGCAAAAGTTGAAAAGCTAAAGGTGAAGACTGGATCACCAGAAGTTAAGGAGCTTAATGTCAAGAAACTTGGAGATCTAGGCTGCTTCACTCCCCCATGTGAGCTAAAAGGGAGGACTTTCAAGAATTGCCTCTGTGATTTAGGAGCAAGTATCAAGCTTCTCCCATCCTCTACTGCTAAAGCTCTTGGCTACACTCAACTGCAAGAGAGTAATCTATCCCTTACTATAGCTGATGGGACAGTGCAGAGACCACTAGGGAGTCTCAAGGATGTGCCAATGATGATAGAAGGAGTAACCATTCCCACTGATTTCCTGGTGCTTGATGTGGAAGGGCACATAAAGAATGCTATCATTCTAGGAAGGCTTTTCCTAGCCTCAGCTGGAGCAGTGTTTGATGCTAAGGAATGCACTATTGAGCTGAAGCTGACCAAGAAGAAGGTTCTAAGGTTTGACTCAAAGGGGAATAAGCTGGAGAATGAGCAAGCCTTCTCAATGGAGATCAAGCGGCTGAAGCAGCCTAGAAAGAATTGGCCAGAGTTTGAAGGCTATCAAGGACAAAAGTTTTGATGGCTGCTGTTTGGTCAAGTTGTTTGAAGACACCACTGAAAGGGAGGTCCTTGAAGTGGTTAGTTACAAGAATCTGAATGATGTTAAGCTGGTTACTAGCAAAGGAGAAGTGGTTTTGCAACCAAGTGTCTCCAAGAAGGGAGAGTTTTGCTTCAAGCTTCAGCTAGAAGGAAAAGCTACACCTTTTGCCAAGATCAAGGTGAATGGAGTCACCACCAAGGTCAAGAGAAGCAAGATGACACAAAGGAGTTCCAAGACTCCTTCTCCTCACCTCAACTAAAGAGGTAGTCAAAGTCAAGCTTAGTGACTTTAAACAAGCACACTTCGGAGGTAATTCCATGTTATCCTTTTGTATATATTATGCTTTCTAGATTATATTTTATGCTTTGTTTTAGTGTATAGAAACAGGATTCTGAACTGGGGTTTGAGAAAGTCTGAAGGGGACAAATAACAGGTGTATTCTGGCTGGTATCGGTCATTTGTATCAGTCATGACAGACCGATACACATATTTTCGGTCAGTAATATCGATCATGACTGACCGATATCAGTAGAGCCAGTCTACACCAGTCAACATATCGGTCACTTGTGATCGATATGGAAAGAAGTTTGAAGGTGGGAAAGTTTTCGGTCATTCATGTCGACCACTGTTGATCGATACGATTCTTGAAATCGTATCGGTCACCAGTATCGATCACTCAAGATCGACACAATCATGCCGGATGTATTTCGGTCAAGTGTGTCGATCATTGATGACCGATACAAATCCCAGGAAGCACCTCAGTCTCCAGTATCGATCACTCATGACCAAAAATGCAATTTCGGTTAGAAATATCGGTCATGAGTGACCGAAACTCCATCCGAGGTAAGTGTATCAACTTCCAAAAAAAATTTCCCTCCTTTGGTTTGGAGCCAAGGGAGTTTAAATTTTCACATGGGATTCTTTCTGACCTATTTCTTAGCTTCTGAACACTTTTGTTTTTGTCCCCCACACTTTTGATTCCTTATGTTCCCTCACCAACCTTTGAGTCTTTTGGTTTCTCCTCCTTTCTCTCTATATAAGCAACAACTCTCTTCACTTCTCTTCACACTTAAACTCATTCTTCTTCTCACTTAAAGCTCGAAATCACTATTTCTTCTTCTCTTTTATTGCTTTCTTTAAGTGTTCAGAAGTCCACTAAAGGTTTGCTTCCTAAACTATCTCTCTTTGCTCTTACTCTTTGCTTATGTTAAAAATCGCTTAGTAAGAGGTTTACAAGAGCAAGTAGAGTTTAGTTTTAAATGTTGTGCTATGATTTTGCATTTTGGATTTTTGTTGAAATATCAAACTAGACTGTTAAAGTTATACTTAATTGTCTATTCATCTCATAGCTTGTTTAATTTCATCCATTTTGCAAGATCATCATCTCTTTGACTAGGAACCGCTTTGCTAGGGTTTCATGCATAACTGCTTATCTTCTGATTCATCCTAGCTTATTTAGTTGTTGGCTTTTAATCTCTTTTTGCTTTGAAGAAGTTTAAGCTTGTTGATTAGGACTTGTTAGACTTCTCTTAGCTTAAGTAGCTTTTTATTTAAAAGCTTTCAGCTATTTGGTTCTTCAACTTCTGTTCTTTCACTTACATTGTTTTCAAGCTTTGCTTTTGAAGGTACAATGGGAAGAACAAAAGTAGCTGCTGGGAAAAAGGGAAAAGCACCTCAAGAAGCAACCACATCACCACCAGCAAGGCAAGAAAAAGGAAAGGGAAAAGTTGATGAGCAATCCTCCAAAGCCGCTGGGAAGAGACCGGTTGGGAATGAGGGAGAAGATCAACAAAACAAGGGCAGTGCTGCTAAAGAACTCATGAAGGCTTTCATCCAGTGCACTTTCAAGCCAACAAGATATCCATGCACTTCCACAATGAAGGCGCTTGGACTCTATACTGACTGCAAAGCCACGTTTGAGCGCATGGGTCTTGGAGCTTTCATGGAGATGCCACTCCCATCTTACCAACTGCTCACTTACCAATTCCTCACCACACTCAAAGTGGTTTGGTATGAAGACAGTGAGCTCCCTAATAGCGATGGATGGATCTCTTTTAGGATTGGCAAGGAAGAGTTCTCCTCAACATTCACAGATATCGCCAAGGATCTAGAGCTGAAGTCCCACCACACCAAGCTGAGCAGGTTCAAAATCCCAAGTAGGCAGCACACCAGGCTGTGGGGTATCATTGGGGTTGGGCAATACACTCCTGGAAGATCAAGGAACCAGCACCTAAGGCATCCAGCCGTGAGATATGTCCACAAAGCACTTGCGAATACACTCTTTGCAAGGAAGGAGGGGACATATCTCACAGGAAGGGAGACAGATCTGATATACCAAGGACATATCTCACAGGAAGGAAGCGATGAGTATGGGGAACCTCTCAGAGCACCGAGAAGCAACCCCTAATATGTGGCTATGTTGATGGAGCAGCTCCTATCCTACCAGAGCTGGGTTTTGAGTAAGACAAAGAAGGAGAAGAGCCCTCAAGTGCACGTTGGGGGAGTTGTGACAGCAGTTCTACAAGCTAGTGGAGTAGACATTGACAAACATGAAGGTGATGCACTTGAGCCACTATGGATTGACATTGATTACCTCAAGAGAAGCCACTACCTTGAAAGAACCATTGGTGGAAAGCATGTGTACAACTTCATCACAGGCTTTGACCGATACAGATAGATTTCGGTCACTGGAGGACGACACAACTGACCGATGATGACCCAGCCCGAACCTGTTTTTAATTACACTTTTGCCACCTTTCTAGGGTTTTCTCCCTTAGGCTATAAATAGCCCATTTTTCTATATTTTCGAGAGGTCTTGTCAAAATACTGTTCTTAAGCTATTTCTTTAAGTTTGGAAGACAATTTCTTTGCTTTGTTTAATACAATCAAGTATTTGCTTTAATCTTTCTTTAATCTTTCTTTTAATCATGATTAGCATCTTCTCCCTTTGTGATTTGGTGTTAAACATGATTATGAGTGAGTAGTTACCTTAGGGTTTCTAGATGTGGTAGATTTAGGGAATCTATGGCTTGATTAAGGCTTGTTATGTGCTTCTGTTTATGGGTTCCTCTCTATTAATCTGTTATTCATGCTACATTAGTCTTGATCAAACTGGTCTAGGTTGTTAGCTTTCTCTTATGCCCACCAAGTGCTTGATGAAATGCTGAACCTGATTAATAGATGATTTGCTAGCCTTGGCTCAAGAGATTGACTGTTTGAGGAGCATTTTGACTTGAATAGAGTTGATTAGTCTTGCTTGCTTGATGTTTTAGCACTAATGAGAGTTAGTTCTTGTTAAGATGTTTAGCAAAGGGTTATTTGCCAAGAGATTGGATCTAACTAGCTTAGTTGTGAACTCTATGTCTAGGAACCACCATTGCTTGCTTACTTGCTTGATCAATGTAGTTTGAAACAACCTTAATCAATGTCTGAAATTCCCCAAAGTCAATAACCACATCTACGAACTTGTCTTTCCCTAATTTGAATTTCGAATTTGCTCTGTTTTGCTCTGTTTCACTCTGTTTTTGTTGCTTAGAATTGCTTAGTTTGCTTTTTCTTTCACCTTGTTGCTTGTTTCACTTAGGTTGTTAGAACTGTTGCTGAGGTAACAAAACCCCTTTCCTGGCTTGCTTGACTTAGAGATTCCACTCTCAACTCTTCTGTCTTTCAACTCTTCCCATTTGGATTAATACAACCCTATGCTATACTGCAACTAAGTAGTACAAACTAGGGCAATTGTCCTACAAGGGGTAAAAACCATGTATTAACCATCTCTTCTATTAGATCGGAGAAGATCGACATCATACACCGCTGAAACGTAGCCGGTGCATTACACAACCCGAATGGCATCTTTTGGCAAAGGTACCATAAGGGCATGTAAAGGTCGTCTTCTCCTGATCGTTTGGATGGATTGGTATTTGGAAAAATCCACTATATCCATCAAGAAAGCAATAGTAGGGATGATTAGCAAGTCTTTCAAGCATTTGATCAATAAAAGGCAAGGGAAAATGATCCTTTCTAGTAGCAAGATTAAGCTTCCTATAGTCAATACACATTTGGTATCCTGTAATAGTCTTAGTAGGTATAAGCTCATCTTTATCATTCTTAATGACTGTGATCCCTCCTTTCTTAGGCACCACGTGTACGCGAGAGACCCACGTGCTGTCACTTATGGGATAGATCACGTCAGCCTCTAGCAGCTTAAGAATTTCTTTCTTAACAACCTCTTTCAAATTAGGATTCAAACGCCTTTGGTGTTCTATAGAAGAGGCGTTCCCATTATCCAAGTGAATCCTATGAGTGCATAGCATTGGTGAAAGGCCCTTGATGTCACTTAGAGAGTACCCAATGGCCTTCCTATACTTTTTCAGCTCAGTTAGGAGCGAGTGCAACTCATCATCACTTAAGTTTTCATTCACAATCACAGGATAAGTTTCGTTAAGGGATCGAGTAAGGGATCGAGACACTGAGTCGATCTCTTTATTGGACTCCAAAATGATCGGGAGGTCTCTCTCGATCGTCGACTCGATTGTTTTTCCTGATCGAGCATTCGTCTCGATCTGTCCATCGATTGTTGCGCCGGATCGAGTTGTGCTCTCGATTGACTTGTCGATCTATCCCCTGGATCGAGTGATAGCGTCGATCTCGGGGTCGATCTCTAGGCAGCAACCTTCTTCATTCTTGATAATCGTCCTCGAATCCAGCAGGTTCACGTACTCTTGGGTTCTCTGATCCACATAGCCAAACTCCCCTGGCTCCTTAGTGAGTGCTAGCTTCAGACGGTCTTCTAGAGCTAGCTCTTCCAGCAACTCATCCGCCAAGGCATCCATCGTTTCGATATAGAAAGCTTGTCCTTCAATGGTTGGCTTCTTTAGAACCTTGTTGATGTCAAAGTCTAGCCTGATCTCCTTCCCCAAATGCAAGGCAATCTTCCCATTCTTCACATCTATTATAGCCCCGACGGTTGCAAGGAACGGTCTCCCTAAGATAAGTGGGTCTTTAGACTCCTCGTCCATCTCCAACACGACAAAGTCTGTGGGTACGTTCACACCACTGATTCGTACCGGTAAATCTTCAAGCAGCCCCACTGGTAACCTCACGCTTCTATCAGCCAGCACCAATGAGATCCGACAGTCTTTAAACCGAGTGAAACCAAGCTTCTTAGCCACGGAGTGAGGCATCAAGTTTATGCTAGCCCCGAGATCACACAAGCAGCTCTTGAACTCTAAAGGACCCAAAGCACAGGGTATAGTGAAGCTTCCAGGATCGCCCAGCTTCTTAGGCACTATCTCCTTATGAATAACCGCACTACACTCTTCACTTAGTACAAGTACCTCTTTGCTTTCTTTGTTCTTCTTCACAAGGGTGTCCTTGAAAAACTTGGCGCACTTGGGCATCATAGCGAGACAGTCTACAAGAGGCAGCTTGATTTCCACGTCTTTTAGGTGCTTCTCAAACAAGATCCGGTGCTTCTCTATAAGCTGCTTTTTGAAACGACCGGGGAATGGCAACTTCGGTACATAAGGTGGGGGCACATAGTCATTCCTCTCCTTGGTGGTTAGGTCAGCTTTCTTCTTAGCTACCGCCTTATCTCCTCTCCTTGGCCCTCGGATCCAAACGTTGTCAAAGTTTATCTCATCACCATCAGCCAAAGCTTTACCCTCCCCCTCTTGAATTACAACGTCCTCGTTGTTCTTGGTAGAGACCGGAGGTTCGAGCTCTTTGCCGCTTCTCAACGTTATAGCATTGGCATACTCCTTGGGATTTTGCTCACACTTTCCCGGAAGACTGTTCTGACCACTTGTGCTTGCTTTTCCCTTCTCCAGCTGCTTGATCTTGTTGTTTAGGTTGGTGATTTGAGTGGAGAAGTCGGTTAGAGATGAATCTAGCCGAGTGTTCATTTCAGCGAACTTCTGGTTGGTTGAAGCTTGCCCTTGTATTAGCTGTTGAAACATTGCTTGAACCGGATCAACTTGTTGTTGCATCGGTTGTTGTTGTTGAGGTGTAAAGCTCGGAGGGTAGTTAGGAGTATAACCCTTGTTGTGTTGTTGTTGCCCTTGAAAGTTGCCTTGTCCTTTACCTTGGAATCCACTACTCGGTTGAAAACCTTTGTTGTAAGGGATGAAAGGTTTAGCTTGTTGAGCAGGGTACACTTGATCTTTAGGGTTGGCTACATTGGTGCTTCGGTAAGAGAGGTTGTTGTTCTGGTAGCCTTGGTTGTAGCCTTGAGACTTGTAGTTGTTTTGTCCAGCTACCCAATTTGCTTTTTCTTGGTTTAGCTCCAACTCCTCTTGGTTCTCATCAGCTTCACCAACAAAGTGAACATGCTTCTGATTAGCTAACACCAGCTTGTCAATCTTTTCATGCAACGATTTGAGCTCCTTCTTGTGAGACTCTATTTCTGATCCTCTCGGTGCTCGGTCATAATCCTCAGCATAGTTTCCATCACTCAACGCCAGGTTTTCTATCTGCTCCATACCCTCTTCTACCTCTTGACCAAGGAAGTTCCATTTGCTAGCTGTATCGAGCAACAACCGGATCTTTGGTGAAGCTCCACGGTATATGGTACTGAGTAGTGTCTCCTCGCCGAACCCGTGATGAGGACATTGGATCGTGTAATCTTTGAAACACTCCATTGCCTCGTTGAATGTCTCGTTGTTCCTTTGAGTGAAACCACTGATTTCGCTTCTCAACCGAGCTGTCCTGGTGCTTGAGAAGAACATTGAGAGAAATGCCTTCTTACACTCAGCCCATGATGTGATGGTGCCTTGTGGGAGGATCTTCTCCCAATGTCTAGCTTTGTCTCCGAGTGAAAAGGGGAAGAGACGCAGCTTGAAAGCATCTTCGGATATGCCATTGATCTTGATCATCCCACATACTTGCTCGAAGTTGTCTAGGTGCTCCAATGGGTCTTGTTGTTTTGCACCATGGAGATGAAACCAGGCTTGATCTCGAAGTTATTGTTTTGTACCGGAGGAGGAGTGATCCCAAACCTATTGTGGTGGGTATTGGGAGCATCTCCTGCTCCTATGATCCTCGGTGGTCTAGCCACGTGTTGGGGGTTTCCATTGCCCCGTCCTGCTGGAGGAGGTCCTTCTGGAAATGTTCAGCCATGTCTTCAAAGTTAACCAAGCCGTGCTGTACAATCTCCTCAAAGGCTCTTGTTTGCTCCCTAACTCTCCTTTGCCGTGAGTGACCAAGTTGATGAATGTTGTCTAAGGGTTGTAGAAGATTGTTGTCTCCCCTTGAACGAAGATTCATATACCTGAAAACACACGTTTGAGAGTAGATATATTAGTAACTTGAAAAAGGTAAAGATTTAGTCTTTGCTAAGACCCAAATCTCTATGTTCTCTAAATACTCCTAGAATGGCAACGGCG
The DNA here is from genome assembly GCA_911865555.2 of Thlaspi arvense. NCBI lineage: Eukaryota > Viridiplantae > Streptophyta > Magnoliopsida > Brassicales > Brassicaceae > Thlaspi > Thlaspi arvense. Next base: position 22,118,202 of record OU466860.2, read on the forward strand.
CCATTTGATAGACTATTTTCTCAAGCAGGGTTTATGCAGCAGAGAGGTTATCAAAACTCTAATGCATGCAATGTTGTAGTAAGGCAAGCAGGAGAGTGTCAATCCACTTCTAGGAGGCATAGAATGCACAAAGAATGCAAGGTCCTAAGCAAATCTAAGAAAAATGAGACAGTTTATGGGAAAATATCAAAGAACTAGATGCAGCAATCTAAACAGAGTGAAACCTATTTTAAAAATACTAGAAAGGAAGCAACTACCACGAGAAACAAACAGATTGATTAAAGGAAAGAGCTTCGAATTGTAATCGACCACAAGATCGACCACTAGATCGAGCAGTAACGATCGATCTCGTCTAAAACCGTAAGAACAACAAATCTAATGACCAGGATGCTATCAGGTAACGAGCGAAAGATGAAATAAGACTTAAAGATTCTAAAAGAAAGGGCCTAGGGTTGAGATTCATGTAAAGGGTTTCAAAGGATCGATCTTGGGTTTGAAACTTTAGATCGATTCACTTGGTGAGGATCTCTAAGCCTTGAAAACAAAACAAGATCTATACGTGGCATTCGGTATAGATCACTTTTTTATTCTCTTCCAAACCCATGGCTTTTGGTGGAAAGAGAGGTCGAAAGGCAGGAAAAACAGATTTCAAGTAGATGGCTAAACTAGTCCCCCAAACTTCCATGGCTTTTGGGAAGGGGTAACTAGTCTCTAAGGTGTGATCTTCCGAGGCTCCTGGATCCTGTCAAGGTAAGGAACCTCTCGGATCATGAAGTTCTTGGCGTGAGAGTCTTCAAGCATTAAGCTTTCAACACCTTAGAAGAGATAGCCTTAAAAACGTTTAGAAAACAAACCAAGATCGAACCCTTTCTACCCCTTAATCTTCTCAACCCCGAACCCAAAGGAACTACTCACTACACATAGAGTAAATCAAGCAAAGCAGAAGAAACGAGACGATAAACATGAAAGAAAAACTGGATTAAACGATAAAGATTCGAATACAAAAGCTTAAGAGAAAACTGGTTCAACAATGGTGTTCTTCGTTAAACGAGAGAGAAAACTTGAAAGAAAAAGATAAGAATCTGAAAGTTATCGAAAAAGCATCTCGCCGCCTTACCTAAAATGCCCAAACCAGCCAATGGTCCCCCCCTTCGCTAACAGCCAAAAACGGTTGAAAGGACAGAAATCGACCACTGGATCGAGTGGTTCTCTCGATCACATCTGGGCATCGTGTCTTCGGCTCGATCCGGGTCTCGATCTTCTTCGGCGAATCGAGTGTTGCATCCGATCTCGGTATCGATCTTCGGGTGGATCGAGTGGTGTACTCGATCTGGCTCTCGCTCTGCATGGCGTCATTTACGTCCGTACCGATTGATCGATTGCTTCACTCGATCTCCGTCTCGATCATTCTCCTTGGATCGCCTAGTTGGCTCGATCTTCTGGTCGATCAACTCCTGGATCGACCGGCCATGCTCGATCTGCTGCTCGATCACTGGTCCTTAGCATATTTCCGAGCTCCCACGAACTGCTACATCAGCCTCCACACGCCCACGAACCTCCATGACTCCAAAGCAGCCAGAAACAACCTGAATGTGATGCAAAATGCAAGGAAAATGCATATGCTGATGCAAGAATGCTCTAGGACCTTAAGTGATTCAATTTAACCTAAAACATGATACAAATGCATGAAAAACTAACTAATGAGTATGCAAAATGTATGCAATATGCAATAACATCACCGGACCGCATCCAAAACCCCCATTGGTACTACTCCTTTCACTCTTCTATACAGCAAGACGTGTCACCTTCCGGTTGAGTTGGAGCATAGGGCACTATGGGCAGTGAAGCAGCTCAACTACAACCTCAAGACAGCTCAAGAGAACCGGGTTATCCAGCTACATGAGCTAGATGAGCTACGGTTGGAGGCATATGACAGTGCTAAGATCTTCAAGGACCGGACTAAGGCTGTTCATGACAAGAAGGTGGTTCACAAGGAGTTAAGAGAAGGCAGTCTGGTGCTACTCTATGACTCGAGGGTGAAGCTGTTCCCGGGCAAGCTCAAATCAAGGTGGTGTGGACCGTTTGAGATCAAAGAGGTTCTTCCCTACAGAGCAGTTACATTGGTTAGCAAGAGTGGCAATGCTTTCACGGTTAACGGGCACAGAGTGAAGCCCTACCTGGCGAGTGATTGCAGCAAGGAGAGCACATCCGTGCTTCTGCAAGACCCCCTCAGGCCTAAACCAATTAAAGTCTAGCTAAAGACGTTAAAGAAAGCGCACTTGAGAGGCATTCCTATGTCTATCTTGTACATATCTTTGCTTTATTTATACTTCTGTTTTATGCTTTTAATGTTTAAGTGTGTAGGTGAATGGATAAGGGATTGTTAGGGGCGATCTTCGAGTCCAAAAGAGGCGAGGATGGCTAAGTATATGCTAGAGATCGAGTGCTAGATCTACTAATCCTGACTCGATCTTTACTAGATTGAGTCAGTGAATCGAGAGGAGTTAGTCGATCTAGACGAGATCGAGTAGACAAATCGAGTGGAACGGTCGATCACGAGAGGATAAACACTCTATACGTTTAGCTTGAAAATCAAACGAGGAGTAGATCGACCGAGTCACTCGATTCTCAAAGATAGATCGAATAGTCTACTCGATCTGCCACTGGATCTAAGCCAAATCGACCCCCAAATCGATCATGTGGCTCGATCCAAGGAGTAGAGCCGAGTTGACCAAAAGTCAAGGAACGAGAGGGTCAGTCGATCTAAGACTCGATGCAAGTTGAATCGAGTCCCTGATCAATCAAACCTCTCGATCCAAGCCATTATGGGAATGAGATCGAGTCCTAGATCGACCAAATTGACTCGATCTCATGGCGAGGTAAAAATTTCTTTTCCCTCTTTTCTTATTTCCTTCCTGTTTTTAAATTCAAATCTTGGTCAAGGCAGGAATCTTTGACCATGAAAGATGTGCCTTGACCAAGCTTTTTGTCAGAAACCACTAGCTTGCCCACAGTTTTAGATTCTTTGTTGGCTTTTATATTTTCAAACACACACTCTCTCATTATTTGTGTTTCGAGATTTCTAAAGCAAAGAGAGAGTGTGATTTTTCTTTTGTAAAGGCTAACAGCATCTTCTTTCAAAACTTTGCAAAGGTATTTTCGGGTCTTTGTTTTAAATCTTTTAGAAAAATTCATTTTCTTTGCATTGTTTGAATAATAGATGTTAGGGGTTTAGCGAATTTTTAAAACTAGCTAGATACTAGGAAAAATTCTAGATTTGATTCTGTCTGTAGATTTATTTCTCTACTATCTTGCTAGAATTTTTATAAATTCCCCAAAAATCTAGGGTATTAGTTATAACTTTTTCTTTCTTGCTTGCTCCTTCTCTCAATATTCGCCGCGTTTGCTCATTATCTTGCTTGAGAATCTTGTTTCAAGTACTATGGCCCCCAAAAGAACAAGAGAAAAGACAGCACAGAAGGAGAAGGTCAAGAAGTGGTGGTTCAGGAGAGGGTCAGATGGTCTAAAGAGGAAAAGCAAGCCAAGAAGAGGCTAGAGAGGCTTTGGTTCGAACCAACAATGTTTGCAGATAGGGGTTTGCTGTATAAGATGGGTATTTTGGGAGATTTTGATCAACTCCTCAAGAACATAGGGCTCAGGTGCCTGTCACGGATGGAATGCCCAACCTTTCCCAAAGTGACAATCGATTTCCTAGCCAGTTTGGAGTTTGCATACGAGACCCCGAGCATCCCTACTCCTTCTCAAGGCCACATCTCCTTCAAGATCAAGCGTCAGGCCTTTCGACTCTCAATCCCTGAGCTTTGTCAAGCATATGGCCTCAATGCTGCTGCCACCAAAGTTGAGTTCCCCTCTTTCACTCAAGCAAACGATCTGTAGGACCTCATCAGCAACGATGACTACAAGGCGAATACCGCGAAGATCAATAGAGTGAGGAGTCCGGTGCTGAGATACACGCTCAAGCTGATTGCCAACACCATCAGTGGACGGTCAGTAGCCCCAGCGGTCACCAAGACCGAGCTTTGCATCCTATACCGAGGCGTGCATCACCTCGTGTGTGATCCTAAGGAGAATGACGAGCCAATGAAGGGTCATCTCCATGAACTTGCCTAGCCCCATTCCTTTGAAAATGGCTTGGGAATCTTCATCTATACCCAGAGTCTTCATGGTGAAGACACACGGGTATCTTGTGGCCACGAATGTGCATTTGTTGAAGAGTTCCATGAACTCTCTTGATGTTGGTTCTTTGTTGGGAATTTCTTCAACAGCCTTATTCTCCACTCTCCTCTTTCCTCCACTATTCTCTTGATGTTAGTTATTTGTTTTGGCCTTGCTTCTATCAGCCTTATTCTCCACTATCCTCTTTCCAGCAGCCTTTGAAGACTGCCCTTCAGCAACTTTCTTTCCCTTGTCTCTTGTTGAAGGGCAGGAGCCTTCTTCTTCCCTTGAACCATTGTGGTAGCAACTTCCTTTGTTCTCCCCATGGTACTTACAAGAACAAATCTTGAAAAAAAAATAAGCACAAGAGCATTGGATGAAGAACAATGGTTTTAAAGTTCATTTGATCCTAGCACGGTGGTTCTAACAAAGTGGAAAGATGATAATGCATGATGAACACAAAGCATAGCAAGACAGTGGATGGTGAATAATAATCAGCTCTAACATTATAATTTGCTAAACAATAAAAATCCACCATGCAAGAATTAAAATAATGTTCACAACTAAGCACATATAGTTCAAATGACACATGATTTAAAATGAACAAACAATTTTCCACCATGAAGAGCAAGATGTAAATAGTTTAGAAGAAAATAATAAAAGAGAGAAGGTTCAAGAAATATTGAGTTTACTGTGAATGAGATGAAAAATGAGAGGCGTGAAGAGAGAAGAGATCAAATGTGGTTTTTATAGAACAAGCGAGGCAACAAAGAATCCTTGGGAGTGGGAGACAAAAGACAAACTGCTCAGGAGAGGGCCAGAAAGGCAGAGGATGAGCCAAAAATTTAAATTAAAACTCCCTTGGAGCCAAGCCTAGAAGAGGGAAAGTTTTTGAAATTCAAAGGACTTACCTTGACAGCTCGACATTGATGCACGACATCTGATCCTCTCCTCTCGGGCAAAAGATGTCGCCCGACACGGATGGTTAACATCAGGATATCGAGCTTGGTAGCTCGACATTAATGAACGACATAAGTTCCTCTCCTCTTGAGCCGTTTATGTTGCACAACATCACTGGTTGACATCAATCGCCCTTTCCTCCAAACTTGCATGTCGCATGACATGGGTGCACGACACGCTCAAACCTCCTCTCGGGTCATTTATGCCGTGCGACAACCATGCACAACATTCTGCTCCAAGTCACTTTTCTCCCCATGTCAAGCTTGGTAGCTCGGCATCTATGCACGACATCAGCTATGTCGAGCTTGGTAAGCCCCATATCTCAGCTCGACATCAGCCAAAAACATGTCTATTTGGTTTGCAAACCAACCTTTCATCACCTTTGCCTTACACCAGCTTCTAAGGACAATGAAAATGCATAAACATAAACTAAAAAGCATAAATATGTACAAGGATACCATGGGACTACCTCCCAAGTGTGCTTGTTTAGAATCACTTAGCATGAATTTTGTTGGCTCTTTAGTTGGTGTGAGAAGTGATATCCCTTGTATTTACACCATTTAGGACTGCATTTAGTACATATTTTGGTCCTCTTTTGCATGTTTTCCCTTAGCCTTTGTCCTATTTTTTTCTCCTATTAGACTTAGGTTGCATTTAGAGTATAGTTTGCATTTTCTTTGCATTTTGGATGTTTTTAAGTGCTTTTGGAGCTAAAAGGAGCTTGGAGGAGTTTTGGGGATGATCCAGGATGCTGTCTGGGCAAAAGGGAGCATGAAGGATCAAAGCAGATAATCGCTACAGAAGTTTTTTGTCAGAGCACGGTGAACATCAGTCAAGGATGACCGATACAGAGCAGTATCGATCACCAGTATCGGTCAAGGATTAACATCCTTTCCTTTTGTGATTTGGTGTTAAACATGAGTATTAGTGTGTAGTTATCTTAGAGTTTCTAGATGTGGTAGATTAGGGGTATTTAAGACTTGATTAAGGCTTGTTAAGTGTTTCAGTTTATGGGTTCCTCTCTATTTATCTGATATTCATGCTAGATTAGTCTTGATCAAACTTATCTAGGTTGTTAGATTTCTCTTATGCCCACCAAGTGTTTGATGAAATGCTGATCTTGTTTAATAGAGGATTTGCTGCCATTGGTTCAAGAGATTGACTGTTTGAGGAGCATTTTGACTTGAATAGAGTTGTTTACTTTTGCTTGATTGATGTTTTAGCACTAATGAGAGTTAGTTCTTGTTAAGATGTTTAGCAAAGGGCTATTTGCCAAGAGATTGGATCTAGCTAGCTTAATTGTGAACTCTATGTCTAGGAATCACCATTGCTTGCTTGATCGATGTAGTTTTGAACAGCCTTAGTTAGTGTCTGAAATTCCCCAAAGTCAATAACCACATCTAGGAATTTGCCTTTCTCTTATTTGAATCTCGGATTTGCTCTGTTTTGCTCTGTTTTGCTCTGTTTTTCTTGCTTAAATCTGCTTAGTTTGCTTTTGTTTTCACTTTCTTTGTTGATTGATCACACTAGGTTGTTAGAACAGTTGCCTAGGCAACAAAAACCTTTTCCTGCTTGCTTGACTTAGAGATTCCACTGTCAACTCTTCTGTTTTCAACTGTTCCCAATTGGATTGACATTAAAACCCATACTACAACTGACAAGTACAATGAGTGATTGACAACAAGTCAGAAAAACACTTGTATCAATTTGGGGCTGTTGCCATTTGGGATCTAAGTTTGATTCATTAGTTTGTAGAATCTTTAAGATCAAGCTTTTACTTTTCTTTGGCTACTAATTCTCTTTGACTCTCATTTCTGTCTTTCAGGTATATGAACTTGAGATCCAAAGGTTCAAGCAATCTTGTGGACTTCATAGACAACATCAATCTCCTGGATAGAGGACAGAGAGCAGGGTGACAACAAGAAAGGCAGCAACACTTGCAAAGACTTGGTATGAACAATCACGATCCACTCATGGATGATATCAGATTTCAGGGTCCTCCAGGAGCTACAGGCGCTCAGGGTATACAAGGACATCAAGGTGTTCAAGGCTTACAGGGTGAGCAAGGACCAAGAGTCGCTGCACAAGCTCCAAGAGCAGCTAGACCTATTGGCGCTGGTGATGTACCAAATGCCTACAACAACAAGACAGGCATTATTCCACCAGCAGTCCAAAACAACAACTTTGAAATCAAGTCTGGATTGATTTCAATGGTTTAGAGCAGCAAATTCCATTGGTTACCACTTGAAGACCCTCTAGATCATCTGGATAATTTTGATAGGCTGTGCTCACTAACAAAGATAAATGGAGTAAGTGAAGATGGCTTCAAGCTCAGTTTGTTTCCTTTCTCACTTGGAGACAAAGCACACCAATGGGAGAAGAACCTTCCCCAAGGAAGTATCACCAGCTGGGATGAGTGCAAGAAAGCCTTTCTAGCAAAGTTCTTCTCCACTTCAAGAACTGCTAGAATAAGGAATGAGATTTAAGGGTTTGCACAGAGGAACAATGAAAGCTTTGGAGAAGCTTGTGAGAGATTCAAGGGCTACACACTGCAATGCCCTCATCATGGCTTCTCACAAGCCTCTTTGCTATCCTCTCTCTACAGAGGAGCCTTGCCTAAGATAAGAATGCTTCTGGACACAGCATCAAATGGGAACTTCCTGTCAAAAGATGTGGATGAAGGTTTGGAGTTAGTAGAGAATTTGGCTCAGTCTGATGGAAACTACAGTGAGGAGTTTGACAGAGCACCAAGGAGTGCAAAGGATGAGTTAGAGTCTAGCAAGGAAGAAATCAAGTCTCTACATGAGAAGCTGGAGTTGTTGCTAAGGGAAAAGAAAGGGGTTCACTTTGTGGGAGACATGGTTCAGCTTGATGATCAGGACCAATGCCAAGTTGAGGAGATGAACTATTTGGGAAACCAAGGTGGTTACAACAACTATGGGAACTACAGACCAAATCCTAACTTGTCTTACAGGAGTAACAATGTTGCAAACCCACAAGATCAGGTTTACCCTCAACAGCAACAGCAAGCTGCCCCAAGACCTTTTGTTCCCTACAACAATCAAGCTTTTCAGCAGAGGAACAACAACTATCAGCCTAGAGCGCCCTAAAACCCTCCAGGATTCAATGCCCAAGCTCAAGGACAAGCTTCCTCTAGCTCTCAAGACATTGAACTCAAGACCCTCATGCAACAAAGAATCAACACTCAAGTCACCACAACCTTGGAAATGAACAAGAAGTTTGCAGAGGTCCACAACAAAATTGATTCAGTGCATGTAGAGCTCACCAACAAGTTTGATGGATTGGCTGCAAGAGTCAAAACACTGGAGAACAACAATGGCATAGCTGGTCCCAAGCCACAAGGACAATTTTCTGGAAAACCAGAAGCTAACCTAAAGGAGTTCTGCAATGCTATTGTCCTAGAGGAAGAAAGCTACTGAGCTGAATAAGAAGCTATCATTAAAGAGTTCCTCTACTTGTTCACTGAGGACACTGAACCTCTAAGTGGATACTAACAAAGGGGAGCTGGTTTTGCAACCAAGGGTCTCTAAGAAGGGAGAGTTCATGTTCAAGCTTCAGCAAGAGGGGAAGACTATGCCTTTTGGAGATGGGGAAGAGTTCTTAGAAATTGAAAATGACCAAGGAGCTGTAGAAGAAGGACCCTTTGGAGATGGGGAAACTCAGATGATAAAGAGTGGTGGGCGCCACATGAAGTTGTTGATAACAGAAAGGACTACTTGGTGGAAGCTGCTGATGATAAGGAGAAACCTCAAACAGCTACTCTTCCTGTCTATCAACCAACAATCCCTTTTCCAGGAAGGTTCAAGGAACAGCTAGTTCAGAAATATGAAACCCTCTATGCTGCTCAGATGTAATTGAGAGGTTTGAATGGCGAAGAAGAACTTGAGAAGGGTGAAGGCTGGAACACCTGAGGTTAAGGAGCTCACTATCAAGAAACTTGGAGGTCCAGGATGTTTTACTCTCCCATGTGAGCTTAATGGGTAGACCTTCAAAAGCTGTCTTTGTGACCTTGAAGCAAGTATCAACCTTCTCCCATCCTCTACTGCTAAAGCTCTTGGCTACACTCAACTTCAGGAGAGTAATGTATCCCTTACTATAGCTGATGGGACAGTGAAGAAACCACTTGGGAGTCTCAAGGATGTGCCAATGATGATAGAAGGAGTAACCATTCCCACTGATTTCCTGGTACTTGATGTGGAAGGCCATATAAAGAATGCTATCATTCTAGGAAGACCTTTCCTGGCCTCAGCGGGAGCAGTGTTTAATGCCAAGGAATGCACAATTGAGCTGAAACTGACCAAGAAGAAGGTTCTTAGGTTTGACTCCAAGGGGAATAAGCTGGAAAATGAGCAAGCCTTCTCAATGGACATCAAGAAGCTGAAGCAGATTGGTAAACATTGGCCAGAGTTTGAAGGCTACCAAGGAGAGAGTTTTGATGGCTGCTGCTTAGTCAAGTTGTTTGAAGACGCCACTGAAAAGGAGGTCCTTGAAGTGGGTAGTTACAAGAATCTGAATGAGATCAAGTTGGATACTAACAAAGGGGAGCTGGTTTTGCAACCAAGGGTCTCTAAGAAGGGAGATTTCATCTTCAAGCTTCAGCAAGAGGGGAAGACTATGCCTTTTGGAGATGGGGAAGAGTTCTTAGAAATTGAAAATGACCAAGGAGCTGTAGAAGAAGGACCCTTTGGAGATGGGGAAACTCAGATGATAAAGAGTGGTGGGCGCCACATGAAGTTGTTGATAACAGAAAGGACTACTTGGTGGAAGCTGCTGATGATAAGGAGAAACCTCAAACAGCTACTCTTCCTGTCTATCAACCAACAATCCCTTTTCCAGGAAGGTTCAAGGAACAGCTAGTTCAGAAATATGAAACCCTCTATGCTGCTCAGATGGAATTGAGAGGTTTGAAAGGCGAAGAAGAACTTGAGAAGGGTGAGGCTGGAACACCTGAGGTTAAGGAGCTCACTATCAAGAAACTTGGAGGTCCAGGATGTTTTACTCTCCCATGTGAGCTTAAGGGGTAGACATTCAAAAGCTGTCTTTGTGACCTTGAAGCAAGTATCAACCTTCTCCCATCCTCTACTGCTAAAGCTCTTGGCTACACTCAACTTCAGGAGAGTAATGTATCCCTTACTATAGCTGATGGGACAGTGAAGAAACCACTTGGGAGTCTCAAGGATGTGCCAATGATGATAGAAGGAGTAACCATTCCCACTGATTTCCTGGTACTTGATGTGGAAGGCCATATAAAGAATGCTATCATTCTAGGAAGACCTTTCCTGGCCTCAGCGGGAGCAGTGTTTAATGCCAAGGAATGCTCAATTGAGCTGAAACTGACCAAGAAGAAGGTTCTTAGGTTTGACTCCAAGGGGAATAAGCTGGAAAATGAGCAAGCCTTCTCAATGGACATCAAGAAGCTGAAGCAGATTGGTAAACATTGGCCAGAGTTTGAAGGCTACCAAGGAGAGAGTTTTGATGGCTGCTGCTTAGTCAAGTTGTTTGAAGACGCCACTGAAAAGGAGGTCCTTGAAGTGGGTAGTTACAAGAATCTGAATGAGATCAAGTTGGATACTAACAAAGGGGAGCTGGTTTTGCAACCAAGGGTCTCTAAGAAGGGAGATTTCATCTTCAAGCTTCAGCAAGAGGGGAAGACTATGCCTTTTGGAGATGGGGAAGAGTTCTTAGAAATTGAAAATGACCAAGGAGCTGTAGAAGAAGGACCCTTTGGAGATGAGGAAACTCAGATGATAAAGAGTGGTGGGCGCCACATGAAGTTGTTGATAACAGAAAGGACTACTTGGTGGAAGCTGCTGATGATAAGGAGAAACCTCAAACAGCTACTCTTCCTGTCTATCAACCAACAATCCCTTTTCCAGGAAGGTTCAAGGAACAGCTAGTTCAGAAATATGAAACCCTCTATGCTGCTCAGATGGAATTGAGAGGTTTGAATGGCGAAGAAGAACTTGAGAAGGGTGAAGGCTGGAACACCTGAGGTTAAGGAGCTCACTATCAAGAAACTTGGAGGTCCAGGATGTTTTACTCTCCCATGTGAGCTTAAGGGGTAGACATTCAAAAGCTGTCTTTGTGACCTTGAAGCAAGTATCAACCTTCTCCCATCCTCTACTGCTAAAGCTCTTGGCTACACTCAACTTCAGGAGAGTAATGTATCCCTTACTATAGCTGATGGGACAGTGAAGAAACCACTTGGGAGTCTCAAGGATGTGCCAATGATGATAGAAGGAGTAACCATTCCCACTGATTTCCTGGTACTTGATGTGGAAGGCCATATAAAGAATGCTATCATTCTAGGAAGACCTTTCCTGGCCTCAGCGGGAGCAGTGTTTGATGCCAAGGAATGCACAATTGACCTGAAACTGACCAAGAAGAAGGTTCTTAGGTTTGACTCCAAGGGGAATAAGCTGGAAAATGAGCAAGCCTTCTCAATGGACATCAAGAAGCTGAAGCAGCTTGGTAAACATTGGCCAGTGTTTGAAGGCTACCAAGGAGAGAGTTTTGATGGCTGCTGCTTAGTCAAGTTGTTTGAAGACGCCACTGAAAAGGAGGTCCTTGAAGTGGGTAGTTACAAGAATCTGAATGAGATCAAGTTGGATACTAACAAAGGGGAGCTGGTTTTGCAACCAAGGGTCTCTAGGAAGGGAGAGTTCATCTTCAAGCTTCAGCAAGAGGGGAAGACTATGCCTTTTGCCAAGATCAAGATGAATGGAGTTTCTGCTAGACTCGAAAGGAGCAAGCCACCACAAAGGAGTTCCAAGACTCCTTCTCCTCACCTCAACTAAAGAGGTACTCAAAGTCAAGCTTAGTGACTTTAAACAAGCACACTTGGGAGGTAGTCCCATGGTATCCTTTTGTATATATTATGCTTTCTAGATTATCTTTTATGCTTTGTTTTAGTGTATAGAAACAGGATTTCGAACTGGGGTTTGAGAAAGTCTGAAGGGGACAAAGAACAGGTGTATTCTGGCTGATATCGATCATTTGTATCGGTCATGACAGACCGATACACAGATTTTTGATAAACGTTTTCTCAAGCGAGGGTTATGATACAGAGAGGTTATCAAACTCTAATGCAAGCAATGTCGTAGTATAGCAAGCAAGAGAGAGTCAATCCACTTCTAGGAGATAGAGAATGCACAGAGAATGCAAGGACAAAAGCAAATCTAAGCAAAATGAGACAGTTTATGAGAAAATATCAAAGAACTAGATGCAGCAACCTAAACAGAGTGAAACCTATTTTAAAAATACTAGAAAGAAAGCAACTACCACGAGAAACAAACGGATTAATTAAAGGAAAGAGCTTCGAATTATTAAAATTCGACTAGTGGATCGACCTAGAGATCGACCACTAGATCGAGCAGTAACAATCGATCTCGTCTAAAAACTTAAGAACAGTAAAGCTAATGACCAGGATGCTATCAGATATCAAGCGAAAGATGAAATGAGACGTAAAGATGCTAAAAGAAAGGGCCTAGGGTTGAGATTCATGGTTAGGGGTTTCAAAGGTTCGACCTTGGGTTTGAAACTTTAGATCGACTCACTTGGTGAGGATCTCTAAGCCTTGAAAACAATACAAGATCTATCCGTGGCTTTCGGTATAGATCACTCTTTCATCCTCTCCTCCAAACCCATGGCTTTTGGTGGAAAGAGAGGTCGAAAGGCAAGGAAAATAGATTTCAAGTAAATGGCTTAACTAGTTCCCCAAACTTCCATGGCTTTTGGGAAGGGGTAACTAGTCTCTAAGGTGTGATCTTCCGAGATTCCTGGATCCTGTCAAGGTAAGGAACCTCTCGGATCATGAAGCTCTTGGCGTGAGAGTCTTCAAGCATTAAGATCTCAACACCTTAGAAGAGATAGCCTTTGAAAACATTTAGAAAAACAAACCAAGATCGAAACCCTTTTGACCCCTTAATCCTCTCAACCCCGAACCCAAAGTAAACTACTCGCTACACATAGAGTAAATCAAGCAAAGCATATGAAACGAGACGATAAACATGAAAGGAAAACTGGAATAAACAGAAACGATTCGAATACAAAAGCTTAAGAGAACAACGAGTTTCAACAATGGTGTTCTTCACGAAAACGAGAGAGAAAACATAAAGAAAAGGATAAGGATCTAAAAGTTATCGAAAAAGGACGTCGCCGCCTTGCCCAAAATGCCCAAACAAGCCAATTGTCCCCCCTTCGCTAGCAGCCAAAAAAGGTTGAAAGGACAGAGATCGACTCCAAGATCGAGTGGTTCTCTCGATCATATCCGGGCATCGTGTCTTCGGCTCGATCCGGGTCTCGATCATCATCGGCGAATCGAGTGTTGCATCCGATCTCGGTATCGATCTTCGGCTTGATCGAGTGGTGTACTCGATCTGACTCTCGCTCTTCATGGCGTCATTTACGTCCATACCGATTGATCGATTGCTTCACTCGATCTCCGTCTCGATCATTCTCCTTGGATCGCCTAGTTGCCTCGATCTTCTGGTCGATCAACTCCTAGATCGACCGGCCATGCTCGATTTGCTACCCGATCTCTGGTCCTTAGCATATTTCCGAGCTCCCACGAACTGCTACATCAGCTTCAACACGTCCACGAACCTCCACGACTCCAAAGCAGCCAGAAACAACTTGAATGTGATGCAAAATGCAAGGAAAATGCGTATGTTGATGCAAGAATGCTCTAGGACCCTAAGTGATGCAATCTAACCTAAAATGTGATACAAATGCATGAAAAGCTAACTAATGAGTATGCAAAATGTATGCAATATGCAATAACATCAACTTCCCCAAACTTACTTCTTGCTTGCCCTCAAGCAACAAAAAATAAGTAAGGAAGAGAGGTTTTTTTTTTTTTAGAAAAAATGAATGGGGTTTTAAACTTTTTGCAAAGGTGCCTTTCAAATGAATAATCTCAATGTCCTAGTTAACAGTTCTAAAATGCTATGCTTACACTCATACTCCAAAGAACTTAGCCATACTCATCACACAAAGAAATTCAAATCATGACTCTCCTATTCCTAACAATCAAAGAAACTCATCCTTTAACATTCATTAACATTCGAACCATGAATCAAAATTATGCACTTTAAAGCAAAACACATTTGGCTAAGGGTTATGGTTATGAGCATAGAATGATCTCATTTGAAAAGGGTTTATAAATAGATTAAGGGTTTCTCTCGAAAATGGTTGAACTTGTGCATAATGCTAAAGGCAAAGACAATTTATGCATACATGATTAGATTCTCATCTATCCATGTAAACTATCAAATGATCCTATAGCCCTCTCATTTAAGAAATTTTATCCTCACTCACCACTTAAGAGTCTACCCTTTCCTTCACAAATTTAGCAATCCCCAATTCAAAATAAAGACATTTTAAACTTTTAGGCTAGTGAAAAGGTTTTGAAAAATACTTTTGCTCTTTAGAAATTTCTTATTGGTAGCTCTCTTATTATTTTTTTTTCTTTTATTTTTTTCTTTATTTGGCACTTAGGCTCTTTTTTATTTCTTTTTCTTTTCTTTTCTCTCTTTTTTTTTTATTTTATTATGGAGAGCTACCTCCTGAAATTAGAGCATACTTAGTTTTTAAAAACAACCTTTCACTTAAAACCTCATTTCTTTCCTTAAAACACAAACTCTTTGAAACCGAAAACAAATAGACAAGAAAGCAACCCCAATGATCCCCCAAACTTATCCTAAGCCTATACCTAGCTTCAAAATGCAAAGCTAGCAACAGTATGAAAACCAAATCATGTCGCCTAAACCTAACACTTTATGCCAAGTTCAAACCGAAAGGAAGGCCTCACAAAGATGTCACACAAGAACATTTGGCCTCAAAGGAGGGTAAGGTTCAAGGAGGGAGTACTACTTAGGCTCACAAAGAGTGGTAAAAAGGAAGAAGAGAGCCTAAATATTTTAAAACCATGTGTTCATTTTCAAAGGCATAAGAATGATAATTAGAATTTCAAATTAAGGTTTTCACTTATTAGAATGAGTTTCAAATCATGAGAGTTCAATTCAAGCCACGAAAATCCTAACAAGTGATCCAAGCATGGTAAGAACTTACTTTCAAAGCATAGACAAAGCATTAGAGAACTACTAACTAGGGTATTGAAACAATTCATAAGTAAAAACACCTTTGTAAGAAATTCTAACCCCTTATGCAAAATGCAAACAACCTAGGTGATATGAGAAACTCTAGACTCAATCCTAACATGTTTTAAAAAGATGAATGCAACTACATGAATCTTTGAAAAAAATTTAAAAATTTTACCAATTTTTCATGAACTAAGACTCAAGGATGCTAAGGGAAAATAAGATCAAAGAACACAAGTCAAATCACACATATACTCCCCCAAACTTGCTTGACACCGTCCCAGTGGCAAACTCATCCGAAGGAGCATCAAAACACAATGCAAGAAACAAATATGAGCGGTTATATACAATGGAAGAAGGTTGTTTACCTCTGGTCTAGGCTCGGCTGGAACTTGAGGATGTTCCAGAGGAGCTAGAGATCGTTGCTTTGCCTTTGTCAGCTGGTTCTTGGAGGGAGTGGCGCGCGAGCTGAATGTTGTCTCCTTGGGTCTCGCGGATAACAACTCCTCCGGTTGAGAGTCTTCTCTTCTTGGGTTGTTGCATCTCTTGACTTGCAGCTGGCTTAGGCGAGCTTCCCTGAAGTGCTTTAACTTTCTTCCCCAGCTTCTTCAGCATCTTGCCTTGCCACTTGTTAATCTTCCGTTGCATCTCCACAACTGATGCTAGGAACTTCTCGGTTTTTGTCCTCGGCTCAAAGTCTAGCTTGGGAAGTGTGTAAGCCTCGGGCATCTCGTCTTCCGTGCCTGGAGACTCTGACCTTTGACGCGGGGCAATGGCTGAAGCAGGCGGTCCTCCTAAAGGGGCAAAGCATTCTTCCTCCGTGGGCAAGAACTCGATGTTCCCAACACCAAGCAGTTCGGTTTCATCTTTGTTGGAGAGGATGCACACTCTCTTCTTGTCTTCATCATCTATGAAGAGGTAGGCGTAGAATCCTTCTGCTGGCGTGTGTCCCAAGCTGTCAGTATTCCTCATATACGCCTCGTCCATGAAAGCTCTAGTTGGGACGTGAGCAAAGTCATGAATGGGCACACCGACTTGCACAAACAGAGAAGTAAGGAAACCGCCAATGTAAGAGGAGGTTGCCTTGCACCGCAAGGCATAGGCCTTGTATTTCACCAAAGAAGCCGCGAGTACACAGCCGTAGTTCACTTCATCGCCGAGTTCATCCTCCATAGGCTCGTCGTTTGCATCCGGATCACACACCAAGTGCTTCACGCCTTGGAACAGGAAGCACAGCTCTGTCTTCGTGACGGTAGGGGCAACAGACCTTCCACTGAATATGTTGGCAATCAGCTTCAGAGTATACCTCAGCACCGGGCTCCTTACTCGCTTGATCTTGGCGGTGTTGGCCTTATAGTCTTCATTGCTGATCAGGTCCCAAAAGTCGTCGGCTTTCTTGAAGGCTGGGAACTCGACCTTCTATGCATCAGCGTTGAGACCGTAGGCTTGGCATAGCTCAGGGATGGAGAGTGTATAGGCTTGACGTCCAACTTTGAAGAAGAGGCGGCTTTGAGAAGGGACGGGTGCACTAGGATTCTCATACCGGAACTCCAAGGTGGCAAGGAAGTCTATTGTCACTTCAGGAATGGTTGGGCAATCCATTCGTGACAGACATCTTAAACCAATGTTCTTGAGGAGTTGGTCGAAGTCCCCAAGAATTCCTAGCTTAGACAAAAGCTCTCTATCAGCGAACTTGGTGGGGTCAAACCGGAGCCTCTCCAGCCGCTTCTTATCCCTCTTCTCATCCTTACTCCACCGGACCCTCTCTTGAGCTACCACTTCTTGTCCTTCTCCTTCTTGTGCTTGCTCCTCTCTTGTTCTCTTTGGGGCCATGGTTCCTGAAACAAATTCTAAAGAGATTGATAAGCACACGGCGGTTTGATGAGAATAAGAGAAGAGAAGGAGAGAATTTATAAAATGCTACCCTAGAATTTTTGGGAATAAATAAAAATCATAGCTAAATAAAAGGGAATCAAATCTTTAGATACTGAAAAATCTGGAATTTTTCCTTTTACTTAGCTAGTTTTAAAAATTCAAAACCGATCCTATATTCTAAAACAAGATCTTGCGTTATTAAAGGAGATTTTCTAAAATTAAACCATTAAATCTTTGAAAATACCTTTGCAAGAAATGCAGAATATATTTGCTAGCTTTTGAAAATTGAAACTCTCACTCTCTTTGTTTAAAATTCTCGAGCAAAACAGGGATGAGAGGGTGAGAGGTTGTTTGAAATATTTAAAGACTTAGCAAAACCAAAACAATGGGTAGTCAAAGTGGTTTCTTACAAAGTCTTGGTCAAGGCACATCTTTCATGGTCAAAGATGCTTGCCTTGACCAAGTTTTGAATTCAAAAGTTTGAGGGAAAAGAGTAAAGGAGGGAAAGAAAATGTTACCTCGGCATGAGATCGAGTCCATTTGGTCGATCTAGGACTCGATCTCATGCCCAAAATGGCTTAGATCGAGAGGGTTACTCGATTTGAGACTCGATTCAAGGTGAATCGAGTCCTGGATCGATTGGCTCTCTCGATCATTGAGATGTTGGCTCCTCGGTTTAGGCGAGTGTTCATTTCAGCGAACTTCTGGTTGGTAGAGGCTTGCCCTTGTATTAGCTGTTGAACATTGCTTGAACCGGATCAACTTATTGTTGCATCGGTTGTTGTTGCTGAGGTGCAAAACCCGGAGGGTAGTTAGGAGTATAACCCTTGTTGTGTTGTTGTTGCCCTTGGAAGTTGCTCTGCCCTTGACCTTGGAAACCACCACTCGGTTGAAAACCTTTGTTGTAAGGGATGAAAGGTTTAGCTTGCTGAGCAGGGTACACTTGATCTTTAGGGTTGGCTACGTTGGTGCTTCGGTAAGAGAGGTGGTTGTTCTGGTAGCCTTGGTTGTAGCCTTGTGACTTGTAGTTGTTCTGTCCAGCCACGCAATTTGCTTCTTCTTGGCTCAGCTCTAACTCCTCTTGGTTCTCATCAGCTTCACCAACAAAGTGAACATGCTTCTGATTGGCTAACACCAGCTTATCAATCTTCTCATGCAAAGATTTGAGCTCCTTCTTGTGAGACTCTAACTCTAATCCTCTTGGTGCACGGTCATAATCTTCAGCATAGTTTCCATCACTCAACGCTAAGTTTTCTATCAGCTTCATACCCTCTTCTACCTCCTGACCGAGGAAGTTCCCTTTGGTGATCTTTGGTGAAGCTCCACAGTATATGGTACTGAGTAGTGTCTCCTTGCTGAACCCGTGATGAGGACATTGGATCGTGTAATCTTTGAAACGCTCCATTGCCTCGTTGAATGTCTCGTTGTTCCTTTGAGTAAAACCGCTGATTTCGCTTCTCAACCGTGCTGTCCTGGTGCTTGAGAAGAACTTTGAGAGGAATGCCTTCTTACACTCAGCCCTTGATGTGATGGTGCCTTGTGGGAGGGTCTTCACCCCATGTCTAGCTTTGTCTCCGAGTGAAAAGGGGAAGAGACGCAGCTTGAAAGCATCTTCGGATATGCCACTGATCTTTATCATTCCACATACTTGCTCGAAATTGTCTAAATGCTCCAAGGGGTCTTCCATTGCTAAGCCGTGGAACTTGTTGTTTTGCACCATGGAGATGAAACCTGGCTTGATCTCAAAGTTATTGTTTTGTACCGGAGGAGGAGTGATCCCAAACCTATTGTGGTGGGTATTGGGAGCATCTCCGGCTCCTATGATCCTTGGGGGTCTAGCCGCGTGTTGGGGGGTTTCCATTGCCCCGTCCTGCTGGAGGAGGTCCTTCTGGATGCTCGTGTTCAGCCATATCTTCAAAGTTAACCAAACCGTGCTGAACAATCACCTCAAAAGCTCTTGTTTGCTCTCTGACTCTCCTTTGCCGTGAGTGACCAAGCTGATGAATGTTGTCTAAGAGTTGTAGAAGATTGTTGTCTCCCCTTGAACGAAGATTCATGTACCTGAAAACACACGTTTGAGAGTAGAAGTATTAGTAACTTGGAAAAGGTAAAGACTTAGTCTTTGCTAAGACCCAAATCTCTATGTTCTCTGAACAGTCCTAGAATGGCAACGGCGCCATTTGATAAACGTTTTCTCAAGCGAGGGTTATGATGCAGAGAGGTTATCAAACTCTAATGCAAGCAATGTCGTAGTATAGCAAGCAAGAGAGAGTCAATCCACTTCTAGGAGATAGAGAATGCACAGAGAATGCAAGGACTAACGCAAATCTAAGCAAAATGAGATAGTTTATGAGAAAATATCTAAGAACTAGATGCAGCAACCTAAACAGAGTGAAACCTAATTTAAAAATACTAGAAAGGAAGCAACTACCACGAGAAGCAAACGGATTAATTAAAGGAAAGAGCTTCGAATTATTAAAATTTGACTAGTGGATCAACCACGAGATCGACCACTAGATCGAGCAGTAACAATCGATCTCGTCTAAAAACTTAAGGACAGTAAAGCTAATGACCAGGATGCTATCAGATATCAAGCGAAAGATGAAATGAGACGTAAAGATGCTAAAAGAAAGGGCCTAGGGTTGAGATTCATGGTTAGGGGTTTCAAAGGTTCGACCTTGGGATTGAAACTTTAGATCGACTCACTTGGTGAGGATCTCTAAGCCTTGAAAACAAAACAAGATCTATCCATGGCTTTCGGTATAGATCACTCTTTCATCCTCTCCTCCAAACCCATGGCTTTTGGTGGAAAGAGAGGTCGAAAGGCAAGGAAAATAGATTTCAAGTAAATGGCTTAACTAGTCCCCCAAACTTCCATGGCTTTTGGGAAGGGGTAACTAGTCTCTAAGGTGTGATCTTCCAAGATTCCTGGATCCTGTCAAGGTAAGGAACCTCTCGGATCATGAAGCTCTTGGCGTGAGAGTCTTCAAGCATTAAGATCTCAACACCTTAGAAGAGACAGCCTTTGAAAACATTTAAAAAAACAAACCAAGATCGAAACCCTTTTGACCTGTTAATCCTCTCAACCCCAAACCCAAAGTAAACTACTCGCTACACATAGAGCAAATCAAGCAAAGCATATGAAACGAGACGATAAACATGAAAGGAAAACTGGAATAAACAGAAACGATTCGAATACAAAAGCTTAAGAGAAAAACGAGTTTCAACAATGGTGTTCTTCACGAAAACGAGAGAGAAAACATAAAGAAAAGGATAAGGATCTAAAAGTTATCGAAAAAGGACGTCGCCGCCTTGCCCAAAATGCCCAAACAAGCCAATGGTCCCCCCTTCGCTAGCAGCCAAAAACGGTTGAAAGGACAGAGATCAACTCCAAGATCGAGTGGTTCTCTCGATCATATCCGACCAGAAACAACCTGAATGTGATGCAAAATGCAAGGAAAATGCGTATGTTGATGCAAGAATGCTCTAGGACCCTAAGTGATGCAATCTAACCTAAAATGTGATACAAATGCATGAAAAGCTAACTAATGAGTATGCAAAATGTATGCAATATGCAATTACATCAATTTTCGGTCATCAGTATCGATCATGTTTGATCGATACCAGTGGAGCTAGTCTACACCAGTCAACATGTCGGTCACTTGTGATCGGTATGGAAAGAAGTTTGAAAGGAGGACACATTTTGGTCATTCACATCGATCAAACTTGATCGACATAAACTCACCGTGTTATTTTCGGTCCAGTGTATCGATCAGTGGTGATCAATGAGATTCTTGGAAACATATCGGTCACCAGTATCGAGCACTCATGACTGACATAATCACATTGGATGGATTTCGGTCAAGTGTGTCGATAAGTGATGACCGATATTAATCCCAGAAAGCACATCAGTCTCTAATATCGATCTCTCATGACCGATACTGCTATTTCGGCCAGTTATATCTGTCATGTGTGACCGATATTCCATCCGAGGTAAGTACCTCAACTTTCAAATTTTACCTCCTTTGGTTTGGAGCCAAGGGAGTTTAAATTTTCACATGGGATTCTTTCTGACCTATTTCTTAGCTTCTGAACACTTTTGTTTTTGTCCCCCACACTTTTGATTCCTTATGTTTCCTCACCAACTTTTGATTCCTTTGGTTTCCTCTCTTTTCTCTCTATTTAAGCAACAATTTCCTTCACTTCTCTTCACACTTCAACTCACACTTCTTCTCACCTAAAGCACGAAATTATTAGTTCTCTTTCTCTTTTATTGCTTTCTCTAAGTGTTCAAAGGCTCCACTAAAGGTCTGCTTCCTAAACTATCTCTCTTTACTCTTACTCTTTGCTTATGTTCAAAATCGCTTAGTAGATGTTTTTAAGAGCAAGTAGTGTTTAGTTTTAATTGTTGTGCTATGGTTTTGCAATTTGGGTTTGTTTTGAAATATCAAGCTAGATGTTGAAGTTCTGTTTAATGTCTATTTATCTCATTGCTTGTTTATCTTCATCCATTTGTAAGATCATCATCTCTTTTGCCTAAGAACCATTTTGCTAGAGTTTCATGCATAATTGTTTATCTTTTGTTCATCCTAGCTTATTTAGTTGCTAGATTTTGATCTCCTCTTGCTATGAAGAAGTTTAAGCTTGTTTTTAGGACTTGTTAGACTTTTCTTAGCATAAAGAATTTTTCCATTAAAAACTTTCAGCTATTTGGTTCTTCAGCTTTTATTCTTTAACTTACCTTTTTTCAAGCTCTGCTTCTGAAGGTACCATGGGAAGAACAAACATAGCTTCTGGGAAAAAGAGAAAAGCACCTCAGGAAGCACCAATCCAACCGAGAACTAAGAAAGATAAAGGAAAGGGCGCTGCTGCTGAGCAATCCTCCAAAGCCGCTGGAAAGAGACCAGTTGGAGATGAGGGAGCAAATCAATAAAAGAAGGGCAATGCTGCTAGGGAACTCATGGAGGGATTCAGTAGATTCACCTTCAAGCGAACAAGATACCCATGCACCTCCACAATGAAGGAGCTGGGATCTGTGAAGACTGCATCTGCACCTTTGAACAAATGGGGCTTACAAAGCTAATACAGCCTCTCCCATCCTATGAGCGCTTCACTCATCAATTCCTCTCCACCCTCAAGGTGGTTTATTATGAGAAGAGTGAGCTCCCTGACCATGATGGATGGATCTCTTTCAAGCTTGGAAAACAAAGGTTCACTATCACATTCCAAGAACTCTCTAGAGCGCTGGGGCTAAGCACCTACTTTCAAAGAGGGAAGAAGTTCTTAATCCATGAATCGCAGTACACAAGGTTTTGGGCGATAATTGGAGTAGGGGAATTCAGAGCTGGAGTTACAAGACACCAACACTTGAAGCATCTTGCAGTTATATATGCACAAAAGGTGCTTGCAAACACATTATTTGCATGGAAGGAAACCTCACACCTAACTGGCAAGGAGAGAGACTTCCTCTACAATGGATTGTACACCGGTCCAGGCACCAACAGAAGTTCAGTGTCCGTTGATCCACCAAGCAAGTTCCCATGCTTTGTACGACTGTTGATGGAGCAGCAGCAAACATACCAGGGCTGGGTTATCAACAAAGGAAGAAGGGAGAAGAATCCACAGCTGCACATTGGAGGAGTTGTGACAGCAATTCTCATAGCTTGTGATGTGAACCTTGAGGAGCATTCTGAAGATGCTCTCGATCCTATCTGGATAGATATGGAGTATCTGAAGAGAAGTCATTTTCTTGAGAAGAGTGTTCAGGGCAAGTATGTTTACCAATTCCTCAACAATCACTCAGAGCAAGTGAGAGTCCTTCTTCCAAACCCAAGGCTAACCTCCTTCACGACAAGGACAAACATCAACTTCAACTTGAGTGAGGAGGAGCTCTACACAGGCGGCCCTATTCCTAGCGAAGGAGAAGAAGACAGTGAAGAAGAAGAGCACACTGAAGAGATTGGAGAAGAAGAAGAAGAAGATCACCAATGGAATGCTACTGCTAGCGCTGAAGGCCAAGGAGGACCTATGAAGAAGATGAGCTTGAAGAAGAAGTGTTGAGCTACAGCTCAAAGCAGTTCCACTTCCAGCCCTATGAAGCCCCCAACCAAGGAAGCTCTTTGAGAGCAGCTCATGAGCACATCAACACACTTTAGAAGTGGTGCAAGTGGCGAGACACAGCCATCAAAGGGCTTATGAAGATGGTGGAAGGGAAGTTCAGGAAGAACAAGGCTACATCAGCAAAGACTTTCCACCACAACCACACCCATGAGCTCAACTCTCACCAAGAAGAGCAACTTCACCAAGCTGAGCCAACTGAAGAGGAGGAAGCTGTATGGAACCCCCATGGAAGACAATCATTCCATGCACAACCAAGTGACCAATGGGGGTACATGGGCACAACCAAGGGCCTCATCCTATGAGCCAAGAGCCCATGTTCCATCAGCTTGGGAGGCGCCAAACCCCAACCCCTCTGAAGTTCAGTAGACATGGCAATGGGGCACAGAAGGACTTCTTCACAAGGTGAGCAACTATGGTCAAGCTGGGTTCAACCACTTCAAGAAGCAGAGCATTCCACTCAAGTTTATGAGAGAAGGAAGAGGAGAGCTAGCAAGTCTCCTCGAACTTTAGGATCACCCCACCACTCCTACCATTAAACCAAGTACCACATCATTTCCATTGTTTTATACCATTGCATCTTTTTATTTCTGTAATATATTTTGTTTCTTCTCTCTTCCATTGCTTTCATTACACAAGAGACTGTGTAATTTAAGTGTGGGGGAGGGATTTGGGGTTTGACTGTGTGTTTTGTTTTCTTAGTTTTTCTTTTTCTTTTTACTTTGAGTCTTATGCATATCATGCATTCATGTAAGGCATAGAAAAGAACAAAAAAATCGAAAAATTTGAATTTTGTTTGCATTTTTGCAAACCAAAAAGAAAGCATGTAGTTGCATTTCATTCTTCTAGGATTGAGTCTAGAGTTGGCATATAGGTAGCATTGCATTTGCATAGGGCATTATGATGAATTTTTCTTGTAAAGTGCTTAGTGTTTAGAGATGATTTCAGTTTTTAAGTGCTTAGCTGTTTGATGCATCATATGATTGCTAGAAGTTAAGGCTGAACCATGCTTAGATTGCTAGATTTGGTCTTCTCATCTCATTCTGAAAGCATTTGTTCTCTGAAAATCAACTCTATCAACTTGAACTTTAATTTGGACTTTTAATTATCATGTCTTATGCATTGAAAAGTGTATTCATGGCTACCATATACATATTTGGATCATCTTTCTCCTTTGTACCACTCTTGTTGATCCAAATAGCTGATCCTCATAATTATGGGACAGTTACATCCTCACCGTTAGCCAAAACCTCCTTTTGAGCTTAAACACTATTGTGAGAGCTATGAGGCCTCTGCATTGCATTTTCGAATTTGTCTTGGCAAAAAGTGTTAGGAATAAGGCTGGCAATGATTAGCTCTCTTGTAGATGTCAGCTTGCTTCTTGAGCTTGATTGTAGGATAGGAGTTTTGGGGTTTAAAAGGGTAGTGTAAGTGGTTTGAACTTCATGTTTATATGTTTTGCAAGAAAAGGAAAAGATCTGAAATGGTAGAAAAGGGGAAGCAGTCTAGAATTGTGGTTAAGTAAAGGGAAGAAAAGCTCTAAGTACAAAGAAGAAAGGCGCCAGCAACAAAGCTCAGAAAGGGTCCAAAGAAGAAAAATCAGACCAGGAGCAATCTACCAAAGGTGATGAAGGTGCCAATACAACAAAGAAGAGTAAGTCCCAACCAAAAAGAAGCAACCACCCAAGCAAAAAGAAGAAGTTTCCCCAGCCATGAAGAAGGGTAAAGGGTAGAGTTTAGGAAAGGGTAGACTTAGAGTGTTCACTTTTGGGGTTTAGAAGAATTTAAGATTCATCTTTGGGTAGAAGGGAGCTTTGATTTGCATGCATAAGTGTGCTTTTACCTTTAGCATTTTTCCTATGATGAAGTTCTTTTCATTGAGTGATCCCTTTTGTATGATGACCTTTGCTAAAATGAGATCACTTTTTATCTCATGACCTTACCCTTTCAACCAAATGTCTTCACTTGATTTGCATAAGTGTGATTCATGTTCTGATCTTAATTGAATGTTAAAGAGTTGGTTGATTTGAGCATATGCCTAGGTTGAGATTTGAGATCATTTTAAAACATGATGAGCATGGCTAGGTTCTTTAAAGTATAGTTGATTATGTTTGCAACCTACAACTAGGCACTTAAGCATTGAAACCATCTCTTTATCTTTGTATTTTTGGAATCTGAATGCTCAACTTCAAACCTCAGTCTCCCATTTGTTCTTATTTGCTTGAGGACAAGCAAAAGGCAAGTGTAGGGTGTTGATATCCCTTGTATTTACACCATTTAGGACTGCATTTAGTATATATTTTGGTCCTCTTTTGTATGTTTTCCCTTAGCTTTTGTCCCATTTTCTTCTCCTTTTACACTTAAGTTGCATTTAGAGTATAGTTTGCATTTTCTTTACATTTTGGATGTTTTTAGGTGGTTTTGGAGCTAAAAGGAGCTTAGAAGAGTTTTGGGGATGATCTAGGATGCTGGCTGGACAAAAGGGAGCAAGAAGGATCAAAGCAGACAATCTCTGCAGAAGTTTTCGGTCAGAGCACGGTGAACATCGGCCAAGGATGACCGATACGGAGCAGTATCGATCACCAGTATCGGTCAAGGGTGACCGACACAAACACAACGAGTTGATTTCGGTCATATGTGTCGATCACTCCGGGCCGATGGGGAACCATATCGATCACTGAAGACCGATGTAACTGACCGATACTGACCCATCCTGAACCTATTTTAATTATGCTTTTGCCATCACTCTAGGGCTTCCTTCTCTAGGATATAAATAGCCTCTTTTTCCAGATTTTCGAAAAGTCTTGTCAATTTACTGTTCTTTAGCATTTTTTTTAAGTTTGTAAGACAAATCCTTTGCTTTGTTTAATATATTTGAGTATTTGACTTTAATCTTTCTTTATTCTCTCTTCTAATCATGATTAACATCTTTTTCCTTTGTGATTTGGTGTTAAACATGAGTATGAGCGAGTAGTTATCTTAGAGTTTCTAGATGTGGTAGATTATGGGAATTTAATACTTGATTAGGGCTTGTTAAGTGCTTCAGTTTATGGGTTCCTCTCTATTAATCTGTTATTCATGCTAGATTAGTCTTGATCAAACTTATCTAGGTTGTTAGCTTTCTCTTATGCCCACCAAGTGTTTGATGAAATGCTGATCTTGTTTAATAGAGGATTTGCTGCCCTTGGCTCAAGAGATTGACTGTTTGAGGAGCATTTTGACTTGAATAGATTTGTTTACTATTGCTTGCTTGATGTTTTAGCACTAATGAGAGTTAGTTCTTGTTAAGATGTTTAGCAAAGGGCTATTTGCCAAGAGATTGGATCTAGCTAGCTTTATTGTGAACTTTATGTCTAGGAATCACCATTGCTTGCTTACTTGCTTGATCAATGTAGTTTGTGTCTGAATTTCACCAAAGTCAATAACCACATCTACGAACTTGCCTTTCTCTTATTTGAATCTCGGATTTTCTCTGTTTTGCTATGTTTTTCTTGCTTAAATCTGCCTAGTTTGCTTTTGTTTTCATTTTCTTTGTTGATTGATCACACTAGGTTATTAGAACAGTTTCCTAGGCAACAAAAACCTTTTTCTGCTTGCTTGACTTAGAGATTCCACTCTCAACTCTTCTGTTTTCAACTGTTCCCAATTGGATTGACATTAAAACCCATACTACAACTGACTAGTACAATGGGTGATTGACAAGAAGTCAGAAAAACACTTGTATCAAGAAGGAGCAATGAAGCCCCTTGGTGGAACCTTCTCTTCAGTGGCTGTAGTTGATGCCTTATAGTCCTTCATGCTACCTTTCAGCCTCTTAGTGACACCACCAACATTAATCTTTTTAAGTGGCTGAGCCTTGCCCTTGCATTTCACCTTGCAACCAACTTTACCATTAGAGAGATAAGGCTTAAGGACTAACCCATCTTCAACAGGACCAAGTAGAATCTTATTTCCAATCATCATAGTATTCACTTTGAGGACCTCCTCTTCAGTGGTTTCACCAAACAGCTTGGGGAGACATAATTCATCAAAGCTTGCATCAACATAATCATCAAATGCAGGCCAATTCTTAGCAGGTCCCTTTTTCTTCTTCACTTCCATTGAGAAAGCATGTTCACTCTCTAGCTTGTTGCCTTTCAAGTCAAATTTTAGCACCTTGGTCTTGCTTAACCTTAGCTCAATGGTGCACTCTATAGCATCAAAAACTGCTCCAACAGTTGCCAAGAATGGCCTTCCTAAGGTTATAGGATTCCTTATCTTCCCTTTCACATTCATAACCAAAAAGTTTGTTGGAATCACTACACCTTCTATCCTCGTTGGTACATCCTTTAGAGCTCCAAGTGGTGTCTTGCCTGTACTATCAGCTATGGTTAGAGACACTTTGCTCTCTTGAAATGTGGTGTAGCGTAGAGCTTTGGCTGTTAAGGAAGGAAGCAGATTTATGCTTGCACCTAAATCACAAATGCAACTCTTGAAGGTCTTTCTTTTCAGCTCACAAGGAAGAGTGATATTACTGTATATTTTGTGTATTTTGCATGCATTTAAGATAGCTTCTCATGCATTCACCTTGCATATTAGGCTACTTTGCACCATTTTAGGTCCTAGAGCACTTTTACATTAGCATTCGCATTTTTTTGCATTTTGCATCATATTCAGGTTGTTTTCGGACGCTTTGGAGCTTGGAGGATTCGTGGACGTGCTGAGGCTCGTGAGGAAGCTCCTGGACACTTGGAGAATTCAGCTCGGCAAGCGAAGTACCCGAGATCAAAGTAGCGGATCGAGAAAGGTGGGTCAATCTAGATGTGATCGACCAGATGATCAAGTGCACCAAGTCGATTCAAGAGGAAGGATTGAGACCAAGATCGAGAGAGAAGATCGATCTGGAGTACAGACGTAAGTGACGCCATTCAGATCGAGAACCAGATCGAGCTTCCGACCCGATAAACACAAGATCGACTCAGAGATCGACCCAAGCCATCCAATCCAAGAGAAAGATCGAGAGCCAGATCGAGCTTCCAGGCCGATCCCAGACAAAAACCTTATCCGTCCAGCTGTCTTTGGCGGCTAGCGAAGGGGGGACCAGCTAACGGTTTAGCCATTTTTGGCAAAAGCAGCCATTCGCTTTTATTATCTTCATTCTGTCTTTTCTGTTTTCTCTCTAAGTTAGGCGATTCGCCATTGTTGAATACCTTAAGTTTTAGTTTTTGAACCCTTGAGTCTTTGAATATCAATCGAGTTTTTCCTTTAATTATGCGTAGCTTTCTGTTTATTGCTTTTGCTTCGATCTTAAACATGTGTAGTGAGTAGTCGTTTCAGGTTTGGGGTTGAGGAGATTCAAAAGGGTTGAAAGGGGTTAAAGCTTTGTGTTTTCTTGTTCTTCATGCCTTCTCTTCTAGGATCTTGGGATCTTAAAGCCTAGAGAGCCTCGAAAGAGGTTTCTATGATCTAAAGGCTGTCTTACCTTGACAGTATTCAGATGTCCTGGAAAACCAGATCCTAGAGGCTAATCCTTCCTTTCCCACATGCCATGGTTGTTTAGGGGATTAGCTAGGTCAATATTTGAAATCTGTGTTTCTTGCTCTTCGATCTCTTTTTCCACCAAACGCCATGGATTTGGAGAAGAGATTTAGGAAGTGAACCATGCCACACGCCATGGATGGTTCTTGTTTTGATTTCAAGGCCTAGAGAACCTCACAAAGTGAGTAGATCTAAATGTTTTCAAACCAAAGCTTAAAATATTGAGACCCGTGAATATGATCCTCGACCCTTAACCCTCTCTTTTTAGTGTTTTAAACCTCTGTTAATCATTCGCTTGTCATTTAGTTTGCATCCTGTTCGTTAGAAGTCATTTGCTTGAAGTTGTTTGTTAGATCGATCCATTCTGCTTGATCCATTGCTCGATCCTGTGGTCGATTCACTGGTCGATTTTTAGTTTTTAGTAGCTTTGCATTTTTAATCTTTTGCTTGTTCCTCGTGGTAGTTAACCCCCTTCCAGGGATTTCAAAATTGTTTTGCATTGCATTAGATCGTTGCATTTAGTTTTCCTTGAATTTACCAATCATTTTACTATTCTGCTTAGATTTGCTCATTCCCTTGCATTCTTAGTGTACTTCCTACTCCTAGGTGTGGATTGATACCTCACTTGCATGCTATACTACATCTCAGTGTTGCATTTGAGTTTGATAACCTCTCCTGCTTACAACGACTTAGTAAAAATTTGTTATCAAATGGCGCCGTTGCCATCTTAGGTTGCTAGGAAGCATTAAGAATTGGGGTTTAGTAAAGACTAAGCCTTTACTTTAAGCTTGGTTACTAACCTATTTTTCTTCAAACTTGTGTCTTTCAGGTACATGAATTTGCGTTCTAGGGGTGACAAAAACTTACTTACACCCCTAGACAATATTCATCAACTTGGCTACTCAAGAACAAGAAATGCAAGAGAGCAAGCTAGAGCTTTTGAGGAGATTGTTCAAGCCGGTTCACTAGACTTTGCAACAATGGCTGAGCAAGAGAATCCTGAGGAACCTCCACCAGCTCACGGTGCTGTAGGTAGGGGCAATGGAAACCCCATCCACGCGGCTAGACCCCCACAGATCATTGGTGCTGGAGATGCTCCTAATAAGCATCACAACCGCTTTGGGATCACTCCTCCACCAGTCCAAAACAATAACTTCGATATCAAGCCAAGGTTTGTTCAGATGCGTTTGTTTCCGTTTTCCCTCGGTGACAAAGCGCGACATTGGGAGAAGACTCTTCCCCAAGGCAGTATCACTTCTTGGGCTGACTGTAAGAAAGCTTTCCTCTCAAAATTTTTCTCAAGCTCTCGGACAGCAAGGTTGAGAAGTGAGATCAGTGGCTTCACTCAAAGACAGAATGAGTCATTCAGTGAGGCTATGAAGCGTTTCAATGATTATACTATAGCTTGTCTTCACCCTGGCTTCAGTGAAGAGACCCTCCTGAGTACCATATACCACAGAGCTCTTCCAAAGATCAAATTACTACTTGACATGGCAAGCAAAGGAAACGTCCTTGGCCAAGAAGTAGACGAGGGTATGGAGCTTATTGAGAACCTAGCATTGAGTGATGGGAACTATTGAGAGGATTACGACCGTGCTCTAAGAGGAGCTGATCTTGAAGCTAACAAAAAAGAAATGAAGTCTCTCCATGAGAAGATAGATAAGCTAATGCTTGCAAATCAAAAGCATGTACATTTGGTTGGGGAAGCTGCGGATATCTTGGATGAGCTAGAGCAATGCCAAGAAGAAGAAGCTAATTGGGTTGCTGGTCAAAACTACAACAAGCCACAAGGCTACTCTCAAGGCTACCAAGGCAACAACAATTTGTCTTACCGAAGCACAAACATGGAGAACCCTAAAGATCAGGTGTACCCTCCTCAGCAAGCAAAGCCATTCGTTCCATATAACAAGGGTTTTCAAGTGAATAACGGCTTTCATGGCTAGAGGCAAGTGAAATTCCAAGGTCAGCAGCAGCAGCAAGGCAACAAAACTTATACTCCTATGTTTCCTCCCGGCTTTGTTCCTCAACAACAACAAATGCAACCGCAACAACAAGATCCGGTCCAAGCCATGTTCCAGCAGTTGCATCAAGGTCAAGCTTCCACCAATCCGAAGTTTGCCGAGATGAACAACCGCCTTGACTCCTCTCTCACTGACGTGTCAACTCAGATTACAAACCTGAACCACAAGATCAAGCAGTTAGAGAAGGGAAAAGCTACTACAAGCGGTCAAAGCAGCTTATCGGGCAAGTGTGAACAGAATCCCAAGGAGTACGCCAATGCCATTACCTTGAGGAGTGGAAAAGAACTTCCTTCGCGACTTGCACCTAAAGACAATGAGGACATTGTGGTTCAAGAGGGGGAGGATAAGCTTTCAGCTGATGAAGAGATCAATTTTGATAATGTATGGATTGAGAGACCAAGGAAAGGTAAAGAGGTTGCAGTAGAGAAGAAAGTGGAGCAAGCTACTAAGGCGAAGGATGTTTATGTGCCTCCACCGTATGTGCCTAAGCTCTCTTTTACTGGCCGCTTCAAGAAACAACTTATAGAGAAGCCTAGATTCTTGTTTGAGAAGCATCTAAGAGATGTGGAGATCAAGCTTCCTCTCGGTGATTGCCTAGCTATGATGCCGAAGTGTGCTAAGTTCTTCAAAGACACCTTATAAAGAAGAACAAGGAGAGTAAAGAAGTCTTGTTGCTTAGTGAAGAGTGTAGCGCCATCATTCACAAGGAGATTGTTCCTAAGAAGCTAGGGGATCCAGGATCCTTCACCATTCCTTGTGCTTTGGGTCCATTGAAGTTCAAGAGCTGCTTATGCGATTTGGGTGCAAGTATCAATCTCATGCCCCATTCTATAGAAAAGAAGCTTGGTTTTACACAGTTCAAAGAGTGTAGGATCTCCCTTGTGTTAGAAGATAAAAGTGTGAGACTTCCAGTGGGTTTGCTAGAAGATCTTCCAGTGAGAATAAGCGATGTCAATGTACCAACTGACTTTTTTGTGCCTGAGATGGATGAGGAGCCTAAAGATCTGCTTATACTAGGAAGACCGTTCCTTGCAACCGCCGGAGCCATCATTGATGTCAAGAATGGGAAGATAGCCCTACACCTCGACAAAGACATAAAGCTGGATTTTGACATCAACGAGGTCCTTAAGAAGCCAACCATAGAAGGGCAAGCATTCTACATAGAGACCATGGATGCCTTGGCGGATGAATTGTTAGAAGAGCTCGCACAAGAGGATCACTTGAAGCTGGCATTAACTGGATCATCACTTGGATCAGAGGACTCAGGAGTACACTAACTCCTTGATTCTAGAAGAGTTGTCAAAGGAGATGAAGACGTGTGCCTTGAGATCGACCCCGAAATCGATGCATTTAATCGATCCAGAGGTCAGATCAGCAAGGGAATCGAGAACCTCACTCGATCCGAAGGTCAGCTCGGCAAGGAGATTTGCCGATCTAGAGGAGCAAACGAAATAAAGATCAAGAGAAGCAAATCGATCAGTTCATAGAACAAGACGGGGATTCGATCTCCTGCTCGATCCACATCAAATCGAGTAGGAGAATCAAGTGAAGCTGCTCGATTCAGACCAGAACGAGTGCAAGATCGACTCGAAAAATCGATCTCGGAGGGGACAACGGTTCAAGAAAGCAGTCTTTTGGGTCATGTCTTGGGTTCTATGGAGGCTACTGAGGATGGAAACGTCAACAAGAGCCACAAGGAGGACTGGAGCGAGCTGCTAGCCCCAAAGGTGGACCTAAAGGAGCTCTCAAAAGGGCTAAGGTATGCTTTCTTAGGGCTTAATGATACTTACCCTGTGATTGTGAATGAAAACTGAAGTGATGATGAGTTGCACTCGCTACTCAATGAGCTGAGAAAGTATAGGAAGGCCATTGGGAACTCCTTAAGTGACATCAAGGGCCTTTAACCAATGCTTTGCACTCATAGGATTCACTTAGATAATGAGAACTCTTCCTCTATTGAAAATCAAAGGCATTTGAACCCGAATTTGAAAGAGGTAGTTAAGAAATAGATTCTTAAGTTGTTAGAGGCTGATGTGGTCTATCCCATAAGTGACAGCACGTGGGTTTCTCCTGTACACGTGGTGCCTAAGAAGGGAGGGATCACGGTCATTAAGAATGATAAAGATGAATTGATACCTACTAGGACCATCACAGGTCCTAGGAAGCTTAATCTTGCTACTAGGAAGGATCATTTTCCTTTACCGTTTATTGATCAAATGCTTGAGAGGCTTGCTAATCATCCTTATTATTGCTTTCTTGATGGTTATAGTGGATTCTTTCAAATACCAATCCATCCAAACGATCAAGAGAAGACGACCTTTACCTGCCCTTATGGCACCTTCGCATATCGAAAGATGCCATTCGGGTTGTGTAATGCACCGACTACGTTTCAGCGGTGTATGATGTCGATCTTCTCTGATCTAATAGAAGAGATGGTAGAAGTGTTTATGGATGACTTCTTTGTATATGGTGCGTCTTTTTCTGCTTGTTTGTTGAATCTTTGCAAGGTACTAAATCGTTGTGAGGAGACAAACTTGGTGCTTAACTGGGAGAAGTGTCACTTCATGGTGAAAGAAGGGATTGTCCTTGGCCACAAGATATCAGAGAAGGGCCTAGAGGTTGATAAAGCCAAGGTTGAGGTCATGATGAGTCTTGAGCTGCCGGATAATGTCAAAGGAGTAAGGTGTTTCTTAGGCCACGTGGGCTTCTACAGGAGATTCATAAAGGATTTCTCCAAGATAGCAAGGCTCCTCACACGGTTGTTATGCAAGGAAGCTAACTTTGTGTTTGATGAGGATTGTCTTTGTGCTTTCGTGACCATCAAGGAAGCTCTTGTATCCGCGCCAATAGTACAAGCACCGGACTGGACTCTACCATTCGAGATCGTGTGTAACGCGAGCGACTACACCGTGGGAGCTGTTCTTGGTCAGAGGAAAGACAAGCGGTTGAATGTAATCTACTATGCCAGCCGTACCTTGGATGACACACAAGTTAAGTATGCTACAACCGAGAAGGAATTGCTGGCCGTTGTGTTTGCTTTTGAGAAGGTCAGGTCAGACCTCGTAGGCTCTAAGGTTGTTGTCTACACGGATCATGCAGCTTTGAGATACATCTTTTCCAAGAAAGACACTAAACCGAGGCTTCTAAGGTGGATTCTCCTTCTACAAGAATTTGATATAGATATAAAAGACAAGAAGGGGATATAGAATGGTGTTGCTGATCACCTCTCAAGGATGAGAGTCAATGAAGCTTTGCATTTAGATAATTCACTTCCTGAAGAGCAGCGCATGATGATCTCCACGGCGGTATGTGAGAAGCTTGAAGACAAGTTTGAAGAAGTTTTGAGTTTCAAGGAAAAAGACTTACCTTGGTATGCTGACATAGTGAACTTCTTGGCGTGTAGAGAGGAGCCTACTCACCTTGATCATTACCACAAGAAGAAGTTCATGAGAGACATCTCTCATTACTTTTGGGACGAGCAATACTTGTACAAAAGGGGCGTGGACAGCTTGTATAGGAGGTGTGTAACAAGGGAAGAAGCTAAGGACATACTCCTACATTGTCACGGCTCTTCATATGGTGGAAATTTCAGTTCTTTCAAGACTGCTACAAAGGTGCTACAAGCGGGTTTTTGGTGGCCATCCATCTTCAAGGACGCTCACGAGTTTGTCAAGAGTTGTGAAGCGTGTCAAAGGGCAGGAAACATCACCAAGAGAAACGAGATGCCTCAGGTTCCTATCTTTGAAGTTGATGTCTTTGACGCATGGGGGATAGATTTTATGGGTCCATTCCCATCTTCTTACGGTAACAAGTTCATCTTGGTGGCAGTTGATTATGTGTCTAAGTGGGTTGAGGCTATAGCTTCCCCAACAAATTATGCAAAGGTGGTGATTAAGCTCTTCAAGACCATCATATTCCCACGGTTTGGAGTCTCCAAGGTAGTTATCAGTGACGGTGGAAGCCATTTCATCAACAAGGTGTTTGAAAGCCTCTTGAGGAAGTATGGTGTGAAGCACAAGGTAGCTACACCTTATCATCCTCAAGCAAGTGGGCAAGTAGAGGTCTCTAACCGGCAGATCAAGGCTATACTCGAGAGGACAGTTGGTACTACTCGGAAGGATTGGGCAGCTAAACTAGACGATGCTTTGTGGGCTTACCGGACCGCTTTCAAAACCCCCATTGGCACTACTCTTCTATACGGCAAGGCGTGTCACCTTCCTGTTGAGTTGGAGCATAGGGCACTATGGGCAGTGAAGCAGCTCAACTACAACCTCAGGACAGCTCAAGAGAAGCGGTTGATCCAGCTTCACAAGCTAGATGAGCTACGGTTGGATGCATACGACAGTGCTAAGATCTACAAGGAGCGGACTAAGGCTGTTCATGACAAGAAGCTGGTTCACAAGGAGTTAAGAGAAGGCAGTCTGGTGCTACTCTATGACTCGAGGTTGAAGCTGTTCCCGGGCAAGCTCAAATCAAGGTGGTGTGGACCGTTTGAGATCAAAGAGGTTCTTCCCTACGGAGCTATTACATTGGCTGGGAAGAGTGGCAATGCTTTCAGGGTCAATGGGCACAGAGTTAAGCCCTACCTAGTGAGTGATTGCAGCAAGGAGAGCACATCCGTGCTTCTTCAAGACCCCCTCAGGCCTAAACCAAGTAAAGTCTAGCTAAAGACGTTAAAGAAAGCGCACTTGGGAGGCATTTCCATGTCTATCTTGTACATATCTTTGCTTTATTTCTACTTCAGTTTTAGGCTTTTAATGTTTAAGTGTGAAGGTGAATGCATAAGGGATTGTTAGGCGCGATCTTGGAGTCCAAAAGAGGCGAGAAAGGCTAAGTATAAATTAGAGATCGAGTGCTAGATCGACTAATCCTGACTCGATCTTTACTAGATCGAGTCAGTGAATCGAGAGGAGTCAGTTGATCTAGACGAGATCGAGTAGAAAAATCGAGTGGAACAGTCGATCACGAGAGGATAAACACTCTATACGTTTAGCTTACAAAGCAAACGAGGAGTAGATCGACCGAGTCACTCGATTCTCAAAGATAGATCGAATAGTCTACTCGATCTGCCACTCGATCTAAGCCAAATCGACCCCCAAATCGATCATGTGGCTCGATCCAAGGAGTACTGCCGAGTTCACCAAAAGTCAAGGAACGAGAGGGTCAGTCGATCTAAGACTCGATGCAAGTTGAATCAAGTCCCTGATCGATCAAACCTCTCGATCCAAGCCATTATAGGCATGAGATCGAGTCCTAGATTGACCAAATGGACTCGATCTCGTGCCGAGGTAAAAATTTCTTATCCCTCATTTCTTCTTTCCCTCCTGTTTTTAAATTCAAATCTTGGTCAAGGCAGGAATCTTTGACCATGAAAGATGTGTCTTGACCATGCTTTTTGTCCGAAACCACTAGCTTGCCCACAGTTTTAGATTCTTTGTTGGCCCTTATATTTTCAAACACACACTCTCTCATTATTTGTGTTTCGAGATTTCTAAAGCAAAGAGAGAGTGTGATTTTTCTTTTCTAAAGGCTAACAACATCTTCTTTCAAAACTTTGTAAAGGTAATTTCGGGTCTTTGTTTTCAATCTTTTAGAAAATTTCCATTTCTTTGCATTATTTGAATAATAGATGTTAGGGGTTTAGCGAATTTTTAAAACTAGCTAGATATTAGGAAAAATTCTAGATTTGATTATATCTCTAGATTCCTTTCTCTACTATATTGCTAGAATTTTTATAAATTCCCCAAAAATCTAGGGTATTAGTTATAACTTTTTCTTTCTTGCTTGCTCCTTCTCTCAATATTCGCCGCCTTTGCCCATTCTCTTGCTTGAGAATCTTATTTCAGGTACTATGGCCCCCAAAAGTAGAAGAGAAGAGACAGCACAAGAAGCAGAAGGTCAAGAAGTAGTGGTTCAGTGATAAACACTTTCTTAGCAAGGGTGAAAATGCAATGGGGTTATCAAACTCAAATGCAAGACATGTTGTAGTACAGCAAGCAAGAGAGAGTCAATCCATGCCTAAAGTGGTAGAGAATGCAAAGAGAATACAAGGACTAATGCAAATCCATGCGAAATGAGATGATTTATGAGAAAATCTCTAAAAACTAAATGCAGCAACTTTAATAGAATGCAACCTATTTTAAAAATACTAGGAATGAAGAAACTACCACGAGGAACAAACAGATTAATTAAAGGACCAAGCTTCGAATTACTAAAATTCGACTAGTGGATCGACCATGAGATCGACCACTAGATCGAGCAATAACAATCGATCTCGTCTAAAAATGCAAGAACAGTGAAACTAACGACCAGGATCCTATCAAAGATCAAGCGAATGACAAGATAAGATGTAAAGATGCTAAAAGAAAGGGCTTAGGGTTGAGATTCATGGTCAGGGGTTTCAAAGGTTCGACCTTGGGTTAAAAACTTTAAATCGACTCACTTTGTGAGGATCTCTAAGCCTTGAAAACTAAGCAAGATCTATCTGTGGCTTTCGGTATAGATCACTCCTTCATCCTCTCTTCCAAACCCATGGCTTTTGGTGGAAAGAGAGGTCGAAGGGCATGGAAAGCAGATTTCAAATGAATGGCTTAACTAATCCCCCAAACTTCCATGGCTTTTATGAAGGGGTAACTAGTCTCTAAGGTGTGATCTTCCGAGGCTCCTGAATCCTGTCAAGGTAAGGAACCTCTCGGATCATGAAGCTCTTGGCGTGAGAGTCTTCAAGCATTGAGATCTCAACACCTTAGAAGAGATAGCCGTTGAAAACGCTTAGAAAAACCCCAAGATCGAAACCCTTTAGACCCCTTAATCCTCTCAACCCCGAACCCAAATAAACAACTCACTACACATAAAGTAAATCAAGCAAAGCATGTAAAAGGAAACGATGAACATAAAAAGAAAACTAGATTAAGACGGAAATGATTCGATTACAAAGCTTAAGAAAAACTCAAGTTCGACAATGGTGTTCTTCACGAAAAACAGAGAGAAAACATAAAGAAAAAGATAAGGATTCAAAGTTGTGTGGGAAAAGGACGTCGCCGCCTTCCCCAAATGGCCAAAACAAGCTGATGGTCCCCCCCTCGCTAGCGGCCAAAAGTGGTTGAAAGGACAGAGATCGACTCCAGGATTGATCAGTTCTCTCGATCATATCCGGACATCGTGTCTTTGGCTCGATCTGGGTC
This sequence comes from Thlaspi arvense, assembly GCA_911865555.2. NCBI lineage: Eukaryota > Viridiplantae > Streptophyta > Magnoliopsida > Brassicales > Brassicaceae > Thlaspi > Thlaspi arvense. The sequence goes on from OU466860.2 coordinate 22,156,173, forward strand.
TCGATCATCATCGGCGAATCGAGTGTTGCATCCGATCTCGGTATCGATCTTCGGCTGGATCGAGTGGTGTACTCGATCTGGCCCTCGCTCTGCATGGCGTCATTCACGTCCGTACCGTTTGATCGACTGCTTCACTCGATCCTTGTCTCGATCATTCTCCTTGGATTGCATGGTTGGCTCGATCTTCTGGTCGATCACCTCCTAGATCGACCGGCCATGCTCGATCTGCTCCTTGATCTCTGATCCTTAGCATATATCCGAGCTCCCATGAACTGCTACATCAGCCTCAACATGTCCACGAACCTCCACGACTCCAAAGCAGCCAGAAACAACCTGAATGTGATGCAAAATGCAAGGAACATGCGTATGCTGGTGCAAGAATGCTCTAGGACTCTAAGTGATGCAATCTAACCTAAAATGTGATACAAATGCATGAAAAGCTAACTAGTGAGTATGCAAAATGTATGCAATATACAGTAACATCAACTACCCCAAACTTACTTCTTGCTTGCCCTCAAGCAACAGAAAATAAGTAAGGAAGAGAGGTTTTCAGGAAAAACGAATGGGGGTTTAAACTTCTTGCAAAGGTGCCTTTCAAATGAATCAATCTCAATGTCCTAGTTAACAGTTCTAAAATGCTATGCTTACACTCATACTCCAAAGAACTTAGCCATACTCATCACATAAAGAAATTCAAATCATGACTCTCATATTCCTAACAATAAAAGAAACTCATCCTTTAACATTCATTAACATTAGAACCATGAATCAAACTTATGCACTTTAAAGCAAAACACATTTGGCTAAGGGTGAAGGTTATGAGCATTGAATGATCTCATTTGAAAAGGGTTCATAATTAGAACAAGGATTTCTCTCAAAAATGGTTGAACTTGTGCATATTGCTAAAGGTAAAGACAATTTATGCATACATGATTAGATTCTCATCTACCCATGTAAACTAACAAACGATCCTAGACCCCTCTCATTTAACAAACTTTATCCTCACTCACCACTTAGAGTCGACCCCTTTTCTTCACCAAACTTAGCAATCCCCAATTCGAAACAAAAACATTTTTATACTTTTTAGGCTAGTGAAAAGGTTTTGAAAATAACTTTGTTCTTTAGATATTTCTTATTGGTAGCTCTCTTATTATTTTTTTTCTTTTTATTTTTATTTGGCATTTAGGCTCTTTTATTTCTTTTTCTTTTCTTTTTCTTTTTTATGGGAGAGCTACCTCCTGAAATTTATTAGAGCATACTTAGTTTTTAAACACAACCTTTCACTTAAAACCCATTTCTTTCTTTAAATCACCAAGTTCTTTGAAACCGAGAACAAATAGGAAAGAAAACAACCCCAATGATCCCCCAAACTTATCCTAAGCCTATACCTAGCTTCAAAATGCAAAGCTAGCAATCATATGAGAACCAAATCATGTCGCCTAAACCTAACACTTTATGCCAAGTTCAAACCGAAAGGAAGGCCTCACAAAGATGTCACACAAGAACATTTGGCTTCAAAAAAGGGTAAGGTTCAAGGAGGGAGTTCTACTTAGGCTCACAAAGAGTGGTAAAAAGGAAGAAGAGAGCCTAAATATTTTAAAACCATGTGTTCATTTTCAAATGCATAAGGATGATAATTAGAATTTCAAATTTAGGTTCTCACTTATTACGACAAGTTTCAAATCATAAGAGTTCAATTCAAGCCACGAAAATCCTAACAAGTGATCCAAGCATGGTAAGAACTTACTTTCAAAGCATATACAAAGCATTAGAGAACTACTAACTAGGGCATTGAAACAATTCATAAGTAAAAACACCTTTTTAAGAAATTCTAACCCCTTATGCAAAATGCGAACAACCTAGATGCTATGAGAAACTCTAGACTCAATCCTAACATGTTTTGACAAGATGAATGCAACTACATGAATCTTTGAAAAATTTTAAAAATTTACAAATTTTTCATGAACTAAAGACTCAAGAATGCTAAAGGAAAATAAGATCACAGAACACAAGTCAAATCACACATGTACTCCCCCAAACTTGCTTGACACCGTCCCGGTGGCAAACTCATTCGAAGGAGTAGCAAAACACAAAGCAAAAAGAAGCAAATATGAGCGGTTATATACAATGGAAGAAGGTTGTTACCTCTGGTCTAGTCTCGGCTGGAACTTGAGGATGTTCCAGAGGAGCTAGAGACTATGGTCTTGCCTTTGTCGGCTGGTTCTTGGAGAGAGTGGCGCGCCGGCTGAATGGTGCTTCCTTGGGTCTCGCGGATGACAACTCCACCGGTTGAGAGCCTTCTCTTCTTGGGTTGTTGCACCTCTTGACTTGCAGCTTTCTTAGGCGAGCCTCCCTGAAGTGCCTTGACTTTCTTTCCAAGCTTCTTGAGAATCTTGCCTTGCCACTTGTTGATCTTCCTTTGCATCTCCACAACAGATGCTAGGAACTTCTCAGTTTTTGTCTTCGGCTCAAAGTCTAACTTTGGAAGTGTGTAGGCCTCGGGCATCTCATCTTCCGTGGCTGGAGACTCGGACCTTTGACGCGGGGCAATTGCTGAAGCAGGTGGTCCTCCTAGAGGGGCAAAGCATTCCTCCTCCGTGGGCAAGGACTCGATGTTTCCAACACCAAGCAGCTCGGTTTCATCTGTGTTGGGCAGGATGCACACTCTCTTCTTGTCTTCGTCGTCTATGAAGAGGTAGGCGTAGAACCCTTACGCTGGCGTGCGTCCCAAGCTGTCAGTATTCCTCATGTATGCCTCGTCCATGAAAGCTCTGGCAGGTACATGGGCGAAGTCGTGAATGGGCACACCAGCTTGCAAGAACATAGCAGTGAGGAAACCGCCAATGTAAGAGGAAGTTGCCTTGCACCGCAAGGCATAAGCCTTGTATTTCACCAAGGAAGCCGCAAGCACACATCCGTAGTTCACTTCATCGCCGAGTTCATCCCCCATAGGCTCGTCACTTGCATCCGGATCACACACCAAGTGCTTCACACCTTGGAACAGGAAGCAAAGCTCTGTCTTTGTGACCGTAGGAGCAACAGATCTTCCACTAAACGTGTTGGCGATCAGCTTCAGAGTGTACCTCAGCACAGGGCTTCTTACTCGCTTGATCTTGGCGGTGTTGGCTTTGTAGTCTTCATTGCTGATCAGGTCCCAAAAGTCGTCGGCTTTCTTGAAGGCGGGGAACTCGACCTTGTAGGCATCCGCGTTGAGACCATAAGCTTGGCATAGCTCAGGGATGGAGAGTGTATAGGCTTGACGGCCAACCTTGAAGTAGAGGCGACCTTGAGAAGGGACGGGTGTGCTAGGAGTCTCGTAACGGAACTCCAACGTGGCAAGGAATTCTATTGTCACTTCTGGAATGGTTGGGAAATCCATCTGTGACAGACATCTTAGGCCAATGTTCTTGAGGAGTTGGTCGAAATCCCCAAGAATCCCTAAGCTTGGACAACAGCTCTCGATCAGCAAACTTGGTAGGCTCAAACTGAAGCCTTTCCAGCTATTTCTTGTCCCTCTTCTCATCCTTAGTCCATCTGACCCTCTCTTGAACTGCCACCTCTTGTCCTTCTCCTTCTTGTGCTGTCTCTTCTCTTGTTCTCTTGGGGGCCATTGTTCCTGAAACAAGTTTCTAAAGAAGTTTGATAAGCAAAACAGCGGTTTTGATGAGAATGAGAGAAGAGAAGGAGAGAACTTATAAAAACTACCCTAGAATTTTGGGGAATTAATAAAAATTATAGCTAAATAAAAGAGAATCATATCTTTAGATACTGAAAAATCTAGAATTATTCCTTTTGCTTAGTTAGATTTTAAAAATCAAAACCGACCCTATATTCTAGAACAATATCTTGCGAAAATAAAGGAAATTTTCCTAAAAATAAATCATTAAATTTTGAAAATACCTTTGCAAAAAATGTAAAAGATCTTTGCTAGCTTCTGAAAACCGAAACTCTCACTCTCTTTGTTTAAAATTTTCGAGAAAAAACAGGAATGAGAGGGTGAGAGGTTGTTGAAATATTTAAAGACTAGCAAAGAGCAAACAAATGGGTAGTAAAAGTGGTTTTTCTGACAAAGTCTTGGTCAAGGCACATCTTTCATGGTCAAAGATACTTGTCTTGACCAAGTTTTGAATTTAAAAGTTGGAGGGAAAAGAGTAAAGGAGGGAAAGAAAATGTTACCTCGGCATGAGATCGAGTCCATTTGGTCGATCTAGGACTCGATCTCATGCCCATAATGGCTTAGATCGAGAGGGTTACTCGATTTGAGACTCGATTCATGGTGAATCGAGTCTTGGATCGATTGGCTCTCTCGATCATTGAGATGTTGGCTCCACGGCTAAGTCCTCATGATCGAGCTATGTCCTCGATTTAGGGGTCGATATGGCACAGATCGAGTGATGGATCGAGTCGAGTGATCGATCCGTTTTCAACAGATTTTCCCGAGAGAAATTAGATCGGTCGATCCGTTTTGGATCGATCGATCCTTTTTCATCAAGGTCGATCCTGTCACTCGTTCTCGTCTAGATCGACTGGCTCCTGTCGATTCACTGACTCGATCTAGCAAAGATCAAGTCAGGATCAGTCGATCTAGCACTCGATCTCTAGCCTTATCTTAACCCCTATCGCCTCTTTTAGACTTCAAGATCAAGGTTTAGACTCCTCGTACCTGTTTCTACACACTTGCAGAATAAAAACATAAAACTGAAAAGGAAATGAAGAAGAAATATGTACAAGATAAACATGGGAATGCCTCCCAAGTGCGCTTTCTTTAACGTCTTTAGCTAGACCTTACTTGGTTTAAGCGGATGGTGGGTCTTGGAGAAGCACAGAGGTACTATAGCATCCGTGTCCGAGAAAATGTGGAATGATCGTACCGGACAGGGTGTTGTCCGAGGGATGACCGAGCCAAAGGTTGGATACTGGCTGGGAAATGGAGGTTCGGACTATGGTCGGGTGTTGACCGGTGAAATAATCGGGTATGGGCTGGATAGCCGAGCCGGATGGACCATATCCGAGGGAAATGGGGTCCAGTTCGAGGGAAATGGGATTTATCCGAGTGCAGTGGGATATATCCGAGAGTCTGGGAGGTTAGTCCGAGTGTCAGTGGACTGTCTCCGAGGGGGGAATAGGAAACGTCCGAGAGAAATAGGAGGATTAGCCGAGGTGGGACAAGTTGTCCGAGAGGAAAAGGAAAATCCGGATGGAAAATGGAAAACACCTTGGATAAGGGCGGTTTATCCGAGTGGGAAGGGATTTGGGCCGTGGGCCAAGGGTTTGGTCGGCTATTTCGGGGTTTATCGAGGGAATGGTCGAGCCGGTACAGGGAATAGCCGAGAGAATCGAATCGGACCGGGATAAAACTTACTGGAACCGGGAAAACGTCGGATAAGTCTGGGTTACCTAGGGTTTTACGAGTATTTAAGGGATTTTGAGACTTTTCTCAGGAGAGTTGTGTTTATTCGAGAGTAAAGCAAAGAAAGAGAATAGTCGAGAGAAAACCCTAAGAAAAACAGTTTATCCCGAGGATATCCGAGAGAGATCAGGTTATCGCCGAGCAGAACCGACCATCGCCGAGATAAGCTGAGTTTGGCTCGAAGAAAGGTGAACGGATCAAGAGATAGCCGAGGGGATAATGATCGAATCGTACCGTGAGCCGAGAGATTCTTAGGGAGATCGGATATCTTCATTTTGGTGCAGTTTTCATCGGGATTTCGTCTGACCAATCTGTTTCTAGCCTTGTCTAAGGTGAGTGCGTGACTGTGGTTGGGTCTAGGACCGTAGGATTGCTAGGGTTGAGTGTTTTGCATGTTGATTGTATGATTTTCATGTTATGTGTTTGGAATTGATAAGCAATCCTTATGTTATGGGATATTGTGGTGTTTACCGTGGCATATATGGTATTTAGCTAACCTCAGGGTAATCCGGATCATGTACTAGCTTAGGAGATGTGGGATTCTCGCTGAAGTAGACATGGGTCTTAAAAAGGAATTGATCTTGGTTGGTTAGGCTAGATGATCATGGCCGTTTGATATGGTTATGTCCAATGCGAATTGATTGTGTTGAATGTTGAATCCGAAAGTATGACTGCGTGTTTTGGTACTGACCAGGTGTTACGGGATGACCGTACTCACTAAGTATTTATGAAATACTTATGCCTCTCTTCTTGAGTGTGTAAAGAGGCGAGACCAGGCGGCAGTGATGAACATGGATGGATCGGGACTTGGTTTTATTTGTGTTAAGACTTGTGTTTAGAGTCTTATGGCTTTGGTGTTTGACCGTTTAGGTTGCTAGATGATTGGTTGTAATCGTTAGTGAACCTTGTGATTTGATTTATGTGGAACCCCGAATATGTTTAAGTGTTTTTGAGAGTTAAATGAATGAAATGAGTTATTTATATTCCGCTGTGTATTGATAAGAAAGACTTAGAAAAATAAAGAAACGGACTTAGAGGATGTAGTGGGACACAGCCGCGGTACGGTTTACCGGGTTGGGTTACCACAGGTACTCTCCTTGTCATAGCCGTCTGCCAAGTAAGGCTTGACTCTGTGTCCGTTGACGGTGAATGCACTGCCACTTTTTCCCATCAGAGTAACAGCTCCATAAGGCAACACTTCTTGAATCACGAACGGTCCGCTCCACCTTGACTTCAGCTTTCCCGGGAAGAGTTTGAGCCTCGAGTTGTACATCAACACTAAACCTCCTTCCTTAAGCTCCTTGGCAACCAACTTCTTGTCATGAGTCTCCTTAGTCCGCTCCTTGTATATCCGAGAGCTCTCGTAAGCGTTCAGTCTTAACTCATCCAGTTCGTGTAGCTGAATAAGGCGCCTCTCCAGAGCAGTCTTGAGGTCAAAGTTCAGCCTCTTCACAGCCCACAACGCACGGTGTTCCAGCTCAACCGGGAGATGACAGCCCTTGCCATAGAGTAGAGTGAAAGGAGTTGTACCAATCGGCGTTTTGAAGGCGGTACGGTAGGCCCAAAGAGCGTCGTCCAGCTTCACTGCCCAGTCTTTCCTTGTTGCTCCGACAGTCTTCTCTAGTATAGCCTTGATTTGCCTGTTGGAGACTTCCACTTGACCGCTTGTTTGAGGATGATACGGTGTAGCCACCTTATGCTTAACTCCATACTTTCTCAAGAGGTTCTCAAAGACCTTATAACCACTTTAGGTACTCCAAACCTCGGGAAGATGATACTCTTGAACAGCTTGATTACCACCTTAGAGTCATTTGTAGGGGAAGCAACAGCCTCAACCCATTTAGAGACATAATCCACTGCTACTAAGATGTATATGTTGCCATATGAAGAAGGAAATGGCCCCATGAAGTCTATGCCCCACGCGTCGAACACGTCAGTCTCGAAGATGGGAACTTGAGGCATTTCGTTCCTCTTAGTGATATTCCCTGCTCGTTGACATGCCTCACAGCTCTTCACAAACTCATGTGCATCTTTAAAAATGGACGGCCACCAGAAACCGGCTTGTAACACTTTCGTGGCAGTCTTGAATGGGACGAAGTGTCCTCAGTAGGAAGAGCCATGGCAATGATAGAGGATGTCCCTAGCTTCTTCCTTTGTAACACATCTCCGGTACAAACTGTCTACTCCTCTCTTGTATAAGTAGGGCTCGTCCCAAAAGTAATCACTAGCCTCTCTCATAAACCGCTTCTTGTGATAGCTGTTGAGATGTGTTGGCTCCTCACCACACGCTAGATAGTTCACTACATCAGCATACCACGGTAGATCCTCTTCTTTGAAACTCAACACCTCTTCAAACCTCCCTTCTATCTTTCCACAAACAGCCGTGGTAATCGCCATGAGCTGCTCTTCTGGAAGAGAGTCATCTAAGGGGAGAGACTCATCGATCATTAGCCGTGAGAGATGGTCAGCGACTCCGTTTTCTATTCCTTTCTTGTCTTTAATCTCCATGTCAAACTCCTGGAGTAAGAGAATCCATCTTAAGAGCCGAGGCTTAGTGTCTTTCTTCGAATAGATGTATCGCAAGGCAGCATGATCCGTGTATACAATAGCCTTGGAACCAACGAGATATGATCTGAACTTTTCAAAGGCGAACACTACTGCAAGCAACTCCTTCTCCGTAGTGGTGTACCTTGTTTGCGTGTCATCCAAGGTTCTTGAAGCATAGTAGATCACGTGCAGCTTCTTGTCTTTCTTCTGGCCAAGAACGGCTCCTACGGCGTAGTCACTAGCATCACACATGATCTCAAAGGGAAGAGACCAGTCTGGTGCTTGGACTATAGGAGCTGATGTAAGGGCTTCCTTGATGGTCACAAAAGCTTTCAAACACTCCTCATCAAACACAAACTCAGCTTCCTTGCACAACAACCGTGTAAGAGGGCGTGCAATCTTGGAGAAATCTTTGATGAAGCGCCTATAGAACCCTGCATGTCCCAAGAAGCTTCTGACTCCCTTAACGTTAACCGGCGGCTCAAGACCAATCATGACTTCCACTTTAGCCTGATCAACCTCAATGCCCTTCTCTGATATCTTATGACCAAGCACGATCCCTTCCTTAACCATAAAGTGGCATTTCTCCCAGTTCAGCACCAAGTTTGTCTCTTCACAACGTTTTAGTACCCTGCAAAGATTTAACAAACACGCAGAAAAGGACGCACCATAGACAGAGAAGTCATCCATGAACACCTCTACCATCTCCTCTATTAGATCGGAGAAGATCGACATCATACACTGCTGAAACGTAGCCGGTGCATTACACAATCCAAACGGCATCCTTCGATATGCGAAGGTACCGTAGGAACATGTGAAGGTCGTCTTCTCCTGATCATTTGGGTGAATTGGTATCTGAAAGAAACCACTATACCCATCGAGAAAATAGTAGTAAGGGTGATTAGCAAGTCTCTCAAGCATTTGATCAATAAAAGGCAAAGCGAAATGGTCTTTCGTAGTCGCAAGGTTGAGTTTCCTATAATCAATACACATCCTATGTCCAGTGTTGGTTCTAGTAAGGATAAGCTCATCCTTTTCATTCCTTATGACCGTGATCCCTCCCTTCTTAGGCACCATGTGTACAGGAGAAACCCACGTGCTGTCACTTATGGGATAGATCACGTCAGCCTCTAAAAGCTTAAGGATTTCTTTCTTGACAACCTCTTTCAAATTAGGATTCAAACGCCTTTGATGTTCTATAGAAGAGGCGTTCTCATTATCCAAGTGAATCCTATGAGTGCAAAGCATTAGTGAAAGGCCCTTGATGTCACTTAAAGAGTACCCAATGGCCTTCCTATACTTTCTCAGCTCAATCAGGAGCGAGTGCAACTCATCATCACTTAGGTTTTCATTCACAATCACGGGATATGTGTTATTAGGCCCTAAGAAAGCATACCTTAGCCCTTTTGGGAGCTCCTTAAGGTGCTCCTCAAAGAGGATTCTATGCTTCTCTATGAGTTGGTTCTTGAAACGGCCAGGAAAAGGGAGCTTAGGTACATACGGTGGAGGCACATAAGCATTCTTCTCCTTAGTGGTTTGCTCAGCTTTCTTCTCAGCAACTGCTTTGTCTCCTCTTCTTGGCCCTTGGATCCAAACGTTGTCAAAGTTAATTTCATCATCATCAGCCGAAGGTTTACCCTCCCCCTCTTGAATTACAACGTCCTCGTTGTTCTTGGTAGAGACCGGAGGTTCGAGCTCTTTGCCGCTTCTCAACGTTATGGCGTTAGCATACTCCTTAGGATTCTGCTCACACTTTCCCGGAAGACTATTCTGACCACCCGTACTCGCTTTCCCTTTCTCTAGCTGCTTGATCTTGTTGTTTAAGTTGGTGATCTGAGTGGAGAAGTCAGTGAGAGACGAGTCTAGACGAGTGTTCATCTCGGCGAACTTCTGGTTTGTAGAGGCTTGCCCCTGTATCAGCTGTTGAAACATTGCTTGAACCGGATCAACTTGTTGTTGCATCGGTTGTTGCTGCTGAGGTGCAAAGCCCGGAGGGTAGTTAGGTGTGTAACCCTTGTTATTTTGATGTTGCCCTTGGAAGTTGTTCTGCCCTTGACCTTGGAAACCACCACTCGGTTGAAAACCTTTGTTGTAAGGGATGAAAGGTTTTCCTTGCTGAGCAGGGTACACTTGATCTTTAGGGTTGGCTACGTTGGTGCTTCGGTAAGAGAGGTTGTTGTTCTGGTAGCCTTGGTTGTACCCTTGAGGTTTGTAGTTGTTCTGTCCCACCACCCAATTGGCTTCTTCTTGGCTCAACTCTAACTCCTCTTGGTTCTCATCAGCTTCACCAACAAAGTGAACATGCTTCTGATTGGCTAACACCAGCTTATCTATCTTCTCATGTAAAGATTTCAGCTCCTTCTTGTGAGACTCTAGCTCTGATCCTCTCGGTGCACGGTCATAATCCTCAGCGTAATTGCCATCACTCAATGCCAAGTTTTCTATCAGCTCCATACCCTCTTCTACCTCCTGACCGAGGAAGTTCCCTTTGCTAGCTGTGTCGAGCAACAACCTGATCTTTGGTGAAGCTCCACGGTATATGGTACTGAGTAGTGTCTCCTCGCTGAACCCGTGATGAGGACATTGGATCGTGTAGTCTTTGAAACGCTCCATTGCCTCGTTGAATGTCTCATTGTTGCTTTGAGTGAAACCGCTGATTTTTCTTCTCAACCTCGCTGTCCTGGTGCTTGAGAAGAACTTTGAGAGAAAGGCCTTCTTACACTCGGCCCATGAGGTGATGGTACCTTGTGGGAGGGTCTTCTCCCAATGCCTAGCTTTGTCTCCGAGTGAAAAGGGGAAGAGACGCAGCTTGAAAGCATCTTCAGATATGCCATTGATCTTTATCATCCCACATACTTGCTCGAAGTTGTCAAGGTGCTCCAAGGGATCTTCCATTGCTAAGCCGTGGAACTTGTTGTTTTGCACCATGGAGATGAAACCTGGCTTGATCTCGAAGTTGATGTTTTGTACAGGAGGAGGAGTGATCCCAAACCTATTGTGATGAGTATTAGGAGCATCTCCGGCTCCTATGATCCTTGGGGGTCTAGCCGCGTGTTGGGGGTGTGCATTGCCCCTTCCTACTGCCCCGTGAGCTGGAGGAAGTCCCTCTGGATGCTCGTGTTCAGCCATAGCTTCAAAGTCAACCAAACCGTGCTGAACAATCTCCTCAAAGGCTCTGGCTTGTTCTCTGACTCTCCTTTGCCGTGAGTGACCAAGCTGATGAATGTTGTCCAAGGGTTGTAGTAGATTGTTGTCTCCCCTTGAACGAAGATTCATGTAACTGAAAACATACGTTTGAGAGTAGAATGATTAGTAACTTGAAAAAGGTAAAGACTTAGTCTTTGCTAAGTCCCAAATCTCTATGTTCTCTAAACAGTCCTAGGATGGCAACGGCGCCATTTGATAAACACTTTCTTAGCAAGGGTGAAAATGCAATGAGGTTATCAAACTCAAATGCAAGACATGTTGTAGTACAGCAAGCAAGAGAGAGTCAATCCATGCCTAGAGTGGTAGAGAATGCAAAGAGAATACAAGGACTAATGCAAATCCAAGCGAAATAAGATGATTTATGAGAAAATCTCTAAAAACTAGATGCAGCAACTTAAATAGAATGCAACCTATTTAAAAAATACTAGGAATGAAGAAACTACCACGAGGAACAAACAGATTAATTAAAGGACCAAGCTTCGAGTTACTAAAATTCGACTAGTGGATCAACCATGAGACCGACCACTAGATCGAGCAATAACAATCGATCTTGTCTAAAAATGCAAGAACAGTGAAACTAACGACCAGGATGCTATCAAAGATCAAGCGAATGACGAGATAAGATGTAAAGATGCTAAAAGAAAGGGCCTAGGGTTGAGATTCATGGTCAGGGGTTTCAAAGGTTCGACCTTGGGTTGAAAACTTTAAATCGACTCACTTTGTGAGGATCTCTAAGCCTTGAAAACTAAGCAAGATTTATCCGTGGCTTTCGGTACAGATCACTTCTTCATCCTCTCCTCCAAACCCATGGCTTTTGGTGGAAAGAGAGGTCGAAGGGCATGGAAAGCAGATTTCAAATGAATGGCTTAACTAATCCCCCAAACTTCCATGGCTTCTGGGAAGGGGTAACTAGTCTCTAAGGTGTGATCTTCCGAGGCTCTTGAATCCTGTCAAGGTAAGGAACCTCTCGGATCATGAAGCTCTTGGCGTGAGAGTCTTCAAGCATTGAGATCCCAACACCTTAGAAGAGATAGCCGTTGAAAAGGCTTAGAAAAACCCCAAGATCGAAACCCTTTAGACCCCTTAATCCTCTCAACCCCGAACCCAAATAAAGTACTCACTACGCATAAAGTAAATCAAGCAAAGCATGTAAAAGGAAACGATGAACATAAAAGAAAACTAGATTAAGACGGAAATGATTCGATTACAAAGCTTAAGAAAAACTCAAGTTCGACAATGGTGTTCTTCACGAAAAACAGAGAGAAAACATAAAGAAAAAGATAAGGATTTAAAGTTGTGTGGGAAAAGGACGTCGCCGCCTTTCCAAAATGGCAAAAACAAGCTGATGGTCCCCCCCTCGCTAGCTGCCAAAAGTGGTTGAAAGGACAGAGATCGACTCCAGGATCGAGCGGTTCTCTCGATCATATCCGGACATCCTGTCTTCGGCTCGATCTGGGTCTCGATCATCATCGACGAATCGAGTGTTGCATCCGATCTCGGTATCGATCTTCGGCTGGATCGAGTGGTAAACTCGATCTGGCCCTCGCTCTGCATGGCGTCATTCACGTCCGTACCGTTTGATCGACTGCTTCACTCAATCCTTGTCTCGATCATTCTCCTTGGATCGCCTGGTTGGCTCGATCTTCTGGTCGATCACCTCCTAGATCGACCGGCCATGCTCGATCTGCTCCTAGATCTCTGATCCTTAGCATATATCCGAGCTCCCATGAACTGCTACATCAGCCTCAACATGTCCACGAACCTCCACGACTCCAAAGCAGCCAGAAACAACCTGAATGTGATGCAAAATGCAAGGAACATGCGTATGCTGGTGCAAGAATGCTCTAGGACTCTAAGTGATGCAATCTAACCTAAAATGTGATACAAATGCATGAAAAGCTAACTAATGAGTATGCAAAATGTATGCAATATGCAGTAACATCATTCAGGAGAGGGTCAGATGGTCTAAAGAGGAAAAGCAAGCCAAGAAGAGGCTAGAGAGGCTTCGGTTCGAACCAACAAAGTTCGCGGATAGGGGTTTGTTGTCTAAGATGGGGATTTTGGGAGATTTTGATAAACTCCTCAAGAACATGGGGCTCAGGTGCTTGTCACGGATGGATTGCCCAACCTTTCCCAAAGTGACAATCGATTTCCTAACCACTTTGGAGTTTGCATACGAGAACCCAAGCATCCCTACTCCTTCTCAAGGCCACATCTCCTCAAGATCAAGCGTCAGGCCTTTCGTCTCTCAATCCCGAAGCTTTGTCAAGCCTATGGCCTCATTGCTGCTGCCACCAAAGTTTAGTTCCCCTCTTTCACTCAAGCAAACGATCTGTGGGACCTCATCAGCAACGATGACTACAAGGCGAATACTGCGAAGATCAAGAGAGTTAGGAGTCCGGTGCTGAGATACCCGCTCAAGCTGATTGCCAACACCTTCAGTGGACGGTCAGTAGCCCCAACAGTCACCAAGACCGAGCTTTGCTTCCTATTCCAAGGCGTGAAGCACCACGTGTGTGATCCTAAGGAGAATGACGAGCCAATGGAGGATGAGCTCGCGACGACGTGAACTATGTGTGCATCTTAGCTGCCTCTCGATGAAGAACAAGGCGTATGCCTTGCGATGCAAGGCAAGCTCCTTGCTTATTGGACGCTTCCTTACGCCCTTGTTCGTGCAAGCTGGCATACCGCTTCAAGACTTCACTCCTGTTCTGGAGAGAGCCTTCATGGATGAGATTTACCTGAGGAGCACAGACAGCTTGGGACGCACGCCAGCCGAGGGTTTCTACGCATACTTGTACATTGATTCTGAGAACGAGAAGCGAGTGTGCATCTTGCCAAACAAGGTGGAAACAGAGCTTCAAGGAGTTGGCAATGTGGAGTTTTTGCCGAGTGTGGAGGAATGGTTTGCGCCTCTTGGAGGAGCGGCTGCTCCAGCACTAGCTGCTCGCCCACGATCAGAGTCTCCAGACTCAGATGATGAGTTGCCCGAGAGCTTTGTTCTCCCCAAGGTTGATTTTGAGCCGCAGACTAAGACCGAGAAGTTCCTTGCTTCTGTTGTGGAGATGCAAAGGAAAATCAACAAATGGCAAAGAAAAGTAATTCATAAGCTTGCCAAGAAGGTCAAGGCGCTTTAAGGGAGCTCACCTAAGAAGGCTACAAGCGAAGAGGTCGAGCAGCCCGAGAAGAGAAGGAGATCCACGGGAGGCATTGAGATGCGTGAGCCACAAGCAACAGCTCAACCTGTGATACAAGCACGAGTGTGGTACGGGCTGGTATGGACTCCGGTACGAGCGTGGGATGTTCAACCTATGTGGGACGGTGTGGACGGGCGGTGGATGTTCTATAGCCGAGATACTTAGGCCAGTGAACGGTGAAACGTGGTACGAGAGTGATGATCACACGGTACGAGTGGTATAGTCAAGCAGGACGAGAGATGTGGTCACGCGGTACGGGGGTGCAACCGTGGTACGAGCGGGACGGATGTAATGGTCGGACGGTCGAGATTCTCGGACAGAATGACCGGGGGAACGAATGGGACGATTAGAATAGGACCGGGGTGGACCGAAGTGTACCACAAGGGTTATGACAATTCCCTTGATACAACACGATATCTCTTATTACTTTGGAGGTACCGGTCTCACAAAATAAAGAGAAAAATTCAAGAAATGTTCTTGAAGAAAATTCGGTATTTTATTGATCAAAAGTTGAAAATACACTGCTGTGAGAGGGGACTTTATAAACTAGTTCGAACAGCTATGCCCTTCTTGGGGTCTTTGGAAACAAATTACATGAAATAAAATGCAAGAAAACCAGGCTAACATTTTCCTTTATTATTAACGTAAATCAATATAAATGTAATCAAAATCAAAGACTGAGTTTTAGGCTGCAATCACCAAAGATATAATAACTTGATTAGTCAAAATATAATTGATATAATTCAGTAAACACTTACCTTCTTTGTTGGCTTGTCCACGGTTTGGTTTTAATGTAAGTAGTAATTCTCCTTTTGATGTTTATAACCGTGGTGAATCCTTTTCTTTCAGTAACTCTCTTCTTGGGCTTCTTGTGTGATCGTGAGCATGTTGTAGAGGCCTTGACTTGGGAGGATTGGCCAGCTCTCTTGTTTGGCTGAAGTTGATCCGGTATCTCTATCTTCAAGTAGTCCACTATAAGCTTGTGTTGTCGTAGTGAAGTCTTTATGGTCTTCTTGAATAATAGCTAATGAGATGGCTAGATTATATTTATGTTGTAACACTCTTGCTCTTTCTCTAGTTATAGCTGCGGTTGGCACTTCTATCACTTTTTGCTCGGTTAAGTCCGGTTCTTCTTGTATATCTTCATCATTCCCTTCCTCTTGAATAGGTTTTGACCTCAAAACAGGATCATCTGCAAGAAATGGAGCTAAATCAGAAACGTTAAAGGTAGTAGATACATTAAACTCACCTGGAAGTTCAAGGCGGTAGGCGTTGTCACTGATCTTCTCTAGAATCTTGAATGGGCCGTCTCCTCTTGGTTTTAGCTTTGAGCTTCGTTGATTTGGGAACCTTTCCTGCCTCATGTGTAGCCAAACCCACGCTCCTAGTGAAAACACAACTTCTTTTCGTCCCTTGTTGGCGTGCTTTGTATACTGCTCGGTCCTCTTTTCTAAGTTCTCTTTAGCCTTTTGATGCAACTTGTTGATAAATGCTGCTTTCTCTTCTCCTACTAAACTGACTGCTTCGGCTGGTGGCAATTGTGTTAAGTCTAGACGAGTGGTAGGGTAGAATCCGTAGACTATCTCAAAAGGGGACATCTTAGGGGCAGAATGTTGTGCCCGGTTGTAAGCGAACTCTATGAATGGTATACACTCAAGCCAATTCTTCATGTTCCTCCCAATAGTAGCTCTTAACAAAGCTGATAAGGTCTGGTTGACTACCTCTGTTTGCCCATCCGTTTGGGGGTGACAAGTTGTAGAAAATAAGAGCTTTGTCCCTAGCTTCTACCATAAGGTTCTCCAGAAATGGCTGAGAAACTTGCTATCTCTATCTGATACGATGGTTCTCGGTACCCCATGTAGCCTTACTATCTCTTTGAAGAATAAATCAGCTGTTTGGGAAACATCATTCACCTTGGCGCATGGTATGAAATGTGCCATCTTGGAGAAGCGGTCTACTATCACGAATATGGATTCCTTGCCGCGAATCTTTGGTAGCCCAAGCACGAAATCCATGGAGATGTCTACCCAAGGTGCCGTGGGGATGGGTAGAGGTAAGTATAACCTGTTAGGGTGTACTTTAGACTTGGCATTCTTGCACGTCATGCACCTAGCACAGTGAGCTTCTACGGTCTTCTTGAGATGTGGCCAATAAAAGTGTTCCTTGACGATGGCTAGTGTTTTATCCACACAAAAGTGACCCATGAGTCCACCACCGTGAGCTTCCCGAACAATCAGATCCCTAAGAGAGCAATGTGGAATGCAAAGCCTCTTCTCTCATAATAGAAAGCCTTCGTAGATGTAGAATTTGCCTAGTCCTCCATTCTTACAACCGTTGTAGCTTTCTTTTAGATCAATGTCTTCATGGTATAGGTCCTTGATATATTAGAACCCCATCACTTTAGCCTCCATGGTCGAGATCAACAGATATCTTCTAGAAAGAGCGTCAGCCACAATGTTCTCCTTTCCCTTCTTATACTTGATAATGTAGGGAAACGTCTCTATATACTCCATCCAATGGGCGTGTCTCTTCTTTAGGTGAGTCTGTCAATGTCTCGTGATCAGTATGCACTACGAACTCCCTTGCCAAGTTTCCAGCGCTCTTACTAAGGCGTATAGCTCTCGGTCATATGTAGGGTAGTTTAGCGTGGCACCTCCTAGCTTCTTGCTGAAAAAGGCTACTGGCTTGCCTCCCTGAGTTAGAACTGCTCCAATGCCGACTCCTGATGCATCACATTCCACCTCAAACGTCTTCCCAAATTCGGGTAAAATTAGGACTGGTGCATTGGTGAGTCTCTCCTTAAGGTCTTCAAACGCCTTTTGTTGAGCTTCTCCCCATGAAAACTCTATGTTCTTCTTGATTACAGCCGTGAGGGGAGCTGCTACACTGCTAAAATCCTTCACGAACCGTCGGTAGAAGTAGCTAAGCTGTGGAAACTTCTTACTTGGCTAATACTCGTCGGCGTGGGTCACTCCTTAATGGCTTTTATCTTCTCATCATCAACCTGTAAACCCTGCGAGCTTACAACAAAACCTAGGAAAACTAGCTTATTAGTACAAAATGTACACTTCTTTAAGTTTGCATAAAGTCCTTCTTGGCGAAGTGTCTTTAATACAAGCTCAAGATGTAATACATGATCATCTAAACACTTGCTATATATTAAGATGTCATCAAAATATACAACAACAAATTTACATATATAAGCTCGAAGAACCTGGTTCATTAATCGCATGAAGGTGCTATGAGCTTTGGTTAAGCCAAAGGGCATGACCATCCATTCGTAAAGCCCTTGCTTAGTTTTAAAGGTTGTCTTCCATTCGTCGCCTTCTTTCATTCTTACTTGATGATATCCGCTCTTTAAATTAATCTTAGAAAACAAGTTAGCTCCACTCAATTCATCAAGCATATCATCTAACCTTGGTATGGGATGGCGGTATTTGATGGTGATATTGTTTATAGCCCGGCAATCCACACACATACGCAAGAGCCATCCTTCTTAGGCACCAATATGACCGGTACAGCACACGGGCTAAGGCTCTCCCTTACGTATCTTTTGTCAAGTAACTCCTTGACTTGTTTTTCCAACTCTTTTGATTTTTCAGGACTCATCCTATAGGCGGGTTTGTTGGGTAACGCTGCTCCTGGTATGTAGTCTATTTGGTGCTCAATGCCTCTCAAAGGGGGTAATCCTTCTGATATATCCTCGGGGAAGACGTCTTTAAACTTGTCTAACACGTTATTAACTTCCAGTGGTAGTTCTTCTAAGCTGTATCCAGCGCTCAAAACTTCCTTAAAGATCATTAGTAGCATAGTGTGTTTTGATGCATAAGTCTTTCTAACATGTCTAGATTGAACAAGAAAATTTGGTTTAGCAACAATTTCTTTCTCTTTAACCATATTCATTTGCAAATCATGAACTTGAGAGGGCGTGAGAGGTGCTAAACTTACTTTTCTTTTATCATGCATGAAAGTATACAATCTTAGTCCGACCATCATGTTTAGTTCATTATCAACCTGTCAAGGTCTACCTACCAATAAATGACCAGCTTGCATAGGAACTACATCACAAGTTACTTGATCATTATATTTACCAACACTGAATGGTATAACAACTTGATCATTAACTTTAAGCTCTACCTTATCATCGAGCCACCTTAGCCTATAGGGCTGTGGGTGTTTAGTTCTCTCAAGGCCAAGTTTATCAACCATATGAGCACTTGCTACATTGGTGCAAGACCCACCATCAATAATAAGATTACATACCTTGCCTTTAATGGTGCAACAGGTATGAAATATGTTCTCTCTTTGTATGATCTCGGTTGGTTCTACCATGGTGCTCAGTACTCACCTCATTACTAGTAGTTCTCCGGAGTCAGGATACTCAATGTCACCAAACTCGTCATTCTGCTCCATATTCGCCTCGTCATGGGATTCATAGTCGCCGGTTTCGGTTAAGAGCATAACTCTTTGGTTGGGGCATTCTCTCGCCATATGACCTCTTCCTCTACATTTAAAACATGTTATATATCTAGAACGTTGAGGGTTTAGAGGCTTACTTGGCTCTGTCCGGTTGTCTTTGACATTGTCTAAAGCTTTCCCTTAGTATCGCGAGTCTATCTCAATGCATTTGCCTTTGTCTATCGGTTTGTTGATGTTTGAGTTCCAAGATCTTTGTGGTTTAACTCTGTCACTGCTCGTTTTACGTTTGATATACTGCTCGGCTTGAATGGATAGGTGAAAGAGGTCCTTGATATCCCGATAGACTTGTCTCTCCTCTTTACGGCTGATCCTTTCTTGTAAACCATTCAAGAACTGGGCCATCAGGGCTTCTTCGTCATCGTGCAGCTCTAAGCGGTTCCTCAAGCGCTCAAATTCCTCATAGTACTCCTCCACTGACCTAGTTCCCTGTTTAAGAGAACGAAACTTGCGCTGTAAGTCTCTATGGAAATGAGGAGGGATATTCCTTTGTCGCATAAGATCTTTCATGTCCACCCATGAATCAATGGATCGTTGACGGTTTCTCCTTCTATCCGCTACTATTCTGTCCCACCAAATGAGGGCATTGTCCGTAAGTTGTGCTACGACTAGTGCTATCCTCTTATGCCCGAGATGGTTGTAGTAGTCAAAAATGTGATCCATTTGCTTCTCCCATTCGAGGTAAGCCTCGTGATCAACTTTTCCGGCAAAGTTAGTCGCAGTTAGTTTGATATTCCCTTGGTTTTGTCTCGGGTGAGGATCGTATGGCTCGTCTTCTTCATACTCCTCTCTTTGCACTCGTTTCCGGTGTACATGGTTTGTTCTAGGGGGCGGGTCATCGTCTTCTTCAAGAGAATCGTCATGCCCTTATCCTCCATCTACTGGCTCATTGATGTGAATACCGTTGTGCCTTTGAGGATGGCCATGAATGTTGTTGTTGCCAAGTCCTCCAACGTTCCTCACCGGTCGTAAGGGGGTTTGTGGGGTTTGCTCCACTCGGGTGAGCCGTTCTCCCACTTCTTGCCTAAAGGCTTGAAACTCTTCCCTCATCATATTCATCATTTGGCTGACTGGATCATTTGCATTACTAGCTTCTTCTCCCATATCGTTTTGATTCAAGTACCTTAAACCAAAAATAAAATTGATTAAAGTCTTGAAATAATTTGGCTCGGTCCAAAGACAATGTAATATTATGAATTAATACGCAAATGGTTGATTGGTAAGGATAGTTCTATAAATGGTCACGCGGTACGAGTGGTATAGTCACGCGGGACGAGAGATGTGGTCATGCGGTACGAGTGGTATAGGCTAGTTTGCATCATTTTAGGTCCTAGAGCACTTTTGCATTAGCATTCGCATGTTTCTTGCAATATGCATTATATTCAGGTTGTTTGCGGACACTTTGGAGCTTTGGAGAATTCGTGGACGTGCTGAGGCTCGTGAGGAAGCTCGTGGACACTTGGAGAATTCAGCTCGGCATGCGAAGTACCCGAGATCAAAGTAGCGGATCGAGCAAGGCAGGTCAATCTAGATGAGATCGACCAGATGATCGAGTGCACCAAGTCGATTCAAGAGGAAGGATTGAGACCAAGATCGAGAGAGAAGATCGATCTGGAGTACGGACGTAAATGACGCCATGCAGATCGAGAACCAGATCGAGATTCCAACCCGATCAACACAAGATCGACTCAGAGATCGACCCAAGCCATCCGATCCAAGACAAAGATCGAGAACCAGATCGAGCTTCCAGCCCGATCCCAGACAAAAACCTTATCCGTCCAGCTGTCTTTGGCGGCTAGCGTAGGGGGGACCAGCTAACGGTTTAGCCATTTTTGGCAAAAGCAGCCATTCGCTTTCATTATCTTCATTATGTCTTTTATGTTTTCTCTCTAAGTTAGGCGATTCACCATTGTTGAATACCTTAAGCTTTTCTTTAGTTTTTGAACCCTTGAGTCTTTGAATATCAATCGAGTTTTTCCTTTAATCATGCTTAGCTTTCTGTTTATTGCTTTTGCTTTGATCCTAAACATGTGTAGTGAGTAGTCGTTACAGGTTTTGGGGTTGAGGAGATTCAAAAGGGTTGAAAGGGGTTAAAGCTTTGTGTATTCATGTTCTTCATGCCTTCTCTTCTAGGATGTTGGGATATTAAAGCCTAGAGAGCCTTGGAAGAGGTTTCTATGATCTAAAGGCTCTCTTACCTTGACAGGATTCAGATGTCCTGGAAAACCAGATCCTAGAGGCTAATCCTTCCTTTCCCACATGCAATGGTTGTTTAGGGGATTAGTTAGGTCAATATTTGAAATCTGTGTTTCTTGCTCTTCGATCTCCTTTTCCAGCAAACGCCAGGGGTTTAGAGAAGAGATTGAGGAAGTGAACCATGCCACACGCCATGGATGGTTCTTGTTTTGTTTTCAAGGCCTAGAGAACGTCACAAAGTGAGTAGATCTAAATGTTTTCAAAACAAAGCTTAAACCTTTGAGACCCGTGAATATGATCCTCGACCCTGAACCCTCTCTTTTTAGTATTTTAAACCTCTGTTAATCGTTCGCTTGTCATTTAGTTTGCATCTTGTTCGTTAGAAGTCATTTGCTTGAAGTTGTTTGTTAGATCAATCCATTCTACTCGATCCAGTGGTCGATCCTGTGGTCGATTCACTGGTCAATTTTTAGTTTTTAGTAGCTTTGCATTTTTAATCTTTTGCTTGTTCCTCGTGGTAGTTAACCCTCTTCCTGAGATTTTAGAATTGTTTTGCATTGCATTAGATCGTTGCATTTAGTTTTCCTAGAATTTACCAATCATTTTACTATTCTGCTTTGATTTGCTCATTCCCTTGCATTCTTAGTGTACTTCCTACTCCTAGGTGTGGATTGATACCTGACTTGCATGCTATACTACATCTCAGTGTTGCATTTAAGTTTGATAACCTCTGCTTCTTACAAAGACTTAGTAAAAACGGGTTATCAAAGAGTGAAACAACCTGGATGACCAAGCTTGATGATGTTGAGCATCTTAACTTCTGGCACCTCAGCGTTATCGAAAGCTTGATTTATCTCATCCTCAACATCAATACCCCTTAACTTCATTTGAGCAGCATATAGAGTGGTATACTTCTCCACTAGCTGTTTCTTCAACCTTCCTGGAAAAGGGATATCAGGTTTGTTAACTTGCAGAACATAAGTTCTGTCCTCCTTCTTAGCTTCAGTGACCTTGACAAGATCTTCCCCCTCACTTTTTGCCTCAGTGTCCTCATTGAACAACGACAAGAACCCTCTTCATTAGAAAGAACTGAAACCAACTTCAGACTCAACAGCTTAGCAATACTCTTTAGGATTCATCTCATACTTTCCTGGAAGATTTAATAGGGGGCGTGGTCTTGTAGCAATGCCCTTGTTGTTCTCCAAAGTCTCCTGTCCTGCAGCTAGACCATCAAACTTGCTTGAGAGCTCCACATGTATTGTGTCTATCCTGTTGTGAACATCAGCAAATTTCTTGTTCATGTCCAAAGTACCAGTTAGTTGAGATTGTAGAACCTGTTGGATGAGACTCTTAACTTCAGAATCTTGAGAGCTAGATGAAGCTTGAGCTGGTCCTTGAGCAACATAACCTGGTGGGTTGAACTGGTGTCTTGGCTGGAAGTTGCCTTGGTTCTTTTTTCTAGGCACAAACCCTTGATTGTTGTTGTTGTAAGGAACGAAAGGTTTTTATTGGCCAGCATGATGTTGTCGTTGTTGAGGAGCATACACTTGATCCTGAGGATTAGCAAAATTGTTACTTCTATAAAAAAGAATTGGGATTGTTCCTATAGTTGTAATTTTTGTAACCTCCTTGGTTCCCAATGTAGTTCATCTCCTCCACTTGACAATCCTCTTGGTCTTGAACCTATTTCCTTTCCTTCAACATCTGATCAATCTCCTTATAAAGAGCATTGATCTCCTTCTTGTTGTACTCAAGCTCATCCTTAGCACTTCTAGGAGTCCTATCATACTCCTCATTCTTGTTTCCATCTGATTGTGCAAGGTTCTCAACCAATTCCATTCCCTCATCAACATCCTTTTAGAGAAAGTTACCACTAGAAGCAGTATCAAGCAGCATTCTAAATTTTGGGAGGGCGCCCCTACCGAGAGTGGAGAGAAGTGAAACTTGTGAAAACCCATGGTGAGGACACTGAAGTGTGTACCCTTTAAACCTCTCACATGCTTCACCAAAACTCTCATTGGTCCTTTGAGCAAAACCAGATATCTCATTCCTCAATCTAGCAGTTCTAGATGTTTAGAAAAACTTATCTAGGAAGGCTGTCTTGCATTGTTCCCAACTTGTTATGCTTCCTTGTTGAAGGTTTTTCTCCTAAAGATGTGCCTTATCTCCGAAACTGAATGTAAATAACCTGAGCTTCAAGCTGTCCTCACTATCCCCATTTATCTTTGTCATGTTGCAAAGCTTGTTAAAGTTGTCTAAATGTTCCAAGGGATCTTCTAGTGGGAGACCACGAAACTTGTTGTTCTGCACCATAGAGATAAGGCCTTACTTGATATCAAAGTTGTTGTTTGGAACTGGTGGAGGAATGATGCCATTTCTGTTATTTTAGGCATTGGGGGCATCTCATGTACCTATAGGTCTCATTGGGTGTGGTGCATGTGCAGATCCTCTTTCACCTTGCTCTTCTTGTTGGCCTTGTTGACCCCGAATACCAGCAATTCCCTGAACTCCTGGAGCTCCTTGTGGACCTTAAAACCTCATATCATCCACACCTTGATCCATGTTCAGCTGGTGAAATATCTGAAGCCTCTCTCTTTCTCTGCTTTCTCTCAAAGCTCTCTCAACTTGCAAGATGTTTTCTTGATAAGCCAGGAGATTCTGATTGCCTCTAGACCTCAAATGCATACACCTTGAAGAGAAAAACAAGAGTAAAACAGAGTTAGTAACCAAATTCAAATAAATTCTTGATCTTACAGTTTCTACAAATCCTAGTGATTCAAACAAAGATCAATGGCAATAGCGCCCAATTGATACAAAGATTTTGAGTCTCTTTATCAATTACCCACAATTTGTACTATTCATTGTAGTATGGGTTTTGTCTAATCCAAGGGTCTAAGATGAATGCACTAGGAGTGCAATAGAACATTTAAGTCTAGCTAAATCAGAGAAATGAGCTGTTTAAACTACTTAACTAATCAACCAAATGAACCAAAAAGTAAACAAGACTAAAGAAAGCAATAACTAAGCAATGATCAAGCACAAAACAGAGAAAATTCGAAATTCAATAAATAAAAGCAAGGATCCTAGATGTGGTTATGGAGTTTGGGCAATTCAAAGGCAAGAATAAGTTGTTATTAATCTCATTAAAAATGCAAACAAGAAAGTAATGGTAATTCCTAGGCATAGAATTCACAATTAAACAAGCTAAACCCAATCTCTTGGTGATTAACACTTTGCTAAACATCCTAATAAGAACTAATTCTCATTAGTGCTAGAATCAATAGCAATCAAGCATAAACCAATTCGATTGAAGCCAAAATACTTCTTAGACAGTCAATCCCTTGACCTATGACAAGTAAATCCTCTGAAAGACAAGATCAGCACTTTATCAAACATTTGGTGGGCATAAGAGAAAGCTTAAATCTAGATTCATGTGATTAAGAAAGACCTAGTATAAAAACAGTCTGATAGAGAGGAATAAATGAACATTTAGCACTAATAAACATCAATGAAGCCCTAAATTCCCCTAATCTACCACATATAAGCTCCTAAAGAAGACTACTCAATAATCATCATGTAAACCATCAAATTCATAAGGAAAAAGATGTTAAACATGATTAAAAAGAGATTTTAAGGAAGATTGAAATTGAAAGTACAAAAACTTAGATTAAAAGATGAATCTTGTTCATACAAAGCAAAAAGTTGTTGAGACAAAAAACAGGAGTAGAGGTAAGAACAAGACTTGCTAATATTTGTAGGTCCAAGCCTATTTATATTAAGAGACAAAAAACCCTAAAAGAATGGCAAACTTGTACATAAAAGAGGTTCAGGAGAGGAAGATGTCGAGCTAGAGTGCTCGCCGTGCATGCTTAACATTGATTTTGACTTCTTGATATCGAACTGGTGATGGTCGACATCCATGCTCGCCATGCTTCTTGTGAGTCTCGGGCCAAAGATGTCGTGC
The DNA here is from genome assembly GCA_911865555.2 of Thlaspi arvense. Taxonomy (NCBI): domain Eukaryota; kingdom Viridiplantae; phylum Streptophyta; class Magnoliopsida; order Brassicales; family Brassicaceae; genus Thlaspi; species Thlaspi arvense. The sequence continues at coordinate 22,181,170 of OU466860.2, forward strand.
ACCATGCATACTCGATATTGGTGTCCTGTCTCCGAATGTGGACATTCATGCTCGCCATTGATGCTCGACATAGATTTCTCCCTCTCGGTTAGAAGTTGTCGTGCGACATTGCTGGTTGACAGATGTCAAGCTGGAGGCACGACATTAGAGGTCGACATTGGATCCGAAATGCATTCCCTAGATCCTCTTGATTCTCCTTAATTGGGGGAACTCCCTACATAATTCCCAAACTTCCACCATGTCTCCAAAGGCTCGATAGGTACCTAAAACATTCCTTATGCAAAGAAAAGGCAAACATTCCTTGTAGTATGTGAGTGTCAATCCAAAAGGTACCAAGATGAATGCATTAGGAATGCAAATGAAACTCTAAGTCAAGCCAAAATCAAACTAATGAACCAAAGACTAAACAGAACTATTAGAAGCAATGATTAAGCAATCAAGCAAACAAAAACAGAGCACTAAACAGCAAATTCGGAATTCAAATATTAGAAGCAAAGATCTTAGATATGGCAATGGAGTTTGGGGAATTCAAAGGCAAGACTAAGTTGTTATCATTAACAATGCAAACAAGCAAGTAATGCTGATTACTAGGCATAGAGTTCACAATCAAAAAGCTAAACCCAATTTCTTGGTGAATAACACTTTGCAAGAACATCATAACAAAAAACTAACTATTATTAGTTTTAGAATCAATAGCAAGCAGGTTCAATCAACTCTATTCAAACCAAAATACTTCTTAGACAGTCAATCTCCTGAGCTAAAAGAAGTAAATCCTCTAAAGACAAGATCATCATTTCATCAAAAACTTGGTGGACATAAGAGAAAGCCTAAATCTAGATTCATGTGATCAAGACAAGTCCAGCCTAAAAACAGTCTAATCGAGAGGAATCAATGCACTTAAACCCTAACAAACATTAATCAAGCTTTAAATTCCCTTAATCTACGACATCTAAGCTCCTATGAGAGACTACTCACTACTCATCATCAAAACCATCAAATCAAGAAAGATTTATAGGTTAATAATGATTAGGTATGAGAAATTAAAGATATCAATGCAACAACTTCTATTAAAAAGATGAATTTAGTTTTTACAAAGCAAAAGCGATTAAGAGAAAATAGGATTAAAAGCAAGAACAAGACTTGCTAATATTTTTAGGTCCAAAACTATTTATATTCAAAGACAAATACCCTAGTACAATGGCAAACTTGTAAATAATATATCCAGCTAGACTAGTCGACATCGGTGCACGACATTGATTTTTGGGTGCCTGATGTCGAGCTGATGATGGGCGACATCGGTGGTCGACATCCTGATCGGGTGTCTCGGGCTGTCAATTTCATGCGTCATACATCTCGACATGAGTGTCCCGTCTCCCGATGTCGACCTTGGATGCTCGACACTGGTGCACGACATGGACTCCTCTTCTTTCAGCTGGAAGATGTCGAGCTCGAGGCACGACATTTGCTCTTGATTCTCCTTGGCTGGAAAAACTTCCTAGATCACTCCCTAGCTTCTACCATGTCTCCAAAGGCTCCTTAGGTACCTAAAAATATTCCTTATGCAAAGAAAATGCCAATTATAACCTAAATGCAACCTAAGTCTAAAACGAAAGGAAAATGGGACAAATAAGAAGGAAAACATGCAAGAGAACACTAAAACATGTCCTAAATGCAATCTTAAATGATGCAAATATAAGAGATATCAACACCCCACACTTGTCTCTTGTCTCTTCTCAAGCAAACAAACTAAGACAGTGGGAGATGAGGTTTAAAGGTGGGTACTCAAATCCAAAAATGCTAAGGTAAAAAAATCAAATTAATGTCCATGTGCCTAATTGTGTGATGCATGTCATGATCAGCCATACTTCAAAGAACCAAGCCATGCTTATCCAGTTTCAAAATGATCTCAAATTCAGCCTAGAAAAATGCTCAAATCTATCAACTCTATAACATTCATTAAGATTGTAACCAATAGATCAAGTTTGTGCAAATCAAGTCAAAACATTTGTTCTAAGGGACAAGGTAATGAGATAAAAATTATATCATTCAATAAATATTCAAAGAATCAAATGGATCACTCAGATGAAATAATCTTAGGTAAAATACTAAAGGTAAAAACACACTTATGCATGCAAGTTAAAGGTTTCTTCTTCCCGTTTTACCCAAAGATGACCCTAATAAATTCTAAATCCCAAGTGAAACACCTAGAATTACCTTTTCCCAAAAAACTTACCATCTCCTTCTTCTTGGTATGTGGGGAAACTCCTTCTTTTGTTTGTGGTGTGTGTAAACAACTAAAGATCAAAACACTTAACACTGCCCTTTCCCAATCTCCTGACCAAGTACAAATTCAAAATGCAAAATGGTAACTACAAGAGATCCCCTCCTTGCCAGCCTATATCCTAAACACTTTTTCCAAGATAAAATCGAAAATATACAATGCAAGGCCTTACAGCTCTCACAAAAGTGTTTAGGTTTAAAAGGAAGGATTGGTTTAGGGTGCGGATAACTGACCCATAATGATGAGGATCAGCTACTTGGATTAACAAGAGTGGTAATAAGGGAAGAAGATAATCCAACTATCTATATGGGTAGCCATCTAATGCTTTCAAAGCACAAACATGATAATTCAATTTCAGGATTATGGTTCTAAAAAGATAAAGTTGATTTTCAATGAACAAATGGTTTTAGCATGTGATAAGAGAATCAAATTTAGCATTCAAAGCATGGTTCAGCCTTAACTTCTAAACATTTCAAGATGCATCACACACTTAACCACTTAGGCATTGATATCATTCCTAAACACTTAGCATTTTACATGGAACTATCATCATTGGACCCTATACAAAATGCAATGCAATCCTATATGAAGATAATTGAATCAATCTTAAACAAATGAATGCAACTACATTACTTTCTTTTTGGTTTGCAAAAGATGCAATCTTTTCAGATTTTTCGATTGTTTTGGATTTTTTATGCACTTAGATGTATTCATGAAATGCATGAGACTCAAATGATGAATGCAAAGAAAAATTAAGAACAGAAACCACAAAGTAAAATATACACAAGCTGCTCACTCACACTTAGATTACACAGTCCCTTTGTGTAATGAAAGAGGGAGAGAGAGATGTAAAAACCAAACACAAAAAAATAAGAGGGAGAGAGAGATGCAAAAACCAAATACACAAAAAAATAAAAATGCATGGTATAAACACTGGAAGGAATGTGGTACCTTACTTTTGGTCTGAAGAGTGATTGGAGGAGTAAGGGATCTCCTCAGTATCTCCTTGCTCATAGGTTGAACCAGGTTGTGGAGATTTTCTTGCCCTCCTCTTGTTCCTTCCCCTCTCTTATGAGGTTGATGTTGGAGCTTGCCATCCAGCCCATTGTGCAGTCACTTGAGTTAAGGTCCCTTGAAAATCCCACTCTTTCCAGGTGATGTTGTATTGCTGAGAAGAAGAGTAAGTAGGCGCCTCCCATGCTAACAAAGGTTGGGTCCTTGGCTCATATAGGATGAAGCCCTTGAATGTCCCAAGCTGGCCATTGTTGTGTGTCTTGCTCATGGAAGGAATGTCTTCTTGCTGGTGGCATCCTGTGCGCCTCTACTTCCTCCACTTGGTACTCTGCTTCTTGCTCATGCTGTTGCTCATGTCCATATCCTTGGTGAGAGGCTTCTTGGGTTTTGGACTTTCCCTTCTTGAACTACCCTTTCACAAAGTTGACAAGCTTCTTAATTGCCTTTTCTTGCCACTTGCACCACTTCTGAAGCTTGTTTATATGGTCATGAGCATATTTAAGAGAGCTCCCTTGACTTGGCCCTTCCGAAGGCTGAAAGTGGAACTCTTCAGTATTGTACTCTCCCAAGTGATCCTCTTGTTCTTCTTCTTGGGACTCCTCCTCAGTTTCTGCGCATCTTACTCTTCTCTTTCCTCATCTTCACTGCTCTCTTCACTCTCCACTTTTTCAGTTGTAGCAACATGTCTACCATAGTATAACATCTTCCTGTTTGAGTGCCAGTTAATGTTGCTTCTCATGAAGATGGAGGTGTGTTGCACATTGGGAAGTAAGAACTTAGCAGCCTCTTTTATTTATGTGAGGAACTGGTATATGTGCTTGCCTTGAATGCTTTTCCAAATGAATAGAGTTCTTCTTAAGTAAGCAAGGTCCTTCCATTGTGCAGGTAATGCATCTTCTGAATGCTCCCCAAGTTTAACACCACTACCCAACAATATTGCAGTCACAACACCTCCAATGTAAAGTTGTGGATTCTTCTCCCTTCTTCCCTTTATGGCAATCCAGCTTCTATAAGAGAGCAGCTGTTCTAGAGCAAAGTCACATAGCATGTAAACGCCCTTCTCTTTTGGATCACCAAGTTTTCTCTGCTGTATTGGACCATCCCATGCAAGCCATTGAATATGATGTCCATCTCCCTAGCTGTTATCTTGTGGGTCTCTTTTCTTGTATACAAGGCCTTAGCAAGGGCCTTGTGAGCATATCTTAAGGAAGGGTGCCTCAGATCAGTGCCCCTTGTGACTCTAGGGATGAAGATATCAATGCTAATGACTCCCCACAACTTCTCAATCTCTTGCATCTTGATTTTGAACTAGAGGCTTTGACTGTAGTAGTCCAACCCAAGGGGTGCATAGAGCTGCTTGAAGGTAGCCTTGTACTTATTCTTCCTAAGCCTGAAGGTAATCCACCCATCTCTATATTATTGGTCACTCTCATCATAGTTGGTTACTTGAAGTGTTGAGAGGAATTGGACAGTGAGTTTTGGGTATGAAGGAAGGGCCATCTCCATGAACTTACCTAGCCCCATTGCTTTGAAAATGGCTTTGCAATTCTCATTTATCTCCAGCGCTTGCATTGTGGAGACACAAGGGTATCTTGTGGCCTTGAAGGTGCATCTGTTGAAGAGTTCCATGAACTCTGATGTTAGCTCCTTGTTAGCAACTTCTTCAATAGCCCTCTCCTTCCCTTTGGCTTTGCCTTTCTCAGCCTTACTCGCCATAATCCTCTTTCCAGCAACCTTTGAGGACTGACCTTCAGCAACTTTCTTTCCCTTGTCCGTTGTTGTCCTTGGTTTATGAGCCTTCTTCTTCCCTTGTGCCTTTGTTAGAACAGAATCTCTTGTTCTCCCCATGCTTACTATAAGAAAATTAGATGAAAAAATGGTTTTAATGCTCTTTTAAAAAAATTTCTCAAATCTACAAGAGGTGTAACTAGTGATTAACAAGCAAACTTCTAAATAAACCAGAGAATTCAAGGGCAATAAACCATAAACATGCTACAATCTAAACAGATTTGGACAATTATTTATATGATCCTAGCATGGTGGTTCTCAACAAAATGGGAAGATGATAATGTAATGGTGAATGCAAATTATAACAAGTTTAGAGATGATGAATATAATCAGTCCTAACATTCTCTCTTGTTAAGAATTAAAAACCCACCATCCAAAATGAAAACAAGGTTCATAGATAAGAAATCAAGTTCAAATAGCAATTGATTCAAAATGAACAAACAACTTTCAACTATCAAGCACAAAATTTTAAATAGTTTAGAGGCAAACCTTTTTGGACTCTTTGACACTTTGCGGAGGATAATAAAAAAAGGAGAGAGTAAGAAATTTCGAGTTAACAATCAAGCAGATGAAAAATGAGAAGTGTGAAGAGAGAAGAGAACACTTGTGGTTATTATATAAAGAAAGGGAGGGGACAAGGAATCTTTAGGAGTGGGAGTCAAAAGACAAAGTTCTCAGGAGTGGGTCAGATGGCAGACATTGTCTGCTTCCCTTTTGATCGTCATTCTTTGTCTCCATGTGCCTTAGTCTCTCTTGCCTGACCTCTGTGATAGTATAAGTACCTGAAAAAGAGCCCCAGACATGCAAGACCAATGCAAAAATCTTAACTAATGCAAACAGGAACCTAAATAAAAATAATCCAAGCTTAACTATCATGAGAAGACTAGGTAGTGAATATAAGTGATATCAAAAGTTAAAACAAGAAAATAGAATCGGCTACAATAGTGGTTTTTGTGTATTTTAGTGGAGTGGAAGAAGATGACGGAAAAGGAGAAATAAAAAGGACAGGAAAATTGCAAGTGGGTTGCCCCTTTCCCAAAATGCTTGGTGGGGAATATATAGGACTGGTTCCCAAAACCATTGGAACACTGCCTCGTCAGCACGTGTAAAGGATCCAAAGCAAAAAGAAATGTACCCTGTCTTCTTCCCAAACACAGCTTTAAGTCGATGTACCTTGTCGTTGTGGACTTGGTCGAGATTCATATTGATTTCATGTCATTGTACCGTCCCGATGCTCTATAGAAAATCGTCCACTATGGTGCTCGTGCGTCGGCTTCATCCCATTGGACTTGGTCTTCATTCGAACGTCGTGCAATTTTATATCGGGTTGTGGTCGTCAGAGTTGCCTGAGGTCGTATGGCAAAACGTCTATGGACCCATGCTTTGCAAGATTTATGTCGGGGTTAATTCGTGGAGTACGACCATAGTGCATTCCTTGTTCTTTTTATATCTTGTGCTTGAGAAAGTCAAGGAACTGCAAACGAACAGGACTGATCCCGAAGAAGGCATCGAAGAAATAGCATCTGACTATAATGAAGCAATATTTACTTATTTTTTTCATTTTATTCGGTAATTCATCGCAAATTTTTAGGCGCAGAGAATCCCATTCCATGTGCCAGGTACAACGGGTAAGCACCAGTGATTACAATCTTTTTGGGGAGTAACCTCTAGATTAGACACCATGTCTTCATTCAGATTTATGATGTGGCCATAAGCTCATCTATGAGGGCCATTATTGTAGGAGGCAGCAAGTGTAGTTCGTTGTGAGTCTAAAAAATTCTCTCAACTTTCTTCATAGGTTCAATAAACATAGCCTTATGCTCTGTTACAATCTCCTTCTTAAACCTCTTTGGAAATGGACGAGCAGGTTTTTAAGGTTGTGGAGTGATGTAGGGAGCTGCTTTCTCTTCAATAATCAGTTACTGATTCTGCTTTCGCTTAATCTCCTCATTGACCACTACTAGCATGACAGAGTATGGAGACACATAGTTCTCACAATAAAGAAGCTTCTTTAGCTCAGAAATAGCATAATCATTTTCTTCTTGACTTGGCATTGCATCACAACAGATGGCATTGTAGAATTCTTTGGGGTTTGCTTCAGGTTTCATGAAGTTGAGCTAGAGACTTTGAGATAGTGGTAATGCCCTTGTTATTCTCCAAAGTCTTGACTCTAGAGGCCAAGTAATCAATCTTGGTGTTCAGCTCTCCATATTGGCTATCAATTTTGTTATGTACATCAGCAAACTTCTTAACCATTTTCATATTTGTGTTGCTTGGCCTTGAAGTAGCTGGTGTAAAATACCTTTGATCTCAAAATCATAGGCAATGGAACTAGATCTTTGTCCTCGAGGTGCAAAACCTGGAGGAGCAAAGGCTGCCTTCGGCTTAAAGATGTTTTGATTCCCTTGATAGAAACCTTGTTGCTGGATGTATGGAACAAAATGCTTATGTTGCATGCCTTGACCTTGAGAAAGGTGAACTTGATATCGAGGATTAGCAACATTGTTGCTCCTGCAGGACAAGTTAGGATTCCTAAAGTTATTATAGTTGTTGTAACCTCCCTGTCCTCCCAAGTAGTTGACCATCAAAATGTGAACCTCTTCATCCTCCTTGTTCTGCACATATTCACTAACAAAGTGGACCTCCTTTTGTTGTACTTGAAGCAGTTAGTCAAGCTTCTCTTTTAGGCTTTGATCTCCATCCTGCTGTATTCAAGCTCTTCTTTCGAGTTCGTACCTGCAGTGCCAAAGTCGTCAACATAATTTCCATCACTCCAAGACAAGTTCTCAACCAGTTGTAAGCCTTATTCTATTTCCTGCCCACGAAAGTTGACATTGCTAGCTGTGTCTAGCAGCATTCTTATTTTTTTTGGCAGAACACTTCTGTAGAGAGTAGACAGCAGATATTACTAGAGAAACCATGGTGTGAGCATCATAGAGTATACCCTTTCAATGTTTCCCAATCTTAATTTAAAGTATCTTGTAATCCTTGAGTAAATCCTGATATAAGGTTTCTTAACCTTGTAGTTCTTGAGTTAGAGAAGAACTTTGCCTAGAATGCTTGTCTGCATTGCTCCCAAGAGGTGGGTTAGGTTCATCTCTCAGAAATAAGCCTTATCAGCTAAAGAAAAAGGGAATAGTCTGAGCTTGAAAACTTCTTCAAAAACTCCATTGATCTTGGTCATGGAGTAAATCATGTCAAACTAATCAAGATGATTTAGGGGATCCTCCAAGGGCAATCCATGAAATTTGTTGTCTTGGACCATGGAAATCAAACTGCTCTTGATCTTAATGTTGTTATTAGCAACGTGAGGAAGGATGATACCATATCTTGTGGTATGTGCATTTGGTGCATCCTCTGCACCAATTACCCCAGCTAGTCTAGGAGGATGGACTAGAGCTCGTCCATTAGCTCTTGGAGCTCCAGCCAAGCCTTGAGATTCTTGTACTCCCTGAATACCCTGGGCGCCAACCATTCCTTGATGTCCTTATGCACCTTATGCACCAATAGTAGCATGTGGACATCGATGTTGACAGTCCTTGTTCTGTGTCTTCTCAAAATTCTGTCAATGTTATCCAAGAGGGGCAGTAGTTGATCTACTCCTTGTGATCTTAGGTACATACACCTGAAGGAACAAAGTCAAAGTAAAAACTGTATGTAACAATGTAAACAAAGAACTTTGTCTCAAAGAAAATCAAAATCTATATGATCAAACAATCCCACAAGGCAATAGTGCCAAATTTATGTGAGACTTTACTGCTCTTTACAATTAAAAACCCTTCATAGCCAGTTGTAGGATAGCTAAAGGTTCTTGGTCAAATCCAAGTGAAAAATATGCATAACAGAGAATACATGATATTCTTGTAAGCTTTGCAAAGCAATGAAAGGAGTTTATGATTCTAGCAACCTAAACATTAATGAAACATCAATAACCAAACCATAACTGTAAAGAAATTCAAGATAAACACAACTTAAAGTCTTAGAAACAAAGTAAACATAGCAAAACTGAGATGATCAAATGATAAACAAGAGGGTTTATGATGAAATAATCAACCTAGAATGATATCCAAATTCTAACAAGTTGTTCAAACAATCAATGAACACATGATCCTTTAACATAAAACTATAAATATGTAAATCAATCCACTTTCATGACAATGATTCCTTTAAATGCAACCTAATCATGATCTAACTCGCATCAGTGATTACGAAACAATAAAGCATAAAGAAACAATCATATATATCGAGTAAGCTCCCTAGTCACCCATTCTCATTTGTAAGACTAAGCAAATCCACAAAGAGGCTGGTTCCGGCATTTCAACAAACACTTTTGATGCAATGAAAGCTTAATTTCGAAAATCAGATGATCAGTAAGATTCAAGCATTAAGAACACCCAATAGTGAAGGATCAAACATAATCTACACCTAAACATCAAGTTATGAGCCTAAGATCACCCTAAATCTAGAAAATCATGATCAGAAGCAATAGATAGAAGATCAAGAACAAGAAATGCAAACTTCTATTAAAAACTAAAATTGTTGCTACAAAATACCAACAATTGGAACTTTGCTCAAGAACAAGAGAGAGAGAGAGATAGAGAGAGAGAGATAAAAAGTTTTTTTCCTAAGAGCGGTCGGCTGTTAACTGATTGGTCGTAGGTTTAAAATTATAAAGCATAGTCTTAAGATAAGATAAGGTTTTTGGCTGAAATAGTCAAAGGTCAAAGCTTGGTCAACTCAGTTAAAGTTTGAAATCCAAGAGTTCAACAAAATCAAATCTGCTTGGGAAGGGGGCTGGTACTAGCGATTCACTATAAAAGAAGTCTTGCCATATGGAGTTGTGGCGCTACTTACCAAGCATATGGAGGACTACACTGTCAATGGTCACAAACTCGAGCCTTACTTGGCTAGTGAAAGGTACCAATAAGGAGAGAAAAGTTCAGTTAATCTCTAAAACCCCACCCAAGCCTTAGCGGCTAAGAAAAGTCAAGCTACACGACTCAAAACACGCGTTCTTGGGAGGCACTCCAAGCTTATCCACTTTATAGTTTTCTTGATTTTTATTTTAGTATAATGTTGGGACTTTTGTAAATGGATCAGACATTATCTGGTGACACGAGGACATTACAGATGGCGAGCACAAGGCATTCTTGCAACTACATCGGTTTGTCCCAACGGTCTTAAACTGACACAGGTGATTGCAGCGAGGTCTCACAACGGTTAGAAGACGTTATGCCGTGCTGATTACCTTCATATCGGCATAGGCCGACAATTTCATTCATTGGCGGTATAACCCGTCACATAACATATCGGGTGGACCCATTGTGATTCACCTTGACGTTTGCATCAACCATCTGCATTGGTCGTTTCACCTCAGCACACACTTGATGGTGTCACACAACGGTTACAAACCGATGTAACTGTAGGTAACTCCCTCCCCCTAACCCGAACTCTTCTTGCAATCTTGGTTTATTGGTTGCCTCCTTTTGGACCTTTATTACACAGGGAATGTGTAATTTAAGTTTGGGGAAAGATTGTGTGCATAACATGTGCTTTGTTTTTTTACTTTCCATTTATATGTTTCAGTCTCATACACAAGAAAACGTCATATAATTCCTCAAAATTTTTAATATTTCATAGCATATTTATTTGCATTTTATCTTAGGATTGAGTCCAGATCGCTTGCATTTTGGTTTCATTATATTTTACACTGGATGTAAATGATATTTCTTAGAAAATAAGAATTTGAATCATGAGATCAATGCCCTTGTCTGTAATTGTGATATGCTTTTTGAGTAAGTTGAATTTAAGATACCACCACACTTGGAATCCATGCTAGACAGTTGGTTCTCGGTTAAAAACGCTGCATCTGTTTCTTTTCCCTAGCCTATTTGAACCAATAATCTGATCTTTAATTATAGTGTTTGTGTTTAGACATTACAACTTATGGCCACCAGTATACACGTTTGGAGTTTCTTCTCCCTTTTTAGCATCCTTACTAGTCCAAATAGCTGACTCTCATGCTTAGACCAGGTACAACCCGCCTTGAGACTAAGTATTTCCTTCAAGACTTAAAAACGAGATAAGTGAGGCCCTTTGCATACTCTCGAATCAACCTTAGCAAAAGGTGTTGAGTTTAGGCTGCCAAATTATGATCTTCATGTAGATCCTGGCTTGCGCTTTGAGCTAAGTAATAGGCAAATTTTGGCGGCATATGGAGGGGAAAAACAAATGATAAGTGGCAGCAGCAAAAATAGCTCTAATGCAAAAGATGAGAAGTGATCTCAACCCAAAAATAAGGCCAACAAAAGAAGTAAATCCGGCCAGCAAGCAGCAAAAGAGATGAAAAGAACGAGACGCAATAACAACAAAAAAGAACCAAAAATCTGAAACCACTATATGCAAGAAAGAAGAAGAATTCCCCAAGACGGTAAATAGAGTTGAAAATGGTATGAAGGTTATGAAGGCAAAGCAGACTTGCGAAAGGAGAGTCTACGAAAGGGAATTCAGTGGTACTAGAATAGGCTAAATGCTAATTAGGTACACAGGTATATGAAACTCAAACCTTGTATCCATCAATTTGTTTTTTATTCTTAGCATTTACCATGGGTTGATTCCTATCATGAGTGATCCTATATTAATAGTAGCCCTTCTTGTTGAGTTTTTAATTACCTCAAGACCTTATCCTTTAATAAAGTGAGTTTAAACAACAATCACAAGCACGATCCACTAGTCTAGATACATAATGAATGTAAAACGGACAGATGATTTTAGCGCGTCTAGGCTGAGATAACTTCTTCGCTTGTTGTGATGGTTGTGGCTAAGACTTTGATAGTATGAATGATTCGATCTGCATCTCATAACTATAAGCATGGACATTGTTCTCATTTCTCTTTTTGGCATTTCTAGGAATTTAACATCAATCTTTAAAAAACCTCATGCCCTTGACTGTGTTTTCTGAAGGTGTTGATACCTCTCTGCATTACATCATTCTATACATATTTTTATGATAGTTATAGTCTCATTTGTGCATATTCTCATTAGTTTTGTAGCCGGTTTACAATCATACTAAATTTAGAATGCTTTAGAATAGAATTCTGTCATTTGTGCATGTTTGGAGCTCTTATTAGGTGCTTGAGGAATTGAGGTTAGTTGGGGGAAGCTAAGGAGTGATCCGCAAGTCAGCGGGAGAAAAAATAATAAGAAGATAGGTGATTTCTCTCAGAGCATCGGGCAGCTGCAGCGGTTTGCAGCCCAATGTTGTTATCACAAAGATTGCACTTTGGTCACGTACAACGGACTGACCTCGATGCAGAACAACCGAATCCTGTGCCAAGAGACATTCTCTCATGCAACACTTGATACCATAATGGTTCCACGCTGATGTGAAGCTCAACATGAGACCAATATCAGAGAGCCACAACAACAACAAACCGTTGTGCGGATAAGGACAAGAGACTTTTCTTTTTGCCTTGGGTCCCTTTAAGCCAAAAGGATAAGGTGTGTCAAAAAGTAAATGTTCTTGGGGACAACCAATAAAAGTCCTTTGGGCATTTTTAGTGAAGGGATATACGCCTACTCTTCAGATTTTCTCTTCGTCTCACCATTTTAGTCATCTTCTACATTCTCTCCTTTTTCACCATTGTAGTAGTTATCCTTCTTTCTTTCACAGGAAACAATTTGTAGCTTCATCTTCAATTTAATCCATTTTACGTTTGTTTATCTTTTCTTCTTCTCATGCTCATAATTATTTATTTTATGGTATTAATGATTAGAGTGAGAATTAGTAAGTAGTTACTCATGGTTTTATAGATGAGTGATATACACAATTAAGGATCCTTTCCTGCATGTTCTTATCCAAATTGCATTCATTTGGGATTTAGAGTACAGTTAGGAGTTGCATTGCATGTTTTGTGCTATTTTAGCGTTTTGTAGGTGCAAATGAAGAGTTTAAAGGCAAAGAGTTTTGGGAGTGATCAGAGGAAGAAACCAAGGTGAGCTAGTTGTCACCGCGGCCATAAAGTCATGTGTAAGTCACCTGGAGTTCGGAAAGGGGCTCAAGAATTTGGCATTTGGTTCTCATAGAGTTTGCGTTTTGTCTTTAGAACATTGTGTGATACTGTTTTAGGTCCAAAATTAGCGTTTATTGAATTGAAATGCACGAACAGGTTAGTCTAGGTTTGTTCTCCTTGAAAATCTTAATTACTTAACCCCTCCCTCTCTCTCGATCCCTTTTGCAGGTTCAGTTGGGTCAGGATGCTTATGTACCACTTGTGGTGTTGTGTTATTTGCTCAAAAAGGCCTTTTTGGATTCTACGACTTGTAAAGAGTGTAATGCGTTTGGCTCTAAGCATTGACGATTATCTTGATATTGCCAGTTTAATTGTATAACAGGAATCAGGGTGTCACAAGTGGTTATAAGATAAAAATGATCTCATTCATGTGAGATGATTTTGAAAGCGAGGGATCTCTCATAAAGGAATAGACACTGCCAAAATGCTAAGGGTAAACAACAACCTACACATAGAAGTACAAATTTCAATCACCCAAGTACCATATGTGTAAACATTTATTTCTTCACTTCTGATCTATCATCCTATTATCAAGGCATTTTGTCTTCTTAATCCACATAGATTAAATAATCTCTTCTTCTCTTTGAACACTTGGAGAAGTTTTTTCTCCTTTGATTTTATTCATATGGTTTTTGGCTTTTTTCACTTCTTTGCTTTTACTCTTCTTTTTCTCCTCTTTTTGTTCTTATCCGTTGGAGGCTTTTAGAATTTTTGTTTCTTTTTTCTTTCACTTGGAGCCATTTTTTGAAGTTTTGGAGGCAAACAATACAACATTTTTCGTATTTTTATTATCTCTTCCTTTCCTTCTTTTTCTTCCACCATTTCTTTCTTTGAACATAGACCAAAACCCCCTTTCAAAACACCCAACCTAGTCTAATTAGACCAAAGAAGATGAGCTAGTTCTACTCGGAAAAGTCTCTTTATAATTCTAAGTCCAACACTTTTTGCTAAGCTCATTCAAAATAAGGCCTCCCATAACATACAAAAGATTTTAAGCTTGAAATAAAGCTTGGCTTAGAGTGTTATTAACTTTTTCAATGATGGGAATCATATACTTGGATTAACAAGAGTGGTAGAAGGAAAAGGGTAGTTCAAATATATGTATGGTATCCATGAGAACAGTTTTCAATGTATAAACATGATAAATTCAAGTCAAGATTATATTTCAAATAGATAGGGAATGGACCAAATAAAAGACATAAATTCAAAGTGTGGTGTTACCTTAATTTGAAACTCACTTTATAACATCAAACAACTATAAACTTGGGCATTGACTTCATTTCATGAATTGACGCCTTGCAAGGAAAAACTCATCATTGCTCCATATGCAAATGAATGTGAACCTATATGAAATGTATCTAGACCCTATGTAAATGCAACTAAATGTTCACATAATTTTTAATAGTTTTTAAAAATTTTCAAAAAAACGTTTTGGTTTTTTATGTCTTATATGTATGAATGAATGTATGAGAGTCAAATCTGCTAAAAATGGAAGATAAAAATCACGGAAAACAATGTCAAATCTTTCAACCTCTCCCCCAAACTTAAATTACATAGTCTATTGTGTAGCAAAAGTTCAAGTGAGGCAAATGCATGCAGTAAGATGGGTTTAATGAGACTGAAAGAGGTGATCTAATTCCTCTACTCTTCCTTAAGCGAGCTTCATGGGAGGAGGAACTTCGTGCTTCCCATGTTATGATCTCCCTTGATTGCACATGGAAGGAGTGGATCCTAGCAAGGTATAGTTCACTCTCTTCATGTTTAGTTTCCTCATTGATATGAGTAAAGTTTCACCTAAATAATATCACTGCAAGGGCACATCAAGGCAGTTGTAATAAAAGAGGTTATCGAATCCCAACAGACTTAAGATCGTTGCACATCAAACTCTAGGTTCAAATTCAGCTAAAAAAATTAATGTAATGTTAAAAATGAGACAAGTAAGTAGAAGTAACCAGGCTGTCTGTAGGTTCTTAAAATCAATGAGACAAGGTGCTAAGCAGTGGGAAATTCGCAGGTTGACACAAATCACAGAATACGAACCTGTCAGAATACTTTATAAAACTGTTCTAGAACTCGAAAATACGAAGGTAAAATCAATCAACTTCCGTTGCAAAGATTTTCTATAAATAAATCTAGAATTCCAAATTCTATTGCAAATTCTAATAACCTAATCAAGCAATAAAGTTCAGGTTCGATATGCTCAGAAAATCCCTAATCCAAATTCCTTTGAAATTAGTTATTTTGCTCATCTATGATAGTTCTGGTGATTAACAATGTTTCCACATCTATTAAACATCCTAAGATCTGATTTCAAGGTTATCAATCTTAAAATCAGTGTTAAAGCAATTCAGATGAAGAACCAAATCATTTATCCCAACAGTTGAACAGCTATAGTGATTCATAGTCAACCTTTGAATAACCCAACACCTAACTTGCAGATTACTCAGACATTGAAATTGAAACACAAATAATGACTGAATAAACTTGCTGATACAAGATTTTTGAGTCTTGTTTAATAACCCTTGTACTAATCAGTTGTAGTACAACATAGGGCATTTATTAATCCAATGGGGTTAAGCTAGATTCCACTAGGATTAGGAGTACAAAGCTTTACCTCAAGTGAATTCAGTTAAACTGTGTTGCTTAGCAACTGAACTATCAACCCAAAAGAACCAAGAACCAAGCACAACTTAAGAAAGCAATACTAAAAAATGATTAAAAGCAAAACAGAGCAACAAAAACAGAACACTAAAGCAAATTCGAAATTCACATATTAAAACCAAGGATCATAGATGTGGTTATTGACTACGGGGAATTCTAAGGCAAGTCTAAGGGTCGTCGAGGTTGTGCTCAAGGGGTGACGAGCGACACCCATCATTGGTGCCGAGTGTCACCCATGGTTCTGCAGCAGAAATTTCTCCATCTTTATATTCTTTAATACCCACGAAATTTCTTGAGCTTAAATCCTTCTGCAACACTGGTTGCAGGTTCTTTCCACTCCTCAATATGATGGCATTCACATGGTGTTTGGGATTAGCATCAGTTCTTCCTGGAAGAAATCCTTCTTGCCTCTGAACAACTCTGGCAGTTTGGGCAACTTAAACATCAAGTTTCTTCATATAAGAGTTCAGACTCTCAATTTTCCCATTCAAATACTGATAGAGCGAATCTATCTTGCCATTGAAGTCCACTGTAAGCTTATGTTGTCCTTCCAAGATTTGTTCCAGCATTGCTTTCATCTTGTTCCCTTGAGGAGGTGCAGGGTTGTAGGAAGAAGAACCATAGTTCCTGCTGTAATTTCCACTGTTCT
This sequence comes from Thlaspi arvense, assembly GCA_911865555.2. NCBI lineage: Eukaryota > Viridiplantae > Streptophyta > Magnoliopsida > Brassicales > Brassicaceae > Thlaspi > Thlaspi arvense. The sequence continues at coordinate 22,197,635 of OU466860.2, forward strand.
GGAATGGCTTCTGGTACTCTCTCGTCAAGAATGGGGGCTTAGGTATGTAACCAGGCGTGCTCTGGCCTCCTGTAAAGGTACTCTTCTTATTGTTGTTGTTGTAGCCTCTGTTCCACTGCTGATTCCCATACCTTTGACCCTGAAAACCGCCAGAAATGATGAAATTTACATCCTCCTGTTCAACCTCCTCTGGAACTTCGAAAGTTTCCACTTCTGCAGCAAAGTGAACTGACTTCTTTCCCACCAAAAGGCTGTGCATTCTGTCCAGCTTAGCCTTAACTTCAGCAATCTGATTTCCATCATCCACACCAGCTTGTTTCATTCTCTGAAAGTCTGCATTTTTAGTGCTGTTGCTGCAGACCAAATTATTCATCAGTCTGATCGCCTCCTCTGGTCTGTTAGTGTTGAAGTTTCCTGCACTTGCTACATCCAGCGCCATCTGATACTTCCAGTCAATGCCTCTGAAGAAGATCCCAAGTAATTGCACCTGACTGTAGCCATGATGAGGACAGTCCCTTTGATAAGACTTGAACCTGATCCAAGAAGCCTTAAAAGCTTCAGTAAGACCTTGTGTAAAGGATGCAATTTTCGTCCTCATGTCTTCTCACCTTGCATCATCATAGAAGTTATTCAGAAAGGCATTCTTAGTGTCTTCCCAAGTGGTCAATGAAGCAGGTTCCAGTTGCTTCAGCCAATATGCAGCTTCTCCTTTAAGAGAGTAAGGGAAAAGCTTGCAGAACAGAAAGTCATTGCTAATACCATTAGCTTTGACACTGGAAGCTAAGTCCTCAAACCTCTCAATGTGATCCATAGGATGCTCATTAGGTAAGCCATGGAATGGATGCTGGCCAACCAGCTGATAGTAGACAGCTTTAACTTCAAAATCGTTCCTCTGGAAGGCAGGAGGGCGGATTGCAGCTTTGTTGGCATAGAACTGATCAGGTCTGTTGTAGTCACCTAGAGTCCTCTGAACAAAACGCCAAGCAGCATTATTTGCAGCAACAGGGACTCCAACGTTCTCATCTACTTGTTGAACCTGCTGTTCAACAATGACATTCCCCTCTTGATCAATCCTCTCCCCCTCTTCGTTCCTCCTGTTTCCTTCTCTGTCAACCAAGTGACCTTTTGCATCTTCAACCAAGATAAGTGGAGCGACCATTGTAGATTGCTTCTTAGCTTTTCTGTTAATTCTCTCCAACTTAGCTAGTTCGTCGATGCTCAAAGTCACAAGCTCCTTCTCCTTGTTGCTTCTGGTACTGCGATTAGGCATACACCTGAAACCAGCACAAAGAAAAGAAACTGAAAGTCAATAAACAAATTTAAACTTAGACAAAATCCTAATACTAAAAATCGATAGACAGCTATTACTCCCCGGCAACGGTGCCAAAAACTTGATAGGCCTCAGGTTTTACCCAAATAAAACTACAGCAAGTGCACAACAAAAGCAGTTGTAGTAAATGGGGTATCGAATCCCAAGAGAGTAATGTAAACTACACTATCGAATGTAGGTTCGAATTAAGCTAAGCAGAATGTAATTTATGTATTGCGAAAGATTAAATAAAAGTAAGCAAGCGATTTTGTAAGATGATCTAAGTTTCAGAAGACTAAAAGCGCTAAGTTAGGACAGTTCGCAGGTTGAATCAAAGAATATAGAATGCATGAAATCCGGAATGATTAAGAACCATTTTATACATAAAACACTGATGTATAACTAATCAGTTCTCATTGCAGAAGTTATCTATGCCTAAATCACAGAGTTTCAAATCTCTTTGCAAATCCTAACAACCTAAGCATGCAGGAATGATCAGATTTAATTGTTCATAAAACTCCTAAGCCAAATCTCTTTGCACTAAGTTGTTTTGCTCATCAAATACTAGTTCAGGTTATCAATAATGGTCTCACATATATTTAACAACCTATGATTTTCGGATTTCTAGATGGTGTTTCTCAGAAATTCGATTTTAAAGTAAGCATAGATGAAAAACCAAAAGATATTCCTAACAGGTAGCAATTCTACAAACTCTTCATCAACCTTTGAAAAAGCCCTAACTTAACTAGCAGATTACTCAGACATGATTATGGAATCACAAAACATAACTGTATAAAACTGCATTAAGAGAAAGAGTAAAAGAATAAGGGGGTTCAAAATCTTCTCCAAGGAGTACAGGATCTGTCACCCCAAAAAGCTTTGAATAGATCTCTCTCCAAGCTCTCTGAATTCTCAAAAACTAAGATAAAAGCCAACAATGGCTGAAAAACCTAATAAATAGAGGCTAAACACGATCTGGGGTCTTCTTGCAAATAATAGAACTTCTGGGCTAATTCTGCAAATAATGCTTCACTTTTAATAAACTGCCACGACCTCCTTCCTTGGTGGGTGACGAGCGTCACCAAAGGTGGTGACGAGCATCACATATATGGATACTTTTCTTCCCAAGTTGGATATTTCGTGGCTTCAACTTGCAATGCTCCAAAAAGCTTCAATATCTCCAATTATGCTCCAGACATGCTATAACCTGCAAAGACTCTTCTAGGACTCTAAAAAGACCAAAAAGACTCAATAAAAAGGACTTATATCATGGTTAAAAACCATAAAAACCATGATATATCATCATACTTTACAGAACCTAGCCATGCTCATCATGTTTCAAACTGATCACAAATCTCAACCTAGACAAGTGCTCAAATCAATCTACTATTTAACATTCATTAAGCTTTTAACCATGAATCAAGTTTGTGAAAATCAAGTGAAAACGTTTGGTCTTAGGTTAAGGTTATGAGATGAAAATGATCTCATTCAAGTAAGGGCTAGTAAACTCAAGGGATCACTCAATGAAAATGATTATATCTTAGACAAAATGCTAAAGGTAAAAGCACACGTATGCATGCAAGTTAAAGCTCTCTTCTACCCTTAACCCAAAGATTAATCCTAAAGACTTCTAAACCCAAAGTGAACCTCTAAGTCTACCCTTTCCCATAGAACTTGATCTCCTTCTTCTTCATGTGTTGGGAAACTCCTTCTTCTTTGCTTGTGTGGTTGATCCTTTTTGTTGGGACTTGCTCTTCTTTTGTTTATTACACTCCATTTGCATCACCTTTGGTGGATTGCCTTGGTCTGATTTCTTCTTTTGCATGACCTTACAAAGCTTTTTTGTTGGCGCCTCCTTACTTTAGACACTAAGAGATTTTCTTCCCTTTTCTTAACCACAAACTTAACTTATTTCCCATACTACCATCCCACACTTCATCTTCTTCTTAAAAGATATAAACCATGAAGTTCAAACCACTTAGCATTACCCTTTCACCCAAACTTCTAACCTTGAATTAAGCTCAAAATGCAAGCTGACATCTACAAGAGAGCTTCTCCTTGCCAGCCTTAATCCTAACATTTTTCGCCAAGATAAAATTCGAAAGTTATGTATGCAAGGCCTCACAAGTCTCACAAATGGTGATTAGGCTCAAAAAGGAGGTTTGGTTAACAGTGTGGATTAACTGTCTTGTAAGTATGAAGATCAGCTATTTTGATCAACAAGAGTGGTAAGAAGGGAAGAACATGACCAAATATGTATATAGTAGCCATGAATTCACTCTTCAATGCACAAACATGATAACTAAAAATCAGATTAAGGTTCAAATAAATAGAGTTGATTTTTAATGAACAAATGGTGTCAGTATGAGATGAGAATAGCAAATTTAGCAGTTTAAGTATGGTACAGCCTTAACTTCTAACTTTGTCATGATGCATCAAACAATTACCCACTTAGACAATTAAATAAATCCTACACACTAAGCATTTAACAAGAAAAATTCATCATTGTGCCCTATGCAAATGCAATGCAACCAATATGCAAGCACTAGACTCAATCCTAAACAAATAAAATGCAACTATATGCTCTCTTTTGGGTTTGCAAAACATGCATTTTTCAAATTTTTTTATTTTTTGTATTTTTCTATGCACTTACATGTATGCATGAATGCATGAGACTCAAAGATGAAAGAAATTAAAAACTAAGAAAAGAACAAATAATGCCAACCCCCAAATCTCCCCCCCCCCCCCCCCCCACACTTAAATTACACAATCCCTAGTGTAATAAAAGAGTGAAAGAGAGAAGCAACAGAAATATATTACAGAAAGTAAAGAAAAAAAATACAGTGGTATTTACAATGGAAAGGATGTGGTACCTTAGTTGTGGTGGGATAAGTGGTGGGATGAGTAAGAGAGTTCATCAGTTTCTCCTGGTTCTATGAATGATTCTGATGTTGCTGGTTGTGGAGACTGACTTGCCTTCCTCTTGTTTCTCCTCCTCTCTTGTGGAAAAGATGTTGTTTGATGTGGAGTTACCCAACTAGGCTAATGTGCTTGCACTTGAGTTGGGTTTCCTTGAGCATCATACTCCTGCCAAGTGGTGTAAGATTCAGAAGGAGAGTAGGCTGGTGCTTCCCATGCTGATGGCGGCTGAGACATAGGGACATATGATGAAGCCCTAGCTTGTTCCCAAGCTGGCCATTGATCAGTTTGTTGCACTTGGAAGGAATGTCTCCTTTGGGGCATCCAGTTTGCCTCCTCTCCTTCATTGGGATCTTCCTGCTGCACTTGCTCCTCATAATGTGATGTAAACTCATGACCTTGGCTGAGTTTAGAAGCTCCATGTGATTTAGACTTGTCCTTCTTGAACTTCCCCTTCACCAAATTCACAATATCGTTATTGTTTTATCTTCCCATTTGCACCATCTTTGAAGTTTGTTGATATGGTCATGAGCATACTTCAGGGAGCTCCCTTGACTTGGAACTTCATGTGGTTTGAAGTGAAACCTCTAGAGTTGTACTCCAGCAACTCATCTTCTTCTTGTTCCTCCTTTTGGGAATCCTCTACATTGCTGGCATCCACATCACCTTCTCCTTCTTCTTCTTCATAGCTCTCTTCACTTTCTTCTTCATTGCCCTTTTCTCTTTCTTTAGTAATGGCGCCACCATGGTAGAGCTGTCTCTCTCTTGGGCAGAAGTCTATGTTGCTCCTCATCGATATGGAAGTATGCTGCACATGGGGAATAAGAAACTTTGCTGGCTCTTTGGAGGGGTTGAGGAACTGATAGATGTGCTTCCCTTGGATGGTCTTCTCTAGATAGTGATTCCTCTTTAGATAGCCAAGATCCATCCATTGTGGTGGCAAAGCAACTTTAGCATGCTCATTAAGATCCACTCCACTTGCCATCATGATTGCTGTCACAACTCCCCTAATGTGTAGTTGAGGGTTCTTATCTCTCTTCCATTTGTTCAAGATCCAGCTCCTATATGTGTAGAGCTGCCCTAAGAGGAATGTCACATAACAAGGGAGCTCTTCTGTCCTGTTGAGAGTCTCGCCACTCTTGATGTAGCGCACTAGTAGCTGCATCCCATTGTAGATGATGTCCACCTCCATTGATGTTATATTAGTTGTCTCCTTCCTTGCAAAAAGGGTGTTTGCAAGAGCCTTGTGAGCATATCCCACAGCTGGATGCCTCAGATTCCTTTTCTTGGTGACTCCTGGAATGAAGTGATAAATGCCAATCACTTCCCAAAGCTTGGCATGCTCCCTCATTCTGATCGTGAACTGAGGCTTCTTATCAGCATAGGGGTACATACCAAGGCCATCTGAAAGCTCTCTAAAGGTGGCTGTAAGCTTCTGCTTGCCAAGTCTGAAGGATATCCAGCCATATCCATTGTGAAGCTCACCCTCTTCATAACTCACCACCTGAAAAGTGGAGAGAAACTGAATGGTGAGATGCTGGTATGAGGGAAGGGCCAGCTTAATGAACTTGTCAAGCCCCATCTCTTCAAAGATTATTTTGCAATCTTCATAGATCCCAAGCCCCTTCATTGTGGGGATGCAAAGGTACCTTGTAGCCTTGAAAGTACACTGGTTGATGAGCTCTATAAGCTCCCTTGCACTAGGTTTCTTGTTTAGGGCTTCTGCTACTTCCTTGCCCTTCCCTTTGTCCTTGAACTTTGTAGCCTTGCTTTCCACTACCCTTTTTCCAGCAGCCTTTGAGGATTGTCCTTCAGCAACACCCTTGCCCTTGTCCTTGATTGCAACTGTGGTAGAGGATGCCTTCATCCTTGGTGCTTGGCCTTTGTTTTTGGGAATCTCCTTTGTCCTCCTTATAGTACCTATAAGAACAATTCTCAAAAGACTATAAGTGTGTGAACAAAGGGATGAAGTCTAATGATATTAAAGCACTTAAAATGTTTTTCTAAAATCCAAGAGAAGCTTAACTAGTTATTAAACAAGGCAAACCTCTAAAGAGCTAAGAGAATTTAAGAGCAAAAATAATAAACATGCTAGAGTTCTAAGCAAATTTTTAACTACTTATGTACATGAACCTAGCATGGTGGCCGTTAAACAAAATAAAATATGATTATGCATAATGAATTTAAAGCAAAGCAAGCTAATAGATTAATGAACAGTGATCAGCTCTAATCTTCCTACTTGCTTAACCAATAAATTCCACCATGCAAAATCAAAATAAGCACTTAAGCTAAACATAACTAGTTCTTAAAGCATAAAGTTCATAAGATTCAAAGTTCAAACCATAAGAACAAGTAATTGAATAGTGGAAGAGAGCAAACCTTTTTGGGACTTCTAAGCACTTTCAAACATAAATTAAAGAGAGAGAGAGCTGAGACATTTCTTGGCTATACATGAGAGAAGAGAAAATGTGAAGTGTGAAGAGAGAAGAGGAGTTTGTTGGTTTCTATAGAGCTAAAGAGGGGAAACAGGGAATCTAAGGAGTGGGTGACAAAACCAAAAGTGCTCAGAAGTGGGTCAAAATGGCAGGGAGGAGCCAAAAAATTAAAATTCAAACTCCTTTTGCTCCAAACAAAGAGAGGGAAATTTTTTGAAGTTAGAAACACTTACCTCGCTGGCCACATCGATCACTTCTGATCGATGTGGGTTATCGATATGCTCTACATCGATCATCGTTGATCGATGTTGGTGTCCGATGTAAGTTCCAAAACTCATTGCCCCTTAACAACGTACGATGTTGGTGAAAGATGTAGGCACATCAAGCAAGCCTTGATCGTTGCTGCTGCTCGATGTAAAATTCCCAAACTCTCGGTCAGTTTTCATCGATCAATGTTAGTGATCGATGTGCTCCACATCGATCATGGGTGATCGATATTGCTGACGGAAGTTATATGTCTGACTCTTGTGTTGATTACATCGTACGATGTACATGATCGATGTGATCAATCCGAGACACTTCTGGTCCCACAACATCAAAATCTGGCCAGTTCTTGTCAACTCCTTTCGTCTTCTTAGCTCCATGGAGAACGCATGTTCATGCTCTAGCTTGTTACCCTTGCTATCAAACTTCAAGACCTTCTCCTTGCTGTGCCTAAGCTTTGTAGTGCATTCCCTGGCATCAAAGACAGCGCCAGCTGAAGCTAAGAAGGGTCTTCCTACTATACTGATTGCATTCTTGATCTGGTCTGTTGGGATTGTCACTCCTTCAATCATCATGGGAACATCTTTGAAAGCTCCCAATGGTGTCTTCACTGTGCCATTAGCAATGGTTAGAGAAACGTTGCTTCTCCGGAACTTGGTGTAACTCAACTCCTTAACTGTAGTTGATGGCAACAGATTTATGCCAGCACCCTAGTCACACAAACAGCTCTTGAAGGTTCTCCCCTTCAGTTCACATAGAGAGTAAAGCAGCCAGGATCTCTAAGCTTCTTGATGTTCAGCTCATAAACCTCTGATTCCTCAGCCTTGGCTAGTACTTTCCCAAGCTCTTCTTCAGCATCTAGATTCCCATCTCCATCTGAGCAACATAAAGGGTTGAGTACTTCTTGACTAGCTCCTGCTTGAATCTTCCTGGAAATGGAACGTCAGGCTCGTAAACTGGAAGAACATCAGCTTGAACCTCCTTCATAGCATCAGAGACTTGGACAAGGTCTTCCCCCTCACTTTGTTCATCAATGTCCTCATTGAGCATAAACAAGAACTTTTCTATAATAGCTTCTTCCTGAGCAGTTGTGAAAGCATCTTTGGAATCAACAACTTGGCAATATTCTTTGGGATTTATCTCACACTTTCCTCGAAGGTTACCTTGAGGGCGTGGTCCACTAGCTACTCCTTTGTTGTTCTCTAAAGCCTTCACTGTTGCAGCTAGACCATCAAACTTGTTTGGGAGTTCCACATGAACAAAGTCTATCTTATTGTGGACCTCAGCAAACTCTTTGTTTATCTCCAAGGTACCATTGATCTGAGATTGAACCACTTGTTGGATGAGACTCTTGATCTTACATTCTGGAGTGCTGGAAGAGGCTTGATGATACAATACTTGAAATGTGGTTTAAGTATAGCTTCCTTGAATATTTGCTTCTAGCTTAAGGAGATGGAATGAAGACTTGAATGATTGAAAGTTGATATCCCTTGTATTTACACCATTTAGGGCTGCATTTAGTACAAATTTTGGTCCTCTTTTGCATGTTTTCCCTTGACTTTTGTCCCATTTTCTTCTCCTTTTATACTTAGGTTGCATTTAGAGTATAGTTTGCATTTTCTTTGCATTTTGGATGTTTTTAGGTACTTTTGGAGCTAAAAGGAGCTTGGAGGAGTTTTGGGAATGATACAAGATGCTAGCTGGGCAAAAGGGAGCAAGAAGGATCACAGCAGAAGATCTCTGCAGAAGTTTTCGGTCAGAGCTCGGTGAGTATCGGTCAAAGAAGACCGATATGGAGCAGTATCGATCACCAGTATTGGTCAAATGTGATCGACACAAACACACCGGATGGATTTCGGTCATATGTGTCAATCACTCCAGACCGATAGGGATCCATTTTGGTCACTGAAGACCGACACAACTGACCGATACTGACCCGGCCCGAAGCTGTTTTTAATTACACTTTTGCCATTACTCTAGGGCTTTCTTCTCTAGGCAATAAATAGCCTCTTTTTCAAGATTTTCGAGATGTCTTATCAAAATACTGTTCTTGAGCATTTTCTTAAGGTTTGTAAGACAATTTCTTTGCTTTGTTTAATATAATTAAGTATGTGCTTTAATCTTTCTTTAATCTCTCTTTTAATCATGATTAGCATCCTTTCCCTTTGCGGTTTGGTGTTAAAAATGATTATGAGTGAGTAGTTATCTTAGGGTTTCTAGATGTGGTAGATTAGGGGAATTTAGAGCTTGATTAAGGCTTGTTAAGTGCTTCAGTTTATGGGTTCCTCTCTATTAATCTATTATTCATGCTAGATTAGTCTTGATCAAACTTGTCTAAGTTGTTAGCTTGCTCTTATGCCCACAAAGTGTTAGATGAAATACATATCTTGTTTAATAGAGGATTTGCTGGCCTTGGCTCAAGAGATTGACGGTTTGAGGAGCATTTTGACTTGAATAGAGTTGTTTACTCTTGCTTGCTTGATGTTTTAGCACTAATGAGAGTTAGTTCTTGTTAGAATGTTTAGCAAAGTGTTATTTGCCATGAGATTGGATCTAACTAGCTTAATTGTGAACTCTATGTCTAGGAATCACCATTGCTTGCTTGCTTGCTTGATCAATGTAGTTTGAAACAGCCTTAGTTAATGTCTGAAATTTACCAAAGCCAATAACCACATCTAGGAACTTGCCGTTCTCTTATTTGAATCTCGGATTTGCTATATTTTGCTTGCTTAAAACTGCTTAGTTTGCTTTTGCTTTCACTTTGTTTGCTTCTTGTTTCACTTAGGTTGCTAGAACTGTTGCTTAGGCAACAAAACCAATTTTCTGCTTGCTTGACTTAGAGATTTTACTCTTAACTCTTCTGTTTTCAACTCTTCCCAATTGGATTGACATAAAACCCATACTACAACTGACTAGTGTAAGGGTGATTGAGACAAGAACCACACTAATCTTGCATCAATTTGGAGCTGTTGCCATTTGGGAAATAAGTTTGAATCATTAGAGTTTGTAGAATCTTTAAGATCAAGTTTTTTGTTTTATTTGGTTACTCACTCCTTTTCAAGCATTTTCATTTCAGGTACCTCTCTACAAGTGGAGAAGATGCTCTGTTTTGAAACTCCAAGGTGCAACAACTTCTACCAAGAGCTTCTGCCTATGAACTACTCTGCAGACAGCTACAATACCCAACCACAGTTTGAACCCACGCCTGCTCTCCCTTAAGCTCAGCTCAGTGCTTCTACTTCTACTACAACTGATATCAAGAGTATACTCACTGAATTCCTCAATTTACAAATCCTTGCACAATTGGATATGAACCAGGGATTTGCTGAGTTGCGTAACAAATTAGACTCTATTCATGCTGAGCTCAACACCAAGTTTTATGAATTGGATTCCAGGATCCAGACCTTAGAGACCACCTATGAGTATTGCCAAGCTGTTGAGTCTGGAGTTGCCTTTACTCCTCTTGAAGAAGAAGTTGTCATTGAAGACTTCTTTTTTTTAATCAATGAGGATATTGACATTCAGAGAGGGGGAGAGGAGCTTATTGAAGCTTATGCCACTAAGGAGAACTCTCTTGAAGAAGGAACCAACAAGGCAGAAGATGAGTGGTGGGTGCCATATGAAGTTGTTGTTGCTACATGGGAAGACTTTGTTGAAGCCTCTGATGCCAAGAAGGTAACTCAAGTTGCTGACCTTCCTGTCTATCAGCCAACCATCCCTTTTCCAGCCAGGTTCAAGGAACAGCTAGTTCAGAAATATGAAAGCCTATATGCTGCTCAGAAGGAGATGAGGGGTTTAAATGGCCAAGAAGAGCTTGAGAAGCTCAGATATAAGACTGGATAACCAGAAGTTAAGGAGCTCAATGTCAAGAAACTTTGAGATCCAGGCTGCTTCACTCTCCCATGTGAGCTAAAGGGGAGGACTTTCAAGAATTGCCTCTGTGATTTAGGAGCAAGCATCAATCTTCTCCCATCCTCTACTGCTAAAGCTCTTGGCTACACTCAACTTCAGGAGAGTAATGTATCCCTTACTATAGCTGATGGGACAGTGAAGAAACCACTTGGAAGTCTCAAGGATGTGCCAATGATGATAGAATGAGTAACCATTCCCACTGATTTCCTGGTGCTTGATGTGGAAGGGCATATAAAGAATGCAATCATTTTAGGAAGACCTTTCTTGGCCTCAGCTGGAGCAGTGTTTGATGCTAAGGAATGCACTATTGAGCTGAAGCTGGCCAAGAAGAAGGTTCTAAGGTTTGACTCCAAGGGGAATAAGCTGGAGAATGAGCAAGCCTTCTCAATGGAGATCAAGAAGCTGAAGCAGCTTGGAAAGAACTGGCCAGAGTTTGAAGGCTACCAAGGAGAGAGTTTTGATGGCTGCTGCTTGGTCAAGTTGTTTGAAGACACCACTGAAAAGGGGGTCCTTGAAGTGGTTGGTTACAAGAATCTGAATGATGTTAAGCTGGTTACTAGCAAGGGAGAAGTGGTTTTGAAACCAAGTGTCTCTAAGAAGGGAGAGTTTTGCTTCAAGCTTCAGCAAGAGGGGAATACTACACCTTTTACCAAGATCAAGGTGAATGGAGTCACCACCGAGGTCAAGAGAAGCAAGATGACACCAAGGAGTTCCAAGACTCCTTCTCCTCCCCTCAAATAAAGAGGTTATCAAAGTCAAGCTTTGTGACTTTAAACAAGCACACTTGGGAGGTAGTCCCATGGTATCCTTTTGTATATATTATGCTTTCTTGTTTATCTTTTATGCTTTGTTTTAGTGTATAGAAACAGGATTTCGAACTGGGGTTTGAGAAAGTCTGAAGGGGACAAAGAACATGTGTATTCTGGCTGATATCGATCATCTGTATCGGTCATGACAGACCGATACACGGATTTTCGGTCATCAATATCAATCATGATTGATCAATATCAGTGGAGCCAGTCTACGCCAGTCAACATATCGGTCACTTGTGACCGATATGGAAAGAAGTATGTAAGCAGGACAAATTTCGGTCATTCATATCGACCAGACTTGATCGACATAAACACACCGTATGATTTTCGGTCAAGCGTGTCGATCACTGGTGATCGATGGGATTCTTGGAATCATATCGGTCACCAGTATCGATCACTCAAGACCGACACAATCACACCGGATATATTTTGGTCAAGTGTGTCGATCAATGATGACCGATAGTAATCCCAGGAAGCACATCAGTCTCCAATATCGATCATTCATGACCGAAACTGCCATTTCGGTCAGTAATTTCGGTCATGAGTGACCGATATTCCATCCGAGGTAAGTATCTCAACATTCAAAAATTTTTACCTCCTTTGGTTTGGAGCCATAGGAGTTTGAATTTTTAAATGGGATTCCTTCTGACCTCTTTCTTAGCTTCTGAACACTTTTGTTTTTGCCCCCCACACTTTTGATTCCTTATGTTCCCTCATCAATCATCCCACCACTCCTACCACTAAACAAGGTACCACATCCTCTCCATTGTTTATACCATTGCATCTTTTTAGTTTTGTATTATATCTTGTGCTTCTCTCTCTCGTTGCTTTCATTACACAAGAGACTGTGTAATTTAAGTGTGGGGGAGAGATTTGGGGTTTGACTTTGTGTTCTGTTTTCTTAGTTTTTCATTTTCTTTTCACTTTGAGTCTCATGCATATCATGCATACATGTAAGGCATAGAAAAACACAGAAAAATAGAAAAATTTTAAAATTGTTTTGCATTTTTGCAAACCAAAAACAAAGCATGTAGTTGCATTTCATTCTTCTAGGATAGAGTCTAGAGTTGGCATATAGGTTGCATTGCATTTGCATATGGCATTATGATGAATTTTCCTTGTAAAGTGCTTAGTGTTTAGAGATGATTTCAGTTTTTATGTGCTTAGTTGTTTGATGCATCATATGATTGCTAGAAGTTAAGGCTGGACCATGCTTAGATTGCTAGATTTGGTCTTCTCATCTCATTCTGAAAGCATTTGTTCTCTGAAAATCAACTCTATCAACTTGAACTTTAATTTGGACTTTTAATTATCATGTCTTATGCATTATAAAGTAAATTCATGGCTACCATATACATATTTGGATCATCTTTCTCCTTTCTACCACTCTTGTTGATCCAAATAGTTGATCCTCATAATTATGGGACAGTTACATCCTCAACCTTATCCAAAACCTCCTTTTGAGCCTAAACACTATTGTGAGAGCTGTGAGGCTTTTGCATTGCATTTTCGATTTTGTCTTGGCAAAAAGTGTTAGGAATAAGGCTGGCAATGATTAGCTCTCTTGTAGATATCAGCTTGCATCTTGAGCTTGATTCTAGGATATGAGTTTTGGGGTTTAAAAGGGTAGTGTAAGTGGTTTGAACTTCATGTTTATGTGTTTTGAAAGAAAAAGAAAAGATCTGAAATGGTAGAAAAGGGAAAACAGTGTAGTATTGTGGTTAAGTAAAGGGAACATAAGCTCTAAGTTTAAAAAGAAGGATTGGCGCCAAAAACAAAGCATGTAGTTGCATTTCATTCTTCTAGGATAGAGTCTAGAGTTGGCATATAGGTTGCATTGCATTTGCATATGGCATTATGATGAATTTTCCTTGTAAAGTGCTTAGTGTTTAGAGATGATTTCAGTTTTTATGTGCTTAGTTGTTTGATGCATCATATGATTGCTAGAAGTTAAGGCTGGACCATGCTTAGATTGCTAGATTTGGTCTTCTCATCTCATTCTGAAAGCATTTGTTCTCTGAAAATCAACTCTATCAACTTGAACTTTAATTTGGACTTTTAATTATCATGTCTTATGCATTATAAAGTGAATTCATGGCTACCATATACATATTTGGATCATCTTTCTCCTTTCTACCACTCTTGTTGATCCAAATAGCTGATCCTCATAATTATGGGACAGTTACATCCTCAACCTTATCCAAAACCTCCTTTTGAGCCTAAACACTATTGTGAGAGCTGTGAGGCTTTTGCATTGCATTTTCGATTTTGTCTTGGCAAAAAGTGTTAGGAATAAGGCTGGCAATGATTAGCTCTCTTGTAGATATCAGCTTGCATCTTGAGCTTGATTCTAGCATATGAGTTTTGGGGTTTAAAAGGGTAGTGTAAGTGGTTTGAACTTCATGTTTATGTGTTTTGAAAGAAAAAGAAAAGATCTGAAATGGTAGAAAAGGGGAAACAGTGTAGTATTGTGGTTAAGTAAAGGGAACATAAGCTCTAAGTTTAAAAAGAAGGATTGGCGCCAACAACAATGCTTAGAAAGGTCCAAAAGAAGAAAAATCTGACCAAGAAGGAATCCACCAAAGGTGATGAAGGTGCCAACACAACAAAGAAGAGCAAGTCCCAACCAAAAAGAAGCAACCACACAAGCAAAAAGAAGAAGTTTCCCCAGCCATGAAGAAGGGTAAAGGGTAGAGTTTAGGAAAGGGTAGACTTAGAGGATTTACTTTTGGGGTTTAGAAATGCTTAGGACTCATCTTTGGGAAATATGGGTAGAAGAGAGCTTTGAATTGCATGCATAATTGTGCTTTTACCTTTAGCATTTTGCCTAAGATGAAGTCATTTCATTGAGTGATCCTTTATGTTTTTAAAACCCTGTGCTTGAATGAGATCATTCTTATCTCATAAACTTTCCCCTTTTTCAACCAAATGTCTTCACTTGATTTGCATAAGCATGATTCATGTTCTGAACTTAATTGAATGTTAAAGAGTTGATTCATTTGAGCATTTGCCTAAGTTGAGATTTGAGATCATTTTGAAACATAATGAGCATGGCTAGGATCTTTCAAGTATAGCTTATTATGTTTGCATCCTACAACTAGGCACTTAAGCATTGAAACCATCTCTTTACCTTTGCACTTTTGGAATCTGAATGCCCATTTTCAAACCTCACTCTCCCATTTGTTCTTATTTGCTTGAGGACAAGCAAAAGGCAAGTGTGGGGGTGTTGATATCCCTTGTATTTACACCATTTATGGCTGTATTTAGTACATATTTTGGTCCTCTTTTGCATGTTTTCTCTTAACTTTTGTCCCATTTTTTTCTCCTTTTAGACTTAGGTTGCATTTAGAGTATAGTTTGCATTTTCTTTGCATTTTGGATGTTTTAGGTGCTTTTGGAGCTAAAAGGAGCTTGGAGGAGTTTTGAGAATGATACAAGATGCTAGCTGGGCAAAAGGGAGCAAGAAGGATCACATCAGAAGATCTCTACAGAAGTTTTCGGTCAGAGCACGGTGAGTATCGGTCAAGGATGACCGATACGGAGCAGTATCGATCACCAGTATCGGTCAAGTGTGATCGACATAAACACACCGGATCGATTTCGGTCATATGTGTCGATCACTCCAGACCGATAGGGATCCATTTCGGTCACTGAAGACCGACACAACTGACCGATACTGACCCAGCCCGAACCTGTTTTTAATTACGCTTTTGCATTACTCTAGGGTTTTCTTCTCTAGGCTATAAATAGCCGCTTTTTCAAGATTTTCGAGATGTCTTATCAAAATACTGTTCTTGAGCAGTTTTCTTAAGATTTGTAAGACAATTTCTTTGCTTTGTTTAATATAATTAAGTATGTGCTTTAATCTTTCTTTAATCTCTCTTTTAATCATGATTAGCATCCTTTCCCTTTGCGGTTTGGTGTTAAAAATGATTATGAGTGAGTAGTTATCTTAGGGTTTCTAGATGTGGTAGATTAGGGGAATTTAGAGCTTGATTAAGTCTAATTAAGTGCTTCAGTTTATGGGTTCCTCTCTATTAATCTATTATTCATGCTAGATTAGTCTTGATCTAACTTGTCTAAGTTGTTAGGTTTCTCTTATGCCCACCAAGTATTAGATGAAATACATATCTTGTTTAATAGAGGATTTGCTGGCCTTGGCTCAAGAGATTGACGGTTTGAGGAGCATTTTGACTTGAATAGAGTTGTTTACTCTTGCTTGCTTGATGTTTTAGCACTAATGAGAGTTAGTTCTTGTTAGAATGTTTAGCAAAGGGTTATTTGCCAAGAGATTGGATCTAACTAGCTTAATTGTGAACTCTATGTCTAGGAATCACCATTGCTTGCTTGCTTGCTTGATCAATGTAGTTTGAAACAGCCTTAGTTAATGTCTGAAATTCACCAAAGCCAATAACCACATCTAGGAACTTGCCGTTCTCTTATTTGAATCTCGAATTTGCTCTATTTTGCTTGCTTAAAACTGCTTAGTTTGCTTTTGCTTTCACTTTGTTTGCTTCTTGTTTCACTTAGGTTGCTAGAACTGTTGTTTAGGCAACAAAACCAATTTTCTGCTTGCTTTACTTATATTTTCAACTCTTCCCAATTGGATTGACATAAAACCCATACTACAACTGACTAGTGTAAGTGTGATTAGGACAAAAACCACACTAATCTTGTATCAAAAGTCTTGTTGAAGATTGATGACCACAAACTCCAAATGTTAGATTCTTCTCAGCTCAAGGGCTAATCCTCACAAGAGCGTAGGAGATTCAACACTTCTCACAAGTTCTTTGAATCCCTCAAAAAGAACTTAATAAAAAGCAGGAACAAGATTGTAAACAAATAGATACTTTTCTTTGAAACAAAATAACTTTCTTTGATTAATAATTTCGTGATCATGAAAATACAATGTAATGAGCTTATATACGGCTCAAAGTAATGACATAAAACGGTCATGAACATAAAAGAAAGCATAAAATTTGGTGTAAATCAAAGACTAGTCGTTTTGGCTTTAAGGGGGAAAATGATGGATTTGTTAAGTAGCTTGATTTGGGGGTATGAAGGGGGGAACAAATCTTGAGTCTTCAGAATGGTTTGAATGGCCAGGATCTCCTCTTATGAAGGTGGGGTTGAGATTGAATGGTATAAGTGGTCGTTGGTCAGCCTTTCCTTTGAGAACCAAGTAATTGAATCTGAATATGGCAAGTTCTTTCATGGTGATATCTTCTTAGTTTTGAGTTGGATTGATGGGGTTAACGACTTGGTTTGGTGGTCTTCCTTCTTTGGTAAGTCCTTGGGACGCCAAATAATGTGGTTTGATATAAGGTAAGGTCGAGCTTTCCTTAACTGGTCTAGATAATGCATATGTAGGTCCATTCATGCAATATGGTGGTTTGGGCGGTTTAGCTTGATCCTCTTCCAATTTAAACTGAACCAAGGGTGGTTTGTCTTGTATAATATGTCCTCCTTGATGTATATATCCTCCTTGGTTCGTCACATATTGTGGTAAGTCTTTATCTCCTTGATAAACAGCTACTTGTCTCCTTTGCTCCTTATCTACAAGCTTGCCCCCTTCAGGTTTAGCTTCAAGGCTCCATCTCTTGACTGGTTCAGTTGTGTACGGTTTGATGCTTACATCACTTGAGCTGGTGCATGAGAATTGAATCCTGGAGGGTGGAAAGGAGGTTTAGGATGGAAGTTGTTGTTACTTTGTAGATGAGCCTTGATTGTTGTTGTTGTAAGGCACATAAGGTCTTGATTGACCAGCTTGCTGTTGTTGTTGAGGTGGGTAGACCTGATCTTGACGATTGGCTACATTGTTATACATGTAAGAGAGTTAAGGAGTGTTTCTGTAGTTCACATAACCATTGTAACCTCCTTGGTTCCTAAGATAGTTCATCTCTTCAACTTGGCAAGCTTCTTGATCTTCATTCGGAACCAAGTCACCAACAAAGGTAACTTCTTTCCTTTCCCTTAACAAGAGATCAATCTTCTCATGAAGAGCCTTGATCTAGTTCTTGTTATACTCCAGCTCATCCTTAGAACTCCTAGGAGTTCTATTAAACTCCTCATTAACATTTCCCATCTGATTGTGCTAGATTCTCAACAAGTTCATTCCCTCATCAACATATTTAGAGAGAAAGTTACCATTAGATGTTGTATCGAAGAGAATTCTGATCTTTGGGAGGGCGCCTCTGTAGGAATTGGAGAGGACTGAATCTTGTGAAAACCCATGGTGTGGGCACTGAAGTTTGTACCCTTTGAACCTTTCCAATGCTTCACCAAAACTCTCATTGTTCCTTTGAGCAAAACCAGAGATTTCATTCTTGATTCTAGCTGTCCTTGAAGTAGAGAAGAACTTGCCCAGGAATGCTCTCTTACACTCATCCCAAATTGTGATGCTCCCCTGAGATAAATCTTCTCTCATTGATGAGCTTTGTCTCCTAGAGAGAATGGATAGAGCTTCAACTTAAAACCATCTTCACTGACTCCATTAATCTTGGTGAGTGAAAAGAGCCTATCAAAGTTGTCTAGATAGTCCAAGGGGTCTTCTAAAGGTAAGCCATGAAACTTGCTTCCTTGTACCATTGAGATCAGACAAGACTTGATCTCAAAATTATTGTTCTGAACAGATGGAGGGAGGATTCCTGTTCTGTTGTAGTAAGGATTAGGCGCATCTCCTGCTCCAATGGGTCTTATAGGTCTCTGAGCTGGAGCTGCTTCTTTAAGACCTTGCTCTCCTTGAGTCCTTGAACCCCTTGTTGGCCTTGATCACCAGCTGCTCCTTCAGGTCCTTGAAACCTCATATCATCAACACCTTGATCTTGGATATCCATCCCCAATCTGTCAAAGTGCTGCTGTCTTTCCCTTAGTCTCCTTACCCTCTGACCTCTGTCTAACAAGTTAATGTTGTCTATGAAATCCACTAAGTTGCTAAAGCCTCTTGATTTAAGGTTTAAACACCTGAAAGAAGCAATGAGAGTTAAACACTATTAGTAACCAAATACAAAAAAAAACTTGATCTTAAAGATTTCACAAATGCTAATGATCCAATAAAATAACCTTGATGGCAACGGCGCCAAATTGATACAAGATTTTTGAGTCTTGGTCAATCACCCTTGTACTAATCAGTTGTAGTACAACATAGGGTTTTTATCAATCCAATGGGGTTAAGCTAGATTCCACTAGGATTAGGAGCAGAAAGCTTTAAGTCAAGTGAATTCAGAGAAATAGTGTTGCTTAGCAACTAAACAATCAACCTAAAAGAACCAAGAACCAAGCACAACTAAAGAAAGCAATACTAAGCAATGATTCAAAGCAAAACAGAGCAACAAAAACAGAGCACTAAAGCAAATTCGAAATTTAGATATTAAAAGCAAAGCTCATAGATGTGGTTATTTACTTTAGGGAATTGAAAGGCAAGACTAAGGCTGTTTCAAACATCATTGACAATGCAAACAAGCAAGCAATGCTAATTCCTAGGCATAAAGTTCATAATCAAGCAAGTTAAATCCAAGCTCTTGACAAATAACCCTTTGCTAATCATCTTAACAAGAACTAACTCTCATTAGTGCGAGAACAATCAACAAGCAAGCTGAACCAACTCTATTCAAGCCAAAATACTTCTCTGATAGTCAATCTCTTGGGTTAAGACCCGTTAATCCACTATTAAGCAAGATCAGCATTTCATCAAACACTTGGTGGGAATAAAAGAAAGCTTAAATCTAAATTCATGTGATTTAGATAAATCTAGCCTAAACACAGATTAATAGAGAGGAATCAACCAAATTAAACACTAACAAACCATAATCAAGCCTCTAAATTCCCCTAATCTACCACATTTAATAACCTAAAGGTGACTACTCACTCATTATCATGAAAAACACCAAATACCAAGAGGAAAAGATGATAAACAAGATTAAGAGGGAGACTGAGAAGATGATAACTAGATTTTTACTGGCTAGTTTGATCAAACCTAACGCAAGGTTTTGCTGTTGTAGTACTTTAGGAGTCAATCCAAATAAGGTTGATGAAAGATACTAAGAATGTTATAGCTTTGTAAATCTAAGTGAAAACCGGATAATTGGAGGAGAAAATCTGTAAAAACTAAATGCAGCTACTAAATGACCACAAAAATTATTTTAAAATCCCTACTGGTGGGTTAAACAAATGCTAGATGACCTCTTAGAATATAAAATGAAAATCAACTGGTTTTTTAAATTCGAAAGCTAAAAGCAGATAAAAAGAGAAAGTTCTAACAACCTAGGAAATAATTTTTAAGAAACTAAGACAAAAGATTCAAACTTTAGAACTAGGAAATGATGACTTTAAGATTTCAATAGCTGAAAGTAGATTCAAGGTTCAGGATCATGCTTAAGGAGGTTCAAGATTCAAACTTTGGGTTTTGAAAACATAGATCTACACATTTTAGTGCTATCTCTAGGCCTTGAGAAGCTAAAGCTAGATTTAACCATGGTGTTTGGAATAAATCCTTTCCTCAACCTTTCCTCTTAACCCATGGCATGTGGTGGAAAGAAAGGGTGAAGAACATGAAGCATTGATCTCAAAAAATGGCCTAACTAGCTCCTCATGCATCCAGGGCGTTTGGGAAAGGATGAGCTAGTCTCTTGGATTTGGTTTTAAGGGTTCTCCTGAATCCTGCTATGGTAAGGAAATCCCTGAGATCAAAGAGATCTTTCTCAAGAGTCTCTAGGCATTAAAACCCCCAAATCCAAGAAGAGATTAAGTTAAGTGCAAGAAAGACCGAAGCTTAAACCCTAAGAACCCTCTTAATCACCTCAACCTTAAACCCTTGGTGGATTACTCACTACTCATGATTAGAACATATGAAAATGAAAAGGATGAAAGGATAAACATAATTAAACTAATAAGCAAGAAAGATTAAGGGAAATACTTAAGATCAAAAGCAAGATTAAGGATTTACAAAATATGAAAAGCTTAAAACCTAACAGTGGCGGTTTTTTGCTTAAGGAAAGATAAAGATAAACATGATGGAGACTAAACAAGAATAAAACAATATGAATGGTTCTCCATCGCTCCCAAAAATAGGGTAGACAAAAGGGAGATGATCCCCTCACTAAAATCCAAAAAGTGAGCTGTCCGGATAATGTTCAGAGATCGACCTTAGCCGTCGATCTCTCACTCGATCTTCCGCATAAAACGTTTTCTTTTTGCTCGATCTTCGGGTCGATTCATTTGGGTGGATCGAGCGCTTCTATCGATCTTCTGGTCGATCCTCAGACGATCGAGTCGTGACCTCGATCTGGCTCTCGTTCTTCCCGGGCTTAGTTTCTGTGTCTGTACTCACGTTCGTTAACCTTGGTCGATCTTGACCTCGATCTTCTTCCTTGAAACGACCCAGGTGTCTCGATCTTCGAGTCGATCTCGTCTAGAT
The DNA here is from genome assembly GCA_911865555.2 of Thlaspi arvense. NCBI lineage: Eukaryota > Viridiplantae > Streptophyta > Magnoliopsida > Brassicales > Brassicaceae > Thlaspi > Thlaspi arvense. Next base: position 22,218,701 of record OU466860.2, read on the forward strand.
CGATCTGCCTAGCTCAATCTTTATCTCGATCTCGGTTCCTTTGATGCACGGCTGAGTTCTTCCAAGTATCTATAGGCTCCCTTTCGATCCTTAGCACATTCACGCACCCTCCATAGCTCCAGTGTATCCAAAACAACCTGAATATGATGCAAGAATGCAAGAAATATGCAAAATGCTAATGCAAACTGTTCTAGGAACTAAAATGAGATAAATGGTGCAAACTACCCTATTATGAAAGATGTATGCATGAAAACTACTCTAAATGTATGCTAAATATGCGACATATATGACTATATCAACTCCCCCAAACTTGCCATTTGCTTGCCCTCAAGCAAATAAAATTCAAGCTAGGAAGAGAGGTTTAAAAATGGGAGCTCAAATTTCCAAACATGTTTTTCAAATGAATCAATTCAATGGTCCTAGTTCTCAATTCTAAGATGCAGTTTACAAACTTCTAATCCAAAGAACTTAGCCTTATTCATCACATATTGAATCTCAAATCATGACTCGCCTATTCCAAACAATCTAAGAATCCTAACCTTTAACATTCATTTAAGTTCAAACCGTGAATCACACTTATGAATTTAAAACCGAATACATTTGGCTAGGGACAAGGTTATAAGAAAAAAAATGATCTCATTCATGTGGGTACTCCAAGCAATGGTTTACCTAAAGGTAAAAGGCAATGTATGCATACATGACTAGACTCTCATCTACCCAAGTATACTAACAATGATCCTAATCCCTCTCTCATTTATTTTCTTTTTTCAAGTTCACTCACCCTCTAGAGACTACCCAAATCAAGCAAGGCAAGACGCTAAGCATAACCCCCATAAACACAACATCTTCAACCTTTCTTATAGCTATTGGTATGGCCATATACATAATTTTAGCTCTTTTCTTTTCTTTTGATAGCTCTCTTCTCATAAATATTTTTTTTTCTTTTATGCACTTGGCCTTTTGGCTGTTTTCTTATATAACTTTTTTTTCTTTTTGAGAGCTATCTCCTTTTCTTTTCAACTTGAGCTTTTATTTAAAACAATTCAAGACCACCCACTTCAAAATTATGTATCCCTTTTTATTCAAACTCCAAACACCAACTGTTTTCAAACCCAAAATAAGTAAGCAAAATCAACAACACTTGTGAATTCCCATCCCATCCTTAAGCCTAAAACTAGCTTCAATATGCAAAGCTAGCATCAATATGAGAGCCTAATCATGTCGACCTAAACCTAACACTTTATGCCAAATTCAACCAAAAATTTAAGGCTTCACAATATGACACACGAAATTTGGCTTGAAAGGAGGGTAAGGGTTAAGGTGAGGAGTTCTATTTAGGCTTACAAAAGAGCAGTGAAAGGAATAAGGAAGCCTAAATATTTATATGTAATCCATGTATTGTTTTTCAAATGCGCAAGTATGATAATTCAAAATTCATGTTAAGGTTTCACTTGATAGGAAAGGATTCAATTCAAGTTTGTTCTACTGAAGCCAAGAAAATCAAGACAATGGTCCAAATATGGTTAGAGCTTACTTTCAAAGTTTGTATAAAGCATCATAGAACTACTAACTAGGGCCTTAAACCAATTCGTGAGCTTAAAACACCTAACAAGGAAAATTTTTATATCATCGCCCCCTATGCAAATGCAAGCAACCTAAATGATAAAAATTCTAGACTCAGTCCGAAAATATTTGACAATGCAAATGTAAGCTATATGATTTTTTTTTGAAATTTTTTAAAAATTTTTGATTTTTTTGTATTTTTCTATGCACTTAGATGGATGCATGAAAACTCAAGGATGTGAACACAAAATAAGATCAAGACAAAAACATGTCAAAGCACACACTCTCCCCCAAACTTGAATGACAACGTCTCAGTGTCAAAGAAATTCAAGAGGAGAACAAAAAACAAAAGCAAAGATTAAAAATGCATGATATATACAAAGGTTTGAGTTTTGGTACCTCGGAGCTAGGCATGGCTGGAGCTTGAGGTTGCTCCAGTCCTCCTGCTCTTTCTAGGAGTGTCGTGAAGTATCCCCTTGTCCTTGCTCCTGCTTGTGCCCTCGTGTAGAGAAAGACGCCCAGCTTGATTACCATCTTGAGGCTCACGAATCTCCACACCTCCGGTTGAGTTTCTCCTCATCGTTTCGCCCATTTGCTCAACCTCGTCACTCAAAGTCATCTCAGATGAGCTTCCTTGTAGGTCTTTGATCTTCTTTGCTAGCTTCTTGATCACCTTGCTTTTCCACTTGTTAACCTTGCGTTGAATCTCAACAACCGAGGCAAGGAATTTCTCAGCCTTTGTCTGTGGTTCATAGTCCAGCTTGGGGAGATCAAAGCTTCAGGGTATCTCAGAATCTGTAGGAGGTGATTCTGAGGGTGAATGAGTGAGCTGAGGTGGGGCTGCTGTGTTTCCAAGAGGAGCAAAGAATTCTTCATCGCTTGGCAAGAACTCTATTGTGCCAATGCTTTGTAAGTCCGTTTCATCTTGATTGGGCAGAATGTTGACTCTGTTCTCATGGTTTATGGTTGTAGAACAAGTAAGCATAGAAGCCTGTAATTGGAGTAGGTCCCAAGGAATCGGTGTGGCGCATGTAGATTTCATCCATGTACGCACGCTCCACACAAGGCTCAAAATCTGCAAGGGGCACCCCCGCTTGTATGAACAATGGTGTGAAGAAACCTCCTATAAGTGCAGAGCTTGCCTTACATCTTATTGCCCAAGCCTTGTATTTGACCAAGGAAGAAGCCAAGATGCAGCAGTAGTTGACCTCTTCCCCAAGCTCATCCTCCATTGGATCCTCATTCTCTTCACCATCGCATACAATCTTCTTAACCCCTTGGAAAAGGAAGCAGAGCTCGTTCTTGGTCACTGTTGGGGCCGTGGATCTTCCACTGAACGTGTTGGCCAGCAGCTTGAGGGTGTACCTTAGCACAGGATTGCGCACCTTTTTGACCCTGGCGGTATTGGCCTTGTAGTCTCCATCGCTAACCAAGTCCCATAGAGCATTGGCAGATTTGAACCATGGGAACTCCACAAGTGTGGCTGCAACATTGAGACCATAAGCTTGGCATAGCTCAGGGATGGAGAGGTGGTAGGCTTGTTTTCTGATCATGAACGTCATATGACCCTTGGATGGTGTTTGGATCCTTGGATCTTCATATGAGAAGTCCAAGGTGGAGAGGAAATCAAGGATGCCTCGGGGTAAGTTGGGCAAGCCATCCGTGACAAGCAAGCAAGACCCATGCCCCTGAGTAACTTATCAAACTCCTCCAACAAACCTAGCCTTTCCAAGAGATCCCTACTTGCAAACTTTGTAGGCTCAAACCGCCACCTCTCAAGCCTCTTCTTTGTTTTCCTCTCTTCCTTACTCCACTTGACCCTCTTTTCAACCACTTGCTGAGTTTCCTCTTGAGTTGCCAAATCTCTGCTTCTCTTCTTGGGTGCCATGGTACCTGAAACGCAAGTTCTCAAAGAGAAAGTGAGGATAGGCGACGATTAAGAGAGAAAGATATGGCAAAGAGAGAAAATCTCTAAATAAAAGTACTAGATTTTTGGAGATATTCTAAAATACATCAATAAATAGAAGAGGAAAATCTCTTGAGATAAATCTAAATCAAGAAAATTTGCCTAATACTTAGATATTTCTAAAAATCCATCATAATCCCTACTAAATATCATTCAACCAGTTCAACAAAAAGGAAATTTTGAAAACTCAAATATGTAATTCAAGAAATTCGAAAATACCTTTGAAATGGGATGATTATGAGATGCTCTATGTCTGTTAAAACCGAAACTCAGACTCTCTCTTTCTAGAAATCAGTTTGAAATGCAATGTGAAGAGAAAGTGTGTATGAGAGGCTTTATAAAGAAAGAAAATCTTTGGATGCATGCAAGTGTGTTTTCGAAAAATGTGGTCAAGGCACACATTCTCATGGTCAGAGATGCTTGTCTTGACTAAAATTCAAATTCAAAATGAGAGGGAAGGAGAAAGAAGAGGGAAAATTTAAACCAACCGTGGCATGAGACTGAGTCAAACTGGTCGATCTTGACCTCGATCTCATGCCCATTCTGTCCGTGATCGAGAGGCTTGCTCGATTGGAGGCTCGATCTGATTTGAATCGAGCCTTAGATCGAGTCTGCTCCTTGTTTCAGGATTCCACGTGGTTGTGGCCATGTACCATAGTTCGAGCTCCCTGATCGATCGCGAGGTCGTTTTGGCGGAGATCGAGTGAGCTGATCGATCCTGCCAGCGATCACAGTTCGAGGATCGAGTGAGACCAGTCGATCCGCACCCCGTTTGTATTTCAAGCTAAATGTATGGGTTGGTCATCCTATCACGATCGACTGATTCACTCGATTGTCTACTCTATATCGTCTAGATCGAGTGACTTCACTCGATTTACTAGCTCGATCTAGTAAAGATCGAGCCAGGACAGGTCAATCTGTCACTCGATCGTTTGCCTCTGCTTCTCCTTTCCTTGCCTTGTTAAATCCATGATCAAGATCTCTGGTTCCCATCTCCTTGTACCTACACACTTAAACTAAAAAGCATAAAATTGAAACAGAAATAAATCAAAAATATGTACAATGATAGTCATGGGATTGCCTCCCAAGTGCACTTGTTTTACGTCGCTTAGCTTAACTTTACTTGGTTAGGCTAGAGGGGGGTTTTGGAGAAGCAGTGTGGTGCTCTCCTTGTTGCAATCACTTGGCATGTAGGGCTTGACTCTATGCCCATTCACTGTGAAACTCTCTTCACCTTTGCCATTCAAAGTCACTGCTCCATTCGGTAGCACTTCTTTTATCTCAAACGGACCGCTCCATCTAGACTTGAGCTTCCCGGAGAACAACTTCAAACGTGAGTTGTAGAGCAGAGTCAGGCTTCCCTCTTTGAGCTCTTTAAGCACCAGCTTCTTTCATGCATGGCTTTGGTCCTCTCTTTGTAGATCTTGGCACTTTCATAAGCATCCAACCTCAATTCATCAAGCTCATGTAGTTGCACCAGTCTTCTCTCTTGTGTCGTCTTGAGAGCGTAATTCACTTGCTTCACAGCCCAAAGAGCTTTGTGCTCCAACTCCACAGGGAGGTGACAAGATTTATCATAGAGGAGGTTGAAAGGCGTGGTACTAATGGGAGTCTTGAAAGCCGTCTTATAAGCCCAAAGAGCGTCATCAAGCTTGCTTGCCCAATCTTTCCTAGTCACTCCCGCGGTTCTCTCTAGGATGGTCTTGATTTGCCTATATGAAACCTCCACTTGGCCACTGGTTTGAGGGTGATAAGGCGTGGCCACCTTGTGTTAAACTCCATGCTTTCTCAATAGACCCTCAAAAATCTTGTTGATGAAGTGGCTGCCTCCATCACTAATCACCACCTTAGGAACTCCAAACCTTGGAAAAATGATTGTCTTGAAAAGCTTGACCACCACCCTTGGATCATTAGATGGTGATGCTATTGCTTCCAACCATTTAGACACATAGTCTATAGCTACTAGGATGTACTTGTTGCCATATGATGATGGAAATGGACCCATAAAACTAATCCCCCAAGCGTCAAAGATTTCCACCTCAAAGATAGGTACTTGCGGCATCTCATTCATCTTGGTTATGGTCTCGGCCATTTGGCAAGATTCACATGATTTTACAAACTCATATGCATCCTTGAAGAGTGTAGGCCACCAAAACCCAGCTTGGAGAACATTTGTAGCTGTCTTGAATGATGCGTAGTGGCCACCATAAGTCATACTGTGGCAATGGAGAAGAACGTCTCTTGCTTCTTCTCTTATTACACATCTTCGGTATAGGCTGTCCACACAAGTCTTGTATAGGTAAGGATCATCCCAAAAGTAGTGAGAGGTGTCCCTCATGAACTTCTTTTCCTTTGGTAATGGTCCAAGTGAGTAGGCTCTTCTCCACAAGCCAAATAGTTAACAATATCCGCGTACCATGGTAGCTCTTCTTCCATTAGGCTCAAGACTTCTTCAAGCTTCTCCTCTAGCTTTGCACATACCACGGTGTTAACCATCATAAGCTGCTCTTCTGGGAGTGAGTCATCCAAAGGCAAGACATCATCCACCCTCATCCTTGAAAGATGATCCGCTACACCGTTCTCTATACCCTTCTTGTCCTTGAACTCCATGTCAAACTCTTGCAAGAGAAGGATCCATCTTAAGAGTCTCGGTTTGGTGTCTTTCTTGGAATATATGTATCTCAAGGCAGCATGGTCAGTATACACGATGACCTTAGAACCACCAAGTAAGACTTAAACTTCTCAAAAGCAAAGTCCACGGCTAGAAGCTCCTTCTCGGTGGTTGCATACTTCACTTGCGTATCATCCAAGGTACGGCTTGCATAGTAAATCACATGCAGCTTCGTGTCCTTCCTCTGAGCCAAAACAGCACCCACGGTGTAGTCACTGGCATCGCACATAATCTCAAGGGCAAATCCCAATCCGGAGCTTGAACTATAGGCGCGGTGACCAAGGCTTCTTTGATGGTCTTAAAGGCTTGTAGGCATTCTTCATCAAAGATGAACTCGGTTTCCTTGCGCAGTATCCTTGTAAGAGGACGTGCTATCTTGGAGAAATCCTTGATAAACCTCCTGTAGAAGCCGGCATGTCCCAAGAAACTCCTAATCCCTTTCAAATTAACCGGAGGCTCTAAACTCTTCATAACCTCTATCTTGGCCTTGTCAACCTCAATCCCACGCTCAGAAATCTTGTGCCTGAGCACGATGCCTTCTCTCTCCTTAAAATGACACTTTTCCCAATTTAGCACCAAGTTTGTCTCCTCACATCTCTTGAGAACCCTGCAAAGATTTGACAAACAACCACCAAAAAAAAGCACCATACACAGAAAAATCATCCATAAAAACCTCTACCATTTCCTCTATAAGGTCAAAGAAAATAGATATCTTAAACCTTTGAAAGGTTGCTGGTGCATTACATAACCCAAATGGCATCCTTCGTTATGCAAAGGTACCATAAGGGCATGTGAATGTGGTTTTCTCTTAGTCATTTTGGTGAATGGGGATTTGAAAGATACCACTATAGCCATCTAGAAAACAGTAGTAAGAACGATTGGCTAGTCTCTCTAGAATTTGATCAATGAAGGGGAGAGGGGAATGATCTTTCCTAGTGGCTGTGTTGAGTTTCCTATAATCAATACACATTCTATGTCCGGTTATTGTCCTAGTAGGAATTAACTCATCTTTTTCATTTCTTATAACCGTAATACCCCATTTCTTTGGTACCACATGGACCGGAGAGACCCATGTGCTATAACTGATAGGGTATATCACGTCAGCCTCTAAGAGTTATAAGATTTCTTTCTTAACTACTTCTTTCAAATTCGGGTTCAAATATCTTTGATGCTCTATGGAAGATGTGTTTCCATTGTCTAAATGAATTCTATGAGTACAAAGCATTGGTGAACGGCCCTTGATGTCACTGAGAGAGTACACAATGGCCTTTCTGTACTTCCTCAGCTCCTTAAGGAGTGAGTCTAACTCATCATCATTTAGATCTTCATTTACAATGACAGGATATGTATCATTTGGTCCTAAGAAAGCGTACCTTAGCCCATTCAGAAGCTGCTTTAAGTCTATCTTTGAGGCTAGCCGCTCACTCCAGTCCTCCTCTTGGCTTGTATTGAGGTTTCTGTCCTCATTCGCCCCTTTTGAACCCGAGTCATGAGCTCTTAAGCTACCGTCTTGGACCGTTCCTACCGCAGAGATCGAGTCAGTCAGTCGATCGCTCCCTCGATCTAGGCTGGATCGAGTGCACTCCCTCGATTCACTTGCTCAATTGGATATGGATCGAGCAGGGGATCGATTCACGAGATCATTCTCTGGACAGATCGAGTTGTCTTGATCGATCGTCTCATCGTTCTCTTTCCTGGATCGAGAAATCTGATCGATCACTAGGTCGATCTCTAGGCACTGGCCTTCATCTTCTTTCATAACCTTGTGAGAATCAAGGATGCGTACATATTCCTGGGTTTGTTCACTCAAGAAACCATACTCCCCACACTCCTTTGTAAAAGCCAGCTGTAGATGATCCTCTTGTGCCAATTCCTCAAGCAACTCATCGGCCAATGTATCCAAAGCTTCTACGTAGAACACTTGTCCACCAATCGTTGGCTTCTTCAAGACTTCGTTGATGTCAAAGTTCAGCTTGATGTCCTTGCCCAGGTGCAGAGAAATCTTGCCATTCTTCACATCTATGATGGCCCCAGCAGTTGCTAGAAAGGGTCTACCAAGGATTAGAGGGTCTCTTGGTTCCTCATCTATTTCTAGAACTACGAAATCTGTTGGAACATTCACGTTGCTAATCCTCACGGGTAGGTCTTCAAGCATGCCTACAGGGAGCCTTATACTTCGATCAGCCAGAATGAGTGAGATTCTACACTCCTTAAACTTGGTGAAGCCTAGCTTTTTGGCAATGGAGTGAGGCATAAGATTAATGCTTGCTCCAAGATCACAAAACCAGCTTTTAAACTTCAAAGGGCCTAGTGCACAAGGGATAATGAATGACCCCTGATCTCCTAACTTCTTTAGAGCTATCTCCTTATGGATGATCGCACTGCATTCTTGACTTAATACCAAGACCTCTTCACTCTCGTTCACCCTCTTAGCAAGAGTGTCTTTCAAAAACTTGGCGTATTTTGGTACCATAGCCATACAATCAAGCAACGACAGTTTTATCTCAACGTCCTTCAAGGGCTTCTCCAACAGGGCTCTATGCTTCTCAAACAACTGCTTCTTGAAACGTCCAGGGAAGGGGAGCTTTGGTTTGTAAGGTGGAGGCAAGAAAGCTTCTTTCTCTTTGCTAACTTCCTCCACTTTTTTCTCCAAAACCGCTTCCTTGCCTGTCTTTGGCCTTGCAATGTAGACATTGTCAAATGTGATCTCTTGATCATTTGAGAGATTACTCTCCCGCTCTTGAATCACAATGTACTCATTGTCCTCAGTTATATACCGTGGTGGTAGCTCTTTCCCACTCCTCAATGTGATCGCGTTTGCATACTCCTTAGGGTTTGTCTCACACTTTCCGGGTAAGCTACCTTGACCACTTGAACTGGCTTTTCCGTTCTCTAGCTGGCGAATCTTGTTGTTCATGTTGGTGATTTGTGTAGATACCTCAGTAAGAGAAAAGTCCAGCCTATTGTTCATATCAACAAATTTTTGATTTGTAGATGCTTGTGCTTGAAGTAATTGTTGGAACATAGCTTGTACCGGATCTTGAGGTGGAGGTTGAACTTGTTGCTGCTGTGGCGCGAAAGCAGGGGGAAACACAAGAGAGTAGCTTTTGTTCCCTTTCTGTTGCTGGCCTTGGAAGTTTCCTTGTCTTTCCCCTTGGTACCCACTGTTTTGTGTAAACCCACTTTTGTTGTAAGGAACAAAAGGTTTTCCTTGTTATGGAGGGTATACTTGATCCTTGAGGTTTTCCAAATTGGTACTTCCGTAAGATAGGTTGTTGTTGCCTTGATGCCTTTGAACATAGCCCTGTGGCTTAGTTAAGTCTTCGCCTCCTACCCAATTCGCTTCCTCTTGGCTCTCCTCCAGCTCATCTAGAACATATGTGGCCTCTCCCATAAAGTGTACATGCTTTTGATTTGCAAGTACCAACTTGTCAATGTTTTCATGGAGTGATTTCAGCTCCTTCTTGTGAGCCTCAAGGTCAGACCCTCTAGGTGCTCTATCATAGTCTTATGTGTAGTTGCCATCACTCAAAGCAAGATTCTCAATAAGCTCCATTCCCTCTTCTACATCTTGGCCAAGAAAATTCTCTTTACTAGTCGTGTCTAGAAGCATTCGAATTTTAGGAAGAGCTCCTCTATAGATGGTGCTCAAAGTGTCTCCTTAGTGAAGCCATGATGAGGACATGCAATGGTGTAGTCCTTGATCAGCTCTATTGCTTCACTAAAGGTCTCATTTTGCCTTTGTGTAAAACTGCTAATCTCACTCCTTAGGTGAGCTGTCCTTGTACTTGAGAAGAACTTGGACAGAAATGCCTTCTTGCAATCAGCCCATGAGGTTATAGTTCCTTGAGGTAAGGTCATCTCCAAATGCCTTGCTTTTTCCCCAAGTGAGAAAGGGAAAAGCCTAAGCTTGAAACTGTCCTCCGAGATCCCATTGATCTTGATCATGCCGCACACTTGCTCAGAGTTGTCTAAGTGCTCCAAAGGATCCTCCATAGCAAGCCCATGGAACTTGTTGTTCTGCACCATTTAGACAAAGCCTGGCTTGATCTCGAAGTTGTTGTTTTGCACCGGTGGGGGAGTGATGCCAAAACGACTGTGATGAGTGTTTAGTGCAACACCAGCACTGATGATCCTTGGTGGCCTTGGGGCGTGGTTGGTGTTTCCATTACCCCTTCCAGCAGCAGCATGGTGAGGTCGAGCCTCAGCTTGGTCTTGCTCAGCCATACCCTCAACAATACCCGCTTGCACTATCTCCTCAAAGTCTTGTGCTTGTTCTCTTGCCCTTTTTGACCTTGCACTTCCAAGTTGATGAATGTTGTTTAGAGGTTGTAATAGGTTGTTGTCACCTCAAGACCTAAAATTCATGTACTTGAGAATACAAGTAGGAAGGTAGATAGATTAGTAACCAAAGTAAAAATAAAGACGTAGTCTCTACTAAGCTCCAAATCCTAATACTTTCAAACTAAACCCAAGTTGGCAACTGCGCCATTTGATAACTATGGTTTTTAAGCCTTTTTAATCAAAGCCAAAAGCACATTTTTGCTGTTGTAGTACTTTAGGAGTCAATCCAAATCAGGTTGATGAAAGATACTAAGAATGCAAGAGCTTTATAAATCTAAGTGAAATCCGGATAATTTGAGGAAACAATCTGTAGAAACTAAATGCAGCTACTAAATGACCACAAATAATATTTTAAAATAGGTTAAAAAAATGCTAGATGACCTCTAAGAATTTAAAATGCAACTCTACTGGTTTTTAAAATTCGAAAGCTAAAACTAGATAAAAAGAGAAAGTACTAACAACCTAGGAAATGATTTTTATGAAACTAAGACAGAAGATTCAAACTTTAGAACTAGGAAATGATGACTTTAAGATTTCAAAAGCTGAAAGTAGATTCAAGGTTGAGGATCATACTTAAGAAGGTTCAAGATTCAAACTTTGGGTTTTGAAAACATAGATCTACACATTTTAGTGCTATCTCTAGGCCTTGAGAAGCTAAAGCTAGATTTATCCATGGTATTTGGAATAAATCCTTTCCTCAATCTTTCCTTCTAACCCATGGCCTGTGGTGGAAAGAAAGGGTGAAGAACATGAAGCATAGATCTCAAAAAATGGCCTAACAAGCTCCCTAAGCATCCATGACGTTTGGGAAAGGATCAGCTAGTCTTTTGGAATTGGTTTTAAGGGGTATCCTGAATCCTGCTATGGTAAGGAAATCCCTGAGATCAAAGAGATCTTTCTCAAGAGTATCTAGGCATTAAAACCCCCAAATCTAAGAAGAGATTAAGTTTAGTGCAAGAAAGACCCAAGCTTAAACCCTAAGAACACTCTTAATCACCTCAACCTTAAACTCTTGGTGGATTACTCACTACTCATGATTAGAACATATGAAAATCCAAAGGATGAAAGGATAAACATGATTAAACTAATAAGCAAAAAAGATTAAGGGAAATACTTAAAAACTAACAATGGCGATTTTTTGTTTAAGGAAAGATAAAGATAAAGATGATGGAGAGTACACAAGAAGGAGACATTATGAATGGTTATTCATCGCTCCCAAAAATAGGGTAGACAAAAGGGAGATGGTCCCCTCACTAAAATCCAAAACGTGAGCTGTCCGGATAAGGTTCAGAGATCGACCTGAGTTGTCGATCTCTCACTCGATCTTTCGCATAGAACGTTTTCTTTTGCTTGATCTTCGGGTCGATTCAGTCGGGTGTATCAAGCGCTTCTATCGATCTTCTGGTCGATCCTCAGATGATCGAGTCGTGACCTCGATCTGGCTCTCGTTCTTCCCGGGCTTAGTTTCCGTGTCCGTACTCACGTTCGATCACCTTGGTCGATCTTGACCTCGATCTTCTTCTTTGAAACGACCTGGGTGTCTCGATCTTCTGGTCGATCTCGTCTAGATCGACCTGCCTAGCTCAATTTTTACCTCGATCTCGGTTCCTTTGCTGCACGGCTGAGTTCTTCCAAGTATCTATAGGCTCCCTTTCGATCCTTATCACATCCACGCACCCTCCATAGCTCCAGTGTATCCAAAACAACCTGAATATGATGCAAGAATGCAAGAAATATGCAAAATGCTAATGCAAAGTGTTCTAGGACCTAAAATGAGATAAATGGTGCAAACTAGCTATTATGAAAGATGTATGCATGAAAACTACTCTAAATGTATGCTAAATATGCGAAATATATGAGTATATCAGAAGATTTAAAGATGCAAATACAAAACATTGATTAAAAGAGAGATTTGTTCGTACAAACACTGAAAAACTCTTAAAAACTAAGTAAGAACAAAACTTGGCTAAAAACCATTAGTTCAATCGTATTTATACTAATTGCCAAAAACCCTAAAGCAATGGCTAATTTGTAAATGGAAGGTGTTCGGATTAGGACAACATCAATCACATGTGATCGATGTGGATGATCGATGCTGGTCTTCTGATGCTTGACATCGATCAGTCTTTGATCGATGTGCTTGATCGATGTGAACTTGAAAGCTCTCTGGTCCATTAGAACGCACAATGCTTATGATCCATGTAGATGTCTTGTGGCTTGACATCTATCACTGGTGATCGATGTGAGTGATTGATGTGGACTTCCCAACTCTCTGCTGCTTGATATCGCACGATGTGGACTTCCCAACTCTATACTGCTATACATCGAACGATGTAGACTCCAAGCTTGATCGATGTGATTCACATCGTACAATGTTGAGCCAGCCATGATCGATATTACACAAAAAGTCATCTTCCTTAGCTCCTGTTGCTCCTCCTCAGCTTTGGCAACTTCTTGAATCATCCCCATGCTTCCCCCTTGCTCCAAATAGCTCATTTGGTACCTAAAAACATCCTTAATGCAAAGAGGCTGCAAACTACAACCTAAATGCAACCTAAGTCTAAAAAGAAAGGAAAATGGGAATAAATAGAAGGAAAACATGGAAAGGGAAACCAAAACATGAACTAAATGTAAGCCTAAATGATGTAAATATGAGAGATATCACTTCCATAAAAGAATATAATAAATAATTAAAGGGGTTCAAAATTCTTCTGTAGCAGAGTACAGATTTTTCTCCCCAAAAGCTCCTGATCTAATCTCTCTCTAAGTCTCAATGAAAACAAGACAATGGCTCAGAAAACCTAAATACACGTCTAAACACGACTTTGGAAAGTTTGCAAATAGTGGGAAACTCCTGGGCCAAATTGTAATTCTTCAGAAATCTTTTAAAAGCTTCAGCTGACGTCCACGATTGGTGTTGATAGACAGTAAGTTGTAGGTGTCGATCAACACCATGCACCAAATACTGCTCTGAGTTGGTTTTTTCAGCAACAACTTCAGGATAGCTCCAAAATGTACCCAACTCCACAATTATGCTTCAAACGTACCTAAACCTATATAGACTCGAAAAATACCAAAAAGACTTTATAAACAAGACTCATATCATGCTCAAAAACCCATAAAAACCATGATATATCAGCTCCCCTGGACTTAGCTTTTGCTTGATCTCAAGCAAACAGAAGACTAAAAAGAGAGTCGAGGCTTGAAAATGCGGAAACTCACCATCTCGTAGATCATCATTTTTCAACTATTCATCATGTTATCCAAACACTGCATTTCTTAAACCAAATCGAACCACCATGTACTCCTCCTAGCATCCCAAATTCATAGCATCCCAAATTTGACATTCATAGCATCCCAAATTCAACTCATAAATTCACAGCATTATCCAATAACTATCCTTAATAAACCTCACTAGCCATCTAAATATTCAAGACCTTATATATTCATTTCCGTACTATACCTAAATAAATTTGCACTGCAATCTATGAACCTTTGGTACTCTTTCTCTCCCCAAGACTTAATTCTTTTCTTATGTTTCATTATATTATCCAGGTGTTGGTAAGCAATGGTATCACTGGATAATCCTAACCTTACTTCCACTTGTGATCATCTTTTTAAAATGAAATACAGGGATCATTGGAAGTTTTTCTTCCCTTCACCCAAAGAGAATCATCTCAAATTTTTGAAATTTATTACTTTTATTCCACTTTTTTATTATTCAAACAAGGGGAGGAGTACCATCACTTTTCAAACATTGCAAGTAATTTACCAGGTATGAATGAGGAATCAAGCTCTATGAACATCAAACACACTAACTTAGTTTTTCTGAAACGTAAGTTAAGTGGATTTTACTGGAATTATGGATATTTTTTAGTTAACTGGTCAGCCAAAGAATTTTTCATTAGTGAGAAATTGGTATTAATCATGCAGCAATGATCACTCAGATGAAACAATCAACACAAAAATTTAAGAATAAGTTCATATTTCCCAACTAATTTTGACTCAATAAAACAAGGTTTTGACACAAAAAACTAACTCTCATAACAAAACACAATGCATAATCTCATAGGTTCAAACAAATTTCAAATCATAACCAAAGCTGACAAACTGACTTAAACAAAAACAGAAAATATGACTCAAGAAAATGAAAAATAACAAAGGAAGAGAGAAAAGGGAAAAGTATACATGATAAGTGGAGGAGCTAGTCCTCTATTATCCATGTGTTGGTAAACAATGGTATCACTGGATAATCCCAACCTTACTTCCACCTGTGATCATCTCTTTAAAATAAAATTCAGGTATCATTGGAAATTTTTATACCCTTCACAATCATCTTAAATTTTCGAAATTTATCAACTTTTTTCTTTCTTTTTTATTATTCAAACAAAGGAGAGGCGTACCATCACTTTTCAGACATTGCATGCAATTTATCAGTTATGAATGAGGAATCAAGCTCTATGAACATCAAACTTCCTAACTTAGTCTTTTTGAAATTTAAGTTCAGTGGACTTTGCTAGAATTATGGACTATTCTAGTTAACTGGTCAGCCTAAGGATTTTTCATTGGTCAGAAACTGGTATTAATCATGCAGCAATGGTCACTCCGATGAAACAGTCAACACAAAAATTCAAGAAAAAGTTCATAGTTTCCAACTAATTTTGACTCAATAAAACAAGCTTTTGACACAACAAACTGACTCTCAAAACCAAACACCATGTCAGCAACTACCTCCCCTAGACTTATACAACATTTTCCCAGTGTTATTCAACATGAAGTTGGCAAAGATAAGAAATGAAGTTTTTTTAACAGAGATGAGAAAATGGTACATGTGATCGCGCAAGGTGTCGATCGACAGCCTATGGTTGGCGTCGATGGACATGCGGTCCGAAGACAGAATGTGACCGACCCAACATGTATATTATTGCAAGTTAGATTGTTAGCTGAAGTTCTCTCCGAGTCTAGACTGTTAGAAACACTCAAGCGCACAACTAAAAGCAACAATACAATACATAATCTCATCGGTTCAAACAAATTTCAAATCATAACAAAAGTTGACAAACTGACTCAAAGCAAAAACAGAGAATATGACTCAAGAAAATGAAAAATAACAAAGGAAGAGAGAAAAGGGAAAAGTAACCAGGATAAGTGAAGGAGCTAGTCCTCATCCTCGTCGCGAGGAGACATCGATGGTAAAACGCAGCCGCAGTTTGAAGTCACTGCCATGGCGTTCCAGAGGCTCTGGATGGTCTGAACAATGAATCATTGGAAAGTGGCCTGCTCTATGGGAATGTCTGGAATCTTTAGGAGATGATGAGACCCAATTGGCTGAGGTAATGCAGGCGCTCTGGCGGCTCGAGATCTTCTAGATGAACCTCCAGCAAGGTCATCAACAGGTGCATCCTCAGCAGAAGAAGCAGCAGCGTGCGAAGAGCCTCCTCTGCACCTACGGAAAAATACTCTCTAAACAAGCCTCATATCCTGGTAAAAGCCCCATAAAAACCATGATATATCACTCATGATTCCTTGATGAACAAGACCCTCCAACTTTAGTCTTAAGATCCTTAATTGATGCTTCATCCTGCTGACAGATCTCACCAACTTTCTTATGGTTTTGTCTTGTCATATGTATCATCTATGAAGGAGCTAGATGTGTTGATGAGCTTCATTTGTCATCTAACTTGGGCAAGCCTTGACTTAGGGCTAGAAAAAGTACCTTTCACTCCTAAAAACAGAACTTGCAGCCGCCTCTTCTTCTTCCTCTTGTACCTCTTCTATCTCTTCTTCTTCTTTAGAAGATGCTTACTCATGTGGTTGCTTATTAACGCTTTCCTTGACCTTGTGAAGTGGCACAAGTGGAGGCTGATGGTATGTGTGGAAGCCCGACCCGACTAAGTGATCGCAGTCGTGCCTTCACTACATCCTCTACAGTCCGTTTTATACTTAGCCAAATTTTAAACTTTTTCTTTTCATTCATTAATACACAGCGGATTCAAAACAACTTCATTTCATTCCATTAAACTAGAATAAAGCACTTAAACAAGATTCAGGGTTATCTTAAAACAAATCACAAGATTCGCTAACGATTACAACTGATCATCTAGAAACCTAAACGGTCAAACACGAACGCCATAAGACAGAACACACGTCTTAAATAATAAAACACCCAATCCCCGATCCATCAATGTTCATCACTGCCGCCGATCTCGCTCCACTTACTGCTTAGATCCTGCACACTCAAAAAGAGAAGCATAAGTATTTGATAAGTACTTAGTGAGTACGGTCATCTCGTAACAACTGGTCAGTACCATTCACGCATTCATACTATCGAATTCAACATCCCAAACAATCAATTCGCAATAGACATAACATATATCAAACGACCATGATCATCTAACCTAACCACTCAAGATCAATCCCTTTTTAAGAACTATGTCTACTTCAGCGAAAATCCCATATCCCTTAAACTAGTACATGATCCGGATTACCCTGAGGTTAGCTAGACATCATCTATGCCACGGTAAACACCTAACAATACCATAACCAATAATCGCTTTAACAGTTCTACACACAACATGAAAATCACACAATCAAACATGCAAAACATCAAACCCTAGCCATCCAACGATCCTAGACACCAACCACAATCACGCACTCACTTTGACAAGGTTGGAAATAGATTGGTCAGAAGAAATCCTGATGAAATCCGCAATGAAACGAAGATATCCAATGCCCCCTAAGATCTCTCAGCTACATCTACGATCTGATCTCTTTATCCTCGCCTATCTCTCGATCCGTTCACCTTTCTTCGAGCCAAACTCTGTTTACCCTTGGAAACCCAACAATACACGTCTATTAGCTCGAGGTTATCTGATGGAAACTCGACACTTAGGGAAATATCCGATCACTTATCAGTTTATCTCGGCGATGGTCAGGTCTGCACAGCGAACCTTCAATATCTCTCGGCTATCCTCTGAATAAACTGATTTTTCTAGGGTTTTCTCTCGACTAAACTCTCTCTTTGCTTTATTTATCTCAAATAATCACAACACCCCCGACACAAGTTTCAAAAACCCCTTATATACTCACAAAATCCTAAGTAACTCTGACTAAACAACCTAGCCTCCTTTCCAATGACACTTTTTTCCATACGACTTGGACCATTCTGACTAGCTTTCCATGCTTAGTCTTTTCTTTCCTATCTATAACCCGATCCAGCCTAGCCACTACTGCAAGGTCCTCTTACAAGTCTACTGGCGGTTCCTCTATAACCGTTTCCCGTTCAGTTATCTGTTTCCTTAGCTGCGACACATGGAATACATTGTGGAACGCTCCCATTTCTGATGGCAAGTCCAACTTGTACGCCACTACGCCAACCCTCTCCAGTATCCGGTACAGTCCGATGTACCTCGGACTCAACTTGGTATACTTAGCTGCCCTGTTCGTTCTCTTATAAGTCAGTGCCTTAAGATAAACAATATCTCCTAGAGTGAACTCCAAGTCCTTACGACGCTTTTCCGCATAACTTTTATGTCTGTCCATTGCCTCTTTCAGCTTAACCTTTATGAATCTGATCTTTTCTGTAGTAGCCTCGACCACTGCTGACCCCATTACGCTGCGCTCCCGCACTTGTGTCCAACACAATGGTGTCCTACATGACCTGCCATACAACGCCTCATACGGAGACATCTCAAAGCTCCTCTGGTAACTATTGTTGTACGCGAATTCAGCCAACGGCAAGTAGTCTTCCCACCTACCACCCCAATCCAACACACATGCTCTCAGCATATCGCCCAATATTCTAATCGTCCGTTCTGATTGCCATCAGTCTGAGGATGATATGCTGTACTCATATGCAACCGCGTTCCACATGCTTCCTGGAACTCTTTTTAAAACCTCGAAGTAATCTTCGGATGATGATCTAAGATGATACTCACTAGTACTTCATGCAACCTCGCGATCTGATCAATGTACATATCCACCAACTTTGGTACTCCATTCGTCTTTCTCATAGGTAAGAAGTGAGCAGACTTGGTCAATCGATCCACAATGACCCATACTCCATCATGCAGCTTCTTAGTCTTTCGTAAGCTCAGTACACAGTCCATGGTGACCATGTCCCATTTTCATTCCGACATTGGCAATGTTCGCAACAAACCACTCGGAAACTGATGCTCTGCCTTAACCAATTGTCACGTCTCACATTCGGCTACCCACTTAGCCACATCACACTTCATCCCAACCCAATGATAGTACCGTTTCAGATCCTGGTACATCTTGGTCATTCCCGGATGAACAGAAAACCTTGACTGATGTGCCTCCTTAAGGATCTCATCCGTTAACTCCTTCACATCCAGTACACATACCCATCCGTTCACAGCAATGGTCCTATTGTTTGAAGTCTGATATTCCGTCGTATCATTCTGTAACATCTTGTTCAGATTCTCATCCTGCTTCTGAGCAATCTGAATCCTAGTCAACAAGTCAGCTCTATCTGCAGCTTCAAAACCCAATAGTTCAACCCCTTCTGTTATTGCATTCAACCGCAACGTCCTTAGCAAGTTCACAATGCTTCCAACGTCCCGTTCTGATGATATGCTAGCTCTCCTCCTGCTCAATGCATCTGCCACCAAGTTGGCCTTTCCTAAAGGGTATGATATTTCCAAATAATTGTCCGCTACCAACTCCATCCATCTACGTTGTCTCAAGTTCATCCGATTGAGTAAAGATGTACTTTAAACTCTTATGGTCCGTGTATATCTGCACCTTCTCTCCATACAAGTAAGACCTCCATATCTTGAGTGCAAATACCACATCTGCCATCTCTAAATCATGCATAGGGTAGTTTCCTTCATGCTTTCATAGCTGTCGTGAAGCATAAGCTATCACCTTACCATCCTGAATCAGGACACACCCTAGTCCCATCCTTGATGGATCCATATATACCACATATGGCTCACCCGGTTTTGGTAACGCCAATACAGAAGTACTCTTCACACTCATCCGTCTGGACATACTCCATGTCTTTCCCGGTTAACTTTGTCATTGGTAGAGCGATGCTTGCAAAGCCTTTAACAAACCGCTTGTAGTATCCAGCTAGCCCCATAAAACTGCTTATCTCTGTAACGTTCTCTGGCCTAGGCCAATCCGCTATGGCCTGAATCTTCACTGGGTCCACATACGCTCCCTTATCCGAAACAATGTGACCCAAGAACCCTATATGCCGTTCCCTAAAGCTACACTTACTGAGCTAGGCATATAACTTCTGTTCTCGCAACTTCTACCGAACAGTCGTCAAATAACTTCTATGTTCTTCCTCACCCTTTGAGTATACTATAATATGAAACTGATCACAAACTCATCTAGGTACTCCCTGAATACGCCATTCATCAGCTTCATGAATGCAGCTGGCGCATTCGTCAAACCAAACGGCATGACCACAAACTCGTAATGACTATACCTTGTCCGCAAGGCAGTCTTACGCACCTCTGTCTCCTCTATGGGTATTTGATTGTACCCTGATGCCAAATCGATCTTAGAGAACCAAGTAGCTCCCCTGAGTTGGTCCAACAACTCGTCTATCCTAGGAAGTTGATACTTGTTCTTCATGGTCACACGGTTTAATCCAGGTAGTCAATGCAAAGCCTGAAGCTTCCATCCTTCTTCTTCATGAACAACACAGGCACACCCCATGGCGAACTGCTCGGTCTAATGAACCCCTTGTCCAGAAATTCCATTAGCTGCTTCTTCAGTTCAGCCATCTCAAGTGGCGCCATCCGGTATGGAGCTGTATGTGGCTCAAGTTCAATCTTGAACGGATCTCAACCGTTCTGCTTGAATAGCTGAAACCACCAAACTTCCCAAGGTTAGTCTAACACCCTGATAAACCAAGACCTCACCGTCTCTCTCAAACAGCACCCTTCCTCGGTGACAATCCAAATTAGCTATATGCTTGCCTAACCAGTCCATCCCAAGATGACATCGTGGGACTTAACTCTACAGACCACTAGATCCACTGGCATGTCCCCTTCGCCAATCCACACAGAAACATTCTTAAATGTTCCTAGTGAAAACATCACTTGGCCTCCAGCCGCCTGAACTAACCCAATGTCCTCTCGAGGTTTCTTCTGGAACTGTCCCTTTCCGATCATATCCGGATTAACAAAACAATGACTCGCTCCCGAGTCAAACAAAACATGGGTCTCAACCTCATCCACTAGCAAGGTCCCAACACATTCATTTCCTAAAATGCTAAGACTCTATACTAACACAAAACAGGCAAAAGCAATTCACAAAACTCTATGTACCACACGTACCAATAATCGGAGGAAAAGTGCTCGGTTCGTCAGCTGCTGCTGCACTCGTCGTGTACACCCTTGGCATGATGGCCTGTCTTTTGCCCTGTGATGCAAGCGCTCCCTGCTCGCTTCCCTGCGACACGGCTTGCTCCACCACTCTCGCCTTAGGACACTCACGCTTGAAATGCCTTGGTTCTCCACAACCGTAGCACACTCAAATCGCACAGTCACTGGCAGGAAAACGAACCACTCGCAGATCCTCTTCCGGACAGTCTCGTACCCGATGCTCTAAACTCCCGCACTTTTGACATCCACTACCACCACGTCTACACTCGCCAACGTGAGCCTTGCCACACTTGCTGCACACGCTGCGTCCCCCAGTCCCATTTTTCGTTACTCCTTTCCCAAATTTCCGGTTCTGACAACTAGACTGACCCACCTTGGCCACGGCTGTCCCTGCCCCAGCTATCATCAAAGCAGCTTCCGCCTGTCCTGACTCCAACAATGCCGCCTTCTCAACTAGCTCAGCCATTGTCCTGACGTCACGGACCACACATCCGTTTCTTAGCTCCACAAGTAGTCCGCTCATGAACCTACAAATCAGCTTCTCCTCAGAATAAAACCCATGAGACATATACTTCCTTAGTTGGTTAAATTGAGTATCATACTACCTCTTTGTCAGCGTCCCCTGACTAAGGTACAAGAGTGCCTTCTCTAACTCGTTGTAAGCTTCCTGTGGGAAGTACTTACTCCTGAACATCGCTGAAAATGTCTCATACGAACAATTCGCATTGACCAGCCTTCCAACGATTCCTTTCCACCACGTGTGTTGCATCACCCTCCAAGTAGTGCACGACTATGTCCCTCTTATAACCCTCAGGACATCGGATAGGCTCAAAATTCTGTTCCAGTTTCATCCTCCACTAATCCGCCTCAATAGGTGTAGAACCTCCAGCAAAGAACTTGGTTCCTAACCGCACCATGTGATCCAGCACTTTGAGGTAACTCGTAACCCTCTCCACTTGGTCCGCTTCCTCCCCAACCACATCCGGATAAGCCCCACCAGGCTCAAGTACTTATGGTGCTGCTGAAACCACCGGAGCAGTAGCCAGAGCAGGTAGTCCGACTAGTACCAGTGCAAACATCCCTAGCGCAGCCTCTAACCCGATTGGTGCTACATTCGCAGCAACCCTATCTGCATTCCCAACTATCCCAGCTGCAAACCCGCTGCACCAGCAGCATTCTCTGCTGGCACGTTCACAGTATCCCCAGCATTCCTTGCTGCATTCTAGGCTGCCACTCTAGTCGCCCCATTCCCAACCGCAGATGCCTGTCTCTCGCCTTCCCTTGTCCTCTCAGAAACATGACCGTTTACTGAGTTCACAGACGCAACAGCTTGTTTCCCTGCATTGTTTCTCGCAGCTCTTCTGGTATAATCCATCTGCAAGTACAATCATGCCAGTTAGCAGAAGCTAACACAATACGTGTTCACCGACACAACACACAAAACATATAGCGACACCTGGCAGTGAAGAATGGATCGGACACTTTTTAAACCCAACACCAACAAACATCAACAGTCACAAACATTCAGTCCAAGAAGCGTTAAACGCTCCGATACTACCTTGTGGAAACCCAACCCAGCTATCTAAACCGTAGCCGTGCCTTCACTACATCCTCTACAGTTTTTTTTATTCTTAAACAGATTTTAAACGTTTTCTTTTCATTCATCAATACACACCGGATTCAAAACAACTTCATTTCATTCCACTAAACTAGAATAAAGTACTTAAACAAGATTCAGGGTTATCTTAAAACAAATCACAAGGTTCGCTAACGGTTACAACTGATCATCTAGCAACCTAAACGGTCAAACACCAAAACCATAAGAAAAAACACTTGTCTTAAATCATAGAACACCCAATCCCCGATCCATCCATGTTCATCACTGCCGCCGTTCTCGCTCTACTTTCTGCTTAGATCCTGCACACTCAAAAACAGAGGCATAAGTATTAGATAAATACTTAGTGACTACGGTCATCCCGTAACACCTGGTCAGTACAATTCACGCATTAATACTATCGGATTCAACGTCCCACACAATCAATTCGCAATAGACATAATATATATCAAACGGCCATGATCATCTAACCTAACCATGTCTACTTCAGCGAGAATCCCACATCCCCTAAGCTAGTACATGATCGGGATTACCCTGAGGTTAGCTAGACATCACCTATGCCACGATAAACCCCTCACAATACCATAACACATAATCAGTTACAGTTCTAAACACACAACATGAAAATCACACAATCAAACATGCAAAACATCAAACCCTAGCAATCCAATGATCCTAGACACCAACAACAGTCATGCACTCACTTAGACAAGGTTGGAAACAGATTTTTCCCTTTTTTGTCCCCTCTTGCTAGTCCAAGTAGATTTCCGTGCCATTAACCAAACCTTCTTTCAAGCCAAAAATTGTTTCTGAGTGATTGTGAGGCCTTTTTTTAAGGAATGAGCTTAGTAAAAAGTGTTGGGTTAGAACTACAAAATAACCCTTCCATGTAGAATTAGCTCACCCTCTTGAGCTAGATAGGCTAGGATGTTTTGGTTAACAAGGGATGGTTTTGGGATTTAAATTTTGGGTTATCATGTGAAGAAGGAAAAGAGAAAGCAAAGGAAAAGGAGTGCACATAAGTAACTTTGGGAAGTTTGGCTAATCATTAAAAGCTCTATGCAAATGAAGAAGGTGTCCAAAGCTAGCAAAGAGAAGACCAGCAAAGTAAAGAAGATCAAAAGCAAAGAAGAAATCGTCAAACCACCAAGAAGAATCAAAGAAGAAGATGCACTATCAAAGAAGCCCCAAAGGAGAATGAAGAATGGGATCAAAAGAAGCAAAAAGCTTCAAGAAAAAGGGTAGAATATGATTATGTTTTGGGGGAGAAGCAAAGGAGTTTAGATCACTTATGGGTTTTTAGGGTAGATGGGAGTTTACCTTTGTATGCATAAGTTGTTCATTACCCCTAGCATTTTACCAAAGCTCATTCCATTTTCTTGAGAGAACCCTTGCACTTAAATATAACCAGTTCGAAATTGTTTGAGGTCGTCTTTGCTTTATAAGCCTTATCCTTAACCAAATTAAATCACTAGATTTGCATGAGCATAGGCTTGAGTTTTTTTGGTATATGCTTGTGATGAGTGTGGCTAGATTTTCAGTAAGAACAAACATCATTTTCATCTTAGAATCATTAACTTGGACAATGAATTGATTTTTATTATTGGCATCATTCAAACCAAATAGCTCATACTTTCAAACTTCTCTTCCACCATGTTTATACTTGCTTGAAATTCCGATGAAATCCCCGTGGAAACGAAGATATCCAATGGCCCCTAAGATCTCTCGGCTACAGCTACGATCTGATCTCTTTATCCTCGGCTATCTCTCGATCCATTCACTTTTCTTCGAGCCAAACACTGTTTACCCTCGGAAACCCCACAATACATGTCTATTAGCTCGAAGTTATCCGATTGAAACTTGACACAAAGGGAAATATCCGATCGCTTACCAGTTTAACTCAGGGAAGGTCAAATCTGCACGGCGAACCTTCAATCTCTCTCGGCTATCCTCGGGATAAACTGACTTTTCTAGGGTTTTCTCTCGGCTAAACTATCTCTTTGCTTTATTTATCTCAAATAAACGCAACACCCCTGAGCCAAGTCTCCAAAACTCCTTATATACTCGCAAAATCCTAAGTAACTCGGACTAAACAAACATTTCCTGATTCCAGTAGGGATTTCGCAATCCGATTAGATTTTCTAGGCTATCACCCGTACCAAACTCTACCATCCGCGTGATAAACCACCTTTTGGCTGATAAACTCTCACGGCCCACAGCCCAGCCCAGTTTCCAACCGGCTATTTCCCTTTTTCGGATAAATCGCCTTTATCCGAGTTATTTCCCTTATATCTGGTCATTTTCGATTTCACCGGGATAAGTTACACTCCTCGGCTAATATTCTATTTTCTCTCGGATATAGTCCAATGTCAGTCGGATTACCCCCATTTTATCACGCACTAAACCTTTTTCTCTCGGATATGGTCCATCCGGCTCGGCTATCCCATCCATCCATCGACTATTTCCCAGTCATCACCCGATCATAGTCTGAAGCTTCCATTTGCCAGCCAATATCTGAACCTTGGCTGGATCATTGCTCCGACAATGCCTTGTCCGGTTCGATCATTCCAAATTCTATCGGATTCGGATGCTACAACTTTCCACCACCCATTTTGGATTCGTCCTCGAATATGACTTATGCGTTTACAACTTTTCATACCATTTGGGATACTCGACTTTCATCCTAGCGTCCTTTTCCCATGAAACTTGTTCTTGTCTGTCGCAGTCTCATATGACCTGAACCATTCTGACTAGCTTTCCACGCTTAGTCTTTTATTTCCTGTCTATAACCCAAACCGGCCTAGCCACTACTGCAAGGTCATCTTGCAAGTCTGATGGCGGTTCGTCTATAACCGTTTCCTGTTCAGTTATGTGCTTCCTTAGCTGCGACACATGGAATACATTGTGAAATGCTCTCATTTCCGATGGCAAGTTAAACTTGTACGCCACTACGCCAACCCTTTCCAGTATCCAGTACAGTCCCATGTACCTTGCACTCAACTTGGCATACTTTGCTGCCATGTCTGTTTCCTTATAAGTCAATGCCTTAAGATAAACCATATCTCCTACACTGAACTCCAAATCCTTGCGACGGTTGTCCACATAACTTTTCTGTTGAGAAACATTTCCATCCATATCTTCTTCAAAAGGAGCTGAATATCAACATGAATCCTGAACTGTTTGAGCAAATGCATATCTGGATGTCTTTTGGGTTCTGCTCTTTTGTTTGTCCACTTTTGAACCCCGTTTTGGCATTCTTAATATCACCATAAGAATCTTTCAAATGCATCTTATTATTGTCACTAGCCTTTTCTGCTCTATCTTAAAACTTAACCAAACGTTGAGGCTTGCATTCTTTGTTCTCCCCATAGGTATCATACCTTCAAGAGAGAAAAAGCGTCAGAGATAACTAGATTATATATTTAAAAGAACAATTAAATGTTTATATCTTTGTCAACTCTCATGTTTAACAATAAACAGCACATACACAAGCTTAACAATCTCAACAATCCACATTTCCACAAAGTGAAGCAATTTCAAACACTTCGAAAATTGGGCAAAAACACAAAATTTTCATATTTTTCAGCTTTTCTGAATCTTTGGTTTCTCATGTGGAAATCCTTAAGAAAGATGATAGCAATTAAATACAAGTGAAAGCCCCAAAATTTGACAATGTGCACAATAATAATTTTAATTATTGCATCTATTTCTACTCATAAATTTCAAGTATCAAATTTTTGAAATTTTGACATCAAAACTGTAAAGAAGGCCACAAAATCATCATATCAACCATTAAGAAGCATAACCCAAGCATTTACAACATAATCAATCACTTCAATCAAGCTCTATCTCAAAATTCCACCATTGGAGACAACAATAGAGATAAAAAGAATTCTCTAGCATACCTTTCTTTCATTGAGAATGAAGATCGAAATGGGGCTAATATAAATAAGAGCAAAAGAATTCGAGCTTCTGGGGCTTTGAATCACCAAATTTGATAAGGAATTGAATGAGATATGATGAACTTATTGATATGTTTGGAGTGAAGAGATAAAAATCAAGTTTTTAGCTAAAATAATAATTAAAAGCTGTGGTCAATGCTAAGAGGAGAGAGTTGACTTAACTCTTTGGACCATATTGACATGCTCATCTCAACATAGTGACTAGGTAAAATCTCTGGAATAATACATAAACGTGAGTGCTCAACACAGCTGCTTTATATGATTTTTTTAGGGAAATACCAGCATTCTCTCGTTGATACACTTACTCGATATAGTTGTTTGGGGTGCAACGACGTGCTCACGTCAATATAGCAGCTCAGTATAATCTCTGGAAAGCCATACAGATGGGAGCGCTCGATATAACACCTCGACTTCGGGTTAGATTATCTCTGGAAACCTCCTTTCACCTTGGTTCCACACCTTGATCCAAATCAGACGACCACAAATACGTATATGGATAAACAAGGGAATGATTCCCAAGAGCGATTGTTTAGAGTCACTTAGTTTGACTTTTCGAACCCTTAGGCATAAGAGAGATCATGGAGTGGAATCAATATTCACTATCCAATGTCATCACTGGCCATGTATGGCGTTCAACATGACTATTCTTAGTGAATCATTCCCCATACTTGTTGAACAAAGTAACAGCTTCATCGGGCAACATGTCCTTAACCTTGAAAGAGCCAGACCATTCCAGGAAACATCTTCAACCTTGAGTTGTATAGCAACACATTGTCCACAGTCTTGAATTCTTTAGGCATAATCTTCATGCCATTAAATAACCTGGTCTGTTCCTTGTTCACAATGGAGCTTTCCAAAGCATCCAAGCGAATTTCATGTAACTCATGTAGCTTCAGAAGCTTGATAGTCCATAATTCCTTCTTTTCTTCACATAGAGAAGAGAGAAAGATGATCTCCCAATGGATGTATTGGAGACATTCCAATATGCCTGAGGTGAATAAGCTAGGTTTGCTGCCGAATCTGTTATTGTAACCCGAATTGTTTTTTCTAAGATGTCCTTGATCTCTCTGTTGGACGCTTCAACATGCCCACATATTTGAGGTTGGTCAGGTGCTGCAAACTTGTTCTTGACCACATGGTTCTTGAGTAATCCTTCAAAACCATAGTTGATTAAATGACTCCCTCCATCACTTATCACTCACCTTGGAACTTCAAATCTTGGGAAGATGATGGTATTAAAGGGCTTGATCATGACCCTTCATTAATGGGACTTGCAAAGGTTTCAACCCACTTAGAAACATAAACCACAGCCACCAAGATGTATTTGTTCCCATACAAGGAAGGGAAATAAACCATGAAATCAATCCCCAAAACATGAAATAACTTCAATGATAAGATATTTAGGCATCTCATCTCTTCTACTTATGTTCTCCTTCTTTTGGCAAGTTTCACAAGAAGAGATGTAAGAATGAGTATCTTTAAAGAAACTCTACCACTAAAATCAAGCTTGAATGACATTTTGTAGTAGTCATGAAAGTGGTAAAGTGGCCACCATAAGCTGAAGCCTGACAATGATATAAGATGCCACTAACCTCCTCTTGTGATATGCATATTCTAAATAGACCATTAGAACCTCCCTTGAAAAGATAAGGCTCATCCAATTAGTAGTAAGAGACATCTTTAAAAAAGCTCTTTTTGTTGTATGCATCCAAGTTGATTAGCACATCACCATGATAGACAGGTTTTTAGCCTAGGTGTCAAGGTACCTAAACCTACTAAACCGTGTAGTGTAGTGATTACAAGTTTATCAATCCATTGGAGTTTTTAATGTCAATACAGTTGTTGATGGTGCAATAAGTCAAGCAAGGAAATAAAAGGATGGGTTTTTAAAGTAGCAACCTACTAAATAATAGACCTTATGTTAAACAAGATTAAAAGATAATATTTAAGCAATATTAAGCAAGAGACAATATTTAAATGATGAAAGGCACAAACATTATATTAAAGGAGGGGGTTAAGATGGAAATTTGTAGGGCTTGGGGACTCTCAGGATATCTTACCAAGTAAGGCTATTCATCACATTAAGACTTGTCTTGATGTCGATTCCTAGGTAAAGGGATCCTCAAATCATTTAGCCTATGGTATTTGGGTCTAACCTCTTTGAATCTCTATCACCACAGAATAGCTCTCGCAAAACGGTGCAATAGAAGAAACAAGCAAGAATGTAACGTCCCTATTGAACCATAAAACCCCCTAGAAAGGTAATTTCTTAACCTAGGAAGGGTTGTACTCTTGAATATGGCTCCGGCTAATCTCACACGTGATATTCATGTGAAACGCCAATGGACATTAAACTAGGTGATTAATCTAGATTAAGTATTAATAGTGGTAAACAAGAAAGAATCAAGATTTAAGTTTTAACCAAGCAAGAAAACAATGTCCAAACGTCTATTTGTCTCTTAACCCATCTAAATCCTTGAGATGACTACTCACGCGCCATGAGAAGAGCGTCAAAATCCTTGGGGATAAGAGGACTCATCTTGGCTCGTTATCCTGAAAAGAAGACAGAAAATAAATAATGACAGAAGATTTACCATGAAATGCTAAACAACAAGTCTTGTTTAGAAAAAATAAAGAAAAAGGTTTAAGCTTTGAAATTGCGGAAAAATAAAAATAAGAGTTTCTTGACAAATAAAATACGACTGAAAACGAGAGACAGACAGTCGCAATCCCCTCGACAAGATTAGTGGAAGACCGTGTTTATAGGGTAATCTCGAGAACCCTACACATTGGGACCACTTTACCAGAAATGGATACTTCCATTGCATGTAGCAAACATCAGTGTAATGCCGCTGGGGCTAGCCGTTAGTGACTTATTTCCCTTCCAAAGGAGCTGAGCTGTCAAGGTCCTGGCCTTGGAATGACTCGTAATGGCTTCGTACCCTCGGTCTTCATCATCAGTGAATTACATTGTTGATTGTCGCCACATCGGGGTCATCCCATGGTGTGCGTCCACTGTTGTGGAAGACAACGTCTGTGGCACGGGCCTCGTACATCTTTTATTGGGGTCTGCCCGTTGTGCATGTTCGTTGTGCGATCCTAATGCTACTGCACTATGCTCCGAGACAAATCGTCTATCTAGCTTCATTGGCTTTTGAATCTCTTTTCATCCTTTTTCAAATCTCATGCTCTCCTTCAATATCTGGAAAACACCTCAAATATGTGACATTCTAACTTAATTCATCTTAGACCTACATGAGCGGAAATAAGACAAGAACTAAGGCCTAAATGCAATAGTGCAATCCTAAATATTATGAAAAAGATAAAAAAACGGGATGTAAATTTCAAGGATATCAACACCCCCAAACTTTCATTTGAGTTTGTCCTTAAGCAAAAGCCAACCATAGGGGTAAGTTTTTAAAAACAGTGTAAATCCGAATCAAAAATTTCATTAAGAAGAAATCATGTCAATGTCTAAGTTCAAGCCTCTAGGATGTAAACAAAGTTTTACCTACTTGTATAGTCGTAGCCACATTCATCATAACACGAAGTACAACCAGTATCAACTTATAAGCAAATTCAAATCCTCTTCTCCCCTCAACGTTGATTTAAGAATTAATGAGTGAATCATGCTTATGCTCATCAAAAAAGTCCATCAGCTAAGGGTAAGGGTCGCAAGGTAAATATGAACTCGTAGTGAATAAGGTTCAGTGTTTAGGAATCGCTCAAGGAAAAAGAACCTTCTTAATGCAAAACGGTATGAGTAAAAACAAATAAATGCATACAAGGGTGAATTTTCATCTACCCAAACACCTAATCGGTTTCTACGTTAGCTTTAATCCGGTATGTACCTTCCTAAGCTACCCTTTACTCTTCCCTTAACTTCTTGGATCGTCATTGGCGGACATCTTCTTTCTTCTTTGGAGATCGATTTTGGCTATTCACTGGCTCCATGTGTGGCGTCTATTCTGTTTTCACCTTTGGTGTTGTTGGCGTGAATTGACTTTGTTGTACTGGCCTTCTTTGTTTCTTTGTAACTGCCTTTTTTCATGGTATTGAGCTCCTCCATGTAGCTACCATCCATTGCAAAACCAGTACAACTCTTTGTGTTCCAACAAGCTTTCATTTCCATTAAAAATATGCAGAACTGAGCAAACCTGAAACTTCAATATTGAGCATCACAAACACCTTATGACTGCAGCGGAATCTCCCATAGCTTGAGTCTTGAAGTTGATGTTGAGATCCTGATAAATAGCTTGAGTCACTGAACTTGAACTCTTGCTTTTCAGAATCACAAACCAGCTGATACTTTTGAAAGACCTTCAGCTAACACCAATCTTTGATTTGTTTCTTCAGAAATGATCAAGAACACCATCTTCAATCATATGCTTCTTGCTTCTGTTCTGAATTTCCTTCTTGTACTTACAACACTTTAACTTGTGAGTAACCAGATTTCTCTCTCACTATGTTGTAGATTCTTGTATCTTAGATGAAACCTGATTCCATGAACCCTTGAAACCACTTCGCTTGATTCCAGATTGTCCTTTGAATCTCTCCTTAAGATACAGCTTCTTCACATCTCACTTTTACACTCAGTTAGACACCATAACCTGAGCTAGAAACGTTTTTATTTCAGCCCTCTGAGCATCTCAAGAACCTTCTGCCAAAGCTTGCTCCTTTGCTTCTTATGTTGCTCTCGGTTACTAACTCTATCACTGAGACAGAAAACCTGCAACTGCTTTGCTCTTCTTGACCTTTGAGATGCTGTGAACGAGATGGTTCAAGCTTCACCAGAATGAGTTTTACAACTCCTTCCAATCGCGTGCTGTTCACCAAGAGATAGCTTGGCTTTCACCCTGAGACACGCAAGTCTCATCAGTCTTCCTCAAAACCTGAGAAAAAACTCAATGATGCTTAAACAAAAAAGACCCTTACAACATCTTCCTCTCTCTTGCACCATTTACAAAGAGCTACTGATTTGTTGTGCCACCAGAGACGTTGCTGTCTCTACACAACCAAGCTCTTCAAGAAAAAGAATGTGGATGCTTAAGCTAAAAAGCCTTACTGCCCCAACCTTCCAAAGATCCAACCTTTCTTCACTTTTCTTCAGTCTTCTTCTTTCTCTAGACCCTTTCTCTCTTAGATCTGAGTCTACCTTGACTCTCTCTTCTTCTGAAACTCCTGGATCTGAGACTTCACTTCCTGAAAGCTCAGTCACCCTTAGAGCTTCACTGCCACGAGATCTTCTTCCATGAGCCATAGCCTTCATGACTAACAAACTTTTCCACTTCAATACTTACCAATGACTTGATTCTTGTCTTAAGAGAACCAGAAAACACAGAACCAAGGCTATGATACCAATCTGTTACGATTTAGTGGCTCAGAAGGTGTCTCCTTTAAGAGCATAGACCACATTCAGACCAAGATATGAAGTAGCTTGAAGAATTAAAACAGAGGCCAAAACATAGAAGTTGCAGAAAAAACAGAGTATGAGAGATTGAAAGAAGAAGAAGGGAGAAGGGAGCACACACAAACATTTAACGAGTTCACGCCTAAAATGGGTCGCTACATCTCGCCGATCTTTGCTCGGAATCCACTAGATAACAGAGAGATTACATAATCTAGAGACAAACAAGTAACCCGTTTTAATGCCCTTCACTAGCACTTAAAACTCACTCTATTCTATCTCTTAAAACCAGAAGAAAAAACAATAGCTAAGCTTATGCTAAGATGTGTTTTTCTCTCCACTCTCACTAATGACTATATTGTGTCTTTTTCGCTCTCTCCTTAACTCTCTCTCATGTCACCGAAGCCTTTTTATAATCTTACCACTTTTATGGCTTCCCCAAGTAAAGCAAACGTAGGATGCACTTCTTGAAACGCCAACGAACACACCTTGAATAGCGATTGCGTTTTCCTTTCTTCTTTGAGCATAAACGGACAGAACGTCCTTGACCGTGTGGAGCTGGCTCCTGCTTTTCTTATTGCGGCAATAGCCGTTTCCCAACACCAAAGTGGTCCCATATAAACTCAACCATGATTAATCAACAACCATCACAGTTAGTTCTCTTGTGGTCCCAACACATGCTCAAATTCAAAGCCATCTTGTTCATCAAGTTATCATAATCTTCACATCTTCGCTAGCTTTTCACACCTTCCTCATTTGCATAAGCTTCTAATGATTATCCAAACTTCCCAAGGTTACTTATGTGCACTCCTTTTCCTTTGCTTTCTCTTTTCCTTCTTCACTTGATAACCCAAAATTGAAATCACAAAACCATCCCTTATTAACCAAAACATCCTAGCATATCTAGCTCAAGTGAGCTAGTTCTATAATGGAGGGGTCCCTTTGTAGTTCTAACCTCACACTTTTTACTAAGCTCAATCCTTAAAGAAAAGGCCTCACAATCACTCACAAATAATTTTAGGCTTGAAATAATGTTTGGTTAATGGCAGGGAAATCTAATTGGACTAGCAAGAGGGGAAAAAGAAGGGAAAAACAAATCCCACGTATGTGTATGGTATCCATGAAAACACTTTTAATGCATAGGACATGATAATTCAATATTCAAATTATGGTTCTAGTAAATTGAGACTGAATTCAGATCATGAGCTTCATCAAGATAAGAGTATGAAGTAAAGAATTCCAAGTGTGGTTCAAACATCAATTCAAACTAGACCATACATCAAAGAACTAACAACTTAGGCAATGAAGTAATTTCAAAAATTAACATCTGCCAAAGACAAACATCATGCTTCTAAATTTTTCGAATGCATGAAACCTCAATGCAAATGCAACTAGATGTAATCCTAAAGTGAATGATGCAACTAGATGACCACCCAAAACTTTTAAAAATTTCGGAATGTTTTTAAAAATTTCAAATTTTTACAAATATGAGAGAACAAGAAAAATACCATGGTTTTGGAGAATACCTCAAGGTCTTGTAATGGAGGAGTGGAAATGTTTCAACGAATGGATTGGAATGGTGAATGGTAAAGAATAAAGCCTTTACTTCCTTGAAACCAGAAGTTTGCACCATATCGAGCAAGATTAAGGAGTCATATCGGCCAAAACATCCGATATCCAGCTTGATATAACTTTCTAGGTTCTATTACCACTTTCTCAAAAATCACAGTATCTCATGATCCAATGCACCAAATGACACGAA
Source organism: Thlaspi arvense (assembly GCA_911865555.2). Lineage (NCBI taxonomy): Eukaryota > Viridiplantae > Streptophyta > Magnoliopsida > Brassicales > Brassicaceae > Thlaspi > Thlaspi arvense. The sequence goes on from OU466860.2 coordinate 22,252,355, forward strand.
AACAGATTGATACGAAAGCTAACCGAAGTGGCTACAATGTTGAAGAAGAACTCTGAGGCCTTATCAGACGGAAACATCTCACTTGAGCTAATCTTCAGTCGATATGGTCTTTCTTCTGTATCAGATGTCGTGTATTGTTGGTCGTTGTTGTGCTCGACAAGCCTGATGTCGGGCTCAAGGGTTTTTACGACCTTGGAACTAATGTTCCTCAGTCCTAATCAGTTGTAGTATAGGTATGAAGTGTCAATCAATTGAGGATTATGAGCTGTAAACAATGTCATAAGCTAAACAAGATTGGGGTTTTGATTTTGTAAGAACAAAATGCAATAAAGAAAAAACAGAGCAATGTAACTAAACAAAGACTAAGCAAGATTAAACAAAAGAATGTACTAAGCAAGATGATTACTGAAAGTAAGCAAGCAAGACACTAAACAAAGAGAGCAGTTTAAAGCAAATAATAAAAAGCAAGATCCAAGTTCCTAAGCAATAATGGTCAAGTGGTTTTCAAGAGTGACTAAGGGGATTTCTAACAAAGGCAAACATCAAGCATTCATAAGCAAGCAATTCTCAGTATTGCAATCCTAAGAAAAGTATCTAATGAAAGATCTTTTTAATGGCAAATAAGCTAGTCCAATTCAACATGACTAGAGTGTGAAACCCACTTTTGATGGTGTATTCTCTAACTATGAGCATAGTAAAGCCTAAGAGAAGTACTAGTCAAGTAAACATCTCCCACCCAAGAAAGAATTCAGACTAACCCATCAATCTTTTGAACCTTTTAGGGACCTATGTAGTTAACTTAACCAATCAAGAATATATATTCAAGCTCACAATTGCGAAACCTAACAATGTTAAGCAATGAACAGGATTCAAACAAAAGCATGTTTTTCAATGCATACTATCTAACGATCAAGCAAGAGTCTCATAAAAAGTACTATCTAACCCTAGATCGGGGTGGTGCACAGACTAGATCGAGGACAATGTTTAGCTTGATGCACCACCCTGATCTAGTCTGTGCAGCGCGAATCGGCTTGTGTAGATCTCTGTGCTCGATGCAGCACCTTGAAAAAGACCAATGCCTTAGAATCCTCGAACCTGTCTCTTCCTCACCCATCGCGGATTGCATCGGGCATACTACATAGAGGTTTTGCTTGAGGCTTCTCCTCGATATGGGACCAAATTTTGCAAAGCTCCTTCTTTGGCATCTCTTCGAACATGAGCTGCTTCCATCTCCTACCCAAACTCCAAGAACCTCCAAAAACACCTGAAAAACACCACAAGTATGCATATGTATGCAATCGTAACCTATATGCATGCAATGTTGATTCTAATAGCAAATGAGACTAAAATGCTAAACAAATATGCAAAAACAAGGGAAAAGATGCATTAAATGCAGCCTAAAATTATCTAATATAGCACCTTAGTCGACATGAGTGCTTGACATGGCGTCCCGGATGTCTCGGCTCGGCGATGTCAGGCGACATGTTGGTCGACATCAGCTGAGGGCTTTCACGAAAATGCGATATCTTTTGAACAGCATATCAGAATGACCTGAAACCAAGTCCTCCTAAACGCTAACTCATGTGGCTACAAATTTCATGAATAGTACGGAAGCTGAATAAAGACAGAGGCTATTCGTCTGAGCTGTCTTTCAGTATGTGCTTTTGGCCGCTATAATAGCAGACAACTTAACCTTTGGTGTAATTGCCATTGGGAGAGTAGCTTGGTGCACGGACATGCAATCAAACTGAGCAGAAATGCCTGATTTGTACTCAGTATATGGCCTACCAATTTTTCTTGGCCATTATCGGTGCACCAGCTCTTTGAGTAAGATGTTGTCAGCTCCTCGGCATTGCACACCTTTGTTGAAGTATTTGAGAGATCTTTGAAACCTGAAACACTAAACAAAAGAAATCAAAAGCAAAATGAGCTCCTTCCAAGTGTGCTAGTTTATATTCATTAAGCTTGACTCTTATCAAGTGAAACTCAAAGATGAGAGTGAAATGCAGCACCTTCGAAGTGTGCTTGTCTAGACTGTTTGGAACGCTCAATCGCACAATTAAAAGCAACAGTAGAATTCATAATCTCATCGGCTCAAAAAAATTTTAAATCATAACCAAAGCTGACAAACTAACTCAAAGTAAAAACAGAAAATATGACTCAAGAAAATGAAAAATAACAAAGAAAAAGATAAAAGGGAAAAGTAACCCGGATAAGTGGAGGAGCTAGTCCTCATCCTCATCGCGAGGAGGCGTCGATGGTCGAACGCAGCCGCAGTTAAAAATCACTGCCATGGCGTTCCAGAGGCTCTGAATGCTCTGAACCATGAATCACTGGAAAGTAGCCTGCTCCATATGGAATGTCTGGAATCTTTAGGAAATAATGAGACCCAATTGGCTGAGGTAATGCAGGAGCTCTGGCGGCTCGAGATCGTCCAGATGAACCTCCACCAAGATCATCAACAGGTACATCCTGAGCAGAAGAAGCAGCAGTACGTGAAGAGCCTCCTCTGCACCTACCAAAAAGACTATATAAACATGTCTCATTTCATGATGAATACCCCATAAAAACCATGATATATCACTCATGATTCTTGATGAAGAAGACCCTCCAACTTTAGTCTTAAGCTCCTTAATTGATGCTTCATCCCGCTGACTGTTCTCACCAACTTTCTTATGGTTTTGTCTTGCCATATGTATCATTTATGAAGGATCTTGATGTGTTGATGAGCTTCCTTTTTCATCTCACTTGGGCAAGCCTTGTTTATGGTTATAGGAAGTATCCTTCACTCCTAGAAACAGAACTTGGAGCCACCTCTTCTTCTTCTTCTTGTACCTCTTCTATCTCTTCTTCTTCTTTAGAAGATGCTTACTCATGTGGTTGCTTATTAATGCTTTCCTTGACCTTGTGAAGTGGCACAAGTGGAGGCTGATGGTATGGGTTGTAAAACTCATCCACATGGGGCTTGTAGATGACATTATTCCTGTTTTGAAAACTAGTGCTGTGAGCGCACAAGAGGATGATCTTCACCTTAATTGTACTTAACTTAAAACCGATATGCATAACCATTGCCCCATCCTCCCAGTATGAAGCCAGACTTATTGAGAAAAATAGCTTCAATCCACTGAATAGTATGGGATGGCTTTACAAGCTTCACTCCAACATCTGAAAGTATTGGAGTTACAATCACCAATGGTGATTGTAGATTGGTGGTTTCTTTGGTTATCCAAACCAAATTCTGGTAGTAGAGGAATTGCTTTATCAATAAGGTGAATAAACCTGTGTTCACTCTTTTACGTCTAAGCACTCAAGAAAATCCTAGAGACTAATGACTAGTAACCTAGGCTCCTTTTTAATGACAATGGTTGTCTCATTTCTTGTTAGTTGGAGTTAGGAATTTGTGACCATTGCCAGTTGAAGGATGCCATATCTCTTCCAGCTCATTTTATTTAAAGCATATAATCCGCCCCCTTGAAGTCCCTTGTTGAAAACCATATACTTCATTAAGCTTATTGAAATTCACGTGTGTGATTAGTCCTTCCAATCCTGAACTTGATGAATCCATATCCATCTCTACCATTAGTGTCTTCCCTAAAGCTATAGAATTGCACCTTCAAGGAGGAGTTATATTGAAATGTGGGGATTTGATAGGTGGGATAATTAATGTTGAGGAACATTTCCATCCATATCTTCTTTAAAAGGAGCTGAATATCATCATGAATCCCGAACTCTATGAGAAAATATATATCTAGATATCTTCTACCCTAAAAGTTCAGCTTCATAAAGGCTTTTGGGTTCTTCTCTTTGGTTTGTCCACTTTTGAACCCCGTTTTGGCATTCTTAATATCACCATAAGCATCATTCAAATGCATCTTCTTCTTGTCACTAGCCTTTTCTGCTCCATCTTGAAACTTAACCAAATGTTGAGGCTTGCATTCTTTGTTCTCCCCATAGGTACAGTACCTTCAAGAGAGAAAAAGCTTAAGAGATAACTAGCTTCTTGGTTTAAAAGATCAATCAAATGTTTATAGTTTTGTCAACTCTCAAACTTAACAATCAACAGCAAAGACAGAGCTTAAAAATCTTAACAATCCACATTTCCACAAAGTGTAACAATTTTAAACACTTCAAAAATTGGGCAAGAACACAAAAATTTTCATATTTTTCAACTTTTCCGAATCTTTGGTTTCTGATGTGGAAATCCTCAAGAAAGATGATAGCAATTAAGTACAAGTGAAAGCCCCAAAATATGACAATATCCACAAAATGTTTTTTAATTATTGCATCTATTTCTACTCATAAATTTCAAGTATCAGATTTTTGAAATTTTAACATCAAAACTGTAAGGAAAGCCACAAAATCATCATATCAACCATTAAGAGGCATAACCCAAGCATTTACAACAAAATTCAATCACTTCAATAAAGCTCTATCTCAAAATTCCACCATTGGAGACAGCAATAGAGATAAAAAGAATTCAGCAACATACCTTTCTTTCAGATATATCGAATGAAAATCAAAATGGTGCTAAAATAAATAAGAGCAAAATAATTAGAGCTTATAGGGCTTTGAATCACCAAAATTTGATTAGGAATTGAAAGAGATATGATGAACATAGTGATATGTGTGGAGTGCAGAGATAAAAATCAGGTTTTCAGCTAAAATAATAATTAAAAACTGTGGTCAATGCTAAGAGGAGAGAGTTGACTTACCTCCATGGACCATATTGACATGCTCGTGTCAACATAGTGACTAGGTAAAATCTCTGGAATTATACATAAATGTGAGTGCTCGACACAGCAGTTTTATATGATTGTTTTAGGGAAATACCAGCATTCTCTCGTTGATACATTTGCTTGATATAGTTGTTTGGGGTGTAACGACGTGCTCACGTCAATATAGCAGCTCAGTATAATCTCTGGAAAGTGGTACAGATGAGAGCGCTCGATATAACACCTCGACTTGGTGTTACATAATCATTGCAATTCTCCTTTCACCTTGGTTCCACGCCTTGATCCAAATCAGATGACCACAAATACTAAACATACAAAATTAAAAGATAAAAGCATTAATATGTATTTGGACAAACAAGGGAATGACTCCAAAAAGCGATTGTTTAGAGTGACTTAGTTTAATTTTTCAAACCCGTAGGCATGAGGGAGATCATGGAGTGGAATTAAAATTAACTATCCAATGGTGTCACTGTCCATGTATGGCTTTCAACATGACTATTCTTAGTGAATCATTCCCCATTGTTGTTAAACAAAGTAACAGCTCCATAGAGCAACATGTCCTTAACCTTAAAAGAGCCAGACCATTTTGACTTTAACATTCCAGGAAATAGCTTCAACCTTAAGTTGTATAGCAACACACTGTCAACAGCCTTGAATTCTTTCGGCACAATATTCATGCCATTAAATGCCCAGGTCCGTTCCTTGTTCACAATGGAGCTTTCAAAAGCATCCAAGTGAATTTCATCTAACTCATGTAGGTTGATCAATCTCTTCTCTTGAGATGCCTTTATGCCAAAGTTTAGAAGCTTGATAGTCCACAATTCTTTGTATTCCAACTCCACAGAGCAGTGATAAAACTTCACATATAGAATAGAGAAAGATGATCTCCCAATTGATGTATTGAAGACTATCCAATAGGCCTGAGGTGAATAATCTAGGTTAGCTGCCGAATCTTTCCTTGTAACCCCAATTGTTTTTTCTAAGATGGCCTTACCTCTCTGTTGGAGACTTCAACATGCCAACTTATATGAGGATGGTCAGGTGCTGCAAACTTGTGCTTGACCCCATGCTTCTTGAGTAATCCTTCAAAAATATAGTTGATTTAATGACTCCCTCCAACACTTATCACACACCTTAGGACTTCGAATCTTGGAGAGACGATGGTCTTGAAGAGCTTGATCATGACCCTTCATTGGTGGGACTAGCAAAGGTTTCAACCCACGTAGAAACATAAACCACAGCCACCAAGATGCATTTGTTCCCATACAAGGAAGGGAAATAAACCATGAAATCTATCCCCCAAACATGAAACAACTTCAATGATAAGTTTTTTAGGCATCTCATCTCTTCTACTTATGTTCCCCTTCTTTTGGCAAGTTTCACAAGAAGAGATGTAAGCATGAGTAGCTTTGAAGAAAGTTTATCACCAAAATCAAGCTTGAATGACATTTTTAGTAGTCATGAAAGTCGTAAAGTGGCCACCATAAGCTGAAACCTGACAATGATATAAGATGCCATTGACCTCCTCTTGTGATATGCATATTCTAAAGAGACCATCAGAACCTCTCTTGAAAATACAAGGCTCATCGATTTAGTAGTAAGAGACATCTCTTAAAAACCTCTTCTTGTTGTATGCATCCAAGTTGATTGGCACATCACCATGATAGACATGATTTTAGCCAAGGTATTAAGGTGCCTAAACCTACTAAACCATATAGTGGTTACAGGTTTATCAATCCATTGGAGTTTTTAATGTGAATACAGTTATGGAGGGTGCAAATGATAGCTTGCTATCTTAGATCATTTTAGGCTGCATTTCATATTTTCCTCTGTTTTTGCATTATAGTTCAGAATTTAGGTATCATTTGCACTTAGAATCAACATAGCACGCATTTAGCTTAGGATTGCATATATTTGCATAAATGTGTATGTTTGTGGTGCTTTTCAGGTGTTTTTTTAGTTTCTTGGAGCTCGGGAAGGGATGGAAACAGCTCATGATCAAAGGAGATGTCAGAAATGGAGTTCTTGCAAAGTCTGGTCCATATCGAGCAGAACACCCGTGGAGTATGCTCGGTGCAAGCAACATGACGAGAGGAAGAGGATCAGCACGAGGATTCCAAGACGTTGGTCTGCATCGAGGACCAGCATCAAGGAAGGACATCGATACACGCTGCACGGGCCATATAGAGGTTGCATATCGAGCAGATTATCGACCGTAAAACCTCGAGGCAACTCATCCGTGTTGACCATTTGACTTTTGTTAACTTTATCTTATCATTTTAAGTTTTTTATGCTTCTTTTGGCTCCTGACTATAAAAGGGAAGCCACAAAACATTATCTTTATCAAGTTCTATCTTATCAAAGCTTAGATTTATACTAAAAATCTTTCCAAAACCTTAAAGGGTGATTTGCCTTAAGGATCTTGATTTTTAATAAAGTTTGCACTTTTATGGTTTAATCTTGTCTTCTAATCTTTGTTCTTGCACCTTGGTAGTTTAGTTTTATCATCTTTGCATTTTACCCTCATCTAGTTATGTTTAACTCTAAATCAATGGCTTAAACATGATTAATGAGTAGTCTTCCTTAGAGTTAGGGATTAGACTTGTTTATTGGTTCTATGTTATCTTCTTCTCTTGAAAAGTGATTAATATTGATAATGCTTGCTCCTTTTAATTGAATATGGTTTGATAGGTGCATATGGTTCACTTGATGTCTTGATATCTCTTCTGTAAGCACAGTTCGCTTATTTGGCTTGATAGTCTAGCCATGTCTATGTTTCCCTTGTTCAGTGACACCAAAGTGATAGTTCGCCTTGCTAGATGATTTGCTTAGGGCTTGATAATGATGGTTTTGAGGTTCTTCACTTGATGGTTAGATAGTATGCATCAAAAGATCTTGCTTTTGCTTCATTTTTGTTTATTTCTAAGCTTTGTTAGGATGTTGCAAGTTTGTGCTTAAATCCTTAATCTTGATTGGTGTATAGCTGCTTAGGGCCTTACTGGTTCCCAAGATTGATAAGTTGATCTGAATTCTTGCTTGGGTGACAGAGTAGTTGCTTGATTGGTGCATCTCTTAGGCTAGAATGGTTCTGATCTTTATGCTCATGGTTGAAAGATGCGCCATCACAAGTGGGTCTGACATTTTGATAATATTGAATATGAATTGCTTATTGACGACAAGTGGTTCCCTTTAGATATCTTGTCTAGGAGCATAACATTGAGAATTGCTTGCTTGTTAATGCTTGTTAAGTGCCTCAGTAGAAAACCCCTCATCACTCTTAAAAACCACAATCCCACAATTGCTTAGAACTTCGAGTCTTGCCTTTAATTAATTGTCTTCAAAGTCATCTTGCTTAGTTCTTCCTTTAGTAGTCATTACTTGATTAATTCTTGTTTAGTCATTGCTTTAATTTCATTGTTCAGTTTGTTCACTTGCATTTAGCTTATGCTTTTTTTTCATTGCACCATTAGGTTGTTAGACTTGTTCACACATAATCAAACCCCAATCTTCCTTAGGTTACAGCATTGTTTGCATCTCATCTCTCACAATTGGATTGATACCTGATCTCTATTCTATAGCTGATTAAAGCAGAAGGATTTTTGAGTTTAGACCCAAAAAGTCTTATTTCAAATTGGCGCCGTTGCCATTGTGGAATGTTTGAGTTTAACATTGCTGTTAGACAAAGTCCTTTACTTGAAAAGTTACTAATTTGCTCTGTTTTCTGTGCTCTGTTTTTTCAAGTACTTGTATGAATTTTAAGTCTAAAGACTCATCAAATCTGACTCCTTGCATTGACAACATTCATAGGAGAAGAGCTGTAAGACAGAGAGTTCAGGAGATAGGAGAACAGAGGATGGCAGAGCAAGAAGCTCAGTTACCACATGTTGGTGTTGTTAAACAATCACCACTACAAAAAGCTGCAGCACACATAGATGAAGCACAAGAAGCTTTGAACCAAGCGGTTGGAGTTCAGGGATTGCGAGTACCAGTTCACGCACCTAGAGCTAAAAGACGAATAGGAGCTGGTGATGCGCCTGATACTCATCACAACAGGAATGGCATTCATGCTTCAGCTGTACATCAAAACCACTTCGAGATCAAGCTTGGGTTGATCAACATGGTGCAAGGCAACAGATTCCATGGCCTGCCCAATGAAGACCCTTTGGATCATCTTGACCAGTTTGATAAGGTGTGTGGTATGACCAAGATTGAAGGAGTGTCTGAAGATGCTTCGAAGCTGTCCTTGTTCCCTTTCAGTTTAGGTGACAAAGCACATCAGTGGGAGAAGACACTTCCACAAGGTTCAATCTCTACAGGAATTAGTGCAAGACAGCATTCCACAACAAATTCTTCACCTCAACAAGAACAGCAAAGCTCAGTAACACCATAAGCAGTTTTACTCAGCATGGGAATGAGACATTTGCTGAAGCTTGGGAGCGGTTCAAGTCTTACACTTTACAGTGCCCACACCATGGTTTCACAAATGAAAGCTTGCTGTCTACTTTGTATAGAGGAGTGACGCCAAAGTACAGGATGCTCTTGGATAGAGCTTCAAATAAAAATTTCATGGGCAATACTGTTGTAGATGGTCTGGCTCTTATGGAGAACTTGGCGCTTTCTGATGGAAACTATGGTGAAGAATATGACAAAACATCTAGAGCTGTTGTAAGCGCTGAAGGTGAGAGCACAACAAAGAAGGAGATTAAAGCTTTGAATCACAAGTTAGACAAGCTGCTGAGTGTATCTTTCAAGAATGTCAGTTTTGTTGGTGATAGTGTTACTACAGAAGAAGAAGATGGGTCAGTTGTAGAAGAAGAAGCCTTCTACATGAATCAACAAGGAGGCGGTTTTAACAACTATAGGAAGCATCCCAACTTCTCTTATAAAATCACCAACGTGGCTAACCCTCAGGATCAAGTCTATCCATCACAAGCTGCTCAACAAGACCAAGGAACCAAAATTTTGTTCCTTTCAACCAGTAGAACAACTTTACTCCAAGACCACCATTTCAGGGCGGTTTTCAACAAGCTAACTTTCAGCCAAAACCAGCTTTTATCCCACCAGGTTTTGCCAATACACAAACCTCTTCCAGCACTCAAGATGTTGAATTGAAGCATATGATGTAAAAGTTGTTGACTAATCATGCCAACACCACTATAGAGCTGCACAAGAAATTTGCTGAAGTGGATAACAAAATAGACGCCACTACTTCTGATCTGAATGGAAAGTTAGATGCTCTGAACCAGAGAGTCAAGTCTCTAGAAAAGAAAGGAGCTTGATCTTCAAAACCTCAGAATCAGTTACCAGGAAAGAGTGAAGCAAATCCTAAAGAATTCCACCACTTGCTTGCTGAAGAGGATGAATAGTTTGATGATCAAGATGCTTCACTGGAAGAGCTTGGCATTATGCTTCAAGAAATGATGTTACATGTGGACATGTTAAAGGCTGAGTGTGGGGGAATATCATCAACGTCAACATTGATGATCAAGAAGCTACAGACATTGTATAGAAGTTCCTCCAAGGACTAGATGACAGCTTGAATTGAGAAGAAGAGCAAGAAAGAGCCGCACAAGAAGCTGCTGAGAAGGAATAGGCTGAGAAAGCCTTAGGTGCTCCAGAAGAAGAAGCCAAACATGAGCACAGTGAAGCTGATAAACAGCTTGTAGAGACATACCATGCTTTGATGGTATTGGCTATAGAAAGTCTTGAAGACATCAAGGAGTTGTATGATCGTCAAGTGGGCAGCTCCTCAAGCAGCAATGAGAAGGGTAAAGCTCCTGAAGTTCAAGTTTATAAACCACCAATCCCTTACCCCACGATGCACTTTACAAAGTCTCAGATGGCAGTCTATTCAAAGTTCAGGAAAGACATACAAGACGCTGGAATAAAGCTTCCTCATGGCACTACTTTGCTTGAAGTGAAGGATCAAATCAGGTTCCTCAAAGAAGTCTTTGAGAAGCTGGAAGTAGTGGAGCTAATTCCAGAGAATGTGGGGGCCAATCTGAAGAAAAGAAAGGAGCTGAAGTCATTGACAAAGCTTCCTAATCTAGGAAATTTTCTCATCACTTGTGAGCTAGAGATGCTAGACAACGTTGGAGCCTTGTGTGATTATGGTTCAACAATGAATGTCATGTCTCTCCACTTAAGCCAAACCTTAGGAATCAAGGAGTTGAAGCCCTGCAAAGCCTCTATCACTTTGTGGATAACACCTCAACAAGACCCATCGCAATGGTAAATGATTTCCCTTTGAATATTGATAATTCCTTGGTGCCAACCGAATTTTTGGTTATGGAGAAGACATATTCAAGAGAGGTGCCGCTTCTTCTAGGAACACCATTTTTGGAAACAGCAAAAGCTCAAGTAGACTTCAAGTGAGGCTCTGTGGTGTTGAATAATGTTGATGAGTTCAAAGTCTACAAGATTGTCTCTCCTTCCATAGCTTTTTGTGGAACAGTCATTGAAGAAGGGAGTGAACAACAACAACTTTCATAGCGTGTGGAGCATGCTATGAGCTTCACACAATGAGTATGTTGATGAGAGAAATTATCCCTGATGAGCCAGAACAGAAGCTTAACACTGAGTTGAAGCCTGAAGATTGGTTGAAAAAGGATGAAAGCTTGATCACTAAGGAAGTGAAACCTTTGATCACACCAAGTGTCAAGTTGAAGAGAAACAGGAAGACAGCTCGTGACAAGAAGAGACTGATGTCAGTGGGGACTTGGGTTTACCAGAACAAAGAGGTAGGAGCACCAGCTCCATCAACCTCTTCTCACTAGTCCTGAAACCATAAAAGTCAAGCTTAGTGACTTAAAACAAGCACACTTGAGAGGTAATCTCATGACTATCCTTGTAAATATATGCTTTCTTTTATCACTAATGTCTCTATTTAGTGTTTCAGAAGTCAAAGATCAGGTCCATGGATGTGTAGAATGGTTTAAAGGCCAGGGAAAAAGACTATGCTCTCATATCGAGGTGTCATATCGAGCAGAACATCAGTCATTGCTGCTCGATACAGCTTATCTCGGGGAAGGAGCAGTCCGTACACCGAGCAGATTGCACGATGGAGATCACATCGAGGCGTAGCATCGAGCAGAACACCAAAAGCCCTGCTCGATGTGATCGCTCATGAAGCCCCAGTCCGTACACCAAGGAGAATGAACCATACAACAATCAAGACACACGGTGGAGATTACATCGAGGTGTAGCATCGAGCAGAACACCAAAAGCCCTGCTCGATGTGATCACCAGTCCGTACATCGAGAAGATATAACCCGTACATCGTCCAAATTGCTAGAGGGAGTTACACCGAGGAGTTACATTGAGCAGAACATCCAAGGTTCTGCTCGATATGGGTGCTATCAACCAGATCGATGCAAGACGGTGACTGGTATGACAACTACCGAAGAGAACAGCAACCAAGTACGAGACGTTCCACATCGAGGTGTAGCATCGAGCAAAACACCAACATGTTTGCTCGATGCACACTGGCCAAGCCAGAAACAAGCATCTTGATGGTGCAATGCATTGCCCACGGGAAGGATCATGCAAGCCGAAGTGTCTCCCTACACCGAGCAACAACATCGAGCAGAACAACTACTGAGACTGCTCGATGTGAGGTGTCCTGAAGGAGAAGCTAACCAGAACACAGAACCCCCGAGGCAGCAGAGCATCATCGCCGAGCCACAGGACCCGACGTCCCCGATATAGTACACATCGAGGTTCCACATTGAGTGTTTTGCTCGATATGATCCGTGTAAGATTTTTTTAAAAGTTTTAACATGGGTAAATCGAGGAAAACCTTTTTATGGACCTTGATGGATGGTAAAAGAATCTTTTCTTTCTCCCTCACATGCATTTTTAATTTTTAAATTAGATTTTCTTGCATTATCTTTGAATTTTTCTAGATATTTCTTATCCTCTTACATTAAAACTAGCAATCTTCATCTCTTTCTCTCCACACACATCCATATCAAGCTAAACATCACTTTTTCAAGCATCCTTTCTTTCTCTCTTGCATTCTCTAGAACTTCATCTTTTTGGTTCAAAAACTAAGGTAAGCTTTGTTTAAATCCCTTGTTTCCTGAGTTCAATCTTTGCAAAATGAAGTAGGAATGCATTAGAGTTATTATTGAGGTTGTTTTGCATGATTCAGAATAAGGTATTGATTTGCATGTGACCATTGTTGCTCTTCTTTAAAATTTTATGGTTGAAATATTTGAAAAATGTTGTTTTTGTGCTTAGTTTGATTTTATGTTTAGATTCTGGCCAAATCTAGGCATGCTATTGTTTTCCCAGCATATTGACCATTAAAATGTTTCTTATTAGACTAGTGATGGTGAATCTGATGCATTTTCATAGTTTGGAAGAGAGAATATGATGTTGTTGGGTTCATATGCTTGAAATTATTGCAATCGTTGCTTGCTACTGTGTGAATTTTAGTTTTAGCTGTATTTATCCTTTTGAGCTGAAACTTTTTGCTAAATTCGACTCTGTTTGTTGGTGATCATTGTGAATGATTGATTGCTGAATTTTTCATTGCCTGCTTGAACTTTGAAAATTAATTTCCTGCACAGTGCTCTCAAAGGATACTATACTAATTCTTGCTTCAAGCATTGTATTTTCAGGTACTATGTCGAACACCAGAGTAAAAGGAGGTTTCTGACTCATACGTTTCTGCAAGAAACTTATCTGAGGGAAAAAGGCCAGTAGTTGATGAAGAACCAGTCCAAGATGCATCACCAAAGCTGAAGGACTACTTCAGAGCGAAGAGGGAAGTGGACTTCACTCCTACAAGATATGTGATACAAGTGTTTTGCACCTCTTATGTAAATCACCCATCATTGTAGCATTGTGTTTTATTGTCAATTCAATTGGGTTTAGTTGAAAACAGAAGAGTTAAGAGTGAAATATCTAAGTCAAGCAAGCAGGAAAAGGTTTTTGTTGTCTAAGCAACTGTTCTAACACTCTAATGTGATCAAACAACAAAAAAAAGTGAAAACAAAAGAAAACTAAGCAGATTTAAGCAAGATAAACATAGCAAAACATAGCAAATCCGAGATTTAAATAAGAGAAAAGCAAGTTCCTAGATGTGGTTATTGACTTTGGGGAATTTAGACATTAACTAAGGTTGTTTCAAACTACATTGATCAAGCAAATAAGCAAGCAATGGTGATTCCTAGACATAGAGTTCACAATCAAGCAAGCTAGATCCACTCTCTTGGCAAATTGCCCTTTGCTAAACATCTTAACAAGAACTAACTCTCATTAGTGCTAAAACATCAAACAAGCAATACTAAACAACTCTATTCAAGTCAGAATGCTCCTCAAACAGTCAATCTCTTGAGCCAAGGCCAGCAAATCCTCTATTATACAAGATCAGCATTTCATCAAACACTTGGTGGGCATAAGAGAAAGCTAACAACCTAGATAAGTGTGATCAAGACAAAACAAGCATTAATAACTGATTACTTGAGAGGAACCCATAAATTGAAGCACTAAACAAGTCCTAATCAAGTCTTAAATTCCCATAACCTACCACATCTAGAAACTCTAAGCAAACTACTTACTTAGACCCATGTTTATCACCAAATCACGAAGGAAAAGGACGTTAATCATGATTAGAAGAGAGAATAAAGAAAGATTAAAGGTAAATACTCAAATATATTAAATAAAACAAAAAATTTGTTTTACAAATTAAAAAAAATGCTTAAGAACAGTAAATTGAAAAGACTTTCGTAAATCTGGAAAAAGAGGCTATTTATAGCCTAAAGAAAGAAGCTCTAGAGTAATAGCAAAAGTGTAAATAAAAATAGGTTCGGACTGGGTTTACATCGGTCAGTTACAATAGTCATCTGTGGTCGATGTAGATCCCATCGGTCTGGCAGTGATCGATGCTGGTGACCGAAATTCATCCGCTGTGTTTATGTCGATCACTCCTGACCGATGCTGGTGATCGATGTGCTTGCATCGGTTACCCCATGACCGATGTTGCTGACCGAAAGTCTGGTAACGTAAACCCCTTGATCGATGTTCACCGTGCTCTGACCGAAAACCTTTGCAGAGATTGTCTGCTTTGATCCTTCTTGCTCCCTTTGATCCAGCTAGCATCCTGAATCATCCCCAATGCTCCTTCAAGCTCCTTTTAGTTCCAAAAGCACTTAAAAACATCCACAATGCAAGAAAAATCCAAATTATATCTTAAATGCAACCTAAGTCTAAAAGGAGAAGAAAATGGGGAAAAACTAAGGGAAAACATGCAAAAGAGAACCAAAACATGTACTAAATGCAGTCCTAAATGGTGTAAAGACAAGAGATATCAACACCCCCACACTTGCCTTTTGCTTGTCCTCAAGCAATTAAGAACAAATAGGAGAGTGAGGTTTGAAAGTGGGCATTCAGATTCCAAAAGTGCAAAGGTAAAGAGTTGGTATCAATGCTTAAGTGCCTAGTTGTAGGATGCAAACATAATCAGCTATACTTTTAAGAACCTAGCCATGCTCATCATGTTTCAAAATGATCTTATATCTCAACTTAAGCAAATGCTCAAATCAACCAACTCTTTAACATTCAATTAAGATCAAAACATGAATCATGCTTATGCAAATCAAGTGAAGACATTTGGTTGAAAGGGTAAGGTCTTGAGATAAAAAAAGATCTCAATTTAGCAAGGGGTTATTAATCATAAGGGATCACTCAATGAAAAGGGCTTCATATTAAGCAAAATGCTAAAGGTAAAAGCACACTTATGCATGCAAATCAAAGCTCCCTTCTATCCAAAGATGAATCCTAAATACTTATAATCCCAACAATAAAACCATAAGTCTACCATTTCCTAAACTCTACCCTTTAATCTTTTTTCATGGCTGGGCAAACTTCTTCTTATTGCTTGTGTGGTTGCTTCTTTTTGGTTGGGACTTGTTCTTCTTTGTTGTATTGGCACCTTCATCACCTTTGGTGGATTGCTCCTGGTCTGATTTTTCTTCTTTGGACCTTTCTGAGCTTTGTTACTGGCGCATTTCTTCTTCGCACTTAGTGCTTTTTCTTCCATTTACTTAACCACAATTCTAGATTGTTTCCACTTTTCTACCAATTCAGATCTTTTACGTTTCTTTCAAAATATATATACATGAAGTTCAAACCCCTTACACTACTCTTTCTAAACCCAAAACTCCTATCCTAGAATAAAGCTCAAGATGCAAGCTGATATCTACAAGAGAGCTAATCATTGCAAGCCTTATTCCCAACACTTTTTGCCAAGACAAAATCAAAAATGCAATGCAAAGGCCTCACAGCTCTCACAGTAGCGTTTACGCTCAAAAGGAGGTTTTGGTTAAGGGTGAGGATGTAACTGTCCCATAAGTATTTGGATCAACAAGAGTGGTAGATTGGAGAAAGATGATCTAAATATGTATATGGTAGCCATGAATTCACTTTTCAATGCATAAGACATGATAATTGAAAGTCCAAATTAAAGTTCAAGTTGATAGAGTTGATTTTCAGAGAACAAATGCTTTCAGATAGAGATGAGGAGACCAAATCTAGCAATCTAATCATGGTTCAGCCTTAACTTCTAGCAATCATATTATGCATCAAACAACTAAGCACTTAAACACTGAAATCATCTCTAAACACTAAGCACTTTACAAGGAAAATTCATCATAATGCCCTATGAAAATGCAATGCAACCTATATGTCAACACTAGACTCAATCCTAGAAGAATGAAATGCAACTACATGCTTTCTTTTTGGTTTGCAAAAATGCAAAAATTTTCAAATTTTCCGATTTTTTGTGTTTTTCTATGCCTTACATGAATGCATGATATGCATGAGACTCAAAGTAAAAAGGAAAAGAAAAACTAAGAAAACAAAAATACAAAGTCAAACCCCAAATCTCTCCCCATACTTAAATTACACAGTCTCTTGTGTAATGAAAGCAATGAGAGAGAGAAGCATAAAATATAATACAAAACTAAAAAGATGCAATGGTATAAACAGTGGAGAGGATGTGGTACTTGGTTCAGTGGTAGGAGTGGTGGGATGATCCTGAGGTCTGAGGAGACTTGCTAGCTCTCCTCTTGTTTCTCCTCTTATAAAATTTTGTGAAATGCTCTGCTTCTTGAGGTGGTTGAACCCAGCTTGACCATAACTGCTCTGCCTGAGAAGAGTTCCCTTGTTGACCCTATTGCCATGTCTCCTGAACTGAAGAGGGAGTGGAAGTTGGCTCCCAAGCTGATGGTACATGGGTTCCTGGCTCATATGATGAAGCTCTTGGTTGTGCCCATGTCCCCCATTGATCACTAGGCTGTGCATGGAAAGAGTGTCTTCCATGGGGGTTCCAAACAGCTTCTTCCTCTTCAGTTGGATCAGCTTGATGTGCTTGCTCTTCTTGGTGAAATGTATGCTCATGAGTGTGGCTTTGGTGGGAAGTTCTTGCTGATGTTGCTTTGTCTTTCCTGAACTTCCCCTTAACCATCTTCACCAACTTCTTGATAGCTTTGTCCTGCCACTTACACCACTTCTGTAGAGAGTTGATGTGCTCATTAGCTATCTTCAAAGAGCCCCATTGGTTGGGCGATTCATAGGGTTTGAAGTGGAACTGCCTTGAGCTGTAGCTCAACACTTCTTCTTCTTCAAGCTCATCTTCTTCATAGGTTCTTCCTTGGCCTTCAGCGCCAGCAGTAGCACTCCATTGGTGATCTTCTTCTTCTTCTTCTTCTCCAATCTCGTCAGTGTTTCCTTCCTTACTGTCTTCTTCTCTCACTCCAGTGATGCGATCATGGATAGCACCAAAGAGAATGAGCTTGAACCGGAGCTAGGACCTGAGCTAGAAGCTGAGGATGACTTAGTTGTACCAGCAGGACCGATGACTCGTGCAAGAGCTAAGAAGTTTATACAAGGAATTGGAGGTTTACTTAACCGAATGTTCACATCCAACGAACTCGAATTGGACTGAAGATGACTCCACTCCAGAAGTCTTAATGATGATTCAAGTCCGAGGAGAGCTCTAATGGGTTTGTGATCATTTGTACTCTTTTTTCTTATCCTTGGTTTTGTCCCAATGGGTTTTTCCAGGAAAGGTTTTAATGAGGCAAATGGATCACAAAGTTACTAAGCCCATTCACTTAAGCAAGACCATTTCGTGCCTAAGAAGGAAGATTTGAAGAGGCATCCACTAAATCAGTTCAAAGGTCTCTTAAGTAGTTCAAAAGTCATTCAAACTTAGTTTTAATTCAGTCTTTGTTTAATTATGGCTTTGACCACGAGTTTGGCCCTTTGCCTACTCATTTTATTTTCTATATAAACTCATGTAAGATCATTTTATAAGACATCCACATTTTTTATTAAAATCTATGAGAGTGATTCTCTTTTGTTCCTTGTGAACATTTTCGATCTTGGTCTGTAATATCCATTGATCAAAACTTAGCTTGTCTTGGTGTGTCATATCCAGGGAGTTAAGAGATTGTTTGGTGCGTCATATCCATTCAGTCGACCTTGAGTTTGTCTTAGTGTGTCATATTTAAGGAACTCAAGTTGGGGTAAATCAGAAGTCCTTCCGCAACTTCTGTGCGATCTTACGATCCATCATTTCCTTGTACTTCGAAGATCATTTCTTCTTAGTTCTAAGGCCTATCCATCCATCCATCCATTCACCAACTCTAGAGTGACGACTTCCCTGGGAAGATCGTATCATTTGGTATCAGAGCACACTCTGAAGTTGGTATCATCTTTTCATCTTCTCATCTCTTTACCTTCTTATCTTTTCATCTACTATCTTTTCACCTTCTATCTTTTCATCTTCTTTTCTTCTATTTTCTGTTTCTCCTTTTAATATTTATTTTCGAATCCAGTAACAAAAAAAAAAAAAGATCCAAAAAAAAAAAAAAAAAAAATATATATAAAAAAAAGAAAAAAAAAGAAAAGAATATATAAAAACAAAAAATAAAATAAAAATAAAAAGGATCTAAGAAGTTCTGGAATTTGTTTTGCAAAATCTAAAGTTTCTTAATTTTAATTTTCTTTCAGTTATTTTTCTTCTTTCTATTCTATCTCTTTCTTTCTATTCTATTCTATTTGTCTTTCTGACCTTTCTATTCTATCTTCCTTTCTTTTCTTTCTTTCTGACCTTTCTTTCTATCTTCATTCGGATCACTTTTGATTATTGGAGACTATACTTTGAGTTGTATTGGATTTGTCCTATTGGAACTCTTGAGAAGTCACTGAGGGAAACCATTTTGAGTGAAACACCTTTGAGAGAAACACTTGTGAGAGCTTTACTACTAACTTGTTTGTTGAGTCTTACAGGGAAGAAAATGTCACAAGATAGAGATAATCGTGAAGGAGTACCAGCAGTCCCTAATCTCCAGATGGAAGCCTTATTAGGAGAGATGCGGCGGATGCTAAGGACTGAAATCAATGGAGTTTATGAGCGACTTGAAGAAGTCAGAGTTGAGGCTAGAGAAAGGCAACCTCAAAACGTGCCTGTTCGAAGAAATGAAGAGCAACGTAGACCAGCAAGGATTAATCTAGACAATGACTACTACAGCCGTGATGGAGACTCTTCTCAAGGGAGCAGAAGAAGACCTAGACGTGAGAGAGAAGGCAGAGGTCTACTTGGAGTGGGAGAAGAAAGTAGAGCTCGTTTTTGATTGCAACCACTATTCAGAGATCAACAAGGTTAGAGTGGCTGCTACTGAGTTCTATGATTATGCACTAAGCTGGTGGGATCAGTTTGTCACTTCAAAGAGAAGAAATGGAGAACGTCCAGTAGAGACTTGGGCTGATATGAAAGCTATTATAAGGAAGAGATTTGTCCCTAGTCACTATCACCGTGAGCTTCATCAGAAACTAAGGAGACTTACTCAAGGCAACCGTAGTGTTGAAGATTATTACCAAGATTTGGAGACTCTTATGATCAGGGCTGATGTTACTGAGGATAGAGAAGCTACAATGGCTAGATTCATGAGCGGTTTAAACCGTGAGGTGCAGGACAAGCTCGAGATGCAGCATTATGTGGAGATTGAGGAAATGCTACACAAGGCGATTCTATTGGAACATCAACTCAAAAGAAAGGGTCCTTCTAGACCATCTTATGGAGCAGCTAACACAAGTACGAGTTACAACAGAGAAGAGAAACTGAGGACCTTTCCCAATGTAGAATCTAAACCGTTTGTTGCTAATCAGGTTTCTAGAGGAAAGCCAGAGGCTACTACTAGTAGAGCTCGGGATGTCAAGTGCTTCAGGTGCCATGGAACAGGACACTATGCTAATGAATGCTCAAACAAGAAGGTCATGATTTTTCTGGAGAATGGAGACATAGAGTCAGAAGAGGAAGCAGAAGTAATTTCTGATTCTTTATCGTCAGAAGAAGAGCATGAAGCTAATCCGGCTACAGGAGACTTATTGGTTGCAAGGGGATCGTTGAATGTACAGTCTAAACCGGATCAGTATGAGCAAGGGAAAACTTGTTTCACACAAGGTGTCACGTCCAAGGGAAAGTATGCAGCGTCATCATTGATGGAGGAAGTTGTACTAATGTGGCGAGTGAGACAATGGTCAAGAAGCTAGGCTTGAAAGTAAGGAAGCATCCGAAGCCTTACAAATTGCAATGGCTCAATGATATTGGGGAAATGAAAGTGAGCAGCCAGGTATTGGTTCCCTTAACCATAGGCAAGTATGAGGATGAAGTACTATGCGATGTGTTACCCATGGAGGCAGGCCACATTCTTTTGGGAAGGCCATGGCAGTTCGATCGTAAAGTCACCCATGATGGTTACACCAATCGACATTCATTTGAGATCAAAGGTAAAAAGATTACTCTTATACCTATGACGCCTTATAGAGATCTATTAGGATCAGAAACACTTGAGCAAGAAAAAAAGAAACAAACACTCTGAGTGAACCCCCAAACACTTTACAGCAAAAAAACAGGGAAAGTTTGAGAAAAACCAAGTCAAAGGGCTGTGAGAGTATACCCGTGAGAAAACACCAAAACTTTTATGTGAGGATAAGTGAGGTTAAGAGAGCTTTGTTTTCTAATCAAGCTGTGATTGTACTCTTGTACAAGGAAGCTCTAAATCTTACTAACCCTGAACCGGTGCTCCCGAGTAGTATTCTTTCTCTTTTGCAGGACTTTGGAGATGTGTTTCCTAAAGACAATCCGAAAGGATTACCACCAATCAGAGGGATTGAACATCAGATCGACTTTGTACCAGGAGCTTCACTTCCAAACCGTCCAGCTTATAGGACCAATCCCGTGGAAACAAAGGAGCTTCAAAAGCAAGTCAGTGAACTCATGGAGAAAGGGCATATCCGAGAGAGTATGAGCCCATGTGCGGTACCAGTGTTGCTTGTGCCAAAGAAAGATGGAAGCTGGCGTATGTGTGTTGATTGCAGAGCCATCAACAACATCACGGTAAAGTATCGCCATCCTATCCCTAGATTAGACGACATGCTTGATGAGTTACATGGTTCTTGCATCTTTTCTAAGATTGATCTTAAAAGTGGTTATCACCAAATTCGCATGAAAGGGGGTGATGAGTGGAAAACGGCTTTCAAAACTAAGCATGGTTTGTATGAGTGGTTAGTTATGCCTTTTGGTTTGACAAATGCACCTAGTACTTTCATGATATTGATGACTCACGTTCTGAGAGCTTACATTGGAGTCTTTTTTGTAGTTTACTTTGATGATATCTTAGTCTATAGCAAGAGTCTTGATAAGCATATTGAACATCTGAAAAAGGTTCTAAGCGTTCTTAGAAAGGAACAACTGTTTGCCAATCTTAAGAAATGCATTTTTTGTACAGATAACCTTGTCTTTTTAGGCTTTATTGTAAGTGCAGATGGTATTAAGGTTGATGAGGAAAAAGTGAAAGCAATCCGAGAATGGCCAAGTCCAAAGACGGTTGGAGAAGTCAGGAGCTTCCATGGACTTGCAGGATTCTATAGACGTTTTGTGAGAGACTTTAGCACCCTTGCTGCACCTCTTACAGAAGTAATCAAGAAGGATGTTGGATTCAAATGGGGAGAAGGTCAAGAAAACGGCTTCCAAACTTTGAAGGGAGAACTTATTAATGCACCACTCTTGTCTTTACCTAACTTTCTTAAGACTTTTGAGATTGAGTGTGATGCTTCAGGTGTAGGAATTGGAGCTGTGCTGATGCAGGAGAAGAAGCCTATCGCTTATTTCAGTGAGAAACTAGGAGGAGGTACTCTAAACTATCCGACATATGACAAAGAGCTTTATGCCTTAGTCCAAGCTTTGCAAACATGGCAGCACTACTTGTGGCCAAAGGATTTCGTGATTGACACTGATCATGAGTCACTCAAACACTTGAAAGGACAACAAAAGCTCAACAAGAGACATGCTCGATGGGTTGAATTCATTGAAACATTTCCTTATGTTATCAAGTACAAGCAAGGTAAGGAAAATGTCGTTGCTGATGCATTGTCGCGAAGGTATGTACTTATCTCTACTCTTGATGCTAAGTTGTTAGGCTTTGAGCAGCTCAAAGATCTTTATTAGATAGATTCAGAGTTTAATGAAGTGTACAAAGCTTGTGAGAAGTTTGCGTTTGGAAAGTACTATAGGCATGAGGGATTTTTATTCTATAATCATCGCTTGTGTGTGCCTAACTGTTCTATTCGAGATTTGTTAGTCAGAGAAGCCCATGGAGGAGGTTTAATGGGGCATTTTGGAGTTGCTAAGACATTTCAGGTTATGCTAGACAAATTTCACGGGCCACATATGAAGAGAGACGTGGAGAGGATCTGTGGAAGATGCGTTACTTGTAAACAAGCTAAATCAAAGGTTCAGCCAAACGGTTTGTATACTCCTTTGCCTATTGCTTCTCAACCTTGGAATGATATTTCTATGGACTTTGTGCTGGGTTTACCTAGAACTAGGACTGGAAAGCATTCTATCTTTGTGGTTGTTGATAGGTTCTCTAAGATGGCGCATTTCATACCTTGTCATAAGACTGATGATGCATCTCATATAGCTGATTTGTTCTTCAAAGAGATAGTTCGTTTGCATAGAATGCCTAGGACGATCGTTTCTGATAGAGATACAAAGTTCTTGAGCTACTTTTGGAAAACGCTTTGGTCTAAACTTGGAACTAGATTGTTATTCTCAACTACTTGTCATCCACAAATTGATGGTCAAACTGAAGTAGTTAATAGAACCTTGTCCACTTTGTTGCGTGCATTGATCAGAAAGAACTTGAGAACTTGGGAGGAATGTTTACCGCATGTTGAGTTTGCTTATAATCATTCTGTTCATTCTGCTACTAAGTTCTCTCCATTTCAAATTGTTTGCGGCTTTAATCCTTTATCACCTTTGGATCTAACCCCATTGCCTTTGAATGAAAGAACTAGTACGGTTGGGAAAAAGAAAGCTGACCTTGCCAAGCAGATCCATGAGAAAGCCAGGAAAAACATTGAAGAAAAGACTAAACAGTACGAAATGAAAGCAAACAAAAGCAGACGCAAAGTTGTGTTCGATGTTGGAGATCTTGTGTGGATTCATTTGAGGAAAGAAAGGTTTCCAGCAGAAAGGAAGTCAAAACTCATGCCAAGAGTTGACGGTCCATTCAAGATAGTCAAGCGGATCAATGACAATGCTTACCAACTTGATCTTCAAGGTAAGTACAATGTTAGCTCAAGCTTTAATGTTTCTGACTTGGTTCCTTTCGTGGCAGATGGTACAGATTTGAGGTCAAATCCTTTTCAAGAGAGGGAGGATGATGCTATTATGGATAGCACCAAAGAGAATGAGCTTGAACCGGAGCTAGAACCTGAGCTAGAAGCTGAGGATGCATTAGTTGTACCAGCAGGACCGATGACTCGTGCAAGAGCTAAGAAGTTTATACAAGGAATTGGAGGTTTACTTAACCAAATGTTCACATCCAACGAGAACTCGAATTGGACTGAAGATGACTCCACTCCAGAAGTCTTATTGATGATTCAAGTCCAAGGAGAGCTCTAATGGGTTTGTGATCATTTGTACTCTTTTTCCTTATCCTTGGTTTTGTCCCAATGGGTTTTTCCAGGAAAGGTTTTAATGAGGCAAATGGATCACAAAGTTACTAAGCCCATTCACTTAAGCAAGACCATTTCGTGCCTAAGAAGGAAGATTTGAAGAGGCATCCACTAAATCAGTTCAAGGGTCTCTTAAGTAGTTCAAAAGTAATTCAAACTTAGTTTTAATTCAGTCTTTGTTTAATTATGGTTTTGACCACGAGTTTGGCCCTTTGCCTACTCATTTTATTTTCTATATAAACTAATGTAAGATCATTTTATAAGACATCCACCTTTTTTATTAAAATCTTTGAGAGTGATTCTCTTTTGTTCCTTGTGAACATTTTCGATCCTTGGTGTATAATATCTATTGATGAAAACTTAGCTTGTCTTGGTGTGTCATATCCAGGGAGTTAAGAGATTGTTTGGTGCGTCATATCCATTCAATCGACCTTGAGTTTGTCTTAGTGTGTCATATCTAAGGAACTCAAGTTGGGGTAAATCAGAACTCCTTCCGCAACTTCTGTGCGACCTTACGATCCATCATTTCCTTGTATTTTCAAGATCATTTCTTCTTAGTTCTAAGGCCTATCCATCTATCCATCCATTCACCAACTCTAGAGTGACGACTTCCCTGGGAGGATCGTATCATCCAGGGATATGGCCGCCTGTGTAGAGCTCCTCTTCGCTCAGATGGAAGCAGATGTTGGTCCTTGTGGTGAAGGAGGTGAGCCTTGGGTTAGGGAGAAGGACTCTTACTGGCTCCTGGTGATTGTTGAGGAATTGGTAGACATGCTTGTCCTGAACACTCTTCTCAAGAAAATTGCATCTCTTCAGATAATTCATATCTATCCAGATAGGATCTAGAGCATCTCCAGCATGTTCCTCAAGATTCACATCGCAAGCTATGAGTATAGCTGTCACAACTCCTCCAGTGTGAAGCAGTAGATTCCTCTCCCTTTTTTCTTTGTTGATAACCCATCTTCGATAGGTTAGCAGCTGCTCCATCAACAGTCTCACAAGGCATGGGAATCTGCATGGTGGGTTGGCGCCCATACTGGTATACAGTCCGTTGTAAAGGAAGTCTATTTCCTTGCCTGTTAGGTGTGAGGTTTCCTTCCTTGCAAAAAAATGTGATTGCAAGCACCTTTTGTGCATATCTAACTGCAGGATGCTTCAAGTGTTGGTTCCTTGTAATTCCAGCTCTGAATTCCCCAACTCCAGTTACTTCCCATAGTCTTGAGTACCATGATTCATGGATTAAGAACTTCTTTCCTCTTTGAAAATAGGTTCTTAGCCCTATCGCCTTAGAGAGTTCTTGGAATGTGATTGTGAACTTCTGTTTTCCAAGCTTGAAGGAGATCCATCCATCATGGTCAGAAGCTTACTCATCTCATAATTGACCACCTTGAGAGTGGAGAGGAACTGATGAGTGAAGCGCTCATAGGAGGGAAGAGGCTGTAACAGCTTTGTAAGCCCCATGTGCTCAAAGAGGGAAATGCAGTCTTCATAGATCCCTAGCTCCTTCATTGTGATGGAGCTTGGGTATTTTGTTGGCTTGAAGGTGCATCGACTGAACCCCTCCATGAGCTTCCTAGCACTATACTTCCTGGATGGAATATCTTCCTCAGCAGCTCTTCCCTTGCCTCTCTGCTTGGCACCTTTCTCTCCAGCCGGTCTCTTTCCAGCGGCTTTGGATGAAGTCTCAGCTGCAACACCTTTTCCCTTTTCCTTGGTTGCTCCTGGTGAGGTAGTTGCTCCTTCCTGTGGTGTCTTTCCCTTTTTCCCAGCAGCTATGTTTGTTTTCCCCATGGTACCTTCAAAAGCAAAGTTTGAAAACAGGGTAAGTGAAAGAACAAAAGCTGAAGAACCATATAACTGAAAGCTTTAAAAAGAAAATTCTCTAGGCTAAAGAAAAGCTTAACAAGTCTTGGCAACAAGATTAAACTTCTAATAAGCTAGAGGAATTCAAAAGCTAACAGTTAGATAAGCTAGAATGCACAAAGGATAAATAGTTATGCATGAGAATCTAGCAAAATGGTTCCTAGGCAAAAGAGATGATGATCATGCAAAAGGATGATAATTAAGCAAGTAATGAGATAAATGAACAGTATACAAAGCTTAAACATCTAACTTGCTTTTCTTAAACAAATCCACATTGCAAAACCAAAACACAACACTTAAAACTAATCAAAACTTGCTCTTAAGGACATATACTAGGCGATTTTGAACACATGCATATATTAAGAGCAAATAGAGAATAGTTTAGGAAGCAAACCTTTGTGGAGCTTCTAAGCACTTAGAGAAAGCAAATAAAAGAGAGAGAAAACTAATGATTTCGAGCTTTAGGTGAGAGGAGGAGTGAGCTGAAGTGTGAAGAGAAGTGAAGAAGTTGTTGGTTTAAATAGAGAGAAGGAGAGGGAACCAAAGGAATCAATGGTTGGTGGGGGAATCAAAGGAATCAAAAGTGTGGGGGACAAAAACAAAAGTGCTCATAAGCTATGAAAGAGGCCAGGAAGACTCCAATGTGTAAATTTAAACCTCTTTGGCTCCAAACCAAAGGAGGGAAAAATTTTTGAAAGAAAGAAATACTAACCTCGCGTGGAACATCGGTCACAAATGATTTTTGTTACTGACCGAAAAGTCAGTATCGGTCATAAGTGATCGATGTTAGTGACCGATGTGCTTCCTGGGGACAACATCGGTCATCACATGATCGATGTACTCGACTGAAATCCATCCAACGTGTTTATGTCGGTCTGTGTATGACCGATGTTAGTGGCCAATATGTTTCCTGAGAATCACATCGATTACTAACTGATCGATACAATTGACCGAAATTCATCTGGTGGGTTTACATCGATCAAGCTTGACCGATGTGGATGACCGAAATGTGTCCCTTTTTCAAACTTCCTTCCACATCGATCACAAGTGACCGATGTGTTGACAGGTGTAAACTGGCTCCACTGACATCGATCAAACATGACCGAAATTCATGACCGAAAAGTGTGTATCGGTCTTGTCATGACCGATACAGTTGATCGATGTCAGCCAGAAAACACATGTTCTTTGTCCCCTTCAGAATTTCTCAACCCCCAATTCGAACTCTTGTTTATATACACTATAACAAAGCATAAAAGATAAACTAGAAAGCATAATATATACAAAAGGATACCATGGGACTACCTTCCAAGTGTGCTTGTTTAAAGTCACTAAGCTTGACTTTGATTACCTCTTTAGTTGAGGTGAGGAGAAGGAGTCTTCGAACTCCTTGGTGTCATCTTGCTTCTCTTGACCTTGGTGGTGACTCCATTCACCTTGACTTTGGCAAAAGGTGTAGTATTCCCCTCTTGCTGAAGCTTGAAGCAGAACTCTCCCTTCTTAGAGACACTTGGTTGCAAAACCACCTCTCCCTTGTTAGTAACCACCTTAACATCATTCAGATTCTTGTAACCAACCACTTGAAGGACCACCTTTTCAGTGGTGTCTTCAAACAACTTGACCAAGCAGCAGCCATCAAAACTCTCTCCTTGGTAGCCTTCAAACTCTGGCCAATGTTTACCAAGCTACTTCAGCTTCTTGATGTCAATTGAGAAGGCTTGCTCATTCTCCAGCTTATTCCCCTTGGAGTCAATCCTTAGAACCTTCTTCTTCGTCAGTTTCAGCTCAATTTTGCATTCTTTGGCATCAAACACTGCTCCAGCTGAGGCCAGAAAAGGTATTCCTAGAATGATAGCATTCTTTATATGGCCTTCCACATCAAGCACCAGGAAATCAGTGGGGATGGTTACCCCTTCAATCATCGTTGGTACATCCTTGAGAGTCCCAAGTGGTGTCTTCACTGTCCCATAAGCTATAGTAAGGGACAGATTACTCTCCTGAAGTTGAGTGTAGCCAAGAGCTTTAGCACTAGAGGATGTGAGAAGGTTAATACTTGCTCCAAGGTCACAAAGACAGCTTTTGAAAGTCTGCCCCTTAAGCTCAGATGGGAGAGTAAAACATACTGGATCTCCAAGTTTCTTGATAGTGAGCTCCTTAACCTCAGATGTTCCAGCCTTTAACTTTAGCTTCTCATGCTCTTCTTGGCCATTCAAACCCCTCAACTCCATTTGAGCAGCATAGAGGGTTTCATATTTCTGAACTAGCTGTTCCTTGAACCTTCCTGGAAAAGGGATGGTTGGTTGATAGACAGGGAGGATAGCAGTTTGAGGTTTCTCTTTATCATTAGCAGCTTCCATCAATTAGTCATTTGTGTTATCAACAACTTCATGTGGCGCCCACCACTCTTCATCATCTGAGTTTTCCCCATCTCCAAAGGATTCTTCTTCTACAGCTCCTTGGTCAGTTTCAACTTCTAAGAACTCAACCCCACCCCCCCCCCCCCCCCCCCCCCCCCCCCCCCCCCCCCCCCCCCCCCCCCCCCCCCCCCCACTTAGAGGTTCAGTATCCTCAGTGAACAAGTAGAGGAACTCTTCAATGATAGGTACCTCTTCAGCTGAGAAGCTTTCTTCTTCTATGACAATGGCATTGCAGAACTCCTTTAGGTTAGCTTCTGGTTTTCTAGGAAAGTGTCCTTGTGGCTTAGGACCAGCTATGCCTTTGTTGTTCTCCAGTGTTTTGACTCTTGCAGCCAATCCATCAAACTTGTTGGTGAGCTCTACATGCACTGAATCAATTTTGTTGTGGACCTCTGCAAACTTCTTGTTCAATTCCAAGGTTGTGGTGACTTGAGTGTTGATTATTTATTGCATGAGGGTCTTGAGTTCAGTGTCTTGAGAGCTAGAGGAAGCTTGTCCTTGAGCTTGGGAATTGAATACTGGAGGGTTGTAGGGTGCTCTAGGCTGGTAGTTGTTGTTCCTCTGCTGGAAACCTTGATTGTTGTAGGGAACAAAAGGTCTTAGGGCAGCCTGCTGTTGCTGTTGAGGGTAAACCTGATCTTGTGGGTTGGCAACATTATTGCTCCTGTAAGACAATTTGGGATTTGGTCTGTAGTTCCCATAGTTTTTGTAACCACTTTCGTTTCCCAAAAAGTTCATCTCCTCAACTTGGCATTGTTCCTGATCATCAAGCTGAACCATGTCTCCCACAAAGTGAACCTCTTTCTTTTCCCTTAGCAACAGGTCTAGCTTCTCATGTAGAGACTTGATTTCTTTCCTGCTAGACTCTAACTCATCCTTTGGACTCTTTGGTGCTCTGTCAAATTCTTCATTGTAGTTTCCATCAGACTGAGCCAAGTTCTCTACTAACTCCAAACCTTCATCCACATATTTTGAGAGGAAGTTCCCATTCGATGCAGTGTCCAGAAATTCTTATCTTAGGCATGTGAGAAGCCATGATGAGGGCATTGCAGTGTGTAGCCCTTGAATCTCTCCCAGGCTTTTCCAAAGCTTTCATTGTTCTTTTGTGCAAACCCTGAAATCTCATTCCTTATTCTTGCAGTTCTTGAAGTAGAGAAGAACTTTGCTAAAAAGGCTTTCTTGCACTCATCCCAGGTGGTGATACTTCCTTGGGGCAGATTCTTCTCCCATTGGTGTGCTTTGTCTCCAAGTGACAAGGGAAACAACCTGAGCTTGAAGCCATCTTCACTCACTCCATTGATCTTTGTTAGTGAACACAGCCTATCAAAATTATCCAGATGATCTAGAGGATCTTCAAGTGGCAACCCATGGAACTTACTGCTCTGAACCATTGAAATCAATCCAGACTTGATTTCAAAGTTGTTGTTTTAGACTGCTGGTGGAATGATGCCTGTCCTGTTGTTGTAGGCATTTGGTGCATCACCAGCGCCAATAGGTCTAGCTGCTCTTGGAACTTGTGCAGCGCCTCTTGGTCCTTGCTCACCCTGTATTCCTTGAACACCTTGATGTCCTTGTATATCCTGAGCTCCAACAGCTCCTGGAGGATCCTGATATCTGATGTCATCCATGATTTGTTCCTGATTGTTCATACAAAGTCTTTGCAGGTGTTGCTGCCTTTCTTACTGCCTCCTTGCTCTCTGTCCTCTATCCAGCAGATTGATGTTGTCTATGAAGTCCACAAGATTGCTTGAACCTCTGGATCTCTAGTTCATATACCTGAAAGAACGAAATGAGAGTCAAAGGAGATTAGTAACCAAAGAAAACTAAAAGCTTGATCTTAAAGATTCTACAAACTCTAATGATTCAAACAGAAAACCCAAACGGCAACGGTGCCAAATTGATACAAGGGTTTTGCACCTCTTATGTCAATCACCCATTGTACTAGTCATTGTAGCATTGTGTTTTAATGTCAATCCAATTGGGTTTAGTTGAAAACAGTAGAGTAAAGAGTGAAATCTCTAAGTCAAGCAAGCAGCAAAAGGTTTTTGTTCTCTAAGCAACTGTTCTAACACTCTAATGTAATTAAGCAACAAAGAAAGTGAAAACAAAAGCAAACTAGGCAGATTTAAGCAAGAAAAACATAGCAAAACAGAGAAAATCCGAAATTTAAATAAGAGAAAAGCAAGTTCCTAGATGTGGTTATTGACTTTGAGGAATTTAGACATTAACTAAGGCTATTTCAAATTATACTGATCAAGCAAATAAGTAAGCAATAGTGATTCCTAGACATCGAGTTCACAATCAAGCAAGCTAGATCCAATCTCTTGGCAAATAGCCCTTTGCTAAACATCTTAACAAGAACTAACTCTCATTAGTGCTAAAACATCAAGCAAGCAATACTAAACAACTCTATTCAAGTCAAAATGCTCCTCAAACAGTCAATCTCTTGAGCCAAGGCCACCGAATCCTCTATTAAACAAGATCATCATTTCAACAAACATTTGGTGGGCCTAAGAGAAAGCTAATAACCTAGATAAGTGTGATCAAGACATATCTAGCATTAATAACAGATTAATAGAGAGGAACCTGTAAACTGAAGCACTAAACAAGTCCTAATCAAGTCTTAAATTCCCCTAATCTACCACATCTAGAAACTCTAAGCAAACTACTCACTCATACCCATGTTTAACACCAAATCACAAAGGAAAATGATGTTAATCTTGATTAGAAGAGAGAATAAAGAAAGATTAAAGGTAAAGACTCAAATATATTAAATAAAGCAAATGATTTGTCTTACAAACTTAAAGAAAATGCTTAAGAACAGTAAATTGACAAGACTTTCGAAAATCTGGAAAAAGAGGCTATTTATAGCCTAGAGAAGGAAGCCCTAGAGTAATGGAAAAAGTGTAAATAAAAACAGGTTCGGACTGGGTTTACATCGGTCAGTTACAACAGTCATCTGTGGTCGATGTAGATCCCATCGGTCTGGCAGTGATCAATGCTGGTGACCGAAATTCATCTGTTGTGTTTATGTCGATCACTCCTGACCGATGCTGGTGCTCGATGTGCTTGCATTGGTCACCCCATGACTGATGTTGGTTACCAAAAATCTGGTATCGGTCACCCCTGGACCGATGTTCACCGTGCTCTGACCGAAACCTTTGTAGAGATTGTCTGCTTTGATCCTTCTTGCTCCCTTTGATCCAGCTAGCATCCTGAATCATCTCCAAAGCTCCTCCAATCTCTTTTTAGCTCCAAAAGCACCTAAAAACATCCAAAATGCAAGAAAAATGCAAACTATATCCTAAATGCAACCTAAGTCTAAAAGGAGAAGAAAATGGGGCAAAAACTAAGGGAAAACATGCAAAAGAGAACCAAAACATGTACTAAATGCAGTCCTAAATGGTGTAAATACAAGAGATATCAATATGATGATCCTGGTGTGTTGGGAGACCTAAGAATCAAGACAAAATTGGACTGGGGAAATTTTCTAGTCTTGGCTATCCAACTTACAAGCAACTTTCTTGTGAGTTCCTTGCAAGATTCAAGGTCTACTTCTACAAGTTTGATGAAGAGTATGATGAAGGAGAAGAAGACTTTGGCAATGGGTTCACAAAGTTCAGAGCCAACAGAGCATGATCAAGGCTCAAGAGCACAAAACATGTGCTTCAAGTATGATGAGCTAAGGCATGTGTGGGAAGAGATAGCAAATGATCCTTATAGATCTGGTCATCTTAAGAGTGCTAGCATCCGCCATCCAGCTATCAGATATGTTCATAAGTCCTCACCAGCACACTCATATACAGAAAAAAGCAAAGTATGGTCAAAGAAGAAGAGATGGGGTTGCTTGTGAATAGCCTGAAGAATATAATGGTTGAAACAAGGCATGGGAAGATCCAAGGAGAGCGCTTAGGAGTTGGTCTTGTGACAATCCTAATGAAGCAAATTCTAGCATGCCAGCAATGGGCTTTCAACACTAGAGACAAGAAGCTAAAGATAGCCATTGGAGGTGTGATCACTCCTATCTTACTTGGTGCTGGAGTTAAGCTTGGCACACCAGATGTTACTATGATCTTCGTAGATGTCCCCTATCTCAATAAGATCGGATACCTTTCAGGAGCTGTTGAGACAGGATTTGGCTATCATTTTGAGTTGGAAAGCAGGAAGAGGAAGATCATCTTGCCCAAGCAGCGGTTAACCAACTTTAACTCCTATGAGAACATCCAATTCATGCCAACACAAGATGGGCTTTATGACCTAAAGACTAACCCACCATTTATGAGACCAAGCAAAGTGAAGAACATGAGCACCATCAGAGACTCAGATGTCAAAGAAGACTTTAAAGAGCAGCATCAAGAACAAGAGGTTCAGCATTCAGGGATGGAATTGGAAGAACATAAGGACCAGGATAGCCGCCCTTATGCATCTGACCCATATGATGTGCTCTGCACATCTGAAGCTTCAAAGGCTGCACATGAGCACATTAGGCTTCTTCAGAGATGGAACCACTTCCAGGACAAAGCCATCAGAGGGTTGCTGAAGACTGTCAAAGCAAGCAAGAAGTCGGTTGATTCATTGAAGAAAAAGGTGAGGAAGCTCACGAAGAAGTTGGGAGGATCTTCATCAGCCAAGAGATCTGATCAAGCGGTCCAAACAGAGCCATAAGGAGGAGGATCTGATGCTGAATACATGACTGAGAACACACCAGAGAGGACAGTCCATGAGAGAGACTCATTACACATCAGTGAGCGGCCAAGGACACAAGTTCCTCAACCGGCCAGGCATTCATTCCATGTAGCTGCTCCAAGGCGAAAAGGAAAGAAGAGAAGGACTAGAGTACAAACTCCATCAGAGGAGGAAGCTTCACCTTCCCATGCCATTGAGAGTTCAGACTCTCACCACTCATCCACCTGAAGTAAGGTACACCACACTAACCATTGTAAATATCACTCATTTTGTTTTTTTATTGCGATTGTTTGCTTGATGTTTGTGAGCACTCTCCTTAGCATTTTTATTAAATAGGCACTGTAAAATTTAACTGTGGGGGAGGGTGTATGATGGATTGATGCTTGCATTTGTATTTGCATAGTAGAATAGAAACCATGCATCATAATTGCATAGCATCTAAGGCATAGAAAAAAACCAAAACAAATTGAAGATTTTTCAAAAATTGCTTCACAAAAAGAGTTTGATTTTCATGCATTCTTATAGGATTTAGACTTCATGTATTCATGTAGGACTAGCTTGCTTTCTTAAATTGGGAACTATGATAGTACATTTTTGTTAATGCTAATAATTTATGAAAACGAAGCCCTTGTTTTTAATCCTTTTGTGCATTTGATGTTGAACTAGAAATAAAGTTGAACCACTTTTGGAATTTGCATTTGTGTGAGATATAGTTGAGACTGAAGCAAGCTTTGAAATGATTTCAACATTTGTTTAAGTGGAACCTAATTTGAATTCACAATTATCATGCCTTATGCTTATGTGATTGATGTCATGGATAGCTTAAAATATTTGGATCTTCTTATTCTGTTTTGCCACTCTGTAAAGGATCCATTTAGATTTTCTCACCCTTAAATAATCCTTCTTTCAAGCCAAAACATTACTAGTGTGGGATTTGTGAGGCCTCTTCCTTCATGGTTGTTGCTTAGCAAAAAGTGTTGGCTTGAAACTACAAGGGAAGTACTTCCATTGTAGAACTAGCTCACTCTTGAGTTAGATAGGTTAGGGTGTTTGGGGAATGGTTTGGGGTTATCTTGGGTTTAGTTTTTAAGAGAGGCAAAGAAGAAAAAGAAGTCAAGGCACAAAAGAAAAAGGAGTGTGACACAAGCAAAAGGGTGGAAATGGCGATTTTAAACTCAAAGAAAAATGGCTCGTGTTCAAAGAAGAAAATAAGATGCAAGAAGTGAAAAACCAGTAAATCAAAAAGGCAAAGGCGAATCAAGCACCAGCATCACCAAATAAAGGAGCCAAACTCAAAAGAAGCAAATCACCACCACTTGAAATTCAGAAGAAGATGTGTCCTCCAAAGCGCTTGAAGAAGAAAAGTTTTGGGGTTTTAAAAAGGGTTTAAGTTCTTAAAAAGGGTAGCATAGGAAGGTCTTTCATTTCGTATCTAGAGTTAGGAACACATCTTATAGATCTTGGGTAGATGGGAGTCTTCCTTTGTATGTGTAAGTTCTTCTTTGACCCTTAGCATTTTGCCAAAGCACAACCATGCTTTTTCTTGAGAGAACCCTTTAAACACAAAAAACCAGTTTGTGAAATGGGATAATTTTCATTCCACTAAGCCTTGTCCATTAGCCAAATGACACTTTCGCATTTGCATAAGCATGATTCACTGTTTGAGCATAATTGAATGTTAAAAAGGTTCTTTGATTTGATGAGCATGTGTAGGTTGATAGCTTAGTGATCATTCTTGTTTTGTGATGAAAATGTCTAAGTTCTTAAAGTATTCTTCCATCAAGTGCAATCTAGAATTAGGAACATGGACTTCATTTTGATTTATTGTTAGCATTTTCAAAGATATGAGTTCCCATTTAAAACCTCATCACCATGTTAAGTATTTGTTTACTTGAGGGCAAGCAAAATCTAAGTGTGGTGGTGTTGATAACTTGCTATTTTAGATCATTTTAGGCTGCATTTCATGCATTTTTTCCTCTGTTTTTGCATTATAGTTCAGCATTTAGGTATCATTTGCACTTAGGATCAACATAGCATGCATTTAGGTTAGGATTGCATACATTTGCATACATGTGCATGTTTGTGGTGGTTTTCAGGTGTTTTTGGAGTTTCTTGGAGCTGGGCAAGGGATGGAAGCAGCTCATGATCGCAGGAGATGTCAGAAATGGAGTTCTTGCAAAGTTTGGTCTATATCGAGCAAGCATATCGAGCAGAACACCTGTGGAGTGTGTTCGATGCAAGCAGCAGGACGAGAGGAAGAGGATTAGCATGGGGATTCCAAGCTGTTGTTCTGCATCAAGGACCCGCATCGAGGAAGGACGTCAATACACGCTGCACGGGCCATATCGAGGTCGCATATCGAGCAGAACATCGAGCGTACAACCTCGATGCAACTCATCAACGTTGATCATTTGACTTTTGTTAACCTTCTCTTATCTTTTTACGTTTTTTATGCTTCTTTTGACTCCCTACTATAAAAGGGAAGCCACAAAACATTATTTTTATCAAGTTCTATCTTATCAAAGCTTAGCTTTGTACCAAAAACCTTTACTAAACCTTAAAGGACGATTTCCTTAATGATCTTGATCTTTAATAAAGTTTGCATTTTTATGTTTTAATCTTGTCTTCTAATCTTTGTTCTTGCACCTTGGTAGTTTAGTTTTATCATCTTTGCATTTTACCCTCATCTTGTTATGTTTAACTCCAAATCAATGAGATTAAACATGATTAGTGAGTAGTTTTCTTTAGATTTAGGTAACTAAGTAGGGAAAGTGGTGATTAAGATGTGATTAAGGGGTGATAAGGCTTGTTTAATGGTTCTCTGTTATCTCCTTCTCTTGCAAAGTGAATAATGTTGATAAAGCTTGCTCCTTTTGATTGAATATGGTTTGATAGATGCATATGATTCACTTGATGTCTTGATATCTCTTCTCTAAGCATGACAGTTGCATATTCGATCTGGACATTTGGATTATCAAGCCTTCGTGGTTATGATTCAGATGGGTAATAAGGGAGAGCAGCATAGCGGTAGTAAATCTCAATGTGCATAATTGCCATGGCTAATAATACAGAATATATATATTATGGTTATAAATCTTATTGTATATATACATATGGTATAGCTTCTGTTGCAACTAATAATATGTTTGTGTGATTAAATACTGCTTGTTATTTGGGGATTATTTGATAAATCTTATAAGGGGAATCGAACACACTGAGCTAAGTAGTTGTGCACCACTTTACTTGTTTTGCAGGTAGTCCTTAATGGGGAAACCTTACGGGCTGAGAAAACTTTTGAGCGCGAAGCTCCCAGCTGGATCTATATGTATGGTTGTTACACTTGGAACCTAAGTATTATATGAATAATATGCTTGTGAAAAGATTCAAATCATTTGCATTACTTTTTGTCTATCATCTCACCTTACATACCTCCCACAACTAATCACGTGCATCACACATGATCTCAAATGGCATATCTCAGTTTGGTGCTTGGACTATTGGAGCACTCACCAGCGCTTCTTTGATGGTGAAGAAGGCTTGTAGACAGTCTTCATCAAACACAAACTCAACCTCCTTGCACAGTAATATGGTGAGAGACTATCCTACAGAACTTAGCATGGCCCAAGACACTCATTCTGCTTTTTTATTAAAGTTGGTGGCGCCAGATGTGTCATCTCCTCAGGCTTAATCAATTTCAGTACCGTTCTCTGAAATCTTATACCCCAACACCATTCCTTCTCTAACCATGAAGTGACACTTCCCCCAATTCAGCACCTAATTTGTGTCTTCACACCTCTGTAGTACCTTGCAAAGATTTGTCGAACAAGAAGCAAAAAATCAATCTTATACAGAGAAATCATCCATGAATACTTCAACCATTTTCTCAAGAAAGTCAGAAAAAATAGACTTGATGCATCTTTGAAAAGTACCTGGAGCATTACACAGCCTAAATGACATTCTTCTAAAAGAAAAAGTGCCACATGGGCAAGTAAAAGGTGATTTTTCTTGGTCATTTGGGTGAATAGGTATTTGAAAGAAACCACTATAACCATCTAGAAAACAATAGTATGGGTGATTAGTTAATCTCTCAAGCATTTGATCAATAAATAGCAAATAAAAAAGATCGTTCCTAGAAGCAGAATTCATTCTTCCATGGTCAATACACATCATATGAGTAGTTATAGTTCTAGTTGGAATTACCTAATCTTTATCATTTTTTGCTACTATAATCCCTCCCTTTTTAGATCAAAGTACTGCCTGAAATATGATAGATTACGTAACATTTATGAATTTTAAGATTTCCTTCTTGGCCACTTCTTTAAGATTTAGGTTTAATCTTCTTTAAGGTTCAATTGAAGTTTTAGTCTTATCCTCTAAATGAATTCTATGGGTGAAAAGTGTATTAGAGGTACCCTCGATATCATCTTGTGAATATTAAATGGCTCTCTTATACTTTTTGAGATCTTTAACAATGGCTGAAGTTTCTTCTTTGAGGTTTTTATTAACTATTACTGGAACCTTGGGGGCATAGCCCTTTTGAAAGTTCTCTAAGTCCACCTTAGGGGCTTTCAACTCACACCACTCATCATCAAGGGTTTTCTCCTCCTTGTTCCCACCTTCTTGTATCTCCAAAGGGTCTTCTTAATGTAACAAGCACACCTTATGTCTAATGTGGTTAAGCTCTATGAAAGAATTCTCACTTTCAAGTCTTGTGGGAATCCAGTATCAACATGTAGCCTAGGTTGTCTTGATGTTGGTACCCATGCTCTCCATTATTCTTAGTTAAATCAACTTCAAGATGATCTTCTAGAGTCAGCTGCTCAAAGATCTCAGCCTCTAATTGATCAATCAGTTCCACACTGAAGACTTGTCCTCCAATTGTAGGCTTCTTCATGGTGTTGTTGATATCAAATTTCAAGATATTTCCCTTCCCCATATTAAGCTATATCTTTCATTTCCTGACATCAATGACAGCTCCAGTTGTAGACAAGAAGGGTCTTCCCAATATTAAAGGATCTCTCTTTGTTTTTTATCCATTTCAAAAACTATAAAATCAGTGGGTACCACCATACTGCCAATCCTGATTGATGGTCTTCAAGCAAGGCGACTGGAAACTTTATTGGCCTATAAGAAAGCACCATGGAGATTTTTCAGTCTTTGACTTTGTGAAGCCAAGACGTTTTTCTATTTACAAGGACATGAGGCTAACATTTGCTCTTAAATCACACAAACAGTTCTCAAACACAAGTGGACCCAAGGCATAAGGTAGTGTGAAACTTCCTGGATCTTCTAACTTCTTTCGTATGACCTTGATTTGTATGATAGCACTACACCCATGAGTAAGCACAACCATCCCCTACATCTCCTTATTTCTTTTCAAGAGGACATCTTTCAGGAACTTTTGGTAATGAGATGCAAGCAGAAAAGCATCAATGAGTGGCAAAATCCTTTACCATAGAACTCCAAACTAGCATATCAATTCATTTTCATGACAAAGATCCTTTTGCTGACAACCTAATCAAAAGCTGACTCTCATTAGTGGCTAAGCAATCAACAAGCATAAAGAATCAGTTCTATCTAGCAAAGATGCTCCCTAGTCATCTATTCTAATATGCAAGGATAAACAAATTCATCAAAAGGCTGGTTCAAGCATTTCGTCAAATACTTTTCGTGCATAGAAACCCTAATTTTGAAACCTAAGTGATCAATAAAGATTAAGCATTAAGAACACCTAGAAATGAAGGATATAACATCATCTATCCCTAAACTACACATCTTATACTTTGAATCATCCTAGATCTATCCCATCTATAAACCCATAAATTAACTACTCACTACACATGGTGATAATGGCGAAAGCTTGAAAAACAAGATAATAAACTATGATCAAAAGCAATAGATAGACAGAAAATGCAAACTTCTATTAAGGATTCAAATTGTTGCTTACAAAAGCAAAAAATCTGGTACAAGCTTAAGAACAAGGGAGAGAGAGGTTGTCGATATGATAAAAGCATAAAAAGCAAGATTAATTGTTTTTCAGATAAGAAGATAAGGTTTCAATTATATAGTCAAGGGATTAGGCTCTGTTCAAACCCCAAGTCAAGTATATTGACGAAAGTCAAAGTTGGGCAGAAGGAGGTCAGATCGGCCACCTCACCGGTGTAAGTCGCCGGTGTTCATTAACTCTGGAGTGTGGAAGCCGGGGTGAGTCGCCGGTGTAATCATGTCAGACTTTTGGTCCTTCCCGCACCAAGGAGTAGACGCCGGGATAAGTGCACGGTGTGGTTTCTTGAATCTTGGAGTCCTTTACACCGAAGTGTAGTCGTCGGTGTGACATCCCAGTGTGCTCCTCCAAAACTACTGGTCGTCTTGCTACGAGGTAGTGTAGCCGGTGAAACAAGCCGGTGTGAGTCCTCTTCTTTGCTTGGCTTCCCTTATGCTCTCCTCCATGCATCCACTTCAATCCCACTTGGTAATTAAGCCTCATTAGGCACTTTAGTACCTAGATAACACCTCCAAATGCAACAAAACATGAAATACGTACCTAGACAAAAGCTAACTCTAATATGAATGCAAATGAGACCTAAAATGAGAATTTATGAATGAAAGAGACTCAAAAACATATATTTATCATCTATAAATGCTATAAATATGCAAGTTATTTACATTGAAGGAGGAAATTTTTGGTCTTTCTCTTAATACCTCCCTACACATGTTATCGTAGTATAGAAAGCTTATCAATCCAATCCAGAGGCTAAGAAACAATCAAGATGCAGAAAACTTGTTAAGCCAGGCCAAATCAAATAAAAGGGGTTTTGAAACTAATAACCTAGGATAAACAAGTATAAAGTGAACATTTAAAGCAAACACAGAAACCATGGTTCAAGTCTTAATGATTAGAAAGGTGGTTACATATCATGAACATGGTTTTTAAGCAAAGATCAATGCATTAATCTCTAAGCAAGGACAACTAATATAGATTAATCCAATCCCTTGGCACTAATCCCTTTGAATAATCATACTCCCAACCCAAAATCAACTGTGGAAACTGATATATCATGGTTTTTATCGTTTTTAACCATGATATAAGTCCTTTTTATTGAGTTTTTTTGGTCTTTTTAGAGTCCTA
Source organism: Thlaspi arvense (assembly GCA_911865555.2). Taxonomy (NCBI): domain Eukaryota; kingdom Viridiplantae; phylum Streptophyta; class Magnoliopsida; order Brassicales; family Brassicaceae; genus Thlaspi; species Thlaspi arvense. Next base: position 22,292,215 of record OU466860.2, read on the forward strand.
GTAGAGTCTTTGCAGTTTATAGCATGTCTGGAGCACAATTGAAGATTTTGGAGCTTTTTGGAGCATTGCAAGGTGCAGCCACGAAGTGACTCAGAAGCGTTGTTCAGCACTTGGTGACGATTGTCACCACTCAAGGGTGACGCTCGTCACCCGTATCTGAGGCGGATCGTGGCTTGTTTTTACAAGATGGAGGATTATTTTCACTTTTGCCCCAGAAGTTTCACTAATTGCAATAGCGTTCCAGCTCGTGTTTTAGCTTGTATATATTAGGTTTTCATCCATGGTTGGCTTTTATCTCAGACTTTTGAATTCAGAGAGCTTTAGAGAGAGTTTTGTTCAGAGCTTTTGTGGAGACAGATCTTGTACTCTTTTTGGAGAAGATTTCGAACCCCTTTATCTTTTATTATAATCTTTCAATGCAGTTTTATTCAGCTATGCTTTGTGTTTCCATGATCATGTCTGAGTAATCTGCTAGTTAAGTTATGGCAACCTTACCAATCATGGTAACCCAAATGTTTGAATGGAAAAAAAGAGAGTGACAAATGCTGGAAGTATCGTGGGCTTTTCAAAGGTTGATGATGAGTTTGTAGAAATCACTAACTGTTAGGAATATCTGTTGGTTCTTCATCTGTGCTTGCTTTAAAACAGTTTTTCTTAGACACATCATCTGGAAATTCGAAACATAGGTTGTTTAATAGATGGGAGAACATTGTTGATAACCTGATCTAGCATTAGATGAGCAAAACGTCCTAGTGCAAAGAGATTTGAATTAGGAGTTTTGTGAACAATTGAGCCTGATCATTACTGCATGTTTCGGTTGTTAGAGTTTGCAAAGAGATTTAAAACTCTGTGATTTAGATATAGTTAACTTCTGCAATGAGAATTGATTAGTTATATCTTTGTGATTCATGTTCAAGACGGTTCTTATTCATTCCTGATTTCATGCATTCTATATTCTTGGATTCAACCTGCGAATTGTCCTGACTTAGCGCTTTTAGTTTTCTGAGTCGTAGCCTGCTTTCATAATTTTAGTTACTTTGCATTACATTCATTATTTACTGCTTAGCTTAATCTGAATCTATAAATCGCTAATGTAGTAAGCTCACTCCCTCGAGATTCGATAACCTTTTATGCTATAACTGCTTTGCTATGCACTTGCAGTAGTTAATTAATTGGGTAAAACCTGGGCCCTATCAGAAACACAATCAGCAAGCTTTCAATCACAAAGTCCATAGATCCAAAAACACTTTACCTAACACTTCAATACATAATCAATGTCTAATGGCGATTTCTTAATCTATAAAGTAATTTAGCATTAAGCTTAATCATGCAAGAAATGATAGATGCAATAAATCATGACAATCAATACATCATTTTTTAGCAATGAACCTCATTCAAACATTTCATGAAACACCTTAGATACAGCAAAACACTGATGATCTATTTCTCAGAAAGGGAGATAATTGCTTTAAGAACAATCACACAAGAAGAGATAATTAAAGATCTAACACCCTAATCTTCATTAAACTTCAAAGGAAACACTTTTGTTCATAAAAAATCAAGAACCTCTACAATCAATACTCAAGAACAAATTTCAAAAATGACTAAGGCAAAATAAGCAAGAAGGCAAGACTAAGAGAAGAAAACTTAAATACCTACATACAAGTGATCCACTGTCAACCCACAAAGGGTTATAGGAAAAACCAAAGCAAAGCTTTTGGGAAGAGAAAGGATAAGAGAAAATGGATCTAGGTTTAACTACTTATAGGGAACATCTCCAAAGTAGCCTTACAAACCAAAAAAAGGATGTTAAAGATGGTAAACAGGTTTTCTCGGACAAGTTCATATCGAGCAGGGACATGAAGTGCCCTGGTCGGTGCATCTGCTCGATGTAAATTCCCGGATATAGACAATGTTGTTAGAGTCACCATATCTTTCGAACCACGGGCCGGAATGACTCGATTCTACCTCCATTAGAAATATAAATCGATCCTCTTCAACATTTATGAAGGACTCTGACCCTGAATCGCACTGGAAATTCTCTGTTCCGGTCGATCTATCGGACGGTCAGAATCTATACCGTGGAAGGAGAAGGTTCTCTCCTCGGAGTACGTCTGTCTCTCCACGGTGTAATCTCCATCGATCTTGGCACTCGGTATAGGGCTGTCCCTCCCTGGTGTAATCTCCATCTGGGCGCTCGGTGTATGGACTGTCCTTTGACAATGCAATCGTCATCGAGCAAGACACACAGTGTACAGTAGGCCGTCCACGATTTATTGCTGAAATCGCTGTAACTTTCGAACCCAGGATCGGAATGAATTTATTCAACAACTGTTAGAAATTGGAAAAAGAGATTTTCTAGAGTTAAAACTAATAATCTCAATATCTCTCTACTCTTGTGATACAGGAGTTTTTATCTCTTCTCAATCACCTCTTGTACTTTAATCAGTTGTAGTATAGGGGTTTTACGTTAATCCATGGGGAGTTGTTGAAAAGCAAAAGAGTTGCAAGCAGAGGTCCTTAAGTAAAGCAAGCAGAGAGGGTTTTTGTTGCCTAAACAACTGAACGAACAACCTAGAGTGATCAATAACGAAAAAAACTCAAAAGAGACAGTTTTGTAATGATCAAATAAGGAAGACAGAGCAAATAAACAGAGTAAATAGCAAATTCAAAATTCAATAAAGAGAAAGCAAGTTCCTAGATCTGCTTATTGATTTTGAGGGATTCAAAGACTAACTAAGGTTGTTTCAATCATCATTGATCAAGAAAACAAGCTAGCAATGGTGGTTCCTAGACATAGAGTTCACAAACAAGCAAGCTAAGTCCAATCTCTTGATAAATAGCCCTTTGCTAAACACCTTAAAAAGAACTAACTCTCATTAGTGTTAAAACATTCAACAAGCATTAATAATCAGCTCTATTCATGTCAAAATGCTCCTCAAACAGTCAATCTCTTGAGCCAAGGCCAGAAAATCCTCTATCAAACAAGATTAACATTTCATGAAACACTTGGTGGGCATAAGAGAAAGCCTAAATCCTAGATAAATGTGATCAAGATAAATCTAGCTTAAGAAGAGATAAATAGAGAGGAACCCATTTTATTAAGCACTAAGAAAACCTTAATCAATCCCTAAATCCCTTTAATCTACAACATCTAAGAACCCTAAGCAAACTACTCACTAATATCCATGTTTAACACCAAATCACAAGAGGAAAATATGCTAATCATGATTAAAAGAGAGATTAAAAAAAGCTTAATTGCAAATACAAACTTATATTTAATAAAGCCATAAATTTGTCTTACAAACTGAAAGAAATAACTCAAGAACAGTGATATGACATGACTGCTCGAAAATCCCCCAAAAAATAGTATTTACACTTAAAGGAGGAAGCCCTAAAAGTAATGGCAAAAGTGTAATAAAAAGCAGCTCCGGACTGGGTTCTTATCGGTCAGTTGTGACCGATAGGGTGATCGTAAGGAAAACCTATCGGTCTAGAATGTGACCGATAGGGTGACCGGAAATCTCACAGTAAACTTCTATCGGTACTTCTTTGACCAATAGGCTTGGTCGATAGTTCTTCTATCGGTCACTCCTTGACCGATAGGCCTTGTGTCTTGACCGATAGGCTCTGCATAGATTGTTTTCCTTGGTTCCTCTTGCTCCATTCCAGCTCAGCCAGCTTCCTGGTCAACTCCCAAGGCTCCCCCATGCTCCTTATAGCTCCATAAGTACCTAAAAACATCCATGATGCAAAGAAAATGTAAACTACATCCTAAATGCAACCTAAGTCTAAAAGGAGAAGAGAATGGGACAAAAGATAAGGAAAACATGCAAAAGAGAACCAAAACAAGTACTAAATGCAAGCCTAAATGGAGAGATATCAACTTGACATTATATTATAGAGAGGTTATCAATCCAATCTAGAGGCTAAGGAACAATCAAGATGCAGAAAACTTGCTAAGCTAGGCCAAATAAAGAGAGCGAATTGCAATCTAACAACCTATGGTGAACAAGAAATGCAAAACAGAGCAAGTAAACAGAGCAAAGCACTAAGAGAAAGCACAAAAGCAAGGTTCAAGACTAGTGAACAGCAAAGTGAATCCAAATCAAGAGCAAGGCTTCAAAGCAATGATCAATGCATTAAACTCTAAGCAAGACTACTAATAAAAACCAACCCAATCCCTTAGTGAAAATCCTTTACTAATTACACTCTTAACCTATTTTCAATGGTGGAAATGCAATCAATAAGCATAAAGTACAAAGTACTTAAAGCTTAATAAGCATGCTAGACATCTAATATCTCTGGCTAGATTTACTCATCCCTTAAGCAATGGTTCCGAAACTCACTCACACTCCCATGCAAAATCAGCATCTAAAGACAATTTCCCATCAATGTTATATTAAGGCTTAAGGACAAGCTAAGCAAGACATTACATGAACCAAAACATCTTTCAAGCATTTCAGCAAACACCTTAACTACAATACTAAGAAGCCTAAGATTTAGCTTTTCTAACAAGAGGTACTAAGCATTAATAATAATCACATAAGAAGAGTTAATCATAGATCTAACACCCTAAACATCAAAGGAGACACAATTACTTTTCGAAAATTAATTAGTAACAGAAATTCCAAATTACTAAAGCAAGAACAAATAAGAAGGGAAAACTAGAAGATGAAAGACTTAGATTAAAAGCTTAAAGAAAAGTATGTACAAGTGATCCAATCAATTACCCACAAAGGATTTGCACGAGATCTATGAAAAACCAAAGAATAAGCTTTGGGGGCAAGAGAAAAGATAAAGAAAATAAGATTTAGGGATAGCTATTTATAGGGAACATCCCTAAAACAGCCTTACAAAGTAGAAACAAAAAAGTCAAAGATGGTCATAGACGGTTCTTGGACTAAAGCATGTCGAGCAGAAGGACGGAGGTGATGCCCGACATGGTGCTCATCGCAAACTCCTGGTTCCCGGTATATTTTGAACCACTGACCGGATTGACCTGATATATTTTGGATCCTCAGTATATTTTGGATCCTCGATATATTTTGAACCACTCACCGGATTGACCTGATTCAACCTCCGTTCGAAAGCTTATTCGATCCTCTACAACTTCTGTGAATGACACCGAGGCTGAGTCGCACCGGAAGACCTTCGTTTGGACCCATACATTGTTTATTGAGCTGCATGTCGCGCAGGTTTCTCTCAGCTTTTATCGACACAGGACTTTGGTGCAGCCTAAAACCCTTCATCTTGGCCATTATGATTGTTTCTTAATGTCCTCATCATCCACCATTGGCCAAATTTCCTCTATAGATCCATTTTGACCTGAAAAAGACTCGAAACCATGCAAAATATGCAATGCCTATTCTAAAACCAAACATTTCTAATATGAATGCAAATGGAGCAAAACATGATGAATGAATGTATGGAAAGAAACAAAACCTAAACTAAATGTATGCTTAAACATGGAAAATTATGAGGTTATCAACACCGCCACACTTAGCTCTTGCTTGCCCTCAAGCAAGTATGAACATGGTGGAAGAGAAGTTTGGAAATTTGAGCTATTTGATTTGAAAGATGTCAATAATAAAAATCATGTCATTGTCCAAGTTAATGATTATAAGATGCAAATGATGTTTGTTCTTACTGAAAATCTATCCATACTCATCACAAGCATATACAAGAAAACTCAAGCATATTGTACAAAAGCAATCACATCATCCAATCTCTTTAACATTCAATTAACTCATCAACCAAGTGGATCATGCTTATGCAAATCTTGTGTTTCATTTGGCTAAGTACAAGGCTTATGAGCGAAAGATGACCTCAAACAATTTCGAAATGGTTATATTTAAGTGCAAGGGTTCTCTCAAGAAAATATAACGAGCCTTGGTAAAATGATAAGGATAAAGAACAACTTATGCATAGAATGGTAAACTACCATCTACCTCAAAACCCATAAGTGATATAAAATTCTTTGCTTCTTCCCCAAAAAGTAATCCTATTCTACCCTTTTTCTTGAAGCTTTTTGCTTCTTTGATCCCACTCTTCTTTCTCCTTCGAAGCTTCATTGATAGTGCATCTTCTTCTTTGATTCTTCTTGGTGGTTTGGACATTTCTTCTCTGCTTTTGCTCTTCTTTACTTTGCTGGTATTCTCTTCGCTAGCTTTGCACACCTTCCTCATTTGCATAAAGCTTCTAATGATTAGCCAAACTTCCCAACGTTACTTAGGTGCACTCCTTTTCCTTCTTCACTTGATAACCCAAAATTTAAATCCCAAAACAATCCCCTAATTACCGAAACATCCTAGCATATCTAGCTCAAGAGGGTGAGCTAGTTCTACAATGGAAGGGTCCCATTGTAGTTCTAACCTAACATTTTTTACTAAGCTCAATCCTTAAAGAAAAGACCTCACAATCACTCACAAATATGCTTGAAAGAAGTTTGGTTAATGGCAGAGAAATCTACTTGGACTAGCAAGAGGGGACATAGAAGGGAAAAACAAATCCCAAGTATGTGTATAGTATCCATGAAAACAGTTTCAATGCATAGGACATGATAATTCAATATTCAAATTATAGTTCTAGTGAATAGAGACTGAATTCAGATCATGCAAGTTTCATCAAGACAAGAGTATCAAGCAAAGAATTCCAAGCATGGTTGGAACTTCAATTCAAACTAGACCGTACATCAAAGGACTAACAACTTAGGCAATGAAGTATTTTCAAAAATTAACATCTGTCAAAGACAAACATCATGCTTCAAAATTTCGATTGCATGAAACCTCAATGCAAATGCAATTAGATGTAATCCTAAAGTGCAAGATGCAACTAGATGACCACTCAAAACTTTTAAAAATTTCGGAATGTTTTCAAAAATTTTAAATTTTTACACATATGAGAGATATACAAGAGAAACATGCTAAAATTTGAAAGAGAACTGTTAGTATCACACACTCCCCCACACTTAAGTTACATAGTCCTTGTGTAATCCACTGTGTAATGAAAGTGCAAGTGGAGCCAATATCCAACTAACAATTCAAAAACGAAGAGAAGAAGAGAAGAAGAAACATGCAAAGGTTTTGGAGAACACCTCAAGGTCTTGTAATGGAGGAGGAGTGGAAATGTTTCAAGGAATGGATTAGAATGGTGAATGGTTAAGAATAAAGCCTTCACTCCGTTAAAACCAGCAGTTTGCACCATATCTAGCAAGATCAAGGAGTCATATCGGCAGAAACATCTGATATCCGGCTTGATATAACATTCTTGGTTGTTTTAGCACTTTTTCGGAAATTTCAGTTTCTCTTTATCCAATGCACCAAATGACACGAAACCAAATTCAAATGAAACCTAACCGAAGTGGCTACAATGATGAGGAAGAACTCTGAGGCCTAGTAAGAACGGAAACATCTCATCCGAGCTCATCTTCAGTCAATATGGTCTTTCTTCTTTATCAGACGTCGGGCATGGTTGGTCGTTGTTGTGCTCAACAAGCCTGATGTCGGGCTCAAGGGTTTCTATGACCTTGGCACTATTGTTCGTCAGTCCTAATCAATTGTAGTATAGGTATGAGGTGTCAATTACTTGAGGATTATGAGATGCAAACAATGCGATAAGCTAAGCAAGGTTGGGGTTTTGATTGTGTAAGAACAAAATACAATAAAGAGAAAACAGAGCAATGCAACTAAACAAAGACTAAGCAAGATTAAACTTAAGCAAGTACTAAGCAAGATGATTACTGAAAGTGAGCAAGCAAGACACTAAACAAAGAAAGCGGTTTTAAGCAAATAATAAAAAGCAAGATCCAAGGTCCTAAGCAATAATGGTCATGTGGTTTTAAAGAGTGACTATGGGGATTTCTAACAAAGGCAAACATCAAGCATTCATAAGCAAGGAATTCTCAATATTGCAATCCTAAGCAAGGTATATAAGGAAAGATCTTCTCAGTGGCTAATAAGCTAGTCGAATTCAACAAGACTAGACTGTCAAACCCACTTTAATTATGAACATAAAGAACAGATCCATAAAGTCTAAGAGAAGTACTAATCAAGTAAACATCTCTAACCCAAGAAAGAATTCAGATCAACCTATCAATCTTTTGAACCGTATAGGGACCTATGTAGTTAACTCAACCAATAAAGAATATAGATTCAAGCTCACAATTGTGAAACCTAACAATGCTAAGCAATGAACAGGATTCAAACAAAAGCATGTTCATTCAATGCATACTATCTAGCCATCAAGCAAGAGTCTCAGAAAAAGCACTATCTAATCCTAAGCGAATCATCTAGCAAGGTGAACTATCACTTTTGTGTCACTGAACAAAGGAAATATAGACCAAGCCAAAGTATCAAGTAAAATAGGCGAATCATGCAAAGAACAAGACTTCAAACAATCAAGTGATATCATATGCATCTACAATACCATATTCAATTAAAAGGCAGAAGCTTTATGAACAATAATCACTTTTCAAGAAAAAGAAACAATAGAGAACAAAATAATCAAGCCTAATCACCCTTTAATCACATCTTAATCATCACCTTCCCTACTTAGAACTTCAAATCTAAGGTAAACTACTCACTAATCATGTTCAATCCCATTTGATTATAGTTAAATATGATTAGATGGTATTAAATGCAAAGATAATGAAACTAAAATACTAAGGTGTGAAAAAAGATAAATAAACAAGATTAAATTTAAACCTTAAAAATGCAAACTTGATAAAGAAAGATGAGGTTTAATACAAAGATGGCAAATCGCCCTTTTGTTGCTAAAGGATAAGAAAAGGTTTAGATCATGTAATGTGTCTTTAGATAATGTTTTGTGGCTTTTCTTTTATAGTAGAGAACCAAAATAAGGATAAAAACCCTAAAAACAAAAGTCATATCGGGGTTATACGGACTGTGTCTAGCTCGATGCACCACCCTGATATCGTTCGTGCAGCGCGTATCGGGTTGGGTAGCTCTCCCTACTCGATGCAGCACCTTGTCACAGACCAATGTCTTATAATCCACAAACCAGTCCTCTTCTTCACGCACCGGGGCTTGCATCGGGCATACTCCACAGAGGTTTTGCTTGATGCTTCTCTTCGATATGGGACCAATCTTTGCAAAGCTCCTTCTTTGGCATCTCTTCGAACATGAGCTTCTTCCATCTCCTCCTTTAAACTCCAAGAACCTCCAAAAATACCTGAAAAACATCACAAGTATGCATATGTATGCAATCCTAACCTATATGCATGCAATGGTTATTCTAAGTTCAAATGAGACTAAAATGCTAAACTAATATGTAAAAACAAGGGAAAATATGCATGAAATGCAGTCTAAAATGCCCTAATATAGCCATCTATCAACACCCCCACACTTAGCTTTTGCTTGCCCTCAAGCAAACAAACACTTAATATGGCGATGAGTTTTAAAATGGGAACTAATATCTCTAAAAGTGTTAACAATAAATCAAAATGAACTCTATGATCTTAATTCTTGAAACACTTAGCCACTTTCATGACAAAGCAAAAACAATCACAATGCTATCGACCTAGACATGCTCATCAAATCAAACAACCTTTTAACAACCATTAAAGCTCAAACCATGTATCATGATTAGGTAAATGCAAATGTGTCATTTGGACAAGGGACAAGCCTAAGTGAAATTAAAATGATTCCACTTATTAAAATGGTTTTGGATTTTCAAGGGTTCTCTCAAGGAAAACCATGGCTGTGCTTTGGCAAAAATTTATGGGTCAAAGCACATGTTACACATACGAAGGAAGATTCCCATCTACCCAAGACCCATAAAAAATGTTCCTAACTCTAGCTAAACAAATTAAACCCGCCTAAGCTACCCATTTTAAGAACATTAAACCCAATTAGAAACCGAAAACTCTTCTCTTTTAAGCTCTTTCGAGGACACTTCTTCTTTGATCTTCATGTGGTGGCGGTTTTCTCCTTTTAACTTTGGCGCCTTTTATTTGGTGATGCTTGTGTTTTTTTCGCCTTTGGCTTTTTGATTCACTTGCTTTGGATATCTTGCACCTATTTTTCTTCTTTGAACATAAGCCTTCATTGGTGGTGAACTTTGAACAGCCATTTCCACCATTGCTTGTGTCACACTCCTTTTCTGTTTGCCTTGCTTTCTTTTCTTATTTTCTTCTCTTTAAACCAAACCCAAAATCAATCCCAAACCATTCCCAAACTGCCTAGTCTATCTAACTTAAGACTGAGCTAGTTCTAAAATAAAAATACTTCCCTTGTAGTTCCATCCCAACACTTTTTACTAAGAAACAACCATGAAGGAAATATGCCTTACGAATTGCACACTATTAATGTTTTGGCTTGAAAGAAGGTTCAGTTAAGGGTGAGGAGATCTAAATGGCCCTTTTAAAGAGTGGCAAAAGAGGATATGAAGATCCAAATATTCTAAGGTAATCCATGACATAAATTGTAATCACTGGAATACTAGAAGGAAAAGCAAATGTTAATATTGAACACTCGGATTCAATAAACCCTTTATTAGAAATCACTTAAACAATCCAAGAGGACTTGCTTAATCAGTTTTACACAACCTTACACAATCTCCAAATATCTGTAACTTGTCACTGACCAATCCTAATTCTACCCTTACAGCTACAGCTGTGTTTGCTTAAGGGAGCACCGAAACTCTTCTTCCAAATCAAGAATGCTCTAACTCCTGTTTCTGTGTGTACCATAACCTAGTTACTAGTGTCACATATATATCCTCTCCTCGATGAGTCACACTTGCCATGTGATCGATGCTTCGTATATTATCCCAGAGCTGAATAAGGCAACTCCAATATCTTCTTTGATGTGCATGTATTCCTTTGTTGCAGTCATCCTTTCTTTGCGCCTTTTGCGTTCGACACACTCGCCAAGTGTTCCACGAATCTCCATCATACAATCTTCCCCTTTTTGCCTGAATGTGTCACCTCAAGCTACCTGTCATGTTAGTTCCAGCAACAAATAAACACGCAGCAAACATACACCATTCAAGAAAGCAAAACATCCAGAGATAGATTACTAATAAGTAGATTGTTCAGGGAAAGGCAAACGCAGTCCATAACAAAAAAAAACTAAGCCGAGATAGGTTCTTGAAGAAGAAAAAAAACATGCAAAAGCATAAAGTGTGATCATTGGGATATACACACAAAAACAGATATTGCCTATTATCTCAATCATCTCTTTCATACTCGTGTATTCCACCAAGTCCGTCATCAGGTTCCTCTCCTCCTTCACTCTCGTCATCTGAATCTTCTGGTGAGTTGTCATTCCTGAGTGACGCTAGGTTAGGATCATATCGATAAGCTCCTCCTGCTTGAGTGCACATATATGGCAAAAATACACAGTGGTCAAGTCTGATATCGGAGAAGTACCAACAGGAGAGAGAACACTTACCTTTGAGAGGCTGCTGGATTTTGCGGTCTGATTTGGACAGCTCCAAGAGATCAGCGGATAGAGATGGAACCCATTCCGGTTCCTTTCTGTCAGATCCACGCCCTGCCTTGGGATCCATTGTGATTTTGGTAGGGCCAATAAGTGGACTGTCACCTCGATGAGCTGGCACGATCCTCTAGAAGTTAAGCAGCTGGTGAATGAGATTCGGAAACGGGAGAACACGATTAACCGGAGCAGGATGCTTGGCTATGACAAGGATTTGATTGTAGACCAGTTGTACAAAGTTAAACTCTTTTGCCATCAGAAGTGCGTAGACAAAACGAAGGCTATCTTTCACCATTGTAGTCTTGTTTGTAGTAGGCATCCAGTTCCGACAGCAGATACGATTGCGAACTCCACACCTTTTAAAGAGATGACAAGACCAAAGGCCTTCCCAACCGAATCGATAGGTTTTTGTGAGTGCTTCAATGACATTGTTGAGTTCAGCTGACATCCAGTCTCCTTCAGGACCATCTTCAGGGAACAAAAACATCCAATTTATGACAGCAGGAGAGAACTCGTACATAAGACCCCTGACGTAGACATACTTTGACCCACATTGTGTTTCCAGATCACCGAGGTTCGCGTAGAGCTCCTTGATTACTGTGGGGCAGTAAGGCTCGACATCGAGAACAGTGTACATCATCCCAGTGCAGACAAGAACTTGTTTCACTAGAAGCAGCTTCCCATCATCCAAAGGAAAGTAAACGCCACCATGAAAAGAGCGAAGATCAAGCGACCGGTACCTGACTGCTGCAGCCTCGGACGAGAAATCACCACACGGAATTTGCCGAGGACGGTCAGAGAACTTAGTCGACCTTCGCCAGATGAGGAAGGCTTTGCGGTTTCCCGAATAGCGAGGTTCCAAGTCAAGAAACTCACCAACCCGGGGGTTACAGAAGTCGACTTGCTCTCCTCCTTTGTAGGCTATGTGGATTTTGTTGAGGTTACATGCGACGTGTCACCAAAGTGTCGATCTGAACTAGGTCTAGGCTAGAAGGATTTCCAGTGCAGCTCAACGTGATCCTTTCCCAGATAGTGGACGATCATCGAGCTTTCCCGGATCTGTAGTTCGGATTTCGAAGTTTGAGAAGGGCATCAGCTAGAGTCTCGTTGTCATCCGGGATGGATCTGCTGATCCGTGCAGATTCTGCTAGAGCCTGGCGGGCTTAGGACCGAGTATGGCGAGTGGGAAGCATGGTGACAAGAATAATGAGATTCAAAAGGCGATTGCTGAGATTTTTTCTTAACTGAGATAAAGAGACGGCTTGTGGCACATGAATTGTCAGCATATAATGAATAAGGAGCGGCAACCCTAACTTTCACTTTAAACCAACTAAGCCCACATTAGTGCACACAACAATTGGGCCATATTGGGCCAAAACAAGATTACCGGTAACAAGAATTTGATCTTTGACATTTATTTATGACTTTCAAACACAGATGACGAGCAAACTAAGACATAGACTTGAACTAGGACCCACAAAATTATGTAACAACATAGCAACACGAACAGCATGCAAGCCTAGAATCTTACTTAGCCATAGATTAGTGTTGTGGAAAAGGTTGTTCGGATGACAAGCGGATGACTATGTATTACACACACCAAAACAAATTTAGAGAAATCAATTTGCAAGCAAAGAATGTAGATAACTCTCAACCGAGATGCTGTGACATACTTGATCAATCTTTGTTCTTTGCAGTAACTTCGCATGAATGATCAGATAAGTGAACACAGTAAGTATGTGTGGACCAAGCTAGATGATTTTGGAACAAGAGAATTTTTCCATCCCCTCTTTTGTTTTTGTTTCTCGTACACAAGACTTAGTATATATCTAGATTAAGCTGATCATGACAGCTAAAAATGATGAATCGTGATTGTGACAGTAACCAGCTCCAGATTGAGTGTGAGTCATTTCAGATTGACTTTTTTTTTATTCAATATTAGATAGCTCTTTAGTCCACTCGTACCAGTATCCAATCCAATCAGTGATCAACGTAGTTTCAAAATATGGTTGCATCCTGATCCACGTTGAGTGTTTTTCTCACAGGACATCCACTTTTCTATCTTTCACTGGTGTAAACTGATCTGAACATAGATCGATTTGCCTGCAAAAGGATTTGGTTGGGAAGTGTATATAATGATGTAAGTACGATTAGCTCATGCGTTTTCGCACAACCTATCCTAGGGTCAGAGTTCACATAGACCCACAGACTTTCTGTGGTACATAAAGCTATTAAGAATCAAGCGGTTTAGTGAAGATATCAGCTAGGTGATTTTCAGATACTACATGCTTAATAATGACAAGTTTCTCTTCAACAAGTTCTCTAACAAAATGATGTCTAATGTCAAAATTCTTGGTGCGAGAGTGTTGCACAGGATTTTTAGATATGTCAATAGCACTTTTGTTATCGCAGTGAACAGTCATGGGATCAGAGTACATACCATAATTAGCAAACATTTGCTTCATCCATAGTAGTTCCGTGCAGCAGCTGCCAAGTGCTACATACTCTGCTTCCGCCGGTGATAATGAGACACAGTTTTGCTTTTTGCTATGCCAGGAGATCATGTTATTACCAAGAAAGAAGCATCCTCCAGATGTGCTCTTGCGGTAATCTAAGCAACCTGCCCAATCTGCATCACAGAAATCTGCAAGATTCTCATTAGTCTCCTTCGTATAGTATATACCAAGATCTAGAGTACCTTTGACATATTTTATAATGCGTTTCACTGCATTCAAATGAGACATTCGTGGAGATGCTTGATATCTTGCACATAGACCCACACTCAGACACAAGTCAGATCTGTTGGCTGTGAGATAGAGCAGGCTTCCGATCATAGCTTTGTAGAGCTTCTCATCCACTTTTTCCCAATCTGAGTCCTTAAACAGTTTGTTGGTGGTACTCTTAGGTGTTGTTGCCACTTTGCTTGTTTGCATGTCGAATCTCTTGACTAGATTTTTTGCATACGTTGACTAAGACACAAAGATCCCTACTGAAGTCTGTTTCACTTGTAAACCCAAAAAACATTTGAGTTCCCTTACCATACTCATCTCAAACTCCTTAGTCATGGTTGTCCCAAACTGTTTCACGAGTTTATCGATGGTGCTCCCAAATATGATATCATCAACATACATTTGAACAATGAGGATGTCCTTATCTATGTATTGAATGAAGAGAGTCTAATCCACACTACCCCACAGAAAGTTAGCCCCCAACAGAAACTGAGTAAGCCGTTCATACCAAGCTCTAGGAGCCTGTTTGAGACCATACATGGCCCTCTTCCGTTTCTAAATATGATCAGGAAATTGTGGATCTTCAAATCCTCTAGGATGAGCAACATAGACTTCTTCTTGAAGTAAACCATTCAAAAATACACTTTTCACATCCATCTAAAGTAGCTTGATATTTAGATGGTAAGCTATGCCAAAAAGCAAACGAATGGATTCAAGTCGAGCCACAGGAGCAAACGTCTCATCGAAATCGATTCCCTCGATTTGAGAGTATCCCTGAGCGACTAATCTGGCTTTGTTTCTCACTACATTTCCTTCTTCATCAATCTTTTTCTTGTATATCCACTTGGTTCCAACCACATTGACGTTCTTTGGGACAGGTACCGGTTCCTAACTTCTAATCGCCAAAATTGTTCTAGCTCTTCATGCATCGCAGAGACCCAGAACTCGTCATTCAAACCTTCCATGATGTTTTTAGGCTCGATGAAGGAGATGAAGCAGTTTTGCTTGACCATCTCTGTTAGGAAACACGCCAGTTTGACCATTTGCTTGAAGTCAATCTCTTTTCCCCAAGTCTGTCTTCCATCCAATATGCCTGCAAACACATGATCTAGCGAGTGATTCTTAGGTACTTTTACTTGCTCAGCCAGTGGAGGATTAAGTACTTCTCATGAGGCTCCTGAACTGCGTGAGATATTTTCTTCAGCAGTCAAATCGTTTTCCGAGTTGATTGTCTCAACACTAGTATTTTCAGTTGTTACTGCACTTTCTGAGTCAACTTCCTCCAATTGATAACAAGTCTTGTTTTCAAAGACCACATTAACAGACTCATGAATCATCTTTGTTATGTGATTGTATACGCTGAAAGACATATTGTGCGTTGAGTATCCAAGGAAAACCCCCACATCACTCCTAGAATCAAACTTGCCAAATTGATCATTCTCATTGAGTATGTAACAAACACACCCAAAAATATGAAAGTAACTTAGGTTTGGAGTTTCGCCTTTCCATATCTCGTACGGTGTGGTGTTAGTCCCTGGTCTGACATAGACTATGTTGATAATGTAGGAAGCTGTATTGATAGCCTCTGCCCAAAATCTTGTTGCCACTTTGTTCTGATGAAGCATAGCTCTAGCCATTTGTTGTAGTGTTCGATTTTTCCTCTCTACGACCCCATTCTGCTGAGGAGTCTGTGGTGCTGAGTATTGATGTCTGATTCCTTGACTGTTACAGAACTGATCAAACGCAGCACTCTGAAACTCACCTCCATGATCACTTCTGATCTGAACAATATCTCCCTTCTCAGTCTTGAGCTGAAGTGCTAGGATCTTGAAGCTTTCAGCCGCTTCAGATTTTTCTCTCAAGAATCTAACCCACGTGAACCTGGAAAAGTCGTCTACTAGAACAAAAATGTACTTCCTACCGGCTATGCTTTCTATCTGAATTGGCCCTATCAGATCCATATGAACCAGATCAGGAACCTTTTTAGTTCGAATCTCACTCAGGGCTTTGTGTTCGACTTTTACTTGCTTCTCTCTGCTACATGCTTGACAGACTGTGTCAGATGGTTATTCAAGCTTTGTATGCCTCTGACAATCTCTGCTTTGACTATCTTGCTCTGTCCGTGCACATTCATGTGTCCGAGTCGTTTGTGCCACAGATCAAGTTGAGATTCTTTCACAGTCATACACTGATTAGATCTACTCCATATGTAACAGTTGTTGTCAGATCTTATACTCCTCAGTACGATGTTCCCTTTAACATCCATGGCATGGCACTTAGCACGAGTAAAGATAACTTTATGTCCTTCATCACACAGCTAGCTAATACTGATCAAATTTGCCATAAAGCCTTCAACGAAACAGACATTGATTAGCTGAGGTTTGTCCTCTCTATTCATGTTTCCGACACCGTTAATCATGCATTTACCTCCATCACCAAAGGTAACTTTACCACCTCTAACAGAGTTGAAAGTGTCAAGTACACCTCGACTTCCAGTCATATATCTCGAGCATCCGCTATCAAAGTACCATGGATTTGAACCTTGCATATCCATTGACATGTATGCAACATTGGTTTCCAGCGGTTGAACACTGTCGAGTACTTGAACTGTTCTGAGATGTTGAATCTGAGAGAAGTTACACACTAGGGTCTCAGTTGGTTCATGCTCCTTCACTAGAACATTATTTAGATCACTTTTCACCACCCAGACTTTTCTGAAACAACTGGGTTCATGATAGCACTGGTTCTGCTTCCAAGCCTTGATCACTCTGTTTCGCTTCATGAACCGATGTCATTCACTTCTCAGATGACCTTGCTGATTGTAGAAGTAACATCTTCTATCTGCTGTCTTTTTGTTTATTCGATGCACAGGCTTGAAGTTCCCCTGATGAGTAGATTTCATCTCATTCACAACCCTTTCTTTACTTGATTCTCCATTCGAAGATGATACCAGTACGAAATTTAACAGTTTGGACTGAGGTGTGTGTGTGTTACACATGCCCTACCAGTGTAACCAAGACCCCAATTCGTTCTTGGAGGTTGTCCCACAGACAAAATCTTGTCTAAATTTTTGGTGCCTATATTTAGCATGCATATCTTCTTCTGATTGTCATTCAGTTCTTAAAGCAGAGTCTTCGCTTTCTCCTCCTCTTTTGAGCACTCTGCCATGATACGCTAAACATTGACGTCCAGAATCCTATTTCTTTCCCTTTCACTTTGCAGCTCTCTCTTGAGTGTTTCTGTTTCAGCCTCAAACCCATCCTCAATTTTAGCTCCATTCGCATCATACTTCTTCTCATCTGACTCATTGACTGCATCTTTTTCACATTCAAGAATGTTTAGTTGAGCCTTCATCATGGCTAGCTCTTTGATGACTTGCAAATTCTTATTACTCAAGGCCACATTTCTGTTATACAGATCACTGTATTCTTGAGTGAGATCAAAACCTTCCTCATCATCAGTTTCAGATTCGAGTTTTTCTTCAGAGTCATTATCAATCACTTTTTCTTGAGATGTGCAAGTAACAAAGTTAAGCATAAGTTCCTGGTTTGATCCATCACTCACTTCTGAGTCGCTATCACTGAACACAACTAGTGACTATTCTTTGTCTCTTGAAGTACTAGGACAC
The DNA here is from genome assembly GCA_911865555.2 of Thlaspi arvense. Lineage (NCBI taxonomy): Eukaryota > Viridiplantae > Streptophyta > Magnoliopsida > Brassicales > Brassicaceae > Thlaspi > Thlaspi arvense. The sequence goes on from OU466860.2 coordinate 22,310,031, forward strand.
TCAGCTTTTGTATGACCAAAGCCTCAACATTCCACACATTTCAACTCCTTTCTCTTCGCAAGTGGGCACTCGTTTCTGAAATGTCCAAACCCTTCACATTCGTGGCATTGTAGATCTTTCTTCCTTCCCGATCGTTCACCATCATACTTATGTCCTGTGTGACTCAAATCTTCGATCCTTTCTGAACATTTTGTTTTGACCTTTCTCAACTCGTTTCAACATTTTGTTGAAGATTCAGGCCATAAGACTCAGATTCTCTTCAATTTGTTGCACTCTGGCATCATCGTTTTCAGCTGTGAAGGCTATTCCTTTTTGATGATCTGGTTCCTCGACTGCGGCTTTCATTTCTCCTGCCTTAAGCATCCCACACAGTTTTTCAAACTTCATATCATCAGTATTAATGGAGTACTTCAGAACTGCCTTATGTGCTGCATACTTGGGGGGAAGACACCGCAACAGCTTCTTTACCAACTTCTTCTCTTTATATTTTTTCCCTAGTACGGAAGCCTCATTTGCAATTGTGCTGATCTTTCCAGTGAAGCTCGCTATAGACTCATCTTTGGACATTCTGAGGTTTTCAAATTGAGATGCAAGGTGATCGATTCGAGACCTTCTGACACTTGTGTCTCCTTCAAAGTTATTAACGAGTGTATCCCAAGCCTCATTAGCCGACTCACATCCTTGTATAATCTTGAACTGATCTAGGTCCACTGCAGCAAAGATGGTAGACATGGCTTTAGAGTGGAATTTTGATGCATTCTTGTCAACTTCTGTCCAACGATCCTTTAGTTTGAGCTTTACTACTGTCTTTAGGGAAACTGTCTTGTCTTCAGACTTTTCTTCCACCAGTATGGTCGGAGCTTCCCATCATTCGACCACGGCTGTCCAAGCATCTTCATCTATTCCTCGGATGATGTGGCGCATCCTAGCTTTCCAGTGCCCAAAGTTTCCAACATCGAGCATGACAGGTTTCTGAACAGCAATGAGCTCCTTCATCGTTTCCATGATTTCCACAAGATATCAACCTGTAAGCTAGATCTGCTGATCCAGGAGGTGACTCGCTCTGATACCAAATATAATCACTGGAATACTAGAAGTATAAGCAAATGTAAATAACGAACACTCGGATTCAATAAACTCTTTATTAGAAATCATTTAAACAATCCAAGAGGACTTGCTTAATCAGTTTTATACAACCTAACACAATCTCCAAAGATCTGTAACTTGTCACTGACCAATTCATAATTCTACCCACACAGTTACAGCTGTGTTTGCTCAAAAGAGCACTTAAACTCTTCATCCAAATCAAGAGTGCTCTAACCCCCGTTTCTGTGTGTACCCTAACCTAGTTACTAGTGTCACGTATATATCCTCTCCTCGATGAGTCACACTTGCCATGTGATCGATGCTTCGTATATTACCTCATAGCTGAATAAGGCAACTCCAATATCTTCTTTGATGTGCACATATTCCCTTGTTGCAGTCATCCTTTCTTTGCGCCTTATGTGTTTGGCACACTCGCCAAGTGTTTCACGAATCTCCATCTTACATAAATCACAAATACAAATTAGGTTCCACTTAAACAAAGGTTGAAATCGTTTCAGAACATGCTTCAGTTTCAAACAAAGCTAAAAAAATTGCAAATTCCAAAAGTAGTTCAGCTTTATTTCTAGTTCAACATCAAATGCATCAAAGGATTAAAAACAAGAGCTTCATTTTAGAAACTACTAGCATTAACAAATATGAACTATCATTGTTCCCAATTTAAACAAACTCTTTTTGTGAAGCAATTTTCGAAAAGTTTTCAATTTTTTTTTTAATTTTTTTCTATGTCTTAGATGCTATGCAAATGTGATGCATGATTTCTAATCTATGATTCAAATGCAATGTGCAAACATCAGTTCATCATACACTCCCCCCCCCCACCCCCCACCCACACTTAAATTACACAGGCTATGTGTAATAAAATTGGTGAGAAGAGTGGTCATAATAAACCAAGAAAGCAATCTCATAAAATAAAATAAAATGTGTCGTATTTACAATGGTTTAGAATAGTGTACCTTACTTTAGGTGGAGGAATTATGAGAGGCTGAGCTCTCTATGACATGAGAAGAAGAGGCTTCTTCTTCTGATGGAGTTTCTTGTCTAGCCCTTCTCTTCCTTCCTTTGCACTTCCTGGTTGTGACATGAGAGGAGTGTCGCGCCGGTTCAGCTACATGTGATCGTGGCCGCTCATTGATATGAAAGGAGTGTCTCTCTTGAACCACATAATCAGGTTCATCCTCAGACATGTTGTCATCAGCTGATCCTCCTCCTTGTGGCTCTGTTTGAACAACTTGATCAGCCTTCTTTATTGTTGAAGATCCTCCCAACTTCTTCTTTAGCTTCTTCACCTTCTTCTTTAGAGAATCCACTGATTTCTTGCTAGCCTTAACTGATTTCAGCAAGCTTCTGATTGCCTTATCCTGGAAGTTATTCCACCTCTAAAGAAGTCTAATATGCTCATGAGCAACTCTTTAAGCTTCAGATCTGAAAATCACATTATAAGGGTCAAATGCATAAGGGCGGCTGTCATTGTCTTCATTTTCAAGCGCCTTTTGTCCTTGATGCTGAACCTCTTGTTCTTGATGTTCCTCTTCAATATCCTCTTCCACATCTAAATCTTTAATTGTGCTCATGTTCCAGACTTTGATGGGCCTCATCAATGGCGGGTCAATCTTGGGATCATAGAGCTCATCTTCAGTTGGCATAAAACAGAGGTTCTCATAGGAGGTGAAATTTGTAAGACGCCTCTGCGGTATTAGGATCTTCTTTTTTTGGTCTTCCAGCTCAAACTGATAAGCAAAACCACTTTCTGAGAGATAGCCAATCTTAGTGAGGTAGGAAAAATCAATAAATATCATGCTCACATCAAGTGATCCAAGCTCAATGCCAGCGCTAAGAAAGATGGGTGTAATCAAGCCTGCAATGGCTATCTTAGGCTTCTTCTCCTTGGTGTTGAAAGCCCACTGTTGGCATGCAAGGAACTGCTTCATAAGTATTTTAATTATCTCAACTCCTAGACGCTCTCCATTTTTATCATGCCATGCCTTGTCTCCTTCATGATGTTCTTTAAGTCATTAACTAGTAAGCCCATCTCTTCTTCCTTCACCATGTTTTGCTCTTTTATGTAGAAGACTGTGCTGGTGATGACTCTATGAACATTTTTGATTGCTGGATGGCGGAAGTTTGCAATTCTGAGATGACCAGCCTTGTAAGCATCATTCGCTATCTCCTCCCAACCATGCTTGAGCTCATTGTGTTTGAAGCTCATAGCTTCTGCTCTTGAACTTTGATAAAAGCCAAATATCTCCTCTAGCTGAGTGAAACCTATAGTGTACCATGGTTTATTGGCTCTGAATTTGATGAACCCATTGCCAATGTTATCTTCTCCCTCATCATACTCCTCATCAAACTTATAGAAGTAGACCTTAATGCTTGCAAGGAATTCACAAGAGAGCTTCTTATATGTAGGATACCCAAGACTAGCAAACTTCTGATGCCCAATGTTGCTTAACAGCTCATCCACTTCAGTCTTGATTCCTAATTCATGCAACAGAACATGGCAATCATATCTTGTTGGAGCAAAGTCCACTCTCCTTATCAGCTTCATTTAGTCTTTAAGCTTAGGTGCTGCATCAGGAATTTTCTCTTCTTCTACTACTGGTCTTTTACCCTCTGCTCTATCTCTTGCATGTGCACTTGAGTCCAAAATTTCCTCATTTCCGCCACTGCTCGACATAGTACTCGAAAGCACAAAGCTTGAAGAAAAAATTAGTGCTTTATTCCGTTAGAGCAGTGTGCAGATAAATATTTCTCAAACCTCAATCATGCACAGGAAAATTCTTTCAAATTTCACATTAAATGCTAACACACAGACACGAATTTAGAAAAAAGTTTCAGCTCAAAAGGTTTAACCCAATGAAAATTAAAAATCAAGAGGCAACAAGCAGCGAATTAAACAAATTTCAAGCATACACAGCAACAACTGTATCTTCTCTCCACCAAATGATAAATATGTATTAGATTCAACATTGTTACTCAAATAAGAAGCATTTAAATAGCAAGTACGATAGAAAAACAATATCATGCCTAGACTTCACCAAAATCTAAACAATATATCAAATTAAGAACAAAATGAGCATTTCCCAACCACTTTGACCATAAATCATCAAAGAGAGATGTAACAATGGTGATGAACAGACAAAACACAATCTCAATCTCAATCACACAAAAACTTGAATCTTTCAACAACTTTGATAAAATGCTGAGAGAGAATGCAGGAGATAAGAAAAAAATGTTTTGCTGGAATAAGAGAGATCTTTTTGTCGATAAAGATGTGTGGAGAGAGATGAGATAATGTAGCTACTCTTAAAGAGATAAAATGAGAAAATCTAATAAAAAATGCAAGAAAACTTTTTTTTTTCAAAATTCAAAAATTGTTAGGAGGCGGAAAGAAATATTATTTTACCTCTAGCAAGGTCTACAAAAAGGTTTTAATCTATTTACCGATGCAAAAATTCAAAAATTTGTTTACACGGGTCATATCCAGCAAAACACACGATGTGTACCATATCGGGAATGTGTGGTCCTGTGTCTCGGTGATCATGCTCCTCTGCCTCAGGAATACAGTCAACTTCTCCTATGGGACATCTTGCATCGAGCTGAATCAGAAAGAATACTGCTCAATGTTGTTGCTTATGTAAGGGAGACGCTTCCGCTTGCACGATTCTTCTAGTGGGCAGTGCATGGCATAGTCCGGATACTCGTACTTGCTCGGCGAAATGATGAACTCCTCGGCGAAAAACATCTTTGTGGCATGCATTGAGCAAAAATATAGGTGTTTTGCTCGATGTTGCACATTGATGTGAGTCTTCTCGCATTCAGATGGGATGTTCGTCGGTGGTCCACGTACTCGCTATAGTCCTTTGAATGAATCATTCAATGGTCTTTGTATCAGGCAAAACTAAGGTGTTTTGCTCGATGTTGGTCCTCAATGCAATCTCCATTGGGCTTCAACGTCGCTGTACGGACTGGCATCTCGATGTATGGTCGGGGTGATTGTATCGAGCAAGAATTCACGAGGCTCTGCTCGATCTAGCATCCAGATATGATCTCCACCGTACTTTTTGTTTGGTGCATGACTCCTTCCTCCTCGGTCTACGGAATGGGGCTCGAGGAGTGACTACATCGAGCAAGGCTTTGGAGGTTTTGCTGGATGTAATACCCCGATACCATCACCCTCGTGCAATCTCCTTAGTGTACGGACTTGATATTCCCCGGTATAAACTGTATCGGGCAGCAATGATAGAAACAAAATCTTTTTTCTTTGGCCTTTGAACAACCCTACACAGCTTGGCCTGTTCTTTGACCTCTAAAACACTGAATAAAAACATCAATAATAAAAAGAGTGCATATATTTACAAAGATAGTCATGGAAATACCTCCCAAGTGTGCTTGTTTTAAGTCATTAAGCTTGACTTTGATAGTTGGAGACTTAGTAGGAAGAAGTTGATGGAGCTGAAACCTAAGTACCAACTGATAGCAGCTTCTTCTTATGACGAGCTGACTTCTTTGTTCACCTTTTCTTGACACTTTGTGTGATCAAATGTTTCTCTTCCTTGGTGATCAAAACCTCTTCTTCTTTCAAACTAACCTCATGCTTCACCTCAGTGTCAAGCTTCTCCTCTGGCTCATCAGGAATAGTGTCTCTCACTAGCATGCTCTTTGTGAAGCTTATATCATGCATGCTCCACACGCTCTGGAAGTTGCTGGTGTTTACTCTCTTCCTCAACAATGGCTCCACAAAATGCAATAGAAGGTGACACAATCTTTTAGACCTTAAACTCATCAACATTTTTCAGAATACCAGAGCTTCTCTTGAAGTCTACTTTAGCGCCAACTGTAGCCAAGAAAGATATTCCTAGAGAAGTGGTACCTCTCATTAATATTTGTTCTCCTCAACCACAAAATATGTTGGTATTAAGCAATTACCAATCTTCAAATTGAAATCCTACACCATCCCTAGTGGGCGCCTTGAAGTGTTATCCACAAATTTGATAGATGCCTTGCAAGGCTTCAGCTCTTTGATTCCCAAAGTCTGACTCATGTGGAGAGACATCACATTTACTGTAGAACCTGAATCACACAAGGCTTCAACTTTGTCTAACATGTCAAGCTCACAAGAAATCAAGTACTTTCCACGAGTAAACAGCTAGCTCAAGGTTTTCAGCTCCTTGCTTCTCTTCAAATTAGCTCCCATGTTCTCAAGTATTAGCTCCACAACCTCTAGCTTGTCAAATACTTCTTTCAGAAACCTGATTTGATCCTTTACGTCAAGCAATGTGGTACCATGAGAAAGTTTTATGCCAGCATCTTCTATATCCTTTCTGAACTGAGTAGACTGCTCTTTGAGCCTTTGTAAATTGCTTTGTGGGATAAGGAATTGGTGGTTTGAAGGCTTGAATTTCACATCTTTACCCTTCTCATTGTTGCTTGAAGAAGTCCCTACTTGGCGTTCATACAGCTCTTTGAGGTCTTCAGGACTGTCCTTGGCATAAACCATTAAAGCTTGGTACTCTTCTACAAGCTCCTTATCAGCTTCACTAAGCTCTGCTTTATCTTCTTCTTTAGTTGCAACCAAGGCTTTCTCAGCCTCTTCCTTCTTAGCCGCTTCTTTTTCAAGTATATCCTTCTCTAAGGCAAGCTCTTTTTCTCTGTCCAAACTTTGAAGAAACTGCTCACCAATGTCTACATCTCTTGTTCATCAATGGTAATGTTTAAGACATCCCCCCTCCTTACACTTAGACTCCTCCATGTCCCTATGGAGTAACAACTCTTGTAGCATAAAACCAAGATCTTCCAATGAAGCATCTTCATCATCACTCATCTTTTCATCCTCTTCGGCATTCAAATGACAGAATTCTTTAGGATTGGTTCTGAAGCTTTGAAGATGAAGCTCCTTTGCTCTCTAGAGACTTAACCCTTTGTTTTAAAGCATCAAGCTTTCCATTCAAATCACAAGTTTTAGCATCAATCTTGTTGTGCATTTCAGCAAACTTCTTGTGCAGCTCTATTGTGATGTTGGCTTGACCATTCTTAAGTTGTTGCAGCATCTGCTTTATCTCACCATCTGGTGCACTAGAGGATCCTTGTGCATTGCCAAAACTTGGTGGCGCAAAAGCTGGTCTAGCCTGAAAGTTAGGCTGCTGAAATCCTCCTTGAAATGGTGGTCTTCAAGCCAAGTTTTGCTGTTGGTTGAAAGGGACAAAAGGCTTGTTTCCTTGGCCCTGTTGAGGGCCTTGTGATGGATAGATCTGATCGTGTGGATTGGCCACATTGGTGCTTCTATAAGAGAAGTTAGGATAATTTCTGTAATTATTGAAGCCTCCTCCTTGTTGATTCATGTAGAAAGTTTCTTCCTCGATAATTGTCCCATCTTCTCCTTGTGTAGCATCAGATTTACCTACATAGCTCACATTCTTGAAAGACACATTCAAAAAATTATCAATCTTGTCATTCAAAGCTTTGATATCCTTCTTTGTACTCTCACTTTCAGTGCTTCCAACAACTCTTGATGTTCTGTCATACTCTTCACCATAATTTCCATCAGATAAAGCCGGATTCTACACCAAAGCAAGACCATCATCCACTGTGTTGCCCATGAAGTTCCCATTAGAGGCTGTATCCAAAAGCATTCTATACATTGGAGTAACACCTCTATATAGCTTAGACAGAAAATTTTCATTTGTGAATCCATGGTGAGGGCACTGCAATGTGTAAGACTCAAAGCACTCCCATCCTTCAACAATTGTCTCATTCCCATGTTGTGGAAAGCTGCTGATTGTATTTCTGAGCTTTGCTGTTCTTGTTGAGCTAAAGAAGCTGTTGAGGAATGCAGTCTTGCATTCATTCCAAATGGAGATTGATCTTGCAGTTCATAGGAATGAGGTTATTAGAGAAATAACAAGGTTATGCAACTGAAGTTTGATAAGTATTGGGAAGAGTACAGTGATATTCTTGCAAGGTTTTCTCCCACTGCAGTTCTTTATCTCCTAAGCTGAAAGGGAACAAGCGCAGCTTCAAAGCATCTTCAGATATGCCTTGTATCTTCATTGGGTATGAAATCTGTTTCCATGCACCATGTTGATTAACCCAAGCTTGATTTCAAAGTGACTTTGTCCACAGCTGGAGCATTAATCCCATTGCGGTTATGGTATGGATCATGCACATCATTGGCTCCTATAGGCCTTTGAATTCTTGGTGCATGAACTGGTGCTCTTAAGACTTGAACTCCAGCCGCTTAGTTCATTGCTTCTTGAACCTCATCTATGTGTGCAACAGCTTGTGGCATTGGTGCTTGTCCAATAATAACAATGTGTTGTAACTGAGCTTCCTGCTATGCCATTCTCTGCTCTTCTAACTCCTGAACTCTCTGTCTTACAGCCCTTCTTCTAACCCCATGCTCTAGATGATGGATATTGTCTATCGGAGGGGTTAAATTAGTTGAGCCTTTGGACCTCAAATTCATGCAAGTACCTGAAAAAACAGAGCAATGAAAACAGAGCTAATTAGTAACTTAAAAGAGAAAAACTTAGACTAATAGCAATGTCAAACTCAAAGAATCCACAAGGGCAATGGCACCAATTTGAAACTAGGGTTTTGACGCTCTTGAAACTGATGTTCCTCGGTCCTAATCAGTTGTAGTATAGGTATGAGGTGTCAATCAATTGTGGATTATGAGATGCAAACAATGACATAAGCTAAGCAAGATTGGGGTTTGCATTGTGTAAGAACCAGTCTAACAACCTAGAAATGCAATAAAGAGAAAACAGAGCAACGCAACTAACCAAAAGCTAAGGAAGATTAAACTAAAGCAAGTACTAAGCAAGATGATTACTGAAAGTAAGTAAGCATGACACTAAGCAAAGAAAACGATTTCAATGAAATAATAAAAAAACAAGATCCAAGGTCCTAAGCAATAATGAATAAGTGGTTTTCAAGAGTGACAATGGGGATTTCTAACAAAGGAAAACATCATGCATTCATAAGCAAGCAATTCTCAATATTACAATCCTAAGCAAGGTATATAAGGAAAGATCTTCTTAGTGGCTAATAAGCTAATCCAATTCAACAAGAGTAGAGTGTCAAACACATTTTTGATGGTGTATTCTCTAATCAAAAGCATAAAAACCAGAACCATAGAGTTTACGAGAAGTACTAGTCAAGTAAACATCGCTCACCCAAGCAAGAATTCAGACCAACCTAACTCAACCAATAAATAATATAGATTCAAGCTCACAACTGTGAAACCTAACAATGCTAAGCAATGAACAGGATTCAGACAAAAGCATGTTCTTTCAATGCATACTATCTAACCATCAAGCAAGAGTCTCATAGCAAGCACTATCTAGCCCTAAGCGAATCATCTAGCATGGTGAACTGTCACTTTGGTATCATTGAACAAAAGAAACATAGACCAAGCTAAACCATCAAGCAAAAGAGGTGAATCATGCAAAGAACAAGAGTTCAAACCATCAAGTGAATTATTACAATTAACAATACCAATGTCGACCAAGGATATCGACCATCAAACTCGACAACCTCCCTTTTGAAAGTTCATTTAATTACAAGTTTGCGACTCCACTGAGGATCCTAGAAACACATAAAATCCCTTATTTTTGGGATCACCCTATTATCCATCAGTTTCTGTCCCTTTTTGTTAAGAATCAGAATTTGTTGTTTGAATATTTGTTTGACTTCAATAAGATTTTGCATTTGTTTACCCTGATCATGATTAACCATCTTTATAGATTTGATGGTTTTCATACTGATTAGTGAGTAGTCTTTTTAGGAATTTGAGATGGGTTAGATTTAGGGAATTTGATGCTTGATTCATGATGTCTTAGTGTTAATTCTTCCATTTCCTTTCTTATTTACTCTTTTTAATGCCTGATTAGTCTTAGCTAAGTTGATTAGGATCATAGGCTCCATTTATGCCCACCAAGTGTTTGTTGAAATGCTTGAATTGCAAAGTAGGAGAATTGCTTAATCTAGCTCAAGGGATTGACTGTGTAGGGACTAGTTTGGCCATATAGGATTGAATATTTATCTTAATCCTTGTTGTTTGCCATTTCACTAATACGAATTAGTTTTTGACTTGATGATTAGCAAAGTGATTAGTAGCAAGGGATTAGATTAGTTATATAAATGAATTATATGCATAAGGAGTAGCATTGTGTGAGTTTGTAAGCATAATGGATTGAGTAAAGAGTTCCCTAATGTCAATTATCCCATCTTAGATCCTGTCTTTTCCTTGTTCTTGGTTAATTTCGAAATTGCCTTAGTATTTGCTCATGTCTTGCTTCGTTTTGATCTTTTGCTTGTTGCTTACTCTTGTCAAGTGTTTGCTTCATGTTTGCTTTGTTCCTTTAGGTTGTTAGACAATTAAATCTTCTTGTTTAGCTTGAATTAAGACCTTTACTGCATTCTTACTGTTTTAAACATCCCTTTTTAGATTGACACTTACCTACTACAATGATATAAGTATATGTGAGAATTGAAATAGGTCAAACTCCTACATTAATTTGGCGCCACTGCCAATAGGGGATTGATTTGATCAGTAGTATTTGTAGAGATCTTGAGATCAAGCTCTTTTATTTTCGTTTAGCTACTTTCTTTGATCTAGAATTTCTTTTCTAAGTACAAAAACACTTGCTCTTAAGTGTTTACAACTGCAACTGAAGTGCGAGGTCAAAGATTTTTAATTCTCAGCAGCTCACATCAGCTTTTGAAGCATGGAAGAACATCCATATGATGTGGGTTTTGGTCTTCAAGCTCCACAAGGGATTCAAGGCTTTCAAGGTCAACATGGTTTAGAATGACCTTGGGGTATAAGAGACTAAAGGCCGACAGGACAAATAGGTGCTGGAGCATCTAGTTATGCCTCAAGACAAGGTATCCTTCCTCCTATGGAGACTCATAACTATGAGATACAGAGCCGTATGATTACTATGGTACAGGACAGGAATTTTTTTGGGTTACCTAATCAAGATTGTCTCTAGCATTTGGACCACTTTGAGAGAATTTGTGCTATAACAAAGCTTAGTAGAGTTTCAGATGATGGATTCAGGCTTATATTGTTTCCATTCTCTCTTGTTGATAGAGCTCAAATGTGGGAAAAGTCCTTACCACAAGGAAGCATCACTTTTTGGGAGCAATGCAAAGGATCTTTTCTCAACAAGTTCTTATCTACTTCTAGGACTACTAGATTCAAGAATGAGATATCTAACTTCAAACAATGGTCAAATGAGAGTTTTGGAGACACTTGGGAAAGGTTTAGAAGCTTCACTCAGTACTGCCCTCATCATGGCTTCACAAATGTGATGCTTCTCTCAACCTCTATTGAGGTGTCCTTTTACACACAGCTAGTAATGGTTATTTCCTTGGAAAGGATGTTGATGAAGGTTAGCTATCGGTAGAAACATGGCAATGAGTAATTGGGATTATGTTGATGACTTTGAAGAGCATGCAAAGGCAGTTGAAGGGAAGTTGGAAACAACAGTTAAGAGATGAAAGTTTTGCAAGAAAGAATAGATATGTTGCTTGATCGAGCCAAGAAACCTCTGCACTTTGTTGGTAAAAATGGTCAAAACCAAGAAAAGGAAGTGAACTTTGTCCATAGCTAAGGTGATTACAACAAACACCATCCTTACAGCTATGGTACATCTCACCACCAATACAATGGACACTCTACATTTCAGAACCATCAAGGTTCTTCATCGCAACAACATGGCACCCATAACCAACCGCTAGGGAACATAATACCTCCCTATAATCCTATGCAAACTGACTTGGCACCTCAACAACAACTAAACAGTCAGCCATTTCAAGGGTTGGACATCAAGCAGCTGCTCTTTCAAATGCAATAAGCTCAAACTCCTGAAATCCAAAAGAGTATAAATCTGAGTATGGTTGATATCCATAACAAGCTGGATTCGTACACCACCAAGTTCCAATCCCAACTAGAGTCCTTGACTATGCAGCTGGTTAAACAAGAGACCAATGCTCAGCTAATTACTTTTAAGAGGCCCTTAGAGTATTGTTATGGTATCTCCACTACTTCCCTAACTACTCAAGAGGAGAATGAGAAATCAATTACTGAGATTGAAAGCCTTATATATGGCCATGACTGTCTCCCTATAACCCCAAAGGTGACACCTTCTATCATCATTGAGGACATTTAAGCTCTAGGTCTGGGGGAGGAACTTGGAAAATCAGTAAAGGTTTTAGAGACGAAGAAGGTAGCTGTCTATATGGGTGTCTCAAAGGAAGAAGAGGCTATCCCAAAGAAAGATATAAAAGTAAGAGATAATGAAGTGGTGATAATAATGAAGGTCCAAGGAATAGAAAATCCAAAGAAGTGGTTCAAGAGAAGCCTAAAGAGACACATAAGAAGATAATAAAGGGACCAAGATACATTCTTACACCTTAAAAGCCTCCAATACCAATTTCTGAAAAGTTCAAGAAGCATTTAGTTGCCAAGTATAAGGGTCTCTTTGATGAGCTGATGAAGAAAATTGAAGAAAGCCATTTGATTAGATGAAGCAACAGAGAAGATGTCTCCAGCCTTTTTACCTATTAAGAAAACTTGTCTTGCAATGTTGAAAGAAAAGAAGATTGGGGAAGATATGACTGCTAAAGAAGAGACTCCCACTGAGGATGAAGAAACCCAAAGTACAAAGCTTGAAGATCCTGGTTTGTGTGATCTTGGGTCCAGCATCAACCTTATGCCACTCTCCACTGCTAAAACCTTAGGCCACATTAGCTTCATGGAAAGCAATGTCTCTCTCAACCTTGCTGATGGGTCAAGAAAGCAACCAGTTGGCTCTTTAGAGGATGTTCCATTGATGATTGACAAGGTGAAGGTACCAACTGATTTTCTGGTACTAGATAAAAAGAGTAATGTGCAGACTCCAATCATCTTGGGAAGACCATTTCTGGCATCATCCATGCCAAGACATGTCGGGCAACATGTCGAGCTAACCAGCTCGACATGGGAAGAAAAGTGTCGCGTGGAGGGATGTCGTGCACCGAAGTCGCGCAACATAAACAGCATTAGAGGAGCTTGGAGTGTGTCGACCATGCATGTTGTGCAAGAGCATTGGCCCGAGAAGACAGGAGCGGATGTCGACCTCCAATGTCGACTAACCTAGCTCGACATCACCACCTTGTCTCCCAAAACTCTTCCAAGGTACCTTTCTTCACTCCTTTCCTTATCCATCCTTTTGCACTAGCTTTTGGTTTAACTTCTTTACTTCCTTCATGCTTCTATTACACAAGGGATAGTGTAATTTAAGTGTGGGGGATGGCATTGCATTTGACAGTGTGTTTTGTTTTCTTATTTTTCCTTTTGCATACTTGAGTCTCATGCATTCATCTATGTGCATTGAAAATCCATAAATTTTCAATTTCTCAAACCAAAAAGAATCATTTAGGTGCATTCTCTTTTATAAGATTGAGTTTAGATACATTTCATGTAGCTTTGCATGCACTTGCATAGGGAGTAGATGATAAACACTTGTCAAGATGTTCATGTTTGAGTTGTTTTCAGTACCTTGTTGTTGTTTGTTTGCATAGTAGTGAGTTTGAAGTTAAGGTTGCACCATGCTTTGAATTCTTACATTGATATTCTTGTCTTATGCTAAAGCTTGCTTTGATTTGATTCCAACTCTATCTTATTAGAACCTGAATCTTAAATTGAATTATATTGTTTGTGCATTGAAAGTGATTACCTGGCTACCCATAAACTTACTTGGATTATCTTCTCCCTTCTTACCACTCTTGTTAATCCAAGTAGCTGATCCTCACTATTAAGGGACAGTTAACCACATCTTTAACCAATTCTTCCTTCTGAACCTAACCATTTTTGTGAGAGTTTGTGAGGCCTTGCATTGCATTTTTTGATTATATCTTGGAAAACAGTGTTAGGATTAATGCTGGCAATAAGACGCTCTCTTGTAGATACAAGTTTGCATTTTGAACTTGGTACTACGTTAGGAGATTCGGGAAAGGTAGTGTTAGGTGGTTTGTGCTTTGAATATATTTATCTTTTGAGAAGAAGAAGAAGTATAGGAATGGTAGTGTGATGATGATAATGTGGGGAAGACAAGTTTATTTTGTGGTTAAGTGACAAAAGGAGAAAGCTCTAAGTTCAAAGAAGAAAAGGTGCCTTCAACAACAAAGCTTACAAAGGTCATCCAAAAGGAGAAATCAAACCAAGAAATCCACCAAAAGTGATGAAAATGGCGCCTATACAACAAAGAAAAGCATATTCCAAAAAGAAGTAAACCACACAAGAAAAAGAAGAAGAAGTTTCTCCCACACACAAGAAGAAGGAGATGACAAGTGCCTTGGGAAAGGGTAGTACTAGGAGTTTCACTTGGAGTTTAAAAGTTATTAGGTTCATCTTTGGTTAAAAAGAGTAGAAGAGAGCTTACTTTCATGCATAAGTGTGCTTTTACCTTTAGAATTTTTCCTAAAATAGAATCATATCATTAAGTGATCTCTTTGATTCTTTGAGCCCTTATTTGCATAAAATCATTTTCATCTCATAACCATATCCCTTAGACCAAATGTATTCTCTTTATGTGCTTAAATTTGATCCATCTGTTACCAATTAATGAATGTCAGAGAGATGGTTGATCTGAATGCTTGTGAAGGCTAAGATTGAGTTCATTGTTTTTTATGAAAGGTATGGCTAAAGCATTTGAAGTAGAACAATCTTTTAGCATCTTAGAACATGTAACATGGACATTAAATCAATTTTTCCATTGTCATCTTTAGTTTTGAGCTCCCACTTTCAAACCTCATTCTTTCATTTGTTCTTGTTTGCTTGAGGACAAGCAAAAGGCAAGTGTGGCGACAAACAAAAGGAGAGCGAGTCCCAACAAAAAGGATCAACCACACAAGCAAGAAGAAGAAGTTCCCCACACATGAAGGAGAAGAGGATCAAGTTCACTGGGAAAGGGTAGACTTAGGAGTTCACTTTGGGTTCAGAAGTTTTAGGATTCATCTTTTGGTTAAGGGTAGAAGAGAGCTTTAACTTGCATGCATAAGTGTGCTTTTACCTTTAGCATTTTGCCTAAGATCAAATCATTTTCATTGAGTGATCCCCTGAATTTACTAGCCTTCACTTAAATTAGATCATTTTCATCTCATGACCATACCCTAAGACCAGATGTTTTCACTTGATTTGCATAAACATGATTCATGGTTACAGGCTTAATGACTGTTAAAGAGTTTATTGATTTGGCATTTGTCTAGGTTGAGATTTGAGATCCTTTTGAAACATGATGAGTATGGCTAAGTTCTTTGAAGTTTAACTGATTGTGTTTTTTATCCTACACTTAGGCACTTAGACATTGACTTCACTTCTTTACCTTAGCATTTTTGGATTTGAGTGCCCACCTTTAAACCTCATCCTCCATTTGTCGTAGTTTGATTGCTTGAGGGCAAGCAAAAGGCAACTGTGGGGGTGTTGATATCTCATGCATTTACATCAATTAGGCTTGCATTTAGTTCAAGTTTTGGTTTCCTTTTGTATGTTTTCTCTTTCCTTTTAGACATAGGTTGCATTTAGGTTGTAGTTTGCATTCTCTATGCATTAAGGATGTTTTTAGGTACCAAAGGAGCTGTTTGGAGAAAAGAGGAAGCATGGGGATGATTCAAGGAGTTGTTTAATCAAAGGAAGAGCAAAAGGAGCCAAGGAGGATGGTTATTAGTGCAGCATCGTTCAAGAGCAGAACAACATCAATCACATCTGGCCGATGTAAAGCAACATAGAAGAAGAGGTCCACATCGATCACATGTGATCGATCTGGAGAGGCAGGACACTCACATCAAACAGTAGCATCGATCAAGACTGATCGATGGAAACGGACAGGGATTTCAGGACATCTACATCGATCAAGCACATGGAGCACTAACTGATCGATGTCAAACACTAGGGACCAGCATCGATCATCCACATCGATCACTTGTGATCGATGTTAGCCTTATCCAAGACACTTTTATTTACATGTTTGTCATTGCTTTAGGGTTTTTGTCTTTTTACTATAAACAGACTTGGACTAATGGTTTTTAGTCAAGTCTTGATCTTGCTTAGTTTCTTAAGTATTCTTTAATCTTTGTAAGACAAGATCTTTTTTTTAATCTAAAGTTTTGTATTTGCATCATTAATTCTTCTCTAATCTCCTCCTTAATCATGTTTATCATCCTTTCCTTTTGTGATTTGATGATTTCCATGATGATTAGTGAGTAGACTTTTTAGGGTTCTTAGATGTGGTAGATTAGGGGAATTTGGAGGCTTGATTAGGGTTTGTTAATGCTTAATTAGGTTCATTCCACTCTATTAATCTGTGTTTAGGCTAGATATGTCTTGATCATATGAATCTAGATTTATGCTTTATCTTATACCCACCAAGTGTTTGATGAAATGCTAATCTTGTTTGATAAAGGATTTACTGGTCTTAGCTCGAGAGATTGACTGTCTGAAAAGTATTTTGGCTTGAATAGAGTTAGTTTTGAATGCTTGTTGATTGTTCTAGCACTAATGAGAGTTAGTTCTTGTTAGGATGATCAACGAAGGGTTATTTTGGACTTAACTTGCTTGATTACGAACTATATGCTTAGCCATTTGCATTGATTGCTTGTTTGATTGCCAATGATGTTAGGAACAACCTAAGTCTTGCCTTTGAATTCCCCAAAGTCAATAACCACATCTACGAACTTATTCTCTCTTAAATAAATTTCAAGTTTTCTTTATTGCTCTGTTTTATTTACTCTGTTTTGCATTGGATCATTCCTTTGTATTGCTTTAACTATTTGTGATTGGTTCTTGATTCATTTAGTTTGATAGTTTAGTTGTGTTAAACAACAAATCTTTTCTGAATTCACTTGACTTAAGGTTTTCTGCTCATAATTCTAATGGCATCTATTCATAACTCTTTTGGATTGATAAAAACCCTATGCTATACTACAACTCATTAGTACAAGCTGGGTGATTGAGAAAGAAACTCAAAAACTCTTGTATCAATATTGGCTGTACAGTTTTGGGTAAGCAAATATGCTACTCGATACTCACCTTCCCCGTTTTCTTCCTTCTTTGTAACTCGGCATTCTTTCCCTTAGCTCGAACCTGGTGCTTTAGAACATCCCTAACCACTAAAACAAACATGAAAAACATTAGAAAACAGTAGTATATACAAAGATAACATGTGAATACCTCCCAAGAATTTTATTTTAGAGTCACTAAGCTTGACTTTTGCTATTCCTTAGTTGGGTTGGGTGGGAGTTAGAGAACCCCATGGTGGATCCTTTCCTGAATTACGTGTCAAATATGGTGGTTGGTGACTAGCAGGGAGGTAAATTCTCAGCTGTAAAACTTCATTCCTCGGTCTTTAAGCATGTCCCTTAACTCCATTCTTGGTCCTCTTGGTGTCAAACCTTAGAACCTTGTCTTCCTTCAACCTCAACTCAACGATGCTCTTATTAACATCAAAAACAGCACCAGCAGATGCCAGAAATGGTCTTTCCAAGATGATTGGGGTTTGCACATCACTCTTTATATCTAGCACCAAAAAATCAGTTGGTACCTTCACCTTGTCAATCATCAAAGGAACATCCTCTAGAGATCCAATTGGTTTCCTTATTGACCCATCAGCTAGAGTGAGAGAGAAATTATTCTTTTTGAAGTTAGTGTGGCCAAAGGTTTTAGCAGTGGAGAGTGGCATAAGTTTGATATTGGACCCAAGATCACACAAGTAACTCTTGAAAGAGAGTGCTCCCAATTCACATGGTAGTGTAAAACAACCAGGATCTTCAAGCTTTGTAACCTCTTCATTAGCAGCCTTATGTTCAACCTCTATCCCTCTGAACTTCATTCGTGCAGCATAGATAGTACAGTACTTCTCCACTAGTTGCTTCTTGAACCTTCCTGGAAAAGGTAGTGGGGGCTTGTAAGGAGGAGGCACATATCTTGGTTCCTTGGTTATCTCCTTAGGCCCCCCTTTTGGCTTCTTTTTACTCACTTCTTTACCCTTTCCACTTGGGTTTTCATCAGCTATCACCACTTTACTACCTCTTTCTTGGAGACAACCTATTCTTTCCTTGAGGTAGCCACATAGACAGCTTCCTTCTTCTTCTCTATTGCCTTTACTAATTTTTCAAGTTCCTCCCCACGCCTAGAACTTCAATGTCCTCATTGATGATAGAGGGTGTCACCTTTTGAGTTATGGAGGCAAACTCGTGGCCATATAGAAGGCTTTCAATCTCAGAAATTGAGTTTTAATTCTCCTCTTGAGTAGTTAGGAAAGTATTGGATATACCATAACAATACTCTAAGGGCCTCTTGAAGGTAAGTGGTGCAGCTTTGATGTATTCCTTAGAAGAGTAAGATGTAGAAGGTGCATGTTGGAGCTTCATTTCCTCAAGCACTTTGTGAAAGGATAGCTGCTGATATTGGAGCTAGAACTGAAGTTCAGTGTTTCTACATTGGTGGTGATGTCTTGTTTAAGCTCTTGGACACCAGTTTGTTCAGAGTTGAGAATCAGTTGTAGCCTTTGCTTCATGTCATCTTCTTGAGGAAAAGAATAGTGTTTGGCTTTTCACTTCTTGTTGTTGAACATAATGAGCCATAAACGTTTTCTGAAGCAGAAATTAGCGCAAAACATCATCCATTCTCTCGTTCATCACTTTCACCTCAAGCAATATGGCTTCTAGTTGAGAAGAGACCTATTTATAAGTTCCCTCTTGCTCTTCACCATATTTCCCATTGCTGTGAGCTAAATTCTCAATGAGGGCCAGACCATCATCCGTATCTTTATCAAGGAAGTTACCTCTACTAGTAGTATCAAGAAGGAGTCTCCTCTTAGGCAAGACGCCTCTATAAAGTGTTGACAAGAGTGCTTCCTTTGTAAAGCCATGATGATGACACTGAACTGTGAAGCTTCTAAACCGTTCCCAAGAATCTCAAAAACTCTCATTAGGCCATTGGCTGATGTTGTAACTCCCATTCCTAAATCTTGCTGTCCTAGAGGAAGAAAAGAACATTGTCAGGAAAGCACTTTTGCATTGAGCTCATGTTGTGATACTTCTTTGCTGCAAACATTTATCCAAAAGTTGAGATCTATCTCCAAGTGAGAACGGGAAGAGTCTTAACTTCAAACCATCATCAGATATACCACTCATCTTAGCCATAGAGCAAATCCTCTCAAATTGTCAAGATGATCTTGAGGATCTTCATTAGGCATACCAAAGAATCTGCTGTCTTGGACCATTGCAATCATCCCTTTTCTCATCTCAAAGTGATTGTCTTCTAGAGGAGGCATTATCCCATATCTTGAAGCAACGGATGTTGGGAAATCGCCAGCTCATATACATCTTGGTGGCCTTTCATCTCTCAGACCCCAATCGCCTTGTAAACCATGTGGTCCTTGTTGTCCTTGTAAACATTGCATCCCTTCTGGACCTTGAAGACCTTGTGGACATTGTAGACCAAAACCAGCAACATATGGTTGCTCTTCCATTTTTCAAAAACTGATTTGTGCTACTGTGAACCCAAAAGCTTGGTTGTTCAACTTCTTTTGCAGTTGTAGACACTTAATAGCAAGTGTTTGGGTACCTACAAAAGAAATTCTAGACCAAAAGAGTAATTAGTAACAAAAAACGAAAATAAAAGCTTGCTTAAACAATATACAAATCCTTATGCTTAGAAAAATCTCAAATGGCAACGGTGCCAAATTTATGTAGGAGTTTACTCTACTTTAATTCCCGCATATACTTATATCATTGTAATATGTGATGTATCAATCCATAATCGGCAATGTAGGACAATTAGAATGCAATAGATCATTCAATTCAAGCAAACATGAGTGAATAAAGGAAACAACTATTCTAATATCTAGAGAGGCTTCAAATAAACTAAAGCAAGCATGGTAATTTTGAACTTGGCAAAGCAAAAGACAAATGGGACTTGAGAGAGGGTTATTGATCAAAGGCGATTCTAAGCTTAACAAGTGATGCTTACAAACCCACAACAAGCTATTCCTAGGCATAGAATTTACAGCTATAGCTAGCTCAATTTCTTGAGTACTAATAACTTTTAAAGAAAATTAATCCAAGAACTAATTCTCATTAGTGAACAAATGATCAACAAGCATTATAAGGAATTAATCCAATTCTATTTTGCCAATCTACTTCTTAGACAGCTAATTTCTTAGGCTAAGATAAACAAATTTCTTACTTGACTCATTCAAGCAATTCATCAAACACCTATTAGGCATAACAGAACCCTACAATCTAGACCAACTTAGCAAGGGTTAATCTAACATTAAACACAATCAATAAGAAGGAACAATAATATTAAGTACAAAGCAATCACTAATCAAGCCTCAAATCCCTTTCTTTCTATCCCATCTCAAATCCTAAGCAAACTACTCATTAAACATGGTTTTAGCCATGATCCAAAGCAATGGAGAATTAAACAAGTAAAGACTAAGAGAAGTACAGAAATTCAATAAACAAAGAAAGCTTCTACAAGGTTTTTAAGCTTATAACACATTAAAGATGAATAAAAAGATGGATAAAGGATAGATCCCAACAATTGGGTCTTAACATATTTATAGTGTTTCAGAAAAACCTTTAGTAAACCAGGAATAAACCGGAAATTGCTTACTTGAGAGGGGGGGTGTCGGGCTGTCTGGTCGATATGTTGGTCGATACACATGTCCTGTTATGGTGTATAGGCTTGTCTCCCCGGTACATTGGCCGATACAATAGCCATGAGTTAAGACATACCTGCTTGTCTCCCTGGTACATTGGTCGATACAATCGCCTTGAGTTAAGGCATACCGGCTTGTCTTCGTTGATATTCTGCTCGGTACGTGTCTTGTGGCTTGTGCATCGACCAGTATAGACCTATATGCAGTTTGGTACACCCTTGGACTTGCATTTCGGCCAGCTTGCTCGGTACACTCCTCGGTAAGCCTGCTGTCTCCGTAGCGGTTTCACGAAAACCTCAATAAGTCTTCAATCGTAAATCGCATCGACCTGAGACAAAGTCCATACGAAAGCTAACTCATAGAGCTACAACTTTAATAAATAGTGCTGCAGCTGAATCTGAGGCCAAGCCATTCATCCGAGCTGATCTTCGGTTATGTGTTTTGCAGGTGGTTTGTACAGGGCTGGCATGCCTGATATGCAGCTCGAGATGGCTCATAACTTCCTGATTCTTCTTTGCTCTGCCTTGACTTGACCCTTTGATCCTTCCAAAGCTTCTTATAGGCCCAAACACCTCAAATGTACCTTCTGGATACTTAGATGCATCAAATATGCTATGCAACTTCTAAACATACTCTAGGTTCTAAATGCATGCAAATGGGACAAAAACAAGTAAAAATGCATGATTGAAGACTAAAAACTAGTGCTAAATGTGTGCTAAAATTGTATATATATAGAGTACATCAATTGTTTGAGATCAAGTTTTTTGTTTGTTATTAGTTACTAATTTTTCATCTTGTCTTCTCTCTCTTGAAGTTGTATCAACTTGAGATCAAGAGGCTATCAGGAATTAACTGAATATACAGATAACTTTCAACTACTTTGGAGAGGTTTAAGAGCAAGAAGAGAAAGAGATAGACTTGAGAGGTTTCATAGGCTGAATATGGATCGGCCACAAGGGGCCACAAGGAGACCAATGAGAACAGGGCGCTCAGGGTATACAAGGCCAACAAGGACATCAAGGAACACATGGTGTTCATGGAGAGCAAGGTGCTAGAGTGCCTATCTATCGCCAAAGACCTATTTAACAAATTGGATGTGGAGATGCACCAAATACTCACAACAGTAGGCATTAGATTCGGCCTCAACCAGTTGCCAACACCAACTTTATGATCCAAAGTGGTCTCATTTCTATGGTGCAAGAGAGTAAGTTCCATTAACTCCGTCTTGAAGATCCTCTTGACCACTTAGATCAGTTTGATAGGCTGTGTTCTTTGACCAAGATTAATGGAGTGAGTGAGGATGGCTTCAGGCTAAGACTATTCTCCTTCTCCTTGGGTGAAAAGGTTCATTTATGGGAAAAGAATCTTCCACATGGGAGCAGCACAAGCTGAGGTCAATGCAAGAAAGCAATACAAGGACTTTAAGTTGATAGCTTGCACTATTACATCAAATTAAACCTCATTTAGTATAGTTTTCATGTCTTTTTTCTCACCTAGATTGTCCAAATTGTCTCTCATTCACCTCAATTAAACTTAGCTTGCATGTAGGATAAGATTGCACGCATTCTTTCTTTTCGCCTGTGTTTTCAGGTCTTTGGAGAGCTTAAGACAGATTAAGAGAATGGCGGTTCAGAAGGAGAGAGGAAGTCAAGCCAAGAAGAAGCGTTCAGGAGTTTAGGGGTTCATACCAGCAAACCGTACCATGGAGAATCACCATGTCCTTCCACAGTACAAGCCATACCGACCAGAGAGCTTTCCATACGCCGATAAGTTCCCTGAGAGGTGATTCGCACCGGTAAAGACCTAGCCTTACATCAACGACTCTCCACGGTGCACCAATACTGAACAAGGAGTGACCGAACGCCGATGAGCCTGGTCGCCACAAGGAGCTTCAGGACATACCACCGAACTGCACCGAGGAGAACCATCCACGTCTTGCCCAGTACGTCCCACACCGCTGATATACTCATATATTTCGCATATTTAGCATGCATTTAGAGTAGTTTTCATGCATACATCGCTCATTTTAGGCTAGTTTGCACCATTTGTCTCATTTTAGGTTCTAAGTACACATTGCATTAGCATTTGCATGTTTCTTGCATTCTTGCATCATATTCAGGTTGTTTTGGACACACTGGAGCTATGGAGGTTGCGTGGACATGCTGAGGATCGAAAGGAATGCTATGGACACTTGGGAGAACTCTTGTATGCAGCAAAGGAACCGAGATCGAGGAGCAGATCAAGCTAGGCAGATCGATCTAAACGAGATCGACAACCAGATCGAGACACTCGGGTCATTTCAAGAAAGAGGATCGAGACCAAGATCGACCGAGGTGATCAAACGTGAGTACGGACACGGGACTAAGCCCGGGAAGAACGAGAGCCAGATCGAGGTCACGACTCGATCATCCAAGGATCGACTAGAAGATCGATGGAAGCACTCGATTCAACCAACCGAATCGACCCGAAGATCGAGCAAAGGAAGACGATCCATGAAGAAGATCGAGTTAGAGATCGATCACCCAGCTCGATCTCATAACCTTATCTGACATCTAACTTTTGGATTTTAGTGAGGGGACCATTTCTCTTGTTGGCCTATTTTGGGCGTAAAATCTCATCCTTTCATTTTGTCTCCTCCTTGTTTAAGCTTTTCTTATGCACTAAGGCTGAAAATCGCCATTGTTTTATTTTTCAAGCTTTTTACATTTTGTGAACCTTTAATCTTGCTTAATCTAAGTATTTCTCCTAATTTCTCTTTTTGCTTGCTAGTTTAATCATGTTAAGCTTTTCTTTCTTTGCATTTTTATCTGTTTTAAGCATGTGTAGTGAGTAGTCTTTCATGAGTTTAAGGTTGAGGTGATTAAGAGGGTTTAAAGGGTTTAAGCTTGTGACTTTTCTTGTTCTTAACTCATTCTCTTCTTGGATTTGGGGGTTTTAATGCCTAGAGAGTCTTGAGAAAGTTCCCTTTGATTTCAGGGATTTACTTACCTTGACAGGATTCAAGAATCCCTTAAAACCAAATCCAAGAGACTAGCTCATCCTTTCCCAAACGCCATGGATGCTTAGGGAGCTAGTTAGGCCATTATTTGAGATCTATGCCTAATGTTCTTCGACCCATATTTCCACCACACACCATGGGTTTGGAGGAAGAGTTGAGGAAATGGTTTATACCACACGCCATGGATAAACCTCTTTTAGCTTCTCAAGGCTTAGAGATAGCACAAAAGGTGTAGATATATGTTTTCAAAACCCAAGTTTGAATCTTTAACCTTATTAAACATGATCCTCAACCTTGAATCCTCTTTTAGCATTTAAAAAATCAAAGTAATAATTTCCTAGTCATAAAGTTTGGATCTTTAGTCTTAAAAATCATTGTTCTAAGTTGTTAGAACTTTCTCTGTTTATCTGTCTTTAGTGTTCGATTTTTTATAAATTAGTAGTCTTGCATTTTAAATTCTTAGAAGTCATCTACTAGTTGTTTAACCCCTCAGTGGTATTTTTAAAATAGTTTTCGCGGTCATTTAGTAGTTGCATCTAGTTTTCATAGATTGTCTCCCCCATTGATCCGATTTCACTTAGATTTGCTTAGTTCTTGCATTCCTAGTAACTTTCATCAACCTGATCTGTATTGACACCTCTATCAGCTATACTACAACAATAACCTGCTTTTGGCTTTGATAAAAACCAGCTAAATAACTTAGTTATCAAATGGCGCTGTTGCCAACTTGGATTTAGATTGAAAGTATTAGGATTTGGAGCTTAGTAGAGACTAAGTTTTAATTTTTACTTTGGTTACCAATTTAGCTAACTTCATACTTGTCTTCTCAGGTACATGAATCTGAGGTCTAGAGGTGACAACAATCTACTACAACCTCTAGACAATATTCATCAACTTGGAAGTGCAAGAGCAAGAAGGGCAGTAGAACAAGCACAAGACTTTGAGGAGATATTGCAACCAGATATTCTTGCTTTTGAGAGTATGGCTGAGGAATAACAAGTTGAGGCTCCACGTCACAATGCTGCTGCTGGAAGGGGTAATGGAAACCCCCACCACTCAAAGACCACCAAGGATCATCGGTGTTGGTGATGCTCCAAACACTCATCACAACCGTTTTGGCATCACTCCTCCACCGGTGCAAAACAACAACTTCGAGATCAAACCAGGATTTGTCTCCATGGTTCAGAACAACAAGTTTCACGGCCTTGCTATGGAAGATCCTCTGGAGCACTTAGAAAACTTTGAGCAAGTTTGTGGAATGATCAAGATCAATGGAATCTCGGAGGACAACTTCAAGCTAAGGCTTTTCCCTTTTTCCTTTTGAGATAAAGCAAGACATTGGGAAAACACCTTACCTCAAGGTACTATAACATCATGGGCTGATTGCAAGATGGCATTTCTGTATAAGTTTTTCTCAAGCACAAGGAAAGCTCAGCTAAGGAGTGAGATCAGCGGTTTTACACAAAGGCAAAATGAGTCCTTTGGTGAAGCAATGGAGCGGTTCAAGGACTACAGCATTGCATGTCCTCATCATGGCTTCAGTGAAGAGACACTTTGGAGATTAATCTATAGAGGAGCACTTCCCATGATTTGCATGCTTCTAGACACGACGAGCAAATGCAACTTTCTTGGCCAAAATGTAGAAGAGGGAATGGAGCTTATTGAGAACTTGGCTTAGTGATGGAAACTACAGTGATGACTATGATAGAGCACCAAGAGGGTCTGATCTTGAGGCACACAAGAAGGAGATGAAGTCACTCCATGAGAAGATTGATAAGTTGGTACTTGCAAATCAAAAGTAAGTTCAATTGTGGGAGAAGCCGCAGATGTTCTTGATGAGCTGGAGCAAAGCCAAGAGGAACTGAATTGGGTAGGAGGCCAAAACTATAACAAGCCACAGGGCTATGCTCAAGGCTATCAAGGCAACAACAACCTCTCTTACCGTAGTAACATTGTGGAGAACCCTAAAGATCAAGTCTACCCTCCACAACAAGGAAAACCATTTGTTCCTTATAACAAAGGTGGATTTACACAAAACATTGGATACCAAGGGCAAAGACAAGGCAACTTCCAAGGACAGAAACAGCATGGGAATAACAGCTACCCTCCTGGTTTCATGCCTCAGCAGCAAGAAGCTCAAGCTTTACCTCAAGATCCGGTTCAAGCTATGTTTCAACATTTACATCAAGGTCAAGCATCTAAATATCAGAAGTTTGTTGATATGAACAAGAGACTGGACTCTTCTCTTACTGAGGTTTCTACACAAATCACCAACCTGAACAACAAGATTTGCCATCTAGAGAAAGGAAAGGCAAGTTCAAGCGGTGAAGGTAGCTCACCCGGCAAGTGTGAGCAAAACTAGTATGCAAACGCGATTACTTTGAGAAGTGTGAAAGAGCTACCACCACGGTCTATGGCTGAAGACAATGAGTACATTGTGGTTCAAGAGGGGGAGAGTAAGCTCTCAAATGATCAAGAGATCACGTTTGACAATGTCTGGATTGAAAGGCCAAGGAAAGGCAAGGAAGCAGTTTTAGAAAAGATAGTGGAGGAAGTTAGCAAAGAGAAAGAAGCTATCGTGCCTCCACCCTACAAACCAAAGCTTCCCTTCCCTGGACGTTTCAAGAAATAGTTGCTTGAGAAGCATAAAGCCCTGTTTGACAAGCACATAGGGGATGTTGAGATCAAGCTGCCGTTGGTTGATTGCTTAGCTATGATGCCAAAATATGCCAAGTTCTTGAAGGATACTCTTGCTAAGAAAGACAAAGAGAGTGAAGAGGTCTTGGTGTTGAGTGAAGAATGCAGTGGAATCATCCACAAGGAGATAGTTCCAAAGAAGCTAGGAGATCCAGGATCATTCACTATCCCTTTTGCACTAGGCCCTTTGAAGTTTGAAAGTTGCTTGTGTGATATGGGAGCAAGCATTAATCATATGCCTCACTCCATTGCCAACAAGCTAGGCTTTACCAAGTTTAAGGAGTGCAGAATCTCACCTGTTTTGGCTGACAGAAGCATAAGGCTCCCTGTATGCGTGCTTGAAGTCCTACCCGTGAGGATTAGTGATGTGAATGTGCCAACAGATTTTGTAGTTCTAGAAATGGATGAAGAACCAAGAGATCGTCTAATCCTTTGTAGACCCTTTCTAGCAACTGCTTGAGGCATCATAGACGTGAAGAATGGGAAGATCTCTCTGCACCTTGGCAAGGACATCAAGCTAAACTTTGGCATCAATGAAGTTTTGAAGAAGCCAACGATTGAAGGACAAACGTTCTACATAGAAACTTTGGATGAATTGGCTGATGAGTTGCTTGAGGAATTGGCACAAGAGGATCATCTACAACTGGCTTTGACTAAGGAGTATGGGAAGTATGGTTTCTTGACTGAACAATTCCAGGAGTATGTACACATCCTTGATTCACGCAAGGTTGTGTAAGAGGATGAAGGCCAGAGCCTAGAGATCGACCTGGAAATCGACGAGATCTCTCGATCCAGAAAAGATATCGATGAGAAGATCGATCGAGAGAGCTCGATCTGTTCAAAGAACGACTCAGTGAATTGATCTCCTGCTCGATCCATATCAAATAGAGCAAAAGAATCGAGAGACTGCAATCGATCCAACCTAAATCAAGAGAAGGATCGACTGACTGGCTCGATCTCTACGGTGGGAAAGGTTCAACAAGACAGCTTGAAAGCTCATGACTCGGGTTCAAAGGAGGCAAATGAGGACATCAACGTCAACACCCGCCAAGAGGAGGACTGGAGCGAGCTGCTAGCCCCAAAGGTGGACCTAAAGCAGCTTCCGAATAGGCTAAGGTACACTTTCTTGGGACCAAATTATACCTATCCAGTCATTGTGAATGAAAATCTAAGTGATGATGAGTTAGACTCGCTCCTTAAGGAGCTGAGAAAGTTTAGAAGGGCCATTGGGTACTCTCTCAGTGACATCAAGGGCCTTTCACCAATGCTTTGTACTCATAGGTATCACTTAGAGAACAAAAACACATCTTCTCTTGACCATCAAAGACGTTTGAACCTGAATTTGAAAGAAGTAGTCAAAAAAGAAATCCTAAAACTTTTAGAGGCTGACGTGATATACCCTATCAGTGATAGCACATGGGTCTCTCCGTTCCATGTGGTACCAAAGAAAGGGGGTATCACGGTTATTAAAAATGAAAAAGATGAGTTGATTCCTACAAGAACAATAACTGGACATAGAATGTGTATTGATTATAGGAAACTCAACTCAGCCACTAGGAAAGTTCACTTCCCTCTTTCCTTCATTGATCAAATGCTAGAGAGATTAGCCAATCATCCATATTACTGTTTTCTTGATGGCTATAGTGATTTCTTTCAAATATCCATTCATCCTAATGACCAAGAGAATACCACTTTCACATGCCATTATGGTACCTTTGCATATTGAAGGATGCCATTTGGGTTATGTAATGCACCAGCAACCTTTCAAAGGTGCATGATGTCTATCTTCTCTGAACTCATAGAGGAAATGGTAGAAGTTTTCATGGATGATTTTTCTGTGTATGGTGCTTCATTTGGTGGTTGTTTGTCTAATCTTTGCAGGGTTCTCAAGAGATGTGAGGAGACAAACTTGGTGCTGAATTGGGAAAAGTGTCACTTCATGGTGAGAGAAGGCATTGTACATGGACACAAGATTTCTGAACGTGGGATTGAGGTTGACAAAGCAAAGATAGAGGTCATGATGAGCTTGGAGCCTCCGGTTAATGTGAAAGGGATAAGGAGTTTCTTGGGGAACGCTGGCTTTTACAGATGGTTTATCAAGGATTTCTCCAAGATAGCTTGTTTGATGAAGAGTGCCTACAAGCCTTCAAGACCATCAAAGAAGCATTGATCACCGCGCCTATAGTTCAAGATCCGGATTGGGATCTGCCCTTCGAGATAATGTGCAATGCAAGCGACTATGCTGTGGTGCTGTTTTGGGTCAGAGGAAGAATAAAATGCTGCATGTGATCTGCTATGCAAGCCGTACGTTGGATGGCACGCAAGTGAAGTATACAACTACTGAGAAAGAGCTTATAGCTGTTGTCTTTGCTTTTGAGAAGTTTAGGTCTTACTTGGGGGGTTCTAAGGTCATAGTGTATACTGACCATGCTGCCTTGAGGTACATATACTCCAAGAAAGACAACAAGCCTAGACTCTTGAGATGGATCCTTCTCTTACAAGATTTTGATATGAAGATCAAGGATAAGAAGGGTATAGAGAACGGTGTAGTGGATCATCTTTCAAGAATGAGAGTGAATGATGTCTTACCTTTTGATGACTCACTCCCTGAAGAGCAGCTTATGATGGTCAACACAGTGGTATGTTCAAAGCTGGAGGAGAAGCTTGAAGATGTCTTGAGTTTGAAGGAAGAAGATTTACCTTCGTATGCGGATATTGTCAACTACTTGGCTTGTGGTGAAGAGCCTACTCACCTTGACTATTACCATAAGAAGAAGTTCATGAGGGAGATCTCTCACTACTTTTGGGATGATCCCTATCTGTACAAGAGGGGAGTAGACAGCTTATATCGGAGGTGTGTCTCAAGAGAAGAGGCAAGAGACATTCTTCTTCATTGCTTCGGTTAGACTTATGGTGGACACTTCGCTTCATTCAAGACGGCTACAAAGGTTTTACAAGCCGTGCTTTTGTGGCCTACACTGTTGTCTTACAGGAGCAACAATGTTGCCAATCTACAGGATGAGGTTTACCATCAACAGTAACAGCAAGCTGTCCTAAGACCTTTTGTTCCCTACAACAATCAAGGCTTTCAGAAAAGAAACAACAACTACCAAGCCAGAGCACCCTACAACCCTCCAGGATTCAATTCCCAAGCTCAAGGACAAGCTTCCTCCAGCTCTCAAGACACTGAACTCAAGACTCTCATGCCACAAATGATCAACACTCAGGTCACCACAACCTTGGAAATGAACAAGAAGTTTGCAGATGTCCACAGTAAAATCGATTCAGTACATGTAGAGCTCACTAACAAGTTTAAAGGGTTGGCTTCAAGAGTCAAAACACTGGAGAATAACAAAGGCATAGCTGGTCGCAAACCTCAAGGACAATTTCCTGGAAAACCAGAAGCTAACCCAAAGGAGTTCTGCAATGCTGATATACTCATATATTTCGCATATTAAGCATACATTTAGAGTAGTTTTCGTGCATACATCTTTCATAATAGGCTAGTTTGCACCCTTTATCTCATTTTAGGTCCTAGAACACTTTCCATTAGCATTTGCATATTTCTTACATTCTTGCATCATATTCAGGTTGTTTTGGATAACTGGAGCTATGGAGGGTGGGTGGATATACTAAGGATCGAAAGGGAGCCTATGGATACTTGGAAGAACTCGGCCATGGAACAAAGGAACCGAGATCGAGGTGAAGATCGAGCTAGGCAGGTCGATCTAGACGAGATCGACCAGAAGATCGAGACACTCGGGTCATTTCAAGGAAGAAGATCGAGGTCAAGATCAACCAAGATGATCGAACGTGAGTACAGACACAGACACTAAGCCCGGGAAGAATGAGGGCCATATTAAAGTCACGACTCGATCATCTGAGGATCGACTAGAAGATCGATAGAAGCGCTCTATCCACCCGACTGAATCGACCAGACGATCGGGCAAAAGAGGACGTTCTACGCGGAAGATCGAGTTAGAGATCGACGACTCAGATCGATCTCTAACTTTATCCGGACGGCTCACGTTTTGGAGTTTAGTGAGGGGACCATTTCCCTTTTGGTACAAAAGGTTTTTATCCTATTTTTGGGCGAGGATCCAGATCCATACATTCTGTCTCCCTTTTCTTTAAGTCTAAAAAAACCGCCATTGTTAGTTTAGGGCATTTTTATATTTTGTAAAGCTTTAATCTTGCTTTTAATCTTAAGTACTTCTCTTAATCTTTCTTGTTTAGCTGTTTAATCATGTTCATCCTTTCTTCCATTACGTTTTCATATGCTTTAATCATGAGTAGTGAGTAATCCACCAAGGGTTTAAGGTTGGGGTGATTGAGGGGGTTCTTAGGGTTTAAGCTCTGGTTTTTCTTGCACTTAACCTAATCTCTTCTTGTATTTGGGGGTTTTAAAGTCTAGAGACTCATGAGAAAGATCCCTTTGATCTCAGAGATTTCCTTATCTTAGCAGACTTAGGAGATCTCTGAATTCCAAATCCAAGAGACTAGCTAATGGATGCTTTGGGAGCTAGTTAGGCCATTTTTGAGATTTATGCTTAATGTTCTTCACCCTTTCTTTCCACCACACGCCATGGGTTAGGAGGAAAGGTTGAGGAAATGATTTATTCCAAACGCCATGGATAAATCTAGCTTTAGCTTCTCAAGGCCTAGAGATAGCACTAAAATGTGTAGATCTATGTTTTCAAAACCTAAAGTTTAAATCTTGAACCTCCTTAAGCGTGATCCTCAACCTTGAATCTACTTTTAGCCTTTGAAAACTACAAGTCATCATTTCCTATTTCCAAAGGTTGAATCTTTTGTCTTAGCTTCTTAAAAACCTTCTTTTTAGCTTAATGCATTCATTAGGGTCTTAAAATTCATAAAGTTGTGTTTTTGCTTGCTCCAGTACTTTTAAAATTGCTTAGGATATCATTCATCAACCTGATAATCATTTAGAAGTCTTTGCATTTCCTTAAATAGTTTTTGAAATTTGTCCTAGGTTGCTAGAACTTTCTCTTTTTTATCTGCTTTTAGTTTTTGAATTTTAAAAAACAGTAGATTTGCATTTTAAATTCTTGGAGGTCATCTGATATTTTTTAACCCATTAATGGGGACTATAAAATAGTTTTCGTGGTCATTTAGTAGCTGGAACTAGTTTTTACAGATTTTCTCTCCAAATTATCCAGATTTCACTTAGATTTACAAAGCTCTTGTATTCTTGATATCTTTCCACAACCTGATTTGCATTGATTCCTGAAGTATTACAACAACAAAACTATGCTTTATGTTTGATTAAACATGCTAAAAACTTAGTTATCAAATGGCGCTGTTGCCAACTTGGGTTTAGTTTGAAAGTATTCGGATTTGGACCTTAGTAGAGACTAAGTCTTTATTTTTACTTTGGTTACTAATCTATCTACCTTCCTACTTGTATTCTCAGGTACATGAATCTGAGATCTAGAGGTAACAACAACCTATTACAACCTCTAGACAACAATCATCAACATGGAAGTGCAAAGTCAAGAAGGGCAAGAGAACAAGCACAAGACTTTGAGGAGATAGTGCAACCGGATATTGTTTATTTTGAGGGTATGGCTGAGCAAGACCAAGCTGAGGCTCCATCTCACCATGCTGCTGCTGCTAGGGGTAATGGAAACCCCAACCATGCCCCAAGGCCACCAAGAATCATCGGTGCAGGTGCTGCACCAAACACTCATCGCAATCGTTTTGGCATCACTCCACCACGGGTGAAAAAAAACAATTTTGAGATCAAGCCAGGCTTTGTCTCAATGGTGCAGAACAACAAGTTCCATTGACTTGCCATGGAGGATCCTTTGGGGCACTTGGACAAGTTTGAGCAAGTATGCGGCATGATCAAGA
Source organism: Thlaspi arvense (assembly GCA_911865555.2). Lineage (NCBI taxonomy): Eukaryota > Viridiplantae > Streptophyta > Magnoliopsida > Brassicales > Brassicaceae > Thlaspi > Thlaspi arvense. Next base: position 22,342,419 of record OU466860.2, read on the forward strand.
TCAATGGGATCTCGGAGGATATTTTCAAGCTTAGGCTTTTCCCTTTTTCACTTGGGTTTAAACCAAGGCATTGGGAGAAGACCTTACCTCAAGGGACTATAACCTAATGGGCTGATTGCAAGAAGGCATTTCTGTCCATGTTCTTCTCTAGTACAAGGACAGCTGGCCTAAGGAGTGAGATTAAGGGTTTTACACAAAGGCAAAATGAGACCTTTAGTGAAGCAATGAAGCGGTTCAAGGACTACACCATTGCATGTCCTCATCATGGTTTCACTGAAGAGACACTCTTGAGCACCAACTATAGAGGAGCTCTTCCCAAAATTTGAATGCTTCTAGACACGGCTAGTAAATGGAATTTTCTTGGCCAAGATGTAGAAGAGGGAATGGAGCTTATTGAAGACCTTGCTTTGAGTGATGGCAACTACACTGAAGACTATGATAGAGCACCTAGAGGGTCTGACCTTGAGGTACACAAGAAGGAGATGAAATCCCTCCATGAAAAGATTGACAAGTTGGTACTTGCAAATCAAAAGCATGTACACTTTGTAGGAGAGGCTACGGATGTTCTAGATGAGTTGGAGCAGAGCCAAGAGGAAGCGAATTGGGTAGGAGGCGAAGACTATACTAAGCCACAGGGCTATGTTCAAAGGTATCAAAGCAACAACAATCTATTTTACCGAAGTACCAATGTGGAAAACCCCAAGGATCAAGTATACCCTCCACAACAACAAAGGTCGGTTTACACAAAAAAGTGGGTACCAAGGGCCAAGACAAGGAAACTTCCAAGGCCAGCAACAGCAAGGGAACAAAAGCTACCCTCCTGGTTTCGTGCCACAGCAGCAACAAGTTCAACCTCCACCTCAAGATCTGGTACAAGCTATGTTCCAACAATTACTTCAAGGACAAGTATCTACAAATCAAAAATTTGTTGATATGAACAATAGACTGGACTCTTCTCTTACTGAGGTATCTACACAAATCACCAACATTAAAAACAAGATTTGCCAGCTAGAGAAAGGAAAGGCCAGTTCTTGCGGTCAAGGTAGCTCACCTAGAAAGTGTGAGACAAACCCTAAGGAGTATGCAAATGCGATCACTTTGATGAGTGGGAAAGAGCTACCCCCACGGTCTATACTTGAGGACAATGAGGACATTGTGATTCAAGAGGGGGAGAGTAACTCTCAAATGATCAAGAGATCAAAATTGACAATGTCTACATTACAAGGCCAAAGAAAGGCAAGGAAGCGGTTTTGGAGAAAAAAGAGGAGGAAGTTAGCAAAGAGAAAGAAGTTTTCGTTCTTCCACCTTACAAACCAAAGCTCCCCTTCCCTGGACGATTCAAGAAGCAGTTGGTTGAGAACCATAGAGCCCTATTTGAGAAGCACTTGAGGAACGTTGAGCTAAAACTGCTGTTGCTTGATTGTTTGGCTATGGTGCCAAAATACGCCAAGTTTTTGAAGGACACTCTTGCTAAGAGGGTGAAAGAGAGTGAAGAGGTCTTGGTATTGAGTCAAGAATGCAGTGCAATCGTCCACAAGGAGATAGCTCCAAAGAAGCTAGGAGATCTGAGGTCATTCACTATCCCTTGTGCACTAGGCCCTTTGAAGTTTGAAAGTTGCTTGTGTGATCTTGGGGGAAGTATTGACCTTATGCCTCACTCCATTGCCAAAAAGCTAGGCTTTACCAAGTTTAAGGAGTGCAGAATCTCACTCATTCTGGCTGATCGATGTATAAGGCTCCCTGTAGGCATGCTTGAAGACCTACCCGTGAGAATTAGCAATGTGAATGTGCCAACAGATTTTATAGTTCTAGAAATGGATGAGGAACCAAGAGACCCTCTAATCCTTGGTAGACCCTTTCTAGCAACTGTTGGGGCTACATAGACGTGAAGAATGGCAAGATTTTTCTGCACCTGGGCAAAGACATCAAGCTGAACTTTGACATCAATGAAGTCTTGAAGAAGCCAACGATTGGTGGACAAGTGTTCTATATAGAAGCTTTGGATGCATTGGCCGATGAGTTGCTTGAGGAATTGGGACAAGAGGATCACCTACAGCTGGCTTTGACAAAGGAGTGTGGGGAGTATGGTATCTTGAGTGAACAAACCCTAGAATATGTATGCATCCTTGATTCTCACAAGGTTGTGAAAGAAGATGAAGGCCAGTGCTTAGAGACCGACCTGGAGATCGATCAGATTTCTCGATCCAGGAAAGAGATCGATGTGAAGATCGATCGAGACAACTCGATCTGTTCAGAGAACAACCTTGTGAATCGATCTCCTGGTCGATCCATATCTAAACGAGCAAGTGATTCGAGGGAGTACACTCGATCCAGCCTAGATCGATGGAGCGATCGACTGACTGGCTTGATCTCTGCGGTAGGATCGGTCCAATACGGTAGCTTAAGAGCTCATGACTCGGGTTCAAAAGGGGCGAATGAGGACAGCAACCTCAACACAAGCCAAGAGGAGGACTGGAGTGAGCTGCTAGCCCCAAAGGTGGACCTAAAACAGCTTCCAAATGGGCTAAGGTACGCTTTCTTAGGACCAAATGATACATATTCTGTCATTGTGAATGAAGATCTAAATGATGATGAGTTAGACTCACTCCTTAGGGAGCTGAGGAAGTATAGAAAGGTCATTGGGTACTCTCTCAGTGACATCAAGGTCCTGTCACCAATGCTTTGTACTCATAGGATTCATTTAGACAATGAAAACACATCTTCCATAGAGCATCAAAGACGTTTGAACCCGAATTTGAAAGAAGTGGTTAAAAAAGAAATCTTAAAACTCTTAGAGGCTGATGTGATATATCCTATCAGTGATAGCACATGGGTCTCTCCAGTCCATGTGGTGCCAAAGAAATGGGGTATCACGATTATAAGAAATCAAAAAGATGAGTTAATTCCTACTAGGACAATAACCGGACATAGAATGTGTATTGACTATAGGAAACTCAACACAGCCACTAGGAAAGATCATTTCTCTTTTCCCTTCATTGACCAAATGCTAGAGAGATTAGCCAATCATCCATACTACTGTTTTCTAGATGGCTATAGCGGTTTCTTTCAAATCCCCATTCACCCTAATGACCAAGAGAAAACCACATTCACATGCCCTTATGGTACCTTTGCATATCGAAGGATGCCATTTGGGTTATGTAATGCACCAGAAACCTTTCAAAGGTGTATGATGTCTATTTTCTCTGACCTTATAGAGGAAATGGTAGAGATTTTCATGGATGATTTTTCTGTGTATGGTGCTTCGTTTGGTGGTTGTTTGTCAAATCTTTGCAGGGTTCTCAAGAGATGTGAGGAGACAAACTTGGTGCTAAATTGGGAAAAGTGTCATTTTATGGTGAGAGAAGGCATTGTGATTGGGCCAAGATAGAGGTTATGACGAGTTTAGAGTCCAAGATAGAGGTTATGACGAGTTTAGAGTCTCCGGTTAACGTGAAAGGGATTAGGAGTTTCTTGGGGCATGCTGGCTTCTATAGGAGGTTTATCAAGGATTTCTTCAAGATAGCACGTCCTCTTACAAGGCTACTGTGCAAGGAAACCGAGTTCATCTTTGATGAAGAGTTCCTACAAGCCTTTAAGACCATCAAAGAAGCCTTGGTCACAGCGTCTATAGTTCAAGGTCCGGATTGGGATTTCTCCTTTGAGATTATGTGTGATGCAAGCGACTATGCTATGGGTGCTGTCTTGGGTCAGAGGAACGAAAAGAAGCTGCATGTGATTTACTACGCAAGCCGTACCTTGGATGATACACAAGTGAGGTATGCAACCACCCAGAAAGAGCTTTTAACTGTGGTCTTTGCTTTTGAGAAGTTTAGGTCTTACTTGGTGGGTTCTAAGGTAATTGTGTATACTGACCATGCTGCCTTGAGATATATATATTCCAAGAAAGACACCAAACTGAGACTCTTAAGATGGATCCTTCTCTTGCAAGATTTTGACACAGAGATCAAAGACAAGAAGGGTATAGAGAACGGTGTAGTGGATCATCATTCAAGGATGAGAGTGGATGATGTCTTGCCTTTGGATGACTCACTCCCTGAAGAGCAGCTTATGATGGTTAACACCGTGGTATGTGCAAAGCTAGAGCAGAGGCTTGAAGAAGTCTTGAGCCTAAAGGAAGAAGATCTACCATGGTACGCGGATATTGTTATCTATTTGGCTTGTGGAGAAGAGCCTACTCACTTGGACCATTGCCATAGGAAGAAATTCTTGAGGGACATCTCTAACTGCTTTTGGGATGATCCTTATCTATACAAGAGGTGTGTGGACAGCCTATACCGAAGATGTGTTACAAGAGAAGAAGCAAGAGACATTCTTCTCCATTGCCACGGTATGACTTATGGTGGCCACTTCGCATAATTCAAGATAGCTACAAAAGTTCTCCAAGCTGGGTTTTGGTGGCCTACACTCTTCAAGGATGCACATTAATTTATAAAATCATGTGAATCTTGCCAAAGGGCCGGGAACATAACCAAGAGGAATGAGATGCTGCAAGTACCTATCTTTGAAGTGGAAGTCTTTAACGCTTGGGGAATGTTTTTTATGGGTCCATTTCCATCATCATATGGCAACAAGTACATCCTACTGGCAGTAGACTATGTGTATAAGTGGGTGGAAGCCATAGCCTCACCAACTAATGTTTCAAAGGTGGTAGTCAAGCTTTTCAAGACAATCATTTTTCCAAGGTTTGGAGTTCCTAAGGTCGTGATTAGATATGGAGGCAGCCACTTCATCAACAAGATTTTTTAGGGTCTTTTGAGAAAGCATGGAGTTAAACACAAGGTGGCCACGCCTTATCACCCTCAAACCAGTGGCCAAGTGGAGGTTTCAAATAGGCAAATCAAGACCATCCTAGAGAGAACCGCGGGAGTGACTAGGAAAGATTGGGCAAGCAAGCTTGATGACGCTCTTTCGGCTTATAGGACGGCTTTCAAGACTCTCATTGGTACCACGCCTTTCAACCTCCTCTATGGTAAATCTTGTCACCTCCCTGTGGAGTAGGAGCACAAAGCTCTTTAGGCTGTGAAGCAAGTGAATTATGCTCTCGAGACAGCACAAGAGAGAAGACTAGTGCAACTTCATGAGCTTCATGAATTGAGGTTGGATGCTTATGAAAGTGCCAAGATCTATAAAGAGAGGACCAAAGCCTTTCATGACAAGAAGCTGGTGCTTAAGGAGATTTAAGAGGGAAGCCTTATTCTGCTCTACAACTCACGTTTGAAGTTGTTTCCCGAGAAGCTCAAGTCTAGATGGTGCGGTCCGTTTGAGATAAAAGAGGTACTACCATATGGGGCAGTGACTTTGATTAGCAAGGGTGGAGAGAGTTTCACAGTGAATGGCATAGAGTCAAGCCCTACATGGCAAGTGATTGCACCAAGGAGAGCACCACGTTGCTTCTCCGAGATCCCCCTCTAGCCTAACCAAGTAAATTCAAGCTTAGAGACTTTAAACAAGCATACTTGGGAGGCAACCCCATGACTATCATTGTACATATTTTTGATTTATTTCTGTTTCAATTTTATGCTTTTTAGTTTAAGTGTGTAGGTACAAGGAGATGGGAACCAGAGATCATGATCTTGGATTTAACAAGGCAAGGAAAGGAGAAGCAGAGGTAAACGATCGAGTGACAGGTCGACCTGTCCTGGCTTGATCTTTACTAGATCGAGCTAGTAAATCGAGTGAAGTCACTCGATCTAGACGAGATCGAGTAGACAATCGAGTGAATCGGTCATTTGCGAGAGGATGACCCACCCATGCGTTTAGCATGAAATACAAATGGGGTGTGGATCGACTGGTCTCACTTGATTCTCGAACTGAGATCGATAGCAGGATCCATCAGCTCAATCGATCTCCGCCAGAACGACCTCGCGATCGAGCAGGGAGCTCGATCTAAGAAGCATGGTCACAACCACGAGGAATCTTGAAACGGGGAGGAGACTCGATCTAAGGCTTGATTCAAATCAGATTGAGCCTCCAATGGAGCAAGCCTCTCGATCACGGACAAAATGGGCATGAGATCGAGGTCAAGATCGACCGGTTTGACTCGATCTCATGCCAAGGTTGGTTTAAAAATTTCCCCCTTCTTTCTCCTTCTCTCTCATTTTGAATTTGAATTTTGGTCAAGGCAAGCATCTTTGACCATGAAAAACGTGCCTTGACCACATTTTTCAAAAACTCACTTGCATGCATGAGTCCAAAAGTTTTTTTTTTCTTTATAAAACCTTTCATACACTCTCTCTCTTCAAATTGCATACAAACTGATTTTTAGAAAGATAAAGAGAGAGAAGTGTGAGTTTCGGTTTTGAAAGACAGAGAGTAACTCATAATCATCCCATTTCAAATGTATTTTCGAATTTCTTGAATTGCATATTTGAGTTTTCAAGAAAATTTCCTTTTTGTTGAAATGATTGAATGATATTTGCTAGGGATTATGATGGATTTTTAGAAATATCTAAGTATTAGGGAAATTTTCCTGATTTAGTCTTATCTCAAGAGATTTTTCTCTTCTATTTATTGATGTATTTTAGAATATTTAGAGATTTTCTCTCTTTGCCATATCTTTCTCTCTTAATCGCCACCTACCCTCACTTTCTCTTTGAGAACTTGCGTTTCAAGTACCATGGCACCCAAGAAGAGAAGCAGAGATTTGGCAACTCAAGAGGAAACACATCAAGTGGTTGAAAAAAGGGTCAAGTGGAGTAAGGAAGAGAAGAAAACAAAGAAGAGGCTTGAGAGGTTGCGGTTTGAGCCTACAAAGTTTGCAAGTAGGGATATCTTGCAAAGGCTAGGGTTGTTGGAGGAGTTTGATGAGTTGCTCAGGGGCATGGGCCTTGCTTGCCTTTCACGGATGGATTGCCCAACTACCCCGAGGCCACGATTTATTTCCTCTCCACCTTGGAATTCTCATATGAATATCCAAGCATCCAAACTCAATCTGAGGGTCATGTCACGTTCAAGATCAGAAAACAAGCCTACCACCTCTCCATCCCTGAGCTATGCCAAGCTTATGGTCTGAATACTGCAGCCACGCTTGTGGAGGTCCCACGGTTCAAATCCGCGAATGCTCTATGGGACTTGGTTAGCGATGGAAACTACAAGGCCAATACCGCCAAGATCAAGAAGGTGCGAAATCCTTTGCTAAGGTACACCCTCAAGCTGCTGGCCAACACATTCAGTGGAAGATCCACAACCCCAACAGTGACCAAGAACAAGCTATGCTTCCTTTTCCAAGGGGTTAAGAAGATTGTATGCGATGGTGAGGAGAATGAAGACCCAATGGAGGATGAGTATAGGGAAGACGTCAACTACGGCTGCATCTTGGCTTCTTTCTTGGTCAAATACAAGGCTTGGGTAATAAGATGTAAGGCAAGCTCTTCACTTATAGGAGGTTTCCTCACGCCATTGTTCATACAAGCGGGAGTGCCCCTTGCAGATTTTGAGCCTTATGTGGAGCGTGCGTACATGGATCAAATCTACATGAGCCACATCGATTCCTTGGGACCTACTCCAGCTCCAGGCTATTATGCTCGCTTGTTCTACAACCATAACCATGAGAAGAAAGTCTACATTCTGCCCAATCCAGAAGAAATGCACCTACAAAACATCGGCACAATAGAGTTCTTACCAAGCGATGAAGAGTGCTTTGCGCCTCTTGGAAACACGGCAGCCCCAACCTTTGTATATATCATGCATTTTTAATTTTTGCTTTGTGGATTTTGGTCTCCTCTTGAATTTGTTTGACACCGAGACGTCGTCATTCAAGTTTGGGGGAGAATGTGGGCTTTGACATGTTTCTATTTGGATCTTATTTTGTGTTCACATCCTTGAGTCTTCATGCATTCATCTAAGTGCATAGAAAGAGACAAAAAAAATCAGAAAATTTTAAAAATTTCAAAAAAAATCATATAGCTTGCATTTGCATTGTCAAATATTTTATGATTGAGTCTAGAATTTTTATCATTTAGGTTGCTTGCATTTGCATAGGGGACAATGATATAGAAAAAAATTCCTTATAAAGTGTTTTAAGCTCATAAATTGGTTCAAGGTCCTATTTAGTAGTTCTTTGATGCTTTATACAAACTTTGAAAGTAAGTTCTAACCATATTTGGACCATTTGTCTTGATTTTCTTGGCTTAAGATTGAAACAAACTTGAATTGAATCCTTTCCTATCAAGTGAAACCTTAACAAGAAATTTTGAATTATCATACTTGTGCATTTGAAAAAGAATACATGGATTACATATACATATTTAGGCTTTCTCATTCGCTTCACCTCTCTTTTGTAAGCCTAAATAGAACTCCTCACCTTAACCCTTACCCTCCTTTCAAGCCAAATTTCGTGTGTGATATTGTGAGGCCTTAAATTTTTGGTTGAACTTGGCATAAAGTGTTAGGTTTAGGGCGACATGTTAGGCTCTCATATTGATGCTAGCTTTGCATATTGAAGCTAGTTTTAGGCTTGATTTGGGGTGGGAATTCACGGGTGTTGTTAAAAATGCTTACTTGTTTCAGGTTTGAAAAGAAGTTGGTGTTTGGAGTTTGAATAAAAAGGGATACATAGTTTTAATTGGGTTGTCTTGAATTGTTTTAAATAAAAGCTCAAGTTGAAAAGAAAAGGAGATAGCTCTCAAAAAGAAAAAAGAAAATTATATAAGAAAAGAGCCAAAATGCCAAGTGCATAAAGAAAAACAATATATATGAGAAGAGAGCTATCAAATGAAAAGAAAAGAGCTAAAAATATATATGGCCATACCACTAGCTATAAGAAAAGTTGAAGATGTTTCCCTATGCTGAATTTGAATGATGGTGTTTATATGGGTTATACTTGGCGTCTTGCCTTGTTTGATTTGGGTAGTCTCTAGGGGGTGAGTGAGCTTGAAAAAAAAATAATGAGAGAGGGATTAGGATCATTGTTAGTATCTTTGGGTAGATGAGAGTCTAGTCATGTATGCATACATTGCCTTTTACCTTTACCATTATGCATAAGTGCAATCCTTTTTGAGATAAACCATTGCTTGGCGTACCCACATGAATGAGATCATTTTTATCTCATAACCTTATCCCTAGCCAAATGTATTCGGTTTTAAAAGCATAAATGAGATTCATGGTTTGAACTTAAATGAATGTTAAAGGTTAGGTTTCTTGGATTGTTTGGAATAGGAGAGTCATGATTTGAGATTCACTATGTGATGAATATGGCTAAGTTCTTTGGAGTAGAGGTTTGTGTACTGCATCCTAGAATTGAGAACTAGGACCATTGAATTGATTCATTTGAAAAACACCTTTGGATTTTGAGCTCCCATTTTTAAACCTCTCTTCCTAGCTTGAATTTTGTTTGCTTGAAGGCAAGCAAAAAGCAAGTTTGGGGGAGTTGATATACTCATATATTTCGCATATTTAGCATACATTTAGAGTAGTTTTCATGCATACATCTTTCATAATAGGCTAGTTTGCACCATTTATCTAATTTTAGGTCCTAGAACACTTTGCATTAGCATTTGCATATTTCTTGCATTCTTGCATCATATTCAGGTTGTTTTGGATACACTGGAGCTATGGAGGGTGCGTGGATATGCTAAGGATCGAAAAGGGAGCCTATGGATACTTGGAAAAACTCGGCCATGCAGCAAAGGAACGAGATCGAGGTGAAGATCGAGCTAGGCAGGTCGATCTAGACGAGATCGACCAGAAGATCGAGACACTCGGGTCGTTTCAAGGAAGAAGACCGAGGTCAAGATCGACCAAGATGATCGAACGTGAGTACGGACACAGAAACTAAGTCCGGGAAGAACGAGGGCCAGATCGAGGTCATGACTCGATCGTCTGAGGATCGACCAAAAGATCGATAGAAGCGCTCGATCCACCCGACTAAATCGACCCGACAATGGGGCAAAAGAGGATGTTATATGCGGAAGATCGAGTTAGAGATCGACGACTCAGGTTGATCACTAACCTTATCCGGACAGCTCACGTTTTGGAGTTTAGTGAGAGGACGATTTCTCTTTTGGTATAAAAGGTTTAGTTAATTACATTCAAAGGGACTTTATTACTTTTCAATTACAGCCAAAGGTACTTTGAATGAATGAGGGACTTTAGCTATACCAGAAGACTAAATTATCCTTACATTTTGATAATATTTATCTTTTCTAAAATCATAAGAAATATTGACGGAGGCGACTACGTTTGTCGAGGTCGACCGAGAGCCTCGGAAGGTTATCGATCTCCTGGCCAGATGAAGACGAGGAGGAGAGGGAAAGACGCGAAGAGGCGATCGAAATCGATTCGGAGATGTCGGATTCCTTCAGCAACGGAGAAGTATCAGCGGCAGGCGACGAGGCAGAGGAGGATTTGATGGATCCACGGTGAAGAAAATGCTTGAACGACGATGATTTGATGGTTGGGGAAGTGGAAGTGGCTTTAACAGAATCATGTGTCTTGGCGTTGACGAAGAGGTCGGAGATCTCCATGTCTCCGACATGATTTAAGCACCTCTGGCGATTCGTCATCCATAAGAAACCATCGGCCAAGCGCAAAGGCGTCATTACATCATCTAATGGACGAACTATAGGTGGACAAACTTTAATTATCTCTCCTCAATTCGTTGCCGACATAAGTGTCCATGGATAAGTCTGCGTGGACCGGATTAGATTGCCAAACCCCGTCAAAATCAAATACTCATCACTATTTCATCATCGCCAATATCTAGAATGACACCATGAATAACAACAGATGGACACACTTGCTGTATAGTCTCCACATTGAACACCGGCCAGGAGAGATGCAACTAACTTTCTCTTGAACAATTAAGGGTCACCCCACCAAGCAAATCCACTGGCTCGGCGGATCGGGGATATTAAGGTCACATAAAGTTGTAGAAGTCTCCGACCTCATCATATAAGGTAAGGACCCTATCCAACAAAACTATGAAGAGTAATCAGTGTATTCAGTAGATTGTGTCCACTAGAGTGTTCTTTGATGTATTCATGTTGTCATATCCATTAGATTGTTCCATGGATTGTGTCCTCATTATTGTATTAAGTAGCTTTATCCATTTATAAGAGCTTTGTAACGAAGAGATTGTGTTTTTTATGTTGTGTCTATGAGAATCGTCTATGAGTGTTTGTCAATCATGGTATGTCCACGAGAATCCGTCCATGAGCTTTCAACTCCTTAGAGTGATTAACGGTGTTTGTGTAGTTCTCGACTTGTTGACTTCCCCAATTTTTGCCATCAAAATTTCATCCTTGTATGTATGTTGACTTCAATTGATAAATTTATTCTTTGGTGTGGTGTGTTTAATTATGTATTTGTTGTTGTTCTAGTGAGGCCAATGTGAATCGATAGCTTAAATGGTGAAATTTTGTTTCTTTTTGGTATACTCTTCTTCTTTGGTATTAGATTTTTCTGTTAGAATATCAGTTTTTGGTTTCTTCTATCATTATCTTAATGCTGAGATTTCTTATTAAAAGATATACAGTGATTTCTCAAAACCTCAGATCGTTGCAGCACTATAGAAAATAATAAGATTGTGTGGTCATTTTTTGGTGGACAAGATTGTTTGTTCAGTTTTCCGTGGACGTGATTGTGTATGTTTTGGTTTTTCATTTTTTGCAGATTGAAACTATTACAGATCGGGAAAAGTTGTTTAAGACGGGTTTTGAGAAGCATAATTGATAATCAGATTTGGATTTGGTGGCAGCAAAGGTGTGAGATAAGCCAACGGATATGCCGGTGGAGCAATCAGTAGTTGTCATGGACAGGTTTTAGTAGATAGGTTGTAGTAGATATCATATTTCGCTCTTATCATACACAACTTGTCATGGACATATTTTTTTTATAGTACAAAGTATTAGAGCTTTCCAGATTGTGGACAGTTCGTGGATAAATTGCTATGAACATGTTCTAGTTTGTATTCTTATGTAAGAAATAGCTAAAGATTTTCTTTTTAAAATTAATGTAAATACATTGGTGTGATAACAATAAAATGAGTCCCAAAAATATGTTTCTTTTTTTAATGTCATTTAAACTTGATGACCAATTTTATGAAGATGATTTTTTATCCATGATTCTCTATCCATGCTTCTCTATTTACGGTTTTTCGTCCATAGTATCGTAAGTGATTAAAGTTTCAGCAGATCTAGTGGTGGTTAAAACAAGTGAACCAATACGAGAAAACAACAAGGTGAGCTCTTCAATTGGATGTTGGATAAGAAAAGAAAAGTCTATTTAAAAACAAAGAATATGGCAATTCTGAAATCATTCATAGGATTTAAAACCATTTTTATTTTCTGATTAAAATTTCAGTTTATATTTATTTGATTTAAGTTTGTATGCTTGTGAATATATTAGTTTCTTTCTTTCTTTTGGAGACAAATCTATGTCCATTGTTTACTATCCACATGGTCATGCCCATCTATATGGTTGTTGGTGAGTGATGCTTGAAAAAGACTGACATGCCGACTGTGTCTCTCTTTCATCCTAATTGTGGATTGCAACCTTAAACACCAACACTCTCCTACATCCTAATATGGACAAGACGATGTGGATAAAATCCCTTTAATTTCAAGATCCATAAAAAGCATAATTTTTTGAAGTCCCACATTCCCAGACATGAATCACCAGCTATACTAATAATCCTCCTATGAACAATAACACATGAACACACTCATATATAAACCAAACAACAATGCAATGGACATTTCAGTGTGGACAGTTATACATTATAAGACAACGTCACAATTACCTTCGACATACTCAATCTCCCAATAATACATATCGCCCTAACACAAGTGGACAACATCGCATGGACACACTTGGTGTATAGTCACCACGTGTAATGCCGACTTCACGAAAATCAGCCATCTTTCTCTGCAACAAACCCTAAGACCCCGGCCCCGTGGATCGGGCGATACTAATCTCAACACAACCCGATCAACTGCGGAATCATGAAAAAAAACATCAATCTGAATCACGAAAACACAGGATTCCATCGACGGGACACTCAACTCTTTCCTAACCCTCCCCCCCCCCCCCCCCCCCCCCCCAAATCCTTCTAGTACGGCGACACTAGCCGCTTATGACTCCACGCCGACTATACCATAAAATCTCCAGCCGCTACAGTTACCGGCGCCCACCAATTACTTTAATATATTCTCTGTACACAACGACGACGACCGTACAAAGTAATTGTTTACTCGTCATTAAGGATATATCGGTAAAACCATTTACATTTTCCCAAACCCAGAGTAGGAGAAGTCTCCCTCTTCTTTAAGTCTAAAAAAACCACCATTGTTAGTTTAGAGCTTTTTCATATTTTGTAAAACCTTAATCTTGCTTTTAATCTTAAGTACTTCTCTTCATCTTTCTTGTTTAGTCGTTTAATCATGTTCATCCTTTCTTCCTTTACGTTTTCATATGCTCTAATCATGAGTAGTGAGTAATCCACCAAGGGTTTAAAGTTAGGGTGATTAAGGGGGTTTTTAGGGTTTAAACTTTGATTTTTCTTGCATTTAACCTAATCTCTTCTTGTATTTGGGGGTTTTAAAGCCTAGAGACTCTTGAAAAAGATCCCTTTGATCTCAGGGATTTCCTTATCTCAGCAGACTTAGGAGATCCCTTAATTCCAAATCCAGGAGATTAGAGCATCCTTTTCCAAACGTCATGGATGCTTAGGGAGCTAGTTAGGCCATTTTTGAGATTTATGCTTCATGTTCTTCACCTTTTCTTTCCACCACACTCCATGGTTAGGAGGAAAGGTTGAAGAAAGGATTTATTCCAAACGCCATCGATAAATCTAGCTTTAACTTCTCAAGGCCTAGAGATAGCACTAAAATGTGTAGATCTATGTTTTCAAAATCCAAAGTTTAAATCTTGAACCTCCTTAAGCGTGATCCTCAACCATGAATCTCCTTTTAGCATTTGAAAACTTAAAGTCATCATTTCCTAGTTCTAAAGTTTGAATCTTTTGTCTTAGCTTCTTAAAAATCTTCTTTTTAGCTTAATGCCTTCATTAGGGTCTTAAAATTCATAAAGTGTTTTTGCTTGCTCCAGTATTTTAAAAATTGCTTAGGATATCATTCGTCAACCTGATAATCATTTAGAAGTCTTTGCATTTCCTTAAATAGTTTTTGATATTTGTCCTAGGTTGTTAGAACTTTGCCTTTTTATCTGCTTTTAGTTTTCGAATTTTAAAAACCAGTAGATTTGTATTTTAAATTCTTAGAGGTTACCTGGTATTTGTTTAACCAATCAGTGGGGATTATAAAACAGTTTTCATGGTCATTTAGTAGCTGCAATTTGTTTTTACAGATTTTATCACCAAATTATCCGGATTTCACTTGGATTTACAAAGCTCTTGTATTCTTGGTATCTTTCAACAACCTGATTTAGATTGATTCCTGAAGTATTACAACAAAAAAACTTTGCTTTCGGTTTGATTAAACATGCTAAAAACTTAGTTATCAAATAGCGTTGTTGCCAACTTGGGTTTACTTTGAAAGTATTAGAATTAGGAGCTTAGAAGAGACTACATCTTTATTTTTACTTTCTGATAACAGGTCTCTTTATATGTGGATGCAAGCAAGAGGTTATCAAAACTCAAGCAATACACAGTTGTAGTATAGCAAGAGGTATCAATCCAATCGCATAGGCAGCTCTTGAACGGGGCATGAGATTGATACTTGCACCCAAATCGCATAGGCAGCTCTTGAACTTCAATGGACCCAAAGCAAAAGGAATGGTGAAAGATCCAGGATCTCCTAGCTTCTTAGGAACAATCTCCTTGTGAATGATGGCACTACATTCTTCACTAAGCACCAAAACTTCTTTACTCTCCTTGTTCTTCTTTGTAAGAGTCTCTTTGAAGAACTTAGCACACTTCGGCATCATAGCTAGGCAATCAACAAGAGGAAGCTTGAACTCTACATCCCTTAGATGCTTCTCAAACAAGATTCTATGCTTCTCTATAAGCTTTTTCTTGAAGCGGCCAGGAAAAGGAAGCTTAGGCACATACGGTGGAGGTACATAAACAACTTTCTCTTTAGTAGCTTGCTCCACCTTCTTCTCTACAGCTACCTCTTTACCCTTTCTTGGTCTCTGAATCCTTTCATTATCGAAGTTGATCTCCTCATCAGCTGAAAGCTTATCCTCCCCCTCTTGAAGCACAATGTCCTCATTGGTCTTAAGAGCAACTCGCGGTGGAAGTTCTTTGCCACTCCTTAGTGTAATGGCATTGGCGTATTCCTTGGGATTCTCCTCACACTTGCCTGGTAAGCTGCTTTGACCGCTTGTAGTAGCTTTTCCCATCTCTAACTGCTTGATCTTGTTGTTCAGGTTTGTAATCTGAGTGGAAACGTCAGTAAGAGAGGACTCAATGCGGTTGTTCATCTCAGCAAACTTATGATTAATGGAAGCTTGACCTTGAAGCAACTGTTGAAACATTGCTTGAACCGGAACTTGAGGAGGCTTTGCATCTGTTTTTGAGGAACAAAGCCGGGAGGAAACATAGGAGTGTAACCTTTGTTGCCTTGCTGCTGCTGCTGACCCTGAAAGTTCCCTTGCCTCTGCCCTTGAAAGCCCAAAGGGCTTTGCTTGCTGAGGGGGGTACACTTGATCTTTGGGGTTTTCAACATTTGTGCTTCGGTAAGAGAGATTATTGTTGGCTTGGTACCCTTGTGAATATCCTTGAGGCTTGTTGTAGTTCTGACCAGCAATCCAGTTAGCCTCTTCTTGGCTCAAGTCTAACTCTTCCAAGACCTCTTCTTGTTCACCCACAAAGTGTACATGCTTCTGGTTTGCAAGCAGCAACATGTCAATCTTCTCATGCAAGGACTTAAGCTCTTTCTTGTGAGACTCTAGCTCAGATCCTCTTGGTGCACGGTCATAGTCTTCAGCGTAGTTACTGTCACTTAATGCCAAGTTCTCAATTAGCTCCGTGCCTTCTTCCACTTCTTGACCAAGGAAGTTACCCTTGCCTGCCCTGTCAAGTAGCATACGAATCTTTGGCAATGCTCCACTGTAGATTGTGCTTAGAAGAGTCTCTTCACTGAAACCGTGGTGAGGACACTGAATGGTATAGTCTTTAAACCTCTCCATAGCTTCATTGATTGTTTCATTCTGACTTTGAGTGAAGCCGCTGATCTCACTTCTTAACCTTGCTGTTATGGTGCTTGAGAAAAACTTTGAGAGAAAAACTTTCTTACATTCAGCCCAAGACGTGATGGTGCCTTGTGGGAGTGTCTTCTCCCAATGCCTAGCCTTGTCTCCGAGAAAAAATGGAAAGAGACGCAGCTTGAAAGCATCTTCGGATATGCCATTAATCTTGATCATCCCACAAGCTTGCTCAAAGTTGTCAAGATGCTCCAAGGGGTCTTCCATTGCCAGCCCATGGAACTTGCTATTCTGAACCATAGAGATGAATCCTGGTTTTATCTCGAAGTTGTTGTTCTGTACCGGTGGAGGAGTCATCCAAAAACGATTATGATGCATATTAGGAGCATCTCCAGCACCAATGATCCGTGGGGGTCTAGCCCCGTGGATGGGGTTTCCATTGCCCATTCCTACAGCACCGTGCTGGTGGAGGTCCTTCAGGATGTTCTTGCTCAGCCATTGTTGCAAAGTCCACTGAACCTGCATGAACAATCTCCTCAAATGCTCTAGCTTGCTCTCTTGCTCTTCTTGTTCATGAATTTCCGAGTTGGTGAATATTGTCTAGGGGTGTAAGTAAGTTGTTGTCACCCCTAGAATGCAGATTCATGTACCTGAAAGACACAAGGTTGAAGGCAGAGAGATTAGTAACCAAAATGAAAACAAAGGCTTAGTCTTTACTAAACCCCAAATCTTAATGCTTCCTAGCAACCTAAGACGGCAACGGCGCCATTTGATAACATGTCTCTTTCTATGTGGATGCAAGCAGGAGGTTATACAGTTGTAGTATAGCAAGAGGTGTCAATCCAATCCTAGGGAGCAGGAAGAACAATGAGAATACAAAGATGAAGCAAATCTAAGCAAATATGATAAATGATTGATAAATTCAAGGAAAACTAAGTGCAGCAATCTAATGCAATGCAAAACAATTTTATAATCCCTGGAAGAGGGTTAATTACCACTAGGAACAAGCAAAAGATGAAAAATGCAAAGCTACTAAAAACTAAAAATCGACCAGTGAATTAACCACAGGATCGAGCACTTGATCGAGTAGGATGGATCGATCTAACAAACAACTTCAAGCAAATAACTTCTAACGAACAAGATGCAAACTAAATGACAAGCGAATGATTAACAGAGGTTTAAAATACTGAAAGAGAGGGTTAAGGGTCGAGGGTCATATTCAAGGGTATCAAAGATTCAAGCTTACCAATGAGTTGCCTCCCACTGAGTGATTGTTTAACGTCATTAGCTCGACTGTGATTGCTGTTTAGACAGCTGGTGCATCATCCAGAGACATAATGTGTCCTGCTGGATTCTCGGCTTGCGCCCAATAGTGTTTCACCCTCTGTCCATTGACAGTGGACTCCTCTCATTTGGAGTTGATCAGGATAATGGCACCATGTGGTATAGCCTCTTTGACAGTGAAATGACCTGACCAACAAGAACGCAGTTTACGAGTAAACAACTGTAAACGAGAGTTATAAAGGAGTACCTGATCGTTAGGCTCGAAATGTCTGGAGATGATCTTCTTATCATGATATGCCTTTGTTCTCTCCTTGTATAACTTGGAGTTTTCAGAGGACGGATATCTGATTTCATCCAATTCATTGAGCTGAATCAAGCGCCTCTCTGCGGCATGCTTCCGATCGATGTTTAGCTTCTTGATAACCCATTCTGCTTTGTACTCTAGCTCCACTGGTAGATGGCACGCCTTGCCATAGAGAAGATGGAATGGTGTTGTCCCAAGAGGCGTTTAGTAGGCTGTCCTGTAAGCTCACAATGCATCATCCAGTTTCACTGTCCTTCCTTATCTTCCCAATTGTCTTCTCTAGAATCTGCTTAATCTATCTGTTGGAAACCTCAACTTGTCCACTGGTCTGGGGATGTTAAGGCGTTGCCACTCTGTGTTGTACACCATACCTCTTCGGCAGCTTGTCAAAGACCTTGTTAACCACCATCACTGATAACAACTCGTGGGACACCAAATCTGGGAAAAATAATGGTCTTAAACAGCTTCAAAACCACTACAGCATCATTGGTATGAGTAGCCAATGCCTCTACCCACTTATATAAATAATCAACAGCAACCAGAATGTATAGGTTTCCCAAGATAAGAGAAAAGGGCCCATAAAGTCAATGCCCCAACAGTCAAAGACTTCAACCTCAAGAATGAAGTTCACTGGCATCTCATGTCTTCTGCTAATCTTCCCTCTCTTTTGACATGTATCACATCGTGTGATGAAGGCTTGTGCATCCTGAAACAGAGTAGGCCACCAGAAACCAGCTTGAAGAAATTTGGAGACTGTTTTGAATGTGGTAAAGTGTCCAGCATACTTTGAGCCATGACAATGAAACAGGACGTCTGGAACCTCTGCTTTTGCTAAGCATCTCCTGTAAATCCCATCAGCATAATGTTTGTAAAGATATGGCTCATTCCAATAGAATCTACTAAGTTATCTCAAGAACTTCTTCTTTGCATATCCCTTAAAATCGTGTGGTTCATCATCTTTGTCAAGATAATTGGCAATACCAGCATACCAGGGTCTCTGGGGATCAGTAGTGGCATATACATGCTCTGCAAAAGCTGTTCCCAGGCTTGCAAAAATTGTAGCTAGAGTCTGATATTGGTGACGAGCGTCACTGGCTTCGTAACCAAACTTGCTCGTGAATCTCCTTCGTTGGTGACGAGCATCACCCCCCTGGTGTCGGTCGTCACTGCCCTGTAGTTGCAAGAACATTCCAGGTTTTCAATACTTTCTTCCTGTAGTAGAGTCTCAATCAAATACACATTCTCCTCAGGCAAGAAATCATTGATTGGCACGTCATCTTCAATCCTGATCCTAGAGAGATGATCATCAACTCTATTCTCAACTCCTTCCTAGTCATTGACCTCAATATCAAACTTTTAAAGAAGTAGTGTCCATTTCAACAACCTTGGCTTTGCATCCTTCTTCTGCATCAGATACATCGGTGCTGAATGGTCAATATTGACCACGACCTTGGATCCAACGAGGTACTGGCGAAACTTCTCAAAGGGAAATACTACAGCCAACAGTTCCTTCTCAATTGTTGCATAGTTCTTCTGAGCTTCATCCAATGTCCTACTGGCATAGAAGATGGCGTGTTGCTTCTTGTCTTTCCTCTGTCCCAGCACTGCTCCTACTGCGATATCACTAGCATCACACCACCTCAAAAGGCAAATCCCAATCTGGAGGCTGCACAATAGGAGCTGTTACCACGACCTGTTTGATCTGTTCAAAAGCAGACTTGCATTCTTCTGTGAATTCAAACTTCACATCTTTGCAGAGGAGAGCAGTAAGAGGTCTTGCAATCTTGCTGAAATCCTAAATGAATCTTCTGTATAACCTAGCATGAACCAGAAAACTCCTCACTACTTCGACTGAATATGGCGCTTGCAGACTTGTCATCACTTTAATTTTTGCCCTATCCACTTCTATGCCATCTTATACTATAAAATGGCACTTCTCCCAATTCAAAATCAAGTATTTCTCTTCACATCTCTGCAGCACACAAGTTGTCCAAACAGCTCTTGAATGAAGATCCATAAACTGAGAAGTCATCCATGAAAACCTCCATAAATCTCTCAATCATGCCAGTGAAGATCGACATCATGCATCTCTGGAAGGTTGCTGGAGCATTACACAGTCCAAAAGGAATTCTGCGATATAAAAAAGTGTCATAAGGACAGGTAAAGGTGGTCTTCTCCTGATCATCTGGATGGATGGGAAGATTATAGAAGCCTGAGTATCCAACAAGGAAGCAGTAATACTTGTGATTCGCCAGCCTCTCAAGCATCTGATCGATGAAAGGTAAACGGAAGTGATCTTTCCTTGTGGCTGCATTCAACTTCCTGTGTTCTGTTATTGTTCTGGTTGGAATCAGCTCATCTTTGTCATTCTTCACCACTGTAACCCCTCCTTTCTTAGGACCACATGTACTCGTTTTACCAAGCTGATACAATATCAAAAAAAATCAGTAAATGAAGGATCTTCAATTTGTAAATTATTATTATAATATGTTCTTCATAATTTATAAACCCAAAAGATTCTCATTCAGGTCTAAAGCAAGATTGTTGGCAAGAAGACCTGTATCTGACTTAGCTTATTTTTCTCTTTTTGTTTAAATGTGAATAATTTAATTTAAATGTAATTTATTGTAAAGATTCCTTGTAAAAGCTATAAAATCTCATTGCTCTCATTGTAAATAGATATAGAAATCTTTGGAAAATAAAAGAGACTTTTTCTAAAAAGCTTACGCTTTGGTACTTTGTTCATTAGAGATTGTGTGGAATCACTTCTCTTATGTTCTTGCTAGTTCTTGAGTGTTTTGTGGAATCAGACATTTGAGTTTTCGTGTTGTTTCTTACTGTCCATGCGAGCATGAGCCCTCGGAAGTTATAAGCATGAATTGTTGCCTGTGGAATCAATCAACCCATCTATCCATTCCATCAACCGATCCTTCCTGAAAGAGACTTGAGTCAAGCAGGATTGATCCCATAATCATCCACTTCGATCATCTCTTGAGCAAGTAGAAAGAGACTTCACTCCAACTGCTTGTTTCCACCCATTCACCCAACCATTTATAAGATCATCCCCCTTGATCTTATATCATTTGGTATCAGAGCTAAAAGCTCATATCATCTATCTTCTATATTTTTGTTTTTGTTTAATGTTTTTATCAAGATTTCTATTAAAAAGAAAAAAAAAAGTTTTAGTTGTTTTTATTCTTTATTTTTTTATAAACTTAAAAAAAAAAAAATTGTTTAATGTTTTTGTTTTTTGATTCATGATTTTTTTATTAAAAAAACCCATAAAAAATCAATTGAAGTTTGTTTCTTTAATTAAAAAAAAACAAAAAAACTCTATTTCTATTTATGTTTTAATTTATTTCGATTTTTTCTGTTTTAAAAAAACATAAAATAAAAAGGTTTTATTTATATTCTAAATAATATTTGATAAAAAAATAAAAAAAGAGTTTTGAGGATAAAACAATTTGAAGAGGGAGAGAATGATATAATATCAAAAAAGATCAGTAAATCAAGGGTCTTCAATTTGTAAATTATTATTATAATATGTTCTTCATAATTTATAAACCCAAAAGATTCTCATTCACGTCTAAAGCAAGATTGTTGACAAGAAGACCTATATCTGACTTAGCTTATTTTTCTCCTTTTGTTTAAATGTGAATAATTTAATTTAAATGTAATTTATTGTAAAGATTCCTTGTAAAAGCTATAAAATCTCATTGCTCTCATTGTAAATAGATATAGAAATCTTTGGAAAATAAAAGAGACTTTTTCTAAAAAGCTTACGCTTTGGTACTTTGTTCATTAGAGATTGTGTGGAATCACTTCTCTTATGTTCTTGCGAGTTCTTGAGTGTTTTGTGGAATCAGACATTTGAGTTTTCGTGTTGTTTCTTACTGTCCATGCGAGGATGACCCCTTGGAAGTTAGAAGCATAAATTGTTGCATGTGGAATTAGTGAACCCATCTATCCATTCCATCCACCGATCCTTCCTGAAAGAGACCTGAGTCCAGCAGGATTGATCCCATAACCATCCACTTCGATCATCTCTTGTGCAAGTCGAAAGAGACTTCAGTCCAGCTGCTTGCTTCCACCCATTCACCCAACCATTTATATGATCATCCCCCTTGATCTTATATCATTTAATGATACAATACTTGAAACGTGGTTCAAGTAAAGTGTAACAACTGTGATCCTTGGATCAAACTGAATCAGTCGGATTAAGACCATGAATATGAAAAATCAGGGGGTTGTCTGAGTAAAGATTGGGCTATCGGTTGAAAAGAGGTATAGCCGAGCTAAAACGAGCTGGATCGGGTCAGTTCAGCTGATTCAAGTGTTTAGCCGGGAAGGAATGGTTCGGACAAGTGAAAATACGACAGTCCGCGAATTTCGGATAGTTGGTCGGATTTCCGACAGGTCAGTTTACTGAAGTCCGAGCTAGAAGGGAGCTGAGCTAATAATGTCTGAGGGAAAATGGGATTCAGACAAGGCAGTATCGGACAAACCGTGTTTCTTGGACATC
Source organism: Thlaspi arvense (assembly GCA_911865555.2). Lineage (NCBI taxonomy): Eukaryota > Viridiplantae > Streptophyta > Magnoliopsida > Brassicales > Brassicaceae > Thlaspi > Thlaspi arvense. Next base: position 22,364,654 of record OU466860.2, read on the forward strand.
TGGTCGGGATTCGGACAGGACGGTTATTTTTGTCGGAGCTGACTGGAATGATCGAAGGACTTAGTGAATTATCGGATGAATTATTGAAATATTCGCTAAGTAAAGAAAATAGCCGAGCGGGAGCGGTTATATCCGTGGGAGTTATTAAAAAAGGCACGGACAAAATCGGCGGGAACAGTTATCGGCTATATCCAAGAGAACTGCTCGGATAACTTCAATCAGGCCGGCTATTTCAGTAAACCAAGCCAAAATTGTCGGTTAAGGGACGGGAACATCAGTCTGGTCCGGCTAAGTTAATTGATCGAGGAAAAAAGTGCGGGAACGGTTCTGGCATTCGGTTACTTGAGGGAAAACGCAACGAATTGAGTGATTGATCAGTTATATCCGAGAACCGTCATTCAACTCGGGAAAACCAGAGAAACTTCATTATTCTGCCCAAGTATCCGAGAAAAAACAGAGTAAAAAGAGAAAGAACAACCGAAAGAGATTTCATCCGAAAGTTTGTGTTTTCACCAAGAGATATCCGAGAGTTCATCGAATCCGATCGTGAGATAGCCGGGTGATTTCGTCTATCGCCGAGAAACTTCGACTGCGTCTGAGAGAAACGTTCTGAATCGGGGAGTTCTTCTGAAAACCGTCGGCTATCTTCTTGAATCTGTAAAAGCCGTGAAACAAAGGTGAGTGCGCGACCGTGGGCTATAGTTATGACTCGTGATCTAGCATAGATTCGATTATTTACTGATTGCTTGAACTGTTCTATGGTACTTTAACGTTATATTCTGTTTCCCTGCATAATAGTGAAGGCCCGAGGCCAAGTAAGGCTTGATAGCCGATGAGGTCCGATGACCCTAGAAGGCCCGAGGCCAAAAGTGAGGTCCGAGGCCATATGAGGGCTGATTAGCCGATCATTGATTGTTTAAGTGATTATAGGATGATTGAATGGACTGTTTGACTGCGATATTCTTTACTGTGGCTAAGTAGGACGGGATAACCGCTCTCACTAAGCAATTCTGTTGCTTATGCCTGCTTTTCCTAGATGCAGGTGATTTTGCCCGTGATGGGAACTGTTCTGGACCGCGTGACTAAGGCAAGGAAGAAGGATGTTACGCTTTGGTAGAGTAGCGAACCTTGTAATAGCTTATAGCAAACTGTATTAGCTTATAGCGAACCTTCATTGTATGCTCGAACCTCGTTTTACCTAAGTAATGCATTTGTGTTTAAAATAGCTTGAATGAATAGAAAGAAAACGCTGAAAATGACTAAGTATGGGAAAAACTTAAAAATACCCGAGACTTGCCAGGAAGTGGCCGAGTCAAATCCTTACCGCAGTTCGGATTTCCGGGTTAGGGCGTTTCAATTTGGTATCAGAGTGTGGTCGGTTCTAGGACAAGTCTTTTGCATAAGTGGGTTAGTGAGAAACATCCTTCCAGCCTTATGTCTTGCGGTAAGTTGTTTTTTGTGTTAACTAAGTTGATTGTGGCAAGCTTAGTTATAGAATTTCACCTTACAGATGGCCAAGAGACAGCGTTCTCGTAGGAGAACTGCGAGAGAGACTGGGGAAAACTCGGTTAACAGAGCTGATGGTCAGGGTGTTGAGAATAACCGTGAGAATACTGAAGTGAACACGGCTGGAAACAATGTTGCTGCGGCTAATGCTGGGATAGCCGGAGGAAATGCTGGGATTGGGAACATAGCGGCTGCTGCTGCGGCTGCTGCTGCTGCTGCTACGGCTCCGGTTGGATTAGAGGCGGTGTTAGGCATGCTGACTCAAGTCTTGCAGAGATTGCCGGCTGCTGCACCTGCCCAAGTGAACCCACTGCCGGTGGTGGATGAAGAAGCGGCTGTGGAAGAAGTGGCTGCGCCGAAAGTTCCATCTTACCTGAAGGTGATGGAGCATATGCAGAAGCTGGGAACTAAGTTCTTCACGGGTGGTGCTAAGCCTATGGAGGCGGATGATTGGATCAATCGGCTGGAAAGGAACTTTGATTCTATCCGCTGTCCTGATGGCTATAAGACGGATATTGCGGTCCACTACTTGGAAGGGGATGCGCATGTTTGGTGGAAAGGTGTGGTGACTCGCCGTGATGGCGGGGTTACTAGTTTGGGAAGCTTTTGTGCGGAGTTCAGGAAGAAGTACTTCCCACGGGAAGCTTTCATCCGACTGGAAGATGCTTTCATAGACCTTCAGCAAGGATCTATGTCCGTGAGGGAATACGAGGCTGAGTTTAACCGACTCAAAAAGTATGGTGGCCGTGACTTGGAGGATGATGAGAATCAGGTCCGCAGGTTTATGCGTGGTTTGCGAGTTAAGCTGAGCAACCGTTGTAAGATCCGAGATAATGCTACTGTGGCTGTGCTGGTTGAGAAAGCAACCGAGCAAGAGGCGGGATTGGCCGAGGAAGGAAGATTGCTGGGTCATGCATCATCGGCTAAACCTGCGAGTGTTGCTGGGAAATATCCGAAGTTTGGAAAGAATGCACCTTCGGGCAAGCCTTCGGCTGGATGGAAAGCGTGTTTGAATTGCGGGAAACTGCACGAGGGTCAGTGTAGGTAAGCTTCGGGAGCATGTCACCATTACGGTAGTCAGAGTCACATGATCCGTGACTGCCCGAAACCGGATCAGAGGGTTTGTTTCAATTGTGGGGAAACCGGGCATTACAAGGATAAGTGTCCAAAGCAAGTGCTACAACAGCAAGCTGGAAAGCGGGCAAGTGACGGACAGTATTAGCATTCGGATAATGTGTAGGGACCATAATCATGGGTGGGGTGGCAACCCATGTATTGTTTGACTCTGGGGCATCGCATTGCTTTGTTCACCCGGATATGGTTGGATCCGGCGAGTTCCTGAGAGAACCTGGTGATGACTTTGGTTCAGTTCAAGCAGCCGGTGGTCAAGTGATGTTTACCCTGGGGAATATCTGAAACGTCTCTGTGATGATCGCAGAGGTGAACATGCCGGCTGACTTGGTGATTTGCAGAGTGAAGTCTTATGATGTGATCCTTGGAATGGATTGGCTCGGGAAGCATAAGGCACATATAGACTGTCACCGAGGCAGAGTTCAGTTTGAATCGGATAAAGGAAAGCTGGTGTATAAGGGGATCCGATCAACGGATGGCAGCTTGATTGTCTCGGCACTTCAAGCAGAGAAGCTGATGGAGAAAGGCTGTGAAGCTTACTTGGCTACGATCAATACTGTGGAAGTTGGTCCGGATATGCAGCTTAGTGAGATTCCGGTTGTAAGTGAGTTCGAGGATGTGTTCCAAGCGTTGAGTGGATTACCTCCGGGGCGGTCTGATCCATTCACTATCGAGCTGGAGCCTGGGACAGCTCCTATATCTAAGGCACCGTATCGGATGGATCCTGCTGAGATGGCTGAGTTAAAGAAACAGTTGGATAAGCTGACCGAGAAAGGGTTTGTGCGGCCTAGCAGTTCACCGTGGGGAGCACAGGTTCTGTTTGTCAAGAAGAAAGATGGTAGTTTCAGACTCTGCATAGACTACCGTGGGTTAAACCGAGTAACAATGAAGAACAAGTACCCTCTTCCGAGGATAGACGAGTTGTTGGACCAACTCTGAGGGGCTACTGTGTTCTCCAAGATAGATTTGGCTTCGGGTTATCATCAGATCCCAATAGACGAGGCAGATGTTCGGAAGACAGCCTTTCGCACAAGGTACGGGCACTATGAGTTCGTGGTGATGTCCTTCGGCTTAACCAATGCACCGGCTGCATTTATGAAACTGATGAACAGCGTGTTCAGGGACTGTCTGGATGAGTTCGTGATCATCTTCATAGATGATATCCTGGTTTATTCCAAGAACTCGGAGGAGCATATGAAACAGGGAGCATAAGCTATTCACCAAGCTTAGCAAGTGCAGTTTTTGAGAGAGAGAGATCGGTTTCTTGGGTCATGTGGTCTCGGACAAAGGGGTGTCTGTTGATCCGGAGAAGATAAAGGCTATAGCAGAATGGCCGAGACCTAAGAATGGATCCGAGATAAGAAGTTTTCTCGGCTTAGCTGGTTACTGTCAGAGATTTGTTAAGGGATTCGCGAGCATGGCGCAACCCATGACTCGGCTGACTGGAAAGGATGTTGCTTTTACTTGGTCAACGGACTGTGAGAAGAGTTTCTCTAAGCTTAAGGACATGCTTACGAGTACTCCGGTTCTGGCTCTACCAAAACCCAATAAGCTTTATGTTGTGTACATGGATGCATCAAAGACTGGACTGGGATGTGTTCTGATGCAACACGGAAGTGTGATTGCTTATGCATCACGACAGTTAAGAAAACATGAGCAGAACTAACCGACACATGACTTAGAGATGGCGGCTGTAGTGTTTGCTTTGAAGATTTGGCGGGCTTACTTATATGGCGAAAAAGTCCAAGTCTTCACGGATCATAAGAGCTTGAAATACATTTTCACTCAGCCAGAGTTGAATATGAGACAGAGGAGATGGATGGAAACAGTTGCAGCCTTTGACTTGGATATAGCTTACCATCCGGGAATGGCTAATCTAGTGGCTGATGCCTTGAGCAGGAAGAGAGTAGCCGTAGATTCAGAGAAGGATATGGAAGAGTTAGTCAACATGGTTGGCACCTTACACTTGAATGCCTTGACCGACGATTTGGAACCGTTGGGTCTTGGTGCTGAGGATCAGGCAGACTTGCTGACTAGGGTTTGGTTGGCTCAAGAGTTAGACGAAGATTTGGTTAAGGCAGCAAAGAACGATCAGTCCGAGTACCAGACTTCGAACAATGGGACTATAGTGGTGAATGGCCGAGTATGTGTTCCGAATGATCAGAAACTCCGAGAGAAAATCCTTAAGGAAGCACACCAGTCGAGATTTTCGATTCACCCCGGGACTACTAAGATGTACCGTGACCTTAAGCGTTATTATCAGTGGGTTCGGATGAAGCGGAATGTGGCTATGTGGGTAGCCGGATGTTCGACTTGTCAGATGGTCAAAGCCGAGCATCAAGTTCCGAGTGGATTGCTGCAAAGCTTACCGATTCCCGAGTGGAAGTGGGACATGATCACGATGGATTCGTGACTGGGTTACCGTCCGTGGATAAGAAGGATTCAGTATGGGTTATAGTCGACAGATTGACAAAGTCAGCACAATTCTTGGCGATTAACAAGATGGATAATGCTGCGGTTCTAGCCAAGAGATATGTTGAGGAGATAATCCTGTTACATGGAGTGCGGGCTAGTATTGTATCCGACAGAGACTCCAAGTTTACTTCGGCTTTCTGGAGAGCCTTGCACAAGGCGATGGGAACTAAGTTACACATGAGCACAGCTTATCATCTGCAGACTGATGGACAGTCCGAGAGAACTATCCGGATACTTGAGGATTTGCTGCGAGCTTGTGTCCTGGATTGGGGTGGCAAATGGGAACATTATCTGCACTTGGCCGAGTTCTCTTACAATAATAGCTACCAAGCTAGCATCGGGATGTCGCATTATGAAGCTTTGTATGGCCGGCCTTGCAGGACTCCTTTATGTTGGATTCAGGTGGGGGAGCGCAGTATATTTGGCCGAGACTTTGTTGAAGAGACGACTGAAAGAATCCGAGTACTGAAGCATAGGATGAAAGAAGCTCAGAACAGACAGAAGAGTTATGCTGATAAGCGCCGGAAAGAGTTAGAATTTGCAGTGGGCGATATGGTTTATCTCAAGACAGTCACATACAAGGGAAAAGACCGAGCTTCACTGAATGGAAAGCTAAGTCCGAGGTACATGGGGCCGTATCAGATTCTTGAGAGGATCGGACCAGTGGCTTTTAGGCTGGATTTGTCACCGTCTATAGAACAGTTTCACAAGGTGTTCCACGTTTTCTATGCTAAGGAAATGCATAAGTGACCGGGATAACGTGGTGCCTGAACCACCTTCGGACTTAAAGGAAAACATGACTATTGAAGGGAGACCAGTCCGGATTGTGGGAAGGAAAGTTAAGGCAGAACGCAGGAAGAAAGTTCAGATGATTCAGGTTGTTTGGGATTGTGATGGTGAAGAAGAAGTAACCTGGGAACCCGAGGCGAGAATGAAAGCAGAATTTCCTAAGTGGTTCGATAAACTTAAGGAAAACCCGGAGTTAAGTGGACCAAAGAAGACTCGAGGACGAGTCTCAGCTAAGGGGGGGAGAGAGTTGTAACATCCGTGATCCTTGGATCAAACTGAATCAGCGGATTAAGACCATGAATATGAAAAATCAGGGGTTTGTCTGAGTAAAAATTGGGCTATCGGTTGGAAAAGAGGTATAGCCGAGCTAAAACGAGCTGGATCGGGTCAGTTCAGCTGATTCGAGTGTTTAGCCGGGTAGGAATGGTTCGGACAAGTGAAAATCCGACAGTCCGCGAATTTCGGATAGTTGGTCGGATTTCCGACAGGTCAGTTTACTGAAGTCCAAGCTAGAAGGGAGCTGAGCTAATAATGTCCGAGGGAAAATGGAATTCAGACAAGGCAGTATCGGACAAACCATGTTTCTCGGACATCTGGTCGGGATTCAGACAGGACGGTTATTTTTGTCGGAGATGAGCTGGAATGATCGAAGGACTTAGTGAATTATCGGATGAATTATTGAAATATTCGCTAAGTAAAGAAAATAGCCAAGCGGGAGCGGTTATATCTGAGGGAGTTATTGAAAAATACACGGACAAGATCAGCGGGAACAGTTATCGGCTATATCTGAGAGAACTGCTTGGATAACTTCAATCAGGCCGGCTATTTCAGTAAACCAAGCCAAAATCACCGGTTAAGGGACGAGAACATCAATCTGGTTCAGCTAAGTTAATTGATCAAGCGAAAAAGTACGGGAACAGTTCTGGCATTCGGTCACTTGAGGGAAAACACAGCGGATTGAGTCATTGATCAGTTATATCCGAGAACCGTCATTTAACTCGGGAAAACCAGAGAAACTTCATTATTCTGCATAAGTATCCGAGAGAAAACAGAAAGAAAAGAGAAAGAACAACCGAAAGAGATTTCATCCGAGAGTTTGTGTTTTCACCGAGAGATATCTGAGAGTTCATCGAATCCGATCGTGAGATAGCCGGGTGATTCCGTCTATCGCCGAGAAACTTTGACTGCCGAGAGAAACGTTCTGAATCGGGGAGTTCTTCTGAAAACCGTCGGCTATCTTCTTGAATCTGCAACAGCCGTTAAACAAAGGTGAGTGCGCGACCGTGGGCTATAGTTTAGACTCGTGATCTAGCATAGATTAATTATTTACTGATTCCTTGAACTGTTCTATGGTACCTTTACTGTTATATTCTGTTTTTCTGCATAATAGTGAAGGCCTGAGGCTAAGTTAGGCTTGATAGCCGATGAGGTCCGATGACCATAGAAGGCCCGAGGCCAAAAGTGAGGCCCGAGGCCATATGAGGGCTGATTAGCCGATCATTGATTGTTTAAGTGATTATTGGATGATTGAATGGACTGTTTGATTGCGATTTTCTTTACTGTGGCTAAGTGGGACGGGATGACCGCTCTCACTAAACAATTCTGTTGCTTATGCCTCCTTTTCGTGGATGCAGGTGATTTAGCCCGTGATGGGAACTGTTCTGGACCGCGTGACTAAGGCAAGATAGAAGGATGTTAGGCTTGGGTAAACTATGGTCGAGTAGAACAATGTAATAGCTTATAGCAAACTGTATTAGCTTATAGCGAACCTTCATTGTATGCTCGAACCTCGGTTTTACCTAAGTAATGCATTTGTGTTTAAAATGGCTTCAATGAATCGAAAGAAAACGCTGAAAATGACTAAGTATGAGAAAAACTTAAAAATACCCGAGACTGGCCAGGAAGTGGCCGAGTCAAATCTTTACCGCAGTTCGGATTTCTGGTTAATGCGTTTCATAAAGCTTTTTTGAACCATTGCTTCTAGCTTAAGAGGATGGAAGGATGAATTGAATGATGGAAAGTCAGGTTGAGCTTGATGACCACAAACTCCAAAGGTTAGATTCTGCTATCTCAAGGGCTAATCCACGCAAGAGTAAAAGAGATTCTACACAAATCTTCAAGGCTGATTCCACAACACTTAGAAGAAAAGCAGGAACAAGTTTAGTTGCAAAGAACTTTCTTTGTAAACAAAACAAGTAGGTGAAACAAGGGTTTGCACCTCTTATGTCAATCACCCATTGTACTAGTCATTGTAGCATTGGGTTTTAATGTCAATCCAATTGGGTTTAGTTTGAAAACAGAAGAGTTAAGAGTGAAATCTCTAAGTCAAGCAAGCAGGAAAAGGTTTTGTTGCCTAAGCAACTGTTCTAACACCCTAATGTGATCTAGCAACAAAGAAAGTGAAAACAAAAGAAAACTAAACAGATTTAAGCAAGAAAAACAGAGCAAAATAGAGCAAATCCGAGATTTAAATAAAAGAGAAGCAAGTTCCTAGATTTGGTTATTGACTTTGGGGAATTCAGACACTAACTAAGGCTGTTTCAAACCACATTGATCAAGCAAATAAGCAAGCAATGGTGATTCCTAGACATAGAGGTCACAATCAAGCAAGCTAGATCCAATCTCTTGGCAAATAGCCCTTTGCTAAACATCTTAACAAGAACTAACTCGTATTAGTGCTAAAACATCAAGCAAGCAATACTAATCAACTCTATTCAAGTCAAAATGCTCCTCAAACAGTTAATCTCTTGAGCCAAGGCCAGCAAATCTTCTATTAAACAAGATCAGCATTTCATCAAACAATTGGTGGGCATAAGAGAAAGCTAACAACCTAGATAAGTGTGATCAAGACAAATCTAGCATTAATAACAGATTAATAGAGAGGAACCCATAAACTGAAGAACTAAAAAAGCTCTAACCAAGTCTTAAATTCCCCTAATCTACCACATCTAGAAACTCTAAGCAAACTACTCACTGATACTCATGTTTAACACCAAATCACAAAGGAAAAGGATGTTAATCATGATTAGAAGAGAGAATAAAGAAAGATTAAAGGTAAATACTCAAATATATTAAATAAAGCAAAGGATTTGTCTTACAAACTTAGAGAAAATGCTTAAGAACAGTAAATTGACAAGACTTGTCGAAAATCTGGAAAAAGAGGCTATTCATAGCCTAGAGAAGGAAGCCCTAGAGTAATGGCAAAAGTGTAAAGAAAAACAGGTTCGGACTGGGTTTACATCGGTCAGTTACAACAGTCATTTGTGGTCGATGTAAATCCCATCGGTCTGGCAGTGATCGATGCTGGTGACCGAAATTCATCCCCTGTGTTTATGTCGATCACTCCTGACCGGTACTGGTGATCGATGTGCTTACATCAGTCACCCCATGACCGATGTTGGTGACCGAAAATCTGGTATCGGTCACCCCTTGACCGATGTTCACAGTGCTATGACTGAAAACCTTTGCAGAGATTGGTTGCTTTGATCCTTCTTGCTCCCTTTGATCCAGCTAGCATCCTTAATCATCCCCAAAGCACCTCCAAGCTCCTTTTAGCTCCTAAAGCACCTAAAAACATCCAAAATGCAAGAAAAATGCAAGCTATACCCTAAATGCAACCTAAGTCTAAAAAGGAAAAAAATGGGGCAAAAACTAAGGGAAAACATGCAAAAGAGAACCAAAGATGTACTAAATGCAGTCCTAAATGGTGTAAATACAAGAGATATCAGTGGGGTTTAATTTCTTTACTTATTCTTGGTAGATATGAAAATAAATAGGTTGGAGCTTATATAATGCTCAGAATATCATGAATAAAACAGTCATAACACATTAAAACAAAGCAAAGACTTTGGGAGTTTAGTCTAGATATTACCATATATTCTGCATATTTTGCATGCATTTAGGATGGTTTTCCATGCATTCATCTTGCATTATAGGCTAGTTTGTTTCATTTATTTCATTTTAGGTCTTTGGTCTCTTTGCATTCGCATTTTGCATATCTGTTGCACTTTTGCATCATTATCAAGTTGTTTGGAGCACTATGGAGTCGTGGAGGCTATGTGGACGTGAGGAGGTTCAAAATGGAGCTCGTGGACACTTGGAGAACTCAGCAGTGCATGCAAAGGACCTGAGATCGAGTAGCGGATCGAGCAAGGCAGGTCGATCTAGATGAGATCGACCAGAAGATCGAGTGACCCGAGGTCGATGCAAGGGGAAGGATCGAGACCAAGATCGAGAGAGGTGATCGATCTGGAGTACGGACATAAATGACGCCATGCAGAACGAGAGCCAGATCGAGACCAAGACTCGATCATCCAAAGATCGAGACGAAGATCGACGAAGATACTCGATCCATCCAACCAGATCGACTTAAAGATCGAGCAGAGCAAAGCGATTCGTGAAGACTATCAAGCACACTGATCGATCTCAAGGTCGATTCCTACGGCCTTAACCGTTTTTGGCAGCTAGTGAGGGGACCATTCCAAGATGTTTTGCTATATTGGGAAATAGGCGGCTACACTTTCTCACACCCGCTTTTACTTTTATTTGTCTCTGCTTTTTTCTTTAGTTTTTGAACCTTGAATCATTTTAATATTAATCATTTTTTTCTTTAGTCGCTTGTTAATCATGTTTAGTTCTTCGATTATTGTTTATCAATCGGACTTAATCATGTGTAGCGAGTAGTCCTTTTTGGGTTTTCGGGGTTGAGGTGATTCAAAAGGGTTAAGAGATTTAAGTTTTGCGTTTTCTTTGTTCTTCATACCTTCTCTTCTAGGATCTTGGGGTCTTAAGGCTTAGAGAGTCTTGGAAAAGATCTCTATGATTCCAGGGATGTCTTACCTTGACAGGATTCAGATATCCTAGAAAATCAGATCCTAGAGACTAATCTTTCCTCTCCCAAACGCCATGGTTGTAGAGGAGATTAGTTAGGTCATATATTGAAATCTGTTTTCCTTGCTCTGCGATCTCTTTTTCCACCAAACGCCATGGGTTTGGAGAAGAGATGGAGGAAGTGAATCATACCACACACGATGGATGGTTCTTGTTTTGTTTTCAAGGCTTAGAGAAAGCTCACAAATGAGTAGATCTAAATGTTTTCAAACCAAAGCTTAAATCTTTGATACTTTTGAATATGACCCTCGACCCTAAACCCTCTTTTAGCATTTTAAAACCTCTGTTCATGATTTGCTTGTCATAAAGTTTCATCTTTGTTCATTAGAATTCAATAGCTTTAAGTTGTTAGATCGGTCAGTTTTACTCGATCCAGTGGTCGATCCACTGCTCGATTTTAAGTTCTTAGTAGTTTTGCATTTTTATTCTTCTGCTTTTTCCTAGTGGTAGTTAACCCTCTTCCAGGGATTTTAAAATTGTTCTGCGTCTCATTTAGTCGTTGCATTTAGTTTTGTTTGATTTTACCGATCATTTTCCCGATTTTCTTAGATTTGATTCATCCTTGCATTCTTAGAGTTTTTCCTGCTTCCTAGGTTGGATTGATACCTCTTGCACACTATACTACATCATAGGTTGCTTGAGCTTTGATAATACCTTGGCTTGCAAAAATCATGTTATCAAATGGCGCCGTTGCCATCTTAGGATTGTTAGAAAGCATTAAGATTTGGGGTTTAGTAACGACTAAGCCTTTGTTTTCATTTTGGTTACTAATCTCTCTGCCTTCAAACTTGTGTCTTTCAGGTACATGAATCTGCGTTCTAGGGGTGACAACAACTTACTTACACTCCTGGACAATATTCATCAACTTGGCCATGCAAGATCAAGAAGAGTGAGAGAGCAAGCTAGAGCATTTGAGGAGATTGTTCAAGCTGGTTCAGTAGACTTTGCAACAATGGCTGAGCAAGAACATCCTGAGGGACCTCCACCAGCTCACGGTGCTGTAGGAAGGGGCAATGGAAACGCCAACCATGCAGCTAGGCCCCCACAGATCATTGGTGCCGGAGATGCTCCCAATACACATCACAATCGCTTTGGGATCACTCCTCCACCAGTACAGAACAACATCTTCGAGATAAAGCCAGGGTTCATCTCTATGGTTCAGAATAGCAAGTTCCATGGGCTGGCTATGGAAGACCCCTTGGAGCATCTTGACAACTTTAAGCAAGTTTGTGGGATGATAAAGATCAATGGTATCTAGGAAGTTGCTTTCAAACTCCGGCTCTTCCCATTTTCTCTCGGAGACAAGGCTAGGCATTGGGAGAAGACCCTTCCACAAGGCACCATTACATCTTGGGCTGAGTGTAAGAAGGCTTTCCTCTCAACATTCTTCTCGAGCACAAGAACAGCAAGGCTGCGAAGTGAGATCAGCAGATTCACTCAAAGGCAGAATGAGACATTCAATGAAGCTCTGGAGAGATTCAAAGACTATACCATTCAGTGTTCTCACCAGGGCTTCAGTGAAGAGACTCCACTAAGCACAATATACCGTGGAGCCTTACCCAAAATCTGAATGTTGCTTGACACGGCTAGTAAAGGCAATTTTCTTGGTCAAGAAGTAGAAGAGGGTATGGATGCTTATCGAGAAGTTGGCCTTGAGTGACGGTAACTACGCTGAAGACTATGACCGTGCACCAAGAGGTTCCGAGCTAGAGTCTCACAAGAAGGAGCTAAAGTCGCTTCATGAGAAGATTGACAAGTTGGTGCTTGCAAACCAGAAGCATGTAGACTTTGTGGGTGAAGCCGAAGAAGTCTTGGAGGAGTTAGACTTGAGCCAAGAAGAAGCTAACTGGATTGCTGGTCAGAACTACAACAAACCTCAAGGATATTCACAAGGGTACCAAGCCAACAACAATCTCTCTTACCGAAGCACAAACGTTGAGAACCCTAAAGATCAAGTGTACCCCCCTCAGCAAGCAAAGCCGTTTGTTCCTTATAACAAGGGTTTTCAAGCGAAAAGTGGCTTTCAAGGGCAGATGCAAGGGAACTTCCAGGGTCAGCAGCAGCAGCAAGGCAACAAAGGCTACACTCCTATGTTTCCTCCCGGCTTCGTTCCTCAACAACAACAGATGCAACCGCAACAATAAGATCCGGTACAAGCAATGTACCAGCAGTTGCTTCAAGGTCAAGCTTCTACTAATCAGAAGTTTGCCGAGGTGAACAACCGCCTTGACTCCTCTCTTACTAACGTCTCAACTCAGATAACAAACCTGAACAACAAGATCAAGCAGTTAGAGAAAGGAAAAGCTACTACAAGCAGTCAAAGCAGTTAACCGGGCAAGTGTGAACAGAATCCCAAGGAATACGCCAATGCCATTACACTAAGGAGTGGCAAAGAACTTCCACCGCGAGTTGCTCCTAAGACCAATGAGGACATTGTGATTCAAGAGGGGGAGGGTAAGCTTTCAGCTGATGAAGAAATCAACTTTGATAATGTGTGGATTGAGAGGCCAAGGAAAGGCAAAGAAGTAGCCGTAGAGAAGAAAGTGGAGCAAGCTACTAAAGAGAAGGATGTTTATGTGCCTCCATCGTATGTACCTAACCTTCATTTTCCTGGCCGCTTCAAGAAACAGCTGATAGAGAAGCATAGACTCTTGTTTGAGAAGTATCCAAGGGATGTAGAGATCAAGTTGCCTCTTGTGGATTGCCTAGCTATAATGCCGAAGTGTGCTAAGTTCTTCAAAGACACCCTTACAAAGAAGAACAAGGAGAGTAAAGAAGTTTTGGTGCTTAGTGAAGAGTGTAGTGCCATTATTCACAGAAAAATAATGCCTAAGAATTTGGGAGATCCAGGATACTTCACCATTCCTTGTGCTTTGGGTCCATTGAAGTTTAAGAGCTGTTTATGTGATTTAGGAGCAAGTATCAATCTCATGCCCCATTATATAGCAAAGAAGCTAGGTTTCCCACGGTTCAAAGAGTGTAGGATCTCTCTTGTGTTGGCTGACAGAAGCGTGAGACTTGCAGTGGGTATGCTAGAGGATCTTCCAGTGAGGATAAGCGATGTCAATGTACCAACCGACTTTGTTGTGCTTGAAATGGATGAAGAACCTAAGGATCCACTTATACTTGGAAGACCGTTCCTTGCAACCGCCGGAGCAATCATTGATGTAAAGAATGGGAAGATAGCTCTACACTTGGGCAAAAACATCAAGTTGGATTTTGATATCAATGAGATCTTGAAGAAGCCGACCATTTAAGGACAAGCATTCTACATTGAAACGTTGGATGCTTTTGCCGATGAACTGCTTGAAGAGTTGGCACAAGAGGATCACTTGAAGCTGGCTCTGACCAAAGAGAGAGGAGAATATGGTTTCTTGAATGAGAAGACCCAAGAGTATGTTAACCTTTTCGATTCTAGGAAAGTTGTATAGGAAGATGAAGGCGGATGCCTAGAGATCGATCCCGAAATCAACGAGCTTACTCGATCCAAGATCAAGATCGACAAGAATATCGAGAAAGGTGGTCGATCCAGCCAAACAATCGATGGGAAGATCGAGAGAAGCCAATCGATCAGTTCAGAAAACGAGACGGGGACTCGATCTCCTGCTCGATCCACATAAAATCGAGTGGGTGAATCGAGTGAAGTTGCTCGATCCGGACCAGAACGAGTGGAAGATCGACTGGATGACTCAATCTCGGAGGAGACAACGGTTCAATAAAGTAGTCTTAAGGCTCATGTTTCGGGTTCTAAGGAGGCTACTGAGCATGGGAACGTTAACACAAGCCACGAGGAGGACTGGAGCGAGCTGCTAGCCCCAAAGGTGGACCTAAAGGAGCTCCCAAAAGGGCCAAGGTATGCTTTCTTAGGGCTTAATGAGACTTATCCCGTGATTGTGAATGAGAACTTAAGTGAAGATTAGTTGCACTCACTCCTCAATGAGCTGAGAAAGTATAGGAAGGTCATTGGGTACTCTCTAACTGACATCAAGGGCCTTTCACCATTGCTTTGCACTCATAGGATTCACTTAGATAATGAGAACTCTTCTTCTAATGAACATCAAAGGCGTTTAAACCCAAATTTGAAAGAAGTAGTTAAGAAAGAGATTCTGAAATTGTTAGAGGCTGACGTGATCTATCCCATCGGTGATAGCACGTGGGTTTCTCCTGTCCACGAGGTGCCTAAGAAGGGAGGGATCACAGTCATTGAGAATGATTGATGTTACTGCATATTGCATACATTTTGCATACATATTAGTTAGCTTTTCATGCATTTACATCACACTTTAGACTAGATTGCATCACTTAGGGTCCTAGAGCATTCTCGCACCAGCATACGCATGTTCCTTGCATTTTGCATCACATTCAGGTTGTTTCTGGCTTCTTTGGAGTCGTGGAGGTTCGTGGACGTGCTGAAGCTGTTTTAGAAGTTCGTGGAAGGTCAGATGTTTGCTAAAGACCAGAGATCGGGGAACAGATCGAGCATGGCAGGTCGATCTAGATGAAATCGACCAGAAGATCGAGAAGACCGGGAGATCCAAGGAAAATGATCGAGACGAAGATCAAGTGAAGCAATCGATCAAACAGTACAGACGCAACTGACGCCATGCAGAGCGAGAGCCGGATCGAGTCCACCACTCGATCCAACCAAAGATCGATACCAAGATCGGATGCAACACTCGATCCGCCGAAGATGATCGAGACCCAGATCGAGTTGAAGACGCGATGTCCGAAGATGATCGAGAGAACCGCTCGATCCCGAAGTCGATCTCTGTCTTCTCAACCGCTTTTGGCCTCTAGCGAGGGGGGGACCATCGGGTTGTTTTCGCCATTTTGGGAAGGCGGCGAAGTCCTTTTCACACACAACTTTTCAGTCTTATCTTTTTTATGCTTTTCTCTCTGGTTTTGGAGATTATCCACCATTGTCGAACTTGAAGTTTTTCTTGCTTTGTATTCGAATCGTTTGAGTTTAATCTAGTTTTCTTTTCATGTTCACCGTTTCTTTCTTCATGCTTTGCTTGATTTATCTTATGTGTAGTGAGTATTTTCTATAGGGTTCGGGGTTGAGAAGATTCAAGGGGTCAAAAAGGTTTTCGATCTGGGGGTTTTCTAGAGCTTAATGGCTATCTCTTCTAGGGTGTTGAGTTCCTAAAGCTTAAAGACTCTCACGCCAAGAGCTTTATGATCCGAGAGGTCTCTTACCTTGACAGGATTCAGGGACCTCTGAAGATCACACCCTAGAGACTAGTTACCCCTTCCCAAAAGCGATGGAAGTTTGGGGGACTAGTTAAGCCATTCGTTTGAAATCTGTTTTTCCTGCCCTTCGACCTCTCTTTCCACCAAAAGCCATGGGTTTGGAGGAGAGGATGAAGGAGTTATCTATACTGAAATCCACAGATAGATCTTATTTCATTTTCAAGGCTTAGAGATTCTCACAAAGTGAGTCGATTTAAAGTTTTCAACCCAAGTTCAGACCTTTGAAACCCCTGACCAAGAATCTCAACCCTAGACCCTCTTTCTTAGCATCTTTACATCTTCTCTCGTCATTCGCTTGATCTTTGATAGCATCCTGGTCGTTAGTTTTACTGTTCTTACATCTTTAGACGAGATCGATCGTTATTGCTCGATCTAGTGGTCAATCCACTAGTCGAATTTTAGTAATTTGTAGCTTTGTCCTTTAATTATTCTGTTTGTTCCTCATGGTAATTTGATCATTCATGGTAATATTAAAATAGTTTTGCATTCCATTTAGTTGCTGCAGCTAGTTTTTATGGATTTTCTCAAAACCGATCTTGTTTCGCTTAGATTTGCAAAGCCCTTGCATTCTCTTTGCTTTTTCTATCATCCTAGGTGTGGATTGACTCTCTCTTGCATACTGTGCTACAACCTGTCTTGCATTTGAGTTTTGATAGCCTCATTGCATACTCACCCTTGCAAAAAGATTCTAGTTGTCAAATGGCGCCATTGCCATCCTAGGATTGTTTAGAAAACATAGAGATTTGGGACTTAGTAAAGACTACGTCTTTACCTTGTTTTAGTTACTAATCATTCTACTCTCAAACGTGTGTCTCTCAGGTACATGAAGCTTCGTTCACGGGGAGACAACAATCTACTACAACCCCTGGACAACATTCATCAGCTTGGTCATTCACGGCAAAGAAGAGTACGAGAACAAGCCAGAGCCTTTGAGGAGATTGTTCAGCACGGTTTGGTTGACTTTGAAGCTATGGCTGAACACGAGCTTCCAGAGGGACCTCCTCCGGCTCACGGGGCAGTGGGAAGGGGCAATGGAAACCCCCAACACGCGGCTAGACCCCCAAGGATCATAGGAGCCGGAGATGCTCCCAATATTCATCACAATAGGTTTGGGATCACTCCTCCTCCTGTACAAAACAACAACTTCGAGATTAAGCCTGGTTTCATCTCCATGGTGCAAAACAACAAGTTCCACGGCTTAGCAATGGAAGATCCCTTGGAGCACCTCGACAATTTCGAGTAAGTATGTGGGATGATCAAGATAAACGGCATATCCGAAGATGCTTTCAGGCTGCGTCTCTTTCCCTTTTCACTCGGAGACAAGGCTAGGCAATGGGAGAAGACCCTCCCACAAGGCACCATCACCTTATGGGCCGAGTGTAAGAAGGCCTTTCTCTCAAAATTCTTCTCTAGCACCAGGACAGCACGGTTGAGAAGCGAAATCAGCGGCTTCACTCAACGAAACAACGAGACATTGAACGAGGCAATGGAACGTTTCAAAGACTATACGATCCAATGTCCTCATCACGGTTTCAGCGAGGAGACCCTACTCAGCACCATCTACCGCAGAGCTTCACCAAAGATCAGGTTGTTGCTTGACACAGCTAGCAAAGGGAACTTCCTTGGTCAGGAGGTAGAAGAGGGCATGGAGCTGATAGAAAACTTGGCATTGAGTGATGGCAACTACGGTGAGGATTATGACCACGCACCGAGAGGATCCGAGCTAGAGTCTCACAAAAAGGAGCTGAAATCTTTGCATGAGAAGATAGATAAGCTGGTGTTAGCCAACCAGAAGCATGTTCACTTTGTTGGTGAAGCGGATGAGAATCAAGAGGAGCTAGAATTGAGCCAGGAAGAAGCCAATTGGGTGGCGGGACAGAACAATTACAAACCTCAAGGCTACAACCAAGGCTACAACCAGAACAACAATCGCTCCTACCAAAGCACCAACGTTGCCAACCCTAAGGACCAAGTGTACCCTGCTCAGCAAGCAAAACCTTTCATCCCTTACAACAAAAGTTTTCAGCCGAGTGGTGGTTTCCAAGGTCAAGGGCAGAACAACTTCCAAGGGCAACATCAAAGTAACAAGGGTTATATGCCTAACTACCCGCCGGGCTTTGCACCTCAGCAGCAACAGCCGATGCAACAACAGGTTGATCCGGTTCAGGCCATGTTTCAGCAGCTGATACAAGGGCAAGCCTCTACAAACCAGAAGTTCGCCGAGATGAACACTCGTCTAGACTCGTCTCTCACTGACTTCTCCACTCAGATCACCAACTTAAACAACAAGATCAAGCAGCTAGAGCAGGGGAAAGCAAGTACAAGAGGTCAGAATAGCCTACCGGGCAAGTGCGAGCAGAATCCTAAGGAATATGCCAACGCCATCACGTTAAGAAGCGGCAAAGAACTAGCACCTCCGGTTACTCCTAAGAACAACGAGGCCGTTGTAATTCAAGAGGGGGAGGGTAAGCCTTCAGCTGATGATGAGATTAACTTTGACAATGTCTGGATCCAAGGGCCAAGAAGAGAGACAAAGCAGTTGCTGAAAAGAAAGCGGAGAAAACTACTAAGGAGACGAATGCTTATGTACCTCCACCGTAGTTACCTAAGCTGCCTTTTCCTGGCCGTTTCAGGAAGCAACTCATAGAGAAGCATAGAATCCTCTTTGAGAAGCATCTTAAGGACTTGGAGATCAAGCTACCTCTTGTTGACTGCCTTGCAATGATGCCTAAATGCGCCAAATTCTTCAAAGACACTCTCGTGAAGAAGAATAAGGAAAGCAAGGAGGTGCTTGTTCTAAGTGAAGAGTGTAGTGCTGTGATACATAAGGAGATAGTCCCTAAGAAGTTGGGAGACCCTGGAAGCTTCACTATACCCTGCGCTTTAGGTCCTCTGGAGTTCAAGAGTTGCCTTGGTGATTTCGGAGCTAGCATAAATCTGATGCCTCATTACGTGGATCTTGGCTTTACTCGTTTCAAAGACTGTAGGATCTCGTTGGTACTGGCTGATAGGAGTGTGAGGCTACCAGTGGGGCTGCTTGAAGATCTACCGGTGCGAATCAGTGGTGTGAACGTGCCTACGGACTTCGTCGTGTTGGAAATGGATGAAGAGCCTAAGGATCCACTCATCCTAGGAAGACCATTCCTTGCAACCGCCGGGGCTATCATCGATGTCAAGAACGGGAAGATTGCCTTGCACTTGGGAAAGGATATAAGGTTGGACTTCGATATCAATGAGGTTCTGAAGAAGCCGGCCATAGAAGGGCAAGCTTTCTACATTGAAACGATGGATGCCTTAGCGGATGAGTTGCTGGAAGAACTTGCTCAGAAGGACCATCTGAAGCTGGCACTGACAAAGGAGCCAGGGGAGTTTGGCTATGTAGATCAGAGGACCCAGGAGTACGTCAACTTGCTGGATTGTAAGAAGATTGTTAAGAAGGATGAAAGCTGCTTCCTAGAGATCGACCCCGAGATCGACACTATCACTCGATCCAGGAGTCAGATCGACAAGGCAATCGAGAACACAACTCGATCCGGTGCAGCAATCGACAGACAGGTCGAGAAGAATGATCGATCCGGAAAAACAATCGAGTCGACTATCGAGAGAGACCTTTCGATCATTTTGGGGTCTAATCAGGAGATCGACTCAGCATCTCGATCCCTTACTCGATCCACATCAAATCGAGTAAGCGAATCGAGCGATACTGCTCGATCTAGACGACATCGAGAGCAAGATCGACTGGAGGACTGGATTTCAGAAGGGATAGCGGTTGAGGAAAGCAGTCTTAAGGTCCATGCCTCGGGTTCTAAGGAGGGTTCCAAGGAGGAAGTCAACAACAACAGCCACGAGGATGACTGGCGCGAGCTGTTAGCCCCAAAGGTGGACCATAAGGAGCTCCCAAAAGGGCTAAGGTATGCTTTCTTAGGGCCTAATAACACCTATCCCGTGATTGTGAATGAAAACTTAAGTGATGCTGAGTTGCACTCGCTCCTAACTGAGCTGAGAAAGTATAGGAAGGCCATTGGGTACTCTTTAAGTGACATCAAGGGCCTTTCACCAATGCTTTGCACTCACAGGATTCACTTGGATAATGAGAACGCCTCTTCTATAGAACATCAAAGGCGTTTGAATCCTAATTTAAAAGAGGTTGTTAAGAAAGAGATCCTTAAGCTTTTAGAGGCTGACGTGATCTATCTCATAAGTGACAGCACGTGGGTTTCTCCTATACACGTGGTGCCTAAGAAGGGAGAGATCACGGTCATAAGGAATGAAAAAGATGAGCTTGTTCCTACTAGAACCATCACTGGTCATAGGATGTGTATTGATCATAGGAAACTTAACCTTGCAACTAGGAAAGATCATTTCCTTTTGCCTTTTATTGATCAAATGCTTGAGAGACTTGCTAATCACCCTTACTACTGTTTTCTCAATGGGTATAGCAGTTTCTTTCAGATACCAGTTCACCCAAATGATCAGGAGAAGACAACCTTCACATGTCCCTACGGTACCTTCGCGTATTGAAGGATGCCGTTTGGATTGTGTAATGCACCAGCTACATTTCAGCGGTGTATGATGTCGATTTTCTCCGATCTAATAGAAGAGATGGTAGAGGTGTTTATGGATGACTTCTCTGTCTATGGTGCGTCCTTTTCTGCGTGTTTGTTGAATCTTTGCAGGGTACTAAAGCGTTGTGAAGAGACAAACTGGGTGCTAAACTGGGAGAAATGCCACTTTATGGTTAAGGAAGGGATCGTGCTTGGTCATAAGATATCAGAGAAGGGCATTGAGGTTGATCAGGCTAAAGTGGAAGTCATGATGGGTCTTGAGCCGCCGGTTAACGTTAAGGGAGTCAGAAGTTTCTTGGCACACGCCGGGTTCTATAGGCGCTTCATCAAGGATTTCTCCAAGATTGCACGCCCTCTTACACGGTTGCTGTGCAAAGAAGCTGAGTTTGTGTTTGATGAGGAGTGTTTGCTAGCTTTTGTGACCATCAAGGAAGCCCTTACATCAGCCCCTATAGTTCAAGCACCAGACTGGACACTACCTTTTGAGATTATGTGCGATGCCAATGACTACGCCGTAGGAGCCGTCCTTGGTCAGAGGAAAGACAAGAAGCTGCATGTGATCTAATATGCTTCAAGAACATTGGATGACACGCAAACAAGGTACACTACTACAGAGAAGGAGTTGCTTGTAGTAGTGTTCGCCTTTGAGAAGTTCCGGTCATATCTTGTGGGTTCCAAGGCTATTGTCTACACAGATCACGCAGCTTTGCGATACATCTATTCGAAGAAGGACACTAAGCCTCGACTTTTAAGGTGGATTCTCTTGCTCCAGGAGTTTGACATGGAGATTAAAGACAAGAAGGGAATAGAAAACGGAGTCGCTGACCATCTCTCACGGCTAAGGATCAACGAGTCTCTCCCCTTAGATGACTCTCTTCCAGAAGAGCAACTAATGGCGATTACCACGGCTGTTTGTGGAAAGCTAGAGGGGCAGTTTGAAGAGGTGTTGAGTTTCAAAGAGGAGGATCTACCGTGGTACGCTGATGTCGTGAACTATTTAGCGTGTGGTGAGGAGCCAACAAATCTCAACAGCTATCACAGTAAGCGGTTCATGAGAGAGGCTAGTGACTACTTTTGGGACGAGCCCTACTTGTACAAGAGAGGAGTAGACAGTTTGTACCGGAGGTGTGTTACAAAGGAAGAAGCTAGAGACATCCTTTATCACTGTCATGGCTCTTCCTACGGAGGACACTTCACTTCATTCAAAACTGCCACGAAAGTGTTGCAAGCCGGTTTCTGGTGGCCGTCCATCTTCAAAGACGCACACGAGTTTGTGAAGAGCTGTGAGGCATGTCAACGAGCAGGGAATATCACTAAGAGGAACGAAATGCCTCAGGTTCCCATCTTTGAGGTTGACGTGTTCGACGCGTTGGGCATAGACTTCATGGGGCCATTTCCTTCTTCATATGGCAACAAGTACATCTTAGTGGCAGTGGATTATGTCTCTAATTGCTTCCCCTACAAACGATTCTAAGGTGGTGATCAAGTTGTTCAAGAGTATCATCTTCCCGAGGTTTGGGGTACCTAAGGTGGTTATAAGCGATGGAGGAAGCCACTTCATAAACAAGGTCTTTGAGAACCTCTTGAGAAAGTATGGCGTTAAGCATAAGGTGGCTACACCGTATCATCCTCAAACAAGCGGTCAAGTGGAAGTCTCCAACTGGAAAATCAAGGCTATACTAGAGAAGACTGTCGGAGCAACAAGGAAAGACTGGGCAGTGAAGCTGGACGACGCTCTTTGGGCCTACCGTACCGCTTTCAAAACACCGATTGGTACAACCCCTTTTACTCTGCTCTATGGAAAGGGGTGTCATCTCCAGGTTGAGCTAGAACACCGTGCATTGTGGGCTGTGAAGAGGCTGAAATTTGACCTGAAGACTGCCCAAGAGAGGCGCCTCATTCAGCTACATGAACTGGACGAAATAAGGCTGAACGCTTATGAGAGCTCTCGGATATACAAAGAGCGGACTAAGGAAGCTCATGACAAGAAGTTGGTTGCCAAGGAGCTTAAGGAAGGAGGTTTAGTGTTGCTGTACAATTCAAGACTCAAACTCTTCCCGGGAAAGCTGAAGTCAAGGTGGAGCGGGCCGTTTGTGATCCAAGAGGTGCTGCCTTATGGAGCTGTTACATTGATAGGAAAGAGTGGCAGTGCATTCACCGTCAACAGACACAGAGTCAAGCCTTACTTGGCGGACAACTATGACAAAGAGAGTACATCGGTGCTTCTCCAAGACCCACCATCCGCCTAAACCATGTAAAGTCTAGCTAAAAACGTTAAAGAAAGCGCACTTGGGAGGCATTCCCATGTCTATCCTGTACATATTTCTGCTTTATTTCTCTTTCAGTTTTATGTTTTTATTTTGAGTGTGTAGGAGCAGGTAAGAGGAGTCTAAACCTCGATCTTGAAGTCCAAAAGAGGCGATAGGGGTTAAGAAAAGGCTAGAGATCGAGTGCTAGATCGACTGATCCTGACTCGATCTTTGCTAGATCGAGTCAGTGAATCGAGAGGAGCCAGTCGATCTAGACGAGAATGAGTGATAAGATCGATCTAGACGAAAATGGATTGATCGATCCTAAATGGATCGACCGATCTAATTTCTCTCGGGAAAATCTGTTGAAAACAGATCGATCACTCGACTCGATCCATCACTCGATCTATACCAAATCGACCCCCAAATCGAGTACGTAGCTCGATCATGAGGACTTAGCCATGGAGCCAACATCTCAACGATCGAGGGAGCCAATCGATCCAAGACTCGATTCATCATGAATCGAGTCACAAAAAGAGTAACCCTCTTGATCTAAGCCATTATTAGCATGAGATCGAGTCCTAGATCGACCAAACGGACTCGATCTCATGCCGAGGTAACATTTTCTTTCTCTCCTTTATTCTTTTCCCTCCAGTTTTTAAATTCAAAACTTGCTCAAGACAAGTATCTTTGACCATGAAAGATGTGCCTTGACGAAGACTTTGTCAGAAAACCACCTTTACTACCCATGGTTTTGCCTCTTGCTTAGCCTTTAAATATTTCAACAACTTCTCACCCTCTCATTCTTGTTTTCTCGGAAATTTTACTAAGAGAGTGAGAGTTTTTGTTTTCAAAGGCTAGCAAGGCTCTTTAACATTCTTGAAAAAGGTATTTTCGGAGTCTAATGAAATATTTTTTGGAAAATTTCATTTTAATTCGCAAGATATTATTTTAGATGATAGGACCGTTTTTGAATTTTAAAATTTAGCTAAGTAAAAGGAATAATTCTGGATTTTCTAGTATCTAAAGATTTGATTCTCCTTTACTTTGCTATAATTTTTATTAATTCCCCAAAATTCTAGGGTAGTAGTTATAATTTTTATTAATTCCCAAAAGAACGAGAGAAGAGACAGCACAAGAGGGAGAAGGACAAGAGGTGGCTGTTCAAGAGAGGGACAGATGGAGTAAGGATGAGAAGAGGGACAAGAAACGGCTTGAAAGGCTTCGGTTTGAGCCTACCAAGTTTGCGGATCGGGAGCTGCTGTTCAAGCTAGGGATTCTTGGGGATTTCCACCAACTCCTCAAGAACATTGGCTTAAGATGTCTGTCACGGATGGATTGCCCAACCATTCCAGAAGTGACAATAGACTTCCTTGCCATGTTGGGTTTCGTTACGAGAACCCTAGCGCACCCGTTCCTTCACAAGGTCGCCTCTCCTTCAAGGTCGGACGTCAAGCCTTCAGCCTCTCCATCCCCGAGCTATGTCAAGTGTATGGTCTCAACGCAGCTGCCACCATGTTGGATTTCCTGTTCCAAGGCGTGAAGCACTTGTTGTGTGACCCGGATGAGAATGACGAGCCTATGGAGGATGAGCTCGGCGACGAGGTGAACTACGGATGTGTGCTTGCTGCCTCCTTGGTGAAATACAAGGCTTATGCCTTGCGGTGCAAGGCAACCTCTTCTTTCATTGGCGGCTTCCTCACCCCTCTATTCTTACAAGCTGGTGTACCTAAACACGTCTTCGCACACGTTCCAGCTAGAGCTTTCATGGATGAAGTCTACATCAAGAATACCGACAGCTTGGGACGCACGCCAGCAGAAGGGTTCTACGCTTACATCTTCATAGACGACGAAAACAAGAAGAGAGTGTGCATCCTGCCAAACAAAGACGAGACTGAGCTGCTTGGTGTTGGGAACATCGAGTTCTTGCCAACGGAAGAGGAGTGCTTTGCTCCTCTAGGAGGACCGCCTGCCCCAGCGATTGCTCCTCGTCAAAGGTCCGAGTCTCGAGCCACGGAAGATGAGATGCCCGAAGCCTACACCCTTCCCAAGATAGACTTTGAGCCGAGAACCAAAACTGAGAAGTTCCTAGCATCTGTTGTGGAATGCAAAGGAAAATCAGCAAATGGCAAGGCAAAATGCTCAAGAAACTTGCCAAGAAGGTCAAGGCACTTCAAGGAGGCTCGCCTAAGAAAGATGCAAGTGAAGAGGTTCACCAACCAGAGAAGAGGAGGCTCTCAACCGGTGGAGTTGTCATCCGTGAGACTCAAGGCAGCAACATTCAGCCGGCGCACCTTTCTCTCCAAGAACCAACCGACAAGGGCAAAACCATTGTCTCTAGCTCCTCTGGAACATCCTCAAGTTCCAGCCAAGACTAGACCAGAGGTAACAACCTTCTTCCATTGTACATAACCGCTCATATTTGCTTCTTTTTGCTTTGTGTTTTGGTGCTCTTTTGAATGTGTTTGCCACCGGGACGGTGTCAAGCAACTTTGGGGGAGTACATGTGTGGTTTGACATGTGTTTTCTGATCTTATTTTCCTTTAGCATCCTTGAGTCATTAGTTCATGAAAAATTGGTAAAATTTTTAAATTTTTTTCAAAGATTCATGTAGTTGCATTCATCTTGTCAAAACATGTTAGGATTGAGTCTAAAGTTTCTCTTAGCATCTAGGTTGTTTGCATTTGCATAAAGGGTTAAAGTTTCTTAAAAAGGTGTTTTATACTCATGAATTGTTTCAATGCCCTAGTTAGTAATTCTCTAATGCTTTGCTTATGCTTTGAAAGTAAGTTCTTACCATGCTTGGATCACTTGCTATGATTTTCGTGACTTGAATTGAACTCTCATGATTTGAAACTTGTCCTAATAAGTGAAAACCTTAATCTGAAATTTTAATTATCATCCTTATGCATTTGAAAATGAACACATGGATTTTAAAATATTTAGGCTCTCTTCTTCCTTTTTACCACTCTTTGTGAGCCTAAGTAGAACTCCCACCTTGACCCTTACCCTTCTTTGAAGCCAAATATTTCTTGTGTGACATCATTGTGAGGCCTTCTTTTTCGGTTTTGAACTTAACATAAAGTGTTAGGTTTAGGCGACATGATTTGGTTCTCATATGATTTTCGCTTTGCATTTTGAAGCTAGGTATAGGATTAGGATAAGTTTGGGGGATCATTGGGGGTGTTTTCATGTCTATTTGTTCTCGGTTTCAAAGAGTTTGGTGATTAAAAAAAAGAAATAGGTTTTAAGTGAAGGGTTGTGTTTAAAAATTATATATGCTCTAATAAATTTCAGGAGGTAGCTCTCTCAAATAAAAATAAAAAGAAAAAGAAAAAAAGAGCCTAAGTGCCAAAAATATAAAAAAAAAGAGAAAGAAAAAAATAAATAAGAAAGCTACCAATAAGAAATAGTTAAAGAGCAAAACTATTTTCAACCTTTTCACTAACCTAAAGAGTTAAAAATGTTTTTTGTTTCGAATTAGGGAATGCTAAGCTTTGAGAAAAAAAAGGTAGATTCTAAGTGGTGAGTGAGGATGAAAGTTAATAAATAAGAGGGGTTTAGGATCATTGTTAGTTTACATGGGTAGATGAGAATCTGATCATGTATGCATCAATTACCTTCACCTTTAGCATTATGCATAAAGTTCTTGCCACTTTTGAGAGAAACCCTTGTTTTGATTGAAAACCCTTTTCAAATGAGATCATTCTATGCTCTTAACCTATACCCGTAGCTAGATGTGTTTTGCTTTAAAGTGCATAAGTTTGATTCATGGTTCGGATGTTAATGAATGTTAAAGGATGAGTTTCTTTGATTGTTAGGAATAGGAGAGTCATGATCTGAATTTCTTTGTGTGATGAGTATGGCTAAGTTCTTTGGAGTATGAGTGTGTGCATAGCATTTTAGAACTGATAACTAGGACATTGAGATTGATTCATTTGAAAGGCACCTTTGCAAGAAGCTTAAACCCCCATTCGTTTTTCTTAAAACCTCTCTTCCATACTTATTTTCTGTTGCTTGAGGGCAAGCAAGAAGTAAGTTTGGGGGATTTGATGTTACTGCATATTGCATACATTTTGCATATATATTAGTTAGCTTTTCATGCATTTACATCACACTTTAGACTAGATTGCATCACTTAGGGTCCTAGAGCATTCTCGCACCAGCATACGCATGTTCCTTGCATTTTGCATCACATTCAGGTTGTTTCTGGCTACTTTGGAGTCGTGGAGGTTCGTGGACGTGCTGAAGCTGTTGTGGCAGTTCGTGGAAGGTCGGATGTTTGCTAAGGACCAGAGATCGGGGAACAGATCGAGCAGGGCAGGTCGATCTAGATGAAATCGACCAGAAGATCGAGAAGACCGGGCGATCCAAGGAAAATGATCGAGACAAAGATCGAGTGAAGCAATCGATCAAACGGTACGGACGCAACTGACGCCATGCAGAGCGAGAGCCGGATCGAGTCCACCACTCGATCCAACCAAAGATCGATACCAAGATCGGATGCAACACTCGATCCGCCGAAGATGATCGAGACCCAGATCGAGTTGAAGACGCGATGTCCAAAGATGATCGAGAGAGCCACTCGATCCCGAAGTCAATCTCTGTCCTTTCAACTGCTTTTGGCCGCTAACGAGGGGGGGACCATTGGGTTGTTTTCGCCATTTTGGGAAGGCGGCGAAGTCCTTTTCACACACAACTTTTCAGTCTTATCTTTTTTATGCTTTTCTCTCTGGTTTTGGAGATTATCCACCATTGTCGAACTTGAAGTTTTTATTGCTTTGTATTCGAATCGTTTGAGTTTAATCTAGTTTTCTTTTCATGTTCACCGTTTCTTTCTTCATGCTTTGCTTGATTTATCTTATGTGTAGTGAGTAGTTTCTATAGGGTTCGGGGTTGAGAGGATTCAAGGGGTCAAAAAGGTTTTCGATCTTGGGGTTTTCTAGAGCTTAATGGCTATCTCTTCTAGGGTGTTGAGTTCCTAAAGCTTAAAGACTCTTACGACAAGAGCTTTATGATCCGAGAGGTCTCTTACCTTGACAGGATTCAGGGACCTCTGAAGATCACACCCTAGAGACTAGTTACCCCTTCCCAAAAGCCATGGAAGTTTGGGGGACTAGTTAAGCCATTCGTTTGAAATCTGTTTTTCCTGCCCTTCGACCTCTCTTTCCACCAAAAGCCATGGGTTTGGAGGAGAGGATGAAGGAGTGATCTATACCGAAAGCCACGGATAGATCTTATTTCGTTTTCAAGGCTTAGAGATTCTCACAAAGTGAGTCGATTTAAAGTTTTCAACCCAAGTTTGGACCTTTGAAACCCCTGACCAAGAATCTCAACCCTAGACCCTCTTTCTTAGCATCTTTACATCTTCTCTCGTCATTCGCTTGATCTCTGATAGCATCCTGGTCGTTAGTTTTACTGTTCTTACATCTTTAGACGAGATCGATCGTTATTGCTCGATCTAGTGGTCGATCTTGTGGTCGATCCACTAGTCGAATTTTAGTAATTCGTAGCTTTGTCCTTTAATTATTCTGTTTGTTCCTCATGGTAATTTGATCATTCCTGGTAATATTAAAATAGTTTTGCATTCCATTTAGTTGCTGCATCTAGTTTTTAGGGATTTTCTCAAAACCGATCTTGTTTCGCTTAGATTTGCAAAGCCCTTGCATTCTCTTTGCTTTTTCTATCATCCTAGGTGTGGATTGACTCTTTCTTGCATACTGTGCTACAACCTGTCTTGCATTTGAGTTTTGATAGCCTCATTGCATACTCACCCTTGCAAAAAGATTCTAGTTATCAATGATAAAGTTAAATTGATTCCTACAAGAACCATAACTGGTCACCGAATGTGTGTAGACTATAAGAAGTTTAACTCAGCTTCTAGAAAGGATCATTTTCCTCTTTCTTTTATTCATCAAATACTTGAGAGACTTGCTAATCATCGGTATTATTGCTTTCTTGATGGTTATGATTTCTTTCAAATACCAATCCATCCAAACGATCAAGAGAAGACGACCTTTACATGCCCTTATGGCACCTTCGCATATCGAAGGATGCCATTCGGGTTGTGTAACGCACCGGCTAAATTCTAGCAGTGTATGATGTCGATCTTCTCTGATCTTATTGAAGAGATGGTAGAATGTTTATGGATGATTTCTCGGTCTATGGTGCGTCCTTTTCTGCTTGTTTGTTGAATCTTTGCAAGGTACTTGAGCTATGTGAGGAGACAAACTTGGTGCTCAACTGGGAGAAGTGTCACTTCATGGTGAAGGAAGGGATTGTACTCGGCCACAAGATATCAGAGAAAGGCGTAGAGGTTGATAAAGCCAAGGTTGAGGTCATGATGAGTCTTGAGCCGCCTGTTAATGTAAAGGGAGTGAGGAGTTTCTTAGGCCACGCAGGCTTCTACAAGAGATTCATAAAAGATTTATCCAAGATAGCAAGGCCCCTCACACGGTCGTTATGCAAGGAAGCTGACGTTGTGTTTGATGAGGATTGTCTCCATGCTTTCAAGACTATCAAAGAAACTCTTGTATCTGCGCCTATAGTACAAGCACCAGACTGGAGTCTACCGTTCGAGATCATGTGTGTCGCGAGCGACTACGCTATGGGAGCTGTTCTTGGTCAGAGGAAGTACAAGAGATTGCATGTTATCTACTACGCTAGACGTACCTTGAATGACATGGAAGTCAGATATGCTACAACCGAGAAGGAGCTCTTGGCCGTTGTGTTTGCTTTTGAGAAGTTCAGATCATATTTGGTTGGCTCCAAGGTTGTTGTCTACACAGATTATGCAGCTTTGAGGTACATCTACTCTAAGAAAGACACCA
Organism: Thlaspi arvense; assembly: GCA_911865555.2. NCBI lineage: Eukaryota > Viridiplantae > Streptophyta > Magnoliopsida > Brassicales > Brassicaceae > Thlaspi > Thlaspi arvense. The sequence goes on from OU466860.2 coordinate 22,394,342, forward strand.
AGCCAAGACTCTTGAGATGGATCCTTTTGCTAAAAGAGTTTGATATGGAGATAAAAGACAAGAAAGGGATAGAGAATGGTGTTGCTGATCACCTCTCAAGGATGGGAGAGTCAATGAAGCTTTGCCACTTGATGACTCGCTTCCTGAAGAGCAGCTCATGATGATCACCCTGGCGGTATGTGAGAAGCTTGAAGACAAGTTTGAAGAGGTTTTGAGTTTCAAAGAAGAAGACTTGCCTTGGTACGCTCATATTGTAAACTACTTGGAATGTGGAGAGGAGCCTTCTCATATAGACCACTACTACAAGAAGAAGTTCATGAGAGACATCTCTCATTACTTTTGGGACGAGCCATACTTGTACAAAAGAGGAGTGGACAGCTTGTATAAAAGGTGTGTAACAAGGGAAGAAGCTAAGGACATTCTTCTACATTGTCACGGCTCTTCATATGGTGGTCATTTCGCTTCCATCAAGACTGCTACATAGGTGTTACAAGCCGGATTTTGGTGGCCATCTCTGTTCAAAGACGCGCATGAATTTGTTAAAGCTTGTGAAGCATGTCAAAGAGCTGAAAACATCACGAAGAGGAATGAGATGCCTCAGGTGCCATTCTTTGAAGTAGATGTCTTTGACGCATGGGGGATAGATTTTATGGGTCCATTCCCATCTTCTTATGGCAACAAGTTCATCTTGGTGGCGGTTGATTATGTGTCTAAGTGGGTTGAGGCTATAGCTTCCCCAACAAACGATGCAAAAGTGGTGATCAAGCTCTTCAAGACCATCATCTTCCCATGGTTTGGAGTTCCAAGAGTAGTGATCAGTGATGGGGGCAGCCATTTCATCAAAAAGGTCATTGAAAGTCTCTTAAGGAAGTATGGCGTGAAGCACAAGGTAGCCACACTTTATCATCCTCAAACTATTGGGAAAGTAGAAGTCTCTAACAAGCAGATCAAGGCTACACTAGAGAGGACAGTTGGTGCTACTATAAAAGATTGGGCGGTTAAACTAGATGATGCTCTATGGGCTTACCAGACCGCTTTCAAAACCCCCATTAGTACTACTCCTTTCACTCTTCTTTACGGCAAGGCATGCCATCTTCCTGTTGAGTTGGAGCATAGGGCACTATGGGCAGTGAAGCAGCTGAACTACAACCTCAAGACAGCTCAAGAGAAGCGGTTGATTAAGCTACATGAGCTTGATGAGCTACGGTTAGAAGCATACGAAAGTGCTAAGATCTACAAAGAGAGGACCAAGGCGGCTCATGACAAGAAGCTAGTTCATAAGGAGTTAAGAGAAGGTAGTCTAGTGGTTGAAGCTGTTCCCTAGAAAGCTCAAATCTAGATGGTGTGGACCGTTTGAGATCAAGGAGCTTTTTCCCTATGGAGTGGTTACATTGGTTGGCAAGAGCGGGACTGCTTTCGCGGTTAATGGGCACAGAGTCAAGCCCTACTTGGCGAGTGATTGCAGCAAGGAGAGCACCACAATTCTTCTCCAAGACCCACCTCAGGCCTAAACCAAGTACAGTCTAGCTAAAACCGTTAAAGAAAGTGCGCTTTGGAGGCATTCCCATGTCTATCTTGTACATATTTTTGCTTTATTTCTATTTTAGTTTTATGCTTTTATTGTCTAAGTGTGTAGGTGAAAGGATAAGAGATTATAAGTGATAAAGGTTTTTTCTTTACGGTCTAATGCAGCAGAGAACTTATCAAAACTCTAATGCATGCAACGTTGTAGTAAGGCAAGCAGAGAGTGTCAATCCAGTTCTAGGTGATAGAGAATCCACAGAGAATGCAAGATCTAGGACAAATCTAAGTGAAATGAGACAGTTTGTTGAGAAAATCTTGAAAACTAATTGCAGCAACCTAAACAGAGTGAAACCTATTTTAAAAATACTAGAAAGCAAGCAGTTACCACAAGGAACAAACAGATAAATTAAAGGGAAGAGCTTCGAATTGTTAAAATTCGACTAGTGGATCGACCACAAGATCGACCACTAGATCAAGCAGAAACGATCGATCTCGTCTAAAATCGTAAGAACAAGGAATCTAAAGACCAGGAAGCTATCAAACAACAAGCAAAAGGTGATATGCGACGCAAATAAGCTAAAGAGAAGGGTTTCAGGGTCGAGATTCATATAAGGGGTTTCAAAGGTTGATCTTGGGTTTGAAACTTTAGATCGACTCACTTGGTGAGGGTCTCTAAGCCTCGAAAACAGAACAAGATCTATCCGTGGCTTTCGGTATAGATCACTCTTTCATCCTCTCCTCCAAACCCATGGCTTTTGGTTGAAAAAGAGGTTGAAAGGCAAGGAGATTTCGAACAATGGCTTAACTAGTCCCCCAAACTACCATGGCTTTTGGGAAGGGGTAACTAATCACAAAGGTGAGATCTTCCGAGGTCCCTGGATCCTGTCAAGGTAAGGGACCTCTCGGATCGTGAAGCTCTTAGCGTGAGAGTCTTCAAGCATTAAGCTTTCATCACCTTAGAAGAGATAGATTTAAAACGTTTAGAAAACAAACCAAGATCGAACCTTTTCTACCCTTCAATCCTCTCAACCCTTAACCCTGGATGAACTACTCACTACACATAAAGGAAATCAAGCAAAGACGAAAAGAAGAAACGATAGACATGAAAGATAAACTGGATTAAAAACGATAAAGATTCGAAAATACAAAAGCTTGAAACTCTTCTACAATGGGTGTTCTTCCGAAAAACCAGAGAGAAAAACTTAAAACTTGGAGAGAAGGTAAAAATCTCAAAAGTTATCAGTCGCCGCCTTTGCCAAAAATGCCAAAACAGTCCAATGGTCCCCCCCGTCGCTAACAGCCAAAAACGGTTGAAAGGACAGAGATCGACCATTGGATCGAGTTGGTCTCTCGATCATATCCGGGCATCGTGTCTTCGGCTCGATCCGGGTCTCGATCTCCTTCGGCGAATCGAGTGTTGCATCCGATCTCGGTATCAATCTCCGGGAGGATCGAGTGGTGTACTCGATCCGGCTCTCGCTCTGCATGGCGTCATTTACGTCTGTACCGATGCATCGACTGCTTCACTCGATCTCCGTCTCGATCATTATCCTTGGATCGCCTAGTTGGCTCGATCTTCTGGTCGATCAACTCCTAGATCGACCGGCCATGCTCGATCTGCTCCTCGATCACTGGTCCTTAGCATTTTCCCGAGCTTCCATGAACCGCTACATTGGTCTCCACACCTCCACGAACCTCCGTGTCTCCAAAGCAACCATAAACAACCTGGAATGGATGCAAAATGCAGAGAAAATGCAAATGCTGATGCAAGAATGCTCTAGGACTCTAAGTGATGCAATCTAACCTAAAACATGATACAAATGCATAAAAAAAAACTATCTAATGAGTATGCAAAATGTATGCAAAATGCAATGACATCAACTCCCCCAAACTTACTCCTTGCTTGCCCTCAAGCAACGAAAAATAAGTAAGGAAGAGAGGTTTTCAGAAAAATCAAAGGGGTTTTAAACTTTTTGCAAAGGTGCCTTTCGAATAGGTCATCTCAATGTCCTAGTTAACAATTCTAAAATGCTAAGCTTACACTCATACTCCAAAGGACTTAGCCATACTCATCACACAAAGAAATTCAAATCATGACTCTCTTATTCCTAACAATCAAAGAAATTCATCCTTTAACATTCATTAACATTCGAACCATGAATCAAACTTATGTACTTTAAAGCAAAACACATTTGGCTAAGGGTTATGGTTATGAGCATAAAATGATCTCATTTGAAAAGCGTTTATAATTAGACAAGGGTTTCTCTCAAAAATAGTTTGAACTAATGCATAATGCTAAAGGTAAAGACAATTTATGCATACATGATTAGATTCTCATCTACCCACGTAAACTATCAAACAGTCCTATACCCCTCTCATTTAAGAAATTTAATCCTCACTCACCTCTTAAGAGTCTACCCCTTTCTTCTCAACTTAGCAATCCCCAATTCAAAACAAGAACATTTTTAAACTTTTTAGGCTAGTGAAAAGGTTTTGAAAATAATTTTGCTCTTTAGATATTTCTTATTGGTAGCTCTCTTATTTATTTTTATTTCTTTTCTTTTTATTTTTATTTGGCACTTAGGCTCTTTTATTTATTTTTTTTCTTTTCTTTTTCTCTCTCTTTTTTTTTTTTTTTTTTATTATGGGAGAGCTACCTCCTGAAATTTATTAGAGCATACTTAGTTTTTAAAACACAACCTTTCACTTAAAACCCATTTCTTTCTTTAAAACACAAAGTTCTTTGAAACCGAGAACAAATAGGAAGGGAAAGCAACCCCAATGATCCCCAAACTTATCCTAAGCCTATCCTTAGCTTCAAAATGTAAAGCTAGCAATCAATTATGAAAACCAAATCATGTCGCCTAAACCTAACACTTTATGCCAAGTTCAAACCAAAAATAAGGCTTTACAAAGATGTCACACAAGAACATTTGGCTTCAAAGGAGGGTAAGGTTCAAGGAGGGAGTTCTACTTAGGCTCACAAAGAGTGGTAAAAAGGAAGAAGAGAGCCTAAATATTTTAAAACCATGTGTTCATTTTCAAATGCATAAGAATGATAATTAGATTTTCAAATTAAGGTTTTCACTTAGTAGGATGAGTTTCAAATCATGAGAGTTCAATTCAAGTCACGAAAATCCTAACTAATGATCCAAGCATGGTTAGAACTTACTTTCAAAGTATAAACAAAGCATTAGAGAACTACTAACTAGGGCATTGAAATGATTCATAAGTAAAACACCTTTTTAAGAAATCCTAACCCCTTATGCAAATGCAATCAACCTAAGTGATATGAGAAATTCTAGACTCAATCCTACATGTTTTTAAAGAAATGAATGCAACTACATGAATTTTGAAAAAAAAAAAATTTAAAAATTTTACCAATTTTTCATGACTAAGACTCAAGGATGCAAAAGAAAGATAAGATCAAAGAACACAAGATTAAATCACACAAGTACTCCCCCAAACTTGCTTGACACCGTCCCGGTGGCAAACTCATCCGAAGGAGCAATCAAACACAATGCAATAAATAAGAGATGTGCGGTTATATACAATGGAGGAAGGTTGTTACCTCTTGTCTAGGCTCGGCTGGAACTTGAGGACGTTCCAGAGGAGCTAGAGATTGTTGCCTTTCCTTTGTCGCCTGGTTCTTGGAGGGAGTGGCGAGCTGGTTGAATGTTTTCTCCTTGGGTCTCGCGGATCACAACTCCTCCGGTTGAGAGTCTCCTCTTCTCGGGTTGTTGTATTTCCTGGCTTGCAGCTGGCTTAGGCTGGCTTCCTTGGAGTTGTTTGACCTTCTTCCCCAGCTTCTTAAGCATCTTCCCTTGCCACTTGTTGATCTTCCGCTGCATCTCCACCACCGAGGCTAAGAACTTCTTGGCTTTGGTCCTTGGCTCAAAATCCAGCTTTGGCAATGTGTAAGCCTCGGGTATCTCATCCTCTGTCCCTGGAGATTCTGACCTTTGGCGCGGTTGAATGGCTGCAGCTGGCGGTCCTCCTAAAGGAGCAAAAAACACTCCTCCTCCGTCGGTAAGAACTCGATGTTCCCAACACCAAGTAGCTCCGTTTCATCCTTGTTGGGAAGAATGCACACTCGCTTCTTGTCCTCATCATCAATGAAGAGGTAAGCATAGAACCCCTCAGCTGGCGTGCGTCCCAAGCTATCAGTGTTTCTCATGTATGCTTCATCCATGAAGGCTCGGTTTGGGACGTGAGCAAAGTCATGGATGGGCACACCGGCTTGCACGAACAAGGGAGTAAGGAAGCCGCCAATGTAGGATGATGTTGCCTTGCACCGTAAGGCATAACCCTTGTACTTCACCAGAGAAGCCGCGAGTACACAGCCGTAGTTCACTTCATCGCCAAGTTCATCTTCAATGGGATATTCATTCTCATCCGGATCGGACACCAAATGCTTCAAACCTTGGAAAAGGAAGCACAGCTCCGTCTTCGTGACAGTAGGAGCAACTGACCTTCCACTGAATGTATTAGCAATCAGCTTCAAGGTATACCTCAGCACTGGATTCCTGACTCTCTTGATCTTGGCGGTGTTGGCTTTGTAATCCTCCTTGCTGATGAGATCCCACAACTCGTCGGCTTTCTTGAAGGCAGGGAACTCCACCTTGTGTGCATCAGCCTTGAGACCGTAGGCTTGGCATAGCTCGGGGATGGATAGCGTGTAAGCTTGGCGGCCAACCTTGAAGTAGAGACGGCCTTGAGAAGGAACAGGAGCACTCGGATTCTCGTACCGGAACTCCAGGGTTGCAAGGAACTCAATTGTCACCTCGGGGATAGTAGGGCAGTCCATCCGCGACAAACACCTCAGACTGATGTTGTTGAGGAGTTGATCGAAGTCTCCAAGAAGCCCGAGCCTGGACAGAAGCCCTCGATCAGCAAACTTCGTGGGTTCAAACCGGAGCCTCTCCAACCTCTTCTTATCCCTCTTCTCTTCTTTGCTCCACCGGACCCTCTCTTGAGCAACCACCTCTTGAGTTTCTCCTTCTTGTGCTTGCTCCTCTCTTGTTCTCTTTGGTGCCATTGCTCCTGAAAAAAAATTTCTAGAGAATGTTTAGCAAAGGGCGATTTGATGAGAATAAGAGGATAAGAGAAGAAGATTTATATAGACTACCCTAGAATTTTGGGGATCAAGCAAAAATATTAGCTAAATAAAAGGAAATCAAATCTTTGAGATACTGAAAATCCAGAATTTTTCCTAATACTTAGCTAATTTTAAAAATTCAAATCTGATCCTATATCCTAAAACAAGAACTTGCGATTTTTAAGGAGATTTTCTTGAAATAAAATCATTAAAATCCGAAAATACCTTTTGCAAGTGTGAAGGATACTTTGTTAAACCTTAAAGCTTTTAAAAACTCTCACTCTCTTTGTAGGAAAACTCGAGCAAACAGAAGTGAGAGAGTGAGAAGCAAGTTGAAACATTTAAAGAGTTTAACAAAACCAAAACAATGGGTGGTCAAAGCGGTTTTCTGACAAAAGTCTTGGTCAAGGCACATCTTTCATGGTCAAAGATGCTTGCCTTGACCAAGTTTGAATTTAAAAACTGGAGGGAAAAGCAATAAAGAGGGAAAGAAATTTGTTACCTCGGCATGAGATCGAGTCCTTTTGGTCGATCTAGGACTCGATCTCATGCCTAAAATGGCTTAGATCGAGAGGGTTACTCGATTTGGGACTCGATTCAAAGTGAATCGAGTCCTGGATCGATTGGCTCTCTCGATCAATGAGATGTTGGCTCCTCGGCTAAGTCCCTCTGATCGAGCTAAGTCCCCGATTTAGGGGTCGATTTGGCTTGGATCGAGTGGTGGATCGAGTCGAGTGATCGATTAATTTTCCACAGATTTTCCCGAGAGAAATTAGATCGGTCGATCTGGTTTGAATCGATCGATCCTTTTTCGTCAAGGTCGATCTTGTCACTCGTTCTCGTCTAGATCGACTGGCTCCTCTCGATTCACTGATTCGATCTAGCAAAGATCGAGTCAGGTTCAGTCGATCTAGCACTCGATCTCTAGCCTTATCGTAGCCCCTATTGCTCCTTTTGGACCCCAAAGACAAGGTTTAGATTCCTTAAACCTGCTCCTACACACTAAAAACATAAAAGCATAAAACTAGAAGAGAAATGAAAGCAAAAATATGTACAAGATAGACATGGGAATGCCTCCCAAGTGCGCTTTCTTTAACGTCTTTAGCTAGACCTTACTTGGCTAAGCGGATGGTGGGTCTTGGAGAAGCACCGAGGTACTCTCCTTGTCAAAGCTGTCTGCTAGGTAGGGCTTGACTCTATGCCCGTTGACGGTGAATGCACTACCGCTTCATCCCATCAGAGTAACAGCTCCGTAAGGCAAGACCTCCTGAATCACGAACGGTCCGCTCCACCTTGATTTTAGCTTGCCCGGGTAGAGCTTCAGCCTCGAGTTGTACAACAACACCAGTCCTCCTTCCTTAAGCTCCTTGGCAACCAGTTTCTTGTCATGAGCCTCCTTAGTTCGCTCCTTGTAGATCCTGGAACTCTCGTAAGCATTCAACCTCAACTCGTCCAGTTCATGTAGCTGAATGGGACGCTTTTCCTGAGCCGTCTTGAGATCAAAGTTCAGCCTCTTCACAGCCCATAATGCACGGTGTTCCAACTCAACCGGGAGGTGACAACTCTTTCCATATAGTAGAGTGAAAGGAGTTGTACCAATCGGCATTTTGAAAGCGGTACGGTAAGCCCAAAGAGCATCGTCCAGCTTCACTGACCAGTCCTTCCTTGTTGCTCCAACGGTCTTCTCCAGAATAGCTTTGATCTGCCTGTTAGAGACTTCCACCTGACCGCTCGTTTGAGGATGATACGGTGTAGCCACCTTATGCTTAACCCCATGCTTTCTCAAGAGGCTCTCAAAAACCTTGTTTACAAAATGGCTTCCTCCATCACTTATAACAACCTTGGGTACCCCAAACCTTGGAAAGATGATACTCTTGAACAACTTGATCACAACCTTAGAGTCGTTTGTAGGGGAAGCAACAGCCTCAACCCATTTGGAGACATAATCCACAGCTACTAAGATGTATTTGTTGCCGTATGAAGAAGGGAAAGGCCCCATGAAGTCAATACCCCACGCATCGAACACGTCAACCTCGAAGATAGGAACTTGGGGCATTTCATTCCTTTTGGTAATGTTCCCTGCTCGCTGACATGCCTCACAGCTCTTCACAAACTCGTGTGCATCTCTGAATATAGACGGCCACCAGAAACCCGCTTGCAACACCTTCGTGGCTGTTTTGAACGAAGCGAAATGTCCTCCGTAGGAAGAGCCGTGGCAATGATAGAGAATATCCTTGGCTTCTTCCTTTGTAACACATCTCCGGTACAAGCTGTCTACTCCTCTTTTGTATAAGTAGGGCTCATCCCAAAAGTAGTCACTAGACTCCCTCAAAAACTTTTTCTTGTGATAACCGTTGAGATGTGTTGGCTCCTCACCACATGCTAGGTAGTTCACCACATCAGCATACCATGGTAGATCCTCCTCTTTGAAACTCAACACTTCCTCAAACCTTCCTTCTAGCTTCCCACAAACCGCGGTAGTAATTGCCATAAGTTGTTCTTCTGGAAGAGAGCCGTCTAAAGGGAGAGACTCGTTGATCCTTAGCCTTGAGAGGTGGTCAGCGACTCCATTTTCTATCCCCTTCTTGTCTTTAATCTCCATGTCGAACTCCTGAAGTAAGAGAATCCATCTTAAGAGCCGAGGTTTGGTATCTTTCTTTGAGTAGATGTACCGTAGAGCAGCATGATCCGTGTATACAATAGCCTTGGAGCCAACGAGATATGATCTGAACTTCTCGAAGGCGAAGACTACTGCAAGCAGTTCCTTCTCCGTAGTGGTGTATCGTGATTGCGTGTCATCCAAGGTCCTTGAAGCATAATAGATCACATGCAGCTTCTTGTCCTTCTTCTGACCAAGGACTGCTCCTACAGCGTAATCACTAGCATCACACATGATCTCGAAAGGGAGAGACCAGTCTGGTGCTTGGACTATAGGGGCTGACGTGAGGGCTTCCTTGATGGTCACGAAAGCCTTCAAACACTCCTCATCGAATACAAACTCAGCTTCTTTGCACAACAGCCGTGTAAGGGGGCGTGCAATCTTGGAGAAGTCTTTGATGAAGCGCCTATAGAACCCCGCGTGTCCCAAGAAGCTTCGGATCCCTTTAACATTAACCGGTGGCTCCAAACCCATCATAACCTCAACCTTAGCCTGATCAACCTCAATACCCTTCTCTGAAATCTTGTGACCGAGTACTATCCCTTCCTTGACCATGAAGTGGCATTTCTCCCAATTCAGCACCAGGTTTGTTTCTTCACAACGTTTAAGTACCCTGCAGAGATTCAACAAACACGCAGGAAAGGACGCACCATACACAGAGCAGTCATCCATAAACACCTCTACCATCTCCTCTATAAGATCGGAGAAGATCGACATCATACACCGCTGAAAGGTAGCCGGTGCATTACACAATCCAAACGGCATCCTTCGATATGCAAAGGTACCGTAGGGACATGTAAAAGTCGTTTTCTCCTGATCGTTTGGGTGAATAGGTATTTGAAAGAAACCGCTATACCCATCGAGAAAACAGTAGTAAGGGTGATTTGCAAGTCTCTCAAGCATCTGATCAATAAAAGGCAAAGGGAAATGGTCTTTTCTCGTCGCAAGGTTAAGCTTTCTATAGTCAATACACATTCTATGACCAGTAATGGTCCTAGTAGGGATAAGTTCATCCTTTTCATTTCTTATGACCGTGATCCCTCCCTTCTTAGGCACCACGTGTACAGGTGAAACCCACGTGCTGTCACTTATGGGATAGATCACGTCAGCCTCTAAAAGCTTAAGGATTTCTTTCTTAACAACCTCTTTCAAGTTAGGATTCAAACGCCTTTGATGTTCTACAGAAGTGGCGTTCTCATTATCCAAGTGAATCCTATGAGTGCAAAGCATTGGTGAAAGGCCTTTGATGTCACTTAAAGAGTACCCAATGGCCTTCCTATACTTTCTCAGCTCAGTTAAGAGCGAGTGCAACTCATCATCAATAAGGTTCTCGTTTACTATCACAGGATAGGTGTCATTAGGTCCTAAGAAAGCATACCTTAGCCCTTTTGGGAGCTCCTTAAGGTCCACCTTTGGGGCTAACAGCTCACTCCAGTCATCCTCGTGGCTGTTGTTGTTGTTCTCCTCCTTGGAACTCTCCTTTGAACTCGAGGCATGGCCCTTCAGACTGCTTTCCTCTATCGCTATCCTTCCTGTGATCGAGTCTTCCGGTCGATTCTCCTCTCGATGTCGTCTAGATCGAGCCATTTCACTCGATTCAATTACTCGATTTGATATGGATCGAGTAAGGGATCGAGGCGTTGAGTCGATCTTTTGATTGGACTCCAAAATGATCGGGACACTGCTCTCGATCGTTGACTTGATTGTTTCTTCTAATCGAGCATCATTCTCGATCTGTCGGTCGATTGTTGTACCGGATCGAGTTGGGTTCTCGATTGGCATGTCGATCTGACTCCTGGATCGAGTGATGGCGTCGATCTCGGGGTCGATTTCTAGGCAACATCCTTCTTCATTCTTGATGATCCTCCTCGAATCTAGCAGGTTCACGTACTCTTGAGTTCTCTGGTCCACATAGCCAAACTCTCCTGGCTCCTTAGTGAGTGCTAGCTTCAAATGGTCTTCTATAGCTAGCTCTTCTAGCAACTCATCCGCCAAGGCATCCATCGTTTCGATATAGAAAGCTTGTCCTTCAATGGTTGGCTTCTTTAGAACCTTGTTGATGTCAAAGTCTAGCCTGATTTCTTTCCCCAAATGCAAGGCAATCTTCCCATTCTTCACGTCTATTATGGCTCCGGCGGTTGCTAGGAATGGTCTTCCTAAGATGAGTGGGTCTTTTGGCTCCTCGTCCATCTCCAGCACTACAAAGTCTGTAGGTACGTTTACTCCACTGATTCGCACCGGCAAGTCTTCAAGCAACCCCACTGGTAGTCTCACGCTCCTATCAGCCAACACCAATGAGATCCGACATTCCTTAAACCGAGTGAAACCAAGCTTCTTAGCCACGGAGTGAGGCATCAAGTTTATGCTGGCTCCGAGATCACACAAGCAGCTCTTGAACTCAAGGGGACCCAAAGCACACGGTATGGTGAAGCTTCCAGGATCTCCCAGTTTCTTAGGCAATATCTCCTTATGAATAACCGCGCTACACTCTTCGCTTAGTACAAGCACTTCTTTGCTTTCTTTGTTCTTCTTGGCAAGGGTGTCCTTGAAAAACTTGGCGCACTTGGGCATCATGGCGAGACAGTCTACAAGAGGCAGCTTTATCTCCACGTCTCTCAAGTGCTTCTCAAATAGGATTCGGTGCTTCTCTATTAACTGCTTTTTGAACCGACCCGGGAATGGCAACTTTGGTACATAAGGTGGGGGCACGTATTCATCCTTCTCCTTGGTGGTTTTCTCAGCCTTCTTCTCAACGAACGCCTTGTCACCTCTCCTCGGTCCTTGGATCCATACGTTGTCAAAGTTTATCTCCTCATTATCAGCTGAAAGTTTACCCTCCCCCTCTTGAATTACAACATCCTCGTTGGTCTTTGTAGAAACCGGAGGATCAAGCTCTTTGCCACTTCGCAACGTAATAGCATTGGCATACTCCTATGGATTTTGTTCACACTTTCCCGGAAGGCTGTTCTGTCCACTCGTGCTTGCTTTGCCCTTCTCTAGCTGCTTGATCTTGTTGTTGAGGTTTGTTATTTGAGTAGAGAAGTCGGTTAAGGATGAATCCAGCCGAGTGTTCATTTCAGCAAACTTTTGATTTGTAGAAGCTTGCCCTTGTATTACCTGTTGGAACATTGCTTGAACCGGATCAACTTGTTGTTGCATCGGTTGTTGTTGTTGTTGAGGTGCAAAGCCCGGAGGGTAGTTAGAAGTATAACCCTTGTTTTGTTGTTGTTGCCCTTGGAAGTTGCCTTGCCCTTGGCCTTGGAATCCACCGCTTGGTTGAAAGCCTTTGTTGTAAGGGATGAAAGGCTTAGCTTGTTGAGCAGGGTACACTTGATCTTTAGGGTTGGCTACATTGGTGCTTCGGTAAGAGAGGTTGTTGTTCTGGTAGCCTTGGTTGTAGCCTTGAGACTTGTAGTTGTTCTGACCGGCTACCCAATTTGCTTCTTCTTGGCTTAGCTCTAACTCTTCTTGGTTGTCCTCAGCTTCACCAACGAAGTGAACATGCTTCTGATTAGCTAAGACCAACTTGTCAATCTTCTCATGCAACGATTTGAGCTCCTTCTTGTGAGACTCTAGTTCTGATCCCCTTGGTGCTCGGTCATAATCCTCGGCGTAGTTTCCATCACTCAACGCAAGGTTCTCTATTAGCTCCATACCCTCTTCTACTTCTTGACCGAGGAAGTTGCCTTTGCTAGCTGTATCAAGCAACAACCGGATCTTTGGTGAATCTCCACGGTAGATTGTGCTGAGTAGAGTCTCCTCACTGAACCCGTGATGAGGACAGTGGATCGTGTAGTCTTTGAAACGCTCCATAGCCTCATTGAATGTCTCGTTGTTCCTTTGAGTGAAACCGCTGATTTCGCTTCTCAACCGAGCAGTCCTTGTGCTTGAGAAGAACTTGGAGAGGAAAGCCCTCTTACAGTCAGCCCATGATGTGATGGTGCCTTGTGGTAGGGTCTTCTCCCAATGTCTAGCTTTGTCTCCGAGGGAAAAGGGGAAGAGACGCAGCTTGAAGGCATCTTCTGATATACCGTTGATCTTGATCATTCCACACACTTGCTCAAAATTGTCCAAGTGTTCCAACGGGTCTTCCATTGCTAAGCCGTGGAACTTGTTGTTTTGCACCATAGATATGAAGCCTGGCTTGATCTCAAAGTTGTTGTTTTGTACCGGAGGAGGAGTGATTCCAAACCTATTGTGGTGGGTATTGGGAGCATCTCCGGCTCCTATGATCCTCGGAGGTCTAGCCGCGTGTTGGGGGATACCATTACCCCGTCCTGCTAGAGGAGGACCTTCAGGATGGTCATTCTCAGCCATGTCTTCAAAGTTGACCTGACCGTTCTGAACTATCTCTTCAAATGCTCTTGTTTGATCTCTGACTCTCCTTTGACGTGAGTGTCCGAGTTGATGTATGTTGTCAAGCGGTTGAAGAAGGTTGTTGTCTCCCCTTGAACGTAAATTCATGTACCTGAAAGTACACGGTTTAGAATAGTATTAGTAACTTGTAAAAAGGTAAAGACTTAGTCTTTGCTAAGACCCAAATCTCTATGTTCTCTAAGCAACCTAGAATGGCAACGGCGCCATTTGAAAAAGGTTTTTTCTTTACGGTCTAATGCAGCAGAGAACTTATCAAAACTCTAATGCATGCAACGTTGTAGTAAGGCAAGCAGAGAGTGTCAATCCAGTTCTAGGTGATAGAGAATCCACAGAGAATGCACGATCTAGGACAAATCTAAGTGAAATAAGACAGTTTGTTGAGAAAATCTTGAAAACTAATTGCAGCAACCTAAACAGAGTGAAACCTATTTTAAAAATACTAGAAAGCAAGCAGTTACCACGAGGAACAAACAGATAAATTAAAGGGAAGAGCTTCGAATTGTTAAAATTCGACTAGTGGATCGACCACAAGATCGACCACTAGATCGAGCAGAAACGATCGATCTCGTCTAAAATCGTAAGAACAAGGAATCTAAAGACCAGGAAGCTATCAAACAACAAGCAAAAGGTGATATGCGACGCAAATAAGCTAAAGAGAAGGGTTTCAGGGTCGAGATTCATATAAGGGGTTTCAAAGGTTGATCTTGGGTTTGAAACTTTAGATCGACTCACTTGGTGAGGGTCTCTAAGCCTCGAAAACAGAACAAGATCTATCTGTGGCTTTCGGTATAGATCACTCTTTCATCCTCTCCTCCAAACCCATGGCTTTTGGTGGAAAAAGAGGTTGAAAGGCAAGGAAAACAGATTTCGAACAATGGCTTAACTAGTCCCCCAAACTACCATGGCTTTTGGGAAGGGGTAACTAATCACTAAGGTGAGATCTTCCGAGGTCCCTGGATCCTGTCAAGGTAAGGGACCTCTCGGATCATGAAGCTCTTGGCGTGAGAGTCTTCAAGCATTAAGCTTTCATCACCTTAGAAGAGATAGATTTAAAACGTTTAGAAAACAAACCAAGATCGAACCTTTTCTACCCTTCAATCCTCTCAACCCTTAACCCTGGATGAACTACTCACTACACATAAAGGAAATCAAGCAAAGACGAAGAGAAGAAACGATAGACATGAAAGATAAACTGGATTAAAAACGATAAAGATTCGAAAATACAAAAGCTTGAAACTCTTCTACAATGGGTGTTCTTCCGAAAAACCAGAGAGAAAAACTTAAAACTTGGAGAGAAGGTAAAAATCTCAAAAGTTATCGAAAAGTAGTCGCCGCCTTTGCCAAAAATGCCAAAACATTCCAATGGTCCCCCCCGTCGCTAACAGCCAAAAACGGTTGAAAGGACAGAGATCGACCATTGGATCGAGTTGGTCTCTCGATCATATCCGGGCATCGTGTCTTCGGCTCGATCCGGGTCTCGATCTCCTTCGGCGAATCGAGTGTTGCATCCGATCTCGGTATCGATCTCCGGGAGGATCGAGTGGTGTACTCGATCCGGCTCTCGCTCTACATGGCGTCATTTACGTCCGTACCGATGCATCGACTGCTTCACTCGATCTCCGTCTTGATCATTATCCTTGGATCGCCTAGTTGGCTCGATCTTCTGGTCGATCAACTCCTAGATCGACCGGCCATGCTCGATCTGCTCCTCGATCACTGGTCCTTAGCATTTTCCCGAGCTTCCATGAACCGCTACATTGGTCTCCACACCTCCACGAACCTCCGTGTCTCCAAAGCAACCATAAACAACCTGGAATGGATGCAAAATGTAGAGAAAATGCAAATGCTGATGCAAGAATGCTCTAGGACTCTAAGTGATGCAATCTAACCTAAAACATGATACAAATGCATAAAAAAAACTATCTAATGAGTATGCAAAATGTATGCAAAATGCAATGACATCAATAAGCTATGATCTTGGAGTCAAAAAAGGCGACAATGGCTAAGTATAGGCTAGAGATCGAGTGCTAGATCGACTTATCTAGATCGAGCTAGTGAATCGAGAGGAGTCAGTCGATCTAGACGAGATCGAGTAGACAATCAAGTGAGTCACTCGATCATGGGAAGATATACCACCCATGCGTTTAGCTTGAATGCAAACGAGTTGTAGATCGACTGCCCTCACTCGATCCTTGAGAATAGATCGATCAGTCTACTCGATCTGCCACTCGATCTAAGCCAAAATGACCCAAAAATCGATCATGTGGCTCGATCCAAGGAGTACAGCCTAGTTGACCAAAAGTCAAGGAACGAGAGGGTACAGTCGATCTAAGACTCGATGCAATTTGAATCGAGTCCCTGATCAATCAAAGCTCTCGATCCTAGCCAACATGGGCATGAGATCAAGTCCTAGATCGACCAAATGGACTCGATCTCGTGCCGAGGTAAGTGATTCCTTTCCTTTTTATCTTCTTTCCCTCCTATTTTTAAATTTTAATTGTGGTCAATGCAAGAATCTTTGACCATGAAAGATGTGCCTTGACCACACTTTTGTTAGAAACCACTAGTTTTGCCCATTGTTTTAGATTTTTGTTAGCCTTTATATTTTCAAGCATCAACACACTCTCTCTCATTTGTGTTTCGAGATTTCTAAAGCAAGAGAGAGAGTGATTTTCTTTTCCTAAAGGCTAACAAAATCTGTTTTCAAGCTTTGCAAAGGTATTTTCGGATTATTGTTTAAATTTTTTTGGAAAATTTCCTTTTTATTGCTTTGGTTGATGTTAGATGTTAGGTAGTTTAACAAATTTTTAAAAATAGCTAGATATCAGGAAAATTTCTAGATTTACTCTTATCTCTAGATTTGCTTCTCTGTTATCTAGCTATAATTTTTATAAATTCCCCAAAAATCTAGGGTAATTGTTAGAAGTTTTTCTTTCTCGCCTAGTCTTTCTCTCAATACTCGCCGCCTATACTCATTCTCTTCCTTGAGATTTGAATTTCATGTACCATGGCTCCAAAGAGAACAAGAGAAAAGACAGCACAAGAAGGAGAGGCTCAAAAAGTGGTTCAGGAGAGGGTTGTATGGACCAAAGAGGAGAAGCAAGCCAAGAAAAGGCTGGAAAGGCCTAGGTTTGATCCCACGAAGTTTGCAAGCAGAGATCTGTTGGCTAAGATGGGGATCTTGAGAGACTTTGATCAGCTTCTCAAGAACATAGGGCTCCAGTGCTTATCTCGCATGGATTGCCCAACATATCCCGAGGCGACAATCGATTTCCTAGCCACCTTGGAGTTCACATATGAGAACCCGAGTCTTCCTACCCCTTCCCAAGGCCACATTACTTTCAAGATCCAGAGACAGGCCTATCATCTCTCCATAGCCGAGCTTTGCTAAGCCTAAGGTTTGAAGGCTGATGCTAAACAAGTGGAGTTTCCCTCTTTCACTCAAGCTAACAACCTGTGGGACCTCTAAGCAACGATGACTACAAGGCGAACACGGTGAAGATCAAGAGAGTGAGGAGTCCGGTGCTACGATACACGCTCAAGCTGATCGCCAACACCTTCAGTGAACGGTCCGTGGCTCCTACAGTCCAAGAACGAACTTTGCTTCTTGTTACAAGGCGTTAAGCATCTGCTTTGTGATCCTAACGAGAATGACGAGCCAATGGAGGATGAGCTCGGAGATGATGTTAACTACGGCTGCATCCTAGCTGCTTCCTTGGTGAAGTACAATGCGTATGCGCTGAGATGCAAGGCGAGTTCAGCTTTGATTGGAGGCTTCCTCACACCCATGTTCGTTCAAGCCAGAGTGCCACTAGCGGACTTTGTACCTGTCGCGGAGAGAGCCTACATGGACGAGATTTACATGAGAAACACGGACAGCTTGGGACGTATGCCAGCCGAGGGTTTCTACGCCTACTTGTTCATCGACTGTGAGAATGAGAAGAGAGTTTGCATATTGCCGAACAAGGAGGAAACCGAGTTGCTAGGAGTTGGTAACATCGAGTTCTTGCCAATTGTAGAGGAGTGATTTGCACCTCTAGGAGGAACAGCTGCTCCCGCACTAGCCTCTCGCCCACGTTCAGAGTCGCCTACATCAGATGCTGAGATGCCTAAGAGCTTCGTCCTTCCCAAGCTTGACTTTGAGCCGAGAACAAAGGCGGAGAAGGTCCTTGCTTCTGTCGTGGAGATGCAAAGGAAAGTGAAAAAGTGGCAGAGCAAGATGATCAAGAAGCTTGCTCAAAAGATTAAGAAGCTTAAAGGCAATGCCCCTGGTTCACCTTCAATCGAAGAGGTTGAGCAACCCGAGAAGAGAAGGAGATCCACCGGAGGCAATGAGATCCGTGAGCCCTAATCAACAATCCAACCTGCACGCCACTTGGTTTATGAGTAAGCTAACGTGGATAAAGGCAAAACAGTAGCTCACGAGACCCCTAAAAAGAGCAAGAAGAGGTACCAACAACCAAACCCTTGTATATACCACGCATGTTTTCTTTTTTTTTGCTTTGTGTTTTGAACTCCATTGAATTTGTTTGCCACCGAGACGGTGTCATTCAAGTTTGGGGGAGTGTGTGGTGTGTTTGACATGTTTTCTTTGTTCTTAATTTCTGTTATCATCCCTTGAGTCTTGCATTACATCATAAGGCATAGAAAATACCAAATGATAAATTTTTTTAAAAATTTTTAAAAAATTCATGTAGTTGCATTCGAATTGTTAAACATTTTAGGATTGAGTGTAGAATTTTTGAGCATTTAGGTTGTTTACATTTGCATAAGGGGTAAAAGTCTTTCTTGAAAAGTGGTTTAAAATCATGAATTGTTTCAAGGCCCTAGTTAGTAATTTCTTGATGCATTGTACACTCTTTGAAAGTAAGCTCTAACCATACTTGGATCATGTGTTTTGATTTTTGTTGCTTAAGTTGAACATTCATGAATTGAATCCTATCCTAATAAGTGAGAACCTTAATTTGAATCTTTTTAATTATCATACTCATGCTTTTGAAAAGGGATCTAGGATCACTTATACATATTTAGGCTTTCTTATTCATTTCACCACTCTCTTGTACGCCTAAATAGATTTCCCCACCCTTACCTTACCTTCCTATCAAGCCAATGTTCTTGTGCGTTAAATCTTTGTGAGGCATCTTTTCGGTTGAACTTAGCATAAAGCGTTAGGTTTAGGCGACATGATTAGGCTTTCATATTGATACTAGTTTGCATTTTGAAGCTAGATTTAGGCTTAGGATAGGGCGGGTGTTCTTGGGGGTTTCTTTGTTTTGCTTCGGTTTAAAGAGTTTGATATTTGGAAGTTGAATAAAAGGGGTTTTAATGGTTTTAAGTGGAAGGCTAGTTATTTTAAAATGAAAGCTCTAGATTAATTAAGAAGGTAGCTCTCAAAAGAAAAGAAAAAGAAAAGAAAAGAGCCAAAAGGCCAAGTGTTTAAAAAAAAAAAAAAAAAGAAAAAAAAATGAGTAGAGAGCTACCAAAGTAAAGAAAATAGCTAATTATGTTTTCAGTCTTACCACTAGCCAAAAGAGTTTTAAAGTGATGCTTTTACTTGGGTTTTTGCTAGGCGAATTGCCTTGATGTTAAGGGTAGTCCTTAGAAGGGTGAGTGAGCTCAAAAGAAAAAAAAAATTTGAGAGGGTTCTAGGATCTTTGTTAGTATGCATGGGTAGATGGAGGTTTAATCATGTATGCATCAATTGACTTTGCCTTTAGCATTATGTCAAAGTTCAACCATTCTTTGAGATAACCCCTTGTTTGAATCACTTTTGTAAGTGAGATCATTTTTATCTCGCAACCCTTGTCCCTTAGCCAAGTGTATCCGGTTTTAAAGTGCACGAGTTTGATTCACGGATTTGAGCTTAATGAATGTTAAAGGATAAGATTCTTGGATTGTTTGGGATATGAGAGTCATTATTTGAAATTCATTATGTGATGAGTCTGGCTAAGTTCTTTGGAGTATGAGTGTTTGCATTGCATCTTAGAATTAAGAACTATGACCATTGAGTTGATTCATTTGAAAAACACTTTTGCAGGAAGCTTAAACCCCCGTTTTAAAACCTCTCTTCCTTTCTTGAATTTTGTTTGCTTCAGGGCAAGCAAAAGGCAAGTTTGGAGGAGTTGATATTACCATATATTCTGCATATTTTGCATGCATTTAGGATGGTTTTTCATGCATTCATCTTGCATTATAGGCTAGTTTGTTCCATTTGTTGCAGTTTAGGTCCTAGGTCTCTTTGCATTCGCATTTTGCATATTTGTTGCACTTTTGTATCATTATCAGGTTGTTTAGAGCATTATGGAGTCGTGGAGGCTATGTGGACGTGAGGAGGTTCAAAACGGAGCTCGTGGACACTTGGAGAACTCAGCCGTGCATGCAAAGGACCTGAGATCGAGTAGCGGATCGAGCAACGCAGGTCGATCTAGATGAGATCGACCAGAAGATCGAGTGACCCGAGTCGATGCAAGGGGAAGGATCGAGACCAAGATCGAGAGAGGTGATCGATCTGGAGTACGGACGTAAATGACGCCATGCAGAACGAGAGCCAGATCGAGACCAAGACTCGATCATCCAAAGATCGAGAAGAAGATCGAGGAAGATACTCGATCCATCCAACCAGATTGACTAGAAGATCGAGCAGAGCAAGGCGATTCCTGAAGACGATCGTGCGCACTGATCGATCTCAAGGTCGATTCCTACGGCCTTAACCGTTTTTGGCAGCTAGTGAGGGGACCATTCCAAGATGTTTTGCTATATGGGGAAAGAGGCGGCTACACTTTCTTACACGCGCTTTTACTTTTATTTTTCTCTGCTTTTATCATAGGCGATCGCCATTGTTGAACATCTAAGCTTTTCTTTAGTTTTTGAACCTTGACTCCTTTTAATATTAAGCAGTTTTTCTTTAATCTCTTGTTAATCATGTTTAGTTTTTCGTTTATCGCTTTTCAATCGGTCTTAATCATCTGTAGTGAGTAGTCCTTTTTGGGTTTTCGGGGTTTAGGTGATTCAAAAGGGTTAAGAGATTTAAGTTTGGTGTTTTCTTTGTTCTTCATACCTTCTGTTCTAGGATCTTGGGGTCTTAAGACTTAGAGAGTCTTGGAAAAGATCTCTATGATTCCAGGGCTATCTTACCTTGACATGATTCAGATATCCTAGAAAACCAGATCCTAGAGACTAATCTTTCCTCTCCCAAATGCCATGCTGAACCGTATTGTCTGCACCTCCATGGCCTCGCCAAGCTCTGGTGTTATCTCCGTCTTGTACTCCAGTGGACATCTCTTCAGATCTTGGTCTCTGGGTTCGTGGGTGTAAGAATTCTTCTAATCCCCCTCCTTCTAGCGCCAAATTATGTGGGCTGGATTTCACACAATAGAATTTATGTTAAAAATAAAAAAAGGACGTAAAGATTCTAAGTTAAAACATGAGAGAGGAAAGATCCAAAGATGGTGATTTTATTATTGCCGCTTAGGTGAGCTTTTGGTACAATTATATACTTGATACAAGTATACGACTCCAATAATGCTCCAATGGCTTCATTTGGTGGTTTTGATGATTCTCCTTTGGTTTGGCTGGTTTGAGCTCGGCTATTGACTTGATCAGGCGGTTTAGAGAGCTTTATATCTTCAGAAAATAATAAAGGACGGTTGAATGCAACGCTAGCTCTATGTATATCCAAAGTTTCCTTAATTGGCTCCAATATAGATAGGAAATGGTTTGGTGGTTCTCCTTGGTTAAATGGCGAATTGTAATGATCTAGCTCGTCTTTGGCTTGATCAGAATGATCCTTTTGATGATCAGAATGATGGTGTTTAGAGATTAAGTCTTTAGCATTTCCAAATACAGCTATAAAGCCTTCAAGCTCCTCAGCTACAAGCTTAGCATCATCTGGTTTAGCTCAAATGCTCCATCTCTTGACTGGTTCAGTTGTATATGACTTGATGCTTACATCACAAGCACTGTCTGATATCGGATAGATGATCCCAGCTTGCAGCACCTTCATGATCTCCTTCTTGACAACATCCTTCAGGTTTGGATAATCCCTCCTCTGGTGCTCCACTGATGATTTCGATTCATACTCCAAATCAATAGCCAAGAGCTTTGCGAAATCTGCGCAGCTTACTTAGCAAAAGAGTGAGGTCTGCATTGTTCAATAAAGCATTAAAAATAACAGGATAAGTGGAGTTTTCTCTAAGGAAAACGTGCCTTAGCCCTGCAGGGAGCTGTTTAAGCTCAACTTTTGGTGCTTTTGCTGCACTCCAATCACCTATTGCAGCAGCTTTCGCAGATGAAGTTACAAGCTCATCTTGTGCAACCAGTTGCATCACATGTGCAGTAGCATCCATCATCTTTGTGTAGCTAGTAGCAGCTGCATCCAGATGCTCATACTCTGCTGTTGAAGTGGTCAATGCCCTCTCCAAGGGGTCTACTGATCTCATCTCTTAAAAGATCTATGGTTTGCCTCTTCATCAGCTGGGCCATTTTGAATTGTATCACCAAATCACCAACATTCAGCTTTATTCTACCCTTTCTGACATCGATAATAGCTCCTGCAGTATTCAGGAAGGATATACCAAGAATCATAGGGTCTTTGGGTTCTTCTCCATACTCCTAACCAAAAAATCAGTAGGAGTCATGCAGTCTCCTACTTTGATAGGAAGATCCTCTATCACACCTTCAGGAACTCTGACTAATCTATCAGCTAGGATAAGAGATATCATGGTAACCTTAAAATCGGTCATCTCTAGGCTCTTGCCAACAGAATGACGCATCAGGTTCAAACTAGAACCAAGATTACACAATGATCTCTCAAAGATTGTGCAGTATAAAACAAAGCTTCCAGGGTCTGAAAGCTTCTGTGGTGTTAATCATCATTGCTCCAGCCTCTAAACTAAAAGTTGTTGGTCACCATCCTCTTCACATACCTCCTTATAACAGGAGTAATCCTCACAGCATCAATCAATAGAATCTCAATGACCAGCTTCCATGATAGCCTTGCATCTGGCATCTTCAAGCTCTTGTTTAGACTTCCTAGGATGCTTAGGAAAGTGTACCTTTTGTTTGAAGTCTCAGGCGAAGCAGCTGTGAATCGCTGTGGGTGACAAGCGTCACTGGATTTGTGATGGTCGTCACTTGTTTGTGAAGAATTCGCATCGGGGGCTTGCAAAGTTGGTGACGAGTGACGCCCCTCGTGGTGATGATCGTCACTTGTTTTTCAGCAGGAATTTCATCACCTACATACTCTTCAAGTCCGACGAATTCTCCTGAGCTCAAATCCTTCTGCAACACTGGTTGCGGGTTCTTTCCACTCCTCAATGTGATGGCATTCAGATGATGTTTGGGATTAGCATCAGTCCTTCCAGGAAGGAATCTCTCTTGCCTATGAACAGCTCCTGCAGTTTGAGCAACTTGAACATCCAGCTTCTTCATATAAGAGTTCAGACTCTCAATTTTTCCATTCAGGTCCTGATACAGCGAATCCAGCTTGCCATTGATGTCCACTGTCAGCTTCTGCTGTCCCTCTAGGAGGTGTTCTAACATAGCTTCCACCTTGTTGTCTTGTCGAGGTGCAGCTTGATCGGAAGAAGAACCATAGTTCCTATTGAAGTTGCCGCTGTTCAGGTAAGGTTTCTGGAACTCTGTCTTCTTGAACTGAGGCTTAAGTTGTGTAACCAAGCGAGCTCTGATTCCCTGTGAAGGTACTCTTCAG
The DNA here is from genome assembly GCA_911865555.2 of Thlaspi arvense. Classification (NCBI taxonomy): domain Eukaryota; kingdom Viridiplantae; phylum Streptophyta; class Magnoliopsida; order Brassicales; family Brassicaceae; genus Thlaspi; species Thlaspi arvense. The sequence goes on from OU466860.2 coordinate 22,417,709, forward strand.
GTTATTGTTGTTGTAGCATACATTCTACTATTGATTCCCATACCTTCGACCCTGAAATTCTCCAGCATTGATGAAATTCACATCTTCCTGCTCAATCTCGTCTGGATTTTCGAAAGTCTCTATCTGTGCAGCAAAGTGGACCGACTTCTTTCCCAGCAAGAGGCTGTGCATACTGTCCAGCTTAGCCTTGACTTCAGCAATCTGATTCCCATCATTCAAACCAGCTTGTTTCATCCTCTGAAAATCTGCATTTTTGGTGCTGTTGTTGCAGGCCAAGTTTTCAATCAGAGTTATTGCAGCTTCTGGAAGGTTGGTGTTGAAGTTCCCATTGCTAGCAGCATCCAAAGCCATCTGATACTTCCAGTTAATGCCTCTGAAGAAAATCCCAAGCAACTGCACCTGACTGAAACCACGATGAGGACAGTTCCTTTGATAAGACTTGAATCTCAGCCAAGAAGCTTTAAAAGCTTTAGTAGGTCCTTGGGAGAATGATGAAATTTCCGTCTTCTGGTCCTCTGATCTAGCATCATCATAGAAATTGTTCAGAAAAGCATTCTTGGTGCTCTCCCAAGTGGTCAGCGAACCGTGCTCCATTTGCTTCAGCCAATAAGCAGCATCTCCTCCAAGTGAGTAAGGGAACAACTTGTAGAACAGAAAGTCATATGTAACTCAATTAGCTTTGACACTTGAAGCCAAATCCTCAAACCTCTCAATATGATCCCTAGGATGCTCATGAGGTAAGCAATAGAAAGGATGCTGTCCCACCAGCTGGTAATAAGCAGGTTTGAGCTCAAAATCATTCCTCTGGAAAGCAGGAGGGCGGATTGCAGCTATGTAGGCATAGAACTGGTCAGGTCTGTTGTAATCATCTTGAGTCTTTTTGGATGACCTTTCAGTTTATGTGTCTTTCTTTAAAGATTGCCCTGAGAACTTATGTGCTGTCCTGCAGAGATGTGAACAGAAACACTTGGTTCTAAATTAGGAGAAGTTCCATTTTATGGTCAAATATGGCATTGTTCTTAGACATAGCGTCTCTAGAGAGGGCAATGAAGTGGACATGGCGAAAATTGGTGTCATGACAAGCTTGCAGACACCTGATTCTGTGAAGTCAGTAAGAAGTTTTTTGGGTCATGATGGGTTCTACAAAAGGTTCATCAAAGACTTTAGCAAGATTGCAAGACCTATTACTTCTCTTCTCTGCAAGAATGTGAAGTTTGAATTTTCTGCAGAATGTCAGTCTGCTTTTGAACAGATCAAACAGGCTTTCGTGACTGCACCTATTATACAAATGGAATTTGCCTTTTGAGGTGATGTGTGACGCCAGTGAATTTGTTGTTGGAGCTGTGCTGGGGCAGAGGAAAGACAAGAAGCTACACGCCATCTACTATGCTAGTAGAACATTAGATGAAGCTCAGAAGAACTATGCTACCACTGAGAAAGAATTGATGGCAGTGGTCTTTGCCTTTGAGAAATTTTGCGGGTACTTTGTAGGCTCCAAGGTCGTGATCTATACAGATCATTCTGCATTGAAGTACTTGATGCAGAAGAAGGATGCAAAGCCAAGGTTGTTGAGATGGATTTTGCTTCTCCAAGAGTTTGACATTGAGGTTAGAGACAAGAAGGGAGTTGAGAATGGAGTAGCTGATCATCTCTCAAGGATTAAGATTGAGGATGACGTCCCAATCAATGATTTCCAATATGAGGAGAATTTGTACTTGATTGAAACCATACTTTAGGACAAAAGTGTTGAAACCCTGCAACTCCGTCACGCCAAAGAGTCAATAACGAGCGACACCAAGAGGGTGATTCTCGTCACCCATTCTGAATACTAGCGAAGGAGTCGCGATACAAAGCCAATGACGATCGCCACCACCCCAGGTGACGCTCGTCACCGAACACAGACGTTGGCAATGATTTGTGCAAGCTTGGGAACTGCTTCTGAAGAGGAAGTTTATGCCATTGCTGATCCCACGAGACCATGGTATGCTGATATTGCCAACTACTTAGCTGCAGGGGACGAACCACATGATTTCAAAGGCTATGCTAAGACGAAGTTCATGAGAGAACTTAGGAGATTTTACTGGGATGAGTCATATCTTTACAGACATTGTGCAGATGGGATTTACAGGAGTTGCATTGTAGAGATTGAAGTTCCAGATGTGTTGTTTCATTTTCATAGTTCTTAGTATGCTGGACACTTTGCTGCATTCAAAACAGTCTCCAAGGTTCTTCAAACAGGCTTCTGGTGGCCTACTATGTTCCAGGATGCACAGGCCTTCAAATCCATATGTGATACTGATAGGGCTCAGGTTTTACCCAAATAAAAACTACTGCAAGTGCACAGCAAAGCAGTTGTAGTATAAGGGGTTATCGAATCCCAAGGGAGTAATTAAACCACACTCACAATCATAGATTTGGACTAGGCTAAGGAATAGATGATAAATGTAATGGGAATCAGCTAAAACCATGAAAGCAAGTGAAATTTGATTGATCTAATACTCAGAAAACTAAAAGAGCTAAGTCAGGACAATTCGCAGGTTGAATCCGAGAATGTAGAATGCATGAAATCAAGAATGAATAAAAACCGTCTTGAACATGAATCAAAAATATTTAACTAATCAATTCTCAATGCAGAAGTTAAGTATGTCTAAAGCGCAGAGTTTCAAATCTCTTTGAAAACCCTTACAACCTAAACATGAAGTAATGATCCTGTTCAATTGTTCAGAAAACTCCTAACTAAAGCACAGAGTTTCAAATCTCTTTGCAAACCCTAACAACCTAAACATGAAGTAATGATCAGGTTCAATTGTTCACAAAACTCCTAAGCCAAATCTCTTTGCACTAAATCATTTTGCTCATCTAATATTAGATCAGGTTATCAATAATGCTCTCACATCTATTAAAAAACCTAGGTTTCGAATTTCCAGATGATGTGTCTAAGAAAATCAGTTTTAAAGCAAGCACAGATGAAGAACCAATAGATATTCCTAACAGGTAGCGATTTCTACAAATTCATCATCAACCCTTGAAAAGCCCTAACTTAACTAGCAGATTACTCAGACATGATCATGGAATCTCAAAGTATAACTGAATAAAATTGCATTAAAGAGAAAGAGTAAACGTTAAAGGGGGTTCAAATTGTTCTCAAAAGAGTACAAGATCTGTCTCCCCAGAAAGCTCTGAATAAATCTCTCTCTAAAGCTCTCTGAATTCTAAAATCTAAGAGAAAAGCAACCAATGGCTGAAAACCTAATATATATAAGCTAAAACACGAGCTGGAACACTTTTGTTAATACTGGAACTTCTAGGGCAAAAGTGCAAATAATCCTCCATCTTTTAAAACAAGCCACAATCATTCCCATCTACTACGGATGACGAGCGTCACTCTTGAGTGGTAACGAGCGTCACCATGCCAACATTCGCCTTCTGAGTTGCACACTTCGTGGTTGTATCTTGCAATGCTCCAAAAACCTCCATAATCTCTAATTGTGCTCCAGACATGCTATAACCTGCAAAGACTCTACTAGGAGTATAAAAAGACCAAAAAGTCTCAATAAAAAGGACTTATACCATGGTTAAAAACAATAAAAACTATGATATATCAGATACATGTCACATGAGAGGAAAGATTAGCAGAAGACATGAGATGCCACAAAACTTCATCCTTGTGGTTGAAGTCTTTGATTGCTGGGGCATTGACTTCATGGGTCCTTTTCCTTCATCCTATGGGAACAAATACATTCTGGTTGCTGTGGATTATGTATCCAAGTGGGTGGAGGCACTGGCTTCTCCCACAAAAGATTCTGCAGTGGTTCTAAACCTGTTTAAGACAATTATTTTCTCTAGATTTGGTGTACTACAAATTGTTATAAGTGATGGTGGTTCTCACTTTTTTAACAAGTTATTTGACAAGCTGATGAAGAAGTATGGTGTTCAGCACCGTGTGGCCACTCCCTATCATCCCCAGAAAAGTGGACAAGTTGAGGTCTCCAACAGACAGATCAAAATGATATTGGAGAAGACTGTGGGGAAGACAAGGAATGACTGGGCTGCGAAGTTAGACGATGCGCTGTGGGCTTACTCTATGGCAAGGCGTGCCATCTTCCAGTGGAATCGGAGCACAAGGCAGCATGGGCTATCAAGAGACTGAATTTCGATCTGAAGCCTGCTACAGAAAGGCATTTGGTACAGCTCAAAGAACTAGATGAACTCAGATATCTGTCCTATGAAAACTCGAAGTTATACAAGGAGAGGACTAAGGCATATCATGATAAGAAGATCATTTCTAGACATTTTGAGCCCAATGACCAGGTACGTCTGCAGTTATTTCCAGGTAAACTGCGTTCTTGTTGGTCAGGTCCCTTCAGTATTAAAGAGGCTCGACCACATGGCGCCATTGTCTTGATAAACTCCAAAGGCGAGATGTTCACTGTGAATGGCCAAAGGGTGAAGCATTATTGGGCGCAAGCCGAGATTCCAGCAGGACACATTATGTCTCTGGATAATGCACCCGCTGTCAGAGCAGCATTCCAAATCAAGCTAATGACTTAAAACAAGTGAATGGTTGGAGACAACTCACTCGTAAGTTTTCTAATTTTTCTACTTTGATTTATTTTCGTTCTTTATAGATAAAAATATGGTGGAATGGTTACCATTTGGCTGCTCACCACAACTCGTCACTACCGGTGATGATCGTCACTACCGGTGACGATCGTCATTACCGGTGACGATCGTCACCCATTATTTGGTGACGATCGTCACATGTCCAGACCAGGTACGCGATTTAAACTTTTCTTTTCTTCTTCTTCCACATAGTCTTTCCCACAGCTCGAGAACACCATTAAAACCACCAATCTCTATCTTTTGATTTTGTTAACCAAATTGAGTGATATAAATTCTTAATCCATGCAGATTTTGACCCTCTTTCATAATCTATCACTCGATTTCAAGATCTGCAATGTATATGTTCAGAATCTCTAATTTTAAGTCCGCCATGGGTTTGGTAAAAATTGAATTGCGACATGTTTAGCTTGATTCAAATTTTGAATCATGGTTATTTAGATTGTATTAGATCAATGCTACCATCCCTGTATGATTTAATGGTTGATTTGCAAGTTTTTGAAATATTCGAATTGGTGATTAAACTTGCAAAAATCTGAAAATTTTGAATTATTTGTGTTGAATATGGGATTGAAATTATGCTCCTGGTAGTGTTCGGAATGAATGCTGATGCTTATTACGCCTTGAGTTACTAATTTTCAAAAATTTTGGTTGGTTTTAATTTCTGATTTCAGATGCCTCCAAGAGAGAAGAGAGCACGATCCACCACATCTACAAGTGAAGGATCCGGTTCTAGAGAACCAGAGGTTACAGGACCACCGTGCTTGCCACCATGGGTCAAGAGAGTGGACAGAAAGGTTGCTTCGGGAATTGCTTGGTAAGGCACCCCGAAAGAGGAGATAGCCAAGGATGCCTGTGTCTTCTGCAACATACAGGAGGGCTGGGATGAGTATGACATGCTGTTCTACAATGCGAGGCTAGATGTGAAGATTCTGCCCACCAGATTGGCATACCTCAAGGTGATGCAGTAGATGGGCATTAAGGAAGAGGCTATGCGGTTCTGAGGAGGATTGACATGAGTACCATGGCGACTAAGCAGTATGATCTCTTCCCTGATATGGTCTGCCAGTTCCTCGCCACAGTTCGAGTTTACTATGAAAACGAGCTGGCCAAGACCGCACAGCAAGACACTCTCACATTTCTGATCAGAGGAGGGTGCTATCAGTCTCTTTGAGCTCTGCGCGATCTATGGTTTCGATCAGCACCCTACAGGGATAATCACTCCATTGCATTGGTTTTATATGCACACTTTCTGGTCCATGCTCGGGAATGGGATTTTGGAGTCCAAGGCGAGCACTCAAACCGAGGTCAAGTACCTAGTGGTGCGCTATATTCTGCACCTTATAGGCAATACCATTCTCTGTAAGTCTGCACCGAGCAAGATCCGCGTGAGTGAGCTCGTTCTGATGTATTATGGATTTTCTGCTATGCTTGATGATGAGATCCAGATGGAGAGTATGATCCACGCCAACTTGGGTGCGCTGTTTGCAGAGCATTTGGTCTCTCTGAAGACCAAGCCATTCACGAGCTCAGGAGCCAAGACAGAGAGCGTTGCCAGCTTTCTCACGCCTATCTTTCAGCACGTCCAGATCGACACAGAGCCCTGCAGGATTGTCACTACGTGAGTTCTCATGGATGAGGCGCATCTGGGACAACCGACCTGGCTTACGCCCAGGTTGATTAGGTATTTTACTACTCCTGCTGGGGAGTATGTGGGCGTCTAGTTGCCCAACCGGGAGCTTACTATGATCTAGAGCGATCCCCATCAGCTGCGATTTCTGCTTAACCCAACACTTCTGCGATCCGTTGTGCCCACACGACGCCATCAAGGAGCTTCTGCTGGCGCTTCTTCTTCTGCTGCTTCGGATCAGGCCGCACCATCACGAAACCAGGCAATGCCCACGCTAGACCTCTCGTATATTAGGCGTCTTGTTGCTCCTTCGACTCCTATGGATATGACAGCTTTTCAGGACTAGAGCTTCGATGGCCTCTGGAATGCTGTCACTACTGTCTGCAACTGTGGTTGCATTCGCCTAACTCACCTCGTGAGGCTGAGTCCGAGGACAAGGACTAGCTCCTCCACCTATCCTGGTTATTTGTTCTTTTTCCCTTTATTTTTCTTTAGCTTGAGTCAGTTTTCTGTTTTCTTTTGAGTCAGTTTGTCAGTTGCTTTGATGATATTTTATGAACTTATTGAACTATGAGTTATGTAAAATTTAGATGTTTTTAATGTGTGTTTGAGTGCTCTAACAGTCTAACTATAGAGTACACATGATAACATTATGTTTGGAACATCTAACTGTCAATATTGGAGTTTCAGACACGGTGACGATCACCCATGCTGAGTGACGCTCGTCACCAACTCCTGCGTAAGGTACCACTTACAAACTCAGTTTAATGTGTTCTATTACTTCTGATTGACTAACTTCAGGCATAATAACACTAGGGAAATTGTTGTTTAAGTCTCGGGAAGGTAGCTACTGACGTTGTGTACATTGTGTCTTGTTTTGAGAGTCATTTAGTAGTAACCTATTTTATTGAGTCAAAATTTTAAAACTGTCAGCTTTTCCAGGAACGAACCATAAAACATTAATGCTTACAAGAACCATTGCCACAGATGTTGATTACAAGTCTTACTAAGTAGAATATCATAGGAAGATTAGTCTAGCAAAGAATGCTGATATCTCCATTATTTATATCATCTTAGCTTGTATTCATCACTAGTTTTAGTCTTTTAAACATGCATATTTTGCTTTTTGTTGTCCAATTTTCATACATTTAAGAGTTAGTGTAGTTTTAGGACATACTTAGCTCAGCTCCCTTCTAGCTCGGACTTCAGTAAACTGACCTGTCGGAAATCCGACCAACTATCCGAAATTCGCGGACTGACGGATTCTCACTTGTCCGAACCATTCTTTCCCGGCTAAACACTCGAATCAGCTGAATTGGCCCGTTCCAGCTTGTTTTTAGCTCGGCTATACCTCTTTCCAACCGATAGCCCAATCTTTACTCGGATAACCCCCAGATTTTTCATATTCATGGCCTTAATCCGACTGATTCAGTTTGATCCAAGGATCACGGATGTTACAACTTCCTAACAAAAGGTAACTCCTTTTCCTGGGTGGGCAATTGAAGAAGTGGCAGAGTTCGATGTAAGCTTGATAGAGCAATAGGTAACGAAGAATGGCATCATCTTTTTTCCCACACGAATGTGGAGTATCTGAAACTTTGGAGTTCTAATCATCACTCAGTGTTGGCTTGTATTCAATCGCGAAATACCATGGTTAAAAGAAATTACAAATTTGATAAAAGATGGCTGGAAAAACAAGGCTTAACAGACCTCAGATGGCGCTAATAGAGGGTTAGGGAACCTCAGATGGCTCTAGTACCCCAGACCTGTTCGCCAAGATTGGGAATTGCCAAAGGGCACTGTGGTAACCCAACCAGGCAAACTATATCGCGGTCGTGTCCCACTACATCCTCTAAGTTCGTTTTCTATACTTAGCCATATTTTTAACTTTTTCTTTAAACTTAACAATACACAGCGGATTTAAAATAACTCATTTCATTTAATTAACATGCATAAAAAAATTACTTAACAAGATTCAGGGTTATCATAAACAAAACACCATGGTTCACTAACGATTACATCATATCATCTAGCAACCTAAAACGCTTAACACCAAAGCCCATAACACAAAGCACAACGTCTTAAACATAAATAAACCCAATCTCCGATCTATCCATATCCATCACTGCCGCCTGGTCTCGCTCCCTTATTGCTTAGTACATGTACACTCAAGAAGAGAGGCATAAGTATTTCATAAATACTTAGTGAGTACGGTCATCATGTAACACCTGGTCAGTACTAATCACGCATTCATACTTTCGAATTCAACATCCCACACAATCAATTCACGATAGACATAACAATATATCAAACGACTATGATCATCTAACCTAACCAACCAAGATCAATCCCTTTTTAAGACCCATGTCTACTTCAGCGAGAATCCCACATCCCCTAAGCTAGAATATGATCCGGACTACCCTGAGGTTAGCTAGATATCATCTATGCCACGGTAAACACCTCACATATACCATAAACACACAACATGAAAATCACACAATCAAACATGTAAAACATTCAATCCTAGCAATCCAACAATCCTAGACACCAACCACAGTCACGCACTCACCTTAAACAAGGCTGGAAATAGATAGGTCAAAACAAATCCCGATGAAATCTGCGTGGAAACGAAGATATCCGATCTCCCTAGGAATCTCTCGGCTGTCCGTACGATCCGATCCCTTTCCCTTCGGCTATATCTCGATCTGTTCACCTTTCTCCGAGCCAAACTCTGTTTACCCTTGGAAACCCCACAAAACAAGGCTGTTAGCTTGAGGTTATCCGATGAAAATTCAACACTTAGGGAATTATTCAGTCGTTTACCGATTTATCTCGGCGATGGTCGGATCTGCTCGGCGATAACTCTATCTCTCTCGGATGTCCTCGGGATAAACTGATTTTCCTAGGGTTTTCTCTCGACTAAACTGTTTCTCTTGCTTTATTATTCACAAATAAATGCAACAACCCGAGCTAAGTCTCAAAACACCTTATATACTAGCAAAACCCTAGGTAACTCGGACATAACCGATGTTTTCCTGGTTCCAGTAGGATTTATCTTGGTCCAATTCGATTATCTCGGCTATTCCATGTACCGACTGACCATCCGCGAGATAAGCCAACAAAATAGCCGACCTACTCACTTGACCCACGGCCCAATTCCCTTCCCTCTCGGATAAACCGCCCTTATCCAAGCTATTTCCATTTTCACCCGGATATTTCCTTTTCTCTCGGACAACTCGTCCCAGCTCGGCTAATCCTTACTTTCTCTCGAAGGCTTTCCTTTTTCCCTCGGATATAGTCCACTCTCACTCGGACTAACCCCACTTTACTCCGATAAAACCCATTTTTTCACGGACTGGACCATTTTCTCTCGGATATGATCCATCCGGCTCGGTTATCCCAACCATTCGTCTGACTATTTCCAGGTCATCCCCCGACCATTGTCCGAACCTCCATTTCCCAGCCAATATCCGACCCTTGGCTTGATCATTCCTCGGACAACGCCCTGTCCAGCTCGATCATTCCGAATTCTCTTGGATACAGATGCTACAACTCTCCCCCACCCGTTCTGGATTCGTCCTCGAATCCAACTCGTCCGTTTGCAACTTGTCAAACCACTTAGGATACTCAGCTTTCATCCTGGCCTAATTTTCCCAAGTAACCTGTTCCTGTCCGTCGCAGTCCTATACGACCTGAACCATTCTGACCAGCATCCCACGCTTGGTCTCTTCCTTCCTGTCTGTCACCCGAACCGGCCTAGCCACTACTGCAAGGTCCTCTTGCAAGTCTGCTGGCGGTTCCTCTATAACCGTTTCCCATTCAGTTATGTGCTTCCTTAGCTGCGACACATAGAATACATTATGGAACGCTCCAATTTCCGATGGCAACTACAACTTGTAAGCCACTGCGCCAACTCTATCCAGTATCTGGTACGGTCCCATGTACCTCGGACTCAACTTGGCATACTTAGCTGCCCTGTCCGTTCACTTATAAGTCAGTGCCTTCAGATAAATTATATCACCGACACTGAACTCCAAATCCCTGCGACGCTTGTCCGCATAACTTTTCTGCATGTCCATAGCCTCATTCAGCTTGACCTTTAACAATCTGATCTTTTCTGTAGTAGCCTCGACCACTGCTGGCCCCATTACGCTACGCTCTCCCACTTGTGTCCAACACAATGGTGTCCTACACGGCCTGCCATACAACTCCTCATACGGAGACATCTCAATTCTCCTATGGTAGCTATTGTTGTATGTAAATTCAGCCAACGGTAAGTAGTCTTCCCAACTACCACCCCAGTCCAGTACACATGCTCTCAACATATTCTCCAGTGTTCTGATCGTCCGTTCTGACTGCCAATAAGTCAGAGGATGATACGTTGTACTCATATGCATCCGCGTTCAACACGCTTCCTGAAACTCTTCCCAGAACCTTGAAGTAAACTTCGGATCACGATCTGAGATGATACTCACTGGCACTCCATGCAACCTCACGATCTGATCAGTATACATATCCACCAACTTTGGTACTCCATCCATCTTTTTTATAGGTAAGAAGTGAGCAGACTTGGTCAAACGATCCACAATGACCCATACTCCGTCATGCAACTTCTTAGTCTTTAGTAAACCAAACACAAAATCCATGGTGACCATGTCCCATTTCCATTCCGGTATTGGCAACATTTTTCAACAAACCACTCGGAAACTGGTGCTATACCTTAACCAATTGGCACGTCACACATCCGGCTACCCACTTAGCCACATCACGTTTCATCCCAACCCAATGATAGTACCGTTTCAAATCTTGACACATCTTGGTCATTCCCGGATGAACAGAAAACCTTGACTGATGTGCCTCCCTAAGGATCTCATCCTTTAACTCCTTCACATCCGGTACACACACCCGTCCGTTCACAACAATGGTTCCATTGTTTGAAGTCTGATATTCCGTCTTATCATTATGTGACATCTTGTTCAGATTCTCATCCTGCTCTTGAGCAATCCGAATCCTAGTCAACAAGTCAGCTCTATCCGCAGCTTCCAAACCCAACGATTCAACCCCTTCAGTTATTGCATTTAACCGCAATGTCCTTAGCATGTTCACAATGCTACCAACGTCACGTTCTAATGATACGCTAGCCCTTCTCCTGCTCAACGCATCCACCATCAAGTTGGCCTTTCCTGGATGGTATGCTATCTCCAAATCATAGTCCGCTACCAACTCCATCCATCAACGCTGTCTCAAGTTCAAATCCGGTTGAGTAAATATATACTTTAAACTCTTATGGTCCGTGTATATCTGCACGTTCTCTCCATACAAGTAAGACCTCCATATCTTAAGTGCAAATACCACAGCCGCCATCTCTAAATCATGCGTAGGATAATTTCCTTCAAGCTTCTGTAGCTGCCGTGAAGCATAAGCTATCACCGTACCATTCTGCATCAGAACACACCCTAGTCCTTTCCTTGATGCATCTGTGTATACCACGTATGGCTCACCCGGTTCTGGTAACGCCAATACTGGTGCACTAGTGATCAACTCCTTTAACTTCGAGAAGCACTCTTCACACTCATTCGTCCAGACATACTCAACGTCCTTACCAGTCAGCTTTGTCATTGGCTGAGCTATGCTTGCAAAACCTTTAACAAACCTCCTGTAATATCCAGCCAGCCCTAGAAAACTCCTTATCTCTGTAGCGTTCTCTGGTCTATGCCAATCCGCAATGGCCTGAATCTTCTCTGGGTCCATGGACACTCCCTTATCTGACACAATGTGACCCAAGAACCCTATATGCCGTTGCCAAAAGCTACACTTACTGAGCTTGGTGTATAACTTCTATTCTCGCAACTTCTCCAGAACAGTCTGCAATTGACTTCTATGTTCTTCCTCACCCTTTAAGTATACTAGAATATCATCTATGAAAATGATCACAAACTCATCTAGGTACTCCTTGAATATGCCATTCATCAACTTCATGAATGCAGCTGGCGCATTTGTCAAACCAAATGGCATGACCACAAACTCGTAATGACCATACCTTGTCCAAAAGGCAGTCTTATGCATGTCTGTCTCCTCTATGGGTATTTGATGGTACCCTGATGCCAAATCAATCTTAGAGAACCAAGTAGCTCCCCTGAGTTGGTCCAACAACTCGTCTATCCTAGGAAGTGGATACTTGTTCTTCACGGTCACAAGATTCAATCCGCGGTAGTCAATGCAAAGCCTGAAGCTTCCATCATTCTTCTTCACGAACAACACTGGTGCCCCCCATGGGGAACTGCTTGGCCTAATGAACCCTTTGTCCAACAACTTTGTTAGCTGCTTCTTCAGTTCCGCCATCTCAGCTGGCGCCATCCGGTATGGTGCTTTGGACAATGGAGCTGTCCCTGGCTCAAGTTCAATCGTGAACGGATCTGAACGAGCTGGTGGCAGTCCAGCCAACGCCTGAAAGACATCCTCAAATTCTTGCACCACCGGTATACTGTCCAAGTCAATATCCGGTCCTTCTTCTGTAGTAGTGATCGTTGCTAGATATGCCTTACAACCCTTCTTTATCATCCGTTATGCTTGAATAACTGAAACCACCAAACTTCCTGAGCTTGGTCTAACTCCCTGATAAACCAAGACCTCTCCGTCTCTCTCAAACCGCACCCTTCCACGGTGACAATCCAAGTAAGCTCTGTACTTGCCTAACCAGTCCATTCCCAAAATGACATCGTAGGACTTAACTCTACAGATCACTAAATCCGCTGGCATGTTCACTTCACCAAACATCACTGGAACATTCTTGACCGTCCCTAGTGAAAACATCACTTGGCCTCCAGCCGTCTGAACTAATCCAAATTCCTCTCCGGGTTCCTTCCGGAACTGTCCCTTTCCGATCATATCCGGATTAACAAAAAAAATGACTCGCTCCCGAGTCAAACAGAACATGGGTTTCAACCTCACCCATTAGCAAGGTCCCTACACATTCATTCCCTATAATGATAAGACACTATACTAACACACAACACGCAAAAGCAATTCACAAAACTTTATGTACCACACGTACCAGTAATCAGATGAGAAGTACTCGGTTCCTCAGCTGCTGCTGGACTCGTTGTGTACACCCTCGGCATAATGGCCTGTCTCTTGGCATCTGATGCAAGCGCCTCCCCTGCTCTCTTCCCTTGAGCCACGGCTTGCTCCACCACTCATGCCTTAGGACACTCATGCTTGAAATGCCCTGGTTCTCCACAACCGTCGCAAACCCGAACCGCATTGTCACTGCCGGACACACGAACCACTCATAGATCCTCCTCCGGCCAGTCTCGTACCCGATGCTCTAAGCTCCCGCACCTGTGGCATCCACTACCACCGTGCCTACACTCGCCAATGTGAGCTTTGTTTGGTGGTCCTTTCTCGAACTTCCGGTTCTGTCCACTAGACTGACCCGCCTTGGTCACGACTGTATTAGCCCCAGCTGTCATCAAAGCAGCTTGCGCCAGTCCTGACTCTAACAATGCCACCTTCTCAACAAGCTCAGCAACTGTCCTGAAGTCACGGACTACACATCCGTTCCATAGCTCAACTCGCAGTCCACTAATAAACCTACGAATCAGCATTCTCATCATTGAGTTTCACTTGATATGAGTCAAGCTTAGTGACTATAAACAAGCACACTTGGAAGGTAATTTCATGTCTATCTCTTGTCCATATTTGCTCCTTTTGCTTTTGAATTCTTCTGTTTAGTGTTTCAGGCTTGAAAGATGCCAAGGAGCTGACAACAGCTTATTAAAAGAGCTTGTGCACCGATAATGGCCAGGAAAAATTGGTAGGCCATTTATTGAGTACAAGCTAGACATTTCTGCTCAGTTTGGTCGCCTGTCTGTGCACTAAGTTTCTCTCCCAATGGCAATTACACAAAAGGAGAAGATGTCTCCTGTTGTAGCGGCCAAACGCACCGACTGAAAGACCAGCTCGGAAAAATAGCCTCCGTCTTGATTCAGCTTTAAAACTCTTCATAAAACTTATAGCCATCGTGAGACCGCTACAGAGACAAGTGATCATATCGGGATACATATTGAGCTCGCAAACCGATACAAGCCTTCAGGAGTTTATACTGACCAGCATACCGGGCTAAAAGCTCGATACACTCCGCTCAGGACACCAATACCAACCACTGTACTGACCAAACTTTTATGCATACACTCGTCGATACAATCGCCTTCAGCTAAGGCATATCAGGCATGCCATCCCGGTACAAACCATCCTACAAAACGTATCGACTGAAGATTAGCTCAAACGGACGGTTCCCCTTCAGACTTGGCCTCATCGTTCAACATTAAAGTTGTCGCTACATGCGTTAGCTTGCGGTTGAGGAGATATCGAGGTTTTCGTGAAATCGCTGCAGAGGCGATATGCCATATGGAGGGGTGTACCGAGCAGGCTACTCGATATGAGGCATACCGACGTACATATCAGCCTACACTGGTCGATACACAAGTCATAGGACATCATATCGGAGTACATACTGGGCATGCCAGCTCGATACACTTTGAAGGCAAACGTATCAAGCCACATAACGAGCAAGGCTAGCCCGCTACAAACCGTTCTGCACATTGCGTCAACTGAAAATCAGCTCGAGTGAAGTGTTTCCGTTTTGATTTGGCCTCAGAGTTCCTCATAAACATTGTATCCACTTCAGTTATCTTTTGTATGGAGTTGGTTTCGTGTCATTTGGTGCAGTGGCTAAAGAGATAAAGTGATTTTTGCAAAGGGGCTGCAAGAGCCCATAAGGTTATACCGAGCTGTATATCGGGGTAGCCAGGTCGACATGCCTACATGGTTTTGCTCAGTATGGACGAAAATGATGCTTTCCAGGGAGAGAAGACTTTCTTCTACACCATTCACCATATCAAGCCATTCTTTGAAACATTTCCACTCCTCCTCCATTACAAGACTTCGAGGTATACTCTAAAACCTTTGCATTTTTCTACTTCTCTTCTTCTCTTAACTTTTGAATTGTTTGTTGGATATTGGCTCCTCTTGCACTTTCGTTGCACAGTGGATTACACAGGGACTGTGTAATTTTAGTGTGAGGGAGGGTGTGATACTAACAATTCTCTTATAAATTTTAGCATTCGTCTCTTGCATATCTCTCATACTTGAAAAAATTTGAAACTTTTGAAACAATTTCGAAATTTTTTAAAATTTTGAGTGATCATCTAGTTGCATCTTGCACTTTAGGATTGCATCTAGTTGCATTTGTATTGAGGTTTCATGCATTTGAAACTTTAGGATTGCATCTAGTTGCATTTGTATTGAGGTTTCATGCATTCAAACATGATCTTTGCCTTTGAGAGATGTTAATTTTTGAAATCACTTCATTGCCTAAGTTGTTAGTTCTTTGATGTTATGGTCTAGTTTGAATTGAAGTTTGAACCACACTTAGAATTCTTTGCTTGATGCTCTTGTCTCGATGAAGCTTGCATGATCTGAATTTAATATCTATCTACTAGAACTATAATTTGAATTGATAATTATCATGTCTCATGCATTGAACGTGTTTTCATGGATACCATACACATAATTGAGCTTTGTTTTTCCCTTCTTTTTCCCTTCTTGCTAGTCCAAGTAGATATCCTTGCCATTAACCAAACCTTCTTTCAAGCAAAAAATTATTTGTGAGTGATTGTGAGGCCTTTTCTTTAAGAAATGAGCTTAGTAAAACGTGTTGGGTTAGAACTACAAAGGGACCCTTCCATTGTAGAACTAGCTCACCCTCTTGAGCTAGATAGGGTAGGATGTTTTGGTTAATAAGGGATGGTTTTGTGATTTCGATTATGGGTTTTCAAGTGAAGAAGAAAAAGAGAAAGAAAAAGAAAAGGAGTGCACATAAGTAACCTTGGGAAGTTTGGCTAATCATTAAAAGCTCTATGAAAATGAAGAAGGTGTCCAAAGCTAGCAAAGTAAAAAAGAGAAAAAGCAAAGAAGAAATGGCCAAACCACCAAGAAGAATCAAAGAAGAAGATAAACAATCAAAAAAGCTCCAAAGAAGAAAGAAGAATAGGATCAAAGAAGCAAAAAGCTTCAAGAAAAATGATAGAATAGGATAATCTTTTGGGGAATAATAAAAGGAGTTTAGATCACTGATGGGTTTTTAGGGTAGATAGGAGTTTACCTTTGTATGCATAAGTTGTTCTTTACCCATAGCATTTTACCAAGGCTCATTCTATTTTCTTGAAAGAACCTTGCACTTAAATATAACCATTTCAAAATTGTTTGAGGTCATCTTTGCCTCATAATCCTTGTCCTTAGCCAAATGAAGCACAAGATTTGCATAAGCATGATCCACTTGGTTGATGATTTAATTGAATTTTAAAAATATTGAATGATGTGATTGCTTGTGTAAGATAGACTTGAATTTTCTTGTATATGTTTGTGATGAGTGCGACTAGATTTTCAGTAATAATAAACATCATTTGCATCTTAGAATCATTAACTTGGACAATGACATGATTTTTATTATTGACATTTTTCAAACCAAATAGCTCCAATTTTCAAGCTTCTCTTCCACCATGTTTATACTTGCTTGAGGGATAGCAAGAGCTAAGTGTGGGGGAGTTGATAACCTCACATTTTCCCTTGTTTTAGCATGCACTTAGTTTAGTTTTTGTATCTTTTCATGCATTCATTCATCATGTTTTGTGCACTTTTGCATTCATCTTAGACATGTCAGGTTTTACACTAGGGATTGCACATTTTGCATGGTTTTAAGTCTTTTTCAGGTCTAAATGTAGCTATGGAGGCACTTGGAGAGTGGTGAATGACGAAGACTTGAAGAACCAAGTATAGTGGCCAAGATGAAGGCTTTTAGGCTGCACCAAAATCCTGTATCGACCAAAGCTGAGAGAAACCTGCTCGGTATGCAAGTTAATATGAGATTTATGGGTCCAAATAAAGGTCTTACAATGCGATTCGGCCTCAGCGTCCTCCATAGAAGTTGAAGCGGATCGAATAAGCTTTCCAAGGAGGTTAAATTAGCTCAATCCGGTTGGTGGTTCAAAAGATACGACGGTTTCAGCTTCACTACGAACAACCAGGAATCTGTACTGAGTAGTGTATCGACCAAGAATGCCTTCCTCCTGCCCGATATGCCTGAACCCGAAAACCATCTTTGACTCTTTTATTTTTGCTTCCTAAAGCTATTTTGGGGGTGTTTCCTATAAATAGCTAAATCTAGATCTAATTTCCTTATTCTTTCTCTTCCCCAAAGCTTTGCTTTGGTTTAAAAGAACAAGAACAAATCTCTTTATGGGATGAGATTGGATCCCTTGTACATATTTGTTTATGCTTTTCTTTGTCTTAATCTTTAATCTTTTAGTCTTTGCTTCCTTTTTCATCATTGTTTTATGATTTTCGAATTTGTTCTTGATTAGTGATTTTAGGGTTTAAGATTAAAGTAGAGTAAGGAGGTTTTAGGATAGATTAATGATGTCTTGTGCTTAATATGATTTGTCTTCTCTCTATTAGATGTGCTTAACACTATATTTGTCTTTGCCGTGGCTTGTTTAGTATCTTGGCTTTCTCTTATGCGTGATAAGTGTTTGATGAAATGCGGCAATGAGTCTTTTAGAGGATTTGTTTACCTTAGCCTAAATGATTAGATGTCTAAGGAATATTTTCGCATTATAGGATTAAATTTCTGTTTAAATGCTTGGTAATCATTTGTTCAGTAATGGAAGTTGTCTAGGACTTGTGTTTAGCAAGGTTATAGCTGTAAATCATATGCTTAGAAGATAGCATTGCTATATGTTTTATGAAGACTCTTTTGTCATTCTTAGACCTCCTTATATCAATAATTTCTTTAGTCTTGAAACCTACTTTTATGTTTGCTTTAGGATGATTAGTTTCATTTCTTGTTGTGAAACTTCCCTTCTCTTGATTAGGCCTAGCTTAGCAAGTTTTTTGCATCTTGATTGTTCCTTGGACTTTGGATTGGATTAATAACCTCTTGTACTTCAATGACATGATTTTAGATTTGAGGAATTGAGTCACAAGACCTATAAAAAGTCTAAGGAACAAGGTCTAACCAAGGAGGAAGTGCTGAAGTTTGACTCCAAAGGGAAAAAGCTGGAAGATGAGCAAGCTTTCTCAATGGAGATCAAGAAGCTGAAGGGATTTGGTATGCATTGGCATGAGTTTGATGGCTATGTGAGCGCAAGCTTTGATGGAAGCTCTCTCTCCAAGATGTTTAGTGAAGCCACTGAAGAGGAGGTCCTCGAAGTGGGTGGTTCTGATTCTTTGAATGAAATTTTGTTGGGTCCTATGGAAGATGGAGTGTTCTTGAGACCATTTGGCTCTAAGGATGGTTAAGTCTGCTATAAGATGAAGCATGAAGGCAAGGTGAAGCATGAAGGCAGGTCCAAGCCTTTTGCTGGGCTCAATATAGAAGGAGTCACCAAGCGCGCCAGAAGAAGCAAGATCACACCAAGGAGTTCCAAGACTCCTGCTCTTTACCACAACTAAGGAGCTGAGGAAAGTCAAGCTAAGTGACTCTAAACAAGCACAGTTGGGAGGCAATCCAATGGTATCTTTGTAAATACTTTTGCTTTCTTATGTTTTTTATGTTTGTGTGAGTGATTTTGAGTGTCCCTAGTAACCAGGTTCAAGCTAAGGTAGGAGGAACCAAGCTTGGAAGAAGGAAGGAAGAGCAGAAGGGTTAATATCGACCAGCATATCGGCCAGCACAAGTCGATACAATCGATATCGAGCAGCGTATCGAGCAGTTCTTGCTTGATATTGGTGTGCCAGACTTGTATCGACATATGTACCGTGATGATACTGATCGATCCATATGGGAGGATGTTGTATCGATCAGCGTACCGGGGGAAGGCAGACAGATATGCCTTAACAGGCAATGTATCGGGGTAATAACACTTCGATTTTCCTTAAGTGGCATCTGTATCGAGCATTTGTATTGGGATGCCAGGTCGATACAACACCATAAGGTGCATATCGAGCAATGTATCGATGTAACATGTCGATATGCCTTAACTGAGAGGATAAAGGGCGATTAATCGCCCTTGTTAAGGCATATCGCGCTATGTATCGATGTCCCATGCCGATATCTTGACTAGGAATGCAATGGTATTATTTAGCATAAGTCAAGGTATACCGAGTATGATATCAAGGTACTAGTCCGATACAAAACATTACCTGATCATACCGAGCTACATATCCAGCTGTCTTGCTGATACAAGTGTTTTTTGCCTCTTATGTCTATTTCTCATTGTACTAGTCATTGTAGCATTGGGTTTTAATGTCAATCCAATTGGGTTTAGTTGAAAACAGAAGAGCTAAGAGTGAAATTTCTAAGTCAAGCAAGCAAGAAAATGTTTTTGTTGCCTAAGCAACTGTTCTAACACACTAGTGTGGTCAATCAACAAAGAAAGTGAAAACAAAAGCAAACTAAGCAGATTTAAGCAAGAAAAACAGAGCAAAACAGAGCAAATCCGAGATTCAAATAAGAGAAAGGCAAGTTCCTATATGTGGTTATTGACTTTGGGGAATTTTAGAGATTAACTAAGGCTGTTTAAAACTACATTGATCAAGCAAGTAAGCAAGAAATGGTGATTCCTGGACATAGAGTTCACAATCAAGCTAGCTAGATCCAATCTCTTGGCAAATAGCCCTTTGCTAAACATCTTAACAAGAACTAACTCTCATTAGTGCTAAAACATCAAGCAAGCAATAGTAAACAACTCTATTCAAGTCAAAATGCTCCTCAAACAGTCAATCTGTTGAGCCAAGGCCAGCAAATCCTCTATTAAACAAGATCAGCATTTCATCAAACACTTGGTGGGCATAGGAGAAAGCTAAAAACCTAGATTAGTGTGATCAAGACAAATCTAGTATTAATAACAGATTAATAGAGAGGAACCCATAAACTGAAGCACTAAAGAAGCCTTAATCAAGTCTTAGATTCCCCTAATCTACCACATCTAGAAACTCTAAGCAAACTACTCACTCATACTCATGTTTATCACCAAATCACAAAGAAAAAGGATGTTAATCATGATTAGAAGAGAGAATAAAGAAAGATTAAAGGAAAATACTCAAATATATTAAATAAAACAAAGGATTTGTCTTACAAACTTAAAGAAACTGCTTAAGAACAGTAAATTGACAAGACTCTTCGAAAATCTGGAAAATAGGCTATTTATAGCCTAGAGATGGAAGCCCTAGAGTAATGGTAAAAGTGTAAATAAAAACAGGTTCGGACTGGGTTTACATCGGTCAGTTACAACAGTCATCTGTGGTCGATGTAGATCCCATCGGTCTGGCAGTGATCGCTGCTGGTGACCGAAATTGACCTGCTGTGTTTATGTCGATCACTCCTGACCAATGCTGGTGATCGAGGTGCTCACATCGGTCACCCCATGACCGATGTTGGTGACCGAAAATCTGGTATCAGTCACCCTTTGACCGATGTTCACCATGTTATGACTAAAAACCTTTGCAGAGATTGTCTGCTTTGATCCTTCTTGCTTTCTTTGATCCAGCTAGCATCCTGAATCATCCCCAAAGCTCCTCCAAGCTCCTTTTAGCTCCAAGAGCACCTAAAAACATCCAAAATGCAAGAAAAATGGAAGCTATACCCTAAATGCAACTTAAGTCTAAAAGGAGAAGAAAATGGGGCAAAAACTAAGGGAAAACATGCAAAAGAGAACCAAAACATGTACTAAATGCAAGCCTAAATGATGTAAATACAAGAGATATCACTTGCTCGATATTGGACAAGCTGGGGTCAATATTGGGCTATGTACCGAGATGCTAGGAACCGATATGGAGGATGCATGGGCAATATTGATGTGCGTATCGACCGTTAAAAGATCCCAGACACCGATATCGGCATGCATATCGACCAAATCAAGCCGATATGATCAATATCGATCAGAATATCTACTTGGGTGATCGATATTGCACCCAACGTATATCATTTTCAGTTCAAAGTTTTGCCTCCTTGGTCAAACAAGATCAAGAAATTTATATTTGAATCATTCCCCTTACCAAACATAAGTAGGCTCTCTCTTGGGCACTCCTTGCTCCCAACAAAAAAGATTCTCCAACCCTCTATATAAACTAACCCCACCTTTCTCTCTCTCTCACTCTCATTTTTTTAGGTTACAACCACAAATTCCGAAATTTTAGTGTCTAGGAGAGCCAAACCACTTCAGGTAATGTGTATTAGCTTTTTGCATGCTTAAACTTTGGTTTTATCACTTAAGAACTGAATTTTGTTAAGTAGTTACAAGCTTGATTAATGATAATTGCTTCTTAGTTAGTTTTGTTATTTTTGCATGGTGAATAATTGATTTTGACTTCTGAAGCACTTTAGATTAATATTTATTTGCTTGTCAAATACATTTGTTTAGCCTTGCATTAGCTTTTAGTAAACATTTGTTTAGCTTCACCATGCTAGGATTCATGTTTTTCAAATTTTTTTAGACAATTTGTTTTAAAGAATCCTTTGCATGCTTTGCTTATTTAGTTGCTTCACAACTGATAGAGGTTTACTTCTAAGTAAATAAACTCCTTTTGTGACTTTAGCAACATTAAGCTTTGTCTTTTGTTCAAACCTTGGTGCTCATTTATATTTTAAGAATTTTGTTTTAGGTAGCATCGGAAGAACAACAAGAAGTGGAGCAAACAAAGAGGTTGAGAAGCAAGAGATAGCCAAAGGAAAGGCTAAAGAGATGGGGAGTCCAAGCGCTAAGGCTCAAGGGAAAAAGAAGGTGGATGTTGTCGCTAGTGAGAAGGCTGCTCCTGCTCAAAGACAGCTTTTTGAAAAGCTGCAAAATGTGGATGTGAGACCAACAAGATATCCACATGTGCCAACTCTGAAGGGCTTGGGAATATGTAAGGACTGCTCATCTATATTGGAGACTATGGAGCTAACTTGGCTGGTGGGAACTCCTTGCTCAGCCAACAAGGACCAAGTTCTTCAATTCTTTGCAACCTTTGAAGTCACCTTCTATGAGCCTGCAGAGGAGACACCAAAAGAGGATGGTGATCGCTTCATCACCTTCATAGTTTCAAAAGACAATTATAGGATGTCCTTCTCAGCCATTGAAGATGCTCCAAACTCTTCTTCAACCTTTGAAAAGCCCTAACTTAACTAACAAACTACTCAGACATGGTGAATGAAACAAACATCATGAAAAGAATAGATTGCATAAAAGAAATAAGAAATAGAAATAATGAAGTTCGAAATCTGCTCTGATGGAGTCTGATTTTTCTCTCCAAAAGCTCTGTTACAAATCTCTCTCTAAAGATCTCTAGAATAATAAAATGCAAGATATATGCCAAAAGAATGGCTGAAAAACCTAATATACATGTTAAAACACAATCTGGGGCCTTTTTGTAAATACTAGAACTTCTGGGCCAAAACTGTAAATTCTTCCCAATCTTTTAAAAACCAGGCCACGACCCTTCCTCTATGGGTGACGAGCGTCACCAGCTTGGTGACTAGCATCACCCTAATGCATACTTTCTTCTCCGAGCTGGATGATACAAGATTTTTGAGGTTCTTGTCTCAATTACCTTGTACTAGTCAGTTGTAGTATTTGTTTTAATATCAATCCAATTGGGAACAGTTGAAAACAGAAGAGCTAAGAGTGAAATCTCTAACTCAAGCAAGCAGAGAAAAGTTTTTATTGCCTAAGCAACAGTTCTAGCAACCTAAGTGAAACAAGCAGCAAAGAATGTGAAAATAAAAGTAAACTAAGAAGTTTTAAGCAAGAAAAACAGAGTAAAACATAGCAAATCCGAGATTCAAATAAGAGAAAGGCAAGTTCCTAGATGTGGTTATTGACTTTGGGGAATTTCAGACATTAACTATGGCTGTTTCAAACTACATTGATCAAGCAAGTAAGCAAGCAATGCTGATTTGTAGACATAGAGTTCACAATCTAGCTAGCTAGATCCAATCTCTTGGCAAATAGCCCTTTGCTAAACATCTTAACAAGAACTAACTCTCATTAGTGCTAAAACATCAAGCAAGCAATAGTAAACAACTCTATTCAAGTTAAAATGCTCCTCAAACAGTCAATCTGTTGAGCCAAGGCCAGCAAATCCTCTATTAAACAAGATCAGCATTTCATCAAACACTTGGTGGGCATAAGAGAAAGCTAACAACTTAGACAAGTTTGATCAAGACTAATCAAACATGAATAGCAGATTAATAGAGAGGAACCCTTAAACCGAAGCACTTAACAAGCTCTAATCAAGTCTTAAATTCCCCTAATCTACCACATCTAGAAACTTTATGATAACTACTCACTCATACTCATGTTTAACACCAAATAACAAAGGGAAAGGATGCTAATCATGATTAAAAGAGAGATTAAAGAAAGATTAAAGCAAATACTTGATTAAATTAAACAAAGCAAAGAAATTATCTTACAAACTTAAAGAAAATGCTCAAGAACAGTATTTTGACATGACTTCACGAAAATCTGGAAAAGAGGCTATTTATAGCATAGAGAAGGAAGCCCTAGAGTAATGGCAAAAGCATAATTAAAACAAGTTCGGGCTGGGTCAGCATCAGTCAGTTACATCGGTCTTCAGTGACTGAAATAGATCCCCATCGGTCTGGAGTGATCGACACATATGACCGAAATCCATCTGTTGTGTTTGTGTCGGTCACCCCTGACCGATACTCGTGATCGATACTGATCTGTATCGGTCATCCTTGACCGATACTCATCGTGCTCTGACCGAAAACTTCTGCACAGATCTTCTGCTTTGATCCTTCTTGCTCCCTTTTGCCCAGCTAGCATCCTGGATCATCCCCAAAACTTCTCCAAGCTCTTTTTAGCTCCCAAAGCACCTAAAAACATCCAAAATGCAAAGAAAATGCAAACTATACTCTAAATGCAACCTAAGTTTAAAAGGAGAAGAAAATGGGACAAAAGCTAAGGAAAAACATGCAAAAAAGGACCAAAATATGTACTAAATGCAGTCTTAAATGGTGTTAATACAAGGGATATCAACACCCCCACACTTGCCTTTTGCTTGTCCTCAAGCAAATAAGAACAAATGGGAGAGTGAGGTTTGAAAGTAAACATTCAGATTCCAAAAGTGCAAAGGTAAAGACATGTTTCAATGCTTAAGTGCCTAGTTGTATGCAAACATAATCAGCTATACTTTAAAGATCCTAGCCATGCTCATCATGTTTCAAAATGATCTCAAATCTCAACTTAGGCAAATGCACAAATCAATCACTCTTTAACATTCAATTAAGCTCAGAACATGAATAATGCTTATAAAAATCAAGTGAAGACATTTGGTTGAAAAGGTAAGGTCATGAGATAAGAATGATCTCATTTAAGCACAGGGTTTTAAAAACATAAAGGATCACTCAATGAAATGACTTCAGCTTAAGCAAAATGCTAAAGGTAAAAGCACACTTATGCATGCAATTCAAAGCTCTCTTCTACCCTTATTTCGAACCCTCTAAGTCTAGCCTTTCCTAAACTCTACCCTTTACCCATCTTCATGGCTGGGGAAACTTCTTCTTTTTGCTTGTGTGGTTGCTTCTTTTTGGTTGGGACTTTCTCTTCTTTGTTGTGTTGGCACCTTCATCACCTTTGGTGGATTGCTTCTTGGTCAGATTTTTCTTCTTTTGGACCTTTCTAAGCATTGTTGTTGGCGCCAATTCTTCTTTTTGAACTTAGAGCTTTTCTTCCCTTCACCTAACCACAATACTAAATTGTTTCCCCTTTTCTACCATTTCAGATCTTTTCTTTTTTTTGTCAAAACATATAAACATGAAGTTCAAACCACTTACACTACCCTTTTAAACCCCCGAACTCCTATACTAGAATCAAGCTCAAGAAGCAAGCTGATATCTATAAGAGAGCTAATCATTGCCAGCCTTATTCCTAACACTTTTTGCCAAGACAAAATCGAAAATGCAATGCAAAGGCCTCACAGCTCTCACAATAGTGTTTAGGCTCAAAAGGAGGTTTTGGTTAAGGGTGAGGATGTAAATGTCTCATAATTATGAGGACCAGCTATTTGGATCAACAAGAGTGGTAGAAAGGAGAAAGATGATCCAAATATGTATATGGTAGCCATGTAATCACTTTTCAATGCATAACACATGATAATTAAAATTCCAAATTAAGGTTCAAGTTGATAGAGTTGATTTTCAGAGAACAAATATTTCCAGAAGGAGATGAGAAGACCAAATCTAGCAATCTAAGCATGGTTCAGCCTTAACTTCTAGCAATCATATGATGCATCAAACAACTAAGCACTTAAAAACTGA
Organism: Thlaspi arvense; assembly: GCA_911865555.2. Lineage (NCBI taxonomy): Eukaryota > Viridiplantae > Streptophyta > Magnoliopsida > Brassicales > Brassicaceae > Thlaspi > Thlaspi arvense. Next base: position 22,443,280 of record OU466860.2, read on the forward strand.
AATCATCTCTAAACACTAACACTTTACAAGGAAAATTCATCATAATGCCCTATGCAAATGCAATGCAACCTATATGTTAACGTTAGACTCAATTTTAGAAGAATGAAATGCAGCTACATGGTTTCTTTTTGGTTTGCAAAAATGCAAAATTTTTCACATTTTTTGATTTTTTTGTGTTTTCTATGCCTTACATATATGCATGATATCCATGAGACTCCAAGTGAAAAGAAAAAGAAAAACTAAGAAAACAGAACACAAAGTCAAACCCTAAATCTCTCCCCCACATTTAAATTACACAGTCCCTTGTGTAATGAAAGTAATGGAAGAGAGAAGCAACAAAATATATTACAGAAATAAAAAGATGCAATGGTATAGAACAATGGAAAGGATGTGGTACTTGGTTTAATGGTAGGAATTGTGGGATGATCCTGAGGTTTGAGGAGACTTGCTAGCTCTCGTCTTCCCTCTCTCATAGACTTGAGTGGAATGCTCTGCTTCTTGAGGTGGTTGAACCCAGCTTGACCATAGTTGCTCAGCTTGTGAAGAAGTCCCTTGTGTGCCCCATTGCCATGTCTCCTGAACTTTAGAGGGATTGGGGTTTGATGCCTACCAAGGTGATGGAACATGGGTTCTTGGCTCATAGGATGAGGTCCTTGGTTGTGCCCATGTACCCCATTGGTCACTTGGTTGTGCATGGAATGAGTGTCTTCCATGGGGGTTCCATACAGCTTCCTCCTCTTCAGTTGGCTCAGCTTGGTGAAGTTGCTCTTCTTGGTGAGAGTTGAGCTCATGGGTGTGGCTGTGGTGGGAAGTTTTTTCTGATGTAGCCTTGTTCTTCCTGAACTTCCCTTTCACCATCTTCATAAGCCCTTTGATGGCTCTGTCTTGCCACTTGCACCACTTCTGGAGTGTGTTGATGTGTTCATTAGCTGCTCTGAAAGAGCTTCCTTGGTTGGGTGCTTCATAGGGCTGGAACTGGAACTTCTTTGAGCTATAGTTCAACACATCTTCTTCTTCAAGCTCATCTTCTTCGTAGGTTCCTCCTTGGCCTTCAGTGCCAGCAGTAGCATTCCATTGATCTTCTTCTTCTTCTTCTTTTCTAATCTCTTCAGTGTGCTCTTCTTCTCCTTCTCTAGGAATAGGGCCGCCTGTGTAGAGCTCCTCAGTGCTTGGGTTGAAGCTGATGTTTCTTTTTCTGATGAAGGATGTAAGCTTTGGATTGGGGAGGAGGACTTTGGCTGGTGTGTCAAAGCCTGTGATGAAGTTGTATACATGCTTTCCACCAATGATTCTTTCAAGGTAGTGGCTCCTCTTGAGATAATCAATGTCAATCCATAGTAGCTCAAGCGCATCATCTTCATGTCTCTCAAGGTTTACTCCACTAGCTTGTAGAACCGCTGTCACAACTCCCCCAATGTGCACTTGAGGGCTGCTTTCCTTCTTCGTCTTACTTAAAACCCAGCTCTGGTAGGATAAGAGCTGTTCCAGCAGCATATACACATAGCAGGGATAGCTTTTCGGTGCTCGGAGAGGTTCTCCATACTCGTCGCCTCCCAAAAGATCATACAGTCCTTGGTATATTAGATCTGCCTCCCTTCCTGTGAGATATGTTGTCTCCTTCCTTGCAAAGAGTGTAGTCGCAAGTGCCTTGTGGACATATCTCACAGCTGGATGCCTCAGGTGCTGGTTTCTTGATCTTCCAGGAGTGTATTGCCCAACTCCAATAATGCCCCACCGCATGATGTACTGCTTACTGGGGATTTCGAACCTGCTCAGCTTGGTGGGGTGGGACTTCAGATCTAGAGCCTTGGCGATCGTCTTGAATGTTGAGGAGAACTTTTCCTTGCCAATCCGAAAAGAAATCCATCCATCGCCATTAGAGAGTTCACTGTCTTCATACCAGACCACCTTGAGTGTGGAGAGGAATTGGTAAGTGAGCTGTTAGTAAGATGGGAGTGACATCTCCATGAAAGCTCCAAGGCCCATGCGCTCAAATATGGCTTTGCAGTCACCATAGAGTCCCAGCGCCTTCATTGTGGAGGTGCATGGATATCTTGTTGGCTTGAAAGTGCACTGGTTGAAAGCCTCCATGAGTTCCCTAGCAGCATTGGCCTTCTTTTGTTGATTTTCTCCCTCATTTCCAACTGGTCTCTTTCCAGCGGCTTTGGAGGATTGTTCATCAGCTTTGCCCTTTCCTTTATCTTTCTTAGGTCTTGGTTGGATTAGTGCTTCCTGAGGTGCTTTTCCCTTTTTCCCAGCAGCTATGTTTGTTCTTTCCATGGTACCTTCAAATGCAAAGCTTGAAAACAAGGTAAATGAAAGAATAATAGCTGAAGAACCAAATAGCTGAAAGCTTTTAATGGAGAAATCTTTAAGCTGAGAAAAGCCTAACAAGTCCTAACAACAAGCTTAAACTTATTCAAAGCAAGAAGAGATCAAAAGCTAGCAACTAAATAAGCTAGGATCCATAAAACATAAACAGTTATGCATGACACTGTAGCAAAATGGTTCTTAGACAAAAGAGATGATGATCTTGCAAATGGATGAAGATAAACAGGCAATGAGATAAATAGACATTAAACAGAACTTCAACATTTAGCTTGATAATTCAAAACAAATCCAAATTGCAAAACCATAGCACAACAAGTAAAACTAAACACTAGTTGCTCTTAAAAACATCTACAAAGCTATTTTGAACATAAGCAAAGAGTAAGAGCAAAGAGAGATAGTTTAGGAAGCAAACCTTTAGTGAGCTTTTGAACACTTAGAGAAAGCAATAAAAGAGAAAGAGAACTAGTAATTTCGTGCTTTAGGTGAGAAGAAGAGTGAGTTTAAGTGTTAAGAGAAGTGAAGGAAGTTGTTGCTTAAATAGAGAGAAAAGAGAGGAAACCAAAAGAATCAAAGGTTGGTGAGGGAACATACGGAATCAAAAGTGTGGGGGACAAAAACAAAAGTGCTCAGAAGCTAAGAAAGAGGTCAAAAGGAATCCCATTTAAAAAATTCAAACTCCTTTGGCTCCAAACCAAAGGAGGTAAATTTTTTTGAAAGTTGAGATACTTACCTCGGATGGAATATCGGTCACACGTGACCGATATTACTGACCGAAATGGCAGTTTTGGTCATGAGTGATCGATATTGGAGACTGATGTGCTTTTTGGGATTAGTATCGGTCATCACTGATCGACACACTTGACCGATATACATCCGATGTGATTATGTCGGCCATGAGTGATCGATACTGGTGACCGATATGATTCCTAGAATCTCATCGATCACTAGTGATCGATACACTGGACCGAAAAATCAAACGGTGTGTTTATGTCGATCAAGTCTGGTCGATGTTAATGACCGAAATATGCCCCCCTTTTCAAACTTCTTTCCATATCGGTCACAAGTGACCGATATGTTGACTGGTGTAGACTGACTCCATTGATATTGATCAAACATGTTCGATATTGATGACCGAAAATCTGTGTATCGGTACACCTGTTCTTTGTCCCCTTCAGACTTTCTCAAACCCCAGTTCGAAATCCTGTTTCTATACACTAAAACAAAGCATAAAAGATAATCTAGAAAGCATAATATATACAAAAGGATACCATGGGACTACCTCCGAAGTATGCTTGTTTAAAGTCACTAAGCTTGACTTTGATTACCTCTTTAGTTGAGGTAAGAAGAAGGAGTCTTGGAACTCCTTGGTGTCATCTTGCTTCTTTTGACCTTGTTGGTGACTCCATTCACCTTGATCTTGGCAAAAGGTGTAGTATTCCCCTCTTGCTGAAGTTTGAAGCAAAACTCTCCCTTCTTAGAGACAGTTGGTTTCAAAACCACTTCTCCCTTGCTAGTAACCAGCTTAACATCATTCAGATTCTTGTAACCAACCACTTCAAGGACCTCTTTTTCAGTGGTGTCTTCAAACAACTTGACCAAGCAGCAGCCATCAAAACTCTCTCCTTAGTAGCCTTCAAACTCTGGCCAATTCTTTCCAAGCTGCTTCAGCTTCTTGATCTCCATTGAGAAGGCTTGCTCATCTCCAGTTTATTCCCCTTGGAGTCAAACCTTAGAACCTTCTTCTTGGTCAGCTTCACCTCAATATTGCATTCCTTAGCATCAAACACTGCTCCAGCTGAGGCTAAGAAAGGTCTTCCTAAAATGATAGCATTCTTTATATGCCCTTCCACATCAAGCACCTAGAAATCAGTGGGAATGGTTACTCCTTCTATCATCATTGGCACATCCTTGAGACCTCCAAGTGGTTTCTTCACTGTCCCATCAGCTATAGTAAGGGATACATTACCCTCCTGAAGTTGAGTGTAGCCAAGAGTTTTAGCAGTAGAGGATGGGAGAAGGTTGATACTTGCTCCAAGGTCACAAAGACAACTTTTAAAAGTCTGCCCCTTAAGCTCACATGGGAGAGTAAAACATCATGGATCTCCAAGTTTCTTGGTAGTGAGCCTCAGTTGTTCCAGCCTTCACCCTTAGCTTCTCAAGTTCTTCTTGGCCATTCAAACCTCTCAATTCCATCTGAGCAGCTTAGAGGGTTTCATACTTCTGAACTAGCTGTTCCTTGAACCTTCCTGGAAAAGGGATGGTTGGTTGATAGACAGGAAGAGTAGCTGTTTGAGGTTTCTCCTTATCTTCAGCAGCTTCCACCAAGTAGTCCTTTGTGTTATCAACAACTTCATGTGGCACCCACCACTCTTCATCATCTGAGTTTTCCCTATCTCCAAAGGGTCCTTCTTGTACAACTCCTTGGTCATTTTCGATTTCTAAGAATTCTTCCCCCCCTCTGGTCAGCTTCACCTCAATATTGCATTCCTTAGCATCAAACACTGCTCCAGCTGAGGCTAAGAAAGGTTTTCCTAAAATGATAGCATTCTTTATATGCCCTTCCACATCAAGCACCTGGAAATCAGTGGGAATGGTTACTCCTTCTATCATCATTGGCACATCCTTGAGACCCCCAAGTGGTTTCTTCACTGTCCCATCAGCTATAGTAAGGGATACATTACCCTCCTGAAGTTGAGTGTAGCCAAAAGTTTTAGCAGTAGAGGATGGGAGAAGGTTAATACTTGCTCCAAGGTCACAAAGACAACTTTTGAAAGTCTGCCCCTTAAGCTCACATGGGAGAGTAAAACATCATGGATCTCCAAGTTTCTTGGTAGTGAGCCTCAGTTGTTCCAGCCTTCACCCTTAGCTTCTCAAGTTCTTCTTGGCCATTCAAACCTCTCAATTCCATCTGAGCAGCATAGAGGGTTTCATACTTCTGAACTAGCTGTTCCTTGAACCTTCCTGGAAAAGGGATGGTTGGTTGATAGACAGGAAGAGTAGCTGTTTGAGGTTTCTCCTTATCTTCAGCAGCTTCCACCAAGTAGTCCTTTGTGTTATCAACAACTTCATGTGGCGCCCACCACTCTTCATCATCTGAGTTTTCCCCATCTCCAAAGGGTCCTTCTTGTACAACTCCTTGGTCATTTTCGATTTCTAAGAATTCTTCCCCCCCCCCCACTTAGAGGTTCAGTGTTCTCAGTGAACAAGTAAATGAATTCTTCAATGATAGCCTCCTCTTCAGCTGAGAAGCTCTCTTCCTTGACAATAGCATTGCAGAACTCCTTCTGGTTTTCCAGGAAACTGTCCTTGTGGCTTGGGTCCAGCTATGCCTTTGTTATTCTCCAGTGTTTTGACTCTTGCAGCCAATCCATCAAACTTGTTGGTGAGCTCTACATGCACTGAATCAATTTTGTTGTGGACCTCTGCAAACTTCTTGTTCATTTCCAAGGTTGTGGTGACTTGAGTGTTGATCATTTGTTGCATGAGGGTCTTGAGTTCAGTGTCTTGAGAACTAGAGGAAGCTTGTCCTTGAACTTGGGCATTGAATCCTGGAGGGTTGTAGGGCGCTCTAGGCTGATAGTTGTTGTTCCTCTGCTGAAAACCTTGATTGTTGTAGGGAAGAAAAGGTCTTGGGGCAGCTTGCTGTTGCTGTTGATGGTAAACCTGATCTTGTGGGTTCGTAACATTATTGTTCCTGTAAGACAAGTTAGGATTTGGTCTGTAGTTCTCATAGTTGTTGTAACCAGCTTGGTTTCCCAAATAGTTCATCTCCTCAACTTGGCATTGTTCCTGATCATCAAGCTGAACCATGTCTCCCACAAAGGGAACCTCTTTCTTTTCCCTTAGTAACAATTCCACCTTCTCATGTAGAGACTTGATTTCTTTCTTGCTAGACTCTAACTCATCTTTTGCACTCCTTGGTGCTCTGTCAAACTTTTCATTGTAGTTTCCATCAGACTAAGCCAAATTCTCTACTAACTCCAAACCTTCATCTACAATTTTTGACAGGAAGTTCCCATTTGATGTCGTGTCCAGAAGCATTCTTATCTTAGGCAAAGCTCCTCTATAGAGAGTGGATAGCAAAGAGGCTTGTGAGAAGCCATGATGAGGGCATTGCAGTGTGTAACCCTTGAATCTCTCCAAAGCTTCTCCAAAGCTTTCATTGTTCCTCTGTGCAAACCCTGAAATTTCATTCCTTATTCTGGCTGGTGATACTTCCTTAGGGAAGGTTCTTCTCCCACTGGTGTGCTTTGTCTCCTAGGAAAAAGGGAAACAACCGGAGCTTGAAGCCATCTTCACTCACTCCATTTATCTTTGTTAGTGAGCACAACCTAACAAAATTATCCAGATGATCTAGAGGGTCTTCAAGTTGTAACCCATGGAATTTGCTGCTCTGAACCATTGAAATCAATCCAGACTTGATTTCAAAGTTGTTGTTTTGGACTGCTGGTGGAATGATACTTGTCCTGTTGTTGTAGGCATTTGGTGCATCACCACCGCCAATAGGTCTAGCTGCTCTTGGAGCTTGTGCAGCGCCTCTTAGTCCTTGCTCACCCTGTAAGCCTTGAACACCTTGATGTCCTTGTATATCCTGAGCACCTGCAGCTCCTGGAGGACCCTGAAATCTAATATCATCCATGACTTGATCCTGACTGTTCATACCAAGTATTTGTAAGTGTTGCTGCCTTTCTTGCTGTCTCCTTGCTCTCTGTCCTATATCCAGCAGATTGATGTTGTCTATGAAGTCCACAAGATTGCTTGAACATCTAGATCTCAAGTTCATATACCTAAAAGACAGAAATTAGAGTCAAAGAGAATTAGTAACCAAAGAAAAGTAAAAGCTTGATCTTAAAGATTCTACAAACTCTAATGATTCAAACTTAGATCCCAAAGCAATGGCGCCAAATTGATACAAGATTTTTGAGGTTCTTGTCTCAATCACCCTGTACTAGTCAGTTGTAGTATGGGTTTTAATAACAATCCAATTGGGAACAGTTGAAAACAGAAGAGCTAAGAGTGAAATCTCTAACTCAAGCAAGCAGAGAAAAGTTTTTATTGCCTAAGCAACAGTTCTAGCAACCTAAGTGAAACAAGCAGCAAAGAATGTGAAAATAAAAGTAAACTAAGAAGTTTTAAGCAAGAAAAACAGAGTAAAACATAGCAAATCCGAGATTCAAATAAGAGAAAGGCAAGTTCCTAGATGTGGTTATTGACTTTGGGGAATTTCAGACATTAACTATGGCTGTTTCAAACTACATTGATCAAGCAAGTAAGCAAGCAATGCTGATTTGTAGACATAGAGTTCACAATCTAGCTAGCTAGATCCAATCTCTTGGCAAATAGCCCTTTGCTAAACATCTTAACAAGAACTAACTCTCATTAGTGCTAAAACATCAAGCAAGCAATAGTAAACAACTCTATTCAAGTTAAAATGCTCCTCAAACAGTCAATCTGTTGAGCCAAGGCCAGCAAATCCTCTATTAAACAAGATCAGCATTTCATCAAACACTTGGTGGGCATAAGAGAAAGCTAACAACTTAGACAAGTTTGATCAAGACTAATCAAACATGAATAGCAGATTAATAGAGAGGAACCCTTAAACTAAAGCACTTAACAAGCCCTAATCAAGTCTTAAATTCTCCGAATCTACCACATCTAGAAACTCTAAGATAACTACTAACCCATACTCATGTTTAACACCAAATCACAAAGGGAAAGGATGCTAATCATGATTAGGAGAGAGATTAAAAAATATTAAAGCAAATACTTGATTATATTAAACAAAACAAAGAAATTGTCTTACAAACTTAAAGAAAATGCTCAAGAACAGTATTTTGACATGACATCCCAAAAATCTGGAAAAGAGGCTATTTATAGCCTAGAGAAGGAAGCCCTAGAGTAATGGCAAAAGCGTAATTAAAGCAGGTTCGGCCTGGGTCAGTATCGGTCAGTTACATCGGTCTTCAGTGACCGAAATGGATCCCCATCGGTCTGGAGTGATCGACACATATGACCGAAATCCATCTGTTGTGTTTGTGTCGGTCACTCCTGAACGATACTGGTGATCGATACTGATCTGTATCGGTCATCATTGACCGATACTCACCATGTTCTGACCGAAAACTTCTGCAGAGATCTTATGCTTTGATCCTTCTTGCTCCCTTTTGCCCAGCTAGCATCCTGGATCATCCCCAAAACTTCTCCAAGCTCCTTTTAGCTCCAAAAGAACCTAAAACAATCCAAAATGCAAAGAAAATGCAAACTATACTCTAAATACAACATAAGTTTAAAAGGAGAAGAAAATGAGATAAAAGCTAAGGAAAAACATGCAAAAGAGGACCAAAATATGTACTAAATGCAGTCTTAAATGGTGTAAATACAAGGGATATCACTGGACACTTCGTGGCTTCAACTTGCCATGCTCCAAAAAGCTTCAATATCTCCAGTTATGCTCCAAACATGCTATAACCTGCAAAAACTCTACTAAGACTCTAAAGAGACCAAAAGTACTTAATAAAAAGGACTTATATCATAGTTAAAAACCATAAAACCCATGATATATCAACTCCCCCAGACTTAGCTTTTGCTTGCCCTCAAGCAAACATCAGACAGAGAACAGAGTTGAGGTTTGAAAACAAGAAACAGTCAGCTAAACTTCAGGAACACCACATTAGTTAAAACTTTCAAATCCACATACCACATAGTCAACATAAGATTAAATTCAAGTCTAATCATCACAAGCTTAGCAAATTTCTCAAATCCAATCCAAATCCCTTCAAGAAATCCGAAATCTTTACTGCTAACTCCTTCTTTTCATCTAAGTGTGATTACTCATCAAGGTTTTATCATCTCAATCACTTACAGATTATTTTCCCTTCCTAAACAACTGAACAAAGCAATCTCAACAAAGCTCTCATATTTTCTCTTCCCTTGATCTTTTCTTTCTGATATTTTCGATTTTCAACTCTTTTCTTATTGTTTTTTTCAGTCTAAGATATGATGCTACTCGATACTTGTGTTCCTTGTGAGGAGAGAGGTTCTTGAGTGTGTTTATTATTGTTGTTCGTTGTATGGAGACACAGTCATGAATGCATCATTCTTTTGACTCAAATTCTTAAAAAACTGTATCAGGGAAGATAAAAGAGAGACTATATCTTAACCTTATTGTCAGTGCTGAAAGAGAGAATCAAGCTCAATAAGAATCAAGCCCCAATATAAGAAGTTTAAAGTTCCATAAGCTGGAGCTAACAACAAATTTTCCAGATTCTCTAAGAACTTAAACCTTCATTGCTAGACTGATCTACCTATGACTTTCAACTTAGTAAGACTTGTAATCATCTACCGTGGCAATGGTTCTTATAAGCATAAACGTCCTATGGTTAGTTCCAAGAAAAACTGACAGTTTCAAAATTTTGACTCTATAAAAACAGGTTTTTGACTCAACTTTAAGACTCTATAAACATGACACAAAGCACACAACGTCAGTAGCCACCACCCCCAGACTTAAACAACACTGTCCCCAGTGTTACTAAGACAAGAATTGGTCAAAATGAAGCATGAGAACTTGTAAAACCGTATCATAAAAGTGGTACCTCGTGAAGGGACGGGTGACGAGCGTCACCACGTTTGATTCTTCTGAATCATCAAGTTGGATGCTTAAACGTTGTGTCATCATGTGTACTCCGAAGTCAGACTGTAGGAGCACTAAAAAAACACATCAAAAACATCTAAACAAAGCATAATTCATGGTTTAACAAGTTCACAAAACATCATCTAAGCAAAGTGAACAAACTGACTCTCTTTTTTTTCTGATTTTTCTCATGTTTTTGGGTTTTATTTTTTATGTAATAGAAAACTAAACTAAGTACATGAAAAAAAAAACTTACCAGTGGGTTTCCTCCCACTAAGCGCTTGTTTAAAGTCATTAGCTCGACTTTGAGTGCTGCTCAGAGAGCTGGTGGAATAGAAGGTGGCAGTGAATGCCTCGGAGAAGAATGTCTCCTCATCCATGGTGGTTTATAAGCAGTAGATGCATGAACTCTTCCAATGAAGTGAGGAACATCAGCAGGGTGGGTCGGGACTGTGGGTGGTACACTTTGTTTTCCTGCAGAATCATCAAAAGAAACACCAAGCATTCTTTGTTTAGTTGAAGGTTTCTGGGTTGTGGAATGTTGAATTTTCGGTTTGGCAACATCAGATGGACTTGTAGTTGTAAGATAATGTCGATCCTTTGTGTCCAGGTTGGTGACGAGCATTACCTGGTCAGTGACGGTCGTCACTAACCCTGCAGTTCGAGTTTCTGCAGTTTTCCTGCAGTTCAGCTCTGCAGGTCTTGCCTCCATCACAATCTCGTCCTCCTCCAGAAACTTGGCATTGATGGGAACCTCTTCTTCAAGCCTAGTCATTAAGATATGATCCTCACTGCAATCCTCAAACCCAACAGCTTTGGCAGAAGTTTCGGATATTGCCTCTTGAACAGCCATCTTGTTCACTTGCCCACTTGTATCAGATTCAGTGACATACCCAGTAGTAGTGTCTTCTGAATGCTCCATTACATTCTCTTCATTTCTGGAAGTCCTTACAGAAAAGGTCTGACCATCAATGGTAGACCTTCCTCATAACTTATCCATGTCAATGTTCATGACAACATCACCAAGATCAAGCTCAATGTTCCCCTTCTTTACATCAATGATTGCACCAGCAGTAGCTAAGAATGATCTTCCCAGAATAAAAGGATCTTTAGGTTCTTCAGCATATTTCAGAACCACAAATTTTGTGGAAATCATGCAGCCTTTGATGTTTACAGGAACATCCTCTAAGATGCCTTCTGGGGTTCTAATGGATTGATCTGCTAGGATAAGAGAAATCCCAGCTGGCTTGAAATCAGTCATTCGAAGTCTAGCAGCAACAGAGGAAGGCATCATGTTAATGTTGGACCCTAGATCACATAGAGAGTGAGGAAAACGTCCTGCTGAGATTGAGCAATCAAGCACAAAGTTTCCAGGATCAGAAAGCTTCTCTGGAATTCTGCTTTGAATGATGGCGCTGACTTGTTCAGAAACAGGAACCTTCTTCTTCTTCTTTGGAATTGCACTGATGTCTCTGGTAAGCAATGCTCCTTCCTCAGGACTTACACCATTCACAACCATTCTCTTTACATACCTTCTTAGAGCTGGCGAAAGCTTGACTGCATTAACAAGAGGGATCTCAAGCATCAGCTTTTCTATCATAGTCTGCATCTGGCTTCTTCTATCTTCTGTTTAGACTTCCTAGGATGCTTAGGGAATGGTATCTTGGGTTCATACGCTTGCTCCTGGCCATTATTTGCAGTTACAGGCGAAGCAGCTTCGTTCTGGGGTGGGTGACGACCGTCACCAGGGGGGTGACTATCGTCACTCACATGTGACGATTCGCGATTCCCTTGTAAGTTGGTGACGAGCGTCACTCCTCCTTGGTGACGCTCGTCACTCACCTCTGAGACTGCAAAATTTTCATCTATAGACTCCATTAGTTGCACGATCTGTTCTGCACTCAACCTCTTCTTCTGCACTGTCTTAAGCAACTTTTCACTCCTGACTGTGATGGCATTAACTTGGTGCTTGGGATTGATATCAGTCCTTCCAGGAAGGAATCCTTCCTGCTTTTGAACAGTTCCTGTTGTTTGAGCAACCTGCACATCAAGCTTGTTCATGTTAGAATTCAGACTCTCAATTTTCCCATTCAGGTCCTGATACAGCGAATCCAACAAGTCATTGAAGTTCACTGTCATCTTCGGCTGTCCTTCAAATATCAGCTCCAGCATAGCTTCCATCTTATTGTCTTGTGGAGGTGCAGATTGATAGGAAAAAGAACCATAATTCCTGCTGTTCTGGTAAGGTTTCTCAACTTCAGTCTTCTGGAATTGTGGTATTGGATTACAACCAGTTGCATTCTGGCTTCCTGGGAAGGTGCTCTTCTGATTGTTGCCATTGTAACCTCTGTTCCACTGTTGATTCCCAAACCTTTGGTTCTGAAAACCTCCATTGATGAAGTTAACATCTTTTTGCTGAAACTCTTCAGAAATTTTGAAGGTCTCCACCTCTACAGCGAATTGGACTGATTTCTTTCCCACCAGAAGACTGTGCATACGGTCTAACTTAGCCTTAACCTCAGCTATTTGGTTTCCTTCATTCAAACCACCCTGTTTCATTCTCTGAAAATCTGAATTCTTGGTGCTGTTGCTACAGGCTAAGTTATCAATCAATCTGATTGCTTCTTATGGTCTGTTGGTGTTGAAGTTTCCAGCATTAGCTGCATCCAGCACCATCTGATACTTCCAATCAATGCCTCTGAAGAAAATCCCAAGTAGCTACACCTAACTGAAACTATGATGAGGACAGTCCCTTTGATAAGACTTGAATCTCAGCCAAGAAGCCTTAAAGGCTTCAGTAGAACCTTGAGAGAATGATGTAATTTTCGTCCTCAGATCCCCTGATCTAGCATCATCATAGAAATTGTTCAGAAAGGCATTCTTGGTGTCCTCCCAACTAGTCAATAAACCAGGCTGTAGTTGCTTCAGCCAATAAGCAGCATCTCCTCCAAGTGAGTAAGGGAACAGCTTGCAGAACAGGAAGTCATTGCTAACTCCATTAGCTTTGACACTTCAAGCCAAATACTCAAACCTCTCAATATGATCCATTGGATGCTCATGAGGTAAGCCATGGAAAGGATATTGACCCACAAGCTGATAATATGCAGGCTTCAACTCAAAATAATTCCTATGAAAAGCAAGAGGGCGGATTGCAGCTCTGTTGGCATAGAACTGATCAGGTCTGTTATAATCTCCTAGAGTCCTTTGAATAAAATGCCCAACAGCGTTGTTAGCAGCAGCAGGGACTCCAGCGTCTTGTCCCACTTGTTGAACCTGCTGTTCAACAATGACATTCCCATCTTGATCAATTCTCTGCCTTTCTTCATTCCTTCTGTTTCCCTCTCTGTCAACCAAATGACCTTCTGCATCTTCAACCAAAATCAGTGGAGCAACCATTGTAGACTGTTTCTAAGTTTTCATGATGGTTCTCTCCAACTTAGCAAGTTTGTCGATGCTCAAGGTCACAAGCTCCTTCTCTTTGTTGCTTCTGGTACTGCGATTAGGCATGCACCTGAAACCAGCTCAAAGAAAAGAAACAGAAAGTTATTAAACAAATTAAAACTTAGACAAAATCATAATACTAAAAATCGATAGGCAGCTATTACTCCCCAGCAATGGTGCCAAAAACTTGATAGGGTTCAGCTTTTACCCAAATAAAACTATTGCAAGTGCACAGCAAAGCAGTTGTAGTACAAGGGGTTATCGAATCCCAAGGGATTATGTAAACTACACTATCAATTGTAGGTTCAGATTAAGCTAAGCAATAAGTAATGAATGTAATGCAAAACAGTAAAATAAATGCAAGTGGGCGTTTTATGGCTTGTTGTTAAAGTTCAGAAAGCTAAAAGCGCTAAGTCAGGACTATTTGCAGGTTGAATCCGAGAACGTAGAATGCATGAAATCAGGAATAATTAAGAACCGTCTCGAACATGAATCGCAAAGATATAACTAATCAATTCTCATAGCAGAAGTTAACTATGCTTAAATCACTGAGTCTCAAATCTCTTTGCAAATCCTAACAACCTAAACATGCAGTAATGATCAGGTTCAACTGTTCACAAAACCCCTAAGCCAATAACTTCCGTAGATGATATTCAAGGTATCTCTCCTAACCTCTGCACTCATAGGTTCCATCTAGAGGATAAGACAAAAACTTCTGTAGAACCTCAAAGGAGATTGAATCCTAATATGAAAGAAGTTGTTAAAAAGGAAATCTTAAAACTGCTTAAAGCTGGTGTGATTTATCCTATCTCGGACAGCACATGGGTCTCACCAGTGCATGTGGTGCCTAAGAAAGGAGGAATCACTGTGGTAAAAAACGAAAATGATGAGTAAATCCCAACTAGAACTATAACTGGTCATAGGATGTGCATAGACTATAGAAAACTGAATTCTGCTTCTAGGAAATATCACTTCCTTTTGCCATTCATAGACCAAATGTTAAAAAGATTAGCTAATCATAAATATTATTGCTTGTTATATGGGTATAGTGGTTTTTTTTTTTATCCCAATTCATCGTAATGAGCAGGAAAAAACCATATTCACATGTCCTTATGGCACCTTTGCATATAGAAGGATGCCATTTGGACTGTGTAATGCCCCTACAAAATTTCAGAGGTGTATGACCTCTATATTCTCTTATCTACTTGAAAAGATGGTGAAGGTATTCATGGATGAAGTTAGTGTCTATGGATCCTCCTTTGGTGTCTGCTTGTTCAATCTTTCTCAGGTTTTACAGAGATGTGAAAACACTAAGCTAGTTCTGAATTGAGAAAAATGCCATTTCATGGTCCAAGAAAGCATAGTCTTGGGTCACAAAATTTGAGAGAAGGGGATAGAAGTGGACAAGGCCAAGATAGATGTGATGCTGCACTTATAGCCTCCAAATTCATTCAAAGGAATCCAAAGCTTCTTGGGACATGCTGGTTTTTATAGGAGGTTCATCAAGGAATTCTCAAAGACAACAAGACCATAGACAAGGCTTCTATGCAAGGAAACAGAATTTTTCTTTGATGAAGACTGCTTACAAGGTTTCCTCACCCTCAAGAAAGCCTTAGTCAGTGTGTCCATAGTGCAAGCTCCAAACTGGGATCTCCCCTTTAAGATCATGTGTGATACAAGTAAATATGGTGTTGGAGCTGTGTTAGGACTGAGAGTGGACAAGACGCTGCATGTCATATATTATGAAGCCCAAACCAGATATGCTACAAGTGAGAACAAACTCCTAGCATTTCAAAAGTTCATAAGCTACTTGCTTGGGTCTATGGTTCAGAAGATGCATAGCTGAGGAAGAAGTTCATAGAATTCTACATCATTGCCATGGTTCAGCTTATGGGGGTTACTTTTCAACCTTCAAGACAGCCTCAAAGGTACTTCAAGCTGGTTTTTGGTGGCCTAGTTTGTTCAAGGATGCCCAGGCTTACATCTCCTCTTGTGATGCATGCCAAAGGAAGAGAAGCATCTCCAAGAGAGATGAGATGCCTCTAAACTCTAGTTTTGAAGTGGATCTGTTTGATGTGTGGGGGACTTTATTCCCCTGATCATATGGGAATAAATACATCTTTCTTGTTGTAGATTATGTCTCAAAATGGGTTGAAGCCATAGCCAGTCCAACAAATGATGCTAGGGTTGTGCTGAAGCTTTTCAAGATAATTATCTTTCCAAGGTTTGGTGTTCCAAGGTTTGCTATTAGTGATGGTGGGAGCCACTTCATCAACAAAGTTTTTGAGAATCTGCTAAGGAAACATGGTGTTAAGTATAAGGTTCCTACTCCTTACCATCCTCAAACAAGTGGCCATGTGGAGGTGTCAAACAGAGAGATCAAACCTATCTTAGAGAAGACAGTTGGTATTACAAGGAAAGATTGGTGTTATAAGCTTGATGATGCCTTGTGGGCATACATGACAGCCTTCAATACACCCATTGGTAGAACCCCCTTCTCACTCCTTTATGGCAAGGCTTGTCATCTGCCTTTGGAGCTGGAATATAAAGTCTTGTGGGCAACAAAGTTGTTTAATTTTGACATCAAGACAGCTCAAGAGAAGAGACTCATTAACTTACATGAGTTAGAGGATCCTTGAAGCTTTTGAAAGCTCTAAGATCTATAAAAGGAGGACAAAGGCTTTTCATGATAAAAAGATAAGACCCAAGGTCTTCAAGGCTGGAGATCAGGTGCTGTTGTTCAACTCAAGGATGAAGTTTTTTCCTGGAAAGCATAAGTCAAGGTGGTCAGGACCAATCAAAATCAATGAGGTGTTCGCATATGGAGCTGTGACTTTGCTTGAAAAGGATGGAGGAGACTTCACAGTGAATGGGCACATGCTGAAGTCATACATGGCAAGTGAGTCCCTTGGAGATGATATAAATATCCATCATCAAGATTCTCTACAAGAGTGACTGTCTAAGGAAAGTCAAGCTAAGGATGTTAAACAAGCACACTTGGGAGGTATTCCCATGTTATCCATGTACATATTTTTGCATTTTAAGTTTGTGTTTGTGTTTTTATTTTGTTCTTAGGAGCAAGTGGAGTTCAAAGCAAGTGATTAGTTGAATTAGTGCATGTTCTGGACAACATCGACCAGGAACATCGAGCTGGCCAAGCTCGATGTAGGCAACATTGATCACACACATCGCACGATGTGTTCAAGCCGAGAGGAGTCTGAACCACATCGACCATCGACATCGTGTTCCACATCGAGCTAGATTATCGAGCTATCAAGCTCGATGTGCGGACATCAACCATGGACACCGGACGATGTAACCAGCCCGAGAGTCAAGCCACATACATCTAGCACTCGTGTCGCACCACACTCAATTGATGTCTCAACATCGATAAACAATATCACATGATGTGTAAAGGACATCGAGCTATCACATTGTTCAATGTAAACGACCCGAGAGGAACGACGAAGTACATTGATCACTAGCATCATACGATGCGAAGGAAAGCAGAAAACCATCCCCACATCGATTATCTACATTGACCATGATTGTCCGTTGTGAACCTCCTTTCTGCCAAAACCTCTTCTAAGGTACCCAACTCCACTCCTTTCTTTATGAATCCTTTTGTATTCATTCTTAGTATCCCTTATCACCCTCCTT
The DNA here is from genome assembly GCA_911865555.2 of Thlaspi arvense. Lineage (NCBI taxonomy): Eukaryota > Viridiplantae > Streptophyta > Magnoliopsida > Brassicales > Brassicaceae > Thlaspi > Thlaspi arvense. The sequence continues at coordinate 22,460,342 of OU466860.2, forward strand.
CAAGTTTCTACTACACAGAGGACTATGTAATCTAAGTGTGGGGGAGGGCTTTGCATTTGACATTGTGTTTTGTATTCTTATTTTCCCTTTTTCACACTTGAGTCTCATGCATTCATACATTCATCTATATGCACTGAATATCCATAAAATTTTCAAATTTGTGGAACCAAAAAGATCATTTAGTTGCATTTGCATAATTAAGATTGAGTCTAGATGCATTTCATATAGGTTTGCAAACATTTACATAGGGAGAAGATGAAAAACACTTGTCAAGATGTTAATGTTTGAGTTGTTTTCAATGCTTTGGTTATCTGTTGTTTGATTGCATTGTAGTGAGTTTGAAGTTAAGGCTGCACTATATTTTGAATTCTTGCATTGATATTATTGTCTTATGCTGAAGCTTGCGGTTATTTGATTCTAACTCTATCTATTAGAACCATAATCTTGACTTTGAACTATCTTGTTTATGCACTGAGAGTGATCACATGGTTACTCGTATACATACTTGGATTATCTTATTCCCTTCTTACCACTCTTGTTAATCCAAGTAGTTGATCCTTATCATTAAGGGTCAGGGCTGGCAAGGAAAAGCTCTCTTATAGGCACCAACTTGCATCTTCGCAAAAAGTGTTAGGAATAGGGCCGGCAAGGAAAAGCTCTCTTATAGGCACCAACTTGCATCTTGAGCTTGGTACTAGGTTAAGAGTTTGGGAAAGGGTAGTGCAAGTGATTTAAGTTTCATTGTTTAAATCTTTTGAAAGAAGAATGAGAGGGCTCAGGTTTTACCCAATTCATTAACTACTGCAAGGGCACAGCAAGGAGCTGTAGCATAAAAGGTTATCGAATCCTAAAGGAGTAAGATTACTACATAGCGATTATATATTCAGATTAAGCTAAGCAGTAAATAATAAATGTAATGCAAAGTAACTAAAGTAATTGAAGCAGGTGATTTGTGATTGATCTAAGATTGAGAAAACTAAAAGCGCTAAGTCAGGACAATTCGCAGATTGAATCCGAGAATGTAGAATGTGATACAAGGGTTTTTAGTGTATTGTTGTCAATCATCCATTGTACTAGTCAGTTGTAGTATGTGTTTTAATATCAATCCAATTGGGATTAGTTGAAAACAGAAGAGCTAAGAGTGAAATCTCTAAGTCAAGCAAGCAGGAAAAGGTTTTTGTTGCCTAGGCAACTGTTCTAACAACCTAGTGTGATCAATCAACAAAGAAAGTGAAAACAAAAGCAAACTAAGCAGATTTAAGCAAGAAAAACAGAGCAAAACAGAGCAAATCCGAGATTCAAATAAGATAAAGACAAGATCCTAGATGTGGTTATTGACTATAGGGAATTTCAGACACTAACTAAGGCTGTTCCAAACTACATTGATCAAGCAAGTAAGCAAGCAATGGTGATTCCTACACATAGAGTTCACAATTAAGCTAGCTAGATCCAATCTCTTGGCAAATAGCCCTTTTTCTAAACATCTTCACAAGAACTAACTCTCATTAGTGCTAAAATATCAAGCAAGCAAAAGTAAACAACTCTATTCAAGTCAAAATAATCCTCAAACAGTCAATCTCTTGAGCCAAGGCCAGTAAATCCTCTATTAAACAAGATCAGCATTTCATCAAACACTTGGTGGGCATAAGAGAAAGCTAACAGCCTAGATAAGTTTGATCAAGACTAATCTAGCATGAATAACAGATTAATAGAGAGGAACCCATAAACTGAAGCACTTAACAAACCCTAATCAAGTCTTAAATTCCCTTAATCTACGAAATCTAGAAACTCTAAGATAACTACTCACTCATACTCATGTGTAACACCAAATCACAAAGGAAAAGGATGTTAATCATGATTAGATGAGAGAATAAAAAAAGATTAAAGGCAAATACTAAAATGCATTTAAACAAAGCAACATTTGGCTTTCAAACTTAAAGAAAATACTTAAGAACAGTAAATTGACAAGACATGTCGAAAATCTGAAAAAGAGGCTATTTATAGCCTAGAGAAGGAAGCCCTAGAGTAATGGCAAAAACGTAAATAAAAACAGGTTCGGACTGGGTTTACATCGGTCAGTTACATCGGTCACTTGTGGTCGATGTAGATACCATCGGTCAGGCAGTGGTCGTTGCTGGTGACCGAAATTCATTCGTTGTGTTTGTGTCGATCAGTCCTAGTCGATGCTGGTGATCGATGAGCCTGTATCGGTCACCCATGGTCGATGCTGGTGATCGAAAATCTGGTATCGGTCACCCTTTGACCGATGTTCACCGTGCTCTGACCGAATACCTTTGCAGAGATTGTCTGCTTTGATCCTTCTTGCTCCCTTTGATCAGCTAGCATCCTGAATCATCTCCTAAGCTCCTCCAAGCTCCTTTTAGCTCCAAACGCACCTAAAAACATCCAAAATGCAAGGAAAATGCAAACTATACCCTAAATGCAACCTAAGTCTAAAAGGAGAAGAAAATGGGGCAAAAACTAAGGGAAAACATGCAAAAGAGAACCAAAACATGTACTAAATGCAGCTCTAAATGGTGTAAATACAACGGATATCAGAATGCATGCCAGCATGAATGATTTAAACCGTCTTGAACTCAAAACTCAAAGACATAACTATTCAATTCACATTGAAAAATTATCTATGCCTAATTCACAGAATTCCAAATCTCTTTGCAAATTCTAACAAGTTAAGCAATCATTAAAGATCAGGTTTCGATTGTTCACAAAACTCCTAATTCAAATCTCTTTGCAATTAGGAGTTTTGCTCATCTAATACTAGTTCAGGTGATTAACAATGTTCTCACATCTATTAAACAACCTAGGGTTTCAAAATCTAGATGATTAGTCTCAGCAATCAATGTGAATGCAAACACACATGAAGAACCAATGGATTTCCTAACAGTTTAGCAATTCTACAAACTCTTCATCAACCATTGAATAATCCAAACTTAACTAACAGATTACTCAGACATGATCATGAAGACACAATACATAATTGAATAAAACCGCATTAAAAGAATCGAGTAAAAGATAAAGGGGTTCAAAATATTTTCTAAAAGAGTACAGGATCTGTCTCCCCAGAAGCTCTGAATAAAACTCTCTCTAAAGCTCACTGAATTCTAAAATCTAAGATACAAGTCCACAATGGCTGAAAACCCAATATATACAAGCCAACAAACGAGCTGGACACTTCTTGTAATTGGTGAAACTTCTGGGCCAAAGTTACAATTTCCTCTCCATCTTTTAAAATAAGTCACGACTCCTCTTCAGATGTAGGTGACGAGCATCACCCTTGAGTGGTGACGATCGTCACCAATGCCTGTATAACGCTTTCGAGTTGCAATCATCGGGGGCTCATTCTTGCAATGCTCCAAAAAAACTCCAAAACCTCTAATTGTGCTCCAGAGGTGCTATAACCTGCAAAGACTCTACTACGACTCTAAAATGACCAAAAAGACTCAATAAAAAGAACTTATACTATGGTTAAAAACCATATAAACCATGATATATCAACTCCCCCAGACTTAGCTTTTGCTTGCTCTCAAGCAAACATCAGACAAAGAACGGGGTCGACTTTTAAAAACAAAAACAGTCAGTTAAACATTAGGAACACCACATTGATCAACACTTTCGAATCCACATACCATAGAGCCGACACAAGATTTAGCTTTTGCATGCCCTCAAGCAAACATCAGACAAAGAACAGGGTCGAGGTTTGAAAATAGAAAGAGTTAATTAAACATTAGGAATACTACATTGATCAACACTTTCGAATCCACATACCATAGAGCCAACACAATATCAAATTTCAGTCTAATCATCAAAAGCTTAGCAAATCTCTCAAATCCAGTTCAAGCCCCTTCAAGAAATCCGAAACCTCTACTGCTAACTCCTTATATTTATCAAAGTGCGATATCTCATCAAGGATTTAACAACTCAATCACATATAGATTCTTTTCTTTTCCTTAAAACCGAACATATCTATCTCAATACAACTCTCCTATTTTCTCTTCCCTTGATCTTTTCCTTTGGATATTTTTGATTTTTCAACTTCTTTTCTCATTTTTTTCAGTCTAAGATATGGTGCTACTCAATACTTGCGTTCCTTGTGAGGAGAAGGGTTCTTGAGTGTTTAATATTGTTGTTCCTTGTGAGGAGACAGGGTCATGATGCACCATTCATTAAATTTAAACTCTCCAATCTGTATCAAGGAAGATCAAAACGAGACTGGATCTAAACATTCTTGTCAGTGTTGAAAGAGAAAAATCAAGATCAGTGAGTATCAAGCCCCAAGATAGGAAGTTTGAAGTTCATTAAGGTGGAGTCTACAACAGATTTTCCAAATTCTATAAGAACCTAAACCTTCTTTGCTAGACTGACCTACCTATGCCTTTCAACTTAGTAAGACTTGTAATCAACTAATGCGGCAATGGTTCTTTTAAGCATCAGCGTTTTGTGGTTAGTTCCAAGAAAAACTGACAATTACAAATTTTTAACTCTATCCAACAGGTTTTTGACTCAACTTTAAGACTCTCAAAACAAAACAAAATATTCATAACGTCAATAGCCACCTCTCCCAGACTTAAACAACATTATCCCCATTGTTATTAAGCCTGACGTTGGTCAAAAAGAAGCAAGTGAACGTATAGAACCGAGTTTGAAAAGTGTACCTCGCAAAGGAGCGGGTGACGAGGGTCACCTTGTATGAAACTCCAGCATCCACATTTTAGATGTGTTAAACGTTATGTTATCATGTATACTCTAAAGTAAGACTGTTAGAGCACTCAAACACACATTTAATTGCATCCAAATATAGCATAACTCCTGGTTCGACAAGTTCACAAAACAACATGCTTTGATGGTTTTGGCTAGTGAAAATCCTGAAGACTGTAGGGGGCTATATGATCGCCAAGTGGGCAGCTCCTCAAGCAGAAATGAGAAGGGTAAAGCTCCATAAGTTCAAGCTTACAAACCACTAGTCACTTACCCCACAATGCGCTTTATAAAGGCTAGGATGGAAGTCTACACAAAGTTCAGGAAATACATACAAGATACTGGAATATAGCTTCCCCATGGAACCACTTTACTTGAAGTGAAGGATCAGATCAGTTTCCTCAAAGAAGTCTTTGACAAGCTGGAAGTAGTGGAACCAATTCTGGAGAATGTGGGGGCTGATCCGGCTAGAAGCAAGGAGTTGAAGACATTGACAAAGCTTCCCAATCCAGGAAAGTTCCTCATTACTTGTCAACTAGAGATGCTTGATAATGTTGGGGCCTTGTGTGATTCATGATCAATAGTGAATGTCATGTCTCTCCACTTGAGCCAGACTTTAGGAATCAAGAAACTGAAACCCTGCAGAGCCTCTATCACCTTTGTGGATAACACATCAACAAGACCTTGGGGCATGGTGAAAGATTTCCCTTTGAAGATTGGGAATTGCTTAGTTGATAAGCTATTTTTTCTTACGGTCTAATGCAGCAGAGAGGTTATCAAAACTCTAATGCAAGCAATGTTGTAGTAAGGCAAGCAGGAGAGTGTCAATCCACTTCTAGATGATAGAGAATCCACAGAGATTGCAAGGTCTAAGACAAATCTAAGCAAATGAGACAGTTTATGAGAAATAATCTAAAAACTAAATGCAACAACCTAAATGGAATGAAACCTATTTTAAAAATACTAGAAAGGAAGCAGTTACCACGAGGAACAAACAGATAAATTAAAGAGAAGAGCTTCGAATTGTTAAAATTCGACTAGTGGATCGACCACAAGATCAACCACTAGATCGAGCAGAAACGATCGATCTCGTCTAAAACCGTAAGAACAATGAATCTAAAGACCAGGATGCTATCAGGTAATAAGCTAAAGATGATATGAGACGTAAATATGCTAGGAGAGAGGGCTTGAGGGTCGAGATTCATATAAGGGGTTTCAAGGAACGATCTTGGGTTTGAAACTTTGGATCGACTCACTTGGTGAGGATCTCTAAGCCTCGAAAACAAAACAAGATCTATCCGTGGCTTTCGGTATAGATCACTCTTTCATCCTCTCCTCCAAACCCATGACTTTTGGTGGAAAGAGAGGTCGAAAGGCAAGGAAAACATATTTCGAACAATGGCTTAACTAGTCCCCCAAACTTCCATGGCTTTTGGGAAGGGGTAACTAGTCTCTAAGGTGAGATTTTCCGAGGTCCCTGGATCCTGTTAAGGTAAGGGACCTCTCGGATCATGAAGCTCTTGGCGTGAGAGTCTTCAAGCATTAAGCTTTCAACACCTTAGAAGAGATAGCCTTAAAAACGTTTAGAAAACAAACCAAGATCGAACCTTTTCTACCCCTTAATCCTCTCAACCCCTAACCCAAAGTAAACTACTCACTACACATAAAATAAATCAAGCAAGGTGGAAGAAATGAAACGATAAACATGAAACAACGACTAGATTAAACGATAAGGTTCGAGAATACAAAAGCTTGAAAAGAAAACTGGTTCAACAATGGTGTTCTTCCTAAAACGAGAGAGAAAAACTTGAAGGAAAAAGATAAGAAATCTCAAAGTTCTCCAAAAAGCATTCGCCGCCTTGCCTAAAATGTCAAAACAGTCCAATGGTCCCCCCTTCGCTAACAGCCAAAAACGGTTGAAAGGACAGAGATCGACCATTGGATCGAGTTGTTCTATCGATCATATCCGGCCATCGTGTCTTCGGCTCGATCCGAGTCTCGATCTTCTTCGATGAATCGAGTGCTGCATCCGATCTTGGTATCGATCTTTGGGAGGATCGAGTGATGTACTCGATCCAGCTCTCGCTCGGCATGGCTTCATTTACGTCCGTACCGATACATCGATTGCTTCACTCGATCTCCATCTCGATCATTATCCTTGGATCGCCTAGTTGGCTCGATCTTCTGGTCGATCAACTCCTAGATCGACCGGCCATGCTCGATCTGCTCCTCGATCACTGGTCCTTAGCACACTCCCGAGCTTCCATGAACTGCTACATCGGCCTCCACACCTCCACGAACCTCCGTGTCTCCAAAGCAACCAAAAACAACCTGGAATGAATGCAAAATGCAGAGAAAATGCACATGCTGATGCAAGAATGCTCTAGGACCCTAAGTGATGCAATCTAGCCTAAAACATGATACAAATGCATGAAAAACTACCTAATGAGTATGCAGAATGTATGCAATATGCAATGATATCAACTCCCCCAAACTTACTTCTTGCTTGCCCTCAAGCAACAAAAAAAAACAAGTAAGGAAGAGAGGTTTTCAGAAAATTCAAAGGGGTTTTAAACTTTTTGCAAAGGTGCCTTTCGAATAGATCATCTCAATGTCCTAGTTAATAGTTCTAAAATGCTAGGCTTACACTCATACTCCAAAGGACTTAGCCATACTCATCACACAAAGAAATTCAAATCATGAGTCTCTTATTCCTAACAATCAAAGAAATTCATCCTTTAACATTCATTAACATTCGAAACATGAATCAAACTTATGCACTTTAAAGCAAAACACATTTGGCTAAGGGTTATGGTTATGAGCATAGAATGATCTCATTTGAAAAGGGTTTACAATTAGACAAGGATTTCTTTCAAAAATGGTTTGAACTAATGCACAATGCTAAAGGTAAAGGCAATTTATGCATACATGATTAGATTCTCATCTACCCATGTAAACTATCAAACAGTCCGATACCCCTCTCATTTAAGAAATCTAATCCTCACTCACCACTTAAGAGTCTACCCCTTCTTCTCAACTTAGCAATCCCCAATTCAAAATAAAGACATTTTTAAACTTTTTAGGCTAGTGAAAAGGTTTTGAAAAATATTTTTGCTCTTACAAATTTCTTATTAGTAGCTCTCTTATTATTACTATTTTTCTCTTCATTTTTTTTTTATTTATTTGGCACTTAGGCTCTTTTTATTATTATTATTATTTTTTTTTTTTTCTTCTTTCTCTTTTTTTTTTTTTCTTTTTTTTTTATTTTATTATGGAGAGCTACCTCCTGAAATTAGAGCATACTTATGTTTTAAAAACAAACCTTTCACTTAAAACCTCATTTCTTTCCTTAAAACACAAACTCTTTTGAACCGAAAACAAATTCACAAGAAAGCAACCCCAATGATCCCCCAAACTTATCCTAAGCCTACACCTAGCTTCAAAATGTAAAGCTAGCAATCAATTATGAAAACCAAATCATGTCGCCTAAACCTAACACTTTATGCCAAGTTCAAACCGAAAATAAGGCCTCACAAAGATGTCACACAAGAACATTTGGCTTCAAAGGAGGGTAAGGCTCAAGGAGGGAGTTCTACTTTCTCACAAAGAGTGGTAAAAAGGAAGAAGAGAGCCTAAATATTTTAAAACCATGTGTTCATTTTCAAATGCATAAGAATGATAATTAGATTTTCAAATTAAGGTTTTCACTTAGTAGGATGAGTTTCAAATCATGAGAGTTCAATTCAAGCCACGAAAATCCTAACTAGTGATCCAAGCATGGTTAGAACTTACTTTCAAAGCATAAACAAAGCATTAGAGAACTACTAACTAGGGCATTGAAATGATTCATAAGTAAAACACCTTTTTAAGAAATTCTAACCCCTTATGCAAAATGCAAACAACCTAGGTGATATGAGAAATTCTAGACTCAATCCTAACATGTTTTTAAAGAGATGAATGCAACTACATGAATCTTGGAAAAAATTTTAAAAATTTTACCAATTTTTCATGAATTAAGACTCAAGGATGCAAAAAGGAAAATAAAATCAAAGAACACAAGATTAAATCACACAAGTACTCCCCCAAACTTGCTTGACACCGTCCCGGTGGCAAACTCATCCGAAGGAGCAAACAAACACAATGCAAGAAACAAATATGTGCGGTTATATACAATGGAGGAAGGTTGTTACCTCTTGTCTAGGCTCGGCTGGACCTTGAGGATGTTCCAGAGGAGCTAGAGATTGTTGCCTTTCCTTTGTTGCCTGGTTCTTGGAGGGAGTGGCGAGCCGGTGGAATGTTTTCTCCTTGGGTCTCGCGGATCACAACTCCTCCGGTTGAGAGTCTCCTCTTCTCGGGTTGTTGTATCTCCTGGCTTTCAGCTGGCTTAGGCTGGCTTCCTTGGAGTTGTTTGACCTTCTTCCCCAGCTTCTTAAGCATCTTCCCTTGCCACTTGTTTATCTTCCGCTGCATCTCCACCACCGAGGCTAAGAACTTCTCGGTTTTGGTCTTAGGCTCAAAATCCAGCTTGGGAAGTGTGTAAACCTCGGGCATCTCATCCTCTGTTCCTGGAGACTCTGACTTTTGGCGCGGGGCAATGGCTGAAGCAGGCGGTCCTCCTAAGGGGGCAAAGAATTCTTCCTCCGTGGGTAAGAACTCGATGTTCCCAACACCAATCAGCTCGGTCTCGTCTTTGTTGGGGAGGATGCACACTCTCTTCTTGTCTTCCTCATCTATGAAGAGGTAAGCATAAAACCCTTCTGCTGGCGTGCGTCCCAAGCTATCGGTGTTTCTCATGTATGCTTCATCCATGAAAGCTCTGTTTGGGACGTGAGCAAAGTCATGGATGGGCACACCGGCTTGCACGAACAAAGGGGTAAGGAAACCGCCAATGTAGGAAGAGGTTGCCTTGCACCGTAAGGCATAAGCCTTGTACTTCACCAGAGAAGCCGCGAGCACACAGCGGTAATTCACTTCATCGCCGAGTTCATCTTCTATGGGTTCTTCATTCGCATCCGGATCAGACACCAAATGCTTCATGCCTTGGAAAAGGAAGCACAGCTCTGTCTTCGTGACAGTATGAGCAACAGACCTCCCACTGAATGTATTAGCTATCAGCTTCAAAGTATACCTCAGCACCGGATTCCTAACTCTCTTGATCTTGGCGGTGTTGGCTTTGTAGTCTTCATTGCTGATTAGGTCCCAAAACTCGTCGGCTTTCTTGAAGGCTGGTAACTCCACCTTGTGTGCATCAGCCTTGAGACCGTAGGCTTGGCATAGCTCGGGGATGGATAGTGTGTAGGCCTGGCGGCCAACCTTGAAGTATAGACGGCCTTGAGAAGGAACAGGTGCACTCGGATTCTCGTACCGGAACTCCAAAGTGGCTAGGAAATCTATCATCACTTCGGGAATTATAGGGCAGTCCATCCGCGATAAGCACCTCAGACCAATATTCATGAGGAGTTGGTCGAAGTCTCCAAGGATCCCGAGCCTGGACAGAAGCTCTCGATCAGCAAACTTTGTAGGTTCAAACCGGAGCCTCTCCAACCTCTTCTTATCCCTCTTCTCATCTTTGCTCCACCGGACCCTCTCTTGAACTACCACTTCTTGTGTTTCTCCTTCTTGCACTCGCTCCTCTCTTGTTCTCTTTGGTGCCATTGCTCCTGAAACAAATTTTTCTAGAGAATGATTAGCAAGAGGCGATTGAATGAGAATAAGAGAAGAGGAGAAGAAGATTTATATAAACTATTCCAGAATTTTGGGGATCAAATAAAAATAATAGCTAGATAAAAGGAAATAAAATCTTTGAGATACTGAAAATTCAGAATTTTTCCTATTACTTAGCTAATTTTAAAAATTCAAACCCGATCCTATATCCTAAAACAAGAACTTGCGATTTTTAAGGGGATTTTCTTGAAATAAAATCATTAAACTTTGAAAATACCTTTGCAAGAGTAGATGATATCTTTGCTAAACTTTAAAAGCTTTTAAATTCTCACTCTTTTTGTAAGAAAAACTCGAGCAAACAGAAATGAGAGGGTGAGGAATAAATTGAAATATTTAAAGAGTTTAACAAACCAAAACAATGGGTGGTCAAGGCGGTTTCTGACAAAAGTCTTGGTCAAGGCACATCTTTCATGGTCAAAGATGCTTGCCTTGACCAAGTTTCGAATTTAAAAATTGGAGGGAAAGGAGTAAAGGAGGGAAAGAGAATTGTTACCTCGGTATGAGATCGAGTCCTTTTGGTCGATCTAAGACTCGATCTCATGCCTAAAATGGCTTAGATCGAGAGGGTTACTCGATTTGTGACTCGATTCAAGGTGAATCGAGTCCTGGATCGATTGGCTCTCTCGATCATTGAGATGTTGGCTCCTCGGCTAAGTCCCTCTGATCGAGCTATATCCTCGATTTAGGGGTCGATTTAGCATAGATCGAGTGATGGATCGAGTCGAGTGATCGATCAATTTTCAACAGATTTTCCAAGAGAAATTAGATCAGTCGATCCTATTTGGATCGATCGATCCTTTTTCGTCAAGGTCGATCTTGTCACTCGTTCTCGTCTAGATCGACTGGCTCCTCTCGATTCACTGGCTCGATCTAGCAAAGATCGAGCCAGGATTAGTCGATCTAGCACTCGATCTCTAGCTTTATCTTAACCCCTATTGCCCCTTTTGGAACCCAAAGACAAGGTTTAGATTCCTTATACCTGTTCCTACACACTAAAAACATAAAAACATAAAACTGAAAGAGAAATGAAAGCAAAAATATGTACAAGATAAACATGGGAATGCCTCCCAAGTGCGCTTTCTTTAACGTCTTTAGCTAGACCTTACTTGGTCTAGGCGGATGGTGGGTCTTGGAGAAGCACCGAGGTACTCTCCTTGTCAAAACTGTCCGCCAGGTAGGGCTTGACTCTGTGTCCGTTGACGGTGAATGCACTACCACTTCTTCCCATTAGAGTAACAGCTCCATATGGCAAGACCTCTTGAATCACGAACGGTCCGCTCCACCTTGGTTTCAGCTTGCCCCGGAAGAGCTTTAGCCTCGAGTTGTACAGCAACACCAGTCCTCCTTCCTTAAGCTCCTTGGCAACCAATTTCTTGTCATGAGCCTCCTTAGTTCGCTCCTTGTAGATCTTGGAACTCTCGTAAGCAATCAACCTCAACTCGTCCAGTTCGTGTAGCTGAATAAGACGCCTTTCCTGAGCCGTCTTGAGATCAAAGTTCAGCCTCTTCACAGCCCACAATGCACGGTGTTCCAGCTCAACCGGGAGGTGACAACCCTTGCCATAGAGTAGAGTAAAAGGGGTTGTACCAATCGGCGTCTTGAAGGCAGTACGGTAGGCCCAAAGAGCATCGTCCAGTTTCACTGACCAGTCCTTCCTTGTTGCTCCAACGGTCTTCTCCAGAATAGCTTTGATCTGCCTGTTAGAGACTTCCACCTGACCGCTCGTTTGAGGATAATACGGTGTAGCCACCTTATGCTTAACCCCATACTTTCTCAAGAGGCTCTCAAAAACCTTGTTTACAAAATGGCTTCCTCCATCACTTATAACAACTTTGGGTACCCCAAACCTTGGAAAGATGATACTCTTGAACAACTTGATCACAACCTTAGAGTCGTTTGTAGGGGAAGCAACAGCCTCAACCCATTTGGAGACATAATCCACAGCTACTAAGATGTACTTGTTGCCGTATGAAGAAGGAAAAGGCCCCATGAAGTCAATACCCCACGCATCGAACACGTCAACCTCGAAGATAGGAACTTGAGGCATTTCATTCCTCTTGGTAATGTTCCCTGCTCGCTGACATGCCTCACAGCTCTTCACAAACTCGTGTGCATCTTTGAAGATAGACGTCCACCAGAAACCCGCTTGCAAAACTTTCGTGGCAGTTTTGAATGAAGCGAAGTGTCCTCCGTAGGAAGAGCCATGGCAATGATAGAGGATATCCCTGGCTTCTTCCTTTGTAACACATATTCGGTACAAGCTGTCTACTCCACTTTTGTATAGGTAAGGCTCATCCCAAAAGTAGTCACTAGCCTCCCTCAAAAACCTCTTCTTGTGATAGCTGTTGAGATGTGTTGGCTCTTCACCACACGCTAGGTAGTTCACCATATCAGCATACCATGGTAGATCCTCCTCTTTAAAACTCAACACTTCCTCAAACCTTCCTTCTAGCTTCCCACAAACAGGAGTAGTAATCGCCATAAGTTGTTCTTCTGGAAGAGAATCGTCTAAAGGGAGAGACTCGTTGATCCTTAGTCTTGAGAGGTGGTCAGCGAATCCATTTTCTATCCCCTTCTTGTCTTTAATTTCCATGTCAAACTCCTGGAGTAAGAGAATCCATCTTAAGAGCCGAGGCTTAGTGTCTTTCTTTGAGTAGATGTATCGTAGAGCAGCATGATCTGTGTATACAATAGCCTTGGAGCCAACGAGATACGATCTGAACTTCTCAAAGGCGAAGACTACTGCAAGCAGCTCCTTCTCCGTAGTGGTGTATCGTGATTGCGTGTCATCCAAGGTCCTTGAAGCATAATAGATCACATGTAGCTTCTTGTCCTTCTTCTAACCAAGGACTGCTCCTACAGCATAGTCACTAGCATCACACATAATCTCAAAAGGGAGAGACCAGTCTGGTGCTTGGACTATAGGGGCTGACGTGAGGGCTTCCTTGATGGTCACGAAAGCCTTCAAACACTCCTCATCGAATACAAACTCAGCTTCCTTGCATAACAGCCGTGTAAGGGGGCGTGCAATCTTGGAGAAATCTTTGATGAAGCGCCTATAGAACCCTGCGTGTCCCAAGAAGCTTCTAATCCCTTTAACATTAACCGGCGGCTCCAAACCCATCATAACCTCAACCTTAGCCTGATCAACCTCAATACCCCTCTCTGAAATCTTGTGACCGAGCACTATCCCTTCCTTGACCATGAAGTGGCATTTCTCCCAGTTCAGCACCAGGTTTGTTTCTTCACAACGTTTAAGTACCCTGAAAAGATTCAACAAACACGCAGGAAAGGACGCACCATACACAGAGAAGTCATCCATAAACACCTCTACCATCTCCTCTATAAGATCAGAGAAGATCGACATCATACACCGCTGAAAGGTAGCCGGTGCATTACACAATCCAAACGGCATCCTTCGATATGCGAAGGTACTGTAGGGACATGTAAAAGTCGTTTTCTCCTGATCGTTTGGATGAATAGGTATTTGAAAGAAACCATTATACCCATCAAGAAAACAGTAGTAAGGGTGATTTGCAAGTCTCTCAAGCATCTGATCAATAAAAGGCAAAGGGAAATGGTCTTTTCTAGTCGCAAGGTTAAGCTTTCTATAATCAATACACATTCTATGACCAGTAATGGTCCTAGTAGGGATAAGTTCATCCTTTTCATTCCTTATGATCGTGATCCCTCCCTTCTTAGGCACCACGTGTACAGGTGAAACCCATGTGCTGTCACTTATGGGATAGATCACGTCAGCCTCTAAAAGCTTAAGGATTTCCTTCTTAACAACCTCTTTCAAGTTAGGATTCAAACGCCTTTGATGTTCTACAGAAGTGGCGTTCTCATTATCCAAGTGAATCCTATGAGTGCAAAGCATTGGTGAAAGGCTTTTGATGTCACTTAAAGAGTACCCAATGGCCTTCCTATACTTTCTCAGCTCAGTTAAGAGCGAGTGCAACTCATCATCACTAAGGTTTTCATTTACTATCACGGGATAGGTGTCATTAGGTCCTAAGAAGGCGTACCTTAGCCCTTTTGGGAGTTGGGTTCTCGATTGGCCTGTCGATCTGACTCCTGGATCGAGTGATAGCGTCGATCTCGGGGTCGATTTCTAGGCAACATTCTTCTTCATTCTTGATGATTCTCCTCGAATTTAGCAGGTTCACGTACTCTTGGGTCCTTTGGTCCACATAGCCAAACTCTCCTGGCTCCTTAGTGAGTGCTAGCTTCAAATGGTCTTCTAAAGCTAGCTCTTCCAGCAACTCATCCGCCAAGGCATCCATCGTTTCGATATAGAAAGCTTGTCCTTCAATGGTTGGCTTCTTTAGAACCTTGTTGATGTCAAAGTCTAGCCTGATCTCTTTCCCCAAATGCAAGGCAATCTTCCCATTCTTCACGTCTATTATGGCTCCGGCGGTTGCGAGGAATGGTCTCCCTAAGATGAGTGGGTCTTTCGGCTCCTCGTCCATCTCCAGCACTACAAAGTCTGTAGGTACATTCACACCACTGATTCGCACCGGTAAGTCTTCGAGCAGCCCTACCGGTAATCTCACGCTCCTATCAGCCAGCACCAATGAGATCCGACATTCCTTAAACCGAGTGAAACCAAGCTTCTTAGCCACGGAGTGAGGCATCAAGTTTATGCTAGCTCCGAGATCACACAAGCAACTCTTGAACTCTAGGGGACCTAAAGCACAAGGTATGGTGAAGCTTCCCGGATCTTCCAACTTCTTAGGTACTATCTCCTTATGAATAACCGCGCTACACTCTTCGCTTAGTACAAGCACCTCTTTGCTTTCTTTGTTCTTCTTCACAAGGGTGTCCTTGAAAAACTTGGCGCACTTGGGCATCATAGCGAGACAGTCTACAAGAGGCAACTTTATCTCCACGTCTCTCAAGTGCTTCTCAAACAGGATCCGGTGTTTCTCTATTAACTGCTTTTTGAAACGACCCGGGAATGGCAACTTTGGTACGTAAGGTGGGGGCAAGTAGTCATCCTTTTCCTTGATGGTTTTCTCAGCCTTTTTCTCAATGAATGCCTTGTCACCTCTTCTCAGTCCTTGGATCCATACGTTGTCAAAGTTTATCTCCTCATTAGCAGCTGAAAGTTTACCCTCCCCCTCTTGAATTACAACGTCCTCGTTGTTCTTGGTAGAGACCGGAGGCTCAATCTCTTTGCCACTTCGTAACGTAATAGCATTGGCATACTCCTTGGGGTTTTGCTCACACTTTCCCGGGAGGATGTTCTGTCCACTCGTGCTTGCCTTGCCCTTCTCCAGCTGCTTTATTTTGTTGTTGAGGTTTGTGATTTGAGTGGAGAAGTCGGTTAAGGATGAATCTAGCCGAGTGTTCATTTCAGCGAACTTCTGATTTGTAGAAGCTTGCCCTTGTATTAGCTGTTGGAACATTGCTTGAACCGGATCAACTTGTTGTTGCATCGGTTGTTGTGGCTGTTGAGGTGCAAAGCCCGGAGGGTAGTTGGTAGTATAACCCTTGTTTTGTTGTTGTTGCCCTTGACTTTGGAAATTGCCTTGCCCTTGACCTTGGAAATTGCCTTGCCCTTGACCTTGGTAACCACTGCTCGGTTGAAAACCTTTGTTGTAAGGGATGAAAGGCTTAGCTTGTTGAGCAGGGTACACTTGATCTTTAGGGTTGGCTACATTGGTGTTTCGGTAAGAGAGATTGTTGTTTTGGTAGCCTTGGTTGTAGCCTTGAGACTTGTAGTTGTTTTGTCCGGCCACCCAATTTGCTTCTTCTTGGCTTAGCTCTAACTCCTCTTGGTTTTCATCAGCTTCACCAACAAAGTGAACATGCTTCTGGTTAGCTAAAACCAACTTGTCAATCTTCTCATGCAACGATTTGAGCTCCTTCTTGTGAGACTCTAATTCTGATGCCCTTGGTGCTCGGTCATAATCCTCAGCATAGTTTCCATCACTCAACGCTAGGTTCTCTACCAGCTCCATACCCTCTTCTACTTCTTGACCGAGGAAATTCCCTTTGCTGGCTGTATCAAGCAACAATCGGATCTTTGGTGAAGCCCCACGGTATATGGTACTGAGTAGAGTCTCCTCACTGAATCCGTGATGAGGGCATTGGATCGTGTAATCTTTGAAACGCTCTATAGCCTCATTGAATGTCTCATTGTTCCTTTGAGTGAAACCGCTGATTTCGCTTCTCAACCGAGCAGTCCTGGTGCTTGAGAAGAACTTTGAGAGGAAAGCCTTCTTACATTCAGCCCATGATGTGATGGTGCCTTGTGGGAGGGTCTTCTCCCAATGTCTAGCTTTGTCTCCGAGTGAAAAGGGGAAGAGACGCAGCTTGAAGGCATCTTCTGATATACCGTTGATCTTAATCATTCCACACACTTGCTCGAAATTGTCCAAGTGCTCCAAGGGGTCTTCCATTGCTAAGCCGTGGAACTTGTTGTTTTGCACCATAGATATGAACCCCGGCTTGATCTCAAAGTTATTGTTTTGTACCGGAGGAGGAGTAATCCCAAACCTATTGTGGTGGGTATTGGGAGCATCTCCGGCTCCTATGATCCTCGGAGGTCTAGCCGCGTGTTGGGGGTTTCCATTGCCCCGTCCTGCTGGAGGTGGTCCTTCTGGATGCTCTTGTGCAGCCATGTCTTCAAAGTTAACCAGACCTTGCTGAACAATCTCCTCAAAGGCTCTTGTTTGATCTCTGACTCTTCTTTGCCGTGAGTGACCAAGTTGATGAATGTTGTCTAAGGGTTGTAGAAGATTGTTGTCTCCCCTTGAACGAAGATTCATGTTCCTGAAAACACACGGTTTAGAGTAGTAGGATTAGTAACTTGAAAAAGGTAAAGACTTAGTCTTTGCTAAGACCCAAATCTCTATGTTCTCTAAGCAACCTAGAATGGCAACGGCGCCATTTGATAAGCTATTTTTTCTTACGGTCTAATGCAGCAGAGAGGTTATCAAAACTCTAATGCAAGCAATGTTGTAGTAAGGCAAGCAGGAGAGTGTCAATCCACTTCTAGATGATAGAGAATCCACAGAGAATGCAAGGTCTAAGACAAATCTAAGCAAATGAGACAGTTTATGAGAAATAATCTAAAAACTAAATGCAACAACCTAAATGGAATGAAACCTATTTTAAAAATACTAGAAAGGAAGTAGTTACCACGAGGAACAAACAGATAAATTAAAGAGAAGAGCTTCGAATTGTTAAAATTCGACCACAAGATCGACCACTAGATCGAGCAGAAACGATCGATCTCGTCTAAAACCGTAAGAACACTGAATCTAAAGACCAGGATGCTATCAGGTAATAAGCTAAAGATGATATGAGACGTAAATATGCTAGGAGAGAGGGCTTGAGGGTCGAGGTTCATATAAGGGGTTTCAAGGAACGATCTTGGGTTTGAAACTTTGGATCGACTCACTTGGTGAGGATCTCTAAGCCTCGAAAACAAAACAAGATCTATCTGTGGCTTTCGGTATAGATCACTCTTTCATCCTCTCCTCCAAACCCATGGCTTTTGGTGGAAAGAGAGGTCGAAAGGCAAGGAAAACAGATTTCGAACAATGGCTTAACTAGTCCCCCAAACTTCCATGGCTTTTGTGAAGGGGTAACTAGTCTCTAAGGTGAGATTTTCCGAGGTCCCTGGATCCTGTCAAGGTAAGGGACCTCTCGGATCATGAAGCTCTTGGCGTGAGAGTCTTCAAGCATTAAGCTTTCAACACCTTAGAAGAGATAGCCTTAAAAACGTTTAGAAAACAAACCAAGATCGAACCTTTTCTACCCCTTAATCCTCTCAACCCCTAACCCAAAGTAAACTACTCACTACACATAAAGTAAATCAAGCAAGGTGGAAGAAATGAAACGATAAACATGAAACAACGACTAGATTAAACGATAAGGTTCGAGAATACAAAAGCTTGAAAAGAAAACTGGTTCAACAATGGTGTTCTTCCTAAAACGAGAGAGAAAAACTTGAAGGAAAAAGATAAGAAATCTCAAAGTTCTCCAAAAAGCATTCGCCGCCTTGCCTAAAATGTCAAAACAGTCCAATGGTCCCCCCTTCGCTAACAGCCAAAAACGGTTGAAAGGACAGAGATTGACCATTGGATCGAGTTGTTCTATCGATCATATCCGGCCATCGTGTCTTCGGCTCGATCCGGGTCTCGATCTTCTTCGGTGAATCGAGTGCTGCATCCGATCTTGGTATCGATCTTTGGGAGGATCGAGTGATGTACTCGATCCAGCTCTCGCTCTGCATGGCGTCATTTACGTCCGTACCGATACATCGATTGCTTCACTCGATCTCCATCTCGATCATTATCCTTGGATCGCCTAGTTGGCTCGATCTTCTGGTCGATCAACTCCTAGATCGACCGGCCATGCTCGATCTGCTCCTCAATCACTGGTCCTTAGCACACTCCCGAGCTTCCATGAACTGCTACATCGGCCTCCACACCTCCACGAACCTCCGTGTCTCCAAAGCAACCATAAACAACCTGGAATGAATGCAAAATGCAGAGAAAATGCACATGCTGATGCAAGAATGCTCTAGGACCCTAAGTGATGCAATCTAGCCTAAAACATGATACAAATACATGAAAAACTACCTAATGAGTATGCAGAATGTATGCAATATGCAATGATATCATTAGTGCAAACAAATTTTATGGTTATGTAGAAGACATATTCAAGAGAGGTGCCACCTCTTCTAGGAACTCCATTCTTGGCAACTGATATATCATGGTTTTTATGATTTTTAACCATAATATAAGTCCTTTTTATTGAGTCTTTTTGGTCTTTTTAGAGTCCTAGAAGAGTCTTTGCAGGTTAAAGCATGTTTGGAGCATAATTGGAGATTTTGGAACCTTTTGGAGCATTCTGAGTTGAAGCCACGAAGTACCTAGCTCGAAAAAGAAAGTATGCCATATGGTGATGCTCGTCACCAAGCTGGTGACGCTCGTCACCCAGAAAGGAAGGGGTCGTGGCCTGTTTTAAAAAGATTGGGAAGAAATTGCAGTTTTGGCCCAGAAGTTCCAGTTTTTGCAAAAAGGCCGCAGATCGTGTTTTAGCTTGTATATTAGGTTTTTCAGCCATTCTTTTGGCATCTATCTTGTATCATATTATTTTTGAGAGCTTTAGAGAGAGATTTGTAGAAGAGCTTTTGGAGAGACAAATCAGACTCCTTCAGAGCAGATTTTGAACTCCTTTATTTCTACTTCTTATTTCTTTTATGCAATCTATTCTTTTCATGATGTTTTCTCAAATCACCATGTCTGAGTAGTTTGTTAGTTAAGTTAGGGCTTTTCAAAGGTTGAAGAAGAGTTTGTAGAATTGCTAAAAACTTATAGGAAATTCATTGGTTCTTCATCTGTGCTTGCATTCATATCGATTTCTTAGACACATCATCTGGATTTCGAAACCCTAGGTTTTTGATAGATGTGAGAGCATTATTAATCACCTGAACTAGTATTAGATGAGCAAAACGCCCTAGTACAAAGAGATTTGGTTTAGGAGTTTTGTGAACAATTGAACCTGATCATTACTGCATGTTTAGGTTGTTAGGGTTTGCAAAGAGATTTGAAACTCTGTGATTTAGACATAGATAACTTCTGCAATGAGAATTGATTAGTTATATCTTTGCGATTCATGTTCAAGACGGTTTTAATTCATTCCTGATTGCATGCATTCTACACTCTCAGATTCAACCTGCGAACTGTCCTGACTTAGCGCCTTTAGCCTTCTGAACTTTAAGAACAAGCATAAAAACGCCCTCTTGCATTTATTTTACTGTTTTGCATTACATTCATTATTTATCGCTTAGCTTAATCTGAATCTATAATCGCTAGTGTGGTTTACATACTCCCTTGGGATTCGATAACCCCTTGTACTACAACTGCTTTTGCTGTGCACTTGCAGTAGTTTTATTTGGGTAAAACCTGACCCTATCAGCAACAACAGGAGCTCAGATGGATTTCAAGAGAGGCTATGTTATTCTGAAAAATGTTGATGAATTCAAGGTATACAAGATTGTCTGTCCTTTCATAGTCTTTTGTGGAATGATCACTGAGGAGAAGAGTGAGCAGCAACAACTTCCAGAGCATGTGAAGCATGCTATGAGCTTCACAATGAGTATGTTGATGAGTGACACTCTCCCTGAGGAGCCAGATCAGAAGCTAGACATTGGGTTGAAACTTGAGGATGGTTTGAATGAGGATGAGAGCTTGATCACCAAGGGAGTAAAGCCTTCAATCACACCAAGTGTCAAAAAGAAGAGGAGTAGGAAGTCAGCTAGTGAGAAAAAGAAGCTGATGTCAGTGGGCACTTCGGTCTACCAGAAGAAGGAGGCAGGAGCACCAGCTCAATCAACCTCTTCTCACTAGTGAAGTAAGCAATGTGAAGCTTAGTGAC
Organism: Thlaspi arvense; assembly: GCA_911865555.2. Classification (NCBI taxonomy): domain Eukaryota; kingdom Viridiplantae; phylum Streptophyta; class Magnoliopsida; order Brassicales; family Brassicaceae; genus Thlaspi; species Thlaspi arvense. Next base: position 22,481,180 of record OU466860.2, read on the forward strand.
TTTAAACAAGCACACTTGGGAGGTAGTCCCATGGTATCCTTTTGTATTGATTAAGCTTTCTAGTTTAAATTATGTTTAGTTAATGTGTATAGAAGCAGGAGTTCGGTTTGGGGATTGAAAAAGTGTCGAAGGGACAAAGAACAGGTACATTATGGCTATTATCGATCACAGTATCGGTCAAGACAAGACCGATACAGACCCTATCGGTCGTGCTATCGGTCATGATGTGATCGATAGTAGTAGAGCCAGGATGCTACCAGCCAACCTATCAATAGGGAAAGGAGTCTTCTAAGTGAGATTCCTATCAGTCTAGCTATCGACCATACACTGATCGAATCGGTTAAATTTTGGTCACTCTATCGGTCTAGAGAGTGACCAATACATAGTAATCAGATGTATTTCGATCAGTGTATCGATCAGCTAGAGACCGATATGATCTTAAATGAAGCTATCGATCAGTGCTATCGATCACTTGTGATCGATAGGCACTCTATCGGTCATTCATATCGGTCACATATGACCGATAGCCCGCGAGGTAAGTGTTCAAAATTTTCAAAAAAAATTTCCTCCTTTGGCTTGGAGCCAAGGAGGTTTAAATTCAAATTTGGCTCCGTCCTGGCCCTTTGCAGAGCTCCTGAGCACTTTCATTTTTATCCCCCACCCACTTTTGATTCCTTTGGTTCCCCACTCCCCTCTTTAAAAACCAACAATCTCTTCTCTTCTCTTCACACTTCATTTTACTACATCTCTCACCAAAATCCGAATTCTTTAGCTCTCTCTCTCTCTCTCTTTTATTCATCTTTTCTAAGTTCTCAGAAGCTTCATTAAGGTTTTTTTTCTGAACTATTCACTTCTTGTTCTTATACTTTGCATGTGCTTAAAATTGTTAAAACTATGGTTTTAAGAGCCAGTTTTGTTTAGTTTAAGATGTTGTGCTTTGGTTTTGCATGGTGAATGTTTTTAAAATGAGCAAGTTAACTGTTAAAGCATTGTTTACTGTTCTTAATTCTCAGTTCATGCTTGCTTAATATCCCTTTGCATAATCATTTTCACTTTTGCTTAGAGCCACCATGCTAGGTCCACATGCATGAATGTTTTATTTTTATGAACTCTAACAATTTTAAACTGTTAGATTGTGAATTTTTCTTGCTTTTTAAGAGTTTAAACTTGTTTAGTGACTATAGCTTATTTTAACTTAGAGAAATTCATTCTAAAGCTTTCAGTTACTGGTTTCTCAAACTTTTGTTCTTTTACTTATAGTATCTTCAAGCTTTGCTTTTTGTAGGTACCATGGGTAAATCAAGAGCTGCTGCTGGAAGCAAGGGAAAAGCACCACAGGAGGAAGCGCCCACTTTTCCAAGAGCACGAAGAGATAAGGGCAAGGGTGCTGCTACTGAGCAATTATCTAAGGCTGCTGGGAAGAGACCAGTTCGGGACAAAGGCGCCAAGCAGAAAAAGAAGAGCAAAAGTGTGGAGGGAGTAGTCCCATACCATGAGCCAAGTGCTAGGGAACTTATGGAGGCTTTCAACCAATGCACCTTCAAGCCAACAAGGTACCCTTGTGCTACCACAATGAAAGCATTTGGGATCTACATGGACTGCAAAGCAATATTTGAGCACCTGGAACTTGAAGACCTCATGGCAAAACCGCTCCCATCCTACCAACAACTCACTTACGAGTTTCTTTCCACTCTCAAGGTTGTCTGGTATGAAGTGAGTGAGCTATCTAATGGAGATGGGTGGATCTCTTTCAGGATTGGCAAGCAAAAGTTCTCCCCAACCTTCCTGACTATCGCTGAAGCTCTTGGTCTAAGGTCCTATACCCACAAGTGAAACAGGTTCGATATCTCCCGGCAGCAACATGCCGTACTATGGTGCGAGATTGGAGCTGGGCCATACATTGCTGGAACCACAAGGAACCAGCACCTGAGGCATCCTGCTTTGAGATATGCTCACAAGGCACTTGCAAACACACTCTATGCAAGGAAGGAAACAACATACCTCACAGGAAAGGAGAGAGATTTGATATACCAAGGGGTGTATGAACTTGTGGGTACCAGCAAAGATGGAAGACCTCTCCAGCCGCCGTAAGGATACCCATGTTATGTCTATATGCTGATGGAACAGCTCTATTCCTACATGAGCTGGGTTTTAAGTATAGGGAAAAAGGATGCAAGATATTGTTCTAGAAGATAGGGTCGGTTTTGATTTTTAAAATTTAGTTAAGTAAAAGGAATAATTCTAGATTTTCTAGTATCTAAAGATTTTATTCTCCTTTATTTAGCTATAATTTTTATTAATTCCCCAAAATTATAGGGTAGTATTTATAAGCTTTCTCCTTCTCCTCTCTTATTCTCATCAAACAGCCGTTTTGCTTATCAAACCTTGAGAAAACTTGTTTCAGGTACAATGGCCCCCAAGAGAACAAGAGAAGCACAGATCCACATTGGAGGGGTTGTGACTGCTATTCTCATGGCCAGTGGTGTCAACCTTAAGGGACATGAAGATGATGCTTTGGAGCCACTATGGATTGATACAGGCTATCTTAGGAAGATCCACTTCCTTTGGAAGAGCATCAATGTCAAGCACATCTACAACTTCATCAAGGACTTCAGCACACAAGCAAGAGTCCTCCTCCTTAATCCAAGGCTTACATCCATCACCATGAAGAGCAATATCAGTTTCAACCCAGGTGAGGATCAGCTCTACAATGGAGGCCCTGTTCCTGAAGATAGAGAAGAAGCTAGTGAGGAAGAAGAACAAGAACAGTCTTAAGAAGAAGTTAGAGAAGAGAGAAGAGAAGAAGGTGAAGAAGAAGTCCATAAAGATGCTACTGCTGGCGCTGAAAGCCAAGGGGAAACCTAAGAAGAAGAAGAGGAGCTTGATGAAGAAGAAGTGCTGAACTACAGCTCAAAGCAGTTCCACTTCACACCTTATGGAGGCCCAAGCCAAGAGAGCTCTATGAAGTCTGCTCGTGAACACATCAACACTCTTCAGAAATGGTGTAAGTGGCAAGACAAAGCCATTAAGAAGTTGGTGAAAATGGTTAAAGGGAAGTTCAAGAAGAACAAAGCTACATCAGGAGGAGCTTCCCATCAGAGCCACACTCATGAGCACACTTCTCATCAAGAAGAGCCAATGCCACAAGCTGACCCAACTGTAGAAGAAGAAGCTGTTTGGAACCCCCACAGAAGACATTCCTTTGATGCACAGCCAATTGATCAATGGGGAACATGGGCACAACCAAGGGCTTCATCATATGAGCCAAGGACCCATATTCCATCAGCATGGGAAGCGCCAATTCCCATCCCTTCTGAGGTTCAATAGACATAGCAATGGGGTAATCAAGGTACTTCTTCTCAAGCTGGGTTCCTCCACCACAAGAAGCAGCGCCATCTTCAAGGACTTATGAGAGGAGGAACAAGAGGAAAGCTAGCAAGTGTCCTCAGACATCTGGATCCTCCCACCACTCCACTTATCAAACAAGGTACCACATCCTATTCATTGTTTATACCAATGCATTTTTTTCAATTCTGTATTATATTTTGTTGCTTCTCTCTCTCATTGCTTTCATTACACAAGGGACTGTGTAATTTAAGTGTGGGAGAGAGATTTGGGGTTTGACTTTGTGTTTAATTTCTTAGTTTTTCATTTTCTTTCACTTTGAGTCACATGCATATCATGCATTCATCTAAGGCATAAAAAACACAAAAAATGAGAAAAATTTGAAAATTTTTGCATGTTTTTGCAGACCAAAAAGAAAGCATTTAATTGCATTTCATTCTCTTAGGATTGAGTCTAGTGTTGACATATAGGTTGCATTGCATTTGCATAGGGCATAATGATGAATCTTCCTTGTAAAGTGCTTAGAGATTAGAGATGATTTCAGTTTTTAAGTGATTAGTTGTTTGATGCATCATAAGTAAGCTAGAAGTTAAGACTGAACCATACTTGGATTGCTAATTATGACCATCTCATTTCATACGGAAAGCACTTGTTCTCTGAAAATCAACTTTATCAACTTGCAATGAAAAGTGAATTCATGGCTACCATATACATATTTGGATCATCTTTTTCCTTTTTACAACTCTTGTTGATCCAAATAGCTCATCCTCATACTTATGGGACAGTTAATCCACTCCCTTAACGAAAACCTCCTTTTGAACCTAAACGCTATCTTCAGAGCTGTGAGGCCTTTGCATATCATTTTTGATTTTGTCTTGGCAAAAAGTGTTAGGAATAAGGCTGGCAATAATAAGCTCTCTTGTAGATATCAGCATGCATCTTGAGCTTGATTCTAGGATAGGAGTTTTGGGTTTAAAGGGTAGTGTTAAAAAGATTGAACTTCATGTATATATATTTTGAAGAAATAGAAAAAGTTTGAAATGGTAGAAAAGAGGAAATAGTTTAGCATTGTGGTTAAGTAAAGGGAAGTAAAAGCTCTGAGAGTTTAGAGAAAATGGCGCCAGCAACTTAAAAGTTTTGAAGGGTCAATCCTAAGAAGAAATCAGGCCCAAAACAATCCATTAAAGGTGATGAAGGTGCCAAAACAACAAAGAAGAGCAAGTCCTAACAAAAAAGAAGCAGCCACACAAGCTAAAAGAAGAAGTTTCCCCAGCCATGAAGAAGGGTAAAGGGTAGAGTTTAGGAAAAGGGTAGACTTAGGGGTTCAGTTTGGGGTTTAGAAGTGTTTAGGATTCATCTTTGGGTAGAAGGGAGCTTTTAATTGCATGCCTAAGTGTGTTTTTACCTTTAGCATTTTGCCCAAGATAGAGTCATTTTCATTGAGTGATCCATTATGTTTGATAACCCTTTGCTTGAATGAGATCATTTTTATCTCATAACCTTACCCTTTGAACCAAATGTCTTCACTTGATTTGTATAAGCATGATTCATGGTTTTGAGCTTAGTTGAATGTTAAATAGTTGATTGATTTGAGCATTTGCCTAAGTTGAGATTTGAGGTTATTTTGAAACATGATGAGCATGGCTAGGTTCTTTAAAGTATAGCTGATTATGTTTGCATCCTACAACTAGGCACTTAAGCATTGATACCATTTCTTTACCTTTGCACTTTTGGATTTGAATGCCCACCTTCAAACCTCACTCTCTCATTTGTTCTTATTTGCTTGAGGACAAGCAAAAGGCAAGTGTGGGGGTGTTGATATCTCTTGTATTTACACCATTTTGGCTTGCATTTAGTTCATGTTTTGGTTCTCTTTTGCATGTTATCTTTATCTTTTGTCCCATTTTCTTCTCCTTTTAGATTTAGGTTGCATTTAGGATATAGTTTGCATTTTCTATGCATTATGGATGTTTTTAGGTACTTATGAGCTAAGAGGAGCATTGGAGGAGCTTTGGGGATGATCCAGGAAGCTAGCTGGGCCAAGAGGAGCAAAATGGACTAAGGCAGACGATCTCTGCTGACCCTATCGATCATGGCACAAGACCTATCGGTCAAGGAGTGACCGATAGGATTCCTATCGACCAGGCCTACCGTCAATGAAGTGACCGATAGCAGTGCACCATTTATATTTCGGTCACCCTATAGGCCATCTTCATGACCGATAGGATCCCTATCGGTCACAACTGTCCGATAAGAACCCAGTCCGAGCCTGCCTTTTATTACATTTTTTCCATTACTTTAGGGCTTCCTTCTTTTATGTATAAATACCATTTTTCTGGGATTTTCGACAAGTCACCTCATAACACTGTTCTTGAGTTTATTTTCTGGGTTTGTAAGACAAATTTCTTGCTTTATTTAATATAAGTGTGTATTTGCCATTAATCTTCTCTAATCTCTCTTTTAATCATGATTAATATCTTTTCCTCTTGTGATTTGATGTTAAACATGATTATTAGTGAGTAGTTTGCTTAGAGTTCTTAGATGTGGAAGATTAAGGGGATTTAGGGATTGATTAAGGTTTGTTTAGTGTTTAATTTCATGGGTTCCTCTTTATTGATCTGTTTTTAAGCTGGATTTGTCTTGATCACACTTATCTAGGATCTAGGCTTTCTATTATGCCCAGCAAGTGTTTGATGGAATGCTGATCTTGTTTGATAGAGGATTTGCTGGCCTTGGCTCAAGAGATTGACTATTTGAGGAGCATTTTGACATGAATAGAGTTGATTGTTATTGCTTGCTGAATGTTTTAGCACTAATGAGAGGTAGTTCTTGTTAAGGTGTTTAGCAAAGGGCTATTTTACAAGAAATTGGATTTAGCTTGCTTGTTTGTGAACTCTACGTCTAGGAACCATCATTTCTAGCTTGTTTGCTTGATCAATGCTGTTTGAAACAACCTTAGTTTGTCTCTAGATTCTCCAAAATCAGTAACCACATCTAGGAACTTGCTTTCTCTTTTATTGAATTTCGAATTTGCTTAGTACTCTGTTTATTTTGCTCTTCTGTACTTCTTGATCATAGCTAAACTGTCTCTTTTGAGTTCTCTTTGGTGATTGATCATTCTAGGTTGTTAGATAAGTTGCATAGGCAACAAAAACTCTCTTTGCTTTGCTTGACTTAAGGATTTCTGCTCAGAACTCTTTTGCTTTCAACAAAATCCATTGGGATTGACATAAAACCCTTGCTATACTACAACTGATTCATATACTGGGGTGATTGAGAAAGAGTGAAAACCTCTAGTATCAAATACTTAAAACTAAAAACTTTTAGGGGGATCCAAGCTTTATTCAATTCTAAACAGAAAACTCTCTTCTTTGTAGTCTCTTGAAAAATCTTGTTGATCTTGGATCATTTTAATTAAGTTTTGCATTTATCTTCGATTGTTTATCTTCATCTTATCATGCTTTGTCATATTATTATTGTTCTAAGTATGGTTAGCGAGTAATTCTATTAGGTTTTGAGATGGGGTAATTAGGGTGATTAGATGGTTGATTAATGATGTCTTGCTTTTGATTCTTCCAAATTCTTGCTTAATTAATGTCATTAATGCTTGATTGGCCTTGGAAAAGATATTCTTGATCACAGTATTTTAGTTGCATTAAAGTGTTTGATGAAATTCCTGAGAGAGTTAATTAAGTGATTTGCATTCTTAGCCTAAGGTATTAGTTGTATAAGGTGCTAATTATGCTTTGTAGAACTGAGTCTTAATGCTTACTAATGACATTTCCACCATTGAAAGTGGGTTAGGATTTATGATTAGATAAGGGCTATTGCCAAGGGATTGGATTAGTTTTTTTTTATTGATGTTCTTTGCACAAGGATTAACTTGTTATTGTTGTTTGAAGAATCATGAATCACTATTGAAGTCACTCTAATGACATTGCCCCATCTTAGAACCATTTCGCATCTCCTTGTTTAAGCTTGCTCTTGCTATGTTTTGCTGTTCTGTTCTTGCATGTATTTGAGTTTAAGTCTCTTGTTTAAGTTTGCTTGCGTACTCTTATGTTCCCACTTTTTAGTTTGATGAGTGTTATCACTTTTAAACCCCAATTCTAGGCTTAGCTAAACAATCTTATGCATCTTCTCTATGTCATCCCAATGAAGGATTGATAACCTCTTCTACTACAATGACATGATTTCAGACTTGTGAAATTGAGTCACAAGACTAAAAACTCTTGTATTAATTTAGCGTCCTTGCCTTAGTGGGATGTTTAGTATATTGAAGTTTGAACATTTTCTTAGCATAAGCAATTTATTTCAGTGCTAATGTCCATTAGTTACTTGGCTGTCTTTTTCAGGTAACAAATCCTTCAGAGAGTTTGAAAGAACAACACAACCAGTTTGAGAAGAGTCCCAGCACCTTCAGAACTGGGTATGGATGACCTTCAAGGTCAGGATGGTCTTGGACCATATGGAGAGCAAGGCACTCAGTTTCAGTGGAACCAAGGAGCTGTTCCATTGGCTGCACGATTTCAGAGAATGGTCAAAGAGTTATGAGGAACATAGGAGCTCGTGATACAACAAAGAGTCATGTCAACAGAGATGGTATTGTCCCTCCTTCTCTTAGCAACACCAATTTCGAAATCAAGAGCAGCCTCATCACCATGATTCAAGGCAATAAATTTTATGGGTTGCTTATAGAAGATCCTTTGGAGCATATAGATCAGTTTGATAGAGTTTGCAGCTTGACAAAGGTCCAAGGAGTATCAGATAACGCCTTCGAGAAAACGCTCATCTATGGGAAACAAATTTTCCACATGGCTGTATAACTTCATGGATGAGTGCAAGAGAGGTTTCCCTGCTAAGTTCATCAACATCTCAGGAACATCTAAGTTGAGGAATGACATTTCAAGCTTCAAAGAACAACACAATGAGCGCTTTTGTGATACATGCGAGAGGTTCGAAGGATACACAAGGAAAGGATCTCACCATGGATTCTCCAATAAGGCTTTGCTTAGCACCTTATATAGAGGAGTGTCACAAAAATGTCGAATGCATCTAGACATAGCGAGGAATGGCCATTTCTTGGGAAGTGTGTTGAAGAGGGTTTGTAATTGGTGGAGAACTTAGCCCAAAATGATGGGAAGTATGTTTATGACTATGAGAACTCATCAAAGAGTGATGCTGAAGCTAAGGCACAAGAGAGGATCAGATTACTTCATGCCAAGTTTGATTTTTTACTTCATGGTAGGGCTAAGCCAATAGACTTTGTAGGCACTTATGGTGAAGCTCAGTTTGGGGAGACAGATTTGGTTGAGGAAAAGCACTATTTTGGCAACCATGCTAACCAGCAACAAAGCTTTCCAAGCTATGGACATTAGCACTATTACCAACAAAGAGGCAACATATACACAGCTCCAGTAGTTTACGCCTATCACCAGCAAAATGGCCTCCACCATGCTCAACAAGGCTATATACCAAAGAACCAATTTCAAGGCTCACAAGCCACTTTTGCACCTCCTCAACAGCAAATTGGCGCCTCCATTATGTGAAGACCATTCTACAACAGCTTCTTCATTGTAATACCAACATCTTAACCAAGACGGACATATCTTACAAGGATCTCCAATGTATGTATAAGGCCCTTAACTTAAAGTTTGAAGAACTAGCTACATAAAAGCGCCATCCCAATCTCTTACCATCAAAACGACCAAACTGTCCAGTCTATCCTCCATCAACAGAAATTCTGCAATGCCATATCTTGTGTTGCAGTCCCAAGTCAAGCAGATAATGATGCTGTTATTGCTGAGCTAGAACAGTTTCTCTATCCTAAGTGTGGGGGAGAAGCAAAAGCATAAGCAGGAATTGATCACTGAAGAGAACACAACTCCTTACATCTCCACCATCTTACAAGCGTCCTTTACCATTTCCAGGAAGGTTAAAGAAGCGGTTGGTTGAGAAGTATCAAGCTTTGTTTGATGAGCAGATTGAGAAAATAGAGATCACTATGCCTTTACTTGATGCATTTATGCTAGTCCCTCCTTATCAGAAGTATCTCAAAGATGTAGAATGGAAGAGGACTAAAGTGCTGAAAGGGATGGTGATTCATTCACAAGAGAAGGAGCAGCCACCATTAGCTGCGCCAGTAAACACTAAAGAGATCATCACTACCAAAAATCTGGGAGATCCTGGATGCTTCACTACCTTGTGCAGTTAGAGGATCCTTGTCTGAAAGCTGCTTGTGTGATCTTGGCGCCAGCATAAACTTGATGCCTCTCTCAATTGCCAAGTTTCAAGGATTTAATAACTTCAAAGAGAGTGGAATCTGTCTTGTCTTAGCTGATGGGGCATGAAGAAGTCCTGATTGTTTGCTGGTTGGGCTTCCCATCATGGCTGAAGGAGTGAAGGTACTAACAGATTTTGTGGTACTTGACATTGACAGTGCTGCAAAAGACTCCATCATTTTGGGAAGTCCTTTCTTGGCCTCAGCTGGTGCATTGAAAGATGTTCAGAAGAGTCTTATTGACCTAAGGTTTGGAAAAGACAAGTTCCTCAAGTTTGATGCTAAGGGAATAGAGCAAGTGTCCAGAAAAGAAGAACACGCCTTCTCACTTGATTTCAAAAGGGAAGGCTTGGAGGTTGATGACTTGGTTCTCCCTAATGAATTTGATGGAGAGAGCTCTGATGGGAAGTGCCTATCTGATCCGTTTATGGAGGATCAGCCACACCAATGGAGGAACAAGTTAAGGAGATCCCAAGGAAGGTCAAAGCTGGTGATTTTCAGCTGAACTTTCACTCAAAGTGGTTAAGCTTGAAACTGGTGAGATCAAAAAATGATGGACTGGTGAACAAGGTTAAGAACAAGCGGACACCTCAACCTTTTGCCTTTGTCAAGGCGCTCTAAATCACAAAAGGATCAGCAAGGAGTTCTACAACACTCCCTCTCCACGATCCTCCTTAAAACCTAAGCCTCCACGGTACCGCACTTTACCATTATACATACCATTTTATGATTTTCAGTATCTTGTTTTTCGTTTTGTTGGTTGATGATCTCTCCTCTGCATTTTTTTACACAAAGATTGTGTAATCTAAGTGTGGGGCATAGCGTTTGAGGCTAACCTGATCTTTGCATATTCATGCATCATTTGGTTTATCCACTTTCATTAGTATCATACATTCATTGCATCTAAGGCATATAAAATCATAACTTTTTTTGACATTTCTGAAGTTATATAGGACTGCATTTGCATATATAAGATTGAGTCTATATGCATCTCATTTAGTTTGCATACATTTGCATTGGGAGTAATGATCTTTGGTCACTGAGATGTTGAATTCTGAAATTGTGTTAACTTTCCTAGTTGCGAGTTGTTTGATGCATTTGATCTAGCTTGAACTGAAGGTCAAACAACATTTGGGATTCTTGGCAAGTCACTCTTGTGTAGTTAAAGCTTGCATGATATGATCTCAATCCTAAGCCTGTTTAAACCTTAATCTTGTCATCTTAATTATCATGTGATATGCATTGAAAGCTATTTTCACCGGTGCAGTATGCATATTTGGGCTATCCTATCCTTTTAACCACTCTTGTTAGTCTAAATAGATTTCCTCTCCCTTAACCTTAGCCTTCTTTCAAGTCAGTGAAGCATTATTGAGTGATTGTGTGGCCTTTTTCTATGATTGAGCTTAGCAAAAAGTGTTGGGTTTAGAACTACAAAGAGACTCTTCCATGTAGAACTAGCTCTTCCTCTTTGAGCTAAACTAGGATAGGATGTTTGGGGGACAAGGGAAAATTTTCGGTTTTGGGTTTGAAAGACAAAAGAAAGGTTACAAGCGAGCAAACATGAGAAGTGCAAAGCCAAGTACCTTGGAAGGTTTTTCCTAATTAACAAAGTGAAAAAAGGGCTGTAATCCAAAAAAAGGAGTGTGCCAAGCAAATTTCAAAGCATCACCAAATGGTGAAAGGCACAAGTAAAGATCAAGAAGAGCCTAAGCAAGTAAAAACGCCAACCAAGCAAGATGAATCAACGAAGAAAAGTGCACTCTCAAAGAAGCTTCAATGGGAAGAGAGGAGTGGTGAACCAAAAGGGTAGCATAGAACTTGGTTTTTGGGATAAAAGATAGGAGTTTGGGATCATCTTTGGGTTTGGGGTAGATGGAAGTTTGCCTTTGTATGCATAAGTTGTTCATAACCCTTAGCATTTTGCCAAAGCTCATCCTATTCTTGAGAGATCTTTAGCATTAACTTGAATCAGTTCGAATTTAATGGGATCATTTTAATCTCATAACCAGGTCCTTAGCCAAATGAACGCACTTGATTTGCACATGCATGATTCACTTGGTTACAACTAATTGAATGTTAAAAATATTGTTTGATTTGATTGCTTGTGGAGATTAAGGCTTGAGTGCTTGTCATTGCTTTTGATGAATGTGGCTACTCCTTTAGAGTAAGGCAAAAATTATGTTGCATCCTAGAACTATTAACTTGGTTACTCCTTTAGAGTAAGGCAAAAATCATGTTGCATCCTAGAACTAGTAACTTGGTTAGTGAACTCAATTCTTCATTTGACACCTTAAGTTTCGAATTCCATTTTCAAACCCCACTCTCTCATTTGCTTGAGGACAAGCAAAAGGCAAGGGTGGAGGAGTTGATAGCTTGCATTATTGCATCACATTAGACTGCATTTAGTATAGTTTTCATGTCATTTCATTATCTACAATGTCCAAAGTGTCACTCATTCATTCCAGTTAAACTTAGCTTTGCATTTAGGATAAACATTGTATATTTGGTCTTGTTTTAAGTTTGTTTCAGCTATCTACTAAGAGTAGGAGGTTATATAATATTGGAATAACACCAAATCTTATTGGTCACAAGATGTCAAAGTATACAAGCTTGTGGTGGAAGATGACTGTTGGTAGAGATGAAATGGTGGAACTTGTGATTGACTCACATAATCGGTGGGTTGACTGATTTGCTCAGTTGGTGGGATGGCTGCTTACTCCGCCGTTTAAACTAGACTTGTCTGAATCCCACAAAAAATTATATTCCTAGAATCAATTGAAATAAATGAATCCCTGAAATGAATCTAAAGACAAGAATAAACAAAGCCTAAGCTTTTAGAGAAAGTTTCTCTTTCATTTTGCAAAAATTTCTATATAATTTACAAATGAGAATAATGAACTTTTATGGCTTTTACAAAAGATCTTTGCAAATAAATACACTTAAATGAAATTATATACATTTAAACAAAAGGAGAAAAATAAGATAAATCAAAGAAATGACTTTTTGCCACCAATTTTACTTTGGACTTGAATGAGAATCATTTGATTTTATGAAATTATGAAGACCTTTTTCTAATAATAATACGCATATTGAAGACATTTGATTTACTGATTTTTGATATTGTATCATTCTTTTCCTTTTCAAATGGTTTTGTCCTCAAAACTTAATTTTCTCTTTTTTTAAGCAAATATTATTTAGAAAGTAAATTAAACTTTTTTCTTTTATGTTTATTTTAAACAGAAAAAATTGAAATAAAAACATAAATAGAAACAGAGTTTTTTTATTTATTTTTTAATGAAAGAAACAAACTTCAATTGGACTTATTTTATGTGTTTTATGTGTTTGATAAAAAATCATGAATTAAAGAACAAAAACATAAAACTAAATTTTTTTATTTTAAAACAACCAAAATTTTTTTTTCTTTTAAATGAAAATCTTGATAAAATATGAAACAAAAATAAAACAGAAAAAAAGATAGAGGATCCGAACTTTTAGCTATGATATCAGATGATATAATATTGGAATCACACCAAATCTTGTTGGTCATAAGATATCAAAGTTTACAAGCTTGTGGCGGAAGATGACTGTTTGTAGAGGTGGAATGGTGGAACTTGTGATTGACTCACTCATTCGGTGGGTTTACTGATTCTCTCAGTCGGTGGATTGGCTGACTCACTTAGCCGTTGAAAATAGACTTGTCTGAATCACACAAGAATCCATAGAAACAAATGAATCCCTCAAATGAATTTAATAACAAGAATAAACAAAGCCTAAGCTTATAGAGAAAGTTTCTGTTTCAATTTCCAAATGTTTTAAATATTTTACAAATGAGAATAATGAATTTTTATAGCTCTTACAAAAGATCTTTACAAATAAATATATTCTTACAAAAGATCTTTACAAATAAATATATTTAAATGAAATTTTTTACATTTAAAGAAAAGGAGAAAAATAAGCTAAATCAAATAAATGTCTTCCTGCCTCCAATTTTGCTTTGGACTTGAATGAGAATCATTTGAGTTTTTGAAATTATGAAGACCAGATTCTAATAATAATACACATATTGAACACCAGATTCTAATAATATTTACTGATTTTTGATATTGTATCAGGAGGACTCTAGGAGGATGGTCGATCGAGTGGAGAAGGAAAACCACGCTGAAACCTTAGGAAAAGCTCGTCCATAACTCATACAGTGTAGGTGAAGCATGGAGAACACATTTTCCCTGCTCGGTGCAACTGGAGGTGGACGAAGGCCTTGCCCTTAGATTCAGACTCATAAGCCTTCACTAGAGTTGTATAGGATCCAGTGAGCTTTCCAATGGTGGTGTAGTTAATTCATTCAGACACGGGGTTCGAAAGTTACAGCGATTTCAAGAAGGCACAGTGGACAGCCCGTTTTGAAGCTGCACCGCCAAAGTGTACCGTGGTGATGTTAAGATTTTCAATCCCTAGATCAGTCCTAAAATACACATTTCATTGTAGTACCTGAGGTGTCAATCCACTTGGAAAGTTAATGACAATTAAGATGCAGAGAACTATGCTAAGCTAAGCTAATAAGGAAGGGGTTTGTTATCTACCAACCTAGTGACAAACAAAGAAGCAAAAAAAAAGCAAGCAAAGAGTAATAACAGCAATGAAAAACAGAGTAAAAGCTAAACTTCAAAGATTAAAAGATGGTTCAAGATCAAGGCAATCGTGGTAGGGTGATCCATGTTCATATCTAGGGTGATCAAAACAAGCAATTCTAAACATTCAATCTTGGATAAGGAACACTAACAAAGACTAATCCAATCTCTTGACACTAATCCCTTTGACTTATCACATTTCAAACCCATGGTTAGTGGTCTATCTATGGCAAGCAAGCATGAAAAACAAGTTCAATAAAACCAATTAGCATGCTAGACATCTAATCTCTTAGGCTAGATTTACTAATCTCTTATAAAATGGGTCAAACATCAATTCACATTCTCATGCATAATCAACATTTAAAGAAAATTTCCCACCAATGTGGTACGAAGCAATAAGCACATTCAAGCAAGAAATGATAGATGCAAAGACTCATGACTATTTAAACACCATTTTCAAGCATTAAACTTCATTCATGCATTTCATCAAACACTTAGTTTGCAAGTAAAAACCTATGATTAACTTCTCCAACAAAGAGGTACTAAGCATTAAGCACAATTATATATGAAAGGGAATGGAAGATCTAAGCCCTAATCACCCTAAACAATCACTAAAATCACTCCATCTACCCTAATCTCAAACCTAAAAGTTACTACTCACTAATCATGGTGAAAATCATCAAATCTATAAAGAAAAGATAGTAACTCATGATTAGGGAGACAAAAGATTAAGGAAAATGCAAAACAATTATGGAAATAAACCAAGATTAAAATACAAATTATTCAAAATCTAGAAAAGAAAGGAAGACCCGCTGGATAAAGAGATGTTCCCGAAAATTAGAGTATTTATATTGATCCTAGGGAAGGTGGCAGAGTTGTAATTAAATGGTCTTCGGACTGGGTCAACATCGAGCAAGCTCAGTCGATGTGGATGCTTGATGTGGATGACATCGAGCTGGCCTTGCTCGATGCTGAAGCTCGATGTGTTTCTTTGGAGTCTCGGGTTGCTTACATAGCGCGATGTTGTAGCTCGATGTCGGGTTGAGCTGTTCCACAAAAACTTCTGTAACATTCTAACTGGTTATGGGAATGACCTGAAATCAACTCCAGACGCAAGCTACCTCACGGTGATGCAACATTTATGAAGACTGCTGAAGCTGAATCGTGATGGAAATGCTTTGTCCGAGCCGGTTTTTCAGATGCAGTTTCTTGCTGCTTCAACATAGATTTCTTCCTTCTTGGATGGACTACATCGTGCGATGTGGCTTGTGCTGAGCTCGATGCCGATTCAAAATTCTACTTCCTTAGTTTATCTTGGTCCTCCTTGGCTGGGGCAACTCCCTGAATCATTCCCATGCTTCCTCCTTGTCTTTAATGGCTCCTTAGGTACCTAAAAACATCCTTTATGCAAAGCAAGTGCAAACTACAACCTAAATGTTTCATAAGTCTAAAAACAAAGGGAAATGGGACAAAATTAAAGGAAAATATGCAAGAGAAGACCAAAACACGAACTAAATGCAAGCCAAAATTATGCAAATACGAGAGATATCAACACCCCCACACCTGCCATTTGCTTGTGCTCAAGCAAACAAGAACAAATGAGAGAATGAGGTTTGAAGATGGGAGCTCAAAATTAGAGATGTCAATGGAAAAACTGATTCAGTTCCCAAGTTATAGGTTCTTAGATGGATAGAGATTTCTCCACTTCAAAAGCTTTAGCCATACCTATTATACCGAACAATGAATTCTAGCTTTCAAATCAACCAACTCTTTGACATTCATTAATTAGTAACCAATGGATCAAGTTTGTGCAAATCAAGAGAAAACATTTGGTCAAATGGACAAGGTTATGAGATGAAAATGATCTCATTCAAACAAAGGTTCAAAGAGCCAAGTTCTCCACAAGAGATAAACCATCCACAGCAGTATTGCGCATGAAATTTCCATTGGAAGTTGTGTCCAAGAGCATTCTGTACTTTTGTGTCACTCCTCTATATAAAGTAGACAGAAAGCTTTCATTTGTGAAGCCATGGTGTGGGCACTGAAAAGTGTAAGACTTGAACCGCTACCAAGCTTCAGCAAATGACTCATTCCCATGCTGAGTAAAACTGCTTATTGTGTTCCTGAGCTTTGCTGTTCTTGTTGAGCTAGAGAATTTGTTGAGGAATGCTGTCTTGCACTCATTCATGTAGAGATTGAACCTTGTAGAAGTGTCTTCTCCCACTGATGTGCTTTGTCACCTAAACTGAAAGGGAACAAGTGCAGCTTCAAAGCATTTTCAGAGACTCCTTGAATATTGGCCATACCACACACCTTATCAAACTGCTCAAGATGATCCAAAGGGTCTTGATTGGGCAGGCCATGGAATATGTTACCTTGCACCATGCTGATCAACCCAAGCTTGATCTCGAAGTGGTTTTGAAGTACAGCTGGAGCGTGAATGCCATTGTTGTGGTGAACATCATGTGCATCACAAGCTCATATTGGTCTTCCAGCTCTAGGTGCATGAACTGGTACTCAAAATCCCTGAACTCCAGCCGCTTGGTTCAACGATTCTGGTGCTTCATCGATGTATACTGCAGCTTGTTGAAGTGGTGCCTGTCCAACAACACCAACATGTGGTAACTGAGCTTCTGGCTCTGCCTTCCTCTGTTCTTCTATCTCCTGAACTCTCTGTCTTACAGCTCTTCTCCTATGAATGTTGTCAATGAAAGGAGTTAGATTTGATGAGCCTTTAAACCTCAAACTCGTACCAGTACCTGAAAAAAGAGAGCACAGAAAACAGAGCAAATTAGTAACTTTTCAAATAAAGAACCTAGTCTAACAGCAATGTTAAACTCAAACTACCCACAATGGCAACGGCGCCAATTTGAAACAGCAGTTTTTGGTATACTAGATCAAATATCCTGCTTCTTCTAATCAGTTGTAGAATAGAGATCAGGTATCAATCCAATTGTGGGAGATGAGTTGCAAACAATGCAGTAAGCTAAGCAAGATTGGGGTTTGATTATGTGAGAACAAGTCTAACAACCTAATGGTGCAATGAAAGAAAAGCATAAACTAGATGCAAGTGAACATAACTGAACAATGAATTTAAAGCAATGACTAAACAAGAATTTAAGCAAGAAATGACTACTAAATCAAGAACTAAGCAAGATGACTTTGAAGACAATTAATTAAAAGCAAGACTCAAAGTTCTAAGCAATTATGGGATTGTGGTTTTCAAGAGTGACAAGGGAATTTCTACTAAGGCACTCAACAAGCATTAACAAGCAAGCAATTCTCAACGTTATGCTCCTAGACAAGGTATCTAAAGGGAACAACTTGGCGTCAATAAGAAATTCATATTCAACAAGATTGAACTGTCAGACCCACTTGTGATGGCATATCCTTCAACCATGAGCATAAAGATCAGAACCATTTTAGCCTAAGAGATGCACCAATCAAGCAACTTCTCTCTCACCCAAGCAAGAATTCAGATCAACTAATCAATCTTGTGAACCAATAAGAACCTAAGCAGCTATACACCAATAAAGATTATGGATTTAAGCACAAATGCAACACCCTAACAAAGCTAAGCAATGAACAAGAATGAAGCAAAAGCAAGATCCTTCAATGCATACTATCGAACCATCAAGTCAAAATTTTCAAAACCAGCATTATCTAGCCCTAAGTGAATCATCTAGCAAGGTAAACTATCACTTTGATGTCACTGAACAAAGGAAACATAGACCAAGCTAGACTATCAAGCCAAATAAGCGAACTATACTTAGAGAAGAGATATAAAGACATCAAGTGAACCATATGCATCTATCAAACCATATTCAATCAAAAGAAGCAAGCTTTATCAACATTAATCACTTTGCAAGAGAAGAAGATAACAGAGAACCATTAAACAAGCCTAAGCACCCCTTCATCACATCTTAATCACGACTTTCCCTACTTAGAACCCTAAATCTAAGGAAGACTACTCACTAATCATGTTTAATCCCATTGATTTAGAGTTAAACATAAATAGATGAGTCTAAAATGCAAAAGATGATAAATCTAAGCTACCAAGATGCAAGAACAAAGATTAGAAGACAAGATTAAACCATAAAAATGCAAACTTTATTAAAGACAAAGATCCTTAAGGCAATAGCCCTTTAAGGTTTAGGAAAGGTTTTTGGTAAAGCTAAACTTAATTAAAAGTAAGACTTGATAAGGATAATGTTTTGTGACTTCCCTTTTATAGTAGGGAGCCAAAAGACGCATAAAAAACCTAAGAAGATAAGATAAGATTGACAAAAGTCAAATGGTCAACGCGGATGACTTGCATCGAGGTCGTACAGTCGATGTTCTGCTCAATGTACGACCTCGATATGGTCCTTGCAGCGTGTATCGACGTCCTTCCTCGATGCTGGTCCTCGATACAGACCAACGGCTTAAAATCCTCGTGCGGATCCTTCTCATATTTTCCTGCTGCTTGCATCGAGCACACTCCACGAGTGTTCTGCTCGATATGCGACCTCGATATGGACCAGACTTTGCAAGAACACTTTTGACATCTCCTTTGATCATGAGCTGCTTCCATCCCTTCGCCAGCTCCAAGAAACTCCAAAAACACCTGATAATCATTACAAACATGAACATGTATGCAAATGTATGTAATCCTAAGCTAAATGCATGCTATGTTGATTCAAAGTGAAAATGATACCTAAATGCTGAACTATAATGCCAAAACAGAAGAAAAGATGCTTGCAATGCATATTGAAATTATCTAAAATAGCAAGCTATCATTCAAATGTTTAACAATGTTCTCACATCTATGAAACAACCTAGGGTTTCGAAATCTAGATGATTAGTCTCAGAAATCGATATGAATGCAAGCACAGATGAATAACCAATGAATATCCTATCAATTTAGCGATTCTACAAACTCTTCATCAACCTTTGAATGATCCTAACATCACTAACATATTACTCAGATATGATTATGAAAATACAAAGCATAGCTCAATAAAACTACATTAAAAGAATAAAGTATAAGATAAAGGGGTACGAAATCTCCTCTAAAAAAGTACAGGATCTGTCTCCCCAAAAGCTCTAAATAAATCTCTCTCTAAAGCTCTATGAATTCAAAGATACAAGATAAAAATCAGCAATGGCTGAAAACCTAACATATACAAGCTAAAATACGAGCTCGGACACTTTTGTAAATAGTGGAACTTCAAGGCCAAAGATGTAATTTATTTTCCATCTTTTAATAAAAGTCACGACTCCTTCTTTGATGCGGGTGACGAGCGTTATCAATGCCATGTAACGCCTCTTGAGTTGCTAACTTCGGGGTTGATTCTTGCAATGATCCAAAAAGCTCCAAAACCTCCAATTGTGGTCCAGTCATGTTATAACCTGCAAAGACTCTAAAAAGACCAAAAAGACTCAATAAAAAGAACTTATACCATCGTTAAAAACTATGAAAACCATGATATATCACTAATGCAATGCCCGCCCGCACACATAAATTACACAGCCCCTTGTGTAATAAAAGCTTGAAAGAGGTGAATAAAACAAACTATAAATGATTGCGAAAGGATGTATAAAGAAATGAGTAAAGTTAGGTACCTTGGAAGAAGTTTTGGCAGTTAGGGTGTTGACATCGAGCTGGCATGGTCGATGTTGGAGTTTGATGTTATCCCTTAACTCTCGGGCTGATTACATTGTGCGATGTCCCTGCTCGATGTTGGCTCTGCTTTTCCTCTATTTTTCACATCGCTCGATGTTGTTGGTCGATGATGGGAACATCGAGCAGCTTTGGTCGATTCTGAAACTCGATATGTTTTGCTCAACTATCGGGCCGTTTACGTCGCTCGATGTGGTTGGTCGATGCTCTTCGGTTCTGCTAACAGAGAACTCCTCTTCTTGATGTTAATACTTGATGTCAGCCACATCGAACTTAGGCTGCTCGATGTCAGAGCTTAATGTCAGCTGGATTATGTGCAAATGTTCACCAATCTGACAAACAACCTGCTTTGAACACCACCTGCTTCTAGGATCAAAAGAGAGACAAGGATACAAGGATACCATGGGAATGCCTTCCAAGTTGATATATCATGGTTTTTATGGTTTTTAACCATGATATAAGTCCTTTTTATTGAGTCTTTTTGGTCTTTATAGTGTCCTAGTAGAGTTTTTGCAGGCTGTAGCATGTCTGGAGCATAATTAGAGGAGATATTGAAGCTTTTTGGAGCATTGCAAGATGAAGCCAAGAAGTGTGGAACCCGGATGGCGATTGATGGCTTGGGTGACACTCGTCACCCGTAGAGGAAGGAGTCACGGCCTTGTTTTTAAAATATGGAAAATAATTTGTTGAATTTTCCCAGAAGTTCCAGTATTTGCAAGAACACCCCAGTTCCTGTTTTAACTTGTATATATTAGGTTTTCAGCCATTGTTGGCTTTCATCTTAGAGCTGTCTGTTATGCCAACATTGTCTGCTTGAACCTTCCTGGAAATAGAAGAGCGGGCTTGTATGGTGTGTAAAGATATGGCTTCTTTTCTTTAATCAACAGCCTGAGTGTCTCCCCTACACTTAAAGTTTCAATTTCTTCATTGAGGAAATCTGTCTTGGTAGAAGATTGAAGTGGAGGATTATCATCATCAGAAAAAAGGCTCTCCAACTCAGCAAGTTCAGCAGTAAAATTAACATTGCAAGGTAAATCTTCACAAGAGATGGCGTCGCATAATTCCCTTGGATTAGCTTCAGGTTTTCCAGGAAGTTGGCCTTATGTTTTTGAACTTGAAGCTATACCAATGTTGTTCTCTAAGGTTTTGACTCAAGAGTTCAAACCCTCAATCTTAGAAGATAGCTCAGTGTATTGGTTGTCCATCTTGTTGTGGACTTTTGCAAACTTCTTAACAAGCTCCATAGTTGTTGTACCTGCCCTTGGAAAAGCTGATGGAATATCCCTTTGAATTCAGAATCAGGGGCAGTGAAAGTGGAAGATTGTCCTTGTGGCGCAAAACCAGGAGGAGCAAAGGATGGTTTTTGTTGAAAGGTTGTCCCTTGGAAGTTATTTCCTTGGGGTCTTAGGACAAAACATTGCTGTTGAGGGAAGTTACCAAAGGGCTTCTGTTGGAAGTTGTTCCAGGTGGATAGACCTGGTCTTCGGGATTAGCAACATTGTTGCTCCTGTAGGAAAAGTTTGGGTTCCTGAAATTGTTGTAGCCACCTTGACCACCGAAGTAGTTAACCTCTTCATGCTGAACTTCCTCTTCTTCTTGGTTCTGCAGAAACTCACCAACAAAGTGGACCTTTGTAGTTGAACCTGAAGCAGCTTATCAAGCTTCTCATTGAGAGGTTTAATCTCCTTCCTGTTGTACTCAAACTCTTCTTTTGAATTCCTTGGAGTTCAGTCAAAATCATTTCCATATTGGACATCACTTTGGCCAAAATCTCAACCAGCTCCATACCTTCTTCTACCTCCTTCCCATGGATGTTTCCATTGCTAGCAGTCTCTAGCAGCATCCTTATCTTAGGGAGGACGCTCCTGTGAAGCCATGGTGAGGACACCTTTTGAATCTTTCCCATGCTTTATAAAAACTCTCATGTGATCCTTGAACAAACCTTGAAATAAGGTTTTTCAATCTTGCGGTTCTGAAGTAGAGAAGAACTTAGCCATGAATGCCAGCTTGCATTGGTCCCAAGAGGTAATAGAGCCCTCAGGTAATGTCTTCTCCCATAGATGAGCATTGTTTCCCAAAGAGAATGGGAATAGCTTAAGCTTGAAACCATCTTCAGATACACCATTTATCTTTGTCATGGAGTATATCCTATCAAAATGATCAAGGTAGTCCAAAGGATCCTCCAAAGGTAAACCAAAGGTAATTCTTTGCACTATAGAATTCAGGCTTCCCTTTACCTCAAAATTATTGTTTGCCACAGAAAGAAGGACAATACCATGTCTTGTACCATGTGTGTTAGGGGCATCTCCTGCGCCAATCATTCTTGCTGGTCTTGGAGGGTGGACAGAAACTCTTCCCATTGGTCCTTCTACTCCTTGCAGACCTTGTGCACCTTTATTTCCTTGTTAACATTGAGCATTCATGGCGGCATATGGGTCATTAATGATGATGTTCCTTGCTCTGTTCCTTCTCCCAACTCTATCAATGTTGTCCAACAGAGGTACTAGATGATCAGAACCTTGAGACCTCAAGTGCATACACCTGAAATGTTAAAGACCAAAACAAGCAATTAAACAAAATAGAATAAAGCTTAGTCTCACATAAATCACAATCTAATGATCAAATAATCCCCAAAGGGCAACAGCGCCAAATTGATACAGGAGTTTTTTCACTCTTCCGACTCAATTCCTCAAGTCCTATTGATACGATCGTCCCAGGGAAGTCGTCACTCTTAAATTGGTGAATGGATGGATATTGGATAAGCTTTAGAACAATGAAGCAATGAACTCTGATATATCATGGTTTTTATTGTTTTTAACCATGATATAAGTCCTTTTTGTTGAGTCTTTTTGGTCATTTTAAAGTTCTAGAAGAGTCTTTGCAGGTTATAGCATATCTTGAGCATAATTGGAGATATTGGAACCTTTTGGAGCATTCTGAGTTGAAGCCACGAAGTACCAAGCTCGAAGAAGGAAGTATCCCATATGGTGACGCTCGTCACTACCCTTGGTGACGCTTGTCACCCATCAGGGAAGGAGCGTGGCTGTTTATTAAAAGATGGAGCAATATTTGCAGAATTGGCCCAGAAGTTCTATTATTTATAAGAAGACCCCAGATCCTGTTTAGCCTCTATTTATTAGGTTTTTCAGTCATTGTTGGCTATTATTTTAGTTTTTGAGAATTCAGAGAGCTTAGAGAGAGATTTATTCAGAGCTTTTTGGGGAGACAAATCCTGTACTCTTTCGAGAAGATTCCGAACCCCTCTATTCTTTTACTTTTTCTCTTAATGCAATATTATTTAGTTATGTTTTGTGATTCCATAATAATGTCTGAGTAATTTGCTAGTTAAATTAGGGATTTTCAAGGGTCGATGTAGAGATTGTAGAATCGCTATCTGTTAGGAATATCTTATGGTTTTTCATCTCTGCTTGCTTAAAAATCGAATTTCTGAGACACATCATCTAGAAATCCGAAATTCATAGGTTGTTAAATATATGTGAGAGCATTATTCATAACCTGAACTAGTATTTTACGAGCAAAACAACTTAGTGCAAAGAGATTTGGCTTAGGAGTTTTGTAAACAATTGAATCTGATCATTCCTGCATGCTTAGGTTGTTAGGGTTTGCAAAGAGATTTGAAACTCTGTGATTTAGGCATAGATAACTTCTGCAATTAGAATTGATTAGTTATATATCAGTGATTCATATTTAAAACGGTTCTTAATCATTCCTGATTTCCTGCATTCTATATTTTTGAATTCAACCTGCGAACTGTCCTGACTTAACGCTTTTAGTCTTCTGAAACTTAGATCATCTTCCAAAAATTATTTGCTTACTTTTATTTATTCATTCACATTACATACATTATATCTTGCTTAGCTTAATCTGAACCTACATTTGATGGTGTAGTCTGCATTACTCCTTTGGGATTCGATACCCCTTGTACTGCAACTGCTTTTGCTGTGCACTTGCAGTAGTTTTATTTGGGTAAAACATGAGCCCTATCAAGTTTTTGGCGCCGTTTCCGGGGAGTAATAGCTGCCTATCATTTTCTAATATTAGGATTTTGTCTAAGTTTTAATTTGCTCACTAACTTTTTGCTACTTTTCTTTGTTCCTATTTCAGGTGTATGCCTAATCGCAGTACCAGAAGCAACAAAGAGAAGGTGCTTGTGACTTTGAGCATCGACAAACTTGCTAGGTTGGAGAGAACTAACAGGAAAGCTAAGAATAAATCTACAATGGTCGCTCCACTTATCTTGGTTGAAGATGTAGAAGGTCACTTAGTTGACAGAGAAGTAAACAGGAGAAACGAAGAGGGGCAGAGAATTGATCAAGTGGGGAATGTCATTGTTGAACAGCAGGTTCAACAAGTGGATGAGAACGTGGGAGTCCCTACTGCTGCCAATAAAGCTGCTTGGCGTTTTGTTCAGAGGACTCTGGGTGACTACAACAGACCTGATCAGTTCTATGCCAACAGAGCTGCAATCCGACCTCCTGCCTTCCAGAGGAACGATTTAGAGGTTAAACCTGTCTACTATCAGCTGGTTGACCAGCTTCCATTCCATGGCTTACCTCATGAGCATCCTATGGATCACATAGAGAGGTTTGAGGATCTAGCTTCCAGTGTCAAAGCTAATGGGGTTAGCAAGGAATTTCTGTTCTGCAAGCTTTTCCCTTACTCTCTTGAAGGAGAAGCTGCATATTGGCTGAAGCAACTGGAACCTGCTTCATTGACCACTTGGGAAGACACTAAGAATGCCTTTCTGAATAACTTCTATGATGATTCAAGATCAGAGGACATGAGGACGAAAATTGCATCCTTTACACAAGGCCCTACTGAAGCTTTTAAGGCTTTTTGGATCAGGTTCAAGTCTTATTAAAGGGACTGTCCTCATCATGGCTTTAGTCAGGTGCAATTACATGGGATTTTTTTCAGGGGCATTGACTGAAAGTATCAGATGGTGCTGGATACAGCAAGTACAGGAAACTTCAACACCAACAAACCAAAGGAGGCGATCAGACTGATTGAGAATTTGGTCTGCAGCAACAGCACTAAGCTGGATGATATGCACAGCCTTTTGGTGGGAAAGAAGTCAGTACACTTTGCTGCAGAAGCGGAAACTTTCGAAGCTCCAGAGGAGGTTGAACAGGAGGATGTAAATTTCATCAATTCTGGTGGTTTTCGGGGTCAAAGGTATGGGAATCAGCAGTGGAATAGAGGCTACAACAACAACAACCAGAAGAACACCTTTACAGGAGGAAAGAGCACGCCTGGTTTCATTCCTAAGCCCCCATTCCAGAAGACAGAGTACCAGAAGCCATTCCAGAATAGTGGAGATTACAGAAACTATGGTTCTTCTTCCTATCAACCAGCACCTCCACAAGGGAACAAAATGGAAGCAATGCTAGAACAGATCTTGGAAGGACAACAGAAGCTTACAGTAGACTTCAATGGCAAGATAGATTCACTCTATCAGGATTTGAATGGAAAAATTGAGAGTCTGAACTCTCATATGAAGAAGCTTGATGTCCAAGTTACCCAAACTACAGGAGCTGTTCAGAGGCAAGAAGGATTTCTTCCAGGAAGAACTGATGCTAATCCGAAACACCATGTGAATGCCATCACATTGAGGAGTGGAAAGAACCTGTAACCAGTGTTGCAGATGGATTTAACCTCAAGGAATTTTGTGGGTATTGAAGAGTATGAAGATGAAGAATTATCTGCTGAAGACCCACCGGTGACGCTCGTCACCAATGATGGGTGTCGCTCGTCACCCATCGAGAATAACCCCGACCACTGCTCTTCACAAGTTCGTGACGACCGTCACCAGGAGGGTGACGCTTGTCACCCAATTCGAATGATCGACCCCGACTTGTCCAAAGTGAGTGACGCTCGTCACCATCCCAGTGACGCTCGTCACCAGACGCCACATACTGCAGTTTCGTCTAAGACTTCAGATAAAGCTAAGGAGACCGTGTATAAGCCCAAGATACACTATCCTAAGCATCCTAAGAAGTCTAAGCAAGAGCTTGAAGATGCAAGATGCAAGGCTATCATGGACATATTGGTTATTGAGATCCCATTGATTGATGCTGTAAGGATCACTCCTGTTATAAGGAGGTATGTGAATAAGATGGTGACCAATAACTTGAGTCTAGAGGCTGGGGCTATGTTGATCAATGAGCAGGTCAATGCAGTGATTCAGAACAGAGTTCCAGAGAAGCTTTCAGACCGAGGAAACTTTGTTTTAGACTGCACAATCTTCAATGACAAGTTTGAGAGGTCATTGTGTGATCTTGGTTCTAGTGTGAACCTAATGCCTCATTCTGTTGCCAAGAGCTTGGGGATGACCGATTTTAAGGCTACAAGGATATCTCTTGTCCTAGCTGATAGATCAGTCAGAGTTCCTGAAGGAGTGATAGAGGATTTTCCTATCAAAGTAGGAGATTGTATGATTCCTACTGATTTTGTGGTTCTGGAATATGGAGAAGAACCCAAAGACCCCTTGATTCTTGGCAGACCCTTCTTAGCTACTGCAGGAGCTATCATTGATGTAAGGAAGGGTAGAATAGAGATAAATGTTGGTGATTTAGTGATGAAATTCGAAATGGACAAGCTGATGATGAGGCCAACCATAGATGGACATACTTTTTATATGGATGTTCTCACAAACATTGCTGATCAGATCTTCCATTAGATGAGTTCAGAGGACCCCTTGGAAAGGGCATTGACCACTTCTACGGCAGAATATGAGCATTTAGATGCTGCTGCAACAGGCTACACAAACATGATGGATGCTACTGCACAAGTGATGCAGCTGGTTGCACAGGATGAGCTTGTCTCCATATCTGCGAAAGCTGCTACAATGGGTGATTGGTCTGCAGCAAAAACACCAAAAGTTGAGCTTAAACAGCTCCCTGCAGGGCTAAGGTACGCATTTCTTGGAGAAAACTCCACCTCTCCTGTTATTGTTAATGCTTCATTGAACAATGCAGAGCTCACCTTTTTGCTAAGTAAGCTGCGAAAATTTCGCAAAGCTCTTGGCTACTCTCTTGATGATATTTCAGGTATCTCTCCAGACTTGTGCATGCAAAGGAATACTTGGAGGGTGAGTCAAAATCAACAGTTGAGCACCAGAGGAGGCTGAATCCAAATCTGCAGGATGTGGTCAAGAAAGAGATCATGAGGTTGTTGCAGGCTGGTATCATCTATTTTATATCAGACAGTGCTTGGATGAGTCCAGTGCACGTGGTGCCTAAGAAAGGAGGTGTCACAGTGGTGAAGAATGACAAGGATGAGCTGATTCCAACCAGGACTGTGACAGGACACAGGATGTGCATTGACTACAAGAAACTGAATGCAGCAACAAGGAAAGATCATTTTTCTCTGCCTTTCATCGATCAGATGCTGGAGAGGCTGGCGAATCACAAGTATTACTGCTTCCTTGATGGGTATTCATGCTTCTTTCATATACCAATCCATCCAGATGATAAGGAAAACACTACTTTTACCTGTCCTTATGGCACTTTTGCATATCGCAGAATGCCTTTTGGGCTGTGTAATGCTCCTGCAACCTTCCAGAGATGCATGATGTCGATCTTCATAGACATGATAGAGAAGTTTATGGAGGTTTTCATGGATGACTTCTCTGTTTATGGGTCCTCTTTCAAGAGCTGCTTGGATAATTTGTGTGCAGTTCTGCAGAGATGTGAAGAGAAGCACTTGGTTTTGAACTGGGAGAAGTGCCATTTTACGGTTCAGGATGGGATTATGCTTGGTCATAGAGTCTCAGGAGATGGTATAGAGGTGGATAGAGCGAAAATTGAGGTAATGACAAGTCTGCAAGCACCTGAGATAGCACGTCCCCTTACTGCTCTCCTCTGCCTTTGAACAGATCAAGCAAGCTTTGGTTACAGCTCCTGTTGTGCAGCCTCCAGATTGGGACTTACCTTTTGAGGTAATGTGTGATGCCAGCGATTTTGCAGTTGGAGCAGTGCTGGAACAAAGGAAAGACAAGAAACTCAACGCCATCTACTATGCAAGTAGGACTTTGGATGATGCTCAGAAGAAATATGCAACAACTGAGAAAGAATTGTTAGCTGTTGTGATTGTTTTTGAGAAATTCAGGCAGTATCTTGTTGGCTCCAAAGTCGTGGTTCATACTGACCATTCAGCACTGAAGTATCTAATGCATAAGAAGGATGCAAAGCCAAGGCTGTTGAGATGGATTCTGCTTCTTCAGGAGTTTGACATTGAAGTGAAAGACAAGAAAGGTGTTGAGAATGGTGTTGCTGATCATCTATCCCGGATTCAGGTCGAAGACAGTGTCCCAATCAATGATTTCTTGCCTGAAGAGAATGTTTACTTGTTGGAAACAAGAGAACAGGAGGAAAGTATTGAAAACCTGCAGTTTTCACGAAACTGCAGGGGAGTGACGAGCGACACCAGGAGGGTGACGCTCGTCACCAACCCAGAACAGTCGCGACCAAGCTGTACGAAGAAAGTGACGCTCATCACTAATACTGGTGAGGCTCGTCACCAATCTCTGCACTTTTCTGTGATTTGTGCAAGCTTGGGGATGGCTTTTGAAGAGCCTGTTTATGCTTTGAATGATCCAAAGAGGCCCTGGTATGCTGATATTGCAAACTACCTTGCTGCAGAGGATGAACCACATGACTTCAAGGGCTATGCTAAAAAGAAGTTCTTAAGAGAGCTTAGGAGATTCTTTTGGGATGAGCCATACCTATACAAGCATTGTGCTGATGGGATTTACAGAAGATGCATAGCAGAAGAAGAAGTGCAAGACGTTCTCTTTCACTGTCATGGATCAGACTATGCTGGACACTTTGCTACATTCAAGACAGTCTCTAAGGTATTGCAAGCTGGATTTTGGTGGCCTACTATGTTCAGAGACGCCCAGGCCTTCATTACAAGCTGTGACACTTGTCAGAGAAGAGAAAAAATCAGCAGGAGACATGAGATGCCACAGCACGTCATTCTAGAAGTTGAAGTCTTTGATTGTTGGGGTATTGACTTCATGAGACCTTTTCCCTCATCTTATGGGAATAGATACATTCTGGTTGCTGTTGATTATGTATCGAAGTGGGTAGAGGCGTTGGCTACTCCTATTAATGATGCTGCAGTGGTTTTGAAGTTGTTTAAGACCATTATCTTTCCCAGATTTGGTGTCCCGCGGATTGTCATAAGTGATGGTGGTTCTCACTTTGTCAATATGGTTTTTGACAAGCTGTTGAAGAAGTATGGTGTACAGCACAGAGTAGCCATGCCCTACCACCCCCAAACCAGTGGACAAGTTGAGGTTTCCAACAGGCAGATCAAGCAAATTCTAGAAAAGACAGTTGGGAAGATAAGGGAAGATTGGTCTGCAAAGCTGGATGATGCATTATGGGCTTACATGACTGCATACAAAACGCCACTTGGGACTACACCATTCTATCTTCTCTATGGCAAGGCGTGCCATCTACCAGTAGAGTTGGAGTTCAAAGCATAATGGACCATCAAGAAGCTGAACTTCAATCTGAAGCCTGCTGCAGAGAGGCGTTTGATTCAGCTCAATGAACTGGATGAGATCAGATATCTGGCCTATGAAAACTCCAAGTTATACAAGGAGAGGACAAAGGCATATCATGATAAAAAGATCATCTCCAGACATTTCGAGCCCAATGACCAGGTATTACTTTACAACTCTCGCTTACAGCTTTTTCCTGGTAAATTGCGTTCTCGATGGTCAGGTCCTTTCACTGTCAAAGAAGCTCGCCCACATGGTGCAATTGTCTTGATTAAATCCAAAGGAGAGGAGTTCACTGTCAATGGACAAAGGGTGAAGCATTACTGGGCACAAGCAGAGATTCCAGCAGGACATATTGGGTCTCTGGATGATGCACCAGCTGTCTAAACAGTCAACAAAAGTCCAACTAATGACTTTAAACAAGCGCTAGTGGGAGGCAACCCACTGGTAAGTTGTAAATATGGTACTTAGTTTTTATTTTTCGTGCTTAGGATTACTATTTAGATTATTCACTTAAAAAAAAAAAAAAAAAAAAAACTCGACCAACAAAAAAACGGGTGACGCTCGTCACCCGTCCACGATCTATGTACGACTCTTATTCTTTTCTTCTCCTTCCTCGCCACAACCTGCAAACTCTCGAACACTTAGAAATTTTTTTAGAGATTCTTAACTTTAGATTTTCTAAACCAAATTGAGTGATTCAAAAGCCTAATCTGTGTTGATTTTGGCCCTCTTTCACAATCTCAAATCGGTTTTTAAGATCTGCAAGGTATGTGTTCGGAATCCCCAATTTTTAGTCTGCCATAGGTTTGGTATAATCCGATTTTTGACTTGATTAGCTTGCTTTAACTGTTGAATCATAGTTAGTTAGGTTGTATTAGAGGACTGGAACCATCTATGTGAGATTTTATTGGTCGATTTGCAAGTTTTGAATTTTCGAGTTCATGATGAATTTTGCAAAAATCTGGAAATTTTGGGTGATTTGGGTTGAACTGATGCTTGAATTGTGTTCCTGGTAGTGCTGTAGTTGATCGCCATCAGTTATTTTACCTTGATTAATTGATTTTTCGAATTTTGAAAAATTTGCTAATTTTGGTGATGTTTTTGGTCGATTTTGAAATTGAATTTTTAGATGCCTAGACAGTAGAAACGACCAAGGCAAAGCTCGTCTTCAAGTACTGCAGCAGGATCTACAGATTCATTCAGCCAATACCCGGTTATCAGGCCCCCATGGCCCAAGCAAGAAGATCGGAAAATAGCCTCAGGAGTGGCTTGGGCAGGAACTCTGAGACAGGAAATATCACGAGACACTTGCATATTCTGTAATATCCAGGAGGAATGTGATGAGTATGACACGCTGTTCTACAATGCGTGGCAGGGAGTGAAGATTGTTCCCACACGGTTCGCGGATTCTACTGTTCTGCAGAAGATGGGGATCTTCGAGGAGGTTGTTCAGATTATGGAGAGCATTGGGATGGGCACTTTTCCATTCCTGCAGTATGATCTCTACCCAGATTTGGTCCGCCAGTTTCTCTCTACTGTCCGCGTCTACTACGCGAATGAGCTGGCGAAGCGTGCGCAGGAAGGCACGATGACAATTCTGATCCGAGGGGTTCGATACAGGATCAGTTTGATGGAGCTTTGTGGGATCTATGGCATCTCTGACCATCCCACATGCGTTCTCCTTCCCTCTCAGTGGACTCATATGCGGACATTCTGGTCCAAGTTCGGGAATGGAGTCTATGCCAGCAAGACTAGCATGCAGACAGAGGTTCGCCATCCTGTCTTGAGGTACATTTTGCGCCTCTTTGGCCATACCATTTTGTGCAAGTCTGCGCCTAGCAAGACTCGGGTTAGTGAGCTGATTCTCCTCTACTACAGACTATATGAGATGCTTGATGATGTGATCCCTATCGATAGCTTGGTTCGCGCCAACTTAGGCGCTGTTTTCGCTGAGCATCTGGTCTCCTTGAAGACCAAACCGTTCACCAGTCCGGGGGAGAAGACCGAGAGTGTTAGCAGCCTTACACTTATCTTCCATCATTTCCAGATCGATATCACTCCCTGCAGTCTACTCAGTACCAGATCACTCATGGATGACCAGTATCTGCGCTATGTCACTTGACTCAAGGTTGGAGTTGTCTGGACTTTCACTACTACTTCTGAAGAGTATGTTGGCATTAAGTTCCACGCAAGCTTTTCTTCATGCCAGAGCGGACTCTGCTGCGCTCTTTAGCTATGCGCCCTGCTAGAGCTGCTACAGCTGGTGTTTCATCTTTTACTGCAGCTGCTGATGATGCTGGACCTTCTACACGCCAGAGTACCTCCTCTACTGCTTTTCAGGAGTATGTTGCTACACTTAGCAACTGTGGTTGTGTCCGCCCCCATTACACCACTGAGCCTTGCGAGGATGAGGACTGAGGCTCTACTATCCGGTTACTTGTTTCTTTTTCTCTTTTATTTTTATTTCTCTTCAGTCATTTTTATGTTTTCTTTGAGTTAGTTGTCAGTTTCTTTTATGATGTTTTGGGAGATTGTTGAGCCAGGTTCTTATTTCTATGTTTGGATGTTGTTAATTGTGTTTTTGAGTGCTCAAAAAGTCTAAATTTAGAGTACACATGACAACACTTCGTTAATTAACATCTAACTTGACAATTGGGCAATACTGGTCGTGGTGACGCGCGTCACGCGAGGTACCACTTTTCTGACTTGGTTTTTCGACTTCTCATTCATTTTTCTGACCAACTCTTGGCTTAATAACACTGGGTACAGTGTTCTTTAAGTCTGGAGGATATGGTTACTGACGTTGTGTGCTTTGTGTCATATTTATAGAGTATTAAAGTTGAGTCAAAAACCTGTTTTATAGAGTCAAAATTTTAAAACTGTCAGTTTTTCGTGGAACTAACCATATGACGTTTTCGCATATAAGAACCATTGCCACAGTAGTTGATTACAAGTGTTACTAAGTTGAAAGTCATAAGTAGATCAGTCTAGCAATGAATGTTTAGGTTCTTAGAGAATCTGGAAAATATGCTGTTAGCTCCACCTTAATGAACTTTAAACTTCTTATCTTGGTGATTGATTCATATTGATCTTGATTCTCTCTGTCAACACTGGCAATAAGGTTAAGATACAATCTCTCTTTGATCTTCCCTGATGTAGTTTTAAAAAAAGTTTAAGTCCAAAGTATGGTGCATTCATGACCCTGTCTCATCACAAGGAACAACAGTAGTGAAGACACTCAAGAACTTGTCTCCTCACAAGGAACACAAGTATTGAGTAGCACCATATCTTAGACTATAAAAGTTGAGAAAAAGAAGTGAAAAATCGAAAATATGCAAAGGAAAAGATTAATGGAAGAGAAAATAGGAGAGCTGTGTTGAGATTTGTTCAGTTGTTTAGGAAGGGAAAAGAATCTGTAAGTGATTAAGATGATAAAACCTTTATGAGATATCACACTTAGATTAAAAAAATAAGGAGTTAGCAGTAGAAATTTTGGATTTCTTGAAGGGATTTGGACTGGATTTGAGAGATTTGCTAAGCTTGTGATGATTAGATTGAAATTTGATCTTGTGTTGACCCTGTGGTATGTGGATTCGAAAGTTCAAACTAGTGTTGTGTTCCTGATGACTGACTGACTGTTTCTTGTTTTCAACCCTCGACCCTGTTCTTTGTCTGATGTTTGCTTGAGGGCAAGCAAAAGCTAAGTCTGGGGGAGTTGATATATCATGGTTTTTATGGTTTTAAACCATGATAAAAGTCTTTTTTGTTGAGTCTTTTTGGTATTTTTTGAGTCCTAGAAGAGTCTTTGCAGGTTATAGCATGTCTGGAGCATAATTGGAGATATTGGAACCTTTTGGAACATTCTAAGTTGAAGCCGCAAAGTACCAAGCTCGAAGCAGGAAGTATCCCATATGGTGATGCTCGTCACCAGCCTTGGTGATGCTCGTCGCCCATCAAGGAAGGAACGTGGCTGTTTATTAAAAGATTGAGCAATATTTGCAGAATTGGCTCAGAAGTTTAATTATTTACAAGAAGATCCCAAATCGTGTTTAGTCTTTATTTATTAGGTTTTTCAGCCATTGTTGGCTATTATCTTAGTTTTTGAGAATTCAGAGAGCTTAGAGAGAGAATTATTCAGAGCTTTTTGGGGAGACAAATCCTGTACTCTTTTGAGAAGATTCTGAACCCCTCTATTCTTTTACTCTTTCTCTTAATGCAATATTATTCAGTTATGTTTTGTGATTCCATAATCATGTCTGAGTAATCTGCTAGTTAAGTTAGCGCTTTTCAAGGGTTGATGAAGAGATTGTAGTATCGGTATCTGTTAGGAATATCTTATGGTTTTTCATCTCTGCTTGCTTTAAAATCGAATTTCTGAGACACATCATCTAGAAATCCAAAATTCATAGGTTGTTAAATATATGTGAGAGCATTATTCATAACCTGAACTAGTATTTGACGAGCAAAACAACTTAGTGCAAAGGGATTTGGCTTAGGAGTTTTGTAAACAATTGAATCTGATCATTCCTGCATTCTTAGGTTCTTAGGGTTTGCAAAGAAATTTGAAACTCTGTGATTTAGGCATAGATAACTTCTGCAATGAGAACTGATTAGTTATACATCAGTGATTCATGTTTAAAACGGTTCTTAATCAATCCTGATTTCCAGTATTCTACATTCTTGGATTCAACCTGCGAACTGTCCTGACTTAACGCTTTTAGTCTTCTGAAACTTAGATCATCTTCTAAAAATCGTTTGCTTACTTTTATTTATTCATTCGCATTACATACATTATATCTTGCTTAACTTAATCCGAACCTACATTCGATAGTGTAGTCTGCATTACTCCTTTGGGATTTGATACCCCTTGTACTACAACTGCTTTTGGTGTGCCCTATCAAACTGCAAAGCACAAGGAAATGATGGATCGAAAGGTGGCACAAAATCTGTGGAATGACTTCTGATTTACCCCAACTTGGGTTCCTTAGATATGACAAACCAAGACAAACTCAAGGTCTATTGAATGGATATGATGCACCAAATAGTCTCTTAATCCCTCGGTTATGACACATCAAGTTCACCATTTGCACTTTTGGGCTTAGTAGCTTTATGATCAATTTGCCTCATTAAAACCTTACCTAGAAAACCCAGTGCAACTAAACCAAGGATAAGGAAAAAGAGTACAAATGATCACAAACCCATTAGAGATCTTCTTGGACTTGAATCATCATTAGGACTTATTAAGTTGAGTCTTTTTCATTACAATCCCAGTTCTCTTTTGATGTGAACATTTGGTTATTTAAACCTTCAATTCCTTGTATGAACTTCTTAGCTCTTGCTCGAGTCATAGGTCCAACTGGTAAAGCTAGGTCTTCTTTAGCTTCAAGATCAGGTTCAAGCTCGGCTACAAGCTCAGTCTCCTTGGTGCTATCCATGATCACATCTCATGTGATCATGTCATTGTAGCATTTGAGGTGTCAATCCAATTAAAGATGTGATACATTGAAAAAACATGAATTCTAATGAGCTAAGCTGATCAAGAAATGTTGTAGGAGTGTTTAACAACCTAATGATCAATCAACCAAATAAAAGAAAGCATTGAACTAGATTGAAGGACAAGTAACTAAACCATTCAAACACAAGAAATAGAGTAAAAACAGGGCAATTCGAAATTAAACAAGCAGGAATCTTCGGATGGGGTTTTTGATTCAATGGTTAAACAGCAGTCGATTTTTGATGTACAAACTAAACCAATAAGGTTAATCCTTCAGCATAGAACTGTAAACAAGCAGATCAATTGATTCCCTTCACAAAGATCCCTTTACTAACAACTTAATCAAGATCTAATTCCCATTAGTGCTCAATCAATCAACAAACATAAAGAAACAGTTCTATCTAGCCAAAATAGTTCGTTGTCAACCATTCTCATATGTTAGACAAGTAAATCTCTTAAGTGATTGGTTCAGGCATTTCATCAAACACTTTTTGTGCAAAGAAAGCCTAAATTCGAAATCCAAGTGATCAACAAAGATTAAGTATGAAGAACATCAAATAAGATAGGATCTTTCAATATTGAGAAATACACATCAAGGATCAACCACTAAATCACCATGGATCTAACTCATCCTAAGAACCCTAAGAGAACTACTTAGAACACATAGTCAGAGCAATAAGATAAGAAACCATAATCAAAAGCAATACAAAGATGATCAAAATCTAGAAGTGTAAACGCTTAATTAAAACTAAAATTATGCTTACAAATCCTAAAATTTCTGGAAAAAATCTTAAGAACAAGCGAGAGAAAGAATGTTTAGATCTTAAAAGCATAAAAAGGATAAGATTAATTTTTGATAAGGTTTGTTTTAAATAGTCAAAAGATTAAGCCTTGGTCAATGGTTGAAACTCTGATGTTGACCAAAGATAAGACCAGGAAAAACCCAAAGGGAGGCGAGTTGGCCCGAGGAGTTTGGTCGATGCAGGTGGCCGGTGCGAACTCTTAAACTTTTGGTCCCTCTCGTACTGCGGTGTTTGGCCAGTGCATCTTCCCGGTGTGGTTCTCCAAAGTTGCTGGCCACCTTGTAGCGAGGTGTTTGGCTTGTGTATATGGCTGGTGCACTTCTCCGAACTTGTTGGCTTCTTCAATAAGAGGTGTTTGGCTGACGCAACTCCCCAGTGCGAGTATCCGCTTTTCTAAATAAATTTTCCTTTGAATCAACTTGTTCTTGCGAGTTCTAAGTTCTTCGTGGAGTCAATGTACTTATAAATTGTGTAGAGTCCTGAAGCCCATGCGAGGAATAGCCCTTGGGAACTAGAATCTTAAATCGTTACTTGTGGAATCAATCAACAAACTGGTTACATTCATCATTGATCAATAGATAGTACACACCAAAGATCAGACATATTCACAAGGAACAAAAGAGAATCACTCTCAAAGTTTAAAAGAAAAAGGGTTGTTTTATTTGAATGATCTGAAAGAATTTAAATAGAAAAGAACCTTGAGTATAAAAAGAGCTAAACTCGTGCTCAAAGCACAAAATATCAAAGAAAAGAAACAAAACTAAGTTCAATGACTCTTGAACTTCAAAACTTGAGCTAATATTGCACTTACTTTAAAGATCGAGTTGATAAGCATTATCATTGATCCGTTTGACTATCTTGAATAGACCATCAACTCTTGGCATGAGTTTTTACTTTCTTTATGCTGGAATCCTCACAAGCTCTCTGATATGCTCAAATTAACCCTTAGAGCTACTCTCTCAAATTAAGAGATCACTGTAGTACTTAGGGATCGAATCCACACAGACTTAAGAGTATTACTCAACAGACTTTAGATTCAAATAAAGCTAAGCAGTCAATAACAAATAAAACTAAATAGTAATTGAAAGTAACGAGATCAGGAGCGGATTATGAGTTCTTACAATCAATTGAGAGAAGGCGTTAGGCAATGGGAATTTGCAGGTTGATATAAATCGCAGACTGCGGACTGAAAGGATTATTTATTAAAACTGTTCTAGAACTCGAAAACCAATCGAATTCCGTCGTAGAGATTAACTATGATCAGATTCTAGAATTCCAAATTCCTTTGCAAATTCTAACGACCTAAGCAAGCATTATAGTTCAGGTTTGATATGTTCACAAAATCACTAATCAAAATTTGCAATCTGTTCTTTTGCTCATCTAAGATAGTTCTGGTGATTAACAATGTTTCCACATCTATTAAATAACCTAAGATCTGATTTCTAGGTGATCAATCTTAAGACAAGTGTTAAAGAAATCTAGATGAAGAACCAAATGATTTATCCCTTCAGTTTTATAGTTCTAACAATTCATTATCAACCTTTGAATAACCCAAAACCTAACTAGCAGATTACTCAGACATAGCATGTGAAAGATAAATCATGACTGAATAATATTGCAGTAAGAAGTAGAGTAAATGATGAAGGGGGTTCAAAATTCTTCTCTACAGAGTATGGATTTGTCTCCCCAAAAGCTCTCAATCAAATCTCTCTCTTAGGTCTCCATGAAAACAATATAATGGCCTAACAATGTCTTAGAAAACCTAAATACAGCTCTAAACACGACTGGGGCAAAAGTGCAAATA
The DNA here is from genome assembly GCA_911865555.2 of Thlaspi arvense. Taxonomy (NCBI): domain Eukaryota; kingdom Viridiplantae; phylum Streptophyta; class Magnoliopsida; order Brassicales; family Brassicaceae; genus Thlaspi; species Thlaspi arvense. Next base: position 22,518,731 of record OU466860.2, read on the forward strand.
GTGAGAAACTTCTGGGCCAAGTTGCAATTCTTCAAAAGAGTTTTTAATGCTCCTTCTCGCGACCACGATCGGTGTCGATCGACACGAAGTGGCTGGTGTCGATCGGTGTCGATCGACACGAAGTGGCTGGTGTCGATCGACACCCTGCTTCATAATGCTCTACGACTTGGTCTTTTCAGCATCAGTTTCAACATAGCACCAAAAGGCTCTAAAACTCATAGTTATGCTGTAAACGTACCTAGACCTGCAAAGACTCTAAAAGACTCGAAAAATACCCAAAAGACTCTATAAACAAGATTTATATCATGGTCAAAAACCAGTAAATTCCATGATATATCAACTCCCCCAGACTTAGCTTTTGCTTGCCCTCAAGCAAACATCAGACAAAGAACAGGGTCGAGGTTTGAAAACGGAAACAGTTAGCTAAACATCAGGAACACCACATTAGTTAACACTTTCGATCCACATACCACAGAGTCAACACAAGATCAAATTTCAGTCTAATCATCACAAGCTTAGAAAATCTCTCAAATCCAGTCCAAATTCCTTCAAGAAATCGAAAATCTCTTATGCTAACTCCTTATTTCTATCTAAGTGTGATATCTCATCAAGGTTTTATCATCTCAATCACTTATAGATTCTTTTTCTTTCCTAAATAACTTAACCAAGCAATCCCAACACAGCTCTCCTATTTTCTCTTCCCTTGATCTTTTCTATTTGATATTTTTTTTATTTTAAACTCTTTCTCATCATTTTTTTACAGTCTAAGATATGGTGCTACTCAATACTTGTGTTCATTGTGAGGAGGCCGGTTCTTGAGTTTGTTCATTACTGTTGTTCCTTGTCAGGAGACAGGGTCATGAATGCACCATTCTTTTGACTCAAACTTTTAAACCTATATCAGGGAAGATCAAAGAGAGGCTATGTCTTAACATATTTATCAGTGTTAGAAGAGAGAATCAAGATCAATGAAAATCAAGCACCAAGACAAGAAGTTTTAAGTTCATTAAGGTAGAGCTAACAGCAAATTTTCCAGATTCTCTAAGAACTTAAACCTTCATTGCTAGACTGATCTACCTATTACTTTCAACTTAGTAAGACTTGTAATCAACATTTGTGGCAATGGTTCTTATAAGCATTAATGTTTTGTGGTTAGTTCCAAGAAAAACTGGCAATTTCACAAAATTTGACTCAATAAAACAGGTTTTGACTCAACTTTGAGACTCTAAAAATCAAAAACAATGTACACAATGTCAGGAACGACCTCCTCCAGACTTAAAAAACACTGTCCCCAATGTTATTAAGCATGTAGTTGGTAAAGAGAAGCAATGAAACAGTTTGTACATGGATGAGAAAGTGGTACATGAGGCTGTGAGTGGTGTCGACCGACACCACATGGTTGGTGTCGATTGACACCACATGGTTGGTGCCGATCGACACCCTATCCGAAAACAGAATGGGATGATCCAAACATGTGTAATTGTTGCTAGTTAGATTGTTAGTTGTAGTTCTTCCAAGTCAAGGCTGTTAGGAACACTTAAGCAAACAATTTAAAGCAACAATATATTCCATAATCTCATAAGTTCAAACAAGTTTCAAAACATCATCAAAGCTGAAAAAATGACTCAAAACAAAGACATAAAAACTAACTCAAAGCAAATGAAAAAGAACAAAGGGATAAGAAAAGGTAACGAGGTAGATAGAGGAACTTGTCCACATCCTCATCGCGAGGAGGTGTAGAGGGTCGAACGCAGCCACAGTTCGACAACACCAAGATGGCGTTCCAGAGTGCCTGAACACTCTGGACCATGATCGCTGAAATGCGGCCTGCTCCATCGGGATGTCGGGAATGCCAGGGAGCGTGTGGCGACCAATGGGCTCGAGTGACGGGATGGACCTCCAGGAAGGCCCTCATCAGGTGCATCCTCATCAGCAGAAACAGCAGCTCGTGAAGATCCTCCTCTGCGTCTAGTCGCTGGCGCGGATCGCAGTAAACTAGCAGCGGGCTGAAAGCTGAGGAGGTCTGTCTGAAGTGTAGTCAGAGCATGCGGTGGTAGCGGAATCAGACATCGCTCACCAATGTGGCTGACAAAACTCCATAGCAGCTGATCTCCCGTGATCCAATGGGTCCTCCTCAAGTAGTCCATGTCCAGAAGGGGGCGCTCAGTCACAACTCTGCAGGTCGAAGTATCGATGCTGCAGTAGCGGAAGATGGGAGTGAGAAGACTACCAATAGTCTCGGGCTTTCTGCAAGCTCTTGTGAACGCCTTGGTCTTCAGTGTAGCCAAGTGATGGGGAAAGACTGCGCTCATATTGACATCACTGTTAACCGAATACTCCTCTGTAAGTACATCCTCAATGCCATAGTAGATGAGAGTCAGCTCAGAAACTCGCATCTTCCCGGGCTCAGACTTGCACAGAAATATAGTGGAAAATAGGCGAACAAGGATGCGCAACAGAGGATGGCGAACATCTGTCTGAGTGCACCTCTTAGAGTCGTACATCCCATTCCTGAAGTGGGATCAGAAACTCTGCATGTCAAGGGGAGAGAGACACCAGTGCGCGTCGTATCGAATCCATAGATGTGGCAGAAGGCGGGGAGATGAATCCTGTATCTGATACCTCGGATGATGAATGTGATAGTGCCCTTATCTGCCCTCTTGACAATCTCATTGGAGTAATAGACCCGCACTGTGGCAATGAATTGGCGCATTAAATCCGGATATAAGTCATACTGCCTGGTCGCAATGTCGCCAAAGCCAATCTTCTGCAGAACGCATATCGCCTCCTTCCTGAGCCCGAGCCTGCGCAGTGTATCCGGACAAGCGAAGTGTGTAGGCGCAATGTCCATCTTGATCCAGGCATTGTAGAACAGCGTGTCGTAGTCATCCCACTGCTCACTGATATCCATGGAAACTCAGTCGCGTTTTGCCACCTCCTTGGCTGGTGTATCCTCCCAAGCTCTCTGTATCGGGATTATCAACCCTTCTCTCCGAGGTCATGGTGGAAGAGAGGGTATAACAGGTGCGGGATGGGATGATTCACCGGTCTCAGTTCGCGATCTCTTCTTCTGTGGAACCATCTGCACGCAGAAAACTAAGCACACACAAAAATTTCAAAAATCAGGCCAAAAATCGAAAATCTGAAAATTCAAAATCTGGCATATATCATCAATGTCGAACCAAACCAGCAACTTAGTGATCACTAATCACAAACAATTCCAGTCTAAAACCCCAAATTCAAACTTACTTTTGCAAAATAAATCATCAATCCAAAAATTTCAAAATTTTGCAAAACAAGCTGCTAAAACTAAGGTGCAAAGTCGAATTCCTCCTAAACAACCTAGAGAAGCATGATTCAAGTCCTAAATCAAGCTAAAACAAGCCAAATCGGAGTTTTCAAACCTTGGGGTTGAACTGAAAAATTGAGATTCTGAGTGTCATACCTTGCAGATCAGATGAATTATATTCAGAATCATCATGAAATTCTGCCCAAGATAGGCTTTTGAATCACTCAAATCCGTCAAGAATCAAGGAAGTTATGATTTATGGGAGATTATGTGATTTTTGGGTTTTTGAGAGAAGTGAGCAAGAAGACGATGAGTTCTGGATTTTAAGGACGGCGTACCTGGTTAATGATGGTGTCGATCGACACCACCTAGTTGGTGTCAATCGACACCGGTCCATGTCGACCACGGTGTCGATCGTGGTTGATATTGACTCGCTACAACCTTTTTTTTTTTTTGAAACACATAGACACGAAAATGTGTTAGTAAAAACTAAAAATTAGACTAAGTATGTACACTTACCACTGGGTTGCCTCTCACCAAGCGCTCGTTTAACGTCATTAGCTTGACTGTCTCCAGGATCAGGCTGTGGGTGCATATGCCAAAGGTACGATCTGTCCTTTGGTAATGCTTCACCCTTCGCCTATTGACAACAAACTCCCTGCCTTCTAGAGTTGATAAAACAATTGCACCATATGGTCTGACTTCTTTGATGGTGAAAGGACCTGACCAACGAGAATGCAATTTTCCAGGAAATAATTGTAAACGTGAGTTATACAAAAGTACCTGGTCATTTGGTTCAAAGTGTCTGGCAAGGATCTTCCTGTCATGGTAAGCCTTAGTCCTCTCCTTGTACAGCTTTGAGTTCTCATATGCATGGTTTCTGATGTCATCCAACCCTTTGAGCTGCATCTGGCGCCTCTCTGCTGCAGATTTCCAGTCTAAATTCATCTTCTTGATAGCCCAATTTGCCTTGTGTTCAAGCTCCACTGGAAGGTGACATGCTTTCCCATAAAGCAAATGGAATGGGGTGGCGCCAAGTGGTGTCTTGAATGCTGTCCTGTAGGCCCAAAGTGCATCATCCAGCTTGGCTGGCCAATTCTTTCTTGTCTTTCCAGCTCTCTTCTCCACGATTTCTTTGATCTGCCTGTTGGAAACTTCAATATGACCACTTGTCTGACGGTGGTGAGGTGTAGCAACCTTGTGATGAACTCCATATTTCTGTAGCAGCTTCTCAAACATTCTATTAATAATGTGTTTTCCACCATCATTGATCACAATCTATGGTACTCCAAATCTGGAAAAAATGATGGTCTTGAACAGTTTCAGAACCACTGCAGAGTCATTGTGTGGACTGGCAATTGCTTCCACCCATTTGGAGAAATAATCCATTGCAACTAGGATGTACATGTTCCCATAAGATGAAGGAAAGAGTCCCATGAAATCGATGCCCCAGCAGTCAAAAACTTCAACCTCAAGTATGAAGTTCTGTGGCATCTCATGTCTCTTAGTGATCTTCCCTCTCCTTTGGCAGACATCATATTGTGAGATGAATGTCTGAGCATCTTTGAACATTGTAGGCCACCAGAAACCTACTTGTAGAACCTTGGAGACAGTCTTGAAAGTAGCGAAGTGTCCTGCATACTCAGAGCCATGACAGTGGAACACCACATTTTGAACTTCAGCTTCTGCAAGACATCTTCTGTAAATTCCATATGAACAGTGCGTGTACAAGTAAGGCTCATCCCAGTATTATCTCCTAAGTTCTCTCATGAATTTCTTCTTCTCATACCCTTTGAGGGTGTCAGGGACCTCATCTGCAGCTAGGTAGTTGGCAATATCAGCATACCAAGGCCTAGAAGAGGCTGCAACTGCGAAGATAGACTGAGAGAAAACATCATGCAGGATCTGTTGAAAGACTAGTGCAGTGCACGACTGGTGTCGATCGACACCAGAGGGGGTGTGTCGATCAACACTGGTCCCGTGTCGACGTTCAGTCGAGGTCGATGTCGATCCTGCGTGATATTGGTTCACCTCGAGGTTGGTGTTGATCGGCACCAAGTGGTGAGTGTCGATCGACACCCTGTCTGCAGCTCGAAAAAACTGTAAATCTTCCACATCTAAAGGCTGCAACCTTGCCTCAATGAGGTATATATTCTCCTCTGGCAGGAAATTATCAATGGAGATGTTGTCTTCAATCCTGATTCTTGAGAGATGATCTGCTACACCATTCTTAATCCCTTTCTTGTCTCTTATCTCAATGTTAAACTCTTTGAGCAACAAAATCCATCTCAATAGTCTTGGTTTTGCATCCTACTTCTGCATCAGGAACTTGAGAGCAGAATGGTCAGTGTGCACAATTACCTTAGCTCGAACCAAGTACTGTCTGAACTTCTCAAATGCAAATACCACAGCCAACAGTTCCTTCTCTATGGCTGCATAATTCTTTTGAACATCATCCAAGGTTCCGCTTGCATAGTAGATGGCATGAAGCTTCTTCTCCTTTCTCTGACCCAAAACAGCGCCCACTGCAAAGTCTGAAGCATCACACATCACCTCAAATGGCAGATCCCAATCAGGAGGTTGCACAATAGGGGCGCTTACTAAGGCTTGCTTGATTTGCTGGAAGGCTGAAAGACACTCTTCAGTAAAATCAAACTTCACATCCTTGCAAAGCAGAGCTGTGAGTGGTCTTGCAATCATGCTGTAGTCCTTAATGAACCTCCTTTAAAATCCAGCATGTCCCAAAAAGATCCTCACTGACTTCACACAATCTGGTGCCTGCAGACTTGTCATCACTTCGATTTTGGCTTTGTCCACCTCAATGCCCTCTCTAAAAACTCGATGGCCAAGCACAATCCCATCTCTGACCATAAAATGGCATTTCTCCCAGTTCAGAACTAGGTGCTTCTCTTCACATCTTGCAAGCACTTGACATAGATTGTCGAGGCAATCTTTGAAGGAGGATCCATATACTGGGAAATCATCCATGAAGACCTCCATATACTTCTCAATCATATCAGTAAAGATGAACATCATGCACCTCTGGAATGTGGCAGGAGCATTACAAAGTCCAAATGGCATTCTGCAATATACAAATGTGCCATATGGACAAGTAAATGTGGTATTCTCCCGGTCATCTGGGTGAATGGAGATCTGAAAGAAACCAGAGTAGCCATCCACGAAGCAGTAGTAAGAGTGATTTGCCAACCTTTCCAGCATCTGATCAATGAATGGCAATGGGAAGTGGTGCTTCCTTGTTGCAGCGTTGAGCTTCCTGTAGTCAATGCACATTCTTTGTCCAGTGATGGTCCTTGTAAGAATCAGCTTATTCTTCTCATTTTTCACCACTGTGACTCCTCCTTTCGTTGGAACCACATGTACTGGACAGACCCAACTGCTGTCTGAAATGGGATAGATGATCCCAGCAGCTAGAAGCTTCATGATTTCATTCTTAACCACATCTTGCAAATTCGAATTCAGCCTCCTATTGTTCGCAATTGATGACTTTGACTCATCCTCAAGGTGTATCCTGTGCATGCACAACTCTGGAGAGATACCTCAAATGTCATCAAGAGAATATCCAAGAGCCCTGCAAAAAATGCGCAGCTTGCTTAGCAGTAAAGTGAACTCTGCATTGTTTAAAGTAGCACTAAGTATAACAGGATATGTAGAGTTAGGTCCCAGAAAAGCATACCTTAGACCTGCAGGGAGCTGTTTGAGATCGATCTTGGGAGCTTTTTCTTCACTCCAATCGCCCAGTTTTGCAGCCCTTACAGAGGTTCAAACCAGCTCTTGTTGTGCCATTAGCTGCATGACGTGCTCACATGCATCCATCATTCTGACATAACCAGCAGAAATATTTTCTAGATGTTCTGCTGCTTCTGCAGAAACTGTCAATGCCCTCTCCAAAGGGTCTGTGGGATGCATCTCTTGAAAGATATCTTCTGCAAGACTGGTGAGGGAGTCTACATGGAATGTGTAACCATCTATTGTTGGCCTCTTCATCAATTCGTCCATGTCAAAGTTCATCACCAAATCGCCCACATTCAGAGCAATGCTCCCTTTCCTGACATCTATTATGGCGCCTAATTAAAAATCAAGGGGTCTTTTGGTTCTTCCCCATAAGCTAGAACCACAAAGTCTGTGGGAATCGCACAATCTCCCACCATAACTGGTACATCCTCTAAAATGCCTTCATGAATTCTCACAGATCTATCTGCTAAGACAAGAGATATTCTGGTTGGCTGGAAATCAGTCATGCCCAAGCTGACAGCAACTGAATGAGGCATCAAGTTAACACTTGACCCCAAATCACATAATGACCTCTCAAACCTTTCCGAAAAGACTATGCAGTCTAGAACAAAGCTCCCAGGGTCTGTCATCTTCTCTGGTATCTTGTTCTGTATCACTGCACTCACCTGTTCTGAAATCAGCATTGTCCCTTGCTCAAGCTCCAGATTCTTGGTCATCATTCTTTTCACATATCTCTTGATCACAGGAGTAGTCCTAATAGCATCTATCAAAGGAATCTCCACCACAAGCTTATCCATGATAGCTTTGATTCTAGCATCCTCCAGCTCTTGTTTAGTCTTCTTCTGGTTCTTTGGATAAGGTACCTTTGGCTTGTAGACCCTTTTTTCTGCACTTTCTGGAGTCTGAAAAACCGCACCTTGCTTCTGTGGTGGGTGTCGATCGACACTAGAGGGTGAGTGTCAATCGACACTAGCCTCTGTATGCGGTGTCGAGCGTGCATCGAGCTGCTTGTCGATCTCGCTAGATATCTCTTCCCCACAAGTCGAAGAACCGTGAAATTCCTCTGGTGTCGATCGACACCGAGGGGTGGGTATTGATCGACATCCTTCAAAATTGGAAAAATCCTCATTTTCAAACTCCTGCAGTTGCTCAAAATCCTCTGTACTCAGGCCCTTTTTCTGCACTGGTTGCAGATTCTTTCCATTCCTCAGTGTGATATCATTGACAGAGTGTCTTGGGTTGGTATCTGTTCTTCCTGGAAGAAATCCATCTTGCTTTTTCATAGCTCCAGCAGTTTGAGCCACTTGAGTATCCAAAGTCTTGACATGAGTGTTCAGAGCTTCGATTTTCCCATTTAGATCTTGATAGAGGGCGTCAATCTTGCCATTGAAGTAAACTGTGATCTTCTGCCGACCCTCTAGCAATTGCTCAAGCATGGATTCCATCTTGCTTGAAGTTGATGGTGCTGGTGTAGGCTGATAAGATTAGGAGCCATAGTTCCTGCTGAACTTGTTGTTCTGGTAAGGCTTCTGGTATTCAGTCTTCTAAAACTGAGGTTTGGGAGTGTAACCAGAAGAACTCTGGTTTCCTGTGATTGCTCTTCTGCATGTTCCCATTGAATCCTCTGTTTCCTTGCTGATTGTTGTACCTTTGACCCTGAAAACCAGCTTCATTCATGTAGTTGACATCTTCTTCTTCAAACTCCTCAACTGGCTCAAATATCTCAACTTCAACAGCAAACTGAACAGACTTCTTACCTAGTAAGAGATTATGAACAGAATCCAGCTTAGCCTTCATCTCAGCAGCAAACTGATTACTCTCTACACTTCCAACGTTTTTCTGTCTCTCAAAATAAGCATTCTCTGTGCTGTTGCTGGAAGCCAGATTCTCTATCAGTGTGGTGGCGTCAGCTGGGACTCTAGTGCTGAAGTTCTCATTGCTTGCTGCATCCAGAGCCATTTGGTTCCCCCAATCAACACCTCTAAAGAAAATACCCAACAGTTGTACTTCTTTGAAACCATGGCGTGGACAGTCCATCTGATACAACTTAAACCTCACCCATGCTGCCTTGAAAGCTTCAGTGTGACCTGGTGAGAATGTTGCAATTTTTGTCCTCAACTCCTCTGACCTTGCATCATCATAAACGTTGTTGAGAAAAGCAGATTTGGTGTCTTCCCATGTGGTCAAAGAGCCAGCTTCCTGCTGTTTCAACCAATGTGATGCATCTCCTCCCAAAGAGTGAGGGAAAAGCTTGCAGAATAGGAAGTCATTGCTGACTCCATTGACTTTAACACTAGTAGCTAGGTCCTCAAACCTCTCTATATGGTCCATAGGGTGCTCATGTGGAAGTCCATGGAAAGGATGCTGACCCACAAGCTGGTAATAGGTAGGTTTCAGCTCAAAGTCATTCCTTTGAAAGGCAGGGGGCGGATTACAGCTCTATTTGCATAGAACTGATCAGGCCTGTTGTAATCTCCCAGGGTCCTCTTTGGAAAACGCCCAGCAGCATTTCCTGCAGCTTGTTGTTGCACATCATGTTCCTCAATTACAACACCATTCTCATATATCCTCTGCCCTTCCTCATTTCTTCTGTTTCCTTCTCTGTCAACTAAATTACCCTCAGTATCTGTCCTTGATATACTTACATATTTTGCATATTTAGCATGCATTTAGGATAGTTTTCATGCATTCATCTTGCATTATAGACTAGTTTCTACCATTTGTCGCATTTTAGATCCTAGATCGCTTTGCATTCGCACTTTGCATATTTCTTGCACTTTTGCATCATTATCAGGGGTGGACGTGGTAAGGATCAAAATGGAGCTTGTGGACACGAGAAGGAACTAAGCCATGCATGCAAAGGACCTGAGATCAAGCAGCGGATCAAGCAAGGCAGGTCGATCTAGATGAGATCGACCAGAGGATCGACTAAGCCCGGATCGTTTCAAGGAAGAGATCGAGGATGAGATCGAGTGAGGAGATCGATCGTGAGTACAGAAGTAGATTATGCCATGCAGAACGAGAGCCAAATCGAGACCACGACCTGATCATCCAGAGGATCGACTCAAAGATCGAGCAAAAGCAGACGATCCTGCCGAAGGATAGAGTTATCAGATGATCGACTGACTGGCTCGATCTCTACATCCTTATCCGGCCAGCTGGTTTTTGGACTCTTGTGGGGGAGGGGACGATTTCCTTGTTTGGCCTATTTCAGGCAAACGAATGTAAACCATTCATTTTGTCTTGGACCTTTTAAGTTTTCTTAGTGTCTAAGGCGTTTTTTCGACTATTGTTAACGATTTCAAGCTTTTCATACTTTTTGGATCTTTAATCTTGCTTAATCATTAGTATTTTCCTTAATCGCTTTTCTTTAATCATGCTTAGCTCTTCATCTATTGCGTTTTCTTGTGATTTAAACAAGTGTAGTGAGTAGTTCATTTTTGAGCTTAAGGTTGGGGCGATTTAGAGGGTTTAAGGGTTTAAAGCTTGGGTCTTTTCTTGTTTTCAACTCAATCTATTCTTGGTTTTGGGGGCTTAATGCCTAAAGATTCTTGGGAAAGATCTTTATGATCTCAGAGATTAGTTATGCTCTAAACGTACCTAGATTCTTTATGCCTAAAGATTCCTGCAGACCTTAGCAGGATCATGAGTCTCTTAACACCAAATCCAAGAGATTAGTTTCCCTTTCCCAAACACCATGGTTGCTTAGGGGACTAATTAAACAACTATTTGAGATCTAACCTTAATGTTGTTTGACCCATCTTTCCACCACAAACCATGGGTTTGGAGGAAGGGTTAAGGAAAGGGTTTATACCACAAACCATGGATAAACCTCTTTCAGCTTCTCAAGGCTTAGAGAAAGCTCATCAAATGAGTAAATTTATGTTTTTTCAAAACCCAAGCTTGAACCTTTAACCTTCTTAATATGACCCTCAACCTTAGATCCTTCTATTAGCATTTCAAAACCTCAAGTTTTCATTTCCAAGTCTTTAAAGTTCGCATCTTCGCTTCTGTTTCATTGCATATCACCTTAAGTTTCTAGAAGTTCTCAATTTACCCGCTTTAGTTCTCAATTTTTAGTAATCAGTAGATTTACATTTTTAATCCTCTATTTTCTTCTAGGAGTTGTTAACCCTCTTCCAAGGATTTTAAAATAATTTTCGTAGTAGTTTGGTCGTTTCATTTAGTTTTTATCAATTTTACCACCCATTTACCCGATTCTGCTTAGATTTGCATTGCTCTCGCATTCCTTGTGTTCTTCCTATAACTCAGGCTGGATTGATACTCCCTTACCATTATACTACATCATAACAATGGTTTGAGCTTTGATTCAACAGCTTAGAAACATTCTGTTTATCAGTCCTCAAAACAATTGATCCAACCATCTGATTCTGCTTCTTGGCTTTTCTGATGGTTCTTTCTAGTTTGGTGAGATCGTGGATGCCTAAGGTCACAAGCTCTTTGTCTTTATTGCTCCTGGTACTGCATTTATGCATGCACCTGAAACAGACAGCAGAGAAGTAACGAAAGTTAGTAAACAGAAAATAAAAGCTTAGTCAAAACTCTATAACTAAAAATCTGAAAGTAATAACTAAGTCCCCGGCAAGGGCGCCAAAATTTGATATGCTCAAATTAACCTTTAGAGCTACTCTCTCAAATTAAGAGACCACTGTAGTACTTAGGTATCGAATCCACAAGGACTTAAGACTATTACTCAACAGACTTTAGATTCAAATGAAGCTAAGCAGTCAATAACAAATAAAACTAAATAGTAAATGAAAGTAACGAGATCAGGAGCGGATTATGAGTTTTCAAAATCAATTGAGACAAGGTGCTATGCAATGGAAAATTCGCAGGTTGACATGCAGACTACGGACTGAAAGGATTATTTATTAAAACCGTTCTAGAAATCGAAATCATGAATGTAAAACCAATCGACTTCCGTCAAAGAGATTACCTATGATCAGATTCTATAATTCCAAATTCTTTTGCAAATTCTAACAACCTAAGCAAGCATTATAGTTCAGGTTCGATATGTTCACAAAATCAATAATCCAAATTCCTTTGCAACCAGTTCTTTTGCTCATATAAGATAGTTCTGGTGATTAACAATGTTTCCACATCTATTAAACAACCTAAGATCTGATTTCTAGGTGATCAATCTTAAAACCAGTGTTAAAGCACTCTAGATGAAGAACCAAATGATTTATCTGTTCAGTTTTGTAGTTCTAACAATTCATTATCAACCTTTGAATAATCCAAAACCTAACTAGCAGATTACTCAGACATAGCAAGTGAAACATAAATCACGACTGAATAATATTGCATTAAGAAATAGAGTAAAAGATGAAGGGGGTTCGAAATTCTTCTCTACAAAGTATGGATTTGTCTCTCCAAAAGCTTTCAATCAAATCTCTCTCTTAGGTCTCAATGAAAACAAGATAATGGCCTAACAATGGCTTAGAAAACCTAAATACAGCTCTAAACATGATTGGAGCAAAAGTGCAAATAGTGGGAAACTTCTGGGCCAAGTTGCAATTCTTCAAAAGAGTTTTTAATGCTCCTTCTCGCGACCACGATCGTTGTCAATCGACACCAAGTGGCTGGTGTTGATCGACATCCTCCTTCATAATGCTCTCCGACTTGGTCTTTTCAGCATCAGTTTCAATATAGCTCCAAAAGGCTCCAAAACTCACAATTATGCTCCAAACGTACCTAGATCTGCAAAAACTCTAAAGGACTCGAAAAATACCAAAAAAACTCTATAAACAAGACTTATATCATAGTAAAAAACCCGTAAAAACCATGATATATCACTCTCCAACTTCAAATACAACTTTGCGTCTACTATTGTTTTCTTTCATTTCATACTGCTTAGGCTTTTTCTCCATGTTCTTCCTAGCTTTCTCATGGATATGCATGACACGATCTGCTTTCCTTTTCCCATCCGTACTAGTGATAGGGCTCAGGTTTTACCCAAATAAAACTACTGCAAGTGCACAGCAAAGCAGTTGTAGTACAAGGGGTTATCGAATCCCAAAGGAGTAAGTAAACTACACTAAAGAGTTCAGGTTCGGATTAAGCTAAGCAATAAGTAATGAATGTTATGCGAAATAACTAAAGTAATAAAAGCAAGTGGGCGTTTTTGAGACTGTTTTTAAAGTTCAGAAAGCTAAAGGCGCTAAGTCAGGATAGTTCGCAGGTTGAATCCGAGAGTGTAGAATGCATGCAATCAGAAATGAATTAAAACCGTCTTCAACATGAATCGCAAAGATATAACTAATCAGTTCTCATTGCAGAAGTTATCTATGTCTAAATCACAGAGTTTCAAATCTCTTTGCAAACCCTAACAATCTAAACATGCAGTAAAGATCAGGTTCAATTGTTCACAAAACTCCTAAGCCAAATCTCTTTGTACTAGGGCGTTTTGCTCATCTAATAGTAGTTCAGGTGATTAATAATGCTCTCACATCTATCAAACAGCCTAGGGTTTCGAAATCCAGATGATGTGTCTAAGAAATCGATATGAATGCAAGCACAGATGAAGAACCAATGAATTTCCTATAAGTTTTTAGCAACTCTACAAACTCTTCTTCAACCTTTGAAAAGCCCTAACTTAACTAACAAACTACTCAGACATGGTGATTTGAGAAAACATCATGAAAAAAATAGATTGCATAAAAGAAATAAGAAGTAGAAATAAAGGAGTTCAAAATCTGCTCTGAAGGAGTCTGATTTGTCTCTCCAAAAGCTCTGCTACAAATCTCTCTCTAAAGCTCTCAAAAATAATAAGATACAAGATATTTTCCAAAAGAATGGCTGAAAAACCTAATATACAAGCTAAAACACGATCTGGGGCCTTTTTGCAAATATTAGAACTTCTGGGCCAAAACTGCAATTTCTTCCTAATCTTTTAGAAAACAGCCACGACCTCCTTCCTTGGTGGGTGACGAGCGTCACCAGATTGGTGACGAGCGTCACCCATATGCATACTTTTCTTCCCGAGTTGGGTACTTCTTGGCTTCAACTCAAAATGCTCCAAAAGGCTCCAATATCTCCAATTATGCTCCAGACATGCTATAACCTGCAAAGACTCTTCTAGGACTCTAAAAAGACCAAAAAGACTCAATAAAAAGGAATTATATCATGGTTAAAAACCATAAAAACTATGATATATCAACTAGTTCTTTCACTCAAAAGCGAAGGGGTTAGATCCAAAGGAGATAAATGATTAAAGCCATAAACCATTTGGAGTGGAGAAAACTTAGTAGAAGAAAGAATGAAAGAACAGAGTGATTATAAGCATACTCAACATGTGGTAAAAATTTCTCCCAAGTTCTCACGTTCTTTCTGATCAATGCACGCAACAAACTGGACAAGGTTCAATTAACGACTTCAGTTTGACCATTAGTTTGTGGATGACAAGCAGTTGAGAATAACAACCTAGTTCCAAGTTTATACCAAAGCGTTTTCCAAAAGTAATTCAAAAACTTTTTGTCTCTATCAGAAACAATACTCCTAGGCATACCATGCAGACAAACTATCTCTTTAAAGTACAAATCAGTTATATGAGATGCATCATCAGTCTTATGACAAGGTATGAAACGTGCCATCTTAGAAAACCTATCAACAACCACAAAATATAATCTTTTCCAGTCCTAGTTCTATGTAATCAAAGCAAAAAGTCCATAGATTTACCATTTCAAGGTTGAGAAGAGATATCTCTTGTATTTACACCATTTAGGACTGCATTTAGTACATGTTTTGGTTCTCTTTTGCATGTTTTCCCTTAGCTTTTGCCTCATTTTCTTCCCCTTTTAGACTTAGGTTGCATTTAGGGTATAACTTGCATTTTTTTTTGCATTTTGGATGTCTTTAGGTGCTTTTGGAGCTAAAAGGAGCTTGGAGGAGCTTTAGGGATGATTCAGGATGCTAGCTGGATCAAAGGGAGCAAGAAGGATCAAAGCAGACAATCTCTGCAAAGGTTTTCAGTCATAGCACGGTGAACATCGGTCAAGGGGTGACCGATACCAGATTTTCGGTCACCAATATCGGTCATGGGGTGACCGATGTAACCACATCGATCACCAGCACCGATCAGGAGTGATTGACATAAACATAGCGGATCAATTTCGGTCACCAGCATCGATCACTGCCAGACCGATGGGATCAACATCGACCACAGATGACTGTTGTAACTGACCGATGTAAACCCAGTCCGAACCTGTTTTTATTTACACTTTTGCCATTACTCTAGGGCTTCCTTCTCTAGGCTATAAATAGCCTCTTTTTCCAGATTTTTGACAAGTCTTGTCAATTTACTGTTCTTACGCATTTTCTTTAAGTTTGTAAGACAAATCCTTTGCTTTATTTAACATATTTGAGTATTTACCTTTAATCATTCTTTATTCTCTCTTCTAATCATGATTAACATCCTTTTCCTCTGTGATTTGGTGTTAAACATGAGTATGAGTGAGTAGTTTGCTTAGAGTTTCTAGATGTGGTAGATTAGTTGAACTTAAGACTTGATTAGGGCTTGTTTAGTGCTTCAGTTTATGGGTTTCTCTCTATTAATCTGTTATTAATGGTAGATTTGTCTTGATCACACTTATCTAGGTTGTTAGCTTTCTCTTATGCCCACCAAGTGTTTGATGAAATGCTGATCTTGTTTAATAGAGGATTTGCTGGCCTTGGCTCAAGAGATTGACTGTTTGAGGAGCATTTTGACTTGAATAGAGTTGTTTAGTATTGCTTGCTTGATGTTTTAGCACTAATGAGAGTTAGTTCTTGTTAAGATGTTTAGCAAAGGGCTATTTGCCAAGAGATTGGATCTAGCTTGCTTGATTGTGAACTCTATGTCTTGGAATCACCATTGCTTGCTTACTTGCTTGACTAATGTAGTTTGAAACAGCCTTAGTTAGTGTCTGAATTCCCCAAAGTCAATAACCACATCTAGGAACTTGCTTTTCTCTTATTTAAATCTCGGATTTGCTCTGTTTTGCTCTGTTTTTCTTGCTTAATTCTGCTTAGTTTGCTTTTGTTTTCACTTTCTTTGTTGCTTGATCACATTAGAGTGTTAGAACAGTTGCTTAGGCAACAAAAACCTTTTTCTGCTTGCTTGACTTAGAGATTTCACTCTTAACTCTTCTGTTTTCAACTAAACCCAATTGGATTGACATTAAAATCCAATGCTACAATGACTAGTACAATGGATGATTGACATAAGAGGCAAATACCCTTGTATCAATTTGGCGCTGTTGCCATTTGGGTTTTCTGTTTGAATCATTACAGTTTGTAGAATCTTTAAGATCAAGCTTTTAGTTTTCTTTGGTTATTCACTCCTTTCTCAGTGTTTTCATTTCAGGTAAGTTACAACAAACAACACGATGTTGTACTTTGAAGACACTACCTACAACAACTTCTTCCAAGAGCCTCTACCTATGCACTACCTTAAAGAGAGCTACTCTCCTTCCCCCACTCAAGACCAACTTTATGTTCCTACATATGGAACAGCTGACATTTGGAGCATGATCATGGTAAACATCAATCTCCAGACCATTGGAACTATGGAGGATAACAAGAGATTTGCTGAGCTGCACAACAGGATAAATTATGTTCATGATGACCTTCATGTCAAGTTTGATGACCTGGACTCAAAGATACATCTCTTGGAAAACAGCAAAGATGATGCACCAACACCAAGACTTCAGGACACTCTTCCTAGACAAGCTGCACATAAACCTCAGGAATTCTGCCATTTACTCACTGAAGAGGCAGAGGAAGCAGAAGAGGAATTCGCTGATGAAGACGCCTCATTGGAAGAGCTTGGCATCATGATCCAAGAAATGATATTACATATGGACAGGCTAAGGGTTGAGTATAGAGGAGAAATCAGAAGGAGTAACATCACTGATCAGGAAGCTCAAGAAGTTGTAGGGAAGTTTCTCCATGGACTTGATGAAAGCTTGAACAGAGAAGAAGAACAGGAAAGAGTAGCAATGGAAGCTGCTCAGAAAGAGGAGGCTGAGAAAACCCTTGCTGCTGCTGAAGAAGCCGCCACACCAAAACACACTGATGCTGATGAAGAACCACTTGAGACACACCATGCTTTCATAGTCTTATCTAACAACACTCCTCAAGACTCCAAGGAGCTCTTCCATCACCAAGTGGGAAATTCTTCAAGCAGTAATGAGAAGGGTAAATGACTTGCAGTTCAGGACTGCAAACCACCAGTCTCCTACCCCACAATGCATTTCACAAAAGCCAGAATGGAGATGTACACAAAGTTCAAGCAAGACATACAAGATGCTGGAATAAAGCTCCCACGTGGCACCATTTTGCTAGAAGTGAAACATCAAATTAGGTTCCTAAAAGAAGTTCTTGACAAGCTGAAGGTGGTGGAACCAATCCTTGAGAATGTGGGGGCTGAAATGAAAAGAAGCAAGATGATGAAATCATTGCCAAAGCTCCCCAACCCAGGAAAGTTCCTCATTACTTGTGAGCTGGAGATGCTTCACAATGTCAAGGCCTTATGTGATTCAGGATCAACTGTGGATGTTATGTCTCTCCATCTAAGCCAAACTATAGGAATAAAGAAACTGCTGCCATCCAGGACCTCTATCACTTTTGTGGACAACACCTCCACAAGGCCTCTAGGCATGGTGAAAGACTACCCCTTGAAGATTGGAGAATGCCTAGTGCCAACAGACTTTGTAGTCATTGAGAAAACATATTCCAGAGAGGTGCCACTTCTTCTGGGCACACCATTCTTGGCAACAGCAGGAGCTCAGTTAGACTTCAAGAGAGGTTCAGTGATTCTAAAGAATATTGATGAGTTCAAAGTCTACAAGATTGACTCTCCTTCCTTAGTTTTATGTGGGGCAACTGAGCAAGAGAATGAACAGTGGAGGCTTCCAGATAATTTGGAGGATGCTATGAATCTCACTATGAGCATGTTGATAAGCGAGCTTTCCCTACTGAACCAGAAAAGACACAAGATGCTGTGTTGAAGCTTGAAGAGGGTTTGAAGGATAATGAAAGCGTAACCACCAAGGATGTGAAACCTTCAACCACACCAAATGTCAAGAAGATAGGGCATAGGATGTCAGCTCGTGGCAAATCCAAGCAACTATCAAAGGGAACATGGTTCTGGAGGAAGAAAGAGGTAGGAGCACCAGCTCCATCAACCTCTACACACTAGCCCTCAAGTAATCAAAGCAAAGCTTAGTGACTTTAAACAAGCACACTTGGGAGGTAGTCCCATGGTATCCTTTTGTATATATTATGCTTTCTAGTTTATCTTTTATGCTTTGTTATAGTGTATATAAACAGGAGTTCGAATTGGGGGTTAAGAAAGTCTGAAGGGACAAAGAACAGGTGTTTTCTGGCTGACATCGATCAACTGTATCGGTCATAAAAAGAGCGATACACACTTTTCGGTCATGAATTTCGGTCATGTTTGATCGATGTCAGTGGAGCCAGTTTACACCAGTCAACACATCGGTCACTTGTGATCGATGTGGAAGGAAGTTTGAAAGAGGGACACATTTCGGTCATCCACATCGGTCATGCTTGATCGATGTAAACCCACCGGATGAATTTCGGTCAAGTGTATCAATCAATTAGTGATCGATGTGATTCTCAGGAAACATATCGGTCACTAACATCGGTCATACACAGACCAACATAAACACGCCGGATGGATTTCGGTCGAGTACATCGATCATGTGATGACCGATGTTGTCCCCAGGAAGCACATCGGTCACTAACATCGATCACTTATGACCGATACTGACTTTTCGGTCAGTAACAACAGTCATTTGTGACCGATGTTCCACCCGAGGTAAGTACTTCATTTTTCAAACAAAAAAAAAAATTCCCTCCATTGGTTTAGAGACAAGGGAGCTTAAATTTTAACATTGGATCCTTCCTGCCCTCTTTCATAGCTTCTGAGCTCTTTTGTTTTTGTCCCCCACTCTTTTGATTCCTTTGGTTCCCTCACCAACCATTGATTCCTTTAGTTCCCTCTCCTTCTCTCTATTTAAACCAACAACTTCTTCACTTCTCTTCACACTTCAGCTCACTCCTCTTCTCACCTAAAGCACGAAACTACTAGTTCTCTCTCTCTTTTATTGTTTTCTCTAAGTGCTCAGAGGTTCCACAAAGGTTTGCTTCATAAGCTATCATTCCTTTGCTCTTAAACTTTGCATGTGTTCATAATCGCTTAGTCTATGTTTTTAAGAGCAAGTGTTGATTAGTTTTAAGTGCTGTGCTTTGATTTGACAATATGGAATTGTTTAGGATAAGCAAGTTAGATGTTGAAGCTTTGGTTAATGTTCATTTATCTCATCACTTGCTTATTTTCATTCTTTTGCAAGATCATCATCTCCTTTTGCCTAAGAACCAATTTGCTAGATTCTCATGCATAACTATTTATCCTTTGTATATTCTAGCTTATCTAACTGCTAGCTTTTGATTTCCTCTTGCTCTGTAGAAGTTTAATCTTGATGTTAAGACTTGTTAGACTTTTCTTAGCCTAGAAAGTTTTCTTTTAGAGTTTTCAGTTATTAGGTTCTTCAGCTTTTGTTCTTTCACTTACCCTGTTATCAAGCTTTTCTTTTGAAGGTACCATGGGAAGAACAAACATAGCTGCTGGAAAAAAGGGAAAAGCACCTCAGGAAGGAGAAACTACCTCACCACGAGCAACGGAAGATAAGGGTAAAGGTGCTGCTACTGAGCATTCATCAAAAGCTGCTGGAAAGAGACCAGGTGGGGATAAAGGCGCCAACCAGAAAAGGAAAGATACAACTGTGGCGGAAGAACTCCGCTGCCATGAGCCAAGGGCTAGAAAACTCATGGAGGCTTTCAACCAATGCACCTTCAAGCCAACAAGATACCCTTGTGCTAGTACAATGAAAGCACTAGGGATCTACATGGACTGCAAGACAGTGTTTGGGAATATGGAACTTGAAAGCCTCATAACAACACCACTCCCTTCATTTCGACAACTCACTTACTAGTTTCTCTCCACCCTCCAAGTGGTCTGGTATGAAGACAATGAGCTTCCTAATAGAGACGGGTGGTTCTCTTTCAACATTGGCAATCAGAGTTTCACATTCACCTTCCTGACTATCGCTAAAGCTCTTGATCTAAGGTCCCGCCCCAACAAGCAGAGCACTTTCGACTTCTCCAGGAAGCTGCACTCCAATCTATGGGAAGCTATTGGGGCTGGACAATTCATGCCTGGAACAACAAGGAATCAGCACTTGAAGCATCCAGCTGTGAGATATGCTCACAAGGCACTTGCAAACACGCTCTTTTCAAGGAAGGAGACAACATATCTCACAGGAAGGGAAATAGACCTGATATACCAGTGAGTGTATGATATTGTAGGCAACACCAGTGATGGTGGACCTCTCAAGGCGCCAGAAAAATATTCATGCTATGTGTCTATGCTGATGGAGCAGCTCCACTACTACCAAGGCGTGGTTCTGAGCAAGGTGAAAAATAAGAGAAGCCCACAGCTCCACATTAGGGGGATTGTGACAGCTGTTCTTCTGGCTAGTGGAGTAGACCTTGAGGGATATGAAGATGATGCCCTTGAGCGACAATGGATTGATATAGCCTATCTCAAGAGAAGCCACTTCCTTGAAAAAAGCACTGGTGGAAAGCATGTATACACCTTTATCAAGGGCTTGATTACACCAGCAAAAGTCCTTCTCCCTAATCCAAGGCTCACCTCTTTCACCAAGAGGAGTAACATCAGCTTCAATCCAAGTGATGATCAGCTCTACACAGGCGGCCCTATCCCTGGAGAGAGAGAGGAAGACAGTGAGGAAAGAAACACTGAAGAGATTAGAGAAGAAGAAGAAGATCATCAATGGAGTGCTACTGCTGGCGCTGAAGGCCAAGGAGGAACCTATGAAGAAGATGAGCTTGAAGAAGAAGAAGTGTTGAGCTACAGCTCAAGGAAGTTCCACTTAAAACCCTATGAATCACCCAACCAAGGGGGCTCTCTGAAGATAGCTCATGAGCACATCAACTCTCTATAGAAGTGGTGTAAATGGCAGGATAAAGCCATCAAGAAGTTGGTGAAGATGGTTACGGGGAAGTTCAGGAAAGACAAAGAAACATCAGCAAGAACTTCCCACCAAAGCCACAATAATGAGCATACACTTCACCAAGAAGAGCAAGCACATAAAGCTGATCCAATTGAAGAGGAGGAAGCTGTTTGGAACCCCCATGGAAGACACTCTTTCCATGCACAGCCAAGTGATCAATGGGGGACATGGGCACAACCAAGAGCTTCATCTTATGAGCCAAGTACCCATGTACCATCAGCTTGGGAACCAACTCCCACTCCCTCTTCAGTTCAGGAGACATGGCAATGGGGACAATAAGGGAACTCTTCTCAAGCAAAGGAGTTATGGTCGAGCTGGGTTCAACCACCTCAAGAAGCAGAGCATTCCACAAAAGTTTATGAGAGGAGAAACAAGAGGAGAGCTAGCAAGTCTCCTCAGACCTCAGGATCATCCCACCACTCCTACATCTGAACCAAGTACCACATCCTCTCCACTATTTATACCATTGCATCTTTTTTGTTTTGTATTATATTTTGTTTCTCTCTCATTGCTTTCATTACACAAGAGACTGTGTAATTTAAATGTGGGGGAGAGATTTGGGGTTTGACTTTGTGTTTTGTTTTCTTAGTTTTTTTTCCTTTTTACTTTGAGTCTCTTGCATATCAAGCATTCAGGTAAGGCATAGAAAAACACAAAAAATCAAAATATTTGAAAAATTTTGCATTTTTGCAAACCAAAAAGAAAGCATGTAATTGCATTTCATTCTTCTAGGATTGAGTCTAGTGTTGACATATAGGTTGCATTGCATTTGCATAGGGCATTACGATGAATTTTCCTTGTAAAGTGCTTAGTGTTTAGAGATGATATTAGTGTTTAAGTGCTTAGTCGTTTGATGCATCATATGACTGATAGAAGTTAAGTCTGAACCATGCTTAGATTACTAGATATGGTCATCTCATCTCATTCTGAAAGCATTTGTTCTCTGAAAATCAACTCTATCAACTTGAACTTTAATTTGGACTTTTAATGATCATGTCTTATGCATTGAAAAGTGAATTCATGGATACCATATACATATTTGGATCATATTTCTTCTTTCTACCACTCTTGTTGATCCAAATAGCTGATCCTCATACTTACATCCTCACCTTTAACCAAAACCTCCTTTTGAGCCTAAACACTATTGTGAGAGCTGTGAGGCCTTTGCATTCCATTCTCGATTTTGTTTTGGCAAAAAGTGTTAAGAATAAGGCTGGCAATGATTAGCTCTCTTGTAGATATCAGCTTGCCTCTTGAGCTTGATTCTAGGATAGGAGTTTTGGGTTAAAAAGGGTAGTATATGTGGTTTGAACTTCATATTTATATGTTTTGAAAGAAAGGGAAAAGATTTGAAATGATAAAAAAAGGGGAAACAATCTAGAATTATGGTTAAGTGAAGGGAAGAAAAGCTCTAAGTACAAAAAAGAAAGGCGCCAGCAACAAAGATCACAAAGGTTCCAAAGAAGAAAAATCAAGCCAGGAGCAATCCACCAAAGGTGATGAAGGTGCCAATTCAACAAAGTAGAGCAAGTCCCAACCCAAAGGAAGCAACCACACAAGCTAAAAGAAGAAGTTTTGCCAGCCATGAAGAAGGGTAAAGGATAGAGTTTAGGAAAAGGTAGACTTAGGGGTTCACTTTTGGGGTTTAGAAGTACTTAGGATTCATATTGGGTAGAAGGGAGCTTTGATTTGCATGCATAAGTGTGCTTTTACCTCTAGCATTTTGCATAAGATGAAGTCCTTTTCATTGAGTGATCCTTTATGTTTAATAACCCTTTGCTAAAATGAGATCATTTTTATCTCATGACCTTACCCTTTCAACCAAATGTCTTCACTTGATTTGCATAAGCATGATTCCTGTTCTGATCTTAATTGAATGTTAAAGAGTTGGTTGATTTGAACATTTGCCTAAGTTGAGATTTGAGATCATTTTGAAACATGATCAGCATGACTAGATTCTTTAAAGTATAGCTGATTATGTTTGCATCCTTTAACTAGGCACTTAAGCATTGATACCATCTCTTTACCTATGCACTTTTGGAATCTGAATGCCCACTTTCAAACCTTACTCTCCCATTTGTTCTTAATTGCTTGAGGACAAGCAAAAGGCGAGTGTGGGGGTGTTGATATCTCTTGTTTTTACACCATTTAGGACTGCATTTAGAACATGTTTTGGTTCTCTTTTGCATGTTTTCCCTTAGTTTTTGCCCCATTTTCTTCCCCTATTAGACTTAGGTTGCCTTTAGGGTATAGCTTGCATTTGTTTTGCATTTTGGATGTTTTTAGGTGCTTTTGGAGCTAAAAGGAGCTTGGGGGAGCTTTGGGGATGATTCAGGATGCTAGCTGGATTAAAGGGAGCAAGAAGGATCAAAGCAGACAATCTCTGCAAAGTTTTCAGTCATAGCACGGTGAACATCGGTCAAGGGGTGACCAACATCGGTCACCAACATCGGTCATGGGGTGACCGATGTAAGCACATCGATCACCAGCACCGATCAGGAGTGATCGACATAAACATAGCGGATGAATTTCGGTCACCAGCATCGATCACTGCCTGACCGATGGGATCAACATCGACCACAGATGACTGTTGTAACTGACCGATGTAAACCCAGTCCGAACCTGTTTTTATTTACACTTTTGCCATTACTCTAAGGCTTCCTTCTCTGGGCTATAAATAGCCTCTTTTCCAGATTTTCGACAAGTCTTGTCAATTTACTGTTCTTACGCATTTTCTTTAAGTTTGTAAGACAAATCCTTTGCTTTATTTAACATATTTGAGTAGTTACTTTTAATCTTTCTTTATTGTCTCTTCTAATCATGATTAACATCCTTTTCCTTTGTGATTTGGTGTTAAACATGAGTATGAGTGAGTAGTTTGCTTAGAGTTTCTAGATGTGGTAGATTAGGGGAATTTAATACTTGATTGGGGCTTGTTTATTGCTTCAGTTTATGGGTTCCTCTCTATTAATCTGTTATTAATGCTAGATTTGTCTTGATCACACTTATCTAGGTTGTTAGCTTTCTCTTATACCCACCAAGTGTTTGATGAAATGTTGATCTTGTTTAATAGACGATTTGCTGGCTTTGGCTCAAGAGATTGACTGTTTGAGGAGCATTTTGACTTGAATAGAGTTGTTTAGTATTGCTTGCTTGATGTTTTAGCACTAATGAGAGTTAGTTCTTGTTAAGATGTTTAGCAAAGGGCTATTTGCCAAGAGATTGGATATAGCTTGCTTGATTGTGTACTCTATGTCTAGGAATCACCATTGCTTGCTTACTTGCTTGATCAATGTAGTTTGAAACAGCTTTAGTTAGTGTCTGAATTCTTAAAGTCAATAACCACATCTAGGAACTAGTTTTTCTCTTAGTTAAATCTCGGATTTGCTCTGTTTTGCACAGTTTTTCTTGCTTAAATCTGCTTAATTTGCTTTCGTTTTCACTTTCTTTGTTGCTTGACATTAGAGTGTTGCTTAGGCAACAAAAACCTTTTCCGGCTTGCTTAACTTAGAGATTTCACTCTTAACTCTTCTGTTTTCAACTAAACCCAATTGGATTGACATTAAAACTCAATGCTACAATGACTAGTACAATGAGTGATTGACATAAGAGGCTAAAACCCTTGTATCGATTTGGGTGTGTATCGGTCTAGAAGCAATAGGTAAAGGAGTATACAAAACGTTTGGCTGGACTTTTGATTTAGCATGTTTGAAAGTAACACACCTTCCACAGATCCTCTCCATGTCTCTTTTAATGTGTGGCCAGTTAAAGTAGTGTAGTGATGCTGAAGTTTACACTCTTGTGTCAATTCCTCACATGCCCATCATTGTAGCAGTTAAGGTATCATTCCAGTTGAGGTGATTGAGAACATTAAGAATGCAATAGATATGTTTAAGTCAAGCAAATCAGAAAATTATCTAGTAACTTAATCAACCATTTCAACTATGAACATAAGCTAAAAAGGTTTAAAACAGAACAATATTCAAGAACCCAAAACAGAGTAAGCAAATTGTGAAAGGGAACTTAACCACAAAACCAATGATGGAGATGAGACTAATCATGATTAGAGAGGATGAAAAACACAAACTTTGATTAAATAAACAGGAAAGCATAAGAGAAGATTTTTAGGTTAAGAACCAAAGGATAAAAGACAGCTCCGGAAAAATTGGGTATATTACATATTTATAATGTTTTTAGGGAACCTTCGATGCAGGGGCAAACTTGTAATTTTGCACATCTCGGGCCCCTAACATCGGACTGGCCACTTGATATACTCACTATTTATACCACATTACCATACACTTTGCATCGTTTTATAGACTCTAAACATGCATTTTTGCTTGTTCGTGTCCCATTTGCATTAGGAGATTGCATGTTTTGTGCATTTGGAGAGTTTGGCAGGTACATTTGGAGTGTTTGGAGATCACAAGGAGCATGGAAGATGATGGTGGATGCAACACAAGGAATGAAAAGAGCCAAAGGAGAAGGTGCACCTTGTTGAAGCAGACAGAAACTGCATCTGAAAGACCAGGTCGGACAAAGCATCTTCAGCAGTATTCACAATTATAAAGCCCTGTGAGGTAGCTTGCGTCTGGAGTTGGTTTCAGGTCATTCTCATTAGCGGTTAGAATGTTACAGACGTTTCGTGAAACCGCTCAGCCCATGTCGACTAGCATGTCGCCCGACATCACCGATCCAAGGCACCCGACACTATATATCGAGTTTCATGTCGACCAAGGTGTAACGACCCGGGCCCGGCCCATTTGAATAAGTTTAAATGGATTAATTTGGCTACATATGTCATCAAAGTGCACTTATATTTTCGGTCACAGGTCCCGAGAGAACTCCACAGTTCAGAGTGCTTGAGCTGGAGTAGGACTAGGATGGGTGACCTTTCGGGAAGTGATTCCCAAAACCGTGTGAGTGAGGCCAAAACATGGGGAAAGATTATGTGGTGATTGCAGGGTCAGTAAATAATTCGGTTGGGCTCCGTGATAAATAACGCACTGGCCGTCGGACAGGGGCGGGGCCCACAAGCCCGACAGAGGGATGGATGACTCGCCGGAATGGGCGGTCGGGGGCATTACAAGTGGTATCAGAGCCTGTAAGTCAAACTGGTTCTGTCCCAGGAGACTGCCTTGGGGTTCGAGGGTTAAGGCTCACACTATCGGGATCAGAATTCGGGGACGAATTCCCGTTTAGTGGGGGAGAATTGTAACAACCCGGGCCCGGCCCATTTGAATAAGTTTAAATGGATTAATTTTGCTACCTATGTCATCAAAGTGCACTTATCTTTTCAGTCACAGGTCGCGAGAGAACTCCACAGTTAAGGGTGCTTGAGCTGGAGTAGGACTAGGATGGGTGACCTTTCGGGAATTGATTCCCAAAACCGTGTGAGTGAGGCCAAAACATGGGGAATGATCTTGTGGTGATTGCAGGGTCAGTAAATAAGTCGGTTGGGCTCCGGGAAATATAACGCACTGGCCGTCAGACAGGGGTGGGGCCCACAAGCCCGACGGAGGGATGGGTGATTCGCCGGAATGGGCGGTCGGTGGCGTTACACAAGGCCAGCCCGACATCAACCACCCGAGACTTCATGTCGAGCTTGGTGTCATCCAAGCCAGCCTGACGTCCACTTACTTACAATTTTGCCACTCAATTTAGGATTATAGGCTCAATTTATGCCCACCAAGTATGTGTTGAAATGCATGAATTGCAAAATAAGAGAATTGTTTATCCTAGCCTAAAAAATTAGATGTTTAGGGAGTAGTTTGGCAATATGAGATTAAATGAATGATTATAATGACTGTTGTTTGTCATTTCACTAATGAAAATTCGTTCTTGACTTGATGATTAGAAAAGTTATTAATACCAAGGGATTGATTTAGTTATAGAAATGAATTTCATGCAGAAGGAATATCATTGCTTGAGTTTGTAAGCATCATGGGTTGAGTAGAGAGTTCCCTAGTATCAATTATTCCATCTTGAGTCCTGTCCTTTCGTTGTTCTTTGTCAATTTCTAATTTGCCTTAGTTATTTCCCTTCCTTGCTTAGTTTTGATCTTTTGCTTGTTGCTTGCTCTTGCTAGTGTTTACTTCAAGTTTGTTTGATCCAATTTGGTTGTTAGACATTAATTCTTCTTTGTTTGCCTTGGATTAAGAACTTTATTGCATTCCTACTGTTTTGAATCTTCTTTTTTGGATTGATAAACTCAATGCTACAATGACTAGTGTGAGCTTGAGGGTTGATATATCATAAAAGCTTACATCAATTTCGCGTTGTTGCCAATAGATGATTGATTAGGTCAGTAGGATTTGTATATATCTTGAGATCAAGCCTTCTTATTTTCGTTTTTGGTTACTAACTACTTTCTTTGGTCAAGAACTTCTTTTGTAGGTACCAAAACACTTGCCCTTAAGTGTCTACTACTGCAACAGAAGTGTAAGGCCAAAGATTTTGAATTCTCAGCAGCTCACCTCAGCTATTGAAGCATGGAACAACATCCATATGCTGCTAGTTTTGGTCTGCAAGGTCCACAAGGTCCAGAAAGTCCACAAGGGATCCAAGGCTTGCAAGGACAACAAGTTCCAGCTGGTTTACAAGGTACTTGGGGTATGAGAGATCAAAGGTCAACAAGGTATCTTTCCACCTATGGAGACTCATCACTATAAAATAAAGAGTAGTGTGATTGCTATGGTACATGATAGGAAGTTCTTTGGCTTGCCTAATCAAGATCCTCTTGAGCATTTGGACCACTTTGAGATAGTTTGTGCTATAACAAATATTAGTGGAGTTTCAGATGATGGATTCCGGCTCATATTGTTTCCACTCTCCCTTGGAGATAGAGCTCAAATGTGAGAAAAGTCCTTACCACAAGGAAGCATCACTTCTTGGGAGCAATTCAAAGGAGCTTTTCTTAACAAGTTCTTATCTTCTTCTAGGACTGCTAGATTCAGGAATGAGATCTCTAACTTCAAACAATGGTCAAATGAGAGTTTTGAAGACACTTGGGAAAGGTTTATAAGCTTTACTCAGCAGTTCCCTCACCATGTCTTCACCAAAGAGATGCTTCTCTCAAACCTCTATAGAGGTGTTCTCCCAAGAATAAGAGTCCTTCTTAACATAGCTAGTAAAGGTTACTTCCTTGGGAAAGATGTTGATGAAGGTTGGCTATTGGTAGAGAACATGGCGCTGAGTAACTTGGATTATGTTGATGAGTTTGAGCAGAATGCAAATGCAGCTGAAGAGAAGTTGGAAACAAGAAGGCAAGTGATGAAAGTTCTACAAGAAAGAGTGGATATGTTGTTTAATGTATCCAAGCAACCTCTGCAATTTGTTGGTACATCTGGTCAATACCAAGAGAAGGAAGTGAACTTTGTCCATAGCCAAGATGACAACAACAAGCACCATCCACACTGCTATGATACTTTTCACCAATACTACTATGTAGGACCTTACCTTCAAAACCATCAAGGCTCATCATCTCACCAACAGGGCACCTATCACCAACAGCAAGGGAACATGATACTTACCACCACTACTACGCAGCCTGCCTTGGCGCCACCTCAACAACAACTAAGATCTCAGCTGTCTCAAGATTTGGATATCAAGAACCTTCTCCTTGATGCAACAAGCTCAAACTACTGAAATCCAAAAGAGTATGGATGAAATCCATACCGATATGGACTCAAACAGGAACAACTTCTAATCCCAACTAGACTCTTTGACTATGCAGCTGGTTAAACAAAAGAGCAATGCTTAGCCAATTACCTTCACGAGGCCCTTACAATATTGTTATGATATCATCACTACTTCCCTAACTACTCCAGAGGAGAAGAAAACTCAATTGTTGAGATTTAAATCCTTCTATATGGCCATGAGTTTGTCCCCATAACTCCCAAGGTGACACCCTCTATCATCAATGAGGACATTCAAGTTCTACGTGTGGGGGAGAACTTCAAAATTCAGTAAAGGGCATAGGAGAGAAGGAGAAGGAAATTGTCTATGTGGCTGCCTCAAGGGAAGAAAATGTTATCTCCAAGAAAGAAATAGTAGTAAAAGATGATGAATTGGTGATAGCTTATGAAAACCCAAGATGTGGAAAGGGTAAAGAAGTGAGTCAAGAGAGACAACATGAGGCACCTAAGGAGATAACCAAGGAACAAAGATATGTCCCTCCTCCTTACAAACCTCCACTACCTTTTCCAGGAAGGTTCAAAAAGCAGTTGGTTGACAGGTATAAGGGTCTCTTTGATGAGCAGATGGCGAAAATTGAAGAGACCATAAAATTAGACGAAGTAACAAAGTTGATGTCTCCAGCGTTTTTTGCTCTTAAGCAACAGTATCTTGCAATGTTGAAAGAAAAGAAGGTTGTTGAAGATAAGGGTGCTAAGGAAGAGGTTCCCAGTAAGGATAAAGAAATCCAAGTTATAAAGCTTGAAGATCCTGGTTGTTTTACATTACCATGTGAATTGGGAGTACTCTCTTTCAAGATTTGCTTGTGTGATCTTGGGTCCAGCATCAACCTTATGCCACTCTCCACTGTAAAAACCTTAGGTCACATTAGCTTCAAGGAAAGTAATGTCTCTCTCACCCTAGCTGATGGGTAAAGAAAGCAACTAGTTGGGTCTCTAGAGGATATTCCTTTAATGATTGATAAGGTGAAGGTCCCAACTGATTTTTTGGTACTAGATATAATGAGTGATGTGCAGACTCCAATCATCTTGGGAAGACCATTTCTGGCTTTTGCTGGTGCTGTCTTGTATGTTAAGAATGGCATCATTTAGTTACGGATGAATGAAGACAAGGTGTTTCTGTTTGACACCAAGAGAGCAAAGAATGGAGTTAGGGGAGAAGCTTACTCCGTAAAGACTGAGGAATGGAGTTTTGCAGCTGAGAATTGGCCTTCCTACAAGTCACCACCACCACATTCACAAACCATTCAGGAAAGGATCCACCAAGGAGTTCTCTAACTCCCTCTCAACCTAACTAAGGAGTAGGAAAAGTCAAGATAGAGTCTTTTCATATGAGTGATCCCTTGATTCATTGAGCCATTGTGCATGAGATCATTTTCATCTTATAATCATGTCCCTTAGACCAAATATTTTCACTTGATTTGCACAAACTTGATCCATTAGTTACTAACTAATGAATGTTAAGGAGTTGGTTAATTTGAATGCTTGTGTAGGATAATCTTGAGTTAATTGCTTTTTATGATAGGTATGGCTAAAGCTTTTGAAGTAGAACAATCTCTACGCATCTTAGAACCTATAACTTGGGCATTGAATCAATTTTTCCATTGACATCTTTAGTTATGGGCTCCCACTTTCAAACCTCTCTCTCTCATTTTTCCTTTATATTCATTATTTATACCACATAAGCATACATTTTGCCTGTTATTGTCCCATTTGCATTCATTTTGGACTTAGTGTAGATTTAGGAAATTGCATGTTTTGTGTATTTGGAGAGTTTGGCAGGTACATTTGAAGAGCCTCGAGATTACGTGGAGCATGGGAGATAATGGTGGATGTAACACAAGCAATGAAAAGAGCCAAAGGAGAAGGTGAACATTGTTGAAGCGGCTGATACAAGGTTTTGCACCTCTTATGTCAATAACCCATTGTAATAGTCATTGTAGCATTGGGTTTTAATGTCAATCCAATTGGGTTTAGTTGAAAGCAGAAGAGTTAAGAGAGAAATCTCTAAGTCAAGCAAGCAGGAAAAGGTTTTGTTTACATCGGTACTGGTGATCGATATGCTTACATCGGTCACCCCATGACCAATGTTGGTGACCGAAAATCTGGTATCGGTCACCCCTTGACCGATGTTCACCATGCTATGACCGAAAACCTTTGTAGAGATTGTCTGCTTTGATCCGTCTTGCTCCCTTTGATCCTTCTTGCTCCCTTTGATCCAGCTAGCATCCTGAATCATTCCTAAAGCTCCTCCAAGCTCCTTTTAGCTCCAAAAGCACCTAAAAACATTCAAAATGCAAGAAAAATGCAAGCTATACCCTAAATGCAACCTAAGTCTAAAAGGGGAAGAAAATGGGGCAAAAACTAAGGGAAAACATGCAAAAGAGAACCAAAGCATATACTAAATGCAGTCCTAAATGGTGTAAATACAAGAGATATCAACACCCCCACACTTGCCTTTTCCTTGTCCTCAATCAATTAAGAACTAATGGGAGAGTGAGGTTTGAAAGTGGGCATTCAGATTCCAAAAGTGCATAGGTAAAGAGATGATATCAATGCTTATGTGCCTAGTTGAAGGATGCAAACATAATCAGCTATACTTTAAAGAACCTAACCATGCTCATCATGTTTCAAAATGATCTCAAATCTCAAATTAAGCAAATGCTCAAATCAACCAACTCTTTAACATTCAATTAAGACCAGAACATGAATCATGCTTATGCAAATCAAGTGAAAACATTTGGTTGAAAGGGTAAGGTCATGAGATAAAAATGATCTCAATTTAGCAAAAGGATATTAAGTATAAGGGATTACTCAATGAAAAGGACTTCATCATAGGCAAAATGCTAAAGGTAAAAGCACACTTATGCATGCAAATCAAAGCTTCCTTCTACACAAAGATGAATCCTAAGTACTTATAAACCCCAAAAGTGAACCCCCTAAGTCTACCTTTTCCTAAACTCTACCCTTTGCCCTTCGTCATGGCTGGGGAAACTCCTTCTTTTTGCTTGTGTGGTTGCTTCCTTTAAGTTGGGACTTGCTCTTCTTTGTTGAATTGGAACATTCATCACCTTTGGTGGATTGCTCCTGGCCTGATTTCTCTTCTTTGGACACTTTCTGAGCTTTGTTGCTGGCGCCTTTCTTCTTTGTACTTAGAGCTTTTCTTCCCTTCACTTAGCCACAATTATAGATTGTTTCCCTTTTTCTACCATTTCAGATCTTTTCCTATTCTTCAAAAACATATAAACATGAAGTTCAAACCACTTACACTACCCTTTTAAGCCCAAAACACCTATCCTAGAATCAAGCTCAAGACGCAAGCTGATATCTACAAGAGAACTAATTATTGCCAGCCTTATTCCTAACACTTTTTGCCAAGACAAAATCGAAAATGCAATGCAAAGGCCTCACAGCTCTCACAATAGTGTTTAGGCTCAAAAGGAGGTTTTAGTTAAGGGTGAGGATGTAACTGTCCCATAAGTATGAGGATCAGCTATTTGGATCAACAAGAGTGGTAGAAAGGAGAAAGATGATCCAAATATGTATATGGTAGCCATGAATTCACTTTTCAATGCATAAGACATGATAATTAAAAGTCCAAACGAAAATTAAAGTTGATAGAGTTTATTTTCAGAGAACAAATGCTTTCAGAATGAGATGAGAAGACCAAATCTAGCAATCTAAGCATGGTTCAGCCTTAACTTCTAGCAATCATATGATGCATCAAACAACTAAGCACTTAAACACTGAAATCATCTCTAAACCCTAAGCATTTTACAAGGAAAATTCATCATAATGCCTTATACAAATGCAATGCAACCTATATGTCAACACTAGACTCAATCCTAGAAGAATGAAATGCAACTACATGCTTTTTTTTTGGTTTGCAAAAATGCAAATTTTTCAAATTTTTCATAATACATGAATGCATGATATGCATGAGACTCAAAGTAAAAAATGAAAAGAAAAACTAAGAAAACAAAACACAAAGTTAAGCCCCAAATCTCTCCCCCACACTTAAATTACACAAACTCTTGTGTAATGAAAGCAATGAGAGAGAGAAGCACAAAATATAATACAAGACTAAAATGATGCAATGGTATAAATAGTGGAGAGGATGTGGTACTTGGTTCAGTGGTAGGAGTGATGGGATGATCCTAAGGTCTGAGGAGACTTGCTAGCTCTCCTCTTGTTTCTCCTCTCATAAACTTTTGTGGATTGCTCTGCTTCTTAAGGTGGTTGAACCCAGCTTGACCATAACTGCTCTGCTTGAGAAGAGTTCCCTTGTTGACCCCATTGCCATGTCTCCTGAACTGAAGAGGGAGTCGGAGTTGGTTCCCAAGCTGATGGTACATGGGTACTTGGCTCATAAGATGAATCTCTTGGTTGTGCCCATGTCCCCCATTGATCACTTGTCTGTGCATGGAAAGAGTGTCTTCCATGGGGGTTCCAAACAACTTCCTCCTCTTCAGTTGGCTCATCTTGTTGTAGATGCTCTTCTACGTTAGGAGTGTGCTCATGAGTATGGCTTTGGTGGAAAGTTCTTGCTGATGTTGCTTTGTCTTTCTTGAACTTCCCCCTAACCATTTTCATCAACCCTTTAATGGCTTTGTCTTGCATTTACACCATTTCTGGAGAGCATTGATGTGCTCATGAGCTTCCTTCAAAGAGCCTCCTTGGTTGGGTTATTCATAGGGTTTGAAGTGGAACTGCCTTGAGCTGTAGCTCAGCACTTCCTCTTCTTCAAGCTCATCTTCTTCAAAGGTTCTTCATTGGCCTTCAGCGCCAGCAGTAGCATTCCATTGGTGATCTTCTTCTTCTTCTTCTCCAATCTCTTCAATCTTTCCTTCGTCACTGTCTTCTTCTCTCTCTCCAGGGATAGGGCCACCTGTGTAGAGCTCCTCCTCACTCCGATTCAAGCAGATGTTGGTCCTTGTGGTGAAGGAGGTGAGCCTTGGGTTAGGGAGAAGGACTCTTACTGGCTCTTGGTGACTGTTGAGGAATTGGTAGACATGCTTGTCCTGAACACTCTTCTCAAGAAAATGGCATCTCTTCAGATAATCCATATCTATCCAGATAGGATCTAGAGCATCTCCAGCATGTTCCTCAAGATTCACATCACAAGCTATGAGTATAGCTGTCACAACTCCTCCAATGTGAAGCAGTGGATTCCTCTCCCTTTTTCCTTTGTTGATAACCCAGCTCTGATAGGTTAGCAGCTGCTCCATCAACAGTCTCACAAGGCATGGGAATCTGCTTGGCGGGTTGGCGCCCATACTGGTATACAGTCCATTGTAGAGGAAGTCTCTTTCCTTGCTAGTTAGGTGTGAGGTTTCCTCCCTTGCAAAAAATGTGTTTGCAAGCTCCTTTTGTGCATATCTAACTGCAGGATGCTTCAAGTGTTGGTTTCTTGTAATTCCAGCTCTGAATTCCCCAACTCCAATTACTTCCCCTAGCCTTGTGTACTGTGATTCATGGATTAAGAACTTCTTTCCTCTTTGAAAATAGGTGCTTAGCCCCAGTGCCTTAGAGAGTTCTTGGAATGTGATTGTGAACCTCTGTTTTCCAAGCTTGAAGGAGATCCATCCATCATGGTCAGGAAGCTCACTCATCTCGTAGTTGACTACTTTGAGAGTGGAGAGGAACTGGTTAGTGAAGCGCTCATAGGAGGGAAGAGGCTGTAACAGCTTTGTGAGCCCCATGTTCTCAAAGAGGGAGATGCAGTCTTCGTAGATCCCTAGGTCCTTCATTGTGGTGGAGCTTGGATACTTTGTTGGCTTGAAGGTGCATCGACTGAACCCCTCTATTAGCTCCCTAGCACTGTGCTTCCTGGATGGAATATCTTCCTCAACAGCCTTTCCCTTACCTCTCTGCTTGGCGCCTTTCTCTCCAGCCGGTCTCTTTCCAGCGGCTTTGGATGAAGTCTCAGCTACAACACCTTTTCCCTTGTCGTTGGTCCTTCTTGGTGAGGTAGTTGCTCCTTCCTGAGGTGCTTTTCCCCTTTTCCCAGCAGCTATGTTTGTTCTTCCCATGGTACCTTCAAAATCAAAGCTTGAAAATAGTGTAAGTGAAAGAACAAAAGCTGAAGAACCTAATAACTGAAAGCTTTAAAAGAGAACTCTCTAGGTTAAGAAAAGTCTAACAAGTCTTAACAACAAGATTAAACTTCTACAGAGCAAGAGGAAATCAAAAGCTAGCAGTTAGATAAGCAAGTATGCACAAAGGATAAGTAGTTATGCATGAGACTCTAGCAAAATGGTTCTTAGGCAAAAATAGATGATGATCTTTCAAAGGAATGAAAATAAGCAAGTAATGAGATAAATGAACATTAAGCAAAGCTTCAACATCTAACTTGCTTATCCTAAACAATTACATATTGTCAAATCAAAGCACAGCACTTAAAACTAATCAAAACTTGCTCGATATACAAAGTGATTTTGAACACATGCAAAGGTTAAGAGCAAAGGAATGATAGCATAGGAAGCAAACATTTTTGGAACCTCTGAGCACTTAGAGAAAGCAATAAAAGAGAGAGAGAACTAGTAGTTTCGTTCTTTAGGTGAGAAGAGGAGTGAGCTGAATTGTGAAGAGAAGTGAAGAAGTTATTGGTTTAAATAGAGAGAAGGAGAGGGAACCAAAGGAATCAATGGTTGGTGAGGGAACCAAAAGAATCAAAAGAGTAGGGGACAAAAACAAAAGTGCTCAGAAGCTATGAAAGAGGTCAAGAAGGATCCAATGTTAAAATTTAAACTCCCTTAGCTCCAAACCAAAGGAGGAAATTTTTTTTTTTTAGAAAAATGAAGTACTTACCTTGGGTGGAACATCGGTCACAAATGACTGTTGTTACTAACCGAAAAGTCAATATCGGTTATAAGTGATCGATGTTAGTGACCGATGTGCTTCCTGGGGACAATATTGGTCATCACAAGATCGATGTACTTGACCGAAATCCATCCGGCGTGTTTATGTCGGTCTGTGTATAACTAATGTTAGTGACCGATATGTTTCCTGAGAACCACATGGATCACTAACTGATCGATACACTTGACCGAGATTCATCCGGAGGGTTTACATCCATCAAGCTTGACCGATGTGGATGACCGAAATGTGTCCCGCTTTCAAACTTCCTTCCACATCGATCACAAGTGACTGATGTGTTGACTGGTGTAAACTGGCTCCACTGACATCGATCAAACATGACCGAAATTCATGACCGAAAAGTGTGTATCGGTCTTGTCATGACTGATACAGTTGATCGATGTCAGCCAGAAAATACCTGTTCTTTGGCCCCTTCAGACTTTCTCAACCCCCAATTCGAACTCTTATTTATATACACTATAACAAAGCATAAAAGATAAACTAGAAAGCATAATATATACAAAGGATTCCATGGGACTACCTCCCAAGTGTGCTTGTTTAAAGTCACTAAGCGTGACTTTGATTACCTCTTTAGTTGAGGTGAGGAGAAGGAGTCTTGGAACTCCTTGGTGTCATCTAGCATCTCTTGACCTTGGTGGTGACTCCATTAACCTTGACCTTGCAAAAGGTGTAGCATTCCCCTCTTTCTGAAGCTTGAAGCTAAACTCTCCCCTCTTAGTGACACTTGGTTGCAAAACCACCTCTCCTTTGTTAGTAACCAGCTTAATATCATTCAGATTCTTGTAACTACCCACTTCAAGGACCTCCTTTTCAGTGGTGTCTTCAAACAACTCGGCTAAGCAGCAGCCATCAAAGCTCTCTCCTTGGTAGCCCTCAAACTCTGGCCAGCTTTTATTAATCCTCTTCACCTTGTTAAGGTCCATAGAGAAAGCATGATCATGCTCCAGCTTGTTACCCCTGCTGTCAAACTTTAAGACTTTGTTCCTTGTAAGCCTCAGCTCTGTTGTGCACTCTCTAGCATTAAATACAGCGCCAGCTGAAGCTAGAAATGGCCTCCTAAGAATGATTGAATTCTTGATCTGTCCTTCCACATCAAGCACCAAAAAATCAGTAGGGATGGTGACTCCCCACTCTGAATGTCAATGTCCTCAGTGATTAAGGAAAGGAAGTCTTCAATGATAGCTTCTTCTTCAAGAGAAGTAAAAGCAACTGCAGACTCAACAGCTTGGCAATACTCATAGGTGGTCTCTAAGGTATGTATCCTGGAATCCAAATCATCAAACTTGTTGTTGAGCTCAGCATGAACAGAGTCTAATTTTTTATGCAACTCAGCAAATCCCTGGTTCATCTCCAATGTTGCAAGGAGTTGTAAGTTGAGGAATTCAGTGAGTATACTCTTGATATCAGCTGCAGTAGAAGTAGAAGCATTGCGCTGAGCTTCAGGGAGAGCAGGCGTGGGTGCAAACTGTGGGTGGGTATTGTAGCTGTCTACAGTGTAGTTCATAGGCAGAAGCTCTTGGTAGAAGTTGTTGCACCTTTGAGTTTCAAAATAGAGCATTTCTCTACTTGTAGAGATGTACCTGAAATGAAAATACTTGGAAAGGAGTGAGTAACCAAATAAAAGTAAAAAGCTTGATCTTAAAGATTCTACAAACTCTAATGATTCAAGCAGAAAACCCAAATGGCAACGGCGCCAAATTGATACAAGGGTTTGTACCTCTTATGTCAATCACCCATTGTACTAGTCATTGTAGCATTGGGTTTTAATGTCAATCAAATTGGGTTTAGTTGAAAACAGAAGAGTTAAGAGTGAAATCTCTAAGTCAAGCAAGCAGGAAAAGGTTTTGTTGCCTAAGCAATTGTTCTAACACCTTAATGTGATCAAGCAACAAAGAAAGTGAAAACAAAAGCAAACTAACCAAATTTAAGCAAGAAAAACAGAGCAAAACAGAGCAAATCCGAGATTTAAATAAAAAAGAATCAAATTCCTAGATGTGGTTATTGATTTTGGGAAATTCAGACACTAACTAAGGCTGTTTCAAACTACATAGATCAAGCAAATAAGCAAGCAATGGTGATTCCTAGACATAGAGTTCACTATCAAGCAAGCTAGATCCAATATCTTGGCAAATAGCCCTTTGCTAAACAACTTAACAAGAACAAACTCTCATTAGTGCTAAGACATCAAGCAAGCAATACTAAACAACTCTATTCAAGTCAAAATGCTTCTCAAACAGTAGATATCTTGAGCCGAGGCCAGCAAATCCTCTATTAAACAAGATCAGCATTTCATCAAACACTTGGTGGGCATAAGAGATATCTAACACCTAGATAAGTGTGATCAAGACACATCGCATTAATAACAGATTAATAGAGAGGAACCCATAAACTGAAGCACTAAAAAAGCCCTAATCAAGTCTTAAATTCCCCTAATCTACCACATATAGAAACTTTAAGCAAACTACTTACTCATACTCATTTTAAACACCAAATCACAAAGGAAAAGGATGTTAATCATGATCAGAAGAGAGAATAAAGAAAGATTAAAGGTAAATACTCAAATATATTAAATAAAGCAAAAGATTTGTCTTACAAACTTAAAGAAAATGCTTAAGAACAGTAAATTGACAAGACTTGTCGAAAATCTGGAAAAAGAGGCTATTTATAGCCTAGAAAAGGAAGCCCTAGAGTAATGGCAAAAGTGTAAATAAAAACAGGTTCGGACTGGATTTACATCGGTCAGTTACAACAGTCATCTGTGGTCGATGTAAATCCCATCGGCCTGGCAGTGATCGATGCTGGTGACCGAAATTCATCCGCTATGTTTATGTCGATCACTCCTGACCGGTACTGCTGATCGATGTGCTTACATCGGTCACCCCATGACCGATGTTGGTGACCGAAAATCTGGTATCGGTCACCCCTTGACCGATGTTCACCGTGCTATGACCAAAAACCTTTGCATAGAGTGTCTGCTTTGATCCTTCTTGCTCCCTTTGATCCAGCTAGCATCCTGAATCATCCCCAAAGCTCCTCCAAGCTCCTTTTAGCTTTAAAAGCACCTAAAAACATCCAAAATGCAAGCTATACCCGAAATGCAACCTAAGTCTAAAAGGGGAAGAAAATGGAGCAAAAACTAAGGGAAAACATGCAAAAGAGAACCAAAACATGTAATAAAATGCAGTCCTAAATGGTGTAAATACAAGAGATATCAGCGGCCAGAAACTGCGTCTGAAAGACCGGTTTGGACAAAGCATCTCCTTCACGATTCAGCTTCAGAAGTCTTTATCAATGTTGTATCCCCGTGAGGTAGCTTGCGTCTGAAGTTTATTTCAGGTCATTCCCATCAGCGGTTTTAAAGTTATAGAAGTTTTGGTGAAACCTCTCAGCCCGTGTTGATCAGCATGTCGCCCGACATCAGCGAGCCGAGGCACCCGAGACTTTCTGTCGAGCTTCATGTCGACCAAGGCCAGCCCGACGTCAACCACCCAAGACTTCATGTCGAGCTTGATGTCCACCAATCCAGCCCGACATCTACTTCGCCTGAAGTCCACTTATTTATAATTTTGCCACTCCACTTGGATCTTTATAAATACTAAAATCCCTAATTTTTGGGATCATTTTATTATCCAACATTTTATTTTCCTCTTTTGTTCTTAATCAGATTTGTAGCTTGAATCTTAGTTTGATTTCAATTGTATGCTCGATGTTGAAATCCAGTTATATCGTGCGATGTTGATGCTCGATGTAGATGTCTAGTGGCTTGACATCGAGCTGCCTAGCTCGATGTGGATGCTCGTTGTGATCTCCCATCCTCTATGGTTGTTTACATCGCATGATGTGCACTCAATCAAGCTCGATGCTGGGCCAAATTTCCACTTCCTTAGCTCCTCTTGCTCCTCCTTGGCTGTGGCAACTCCCTGAATCATTTACATGCTTCCTCCTTGCCTCCTATGGCTCCTTAGGTACCTAGAAACAACCCTTATGCAAAGAAAATTCAAACTACAATCTAAATGCAACCTAAGTCTAAAAGCAAAGGAAAATGGGACAAAGCAAAGGAAAACATGCAAAAAGGAGACTAAAACATGAACTAAATACAAGCTTAAATGATGCAAATATGAGAGATATCAACACCCCCACACTTGCCTTTTGCTTTCCCTCAAGCAAACAAACTAGAACAAATGGGAGATGAGGTT
Source organism: Thlaspi arvense (assembly GCA_911865555.2). Lineage (NCBI taxonomy): Eukaryota > Viridiplantae > Streptophyta > Magnoliopsida > Brassicales > Brassicaceae > Thlaspi > Thlaspi arvense. The sequence continues at coordinate 22,558,662 of OU466860.2, forward strand.
AATAGGTGGGCACTAAAATCCAAAAATGCTAAGGTAAAGAAGTGAAATCAATGTCCAAGTGCCTAATTTTAGGATGCAAACCATGATCAGTTATACTTTAAAGAACCTAGCCATGCTTATCTTGTTTTAAAATAATCTCAAATCTCAGCCTAGACAAGTGTTCAAATCAATTAACTCTTTAACATTCATTAAACATGTAACCCTGAATCAAGTTTGTGCAAATCAGGTGAAAACATTTGGTCTAAGGGTAAGTTTATGAGATGAAAATGTTCTCATTCAAGTAAAGGCTCATTAACTTAACGGATCACTCAATAAAATGATTCTATCTTAGACAAAATGCTAAAGGTAAAAGAAAATTTATGCATGCAAGTTAAAGCTCTCTTCTACCCTTTTACCCAAAGATTAACATAAGAACTTCTAAACAAAAAGTGAAATTCCTAAGTCTACCCTTTCCCAAAGAACTTGATATCTTTCTTCTTAATGTGTGGGGAAACTCCTTCTTCTTTGCTTGATTGGTTAATTCTTTTCTTGGACTTTGCTCTTTTTTGTTGATTAGGCGCCATTCTTCATCACCTTTGGTTGATTGCTTTGGTCTGATTTCTCTTTTTGGATGACCTTTGCAAGCATTACTGTTGTTGGCACCTTCTCTTCTTTGACACTTAGAGCTATTTTCCCTTAATTACTTAACCACAAACTTACACATGGTTTCCCCATACTACCATTCCATACTTTTTCTTCGTCTTAAGAGATATAAACAATGAAACTCGAACCACTTAACACTACCCTTTCCCAAACTCCTCACCTTGTATCAAGCTCAATATGCAAGCTAATATCTACAAGAGAGCTTTTCCTTGGGAACACTTTTTGCCAAGATAAAATTCAAAATTATGTATGCAAGGCCTCACAACTCTCACTAAAGTGTTTAGGTTCAAAAAGGAGGATTGGTTGAGTGTGTGGATTAGCTGTCCCATAATGTTGAGGATCAACTACGTGGATTAACAGGAGTGTTAAGAAGGGAAGAAGATAATTAAAGTATGTATAAGGTAGCCATGAACTCACTTTTCAATGCACAAATATGATATCTCAATTTCAAATTAAGGTTCAAATAGGATAGAGTTGATTTTCAATGAACAAATCGTTTCAGCACGAGACAAGAGAATCAGATTTAGCATTTAAAACATGGTTCAGCCTTAACTTCTAACTTTTCATAATGCATCAATTACTTAACCACTTAGACATTGAAATCATTTTTAAACTCTAAGCATTTAACAAGGAAATATCATCATTGTGCCCTATGCAAGTGCAATGCAACCTATATGCAAACACTAGACTCAATCCTAAATAAATGAATACAACTATATGATCTTCTTTTGGTTTGCAAAAGATGCAAAAAAAGTTTGGATTTTTGATTTTTTGTGTTTTTTTATGCACTTATATGTATGCATGTATGCATGAGACTCGATGAAGAATGCAAAGAGAAACTAAGAACAGAAACACACAAAGTAAAACTCCAAATCCCGTCCCCACACATAAATTACACAACATCTTGTGTAATAAAAAAGTGAAAGAGAGAAGCACACACAAACATATAAACATAAACTTAAAGAAAAATGCAATGGTATCTATAAGGAAAGGGATGTGGTACTTTAATTCTGGTGTGAGGAGTGATGGGAGGTGTAAGAGAGTTCCTCAATCTCTCCTTGCTCATAGGATGATCCTGTTTGGGGAGATTTGCTTGCTCTCCTCTTGTTTCTCCTCTTCTCTTGTGAGGATGATGTTGTCGGTTGAGGTACCCATCCAGTCCAAGGTGCAGACACTTGTGTTGAGTTTCCTTGAGAGTCCCACTCTTGCCAAGTAGTAACAGGCTCAGAAGAAGAGTGGAGAGGCACCTTCCATGCAGATGGTGGTTAGGACCTAGGCTCATGAGATGAATCCCTTGATGGTTCCCAAGCTGGCTTTTGATCAGGCTTCTGCACTTGAAAGGATTGTCTCTTTGGGGGCATTCAGTTTACCCACTCTTCTTCTTGATGCACTTCCTGTTGTGGCTCTTCATAATGTGACTCAAACTCATAGCCTCGACTTTGGATGAGAAGCTCCTTGTGTTTTTGATTTGTTCTTCTTGAACTTCCTCTTCACCAAGTTGACAAGCTTCTTAATGGTTTTGTCTTGCCACTTACACCATTTTTGAAGCTTGTTGATATGCTGATGAGCATACATGAGTGAGCTCCCTTGGCTTGGCACCTCATGAGGTTCAAAGTGGAATCTTCTAGTATTGTATTCCAGCAGCTCATCTTGGGATCCCTCTTCAATGGCAGTACCAGCATCATCTCCTTCTTCCTCTTCTTTAGTACTATCTTCCTTGCTTTCCTCACTCTCTCCTTCTTCTATTTCAACAACAGCTCCACCATGATAGAGCATTCTTCCAGCTAGGCGAAAATCTATGTTGCTCATCATAGATATGGAAGTATGCTGCACATTTGGGAGGAGAAATCTTGCTAGCTGTTTTGATGGTGTGAGGAACTGATAGACAACCTTGCCTTGAATGGTCTTCTCAATAAATTGTGTCATCTTTCATTAACCAAGATACATCCATTCTGCTGGCAAGGCATCTTCAGAATGAGTTTCAAGATTCACCCCACTAGACATCATGATAGCTGTCACAATCCCTCCAATGTTCAGCTGAGGATTCTTCTCCATCTTGCCCTTGTTGACAATCCAGCTTCTATAAGTGAAGAGCTGCTCAAAGAGAAGTGTGACATAGCAAGGAAGCTCCTCTGGCTTCTGGATCTGACGCCCATCTCTGTTGTATTGCACCAGCTGCTGCATGCCATGAAATATAATATCTAATATATCATGGTTTTTACCGGTTTTTGACAATGATATAAGTCCTTTTCATAGAGTCTTTTTGGTATTTTTATTACTTGCATTACATTTATTTAGTTTTGCTTAGCTTGATTTGAACCTGAATTTAATTGTGCAACAATCTATGTCTTTGTGGATTCAACCCTTAAGTACTACATTGATCTCTTAATTTGAGAGAGTAGCTCTAGGGATAATTTGAGCATATCCAATTTTGCCACCGTTGTCGGGGACTTAGTTGTTACCTTCAGACTTTAAGCTTTAGAATTTTGACTAAGCTTTTATTTTATGTTTGCTAACTTTCTGTGACTTCTCTTTTGTTTGTTTCAGGTGTATGCATAATCGCAGTACCTGAAGCAACAAAGACAAAGAGCATGTGACTTTAGGTATCGACTAACTCGCCAAGTTGGAAAGAACCATCAGAAAAACTAAGATGGTTGGTCCAATTGTTTTGAGAACAGATGATGAAGGCCATTCGGTTGACAGAGAAGGAAATAGAAGGAATGAGGAAGGGCAGAGGATAGAAGGGAATGGCGCAGGAAACGTTGCTGGGTGTTTTATTCAGCGCACTATGGGAGATTACAATAGACTTGACCAGTTCTATGCAAATAGAGCTGCAACCCTCCCTCATGCCTTTCTGAGGAATTGTTTCGTGATGAAGCCTGCTACTACACTCTTGTAGGCCAGCATGTCTTCCATGGTCTTCCAGATCAGCCAAATAATTTCACAAAGAACTATGGTTCTTCTTCCTACCAGAAACCTCCATCAGCAGACAGTAAAATAGAGAACAGGTCTTGGAGGGTCAGCAAAAGATCACAGTGGATTTTGATGGGAAGATTGATGCTTTGTACACTGATCTTAATGGGAAGATTGAGTCTTTGAACACCCATGTCAGGAATTTGGATTCTCAAGTTGCAAAAACCGCTGAGTCTCTTGGGAGGCAAGAAGGATTCCTTCCTGCAAATACTGACACTAATCCAAAGCATTATGTCAATGTCATCACAGTGAGAAGTGAGGTGAATCCAGTGCTCAAAAGTGAATTTGATACAGAAACACCCGTGCAAAATTTGTGCGATGCAAACAAGCAAGCAATGCTAATTCCTAGGCATAGAGTTCACAATCAAGCAAGTTTAGTTCAATCTCTTGATAAATAACCCTTTGCTAATCATCCTAACAAGAACTAATTCTCGTTAGTGCTAGAATCAATAACAAGCAATCAAAACGAACTTTATTAAGCCAAAATACTTCTTAGGCAGTCAGACTCTTGAGCTAAGAAAAGAAAATCCTCTATTGAACAAGATCAGCATTTCATCAAACACTTGGTGGGCAGAAGAGAAAGCTAGATTCATATGATCAAGATAAATCTAGCCTAAACACAGATTACTAGAGAGGAATCAATCAAATTAAGCACTAACAAATCCTAATCAAGCCTCTAAATTCTCTTAATCTACCACATCTGAAATCCTAAAAGTGACTACTCACTCATCATCATGAAAAACACCAAAACACAAGTGGAGAAGATGCTAAACATGATTAAGAGAAAGAGATTAGGGAAGATTAAATAAGGCAATACAGAAACTTAGATTAAAAAGATGATCTTGTTCTTACAAAGAGAGAGAAGTACTTCAGAGAAATTAACAAGAACAAGACTTGGCTAAAAACCATTAGTCCAAGACTATTTATACTAAAAGCCAAAAACCCTAAAAGAGTGGCAAACTTGTAAATAAAGACATCTCGAATAAGGCCAAAATCGAGCACACATGCTCGATGTGGATGATTGGTGTGAGTGGTCTGGTGCTTCACATTGATCAGATGATGATCGATGTGGTTGATCGATGTGAAGACTTGAAGCTCTTGCCCGTTTACATCGCACGATGCTAGTGGTCGATGTGGATGTCATGTGGTTTTACATCGACCAGATGGTGATCGATGTGAATGATCGATGTGGACTCCACTGCTCTCGGCTGCTCTACATCGTAAAATACTGGTCTTGTCTTAATCAATGTTGCATCCAATATCTCCTTCCTTGGCTCATTTTGCTCCTCCTTAGCGTGGGAAACTCCTTGAATCACCTCCACGCTTCCTCCTTGCTTCAAATAGCTCCATAGGTACCTAAAAACATCCATAATACAAAGAGACTACAAACTATAACCTAAATACAACCTAAGTCAAAAAGCAAAGGAAAATAAGACTAAAGAGAAGGAAAACATACAAAAGGAGACCAAAACATGAACTAAATGCAAGCCTAAATGATGTAAATATAAGAGATATCAACACCCCCGCACTTGCTTTTGCTTGCCCTCAAGTAAACAAATTAAGACAAATGGAGGATGAGGTTTAAAAGTGGGCACTCAAATCCAAAAATGCAAAGGTAAAGAAGTGAAATCAATGTCCAAGTGCCTAATTCTAGGATGCAAATCATGATCAGATATACTTTAAAGAACTTAGCCATGCTCATCCTGTTTCAAAATGATCTCAAATCTTAGCCTAGACAAGTGTTCAAATCAATTAAACATGTTACCATGAATCAAGTTTGTGCAAATCAAGTGAAAACTTCTGGTCTAAGGGTATGGTTATCTGATAAAAATGATCTCATTCAAATAAGGGCTAATAAACTCAAGGGATCACTTAATGAAAATGATTCTATCTTATGCAAAATGCCAAAGGCACAAGCACACTTATGCATGAAAGTTACTCCCTTCTACCTTTTTACCCAAAGATGAATCCTAAGAACTTCTAAACCCAAAGTGAACCCTTAATCTACCCTTTCCCAAAGAACTTGATCCTCTTCTTCTTCATCTGTTGGCAAGCTCCTTCTTCTTTGCTTATGTGATTGATCTTTTTTGTTGGGACTTGCTCTTTTTGTTGATTAGGCACCATTCTTCATCATCTATTGTGGATTGCCTTGTTCTGATTTCTTCTTGGATGACCTTTGAAAGCATAGCTGTTGTTGGTGCCAACTTATCTTAAACATTTATACTTAACCATAAACTTAACTTATCTTCCCATACTAACATTCACACACTTCTTCTTCTTCTCAAAAGATACAAACCATGAAGTTCAAACCACCTAACACTACCCTTTTACCCAAATTCCTAACCTAGAATCAAGCTCAATAAGCAAGCTGATATTTACAAGAGAGCTTATCCTTGCCAGCCTTAATCCTAACATTTTTTTCAAAGATAAAATTCGAAATTAGGCATGCAAGGCCTCACAACTATCACAAATGGTGTTTAGGCTCAAAAAGAAGGATTGGTTAAGGGTGTGGATAACTGTCCCATAATTATGAGGATCAATTACTTGGATCAACAATAGTGGTAAGTGATAACTAGATATTTTTAGCTCATTTAATCAAACCTAAAGCAAGGTTTTGCTGTTGTAGTACTTTAGGAATCTATCCAATTCAGGTTGATGAAAGATACCATGAATACAAGAGCTTTGTAAGTTTAAGTGAAATCCGGATAAATTGGGGAGAAAATCTGTAAAAACTAAATGCAGTTACTAAATGACCACGAAAACTATTTTAAAATCCCTACTGATGGGTTAAACAAATACTAGATGACCTCTAAGAATTTAAAATGCAGATCTACTGGTTTTTAAAATTCCAAAGCTTAAAGCAGATAAAAAAGGAAAGTTCTAACATCCTATGACAAATTTAAGAGGCTAAGACAAAAGATTCAAACTTTAGAACTAGGAAATGATGACTATAAGCTTTCAAAGGCTAAAAGTATATTCAAGGTTGAGGATCACGCTTAAGGAGGTTCAAGATTTAAACTTTGGGTTTTGAAAACATAGATCTACACATTTTAGTGCTATCTCTAGGCCCTGAGAAGCTAAAGCTAGATTTATCCATGGTGTTTGGTATAAATCCTTTCCTCAACCTTTTTTCCTAACCCATGGCGTGTGGTGGAAAGAAAGGGTGAAGAACATGAAGCATAAATCTAAGAAAATGGCCTAACTAGCTCCCTAAGCATCCATGGCGTTTGGGAAAGGATGAGCTAGTCTCTTGGATTTGGATTTAAGGGATCTCCTAAGTCTGCTAAGATAAGGAAATCCCTGAGATCAAAGAGATCTTTCTCAAGAGTCTCTAGTCATTAAAACCCCCAAATCCAAGAAGAGATTAAGATAGGTTCAAGAAAAACCCAAGCTTAAACCCTAGGAACTCCCTTAATCAACCCAACCTTCAACCCTTGGTGGATTACTCACTACACATGATTAGAGCTTATGAAAATGTAAAGGAAGAAAGGATGAACATGATTAAACTACTAAACAAGAAAGATTAAGAGAAATACTTATGATTAAAAGCAAGATTAAGATTTTACAAAATATGAAAAGCTTAAAAACTAACAATCGCGGTTTTTAGACTAAAGAAGAAGAGACAGATTGTATGGTTGTCAATGTGGGATCCTTTGCCCAAAAATAGGGTAAAAACCTTTATACCAAAAGGGAAATGGTCCCCTCACAAAACTTCAAAACGTGAGCTGTCCGGATAAGGATCAGAGATCGACCTGAGTCGTCGATCTCTAACTCGATCTTCCGCATAGAACGTCCTCTTTTGCCCGATCGTCTAGTCGATTCAGTCGGGTGGATCCAGCGCTTCTATCGATCTTCTGGTCGATCCTCAAACGATCAATTCGTGACCTCGATCTGGCCCTCGTTCTTCTTCCTTGAAACGACCCGAGTGTCTCGATCTTCTGGTCGATCTCGTCTAGATCGACCTGCCTAGCTCGATCTTCACCTCGATCTCGATTACTTTGCTACATGGCCGAGTTTTCCAAGTATCCATAGGCTCTCTTTCGATCCTTAGCATATCCACACACCCTCCATAGCTCCATTGTATCCAAAGCAACCTGAATATGATGCAAGAATGAAAGAAATATGCAAAGTGTTCTAGGACCTAAAATGAGATAAATGCTGCAAACTAGCCTATTGGATGCACGAAAACTACTCTAAATGTATGCTAAATATACGAAATATATGAGTATTTTAACTCCCCCAAACTTGCCTTTTGCTTGCCCTCAAGCAAACAAAATTCAAGCTAGGAAGAGAGGTTTAAAAATGGGAGCTCAAAATCCAAAAGTGTTTTTCAAATGAATCAATCCAATGGTCCTAGTTCTCAATTCTAGGATGCAGTACACAAACTTCTACTCCAAAGAACTTAGCCATATTCATCACATATTGAATCTCAAATCAAGACTCGCCTATTCCAAACAATCCAAGAATCCTAACCTTTAACATTCATTTAAGTTCAAACCGTGAATCACACTTATGCATTTAAAACCGAATACATTTGGCTAAGGACAAGGTTATGAGATAAAAATGATCTCATTCATGTGGGTACTCCAAGCAATGGTTTATCTCAAAAAGGATTGAACTTATACATAATGCTAAAGGTAAAAGGCAATGTATGCATACATGAATAGACTCTCATCTACCCAAGTATAGTAACAATGATCTTAATCCCTCTCTCATTTATTTTCTTTTTTCAAGCTCACTCACCCTCTAGAGACTACCCAAATCAAACAAGGCAAGACGCAAAGCATAACCCATACAACTACCACATCTTCAACCTTTCTTATAGCTAGTGGTATGGCCATATATATATTTTTAGATCTTTTCTTTTCTTTTGATAGCTCTCTTCTCATATACATATATATATATATATATATTTTTTTTTTATACACTTGGCCTTTTGGCTCTTTTCTTATATAATAATTTTTTTTTATTTTTGAGAGCTATCTCCTTTTCTTTTCAACTTGAGCTTTTATTTAAAACAATTCAAGACTACCCACTGAAAACTATGTATCCCTTTTTATTCAAACACCAAACACCAACTTCTTTTCAAACCCAAAACAAGTAAGCATTTTAAACAACACCCGTGAATTCCCACCCCAAATCAAGCCTAAAACTAGCTTCAATGCAAAGCTAGCATCAATATGAGAGCCTAACCTGTCACCCTAAACCTAACACTTTGATCCAAGTTCAACCGAAAATTTAAGGCCTCACAATAACACACGAAATTTGGCTTGAAAGGAGGGTAAGGGTTAAGGTGAGGAGTTCTATTTAGGCTTACAAAAGAGTGGTGAAGGGAATAAGAAAGCCTAAATATGTATATGTAATCCATGTATTCTTTTTCAAATGCACAAATATGATAATTCAAAATTCATGTTAATGTTTCACTTAATAGAAAATGATTCAATTCTAGTTTGTTTCAAAATAAGCCAAGAAAATCAAGACAAATGGTCCAAATATATTTAGAACTTACTTTCAAAGTTTGTATAAAGCATCAAAGAACTACTAACTAGGGCTTTGAACCAATTCATGAGCTTAAAACACTTTACAAGGAAATTTGTTTATATCATTTCTCCCTATGCAAATGCAAGCAACCTAAATGATAAAAATTCTAGACTCAATCTTAAAATATTTGACAATGGAAATATAATCTATATGATTTTTTTTTTAATATTTAAAAAATTTCTGATTTTTTTGTATTTTTCTATGCACTTAGATGGATGCATGAAGACTCAAGGATGTGAACACAAAATAAGATCCAAATAAAAACATGTCAAAGCACACATTCTCCCCCAAAATTGAATGACAACGTCTCAGTGCCAAATAAATTGAAGAGGAGACCAAAATCCACAAAGCAAAAATTAAAAATGCATGATATATACAAAGGTTGGTGTTTTGGTACCTCGAAGCTAGGCATGGCTGGAGCTTGAGGTTGCTCCGGGCCTCCTGCTCTTTCTAGGAGTGTCGTGAAGCATCCCCTTGTCCTTGCTCCTGCTTGTGCCCTGGTGTAGAGAAAGACACCCAGCTTGATTACCATCTTGAGGCTCACGAATCTCTACACCTCCGGTTGAGTTTCTCCTCATCGTTTCGCCAATTTGCTCAACCTCGTCACTCAAAGTCGTCTCAGATGAGCTTCCTTGTTGAAGGTCTTTGATCTTCTTTGCTAACTTCTTTATCATCTTGCCTTGCCATTTGTTAACCCTGCGTTGAATCTGAACAACCGAGGCAAGGAATTTCTCAGCCTTTGTCTGTGGCTCATAGTCCAGCTTGGGGAGATCAAAGCTTGGGGGCATCTCAGCATATGTAGAAGGGGATTATGAGGGTGAACGAGTTAGCTGAGGTGGGGCTGCCGTGTTTCCAAGAGGTGCAAAGGACTCTTCATCGCTTGGTAAGAACTCTATTGTGCCAATGCTTTGTAGGTGCGTTTCATTTGGATTGGGCAGAATGCAGACTTTCTTCTCATGGTTATGGTTGTAGAACAAGTAAGCATAATAGCCTGGAGCTAGAGTAGGTCCCAAGGAATCAGTGTGGCTCATGTAGGTTTGATCCATGTACGCACGCTCCACACAAGGCTCAAAATCTGCAAGGTGCACTCCTGCTTGTATGAACAATGGCGTGAGAAAACCTCCTATGAGTGCAGAGCTTGACTTACATCTTATTGCCCAAGCCTTGTATTTGACCAAGGAAGAATCCAAGATGCAGCCGTATTTGACGTCTTCCCCAAGCTCATCCTCCATTGGATCTTCATTCTCTTCACCATTGCATACAATCTTCTTAACCCCTTGGAAAAGGAAGCATAGCTCGTTCTTGGTAACCATTGGGGTTGTGGATCTTCCACTGAATGTGTTGGCCAGCAGCTTGAGGGTGTACCTTAGCACAGAGTTTCGCACCTTTTTGATCTTAGCGGTATTGCCTTGTAGTCCCCATCGCTAACCAAGTCCTATAGAGTATTCGCGGATTTGAACCGTAGGAACTCCACAAGCGTGGCTGCAGTGTTGAGACCATAAGCTTGGCATAGCTCAGGGATGGAGAGGTGGTAGGATTGTTTTTTGATCTTGAACGTGACATGACCCTTGGATGGAGTTTGGATGCTTGGATCTTCATATGAGAAGTCCAAGGTGGAGAGGAAATCAAGCGTGGCCTCGGGGTAAGTTGGGCAATCCATTCGTGATAGGCAAGCAAGGCCCATGCCCCTGAGGAACTCATCAAACTCCTCCTACAACCCTAGCTTTTGCAAGAGATCCCTACTTGCAAACTTTGTAGGCTCAAACTGCAACCTCTCAAGCCTCTTCTTTGTTTTCCTCTCTTCCTTACTCCACTTGACCCTTTCTTCAACCACTTGCTGTGTTTCCTCTCGAGTTGCCAAATCTCTGCTTCTCTTCTTGGGTGCCATGGTACCTGAAACGCAAGTTCTCAAAGAGAAAGTGATGATAGGTGACGATTAAGAGAGAAGGATATGGCAAAGAGAGAAAATCTCTAAATATAAGTCCTAGATTTTTGGAGATATTCTAAAATACATCAATAAATAGAAGAGGAAAATCTATTGAGATAAGACTAACTCAAAGTTGTCCAAGTGCTCCAAAGGATCCTCCATAGCAAGGCCGTGGAAGTTGTTGTTCTGCACCATTGAGACAAAGCCTGGCTTGATCTCAAAGTTGTTGTTTTGCACCGGTGGAGGAGTGATACCAAAACGGTTGTGATGAGTGTTTGGTGCATCACCAGCACCGATGATCCTTGGTGGCCTTGGAGCGTGGTTGGGGTTTCCATTACCCCTAGCAGTAGCAGCACGGTGTGGTGGAGCCTCAGCTTGGTCTTGCTCAGCCATGACCTCAAAATCAAGTATATCCGGTTGCAATATCTCCTCAAAGTCTTGTGCTTGTTCTCTTGCCCTTCTTGACCTTGCACTTCCAAGTTGATGAATGTTGTCTAGAGGTTGTAATAGGTTGTTGTCACTTCTAGACCTCAGATTCATGTACCTAAGAATACAAGTAGGAAGGTAGATAGATTAGTAACCAAAGTAAAAATAAAGACTTAGTCTCTACTAAGCTCTAAATCCTAATACTTTCAAACTAAACTCAACCCGGCAACAGCGCCATTTCATTACTGGATATTTTTAGCTAGTGTAATCAAACCTAAAGCAAGGTTTTGCTGTTGTAGTACTTTAGGAATCAATCCAAATCAGGTTGATGAAAGATACCAAGAATACAAGAGCTTTGTAAATCTAAGTGAAATCCGGATAAATTGGGGAGAAAATCTGTAAAAACTAAATGCAGTTACTAAATGACCATGAAAACTATTTTAAAATCCCTACTGATGGGTTAAACAAATACTAGATGATCTCTAAAAATTTAAAATATAAATCTACTGGTTATTAAAATTCGAAAGCTAAAAGCAGATAAAAAGGGAAAGTTCTAACATCCTAGGACAAATTTAAGAAGCTAAGACAAAAGATTCAAACTTTAGAACTAGGAAATGATGACTATAAGTTTTCAAAGGCTAAAAGTAGATTCACGGTTGAGGATCACGCTTAAGGAGGTTCAAGATTTAAACTTTGGGTTTCGAAAACATAGATCTACACATTTTAGTGCTATCTCTAGGCCTTGAGAAGCTAAAGCTAGATTTATCCTTGGTCTTTTGTATTAATCTTTTCCTCATCCTTTCCTCCTAACTGATATGATAGGGGATAGCACGGTAGCTGCAGAACCAGAAGAGGAACCGGAGATAGTAGGGAGGATCACTCGTTCCAGAGCTAAGGAGCTGGCTAAGGAAGTTCATGCACTTATGGCAGAAGGATTATGCAACCTACCAGCTATTCAAGTTTTCAACATCTTCAATCAGAAGACTCCACCCGGTAATGATAACTAAGTAACTTAGGTGAGGAGTCTGTACTCTTTTTCCCATGATGAGTTTTGTCCCATTGGGTTTTCTCAACATGGTTTTTAATGAGGCAGATGAATCACTACGTCAAGTTACTTAGGAGTCATTGCCAATGGGTAATAAATGTATGAGCTACTTTGGCCTTATACTTAGTATTTTCAGGTGCACCAATTAGGATTCTAAGGAATGGGACGCCTTGTTGTTTTATTCTTTACTTTGGACGCTTTGTTGTTTTCTTTCTTAGACGCCATGCTGTTTGGTTTTTAGGGTAGTATAAGACTTGTATTACGCCCCTTTTGTAAATCAGCGAAGAACTAAGTGTTAAACAAACAGCCATTGCTGCATTTCTTCTCTCACCCTTTGATCTCTTGAATGTGTTCTTGTGGATCCGAGTTTCTATTCACCAAGTGTCCTTGAAACTCTACTATCTGTTACTCCCATTTTATCACTTAAATCGTTCCATTAAACCCTTAATACCAATCTAATCTCACTCTACACTATCACTTCCCCTTTCACACGATCATCATCACCATTTCGCAATCATCATTTGATCTTCATCAGCCTATCTTCAGAGTAGTTCCAGGGGAGAACGTGTCATGTGGTATCAGAGCCAACTCTGAACCAAAGGCTGAGAAACCCTAAACCCCTCTTTTTCCTTTTCTTTGTTAAATCGATTGTCCTAAGAGTCTTAGGTTTGCCTTTTTTTTTTTGTTGTTTCATAAAAGTTAGTGTTTAGTTTCGATTTCCTAATAGCAATAGGTTGTGTGTTCGTTTCCCTGATAGTTTTAGGAGTTGTATTCCTTCCTTTAAGCAATCTTAAAAACTTGTTATCTTGAGAACTTTTTACTTTGATTGTTGTTTTGATTGTCTCAGGTACCATGGAGCTTTCAGCAGAAGCCATGGAAGCTCTGACTCAAGCCATGGCGCAACAAATCAAAGAAGCTAATCAGTCAGTTGCTACTCAGCTGATGCAACAGATAGAGCAACTCAACGCCAAGTTTGAGACTCGGTTCAAGGATTTACAAAAAGAGAACAGTGTTGCAGAAAGTGATTCATCAGAACCGCCCAGCCCTAGTGAAGCAATCCGCCTTGCCAAAGGAAAAGCACACATGGGAGCTTCTTCTAAACAACCCGAGCTAACACTGTAAGAACACCTGTTGGGAGGAGAGAAACCAGTGTAAACCGGCGAAGGAATGCTGAGGGTACAGGGAGAGAGAGACGCAGAGCTGATAGAACATCTCCACACCTCCGAGCTGAGAACATTGGTGGGCGTAGAGTTTATGTGGAGACAGAACCTGGATCTTCTGAAGGAGAAGAGAGATCAGACAATAGCTTTAATACTGTGAGGAGAGGCAGGAACAGAGGCAACAACCAAGATTATGACCCATTGAAACAACAGCTGAATCACCTTAAGCTTCAGTTTCCTTCCTTCCACGGCAATAATGATCCAGAAGTTTACTTAGATTGGGAAAGAAAGATGGAATCAAACTTCTTGGTTCAAGGCACCTATGAGCTCAACAAGGTAAAGATAGCTGTTTCAGAGTTCAATGGCTATGCACTCTTGTGGTGGGAGCAGTTGGGAGTCACTAGAGAAAGGCATCACGAACTTCCTATTACCACCTGGGGTCAACTAACCACGCAGATGAGGAGGAATTTTGTTCCTGCACACTATAGGGGATAGCACGGTAGCTGCAGAACCAGAGGAGGAACCGGAGATAGTAGGGAGGATCACTCGTTCCAGAGCTAAGGAGCTGGCTAAGGAAGTTCATGCACTTATGGCAGAAGGATTATGCAACCTACCAGCTATTCAAGTTTTCAACATCTTCAACCAGAAGACTCCACCCGGTAATGATAACTAAGTAACTTAGGTGAGGAGTCTGTACTCTTTTTCCCATGATGAGTTTTGTCCCATTGGTTTTTCTCAACATGGTTTTGAATGAGGCAGATGAATCACTACGTCAAGTTACTTAGGAGTCATTGCCAATGGGTAATAAATGTATGAGCTACTTTGGCCTTATACTTAGTATTTTCAGGCGCACCAATTAGGATTCTAAGGAATGGGACGCCTTGTTGTTTTATTCTTTACTTTGGACGCTTTGTTGTTTTCTTTCTTAGACGCCATGCTGTTTGGTTTTTAGGGTAGTATAAGACTTGTATTACGCCCCTTTTGTAAATCAGCGAAGAACTAAGTTTTAAACAAACAGCCATTGCTGCATTTCTTCTCTCACCCTTTGATCTCTTGAATGTGTTCTTGTGGATCCGAGTTTCTATTCACCAAGTGTCCTTGAAACTCTACTATCTGTTACTCCCATTTTATCACTTAAATCGTTCCATTAAACCCTTAATACCATTCTAATCTCACTCTACACTATCACTTCCCCTTTCACACGATCATCATCACCATTTCGCAATCATCATTTGATCTTCATCAGCCTATCTTCAGAGTAGTTCCAGGGGAGAACGTGTCACTAACCCATGGCGTGTGGTGGAAAGAAAGGGTGAAGAACATGAAGCATAAATCTCAAAAAATAGCCTAACTAGCTCCCTAGGCATCCATGGCGTTGGGAAAAGATGAGCTAGTCTCTTGGATTTGAATTTAAGGGATCTCCTAAGTCTGCTAAGATAAGAAAATCTCTGAGATCAAAGAGATCTTTGTCAAGAGTCTCTAGGCATTAAAACCCCCAAATCCAATATGAGATTAAGTTAAGTGCAAGAAAAACCCAAGCTTAAACCCTAGGAACTCCCTTAATCACCCCAACTTTAAACCCTTGGTGGATTACTCACTACACATGATTAGAGCATATGAAAATGTAAAGGCAAAAAGGATGAACATGATTGAACTACTAAACAAGAAAGATTAAGAGAAATACTTAAGATTAAAAGCAAGATTAAGGTTTTCAAAACATGAAAAGCTTAAAAACTAACAATGGCGGTTTATAGACTAAAGATGAAGAGACAGATTGTATGGTTGTCAATGTGGGATCCTTTGCCCAAAAATAGGGTAAAAACCTTTATGCCAAAAGGGAAATGGTCCCCTCACTAAACTCCAAAACGTGAGCTGTCTAGATAAGGTTCAGAGATCCACCTGAGTCGTCGATCTCTAACTCGATCTTCCGCATAGAACGTCCTCTTTTTCCCGATCGTCGGGTCGATTCGGACGGGTGGATCGAGCGCTTCTATAGATCTTCTGGTCGCTTTTCAAACGATCGACTCGTGACCTCGATCTGGCCCTCGTTCTTCTTCCTTGAAACGACCCGAGTATCTCGATCTTTTGGTCGATCTCCTCTAGATCGACCTGCCTAGCTCGATCTTTACCTCGATCTCGGTTCCTTTGCTACATGGCCGAAATCTTCCAAGTATCCATAGGCTCCCTTTCGATCCTTAGCATATCCACGCACCCTCCATAGCTCCAGTGAGTCCAAAACAACCTGAATATGATGCAAGAATGCAAGAAATATGCAAATGCTAATTGAAAGTGTTCTAGGACCTAAAATGAGATAAATGGTGCAAACTAGCCTATTATGTAAGATGTATGCACGAAAACTACTTTAAATGTATGCTAAATATGCGAAATATGCAATGGTATATACAATGGAAAGGATGTGGTACCTAAGTTTTGGTGTGAGGAGTGGTGGGTGGTGTAAGAGAATTTATCAGTCTCTCCTGGATCTATGAATAATCCTGATGTTGCTGGTTGTGGAGTCTGGCTTGCTCTCCTCTTGTTCCTCCTCCACTCTTGTATAGATGATGTTGTTTGTGGTGGAGGTACCCAACTAGGTCAATGTGCTTGCACTTGAGTTGGGTTTCCTTGAGAGCCATACTCTTGCCAAGTTGTATAAGCTTCAGAAGGAGAGTAGGCAGGCGCCTCCCATGCTGATGGCGGTTGGGAGATAGGCTCATAGGATGAAGCCTTAGCTGGTTCCCAAGCTGGCCACTGATCAGTTTGTTGCACTTGGAAGGAATGTCTCCTTTGGGGCATCCAGTTCGCCTCCTCTTCTTCATTGGGCTCTTCTTGTTTTACATGCTCCTCATAGTGTGATGTAAACTCATGACCATGGCTGTGTTGAGAAGCTCCTTGTGATTTAGATTTCTCCTTCTTGAACTTCCCCTTCACCAAATTGACAAGCTTCTTAATGGTTTTGTCTTGCCATTTACACCATTTTTGAAGCTTGTTGATGCGATCTGGAGCATACTTCAGCGAGCTCCCTTGGATTGGCACTTCATGAGGTTTAAAGTGGAACCTCTTTGCATTGTACTCCAGCAACTCATCTTCTTCTTGCTCCTCTTCTAGGGATTCCTCTCCATTGTTGGCGCCAACATCATCTTCACCTTCTTCTTCTTCAGAGTTCTCTTCACTTTCTTCTTCACTATACTCCTCTTCTACTGCAGTAACAGCGCCACCATGATAGACCATTCTCTCTGTTGGGCAAAAGTCTATGTTGCTTCTCATAGTCATGGAGGTATGTTGTGCATTGGGAAGAAGAAACTTTGCTGGCTCCTTTGATGGCTTGAGGAATTGATAGATATGCTTCCCTTGGATAGTTTTCTCTATGAAATGACTCCTTTTTAACTACTCAAGTTCCATCCATTCTGGAGGCAAAGCATCTGCATCATGTTCATTAAGATTCACTCCACTAGCCATCATGATTACTGTCACAATCCCCTCATCAGGATTCATGTTCTGTTATTGTAGGCGTTGGGTGCATCTTTTGCTCCTATTAGTCGGATTATGAGTGCACCATGTGCTGGTCCTCTCTGACCTTGCTCACCTTGGACTCCTTGCTGTCCCTGAACACCAGAAAGTCTTTGAGCACCTTGTGCTCCTAGTGGTTGATATTGCTGCATATTTCATGTATTTTGCATACATATAAGTTAGTTTCTCATGCATTTACATTGCACTTTAGGCTAGTTTGCATCACTTTAAGTCCTATAGTATTCTTGCACCAGCATATGCATGTTTCTTGCATTTTGCATCGCATTCAGGTTGTTTTCGGCTACTTTGGAGTCTTGGAAGATTCGTAGACGTGCTGAGGCTCGTGAGGTGATTCGTGGGAACTTGGAGAATTCAGGAATGCTTGCTAAGGATCAGAGATCGAGAAGCGGATCGAGCATGGCCGGTCGATCTAGATGAGATCGACAAGAAGATCGAGTAGTCCATCCGATCCAAGGGAACTGATCGACGGAGATCGGGTGAAGCGATCGATCAAGGAGTACAGACGTAAATGACGCCATGCAGAGCGAGAGTCGGATCGAGTCCACCACTTGATCCTCCAAAGAACGACTCCAAGATCGAACGAAGCACTCGATCCACCGAAGAGGATCGAGACACAGATCGAGCTGAAGTCACGATGTCCGAAGACGATCGAGCGAGATGCTCGATCTCGAGGTCGATCTCAGTGCACTTTAACCATTTTTGGCCGCTTAGTGAGTACGGTCATCCCGTAACACCTGGTCAGTACGAAACACGCAGTCAAACTTTCGGATCCAACATTCAACACAGTCAATTTGCAATAGACATAACAATATCAAACGGCCATGATCATCTATCTTAACCAACCAAGTTCAATCCCTTTTTTAAGACCCATGTCTACTTCAGCGAGAACCCCACATCCCCTAAGCTAGTACATGATCCGGATTACCCTGAGGTTAGCTAGACATCATCTATGTCACGGTAAACACCTTAATATATCATATCATGAAATCGCTTATCAGTTCTAAACACATAGCATGAAAATCACACAATCAACATGCAAACATTCAATCCTAGCAATCCTACGGTTCTAGACACCAACCACAGTCACGCACACACCTTAAACAAGGCTGGAAACAGATTGGTCAGAAGAAAGCCCGATGAAACTCGCATCAAAACGAAGATATCCGATCACCCTAGGAATCTCTCGGCTGTTCATACGATCCAATTCCTTTCCCTTCGGCTATCTCTCGATCCGTTCACCTTTCTCCAAGCCAAACTCGGTTTACCCTCAGAAACCAAACAAAACAAGGCTATTAGCTCGAGGTTGTCCGATGAAAACTTAACACTTAGGAAAATATCCGATTGCTTACCAGTTTATCTCGGCGATGGTCGGATCTGCTCGGCGATAACCTGATCTCTCTCTGATGTCCTCGGGATAAACTGTTTTTCTTAGGGTTTTATCTCGACTAAACTCTCTCTTTGTTTTATTTAGCTCAAATAAACGCAACACCCTCGAGTTAAGTCTCAAAATCCCTTATATACTCGCAAAACCCTAGGTAACTCAGACTTATCCGACGTTTTCCTAGTTCCAGTAGGTTTTATCCCGGTCCGATTCGATTTTCTCGGCTATTCCCTGTACCGGCTCGACCATCCACTCGATAATCCATAAAATAGCCAACCTAACACTTGGCCCACGGCCCAAATCCTTTCCCACTCGGATAAACCGCCCTTATCAGAGGTGTTTTCCATTTTTCACCCGGATATTCCTTTTTCTCTTGGACAACTTGTCCCACCTCAGCTAATCCTTACTTTTTTCTCGGAGGTTTTCCTTTTTCCCTCGGCGACAGTCCACTAGCACTCAGACTAACCTCCCAGACTCTCGGATAAATCCCACTGCACCGGGATAAATCCCATTTCCCACAGACTGGACCCTCTTTCCCTTGGATACGGTCCATCCGGCTCGGCTATCCAGCCCACTATCCTACTATTTCCCCGGTCAACACCCGACCATAGTCTGAACCTCCATTTACCAGCCAATACCCGACCCTTGGCTCGATCATTCCTTGGACAATGCCCTGTCTGGTCCGATCATCCCGAATTATCTCGGATACGGATGCTACAATTTCTCTCATGAAAGGTGATTGAACTATGGTGAAGAGAAGACTTCTATCTACCCAAGCCCCATAAGTGAATCCTGAACTCTAACTTTTTACCCAACACTTCATCTTATGATACCCTTTTTGAACTTTGAAACCCAAAACAATCCCTATTTCTTTCTTCTTTTAAGCGCATAGGAGGTATTCTTCGTTTGAACTTTTCTTGGTGGTTGGCGGCTTTGGTTGTTGCTTAGCTCATTTCTTCTTTGTTGTTTGTGCCTATCATCTTTTTGATGTTTAGATTGCTTTGCACTTTTCTTCATTAGAATTGCTTGAGCTGCCATTTGATTTCAACAATCCATTTCCAAGATTTTCTGCCTTGCACTCCTTCTTGTCACTTTGCTTTCTTATCCACTTCTTCCCTTTTTGTAAAATCCAAAACCAAAAAATCCCAAAATATTTCTTTATTAACCCAAACATCCTAGCCTAGCTAGCTCAAGATGGTGAGCTAGTTCTACAATGAAAGAGATCCCTTGTAATTCCTAACCCAACACTTTTTACTTAGCCCAATCACAACAAAAAGGCCTCACAAACACTAACTAAAGATTTTTGGCTTGGAAGGAGGTTAAGGTTAATGGTGGGGAAAGTATATTTGGATTCAAAAGAGTGGTAAAAAAGGAGAAAGTGAATCCAAATATGTATATGTGATCCATGATGAAAATGCAATGCACAAGACATGCTAATTCAAAGTTCAAATTAAGGTCCTATTTAGGAAAAACGGTCAATTCCACCGTAAACTAATATATTCCTGATTATTCATACATCAACTAGAAAGCAATGCTGAAAACTACATGAACTATTGAAAAACGATCAATTTCACCATGAACTAGTAAATTCCTAATTATTCATACATCAACTATGAAGCAAAGCCGAAAACTACATAAACTATTGAAATGTTTGAATTTCCACCATAACCTTTAGAATTGTGGTCGAAACAAACAATACTGTAGACGTCAGACCGACACGTAGTTACTCAAAACGGCGTCATTTTGCAATTCGAGTGTGAAAGCATAAAACCATGTTGTTTTGGCTTATATCGGGAATTAACCAAAAAAAGTTTCTCTTCATCGTTTTTTTCTGGTTTGGAAATTTTTTTCACAATATCAGAACTTAACACCCTATAAGCAACCGAATGATATTTGGAGTAAGTTCACTGCAAAAATTTCTAAAATCTGATATTAAGAAAAAACTTTGTCTCGAGCAACGAGGATCACTACAAAATTTCTGAGATCTGAAATTAATCAAAAACTTTTATTGCTTTTAGGATTCTAAGATCTGAAATTGTGAAATTTTTCTCCTCTCCTTGCTCAACCTCTACCGACATCATTTGATTGCTTCTAGGATTTTAAGATTTGAAATTGTAAAAATTTCCCCAAAACCAGAAAGAAACGATGAAGAGAAAGTTTTTTTGGTTAATTCTCGACATAAGGCAAAACAACGTGGTTTTATGTATTTCACACTCAAATTACAAAACGACATTGTTTTGAGTAACCACATGTTAGTTCAGTCATCAGCAGCTAACGGCCAAACTCACGATGTTTGTATTGTTGGTTTCAACCACAGATCTAAAAGTTATGGTGGAAATTCAAACATTTCAATAGTTCATGTAGTTTTCGGCATTGCTTCATATTTGATGTATAAATAATTAGGAACGTATTAGTTTATGGCGGAATTGACCGTTTTTTAATAGTTCATGTAGTTTTCGGCATTGCTTCATAGTTGATGTATGAATAATCAAGAATGTATTAGTTCATGGTGATATTGGTCATTTTCCCGTTCTATTTAGACAAAGGTTAAGATCATTTCAAGCAAGCTTTAACATCAAACAAGAGCTTCAAATCATAAATTCAAAGAGTGGTTCAACCTTATTTCAAGTGCTTCATCAAATGCATCAAAGGAGTAAGAAAAATGGTATGATCCCCTTCGCGAAGCCAACTCGATTTACGGGTGCTCCACTTCAATGTACGGATTATGGCACCCAGAGGCGATTGTACTGACCAAAATTTTGGAGGTTCTGCTCGATATGCCACTTTGATATGATCTCCATCGCACGTCTAGTTTTATGTACAAACTGCTTCGTCCCCGAGATAAATTGCATTGGGCAAAATTTATAGAGGTTTTACCTGATATGGTACCCCGATACAGAAACAGAGCTTTGGTTTCCTTGGATTTCCCACATTGTCTGACCAATTCAAACACTTTTTCCAATCTTGAAATCACGCAACAAACATATTAAAAAAAAAGAAAAGCATAATTTACATAGATAGACATGAAATTACCTCCCAAGTGTGCTTTGTTTAAGGTCTCGTAGCTTGACCTCCCTTTGCTTGGCTACATGGGAACATCAAGGAGAGTAAGTGTTGTCTCCTCCTACAAGACCTCTGAGGCTAGATATGGCTTGACCCTGTGTCTATTAACCGTGAAGTCACCTCCTTTATTATCCGCCAATGTGATTGCCCCGTAAGGAAGGACTTCGTTTATCCTAAATGGTTCATTCCATGTAGACTTAACCTTGGGAGGGAAGAGCTTCAACCGTGAGTTGTAAAGAAGCATTAAGTCCCCTGGTCTGAATTCCTTGTGGACTATCCTCTTGTCATGGAAGGCCTTGGTTCTCTCCTTGTAAGTCTTTGAACTCTCATGGGACTCTAACCGAATTTCTTCCAGCTCATGTAGCTGGATAAGCCTTCTCTCATGGGCGCTCATGATGTCAAAGTTCAGCAGCTTTATTGTCCATTGAGACTTGTATTAAAGCTCCAATGGAGGTGACAAGCTTCACCATACAACAAGCTGAAAGGAGACTTTTCTATTGGTGTTTTCAAGGCAGTCCTATAAGCCCAAAGTGCATCACTTAGCTTTGCTGACAATTCCTTTTTTGTGATCCCCACTGTCTTCTCCAATATAGCTTTGATTTTGCGATTTGAAACTTCAACTTGACCACTTTTTGTGGGTGATAAGGCGTTGCTACTCTATGTTTAACCCTATGCTTCTTTAGAAGGTAGTCAAGCACTTTGTTCATAAAATGACTCCTTCCATCGCTTATCACCACTCTAGGAACGCTAAACCTTCAAAAGATCACGGTCTTGAAGAGTTTCACAACAACAAAAGAGTCATTTTTAGGACTTGCAACTACCTCAACCCACTTGGAGACATAGTCAACTGCCACTAGTATGCATTTGTTACCATATGGAGAAGGGAATGGTCCCATAAAGTCAGTGCCCCACACATCAACGATTGATAGCTGGTGTTTTGACTAGCTAAGCAAATCCAAACACACGCATGTCATTGGAGCATGTAAGATATCAATCCATCTGAGTTCTTAAGGCACCAAGAATACAACAAATCATTTAAGTAAAGCTAGATTAAAGAAAGCAGTTGTGATCAAACTAAACAAGTCTAAGACTGATCTAAGCAAAGCAGGAAATTCAAACATATTAAGTAAGGATATAAGATGGGGGTTATTGATTAAGAGAGGATTAGAACCTAACTAGTGAAGCTTCAAAACCATTCGAACAATGCTATCTTCTAGGCATAGGATTAAATCCTATAACTAGCTCAAATCCTTGACACTAATCACTTTGCTAAGCACACATTCAAGATAAATCCCTTTACTCGAACACATGATCAGCAAGCATTCAAAACAGAACTCCAATCCTATCAAGCCAAAATGCATCTTAGACATCTAATTCCTTAGGCTAAGCATACAAATCCTCTAAGAGACTCTAAGCAGTATTTCATCAAACACATACCAGGCGCAAGTGAAAACCAAAATACTAAACAATCCTGGCCAAGACTAATCTAGTGTTAAGCACATCTAATAGAGAGAAGACAATCATACTAAGCTCTAGACATCACTAATCTAGTCCTAAACCCCCTCTAATCTATTCCATCTCATACCCTAAATAAGACTACTCACTAGCCATAGTCAAAAGCACAAATTCCAAAGAGAAACAATGGTTAAGAATGATTAGGAAGCAGAACAAACAAGAATAGATCAAAGGCAAATACAGAAATTCACTAAATCATACTAGTTCTTACAAAGCAAAACTAAAAAAATAATGGTTTTAAGTGCAAGAACAGAAGAAAGATTATAACATCTCAGTTACCTATCAACTTTAAGTTGCCTAACCGTTTTAGGACTTTAGTATTTATAGGAGAACTAAGAAAACCCTAGTAAACCAAGATTAAACAAAAAATAAGCTGACTCGGACAGACCATATCGACTGTGATCATCGATATACATGTTGATATTAAGTCTTCTTGTGGGTTGTATCGATGTCCCCTGGTCGATATGCATGTCGATACAAAAGGCTAAAAGTTGTATTGGCTTGGCTCTCCATGGTGTGAAGTCGATACAACGCCCTTTAGTTAAGGCTCATCGAACAAGCAAGTCGATATGGCACCTCGGTATTGTCTTGTCTTGTTTATCGGTTTGAGACGTCGATACACTGCTCGATATGGACTCCCTTATGTTGCATCGAGGTGTCTCCTAATCGATATGCTTCCTTCTCACCATGCCCTTGCTGTATCGATGCTGAAGTGGCCGATACTCCCATCGATATGCTCCTTATTGATCATATGATGTCGATGTCCTCATCGATATTGGTCCATCCGTCTTTGCCTCTTGCCTTGCTCCATTTCCAGCTCACACCCATTGCACCACATGACCTCCACACTCCTTCTAGTACCTGAATAAAACTCCAAATGCTTGCAAAATGCAATGCAGCTCCTAAAACTACACTATCTCCTAAATGTATGCAAATGGAACAAGAAGAAGCAAAATATGCATGTTTAAAGACCAAAAGTTGTGATGAATGCAAGCTAAAATGGTATAAATAATAGAGATATCAACATCCCACACCCTTGCATTTTGCTTGTCCTCAAGCAAACAAACTAAGACAAGGAGGAAGTGAGGATTGAAGGTGGGCACTCAAATCTAGAAATGTTAAGGTAAAAAAGTGAAGTCAATGTCTAAGTGCTTAAATGTAGGATGCAAAACACAATCAGTCATACTAATAAGAACCTAGCCATACCTTTCCCGTTTCAAAATGATCCCTAGATCAGCCTAGTCAAATGCTCAAATCAATAAATCCCTTTAACATTCATTTAAACTTTGTAACCAAGTGAATCATGTTCAAGCAAATCAAGTGGAATCATTTGGCTAAGGATTAAGGTTATGAAACAAAAATGATCTCATCAAAATGTGGGTTCAAGTATAAGTGTTTCTGTGGTAACCCAACCTGGTAAACCGTACCGCGGCTGTGTCCCACTACATCCTCTAAGTCCGTTTCTATACTTAGCCAAATTTTAAAACTTTTTCCTTTATTTTTCTAAGTCTTTCTTATCATTACACAGCGGAATATAAAGCAACTCATTCATTTATTCAACTTTCAAAAACACTTAAACAGGATTCGAGGTTAACTTAAACAAAAGCACAAGGTTCGCTAATGAATACAAACGATCATCTAGCAACCTAAATAACCAAACACCAAAGCCATAAGACTCTAAACACAAGTCTTAACACAATTAAAACCAAGTCCCGATCCACCCATATCCATCACTGCCGCCTGGTCTCGCCCCTTACTGCTTAGTACTTGCACACTCAAAATGAGAGGCATAAGTATTTCATAAATACTTAGTGAGTACGGTCATCCCGTAACACCTAGTCAGTACCAAAACACGCAGTCATACTTTCGGATTCAACATTCAACACAATCAATTCGCAATAGACATAACAATATCAAACGGCCATGATCATCTAGCCTAACCAACCAAGATCAATCCCTTTTTAAGACCCATGTCTACTTCAGCGAGAATCCCACATCCCCTAAGCTAGTACATGATCCGGATTACCCTGAGGTTAGCTAAATACCATCTATGCCACGGTAAACACCACAATATCCCATAACATAAGGATTGCTTATCAATTTCAAACACATAAATGAAAATCACACAATAAACATGCAAACATTCAACCCTAGCAATCCTACAGTCCTAGACCCAACCACAGTCATGCACTCACGTTAGACACGGCTGGAAACAGATTGGTCAGTAGAAATCCCGATGAAAACCGCACCAAAACGAAGATATCCGATCTCCCTAAGAATATCTCGGCTCACGGTACGATCTGATCCTTATCCTCTTGGCTCTCTCTTGATCCGTTCACCTTTCTTCGAGCCAAACTCTGTTTTCCCTCAGAAACCCCACAAAACAAGGCTATTAGCTCGAGGTTATCCGATGAAAACTCAACACTTAGGGAAATATCCGATCGCTTACCAGTTTATCTCGGCGATGGTCGGTTCTGCTCGGCGATAACCTGATCTCTCTCGGATGTCCTCGGGATAAACTGTTTTTCTTAGGGTTTTCTCTCGACTATTCTCTTTCTTTGCTTTATTGCCCTCGAATAAACACAACTCTCCCGAGAAAAGTCTCAAAATCCCTTAAATACTCGCAAAACCCTAGGTAACCCGGACTTATCCGACGTTTTCCCGGTTCCAGTAAGTTTTATCCCGGTCCGATTCGATTCTCTTGGCTACCCCCTGTACCGGCTTGACCATTCCTTCGATAAACCCCAAAATAGCCGACCAAACACTTGGCCCACAGCCCAAATCCCTTCCCACTCGGATAAACTGCCCTTATTCGAGGTGTTTTCCATTTTTCATCCGGATATTCCTCTCTCTCTCGGACAACTTGTCCCACCTCGGCTAATCCTCTATTTCTCTCGGAGGTTTCCTATTCCCCCTCGGAGACAGTCCACTAACACTCGGACTAACCTCCCAGACTCTCGGATATATCCCACTGCACTCAGATAAATCCCATTTCCCTCGGACTGGACCCTGTTTTCCCTCGGATATGGTCCATCCGGCTTGGCTATCCAGCCCATACCCGACTATTTCCTCGGTCAACACCCAACCATAGTCCGAACCTCCATTTCCCAGCCAGTATCCGACCCTTGGCTCGGTCATTCCTCGGACAACACCCTGTCCGGTACGATCTATCCACATTTTCTCGGATACGGATGCTACAACTCTCCCCCACCCGTTCTGGATTCGTCCTCGAATCCGACTCATCCGTTTGCAACTTGTCAAACCATTTGGGATACTCAGCTTTCATCCTAGCCTCATTCTTCCAAGTTACCTGTTCATGCCCGTCGCAGTCCCATACGACCTGAACCATTCTGACCAGCTTCCCACGCTTAGTCTTTTCTTTCCGTCCAATTACTCGAACCGGTCTAGCCACTACTGCAAGGTCCTCTTGCAAGTCTGCTGGCGGCTCCTCTATAACCGTTTCCCGTTCGGTAATGTGCTTCCTCAGCTGCGACACATGGAATACATTGTGGAACGCTCCCATTTCCGATGGCAAGTCCAACTTGTAAGCCACTGCGCCAACTCTTTCCAATATCCGGTACGGCCCCATGTACCTCGGATTCAACTTGGCACTCTTAGCTGCCCTATCTGTTCCCTTATAAGTCAGTGCCTTAAGATAAACCATATCACCCACACTGAACTCCAAATCCCTGCGACGCTTGTCCGTATAACTTTTCTGCCAGTCCATAGCCTCTTTCAGCTTATCCTTTAACAATCTGATCTTTTCTGTAGTAGCCTCGACCACTGCTGGCCCCATTACACTCCCCCACTTGTGTCCAACACAATGGTGTTCTGCACGGCCTGCCATACAACGCCTCATACGGAGACATCTCAATGCTCCTTTGGTAACTATTGTTGTATGCAAATTCAGCCAACGGTAAGTAGTCTTCCCAACTACCACCCCAGTCCTGTACACACGCTCTCAACATATCCTCCAATGTCCTGATCGTCTGTTCTGATTGCCCATCAGTTTGAGGATGATACGCTGTACTCATATGCAACCGCGTCCCACACGCTTCCTGGAACTCTTTCCAGAACCTCGAAGTAAACTTCGGATCACGATCTGAAATGATACTCACTGGCACTCCATGAAACTTCACGATCTGATCAATATACATGTCCACCAACTTTAATCCTCCATCCGTCTTTTTCATTGCTAAGAAGTGAGCAGACTTGGTCAAACGATCCACAATGACCCATATCCCGTCGTGCAACTTCCTAGTCTTAGGTAACCCCAATACAAAGTCCATGGTGATCATGTCCCATTTCCATTCTGGCATTGGCAACGTTTGCAACAAACCACTTGGAAACTGGTGCTCTGCCTTAACCAATTGGCACGTCTCACATCCGGCTACCCACTTAGCCACATCACGTTTCATCCCTACCCAATGATAGTACCGTTTCAAATCCTGATACATCTTGGTCATGCCCGGATGAACAGAAAACCGTGACTGGTGTGCCTCCTTAAGGATTTCATCCCTTAACTCCTTCACATCTGGAACACAGACCCGTCCGTTCACAACAATGGTCCCATTGTTTGAAGTCTGATATTCTGTCTTGTCATTCTGTGACACCTTTTTCAGATTCTCATCCTGCTCCTGAGCAATCCGAATTCTAGTCAACAGGTCAGCTCTATCCGGAGCTTCCAAACCCAACGGTTCAACCCCATCCGTTATTGCATTCAACTGCAATGTCCTTAGCATGTTCACAATGCTTCCAACATTCTGTTCAGATGATACGCTAGCCCTTCTCCTACTCAACGCATCCGCCACCAAGTTGGCCTTTCCTAGATGGTATGCTATTTCCAAGTCGTAGTCCGCTACCAACTCCATCCATCTACGCTGTCTCAAGTTCAAATCCGGTTGAGTAAAGATGTACTTTAAACTCTTATGGTCCGTGTATATCTGCACCTTCTCGCCATACAAGTAAGATCTCCATATCTTAAGTGCAAATACCACATCCGCCATCTCCAAATCATGCGTAGGGTAGTTCCCTTCATGCTTCCGTAGCTGCCGCGAAGCATAAGCTATCACCTTACCATTCTGCATCAGAACACAACCTAGTCCTTTCCTGGATGCATCCGTGTATACCACGTATGGCTCACCCGGTTCTGGTAACGCCAATACTGGTGCACTAGTGAGTAACTCCTTTAACTTTGAGAAGCAGTCTTCACACTCATCCGTCCAGACATACTCCACGTCTTTACCAGTCAGCTGTGTCATTGGCTGAGCCATGCTTGCAAAACCTTTGACAAACTGCCTGTAGTAACCAGCTAGTCCGAGAAAACTCCTTATCTCTGTAGCATTTTCTGGTCTAGGCCAATCCGCAATAGCCTGAATCTTCTCTGGGTCCACAAACACTCCCTTATCCGAAACAATGTGACCCAAGAAACCTATATGCCGTTGCCAAAAGCTACACTTACTGAGCTTGGCATATAACTTCTGTTCTCTTAACTTCTCCAGAACAGTCCGCAAATGACTCTTATGCTCTTCCTCATCCTTAGAGTATACGAGAATATCATCTATGAATATGATCACAAACTCATCTAGGTACTCTCTGAATACGCCATTCATCAACTTCATGAATGCAGCTGGCGCATTCGTCAAACCAAATGGCATGACCACAAACTCGTAATGACCATACCTTGTCCTAAAGGCAGTCTTACGCACGTCTGTCTCCTCAATGGGTATTTGATGGTACCCTGATGCCAAATCGATCTTAGAGAACCAAGTAGCTCCCCTGAGTTGGTCCAACAACTCGTCTATCCTGGGAAGTGGATACTTGTTCTTCACGGTCACACGGTTCAGTCCGCGGTAATCAATGCAAAGCCTGAAGCTCCCATCCTTCTTCTTCACGAACAACACTGGTGCTCCCCACGGTGAACTACTAGGTCTAATGAAGCCTTTGTCCAACAACTCCGTTAGCTGCTTCTTCAGTTCAGCCATCTCCGCTGGCGCCATCTGGTATGGTGCTTTGGACAATGGAGCTGTCCCCGGTTCAAGTTCAATCGTGAATGGATCTGAACGAGCTGGTGGCAGTCCTGCCAACCCCTGAAAAACATCCTCAAATTCCTGCACCACCGGTATACTGCCTAAGTCTACATCCGGTCCTCCTTCTGTAGTAGTGATCGTTGCTAGATACGCCTCACAACCCTTCTCTATCAGCCGTTCTGCCTGAATAGCTGAAACCACCAAACTTCCTGAGGTTGGTCTAACTCCCTGATAAACCAAGACCTCCCCGTCTCTCTCAAACCGCACCCTTCCACGGTGACAATCCAAGTGAGCTCTGTGCTTGCCTAACCAGTCCATTCCCAAAATAACATCGTAGGACTTAACTCTACAGATCACTAGATCTGCTGGCATGTTCACTTCGCCAAACATCACTGGAACATTCTTGACCGTTCCTAGTGAAAACATCACTTGGCCTCCAGCCGCCTGAACTAACCCAAAGTCCTCTCCGGGTTCCTTCTGGAACTGACCCTTTCCGATCATGTCCGGATTAACAAAACAATGACTCGCTCCCGAGTCAAACAGAACATGGGTTTCAACCTCACCCATTAGCAAGGTCCCTACACATTCATTCCCTAGAATGCTAAGACTCTATACTAACACACAACACGCAAGAGCAAGTTTAAGCAAATACTAAGTACCACACGTACCAGTAATCGGATGAGAAGTGTTCGGTTCCTCGGCTGCTGCTGCATTCGTCGTGTACACCCTCGGCATAATGGCCTGTCTCTTGGCCTGTGATGCAAGCGCCTCCCCTGCTCTCTTCCCTTGAGCCACGGCCTGCTCCACCACTCCTGTCTTAGGACACTCACGCTTGAAATGCCCTGGTTCTCCACAACCGTAGCAAACCCGAACCGCACCATCACTGCAGGACACACGGACCACTCGCTGATCCTCCTCCGGACAGTCTCGTACCCGATGCTCTAAACTCCCGCACCTGTGGCATCCACTACCACCGCGCCTACACTCGCCAACGTGAGCCTTGCCACACTTGCTGCACACGCTGCGTCCCCCAGATCCTTTGTTCGGTATTCCTTTCCCGAACTTCCGGTTCTGTCCACTAGACTGACTCGCCTTGGTCACGGCTGTACTAGCCCCAGCTGACATCAACGCAGCTTCCGCCTGTCCTGACTCCAAAAATGCCGCCTTCTCAACAAGCTTAGCAACTGTCCTGAAGTCACGAACCACACACCCATTCCTTAGCTCAACTCGCAGTCCACTCATAAACCTGCGAATCAGCTTCTCCTCCGTGTCAAACTCATGAGACACATACTTCCTCAGCTGATTAAACTGAGTCTCATACTGCCTCACTGTAAGCGTCCCCTGACTAAGGTACAGAAACGCCTTCTCCAACTCGTTGTAAGCTTCCTGTGGGAAGTACTTACTCCTGAACATCGCTGAAAATGTCTCAAAAGAACAATTCCCATTCACCAGCCTTCCAACAATTCCTTTCCACCATGTGTGTGCATCACCCTCCAAGTAGTGCACTGCTATGTCCCTCTTGTAACCCTCTGGACATCGGATAGACTCAAAATTCCGTTCCAGTCTCATCCTCCACTCATCTGCCTCAATCGGTGTAGAACCTCCAGCAAAGAACTTGGTTCCCAACCGCACCATGTGATCCAAAACCTTGAGGTAACTCGGAACCCTCTCCACTTGGTCTGCTTCCTCCCCAATCACATCCGCGTGAACCCCCACCGGTGGTACTACTTGTGGTGCTGCTGCAACCGCCGGAGCAGGAGCCACCGCAGGTAGCCTAGCTAGTACCTGTGCTAACATCCCAAGCACAGCCTCTAACCCCACTGGTACTACATTCGCAGCAACCCGAGCTGCACCCGCAGCATTCCTAGCCACGTTCTCAGCATCCGCAGCATTCCTTGCTGCTTCCACGGCTGCCACTCTAGCCGCCTCATTTGCAACTGCAGCTGCCTGTGTCTCGGCTTCCCTTGCCCTCTCAGCAACATCACCGTTGACTGAGTTCACAGACCCCGCAACCTGGTTGTCCCAATTGTTTCTCACGGTTCTTCTGGTATCAACCATCTGCAAGTACACAATGCCAGTTAGCCGAAGCTAACTCAAAACGTGTTTCACAACACCACACAACAACTTACCGCAAGACCTTGCCAGTGAAGAATGGATCGGACCCCCCATAAATCCCAAACAAACAAACAACAGCAGTCACCAATTTCAGTCCTAGAAGCGTTAAAACGCTCTGATACCAACTTGTGGTAACCCAACCCGGTAAACCGTACCACAGCTGTGTCCCACTACATCCTCTAAGTCCGTTTCTATACTTAGCCAAATTTTTAAACTTTTTCCTTTATTTTTCTAAGTCTTTCTTATCATTACACAGCGGAATTTAAAGCAACTCATTCATTTATTCAACTTTCAAAAACACTTAAACAGGATTCGGGGTTAACAGCACAAGGTTCGCTAATGAATACAAACGATCATCTAGCAACCTAAATAACCAAACACCAAAGCCATAAGACTCTAAACACAAGTCTTAACACAATTAAAACCAAGTCCCGATTCACCCATATCCATCACTGCCGCCTGGTCTCGCCCCGTACTGCTTAGTACCTGCATACTCAAAATGAGAGGCATAAGTATTTCATAAATACTTAGTGAGTACGGTCATCCCTTAACACCTGGTCAGTACCAAAACACGCAGTCATACTTTCGGATTCAACATTCAACACAATCAATTCGCAATAGACATAACAATATCAAACGGCCATGATCATTTAGCCTAACCAACCAAGATCAATCCCTTTTTAAGACCCATGTCTACTTCAGCGAGAATCCCACATCCTCTAAGCTAGTACATGATCCGGATTACCCTGAGGTTAGCTAAATACCATCTATGCCACGGTAAACACCACAATATCCAATAACATAAGGATTGCTTATCAATTCCAAACACATAACATGAAAATCACACAATCAACATGCAAACATTCAACCCTAGCCTACGGTCCTAGACTCAACCGCAGTCACGCACTCACCTTAGACAAGGCTGAAAACAGATTGGTCAGAAGAAATCCCGATGAAAACTGCACCAAAACGAAGATATCCGATCTCCCTAAGAATCTCTCGGCTCACGGTACGATCCGATCGTTATCCCCTCGGCTATCTCTTGATCCGTTCACCTTTCTTCGAGCCAAACTCTGTTTTCCCTCAGAAACCCCATAAAACTAGGCTATTAGCTCGAGGTTATTCGATGAAAACTCAACACTTAGGGAAATATCCGATCGCTTACCAGTTTATCTCGGCGATGGTCGGTTCTGCTCGGCGATAACCTGATCTCTCTCGGATGTCCTCGGGATAAACTGTTTTTCTTAGGGTTTTCTCTCGACTAGTCTCTTTCTTTGCTTTATTGCTCTCGAATAAACACAACTCTCCCGAGAAAAGTCTCAAAATCCCTTAAATACTCGCAAAACCCTAGGTAACCCGGACTTATCCGACGTTTTCCCGGTTCCAGTAAGTTTTATCCCGATCCGATTCGATTCTCTCGGCTATCCCCTGTACCGGCTCGACCATTCCTTCGATAAACCCCAAAATAGCCGACCAAACACTTGGCCCACGGCCCAAATCCCTTCCCACTCGGATAAACTGCCCTTATCCGAGGTGTTTTCCATTTTTCATCCGGATATTCCTATCTCTCTCGGACAACTTGTCCCACCTCGGGTAATCCTCTATTTCTCTCGGAGGTTTCCTATTCCCCCTCGGAGACAGTCCACTAACACTCGGACTAACCTCCCAGACTCTCGGATATATCCCACTGCACTCGGATAAATCCCATTTCCTTCGGACTGGACCCTGTTTTCCCTCGGATATGGTCCATCCGGCTCGGCTATCCAGCCCATACCCGACTATTTCCTCGGTCAACACCCGACCATAGTCCAAACCTCCATTTCCCAGCCAGTATCCGACCCTTGGCTCGGTCATTCCTCGGACAACACCCTGTCCGGTACGATCATTCCACATTTTCTCGGATACGGATGCTACAGTTTCTCTCAAAAAGGAATAAAGTTGGGCATAATGCTAAAGGTTAAGCACAACTTATGCATACAAGGATAAATTACTATCTACCCAATGCCTAAGAATGTTATAAACCCCCAAACTCTTACCCCAAATCAGACCTAATCCTAACAACCCTTTCTCAACATCAAACAATAGGGTTCCTCCCTATTGATCTGTTTTTAAGATAAATTTGTCTTGATCACACTTATCTAGAATTTGAGCTTTCTCTTATGCCCACCAAGTTTTTGATGAAATACTGACCTTGTTTGACAGAGGATTTGCTGCCCTTTGCTCGAGAGATTGACTGTTTGAGGAGCATTTAGACATGAATAAAGTTGATTGTTATTGCTTGCTGAATGTTTTAGCACTAATGAGAGTTAGTTCTTGTTAAGGTGATTAGCAAAAGGCTATTTTACAAGAGATTGGACTTAAATTGCTTGTTTCTGAACCCTATGTCTAGGAACCACCATTTCTAGCTTGTTTGCTTGATCAATGCTGTTTGAAACAACCTTAGTTAGTCTCTGAATTCCCCAAAGTCAATAACTACATCAAGGAACTTGTTTTCTCCAGGAGCAAGAGAAAGCCAAAATACTAAACAAGCCTGGCCAAGACTAATCTAGTGTTAAGCACATCTAATAGAGATAAAACAATCATATTAAGCATAAGACATTACTCATCTAGTGCTAAAACCCCTTTTAATCTATGCCACCTCAAACCCTAAATAAAACTTCTCACTCGTCATAGTCAAAACCACAAATTCCAAAGAGAAATGATGGTTAAGCATGATTAGGAAGCAGAACAGACAAGGATATATTAAAGGAAAATACAGAAATACAAAATCAAACTAGTTCTTACAAAGCAAAGCTGAAAAGGGAAAGGTTTTTAAGTGCAAGAACCGAAGAAAATAATAATATCCCTGTCGCCTAAACATTTTAGGACTTGAGTATTTATAGGGGAACTAGAAAACCCCTAGTAAACTAAGATTAAACAGAAAATAAGCTGACTCGGACTGACCATATCGACTATGCACATCGATATTCATTTCGATATCATCTCTTCTTTTGGGTTGTATCGATGTCCCTTGGGCGATATGCACATCGATACAGAAGGCTTCAATGTTGTATCGATTTGGCTCTCCATGGTGTGAAGTCGACACAACCGCCCTTTAGTTAAGGCTAGTCGGTCAAAAAGTCGATATGGCACGTCGGTATTGTCCTGTCATGTGTATCGGTCTGAGGCATCGATACACTGCTCGATATAGACTGCCTTCTGTTTCATCGAGGTCTCTAAGTCGATTTACTTCCTTCACACCATGCCTTCACTGTATTGGTGCTGAAATGATCGATACTCCCATCAATATACTCCGTATCTATAAGATGATGTCGATATTATCATCGATATTAGCTTATCCCATTTTTTCCCTTGTCTTTCTTCATTCCCAGCTCACACCCATTGCAGCTCATGGCCTCCACACTCATTCTAGTACCTGAATAAAACTCCAAATGCATGCAAAATGCAATGCAGCACCTAAAACTACACTAACTCCTAAATGTATGCAAATGGGACAAGAAGAGGCAAAATATGCATGTTTAAAGACTAAAACTAGTGATGAATGCAAGCTAAAATAGTATAAATAATAGAGATATCACCGGCCTACATATCTATGTGGAAGTAAGCCGATACACAAGCTGCCCAGAGACTATCAAGGACCGTGTCGAGATGCCACCCCGGTAAGCCTTAACCCGTGGCGATTGTACCGATCAGTGTATCGACCAGACTTGGTCGATACACCCTTAGTCCGACCAATATCTAGCTGAGTACCTGTCAAACAGGACGATACAGACCCTCTGAACCAGCCTATTTCTGGTTCATTCCCAATTTGTTAAGGGTTTTTCCAAGACACTATATATATGTTTTTACCCAAAACTTTGGGATGATCTTCATTTCATCTTTTATCCTCTAAACACTAGTTTCATCCTTTATATTTCTCCTTGAAACCTTGTAATTTTGTCTTAAATCTTGTTCTTTTAATCAAAGTTGGTGTTTATCTTTCTCTTAATTATGATTAGTCATTTTCTGTTGTTTTGGTTCATGGCTAAAATAATGATTAGTCAGTAGTTTGCTTAGGATTTGAGATGGGATAGAGAGAAGGGTATTTAAGGCTTGATTAATGATTGCTTAGTTCTTAAGCTGATTGTTCCATCTTATTGATTTTGTTTAATTCTAGGTTAACCCTTGCTAAGTTGATATAGATTCTAGGGTTCTCTTACGCCTAATGAGTCAAGTAAGATAATTGCGTATCTTAGCCTAAGAAATTGGCTATCTAAGTAGTATATTGGCATGATAGAATTGGATTAGTTGATATAATGCTTGTTGATCGTTTGTTCACTAATGAGAATTTGTTCTTGGATGAATGCTCTTTCAAAGTGATTAGTACTCAAGAAATTGAGCTAGTTATAGATGTGCCTAGTAATATTTTGTTGTGGGTTTGCAAGCATCATTAGTTATATTCTATCCCTAGTAATATTTTATTGTGGGTTTGTAAGCATCACTAGTTAAGCTGAGAATCCTTTTTGATAAATAGCCCCATCTTACGTCCCA
The DNA here is from genome assembly GCA_911865555.2 of Thlaspi arvense. Taxonomy (NCBI): domain Eukaryota; kingdom Viridiplantae; phylum Streptophyta; class Magnoliopsida; order Brassicales; family Brassicaceae; genus Thlaspi; species Thlaspi arvense. The sequence continues at coordinate 22,594,537 of OU466860.2, forward strand.
ATTGTCTTTTGCATTACCAAGTTTGAATTTGTCTTTGTTCCTTAGTTTTGTCTTGCTTTTTTTAGCAGTATTTGAAGTTTCTTTTAGTTATTAGAATCATAGTTTCCCTTATTCACCCATGCTTGCCTGAATTGAATGATTTATTGCATTCTTAGTGTCTTACATTGCTCAATTGGATTTATACCTCACATACTATAATGATATGAGTATATATGGGAATTGAAGTAGAGTAAACTCCTACATCAATTTGGCGCCGTTGCCATTTGAGATTGTTCTAAGCATTAGGATTTGTACATTGTTTGAGATCAAGCTTTTATTTTCGTTTTTGGTTACTAATTACTCTTTTTGGTAGAAAATTTCTTTTGTAGGTCCCCAAAAAGACTTGTTTTTAAGTGTCTACAATTGCACAAGAAGTTCAAGGTCCAAGATTTTGGGTTCACAGCAGCATATATCAGTTGTTAAAGGAGGGAAGAGAATCCATATGCTGCTGGTTTTGGTCTTCCAGGTTAACAAGGTCTTCAAGGTCCACAACGGATGCAAGGTTTACAAGGACAACAAGGACCACATGGTTTACAAGGTGATTGGGGTTTGAGAGATCAAAGGCCACCAAGACCTATATGAGCTTGTGATTTCCCAACATCCTATGCTTCAAGACATGGGATCACACCTCCTATAGAAGACAATAACTTTGAGATCAGAAAAGGGATGATTGTAATGGTCCAAGACATCAGATTCTTTGGGGTGCCGAAAGAAGATCCTCTAGATCTTCTTAGCAACTTTGAGAGGTTTTGCTCTACGGCTAGGATGAGTGGCATATCTGATGATGGTTTGAAGTTAAGACTCTTCCCTTTCTCACTTGGAAATATAGCTCAACTATGGGAGAAAAGTTTTCAGCAAGGAAGTATTAGAACATGGGCTCAATGCAAAAGTGATTTCCTCACCAAGTTCTTCTAACCCTCTAGGACAGCAAGATTTAGAAATAAGATTTACAACCTCAGCCTATGGCCTAATGAGAGTTTTGGTGATGCTTGGGAAAGGTTTAGAAGCTTCACAGTTCAATGTCCTCATCATGACTTCACCAAAGAAGCACAGTCAACACTCTATAGAGGTGTCTTGCCTAAGATGAGACTCCTTCTTGATACTTATAGTAGAGGTAACTTTCTTGGTCAAGATGTGGGTAATGGTCTTTCTCTCATTGAGAATCTAGTTCACAGCAATGGACAATCTGGTGAAGAGTAAGAGGAACCTTCGAAATTGGTCTCTTATCAACTAGAAGCCACCTTGTTTAAAATGAAAGTGTTGAAGGAGAGAATGGATGATGCCTTGCGCCAATCTCAGCTTCAGCAACAGATTATGTTCAACAACAACTAAACCTTTGCTTCAAGACAATGACATCAAGCAAATGATGCAGCAGCTTATGCACTCCCAACAAATTGGTTTCCAAGAGCTTAAACAAAACATAACCACACAAGCAGCTACAATAAAGTCTGAGCTTCAGTCTCAACTACAGTCTGAACTCCAATCTCAGCAACTCTCCTTTAAACAGAAGCTTGAGAAACTGAAGCAACAACATGCACCCTCTACATCTTAGTCTTCTAAGGAATACATCAAAGCTGTCACCTTAAGGAGTGCGAAACAGCTTCTTCCTAGAGCAGCTCCAACTATCCTCAATGAAGATATTGAGGAACAAGAAGGGGAGGTGGCAATAGAAGATGATGAAGCAATAAAAGCTGATGAAAGCCCCAAGAAAAGTAAAGTAAAAGAAGTAGTTAAAGAGAAGCAAAAGGAGGCGCCTAAGGAATTGATTAAATAACCACCTTACCAGAAATTTACTTGATGCTTTTGTGATGGTTCCACCTTACCAGAAATTTTTTAAGGATGATGTGGTTGAGAGAATTATTAACTTGCAAGGAATGATAGTACTTACACATGAGTGCAGCACCATTATCTAGCCTTAAGCGAATCATCTAGTATAGCAAACTGTTAACTTTGGTGTTACAAGACAAAAGAACCATAAGCAATGCTAAACTATCAAGCCAAATAAGCGAACCATGCAAAGAAACAAGATATCAAGCTCTTAATTGAATCATACACATCAACAAATTCATATTCAATCAAAAACAAGATTCTTTCTAGTCAATAACAGCTTTGCAAGAGAAGGAAGCAATAAAGATTATCATCAAACAAACCTAAAGACCCATGATCAACCCTTAAAAACAACTTTCCCTACTTAGAACCTCAAATCTTTGGTAAACTACTCACTAATCATGTTTAAACCCATTTGATTAGAGTTAAACATTATTAGATGAGATGAGATGCGAAAATAAGGAAACTAAGTTACCAAGATGCAAAAATAAGGAAGCTAAGTCACCAAGATACGGCAATAAAGCACAAGACACAAGATCTGAAACATAAAATGCAAGACTTTAAGAAAATAAGAGTTATACAAAGTCTTAGGCTAATCACCCTTTTTGAGAAACTAAGGATAAACGCAAGATAAAGATTCTAGGATAATGTTTTGTGGTTTTCTTTTTTATACTCAGGACCCAAAAGAAGGAAGAAAAACCTTAAAAATAGGATAGGGTCAAAGAAAAGATGGCAAACGCGCGGAGAAAGCATATCAGGCAGTACAGGCGATGACCTGCTCGATGCATCATCTTGGTGCAAGTCTTACGTGCTGCGAGTTGTTCTGCTGGTCTGTTGATCCCGAAGAAGTGGATCTTCGGCTGTATCGGGCAAGGCATCGGATGTTCTGCTCGATACTGGAACCTGATATGTTCTGTACAAATTGGCTTGTACGGCCTTCCTTGCTCGACATGCCACCTCGATGTGAACCACCATCGTCAAGTCTTCGTCCAAGTCTTCTTCTCCATGTACATCGGCTTACATTGGGCATACTCCACAGGTGTTCTGCTCGATGCTCCACCTCAATATAGACGCAGAATTTGCAAGTCTCCTTCTTATGGCATTCCTTTGAACGTCTGCTGCTCCAATCTCCTTCCCAAACTCCAAAAACCTCCAAATACACCATAAACATGCACATGTATGCAAACCTAAGCAAAACGCATGCAATGCTTCTTCTAGATGCAAATGAGACTAAAATGCTAAAAAAGAAGCAAAAACAGGGGAAATGATGTATGAAATGCAGCCTAAAACACTAGAATATAGCAAGCTATCAACACCCCCACACTTAGTCCTTGATTGCCCTCAAGCAAGCAAAACATTAAGTATGGTGATGTGGTTTTAAAATGGGAACTCATACCTTTAAAATGCAAACAATAAATCAAAATGATGTCCATGTTTCTAATCCTAAGATGCAATTGATTGAACCATACTCTAAACACTTAGCCACTTTCATCACAAAGCAAAAATAATCATAATGCTATCAACCTACACAAGCTCATCAAATCAATCAACCTTTTTAACATTCATTAATGCTCAAACAGTGAATCATGCTTATGCAAGTGCAAGAGTATCATTTGGCTAAGGGTTCTCTCAAGAAAGCATGGTTGAGCTTTGGCAAAATGCTAAGGGTCAAAGAACAACTTCCACATACAAGGGAAGACTTTCATCTACCCAAGACCCATAAGATAAGTTCCTAACTCTTTCTAAGCAATGTAAACCCATCTAAGCTACCTTTTTTAAGAACTTTAAACCCAAATGAAAACCCAAAATTTCTTCTCTTTTAAGTGGTTTCGAGAGAAACTTCTTTTTGAACTTTTTGTGGTGGTGGCTTCTTTTTGAACTTCTTGTGGTGGCGGCATATTTTTATGAACTTGGCTCCTTTTTGGTGATGCTTGTGCTTCATTTCGCCTTTAGATTTTGATTTTGAACACTACACTTCCTGCAACTTTCTTTGCTTGCAAACTTGAGCCTTTCTTGTTTTGCTTTTGAACTTAGCCACCATTCCCATTATAACTTGTGTCAAACTCATTTTCTTTTTGCCTTTCTTTCTTTTCTTATTTCTTCTCTTTTGAACAAACCCAAAATAATCCCCAAACTTTTCCCAAACTCCCTAGCTGATCTAACTCAAGAGTGAGCTAATTCTACAATGGAAATACTTCCTTTCTAGTTCCAACCTAACACTTTTTGCTAAGCTACAACCATGAGAAAGATGCCTCACAATTCGCTCACTATTAATGTTTGGCTTGAAAGAAGGCTTGGTTAAAGGTGTGTTGGTCTAAATGGACTTTTTCAAGAGTGGTAAAAAGGATAAGAAAGTCCAAATATATTAAAAACAATCCATGACAACAATCACATATGCACAAGGCATGGTATTTACAAGATTCATTAGGGTTCCATTTATATAAAGGCTGATTTCATTTCAAAGCATGCTTCAGTTTCAAACAAGGTTTTCAAAATTGCAAATTCCAAAAGTGGTTCAGCTTTATTTCTAGCTCCACATCAAATGCATCAAAGACTAAGAACAAGGGCATCATTTTCATAAACTTCTAGCATTTACAAAGATTTCCTATCATTGTTCCCAAATTAAACAAGCAAGCTAATCCTATATGAATGCATGAAGTGAAAGTCCTATATAAATGCATGTGAACACTCTCTTTTTGTGGAACAAATTTTCAAAAAGTTTTCAAACTATTTGGATTTTTCAATGCCTTAAGTGCAATGCAAGTATGATGCATGTTTATCTAATCTCTATGCAAGTAAAAATGGAATCATTAGCTCATGAAGAGAGTGCTCACAAACTCAAGAAAGCAATCGCATAAAAGTTATAAAAAAATGTGTGGTATTTACAATGGTTTGATAGTGTACGGGGGAGTGTGGAGAGGCTAAGGAGAGACTTCTTCCACAGATTGAGTTTGCTGCCTAGTCCTTCTGTTCTTTCCTTTTCTCCTTGAAACCGGTACATGAGAAGAGTGCTATGCAGATTTGGTTGTATTCACTCTTGGCCTCTCGTAGGAGTGTCTCTCTTGAACCATGGCATTAGGGTCATCCTCAGACATGCTATCGCCATCTGATCCTTCTCCTTCTGGCTCTATTTGAACATTTGATCAGTCTTCTTTTTGATGAACGATAACCTCATAATTTACCATGTTTTAGCATACATTTAGTTTATGCTTTGTTTTTTTTATGCATTCAGTCATCATGTTTTGCTCCATTTTCATTCATATTAGACATGTTAGATTTTAGAATAGACATTGCATATTTTGCATCGTTTGGAGTCTTTTTCAGGTCTATATAGAGCTATATAGGATACTTTGAGCATGGTTGATAATTTGGACATGAAGAACTAAGGATAATGGCCAAGATGACCAAAGCTGAGCGAAACCTGTCCTATATACAGGTCGATATAAAATGTATGGGTCTTCTGGTCTTCTGGTGTGATTCAGCCTCTGAATCCTTCATAGAAGTTTTAGCGGATCGAATAAGCTTTCCAACGGAGGTTTAATCAAGGCAATCCAATCAGTGGTTCAAAAGATACAGTGGTTCCAGCATCATTGTCCGCTACTAGGAGTTTGTTTCGAGCACCACATCGAGCATCACCTCCTTCCTTCTGCTTGATGTGCTTTAGTCCGAGAACCTTCTTTGACCTTCTTTGACTTTTTTATTTTTACTCCCTAAGGCTATTTTCGGGATGTTCCCTATACCTAAACTTAGATCTATTTTCTTTTATCCTTTCTCTTCCCCAAAGCTTTGCTTTGGTTTTTCAAAGAACTAGAACAATCCCTTTGTGGGATGACGCTGGATCACTTGTATTAGTTTTTACTTCTTTACAGCTTTAATATTTAGTTTTCAATTTCGTATTTGGTCTGCCTTTACCTATTTCGAATTTGTTCTTTAGGGATTTATTTATTTTACAGATTCATGATTTTTTGTGATACAATAGTGTTTCTTTTGGATGCTTGATGTGTTAGGTTGCTAGACCCCATTCCACTTCTTGTTGAATTGATCTTTAATGCTTAGTACCTCTGTGGATTAGATTAGAATCCAGGGTGTTTTATCCTGCACTCTATATGTTTGATGAAATGTCTTAGTGGTTTAAGTCTTGAAATGGATGCTTACAATGTCATGAGTCATTGCATCACCTATTGGTGGAAAGCTGTCCTTAGATAACTGCAATAAGCCAAACCGTTGAGTAGTTGTCTGATATATTGCAGCAAGTGATAAGTAATCACACAAGCCACTAACCATGGAGGTGTGGGAGCTTGTTAGATTTTATGGACCTTGTGCTTCTTGCTTGTTTGTTAGTAAATACACCACTAACCATGGGTTTGACATGCCAATGAACAAAGTAGCTTGTCTTGTTTTAGATGTTCTTATCTAGAGTTGAATTGTTCTTAATTTGATTTGATCCCTTAACCATAAGCATGATTCACTTTGTTATCACTTTAGTTTTAAACCTTGCCTTTTTGTGTTTTGCTTTCTTCTTGTTCATCTTTTGGTTGTTAGGTTTCCTTCTTGTTCATCTTAGGTTGTTAGATTTCAGTTCGTTCTCTTTATTTGGCCTAACTTAGCAAGTTTTCTGCATCTTGATTGTTCTTTAGCCTCACGATTGGATTGATAATCTCTCTATACTACAATGACAAATGTAGAGAGTTATTGAGAGAGTAGTTTCAACTCTACAAAATCTCTTCTTTCAACTGGCGCTGTTGCGAGTTCATTGTGTTTAAGGCATTTGAGTTTGATTACTTGCTTAGACTTGGCTATTTTTTTTATGTTTTTTTGTGTTTTTGTTGATTGGAGAAGGAACATTAGTTCCATTGCACTCTCATCTTTGAGTTTCACTTGATAAAAGTCAAGTTTAGTGACAATAAACAAGCACACTCGGAAAGTAGTTCCATGTTTATAACTTGTCTATATTTGCTCCTTTTGCTTTTGATTTCTTTTGTTTAGTGTTTCTGGTTTATAAGATGGATCAAATGGTTCAACACAAGGTTGACAATGCCAAGGAGCTGCAACAACATATTCATTGAGCTGGTGCACTGCCTATAGCCAAGAAAAATCTGTAGGCAACATACTGAGTACAAACCACACATTTCATCTCGGTATGATTGCCTGTCTATGCACCAAGCTACTCTCTCAATGGTGATTATACCAAGAACCAAAGGAGAAGATTTCTCCTGTTGTCACAGCCAGAAACTGCGCCTGACAAACCGGCTCGGAAAAAGCATCTCCGTCCCGATTTAGCTTCAGCAATCTTCATCAATGTTGTAGTCTCGTGCGTTAGCTTGCGTCTGGAGTTGGTTTTAGGTCATTCTCAGAAGCGGTTAGAATGTTACAGAATTTTTCGTGACACCGCTCAACCTGTATCGACAAGCACATTGCGCGATATAATGCACCCGAGAGGAAAGGAGTTCACATCGAGCAAGACAACTCTATGTCAAGCCACAGGACACTCACATCGATCACTCACATTGCACAATGTAGAAGGGAAGGAGCTACAAAGATTTACATCGAGCATGCACATTAAGCAAGCCATCTCGATGCCAAGTATCCAAGGGAGCATCGACTGAAGATCAGCTGGGATGAGGTATTATCATTCCGATTTGGCCTCAGTATTTTTCATCAACATTGTAGCCACTTGAGGTAAATTGCGTTTGATGTTGGTTTTGAGTCATTCCTATTATTGGTTGAAGATTTATGTGGAATAAAGTGAGCACATGTCCATCAGGAGTTTTGACCGATCATCTTAACCGACTTGAAGATCAGCTTGGACGAAGAGTTTTCGTCATGATTCAGCCTTGGATGTCTCCACGAGAAGTGTAAACAATTGACTTAGGTTACGTATGCAGCTGGTTTAGTATCATTTGGTGCAGTGAATGAAGAGATGCTGCGATTTTTGCAAAGGTGCTGCAAGATCCCCGAAAGTTTTATCAAGGTTGATATCAGTTGTTTTGGTCGATACGACTCCTTGATCTTGCTCGATATGGCTGAAACTGCAGGTGTCAAGGGAGTGAAGGCTTTCTTCTCCAACATTCACCATTCCAAGCCATTCATTGAAATATTTCCACTCCTTCTCCATCACAAGACCTTAAGTATACTCAAAAACTTTTGCATTTTTCTTCTTCTCTTCTTCTCATGTTTATTGAACTGTTTGTTGGATACTGGCTCCACTTGCACTTTCATTACACAGGGACTGTATAATTTAAGTGTGGGGGAGGGTGTGATACTAACAGTTCTCTTTCAAATTTTAGCATTCATCTCTTGCCTATCTCTCATGAAAAAATTTCGTAGTTTTTAAAGTTTTGAGATATCATTGTTAGAGATGAGATTTGTACCATCTCAAAGAGCCTGATATGAATTCTGGTTGGCCCATTTTACAAGGTTCAGGTCGGCCAAATAAATGAAAATCTTCTATTTATCATGCGAACCCGGGAAAACGAAAGTTTAATCTTATCGGCAAGAAGACTTTCGTTTTCCGAATGGACATAGAAGACCCGACCTGATCGGCTATAAATAAAGGAAGTCCATCGACTTCTCAAATCATCCAAAAATACTCTTTCGAGACATAGGGCAAACTAAGAAATCTTGTTGTTCTTAGCTCTCAATTTACTTTCCTTAAAAGTCTAGGTCGGCGTTCTTATTCCGACGACCTAAACTACCTTGTATCTCTCAATCTCCGGCTCAATTCTAATAAAGTTCTCTCTTTAAACCCACAAGCCCTAGTTCTCTTATAAGTCAAACTTGAGTTTTTACAGTTGACGCCGTCTGAGGGGAATAAGAGACTAATCTTTAAAGAAGCGGAGCTTGAAGATGGTTGAAACACCTATCAACCCTGGTACTACCGGCCTTACCACAGGAGCCACCGATCTCACCGGAGGATCCACTGATCGTGCAGGAGGAGCTGCCGATCCCACCAGAAACGCAGGGCCTGATCGTCGATCCGACCACCGGGCTCCCGATGGCCGATCAGACCAACATACGAACTGACGACACAGCTGCTGCGCAAAACACAGGCGAGACATGTCAGGTCGGCCACACTGATGGAACAGACCCAATCGACCTACCGCAGCTGCCTCCCATTGATAGGGCCTGCATCATCAGATCGGTCGCGGCACAGCTACAACAAGGCATGGATGCTCGATTCGAATCGCTTCACGCCAAACAAATCGCCTACCGAGAAGACCTAGATTGGCTCCTCAACTCTAGGGTTCATACCCAAGAGCGGGCCGGTCTGACCACTGATATCTCTTGTATTTACACCATTTAGGACTGCATTTAGTACTTGTTTTGGTTCTCTTCTGCATGTTTTCCCGTAGTCTTTGTCCCATTTTCTTCTCCTTTTAGACTTATGTTGCATTTAGGGTATAGTTTGCATTTTCCTTGCATTTTGGATGTTTTTAGGTGCTTTTGGAGCTAAAAGAAGCTTGGGGGAGCTTTCAGTATGATTCAGGATGCTAGCTGGATCAAAGGGAGCAAGAGGGATCAAAGCAGACAATCTCTGCAAAGGTTTTCGGTCAGAGCACGGAGAACATCGATCAAAGGGGTGACCGATACCAGATTTTTGGTCTGGAGCATCGATCATAAGGTGACCGATACGAGCACATCGATCAATAGCATCGATCAGAAGTGATCGACACTGATATGTGTTGTATTTACACCATTTAGAGCTGAATTTAGTACATATTTTGGTCCTCTTTTGCATGTTTTCCCTTTGCTTTTGTCCCATTTTCTTCTCCTTTTAGACTTAGGTTGCATTTAGAGTATAGTTTGCATTTTCTTTGCAATTTGGATGTTTTAGGTGCTTTTGGAGCTTAAAGGAGCTTGGAGGAGTTTTGGGAATGATACAAGATGCTAGCTGGGCAAAAGGGAGCAAGAAGGATCACAGCAGAAGATCTCTGCAGAAGTTTTCGGTCAGAGCACAGAGAGTATCGGTCAAGGGTGACCGATACGGAGCATATCGATCACCAGTATCGATCAAGTGTGATCGACACAAACACACCGGATGAATTTTGATCATATGTGTCGATCACTCCAGACCGATAGGGACCTATTTCGGTCACTGAAGATCGAGACAACTGACCGATACTGACCCAGCCCGAACCTGTTTTTAATTACATTTATGCCATTACTCTATGGTTTTCTTTTCTAGACTATAAATAGCCTCTTTTTCCAGATTTTCGAGAGGTCATGTCATTTTACTGTTCTTGAGCGCTTTCTTTAAGTTTGTAAGACAATTTCTTTGCTTTGTTTAATATAATCAAGTATTTGCTTTAATCTTGATCAAACTTGTCTAAGTTATTAGCTTTCTCTTATGCCCACCAAGTGTTTGATGAAATGCTGATCATGTTTAATAGAGGATCTGTTGGCCTTGGCTCAAGAGATTGACTGTTTGAGGAGCATTTTGACTTGAATAGAGTTGTTTAATCAAGCTTGCTTGATGTTTTAGCACTAATGAGAGTTAGTTCTTGTTAGAATGTTTAGCAAAGGGTTATTTGCCAAGAGATTGGATCTAACTAGCTTAATTGTGAACTCCATGTCTAGGAATCACCATTATTTGCCTACTTGCTTGATCAATGTAGTTTGAAACAACCTTAGTTAATGTCTGAAATTCCCCAAAGTCAATAACCACATCTACGAACTTGCCTTTCTCTTATTTGAATTTCATATTTGCTCTGTTTTTCTCTGTTTTTCTTGCATAGAACTGCTTAGTTTGCTTTTGCTTTCACTTCGTTTGCTGCTTGCTTCACTTAGGTTGCTATAACTGTTGCTTAGACAACAAAACCAATTCTCTGCTTGCTTGACTTAGAGGCTTTACTCTCAACTCTTCTGTTTTCAACTCTTCCCATTGGATTGACATAAAACCCTTACTACAACTGACTAGTGCAAGGTTGATTGGGACAAGAACCTCACAAATTCTTGTATCAATTTTGCGCCGTTGCCATTTGGGAATCAGTTTGAATTATTAGAGTTTGTAGAATCTTTAAGATCACGCTTTTACTTTACTTTGGTTACTAATTCTCTTTGACTCTCACTTCTGTCTTTCAGGTATATGAACTTGAGATCTAGAGATTCAAACAATCTTGTGGATTTCATAGATAACATCAATCTGCTGGATAGAGGACAGAGAGCAAGGAGACAGCAAGAATGGCAGCAACACTTGCAAAGACTTGGTATGAACAATCAGGATCAAGTCATGGATGACATCAGATTTCAGGGTCCTCCAGGAGCTGCAGGCGCTCAGGGTATACAAGGACATCAAGGTGTTCAAGGCTTACAGGTTTAGCAAGGACCAAGAGGCGCTGCACAAGCTCCAAGAGCAGCTAGACCTATTGGCGCTGGTGATGCACCAAATGCCTACAACAACAGGACACGAATCATTCCACCAGCTGTCCAAAACAACAACTTCGAAATTAAGTCTGGATTGATTTCAATGGTTCAGAGCAGCAAATTCCATGGGTTATCACTTGAAGACCTTCTAGATCATCTGGACAATTTTGACAGGCTGTGCTCCCTCACAAAGATAAATGGAGTAAGTGAAGATGGCTTCAAGCTCAGATTGTTTCCCTTTTCCCTAGGAGACAAAGCACATCAGTGGGAGAAAAACCTTCCCCAAGGAAGTATCACCAGCTGGGATGAGGGCAAGAAAGCATTTCTAGCAAAGTTTTTCTCCACTTCCAGAACTGTTAGGATAAGGAATGAGATCTCAGGATTTGCACAGAGGAACAATGAAAGCTTTGGAGAAGCTTGGGAGAGATTCAAGGGTTACACATTGCAATGCCCTCATCATGGCCTCTCACAAGCCTCTTTGCTATCCACTCTCTACAGAGGAGCCTTGCCTAAGATCAGAATGCTCCTGGACACAGCCTCCAATGGGAACTTCCTGCCAAAAGATGTAGATGACGGTTTGGAGTTAGTAGAGAACTTGGCTCAGTCTCATGGAAACTACAATGAAGAATTTGACAGAGCACCAAGGAGTGCCAAGAATGAGTTAGAATCTAGCAAGAAAGAAATCAAGTCTCTACATGAGAAGCTGGACTTGTTGCTATGGGAAAAGAAAGAGGTTCACTTTGTGGGAGACATGGTTCAGCTTGATGAACAGGAGCAATGCCAAGTTGAGGAGATGAACTATTTGGGAAATCAAGGTGGCTACAACAACTATGGGAACTACAGACCCAATCCCAACTTGTCCTACAGGAGCAACAATGTTGCCAACCCACAAGATCAGGTTTACCCTCAACAGCAACAGCAAGCTGCCCCAAGACCTTTTGTTCGCTACAACAATCAAGGTCTCCAGCAGAGGAACAACAACTATCAGCCAAGAGCGCCCTACAACCCTCCAGGATTCAATGCCCAAGCACAAGGACAAGCTTCCTCTAGCTCTCAAGACACTGACCTCAAGACCCTCATGCAGCAAATGATCAACACTCAAGTCACTACAACCTTGGAAATTAACAAGAAGTTTGCAGAGGCCCATAACAAAATTGATTCAGTGCATGTAGAGCTTACCAACAAGTTTGATGGGTTGGCTGCAAGAGTCAAAACACTAGAGAACAACAAAGGAATAGCTGGTCCCAAGCCACAAGGACAGTTTCCTGAAAAACCAGAAGCAAACCCACAGGAGTTCTGCAATGCTATTGTGCTAGAAGAAGGAAGCTTCTCTGCTGAAGAGGAGGCTATCATTGAAGAGTTCCTCTACTTGTTCACTGAGGACACTGAACCTCTAACTGGGGGGGGGGAAGAGTTCTTGGAAATTGAAAATGACCAAGGAGCTGTAGAAGAAGGACCCTTCAGAGATAGGGAAAACTCAGATGATGAAGAGTGGTGGGCGCCACATGAAGTTGTTGACAACACAAAGGACTACTTGATGGAAACTGCTGATGATAAGGAGAAACCTCAAACAGCTGGTCTTCCTGTCTATCAACCAACCATCCCTTTTCCAGGAAGCTTCAAGAAACAGCTAGTTCAGAAATATGAAACTCTATATGCTGCTCAAATGGAGTTGAGGGGTTTGAATGGCCAAGAAGAACTTGAGAAGCTAAGGGAGAAGACTGGAACACCTAAGGTTAAGGAGCTCACTATAAAAAAACTTGGAGATCCAGGCTATTTCACTCTCCCATGTGAACTTAAGGGGCAAACTTTCAAGAGCTGTCTTTGTGACCTTGGAGCAAGTATCAATCTTCTCCCATCCTCTACTGCTAAAGCTCTTGGCTAAACTCAACTTCAGGAAAGTAATGTATCCCTTACTATAGCTGATGGGACAGTGAAGAAACCACTTGGGAATCTTAAGGATGTGCCAATGATGATAGAATGAGGACCATTCCCACTGATTTCCTGGTGCTTGAAGTGGAAGGGTATATAGAGAATGATATCATACTAGGAAGACCTTTCCTGGCCTCAGCTGGAGCAGTGTTTGATGCTAAGGAATGCACTATTGAGCTGAAGCTGACCAAGAAGAAAGTTCTAAGGTTTGACTCCAATGGGAATAAGCTGGAGAATGAGCAAGCCTTCTCAATGGAGATCAAGAAGCTAAGGTAACTTGGAAGGAACTGGCCAGAGTTTGAAGGCTACCAAGGAGAGAGTTTTGATGGCTGCTGCTTGGCCAAGTTGTTTGAAGACACCACTGAAAAGGAGGTCCTTGAAGTGGTTGGTTACAAGAATCTGAATGAGATCAAGTTGGATACTAACAAAGGGGAGCTGGTTTTGTAACCAAGGGTCTCTAAGAAGGGAGAGTTCATATTCAAGCTTCAGCAAGGGGGGAAGACTATGCCTTTTGCCAAGATAAAGATGAATGGAGTTTCTGCTAGAGTCCAAAGGAGCAAGCCACCACCAAGGAGTTCCAAGACTCCTTCTCCTCACCTCAACTAAAGAGGTAATCAAAGTCAAGCTTAGTGACTTTAAACAAGCACACTTGGGAGGTAGTCCCATGGTATCCTTTTGTATATATTATGCTTTCTAGTTCATCTTTTATGCTTTGTTTTAGTGTATAGAAACAGGATTTCGAACTGGGGTTTGAGAAAGTCTGATGGGGACAAAGAACAGGTGTATTCTGGCTGATATCGGTCATTTGTATCGGTCATGACAGACCGATACACAGATTTTTGGTCATCAGTATCGATCATGATTGACCGATATCAGTGGAGCCAGTCTATACCAGTCAACATATCGGTCACTTGTGACGGATATGGAAAGAGGCTTTGAAAGCATGACAAATTTTGGTCATACATATCGATCATACTTGATCGACATAAACACACCGTATGATTTTCGGTCCAGAGTATCGATCACTGGTGATCGATGAGATTCTTGGAATCATATCGGTCACCAGTATCGATCACTCAAGATCGACACAATCATGCCGGATGTATTTCGGTCAAGTGTGTCCATCACTGATGACCGATACTAATCCCAGGAAGCACGTCAGTCTCTAGTGTTGATCACTCATGACCAAAAATGCAATTTCGGTCAGTAATATCAGTCATGAGTGACCGAAACTCCATCCGAGGTAAGTATCTTAACTTTCAAAATTTTTTACCTCCTTTGGTTTGGAGCCAAAGGAGTTTGAAGTTTTAAATGGGTTTCCATCTGACCTCTTTCCTAGCTTCTGAACACTTTTGTTTTTGTCCCCCACACTTTTGATTCTTTATGTTCCCTCGCCAACCTTTGATTCCTTTGGTTTCCTCTCTTTTCTCTCTATTTAAGCAACAACTTTCTTCACTTCTCTTCACACTTAAACTCACTCTTCTTCTCACCTAAAGCTCGAAACAACTAGTTCTTTTTCTCTTTTATTGCTTTCTTTAAGTGTTCAGAAGCTCACTAAAGGTTTGCTTCCTAAACTATCTCTCTTTGCTCTTACTCTTAGCTTATGTTAAAAATCGCTTAGTAAGAAGTTTTTAAGAGCAAGCAGTGTTTAGTTTTGATTGTTGTGTTATGGTTTTGCAATTTGGATTTGTTTTGAGATATCAAGCTAGATGTTGAAGTTCTGATTAATATCTATTTACCTCATTGCTTGTTCATCTTCATCCTTTTGCAAGATCATCATCTCTTTTGACTAAGAACCATTTTGCTAGAATGTCATGCATAACTGTTTACCAAATGTGCAGTCTAGCTTATTTAGTTGCTAGCTTTTGATCTCTTCTTGCCTTGAATAAGTTTAAGCTTGTTGTTAGGACTTGTTAGAATTTTCTTAGCTTAAGAATTTCTCCATTAAAAGCTTTCAGCTATTTGGTTCTTCAGCTTTTATTCTTTCACTTACCTTGTTTTCAAGCTTTGCTTTTGAAGTACCATGGGAAGAACAAACACAGCTGCTGGGAAAAAGGGAAAAGCACCTCAGGAAGCACCAATCCAACCAAGAACACAGAAAGATAAAGGAAAGGGCACGGCTGATGAGCAATCCTCCAAAGCCGCTGGAAAGAGACCGGTTGGAAATGAGGGAGAAAATCAACAAAACAAGGGCAATGCTGCTAGAGAACTCATGAAGGCTTTCAACCAGTGCACTTTCAAGCCAACAAGATATCCATACACTTCCACAATGAAGGTGCTTGGACTCTATGGTGACTGCAAAGCCACATTTGAGCGCATGGGCCTTGGAGCTTTCATGGAGATGCCACTCCCATCTTACCAACACCTCACTTACCAATTCCTCTCCACACTCAAGTTGGTCTGGTATGAACACAGTGAACTCTCTAATGGTGATGGCTGGATCTCTTTTCGGATTGGGAAGGAAAAGTTCTCCTCAACATTCACAGAGATCGCCAAGGATCTAGAGCTGAAATCCCGCCCCACCAAGCTGAGCAGGTTCAAAATCCCAAGTAGGCAGCACATCATGCTGTGGGGGATTATTGGGGTTGGGAAATACACTCCTGGAAGATCAAGGAACCAGCACCTAAGGCATCCAGCCGTGAGATATGTCCAGAAAGCACTTGCGAATACACTCTTTGCAAGGAAGGAGACAACATATCTCCCAGGAAGGGAGACAGATCTGATATACCAAGAACTGTATGAGCTGTTGGGAAGCGATGAGTATGGAGAACCTCTCAGAGCACCGAAAAGCTATCCCTGCTATGTGTCTATGTTGATGGAACAGCTCTTATCCTACCAGAGCTGGGTTTTAAGCAAGACAAAGAAGGAGAGCAGCCCTCAAGTGCACATTAGGGGAGTTGTGACAGCAGTTCTACATGCTAGTGGAGTAGACATTGACAGATATGCAGGTGATGCACTTGAGCCACTATGGATTGACATTGATTACCTCAAGAGAAGCCACTACCTTGAAAGAACCATTGGTGGGAAGCATGTGTACAACTTCATCACAGGCCTTGACACACCAGCAAAAGTCCTCCTCCCCTATCCAAAGCTCACATCCTTCATCAGAAAAGGAAACATCAGCTTCAACCCAAGCAATGAGGATCTCTACACAGGCGGCCCAATTCCTGGAGAAGAAGAAGAAGGCAGTGAAGAGGAAGAGGAGCACACTGAAGAGATCAGAGAAAAAGAAGAAGAAGAACAATGGAATGCTACTGCTGGCGCTGAAGGCCAAGGAAGAACCCATGAAGAACATGAGCTTGAAGAAGAAGAAGTGTTGAACTACAGCTCAAGGCAGTTCCACTTCCAGCCCTATGAAGCTCCCAACCAAGGAAGCTCTTTGAGAGCAGCTCATGAGCACATCAACACACTCCAGAAGTGGTGCAAGTGGCAAGACAAAGCCATCAAAGGGCTTAAGAAGATGGTGAAGGAGAAGTTCAGGAAGAACAAGGCTACATCAGCAAAAACTTCCCACCACAGCCACACCCAAGAGCTCAACTCTCCACAAGAAGAGCAACTTCACCAAGCTGAGCCAACTGAAGAGGAGGAAGCTGTATGGAACCCCCATGGAAGACACTCATTCCATGCACAACCAAGTGATCAATGGGGTACATGGGCACAACCAAGTGCCTAAACTTATGAGCCATAAGCCCATGTTCCATCAGCTTGGGAGGCGCCAAATCCCAGCCCCTCTGAAGTTCAGGAGACATGGCAATGGGGCACACAAGGGACTTCTTCACAAGCTGAGCAGCTATGATCAAGCTGGTTCAACCAAGTCAAGAAGCAGAGCATTCCACTCAAGTCTATGAGAGAAGGAAGAGGAGAGCTAGCAAGTCTCCTCAAACCTCAGGATCATCCCACAACTCCTACCATTGAACCAAGTACCACATCCTTTCCATTGTTCTATACCATTGCATCTTTTTATTTTTGTAATATATTTTGTTGCTTCTCTCTTCTATTGCTTTCATTACACAAGGGACTGTGTAATTTAAGTGTGGGGGAGAGATTTGGGGTTTGACTTTGTTCTCTGTTTTCTTAGTTTTTCTTTTTCTTTTCTCTTTGAGTCTCATGCATATCATGAATACATGTAAGGCATAGAAAAACACAAAAAAAAATCGAAAATTTTTAAAAATTTTGCATTTTTGCAAACCAAAAAGAAAGAATGTAGTTGCATTTCATTCTTCTAGGATTGAGTCTAGTGTTGACATGTAGGTTGCATTGCATTTTCATAGGGCATTATGATGAATTTTCCTTGTAAAGTGCTTAGTGTTTAGAGATGATTTCAGTTTTTAAGTGCTTAGTTGTTTGATGGGTCATATGATTGCTAGAAGTTAAGGCTGAACCATGCTTCGATTGCTCGATTTGGTCTCTCATCTCATTCTGAAAGCATTTGTTCTCTGAAAATCAACTCTATCAACTTGAACTTTAACTTGGACTTTTAATTATCATGTCTTATGCATTGAAAAGTGATTACATGGCTACCATATACATATTTGGATCATCTTTCTCCTTTCTACCACTCTTGTTGATCCAAATAGCTGATCCTTATAATTATGGGACAGTTACATCCTCACCCTTAACCAAAACCTCCTTTTGAGCCTAAACACTATTGTGAGAGCTGTGAGGCCTTTGCATTGCATTTTCGATTTTGTCTTGGCGAAAAGTGTTAGGAATAAGGCTGGCAATGATTAGCTCTCTTGTAGATATCAGCTTGCATCTTGAGCTTGATTCTAGGATAGGAGTTTTGGGGTTTAAAAGGGTAGTGTAAGTGGTTTGATCTTCATGTCTATATGTTTTAAAAGAAAAGGAAAAGATCTGAAATGGTAGAAAAGGGGAAACAGTTTAGTATTGTGGTTAAGTGAAGGGAATAAAAGCTCTAAGTTCAAAAAGAAGAATTGGCGCCAACAGCAATGCTTAGAAGAGTCCAAAAGAAGAAAAATCTGACCAAGAAGCAATCTACAAAAGGTGATGAAGGTGCCAACACAACAAAGAAGAGCAAGTCCCAACCAAAAAGAAGCAACCACACAAGTAAAAAGAAGAAGTTTCCCCAGCCATGAAGATGGGTAAAGGGTAGAGTTTAGGAAAGGGTAGACTTAGAGGGTTCACTCTTGGGTTTAGAAATGCTTAGGACTCATCTTTGGGAAATAAGGATAGAAGAGAGCTTTGAATTGCATGCATAAGTGTGCTTTTACCTTTAGCATTTTGCCTAAGATGAAGTCATTTCATTGAGTGATCCTTTATGTTTTTGAACCCTGGTGCTTAAATGAGATCATTCTTATCTCATAACCTTACCCTTTTCAACCAAATGCCATCACTTGATTTGCATAAGCATGATTCATGTTCTGAACTTAATTGAATGTTAAAGAGTTGATTCATTTGAGCATTTGCCTAAGTTGAGATTTGAGAATGTTTTTAAACATGATGAGCATGGCTAGGATCTTTAAAGTATAGCTGATTATGTTTTCATCTTACAACTAGGCACTTGAGCATTGAAATCATCTCTTTACCTTTGCACTTTTGGAATCTGAATGCCCACTTTCAAACCTCACTCTCCCATTTGTTCTTAATTGCTTGAGGACAAGCAAAAGGCAAGTATGGGGGTGTTGATATCCATTGTATTTACACCATTTAGAGCTGAATTTAGTACATATTTTGGTCCTCTTTTGCATGCTTTCCCTTTGCTTTTGTCCTATTTTCTTCTCTTTTTAGATTTAGGTTGCATTTAGAGTAAAGTTTGCAATTTCTTTGCATTTTAGATGTTTTTAGGTGCTTTTGGAGCTTAAAGGAGCTTGGAGATGTTTTGGGAATGATACAAGATGCTAGCTGGGCAAAAGGGAGCAAGAAGGATCACAGCAGAAGATCTCTGCAGAAGTTTTCGGTCAGAGCACAGAGAGTATCAGTCAAGGGTGACCGATACGGAGCATATCGATCACCAGTATCGGTCAAGTGTGATCGATACAAACACACCGGATGAATTTTGGTCATATGTGTCGATCACTCCAGACCGATAGGGACCTATTTCGGTCACTGAAGATCGACACAACTGACTGGTACTGACCCAGCCCGAACCTGTTTTTAATTACATTTATGCCATTACTCTAGGGTTTTCTTTTCTAGACTATAAATAGTCTCTTTTCCCAGATTTTCGAGAGGTCATGTCATTTTACTGTTCTTGAGCACTTTCTTTAAGTTTGTAAGACAATTTCTTTGTTTTGTTTAATATAATCAAGTATTTGTTTTAATTTTCCTTTAATTTTTCTTTTAATCATGATTAGCATCCTTTTCATTTGTGATTTGGTGTTAAACATGATTATGAGTGAGTAGCTATCTTAGGGTTTCTAGATGTGGTAGATTAGGGGGATTTAAGGCTTGATTAAGGCTTGTTAAGTGCTTCAGTTTATGGGTTCCTCTCTATTAATCTGTTATTCATGTTTGATTAGTCTTGATCAAACTTGTCTAAGTTGTTAGCTTTCTCTTATGCCCACCAAGTGTTTGATGAAATACTGATCATGTTTAATAGAGGATTTGCTGGCCTTGGCTCAAGAGATTGACTGTTTGAGGAGCATTTTGACTTGAATAGAGTATTTTAATCATGCTTGCTTGATGTTTTAGCACTAATGAGAGTTAGTTCTTGTTAGAATGTTTCGCAAAGGGTTATTTGCCAGGAGATTGGATCTAACTAGCTTAATTGTGAACTCTATGTCAAGGAATCACCATTGCTTGCCTACTTGCTTGATCAATGTAGTTTGAAACAGCCTTAGTTAATGTCTGAAATTCCCCAAAGTCAATAACCACATCTAGGAATTTGCCTTTCTCTTATTTGAATTTCGGATTTGCTCTGTTTTGCTCTGTTTTGCTCTGTTTTACTATGTTTTTCTTGCTTAGAACTGCTTAGTTTGCTTTTGCTTTCACTTTGTTTGCTGCTTGCTTCACTTAGGTTGCTAGAACTGTTGCTTAGGCAACAAAACCAATTCTCTGCTTGCTTGACTTAGAGGCTTTACTCTCAACTCTTCTGTTTTCAACTCTTCCCATTGGATTGACATAAAACCCTTACTACAACTGACTAGTGCAAGGTTGATTGGGACAAGAACCTCACAAATTCTTGTATCAGACACAAACGCCCCGAATGAATTTCGGTCACCACATCGATCACTGCCCAGACCGATGTGATTTACATCGATCACCCCTGACTGTTGTTGCTGTTCGATGTAAACCCAGACTGAAGACCATTTATTTTCAATTTTGCCATTTTGCTTAGACTCTTATAAATACGAAAAATCCCTAATTTCTTAAAAAAAGCTTTTATCCAACAGTTCTTTCTTCCTTGTTTAGACCTTTGGGTTTTGTAATTTGAATCTTTGCTTGATTTTAATTAAAGTTTGCATATTTCATCTTGTTTAAGCTCTCTAATCATGATTATTCATCTTTCTCTCTTTGAATTGATGGTTTTAATGGTGCTTAGTGAGTAGTCCTTTTAGGGATTTTGAGATGGGTTAGGTTTAGGGAATTTGAGACAATATCTTTCATTGCTTAGTGTTAATTCTTCCATTTCCTTTCTTGATTACTGTGTTTAATGCGTAATTAGCCCTAGCTAAGTTGATTGAGATCTTAGGCTCATTTTATGCCCACCAAGTGTTTGATGAAATGCCTGAACTGCTTTGCAAAAGAATTGCTTGCTTAAGAGATTCACTGTCTAGAGAGTGATTTGGCATTATAGGGTTGATAAATTTGTCTTATTGCTTGATCTTTATCATTTCACTAATGAGAAATAGTTCTTGACTTGGTAATTAGCAAAGAGATTAGTGCCAAGAGATTGGATTAGTCATATAAATGAATCCTATTCGTAAGGAATAGCATTGTGTGAGTTTGTAGGCATTTTAGACTGAGTCAAGAGTTCCCTAATACCAATTATCTCATCTCAAGTCCTATTTTTTCTCTGTTTTTTCTCTGTTTCTTACTGCCATGTTTTTAGCTTTACTTTGGTTGTTTTGCTTGCTTTCCTCCTTATTTTGTGTTTGCTTGGTTTCTGCTTGATCACTTAGGTTGCTAGATATTCTAAACCCTAATTATATCTGCTTGAATTAGGAATCTCCTATAATCCTGCTGTTTCAACCTTCCCATTTCGATTGACATTAAAACTCAGTGCTACAATGACTACTACAATGGGTGATTGACCAAGAGCGTCAAAACTCTTGTATCAATTTGACGCCGTTGCCATTAGGGGAAAGCTTTGTTCAGTAGGATTTGTAGAGATCTTAAGATTAGGCTTTGTTATTTTCGATTTTAGTTACTGATATTTCTCCTTTGGTCTATAATTTCTTTTGTAGGTACTACTACACTTGCTCTTAAGTGTCTACATCTACAGCTGAGGTTCAAGGTCAAAGATTTTGGGGTTTGCAGAATCAGAAGTCAGCTCTTCCAGCATGGAAGAACATCAGTATGCTGCTGCTTTTGGTTTGCAAGGTCCACAAGGTCTACAAGGTCCTCAAGGAATCCAAGGCCTGCAAGGTGAACAAGGACAAGCTGGTCTACAAGGTGATTGGGGAATGAGAGTTCAAAGACCAAGAAGGCCTATTGGTGCTGCTGATATACCTTCCAACTATGCTTCAAGGCAAGGTATTCTTCCACCTTTAGAGACTCAGCAATATCAGATCAAGAGCAGTCTCATCACCATGATCCAAGAAAGGCAGTTCTTTGGATTGCCCAACCAAGACCCTTTAGAGACCCTTTAGAGCACATGGATCACCACTTGGGAACAATGTAAAGGTGCTTTCTTAATCAAATTCTTCTCTCCCTCAAGAACTGCACACTTCAGAAATGAGATCACAAACTTCAGGCAGTGGTCTAATGAAAGCTTTGGAGACACATGGGAAAGGTTCAGAGATTTCACTCATCAATGCCCTCATCATGGCTTCACTAATGAAATGCTACTATCCACACTCTATAGAGGTGTTCTCCCAAAGATAAGAATCCTTCTAGACACAGCAAGTAATGGTTATTTTCTTGGGAAAGATGTTGATGAAGGCTGGATATTAGAGGAGAACATGGCACTCAACAACTCGGATGATGTGGATGATAAGGAACAACAATCCAAAGCCATTGAAGAAAAACTAGAGACAGCATTGCAAGAGATGAAAGCCCTGCAGATGAGAGTTGACTTGCTGCTCAATGAGACCACTAAACTCCTTCTTAGTGCTATATCACCAAACCATTACAAAGAATATCCAGTCCAAGCTCTCCAACAACAAGAGGCGCAAGTGATTCATCAAGACTATGATGTTTGTGTCCACAGGTCCTATGGAGACACTCATCTTCAACAATATCAAGCCTCCTCTTCTAAAACAGTTGAGATCCACACTTCTCCTCCTTCACATGATTTGGACTATAAAGAGATGCTTATCCAACTCCAACAACTTACCAATGGGGGACTTCAGAAGATGATGGCTGTTGAGATCCAAAAGAGCTTGACTGATATTCAAAGAAGTATGACTGACGAAATACACAAAGGCATTGACTCAAGACTTCAGTCACACATAGGCCCTATAAATATGAAGATCAACCAACTAGAGACCATAGCTCCACCATCCACATCCTCACTAACACAGGAGTGTGTCAAATCTGTTACTCTAAGAAGTAGGAAGCAACTTCCACCAAGAGTGGCACTATCTACACCCAATGTGGACATTGGGGAACGAGAAGAGGGGGTGGAAGCTAAAGATACTGAAGAAGCTCAAGAGAATGATGTAGCTGAAGCTGGAAGAGGTTCAGATAACACCAAAGCCAAAGAAGTGGTTAAGGAAAAACCAAAGGAAGCCGCTAAGGAGTTGGTCAAGGAACCAAGATTCATCCCTCCTCCTTATCAGCCAACCATACCTTTCCCTGGTAGATTTAAGAAGCAGCTGGTTGCTAAATACAAAAGGCTCTTTGATGAACAGATGAAGAAGATCCAGCTCACAATGCCATTGCTGGATGCCTTTGTTCTAGTTCCTTCTTATCAGAAATTCGTGAAGGATGCTGTTGCTGAAAGAACCAAGGACCTACAAGGGATGGTGATCCTCACACATGAGTGTAGTGCTATGTTCCAACAGAAGAGAGTGACTCCCAACAAGCTTGGAGATCCAAGAAGCTTTACTCTGCCCTGCTCTATAGGTTCACATCTGTTTGACAAATGTTTGTGTGATCTTGGAGCTAGTGTCAGCTTAATGCCCTACTCTGTAGCACAGTGCCGAGGTTTCACAAAATTCAAGGATTGTAGAATCTCTTTGGTGTTGGCTGATAGATCAGTGAGACTCCCCAAGGGTTTGCTTGAAGATGTACCACTCAGAATTAGGAGTATAGAGATACCTACTAATTTTGTGATTTTAGATATGGATGTGGAACCTAAAGATTCTCTCATTCTTGGGAGACCTTTCCTAGCCACAACAGGAGCTGTTATTGATGTTAAGAAAGGAAAGATTGAGCTACAGTTGGGTAAAGACATGTCTCTGAAATTTGACATCAAGCAGATTATGCAGCAGCCTACTATTAAAGGCCAAGTGTTCCAGATTGATATTCTAGAAAGGCTGCATGATGAACTTCAAGAAGAGTTATGTTGTGGAGACAAGCTTCAAGTAGCTTTGACAAGTGAGCATGTAGATGATGGGTACTTGGATAAGGAAAGCTTGGGTTATCAGCTGAGATTGGACTCTCACAGGTTCTTTGAATAGGAAGAGCCATTTGAAAAGTTGGAGTAGACAAGAAAGGAAGTCTTCTCAGCTCAGGAAACTGGTTCCCCAAGCAATGAAGCTGACGCCAAGAAGCAAAGCAGATTGGATGAGGACTGGAGTGAGCTCAAGGCACCAAAAGTGGAGCTCAAACCACTTCCTCAAGGCCTAAGGTATGTTTTCTTAGGTCCTAACTCCACTTATCCTGTTATAGTCAATGACAACCTCAATGATGATGAGACCCTGGCCCTTGTCAAGGTGTTAAAAAGTTTTAGGAAAGTTATAGGATATTTACTAGATGATATCCAAGGTATATCTCCTAACCTCTGCACTCACAGGATCCATCTAGAGGATGAGACAAGAACTTCTATTGAACCTCAGAGAAGGTTGAATCCTAATTTAAAAGAAGTAGTAAAAAAAGGAAATCTTGAAGTTGCTTGAAGCAGGAGTGACCTATCCCATCTCAGATAGCACATGGGTCCAGTCCATGTGGTACCAATGAAAGGAGGGATCACAGTTGTTAAAAATGAAAATGGTGAGCTAATACCAACTAGAACAATTATTGGTCATAGAATGTGCATTGATTACAGAAGACTTAATACTGCTTCTAGGAAAGACCACTTCCCTTTGCCATTCATAGACCAGATGTTAGAAAAACTAGCAAATCATAAGTATTACTGCTTTTTAGATGTTTATAATGGATTCTTTCAGATCCCTATCCATCCTAATGATCAAGAGAAAACTAGATTTACTTGCCCATATGGAACTTTGCTTATAGAAGAATGTCTTTTTGTTTATGCAATGCTCCTGCTACTTTTCAAAGATGTATGACTTCTATCTTTTCTAACTTTCTTGAAGAAATGGTGGAGGTATTCATAGATGACTTTAGTGTCTATGGATCCTCCTTTGGTGTCTGCTTGACTAACCTTTCTCAGGTCTTCTAAAGGTGCGAAGACACAAAACTGGTTCTAAATTGGGAGAAGTGTCACTTCATGGTGCAAGAAGGAATTGTTTTGGGTCACAAGAACTCAGAGAGAGGGTTAGAAGTGGACAAATCTAAGATTGATGTAATGGTGCACTTAGAACCTCCAACCACTGTCAAGGGGATCAGAAGCTTTCTGGGGCATGCTGGCTTCTATAAAAGATTAATCATGGACTTCTCAAGGATTGCAAGACCCTTGACAAGATTGTTATGTAAGGAGACAAAGTTTATGTTTGATGAAGACTGCCTGCAAGCCTTCCTTACTCTCAAACAAGCTCTGATATCAGCACCAATAGTCCAAGCCCCAAACTGGGATTTGCAATTTGAAATAATGTGTGATGCTATTAACTATGCAGTTGGATCAGTTTTGGGGCAGAGAGTTGACAAGAAGCTTCATGTTATCCACTATGCCAGCAGAACTATGGATGAAGCTCAGTCAAAATATGCTACAACTGAGAAAGAGCTCTTGGCAGTTGTCTTTGCATTTGAGAAGTTCAGAAGCTACCTAGTAGGCTCCAGAGTAATTGTTTATACTGATCATGCTGCGCTGAGACACATCTATGCCAAGAAAGACACCAAACCAAGGCTTCTTAGATGGATTCTCCTCTTACAGGAGTTTGATATGGAGATTGTGGATAAGAGAGGCATTCAGGATGGAGTTGTTGATCACCTGTCAAGACTGAGGATAGATGACTTTGTCCCAATCAATGATACTCTACCAGAAGAACAGTTGCATGCTTTAGGAGTCAAGAAACCTGAAGTAGAAAGCCTAGAAGAGGATAAACTGCCTTGGTATGCTGACTTTGTGAACTACTTGGTGATTGGCCAAATACCACAGACCCTCAACTCACATCAGACGAAGAAGTTCTTTAGAGATGTCTCCCATTACTTTTGGGAAGAGCCTTATTTGTACAAAACAGGGAATGATGGGTTGTTCAGAAGGTGCATAGCTGAAGAAGAGATTCCAGGAATTTTGCATCATTGCCATGGCTCAGCCTATGGAGGGTATTTTGCAACATTCAAGACAGCCTCTAAGGTCCTCCAAGCTGGCTTTTGGTCGCCCAGTCTCTTCAAGGACACCCAGGCTCACATCCACTCATGTGATGCTTGCCAAAGGAAGGGAAACATCTCCAAGAGAGATGAGATGCCTCTGAACTCTATCCTTGAAGTGGATCTGTTTGATGTGTGGGCGATTGACTTTATGGGACCCTTCCCTTCCTCCTATGGGAAAAAATACATTTGTGTAGCTGTTGATTATGTGTCAAAGTGGGTTGAAGCCATTGCTAGTCCAACAAATGATGCTAGAGTTGTGCTGAAGCTCTTCAAGACAATTATCTTCCCAAGGTTTGGTACTCCAAGGTGTGTGATCAGTGATGGTGGAAGTCATTTCATCAACAAGGTTTTTGAGAGCATGCTCAAGAAGAATGGTGTCACGCACAAGGTTGCTACTCCTTACCATCCTCAAAGAAGTGGCCAAGTGGAGGTGTCCAACAGAGAGATAAAAGCCATCTTAAAGAAAACAGTTGGTGTCACAAGAAATGACTGGTCTAATAAGCTTGATGATGCTTTGTGGGCTTATAGGACAGACTTCAAGACACCCATTGGCAGAACTCTTTTCTCACTCCTTTATGGGAATTCCTATCATCTACCTGTTGAGCTGGAATATAAAGCTTTGTGGGCAACAAAGTTGCTGAATTTGGACATCAAGACAGCTCAAGAAAAGAGACTTATCAACTTGCATGAACTAGAGGAAAACCGCCTTGAAGCTTTTGAGAGTTCTAGGATCTACAAGGAGAGGTCAAAAGCCTTCCATAACAAAAGGATCAAACACAAGGACTTCAAGGCAGGTGATCAGGTGCTCCTATTCAACTCAAGGTTGAAGCTATTTCCTGGAAAGCTGAAGTCAAGATGGTCAGGACCATTCAAGATCAGGGAAGTGTTGCCATATGGAGCTGTGACTTTTTTTAGCAATAATGGAGAAGACTTCACAGTGAATGGGCACAAGCTAAAGCCATACATGGCAAGTGAGTCTCTTGGAGATGAAGTAGACATCAGCCTTGATGAACCTCCACAAGAGTGATCAACCAAGCAAAGTCAAGCTAAGGACATTAAACAAGCACACTTGGGAGGTATTGTCCTGCTATCCTTGTACATATTCTTGCATTTTATGTTTCCCTTTGTATTTTTCTTTCAGTCAACCGGAGCAAGTGTGAGCTAAGGCATATTGTTATGAGTTAAGGAGGTAAAAACATGTGCTTTTTGGCTGACATCGATCAACTGTATCGGTCATGACAAGACCGATGCGAATATTTCAATCGTGAATATCAATCATATTTGTTCGATGTTAGTGGAGTCAGTTTACACCGGTCAACATATAGATCACTTGCCATCGATATGGAAGGAAGTTTGAAAGGGGAATACATTTCGGTCATTCACATCGATCAAGCTTGATCGATATAAACCCGCCGGACTAATTTTGGTCAAGTGTATCGATCATGTGGTGATCGATGTGATTCTCAGAAACATATCGATCACCAACAACGATCATACACTGATCGATATAAACCCAACGGATGAATTTCGGTCAACAACATCGATTATATGATGACCGATGTGATCCCCAGGCGGAACATCGATCACTAGCATCGATCACTCGTGATCGATACTGACCTTTCGGTCAGTAACAACAGTCACTTGTGATCGATGTCCACCCGAGGTAAGTACTTCACTTTTTCAAAAAAATTTTCCTCCTTTGGTTTGGAGCCAAGGAGGTTTAAATTTAAACTTTGGGCCCTTCCTGCCACTTGAAAAGCTCCTGAGCACTTATGCCCTTGTCTCCCTCTCAATAGATTCCCTTGGTTCCCCACCCACCTCTTTATAAGTCAATAAACTCTTCCTACTCTCCCTAACTTCATCTCTGTGCGTATCTCATTGCTTGAGCTCGAAAATTTCAAAGCTCTCTTTCTCTTTATTTTAACTCTTTTAGTGCTCATATGCTCCTTTGAGCCTTGTCCTTTCAGGTACAATGAGAAGAAGGATTAGCTCAACTGCAAGCAAAAAGAAAGCACAACAAGAGGAGGCACCTATTTCCCCAAGAGCTACAAGAACCAAGGGCAAAGGCATTGCTGGAGGGCAGTCCTCAAGAGATGCTGTACCAGAACCAGTTGCAGGATAAGTTGCCTCATCAAAGGGAAAAGGCACAATTGTCGCGGAGGTCTCTCATGATAGGCCAAGTGCTGAGCAGCTCATGGAAAGATTCAACCAATGCCCTTTCAAGCCCACAAGATATCCTTGCGCCTCCACTATGCAAGCACTTGGGATAATCATGGATTGCAAAACAATCTTTGAGGGCATGGGGCTCACTCACTTTATGGCGCGAGCACCTCCCTCTTACACGGTCCTCACCTACCAAGTCTTCTCCATGCTGAAGGTGGTGCACTATGACGACAGTAAGCTGGTGAATGGGGACGGCTGGATATCATTCCAAGTTGGCGTTCGAACTTTTGCAACAACCTTCTTCATGCTTGCACTGGCCCTAGGTACATACAGATATACTGAATGGAGGAGCCATTTCAAGATCAGCCAACGGCAACATAAGATGCTATGGGAGGTATTGGGGGCTGGCAAATCCGCTGCAGAAACCTTGAGAAACAAACAATTGAAGCATCCAGCAGTGAGGTATGCCCACATGGCTCTAGCAAACACATTCTTTGCAAGGGAAGATGCAGATATCCTCACAGATAAGGAGAAAGACTTCATGTACAATGCCATGCAGCCACCAGTGATTTACAGCACCAATGGAACACCTCTCAGGCCGCCTACCAAGTATCCTTGCTACACCGCTATGTTGATGGAGCATCTCTTCTCCTACAAACACTGGGTTCTCACTGAGAGCAACCCACAAATCTGCATCGGACGCGTTGTGACAGCTATCCTAATAGCATGTGGAGTGAACCTAGAGGAGCATACTAACAGTGCCTTCCAACCACTGTGGATAGATTTGAACTACCTAAGAAGAAGGCATTTCCTGGAGAGAGGCATCAGCAGCCAACACATCTACACCTTCTTCAAGAATCCCCAAACACCAGCATGGTTCCTCCTCCCAAACCCACAGCAAACAACCATCAATATAAGGAGTAACTTGAGTTTTTTCCCTGATGAGACCCAACTCTACCAAGAGAGATCAGTAGTTGAAGAGCGAAATGACAGTCATGGAGACAAAAAAGAGGGATCTTCTCACCACTCCTCCCACCACTCCTACTATTAAGCAAGATACCACATCCTCTCCATTGTTTATACCATTGCATCGTTTTCAGTTCTGTATTATAATTTATGCTTCTCTCTCTCATTGCTTTCATTACACAAGTGATGTTACTGCATATTACATGCATTTTGCATACTCATTAGTTAGCTTTTCATGCATTTGTGTCACGTTTTAGGTTAGATTGCATCAATTAGAGTCCTAGAGCATTCTTGCACCAGCATATGCATATTCCTTGCATTTTGCATCACATTTAGGTTGTTCCTGGCTGCTTTGGAGTCGTGGAGGTTCATGGACGTGCTGAAGCTGTTGTAGCAGTTCGTGGAAGCTCGGATTTTTACTAAGGATCAGAAATCGAGGAGCAGATCGAGCATGGCCGGTCCATCTAGGATGTGATCGACCAGAAGATCGAGAAGACCAGGCGATCTAAGGAGAATGATCGAGACAAGGATCAAGTGAAGCAGTCGATCAAACGGTACGGACGTAAATGACGCCATGCAGAGCGAGGGCCAGATCGAGTACACCACTCGATCCAACCGAAGATCGATACCGAGATCGGATGCAACGCTTGATCCGCCAAAGATGATCGAGACCCAGATCGAGCCAAAGACACGATGGTCGGAGATGATCGAGAGAACCGCTCGATCCCGGAGTCGATCTCTGTCCTTACAACCACTTTTGGCTGCTAGCGAAGGGGGGACCATCAGCTTGTTTTGGCCATTTTTGGAAGGCAGCGACGTCTTTTTCACACACACTTTTTTCCATCCTTATCTTTTGATGTTTTCTCTCTGGTTTTGGAAAAAGAACACCATTGTCGAACTTTAAGTTTTCTTAAGCTTTGTAATCGAATCGTTTTCATCTTAATCAAGATTTCTTTTCATGTTCATCGTTTCCTTTTCCATGCTTTGCTTGATTTACCTTATGTGTAGTTAGTAGTTTATTTGGGTTCGGGGTTGAGAGCATAAAGGGGTCTAAAGGGTTTCGATCTTGGGGTTTTCTAAACGTTTTTAATGGCTATCTCTTCTAGGGTGTTGAGCTCTCAATGCTTGAAGACTCTCACGCCAAGAGCTTCATGATCCGAGAGGTGCCTTACCTTGACAAGATTCAGGGACCTCGGAAGATCACACCCTAGAGACTAGTTACCCCTTCCCAAAAGCCATGGAAGTTTGGGGGACTAGTTAAGCCACTCATTTGAAATCTGTTTTCCATGCCCTTCGACCTCTCTTTCCACCAAACGCCATGGGTTTGGAGGAGAGGATGAAGGAGTGATCTATACCGAAAGCCACGGATAGATCTTGCTTAGTTTTCAAGGCTTAGAGATCCTCACAAAGTGAGTCGATTTGAAGTTTTCAACCCAAGGTCGAACCTTTGAAAACCCTGACCATGAATCTCAACCCTAGGCCCTCTCTTTTAGCATTTTTACATCTTTTCTCATCATTCGCTTGATCTTTGATAGCATCCTGGTCGTTAGTTTTACTGTTCTCGCATTTTTAGACGAGATCGAATGTTATTGCTCGATTTAGTGGTCGATCTCATGGTCGATCCACTAGTCGAATTTTAGTAATTCGAAGCTTTGTCCTTTAATTATTCTGTTTGTTCCTCGTGGTAGTTTGATCATTCCTAGTAATTTTAAAATAGGTTGCATTCCATTTAAGTTGCTGCATCTAGTTTTTAGGGATTTTCTCATAACCTATCTTGTTTCGCTTAGATTTGCATTAGTCCTTGTATTCTCTTTGCATTTTCTATCATCCTAGGTATGGATTGACTCTCTCTTGTTTGCTGTACTACAACCTGTCTTGCATTTGAGTTTGATAACCTCATTGCATTCTCACCCTTGCAAATAAAGTGTCTATCAACAAGAGACTGTGTAATTTAAGTGTGGGGGAGAGATTTGGGGTTTGAGTTTGTGTTTTGTTTTCTTAGTTTTTTCGTTTTCTTTCACTTTGAGTCTCATGCATATCATGCATTCATGTAAGGCATAGAAAAATACAAAAAAAAATCAAAAAATCAAAAAAATTTCAAATTTTTTACAGTCTTGCAAACCAAGAAGAAAGCATGTAGTTGCATTTCATTCTTCTAGGATTGAGTCTGGTGTTGACATTTAGGTTGCATTGCATTTGCATAGGGCATTATGATGAATTTTTCTTGTAAAGTGCTTAGTGTTTAGAGATGATTTCAGTTTTTAAGTGCTTAGTTGTTTGATGCATCATATGATTGCTAGAAGTTAAGGCTGAACCATGCTTAGATTGCTAGATCTGGTCTTCTCATCTCATTCTGAAAGCACTTGTTCTCTGAAAATCACCCCTATCAACTTGAACTTTAATTTGAACTTTTAATTATCATGACTTATGCATTGAAAAGTGAATTCATGGCTACCATATACATATTTGGATCATCTTTTTCCTTTCTACCACTCTTGTTGATCCAAATAGCTGATCCTCATACTTACGGGACTAGTTACATCCACACCCTTATCCAAAACCTCATTTTAATCCTAAATACTATTGTGAGAGCTGTGAGGCCTTTGCATTGCATTTTCGATTTTGTCTTGGCAAAAAGTGTTACGAATAAGGCTGGCAATGATTAGCTCTCTTGTTGATATCAGCTTGCATCTTGAGCTTGATTCTAGGATAGGAGTTTTGGGGGTTAAAAGGGTAGTGTAAGTTGTTTGAACTTCATGTATATATGTTTTAAAAGAAAGAGAAAAGATTTGAAATGGTAGAAAAGGGGAAACAGTCTAGAATTGTGGTTAAGTAAAGGGAAGAAAAAGCTCTAAGTATAAAGAAGAAAGGCGCCAGAAACAAAGCTTAGAAAGGTACAAAGAAGAAAAATCAGACCAGGAGCAATCCACCATAGGTGATGAAGGTGCCAATGCAACAAAGAAGAGCAAGTTCCAATCAAAAAGAAGCAGCCACACAAGCAAAAGGAAGAAGTTTCCCTAGCCATGAAGAAGGGTAAAGGGTAGAGTTTAAGAATTGGTAGACTTAGGGGTTCACTTTTGGGTTTAGAAGTATTTAGGGGTCATCTTTGGGTAAAAAGGTTGAAGAGAGATTTGAATTGCATGCATAAGTGTGCTTTTACCTTTAGCATTTTGCCTAATATGAGGTCATTTCATTGAGTGATCCCTTATCTTTAATAGCCCTTTGCTAAAATGAGATCATTTTTATCTCATAACCTTACCGTTTTGAACCAAATGTCTTCACTTGATTTGCATAAGCATGATTCATGTTCTGATCTTAATTGAATGTTAAAGAGTTGGTTTATTTGAGCTTTTGCCTAGGTTGAGATTTGAAATCATTTTGAAACATGATGTGCATGGCTAGGTTCTATAATGTATAACTGATTATGTTTGCATCCTACAACTAGGCACTTAAGCATTGGTACCATCTCTTTACCTTTGCACTTTTGGAATCTGAATGCCCACCTTTCAAACCTCACTCTCCCATTTGTTCTTATTTGCTTGAGGACAAGCAAAAGGTAAGTGTGGGGGTGTTGATATCTCTTGTATTTACACCATTTAGGACTGCATTTAGTACATGTTTTTGGTTCTCTTTTGCATGTTTTCCCTTAGTCTTTGTCCCATTTTCTTCTCCTTTTAGACTTAGGTTTCATTTAGGGTATAGTTTGCATTTTCCTTGCATTTTGGATAATTTTAGGTGCCTTTGGAGCTAAAGGGAGCTTGGGGGAGCTTTGAGAATGATTCATGATGCTAGCTGGATCAAAGGGAGCAAGAGGGATCAAAGCAGACAATCTCAGCAAAGGTTTTCAGGCAGAGCACGTAGAACATCGATCAAGGGCGTGACCTATACCAGATTTTTGGTCAGGAGCATCGATCATAAGGTGACCGATACGAGCACATCGATCAACTGCATCGATCAGAAGTGATCGACACAAACGCCCCAGATGAATTTCGGTCATCACATCGATCACTGCCCAGGCCGATATGATTTACATCGATCACCTCTGACTGTTGTTGCTGATCGATGTAAACCCAGACTGAAGACCACTTATTTATAATTTTGCCATTTTCGCTTAGACTCCTATAAATACGAAAAATCCCTAATTTCTTAAAAAACTTTTACCCAGCAGTTCTTTCTTCCTTGTTTAGACCTTTGGGTTTTGTAATTTGAATATTTGCTTGATTTTGATTAAATTTTGCATATTTCATCTTGTTTAAGCTCTCTAATCATGATTATTCATCTTTCTCTCTTTGAATTAATGGTTTTAATGGTGCTTAGTGAGTAGTCCTTTTAGGGATTTTGAGATGGGTTACATTTAGGGAATTTGAGACTCTATCTTTGATTGCTTAGTGTTAATTCTTCCATTCTCTATCTTGATTGCTATGTTTAATGCTTAATTAGCCCTAGCTAAGTTGATTAAGATCTTAGGCTCATTTTATGCCCACCAAGTGTTTGATGAAATGCCTGAACTGCTTTGCAAGAGAATTGCTTATCCTAGCTCTAGAGATTGACTGTCTAGGGAGTGATTTGGCATTTTAGGGTTGATAGATTTGTCTTAATGCTTGCTCTTTATCATTTAACTAATGAGAATTAGTTCTTGACTTGGTAATTAGCAGAGAGATTAGTGGTAAGAGATTAGATTAGTCATATAAAAGAATCCTATGCATAAGGAATAGCATTGTGTGAGTTTGTAGGCATCTTAGACTGAGTCAAGAGTTCCCTAATACCAATTATCTCATCTCAAGTCCCATCTTTTCTCTGTTTTTGCTCTGTTTCTTACTGCCATGTTTTTACCTTTACTTTGGTTATTTTGCTTGCTTTCCTCCTTATTTTGTGTTTGGTTGGTTTCTGCTTGATCACTTAGGTTGCTGGATATTCTAAAACCCTTTTTATATCTGCTTGAATTAGGAAATCTACTATAATCCTGCTGTTTCAATCTTCCTCTTTGGATTGACATTAAAACCCAATGCTACAATGACTAGTACAATGGGTGATTGACCAAGAGAGTCAAAACTATTCTATCAACCACGCCCCCACGTCAGCCGATCCGCAACACAGATACAACAAGACTGGTCAACAACCTGTTTGGCACCACACCGACAGATGATTAGCGGAGAGCACATATGGAAGGCTCCAACGCTTGCTCGTCCCGTAACACCACAGGTGCCGACCTGACAATGGTCTCAGACTCGACCTTCTTCACCAACGCCTTGACGATATAAACAAAAAAATCCAAAAGGCGACGACCTCGGCGACGGAATTAGACAAAATCCTGCAACAAACACAGCAGACCCCGTTCACATCAGCCATAACTAAAGCTCTTCTGAAGGACATAGGCCGGATGAAGCTGCCCCCAAGTTACACAGGCACGACGGATCCGAAGCGACACTTGACCACGTTCAACGCAGTCATGGGACGAGCTCGCTTCACGGACGGGGAGCGGGACGCATGCCTCTGTCAGTACTTTGTGGAGACTCTCCGGAAGCGCCCTCACCTGGTTCTCACTGCTTCCTCTAAATTCCATCGACAGCTACAAGGAACTCACGGGTCGGTTCCTTAAGCATTATTCGATCTACATCGACACAGAGTCTATAGCGCTTGATCTATGGGCGTGCGTCCAGGGCGACACAGAACCGTTGCGTGATTTTATCAATCGATTCCGATCTATCGTGTCCCAATGCGGCTTATCGGACGAGCTGTCCCTCAACATCCTCATCAGGAACTTGAGAGATGATACATTTCTCTTGTAGATATCAGCTCGCCTTGCATAAAGCGACCGGTAATATCAGGCTCGAAGTAGATAGGGCAGCCAAGGACATAGCCAAGTTGGCCGATCAAAAATCTTCAGGCGATAAGAAACCTCAATGGTCGTATCAGGATAGCTACCAGTGTAATAACCCTGTCAACGAGCTAAACAACCCGGACAGAGATTTCGGTTATGGACACCCCTCGGTACAATTTTAAAAATTATAGGACTTTGCATGGAGGTAGCCAAGACCTTACTGAAGGCCGTGGAAGAAGAATTTTTTTAAGAAAAATTCTGACGAGTTCGCTAAACATCGAACAGTCCGATAGATGCGTCTGAGCCACGAAATGGGTTAAACGGAAGAAAACCAACTCTGCCAAGAACCTACCAACTCGGGAATTCGGGAAACTCATTCTCAGCCTAAGATGAGCCTATCTACTAAAGGAAATCATAAAAATCTCGGAGGAAGTCGATGAACGAACTTGAGATCTGAATTAAGGCCAAACAGAGTGAACGTGGGACAGAGATGGATATATTTCATTCCTTCGGAGTTAAGGAGGCAGGAATGAGTCACATTAATCACATGCTCATGTCTGATTGATGGGGAAGAGATAAGAATGATTATTTGGCGTGCTGGCCTTTTCTAATTGGTTGGAAGAGAGAAGGTAAAGCGTTAACACCTCATTGGTGGAGAAACTGTATATAAAGGCCCTTAACCCTCAACCCATCCCATTAGTTGCTACCATAGGCGTGCTAGAGAGTGTGTGTGATAGAAAGAAAGAGAGAAGAAAAGAGTGTGCGTCCATGAGAGAAAAAGAGAGAGTTAGTTCGGTTTTGTGTGGCTGCTTCTTTTTGGTTGGGACTTGCTCTTCTTTGTTGCATTGGCACCTTCATCACCTTTCCTGGTCTGATTTTTCTTCTTTTGACCTCTCTGAGCTTTTTTGCTGGCGCCTTTCTTCTTTATACTTAGAGTTTTTTCTTCCTTTTACTTAACCACAACTCTAGACTATTTCCTTCTACAATTTCTAATCTTTTCCTTTTCTTTTAAAACATATATACATGAAGTTCAAACCACTTACACTACCCTTTTTAACCCAAAACTCCTATCCTAGAATCAAGCTCAAGATGCAATCTGATATCTACAAGAGAACTGATCATTGCCAGCCTTATTCCTAACAATATTTGCCAAGATAAAATCGAAAATGAAATGCAAAGGCCTCACAGCTCTCAAAATAGTGTTTATGCTCAAAAGGAGGTTTTGGCTAAGGGTGTGGATTAACTGTCCATAAGTATGAGGATCAGCTACTTGGATCAACAAGAGTGGTAGAAAGGAAAAAGATGATCCAAATATGTATATGGTAGCCATGAATTCACTTTTCAATGTATAAGACATGATAATTAAAAGTCCAAATTAAAGTCCAAGTTGATAGAGTTGATTTTCAGAGAACAAATGCTTTCAGAATGAGATGAGAAGACCAAATCTAGCAATCTAAGCATGGTTCAGCCTTAATTTCTAGCAATCATATGATGCATCAAACAACTAGCCACTTAAACACTGAAATCATCTCTAAACACTAAGCACTTTACAAAGAAAATTCAACTAAACCTATATGTCAACACTAATCTTAAAATAATGATATGCAACTACATGCTTTCTTTTTTATTTACAAAAATGCAAAAAATTTCAAATTTTTCGATTTTTTTTGTGTTTTTCTATGCCTTGTATGAATGCATGATATGCATGAGACTTAAAGTGAAAGAGAATGAAAAACTAAGAAAAAAAAACACAAAGTCAAACTCCAAATCTCTCCCCCACACTTAAATTACACAGTCTCTTGTGTAATGAAAGTAATGAGAGAGAGAAGCAACAAAATATAATACAAAATCAATAAAGATGCAATGGTATAAACAATGGAGAGGATGTGGTACCTTGCTTAATAGTAGGAGTGGTGGGATGATCCAGAGTTCTGAGGAGACTTGCTAGACCTCCTCTTGTTTCTCCACTCATAAACCTTTGTAGAATGCTCTGCTTCTTGTTGTGGGGGGAACCCAACTTGACCATAACTGCTCAGCTTGTGAAGAAGCACCTTGATGACCCCATTGCCATGTTTCTTGAACTTCAGAGGGAATGGTAGATGGTTCCCAAGCTGATGGTACATGGGCGCTTGGCTCATATTATGAGGCTCTTTGTTGTGCCCATGTCCCCCATTGATCACTAGGTTGTGCATGGAAAGAGTGTCTTCCATGGGGGGTCCATAGAGCTTCTTCCTATTCAGTTGGCTCAGTTAGTTGTAAAGGCTCTTCTTTAGGAGGAGTGTGCTCATGAGTATGGCTTTGGTGGGAAGTTCTTGCTGATGTAGCTTTGTTTTTCTTGAACTTCCCTTTAACCATTTTCACTATCCCCTTAATGGCTTTGT
Organism: Thlaspi arvense; assembly: GCA_911865555.2. Lineage (NCBI taxonomy): Eukaryota > Viridiplantae > Streptophyta > Magnoliopsida > Brassicales > Brassicaceae > Thlaspi > Thlaspi arvense. The sequence continues at coordinate 22,631,806 of OU466860.2, forward strand.
CTTGCCATTTACACCATTTCTGGAGGGCATTGATGTGCTCATGAGCCACCTTCAAAGAGCTTCTTTGGCTGGGAATTTCATAGGGTGTTAAGTGGAACTGCCTTGAACTGTAGCTCAACACTTCTGCCTCTTCAAGCTCATCTTCTTCATAGGTTTCTCCCTGGCCTTCAGCGCCAGCAGCAGCATTTCCTTCGTGATCTTCTTCAGCCCCTTCTTCAATCACTTCAGTGTTTCCTTCCTCATTGTCCTTTTCTCTCTCTTCAGGGATATGGCCAGCTTTGTAGAGCTCCTCCCCACTCAGATTGAAGTTGATATGGGTCCTTGTGGTGATGGAGGTGAGCCTTGGGTTAGGGAGAAGGACTCTTACTGGCTCTTCTCCCTTTTTCCATGAGTATAGCTGTCACAACTCCCCCAATGTGAAGTTGTGGATTCTTCTCCCTTTTTCCTTGTTTAGAACCCAGCTCTGATAGGTTAGCAGTTGCTCTATCAGCAGTCTTACAAAGCATGGGAATTTGCTTGGTGGACCTATAGGTGTTGCATTTTCGTTGGTGGTCACATTGGCATACAATCCGTGGTAGAGGAAGTCTCTTTCCTTGCCAGTTAAGTGTGTGGTTTCCTTCCTTGCAAAGAAAGTGTTTGCAAGAGCCTTGTGTGCATATCTAACAACATGATGCTTCAAGTGTTGGTTTTTTGTATATCCACCCTTGAATTCCCCAACTCCAATCATTCCCCATAGCTTTGTATACTGTGATTCGCGGATTCAGAAGTTCTTTCCTCTTTGAAAATATGTCCTTAGCCTCAGCGCCTTAGAGAGTTGTCGTAAGGTGATTGTAAAACGCTGCTTTCCAAGCTTGAAGGGGTTCCATCCATCACAGGTAGAGAGCTCACTCATTTCATAACTGACCACCTTGAGAGTTGAAAGAAACTGATGAGTGAAGCGCTCATAGGAGGGAAGAGGTTGTAACAGCTGTTTAAGCCTCATGTGCTCAAAGAGGCAAATGCAGTCTACATAGATCCCTAGCTCCTTCATTGTGGTGGCGCATGGGTATCTTGTTGGCTTGAAGGTGCAATGACTGAATCCTTCCATGAGCTCCCTAGCACTGTATTTCATGGATGGAGCTTCATCCTCAGCGGCCTTGCCCTAGCCTCTTTGCTTGGCACTCTTGTCTCCAACTGGCCTCTTTCCAGCGGCTTTGGATGAGTTCTCAGCAGCAGCGCCCTTTCCCTTATCTTTCCGGGCTCCTGGTGAAGTGGTTGCTTCCTCCTGTGGTGCATTTCCCTTGCTTCCAGCAGCTGTTTTTGTCCTCCCCATGGTACCTTCAAAAACAAAGCTTGAAGATAGGATACATGAAAGAACAAAAGCTGAAAAACCAAATAACTGAAAGCTTTAAAAAGAAAACTCTCTAGGCTAAGGTAAGCTTAACAAGTCTTAACGACAATATTAAACTCCCAGAGAGCCAGAGGAAATCAAAAGCTAACAGTTTAGATAAGCTAGAGTTCATAAAAATAAAACAGTTATGCATGTGAATCTAGCAAAATGGTTCCTAAGCAAAAGAGATGATGATCATGCAAAGGGATAGTAGATAAGCAAGTAATGATATACATGAACAGTAAACAAATCTTAAACATCTTACTTGCTTACTTTAAACAAATCCACAATGCAAAACCAAAGCACAACACGTAAAACTAATCAAAACTTGCTCTTAAAAACATAGACTAAGCGATTTGGAACACATGCATTGATTGAGAGCAAATAATGGATAGTTGAGGAACCAAACCTTAGTGAAGCTTCTGAGCACTTAGAGAAAGCAAATAAAAGAGAGAGAGAACTGAGAATTTCGAGCTTTAGGTGAGATAAGTAGTGAACTGAAGTGTGAAGAGAAGTGAAGGAGATTGTTGGTTTAAATAGAGAAGAAGAGGGGGAACCAAAGGAATCAATGGTTGGTGAGGAAACCAAAGGAATCAAAAGAGTGGGGGACAAAAACAAAAGTGCTCAGAAGCTCTAAATTTAAACCTCCTAGGCTCCAAACCAAAGGAGGGAAAGTTTTTTGAAAAATGAAGTACTTACCTCGGGCGGGTATCAATCGCATAAGACAGTTACAACTGACTGAAAGGTCAGTATCAATCATAAGTGATCGATACTGATGATCGATATCTTCCTGGAGATCATATCAGTCACCACCTGATCGTTACATTTGACTGAAATTAGTCCGGCGGGTTTATAACGATCAGTGCTTGATCGTAACGGATGATCGATACGTTCCGGAGAATCATATCGGTCTCCTTTTGATCGTTACACTTGACCGAAGTTAATCTGGCGGGTTTATAACGATCAGTGTGTGATCGATGTGAATGACCGAATTGGCTCTCACATTCAGACTTCCTTCCATATCGATCACAAGTGATCGATATGTTGACTGGTGCAAACTGGCTCCACTGATATCGATCATAAATGGTCGATACTCATGACCGAAATGTTAGTATCGGTCTCGTCTTGACCGATACAGACGATCGATATCAGCCAGAAAGCACTTGTTCTTTGTCCCTTACAGACTTTCTCAACCCCCAATTTGAACTCCTGTTTCTATACACAATAGCAAATCATAAAAGAGAAACTAGAAAACATAATATGTACAAAAGGATACCATGGGACTACTCCCAAGTGTGCTTGTTTAGAGTCACTAAGCTTGACTTTGCTTACTTGAGGGCTAGCGAGTAGAGGTTGATGGAGCTGGTGCTCCTAACTCTTTCTTCCTCCAGACCCATGTTCCCACTGATAGATGTTTGTTTTTGTCACGAGCTGATATCCTATGCCTCTTCTTTTTGACACTTGGTGTGGTTGAAGGTTTCACTCCCTTGGTGGTTAATCTCTCATTATTTTTCAAACCTTCTTCAAGCTTCAACTCAACATCCAGTGTCTTTCCTGGTTCAATAGGGAGAGCATCACTCAGTAACATGCTCATAGTGAGATTCATAGCATCCTCCAAACTATCTGGAAGCTTCCATTGTTCATTCTCTTGCTTAGTTGCTCCACAAAAAACTATGGAAGGAGAGTCAATCTTATAGGCTTTGAACTCATCAACATTCTTTAGAATCACTGAATCTCTCTTGAAGTCTAACTAAGCTCCTGCTGTTGCCAAGAATGGTGTGCCTAGAAGAAGTGGCACCTCTCTGGAATATGTTTTCTCCATGACCACAAAATCTGTTGGCACTAGGCATTCTCCAATCTTCAAAGGGTAGTCTTTCACCATGCCCAAAGGCCTTGTGGAGGTGTTGTCTACAAAAGTGATAGAGGTCCTGGATGGCTGTATTTCTTGATTCTGAGAGTTTAGCTTAGATGGGGAGACATGACATTCACAGTTGATCCTGAATCACATAAGGCTTTGACATTGTCAAGCATTTCTAGCTCACAAGTGATGAGAAACATTCCTAGGTTGGGGAGCTTTGGCAATGACTTCATCACTTTGCTTCTCTGCATATGAGCCCCCACATTCTCAAGGATTGGTTCCACTATTTCCAGCTTGTCAAAAACTTCTTGCAGGAACCTAATCTGATCCTCTACTTCTAGCAAACTGGTGCCATGTGGGAGTTTTATTCCAGCATCTTGTATGTCTTGCTTGAACTTTGTATAGATATCCATTCTAGCTTTTGTGAAGTGCATTGTGGGGTAAGAAACTGGTGGTTTGTAGTCCTGGCGTGCAAGTCTTTTACCCTTCTAAATACTGCTTGAAGAGTTTCCCACTTGGTTATGGTAGAGCTCCTTGGAGTCTTGAGGATTTGTGAGACAAGACCATCAAAGCATGTTGTGTCTCTAGTGGTTCTTCATTAGCATCAATGTGCTTGGGTGTGGTGGCTTCATCTGCAGCAGCAAGGGTTTTCTCAGCCTCCTCTTTCTGAGCAGCTTCCAGAGCTGCTCATTCTTGTTTTTCTTCTCTGTTCAAGCTTTCATCAAGTCCATGAAGGAACTTCTCTACAACTTCCTGAGCTTCCTTATCATCAATGTTGCTACTTCTGACTTCCCCTCTATACTCAACCCTTAGCATGTCCATATGTAATAGCATTTCTTGGATCATGATGCCAAGCTCTTCCAATGAGGCATCTTCATCAGTGAATTCCTCTTCTTCTTCCTCTACTTCTGAAGCGAGTAAGTGGCAGAATTTCTGAGGATTCTGTGCAGCTTGGCTAGGAAGAGTGTCCTGAAGTCTTGGTGTTGGTTCATCGTCTTGGCTGTTCTCCAAGAGTTCTATCCTTGAGTCCAGGTCATCAAACTTGGCATGAAGGTCATCATGAACATAATCGATCCTGTTGTGCAGCTCAGCAAATATCTTGTTCATCTCCATAGTTACAATGGTTTGGAGATTGATGCTTTCCAAGATCATGCTCTTGCTGTCAGCTGTTCCAGATGCAGAAACATTGAGTTGGTCTTGAGGGATGGAAGGAGTGTAGCTCTCTTCAAAGTGTTGCATAGATAGAGGCTCTTGGAAGAAGTTGTTGTAAGTAGTGTCTTCAAAGTACAACATCTTGCTGTTTGTTGTAACTCACCTGAAATATAAACACTTGGAAAGAAGTGAGTAACCAAATAAAACTAAAAACTTGATCTTAAAGATTCTACAAACTCTACTGATTCAAACAGAAAACCTCAAAATGGCAACGGCGCCAAATTGATACAAGAGTTTTTGGGCACTTGGTCAACTACCCAAGCTTGTACTAGTCAGTTGTAGTATAGCATAAGGTTTTTATCAATCCAAATGGGTTTTAGTCTAAAGCAGAAGAGTTGAGAGTAAAAATCTTTAAGTCAAGCAAGTAGAAAAGGGTTTTTGTTGCTGATATCCCTTGTATTTACACCATTTAAGACTGCATTTAGTACATATTTTGGTTCTCTTTTGCATGTTTTCCCTTAGCTTTTGTCCCATTTTCTTCTCCTTTTAGACTTAGGTTGTATTTAGAGTATAGTTTGCATTTTCTTTGCATTTTGGATGTTTTTAGGTGCTTTTGGAGCTAAAAGGAGCTTGGAGGAGTTTTGGGGATGATCCAGGATGCTGGCTGGGAAAAAGGGAGCAAGAAGGATAAAAGCAAACGATCTCTGCAGAAGTTTTCGGTCAGAGCACTGTGAACATCGGTCAAGGATGACCGATACAGAGCAGTATCGATCACCAGTATCGGTCAACGGTGACCGACACAAACACAACAAGTTGATTTCGGTCATATGTATCGATCACTCCGGACCAAAGGGGATCCATATCGATCACTGAAGACCGATGTAATTGACCGATACTGACCCAGCCCGAACCTGTTTTAATTACGCTTTTGCCATTACTCTAGGTCTTCCTTCTCTAGGCTATAAATAGCCTTTTTTCCAGATTTTCGACATGTTTTATCAATTTACTGTTCTTAAGCATTTTCTTTAAGTTTGTAAGACAAATCCTTTGCTTTGTTTAATATATTTATGTATTTGCCTTTAATCTTTCTTTATTCTCTCTTCTAATCATGATTAATATCCTTTCCCTCTTGTGATTTGGTGTTAAACATGAGTATGAGTGAGTAGTTATCTTAGAGTTTCTAGATATGGTAGATTAGGGGAATTTAAGACTTGATTAGGGTTTGTTAAGTGCTTCAGTTTATGGGTTCCTCTCTATTAATCTGTTATTCATGCTAGATTAGTCTTGATCAAACTTATGTTGGTTGTTAGCTTTCTCTCATGCTCAAGAGATTGACTGTTTGACGAGCATTTTGACTTGAATAGAGTTGCTTACTATTGCTTGCTTGATGTTTTAGCACTAATGAGAGTTAGTTCTTGTTAAGATGTTTAGCAAAGGGCTATTTGCCAAGAGATTGGATCTAGTTAGCCTCTATGTCTAGGAATCACCATTGCTTCCTTACTTACTTGATCAATGTAGTTTGGAACAGCCTTAGTTAGTGTCTGAAATTCCCCAAAGTCAATAAACGCATCTAGAAACTTGCTTTTCTCTTATTTGAATCTCGGATTTGCTCTGTTTTGCTCTGTTTTTCTTGCTTAAATCTGCTTAGTTTGCTTTTGTTTTCACTTTCTTTGTTGATTGATCAAACTAGGTTGTTAGAACAGTTGCCTAGACAACAAAAACCTTTTCCTGCTTGCTTGACTTAGAGATTTCACTCTTAGCTCTTCTGTTTTCAACTAATCCCAATTGGATTGACATTAAAACCCATACTACAACTGACTAGTATAATGGGTGATTGACAACAAGTCATAAAAACCTTGTATCAATTTGGTGCCGTTGCCATTTGGGATTCCTGTTTGAATCATTAGAGTTTGTATAATCTTTAAGATCAAGTTTTTAGTATTATTTGGTTACGCACTCCTTTTCAAGCATTTTCATTTCAGGTACCTCTCTACAAGTGGAGAAGATGCTCTGTTTTGAAACTCCAAGGTGCAACAACTTCTACCAAGAGCTTCTGCCTTTGAAGTACTCTGCAGACAGCTACAATACCCACCCACAGTTTGAACCCACGCCTGCTCTCCCTCAAGCTCAGCTCAATGCTTCTACTTCTACTGCAGCTGATATCAAGAGTATACTCACTGAATTCCTCAACTTACAACTCCTTGCAATATTGGAGATGAACCAGGGATTTGCTGAGTTGCATAACAAATTAGACTCTGTTCATGCTGAGCTCAACACCAAGTTTGATGATTTGGATTCCAGGATACAGACCTTAGAGACCACCTATGAGTATTGCCAAGCTGTTGAGTCTGCAGTTGCTTTTACTCCTCTTGAAGAAGAAGCTATCATTGAAGACTTCCTTTCCTTAATCAATGAGGACATTGACATTCAGAGTGGGGGAGAGGAGCTTATTGAAGCTTATGCCACTGAGGAGAACTCTCTTGAAGAAGGAACCACCAAGGAAGAAGATGAGTGGTGGGCGCCACATGAGGTTGTTGATGCTACAGGGGAAGACCTTGTTGAAACCTCTGATGCCAAGAAGGTAACTCAAGCTGCTGATCTCCCTATCTATCAGCCCATTATCCCCTTTCCAGAAAAATTCAAGGAACAGCTAGTTTAGAAATATGAAACCCTCTATGCTGCTCAAATGGAATTGAGAGGTTTGAATGGCCAAGAAGAACTTGAGAAGCTAAGGGTAAAGGTTGGAACACCTGAGGTTAACGAGCTCACTATCAAGAAACATGGAGATCCAGGATGTTTTACTCTCCCATGTGAGCTTAAGGGGCAGACTTTCAAAAATTGTCTTTGTGACCTTGGAGCAAGTATCAACCTTCTCCCATCCTCTACTGCTAAAGCTCTTGGCTACACTCAACTTCACGAGAGTAATGTGTCCCTTACTATAGCTGATGGGATAGTGAAGACACCACTTGGGAGTCTCAAGGATGTACCAATGATGATTGAAGGGTTAACCATCCCCACTGATTTCCTGGTGGTTGATGTGGAAGGCCATATAAAGAATGCTTTCATTTTAGGCAGACCTTTCCTGGCCTCAGCTGGAGCAGTGTTTGTTTCCAATGAATGCACAATTGAGCTGAAACTGACCAGAAAGAAGGTTCTAAGGTTCGACTCTAAGGGGAATAAGCTGGAGAATGAGCAAGCCTTCTCAATGGAGATCAAGAAGCTGAAGCAGCTTGGAAATAATTGGCCAGAGTTTGAAGGCTACCAAGGAAAGAGTTTTGATGGCTGCTGCTTGGTCAAGTTGTTTGAAGACACCACTGAAAAGGAGGTCCTTGAAGTGGTTGATTATAAGAATCTGAATGATGTTAAGCTGGTTACTAGCAAGGGAGAAGTGGTTTTGCAACCAAGTGTCTCTAAGAAGGGAGAGTTTTGCTTCAAGCTTCAGAAAGAGGGGAATACTACACCTTTTGCCAAGATCAAGGTGAATGGAGTCACCACCAAGGTCAAGAGATGCAAGATGACACCAAGGAGTTCTAAGACTCCTTCTCCTCACCTCAACTAAAGAGGTAATCAAAGTCAAGCTTAGTGACTTTAAACAAGCACACTTGGGAGGTAGTCCCATGGTATCTTTTTGTATATATTATGCTTTCTATATGCTTTGTTTTAGTGTATAGATACAGGATTTTTAACTGGGGTTTGAGAATGTCTGAAGGGGACAAAGAACAGGTGTATTCTGGCTGATATCGATCATTTGAATCGGTCATGACAGACCGATACACAGATTTTCGGTCATCAGTATCGATCATGTTTGATCGATATCAGTGGAGCCAGTCTACACCAGTCAGCATGTCGGTTACTTGTGATCGATATGGACAAAAGTTTGAAAGGAGGACACATTTCGGTCATTCACATCGATCAAACTTGATCAACATAATCTCACCGTGTGATTTTTGGTCCAGTGTATCGATCAGTGGTTATCGATAAGATTCTTGGAAACATATCGGTCACCAGTCTCGATCACTCATGACCGATATAATCACATCAGATGGATTTCGGTCAAGTGTGTCGATGATATCTCTTGTATTTACATCATTTAGGCTTGCATTTAATGCATGTTTTGGTTCTCGTTTGCATGTTTTCCTTATCCTTTGTCCCATTTTCTTCTCCTTTTAGACTTAGGTTGCATTCAGGATGTAGTTTGCATTTTCTTTGCATAAAAGATGTTTATAGGTACTCATTGAGCTACAAGGAGAATAGGAGATGATGGTAGGTGCAGCACAAGACATGAAAAGAGCCAAGAAGAGGTGCACCTTGTTGAAGCGGCCAGAAACTTCACCTGTCAAAACTGGCTCCGACAAAGCATCTCCAAGACGTTTCAGCTTCAACAGTCTTCACCAATGTTGTAGCCCCGTGAGTTAGCTTGCGTCTGGAGTTGGTTTCAGGTCATTCCGATCAGTGGTAAGAAAGTTACAGACGTTTTTGTGAAACCGCTCAACCTATATCAGTCTGTGCACGGAGGCTATCGGTCAAGGATGCAAGATTTTCGGTCATCAACATCAGTCAGAAGTGATCGACATAAACCCAGCGGATGAATTTCGGTCACCAGCATCGGTCAGAAGTGATCGACAGGATTCATATCGACTGCAGATCAGCTCGGATGAGGTGTTTCCATTCCGATTTGGCTTCAGCCTCCTTTATCAAGTTTGTAGCCACTTGAGTTATCTTTCGTTTGGAATTAGTTTCGAGTCATTCCCATTAGTGGTTGAAGAGTTACGGCGAATAAAGTGAGCACATGTCCATCTGGAGTTTTTACCGTTGATCTTTACCGATTTGAAGATCAGCTCGGATGAGTAGCCTCCGTCCCTATTCAGCATCTTCACTCTTCAAGAAAGTTGTAGCCACGTGAGTTAGCGTTCAGGAGAACTTGTTTTCAGGTCACTCTGATATGCCGTTCAACAGATATCGCAATTTTTGTGAAACCGCTCAACCTATATCGATCAAACGTATCGATCAATCAAGACCGATACAACTGACCGATATGATTCATATCGATCAGCCTAGACCGATACAACTGACCGATACGCTTCCAGACTGAAGACCATTTATTTACAATATTTCTATTTTCGGTTAGACTTCTATAAATACTTAAAATCCCTAATTTCTAGGGACACAAGCTTTTATCCATCAGTTCTTCTTCTCTTCTCTAGAATTTGAATAACTTCTTATTTGAATCTTTGCTTATTTCAATAATAGTTTGCATTTTCCTTAATATTTTATCTTCCTAATCATGATTAACTATCTTTTCTTCATAGATTTGATGGTTTTCACCATGTTTAGTGAGTAGTTTGCTTTAGGTTTGAGATTAGGGCAGATGGGGTGATTTTAGTTATTGTTTAGGTTGATTAGGGCTTAGATCTTCTAATTCTCTTTCTTATGTGATTGTGCTTAATGCTTAGTACCTCTTTGTTGGAGAAGTTGATTTTAGGTTTTCACATACACACCAAGTGTTTGATGAAATTCCTGAATGAAATTCAATGCTTGAAAATGGTGTTTAAATAATCATGAGTCTTTGCATCTATCATTTCTTGCTTGAATGTGCTTATTGCCTAGTACCATATTGATGAGAACTTGCCTTTAGACATTGATTATGCATGAGAAAGTGAGTTGATGTTTGATATATCATATAAGAGACTAGTAAACCTAGCCTAAGAGATTATATGTCTAGCATGCTAATTGGTTTTATGGAACTTGATTTTAATGCTTGATGATTATGTGTTTGAGTAAAAAGATTTATCTTGAATATGTGATTAGAAAAGGGATTGATGCCAAGAGATTGGATTAGTCTATATTAGTGTTCCTTACCTAAGGTTGAGTGTTTAGAATTACTTGTTTTGATCATCCAAGACATGAACATGAATCACCCTATCACCATTGCCTTGATTTTGAACCATCTTTTAATCTTTGATGTCTAGTTTTACTCTATTTTGTTTAGCTTTTAATCTGTTCTTGCTCTGTTTCTCTTTGCCATTAATGCTCTTTAATTGCTTTCTTTTGCTTTTTTTTGCTTCTTTGCTTGATCACTTAGGTTGTTAGACATCTAAAACCACTGTATCTGCTTGAATTAAGATCTCTATTACATTCTTACTGTTTCATTCTCCCCTTTTGGATTGATAAAACCCTATACTATACTACAACTGATTAGTACAAGCTTGGATAATTGAATCAAGTCCTAAAAACCCTTGTATCAATTTGGCGCTTTTGCCATTAGGGGAATGCTTTCTTCAGTAGGATTTGTAGAGATCTTGAGATCAAGCTTTGCTATTTTTGTTTTTGGTTACTGATTTTTCTTTTAGTCTAGAATTTCTTTTGTAGGTACCACAACACTTACTTTTAAGTGTCTACAACTACAACTGAGGTTCAAGGTCAAGGATTTGGGTTTGCAGAATTAGAATTCAGCTGTTGAAGCATGGAAGAACATCAGTATGCTGCTGGTTTTGGTTTGCAAGGTCCACAAGGTCCACAAGGTCATCAAGGGATCCAAGGCTTACAAGGACAGCAAGGTCCACATGGTTTACAAGGAGCTTTGTTTCAGAGACCATTGAGACCTATTGGTGCTGCTGATATACCATCAAGTTATGCTTCAAGATAAGGTATTCTTCCACCTATGGAGACTGACCACTATGAGATAAAGAGCAACATGATTGCTTTGATTCAACAAAAGAAGTTCATTGGATTGTCCAACCAAGATCCTCTAGAGCACTTATATCACTTTGAGAGGATATGCACTTTGACAAAGAATAGTGGAGTCTCAGATGATGGTTTGAAGCTCAAGTTATTCCCATTTTCCTTTGGTGATAGAGCTAGATTATGGGAGAAATCTCTAGCACAAGGCAGCATCGCCACTTGGGAACAATGTCAAGGTACTTTCTTAACCAAGATCTTATCTCCCTCAAGAACTGCACAATTCAGGACTGAGATCACAAACTTCAAGCAAGGGTCTAATGAAAGCTTTGGAGACACATGGGAAAGATTTAGAGGCTTCACTCAGCAATGCCCTCACCATGGCTTCACCAAGGAACTGCTACTATCCACACTCTATAGAGGTGTTCTCCCAAAGATAAGAATCCTTCTAGATACAACAAGTAATGGTTATTTTCTTGGGAAAGATGTTGATGAAGGTTGGATATTAGTGGAGAACATGGCACTCAGCAATTGGGATTATGTGGATGATAAGGAACAACAGTCCAAAGCCACTGAAGAAAAGCTAGAGAGAGCAAAACATGAGATGAAAGCCTTGCAGATGAGAGTTGACTTGCTGCTCAATGAGACTACTAAACTCCTTCCTAGTGCTCTTTCACCAAACCACTACAAAGAACATCAAGTCAAAGCTGTCCAACAAAAAGAGGCGTTAGTGATGAATCAAGACCATGATGTTTGTGTACACCAGTCCTATGGAGACACTCATACTCAACAGCATCAAGGTTCCTCTTCTCAAACAGTTGGAATCAACACCTCTCCACCTTCACATGATTTGGACTATAAAGAGATGCTCCTCCAACTCCAACAACTTAATAATGGAGGATTTCAGAAGATGATGGCTGCTGAAATTCATAGAAGTATGGCGGAAATTCAGAGAAGCATGGCTGCTGAAATTCAAAGAAGTATTGCCTCCACCATCAACAACTTCCAATCCCAAATAGACTCCTTGACTATGCAGCTGAATAAACAAGAGAACAATGCTCAGCCAATCACCTTCATGAAGCCCTTACAGCACTGTTATGGTATCTCCTCCACTTCCATAACTGATATTGCTGAGAAAGAAAACTCTATTGCTGAGATTACTCCAAAGGTGACACCCTATATCATCAATGTGGGCATTGAGTCTAAGTGTGGAGAAGGTGCTTTTCGCTTGAGGTCAGCTAGTGATGCCAAGGCTGATGAAGAAGACTAAGCCATTCAAGCTGAGGTTGTTGAAGCTGACATGGAGGTCAAACAAGGAACTGCACCAGCACCACACTCTCGAGGAACTCTTGTAGAAGAAGAACCCTTTGAAGAAGGGGAAAACACAGAAGAAGAAGAGTGGTAGGCGCCACATGAAGTTTTTGATGGTACTAAGGAATACTTGATTGAAGTTTCTGATGTTAAAGAGAAGACTCAAGCTGCTATCCTTCCTGTTTACCAACCCACTATCCCTTTTCCAGGAAGATTCAAAAAGCAGCTAGTACAGAAGTATCAGACCCTCTATGCTGCTATAATGGAAATGAGAGGTCTGAATGGTCAAGAGGAGCTTGAGAAACTAAGGGTTAAAACTGGAGCATCTGAGGTTAAGGAGGAGAACATCAAGAAGCTTGGTAATCCAGGAATGTTTATAGTCCCTTGTGAGCTTGGTGAATTGGTTGTGGAAGAGGCCATGTGTGACACCGGTTCAAGTATCAATGTGACGTCCCTTGACTTGGCAAAAGAACTAGGAGTCACCAAGCTGAAACCATATGATTCCACAATCACTTTTGTGGACTCTTCTTCAAGAACACATGTTGGTCTCATTGAAGACTTTTCTGTGAGAATTAGAGCATGCAAGATACCAACTGATTTTGTTGTGATGGAAATGGCCCACACTCAGAAGCCTTCTCTACTACTTGGGACTCCATTTCTGAACACAACAGGCGCTGATATTGACTTCACCAAAGGGAGAGTCACCTTCAAGAAGGTGGATGATGGAGTTAGCTATGCAATAAAGCCTCCACCTTCAAGCTTTTGTGGAAGCATCACTAATGTTGAGAAAAGAGCTGCTAAGAAGCCACCTGATGTCAAGAAAGAGCTGAGGGGATTCAAGGCTGAAGTGCTAAAAGAAGATGAAGACCCTTTTGACCACAATGAGTATGATGGTGAAGCCTTTGATGGGGCTTATCTTCTTGACTTGTTTGATGGAATCAAAGTGAAGCTGTATGGTGGACCAAGAGGACCAAGAAAGAGAGTCAGGAAACCTAAGGAGAAGCTCTACTATGGACCCAACACATTGTTCAGGAGGAAAGGAGAAGGAACTTCAGTTCCACTCCATCATCCTCCATGATCTTAGGGAGCATGACAAGTCAAGCTTAGTGACTTTAAACAAGCACTCTTCGGAGGTATTCCCTTGTTATCCTTGTTCATATTATTGCATTTTATGCTTTCTTTTCTGTTGTTCTTTCAATAACAGGATCAAGTGTGATTCAAGGCAAGTTGTTATAAGGTGGGATCCAGTCTGACCAAACTCCCTCTAAGGTACACAATCATGCTTCTTTGCTCCTGAATACTTATGAATATTTTTTATTACCCTCCTTCAAGCTTCTATTACACAAGGGACTGTGTAATTCAAGTGTGGGGGAGGGCATTGCATTTGACATTGTGTTTTGTTTTTTTATTTTCTCTTCTACGTACTTGAGTCTCATGCATTCATCTATGTGCACTGAAAATCCATGAAATTTTGAAAATTTTTGGAACCAAAAAGATCATTTAGTTGCATTTACATAACTAAGATTGAGTCTAGATGCATTTCATATAGGTATGCATACATTTGCAAAGGGAGTAGATGATAAACACTTGTCAAGATGTTAATGTTTGAATTATTTTCAATGCCTTGGTTATCTGTTGTTTGATTGCATTGAAGTGAGTTTGAAGTTAAGGCTGCACCATATCTCTAATTCTTGCATTGATATTCTTGTCTTATGCAGAAGCTTGCTTTGATTTGATTCCAACTCTATCTTATTAGAACCATAATCCTGACTTTGAATTATCTTGTTTGTGCATTGAAAGTGATTACATGGCTACCCATATACATACTTGGATTATCTTCTTCCCTTCTTACCACTCTTGTTAATCCAAGTAGCTGATCCTCATCATTATGGGACAGTTAACCACACCCTAAAACCAATCCTTCTTTCTGAACCTAAACACTATTGTGAGAGTTGTGAGGCCTTGCATTGCATCATTTTTGATATATCTTGGCAAAAAGTGTTAGGAATAAGGCTGGCAAGGAGAAGCTCTCTTGTAGACACCAGCTTGCATTTTGAGCTTGGTATTAGGTTAGGAGTTTGGGAAAGGGTAGTGTAAGTGGTTTGAGCTTTAATTGTTTACATCTTTGAGAAGAAGAAAAATTATGGGATTGGTAGTATGGGGGAACAGTTCATTATGTGGTTAAATTAACTAGGAAGAAAGCTCTAAGTGTTAAAGAAGAAAGGTGCCAACAACAACAAAGCTTATAAAAGGTCATCCAAAAGGAGTAATCAGACCAAGCAATCCACCAAAGGTGATGAAAATACCGCCAATCATACAACAAAGAAGAGCAAGTTCCAAAATGAAGTCAACCACACAAGCAAAAGAAGAAGGAGTTTCCCCAAATATGAAGAAGAAAGTGATCAAGTGCTTTGGGAAAGGTAGGTTTAGGAGATTCACTTGGGGGTTTTAGAAGTTATTAGGTTCATCTTGGGTAAAAAGGGTAGAAGACAGCTTTGATTTGCATGCATAGGTGTGCTTTTACCTTTAGCATTTTGCCTAAGATAGAATCATTTCATTAAGTGATCCCTTGAATCTTTGAACCCTTATTTGAATGAGATCATTTTTGTCTCATAACCATGTCCCTTGACCAAATGTTTTCTCTTGATTTGCACAAACTTGATCCATTGGTTACTGATTAATGAATGTTAAAGAGTTGGTTGATTTGAATGCTTGTGTAGGCTAAGCTGGAGTTCATTGTTTGCTATGATGGGTTTGGCTAAAGTTTTAAAGTAGAACAATCTCTATGCATCTTAGAACCTAAAACTTGAGAATTGAATCTATTTTCCCATTGATATCTTTAGTTTTGAGCTCCAACTTTCAAACCTCACTCTCCCATTTGTTCTTATTTGCTTAAGGACAAGCAAAAGGCAAGTGTGGGGGTGTTGATATCTCTTGTACTTACATCATTTAAGCTTCCATTTAGTGCATGTTTTGGTTCTCTTTTGCATGTTTTCCTTATCCTTTATCCCATTTTCTTCTCCTTTTAGACTTAGGTTGCATTTCAATGCTTGAAAATGATGTTTAGATAATCATGAGTCTTTGCATCTATCATTTCTTGCTTGAATGTGCTTCTTGCCTAGTACCATATTGATGAGAACTTGCCTTTAGACATTGATTACGCATGAGTGAGTTGATGTTTGATATATCATATAAGATATTGGTAAACCTAGCCTAAGAGATTAGATGTCTAGCATGCTAATTGGTTTTATGGAACTTGATTTTGATGCTTGATGATTATGTGTTTGAGTAAAGAGATTTATCTTGAATATGTGATTAGAAAAGAGATTGATGCCAAGAGATTGGATTAGTCTATATTAGTGTTCCTTACCTAAGGTTGAGTGTTTAGAATTGCTTATTTTGATCACCCTAGACATGAACATGAATCACCCTATCACCATTGCCTTGATCTTGAACCATCTTTTAATCTTTGAAGTCTAGTTTTACTCTGTTTTGTTTAGCTTTTACTCTGATCTTGCTCTGTTTCTCTTTGCCATTACTGCTCTTTAATTGCTTTCTTTTGCTTTCTTTTGCTTCTTTGCTTGATCACTTAGGTTGTTTGACATCTAAACCCATCTTTATCTGCTTGAATTAAGATCTCTATTGCATTCTTACTGTTTCATTCTCCCCTTTTGGATTGATAAAACCATATGCTAAACTACAACTGATTAGTACAAGCTTGGGTAATTGAATCAAGTCCTAAAAACCCTTATGACCGATGCTGCCATTTTGGCAAGTTATATCGGTCATGTGTGACCGATATTCCATCTGAGGTAAGTACCTCAACTTTCAAAAAAAAATTTACCTCCTTTGGTTTGGAGCCAAGGGAGTTTAAATTTTCACATGGGATTCTTTCTGACCTCTTTCTTAGCTTCTGAACACTTTTGTTTTTGTCCCCCACTCTTTTGATTCCTTTGGTTCCCTCATCAATCCTCCCACCACTAAACAAGGTACCACATCCTTTCCATTGCTTTATACTGTGTGGGCTGGATTTCACACAATAGAATTTGTCTGTTAAAAATAAAAAAGGACGTAAAGATTCTAAGGTAAACACTAGAGAGCAAGGATCCAAAGATGGTTATTTTATTATTGTCGCTTAGATAAGCTTTTGGTACAAGTAATTTGCTAGAGCTTTGCTAGGTAAAAAGCCGATCCCTTCATGAATGAACTAAGTTATCTATTTATACGACTTCTCTACCGTCTAAACGAGAATCTAGGAGTATATTCTGTAGATCTTCCTTCCTTTCTCTCTTGGCGGCGACCCCCTCCACAAGCCTTCGTCTTCTAGGGTAAATATCCCCTCGGACCTCCTTGTGGGCTTGGGCTCAGTCCATAATCCAAAAGCTTTCGCCTCGGGCTTGGTTTTGGGCTTCATTTTGACTTAATCCATAAAGGCTTTAGTTTGGCTCGATACTGAGCATGTCCGGTTCGGTTCGGTTTGTAAATGTTTTCTGACCGAGGCAATGGTTTGGCTCGGTTCAAGCACAATTAATGCTCGGTTCGGTTCAGCTCGGTTTTGTGCATAACTCGTGCGTATTTCATGCGCGCTTTAGTTCCCCTCGGCTCTATGCACGAATTCTGTACCGAGGCATTCAGCTCGGTTGATGTACAAAACGTGCACCGAGGTGTTAGGCTCGGACTTATGCACAAAATATGCACCGAGCCGTTCAGCTCGGGCATATGCACAAAATGTGCACGGAGGCATTCAGCTTGGACTCGTGCATAGACTGTACACCGAGGCGTTTCAGCTTGGTTTCTGTACAATTTGTGCACCGTGGTGTTTGGCTTGGTCTCTGCACAATTTGTGCACTAGGTGTTTGGCTCGGTCTCTGCACAATTTGTGCACCGAGGTGTTTAGCTCGGGCCTTTGCACAACCTGTGCACTGAGGTGTTTCTCCTACACATTTTATGTATAGTCTGGAATAGTTTTCATACTTAGTCATTTTCTTGATTGATCTCGTCGGGGTGAAAACCGACCCCAACATATGCCATTGCATCTTTTTATTTCTGTAATATATTTTGTTGCTTCTCTCTTACATTGCTTTCATTACACTAGGGACTGTGTAATTTAAGTGTGGGGGAGATTTGGGGTTTGACTTTGTGTTATGTTTTCTTAGTTTTTATTTTCCTTTTTATTTTTAGTCTAATGCATATCATGCATTCATGTAAGGCATAGAAAAACACAAAAAAGATCGATAAATTTGAAAATTTTTGCAATTTTGCAAACCAAAAAGAAAGCATGTAGTTGCATTTCAATCTTCTAAGATTGAGTCTAGTGTTCACATATATGTTGCATTGCATTTGCATAGGGAATTATGATGAATTTTCCTTGTAAAGTGCTTAGTGTTTAGAGATGATTTCAGTTTTTAAGTGCTTAGCTGTTTGATGCATCATAAGATTGCTAGAAGTTAAGGCTGAACCATGTTTAGATTGCTAGATTTGGTTTTCTCATCTCATTCTGAAAGCATTTGTTCTCTGAAAATACTCTGTCAACCTGAACTTTAATTTGAAATTTTAATTATCATGTCTTATGCATTGAAAAGTGAATTCATGGCTACCATATACATATTTGGATAATCTTTCTCCTTTATACCACTCTTGTTGATCCAAATAGCTGATCCTCATACTTATGGGACAGTTACATCCTCACACTTAACCAAAACCTCATTTTGAGCCTAAACACTATTGTGAGAGCTGTGACCCCTTTGCACTGCATTTTTGATTTTGTCTTGGCAAAAAGTGTTAGGAATAAGGCTGGCAATGATTAGCGCTCTTGTAGATATCAACTTGCTTCTTGAGCTTGATTCTAGGATAGGAGTTTTGGGGTTTAGATGGGTAGTGTAAGTGGTTTGAACTTCATGTTTATATTTTCTGAAAGAAAAGGAAAAGATCTGAAATGGTAGAAAAGGGGAAACAGTCTAGAATTGTGGTTAAGTAAAGGGAAGAAAAGCTCTAAGTACAAAGAAGAAAGACGCCAACAACAAAGCTCAGAAAGGGTCCAAAGAAGAAAAATCAGACCAGGAGCAATCCACCAAAGGTGATGAAGGTGCCAATACAACAAAGAAGAGCAAGTCCCAACCAAAAAGAAGCAACCACACAAGCAAAAAGAAGAAGTTTCCCCAGACATGAAGAAGGGTAAATGGTAGAGTTTAGGAAAGGGTAGACTTAGAGGGTTCACTTTTGGGGTTTAGAAATGCTTAGGACTCATCTTTGGGAAATAAGGGTAGAAGAGAGCTTTGAATTGCATGCATAAGTGTGCTTTTACCTTTAGCATTTTGCCTAAGATGAAGTCATTTCATTATGTGATCCCTTATGTTTTTAAAACCCTGTGCTTAAATGAGATCATTCTTATCTCATAACCTTACCCCTTTTCAACCAAATGTCTTCACTTGATTTGCATAATCATGATTAATGTTCTGAACTTAATTGAATGTTAAAGAGTTGGTTGATTTGAGCATTTGCCTAGGTTGAGATTTGAGATCCTTTTGAAACATGATGAGCATGGCTAGGTTCTTTAAAGTATAGCTGATTATGTTTGCATCCTACAACTAGGCACTTAAGCATTGATACCATCTCTTTACCTTTGCATTTTTGGAATCTGAATGCCCACCTTCAAGCCTCACTCTCCCATTTGTTCTTATTTGCTTGAGGACAAGCAAAAGGCAAGTGTGGGGGTGTTGATATCCCTTGTATTTACACCATTTAGGACTGCATTTAGTACGTATTTTGGTCCTCTTTTGTATGTTTTCCCTTAGCTTTTCTCCCATTTTCTTCTCCTTTTAGACTTAGGTTGCATTTACAGTATAGTTTGCATTTTCTTTGCATTTTGGATGTTTTTAGGTGATTTTGGAGCTAAAGGGAGCTTGGAGGAGTATTGGGGATGATCCAGGATCCTAGCTGGGCAAAAGGGAGCAAGAAGGATCAAAGCAGACGATCTCTGCAGAAGTTTTCGGTCAGAGCACAGTGAACATCGGTCAAGGATGACCGTTACAGAGCAGTATCGATCACCAGTATCGGTCAAGGGTGGCCGACACAAACACAACAAGTTGATTTCGGTCATATGTGTCGATCACTCCGGGCCGAAGGGGATCCATATCGATCACTGAAGATCTATGTAACTGACCGATACTGACCCAGCCCGAAACTGTTTTAATTACGCTTTTGCCATAACTCTAAAGCTTCTTTCTCTAGGCTATAAATAGCCTCTTTTCCAGATTTTCGACATGTCTTGTCAATTTACTGTTCTTAAGCATCTTCTTTAAGTTTGTAAGACAAATCCTTTGCTTTGTTTAATATATTTGAGTATTTGCCTTTAATCTTTCTTTATTCTCTCTTCTAATCATGATTAACATCATTTCTCTTTGTGATTTGGTGTTAAACATGAGTATGAGTGAGTAGTTATCTTAGAGTTTCTAGATGTGGTAGATTAGGGGAATTTAAGACTTGATTAGGGCTTGTTAAGTGCTTCAGTTTATGGGTTTCTCTCTATTAATCTGTTATTCATGCTAGATTAGTCTTGATCAAACTTATCTAGGTTGTTAGCTTTCTCTTATGCCCACCAAGTGTTTGATGAAATGCTGATCTTGTTTAATAGAGGATTTGATGGCCTTGGCTCAAGAGATTGACTGTTTGAGGAACATTTTGACTTGTATAGAGTTGTTTACTATTGCTTGCATGATGTTTTAGCACTAATGAGAGTTAATTCTTGTTAAGATGTTTAGCAAAGGGCTATTTTCCAAGAGATTGGATCTAGCTAGCTTAATTGTGAACTCTATGTCTAGGAATCACCATTGCTTGCTTACTTGCTTGATCAATGTAGTTTGGAACAGCCTTAGTTAGTGTCTGAAATTCCCCAAAGTCAATAACAACATCTAGGAACTTGCCTTTCTCTTATTTGAATCTCAGATTTGCTCTGTTTTTCTTAATTAAATCTGCTTAGTTTGCTTTTGTTTTCACTTTCTTTGTTGATTGATCACACTAGGTTGTTAGAACAGTTGCCTAGGCAACAAAAACCTTTTCCTGCTTGCTTGACTCAGAGATTTCACTCTTAGGTCTTCTGTATTCAATTGGATTGACATTAAAACCCATACTACAACTGACTAGTACAATGGGTGATTGACAACAAGTCATAAAAACCTTGTATCAGTTGCCTAAGCAACCAATCTAATATCCAAATATGATCAAGCAGCAAAGAGAGTAAAGATAAGAGCAAACTAAGCAAAACTAAGCAAGCAAAATAGAGCAAAACATAGCAAATCCAAAATTCAATAAAGAGAAAAGCAAGTTCCTAGATGTGGTTATTGACTTTGGAGAATGTAGACTAACTAAGGCTGTTTCAGACAACATTGATCAAGCAAACAAGCTAGAATGGTGATTCCTAGACATAGAGTTCACAATCAAGCAAGCTAGATCCAATCTCTTGTAAAATAGCACTTTGCTAAACAACTTAACAAGAACTAACTCTCATTAGTGCTAAAACATTAAGCAAGCATTAATAAACAACTCTATTTCAGTCAAGATGCTCCTCAAACAATCAATCTCTTGAGTCAAGGCCAGCAAATCCTATATTAAACAAGATCAGCATTTCATCAAACACTTTGTGGGCATAAGAGAAAGCTAAAATCTTAGATGAGTGTGATCAAGACAAATCTAGTTTAAGAACAGATTAATAGAGAGGAACCCATATAATTAAGCACTGAACACATCTAGAAACTCTAAGCAAACTACTCACTAATACTCAAGTTTAACACCAAATCACAAAGGGAAAAGATGCTGATCATGATTAGAAGAGAGAGTAAAAAAAGATTAAAGGAAAATATTCAAATATATCAAATAAAACAAAGGATTTGTCTTACAAACTCAAATAAAAATACTTAAAAACAGTAAATTGACAAGACTTGTCGGAAATCTGGAAATAGAGGCTATTTATAGCCTAAGGAAGGAAGCCCTAGAGTAATGGCAAAAGTGTAAATAAAACAGGCTCAGACTGGGTTTGTATCGATCAGTTGTAATAGTCAGGGTTGATCGTTGCAAATCGTATCGGTCAGGGGAGTGATCGTTGCAGTGACCAAAATTGACTCGGCGCGTCTGTACCGATCACTCCTGATCGATACATCTGACCGATCACTCTTGATCGATACATCTGACCGATATACTCGTATCGGTCACATCTTGGTTGATGCTCTTGACCGAAATTCTTGTATTGATCATCCCTTTGATCGATATCCTCTGTGCTCTGACCAAAAAGCACTGTAGAGATTGTCTGCTTTGATCCCTTTTGCTCCCTCTGGTCCAGCTAACTTCCTGGATCATCCTCAAAGCTCCTCCAAGCTCCTTTTAGCTCCATAAGCACCTAAAAACATCCATAATGCAAGAAAAAAATGCAAACTATATCCTAAATGCAACCTAAGTCTAAAAGGAGAAGAAAATGGGACAAAAACTAAGGAAAACATGCAAAAGAGAAGCAAAACATGTACTAAATGCAGGCCTAACTGGTGTAAATACAAGAGATATGAAGATCCGAGTGTATACTAACTTTTTTATGCAGGAATAGCCTTAGATCTGGTAGAATTGTGTGCTCCGAAACCCTTTGAGTGACGTAACAGTTTAATGCATGTTCATGGGACATGTTATCATCCTTACCGAGTGATAAGAAGGGTGTAAGGACTGCTGGATCTTAGATCCATTTGCATGTTCCTTCACCGGATGAGCAAGTGTGCGGATTATGTAAAACAAGCTGCATGGCTGGAAAGTCATGTATGTGGAGTTGTAAATAAACGTGCATGAGCGAGGTCCAAGCATGATGCTTCTAACCGTAAACAAGAGTTGGGACTAGAGGAGTTCTGGCTTTGCCATCACTCTAGGGCGCTAACTTCTTAGAGGTTATGTGGAGGTGTGTTGGCGTTTGATCAAGTGTGGATCAACACGGGTGTGAGCTAACTTGGTCGCGGAGGGTTCGAGCTAACTTGACAAGACGGCCTTATGCTTGGATTCGTTCCAAGACGGGCAGACCTATTAAGTTAACCTCGGCTTTGTGACATCCGCGGTTCGGTCTTGGGTATAGATCGAATCGGGGGTGTTACAAATGGTGGTAGCATAGCATGGTCTTAGGATCATGCTCACGGGACAAGCCTGTTTTCAATGTTTTATCGAGTCAAAAGTGTCGCAAAAACCAACTTAGGTAATCCGGTACGTTCCCTTCAATAGGTAGTTTAATAGTTTGTTACCCGTGGCAGATGTCTGACTGTTGGCTAGGTGGGCAAAGGATGAGGGGTTTGTCATTGATCCAAGAAGAAGATCAGCCGTTACGAAACTCGAGGTTGATGGATAACTATATAAACCTAAGTGACGAGCGTGGGGAACGTATGACAAGAACGAGTCATACTACTAGTGAAACTAAACCTTCAAGGAGCGAGTATTCTTGGATGCGGGAACCATCCAGGTCATCCTTTCTATCTCTAAGTTCACCCAGATCTAATGTCGCCGTATCTGAAACTCAAGAGCCACTCCAGCCCTGGACGTATTACCAAATTGGCGTAAACCATGAAAGGACTGAACCTGCGAACCCGACGAACGGGAACGAGTCACAGCGAGCTGACCCTACCTCGGTCATGGTGCACGACCTACTCTCGAAGGTGATCTTGAAGCAGACGACACCTGACCCAAGTGCTGGAACTGCACCAGCTCCGGAATTCCTGAAGATAGTGACAATTATGAAATCTTTGGGAACATACTGATTTGAAGGGACGTCAAATCCTTATGAGGCTGACGCTTGGCTACTTTGTATAGAGTAGAACTTTGCAGCAACAAAATGCCCATCGGAGTTCAAGAAAGACTTAGGCGTGTATTACCTTGAGTAGGAGGGGCTAAATTGGTGGAGTAGCATCAACCGCCATACCGGTTACACCATCATCTCATGGGAAAGGTTCAGGGAGGAGATCGAGCATAAGTACTTTCCGCCGGAAGCTCGCGATAGACTGGCCCAAGAGTTCCTCCGTTTGGAACAAGGAGATAAGACCATGAGAGAATACAAAGCTGAGTTTATGAGATTCCAGCGTTACGCCATGTACTGCAACATAAGCGACAAAGTATTGGCAAGGCAGTTTATGTAAGGTCTGAATCCGGAG
Organism: Thlaspi arvense; assembly: GCA_911865555.2. Lineage (NCBI taxonomy): Eukaryota > Viridiplantae > Streptophyta > Magnoliopsida > Brassicales > Brassicaceae > Thlaspi > Thlaspi arvense. The sequence continues at coordinate 22,655,339 of OU466860.2, forward strand.
ATAGGAGGCCGACTTCAATCAGTAATTTTCACTAACCCGCATGATGTCATAGAGAGAGCGGTAAATGTTGAAGCTTATTTACTTAAAGAAAAGATGACAGGAAACAAGAAGAGAGGAAACATAGAATCCGGTACAACTACGAACCCGAGACCAGTCCAGTCGGATAGACGTGGCCAATCAACTTTCCGTGCAAAGTTCAGGGGAGGAGGAAATTTCCGACCTAGAGAGGTGAAGCCGGTTAGAAAGTGTTTCAACTGTGGAGGAGAGGGCCACATATCCAGATACTGTCCTGGTAACCGTCCCACTTAATCCCCCGCGTTCGTGACTTGTTTTTCCTATGCAGAGAAAGGACATCTTGCAACAAACTGCCCATCCAGATGGAGAAACAGACCAGAAGCACCGGCTCAACTGACAAACGGACCCTTAGCCAAACGCCAAGCCACAACAGGCAGAGTCTATGCTCTCGAGGGAGTAGCATTAGACTCCGCAGGACCAGTTAACGGTCCCATAACAGGTATAGTTCGGGCGCTAACCCCCTTTTGTGTGTTGCGTGTGATTGCTTGTTTGATTGTTTGCATTTTGAATTGCGTTCTTTTTGATTCGGTAGGAACACTACATGTAGGTGGAATCCCACACATGTTTTGTTCGACTCGGGAGCGATGCATAGTTTTGTGACTCCCGAGGTAGCGTCTAGTTTTAGTGTCCCTTTGGTGAGTGAGAGAGTAAGTATTTCTGTGTTAACTCCCGGAAATGAACCCCTTAGTGCAGTTAGAATGGTCTTAGGAGTACCCGTAGAGGTTAGGGATAGAACCTTTACGGCAAACCTGTTAGTAATGCCTCTAGGCCATTTCGAGGTAATCCTCGGGATGGATTGGCTGTCTAGTTATAAGGCCCAGTTAGATTGTGAGAAAGGGAGAGTGACCCTTAGGGAGAGCCAAAAACCTGATAATACGTACTTTGGGATAAAACCTAGTGCAATAGTATCGTTAGTAGCAGCCGCAAGGGTAGTAACACAACTAGAGTACGTGGAAGCGTATTTATTTACCATTAGGGTGGTTGAGGAGGATAAGGATGACGAGTTAAGGGTAGAGGATATCCCGATAGTTCGAAAGTATGCAGATGTATTTGAGCCACTAACGAAGTTGCCCCCGCTAAGGAAGAACCCGTTCACTATAAACTTAGAGTCGGGAGCGACGCCAATAACAAAGACACCTTATCGGATGCCCCGGCCGAGTTAGCCGAATTAAAGACGCAGCTAGAAGATCTGATGGGGAAAGCATTCATCCGACCGAGCTCATCGCCTTGGGGAGCACCGGTCTTATTCATGAAGAAGAAAGACGGCAGTATGAGACTATGCATCGACTATCGCAGGACTAACAATGTCACGATCAAGGATAAGTACCCACTTCCTAGGATCGATGAATTGTTAGACCAATTACAGGGAGCTAGTTGGTTCTCGAAGATAGACCTTGCGTCGGGTTATCATCAAATCTCGATAGCAGAAGGAGACGTCCAAAAGATGGCGCTTAACACAAGATACAGACAATATGAGTTTGTAGTCATGCCATTTTTACTGACTAACGCCCCAGCAGCATTCATGAGACTTATGAACAAAGTGTTCCACGACTACTTGGATCAATTCGTGATAATCTCTATCGACGACAAGTTGATCGATTCCCGGACGGAGGAGGAGAATAAGGAACACTTGCGGAAGGTTCTGGAGAGACTGAGGGATGGGAAGCTGTATGCCAAGTTCAGTAAATGCTGTTTCTGGAAAAAAAAAGTGATTGGTTTTCTAGGACATCGAGTCTCAGAAAAAGGTGTAACGGTGGATCCGGAGAAAGTGGAAGCCATTCAAGAATGGCCGCGCCAAACAACTGTTACCGAAGTCCAAAATTTTCTCGGCTTAGCAGGATATTATCGGAAGTTTGTTAAGGGTTTCTCTTCTATTGCTAAACCTTTGACAAAACTTACGGGAAATGAGGTCCCTTTTGTTTAGAGTTCAGAGGCGGAAGAAGCGTTTGTGAAACTCAAGGAGGCGCTAATGTCGGCACCTATACTGACATTACCAGAACCGGGAAAACCTTATGTAATATACACGGATGCTTCAAGAGTATGATTGGGTTTTGTCCTGATGCTGGAGGGCAGAGTTATCGCCTACGTCTCAAGACAGTTACGAAAGCACAAAGAGAACTATCCCGCGCATGACTTGGTGATGGCTGCAGTTGTATTCACATTAAAGATCTGGAGATCCTACTTGTACGGGGAAAGTATACAAGTATTCACAGACCATAAAAGCCTGAAGTACTTGTTACGCAAGCAGATCTTAATCTATGGCAAAGGTGATGGATGGAGTTCATTGCGGATTACGACGTGCAAATCCAGTATCATCTGGGCAAAGCCAACGTAGTCGCATATGCATTAAGCCGAAGGAGGGCCAAAATGAGCGCCGAAAAGGAGTTATAAGAGCTAAACCAGGAACTGAAACTGGTAAGCCTATCAGCTTTAGAGGGCGAGCCAAGCCAACCCTTGGGACTTCAAGCAGTGAGTCAAGTCGGATTGATTCAACGGATTCGAGAGGAACAATGGCGTGACGAGAAGATTCTCAAAATCATCGAAAGAGTTGAAGGAGCCGAAACAGAGGATCTAAGCGGTTATCATCTGGCCGGCGACGGAACCTTACTACTCAAAGGTAGAATCACCGTACCCGAAGGTGCAAGACTAAGAGAGGAGATCTTACAGACGGCGCATCGTTCAATATAAAGCATTCATCCCGGAAGCACAAAGATGTACAAGGACATTCAAAGGTGCTGTCTTTGGCCAGGGATGAAACGATCTGTGGCGAAATGGGTAGCTCCATGCCAAGTATGCCAGCAAATCAAAGCAGAACACCAAGTGCCAGGAGGATTACTAAAAAGTCTCCCGATACCACAATGGAAATGGGATTCAATCTTTATGGACTTCATAGTGGGATTACCCGTTTCAAGAGGAAGAAAAAACTATGTCGTATGGGTGATTGTGGACGGACCGACAAAAGCTACACACTTATTGGCGATTAGGGTCTCCGAAAAGGTAAAAACCTTGGCGATCCTATACTTGAACCAGATCGTGAGACTACACGGAGTACCAATGAACATAGTGTCGGACTGAGACCCGAGGTTCACAGCAGCGTTCTGGAGGGCATTTCAAGGTGTATTAGGAACCGAGCTGCATATCAGTACAGCTTTCCATCTGGAAACAGACGGGCAGACCGAAAGGACGATACAAACACTAGAAGACTAGTTAAAGCTGTGTATCCTAGATTGGGGAGGTGTTTGGGAAGATTACTTGCCCCTGATCGAGTTCTCCTACAACAATAGCTATCACGCAAGTATATGTATGTCGCCATACAAAGCTCTATATGGGAGACCGTGCCAAACCCCTCTATGCTGGACAGAAATTGGGGGAAAGGAGAGTGTTTGGGCCTCCAATAGTGGATGAGACAATGGAAAGATTGCAAGTTGTTCGAAAGAACATGAGGAAGGCTCAAGAACGCCAGAAGAAGTATATGTTGATTAAGGACGACGAGAAGTCACCTTCGAAGTTGGAGACTGGGTATACCTAAAGGTATCTGCACAGAAGGGAAAGGACAGATTCGCAAAAGTAGGCAAATTGGCGGTACGATATATCAGGCCGTATCAGATCAAAGGAAGAGTGGGCGAGGTAGCGTGTAGACTGGAGCTGCCATCGGACATGAATCTACATCCGGTAATTCACGTGTCAATGCTGCAAAAACACATTCGAGACCCATAAGCAATCAAACCTGAGAGAATAGAAGAGTTACAAACGGATTTGACTTATCCGAAAGGACCCCTCAATATTGGACTCAGAAGGATACGAAAGCTGAAGATCCTAGATGAGTGTGATCAAGACAAATCTAGTTTAAGAACAGATTAATAGAGAGGAACCCATATAATTAAGCACTAAACAAGCCTTAATCAAGTCCTAGATTCCCCTAATCTACGACATCTAGAAACTCTAAGCAAACTACTCACTAATATTCATGTTTAACACCAAATCACAAAGGAAAAAGATACTAATAATTATTAGAAGAGAGATTAAAAAAAAGATTAAAGGTAAATACTCAATTATATTAAATAAGGCAAATGATTTGTCTTACAAGCTCAAAGGAAAATACTTAAGAACAGTAAATTGACAAGACTTGTCGGAAATCTGGAAAAAGAGGCTATTTATAGCCTAAGGAAGGAAGCCCTAGAGTAATGGTAAAAGTGTAAATAAAACAGGCTCAGACTGGGTTTGCATCGATCAGTTGTAACAGTCAGGGTTGATCGTTGCAAATCGTGTCGGTCAGTGCAGTGATCGTTGCAGTGACCGAAATTGACTCGGCGCATCTGTACCGATCACTCCTGATCGATACATCTGATCGATATGCTCGTATCGGTCACATATTGATCGATGCTCTTGACCAAAAATCTTGTATCGATCACCCCTTTGATCGATATCCTCCGTGCTCTCACCGAAAAGCTCTGCAGAGATTGTCTGCTTTGATCATTTTTGCTCCCTTTGGTCCAACTAGCTTCCTGGATCATCCTCAAAGCTCCACCAAGCTCTTTTTAGCTCAACAAGCACCTAAAAACATCCATAATGCAAGAAAAAAATGTAAACGATATCCTAAATGCAACCTAAGTCTAAAAGGAGAAGAAAATGGGACAAAAACTAAGGAAAACATGCAAAAGAGAACCAAAACATGTACTAAATGCAGGCCTAAATGGTGTAAATACAAGAGATATCAAGATCCGAGTGTATACTAACTTTTTTATGCAGGAATAGCCCAGATTTGGTAGATCTGTGTGCTGCGAAACCCGTTGGGTGAGGTAACGGTTTAATGCATGTCTGTGGGACAGGTTATCATCCTTACCGAGTGATAAGAAGGGTGTAAGGACTGCTGGATCTTAGATCCATTTGCATGTACCTTCACCGGATGAGCAAATGTGCAGATTATGTAAAACACGCTGCATGGCTGGAAGGTCATGTATGTTGAGTTGTAAATAAATGTGCATGAGTGATGTTCAAGCATGATGCTTGTAACCGTAAACAAGAGTTGGGACTAAAGGAGTTCTGGCTTTGCCGTCACTCTGGGGCGCTAACTTCTCGGAGGTTATGTGGAGGTGTGTTGGCGTTTGATCAAGTGTGGATCAACGCGGGTGTGAGGTATAATTGCGTGAGATCCATTATACAGCGGAGTCATGTTGAAGGTGTAACCTTCGTGACCTAGTGACGGTTTGGTCGGACTTCCCCGCTCCCCAAGTTTAGAGACGGAATGCTAGATGGGAAGACTCGGCGCTAGACAGGTCTAGCTAACCTGGCCGAGTACTATCCGACGAGATAGTCGGGAATACCAGCGTGGAGTCATGGTATGTCCCCCCTGGGATGTGAACTCACCTGGCGGCTCTTGGATGGAAACCCCACCGAGATGTGAACCGACCGAGGAGCTCCCAGGGTGTCCGATGTTCCGGCTTGGCTTGTCTTCGTGATAGTCAATTGCAGGGTGTTCGTGGTACAGATGTGTTCGCTTGACTTGTCTTTATGATAGTTATGTGCAGGGTGTTCGTGGTAGGGGAACTGGCCAACCCACTTAGAGATCTTTGTGTCCACGCGAGTGAGGCGTGTGGTGTGTGGTAGTAAGTTGATGTCAGGATTTTTGCAAGCAGAAGTTATTATCAAAGCTCAAACAACCTATGGATGTAGTATAGTGTGCAAGAGGTATCAATCCAACCTAGGAAGCATGAAGAACACTAAGAATGCAAGGGTGAAGCAAATCTAAGCAAATCGGGAAAATGATTGGTAAAATCGAAGAAAACTAAATGCAACGACTAAATAAAATGCAAAACTATTTTAAAATCCCTTGAAGAGGGTTAACTACTACTAGGAAAAAGCAGAAGATAAAAAATGCAAATCTACTAAGAACTAAAAATCGACCACTGGATCGAACACTAGATCGAGTAAAACAGATCGATCTAACAACTTAAAGATGATGATAACTTCAAATGAACAAAGATGCAAGCTTTATGATAAGAGAATGATTAACAGAGGCTTTAAAATGCTAAAAGAGGGTTTAGGGTCAAGGGTCATATTCAAGAGTGTCAAAGGTTTAAGCTTTGGTTTGAAAACATATAGATATACTCATTTTTGAGCTTTCTCTAAGCCTTGAAAACAAAACAAGAACCATCCATGGCGTGTGGTATGATTCACTTCCTCAATCTCTTCTCCAAACCCATGGCGTTTGGTGGGAAAAGTGATCGAAGATCAAGGAAAACAGATTTCAACTATTAGCCTAACTAACCTGCTCTACAACTATATCGTTTCGGAGAGGAAAGATTAGTCTCTAGGATCTGGCTTTCTAGGATATCTGAATCTGGTCAGGGTAAGATAGCCTTGGAATCATAGAGATCTTTTCCAAGACTCTCTAATCCCAAAGACCCCAAGATCCTAGAAGAGAAGGAATGAAGAACAAGAAAAACACAAAACTTAAACCTCTTAAACCCTTTGAATCACCTCGCCCCCAAATCCCAAAAAGAACTACTCGCTACTCATGTTTTGAACCGATTGAAAAGCAATAAAGGATGAACTAAGTATGGTTAAGGAACGATTAAAGAAAAACTTCTTAATATTAAAAGATTCAAGTTTAAAATCAAGAAAAAACATAAGAGTTTCAATGGCGGATTCGCCTAAGGTGCAGAACAGAAAAGTAATGACAAAGTGTGGATCCCTGAAAACGATGGCTGCCCTTTGCCAAAAATAGCCAAACCGCCAACTGGTCCCCCCTTCGCTATGGTCCAAAGCCAGCTGGACGGATAAGGTCCTCAGGAATCGACCTCTGGATCGAGCAGCTTAATCGATCTTCTTCTTGGATCGCCTTCCCTTGCTCGATCTTCAAGTTGATCTGGTTGGATGGATCGAGTCGTGGTCTCGATCTGGCTCTCGTTCTGCATGGCGTCATTCACATCCGTACTCCAGATCGATCTCCTCTCTCGATCTTGGTCTTGATCCTTCCTCTTGAATCGACTTGGGTCACTCGATCTTCTGTCAATCTTATCTAGATCGACCGGCCTTGCTCGATCCGCTACTCAATCTCGGGTCCTTCACATGCACGACTGAGTTCTCCAAGTGTCCACAAGCTTAGTTTTGATCCTCCTCACGTCCACATAGCCTCCACAACTCCAGAGTGCTCCAAACAACCTGATAATGATGCAAAAGTGCAGGAAATATGCAAAATGCGAATGCAAAGAGATCTAGGATCTAAGATGCAACAAATGGAACAAACTAGCCTATAATGCAAGATGAATGCATTAAAAACTATCATAAATGCTTGCAAAATATGCAAAATATATGGTAATATCATAAGTGTGCGTTGTGAGAATGCGGTTGGGTGCTATAGTTTAGTTGCATATAGATCTAGGATCGCATGCTTCGGCTATTTACTTTATATAGCTTTGGCTATTGTGTGTTTGCTTGCTTGTTGCTTAGGGTTTCTTGGGTGTTTTGAGTGTTATCTTGTTAGAGAGTCCTAGACTCACTGAGTAATCTTAGATTACTCATCCCCCTTTTTCCTTCCTATCAGGTAACCCGTAGATGGCCTTAGTAATCGGAGCAGAACATTAGGACACTGGAATAGTTTTGCGTTGGTTTTTGTAAAACTCGGTTGTGAGATAAAGTATGTACTAGAAGTCTTGTTTTTGGGTTAGTCCTCCGCTGCAGCATTATATACATGGTTTGTAAGAACGTATTTTCGGAAATGCTATTGTATTAATATTAAGTACGTTTTTACAAACTTGGGCTTGCTTAATGATATTCGTCTAGTCTGGACTAACACAACTCGAGATTGGGGTATGGGTTGAAAAGCCTAAGACCTTGGTCGAGAGGGTTCGATGATATACTCATATATTTTGCATATTTAGCATGCATTTAGAGTAGTTTTCATGCATACATCTTTCATAATAGGCTAGTTTTCACCATTTGTCTCATTTTAGGTTCTAAGTGCACTTTGCATTAGCATTTGCATATTTCTTGCACTCTTGCATCATATTCAGGTTGTTTTGGATACACTGGAGCTTTCGAGGTTGCGTGGACATGCTAAGGATCGAAAGGAGCGCTATGGATACTTGAGAGAACTCAGCCATAAAGCAAAGGAGCCGAGATCGAGGCGCAGATCGAGCTAGGCAGATCGATCTAGACGAGATCAACCACAAGATCAAGACACTCGGGTCATTTCAAGAAAGAGGATCGAGACCAAGATCGACCGAGGTGATCGAACGTGAGTACGAACACGGGATTAAGCCCGGGAAGAACGAGAGCTAGATCGAGGTCACGACTCGATCATCCAAGGATCGACAAGAAGATCGATGGAAGCACTTGATCCACCCAACCGAATCGACCTGAAGATCGAGCAAAGGAAGACGATCAATGAAGAAGATCGAGTTAGAGATTGATCATCCAAGTCGATCTCTAGAACCTTATCCGGACAGCTCACTTTTGGAGTTTAGTGAGGGGACCATTTTTTGGTTTTTACCCTTTTTTGGGCAACAAAACATTATCACTTTCATTACCCACGCTTTCTCGAGAACTTTTCTATCTTTCCTTTAGGCAAATCGCCATTGTTGAAGGTTTAAGCTTTTCTTAGTTTTGTAAACTCTTAATCTCGCTTTAATCTAAATATTTCTCTTACTCGCTCTCCTTGCTTAGTAGTTTAATCTTGTTAAGCTTTTCTTACTTTGCATTTTCATCTGTTTTAAGCATGTGTAGTGAGTAGTCTTTCATGGGTTTATGGTTTGGGTGATTAAGAGGGTTTAAGGGGTTAAGCTTGGGACTTTTCTTGTTCTTAACTCATTCTCACCTTGGATTTGTGGGTTTTAATGCCTAGAGAGTCTTGAGAAAGTTCTCTTTGATCTCAGGGATTTCCTTACCTTGACAGGATTCAGGAATCCCCTAAAACTAAATCCAAGAGACTAGCTTATCCTTTCCCAAACGCCATGGATGCTTCACACGGCATGGATAAACCTCTTTTAGCTTCTCAAGGCTTAGAGATAGCACAAAATGTGTAGATCTATGTTTTCAAAACCCAAGCTTGAATCTTTAACCTTCTTAAACATGATCCTCAACCTCGAATCCTCTTTTAGCATTTAAGAACTCAAAGTAATCATTTCTTAGTTATAAAATTTGCATTTTTAGTCTTAAAAATCATTGTTCTAGGTTGTTAGAAATTTCTCTGTTTATCTGCCTTGAGAGTTTGATTTTTATAAATTATTAGTCTTGCATTTTAAAATAGTTTTCATAGTCATTTGGTAGTTGTATTTAGTTTTCACAGATTTTCTCCTCGAATAATCCGATTTCACTTAGATTTACAAGTTCTTGCATTCCTAGTAACTTTCATCAACCTGAGCTGGATTGACACCTCTAGCAGCTATACTACAAGAATAACCTGCTTTTGGCTTTGATAAAACAGTCCTAAAATCTTGTTATCAAATGGCGCCGTTGCCAACTTGGGTTTAGATTGAAAGTATTAGGATTTGGAGCTTAGTAGAGCCTAAGTTTTTATTTTTACTTTGGTTACTAGTCTAGCTACCTTCATACTTGTCTTCTCAGGTACATGAATCGAAGGTCTAGAGGTGACAACAACTTACTACAACCTCTAGATAACATTCATCAACTTGGAAGTGCAAGAGCAAGAAGGCCAGTAGAACAAGCACAAGACTTTGAGGAGATATTGCAACCGGATATACTTGCTTTTCAGGTCATGGATGAGCAAGACCAAGCTGAGGCTCCACCACACCATGCTGCTGCTGCTGCTAGGGGTAATGGAAACCCCAACCACGCCCCAAGGCAACCAAGGATCATTGGAGCTGGTGTTGCACCAAACACTCATCACAACCGTTTTGGCATCACTCCTCCACCGGTGGAAAACAACAACTTTGAGATCAAGCCAGGCTTTGCCTCAATGGTGCAAGAAGGCATTTTTGTCTAAGCTCTTCTCAAGTACAAGAGCAGCTCGCCTATGGAGTGAGATTAGCGGTTTTACACAAAGGCAGAATAAGACCTTTAGTGAAGCAATAGAGCGGTTCAAAGACTACACCATTGCATGCCCTCATCATGGCTTCTGTGAGGAGACACTCTTGAGCACCATCTTTAGAGGAGCTCTTCCCAAGATTCGAATGCTTCTTGACATGGCGAGTAAAGGCAACTTTCTTGGCCAAAATGTATAAGAGGGAATGGAGCTCATTGAGAATCTTGCTTTGAATGATGGGAACTACGCTGAAGATTATAATAGAGCACCAAGAGGGTCTGACCTTGAGGTTAACAAGAAGGAGCTGAAATCTCTCCATGAAAAGATTGACAAGTTGGTACTTGCAAACCAAAAGCATGTACACTTTGTGGGAGAAGCTACGGATGTTATTGATGAGCTAGAGGAGAGCCAAGAGGAGGCTAATTGGGTTGGAGGCCAAACCTATAATAAGCCACAAAGCTATGTTCAGGGGTATCAAGGCAACAACAATCTCTCTTACTGAAGTACCAATGTGGAGAACCTTAAAGATCAAGTGTACCCTCCTCAACAAGGAAAACCTTTTGTTCCTTACATCAAAGGAGGGTTTACACAAAACAGTGGGTACCAAGGCCAAAGACAAGGCAACTTCCAAGGCCAGCAACAACAAGTGAACAAAGGTTACCCTCCTGGTTTCGTGTCTCAGCAGCAACAAGTCCAAGCTCCACCATTCACACCACCTCAAGATCCGGTTCAACTAATGTTTCAACAATTACTTCAAGGACAAGCTTCTACAAATCAGAAGTTTATTGATATGAACAACCGGCTGGACTCTTCTCCGATAGAGGTATCTACACTAATCACCAACTTGAACAACAAGATTCAACAGCTAGAAAAAGGAAAAGCCAGTTCAAGCGGTCAAGGTAGCTTACCCGAGAAGTGCAAAGCAAACCCTAGGGAGTATGCCAACGCTTTTACTTTGAGAAGTGAGAAAGAACTACCACCACGGTCTACACCTGAAGACAATGAGGACCTTGTGGTTCAAGAGGGGGAGAGTAATCTCTCAAATGATCAAGAGATCACGTTTGACAATGTCTACATTGCAAGACAAAAGAAAGGCAAGGAAGCGGTTTTAGAGAAAAAAAGTGGAGGAAGTCGGCAAAGAGAAAGAAGCCTTCGTGCCTCCACCTTACAAACCGAAGCTCCCCTTCCCTGGACGTTTCAAGAAGCAGCTGATTGAAAAGCATAAAGCCGTGTTTGAGAAGCACATCAGGAACATTGAGATCAAGCTGCCTTTGGTTGATTGCTTGGCCATGATGCCAAAATATGCCAAGTTCTTGAAGGATACTCTTGCTAAGAAGGATAAAGAGAGTGAAGAAGTCCTGGTATTGAGTCAAGAATGTAGTGCAATCATCCACAAGGAGATAGTACCAAAGAGGCTAGGAGATTCGGGGTCATTCACTATACCTTGTGCACTAGGCCCTTTGAAGTTGGAAAGCTGCCTATGTGATCTTGGTGCAAGCATTAATCTTATGCCTCACTCAATTGCCAAAAAGCTAGGCTTCACCAAGTTTAAGGAGTGTAAAATCTTACTCATTCTGGCTGGCCGAAGTATTAGGCTCCCTGTAGGCTTGCTTGAAGACTTACCCGTGAGGATCAGCAATGTGAATGTGTGATATATCATGGTTTTTATTGTTTTTAACCATGATATAAGTCCTTTTTATTGAGTCTTTTTGGTCTTTTTAGAGTCATAGAAGAGTCTTTGCAGGTTATAGCATGTCTGGAGCATAATTGGAGATTTTGGAACCTTTTGGAGCATTCTGAGTTGATGCCACGAAGTACCAAGCTCGAAGCAGAAAGTATCCCATATGGTGACGCTCGTCACCACCCTTGCTGACGCTCGTCACCCATCAAGGAAGGAGCGTTACCGTTTTATTAAAAGCGTGAAGAAGATTTGCAGAATTAGCCCAGAAGTTCCATTATTTACATGAAAACCCCAGATCGTGTTTAGCCTCTATTTATTAGGTTTTTCAGCCACTGTTGGCCATGATCTTAGTTTTTGAGAATTCAGAGAGCTTAGAGAGAGATTTATTCAGAGCTTTTTGGGGAGACAAATCCTGTACTCTTTTGAGAAGATTTCGAACCCCCTTATTCTTTTACTCTTTCTCTTAATGCAATATTATTCAGTTATGCTTTGTGATCCCATAATCATGTCTGAGTAATCTACTAGTTAAGTTAAGGCTTTTTCAAGGGTTGATGAAGAGATTGTAGAATCGCAATTCTGTTAGGAACATCTTTTGGTTTTTCATCTCTGCTTGCTTTAAAATCGAATTTCTGAGAAACATCATCTAGGAATCCGAAAATCTTAGGTTGTTAAATATATGTGAGAGCATTATTCATAACCTTAACTAGTATTTGATGAGCAAAACAACTTAGTGCAAAGAGATTTGGCTTAGGAGTTTTGTAAACAATTGAATCTGATCATTCCTGCATGCTTAGGTTGTTAGGGTTTGCAAAGAGATTTGAAACTCTGTGATTTAGGCATAGATAACTTTTGCAATGAGAATTGAATAGTTATACATCAGTGATTCATGTTTAAAATGTTTCTTAATCATTCCTGATTTCATGCATTCTACATTCTTGGATTCAACCTGCGAACTGTCCTGACCTAGCACTTTTAGTCTTCTGAAACTTAGATCATCTTACAAAATCGTTTGCTTACTTTTATTCATTCATTCGCATTACATACATCATATCCTGCTTAGCTTAATCCGAACCTACATTCGATAGTGTAGTCTGCAATACTCTCTTGGGATTTCGATACCCCTTGTACTACAACTGCTTTTGCTGTGCACTTGCAGTAGTTTTATTTGGGTAAAACCTGAGGCCTATCAACGTGCCAACAGATTTTCTAGTTCTAGGAATGGATGAGAACCAAAGGACCCTCTAATCCTTGGTAGACCGTTTCTAGCAACTACTTGGGCCATCATAGACGTGAAGAATGGGAAGATCCCGCTGCACCTTGGCAAAGACATCAAGCTGAACTTTGATATTAATGAAGTCTTGAAGATGCCAACGATTGATGGGAAAGTGTTTTACATAGAGACTTTGGATGCATTGGCCGATGAGTTGTTTGAGGAGTTGGCACAAGTGGATCATCTACAGCTGGCTTTGACAAAGAAGTGTGGAGAGTATGGTTTCTTGAGCGAGCAAACCCATGAGTATGTTCATATCCTTGATTCTCGCAAGCTTGTGAAAGAAGAAGAAGGCGAGTGCCTAGAGATCGACTTGGAGATCGATCAGATCACTCAATCCAGGAAGGAAATCGATGAGACAATCGAGAGAGACAACTCGATCTGTTTAGAGAACGACCTAGCCAATTGATCTCCTGCTCGATCCATATCCGATTGAGCAAGTGAATCAAGGGAGTGCAATCGATCCAGCCTAGATCGAGAGAGCGATCGACTGACTGACTCGATCTCTGCGGTGGGAACGGTTCAAGAAGGCAGCTTGAGAGCTCATGACTCGGGTTCAAAAGAAGCGAATGAGGACAGCAACCTCAACACAAGCCAAGAGGAGGACTGGAGCGAGCTGCTAGCCACAAAGGTGGACCTTAAGCAGCTTCCGAATGGGCTAAGGTATGCTGTCTTGGGACCAAATGATACAAATCCGGTCATTGTGAATGAAAATCTAAGTGATGATGAGTTAGACTCGCTCCTTAAGGAGATAAGGAAGTATACGAAGGCCCTTAGGTACTCTCTCAGTGACATCAAGGGCCTTTCACCAATGCTTTGTACTCATAGGATTCACTTAGAGAATGAAAACACATCTTCCATTGAACATCAAAGACGTTTGAACCAGAATTTGAAAGAGGTAGTTAAGAAAGAAATCTTAAAACTCTTAGAGGCTGACGTGATATACCCTATCAGTGATAGCGCATGGGTCTCTCCGGTCCATGTGGTACCAAAGAAAGGGGGTATCATGGTTATAAAAAATGAAAAAGATGAGTTGATTCCTACATGAACAATAACTGGACATAGAATGTGTATTGATTATAAGAAACTCAACTCAGCCACTATAAAAGATCATTTCCCTCTTCCCGTTATTGATCAAATGCTAGAGAGATTAGCTAATCACCCATACTATTGTTTCCTAGATGGGTATAACGGTTTCTTTCAAATTCCCATTCATCCTAATGACCAAGAGAAAACCACTTTCACATGCCCTTATGGTACCTTTGCTTATCGAAGGATGCCCTTTGCGTTATGTAATGCACCAGAAACCTTTCAAAGGTGTATGATGTCTATTTTATCTGATCTCATAGAGGAAATGGTAGAGGTTTTCATGGATGATTATTCTGTGTATGGTTCTTCCTTTGGTCATTGTTTGTCAAATCTTTGCAGGGTTCTTAAGAGATGTGAGGAGACAAACTTGGTGCTAAATTGGGAAAAGTGTCACTTTATGGTGAAGGAAGGCATTGTACTTGGGCACAAGGTTTTTGAGCATGGGATTGAGGTTGACAAAGCAAAGATAGAGGTCATGATGAGCTTGGACTTGGGGCACGCTGGCTTCTACAAGAGGTTTATCAAGGATTTCTCCAAGATAGCACGTCCTCTTACAAGGCTACTGTGCAAGGAAGCCGAGTTCATCTTTGATGAAGAATGCCTTGAAGCCTTTAAGACCATAAAGGAAGCCTTGGTCACTGCGCCTATAGTTCAAGCTCCGGATTGGTACTTGTCGTTTGAGATTATGTGCAACGCGAGTGACTACGCCGTGGGTGTTGTCTTGGGTCAGAGGAAGGATAAGAAGCTGCATGTGATCTACTATGCAAGCCGTACCTTGGATGACACGCAAATAAAGTATGCAACCACCGAGAAAGAGCTTCTTGCCGTGGTCTTTGCTTTTGAGAAGTTTAGGTCTTACTTGGTGGGTTCTAAGGTTATTGTGTATACTGATCACGCAGCCTTGAGGTACATTTACTCCAAGAAAGACACCAAGCCGAGACTTGAGATGGATCCTTCTCTTACAAGAGTTTGATATGGAGATCAAGGATAAGAAGGGTATAGAGAACGGTGTAGCAGATCATCTTTCAAGAATGAGGGTGAATGATGTCTTACCTTTGGATGACTAACTCCATGAAGAGCAGCTTATGATGGTCAACACAGTGGTATGTGCAAATCTAGAGGAGAAGTTTGAAGAAGTCTTGAGCTTCAAGGAAGAAGATCTACCATGGTATGCGGATATTGTTAACTACTTGGCTTGTGGAGAAGAGCCTACTCACTTGGACCACTACCATAGGAAGAAGTTCATGAGGGACATCTCTTATTACTTTTGGGATGATCGTTATCTGTACAAGAGGGGTGTGGACAGCTTATACCGAAGATGTGTCACAAGAGAAGAGGCAAGAGACATTCTTCTTCATTGCCACGGTTTGACTTATGGTGGACACTTCGCTTCGTTCAAGACGGCTACAAAGGTTTTACAAGCCGGGTTTTGATGGCCTACACTCTTTAAGGATGCTCATGGGTTTGTAAAAGCGCGTGAAGCTTGCCAAAGAGCTGGAAACATCACTAAGAGAAATGAGATGCCACAGGTACCAATCTTTGAGGTGGAAGTCTTTGACGCTTGGGGAATTGATTTTATGGGTCCATTCCCATCATCATACAGGAACAAATACATTCTTGTAGCAGTAGACTATGTGTCTAAGTGGGTGGAAGTCATTGCCTCACCAACAAATGATTCAAAGGTGGTAGTCAAGCTCTTCAAGACTATCATTTTCCAAGGTTTGGGGTTCCTAAGGTGGTGATTAGTGATGGGGGCAGCCACTTCATCAACAAAGTCTTTTAGGGTCTTTTGAGGAAATATGGAATTAAACACAAGGTAGCTACGCCTTATCACCTGAAACAAGTGGCCAAATGGAGGTTTCAAATAGGCAAATCAAGGCTATCCTAGAGAGAACCGCGGGAGTGTGATAGACAGATTGTTTGCAAGTCTAAATATCAAAACCTGAACCACTGTTAACAATGTAGTATAGCAGTAAAGGAGATCAATCCAGCCTGGGTGAAGAAAAACACTAAGAATGCAAGAACTAAGGAAATCTAAGCTGAATCGGGTAAATAGATGGTAAAATCGATAAAAACTAAATGCAACGACTAAATGAGCAGGAAAACTATTTTAAAATCCCTGGAAGAGGGTTAAAAACTACTAGAAGAAAACAGAGACTATCTTTCTCAAGCAGGTTTCATGCAGCAGAGAGGTTATCAAAACTCTAATGCATGCAATGTAGTAGTAAGGCAAGCAGGAGAGTGTCAATCCACTTCTAGGAGATAGAGAATGCACAGAGAATGCAAGGACTAAAGAAAATCTAAGCAAAATGAGACAATTTATGATAAAATAGCTAAGAACTAGATGCAGCAACCTAAACAGAGCGAAACCTATTTTAAAAATACTAGAAAGGAAGCAACTACCACGAGAAACAAACAGATTAATTAAAGGAAAGAGCTTCGAATTGTTAAAAATCGACTAGTGGATCGACTAGTGGACCTCCACTTGACCGCTTGTTTGAGGATGATACGGTGTACCCACCTTGTGCTTAACCCCATACTTTCTCAAGAGGCTCTCAAAGATCTTGTTTATAAAGTGGCTTCCTCCATCACTTATAACAACCTTGGGTACCCCAAACCTTGGGAAGATGATACTCTTGAACAACTTGATCACAACCTTAGAGTCATTTGTAGGGGAAGCAACAGCCTCAACCCATTTGGAGACATAATCCACAGCTACTAAGATATACTTGTTGCCGTATGAAGAGGGAAAAGGCCCCATGAAGTCAATCCCCCACGCATCGAACACGTCAACCTCGAAGATAGGAACTTGAGGCATTTCGTTCCTCTTGGTTATATTCCCTGCTCGCTGACATGCCTCACAGCTCTTCACAAACTCGTGTGCATCTTTAAAAATGGAGGGCCACCAGAAACCGGCTTGCAACACCTTCGTGGCAGTCTTGAATGAGGCGAAGTGTCCTCCGTAGGAAGAGCCATGGCAATGATAGAGAATGTCCCTGGCTTCTTCCTTTGTAACACATCTCCGGTACAAGCTGTATACTCCTCTTTTGTATAGGTAAGACTCGTCCCAAAAGTAGTCACTAGCCTCCCTCATAAACCGCTTCTTGTGATAGCTGTTGAGATGTGTTGGCTCCTCACCACACGCTAGATAGTTCACCACATCAGCATACCACGGTAAATCCTCCTCCTTAAAACTCAACACTTCCTCAAACCTTCCTTCTAGCTTCCCACAAACAACAGTAGTAATCGCCATAAGCTGCTCTTCTGGAAGAGAGTCATCTAAAGGGAGAGACTCGTTGATCCTTAGCCTTGAGAGGTGGTCAGCGACTCCATTTTCTATCCCTTTCTTGTCTTTAATCTCCATGTCAAACTCCTGGAGTAACAGAATCCATCTTAAGAGCCGAGGCTTAGTGTCTTTCTTCGAGTAGATGTATCGTAGGGCAGCGTGATCAGTGTATACAATAGCCTTGGAACCAACAAGATATGATCTGAACTTCTCAAAGGCAAAGACTACTGCAAGCAGATCCTTCTCCGTAGTGGTGTATCGTGATTGCGTGTCATCCGAGGTCCTTGAAGCATAATAGATCACATGTAGCTTCTTGTCTTTCTTCTGACCAAGGACGGCTCCTACGGCGTAGTCACTAGCATCACACATGATCTCAAAGGGAAGAGACCAGTCTGGTGCTTGGACTATAGGGGCTGACGTAAGGGCTTCCTTGATGGTCACGAAAGCCTTCAAACATTCTTCATCGAATACATACTCAGCTTCCTTGCACAACAGCCGTGTAAGAGGGCGTGCAATCTTGGAGAAATCCTTGATGAAACGCCTGTAGAACCCTGCGTGCCCCAAGAAGCTTCTGATCCCTTTAACATTAACCGGCGGCTCTAGAACCATCATAACCTCCACCTTAGCTTGATCAACCTCAATACCCTTCTCTGAAATCTTGTGACCGAGCACTATCCCTTCCTTGACCATGAAGTGGCATTTCTCCCAGTTCAGCACCAGGTTTGTCTCTTCACAACGTTTAAGTACCCTGCAAAGATTCAACAAACAAGCAGGAAAGGACGCACCATACACAGAGAAATCATCCATGAATACTTCTACCATCTCCTCTATAAGATCAGAGAAGATAGACATCATACACCGCTGAAAGGTAGCCGGTGCATTACATAATCCAAACGGCATCCTTCGATATGCAAAGGTACCATAGGGACATGTGAAAGTCGTCTTCTCCTGATCGTTTGGGTGGATAGGAATTTGAAAAAAACCACTATAACCATCGAGAAAACAGTAGTAAGGGTGATTTGCAAGCCTCTCAAGCATTTGATCAATAAAGGGCAAGGGGAAATGGTCTTTTCTAGTCGCAAGGTTAAGGTTTCTATAGTCAATACACATTCTATGACCAGTAATGGTCCTAGTAGGGATAAGTTCATCCTTTTCATTCCTTATGACCGTGATCCCTCCCTTCTTAGGCACCACGTGTACAGGGGAAACCCACTTGCTGTCACTTATGGGATAGATCACGTCAGCCTCTAAAAGCTTTAGGATTTCCTTCTTAACAACCTATTTCAAGTTAGGATTCAAACGCCTTTGATGTTCTACAGAAGTGGCGTTCTCATTATCCAAGTGAATCCTATGAGTGCATAGCATTGGAGAAAGGCCCTTGATGTCACTTAAAGAGTACCCAATGGCCTTCCTATACTTTCTCTGCTCAGTTAGGAGCAAGTGCAACTCATCATCACTAAGGTTTTCATTTACTATCACGGGATAGGTGTCATTAGGCCCTAAGAAAGCATACCTTAGCCCTTTTGGGAGCTCCTTTAGGTCCACCTTTGGGGCTAACAGCTCACTCCAGTCATCCTCGTGGCTGTTGTTGTTGCTTTCCTCCTTGGAACTCTCCCTTGAACTCGAGGCATGGCCCTTAAGACTGCTTTCCTCCATCGCTATCCCTTCTGAGATCGAGTCCTCCGGTCGATTCTCCTCTCGATGTCGTCTAGATCGAGCCATGTCACTCGATTCACTTACTCGATTTGATATGGATCGAGTAAGGGATCGATGCGCTGAGTCGATCTCTTGATTGGACTCCAAAATGATCGGGAGGTCTCTCTCGATCGTCGACTCGATTGATTTTCCTGATCGAGCATCCTTCTCGATCTGTCCATCGATTGTTGCGCCGGATCGAGTTGTGCTCTCGATCGACTTGTCGATCTTTCCCCTGGATCGAGTGATAGTGTCGATCTCGGGGTCGATCTCTAGGCAGCAACCTTCTTCATTCTTGATAATCCTCCTCGAATCCAGCAGGTTTACGTACTCTTGGGTTCTCTGGTCCACATAGCCGAACTCCCCTGGCTCCTTAGTGAGTGCTAGCTTCAAATGGTCTTCTAGAGCTAGCTCTTCCAGCAACTCATCCGCCAATGCATCCATCGTTTCAATATAGAAAGCTTGTCCTTTAATGGTTGGCTTCTTTAGAACCTTGTTGATGTCAAAGTCTAGCCTGATCTCCTTCCCCAAATGCAAGGCAATCTTCCCATTCTTCACATCTATTATAGCCCTGGCGGTTGCAAGGAACGGTCTCCCTAAGATGAGTGGGTCTTTAGGTTCCTCGTCCATCTCCAACACTACAAAGTCTGTAGGTACGTTTACGCCACTGATTCGTACCGGTAAGTCTTCAAGAAGCCCCACTGGTAACCTCACGCTTCTATCAGCCAGCACCAATGAGATCCGACAGTCTTTAAACCGAGTAAAACCAAGCTTCTTAGCCACGGAGTGAGGCATCAAGTTTATGCTAGCCCCGAGATCACACAAGCAACTTTTGAACTCTAGAGGACCCAAAGCACAGGGTATAGTGAAGCTTCCAGGATCTCACAGCTTCTTAGGCACTATCTCCTTATGAATAACCGCACTACACTCTTCACTTAGTACAAGTACCTCTTTGCTTTCTTTGTTCTTCTTCACAAGGGTGTCCTTAAAAAACTTGGCGCACTTGGGCATCATAGCGAGACAGTCTACAAGAGGCAACTTGATTTCCACGTCTTTTAGGTGCTTCTCAAACAAGATCCGGTGCTTCTCTATAAGCTGCTTTTTGAAACGACCAGGAAATGGCAACTTCGGTACGTAAGGTGGGGGCACGTAGTCATTCTTCTCCTTGGTGGTTAGCTCAGCTTTCTTCTCAGCTACCGCCTTATCTCCTCTCCTCGGCCCTTGGATCCAAACGTTGTCAAAGTTTATCTCATCACCATCAGCCAAAGGTTTACCCTCTCCCTCTTGAATTACAACGTCCTCGTTGTTCTTGGTAAAGACCGGAGGTTCGAGTTCTTTGCCACTTCTCAACGTTATAACATTGGCATACTCCTTGGGATTTTGCTCACACTTTCCCGGAAGACTGTTCTGACCACTCGTACTTGCTTTGCCTTTCTCCAACTGCTTGATCTTGTTGTTTAGGTTGGTGATCTGAGTGGAGAAATCGGTTAGAGATGAATCTAGCCGAGTGTTCATTTCAGCAAACTTCTGGTTGGTTGAAGCTTGCCCTTGTATTAGCTGTTGGAACATTGCTTGAACCGGGTCAACTTGTTGTTGCATCGGTTGTTGTTGCTGAGGTGCAAAGCCCGGAGGGTAGTTAGGAGTATAACCCTTGTTGTGTTGTTGTTGACCTTGGAAGTTGCTTGGCCCTTGACCTTGGAAACCACTACTCTGATGAAAACCTTTGTTGTAAGGGATGAAAGGTTTAGCTTGTTGAGCAGGGTACACTTGATCTTTAGGGTTGGCTACATTGGTGCTTCGGTAAGAGAGGTTGTTGTTCTGGTAGCCTTGGTTGTAGCCTTGAGACTTGTAGTTGTTCTGTCCGGCTACCCAATTTGCTTCTTCTTGGCTTAGCTCTAACTCCTCTTGGTTTTCATCAGCTTCACCAACAAAGTGCACATGCTTCTGATTAGCTAAGACCAACTTGTCAATCTCTTCATGCAACGATTTGAGCTCCTTCTTGTGAGACTCTAACTCAGATCCTCTCGGTGCTCGGTCATAATCCTCGGCATAGTTTCCATCACTCAACGCCAGGTTTTCTATCAGCTCCATACCCTCTTCTACCTCTTGACTGAGGAAATTCCCTTTGCTAGCTGTATCAAGCAACAACCTGATCTTTGGTGAAGCTCCACGGTATATGGTACTGAGTAGTGTTTCCTCGCTGAACCCGTTATGAGGACATTGGATCGTGTAATCTTTGAAACGCTTCATTGCCTCGTTGAATGTCTCGTTGTTCCTTTGAGTGAAACCACTGATTTCGCTTCTCAACCAAGCTGTCCTGGTGCTTGAGAAGAATTTTGAGAGAAATGCCTTCTTACACTCAGCCCATGATGTGATGGTGCCTTGTGGGAGGGTCTTCTCCCAATGTCTAGCTTTATCTCCGAGTGAAAAGGGGAAGAGGCGCAGCTTGAAAGCATTTTCGGATATGCCATTGATCTTGATCATCCCACATACTTGCTCGAAGTTGTCTAGGTGCTCCAAGGGGTCTTCCATTGCTAAGCCGTGGAACTTGTTGTTTTGCACCATGGAGATGAAACCAGGCTTGATCTCGAAGTTATTGTTTTGTACCGGAGGAGGAGTGATCCCTAACCTATTGTGGTGGGTATTGGGAGCATCTCCGGCTCCTATGATCCTTGGTGGTCTAGCCGCATGTTGGGGGTTTCCATTGCCCCGTCCTGCTGGAGGAGGTCCTTCTGGATGCTCGTGTTCAGCCATAGCTTCAAATTCAACCAAACCGTGCTGAACAATCTCCTCAAAGGCTCTTGTTTGCTCTCTGACTCTCCTTTGCCGTGAGTGACCAAGTTGATGAATGTTGTCTAAGGGTTGTAGTAGGTTGTTGTCTCCCTTTGAACGAAGATTCATGTACCTGAAAACACACGTTTGAGAGTAGATGTATTAGTAACTTGAAAAAGGTAAAGACTTAGTCTTTGCTAAGACCCAAATCTCTGTGTTCTCTAAACACTCCTAGAATGGCAACGGCGCCATTTGATAAACTATCTTTCTCAAGCAGGTTTCATGCAGCAGAGAGGTTATCAAAACTCTAATGCATGCAATGTTGTAGTAAGGCAAGCAGGACAGTGTCAATCCACTTCTAGGAGATAGAGAATGCACAGAGAATGCAAGGACTAAAGCAAATCTAAGCAAAATGAGACAGTTTATGATAAAATAGCTAAGAACTAGATGCAGCAACCTAAACAGAGCGAAACCTATTTTAAAAATACTAGAAAGGAAGCAACTACCACGAGAAACAAACAGATTAAATAAAGGAAAGAGCTTCGAATTGTTAAAAATCGACTAGTGGATCGACCACAAGATCGACCACTAGATCGAGCAGTAACGATCGATCTTGTCTAAAACCGTAAGAACAACAAATCTAATGACCAGGATGTTATCAGGTAACAAGCGAAAGATGAAAATAGACTTAGAGATTCTAAAAGAAAGGGGCCTAGGGTTGAGATTCATGTAAAGGGTTTCAAAGGATCGATCTTGGGTTTGAAACTTTAGATCGACTCACTTGGTGAGGATCTCTAAGCCTTGAAAACAAAACAAGATCTATCCATGGCTTTCGGTATAGATCACTCTTTCATCCTCTCCTCCAAATCCATGACTTTTGGTGGAAAGAGAGGTCGAAAGGCAAGGAAAACAGATTTCAAGTAGATGGCTTAACTAGTCCCCCAAACTTCCATGGCTTTTGGGAAGGGGTAACTAATCTCTAAGGTGTGATCTTCCGAGGCTCCTGGATCCTGTCAAGGTAAGGAACCTCTCGGATCATGAAGCTCTTGGCGTGAGAGTCTTCAAGCATTAGGCTTTCAACACCTTAGAAGAGATAGCCTTAAAAACGTTTAGAAAACAAACCAAGATCGAACCCTTTCTAACCTTTAATCCTCTCAACCCCGAACCCAAAGTAAACTACTCGCTACACATAGAGTAAATCAAGCAAAGCAGAAGAAACGAGACGATAAACATGAAAGAAAAACTGGATTAAAAGATAAAGATTCGAATACAAAAGTTTCAAAAGAAAACTGGTTCAACAATGGTGTTCTTTTCTAAAACGAGAGAGAAAACATGAAAGAAAAGGATAAGGATCTAAAAGTTATCGAAAAAGCATCTCGCCGCCTTGCCTAAAATGCCCAAACAATCTAATGGTCCCCCCTTCGCTAACAGCCAAAAACGGCTGAAAGGACAGAAATCGACCACTGGATCGAGTAGTTCTCTCGATCACATCCTGGCATCGTGTCTTCGGCTCGATCCAGGTCTCGATCTTCCTCGGCGAATCGAGTTTTGCATCCGATCTCGGTATCGATCTTCGGGTGGATCGAGTGGTGTACTCGATCTGGCTCTCGCTCTGCATAGCGTCATTTACGTCCGTACCAATTGATCGATTGCTTCACTCGATCTCCGTCTCGATCATTCTCCTTGGATCGCCTAGTTGGCTCGTTCTTCTGGTCGATCAACTCCTGGATCGACCGGCCATTCTCGATCTGCTCCTCGATCACTGGTCCTTAGCATATTTCCGAGCTGCTACATCAGCCTCCACACGCCCACGAACCTCCATGACTCCAAAGCAGCCAGAAACAACCTGAATGTGATGCAAAATGCAAGGAAAATGCATATGCTGATGCAAGAATGCTCTAGGACCCTAAGTGATGCAATCTAACCTATAACATGATACAAATGCATGAAAAACTAACTAATGAGTATGCAAAATGTATGCAATATGCAATAACATCATCTACAATGGCGGAATCGCCTAAGCAAAGAGACAACAAGGAAAAAGACAGAAGGTTAAGAAAAGTAGTCGCCGTCTTTAGCCAAAATTGGCTAAAGGCGTGTACTGGTCTCCCCTTCGCTAGCGTCCAAGAACAGGCTGGACGGATAAGGTAAGTCTGGGATCGGGCAGGAGACTCGATCTGGCTCTCGATCTTCGGCTTGGATCGGGTGACTTTACTCGATCACTGAGTCGATCTCGTCCGGATCGGGTTGGAGACTCGATCTAGTTCTCGATCTGCATGGCGTCATTTACGTCCGTACTTCAGATCGATCTCCTATCTCGATCTTGGTGTCGATCCGTTCCCTTGCATCGGCTTGATCACTCGATCTTCTGGTCGATCTCATCTAGATCAACCTGCCTTGCTCAATCTGCTACTCGATCTCGGGTCCATAGCATGCAATCCTGATTTCTCCAAGTGTCCACGAACTTCCTCACGAGCCTTAGCACGTCCACGAATCCTCCATAGCTCCAAAGTAGCCGAAAGCAACCTGAATGCGATGCATAATGCAAAAAACATGCAAATGCTGGTGCAAAAGTGCTCTAGGACCTAAAGTGATGCAAACTAGCCTAATGTGCAAGGTAAATGCATGCGAAACTATCTTATATGTATGCAAAACACATTAAATATGCAGCAATATCAACTCCCCAAACTTACCTTTTGCTTGCCCTCAAGCTAACAAAATTCATGTAGGGGAAGAGGTTTTAAAGACGGTGGTTTAAGCTTTCTTGCAAAGATGTCTTTTAAATGAATCAATCTCAACGTCCTAGTTATTAATTCTAAGATGCAATGCACACACTCATACTCCAAAGAACTTAGCCATACTCATCGCACAATGAATTTCAAATCATGACTCTCCTATTCCAAACAATCAAAGAATCTCGTCCTTTAACATTCATTAATGATCAAACCGTAAATCAAAACTTATGCACTTTAAAGCAGAACACATTTGGCTAAGGGCGAAGGCTATGAGCATATAATGATTTCATTTTAAAAAGGGTTTCATAATGCAACGGTTTCTCTCAAGAATGGTATGAGCTTTATGCATAATGTTAAAGGTAAAGGCAATTGATGCATACATGATCAGATTCTCATCTACCCATACACGCTAATCAATTATCCTAAAACCCCTCTCATTTCTTTTATTTTAAGCTCACTCACCCTCTTAGATACTACCCTTTTAAACAAAGCATTAGCTTAGGAAACCCCAAATCAAAACAGAAAACATCTTTACTCTTTAGGCTAGTGAAAAGGCTGAAAATATTTTAGCTCTTTATTTTTTTCTTATTGGTAGCTCCTTACTCTTTTCTTTCTTTTCTTTTCTTTTTATTTGGCACTTAGGCTCTTTTCTTTTCTTTTTTTTTCTGTTTCTTTTACTTGAGAGCTATCTTCTGAAATACTTAGAGCATTTATTTTTTAAAACAAAGCCTTTCACTTAAAACCTTTTATTCACTTCAATCACCAAAACGTTTTGAAACCGAAAGCATATAAACGACCCTTATGAACCCCAAACCTATCCTAAGCCTAAAACTAGCTTCAAAATGCAAAGCTAGCAAGAAAATGAGAACCTAATCATGTCGCCTAAACCTAACACGTTATGCTAAGTTCAAACCAAAAAAAGGCCTCACAATGATGTCACACAAGAATACTTGGCTTGAAAGAAAGGTAAGGGTAATGGTGGGAGTTCTACTTAGGCTCAAAAATAGTGGTAAAAGGAGGAAGAGAGCCGAAATATGTATAAGATCCATGTGTTCATTTTCAAATACATAAAATGATATTTAAAAATCAGGTTAGGGTTCTCACTTATTAGGACAAGTTTCAAATCATGAATGTTCAAGTCAAGCCACGAAAATCAAAATCAAAACAAGTGATCCAAGCATGGTAAGGACTTACTTTCAAAGTGTGAGCAAAGCATCAAAAACCTACTAACTAGGGCATTGAAAACGATTCATGAACTTAAAACACCTTTTTAAGAAAACTTTAACTCCTTATGCAAATGTAAACAACCTAGATGCTTAAAAATTCTAGACTCAATCCTAAAATGCTTACAAAGAGAATGCAACTACATGAATTTTTTTTTAAAAACTTTTTAAAAATTTTACCAATTTTTTTGTTGTTTTCTATGCCTTAGATGCAATGAAATGTAATGCAAGACTCAAGGGATGCAAATAAAAAATAAGAGCAAAATAGACATGTCAAATAACACACATACTCCCCCAAACTTGAATGACACCGTCCCGGTGGCAAACAAATTCGAGAGAGTTCAAAAACACTAAGGAAAAACAAAGAAAATATGAGTGGTATATACAAGGGAAGGTTGTTGGTACCTCGGGTCTAGTCTCGGCTGGAACTTGAGGATGTTTCAGACGATCTAGATGCTATGGCTTTGCCTTTGGTCGCTGGCTCTTGGAGGGAAAGACGTGTCGGCTGGATGTTGGTTGCTTGAGTCTCACGGATGACAACACCACCGGTGGAAAGCCTCCTCTTCTTCGGTTGGTGAACCTCTTCACTTGCAGCCTGCTTTGGCGAACCCCCTTGAAGCGCATTGACTTTCTTGGCAAGCTTCTTGATGACTTTACTTTGCCACTTGTTGATCTTCCTTTGCATCTCCACAACAACAGAAGCAAAGAACTTTTCTGTCTTGGTCTGCGGCTCCAAATCGATCTTCAAGGAGGACAAAGGCTTCGGGCATCTCATCATCCGTGGCAGGAGACTCTGATCGTGGGTGAGGAGCTTGTTGGATGGCGGCTGTGGCTCCTAGAGGAGCAAAGCACTCCTCTACGCTTGGGAGAAACTCGATGTTCCCAACTCCCAACAGCCCGGTTTCGCGCCTGTTTGGCGGGATACACACCCTCTTCTCATCCTCCGTGACAATGAACAGATATGCAAAGAAGCCTTCAGCTGGCGTGCGTCCCAAGCTGTCCGTGTTCCTTAGGTAAATCTCGTCCATGAAAGCTCTTTCCGGAACAGGAGTGAAGTCTTGAAGCGGTACACCAGCTTGCACGAACAAGGGCATGAGGAAGCCTCCAATATGTGATGAGCTTGCCTTGCATCTCAAGGCATACGCCTTGTATTTCACCAGTGAAGCGGCTAGGATACATCCGTAGTTCACGTCGTCTCCTAATTAGTCTTCCAACGGGTCATCATTCTCATCCGGATCACACACGAGGTGCTTAATGCCCTGGAACAGGAAGCAAAGCTCCGTCTTGGTTACTGTGGGAGCTACTGACCATCTACTGAAGGTGTTGGCAATCAGCTTCAGCGTGTAACGCAGCACCGGACTCCTCATTTTCTTAATCTTTGCAGTATTCGCCTTGTAGTCATCGTCGGCTATGATGTCCCACAGCTCGTTTGCTTGAGTGAAGGAGGGAAACTCAACCTTCGTGGCAGCAGCAGCGAGGCCATAAGCTTGGCAAAGCTCGGGGATTGAGAGGCTGAAGGCTTGACGTTTGATCTTGAACAAGAGGCGACCTTGAGAAGGATTTGGGACGTTAGGATTCTCGTACGCAAACTCCAAAGTGGCAAGGAAGTCAATTGTCACTTCGGGAAAGGTTCGGCAATCCATCTGTGACAAACACCTGAGCCCTATCTTCTGGAGCCCTATCAAAATCCCCCAAGATCCCCATCTTAGACAGTAATCCACTGTCCGCGAACTTAGTTCGTTCGATCTTCAGCCTTTGAAGCCGCTCCTTGTCTCGTTTCTCCGCCTTAGACCATCTGACCCTCTCTTGAACAGCCACTTCTTGACCTTCTCCCTCTTGTGCTGTCTCCTCTCTCGTTCTTTTGGGAGTAATGGTGCCTGAAACAAGATTCTCAAACAAGAGAATGAGCAAGGCAGCGAAAAATCGAGAAAGAGACTAGCAAGAAGGAAAACTTATAACTAATACCCTAGAATTTTGGGGAATTTATAAAAATCCTAGCAAGATAATAGAGAATCATATCTAGAGATATAGTTAAATGTAGAATCTTTCCTAATATCAAGATAGTTTTGAAAATTTTAAACCGCCCTAGCATCTAAAACAATCAAAGCGAATTAAAAGGAAATTTTCTTGAAGATTTTCTCAAAGATTCGAAAATACCTTTGCAAAGATTGAAAGAGTATGCTGTTAGCCTTTAGGAAATAAAATTCACACTCTCTTTTGCTTAAGAACTCGCGAAAACAGAAATGGGAGAGTGTGAGAGAAGTTGAAAATATAAAGGCTAACAATTTTACAAAACCATGGGTAAAAGAAGTGGTTTTCTCACAAAAATTGTGGTCAAGGCACATCATTCATGGTCAAAGATGCTTGCCTTGACCACTTTTTAAATTTAATAACTGGAGGGAAAGTAGAAAAGAGGGTAAAGAAATTGTTACCTCGGCACGAGATCGAGTCCATTTGGTCATAATGGCTTGGATCGAGAGGGTTGCTTGATTTGGGACTCGATTTGGATTCAATCGAGTCTTGGATCGATAGCACCTCTCGTTCCTTGATTTTTGGCATGGTGGCTAAGTCCTCGTGATCGAGCCACGTTCTCAATTCAGGGATCGATTTAGCTTAGATCAAGAGACAGATCAAGTAGACTTCTCGATCTATTTTCGAGGATCGAGTGTCTCGGTCGATTTACACCTCGTTCGCTTATCAAGATGAACGCATCGGTGGGTTGTCCTCTCATGATCGACCGTTCCACTCGATGTTCTACTCGATCTCGTCTAGATCGACGAACTCCTCTCGATTCACTAGCTCGATCTAGCAATGATCGAGCCAGGATGAGTCGATCTAGCACTCGATCTCTAGCTTATACTCGCCCCTTCTTACTCCTTTTGGATCTAAGATCATGGCCTGCAATCCCTCATACCTGTTCCTACACACTCAAAAGATAAAAACATAAAACTGAAAGAGAAAGAAAGCATAAATATATACAGGATAGACATGGGAATGCCTCCCAAGTGCGCTTTCTTTAACGTCTTTAGCTAGACTTTACTTGGTTTAGGCAGATGGTGGGTCTTGGAGAAGCATTGATGTGCTCTCCTTGTTGAATGCGCTGACCATGTGTGGCTTCACTCTATGTCCATTGACTGTGAATGCATTCCCACTCTTGCCTACCAACATAACAGCTCCATAAGGCAATACCTCTTTGATCTCAAAAGGTCTGCACCATCGTGACTTCAGCTTTCTTGGAAAGAGCTTCAGCTTAGAGTTGTAGAGCAATACCAAGCTACCTTCCTTAAGCTCTTTGCGAACCAACTTCTTATCGTGAACAGCCTTAGTCTGCTCCTTGTAGATCTTAGCACCGTCATATACCTCCAGCCGTAGCTCATCAAGCTCGTGTAGCTGAATCAAACGCTTCTCTTGAGCTGACTTAAGGTTGTAGTTGAGCTGCTTCACTGCCCACAATGCCCTATGCTCCAACTCGACGGGAAGATGACAAGCCTTGCCGTATAGAAGAGTGAAAGGAGTAGTACCAATGGGCATCTTGAAAGCGATCCGGTAAGTCCACAAAGCGTCGTCTAGCTTGGCTGCCCAATCCTTCCGAGTAGTACCCACTGTCCTCTCAAGTATTGCCGTGATCTGTCGGTTGGAGACCTCCACTTGCCCGCTCGTTTGAGGATGATACGGTGTAGCTACCTTGTGCTTCACGCCATACTTCCTTATAAGGCTTTCAAATACCTTGTGGATGAAATGGCTACCACCGTCGCTGATTACAACCTTGGGGACTCCAAACGGTGGGAATATGATGGTTTTGAAAAGCTTTATCACCACCTTTGCATCGTTTGTTGGGGAAGCTATAGCCTCGACCCACTTAGACACATAGTCTACAGCCACCAAAATGAACTTGTTGCCGTAAGAAAAAGGGAAAGGCCCCATGAAATCTATGCCCCATGCGTCAAACACGTCTACCTCAAAGATAGGAACCTGAGGCATCTCGTTCCTCTTCGTGATGTTCCTGCTCGTTGACAAGCTTCACAACTTTTCACAAACTCATGGGCGTCTTTGAAGATAGACGGCCACCAGAAACCGGCTTGTAAGACCTTTGTAGCGGTCTTGAATGAAGCAAAGTGTCCGCCGTATGAAGAGCCATGGCAGTGAAAGAGAATGTCCTTATCTTCTTCTTTTGTTACACACCTCCTGTATAAACTGTCCACTCCCCTCTTGTACAAGTAAGGCTCGTCCCAAAAGTAGTGGCTTACGTCTCTCATAAACTTCTTCTTGTGGTAGTTGTCAAGATGAGAAGGCTCCTCTCCACACGCTAAGAAATTCACAATATCAGCATACCAAGGAAGATCCTCTTCTTTAAAGCTCAAAACCTCTTCAAACTGCCCTTCTAGCCTTCCACAAACAGCCGTAGTGATCATCATGAGTTGTTCTTCTGGAAGCGAATCATCTAAGGGCAAAGACTCATTGATTCTCATCCTAGAGAGGTGATCAAAAACACCGTTCTCTATCCCTTTCTTGTCCTTGATCTCCATGTCAAACTCCTGAAGAAGAAGTATCCATCTCAAGAGCCTTGGCTTAGTGTCCTTCTTGGAATAGATGTATCTAAGCGCCGCGTGATCCGTGTAGACGATGGCTTTGGAACCTACGAGGTATGACCTGAACTTCTCAAAGGCGAATACAACGGTAGAGTCCAGTCCGGTGCTTGTCCTATAGGCGCGGATACTAGAGCTACCTTGATGGTCACGAAAGCATGAAGACAATCCTCATCAAACACAAAGTCAGCTTCCTTACACAACAGTCGTGTGAGAGGGCATGCAATCTTGGAGAAATCTTTGATGAAGCGCCTGTAGAAGCCAGCATGGCCTAGGAAACTCCTCACTCCTTTGACATTAACCGGCGGCTCAAGACTCATCATGACCTCAACCTTGGCTTTATCAACCTCTATGCCTTTCTCTGATATCTTGTGGCCAAGAACGATCCCTTCCTTCACCATGAAGTGACACTTCTTCCAGTTAAGCACAAGATTCGTCTCTTCACAACGCTTTAGTACCTTGCAAAGATTCAACAACAACGCAGAAAAAGACGCACCATATACAGAGAAGTCATCCATAAACACTTCTACCATTTCTTCAATTAGATCAGAGAAGATCGACATCATACACCGCTGAAACGTAGCCGTTGCGTTACACAACCCGAATGGCATCCTTCGATATGCAAAGGTGCCATAAGGGCATGTAAAGGTCGTCTTCTCTTGATCGTTTGGATGGATTGGTATTTGAAAGAATCCACTATACCCATCAAGAAAGCAATAGTAAGGATGATTGGCAAGCCCCTCAAGCATTTGATCAATAAAAGGTAAGGGAAAATGATCCTTTCTAGTAGCAAGATTAAGCTTCCTATCGTCAATACACATGCGGTGTCCTGTAATAGTCCTAGTAGGTATAAGCTCATCTTTATCATTCTTAATGACCGTGATCCCTCCCTTCTTAGGCACCACGTGTACGGGAAAAACCCACGTGCTGTCCCTTATGGGATAGATCACGTCAGCCTCTAACAGGTTAAGAATTTCTTTCTTAACAACCTCTTTTAAATTCAGATTCAAACGCCTTTGGTGTTCTATAGAAGAGGCGTTCTCATTAACCAAGTGAATCCTATGAGTGCAAAGCATTGGTGAAAGGCCCTTGATGTCACTTAGAGAGTACCCAATGGCCTTCATATACTTTCTCAGCTCATTTAGGAGCTAGTGCAACTCATCATCACTTAAGTTCTCATTCACAATCACGGGATAGGTTTCATTAGGCCCTAAGAAAGCATACCTTAGCCCTTTTGGGAGCTCCTTAAGGTCCACCTTTGGGGCTAGTAGCTCGCTCCAGTCCTCCTCGTGGCTCTTGTTGACGTTTCCATCCTCAGTAACCTCCTTGGAACCCGAGACATGATCCAAGAGACTGCTTTCTTGAACCATTGTCCCCTCCGAGATTGAGTCTTCCAGTTGATCTTGCTCTCGTTCTGGTCCGGATCGAGTAATTTCACTCGATTCTCCTACTCAATTTAATTGGGATCGAGCAGGAGATCGAGTCCCCATATCGATCTGTGATCTAATCGATTGACTTTCCTCGATCTTTCCTTCGAATTATTTTCTAGATCGACTGCTCTCAGGTCGATCACTCACTCGATTCAGATGGGATCGAGTAGTGGATCGAGCGTCTGAGTCGTTCTCTTCTCTGGATCGACGAGTATCCTCGATCTTCTTGTCGATTGCTAACTTGGAACGAGTGATCTTCTCGATTGCCTGAGCTATCTCTAGTCATCCGCCTTCATCTTCTAGCACAACTTTCCTGGAATCAAGTAGATTAACGTACTCCTGAGCCCTCTGATCCATGAAACTGTACTCTTCTGGCTCCTTAGTCAATGGCAGCTTCAAGTGATCCTCTTGTGCAAGCTCCTCTAGCAGTTCATCCGCCAAAGCATCCAACGTCTCTATGTAGAAAGCTTGCCCTTCTATGGTGGGCTTCTTCAGGACCTCGTTGATATCAAAATCCAGCCTTATATCCTTACCCAAGTGTAGAGCTATTTTCCTATTCTTGACATCGATGATTGCTCTGGCGGTTGCAAGGAATGGCCTTCCAAGAATGAGCGGATCCTTAGGCTCTTCATCCATTTCAAGCACAACGAAGTCCGTAGGCACATTTACACCGCTGACCCTCACTGGTAAGTCCTCAAGCAAACCCACGGGTAGCCTCACGCTTCAGTCAGCTAGCACCAAGGAGATTCTACAATCTTTGAATCCCCTGAATCCTAATTTCTTTGCTATAGAATGAGGCATCAGATTTATACTAGCTCCCAAATCGCAAAGGCAACTCTTGAACTCCAAAGGACCTAAAGCGCAAGGTATAGTGAAGCTTCCAGGATCTCCCAACTTCTTGGGAACTATCTCCTTGTGTATTACGGCGCTACAATCCTCACTAAGAACCAGCACTTCCTTGCTTTCCTTATTTTTCTTTGCAAGCGTGTCTTTGAAAATTTTTGTACATTTAGGCATCATGGCAAGGCAATCCACGAGAGGTAGCTTTATCTCTACGTCCCTTATATGCTTCTCAAACAAGAGCCTATGCTTCTCTATAAGTTGTTTCTTGAAACGACCAGGAAAAGGGAGCTTAGGAACATAAGGCGGGGGTATGTACTCATCCTTCTCCTCGGTTGCTTTCTCCACTTGCTTCTTTACAGCTGCTTCTTTCCCTTTTATTGGCCTCTCTATCCACACGATGTGGAAGTTAATCTCATCATCAGCCGACGGCTCATCCTCCCCCTCTTGAACCACAATGTCCTCATTGGAAGCGCTTTGCCACTTCTTAGTGTAATGGCGTTGGCGTATTCCTTGGGGTTCTGCTCACACTTGCCAGGTAAGCTATTCTGACCACTTGTAGTTGCCTTACCCTTCTCTAACTGCTTAATCTGTTTAGATTTATGATCTGAGTAGAGACATCAGTGAGAGAGGAGTCTAAGCGGTTGTTCATCTCGACGAACTTCTGGTTTGTTGAAGCTTGCCCTTGAAGCAACTGCTGAAACATGGCTTGTACAGGATCAACTTGCTGCGGTTGCATTTGTTGTTGAGGAACAAAGCCTGGAGGATACATAGGAGTATAAGGTTTGTTTCCTTGCTGCTGTTACTGTCCTTGAAAGTTACCTTGGCGCTGACCTTGAAAACCACCACTCGGCTGAAAACCTTTGTTGTAGGGCACGAAAGGCTTTACTTGTTGAGCAGGGTACACTTGATCTTTGGGGTTTTCCACATTGGTGCTTCTATAGGAGAGATTGTTGTTCTGCTGATACCCTTGTGAATAACCTTGAGGTTTGTAGCTGTTCTGACCCGCCACCCAATTGGCTTCTTCTTTACTCAACTCAAGCTCCTCTAAGGTCTCATCCGCTTCACCAACAAAGTGAACATGCTTCTGGTTAGCCAGCACCAGCTTGTCAATCATCTCATGCAAGGACTTAAGCTCTTTCTTGTGAGACTCTAGCTCAGAACCTCTCGGTGCACGGTCGTAGTCTTCAGCGTAGTTGCCGTCACTCAACGCCAAGTTCTCTATCAGCTCCATACCATCTTCCACTTCTTGACCAAGGAAATTTCCCTTACTAGCCGTATCAAGTAGCAAGCGTATCTTTGGTGAAGCTCCGCGGTATATTGTGCTTAGGAGAGTCTCTTCACTGAAGCCGTGGTGAGGACACTGAATTGTGTAGTCCTTGAACCGCTCAATGGCTTCATTGAATGTCTCATTGTTCCTTTGACTGAAGCCGCTGATCTCACTTCTCAACCTTGCTGTTCTGGTGCTAGAGAAGAACTTTGAGAGGAACGCCTTCTTACACTCAGCCCAAGATGTAAAGGTGCCTTGTGGAAGGGTCTTCTCCCAATGTCTAGCCTTGTCTCCAAGAGAAAATGGTAAGAGACGCAGCTTGAAAGCATCTTCGGATATGCCATTAATCTTGATCATCCCACACACTTGCTCAAAGTTGTCAAGATGCTCCAAGGGATCTTCCATTGCTAACCCATGGAATTTATTGTTTTGCACCATTGAGACGAAACCTGGCTTAATCTCGAAGTTGTTGTTCTGTACAGGAGGAGGGGTGATCCCAAACCAATTATGATGAGTGTTGGGAGCATCTCCCGCTCCAATGATCCGTGGGGGTCTAGCTGCGTGGTAGGGGTTTCCATTACCCCTTCCCACTGCCCCATGAGCTGGAGGAGGTCCCCCTGGATGTTCATGCTCAGCCATCACTTTAAAGTCCACTAAACCTTGCTGAAAAATCTCTTCAAAGGCTCTAGCTTGCTCTCTAACTCTTCTTGATCTTGCGTGTCCAAGCTGATGAATATTGTCCAACGGCGTGAGTAAGTTGTTGTCACTCCTGGAGCGTAGATTCATGTACCTGAAAGACACAAGTGTGAAGGTAGAGAAATCAGTAAACAACTTAAAGTAAAGGCTTAGTCATTACCAAACCCCAAATCTTAATGCTTTATATCCCCTAAGATGGCAACGACGCCATTTGATAACGATGTTTTCCTATGATGCAATGATATGTCAAGATGCAACAGAGAGGTTATCAAAACTCTAATGCACACAGAGATGTAGTATAGTGAGCAAGAGAGGAGTCAATCCACACCTAGGGGTAGCAAGATCACTAAGAATGCAAAGGAATGAGCAAATCTAAGCAGAATATGAAGATGATTGGTAAAATCCCTAAAACTAAATGCAAGTGTCAAATGCAAAGCAAAACAATTTTAAAATACCTGGAAGAGGGTTAAATACCACGAGAACCAAGCGGGATACTTAAAATGCAAAGCTATGAATTACTAAAAATCGACTAGTGGATCAACCACAGGATCGACCACTAGATTGAGCAACAACGATCAATCTCGTCTAAACAGTTCAAACAGAAATGAATCTAATGACCAGGATGCGAACAGATGGCAAGCGAATGATTAACAGAGATGAGAAAATGCTAAAGAAGAGGGTCCAGGGTTGAGGGTCATTTCCAAGGGTTTCAATGGTTCAAGCTTGGTTTGAAAACTTTAGATCTACTCACTTTGTGAGGTTCACTAGGCCTTGAAAACAAAACAAGATCCATCCATGTCTTGTGGTATGGATCACTCCTTCATTCTCTTCTCCAAACCCATGGCGTTTGGTGGAAAAAGAGATTGAAGGGCATAAAACATAGATTTCAAACACACGGCCTAACTAATCCCCTAAACAACCATGGCGTATGGGAAATGAAGGATTAGCCTCTAGGATTTGACTTCTCCAGGACATATGAATCCTGTCAAGGTAAGATATCCCTCTGATCATAGAGATCTTGGCGTGAGAGTCTCTAAGCCTTAAGTGCTCAAATCCTAGAAGAGAAGGCGATGAAGTACAAGAAAACACCAAGCTTTAAACCTTTTCAACCCCTTTGAATCCTCTCAACACAGAAACCCTAATGAAACTACTCACTATTCATAAAGGAAACCGAACAAAACGCAATAGTTGATTGACTAAACATGAAAAAACGATTGATTAAAAGCAAAGATCCAATATTCAAAACATAAAAGCAAGAAAAACTTCAATGTCTACAATGGCGCAATCGCCTAAGCAAAGAGATAACAAGGAAAAAGACATATGAAGGTTGGGAAAAGTAGTCGCCTTCTTTAGCCAAAATTGGCTAAAGGCGTGTACTGGTCCCCCCTTCGCTAGCGTCCAAGAACAGGCTAGACAGATAAGGTAAGTCTGGGATCGGGCAGGAGACTCGATCTGGCTCTCGATCTTCTGCTTGGATCGGGTAACTTTGCTCAATCACTGAGTCGATCTCGTCTGGATCGGGTGGGAGACTCGATCTAGTTCTCAATTTGCATGGCGTCATTTACGTCCGTACTTCAGATTGATCTCCTATTTTGATCTCGGTCTCGATCCGTTCCCTTGCATCGGCTTCATCACTCGATCTTCTGGTCGATCTCATCTAGATCTACCTGCCTTGCTCGATCTGCTACTCGATCTCGAGTCCTTAGCATGCAATCCTGATTTCTCCAAGTGTCCTCGAACTTCCGCACGAGCCTTAGCATGTCCACGAATCCTCCATAGCTCCAAAGTAGCCGAAAGCAACCTGAATGCGATGCATAATGCAAGAAACATGCAAATGCTGGTGCAAAAGTGCTCTAGGACCTAAAGTGATGCAAACTAGCCTAATGTGCAAGGTAAATGCATGTGAAACTATCTTATATGTATGCAAAACACATGAAATATACAGCAATATCAATATTCTGGTCGATCTCGTCTAGATCGACCTGCCTTGCTCGATCCGCTGCTCGATCTCAGGTCCTTTGCATGCGTGGCTGAGTTTTCCAAGTTTCCACAAGCTTCCTCTCGATCCAATGCACGTCCACGCAACCTCCACAACTCCAGTGTGTCTCAAACAACTTGATAATGATGCAAAAATGCAGAAAATATGCAAATTGCGAATGCAAAGTGATCTAGGACCTAAACTGCAACAAATGGTAGAAACTAGCCCATAATGCAAGATGAATGCATGAAAACTAGCTCTAAATGCATGCTACATATGCAAAATATATGGTATTATCAACTCCGCCAAACTTGCCTTCTGCTTGCCCTCAAGCAAACAAAATTCAAGAGAGGAAAAGAGGTTTTAAAAACGGGGGCTCAAATTCCTTACAAAAGTGTTTTTCAAATGAATCAATTCAATGGTCCTAGTTCTTAATCCTAAGATGCAATGCACACACTCATACTCCATAGAACTTAGCCATATTCATCACATATTGAATCTCAAATCATGACTCTCATATCCCAAACAATCCAAGAATCCTAACCTTTAACATTTATTAAGCTCAAAACCGTGAATCACACTTATGCACTTTAAAACCGTATACATTTGGCTTAGGGACAAGGTTATGAGATAAAAATGATCTTATTTATAAGAGTGATTCAAACAATGGGTTATCTCAAAGAATGGTTGAACTTATGCATAATGCTAAAGGTAAAGACAATTGATGCATACATGACTAGACTCTCATCTACCGATATACACTAACAATGATCCTAGAACCCTCTCTCATTTTTCTTTTCTTTTTAAGCTCACTCAACCACCTAAAGACTACCCTTATCAACAAGGCAAATCTCCTAGCAAAACCCCAAATAAACACATCACTTTAAAACCTATTTGGCTAGTGGTAAGGCTATAAACATACTTAGCTCTTTTCTTTTTACTTTGATAGCTCTCTACTCATTTTTTTTCTTTTCTTTTTAAGCATTTGGCCTTGTGGCTCTTTTCTTTTTGAGAGCTACCTACTTTTAAAACTAGAGCTTTCATTTTAACACAAAGCCTTCCACTTAAAACCATTAAACCCTTTTATTCAACTTCCAAACTTCAAACTCTTTAAACCGAAACAAAACAAATTAACTCCCATGAATACCCGCCCTATCCTAAGCCTAAAACTAGCTTCAAAAATCAAGCTAGCATCAATATGAAAGCCTAATCATGTCACCTAAACCTAACATTTTATGCTAAGTCCAACCGAAAAGAGGACTCACAAAGATTTATCAGACTAGAACATTGGCTTGAAAGGAGGGTAGGGTAAAGGTGGGGAGGTCTATTTAAGCTTACAAGAGAGTGGTGAAAGGAAGAAGAAAGTCTAAATATGTATAAGTGATCCATGTATCCTTTTTCAAATGCATAAGTATGATAATTAAAAGTTCAAACTAAGGTTCTCACTTAGTAGGAAAGGATTCAGTTTATGAATGTTCAACTTAAGCCACGAAAATCAAAACAAATGATCGAAATATGGTTAGAGCTTACTTTCAAAGTATGTACAATGCATCAAAGAACTACTAATTAGGACCTTGAAACAATTCATGAGCTTAAAACACTTTTCAAGAAAAACTTTTGCCCCGTATGTAAATGCAATCAACCTAAATGATTAAAATTCTAGACTCAGTCCTAAAATGTTTAACAGTTCAAATGCAAGCTATTTAACAGTTCAAATGCAAGCTATTTAACAGTTCAAATGCAAGCTACATGAATTTTTTTTAGAAAATTTTTAAAATTTTTATCATTTTTTTTTGTATTTTCTATGCCTTGCATAATGCATGATGACTCAAGGGATGATAACACAAAATAAGATCAAAGAAAACATGTCAAATAACACACACACTCTCCCAAACTTGAATGACATCGTCTCAGTGGCAAACAAAGTCTAGAGGAGTCAAAACACAAAGCAAAAAAATGAAAAGGATGCTTGGTATTTACAATGGTTTGGTTGTTGGTACCTTTGAGCTAAGTAAGGCTGGAGCTTGAGGTTGCTCCAGACGTCTTGCTCTTCTTAGGAGTGTCGTGGCTGGTCTCCTTGCCCTTATCCTTGCTCGTGCTTTCATGAAGAGAGAGGCGTGCAGCTTGGTTTGTTCCTTGGGGCTCACAGATCTCAATCCCTCCGGTTGATCTCCTCCTCTCATCTGGCTGCTGCATCTCCTTATTCGAAGACTTCTTAGGTGGGCTTCCTTGCAAGACCTTGATCTTCTTGGCAAGCTTCTTAATCATCTTGCTCTGCCACTTGTTCACCTTTCGCTGCATCTCCACAACAGAAGCAAGAAACTTCTCCGCCTTTGTCCTTGACTCGTAGTCAAGCTTAGGAAGGTCGAAGCTCGCGGGCATCTCCGTATCTGAGGGAGGTGACATGCATTGCCGTAAAGGAGAGTGAAGGGAGTGGTACCAATAGGAGTCTTGAAGGCGGTTCTATACGCCCAAAGAGCATCGTCTAGCTTACTTGCCCAATCCTTCCGAGTTGCTCCTATTGTCCTCTCTAAGAAAGCCTTGATCTGTCTATTAGAGACCTCTACTTGCCCACTAATTTGTGAGTGGTAAGGTGTGGCTACCTTGTGCTTCACTCCATACTTCTTCAAGAGTCCCTCAAACACTTTGTTGATGAAGTGGCTGCCCCCATTGCTGATCACTACCTTGGGAACTCCAAACCGTGGGAAGATGATGGTCTTGAAGAGCTTAACCACCACCCTTGAGTCATTAGTTGGGGAAGCTATAGCCTCAACCCACTTAGAAACGTAGTAAACAGTCACCAAGATGAATTTGTTGTCGTAAGAAGATGGGAACGGACCCATAAAGTCAATCCCCCAAGCATCAAAAACATCAACTTCAAAGATTAGCACATTAGGCATTTCATTCCTCTTTGTGGTGTTCCCTGCCCTTTGACATGCTTCAGAAGACTTAACAAACTTATGAGCATCTTTGAATAGCAATGGCCACAAAAACCCGGCTTGTAAGACCTTTGTAGCAGTCTTGAAAGATGCGAAATGCCCTCCGTAGGATGAACCGTGACAATGAAGGAGAATGTCTTTAGCTTCTTCTCTTGTTACACACCTTCTGTAAAGGCTGTCTACTCCCCTCTAGTACAGGTAAGGCTCATCCCGAAAGTATTGAGAGACATCTCCTCATGAACTTCTTCTTGTGGTAGTGGTCAAGATGAGTAAGTTCCTCTCCACAAGCTAAGAAGTTGACTATATCAGCATACCAAGGCAGGTTCTCTTCCCTCAAACTCAAAACTTCTTCAAACTGACCTTCTAACCATGTGCATACCACTGTGTTGATCATCATGAGCTGCTCCTCAGGAAGTGAATCATCCAAGGGTAAGGCTTCATTCACTCTCATCGTAGAAAGGTGATCAGCAACACCATTCTCTATCCCCTTCTTGTCTTTTATCCCCATATCAAACTCTTGTAGAAGAAGAATCCACCTTAAGAGCCTCGGCTTGGTATCCTTCTTAGAGTAGATATACCTTGATCCGTGTATACAACAACCTTAGAGCCCACCAAGTATGATCTGAACTTCTCAAAAGCAAACAACACGGCCAGCAGCTCCTTCTCGGTTGTAGCATACCTCACTTGTGTGTCATCCAAGGTACGACCGGTGTAGTAGATAACATGCAACCTCTTGTCTTTCCTCTGCCCCATAACTGCTCCCACGGCGTAGTCACTCGCGTCGCACATGATCTCGAAGGGTAAGCTCCAATCTGGTGCTTGTACTATAGGTGCCGTGACAAGAGCCTCCTTGATGGTATTGAAAGCGTGAAGACACTCCTCATCAAAAACAAACTCAGCTTCTTTGCATAACAGCCGTGTAAAAGGCCGTGCTATCTTGGACAAGTCCTTTATGAATCTCCTATAGAAGCCAGCATATTATCCCCTTAACATTAACCGGCGGCACAAGACTCATCATGACCTCAATCTTTGCTTTGTCAATCTCTATCCCTTGCTCAGAAATCTTGTCACCGAGTACAATCCCTTCTTTCACCATGAAGTGACACTTTTCCCAGTTCAGCACCAAGTTTGTGTCCTCACATCTCTTGAGTACCTTGCAAAGATTTGACAAACAAGCAGAAAAGGACGCACCATACACGGAAAAATCATCCATAAAAACTTCTACCATCTCCTCTATAAGATCAGTGAAGATAGACATCATGCACCTTTGAAAGGTTTCTGGTGCATTACATAACCCAAAAGGTATCCTTCGATATGCGAAGGTACCATAAGGGCATGTGAAAGTCATCTTCTCTTGATCGTTAGGATGAATTGGTATTTGAAAGAATCCACTATAACCATCAAGAAAGCAGTAATACAGGTGATTAGCTAATCTTTCAAGCATCTGATCAATAAAGGGAAGAGGAAAATGATCCTTTCTAGTAGCTGAGTTAAGCTTCCTATAATCAATACACATTCTATGTCCAGTTATGGTTCTTGTAGGAATCAACTCATCTTTTTCATTCTTAATGACTGTGATACCCCCTTTCTTTGGTACCACATGGACCGGAGAGACCCATGTGCTATCACTGATAGGGTATATCACGTCAGCCTCTAACAATTTCAAGATCTCTTTCTTCACTACTTCTTTCAAATTCGGGTTTAAGCGTCCTTGATGTTCAATAGAAGAAGTGTTTTCATTCTTTAAGTGAATCATGTGAGTACAAAGCATTGGTGAAAGGCCCTTGATGTCACTTAGCGAGTACCCAATGGCCTTTCTATACTTTTTCAACTCCTTAAGGAGTGAGTTTAACTCATCATCACTCAGATTTTCATTCACAATGACGGGATAAGTGTCATTAGATCCCAAGAAAGCGTATCTTAGCCCATGAGGAGCTCCTTTAGGTCAACCTTTGGGGCTAACAGCTCGCTCCAGTCCTCCTCGTGGCTTGTGTTGATGTTGCCATCCTCATTAGCCTCTTTTGAACCCGCGTCATGAGCCTTCAGGCTGCCATCTTGAACCATTGTCTCCTCTGAGATCGAGTCATCCAGTCGATTTTCCACTCGTTCTGTTCTGGATCGATTGCACTCATATCGATCTCTTGCTCGATTTGATGTGGATCGAGCAGTGGATCGATTCACTGAGTCGTTCTCTGAACTTATTGAGTTGCTTCTCTCGATCTCCTCATTTATTTCTTGACCGGATAGACCAACCTCCTCGATCTTCTTGTCGATCTTTGTCTTAGATCGAGTGAAGTCCTCGTTTTCCTGATCGATCTATAGGCATCTGCCTTCATCTTCTTTCACAACCTTGCGAGAATCAAGGATGTGAACGTATTCTTGAGTCTGCTCACTTAGGAAACCAAACTCTCCACACTCCTTTGTCAAGGCCAGCTGCAAGTGATCTTCCTATGCCAGCTCCTCAAGCAACTCATCAGCAAGAGCGTCTAGGGTGTCAATGTAGAAAGCTTGTCCTCCAATGGTTGGCTTCTTCAAGACTTCATTGATATCAATGTCTAGCTTGATGTCCTTGCCCAAGTGTAGAGAGATCTTTCCATTCTTCACGTCAATGATGGATCCAGCGGTTGCAAGAAACGGTCTTCCAAGGATTAGAGGATCCTTTGGCTCCTCATCCATCTCTAGAACAACAAAGTCGGTTGGCACGTTAACTCCACTGATCCTCACGGGCAAGTCTTCAAGCATACCCACAGGAAGCCTTATACTTCTATCAGCGAGCACGAGAGAGATTCTACACTCTTTGAACTTGGTAAAACCGAGCTTCTTTGCAGTGGAATTGAGCATAAGATTGATGCTTGCTCCTAAATCGCATAAACAGCTTGTAAACTTCAAGGGACCAAGAGCACAAGGAATGGTGAATGATCCTGGATCTCCAAACTTCTTTGGAACTATCTCTTTGTGAATGATGCCGCTGTACTCTTCACTAAGCACCAAAACCTCTTCACTCTCCTTGCTCTTCTTAGTTAGAGTACACTGGAAGAACTTAGCAAATTTAGGCATCATGGCCAAACAATCAACTTAGGGCAGCTTGATCTCAACATCTTTCAAATGCTTCTCAAACACTGCTATATGCTTCTCAAGCAGCTGTTTCTTGAACCGTCCAGGGAAAGGAAGCTTCGGTTTGTATGGTAGAGGAACAAATGCATCTTTCTCTTTGCTCGCCTCCACTACTTTCTTCTCTACAACGGCTTCCTTGCCTTTCCTTGGTCTTTCAATCCACACATTGTCAAAGGTAATCTTCTCATCATTTGAAAGCTTACCCTCCCCCTCTTGAACAACAATATCCTCATTGTCTTTAGGTGCAACTCTCGGTGGTAGCTCTTTCCCGCTTCTCAAAGTAATAGCGTTTGCATACTCCTTGGGGTTTTGCTCACACTTGCCCGGTAAGCTGCCTTGACTGCTTGAACTAGCTTTGCCTTTCTCTAGCTGCTTGATCTTGTAGTTCAGATTGGTGATCTGTGTAGAGACGTCAGTAAGAGAAGAGTCTAGCCGGTTTTTCATCTCAACAAACTTCTGATTTGTAGAAGCTTGGCCTTGAAGCAACTGTTAGAACATTGCTTGAACCGGATCCTGAGGTGGGGGTTGCATTTGTTGCTGCTGTGGAACGAAACCAGGAGGAATCATAGAAGTGTAGCATTTGTTGCCTTGCTGTTGCTGCTGTAAATTGTCTTGCCTCTGACCTTGGTACCCACTGTTTTGTTGAAAGCCCATGTTGTAAGGTACAAAAGGCTTTGCTTGTTGAGGGGGGTACACCTGATCCTTTGGATTCTCAATGTTGGTGCTCCTATATGAGAGATTGTTGTTGGCTTGGTATCCTTGTGAATAGCCCTGAGGCTTGTTGTAGTTCTGACCAGCAACCCAATTAGCTTCTTCTTGGCTCAGCTCTAATTCCTCTAAGACATCTTCGGCTTCTCCCACGAAATGTACTTGCTTCTGATTTGCAAGCACTAGCTTGTCTATCTTATCATGGAGAGATTTGAGCTCCTTCTTGTGTGACTCAAGGTCGGAACCTCTAGGTGCACGGTCTTAGTCCTCGATGTAGTTCCCATCACTCAAAGCAAAGTTCTCTATAAGCTCCATACCATTTTCCACTTCTTGACCAAGAAAGTTATCCTTGCTTGCCGTATCA
This sequence comes from Thlaspi arvense, assembly GCA_911865555.2. Lineage (NCBI taxonomy): Eukaryota > Viridiplantae > Streptophyta > Magnoliopsida > Brassicales > Brassicaceae > Thlaspi > Thlaspi arvense. Next base: position 22,699,075 of record OU466860.2, read on the forward strand.
AGCAACATTCTGATCTTGGGTAATGCTCCTCCGTATATTGTGCGCAAGAGAGTCTCTTCACTAAAGCCGTGGTGAGGACACTGAATGGTATATTCCTTGAACCGCTCCATAGCTTCACTGAATGTCTTGTTCTGTCTTTGAGTGAATCCGCTAATCTCACTTCGCAGCCTAGCTGTTCTTGTGCTCGAGAAAAACTTTGAGAGGAACGCCTTCTTGCAATCAGCCCAAGAAGTAATGGTGCCTTGTCGAAGGGTCTTCTCCCAATGTCTAGCCTTATCTCCAAGAGAAAATGGAAAGAGTCTAAGCTTAAAATCATCTTCAGAGATCCCATTGATCTTTATCATTCCACATAGTTGCTCTAAGTTGTCAAGATGCTCCAAAGGGTCTTCCATAGCCAGCCCGTGGAACTTATTGTTCTGAACCATAGAGACAAAGCCAGGCTTTATCTCAAAGTTGTTGTTTTGGACTAGTGGAGGAGTGATCCCAAAGCGGTTGTGATGTGTATTTGGAGCATCTCTAGCACCAATGATCCGTGGTGGTCTAGCTGCGTGGTTGGGGTTTCCATTGCCCCTTCCAACAGCACCGTGAGCTGGTGGAGGTCCCTCAAGATGTTCTTGCTCAGCCACTCTTGCAAAGTCTACTGTACCAGCTTGCACAATCTCATCAAAGGCTTGAGCTTGCTCTCTTGCTCTTCTTGAGCTTGATAGGGCTCAGGTTTTACCCAAATAAAACTACTGCAAGTGCACAGCAAAAGCAGTTGTAGTACAAGGGGTATCGAATCCCAAGGGAGTAATGCAAACTACACTATCGAATTGTAGATTCGGATTATGCTAAGCAGGATATAATGTATGTAATGCGAATTAACAAATAAAAGTAAGCAACAATTTTTGGCAGATGATCTAAGTTTCAGAAGACTAAAAGCGCTAAGTCAGGGCAGTTCGCAGGTTGAATCCAAGAATGTAGTATGCAGGAAATCAGGAATGATTAAGAACCATTTTAAACATGAATCACTAATGTATAACTAATCAATTATCATTGCAAAAGTTATCTATGCCTAAATCACAGAGTTTCAAATCTAAGCATGCAGGAATGATCAGATTCAATTGTTTACAAAACTCCTAAGCCAAATCTCTTTGCGTTAAGTTGTTTTTCTCATCAAATACTAGTTCAGGTTATGAATAATGCTCTCACATATATTTAACAACCTAAGAGTTTCGGATTCCTAGATGTTGTTTCTCATAAATTCGATTTTAAAGCAAGCAGAGATGAAAAACCAAAAGATATTCCTAACAATCTCTTCATCAACCCTTGAAAAATTCGATGTTTCTCACAATCTCTTCATCAACCCTTGAAAAATCCCTAACTTAACTAGCAGATTACTCAGACATGATTATGGGATCACAAAACATAACTGAATAATATTGCATTAAGAGAAAGAGTAAAAGAATAAGGGGGTTCGAAATCTTCTCAAAGGAGTACGGGATTTATCTCTCCAAAAAGCTCTGAATAAATTTCTCTCTAAGCTCTCTGAATTCTCAAAAACTAAGATAATCACCAACAATGGCTGAAAAACCTAATAAATGGAGGCTAAACACGATATGGGGTCTTCTTGTAAATAATGGAACTTCTGAGCCAATTCTGCAATTCTTCTTCACACTTTTAATAAAACAGCCACACTCCTTCCTTGATGGGTGACGAGCGTCACCAAGGGTGGTGGCTTCAACTCAGAATGCTCCAAAAGGTTCCAAAATCTCCAATTATGCTCCAGACATGCTATAACCTGCAAAGACTCTTCTAGGACTCTAAAAAGACCAAAAAGACTCAACAAAAGGACTTATATCATGGTTAAAAACAATAAAAACCATGATATGTCAGATCTTGCGTGTCCGAATTGGTGAATATTGTCCAGGGGTTTAAGTAGGTTGTTGTCACCCCTAGACCTCAGATTCATGTACCTCAAAACACAAGGATGAAGCCAGAGAAATCAGTAACCAAAGTAAATGTAAAGGTTTAGTCTTTACAAAGCTCCAAATCCTAATGCTTTCTTACAAACCCAAGTTGGCAACAGCGCCATTTGATAGACAGATTGTTTGCAAGTCTAAATATCAAAACCTGAACCACTGTTAACAATGTAGTATAGCAGTAAAGGAGATCAATCCAGCCTCGGTGAAAAAAGACACTAAGAATGCAAGAACTAAGCAAATCTAAGCAGAATCAGGTAAATAGATGGTAAAATAGATAAAAATTAAATGCAACGACTAAATGAGCAGGAACACTATTTTAAAATCCCTGGAAGAGGGTTAACAACTACTAGAAGAAAACAGAGACTCTAAAATGCAAATCTACTAATTACTAAACATCGAGCACTGAAAAGTGTAAAACAGGACACTTTTAACAACTTAGATGAATGACTTCAAATGATCAAGAAGCAAGCTTTATGACAAGAGAATGATAAACAAAGGATTTAAAATGCTAAAAGGAGGGTTCAAGGTCGAGGGTCATGTTCAAAGGAGTTCAAAGGTTCAAGCTTTGGTTTAGAAACACATAGATCTACTCATTTGATGAGCTTTCCCTAAGCCACGAGAATCTTAAACTAGGATCATCCATGGCATGTGGTATGACCCCTTTCTTTGACCCTTCCTCCTAACATATGGTGTGTAGTGGAAAGATGGGTCAAAGAGCATTAAACAAAGATCTCAAATGTTGGCTTAACTAACCCCCTCTACATCCATGGCGTTTGGGAGAGGATAGATTAGTTTCTAGGATTTGGTTTTCAAGGATCTCTGAATCCAGTCAAGGTAAGAAAGCCCTGGAATCATAGAGATCTTTTCCAAGACTCTCTAAGCGTTAAGACCCTAAATCCTAGAAGATAATAGTTTAAGAACAAGAAAAACTCCCAAAAGCTTAAACCTTTAAACCCTTAATTTGCCCCAACCTTAAACCCAAAAGAAATCTACTTACTACTCATATTTGAAACCGATTGAAATGCAAGGGAAAGAAAACTAAACATAAAAAGCAAAGCGATTAAAGAAAAAGACTTAATACTGAAAAGATTCAAGGTTCAAAACATGAAAAACTTCAGGAACATAACAATGGCAGAAAATCGCCTAAAGAAAAGCTGGAAAAATATAAGACTAAGAGTGTGTGTCCAAAGTGATCGCCGCCCTTTGCCCAAAATAGCCAAACAGCCCTACTGATCCCCTCACTACGCTCCAAAAATGAGCTGGCCGGATAAGGTCCTAGAGATCGATCTCGAGATCGATCAGCTCACTCGATCTTCTCCATGGATCGCCTTCTTTTGCTCGATCTTCAAGTCAATTTTTTTGGATGGATTGAACACTTCCTTTGATCTTCAACTCGATCTTTGGATGATCGAGTCGTGGTCTCGATCTGGCTCTCGTTTTGCATGGCGTCATCCACGTCCGTAGTCACGATCGATCTCCTCTCTCGATCTTTGTCTCGATCCTCCTCCTTGAAACGACTTGAGTCACTCGATCTTTTAGTCGATCTCGTCTAGATCGACCTGCCTTGCTCGATCCGCTGCTTGATCTCGGGTCCTTTGCATGCATCGCTGAGTTCTCCAAGTGTCCACAAGCTTCCTCTCGATCCAATGCACGTCCACCCAACCTCCACAACTCCAGTGTGTCTCAAACAACCTAATAATGATGCAAAAATGCAAAAAATATGCAAATTGCGAATGCAAGGTGATCTAGGACCTAAAGTGCAACAAATGGTAGAAACTAGCCTATAATGCAAGATTAATGCATGAAAACTAGCTCTAAATGCATGCTAACTATGCAAAATATATGGTAATATCAGAGTGACTAGGAAGGATTGGGCAAGCAAGCTTGATGATGCTCTATGGGCATCTAGAACGGCCTTCAAGACTCCTATTGGTACCACGCCTTTCAACCTCCTCTATGGTAAGGCTTGTCACCTCCCTGTGGAGTTAGAGCACAGAGCACTTTGGGCTGTGAAGCAAGTGAACTTCAGTCTCAAGACGGCACAAGAAAGAAGGTTGGTGCAACTCCATGAGCTTGATGAGTTAAGGCTGGACGCTTATGAGAGCGCCAAGATCTACAAAGAAAGGACCAAGGCGGTTCATGACAAGAAGCTGGTGCTTAAGGATCTCAAGGAGGGAAGTCTGGCTTTTCTATACAACTCACGCTTAAAGTTGTTCCCCGGGAAGCTCAAGTCAAGATGGAGCGGTCCTTTTGAGATAAGAGAAGTACTACCGTATGGCGCCGTTACTTTGGTTGGCAAGAGTGGAAAGGCTTTCACGGTGAATGGGCATAGATTCAAGCCCTACTTGGCGAGTGATTGTAGCAAGGAGAGCACCACGTTGCTCCTCCAAGATCCCCCTCTGGCCTAACCAAGTAAAGTCAAGCTAGCGATGTAAAACAAGCGCACTTGGGAGGCATTCCCATGACTATCATTGTATATATTTCTGCTTTTATTCTGTTTCAATTTTATACTTTTTAGTTTGAGTGTGTAGGTACAAGGAGATGGGAACCGGAGATCATGATCTTCGAGTCAACAAGGCAAGGGAAAGGAGAAGTAGAGGCAAACGATCGAGTGATAGATCGACCTATCCTGGCTCGATCTTTACTAGATCGAGCTAGTAAATCGAGTGAAGTCACTCGATCTTGATGAGATTGAGTAGAAAACCGAGTCAGTCAGTCAATTGTGAGAGGATGGCCCACCCATACGTTCAGCTCGAAATGCAAACGGGGTGTGGATCGTCTGGTGTCACACGATCCTCAAACTGGATTGATCATTTCACTAGATCCGCTCACTCGATCCTTGCCTAAACGACCCCGAAATCGATCAAGGAACTCGATCTAAAGAGCATGGCCATAATCACATAAGATCTTGGAACGAGGAGAAGACTCGATTCAATTCAGATCGAGCCTCTAATCGATCAAGCCATTCGATCAAGGGCAGAATGGGCATGAGATCGAGGTCAAGATCGACCAATTTGACTTGATCTCATGCCGAGGTTGATTAAATTTTTCCCTCTTCTTTTCTCTATCCCTCTCATTTTAAATTTGAATTTTGGTCAAGGCAAGCATCTTTGACCATGAAAGATGTGCCTTGACCAACTTTTTCAGAACCCACTTGCTTGCATGCAAAAGATTTTTTTGTCTTTATAAACCTTTGCATACTCACTTTCTCTTCACTTTGCAACAAACCAATTTTTACAAAAACAAAGAGAGATAGTGCGAGTTTTAATTTTTAAAGACAAGAGCATATCTTATTCATCCATTTCAAAGATATTTTCAGATTTCTTGGCTTGCACATCTAAGTTTTCAAGAAATTTTTCCTTTTTCCTGATTTGGTTGAAAAGATTTGGTAGGGATTAGGATAAATTTTTAAAAATATCTAAATGTTAGAGAAATTTTCTTGATTTAATCCTATCTCTTGAGATTCTTCTTTACTATTTATTGATATATTCTAGCATATCACAAAAATCTAGGATTTAAGGTTAGAGATTTTCTCTTATTGCTATATCTTACTCTCTTAAATCGTCGCCTATACTTACTTTCTCCTTGAGAATTTGTATTTCAGGTACTATGGCACCCAAGAGAAGCAGAGATTTGTTAACTTCAACTCAAGAGGAACCTCAACAAGAGATTTTGATGAGCTTCTCAAAAACATGGGGCTTGCATGCCGGTCAAGGATGAACTGCCCTACTTACCCCGAGGCAGTGCTTGACTTTTTCTCCACCTTGGACTTCTCCTATGAAAATCCAAGGCTCCCCACTCCATCAAAGGGTCACCTCAAATTCAAGATCAGGAGACAAGCTTACCACCTCTCCATCCCTGAGCTATGCCAAGCTTATGGTCTCAATGCTCAAGCAAGCTTGTAGAGTTCCCTCCGTTCAAATCAGCCAACGATCTATGGGACTTGATCAGCGATGATGACTACAAAGCCAACACCGCCAAGATCAAGAAGGTGCGAAGCCCTGTGCTGAGATACGCCCTCAAGCTACTAGCCAACACCTTCAATGGAAGATCCGTGTCTCCAACAGTTACAAAGAATGAACTGTGCATCCTCTTCCAAGGGATTAAGAAGGTTCTATGCGATGCTGAAGAGAATGATGAGCCGATGGAGGATGAGCTTGGGGACAACGTCAACTATTGATGCATCTTGGCTTCTTATTTGGTCAAGTACAAGGCGTGGGTATTGAGGTGTAAGGCGAGCTCAGCACTCATAGGAGGCTTCCTCAAGCCAATGTTCATCCAAGCGGGAGTACCTCTTACGGATATGGAGCCTTGCGTGGAGAGAGCTTACATGGATCAGACCTACATGCGCAACACTGATTCCTTGGGACCTACTCCAGCTCCAGGATATTTTGCCTACTTGTTCTACAACCCCACGCTTGGGAAGCAAGTATGCATCCTACCCAACACAAAAGAGACGAACCTCAAGAGCATTGGGACCATAGAGTTTTTGCAAGGCAATGAAGAATGCTTTGCACCTCTAGGAGGCACGGCTGCACCACCTCAGATCACTTGTGCCCCTGCAGAGTCGCCTCCTTCAGATGCTGAAATGCCGCCAAGCTTTGTTCTCCCCAAGCTCGACTATGAGCCGAGAACAAAAGCCGAGAAGTTCCTCGCATCAGTTGTTCAGATTCAGCACAAAGTCAACAAGTGGCAAAGCAAGTTGATCAAGAAGCTGGCTAAGAAGATCAAAGACCTACAAAGAAGTTCATCTGAGGTGTCTTCAAGTGATGAGGCTGAGCAACCAGAGAAGAGAAGAAGATCAAGCGGAGGTATAGAGATCCGTGAGCCTCAAGGAAGCGATCAAGCTAGACGTCTTTCCCTCCATGAAGGCTCAAGCAAGAGCAAGGACAAAGGCCTCCTTCACGACACTCATATAAAGAGCAGGAAGACTGGAGCAACCTCAAGTTCCAGCCATGCCTAGCTCCAAGGTACCAAAACTCAACCATTGTAAATATCATGCATTTTTTTTAATTTTTGCTTTGTGTTTTTATCTCCTCTTGAATTTGTTTGCCATTGAGACAATGTCATTCATGTTTGGGGGAGAGTGTGTGGTTTGACATGTTTTATTTGGATCTTATTTTGTGTTACCATCTTTGAGTCTTCATGCATCATCTATGTGCATAGAAAAATACAAAAAATATCATAAAATTTTTAAAAGTTTTCAAAAAAAAAATCATATAGCGTGCATTTGCATTGTTAAACATTTTAGGATTGAGTCTAGAATTTTAATAATTTAGGTTGTTTGCATTTGCATATAGAGCAATGATATTAATTTTTTTTAAAAAGTGTTTTAAACTCATGAATTAGTTTAAGGCCCTAGTTAGTAGTTCTTTGATGCTTTGTACATACTTTGAAAATAAGTTATAACCATATTTTGATCATTTGTCTTGATTTTCGTGGCTTAAATTGAACAAACATGAATTGAGTCCTTTCCTATCAAGTGGAACCTTAATTTGAATTTTTGAATTATCATACTTGTGCGTTTGAGAAAGGATACATGGATTACATATATACATATTTAGGCTTTCTTGTTTCTTTCACCACTCTCTTGTAAGCCTAAGTTGAACTCCTCACCTTAACCCTTATCCTCCTTTCAAGCCAAATTTCGTGTGTGATATCATATTGTGAGGCCTTTTATTTTTGGTTGAACTTGGCATAAAGTGTTAGGTTTAGGCGACATGGTTAGACTCTCATATTGATGCTAGCTTTGCATATTGAAGCTAGTTTTACGCTTAAGCATGGGATTGGGATTCACGGGTGTTGTTGCTTTTGCTTATTTGTTTTCGGTTTTGAAAAGTGTTGGTGTTTGGGATTTGAATAAAGGGACACCTACTTTTAAGTGGGTGGTCTTGTTCTAATTAATAAAAGCTCAAGTTGAAAAGAAAAAAAAAGGGTAGCTCTCAAAAAGAAAAAAAAAATATGAGAAAAAAGCCAAAAGGCCAAACGTTAAAAAGAAAAGAAAAAAAAATGAGAAGAGAGCTATCAAAAGAAAAGAAAAAAGCTAAAAATATGTTTAAGGCCATCCCACTAGCTAATATGAAGGTTTGAATGTTGTGTTTATTTGGGGTTTGCTTGGCGCCTTGCCTTGTTCTTGTGGATAGACTCTATAGGGTGAGTGAGCTTGAAAAAGAAAAGAAAAATGAGAGAGTGATTAGGATCATTGTTAGTATATATGGGTAGATGAGAGTCTAGTCATGTATGCATCAATTGCCTTTACCTTTAGCATTATGCATGAGTTGAACCCTTTTTGAGATAAACCATCGCTTGAATTACCCTTATGAATGAGATCATTTTTATCTCATGACCCTGTCCCTAGCTAAATGTATTCGGTTTTAAAATGCATGTGTGTGATTCACGGTTTGAACTTAGTGAATGTTAAAGGATATGATTCTTGGATTGTTTTGAATAGGAGAGTCATGATTTGAGATTCAATGTGTGATGAATATGGCTAAGTCTTTTGGAGTATGAGTTTGTGCATTGCATCTTAGAGTTGAGAATTAGAATCATTAAATTGTTTCATTTGAAAAAAACACTTGTCAAGGAATTTGAGCTCCCATTTTTAAACTTCTCTTCCTTTCTTGAATTTTGTTTGCTTGAGGGCAAGCAAAAGGCAAGTTTGGAGGAGTTGATATACTCATATATTTTGCATATTTAGCATGCATTTAGAGTAGTTTTCATGCATACATCTTTCATAATAGGCTAGTTTTCACCATTTGTCTCATTTTAGGTCCTAAGTGCACTTTGCATTAGCATTAGCATATTTCTTGCATTCTTGCATCATATTCAGGTTGTTTTGGATACACTGGAGCTATGGAGGTTGCGTTGACATGCTAAGGAACGAAAGAAACACAATGGATACTTGGGAGAACTCAGCCATGCAGCAAAGGAGCCGAGATCGAGGCCCAGATCGAGCTAGGCAGGTCGATCTAGACGTGAACGACCACAAGATCGAGACACACGGGTCGTTTCAAGAAAGAGGATCCAGACCAAGATCGACCGAGGTGATCGAACATGAGTACGGACACGGGACTAAGCCCGAGAAGAACGAGAGCCAGATCGAGGTCACGACTCGATCATCCAAGGATCGACTAGAAGATCGATGGAAACACTCGATCCACCCAACCAAATTGACCCGAAGATCGAGCAAAGGAAGACGATCCACGAAGAAGATCGAGTTAGAGATCGATCACCCAAGTCGATCTCTAGAACCTTATCCGGACAGCTCACTTTTGGAGTGTAGTGAGGGGACCATTTTTTGGTTTTTACCCATTTTTGGGCAACAAAACATTACCACTTTCATTACCCACGCTCTGTCGAGAACTTTTCTATCTATCCTTTAGGCAAATAGCCATTGTTGAAGTTTTAAGCTTTTCTTAGTTTTGTAAACTCTTAATCTTGCTTTAATCCAAATATTTCTCTTAATCGCTTTCCTTTCTTTGTAGTTTTATCATGTTAAGCTTTTCTTCCTTTGCATTTTCATCTGTTTTAAGCATGTGTAGTGAGTAGTCTTTAATGGGTTTAAGGTTGGGGTGATTAAGAGGGTTTAAGGGGTTTAAGCTTGTGACTTTTCTTGTTCTTTACTCATTCTCTTCTTTGATTTGGGGGTTTTAATGCCTAGAGAGTCTTGATAAAGTTCTCTTTGATCTCAGAGATTTCCTTAAATTGACAGGATTCAGGAATCCCCTAAAACCAAGAGACTAGCTCATCCTTTCCCAAACGCCATAGATGCTTAGGGAGCTAGTTAGGCCATTATTTGAGATCTATGCTTAATGTTATTCGACCCATCTTTCCACCACACGCCATGGGTTAGGAGGAAGGGTTGAGGAAAGGGTTTATACCACCCGCCATGGATAAACCTCTTTTAGCTTCTCAAGGCTTAGAGATAACACAAAATGTGTAGATCTATGTTTTCAAAACCCAAGCTTGAATCTTTAACCTTCTTAAACATGATCCTCAACCTTGAATCCTCTTTTAGCATTTTAAAACTCAAACTAATCATTTCTTAGTTATAAAGTTTGCATCTTTAGTCTTAAAATCGTTGTTCTAGATTGTTAGAAATTTCTCTGTTTATCTGCCTTGAGAGTTCAATTTTTGTAAATTAGTAGTCTTGCATTTTAATTTCTTAGAAGTCTTCTAGTAGTTGTTTAACCCTTAAGAGGGGATTTTAAAATAGTTTTCATAGTCATTTGGTAGTTGCATTTAGTTTTCACAGATTTCCTCCTTAAATAATCCGATTTCACTTAGATTTACAAGTTCTTACACCTAGTAACTTTCATCAACCTTAGCTGGATTGAGACCTCTACCAGCTATACTACAACAATAACCTGCTTTTGTCTTTGATAAAACATTCCTAAAATCTTGTTATCATTTGAGCTAACTTGACAAGACGGCCTTATACTTGGATTTGTTCCGAGACGGGCTGACCTCTTAAGTTAACCTCGGCTTTGTGACATCCGCGGTTTGGTCTTGGGTATAGATCGAATCGGGGGTGTTACAAATGGTGGTAGCATAGCATGGTTTTAGGATAATGCTCACGGGACAAGCCTGTTTCGAATGTTTTATTGAGTCAAAAGTGTTGCAAAAACCAACTTAGGTAATCTGTTATGTTATGCTCAACAGGTAGTTTAATAGTTTGTTACCCGTGGCAGATGTCTGACTGTTGGCTAGGTGGGCAAAGGATGAGGGGTTTGTCATTGAGCCAAGAAGAATATCAGCCGTTATGAAACTCGAGGTCGATGGATAACTATATGATCTTCAGTGACGAGCGTGGGGAAAATATGAGAAGAATGAGTAATACTACCAGTGAAACTAAACCTTCAAGGAGCGAGTATTTTTGGATGCGGGATCCATCCAGTTCATCCTTTCTATCTCTAAGTCCACCGTGAGAGAATACGAAGCTGAGTTTATGAGACTCCAGCGGTACGCCACGTACTGCAACATAAGCGACAAAGCATTGGCAAGGCAGTTTATGTAAGGACTGAATCCGGAGATAGGAGGCTGACTTCAATCAGTAACTTTCACTAACCCGCATGAAGCCATAGAGAGAGTGGTAAATGTGGAAGCTTATTTACTTAAAGAAAAGGCGACAGGAAACAAGAAGAGAGGAAACATAGAATCCGGCACAACTATGAACCGGAGACCAGTCCAGTCGGATAGACGTGGCCAATCAACTTTCCGTGCAAAGTTCAGGGGAGGAGGAAATTTCCGACCTAGAGAGGTGAACCCGGTTAGGAAGTGTTTCAACTGTGGAGGAGAGGGCCACATATATAAATACTGTCCTGGTAACCGTCCCACTGAATCCCCCGCGTTCGTGTCTTGTTTTTCCTGTGGAGAGAAAGGACATCTCGCGACAAACTGCCCATCCAGATGGAGAAACAGACCAGAAGCACCAGCTCAACTGACAAACGGACCCTTAGCCAAACGCCAAGCCACAGCAGGCAGAGTCTATGCTCTTGAGGGAGTAGTATTAGACTCCGCAGGACCAGTTCACTGTCCCATAACATGTATAGTTCGGGCGCTAACCCCCTTTTGTGTGTTACGTGTGATTGCTTGTTTGATTGTTTGCAGTTTGAATTGCGTTCTTTTTGGTTCGGTAGGAACACTACATGTTGGTGGAATCCCACACATGTTTTGTTTGACTTGGGAGCGACGCATAGTTTTATGACTCCCGAGGTAGGGTCTAGGTTTAGTGTCCCTTTGGTGAGTGAGAGTGTGAGTATTTCTGTGTTAACTCCCGGAAATGAACCCCTTAGTGCAGTTAGAGTGGTTTTAGGAGTATCCATACAGGTTAGGGATAAAACATTTACGGCAAACCTGTTAGTAATGCCTCTAGGCCATTTCGAGGTGATCCTCGGGATGGATTGGCTGTCTAGTTATAAGACCCAGTTAGATTGTGAGAAAGGGAGAGTGACCCTTAGAGAGAGCCAAAAACCCGATATGATGTACTATGGGATAAAACCTAGTGCGGTAGTATCCTTAGTAGCAGCTGCAAGGGTAGTAACACAAATAGAATACGGGGAAGCATATTGAGTTCCCATTAGGGTGGTTGAGGAGGATAAGGATAAATAGTTAAGGGTAGAGGATATCCAGATAGTTCGAGAGTATGCAGATGTGCTTGAGCAGCTAACGTAGTTGCCCCTGCCAAGGAAGAAGCCGTTCACAATAAACTTAGAGTCGGGAGCAGCGCCAATAGCAAAGACACCTTATCGGATGGTCCCAGCCGAGTTAGCCGAATTAAAGACGCAGCTAGAAGATCTGATGGGGAAAGGATTCATCCAACCATGCTCATTGCCTTGGGGAGTACCGGTCTTATTCGTGAAGAAGAAAGACGGCAGTATGAGACTATGCATCGACTATCGCAGGATTAACAATGTCACGATCAAGGATAAGTACCCACTTCCTAGGATCGATGAATTGTTAGACCAATTACAAGGAGCTAGTTGCTTCTCAAAGATAGACCTTGCGTCAGGTTATCATCCAATCTCGATAGCAGAAGGAGACGTCCAAAAGACGGCGTTTAACACAAGCTACAGTCAATACGAGTTTGTAGTCATGCCATTTGGACTGACTAACGCCCCAGCAGTATTCATGAGACTTATGAACAAAGTGTTCCATGATTACTTGGATCAATGCGAGATAATCTTTATCGACAACATCTTGATCTATTCCCGGACGGAGGAGAAGCATAAGGAACACTTGCGGAAGGTTCTGGAGAGACAGAGGGACGAGATGCTGTATGCCAAGTTCAGTAAATGCCGTTTCTGAAAAAAAAAGAGATTGGTTTTCTAGGACATCGAGTCTCAGAAAAAGGTGTAAGGTGGATCCAGAGAAAGTGGAAGCCATTCAAGAATGGCCGCGCCCAACAACTGTTACCGAAGTCCGAAGTTTTCTCGGCTTAGCAGGATATTATCAGAAGTTTGTTAAGGGTTTCTCTTCTATTGCTAAACCTTTGACAAAACATACGGGAAAGGAGGTCCCTTTTGTTTGGAGTTTGGAGGCAGAAGAAGCGTTTGTGAAACACAAGGAGGCGCTAATGTCGGCACCTATACCGACATTACTGGAGTCGGGGAAACCTTACGTAATACACACGGATGCTTCAAGAGTAGGATTGGGTTGTGTCCGGATGCTGAAGGGCAGAGTTATCGCCTACGCCTGGAGACAGTTATGAAAGAACGAAGAGAACTATCCCACGCATGACTTGGAGATGGCTGCAGTTGTTTTCGCATTACAGATCTGGAGATCCTACTTGTACGAGGAAAGTATACAAGTATTCACGGACCATAAAAGCCAGAAGTACTTGTTTATGCAAGCAGATCTTAATCTACGGGAAAGGCGATGGATGGAGTTCATTGCGGATTATGACGTGCAAATCCAGTATCATCCGGGCAAAGCCAACGTAGTCGCAGATGCATTAAGCCGAAGGAGGGCCAAAGTGAGCGCCGAAAAGGAGTTAGAAGAGCTATACCAGAAACTGAAACTGGTAAGCCTATCAGCTTTAGAGGGCGAACCAAGCCACCCCTTGGGACTTCAAGCAGTGAATCAAGTCAGATTGATTCAACGGATTCGAGAGGAACAATGGCATGACGAGAAGATTCTCAAAATAATCGAAAGAGTTGAAGGAGCCGAAACAGAAGATCCTAGCGGTTATCATCTGGCCGCCGACGGAACCTTACTACTCAAAGGTAGAATCACCGTACCAGAAGGTGTAAGACTAAGAGAGGAGATCTTACAAATGGCGCATCGTTCAATATAAAGAATTCATCTCGGAAGCACAAAGATGTACAAGGACATTTGAAGGTACTATCATTGGCCGGGGATGAAACGAGCTGTGGAGAAATGGGTAGCTCAATGCCAAGTATGCCAGCAAATCAAATCTCTTGACAAACAATGCCATATGGGTGATTGTGGACCGATTGACAAAAGCTACACACTTATTGGCGATTAGGGACTCCGAAAAGGTAGAAACCTTGGCGATCCTATACTTGAACCTGATCGTGAGACTACACGGAGAACCAATGAATATAGAGTCAGACCGAGACCCGAGGTTCACAGCAGCATTCTGGAGGGCATTGCAAGGTGCATTAGGAACCGAGCTGCATATCAGTACATCTTTCCATCCGAAAACAGACGGGCAGAGCGAAACGACGACGGTACAAACACTAGAAGACGTGGTAAGGCTGCGTATCCTAGATTGGGAAGGTGCTTTGGAAGATTACTTTCCCCTGATCGAGTTCTTCTACAATAATAGCTATCACGCAAGTATTGGTATATCGCCATACGAAGCTTAATATGGGAGACCGTGCCGAACCCCTCTATGCTGGACAGAAATTAGGGAAATGAGAGTGTTTGGGCCTCCAATAGTGGACGAGACGATGGAAAGATTGCAAGTTGTTCGGAAGAACATGAGGAAGGCTCAAGAACGCCAGAAGAAGTATGCTGATCAAGGACGACGAGAAGACACCTTCGAAGTTGGAGACTGGGTATACCTAAAGGTATCCGCACAGAAGGGAAATGACAGATTCAGGAAAGTAGGCAAATTGGCGGTACGATATATCGGGCCGTATCAGATCAAAGGAAGAGTGGGCGAGGTAGCGTGTAGACTGGAGCTGCCATCGAACATAAATCTACATCTGGTGTTTCACGTGTCAATGCTGCGAAAACACATTCGAGACCCAGAGGCAATCAAACCCGAGAGAATAGAAGAGTTAAAAACGGATTTGACTTATATAGAAGGACCCCTCAAGATCGGACTCAAAAGGATACCAAAGCTGAGGATTCGAGAGATCCCTCAAATACAAGTCTTTTGGGGAAGACAAAATCGAATGGTGGTTACAGGAGAAGTACCAGGAGTTCTTCGCATCGAATGCAACAACAATGGAGCAAGGAGAACTATCTCAAGCCTGAGAATTCGTCGAATTCTCTTAAGGGGGGGGGGGAGGGAGAATGTAATAACCTTGTCGAAGAGCTAAACGACAATTTTGCATGGAGGTACAATTTTAAAAATTATGGACACCCCTTGGTACAATATTAAAAATTATGGGACTTTGCATGGAGGTAGCCAAGACCCTACTGAAGGCCGTGGAAGAAGAATCTCTCCAATAAAAATTCTGACGAGTTCGTTAAAAATCAAACAGACTGATAGATGCGTCCGAGCCGCGAAATGGGTTAAACGGAAGAAAACCAACTCGGCCAAGAATCTACCAACTCGGGAATTCGGAAACTCATTCTAAGCCTAAGAGGAGCCTATCTACTAAAGAAAATCATAAAAATCCTGGAGGAAGTCGATGAACGCACTTGAGATCCGAATTAAGGCCAAACAGAGTGAACGCGGGACAGCGATGGATATATTTCATTACTTAGGAGTTAAGGAGGCAGGAATGAGTCACATTAATCACATGCTCATTTCGGATTGGTGGGGAAGAGATAAGAATGATTAGTTGGCGTGCTGGCTTTTACTAATTGGTCGAAAGAGAGAAGGTAAGGTGTTAACACCTCATTGGTGGAGAAACGCTATATAAAGGCCCTTAACCCTCAATCAATCCTATTAGTTGCTAACTTAGGCGTGTTAGAGAGTGTGTGTGAGAGAAAGAAAGAGAGAAGAAAAGAGTGTGAGTCCGTGAGAGAAAAAGTGAGAGTTAGTTCGGTTTTGTGAGTGAGTGTTCGGATCTGAGTTTTGAGTGAGTGAGCGGTGTTTTAGGTCTTAGATCTGAGTGTTGTGTGGTCATGAGTGTCTAGATCTAAGGAGTTTGTGGAAGATTTCATCAGATCTGGTGAGTTCCGGTAGTGGTGGACTATCGCGAATGCTATTCGTGTGCTGCAGTGTAGATCTCGGATCTGCATTGTATCATAACACTAGCCTCGGTAGATTAGGTTGTGTGCTTGTGTGTATGTGTGTGATTAACGTGTGATGCAGGAAAGCTTGGATCTGTATAGATCCGAGTGTATACTAACGTTTTTATGCAGGAATAGCCTCAGATCTGGTAGATCTGTGTGCTGCGAAACCCGTTGGGTGAGGTAACGGTTTGATGCATGTCCGTGGAAATTGTTATTATCCTTACCAAGTGATAAGAAGGGTGTAAGGACTGCTGGATCTCAGATCCATTTGCATGTCTCTTCACCGGATGAGCAAGTGTGCGTATTTTGTTAAACACGCTGCATGGCTGGAAGGTCATGTATGTGGAGTTGTAAATAAACGTGCATGAGCGAGGTTCAAGCATGATGCTTGTAACCGTAAATGAGAGTTGGGACTAGCGGAGTTCTGGCTTTGCTGTCAATCTAGGGCGCTAACTTCTCGGAGGTTGTGTGGAGGTGTATTGGCGTTTGATCAAGTGTGGATAAACGGGGGTGTGAGGTATAATGGCGTGAGATCCATTATACAGTGGAGTCATGTTGAAGGTGTAACCTTCGTGACTTAGTGACGCTGTGGTCGGAGTTCCCCGCTCCCCAAGTTTAGCGACAGAATGCTAGATGGGAAGACTCGGTGCTAGACAGGTCTAGATAACCTGGCCGAGTACTATCTGACGGGATAGTTGGGAATATCAGAGAGGAGTCATGGTATGTCCCACCTGGGATGTGAACTCACTTTGCGGCTCTCGGATGGAAACTCCACCGAGATGTGAACCGACCGAGGAGCTCCCAGGGTGTCCGATGTTCCAGCTTGGCTTGTCTTCGTGATAGTCAAATGCAGGGTGTTCGTAATACCGATGTTTTCGCTTGACATGTCTTTGTGATAGTTAAGTGCAGGGTGTTCGTGGTAGGGGAACTGGCCAACCCACTTAGATATCTCTGTGTCCACGCGAGTGAGGAGTGTGGTGTGTGGTAGTAAGTGTGCGTTGTGAGAACGCGGTTGGGTGCAAAAGTGGTAGCACCCTTGCATATAGTTTAGTTGCATATAGATCTAGAATCGCATGCCTCGGCTATTTACTTTATGTTGCTTCGGCTATCGCGTGTTTGTTTGCTTGCTTGCTTGTTGGTTTGGGTTTCTTGGGTGTTTTGGGTGTTTTCTTGTTAGAGAGTCCTGGACTCACTGAGTAATCTTAGATTAGTCATCCCCTTTTTCCTTCCTATCAGGTAACTCGTAGATGGCCATAGTAAGCGGAGCGGAACGTTAGGACACCGGAGTAGTTTTGCGTTGGTTTTTGTAAAAGTCGGTTGTGAGATAAAGTATGTACTAGAAGTCTTGTTTTTTGGTTTACCCTCCGCTGCAGTATTATATACAAGGTTTGTAAGAACGTATTTTTGGAAACGCTATGATATTAATATTAAGTATGTTTTTACAAACTTGAGCTTGCTTAATGATATTAGTCTAGCCCGGACTAACACAACTCGAGATTGGGGTACGAGTTCAAAAGCCTAAGACCTTGGTCGAGAGGGTTCGAGCTAACTTTACAAGACGGCCTTATGCTTGGATTTGTTCCGAGACGGGCTGACTTATTAAGTTATCCTCGGCTTTGTGACATCCGCGATTAGGTCTTGGGTATAGATCGAATCCGGGGTGTTACAACCAGGAACCGTGACAGCACTACGACAAGGACGACAAGAGCCGCAAGAGCATCAATGCCGTTGGACAGCAGACGAAGTGGAATACTTGGGATCGTTTAAGCGCCAAAGATCCAGATAGCAAGAAGCTGTGGTGCAAATACCACAAGGCACACGACCATCACACTGATGACTGTCGTACCCTCCAGGCGCTCTTGCAGAAGGCGTGGGAAGATGGTGAGTTTAGCGCGACGGTCTGATAACGATCAGGACAGACGACCAAACAGCGATCGTGATAGAAGATCCTATGCTGATCGCCCATCCTCCAAACGTGAAGGGAAGTAAACAAAACATGACCGTGCAGACGACCACACACCCCCGACTTCGCCTCGACGACGGATCAACATGATTATGGGAAGGCTCCTCTCGTGCACCGACTCTATCAATTCGATCACACGGCACGAGCGAAAGGCAGCCAACCCGCCAAAAAAACTCCCCACCGTTGTTCAAGGACGACCTCTCGAACACATTTACAGAGCAACACGTGCAAAACATAGACCGCCCACATAACGATCCACTCATCATCTATCTTCGGCTTGGAGAAGACGACGTCTCGAAGATATTGATTGAACACGGGAAGCTGATATCTCTTGTATTTACACCATTTAGGCCTGCATTTAGTACATGTATTGGTTCTCTTTTGCATGTTTTCCTTAGTTTTTGTCCCATTTTCTTCTCCTTTTAGACTTAGGTTGCATTTAGGATATAGTTTGCATTTTTCTTACATTTTGGATGTTTTTAGGTGCTTATGGAGCTAAAAGGAGCATGGAGGAGCTTTGAGGATGATCCACGAAGCTAACTGGACCAAAGGGAGCAAAATGTATCAAAGCAGACAATCTCTGCAGAGCTTTTCGGTCAGAGCACGGAGAACATCGATCAAGAGGGTGATCGATGAAAGATTTTCGGTCAGGAGCATCGATCAGGAAGTGACCGATACGAGCACATCGATCATCAGAATCGATCAGGAGTGATCGGTACAAACGCCCCGAGTTAATTTCAGTCACTACAACGATCACTGCCCAGACCGATGTAACTCTACACAGATCAACCCTGACTGTTGTAACTGATCGATGTAAACCCAGTCCGAACCTGTTTTATTAGCACTTTTACCATTACTCTAGGGCTTCCTTCCTTAGGCTATAAATAGCCTCTTTTTCCAGATTTTCGACAAGTCTTGTCAATTTACTGTTCTTAAGTATTTTCTTTGAGTTTGTAAGACAAATTCTTTGCTTTATCTAA
Organism: Thlaspi arvense; assembly: GCA_911865555.2. Classification (NCBI taxonomy): domain Eukaryota; kingdom Viridiplantae; phylum Streptophyta; class Magnoliopsida; order Brassicales; family Brassicaceae; genus Thlaspi; species Thlaspi arvense. The sequence continues at coordinate 22,717,857 of OU466860.2, forward strand.
TATATTTAAGTATTTCCCTTTAATCTTTCTTTATTCTCTCTTCTAATCATGATTAACATCCTTTCTCTTTATGATTTAGTGTTAACCATGAGTATTAGTGAATAGTTTGCTTAGAGTTTCTAGATGTGGTAGATTAGGGAAATTTAGTACTTGATTAAGGCTTGTTTAGTTCTTCAGTTTATGGGTTCCTCTATATTAATCTGTTCTTAAACTTGATTTGTCTTGATCACACTTATCTAGGATGTTAGCTTTCTCTTATGCCCACCAAGTGTTTGATGAAATGCTGATCTTGTTTAATAGAGGATTTGCTGTCCTTGGCTCAAGAGATTGACTGTTTGAGGAGCATTTTGACTTGAATAGAGTTGTTATCTAGTGATTGCTTAATGTTTTATCACTAATGAAAGTTAGTTCTTGTTAAAATGTTTAGCAAAGGGCTACTTTACAAGAGCTTGGATCTAGCTTGCTTGATTGTGAACTCTATGTCTAGAAATCACCATTGCTAGCTTGTTTGCTTGATCAATGTTGATTGAAACAGCCGTAGTTAGTTCATATATTCTCCAAAGTCAATAACCACATCTAGGAACTTGCTTTTCTCTTATTTGAATTTCGGATTTGCTCTGTTTTGCTATGTTTTGCTTGTTTACTTTTGTTTAGTTTCCTTTTATCTTTACTCTCTTTGTTTCTTGATTATATTAGGATATTAGATTGGTTGCTTAGGCAACAAAACCCCTTTTCTGCTTGCTTGACTTAAGGATTTTTACTCTCAACTCTTCTGCTTTCAACTAAAACCCATTTGGATTGATAAAAATCCTTTGCTATACTACAATTGACTAGTACAAGCTTAAGTGATTGAACCAAGAGCCCCAAAAATTCTTGCATCAGAAGCTTGGTCGACCTCATCTTCATAGACACGCTACGGAAGATGAGTATCTCCGAGCGGGACATCAAAGTCGCATTGTCGCCCCTCACTGGGTTTGCCAAAGATTTGATCTCCACGATTGGGACCATAACGATGCCCGTTACCATATGAGGGAAGTCTATCACAGTCACATTCGAAGTTATTGACCGACCTGCGATCTACAATGCCATCCTGGGAACACTCTGGCTTAACGCCATGCGAGCCGTTCCGTCTCCCTACCACAAGTGCATCAAAATGCCGATAAGAGGCCGTATCTTCACCATCTGTGGTGATCAGACAGCCTCTCGGCATTGTTATGTCGACAAGCAGTGTGCCCGCAAGGCATCAATGTTCGTGACTGGCAGCAGTTGTGACTTCGATCCACAGATATTTCACCACGAGAAGCCGAAGAGTGACCTCATTATTCAAGTCAACATCGACGTCGCTCACCACGAGCGTTGTGTCGGCATCGGCACGGATCTACTGCCGATCATGCACGACGAGCTGATCACATTCCTTCGGGAGAATGTCAGGACATTCTCATGGTCAATGGTCGATATGAAAGTCATCATTCCTCAAATCACCGACCACGAGTTACATGTTGACCCAACTTTCAAGCCGATCAAACAGAAGCGACAAAAATTGAGTCCCGAGCGGGCAAAAGCCGTACACGATGGAGTGGATATGCTGTTGAAGGTCGGATCAATCACCGAAGTCAAGTACCCAGAGTTGCTCGCTAACCCGGTGGTAGTCAAGAAGAAGAATGGGAAGTGGCGAGTCTGTGTAGATTTCACAGACCTCAACAAAGCTTGCCCGAAGGATAGTTTTCCTCTCCCTCGTATCGATCAGCTCGTCGAGGCGACTGATAAACAGAATTGTTAGCAAGGTGAAATATCAAATCCCAAACCACAACAATGATGTAGTATAGCAGTAAGGGTATCAATCCAACCTAGGAAGCAGGAAGAACACTAGGAATGCAAGAGTAAAGCAAATTTAAGCAAATCGGGAAAATGATTGGTAAAATCGATGAAAACTAAATGCAATGACTAAATGAAATGCAAAACTATTTTAAAATCCTTGGAAGAGGGTTAACTACTACTAGGAGAAAGCAGAAGATTAAAAATGCAAGTCTACTAATAACTAAAAATTGAGAGCTAAATCAGGTAAAACAGATCGATCTAATAACTTAAGCGCGAACTACTTCTAATGAACAAGATGCAAGCTTTGAAACTAAAAGATGATTACTTGAGGTTTAATAATGCTAAAAGGGGGTTCAGGATCGAGGGTCATATTCAAGAGTGTTCAAGGGTCAAGCTTTGGTTTGAAAACACATAGATCTACTCATTGAGGAGCTTTCCCTAAGCCTTGAGAATCTTAAATAGAGTCATCCATGGCGTGTGTATGATTCCCTTCTTCAATCTCTCCTCCAAACCCATGGCTTTTGGTGGAAAAAGAGATCGAAGAGCATGGATTACAGATCTCAATAAACGGCTTAACTAACCTCCTCTACAACCATGGCGTTTGGGAGAGGTTAGATTAGTCTCTAGGATCTGGTTTTCTAGGATATCTGAATCCGGTCAGTGATGTTATTGCATATTGCATACATTTTGCATACTCATTAGTTAGTTTTTCATGCATTTGTATCATGTTTTAGGTTAGATTGCATCACTTAGAGTCCTAGAGCATTCTTGCATCAGCATATGCATTTTCCTTGCATTTTGCATCACATTCAGGTTGTTTCTGGCTGCTTTGGAGTCATGGAGGTTCGCGGGCGTGTGGAGGCTGATGTAGCAGTTCGTGGGAGCTCGGAAATATGCTAAGGACCAGTGATCGAGGAGCAGATCGAGCATGGCCGGTCGATCCAGGAGTTGATCGACCAGAAGATCGAGCCAACTAGGCGATCCAAGGAGAATGATCGAGACGGAGATCGAGTGAAGCAATCGATCAATCGGTACGGACGTAAATGACGCCATGCAGAGCGAGAGCCAGATCGAGTACACCACTCGATCCACCCGAAGATCGATACCGAGATCGGATGCAACACTCGATTCGCCGAGGAAGATCGAGACCTGGATCGAGCCGAAGACACGATGCCCAGATGTGATCGAGAAACCCACTCAATCCAGTGGTTGATTTCTGTCCTTTCAACCGTTTTTGGCTGTTAGCGAAGGGGGGACCATTGGATTGTTTGGGCATTTTAGGCAAGGCGGCGAGATGCTTTTTCAACAACTTTTAGATCCTTATCCTTTTTTTTCATGTTTTCTCTCTCGTTTTAGCGAAGAACACCATTGTTGAACCAGTTTTCTTTTGAAGCTTTTGTATTCGAATCTTTATCTTTTAATCCAGTTTTCCTTTCATGTTTATCGTCTCGTTTCTTCTGCTTTTCTTGATTTACTCTATGTGTAGCGAGTAGTTTACTTTGGGTTCGGGGTTGAGAGGATTAAAGGTTAGAAAGGGTTCGATCTTGGTTTGTTTTCTAAACGTTTTTAAGGCTATCTCTTCTAAGGTGTTGAAAGCCTAATGCTTGAAGACTCTCACGCCAAGAGCTTCATGATCCGAGAGGTACCTTACCTTGACAGGATCCAGGAGCCTCGGAAGATCACACCTTAGAGATTAGTTACCCCTTCCCAAAAGCCATGGAAGTTTGGGGGACTAGTTAAGCCATCTACTTGAAATCTGTTTTCCTTGCCTTTCGACCTCTCTTTCCACCAAAAGCCATGGGTTTGGAGGAGAGGATGAAAGAGTGATCTATACCGAAAGCCACGGATAGATCTTGTTTTGTTTTCAAGGCTTAGAGATCCTCACCAAGTGAGTCAATCTAAAGTTTCAAACCCAAGATCGATCCTTTGAAACCCTTTACATGAATCTCAACCCTAGGCCCCTTTCTCTTAGAATCTCTAAGTCTATTTTCATCTTTTGCTTGTTACCTGATAACATCCTGGTCATTGGATTTGTTGTTCTTACGGTTTTAGACGAGATCGATCGTTACTGCTCGATCTAGAGATCGATCTTGTGGTCGATCCACTAGTCGATTTTTAACAATTCGAAGCTCTTTCCTTTAATTAATCTGTTTGTTTCTCGTGGTAGTTGCTTCCTTTCTAGTTTTTTTAAAATAGGTTTCACTCTGTTTAGGTTGCTGCATCTAGTTCTTAGCTATTTTATCATAAACTGTCTCATTTTGCTTAGATTTGCTTTAGTCCTTGCATTCTCTGTGCATTCTCTATCTCTTAAAAGTGGATTGACACTCTCCTGCTTGCCTTACTACAACATTGCATGCATTAGAGTTTTGATAACCTCTCTGCTGCATAAAACATGCTTGAGAAAGATAGTTTATCAAAAGGCGACGTTGCCATTCTAGGAGTGTTTAGAGAACATAGAGATTTGGGTCTTAGCAAAGACTAAGTCTTTACCTTTTTCAAGTTACTAATACATCTACTCTCAAACGTGTATTTTCAGGTACATGAGTCTTCGTTCAAAGGGAGACAACAACCTACTACAACCCTTAGACAACATTCATCAACTTGGTCACTCACGGCAAAGGAGAGTCAGAGAGCAAACAAGAGCCTTTGAGGAGATTGTTCAGCACGGTTTGGTTGACTTTGAAGCTATGGCTGAACACGAGCATCTAGAAGGACCTCCTCTAGCAGGACGGGGCAATGGAAACCCCCAACACGCGGCTAGACCACCGAGGATCATAGGAGCCGGAGATGCTCCCAATACCCACCACAATAGGTTTGGGATCACTCCTCATCCGGTACAAAACAATAACTTCGAGATCAAGCCTGGTTTCATCTCCATGGTGCAAAACAACAAGTTCCACGGCTTAGCAATGGAAGACCCCTTGGAGCACCTAGACAACTTCGAGCAAGTATGTGGGATGATCAAGATCAATGGCATATCCGAAGATGCTTTCAAGCTGCGCCTCTTCCCCTTTTCACTCGGAGACAAAGCTAGACATTGGGAGAAGACCCTCCCACAAGGCACCATCACATCATGGGCTGAGTGTAAGAAGGCATTTCTCTCAAAGTTCTTCTCAAGCACCAGGACAGCTCGGTTGAGAAGCGAAATCAGTGGTTTCACTCAAAGGAACAACGAGACATTCAAAGAGGCAATGGAGCGTTTCAAAGATTACACGATCCAATGTCCTCATCACGGGTTCAGCGAGTAGACACTACTCAGTACCATATACCGTGGAGCTTCACCAAAGATCAGGTTGTTGCTTGACACAGCTAGCAAAGGGAACTTCCTCGGTCAAGAGGTAGAAGAGGGTATGGAGTTGATAGAGAACCTGGCGTTGAGTGATGGAAACAATGCTGAAGATTATGACCGAGCACCGAGAGGATCCGAGTTAGAGTCTCACAAGAAGGAGCTCAAATCGTTGCATGAAAAGATTGACAAGTTGGTCTTAGCTAATCAGAAGCATGTGCACTTTGTGGGTGAAGCTGATGAGAACCAAGAGGAGTTAGAGCTAAGCCAAGAAGAAGCAAATTGGGTAGCCGGACAGAACAACTACAAGTCTCAAGGCTACAACCAAGGCTACCAGAACAACAACCTCTCTTACCGAAGCACCAATGTAGCCAACCCTAAAGATCAAGTGTACCCTGCTCAACAAGCTAAACCTTTCATCCCTTACAACAAAGGTTTTCAACAGAGTAGTGGTTTCCAAGGTCAAGGGCCAAGCAACTTCCAAGGTCAACAACAACACAACAAGGGTTATACTCCTAACTACCCTCCGGGCTTTGCACCTCAGCAACAACAACCGATGCAACAACAAGTTGATCCGGTTCAAGCAATGTTCCAACAGCTAATACAAGGGCAAGCTTCAACCAACCAGAAGTTCGCTGAAATGAACACTCGGCTAGATTCATCTCTAACCGACTTCTCCACTCAGATCACCAACCTAAACAACAAGATCAAGCAGTTGGAGAAAGGCAAAGCAAGTACGATTGGTCAGAACAGTCTTCCGGGAAAGTGTGAGCAAAATCCCAAGGAATATGCCAATGCTATAACGCTGAGAAGTGGCAAAGAACTCGAACCTCCGGTCTCTACCAAGAACAACGAGGACGTTGTAATTCAAGAGGGGGAGGGTAAACCTTTGGCTGATGGTGATGAGATAAACTTTGACAACGTTTGGATCCAAGGGCCGAGGAGAGGAGATAAGGCGGTAGCTGAGAAGAAAGCTGAGAAGCACCGGATCTTGTTTGAGAAGCACCTAAAAGACGTGGAAATCAAGCTGCCTCTTGTAGACTGTCTCGCTATGATGCCCAAGTGCGCCAACTTTTTCAAGGACACCCTTGTGAAGAAGAACAAAGAAAGCAAAGAGGTACTTGTACTAAGTGAAGAGTGTAGTGCGGTTATTCATAAGGAGATAGTGCCTAAGAAGCTGGGAGATCCTGGAAGCTTCACTATACCCTGTGCTTTGGGTCCTCTAGAGTTCAAAAGTTGCTTGTGTAATCTCGGGGCTAGCATAAACTTGATGCCTCACTCCGTGGCTAAAAAGCTTGGTTTCACTCGGTTTAAAGACTGTCGGATCTCATTGGTGCTGGCTGATAGAAGCGTGAGGTTACCAGTGGGGTTCCTTAAAGACTTACCGGTACGAATCAGTGGCGTAAACGTACCTACAGACTTTGTAGTGTTGGAGATGGACGAGGAACCTAAAGACCCACTCATCTTAGGGAGACCGTTCCTTGCAACCGCCGGGGCTATAATAGATGTGAAGAATGGGAAGATTGCCTTGCATTTGGGGAAGGAGATCAGGCTAGACTTTGACATCAACAAGGTTCTAAAGAAGCCAACCATTGAAGGACAAGCTTTCTATATTGAAACGGTGGATGCATTGGCGGATGAGTTGCTGGAAGAGCTAGCTCTAGAAGACCATTTGAAGCTAGCACTCACTAAGGAGCCCGGGGAGTTCGGCTATGTGGACCAGAGAACCCAAGAGTACGTAAACCTGCTGGATTCGAGGAGGATTATCAAGAATGAAGAAGGTTGCTGCCTAGAGATCGACCCCGAGATCGATGCTATCACTCGATCCAGGGGAAAGATCGACAAGTCGATCGAGAGCACAACTCGATCCGGCGCAACAATCGATTGACAGATCGAGAAGGATGCTCGATCAGGAAAACCAATCGAGTCGACGATCGAGAGAGACCTCCCGATCATTTTGGAGTCCAATCAAGAGATCGACTCAGCGCATCGATCCCTTACTCGATCCATATCAAATCGAGTAAGTGAATCGAGTGAAATGGCTCGATCTAGACGACATCGAGAGGAGAATCGACCGGAGGACTCGATCTCAGAAGGGATAGCGATGGAGGAAAGCAGTCTGAAGGGCCATGCCTCGAGTTCAAGGGAGAGTTCCAAGGAGGAAAGCAACAACAACAGCCACGAGGATGACTGGAGTGAGCTGTTAGCCCCAAAGGTGGACCTAAAGGAGCTCCCAAAAGGGATAAAGTATGCTTTCTTAGGGCCTAATGACACCTATCCCGTGATAGTAAATGAAAACCTTAGTCATGATGAGTTGCACTCGCTCCTAACTGAGCTGAGAAAGTATAGGAAGGCCATTGGGTACTCTTTAAGTGTCATCAAGGGCCTTTCTCCAATGCTATGCACTCATAGGATTCACTTGGATAATGAGAACGCCACTTCTGTAGAACATCAAAGGCGTTTGAATCCTAACTTGAAAGAGGTTGTTAAGAAGGAAATCCTAAAGCTTTTAGAGGCTGACGTGATCTATCCCATAAGTGACAGCACGTGGGTTTCCCCTGTACACGTGGTGCCTAAGAAGGGAGGGATCACGGTCATAAGGAATGAAAAGGATGAACTTATCCCTACTAGGACCATTACTGGTCATAGAATGTGTATTGACTATAGAAAGCTTAACCTTGCGACTAGAAAAGATTATTTCCCCTTGCCCTTTATTGATCAAATGCTTGAGAGGCTTGCAAATCACCCTTACTACTGTTTTCTCGATGGGTATAGTGGTTTCTTTCAAATTCCTATCCACCTAAACGATCAGGAGAAGACGACTTTCACATGTCCCTATGGTACCTTTGCTTATCAAAGGATGCCGTTTGGATTATGTAATGCACCGCGTACCTTTCAGCGGTGTATGATGTCTATCTTCTCTGATCTTATAGAGGAGATGGTAGAAGTATTCATGGATGATTTCTCTGTGTATGGTGCGTCCTTTCCTGCTTGTTTGTTGAATCTTTGCAGGGTACTTAAACGTTGTGAAGAGACAAACCTGGTGCTGAACTGGGAGAAATGCCACTTCATGGTCAAGGAAGGGATAGTGCTCGGTCACAAGATTTCAGAAAAGGGTATTGAGGTTGATCAAGCTAAGGTGGAGGTCATGATGGGTCTAGAGCCGCCGGTTAATGTTAAAGGTATCAGAAGCTTCTTGGGGCACGCAGGGTTCTACAGGCGTTTCATCAAGGATTTCTCCAAGATTGCACGCCCTCTTACACGGCTGTTGTACAAGGAAGCTGAGTTTGTATTCGATGAAGAATGTTTGAAGGCTTTCGTGACCATCAAGGAAGCCCTTACGTCAGCCCCTATAGTCCAAGCACCAGACTGGTCTCTTCCCTTTGAGATCATGTGTGATGCTAGTGACTACGCCGTAGGAGCCGTCCTTGGTCAGAAGAAAGACAAGAAGCTACATGTGATCTATTATGCTTCAAGGACCTTGGATGACACGCAATCACGATACACCACTACGGAGAAGGAGCTGCTTGCAGTAGTCTTCGCCTTTGAGAAGTTCAGATCATATCTCGTTGGTTCCAAGGCTATTGTATACACTGATCACGCTGCCCTACGATACATCTACTCGAAGAAAGACACTAAGCCTCGGCTCTTAAGATGGATTCTGTTACTCCAGGAGTTTGACATGGAGATTAAAGACAAGAAAGGGATAGAAAATGGAGTCGCTGACCACCTCTCAAGGCTAAGGATCAACGAGTCTCTCCCTTTATATGACTCTCTTCTAGAAGAGCAGCTTATGGCGATTACTACTGCTGTTTGTGGGAAGCTAGAAGGAAGGTTTGAGGAAGTGTTGAGTTTTAAGGAGGAGGATTTACCGTGGTATGCTGATGTGGTGAACTATCTAGCGTGTGGTGAGGAGCCAACACATCTCAACAGCTATCACAAGAAGCGGTTTATGAGGGTGGCTAGTGACTACTTTTGGGACGAGCCTTACCTATACAAAAGAGGAGTAGACAGCTTGTACCGGAGATGTGTTACAAAGGAAGAAGCCAGGGACATTCTCTATCATTACCATGGCTCTTCCTACGGAGGACACTTCGCCTCATTCAAGACTGCCACGAAGGTGTTGCAAGCCGGTTTCTTGTGGCCCTCCATTTTTAAAGATGCACATGAGTTTGTGAAGAGCTGTGAGGCATGTCAGCGAGCAGGGAATATAACCAAGAGGAACGAAATGCCTGAAGTTCCTATCTTCGAGGTTGACGTGTTCGATGCGTGGGGGATTGACTTCATGGGGCCTTTTCCCTCTTCATACGGCAACAAGTACATCTTAGTTGCTGTGGATTATGTCTCCAAATGGGTTGAGGCTGTTGCTTCCCCTACAAATGACTCTAAGGTTGTGATCAAGTTGTTCAAGAGTATCATCTTCCCAAGGTTTGGGGTACCCAAGGTTGTTATAAGTGATGGAGGAAGCCACTTTATAAACAAGATCTTTGAGAGCCTCTTGAGAAAGTATGGGGTTAAGCACAAGGTGGCTACACCGTATCATCCTCAACCAAGCGGTCAAGTGGAGGTCTCCAATAGGAAAATCAAGACTATCCTAGAGAAGACCGTCGGAGCAACAAGGAAGGACTGGTCAGTGAAGCTGGACGATGCTCTTTGGGCCTACCGTACTGCTTTCAAGACGCCGATTGGTACAACTCCTTTCACTCTACTCTATGGCAAGGGCTGTCACCTCCCGGTTGAGCTGGAACACCGTGCGTTGTGGGCTGTGAAGAGGCTGAACTTTGATCTCAAGACTGCTCAGGAGAGGCGCCTTATTCAGCTACACGAACTGGACGAGTTAAGGCTGAATGCTTATGAGAGCTCCCGGATATACAAGGAGCGGACTAAGGAGGCTCATGACAAGAAGCTGGTCACCAAGGAGCTTAAGGAAGGAGGACTGGTGTTGCTGTACAACTCGAGGCTCAAGCTCTTCCCGGGCAAGCTGAAATCAAGATGGAGCGGACCGTTCGTGATTCAAGAGGTCTTGCCGTATGGAGCTGTTACTCTGATGGGTAAAAGTGGCAGTGCATTCACCGTCAACGGACACAGAGTCAAGCCCTACTTGGCAGACAGCTTTGACAAGGAGAGTACCTCAGTGCTTCTCCAAGACCCACCATCCGCTTAGACCAAGTAAGGTCTAGCTAAATACGTTAAAGAAATCGCACTTGGGAGGCATTCCCATGTTTATCTTGTACATACTCCTGCTTTCATTTCTCTTTCAGTTTTATGTTTTTATGTTGCAAGTGTGTAGGAACAGGTATAAGGAGTTTAAACCTTGACTTTGAGGTCTTAAAAAGGCAATAGGGGTTAGAATAAGGCTAGAGATCGAGTGCTAGATCGACTGATCCTGGCTCGATCTTTGCTAGATCGAGTCAGTGAATCGAGAGGAGCCAGTCGATCTAGACGAGATCGAGTGACAAGATCGACCTTGACGAAAAAAGATCGATCGATCCAAATCGGATCGACCGATCTAATTTCTCTCGGGAAAATCTGTGAAAAACTGATCGATCACTCGACTCGATCCACCACTCGATTTATGCTAAATCGACCCCTAAATCGAGGACATATCTCGATCACAAGGACTTAGCCGAGGAGCCAACATCTCAATGATCGAGAGAGCCAATCGATCCAGGACTCGATTCACTATGAATCGAGTCTCAAATCGAATAACCCTCTCGATCTAAGCCATTTTAGGCATGAGATCAAGTCCTAGATTGACCAAATGGACTCGATCTCATGCCGAGGTAACAATTTTCTTTCCCTCCTTTACTCTTTTCCCTCCAATTTTTAAATTCAAAACTTGGCCAAGGCAAGCATCTTTGACCATGAAAGATGTGCTTTGACCAAGACTTTGTCAGAAACTACTTTGACCACCCATTGTTTTGGTTTTGCTAAGTCTTTAAATGTTTCAATCATCCTCTCACTCTCTCATTCCTGTTTTGTTCGAGATTTTTAAACAAAGAGAGTGAGAGTTTTAAGTTTTCAAAGGCTAGCAAGGATATTCTAAACCTCTTGCAAAGGTATTTTCAAATTCAATGATTTTATTTTAAGAAAATCTCCTTTAAATCCGCAAGATCTTGTTTTAGAATATAGGATTGGTTTTGAATGTTTAAAACTAGCTAAGTAATTGGAATAATTCAAGATTTTTCAGAATCTAAAGATTTGATTTCGTTTTATTTAGCTTTGATTTTTATTTATTCCCCAAAATTCTAGGGTAGCTTGTTATAAATTCTCTTCTTCTCTTCTCTCATTCTCATCAAATCGCCGCTTGCTTATCATTCTCTTTAGAAATTTGTTTCAGGAACCATGGCACCAAAGAGAACCAGAGAAGAGCAAGCACAAGAAGGAGAAGGACAAGAAGTGGTGGCTCAAGAGAGGGTCCGATGGAGTAAGGATGAGAAGAGGGATAAGAAGCGGCTGGAGAGGCTCCGGTTTGAACCTACAAAGTTTGCTGATCGAGAGCTGTTGTCTAAGCTCGGGATCCTTGGGGACTTTGACCAACTCCTCAAGAACATTGGCTTGAGATGCTTGTCACAGATGGACTGCCCAACCATTCCTGAAGTGACGATAGATTTCCTTGCCACCTTGGAGTTCCGGTATGAGAATCCTAGTGCACCCGTCCCTTCCCAAGGCCGCCTCTACTTCAAAGTTGGCCGTCAAGCTTACACACTCTCCATCCCTGAGCTATGCCAAGCCTACGGTCTCAACGCTGATGCACACAAGGTCGAGTTTCCAGCCTTCAAGAAAGCCGACGAGTTTTGGGACCTGATCAGCAATGAAGACTACAAAGCCAACACCGCCAAGATCAAGCGAGTTAGGAGTCCGGTGCTGAGGTATACTCTGAAGCTGATTGCCAATACATTCAGTGGAAGGTCTGTTGCTCCTACTGTCACGAAGACGGAGCTGTGCTTCCTCTTCCAACGTGTGAAGCACTTGGTGTCTGATCCGGATGCGAATGAAGAACCCATAGAAGATGAACTCGGCGATGAGGTGAACTACGGCTGTGTGCTCGCGGCTTCCCTGGTGAAGTACAAGGCTTATGCCTTACGGTGCAAGGCAACCTCCTCCTACATTGGCGGTTTCCTTACTCCTTTGTTCGTGCAAGCCGGTGTGCCCATCCATGACTTTGCTCACATCCCAAACAGAGCTTTCATGGATGAAGCATACATGAGGAATACTGATAGCTTGGGACGCATGCCAGCAGAAGGGTTCTATGCCTACCTCTTCATAGATGACGAAGACAAGAAGAGAGTATGCATCCTTCCCAACAGAGGTGAAACCGAGCTGCTTGGTGTTGGGAACATCGAGTTCTTACCCACGGAGGAAGAATGCTTTGCCCCTTTAGGAGGACCGCCTGCTTCAGCCATTGCCCTACGCCAAAGGTCAGAGTCTCCAGGCACGGAAGACGAGATACCCGAGGCTTACACACTTCCCAAGTTGGACTTTGAACCAAGGACAAAAACCGAGAAGTTCCTAGCATCAGTGGTAGAGATGCAAAGGAAGATTAACAAGTGGCAAGGGAAGATGCTGAAGAAGCTTGGGAAGAAAGTTAAAGCACTTCAGGGAGGCCAGCCTAAGCCAGCTGCAAGCCAAGAGATGCAACAACCCGAGAAGAGAAGGCTCTCAACCGGAGGGATTGTCATCCGCGAGACCCAAGGAGACAACATTCAGCCGGCGCACCATTCTCTACAAGAACCAGCTGACAAAGGCAAAGCAACGATCTCTAGCTCCTCTGGAACATCCTCAAGTTCCAGTCGAGCCTAGACCAGAGGTAAACAACCTTCTTCCATTGTATATAACCACTCATATTTGTTTCTTGCATTGTGTTTTTGATGCTCCTTCGGATGAGTTTGCCACCGGGACGGTGTCAAGCAAGTTTGGGGGAGTACTTGTGTGATTTAATCTTGTGTTCTTTGATCTTATTTTCCTTTTTGCATCCTTGAGTCTTAGGTCATGAAAAATTGGTAAAATTTTTAAATTTTTTTCAAAGATTCATGTAGTTGCATTCATCTTTTTAAAAAACATGTTAGGATTGAGTCTAGAGTTTGCATTGCTAGCTTTGCATTTTAAAGCTAGGTGTTGGTTTAGGATAAGTTTGGGGGATCATTGGGGTTGCTTTCTTGTCTAATTGTTTTGGTTTCAAAGAGTTTTGTGTTTTAAGGAAAGAAATGAGGTTTTAAGTGAAAGGTTTGCTTTTAAAACTAAGTATGCTCTAATTTCAGAAAGTAGCTCTCATGATAAGTAAAAAAAAAAAAAATGAGAAAAGAAAAGAAAAAGAAATAAAAAGAGCCTAAGTGCCAAATAAAATAAAAAAAAAGAAAGAAAATAATAATAAGAGAGCTACTAATAAGAAATTTCTAAGAGCAAAAATATTTTTCAAAACCTTTTCACTAGCCTAAAAAGTTTAAAAATGTCTTTATTTTGATTTGGAGATTGCTAAGTGTGAGAAAAAGGGTAGACTCTTAAGTGGTGAGTGAGAATTAAATTTCTTAAATGAGAGGGGTATATGATCATTTGATAGTTTACATGGGTAGATGAGAATCTAATCATGTATGCATAAATTGTCTTTACCTTTAGCATTATGCATAAGTTCAAACCATTTTTGAGAGAAACCCTTGTTATGATTATAAACCCTTTTCAAATGAGATCATTCTATGCTCATAACCATAACCCTTAGTCAAATGTGTTTTGCTTTAAAGTGCATAAGTTTGATTCATGGTTCGAATGCTGATGAATGTTCAAGGATGAGTTTCTTTGATTGTTAGGAATAGGAGAGTCATGATTTGAATTTCTTTGTGTGATGAGTATGGCTAAGTTCTTTGGAGTATGAGTGTAAGCATAGCATTTCAGAACTGTTAACTAGGACATTGAGATGATCCATTTGAAAGGCACCTTTGCAAAAAGTTTAAAACCCCTTTGATTTTTCTAAAAACCTCTCTTCCTTACTTGCTTTTTGTTGCTTGAGGGCAAGCAAGAAGTAAGTTTGGGGGAGTTGATGTTATTGCATATTGCATACATTTTGCATACTATTTAGTTAGTTTTTCATGCATTTGTATCATGTTTTAGGTTAGATTGCATCACTTAGAGTCCTAGAGCATTCTTGCATCAGCATATGCATTTTCCTTTCATTTTGCATCACATTCAGGTTGTTTCTGGCTGCTTTGGAGTCATGGAGGTTCGCGGGCGTGTGGAGGCTGATGTAGCAGTTCGTGGGAGCTTGGAAATATGCTACGGACCAGTGATCGAGGAGCAGATCGAGCATGGCCGGTCGATCCAGGAGTTGATCGACCAGAAGATCGAGCCAACTAGGCGATCCAAGGAGAATGATCGAGATGGAGATCGAGTGAAGCAATCGATCAATCGGTACGGACGTAAATGACGCCATGCAGAGCGAGAGCTAGATCGAGTACACCACTCGATCCACCCGAAGATCGATACCGAGATCGGATGCAACACTCGATTCGCCGAGGAAGATCGAGACCTGGATCGAGCCGAAGACACGATGCCCGGATGTGATCGAGAAACCCACTCGATCTAGTGGTCGATTTCTGTCCTTTCAACCGTTTTTGGCTGTTAGCGAAAGGGGGACCATTGGATTGTTTGGGCATTTTAGGCAAGGCGGCGAGATGCTTTTTCAACAACTTTTAGATCCTTATCCTTTTTTTCATGTTTTCTCTCTCGTTTTAGCGAAGAACACCATTGTTGAACCAGTTTTCTTCTGAAGCTTTTGTATTCGAATCATTATCTTTTAATCCAGTTTTCCTTTCATGTTTATTGTCTCGTTTCTTCTGCTTTGCTTGATTTACTCTATGTGTAGCGAGTAGTTTACTTTGGGTTCGGGGTTAAGAGGATTAAAGGTTAGAAAGGGTTCGATCTTGGTTTGTTTTCTAAACATTTATAAGGCTATCTCTTCTAAGGTGTTGAAAGCCTAATGCTTGAAGACTCTCACGCCAAGAGCTTCATGATCCGAGAGGTTCCTTACCTTGACAGGATCCAGGAGCCTCGGAAGATCACACCTTAGAGATTAGTTACCCCTTCCCAAAAGCCATGGAAGTTTGGGGGACTAGTTAAGCCATCTACTTGAAATCTGTTTTCCTTGCCTTTCGACCTCTCTTTCCACCAAAAGCCATGGGTTTGGAGGAGAGGATGAAAGAGTGATCTATACTGAAAGCCACAGATAGATGTTGTTTTGTTTTCAAGGCTTAAAGATCCTCACCAAGTGAGTCGATCTAAAGTTTCAAACCCAAGATCGATCCTTTGAAACCCTTTACATGAATCTCAACCCTAGGCCCCTTTCTTTTAGAATCTCTAAGTCTTTTTTCATCTTTTGCTTGTTACCTGATAACATCCTGGTCATTAGATTTGTTGTTCTTACGGTTTTAGACGAGATCGATCGTTACTGCTCGATCTAGTGATCGATCTTGTGGTCGATCCACTAGTCGATTTTTAACAATTCAAAGCTCTTTCCTTTAATTAATCTGTTTGTTTCTCGTGGTAGTTGCTTTCTTTCTAGTTTTTTTAAAATAGGTTTTACTCTGTTTAGGTTGCTGCATCTAGTTCTTAGCTATTTTATCATAAACTGTCTCATTTTTCTTAGATTTGCTTTAGTCCTTGCATTCTCTGTGCATTCTCTATCTCCTAGAAGTGGATTGACACTCTCCTGCTTGCCTTACTACAACATTGCATGCATTAGAGTTTTGATAACCTCTCTGCTGCATAAAACCTGCTTGAGAAAGATAGTTTATCAGTCAAGGTAATGATAGAGATCTTTTCCAAGATTCTCTAAGCCTTAAGACCCCAAAATCCTAGAAAGGAATGAATAAAGAACAAGAAAAACACAAAGCTTAAACCCCTTAAACCCTTGAATCGCCTCGATCCTTAACCCAAAAAGAATTACTCGCTACTCATGTTTAAAACCGATTGAAATGCAAAGAAAGATAAACTAAGCATGATTAAAGAGCGATTAAAGAAAAACTGCTTAATATTAAAAAGATTCAAGTTCAAAACATGAAAAAAACAAGAACAATGACAATGGCGGATAATCACCTAAGAGAAAGCTCAAAAAGATAAGAATGAAAAGTTCTCCGAAAAGGATAACCGCCTTTGCCTAAAATGGCCAAACAACTCCAAATGGTCCCCTCACTAGATGCCAAAAGCGGTTAAGGCCCCAGAGATCGACCTTGAGATCGATCAGTTCACTCGATCTTCTTTATGGATCGCCTTCTTCAGCTCGATCTTCAACTCGATCTGGTTGGATGGATCGAGCACTTCCATCGATCTTCTACTCGATCCTTGGATGATCGAGTTGTGGTCTCGATCTGTCTCTCGTTCTGCATGGCGTCATCTACGTCTGTGATATATCATGGTTTTTATGGTTTTTAACCATGATATAAGTCCTTTTTATTGAGTTTTTTTGGTCTTTTTAGAGTCTTAGAAGAGTCTTTGCAGGTTATAGCATGTCTGGAGCATGATTGGAGATTTTGGAACCTTTTGGAGCATTCTGAGTTGAAGCCACGAAGTACCAAGCTCGAAGCAGAAAATATCACATATGGTGATGCTCGTCACCACCTTTGGTGACGCTCGTCACCCATCAAGGAAGGAGCGTGGCTGTTTTATTAAAAGTATGAAGAAGATTTGCAGAATTGACCCAGAAGTTCCTTTATTTACATGAAGACCCCAGATCGTGTTTAGCCTCTATTTATTAGGTTTTTCAGCCATTGTTGGCTATTATCTTAGTTTTTGAAAATTCAGAGAGCTTAGAGAGAGATTATTCAGAGCTTTTTGGGGAGACAAATCCTGTACTCTTTTGAGAACATTTCGAACCCCCTTTATTTCTTACTCTTTCTCTTAATGCAATTTTATTCAGTTATGTTTTGTGATCTCATAATCATGTCTGAGTAATCTGCTAGTTAAGTTAGGGTTTTTCAAAGGTTGATGAAAAGATTGTAGAATCGCTATCTGTTAGGAATATCTTATGGTTTTTCATCTCTGCTTGCTTTAAAATCGAATTTCTGAGACACATCATCTAGGAATCCGAAAATCTTAGGTTGTTAAATATATGTGAGAGCATTATTCATAACCTGAACTAGTATTTGATGAGCAAAGCAACTTAGTGCAAAGAGATTTGGCTTAGGAGTTTTGTACACAATTGAATCTGATTCATTCCTGCATGCTTAGGTTGTTAGAGTTTACAAAGAGATTTGAAACTCTGTGATTTAGGCATAGATAACTTTTGCAATGAGAATTGATTAGTTAGACATCAGTGATTCATGTTTAAAACGGTTCTTAATCATTCCTGATTTCCTGCATCATACATTCTTGGATTCAACCTGCGAACTGCCCTGACTTAGAGCTTTTAGTCTTCTGGAACTTAGATCATCTCACAAAATCGTTTGCTTACTTTCATTCATTCATTCGCATTACATACATCATATCTTGCTTAGCTTAATCCGAATCTACATTCGATAGTGTAGTCTGCATTACTCTCTTGGGATTTCGATACCCCTTGTACTACAACTGCTTTGCTGTGCACTTGCAGTAGTTTTATTTGGGTAAAACCTGACCCTATCAGTCTGTACTCTAGATCGATCTCCTCTCTCGATCTTGGTCTCGATCCTTCCCCTTGAATCGACTTGGGTCACTCGATCTTCTGGTCGATCTTGTCTAGATCGACCTGCCTTGCTCGATCCGCTACTCGATCTCGGGTCCTTTGCATGCATGGCTGAGTTCTCCAAGTGTCCACAAGCTTCGTTTTGATCCTCCTCTCGTCCACATAACCTCCACAACTCCAGAGTGCTCCAAATAACCTGATAATGATGCAAAAGTGCAAGAAACATGCAAAATGCGAATGCAAAGAGACCTAGGACCTAAAATGCAACAAATGGAACAAACTAGCCTATAATGCAAGATGAATGCATGAAAAACTATCCTAAATGCATGCAAAATATATGGTAATATCAACTCCCCCAAACTTGCCTTTTGCTTGCCCTCAAGCAAACAAAATTCAAGAAAGGAAGAGAGGTTTTAAAACGGGGGCTCAAATTCCTTGCAAAAGTGTTTTTCAAATGAATCAATTCCTAGATCTTAATCCTAAGATGCAATGCACACACTCATACTACAAAGAACTTAGCCATACTCATCACATATTGAATCTCAAATCATGACTCTTATATCCCAAACAATCCAAGAATCCTAACCTTTAACATTCATTAGGCTCAAAACCATGAATCACACTTATGCACTTTAAAACCGAATACATTTGGCTTAGGGACAAGGTTATGAGATAAGAATGATCTCATTTATAGGGGTGATTCAAACAAGGGGTTATCTCAAAGAGTGGTCGAACTTATGCATAATGCTAAAGGTAAAGACAATTGATGCATACATGACAAGACTCTCATCTACCCATACATGCTAACAATGATCCTAGAACCCTCTCTCATTTTTCTTTTCTTTTTAAACTCACTCACCCTCCGAAAGACTACCCTCATCATCAAGGCAATTGGCCTAGCAAAAACCCAAATAAAAGCATCATTTTAAAACTCTTTGGCTAGTGGTAAGGCTGAAAACATATTTAGCTCTTTTCTTTTTACTTTGACAGCTCTTTACTCATTTTTTTTTCTTTTCTTTTGAGAGCTACCCTCTTATTCAAACTAGAGCTTTCATTTTAAAACAATAAGCCTTCCATTTAAACCATTAAAACCTTTTTATTCAACTTCCAAACATCAAACTCTTTAAACCGAAGCAAAACAAAGCGATTCCCATGAATACCCACCCTATCCTAAGCCAAAAACTAGCTTCAAAATGCAAAGCTAGCATCAATATGAAAGCATAATCATGTCGCCTAAACCTAACACTTTATGCTAAGTTCAACCGAAAAGAGGCCTCACAAAGATTTATCACACAAGAACATTGGCTTGAAAGAAGGGTAAGGTAAAGGTGGGAAGTCTATTTAGGCTTACAAGAGAGTGGTGAAAGGAAGAAGAAAGCCTAAATATGTATAAGTGATCCATGTATCCTTTTTCATATGCATAACTATGATAATAAGAAGTTCAAATTAAGGTTCTCACTTATTAGGAAAGGATTCAATTCATGAATGTTCAACTTGAGCCACGACAATCAAAACAAATGATCCAAGTATGGTTAGAGCTTACTTTCAAAGTATGTACAATGCATCAAAGCACTACTAACTAGGGCCTTGAAACAATTCATGAGCTTATTACACTTTTCAAGAAAAACTTTTGCCCCTTATGAAAATGTAAGCAACCTAAATGCTTAAAAATTCTAGACTCAATCCTAAAATGTTTAAGAATTCAAATGAAACTACATGAAGTTTTTTGAAAATTTTTAATATTTTTATCATTTTTTGTTCTTTTCTATGCCTTACATGATGCATGATGACTCAAAGGATGATAACAGAAAATAAGATCAAAAAAAACATGTCAAACACACCACACACTCCCCAAAACTTGAATGACACCGTCTTGGTGGCAAACAAACACAAGAGGAGTCAAAACACAAAGCAAAAATCTAAAAAAAAAATGCATGGTATATACAATGGTTTGGTTGTTGGTACCTCGGAGCTAAGTAAGGCTGGAGCTTGAGGTTGCTCCAGACTTCTTGCCCTTCTTAGGAGTGTTGTGGCTGATCTCCTTGCCTTTCTCCTTGCTCGTTTCCTCATGGAGGGAGTGGCGCGCAGGTAGGTTTGTTGCATGGGGCTCACGGATCTCAATGCCACCAGTCGATCATCTCCACTTATCCGGCTGCTGCACCTCCTCATCGCTTGAAACCTTCTTAGGTGAGCTCCCTTTAAGAGCCTTGACCTTCTTGGCGAGATTCTTGATCATCTTGCCTTGCCATTTGTTGGTCTTGCGCTGCATCTCTACAACTGAAGCTAGGAACTTCTCGGCTTTGGTCATAGGCTCAAAGTCAAGTGTGGGAAGAACAAAGTTCTCGGGCATCTCAGCATCGGATGTGGGTGACTCTGAACAAGGGCGAGAAGCTTGTGTGGGAGCGGCTGTGCCTCCTAGAGGTGCAAAGCATTCCTCAACACTAGGCAGAAACTCCACATTGCCAACACCTAGCAGCTCTGTTTCTTCCTTGTTTGGCAAGATGCACACTCTCTTCTCATTCTCACAATCATAGAACAAGTATGCAAAGAATCCCTCAGCTGGCGTGCGTCCCAATCTATCTGTGTTCCTCCTGTAAATCTCATCCATGTAAGCTCTCTCCGCGCAAGGGACGATGTCCGGAAGGGGTACACCAGCTTGAACAAACATTGGTGTAAGGAAGCCTCATATAAGCGCCGAGCTTGCCTTGCATCTCATCGCCCATGCCTTGTACTTCATCAAAGAGGCAGCAAAGATGCATCCATAGCTAACATCATCTTCGAGCTCGTCCTCCATTAGCTCGTCGTTCTCCTTAGGATTGCACAGAAGATGCTCAACGCCTTGGAACAAGAAACAAAGCTTGTTCTTGGTGACTGTGGGAGCCACGGACCTTCCACTGAAGGTGTTGGCGATGAGGTTGAGCGTGTATCTTAGCACAGGGCTGCGAACTCTCTTGATCATGGCCGTGTTTGCCTTGTAGTTATCGTTGCTGATCAGATCCCACAAGTCGTTGGCTTGAGTGAAAAGGGGAAACTCCACTTGCTTGGCGTTAGCCTTAAGGCCATAGGCTTGGCATAGCTCGGCGATGGAGAGATGATAGGCTTGTCTCCTGATCTTGAAGGTGATGTGGCCTTGGGAAGGAGTAGGAAGACTTGGATTCTCGTAAGGGAACTCCAAAGTGGCGAGGAAGTCTATGGTTGCCTCGGGATAGGTTGGGCAATCCATTCCTGATAAGCACCGGAGCCCAATGTTCTTGAGAAGTTGATCAAAGTCTCCCAAGATCCCCTTCTTAGCCAACAGATCCTTACTCGCGAACTTTGTGGGATCGAACCTTAGCCTTTCCAGCTGTTGCTTGGCTTGTTTCTCCTCTTTGGTCCATCTAACCCTCTCCTGAACCACTTCTTGAGCTTCTCCTTCTTCTGCTGTCTCTTCTCTGGTTCTTTTTGGTGCCATTGGTACCTGAAACACAAATCTCAAGGAAGAGAATGAGTATAAGCGGCAAAATTGAGAGAAAGACAAGGTATGAAAGAAAAACTTCTAACAATAACCCTAGATTTTTGAGGAGTTTATAAAAATTGTAGCTAAATAATAGAGGAAAGAATCTAGAGATAGGATTAAATCTAGAAATTTTCCTAATATCTAGTTATTCCTAATAATTATCCTAACTCCCTAACAACTACAATCATCTTAAGGAATCAAAAGGCAATTTCCCAAAAAAAATTAAACAAGTAAATCAATGAACCGAAAATACCTTTTGACAAGATGAAAGCAAGATGTTAATAACCTTAAAAAAACAGAAACCCACACTCTCTCTAGCTTTCGAAACTCGAAATGCAAATGAGAGAGAGTGGGCAAAACCATGCAAATATAAAGGCTAACAAAACCATGGGCAAACAAGTGGTTTCTGACAAAAGTGTGGTCAAGGCACATCTTTCATGGTCAAAGATGCTTGCCTTGACCACAATTCAAATTTAAAAACCAGAGGGAAAGAAGAAAAGAGGGAAAAAATTTACTTACCTCGGCACGAGATCGAGTCCATTTGGTCGATCTAGGACTCGATCTCATGCCCATGTTGGCTAGGATCGAGAGGTTTGATCGATCAGGGACTCGATTCAGATTGCATCGAGTCTTAGATCGATCGTGCCCTCTCGTTCCATGATTTTTGGTCACTGAGGCTATGCTTCTTGGATCGAGCCACGTGATCGATTTGGGGGTCGTTTGGGCTTAGATCGAGTGGAAGATCGAGTAGACGGATCGATCTAACCTTGAGGATATAGTGAGGTCAGTCGATCCACACCTCGTTTGCATTTCAAGCTAAACGTATGAGTGGTTTATCCTATCATGATCGACTGACTCACTCGATTTTCTACTCAATCTCGTCTAGATCGACTGACTCCTCTCGATTCACTAGCTCGATCTAGTAAAGATCAAGCCAGGATAAGTCGATCTAGCACTCGATCTCTAGCCTATACTTAACCATTCTCGCTTCTTTTGACTCCAAGATCATGATTTACAATCCCTCATCCTTTCACCTACACACTTACACATAAAAAGCATAAAACTGAAATAGAAAGAGAGCAAAAATATGTACAAGATAGACATGGGAATGCCTCCCAAGTGCGCTTTCTTTAACGTCTTTACCTAGACTTTACATGGTTTAGGGTTGAGGTGGGTCTTGGAGAAGCATGGTGGTGCTCTCCTTGCTGCAATCACTCGCCAGGTAGGGCTTCACTCTATGCCCATTAACCATGAAAGCATTACCACTCTTGCCAACCAATGTAACCGCTCCATAGGGTAGAACTTCCTTGATCTCAAACGGTCCACACCATCTAGATTTGAGCTTTCAGGGAACAGTTATAGAGTAGCACCAGACTGCCTTCCCTTAACTCCTTATGAACCAGCTTCTTGTCATGAACCGCCTTGGTCCTTTCCTTGTAGATCTTAGCACTCTCGTAGGCGTCTAACCGTAGCTCATCAAGCTCATGTAGTTGAATCAACCTCTTCTCCTGCGCCGCCTTGAGACTAAAGTTCAGCTGCTTCACGGCCCACAGTGCTCTATGCTCCAACTCAACAAGAAGATGACATGCCTTGCCGTATAGAAGGGTGAAGGGAGTGGTGCCTATAGGAGTCTTGAAAGCGGTCCGGTAAGCCCATAGAGCATCTTTGAATAGCGATGGCCACCAAAATCCGGCTTGTAAGACCTTTGTTGCCGTCTTGAAAGAAGCAAAATGTCCTCCATATGACAAACCGTGGCAATGTAGAAGGATATCCTGCGCTTCCTCTCTTGAAACACATCTTCTATACAAGCTGTCTACTCCCCTCTTGTACAAGTAAGGCTCGTCCCAAAAATAATGAGAGATGTCTCTCATGAACTTCTTCTTCTGGTAGTTGTCAAGATGAGTAGGTTCCTCTCCACAAGCTAAGAAGTTCACTATATCATCATACCAAGGCAGGTTCTCTTCTCTCAAGGCCAAAACATCTTCAGACTGATCCTCTAGCCGTGTGCATACAACCGTGTTAATCATCATGAGTTGCTCTTCAGGAAGTGAATCATCCAAGGGTAAAGCTTCTGATATGATCTTGGACAAGGCTAAAGACTTGGAACTTGAAGTTAAGGAAGACCATGGAGAAGAAGATAAAGGAGATCATGTAGCCGAAGAAGCTCTATACTTTCCCCAAGGTCCAATGACACGTTCAAGAGCCAAAGCACTACAAGAACAAGTGCATTCGTTACTTAACCACTCGGAGAATCAAGAAGATCAAAGTCATGCTTATCAAACCACTTTGGTTTTGATTCAAACCCACGGCTAGTAAATCGGGAATGGGCTATACTTGTGCTCTTTTTCCCTCATTTTGTTTTTGTCCCTTTGGGTTTTGCAAGAGAGGTTTTTAACGAGGCAAGTATACCCATCGTTAGCCCATTTGCTAGTCCAAGACAAGTTCTAAGCAACAACCGTTTCACCTAAGTAGTTTAAGAGTTCTTCCTTTGTTATTCAAACTAGACGCTCCCCTTATTCATTTCTTTGCTTTGTTTCGAGATGTTCTTGGTGCTTGTACCGAGTTCTATCTCTTTATATGTTGTCTCTGAACTTGCATTTTAATCTATCTATCCTTTTTTTCTCAAACTCTCTGAAACGATAGATCCGGTAAATCAAAGGTTCTCTCATTCCCTTTGTGTGACCATTCGATCCACGGTGAATCTAAGGACCCTCCGCAGCCTTAGTGTGACCAAACGCTCCATTCTACTACTTCATCTCATCCGTGTTAAGTTCTCCCATTCACTCATTCCCATTAGTCATTCATCAACAGCATTTTTCCGTTGTTATCCTTGATCTTTGTCGTCCCTTGCTCATATTGTTCATTCCAGTTGATCATCATTCATATAACATCCTTTTGTGTTAGTCTAGCTTTCAAAGTGTCGAATCATAAGGGTAATCATATTAAGTGGTATGAGAGCCACTTTGAAAGTTTAGATCTTATTGATATCACTTTTCAATATCTTTGTCGATTAAAATTCTTGTGTTGCACGGATCTTTTGTTCTAGGGTGTTAGATCTTTGTTTTGCTTGTTTTGCATCGTCTGAATCTATGATCCATTTCTAAAACCAATCATCATAGGATTGTTTTACTGTGAGAATTTGTTTAAACGTTTCAGGTACCATGGTGAATCCAGAGGAAGAAGAAAATATCAACAACGTCAATAACAAACTATGGATCGAAGCCATGACTGCTCGTTTTGACAAGCTTCACAACGATCGATTTGAAGCCTTCCGCCAAGAGCAAAACCTAAATCAAGCAGAAAACGGATCAAATCAGTCACCCCCTAGAAGAAGAAACCAGCGTGATCATGTTTCATCCGGACATTCTAGTGGCGATTCAACTGATTCTTACTACCATCACAAGAGCGGGTCCTCTCAAGGTCGTCAGCAAAGACCTAGACGAGAAAGGCACGATAGAGGATGTATACAAGATCCACTTGGAGGCATTAAACTTAAGATACCGTCGTTTCATGGGAAGAACGATCCAGCTGCCTACTTAGAATGGGAAAAGAAGATCGAGCTTGTGTTTGATGCTCAGCATTGTACCGAGATCAATAGGGTGATGATTGTTGCGACTGAATTCTACGACTATGCCCTCAGTTGGTGGGATCAGATAGTTACTACCAGAAGAAGAAACCGTGAGTATCCGGTGGAAACTTGGAACGAGTTGAGAAGCCTGATGAGGAAGATGTTTGTGCCGAGTGATTACCACCGTGAACTACATCAACAACTCAGAATGCTCGCACAAGGTAACCGCTCGGTTGAGGAATACTATCAGGAGATGGAAACTTTGATGATTCGAGCTGATATAGTAGAAGACAGAGAAGCTACGATGGCACGTTTTCTCGGAGGTTTAAACCGTGAGATACAAGATCGTGTGGAAACTCAGCACTACGTGGAACTAGAAGATATGTTACACAAAGCCATCCTATTCGAGCAGCAGATCAAGAGAAAAGGTCCCTCACGGCTAAGTCAAGGAACCGGAACAACTTATAACCGGGCTAGTTACTCAAGAGAGGATAAGAGTAGCTACCCGAGGGAAAGTAAACCGTTTATAGCTCTGAAAGCCGAAACAAAGCCACCCACGGTCCACAAAGGAAAGACTATAGAGGGGTTGACAAGGACACGAGACGTCAAGTGTTT
The DNA here is from genome assembly GCA_911865555.2 of Thlaspi arvense. Lineage (NCBI taxonomy): Eukaryota > Viridiplantae > Streptophyta > Magnoliopsida > Brassicales > Brassicaceae > Thlaspi > Thlaspi arvense. The sequence continues at coordinate 22,743,289 of OU466860.2, forward strand.
TAAGTATCACAGAAGAGGTCATTACGCCAATGAGTGTACCAACAAGCGTGTGATGATTCTCCTTGATAACGGCGAATTTGAATCCGAAGATGAGTGTCCAGAAGAAACATGTGAGGAAGACATTCTTTCACCAGTCAGAGGTGATTTGTTGGTAGCAAGAAGAACTTTAAGCGTACAAACTAAGGCCCCGGAGCAAGAGCAACGAGAGAATCTCTTTCACACTCGATGCCATGTTCTAGGAAAGGTGTGTAGTCTTATCATCGACGGAGGAAGTTGCACCAACGTCGCTAGTGACACGATGGTTAAGAAGCTTGGTCTAACTACGTCAAAGCATCCAAACCCTTATAAGCTACAGTGGCTCAATAACAGTGGAGAGCTAAACGTTAGTAGCCAAGTGGTCGTTCCTATTACTATTGGTCGGTATGAAGACGAGGTTTTATGTGATGTTCTACCAATGGAGGCCAGCCATATACTTCTAGGAAGACCGTGGCAATCAGATAGGAGAGTGACACATGATGGTTTCTCTAACCGTCACTCGTTTGAGTACAAAGGCAAGAAAACAACTCTGATTCCCATGACCCCTCAAGAAGTGTATCTTGATCAAAAGAAAGACTCAAAGAAGCCAAAACATTCGAGCTTCTATGCTAAGGCCAGTCAGGTTAAAAAGTCCTTTCTCTCAAATCAATCTATGGTTTTATTTGTTTATAAGGAAGCACTAACGAGTTTGACTAACATCACACCGGTGCTGCCGAGTGAAATGAACCAACTTTTGCAAGAATTTAGTGATGTTTTTCCAGAGGAATCACCAAAGGAATTGCCACCCATCCGAGGCATAAAACATCAAATAGACTTTGTTCCCGGAGCTTCTCTACCAAACCGCCCTGCGTATAGAACTAATCCGGTGGAAACAAAGGAGCTACAACAACAAGTCAATGATCTAATGGCTAAGGGACATATTCGTGAGAGTATGAGTCCTTGTGCCGTTCCTGTTTTGTTGGTTCCAAAGAAAGATGGGAGCTGGCGCATGTGTGTAGACTGCGAGCCATCAATAACATCACTGTAAAGTATCGCCATCCCATTCCTAGACTTGATGATATGTTAGATGAGTTATGTGGTTCTAACATTTTCTCTAAGGTAGATTTAAAAAGTGGTTATCATCAAATTAGGATGAAAGAAGGGGATGAGTGGAAAACAGCCTTTAAAACAAAACAAGGGCTGTATGAGTGGCTCGTAATGCCATTTGGGTTAACTAATGCTCCTAGTACGTTTATGAGGCTTATGAATCATGTTCTTAGGGCATATATAGGAGAGTTTGTGGTCGTATACTTTGATGACATTCTGATATACTCTAAGAACTTAGAAGAGCATGTTAAGCATATTAAGCTTGTTTTAGAAGTGCTTAGGCAAGAAAAGCTTTATGCTAATTTTAAAAAGTGTACTTTTTGTACGGATAACATTGTGTTCTTAGGTTTTGTTGTAAGTACAGAAGGTGTGAAGGTAGACGAAGAAAAGGTTAAGGCGATCAAAGAATGGCCAAGTCCTAAAACCATTGGAGAGGTCCGAAGCTTTCATGGTCTAGCTGGGTTTTACCGATGTTTCGTAAAAGATTTCAGTACTATAGCCGCGCCTTTAACCGAAGTAATCAAGAAGAGTGTGGGGTTCAAATGGGAACAAGCTCAAGAAGAAGCGTTTCAATGCCTTAAAGAGAAGCTTATTCATGCTCCAGTATTAGCTTTACCTGATTTTGTTAAAACCTTTGAAATTGAGTGTGACGCTTCTGGTGTAGGTATTGGGGCCGTGCTTATGCAAGAAAGGAGACCAATTGCCTATTTCAGCGAAAAGCTCGGAGGAGCCACGCTGAATTACCCTACATATGACAAAGAGTTGTATGCTCTTGTTCGGGCATTACAGACTTGGCAACATTACTTGTGGCCAAAAGAATTTGTCATACACACGGATCATGAATCTCTCAAACACCTCAAAGGTCAGAAAAAACTTAACAAAAGACACGCGAGGTGGGTCGAGTTCATTGAAACCTTTCCCTATGTCATCAAATATAAGAAAGGTAAAGACAATGTTGTAGCCGACGCATTGTCTCGGAGGTACGTTCTTCTATCTACTCTTTCTGCTAAGCTTTTAGGGTTTGAACAAATTAAAGAAATGTATGTTGCTGATCCTGATTTTCAAGAAATTTTTAAAGCATGTGATAAGTTTGCTTCTGGTCGTTATTATCAACAAGACGGGTATCTCTTCTATGAGAACCGTTTGTGTATTCCTAACTGCTCTCTTCGAGATTTATTTGTCAGGGAAGCACACGGAGGTGGGCTTATGGGGCATTTCGGAATAGCCAAGACGTTAGAAGTCATGAAAGATCATTTCCATTGGCCTCACATGAAAAGAGACGTTGAGCGAATATGTGGCCATTGTCCTACATGCAAACAAGCTAAGTCTAAAGTACAACCGAATGGTTTGTATACCCCTCTCCCTATTCCTATGCATCCTTGGAATGATATTTCAATGGATTTTGTTATGGGTTTGCCTAGGACTAGAACAGGTAAGGACTCTATCTTTGTTGTAGTTGATAGGTTCTCGAAAATGGCTCATTTCATTGCTTGCAACAAGACTGATGATGCATTACATGTAGCTAATCTGTTTTTCAAAGAAGTTGTACGTTTGCATGGCATGCCTAAGACCATAGTTTCTGATCGTGATACCAAGTTTCTTAGTTTCTTTTGGAAGACACTTTGGTCTAAGTTAGGTACTAAATTGTTGTTTTCTACTACTTGTCATCCACAGACTGATGGTCAGACTGAAGTAGTTAATAGAACCTTAGGAACCTTGCTGCGTGCCTTGATTAAGAAAAATTTAAAGAGTTGGGAGGATTATTTACCTCACATAGAATTTGCTTACAATCACTCTGTTCACTCTGCTTCTAAGTACTCGCCTTTTCAAATCGTGTATGGTTTCAATCCTATTTCTCCTTTAGATCTAATGCCTTTACCTTTGAGTGATAGAGCAAGCATTGATGGAAAGAAAAAGGCAGAGTTGATACAGCAGATTCATGAAAGTGCTCGAAAGAACATAGAAGAAAAGACTAAGTTATATGTCAAACACGCCAACAAAGGAAGGAAACAAGTTGTTTTTCAGGTTGGAGATCAAGTTTGGTTGCATTTGAGGAAGGAACGGTTCCCTAATGAAAGAAAATCAAAGCTAATGCCAAGAATAGACGGTCCTTTCAAAATCATCAAACGGATCAGTGACAATGCATATCAACTAGATTTACAAGGTAAGTATAATGTTAGCTCTAGTTTCAATGTTGCTGATCTTGTTCCTTTTGTTTCAGATGAAGCGGATTTGAGGTCAAATCCTTCTCAAGTGTGAGGGGATGATATGATCTTGGACAAGGCTAAAGACTTGGAACTTGAAGTTAAGGAAGACCATGGAGAAGAAGATAAAGGAGATCATGTAGCCGAAGAAGCTCTATACTTTCCCCAAGGTCCAATGACACGTTCAAGAGCCAAAGCACTACAAGAACAAGTGCATTCGTTACTTAACCACTCGGAGAATCAAGAAGATCAAAGTCATGCTTATCAAACCACTTTGGTTTTGATTCAAACCCACGGCTAGTAAATCGGGAATGGGCTATACTTGTGCTCTTTTTCCCTCATTTTGTTTTTGTCCCTTTGGGTTTTGCAAGAGAGGTTTTTAACGAGGCAAGTATACCCATCGTTAGCCCATTTGCTAGTCCAAGACAAGTTCTAAGCAACAACCGTTTCACCTAAGTAGTTTAAGAGTTCTTCCTTTGTTATTCAAACTAGACGCTCCCCTTATTCATTTCTTTGCTTTGTTTCGAGATGTTCTTGGTGCTTGTACCGAGTTCTATCTCTTTATATGTTGTCTCTGAACTTGCATTTTAATCTATCTATCCTTTTTTTCTCAAACTCTCTGAAACGATAGATCCGGTAAATCAAAGGTTCTCTCATTCCCTTTGTGTGACCATTCGATCCACGGTGAATCTAAGGACCCTCCGCAGCCTTAGTGTGACCAAACGCTCCATTCTACTACTTCATCTCATCCGTGTTAAGTTCTCCCATTCACTCATTCCCATTAGTCATTCATCAACAGCATTTTTCCGTTGTTATCCTTGATCTTTGTCGTCCCTTGCTCATATTGTTCATTCCAGTTGATCATCATTCATATAACATCCTTTTGTGTTAGTCTAGCTTTCAAAGTGTCGAATCATAAGGGTAATCATATTAGCTTCATTCACTCTCATCCTAGAAAGGTGATCAGCAACACCATTCTCTATCCCCTTCTTGTCTTTTATCTCCATATCAAACTCTTGTACAAGGAGAATCCACCTTAATAGCCTCGGCTTGGTATCCTTCTTAGAGTAGATATACCTCAATGCCGCGTGAGCAATGTATACAACAACCTTATAGACCACCAAGTATGATCTGAACTTTTCAAAAGCAAACACAACGGCCAGCAGCTCCTTCTCGGTTGTAGCATATCTCACTTGCGTGTCATCCAAGGTACTACTGGCATAGTAGATAACATGCAACCACTTGTCTTTCCTCTGACCAAGAACAGCTCCCACGGCGTAGTCACTCGCATCGCACATGATCTCGAAGGGTAAGCTCCAATCTGGTGCTTGTACTATAGGTGTCATGATAAGAGCCACCTTGATGGTCTTTAAAGCATAAAGACATTCCTCATCAAAGACAAAGCATGAAGAAGATGGGAGCGAACCCATAAAGTCAATCCCCAAGCATCAAAAACATCAACTTCAAAGATTGCCACATGAGGCATTTGATTCCTCTTTGTGATGTTGCCTGCCCTTTGACATGCTTTACAAGACTTAACAAACGCATGAGCATCTTTGAATAGCGATGGCCACCAAAACCCGGCTTGTAAGACCTTTGTAGCAGTCTTGAAAGAAGCAAAATGCCCTCCGTAGGATGAACCGTGACAATGAAGGAGAATGTCTTTAGCTTCTTCTCTTGTTACACACCTTCTGTAAAGACTGTTTACTCCCCTCTTGTACAGGTAAGGCTCGTCCCAAAAGTATTGAGAGACATCTCTCATGAACTCCTTCTTGTGGTAGTGGTCAAGATGAGTAAGTTCCTCTCCACAAGCTAAGAAGTTGACTATATCAGCATACCAAGGCAGGTTCTTTTCCCTCAAACTCAATACTTCTTCAAACTCTCCTTCTAACCGTGTGCATACCACTGTGTTGATCATCATGAGCTGCTCCTCAAGAAGTGAATCATCCAAGGGTAAGGCTTCATTCACTCTCATCCTAGAAAGGTGATCAGCAACACCATTCTTTATCCCCTTCTTGTCTTTTATCTCCATATCAAACTCTTGTTGAAGAAGAATCCACCTTAAGAGCCTCGGCTTGGTATCCTTCTTAGAGTAGGTATACCTTCATGCAGCGTGATCCGTGTATTCAACAACCTTAGAGCCCACCAAGTATGATCGGAACTTCTCAAAAGCAAACACAACGGCCAGCAGATCCTTCTCAGTTGTAGCATACCTCACTTGCGTGTCATCGAAGGTACGAATGGCGTAGTAGATAACATGCAACCTCTTGTCTTTCCTCAGCCCTAGAACAGCTCCAACGGCGTAGTCACTCGCGTCACACATGATCTCGAGGGTAAGCTCCAATCTGGTGCTTGTACTATAGGTGCCGTGAGAAGAGTCTCCTTGATGGTCTTGAAAGCGTGAAGACACTCCTCATCAAAAACAAACTCAGCTTCTTTGCATAACAGCCGTGTAAGCGGGCGTGCTATCTTGGACAAATCCTTTATGAATCTCCTGTAGAAGCCAGCCTGCCCTAAGAAACTCCTTATCCCCTTAACATTAACCGGCGGCTCAAGACTCATCAAGACCTCAATCTTTGTTTTGTCAACCTCTATCCCTTGCTCAGAAATCTTGTGACCGAGTACAATCCCTTCCTTCACCATAAAGTGACACTTCTCCCTGTTCAGCACCAAGTTTGTCTCCTCACATCTCTTGAGTACCTTGCAAAGATTTGACAAACAAGCAGAAAAGGACACACCATACACGGAAAAATCATCCATAAAAACATCTACCATCTCCTCTATCAGATCAGAGAAGATAGACATCATGCACCTTTAAAAGGTTGCTGGTGCATTACATAACCCAAAACGCATCCTTCGATATGCAAAGGTACCATAAGGGCATGTGAAAGTCGTCTTCTCTTGATCGTTAGGATGAATTGGTATTTGAAAAAAACCACTATAACCATCAAGAAAGACGTAATATGGGTGATTAGCTAATCTTTCAAGCATCTGATCAATAAAGGGAAGAGAAAAATGATCTTTTCTAGTAGTTGAGTTAAGCTTCCTATAATCGATACACATTCTATGTCCAGTTATGGTTCTTGTAGGAATCAACTCATCTTTTACATTCTTAATGACCGTGATACCCCCTTTCTTTGGTACCACATGGACCGGAGACACCCATGTGCTATCACTGATAGGGTATATCACGTCAGCCTCTAACAATTTCAAGATCTCTTTCTTCACTACTTTTTTCAAATTCGGGTTTAAGCGTCTTTGATGTTCAATAGAAGAACTGTATTCATTCTCTAAGTGAATCATATGAGTACAAAGCATTGGTGAAAGGCCCTTGATGTCACTTAGAGAGTACCCAATGGCCTTTCTATAATTTCTCAACTCCTTAAGGAGTGAGTTTAACTCATCATCACTCAGATTTTCATTCACAATGACAGGATTAGTGTCATAAATCCCAAGAAAGCGTACCTTAGCCCATGAGAGAGCTCCTTTAGGTCCACCTTTGGAGCTAGCTGCTCGCTCCAGTCCTCCTCGTGGCTTGTGTGGATGTTCCCATCCTCATTAGCCTCTTTTGATTCCTTGTCATGAGCCTTCAGGCTGCCATCTTGAACCGTTGTCTCCTCTGAGATCGAGTCATCCAGTTGATCTTCCACTCGTTCTGGTCCGGATCGATGGCACTCATATCGATCTCTTGCTCGATTTGATGTGGATCGAGCAGTGGATCGATTCACTGAGTCGTTCTCTGAACTGTTCGAGTTGCTTCTCTCGATCTCCTCATCGATTTCTTGACCGGATCGACCAACCTCCTCGATCTTTGTCTTGGATCGAGTGAAGTCCTCGATTTCCTGATCGATCTCTAGGCATCCGCCTTCGTCTTCTTTCACCACCTTGCGAGAATCAAGGATTTAAACGTATTCTTGAGTCTGCTCACTCAGGAAACCAAACTATCCACACTCCTTTGTCAAGGCCAGATGCAAGTGATCTTCCTGTGCCAGCTCCTCAAGCAACTCATCAGCAAGAGCATCTAGAGTATCAATGTAGAAAGCTTGTCCTCCAATGGTTGGCTTCTTCAAGACTTCAGTGATATCAAAGTCTAGCTTGATGTCCTTGCCCAAGTGGAGAGAGATCTTGTCATTCTTCACGTCAATGATGGCTCCAGCAGTTGCAAGAAACGGTCTTCCAAGGATTAGAGGATCCTTTGGATCTTCATCCATCTATAGAATAACAAAGTCGGTTGGCACGTTAACTCCACTGATCCTCACGGGCAAGTCTTGAAGCATACCCACAGGAAGCCTTATACTTCTATCAGCGAGCACGAGAGAGGTTTTACACTCTTTGAACTTGGTAAAACCGAGCTTCTTTGCAATGGAATGGGGCATAAGATTGATGCTTGCTCCTAAATCGCAAAAACAGCTTGTAAAATTCAAGGGACCAAGAGCACAAGGAATGGTGAATGATCCTGGATCTCCAAGCTTCTTTGGAACTATCTCTTTGTGAATGATGGCGCTGTACTCTTCACTAAGCACCAAAACCTCTTCACTCTCATTGCTCTTCTTAGTTAGAGTATCCTTGAAGAACTTAGCACATTTAGGCATCATGGCCAAACAATCAACTAAGGGCAGCTTGATCTCAACATCTTTCAAATGCTTCTCAAACACTGCTCTATGCTTCTCAAGCAGCTGTTTCTTGAACCGTCGAGGGAAAGGAAGCTTCGTTTTGTATGGTAGAGGAACAAATGCATCTTTCTCTTTGCTCACCTCCTCTACTTTCTTCTCTACAACGGCTTCCTTGCCTTTTCTTGGTCTTTCAATCCACACATTGTCAAAGGTAATCTCCTCATCATTTGAAAGCTTATCCTCCCCCTCTTGAACAACAATGTCCTCATTGTCTTTAGGTGCAACTCTCGGTGGTAGCTCTTTCCCGCTTCTCAAAGTAATAGCGTTTGCATACTCCTTGGGGTTTTGCTCATACTTGCCCGGTAATCTGCCTTGACTGCTTGAACTAGCTTTGCCTTTCTCTAGCTGCTTGATCTTGTTGTTCAGATTGGTGATCTGTGTAGAGACGTCAGTAAGAGAAGAGTCTAGCCGGTTGTTCATCTCAACAAACTTCTGGTTTGTAGAAGCTTGACCTTGAAGCAACTGTTGGAACATTGCTTGAACCGGATCCTGAGGTGGGGGTTGCATTTGTTGCTGATGTGGAACGAAACCAGGAGGAAACATAGAAGTGTAGACTTTGTTGCCTTGCTGTTGCTGCTGGAAATTGTCTTGCCTCTGACCTTGGTACCCACTGTTTTGTTGAAAGCTCTTGTTGTAAGGTACAAAAAGCTTTGCTTGTTGAGGGGGCTACACCTGATCCTTTGGATTCTCAACGTTGGTGCTCCTATATGAGAGATTTTTGTTGGCTTGGTATCCTTGTGAATAGCCATGAGGCTTGTTGTAGTTCTGACCTGCAACCCAATTAGCTTCTTCTTGGCTCAGCTCTAATTCCTCTAAGACATCTTCGGCTTCTCCCACGAAATGTACTTGCTTCTGATTTGCAAGCACTAGCTTGTCTATCTTCTCATGGAGCGATTTGAGCTCTTTCTTGTGTGACTCAAGCTCGGAACCTCTAGGTGCACGGTCGTAGTCCTCGGTGTAGTTCCCATCACTCAAAGCCAAGTTCTCTATAAGCTCCATGCCCTCTTCCACTTCTTGGCCAAGAAAGTTACCCTTGCTTGCCGTATCAAGCAACATTCTGATCTTGGGTAATGCTCCTTGATATATTGTGCTCAAGAGAGTCTCTTCACTAAAGCCATGGTGAGGACACTGAATGGTATAGTCCTTGATCCACTCTATAGCTTCACTGAATGTCTCGTTGTATCTTTGAGTGAATCCGTTAATCTCACTTCGCAGCCTAGCTGTTCTTGTGCTAGAGAAAAACTTTGAGAGGAACGCCTTCTTGCAATCAGCCCAAGAAGTAATGGTGCCTTGTCGAAGGGTCTTCTCCCAGTGTCTAGCCTTATCTCCAAGAGAAAATGGAAAGAGTATAAGCTTGAAAGCATCTTCAGAGATCCCATTGATCGTTATCATTCCACAGACTTGCTCAAAGTTGTCAAGATGCTCCAAAGGGTCTTCCATAGCCAGCCCGTGGAACTTGTTGTTCTGAACCATAGAGTCAAAGCCAGGCTTTATCTCAAAGTTGTTGTTTTGGACTGGTGGAGGAGTGATCCCAAAGCGGTTATGATGTGTATTTGGAGAATCTCCAGCACCAATGATCCGTGGTGATCTAGCTGCGTGGTTGGGGTTTCCATTGCCCCTTCCTACAGCACCGTGAGCTGGTGGAGGTCCCTCAGGATGTTCTTGCTCAGCCATTCTTGCAAATTCTACTGTACCAGCTTGCACAATCTCTTCAAAGGCTTGAGCTTGCTCTCTTGCTCTTCTTGATCTTGCGTGTCCGAGTTGGTGAATATTGTCCAAGGGTTTAAGTAGATTGTTGTCACCTCTAGACCTCAGATTCATGTACCTGAAAACACAAGGATGAAGGCAGAGAAATCAGTAACCAAAGTAAATGTAAAGGCTTAGTCTTTACTAAGCTGAAAATCCTAATGCTTTCTAACAAACCCAAGTTGGCAACGGCGCTATTTAATAGACAAATTGTTTACAAGTCTAAATATCAAAACCTGAACCACTTTTAACAATGTAGTATAGCAGTAAAGGAGATCAATCCAGCCTGGGTGAAGAAAGACACTAAGAATGCAAGAACTAAGCAAATCTAAGCAGAATCGGGTAAATAGATGGTAAAATAGATAAAAACTAAATGCAACCACTAAATGAGCATGAACACTATTTTAAAATCCCTGGAAGAGGGTTAACTATTACTAGAAGAAAACAGAGACTATAAAATGCAAATCTACTAATTACTATATATCGAGCACTGAAACGGGTAAAACAGGACACTTTTAACAACTTAGATGAATGACTTCAAATGATCAAGAAGCAAGCTATATGACTAGAGAATGATAAACATAGGTTTTAAATTTCTAAAAGGAGGGTTCAAGGTCGAGGGTCATGTTCAAAGGAGTTCAAAGGTTCAAGCTTTGGGTTAAAAACACATAGATCTACTCATTTGATGAGCTTTACCTAAGCCGTGAGAATCTTAAACTAGGATCATCCATGGCATGTGGTATGACCCCTTTCTTTGACCCTTCCTCCTAACATATGGCGTATAGTGGAAAGATCGGTCAAAGAGCATTAAATAAAGATCTCAAATGTTGGCTTAAATAACTTCCTCTACATCCATGGCGTTTGGGAGAGGATAGATTAATCTCTAGGATTTGGTTTTCAAGGATCTCTGAATCCAGTCAAGGTACGAAAGCCCTGGAATCATAGAGATCTTTTCCAAGACTCTCTAAGCCTTAAGACCCCAAATCCTAGAAGAGAATAGTTTAAGAACAAGAAAAACTCCCAAAAGCTTAAACCTTTAAACCCTTAAATCGCCCTAACCTTAAACCCAAAAGAAATCTACTTACTACTCATATTTGAAACCGATTGATATGCAAGGGAAAGAAAACTAAAAATGAACAAGCAAAGCGATTAAAGAAAAAGACTTAATATTGAAAAGATTCAAGGTTCAAAACATGAAAAACTTCAGGAACAGAACAATGGCAGAAAATCGCCTAAAGGAAAGCTGGAAAAAGATAAGACTAAGCGTGTGTGTCCAAAGTGATTGCCGCCCTTTGCCCAAAATAGCCAAACAGCCCTACTGGTCCCCTCACTACGCTCCAAAAATGAGCTGGCCGGATAAGGTCCCAAAGATCGATCTCGAGATCGATCAGCTCACTCGATCTTCTACATGGATCGCCTTCTTTTGCTCGATCTTCAAGTCAATTTGGTTGGATGGATCAAGCACTTCCTTCGATCTTCAACTCGATCTTTGGATGATCGAGTCGTGGTCTCGATCTGGCTCTCATTCTGCATGGCGTCATCCAAGTCTGTACTCACGATCGATCTCCTCTCTCGATCTTGGTCTCGATCCTCCTCCTCAAAACTACTTGAGTCACTCGATCTTCTGGTCGATCTTGTCTAGATCGACCTGTCTTGCTCGATCCGCTGCTCGATCTCGGGTCCTTTGCATGCATCGCTGAGTTCTCCAAGTGTCCACAAGCTTCCTCTCGATCCAATGCACGTCCACATAACCTCCACAACTCCAGTGTGTCTCAAACAACCTGATAATGATGCAAAAATGCAAAAAAATGCAAATTGCGAATGCAAGGTTATCTAGGACCTAAAGTGCGACAAATGGTAGAAACTAGCCTATAATGCAAGATGAATGCATGAAAACTAGCTCTAAATGCATGCTAAATATGCAAAATATATGGTAATATCAGAGTGACTAGGACGGATTGGGCAAGCAAGCTTGATGACGCTCTATGGGCGTATAGAACGGCCTTCAAGACTCCTATTGGTACCACGCCTTTCAACCTCCTCTTTGGTAAGGCTTGTCACCTCCCTGTGGAGTTCGAGCACAGAGCACTTTGGGCTGTGAAGCAAGTGAACTTCAGTCTCAAGACGGCACAAGAGAGAAGGTTGGTGCAACTCCATGAGCTTGATGAGTTAAGGCTGGACGCTTATGAGAGCGCCAAGATCTACAAAGAAATGACCAAGGCGGTTCATGACAAGAAGCTGGTGCTTAAGGAGCTCAAGGAGGGAAGTCTGGTTTTGCTATACAACTCACGCTTGAAGTTGTTCCCCAGGAAGCTCAAGTCAAGATGGAGCGGTCCTTTTGAGATAAGAGAAGTACTACCGTTTGGGGCGGTTACATTGGTTGGCAAGAGTGGAAAGGCTTTCACGGTGAATGGGCATAGAGTCAAGCCCTACTTGGCGAGTGATTGCAGCAAGGAGAGCACCACGTTGCTCCTCCAAGATCCCCCTCTGGCCTAACCAAGTAAAGTCAAGCTAGCGACGTAAAACAAGCGCACTTGGGAGGCATTCCCATGACTATCATTGTACATATTTCTGCTTTATTTCTGTTTCAATTTTATGCTTTTTAGTTTGAGTGTGTAGGTACAAGGAGATGGGAACCAGAGATCATGATCTTGGAGTCAACAAGGCAAGGGAAAGGAGAAGTAGAGGCAAACGATCGAGTGATAGATCGACCTATCCTGGCTCGATCTTTACTAGATCGAGCTAGTAAATCCAGTGAAGTCACTCGATCTTGATGAGATCGAGTAGACAACCGAGTGAGTCAGTCAATTGTGAGAGGATGACCCACCCATACTTTCAGCTCGAAATGCAAACGGGGTGTGGATCGTCAGGTCTCACCCGATCCTCAAACTGGATCGATCATTTCACTTGATCCGCTCACTCGATCCTTACCTAAACGACCCCGAAATCGATCAAGGAACTCGATCTAAAGAGCATGGCCATAATCACTTAAGATGTTCGAACGAGGAGCAGACTCGATCTAAGGCTCTATTCAAATCAGATCGGGCCTCTAATTGATCAAGCCACTCGATCACGGGCAGAATGGGCATGAGATCGAGGTCAAGATCGACCAATTTGACTCGATCTCATACCGAGGTTGGTTAAATTTTTCCCTCTTCTTTTCTCTTTTCCTCTCATTTTAAATTTTAATTTTGGTCAAGGCAAGCATCTTTGACCATGAAAGATGTGCCTTGACCAACTTTTTCAGAACCCACTTGCTTGCCTGCAAAAGATTTTTTTGTCTTTATAAACCTTTGCATGCTCACTTTCTCTTCACTTTGCAACAAACCGATTTTTACAACAACAAAGAGAGAGAGTGCGAGTTTTAGTTTTTAAAGACAATAGCATATCTTATTCATCCATTTCAAAGGTATTTTCAGTTTTCTTGGCTTGCACATCTAAGTTTTCAAGAAATTTTTCCTTTTTAATGATTTGGTTGAAAAGATTTGGTCGGGATTAGGATAAAGTTTTAAAAATATCTAAGTGTTAGGGAAAAGTTTTTGATTTAATCCTATCGCATAAGATTTTCTTTTACTATTTATTGATATATTCTAGCATATCCCAAAAATCTAGGATTTAAGGTTAGAGATTTTCTCTTATTGCTATATCTTCTTTTCTTAAATCGTCGCCTATACTTACTTTCTCCTTGAGAATTTGTATTTCAGGTACTATGGCACCCAAGAGAAGCAGAGATTTGGCAACTTCAACTCAAGAGGAACCTCAACAAGAGATTTTGATGAGCTTCTCGAGAACATGGGGCTTGCGTGCCTGTCAAGGATGGACTGCCCTACTTACCCCAAGGCAGCGCTTGACTTTTTCTCCACCTTGGACTTCTCCTATGAAAATCCAAGCCTCCCCACTACATCAAAGGGTCACCTCACATTCAAGATCAGGAGACAAGCTTACCACCTCTCTATCCCCGAGCTATGCCAAGCTTATGGTCTCAATGCTGAAGCCAAGCTTGTAGAGTTCCCTCAATTCAAATCAGCCAACGATCTATGGGACTTGATCAGCGATGATGACTACAAAGCCAACACCGCCAAGATTAAGAAGGTGTGAAACCCTGTGCTGAGATACGCCCCTCAAGCTACTAGCCAACATCTTCAGTGGAAGATCCATGTCTCCAACAGTTACAAAGAACGAACTGTGCTTCCTCTTCCAAGGGATTAAGAAGGTTCTGTGCGATGCTGAAGAGAATGATGAGCCGATGGAGGATGAGCTTGGGGACGACGTCAACTATGGATGCATCTTGGCTTCTTCTTTGGTCAAGTACAAGGCGTGGGCGATGAGGTGTAAGGCGAGCTCAGCACTAATAGGAGGCTTCCTCACGCCAATGTTCATTTAAGCGGGAGTACCTCTTACGGATATGGAGCCTTGCGTGGAGAGAGCTTACATGGATCAGACCTACATGCGCAACACTGATTCCTTGGGACCTACTCCAGCTCCAGGGTATTTTGCCTACTTGTTCTACAACCCCACCCTTGGGAAGCAAGTATGCATCCTACCCAACACGAAAGAGACGAACCTCAAGAGCGTTGGGACCATAGATTTTTTGCAAAGCAATGAAGAATGTTTTGCACCTCTAGGAGGCACAGCTGCACCACCTCAGATCACTCGTGCACCTGCAGAGTCGCCTCCTTCAGATGCTGAAATGCCGCCAAGCTTTGTTCTCCCCAAGCTCGACTATGAGCCGAGAACAAAAGCCGAGAAGTTCCTTGCATCAGTTGTTCAGATTCAGCGCAAAGTCAACAAGTGGCAAAGTAAGATGATCAAGAAGCTGGCTAAGAAGATCAAAGACCTACAAAGAAGTTCATCTGAGGTGTCTTCAAGTGAAGAGGTTGAGCAACCAGAGAAGAGAAGAAGATCAACCAGAGGTATAGAGATCCGTGAGCCTCAAGGAAGCGATCAAGCTGGACGTCTTTCCCTCCATGAAGGCTCAAGAAAGAGCAAGGACAAAGGCCTCCTTCACGACACTCCTAGAAAGAGCAGGAAGACTGGAGCAACCTCAAGCTCCAACCATGCATAGCTCCAAGGTACCAAAACTCAACCATTGTAAATATCATGCATTTTTTTAAAACAATTTTGCTTTGTCTTTTGATCTCCTCTTGAATTTGTTTGCCATTGAGACATTGTCATTCAAGTTTGGGGGAGAGTGTGGTTTTGACATGTTTTATTTGGATCTTATTTTGTGTTAGCATCTTTGAGTCTTCATGCATCATCTAAGTGCATAGAAAAATACAAAAAAAATCATACAGATTTTAAAAATTTTCAAAAAAAAAAATTCATATAGCGTGCATTTGCATTGTTAAACATTTTAGGATTGAGTCTAGAATTTTAATAATTTAGGTTGTTTGCATTTGCATAGGGAGCAATGATATTAATTTTTTTTTGAAAAGTGTTTTAAGCTCATGAATTAGTTTAAGGCCCTAGTTAGTAGTTCTTTGATGCTTTGTACATACTTTGAAAATAAGTTATAACCATATTTGGATCATTTTTCTTGATTTTCGTGGCTTAAATTGAACAAACATGAATTGAGTCCATTCCTATCAAGTGGAACCTTAATTTGAATTTTTGAATTATCATACTTGTGCATTTGGGAAAGGATACATGGGTTAAATATACATATTTAGGCTTTCTTATTCCTTTCACCACTCTCTTGTAAGCCTAAGTTGAACTCCTCACCTTAACCCTTATCCTCTTTTCAAACCAAATTTCATGTGTGATATCATATTGTGAGGCCTTTTATTTTCGGTTGAACTTGGCATAAAGTGTTAGGTTTAGGCGACATGGTTAGGCTCATATATTGATGCTAGCTTTGCATATTGAAGCTATTTTTAGGCTTAGGCATGGGATTGGGATTCACGGGTGTTGTTGCTTTTGCTTATTTGTTTTCGGTTTTGAAAAGTGTTGGTGTTTGGGATTTAAATAAAGGGACACCTACTTTTAAGTGGGTGGTCTTGTTCTAATTAATAAAAGCTCAAGTTGAAAAAAAAAAAAAAGATAGCTCTCAAAAAGAAAAAAAAATAAGTATGAGAAAATAGCCAAATGGCCAAACGTTAAAAAGAAAATAAAAAAAAATGAGAAGAGAACTATCAAAAGAAAAGAAAAAAGCTAAAAATATGTTTAAGGCCATCCCACTAGCTAATAAGAAGGTTTGAATGATGTTTTTATTTGGGGTTTGCTTGGCGCCTTGCCTTGTTATTGTTGGTAGTCTCTAAAGGGTGAGTGAGCTTGAAAAAGAAAAGAAAAATGAGAGAGTGATTAGGATCATTGTTAGTATATATGGGTAGATGAGAGTCTAGTCATGTATGCATCAATTGCCTTTACCATTAGCATTATGCATGAGTTCAACCGTTTTTGAGATAAACCATTGCTTGAATTATCCTTATGAATGAGATCATTTTTGTCTCATGACCCTGTCCCTAGCTAAATGTATTCGGTTTTACAATGCATAAGTGTGATTCACGGTTTGAACTTAATGAATGTTAAAGGATAGGATTCTTGGATTGTTTGGAATATGAGAGTCATGATTTGAGATTCAATGTGTGATGAATATGGCTAAGTCCTTTGGAGTATGAGTTTGTGCATTGCATCTTAGAGTTGAGAACTAGGACCATTGAATTGATTCATTTGAAAAAAACACTTGTAAAGGAATTTGAGCTCCCATTTTTAAACCTCTCTTCCTTTCTTGAATTTTGTTTGCTTGAGGGCAAGCAAAAGGCAAGTTTAGAGGAGTTGATATACTCATATATTTTGCATATTTAGCATGAATTTAGAGTGGTTTTCATGCATACATCTTTCATAATATGCTAGTTTTCACCATTTGTCTCATTTTAGGTCCTAAGTGCACTCTGCATTAGCATTTGCATATTTCTTGCATTCTTGCATCATATTCATGTTGTTTTGGATACACTGGAGCTATGGAGGTTGCGTGGACATGCTAAGAATCGAAAGGAACGCTATGGACACTTGGGAGAACTCAGCCATGCAGCAAAGTAGCCGAGATCGAGGCGCAGATCGAGCTAGGCAGGTCAATCTAGACGAGATCGACCACATGATCGAGACACTCGGGTCGTTTCAAGAAATAGGATCGAGACCAAGATCGACCGAGGTGATCGAACGTGAGTACGGACACGAGACTAAGCCCAAGAAAAATGAGAGCCAGATCGAGGTCACGACTCGATCATCCAAGGATCGACTAGAAGATCGATGGAAACACTCGATCCACCCAACCGAATCGACCCGAAGATCGAGCAAAGGAAGACGATCCACGAAGAAGATCAAGTTAGAGATCGATCACCCAAGTCGACCTCTAGAACCTTATCCGGACAGCTCACTTTTGGAGTTTAGTGAGGGGACCATTTTTTGGTTTTTATCCATTTTTGGGCAACAAAACATTATCACTTTCATTACCCACGCTCTGTCGATAAATTTTCTATCTTTCCTTTAGGCAAATCGCCATTGTTGAAGTTTTAAACTTTTCTTAGTTTTGTAATCGCTTTCCTTTCTTTGTTGTTTAATCATGTTAAGCTTTTCTTCCATTGCATTTTCATCTGTTTTAAGTATGTGTAGTGAGTAGTCTTTCATGGGTTTAAGGTTAGGGTGATTAAGAGGGTTTAAGCTTGGGACTTTTCTTGTTCTTAACTCATTCTCTTCTTGGATTTGGGGGTTTTAATGCCTAGAGAGTCTTGAGAAAGTTCTCTTTGATCTCAGGGATTTCTTTATCTTGAGAGGATTCAGGAATCCCCTAAAACCATGGATGCTTAGGAAGCTAGTTAGGCTATTATTTGAGATCTATGCTTAATGTTCTTCGACCCATCTTTCCACCACACACCATGGGTTAGGAGGAAGGGTTGAGGAAAGGGTTTATACCACAAGCCATGGATAAACCTCTTTTAGCTTCTCAAGGCTTAGAGATAGCACAAAATTTGTAAATCTATGTTTTCAAAACCCAAGCTTGAATCTTTAACCTTCTTAAACATGATCATCAACCTTGAATCCTCTATTAGCATTTAAAAACTCAAAGTAATCATTTATTAGTTATAAAGTTTGCACCTTTAGTCTTAAAAATCGTTGTTCTAGGTTGTCAGAAATTTCTCTGTTTATCTGCCTTGAGAGTTCGATTTTTATAAATTAGTAGTCTTGCATTTTAATTTCTTAGAAGTCTTCTAGTAGTTGTTTAACCCTTAAGAGGGGATTTTAAAATAGTTTTCATAGTCATTTGGCAGTTGCATTTAGCTTTCACAGATCTCCTCCTCAAATAATCCGATTTCACTTAGATTTACAAATTCTTGCATTCCTCGTAACTTTCATCAACCTGAGCTGGATTGACACCTCTAGCAGCTATACTACAACAATAACCTGCTTTTGGCTATGATAAAACAGTCCTAAAATCTTGTTATCATTTGAGCTAACTTGACAAGACGGCCTTATGCTTGGATTCGTTCCGAGACGGGCTGACCTCTTAAGTTAACCTCGGCTTTGTGACATCCGCAGTTCGGTCTTGGGTATAGATCGAATCGGGGGTGTTACAAATGGTGGTAGCATAGCATGGTTTTAGGATCATGCTCATGAACAAGCCTGCTTTGAATCTTTTATCGAGTCAAAAGTGTCGTAAAAACTAACTTAGGTAATCCGGTACGTTCTGCTCAATAGGTAGTTTAATAGTTTGTTACCCGTGGCAGATGTCTGACTATTGGCTAGGTGGGCAAAGGATGAGGGGGTTTGTCATTGAGCCAAGAAGAAGATCAGCCGTTAAGAAACTCGAGGTCGATGGATAACTAAATGAACCTCAGTGACGAGTGTGGGGTACCTTTGACAAGAACGAGTCATACTACCAGTAAAACTAAACCTTCAAGGAGCGAGTATTCTTGGATGTGGGATCCATCCAGTTCATCCTTTCTATCTCTAAGTCCACCATGAAAGGACTGAACCTGCGAACCCGATGAACGGGAACGAGTCACAGCAAGCCGACCCTACCTTGGTCATGGTGCACGACCTACTATCGAAGGTGATCTTGAAGCAGACGAAACCTGACCCAAGTGCTGGAACTGCACCAACTCCAAACTTCCTGAAGATTGTGACAACTATGAAATCTTTAGGAACATACCGATTTGAAGGGACGTCAAATCCTTATGAGGTTGATGCTTGGCTGCTATGTATGGAGTAGAACTTTGCAGCAACAAGATGCCCAATAGAGTTCAAGAAAGACGTGGGCGTGTATTACCTTGAGCAGGAGGCGCTAAATTGGTGGAGTAGCATCAACCGCCAGAACGGTTACACCATCACCTCCTGGGAAAGGTTCAGGAAGAAGTTCGAGCAGAAGTACTTTCCGTCGGAAGCTCGCGATAGACTGACCCAAGAGTTCCTCCGTTTGGAACAAGGAGATAAGACCGTGAGAGAATACGAAGCTGAGTTTATGAGACTCTAGCGTTACGCCACGTACTGCAACATAAGCGACAAAGCATTGGCAAGGCAGTTTATGTAAGGTCTGAATCCGGAGATAGGAGGCCGACTTCAATCAGTAACTTTCACTAACCCACATGAAGCCTTAGAGAGAGTGGTAAATGTGGAAGCTTATTTACTTAAAGAAAAGGCGACAGAAAACAAGAGAGGAAACATAGAATCTGGCACAACTACGAACCCGAGACCAGTCTAGTCGGATAGACGTGGCCAATCAACTTTCCGTGCAAAGTTCAGTGGAGGAGGAAATTTCTGACCTAGAGAGGTGAACCCGGTTAGGAAGTGTTTTAACTGTGGAGGAGAGGGCCACATATCCAGATACTGTCCTGGTAACCGTCCCACTAAATCCCTCGTGTTCGTGTCCTGTTTTTCTTGTGGACAGAAAGGACATCTCGCGACAAACTGCCCATCCAGATGGAGAAACAGACCAGAAGCACCGGCTCAACTGACAAACGGACCCTTAGCCAAATGACAAGCCACAGCAGGTAGAGTCTATGCTCTTGAAGGAGTAGTATTAGACTCCGCAGGACCAGTTAACGGTCCCATAACATGTATAGTTTGGGCGTTAACCCCCTTTTGTGTGTTACGTGTGATTGCTTGTTTGATTGTTTGCATTTTGAATTGTGTTCTTTTTGGTTTGGTAGGAACACTACATGTTGGTGGAATCCCACACATGTTTTGTTCAACTCGGGAGCGACACATAGTTTTGTGACTCCCGAGGTAGCGTCTAGGTTTAGTGTCCTTTTGGTGAGTGAGAGTGTGAGTATTTCTGTGTTAACTCCCAGAAATGAACCCCTTAGTGCAGTTAGAATGGTTTTAGGAGTACCCGTAGAGGTTAGGAATAGAACCTTTACTGCAAACCTGTTAGTAATGCCTCTAGGCCGTTTCGAGGTGATCCTCGGAATGGATTGGCTGTCTAGTTATAAGGCCCAGTTAGATCGTGAGAAAGGGAGAGTGGCCCTTAGGGAGAGCCAAAAACCCGATACGACGTACTATGGGATAAAACCTAGTGCAGTAGTATCCTTAGTAGCAGCCGCAAGGGTAGTAACTCAACTAGAATACAGGGAAGCATATTTAGTTGCCATTAGGGTGGTTGAGGAGGATAAGGATAAATAGTTAAGGGTAGAGGATATCCAGATAGTTCGAGAGTATGCAGATGTGTTTGAGCCGCTAACGAAGTTGCCCCCGCCAAGGAAGAACCCGTTCACTATAAACATAGAGTCGGGAGCGGCGCCAATAGCAAAGACACCTTATCGGATGGCCCCAGCCGAGTTAGCCGAATTAAAGACGCAACTAGAAGATCTGATGGGGAAAGGATTCATCCAACCGAGCTCCTTGCCTTGGGGAGCACCGGTCTTATTCGTGAAGAAGAAAGACGGCAGTATGAGACTATGCATCGACTATCGCAGGATTAACAATGTCACGATCAAGGATAAGTACCCACTTCCTAGGATCGATGAATTGTTAGACCAATTACAAGGAGCTAGTTGGTTCTAAAAGATAGACATTGCGTAAGGTTATCATCAAATCTCAATAGCAGAAGAAGACGTCGAAAAGACGGCGTTTAACACAAGATACGGACAATACGAGTTTGTAGTCATGCCATTTGGACTGACTAATGCCCCAGCAGCATTCATGAGACTTATGAACAAAGTGTCCCACGATTACTTGGATCAATTTTTGATAATCTTTATCGACGACATCTTGATCTATTCCCGGACGGAGGAGAAGCATAAGGAACACTTGCAGAAGGTTCTGGAGTGACAGAGGGACGACAAGTTGTATGCCAAGTTCAGTAAATGCTGTTTCTGGAAAAAAGAAGAGATTGGTTTTCTAGGACATCGAGTCCCAGAAAACAGTGTAACAGTGGATCCGGAGAAAGTGGAAGCCATTCAAGAATGGCCACGCCCAACAATTGCTACCGAAGTCGGAAGTTTTCTCGGCTTAGCATGATATTATCGGAAGTTTGTTAAGGGTTTCTCTTCTATTGCTAAACCTTTGACAAAACATACGCGAAAGGAGGTCCCTTTTATTTGGAGTTCGGAGGCGGAAGAAGCGTTTGTGAAACTCAAGGAGGCGCTAATGTCGACACCTATACTAACATTACCGGAGCTGGGAAAACCTTATGTAATACACATGAATGCTTCAAGAGTAGGATTGGGTTGTGTCCGGATGCTGGAGGGCAGAGTTATCGCCTACGCCTCAAGACAGTTATGAAAGCACGAAGAGAACTATCCCACGCATGACTTGGAGATGGCTGCTGTTGTTTTTGCATTAAAGATCTGGAGATCCTACTTGTATGGAGAAAGTATACAAGTATTCACGAACCATAAAAGGCTGAAGTACTTGTTTACGCAAGCAGATCTTAATCTACGGCAAAGGCGATGGATGGAGTTCATTGCGGATTACGACGTGCAAATCCAGTATCATCCGGGCAAAGCCAACGTAGTCGCAGATGCATTAAGCCAAAGGAGGGCCGAAGTGAGCGCCAAAAAGGAGTTAGAAGAGCTAAACCAGGAACTGAAACTGGTAAGCCTATCAACTTTAGAGGGCGAACCTAGCCAACCCTTGGGACTTCAAGCAGTGAATCAAGTCGGATTGATTCAATGGATTCGAGAGGAACAATGGCGTGACGAGAAGATTCTCAAAATCATCTAAAGAGTTGAAGGAGTCGAAACAGAAGATCCAAGCGGTTATCATATGGCCGGCGACGGAACCTTACTACTCAAAGGTAGAATCACCGTACCAGAAGGTGTAAGACTAAGATAGGAGATCTTACAGACGGCGCATCGTTCAATATAAAGCATTCATCTCGGAAGCACAAAGATGTACAAGGACATTCGAAAGTACTATCATTGGCCGGGGATGTTGCGGTGAAATGGATAGCTCAATGCCAAGTATGCCAGCAAATCAAAGCAGAAAAACAAGTGCCATGACGATTACTACAAATTCTCGTGATACCACAGTGGAAATGGGATTCAATCTTTATGGACTTCATAGTGGGATTACCCGTTTCAAGAGGAAGAATGAAAAATGTCGTACGGGTGATTGTGGACTGACTGATAAAAGCTACACACTTATTGGCGATTAGGGACTCCGAAAAGGTAGAAACCTTGGTGATCCTATACTTGAACCAGATCGTGAGACTACACCGAGTACCAATGAATATAGTGTCGGACCGAGACCTGAGGTTCACAGCAGCATTCTGGAGGGCATTGCAAGGTGCATTAGGAACCGAGCTGTATATCACTACAACTTTCCATCCGGAAACAGACGGACAGACCGAAAGGACGATACGAACACTGGAAGACTTGGTAAGGCTGTGTATCCTAGATTGGGGAGGTGTTTTGGAAGATTACTTGCCCCTGATCGAGTTCTCCTACAACAATAGCCTTTAAATGTTTTCAACTACTTTCACACTCTCTCATTCTTGTTTTCTCGAGTTGTTAAGCAAAAGAGAGTGTGAGTTCTTGTTTTCTAAAGGCTAACAAGCATCTTTTTCAATATTTGCGAAGGTATTTTCGAATCTTTAAGAAAATCTTTAAGAAAATATCCTTTTTATTCGCTTTGATTGTTTTAGATGCTAGGGCGGTTTTAAATTTTTTAAAATCGCTTGATAATAGGAAAAATTCTAGATTTCTCTCTATCGCTAGATTTGGTTCTCTATTATTTTTCTATAATTTTTATAAATCCCCCAAAATTCTAGGGTATTAGTTATAGGTTTTCTTCTTTGCTTCTCTTTTTCTCTCATTATATCGCCGAATTGCTCATTGTTTTGCTTGAGAAACTTGATTCAGGCACAATGGCTCCCAAGAGAACGAGAGAAGAGACAGCACAAGAGGGAGGAAACCAAGAAGTGGCTGTTCAGGAGAGGGTTCGTTGGAGTAAAGATGAGAAACGGGACAAAGAACGGCTTCAAAGGCTGAGGTTCAAAGCGACAAAGTTTGCGGACAGAGGATTGCTGGCCAAGATGGGGATTCTAGGAAACTTTGACCAGCTCCTCCAGAGGATAGGGCTGAGGTGTTTGTCACGGATGGACTGCCTAACCTTTCCTGAAGTGACAATCGACTTCCTTGCCACTTTGGAGTTTGGGTACGAGAATCCTAGCGTTCCAATTCCTTCTCAAAGCCGCCTCTCCTTCAAGATAAAGCGCCAAGCCTTCAGCCTCTCAATCCCAGAGCTTTGCCAAGCTTATGGCCTCGATGCTGAAGCCAAGAAGGTGGAGTTCCCCTCTTTCACTCAAGCGAACGATTTTTGGGATCTTATCGCCAATGAAGATTACAAGGCGAATACCGCGAAGATCAAGCGAGTGAGGAACCCGGTGCTACGTTACACCTCGAAGCTGATGGCCAACACTTTTAATGGTCGGTCTGTAGCCCCCACGGTGACGAAGACAGAGCTTTGCTTCTTGTTCCAAGGTCTCAAGCATTTTCTTTGTGATCCGGATGAGAACGATGAGCCGTTGGAAGATCAGCTCGGAGACTACGTCAACTATGGGTGCATCCTCGCCGCTTCATTGGTCAAATACAAGGCGTATGCCTTGAGATGCAAGGCAAGCTCGTCACTCATTGGCGGTTTCCTCACTCCCCTGTTCGTGCAAGCCGGCGTGCCGCTTCAGAACTTCAACCCTGTCCCGGATAGAGCCTTCATGGACGAGACATACCTAAGGAACACCAATAGCTTGGGACGCACGCCAGCCGAGGGTTACTTTGAGTACTTGTTCGTTGATGAGGAGAATGAGAAGAGGACGTGCATCTTGCCAAACCAAACCGAGACCGAGCTGTTGGGCGTTGGGAACATCGAGTTTCTCCCGAGTAGAGAGGAGTGCTTTGCTACTCTAGGAGCCGCAGCAACAATTCAGCAGGCTACTCGCCCAAGATCAGAGTCTCCAGCCACGGATGATGAGATGCCCGAAGACTTTGTCATTCCCAAGCTTGACTTTGAGCCGCGGACCAAGACAGAAAAGTTATTTGCTTCTATTATGGAGATGCAAAGGAAGATCAACAAGTGGCAGAGCAAAGTCATCAAGAAGCTTGCCAAGAAGGTCAAAGCGCTTCAAAGAGGGTCACCAAAGCAGGCTGCGAGTGAAGAGGTTCAACAGCCCGAGAAGAGAAGGCTTTCAACCGGTGGAGTTGTCATCCGTGAGACTCAAGGCAGCAACATTCAACTGGTGCGTCTCTCTCTCCAAGAACCAGGCTCCAAAGGCAAAACCATATTATCTAGCTCTTCTGGAACATCCTCAAGTTCCAGCCGAGACTAGACCCAAGGTAACAACCATCTTCCATTGTATATACCATTCATGTTTTCTCTATTTTTGCTTTGTGTTTTGAGCTCTCTCGAATTTGTTTGCCACCGGGACGGTGTCATTCAAGTTTGGGGGAGTATGTGTGTGGTTTGACTTGTTTATTTTGATCTTATTTTATCTTTGCATCTCTTGACTCTTGCATGGATCTAAGACATATAAAAGAAAAGGAAAAAATTGTTAAAATTTTTTAAAAAAGTTTCAAAAAAAATTCATGTAGTTGCATTCACATTGTTAAGCATTTTAGGATTGAGTCTAGAATTTTTAAGCATCTTGGTTGTTTACATTTGCATAAAGGGTTAAAGTTTTCTTAAAAAGGTGTTTTAAGCTTATGAATGGTTTCAATATCCTAGTTATTAGTTCTCTAATGCTTTGCTCACTCTTTGAAAGTAAGTTCTTACCATGCTTGGATCACTTGTTTTGATTTTCATGACTTGAATTGAACTCTCATGATTTGAAACTTTTCCTAATAAGTGAAAAACTTAATCTGAATTTTTAAATATCATTCTTATGCGCTTGAAAATATACACATGGATCTTAAAAATATTTATGCTCTCTTCTTCCTTTTACCACTCTTTGTGAGCCTAAGTAGAACTCCCACCTTGACCCTTACCTTTCTTTGAAGCCAAGTTTTTGTGTGTGACATCATTGTGAGGCCTGTTTTGGTTTGAACTTAGCATAAAGTGTTACGTTTATGCGAGATGAGTAGGTTCTCATATGATTGCTAGCTTTGCATTTCGAAGCTAAAAGTAGGCTTAGGATAAGTTTGGGGGATCATTGGGGTTGCTTTCATGTTTATATGTTTTCGGTTTTAAAAGAGTTTGGTATTTGAAGTGAATCAGAGGTTTTAAGTGAAAGGTTTTGTGTTTAAAATGTATAATGCTCCAATAATTTCAGAAGATAGAAAATAAATAAAAGAGCCTATGTGCCAAAAATAAAAAGAAAAGAAAAAGAAAGAAAAAAATAATAAGAGAGCTATCAATAAAAAAAATAAGGAGCTTAATATTTTCAAACATTTTCACTAGCCTAAAAGAGTTAAGATGTTTTCTATTTTGAATTGGGGTTTGCTAAGCTTTTGCTTTGGAGATAAGGGTAGGTTTTAGGAGGGTGAGTGAGCTAAAAAGAAAAAAAGAAGAGAGGGGTTTTAGGATCATTGTTAGCTTGCATGGGTAGATGAGAATCTGATCATGTAAGCATCAATTGCCTTTATCTTTAGCATTATGCATAAAGTTCTTACCATTTTCGAGAGAAACCCTTGCTTAAAATAAACCTTCTTTAAAATGAGATCATTCTATGCTCATAGCTTTTACCCTTAGCCAAATGTGTCTTGCTTTAAAGTGCATAAGTTTGATTCATGGTTCGGTCATTAATGAATGTTAAAGGATGAGTTTCTTTGATTGTTTGGAATAGGAGAGTCATGATTTGAAATTCTTTGTGCGATGAGTATGGCTAAGTTCTTTGGAGTATGAGTGTGTGCATTGCATTTTTGAACTAGTAACTAGGACGTTGAGATTGATTCATTTGAAAAATACCTTTGCAAGAAGCTTAAACAACCATTCGTTTTAAAACCTCTCTCCCTTCTTTAATTTTGTTTGCTTGAGGGCAAGCAAAAGGTAAGTTTGGGGGAGTTGATATTGCTGCATAATTCATGCATTTTGCATACATATAAGTTAGTTTCTCTCACATATACATTGCATTTTAGGATAGTTTGCATCACTTTTGGTCCTAGAGTGTTCTTGAACCAGCATATGCATGTTTCTTGAATTTTGCATTGCATACAAGTTGTTTTCGGCTACTTTGGAGTCTCGGAGGGTTCGTGGACGTGCTGAGGCTCGTGAGGAGGTTCGTGGGAACTTGGAGAATTCAGGAATACATGCTAAGGACCAGAGATCGAGAAGCGGATCGAGCATGGCCGGTCTATCTAGACGAGATCGACCAGAAGATCGAGTGTTCTATCCGATCCAAGGAAATTGATCGAGACAGAGATCGAGTGAAGCGATCGATCAAGGAGTACGGACGTGAATGACGCCATGCAGAGCGAGAGCCGGATCGAGTCCACCACTCGATCCTCCAAAGATCGACTCCAAGATCAAACGAAGCGCTCGAACGACCGAAGAAGATCGAGACACAGATCGAGTTGAAGCCACGATGTCCGAAGATGACCGAGCGAGATGCTCGATCTCGAGGTCGATCTCAGTGCACTTTAACCGTTTTTGGCCGCTAGCGAGGGGGGGACCATCGAGCTGTTTGGCCTATTTTGGGAAGGCGGCGATCATGCTTTCACACACACGTTTTTACTTTATCATTTTTCATCTTTTTCTCTCTGTTCGAAGGCGATTTTGCCATTGTTAGATTTGGAAGCTTTGTTCTTGAATCTTTGAATCGTTTAAGTTTAAATCCATTGCTCTTTATGTTTATGAGTTCATCGCTTATGCTTTTCTTTGTTTACCTAATGTGTAGTGAGTAGTTTAATCGGGTTTTGGGGTTGAGAGGATTCAAAGGGGTCGAAAAAGGTTTTCAAGTTTGGTGTTTTCTTGTTCTTCATGGCTTTCTCTTCAAGGATGTCGAGTTCTTAAGGCTTAAAGAGTCTCACGCCAAGATCTTTATGATCAGAGAGTGCTCTTACCTTGACAGGATCCAGAGATCTCTGAAAATCGCATCCTAGAGACTAGTTACCCTTTCCCAAACGCCATGGTAGTTTAGGGGACTAGTTAAGCCGCGTGTTTGAAATCTGGTTTCCTTGCCCTTCAATCTCTTTTTCCGCCAAACGCCATGGGTCTGGAGGAGAGAATGAAGGAGTGATCCATACCACACGCCATGGATGGATCTTGTTTTGTTTTCAAGGCTTAGGGAATCTCACAAAGTGAGTAGATCTAGAGTTTTCAAACCAAGCTTGAACCTTTGAGACCCTTGAACATGAATCTCAACCCTAGACCCTCTTTCTTAGGATTCTTACATCTCTGTTAATCATTCGCTTGTTACCTGTTGTAATCCTGGTCATTAGTTTCGTTGTATTTGAACTTTTAGATGAGATCGATCGTTGTTGCTCGATCTAGTGGTCGATCCTGTGGTCGATCCACTAGTCAAATTTTATAAATTCATAGCTTTGCATTTTAATCATTTTGTTTGTTCGTCGTGGTAGTTCACTCGTTCTCGTTCGTCGTGGTAGTTCAATCCTGGTCATTAGTTTCGTTGTATTTGAACTTTTAGATGAGATCGATCATTGTTGCTCGATCTAGTGGTCGATCATGTGGTCGATCCACTAGTCAAATTTTATAAATTCATAGCTTTGCATTTTAATCATTTTGTTTGTTCGTCGTGGTAGTTCACTCGTTCTTGGTAATTTTAAAATAGTTTTGCCTTGCATTTAGTCGTTGCATCTAGTTTTTAGAATTTTCACAAAACCGTTCATCATTTGCCTAGCTTTACTCGATCTTTGCATTCTCATTGCACTTTCTAGCTCCTAGGTTGGATTGATTCCTCTTGCATGCTATACTACGACTGTGTGCTGCTTGAGTTTTGATAACCTCATGTTGCATTGCATCACTCCCTTTTTACATTGATAAAATCTAGTTATCACCCTAAGCAAACTACTCACTGATAGCCATGTTTAATGCCAAATCACAAGAAGAAAAGATACTAATCATGATTAAGAGAGAGATTAAAAAACGATTAAAGGCAAATACAAACTTATATTAAATAAAGCAAGAAATTTGTCTTACAAACTTGAAGAAATAGCTCAAGAACAGTAGAATGACATGACTGCTCGAAAATCCCAGAAAAAATAATTATTTATACATAAAGGGGGAAGCACTAAAAGTAATGGCAAAAGTGTAAATAAAAGCAGCTTCGGACTGGGATCCTATCGATCTGAATGTGACCGATAGGATGATCGATAGGAATCCTATCGGTCTAGAAGGTGACCGATAGGGTGACCGAAATTCTCAAGGTAAACTTCTATCGGTCACTTCTTTGACCAATAGGCTTGATCGATAGCTCCTCTATCGGTCACTCCTTGACTGATAGCCTTCGTGTCTTGACCGATAGGCTCTGCAGAGATCGTCTGCCTTGGTTCCTCTTGCTCCATTTCAGTTCAGCTAGCTTCCTGGTCCACTTCCAAAGCTCCTTAATGCTCCTCATAGCTCCATAAGCACCTAAACACATCCTTTATGTAAAGAAAATGCAAATTACATCCTAAATGCAACCTAAGTCTAAAAAGAGAAGAAAATGGGACAAAGGATAAGGAAAACATGCACAAGAGAACCAAAACATGCACAAAATGCAAGCCTAAATGATGTAAATACAAGAGATATCAGCATCCCCACACTTGCCTTTTGCTTGTCCTCAAGCAAATAAGAACAAATGAGAGAGTGAGGTTTGAAGGTGGGCATTCAAATCCAAAAGTGCAAAGGTAAAGAGATGGTATCAATGCTTAAGTGCCTAGTTGTGGGATGCAAACATAATTAGCCATACTTCAAAGAACTTAGCCATGCTCATAATGTTTCAAAATGATCTCAGATCTCAACTTAGGCAAATGCTCAAATCAGTCAACTCTTTAACATTCAATTAAGCTCAAAACCATGAATCATGCTTATGAAAATCAAGTGAAGACATTTGGTTCAAAGGGTAAGGTTATAAGATTAAAATGATCTCATTCAAGCAAAGGGTGCACAAACATAAGGGATCACTCAATGAAATGTAAAAGCACACTTATGCACACTTATGCATGCAATTCAAAGCTCTCTTCAACCCAAAGATTAATCATAAACACTTCTAAACTCCAAAGTGAACCCCTAAGTCTACCCTTTACCTAAACTCTACCCTTTTACCCTTCTTCATGGCTGGGGCAACTTCTTCTTTTTGCTTGTGGTTGCTTCTTTTTTTGTTTGGACTTGCTCTTCTTTGTTGTATTGGCGCCTTCTTCCCCTTTGGTGGACTGCTTTGGGTCAGATTTCTTCTTTGGATTGACCATTCAAAACCTTTATGTTGCTGGCGCCATTCTTTCTAAACACTTAGAGCCTCTACTTCCCTTTGCTTAACCACAATGCTAATGTGTTTCCCCTTTTCTACCATTTCAAACTTTTCCCTCTTCTTTTCAAAGCATATAATCATGAAGTCCAAACCACTTAACTCTACCTTTTTTTAACCCAAAACTCCTAATCTAGAATCAAGCTCAAGATGCAAGCTGATATCTACAAGAGAGCTTATTCTTGCCAGTCTTATTCCTAAAACTTTTTGCCAAGACAAAATCGAAAATGATATGCAAAGGCCTCACAGCTCTCAGGATAGTGTTTAAGCTCAAAAGGCGGTTTTGGTTAAGGGAGTGGATAAGCTAGTTGGTTCAACAAGAGTGGTAAAAAGGAAAAAGATGATCCAAATATGTATATGGTAGCCATGAATTCACTTTTCAATGCATAATACATGATAATTAAAAGTCCAAATTAAAGTTCAAGTTGATAGAGTTGATTTTCAGAGAACAAATACTTTCAGTATGAGATGAGATGATCAAAATTAGCATTCTAAGCATGGTTCAGTCTTAATTTCTAGCTTTCTTATGATGCATCAAAAAACTAATCACTTAAACACTGAAATCATCTCTAAACTCTAAGAACTTTACAAGGAAGATTCACCATTATGCCATGTCCAAATGCAATGCACCCTAAATGCAAACACTATACTCAATCCTAAGAGAATGAAGCTTCTCCTGATCTAGCTTTGTCCTTTTTGAACTTCCCCTTGCCCATCTTTACCAGCTTCTTGATGGCTTTGTCTTGCCACTTACACTATTTCTGAAGTGTGTTGATATGCTCATGAGCAGACTTCAGAAAGCTCTCTTGGCTTGGGACTTCATAAGGCTTGAAGTGGAACTGCTTGGAGTTGTAGTTCAGCACTTCATCTTCATCAAGCTCTTCTTTTTGGGTTTCTCTGGCTTTCAGCGCCAGCAGTAGCATCTCCTTGTACTTCTTCTTCATTTTCTTCTCCACCTTCTTCTGGTTCTACTTCCTCACTATCTTCTCTTCTCTCTTCTGGAACAGGGTCTCCATGGTAAAGTTGATCATCACTTGGGTTGAAACTGATGTTGCTCCTCCTAGTGATGGATGTATGTCTTTGATTAGGGAGGAGGATTCTTGTTGGCTCTTTAAAGTTATTGAGGAACTTGTAGACATGCTTGTCTTGAATGCTCTTCTCAATGTAATGGCTTCTCCTAAGATAGTCCATATCTATCCACAATGGCCCTTGAGCATCTTCTGCACATTCCTTAAGGTCTGCACCACTTGCCATAAGAACCGCTGTCACAACTCCTCCAATGTGGAGCTGTGGGTTCCTCTCCCTCTTCCCTTTGTATAAGATTTAGCTCTTGAAGGTTAAAAGCTGCTCCATCAACATGGTCACAAAGCATGGGAACTTGGTAGGCGGCTCTAGAGGTGTTCCATTTCTGCTGGTGCCCACAAGCGCTTACATCCTATTGTATAGGAAGTCTCTCTCCTTTCCAGTGAGGTTTGTTGTTTCCTTTCTTGCAAAAAAATGTAGTTGCAAGCGCCTTGTGAGCATACCTCATTGCAGGATTCTTCAGATGTTGATTCCTTGTGGCGCCAACTATGAAATTCCCAGCCCTAATCATGCCCCATAGCATCATGTGCTCCTTTTGGCCGATTAAGAACTTGTTCCTCTTGTGATCATAAGACATCAGACCAAGCGCTTGGGAGAGATCAAGAAAGTTTGTTGTGAACCTTTGCTTTCCAAGCTTGAAGGATATCCACCCATCTTCGTTGGAGAGATCACTTTCATCATAGCCAACCACCTTCAGAGTGGAGATAAATTGATAAGTGAGCTGCTGCTAAGAGGGAAGTGGCATCGCCATAAACTCACCAAGCCCCATGTGCTCAAAAATGCTTTTGCAATCGCCCTTGATCCCAAGCGCATTCATTGTGGAGGTGCATGGGTATCTTGTGGGCTTGAAGGTGCATTGGTTGAAAGCCTCCATGAGTTCTCTGGCACTTGGCTCATGGTATGGAACCTCTTCCTCTACAGTTTTGCCCTTTCCTTTCTGCTTGGATGCTTTGTCTCCAACTAGTTTCTTCCCAGCAGCTTTTGATGACTGCCCAGCAGCAGTACCCTTGCTCTTATCTCTTCTAAATTTTGGAGAAGTAGGCGCTTACTCCTGTGGTGTCTTACCTTTGCTTCCAGCAGCAGTTCTTGATATTCCCATGGTACCTACAAAAACAATGCTTGAAGATACTATAAGTAGAAGAACAACATTTGATAAACTAATAACTGAAAGCTTTAGAAAGAATTTCTCTAAGCTAGAGGAAGTTTAACTAGTCCTTAAACAAGATTAAACTTTCAAAAAGCAAAAAAAACTCACAAGCTAGCAGTTTAGACATGCTAGAGTTCATAAATAAAAATCAAACATTTATGCATGTGAACCTAGCATGGTGGCTCTAAGAAAAAGTGAAGATAATTATGCAAAGGGATATTAAACAAGCAAGAAATGAGACTTATGAACAGTAAACAATGCTTAAAAAATTAACTTGCCTATTTTATACATATCCACCATACAAAATCAAAGCATAACACCTTAAACTAAACAAAACTTGTTCTTAAAACTTTAGATTTAACAACTTTAAGCACATGCAAAGTTTAAAAACAAGAAGTGAATAGTTGAGAAAGCAAACCTTTATGGACCTTCTGAGCACTTAGAAGAAATAATAGAGAGAGAGAGCGCTAAAAATTTTGAGTTAAATGTGAGAGAAGTGAAGAAATGAAGTGTGAAGAGAAGAGAAGAACTTTTTTGGTTTTTAAAGAGGTGGGTGGGGAACCAAGGGAATCTTAAGTGTGGGGACAAGAACAAAAGTGCTCAGGAGCTCTGCTAAATGTCAGGAAGAAGCCAAAATTCAAATTCAAACCTCCTTGGCTCCAAGTTAAGAGAGGGAAATTTTTTTGAAAATTTTGAACACTTACCTCGCGGGCTATCGATCCTGTTAAATTCCATCAGTCTCTATCTGATCGATACACTGACCGAAATATACCCGATAATATCTATCAGTCACTCTCTAGACCGATAGAGTGACCGATATTCTTACGGTATATTTCCATCGGTTAGCATCTGACTGATAGCATGACCGATAGGATTCACACTTTGCAAACTCTTTTCCCTACCGATCATAACTGACCGATAGGTTGACTGGTGCATTCAGGCTCTACCACTATCGATGCCAGCTGACCGATATCATGACCAATAGGGTCTGTATCGGTCTTGTCTTGACCGATACGGTGATCGATAGTAGCCAAAATGCACCTGTTCTTGTTCTCTTAGACACTTTCTCAAACCCCATACCGAATCCCTGCTTCTATACACATTAACTAAGCATAAAAATAAACTAGAAAGCATAATATATACAAAGGATACCATGGGACTACCTCCCAAGTGTGCTAGTTTAAAGTCACTAAGCTTGACTTTGCTTACCTCACTAGTAGAGGTGGGGAGAAGGAGTCTTGGAACTCCTTGGTGTTGCAGTGCCTTCTTTGATCTTTCTGGTGACCTCATCAATCTTCAACACAGCAAAGGGCGTGGGCTTGCTTCCCTCCTTTAGGTTGTAGTGGACCTCACCATAAACAAAGGGCTTCAAGACAACCCTATCTTCTTTGTTACCCAACAAAATTTCATTCACACAATCAGAACCACCCACATTGAGGACCTCCTCTTCAGTGGTATCAGCAAACAACTTGGTTAAGCAGCAGCCATCAAAATTCTCTCCTTGGTAGCCCTCAAACTCTGGCCACTTTTTATCAATGCTCTTCACCTTGTTAAGGTCCATAGAGAAAGCATGATCATGCTCCAGCTTGTTTCCCTTTCTGTAAAACTTCAAGACTTTGTTCTTTGTAAGCCTCTGCTCTGTTGTGCACTCTCTAGCATCAAATACAGCGTCAGCTGAAGCTAGAAATGGTATCCCAAGAATGATAGCATTATTTATCTGTCCTTCCACATCAAGCACCAAGAAGTCAGTAGGGATGGTTACTCCTTCAATCATCAACGGCACATCTTCGAGAGTCCCAAGTGGTGTCTTTACTGTCCCATCAGCTATGGTAAGAGACACATTACTCTCTTGAAGTTGAGTGTAGCCAAGAGCCTTAGCAGTAAAAGATGGGAGAAGGTTGATACTTGCTCCAAGATCACCAAGACAGCTCTTGAAGGTTTGCTCTTTAAGCTCACATGGGAGAGTGAAACAACATGGATATGTTAAGTTCCTTAACCTCAGCTGCTCCAGCTTTAACTCTCAGTTTCTCAAGCTCCTCTTGACCATTCAGACCTCTCATTTCCATTTGAGCAGCATAGAGGGTCTCAAACTTCTGTACTAACTGCTCTTTGAATCTTCCTGAAAAGGGATAGTGGGCTGGTAGATCCCATATCCATTGTATCCACCTTGATTACCCAAGTAGTTCATCTCGTTCACTTGGCATTTCTCTTGATCATCAAGCTGAACCATGTCACCAACAAAGTGAACTTCCTTCTTCTCTCTTAGCAGCATATCCAGCTTCTCATGTAAGACCTTGATATCTTTCCTGCTAGACTTTAGTTCATCTTTAGCACTTCTTGGAGCTCTGTCATATTCCTCATTATAGTTTCTATCAGACTGAGCTAGATTCTCAACAAGCTCCAATCCTTCATCCACATCTTTTGACAAGAAGTTCCCATTTGATGCAGTGTCCATAGGCATTCTTATCTTTGGCAAAGCTCCTCTGTAGAGAGTAGAGAGCAGATAAGCTTGTGAGGGCATTGCAGAGTGTAGCCCTTGAACCTTTCCCAAGCTTCACCAAAGCATTCATTGTTCCTCTGTGCAAACCCTGAAATCTCATTCCTTATTCTCGTAGTTCTTGAAGTTGAGAAGAACTTTGCTAAGAAGGCTCTCCTACACTCATCCTAACTAGTGATGCTTCTTTGGGGTAAGTTTTTCTCCCACTGGTGTGCTTTGTCTCGAAGAGAAAAAGGAAACAACTTCAGCTTGAAGCCATCTTCACTTACTCCATTTATCTTTGTAAGGGAGCAAGTCTGTCCAAAATTATCCAAGTGATCTAGAGGGTCTTCAAGTGGCAAACCATGGAACCTACCGCCCTGAACCATTGAAATCAATCCAGACTTTATTTCAAAGTTGTTGTTTTGCACTGCTGGTGGAATGATATCAGTTCTGTTATTGTATGCATTTGGTGCATCACCAGCGCCTATGGGTCTTGCTGCTCTTGGAGCTTGTGCAGCGCCTCTTGGTCCCTGCTCACCTTGTAAGCCCTGAACACCTTGCTGACCTTGTATACCCTGAGCGCCAGCAGCTCCTTGAGGACCCTAGAATCTGATGTCATCCATAACAGTTTCCTGATTGTTCATCCTAAGTCTCTCACAGTGCTATGATCTTTCTCTCTGTCTTCTTGCTCTCAGCTCTCTTTCAAGTTGCAAGATGTTGTTCTGATAAGGATGCAGATAAGGATGCAGATTCGCAGTGCCTTTAGACCTTAAATGCATGCACCTATAAGAGAGAAACTAAGAGTTAAAACAGAGTTAGTAACCAAATTCGAATAAAAACATGATCTTAAAGGCTCTACAAACTCTAATGATTCAATCAGAACACCCCGATGGCAACAGCGCCAAATTAATGTTCGGTTTTTGACCTGTCTCAATTCTCAACCTACAGTAGTCATTGTAGTAAGTTTTATCAATCCATGGGAAGTTGTTGAATACAAAAAGAGTTGCAAGCAGAAGTCCTTAAGTTAAACACGCAAAGAGGTTTTTGTTGCCTAAGCAAGTGAACTAACAACCTAAAGTGATCAATAACCAAAGAGAACTCAAAAGAGACATTTTATCAATGATCAAAGAAGCAAGACAGAATAAATAAACAGAGCACTTAAACAAATTCAAAATTCAACAAAGAGAAAGCAAGTTCCTAGATGTGGTTATTGATTTTGGGGAATTCAAAGACTAACTAAGGTTTTTTCAAGCATCATTGATCAAGCAAACAAGCTAGCAATGGTGGTTCCTAGACATAGAGTTCACAAGAAGCAAGTTAAGTCCAATCTCTTGATAAATAGCCCTTTGCTAAACACCTTAACAAGAACTAACTCTCATTAATGCTAAAACATTCAACAAGCATAAATAATCAACTGTATTGATGTCAAAATGCTCCTCAAACAGTCAATCTCTTGAGCCAAGGCCAGCAATCCTCTATCAAACAAGATCAGCATTTCATCAAACACTTGGTGGGCATAAGAGAAAGCCTAAATCCTAGATAAGTGTGATCAAGATAAATCTAACTTAAGAACAGATCAATAGAGAAGAACCCATGTTACTAAGCACTAAACAAACCTTAATCAATCCCTTAATCCCCTTAGTCCACCACATCTAAGAACCCTAAGCAAACTACTCACTCATAGCCATGTTTAACACCAAATCACAAGAGAAAAAGATGCTAATCATGATTAAGAGAGAGATTAAGAAAAGATTAAAGGCAAATATAAACTTATATTAAATAAAGCAAGAAATTTGTCTTACAAACTCAAAGAAATAACTCAAGAAAAGTAGAATGACATTACTGCTCGAAAATCCCAGAAAATAAGTATTTATACATAAAGGGGAAAGCCCTAAAAGTAATGGAAAAAGTGTAAATAAAAACAGTTTCCGACTGGGTTCCTATCGGTCTGAATGTGACCGATAGGGTGATCGATAGGATTCCTATAGGGTGACCTGAATTCTCACGGTAAACTTCTATCGGTCACTTCTTTGACCGATCGACTTGATCGATAGCTCCTCTATACAAAAGAGAACCGAAACATGCACTAAATGCAAACCTAAATGATGTAAATACAAGAGATATCAATTACCTCTTTAGTGGAGGTAAGGAGAAGGAGTCTTGGAACTCCTTGGTGGCACCTTGTTCCCCTTGACTCTCTTTGTGACTCCATCCATCTTGAACGCAGCAAAAGGCTTAGACTTCCCCTCTTGCTTGATCCTGTAGTAGACTTCACCATTGTTTAAGCCAAATGGTTTCAAAACCACTCTTCCGTCTTCAGTAACCAGCACAATTTCATTCCTCATCTTAAAACCAACCACTTGGAGGACCTCCTCTTCAATGGTGTCTTGAAACAACCTTGACAAGCAGCAGCCATCAAAGCTCTCCCCTATATAGCCTTCAAACTCAGGCCAGGTCTTTTCAACTCCTTTCATCTTGTTCAGCTCTATGGAGAAATCATCTTCATGTTCTAGCTTGTTACCCTTGCTATCAAACTTCAAGACCTTCTCCTTGGTGAGCCTAAGCTCTGTAGTGCATTCCCTGGCGTCAAAGACTGCACCAGCTGAAGCTAAGAAGGGTCTTCCTAGAATGATTGCATTCTTTATCTTTCCCTTAATATCTAAGACTAAGAAGTCTGTTGGGATTGTTACTCCTTCAATCACCATAGGCACATCTTTGAGGGCTCCGAATTGTGTTTTCACTGTGCCATCGGCAATTGTTATAGACACATTGCTTTGCTGGATCTTGGTGTAACCTGATCCCTAGCTGTAGTTGATGGGAACAGATTGATGCTAGCACCCAAGTCACACAAACAGCTCTTGAAGGTTCTCCCTTTGAACTCAAATGGGAGATTAAAGCAGCCAGGGTCTCTAAGCTTCTTGATGTTCCGCTCCTTAACCTCTGATTCCTCAGCCTTAGCTAGTACTTTCCCAAGCTCTTCTTCACCATCTAGACCTCTCATCTCCATTTGAGCAGCATAAAGAGCTGAGTACTTCTTGACAAGCTCCTACTTTAATCTTCCTGGAAATGGAATGTCAGGCTGGTAAACTGGAAGCACTTCAGCTTGAACCTCCTTCTTAGCATCAGAAACTTGGACAAGGTCTTCCCTCTCACTTTTGTCTTCAATGTCCTCATTGAGAAATGACAAGAACTCTTCTACAATAGCTTCTTTCTCAGCAATACTCAAAGAATCTTTAGAATCAACAACTTGGCAATAGTCTTTGGGATTCATCTCACACTTTCCTGGAAGGTTACCTTGGGGGCGTGGTACACTAGTTACTCCTTTGTTGTTATCTAAAGCCTTCACTCTTGCAGCTAGACTACCAAATTTGTTTGTGAGCTCCACATGAACTGAGTTTATCTTGTTGTGCACCTCAGCAAACTTCTTGTTCATCTCCAAGGTACCATTGATCTGAGATTGAAGCATTTGTTGGATGAGACTCTTGAGTTCACAATCCTGAGAGCTGGAAGAGGCTTGTGCAGGAGCTTAAGCATTGAATATTGGAGGGTTGAAAGGCGCTCAGGGTTGAAAGGCGCTCTAGGCTGGAAGTTGTTGTTTCTTTGTTGAAAGCCTAGATTGTTTTTGTTGGAAGGCACAAAAGGACTTTCTTAACCAGCTTGATGTTGTCGTTGAGGTGGGTAGACCTGATCTTGAGGGTTGGCTACATTTTTACTCATGTAAGAGAGGTTAGGATTGTTTCTGTAGTTCCCATAGCCATTGTAACCTCCTTGATTCCCAAGATAGTTCATCTCTTCAACTTGGCAAGCTTCTTGATCTTCAATCTTAACCAAGTCTCCAACAAAGTTAACTTCCTTCTTTGCCCTTAGCAACTGATTAATCTTCTCATGATGAGCTTTTATCTCAATCTTGTTGTACTCCAGCTTATCATTAGCACTCCTAGGAGTTCTATCAAACTCCTCAATATAATTCCCATCTGATTGTGATAGATTCTCAACCAATTCTATTACCTCATCAACATCTTTAGAAAGAAAGTTACCATTAGATGCTGTATCCAAGAGCATTCTGATCTTTGGGATGGCGCCTCTGTAGATAGTGGAGAGGAGTGAAGTTTGTGAAAACCCATGGTGTGGGCACTGAAGTGTGTATCCTTTAAACCTTTCTCATGCTTCACGAAAACTCTCATTTTTTCTTTGAGCAAAACCAGAGATTTCATTCATTTGTCTAGCAGTTCTTGAAGTAGAAAAGAACTTAGCTAAGAATTCCTTTTTGCACTCATCCCAACTTGTGATGCTCCACTAAGGTAAATTCTTCTCCCATTGATTAGCCTTATCTCCAAGAGAGAATGAGAAGAGCCTCAATTTGAACCCATCTTCTCTGACTCCATTAATCTTGGTGAGTGAACAGAGCCTAATAAAGTTGTCTAGATGGTCCAAGTGGCCTTCTAAAGGTAAGCCATGAAACTTGCTTACTTGTACCATGGAGATCAGACCATACTTGATCTCCAAATTGTTGTTCAAAACAGCTGGAGGGATGATTCCTGTTCTGTTGTTGTAAGCATTAGGGGCGTCACCTGCTTTAATGGGTGTTATAGGTCTTGGAGCTTGTGCTGCTCCTTTAGGACCTTGCTCTCCTTGCAGTCCTTGAACCCCTTATTGGCCTTGTTAGCCTTGTTGGCCTTGAATACCAACTGCTCCTTGATTCCATGAAACCTCATATCATCAACACCTTGATCTTGGATGTTCGTCCCTAATCTCTCAAAATGTTGCTGTCTTTCCCTTTGTCTCCTTGCCCTTTGACCTCTGTCTAAAAAGTTGATGTTATCTATGAAATCCACCAAGTTGCTAGAGCCTCTTGATCTAAGGTTCATACACCTGAAAACAGCAATGAGAGTTAAAGATGATTAGTAATCAAATACAAATAAAAATTTGATCTTAGAGATTCTACAAATCCTAATGATCCAAACAATAACCCAATGGAAACGGCGTCATTGATACTAGAGTTTTGAGCTCTTTCTTAATCACCCTTATACTAATCAGTAGTAGCACAGCATACGGTTTTAAGTCAATCCAAGGAATTAAGCTAGATTCCACTAGAATTAGGAGCAGAATGCTTTAAGTCAAGTGAATCAAAGAAGAGATTTGTTTAAAGAGCTAAATTATCAACCTAAGTGAAACATGAACCAAGCAGAACTCAAGAAAGCAATACTTAGCAATGATCAAGTGCAAAATAGCGCAAGCAAAAACACAACACTAGCAAATTCGAAATTCAAATATTAAAATACAAAGATCCTAGATATGGTTATTGACTTTGGAGAATTCAAAAGCAAGATAAGGCTGTTATCAATCTCATTGACAATGCAAACAAGCAAGCAATGCTAATAACTAGGCATAGAGTTCACAATCAAGCAAGTTAAGTCTAATCTCTTGATAAATACCCATTTGCTAATCACCATAACAAGAACTAACTCTCATTAGTGCTAGATCATTAAAAAGCATGTAAAATCAACTCTATTCAAGCCAAAATACTTCTTAGACAGTCAATCTTATGAGCGAAGACAAGCCAATCCTCTATTAAACAAGATCAGCATTTCATCAAACATGTTGTCGGCATAAGATGAAGCCTAAATCTAGATTCATTTAATCAAGATAAATCTAGCCTAAGCACAGAATAATAGAGAGGAATCAACCTAATTAAGCACTAATAATCCCTAATTAAGCCTATAAATTCCCTTAATCTACCACATCTAAAACCATAAAAGTGACTACTCACTCATCATCATGAAAAACACCAAATCACAAGAGGAAAGATGTTAAACATGATTAGGAGGGAGATACGAGAAGATTAAATAAGGTAAATACAAAACTTTGATTAAAAGGAAGAACTCGTTCTTACAAAAACATAAAAGCACATAAGAAACTAAGCAAGAACAAGACTTGACTAAAAACCATGAGTCCAAGCCTATTTATACTAAAAGACAAATGTCCTAGTAGAATGGCAAACTTGTAAATAAAAGAGTTTCGGATTAGGCCAACATCGATTATAAGTGATCGATGTGTACTTCTGGTTCTTGACATCGATAAGATTATGATCGATGTGGGAGATCGATGTAAACTTCGGAAGTTCCTGCCCATCTACATTGTGCGATGTGAGTGTCCAATGTGGTTGTCTTGTGGCTTGACATCGATCACATGTGATTGATGTGAGTGATTGATGTGAGTGATTGATGTGGACACCAATCTTCTCTGTTGCTTCACATTGTACATGTTGGCTTGGTCTTGATCGATGTTGCACCAGATTTCCACTCATTTGGCTCCTCTTGGTCCTCCTCAGCTTGGGCAACTACCTGAATCATCCCCATGCTTCCTCCTTGCTTCAAATAGTTCCTTAGGTACCTAAATACATCCTTAATGCAAAGAGAACGCAAACTACAACATAAATTCAACCTAAGTCTAAAAGCAAAAGAAAATGAAACTAAAGAGAAGGAAAACATGCAAAAGGAAACCAAAACATGAACTAAATGCAAGCCTAAATGATGTAAATATAAGACATATCAGATATCTCCATCACAACAAAATATGAGTGAATGAGACAATTGCCAAGCTTCAATGGGTAGTCCTTAACCATTCTGATAGGGTCTAAGTTTTACCCAATTATATTACTACTGCAAGTGCACATCAATGCAGTTGTAGCACAAGGGGTTATCAAATCCGAAGAGAGTAAGCTAATACACTATATAATTTAGATTCAGATTAAGCTAAGCAGTAATGAGTGAATGTAATGCAAAAATAACAAATTAATTAAAGAAGGCTATTTTTGATACTGGTTCTAAAGTTCAGAGAGCTAAAAACGCTAAGTTAAGGATAATTCACAGGTTGAATCCGAGAATATAGAATGCATGCAGTTAATAAGTAATTAAAACCGTCTAGAACTCGAAACACAATGATATAACTAATAATATCTCATTGCAAAATTTATCTATGCCTAAATCACAGAATTTAAAATCTCTTTGAAAATTCTAACAACTTAAACAAGTTGTAATAATCAGGTTTCGGTTTGTTCACAAAACTCATAAGCCAAATCTCTTTGCAAATAGTAGTTTTGCTCATCTAATTCTAGTTCATGTGATTAACAATATTCTCACATCTATTAAACAACATAGGGTTTCGATTTATAGATGAGCAGTCCTAAAATTAATATGAATGCAAGTATAGAGGAAGAACCAATGGATTTTCCTAACAATTTGATAATTCTACAAACTCTTTATCAACCTTTAAATCATCTTATCCTAACTGGCAGATTACTCAGACATAAAGATGACAACACAAATCATAACTGAATAATACAGCATAAAATAGAATAAAGTGGAGATATAAGGCTTCCAAATCTTCTCAAAGAGAGTACGGGATTTGTCTCCCTTAACGCTCTGAAGTGAATCTCTCTTTAAATCTCTCTGGAAAAGCAGATACCTGCCAAAGAATGGCTGAAAAACCTAATATACAAGCAAAAACAAGAGATGGGACACTTTTGTAAATAGTAGAACTTCTTGGCCAAAAGTGAAAACTCATCTCCATCTTTTGATAGAACCGTGTGACCCTTCTCAGATGTGGGTGACGAGCGTCACCCTTGAGTGGTGAAGATCGTCACCAATGCAGAAAAACGCCTTCTCAGTTGCTTCATTCGGGAAGTATTCTTGATTTGATCCAAAATCCTTCAAAACTTCCAGTTGTGCTCCAATAATGCTATAACTTGTAAAGACTCTATTGGGACTCTAAAAAGACCAAAAAGACTCAATAAAAAGCACTTATATCATGATTAAAAACCATAAAAACAATGATATATCAACTCTCCTAGACTTAGCTTTTTCTTGCCCTCAAGCAAACAAAAGACTAAGAACAGAGTCGAGGTTTGCAACAAAAACAGGCAGCTAACCTAAGGACACCACATCGATCAATACTTTCGAATCCACATACCACAGAGCAAACACAAGATCATATTTCAATATAGTTATCACAAGCTTAGCAATCTTTCAAATACAGCCCAATCTCATTCAAGAAATCCAAAATATCTACTGCTAGCTCCTTTTATTTATCTAAGCATGATATCTCATCAATGATTTATCAACTCAATCACTTTTAGATTCTTTCCCTTCCTAATTACTGAACAAATCAATCTCAATACAGCTCTCTTATTTTCTCTTCCCTTGATCTATATTCTTTTGTTTTTTTTTGTTTTTTTCAACTTTCTTTTCTCATTCATTTTTTACAGCCTAAGAATTGGTGCTACTCATTACTTGTGTTCCTTGTTAGGAGATGGGTTCATAAGTGTTCCCTACTTGTGTTCCTTGTCAAGAGACAGGTTCATGTGCACCATTTTATAGACTTAAACTCTTAAAATCTGTATAAGGGAAGATCAAAGAGAGACTGTACCTTAACATTTTTGCCAGTGTTGAAAGAGAGAATCAAGATCAGTGAATTTCAATCCCCAAGATGAGAAGTTAAAAGTTCATTAAAGTGGAGTCAACAATAAATTTTTCAGATTCTCTAAAAACCTAAACCTTCTTTGCTAGGCTAATCTACCTATGACTTTCAACTTAGTAAGACTTGTAATCAATATCTGTGGCAATGGTTCTTATAAGCATCAATATTTTATTGTTAGTTCCAAGAAAAGCTGACAGTTTCGAAATTTTGACTCAATAAAACAGGTTTTTGACACAACTAAATAACTCTTAAAACAATACACAATGTACACAACGTCAGTAGCCACCTCCCCCAAACTTAAACAACATTGTTCCCAGTGTTATCAAGCCCGAAGTTGGTCAAAAAGAAATAATGAAACACATTGAACTGACTTTGAAAGTGGTACATCACAAAGGAGTTGGTGACGAGCGTCACTCAGCATGGGTGGCGACCGTCACCGCATCTGAAACTCAAATACCAACAGTTAGATATTCCAAACATAATGTTGTCATGTATATGCCATATTTAGACTGTTAGAGCACTCAAACCCACACTGAAAACATCCAAATAAATCATAACTCATAGTTTAATAAGTGCATAAAACAACATTAAAGCAATTGACTCAAAATTAATCATAAAACTGACTCAAGTGAATGGAAAATAAAAAGGGAAAAAGAAACAAGTAACCAGGATAATGGAGGATCTATTCCTCATCGGTAGAGTCAGCCTCATGAGGTATGTCAAGGCGAATGCAAACGCAGTTGCTGATAGTAGCGACGGCGTTCCAGAGGCCATCGAAGCTCTGGATGACATAGTCCTGAAAAGCTGTCATATCCACCGGGGTCAGAGGAGCAACAGGTCGCCTAAGATGCGGAAGGTTTGGCGCAGGCATGTGCTAGCGTCGCGATAGTCTGGCCTGATCTGCAACTGTAGAAGAAGAAGTGCTTGTAAAAGGTCCTCGAGGGTGTTGTGATGGAACAATGGGTCGTAGCAGGGTCG
Source organism: Thlaspi arvense (assembly GCA_911865555.2). Taxonomy (NCBI): domain Eukaryota; kingdom Viridiplantae; phylum Streptophyta; class Magnoliopsida; order Brassicales; family Brassicaceae; genus Thlaspi; species Thlaspi arvense. Next base: position 22,787,030 of record OU466860.2, read on the forward strand.
GGTCAGGTAGAAATCGCAGCTGGGGTGGAACACTCTGGATCGTAGTAAGCTCGCGGGTTGGCAACTGCACGCCCATATACTCCCCAGCAGTAGTAGTAACAAAGTGCATTGACCAAATCATATTACTACTGCAAGTGCACAACAATGCAGTTGTAGCACAAGGGGTTATTGAATCCCAAGGGAGTAAGCTACTTCACTATAGAATTTAGATTCAGATTAAGCCAAGCAGTAATGAGTGAATGTAATGCGAAAATAACAAAGTAATTAAAGCAGGTGATTTTTTATACTGGTTCTAAAGTCCAGAAAGCTAAAAACGCTTAGGATAATTCGCATGTTGAATCCAAGAATATAGAATGCATGAAGTTAATAACTAATTAAAACTATCTAGATCTCGAAACATAATGATATAACAAATCAGTTCTCATTGCAAAAGTTATCTTTGCCTATATCACAGAATTTCAAATCTCTTTGCAAATTCTAACAATTTAAACAAGTAGTAATTCTCAGGTTTCAATTTGTTCACAAAACTCCTAAGCCAGATTTCTTTGCAAGCAGTAGTTTTGCTCATCTAATACTAGTTCAGGTGATTAACAATGTTCTCACATCTGTTAAACAACCTAGGGTTTTGATTTATAGGTGATAAGTCCAAAAATCGATATGAATGCAAGTGTAGAAGAACCAGTGGATATTCCTAACAATATCATAACCTAACTGGCAGATGTAGATGATAACACAGATCATAACTGAATGATACTGCATAAATCTGATAAAGTAGAGATACAAGGTTTCAAAATTTTCTCTAAAAGAGTACAGGATTTGTCTCCCTTAATAGTCTGAAAATCAATCTCTCTCTAAAGCTCTATAGAAAATCAGATACCAGCCAAAGAATGGCTGAAAAACATAATATACAAGCTAAAACATGAGCTGAGACACTTTTGTAAATAGTACAACTTCTGGGCCAAAAGTGCAAACTCTTCTCCATCTTTTAATAAATCCGTGTCACTCAGCATGGGTGACGATCGGCACAAGTGCAGAATAACGCCTTCTCAGTTGCTTCATTGGGGAAGGATTCTTGCTTTGATCCTAAATGCTCAAAAGCCTCCAGTTGTGCTTCAGTCATGCTATAACCTATAAAGAGACTTCACATTTACAGTTGAACCTGAATCACACATCGCCTCACTTTGTCCCATGTACCTGAATCACACAATGCCTCACTTTGCCGCATGTGCCAAGCCCACAAGTCACCAAGAACTTTCCAGGATTAAGTAACTTGACTATTGTCTTCAGCTCCTTACTCTTCTTCTTGTTAGCTCCCACATTGTCTAATATTGGCTCAACAACTTCCAAGTTGTCATAAAATTTCTTTGAGAAAGTGGACTTGCTCCTTAACTTCAAGTAAAGTAGTAGCACTTGGCATCTTAATCCCAACATCTTCCATGTCTTTCTTGAACTTTGAGCAGACAACTTTTTCAGCCTTAGTGAAGATATTAAGAGGGTAAGGGTTTGGTGGCGAATAGACTTGTTCCTCAGCACTTTTGCCCTTCTCAATCATGCTTGTAGAAGTTCCCACTTGGCGGTCATGCAGCGCCTTGAAGTCTTCAGGACTTTCCTGAGCATAAACTATCAAAGCATGGTAGATTTCTGTCAGTTCCTTGTCAACTTCACTAGGCTCTGTTTTGGCTTCATCTTTTGGTGAAACAAAGTCCTTCTCAGCCGCCTCTTTCTTAGCTTTTTACTTCTCTAAAGCAAGCTCTTCTTCTCTGTCCAAACCTAGAAGAAAATGTTCAATACTGTCCACAGCTTCTTGGTCATCTATGGCAATGTTGAAAACACCTCCCCCACACCTAGATTCCTCCATGTCCCTATGGAGTAAGAGCTCTTGAAGCATAAAACCAAGATCTTCTAATGAAGCATCTTCATCATCACTCATATCTTCTTCACCTTCAGCTAGTAAAAGGCAAAACTCCTTTGGATATGCCTCACTCTTTCCTGGTAGCTGGTTTTGAGGCTTTGAAGAAGAAGATCACTTACTCTCAATGTGTTTGACACGGTTTGTTAAGGTCTCTAACTTCGAGTGAATGTCAACAGCATTGACCTCTATCTTGTTCTGCACTTGTGCATGTCTATTGTGAGGGACGCTTTACCATTAATCACTTATTGCATCATTTGCTTAAGATCAGGTTCTTGTGGACCTCCTTGTGGCTGTTGTGGATTGACAAAACCTGGTGGGAAGGGTCTTGGTTGCAAACCATTCCCTTGAAAGTTGTTCATAGGCGCATAGCCTTGAGAATATGGAACAAATGGCCGGTTTTGGAAGTGAGGCTGAGGAGCTTGTTGAGGAGCTAGTTGAGGGTAGCTCTGATCTTGAAGGTTAGCCACGTTGGTACTCCTGTAAGAGAGATTAGGATGGTTGTGGTTGTTGTTGAAACCTCTAAAGCCTTGTTGATTGAAGTAGAAGGCTTCTTCTTTTAAAACTGTGTCATCCTCTTCTTGTGCAGCATCAGCTTCTCCAACAAAGCTCACATTCTTCTAAGAGAGAATCAAAATTTTGCTAAGCTTATCATTCAAAACTTTTCATATCCCTCTTAGTAGAGCTCTCAGTCTCATTGCTCCCAACAGCTCTCTTATTCCTATCATACTCATCTCCGTAATTGCCATCAGGCTAAGTTCTCAACCAATGCTAGACCATCAACCACCCTATTTCCCATGAAGTTACCATTACATGCAGTGTCTAGGAGCATTATGTACTTAGGACTAACTCCACAATATAGTGTAGATAGCAAGCACTCATTCGTGAATCCGTGATGAGGACATTGTAGCGAGTATGACTAGAATCTCTCCCATGCCTCACAGAAGGTTTCATTTCCATGCTGTGTGAAGCTATTGATAATGTTCCTCAGCTTATCTGTCCTTGTAGAACTGAAGAACTTGTTCAGGAAAGCAGTCTTACACTCATCCCATGTGCTTATAGAACCTTGGGGAAGTGTTTTCTCCAAATGATGCGCCTTCTCTCCAAGGCTAAAGGGAAAAGGCATAAGCTTCAATGCATCCTCTGATACGCCTTGTATCTTTGTCATACCACCGACCTTGTCAAACTGATCCAAGTGATCTAATGGGTTTTCATTTGGTAAACCATGAAAGCGGTTCCCTTGTACCATGTTGATAAGACCAAAAAGTCTTACTTCAAATTGGCGTTGTTGCCATTGTGTATTTTTTTTAACAGCGACAAATTGATCCAAGACTTTTTAGATCTTGTGACTCAATTTCTCAAGTCTAAAATCATATCGTTGAGGTAGTTAGAGCTTATCAATCCTTCGTGGGGTTAGTGTGATGAAGATGCATAAGTTGTTTAGCTAAGCCAAAACAAGGGGTTTTAAAGGGGGCTCACACTCAACAAACAAGCAAGTGCAAACAAGTAACTAAGAGACCAAACCATAAGCATTAAAAGGTTTCAAATTCAATCAAGCAAAGAGCAATAATGATAAAGGGCAACAGAGAAAAAACAGAGTGAAAGCTAAAACATCAAAGATTAAAAGATGGTTCAACCCTAAGGCAATGATGATATGGTAATTCATTGTTCATGATTAAGGTGACCAAAACAAGCAATTCTAAACAATCAACTTTAGGTAAGGAAACACTATTATAGATATCAACCCCTTTCACTCAATGCATTTCAAACCCACTTTTGATGGTGTATTTACAAAGAGCAAGCAATTAATCACCAGTTTCATATAACCAAAAAGCATCCTAACATCTAATCACTTAGGCTAGTACTACTAATCTCTTGTGCAATGGTTCAGACTTCTACTCACAGTTTGGATGCACAATAAAAATCTAAGAAAAGTTCCTCTAAAGTGGTCATAAGCTATAAACATATACAAGCAAGAGGTAAATGCAAAGAGATATGATGATCTAAGCATCATTTTCATGCAATGAAAGCATTAGGTATTTGATCAAACACATAGAGTGCAAATAAAATTCTTACATTTACTTATCCTTCAAAGAGGTAATAGATATAAAGCATAATCACACAACAAAGGGAATGAGAAGATCTAAGTACTAAACACCTTAATCAATCACTAGAATCACCCCATCTGCCTTAACCTTACACCAGAACAAACCTACTCCCTAACCATAACTAAAGCCACGAAAATAACAGAGAGAAACAAGATACACATGATTATGAACTAGCAAAAGGGATATATGTAAAGAAAATGGAAGATTTTATAAAAAAGATGATCTCTGTTTAACAAATCCCAAAACTCTTTCCCTTGTTCTTCACAAGATCAAAAATATGGATAAGATCCACAAAAAGATAAGTCGAAGCTAATATAAGTGAAAAGATAAGGTTTGGGCCAAAGTGGAAAAAAATAGTCAATAGCGCGGGGTTGACGCATCAGGCAGTACAGACAGATGTTCTACTCGATGCGTCATGCTCAATGCAGTCTTGTTCTGTCGTGGTTCGATTATCGGAACGGTCCTTCGTCATGAGATGGGTCTTGGGTCGTAATGGGCAAGAAGTTGGGGATTATGCTCGATGCTGAACCCTGATATGTCATGTTTCTCCATATCGGCATGTACAGCCTCCTCTGCTCGACATGCCATCCCGATGCAATCCTGGAATTGACGATCAAACCTCTTGCTTTTTGTTTTGCAATCCACGTCAGGCATACTCTGCGAGTGTTCTGGTCGATGCACCACCCCTACAGCAGCCGGAGAAGAGGAAGAGATCAACCAGAGGGATTGAGATACGTGAGCCCCAAGAAACAAACCAAGATGCACGCCTCTCTCTTCATGAAAGCATGAACAAGGATAAGGGCAAGGAGGCCAGCCACGACACTCCTAAGAAGAAGCAAGAAGTCTGGAGCAACCTCAAGTTATAGCCTTGCTTAGCTCAAAGGTACCAACAACCAAACCCTTGTAAATAATCATACACGAGTTTTTGAGGCTCTTGAATGTCAATCACCCTTACACTTGTACTAGTCAGTTGTAGTGTAGTATGGGTTTATGTCAATCCAATGGGAAGAGTTGAAAACAGAAGAGTTGAGAGTAAAATCTCTAAGTCAAGCAAGCAGAGAATTGGTTTTGTTGCCTAAGCAACAGTTCTAGCAACCTAAGTGAAACAAGCAACAAAAAAAGTGAAAGCAAAAGCAAACTAAGCAGTTCTAAACAAGAAAAACAGAGTAAATCAGAGCAAAACAGAGCAAAACATAGCAAATCCGAGATTCAAATAAGAGAAAGACAAGTCTCTAGATGTGGTTATTGACTTTGGGGAATTTCAGGCATTAACTAAGGCTGTTTCAAACTACACTGATCAAGCAAGCAAGCAAGCAATGGTGATTCCTAGAAATAGAGTTCACACTTAAGCTAGTTAGATCCAATCTCTTGGCAAATAACCCTTTGCTAAACATTCTAACAAGAACTAACTCTCATTAGTGCTAAAACATCAAGCATGATTAGACAACTCTATTCAAGTCAAAATGCTCTTCAAACAGTCAATCTCTTGAGCTAAGGCCAGCAAATCCTCTATTAAACATGATCAGCATTTCATCAAACACTTGGTGGGCATAAGAGAAAGCTAACAACTTAGACAAGTTTGATCAAGACTAATCTAGCATGAATAACAGATTAATAGAGAGGAACCCATAGAATGAAGAACATAACAAGCCTTAATCAAGCCTTAGATTCCTCTAATCTACCACATCTAGAAACCCTAAGATAACTACTCACTCATAATCATGTTTAACACCAAATCACAAAGGGAAAGGATGCTAATCATGATTAAAAGAAAGATTAAAGAAAGATTAAAGCAAATACTTGATTGTATTAAACAAAGCAAAGAAATTGTCTTACAAACTTAAAAGAAATGCTCAAGAACAGTATTTTGACATGACTTCTCGAAAATCTGGAAAAAGAGGCTATTTAAAGCCTAGAAAGGAAAACCCTAGAGTAATGGCATAGTTGTAATTAAAAACAGGTTCGGACTAGGTTAGTCGTGTCGATCTCCAGTGACCGAAATGGGTACCTATCGGTCTTCAGTGATCGATACAAATGACCGAAATTAATCCGATGTGTTTGTGTCGATCACACTTGACCGATACTGGTGACCGATATGCTCCGTATCGGTCACTCTTGACTGAAACTCTCCGTGCTCTGACCGAAAACTTCTGCAGAGATCTTCTGCTGTGATCCTTCTTGCTCCCTTTTGCCCAGCTAGCATCTTGTATCATTCCCAAAACTCCTTCATGCTCCTTTAAGCTCCAAAAGCACCTAAAATATCCAAAATACAAAGAAAATGCAAACTATACTTTAAATGCAACCTAAGGCTAAAAGGAGAAGAAAATGGGACAAAAGCAAAGGGAAAACATGCAAAAAAAGATCAAAATAAGTACTAAATGCAGCCCTAAATGGTGTAAATACAAGGGATATCAACACCCCCACACTTGCCTTTTGCTTGTCCTTAAGCAATCAAGAACAAATGGGAGAGTGAGGTTTGAAAATGGGCATTCAGATTCCAAAAGTGCAATGGTAAAAGATTGGTTTTAGTGCTTAAGTGCCTAGTTATAAGATGCAAACATAATCAGCTATACTTTAAAGAACCTAGCCATGCTCATCATGTTTCAAAATGATCTCAAATCTCAACTTAGGCAAATGCTCAAATCAATCAACTCTTTAACATTCAATTAAATTCAGAACATGAATCATGCTTATGCAAATCAAGTGAAGACATTTGGTTAAGGGTAAGGTTATGAGATAAGAATGATCTCATTTAAGCACAAGGGTTCAAAAAAACATAAAGGATCACTCAATGAAATGACTTCATCTTAGGCAAAATGCTAAAGGTAAAAGCACACTTATGCATGCAATTCAAAGCTCTCTTCTACCCTTACTTCCCAAAGATGAGCCCTAAGCATTTCTAAACCCAAGAGTGAACCCTCTAAGTCTACCCTTTCCTAGATTCTACCCTTTACCCATCTTCATGGCTGGGGAAACTTCTTCTTTTGCTTGTGTGGCTGCTTCTTTTTGGTTGGGACTTGCTCTTCTTTGTTGTGTTGGCACCTTCATCACCTTTGGTGGATTTCTTCTTGGTCAGATTTTTCTTCTTTTGGACCTTCCTAAGCATTGTTGTTGGCGCCAAACCTTCTTTTTAAACTTAGAGCTTTTATTCCCTTTACTTAACCACAATACTAGGCTGTTTTCCCTTTTTCTACCTTTTCAGATCTTTTCCCTTTCTTTCAAAACATAAAAACATTAAGCTCAAACCACCTAACTCTCCCCTTTTAAACCCCAAAACTCCTATCCTAGAATCAAGCTCAAAATGCAAGCTGATATCTACAAGAGAGCTAATCATTGCCAGCCTTATTCCTAACACTTTTTGCCAAGACAAAAACAAAAATGCAATGCAAAGGCCTCACAGCTCTCACAATAGTGTTTAGGCTCAAAAGGAGGTTTTGGTTAAGGGTGAGGATGTAACTGTCCCAAAATTATGAGGATCAGCTATTTGGATCAACAAAAGTGGTATAAAGGAGAAAGATGATCCAAATATGTATATGGTAGCCATGAATTCACTTTTCAATGCATAAGACATGATAATTAAAAGTCCAAATTAAAGTTCAAGTTGATAGAGTTGATTTTTAGAGAACAAATGCTTTCAGAATGAGATGAGAAGACTAAATCTAGCAATCTAAGCATGGTTCAGCCTTAACTTCTAGCAATCAAATGATGCATCAAACAACTAAGCACTTAAAAACTGAAATCATCTCTAAACACTAAGCACTTTATAAGGAAAACTCATCATAATGTCATATGCAATTGCAATGCAACCTACATGTCAACACTAGACTCAATCCTAGAAGAATGAAATGCAACTACATGCTCTCTTTTTGGTTTGCAAAAATGCAAAAATTTTCACCTTAAGAAGTCTAAACAGGAGCCTAAAGATGCTAAATGCAAGGCTATCATGGACAAACTGGTGATTGAAATCCCCTTGATTGATGCTGTGAGGATTACTCATGCGATTAGGAGATATGTGAAGAGAATGGTCACCAACAACTTGAGTCTGGAACAGGGAGCCATTATGATCAACGAGCAGGTCAGTGCAGTGATTCATAATAGAGTACCTAATAAGCTTTCAGACCCTGCAAGCTTTGTTTTAGACTGCACCATCTTTTCTGACCGGTTTGAAAGACCATTATATGATCTTGGTTCCAGTGTGAACTTGATGCCTCATTGTGTTGCCAAGAGCCTAGGGATGACCGATTTTAAAGCTACTAGGATATCTCTTATTCTAGTTGATCGATCAGTTAGAGTCCCTGAAGGTGTGATAGAGGATGTGCCTATCAAAGGGGGAGATTGTATGATTCCCAGTGACTTTGTGGTTCTGGAGTATGGAGAAGAACCCAAAGATCCTCTGATTCTTGGCAGACCTTTCATGACCACTGCAGGAACCATCATAGATGTCAGGAAGGGAAGAATTGAGCTGACTGTTGGTGACTTGGTGATGAATTTCAAACTGGACAAGTTGATGACGAGGCTAACAATAGATGGACATACATTCTATGTGGATGTTCTCACCAACCTTGCGGAGCAGATCTTCCAAGAGATGAATCCAGAGGAGCCCTTTAAGAGGACGTTGGCCACTTCTACAGCAAAAGCTACTTCACATGTCATGCAACTGGTTGTACAAAAGGAGCTAGTCAGTACCTCTACGAAAGATGCTACAATGGAAGACTAGAGTGCAGCAAAAGCTCCAAAAGTTGAGCTCGAACAGCTCCCTGCAGAGCTAAGGTATGTGTTCCATGGAGAGAACTCCACTTATCCTGTCATTGTTAATGCTTCATTCAACAATGCAGAGCTCACCTTTTGGATAAGTAAGCTGCAGTGATTTCGCAAAGCTCTTGGCTATTCTCTTGATAATATTTCAGGTATCTCTCTAGACTTATGCATGCATAGGATACACTTGGAGGATTGATCGAAACCATCAGTTGAGCATCAGAGGACGCTGAATCCGAACCTGCAGGATGTTGTCAAGAAGGAGATCATGAAGCTTCTGTAAGTTGGGATCATCTATCCCATATTTGACAGCGCCTAGGTCAGTCCAGTTCATGTGGTTCCTAAGAAGGGAGGAGTCACAGTGGTGAACAATGACAAGGATGAGCTGATTCCTACAAGAACAGTGACTGGACACAAGATGTGTATAGACTACAGGAAGCTGAATGCAGCCACTAGGAAATATCACTTCCTTGTGCCTTTCATCGATAAGATGCTAGAGAAGCTGGCGAATCACCAGTATTACTGCTTCCTAGATGGATACTCAGGCATCTGTCAGATACCTATCCATCAAGATGACCAGGATAAGACCATCTTTACCTGTCTGCATGGCACATTTGCATATCGCAAAATTCCTTTTGGACTGTGTAATGCTCATGCGACCTTCCAGAAATGCATGATGTTGATTTTCACATATATGATTGAGAAGTTTATTGAGGTCTTAGTAGATGACTTCTGATTTTATGGGTCCTCCTTCAAAGACAGTCTGGAAAACTTATGTGTTGTTCTGCAGAGATGTGAAGAGAAATATTTGATTCTGAATTGGGAGAAGTGCCATTTTATGGTGAAAGATGGCATTGTTCTTGGCCATACAGTCTATGGAGATGGCATTGAAGTGGACAGAGCAAAAATTAATATCATGACAAGTCTGTAAGCGCCTGATTTTGTCAAAGCATATGAATTTTCTGGGTCAAGCTGGGTTCTACAGAAGGTTCATCAAAGACTTCAGCAAGATTGCAAGACCACTTACTGCACTTCTCTGCAAGGATGTGAAGTTTGAATTCTCTGCAAAATGTCAGTCTGCTTTTGAACAGATCAAACAGGCTTTGGTGACAGCTCCTATTGTACAACCTCCAGATTGGGATTTGCCTTTTAAGGTGATGTGTGACGCCATTGACTTTGTTGTTGGAGCTGTGCTGGGACAGGCGAAATACAAGAAGCTACACGCCATCTACTATGCCAGCAGAATATTGGATGAAGCTCAGAAGAACTATACTGCCACTGAGAAGGAATTGGTGGCAGTGGTTTTTGCCTTTGAGAAATTTATCCACTACCTTGTAGGCTCTAATGTCGTGGTCCATACAGACTATTCTACACTGAATTACTTGATGCAGAAGAAGGATGCAAAGCCAATGTTGTTGAGATGGATTATGCTTCTCCAAGAGTTTGACATTGAGGATAGAGACAAGAAAGGACTTGAGAATGAAGTAGTTGATCATCTCTCTAGGATTAGGATTGAAGATGACGTCCCAATCAATGATTTACTACCTAAAGAGAATGTATATGTGACAGAAACTCAATGCAGGAAGGAAGTATTGAAAACTTGGAACTCTTTCACAACTACAGGGCAGTGACGAGCGACACCAAAAGGGTGATGCTCGTCACCAAATCAGAAGGCTTGCGATCAGCTCGCGATATGAAACTAGTGATGCTCGTCACCCTATTCAGATCTTGGCAACGATTTGTGCATGTTGGGAACTGCTTTTCAAGAGCAAGTTTATGTTGTAACTGATCCCAAGAGACTCTAGTGTGCTGATATTGCTAACTACTTAGCTGCAGAAGATGAATCACATGATTTCAAGGGGTATGCTAAGGAGAAGTTCTTGAGAGAACTTAGGAGATTTTACTGGGATGAGTCATATCTTTACAGTTAATGTTATCAAACGATCCAAATAATTTTGGGAGATAATGTTTTTATGTTTTTAAGAGATTAAATAAATCGAAACAAAAAGCAAAAACAATTTTTTATGAGTTTTTGGATTTTATACAATTCGTAGAAGATATATGAAAATTAAAATAGTTTTTGTGGGTTTTTAAATTTTATAAGAATAACTTCTTTTTTTATGCAAAGAGACACTTTCTTTGAAAACAAAATAACTTCTTTTTTTATTATAACTTGGGTGAATGAAAAATACATGAGATAAGGAGCTTATATAATGCTCAATGATAATGAAATAAAATGGTAACAAAGTAAAAGAAAAGCATAAAATGTGGGATTTTCTTCTTGGCTTCATTCTCCTAGCCGTTGGGCTTTAAAGGTGATGGTGCTTGAATGGGGCGGTCAAAGGGGGAAATCTTGGGGTCTTTAGGACGAAATGAATATGTATGATCATGTAGCTTGACTGATGGATCAATAGTAATGATATGATATAGTCTTTGGTCGTTATTTCCTTCTTTACTCCTTGAATCAACAAAAATGGTTCCATCTTTGTTAAGTGGCTCTTCTTTGATATCTTCTTGGTTTTGGCTCGGTTTGAGGCGGTTCAGAAATTGATTTGCTGGTCTTGAACATCTTGAAATATGTCTTGGTGGTCGGATAAGATGGTGGGGTGATGTTATTGCATATTGCATATATTTTGCATACTCATTAGTTAGCTTTTCATGCATTTGTATCACGTTTTAGTTTAGATTGCATCACTTAGGGTCCTAGAGCATTCTTGCATCAGCATATGCATTTTCCTTGCATTTTGCATCATATTCAGGTTGTTACTGGCTGCTTTGGAGTCGTGGAGGTTCGTGGACATGTTGAGGCTGATGTAGCAGTTCGGGGGAGCTCGGATATATGCTAAGGATCAGAGATCGAGGAGCAGATCGAGCATGGCCGGTCGATCTAGGAGTTGATTGACCAGAAGATCGAGCCAACCAGGCGATCCAAGGAGAATGATCGAGACAAGGATCGAGTGAAGCAATCGATCAAATGGTACGGACGTAAATGATGCCATACAGAGCGAGAGTCAGATCGAGTACACCACTCGATCCAGCCGAAGATCGATACCGAGATAGGATGCAACACTCGATTCGCCGATGATGATCGAGACCCAGATCAAGCCAAAGACACGATGTCCGGATATGATCGAGAGAACCGCTCGATCTTGGAATCGATCTCTGTCCTTTCAACCGTTTTTGGCCGCTAGCGAGGGAGGGACCATCAGCTTGTTTCGGCATTTAGGGAAGGCGGCGACGTCCTTTTCCCACAACAACTTTAGATCCTTATCTTTTTCCTTTTGTTTTCTCTCTGGTTTTCGTGAAGAACACCATTGTTGAACTCGCGTTTTTCTTAAGCTTTGTAATCGAATCATTTCCGTTTCAATCTAGTTTTCTTTTCATGTTCATCGTCTCGCTTTACATGCTTTGCTTGATTTACTTTATGTGTAGCGAGTAGTTTATTTGGGTTCGGGGTTGAGAGGATTAAGGGGTCTAAAGGGTTTCGATCTTGGGGTTTTTCTAAACGTTTTCAATGGCTATCTCTTCTAAGGTGTTGAGATCTCAATGCTTGAAGACTCTCACGCCAAGAGCTTCATGATCCGAGAGGTTCCTTACCTTGACAGGATTCAGGAGCCTCAGAAGATCACACCTTAGAGACTAGTTACCCCTTCCCAAAAGCCATGAAAGTTTGGGGGATTAATTAAGCCATTCATTTGAAATCTGTTTTCCTTGCCCTTCGACCTCTCTTTCCACCAAAAGCCATGGGTTTGGAGGAGAGGATGAAGGAGTGATCTATACCGAAAGCCACGGATAAATCTTGCTTAGTTTTCAAGGCTTAGAGATCCTCACCAAGTGAGTCGATTTAAAGTTTTAAACCCAAAGTCGAACCTTTGAAACCCCTGACCATGAATCTCAACCCTAGGCCCTTTCTCTTAGCATCTTTACATCTTATCTCGTCTTTCGCTTGATCTCTGATAGCATCCTGGTCCTTAGTTTTACTGTTCTTGCATTTTTAGACGAGATCGATTGTTACTGCTCGATCTAGTGGTCGATCTCATGGTCGATCCACTAGTCGAATTTTAATAATTCGAAGCTTTCTCCTTTAGTTATTCTGTTTGTTTCTCGTGGTAGTTTCTTCCTTTCTAGTATTTTTAAAATAGGTTTCATTCCATTTAAGTTGTTGCATCTAGTTTTTAGAGATTTTCTCACAAATCATCTTATTTCGCTTAGATTTGCATTAGTCCTTGTATTCTCTGTGCATTCTCTATCATCCTAGGCATGGATTGACTCTCTCTTGCTTGCTGTACTACAACATGTCTTGCATTTGAGTTTGATAACCTCACTGCAATTTAACCCTTGCTCAAAAAGTGTTTATCATGGGGCGGATAAAATGTGATATGATCCCTTGTTTCCTTAACTAGCTCCAATGTTGCTCCTTTTGGTGGTTTAGAGAGATTTCGCGGTTCTGGCTTGATTTGAATGAGTTGACTCCGGTTTGCAGCTTCTTGATCTTTATTATTATCTTCTAAATGCTCCAAAATATAAGGTAAGGTCGTGCTTTCCTCATATAACTCGCCATATGTGTATGTAGGTCCAAAAAGATGTCTTGGCGGTTTAGATGGAATAGCTTCAGAATTAACTCGGACCGGTTGAGGCTAGACCACATGGCCCCATTGCCTTGATTAACTTCAAAGGAGAGGAGTTCACTGTGAATGGACAAAGGGTGAAGCACTATTGGGCGCAAGCCGAGATTCTAGGATGACACATTGTGTCTCTGGATGCTGCACCCGCTGTGTGAACAGCATTTCAAGTCGAGTTAAACACTTAAAACAAGCGCTTGGTAGGAGGAAGCCTATTGATAAGTTTTCTTTTATATGTACTTTGATTTATTTTTTTGTATAGCTAATAATAAATAAAAAAAAGAATGAGAAAAACCGAAAAAAAAAATAGGCGAAGTGGTTACCATATGGCTGGTCGCCACAGCTCCTCACTACCAGTGATGATCGTCACCCCTTATTGAGTGACGCTCGTCACCCGTCCGAAGACCAGGTACGATTTAAACTCCTTTCTTCTTCTTCCTCACATAAGTTTTTCAAACCCGACGAACACCAAGTCGCCATATCTATAACTTTTGATTTCTTGAGTCAAATTGAATGATCCAAAGCCTAATCTGTGCGGATTATAACCCTCCCTCATAATATATCACTCAATTTCAAGATCTGCAAGGTATGTATTCAGAATCTTAAAATTTCAGTCTGCCATGGTGTTGGTAAAATTTGATTTTTTGACCCTTTTAGCTTGATTTAACTGTTGAATCATGGTTATTTAGGTTGTATTAGATAAATGCTATAATTCCTATGTGATTTTATTGGTTGATCTGCAAGTTTTTGAAATTTTCATGTTGATGATAAAACTTGCAAAAATCTGAAAATTTTGGATGTTTTGTGTTGAATGTGGGGATTGAATTGTGTTACATGTACTGTTGGAAACGAATGATGATGCTTGTTTCACCATGGTTCACTGGTTTTCAGAATTTTCGAAATTGGACTGATTTTGGTGGATTTTTGGATGTTTTGTGTTGATTTTGATTTGCAGATGGCTCCACGTGAGAAGAAACAGTGATCATCCTCCTCCACGAGTGAGGCGTCTGGTTCCGAAACACCAGCAAGCACACGGCTACGAATATACATATTTGGATCATCTTCTTCCTCTTCACCACTCTTGTTGATCCTCATCATTAAGGGACAATTAACCACGCCAATCCTTCCTTCTAAACCCAAACACTAGTGTGAGAGTTTGTGAGGCCTTGCATTGCATATTTCGAATCTATCTTGGTAAAAAGTGTTAGGAACAAGGCTCGCAAGGAAAAGCTCTCTTGTAGACATTCAGCTTGCATTTTGAGCTTAATATTAGGCTAGGATGTTTGGGATAGGGATAGAGTTAAGTGGTTTAAGCTTTGATTATTTGTATCTTTTGAGAGAAGAAGAAGAGTGTGAATGGCTTCATGAAGAGAATGATATTGTGGGAAGATGATTGTATCTTGTGGTTAAGTGAAAAAGAAAAAAGCTCTAAATTACAAAGAACAAAAGGCACAAGCAATAACAAGCTTACAAAAGTCGTCCAAAAGGAGAAAAATCAGACTAAACAATCCACCAAAAAGGTGATGAAATTTGGCGCCTATACAACAAAGAAGAGCAAGTTCTAAAAGAAGTAATCCACACAAGAAAAAGGAGAAGAAGTCTCCCACATTCCAAGAAGAAAAAAGATCGGAAGAGCTTTGGGAAGGGTAGATATAGGGGTTTATCTTGGGACTTAGACTTAATTATGATCATCTTTGGGAAAAGGGTAGAAGAGAGCTTTGACTTGCATGCATAGGTGTGCTTTTGCCTTTAGCATTTTGCCTAAGATAGATTCATTTATATGAGAGAACCCTTGTTTCTTTAAGCCATTGATGAATGAGATCATTTTTATCTCATAACCATGTCCCTTGAACCAAATGCTTTCACTTGATTTGCACAAACTTGATCCATTTGTTACTTGCTAATTGAATGTTAAAAAGGTCAAGTGATTTGAGAGTTTTTGAAGATTGATAACTTGTGAATCATTTTCATCTTGTGATAAGTGTGGCTAAGTTTTAGATTACAGTTCAATCAGTTGCATTCTAGCACTAGAAACATGGACATCATTTTGATTCATTATTAACATTTTAATGATATGAGTTCCCATTTTAAACCTCATTACCATGCTTGATCTTTTATTTGCTTTAGGGCAAGCAAAAGCTAAGTGTGGGGGTGTTGATAGCTTCCTAGATTAGAGTATTTTAGGCTGCATTTCATGCATTTTTTCCCTTGCTTTTGCAGTATAGTTTAACATTTTAGTCTCATTTGCACTTAGAATCAATATTGCATACATATAGTTTAGAAATGAATATATATGCATACATGTGCATGTTTGTGGTGATTTTCAGATGTTTATGGAGGTTCTTGGAGTTGGGAAGGAGATGAAAGCCGCTCATGTTCAAAGAGGGTGTTAAAGAAGGAGCTTTTGCAAAGTCTGATCCCATATCGAGCAAGGATATCGAGCAAAACACCCATGAAGTTTGCTGATATATCATGGTCTTTATGGTTTTTATCCATGGTATAAGTCCTATTTATTGAGTCTTTTGGTCTTTTTAGAGCACAATTGGAGGTTTTGGAACTATTTGGATCATAGCAAGAATTGTTCCTAAAGGAAGCAACTCAGAAGACGTTATCATGCACTGGTGACGACCGTCACCACTGAAGGGTGTCGCTCGTCACCCACATCTGAGGACGGAATCACGGTTCTATTAAAAGATGAAGAGGAATTTGCACTTTTGGCTTAAAACTTTCACTTATTTGCAAAAGTGCCCCAGCTCATGTTTAGCCATTATATTAGGTTTTCCAGCCATTGTTGGCTTTTTTCTTGTATCTGAATTTATAGAGAGCTCTAGAGAGAGATTTGTACGAGAGTTTTTGGAGAGACAAATCAGACTCCTTCAGAGCAGATTCCGAACTCCTTTATCTTTATTTCTTATTTCTTTTATGCAATATATTCTATTCGTGATGTTTTCTCAATTCACCATGTCTGAGTAGTTTGTTAGTTAAGTTAGAATGATTTAAAGGTTGATGAAGAGTTTGTAGAATTGCTAAATTGTTAGGAAAATCCATTGGTTCTTCATTTATGGTTGCGTTCATATCGATTTCTAGAACTGATTATCTAGATTTTGAAACATGGGTTATTTAATAGATGTGAGAACATTGTTAATCGCCTGAACTAGTATGAGATGAGCAAAACTACTAATCGCAAAGAGATTTGGCTTAGGATTTTTGTGAACAATTGAACCTGAACTTTACTCTATATCTAGATTGTTAGAATTTGCAAAGAGATTTGAAATTCTGTGATTTAGGCATAGATAACTTTTGCAATGAGAATTGATTAGTTATAATATTTTGTTTCACGTTCTAGACGGCTTTAACTGTTTACTGATTGCATGCATTCTACATTCTCGGATTCAACCTGCGAATTATCCTGACTTAGCGCCTTTAGCTTTCTGAACTTTAGATCACTCAAAAAAAAATCGCCTGCTTTCATCATCTTAGTTATTTTGCATTAAATTCATTCATTACAGCTTAGCTTAAATCTGAATCTAAAACCTATACCGTAGTAGCTTACCCCCTTGAGATTCGATAATCTTATGTGCTACAACTGCTTTGTTGTGCACTTGCAGTAGTAAAATAATTGGGCAAAACTTAGACCCTATCAAGTTTTTGGCACCGTTGCCGGGGAGTAATAGCTGCCTATAGATTTTTAGTATTATGATTTTGACAAAGTTTTTATTTGTTTACTGACTTTTGCTACTTTTCTGTTAATTGGTTTCAGGTGCATGCATAATCGTAGTACCAGAAGAAACAAAGAAAATGAGCTTGTGACTTTGAGCATCGACGAACTAGCTAAGTTAGAAAGGACCATCATGAAAGCTAAGAAATAATCTATAATGGTTGCTCCGCCTGTCTTGGTCGAAAATGCAGAAGGTCATTTGGTTGACAGAGATGGAAACACGAGGAATGAAGAAGGACAGAGACTGGATCAGAATGGCAATGTGATAGTTGAACAAGTGGTTTAACAAGTTGCCAATGATGCTGTAAACGCTGCTGGGCGTTTTGTTCAGCTGACTCTGGGAAATTACAATAGACATGACCAGTTTTATGCCAACAGAGCTGCAATCCGCCCTCATGCATTCCAAAGAAGCGATTTTGAGCTCAAGGCTGCCTTTTATCAGCTTTTGAGCTAGTATCCTTTTCATGCCTTGCCACATGAGCACCATATAGGCCACATAGATAGGTTTGAGGATTTAGCTTCAAGAATCAAGGCCAATGGAGTTAGCAAAGATTTCCTATCCTGCAAGCTTTTCCCTTATTCTCTAGGAGGAGATGCAGCTTACTGGCTGAAGCAACTTGAACCCGGAACGCTGATTACTTGGGAAGACACCAAGAACACTTTTCTCAACAACTTCTATGATAATGCAAGATCAGAAGAGTTGAGAACAAAAACTGCTTCATTCTCCCTAGGACCCAATGAAGCTTTTAAGGCTTCTTGTTTGAGATTCAAGTCCTATCAGACAGACTGTCCACATCATGGTTTCAATCAGGTGCAGCTGCTTTGAATTTTCTTCACAGGAGTGGATGGAAATATCAGATGGCGCTGGATGCTGCTAGCAGTGGCAACTTCAACATAAACCTTCCAGAAGATGCAATTTTTTTATTGAAAACTTAGCATCCAGTAACAGCACCAAGAATGCTGACTTTCAGAGGCTGAAGCAAGCTGAAATGACTGATGGGAACCAAATCGCTGAGGTCAAGGCTAAGTTGGACAGCATGCATAGCTTTCTGGTGAGAAAGAAAGCTGTCCTGTTTTCCGCAGAGTTGGAGACTTTCGAATATCCTGAAGAATTTGAGCAAAAGGATGTTAATTTCATCAGTGGAGGAGGTTTTCAGAGTCAAAGATTTGGGAAGCAGCAAGGGAATAGAGGTTACATTGAAAAAAAATCAGAGAAGTACCTTCACAGGAAACAAAAACTCTTCTGGTTATATTCCAGAGCAACAATTTCAGAAGACTGAGTTTCAGAAACCATACCAGAACAGCAGCAACTTCAACAGAAACTATGGTTCTTCTTCCTATTAAACTGCACCTGCACAAGACAACGAGATGGAAGCTATGCTGGAACGGGTCCTTGAAAGACAGCAGAAGATGACTGTGGACTTCAATGGGAAGCTAGATTCGCTGTACCAGGACCTGAATGGAAAGATTGAGAGTCTGAACTCTCATATGAAGAAGCTGGATGTTCAAGTTGCTCAAACTGCAGGAGCTGTTCAAAGGCAAGAGGAATTCCTTCCTGGAAGGACTGATATCAATCCCAAGCACCAAGGGGTTATCGAATCCCAAGGGAGTAAATTTACTACACTAGCGATTATAGATTCGGATTAAGCTAAGCAGTAAATAATGAATGTAATGCAAAGTAACTAAAGTTATAAAGGCCGGCGATTTGTTGATTGATCTAAGGTTCAGAAAGCTAAATGCGCTAAGTCAGGACAATTCGCAGGTTGAATCCGAGAATATAGATGCATGCAAGTAGGAATGAATTAAAACCATCTTAAACTCAAAACTCAATTATATAACTAATCAATTCTCATTGTAGAAGTTATTTATGCCTAATTCACAGAATTCCAAATCTTTTTGTAAATTCTAATAAGTTAAGCAAGCATTAAAGATCAGGTTTCGATTGTTCACAAAAATCCTATGTCAAATATCTTTGCAAGTAGGCGTTTTGCTCATATAATACTAGTTCAGGTGATCAATAATGTTCTTACATCTATTAAACAACCTAGGTTTCGAAATCTAGATTATCAGTTCCAGAAACCGATGTGAATGCAAGTATAGATGTAGAACTAATAAATTTCCTACCAATTTAGCAATTCTACAAACTCTTCATCAACCTTTGAAAAACCCTAACTTAACTAACAAAATAATCAGACATGGTCAATTGAGAAAACATCATGAATAGAATAGATTACATAAAAGAAATAAAAAATAAAGATAAAGGAGTTCGAATTCTGCTCTGAATGAGTCTGATTTGTCTCTCCAAAAGCTCTGCTATAAATCTCTCTCAAAAAGCTTACTCGAAAATAAGATACATGATAAAAGCCAAAAGAATGACTGAAAAACCTAGTATACAAGCTAAAACACGAGCTGGAGTCTTCTTACAAATTGTGGAATTTCTGGGCCAAAAGTGCAATTTCATCTCTATCTTTTAATAAAACGTCGCGATTTTCTTCAGATGAGGGTGACAATTGTCACCTATTGCAGGACAACGGCTTCTTACTTGCTAACTTCGGGGTTGATTCTTGCAATGATCCAAAACCCTCCAATTTTGCTCTAGTCATGCTATAACCTGCAAAGCCTCTACTAAAACTCTAAAAAGACCAAAAAGACTCAATAAAAAGGACTTATAACATGGTTAAAAACCATAATATATCAATCTCGGCAACTGGTGGAGGCTGATATCCATGCCTATTATTGTTAGTGTTGGGTGCATCTCCAGCTCCAATTTGCCTAATAGGTCTTTGTTGATAGATAGGCCCTCTAGCACCTTATTCTCCTTGAACACCTTGTGCTCTTTGATACCCTTCTTGGCCTTGTATACCTTGAGCTCCTTGCTCTCCTTGGTGTCCTTGTGGCCCAACGTTAACAGCTCCTAGTGGCTGATCCATAATCAGCCTATGAAACCTCTCAAGTCTGTCCCTTCCTCTTCTTTCTCTCAAACCTCTCTCAACTAGATCAATCAAGATTGAATGTAATCTTGGTACTCAATCAAGTCCTGTTGGCTTCTTGATCTCAAGTTTATAAGAGAGATAAGAGAAGATAAAAAAATCAGTAACCAAAAACAAAATAACAGCTTGATCTCAAACAATCTATCCTAATGTTTAAATCAATCTGAAATGGCAATGGCGCCAGATTGATGCAAGGTTTTTCACTTTTGATTAACCCCTACACACACTTATGTCATTGTAGTATGTAAGTTATCAATCCAATTAGGATATTCTAAGACAATAAGAGTGTAATAGACTACCTAATTCAAGCCAAATCAAAGGATAAGTAAAGACTAGATTTCTAGCAAATAATCAAACTTCAAACAAGCTAAAGCAAAAAAAAACACTAAACAAAACAGTAAATTCGAATTTGGTACTTATATGGATAAAAGAAGGACTCAAGATGGGTTTTATTAATATAGAGAGGTCTAAGAATGATCAGTAATGCTTCACAAAAAATATATAACAATGTTATTTCCTAGGCATAGAATTCAAATAAGCAAGACTAGCCCAATTCCTTAGTGAAAATTCTTTTGCTAACAACCTAGCCAAGAACTAACTCCCATTTGTGATTAGATAGCTAACATCATGCACAACAATTCTATTAAGCCAAAATATCATGTAGACAACTAATCCATTAGGGTAGAACAGATAAATCTTCTAAAAGACATAATCAGCATTTCATCAAACACTTGGTGGGCATAAGATAAAGTTTATATCTAAATCAGTGTGATCAATACAAATCTTGTAATTTAACCATCAAATAGAGAGGAAACATAATAATTAAGCATAAGACAACACTAATGATGCGATCATGGATAGCACCAAAGAGACTAAGCTTGAAGCGGAGCTAGAACCTGAGCTTGAAGCCGAGGAAGACTTAGTTGTACCAGCAGGACCGATGATCCGAGCAAGAGCGAAGAAGTTCATACAAGGAATTGGAGGTTTACTTAACCAAATGTTCACATCCAAAAAGAATTCGGACTGGAATGGAGAAGACTCAACTCAAGAAGTTCTAATGATGATCCAAGTCCAAGAAGAGCTCTAACGGGTTTGTGATCATTTGTACTCTTTTTCCTTATCCTTGGTTTTGTCCCAATGGGCTTACCAGGAAAGGTTTTAATGAGGCAAATCGATCACAAAGTTACTATGCCCGATCATCTAAATGAATAGGGAGGGAGTTAGCAGTACATGCTTACTAACCTCACCTACAAAGTTACTATACCCGATCACCTACATAGTTCGACTATATAGTTCACCTATATAGTTAACCTATATAGTTCGCCTATATAGTTAACCTATCTAGTTCGCTGAAATAAGCTCAAGGGTCATTCAAACTTAGTTTTAATTCAGTCTTTGTTTAGTTAATGCTTTGACCACGAGTTCTCGTGTCTACTCAAGGTTCTTTTCTATTTAAACTCATTCAGATCATTCTAATAAAAAAAACCCCTTTTTCTTTTCAACTTTGAGAGTCATTCTCTTTTGTTCTTTGTGAACATTTTCGATCTATGGTGAGTAATATCAATTGATCAAAACTTAGCTTGTCTTGGTGTGTCATATTCAGGGAGCTAAGAGATTGTTTGGTGCGGCATATCCATTCAATCGACCTTGAGTTTGTCTTAGTGTGTCATATCTAAGGAACTCAAGTTAGGGTAAATCAGAAGTCCTTCTGCAGCTTCTGTGCGACCTTATGAACCATCATTTCCTTGTACTTTGAAGATCATTTCTTCTTAGTTCTAAGGCATATCCATCTATCCATCCATTCACCAACTCTAGAGTGACGACTTCCTTGGGAAGATCGTATCATTTGGTATCAGAGCACACTCTGAAGTTGGTATCATCTTTTCATCTTCTCATCTCTTCACCTTCTAAACTTTTTTTCTTCTTTTCTTTCTATCTTTTCATCTTATTTTCTATCTGTTCATCTTCTATTTTTTCTTGGTTCATTATTTAAAAAAAAAAAAAAAAACGAAAAAAAAAAAAAAAAAAGATTTAAAAAAAAAACCAAGAAAAATCATTCATCTTCTTCATCCTTTTCTCTTGATCTTTTCTGTTCTTTAAACAAAATTCTTATCTCATCTTTCTCTTTTCTTTCATTCATATCACTTTTGATTCTTGGAGACTATGCTAATGAATGCTCAAACAAGAAGGTCATGATTCTTCTGGAGAATGGAGACATAGAATCAGAAGAGGAAGCAGAAGTGGTTTCTGATTCTTTATCATCAGAAGAAGAGCATGAAGCTAATCCGGCTACAGGAGATCTATTGGTTGCAAGGAGATCATTGAATGTACAGTCTAAACCGGATCAATATGAGCAAAGAGAGAACTTGTTTCACACAAGGTGTCACGTCCAAGGGAAAGTATGCAGCGTCATCATTGATGGAGGCAGTTGTACTAATGTGGCAAGTGAGACAATGGTCAAGAAGCTAGGCTTGAAAGTAAGGAAGCATCCAAAGCCTTACAAGTTGCAATGGCTCAATGATATTGGGGAAATGAAAGTGAGCAGCCAGGTATTGGTTCCCTTAACCATAGGCAAGTATGAGGATGAAGTGCTGTGTGATGTGTTACCCATGGAGGCAGGCTATATTCTTTTGGGAAGGCCATTGCAGTTTGATCATAAAGCTCCCCATGATGGTTACACCAATCAGCACTCATTTAAAATCAAAGGTAAAAAGATAACTCTTATACCTATGACGCCTTTAGAGATCTATCAGGATCAGAAACACTTGAGCAAGAAAGAAGAAACAAACTGACACGATCTCCCCTGGAACTACTCTGAAGATAGGCTGATGAAGATCAAGTGATGATTGCGAAATGGTGATGATGATCGGTGAAAGGGAAAATGGTAGTGTGGAATGAGATTGAAATGGTATTAAGGGTTTAATGGAACGATTTAAGGGGTTAAATGGAAGTAACAGATAGTAGAGTTTCAAGAACACTTGGTGAATAGAAACTCGGATCCACAAGAACACATTCAAGAGATCAAAGGTGAGAGAAGAAATGCAGCAATGGCTGTTTGTTTAACACTTAGTTCTTCGCTAATTTACAAAGGAAGGCGTAAAACAAGTCTTATACTACCCTAAAACCAAACAGCATGGCGTCTAAGAAAGAAAACAACAAAGCGTCCAAAGTAAAGAATAAAACAACAAGGCGTCCCATTCCAAAGAATCCTAATTGGTGCGCCTGAAAATACTAAGTATAAGGCCAAAGTAGCTCATACATTTATTACCCATTGGCAATGACTCCTAAGTAACTTGACGTAGTGATTCATCTGCCTCATTAAAAACCATGTTGAGAAAACCCAATGGGACAAAACTCATCATGGGAAAAAGAGTACAGACTCCTCACCTAAGTTACTTAGTTATCATTACCGGGTGGAGTCTTCTGGTTGAAGATGTTGAAAACTTGAATAGCTGGTAGGTTGCATAATCCTTCTGCCATAAGTGCATGAACTTCCTTAGCCAGCTCCTTAGCTCTGGAACGAGTGATCCTCCCTACTATCTCCGGTTCCTCCTCTGGTTCTGCAGCTACCGTGCTATCCCCTATCATATCATCCTCTCCCTCTTGAAAGGGATTTGTCCTCAAATCTGTATCTGCAACATAAGGAAGCAAGTCAGAGACATTGAATGATGGAGATATATTATACTTACCTTGAAGATCAATCTGGTAGGCATTGTTGTTGATCCTCTTGATGACTTCGAATGGTCCATCCATCCTTGGCATAAGCTTGCTCTTCCTCTCTTCTGGAAATCGGTCTTTCCTCAAATGAATCCACACCAAGTCTCCTTCCTCAAAGATTAACTCCTTTCGGCCCTTGTTTGCATGCTTCTCATACTGCTTAGTCTTCTTCTCTATATTCTCCTTAGCCTTGGCGTGTATCTTCCTCACCTGTTCTGCCTTTACTTTTCCATCTAAACTACATTTCACACTTAGAGGCAAAGGGATCAAGTCTAGAGGTGATTGTGGGTTAAAGCCATAGACAATTTCAAAAGGAGAAAAGAGGGTTGCAGAATGCTTAGCGTGATTGTAAGCAAACTCCACGTGTGGTAGACACTCCTCCCATGACTTGATGTTACTCTTTACCAGCGTTCTAAGAAGTGTTGACAATGTTCTGTTTACCACCTCGGTTTGTCCATCAGTTTGAGGGTGACATGTAGTGGAGAATTGAAGCTTGGTTCCTAGTTTAGCCCATAATGTTCTCCAGAAGTGCCCTAGAAACTTGGTATCCCTGTCTGAAACTATCACTTGAGGCATGCCATGTAATCGAACTACTTCCCTGAAAAACAAGTTAGCTACGCAGACAGCATCATCTGTCTTATGACTAGCACTGAAGTGTGCCATCTTGCTAAACCTGTCAACAACTACAAAAATCGAATCTCTACCATTTCTGGTTCGAGGTAAGCCAAGCACAAAGTCCATAGAAATATGAGTCCAAGGCTGAGAAGGAATAGGAAGAGGGGTATACAAACCGTGAGGTTGCACCTTACTCTTTGCCATCTTACAAACTGCACACCTAGAACAAATCCTCTCAACGTCTGTCTTCATGTATGGCCAATAAAAGTGATCTTGCAGTCCAAGTAGAGTCTTAGCGACTCCAAAGTGTCCAGCTAATCCTCCTCCATGAGCTTCTCTAACCAATAACTCTCTGACAGATCCTCGTGGTATGCACAGGCGATTGTTATAAAACAGATATCCATCCTGTCTATGATAATTTTCAAAAGCAAACTTATAGCACTTGCCATAGCTCTCAGCAAAATCAATGTCAGTCTCATAAAGATCTACTATATGTTCGAATCCATTAAGCTTAGAAGTTAAGGTAGAGACAAGTGTGTACCTCCTTGATAATGCATCTGCAACTACATTATCTTTACCTTTCTTGTACTTAATGATGTATGGAAAAGTCTCTATGAACTCCATCCATCTGGCGTGTCTTTTATTGAGCTTCTGCTGTCCTTTAAGGTGCTTTAGAGACTCATGATCTGTATGAATGACGAATTCCTTGGGCCACAAGTAGTGCTGCCACGTTTGAAGAGCTCGAACTAATGCATAGAGTTCCTTGTCATAGGTTGGATAGTTGGCGGTTGATCCTCCTAGCTTCTCACTGAAGTATGCCACCAGTTTCTTATCCTGCATCAATACAGCACCGATTCCAACTCCTGAAGCATCACATTCAATTTCAAAAGTTTTAAGGAAATCAGGAAGAACTAAAAGAGGGGCATTGATAAGCTTCTCTTTAAGGGCTGTGAAAGCCTGTTCTTGTGCTTCCTCCCATCTGAAACCAACTTCCTTCTTGATGACTTCAGTTAATGGTGCAGCAAGGGTGCTAAAGCTTGGAACAAATCTTCTGTAGAATCCTGCTAATCCATGAAAGCTCCTCACTTCTCCAACACTCTTAGGCGTAGGCCATTCTTTGATTGCCTTGATCTTCTCTTCATCAACCCTCACTCCTTCTGCACTAACAACAAAGCCTAGAAAGACAACCTCAGTAGTACAGAATGAACACTTAGAGAAGTTAGCAAAAAGGGATTGAGAACGAAGAACATCCAGAACTTGGCGGATGTGCCCTAGATGTTCTTCCAAACCTTTGCTGTAGATGAGAATGTCATCGAAGTAGACCACAACAAAAACCCCAATGAATGGTCTTAAGGCATGGTTCATTAGACGCATGAAGGTACTGGGAGCATTGGTGAGACCAAACGGCATGACTAACCACTCATACAACCCTTGCTTGGTCTTGAAAGCAGTTTTCCACTCATCTCCCTCCTTCATTCTGATCTGATGATAACCACTCTTCAAATTGATTTTGGAGAACACTGTTGACCCACATAACTCATCTGACATGTCATCTAATCTTGGAATAGGATGTTTGTACTTCACTGTGATGTTGTTGATTGCTCTACAGTCTACACACATCCTCCATGTTCTATCTTTCTTAGGAACCAACAGAACTGGTACTGCACATGGACTGAGACTCTCTCTGATATGTCCTTTACTCATCAGCTCTTCTACTTGTTTCTGAAGCTCTTTAGTCTCTACAGGGTTGGTTCTGTAAGCCGGCTTGTTTGGTAGCACTGATCCTGGCACTAGATCAATCTGATGCTCAATTCCGCGAGTTGGGGGTAAGCCTGGGGGTATCTCTTCTGGAAAGACATCCTTGTACTCCTCAATGATCTCTATCACCTCATAGGGAAGTTCCTCTAACGGTTTAGTACTAGCCAGTGTTTCTTTGTAGACAAACATGAAAGTGGTCATCTCAGGATCAAAGAGCTTGTTAAACTCACTGTGGTTGATGTATAAACTGTTGGAGACTTTCTCTTTATCTTTGCGGTTCATGTGAAGTTGATCTTGGTAGATTTCGCTGGGGGAAAGTGGTAGAAGAGTGACCTTGCGCCCCTTAAATTCAAAAGTCTGCTTGTTGGTGTAGCCATCATGAAGAACTCTCCTATCATACTGCCATGGTCTCCCCAATAACATATGGCTAGATCTCATAGGAACCACATCACAAAGGAGTTCATCTTCATACTTCCCAATGGCTAGCTTGACAAGCACTTGTTGAGAAACGGTGATGGCTCCTTTGTTGTCTAACCACTGCAGCTTGTAAGGTCTAGGATGTGAAGTGGTTTTAAGATTAAGCTTCTTTACCATCTCTTCACTGGCGGCATTGGTGCAACTTCCCCCATCTATAATCAAGGTGCAGACCTTGTCCTGAACTACACATCTGGTGTGAAAGAGATTCTCTCTCTGACCTCTATCATCTGGATGCACCTGAACACTCAAAGTCCTGCATGCCATTAGCATCTCTCCAACTGCTGCTGCTTCCTCTTCTCCTTCTGTACCAGCATCTGATTCACTCTCTGAACTGTCTTGAGGTACGATTTCTCCTCCCTCTTGCAGCAAAAACATCTTTTTATTAGGACAATCTCTGGAGTAATGCCCCATACCTTGACACTTGAAGCATCTGACATTGCTAGTAGAAGTTCCTCTTGGTTTAAACTCGGTTTTAACCTCCCCCTTGATTGTTGTTGTAGCCGGTTTTGTGTTCTGGGTAGAGATTGGCTTGTTGAACTCTTTCGGTTTTGGTATGTTGGAGGTGAAGGTTGGTCTGCTAGTTCTCCTCTTGATCTGTGCTTCAATCAGTTCTGCCTTATGCACCATTTCTTGCACATCCTCATAGTTCTGTAGCTCAACCTTGTCTTGAATCTCTTTGTTAAGTCCTCCCAAGAACCTAGACATCACCATGTCTTCTCCTTCTCTCAAATCGGCTCTAATCATCAAGGTTTCCAGCTCTTGGTAGTAATCTCGAACAGACTTTGTTCCTTGTATGAGGCGCCTAAGTTTGTTGAGAATCTCTCTCTGATAGTGTGCAGGAACAAACTTCCTCCTCATCTGCGTGGTCAGTTGATCCCAAGTGGTAATAGGAAGTTCGTGGTGCCTCTCTCTAGTGACTCCCAACTGCTCCCACCACAAGAGTGCATAGCCATTGAACTCTGAAACAGCTATCTTCACCTTGTTGAGCTCATAGGTGCCTTGAACCAAGAAATTTGATTCCATCTTTCTTTCCCAATCTAAGTAAACTTCTGGATCATTATTGCCGTGGAAGGAAGGAAACTGAATCTTAAGGTGATTCAGCTGTTGTTTCAATGGGTCATAATCTCGGTTGCTTCCTCTGTTCCTGCCCCTCCTCACAGTATTAAAGCTGTTGTCTGATCTCTCTTCTCCCTCAGAAGTTCCGGGTTCTGTCTCCACATAGACTCTGCGCCCACCAATGTTCTCAGCTCGGAGGTGTGGAGATGTTCTATCAGCTCTGCGTCTCTCTCTCCCTGTACCCTCAGCATTCCTTTGCCGGTTTACATTGGTTTCTCTCCTTCCAACAGGTGTTCTTATAGTGTTAGCTCTGGGTTGTTTAGAAGAAGCTCCCATGTGTGCTTTTCCTTTGGCAAGGCGGATTGCTTCACTAGGGCTGGGCGGTTCTGATGAATCACTTTCTGCAACACTGTTCTCTTTCAGTAAATCCTTGAACCGAGTCTCAAACTTGGCGTTGAGTTGTTCTATCTGTTGCATCAGCTGAGTAGCAACTGACTGATTAGCTTCTTTGATTTGTTGCGCCATGGCTTGATTCAGAGCTTCCATGGCTTCTGCTGAAAGCTCCATGGTACCTGAGACAATCAAAACAACAATCAAAGTAAAAAGTTCTCAAGATAACAGGAAAACAACTCCTAAAACTATCAGGGAAAAGAACACAAAACCTATTACTATTAGGAAATCGAAAACAAACACTAACTTTTATGAAAGAAACAAAAAGGCAATCCTAAGACTCTTAGGACAATCGATTTAACAAAAGAAAGGAAAAGAGAGGTTTTAGGATTTCTCAGCCTTTGGTTCAGAGTTGGCTCTGATACCACATGACACGATCTCCCCTGGAACTACTCTGAAGATAAGCTGATGAAGATCAAGTGATGATTGCGAAATGGTGATGATGATCGGTGAAAGGGAAAATGGTAGTGTGGAATGAGATTGAAATGGTATTAAGGGTTTAATGGAACGATTTAAGGGGTTAAATGGAAGTAACAGATAGTAGAGTTTCAAGAACACTTGGTGAATAGAAACTCGGATCCACAAGAACACATTCAAGAGATCAAAGGTGAGAGAAGAAATGCAGCAATGGCTGTTTGTTTAACACTTAGTTCTTCGCTAATTTACAAAGGAAGGCGTAAAACAAGTCTTATACTACCCTAAAACAAAACAGCATGGCGTCTAAGAAAGAAAACAACAAAGCGTCCAAAGTAAAGAATAAAACAACAAGGCGTCCCATTCCAAAGAATCCTAATTGGTGCGCCTGAAAATACTAAGTATAAGGCCAAAGTAGCTCATACATTTATTACCCATTGGCAATGACTCCTAAGTAACTTGACGTAGTGATTCATCTGCCTCATTAAAAACCATGTTGAGAAAACCCAATGGGACAAAACTCATCATGGGAAAAAGAGTACAGACTCCTCACCTAAGTTACTTAGTTATCATTACCGGGTGGAGTCTTCTGGTTGAAGATGTTGAAAACTTGAATAGCTGGTAGGTTGCATAATCCTTCTGCCATAAGTGCATGAACTTCCTTAGCCAGCTCCTTAGCTCTGGAACGAGTGATCCTCCCTACTATCTCCGGTTCCTCCTCTGGTTCTGCAGCTACCGTGCTATCCCCTATCATATCACAAACACTCTAAGTGAACCCCCAAACACTTTACACCAAAAAAAGAGTGAGAGTTTGAGAAAAACCAAGCCAAAGGCCTGTGAGAGTATACCCGTGAGGAAACACCAAAACTTTTATGTGAGGACAAGTGAGGTTAAGAGAGCTTTGTTTTCTAATCAAGCTGTGATTGTACTCTTGTACAAGGAAGCTCTAAATCTTACTAACCCTGAACCGGTGCTCCCGAGTAGTATTCTTTCTCTTTTGCGGGACTTTGGAGATGTGTTCCCTAAAGATAATATGAAAGGATTACTACCAATCAGAGTGATTGAACATCAGATCGACTTTGTACCAGGAGCTTCACTTCCAAACCGTCCAGCTTATAGGACCAATCATGTGGAGACAAAGGAGCTTCAAAAGCAAGTCAGTGAACTCATGGAGAAAGGGCATATCCGAGAGAGTATGAGCCCATGTGCGGTACCAGTATTGCTTGTGCCAAAGAAAGATGGAAGCTGGCGCATGTGTGTTGATTGCAGAGCCATCAACAACATCACGGTAAAATATCGCCATCCTATCCCTAGATTAGATGACATGCTTGATGAGTTACATGGTTCTTGCATCTTTTCTAAGATTGATCTTAAAAGTGGTTATCACCAAATTCGCATGAAAGAGAGTGATGAGTGGAAAACGGCTTCCAAAACTAAGCATGGTTTATATGAGTGGTTAGTTATGACTTTTGGTTTGACAAATGCACCTAGTACTTTCATGAGATTGATGAATCACGTTCTAAGAGCTTACATTGGAGTCTTTGTTGTAGTCTACTTTGATGATATCTTAGTCTATAGCAAAAGTCTTTATGAGCATGTTGAACATCTGCAAAAGGTTCTAAGTGTTATTAGAAAGGAGCAACTGTTTGACAATCTTAAGAATGCACTTTTTGTACAGATAACCTTGTCTTTTTAGGCTTTGTTGTAAGTGCAGATGGTATTAAGGTTGATGAGGAAAATGTGAAAGCAATCCGAGAATGGCCAAGTCCAAAGAAGGTTGGAGAAGTCAGGAGCTTCCATGGACTTGCAGGATTCTATAGACGTTTTTGAGAGACTTTAGCACCCTTGATGCGCCTCTTACAGAAGTAATCAAGAAGGATGTTGGATTCAAATGGGGAGAAGCTCAAGAAAACGCCTTCCAAACTTTGAAGGGAGAACTCACAAATGCACCACTTTTATCTTTACCTAACTTTCTTAAGATTTTTGAGATTAAGTGTGATACTTCAGGTGTGGGAATTGGAGTTGTGCTGATGCAGGAAAAGAAGCATATCGCCTATTTCAGTGAAAAACTTGGAGGAGCTACTCTAAACTATCCGACATATGACAAAGAGCTTTATGCCTTAGTCCGAACTTTGCAAACATGGCAGCACTACTTGTGGCCAAAGGAGTTCGTGATTCACACTGATCATGAGTCACTCAAGCACTTGAAAGGACAATAGAAGCTCAACAAGAGGTATGCTTGATGGGTTGAATTCATTGAAACATTTCCTTATGTTATCAAGTACAAGCAAGGTACAGAAAATGTTGTTGTTGATGCATTGTCGCGAAGGTATGTTCTTATCTCTACTCTTGATGCTAAGTTGCTAGAATTTGAGCAGCTTAAAGAACTTTATGAGGTATATTCAGAGTTAAAGAAGTGTACAAAGCTTGTGAGAAGTTTGCGTTTGGAAAGTACTATAGGCATGGGGGATTTTTATTCTATAACTATCGCTTGTGTGTGCCTAACTGTTCCATTCGAGATTTGTTAGTCAGAGAAACCCATAGAGGAGGTTTAATGGGGCATTTTGGAGTTGCTAAGACATTTCAGGTTATGCTAGACCACTTTCACTGGCCACACATGAAGAGGGACGTGGAGAGGATCTGTGGAAGATGCGTTACTTGCAAACAGGCTAAATCAAAGGTTCAGCCAAACGGTTTGTATACTCCTTTGCCCATTGCTTATCAACCTTGGAATGATATTTCTATGGACTTTGTGCTTGGTTTACCTAGAACTAGGACTGGGAAGGATTCTATCTTTGTGGTTGTTGATAGGTTCTCTAAGATGGCACATTTCATACCTTGTCATAAGATTGATGATGCATCTCATATAGCTGACTTATTCTTCAAAGAGATAGTTCGTTTGCATGGTATGCCTAGGACGATCGTTTCTGATAGAGATACTAAGTTTTTGAGTTACTTTTGGAAAACGCTTTGGTCTAAACTTGGAACTAGGTTGTTATTCTCAACTACTTGTCATCCACAAACTGATGGTCAAACTGAAGTAGTTAATAGAACCTTGTCCACTTTGTTGTGTGCATTGATCAAAAAGAACTTGAGAACTTGGGAGGAATGTTTACCAAATGTTGAGTTTGCTTATAATCATTATGTTCATTCTGCTACTAAGTTCTCTCCATTTCAAATTGTTTATGGCTTTAATCTTTTATCGCCTTTGGATCTAACACCATTGCCTTTGAGTGAAAGAACTAGTACGGATGGGAAAAAGAAAGCTGACCTTGTCAAGCATATCCATGAGAAATCCGGGAAGAACATTGAGGAAAAGACTAAGCAGTACGAAATAGAAGCAAACAAAAGTCGACGCAAAGTTGTCTTCGATGTTGGAGATCTTGTGTGGATTCACTTAAGGAAAGAAAGGTTTCCAGCAGAAAGAAAGTCAAAACTCATGCCAAGAGTTGATGGTCCATTCAAGAGAGTCAAGCGGATCAATGACAATGCTTACCAACTCGATCTTCAAGGTAAGTACAATGTTAGCTCAAGCTTTAATGTTTATGTCTTGGTTCCTTTCGTGGCAGATGGTCCAGATTTGAGATCAAATCCTTTTCAAGAGAGGGAGGATGATGCGATCATGGATGGCACCAAAGAGACTAGGCATGAAGCGGAGCTAGAACTTGAGCTTGAAGCCGAGGAAGACTTAGTTGTACCAGCAGGACCGATGACTCGAGCAAGAGCGAAGAAGTTCATACAAGGAATTGGAGGTTTAATTAACCAAATGTTCACATCCAAAAAGAACTCGGACTGGAATGGAGAAGACTCAACTCAAGAAGTTCTAATGATGATCCAAGTCCAAGAAGAGCTCTAACGGTTTGTGATCATTTGTACTCTTTTTTCTTATCCTTGGTTTTGTCCCAGTGGGTTTTCCAGGAAAGGTTTTAATGAGGAAAATCGATCACAAAGTTAATATGCCCGATCATATATATGGATGACCTACAAAGTTACTATACCCGATCACCTACATAGTTCGACTATATAGTTCGCATATATAGTTAACCTATATAGTTCGTCGAAATAAGCTCAAGGGTCATTCAAACTTAGTTTTAATTCAGTCTTTGTTTAGTTAATACTTTGACCACGAGTTTGGCTCTTTGTCTACTCAAGGTTCTTTTCTATTTAAACTCAGTCAGATCATTCTAATAAAACAACCCCTTTTACTTTTCAACTTTGAGACTGATTCTCTTTTGTTCCTTGTGAACATTTTCGATCCATGGTGTGTAATATCCATTGATCAAAACTTAGCTTGTCTTGGTGTGTCATATCCATGGAGTTAATAGATTGTTTGGTGCATCATATCCATTCAGTCGACTTTGAGTTTGTCTTAGTGTGTCATATCTATGGAACTCAAGTTTGGGTAAATCAGAAGTCCTTCTGCAGCATCTGTGCGACCTTACGATCCATCATTTCCTTGTACTTTTAGTTCTAAGGCTTATCCATCTATCCATTCATTCACCAACTCTAGAGTGACGACTTCCCTGGGAGGATCGTATCAACTAATCAATCCTAAAACTTTCCTAATATATCATATCTCAAATCCTAAAAGGACTACTCACTAATCATGGCTAAAACCACCCAGACTATAGAGAAAAAATGATTAGGCATGATTACATAGGTAAATAAGCAAGAAAGATAAGAAAACACAATACTTAATTGTTAAACTCAAAAGATTTTTAGAAAATACTTAAAAGGGAAAGTTTTGGAGAGAAAGAACCATGAGAAAAAAGCTAGATCCCTAAAAATTTAGGTCTTTTACATATTTATAGTGCTTTAGGGGACCGTAAGATGCAGGGGTAAAGTTGTAATTTTTGTACTTCTCAGACTCCTAACATCGGACACCCTGTCCGATGTTGTGCTCCTTGCCAGTCCTATATTGGCGACCCGTCTCGCTTTGTTCTTGACATCGAATTTGCCTTGTCTGATGTTGGTCTTGTGCCAGACCAATGTTCGGGTGTCCTGTCTCTGGACATCGGGCTGGCATGCCCAATGTTGCACCTGGTCAAGCCCGATGTTAGAACACGGCTCACGGAAGGTTTCCCATCGGATACACCTTGTTTGATGTTGCCCTGGTCGCAGCCGATGTTGTAACATCGACAACCAAGCTCGATGTTGCTGTCTGATGTTGGTCCTGGCGCCTCTCCCTAACCCTTTTCCACCTTGGTTAGCATCCATCTTTAGTTCTGATCCTCCACTTAGTCTCCAAACACTCCTAATGCACCTGCCACACACTCAAAATGCACCAAACATGCAACGTCTAGCCTAAATTCATACTAAACCTAAAAGGGAATGAAAATGGGACAATGATGAAGAATTGATGCATAAAAGAAGCGTATGAATGTACTAGGGGCATTGGTCAAGCCAAATAGAATGACTAACCATTCATACAAGCCTTGCTTGGTCTTGAATGCGGTTTTCCATTCATCTCCTTCTCGCATACGCACTTGGTGGTACCAATCTTTAAATCAACATTTGAAAAGATGGTAGAACCATTTAACTCATCCAGCATGTCATCTAGTCGCGGTATGGGGTGTCGGTACTTGATCGTAATGTTGTTGATGGTACGGCAGTCCGCGCACATCCTCCACATACCATCTTTCTTCGGGACTAGTAGTACTGGTAAAGCACAGGGGCTTAAACTCTCTCGGATATAGCCTTTGTCCATGAGATCCCTTACTTACTTCTCAAGTTTTTTGGTCTCCTCCGGATTCATTCTATAGGTTGGCTTATTGTGTAAAACTGAGCCGGGAATAAGGTCTATCTGATGCTCTATGCCTGGGATTGGAGGTAAAAACTCCCTAAACTTGTGCAAAACAGTTTTCACTTTGGCGCATAGATTAATTTCACTTATCCCTCTACTTAGACATCATCATTAGTAGCATGGTGTCTTTGGCACTCATAGTTTTAGAAGTGTCACCAGTAGAAAGATAACGAATAGATCTACTTGACTCAATCTCTTTTGTCATATGAGTTTGCAAATCGTACACCTTATAAGGTGTTAGAGCTGCAAGATTGATCATACGGTCTTTAAAAAAGAAAGAGTGGTGATTTGTGCGGCCACGGTCTATGATACAATACTTGAAATGGGGTTCAAGTGATGCTTCTTGGAATCAAATGCTTAGAAGCTTAAGGATGGTTGAATGACTTGAATGGTGGAAAAGTCAGTTGATGCTTGAACTCCAAACACCAAGAGTTTAGATTCTCTTACTCAAGGGCTAATCCTCACGAGAGCTAAAATTTTCTACACAATTCTTCAAGGCTGATTCCACAACACTTAAAAGAAAAGCAGAAACAGATTTTGAATACAAATGATACTTGATTTATAAAAATGATTGGTGAATGACAAGTACAAAGGGAATGTGCTAAAACGTTGGCGTTTCAAGACAATATCCCTTTGCTTTCAGCTACAAGTTCTCCAATCTCCACGGCTACAAGCTTTACTCCATCCTCTTTAGCTCCAAGGCTCATCTCTTTGTTGAATATGATGAATAAGCATCCAAGCTTACATCATACTCTCCCTCTTGAAGAGGTTTTGTCCTCAAAACTGTAGACCCTGTATCAAATAACCCTAAATTAGTTTTTGAAAAATGTTTAGAATTTAATAGCTTACCTTGGTGATTAGCTTGTAGATGCTCTATTAGCTGAATAAATGTAATGTTTTTGGCTTCTTCAAGCTCCAGTGTTGGGGTAAACTCAGTTAATGGCGAATTCTCCTTAGTAAGCTCCATGTTTCCTCCATTGTTATCCACATTTTCTTTCTGGTTTTCCACAGCTTTGAACTCTTGTTCTTTAAATCCTGCAAAACATTCTCTTGACAAAGGCAAGTGCATTATATCTTTGTGGGATTTAAATTTAAAAATTCTTGAATAGCAAAATAACTACTCTTTCCTTTAGCTCTATTTTGTAAAATTCTAACTTCTTTTTATGGTACAGGAGCAAGAATAAACTTACAGTGATTAAATGAGAAAGAATACTCATTTGTGCGCTCATTGTGTGCAACATCTCTGTCATATTGCCATGGCCTCCCAAGCAGTACATGCCCAGTTTGCATAGGCGCCACATCACATAGAATTTGATCCTTATACTGACCAATGGACAGAGGAACTTCTACTTGCTTGGACACTTTTAACTCCTCTTTATCATTTAGTCAATTTAAGCTTGTATGGCCTTGGGTGTTGCTTAGTTTTAAGCCCCAACTTCTCTACAAAACAAACACTAGCAATATTAGCACAAGAAGCATTGTGAATTATTAAATGACATACCTTGTTCTGAATACTGCATCTGAAATGAAAGAGATTATCTCTTTGTTCTAAGTCCTCTAAAACTGGTTGCGAGTTTAGAGCCCTTTGAATGACCAGTAATTCTCCTTCTTCAGCATATACAGTGATTTCTTCTTCTGATTCCTCAGCCATAGCCTCATCTTGTGAATCATATCCACCATCTGGTCTAAGAATCATTTTCCTCTTGTTTGAACATTCTCTTGAAACATGACCCTTGCCTTGACATTTAAAACAAATAATGTCATGATGTCTAGTTGAATTACTAGACTTACTTTTCTCTTGGCTATAAACGTGATTCTACTGCAATCCCCTTTCCTTTATCTATGAATGGCGTAGGGTGTGGCTGCTGCTGCTGCTGAGTTTGTTGAGCATGTTGTTGATACCAAGTAGCATTGCTGTTAGAACGGTTCCTTGTAGTTGCCTTCTTCTTTATTTGTTTCTCCCTTTGTACAGCTAAATGTAGAAGTTCCGGTAAGGAATGGTAAGGCTGCATCTCCACTTTCCTCTGAATCCTTTCTTGTAATCCATCCATGAATTGAGACATAAATGGCTCATTTGTTTCTTCTAGAGCTAGATGACTTCTTAAGAGGTCAAACTCTTCATACAGTAGAACATCTATAAATTAATTCTCAATAAATTAATAATCATTATAAATTAATAATTTTTACGGATCCCAAGTCGGGCCAGTATAAAAATTGACAAAATTCGATAAGATAATAAGATAATACTTTTTTTGAAATTTCTATGTAAAAATATGGTCCCAATAATAATATAAATTAATAATTATACATTTAGGCATATATTAATAATTTAATATAGTAAACTGTGATAAAATTATTGTTTCAAAATTTATAAAATTTGCTTGAATTATCTTCTAAGTTCATTATTATGAAATTTTTTGAATAATTTTACATTGTTGAAAATACTGATTTTGTTTTTTTGATGAATATTAAAAATTCAAACTAAAAAATATCTTTATAAATTAATAAAATATTAATTTATCGATAAATTAATAAAATTTAAGAGTCCCAACATTATTAATTTATAGAAGTTTTACTGTAGTACTCTTCTACACTCCTGGTACCCTGAAATAGAGATCTAAACCTTTTTAATAAATCTCTATGGTAATGAGGAGGTACATACCTTCTCTTTAATTCAAACTTTGTGTATGCCCATCTTGTTATTTGAGGATATCTGAGCCTTCTCTTCTCAGCCACTTCTCTGTCCCACCAAGCTAGTGCATGAGCATTGAGGCTGGCAATTGCTAAGGCAATTTTCTTGGGTTCAGTGTAGGCATAATACTCGAACAAGTTCTCCATCCTTCTCTCCCACTCCAAGTAAGCAGCAGGATCAAATTTTTCAGCAAAGGTTGGTGCAAGCAGCTTCACTTCTGGTGGTAAGTGTCTATCTTCATTATAGGGTCAGTTTCTCTCATTGTTCCTTCTGTTTAAAATTTCTCGAGCCTGTTGTGCAAGGCCTGGTGCTGGTGGTGATACATCAGGGGATCCTCTACACGATTTTCATCTTGTTGACCTCCAGGAATATTTCTTCTTGGCAAAAGAGAAGGTGGCCACTCAGGAGTTTCTATCCTTTGCATCCTTGTGTTTAGAGATGTGAGATTCTCATTGATGGCTGCGAATTGGGTCTGAATCATCGCCATCATTGCTTGTAGAGGGTCTGCTGGTGGTACATCTCCCATTGTACCTTGCAAAATTTCAATCAAAACAAATCAAAGACAGGTTTTAAATGAAAGCAAACAAGAACAACAAATTTAACAGTTTTGACCAGTTGAGGGAAAACTGTTTTAAAAATTTACAAATGGTCTCTTAATTTAGGAAAACTATTTTTTGTTGTTTTTAAGAGTTTAATAAAGCTGAATCAGAAGACAAAATATTTTTTTTTTGTTTTTTATGAATTTTATTAAATTTTGAGCAAAATAATTCAACGGAAGAACAATAAAACACTTTTTATGATTTTTTTTTTTTGAGTTTATATGAAACAAAGTTCAAAAAATGAATGAAACAAATTGCAAAAACTTAAGATAGGAATTAGAAAACACCTGGGATAAGAGCTTTGAGCTCTGATACCAATGATACAATACTTGAAATGGGGTTGAAGTGATGCTTCTTGAAATCATATGCTTAGAAGCTTAAGGATGCTTGAATGACTTGAATGGTGGAAAAGTCAGTTGATGCTTGAACTCCAAACACCAAGAGTTTAGATTCTCTTACTCAAGGGCTAATCCTCACGAGAGCTAAGAGTTTCTACACAATTCTTCAAGGCTGATTCTACAAACACTTAGAAGAAAAGAAGAAACAGATTTTGAATACAAAGACTTTCTTTGAAACAAATGATACATGATTTATAAAAATGATTGGTGATTGACAAGTACAAAGTGAATGAGCTTATATAATGCTCAGAATACATGAATCAAACGGTCATAAGTAAAATGAAGCAAAAATCAAGTTGAATGATGATGATCTTCTAAACTAGCCGTTTGGCTTCTTGGTGTGTTTTCTTAACTTTGATGCTGAATGGGGGATTTCTTCTTGGTCTTTGGCACGAAATAAGTGTCTTGAATTTTCTAAGAATGATGAATGGTTGAGATTGAAATAGAATGATAATCTTTGGTCGTTGATCTTGATTTGGTATAAGTGATGATCTTCAAATGAGGTAAGCCTCTCCTTAATGTAGTTTCCTTTGACTTCTGATATAATGGGGCGAATAATGGCTTGTTCTGGTGTGGTAAGGCTTGTGTGGGCTTCTGTGGACGTGGTGTGGGGCGAATATAATGTGCCAGCATGGCATATATT
This sequence comes from Thlaspi arvense, assembly GCA_911865555.2. NCBI lineage: Eukaryota > Viridiplantae > Streptophyta > Magnoliopsida > Brassicales > Brassicaceae > Thlaspi > Thlaspi arvense. The sequence continues at coordinate 22,825,754 of OU466860.2, forward strand.
CGAGTTTCCTTTGTATATTTGCTTTGATGTTCCAACGGCTCCATTTATGGAAGGTAGCGGTTCTTCTTTGGTTTGCTCCATATAACTCCGGTTATTGGCTTGTAAATTGGCTGGTTTCTCTTCTAAATACTCCAAGAAATAAGGAAAAGTCGTGCTTTCCTTATGTAGCTGGTCATATGTGAATATAGGTCCAATTATATGTCTGAGGCGGTTTAGATAGGATGTCTTGCTCTTTATATTGAACCGGTTCGCCCTTGGATTGATTAAACTGGTCCTCTTGATGGTTAGAACGAAGCAGCTGGTCCTCCTGATGCTTAAAACGTTTCCGTTTGAAGACAATATCCGCATTGCTTTCAGCTACAAGTTCTCCAATCCCCCACGGCTACAAGCAGCTTTGCTCCATCCTCTTTAGCTCCAAGGCTCATCTCTTTGTTGAATCCTGATGTATAAGCATCCAGGCTTACATCATTCTACCTAAAGTAGATGTCCCGCTTGCATTGGTACCACATCGCACGTCATTTGGACCTGGTATTTGCCCACGCTAAACTGTACGGTCATTTGCTCGAAACTTTTAAGCTCGGTTTGATCGTGGAGCCATCTCATCTTTTACGGCCTTGGTTGCTTGCTCCTTTCAAGACCAGATGATATAAGACTAGGTGGTGAGGCTTAAAACGCAGGGTTCAGATAGTGAATGATGGGAATAACACACTGGCTTTAACGCTCTCTTGTGTTACTCAAGGGATGGTGATGGTATGACAAGACTTGGTCTCAAAGACTTGAAGTTGAAAAGGATCTATCAAGCTGGCTATAACGCTTTCTCTTGAGGGATCAAAGAGTGGAGAAGGCAGTGGATCGATGGCACCACGTAGATAATGGATGGATCTCTGATACAGCAAAACACTCGAGTCTTGGTGAATCACAAGCGCAAGAACACAAGCAAAGTTTCTTTGACAAGCGGCGCTTGAGCAAGGAAGAAAGTTTGGTCTTTATTAATAAAAAGTTTGGTAACCAAAGATACAGTGCTGCAGGGTAGCTTTATAATAGCTCGTCAGCTAGCCCTAGGGCCGAAATAAAAGCAAAGAAACGACAATATAAAGCAAAAGAAAATATATAAAACGTATAAGGCAAAAACACATGAAAATGGAAAGTTCCCTTAATCTAAAAAGAAATAAAAAGAACTACGCCAAACTTCTTAGGCTTCACTTGGGGCTCGAACTGGAGGTCCCAAGACGTGCTAAGAACTGTTGGGACAAGTCACACTACATGCACAAATATTATAAATTGAATATACATGTTTTAGGCGCGAAGTGGCTTTGGTAGTAGTTGGCTTGGTTGAGCTTGGTGTAGGTCCAACTTGGGCGGTTTATTTGGAATTGATATCTTCATACGTCCCACTGAAATTGAAATGATAGAGTTCTCCTAACGTCTCTTCGTGGTTTCTGCTTAAAACGTCTTCATGCTCCATTTGCTCTTTATCGGTTATTGTTGTTGTATTTGCGGTATCTTGGAGCTCTGGTACGATCTCGCTGAGATCCATGATGTTTTGATCACCATTTTCTGCCAAGTAAACGGGCATACCTTGGTTTGTTGGTGGATGATCGTCTTTGAGGCTCCAATGTGCAAAATCCTCCAATATGTATAGTTCGGGTGCTTTGGCATTAGCATGCAATTTGTCACGTTCAGATGGTGCATGAAACTGGTCTCTGAGTTCCATATCATTAGGGAGGGTCTCTACTGCTTTATTGAACCCTCCCCTGAGTCGTATGGTCTTTGATCGAGTCACTGGGGTACTAGTAACCATTAGTATAAGTTCTATATCTTCAGGTGAGCTGATGTCTTCATTACTTTTTGAATGAAAGAGTTAGTATGAATGGGAAAAATAAAGTTGATCTTGTTAAGAAAATCCATGAGAAAAAATAATTCAACATTGAAACAAGAACAAAAAAAGTATGAAAAACAAGCAAACAAAGGAAGGCGCAAAGTAATTTTTGAAGTTGGAGATCTAGTTTAGGCACACTTGAGAAATGAATGTTTTCTAGTTGAAAAAAAATATAAACTCATGCCAAGAATCAATGGTTCATTCAATGATTTGAAGAAAATCAAGAAAAATGCCTATCAGATTGATTTGCAAGGTAAGTACAATGTGAATTGATGCTTTAATGTTTCTAACTCAGTTCTCTGTTGCCGATAAACAACATTTGAAGACAAATATTTTTCAAGGGGGGGGCCTTGATGTGATCATGAGAAATAACAAGGATGATAAAGTGGAAACTGAGCTTGAACTTAAGGATGCAATGCTTGTACGAGAAGGACAAATTATTCAAGAAAGATTATTTGTTCCCGATAAAATGTAATCTGATTTGAGCGTCGGAAAACCTTCAGAAGAGAACCCCCTCCAGGTCTCTGAAGGCCCAGCTTATCCGTTTTATGTTTGCAGGATTCAATCAATTTTTCACCCCGAGACACTATCGCTCATCCCCTAAAAAACGAATACGAAAAACTTAGCTCATCAACCCAGAAAAATATACCTTCTTTAAGCAATCTGTAATTTACTCCTAGATATATATATATATATATATATATATATATATATATATATATTCACTATATTTCAAAAGATATTATAATTCTTTTTAGAGAGCTTTAGAACGACAAGGAACACATACATCTTGTTGTGAGACCGAATTATACAAATTAAATGCGATAAAAATAAATCATAAACCTGTTATAGATATATTTCGATGTGATTTTAAAGATAGACATCCCGTCTTATATATAGATATGATGATAGGGTTCCAAGATCATACAATATATGCCTATAGTGAGTAATATATATATATATATATATATAACGTTTAGACATATAGTTGTCTTCTCAGCACTTGTTCCATGGTACTTCAAAGCTGCAGCACTTATTATCATACACCCCGAGACTAAAACAAAGAGATAAAAGTAAACTTTTATAAGTTTACACTAAATATAATTTATAACTTTGGTGAATATTTAAAACAATGTGTACAGAGCACTTACATAATTAAGCTAGCTTAGCTTGCTTGTTGCTCTCCAACATTAGACCGAAGTGAATATGAGGAAAGTGGGCCCACTACCAAATGTGCAACCAAATAATAAGAAGATTACTTATTAAATTAATTAGTTGTATATTTTTGCAAAAAGTTACTAAATTTTCTTATCAAAATGTAAGAGGTACGTACTCCGACCTGTATAAAACACCTATGCATACAATAATTATAGGGATAAATAACGTAAATACAACACATATACATACTATAATGCTATTACATCCATACACCATAGTGATGTCTGATGTGAATGGCAAACCATTTTAATAATTTTTTTATTATCCATACAAATAAGATATATAGACAAATATTTGTAAGTGGTCGTTCTTTCTATGATTTTACATGGAACTTTTAAAATAATATGAACCTCAAAATTTAAAATGAAGACAAAAATATTTTTATATATTTAATTTATTTTGGTAGATAACATTAAAAAAAATTACATCAAAAGTTTACTTGTTATATGTTACCGATTAGACTTTAGCATTATATTAATGTTTTTGTTCACTTTTCAATTTACTATATACTTGAATAATAAAATTATTGAATATAATTACTAATAATTATTATAAACTTAAATAAATATTAATATTTTTATTTCAAAAGTTAAGAGATAGTAATAATATATATAAACAATGGTTAGATAAATATTTAACGTTTATACACAAAGCGTTAAAATATATTTTTTTTTTGCAGCAGCGGCGTTAAAATATAATATTATTGCACTATTATACCAATAGACGGTAAGTACTCGTAATACCGTAAGAGAAGTTGAAGAGAACCAAATTCGGTCAAGTCCTTACCAAATTATTTAAAACTCATTCATTTATTCTTTTAGCCACAAACAGCTCACATTTTATAAACAAATCTGAACACTTGCTTTAAAAAATATAAAACTTACATTTTTGGCGGCGGTGCTGAATGCTTCTCTGTGGCTTATGTCTGGATTATTTGCCTTGATTCTCTGGATTTCCTCTCTTCACAGTTTATAATTTTAAAAACACAAGTCAATCACCCTTTTTAGCATATTTCGAGCATTAGAGACATTATTATATATTTATATGTATATCTAAGAACTTTTTATTACTTTATGAATTGATTGTACGCTGAAGGTACTCGCTGCCTCTTCTCTGGAGCTGAAAGACAATATAAGAAATATAAATAAATTATTTTGTATGTATAATCCTTTACTTCTATATATAATAAAAGTGTCACATACGACGGTTTACAACTCTTTGCTCCGTAATGGTACGAGTTGAAATTCTGGAAGGGATTTTGGTGTGGCCTCTTGAGGAAGATCCATACTCTGGCATTGCATAGTTTGTTGCCTATTCCATATTTCATATTTAATATTGATTAATATAAAAATATAAAATCCTACTTTACTTTTAGATAACTCAAATTTTTCAAACCAAAAATGATGAATCAAAAGGATTGAGTAGTAATCATGTATGAATGGCCTAATTTAGGAAATGAAGAGAGAAATACAAAGTGGACCAACTAAAAGACGTTTTTTTTATTAAATTGCTAAAGAGTAGTAAAAGACAAAACCTTTAAAGAAAGGAATCTGAGAATATATTTTGAAAATAAAACAAAACAAACATATGAAACCCTAACATTCATGTCAATCAAATCATAGAGGAAGTAGCCCACATCAGTATACAGATCAAAACATAAGCTAGGGCTCTATGAAAAAGCAATTATGGAAAAGGCTGCCGATATCAGTCACAGCTGGAAAAAGAAAACTAAATAAATTTGAAAAACGGAAAAAGATTTAATCATGTAATAAATTTATTTGGGGCTATGCAGATGTAGACGGCGGCTGTAGACAGAAACATGCAACAAGAAGCTCAGATCTCTGTCTATATTCTTCTTTCAAGACAAACAAAAGAGCCCTAAATTTAAGAGGGGTTGTCAAGTTTCTTTACAATAAACCTCTAAATTTTATTTAGGGAATTGCAGAGAGAGAGAGAGAGAGGACCTGGAAATTAGGGCGTGAAAGCGACTGAAGAGCAGCTGCCATGTTTACAGACCACAGATTGGTGCAGTGGCCGCATCGGACGGTCACGATGTCGAACAGACTGCTGCTTGGGACACTCACCTTCACATTTTAACCAAAACAAAACCTCATCAATATTACTGATTCGCTTCTTTTCTGGGGTATTTGGGTTTTTCTACCCAGATCCATTAGATATAGACCGACAAAAAGCTTATATGATCATCATTCGTTACAACCTAAAGAAATTATATTGATTTTACTGTTAATATAGATCAGATATTCTCTTATGATTGTGGGCTGGCTAGGCAAAAAAAAAATCGCAGTGAAATTAATTCGATCAATTTTTTTATAAAACAAAACTAGTTCCATGAGATAGATGATCATTTTATCTTTCTCATGATGCACAATCTGTTATAGATTAATGGGGAACACAAATGCATGACCATACAGAAAACTTTTATCTTGTAATTCATAACTTAAATTATAAGTTTCTATTGACCGAAAAAAAAATTATAAGTTTCTTTAAAAGCAATAAAAGAGATGAGATCATAAATCTATATGAAGGGTGGAAAATGTCATGCATAGCAGAAGGATGGTGACTTCTCTCTGGCACCATAAGCGAAACGAAATATTTGTTACTGACAAAAAATAAATTAGACGGATATTAAATGGATCATAAATTTCGACGTTTGTAAGATAGTGGAACTGATGAAAAAGAGCCGCACTTCTCTTTTATCAGAAACCAATATAGTACGAAAGAAATAAAGGTAGATCTGTATATGCTTGATATCAGAAGCATAAGATCCATTATATATAGATGATATCAAATATAGCAATTATACCGCAAGAACTATGTTGCAGAAGTTGCAAGGGATGTAACAAAGTTGCTCGGTCGCGGAAGCCATTATCGATCGGAGAAATCGGACCAAATAAGTTGTTTGTGTTGAGGAATAGATAGAAGACGAGATCAATTATATAGGTGAAAAGCTTCTCTCTCTCTCTCTCTCTCTCTCTACACGAACAGACACTTGCCTTAATAACGGGTTTTGTGTACTTGAACAGTACTCCTGAAAATGTAATTCAATAAATAGGAAAGATAATAAGCCTAAGGAGAGGATGAGAGTTAAAGGGGAAAAATTATTATATGCAATGTGAAGAATTTGGGAATTTCGATGTAGGGTTGTGTTCTTTGTCTTTTAACGAGTAGGGTCCGCTTCAGTCATGGGGTTGCGTAGCATTAAAATAAAATTTCTAAACTAAACACTGGGATGTACTATATCTGTGATTAATCAGATGTTATCGCAGTTAATTACTACAAAACGGGGACCCTTTAGTTATTGGTTGGCTAAATTAGTTAGTGCGGTGATCGTTTATACATTATTATTACTTTATTTTTGTGGCAACTTATCAATATTTATTTATTTTTACTTTTTTGAACATTAATATTTATTTTATTTTTGAGAAACATCTAAATAGGGGTTATTAGTTTTTGTATTTTGGTGGATTTAGAAATCTTCTTTGGATTTAATAAATTTATTGATTTAAAAATCAGCAAAATGAAAAAAAATCAAATCCATTCAAATACCAAGGTTAGATCTTGTATTTGAGTTTTTGTATTTTATTCATGGAAATCCTTTCAAATCTATTCAAATTCATTTAAAACTCAAATTTTTATAATATTTAGATTTTAAAATGATAGAACCAATAACACTGTATTTCATTATGAATTTTAAAATCATAGAACCAATAACACTGTATTTCAATATATATTTTAAAATACAAGAACCAATAACACTGAATTTAGTTTGGATTCTCAAATCCATTAAAATACAAGAACCAATAACACTAAGACTCTTGAAATCTATAGTCTTTTTAGGTCAAAATCAGCTCGTAATAATTTCATCCTTCCCAAGCAATTACCTTCTTTCAGTAGTACTCCTTTCTAGTTTACCAATAGTTAATTATTATTTGAAAAGTATAAGGATTTTAATTCTTTATTCCCTTAAACTATACTCTTAAAACTAAGCTTTTCTTAGAAAAATATTTACATTAATCTCGTTCAAGCAAAAGTAATAACTAAACTTGAAATTCTAATCTCTCTTCATTGTCATATGTCTTTGATATATAGTTTGATACAAGTGCTCATACGCAGCTTTTTTATGTCAAACAAAAATATTTGTTTAAATCATAATATAATTCAAAATGACCAGGACATGTAGTATTGTAGTTTGTGTTATTGTTATTATTTTGTCACCACCATATCAAAATCCGCAACCGTTTGTAGCAGTCCATCTTCGCTTCGACATCAACAATCTTGAGCTCGAGATTATGAATGCCCTGCTCATACGCCATAAAAGCTCTTATCTGCTTAATATGAGGGTTATATAACTCGCGAGCATCGATACATCAAGTCGACAACGTGATCAATAGACTTATGACCCTGCACTCGAAATTCCTTCTTGACGGCAGACAACTTTTTGATCTCTGACTTCTTCTCCAAACTTTCTCTGTGGAGCTGCTTTTCTTTGACAGATTCGATTTTAAGAGCCTGACACTTAAGCTCCAAATCAATCTTTTCGCGCTCTAGCTCTTTGATCCTCGTCGATGCGTTACGAAGCTCTCGATCTTTGTTTATTAACTCCTCAGCTCTATTCTCCTCCCGTGAGAATTCTTGATCATATGACTCGATTAGGGATGCGCATAAACCCAAACCCTGCACGAAACGTTAAGCCATTCCACAGAAACCTGCGAACCGCTTCAGTTTTTCCACCGACATCCCTTGATTCGGTTTCACCCTGCACTGCCAGAATAAATTCGATGGAAAATATTCATCGAACATCGCTGGGGAGTCTCCGTTCTAGCGAACCAACAATTGGTGGGGATTAAAATTCGGATCCTCGTCAACACCCTCTAGGTCCTGCGGCGAGCTGCTCGTAAGACTTGGTGAATTAGTTTCCTGCTCCTCCGCCATCGCAAAAATGGAGTCTTGCTCCTCGATTGGCGACGCGACCTCTGGGTCCTCCGTTGAGATCTTTGGAGGAGAAGATCCCGCGTCCGTGACAGCAACATCAGGCTTATCCGACATGATATCTTCGGCAACGATTGGATTTTGAGACGGAGCCCTGGATCTAGGGTTTTCGTTCGGAGAGAAGTCAGGGATGTCAATATCAAATGAAGTAATCTTATCTCTCTTCCTTAATCCCATCCTTCCAGAGAGATCGATCAGGATCTGAAATCAAAAAGAAAAGGCAGATGAACAAAGAAGATTATCGCGGAGAAGAAACTGAGGAAAACAAAACCCTTGGGAGCAAGAAGATGAAGATGAAGAAATAAATTCTTGATAATAAAATCAAAATAAGTATCAACAGTTCCTTTAAATGACGCGTGTCGAGATTCGCACAATCTCACCATCTGAAAAACCTTAGGCTTTTTCGCTTGAAGTAAAACTATAATGGGTTGAATATTTAAAAAAATTATTTAAGGAAGGCGCCACGTGTCAATTCCACTTAAAACGGACCGAGCTGGCCATCGCGGAGAAACGCTCTCGTCGAGCTGATGCTTATTGCGAGATCAAACCCACTTAACTTCATGAAGTCCGCCGAGCTGATTTACAATCAGTCTTGTCGAACTGGGGGGGGGGGGGGGGGGGGTTTATTGTTAGAGGAAAAATGAGCACATTTCCTAAAAAGCTTTCTCTAGCAATAACGTAAGCCCATCAAGACCAGGAAGACTGCGCCGACGTACCTCTAAAAAGGAAAAGCTCGAAGATAAGCTTGAAACTCCTAAAAGTCGGATCAGCTCAAAGGAATATTGAAGGATAAAGGAGAATTTCCATATTCTTCAGATAATAAGAGATATTTCCATATCGCAAATACGGAAATATTCACCAAAGGAAAAATGGAAAAGGAGCTCGGAGCAACCGACCTCCTATTCCTATAAATAAGGAGACCTCGACGCACAAGAAGAACAACTCATACAATCTAGAGAGCAGTAGAGCTAAAATCAAGAACTCCAAGCTTTCTAATTTACCATCGCAAACACTTCTTTTCATTTCGGCATAACCTCTCGGTTATACCAAACTTGTAATCGCTTCATCTTTTCAAGCTATTAATAAAGATCTTATTTTCTGAAACTCACAACTTTAATTAAATCCTTCTTGGTGATTTTCTTGTTCAACACTTATCTAATACTAGGTAATCGGCCCGCACCGTGTGCAGGCTATAATATATTATATATATTAAATATTTGATTAATATTATATATTACATATGTTTTATTTATATATGATTAATTATGTATTAATAATAATATTATATAAATATTTAGCAATTAAAAATAACAATAAATCAATTGAAAAATAGTATAGATTTTAAAAGAATTGATGAGAAAAAACATTAACCCAAATTTTTAAAATAGTTCATTAGATAAAAAGTGTAAATATGATAATTAAATAAACTAAAAACATTAAAATATATAATAATTTGTTTAATTTTTATGGTTGACTGTACGCATGTGCAAATATAATTTTTTATAGACATAATGGTTGACCGCACGTATGTGCAAATATAATTTTTATAGAAATAATTAGTTGTAATATTTAAGTATTGATTAATTTTTTGTATATATGAAAGCGTTATGTTTATATATATATATATGTACAGTTTTACCGTTTAACGACAATCACACTAACATTTCATATCATTTTGTGTCTTTGAAAAACTTGTTAAGTAAGTGTTATGTTTTTATACGTATCCAGTTTTATTGTTTAACAACAATCACACAAATATTTTATATCATTTTGTGTCTTTTGAATTTTTTTTATTTTTTAATAAAAACTAATAACTAAAATTAAAAATAGATTATAATTAAGGTTAAGAAAATGTTTGCACGATAAGTTAGCATGCGATTTTGATTTTTCAACAATTAATATTTATATCTACATGCATATTTATGAAAAAAATCAAAGTATGGCTTTTATGTGTTAAAAGAAAATAATAAAATATATGTTTTGTAATATATATTTTTATAATATTTAATTGATTTTTTATAAAAGAATATGTATATTTATACATGTAAGTATGAGTTATAAATAAGTGAATTGTAATATTTATGTGTTGGTTAGTTTTTCTAGTATTTTCTGCAACGTTATGATTTTTCACTATACAGTTTTTTGGCGTTTAACAAGAATCACGAAAACTGTTTCTATCGTTTTGTATTTAATCAAAATTTCTTATTTTTAGCATTATATGATATATGGTTTGTCAATCAAAATTATAATAAAAATTTATTTATTTATAAAATTCAAAGTTATATGTGTTAATCTTATATATAGTAGATCATAACATATACAAAACTTGATTCATAAAATAATATTTTAAGATGTTAAAAAATATATGCATGAAATAATTTATATATGTAAGATAATATTTTTAAATATTTCAAAATAAAACATAAAATCAATCAAATTTTTTTTTTTTGTTTTCTTTGACTCATATTTTTTTTCTTAATCTTGAATAATATATTAAACATTAAGATCATCTCCAATGTATTTTTCTATTTTTCCGTCTAAAATATACGTGGATTTCTCTCCAACCTATTTTTATTTTAATGGAAAAAGAAATATTGCTATTTTTTCCTCTAATTATAGAAGAAAATATAACACCCCTATTTTTTTTCTAAATTAGAAGAGTTAAAATAAAGGTGGGTTAGAGATGCTTTAAACCAAAGACATAGGATGAGATTTTTACAGAAAATTAAAGTCGTAAAGATTTATTTTTATTATTATTCATATGTTTATTTATATCAAATAAAATTAATAATAAATATTCGTTATAAAATTTGTGATTTATAAAATTCTCTGGTTGCTCTCTGCCCATCTTTGTGTCTAATATTGAAAAATTGGTTTGATGAAGAAAATAAATTGTTCATTATAAAATTTGAGCCACACATATATTTATTATAAAATTTCTTTTTTAAAGATTTTTAAATGATTATGTAAAACAAAATTTGAAAGTGTTACGGAAAAACAAAACTGTAAAAGATTTTTTTTTACTTCTATTTCTTATTTATATTTGTTTTTTTATTTATAATTTACTTTTTTCATCCGGTTATATTGCTTTTCATTACTGATCTCAAATTCTCGATCTACAATGAGACTGTATATGAATATGATATAAACTTTTAATTTATTTTTTAAAAAATAAGAGATCAACTAAAATAGTAATCTAAGCTACACAATTTCCAGAAACCAATAATATAAAAATGTTATAAAATTATATACAAATAATAATATATCATACTTCCAACATTATTAATATATAGTATATATACTATCTTGTTGGATAATATATTATTATTTTTCTATTTAAAAATATAAAATATATATTGGTTGTAAAATTTTTGTAATCATATTTTATGCAATCTATTATGAATATATGTAAAACAAAATTGAATGGTTGAATCATAATATATAAACTTAAAAGATGTCTCTCTCTCTTCTTTCTCTCTCTAACTTTCTCTCTCGTGCCCCTCATTTCCCCGATGGATTTCTCTTCGAAATTCATCTAATTCTATGGGGTTTCTGTGTCCGTCTCTTGATTCCATGTCGGTTATGGATCTATTATGACGGTTTTTGTCCGTTGAGCGGTTACTCTAGCAGTTTTTCTCACAAATTTCGCTGCTATTGGAAACCACCATGGACGATATCCTCTATAAATTACAGACTCCATTGTTCAGAAATCATCACAGTTACTCATAAAAACAATCACATGAGTGAGAATTTACGACGCCGTCTTCAAGAGATTGATTTGGGGGTGGAAGATGCCCCTATTGCTCTGCCTTCAACGGTTTGCCACTAAGCGTTGCAAGCCAACCGTTTTGCCATCATTGGTAAAATTGTCAATCCAAAGAAACATCTTCGGGCTTTGATCAGTCAACTCCCACGACTGTGGGAAATGAGTGACTCTGTTACCGGAAGGATCATTGACGCAACAACATTCCAATTCATCTTCGAATCAGAGGAATGTATCAATTTAGTCCTGCCACGAGGACCGTGGTCGTTCAGCGAATGGATGTTGATACTCGAGAAATGGAACCCTGGCGGCGAGAATTCTCTCTCAACTATTCCATTTTGGATTCAAGTGAGGGGAATCCCACACCAATTCCTCAATCGCTCTGTTGTGAATTTCATTGCTCACAAACTGGGTTTTGTTGCTGATGTGGATTTTGATGAAACAGCGGCACATATCACAGAATTTGTCCGTATCAAACTCAATTGGAATGTTAATTTTCCTCTCCGGTTCCAGCGACACTTTCAGTTTTCTCCAGGCGAAAACACTCTCCTAAGTTTTCAGTACGAGCGACTCCGCAACTTTTGCATCACATGTGGTCTTCTCACGCATGATTCCAAAGACTGCTCTGCACGTAACACTACGGATACTCGTGATGATCCACCCGACGACGACAACAACAGTGACAAACAGGGTGGAGAAGATCCTCCATCTACTTTGCCGGAGACAAACACTACTACACCAAACGCCGCCACTACTGCTAATCATCCTCAGGGGTCTCACGATGTCAATGTTAAACACAACCATTATGATGACGCTCCTTTTGAAATCAAGGAGGATAAGGATATGATCTCCGAAACATGGCGCTATCTGCAGGCCAAGTTAGATAAAGGTAAATTCACAGAAGGAGATTTCACATCACTCCTTAAAGATTACATCGATCAAGAGGAAACTTCCGGATTTGATTCTGCTAAGAGGGAAACGGTGGAAGCAATGCTTCGCCAATTTGATAAGGCTGAAACAAGTTTCATGGCGCCCTCTTACCATAGAGGATTGACGGATGAGTCTTCTACAAAAATTCCAGGACTTAAACGAACAGGTATGTCGTTTGAAGACGATAACTTCTCTGTTATGTCACCAGAGTTTGATGCTTTCCGTATGCCTTCTAAGGTGATATCTCCACAACCTCAAAAAGACTGTAAACGTAAAGAGAGGACTTCTCCATCTACTGCCTTCATCATTGATGACTCTTCTGATGAATACTGTGAGAATCAGGGCACCTGCAAACGTCAAGCCACATCAGCGGAGGATCACTTAAATCGGAAGGACCTGATTCCGACTCTCCCTCTCACGGACAACCCTACGACTATACAGAGTGCTACTAAACCGATCATTCAAATCAACGGGAGCCTCGCGCCCCCTCGCCTCTGAAGAGCAACATTAAGATCATCTCCTGGAACTGTCAAGGACTTGAAGGACCAATGAAAAAACACAGATTGCAGGAGTTGTGTCGAAAAGTTTCTCCAGACATTATTTTTCTGGTTGAAACTATGAATAGATGTGACATAGTAAGGGATGTGGGGTGTACTTTAGGATTCGACTCTGTATTTACAGTTCCTCCGAATGGGCATAGTGGTGGCTTAGCTTTGCTCTGGAAAAATAACATATGTATTACACAGTTGTATCACTCGATCAGAATGATCGATGTCTTTGTTAAATTTAATGGAATGGATTTCTATTTTTCATGTGTTTACGGTCACCCAAATCGTACAAACTGCAAAGAGTTATGGGAAAGAATTCAGCGAATAAACCAATCTCGTCATGGTCCATGGCTCCTCTTAGGAGATTTTAATGAAATCTTATGCAACAATGAGAAACAGGGAGGCCACTCTGTGATGAAAGATGCTTTGAGGATTTCAGAAATATGTTTTATTCTTGCGATTTTTCTGATATCAGACATAAAGGGAATCGGTTCTCTTAGCGTGGAACGAGAGGCAATCATAAGATCCGAAGTTGCTTAGATTGGGTAATAGCAAATACAGAGTGGATCTCCAAGTTTCCTGCGTCTTATGCAGAATTCTAGGAGTTTTGTGCTTCAGATCACAGGCCTGTAATCACCACTGTCGCCTTTGATCATCATTATCACTACAAAGCATTTCGTTTTGACAAACGTCTTTTACACCATCATCAATTTCAATCCATTCTCGATACTTTATGGAAGTCGAAACTCATCTCCACAAATTCAATCCACGATCGTTTGGCAAATCTTCGAACAAAGATACGACAAAACCAGAGTAATCTAAAAACAAACTCCGCCAAAGAGATCGACTCACTAAAACACCAACTAGACGTTGCATTAACAACAACAAATTCTACACCCCAGTGTATTCCCCAACGACGTAAAGATCTCGCACAAGCTTATCGAAACGAAGAGATTTATTGGCATTTGAAGAGCAGAAATAAATGGCTCCAAGCTGGAGATAAAAACACTCAATTTTATCATGCCGTATCGAGAACAAGGTACTCACGTAACAGAATACTTAGTATCAATGACGCTAATGGAGTCACTTATCAAGGGGACAAAGAAATAGGAAAGCACGCTCAATCGTATTTCACCTCAATGTATTCGACTGAAGGCAATGTTATAATCCCGCAAGTATTCGCCAACTTTAAGCCTCCAGTCACTCCGGCTATCAATCATCATCTCACAAAGCCAGTTACTGAGACTGAGATCTATAATACGGTGTGTTCGATAGGATCTGACAAAGCGCCAGGACCTGACGGATTTACTGCTCGGTTCTACCAAGAGTGTTGGGACACAGTTGGACACTCTGTTACAACTGAAGTGATTAAATTTTTCACCACTTCGATTCTACCCGACCCCATCAATCATACCAACATTTGTATGAACCCCAAGATTAAAAGTCCACTCACTCTCTCTGATTATCGTCTGATAGCTTTGTGCAACGTTTTCTACAAAATAATTTCCAAAATTTTAGTCATTAGACTAAAAGTTTACTTAAACAACATAGTCTCCGAGTCACAAGCCGCCTTCGTCCCATCCAGACAAATTTCAGACAACGTTCTGATCGCTCACGAGCTTATGTATTCTCTTCAAAGCCGAAAGAGAGTCTCCCAAACATATATGGCCATCAAAACCGATATAACAAAAGCTTATGACATAGTATAATGGGATTTCTTAGAAAAAACTCTGTCTGCTTTCGGTTTTTCATCACAATGGATCAAGTGGATCATGATCACAGTTCGCACGGTTTTGTACTCCGTACTCATTAATGGCAAACCTCAGGGCTATATCGTTCCCCAACGTGGCTTAAGACAAGGAGATCCTTTATCTCCTTATCTTTTCATTCTCTGTGCTGATATTATGAGCCATTTACTTGACGAGAAAGCAAAGGAGAAGAAGCTATTGGGAATTAAAATTAGTAACGGAGCTCCACGGATTACACATTTGTTCTTTGCCGATGATTATCTATTTTTTTGCCAAGCTAATCAGAAAAACTGCACTGCACTCCGAGATGTTTTCAATTTATATGAAAGATGTTCTGGTCAGAAGATTAACCAAGCCAAATCAACAATAACCTTTGGTACCCGGATTTACGGTTCAAAACAATCACAACTGAAAACAATTCTTGGCATACACATTCAAGGTGGTGGTGGAAAATATTTGGGATTACCGGAACAATTCGGCAGGAAAAAATGCGATATGTTTACCAATATTATACATAGAGTCAAACAACATACTTCTTCCTGGAGTGCTAAGCTTTTATCTTCTGCCGAAAAAGAGGTATTGCTGAAATCAGTGGCCATGACAATGCCTGTTTACCCAATGTCATGCTTTAAACTACCAAACCAAGTCACCTCCCAAATCACTAGTATTCTTACTCAGTTCTGGTGGGAGAAATCAAATCAAGCCAAAGGTATTCCTTGGATTGCCTGGAAACGATTACAATACCCTAAAGGAGAAGGAGGACTTGGTTTCAAAGACTTGGAAAAATTCAATGATGCTTTGCTTGCAAAACAAGCATGGCGCTTATTACAACACCCAGAATGTCTGTTCTTACGATTATACAGAGCTTGCTACTTCAAAGATGGTATAGTATTAAACGCTAAGCCGCGCATAAAGCAATCATATGGATGGGCTTCTATATTATGTGGTATTGATTTGATTAAACAAGGGTCAAGACACATTATCGGAAATGGATAACAAACACGAGTATTCCAAGATAACTGGTTACCGACACATCCCCCCAGAGCTGCCAAAACTATGGGTCCATCCAACACCATTCTTGTTCAAGATCTACTCGTTCAACATGGATCTCATCTATACTGGAATGACGATGCTTTGGAGACACATCTTCTCCCTGAGGATATTCTTTTGGCCAAAAGTTTGTACTTAGGACGACATAATAATAAAGACCGTTTTCTTTGGAACTACACCAGGAACGGAAACTATACAGTCAAAACGGGCTACTGGTTTCTAAGACACATTCCCGCTTTTCTAGCTACAGCTCCGGCAATACCTCCATGGAGATCCATTACTTAAAAAACAACTTTGGCAACAAAACATTACGCCTAAAGTAAAACATTTTTTCTGGAAGATACTATCTAGAGCCATCACCACTACAACACGCCTCCGGACCCGTGGGATCGCAATTAATGATCTTTGCCCTCGCTGTGGTTTAGAACCAGAGACAATAAAACATTTGTTCTTCACCTGCCCTGATTCTACAACCATTTGGACACTCTTCAAAACACTGTTCAATTTCCTTACTATCCCCTCACTTGACCTAGAAGCCATTTTCAAAAACTTGCTTGACATCCAAACTCGACCTGACATTAACGATGAAGTCAAATTATTGCCTTTCTGGATCATATGGCGCATATAGAAATCCCGAAATGCACTTATTTTCAGAAAAAAACGTATAAGACATATAAAAGAAGCCAATAAGGCAACTGCAGATGTCCATGAATGGCTAAGAATATCGTCATCTAACAAAGCTATTGCAACAACCTCCACTGATTCTGTCACATGGTGTTGTCCACCATTGGATTTTCTCAAATGCAATTATGACGCGGCCTTCTCTTATCAAACCCATGAAGCGAGGGCGGGATGGATAATAAGGGACCATATGGGACTATGTAAATATTGGGGCTCATCTAACGTTGGTTACACCACTTCGAGCTTGGAGGCAGAAGGCAAGGCTTTACTCGTCACTTTACAGAACACTTGGTTCATGGGCTATGATCGTTTACTCATTGAAGGGGACTGCAAACTTCTGGTGGACTTAATTATTAAAAATGAGAAGGATATCACTATCGATAATCTATTACATGATATTAAAACATGGCTATCTAAGTTTAAATATGTTTATATCTATCATGTCAAACGAAACTGTAATAAGGTTGCCCATGTTTTAGCATCCTTTATGTTTTCCAATAATGTATTTGAATCGGGCACATATATTACTCCAATCCCGATTAACAACTTTCTGTATTCAGATTTCCTAAAATCAATATAAGCAAATATGATTTTGACCAAAAAAAAAAAATATAAAACAAAATTGAAATCATAGCAATTATTATTTTCTGTTTATTTAAAATTTTTTAGTGTTATAATCTAGTGTATTTATGTTATAATTTTATAGTTTATTTAATTATAACTCAACCAATCAAAATATTTCGTTTATTTTAGGAAATTTATCATGTCATATTTCCATATCATAATTTCATGTCACTATTAATTTACAATAATTTTTGCTGAAGTGATGACACATCAGATTTTTTCATTAAAGATGTTTCTCGTATAATAGTTAAGATACTATCGAATTTAGTTGTGTTGGTGATTTGTGCGTGTCTGCGTAGTGATAAAAGTCCATGTATATAACAAACTGAGGGACGGTCGGCTATATGCAAGATGTTGTATATATCATGTATGCGGTGAAAGAATATTTTTTATTTGCGAGAATATATTGTATGTCGGCCTTCCTTCGAAGAAAAGTAAATTAATATACAATATTATCGATTATTAAGAGAGAGATCGGTATATGAAAATAGTGCTGATGACAAGAAAAAAGGAATATGAGAACATTTCCTGATCTATTTTATTCGTGGGATACTTCAATCATATTTAGGGTTGATTTTTTTTTAGTCGTAGTAGGATTTTAATTCACGCTACGCGCGAATCTGTATTAATGATTTGATTTAATTCTTTTTTTTAGTTAATATCTTTTAAATTATAAAAACTATAATATATTTATAAAAATTTTCTTTTATATAAAAATTTAAAGCATAATCTGTAGTTTTTCCTATTTTTTGCTTAGAAAATTTAAAATCTTATTAAGTCTAATCATAGTAATGACACCTAACGAATTATTCAACTTCGACGTGCATATATTTGATTTAGAAAATGATTTTTTTACTAAACTTTTGATATTTTGTCTTGTATCCTTAGGATTTCTAAAGTTGTTCTTCTTTAAAATGTTATATGTTCAAATATTTAGTTATTAATTAAATATTTCACTGATGTTGTGTAACTATGCAGACATGATATATGATTCATGTTGATTCAGATTTACTTTTGTTAGGATGCTATAATAGTTGTGTAAAGGTTCTTCTGCTTCTCCATCAGATCTTCTACGAAGTTTATGTTATATCTCTATTTAATTTATAAAATCTGTTTTATTTGCAGTTAACTATTTGATAATTTTTTAAAAAAAACATGTAAGATAGTGTGGAGTCTTCACATTATTTTTACTATTTTTATCTTTTGTGTGTTTTATTCATGTTTTAATTTGAATAGTTTATATAGATATATTCTAATTTGAATTTGATTCATAACATTGTCATACATTATTATTTAAATAAAATTTTAGGAAGTGTTACTCATGTGTTGTTCATGTTGGCTAAGTTATAGGTAGTAGCTATGTATAAAAAAAATTAGACTTTATTACTTGTTATATTTCGAATGTAGAGTTACTTGTGTTGTATTTTTTTTGTTAGTTTTTAAATCAGACGTAGCCAAAGTACTAGTCATTGTAAATTTAAATAATATATTTGATTTAGAAACTCGTATAACATACTGTACTTTTATATGGTTAATCATAGTGAATACCAATATTTTAGAAATCATAAATTTTCTGGAACTAAATTCCAAACTAATTTTCTTTTTAGATTTTGTTTGTTTGTTATTTTACATATCTTTTAATAGTAATTTTATATTTTATTTTAATTTATATAATTTTTGCATGTTTGATATACTTAAAACATATATATTTTTAATTAAGCTATTTTTTATTGATTTTCCAAATATGTAGCATATATATTAATTTAATCTTTTTTACATAAGTATTTTTTTGTTAAATTTGAATTTTAATTATAATGTTGTTTTGACATGCTATAACTCGATATTCTAAATTTTATGTGGACTTATCTTAAAAGCTTATACCATCATTGAGTTTATATTTTTATGTTGATTTTCCAAATCATTAGCTTAAATATCAAGCTAATTTTACTTTATACAAATTTTACCTTTGATAATTTACCTCTCTTGTTACTGATTTCTATTTTATTTTAACACAAAATATTGATATTTTTGAAGACATAATCTTATTTTTCGTTATTTTGCTAGTTAATGTTCATATTGATTTTTTAAGTAGTAAGTCATATATCAAGTCAATTTCTTTTTAGATAATTTTTTTAAATATATAAAATTTTGTAAAATTTAATTTTCGTTTTATTTATTGATTAATTAATTTCTTAATAATGATTTTTAAATAAGTAGCTTAAATATTTATCTTTTTGTTAGTTAAGTTTTTTAGTATGACTTAAGTTTTTTTATTCTCTTACTAATTTTCTTTATATGGATTTTGTTAAATAAATAGCATAGATATCAAGTTAATTTCTTTTTTTTCTTTGTTAATTTAATATTTTTGATATGAATTTTCATTTTAATTGTATTGACATGGTGTAAGAAATATTTTTTTGTTTTGTTTTTTATTAGTTAAATGTTTTTGGAATTCTTGCAAAAATGACCTAAAATTTGATTT
The DNA here is from genome assembly GCA_911865555.2 of Thlaspi arvense. Taxonomy (NCBI): domain Eukaryota; kingdom Viridiplantae; phylum Streptophyta; class Magnoliopsida; order Brassicales; family Brassicaceae; genus Thlaspi; species Thlaspi arvense. The sequence continues at coordinate 22,845,687 of OU466860.2, forward strand.
GAATTGCAAATCTAACCCACAAAAATCACCTTCCCAACATTTGCCATTTTGTGTCCAAACAATCCTTCATAGTTTCAGTTATTCACGAAATTACCATTATTTTTAATTAATTTCTTTTATTTTCGGAAATCCAAATGACCAACTAATCCTCATCTTTCTCACTTATTTACGAAAATACTCCGAAAGTAGACTTCTCTCGGTCCGAATGAAGTCTACTAGTCAACACCCATGTTAGTTTTGCAATTGACCGCATGAAAAAGTAGACTTCTTTTGGTCCGAATGAAGTCTACTCAATTTCCTTTGATAACAAAAAAAAATAGAGTAGACTTTTCGAGTAGACTTCTTTAGAAGCAGGTCATTTTTGCAATTGACCAACCTTTGACTTTGTAGAGTAGACTTCTCTATGCAAAGTAGACTTCTCCGCTGGTCATTTTTGCAATTGAAAAATATTTGACTTTTTGGTCAATTGCAAAAATAACCTGCGAGAAGTCTACTTATGGAAGTAGACTTCTCGGAGAAGTCTACTTTTCATAGAGAAGTCTACTAATATTTTGGCAATTGCAAAACTAACCTCCGAGAAGTCTACTTTTATCCGAGAAGTCTACTTTTCTTATTTTTTTTAAAAAAATCATTTTTATACAATATATAACGAATTTTTAAGATTTTCGTGATCCTAAGCTTCTGTTATTAAGTTTTCTTGCTTATGTATAAGTTTTGCATGTTTATATTTTATAGGTATAGTCGAATGAGTTTTCATGTTTTATATGATACTTAGCTTATTAAGAGTAGACTTCTTAGTCTACTGTAGAAGTCTACTATGTAGACTTCATCCGACTTTCAGAGAAGTCTACTTATGCAATTTTGATGTCTAATGTGGTTTAGATTTTGTTCTTTTTTCACAGAGAATGGCTCACATACCCGCTGTTTATGGAGAATGGGTTAAGAGTGAATCAGTGTGGCAGTTCGAGGTGGATAATAGCAAAGGAGGGTGAATGTTGTTCTTAAGAGATGGTTGCACACATGGTGAGCTTCTTGGTGAATGTTGGTAAAGGAGGGCGAATAGCAAAGGAGGGCGAATGTTGTCACCTTTAAGTTATGTAAAATTAATGTTTTTAAGAAGTCTACTCGAGACAATGAGAAGTCTACTTCAGAAGTCTACTCGAGACAAGAGAAGTCTACTCGGTTGACAAGTTATATGATATAAATGAGAGAAATGTCCCTCTGAATCACTTTTAAGTTATGTAAAATTAATGTCTTTTAGAAGTCTACTCGAGACAGGAGAAGTCTACTCGAGACAAGAGAAGTCTATTCGGTTGACAAGTTATATGATATAAATGAGAGAAATGTCCCTCTGAATCACTTTTAAGTTATGTAAAATTAATGTCTTTTAGAAGTCTACTCGAGACAGGAGAAGTCTACTCGAGACAAGAGAAGTCTACTCGGTTGACAAGTTATATGATATAAATGGGAGAAATGTCCCTCTGAATCACTTATAAGTAATGTAAAATTAATGTCTTTAAGAAGTCTACTCGAGACAGGAGAAGTCTATTTTGTAAAATAGATAAACATAGATAATTTAGGAATTTGATACAAAACATTCAATGCAATTCAACATTACATAGAAAATAACCCTCTAAACAAACAAACATTTAAGTATCACTAATAATAAATCTTAAAATTGGCATAAGAAATGACTAGTAAACTAAAATCTCTGAAAACTATGTATGCAACTGAAGTCTGCTTGAGAAGTCTGCTCGAGATCGAGAAGTTTACTCGAGAAGTCTGCTCGAGATCAAGAAGTCTACTCGAGAAGTTTACATTCAGATCTGCAAAAAAATCAACAAAATTCAGCTCTGCAACAATAATGAAAAAATTAGATCTAGAACAAAATCTATAAAATTTATACAACAATAAACTCAGATCTACAAATATAAACTTAGATCTACAACAATAAGCTCAAATCTAAACTAATAAGCTCGGATCTATAATAATAATCTACTATATTTATAACATTCAGATCTGTACAAAAATCAACAAAATTCAGCTCTGCAATAATAACAAAAATTAACAAAATCTACAAAATTTACACAACAATAAACTCAGATCTACAAAAATAAACTTAGATCTACAATAATAAGCTCAAATCTATAATAATAATCTCAGATTTGCAATATGAACACAAAGCAAATAAAAAGAGGAACACAAAAGCTCAGATTTGCTTACCACTACCATAACCTGCAAGTGAGAGGAGGTTGAATGGAAAATAGAGAGGATGGAGAGGATATTGATAGCAAGAGAGGAAGGAGAAGAAATTCATGGCCAGAGAGAAGGGAGAAGAGAGAGAGAGGCGTTTTTTAGATATAGAGAGACTTTGTTGTTAATACAATTATGTTAAACTCTCTTTATATATGTAGGAAAAAATTCGTGTAAGTAGACTTCTCCAAGAAGTCTACTCGAGAAGTCTACTCGAGAAACCGAGAAGTCTCTTTGTATTGATTTTTATCCTAATTTATCTATGATGATTTAAATTGATTATTTTCTGTCAAATTTTATTTTTAATAGGTGTAAAAAGTATATATTTGTTGTTGTGTATCTAATTTTTTTTATTAAATTATCTTTTATAATTTTTAAAATTAATTGTAAACATATTATTAAAGAGTATACTTCTTGGAGAAGTCTACTCGAGAAGTCTACTTAACTTCTCGAGTAGACTTCTCTGGGATAAAATAGTAATTGAGGTTGACGTTTTTTTGTTTGGTCATAAGGGTTAAAGTTGTAATTTCACTACTCTTGTGAGTTAATTTTGTCAAACATGCAATAGGGGATCTAGTTTTGCATTTCAACTCAAGTTTTGAGTCATATTCAGCAATTTTTATCTTCAGTTAATAGTATAAAATATTATTTTTTGGTTAGTTAAGCTTTTTGTGTTGATTTTCTAAATAATTAGGCTATATATCAAAATTTTTGATGACTTTTGTTTGTTAATTTAACATGATTTTTTTTTGTAGTATTGATAGTTTTAAATAACAATTTTATATGTTTATATAACAATTTAACTTTAATATTTTTGTTAAATTAATTACTCATTTAAAATATATATGATAATTTATATTAAATTCTCATTATACCATGATAATTTATATTTTTGTGTTTTTAATTTATTTAAATTGTTAATCATATTTAATAGTTTTAATTTTTAATAAAAAATACTGATTTTGGCCAATCAAATTGAGTTTATATGTTCTATGTGGACACTTTCATCAGTATAAAACATCAACATGGATCATAACTAATATATTTTAAGTTAGTAGCTCAGATTATAATTGTTTATCATAATTAAAATTTTGAAATAGTTTAATGATGGTCTTAAATAGATTTTTTAATTATTTGTTTAATATATATGATTTTTTCTTAATAATCTATTTATATGTTAAATTACTTTTTGTTGTAAATAGAAAAATAAGATCTACTTCCTAACCTTTTTTATTAATAACTAATTTAAAATTTAGAATATTTCCTAATAACAACAAAAATGAAATTAATTAAAAAATTGGAAATTTACTTTTTAAAAATAAAAAACGAAATTAATTAATTTAATATATAATATATAATTAACTAATGATAATGATGATGAGTACCAATAGAATTGAATGTTTAAATCCTATATAGACATCCTTAGAGGCATTTAACATCAACTTTTATTAGTAATAGATGTAGGATTCACTAGCTAGTTGTAGTTAGATTATTAAAAAATGTGATTCTTTTAAACATGTCATTTTTGTATGTTAAGTAATAAATGAATAGCATTACTACCATTTATCTATTTATAATTTGTGAAATAACGTAAATCAGAAGGAGAAAATAACTAAAAGAGTAATTGTGAAATGAATTTTAATGAATTTTAATATTATTATTGTTTGGAAGTAAACTATAGAATGTTTATAGAGAATGTGTGTTCGTTCAAATAGTAAAGTTAGATTTCTGAGTTTCATCTTCTAAGAGTGAGTGGTATGCGGTTCTGAGATGAAAGTCTGATAGAGTCCTGTATATACCAGTTAACAAGTAAGCCAGATCTCCGTAGGAGCCAGAAGGAGGTGTTTTTTCCGAATATTTTGTTTCATACAAATCAAAAAAAAAATCATAACTGTTTATTTTTTCTTCCGCTGAATTATTTTGCTCGAATTTTATAAAGTTCATAAAACCCCCAAAAAATAGTTTGGCTTTTGATTCTGCTTTATTAAACTCTCAAAAACAACAAAAAAAATATTTTCCTTAAATTAACAGATCATTTGTTAATTTTTAAAACAGTTTTCCTTGAACTGGTCAAAAACTGTTTAATCTGTTGTTTTTGTTTGCTTTCACTTAAAACCTGTCTTTGATTTGTTTTGATTGAAATTTTGCAAGGTACAATGGGAGATGTACCACCAGCAGACCCTCTACAAGCAATGATGGCAATGATGCAGACCCAATTCGCAGCCATCAATGAGAATCTCACATCTCTTAACACAAGGATGCAAAGGATAGAAACTCTTGAGCGGCCACCTCCTCTTTTGCCAAGAAGAAATGTTCCTAGAGGTCAACAAGATGCAAATCGTGTAGAAGATCCCCCTGATGTACCACCACCAGCACCAGGCCTTGCAAAACAGGCTCAAGAAATTTTAAACAGGAGAAACAATGCAAGAAACAGGCCTTACAATGAAGATAGACATTTACAACCAGAAGTGAAGCTTCTTGCACCAACTTTTTCTGGAAAGCTTGATCCTGCCGCCTACTTAGAATGGGAGAGGAAAATGCAGCATCTTTTTGAGTACTATGCTAATACCGAGCCAAAGAAGATTGGACTTGACATTGCTAGTCTCACTGATCATGCCTTAGCTTGGTGGGACAGAGAAGTGGCTGAGAAGAGGAGGCTGAGATATCCTCAAATTACCAGATGGGCTGACATGAAATTTGAGCTAAACAGAAGGTATGTACCTCCCCATCATCATAGAGAGTTACTAAAAAGATTTGGAACTTTGTTTCAGGGTTCAAGAAGTGTAGAAGAATATTATGAAGAATTTGATCTTCTAAGAAGTCATCTAGCTCTAGAAGAAACAGAGGAGTCTTTGATGTCTCAATTCATGGATGGACACTAAGAAAGAATTCAGAGAAAGGTGGAGATGCAGCCTTACCACTCATTACCAGAACTCTTGCATCTAGTTGTTCAAAGAGAGAAGCAAATAAAGAAGAAGGCAACTACAAGGAACCGTTCTAACAGCAATGCTACTTGGAATCAACAAAATGCTCAACAAACTCAATAGCAGCAGCAGCCAAACCCTACACCATTCATAGATAAAGGAAAGGGGATTGCAGTAGAATCAGGTTTCAAATCCCATACCCAAGAGAAAAGTAAGTCTAGTAATTCAACTAGACATCATGACATTATTTGTTTTAAATGTCAAAGCAGGGGTCATGTTTCAAGAGAATGTCCAAACAAGAAGACAATGATTCTTAGACCAGATGGTGGGTATGATTCACAAGATGAGGCTATGGCTGAAGAATCAGAAGAAGAAATCACTGTTTATGCTGAAGAAAGAGAGTTACTGGTCATTCAAAGAGCTTTAAACTCTCAACCAGTTTTGGAGGACATAGAACAAAGAGATAATTTCTTTCATTCCAGATGCAGTATTCAGAACAAGGTATATCATTTAACAATTAACAGTGGTTCTTGTGCTAATATTTCTAGTTTTCGTTTATTAGTAGAAAAGCTGGGGCTTAAAACTAAACCACACCCAAGACCATACAAGCTTAAATGGCTTAATGACAAAGAAGGGTTAAAAGTGTCCAAACAAGTAGAAGTTCATCTGTCCATTGGCCAGTATAAAGATCCAATTCTATGTGATGTGGCGCCTATGCAAGGTGGGCATGTACTGCTTGGGAGGCTATGACAATATGACAGAGATGTTGCACACAATGGGCGCACAAATGAGTATTCTTTCTAATTTAATCACTGTAAGTTTATTCTTGCTCCTTTACCACAAAAAGAAATTAGAGTTTTACAAAACAGAGCTAAAGGAAAGAGTTGTTATTTTGCTATTCAAGAAATTTTTGATTAAAATTCCACAGATATAATGCACTTGCCTTTGTCAAGATATTGTTTTGCAGGATTTAAAGAACAAGAGTTCAAAGCTGTGAAAAACCAGGAGCAAAACGTGGCTTACAATGGAGAAAACATGATGTTCACTAAAAAAAACTACCATTAGAAGATTTTACACCAACACTGAAGCTGACTGAAGCAAAAAACATCACATTTAACCAACTCTTGCAACATTTAAAGGCCAATTACCAAGGTAAGCTTCAAAACACTAAATATTTTTCAGAAACTAACTTAAGGTTTTTTGATGCAGATTCTACAGTTTTGAGGACAAAACCTCTTCAAGAGGGAGAGGATGATGTAAGCCTCAAGACTTACCTAGCTGAACCACTCAAGAGAAGGAGCTTTGGAGCTAATCTAGAAGAAGCTAAGCTTGAAGCTGAGAGGAAAGGAGGACTTGTAGCTAAGCTGAGAGGAGCTGAGGACTTAGCAACACCACCGTTCTGGACATCAAGAGGAGCATTTTTGTCGAGTCAGAATCAGGCCTGTTCAATTTAAATCAGAAGATAAAGCATTCAAACCGCTGGAGCTAACCAAGGAGCTGTTTATGGAAACCTCACACATATATATATATATATATATATATATTCCCCCAATATATTATGTGACCGAACCTCATTGTTAACTAAAGCTAATCAACGTCCTAAACCACCAGAAGAAGCCAATAACCAAGCTCAGCCGTGCCAAACCGAAGAAGAACCGCTCATTTCCATAATTGGAGCATCAATGCATTCAAACCAAGGAAAACCAAATATTTGTCATCTAAGGACATTATATTCACCCCTCCCCACGTGCACAGAAGTCTACACGAGCCATACTACACCAGATCAAGTCATCAACGGTTCCCTAATATCACAAGTAAAAGAAGATCAAGCTAAAAAGAAGCTTTCCTTACTTGGAAACAATTATTTAGTTTCTGATGGAAAGAAGGACCAAACCCATCATTCACCGGTCGATCTCGTCCCTACATCATTTATGGAAGATCCAATACGTCCATTTCATGCCAAGAAATCATTATCTAATCCCCATTCAGAGCAAAAGTTAAGAAGACACACTAAGAGGCCAAACGGCTAGTTCAGAGAATCATCATCATTCAGCTCAATTTTTGCTTCATTTTAATTACTTATGACCGTTTGATTCATCTATTCTGAGCATTATATTAGCTCATTCCCTTTGTACTTTTCATTCACCAATCATTTGTTTCAAAGAATGTCTTTGTATTAAAAATCTGTTCCTGCTTTTCTTCTAAGTGTTTGTGGAATCAAACAACTAAAGATTTGTGTAGAATCTTCAAGCTCTCGTGAAGATTAGCCCTTGAGCTAGAAGAATCTAAACTTTTGGTGATTGGAGTTCAAACATCAACTGACTTTCCCCCATTCAAGTCATTCAACCATCCTTAAGCTTCTAAGCATTTGATTTTAAAGGGACATTACTTGAGCATTTCAAGGATTGTATCAAGTTTGGCCATCTGTTTGAGGATGGCAGGTGGTTGAGAACAGCAGCTTCGTACCAAGCTTTTTCCATAAGCTTCTCCAAAAATGGCTCAAGAACTTTGTATCTCGGCCAGAGACAATGGTTCTTGGTAAACCATGCAAACGTACCACCTCCTTGAAGAATAAGTCATCGGTTTGTGTAGCATCATTAGTTTTATCACATGGAATGAAGTGAGCCATCTTTGAGAACCAATCCACCACAACAAAGATTGAATCCTTGTACCTTATCTTGGGTAAACCTAAGACGAAATCCATAGAAACATCCACCCATGGTGCATTAGGGATAGGTAAAGGTAGATAAAGGCCTTGAGGATGTAACCTGAACTTTGCTTTGTGGCAAGTAATGCATCTTGAACAATGCTTCTCCACGTCTCTAATTAAATGTGACCAGTAGAAGTGGTCAGCCACCATTGCTAGTGTCTTGTTAACTCCAAAATGACCCATAAAACCTCCACTGTGTGCTTCCTTAAGTATCAAGTCTCTCATAGAACATTGGGGAATGCATAAGCGTTTGTCCTTGAACAAAAAGTCATCGTGTAGATAGAAAGAACTTAAAGCTCCTTTGCCATGCTGCTGATATGCTTCTCCCAGCTCCAGATCCTCCTGGTATAGCTCCTTAATATGCTTGAACCAAAGTACCTTAAACTCCATAGTAGATATCAATGCAAACCTTCATGAAAGTGCGTCGGCTACTACATTTTCTTTGCCCTTCTTGTAATTGATCACGTATAGGAATGTCTCTATAAACTCTAACCACTTAGCGTGTCTCCTCTTGAGTGATGTATGCCCTCTCAAATTCTTGAGTGTCTCGTGGTCAGTGTGAATGATGAACTCTTTGGACAGCAAGTAATGCTGCCATGTCTCTAGAGCTCGAACCAATGCATAGAGCTCTTTGTCATACGTCGGGTAATTCAGTGTAGCTCCACTGAGTTTCTCATTAAAGAATGCCATTGACTTCTTTCTCTGATGTAATACAGCTCTAATGCCTAATCCAGAAGCATCGCATTCCACCTCAATCATCTCTTCAAAGTCTATCAAGGCTAGAACCGGGGCCTCAATAAGCTTCTCCTTCAAAGGTTTGAATGCTATTTCTTGAGCTGCTTTCCATGAGAATGGTGTTTTCTTCTTGATCACGGCAGTGAGTGGTGCAGCTACCGTGCTGAAATCTCTTACAAACTAGTAGTAAAAGCTAGCTAACCCATGGGAGCTCCTTACATGACCGATTGTAGTTGTGTAAGCCAATCTCTGATTGCCTTTATCTTCTCTTCATCAACTTGCAGTCCCTGTTCACTTACTACAAAGCCTAAAAAGACAAGTTGATTAGTACAAAAGATACACTTCTTAAGGTTTGCATATAGACCTTCTTTTCGAAGTGATTTAAGCACTAGTTCGAGATGTTTAAGATGATCAGCAAGGTTCTTACTATAGATAAGTATATCATCAAAGTAAATAATTACGAATTTGCTTGTATACGATCTAAGAACCTGGTTCATAAGCCTCATGAATGTACTTTTGGTTAAGCCAAGCATAACTAACCACTCGTACAGCCCTTGCTTAGTCTTGAAGGCGGTTTTCCATTCATCTCCTTCTCTCATTCTAACTTGGCGATAATCGCTTTTGAGATCTACCTTTGAGAAGATTGTTGAACCGCTCAGCTCATCTAACATGTCATCTAACCGTGAAATAGGGTGACGGTATTTGATGGTGATGTTGTTGATGGCTCGGCAGTCCACACACATTCTCCATGCCCCATCCTTTTTGGGAACTAGTAGTACAGGTACAACACAGGGGCTAAGACTCTCTAGGATGTACCCCTTCTCCATTAAATCACTTACATGCTTCTCCAACTCATTAGTCTCGGTTGGATTCATTCTGTAGGCTGGCTTATTTGGTAACGCAGAACCAGGTACTAAGTCAATATGATGCTCTATGCCTCGTAGAGGTGGTAATCCCGGGGGTATCTCTTCAGGGAACATGTCTTGAAAACGGTTTAGTATTGCTTATACTTCTGAGGGGATCTCTAATTCACCTAAATCTGTACTTAAACACTCTTTGAAATACATCAGTAGCACGGTGCCCTTGGCACACATGGTTTTAGAAACATCACTAGATGAAAGATAAACACTAGCTTTACTTACCTCAACCTCTTTAGACATGTGTTTTTGTAACTCATGTACCTTAGTTGGGCTAAGAGGGGCAAGATTATACTCGCGGTCCTTATGCATGAATGCATAATGGTTGGTACACCCATTCTGGCTGGTGGCTTGGTCAAATTGCCACGGCCTTCCGAGTAGTAAGTTCTCTGCTTGCATTGGTACCACGTCACAAACAACTTGGGCTAAGTACTTTCTCACACTGAAGGGTACAATGACTTGCTCCGAGATTTTAAGCTCGGTTTGATCATTTAACCACCTCAGTTTAAATGAGATTACATACCTTCCCTTGTATTGTACATCTTGTATGAAAGATGTTTTCCTTTTGCTCTTTCTCTTCGGGGTTGACTAGTACACTAAGTACTCGTCGAGTCACTAAGAGCTTCCCCTTGACAGGGTATTCAATGTCATCCTCATCTCCATCCGAGTCCTCTTCTAACTCGTCATGTGATTCATATTTTCCACTAGGGGTGAGAATCATCACTCAGTTTGTTGGGGCATTCTCTCGATATATGTCCCATGCTTTGACAATTGAAACATATTATGTCTCCAGTTTTTTTATTAGTACTAGAAAACTTACCTTTCTTCGGCTTGTTGAATTTTGGAGCCTCGGTGTTCTTTGCTTTGAAACGTGAGTCAATCTCTATGCCCTTTCCCTTGTCCATTGGTTTAGAGTTACTTGATGCCCACGGCTGGTTGGTTTTGCTACGGTTGAAGTGAGGGTTTTTACGTTTGATCTGCTGCTCCACATGTACAGAGAGGTGTAGTAGTTCATGGATTCCTCCATACTGCATTCGCTCCACCTTTCTTGCCATCCGCTCTTGCAAACCATCAAGGAACAGAGCCATTAAGGCTTCTTCTGATTCCTCTAACTCCAAGGAATTCATCAGCTTCTCAAACTCCTCAAAGTATTCATCTACATTCCTTGCTCCCTGAGATAACTTACGAAATGTTTTGTTAGTCTCTATGATAGTACTCAGGTACATACCTTTGCCTTGAGCAGATATTTCATGTCGCTCCATGTAGACACTTGACCAAACTGTTACTTTCTCCTTTCAGCTACGGTTCTATCCCACCACGCAAGCGCATTCTCCGTGAGGTTACGAGCTGCTACAGCCACTTTCTTACGCTCAGCATATCCATAACACTCGAATATATAGTCCATGTGTCTCTCCCAATCCAAGTATAGCTCGAGATTAGACTTTCCTGCAAAGGTAGGAGGTGTTAGTTTTATGTCATGATGATTATCTCTAGGATTTACCTCGCGGTTTGGGTTTCTTTGTAGAGGATCTTGTCTCCTTTGCCATCGTCTCATGAGAGGATCAAAGTTATCATCATCAGTGTCTTGCAAATCAATGTTTGGCTTTACTGGTGGTATAGGGGCGGCTCCTCGTACAGCCGCCCTCCTCAATTGAATCTCAAAATGTTCATTGCGTGCTCCAAACTCTTGGTGACTAGTACCCATCTCTTGGGTCATGTTCCTCATGTCCTCCCTCATGGCTGTTAGCATTTGAACTACATCAGCTGGTGCACCGTCTGTTCCCTCAGTCATGTTGTTAATGTTGGTTTAACCTTGCAACACTTAACAAACTTGTCACGGTACCAATGAAAACAAAACTAACAAAAGATTACTGCTTATCTAATTATCAAACAAGGCTGATCAAGAGACAAATCTAGCAACAATGGTCACTTAGGAATCAAACTAGAACAGAAGGAAAACTTTTTTGGGGTTTTATGCGTTTATGAAAGCAACCAACAACTTAAGCATGAGAAACAAAACAAACAATACGGATCTATTCTTTTGGGGTTTTCTTTTTATAAAAACTTAAAAAAAGACTAATGAAAATAAAGACAATGATTTTTATGGGTTTTTTTTTTGAAATAAAGACAAAAGAAATCAACCAAGCAATGAAACAAATGCAACTAACAAACGGATCTATCAAATTCAAAGGGATAGAAAGCCAAAGGTAGAACCTTTGGCTCTGATACCAGATGATGTAATACTTGGTGTGGGAGTGTTACACGGTTCAGAAAGGATGGTTTGATGGAGTCTACAAAATTTGGTTTGACGCTCTCTTGTGTTGACTAATAGGTGAGAATGGTAGAACAAGGCTTGTAAACAACCCTTGAGCCGAGGTGGGATCTATCAAGCTGGCTATGACGCTCTCTCTTGAGGGATTTGATGAATGGGAAGCGAGGTGGATCGATGGCACCACAGAGAGGATAAATAGCTCTCTGATACAGCAAACACTCGAGCCTTGAGTGACTCACACACACAAGAACACAAGCAAGAACAAAGGTAAAGCGGCGGCTTTGCTTTATGAAGAAAGTTCAGTCTTTATTGATAATGTAAGCTAAAAATATTACAATGCTGCAAGGGATATTTATAAGAGGTTGTCAGCTAACCCTAGGGCCGAAAATAAAAGCATAAAAATGACAACACAAAGAGAAAAGAAAGCTACAAAACACTTAAGGCGCAAATACATCAAAATAGGAAAGTTCATTAACTAAAAGAAATAAAAAGCTAAACTAAGCCGACTATTTTGTGTCTCGAACTGATGCATATTTGGCGTGCTGTTGTGCTTAAGAACCAGTGGGACAAGCCTCATTATCTGGAAAGATTGTATAAACTGAAAATACCTGTTTTTGATGCGCATTGGGCTTGTTTGGAAGGTTGGCGAGTATTAGAAGTAGACATATCCAATTAGTAATTAATTATATATACAAATCATATAAATAATTAACCAACTATATTTTTATTTAGGGTGTCTACATCAGCATATTTGTTTTTAATTTATAGGCTTTTTAAAAATACTTTAAACTCGGTAATAACTTGCGTCTTGCATGGCATGAAAAATTTATTTTTATTTAATTTGAACTAATTTGAAAGGTATACGAAAATAATATATTCTGGTTCACTATTTCTTTTTATACAATAATATGTTATATTAATAATATAGTTAGTTTTTAAATACATTTTATGATAAAAAATAAAATAACTAAGTTAATAAGTAGTTGAATGTGTATACTGGTAAATTAAATACGAAGAAGAATATATATATAACACGACTAAATTATGAAAGCAATATCAATAAGCAGCAACAAATTAATATGGCTAGACACATTTAATTAAAAAAGTATTATCCAAAAAATAAAATTAATTTTCTTATAAATCTGCATATTAAAGCATATTTTAGTTTTAACTATACTTAAATATCATCAAAGAGTGTTGCTCGGAAACCTGTATATTTATAAATTATGCATTAGTAATGAGTTGTATAGATGTAAATAAGCATAAGACAATAAACAGAAACTATTTTGACTTACATTGATTTTTCACATGATTTGAAATGTTTTACTTCAAAAGTTTACATAAAATATGCTACGATAATTAAAGTTTTGAAATATTTGAAAAGATATTATGTTGTGAAATGATGAGTTAAAAGGGTATATCAAGATCTTTTTCCATAGTAGTATATAAGATAATCAATAAAATTAGTTTCATGTAAATTTAAATTTATAAACTATTTTATTGATCTTAGTAATAAATATATGTATAAATGGAATATATAAATTAATGTAAATTTTATAATTGATTGATTAGTAATCAATACTATTAGTAAGATTTCAATTTATTTCTAAACTAACATAAAAATAGTATAGCATAACATATTATTTAAAGATTCATTTAATGAATTATACTTAATAAATATAATTAATAATTATATAAAATTAATGTGTTTTTTAATTGATTGATTAATAACAAATTTTGTTGTGTAATATTTGTTATTTTATTGATTAATTATGAACATAATTCTTTAAATTCTTTTGTGTTATATTACTTATTTAGAATTATGTAAGAAAAAATGAATCATAACATATGTTTTCGACAAAAAAATGTATAATGATATATTATGTAATTATTCTAGTAACAAAAATTCTATATATTTTAATTTCGTATAAAAAATAGTTTTATTAAAATTATATATTATCCTTTATATTTTTTCTTATGAATTGATTATAACAAATTTTCTAGTTGATTTTCAAAAATTTCTTGTGTAATAATTTTATGGATTGAGTATGAACATAATTCTTTAAATTATTTTCTGTAATATTATTTCATTAAAATTCTGCTAAAAATGATTAATAACATATGTTTTAGAAAAAAAATATTCATAATGGCATGTCATGTAACTATTCTAATAAAAAAAATCCTATATACTTTGATTTTGTATAAAAAAATAATTTTATTGATATCATATATCCTATCTATCTTTTGTTCTCATGAATTGATTATAAATAAATTTTCTGGTTGACTTTTTAAAAATCTATTTTGTACCTTTTGTCATTTTACGGACTGATTATGAATATAATTGTTTTAAATTTATTTGTGGAATATTATTTGTTTAGAATTCTGTTAAAAATTAAATTATAATATGTGTTTCAGACAAGAAAAATGCATAGGGGCATATCATACAGTTATCCTAGTAACAAAAATTCTTTATAATTTAATTATTTCATCTAAAACATATTTTTATTGCTATTATACATTTTTCTATATACTTTGTCATGAATTGATTATAAACAAAATTTTTGGTTGGATTTTAAAGATTTTTTGTATAATAATAATTTTTGTGATTTATATATCTATTATGAACATAATTCTTTAAATTATTTTGTGTAATATTATTTATTTAGAATTCTGTTAAAAATGAATCATAACATATGTTTGGTTATAACAATGCATAATGACACAACATGTAAATATTGTTGTAACAAAAGTTCATTTTCAAAAACAAAATCTGAGAAGTTTTGTGCTGGTCACACATCAGCAAAATGGCATCAACATAATATTTTATAAAAACGAGGTTAGTTTCTAAATATATTCCTCAATTAATATATAAAAGATGTTTGGGCCTCCACTAATTTTATGAAAATTGACATCTTTTGAATCCTAAAATCTAAAATAACTATTCAAAACTAATATTATACTGAATTAAATAATCAGAAACTAATGGAAATAAGAATTATATATATATATATATATATATATGATGTTGAATTTTTTTCTAACATATGTCAGTGATGCACAATTATAAATCACAGAATAGTTTTCTTGATCTATAGTATCCACATTCTCAACTAATTTTTCTTTTAGGTGTTTCTATATATTTTATAAAACAATTTTGGGCCTCCACGATACATCAAATTAAAAGCAAGTAAAAAAACTTTATCTATAAATCACAAAACTAAATATTTCCAACAAAATTTAAAATTCAGAATCAACACTACAATAACTCATAAGTCTCTCCATGGCTTGACACATCAGCATTTTCAAGCTTTTAGGAGATGACACTTCAGCAAAAAAAAACACCAATAAAAACATTTCAATAATACAAGTCATTAATATATTTTAACTTTTAAATTTAAACCCATTAAAAACCCAAATATGTTTTATTGTTAATTTTAGTTTTATTTTTTTGTCAAGTCCGAGTCCAAATAATAAATAACAACAAATAAAAAAAATTGTTTTATTTTGTTGCCAAACCCAAATAATAAATAACAACAAATAATAAAATTAAATATTTGTTTTATATTTTTACCAAATCGAAACTCAAATAATAAATAACAGCAAAAAAATTAAAATTTCTACCTATGTGTTTGCTTGATAGATATGTATATGATTGAAGAAAGTGTAGACTCATCATCAATTATGGTTCCATAACAACAATGCAAAAAACGTTATGTTATAAGAAGCTCACACATCAGCAAAAATTTGAACCAATAAAAACATAACAATAATACATATTATTAACACACTAATAAAATCAATTTACTATTTTGCTGACCCATTAAAAAGCTCAAAATTTACAAAAAAAAATGGAAGGCGAAAGCAAATTAGGAGAAACTCAGACCACGACAGCTTGGAGATTCGCATTTCCACTGGTTACCGAGAACAAATTATCTTGGATTTGGCGGAAATAGAGAATTTCTTGGTTTTGGTAGAAAAATGTGATTTTCAGTTTTGATAGAAAAACATAGTTTCTCGGTTATGGCGGAAAAAAACGAATTCTCGGGTTTGGAAGAAAAATATGAATTTTTGGTTTTGATGAGAAATAAAAAATTTGATTTTGACGAGAAAACGCGAGGGAAATGCAACTTTTCAATTTTGACGAAAAATACGATTTCTCGGTTTTGATAGAAAATGCAATTTTCGGCTTTTGATGGATAATGTAATTTCTTGATTTTTGCGGAAAATTGTAATTTGACAATTTTGGCAGAAAATACAATTTTTCGGGTTGATAGAAAAGCAAAATTTCTCGATTTTAGCGGGAATAAACAGTTTCTTGGTTTTGATGGGAAATGCAAATTTTTAATTTTTGACATATAATTTGATTTTTTGGTTTTCGAGGGAAAATATGATTTCTTAGTTTTTGCGGGAAATGCAATTTCTCATGATATAATACAATTTTTGGTTTTCGCTGAAAATTGTAGTTTATCGGTTTTGGTAGGAAGACGTGATTCTTGATTTGATGAGAAAAATAATTTTTTCTTGTTTTGGTGGGAATAGACGATTTTTGCAGAAAAATATCTTTTTGGTTTTGACGGGAAAATACTATTTTTTTTGTTTTTGCAGGAAGATGAATTTTTTTGGCTTTAGTGAAAAAACTTGATTTCTCTGTTTTGACAGGAAAACACAGGTTCTAGCAGGAAAATGTGATTTTTTGGTTTTTGAGGGAAAATGTAATTTCTTTGTTTTGGTAGGAAAATGAAATTTCAGGTTTGACGAGAAAATAAATTTTTTTGGTTTTGGAGTGAATAGGCGATTTCTCAGTTTTGTGAGAAAATATTTTTTTTTGTTTTGTCGGAAAATGCAATTTCTCGGTTTTTGTAAAATGATAAAATTTCTCTGTGCTAATTTTCAAAGTTACAATATGTTTATAGTAATCAAAATTGAATTATTTAACTTCAACTAAATTGATATTTCAACAGTTCAAATAGAACTTTCTATTTAGTTATAAAGTAAAATTAATGATTTTGATATGAATGTTATTGATTATAGTTTGGTAGTTTTAGAAACATATGTCTATAATAAATATTTGATAAACAAATAAATTTTATAGTTTAAAATAATCATATTAATTAATATTTTTTCAAATGGCAATTTGCTTTATATAATTTCAAAAGAGGATCAAGTAGCAATTTAGTAGAGAAAATAAATTATATTTACCATTAGCATGAAGATACTTAAAAATGTATTGTTTTATTCTTACATATACATTTATTGATAGTTAACTAAACAAATTTGATAGTAGATTACAATTTTAAAAAATTAAAAATTAATGATATATAATGTTTATTCAGATTTAAAACATATAAATACATAACTTAAGCTAATAAAAATAAATATAATACTCATTTACATTATAGAAATAATTTTATTATATTAAAAATATATACAAATATAGAAAAAATATTCTGTAGCGTAGCGCGGGTAAATACCTAGTGCTAACAATAACAAGAATCAAAGACAATTAGAAACAGAGTTTGAAAACCAGTGAATATAAAAGATAATAAAAGAATTTACAGAGAAAATTTCTCCAACTTAAAAAAACATGACGCTTGGAAATATATATGCACTAAACTAAACTAAAGAGATCTTAAAAAAAACATTTCATAGAAACGGGGAATAATAATAGAACAGGAGGAGAATAGTGTGGCTACGGAAGGGTGCAAAAGCTGGGACCAGCATGAAAGCAAGTGGCCACTGTTTTTATTTGGAAATTAAAGTTTTCTGATATATTTCAGGTTTAGTTAGGGATGAGCCAAATTGTTCATTTTTTAGATTGGACAACCGATTAGACATTAGGGTTTGTTAGAATTCATCTCTTTTAGTTAGATAGAGAATGCCAAACATCTGAAAAGTGGGAGACTATTATCCGCGTCGCGTAACCCAATTCGTATGTATATATTTTCATTTTTATACTTTTTAATCGCTCGATGACAGTTTAAACCTTTTGATAAGTTTGACTGGAATCTTTTAATCTCATATATAGATGTTATATTGTTCTCTATTTCAAATATAAGGTACATCATGCAGTAGTAGTTGACACAGATTTTTCGGCAATATCTGTTCTGTTTTAAATGTTTTTGGTAATTATGTAACATTAATATTATTGTCTGAGAGCAAATTTTAAGATGCTATGTGGTGGTGTGTAATTCGTTGGAGGATTGGAGTTGTGCCTCCGAGTTTCGTCCTCTGGAGGAAGAAAAGCGGTAAGTCGTCATTCTGGGATGGAAGCTTCTTATCCTAGGGGAATGGGGTGAACGCTGCGCTCAATCCTGTTAACACTTAAATAAACGTCAGGCGAGCCTCCGGGAGGATCGAAAGAGGATTTCTCTCCCGAAGGTTCTCCGACGCCCAAGTCAATGGACATCTTACCGGGAATAAGTACTCGAGAGGAGAATTTACTACGGGTTAATGTGAGAAGTCTCGTCTGAGGATCGATGTTTCTATCTGCTTTCGAGTGTTTCAAAGGGGCTTCTACACAACGGAGGGAAATCGAAGCGAATATGAAGGCGGGTTACGGGTTAGGAATGACTTAACCTGATCGCATTCACCCGAGAAGAACATGAAGTTCACTCATGATCCTGCTGCTTGGCTGGATCGACTATCTTAGATATGAGCAAATGCCTCCTCTTTCAGAGTGATTCTCTCCCTTCTCCTTTTTTTGATCTATGTGGTGGTCTCTCCTTACTTATACTCACGGGCTATTCGTCATGTCCCTTCCATGCGGCACGACAAGGGAGCAGGTGAGGGTAATGATTCTGGCGTGTTTGGGGAAGTTTGCCAACTGCCTTGGAATAGTACGTGGGAATGGGTCAGCTGAGCTAGAGTGGCGTGTGTTAGCGTCCGGTGCAGTCTAGGTCCATGTGTCGAGTTCTCTTTCGACCCGGTAAAATGAGTCCCAACAGTTGCCCCCCGACTTCTTGGCTGATCTGAGGATGGGTCGGGAAGTCGAATCCTCCATGGCTCCCTGTAAAACGAGCATGATTTATCCGATTCCCTTGGTTTTGTGCCGCTTAAGGGCTGGATTGACGCGGCGACCATGCCATGTATCGCAAGGGGTACAGTACTAGTAGAGGCGACACTGCATCACGATCCATGACGACTACATCTTATACGGCTTCTGAGGCAGTCTTCCTTGGATGGTGGTCAACTTCTGCCGGTTCGTCGGGAACTACCCCAGCCAGCTCCACCCTTCCGCGTGGAGACTCCTCTGTGCCTACCATGTCCTCTCGGACCTGTCTGGAGTCCGCGTCTGCGGCTCCACGGTACTGCTGTCCTACCAGTTTCGGAAGCTGACCGCCGACGCTTTCCGCTACACCCTTCATACCAGGGACAGGTGCATTGCCCCCATCCTTGGCGACCGCTCTGGGAGCCGCGACTTGCAGGAGCAGTATATCTTCTGGAGAGTGTCACCGGAGGTCAATGTCCAGCTCACCTGGATGCCGAGGTGTACGATTCTTCTATTACCGCTATCTTTTTCTTTTGAGTTTAGTCCACTGACCATTCTCTCATCATCGTCTTGCTTTTTTCAGACTCTGCGACGCCGGCGGCCTCTGAAGGGATCGATCTGCACCGCCTGCTTGGGATACCCAAACGGTTCCGGTAGTTTGACTTCCTTCTCTCTCCGCCGAGCATCGGGGCGAGCTTGCTTATCCTTCCGTCCGGTGTGGCCCCGGACACCTCAGGTAGTGATTCTGACTCTTCTGCTCCTGGTCCTGTGCTGGTTCCATGATTCTCACCGGCAGATCCTATCTTGGCAGGTTCTTGGAATCGGATCAAGGAGATCTGGGATCTCTACGCCCCCGATGGTCGCCTGCCCCCAGCCGCGCTGGAGGCCTCGAGTTGACTCTCCCAAGGGGAAGTTTTATCTTGGCTTTTGCGCCGACAGCGCCTCATCGGGTCTCATGTGGTGAGGGCGACATGGTCCCCATGTCCCTTTTCTGCTCTCCCCACTCGCTACTCCTAGGAGTCGGCCTCAACTGCCAGCAGCGGGGCTCCTGGAGATTCCGACGCTCCGGAGTACCTGGGGACCGTCGAGAGGTCCAGAGCCGCACGAACCGCTACTCCGGTCCCTGCTCTTCCGGGCTCGCCGAAGGCGATGAGCGTTTCTTCGGAATCGGAGCCGATGTTCGTGTCTCTTCGTCCGACCGCTTGCTCAACCTGCGAGCTCACCGGTTGGCGGCTGACCGCCTCAGAGCTTACCCAGTCGCTGGACCCGGTAAGCTACTTTCTCGGGATGTCTTCCCTTGCTTTTCCAGTCTTCAAATTTGTTTTACCGGTTTCTTTACCTTCTGACAGAGCCAGCGCTCGCTTGAGAAGTTAGAGCACGAGCTTCACGCGGGCGAACATCATGAGCGCGGCCTTGCCGATAGGACTTAACCGGACTTAACCGAACCTCAAGTGATAGAAGTGCCGACCGGAGCTATAACTAGAGAAAGAGAAAGGGTGCTACAAGACAAGTATAATCTGGCCATTATGTTAGCCGCCCAACAAGCTGATTATCAAGAGGAGTTTCAAGGTTGCAAAAGCCCATTCAGAGCTACAAAAGAATTACCAGAAGAATGGCCCTTATTTCCTAAGACAAGTCTTTACAATCTTTTTGAAGTTAAAAGCCAAGCCCAATAACAAAACCAAAGCATTCTCGCCACAGTCAAAACATAGTTACAAAGACTTACTATGCACCTAGACACCAAATCCCACGAGCTACCAAAGAAGATAAGTATTTTGTCATTCTTTCAATTATATTTTGACTAATAAAACTTTGTTTTTGTTTTAATGATAATGTAGCGTAAACTTAGCATAATTTTCTTTCTCATTCATTGTAATTTTCCTAATGAACTTTTGTATTTTATTTTCTTTCTTTCTTTGGCTGAAGAACCAGTTTATAAGCTTCCACATGCAGCTTGTAATGGTTACTTTTTGATTTTTCTAATAAAATACCTGAATTTTCTTCACTAAGATTATATTTAAATCTTGTGTTTATTCTCATGTTTTGTTGAGACTAGTACCTCCAAAAAATATAGAGAAGTTGCGTGTTGTATCAAGGAGTTTCCATTGCCTTTGTCGATCGACACCAATCGTGGATACGATAAAGTCGCGTATTTCAGCACTTTTGAAGAAAAAGAAACTTACCCAGAAGTTCACTTATTTACAGTTTTGCTCCAAAACGTGTTTGAGCTTTATAAATAAGATTTTTATGGTCATTGTTTAGACCTAAGCTTTATTTTTACAGAGATATTTTTAGAGAGTTTTTCGAGAGATAAATCATTCTTATTTAAAGAAGATTTTGAACTCCTTTATTTTTTTATTGATTTTTTTTATGCTTTCTATTCGAATTATGATTTGTGTTTCATTGATCATGTCTGAGTAGTTTGCTTGTTAGGTTTAGGGTCTTTCAAAGGTGATGATGAATTGCTAGGTTGAATTGAATTGTTAGGATAAAATCATTAGAGTTCTTCATCTGGATTTGTGTTTGTTGCTTATTCTCGCTTCGTGATCTAGAATCTGATCTTAGGTTGATTAATAGATGCGGAAATATTATTAATCACCAGAACTAATCTTAGATGAGCAAAATTCCTATCTGCAAAAGAATTTTGTTTAGGATTTTGTGAACAATTGAACCTGTTTTTAATGCTTGTTTGAATTTATAGGATTTGCAAAGGAATTTGGGATTCTAGAATTTAGACATAGATAATCTCTGCAACGGAAATTGATTGATTTTATATTAGTGTTTCAAGTTCAAGAACAATGCTTAATAAACTCCTAACATTCTGTCTAGATTTTCAATTCGGATTCACCTTCAAATTTTCCAAAGCCTAACGTTTCTCTCTTTGATTTTAAACCTTCTCACAATCGATTTGCTGCTTTCTTTTCATTACTTGCATTACATTCATTTAGTTTTGCCTAGCTTGATTTGAACCTGAAATTTATTGTGCAACAATCTAAGTCTTTGTGGATTCGACCCTTAAGTACTACATTGATCTCTTAATTGGAGAGAGTAGCTCTAAGGATAATTTGAGCATATCAAATTTTGGCGCCGTTGCCGGGGACTTAATAGTTGCCTATAGATTTTAGTTTTAGAATACTGTCTAAGTTTTTATTTTTGTTACTAATATTTTCTTGTCTGTTTCAGGTGCATGCCTAATCGCATCACCAGAAGCAACAAGGAAACAGAGCTGGCTGACTTGGACAACCAAACACTAGCACGCTTAGAGCGAAAAAACAGGAAAGCAAACAAACCTGTTAAAATGGTTGCTCCATTGGTGCTGATTCCAGGTGAAGATGGTCTGCTGTATGATACAGAGGGTAACAGGCGAAATGAAGATGGACAAAGACTTGCTGAAGATGGGACTGTGATAGTCGAGCAAGCAGTGTTACCAGTGCAGAATCAGCAGCGTGCAATCGCAGGAAATGGCGCAGGAAACGCTACTGGGCGTTTTGTTCAGCGCATTCTGGAAGATTACAACAGACCATACCAGTTTTATGCCAACAGAGCTGCAATCCGCCCTCCTGCATTCCAGAGAAACGATTTTGAGCTGAAGCCTGCCTACTACCAGCTTGTGGGTCATTATCCTTTTCATGGCCTTCCACATGAGCATCACATGAACCACATAGAAAGGTTTGAGGATTTGGCAACCAGCATTAATGCTAATGGAGTCAGCAATGATTTCCTATTCTGCAAGTTGTTCATAAACTCTCTTGGTGGAGATGCAGCTCATTGGCTGAAACAGCTAGAGCCTGGTTCTTTGACCACTTGGGAGGATACCAAAAATGCTTTTCTCAACAACTTTTATGATGATGCAAGATCAGAGGATTTGAGGACGAAAAATATTTCTTTCTCTCAAGGTCATACTGAAGCTTTCAAGACAGCATGGCTAAGGTTCAAGCTAATCAGAGAGACTGCGAACAGCATGGCTACAATAAGGTGCAGTTGTTGGGTATCTTCTTCAGAGGCATTGATTAGAGGTACCAGATGGCTTTGGATGCTGCAAGCAATGGGAATTTCAACACTAGAATCCCAGCAGATGCAATCACAATGATTGAAAACTTGGCATCTAGCAATAGTACCAAGAATGCAGATTTTGAGAGACAGAAGATGGCTAGGAATACAGGGAACAATAAGTTTGCTGCTGAGATGAAGGCTAAGCTAGACTCTGTTCATAACCTTTTAGTGGAGAAGAAGTCTGTTCAGTATGCTGCTGAAGTGGAGCAATTCGAACCAGCTGAGGAATAAGCTGTTAACTTCATCAATGGAGCTGGTTTTCAAGGTCAAAGGTTTAGCAATCAGCAAGGATTTGGTTCCTCTTACCAGAAGCCTTTTCAGAGCAACAATTTCACTATGAACTATGGCTGCTCTTCTTATCAGTCACCACCTGCACCATCAGCTTCAAATAAGATGGAAGCCATGCTTGAACAGCTGTTAAAGGGTCAGCAGAAGATCACTGTAGACTTCAATGGGAAGATTGATGCCTTGTACACTCATTTGAATGAGAAATTTGAGTCTTTGAACACCCATGTCAGGAAATTAAAATCTCAAGTTGCCCAAACTGCTGAATCTATCAAGAGACAAGAAGGTTTTCTTCTTGGAAAGACTGATACCAACCCCATGCGTCATGTCAATGCTATCATGGTGAGAAGTGCAGAGAATTTCGTGGGACTTGAAGAGTTTGAAAAAAGACGACATTGCTATTTCAGAGGCAGTGTCGATCGACACCAAGGAAGGGTGTCCCTGAGGACGAGCAAGTCTGCGGAGGAGCATGCCAAGAAAAGGGGATTCAAAGGAGATTATAGATACGACAGAGGAGAAGAATTATTCGGTTGGTGCGCGGGCGGGGAATCAAGTAATCAAGCAAGAAAGAAATCAAGCAATCAAGCAAGCAAGAAACCAAAGCAAACAGGCAAGCAAGAAATCAGGCAATCAAGCAAGCAAGATATCAGAAATCAAGCAAGCAAGAAATCAGGCAATCAAGTAAGCAAGAAAGACCTTAGCGGTCGGGATCATGTTAGGGGCGGTCATGTTTCAACCACGGTCATGGGTACCGTAAATCCCGTCGCAGGGCCTGTTGCCAGGACAGTTACGTTCGATCAAGGGGGACGGCTGCTTTACACCCCATCCCTGGAGTCTACTTCTCCCAATGGGTTACGATTTTCATGTAGGCCGTGAAATTACCGTCGCGACTGTTTATCAATTGATCTTCAGAAGACCTTTGGTGAGGTCGGCGATCTCCCTATGATTGTTCCCGCATAAATCTTTGGAGTCTGGCGAGTGCGATCACTTCCCTTAGCGTGCGCTGCTTCCTCGAGAGCCATCAGTCACCTTTCCTACGGTAGCGGGCTCCTTTTCTCTCTCCGCATTAAATGCGCGTCACTTCCCACGCACGGCTCGAGAGACTGATAATTATTAGTTCTCCACAAATTTTTTCTTTCCCCGACTGACGCGATTCCTCTCGCGTGCCTCTTTGATTTCTTTCTTCTTCTATAAAACTGGGAAACTCGCTGTTCTGCGGATTTATTCCATTTTCGGAGGAAACCCTAGAACATTCTTTTCGGCTTCGAGTTCGTCATCCGGCTTCGAGTTCATCATCCGACAAATGGCATGCTCGCTATTCCTGGGCCGATGGTGAAGTCCAGGATACTGCCGGGATGTCCTCGGAACCTGTCCACGCCGACTTCTGGTAGGTTGGGGGCGAGGCCGAGGAGATCGCCAGAGTGCATTCGGCGTCCAACCCTGCAACCCTGGATGACAAACTCTTTAGGCCAGAGGTAGTGCTGCCATGTTTGTAGTGCCCTCACCAAGGCATATAACTCCTTATCGTACGTTGGGTAGTTGAGCATTGCACCACCGAGTTTCTCACTGAAGTAAGCTATTGGTTGCTTCTCTTGCATCAAAACTGCTCCAATTCCTATCCATGATGCATCACACTCAATCTCAAAAGTTTTTTAAAAATCAGGTAAAATGAGGACAGGGGCGTGAGTAAGCTTCTCTTTTAGGCTTTGAAAAGCCTCCTCTTGAGCCGCTTCCCACTTAAACCCAACGTTCTTCTTGATGATTTCGGTGAGTGGAGCTGCAAGTGTGCTGAAGTCCTTCACAAATCTTCTATAGAATCCGGCCAACCCATGGAAGCTTCTCACCTCTCCCACGGTCTTGGGACTTGGCCAGTCACGGATGGCCTTCACCTTCTCCTCATCCCCTTTGACTCCTTCTGAACTCACTATAAAACCAAGAAAAACAAGACTAGAAGTGCAAAAAGTACACTTCTTAAGATTAGCGTATATTTTTTTATTTTCTGAGCAAATCAAGTACTAATCTAATGTGTTCTACATGCTCTTCTAGTCCTTTGCTGTAAACAAGAATATCATCAAAATAAACTACCACAAAGATGCCTATATATGCCCTAAGAACGTGATTCATCAAACATATAAAAGTGCTAGGAGAATTAGTTAATCCGAATGGCATAACCAGCCATTCATATAAACCATGCCTGGTTTTGAATGCGGTTTTCCATTCATCCCCTTCTTTCATCCTTATCTGATGGTTACCACTCTTTAAATCAATTTTAGAAAAAAAGTTAGAACCATGCAATTCATCTAACATGTCATCTAGTCTAGGAATGGGATGGCGATACTTCACCGTGATATTGTTGATTGCACGGCAGTCAACACACATCCTCGAGCTACCGTCTTTCTTTGGAACTAGAAGTACTGGAACCGTACAAGTGCTCATGCTTTCACGGATATGTCCCTTGGCCATCAGTTCATCCACCTGTTTCTGTAGTTCTTTGGTCTCCACGGGGTTGGTACGGTATGGGACGGTTTGGCAAAGAAGCCCCCGGAGTGAAATCTATTTGGTGTTCAATACCACGGATGAGAGGTAGTCCAGTGGGAGTTTCAGTAGGAAACACATCCTCATATTCCTGCAAAAGAGCTTGCATTTCACTCGGATATACCGGTGTAAGGTCAGAAATGGTGGTTAGTGTTTCTTTAAAAATAAACAAAAGCATATGAGACTTAGAGTGAAAAGCTTTCTTAACCTCTCCGGCTTTAGCAAAGAAGTTTAAATGTTTGGTTGACCTTAGAGTTTGTTTCTGATCAGTGTAGACTTCTTGAGGGGTCATGGGAATCCAAACATTTTTCTTACTCTTAAACTCAAAAGAATTGTCGGTTTGAGAAGCCATCATGCAGCACACGTCGGTCAGATTGCCACGGCCTGCCTAGAAGAATGTGGCTTGCTTCCATATGCAACACATCACACAATATCTCATCTTTGTACTCTCCAATGGCCAAAGGAACCAAAACTTGCTCAGTAACCTTCATCTCTCCTTTCTCATTCAACCAATGCAGCTTATAAGGACTCGGGTGAGGTGTTACTTGTAGTCCCAACTTTTTGACCATGATATCACTCGCAACATTAGCACAACTCCCGCCGTCTATGATCAGACTACAAAATTTCCCATGCACCAAGCATCATGTGTGGAAAAGATTTTCACGCTGGTCTTGTTCCTCTGGTTTGCTTTGCAAAGTTAATGTCCTCCTAGCTACGAGTAACTCTCCCTGAACTGGCACCAACTCGTGCTCTTCCTCAGATTTTTCTGACTGACCATCCTCTGATTCCATGTCGCCGTTGTCAAGCAGGATCATCACACGTTTGTTGATACACTCGTTGGCATAGTGTCCACGGCCTTGGCATTTGAAGCACTTTACATCACGGGCCTTAGTACTGACTTCCTTAGGTTTCCCTTGCTGAGGTGTTGCTTCGGACCTTTGGATGAACGGTTTGTTTTCCTTCGGGTGATTCTTATCGTCCTGCGGGTAGGCTGACCGGTACGTATTCCTGTCGTCCCGCGGATAAACTGCTCGGCTGTTTGGTCCGGTACCAGAACCCGAACGGTACGACCCCTTTCTCTTAACTTGCTGCTCAAACAACACTGCTTTATGAAGCATTTTCTCCAGGTTGACATAGTGTTGTGTCTCTAGGTGGTCCTGAATCTCGCGGTTAGGACCTCCAAGGAACCTAGCCATTGTAGCCTCTCTATCCTCCAAGATATCCGCCTTAAGCATGAGTGTCTCCATCTCTTGAAAATATTCTTCCACAGAACGGTTGCCTTGCGTCAATCTCCGAAGCCTCTGATGTAGCTCGCGGTGGTAATGGCTCGGAACAAATTGTTTCCTCATCAAGTTTCCCATCTCGTTCCATGTGGTAACCGAATATTCTTGGTTTCTCCTTCTGGTCGTGACGAGCTGATCCCACCAGCTTAAGGCATAGTCATAGAACTCTGTGGCCGCCACTTTAACACGGTTCTCCTTAGTGTAATGCTGAACGTTGAATACCAACTCTATCTTTTTTTCCCAGTCAAGATAGACATCCAAATCACACTTGTCGTGAAAGGAGGGAATCTTCAATTTTAGACCGACCAAGTTGTCTTGCACATGTTTTATGCCTTGTCTAGAAATTCTACGGCCACTTCTAGAAGAGCTACTGCTTTTGTAGTACTGGTCATTATGATGTCCACTAGCCTGTCCTTCTCGCTCTTCTTCTCTTGCGGTTTCTTTGCCTTGACATCTCTGAGCCATTTCTCTCTGTTCATACTCTTGTCTGATTTTGTCTACCTCTGTTTGTAACATTTTTTTCATCTCGGCTGTGAGAGCTTCGACCAAAATCCTCTGAGCACGCACGGCTGAGGGTTCCGGATCATCCTCTCCGGCCATCGTTCCTGAAAAGATAAATCTACTCGCAGTAAGTAGTTCTTTGATAGATTAGAATTTATAAAAATTCTAAACTGTTTTAAAAAATATTTTGCGAAATACTAAAAACCAAATCCGTGATGAACAAAATTTTTAAAATTATTTTCGAGAGTAGATGAAGAGACAAAAATTCAATCGATCAAAATAATGAAAAACCGATCGGATCAGAACACTTAGCTTTGAAGGCTTGCTCTGATACCACTTGATATGATCTCTCTTATGATCTTGACCTTTCAAAGTAAGTGGTGAATGTGCTGATCCTTGGCGATGGGTTGTTTTGAACGTTGTGATGAGAATTGAACCGTTTGTGATGGAAAAGGGGGGAAGAGTGAAGATGGAATGCAGCAAGAGTTGCGGATGGCTCTTGATACAAACTACTAGAACACAAAGGATATGACACACCTATGATTCTAAGTAGGATTTCTCGAGGATATGACGCACCAAGAGAGATGATCTATTTTGCAAAGGAAATTTTATTGAAAAGATTGATGAAACCCAAATACAACTAAACACACGGTTTTAAGGAGAGAAGAGAGAGGAAGGAGAACAGACAACAAGAGAGCAATAAGTTAGTCTTGGGACAAATCCCCTTGACTAACCATGCATGACTCGGTTCAAAATCACACAAACTACAAGAATAAGAAACAACTAAAAACAAGAAAATGAACCTAGACACTTCCAAGCCACGAATGGTTGAAAGAAGTGGGCTTGGATAAATGACAAGTTAATGGGCAATGATGTTGTAGAAACACTTGCCTCTTTAAAAACTTTAGTGAGAAAACTCAATGGGACAAAACTCACTAAGGAAAAAAGAGCACAAAATATTTCTACAAACCCATTAACTAGTCATCGGCTATTATGCATACCAAAGCAGTATGTATAGCCTCTTTATTATATACTTCATGAATGGACCGACTAAGAAACACTTCTAACGCATTATGAAATGCCTTAGTCTTTGAGCGGGTCATGGGACCTTCTTGAACCTCCAGAACGTCTTCAGCTTCCTGCTTGCTTAGATCTTGGTCTTCCTCAGCCGTAAGCTCACCAATGTCTTCCATGATCATATCAAGTTGTGTGTTTCCATTGCTTTTGTGGTACACATCAATTCCACCGGTTCTGATATTATTCATCTTGCTCGACCACCGGTCATACTATCCGAGTATCTCGACCATACGACCACACTCTCGTCTCGCTCGACCACCCGGTTCATTCAGTCCCTACCATGGACTGACGACCAGTCCACTCGACCCATTTGCTCGACCATTGCTTTGTGTCCTGAGTATCTCGGCCTCAATAGCAACCCGCTTCCACCGTTCACCAACCATCCTAGACTGATCATTCCACGCTCGTATCAGAGGATGTACTAGCCGGCCTTAACCTCGAGCTTGTATCAACGCGGCCGAACATCGTGAGCAAGGCCTTGCAAAGAGGGCTAGCGAGTTTCAGGCCAAATTCCTGGTGACCCGGGATCAACTCACCGAAGCCCATACTTCCGCACGGGGGGGGATCTTAGTGCGAAGATGGAACGCCTGTCCTTGGTGCTCGCAAAAAGCCAGCGGGATCTGGAAGCCCACAACTCAGAAGTGGAAACGCTCCACCAAACCCTCACGGTGTACCGAGGGTTCGCTCCAGGGGCCAAGGTGGACTTGGCACTAATGGCGCCTGAGGCTTTCTCGACGAGCCAAATCACGATCTGCGTGCTCAAGCGGGAGCTCGAGGAAGAATGGCAACGCGGCAGGCCGCAGAGGCCATATGCTTCGGGGGTGCCTGTAGACGCTGGAGGTGCAGGCCCTTCTTCACATGCGGGACCTTCACGTCCGCCGGGTTTTTAAATTATCTCTTTCTTTCGAAGACTCGTTCTCTTTGTAAATTTCATATTCGAGCCTGAATCGGTGGCCGCTTTAGCATGTTTCTTCTCTTTAAAAATGCACTTCATTTTATTACGCATATCTTCGTCACTTGCACGTTCCTTTCGCGTTTTACTCTGCCTTGCAGATCCGAAGTCTCGGTTTCAGGGCTAATACGCGTAATGGTCCCAAAGCTTCGAAACGGTTGAGCAGAACCGTAGCCTGCTCGACCCGCATACTTTTGCGAAACCAACTTCGAGTGCTTCGCTTCTCTCGTGGAACGTTCGCTGGTGATGTCCCCTCCTTCTAACGCCAACTGTTCGGGAGAAAATTTCGGGATGCCACATGGGGGTGTGTGATTCGGCGGGGGGTTGGAGCTGTGCCTCCAAATTTCGTCCTCTGGAGGAAAAGGCGGCTAGTCGTCGTTCTAGGATGGAAGCTTTTTATCTCGGGGCGATGGGCTGAACGCTGCGCTCAATCCTGTTAACACTTAAACACAGGTCAGGCGAGCCTCTGGGAGGACCGAAAGAGAGTTTCCCTCCCGAAGTTTCTACCGGGAACAGGTACTCGAGAGGAGAATTTCCTACGGGTTAATGTGAGAAGTCTCGTCCGAGGATCGAGGTTTCTATCTGCTTTCAGGTGTTTCAAAGGGGTTTCTACATAGTAAAGGGAAAATGAAGCGAATATGAAGGCGGGTTCCGGGTTAGGAATGACTTAACCTGGTCGACATTCACCCGGAAAGAACATGAAGTTTACCCGTGATCCTGCTGCTCGGCTGGATCGACTATCTTAGATATGAGCATACGCTTCCTCTTTCAGAGGGATTCTGTGGTAACCCAACCCGGTAAACCGTACTGCGGCTGTGTCTCACTACATCCTCTAAGTTTGTTTCTATACTTAGCCATATTTTTAAACTTTTTCTTCATTCTTATTATTTCTTATCAATACACAGCGGAATATAAAGCAACTCATTTTATTTATTTAACTTTCATAAAACACTTAAACAGGATTCGGGGATAACTTAAACAAATCACAATGGTTCGCTAATGACTACAAACGATCATCTAACAACCTAAATAGTCAAACACCAAAGCTATAAGACAAAGCACAACGTCTCAAACATAAATAAAACCCAGTCCCGATCCATCCATATCCATCACTGCCGTCTGGTCTTGCCCCTTTACTGCTTACTACCTACACACTCAAGATGAGAGGCATACGTATTTCATAAATACTTAGTGAGTACGGTCATCCCGTAACACCTGGTCAGTACCAAACACGAAATCATACTTTTGGATTCAACATTGAACACAATCAATTCGCAATAGACATATTAATATCAAACGGTCATGATCATCTAACTTAACCAACCAAGTTCAATCCCTTTTTAAGACCCATATCTACTTCAGCGAGAATCCCACATCCCCTAAGCTAGTACATGATCCGGATTACCCTGAGGTTAGCTAAACATCATATATGCCACGGTAAACACCACAATATATCATAACATAGGAATTGCTTATCAGTTCTAACCACATAACATGAAAATCACACAATCAACATGCAAACATTCAACCCTAGCAATCCTACGGTCCTAGACACCAACCACAGTCACCCACTCACCTTAGACAAGGCTGGAAACAGATTGGTCAAAAGAAATCCCGATGAAGGCCACACCAAAACGAAGTATCCGATCTCCTTAAGAATCTCTCGGATGTCCGTACGATCTGATCCTTATCCCCTCAGCTATCTCTCGATCCGTTCACCTTTCTTCGAGCCAAACTCTGTTTTCCCTCGAAAAACCCACAAAATAAAGCTATTAGCTCGAGGTTATCCGATGAAAACTTAACACTTAGGGAAATATTTGATTGCTTACCAATTTATCTCGACTATGGTCGGATCTGCTCGGCGATAACCTGATCTCTCTCGGATGTTCTCGGGATAAACTTCTTTTCTTAGGGTTTTCTCTCGACTATTCTCTTTCTTTGCTTTATTGCTCTCGAATAAACACAACTCTCCCGAGAAAAGTCTCAAAATCCCTTATAAACTGGCAAAAACCTAGATAACCCGAACTTATCCGACATTTTCCTGGTTCCAGTAAGTTTTATCCTGGTTTGATTCGATTCTCTCGGCTATCTCCTGTACCGGCTCGACCATTCCTTCGATAAACCCCAAAATAGCCGACCAAACACTTGACCCACGGCTCAAATCCCTTCCCACTCGGATAAACCGCCCTTATCCGAGGTGTTTTCCATTTTTCACCCGGATATTCATATTTCTCTCGGATAACTCGTCCCATCTCGGTTAATCCTCTATTTCTCTCGGAGGTTTCCCTTTCTCCCTCGGAGACAGTCCACTGACACTCGAACTAACCTCCCAGACTCTCAGATAAATCCCACTACATCGGGATAAATCTCATTTCCCACGGACTGGACCCTGTTTTCCCTTGGATATGGTCCATCCGGCTCAGCTATCCGGCTCGACCACTGCTGGCCCCATTACACTACGCTCCCCCACTTGTGTCCAACACAATGGTGTTCTGCACGGCCTGCCATACAACGCCTCATACAGAGACATCACAATGCTCCTTTGGTAACTATTGTTGTATGCAAATTCAGTCAACGGCAAGTAGTCTTCCCAACTACCGCCCCAGTCCAGTACACACGCTTTCAACATATCCTCCAATGTCCTGATCGTCTGTTCTGATTGCCTATCAGTCTGAGGATGATACGCTGTACTCATATGCAACCGCGTTCCACACGCTTCCTGGAATTCTTTCCAGAACCTTGAAGTAAACTTCGGATCACGATCTGAGATGATACTCACTGGCACTCTATGCAACCTTACGATCTGATCAATGTACATTTCCACCAACTTTGGTACTCCATCAGTCTTTTTCATTGCTAAAAAGTGAGCAGACTTGGTCAAACGATCCACAATGACCCATATCCCGTCATGCAACTTCTTAGTCTTAGGTAATCCCAGTACAAAATCCATGGTGATCATGTCCCATTTCCATTCCGGCATTGGCAACGTTTGCAATAATCCACTCAGAAACTGATGCTCTGTCTTAACCAATTGGCACGTCTCACATCCGGCTACCCACTTAGCCACATCACGTTTCATGCCAACCCAATGATAGTACCGTTTCAAATCCTGATACATCTTGGTCATTCCCGGATGAACAGAAAACCTTGACTGATGTGCCTCCTTCAGGATTTCATCCCTTAACTCCTTCACATCTGGAACAAAGACCCGTCCGTTCACAACACTGTTCCCATTGTTTGAAGTCTGATATTCTGTCTTATCATTCTGTGACACCTTTTTCAGATTCTCGTACTGCTCCTGAGCATTCCGAATCCTAGTCAACAAGTCAGCTCTATCCGCAGCTTCCAGACCCAACGGTTCAACCCCTTCTGTTACTGCATTCAGCTGCAATGTCCTTAGCATGTTCACAATGCTTCCTACATTCTGTTCAGATGATACGCTAGCCCTTCTCCTACTCAACGCATCCGCCACCAAGTTGGCCTTTCCTGGATGGTATGCTATCTCCAAGTCATAGTCCGCTACTAACTCCATCCATCTACGCTGTCTCAAGTTCAAATCCGGTTGAGTAAAGATGTACTTTAAACTCTTATGGTCCATGTATATCTGCACCTTCTCCCCATACAAGTAAGATCTCCATATCTTAAGTGCAAATACCACAGCTGCCATCTCTAAATCATGCGTAGGGTAGTTTCCTTCATACTTCCGTAGCTGCCACGAAGCATAAGCTATCACCTTTCCATTCTGCATCAGAACACAACCTAGTCCTTTTCTGGATGCATCTGTGAAGCATGGCTCACCCGGTTCTGCTAACGCCAATACTGGTGCACTAGTGAGTAACTCCTTTACTTTTGAGAAGCACTCTTCACACTCATCCGTCCAGACATACTCCACATCCTTACCAGTCAGCTTTGTCATTGGCTGAGCCATGCTTGCAAAACCCTTGACAAACCGCCTGTAGTAACCAGCTAGTCCGAGAAAACTCCTTATCTCCGTAGCATTCTCTGGTCTAGGCCAATCCGCAATAGCCTGAATCTTCTCTGGGTCCACGGACACTCCCTTATCCGAAAAAATGTGAACCAAGAACCATATATGCTGTTGCCAAAAGCTACACTTACGGAGCTTGGCATATAACTTCTGTTCTCTCAACTTCTCCAGAACAGTTCGTAAATAACCCTTATGCTCTTCCTCATCCTTAGAGTATACTAGAATATCATCTATGAAAATGATCACAAACTCATCTAGGTACTCTCTGAATACGCCATTCATCAACTTCATGAATGCAGCTGGCGCATTCGTTAAACCAAACGGTATAACCACAAACTCGTAATGACCATACCTTGTCCTAAAGGCAGTCTTACGCACGTCTGTCTCCTCTATGGGTATTTGATGGTATCCTGATGCCAAATCGATCTTAGAGAACCAAGTAGCTCCCCTGAGTTAGTCCAACAGCTCGTCTATCCTAGGAAGTGGATACTTGTTCTTCACGGTCACACGGTTCAATCCGCGGTAATCAATGCAAAGCCTAAAGCTTCCATCCTTCTTCTTCACGAACAACACTAGTGCTCCCCACGGTGAACTACTAGGTCTATTGAAACCTATGTCCAACAACTCCGTTAGCTGCTTCTTCAGCTCCGCCATCTCTGCTGGCACCATCCGGTATGGTGCTTTGGACAATGGAGTTGTCCCCGGCTCAAGTTCAATTGTGAATGGATCTGAACGAGCTGGTGGCAGTCCTGCCAACGCCTGAAAAACATCCTCGAATTCCTGCACCACCGGTATACTGCCCAAGTCTACATCCGGTTCTCCTTCTATGGTAGTGATCGTTGCTAGATACGCCTCACAACCCTTCTCTATCATCCGTTCTGCTTGAATAGCTGAAACCACCAAACTTCCTGAGGTTGGTCTAACTCCCTGATAAACCAAGACCTCTCCGTCTCTCTCAAACCGCACCCTTCCACGGTGAGAATCCAAGTGAGCTCTGTGTTTGCCTAACCAGTCCATTCCCAAAATGACATCGTAGGACTTAACTCTACAGATCACTAGATCCGCTGGCATGTTCACTCCGCCAAACATCACTGTAACATTCTTAACTGTTCCTAATGAAAACATCACTTGGCCTCCAGCCGCCTGTACTAACCCAAAGTCCTCTCCGGGTTCCTTCCGGAATTGTCCCTTTCCGATCATGTCCAGATTAACAAAACAATGACTCGCTCCCGAGTCAAACAGAATATGGGTTTCAACCTCACCCATTAGCAAGGTCCCTACACATTTATTCCCTAGAATGCTAAGACTCTATACTAACACACATCACGCAACAGCAATTTACGAAAACACTATATACCACACGTACCAGTAATCGGATGAGATGTGCTCGGTTCCTCGACTGCTGCTGCACTCGTGGTTTACACCCTCGGCATAATGGCTTGTCTCTTGGCCTGTGATGCAAGCGCCTCCCCTGCTCTCTTCCCTTGAGCCACGACTTGCTCCACCACTCCTGCCTTAGGACACTCACGCTTGAAATGCCATGGTTCTCCAAATCCGTAGCAAACCCGGACCGCACCATCACTGCTGGACACACGAACCACTCGCTGATCCTCCTCCGGACAGTCTCGTACCCGATGCTCTAAACTCCCGCACCTGTGGCATCCACTACCACCGCGCCTACACTCGCCAACGTGAGCCTTGCCACACTTGCTGCACATGCTGCGTCCCCCAGATCCTTTGTTCGGTACTCCTTTCCCAAACTTCCGGTTCTGTCCACTAGACTGACCCGCCTTGGTCACGGCTGTACTAGCCCCAGCTGACATCAATGCAGCTTCCGCCTGCCCTGACTCCAACAATGCCGCCTTCTCAACAAGCTCAGCAACTGTCCTGAAGTCACGAACAACACACCCATTCCTTAGCTCAACTCGCAGTCCACTCATAAACCTGTGAATCAGCTTCTCTTCCGTGTCAAACTCATGAGACACATACTTCCTCAGCTGATTAAACTGAGTCTCTTACTGCCTCACTGTAAGCGTCCCCTGACTAAGGTACAAGAACACCTTCTCCAACTCGTTGTAAGCTTCCTGTGGGAAGTACTTACTCCTGAACATCGCTGAAAATGTCTCATAAGAACAATTCGCATTCACCAGCCTTCCAACGATTCCTTTCCACCACGTGTGTGCATCACCCTCCAAGTAGTGCACGGCTATGTCTCTCATGTAACCCTCTGGACATCAGATAGACTCAAAATTCCGTTCCAGTCTCATCTTCCACTCATCTGCCTCAATCGGTGTAAACCCTCCAGCAAAGAACTTGGTTCCCAACCGCACCATGTGATCCAAAACCTTGAGGTAACTCGGAACCCTCTCCACTTGATCCGCTTCCTCCCCAATCACATCCGCGTAAACCCCCACCGGTGGTACTACTTGTGGTGCTGCTGCAACCGCCAGAGCAGGAGCCACCGCAGGTAGCCTAGCTAGTACTTGTGCTAACATCCCAAGCACAGCCTCTAACCCCACTGGTGCTACATTCGCAGCAACCCCAGCTGCACCCGCAGCATTCCTAGCCACGTTCCCGGCATCCGCAGCATTCCTTGCTGCTTCCACGGCTGCCACTCTAGCCGCCTCATTCGCAACCGCGGCTGCCTGTCTCTCGGCTTCCCTTGCCCTCTCAGCAACATCACCGTTGACTGAGATCACAGACCCTGCAGCCTGGTTGTCCCTATTGTTTCTCACGGTTCTTCTGGTATCAACCATCTGCAAGTACACAATGCCAGTTAGCCGAAGTTAACTCAAAACGTGTTTCACAACCCCACACAACAACTTACCGCGAGACCTTGACAGTGAAGAATGGATCGGACCCCCATAAACCCCAAAAAAACAAACAACAACAGTCACCAATTTCAGTCCTAGAAGCGTTAAAACGCTCTGATATCAACTTGTGGTAACCCAACCCGGTAAACCGTACCGCGGCTGTGGCCCACTACATCCTCTAAGTCCGTTTCTATACTTAGCCATATTTTTAAACTTTTTCTTCATTCTTATTCTTCTTATCAATACATAGCAGAATATAAAGCAACTCATTTCATTCATTTAACTTTCATAAAACACTTAAACAGGATTCGGGGCTAACTTAAACAAATCACAAAGGTTCGCTAATGACTACAAACGATCATCTAGCAACCTAAATAGTCAAACAACCAAGCCATAAGACAAAGCACAACGTCTTAAACATAAATAAAACCCAGTCCCGATCTATCCATATCCATCACAGCCGCCTGGTCTCGCCCCTTTACTGCTTAGTACCTGCACACTCAAGATGAGAGGCATAAGTATTTCATAAATACTTAGTGAGTACGGTCATCCTGTAACACCTGGTCAGTACCAAACACGCAATCTTACTTTCGGATTCAACATTCAACACAATCAATTCGCAATAGACATAACAATATCAAACGGCCATGATCATCTAACTTAACCAACCAAGTTCAATCCCTTTTTAAGACCCATGTCTACTTCAGCGAGAATCCCACATCCCCTAAGCTAGTACATGATCTGGATTACCCTGAGGTTAGCTAAACATCATATATGCCACGGTAAACACCACAATATATTATAACATTGGAATTGCTTATCAGTTCTAACCACATAACATGAAAATCACACAATCAACATGCAAACATTCAACCCTAGCAATCCTACAGTCCTAGACACCAACCACCGTCATGCACTCACCTTAGACAAGGCTGGAAACAGATTGGTCAGAAGAAATCCCGATGAAGACTGCACCAAAACAAAGATATCCGATCTCCTTAAGAATCTCTCGGATGTCCGTACGATCTGATCCTTATCCCCTCGGCTATCTCTCGATCCGTTCACCTTTCTTCGAGCCAAACTCTGTTTTCCCTCGAAACCCCCACAAAATAAGGCTATTAGCTCGAGGTTATCCGATGAAAACAGAACACTTAGGGAAATATCCGATCGCTTACCAATTTATCTCGGCTATGGTCGGATCTGCTCGGTGATTACCTGATCTCTCTCAGATGTTCTCGGGATAAACTGTTTTGCTTAGAGTTTTCTCTCGACTATTCTCTTTCTTTGCTTTATTTCTCTCGAATAAATACAATTCTCCCGAGAAAAGTCTCAAAATCCCTTATAAACTCGCAAAATCCTAGATAACCCGGACTTATCCGATGTTTTCCTGGTTCCAGTAAGTTTTATCCCGGTCCGATTCGATTCTCTCGGCTATCTCCTGTACCGGCTCGACCATTCCTTCGATAAACCACAAAATAGCTGACAAAACACTTGACCCACGGCCCAAATCTCTTCCCACTTGGATAAACCGCCCTTATCCGAGGTGTTTTCCATTTTTCACGCGGATATTCCTATTTCTCTCGGACAACTCGTCCCATCTCGGCTAATCCTCTATTTCTCTTGGAGGTTTCCCTTTCTCCCTCGGAGACAGTCCACTGACACTCGGACTAACCTCCCAGACTCTCAGATAAATCCCACTACATCGGGATAAATCTCATTTCCCACGGACTGGACCCTGTTTTCCCTTGGATATGGTCCATCCGGCTCAGCTATCCAGCCCACATCCGACTATTTCCTCGGGCATCACCCGACCATAGTCCAAACCACCATTTCCCAGTCAATATCCGACCCTTGGCTAAATTATTCCTCGGACAATGCCCTGTCCGGTATGATTATTCTATATTTTCTCGGATACGGATGCTACATGTCTCCTCCACCCGTTCTGGATTCGTCCTCGAATCCGACTCATCCGTTTACAACTTGTCAAACCATTTGGGATACTCAGATTGCATCTTAGCCTCATTCTCCCAAGTGACCTGTTTCTGTCCGTCGCAGTCCCATATGACCTGAACCATTCTGACTAGCTTCCCACGCTTAGTCTTTTCTTTCCGACCTATTACCCGAACCGGCCTAGCCACTACTGCAAGATCCTCTTGCACGTCTGCTGGCGGCTTCTCTATAACCATTTCTCGTTCGGTAATGTGCTTTCTCAGCTGTGACACATGGAATACATTACGGAATGTTCCCATTTTTGATGGCAAGTCCAACTTGTAAGCCATTGCGCCAACTATTTCCAGTATTCGGTACGCCCCATGTACCTCGGATTCAACTTGGCACTCTTAGCTGCCCTATCCGTTCCTTTATAAGTCAGTTTCTTTAGATAAACCATATCACCCACACTGAACTCCAAATCCCTGCGACGCTTGTCCGCATAACTTTTCTGCCTGTCCATAGCCTCTTTCAGCTTAACCTTTAACAATCTGATCTTTTCTGTAGTAGCCTCGACCACTGCTGTCCCCATTACACTACGCTCCCCCACTTGTGTCCAACACAATGGTGTTATGCACGGCCTGCCATACAATGCCTCATACAGAGACATCTCAATGCTCCTTTGGTAACTATTGTTGTATGCAAATTCAGTCGACGGTAAGTAGTCTTCCCAACTACCGCCCCAGTCCAGTACACATGCTCTTAACATATCCTCCAATGTCCTGATCGTCCGTTCTGATTGCCCATCAGTCTGAGGATAATACGCTGTACTCATATGCAACCGCGTTCCACACGCTTCCTGGAATTCTTTCCAGAACCTTGAAGTAAACTTCGGATCACGATCTGAGGTGATACTCACTGGCACTCTATGCAACCTCACGATCTGATCAATGTACATTTCCACCAACTTTGGTACTCCATCAGTCTTTTTCATTGCTAAAAAGTGAGCAGACTTGGTCAAACGATCCACACTGACCCATATCCCGTCATGCAACTTCTTAGTCTTAGGTAATCCCAGTACAAAGTCCATGGTGATCATGTCCCATTTCCATTCCGGCATTGGCAACGTTTGCAACAATCCACTCGGAAACTGATGCTCTGCCTTAACCAATTGGCACGTCTCACATCCGGCTACCCATTTAGCCACATCACGTTTCATCCCAACCCAATGATAGTACCGTTTCAAATCCTGATACATCTTGGTCATTCCCGGATGAACAGAAAACTTTGACTGATGTGCCTCCTTCAGGATTTCATCCCTTAACTTCTTCACATTTGGAAGACAGACCCGTCCGTTCACAACAATGGTCCCATTGTTTGAAGTCTGATATTCTGTCTTATCATTCTGTGACAGCTTTTTCAGATTCTCGTCCTGCTCCTGAGCAATCCGAATCCTAGTCAACAAGTCAGCTCTATCCGCAGCTTCCAGACCCAACGGTTCAACCCCTTCTGTTACTGCATTCAGCTGCAATGTCCCTAACATGTTCACAATGCTACCTACATTCTGTTCAGATGATACGCTAGCCCTTCTCCTACTCAACGCATCTGCCACCAAGTTGGCCTTTCCTGGATGATATGCTATCTCCAAGTCATAGTCCGCTACCAACTCCATCCATCAACACTGTCTCAAGTTCAAATCCGGTTGAGTAAAGATGTACTTTAAACTCTTATGGTCCATGTATATCTGCACCTTCTCCC
Source organism: Thlaspi arvense (assembly GCA_911865555.2). Taxonomy (NCBI): domain Eukaryota; kingdom Viridiplantae; phylum Streptophyta; class Magnoliopsida; order Brassicales; family Brassicaceae; genus Thlaspi; species Thlaspi arvense. Next base: position 22,885,657 of record OU466860.2, read on the forward strand.
CATACAAGTAAGATCTCCATATCTTAAGTGCAAATACCACAGCTGCCATCTCTAAATCATGCGTAGGGTAGTTTCCTTCATACTTCCGTAGCTGCCACGAAGCATAAGCTATCACCTTTCCATTCTGCATCAGAACACAACCTAGTCCTTTTCTGGATGCATCTGTGACGTATGGCTCACCCGGTTCTGCTAACGCCAATACTGGTGCACTAGTGAGTAACTCCTTTATTTTTGAGAAGCACTCTTCACACTCATCCGTCCAGACATACTCCACATCCTTACCAGTCAGATTTGTCATTGGCTGAGCCATGCTTGCAAAACCCTTGACAAACCGCCTGTAGTAACCAGCTAGTCCGAGAAAACTCCTTATCTCTGTAGCATTCTCTGGTCTAGGCCAATCCGCAATAGCCTGAATCTTCTCTGGGTCCACGGACACTCCCTTATCCGAAATAATGAGACCCAAGAACCCTATATGCCGTTGCCAAAAGCTACACTTACTGAGCTTGGCATATAACTTATGTTCTCTCAACTTCTCCAGAACAGTTCGTAAATGACCCTTATGCTCTTCCTCATCCTTAGAGTATACTAGAATATCATCTATGAAAATGATCACAAACTCATTTAGGTACTCTCTGAATACGCCATTCATCAACTTCATGAATGCAGCTGGCGCATTCATTAAACCAAACGGCATAACCACAAACTCGTAATGACCATACCTTGTCCTAAAGGCAGTCTTACGCACATCTGTCTCCTCTATGGGTATTTGATGGTACCCTAATGCCAAATCGATCTTAGAGAACCAAGTAGCTCCCCTGAGTTGGTCCAACAGCTAGTCTGTCCTAGGAAGTGGATACTTGTTCTTCACGGTCACACGGTTCAATCTGCGGAAATCAATGCAACGCCTGAAGCTTCCATCCTTCTTCTTCACGAAAACCATTGGTGTTCCCCACGGTGAACTACTAGGTCTAATGAAACCTTTGTCCAACAACTCCGTTAGCTGCTTCTTCAGTTCCGCCATCTCTGCTGGCACCATCCGGTATGGTGCTTTGGACAATGGAGCTGTCCCTGGCTCAAGTTCAATTGTGAATGGATCTGAACGAGCTGGTGGCAGTCCTGCCAACGCCTGAAAAACATCCTCGAATTCCTGCACCACCGGTATACTGCCCAAGTCTACATCCGGTTCTCCTTCTATGGTAGTGATCGTTGCTAGATACGCCTCACAACCCTTCTCTATCAGCCGTTCTGCTTGAATAGCTGAAACCACCAAACTTCCTGAGGTTGGTCTAACTCCCTGATAAACCAAGACCTCTCTGTCTCTCTCAAACCGCACCCTTCCACGGTGACAATCCAAGTGAGCTCTGTGCTTGCCTAACCAGTCCATTCCCAAAATGACATCGTAGGACTTAACTCTACAGATCACTAGATCCGCTGGCATGTTCACTCCGCCAAACATCACTGGAACATTCTTAACTGTTCCTAATGAAAACATCACTTGGCCTCCAGCCGCCTGTACTAACCCAAAGTCCTCTCCGGGTTCCTTCCGGAACTGTCCCTTTCCGATCATGTCCAGATTAACAAAACAATGACTCTCTCCCGAGTCAAACAGAACATGGGTTTCAACCTCACCCATTAGCAAGGTCCCTACACATTCATTCCCTAGAATGCTAAGACTCTATACTAACACACATCACGCAACAGCAATTTACGAAAACACTATGTACCACACGTACCAGTAATCGGATGAGATGTGCTCGGTTCCTCGGCTGCTGCTGCACTCGTGGTTTACACCCTCGGCATATTAACCTGTCTCTTGGCCTGTGATGCAAGCGCCTCCCCTGCTCTCTTCCCTTGAGCCACGGCTTGCTCCACCACTCCTGCTTTAGGAAACTCACGCTTGAAATGCCCTGGTTCTCCACAGCCGTAGCAAACCCGAACCGCACCATCACTGCCAGACACACGAACAACTCGCTGATCCTCCTCCGGACAGTCTCGTACCCAATGCTCTTAACTCCCGCACCTGTGGCATCCACTACCACCGCGCCTACACTCGCCAACGTGAGCCTTGCCACACTTGCTGCACACGCTGCATCCCCCAGATCCTTTGTTCGGTACTCCTTTCCCACCTTCCGGTTCTGTCCACTAGACTGACCCGCCTTGGTCACGGCTGTACTAGCCCCAGCTTGCATCAACGCAGCTTCCGCCTGCCCTGACTCCAACAATGCCGTCTTCTCAACAAGCTCAGCAACTGTCCTGAAGTCACGAACAACACACCCATTCCTTAGCTCAACTCGCAGTCCACTCATAACCCTGCGAATCAGCTTCTCTTCCGTGTCAAACTCATGAGACACATACTTCCTCAGCTGATTAAACTGAGTCTCATAATGCCTCACTGTAAGCGTCCCGTGACTAAGGTACAAGAACGCCTTCTCCAACTCGTTGTCACCTTCCTGTTGGAAGTACTTACTCCTGAACATCGTTGAAAATGTCTCATAAGAACAATTCGCATTCACCAGCCTTCCAACGATTCCTTTCCACCACGTGTGTGCATCACCCTCCAAGTAGTGCACGGCTATGTCTCTCTTGTAACCCTCTGGACATCGGATAGACTCAAAATTCCGTTCCAGTCTCATCCTCCACTCATCTGCCTCAATCGGTGTAAACCCTCCAGCAAAGAACTTGGTTCCCAACCGCACCATGTGATCCAAAACCTTGAGGTAACTCGGAACCCTCTCCACTTGATCCGCTTCCTCCCCAATCACATCCGCGTGAACCCCCACCGGTGGTACTACTTGTGCTGCTGCAACCGCCGAAGCAGGAGCCACTGCAGGTAGCCTAGCTAGTACCTGTGCAAACATCCCAAGCACAGCCTCTAACCCCACTGGTGCTACATTCGCAGCAACCCCAGCTGCACCCGCAGCATTCCTAGCCACGTTCTCGGCATCCGCAGCATTCCTTGCTGCTTCCACGGCTGCCACTCTAGCCGCTTCATTCGCAATCAAGGCTATTAGCTTGAGGTTATCCGATGAAAACAGAACACTTAGGGAAATATCCGATCGCTTACCAATTTATCTCGGCTATGGTCGGATCTGCTCGGTGATTACCTAATCTCTCTCAGATGTTCTCGGGATAAACTGTTTTGCTTAGAGTTTTCTCTCGACTATTCTCTTTCTTTGCTTTATTTCTCTCGAATAAATACAATTCTCCCGAGAAAAGTCTCAAAATCCCTTATAAACTCGCAAAATCCTAGATAACCCAGACTTATCCGATGTTTTCCTGGTTTCAGTAAGTTTTATCCCGGTCCGATTCGATTCTCTCGGCTATCTCCTGTACCGGCTCGACCATTCCTTCGATAAACCACAAAATAGCCGACCAAACACTTGACCCACGGCCCAAATCCCTTCCCACTCGGATAAACCGCCCTTATCCGAGGTGTTTTCTATTTTTCACCCGGATATTCCTATTTCTCTCGGACAACTTGTCCCATCTCGGCTAATCCTCTATTTCTCTCGGAGGTTTCCCTTTCTCCCTCGGAGACAGTCCACTGACACTCGGACTAACCTCCCAGACTCTCGGATAAATCCCACTGCACCGGGATAAATCTCATTTCCCACGGACTGGACCCTGTTTTCCCTCGGACATGGTCCATCCGGCTCGACTATCCAGCCCACATCCGACTATTTCCTCGGTCATCACCCGACCATAGTCCAAACCTCCATTTCCCAGCCAATATCCGACCCTTGGCTTAATTGTTCCTCGGACAATGCCCTGTCCGGTACGATCATTCCATATTTTCTCGGATACGGATGCTACATTTCTCCCCCACCCGTTCTAGATTCGCCCTCGATTCCGACTCATCCATTTACAACTTGTCAAACCATTTGGGATACTCAGATTGCATTTTAGCCTCATTCTCCCAAGTGACCTGTTCCTGTCCGTCGCAGTCCCATACGACCTGAACCATTCTGACTAGCTTCCCACGCTTAGTCTTTTCTTTCCGACCTATTACCCGAACTGGCCTAGCCACTACTGCAAGATCCTCTTGCACGTCTGCTGGCGGCTCCTCTATAACCGTTTCCCGTTCGGTAATGTGCTTTCTCAGTTGTGACACATAGAATACATAATGGAACACTCACATTTCTGATGGCAAGTCCAACTTGTAAGCCATTGCGCCAACTATTTCCAGTATTCGGTACGGCCCCATGTACCTCGGATTCAACTTGGCACTCTTAGCTGCCCTATCCGTTCCTTTATAAGTCAGTGCTTTTAGATAAACCATATCACCCACACTGAACTCCAAATCCCTGCGACGCTTGTCCGCATAACTTTTCTGCCTGTCCATAGCCTCTTTCAGCTTAACCTTTAACAATCTGATCTTTTCTGTAGTAGCCTCGACCACTGCTGGCCCCATTACACTACGCTCCCCCACTTGCGTCCAACACAATGGTGTTCTGCACGGCCTGCCATACAACGCCTCATACGGAGACATCTCAATGCTCCTTTGGTAACTATTGTTGTATGCAAATTCAGTCAATGGCAAGTAGTCTTCCCAACTACCGCCCCAGTCCAGTACACACGCTCTCAACATATCCTCCAATGTCCTGATCGTCCGTTATGATTGCCCATCAATCTGAGGATGATACGCTGTACTCATATGCAACCGCATTCCACACGCTTCCTGGAATTCTTTCCAGAACCTTGAAGTAAACTTCGGATCACGATCTGAGATGATACTCACTGGCACTCTATGCAACCTCACGATATGATCAATGTACATTTCCACCAACTTTGGTACTCCATCAGTCTTTTTCATTGCTAAAAAGTGAGCAGACTTGGTCAAACGATCCACAATGACCCATATCCCGTCATGTAACTTCTTAGTCTTAGGTAATCCCAGTACAAAGTCCATGGTGATCATGTCCCATTTCTATTCCGGCATTGGCAATGTTTGCAACAATCCACTCGGAAACTGATGCTCTGCCTTAACCAATTGGCACGTCTCACATCCGGCTACCCACTTAGCCACATCACGTTTCATCCCTACCGAATGATAATACAATTTCAAATCCTGATACATCTTGGTCATTCCCGGATGAACAGAAAACCTTGACTGATATGCCTCCTTCAGGATTTCATCCCTTAACTCCTTCATATCTGGAACACAGACCCGTCCGTTCACAAAAATGGTTCCCATTGTTTGAAGTCTGATATTCTGTCTTATCATTCTGTGACACCTTTTACAGATTCTCGTCCTGCTCCTGAGCAATCCGAATCCTAGTCAACAAGTCAGCTCTATCCGCAGCTTCCAGACCCAACGGTTCAACCCCTTTTGTTACTGCATTCAGCTGCAATGTCCTTAGCATGTTCACAATGCTTCCTACATTCTGTTCAGATGATATGCTAGCCCTTCTCCTACTCAACGCATCCGCCACCAAGTTGGCCTTTCCTGGATGGTATGCTATCTCCAAGTCATAGTCCGCTACCAACTCCATCCATCTACGTTGTTCAAGTTCAAATCCGGTTGAGTAAAGATGTACTTTAAACTCTTATGGTCCATGTATATCTGCACCTTCTCCCCATACAAGTAAGATCTCCATATCTTAAATGCAAATACCACAGCTGCCATCTCTAAATCATGCGTAGGGTAGTTTCCTTCATACTTCCGTAGCTGCCACGAAGCATAAGCTATCACCTTTCCATTTCTGCATCAGAACACAACCTAGTCCTTTTCTGGATGCATCTGTGACGTATGGCTCACCCGGTTCTGCTAACGCCAATACTGGTGCACTAGTGAGTAACTCCTTTAGCTTTGAGAAGCACTCTTCACACTCATCCATCCAGACATACTCCACATCCTTACCAGTCAGCTTTGTCATTGGCTGAGCCATGCTTGCAAAACCCTTGACAAACCGCCTGTAGTAACCAGCTAGTCCAAGAAAACTCCTGATCTCCGTAGCATTCTCTGGTCTAGGCCAATCCGCAATAGCCTGAATCTTTTCTGGGTCCACGGACACTCCCTTATCCGAAATAATGTGACCCAAAAACCCTATATGCCGTTGCCAAAAGCTACACTTACTGAGCTTGGCATATAACTTATGTTCTCTCAATTTCTCCAAAACAGTTCGTAAATGACCCTTATGCTCTTCCTCATCCTTAGAGTATACTAGAATATCATCTATGAAAATGATCACTAATTTATCTAGGTACTCTCTGAATACGCCATTCATCAACTTCATGAATGCAGCTGGCGCATTCGTTAAACCAAACGGCATAACCACAAACTCGTAATGACCATACCTTGTCCTAAAGGCAGTCTTACGCACATCTGTCTCCTCTATGGGTATTTGATGGTACCCTGATGCCAAATCGATCTTAGAGAACCAAGTAGCTCCCCTGAGTTAGTCCAACAGCTCGTCTATCCTAGGAAGTGGATACTTGTTCTTCACGGTCACACGGTACAATCCGCGGTAATCAATGCAAAGCCTGAAGCTTCCATCCTTCTTCTTCACGAACAACACTGGTGCTCCCCACGGTGAACTACTAGGTCTAATGAAACCTTTGTCCAACAACTTCGTTAGCTGCTTCTTCAGTTCCGCCATCTCTGCTGGTGCCATCCGGTATGGTGCTTTGGACAATGGAGCTGTCCCCGACTCAAGTTCAATCGTGAATGGATCTGAACGAGCTGGTGGCAGTCCTGCCAATGCCTGAAAAACATCCTCGAATTCCTGCACCACCGGTATACTGCCCAAGTCTACATCCGGTCCTCCTTCTGTGGTAGTGATCGTTGCTAGATACGCCTCACAACCCATCTCTATCTGCCGTTCTACTTGAATAGCTGAAACCACCAAACTTCCTGAGGTTGGTCGAACTCCCTGATAAACCAAGACCTCTCCGTCTCTCTCAAACCGCACCCTTCCACGATGACAATCCAAGTGAGCTCTGTGCTTGCCTAACCAGTCCATTCCCAAAATGACATCGTAGGACTTAACTCTACAGATCACTAGATCCGCTGGCATGTTTACTCCGCCAAACATCACTGGAACATTCTTAACTGTTCCTAATGAAAACATCACTTGGCCTCCAGCCGCCTGTACTAAGCCAAAGTCCTCTCCGGGTTCCTTCCGGAACTGTCCCCTTCCGATCATGCCCGGATTAAGAAAACAATGACTCGCTCCCAAGTCAAACAGAACATGGGTTTCAACCTCACCCATTAGCAAGGTCCCTACACATTCATTCCCTAGAATGCTAAGACTCTATACTAACACACATCACGCAACAGCAATTTACGAAAACACTATGTACCACGCGTACCAGTAATCAGATGAGATGTGCTCGGTTCCTCGGCTGCTGCTGCACTCGTGGTTTACACCCTCGGCATAATGGCCTGTCTCTTGGCCTGTGATGCAAGCGCCTCCCCTGCTCTCTTCCCTTGAGCCACGGCTTGCTCCACCACTCCTGCCTTAGGACACTCACGCTTGAAATACCCTGGTTCTCCACAACCATAGCAAACCCGAACCGCACCATCACTGCCGGACACACGAACCACTCGCTGATCCTCCTCCGGACAGTCTCGTACCCGATGCTCTAAACTCCCGCACCTGTGGCATCCACTACCACCGCGCCTACACTCGCCAACGTGAGCCTTGCCACAGTTGCTGCACACGCTGCATCCCCCAGATCCTTTGTTCGGTACTCCTTTCTCAAACTTACGGTTCTGTCCACTAGACTGACCCGCCTTGGTCACAGCTGTACTAGCCCCAGCTGACATCAACGCAGCTTCCGCCTGCCCTGACTACAACAATGCCGCCTTTTCAATAAGCTCAGCAACTGTCCTGAAGTCACGAACAACACACCCATTCCTTAGCTCAACTCGCAGTCCACTCATAAACCTGCGAATCAGCTTCTCTTCCGTGTCAAACTCATGAGACACATACTTCCTCAGCTGATTAAACTGAGTCTCATACTGCCTCACTGTAAGCGTCCCCTGACTAAGGTACAAGAACGCCTTCTCCAACTCGTTGTCAGCTTCCTGTGGGAAGTACTTACTCCTGAACATCGCTGAAAATGTCTCATAAGAACAATTCGCATTCACCAGCCTTCCAACGATTCCTTTCCACCACGTGTGTGCATCACCCTCCAAGTAGTGCACGGCTATGTCTCTCTTGTAACCCTCTGGACATCGGATAGACTCAAAATTCCGTTCCAGTCTCATCCTCCACTCATCAGCCTCAATCGGTGTAAACCCTCCAGCAAAGAACTTGGTTCCCAACCGCACCATGTGATCCAAAACCTTGAGGTAACTCGGAACCCTCTCCACTTGATCCGCTTCCTCCCCAATCACATCCGCGTGAACCCCCACCGGTGGTACTACTTGTGGTGCTGCTGCAACCGCCAGAGCAGGAGCCACCGCAGGTAGCCTAGCTAGTACCTGTGCTAACATCCCAAGCACAGCCTCTAACCCCACTGGTGCTACATTCGCAGCAACCCCAGCTGCACCCGCAGCATTCCTAGCCACGTTCTCGGCATCCGCAGCATTCCTTGCTGCTTCCAAGGCTGCCACTCTAGCCGCCTCATTCACAACCGCGGCTGCCTGTCTCTCGGCTTCCCTTGCCCTCTCAGCAACATCACCGTTGACTGAGTTCATAGACCCCGCAGCCTGATTATCCCTATTGTTTCTCACGGTTCTTCTGGTATCAACCATCTGCAAGTACACAATGCCAGTTAGCCGAAGCTAACTCAAAACGTGTTTCACAACCCCACACAACAACTTACCGCGAGACCTTGACAGTGAAGAATGGATCGGACCCCCATAAACCCCAAACAAACAAACAACAGTCACCAATTTCAGTCCTAGAAGCGTTAAAACGCTCTGATACCAACTTGTGGTAACCCAACCAGGTAAACCGTACCGCGGCTGTGTCCCACTACATCCTCTAAGTCGGTTTCTATACTTAGCCATATTTTTAAACTTTTTCTTCATTCTTATTCTTTCTTATCAATACACAGCGGAATATAAAGCAACACATTTCATTCATTTAACTTTCATAAAACACTTAAACAGGATTCGGGGCTAACTTAAACAAATCACAATGGTTTGCTAATGACTACAAACGATCATCTAGCAACCTAAAGAGTCAAACACCCAAGCCATAAGACAAAGCACAACGTCTTAAACATAAATAAAACCCAGTCCCGATCCATCCATATCCATCACAGCCATCTGGTCTCGCCCCTTTACTGCTTAGTACATGCACACTCAAGATGAGAGGCATAAGTATTTCATAAATACTTAGTGAGTACGGTCATCCCGTAACACCTGGTCAGTACCAAACACGCAATCATACTTTCGGATTCAACATTCAACACAATCAATTCGCAATAGACATAACAATATCAAACGGCCATGATCATCTAACTTAACCAACCAAGTTCAATCCCTTTTTAAGACCCATGTCTACTTCAGCGAGAATCCCCTAAGCTAGTACATGATCCGGATTATCCTGAGGTTAGCTAAACATCATATATGCCACGGTAAACACCACAATATATCATAACATAGGAATTGCTTATCAGTTCTAACCTCATAACATGAAAATCACTCAATCAACATGCAAACATTCAACCCTAGCAATCCTACGGTCCTATACACCAACCACAGTCATGCACTCACCTTAGACAAGGCTGGAAACAGATTGGTCAGAAGAAATCCCGATGAAGACCGCACCAAAACAAAGATATCCGATCTCCTTAAGAATCTCTCGGCTGTCCGTATGATCCGATCCTTATCCCCTCGGCTATCTCTCGATCCGTTCACCTTTCTTCGAGCCAAACTCTGTTTTCCCTTGAAACCCCCACAAAATACGGCTATTAGCTCGAGGTTATCCGATGAAAACTCAACACTTAGGGAAATATCCGATCGCTTACCAATTTATCTTGGTTATGGTTGGATCTGCTCGGCGATAACCTGATCTCTCTCGGATGTCCTCGGGATAAACTGTTTTTCTTAGGGTTTTCTCTCGACTATTCTCTTTCTTTGCTTTATTGCTCTCGAATAAACACAACTCTCCCGAGAAAACTCTCAAAATCCCTTATAAACTCGCAAAACCCTAGATAACCCGGACTTATCCGACGTTTTCCTGGTTCCAGTATGTTTTATCCCAGTCCGATTCGATTCTCTCGGCTATCTCCTGTACCGGCTCGACCATTCTTTCGATAAACCACAAAATAGCCGACCAAACACTTGGTCCACGGCCCAAATCCCTTCCCACTCGGATAAACCGCCCTTATCCGAGGTGTTTTCTATTTTTCACCCGAATATTCCTATTTCTCTCGGACAACTCGTCCCATCTCGGCTAATCCTCTATTTCTTTCGGAGGTTTCCCTTTCTCCCTCGGAGACAGTCTACTGACACTCGGACTAACCTCCCAGACTCTCGGATAAATCCCACTGCACCGGGATAAATCCCATTTCCCACGGATTGGACCCTGTTTTCCCTCAGATATGGTCCATCCGGCTCGGCTATCCAGCCCACATCCGACTATTTCCTCGGTCATCACCCGACCATAGTCCGAATCTCCATTTCCCAGCCAATATCCGACCCTTGGCTTAATTATTCCTCCGACAATGCCATGTCCGGTACGATCATTCCACATTTTATCGGATACGGATGCTACAGATTCTCTACTTTTTTTTTTCTCCATGGGGGTCTCTCCTTACTTATACTCACAGGCTCTTTGTCTTGTCCCTTCTATGCGGTGCGCCAAGGGAGCAGGTGAGGGTAATGATTCTTGCGTGTTTGGGGAAATCTGCCAATTATCCCGAAATAGTACACCAAAGTAGGTCGACCGAGGTAATTAACGTGTTCCAACATCCGGTGTAGTCTAGATCCACGTGTCGAGTTATCTTTCAACCTGATAAAATAAGTTTCAACAATTACTAAAAGAAAAATTAGAAAAAGGATGTTAAAAAATAATAAAATCATAATTTATAAATCTTTGTTTAAAATATTTATTTTTTCGTTGTTATTTTTTAATATAATTTCTAACTATTGTTTTCTCTCACCATAAACTCAATAACTTACAAATGTTTTTTATAAATTCATCTATTTTCCAATTTTGTTTTGAAAGATCTCGACTTAGTCATGTGTATTTCCTCATGCTGGTCTTTCTATTAAAAAGGAAAGAATTTAAGTATTTTTAAACTAATTATTATATGAAAAATCTTTGGAGTCATGAAGATTTGTTTTGGAGTCAGGCGGTGTTGAATTGCTCATGTGATGTGTTACAAGGAGTTATCATGAAATCGATGTGTCATCACATTTATGACTTCTTGCAACCCCACATTGTTTCCCCCTCCACCACCGCACTTGGGGGGCGATTTTATTTCTCATTTTTCATTTTTACATTATTTTTTATTCATTGAAACTCTTCGATTTAAATTGTTTGTAAGGAAAATTAGAAAATGACGTAAACTTGAGGGGTTTCTCAAACAAAGTTCAACGATAATCTTTCATGCTCCTCCTACAAGCCTTTTTTTGTGTTCTGGTTTAGCGTTGTTCATCACTCACAAAAATGTCTTGACAGTGATAGAAAATAAGAAAAACATTAGACTAACATGAACAACATATCAGGAAAAATATAGTACATTAACTATTATTAAAAATATTATTTGATAACTTTTTGTTTTCTTAATAAGACGAGAATTTTTATGTAGCTCCAAAATAAGGACAATTTTTAAAATTACTTATTTGATAATTTTGTTATTAAACATGACTTTTTCAAAAAAATAATTCATAAGAAATGTTAACTAGTATACTTCTAATCTGCTACTAGTCTGTTAATAACCATGAAAATATATTTACTCATGGCTAATAAGTATTATAAATTTGTGGATATTTGTATTAACTCTTTTAGAAACCCAAAAACTCTTCTCTTTCAAGCATTTTGGAGGACACTTCTTCATTTGAACTTCAAGTGGTGTGGTGGTTTAGTTCTTTTGAGTTTGGCACCTTTATTTAGTGATGCTGGTGCTTATTTGGCTTTTGGATTTCTGATTTACTTGCTTTGCACTCCTTTCATCTTCTTTTCTTCTTTGAACAAGAGCCTTTTTTTTTATGAACTTAGAACCGCAATTTCCACCATTGCTTGTGTCACATTCCTTTTCTTTTTGCCTTGACTTCTTTTTTTCTTTGCTTCACTTAAAAAACTAACTCAAAATAAATCCGAAACCATTCCCCAAACATCCTAGCTTATCTAACTCAAGAGTGAGCTAGTTCTACAATGGAAATACTTCCCTTGTCCAACCCAACACTTTTTGCTAAGCAACAACCATGACGGAAAGAAGCCTCACAAATCACATACTATTAATGTCTTAGCTTGAAATGAGGTTTAGTTAAGGGTGAAGAAATCTAAATGGACCTTTTAGAGAGTGGCAAAAGAGAATAAGAAGATCCAAATATTTTATATTATCCATGAGATCAATCACAAATGCATAAGATATGATAATTGTAAATTTAAATTAGTTTCCACTTAAACAAAGGTTGAAATCATTTCAAAGCATGCTTTAGTTTCAAACAAAGCTCACACAAATGCAAATTTCAAAAGTGGTTCGGCTTTATTTTTAGTTCAGCATCAAATGCACCAAATGATTAAAAACAAGGGCTTCGTTTTCATAAACTACTAGCATTAACAAAGATGTACTTTCAGCTCCCAATTAAACAAGCAATCTAGTCCTATATGGATGCATGAAGTCTAGATCCTATATGAATGCATAAAAATCAAACTCTTTTTGTGAAACAATTTTCAAAAAAATTTCAATTTTTTTGGTTTTTTCTATGCCTAGAAGCTATGTAAACATGATGCATGGTTTCTAATCCAACACGCAAATGCAAGTGCAAGCATCAGTCCATCATACACCCTCCCCCACACTTAAATTACACAGTACATGTGTAATAAAAATTCTAAGTAGAATGCTCACAAATATCAAGCAAACAATCGCATAAAAGGTAAACAAAAATGTGGTATGTACAATGGTTAATGTGGTGTACCTTACTCCAGGCGGTGGAGTGCTGAAAGTCTGAACTCTCAATAGAATGGGAGGGAGAGGCTTCTTCCTCTGATGGAATTTGTTGTTTAGCCTTCTCTTCTTTCCTTTGCGCCTTGGAACAGCTACATGAGATGAGTGTCTGTCCGGTTCAGCTCCATGTGTCCTAGGCCGCTCACTGATGTGGAAAGAGTGTCTCTCCTGGAATGTGGCTTCTGGTGTATCCTAAGACATATCCTCAGCATCAGATTCTCCTCCTTGTGGTTCTGGTTGAACCCCTTGATCAGACCTCTTGGCTGATGAAGATCCTCCAAAGTTCTTCTTGAGCTTCCTCACTTTCTTCTTCAAGGAGTCAACCGACTTCTTGCTAGCCTTAACTGTCTTCAGCAAGCCTCTAATGGTCTTATCCTGGAAGTGGTTCCACCTTTGAAGAAGTCTAATATGATCATGAGCAGCCTTTGAAGCTTCAGATATGCAGATCACATCATATGGATCAAATGCATAAGGGCGGCTATCATAATCTTCATGTTCATCCACATCTGAATACCTGATTGTGCCCATGTTCTTAACCTTGCGTGGCCTCATCAATGGAGGATCAGTTATAGGATCATAAAGCTCATCTTCTGTTGGCATGAAACGAATATTCTCCTAACTGGTGAAGTTGGTGAGGCGCTGCCTTGGCAAAATGATCTTCCTCTTCCTATTTCCCAGCTCAAACTGATACCCAAGTCCGGTTTCCACATCTCCTGAGAGGTATCCCATCTTGCTAAGATAGGGGACATCAACGAATATCATGCTAACATCTGGTGTGCCAAGCTTAACTCTAGCAATAAGCAAGATGGGATTGATCATGCCTCCATTGGCTATCTTAGGCTTCTTCTCTCTTGTGTTGAAAGACCATTGTTGACAAGATAGGAATTGCTTCATTAGGACTGTCACAAGAACAACTCCTAAGCGCTCTCCATGAATCTTGCAATGCCTTGTCTCCATAAAGATGTTCTTCAAGACATTCACAAGCAGCCCCATCTCTTCTTCCTTGGCCATATTCTGCTCTTTTCTGTAGAAGAGTGTGCTGGTGAGGACCCTGTGAACATATCTGATAGCTGGATGGCAGATACTTGCAGCTCTATAAGCATTATTCACTATCTCTTCCAACACATGCCTTAGTGATATCTCATGCATTTACATCATTTAAGCTTGCATTTAGTTCATGTTTTGGTTCCATTTTGCATGTTTTCCTTCTCTTTAGTACCATTTTCTTCTTCTTTTAGACTTAGGTTGTATTTAGGTTGTAGTTTGCATTTTCCATACATTAAAGATGTTTCTATGTAATTAAGATGCTAAAAAAAGCAAGGAGGAGTTGTGGGGATGTACCAAAAAGCTAGCCAAGCTAAGAGGGAGCAAGAGGAGTCAAGGAAGAGATTTTTCGGGGGCCTATCGGTCAAGCTATCGGTCAAGGAGTGACCGATAGGAATGCATCAGATGTATTCTGGTCTCCCTATCGATCACCTTCAAAACTGATGGAAGCCAAGCGAAAATTCCGGTCACCCTATCAATCACCCTCAAGACCGATAGGAATGCATCAGATGTATTCCGGTCATCCTATCGATCACCTTCAAGACCGATAGGAGCCTATCGATCAGCCTATCGGTCAAGGAGTGACCAATAGGAATGCAGACTGAAGACCACTTATTTATAATTTTGCCATTTTTTCCTAAACTCCTATAAATACGAAAAATCTCTATTTTTTTAGAACAATCTTTTATCCAGTAGTTTCTTCTTCTTTTGTACTTGTTTTTGATTCTGTAATTTGAATCTTTGCTTGATTTTAATTAGGGTTTACATTTATCTTTTTATTTAATGTTTTTAATCATGATTATTCATCTTTTTCTCTTTGAATTGATGGTCTTAATGGTGCTTAGTGAGTAGTCTTTTTAGAGAATTGAGATGGATTAGGTTTAGGGAACTTTAGACTTAATCTATGATGTCTTAGTGTTAATTCTTCCATTTCCTTTCTTGATTGCTGTGTTTAATGCCTGATAAGACATCATAGATTAAAATGATTGCTGTGTTTAATGCCTGATAAGACATCATAGACATCATTCTTGAGCCTTGATAAAATCCAAATATCTCCTCAAGCTGAGTGAATCCCAAGGTGTAACATGCTTTGTTTGCTCTGAACTTGATGAATCCATTGCCAAAGTCTACTTCTCCCTCATCATATTCTTCATAAAACTTATAGAAGTAGTCCTGGAAGCTTGCAAGGAATTTACACGAAAGTTTCTTGTAAGTGGGATACCCAAGACTATCAAACTTCTCAAGTCAAATGTTGCTTAACAGCTCATCCACCCCAGTCATGATTCTCAGCTCTTCCAACAAACCAGGGCTAGCATATCTTGTTGGAGCAAAGTCCACTTTTCTCATCGCCCGCATGTAGTCTTTGAGCTTAGGTGCTGCATCTTGGACTTGTTCTTCTTCAACCATTAGCCTTTTTCTCTCTGCTCTGTTTCTTGCAGCAGCATTTGAGTCAGAAATCTCCTCATCACCTCTAGTGCTCGACATAGTACCTGAAAATGCAATGCCTGAAGCAAAAATTAGCATATTATCCTTTGTGAGCACTGTGCAGAAAATTATTTTCAAACATCAAACCTGCACAGGAATATTCTATAAACATTCACACTGATTGGAAACAAACAGAGTCGAATTTAGCAAAAATTGTCAACTCAAAAGGATGAACAGATTGATAATTAAAATTCCAACAGCAATAAGCAGCGATTTAGTCAGTTTCAAGCATATGCAGCAAAAATATCATCATCTCTCCACCAAATTATGAAAATGTGATAGCTGGTGTTGCGACTAGCTAAGCAAATCCAAACACACTCATGTCATTGCAGCATGTAAGGTATCAATCCATCTGAGTTCTTAAGGCACCAAGAATACAACAAATCATTTAAGTCCATCTAGAGTCAAGAAAGCAGTTGTGATCAAACTAAAAAAGTCTAAAGCCTGATCTAAGCAAAGCAGGAAATTCAAACAGATTAAGTAAGGATCTAAGATGGGGGGTTATTGAAAAAGATGGGATTATAACCTAACTAGTGAAGCTTCAAAACCATTCAAACAATGCTATCTTCTAGGCATAGAATTAACAACTATAACTAGCTCAATTCCTTAACACTAATCACTTTGCAAAGAAAACATTCAAGATAAAGCCCTTTACTCAAACACATGATCAACAAGCATTCAAAACAGAACTCCAATCCTATAAAGCCAAAATGCACCTTAGACATCTAATTCCTTAGGCTAAGCATACAAATCCTCTAAGAGACTCTAAGCAGCATTTCATCAAACACCTACTAGGCGCAAGAGAAAGCCAAAATACTAAAAAGCCTTGACCAAGACTAATCTAGTGTTAAGCACATCTAATAGATAGAAGACAATCATATTAAGCACAAGACATCACTAATGTAGTCATAAAACACCTCTAATATACCCCATCTAAAACCCTAAATAAGACTACACACTAGCCATAGTCAAAACCACAAATTCTAAAGAGAAAAAACGATTAAGCATGGTTAGGAAGCTGAATAAACAAGAATAGATCAAAGGCAAATACAAAAATTCACTAAATCAAACTAGTTCTTATAAAACAAAGCTGAAAAAGGAAATATTTTAAGTGCAAGAACAGAAGAAAGATAACAAGATCCCAGTTGCCTAACAATTTTAGGACTTTAATATTTATAGGGGAACTAAGAAACTCCTAGTAAACCAAGATTAAACCAAAAATAAGCTGACTCGGACAGACCATATTGACTGAGAACATCGATATACATGTCGATATTAAGTCTTCTTGTGGGTTGTATCGATGTCCCTTGGTTGATATGCACGTCGATACAGAAGGCTCCTAAGTTGTATCAGTTTGGCTCTCCATGGTGTGAAGTCGATACAATCGCCTTTTAGTTAAGGCTCATCGATCAAGCAAGTCGATATGGCACCTCGGTATTATCCTATCATGTGTATCGGTTTGAGACGTCGATACACTGCTCGATATGGACTCCCTTCTGTTGCATCAAGGTGTCTCCTAATCGATATGCTTCCTTCTCACCATGCCCTTGGTGTATCGATGCTGAAGTGGTCGATACTCCCATCGATATGCTCCGTATCGATCAGATGATGTCGATGTCATCATCGATATTGGTCCATCTGTCTTTGCCTCTACCTTGCCCCATCCCCAGCTCACACCCATAACACCACATGACCTCCACACTCCTTCTAGTACCTCAATAAAACTCCAAATTCATGCAAAATGCAATGCAGCTCCTAAAACTACACTATCTCCTTAATGTATGCAAATGCGACAAGAAGAAGCAAAATATGCATGTTTAAAGACCAAAACTAGTGATGAGTGCAAGCTAAAATGATATAAATAATGAAGATATCAACACCCCTACACTTGCCTTTTGCTTGTCCTCAAACAAACAAACTAAGACAATGAAGAAGTGAGGTTTGAAGGTGGGCACTCAAATCCAAAAAAGCTAAGGTAAAGAAGTGAAGTCAATGTCTAAGTGCTTAAATGTAGGATGCAAAACACAATCAGTCATACTAATAAGAACCTAGCCATCCTTTCCAGTTTCAAAATGATCTCTAACTCAGCCTAGTCAAATGCTCAAATCAATCAATCCCTTTAACATTCATTTAAACTTTGTAACCAAGTGAATCATGTTCAAGCAAACAAGTGGAATCATTTGGCTAAGGGTTAAGGTTATGAGACAAAAATGATCTCATCAAAATGTGGGTTCAAGTATAAGGGTTTCTCTCAAAAATGAATGAACTTGGGAATAATGCTAAAAGTTAAGCACAACTTATGCATACAAAGATAAATTACTATCTATCCAATGCCTAAGAATGTTCTAAACTCCAAAACTCTTACCCCAAATCAGACCCGATCCTAACTACCTTTTCTCAACACTCTCACACTCTCCACACTTTGCCATTTTCAGGGAAGCTTCTTCTTTGATCTCATCATGTTGTGGCCTTCTTTGTGCTCCTTTGTTGTGGGCGCCTTTTCTTTGTATTTGGGAGTCTCCATTTCTGCATCTTTTTGATGTATTTAGGCTTTGATGCCTTCTTTGTTGTTGCTGAGACTCTATCTTCATAATGGCCACCCTTTTTGAGCTTATTTGGTTCCACACATGCTGAGCTTTTATTTGCTTTCCCATCTTCATTCCTTTCCCTTTTTCACTTTCTTCCTTCTCTCACTCTCCCATTTTAGATCAATATAACACTCAAATCCGCCCAGACCTATAACTACCATCCTAAACCTATATCTAGCTCAAAGTGAAGAGCTAGTTCTACATAGCAACCTATCTTTGTCGTGCCTACCTAAAACTTTATGCTTCGTTCATTCAAAAATAGGTCTCACACACACAAAGATAGTGTTTGGGTTTGAAAGGAAGGTAGGGTTAATACGTGGTAACTGTCCCTTAATGATGAGGATCAGCTATTTGGACTAGCAAGAGAGGTAAAAAGGAAGAAAAATGTCCAAATATGTATATGGGTGATCCATGAAACCACTTTTCAATGCAAGAACATGATAATTAACAATTCAAATTAATAGTTCTAATAAATAGAGATGATTTTCAGAGAGCAAGTGATTTTAACATGAGACTAGAGGATCAGATTTAGCATTCAAGAGCATAGTTCAGCCTTAGTTTCTAACTTCTTATGATGCATCAGAAATTTAACAACTTAGGAATTTAAATCAGTTCTAAACACTTTGTGTTTTACAAGGAATTATCATCATCATGACTTATGCATATGCAATGAAACCTATATAAAAAATACTAGACTCAATCCTAAACAAATGAACGCAACTACATGCTTTTTCTTTTTGGTTTGCAAAAGATGCAAATTTTTTGATTTTTTTGGATTTTTTTTTAATGCACTTAGTTGAATGCATGAGAGTCAAAGATGGATGAAAATAAAAAAAATAAGAAAATAACAAATAAAGTCAAACCCCAAATCCCTCCTCCACAATTAAATAACACAATCCCTTGTGTAATAAAAGAATAGAAGATTGAAGCAACAAAAATATATTACAAGTGATATAAAACTCGGAAAAGCTTATATGAACCGGATGGGGGATGGTGAGCACAAGCTGGCGGTCACTCTCTCTTGTACTCGTTTGATGGTCGTTGATGGAGATCTAACACATTGGCAGTCGCTCTTGATATACTTGCATATTTAGCATATTTAGCATGCATTTAGGATAGTTTTCGTGCATTCATCTTGCACAATAGGCTAGTTTCTACCATTTGTTGCATTTTAGGTCCTAGATCACTTTGCATTCGTATTTTGCATATTTTTGCATTTTTGCATCATTATCAGGTTGTTTTGGACATTCTGGAGTTGTGGAAGTTGCGTGGACGTGCATAGGATCGAGCAAGGCAGGTTGATCTAGATGAGATCGACCAGAAGATCGAGTGATTCAAGTCGTTTCAAGAAGGAGGATCGAGACCAAGATCGAGAGAGGAGATCGATCGGGAGTATGGACGTGGATTACGCCATGCAGAACGAGAGTCAGAACGAGACCACGAACCGATCACCCAAGGATCGAGTAGAAGATCGAACGAAGTATTCGATCCATCCAACCGAATCGACTTGAAGATCGAGCAAAGAAAGACGATCAACCAGGCGATCGAGCTAGAGATCGATCGACCAACTCGATCTCTAGCACCTTATCCAGCCAGCTCATATTTAGGAGCGTAGGGAGGGGACCAGTTTGTTGGTTTAGCTATTTTGGGCAAAAGGAGGCCATCACATTCATTATCAACATTTAGTCTTATCTTTTTCGAGCTTTACCTTAGGCGATTGGCCATTGTTCTGTTCTTTAAGCTTTTCTTGTTTTGAAACCTTGAATCTCGTTAATCATTAAGTGTTTTTCCTTAATGATTATACCATACGCTATGGATGATCCTAGTTTAAGTTTCTCAAGGCTTAGGGAAAGCTCATCAAATGAGTAGATCTATGTGTTTTCAAACCAAAGCTTAAACCTTTGAACTCTCTTGAACAAATGAGTAGATCTCCATGGTTCAAAACAACAAGTTTCATGGGCTAGCAATGGAGGACCCCTTGGAGCATCTTGACAACTTTGAGCAATTATGTGGGATGATAAAGATCAATGGTATCTCGGAAGATGCTTTCAAGCTTAGGCTCTTCCCATTTTCACTTGGGGATAAAGCAAGGCATTGGGAGAAGACATTACCTCAGGGGACCATCACTTCATGGGCTGATTGCAAGAAAGCCTTTCTGTCAAAGTTTTTCTCAAGCACAAGAACAGCAAGGCTAAGAAGTGAGATCAGCGGCTTCACACAAAGGCAGAACAAGACCTTTAATGAAGCTATGGAGCGGTTCAAAGACTACACTATAGCTTGCCCTCATCATGGCTTCAGTGATGAGACTCTTTTGAGCATAATCTATAGAGGAGAACTCCCAAAGATTCGCATGTTGCTTGATACAGCAAGTAAGGGAAACTTTCTTGGACAAAATGTAGAAGAGGGAATGGGGCTCATTGAGAATCTTGCTTTGAGTGATAGGAACTATGCTGAAGATTATGACAGAGCACCAAGAGGGTCTGATCTTGAAGCAAACAAGAAGGAGCTGAAGTCTCTCCATGAAAAGATTGACAAGCTAGTACTTGCAAACCAGAAGCATGTACACTTTGTGGAAGAAGCTGAAGATGTTATAGATGAGTTGGAGCTGAGCCAAGAAGAAGCGAACTGGGTTGGAGGCCAGAACTACACTAAGCCACAGGGCTATGGTCAAGGGTTTCAAAGCAACAACAACCTCTTTTACAGGAGCACCAATGTAGAGAACCGTAAAGATCAAGTGTACCCTCCACAACAAGGCAAGCCTTTTGTTCCTTATAACAACAAAGGGTTTAACCAAAACAGTGGGTATCAAGGGCAGAGACAAGGGAACTTCAAGGGTCAGCAACAGCAAGGGAACAAGAGCTACTCTCCTGTGTTTCCTCCTGGTTTTGTTTCACAACAGCAACAAGCCCCACCGCCTCCTCAAGATTCGATTCAAGCAATGTTTCAACAGTTGCTTCAGGGACAAGCAAGCACATACCAGAAGTTTGTTGACATGAACAATAGGCTAGACTCTTCTCTAACTGACGTGTCTACTCAGATCACCAACCTGAACAAAAAGCTCAAACAATTAGAGAAAGGCAAAGCCAGTTCAAGCGGTCAAGGCAGCTTACCCGGGAAGTGTGAGCAAAACCCCAAGGAGTATACAAACGCTATTACTTTGAGAAGTGGGAAAGAGCTTCCGCCGAGGGCTGCACCTAAAGACAATGAGGACATTGTGGTTCAAGAGGGGGAGGGTAAGTGTGAGGACCCGACCGTCTATCACTAGACCAGCCCGAACCTCACCGAGTCTTCTCTCGGCCAGAATACAAAAACATGCATATTTTAAAAACTTTTCTTAAACTTAAACAAGTTCGATTCATCAAAAGACATTCATTCTCATTGCATAATTATTCGAGAAACACTTAACAGAATTCGGATTCAGTAACAAACTAACTTATCAGATTCGGTTCAACTCATAAAGCACTAACACAAGTACTTAAATAGAAACTCAAACTCAGAACATGAATCCCAAAACCCAGTCCTAATCCACCCCTTTCCTTCACTGCCTTCCAGTCCGCCTTCAGAGCTACTCGCCCTGGACTTTATCCTTACCCGCGCACTCAAACAGTGAGGCATAAGTATTTGATAAATACTTAGTGAATACGGTCATCCCGTAACACCTTAGCCAATACCAGAAAACGCATCATACTATCAGTTATACAATTCACATTATCACTTAGCAAGCAAGTACATAAAACAGTACGGTCCTATGATCATCTCAACAACTTGTGAAGCCTCACAAGGCATCGGTACTGCTCCAAGCGAGATTCACACATCTCCTTGAGCTAGTAACTCGATCAGGACATTCACACAGCTAGTTAGACATCATGTATTGACCACGGTTCACCCTTAACCATTCACAATCACATAAACATTGACCTTGCTAAGCAGAAACCACTAACTTACACAAGCAATCAATGAAAATCAGATAACCTAGCAATCCAACAATTCTAGATACAGATTACAGTCACGCACTCACCTTAGACACAGAAACAAACGTTTCAGTCGAAAGAATCTCGGTGATTTCTCGATCAGAACTGAGATACTCGGACACACTTGCGATTTCTTGGCTATCGCTCAGACTGGTCCGGCTAAAACTCCACACCTCTCGGCTATCTCTCAACCCGGTCACTTTTTCTCGGGCAAGAAGCTGTATTCCCTCGGAAACAGTATAATTCAGATCGATCAGTCCAAAGTTACTCGACAGAAACTCAACAGAAATCAGAATAGCTGAACACTTACAAGTTTCACTCAGACGAATCGAAGTGCTCTCGGATATCACACGACCCGCTCAGAAATCCTCAGATAAACTCTGTTATTCCCTCGGCAAATCCTCAAATCAGGACGAATGGTCGAAACAGATCCACAGAAACTCGGACAGAACACTCGATCACTCGGTGATAGTAAAAATCGTCGGCGAAACTTCGATCTCTCTCGGCCAACTCTCGGGATAATCAGAAACTATGGGATTTCTCTCGACCAATCTCTCTCTCACGCGATATTTCTCTCAAATAATACGGCTGTCTCGAGAAAAAGTCTCAAAATCCCTTTTATATGCTCGCAAAACCTAGTTAACCCGGTTATAGCGGGCGTCTCCCGGTTCCAGTTAGGTTTATCCCGGTCAGCTTTGATTTCTCTCGGATATCGTCTAAACCGCTCGACCATCCCCACGAGAAATTAGTTTTTATCCGACCAAACTCCCAGCCCACGGGCCCAGCCCATTTTTACTCGGCTAAAACCACAAAGCCTCGGCTATTTACCTTTTTCCCTCGGACATGATCCATTTCTCTCGGACACAATCCATTTCCTCTCAGATATATTCCATTTCTCTTGGACAGAACCATTTTTCTCCTGGATATGGTCCGTCCTGCTCGGCCAGCCCGGCCATCCTTCGACTATTTCTCAGTCATCCATCGACTATAGTCTGAACCTCCCATCCATACGAATTTTTCCCTTGACTGAACTCACATTCCTTCGGACAACCTCCTGTGCGGTTCGATCATTCCAGATTTTCTCGGATACGGATGCTACAACTCTCCCCCACTTGGTTTGGATTCGCCCTCGAATCCGGTTCTTCTTCCTGAAGTTTCTCAAACCATTTCGGGAACCTTGTACTCATCTTAGACTCTACTTCCCAAGTAGTTTGCTCATCCCCATTACAGTCCCAGAAAACTTGGATCATCTTGACTCTATTACCACGCCTAAACTTTTCTTTCCTGTCAACCACTCGGATCAGTCTACCTTCCACGGTCAGATTCTCTTGCAATTCCGAAGGTGGTTCAGATATCACAGTCTCACGGTCGGTTATGTGCTTTCTCAGCTGCGACACGTGAAACACATTGTGGTAAGCACTCATTTCCGGCGGTAAGTCCAACTTATACGCCACTGGTCCAGTCCTTTCCAGAATCCGATACGGTCCCATGTACCTCGGACTCAACTTAGCATCAAACGTTGCTCGGCTTTTCCCCTTGTAAGTCATAGCCTTCAGATAAACCAGATCGCCCACACTGAACTCTAAGTCCTTACGGCGCTTATCAGCATAACTCTTTTGTCGGTCTTGAGCCTCTTTCAGCTTAACCTTCAGAAACCTGATCTTTTCAGTAGTCTCTTCGACTATAGCAGGTCCTAACTCACTCCGCTCCCCCACTTGGGTCCAACATAGCGGTGTTCTACATGGCCTTCCGTACAACGCCTCATACGGAGACATCCCAATACTCCTATGGTAACTGTTGTTATACACAAACTCAGCCAACGGTAGATAACTTTCCCAATTACCACTCCAATCCAGTACACACGCTCTCAGCATGTCCTCTAACGTCCTGATGGTCCTCTCAGACTGACCATCCGTTTGCGGATGATATGCAGTACTCATATGCACCTTTGTCCCAAACTCTTTCTGAATCTCTTTCCAGAATCGTGAAGTAAACTTTGGGTCACGATCTGACATAATGCTCGCAGGCACTCCATGAAGCTTGACGATCTCATCGACATACAACTCCACCAGCCTAGCCACTCCATCCGTTTTCCTCAAAGGCAAGAAGTGAGCAGACTTGGTCAGCCTATCAACAATGACCCAAATCGCGTCATGCTTCTTCAGAGACCTCGGTAAACCCAACACAAAATCCATTGTGATCATATCCCATTTCTATTCTGGTATTGGTAATGTTTGCAACAACCCACTTGGAACCTGATTCTCAGCCTTAACCAGCTGGCATGTCGGACAGCTAGCACCCACTTGGCTACGTCCCGCTTCATCCCGACCCAATGTTAGTACCTCTTCAGATCCTGGTACATCTTGGTCATTCCCAGATGCACAGAAAACCTCGACTGATGTGATTCCCTTAGAATTTCCTCCCTTAACTCTTTCACGTCATGAACACACACCCCGCCATTCACAACAATCGTCCCAATGTTGGAAGTCTGATACTCGGTCTTGTCACTCTGTGACAACTTATTCAGATTCTCATCCTCCTCTTGAGCCAAACGAATTCTTGATAACAAGTCAGCTTGATCCACAGCTCCCAAACCTAAGGATCCAGTTCTTCAGATAAAACGTTCAACCTTAACGTTCTTAGGAGATTCACAACTCTTTCCACATCCTTGGCAAAAGATACACTAGCCCTCCTCCGGCTTAATGCATCAGCAACGAGATTAGCCTTTCCCGGATGATAAGCTATCTCTAAGTCGTAGTCAGCGACTAACTCCATCCATCTCCGTTGCCTCAAATTCAACTCAGGTTGAGTGAAGATGTACTTCAAAATCTTTTGATCGGTTAACACCTGAACTTTCCCACCATACAAGTAGGATCGCCATATCTTTAACACAAAGACTACAGCTGCCATCTCCAAGTCCTGCGTAGGGTAGTTCGCTTCATGCTTCCTTAGCTGCTTTGACGTATATGCAATCACATTTCCATGCTGCATTAGGACACAACCTAGTCCTTTCCCAGAAGCGTCCGTGTACACCACGTACGGTTCATCCGGCTCAGGTAAAGCCAACATTGGTGCACTTGTAAGCATTCCTTTCAGCTTCAAGAAACACTCCTCACACTCAGCCGTCCAAACAAATTCAACATCCTTACCAGTCAGACGTGTCATAGACTGAGCCATACTCGCGAAGCCCTTTACAAAACGCCTATAATAGCCAGCCAATCCCAGAAAACTTCTTATCTCTGATGCATTCTCGGGTCTCCGCCAATCCGCAATAGCCTTGATCTTTTCCGGATCCACGGACACTCCCTTGACCGATACAATGTGACCCAAGAACCTAATATACCGTTGCCAGAAGCTACACTTACTCAACTTAGCAAACAACTTCTGTTCTCGCAACTTTTCCATAACAATCTGCAAATGCTTCTCAAGTTCTTCCGGACTCTTTGAGTACACTAAAATGTCATCTATGAAAATAATCACAAACTCATCCAAGTACTCCCTGAACACGCCATTCATCAGCTTTATAAATGCAGCTGGCGCATTTGTCAAGCCAAACGGCATGACCACAAACTCGTAATGACCGTACCTTGTCCTAAAGGCAGTCTTTCGAACATCTGGTTCGTCTATTGGTATTTGGTGGTACCTTGAAGCCAAATCAATCTTCGAGAACCAAGTAGCACCCCTGAGCTGGTCCAACAACTCGTCTATCCTTGGGAGTGGATACTTGTTCTTCATAGTTACACGGTTCAACCCTCAATAGTCGATGCAAAGCCTGAAACTTCCATCCTTCTTCTTTACAAACAGAACAGGTGCGCCCCATGGTGAACTGCTTGGCCTTACAAAACCTTTGTCCAAAAGTTCAGCCAGTTGCTTCTTCAGCTCAGCCATCTCGGCCGGTGCCATTCTGTACGGTGCTTTCGATATCCGAGCTGTCCCCGGTTCAAGTTCAATCGTGAACGGATCTGAACGAGCCGGTGGTATTCCAGTCAAAGCTTTGAAAACATCCTCAAACTCTTGTTCCACTGGAATATCTCCTAACTCCACATCCGGTCCAACCTCATCTATTGATATTGTCGCTAGGTATGCCTCACGCCCTTTCTCTACCAAACGCTCCGCTTGTATTGCTGACACAACCAAGCTACCAGAAGTCGGTCTTATTCCTTGATACACCAGAACCTCGTCATCTCTTTCGAACCTTACCCTTCCACGGTGGCAATCCAGATGCGCCTTGTACTTACTAAGCCAATCCATTCTGAGGATGACATCATAAGACTTAACATTGCAGATTACCAAATCTGCTGGCATACTAACTTTGCCAATCCAGACAGAAATGTTTTTAACCATCCCTAGTGAGTACATCACTTGGCCTCCAACCGCCCTCACTAAGCCAAAATCCTCTCTGGGTTCCTTCTGGAATTCTCCCTTTCCAATCATCTCTGGATTTACAAAACAATGACTCGCTCCGGAGTCAAACAGAACATGGGTCTCTACCTCACCCATTAATAAGGTCCCTACACATTCAACCCCTAGAATGCTAAGACACTTAACAGAACACAAAGACACAGACAACAAGCAACAGACAGAACTCAGAAAACTGTAAGTAATCGAACTTACCAGTGATCGGTCGAGAAGCGCTCGGATCTCCACTTCCGTCCGCGGTCGTTGCATACACTCTCGGCATGATGGCCTGCCTCTTGGCCGCCGGTGGCAGTGCATCTCCTGCACGCTTAGCCTGAGAAGCGGCTTGCCCAGCTGCTCCTGACCTCGGACAATCACGCTTGTAGTGTCCCGGTTCTCCACAACCATAACACACAACATAAACGCTGTCTCCATCCGACACTCTCGCCATCCTTGTGTCTGGCTCAGGACAATCCCGCACTTGATGCTCCCGGCTTCCACAACGGTCACAAGCCCCAGCTGAACGCCTACAAACGCCCACATGCACCTTCCCGCATGATCCACACACACTGTGGTTCCCACTAGACTTGGCTGAAACATTCCTCCCAAACCTGCGGTTCTGTCCTCCAGACGATTGACCACTCTTGGCCACAGCAACCACAGTACTCGCCTTTGACAAAGCTTCCTCTGCTTGTCCAGATTCCAACAGTGCTGCTTTCTCCAAAAGCTCAGTGACCGTCGCATAGTCATGCACCAGACAACCGTTCCTTAGCTCAACTCTTAGCCCACTCATGAACCTTCGGATTAGCTTATCCTCAGTGTCGTAGTCACGTCCCACGTACTTACGTAACTGGTTGAACTCGGTCTCATACTGTCAAACCGTCTTGGTCCCTTGGCGCAGATACAGAAACTCAGCCTCCAACTGATTGTAAGCTTCCTGCGGGAAGTACTTACTCTGAAACATCACCGAGAACGTCTCATACAAACAGTTCGGATTCACCAAACGCCCGGTGATTCCCTTCCACCAGCTGTGCGCAGTACCCTCCAAGTAATGCACAGCTATGTCCTTCTTGTAACCCTCAGGACAGCGGATAGACTCGAAGTTCCGCTCCAGTCTCATCCTCCACTCATCAGCCTCAATAGGCGCAGAACCTTCAGCAAAGAACTTGGTTCCTAGCCTCCCCATATGATCCAGCATCTTAAGGTAAGACGGAATCACCACACCCTGATCCGCCTCCCCAACTCCATCGGCAACTGCCGGTTCCACCACTTGTGGTGCCACTGCTGGTGCCACTACCGGCGCAGGCGCAACCACTGGTAAACGCTCCAGCACTTGAGCTAAAAGCCCCAGAACAGCATCCAACCCAACCGGTTGTGCTCCCGCAGCAATCCCTGCCACGTTTCCAGCATTGGCCGCAGCCACATTTGCAGCATACCCAGCCGCATTCACTTGCTGGTCCATGACCACATTCTCAGTTCCAGAACTCTCAGTATTCTCAGCACCATTCAACTGTGCTCTTGCAGTTCTCTTTCTCGGAGCCATCTGCCAAACAGAAAAACTGGTTAGCCCGAAGCTAACCCCAGACAAGAGTTTCACACTCTACAGAACAACAGACTGCGAGACCTGGCAGTGAAAAGGTGGATAGACTCTAACCCCAACTATGCAAATGAACTGTCCTAGAATCGACCATGCTCTGATACCAACTTGTGAGGACCTGTCCGTCTATCACTAGACCAGCCCGAACCTCACCGAGTCTTCTCTCGGCCAGAATACAAAAATATGCATATTTAAAAAACTTTTCTTAAACTTAAACAAGTTCGATTCATCAGAAGACATTCATTCTCATTGCATAATTATTCGAGAAACACTTAACAGAATTCGGATTCAGTAACAAACTAACTTATCAGATTTGGTTCAACTCATAAAGCACTAACACAAGTACTTAAATAGAAACTCATACTCAGAACATGAATCCCAAAACCCAGTCCTAATCCACCCCTTTACTTCACTGCCTTCCAGTCCGCCTTCAGAGCTACTCGCCCTGGACTTTATCCTTACCTGCACACTCACACAGAGAGGCAGAAGTATTTGATAAATACTTAGTGAATACGGTCATCCCGTAACACCTTAGCCAGTACCAGAAAACGCATCATACTATCATTTATACAATTAACATTATCACTTAGCAAGCAAGTACAGAAAACAGTACGGTCCTATGATCATCTCAACTACTTGTGAAGCCTCACAAGGCATCGGTACTGCTCCAAGCGAGATTCACACATCCCCTTGAGCTAGTAACTCGATCCGGACATTCACACAGCTAGTTAGACATCACGTATTGACCACGGTTCACCCTTAACCATTCACAATCACAGAAACATTGACATTGCTAAGCAGAAACCACTAACTTACACAAGCAATCAATGAAAATCAGATAACCTAGCAATCCAACAATTCTAGATACAGACTACAGTCAGGCACTCACCTTAGACACAGAAACAAACGTTTCAGTCGAAAGAATCTCGGTGATTTCTCGATCAGAACTGAGATACTCGGACACATTTGCGATTTCTCGGCTATCGCTCAGACTGGTCCGGCTAAAACTCCACACCTCTCGGCTATCTCTCAACCCGATCACTTTTTCTCGGGCAAGAAGCCTTATTCCCTCGGAAACAGTATAATTCAGATTGATCAGTCCAAAGTTACTCGACAGAAACTCAACAAAAATCAGAATAGCCGAACACTTACAAGATTCACTCGGACGAATCGAAGTGCTCTCGGATATCACACGATCCGCTCAGAAATCCTCGGATAAACTCTGTTATTCCCTCGGCAAACCCTCAAATCAGGACGAATGGTCGAAACAGAGCCACAAAAACTCGGACAGAACACTCGATCTCTCGGTGATAGTCGGAATCTCTGGCGAAACTTTGATCTCTCTCGGCCAACTCTCGGGATAATCAGAAACTATGGGATTTCTCTCGACCAATCTCTCTCTCACGCGATATTTCTCTCAAATAATGCGGCTGTCTCGAGAAAAAGTCTCAAAATCCCTTTTATATGCTCGCAAAACCTAGTTAACCCGGTTATAGCCGGCGTCTCCCGGTTTCAGTCAGCTTTATCCCAGTCAGCTTTGATTTCTCTCGTATATCGCCTAAACCGCTCGACCATCCCCACGATAAATTAGTTTTTATCCGACCAAACTCCCAGCCCACGGGCCCAGCCCATTTTTACTCGGCTAAAACCACAAAGCCTCGGCTATTTACCTTTTTCCCTCGGACATGATCCATTTCTCTCGGACACAATCTATTTCCTCTCGGACATAATCCATTTGTCTCGGACAGAACCATTTTTCTCCCGGATATGGTCCGTCCTGCTCGGTTAGCCCGGCCATCCTTCGACTATTTCCCAGTCATCCATCGACTATAGTCTGAACCTCCCATCCATACTGAATTTTCCCTTGACTAAACTCACATTCCTTCGGACAACCTCCTGTCCGGTTCGATCATTCCAGATTTTCTCGGATACGGATGCTACAGTAAGCTTCCAAATGATGAAGAGATTACCTTTGACAATGTATGGATTGAAAGGCCAAGGAAAGGCAAAGAAGCAGTTGTAGAGAAGAAAGTGGAGGAGGTTAGCAAAGAGAAAGATGCATTTGTACCTCCACCCTACAAACCGAAGCTTCCTTTCCCTGTACACTTCAAGAAACAGCTGCTTGAGAAGCATAGGGCAGTATTTGAGAAGCACTTGAAAGATGTTGAGATCAACCTGCCTTTAGTTGATTGTTTAGCCATGATGCCTAAACGTGCCAAGTTCTTCAAGGATACTCTTACTAAGAAGAGCAAGGAGAGTGAAGAGGTTTTGGTGCTTAGTGAAGAGTGCAGCGCCATCATTCACAAGGAATTAGTGCCGAAGAAGCTTGGAGATCCAGGATCATTCACAATCCCTTGTGCTCTTGGTCCTTTGACGTTTGGAAGCTGCTTATGTGATCTTGGTGCAAGCATTAATCTCATGCCCCATTCCATTGCCAAGAAGCTAGGTTTCACCAAGTTTAAGGAATGTAGGATCTCTCTTGTGCTGGCTGACAGAAGTATAAGACTTCTTGTAGGTATGCTTGAAGACTTGCCCGTGAGGATCAGTGGAGTTAACGTGCCAACCGACTTTGTTGTTCTAAAGATGGATGAAGAGCCAAAGGATCCTCTAATCCTTGGTAGACCGTTTCTTGCAACCGCTGGAGCCATCATTGACGTGAAGAACGGCAAGATCTCTCTACACTTGGGCAAAGACATCAAGCTAGACTTTGATATCAATGAAGTCTTGAAGTAACCAACCATTGGTGGACAAGCTTTCTACATTGAGACTTTGGATGAGTTAGCTGATGAATTGCTTGAGGAGTTGGCACAAGAGGATCACCTACAGATAGCTTTGACTAAGGAGTGTGGAGAGTATGGCTTCCTGAGTGAACAGACCCAAGAGTATGATCACATCCTTGATTCTCGCAAGGCTGTGAAAGAAGATGAAGGCGGATGCCTAGAGATCAATCAGGAAATCGACGAGATCACTCGATCCAGGGCAACAATCGACAAAAAGATCGAGGAGGCTGGTAGATCCAGAAAAGAAATCGATGAGAAGATCGAGAGAGGCAACTCGATCAGTTCAGAGAACGACTCAGTGAATCGATCTACTGCTCGATCCATATCAAATCGAGAGAAGAGATCGATGTGAGTGTAATCGATCCGGACCAGAACGAGGAGAAGATCGACTGGATGACTCGATCTCAGAGGGACAACGGTTCAAGATGGCAGCCTGAAAGCTCATGAATCGGGTTCAAAAGAGGCTAATGAGGATGGCAGCATCAACACAAGCCACAAGGAGGACTGGAGCGAGCTGCTAGCCTCAAAGGTGGACCTAAAGGAGCTCCCAAAAGGGCTAAGGTACACTTTCTTAGGACCCAATGACACTTATCCTGACATTATGAATGAAAATATGAGTGATGATGAGTTAAACTCACTCCTTAAGGAGTTTAGAAAGTATAGAAGGGCCATTGGGTACTCTCTAAGTGACATCAAGGGCCTTTCACCAATGCTTTGTACTCACAGGATTCACTTAGAGAATGAAAACACTTCTTCTATTGAACATCAAAGGCGTTTGAACCCAAACTTAAAAGAAGTGGTTAAGAAAGAGATCTTGAAACTGTTAGAGGCTGACGTGATATACCCTATCAGTGATAGCACATGGGTCTCTCCGGTCCATGTGGTACCAAGGGATAGAGGTTGATAACGCAAAGATTGAGGTCATCATGAGCTTGGAGCCTCCGGCTAATGTGAAGGGTATAAGGAGCTTTTTGGGACACGCCGGCTTTTACAGGAGATTCATAAAGGACTTCTCCAAGATAGCATGCCCCCTTACAAGGCTACTTTGCAAAGAAGCCGAGTTCGTGATTGATGATGAGTGTCTTCATGCTTTCAAGACGATCAAGGAAGCTCTTGTTACCGCACCTATAGTGCAAGCACCGGATTGGAGCTCACCCTTCGAGATCATGTACGACGCTAGTGACTACGCCGTGGGAGCTGTGTTGGGTCAGAGAAAGGATAAGAGGCTGCACGTTATCTGCTATGCCAGCCGTACCTTGGATGACATGCAAGTGAGATATGCTACCACCGAGAAGGAGCTACTAGCCGTTGTCTTTGCTTTTGAGAAGTTCAGGTCCTACTTGGTTGGTTCTAAGGTCATCGTTTACACGGATCACGCTGCTTTGAGGTACATCTACTCCAAGAAGGATACCAAACCGAGGCTCTTAAGGTGGATTCTTCTTCTACAAGAGTTTGATATGGAGATAAAAGATAAGAAGGGCATAGAGAATGGTGTTGCTGATCACCTCTCAAGGATGAAAGTGAATGAAGTCTCACCTTTGGATGATTCACTTCCTGAGGAGCAGCTCATGAGGGTCAACACTGTTGTATGTACACGGCTAGAGGATCAGTTTGAAGAAGTTTTAAGCTTCAAGGAAGAAAACCTACCTTGGTATGCGAATATAGTCAACTTCTTAGCTTGTGGAGAAGAGCCTATGCACCTTGACTACTACCACAAGAAGAAGTTCATGAGAGACATCTCTCATTACTTTTGAGACGGGCCTTCTCTGTACAATAGGGGAGTAGATAGCTTATACAGAAGATGTGTTTCAAGAGAGGAAGCAAAAGACATTCTCCTTCATTGTCACGGTTCGTCTTATGGTGGGCATTCTGCTTCTTTCAAGACGGCTACAAAGGTCTTAAAGGCCGGGTTTTGGTGGCCATCATTATTCAAAGATGCTCATGAGTTTGTTAAGGCGTGTGAGGCTTGCCAAAGAGCTGGAAACATCACCAAGAGGAATGAGATGCCACAGGTACCAATCTTTGAAGTGGATGTGTTTGATGCTTGGGGGATTGATTTCATGGGTCCATTTCCATCTTCTTACGGCAACAAATACATCTTGGTGGCAGTTAATTACATGTCTAAGTGGGTTGAGGCTATAGCTTCCCCAACTAATGAATCAAAGGTGGTTATCAAGCTTTTCAAGTCTATCATCTTCCCACGGTTTGGAGTTCCAAGGGTAGTGATCAGTGATGGGGGCAGCCACTTCATCAACAAAGTGTTTGAGGGTCTCTTGAAGAAGTACGGAGTGAAGCACAAGGTAGCTATACCTTATCACCCACAAACTAGTGGGCAAGTAAAGGTCTCAAATAGACAGATCAAAGCTATCTTAGAGAGGACCGTAGGAGCAACTCGGAAGGATTGGGCAAGTACGCTAGACGATGCCCTTTGGGCGTATAGAACCGCCTCCAAGAATCCTATAGGTACCACTCCCTTCACTCTCCTCTACGGCAAGGATTGTCACCTCCCTGTGGAGCTAGAGCATAGAGCATTGTGGGCTGTGAAGCAGATGAACTTCAGTCTCAAGACAACACAGGAGAAGAGGTTGATTCAACTCTATGAGCTTGATGAGCTAAGGCTAAACGCTTATAAGAGTGCCAAAATCTACAAGGAAATAACCAAGGCGGTTTATGACAAGAAGCTGGTAGTCAAGGAGCTTAAGGAGGGAAATCTGGTCTTGCTTTACAACTCACGCTTGAAGCTATTCCCGGGGAAGCTAAAGTCAAGGTGGTGTGGACCTTTTGAGATCAAGGAAGTTCTACCCTATGGAGCGGTTACTTTGGTTGGCAAGAGTGGAAAGGCTTTCACGGTTAATGGGGACAGAGCCAAGCCCTATTTGGCGAGTGATTGCAGCAAGGAGAGCACCACAATGCTTCTCCAAGACCCACCTCTAGCCTGAACCAAGTAAAGTCTAGCTAAAGACGTTAAACAAAGCGCACTTGGGAGGCATTCCCATGTCTATCTTTGTATATATTTCTGCTTTCTTTTTGTTTCAATTTTATGCTTTTTAGTTTAAGTGTGTAGGTGCAATGAGATGGGAACCGGAGGTGATGATCTTGGAGTCAAAATGGGCAAGGAAAAGAGAGTTAGAGGCAAGAGATCGAGTGCTAGATCGACATATCCTGGCTCAATCTTTACTGGATCGAGCTAGTGAATCGAGTGGAGTCACTCGAGCTAGACGAGATCGAGTAGACTATCGAGTGAGTCAGTCGATCATGAGAGGATAACCCAAGTGTTTAGCTTGAAATGCAAACGGGGTGTGGATCGACTGACCTCACTCGATCCTCGAGCTGGATCGATGAGTTTACTCGATCTGCCACTCGATCCTTGCCAAAACGACTTCCAAATCGATCACGTGGCTCGATCCAAGGAGCTTAGCCATAATGACGCAGAATCATGGAATGAGGGGGCACACTTGATCTAAGACTCGATGCAATCCAAATCGAGTCCCTAATCGATCAACCCTCTCGATCCTAGCCAACATGGGCATGAGATCGAGTTCAAGATCGACCAAATTGACTCAATCTCATGCCGATGTAAGTTTAAGTTTTCCCTCTCTTTTATCTTTCCCTCCTGTTTTTAAATTCAAATCTTGGTTAACTCAAGCATCTTTGACCATGAAAGATGTGCCTTGACCAACTTTGTCAGAAAACCACTTGCATAATCCATAGTTTTCTTGGCCTTTATGTTCACATGCATCCACACTCTCTCATTTTTGTGTTCAGAACTGTTTTCTGAAAGTAAAGAGAGAGTGTGAGTTTTGTTTTTAGGGCTAATAGCATCCTGCATTCATCCTCTTTAAAGGTATTTTCGAGTTTAAGAAATTGCTTGCTTAAATTTTTAAGGAAATTTCCTTTTATTAGCTTAGGATGATTGTTAGTTGATAGGGATTAGGATAATTTTTAGAAGCAGCTAGATATTAGAAAATTTACTAGATTTGATCCTATCTAAAGATTTTTCCTTATAGTATTTAGCTATAATTTTTATAAAATTCCTAAAAATCTAGGATTATTTTATAAGTTTTTCTCTCCTACCTTGTCTTTCTCTTTGAATCGCTGCCTATACTCATCCTCTTCTTTGAGAATTTTGTTTCAGGTACCAATAGCTCCCAAGAGAGATAGAGATGAGACAAAACAAGGAGAAGGAACTCAAGGAGTGGTTCAAAAAAGAGTTAGATGGACTAAAGAGGAGAAGCAAGCTAAGAAAAGGTTGGAGAGGCTCCGGTTTGACCCTACGAAGTTCGCGAGCAGGGATCTATTGGCAAAGATGGGCCTATTGAGAGATTTTGACGAGCTTCTCAAGAACATGGGGCTTGCGTGCTTGTCAAGGATGGACTGCCCTACCTATCCCGAGGCAGCCCTAGACTTCTTCGCCACATTGGAGTTCTCTTATGAGAATGCAAGCCTCCCCGCTCCATCATATGGTCACCTCACATTCAAGATCCGGAGGCAAGCCTACCACCTCTCCATCCCCAAGCTTTGCCAAGCCTACGGTCTCAAAGCCAATGCCAAGCTAGTGGACTTCCTTCCTTTCACGCAAGCCAACGACCTATGGGACTTGATCAGCAATGATGACTATAAACCCAACACAGCCAAGATCAAGAAGGTCCGCAACCCTATGCTGAGATACGCCCTCAAGCTCTTAGCCAACACTTTCAGTGGGAGATCCGTGGCTCCAACGGTCACCAAGAACGAGTTGTGCTTTCTCTTCCAAGGAGTTAAGAAGATTCTATGCGATCCTAAAGAGAATGAAGAACCGATGGAAGATGAGCTTTGAGATGATGTAAACTATGGATGCATTTTGGCTTCCTCTTTGGTCAAGTACAAGGCGTGGGCAATGAGGTGCAAAGCAAGCTCAGCACTCATAGGAGGCTTTCTCACAGCGATGTTTGTTCAAGCCGGGGTACCTCTTCCAGACTTTGTGCCTTGCGCAGAGAGAGCCTACATGGATGAGACATACTTGCGCAACACTGATTCCTTGGGACGCACGCCAGCTCCAGGTTTCTACACTTACTTGTTCATCAATGGTGTTAATGAGAAGAAGGAGTGTATCTTGCCAAACCAAGAGGAAACATAACTGCTAGGTGTTGGCAACATAGAGTTTCTTCCAAGCGATGAGGATTGTGTTGCACCTCTAGGAGCCACAGCCGCGCCACCACAAGTTGCTCGCCCATGTTCAGAGTCACCTCCTTCTGATGCTGAGATGCCCGCGAGCTTCGACCTTCCCAAGCTTGACTACGAGCCGAGGACAAAGGAAGAGAAATTTCTTGCATCCGTCGTGGAGATCCAGCGCAAGGTCAATAAGTGGCAGAGCAAGATGATTAAGAAGCTTGCTAAGAAGGTCAAGGACTTGCAAAGGAGCCCACTTAAGAAGTCCACGAGTGAGGAGGTTCAGCAGCCGGAGAAGAGAAGGAAATCAACCAGAGGAATAGAGATCCGTGAGCATCAAAAAGGCGACAAAGCTGCACGCCTCTCTCTACATGGAGCCACGAGCAAGGGAAAAGGCAAGGAGACCAGCCAAGACACTTCCAAGAAGAGCAGGAAGTCTGGAGCAACCTCAAGCTCCAGCCGTGCGTAGCTCCGAGGTACCAACAACCAAACCCTTGTAAATACCATGCATTTTTAAGTTTTTTTTTGCTTTGTGTTTGTTGACTCCTCTTGAATTTGTTTGCCACCGAGACGGTGTCATCCAAGTTTGGGGGAGTATATGTGTGCTTTGACTTTTTTTCCTTGATCTTATTTTGTCTTATCATCCCTTGAGTCATCATGCATCATGTAAGGCATAGAAAAGAACAAAAAAATCAAAAAAATATTAAAAATTTTCAAAAAAATTCATGTAGCATTTGAAATGTTAAACATTTTAGGATTGAGTCTAGAATTTTAAGCATTTAGGTTGATTGCATTTGCATAAAAGGCAAAAAATTTTCTTGAAAAGTGTTTTATGCTCATGAATTGTTTCAAGACCCTAGTTAGTAGTCCTTTGATGCATTGTTCACACTTTGAAAGTAAGCTCTAACCATATTTGGATCATTTGTTTTGATTTTCGTGGCTTAAGTTGAACATTCATTAATTGAATCATTTCCTATCAAGTGAGAACCTTAATTCGAATCTTTTTAATTATCATACTTATGCATTTGAAAAAGGATACATGGATCACATATACATATTCAGGCTTTCTTACTCCCTTTCACCACTCTCTTGTAAGCCTGAGTAGACTTCCCACCATGACTCTTACCGTCCTTTCAAGCCAATTTTCTTGTGTGACATCTTTGTGAGGCCTTATTTTTGGTTTGAACTTGGCATAAAGTGTTAGGTTTAGGCGACATGATTAAGCTTTCATATTGTTGCTAGCTTTGCATTTTGAAGCTAGTTTTAGGCTTAGGATAGGGTGGGGATTCATGGGAGTTGTTTGCTTTGGTTTCGGTTTGAAAAGATTGTGTTTGGGGTTTGAACAAAAGAGAAATGAATGGTTTTAAGTGGTAGACCTTGTGTTTAAAAATGATTTCTCTTGTTTAAAAAGAAGGTAGCTCTCAAAGAAAAGAAAAAGAAAAAAATCAGATAAGAAAAGAGCCAAAATGCCAAGTTTAAAAAGAAAAAAAAATAAGAGAAGAGAGCTACCAAAAGTATTTAAAAGAGCTTAGTATGTTTATAGCCTTACCACTAGCCAAAAGAGTTTTAAAATGATGTTTTTATTTGGGTTTTTGCTAGGTTAATTGCCTTGTTGATGAGAGTAGTCTTTAGGAGGGTGAGTGAGCTTAAATAGAAAAGAAAAATGAGAGGGGTTCAGGATCATTGTTAGTACATATTGGTAGATGAGAGTCTAGTCATGTATGCATCAATTGTCTTTACCTTTAGCATTATGCATAAGTTCAACCTTCTTTGAGAGAACCCATTGCTTGAACTACCCATTTAAATGAGATCATTTTTGTCTCATAACCTTGTCTCTAAGCCAAATGTGTTCGGTTTTAAAGTACATAAGTGTGATTCACGGTTTTGAGCTTAATGAATGTTAAAGGTTAGGATTCTTGGATTGTTTGGGATATGAGAGTCATGATTTGAGATTCAATATGTGATGAATATGGCTAAGTTCTTTGGAGTATGAGTGTGTGCATTGCATCTTAGGATTAAGACCTAGGACCATTGAATTGATTCATTTGAAAAATACTTTTGCAAGGAATTTGAGCCCCCGTTTATAAACCTCTCTTCCTTTCTTGAATTTTGTTTGCTTAAGGGCAAGCAAAAGGCAAGTTTGGGAAGTTTATATACTTGCATATTTAGCATATTTAGCATGCATTTATGATAGTTTTCGTGCATTCATCTTGCACAATAGGCTAGTTACTACCATTTGTTGCATTTTAGGTCCTAGATCGCATTGCATATTTCTTGCATTTTTGCATCATTATCAGGTTGTTTTGGACACTCTGGAGTTGTGGAAGTTGCGTGGACGTGCATAGGATCGAGGGTAAGCTTGTGGACACTTGGAGAACTCAACCATGCGTGCAAAGGAACCGGGATCGAGCAGCGGATCGAGCAAGGCAGGTTGATCTAGGTGAGATCGACCAGAAGATCGAGTGACTCAAGTCGTTTCAAGAAGGAGGATCGAGATCAAGATCGAGAGAGGAGATAGATTGGGAGTATGGACACGGATTACGCCATGCAAAACGAGAGCCAGATCGAGACCACGACCCGATCACCCAAGGATCGAGTAGAAGATCGAACGAAGTACTCGATTCATCCAACTGAATAGATTTGAATATTGAGCAAAGGAAGACGATCTACGAGGCGATCGAGCTAGAGATCGATCGACCAACTCGATCTCTAGCACCTTATCCGGCCAGCTCATATTTTGGAGCGTAGTGAGGGGACCAGTTTGTTGGTTTAGCTATTTTGGGCAAAAGGAGGCCATCACTTTCATTATCAACATTAGTCTTATCTTTTTCGAGCTTTACCTTAGGCGATTGGCCATTGTTCTGTTCTTTAAGCTTTTCTTGTTTTGAAACCTTGAATCTCATTAATCATTAAGTGTTTTTCCTTAATCGCTTCTTTAATCATGTTTAGCGTTTCATTCCTTGCATTTGAATCGGTTTTAACTATATGTAGTGAGTATTTTTCTTTGGGTTAAAGGTTGAGGCGATTCAAGGGTTTAAGGGTTTAAGCTTTTAGGATTTTACTTGTTCTTAACTCATTCTCTTCTAGGATTTGGGGTCTTAATGCTTAGAGAGTCTTGGAAAAGATCTCTATGATTCCAAGGCTTCTCTTACCTTGACCGGATTCAGAGATCCTTGAAAGCCAAATCCTAGAGACTAATCTATCCTCTCCCAAACGCCATGGATGAAGAGCGGGTTAGTTAAGCCATTATTTGGGATCCTTGCTTAATGCTCTTTGACCCATCTTTCCACTACATGCCATAGGTTTGGAGGAAGGGTCAAAGAAAGGGGTCATACCACACACCATGGATGATCCTAGTTTAAGTTTCTCAAGGCTTAGGGAAAGCTCATCAAATGAGTAGATCTATGTGTTTACAAACCAAAGCTTGAACCTTTG
The DNA here is from genome assembly GCA_911865555.2 of Thlaspi arvense. NCBI lineage: Eukaryota > Viridiplantae > Streptophyta > Magnoliopsida > Brassicales > Brassicaceae > Thlaspi > Thlaspi arvense. The sequence goes on from OU466860.2 coordinate 22,925,177, forward strand.
AACTCTCTTGAACATGACCCTCGACCTTGAACCCTCTTTTTAGAATTTCAAAACCCCAAGTTTTCATTCCCTAGTCACGAAGTTTGCATCTTGCTTTAGTTTCATTGCTTGACATCTTAAGTTGTTAGAAGTTCTCTGTTTTACCCGTTTTAGTTCTCGATTTTTAGTAACTAGTAGCTTTGCGTTTTAGTTCTCTGTCTTTTCCTAGTAGTTGTTAACCTTCTTCCAGGGATTTTAAAATAGTTTTCGTAATCATTTGGTCGTTGCATTTAGTTTTTATCGATTTTACCATCTATTTACCCGATTCTGCTTAGCTTTGCATTGCTCTTGCATTCCTTGTGTTCTTTCTACAACCCATGCTGGATTGATACCCCTTACCACTATAATGCATCATTGTCTTGGTCTGGGGCTTGGACTCAAACAGCTTACAAACTTTCTGTTTATCAGCTCTCTCGCGTGGGATCAATGTAAAAGGGATTTGCTGGCGGAACGAAGTGTACCACAGAGTTGTGATGGGACTCTGATACAACACGGCTTAACATCAAGAGAATCCACTCAAGAAATCAAGCAAAAGGGTGAGCAAAGCTCTTTAGAATTCTTTGATGAAATTCGGCGTCTTTATTGATAAGTGAAAAGGTAACCAAATTACACGGCTGCAAGGGGACCTTATAAATGGTCCTATCAGCTAGCCCTAGGGCCAAAAGCAAAACGCAAAAAAAAACAAAGCAAAACACAAAGGAAACGGCACAAGCTAACTACTAAGTGTATGAAACAAAGAAAGCTATAGAAGGATATTTTATGAACTAAAAAGAAATTAAAACTATGCCGCTTCTGCTTGACTCTAGCTTGGACTCGAACTGGTGATCACTTGGGGTTGCTAAGAACCGTTGGGACATGTTGCTTCACCTGCACGAATGTTATAAATTAAGTATACCTTGTTTTGGCGCACATGGTAATGTCTGATGGTGATAGCATTTGTCTCGGCTGTGGGGTAGTCCTGGTGCTCTTGTTGTGCTTGTGTCTTGAAGCTTGAAGTATCCTCACTCGTGGCTAGGTTGTTATCCTCACTTGACTCGTTCTGGTCTTCTTGCATCTCTTCCCTTGAGCTTAGTGTGATGCGGTCTTAGTGTATATGAGGCTCATCAACCGTGAACGTTCCTGCAAGGTTAGTGGTCGGTAAAGTACATATGGAAGGGTTAATGGTCTTACCTTGGCGAGGCGAATGGATGGCAAGGCGGTTAAACCCATCTATGATCTCGTCGTGCATGGTACGGTCAGTATGACTTGCGGTACGACCCTACGTACCGTCATTACGACCCCTGGTACTGTCATTACCACCCGCGGTACGACCCTCCGTACCATCATGTTCTGTTCTATGTGAGAGAAGTTCCTATGGTCCGAATGTTTGTATGATGCTTTCTATGGCCAAATTGAACCTCTTTCTCAGCTGCTTTGTCCTTGATCGTGTCATGGGGGCCTCACGAACCTCGGGTATTTGGCCAATGTCTTCGTTTGGACCGATGTCTTCATCATTCCCACCTTCTTCAGAAGGTTTTGACCTCAAAACTGGTTCACCTGTGTCATAAACAGAAAGATCAGCAACATTAAACGTATGAGAAATGTTGTACTTACCTGGTAGCTCCAAGCGGTAAGCATTATCTGTCGTTGATCTTAGATAGGACTTTAAACGGTCCATCGCCCCTTGGTGATAGCTTATAGGCGCTCGTGTGGGTACCACTCCGTTCTCATGTGAAGCCACACCCAATCTCTGGGCTCAAAGGTCAGCTGCTTCCTCCCCTTATTTGCTCTCTTCTTATACTCTTCCGTCTTCTTCTCTATGTTCTCCTTTGCCTTTAAGTGAAGATTTTTGATGATTTCTCCCCAGTTTAGACCATCTAAGCTAGCTTGCTCCGTTTGTGGAATAGGTATGAGGTCCACTGGTGACAATGGGGTAACTCCATAGAGAAGGTTCAGCCGCGCCCGGTGCCACGAAATGATTGAGAACTACGGGGACAACTTAAAAGCGGAGTGAGTAGCACGGTTATATGCAAATTCAATGAATGAGATGCAATCTAACCAAGTTTTCATGTTTCTACCAAGCGTTGCTCTAAGTAAAGTAGATAAGGTACGGTTTACCACTTCGGTTTGGCCATCCGTTTGAGGGTGCAAGTGGTGGAAAACAACAGTTTGGTACCTAACTTCCTCCACAAGGTTCCCCAAAATGGCTAAGGAATTTGGTGTCACGGTCTGATACGATGGTACGAGGAATGCCATGCAAGTGCACCACCTCTTTGAAGAATAGATCAGTTATTTGAGTAGCATCGTTGGTCTTCTCACATGGGATGAAATGGGCCATCTTAGAGAACCGGTCAACAACAACAAAGATAGAATCCTTGTGTTTGATCTTGGGCAAACCTAAGACAAAATCCATAGAGATATACTCCCAAGGAGCGTTAGGAATAGGTAAGGGTAGGTATAAGCCGTGAGGGTGTAACCTGGACTTAGCCTTATAGCCTAAAACATATCGTCGAAGCCAGGAAGGGCCAGTACTGGTGCTTGTGTAAGCCGGTCCTTAAGCGTGTTGAAAGCTGCATATTGAGCTGATTCCCAACTGAATGGTGCAATCTTTTTGATCACGGCAGTGAGCGGTGCTGATACGGTGCTAAAATCTCGCACAAAACGCCTATAGAAGCTTCACACTTGGACGATGGTAGTTTGTGTTGGCCACTCTCTTATAGTTTTGATTTTTTCCTCATCCACTTGTAAGCCCTGTTCACTCACTACAAAGCCTAAGAAAACGAGCTTGTTAGTACAAAATGAGCATTTCTGGAGGTTAGCAAATAAGCCTTCCTTTCGAAGTGTTTTTAAAACAAACTCAAGATGTTTAATGTGATCAGGATAGTTCTTACTATATACTTGTATATCATCAAAATATACTACCACGAATTTACCAATGTAAGACCTTAGAACCTGATTCATCAAGCGCATGAATGGGCTCGGTGCATTGGTCAAGCCGAATGGCATGACTAGCCACTCGTAGAGCCCCTGCTTTGTTTTGAAAGCCGTCTTCCATTCGTTTCCCTCTCTCATCCCCACTTGGTGATATCCACTCTTGAGGTCAACTTTGGAGAAGATGGTGGCTCCACTCAGCTTGTCGAGCATGTCATATGGGCCTTGGATCGGATGTCCGTACTTGATCGTGATGTTGTTGATGGCGCGGCAGTCCACGCACATTCGCCATGTTCCATCTTTCTTGGAGACAAGTAGCACGGGTACAGCACACGGGCTGAGGATCTCTCGTATGTAGCCTATGTCCATGAGATCGCTTAATTGTCTTTCAAGCTCCTTAGTTTCCACCAGGTTCATATGGTAAGCCGGCTTGTTTGGGAGGGCAGCTCCGGGTACTGGGTCAATTTGATGCTCAATGCCACGTAAAGGAGGTAAGCCTGGTGGTATATCATTCAGGAACACGTCCTTGAACTGGTCTAAGAGTACTTGTACCTCCACGAGTAGCTCTTCTTTACTTATTCCTGAACTTAAACACTCTTTATAAAATATTAGTAGCATGGTGCCTTTGGCACTCATGGTTTTATGAATAGTGTTAGATGAAAGGAACAAGTTAGAGCCACTTACCTCGACCTCTTTGTTCATATGAGTTTGTAACTCATGTACCTCGGAAGGGCTCAAAGGCGCGAGGTTAAACTTTCTGTCATTATGAGTGAAAGAGTACCGGTTAGTACGACCATTGTGAAATGTAGCTCGGTCAAACTACCACGGACGGCCAATCAACAAGTGCCCCGCTTGCATAGGGACAAAATCACATAGCACTTGGTCTTGGTACTTGCCTACGCTGAACGGTACGGTGACTTCCTCAGAGATTTTGAGCTTCGTCTGATCGTTCAACCACCGTAGCTTATATGGCCTCAGATATTTGATCCTTTCCAGCCCTAGCTTGTCCACTATATACCTGCTTGCCACATTAGTACATGAATTGATATATCATGGTTTTTGCTGTTGACCATGATATAAGTCTTGTTTATAGAGTCTTTTTAGTACGAATGGAGCATAACTGTGGATTTTGGAACCTTTTGGAGCTATACTGAATCTGATGCTGAAAGGATCAAGTCGGAAGGCATTATGGAGCAGGGTATCGATCGACACCCACCACCTGGTGTCGATCGACACCGGTCGTGGTCGCAAAAGGAGTCTTTAAAACTCTGTTGAAGAATTGCAACTTGGCCCAGAAGTTTCCCACTATTTGCACTTTTGCCCGAATTCATGTTTACACTTATATTTAGGTTTTTTAAGCCATTGTGAGGCGATTATCTTGTGATCATAGAGACTAAGAGAGAGATTAGATTGAGAGCTTTTGGAGAGACAAATCTATACTCTTGATAGGGCTCAGGTTTTACCCAAATAAAACTACTGCAAGTGCACAACAAAAGCAGTTGTAGTACAAGGGGTATCGAATCCCAATGGAGTAATGCAAACTACACTATCGAATTGAAGATTCGGATTATGCTAAGCAGGATATAATGTATGTCATGCGAATTAACACATAAAAGTAAGCAAACGATTTTTGGCAGATGATCTAAGTTTCAGAAGACTAAAAGCGCTAAGTCAAGACAGTTCACAGGTTGAATCCAAGAATGTAAAATGCAGCAAATCAGGAATGATTAAGAACCGTTTTAAACATGAATCACTAATGTATAACTAATCAATTCTCATTGCAAAAGTTATCTATTCCTAAATCATAGAGTTTCAAATCTCTTTGCAAACCCTAACAACCTAAGCATGCAGGAAAGATCAGATTCAATTGTTTACAAAACTCCTAAGCCAAATGTCTTTGCACTAAGTTTCTTTGCTCATCAAATACTAGTTCAGGTTATGAATAATGCTCTCACATATATTTAACAACCTAAGATTTTCGGATTCCTAGATGATGTTTCTCAGAAATTCGATTTTAAAGCAATCAGAGATGAAAAACCAAAAGATAATCCTAACAGAATTGCGATTCTACAATCTCTTCATCAACCCTTGAAAAAGCTCTAACTTAACTAGCAGATTACTCAGACATGATTATGGGATCACAAAGCATAACTGAATAATATTGCATTATGAGAAAGAGTAAAAAAATAGAGGGGTTTGAAATCTTCTCAAAAGAGTACAAGATTTGTCTCCCCAAAAAGCTCTGAATAAATCTCTCTCTAAGCTCTCTGAATTCTCAAAAACTAAGATAATTGCCAACAATGGCTGAAAAACCTAATAAATAGAGGCTAAACACGATCTGGGGTCTTCTTGTAAATAATAGAACTTCTGGGCCAATTCTGCAAATCTTCTTTACACTTTTAATAAAACAGCCACTCTCCTTCCTTGATGGGTGACGAGCGTCACCAAAGGTGGTGACGAGCGTCACCATATGGGATACTTTCTGCTTCGAGCTTGGTACTTCGTAGCTTCAACTCAAAATGCTCCAAAAGGTTCCAAAATCTCCAATTATGCTCCAGACATGCTATAACCTGCAAAGACTCTTCTAGGACTCTGAAAAGACCAAAAAAACTCAATAAAAAGGACTTATATCATGGTTAAAAACCATAAAAACCATGATATATCAACTCCCCCAGACTTAGCTTTTGCTTGCCCTCAAGCAAACATAGTCGAGGTTTGAAAACAAGAAACAGTAAGTCAATCATCAAGAACACCACACTAGTTTGAACTTTCGAATCCACTTACCTTAGAGTCGACACAAGATCAAATGTCAGTCTAATCATCACAAGCTTAGCAAATCTCCCAAGTCCAGTCCAAATCCCTTCAAGAAATCCGAAATTTCTACTGTCAACTCCTTATTTTTATCTAAGTGTGATATCTCATCAAGGTTCTATCATCTCAATCACTTTACAGATTCTTTTCCCTTCCTAACAACTGAACAATTCAATCTCAACACAACTCTCCTATTTTCTCTTCCCTTGATCTTTTACTTTGGATATTTTCGATCTTTCACTTCTTTTTCTCAACTTTTTCAGTATAAGAAATGGTGCTACTCAATACTTGTGTTCTTTGTAAGGAGACATGTTCTTGAGTGTGTTCACTACTGTTGTTCCTTGTGAGGAGACAAGGTCATTAATGCACCATTCTTTGGACTTAAACTTTTAAAAACTACCTCAGGGAAGATCAGAGAGAGACTGTACCTTGACTTTATTGTCAGTGCTGAAAAAGAGAATCAAGCTCAAAAAGAATCAATAACCAAGACAAGAAGTTTAAAGTTCATTAAGGTGGAGCTAACAGAAGTTTTTTCAGATTCTCTAAGGACCTAGACCTTCATTGCTAGACTGATCTACCTATGACTTTCAACTTAGTAAGACTTGTAATCAACTACTGTGGCAATGGTTCTTATAAGCAAAAACGTCCTATGGTTAGTTCCCAGAAAAACTGACAGTTTCAAAATTTTGACTCTATAAAACAAGTTTTTTACTCAACTTTAAGACTCTATAAACATGACACAAAGCACACAACGTCAGTAACCACCTCCCCCAGACTTAAACAACACTGTCCCCAGTGTTATCAATCAAGCCAAGAGTTGGTCAGAAAAATGAATGAGAAGTCGAAAAACCAAGTCAGAAAAGTGTTACCTCGCGTGGGGTCGGGTGACGAGCGTCACCACGACCTGTATTACCCAATTGTTAAGTTAGATGTTAATTAACGAAGTGTTGTCATGTGTACTCGAAAGTTAGACTTTTGGAGCACTCAAACACATAATTAACAACATCCAAACATAGCAATAATAACCTGGTTCAACAATCTCACAAAACATCATCAAAGAAACTGACAATTGACTCAAAGAAAACATAAAAATGACTCAAGAGAAATAAAAATAAAAGAGAAAAAGAAACAAGTAACCAGAGAGTGGAGCCTCAGTCCTCATCCTCGCAAGGTTCAGTGGTGTAATGGGGGCGGACACAACCGATAGGGTCAGGTTTTACCCAAATAAAACTACTGCAAGTGCACAGCAAAAGCAGTTGTAGTACAAGGGGTTATCGAATCCCAAGGGAGTATGTAAACCACACTAGCGATTATAGATTCAGATTAAGCTAAGCGATAAATAATGAATGTAATGCAAAACAGTAGAATAAATGCAAGAGGGCGTTTTTTATGCTTGTTCTTAAAGTTCAGAAGGCTAAAGGCGCTAAGTCAGGACAGTTCGCAGGTTGAATCTGAGAGTGTAGAATGCATGCAATCAGGAATGAATTAAAACCGTCTTGAACATGAATCGCAAAGATATAACTAATCAATTCTCATTGCAGAAGTTATCTATGTCTAAATCACAGAGTTTCAAATCTCTTTGCAAACCCTAACAACCTAAACATGCAGTAATGATCAGGTTCAATTGTTCACAAAACTCCTAAGCCAAATCTCTTTGTACTAGGGCGTTTTGCTCATCTAATACTAGTTCAGGTGATTAATAATGCTCTCACATCTATCAAAAACCTAGGGTTTCAAAATCCAGATGATGTGTCTGAGAAATCGATATGAATGCAAGCATAGATGAAGAACCAATGAATTTCCTATAAGTTTTTAGCAATTCTACAAACTCTTCTTCAACCTTTGAAAAGCCCTAACTTAACTAACAAACTACTCAGACATGGTGATTTGAGAAAACATCATGAAAAGAATAGATTGCATAAAAGAAATAAGAAGTAAAAATAAAGGAGTTCAAAATCTGCTCTGAAGGAGTCTGATTTGTCTCTCCCAAAAGCTCTGCTACAAATCTCTCTCTAAAGTTCTCAAAAATAATAAGATACAAGATTTTTGCCTAAAGAATGGCTGAAAAACCTAATATACAAGCTAAAACACGATCTGGGGTCTTTTTGCAAATATTGGAACTTCTAGACCAAAACTGCAATTTCTTCCCAATCTTTTAAAAACAGGCCACGACCTCCTTCCTTGGTGGGTGACGAGCGTCACCAGCTTGGTGACGAGCGTCACCATATGGCATACTTTCTTCTTCGAGCTACGTGCTTCGTGGCTTCAACTCAGAATGCTCCAAAAGGTTCCAAAATCTCCAATTATGCTCCAGACATGCTATAACCTGCAAAGACTCTTCTAGGACTCTAAAAATACCAAAAAGACTCAATAAAAAGGACTTATATCGTGGTTAAAAACCATAAAAACCATGATATATCAACAACCACAATTGCTAAGTGTAGCAACAGCATCCCAGAGTCCCTCAAAGCTGTCAATGACATACTCCTGAAAAGCAGCCATATCCATGGGTGTCTGTGGTCGTGGAGGACGCCTGAAAGCAGTAGAGGAGGTACTCTGGCGTGTAGAAGGTCCAGCATTATCAGCAGCTGCAGTAGAAGCAGAAGCACCACCTGTAGCAGCTCTAGCAGGGCGCAGAGCCAAAGGGCGCAGCAGAGTCCGAGCTGGCATGAAGAAAAGCTGGCGTGGGACTCCCTGAATCGTAGTGAGGGCTCTCTGTGGCAACTTAATGCCAACATACTGTGAGGACCCGACCGTCTATCACTATACCAGCCCGAACCTCACCGAGTCTTCTCTCGGCCAGAATACAAAAACATGCATATTTTAAAAACTTTTCTTAAACTTTAACAAGTTCGATTCATCAAAAGACATACATTCTCATTGCATAATTATTCGAGAAACATTTAACAGAATTTGGAATCAGTAACAAACTAACTTATCATATTCAATTCAACTCATAAAGCACTAACACAAGTACTTAAATAGAAACTCAGACTCAGAACATGAATCCCAAAACCCAGTCCTAATCCACCCCTTTCCTTCACTGCCTTCCAGTCCGCCTTCAGAGCTACTCGCCCTGGACTTTGTCCTTACCTGCACACTCCAACAGAGAGGCATAAGTATTTGATAAATACTTAGTGAATACGGTCATCCCGTAACACCTTAGCCAGTACCAGAAAACGCATATACTATCAGTTATACAATTCACATTATCACTTAGTAAGCAAGCACAGAAAACAGTACGGTCCTATGATCATCTCAACTACTTGTGAAGCTCACAAGGCATCGGTACTGCTCCAAGCGAGAATCACACATCCCCTTGAGCTAGTAACTCGTTCCGGACATTCACACAGCTAGTTAGACATGACGTATTGACCACGGTTCACACTTAACCATTCACAATCACAGAAACATTGACCTTGCTAAGCAGAAACCACTAACTTACACAAGCAATCAATGAAAATCAGATAACCTAGCAATCCAACGATTCTAGATACAGACTACAGTCATGCACTCACCTTAGACACAGAAACAGACGATTCAGTCGAAAGATCTCGGTGATTTCTCGATCAGAACTGAGATACTCGGACACACTTGCGATTTCTCGGCTATCGCTCAGACTGGTCCGGCTAAAACTCCACACCTCTCGGCTATCTCTCAACCCGGTCCCTTTTTCTCGGGCAAGAAGCTGTATTCCCTCGGAAACAGTATAATTCAGATCGATCAGTCCAAAATTACTCGACAGAAACTCAACAGAAATCAGAATAGCCGAACACTTACAAGATTCACTCGGACGAATCGAAGTGCTCTCGGATATCACACGATCCGCTCAGAAATCCTCTGATAAACTCTGTTATTCCCTCGGCAAACCCTCAAATCAGGACGAATGGTCAAAACAGATCCACAGAAACTCGGACAGAACACTCGATCTCTCAGTGATAGTCGGAATCGCCGGCGAAACTTCGATATCTCTCGGCCAACTCTTGGGATAATCAGAAACTATGGGATTTCTCTCGACCAATCTCTCTCTCACGCGATATTTCTCTCAAATAATACGGCTGTCTCGAGAAAAAGTCTCAAAATCCCTTTTATATGCTCGCAAAACCTAGTTAACCCGGTTATAGCCGGTGTCTCCCGGTTCCAGTCAGGTTTATCCTGGTCAGCTTTGTTTTCTCTCGGATATCGCCTAAACCGCTCGACCATCCCCACGAGAAATTAGTTTTTATCCGACCAAACTCGCAGCCTAAGGCCCAGCCCATTTTTACTCGGGTAAAACCACAAAGCCTCGGCTATTTTACTTTTTCCCTCGGACATGATCCATTTCACTCGGACATAATCCATTTCCTCTCGAACATAATCCATTTCTCTCGGACATAGTACTTTGCTCATCCCCATTACAGTCCCAGACAACTAGGATCATCTTGACCCTCTTACCACGCCTAAGCTTTTCTTTCCTGTCAACCACTCGGATCGGTCTACCTCCCACGGTCAGATTCTCTTGCAATTCCGAAGGTGGTTTAGATATCACAGTCTCACGTTCGGTTATGTGCTTTCTCAGCTGCGACACGTGAAACACATTATGGTAAGTACTCATTTCCGGCGGTAAGTCCAACTTATACGCCACTGGTCCAATCCTTTCCAGAATCCGGTACGATCCCATGTACCTCAGACTCAACTTAGCATCAAAGGTTGCTCGGCTTTTCCCCTTGTAAGTCATAGGCTTCAGATAAACTAGATCGCCCACACTGAACTCTAAGTCCTTACGGCGCATATCAGCATAACTCTTTTGTCGGTCTTGAGCCTCTTTCAGCTTAACCTTCAGAAACCTGATCTTTTCAGTAGTCTCTTCGACTATAGCAGGTCCTAACTCACTCCGCTCCCCCACTTGGGTCCAACATAGCGGTGTTCTACATGGCTATCCGTACAACGCCTCATACGGAGACATCTCAATGCTCCTATGGTAACTGTTGTTATACGCAAACTCAGCCAACGGTAGATAACTTTCCCAGTTACAACCCCAGTCCAGTACACACGCTCTCAGCATGTCCTCTAACGTCCTGATGGTCCTCTCAGACTGACCATCCATTTGTGGATGATATGCAGTACTCATATGCACCTTCGTCCCAAACTCTTTCTGAATCTCTTTCCAGAATCGTGAAGTAAACTTTGGGTCACGATCTGACACAATGCTCGCAGGCATTCCATGAAGCTTGACGATCTCATCGACATACAACTCCACCAGCCTAGCCACTCCATCCGTTTTCATCATAGGCAAGAAGTGAGCAGACTTGGTCAGCCTATCAACAATGACCCAAATCGCGTCATGCTTCTTCAGAGACCTCGGTAAACCCAACACAAAATCCATTGTGATCATATCCCATTTCCATTCCGGTATTGGTAATGTTTGCAACAACCCACTTGGAACCTGATTCTCAGCCTTAACCAGCTGGCATGTAGGACAGCTAGCCACCCATTTGGCTACGTCTCGCTTCATCCCGACCCAATGATAGTACCTCTTCAGATCCTGGTACATCTTGGTCATTCCCGGATACACAGAAAACCTCGACTGATGTGCTTCCCTTAGAATTTCCTCCCTTAACTCTTTCACGTCAGGAACACACACTCTGCCTTTCTCAACAATCGTCCCATTGTTGGAAGTCTGATACTCGGTCTTGTCACTCTGTGACAACTTATTCAGATTCTCATTCTCCTCTTGAGCCAAACGAATTCTTGTTAACAAGTCAGCTTGATCTGCAGCTCCCAAACCCAACGGTTCCAGTTTTTCAGATAAGACGTTCAACCTTAACGTCCTTAGGAGATTCACAACTCCTTCCACATCCTTGGCAGAAGATACACTAGCCCTCCTCCGGCTTAATGCATCAGCAACGAGATTAGCCTTTCCCGGATGATAAGCTATCTCTAAGTCGTAGTCAGCGACTAACTCCATCCATCTCCGTTGCCTCAAATTCAACTCAGGTTGAGTGAAGATGTACTTTAAACTCTTATGATCGGTAAACACCTGAACGTTCCCACCATACAAGTAGGATTGCCATATCTTTAATGCAAAGACTACAGCTGCCATCTCCAAGTCATGCGTAGGGTAGTTCGCCTCATGCTTCCTTAGCTGCCTTGACGCATATGCAATCACATTTCCATGCTGCATTAGGACACAACCTAGTCCTTTCCCAGAAGCGCCCGTGTACACCACGTACGGTTCATCCGGCTCAAGTAAAGCCAACACTAGTGCACTTGTAAGCATTCCTTTCAGCTTCAAGAAACACTCCTCACACTCAGCCGTCCAAACAAATTCAACATCCTAACCAGTCAGACGTGTCATTGACTGAGCCATACTCGTAAAGCGCTTCACAAAACGCCTATAATAGCCAGCCAATCCCAGAAAACTTCTTATCTCTGATGCATTCTCGGGTCTCGGCCAATCCGCAATAGCCTTGATCTTTTCCGGATCTACGGACACTCCCTTGTCCGATACAATGTGACCCAAGAACCCAATATGCCGTTGCCAGAAACTACACTTACTCAACTTAGCAAACAACTTCTGTTCTCGCAACGTTTCCATAACAATCCGCAAATGCTTGTCATGTTCTTTCGGACTCTTTGAGTACACCAAAATGTCATCTATGAAAATAATCACAAACTCATCCAAGTACTCCCTGAACACGCCATTCATCAGCTTCATAAATGCAGCTGGCCCATTTGTCAAGCCAAACGGCATGACCACAAACTCGTAATGACCGTACCTTGTCCTAAAGGCAGTCTTTCGAACATCCGGTTCGTCTATTGGTATTTGGTGGTACCCTGAAGCCAAATCAATCTTCGAGAACCAAGTAACACCCCTGAGCTGGTCCAACAACTCGTCTATCCTTAGGAGTGGATACTTGTTCTTCACAGTTACACGGTTCAACCCTCGGTAGTCGATGCAAAACCTGAAACTTCCATCCTTCTTCTTTACAAACAGAACAGGTGCGCCCTATGGTGAACTGCTTGGCCTTACAAAAATTTTGTCCAAAATTTCAGCCAGTTGCTTCTTCAGCTCAGCCATCTCGGCCGGTGCCATTCTGTACGGTGCTTTCTATATCGGAGCTGTCCCCGGTTCAAGTTCAATCGTGAACAGATCTGAACGAGCCGGTGGCATTCTAGTCAAAGCTTAGAAAACATCCCCAAACTCTTGTACCACTGGAATATCTCCTAACTCCACATCCGGTCCAACCTCATCTATTGATATTGTCGCTAGGTATGCCTCACACCCTTTCTCTATCAAACGCTCCGCTTGTATTTCTGACACAACCAAGCTACCAGAAGTCGGTCTTATTCCTTGATACACCAGAACCTCGCCAGCTCTTTCGAAACTTACCCTTCCACGGTGGCAATCCAGATGCGCCTTGTACTTACTAAGCCAATCCATTCCGAGGATAACATCTTAAGACTTAACATTGCAGATTACCAAATCTGATGGCATACTAACTTTGCCAATCCAGACAGAAATGTTTTTAACCATCCCTAGTGAGTACATCACTTGGCCTCCAGCCGCCCTCACTAACCCAAAATCCTCTCCGGGTTCCTTCTGGAATTCTCCCTTTCCAATCATCTCTGGATTCACAAAACAATGACTCGCTCCGGAGTCAAACAGAACATGGGTCTCTACCTCACCCATTAATAAGGTCCCTACATATTCAACCCCTAGAATGCTAAGACACTTAACAGAACACGTAGACACAGACAACAAGCAATAGACAGAACTCAGAAAACTGTAAGTAATAAAACTCACCAGTGATCGGTCGAGAAGCGCTCGGATCTCCACTTCCGTCTGCGGTCGCTGCATACACTCTCAGCATGATGGCCTGCCTCTTGGCCGCCGGTGCCAGTGCATCTCCTGCACGCTTAGCCTGAGAAGCGGCTTGCCCAGCTGCTCCTGATCTCGGACAATCACGCTTGTAGTGTCCCGGTTCTCCACAATCGTAACACGCAACAGAAACGCTGTCTCCATCAGACACTCTCGTCATCCTTGTGTCTGGCTCAGGACAATCCCGCACTTGATGCTCCCGACTTCCACAACGGTGACAAGCCCCAGCTGAACGCCTACAAACGCCCACATGCACCTTCCCGCATGATCCACACACACTGCGGTTCCCACTAGACTTGGCTGGAACATTCCTCCCAAACCTGTGGTTCTGTCCTCCAGACGATTGACCACTCTTGGCCACGGCAACCATAGTACTCGCCTTTGACAAAGCTTCCTCTGCTTGTCCAGATTCCAACAGTGCTGCTTTCTCCACAAGCTCAGTGACCGTCGCATAGTCAGGCACCAGACAACCGTTCCTTAGCTTAACTCTTAGCCCACTCATGAACCTTCGGATTAGCTTATCCTCAGTGTCGTAGTCACGTCCCACGTACTTACGTAACTGGTTGAACTCGGTCTCATACTGCAGAATCGTCTTGGTCCCTAGGCGCAGATACAGAAACTCAGCCTCCAACTGATTGTAAGCTTCCTGCGGAAAGACTTACTCTGAAACATCGCAGAGAACGTCTCATACGAACAGTTCGGATTCACCAAACGCCCGGTGATTCCCTTCCACCAGCTGTGCGCAGTACCCTCTAAATAATGCACAGCTATGTCCTTCTTGTAACCCTTAGGACAGCGGATAGACTCGAAGTTCCGCTCCAGTCTCATCCTCCACTCATCAGCCTCAATAAGCGCAGAACCTCCAGCAAAGAACTTGGTTCCTAGCCTCCCCATATGATCCAGCACCTTGAGGTAAGACGGAATCACCACACCCTGATCCGCCTCCCAACTCCATCGACAACTGCCGGTGCCACTACCGGCGCTGGCACAACCACTGGTAAACGCTCCAGCATTTGAGCTAACAGCCCCAGAACAGCCTCCAACCCAACCGGTTGTGCTCCCCAGCAATCCCTGCCACATTTCCAGCATTGGCCGCAGCCACATTTGCAGCATTCCCAGCCGCATTCACTTGCTGGTCCATGACCACATTCTCAGTTCCAGAACTCTCAGTGTTCTCAGCACCATTCACTTGAGCTCTTGCAGTTCTCTTTCTCGGAGCCATCTGCCAAACAGAAAAACTGGTTAGCCCGAAGCTAACCCAAGACAAGAGTTTCACACTCTACAGAACAACAGACTGCGAGACCTGGCAGTGAAAAGGTGGATAGACTCTAACCCCAACTATGCAAATGAACTGTCCTAGAATCGACCATGCTCTGATACCAACTTGTGAGGACCGACCGTCTATCACTAGACCAGCCCGAACCTCACCGAGTCTTCTCTCGGCCAGAATACAAAAACATGCATATTTTAAAAACTTTTCTTAAACTTAAACAAGTTCGATTCATCAAAAGACATCCATTCTCATTGCATAATTATTAGAGAAACACTTAACAGAATTCGGATTCAGTAACAAACTAAATTATCAGATTCAGTTCAATTCATAAAGCACTAACACAAGTACTTAAATAGAAACTCAGACTCAGAACATGAATCCCAAAACCCAGTCCTAATCCACCCCTTTCCTTCACTGCCTTCCAGTCCGCCTTCAGAGCTACTCGCCCTGGACTTTATCCTGACCTGCATACTCCAACAGAGAGGCATAAGTATTTGATAAATACTTAGTGAATACGGTCATCCTGTAACACCTTAGCCAGTACCAGAAAACGCATCATACTATCAGATATACAATTCACATTATCACTTAGCAAGCATGCACATAAAACAGTACGGTCCTACGATCATCTCAACTACTTGTGAAGCCTCACAAGGCATCGGTACTGCTCCAAGAGAGAATGACACATCCCCTTGAGCTAGTAACTCGATCCGGACATTCACACAGCTAGTTAGACATCACGTATTGACCACGGTTCACTCTTAACCATTCACAATCACAGAAACATTGACCTTGCTAAGCAGAAACCACTAACTTACACAAGCAATCAATGAAAATCAGATAACCTAGCAATCCAACGATTCTAGATACAGACTACAGTCACGCACACACCTTAGACACAGAAACAAAAGTTTCGGTCGAAAGAATCTCGGTGATTTCTCGATCAGAACTGAGATACTCGGACACACTTGCGATTTCTCGGCTACCGCTCAGACTGGTCCGACTAAAACTCCATACCTCTCGGCCATCTCTCAACCCGGTCACTTTTTCTCGGGCAAGAAGCTGTATTCCCTCTAAACAGTATAATTCAGATCGATCAGTCCAAAATTACTCAACAGAAACTCAACAGAAATCAGAATAGCCGAACACTTAAAAAGATTCACTCGGACGAATCGAAGTGCTCTCGGATATCACACGATCCACTCAGAAATCCTCGGATAAACTCTGTTATTCCCTCGGCAAACACTCAAATCAGGACGAATGGTCGAAACAGATCCACATAAACTCGGACAGAACACTCGATCTCTCAGTGATAGTCGGAATCGCCGGCGAAACTTCGATCTCTCTTGGCTAACTCTCGGGATAATCAGAAACTATGGGATTTCTCTCGACCAATCTCTCTCTCATGCGATATTTCTCTCAAATAATGCGGCAATCTCGAGAAAAAGTATCAAAATCCCTTTTATATGCTCGTAAAATCTAGTTAACACGGTTATAGCCGGCGTCTCCCGGTTCTAGTCAGGTTTATCCCGGTCAGCTTTGATTTCTCTCGGATATCGCCTAAACCGCTCGACCATCCCCACGAGAAATTAGTTTTTATCCGACCAAACTCCCAGCCCACTGGCCCAGCCCATTTTTACTCGGCTAAAACCACAAAGCCTCGGCTATTTTCCTTTTTCCCTCGGACATGATCCATTTCTTTCGGACATAATCTATTTCCTCTCGGACATAATCCATTTCTCTCGGACATAATCCATTTCCTCTCGGACATAAACCACTTTCTCCCGGACAGAACGATTTTTCTCCCGGATATGGTCCGTCCTGCTCGGCCAGCCCGGCCATCCTTCGACAATTTCCCAGTCATCCATCGACTATAGTCTGAACCTCTCATCCATACGGATTTTTCCCTTGACTGAACTCACATTCCTTCGGACAACCTCCGGCTCGATCATTCCAGATTTTCTCGGATACGGATGCTACACATACTCACCAGAAGTAGTAGTGAAAGTCCAGACAACTCCAATCTTCAGCCAAGTCACATGGCGCAGATACTGGTCATCCATGAGTGATCTGTCACTGCGCAGACTGCAATTAGTGACATCGATCTGGAAATGATGAAAGATCGGTGTTAGAAGGCTGCCAACACTCTCGGTCTTCTCCCCCGGACTGGTAAACGGCTTGGTCTTCAAGGAGACCAGATGCTCAGCGAAAACAGCGCCCAAGTTGGTGCGAACCATGCGATCGATAGGGATCACATCATCAAGCATCTCATAAAGTCCGTAGTAGAGGAGAATCAGCTCACTAACCCGAGTCTTGCTAGGCGCAGAGTTGCACAAAATGGTATGGCCAAAGAGGCGCAGAATGTACCTCAAGACAGGATGGTGAACCTCTGTCTGCATGCTAGTCTTGCTGTCATAGACTCCATTCCCGAACTTGGACCAGAATATCCGCATATGAATCCACTGAGAGGGAAGGAGAACGCCTGTGGGATGGTCAGAGAAGCCATAGATCCCACAAAGCTCCATCAGACTGATCCGTCATCGAACCCCTCGGATCAGAAACGTCATCGTGCCTTCCTGCGCACGTTTCGCCAGCTCATTCGCATAGTAGACGCGAACTGTAGAGAGAAACTGGCAGACCAAATCTGGGTAGAGATCATACTGCTGGAACGGCATAGTCCCCATCCCGATGCTCTCCAGAATCTGAACAACCTCCTCGAAGATCCCCATCTTCTGCAGAACAGCAGAATCCGCGAACCGAGTGGGGATAATCTTCACTCCCAGCCTCGCATTGTAGAATAGCGTGTCATACTCATCCCACTCCTCCTGGATATCACGGAATATGCAAGTGTCCCGTGATATTTCCTGCCTCGGAGTTCCTGCCCAAGCCACTCCAGAGGCTATTTTCCGATCTTCTCGCTTGGGCCATGGAGACCTGCAAACCGGGTAATGACTGAAGGAATCTGTAGACCCTGTTGCAGTGCTTGAGGATGAGCTTTGCCTTGGTCGTTTCTCCTGTCTAGGCATCTGAAAATCGAAGATCAAAATCCACCAAAAACATCACCAAAATTAGCAAATTTTTCAAAATTCGAAAAATCAATCAATCAAGATGAAATAAATGATGGCGATCAACAACAGCACTATCAGGAACACAATTAAATCATCAGTTCAACCCAAATCACCCAAAATTTCTAGATTTTTGCAATTTTCATCATGAACTCGAAAATTCAAAACTTGCAAATCAACCGATAAAAGCTCACATAGATGGTTTCATTCCTCTAATACAACCTAACTAACCATGATTCAACAGTTAAATCAAGCCAATCAAGTTAAAAATCGGATTTTACCAAACCTATGGCGGACTGAAAATTGGGGATTCCGAACACATACCTTGCAGATCTTAAATAAGAAAGATATTCAGAAAGAGGAGCAAAATCCGCACGGATTAGACTCTTCAATCACTCAATTTGGTTCATAAAATCAAAAGTTATGAAAGTTCAAATTATTCTATGGGTTCGTTATTTTTGCAGGTTATGGCGAGGAAGAAGAAAACAGAAAACTAATACCCGTACTCGACTCCTATGGGTGACGAGCATCACCTTAATGGTGACGATCGTCACCTTTTTTTTTTTTTTTTTTTTTAAACTAATATTCCAATTACTTATCCTAAGCACGAAACTAATAACTAAATATAATATCTACAACTTACCAGTGGATTGCCTCCCACTAAGCGCTTGTTTAAAGTCATTAGCTTGACTTTGGTTGGCTGTTTAGACAGTGGTGCATCATCCAGAGACACAATGTGTTCTGCTGGAATATCTGCTTGTGCCCAGTAATGCTTCACCCTTTGTCCATTGACAGTGAACTCCTCTCCTTTGGAGTTAATCAGGACAATTGCACCATGTGGGCGAGCTTCTTTGATAGTGAAGGGACCTGACCATCGAGAACGCAATTTACCAGGAAAAAGCTGTAAACGAGAGTTGTAGACTAATCCCTGGTCATTGGGCTCGAAATGCCTGGAGATGATCTTTTTATCATGATATGCCTTTGTCCTCTCTTTGTATAACTTGGAGTTTTCATAGGCCAGATATCTGATCTCATCCAGTTCATTAAGCTGAATCAAACGCCTTTCTGCAGCAGGCTTCAGATCGAAGTTCAGCTTCTTGATGGCCCATTCTGCTTTGAACTCCAACTCTACTGGTAGATGGCACGCCTTGCCATAGAGAAGATGGAATGGTGTAGTCCCAAGTGGCGGTTTGTATGCTGTTCTGTAAGCCCATAATGCATCATCCAGCTTTGCAGACCAATCTTTCCTTGTCTTCCCAACTGTCTTTTCTAGAATCTGCTTGATCTGCCTGTTGGAAACCTCAACTCGTCCACTTGTTTGGGGGTGATAGGGCGTGGCTACTCTGTGCTGTACCCCATACTTCTTCAACAGTTTGTCAAAAACCTTATTGACAAAGTGAGAACCACCATCACTTATGACAATCCGCGGGACACGAAATCTGGGAAAGATAATGGTCATAAACAGCTTCAAAACCACTGCTGCATCATTAGTAGGAGTAGCCAACGCCTATACCCACTTAGATACATAATCAACAGCAAACATAATGTATCTATTCCCATAGGATGAGGAAAAAGGTCCCATGAAGTCAATACCCCAACAATCAAACACTTCAACTTCCAGAATGAAGTTCTGTGGCATCTCATGTCTCCTGCTGATTTTTCCTCTTCTCTAACAAGTATCACAGCTTGTGATGAAGGCCTGGGCGTCTCTGAACATAGTAGGCCACCAAAATCCAGCTTGCAATACCTTAGAGACAGTCTTGAATATAGCAAAGTGTCCAGTATACTCTGATCCATGACAGTGAAAGAGGACGTCCTGCACTTCTTCTTCTGCTATGCATCTCCTGTAGATCCCATCAGCACAATGCTTGTAGATGTATGGCTCATCCCAATAGAATCTCCTAAGTTCTCTCAAGAACTTCTTCTTAGCATAGCCTTTGAAGTCATGTGGTTCATCCTCTGCAGCAAGGTAATTTGCAATATCAGCATACCAGGGTCTTTTTGGATCATTCAAAGCATAAACAGGCTCTTTAAAGGCCATCCCTAAGCTTGCACAAATCGCAGAAAAGTGTTGAGATTGGTGACGAGCGTCACCAATATTGGTGACGAGCGTCACCTCTTTCGTACACTTTGGTCGTGACTGTTCTGGGTTGGTGACGAGCGTCACCCTCCTGGTGTCGCTCGTCACTCCCCTGCAGTTTCGAGATAACTGCAGGTTTTCAATACTTTCCTCCTGTTCTCTTGTTTCCACCAAGTAAACATTCTCTTCAGGCAAGAAATCATTGATTGGAACACTGTCTTCGACTTAAATCCGGGATAGATGATCAGCAACTCCATTCTCAACCCCTTTCTTGTCCTTCACTTCAATGTCAAATTCCTGAAGAAGCAGGATCCATCTCAACAGCCTTGGCTTTGCATCCTTCTTTTGTATTAGGTACTTCAGTGCTGAATGGTCAGTATGAACCATGACCTTGGAGCCAACAAGATATTGCCTGAACTTCTCAAAAGCAAATACAACAGCTAACAATTCCTTCTTAGTTGTTGCATAATTCTTATGAGGATCATCCAAAGTTCTACTTGCATAGTAGATGGCGTGGAGTTTCTTGTCCTTCCTCTGTCCCAGCACTGCTCCAACTGCAAAATCGCTGGCATCACCCATTACCTCAAAAGGTAAGTCCCAATCTGGTGGCTGCACAACAGGAGCTGTAACTAAAGCTTGCTTGATCTGTTCAAAGGCAGATTTGCACTCTTTTGTGAACTCAAACTTCACATCTTTGCAGAGGAGAGGAGTAAGGGGGCGTGCTATCTTGCTAAAGTCCTTGATGAATCTTCTGTAGAAGCCTGCTTAACCCAGAAAACTCCTCACTGCTTTGACTGAATCAGGTGCTTGCAGACTTGTCATCACCACAATTTTTGCCCTATCCACTTCTATACCGTCTCCTGAGACTCTGTGGCCAAGCACAATACCATCCTGAACCATAAAATGGCACTTCTCCCAGTTTAAAACCAAGTGCTTCTCTTCACATCTCTGCAGAACTGCACACAGATTATCCAAGCAGCTCTTGAAAGAGGACCGATAAACAGAGAAGTCATCCATGAACACCTCCATAAACTTCTCTATCATGTTTGTGAAAATCGACATTATGCATCTCTGGAAGGTTGCAGGAGCATTACACAGCTCAAAAGGCATTATGGGATATGCAAAAGTGCCATAGGGACAGGTAAAAGTAGTCGTCTCCTGATCATCTGGATGGATGGGAATCTGAAAGAAGCCTGAATACCCATCAAGGAAGCAGTAATACTTGTGATTCGCCAGCCTCTCCAGCATCTGATCGATGAAAGGCAGAGGAAAATGGTCCTTCCTTGTTGCTGCATTCAGTTTCCTGTAGTCAATGCACATCCTGTGTCCTGTCACAGTCCTGGTTGGAATCAGCTTATCCTTGTGATTCTTCACCACTGTGACACCTCCTTTCTTAGGCACCACGTGCACTGGACTCACCCAAGCACTGTCTGATATAGGATAAATGATACCAGCCTGCAACAACTTCATGATCTCTTTCTTGACTACATCCTGCAAATTCGGATTCAGCCTCCAAGTGTATCCTATGCATGCACAAGTCTGGAGAGATACCTGAAATGTCATCGAGAGAGTAGCCAAGAGCTTTGCGAAATTTTCGCAGTTTACTTAGCAAAAGGGTGAGCTCTGCATTAACAATTACAGGATAGGTGGAGTTTTCTCCAAGAAATGCGTACCTTAGCCCTGCAGGGAGCTGTTTAAGCTCAACTTTTGGTGCTTTTTCTGTAGACCAATCACCCATTGTGGCAGCTTTCGCAGATGTGGAGACAAGCTCATCCTGTGCAACCAGTTGCTCACTTGTGCAGTAGCATCCATCATCTTTGTGTACCCTGTTGCAGCAGCATCTAAATGCTCATACTCAGCTGTAGAAGTGGTCAACGCCCTTTCCAAGGGATCCTCTGAACTCATATCATGGAAGATCTGATCAGCAATGTTTGTGAGAACATCCACATAAAAAGTCTGTCCATCTATGGTTGGCCTCTTCATCAGCTTGTCCATTTCGAATTTCATCACTAAATCACCAACATTCAGCTCTATTCTACCCTTCCTGACATCAATAATAGCTCCTGCAGTAGCCAAGAAGGGTCTGCCAAGAATCAAGGGGTCTTTGGGTTCTTCTCCATATTCCAGAACCACAAAATCAGTAGGAATCATACAATCTCCTACTTTTATAGGAACATCCTCTATCACTTCTTCAGGAACTCTGACTGATCTATCAGCTAGGACAAGAGATATCCTTGTAGCCTTGAAATCGGTCATACCCAAGCTCTTGGCAACAGAATGAGGCATGAGGTTCACACTAGAAACAAGATCACACAATGACCTCTCAAACTTGTCATTGAAGATTGTGCAGTCTAAAACAAAGCTTCCTGGGTCTGAAAGCTTCTCTGGAACTCTGTTTGGAATCACTGCACTGACCTGCTCGTTGATCATCATAGCCTCAGCCTCTAGACTCATGTTATTGGTCACCATCCTCTTCACATACCTCCTTATAACAGGAGTGATCCTTACAGCATCAATCAATGGGATCTCTATGACCAACTTGTCCATGATAGCCTTGCATGTTGCATCTTCAAGCTCTTTCTTAGACTTCTTAGGTTGCTTAGGATAGGGTATCTTGGGTTTATACACGGTCTCCTTAGCATTATCTGAAGTCTTAGGCGAAACTGCAGCATATGGTGTCTGGTGACGAGCGTCACTGGGTTGGTGACGAGCGTCACTCACTTTGGAGAAGTCGGGGTCAATCATTGGATTTGGGTGACGAGCGTCACCCTCCTGGTGACGGTCGTCACTAAATTTTGAAGAGTCGGGGTCTGGGTTGTGCTCGATGGGTGACGAGCGACACCCATTATTGGTGACGAGCGTCACCCGTGGGTCTTCAGCAGATATTTCTTCATCTTCATACTCTTCAATACCCACGAAATTTCTTGAGGTTAAATCATTCTGCAACACTGGTTGCAGGTTCTTTCCACTCCTCAATGTGATTGCATTCACATGGTGTTTGGGATTAGCATCAGTTCTTCCTGGAAGAAATCCTTCTTGCCTCTGAACAGCTCCTGCAGTTTGGGCAACTTGAATATCAAGCTTCTTCATATGACAGTTCAGACTCTCAATTTTTCCATTCAAATACTGATAGAGCGAATCTATCTTGCCATTGAAGTCCACTGTAAGCTTTTGTTGTCCTTCCAAGAGTTGTTCTAGCATTGCTTCCATTTTGTTCTCTTGTGGAGGTGCTGGTTGATAAGAAGAAGAACCATAGTTTCGGTAATTTCCACTGTTCTGGAATGGCTTCTGGTACTCTGTCTTCTGGAATGGGGGCTTAGGAGTGAAACCAGGCGTGCTCTGTCCTCCTGTAAAGGTGTTCTTCTGATTGTTGTTGCTGTATCCTCTGTTCCACTGTTGATTCCCATACCTTTGAGCCTGAAAACCACCAGAATTGATGAAATTTACATCCTCCTGTTCAACCTCCTCTGGAGCTTCGAAAGTTTCCACTTCTGCAGCAAAGTGAACTGACTTCTTTCCCACCAAAAGGCTGTGCATATCATCCAGCTTAGCCTTAACTTCAGCAATCTGATTCCCATCAGCCACAACAGCTTGTTTTATCCTCTGAAAGTCTGCATTTTTAGTGCTGTTGCTGCAGACCAAATTCTCAATCAGTCTGATCGCCTCCTCTGGTCTGTTGGTGTTGAAGTTTCCTGCACTTGCTGCATCTAGCGCCATCTGATATTTTCAGTCAATGCCCTTGAAGAAAATCCCAAGTAATTGCACCTGACGAAAGCCATGATGAGGACAGTCCCTTTGATAAGACTTGAACCTGATCCAAGAAGCCTTAAAAGCTTCATTAGGGCATTGTGTAAATGATGCAATTTTCGTCCCCATGTCCTCTGATCTAGCATCATCATAGAAGTTATTCAGAAAGACGTTCTTAGTGTCTTCCCAAGTGGTCAATGAAGCAGGTTCCAGTTGCTTCAGCCAATATGCAGCCTCTCTTCCAAGAGAGTAAGGAAAAAGCTTGCAGAACAGGAAATCATTGCTGACTCCAGTAGCTTTGACACTTGAAGCCAGATCCTCAAAGCTCTCACTGTGATCCATAGGATGCTCATGAGGTAAGCCATGGAATGGATGTTGGCTAACCAGCTGATAGTAGACAGGTTTAACCTTAAAATCGTTCCTCTGGAGGGCAGGAGGTCGGATTGCAGCTCTGTTGACATAGAACTGATCAGGTCTGTTGTAATCTCCTAGAGTCCTCTGAACAAAACGCCCAGCAGCGTTATTAGCAGCAGCAGGGACTCCCACGTTCTCATTCACTTGTTGAACCTGCTGTTCAACAATGATATTCCCCACTTGATCAATTCTCTGCCCCTCTTCGTTTCTCCTGTTTCCTTCCCTGTCAACCAAGTGACCTTCTGCATCTTCAACCAGGATAAGTGGAGCCACCATTGTAGATTGCTTCTTAGCTTTCCTGTTACTTCTCTCCAACCTAGCTAGTTCGTCGATGCTCAAAGTCACAAGCTCTTTCTCCTTGTTGCTTCTGGTTCTGCGATTAGGCATACACCCAAATAGGAACAAAGAAAAGTAGCAAAGTTAGTAAATAAATTAAAACTTAGACAAAATCCTAATACTAGGTATGGAAAGGCAGCAATTACTCCCCAGAAATGGTGCCAAAAACTTGATAGAGCTCAGGTTTTACCCAAATAAAACTACTGCAAGTGCACAACAAAAGCAGTTGTAGTACAAGGGGTATCGAATCCCAAGGGAGTAATGCAAACTACACTATCGAATTGTAGATTCGGATTATGCTAAGCAGGATATAATGTATATAATGCGAATTAAAACATAAAAGTAAGCAAACAAATTTTTGGCAGATGATCTAAGTTTCAGAAGACTAAAAGCGCTATGTCAGGACAGTTCGCAGGTTGAATCCAAGAATGTAGAATGCAGGAAATCAGGAATGATTAAGAATTATATTAAACATGATTCACTAATGTATAACTAATCAATTCTCATTGCAAAAGTTATCTATTCTAAATCATAGAGTTTCAAATCTCTTTGCAAATCCTAACAACCTAAGCAAGCAGGAAAGATCAGATTCAATTGTTTACAAAACTCCTAAGCCAAATCTCTTTGCACTAAGTTGCTTTGCTCATCAAATACTAGTTCAGGTTATGAATAATGCTCACATATATTTAACAACCTAAGATTTTCGGATTCCTAGATGA
Organism: Thlaspi arvense; assembly: GCA_911865555.2. Classification (NCBI taxonomy): domain Eukaryota; kingdom Viridiplantae; phylum Streptophyta; class Magnoliopsida; order Brassicales; family Brassicaceae; genus Thlaspi; species Thlaspi arvense. Next base: position 22,950,432 of record OU466860.2, read on the forward strand.
TGTTTCTCAGAAATTCGATTTTAAAGCAAGCAGAGATGAAAAACCAAAAGATAATCCTAACAGAATGCGATTCTACAATCTCTTCATCAACCCTTGAAAAAGCCCTAACTTAACTAGCAGATTACTCAGACATGATTATGGGATCACAAAGCATAACTGAATAATATTGCATTAAGAGAAAGAGTAAAAGAATAGATGGGTTCGAAATCTTCTCAAAAGAGTACATGATTTGTCTCCCCAAAAAGCTCTGAATAAATCTCTCTCTAAGCACTGTATTCTCAAAAACTAAGATAATCGCCAACAATGGCTGAAAAACCTAATAAACAGAGGCTAAACACGATCTGGGGTCTTCTTGTAAATAATGGAACTGCTGGACCAATTCTGCAAATCTTCTTCACACTTTTAATAAAACAGCCACGCTCCTTCCTTGATGGGTGACGAGCGTCACCAAGGGTGGTGACGAGCGTCACCATATGGGATACTTTCTGCTTCGAGCTTGGTACTTCGTAGCTTCAACTCAGAATGCTCCAAAAGGTTCCAAAATCTCCAATTATGCTCCAGACATGCTATAACCTGCAAAAACTCTTCTAGGACTCTAAAAAGACCAAAAAGACTCAATAAAAAGGACTTATATCATGGTTAAAAACCATAAAAACCATGATATATCAACTCCCCCAGACTTAGGTTTTGCTTGCCCTCAAGCAAACATCAGACAAAGAATAAGGTCGAGGTTTGAAAACAAGAACCAGTCAGTCAATCATCAAGAACACCACACTAGTTTGAACTTTCGAATCCACTTACCACAGAGTTGACACAAGATCAAATTTCGATTGGTTTTATATTAGTGCTTTCGAATTCTAGAACGGTTTTAATAAATATTTCTTTCAGTTCGTAGTCTGCAATTTATGTTAACCTGTGAATTTCCCATTGCCTAGCGCCTTTCTCTATTGATTTTAAGAACCTACAATCCGCTCTTGACTTTATTGCTTTCGTTGCTATTTTAGCTTTATTTATCATTTACTGCTTAGCTTCATTTGAATCCAAAATCAGTTGAGTAATGGACTTAAGTCCTTGTAGATGCAATCCCTAAGTACTACATTGATCTCTTAATTTGAGAGAGTAGCTCTAAGGGTTAATTTGAGCATATCAAATTTTGAAGAAGAGGATGTCAACTACATCAATGGAGCTGGATTTCATGGTCAGAGGTACAACAATCAGCAAGGAAATAGAGGATTCAGTGGGAACATGCAGATGAGCAACTTCACAGGGAATCAGAGTTCTTCTGGTTACACCTCAAGCCTCAATTTCAGAAGTCTGAATACCAGAAGCCTTACCAAAACAACAACTTCAGAAGAACTATGGTTCTTCATCTTATCAGCCTGCACCAGCACCATCAGCTTCAAGCAAGATAGAAGCCATGCTCGAGCAGCTGCTAGAAGGTCAGCAGAAGATTACAGTTGACTTCAATGGCAAGATTGACGCCCTGTATCAAAATTTGAATGGGAAAATCAAAGCTCTTAACACTTATGTTAAGACTTTGGATACTCAAGTGGCTCAAACTGCTGGGGCTGTGAAAAGGCAAGATGGATTCCTTCCATGAAGGACATACACCAACCCAAGACACTCTGTTAATGCCATCACGCTGAGGAGTGGAAAGAATCTGCAACCAGTGCAGAAAAAGGGCCTAAGTACAGAAGATTTTGAGCAACTGCAGGAGTTTGAAGATGAGGATTACGAAAATTTTGATGGGTGTCGATCGACACCAACCCCTCAGTGTCGATCTACACCAGAGGAAATCCGCGATTCTTCGACTCGAGGCGAACAGATATCGACTGAGGTCGACAAGCAGCTCGACACCCGATCGACACCACTTACAGGAGCTAGTGTCGATCGACACCCACCCCCTGGTGTCGATCGACGCCCACCACAGAAGCAAGCTACGAATTTTCAGACTCGAGAAAGTGCAGAAGAAAGGGTCAATAAGCCAAAGGTACCCTTTCCAAAGAACCAGAAGAAGACTAAACAAGAGCTGGAGGATGCTAGAATCAAAGCTATCATGGATAAGCTTGTGGTGGAGATTCCCTTGATAGATGCTACGAGGACTACTCCTATGATAAAGAGATATGTGAAAAGAACGATGACCAAGAATCTGGGGATTGAGCAAGGGACAATGCTGATTTCAGAACAAGTGAGTGCAGTGATTCAGAATAAGATACCAGAAAAGCTGACTGATCCTGGGAGCTTTGTTCTAGACTGCACAATATTTTCTGAAAGGTTTGAGAGGTCATTGTGTGATCTGGGTTCAAGTGTCAACCTGATGCCTAATTCAGTTGCTGTCAGCTTGGGCATGACTGATTTCCAGCCAACCAGAATATCTCATATCTTAGCAGATAGGTCTGTGAGGATTCCTGAAGGCATTCTAGAAGATGTACCAGTCAAAGTGGGAGATTGTGTGATTCCCACAGACTTTGTGGTTTTGGCGTATGGTGAAGAACCAAAGGACCCCTTAATTTTGGGAAGGCCATTTTGGGCTACTGCAGGCGCCATCATTGAAGTCAGGAAAGGGAGCATTGCTTTGAATGTAGGCGATTTGGTAATGAATTTTGACATGGACAAGTTGATGAAGAGACCAACAATAGATGGCCACACATTCTATGTAGACTCCCTCACCAGCCTTGCAGAGGAGATTTTCCAAGAAATGCATCCTGCAGACCCTTTGGAGAGGGCATTGACAGTCTCTGCAGAAGCAACAGAGCATCTAGACAACATTGCTGCTGGTTATTCTAGAATGATGGATGCAAGTGAGCAAGTTATGCAGCTGGTTGCACAACAAGAACTGGTTGGGACATCTGTACAAGCTGCAAAGCTAGGGGACTGGAGTGAAGAAAAAGCTCCAAAAATCGAACTCAAACCGCTTCCTGCAGGTCTAAGGTATGCTTTTCTGGGACCTAACTCTACATATCCTGTTATAGTTAGTGCTACCTTAAACAATGCAGAGCTCACTTTACTGCTAAGCAAGCTGCGCACCTTTCGCAAAGCTCTTGGCTATTCTCTTGATGATATTTCAGGTATCTCACCAGAATTATGCATGCACAGAATACACCTTGACGATGAGTCAAAGTCGTCAATTGAGAGCCAGAGGAGGCTGAATTCGAACTTGCAGAATGTAGTGAAGAAAGAAATCATGAAACTTCTAGCTGCTGGGATCATCTATCTGATTTCAGATAGCACCTGGGTCAATCCAGTACATGTGGTTCCCAAGAAAGGAGGAGTCACAGTGGTTAAGAATGAGAAGAATGAGCTGATTCCTACAAGGACCATCAGTGGGCACAAGATGTGTATTGACTACATGAAGCTCAACGCTGCTACAAGGAAATACCATTTCCCATTGCCATTCATTGACCAGATGCTGGAGAGGTTGGCAAATCACTCCTACTACTGCTTCTTGGATGGCTACTCTGGTTTCTTTCAGATCCCCATTCACCCAGATGACCAGGAGAAGACCACATTTACTTGTCACTATGGCACATTTGCATATCGCAGAATGTCATTTGGACTTTGTAATGCTCCTGCGACATTTCAGAGGTGCATGCTTTCCATCTTTACAGACATGATTGAGAAATATATGGAGGTCTTCATGGATGACTTCTCACTGTATGGATCCTTCTTCAAAGACTGCCTTGATAACCTCTGTCAAATGCTTGCAAGATGTGAGGAGAAGCATTTAGTTCTGAACTGGGAGAAATGCCACTTTATGATCAGAGATGGGATTGTACTTGGGCATAGAGTTTCTGGTGAAGGAATTGAGGTAGACAGAGCCAAAATCGAAGTGATGACAAGTCTGTAGCCACCAGATTGTGTGAAGTCAGTAAGGAGCTTTCTAGGACATGCTGGATTTTACAGGAGATTCATTAAGGATTTCAAGACTACTCACAGCTCTGCTTTGCAAGGATGTGAAGTTTGAATTTACTGAAGAATGTCATTCAGTCTTCCAACAGATCAAGCAAGCATTAGTGAGTGCCCCCATTGTGCAGCCTCCTGATTGGGATCTACCATTTGAGGTGATGTGTGATGCGTCAGACTTCGCAGTGGATGCTGTATTGGGTCAGAGAAAGGAGAAGAAGCTTCATGCAATCTACTATGCAAGCAGAACCTCAGATGATGCTCAGAAAAATTATGTAACTACAGAGAAGGAATTGTTAGCTGTAGTATTTGCATTTGAGAAGTTCAGACAGTACTTGGTTGGAGCTAAGGTCATTGTGCATACTGATCATTCTGCCCTCAAGTTCTTAATGCAGAAGAAAGATGCAAAACCAAGACTGTTGAGATGGATTTTGCTACTGCAAGAGTTTGACATTGAGATAAGAGACAAGAAAGGGATTGAGAATGGGGTAGCAGACCATCTTTCAAGAATCAGGATTGAAGACAGCGTCCCCATTGATGATTTCCTGCTAGAGGAGAATATATGTCTCATTGAGACAAGGTTGCAGCCTTCAGATGTGGAAGACCTACAGTATTTTCGAACTGCAGACATGGTGTCGATCGCCACCAAGATCGACACCCACAACTTGGTGGCGATCGACACCAACCTCGCGAGCCATAATCGAGCAGGATCGACATCGCCCTTGTCACCAAGTCAACATAGACTTGGTGTCGATCAACACACCCCATCTGGTGTCGATCGAGACCAGTCGCGAACTGCCAATCTGCTTCAGAAAATCCTGCGTGATGTCTTCTCTCAGCCTATATTCACAATTGTAGCCTCTTTTAGACCTTGGTATGCTGATACTGCTAATTACCTAGCTGCAGATGAGGTTCCTAAACACTCTCCATGGGTATGAGAAGAAGAAGTTCATGAGAGAACTTAGGAGATACTACTTGGATGAATCTTACTTGTACAAGCACTGTTCAGATGGAATCTACAGAAGATGCCTTGCAGAAGCTGAAGTTCATAATGTTCTATTCCACTGTCATGGCTCTGAGTATGCAGGACACTTTGCTACCTTCAAGACTGTCTCCAAAGTTCTACAAGCAGGTTTCTGGTGGCCTACAATGTTCAAGGATTCTCAGACATTCATCTCACAGTATGATGTCTGCCAAAGGAGAGGTAAGATCAGTAAAAGACATGAGATGCCACAGAACTTCATACTTGAGGTTGAAGTTTTTGACTGCTGGGGCATCGATTTCATGAGACCCTTCCCTTCATCTTATGGGAATAAGTACATCCTGGTTGCAGTGGACTATGTCTCCAAATGGGTGGAGTGCTACAGATTGTCATCAGTAATGGTGGGAAACACTTTATCAATAGAGTGTTTGAGAAGCTGCTGCAAAAGTACGGAGTTCATCACAAGGTGATAACAGGATTTTTTTACAAGCTCAGGTTATTATCAAAGCTCAAGCAACCTATGGATGTAGTATAGTGTGCAAGAGGTATCAATCCAACCTAGGAAGTAGGAAGAACACTAAGAGTGCAAGGATGAAGCAAATCGGGAAAATGATTGGTAAAATCGAAGAAAACTAAATGCAACAACCTAATGAGATGCAAAACAATTCTAAAATCCCTGGAAGAGGGTTAACTACCACTAGGAAAAAGCATAAGATTAAAAATGCAAATCTACTAAGAGCTAAAAATCGATCTGTGAATCGCCATTGGATCGACCACTAGATCGAGTAGAACTGACCGATCTAACAACTTAAAGCGATTGACTTCTAATGAACAAAGATGCAACTTTATGACAACCAAATGATGAACAGAGGGTTTAATATGCTAAAAGATGGTTTAGGGTCGAGGGTCATATTCAAGAGTGTCAAAAGTTTAAGCTTTGGTTTGAAAATATTTAGATCTACTCATTTGTGAGCTTTCTCTAAGCCTTGAAAACAAAACAAGAACCATCCATGGCGTGTGGTATGATTCACTTCCTCAACCTCTTCTCCAAACCATGTCGTTTGATGGAAAAAGAGATCGAAGAGCAAGGAAAACAGATTTCAATATATGACCTAACTAATCTCCTATACAACCATGGCGTTTGGGAGAGGAAAGATTAGTCTCTAGGATCTGGTTTTCTAGGATATCTGAATCCTGTCAAGGTAAGACAGCCCTGGAATCATAGAGATCTTTTCCAAGACTCTCTAAGCCTTAAAACCCTAAAATCCTAAAAGAGAAGGTATGAAGAACAAAGAAAACACAAAACTTAAACCTCTTAAACCCTTTGAATCACCTCAACCCCGAAAACCCAAAAAGTACTACTCGCTACACATGATTAAGATCGAATGGAAAGCAGTAAACAAAGAACTAAGAATGATTAACGAAAGGTGATTAAGAAAAACTGCTTAATATTAAAAGATTCAAGTTCAAAAACTAAAGAAAAAGCTTCGATGTTCAACAATGGCGATTCGCCTAAGATAAGAGCAGAAAAGATAAAAGAAAAGCGTGTGCTAGAAAGTGTAGCCTCCTCTTTCCCTATATAACCAAACATCGCGAAATGGTCCCCTCACTAGCTGCCAAAAACGGTTAAGGCCGTAGAGATCGATCAGTGCGCTCGGTCGTCTTCAGGAATCGCCTTGCTCTGGTCGATCTTCAAGTCGATCTAGTTGGATGGATCCAGTATCCTTCTCGATCTTCTTCATGATCTTTGGATGATCGAGTCGTGGTCTCGATCCGGCTCTTGTTCTGCATGGCGTCATTCACGTCCGTACTCCAGATCGATCTCCTCTCTCGATCTTGGTCTCGATCCTTCCTCTTGAATTGACTCGGGTCACTCGATCTTCTGGTCGATCTCATCTAGATCGACCTGCCTTGCTCGATCAGCTACTCGATCTCAGATCCTTTGCATGCACGGCTGAGTTCTCCAAGTGTCCACAAGCTCCATTTTGATCCTTCTCACGTCCACATAGCCTCCACAACTCCAGAGTGCTCCAAACAACCTGATAATGATGCAAAAGTGCAAGAAATATGCGAAATGGGAATGCAGAGGGACCTAGGACCTAAAATGCAACAAATGGAACAAACTAGCCTATAATGCAAGATGAATGCATGAAAAACTATCCTAAATGCATGAAAAATATGCAGAATATATGGTTATATCAACTCCCCCAAACTTGCCTTTTGCTTGCCCTCAAGCAAACAAAATTCAAGAAAGGAAGAGAGGTTTGAAAGTGGAAGCTCAAAAACGAAAGTTGCCAATGGAGAAACCGATTCAACGCCCAAGTTATAAGTTCTATGATGCAAAGAGGTTGTTCTACTTCAAAATATCTAGCCATACCCATCAAAGCAAACAATGAACCCTAGCTTAGCCTACACAAGCATTCAGATTAACCAACTCCTTAACATTCATTAAGCGATAACTAATGGATCAAGTTTGTGCACATCAAGCGAAAGCATTTAGTCAAAGGGATATGGTCATGAGATGAAAATGATCTCATTTTAAAGAGGGGTTTAAAAATTCAGGGGATCACTCAATGAAAGAATCCTATCTTTGGCAAAATGCTAAAGGTAAAGGCACACCTATGCATGTAAGTTAAAGCTCCCTTCTACCCATATTACCCAAGATGATCCTAAAAACATCTAAAACCCAAAGTTAACCCCTAAATCTACCATTTCCCAAAGCGCTTGATCATCTTCATTCTTCACAATGGGGGAAACTCCTTTTGGCCTTGCCGTGTGGTTGACTTCTTCTTTTTGAACTTTGCTCTTCATTGTCGAATGTTTGGCGCCGATTTCATCACCTTTGGTGGATAGCTTGGTCTGATTTTTTTCTTTGATTGACCTCTTCTTAGCCTTGTTGCTGCTGGTGCTTTTCTCTTCTTTGACACTTAGAGCAATTTTATCTACTTTACTTAACCACAATTCACTTGTTCCCCCTTTGCTACTAATCCCATTCTTCTTTCTTCTTTTAAAAACATAAAAATAAAAACTCTTAAACCACTCAAATGACCCTTTCCCCAAACTCCTAACCTAATGCCAAGCTCAAAATGCAAGCTGGTGTCTACAAGGGAGCTTCTCCTTGCCAGCCCTATTCCTAACACTTTTTTCTAAGATAGGATTAAAAATGATGCAATGAAAGGCCTCACTACTTACGCAAAAGTGTTTATGTTTGAAAGAAGGTTTGGTTTAAGGCGTGGTTAACTGTCCCATTATGATGAGGATATGGGTAAGCCATGCAATTGCTTTCAATGCACAAATAAGAGAATTCGATGTCACGATTAAGGTTCTACTAAGATGGAGTTGGCATCAAATCAAAGCGAGTTTCAACATAAGACTAGAGTATCAAATGCAAGTAATCAAGGTATGGTGCATCCTTAACTTCAAACTCACTAGATGCAATCAAACAACAAACAACCAAGGCATTGAAAACAATTCAAACATTGAAAACTTAACAAGTGTTTATCATTTACTCCCTATGCAAATGCAGCAACCTAAATGATTTTTAAAAATTCTAGACTCAATCCTAAAATATCCTAAAATTTTTTTGAAAATTTTTAAAATTTTTATCATTTTTTTGTTCTTTTATATGCCTTAGTGGCAAACAAATTCAAAGGAGTTCAAAACACAAAGCAAGAAACAAAGAAAATATGCGTGGTATGTACAATGGGTGGTTGTTGGTACCTCAGAGTAAGTAAGGCTGGAGCTTGATGTTGCTCCAGACTTCTTGCTCTTCTTAGGGGTTTCGTGAGCTACTGCCTTGCCCTTATCCTTGCTGGCTCCTTCATGAACCGAGCAGCGCGCAGGTTGGATCGTTGCTTGGGGCTCACGGAGCTCAATGTCTCCGGTTGATCTCTTCCTCTTCTCGGGCTGCTCAACCTCTTCGCTTGAAGGTGAATCAGGGGAGTTGCCTTTAAGCTTCTTGATCTTCTGAGCAAGCTTCTTGATCATTTTCCTCTGCCACTTGTTCACCTTCCTTTGAATCTCCACAACAGAAGCTAAGAACTTCTCCGCCTTTGTCCTCGGCTCAAAGTCAAGCTTTGGAAGGACCAAGCTCTCGGGCATCTAAGCATTGGATGTAGGCGACCCAGAACGTGGGCGAGAGGCTAGTGTGGGAGCGGCTGTTCCTCCTAGAGGTGCAAAGCACTCCTATACACTTGGCAAGAACTCGATGTTGCCAACTCCTAGCAGCTCGGTTTTCTCATTGTTCGGCAATATGCTAACCCTCTTCTTGTTCTCACAGCCGATGAACAAGTAGGCATAGAAACAAACCATCTGTGTTTCTCATGTAAAACCCATCCATGTAGGCTCTTTCTACGCAAGGAACGAAGTCAGGAAGTGGCACACCGGCTTGAACAAACATAGGCGTGAGGAAGCCTCCAATCAGCGCCGAGCTCGCCTTGCATCGCATCGCATATGCCTTGTACTTCATCAGGGAAGAAGCTAGGATGCAACTGTAGTTAACATCATCACCAAGCTCGTCCTCCATTGGCTCGTCATTCTCCTTGGGATCACACAGCAGGTGCTTAACGCCTTGGAACAAGAAGCAAAGCTCGTTCTTGGTGACTGTGGGAGCCATAGACCATCCACTGCAGGTGTTGGCGATGAGCTTGAGCGTGTATCTCAGCACAGGACTCCTCACTCTCTTGATCTTCGCCGTATTCACCTTGTAGTCATTGTTGCTTATGAGATCCCACAAGTCGTTGGCTTGAGTGAAAGAAGGGAACTCAACTTGCTTGGCATCAGCTTTCAAACCGTAGGCTTGGTAAAGCTCGGCGATGGAGAGATAATAGGTCTGTCTTCTGATCTTGAAGGTAATGTGGCCTTGGGAAGGAGTAGGAAGACTTGGGTTCTCATAAGTGAACTCCAAGGTGGCGAGGAAGTCTATGGTTGCCTCGAGATATGTTGGGCAATCCATTCTTGATAAGCACCGGAGCCCAATGTTCTTGAGAAGCTGGTCAAAGTCTCCCAAGATCCCCATCTTTGACAGCAAATCCCTACTCGCGAACATTGTGGGATCGAACCGAAGCCTTTCCAGCCGTTTCTTGGCTTGCTTCTCCTCTTTGGTCCATCTGACCCTCTCTTGAACCACTTCTTGAGTTTCTCCCTCTTGTGCTGTCTCATCTCTTGTTCTATTGGGAGCCATAGTACCTGAAATACAATCCTCAAGCAAGAGAATGAGCAAAGGCGGCGAATGTTGAGAGAAAGACAAGGTAGAAGGAAAAACTTTTTAAGAATCACCCTAGATTTTTGGGGAATTTATAAAAATAGTAGCTAGATAATAGAGAAGGAAATCTAGAGATTTTCCTAATATCTAGCTATTTAAAAAAAATTCGTTAAACTCCCAAACAACTACCATCAACCAAGGCTAATAAAAGGAAATTTTCTAAAAGATTTCAAACAATAAACCGAAAATACCTTTGCAAAGATTGAAAGCAGATGTTGTTAGCCTTTAGGAACAGAAAATCACACTCTCTCTTGGTTTAGAAAACTCGGAATACAAATGAGAGAGAGTGTGTGGTTTCATGAAAATATAAAGGCCAACAAGAAATGAAAAACCATGGACAAAACTTAGTGGTTTCTGACAAAAGTGTGGTCAAGGCACATCTTTCATGGTCAAAGATGCTTGCCTTGACCACAATTCAAATTTAAAAACAGGAGGGAAAGAAGATAAGAGGGAAAGAAATCAGTTACCTCGGCACGAGATCGAGTCCATTTGGTGGATCGAGGACTCGATCTCATGCCCATATTGACTAGGAACAAGAGGTTTGATCGATAAGGGACTCGATTCAGATTGCATCGAGTCCTAGATCGATTGTACCCTCTCGTTCCATGATTTTTGGTCACTTAGGCTGCACTCCTTGGATCGAGCCACATGATCGATTTGGGGGTCGTTTTGGCTTAGATCGAGTGGCAGATCGAGTAGACTGATCGATCTATTCTCGAGGATCGATTGAGGTCAGTCGATCTACAACTAGTTTGCATTTCAAGCTAAACACATGGGTGATTTATCTTCTCATCATCGACTGACTCACTCGATTGTCTACTCGATCTCGTCTAGATCGACTGACTCTTCTCGATTCACTAGCTCGATCTAGTAAAGATCGAGCTAGGATGAGTCGATCTAGCACTCGATCTCTAGCCTATACTTAGACCTTCTCGCCTCTTTTGACTCCAAGATCATGGCTTATAATACCTTATCCTTTCACCTACACATCTAAACAATAAAAGCATAAAACTGAAATAGAAAGAAAGCAAAAATATCTAAAAGATAGACATGGGAATGCCTCCCAAGTGCGCTTTCTTTAACGTCTTTAGCTAGACTTTACTTGGTTTAGGCCTGAGGTGGGTCTTGGAGAAGCATTGTGGTGCTGTCCTTGCTGCAATCACTCGCCAAGTAGGGCTTGACTCTGTGCCCATTAACCGTGAAAGCATTTCCGCTCTTGCCAACCAATGTAACCGCTCCATAGGGAAGAACCTCCTTGATCTCAAACGGTCTGCACCATCTAGATTTGAGCTTTCCAGGGAACAGTTTCAACCTCGAGTCGTAGAGTAGCACCAGACTGCCTTCTCTTAACTCCTTATGAACCAGCTTCTTGTCATGAGCCGCCTTGGTCCACTCTTTGTAGATCTTAGCACTTTCGTATGCTTCTAACCGTAGCTCATCAAGCTCATGTAGCTGAATCAACCGCTTCTCTTGAGCTGTCTTGAGGTTGTAGTTCAGCTGCTTCACTGCCCATAGTGTTCTATGCTCCAACTCAACAGGAAGATGACATGCCTTGCCGTAAAGAAGAGTGAAAGGAGTAGTACCAATGGGGGTTTTGAAAGCGGTCCGGTAAGCCCACAAAGCATCATCGAGTTTGACCGCCAAATCTTTTCTAGTTGCCCCAACTGTCCTCTCTAGTATAACTTTGATCTGCTTGTTAGACACCTCTACTTGCCCACTAGTTTGAGGATGATAAGGCGTTTCTACCTTGTGCTTCACGCCATACTTCCTTAAGAGACTTTCAAACACACTGATCACTACTTTTGGAACTCCAAACTGTGGGAAGATGATGGTCTTGAAGAGCTTGATCACCACTTTTGCATCGTTTGTTGGGGAAGCTATAGCCTCAACCCACTTAGAAACATAATCAACTGCCACAAAGATGAACTTGTTGCCGTAAGAAGATGGGAATGGACCCATAAAATCTATCCCCCATGCGTCAAAGACATCAACTTCAAAGATTGGCACATGAGGTATCTCATTCCTCTTCTTGATGTTTCCAGCTCTTTGACACGCTTCACAAGCTTTAACAAATTCATGAGCGTCTTTGAACAGTGATGGCCACCAAAAGCCAGCTTGTAACATCGTTGTAGCAGTCTTGAAGGAAGTGAAATGACCACCGTATGAAGAGCTGTGACAATGTAGAAGAATGTCTTGTGCTTCTTCTCTTAAAACACATCTTCTATACAAGCGGTCCACTCCTCTTTTGTACAAGTATGGCCTGTCCCAAAAATAATGAGAGATGTCTCTCATGAACTTCTTCTTGTAGTATTGATCTAGATGAGAAGGCTCCTCTCCACAAGCCAAATAGTTTACTATATCCACCTTAAGAGCCTCGGCTTGGTGTCTTTCTTAGAGTAGATGTACCTCAAAGCTGCGTGATCCGTGTAGACAACAACCTTAAAGCCCACCAAGTATGATTTAAACTTCTCAAAAGCAAACACAACGGCAAACAGCTCCTTCTAGGTTGTAGCATATCAGACTTGCGTGTCATCCAAGGTACGACTAGCATAGTAGATATCACGCAATCTCTTGTCTTTCCTCTGACCAAGAACAGCTCCCATGGCGTAGTCGCTCGCGTCACACATGATCTCGAATGGTAGGCTCCATTCTGGTGCTTGTACTATAGGCGCGGATACAAGAGCTTCCTTGAGAGTCTTGAAAGCATGAAGACAATCCTCATCAAACACAAAATCAGCTTCCTTGCACAACAGCCGCGTGAGGGGTCTTCCTATCTTGGAGAAATCTTTTATAAATCTCCTGTAGAAGCCCGCGTGACCTAAGAAGCTCCTCACTCCTTTTACATTAACCGGGGGCTCAAGACTCATCCTGACCTCAACCTTAGCTTTATCAACCTCTATTCCTTTCTCTGATATCTTGTGGCCAAGTACAATCCCTTCCTTCACCATGAAGTGACACTTTTCCCAGTTGAGCACCAAGTTTGTCTCCTCACATCGCATTAGTACCTTGCAAAGACTGGAAAAACAATCTTGATGAACATTCTGCTCAAGAGAATCACTATGGATATGGTGAGGGATACCAATCTTGAGACATGGAGGACGAGCAAGTAGCAACATATTCTTCCCACATCTCTATGGAGGAAGAAACTCTCAACATGATGAAGTTGCTTTTGGAGCAGCAAGAACGGCTTAATGAGAGCATTAACATGCTTGACTTCACACTAGGCTCTCCTGCTCCATTTTCAAGAGTTGCTGCAACAACACATGTGGAGTCTATCAACACCAAAATCACACAAGGGAATGAGGAACAAGAAGATAAAGCTCAAACCAGAGATGAACTCCAACAAGAAGCTGAAGAACTTGAAGCTCTTCTTAGATACATTGTTGATGCAAATCTTGGGCAAAGATTTGAAGATCCTTGTGAAGAAAGTTCGGTTGTTGAATGGTTAGAGGATGCTCGTGAGAGCTCATTTGTTGAGCAAGAGCTCTCCACCAAGAAAGAAACACATATGCAACTCATTCCCAGGAAGGAGACAAAGGAGAGTCCCATTGCAGCAGCCTCCACGGAAGGTGAAGAAGAAGAATCTCCAATGGAACAACCTTTTGCCAAGCACCTCGGTTTCACCCTCACCAATGAAGAGAGCATTGAGGATCCATGGAAGTTACCCTTCGAGGAGATAAGGATGCACACATTTGGGGGATGTTTCTATGATGAGTATGAGCCTGGTGATACAAGCCTCAACATGACCAATGATGAGAGCATTGAGGATTCATGGCAGTTACCCTTTGAGGAGATAAGGATGCACACATTTGAGGGATGGTTCTATGATGGGTATGAGCCTGGTGATACAAGCCTCAACATGACCAAGGAAGACGGAGATTCAAAGGTACTTTCTTGGAAGCTCTAAAAGGCAAGAAAACTGAAGCACGTTCGGTAGATCGATGGCTAAATCGACCGGCCAAGGTCGATTCAGGACAGGATCGAGAGATGCATTGAGTACATCCACTCGTTCTCATGCATAGATCGACCCCTTGATCGAGCATGAACCTTGATCTTCCGCCCAGAACGACCCACAGATCGATCCTCCAGCTCGATCCACAACACAGCCCAAGGTACACCATTCCAAAACCTTGTATATATCATGCATTCTTGGATTTATGAATTTTATTTCTTGTTGATGGTCTCTCTTGAACTTTTATTGCACAAGGGACTGTGTAATTTAAGTTTGGGGGAGAGGTTGAGAGATTTAATTTTGCGTTTTGTTTTCTTATTTTCCCTTTAAGCATATTTGAGTCTTCATGCATATACATTTGCATAGAAAATCAGAAATTTTTTTAAAATTTTCGAAAAAATTCATGTAGCTTGCACTTGCATTGGTAAATATTTAAAGATTGAGTCTAAATATTATCATATAGGTTGCTTGCATTCACGTGCATAGGGGGCAATTTTTCTTAAAAAAGTGTTTTACGCTCATGAATTAGTTCAAGGCCCTAGTTAGTAGTTCTTTGATGCATTGTTCAATCTTTGAAAGTAAGTTCTTACCATGCTTGGATCATTTGTCTTGATTTTTGTGGCTTAAGTTGAACATTCATGAATTGAATCCTTTCCTAATAAGTGGGATCCTTAACTTGGAATTTTTAATTATCATACTTATGCATTTGAAAAAGAACACATGTATCATATACATATTTAGGCTCTCTTCTTCCTTTCACCACTCTTTTGTGAGCCTAAGTAGAACTCCCACCATAACCCTCACCCTCTTTTCAAGCCAAATTCTCTTGTGTGATATCATTGTGAGGCCTCTTTTCAGTTTGAACTTGGCATAACGTGTTACGTCTAGGCGACATGATTAGACTCTCATATGATTGCTAGCTTTGTATTTTGAAGCTAGTTTTAGGCTTAAGATTAGGATTGGGGTTCATGGGAGTTGTTTATTTTGCTTATTTGTTTATGGCTTAAAAGAGTTTGGTGTTTGAAGCTTGAATAAAAAGGTTTTATGGTTTTAAGTGGTAGGCTTTGTGTTTGAAAATAAAAGCTCGTGTTTTAAAAAGGAAGATAGCTCTAAAAAAAAAAAAAAAAAAAAAAATTGGGGAGACTAATAAAAAAGCCTAAGTGCCAAATAAAAAGAAAAAAAATTATAAGAAGAGAGCTATCAAAGTGTTTAAAAGAGCTTAGTTTGTTTGTAGCCTTACCACTAGCCAAATGAGAAGAGATGTTTTCTGTTTATTTGGGTTTTGCTTGTTATGGGTAGTCTCTAGGAGGGTGAGTGAGCTTAAAAAGAGAAAAAGAATGAGAGAGGGTTTTAGGAACATTGTTAGTGTGTATGGGTAGATGAGAATCTAATCAGGTATGCATCAATTTGCTTTACCTTTAGCATTATGCATAAATTCATCCCATTTTGAGAGAAACCATTGCATTGGAGTACCCATTCAAATGAGATCATTCTAGTCTCATAATCTTTGTCCCTAGCCAAATTTGTTCGGTTTTAAAGTGCATAAGTGTGATTCATGGTTTGCTCTTAATTGAATGTTAAAGGTTAGGATTCTTGGATTGTTTGGAATACGAGAGTCATGATTTGAGATTCAATATGTGATGAATATGGCTAAGTTCTTTGGAGTATGATTTTGTATGATGCATCCTAGAATTAAGAACAAGGACCACTGAGCTGATTAATTTGAAAAACATTTTTTTTGGAATTGAACCCCCATTTTTAAACCTCTCTCTCGGATTTGTCTTTGTTTGCTTGAGGACAAGCAAAAAGGCAAGTTTGGGGGAGTTGATAAACTCATAATTTAGCATATTTTAGCACTCATTTAGAATATATTTTGCATTCATATTTAGATTATTTGTAACGTTTGCTCCATTTTAGGTTTTAGACATGTTTGCATTAGCATTTGCATATTTCTTGCATATATGCATTGTTTTTAGGTAATATAGTGTACATGGAGCTGTGTTGGATGCTGAGCATGGACAAGGACTCAAAAGAAGAGCTTAGGAGTTGCTGGAGTCAAGAAAGAGTTCGGCCAAAAAGAAGTAGGATGAGATCGAGCCTTAGATCGACCATCCAAGTCGTTTCAGCCTGAGATCGACCCTAGATCGACCAAGTGATATATGATGGTTTTTATGATTTTTAGCCATGATATAAGTCCTTTATATTGAGCTTTTTGGTCTTTTTAGAGTCATAGAAGAGTCTTTGCAAGTTATAGCATGTCTGGAGCATAATTGGAGATATTGGAACCTTGTGGAGCATTTCGAGTTGAAGCCACGAAGTATCCAGCTCGAAACAGAAAAGTATGTATATGGGTGACGCTCGTCACCAAACTGGTGATGCTCGTCACCCAGAAAGGAAGGGGTCGTGGCTGTTTTATCCCAGAAGTTCCAGTATTTGCAAAAAGGCCCCAGATCGTGTTTTAGCTTGTATATTAGGTTCTTCCGGCATTCTTTTGGCAGATATCTTGTATCTTATTATTCTGGAGAGTTTTAGAGAGAGAGATTTGTAGAAGAGCTTTTGGAGAGACAAATCAGACTCCTTCAAAGCAGATTTCGAACTCCTTTATTTCTACTTTTTATTTCTTTTATGCAATCTATTCTTTTCATGATGTTTTCTCAAATCACCTTGTCTGAGTAGTTTGTTAGTTAAGTTAGGGCTTTTCAAAGGTTGATGAAGAGTTTGTAGAATTGCTAATAACTTTTAGGAAATTCATTGGTTCTTCATCTGTGCTTGCATTCATATCGATTTCTTAGACACATCATCTGGATTTCAAAAACCTAGGTTGTTTGATAGATGTAAGAGCATTATTAATCACCTGAACTAGTATTAGATGAGCAAAATGCCCTAGTGCAAAGAGATTTGGCTTAGGAGTTTTGTGAACAATTGATCCTGATCATTACTGCATGTTTAGGTTGTTAGGGTTTGCTAAGAGATTTGAAACTCTGTGATCTATGCATAGTTAACTTCTGCAATGAGAATTGATTAGTTAAATCTTTGTGTTTCATGTTCAAGACGGTTTTAATTCACTCCTAATTGCATGCATTTTATACTCTCGGATTCAACCTCCCAATTTATCCTGACTTAGCGCCTTTAGCTTTCTGAACTTTAAGAACAATCTCAAAAACGCCCACTTGCTTTTATTACTTTAGTTATTTCACATTAGATTCATTACTTATCGCTTAGCTTAATCTGAATCTATAATCGCTAGTGTAGTTTACTTACTCCCTTGGGATTCGATACCCCTTGTACTACAACTGCTTTGCTGTGCACTTGCAGTAGTTTTATTTGGGTAAAACCTGAGCCCTATCACCAAGGCCACTCCTTTCAGCTCAGATCGACCACCTGATCGACCAAGGCCACTCGTTTCAGCTCAGATCGACCACTAGATCGACCAGGCCGGTCGATCTTTGGTCCAGATTTCTGCTTCCTTCATTAGACAGCTCACACTTTGTCTTTTAGTGAGGGGTCCTTTTGTGTGGTCCTTTATGAACACTCTTAACCTAAGTTTTAGAGGCATCCACGAATTTAACAGCCTCCATCCCCATTTTTGGGTTTTGTGGATCACCATTGAAACTTCTTTATCCATTTTCAAGCTTTATCTTTTGTAAAAACTTTGATTTTGAATTTGAGAACTTCTTTTTAAGCTTTAATATTTCTTTCTTGTTATCTTAATCATGTTTAACTCCTCTTATCTCATGATTAAGAGGGGTTCGAAAATGATAATAGAGTAGTTCTTTAGGATTTAAGGATGAGGTGATTAGGAAAGTTTTAAAGGTTGGATCTTGGTATTTTCTTATTCTTAACTTTATCCTTTCTTGGTTAGGAGTATCAAATGCTTAAAGACCTTGAGAGAGGCTTTATCATCCAAGAGACTTCCTTATCTCATAAGAACTTAGAAAATCTCTTATGTCCAAACCAAGAGACTAGTATGCCTTAAAGACCACGGAAGTGGCAAGTAAGGGCTAGTTAGGCCATGCTAAGATCTGTGCTTCAGCTCCATCAACCATCCTTTTCCACCACAAGCCATGGGTTTGGAGAGGATGAATGATGTAAGGACCTTATCTAATCCACAAGCCATGGAAAGATTGCTTCTTAGGCCTAAGGATAGATTATTTAGAAATGTGTAGATTTACTTTTTGCAAACCAAGATTGAACCTTGATCTTCCCTAAGCATGAACCTCATCCTTGAATCTGTTATTTATCAAATAAGTAATTTCAAAAGCTTTCTCCTTTAAGTTTAAAGTTTGCTCATTTAGGTTGCTAGAAATAGTCTTATTTGCCTGTTTTTAGATTTCGAATTTTCATAATCAGTAATTTTGCATTTTAAATTCCTAGTTTTCTTCCAGTAGTTGTTAACCCTCTACTAGGGGTTTTTAAATTGTTTTCTTGCTCATTTCGTATTGCATTTAGTTTTTGTTAAATTTTCTCCCCAATTATCCACATTTCAGCTTAGCTTTACTTTGCTCTTGTATTCCTAGTATCTTTCACACCTAGGCTGGATTGATACCTAAAGTACTGCAGCAACACTAAGAGGCTTTAGGATTGATATTTAGAACTGAAAAAAGTCTTTTATTACAGTTAATTGCCACAGTGAGGGTGTAATACACGAATGAGCTCGTGAAGAGAGCAGATGAGGGCACTCTCACATTCATCATCAGAGGCATCAGGTACATGATCAACTTCACTGCACTATGTCTCATCTTTGGGTGCTATTCAGACCGTACCGGCGTCTCTCTTCCGACGCCATTCCCTGACCTGCAGAGTTTCTGGTCCCATTTTGGGAATGGGGTATATGATTCCAAGAGATCCACTTAGACAGATGTGCACCATCCGTTGCTGCGTTACCTTGTCTGCCTCTTCTCCACTACACTCCTGTGCAAGTCTGAGCCCGGGACGATGCGGGTTTCTGAGCTGACTCTCCTGTATTATGGCATTGAGGATGTGTTGACAGAGGAGTATCCAGTTGACAGTGATGTCAACATGGGTGCTATCCTTGCCATCACTTGGCTTCACTGAAGACCAAGGCGTTCACCGGAGCTCGGGGCAAGCTCGAGAGTTTTGGAAGTCTTCTCACTCCCATCTTCCAGTACTGCAACATTGATACTTTGACTTGCAGAGGTGTCTCTGAGCGCCACCTTCTGGACATGGACTACTTGAGGAGAGCACACTGGATTGCAGGAGATGAGCCGCTATGGAGTTTTATCAGTCACACTGGTCAGCGATGTTTGATTCCTCTACCACAGCCTGCTCTCACTACACTTCAAACAGACTCCCTCGGCTTCCAGCCCGATGCCACTTTAATGCGATCCGCGCCAGTTACTAGGCGCAGAGGAGGATCTTCCCGAGCTGCTGCTTTTACTACTGAGGATGCACCTGTTGAGGGCATTGCTGGAGGTTCATCTCGTCGCCCGAGAGCACCACACACCTACACGCTGCCTGAGCCCATTGGTCGACATGAGCTTCCACCGATTCCAGACATTCCGATGGAGCAGGCCACTTTTCAGCCTTTCATGGTGCAGAGTGTTCAGGCGCTGTGGAACGCCATCTCAGTGCTGTCCAACTGCGGTTGTGTTCGCCCCCACTCACCTGATACTGAGGATGATGATTAGTTCCTCTAGCTATCCTGGTTACTTTTTCTTTTCCCTTTGTTCTTTTTCATTTTCTCTTGAGTTAGCTTTTATGTCTTTGTCTTGAGTCAGTTTGTCCGCTTTGATTATGTTCTGAAACTTGTTTGCACTAATGAGATTATGGATTATATTGTTACTTTTAATTGTTTTCTTGAGTGTTCCTAACAGTCTTGACTTGGGAGAACTTCAGCTAACAATCTAACTTGCAACAAATACACATGTTTGGGTCATCATATTCTGTTTTCGGACAGGGTGTTGATCGACACCACCCGCAGTCACAGGTACGATTTTCTCATCTCTGTATCAACCGTTTCATTGCTTGTTTTTACCAACTCCATGTTTGATAACACTGGGAACAGTGTTGTTTAAGACTGGGGGAGGTCGTTGCTGACATTGTGTACATTGTTTTTGATTTATAGAGTCTCAAAGTTGAGTCAAAAACTGTTTTATTGAGTCAAAATTTTTGAAATTGTCAGCTTTTCTTGGACCCAACCACAAAACATTAATGCTTATAAGAACCATTGCCACAGTTGTTAATTACAAGTCTTATTAAGTTGAAAATTATAAGTAGATCAGTATAGCAATGAAGATTTAGGTTCTTAGAGAATCTGGAAAATTTGTTGTTTAACTCCACTTAAATGAACTTAAAAATTATTGTCTTGGTGCTTGATTCTCTTTGATCTTGATTCTCTCTTCGAACACTGACAAGTATGTTAAAACATAGTTTCTCTTTGATCTTCCCTGATAGAGCTTTAAAAGTTTGAGTCAAAAGAATGGTGCATTCATGACCCTGTCTCCTCACAAGGAACAACAGTAATGAACACACTCAAGAACCTGTCTCCTCACAAGGAACACAAGTATTGAGTAGCACCATATCTTAGATTGTAAAAGAATGAGAAAGAGCTTAAAATAAAAAAAAATATATCAGAAAGAATTGCTAAGCCTGCGATGATTAGACTGAAATTTGATCTTGTGTTGACTCTGTGGTATGTGGATTCGAAAGTGTTAATCAATGTGGTGTTCCTGATGTCTGACTGACTTTTTCTGTGTTTTGAAACCTCTACTCTAGACTATGTCTGATGTTTGCTTGAGGGCAAGCAAAAGATAAGTCTGGGGGAGTTGATATATCATGGTTTTTGCTGGTTTTTGACCATGATATAAGTCTTGTTTATAGAGTCTTTTTGGTATTTTTTGAGTCCTTTAGAGTCTTTGCAGGTCTAGGTACGAGTGGAGAATAACTGTGGATTTTGGAATCTTTTGGAGCTATACTGAAGTTGATGCTGAAAGAACCAAGTCGGATGGCATTATGGAGCAGGGTGTCGATCGACACCCACCACTTGGTGTCGATCGACACCGGTCGTGGTCGCGAAAGGAGTCTTTTAAACTATGTTGAAGAATTGCAACTTGGCCCAGAAGTTTCCCACTATTTGCACTTTTGCCCCAGTTCGAGTTTAGACTTGTATTTAGGTTTTCTAAGCCATTGTGAGGCGATTATCTTGTGATCATAGAGACTAAGAGAGCGATTAGATTGAGAGCTTTTGGGGAGACAAATCCATACTCGGTAGAGAAGAATTTCAAACCCCCTTTATCTTTTTCTCTATTCCTTAATACAATTTTATTCAGTCATGATTTGTGTTTCACTTGCTATGTCTGAGTAATCTGCTAGTTAGGTTTCGGGTTATTCAAAGGTTGATAATGAATTGTTAGAACTACAAAACTGGAAGGATAAATCAATTGGTTCTTCATCTAGATTGCTTTAACACTGATTTTAAGATTGATCACCTAGAAATCAGATCTTAGGTTGTTTAATAGATGTGCAAAACATTGTTAACCACCAGAACTATCTTAGATACACAAAATAACTAATTGCAAAGGAATTTGGATTAGGGATTTTGCGAACATATCGAACCTGATCTTTAATGCATGTTTAGGATGTTAGAATTTGCAAAGGAATTCAGAATTCTAGAATCTGATCATAGTTAATCTCTGCGACGGAAGTCGATTGGTTTTACATTAGTGCATTCGAGTTTTAGAACGGTTTTAATAAATATTCGTTTCAGTTCGGAGTCTGCGATTTATGTCAACCTGCGAATTACCCATTGCCTAGCGCCTTTCTCTATTGATTTTAAGAACCTACAATCCGCTCTTGACTTTATTGCTTTCGTTGCTATTTTAGTTTTATTTATCATGTACTGCTTAGCTTCATTTGAATCTAAAATCTGTTGAGTAATAGACTTAAGTCATTGTGGATTCGATCCCTAAGTACTACAATGATCTCTAATTTGAGAGAATAGCTCTAAGGATTAATTTGAGCATATCATGAATCGCCATTTATAATGAGGTTACATACCTTGCCCTTGATGGTACACCTCGTATGAAAGATGTTCTCGCGCTGAACCTTCTCCTCGGGGTTAACCATCACGCTCAACATTCGGCGTGTCACTAGCAGCTCTCCCGTGTCAGGGAACTCCAGCTCCTCGTCCTCCTCGTCATGGCCATAGTATTGCTCGTCTTGAGACTCATACTCGCCGCTTGGTGTGAGGATCATCACTCGTTGGTTCGGGCATTCGCGAGCCATGTGTCCCCTGCCTTGACATTGAAAACAAGTTATATCCCGAGTCCTTGATTGGTTACTAGGGAACTTACCTTGATCAGCACAGTTGAATTTGGAGGGTTCGGCTGGCTTGCTCTTGAACCGTGAATCAGTCTCAATCGCCTTACCCTTGTCTATTCGTTTGGAACCACTTGCTGTCCACAGTTGAGTGGCTCGGCTCCGGCCAGTGTAAGAGGTCTTGCACTTAATTTGTTGCTCTACTTGCACCGAGAGATGTAGCAGCTTGTGTATCCCACTGTATTAAGCTCGTTCCACCTTCCGAGCAATCCTTTCTTGTAGCCCATCTATAAAAATGCGCCATTAGAGCTTCCTCGGATTCCTCTAGCTCTGGCGAGTTCATCAGCTTCTCAAACTCCTCGAAGTACTCCTTTACGCTCGTAGTGCCCTGTGACAACTTACGAAAACGCTTCTGTAAGTCTCTATGGTAATGTTCTGGCACATACCTTTGGCAGAGAAGGAACTTCATGTCGCTCCAAGCCGAGCCAGGCCCAAACCGCTGGCGTCTCCTCTCGGCTATACTCTTATCCCACCACGTGAGGGAATTCTCCGTGAGGTTGGCACCAGCTACAGCCACCTTCTTGCGCTCGGCGTACCCGTAACACGCGAAGATGTGGTCCATCCTTCGTTCCCAGTCCATGTAAACGTCCGGGTTTGATTTACCTGCAAAAGTTGGAGGGGTTAGTTTGATATCATGGTTTTGCTCTCTAGGGTCTACCTCACGAGCAGGGTTTCTTTGGAAGGGATCTTGTTGCCTTGTCTGTGGACGTCGTATGAGGTCACAAATGTACTCATCTATATCGGGCATGTCATTATCAGGCTCCGAGCGAATGGGGTCTCCTCGTATGGGAGCTCTCCTTGGCCGTGCCTCCATTTGATCAATCCTAGCACGAAACTCTTGGCGCATCGTCCCCACCGTCTCGGTCATGGCCCTGAAATCCTCCCTTAGAGCCGCAAAAATTTGCATCATGGCATCTGGGGGAGTTGTCTCTCCATTCGTCATTGTGTTGCCAGATGATGTTCCTTGCAAACACTTAGCAAACGGTCACTATACCACGAAAAGAAACAAGGCTTATTACTGCTACTACTTGACTAGAGAAACAATAAATGGATCAAAAGGCAAGACTAGCAAAGCGTGCAACACAAAGAAAAAGTTTTTATGGGTTTTTTTTTATGAAAGATAGTTTTAAAAATTGAAAACAAGAGAATACAATAAGCAAATCAGATCTAATATTTTGGGGTTTTCTTTTTATAAAACTTCAAAGCAAAAGACTAAAAGGAATAAGAAAATAATTCTTATGGGTTTTTGAATAAGCAAAGCAAAGAGGGACAAGTGAATAATGAAATAACTAAGGCTATCATGCGGATCTATAAGCAAAAGGGATAGAAAAACCAAAGGTATGAACCTTTGGCTCTGATACCAGATGATATAAGACTCGGAAGAGTTTATATCAACCGGATGGGGGATGGTGAGCACAAGCTGGCGGTCGCTCTCTTTTGTACTCATTTGATGGTCGTTGATGGAGATTTAACACGTTGGCGGTCGCTTTCTCGTGTGGGTTCAATGTAAAAGGGATTTGCTGGCGGAACGATGTGTACCACAGAGTTGCGATGGGACTCTGATACAACACGGCTTAACCTCAAGAGAATCCACTCAAGAAATCAAGCAAAAAGGTGAGCAAAGCTCTTTAGAATTCTTTGAAGAAATTCGGCGTCTTTATTGATAAGTGAAAAGGTAACCAAATTACACGGCTGCAAGGAGACCTTATAAATGGTCCTATCAGCTAGCCCTAGGGCCAAAAGCAAAATGCAAAAAAAAACAAAGCATAACACAGAGGGAACAGCACAAGCTAACTACTAAGTGTATGAAACAAAGAAAGCTATAAAAAGAAAGTTTATGAATCTAAAAAGAAAATAAAACTATGCTGCTTCTTCTTGACTCTAACTGGGACTCAAACTGGTGATCGCTTGCGGCTGCTAAGAACCGTTGGGACATGTTGCTTCACCTGCAAGAATGTTATAAATTAAGTATAACTTGTTTTGGCGTGCATGGTAATGTCTGATGGTGATAGCGTTTGTCTCGGCTGTGGGGTAGTCCTGGTGCTCTTGTTGTGCTTGTGTCTTGAAGCTTGAATTATCCTCACTTGTGGCTAGGTTGTTATCCTCACTTGACTCGTTCCGGTCTTCTTGCATCTCTTCCCTTGAGCTTAGTGTGACGCGGTCTTGGTGTATATGAGGCTCATCCAACGTGAATGTTCCTGCAAGGTTAGTGGTCAGTAAAGTATATATTGAAGGGTTAATGGTCATACATTGGCGAGGCGAATGGATGGCAAGGCGGTTAAACCCATCTATGATTTTGTCGGGCATGGTACGGTCAGTATGACTTGTGTTACGACCCTCTGTGCTGTCATTACGACCTGTGGTACTGTCATTACGACCCGCGGTACGACCCTCCGTACCATCATGTTCCGTTCCAAGTGAGAGAAGTTCCTCTTGTCCGAATGTTTGTATGATGCTTTCTATGGCCAAATTGAACATCTTTCTCAGCTGCTTTGTCCTTGATCGTGTCATGGGGGCCTCACAAACCTCGGGTACTTGGCCAATGTCTTTGTTTGGACTGATGTCCTCCTCAACAAGAAAAAAAAATGCAATGGTTTATACAATGGAGGAGTTATTGGTACCTTAAAAGGTTGTGTGGGAGGTGTATGAGGCGCCTGAAAGGTCCTCCATGTCAATGTTGTGGCTCCTCATTGGCCTCTTTCTCCTTGGGTTTCTCCTCCTTCTTAGTGCTTCTTGACAGGATGCCCTTGGTGGCACCCAAGCTCTCACATCCTCATAACCAGAAAATGAGTGCATTCTACTAGGAGCTCTAGCCACTCCTTGGCTTTCAGCTTGTTGCTCTTCTTGAGGAGCAGAAGTAGAGGCGCTACTAGACTTCCTCTTTAAGTCCTTGATTTGAGCTTTCATGCTCTTCATGCCCTTCACACCAACTTCTTGATGGTTTTGTCTTGCAATTTGTTCCATCTTTGCTAGAGGTTGATGTGATCATGGACTTTCTTCAAAGGTCCTCCTTGGTGTGAGACATCATGGGGCTGGAAGTGATACTCCTCACTGTTGTAGCTTGGAGCATCTGATTCTTCTTCTTCCTGAATTCCTTCTTCCATTTGCCCTCCTTCAAAGATCACAAGGGGATAGTCTCCTTGAGGAAGAGGGATGCTAGCGCCTAGGTTAGTGTGAGATGATGAAGCGCCAGCTTGATGGAGAAGGTGCTGTGGAATTTGAAAGGCAAAGCTGTTGGGGTTGGAGAAGGATGTGAGATGCACATGAGGGAGTAGAAGGTTTGCAGCAGATCCATCTTCTTGGATGAAGTTGTAGATGAACTTGTCACCCACTTGTTCACCAAGGAACCTTGCTTTCTTCAAGTATGGCAGGTCCAAGTATGTGATCTTGACTGTTGGTAGTCCACTTTTAACTCTTGCAGCTTCCATGAGTTGTGTGATAAGTCCAGCACAATACAGCTTGGGGGCTTTGTCATCATTGGTTGTTAACCAATGTTTGATGACTAAAAGCTACTGCATGAAGATGGTGACCATTCCAGTTGTACCATCTGCTCCCCTAAGTGCCACACATTGGTTGGTGCTGTCCAAAAGACTCATAAGACCATGATCAATCAGCTTCCATTCTCCTCCTTCAACAGCTCCACTTTCCTTCATAGCAAAGAGTGTATGCGCCAGCGCCTTGTGCACATATCTGATTGTTGGATTTCGGATCAGAGAAGCTTTGCTTCTTCCTAGCTTGAAAGCGCCCTTGGCTACATGTTCCCAAAGCCTGCTCAACTCTTCTTTGCTAACCCCCAGATTCTGTCCTCTAGCGCTTCCATAAGAGAATCCAAAGGCATCTTCTATGGCTGAGAAAGACATCCTATAGTTCTTCTTGGAAACTCTGAAAGTGATGAAGCCATCACCATCCTCTTCAAGAGTCTCCTCTCCTGGCTTATAGTATGTCACTTCAAAGCATGCAAAGAATTGAAGGACTTGGTCTTTGTTGGCTGAATATGGAGTTCCCACCAGCTTTGTGAGTTCCATTGTCTCTAGCAAAGAAGAGCAGTCTTCATAGAGTCCCTAGACCTTTAGAGATGGCACATGGGGGCATTTAGTTGGCCGCACATCCACCTTTTGCAGCTTGTCATACAGCTGCCTTTGCGGTGGTGTGGTGCATTTCTTCTTTTGAGGGACCTGCTCACTAGCGCCAACATCAACTCTCTTTTTGCCTTGGGATATGGCGCTTGGACTGCCAACTTCTTTGGCTTTTCCCTTGCCTTTCTCTTGCTTCTGAGCTTTTTTGTTAGCTCAACTTCTTGTTGTTCTTCCCATGGTACCTAAAACATATTCTCAAAATAAAAACAACAAAACACAATGCCTAATGATGCTAAAAATGACAAAAAAGGAGTTTATTTACTAAAACGTAAACCTCTAACAGTTGTGAAGCAACTAAATAGGCAATGCATGCAATGATTCATTAAACTAAATTTATCAAGTAATCAAAAATGATGAATCCTAGCATGGTGAATCTAAACAAATGCAAAAATAAATATATGACATTGATAAACAAGTATTCATTAATTTAAATGCTTCAAGAATCAAGGACAGCCTATTCACCATGCAAAAGAAATAAAAATAAGTAAGAACCAATGAATCATTAGACTAGAAATCAATCACCAAACAAGAACAAGTTCTTAAGTGCATTAAAAAACATTTGAAACATTTAAAAGCTAAGAGACAATACCTGGAGTGGTTTGACTCTCTCAAGCACTTTGAAAACACAAATATTCGAAATTTAGTGGTTGAAAACTAGAAAAATAAAAGTGAGAAAGAGAGAAGGGTGGGGTTATTTTATATAGAGGGTTCAGGAATCTTTTTGTGGGGAACATGGGGACAAAGAATGCTAGAGAGAGGTCCCACTTGTGCTTGGGAAGGGGAAGGATTCAAATTTGAATTCCTTGATCTAGTTTGACCAAGGAGGAAAAAATTTGAATTGAAGAAAGCTTATCTTATGCACAATATCGACCACCCAAGTCGAAATTATGATCGATATTGACTGGGTCCGGTCAAAATGCGTGCTGATATCAGTTGTGATATCGGCCTGTATGCATGTCGATAATGCTTGGCATATTTTGTATCGACATCCCTTATGTCGATATGTAGTCCGATCATCATACTTAGTTGTTCAATATCGAGCTAGTAGCATGTATGACTTGGAAAAAATCCATATCAGACTAACATGTCAATATGCACATCGATACACCTTGACATATGCTGAACAGCATGTGATTGATACGAATACCATTTGAGGCGTATCGAACTGTTTGTACCCCGATACATTGCTCGTGAAAGCGTATCAGGTTGCTTTATATTGGTACTCTGACCGATACAATAATCCTCACGGGTGTATCGATCAGGATCATACCGATATGCATGTCGATACAAGTCAAAGATACTAATATCGAGCAAAAGATGCCCGATATAATTGCTCGATATGAGTTGTATCGACGTGCATGGCCGATATGCTTGTCGATATTGACCTTTCTTCGACCTCTTCCTTCTCCCAAGATTGGTTCCATCTACCTCAGCTCGAACCTGGTTACTAGAGACACTCAAAAACTCCCACACAAACATAAAAAACATAAAAATGCAAAGCTATATACAAGGATACCATGAGATTGCCTCCCAAGTGCGCTTGTTTAGAGTCATTTAGCTTGACTTTCCTTAGCTCCTTAGTTGAGGTGTGGAGCAGGAGTCTTGGAACTCCTTGGTGTTGTTGTGCCTCCCTTGACCTATCTGGTGACCCCATCAATCTTCAACACAGCAAAGGGCTTTGGCTTGCTTCCTTCCGTTAGCTTGTAGTGGATCTCACCATACTTAAAGCAAAGGTGCCTCATGACAACCCCATCTTCTTTGTTACACAGCAGAATTTCATTCACACAATCAGAAACACCCACTTCGAGGACCTCCTCTTCAGTGATATCAGCAAACATCATGGACAGACAGCAAACTTTGACAGACATAGCCTTCAAACTCTGGCCAACGCTCTCCAACTTTCTTCAACTTCTTGACCTCCATTCAGAAGGCTTGCTCATCTTCCAGCTTGTTCCCTTTGGAGTCAAACTTCAGAACTTTCTCCTTGGTTAACCTTAGCTTTATTGTGCACTCCTTTACATCAAACACTGTGCCATCTGAAGCTAAGAATGGCCTCCCTAGAATGATGGCGTTGTTGATCTTCCCTTCAACATCTAGGACCAGGAAATCTGTTGGGATGATCACTCCTTCAATCATCATTGGCACATCTTTAAGAGCCCCAAGTGGTACTTTTACTGTGCCATCAGCTATGGTTAGAGAAACATTACTCTCTTGAAGTTGAGTGTAGCCAAGCGCCTTAGCAGTAGAGGATGGGAGAAGGTTGATACTTGCTCCAAGATCACAAAGACAGTTCTTGAAAGTTTGCCCTTTGATTTCACAAGGACGAGTGAAGCATCCAGGATCTCCAAGCTTCTTGATGTTTAGTACCTCAGTCTTGGCAATGGCTTCCTTCAGCTCTGTCCCAATATTAAGACCTCTAAGCTTCATCTTTTTGGCATAGAGAGTGGTATACTTATCCATAAGCTGCTTCTTAAATCTTCCTTGAAAGGGGAGAGCTGGCTTGTAAGGAGATTGATCATAGATCCCAACTTTTTTCTCAGTTTGACTCTCCTCAATTAGCCCCTTCTTCTCCTCTTCCTTAGTTGCAGTTGCTTCAAGAGACTTTTCCTGTGAAACTCCATGGTTGGCGTCAGCTGCCAAAAACTCTCCCCCCCCCCCCATACACTGAAGTTCAGTGTCCTCATTGAACAGAGAAAGGAACTCCTCAATGACAGCTTCCTCTTCATCTGACAAGGTCTCTTCTTCAGTAACTATGGCGTTGCAGAACTACTTAGGGTTAGCTTCTGGTTTTCCAGGAAGGTTTCCTTGAGGTTTGAGACCAGCTATGCCCTTGTTTTTCTCTAGTGTCTTTACTCTTGAAGCCAACCCATCAATCTTGTTTGAGGGATCCATTTGAAGAGTATCCATTCTGTTGCAGACCTTAACAAACTTCTTTGTGATCTCCACATTACTAGCTTGTTGGCCTTGAAGGAGTTGTTGCAGCACTCCTTTCACTTCAGAATCATTGGTGTTGGATGAGTTTGCTTGACCTTGAGAGAATCCAGGAGGAGCAAACTGCTTTGGCTGAAAGTTGCTTTGAAAGTTGTTCATTGGTGCATGTCCTTGGTTGAATGATGCAAAAGGTCTTGGCTGATTCCCTTCATGTTGCTGTTGAGGGTAAACTTGATCTTGGGGATTGACAACATTGTTGCTTCTGTAGGACAGGTGTGGGTTGGGTCTGAAGTTCCCATACCCATTATATCTACCTTGATTACCCAAGTAGTTCATCTCCTCTACTTGTAGCTCCTGTTCATTAGGCATCTCCACCATTTCACCAACATAGTTAATGTCTTTGTGTTGCACTTGGAGCAGTTTGTGAAGCCTAATGATCAGCTCTTTCAACTCTCTTCTTGTAGACTCCAGCTCCTTCCTAGTGTTGCCTTCCTCTCCTCTTGGCGTTCTATCATAGTCTTCACTATAATTGCCATCACTTTGGGCTAAGTTCTCCACCAGCTCTAGGCCTTCATCTACGTCCTTAGATAGGAAGTTTCCATTGGAGGAAGTATCAAGTAGCATCCTGATCTTAGGGAGAGCGCCTCTGTATAAGGTTGAGAGGAGTGAAGCTTGTGAGAACCCATGCTGAGGGCACTGAAGTGTGTACCCTTTGAATCTCTCCCATGCTTCACCAAAACTCTCACTATTCTTCTGAGCAAAACCAGAGATCTCATTTCTGATTCTAGCAGTCCTTGAAGTAGAGAAAAACTTAGCTAGAAAAGTTCTCTTGCACTCATCCAAGCTGGTGATACTTCCCTGTGGCAAGTTTTTCTCCAATTGGTGGGCTTTGTCGCCAAGAGAGAAAGGGAACAACCTGAGCTTGAAACCATCTTTGCTTACCCCATTGATCTTGGATATTGAGCAGAGGCTATCAAAGTTATCCAAGTGATCCAAAGGGTCTTCAAGTGGCAACCCATGGAATTTACTGCCCTGAACCATTCAAATCAATCTGGATTTAATCTCAAAGTTATTGTTTTGCACTGCTGGAGGAAAGATCCATGTGCGGTTGTTGGAAGCGTTTGGGGCATCACCAGCTCCAATTGATCTGATTGGGCGTGCACCATGTGCTGGTCCTCTCTGACCTTGTTCCCCTTGGACTCCTTGCTGTCCCTGAATACCACCTTCCGCTCCTCGTGGTCCATGAAATTGCTGATCATATATACCATTCTCCATGTTGAGCTGATGAAACCATTGCAGTCTCTCTCTTTCCCTTGTTGCTCTCAATGCCCTTTCCACTTGGAGAATGTTGTGTTGCTAATCCAGAAGGTTTTGATTGCCTATAGACCTCAAGTTCATACACCTATAAGCAGAAGAGCAGCTTGCAAATCAGTAACAAACAGAAAAATAACTGCTTGATTTTAAACAATCCACATATCCTAATGCTTAATCTAAACCCATATGGCAATGGCGCCAATTTGATAGCTAGTGTTTTGACTAGCTAAGAAAATCCAAACATACTCATGTCATTGCAGCATGTAAGGTATCAATCCATTTGAGTTCTTAAGGCACCAAGAAAACAGCAAGTCATTTAAGTCAAGCTAGATTCAAAAAAGCAGTTGTAATCAAACTAAACAAGTCTAATGACTGATCTAAGCAAAGCAGGTAATTCAAACAGATTAAGTAAGGATCTAAGATGGGGGTTATTGATTAAGAGGGGATTAGAACCTAACTAGTGAAGCTTCAAAACCATTGAAACAATGCTATCTTCTAGGCATAAGATTAACAAATATAACTAGCTCAATTCCTTGACACTAATCACTTTACTAAGCACACATTCAAGATAAATCCCTTTACTCAAACATATGATCAGCAAGAATTCAAAACCGAACTCCAATCCTATAAAACCAAAATGCTTCTTAGACATCTAATTCCTTAGACTAAGCATAAAAATCCTCCAAGAGACTCTAAGCAGCATTTCATCAAGCACTTACAAGGCGCAAGAGAAAGCCAAAATACTAAACAACCCTGACCATGACTAATCTAGTGTTAAACACATCTAATAGAGAGAAGACAATCATATTAAGCACAAGACATCACTAATCTAGTCCTAAAAACCCTCTAATCTATCCCATCTCAAACCCTAAATAAGACTACTCACTAGCCATAGTCAAAACCACAAATTCCAAAGAGAAACAATGGTTAAGCATAATTAGGAAGCAGAATAAACAAGAATAGATCAAAGCCAAATACAGAAATTCACTAAATCAAACTAGTTCTTACAAAGCAAAGCTGAAAAAGGAAAGGTTTTAAGTGCAAGAATATAAAAAATATAATAAGATCCCAATTGCCTAACCATTTTAGGATTTTAGTATTTATAGGGGAACTAAGAAACCTGATATCTCTTGTATTTACACCATTTAGGACTGCATTTATTACATGTTTTGGTTCTCTTTTGCATGTTTTCCCTTAGTTTTTGTCCAATTTTCTTCTCCTTTTAGACTTAGGATATAATTTGCATTTTTTCTTTCATTTTGGAGGTTTAAGGTGCTTTTGGAGCTAAAAGGAGCTTGGAGGAGCTTTGGGGATGATTCAGGATGCTAGCTGGATCAAAGGGAGCAAAAGGGATAAAAGCAGATAATCTCTGTAAAGATTTCCGGTCAAAGCAAGGAGAGCATCGATCAAGGGGTGATCGATGTAAGATTTTTGGTCAGGAGCATCAATCATGAAGTGGCCGATACACGCAAATGATCAGAAGTTATCGACACAAATGCCCCGGATGAATTTAGGTCATTACATCGATCACTGCCCATACCAATGGGATTTACATTGATCACTAGCATCGATCATTTATATCCGATGTAAACCCTGTCCGAACCTGTTTTATTTACACTTTTACAATTACTCTAGGGCTTCCTTCTCTAGGCTATAAAAGCCTCTTTTTCTAGATTTTCGACAAGTCTTGTCAATTTACTGTTCTTAAGCATTTTTTTTAAGTTTGTAAGATAAATCCTTTGCTATATTTAATATATTTGAATATTTTCCTTTAATCCTTCATTATTCTCTCTTCTAATCATGATTAACATCCTTTTCCTCTGTGATTTGGTGTTAAACATGAGTATTAGTGAGTAGTTTTCTTAAAGTTTCTAGATGTGGTAAATTAGGGGAATTTAGGGCTTGATTAAGGCTTGTTTAGTGCTTCAGTTTATGGGTTCATCTCTATTAATCTGTTCTTAAACTAGATTTGTCTTGATCACACTTATCTAGGTTGTTAGCTTTCTCTTATGCCCACCAAGTGTTTGATGAAATGCTGATCTTGTTTAATAGAGGATTTGCTGGCCTTGGCTCAAGAGATTGACTGTTTGAGGAGCATTTTGACTGAAATAGAGTTGTTTATTAATGCTTGCTTAATGTTTTAGCACTAATGAGAGTTAGTTCTTGTTAAGATGTTTAGCAAAGGGCTATTTTACAAGAGATTGGATCTAGCTTGCTTGATTGTGTACTCTATGTCTAGGAATCACCATTGCTTGCTTGTTTTCTTGATCAATGTAGTTTGAAACAGCCTTAGTTAGTCTACAAATTCCCCAAAGTCAATAACCACATCTAGGAACTTGCTTGTCTCTTATTTGAATATTAGATTTGCTCTGTTTTGCTCTGTTTTGCTTGCTTAGTTTTTGTCTAGTTTGCTCTTATCTTTACTCTCTTTGCTGCTTGATCATATTAGGATATTAGGTTGGTTTCTTAGGCAACAAAAACACTTTTCTGTTTGCTTGACTTAGAGATTTTTACTCTCAACTCTTCTGTTTTCAACTAAAACCCATTTGGATTGACAAAAATCTTATGCTATACTACAACTGACTAGTACAAGTTTGTGTGATTGATATCAAGACTCAAAAATCTTTGTATCAATTTGGCGCCGTTGCCATTTGGGTTTTCTGTTTGAATCATTAAAGTTTGTAGAATCTTTATGATCAAGTTTATATTTTTCTTTGGTTACTCACTCCTTTCCAAGTGTTTTCATTTCAGGTGAGTTACAACAAACAACAAGATGTTGTACTTTGAAGACACTACCTATAACAACTTCTTCCAAGAGCCTCTACCCATGCACTACTTTGAAGAGAGCTACACTCCTTCCCCCACTCAAGACCAACCCTATGTTTCTACATCTGGAACAGCTGACATCAGGAGCATGATCATGGCAAACATCAGTCTCCAGACCATTGGAACTATAGAGATGAACAAGAGATTTGCTGAGCTGCACAATAGGATATATTATGTTCATGATGACCTTCATGCCAAGTTTGATGACCTGGACTCAAGGATACATCTCTTGGAGAACAGCCAAGATGATGCACCAACACCAAGACTTCAGGACACTCTTCCTAGACAAGCTGCACACAATCTTCAGGAATTCTGCCACTTACTAACTGAAGAGGTAGAGGAAGCAGAAGGGGAATTCACTAATGAAGATGCCTTATTGGAAGAGCTTGGCATCATGATCCAAGAAATGATATTACATATTGACATGCTAAGGGTTGAGTATGGAGGAGAAATCAGAAGGAGTAACATCACTGATCAAGAAGCTCTCGAGGTTGTAGGGAAATTTCTCCATGGAATTGATGAAAGCTTGAACAGAGAAGAAGAACAAGAAAGAGTAGCACTGGAAGCTGCTCAGAAAGAGGAGGCTGAGAAAACCCTTGCTGCTGCTGAAGAAGCCGCCACACCAAAGCACACTGATGCTGATGAAGAACCACTTGAGACACACCATGCTTTGATGGTCTTGTCTAACAACACTCCTCAAGACTCCAATAAGCTCTTTCATCACCAAGTGGGAAATTCTTCAAGCAGTAATGAGAAGGGTAAAGGACTTGCAGTTCAGGACTGCAAACCACCAGTCTCCTACCCCACAATGCACTTCACAAAAGCTAGAATGCAGATGTACACAAAGTTCAAGCAAGACATACAGGATGCTGGAATAAAGCTCCAACATGGCACCACTTTGCTAGAAGTGAAACATCAAATTAGGTTCCTGAAAGAAGTTTTTGACAAGCTGGAGGTGGTGGAACCAATCCTTGAGAATGTGGGGGCTCAAATGAAAAGAAGCAAGATGATGAAGTCATGCCAAAGCTCCCTAACCTAAGAATGTTCCTCATCACTTGTGAGCTGGAGATGCTTGACAATGTCATGGCCTTATGTGATTCAGGATCAACTGTGAATGTCATGTCCCTCCATCTAAGCCAAACTCTGGGAATCAAGAAACTGCTGCCATCCAGGACCTCTATCACTTTTGTGGACAACACCTCCACAAGGCCTCTGGGCATGGTGATAGACAACCCCTTGAAGATTGGAGAATGCTTAGTGCCAACAGACTTTGTAGTCATGGAGAAATCATACTCCAGAGAGGTGCCACTTCTTCTAGGCACACCATTCTTGGCAACAGCAGGAGCTCAGTTAGACTTCAAGAGAGGTTCAGTGATTCTAAAGAATGTTGATTAGTTCAAAGTCTACAAGATTTACTCTGTTTCCATAGTTTTCTGTGGAGTAACTGAGCAAGAGAATGAACAGTGGAAGCTTCCAGGTAATTTGGAGGATGCTATGAACCTCACTATGAGCATGTTGATGAGTGATGCTTCTCCCACTGAACCAGGACTGAAACTGGATATTGAGTTGAAGCTTGAAGAGGGTTTGAAGGGCAATGAGAGCTTGACCACCAAGGAAGTGAAACCTTCAGTCCCACCAAGTGTCAAAAAGAAGAGGCACAGGATGTCAGCTCGTGACAAAAAGAAACTACTATCAGTGGGAACATGGGTTTGGAGGAAGAAAGAGGTAGGAGCACCAGCTCCATCAACCTCTACTCACTAGCCCTCAAGTAAGCAAAGTCAAGCTTAGTGATTTTAAACAAGCACACTTGGGAGGTAGTCCCATGGTATCGTTTTGTTATAGTGTATAGAAGCAGGATTTCGAATTGGGGGTTGAGAAAATCTGAAAGGGACAAAGAACAGTGTTTTCTTGCTGACATCGATCAACTGTATCGATCATGACAAGACCGATACACACATTTTGGTCATGAATATTGATCACATTTGATCGATGTCAGTGGAGCCAGTTTACACCAGTCAACATATCGATCACTTGTGATCGATATGGAAGGAAGTTTGAATGGGAGATACATTTCAGTCATTCACATCAATCAAGCTTGATCGATATAAACCCGCCAGACTAATTTTGGTCAAGTGTATCGATCAGTTGGTGATCGATGTGATTCTCAGAAACATATCGATCACCAACATCGATCATACACTGATCGATATACACCCAGCGGATGAATTTCGGTCAACAACATCGATCATGTGATAACCGATGTGATCCCCAGAAGGAACATCGATCACTAGAATCGATCACTTATGATCGATACTAGCATTTCGGTCAGTTACAACAGTCATTTGTGATCGATGTTCCACCCAAGGTAAGTACTTCATCTTTCAAAAAAATTTCCATCCTTTGGTTTGGAGCCAAAGAGGTTTAAATTTACACATTGGATTCTTCCTGACCTCTTTCATAGCTTCTGAGCACTTTTGTTCTTGTCCTCCACTCTTTTGATTCCTTTGGTTCCCTCACCAATCATTGATTCCTTTGGTTCCCTCTCCTTCTTTCTATTTAAACCAACAAACTTCTTCACTTCTCTTCACACTTCAGTTCACTACCTTCTCTCACCTAAAGCTCGAAATTCTTAGTTCAATTTCTTTTATTTTCTTTCTCTAAGTGCTCATAAGCTCAACAAAGGTTTGCTTCCGCAACTATTCTTTACTTGCTCTTAATATATGCATGTGTTCATAATCGCTTAGTATATGCCTTTAAGAGCATATTTTGATTAGTTCTAAGTGTTGTGCTTTTGTTTTGCAATGTGGTTTTGTTTGAGATAAGCAAGTTAGATGTTTAAGCTTTGTTTACTGTTCAACTATCTCATTACTTGCTTAATTATCATCCCTTTGCATGATCATCATCTCTTTTGCCCAAGAACCATTTTGCTAGATTCTCATGCATAATTGTTTACTCTTTGTGCATTCTAGCTTATCTAAACTGTTAGCTTTTGATTTCCTCTAGCTTTATAGAAGTTTAATCTTGTTAAGCTTTTCTTTAGCCTAGAGAGTTTTCTTTTTAAAGCTTTCAGTTATATGGTTCTTCAGCTTTTGTTCTTTCACTTACCCTGTTTTCAAGCTTTGCTATTGAAGGTACAATGGGGAGAACAAACATAGCTGCTGCGAAAAAGGGAAAGGCACCACCGTAAGGAGCAACCATTTCACCAAGAGCTAAGAAAGATATGGGAAAGGGCGCTGCTGCTGAGACTTCATCCAAAGCCGCGGGAAAGAGGCTAGTTGGAGACAAGAGCGCCAAGCAGAGAGGCAAGGGAAAAGCTGCTAAGGAGGACACGCCATCCAGGAAATACGGTGCTAGAGAACTCATGGAGGCATTCAGTCACTGCACCTTCAAGCCAACAAGATACCCATGCCCCACCACAATGAAGGAGCTAGGGATCTATGAAGACTGCATTTGCCTCTTTGAGCACATGGGGCTTAAAAAACTGTTACAGCCTCTTCCCTCCTATGAGCGCTTCACTCATCAGTTCCTCTCCACTCTCAAGGTGGTTAACTATGAGATGAGTGAGCTCCCTGACCGTGATAGATGGATCTCCTTCAAGCTTGGAAAACAGAGGTTTACAATCGCCTTCCAAGAACTCTCTAAGGCGGTGGGGCTAAGCACCTATTTTCAAAGAGGAAAGAAGTTCACAATCCATGAATCACAGTACACAAGGCTATGGGAAATGATTGGAGTTGGGGAATTCAGAGCTGGAATTACAAGGAACCAACACTTGAAGCATCCTGCAGTTAGATATGCACACAAGGCAATTGCAAACACTTTATTTGCAAGGAAGGAAACCTCACACCTAACTGGCAAGGAGAGAGATTTCCTCTACTCTGGATTGTATGAAAATGTGGCCACCAACGAGAATGCAACACCTATTGGTCCACCAAGCAAATTCCCATGCCTTGTAAGACTGTTGATGGAGCAGCTGCTAACCTACCAGAGCTGGGCCATAAACAAAGGAAAAAGGGAGAAGAACCGACAACTTCACATTGGAGGAGTTGTGACAGCCATACTCATGGCCTGTGATGTGAATCTTGAGGAGAATTCTGAAGATGCTCTAAGTCCTTCCTGGATAGACAAGGACTATTTGAAGTGAAGCCATTTCCTTGAGAAGAGTGTCCAAGACAGGCATGTCTACCTATTCCTCAATGATCACCAAGAGCCAGTAAGAGTCCTTCTCCCTAACCAAAGGCTCACCTCCTTCACCACAAGGACCAACATTAACTTCAATCTGAGTGAGGAGGAGCTCTACAAAGGCGGCCCGATCCCTGGAGAGAGAAAACAAGACAGTGAGGAAGGAAACACTGAAGAGATTGAAGAAGAAACTGAAGAAGATCACCAATGGAATGCTGCTGCTGGCGCTGAAGGCCAAGGAAGAACCTATGATGAAGATGAGCTTGAAGAAGAAGAAGTGTTGAGCTACAGTTCAAGGCAGTTCCACTTCAAACCCTATAAAGCACCCAGCCAAGGAGGCTCTTTGAAGGTAGCTCATGAGCACATGATTTTTACTCTCAACTCTTCAGTTTTCAACTAAAACCCATTTGGATTGACAAAAACCCTATGCTATAATACAACTGACTAGTACAAGTTTGGGTGATTGATATCAAGACTCAAAAATCTTTGTATCAAAACCC
Source organism: Thlaspi arvense (assembly GCA_911865555.2). Taxonomy (NCBI): domain Eukaryota; kingdom Viridiplantae; phylum Streptophyta; class Magnoliopsida; order Brassicales; family Brassicaceae; genus Thlaspi; species Thlaspi arvense. Next base: position 22,988,755 of record OU466860.2, read on the forward strand.
CTAGTAAACCAAGATTAAACCAAAAATAAGCTTACTCGGACAAACCATATCGACTGTGAACATCGATATACATGTCGATATCAAGTCTTCTTGTGGGTTGTATCTATGTCCCTTGGTCGACATGCACGTCGATACAGAATGCTCCTAAGTTGTATCGGTTTGTGAAACACGCCTACAAGCTACTAACCGTGTATGGTGATGGGATTGGACCGCTGGTTGTTCAACTCTTTCGGCTTACAATCAATGGATGGGCTATGGAGGGAAGTGGATCGAGATGGGGACCAAACAAAGAGCCGTACAACTCTATTTGCAAGATCTAAGTTGTGAGATGAATAGAATGATGGATCGATAGTCGCCACAAGGCTTTATGGATGATAAACCTTGATAAGACAAAGAACTCTTCAAGCAATGAATCGCACAAAGCTTTAGAGAACAAGAGATTGGTACTTAGCCAAGAAGTTCGTTCTTTATTGATATGATAAAAAGAAACAAGGCTGTGAGGGGACTTTATAAACAGTCCGAACAGCTTTGCCCTTCTAGGGGACTTGAAACAGATTACAAACCCTTAGGTTAAACTACTTGGCTAACAATGCCTTAAAACGAAAATGTAAATAAAATGTGGCCAACATGCCTTATACTAATGTTTAAATGAAATAAAATCTGAACCAAAACAACGAAAGAAGAGTTTTATTAGTTGAATAAACCATATTGAAATAAGAACTCGGACTTACCTCGGTTTAGATGGTTTAGAAGCATTTTCACTTAAGTAGCTTGATGCTAAATAAGGAAACTGCTTTGTTAGCATGAATCATTGGCCATCCGTGTGTATAGTCTATGCTTTTGATGCGAGGAACGTTGATGATGTTTAAGCCGTCTCCTTGCTCGTTGGGAAGGCCTTCCTTGTTTCGTGAGTCCTCTTGCTCGTTGGGAATGCCTTCCTTGTTTAGGGAGTTAGGAATAGCTTCCTCGTTTAGACGTGCCCTTACCATAGCTGCTTCTTTAGCGATGCTCAGTTGACTAAGTTGTGTAGTGACATCTTCTAAGTGTTAGGAGGTGATCAGCGTCTCTACTGCTTGGTTGAAGCTCTCAGCTAAGTCTTTAGTTCCTGATCTTGTTCTTGGAGCTTGCCTCATTGTAGGAACATCAGCCTCCGCCTCTAAGTTTGTATCAGTTTGGCTCTCCATGGCGTGAAGTCGATACAATCGCCCTTTAGTTAAGGCTCATCGATCAATCAAGTCAATATGGCACCTCGGTATTGTCCTGTTATGTGTATCGGTTTGAGACGTCGATACACTGCTCGATATGGACTCCCTTCTGTTGCATCGAGGTGTCTCCTAGTCAATATGATTCCTTCTCACCATGCCCTTGCTGTATCGATAACCACAAAATCTGTTGGCACTAAGAAATTACCAATATTCAATGGAAAATCCTTCACCATGGCTAAAGGTCTTGTTGAGGTATTTGATGTTACTGCATATTGCATACATTTTGCATACTCATTAGTTAGCTTTTCATGCATTTGTATCATGTTTTATGTTAGATTGCATTACTTAGGGTCCTAGAGCATTCTTGCATCAGCATACGCATTTTCCTTGCATTTTGCATCATATTCAGGTTGTTTCTGGCTGCTTTGGAGTCGTGGAGGTTCGTGGACATGTTGAGGCTGATGTAGCAGTTCAGGGGAGCTCGGATATATGCTAAGGATCAGAGATCGAGGAGCAGGTCGAGCATGGCCGGTCGATCTAGGAGTTGATCGACCAGAAGATCGAGCCAACCAGGCGATCCAAGGAGAATGATCGAGACAAGGATCGAGTGAAGCAATTGATCAAACGGTACGGACGTAAATGACGCCATGCAGAGCGAGAGTCAGATCGAGTACACCACTCGATCCAGCCGAAGATCGATACCGAGATCGGATGCAACACTCTATTCGCCGATGATGATCGAGACCCAGATCGAGCCAAAGACACGATGTCCGGATATGATCGAGAGAACCGCTGGATCTTGGAATTGATCTCTGTCCTTTCAACCGTTTTTGGCCGCTAACGAGGGGGGGACCATCAGCTTGTTTCAGCATTTTAGGAAGGCGGCGACGTCCTTTTCCCACAAAAAATGTCGATCCTTATATTCTTCTTTATGTTTTCTCTCTCGTTTTCGTGAAGAACACCGTTGTTGAACTCGCGTTTTTCTTAAGCTTTGTAATCGAATCATTTCTGTTCAATCTAGTTTTCTTTTCATGTTCATCGTTTCGTTTCACATACTTTGCTTGATTTACTCTATAAGTAGTGAGTAGTTTATTTTGGTTCGGGGTTGAGAGGATTAAGGGGTCTAAAGGGTTTCGATCTTGGGGTTTTTCTAAACGTTTTCAATGGCTATCTCTTCTAAGGTGTTGAGATCTCAATGCTTGAAGACTCTCACGCCAAGAGCTTCATGATCCGAGAGGTTCCTTACCTTGACAGGATTCAGAAGCCTCAGAAGATCACACCTTAGAGACTAGTTACCCCTTCCCAAAAGCCATGGAAGTTTGGGGGATTAGTTAAGCCATTCATTTGAAATCTGTTTTCCTTGCCTTTCGACCTCTCTTTCCACCAAAAGCCATGGGTTTGGAGGAGAGGATGAAGGAGAGATCTATACCTAAAGCCACGGATAGATCTTGCTTAGTTTTCAAGGCTTAGAGATCCTCACCAAGTGAGTCGATTTAAAGTTTTAAACCCAAGGTCGAACCTTTGAAACCCCTAACCATGAATCTCAACCCTAGGCCCTTTCCTTTAGCGTCTTTACATCTTATCTTGTCTTTCGCTTGATCTCTGATAGCATCCTGGTCCTTAGTTTTACTGTTCTTGCATTTTTAGACGAGATCGATTGTTACTGCTCGATGTAGTGGTCGATCTCATGGTCGATCCACTAGTCGAATTTTAATAATTCGAAGCTTTCTCTTTTAATTATTCTGTTTGTTTCTCGTGGTAGTTTCTTTATTTCTAGTATTTTTAAAATAGGTTGCATTCTATTTAAGTTGCTGCATCTAGTTTTTAGAGATTTTCTCATAACTCATCTCATTTCGCTTAGATTTGCATTAGTCCTTGTATTCTTTGTGCATTCTCTATCATTATAGGCATGGATTGACTCTCTCTTGCTTGCTGTACTACAACATGTCTTGCATTTGAGTTTGATAACCTCACTGCAATTTAACCCTTGCTCAAAAAGAGTGTCTATCAAAAGGGATGGTCGATCTCTCAAAAAGAGTGTTTATCAAATGGCGTCGTTGCCATCCTAGGACTGTTTAGAGAACATAGAGATTTGGGACTTAGCAAAGACTAAGTCTTTACCTTTTCAAGTTACTAATCCTTCTACTCTCAAACGTGTGTTTTCAGGTACATGAATCTTCGTTCAAGGAAACAAAACAATCTACTACAACCCTTAGACAACATTCATCAACTTGGTCACTCACGGCAAAGGAGAGTCAGAGAACAAACAAGAGCCTTTGAGGAGATTGTACAGAACGGTTTGGTTGACTTTGAAGCTATGGCTGAACACGAGCATCCAGAAGGACCTCCTCCAGCTCACGGGGCAGCAGGACGGGGCAATGGAAACCCCCATCACGCGGCTAGACCCCCAAGGATCATAGGAGCCGGAGATGCTCCCAATACTCATCACAATAGGTTTGGGATCACTCCTCCTCCTGTGCAAAACAATAACTTCGAGATCAAGCCAGGTTTCATCTCAATGGTGCAAAACAACAAGTTCCACGGCTTAGCAATGGAAGACCCCTTGGAGCACCTAGACAACTTCGAGCAAGTATGTGGGATGATAAAGATCAATGGCATATCCAAAGATGCTTTCAAGCTGCGTCTCTTCCCCTTTTCACTCGGAGACAAAGCCAGACATTGGGAGAAGACCCTCCCACAAGGCACCATCACATCATGGGCCGAGTGTAAGAAGGCTTTTCTCTCAAAGTTCTTCTCAAGCACCAGGACAGCACGGTGGAGAAGCGAAATCAGCGGTTTCACTCAAAGGAACAATGAAACATTCAACGAGGCAATGGAGTGTTTCAAAGACTACACGATCCAATGTCCTCATCACGGGTTCAGCGAGGAGACACTACTCAGTACCATATACCGTGGAGCCTCACCAAAGATCAGGTTGTTGCTGGACACAGCTAGCAAAGGGAACTTCCTCGGTCAGGAGGTAGAAGAGGGTATGGAGCTGATAGAAAACTTGGCATTGAGTGATGGCAATTTCCAATGGAACAACCTTTTGCCAAGCACCTCGGTTTCACCCTCACCAATGAAGAGAGCATTGAGGATCCATGGAAGTTACCCTTCGAGGAGATAAGGATGCACACATTTGGGGGATGTTTCTATGATGAGTATGAGCCTGGTGATACAAGCCTCAACATGACCAATGATGAGAGCATTGAGGATTCATGGCAGTTACCCTTTGAGGAGATAAGGATGCACACATTTGAGGGATGGTTCTATGATGGGTATGAGCCTGGTGATACAAGCCTCAACATGACCAAGGAAGACGGAGATTCAAAGGTACTTTCTTGGAAGCTCTAAAAGGCAAGAAAACTGAAGCACGTTCGGTAGATCGATGGCTAAATCGACCGGCCAAGGTCGATTCAGGACAGGATCGAGAGATGCATTGAGTACATCCACTCGTTCTCATGCATAGATCGACCCCTTGATCGAGCATGAACCTTGATCTTCCGCCCAGAACGACCCACAGATCGATCCTCCAGCTCGATCCACAACACAGCCCAAGGTACACCATTCCAAAACCTTGTATATATCATGCATTCTTGGATTTATGAATTTTATTCCTTGTTGATGGTCTCTCTTGAACTTTTATTGCACAAGGGACTGTGTAATTTAAGTTTGGGGGAGAGGTTGAGAGATTTAATTTTGCGTTTTGTTTTCTTATTTTCCCTTTAAGCATATTTGAGTCTTCATGCATACACATTTGCATAGAAAATCAGAAATTTTTTTAAAATTTTCGAAAAAATTCATGTAGCTTGCACTTGCATTGGTAAATATTTAAAGATTGAGTCTAAATATTATCATATAGGTTGCTTGCATTCACGTGCATAGGGGGCAATTTTTCTTAAAAAAGTGTTTTACGCTCATGAATTAGTTCAAGGCCCTAGTTAGTAGTTCTTTGATGCATTGTTCAATCTTTGAAAGTAAGTTCTTACCATGCTTGGATCATTTATCTTGATTTTTGTGGCTTAAGTTGAACATTCATGAATTGAATCCTTTCCTAATAAGTGGGATCCTTAACTTGGAATTTTTAATTATCATACTTATGCATTTGAAAAAGAACACATGTATCATATACATATTTAGGCTATCTTCTTCCTGTCACCACTCTTTTGTGAGCCTAAGTAGAACTCCCACCATAACCCTCACCCTCTTTTCAAGCCAAATTATCTTGTGTGATATCATTGTGAGGCCTCTTTTCAGTTTGAACTTGGTATAACGTGTTACGTCTAGGCGACATGATTAGGCTCTCATATGATTGCTAGCTTTGTATTTTGAAGCTAGTATTAGGCTTAAGATCAGGATTGGGGTTCATAGGAGTTGTTTATTTTGCTTATTTGTTTATGGCTTAAAAGAGTTTGGTGTTTGAAGCTTGAATAAAAATGTTTTATGGTTTTAAGTGGTAGGCTTTGTGTTTGAAAATAAAAGCTCGTGTTTTAAAAAGGAAGATAGCTCTAAAAAAAAAAAAAAAAAAAAAATTGGGGAGACTAATAAAAAAGCATAAGTGCCAAATAAAAAGAAAAAAAATTATAAGAAGAGAGCTATCAAAGTGTTTAAAAGAGCTTAGTTTGTTTGTAGCCTTACCACTAGCCAAATGAGAAGAGATGTTTTCTGTTTATTTGGGTTTTGCTTGTTATGGGTAGTCTCTAGGAGGGTGAGTGAGCTTAAAAAGAGAAAAAGAATGAGAGAGGGTTTTAGGAACATTGTTAGTGTGTATGGGTAGATGAGAATCTAATCAGGTATGCATCAATTTGCTTTACCTTTAGCATTATGCATAAATTCATCCCATTTTGAGAGAAACCATTGCATTGGAGTACCCATTCAAATGAGATCATTCTAGTCTCATAACCTTTGTCCCTAGCCAAATGTGTTCGGTTTTAAAGAGCATAAGTGTGATTCATGGTTTGCTCTTAATTGAATGTTAAAGGTTAGGATTCTTGGATTGTTTGGAATACGAGAGTCATGATTTGAGATTCAATATGTGATGAATATGGCTAAGTTCTTTGGAGTATGATTTTGTATGATGCATCCTAGAATTAAGAACAAGGACCACTGAGCTGATTAATTTGAAAAACATTTTTTTTTGAATTGAACCCCCATTTTTAAACCTCTCTCTCGGATTTGTCTTTGTTTGCTTGAGGACAAGCAAAAAGGCAAGTTTGGGGGAGTTGATAAACTCATAATTTAGCATATTTTAGCACTCATTTAGAATATATTTTGCATTCATATTTAGATTACTTGTAACGTTTGCTCCATTTTAGGTTTTAGACATGTTTGCATTAGCATTTGCATATTTCTTGCATATATGCATTGTTTTTAGGTAATATAGTGTACATGGAGCTGTGTTGGATGCTGAGCATGGACAAGGACTCAAAAGAAGAGCTTAGGAGTTGCTGGAGTCAAGAAAGAGTTCGGCCAAAAAGAAGTAGGATGAGATCGAGCCTTAGATCGACCATCCAAGTCGTTTCAGCCTGAGATCGACCCTTAGATCGACCAAGTGATATATGATGGTTTTTATGGTTTTTAACCATGATATAAGTCCTTTATATTGAGCTTTTTGGTCTTTTTAGAGTCATAGAAGAGTCTTTGCAAGTTATAGCTTGTCTGGAGCATAATTGGAGATATTGGAACCTTGTGGAGCATTTCGAGTTGAAGCCACGAAGTATCCAGCTCGAAACAGAAAAGTATGTATATGGGTGACGCTCGTCACCAAACTGGTGATGCTCGTCACCCAGAAAGGAAGGGGTCGTGGCTGTTTTCTAAAAGATAGAGGATTATTTGCAGTTTTATCCCAGAAGTTCCAGTATTTGCAAAAAGGCCTCAGATCGTGTTTTAGCTTGTATATTAGGTTCTTCCGGCATTCTTTTGGCAGATATCTTGTATCTTATTATTCTAGAGAGTTTTAGAGAGAGAGATTTGTAGAAGAGCTTTTGGAGAGACAAATCAGACTCCTTCAAAGCAGATTTCGAACTCCTTTATTTCTACTTTTTATTTATTTTATGCAATCTATTCTTTTCATGATGTTTTCTCAAATCACCTTGTCTGAGTAGTTTGTTAGTTAAGTTAGGGCTTTTCAAAGGTTGATGAAGAGTTTGTAGAATTGCTAATAACTTATAGGAAATTCATTGGTTCTTCATATGTGCTTGCATTCATATCGATTTCTTACACATCATCTGGATTTCAAAAACCTAGGTTGTTTGGTAGATGTGAGAGCATTATTAATCACCTGAACTAGTATTAGATGAGCAAAATGCCCTAGTGCAAAGAGATTTGGCTTAGGAGTTTTGTGAACAATTGATCCTGATCATTACTGCATGTTTAGGTTGTTAGGGTTTGCTAAGAGATTTGAAACTCTGTGATCTATGCATAGTTAACTTCTGCAATGAGAATTGATTAGTTAAATCTTTGTGTTTCATGTTCAAGACGGTTTTAATTCACTCCTAATTGCATGCATTTTATACTCTCGGATTCAACCTGCCAATTTATCCTGACTTAGCGCCTTTAGCTTTCTGAACTTTAAGAACAATCTCAAAAACGCCCACTTGCTTTTATTACTTTAGTTATTTCACATTAGATTCATTACTTATCGCTTAGCTTAATCTGAATCTATAATCGCTAGTGTAGTTTACTTACTCCCTTGGGATTCGATACCCCTTGTACTACAACTGCTTTGCTGTGCACTTGCAGTAGTTTTATTTGGGTAAAACCTGAGCCCTATCACCAAGGCCACTCCTTTCAGCTCAGATCGACCACCTGATCGACCAAGGCCACTCGTTTCAGCTCAGATCGACCACTAGATCGACCAGGCCGGTCGATCTTCGGTCCAGATTTCTGCTTCCTTCATTGGACAGCTCACACTTTGTCTTTTAGTGAGGGGTCCTTTTGTGTAGTCCTTTATGAACACTCTTAACCTAAGTTTTAGAGGCATCCACGAATTTAACAGCCTCCATCCCCATTTTTGGGTTTTGTGGATCACCATTGAAACTTCTTTATCCATTTTCAAGCTTTATCTTTTGTAAAAACTTTGATTTTGAATTTGAGAGCTTCTTTTTAAGCTTTAAAATTTCTTTCTTGTTATCTTAATCATGTTTAACTCCTCTTATCTCATGATTAAGAGGGGTTCGAAAATGATAATAGAGTAGTTCTTTAGGATTTAAGGATGAGGTGATTAGGAAAGTTTTAAAGGTTGGATCTTGGTATTTTCTTGTTCTTAACTTTATCCTTTCTTGGTTAGGAGTATCAAATGCTTAAAGACCTTGAGAGAGGCTTTATCATCCAAGAGACTTCCTTATCTCATAAGAACTTAGAAAATCTCTTATGTCCAAACCAAGAGACTAGTATGCCTTAAAGACCACGGAAGTGGCAAGTAAGGGCTAGTTAGGCCATGCTAAGATCTGTGCTTCAGCTCCATCAACCATCCTTTTCCACCACAAGCCATGGGTTTGGAGAGGATGAATGATGTAAGGACCTTATCTAATCCACAAGCCATGGAAAGATTGCTTCTTAGGCCTAAGGATAGATCATTTAGAAATGTGTAGATTTACTTTTTGCAAACCAAGATTGAACCTTGATCTTCCCTAAGCATGAACCTCATCCTTGAATCTGTTATTTATCAAATAAGTAATTTCAAAAGCTTTCTCCTTTAAGTTTAAAGTTTGCTCATTTAGGTTGCTAGAAATAGTCTTATTTGCCTGTTTTTATATTTCAAATTTTCATAATCAGTAATTTTGCATTTTAAATTCCTAGTTTTCTTCCAGTAGTTGTTAACCCTCTACTAGGGGTTTTTAAATTGTTTTCTTGCTCATTTCGTATTGCATTTAGTTTTTGTTAAATTTTCTCCCCAATTATCCACATTTCAGCTTAGCTTTACTTTGCTCTTGTATTCCTAGTATCTTTCACACCTAGGCTGGATTGATACCTAAAGTACTGCAGCAACACTAAGAGGCTTTAGGATTGATATTTAGAACTGAAAAAAGTCTTCTATTACAGTTAATTGCCACAGTGAGGGTGTAATACACGAATGAGCTCGTGAAGAGAGCAGATGAGGGCACTCTCACATTCATCATCAGAGGCATCAGGTACATGATCAACTTCACTGCACTATGTCTCATCTTTGGGTGCGATTCAGACCGTACCGGCGTCTCTCTTCCGACGCCATTCCCTGACCTGCAGAGTTTCTGGTCCCATTTTGGGAATGGGGTATATGATTCCAAGAGATCCACTCAGACAGATGTGCACCATCCGTTGCTGCGTTACCTTGTCTGCCTCTTCTCCACTACACTCCTGTGCAAGTCTGAGCCCGGGACGATGCGGGTTTCTGAGCTGACTCTCCTGTATTATGGCATTGAGGATGTGTTGACAGAGGAGTATCCAGTTGACAGTGATGTCAACATGGGTGCTATCCTTGCCATCACTTGGCTTCACTGAAGACCAAGGCAATCACCGGAGCTCGGGGCAAGCTCGAGAGTTTTGGAAGTCTTCTCACTCCCATCTTCCAGTACTGCAACATTGATACTTTGACTTGCAGAGGTGTCTCTGAGCGCCACCTTCTGGACATGGACTACTTGAGGAGAGCACACTGGATTGCAGGAGATGAACCGCTATGGAGTTTTATCAGTCACACTGGTCAGCGATGTTTGATTCCTCTACCACAGCCTGCTCTCACTACACTTCAAACAGACACCCTCGGCTTCCAGCCCGATGCCACTTTAATGCGATCCGCGCCAGTTACTAGGCGCAGAGGAGGATCTTCCCGAGCTGCTGCTTCTACTACTGAGGATGCACCTGTTGAGGGCATTGCTGGAGGTTCATCTCGTCGCCCGAGAGCACCACACACCTACACGCTGCCTGAGCCCATTGGTCGACATGAGCTTCCACCGATTCCAGACATTCCGATGGAGCAGGCCACTTTTCAGCCTTTCATGGTGCAGAGTGTTCAGGCGCTGTGGAACGCCATCTCAGTGCTGTCCAACTGCGGTTGTGTTCGCCCCCACTCACCTGATACTGAGGATGAGGATTAGTTCCTCTAGCTATCCTGGTTACTTTTTCTTTTCCCTTTGTTCTTTTTCATTTTCTCTTGAGTTAGCTTTTATGTCTTTGTCTTGAGTCAGTTTGTCCGCTTTGATTATGTTCTGAAACTTGTTTGCACTAATGAGATTATGGATTATATTGTTACTTTTAATTGTTTTCTTGAGTGTTCCTAACAGTCTTGACTTGGGAGAACTTCAGCTAACAATCTAACTTGCAACAAATACACATGTTTGGGTCATCATATTCTGTTTTCGGACAGGGTGTTGATCGACACCACGCGCAGTCACAGGTACGATTTTCTCATCTCTGTATCAACCGTTTCATTGCTTGTTTTTACCAACTCCATGTTTGATAACACTGGGAACAGTGTTGTTTAAGACTGGGGGAGGTCGTTGCTGACATTGTGTACATTGTTTTTGATTTATAGAGTCTCAAAGTTGAGTAAAAAACTGTTTTATTGAGTCAAAATTTTTGAAATTGTCAGCTTTTCTTGGACCCAACCACAAAACATTGATGCTTATAAGAACCATTGCCATAGTTGTTAATTACAAGTCTTATTAAGTTGAAAATTATAAGTAGATCAGTCTAGTAATGAAGATTTAGGTTCTTAGAGAATCTGGAAAATTTGTTGTTTAACTCCACTTAAATGAACTTAAAAATTATTGTCTTGGTGCTTGATTCTCTTTGATCTTGATTCTCTCTTCGAACACTGACAAGTATGTTAAAACACAGTTTCTCTTTGATCTTCCCTGATAGAGCTTTAAAAGTTTGAGTAAAAAAAATGGTGCATTCATGACCCTGTCTCCGCACAAGGAACAACAGTAATGAACACACTCAAGAACCTGTCTCCTCACAAGGAACACAAGTATTGAGTAGCACCATATCTTAGATTGTAAAAGAATGAGAAAGAGCTTAAAATAAAAAAAAATATATCAGAAAGAATTGCTAAGCCTGCAATGATTAGACTGAAATTTGATCTTGTGTTGACTCTGTGGTATGTGGATTCGAAAGTGTTAATCAATGTGGTGTTCCTGATGTCTGACTGACTTTTTCTGTGTTTTGAAACCTCTACTCTAGACTATGTCTGATGTTTGCTTGAGGGCAAGCAAAAGATAAGTCTGGGGGAGTTGATATATCATGGTTTTTGCTGGTTTTTGACCATGATATAAGTCTTATTTATAGAGTCTTTTTGGTATTTTTCGAGTCCTTTAGAGTCTTTGCAGGTCTAGGTACGAATGGGGAATAACTGTGGATTTTGGAATCTTTTGGAGCTATACTGAAGTTGATGCTGAAAGAACCAAGTCGGATGGCATTATGGAGCAGGGTGTCGATCGACACCCACCACTTGGTGTCGATCGACACCGGTCGTGGTCGCGAAAGGAGTCTTTTAAACTATGTTGAAGAATTGTAACTTGCCCAGAAGTTTCCCACTATTTGCACTTTTGCCCCAGTTCGTGTTTAGACTTGTATTTAGGTTTTCTAAGCCATTGTGAGGCGATTATTTTGTGATCATAGAGACTAAGAGAGCGATTAGATTGAGAGCTTTTGGGGAGACAAATCCATACTCGGTAGAGAAGAATTTCAAACCCCCTTTATCTTTTTCTCTATTCCTTAATACAATTTTATTCAGTCATGATTTGTGTTTCACTTGCTATGTCTGAGTAATCTGCTAGTTAGGTTTCGGGTTATTCAAAGGTTGATAATGAATTGTTAGAACTACAAAACTGGAAGGATAAATCAATTGGTTCTTCATCTAGATTGCTTTAACACTGATTTTAAGATTGATCACCTAGAAATCAGATCTTAGGTTGTTTAATAGATGTGCAAAACATTGTTAATCACCAGAACTATCTTAGATACACAAAATAACTAATTGCAAAGGAATTTGGATTAGGGATTTTGCGAACATATCGAACATGATCTTTAATGCATGTTTAGGATGTTAGAATTTGCAAAGGAATTTAGAATTCTAGAATCTGATCATAGTTAATCTCTGCGACGGAAGTCGATTGGTTTTACATTAGTGCATTCGAGTTCTAGAACGGTTTTAATAAATATTCGTTTCAGTTAAGAGTCTGCGATTTATGTCAACCTGCGAATTACCCATTGCCTAGCGCCTTTCTCTATTGATTTTAAGAACCTACAATCCGCTCTTGACTTTATTGCTTTCGTTGCTATTTTAGTTTTATTTATCATGTACTGCTTAGCTTCATTTGAATCTAAAATCTGTTGAGTAATAGACTTAAGTCATTGTGGATTCGATCCCTAAGTACTACAATGATCTCTAATTTGAGAGAGTAGCTCTAAGGATTAATTTGAGCATATCATGAATCGCCATTTATAATGAGGTTACATACCTTGCCCTTGATGGTACACCTCGTATGAAAGATGTTCTCGCGCTGAACCTTCTCCTCGGGGTTAACCATCACGCTCAACATTCGGCGTGTCACTAGCAGCTCTCCCGTGTCAGGGAACTCCAGCTCCTCGTCCTCCTCGTCATGGACATAGTATTGCTCGTCTTGAGACTCATACTCGCCGCTTGGTGTGAGGATCATCACTCATTGGTTCAGGCATTCGCGAGCCATGTGTCCCCTGCCTTGACATTGAAAACAAGTTATATCCCGAGTCCTTGATTGGTTACTAGGGAACTTACCTTGATCAGCACGGTTGAATTTGGAGGGTTCGGCTGGCTTGCTCTTGAACCGTGAATCAGTCTCAATCGCCTTACCCTTGTCTATTCGTTTGGAACCACTTGCTGTCCACAGTTGAGTGGCTCGGCTCCGGCCAATGTAAGAGGTCTTGCGCTTAATTTGTTGCTCTACTTGCACCGAGAGATGTAGCAGCTTGTGTAACCCACTGTATTAAGCTCGTTCCACCTTCCGAGCAATCCTTTCTTGTAGCCCATCTATAAAAATGCGCCATTAGAGCTTCCTCGGATTCCTCTAGCTCTGGCGAGTTCATCAGCTTCTCAAACTCCTCGAAGTACTCCTTTACGCTCGTAGTGCCCTGTGACAACTTACGAAAACGCTTCTGTAAGTCTCTATGGTAATGTTCTGGCACATACCTTTGGCAGAGAAGGAACTTCATGTCGCTCCAAGCCGAGCCAGGCCCAAACCGCTGGCGTCTCCTCTCGGCTATACTCTTATCCCACCACGCGAGGGAATTCTCCGTGAGGTTGGCACCAGCTACAGCTACCTTCTTGCGCTCGGCGTACCCGTAACACGCGAAGATGTGGTCCATCCTTCGTTCCCAGTCCATGTAAACGTCCGGGTTTGATTTACCTGCAAAAGTTGGAGGGGTTAGTTTGATATCATGGTTTTGCTCTCTAGGGTCTACCTCACGAGCAGGGTTTCTTTGGAGGGGATCTTGTTGCCTTGTCTGTGGACGTCGTATGAGGTCACAAATGTACTCATCTATATCGGGCATGTCATCATCAGGCTCCGAGCGAATGGGGTCTCCGCGTATGGGAGCTCTCCTTGGCCGCGCCTCCATTTGATCAATCCTAGCACGAAACTCTTGGCGCATCGTCCCCACCGTCTCGGTCATGGTCCTGAAATCCTCCCTTAGAGCCGCAAAAATTTACATCATGGCATCTGGGGGAGTTGTCTCTCCATTCGTCATTGTGTTGCCAGATGATATTCCTTGCAAACACTTAGCAAACGGTCACTATACCACGAAAAGAAACAAGGCTTATTACTGCTACTACTTGACTAGAGAAACAATAAATGGATCAAAAGGCAAGACTAGCAAAGCGTGCAACACAAAGAAAAAGTTTTTATGGGTTTTTTTTTATGAAAGATAGTTTTAAAAATTGAAAACAAGAGAATACAATAAGCAAATCAGATCTAATATTTTGGGGTTTTCTTTTTATAAAACTTCAAAGCAAAAGACTAAAAGGAATAAGAAAATAATTCTTATGGGTTTTTGAATAAGCAAAGCAAAGAGGCACAAGTGAACAATGAAATAACTAAGGCTATCAAGCGGATCTATAAGCAAAAGGGATAGAAAAACCAAAGGTATGAACCTTTGGCTCTGATACCAGATGATATAAGACTCGGAAGAGTTTATATCAACCGGATGGGGGATGGTGAGCACAAGCTGGCGGTCGCTCTCTTTTGTACTCATTTGATGGTCGTTGATGGAGATCTAACACGTTGGCGGTCGCTTTCTCGTGTGGGTTCAATGTAAAAGGGATTTGCTGGCGGAACGATGTGTACCACAAAGTTGTGATGGGACTCTGATACAACACGGCTTAACCTCAAGAGAATCCACTCAAGAAATCAAGCAAAAAGGTGAGCAAAGCTCTTTAGAATTCTTTGAAGAAATTCGGCGTCTTTATTGATAAGTGAAAAGGTAACCAAATTACATGGCTGCAAGGAGACCTTATAAATGGTCCTATCAGCTAGCCCTAGGGCCAAAAGCAAAATGCAAAAAAAAACAAAGCATAACACAGAGGGAACAGCACAAGCTAACTACTAAGTGTATGAAACAAAGAAAGCTATAAAAAGAAAGTTTATGAATCTAAAAAGAAAATAAAACTATGCTGCTTCTTCTTGACTCTAACTGGGACTCAAACTGGTGATCGCTTGCGGCTGCTAAGAACCGTTGGGACATGTTGCTTCACCTGCAAGAATGTTATAAATTAAGTATAACTTGTTTTGGCGTGCATGGTAATGTCTGATGGTGATAGCGTTTGTCTCGGCTGTGGGGTAGTCCTGCTGCTCTTGTTGTGCTTGTGTCTTGAAGCTTGAATTATCCTCACTTGTGGCTAGGTTGTTATCCTCACTTGACTCGTTCCGGTCTTCTTGCATCTCTTCCCTTGAGCTTAGTGTGACGCGGTCTTGGTGTATATGAGGCTCATCCAACGTGAATGTTCCTGCAAGGTTAGTGGTCAGTAAAGTATATATTGAAGGGTTAATGGTCATACATTGGCGAGGCGAATGGATGGCAAGGCGGTTAAACCCATCTATGATTTTGTCGGGCATGGTACGGTCAGTATGACTTGTGTTACGACCCTCTGTGCTGTCATTACGACCTGTGGTACTGTCATTACGACCCGCGGTACGACCCTCCGTACCATCATGTTCCGTTCCAAGTGAGAGAAGTTCCTCTTGTCCGAATGTTTGTATGATGCTTTCTATGGCCAAATTGAACATCTTTCTCAGCTGCTTTGTCCTTGATCGTGTCATGGGGGCCTCACAAACCTCGGGTACTTGGCCAATGTCTTTGTTTGGACCGATGTCCTCCTCAACAAGAAAAAAAAATGCAATGGTTTATACAATGGAGGAGTTATTGGTACCTTAAAAGGTTGTGTGGGAGGTGTATGAGGCGCCTGAAAGGTCCTCCATGTCAATGTTGTGGCTCCTCATTGGCCTCTTTCTCCTTGGGTTTCTCCTCCTTCTTAGTGCTTCTTGACAGGATGCCCTTGGTGGCACCCAAGCTCTCACATCCTCATAACCAGAAAATGAGTGCATTCTACTAGGAGCTCTAGCCACTCCTTGGCTTTCAGCTTGTTGCTCTTCTTGAGGAGCAGAAGTAGAGGCGCTACTAGACTTCCTCTTTAAGTCCTTGATTTGAGCTTTCATGTTCTTCATGCCCTTCACACCAACTTCTTGATGGTTTTGTCTTGCAATTTGTTCCATCTTTGCTAGAGGTTGATGTGATCATGGACTTTCTTCAAAGGTCCTCCTTGGTGTGAGACATCATGGGGCTGGAAGTGATACTCCTCACTGTTGTAGCTTGAAGCATCTGATTCTTCTTCTTCCTGAATTCCTTCTTCCATTTGCCCTCCTTCAAAGATCACAAGGGGATAGTCTCCTTGAGGAAGAGGGATGCTAGCGCCTAGGTTAGTGTGAGATGATGAAGCGCCAGCTTGATGGAGAAGGTGCTGTAGAATTTGAAAGGCAAAGCTGTTGGGTTTGGAGAAGGATGTGAGATGCACATGAGGGAGTAGAAGGTTTGCAGCAGACCCATCTTCTTGGATGAAGTTGTAGATGAACTTGTCACCCACTTGTTCACCAAGGAACCTTGCTTTCTTCAAGTATGGCAGGTCCAAGTATGTGATCTTGACTGTTGGTAGTCCACTTTTAACTCTTGCAGCTTCCATGAGTTGTGTGATAAGTCCAGCACAATACAACTTGGGGGCTTTGTCATCATTGGTTGTTAACCAATGTTTGATGACTAAAAGCTGCTGCATGAAGATGGTGACCATTCCAGTTGTACCATCAGCTCCCCTAAGGGCCACACATTGGTTGGTGCTGTCCAAAAGACTCATAAGACCATGATCAATCAGCTTCCATTCTCCTCCTTCAACAGCTCCACTTTCCTTCATAGCAAAGAGTGTATGCGCCAGCGCCTTGTGCACATATCTGATTGTTGGATTTCGGATCAGAGAAGCTTTGCTTCTTCCTAGCTTGAAAGCGCCCTTGGCTACATGTTCCCAAAGCCTGCTCAACTCTTCTTTGCTAACCCCCAGATTCTGTCCTCTAGCGCTTCCATAAGAGAATCCAAAGGCATCTTCTATGGCTGAGAAAGACATCCTATAGTTCTTCTTGGAAACTCTGAAAGTGATGAAGCCATCACCATCCTCTTCAAGAGTCTCCTCTCCTGGCTTATAGTATGTCACTTCAAAGCATGCAAAGAATTGAAGGACTTGGTCTTTGTTGGCTGAATATGGAGTTCCCACCAGCTTTGTGAGTTCCATTGTCTCTAGCAAAGAAGAGCAGTCTTCATAGAATCCCTAGACCTTTAGAGATGGCACATGGGGGCATCTAGTTGGCCGCACATCCACCTTTTGCAGCTTGTCATACAGCTGCCTTTGCGGTGGTGTGGTGCCTTTCTTCTTTTGAGGGACCTGCTCACTAGCGCCAACATCAACTCTCTTTTTGCCTTGGGATATGGCGCTTGGACTGCCAACTTCTTTGGCTTTTCCCTTGCCTTTCTCTTGCTTCTGAGCTTTTTTGTTAGCTCAACTTCTTGTTGTTCTTCCCATGGTACCTAAAACATATTCTCAAAATAAAAGCAACAAAACACAATGCCTAATGATGCTAAAAATGACAAAAGAGGAGTTTATTTACTAAAACGTAAACCTCTAACAGTTGTGAAGCAACTAAATAGGCAATGCATGCAATGATTCATTAAACTAAATTTATCAAGTAATCAAAAATGATGAATCCTAGCATGGTGAATCTAAACAAATGCAAAAATAAATATATGACATTGATAAACAAGTATTCATTAATTTAAATGCTTCAAGAATCAAGGACAGCCTATTCACCATGCAAAAGAAATAAAAATAAGTAAGAACCAATGAATCATTAGACTAGAAATCAATCACCAAACAAGAACAAGTTCTTAAGTGCATTAAAAAACATTTGAAACATTTAAAAGCTAAGAGACAATACCTGGAGTGGTTTGACTCTCTCAAGCACTTTGAAAACACAAATATTCGAAATTTAGTGGTTGAAAACTAGAAAAATAAAAGTGAGAAAGAGAGAAGGGTGGGGTTAGTTTATATAGAGGGTTCAGGAATCTTTTTGTGGGGAACATGGGGACAAAGAATGCTAGAGAGAGGTCCTACTTGTGCTTGGGAAGGGGAAGGATTCAAATTTGAATTCCTTGATCTAGTTTGACCAAGGAGGAAAAAATTTGTATTGAAGAAAGCTTACCTTATGCACAATATCGACCACCCAAGTCAAAATTATGATCGATATTGATCATATTGACTGGGTCCGGTCAAAATGCGTGCTGATATCGGTTGTGATATCGGCCTGTATGCATGTCGATAATGCTTGGCATATTTTGTATCGACATCCCTTATGTCGATATGTAGTCCGATCATCATACTTAGTTGT
This sequence comes from Thlaspi arvense, assembly GCA_911865555.2. Lineage (NCBI taxonomy): Eukaryota > Viridiplantae > Streptophyta > Magnoliopsida > Brassicales > Brassicaceae > Thlaspi > Thlaspi arvense. The sequence continues at coordinate 23,006,897 of OU466860.2, forward strand.
TCAATATCGAGCTAGTAGCATGTATGACTTGGAAAAAATCCATATCAGACTAACATGTCAATATGCACATCGATACACCTTGACATATGCTGAACAGCATGTGATTGATACGAATACCATTTGAGGCGTATCGAACTGTTTGTACCCCGATACATTGCTCGTGAAAGCGTATCAGGTTGCTTTATATCGGTACTCTGACCGATACAATAATCCTCACGGGTGTATCGATCAGGATCATACCGATATGCATGTCGATACAAGTCCAAGATACTAATATCGAGCAAAAGATGCCCGATATAATTGCTCGATATGAGTTGTATCGACGTGCATGGCCGATATACTTGTCGATATTGACCTTTCTTCGACCTCTTCCTTCTCCCAAGATTGGTTCCATCTACCTCAGCTCGAACCTGGTTACTAGAGACACTCAAAAACTCCCACACAAACATAAAAAACATAAAAATGCAAAGCTATATACAAGGATACCATGAGATTGCCTCCCAAGTGCGCTTGTTTAGAGTCATTTAGCTTAACTTTCCTTAGCTCCTTAGTTGAGGTGTGGAGCAGGAGTCTTGGAACTCCTTGGTGTTGTTGTGCCTCCCTTGACCTATCTGGTGACCCCATCAATCTTCAACACAGCAAAGGGCTTTGGCTTGCTTCCTTCCGTTAGCTTGTAGTGGATCTCACCATACTTAAAGCAAAGGTGCCTCATGACAACCCCATCTTCTTTGTTACACAGCAGAATTTCATTCACACAATCAGAAACACCCACTTCGAGGACCTCCTCTTCAGTGGTATCAGCAAACATCATGGACAGACAGCAACCATCAAAACTTTGACAGACATAGCCTTCAAACTCTGGCCAACACTCTCCAACTTTCTTCAACTTCTTGACCTCCATTCAGAAGGCTTGCTCATCTTCCAGCTTGTTCCCTTTGGAGTCAAACTTCAGAACCTTCTCCTTGGTTAACCTTAGCTTTATTGTGCACTCCTTTACATCAAACACTGTGCCATCTGAAGCTAAGAATGGCCTCCCTAGAATGATGGCGTTGTTGATCTTCCCTTCAACATCTAGGACCAGGAAATCTGTTGGGATGATCACTCCTTCAATCATCATTGGCACATCTTTAAGAGCCCCAAGTGGTATTTTTACTGTGCCATCAGCTATGGTTAGAGAAACATTACTCTCTTGAAGTTGAGTGTAGCCAAGCGCCTTAGCAGTAGAGGATGGGAGAAGGTTGATACTTGCTCCAAGATCACAAAGACAGTTCTTGAAAGTTTGCCCTTTGATTTCACAAGGACGAGTGAAGCATCCAGGATCTCCAAGCTTCTTGATGTTTAGTACCTCAGTCTTGGCAATGGCTTCCTTCAGCTCTGTCCCAATATTAAGACCTCTAAGCTTCATCTTTTTGGCATAGAGAGTGGTATACTTATCCATAAGCTGCTTCTTAAACCTTCCTTGAAAGGGGAGAGCTGGCTTGTAAGGAGATTGATCATAGATCCCAACTTTTTTCTCAGTTTGACTCTCCTCAATTAGCCCCTTCTTCTCCTCTTCCTTAGTTGCAGTTGCTTCAAGAGACTTTTCCTGTGCAACTCCATGGTTGGCGTCAGCTGCAAAAAAACTCCCCCCCCCCCCCCCCCCCCCCCCCCCAATACACTGAAGTTCAGTGTCCTCATTGAACAGAGAAAGGAACTCCTCAATGACAGCTTCCTCTTCATCTAACAAGGTCTCTTCTTCAGTAACTATGGCGTTGCAGAACTACTTAGGGTTAGCTTCTGGTTTTCCAGGAAGGTTTCTTTGAGGTTTGAGACCAGCTATGCCCTTGTTTTTCTCTAGTGTCTTTACTCTTGAAGCCAACCCATCAATCTTGTTTGAGGGATCCATTTGAAGAGTATCCATTCTGTTGCAGACCTCAACAAACTTCTTTGTGATCTCCACATTACTAGCTTGTTGGCCTTGAAGGAGTTGTTGCAGCACTCCTTTCACTTCAGAATCATTGGTGTTGGATGAGCTTGCTTGACCTTGAGAGAATCCAGGAGGAGCAAACTGCTTTTGCTGAAAGTTGCTTTGAAAGTTGTTCATTGGTGCATGTCCTTGGTTGAATGATGCAAAAGGTCTTGGCTGATTCCCTTCATGTTGCTGTTGAGGGTAAACTTGATCTTGGGGATTGACAACATTGTTGCTTCTGTAGGACAGGTGTGGGTTGGGTCTGAAGTTCCCATACCCATTGTATCTACCTTGATTACCCAAGTAGTTCATCTCCTCTACTTGTAGCTCCTGTTCATTAGGCATCTCCACCATTTCACCAACATAGTTAATGTCTTTGTGTTGCACTTGGAGCAGTTTGTGAAGCCTAATGATCAGCTCTTTCAACTCTCTTCTTGTAGACTCCAGCTCCTTCCTAGTGTTGCCTTCCTCTCCTCTTGGCGTTCTATCATAGTCTTCACTATAATTGCCATCACTTTGGGCTAAGTTCTCCACCAGCTCTAGGCCTTCATCTACATCCTTAGATAGGAAGTTTCCATTGGAGGAAATATCAAGTAGCATCCTGATCTTAGGGAGAGCGCCTCTGTATAAGGTTGAGGGGAGTGAAGCTTGTGAGAACCCATGCTGAGGGCACTGAAGTGTGTACCCTTTGAATCTCTCTCATGCTTCACCAAAACTCTCACTATTCTTCTGAGCAAAACCAGAGATCTCATTTCTGATTCTAGCAGTCCTTGAAGTAGAGAAAAACTTAGCTAGAAAAGTTCTCTTGCACTCATCCAAGCTGGTGATACTTCCCTGTGGTAAGTTTTTCTCCCATTGGTGGGCTTTGTCGCCAAGAGAGAAAGGGAACAACCTGAGCTTGAAACCATCTTTGCTTACCCCATTGATCTTGGATATTGAGCAGAGGCTATCAAAGTTATCCAAGTGATCCAAAGGGTCTTCAAGTGGCAACTCATGGAATTTACTGCCCTGAACCATTCAAATCAATCTGGATTTAATCTCAAAGTTATTGTTTTGCACTGCTGGAGGAAAGATCCATGTGCGGTTGTTGGAAGCGTTTGGGGCATCACCAGCTCCAATTGATCTGATTGGGCGTGCACCATGTGCTGGTCCTCTCTGACCTAGTTCACCTTGGACTCCTTGCTGTCCCTGAATACCACCTTGCGCTCCTCGTGGTCCATGAAATTGCTGATCATATATACCATTCTCCATGTTGAGCTGATGAAACCCTTGCAGTCTCTCTCTTTCCCTTGTTGCTCTCAATGCCCTTTCCACTTGGAGAATGTTGTGTTGCTAATCCAGAAGGTTTTGATTGCCTATAGACCTCAAGTTCATACACCTATAAGCAGAAGAGCAGCTTGCAAATCAGTAACAAACAGAAAAATAACTGCTTGATTTTAAACAATCCACATATCCTAATGCTTAATCTAAACCCATATGGCAATGGCGCCAATTTGATAGCTAGTGTTTTGACTAGCTAAGAAAATCCAAACATACTCATGTCATTGCAGCATGTAAGGTATCAATCCATTTGAGTTCTTAAGGCACCAAGAAAACAGCAAGTCATTTAAGTCAAGCTAGATTCAAAAAAGCAGTTGTAATCAAACTAAACAAGTCTAATGACTGATCTAAGCAAAGCAGGTAATTCAAACAGATTAAGTAAGGATCTAAGATGGGGGTTATTGATTAAGAGGGGATTAGAACCTAACTAGTGAAGCTTCAAAACCATTGAAACAATGCTATCTTCTAGGCATAGGATTAACAAATATAACTAGCTCAATTCCTTGACACTAATCACTTTAGTAAGCACACATTCAAGATAAATCCCTTTACTCAAACATATGATCAGCAAGAATTCAAAACCGAACTCCAATCCTATAAAACCAAAATGCTTCTTAGACATCTAATTCCTTAGACTAAGCATAAAAATCCTCCAAGAGACTCTAAGCAGCATTTCATCAAGCACTTACAAGGCGCAAGAGAAAGCCAAAATACTAAACAACCCTGACCATGACTAATCTAGTGTTAAACACATCTAATAGAGAGAAGACAATCTTATTAAGCACAAGACATCACTAATCTAGTCCTAAAAACCCTCTAATCTATCCCATCTCAAACCCTAAATAAGACTACTCACTAGCCATAGTCAAAACCACAAATTCCAAAGAGAAACAATGGTTAAGCATAATTAGGAAGCAGAATAAACAAGAATAGATCAAAGCCAAATACAGAAATTCACTAAATCAAACTAGTTCTTACAAAGCAAAGCTGAAAAAGGAAAGGTTTTAAGTGCAAGAATATAAAAAATATAATAAGATTCCAATTGCCTAACCATTTTAGGATTTTAGTATTTATAGGGGAACTAAGAAACCTGATATCTCTTGTATTTACACCATTTAAGACTGTATTTATTACATGTTTTGGTTCTCTTTTGCATGTTTTCCCTTAGTTATTGTCCAATTTTCTTCTCCTTTTAGACTTAGGATATAATTTGCATTTTTTCTTTCATTTTGGAGGTTTAAGGTGCTTTTGGAGCTAAAAGGAGCTTGGAGGAGCTTTGGGGATGATTCAGGATGCTAGCTGGATCAAAGGGAGCAAAAGGGATAAAAGCAGATAATCTCTGTAAAGATTTCCGGTCAAAGCAAGGAGAGCATCGATCAAGGGGTGATCGATGTAAGATTTTTGGTCAGGAGCATCAATCATGAAGTGGCCGATACACGCAAATGATCAGAAGTTATCGACACAAATGCCCCGAGTGAATTTAGGTCATTACATCGATCACTGCCCAGACCAATGGGATTTACATTGATCACTAGCATCGATCATTTATATCCGATGTAAACCCTGTCCGAACCTGTTTTATTTACACTTTTACAATTACTCTAGGGCTTCCTTCTCTAGGCTATAAAAGCCTCTTTTTCTAGTCTTGTCAATTTACTGTTTTTAAGCATTTTCTTTCAGTTTGTAAGACAAATCCTTTGCTATATTTAATATATTTGAATATTTTCCTTTAATCCTTCATTATTCTCTCTTCTAATCATGATTAACATCCTTTTCTTCTGTGATTTGGTGTTAAACATGAGTATTAGTGAGTAGTTTTCTTAAAGTTTCTAGATGTGGTAAATTAGGGGAATTTAGGGCTTGATTAAGGCTTGTTTAGTACTTCAGTTTATGGGTTCATCTCTATTAATCTGTTCTTAAACTAGATTTGTCTTGATCACACTTATCTAGGTTGTTAGCTTTCTCTTATGCCCACCAAGTGTTTGATGAAATGCTGATCTTGTTTAATAGAGGATTTGTTGGCCTTGGCTCAAGAGATTGACAGTTTGAGGAGCATTTTGACTGAAATAGAGTTGTTTATTAATGCTTGCTTAATGTTTTAGCACTAATGAGAGTTAGTTCTTGTTAAGATGTTTAGCAAAGGGCTATTTTACAAGAGATTGGATCTAGCTTGCTTGATTGTGTACTCTATGTCTAGGAATCACCATTGCTTGCTTGTTTTCTTGATCAATGTAGTTTGAAACAGCCTTAGTTAGTCTACAAATTCCCCAAAGTCAATAACCACATCTAGGAACTTGCTTGTCTCTTATTTGAATATTAGATTTGCTCTGTTTTGCTCTGTTTTGCTTGCTTAGTTTTTGTCTAGTTTGCTCTTATCTTTACTCTCTTTGCTGCTTGATCATATTAGGATATTAGGTTGGTTTCTTAGGCAACAAAAACACTTTTCTGTTTGCTTGACTTAGAGATTTTTACTCTCAACTCTTCTGTTTTCAACTAAAACCCATTTGGATTGACAAAAATCTTATGCTATACGACAACTGACTAGTACAAGTTTGGGTGATTGATATCAAGACTCAAAAATCTTTGTATCAATTTGGCGCCGTTGCCATTTGGGTTTTCTGTTTGAATCATTAAAGTTTGTAGAATCTTTATGATCAAGTTTATATTTTTCTTTGGTTACTCACTCCTTTCCAAGTGTTTTCATTTCAGGTGAGTTACAACAAACAACAAGATGTTGTACTTTGAAGACACTACCTATAACAACTTCTTCCAAGAGCCTCTACCCATGCACTACTTTGAAGAGAGCTACACTCCTTCCCCCACTCAAGACTAACCCTATGTTTCTACATCTGGAACAGCTGACATCAGGAGCATGATCATGGCAAACATCAGTCTCCAGACCATTGGAACTATAGAGATGAACAAGAGATTTGCTGAGCTGCACAATAGGATATATTATGTTCATGATGACCTTCATGCCAAGTTTGATGACCTGGACTCAAGGATACATCTCTTGGAGAACAGCCAAGATGATGCACCAACACCAAGACTTCAGGACACTCTTCCTAGACAAGCTGCACACAATCCTCAGGAATTCTGCCACTTACTAACTGAAGAGGTAGAGGAAGCAGAAGGGGAATTCACTGATGAAGATGCCTCATTGGAAGAGCTTGGCATCATGATCCAAGAAATGATATTACATATTGACATGCTAAGGGTTGAGTATGGAGGAGAAATCAGAAGGAGTAACATCACTGATCAAGAAGCTCTCGAGGTTGTAGGGAAATTTCTCCATGGAATTGATGAAAGCTTGAACAGAGAAGATGAACAAGAAAGAGTAGCACTGGAAGCTGCTCAGAAAGAGGAGGCTGAGAAAACCCTTGCTGCTGCTGAAGAAGCCGCCACACCAAAGCACACTGATGCTGATGAAGAACCACTTGAGACACACCATGCTTTGATGGTCTTGTCTAACAACACTCCTCAAGACTCCAATAAGCTCTTTCATCACCAAGTGGGAAATTCTTCAAGCAGTAATGAGAAGCGTAAAGGACTTGCAGTTCAGGACTGCAAACCACCAGTCTCCTACCCCACAATGCACTTCACAAAAGCTAGAATGCAGATGTACACAAAGTTCAAGCAAGACATACAGGATGCTGGAATAAAGCTCCAACATGGCACCACTTTGCTAGAAGTGAAACATCAAATTAGGTTCCTGAAAGAAGTTTTTGACAAGCTGGAGGTGGTGGAACCAATCCTTGAGAATGTGGGGGCTCAAATGAAAAGAAACAAGATGATGAAGTCATGCCAAAGCTCCCTAACCTAAGAATGTTCCTCATCACTTGTGAGCTGGAGATGCTTGACAATGTCATGGCCTTATGTGATTCAGGATCAACTGTGAATGTCATGTCCCTCCATCTAAGCCAAACTCTGGGAATCAAGAAACTGCTGCCATCCAGGACCTCTATCACTTTTGTGGACAACACCTCCACAAGACCTCTGGGCATGGTGATAGACTACCCCTTGAAGATTGGAGAATGCTTAGTGCCAACAGACTTTGTAGTCATGGAGAAATCATACTCCAGAGAGGTGCCACTTCTTCTAGGCACACCATTCTTGGCAACAGCAGGAGCTCAGTTAGACTTCAAGAGAGGTTCAGTGATTCTAAAGAATGTTGATTAGTTCAAAGTCTACAAGATTTACTCTGTTTCCATAGTTTTCTGTGGAGTAACTGAGCAAGAGAATGAACAGTGGAAGCTTCCAGGTAATTTGGAGGATGCTATGAACCTCACTATGAGCATGTTGATGAGTGATGCTTCTCCCACTGAACCAGGACTGAAACTGGATATTGAGTTGAAGCTTGAAGAGGGTTTGAAGGGCAATGAGAGCTTGACCACCAAGGAAGTGAAACCTTCAGTCCCACCAAGTGTCAAAAAGAAGAGGCACAGGATGTCAGCTCGTGACAAAAAGAAACTACTATCAGTGGGAACATGGGTTTGGAGGAAGAAAGAGGTAGGAGCACCAGCTCCATCAACCTCTACTCACTAGCCCTCAAGTAAGCAAAGTCAAGCTTAGTGATTTTAAACAAGCACACTTGGGAGGTAGTCCCATGGTATCGTTTTGTTATAGTGTATAGAAGCAGGATTTCGAATTGGGGGTTGAGAAAGTCTGAAAGGGACAAAGAACAGTGTTTTCTTGCTGACATCGATCAACTGTATCGATCATGACAAGACCGATACACACATTTCGGTCATGAATATTGATCACATTTGATCGATGTCAGTGGAGCCAGTTTACACTAGTCAACATATCGATCACTTGTGATCGATATGGAAGGATGTTTGAATGGGAGATACATTTCAGTCATTCACATCAATCAAGCTTGATCGATATAAACCCACCAGACTAATTTTGGTCAAGTGTATCGATCAGTTGGTGATCGATGTGATTCTCAGAAACATATCGATCACCAACATCGATCATACACTGATCGATATACACCCAGCGGATGAATTTCGGTCAACAACATCGATCATGTGATAACCGATGTGATCCCCAGAAGGAACATCGATCACTAGAATCGATCACTTATGATCGATACTAGCATTTCGGTCAGTTACAACAGTCATTTGTGATCGATGTTCCACCCGAGGTAAGTACTTCATCTTTCAAAAAATTTTCCATCCTTTGGTTTGGAGCCAAAGAGGTTTAAATTTACACATTGGATTCTTCCTGACCTCTTTCATAGCTTCTGAGCACTTTTGTTCTTGTCCCCCACTCTTTTGATTCCTTTGGTTCCCTCACCAATCATTGATTCCTTTGGTTCCCTCTCCTTCTTTCTATTTAAACCAACAAACTTCTTCACTTCTCTTCACACTTCAGTTCACTACCTTCTCTCACCTAAAGCTCGAAATTCTTAGTTCAATTTCTTTTATTTTCTTTCTCTAAGTGCTCATAAGCTCAACAAAGGTTTGCTTCCACAACTATTCTTTATTTGCTCTTAATATATGCATGTGTTCATAATCGCTTAGTATATGCCTTTAAGAGCATATTTTGATTAGTTCTAAGTGTTGTGCTTTTGTTTTGCAATGTGGTTTTGTTTGAGATAAGCAAGTTAGATGTTTAAGCTTTGTTTACTGTTCAACTATCTCATTACTTGCTTAATTATCATCCCTTTGCATGATCATCATCTCTTTTGCCCAAGAACCATTTTGCTAGATTCTCATGCATAACTGTTTACTCTTTGTGCATTCTAGCTTATCTAAACTGTTAGCTTTTGATTTCCTCTAGCTTTATAGAAGTTTAATCTTGTTAAGCTTTTCTTTAGCCTAGAGAGTTTTCTTTTTAAAGCTTTCAGTTATATGGTTCTTCAGCTTTTGTTCTTTCACTTACCCTGTTTTCAAGCTTTGCTTTTGAAGGTACAATGGGGAGAACAAACATAGCTGCTGCGAAAAAGGGAAAGGCACCACCGTAAGGAGCAACCATTTCACCAAGAGCTAAGAAAGATATGGGAAAGGGCGCTGCTGCTGAGACTTCATCCAAAGCCGCGGGAAAGAGGCTAGTTGGAGACAAGAGCGCCAAGCAGAGAGGCAAGGGAAAAGCTGCTAAGGAGGACACGCCATCCAGGAAATACGGTGCTAGAGAACTCATGGAGGCATTCAGCCACTGCACCTTCAAGCCAACAAGATACCCATGCCCCATCACAATGAAGGAGCTAGGGATCTATGAAGACTGCATTTGCCTCTTTGAGCACATGGGGCTTACAAAGCTGTTACAGCCTCTTCCCTCCTATGAGCGCTTCACTCATCAGTTCCTCTCCACTCTCAAGGTGGTTAACTATAAGATGAGTGAGCTCCCTGACCGTGATAGATGGATCTCCTTCAAGCTTGGAAAACAGAGGTTTACAATCGCCTTCCAAGAACTCTCTAAGGCGGTGGGGCTAAGCACCTATTTTCAAAAGAGGAAAGAAGTTCACAATCCATGAATCACAGTACACAAGGCTATGGGAAATGATTGGAGTTGGGGAATTCAGAGCTGGAATTACAAGGAACCAACACTTGAAGCATCCTGCAGTTAGATATGCACACAAGGCAATTGCAAACACTTTATTTGCAAGGAAGGAAACCTCACACCTAACTGGCAAGGAGAGAGACTTCCTCTACTCTGGATTGTATGAAAATGTGGACACCAACGAGAATGCAACACCTATTGGTCCACCAAGCAAATTCCCATGCCTTGTAAGACTGTTGATGGAGCAGCTGCTAACCTACCAGAGCTGGGCCATAAACAAAGGAAAAAGGGAGAAGAACCGACAACTTCACATTGGAGGAGTTGTGACAGCCATACTCATGGCCTGTGATGTGAATCTTGAGGAGAATTCTGAAGATGCTCTAAGTCCTTCCTGGATAGACAAGGACTATTTGAAGTGAAGCCATTTCCTTGAGAAGAGTGTCCAAGACAGGCATGTCTACCTATTCCTCAATGATCACCAAGAGCCAGTAAGAGTCCTTCTCCCTAACCAAAGGCTCACCTCCTTCACCACAAGGACCAACATTAACTTCAATCTGAGTGAGGAGGAGCTTTACAAAGGCGGCCCGATCCCTGGAGAGAGAAAACAAGACAGTGAGGAAGGAAACACTGAAGAGATTGAAGAAGAAACTGAAGAAGATCACCAATGGAATGCTGCTGCTGGGGCTGAAGGCCAAGGAAGAACCTATGATGAAGATGAGCTTGAAGAAGAAGAAGTGTTGAGCTACAGTTCAAGGCAGTTCCACTTCAAACCCTATAAAGCACCCAGCCAAGGAGGCTCTTTGAAGGTAGCTCATGAGCACATGATTTTTACTCTCAACTCTTCAGTTTTCAACTAAAACCCATTTGGATTGACAAAAACCCTATGCTATAATACAACTGACTAGTACAAGTTTGGGTGATTGATATCAAGACTCAAAAATCTTTGTATCAAAACCCTTAGTAAACCAAGATTAAACCAAAAATAAGCTTACTCGGACAAACCATATCGACTGTGAACATCGATATACATGTCGATATCAAGTCTTCTTGTGGGTTGTATCTATGTCCCTTGGTCGATATGCACGTCGATACAGAATGCTCCTAAGTTGTATCGGTTTGTGAAACACCCCTACAAGCTACTAACCGTGTATGGTGATGGGATTGGGCCGCTGGTTGTTCAACTCTTTCGGCTTACAATCAATTTATGGGCTATGGAGCGAAGTGGATCGAGATGGGGACCAAACAAAGAGCCGTACAACTCTATTTGCAAGATCTAAGTTGTGAGATGAATAGAATGATGGATCGATAGTCGCCACAAGGCTTTATGGATGATAAACCTTGATAAGACAAAGAACTCTTCAAGCAATGAATCGCACAAAGCTTTAGAGAACAAGAGATTGGTACTTAGCCAAGAAGTTCGTTCTTTATTGATATGATAAAAAGAAACAAGGCTGTGAGGGGACTTTATAAACAGTCCGAACAGCTTTGCCCTTCTAGGGGACTTGAAACAGATTACAAACCTTTAGGTTAAACTACTTGGCTAACAATGCCTTAAAACGAAAATGTAAATAAAATGTGGCCAACATGCCTTATACTAATGTTTAAATGAAATAAAATCTGAACCAAAACAACGAAAGAAGAGTTTTATTAGTTGAATAAACCATATTGAAATAAGAACTCGGACTTACCTCGGTTTAGATGGTTTAGAAGCATTTTCACTTAAGTAGCTTGATGCTAAATAAGGAAACTGCTTTGCTAGCATGAATCATTGGCCATCCGTGTGTATAGTCTATGCTTTTGATGCGAGGAACGTTGATGATGTTTAAGCCGTCTCCTTGCTCGTTGGGAAGGCCTTCCTTGTTTCGTGAGTCCTCTTGCTCGTTGGGAATGCCTTCCTTGTTTAGGGAGTTAGGAATAGCTTCCTCGTTTAGACGTGCCCTTACCATAGCTGCTTCTTTAGCGATGCTCAGTTGACTAAGTTGTGTAGTGACATCTTCTAAGTGTTGGGAGGTGATCAGCGTCTCTACTGCTTGGTTGAAGCTCTCAGCTAAGTCTTTAGTTCCTGATCTTGTTCTTGGAGCTTGCCTCATTGTAGGAACATCAGCCTCCGCCTCTAAGTTTGTATCAGTTTGGCTCTCCATGGCGTGAAGTCGATACAATCGCTCTTTATTTAAGGCTCATCGATCAATCAAGTCAATATGGCACCTCGGTATTGTCCTGTTATGTGTATCGGTTTGAGACGTCGATACACTGCTCGATATGGACTCCCTTCTGTTGCATCGAGGTGTCTCCTAGTCACTATGATTCCTTCTCACCATGCCCTTGCTGTATCGATAACCACAAAATCTGTTGGCACTAAGAAATTACCAATATTCAATGGAAAATCCTTCACCATGGCTAAAGGTCTTGTTGAGGTATTTGATGTTACTGCATATTGCATACATTTTGCATACTCATTAGTTAGCTTTTCATGTATTTGTATCACGTTTTATGTTAGATTGCATCACTTAGGGTCCTAGAGCATTCTTGCATCAGCATACGCATTTTCCTTGCATTTTGCATCATATTCAGGTTGTTTCTGGCTGCTTTGGAGTCGTAGAGGTTCGTGGACATGTTGAAGCTGATGTAGCAGTTCAGGGGAGCTCGGATATATGCTAAGGATCAGAGATCAAGGAGCAGGTCGAGCATGGCCGGTCGATCTAGGAGTTGATCGACCAGAAGATCGAGCCAACCAGGCGATCCAAGGAGAATGATCGAGACAAGGATCGAGTGAAGCAATTGATCAAACGGTACGGACGTAAATGACGCCATGCAGAGCGAGAGTCAGATCGAGTACACCACTCGATCCAGCCGAAGATCGATACCGAGATCGGATGCAACACTCGATTCGCCGATGATGATCGAGACCCAGATCGAGCCAAAGACACGATGTCCGGATATGATCGAGAGAACCGCTCGATCTTGGAATCGATCTCTGTCCTTTCAACCGTTTTTGGCCGCTAACGAGGGGGGGACCATCAGCTTGTTTCAGCATTTTAGGAAGGCGGCGACGTCCTTTTCCCACAAAAAATGTCGATCCTTATATTCTTCTTTATGTTTTCTCTCTCGTTTTCGTGAAGAACACCGTTCTTGAACTCGCGTTTTTCTTAAGCTTTGTAATCGAATCATTTCTGTTCAATCTAGTTTTCTTTTCATGTTCATCGTTTCGTTTCACATACTTTGCTTGATTTACTCTATAAGTAGTGAGTAGTTTATTTGGGTTCGGGGTTGAGAGGATTAAGGGGTCTAAAGGGTTTCGATCTTGGGGTTTTTCTAAACGTTTTCAATGGCTATCTCTTCTAAGGTGTTGAGATCTCAATGCTTGAAGACTCTCACGCCAAGAGCTTCATGATCCGAGAGGTTCCTTACCTTGACAGGATTCAGGAGCCTCAGAAGATCACACCTTAGAGACTAGTTACCCCTTCCCAAAAGCCATGGAAGTTTGGGGGATTAGTTAAGCCATTCATTTGAAATCTGTTTTCCTTGCCTTTCGACCTCTCTTTCCACCAAAAGCCATGGGTTTGGAGGAGAGGATGAAGGAGTGATCTATACCTAAAGCCACAGATAGATCTTGCTTAGTTTTCAAGGCTTAGAGATCCTCACCAAGTGAGTCGATTTAAAGTTTTAAACCCAAGGTCGAATCTTTGAAACCCCTAACCATGAATCTCAACCCTAGGCCCTTTCCTTTAGCGTCTTTACATCTTATCTCGTCTTTCGCTTGATCTCTGATAGCATCCTGGTCTTTAGTTTTACTGTTCTTGCATTTTTAGACGAGATCGATTGTTACTGCTCGATGTAGTGGTCGATCTCATGGTCGATCCACTAGTCGAATTTTAATAGTTCGAAGCTTTCTCTTTTAATTATTCTGTTTGTTTCTCGTGGTAGTTTCTTCATTTCTAGTATTTTTAAAATAGGTTGTATTCTATTTAAATTGCTGCATCTAGTTTTTAGAGATTTTCTCATAAATCATCTCATTTCGCTTAGATTTGCATTAGTCCTTGTATTCTTTGTGCATTCTCTATCATTATAGGCATGGATTGACTCTCTCTTGCTTGCTGTACTACAACATGTCTTGCATTTGAGTTTGATAACCTCACTGCAATTTAACCCTTGCTCAAAAAGAGTGTCTATCAAAAGGGATGGTCGATCTCTCAAAAAGAGTGTTTATCAAATGGCGTTGTTGCCATCCTAGGACTGTTTAGAGAACATAGAGATTTGGGACTTAGCAAAGACTAAGTCTTTACCTTTTCAAGTTACTAATCCTTCTACTCTCAAATGTGTGTTTTCAGGTACATGAATCTTCGTTCAAGGAAACAAAACAATCTACTACAACCCTTAGACAACATTCATCAACTTGGTCACTCACGGCAAAGGAGAGTCAGAGAACAAACCAGAGCCTTTGAGGAGATTGTACAGCACGGTTTGGTTGACTTTGAAGCTATGGCTGAACATGAGCATCCAGAAGGACCTCCTCCAGCTCACGGGGCAGCAGGACGGGGCAATGGAAACCCCCAACACGCGGCTAGACCCCCAAGGATCATAGGAGCCGGAGATGCTCCCAATACTCATCACAATAGGTTTGGGATCACTCCTCCTCCTGTGCAAAACAATAACTTCGAGATCAAGCCAGGTTTCATCTCAATGGTGCAAAACAACAAGTTCCACGGCTTAGCAATGGAAGACCCCTTGGAGCACCTAGACAACTTTGAGCAAGTATGTGGGATGATAAAGATCAATGGCATATCCAAAGATGCTTTCAAGCTGCGTCTCTTCCCCTTTTCACTCGGAGACAAAGCCAGACATTGGGAGAAGACCCTCCCACAAGGCACCATCACATCATGGGCCGAGTGTAAGAAGGCTTTTCTCTCAAAGTTCTTCTCAAGCACCAGGCCAGCACGGTGGAGAAGCGAAATCAGCGGTTTCACTCCAAGGAACAATGAAACATTCAACGAGGCAATAGAGTGTTTCAAAGACTACACGATCCAATGTCCTCATCACGGGTTCAGCGAGGAGACACTACTCAGTACCATATACCGTGGAGCCTCACCAAAGATCAGGTTGTTGCTGGACACAGCTAGCAAAGGGAACTTCCTCGGTCAGGAGGTAGAAGAGGGTATGGAGCTGATAGAAAACTTGGCATTGAGTGATGGCAATTACGCTGAGGATTATGACCATGCACCGAGAGGATCAGAGTTAGAGTCTCACAAGAAGGAGCTCAAATCTTTGCATGAGAAGATAGATAAGCTGGTGTTAGCCAATCAGAAGCATGTTCACTTTGTTGGTGAAGCTGATGAGAACCAAGAGGAGTTAGAGTTGAGCCAAGAAGAAGCCAATTGGGTAGCGGGACAGAACAACTACAAATCTCAAGGCTACAACCAAGGCTACCAGAACAACAACCTCTCTTACCGAAGCACCAACGTAGCCAACCCTAAAGATCAAGTGTACCCTGCTCAGCAAGCAAAACCTTTCATCCCTTACAACAAAGGTTTTCAACCGAGTGGTGGTTTCCAAGGTCAAGGGCAGAACAACTTCCAAGGGCAACATCAAAATAACAAGGGTTATACACCTAACTACCCTCCGGGCTTTGCACCTCAGCAGCGACAACCGATGCAACAACAAGTTGATCCGGTTCAAGCAATGTTTCAACAGCTAATACAAGGGCAAGCCTCTACAAACCAGAAGTTCGCCGAGATGAACACTCGCCTAGACTCGTCTCTCACTGACTTCTCCACTCAGATCACCAACTTAAACAACAAGATCAAGCAGCTAGAGAAAGGGAAAGCGAGTACGAGTGGTCAGAATAGTCTTCCGGGAAAGTGTGAGCAGAATCCCAAGGAGTATGCTAATCCCATAACGTTGAGAAGCGACAAAGAGCTCGAACCTCTGGTCTCTAACAAGAACAACGAGGACGTTGTAATTCAAGAGGGGGAGGGTAAACCTTCGGCTGATGATGATGAGATTAACTTTGACAACGTTTGGATCCAAGGGCCAAGAAGAGGAGACAAAGCAGTTGTTGAGAAGAAAGCTGAGCAAACCACTAAGGAGAAGAATGCTTATGTGCCTCCACCTTATGTACCTAAGCTGCCTTTTCCTGGCCGCTTCAAGAAGCAACTCATAGAGAAGCATAGAATCCTCTTTGAGAAGCATCTTAAGGACGTGGAGATCAAGCTACCTCTCGTTGACTGCCTTGCAATGATGCCTAAATGCGCCAAATTCTTCAAAGACACTCTCGTGAAGAAGAACAAGGAAAGCAAGGAGGTACTTGTTCTAAGTGAAGAGTGTAGTGCTGTGATACATAAGGAGATAGTCCCTAAGAAGTTGGGAGACCCTGGAAGCTTCACTATACCCTGCGCTTTAGGTCCTCTAGAGTTCAAGAGTTGCTTATGTGATCTCGGAGCTAGCATAAACCTGATGCCTCACTCCGTGGCTAAGAATCTTGGTTTTACTCGTTTCAAAGACTGTCGGATCTCGTTGGTACTGGCTGATAGGAGTGTGAGGCTACCAGTGGGGCTGCTTGAAGATTTACCGGTGCGAATCAGTGGTGTGAACGTGCCTACGGACTTTGTCGTGTTGGAGATGGATGAAGAGCCTAAGGATCCACTCATCTTAGGGAGACCATTCCTTGCAACCGCCGGGGCTATCATAGATGTGAAGAATGGGAAGATTGCCTTGCATTTGGGAAAGGAGATAAGGCTTGACTTCGACATCAATGAGGTTCTGAAAAAGCCGACCATTGAAGGGCAAGCTTTCTATATTGAAACGATGGATGCTTTAGCGGATGAGTTGCTGGAAGAGCTGGCTCTAGAAGACCATCTGAAGCTAGCACTGACTAAGGAGCCAGGAGAGTTTGGCTATGTGGACCAGAGGACCCAGGAGTACGTCAACCTGCTGGATTCTAGGAAGATTCTCAAGAAGGATGAAAGTTGCTGCCTAGAGATCGTCCCCGAGATCGACGCTATCACTCGATCTAGGAGTCAGATCGACAAGGAAATCGAGAACACAACTCGATCCGGTGCAACAATCGACGGACAAATCGAGAAGAATGCTCGATCAGGAAAAACAATCGAGTCGGCGATCGAGGGAGACCTCCCGATCATTTTGGGGTCCAATCAAGAGATCGACTCAGCGTCTCGATCCCTTACTCGACCCACATCAAATCGAGTAAGTGAATCGAGCGAAATGGCTCGATCTAGACGACATTGAGAGGAGAATCGACCGGAGGACTCGATCTCAGAAGGGATAGCGATGGAGGAAGGCAGTCTGAAGGGCCATGCCTCGGGTTCAAAGGAGAGATCCAAGGAGGAAAGCAACAACAACAGCCACGAGGATGACTGGAGTGAGCTGTTAGCCCCAAAGGTGGACCTTAAGGAGCTCCCAAAAGGGCTAAGGTATGCTTTCTTAGGGCCTAATAACACCTATCCCGTGATTGTGAATGAAAACCATAGTGATGATGAGTTGCACTCGCTCCTGACTGAGCGGAGAAAGTATAGGAAGGCTATTGGGTACTCTTTAAGTGACATCAAGGGCCTTCCACCAATGCTTTGCACTCATAGGATTCACTTGGATAATGAGAACGCCTCTTCTATAGAACATCAAAGGCGTTTGAATCCTAATTTGAAAGAGGTTGTTAAGAAAGAAATCCTTAAGCTTTTAGAGGCTGACGTGATCTATCCCATAAGTGACAGCACGTGGGTTTCTCCTGTACACGTGGTGCCTAAGAAGGGAGGGATCACAGTCATAAGGAATGAAAAGGATGAGCTTATTCCTACTAGAACCATCACTGGTCATAGGATGTGTATTGATTATAGGAAACTTAACCTTGCGACTAGGAAAGACCATTTCCCTTTGCCTTTTATTGATCAAATGCTTGAGAGACTTGCTAATCACCCTTACTACTGTTTTCTCGATGGGTATAGCGGTTTCCTTCAAATACCAATTCACCCAAATGATCAGCAGAAGACGACCTTCACATGTCCCTACGGTACCTTTGCATATCGAAGGATGCCGTTTGGATTGTGTAATGCACCGGCTACAATTCAGCGGTGTATGATGTCGATCTTCTCCGATCTAATAGAAGAGATGGTAGAGGTGTTCATGGATGACTTCTCTGTCTATGGTGCGTCCTTTTCTGCGTGTTTGTTGAATCTTTGCAGGATACTAAAATGTTGTGAAGAGACAAACTTGGTGCTGAACTGGGAGAAATGCCACTTTATGGTTAAGGAAGGGATCGTGCTTGGTCATAAGATATCAGAGAAGGGCATTGAGGTTGATCAGGCTAAAGTGGAGGTCATGATGGGTCTTGAGCCGCTGGTTAATGTTAAGGGAGTCAGAAGCTTCTTAGGACATACAGGGTTCTATAGGCGCTTCATCAAGGTTTTCTCCAAGATTGCACGCCCTCTTACACGGCTGTTGTGCAAGGAAGTTGAGTTTGTGATTGATGAGGAGTGTTTGAAAGCTTTCGTGACCATCAAGGAAGCCCTTACATCAGCTCCTATAGTCCAAGCACCAGACTGGTCTCTTCCCTTTGAGATCATGTGTGATGCTAGTGACTACGCCGTAGGAGCCGTTCGTGGTCAGAAGAAAGACAAGAAGCTACACGTGATCTACTATGCTTCAAGAACCTTGGATGACACGCAAACAAGATACACCACTACGGAGAAGGAGTTGCTTGCAGTAGTCTTCGCCTTTGAGAAGTTAAGATCGTATCTTGTTGGTTCCAAGGCTATTGTATACACGGATCACGCTGCCTTGCGATACATCTACTCGAAGAAAGACACTAAGCCTCGGCTCTTAAGATGGATTCTCTTACTCCAGGAGTTTGACATGGAGATTAAAGACAAGAAAGGAATAGAAAACGGAGTCGCTGACCATCTCTCACGGCTAAGGATCAACGAGTCTCTCCCCTTAGATGACTCTTTTCCAGAAGAGCAGCTTTTGGCGATTACCACGGCTGTTTGTGGAAAGCTAGAAGGGAAGTTTGAGGAGGTGTTGAGTTTCAAAGAAGAGGATCTACCGTGGTATGCTGATGTGGTGAACTATCTAGCGTGTGGTGAGGAGCCAACACATCTCAACAGCTATCACAAGAAGCGGTTTATGAGAGAGGCTAGTGACTACTTTTGGGACGAGCCGTACTTATACAAGAGAGGAGTAGACAGTTTGTACCGGAGATGTGTTACAAAGGAAGAAGCTAGGGACATCCTCTATCATTGCGATGGCTCTTCCTACGGAGGACACTTCGCCTCATTCAAGACTGCCACGAAAGTGTTGCAAGCCGGTTTCTGGTGGCCGTCCATTTTTAAAGATGCACACGAGTTTGTGAAGAGCTGTGAGGCATGTCAACGAGCAGGGAATATAACTAAGAGGAACGAAATGCCTCAAGTTCCTATCTTCGAGGTTGACGTGTTCGACGCGTGGGGGATAGACTTCATGGGGCCATTTCCTTCTTCATACGGTAACAAATACATCTTAGTAGCAGTGGATTATGTCTCTAAATGGGTTGAGGCTGTTGCTTCCCCTACAAATGACTCTAAGGTGGTAATCAAGCTGTTCAAGAGTATCATCTTCCCGAGGTTTGGGGTACCCAAGGTTGTTATAAGCGATGGAGGAAGCCACTTCATAAACAAGGTCTTCGAGAACCTCTTGAGAAAGTATGGAGTTAAGCATAAGGTGGCTACACCGTATCACCCTCAAACAAGCGGTCAAGTGGAAGTCTCCAACAGGCAAATCAAGGCTATACTAGAGAAGACCGTCGGAGCAACAATGAAAGACTGGGCAGTGAAGCTGGACGACGCTCTTTGGGCCTACCGTACCGCCTTCAAAACGCCGATTGGTACGACTCCTTTCACTCTACTCTATGGCAAGGGCTGTCACCTCCCGGTTGAGCTCGAACACCATGCATTGTGGGCTGTGAAGAGGCTGAACTTTGACCTCAAGACTGCTCAGGAGAGGCGCCTTATTCAGCTACACGAACTGGATGAGTTGAGGCTGAACGCTTACGAGAGCTCTCGGATATACAAGGAGCGGACTAAGGAGACTCATGACAAGAAGTTGGTTACCAAGGAGCTTAAGGAAGGAGAGTTAGTGTTGCTGTACAACTCGAGGCTCAAACTCTTCCCGAGCAAGCTGAAATCAAGGTGGAGCAGACCATTCGTGATTCAAGAAGTGTTGCCTTATTTAGCTGTTACCCTGATGGGAAAAAGTGGCAGTGTATTCACCGTCAACGGACACAGAGTCAAGCCTTACTTGGCAGACGGCTATGACAAGGAGTGTACCTCGGTGCTTCTCCAAGACCCACCATCCGCTTAAACCAAGTAAGGTCTAGCTAAAGACGTTAAAGAAAGTGCACTTGGGAGGCATTCCCATGTTTATCTTGTACATATTTCTGCTTTATTTCCCTTTCAGTTTTATGTTTTTATTCTGCAAGTGTGTAGGAACAGGTATAAGGAGTCTAAACCTTGACCTTGAGGTCTAAAAGGGGCGATAGGAGTTAAGATAAGGCTAGAGATCGAGTGCTAGATCGACTGATCCTGGCTCGATCTTTGCTAGATCGAGTCAGTGAATCGAGAGGAGTCAGTCGATCTAGACGAGAACGAGTGACAGGATCGACCTTGACGATCCAAAACGGATCGACCAATCTAATATTTCTCGGGAAAATCTGTTGAAAATAGATCGAGCACTCGACTCGATCCATCACCTGATCTATGCAAAATCGACCCCTAAATCGAGGACATAGCTCGATCATGAGGACTTAGCCGTGGAGCCAACATCTCAATGATCGAGAAAGCCAATCGATCCAAGACTCGATTCATCATGAATCGAGTTTCAAATCGAGTAACCCTCTCGATCTAAGCCATTATGGGCATGAGATCGAGTCCTAGATCGACCAAATGGACTCGATCTCATACCGAGGTAACATTTTCTTTCCCTCCTTTACTCTTTTCCCTCTAACTTTTGAATTCAAAACTTGGTCAAGGCAAGCATCTTTGACCATGGAAGATGTGCCTTGACCAAGACTTTGTCAGAAAAACCACTTTTACTACCCATTGTTTTGATTTTTGCTAGCCTTTAAATATTTTAACAACCTCTCAGCCTCTCATTCCTGTTTTCCTCGAAAGTTTTAAACAAAGAGAGTGAGAGTTTCGGTTTTCAAAAGCTAGCAAAGATATTCTGCATTTCTTGCAAAGGTATTTTCAAAAATTTAATGATTCAATTTTAGAAAATTTCCTTTAAATTCGCAAGATCTTGTTCTAGAATATAGGGTCGGTTTTGATTTTTTTAAAACTAGCTAAGTAAAAGGAATAATTCTAGATTTTTCAGTATATAAAGATATGATTCTCCTTTATTTAGCTATGGTTTTTATTTATTCTCCAAAATTCTAGGGTAGTTTCTATAAGTTCTCTCCTTCTCTTCTCTCATTCTCATCAAAACCGCCGTTTGCTTATCAAATCTCTTTAGAAACTTGTTTCAGGAACAATGGCCCCAAAGAGAACAAGAGAAGAGACAGCACAAGAAGGAGAAGGACAAGAAGTGGCAGTTCAAGAGAGGGTCAGATGGAGTAAGGATGAGAAGAGGGACAAGAAACGGCTGGAAAGGCTTTGGTTTGAGCCTACCAAGTTTGCTGATCGAGATCTGTTGTCCAAGCTAGGGATTCTTAGGGATTACGACCAACTCCTCAAGAACATTGGCTTGAGATGTCTGTCACGGATGGATTTCCCAACCATTCCTGAAGTGACAATAGACTTCCTTGCCACCGTGGAGTTCCGTTACGAGAATCCTAGCACACCGGTCCCTTCTCAAGGTCGCCTCTACTTCAAGGTTGGCCGTCAAGCCTATACACTCTCCATCCCTGAGCTATGCCAAGCTTATGGTCTCAACGCGGATGCCTACAAGGTCGAGTTCCCAGCCTTCAAGAAAGCCAACGACTTTTGGGACCTGATCAGCAATGAAGACTACAAAGCCAACACCGCCAAGATCAAGCGAGTAAGGAGCCCGGTGCTGAGATACACTCTGAAGCTGATTGCCAACACGTTTAGTGGAAGATCTGTTGCTCCTACGGTCACAAAGACAGAGCTGTGCTTCGTGTTCCAAGGTGTGAAGCACTTGGTGTGTGATCCGGATGCAAATGACGAGCCCATGGAGGATGAACTCGGCGATGAAGTGAACTACGGGTGTGTGCTCGCGGCTTCCTTGGTGAAATACAAGGCTTATGCCTTGCGGTGCAAGGCAATTTCCTCTTACATTGGCGGTTTCCTTACTCCTCTGTTCGTGCAAGCTGGTGTGCCCATTCACGACTTTGCTCAAGTCCCAACCAGAGCTTTCATGGACAAGGCATACATGAGGAACACTGACAGCTTGGGACGCACGTCAGCGGAAGGGTTCTACGCCTACCTCTTCATAGACGATGAAGATAAGAAGAGAGTGTGGATCCTGCCCAACAAAGATGAAACCGAGCCGCTTGGTGTTGGGAACATCGAGTTCTTGCCCACGGAGGAAGAATGCTTTGCCCTTTTAGGAGGACCACCTGCTTCAGCGATTGCCCCTTGTCAAAGGTCAGAGTCTCCAGCCACGGAAGATGATATGCCCGAGGTCTACACACTTCCCAAGCTAGACTTCGAGCCGAGGACAAAAACCGAGAAGTTCCTAGCATCAGTTGTGAAGATGCAAAGGAAGATCAACAAGTGGCAAGGCAAAATGCTCAAGAAGCTTGGAAAGAAGGTCAAGGCACTTCAGGGAGGCTCGCCTAAGAAAGCTGCAAGTCAAGAGGTGCAACAACCCGAGAAGAGAAGGCTCTCAACCGGTGGAGTTGTCATCCGCGAGACCCAAGGAACCACCATTCAGCTGGCGCGCCACTCTCTCCAAGAACCAGCCGACAAGGGCAAAGCAACAATCTCTAACTCCGCTGGAACATCCTCAAGTTCCAGACGAGAATAGACCAAAGGTAACAACCTCTTCCATTGTACATAACCGCTTATATTTGCTTCTTTTTGCTTTGTGTGTTGATGCTCCTTCAAATGAGTTTGCCACCGGGACGGTGTCAAGCAAGTTTGGGGGAGTACATGTGTGATTTGACTTGTGTTCTTTGATCTTATTTTCCTTTAGCATCCTTGAGTCTTTAGTTCATGAAAAATTGGTAAAATTTTTAGAATTTTTTCAAAGATTCATGTAGTTGCATTCATCTTGTCAAAACATGTTAGGATTGAGTCTAGAGTTTCTCATAGCATCTAGGTTGTTTGCATTTTGCATAAGGGGTTAGAATTTCTTAAAAAGGTGTTTTTACTTATGAATTGTTTCAATACCCTAGTTAGTAGTTCTCTAATGCTTTGTCTATGCTTTGAAAGTAAGTTCTTACCATGCTTGGATCACTTGTTAGGATTTTCGTGGCTTGAATTGAACTCTCATGATTTGAAACTCATCCTAATAAGTGAGAACCTTACTTTGAAATTCTAATTATCATCCTTATGCATTTGAAAATAAACACATGGTTTTAAAATATTTAGGCTCTCTTCTTCCTTTTTACCACTCTTTGTGAGCCTAAGTAGAACTCCCTCCTTGAACCTTACCCTTCTTTGAAACCAAATGTTCTTGTGTGACATCTTTGTAAGGCCTTCCTTTCGGTTTGAACTTGGCATAAAGTGTTAGGTTCAGGCAACATGATTTGGTTTTCATATGATTGAGAGCTTTGCATTTTAAAGCTAGGTATAGGCTTAGGATAAGTTTGGGGAATCATTGGGGTTGTTTCCTTTCCTATTTGTTCTCGGTTTCAAAGAACTTGTGTTTTAAAGAAAGAAATGGGTTTTAAGTGAAAATTTGTGTTTTAAAAACTAAGTATACTCTAATAAATTTCAGGAGGTAGCTCTCCCATAATAAAAGAAAAAAAAAGAGAAAAAGAAAAGAAAAGGAAATAAAAGAGCCTAAGTCCCAAAAAAAAAAAAAAAAAAAAAAAAAGAGAGAAAGAAAAAAATAAGAGAGCTACCAATAAGAAATATCTAAAGAGCAAAGTTATTTTCAAAACCTTTTCACTAGCCTAAAAAGTTTAAAAATGTTCTTGTTTCGAATTGGGGATTGCTAAGTTTTGTGAAGAAAAAGGGTAGACTCTAAGTGGTGAGTGAGGATAAATCTGTTAAATGAGAAGGGTATAGGATCGTTTGATAGTTTACATGGGTAGATGAGAATCTAATCATGTATGCATAAATTGTCTTTACCTTTAGCATTATGCACAAGTTCAACCATTTTTGAGAGAAACCCTTGTTCTAATTATAAACCCTTTTCAAATGAGATCATTCAATGCTCATAACCTAAACCCTTAGCCAAATGTGTTTTGCTTTAAAGTGCATAAGTTTGATTCATGGTTCGAATGTTAATGAATGTTAAAGGATGAGTTTCTTTGATTATTAGGAATAGGAGAGTCATGATTTGAATTTCTTTGTGTGATGAGTATGGCTAAGTTATTTGGAGTATGAGTGTAAACATAGCATTTTAGAACTGTTAACTAGGACATTGAGGTTGATTCATTTGAAAGGCACCTTTGCAAAAAGTTTAAACCCCCATTCATTTTTCGAAAACCTCTCTTCCTTACTTATTTTCTGTTGCTTGAGGGCAAACAAGAAGTAAGTTTGGGGGAGTTGATGTTACTGCATATTGCATACATTTTGCATACTCATTAGTTAGCTTTTCATGCATTTGTATCACGTTTTAGGTTAGATTGCATCACTTAGGGTCCTAGAGCATTCTTGCATCAGCATACGCATTTTCCTTGCATTTTGCATCATACTCAGGTTGTTTCTGGCTGCTTTGGAGTCGTGGAGGTTCGTGGACATGTTGAGGCTGATGTAGCAGTTCGGGGGAGCTCGGATATATGCTAAGGATCAGAGATCGAGGAGCAGATCGAGCATGGCCGGTCGATCTAGGAGTTGATCGACCAGAAGATCGAGCCAACCAGGCGATCCAAGGAGAATGATCGAGACAAGGATCGAGTGAAGCAATCGATCAAACGGTACGGACATAAATGATGCCATGCAGAGCGAGACTCAGATCGAGTACAGCACTCGATCCAGCCAAAGATCGATACTGAGATCGGATGCAACACTCGATTCGCCGATGATGATCGAGACCCAGATCGAGCCAAAGACACGATGTCCGGATATGATCGAGAGAACCGCTCGATCTTGGAATCGATCTCTGTCCTTTAAACCGTTTTTGGCCGCTAGCAAGCGGGGGACCATCAGCTTGTTTCGGCATTTTGGAAAGGCGGCGACGTCCTTTTCCCATAAAAAATTTAGATCCTTATCTTCTTCTTTATGTTTTCTCTCTTGTTTTCGTCAAGAACACCGTTGTTGAACTCGCGTTTTTCTTAAGCTTTGTAATCGAATCATTTCCGTTCAATCTAGTTTTCTTTTCATGTTCATCGTTTCGTTTCACATACTTTGCTTGATTTACTCTATGTGTAGTGAGTAGTTTATTTGCGTTCGGGGTTCAGAGGATTAAGAGGTCTAAAGGGTTTCGATCTTGGGGTCTTTCTAAACGTTTTCAATGGCTATCTCTTCTAAGGTGTTGAGATCTCAATGCTTGAAGACTCTCACGCCAAGAGCTTCATGATCCGAGAGGATCCTTACCTTGACAGGATTCAGGAGCCACGGAAGATCACACCTTAGAGACTAGTTACCCCTTCCCAAAAGCCATGGAAGTTTGGGGGATTAGTTAAGCCATTCATTTGAAATCTGTTTTCCTTGCCCTTCGACCTCTCTTTCCACCAAAAGCCATGGGTTTGGAGGAGATGATGAAGGAGTGATCTATACCGAAAGCCACAGATAGATCTTGCTTAGTTTTCAAGGCTTAGAGATCCTCACCAAGTGAGTCGATTTAAAGTTTTAAACCCAAGATCGAACCTTTAAAACCCCTGACCATGAATCTCAACCCTAGGCCATTTCCTTTAGCATCTTTACATCTTATCTCGTCTTTCGCTTGATCTCTGATAGCATCCTGGTCCTTAGTTTTACTGTTCTTGCACTTTTAGACGAGATCGATTGTTACTGCTCGATCTAGTGGTCAATCTCATGGTCGATCCACTAGTTGAATTTTAATAATCTGAAGCTTTCTCTTTTAATTATTCTGTATGTTTCTCGTGGTAGTTTCTTCATTTATAGTATTTTTAAAATAGGTTGCATTCTATTTAAGTTGCTGCATCTAGTTTTTAGAGATTTTCTCATAAATCATCTCATTTCGCTTAGATTTGCATTAGTCCTTGTATTCTTTGTGCATTCTCTATCATCCTAGGCATGGATTGACTCTCTATTGCTTGCTGTACTACAGCATGTCTTGCATTTGAGTTTGATAACCTCACTGCAATTTAACCCTTGCTCAAAAAGAGTGTCAATCAAAAGGGATGGTCGATCTCTCAAAAAGAGTGTTTATCAGTATTATCCACAAAGGTAATATAGGCTTTGCAAGGCTTCAGCTCCTTGATTCCAAAGGTTTGGCTTAAGTGGAGAGACATAACATTCACTGTCGATCCTGAATCACAAAAAGCTCCCACATTGTCTAGCATTTCAGGCTCACAAGTGATCAAAAACTTTCCTGGATTGAAAAGTTTTGTTAAAGTTTTCAGCTCCTTGTTTCTCTTCAGACTAACCCCCACATTCTCTAGAATTGGCTCCACTACTTCCAGCTTGTCAAAAATTTCTCTAAGGAATCTGATTTCATCCTTCATTTCAAGCAAAGTGGTGCCATGAGGAAGTCAAGGGTTTTTGAGACCCTTGTGTACTTCAAAGTAATCATAATCCCCAAATAAGGCAACAACACCAATTTGAAGCAAGGGTTTTCGAGACCCTTGTGTACTTTAAAGTACTCATAATCCCCAAATAAGTTGTAGTATAGGTTCTTAGGTGTCAAGCACACTTGTGGATATTGAGATACAAACCATGCTGTAAGCTAAGTACGATTGGGGGTTATGATTATGAAATTGTGAATCTAGCAACCTAGCAATGCAATAAAAAGAAAGCAGAAATCAAATGCAAGTAAAAAAAGACTAAGCAATGAAACCAAAGCAATAACTAAACAAGAACTAAATGAGAAAGACAACTTAAGCAACACTCAGCAAGATGAAGACTGAATTTAAACTAACAATGATGACTAAACAAGATTATCTTAAGATAATTAATAAAAAGCAAGACTCAAGGTTCTAAGCAATAATGAGATTAATGGCTTTCAAGAGTGATAAAAGGGATTAAAAAGAATCAGTCTTGCGTCAATAAGCAATTCATATTCAATAAGATTGAAGTGTCAAACCCACTTGTGATGGTGTATTCTTCAACCATGAGCATAAGGAACAAAACCATTATAACCTAAGAAAAGTACTAAGCAAGTAAACAACTCTCACTCAAGCAAGAATTCAGATCAACCTATCAATCTTGCGAACTATATAGGGACCTATATAGCTAAACACCAATAAAGAATATGGACTTAATCACACAGTTGTGAAATTCTAACAATGCTAAGCAATGAAGAGAAATCAAACAAAGGCAAGATTTTTCAATGCATACTATCTAACCATCAAGAAAGAATCTCATAACCAACACTATCTAGCCCTAAGCGAATCATCGAGCAAGGTGAACTATCACTTTGTTGTTACTGAACATAGGAAACATAGACCAAGCTAGACTATCAAACCAAATAAGCGAACCATGCATAGAAATGAGATATCAAGCCATCAAGCCATCAATGAACTATATGCATCAACAATACCGTATTCAATAAAAAGAAGCAAGCTTTATGAACAATAATCGCTTTGCAAGAGAAGGAGACAACAGAGAATGAACTAATCAAGCCTAATCACCCCTTAATCATATATTAATCACAATTATCCCTACTTAGAATCCTAAATCCAAGGTAAACTATGCACTAATCATATTTAATCCCATTTGTTTAGAGTTAAATATGATTAGATGAGATTAAAATGCAAAGATAAGAAAACTAAAATAGGGTGCTAAATCAAAGATCAAGAGACAAGATTAAACAATAAAAATGAAACTTTATTAAAGGAAGGGATATTTTTGAAATAACCCACTTGACAATTTTATTATGAAACATGACCCTTCCTAAAATGACCCATTAGAAAGATCCACTAGTTTGCTTTCAATCTGCTGTTAGTCTACCACTAATTTGCAATTAGTCTAGCATTAGCCTGTCAGTAGTCTACATTCAATTATTTTGCCAACAGTCTGTCAGTAGTCTGTATTCAGTATGTCGCTAATCTGCCATTAGTCTACAAATAATAATTGTTAGAAGGGTAACGCTGGTATTTATAAAAATCATAAAAATGGATCTTTCACACCTTCAATAGGGTACCTATTTCACATTACTTTATCATTCTGAGTTATTTTGAAGCATTTCCTCTTAAAGGAAAAGGATCTAGAGCAAATCGCCAAGATGAAATGATAAAGTTTTTAATAGAAAGCATAAGATGAGATAAAGACGATGTTTTGTGGTTTCCCTTTTATAGTAGAGAACCAAAAGAATGATAAAAAACCTAATAACAAGATTAGGTTAAAGGAAATCAGATGGTCAACGCACGGATAAGTTGCATCGAGGTTGTACGAATGGTGTTATGCTCGATGTATAACCTCGATATGGCTCGTGCAGCACATATTGGTCCGTGCATCAGTTCCCTGCTCGATGTAGCACCTCGATGCATCCATTGGCTCAGACTCCTCAATCCGGTCCTCATCTCCACGTCCCGCCGCTCACATCGGGCATACTCCAAGGAGGTTTTGCTCGATGCTCCTCCTCGATATAGGACTAAAATTTGCAAATGGGTGCTGCTTCTACCTCCTCCCCAAGTTGTAAAACCACCATAAACACCTGAAAAGCACCACAAACATGCAAATATATGCATATGTATGCAATCCTAAACCAAATGCATGCAATATTGATTCTAAGTGCAAATGAGACTAAAATGCTAAACTATAATGCAAAAAAAGAGAAAAGATGCATGAAATACAGCCTAAAATGCTCTAATATAGCAAGCTATCAAACACCTTTGAGAGAAACACTTGTGAGAACTTTACTACTAACTTGTTTCTTAAGTTTTGTAGGGAAGTTAAAATGTCTCAAGATGGAGAAAACCGTGAAGGAGAACCAGCATTCCAAAATTTTCAGATGCGAGCATTGCTTTGAGAAATGCAACAAATGCTGAGGACAGAAATCAATGGAGTCAATGATCATCTTGAAGAAGTTAAAGTTGAGGCTTGACAGAGGCATCCTCAAAACGTGCCTGTCCAAAGAGATGAAGAACTAAGGAGACCAGCAAGGATTAATCTAGACGATGGGTACTACAGCCGTGATGGTGACTCTTTTCAAGGGAGCATAAGAAGACCTAGACGTGATAGAGAAGGCAAATGTAACCGTGATGACAATCTTGGAGGTCTTAAGCTTAAAATTCCATATTTTCATGGAAATAATGATCAAGATATCTATTTGGAGCGGGAGAAGAAAGTAGAGCTCGTTTTTTATTGCAGCCACTATTTAGAGATCAACAAAGTTAGAGTGGCAGTTACTGAGTTCTATGATTATGCACTAAGGTTATGGGATCAGTTAATTACTTCAAGGAGAAAAAATGGAGAAACATCCCGTATAGACTAGGACTGATATGAAAGCCATTATGAGGAAGAGATTTGTTCATAGTCATTATTGTAAGATGGAGAATCATGGAACATCTAGAAAGTGTGTCAAACACATGAGGCGCGAAGACAAGAGTGCTACAACAACTGAATACATGTGAATCAAGGAAGATATGGGAGTTGATATATTCAACAACGGGCGAATATGTGATGCATAGAAGAGTTGGCAAGTTGAGCGTGGCTAAGAGAGTATATATATGATACTATTATGATAATGTTAGGGTTAGCACTTAAACGAGATAGAGAACTCTATGTATCGGAAGAGAGTTTAGGAGCTCATCGAGCAAACATAGCTGTTGCTGTGTGGGTATGTTAGGAATTGGTCAGTGTCACATTACAATTCTTTTGGATTGTGTAACGGTGTATAATTCTGATTAAACAAGTCTCCAAAGATTGTTTAAGCGATTTCTAATAAAGTATTGTTTCAGTTACAAAATTGTCTCGCTAAGTTCTGAGTTGTATAACCTTCTAGGATCCTTGATTTTACATTTGGTATAAGAGAGGGTCACTTTTTTAAATCGACTGATCTAAACAATAGGTTGAGATCTTGTGGCAGTCATAGATACTATGATGGAGCTCATTGCGGTTCAGAGACCACTTGATGCATGAAACTTTGAACATTGGAAGGCACGAATGCAACATATCATTTGTGGCCTTGATGAAGATGCGTGGACGGCGGTTGTTGAAGGTTGAGAGGCACCCACGATCTTTATTGAAGAAAAGTCCGAAGATAAAAGACTATACAATCTAAAACTACCTTGAAGCCAACACCAAAAGAAAGATGGACAGAGGCAGATAAGAATGCATCCAAGTTTAACTCTAAGGCAGTGTCAGCCATATTCAGAGCTGTAGATCTTGATCAGTTTAAAATCATACAAGGATGTGAGATAGCTAAGGAAGCTTGGGATACACTTGTTAATCACTTTGAAGAGGACACGAGTGTTAGAAGAACTCACATAGATCATCACATTTCGAAAATCTCAGGATGGGTAAGGATGAATCCATTGCAAGCTTCACTGCAAAGATCAGTACAATAGCAAATGAAGCATTGGTTTTGGGAAAGAAATACAAAAAAAGAAGTTGGTCAAAAAGCTTATAAGGTGTCTACCACCTACATATGCTGCACATAAGGCAGTCCTAACATACTCCATAGACACAGATGATATGAAGTATGATCGTTTGTGTGGAATGCTTAAAGCAGAAGAGATGGAAGCATCAGCTGAAGAACCAGTCACTCACAAGGGAATTGCATTTGCTGCAGAAGCTGATAAAGACAGAGTGAAACAGACTGAAGACAATATAAGTCTGATGGCAAGAAACTTCAACAAAATGGTGAAACAAGTTGAGAAAGGACGAAACTGAACATTTGGAAAAAGTCAACGGAACGATTCAGATAGAGGAGCGAGGTCTGAAGGTGATCGTTCTGGAAGAAAAAGGGAGATGCAATGTCATGAGTTTGAGGGATTTGGTCATTTTAAGAACGAATGCCCTCTGACAAATAGAAAGGAGTTGAAATGTCCTGAGTGTCGTGGTTATGGTCATACTAAAGCTGAATGTCCAAGTACTTTGAAAAATAAGTCTTTGGTTATTTTCAGTAACAGTGAATTAGAGGATAGTGATGAACCTAGTCAGGAGATTAGGCTTAACTTTGTTGCATTCACAGCCCAAGATGACCACGTCAAGAAGACAGAAACAGAAACAGTGTCAGACTCAGATGATGACAATAACTTTGATATCACTCAAGAATACAGTGATATCTACAACAGGAATGTATCTCTGAGTAATGAAAACCTGCAACTTATCAAAGACATGACTATTATGAAAGCTCAGGTGAATATTCTGGAGTGTGAAAGAGGTGAAAAAAACGGATGATGAGGAAGAGGACTCAACAGAAGACACTGGTGAAACTGAGAACCTCAAGAAAAAACTGGAGAGTGAGAAAGAAAGAAACAGAGTTCTTGAAGCGAATGTCAAACGCATCTTGGAAGCATGTGCCAAGGAAGAAGAGAAGGTAAAACGTCTGTTGAGGGAGTTAGATGAAAATCACAAGAAAATCAGAATGCTGAACACTGGTACAAAAAGCCTGGACAAGATATTGTCAATGGGACAACCACTGAAGGCTAATTGGGGACTCGGATACACCGGAGGGGCAAGTGTAACACAATTATCACTAGCCGATATGATACAATCGAGTACATGAACCATATTTCAACCAGAAGGTAATGAGATTCCAACCCTGAAAATGACTGTAAAGACTGCTCACCACAAGCTTAAAGAAAACAACTTAGGAAAGAACCAGACTCACAAAACAACCAGAAGATGCTTTCACTGCAAGCGTAGAGGACAGGTAAGGAGAGAATGCAAGATATTGAATCCAAGAAAGAGAATCATGAATGCTTGGAATAAATCTTTGCTTTCTGGAACCTAAACACTTTGGGATGGTTTGGATAACAAGGAAGGAACTGGATAAAGTGATAATTCCAGATGAACCTGTGGAAGAAATTGTCTGCAACTTTGCATGAATCAGATTCTAGGAGTTAGATGACATCAGCACAGGTGAAAGTCAGCGGATCCAGAGCAATGTTGCCTACACATCGACTAACAAGCAAGAAGCTAATCCTTGGTACTTCGACAGTGGCTGTTCGAGACATATGACAGTATCATCTGACACTCTTGACACCTACATGGACATTAAGGGTGGAAAAGTCACATTTGGAGATGGGGGATAAGGAAAAATCAAAGGAGTAGGCAACATAGATAAGGAGAACAAACCTCAATGTATACTATGTGGAAGGACTGAAAGCAAATCTCATTAGCATAAGCCAGCTCTGTGATGAAGGGCTCAAGGTGTTGTTCACTCGAATTGTCTATCAAGCCATTGATGAAAGTGGAAATGTTGTCCTGTACAGAGTATGATCGGGTAAAATTGTTACATGTGGAGTCAGTCGAACCAATGCCTGTTGACACGAGACTCTCAACTAGATCTGTGACACCAACGCCTAGGACATATGAATGTTCACGGTCATAATAAGATTGTCAAGGCAGAAATTGTTAGAGGGATTCCCAAGTTAGAAATACAGTCTGATATTATGTGTGAAGTATGCATCAGAAGGAAGCAAATAAAAGTCCAACACAAACTGTTGAATGAAATCTGGACTAAGAAGATTCTTGAGCTGATACACATGGATCTTATAGGTCCGATTCAAACTGAAAGCATAGCGGGACGAAGGTATATCTTTGTCTTGGTAGATGACTTTTCAATAATTCAAATGGGTGAGATTTCTGCGGGAAAAATAAGAAGCAGCTGAGAGCTTCAAAATATTAGCTTTGCAACTCAAAACCGAGAAGGGAAACATAGTCCAAATCAGGAGTGATCCTCGAGAATGTTTGACAGCTTTTGTAACAGTCAAGGAATCAGACACCAGTACTCTGCCCCATGAACTCCTCAGCAAAATGGCGTTGTGGAAAGGAAAAATCGAACCTTGCAGGAGATGGCCAGAGCAATGCTTCATGGAAACAGAGTTCCTATATGATTTTAGGCTGAAGCGGTTAATACAGCATGCTACATCATCAACAAAGTCTATGTGAAACCTGGTACTAATTGGACTCCCTATGAATTATGGAAGGGAAAGACACCAAACTCGAGTTATTTTCACATCTTTGGCTGCACTTGCTATATCCTCAACGATAAGGATATATTTGGTTAGTTCGATTCCAGAAGTGTTGTTGGAATTTTTCTTGGATACTCGACACACAACATGGCATTTCGAGTTTATAATCACAGAGCTAAGATGATCAATGAGTCAGTAAATGTTGTGTATGACGACAAAAGCCACTTTCTGTTAGAATAAGCCAGCCCTGAATCGAAGGAATCATCCTCTAGAGTTTCGGTTGAGCTTGAAGAGCCTACAGATGTACCTGCTGAAGAAAATGGAACCACATACATCAGGCAGAAAGACAGTGACAGTAATATGTCAGATCGTGTAATAGTGCCAAAGAATCACTCTCTAGATCATGTGATCGGTGGAGTATTTGACAGAAGGCAGACTAGAGGGTAGGAGATTGACTTTAAGCCGATGGTTAAACTTGCTTGCTTAATGACAGAGATGGTAAAGCTGACTGTTTCATTTCTTTAATTGAACCAAATAACATTATTGAAGCTCTACATGATGAATTTTCGGTGGCTGCAATGCATGAAGAACTTGAGCAGTTCAGTCATTCAGATGTATGGGAACTTGTTCATGTGCCAAAGGACGTGAATGTACTCGGAACCAAGTGGGTCTACAAGAACAAGATTGATGATGAGGGCATTGTAGTGAGGAACAAGCTCGCTTAGTGGCTCAGGGCAATTCCCAGATAGAAGGAGTTGATTTTGACAAAATGTTTGCTCTAGTGGCTAGATTGGAATCTATAAGACTTCTGTTTGGCATGGCTTGTATCCTCAACATAAGTTTTTTTCAGATGGATGTGAAAAGCGCCTTTCTCAACGGACTTCTTCAAGAAGAAGTGTATGTCTCACAACCGAAAGGATTTGAGGATCTAAAATATCCAGATCATGTCTACAAACTGAAACGAGCTTTGTATTGATTAAAACAAGCTCCAAGGGCTTGGTATGAAAGGCTAACTCAGTTCCTAATGGCAGCCAAGTTCTCTCGTGGAAGTGTGGATAAAACTTTGTTTATCCAACACATTGGAAGAGATATTCTAATAGTTCAAGTTTATGTAGATGATATCATCTTTGGAAGTACCAATGAGAAGCTTGTGAATCAGTTTGTGACAACTATGACCACCGAGTTTGAAATGAGCATGGTAGAAGAACTCACTTACTTCTAGGGCCTACAAGTGAGACTGTCAGATGAGGGAGTATTTGTGTCTCAGTCAACATATGCTAGGAATCTTGTCAAAAGGTTTGATATGAAGATGAGTAAGACAGCTTCAACACCACTGAGCATTACCAACAAGTTGTTCAAGGACTCGAATGGACCCGAGGTCGATGAAAACCTTTATAGGGCGATGATTTCTAGTCTGATATATCATGGTTAAAAACTATGATATAAGTCCTTTTTATTGAGTCTTTTTAGTCTTTTAAGAGTCCTAGTAGAGCCTTTGCAGGTTATATCATGTCTGGAGCACAATTGGAGATTATGGAGCTTTTTGGTGCATTGCAAGATACAACCACAAAGTGTTCCAGCTCGAGTTTTAGCTTGTATATATTAGGTTTTCAGCCATTCTTGGCTTGAATCTCAGATATTAGAATTCAGAGATCTTTAGAGAGAGTTTTATTAGAGCTTTTGGGGAGACAGAATCTGTACTCTTTTTGGAGAACATTTCGAACCCCTTTATCTTTTATTATATCCATCCAATGCAATTTTATTCAGCTCTGGTTTGTGATTCCATGATCATGTCTGATTAATCTGCTAGTTAAGTTAGGGCTTTTCAAAGGTTGATGAAGAGTTTGTAGAATCGCTAAACCTGTTAGGAATACCTTTTGGTTCTTCATCTCTGCTTGCTTTAAAACCGATTTCTTAGACACATCATCTGGATATCCGAAAATCATAGGTTGTTTAATAAATGTGAGAAAATTATTGATAACGTGAACCAGTATTAGATGAGCAAAAGGCCTTCGTGCAAAGAGATTTGGCTGAGGAGTTTTGTGAACAATTGAATTTGATCATTGCTGCATGTTTAAGTTGTTAGAGTTTGCAAAGAGATTTGAACTCTGTGATTTAGACATTGATAACTTCTGCAATGAGAATTGATTAGTTATACCTTTGTGTTTTATGTTCAAGACAGTTTTAATTCATTCCTGATTTGCATGCATTCTACATTCTCGGATTCAACCTGTAAATTGACCTGACTTAGCGCTTCTAGTATTCTGAATCTAGATCAACCAAAATTCGTTTTCTCTCATTGTTTTAGCTACTTTGCATTACATTCATTATGTACTGCTTAGCTTAATCTGAATCTATAAATCAGGTCTTCGTGCAAAGAGATTTGGCTGAGGAGTTTTGTGAACAATTGAACTTGATCATTGCTGCATGTTTAAGTTGTTAGAGTTTGCAAAGAGATTTGAACTCTGTGATTTAGACATTGATAACTTCTGCAATGAGAATTGATTAGTTATACCTTTGTGTTTTATGTTCAAGATGGTTTTAATTCATTCCTGATTTGCATGCATTCTACATTCTCGGATTCAACCTGCAAATTGACCTGACTTAGCGCTTCTAGTATTCTGAATCTAGATCAACCAAAAATCGTTTTCTCTCATTGTTTTAGCTACTTTGCATTACATTCATTATGTACTGCTTAGCTTAATCTGAATCTATAAATTGTTAGTGTAGTAAGCTCGCTTCCTTGGGATTCGATAACCTTTTATGCTACAATTGATTTGTTGTGCACTTGCAGTAGTTAATTAATTGGATAAAACCTGAGCCCTATCATAGTTTTCTCTATGTCACTGCAATTCGTCCAGATATATGTCTCAGTGTTGGAATGTGTGCTAGATATCAAGATTCGCCACGTCTCTCAACAATGAATGCTGTTAAACGAATCATTAAATATATCAAAGGTACGCTTGATCTTGGTATATACTATTCGAAGAACACTAATGAATATCTTGCAGGATTTTGTGATGCTGATTGGGCTGGCTGTCTTGATGATCAAAAGAGAACATCTGGAGGATATTGCTTTTTAGGAAACAACATGATCTCATGGCACAGTAAGAAGCAGAACCGTGTGTCATTGTCTACAGCAGAAGCTGAGTATATTGCCATGGGAAGTTACTACAAACAACTGCTCTGGATGAAACAGATGCTCGTGGACTGTGGTATGTACTCAGATTCTATGTTAGTTCATTGTGAGAGTAAAATTTCTATAGACATATCAAAGAACAATACATGTTGATATTAAACATCATTTTGTGAGGGAATTAGTTAAGGAAAAACTTGTAGTTATCAAACATGTTGCATCTGAAAATCAGCTGGCGGATATCATTACCAAAGAACTTGACCCTAATACCTTTTTGTTTCTCAGAAAGGCATTAGGTGTGTGTGAACATTAATTTGCACTGTCTCTGGGGGAGTTAGAAGTAGTAGTCTTTGGAATGCATTATGTTTTTCTTTAGTCAAAACTCATGTAGGCAAGTCGGTTCATTACGTATTACAATTATTTCTCTAAAAGCAGGTTATCTATGTATGTCTCAGGAGAAAAACACTCAAGATAGAGCCTATAATAGACCCATCTTATGGATTTATTTTCTTGATCACTGTTTGGATGAGATAGTCTAGGAAGAAGGGCCTCTTAAAAAAAAAAACTATTATTGAATTTTGCTGTGAAATGATTGACATCCAATTTGGGATTGATTGCTGTCATAATCTTTACTAATATTGGCTTTAGTCTTGATCACACTTTCATAAAACCTTTGTTTGTCGAACCTACACACCTTTCTCATAGGATATGATCTCTTACAGTCTCACAGTATGTGAAAGCAACTCAGATGGGTGATGCTGTATTCAATAATTTTCTAAGTGTGTGTAGATAATGACTCGAGTGGTGCATATAAGCTTCAACATATATTTTTAAAAAAAATGAAATCAGCCTCTCCGCATCTAGATTATGTACATTGGACCACCTTCTGTAAAAGAGATCACTATTGTATCAGTGAACTGATCAAGTGTGTGAAAGTATCTCAGCAGGGATGTCTCGACAGTTGAGCCTGTGTGCATTTAAAATTTTCTGTGATTGGTTTCTTCTAAGTCCTTAGCTACTATTTTCCTGTGAATGTCTCCCCTTGATAGAACAGAAAGGATCAGGTGTTGTTGAGTATTGGTTAGATGCAATGATGTCCCTTTCAAAAATGCATTGTGTCTACATCACCACGTGGGATTTTTACTAATTGTCTTTCAAAATTGTCTTCTGCAACACTAGAGTTGTGTGTTTTATACATGTTTGAGTGTTCGTGTAGTGTGTCTCTGGACTGTGTTTTGGCTAACCAAGCCCATTTGTTATATTCTGTGTGAACTAACAAAGCCATTTTCACATCTTTATTGGCTTAACTGTGCTCTTTTGCGCTTGAGTAAGTTTCAGTTTTAGGGTTACCGCTCTTATATACGGGTGAGACTGTTTGTGTGCCACAGCTTAACTTCTTTTGTCTCAGAAAAAACCCTAACCAAATTCCACTCCTCTCTCACTCTTGCAATCACGATGCTCCCTGCTCGTCACACACGATCACAAGCTCGTCAGGCTCTCGTTGACTCAGCAGGCACCAACCTCTCCATCCCGGATGATAACGAGACCCTAGCCGACGCCATTCTCAGACTCTGCAATCCGAATCACCGATCCATGAAAGCTCCGATGATTGTTCACGATCTGGAAGATGATCAACTCGAGCTGCATCGGAAACCATTTTTGGCTGAATCTAGCTCAGACCGACGTTCTGGTGACACATCATATGCAACTTCAACGAAACCCACAGATCCATTGGAGGATGAGGAACAAGTAGACTCTCGTGTCCCTCCAGTTAATTAGGTTCTCGAACTGGAACCTCACTATACTGCAAAACGTGACGCATTACTCAACTGGCACAGGATGAACAAGTTCCTAGATCGTCCTCGGCAAATCCCATGTGGTGATTTCTCGTCTTAGGCTGCAGCTGTCAGGTATCAGTCGTTTGATCTTTTTTCCTTCCACAGGGGTGCGTACTTTCCTCTCGACGATCCGAAACTCGATCTGGAGAAGCAAATCCTTGTTCGAACCAGGATGATGTACACGGTTCTCGATGTTGAGCATTACTGCCCTAAAGTTGTTAAAGAATTCTACGCTAATCTCAGTGATATAGAAACTCGCTGCGGTTCAAAGTACGTGTTCATTCGGGGGCTGATGTTCTAGTTCTCACCTGCGCTCATAAATCGGATGTTCATGCTCCTAGAGAATAGTCCTGAAGGTGACTGGACCAATGCAGACCTCACCAATGTAATTGGAGCACACATGGAGACTCAACGTTTTTGCTGGGAGGGACTTCGTTTATGTCATATGTCTAAACGGTGTGGAGTCCTGTACCGCTTATGCTGCCGAAACTGGATGCCAACTACATACAAGACCACAATTGTGAAAGACAGGCTTTGGTTCATCTATGCTCTTTTGATGAACAAAGAGTTCAACTTCGGGAAGCTAGTCTATGATCAGATCATTGCTATTTCCAAACATTCAGCTCCAGTTGATGGAGTGCTCCCGTTCCCAAACCTCATTTATCAGTTGCTCACCTTTCAGAGGCTTGTTCCGGTACAACGTGATGATGGCCCATTGGTTGGGTATCCAATGAAAATCACTATGGGTCCTAAGGCGGGACGAGGATCTGGTCGTGTGAAACCTGTGTGGGCACCAACTTTAGCAGCTGATCTCTCTGAGCTGTCCAAGTTCAAACATAAGATTCAGCAACATGTGAAAGGTTTGTGTATTCTTAGCCCATTTTGTCTATCTTATCTTATGACTTAACGTTGTGTTTTTGTCGTGAATGTGCACTCAAGCAGGGGGAGATTATGGCTTTGATCCTAAGTTAGATTTAGCTCGAAAGGCGAGTGTCCAAAGTGAATCTGACTCAGAGAGTGGAGACGAGGAGGAAGAATCGAATGATGGTCTCGGAGGGAGGTATGAGTATAAAGTGGATGACTGATATAAGCTTAATTTAAAAGTTTTTTTGTAATGTGTGTTCTTACGAACAACACTTAAACTCTGTTTTCAGCTTTTATCCTTTGATTTGTAGATTCTTTATCATAGTCCAAAACCACAAAGTCTTTAGGAATCAAGCAGCCTTCATTCTTGATGGGAACATCTTCTAAAACACCTATTGAGGACCGTGTTGATCGATCAGCTAGGAGAAGAGAGATCATAACTGGCTTGAAATTAATCATTCCAAGTCTAGCAGCAACAGAAGAAGGCCTCAAATTTATACTTGATCATATATCACAAAGAGAATGAGGACACCTTTCTGTTGAGATTGAGCAATCTAGTACAAAGTTTCCTGGATCAGGTAGCTTCTCTGGAATCCTTCTCTGAATCATAGCACTGACTTGTTCAGAGATCATCACCTTCTTCTTCTTCTTCTTTGGAACTTTTCTCAAGAGAACTGCACTAATGTCTTTGGTAAGAAATGCTCCTTCCTCTGGACTTATACCATTCACAACTATTCTCTTGACATATCTTCTTAGTGCAGGTGAAAGCTTGGCTGCATCAACTAGGGGCATCTCAACGATCAGCTTACCTATCATTGCCTTGCATCTAGCTTCTGCTATCTCCTGTTTAGACTTCCTAGGACCTCTTGGGTAAGGAATCTTAGGCTGGTAGACATGTTTTGTTGTAGATTGAAGTTGATGTTTGGTTTCCAGAACGTTGCCCAATTTTTGCATGTCACTGTCCAGTTTTTGCAGTTTTCGAATAGGGTGTCGATCGACACCACATGGGTGTCGCTCGACACCAGGACCTTGTGTCGATGTTCTGCCTCGATTCGTGTCGACCCTGGTCGATAACCCTTCGTTAGAACTCGAAGAGCATAAAATTTGTACTAGTGTCGATCGACACCTCTCCGGAGTGTCGATCGACACTAGTTTGATGAAAACTTAGTTTTGCCTTTGAATTCCCCAAAGTCAGTAACCACTGATATCTCCATTATTTATACTATCTTATCTTACATTCATCACTAGTTTTAGCTTTTAACATGCATATTTTACTTCTTCTTGTCCTTTTTGCATACATTTAGGAGTTAGTGTAGTTTTAGGAGCTGCATTGCATTTTTCATGCATTTGGAGTTCTATTCTGGTACTAGAAGGAGTGTGGAGGCCATGTAGTGCAATGGATGTGAGCTGGGAATGAAGCAAGAAGAAGGACAAAGGCGGATAGGCCAATATCGATGACAATATCGACATCATCTAATCGATACAAAGCTGATCGATGCGAGTATCGATAACTTCAACATCGATACAGTGAAGGCATGGTGTGAAGGAAACATATCGACTAAGGGAAACCTCGATGCAACAGAAGGAAGCCCAAACCGAGCAGTGTATCAACGTCCAAAACCGATACATAGAGATAGGACAAAACCGAGTTGATGTATCGACTTGTTTTCCCGATGAGCCTTAACTAAAGGGCGATTGAATCGGCTTCACACCAAGGAGAGTCAAACCGATACAACCTTGAAGCCTTCTGTATCGACCAAGGTACATTGATACAACCTAGAAGAAGTGATGGTATCGACGTATCTTTGGCATACATTTATGGTCCATCCGAGATAGCATTGTTTGAATGGCTTTGAAGCATCACTAGTTAGGTTCTGATCAATTAGATCTTAAACATTTGTGGATTGTTTAAGATCAAACTGTTAAATATCTGTTTGTTACTGATTTGCAAATTGCTCTTCTTCTTATAGGTATATGAACTTGAGGTCTAGTGGCAATCAAAACCTGATGGATTATCAACACAACATTCTGCAGGTGGAAAGAGCATTAAGAGCAACAAGGGAAAGAGAGAGACTGCAAAGGTTTCATCAGTTCAGCATGGAGCATGGCATAGATGATCAGTGCTTTCAAGGACCACCAGGACCATAAGGTGTTCAAGGAGTTGCTGGTGTTCAGGGATAGCAAGGAGTCCAAGGTGAGCAGGGTCAGAGAGGACCATCATATCGAGCACGCCCAATCAGACCCATTGGAGCAGGAGATGCACCCAATGCTTACAACAACAGAACAGGAATCATCCCTCCAGCTGTTCAGAACAACAACTTTGAGATCAAGTCTGGTCTGATCTCCATGGTCCAAGGAAGCGAGTTCCATGGCTTACCTTTTGAAGACCCTTTGGAGCACTTGGAAAACTTTGATAGGCTCTGCTCTCTCACCAAGATCAATGGACTCAGTGGAGATGGTTTCAAGTTGAGGCTGTTCCCATTCTCTCTTGGCGACAAAGCTCATCAATGGGAGAAGAATATACCTCTGGGCAGCATCACAAGTATGCTCCTCCTCGTTTCTCTTAAGGTTAAGCAAGTTTATCAAACATCAATGATGCTGAAGTGAGAGGACTGCTGCAATAACTCCTTCAAGGCCAACAAGCTAACAATGAAAAGATCACAAAGAAGTTGGTTGAGGTTTACAACAGAATGGACACTCTTCATATGGAGTTGTCAAACAAGTTTAATGGGTTGGCTTCAAGAGTGAAGACATTAGAGAACAACAAGGGCATAGCTGGTCCCAAACCTTCCTGGAAACCTTCCTGGAAAACCAGAAGCTAATCCTAAGGAGTTTTGCAACGCCATAGTCACTGAAGAAGAGACCTTCTCAGATAAAGAGGAAGCTGTCATTGGAGACATTGCTAAATGAGGACATTGAACTTCAGAGTGGGGGAGAGGAGTTTTTAACAGCTGACACCAACAAAGAGGATACAAAAGAAAAATCCCTTGAAGCAGCAGCCACTAAGGAAGAGGACAAGAGTAGGCTACTTGAGGAGGTTCAGGCTCCGAAACACACAGGAATCCATGATCATTCTCCTTACAAGCCAGCTCTCCCCTTACCTGGAAGGTTTAAGAAACAAAATATGTATACCAACCAG
The DNA here is from genome assembly GCA_911865555.2 of Thlaspi arvense. Taxonomy (NCBI): domain Eukaryota; kingdom Viridiplantae; phylum Streptophyta; class Magnoliopsida; order Brassicales; family Brassicaceae; genus Thlaspi; species Thlaspi arvense. The sequence goes on from OU466860.2 coordinate 23,048,972, forward strand.
ATGAAGCTTAGAGGTCTTGATGTTAAGAAAGAGCTGAAAGAAGCCATTGCCAAGACTAAGGCATTTAACATCAAGAATCTTGGAGAACCTGGATACTTCACTCTCCCTTGTGAACTCAAAGGACAAACATTCAAGAGCTGTCTTTGTGACCTTGGAGCATGTATCAACCTTCTCCAATCCTCTATTGCTAAGGCGCTTGGCTACACTCAACTTAAGGAGAGTAATGTGTCTCTAACCATAGCTGATGGCACAGTACATGCACTACTTCGAGCTCTTAAAGATGTGCCAATGATGATTGAAGGAGTGATCATCCCAACCGATTTATTGGTAATAGATGTTGACGGGAAGATCATGAATGCCATCATTCTAGAGAGAACAATCTTAGCTTCAGCTGGAATTTTACCAGATCATATCGAGCTACATATCGAGCTGCAAGCTCGATATTGGACAGCCAAGTATGATCATCGGACTACATATCAATATGAGGGACGTCGATACAGAAGGTGTCAAGCAAAATCAATGTGCATGCATATCGACCGGACCAAGTTGATATGATCAATATTGATCACAATATCGACTTGGGTGGTCGATTTTGCACCCGAGGTAAGTATTCTTCATTTCAAATATTTTCCCTCTTTGGTGAAACTAAATCAAGGAGTTTAAATTTGATTCCTTCCCCTTCCCAAGCATGAGTGGGCCCTCTCTTAGGCTACTTTGTCCCCTTGCTCCCCACAAAAACATTCCCCCAAAACTCTGTTTTAAAAAGCACACCCTTCTGTCTCTCTCTCACCTTCATTTTTCTTGTTTACAACCACAAAATTTTGAAATCTTTAGTGTCTTAAGTGTCTAAGAGGGCCAAACCACTCAAGGTAATGTCTCCCAGCTCTTTAAATGTTTATAATTTGCCTTTAGCACTTAAGAACTTTGTTATTTGATATGGTTGCTTGCTTGATTTATGATTACTGCCTCTCATTTAGTTTATTTCTTTTGCATGCCGAATAATTTTTTTTTCCATTTGAAGCATATAGATTAATAAATACCTGCTAGTCAAATTCAATTATTTTCCTTTGCATTAAGTATTTTAGTCCATTTGTTTAGTTTCACCATGTTAGGATTCATGATTGTCAATTAGATGATAATTTTTTCTTAATGAATCATTTGCATGCATTGCCTATTTAGCTGCTTCACAACTGATAGAGGTTTGCTTTTCAGTAAATAAACTCCTCCTTTTGTGATTTTTAGCAACATTAAGCTTTATGTTTCATTGCTTACATGGTTCTGATTTTTCTTTTGAGAATATGTTTTACGTACCATGGGAAGAACAACAAAGGTGGAGAAAACAAAGAGGTTGAGAGGCAAGAGAAAGGAAAGGGCAAAGCAAAAGAAATTGGGAGTCCAAGCACCAAATCTCAAGGCAAATAGAGGGCTGATGTTGGCGTTAGTGAGCAAGCTCCTCAACAGAAGAAGGGCACAACCCCAGCTCAAAGGCAACTCTTTGACAAGCTGCAAAAGGTGGATGTGAAGCCAACTAGATACCCCCATGTGCCATCTCTAAAGGCCTTGGGAATCTATGAAGACTGCTCTTCTACGCTTGAGACAATGGAGTTCACAAAGCTGGTGGGAACTCCTTATTCAGCCAACAAGAACCAAGTCCTTCATTTCTTTGCAAATTTTAGAGTGACATTCTATGAGCCACGAGAGGATGCTCCTGAAGAAGATGGTGATGGCTTCATCACTTTCAGAGTTACCAAGAAGAATTATAGGATGTCCTTCTCAGCAATTGAAGATGCCTTTGGATTCTCCTATGGAAGGGCTAGTTGGTTTATAACCAATGATGACAAGGAGCCAAAGTTGTATTGTGCTGGCCTTATTACTCAACTGATGTAAGCTGCAGGAGTTGAAAGTGGACCAGAAACAGTCAAGAAAAAATGGGTGATAAGTTCATCTACAATTTCATTCAAGAAGATGGATTTGCTGCAAAGATTCTACTCCCTGATGCATCTCACATCCTTCTCCAACCCCAACAGCTTTGCTTTTCAAATCCCTCAGCACCTTCTCTACCAAGCTGGCGCTCCATCCTCTTACATTCACCAAGGCGCCAACACTCCTCTTCCTCAAGGAGACTATCCCCTTGTGGTCTTTGAAGGAGGGCAAATGGGAGAAGGAATTCAAGAAGAAGAAGAATCAGATGCTCCAAGTTACAACAGTGAGAGTACCACTTCCAGCCCATGATGTCTCACACCAAGGAGGGCCCTTGAAGAAGGTCCATGAACACAATAACCTCTTGCTAAGATGGAACAAATGGCAAGACAAAACCATCAAGAAGTTGGTGAATGGCATGAAGAGCATGAAGGCTCAAATCAAGGACTGAAAGAGGAAGTCTAGTGGAGCCTCTACTTCTGCTCATCAACAAGAGCAAGAAGCTGAAATCGAAGGAGTGGCTAGAGCTCGTATTAGAAGGCGCTCTTTTGCTCGTTATGAGGAAGTGAGAGCTTTGGTGCACCAAGAGCTTCATGTGAAGAAGCGCCAAGGAGGATGAGACAAAAAAAGAGGGAGCAGTTAATAAGGAGCCACAACATTGACCTCATGGAGGACCTTTCAGGAGCCTCCTACACCTCACACACCACTTTCTAAGGTACCAAAAACTCCTCCATTATATACGATTGCATTTTTTTTTTGAGTTCATGTAATATATTTATGTTGCTTCTCTCTTGTACTCTTTTATTACTCAAAGGATTGTATAATTTAAGTGTGGGGGAGGGATTTGGGGTTTAACATTGTTTGTTCTTTTCTTAGTTTTTCTCTTTTTATTCATCTTTGAGTCTCATGCATTCATCTAAGTGTATTAAAAAACCAAAAAATCAAAAATTTAAAAAATTTTGCATCTTTTGCAAACCAAAAAGAAAAGCATGTAGTTGCATTCATTTGTTTAGGATTGAGTCTAGTATTTTTCATATGGGTTGCATTGCATTTGCATAGGGCATGATGATGATAACTCCTTGTAAAATGCTAAGGGTTTAGGACTGATTTAAATGTCTAAGTGCTTAAATGTTTGATGCATCATAAGAAATTAGAAACTAAGGCTGAACCATGCTCTTGAATGCTAAATTTGATCCTCTAATCTCATGATGAAATCGCTTGCGCTTTGAAAATCATCCCTATTTAATATAACCATTGATCTGAATTGTTAATTATCATGTTCTTGCATTGAAAATTGATTTCATGGATTACCCATATACATATTTAGACTTTCTTTCTTCTTTTTTACCTCTCTTGCTAGTCCAAATAGCTGATCCTTGCCATTAAGGGACAGTTACCACACCTTATACATACCTTCCTTTCAAACCTAGACATTATCTTTGTGTGTGAGGCCTAATTTTAAATGAACTAAGCATAAAGTCTTAGGTAGGCACGACAAGGACTGGTTACTATGTAGAACTAGCTCTTCACTTTGAGTTAGACATAGGTTTACGATGGTAGTTATAGGTCTGGGCGGATTTGAGTTTACACTGATCTAAAGGAGAGAGTGAGAGAAGAAAGAAAGTAAATGGGGAAAGGAATGAGAATGGGGAAGCAAGCAAAAACTAAGCATGTGTGGAACCAAATAAGCTCAAAAAGGGTGGCCATTATGAAGATGGGTTCTGTAGCATCCGTATCCGAGAGAATTCGGAATGATTGGACCGGACAGGGCATTGTCCGAGGAATGATCGAGCCAAGGGTCGGGTATTGGCTGGGAAATGGAGGTTCAGACTATGGTCGGGGGTTGACCGAGGAAATAGTCGGATGGGTGGCTGGATAGCCGAGCCGGATGGACCGTATCCGAGGGAAACAAGGTCCAGTCCGTGGGAAATGGGATTTATCCTGGTGCAGTGGGATTTATCCGAGAGTCTGGGAGGTTAGTCCGAGTGTCAGTGGACTGTCTCCGAGGGAAAAAGGAAAAACCTCCGAGAGAAATAGAGGATTAGCCGGAGTGGGACAAGTTGTCCAAGAGAAAAAGGAATATCCAGGTGAAAAATAGAAAACACCTCGGATAAAGGCGGTTTATCCGAGTGGGAAGGGATTTGGGCCGTGGGCCAAGTATTAGGTCGGCTATTTTGTGGTTTATCGAGTGGGTGGTCAAGCCGGTACAGGGAATAGCCGAGAGAATAGAATCGGATCGGGATAAAACCTACTAGGGTTTTGCGAGTATATAAGCGATTTCATGTGTTTATTCGAGAGCAATAAAGCAAAGAAAGAGAATAGTCGAGAGAAAACCCTAAGAAAAACAGTTTATCCCGAGGACATCCGAGAGAGATCAGATTATCGCCGAGCAGATCCGACGATCGCCGAGATAAACTAGTAAGCGATCGGATATTTCCCTAAGTGTTGAGTTTTCATCGGCTAACCTCGAGCTAATAGCCTTGTTTTGTGGGGTTTTCGAGGGTAAACAGAGTTTGGCTCGGAGAAAAGTGAACGGATCGAGAGATAGCCGAGGGGAAAAGGAGCGGATCGTATGGACAGCCGAGAGATTCTTAATGAGATCGGATATCTTTGTTTTGGTGCGGATTTCATAGGGATTTCTTCTGACCAATCTGTTTCCAGCCTTGTTCAAGGTGAGTGCGTGACTATGGTTGGTGTCTGGAACCGTAGGATTGCTAGGGTTGAATGTTTGCATGTTGATTGTATGATTTTCATGTTATGTGTTTATAACTGATAAGCGATTTCATGTTATGATATATTAAGGTGTTTACCGTGGCATAGATGATGTCTAGCTAACCTCAGGGTAATCCAGATCATGTACTAGCTTAGGGGATGTGGGATTCTAGCTGAAGTAGACATGGGTCTTAAAAAGGGATTGAACTTGGTTGGTTAAGTTAGATGATCATGGCCGTTTGATATTGTTATGTCTATTCCAAATTGATTGTGTTGAATGTTGGATCTGAAAGTATGATTCCGTGTTTGGTACTGACCAGGTGTTACGGGATGACCGTACTCACTAAGTATTTATGAAATACTTATGCCTTTCTTCTTGAGTGTGCAAGTACTAAGCAGTAAGGAGGCGAGACCAGGCGGCAGTGATGGATATGGATGGATCGGAGATTGGGTGTTTTATGATTTAAGACTTGTGTTTAGGGTCTTATGGCTTTGGTGTTTGATCGTTAGGTTGCTAGATGATCAGTTGTAATTGTTAGCGAACCTTGTGCTTTTATTTATGTTGAACCCTGAATCCTTTTTAAGTGTTTCATGAAAGTTAAAGGAATAAGATGAGTTGTTTCATATTCCGCTGTGTATTAATAAGAAAGAATAAGAAATAAGAAAAAGTTTAAAAATATGGCTAAGTATGGAAACATACTGTTAGGATGTAGTGGGACACAGCCGTGGTACGGTTTACCGGGTTGGGTTACCACAACGTGATCTTATATACGATGATACCACCAAACGCGTATTCCTTGGGGGTATCAGAGCGTTTTAACTCTTCTAGGACTGAAATTGGTGACTGCTGTTGTTTGCTTGTTTGGGGTTTATGGGGGTCCGATCCATTCTTCACTGCCAAGGTCTCGCGGTAAGTTGTTGTTTGGTGCTGTGAAACACGTTTTGACTTAGCTTCGGCTAACTGGCATTATTGTACTTGCAGATGGTTGATACCAGAAGAACCGTGAGAAACAATGGGGACAACTAGGCTGATGGGTCTGTTAACTCAGTCAATGGTGATGTTGCTGAGAGGGCAAGGGAAGCCGAGAGGCAGGCAGCTGCGATTGCAAATGAGGCGGCTAGAGTGGCAGCCGAGGCGGCAGCAAGGAATGCTGCGGATGCTGAGAAGGTGGCAAGGAATGCTGCGGGTGCAGCTGGGGTTGCTGCGAATGTAGCACCAGTGGGGTTAGAAGCTGTGCTTGGGATGTTAGCACAGGTACTAGCTAGGCTACCTGCGTTGGCTCCTGCTTCGGCGGTTGCAGCAGCACCACATGTAGTACCACCGGTGGGGTGATAACAAGTTTTTTGCAATGCAATGATGTATCAAAGCTCAAATGCAACACTGAGATGTAGTATAACATGCAAGTGAGTGTCAATCCAACACTTAGGAGCTAGAAAGTGCAATGAGAATGCAAGGATCATGTAAAGCTAAGCAAATGATGAACGGTTTTGTAAAAATCCTAAAAACTAGATGCAACAATCAAATGCAAGGCAAAACTATTTTAAAAATACTAGAAACGGGTTAACTACCATGCGGAACAAACAGAATGATTAAAATGCAAAGCTATGAATTTATAAAAATCGACTAGTGGATCGACCACCGGATCGACCACTAGATCGAGCAACAACGATCGATCTCGTCTAAAATTTCAACAGAAACGAATCTAATGACCAGGATGCGAACAGATAGCAAACGAATGATTAACAGAGATGTAAGAATACTAAGAAAGAGGGTCCAGGGTTGAGATTCATGTTTAAGGGTTTCAAAGGTTCAAGCTTTTTTGAAAACTTTAGATCTACTCACTTTGTGAGATTCTCTAGGCCTTGAAAACAAAACTAGATCCATCCATGGCGTGTGGTATGGACCACTCCTTCATTCTCTCCTCCAGACCCATGGCGTTTGGCGGAAAAAGAGATTGAAGGGCATAAAACTTAGATTTCAAACACACGGCCTAACTAGTCCCCTAAACTACCCTGGCTTTTGGGAAAGGTAGACTAGCCTCTAGGATTCGACTTTCAAGGACCTCTGGATCCTGTCAAGGTAAGAGGTCCCTTTGATCGTAAAGATCTTGGCGTGAGAGTCTCTAAGCCTTATGAACTCGATATCCTAGAAGAGAAAGCCATGAAGAACAAGAAAACACCAAACTTGAAAACCTTATCACCCCTTTGAATCCTCTCAACCCCAAAACCCAAATGGACTACTCGCTACACATAAAGTAAACCGAACAAAGCATAGAAGATGAACTAATAGACATGAAAAATGATTACTTATAACTTAAACGATTCAATATTCAAGAACAAAGCTTCAAGGTCTAACAATGGCGAAATCGCCTTCGAACAGAGAGAAAAACTCAAAAAAGATAAAGTGAAAACGTGTGTGGAAAAGCAAGATCGCCTTCCCAAAATAGACCAAACAGCTGGATGGTCCCCCCCTCGCTAGCAGCTAAAAACGGTTAAAGTGTACTGAGATCGACCTCGAGATCGAGCATCTCGCTTGATCGTCTTCGGACATCGTGACTTCAGCTCGATCTGTGTCTCGATCTTCTTCGGTGGATCGAGTGCTTCGTTCGATCTTAGAGTCGATCTTTGGAGGATCGAGTGGTGGACTCGATACGACTCTCGCTTTGCATAGCGTCATTTACGCTTATACTCCTTGATCCATCGCTTCACTCGATCTTTGTCTCGATCAGTTCCCTTGGATCGGATGAACTACACGATCTTCTGGTCGATCTCATCTAGATCGACCGGCCATGCTCGATCCGCTTCTCAATCTCTGATCCTTAGCAAGCATTCCTGAATTCTCCAAGTTCCCACGAACCTCCCCACGAGCCTCAGCACGTCTACGAATCTTCCAAGACCCTAATGTAGCCGAAAACAACCTCAATGCGATGCAAAATGCAAGAAACATGCATATGCTGGTGCAAGAATACTCTAGGACCTAAAGTGATGCAAACTAGCCTAAAGTGCAATGTAAATGCATGAGAAACTAACTTATATGTATGCAAAATACATGAAATATGCAGCAATATCATGGGGGTTAATGCCGATGTGATTGGGGAGGAAGCGGACCAAGTGGAGAGGGTTCCGAGTTACCTCAAGGTTTTGGATCACATGGTGCTGTTGGGAACCAAGTTCTTTGCTGGAGGTTTTACACTGATTGAGGCAGATGAGTGGAGGATGATACTGGAACGGAATTTTGAGTCTATCAGATGTCCAGAGGGTTACAAGAGAGACATAGCCGTGCACTACTTAGAGGGTGATGCACACACGTGGTGGAAAGGAATTGTTGGAAGGCTGGTGAACGCGAATTGTTCATATGAGACGTTTTCAGCGATGTTCAGGAGTAAGTACTTCCCACAGGAAGCTTACAACGAGTTGGAGAAGGCGTTCTTGTATCTTAGTCAGGGAACTTAAAGTGAGGCAGTATGTGTCTCATGAGTTTGACACGGAAGAGAAGCTGATTCGTAGGTTTATAAGTGGACTGCGAGTTGAGCTAAGGAACGGGTGTGTTGTTCGTGACTTCAGGACCGTGGCTGAGCTTGTGGAGAAGGTGGCATTGTTGGAGTCAGGACAGGAGGAAGCTGCTTCGATGTCAGCTGGGGCTAGTACAGCCGTGACCAAGGCGAGTCACAGCCGTGACCAAGGCGGGTCAGTCTAGTGGACAGAACCGGAAGTTTGGGAAAGGAGTACCGAACAAAGGATCTAGGGGATGCAGCGTGTGCAGCAAGTGTGGTAAGGCTCACGTTGGCGAGTGTAGGCGCGGTGGTAGTGGATGCCACAGGTGCGGAAGCTTAGAACATCGGGTACGAGACTGTCCGGCGGAGGATCAGTGAGTGGTTTGTGTGTCCGACAGTGACGGTAACCCGGGCATTTCAAGCGTCAGTGTCCTAAGGCAGGAGTGGTGGAGCAAGCCGTGGCTCAAGGAAAGAGAGCAGGGGAGGCGCTTGCATCACAGGCCAAGAGGCAGACCATTATGCCGAGGGTGTACACCACGAGTGCAGCAGCAACCGAGGAACCGAGCACTTCTCATCCGATTACTGGTACGTGTGGTACATAGTATTTTCTTAAATTGCTTTTGCATGATGTGTGTTAGTATAGAGTCTTAGCATTCTAGGGAATGAATATGTAGAGATCTTGCTAATGGGTGAGGTTGAGACACATGTTCTGTTTGACTCGGGAACGAGTCATTGTTTTGTTAATCCGGACATAATCGGAAAGGGACAGTTCCGGAAGGAACCCAGTGAGGACTTTGGGTTGGTTCAAGCGGCTGGAGGCCAAGTGATGTTTTCATTAGGAACGGTCAAGAATGTTCCAGTGATGTTTGGCGAAGTGAACATGCCAGCGGATCTAGTGATCTGTCGAGTTAAGTCCTACGATGTCATTTTCGGAATGGACTGGTTAGGCAAGCACAGAGCTCACTTGGATTGGCACCATGGAAGGGTGCGGTTTGAGAGAGACGGAGAGGTCTTGGTTTATCAGGGAGTTAGACCAACCTCAGGAAGATTGGTGGTTTCAGCTATTCAAGCCGAACGGCTGATAGAGAAGGGTTGTGAGGCGTATCTAGCAACGATCACTACCACAGAAGGAGGACCTGATGTAGTCTTGGGCAGTATACCGGTGGTGCAAGAATTTGAGGATGTTTTTCAGGCGTTGGCAGGACTGCCACCAGCTCGTTCAGATCCGTTCACGATTGAACTTGAGCCGGGACAGCTCCATTATCCAAAGCACCATACCGGATGGCACCGGCGGAGATGGCTGAACTGGAGAAACAGCAAACGGAGTTGTTGGACAAAGGGTTCATTAGACCGAGTAGTTCACCGTGGGGAGCACCAGTGTTGTTTGTAAAGAAGAAGGATTGGAGCTTCAGGCTATGCATTGATTACCGCGGATTCAACCGTGTGACCGTGAAGAACAAGTATCCACTTCCTAGGATAGACGAGTTGTTGGACCAAATCAGGGGAGCTACTTGGTTTTCTAAGATCGATTTGGCATCAAGGTACCATCAAATACCCATAGAGGAGATGGACGTGCGTAAGACTTTCTTTATGACAAGGTATGGGCATTATGAGTTTGTGGTCACGCCATTTGGGTTGACAAATGCGCCAGCTGCATTCATGAAGTTGATGAATGGCGTATTCAGGGAGTACCTAGATGAGTTTGTGATCATTTTCATAGACGATATTCTAGTATACTCTAAGGATGAGGAAGATCACATAAGTCATTTGCGGACTGTTCTGGAGAAGTTGCGAGAACAGAAGTTATATGCCAAGCTCAGTAAGTGTAGCTTTTGGCAACGACATATAGGGTTCTTGGGTCACATTGTCTCGGATAAGGGAGTGTCTGTGGACCCAGAGAAGATTCAGGCTATTGCGGATTGGCCTAGGCCAGAGAACGCTACAGAGATAAGGAGTTTTCTCGGATTGGCTGGTTACTACAGGCGGTTTGTCAAAGGTTTTGCAAGCATGGCTCAGCTAATGACAAAGCTGACTGGTAAGGACGTGGAGTATGTCTGGACGGACGAGTGTGAAGAGTGCTTCTCAAAGTTAAAGGAGTTACTCACTAGTGCACCAGTATTGGCGTTACCAGAACCGGGTGGGCCATACGTGGTATACACGGATGCATCCAGGAAAGGACTAGGGTGTGTTCTGATGCAGAATGGTAAGGTGATAGCTTATGCTTCATGGCAGCTACGGAAGCATCAAGGAAACTACCCTACACATGATTTAGAGATGGCGGCTGTGGTATTTGCACTTAAGATATGGAGATCTTACTTGTATGGGGAGAAGGTGCAGATATACACGGACCATAAGAGTTTGAAGTACATCTTTACTCAACCGGATTTGAACTTGAGACAGCGTAGATGGATGGAGTTGGTAGCGGACTATGATTTGGAGATAGCATACCATCCAGGAAAAGCCAACTTGGTGGCGGATGCGTTGAGCAGGAGAAGGGCCAGCGTATCATCAGAACGAAATGTTGGGAGCATTGTGAACATGCTAAGGACATTGCAGCTGAATGCAATAACATAAGGGTTTGAACCGTTGGGGTTGGAAGCTGCGAATACAGCTGACTTGTTGACTAGGATTCGGATTGCTCAGAAGCAGGATAAGAATCTGAACAAAGTGTCACAGAATGATAAGACGGAATATCAGACTTCAAACAATGGGACCATTGTTGTGAATGGACGGGTCTGTGTTCGAGATGTGAAGGATCCCAGCAGCCAGAAGCTTCATGATCTCATTCTTCAGTACATCCTGCAAGTTCGGATTCAGCCTCCTCTGGTTCTCGATTGACGACTTCGACTCATCTTCAAGATGTATCTTGTGCATGCACAACTCTGGAGAGATACCTGAAATGTCATCAAGAGAATAGCCAAGAGCTTTGCGAAAAGTGCGCAGCTTGCTTAGCAGTAAAGTGAGCTCTGCATTGTTTAAGGTAGCACAAACTATGACAAGATATGTAGAGTTAGGTCCTAGAAAAGCATACCTTAGACCTGAAGGAAGCTGTTTGAGTTCGATTTTGGGAGCTTTTTCTTCACTCCAATCACTTAACTTTGCAGCTTTTACAGATGTCCCAACCAGCTCTTGTTTGCAACCAGCTGCATGACCTGCTCATTTGCATCCATCATCTTGACATACCCAGCAGCAATGTTGTCTAGATGCTCTGTTGATTCTGCAGAAACTCTCAATGCCCTCTCCAAAGGGTCTACAGGATGCATCTCTTGGAAGATTTCTTCTGCAAGACTGGTGAGGGAGTCTACATAGAATGTGTTGCCATCTATTGTTGGCCTCTGCATCAACTTGTCCATGTCAAAATACATCACCAAATCGCCCACATTCAGAGCAATTCTCCCTTTCCTGACATCAATGATGGCGCCTGCAGTAGCCAGAAATGGTCTTCCCAATATCAAGGGATCCTTTGGTTCTTCACCATAAGCCAGAACCACAAAGTCTGTGGGAATCACACAGTCTCCCACTTTGACTGGTACATCTTCTAAAATGCCTTCAGGAATCCTTACAGACTTGTCTGCTAGGATAAGAGATATTCTGGTTGGCTGGAAGTCAGTCATACCTAAGCTGACAACAACTGAATGAGGCATCAGGTTGACACTTGACCCTAGATCACATAGTGACCTCTCAAACCTTTCAGAAAAGATTGTGCAATCCAGAACAAAGCTCCCAGGATCAGTCAGCTTCTCTGGTATCTTATTCTTAATCACTGCACTTACTTGTTCTGAAATCAGCATTGTACCTTGCTCCAGCCCCAGATTCTTGGTCATCATCCTTTTCACATATCTCTTTATCACAGGAGTAGTCCTTATGGCATCTATCAAAGGAATCTCCACCACAAGCTTATCCATGATAGCTTTAATCCTAGCATCCTCCAGTTCCTGTTTAGACTTCCTCTGGTTCCTTGGATAAGGCACCTTTGGCTTATAGAACCTTTCTCCTGCACTTTCTGGAGCCTGAGAACTCGGAACTTGCTTCTGTGGTGGGCGCCGATCGACACCAGGGGGTGGGTGTCGATCGACACTGGTTCCTGAGAGTGGTGTCGATCTGGTGTCGGGCAGCTTGTCGACCTCGGTCGATACCCGTTCGCTTCGAGTCGAGGAGTCGCGAATTTCCTCTGGTGTCGATCGACACTGAGGGGTTGGTGTCGATCGACACTCTTCGAAATTTTCAAAATCTTCATCTTCAAACTCCTGCAGCTGCTCGAAACCTTCTGCACTAAAGCCTTTTTTCTGCACGGGTTGCAGATTCTTTCCACTCCTCAGCGTAATGGCGTTAACAGAGTGTCTTGGGTTGGTGTCTGCCCTTCCTGGAAGGAATCCATCCTGTCTTTTCACAGCCCCAGCAGTATGAGCCACTTGAGTATCCAAAGTCTTCACATGAGTGTTCAGAGCTTCGATTTTCCCATTCAAATCTTGATACATGGCGTCAATCTTGCCATTGAAGTCAACTGTAATCTTCTGCTGACCTTCTAGCAACTGGTCAAGCATGGCTTCCATTTTGCTTGAAGCTGATGGTGTTGGTGCAGGCTGATAAGATGAGGAACCATAGTTCCTGTTGAAGTTGCTGTTAAGGCTTCTGGTACTCAGACTTCTGAAACTTAGGCTTGGGAGTGTAGCCAGTAGAACTCTGGTTTCCTGTGAAGTTGTTTCTCTGCATATTCCCACTGAATTCTCTGTTTCCTTGTTGATTGTTGTACCTTTGTCCTTGGAAACCAGCTCCATTGATGTAGTTGACATCTTCTTCTTCAAACTCTTCAGCTGGCTCAAATGTCTCAACCTCAGCAGCAAACTGAACAGACTTCTTCCCCACCAGGAGATTATGCACAGAGTCCAGTTTGGCTTTCATCTCAGCAACAAACTGATTACTTCCTTCCCCCCCCCCCCCAGCGTTTTTCCGTCTCTCAAAATCAGCATTCTTTGTGATGTTGCTGGAAGCTAGGTTCTCTATCAGCTTAATGGCATCAACTGGGACTCTTGTGTTGAAGTTCCCATTTCTTGCTGCATCCAGAGCCATCTGGTATTTCCAATCAACACCTCTGAAGAAGATTCCCAGCAGCTGTACTTCATTAAACCCATGATGTGGGCAGTCCCTTTGGTACAGCTTAAATCTAACCCATGCTGCTTTAAAAGCTTCTGTTGGACCTTGGGAGAATGTGGCGAAATTTCTCCTCAACTCTTCTCACCTTCCATCATCATAGAAGTTGTTGAGGAAAGCAGATTTAGTGTCCTCCCATGTAGTCAAAGAAGCAGGTTCCAGCTGTTTGAGCCAATGTGATGCATCTCCTTCCAAAGAGTGAGGGAAAAGCTTGCAGAATAGGAAGTCATTGGTGACTCCATTGGCTTTAACACTTGAAGGCATGTCTTCAAACTTCTCAATGTGGTCCATTGGGTGTTCATGTGGAAGCCCATGGAAAGGATGCTGACCTACAAGCTGATAGTAACTGGGTTTCAGCTCAAAGTCATTCCTCTGAAAGTCAGGTGGGCGGATTGCAGCTTTATTTGCATAGAACTGATCTGGCCTGTTGTAATCTCCCAGAGTCATCTGTGGATGACGCCCAGCAGCATCTCCAGCAGCTTGCTGTTGTACATTCTGCTCCTCAATTACAACGCCATTGTCGTATATCCTCTGCCCATCCTCATTCCTTCTATTCCCTTCTCTGTCAACTAAATGACCCTTAGCATCTGTCCTCAGAACAAGTGGTCCAACCATTTTAGTCTGCTTTTTGGCTTTCCTGATGGTTCTCTCTAACTTGGCGAGTTTGTCGATGCCTAAAGTCACAAGTTCTTTGTCTTTGTTGCTCCTGGTACTGTGATTATGCATGCACCTGAAACAGACAACAGAAAAGTGAAAAAAGTTAGTAAACAGAAAATAAAAGCGTAGTCAAAATTCTAAAACTAAAGATCTGAAAGCAATAACTAAGTCCCCGGCAACGGCGCCAAAATTTGATTTGCTCAAATTAACCCTTAGAGCTACTCTCTCAAATTAAGAGATCACTGTAGTACTTAGGGATCGAATCCACAAGGACTTAAGGCTATCACTCAACAGATTTTAGATTGAAATGAAGCTAAGCGATAAATGATGAAATGAAAATAAAGTGACAAACGAAAGCAATGATGTCAGGGGCGGATAGTAGGTTCTTAAAATCAGAAGACAAGACGCTAGGTAATGGGAAATTCGCAGGTTGACATAAATCGCAGATTACAGACTGAAAGGAATATTTATTAAAACCGTTATATAACTCGAAACACAAGTGTAAAACAAATCGACTTCCGTCGCAGAGATTAACTATGATCGGATTCCAGAATTCCAAATTCCTTTGCTAATTCTAACAACCTAAACATGCATTATAGATCAGGTTCGATATGTTCACAAAATCACTAATCCAAATTCCTTTGTAACTAGTTATTTTGCTCATCTAAGATAGTTCTGGTGATTAACAATGTTTCCACATTCATTAAACAACCTAAGATCTGATTTCTAGGTGATTAATCTTAAAACCAGTATTTAAGCAATCAAGATGAAGAACCAAATGATTTATCCTTCCAGTTTTGTAGTTCTAACAATTCATTATCAACCTTTGAATAACCCAAAACCTAACTAGCAGATTACTCAGACATATCAAGTGAAACACAAATCATGACTGAATAATATTGCATTAAGAAAATAGAGTAAAAGATGAAGGGGTTCGAAATTCTTCTCTACAGAGTATGGATTTGTCTCCCCAAAAGCTCTCAATCTAATCTCTCTCTTACTCTCAATGATTATCAGAATGGTTGCCTAACAATGGCTTAGAAAACCTAAATAGAAGTCTAAACACGAACTGGGGCAAAATTACAAAAATGGGAAATTTCTCGGCTAAGTTGCAATTTCTTCCAATGAGCTTTTATACTTCCTCGCGACCACGACCGGTGTCGATCGACACCAAATAATGGGTGTCGATCGACACCCTGTTCCTTAATGCCCTCCGACTTGGTCCTTTCAGCATCAACTTCAGTATAGCTCCAAAAGATTCCAGAATCCACAATTATGCTCCATTCGTACCTAGACCTGCAAAGACTCTATATGACTCGAAAAATACCAAAAAGACTCTATAAACAAGACTTATATCATGGTCAAAACCAGCAAAAACCATGATATATCACTGGCGTAGGTCCCAAGCTATCGGTTTTTCGCATGTAAGTCTCGTCCATGTATGGCCTATCTACGCAAGGCTTGAACCGCTGAAGTGGTACACCGGCTTGGATGAAGAGCGGCGTGAGAAACCCTCCAATGTAAGCTGAGCTCGCCTTGCATCTAAGAGCGTAAGCTTTGTACTTCACCAAGGAGGCGGCTAGAATGCACCCGTAGTTGACATCGTTCCCGAGGTCATCCATAAGCGGATCATGGTTCTCCTCTTCGCTGCTGCATAGTATCCCTTTGATCCCTTGGAAGAGGAAACACAGCTCGGTCTTCGTCACCGTGGGAGACACGGCTCGTCCGCTGAAGGTGTTCGCCAACAACTTGAGCGTGTACCTCAGAACGGGATTCCTCACCTTCATGATTTTAGCCGGGTTGGCTTTGTACTCTTCATCACAAAGCACATCCCATATGATGCTGGCGTTCTTGAGAGGCGGAAACTCCACTTGCTTAGCCGCGGCGTTGAGTCCGTAAGCTTGGCAAAGCTCCTCAATGGAAAGGTGATAGGACCGCTTCTTGACCTTGAAGCTGAGATGCCCTTGAGAAGGAGTTGGGAGGCTCGGATTCTCATAGGAGAACTCTAGGGTAGAGGGGAAATCCATCGTCACTTGCGGATATGTTGGACAGTCCATCCTCTTGAACTTGTTGGGTTCCCTCTTCGTGAACAACTCGTTGTTCATCCTCTCTCTGTGCAGCCTCTTCTCTGGTTCTCTTAGGTGCCATTAGTGCCTGAAACACGATTCTCAAACAAAGAGTAAGCAAAAGCGGCGAGAGATCGAGAAAGAGAGTGACAAGAAAGAAAAATCCACAACTAACACCCTAGATTTTTGGGAGATTTATAAAAATTGTATCTAGATAAAGGAAAAGAAAATCTAGAGATAGGATCGAATCTAGAATATTTCCTATTTTCTAGCTACTTCTAAAAAATCGATAAAACCCCTAGCAACTTAAATCGATCAAGCGGTTATAAAAGGAAATATTGAAAAGATTTACTTAAAACTCTTGGAATACCTTGCAAGATCGTTCCTTGACTTTTGGTCAACTAGGCTGAGTCCGCGTGATCGAGACATGTTCTCGATTCAGGGGTCGATTGGATTTAGATCGTGTGATGGATCGAGTCGAGTGATCGATCTGTCTTTGAAGGATTTTCCCGAGAGAAAATAGATCGGTCAATCCATTTTTGGATCGATCGATCTAAAATCCAAGAATTTGCCGAGACATTTTAGATCGGTCAATCTAGATAGGACCAATCGATCCGTGCTCATCTAGATCGACATTGTCACTCGATCTCGTCTAGATCGACTAACTCCTCTCGATTCACTAACTCGATCTAGTAAAGATCGAGTTAGGTTTAGTCGATCTAGCACGCGATCTCTAGTCGATATTCGCCCCTTCTCACTCCTTTTGGATCCAAGATCTTTGCTTGCAATCCCTTATACCTGTTCCTACACACTCAGAAAAATAAAAGCATAAAATTCGAAAAGAAATAAAGTAAAAATATGTACAGGATAGACATGGGAATGCCTACCAAGTGCGCTTTCTTTAACGTCTTTAGCTAGACTTTACTTGGTTTAGGCAGATGGTGGGTCTTGGAGAAGCATTGAGGTGCTCTACTTGTCAAATGCACTCGCCATGTATGGCTTAACCCTGTGTCCGTTCACTGTAAATGCGTTCGCACTCTTTCCCACCAACGTGACAGCTCCATAAGGTAATACTTCCTTGATTTCATATGGACCACTCCATCGTGACTTTAGCTTCCCTGGAAAGAGCTTGAGCCTCGAGTTGTATAGCAGCACCAAACTCCCTTCCTTAAGCTTTTTAGGTACCAGCTTCTTGTCATGAGCAGCCTTGGTACGTTCCTTGTAGATCCTAGCGCTTTCGTAAGCGTCCAGCCTTAGCTCGTCAAGCTCGTGCAACTGGATCAACCACTTCTCCTGAGCCGTCTTCAGATCAGAATTCAACCGCTTCACAGCCCACAACGCCCTATGTTCCAACTCAACAGGAAGGTGACACCCTTTACCGTAGAGAAGAGTGAAAGGAGTGGTACCAATAGTCGTTTTGAAGGCAGTCCGGTACGCCCACAAAGCGTCATCTAACTTCACCGCCTAATCCTTCCGAGTAGTCCCAACTGTTCTCTCGAGTATCGCTTTGATCTGACGGTTAGAGACTTTCACTTGGCCACTCGTTTGAGGATGGTAAGGCGTAGCTACCTTAAACTTCACGCCATATTTCTTTAGCAGATTTTCAAACAGCTTGTTGATGAAATGGCTCCCTCCGTCGCTTATCACCTCCTTGGGGACTCCAAACCTCGGAAAAATAATGCTCTTAAAGAGCTTGATCACCACTTTAGACTCGTTTGTTGGGGAAGCAATGGCCTCAACCCATTTAGAGACATAATCAACAGCTACTAGTATGAACTTGTTGCCGTATGATGAAGGAAACGGCCCCATGAAGTCTATGCCCCACGCGTCAAAGACGTCTACCTCAAATATGGGAACTTGAGGCATCTCATTCCTCTTGGTAATATTCCCTGCTCTTTGACATTCCTCGCAGCTCATCACGAACTCATGGGTTTCTTTGAAGATGGACGGCCACCAGAAGCCGGCTTGTAAGACCTTAGTGGCGGTTTTGAATGAAGCAAAATGCCCTCCATACAAAGAACCGTGGCAATGGAAGATGATATCTCTAGCTTCCTCCTTTGTCACGCATCTTCTGTACAGGCTATCAACGCCTCTCTTGTATAAATAGGGCTCATCCCAATAGTAGTGGCTCACGTCCCTCATGAACTTCTTCCTATGGTAGTTGTCAAGATGCGAAGACTCTTCCCCACACGCCAAGTAGTTCACAATATCCCCGTACCAAGGGAGATCCTCGTCCTTGAAGCTCAGAACGTCCTCAAGCTGCCCCTCTAAGCTCCCACAAGCAGCCGTAGTGATTGCCATGAGTTGTTCTTCGGGGAGAGAATCATCTAAAGGAAGAGACTCATTGACCCTTAACCGAGAGAGATGGTCAGCAACACCGTTCTCTATCCCTTTCTTGTCTTTGATCTCTATGTCAAATTCCTGGAGTAAGAGGATCCATCTCAAAAGCCTCGGCTTAGTGTCCTTCTTGGAATAGATATAACGCAAAGCTGCGTGATCCGTGTAAACAATGGTCTTGGAACCCAAGAGGTAAGCCCTGAACTTCTCAAAGGCGAATACAACCGCCAATAGTTCCTTCTCCGTAGTGGTATACCTCGTTTGCGTGTCATCCAAGGTTCTTGAAGCATAGTAAATCACGTGCAGCTTCTTATCCTTCCTTTGGCCTAGAATGGCTCCCACGGCATAGTCACTAGCATCACACATGATCTCGAAAGGTAGAGTCCAGTCTGGTGCTTGCACTATCGGCGCGGATACTAGGGCCTCCTTGATGGTCATGAAAGCTCGCAAACACTCCTCATTAACGATGAATTCAGCCTCCTTGCACAACAGCCGCGTGAGAGGACGTGCAATCTTAGAGAAATCTCTGATGAAACGCCTGTAGAAGCCGGCATGTCCCAAGAAACTTCTCGCCCCTTTGACGTTAACTGGCGGCTCAAGGCTTGTCATTACTTCAATCTTTGCCTTATCGACCACAATACCCTTCTCTGATATCTTATGGCCAAGCACGATCCCATCCTTCACCATGAAGTGGTATTTTTCCCAATTAAGCACCAAGTTTGTCTCCTCACAATGCTTTAGTACCCTGCAAAGATTCAACAAACATGCAGAAAAGGATGCACCATAGACCGAGAAGTCATCCATAAACACCATAGATCGGAGAAGATTGACATCATACACCGCTGAAATGTAGCCGGTGCATTACACAACCCGAATGGCATCCTTCGATAGGCGAAGGTGCCATAAGGGCATGTAAAGGTCGTCTTCTCCTGATCATTTGGATGAATTGGTATTTGGAAAAATCCACTATATCTATCAAGAAAGCAATAGTAGGGGTGATTAGCAAGTATTTCAAGCATTTAATCAATAAAAGGCAAGGAAAAATGATCCTTTCTAGTAGCAAGATTAAGCTTCCTATAATCAATACACATACGGTGTCCAGTTATAGTCCTAGTAGGTATAAGCTCATCTTTGTCATTCTTAGTGACCGTGATCCCTCCCTTCTTAGGCACCACGTGTACTGGAGAAATCCACGTGCTGTCACTTATGGGATAGATCACGTCAGCCTATAAAAGCTTAAGGATCTCTATTGAAGAGGCGTTCTCATTATCTTAACAACCTCTTTCAAATTTCGATTCAAACGCCTTTGATGTTCTATTGAAGAGGCGTTCTCATTATCCAAGTGAATCCTATGAGTGCAAAGCATTGGTGAAAGGCCCTTGATGTCACTTAGAGAGTACCCAATGGCCTTCCTATACTTTCTCAACTCAGTTAAGAGCGATGGCAACTCATCATCACTCAAGTTTTCATTCACAATCACAGGATAAGTTTCGTTAAGCCCTAAGAAAGCATACCTTAGCCCTTTTGGGAGCCCCTTAAGGTCCACCTTTGGGGTTAACAGCTCGCACCAATCATCCTCGTGGTTATTGCTGTTGCTTTCCTCCTTGGAGCCATCATTAGAACCCGAGACATGGCCCTTGAGGCTGCTTTTTCCAACCGCTATCCCTTCTGAAATCGAGTTGTCAAGTCGATCTTGCTCTCGATGTCGTCTAGATCGAGCAGTTTCACTCGATTCACTCACTCGATTTAATGTGGATCGAGTGAGAGATCGAGACGCTGAGTCGATCTCCGGATTAGACCCCAAACTGATCGGAAGGCCTTTCTCGATCTTGGACTCGATTATTTTCCTGGATCGATCACCCTCCTCGATCTGACTGTCGATTACTGCACCGGATCGAGTTGTGCTCTCGATTGTCTTGTCGATTTGACCCCTGGAGGTACTTGCCCTTGGAAGCCACCACTCGGCTGAAAACCTTTGTTGCAAGGTACGAAAGGCTTTGCTTGCTGAGCAGGGTACACTTGATCCTTACGGTTTGCGACATTGGTGCTACGGTATGAGAGATTGTTGTTCGGGTTGTAGCATTGTGAATATCCTTGAGGTTTGTAGTTGTTTTGACCCGCCACCCAATTGGCTTCTTCTTGGCTCAACTCAAGCTCATCTTGGCTCTCATCCGCTTCACCAACAAAGTGAACATGCTTCTGGTTTGCCAAAACCAACTTGTCAATCTTCTCATGCAAGGATTTCAACTCTTTCTTGTGAGACTCTAGCTCAGAACCTCTCCGTGCACGGTCATAATCCTCAGCATAGTTGCCGTCACTTAATGCTAAGTTCTCAATCAGCTCCATGCCTTCTTCTACCTCTTCACCAAGGAAGTTTTCCTTACTAGCCGTGTTAAGCAACAAGCAAATCTTTGGTGAAGCTCCTCGGTAGATAGTGCTTAGAAGAGTCTCTTCGCTGAAACCATGGTGAGGACATTGGATAGTATAGTCCTTGAACCGTTCTATGGCTGCATTGAAAGTCTCATTGTTCCTTTGCGTGAAGCCGCTGATCTCACTTCTTAGCCTTGCCGTTCTGGTGCTAGAGAAAAAGTTTGAGAGGAAATCCTTCTCACACTCAGCCCAAGATGTAATGGTGCCTTGTGGAAGTGTCTTCTCCCAATGTCTAGCCTTGTCTCTAAGAAAAAATGGAAAGAGACGCAGCTTGAAAGCATCTTCGGATATGCCGTTTATCTTGATCATCCCACATACTTGTTCGAAGTTATGAAGGTGTTCCAAGGGATCTTCCATTGCTAGCCCGTGAAACTTATTGTTTTGCACCATTGACATGAAACCCGGCTTAATCTCGAAGTTGTTGTTCTGTACAGGAGGTGGAGTGATCCCAAACCTATTGTGATGAGTATTGGGAGCATCTCCAGCTCCTATGATCCTTGGGGGTCTAGTCGCGTGTGTGGGGTTTCCATTGCCCCTTCCCACTGCCCCGTGAGCTGGAGGAGGTCTCTCTGGATGCTCGTGCTCAACCATCGCTTCAAAATCAACCAAACCATGCTGAACAATCTCCTCAAAAGCTCTAGCTTGCTCTCGTACTCTTCTTTGCCGTGAATGACCAAGTTGATGAATGTTGTCCAAGGGTTGAAGTAGATTGTTGTCTCCCCTTGAACAAAGATTCATGTACCTGAGAGACACATGTTTGAGAGTAGAGGGATTAGTAACTTTAATGAAGTAAAGGCTTAGTCTTTACTAAAATCCAAATCTCAATGCTTTCTAAACACTCCTAGAATTGCAACGGTGCCATTTGATAACTATATTTTTGCAGCAGTGTATGCAATGATCTATCAAAACTCAGATGCAACACTTAGTTGTAGTAAAGTATGCAAGTGAGTATCAATCCAATCCTAAGAGCTAGAGAGATCAGTGAGAATGCAAGGATCGAGTAAAGCTAGGCAAATGATGAATGATTTTGTGAGATTCCTAAAAACTAGATGCAATGATCAAATGCTAGGAGAAACTATTTTAAAAATATAGAGGCGAACTAGCTACCACGATGTAAAGACAGAAAAATTAAAATGCAAAGCTACGAATTACTAAAATTCGACTAGTGGATCAACCACGAGATCGACCACTAGATCGAGCAAAAATAATCGATCTAAAAAGCAGTTTCAAGCGAACGTAAATCTAACGACCAGGGTACAAGCAAGTAACAAGCGAATGATCAACAAAGACTAAGATATGCTAAAAGAGGGTCTGGGGTTGAGATTCATGTTCAGGGGTTTCAAAGGTTCAAGCTTGGTTTGAAAACTCTAGATCTACTCACTGTGTGAGGTTCTCTAAGCCTTGAAAACAAAACAAGATCCATCCACGGCGTGTGGTATGGATCACTCTCTCATTCTCTCCTCCAGACCCATGCCGTTTGGCGGAAGAAGAGATTGAAAGGAAAGGAAAACAGATTTCAAACACGAGGCTTAACTAGTCCTCTAAACTACCATGGCGTTTGGGAAAGAGTAACTAATCTCTAGGATGCGATTTTCAGAGATCTCTGGATCCTGTCAAGGTAAGAGCTCTCTCTGATCATAAAGATCTTGGCGTGAGACTCTTTAAGCCTTAAGAACTCGACATCCTAGAAGAGAAAGCCTTTAAAAACAAGAAAACACAAAACTTGAAAACCCTTTCGACCCTTTGAATCCTCTCAACCCCAAAACCCAATAAATCTACTCGCGACTCATAAAATGAACCGTACGAAATGCAATAAGCATTGAACTCAACATGAAAGGCAATTTATTTAACTTAAACGATCCAATATTCAAAAGCGAAAACAAGAAAAAGCTCGAGGCTCAACAATGGCGAATCGCCTAAAACGAGAGAGAAGATAGAAAAAGTAGTCGACAAAACGTGATAAGGAAATGGATCGTTGGTTTTTGCCTGAAATGGCCAAACCGCAAATGGTCTCCCCCTTCGCTACGGTCCAAAAACAGGCTGGACGGATAAGGCTGGTCTGGGATCGATCACAAAGCTCGATCTGGCAATCGATCATGACCTGAATCGAGTGGCGCTTGGTCGATCCTCGAGTCGATCTTGTGCTGATCGGGTTGGAAGCTTGATCCGGTCCTTGATCTGCATGGCGTCGTCTACGTCTGTACTCCAAATTGATCTCCATGCTCGATCTTCTGGTCGATCCCATCTAGATCGACCTGCCATGCTTGATCTGCTGCTCGATCTCAGGTCTTTAGCGTGCAATCCTGATTTCTCCAAGTGTCCATAAGCCTCTCCACGAACCTCAGCACGTCCACGAATCTTCCATAGCTCCAAAGTAACGGAAAGCAACCTGATTGTGATGCAAAATGCACGAAACATGCGAATGCTGGTGCAAAGACACTCTAGGACCTAAAGTGATGCAAACTAACCTAATATGCAATGTAAATGCATGAGAAACTAAACTATATGTATGCAAAATGCATGGAATATGCAGTTATATCACACCATCGTGCTGCAGAAGATGGGTATTCTGGATGAGGTTCTAGAGACTCTCGAGAGGATCAGGATGGGCACTATGCCATTCCAGCAGTACGATGGGTACCCAGACTTCATTCGCCAGCTCGTCTCCACTACATGCGCAGGAAGGCACACTGACTTTCCTGATCCACATGATTCGTTACAGGATCAGTCTGATGGAGCTTTGCGGGATTTATGGTTTCTCTGACCACCCTACAGGCGTTCTCCTTCCTTCACAGTGAACCCACATGCAGACATTCTGGTCCATGTTCGGGAATGTAGTCTATGACAGCAAGACAAGCATGCAGATGGACGTTTAACATCCAGTTATGAGGTACATTCTGCGCCTTCTTGGCAACACTATCTTGTGTATGTCCGCACCGAGCAAGACGCGTGTTAGTGAGCTGGTTCTTCTCTACTATGGCTTTGCTGATATGTTAGCTGAGGAGATACCCACGGAGAGCATGAACCGCGCCAACTTTGGAGCTATTTTCGCTGAGCATTTGGTCTCCTTGAAGACCAAGCCATTCATCTGTCTGGGGGAGAAGACTGAGAGTGTGGGCAGCCTCCTGACACCTATCTTCCAGCACTTCCAGATCGATGTATCACCTTGCAGCATTCGCACTGACAGATTTCTCATGGATTTGCAGCATCTGCGGAATGCTACTTGGCTCAAGATGAGAGTTGTCTGGACATTTCTCATGGATTAGCAGCATGAGCGCGCTTACTACATACGCCAGCTGCGCTTCCTACTAGATCCGAGTCTGCTGAGTCCTCTCCCTCTGCGTCCAGCTTTAGCTGACTGCTGGCGCTTCCACTGCTGCTACTGCTGGACCAACGAGGCGCCAGACCACAGCTTACAGACGCCCTCCGCGACCACATACACCAATGGACATGGCTACTTTTCAGAAGTATGTCATTGACAGCATCTAGAGACTCTGGGATGCTGTTGCTACACTTAGCAAATGTGGTTGTGTCCGCCCACACTACACTACTGAGCCTTGCAAGGATGAGGATTAGTGGCTCTACTATCTAATTACTTGTTTCTGTTTCTCTTTTCTTTTATTTTCTCTTGAGTCATTTTTATGTTTTCTTTGAGTCAGTTGTCAGTTACTTTGATGATATTTTGTGAGATTGTTGAACCAGGTTTCTATTGCCATGTTTGGATGTTATTAAATGAGTGTTTGAGTGCGATAATAGTCTGACTTTAGAGTACACATGATAACATAACGTTTATACACATCTGACTTGTCGATTTTGGAGTATCAGACGTGGTGACTCTCGTCACCAAGCTGGTGGCGCTCGTCACCCGTCACTTCGCGAAGTACCACTTTTACAACTTGGTTTTACAAGTTCTCATGCTTCATTTTGACAAACTCTTGGCTTAATAACACTGGGGACAGTGTTGTTGAAATCTGGGGGAGGTGGTTACTGACTTTGTGTGCTTTGTGTCATGCTTATAGAGTCTTAAAGTTGAGTCTAAAACCTGTTTTTTTATAGAGTCAAAATTTTGAAACTGTCAGTTTTTCTTGGAACTAACCAAAGAACATTTATGCCTATAAGAACCATTGCCACAGTAGCTGATTCCAAGTCTTACTAAGTTGAAAGTCAAAGGTAGATCAGTCTAGCAAAGAAGGTTTAGGTTCTTAGAATATCTGTAAAATTTGTTGCTAGCTCCACCTTAATGAACTTTAAACTTTTTGTCCTGGGGCTTGATTCTCATTGATCTTGATTCTCTCTTTCAACACTGATAAGTATGTTTAAATGCAGTCTCTCTTTGATCTTCCCTGATATAGCTTTGAGAGTTTAAGTCCATAGAATGGTGCATTTATGACCCTGTCTCCTTACAAGGAACAACAGTAATGAACACTCCCAAGAACCTGTCTCCTCACAAGGAACAAAAGTATTGAGTAGCACCATATCTTAGACTGTAAAAAAAATGAGAGAAGAGTTGAAAGATCGGAAAAAAAAATTAGAAAAAAAAAGGAAGAGAAAATAGGAGAGCTGTGTTGAGATTGCTTTGTTCAGTTGTTTAGGAAGGGAAAATAATCTATAAGTGATTGAGATGATAAAACCTTGATGATACATCACACTTAGATCGATATAAGGAGTTAGCAGCAGATATTTCGGATTTCTTGAAGGGGTTTGGATTGGATTTGAGAGATTTGCTAAGCTTGTGATGATTTGACTGAAATTTGATCTCGTGTTGACTATGTGGTATGTGGATTCGAAAGTGTTAACTAAATTGTGGTGTTCCTGATGTTTAGCTGATTGTTTCTTGTTTTCAAACCTCCACCCTGTTCTCTGTCTGATGTTTGCTTGAGGGCAAGCAAAAGCTAAGTCTGGGGGAGTTGATATATCATGGTATTTATGGTTTTTAACCATGATATAAGTCTTTTTTATTGACTCTTTTTGGTCTTTTTAGAGTCCTAGTAAAGTCTTTGCAGGTTATAGCATGTCTGGAGCATAATTGCAGATATTGAACCTTTTTGGAGCATTGGAAGATGAAGCCACGAATTGTGCAACTCGGAAGAAAAGTATGGATTTGGGTGATGCTCGTCACCACCTATGGTGACGCTCGTCACCCGTAAAGGAAGGCTCGTGGCTGTTTTATTAAAAGATTAAAGATTATTTGCAGAATTAGTTCAGAAGTTTCAGTATTTGCAAGAACACCCTAGATCGTGTTTTAGCTTGTATATATTAGGTTTTCAGCCATTGTTGGCTGGGATCTTAGTTTTTGAGAACTCAGAGAGCGTTAGAGAGGATTTTATTCAGAGCTTTTGGGGAGACAGATCATGTACTCTTTTTGGAGAAGATTTCGAACCCCTATTGTCTTATATTATATTCTCTTAATGCAATTTTATTCAGTTTTGTTTTGTGATTCCATGATCATGGCTGAGTAATTTGCTAGTCAAGCTTGGACTTTTCAAAGATTGATGAAGAGTTTATAGAATTTTTATCTGTTAGGAACATCTTTTAGTTCTTCATCTCTGCTTGCTTGAAAATCGATTTCTTAGACACATCATCTAGAAATCCGAAAAATCATAGGTTGTTTAATAGATGTGAGAGCATTATTGATAACCTGATCTAGCATTAGATGAGCAAAATAACTTAGTGCAAAGAGATTTGGCTTAGGAGTTTTGTGTACAGTTGAACTTGATCATTACTGCATGTTTAGATTGTTAGGGTTTGCAAAGAGATTTGAAACTCTATGATTTAGACATAGTTAACTTCTGCAATGAGAATTGATTAGTTATATATTTGCGATTCATGTTCAAGACGGTTCTTAATCATTCCTGATTTCATGCATTCTACATTCTACATTCTCGGATTCAACCTTCTAACTGTCCTGACTAAGCGCTTTTAGTCTCCTGAAACATAGCTCAACAAACAAATTTCGCCTGCTATATTTTATTTTGTTATTTTGCATTAAATACACTATCTATTGCTTAGCTTAATCTGAATCTGAAATCGCTAGATTAGTCTACATACTCCTTTGGTATTCGATAGCCCTTATACTACGACTGCTTTGCTGTGCACTTGCAGTAGTTTTTATTTGGGTTCAACCTGAGCCCTATCAATAATTAGCTAATATTTCTAGCATTTGGTCTTTGAAAGGCAAAGTGAAGTTGATTTTCCTAGATGAAGCATTCAGTCTTCTATAGTCTATGCACATCCCATGAGCATTTATCATTCTAGTGGAGATTAGCTCATCATTTTCGTTTAGTACCACTGTGATTCCTTCTTTCTTAGGCACCACATGGACATGTGAGACCCATGTGCTGTCTGAGATAGGATAGGTTACACCAGCTTCAAAGAATTTCAAGATTTCTTTTTTAACTACTTCTTTCATATTAGGATTCAATCTCCTTTGAGGTTCAACAGAAATTTTTGTCGCATCCTCTAGATGGATCCTATGAGTGCAGAGGTCAGAAGAAATGACTTAGATATCATCTAGTGAATATCCAATGGCTCTCCTAAACCTCCTTAACCCCTTGACAAGAGCAAGGATCTCATCATCATTGAGGTTATCATTGACAATTACAGGTTAAGTAGAGTTAGAGCCTGAGAAGACATACCTTAGCCTTTTAGGAAGAGGTTTGAGCTCCACCTTTGGTGCCTTGAGTTCACTCCAGTCCTCTCTTTAGCTGCTTTGCTCCTTGGCCTCAGGTTCTTTGCTGAAAGGGCCAGCTTCTTGGATGATATAGCTGCATATTCCATGCATTTTGCATACACATAAGCTAGTTTCTCACGCATATACATTGCATTTTAGGTTAGTTTGCATCACTTTATGTCATAGAGCGTTCTTGCACCAGCATATGCATATTTCTTGCATTTTGCATCGCATACAGGTTGTTTTCGGCTACTTTGGAGTCTTGGAGGGTTTGTGGACGTGTTGAGGCTCATGAGGAAGTTCGTGGGACTTGGAGAATTCGAGAATGCTTGCTAAGGACCAGAGATCGAGAAGAGGTTCGAGCATGGCTGGTCGATCTAGATGAGATCGAACAGAAGATCGAGTAGTCCAGCCGATCCAAGGGAACTGATCGAGAAGGAGATCGAGTGAAGCGATCGATCAAGGAGTACGGACGTGAAAGATGCCATGCAGAGTGAGAGCCGGATCGAGTCCACCACTCGATCCTCCAAAGATCGACTCCAAGATCGAACGAAGCACTCGATCCACCGAGGAAGATCGAGACACAGATCGAGCTGAAGGCACGGTGTCTGAAAATAATCGAGAGAGACGCTCGATCTCGAAGTCGATCTCAGTGTACTTTAACCGCTTTTGGCCACTAGCGAAGGGGGGACCATCGAGCTGTTTGGCCTATTTTGGCAAGGTGGCCAGCATGCTTTTGGGAGAGACGCTTTCATTTTCATCTTTTTTATCTTTTTCTCTATGTTCGAAGGCGATTTCGCCATTGTTCGACCTTGAAGCCTTGTGCTTGAATCTTTGAATCGCTTTAATTTTAATCCATGGTTTTAATGTTTATCGTTTCATATTTCATGCTTTGCTTGGTTTACTTAATGTGTAGTGCGTAGTTTCATCGGGTTTTGGGGTTGAGAGGATTCAATGGGGTCGAAAAGGTTTTCAAGTTTGGTGTTTTCTAGTTCTTCATGGCTTTCTCTTCTAGGATGCCGAGTTCTTAAGGTTTAAAGAGTCTCACGCCAAGATCTTTATGTGAGAGAGAGCTCTTACCTTGACAGGATCCAGAGATCTCTGAAAATTGCATCCTAGAGACTAGTTACCCTTTTCCAAACGCCATGGTAGTTTAGGGGACTAGTTAAGCCGCGTGTTTGAAATCTGATTTCCTTGCCCTTCAATCTCTTTTTCCGCCAAACGCCATGGGTCTGGAGGAGAGAATGAAGGAGTGATCCATACCACACGCCATGGATGGATCTTGTTTTGTTTTCAAGGCTTAGAGAACCTCACAAAGTGAGTAGATCTAGAGTTTTCAAACCAAGCTTGAACCTTTGAAAACCTTGAACGTGAATCTCAACCCTAGACCCTCTTTCTTAGTATTCTTACATCTTTGCTAAACATTCCCTCGTTACCTGTTGCATCCTGGTCATTAAGTTCGTTGCATTTGAACTTTTAGACGAGATCGAGCGTTGTTTCTCGATCTAGTGGTCGATCCTGTGGTTGATCCACTAGTCGATTTTTATAAATTCATAGCTTTGCATTTTAATCATTCTGTTTGTTCGTCGTGGTAGTTCACTCATTCCTGGTAATTTTAAAATAGTTTTGCCTTGCATTTAGTCGTTGCATTTAGTTTTTAGGATTTTTACAAAACCGTTCATCATTTGCCTAGCTTTACTCGATCCTTGCATTCTCATTGAACTTTCTAGCTCCTAGGATTGGATTGATTCCTCTTGCATTGTACTACAACTTAGTGCTGCTTGAGTTTTGATAACCTCCTGTTGCATTGCATCACCTTAAATCAAAAATCTTGTTATCAAATGGTGCCGTTGCCATTCTAGGAGTGTTTAGAAAGCATTGAGATTTGGGGTTTAGTAATGACTAAGCCTTTACTTTGTTTAAGTTACTAATTTCTCAACTCTCAAATGTGTGTCTTTCAGGTACATAAATCTTCGTTCAAGGGGAGACAACAATCTACTTCAACCCTTGGACAACATTCATCAACTTGGTCATTCACGACAAAGAAGAGTACGAGAGCAAACCAGAGCTTTTGAGGAGATAGTTCAGCACGGTTTGGTTGACTTTGAAGCTATGCTCGAGCAAGAGCATCCAGAGGGACCTCCTCCAGCTCACGGGGCAGTGGGAAGGGGTAATGGAAACCCCCAACACGAGGCTAGACCCCCAAGGATCATAGGAGCCGGAAGTGTGTGTGTGCTTTGACATGAAGAGCAAGAAGAGCAGGAAGTCTGGAGCATCCTCAAGCTCCAGTCATCCCTAGCTCCGAGGTACCAACAACCAAACCCTTGTATATACCATGCATTTTTCTTATTTTTGCTTTGTGTTTTGAGCTCCTCTTGAATTTGTATGCCACCGAGACGGTCTCATTCAAGTTTGAGGGAGTGTGTGTGTGCTTTGACATGTTTTCTTTGATCTTATTTTGAGTTATCATACTTGAGTCTTGCATTGCATCATCTAAGGCATAGAAAATACAAACAAAATGATAAAATTTTAAAAGATTTTCAGAACAAATTCATGTAGTTTGCATTTGCATTGTTAAATATTGTAGGATTGCGTCTAGAATTTTTAAAATCATTTAGGGCATTTGCATTTGCATAGGGAGCAATAATACAAATTTTTCCTTGTAAAGTGTTTTAAACTCATGAATTAGTTCAAGGATCTAGTTAGTAGTTCTTTGATGCATTGTTCAAACTTTGAAAGTAAGCTCTAACCATATTTGGATCATTTGTTTTGATTTTCGTGGCTTGAGTTGAACATTCATGAATTGAATCCTTTCTTATCAAGTGAGAACCTTAATTTGAACTTTTTAATTATCATACTTATGCATTTGAAAAAAGATACATGGATGACATATACATATTTAGGCTTTCTTTTCCCTTTTCACCACTCTCTTGTAAGCCTGAATAGAACTTCCTACTGATAAACAGATTGTTTGCAAGGTGAAATATCAAAACCCAAACCACTGTGATGATGTAGTATAGCAGTAAAGGTGTCAATCTAACCTAGGATGTAGGAAGAATACTAGGAATGCAAGAGTAAAGCAAATCTAAGCAGAATCGGGTA
Organism: Thlaspi arvense; assembly: GCA_911865555.2. Classification (NCBI taxonomy): domain Eukaryota; kingdom Viridiplantae; phylum Streptophyta; class Magnoliopsida; order Brassicales; family Brassicaceae; genus Thlaspi; species Thlaspi arvense. Next base: position 23,079,511 of record OU466860.2, read on the forward strand.
AATAGCTAGTAAAATCAAAGAAAACTAAATGCAACGACTAAATGCTTATGAAAACTATTTTAAAATCCTTCGAAGAGGGTTAAATACTACTAAGAGAAAGCAGAAGATTAAAAATTCAAATCTACTAATAACTAAAAATCGAGAGCAAAATCAAGTCAAACAGGACGATTCTAACAACTTAAGACTAATGACTTCTAATGATCAAGATGCAGGCTTAGTAACAAAAAGTTGATTACTTGAGGTTTAAAAATTCTAAAAGAGGGTTCAGGATCGAGGGTCATATTCAAGAGTGTTCAAGGGTCAAGCTTTGGTTTGAAAACACAAAGATCTACTCATTGATAAGCTTTCCCTAAGCCTTGAGAATCATAAATAGACTCATCCATGGCATATGGTATGATTCCCTTCTTCAATCTCTTATTCAAACCCATAGCTTTTGGTGGAAAAAGAGATCGAAGAGCATGGACTACAGATCTCAACTAATGGCTTAACTAACCTCCTCTACATCCATGGCATTTGGGAGATGGTAGATCAGTTTCTAGGATTTGGTTTTCAAGGATCTCTGAATGCGGTCAAGGTAAGAGAAGCCCTGGAATCATAGAGATCTTTTCCAAGACTCCCTAATCCTTAAGACCCCAAAATCCTAGAAAGGAGTAAATGAAGAACAAAAAAAACTCAAAAGCTTAAACCCCTTAAACCCTTGAATCGCCTCAACCCCTTACCCAAAGAATAACTACTCGCTACTCATGTTTAAAACCGATTGAAATGCTAAGAAAGATAAACTAAGCATGATTAAAGAGCGATTAAAGGAAAACTGCTTAATATTGAAAAGATTCAAAGTTTCATAAACAAGAAAAAGCTTGAGGTTCGACAATGGCGGAATTGCCTACAAGAAAACTGAAAAAGAAAAGACAAAGCGTGGATAATAGAAAGTGATCGCCTCCCTTTTCCTAAAATGGCCAAAACTCTCCTAATGGTCCCCTCACTAGATGCCAAAAACCAGCTGGTCGGATAAGGCTCTAGAGATCGATCTCGAGATCGATCAGTTCACTCGATCTTCTTCATGGATCACCCTCTTCTGCTCGATCTTCAAGTCGATCTGGTTGGATGGATCGAGCACTTCCTTCGATCTTCTACTCGATCCTTGGATGATAGAGTCGTGGTCTCGATCTGGCTCTCGTTCTGCATGGCGTCATTCACGTCCATTCTGCATCTCCTCTCTCGATCTTGGTCTGGATCCTTCCCCTTGAATCGACTTGGGTCACTCGATCTTCTGGTCGATCTCGTCTAGATCCACCTGCCTTGCTCGATCTGCTACTCGATCTCAGGTCCTTTGCATGCATGGCTGAGTTCTCCAAGTGTCCACAAGCTTCGTTTTGATCCTCCTCATGTCCACATAACCTCCACAACTCCAGAGTGCTCCAAGCAACCTGATAATGATGCAAAAGTGCAAGAAATATGCAAAATGCGAATGCAAAGAGACCTAAGACCTAAAATGCAACAAATAGAAGAAACTAGCCTATAATGCAAGATGAATTCATGAAAAACTATTCTAAATGCATGCAAAATATGCAAAGTATGTGGTAATATCAACTCCCCCAAACTTGTCTTTTGCTTGCCCTCAAGCAAACAAAATTCAAGAAGGGAAGAGAGGTTTTAAAAACGGGGGCTCAAATTTCTTGCAAAAGTGTTTTTCAAATGAATCAATTGAAGGGTCCTAGTTCTTAATCCTAAGATGCAATGCAGACACTCATACTCCAAAGAACTTAGCCATACTCATCACATGTTGAATCTCAAATCATGACTCTCATATCCCAAACAATCCAAGAATCTTAACCATTAACATTCATTAAGCTCAAACCCGTGAATCACACTTATGCACTTTAAAATCGGATACATTTGGCTAAGGGACAAGGATTGTGAGATAAAAATGATCTCACTTACAAGGGTGATTCAAACAATGGGTTATCTCAAAGAATGGTCGAACTTATGCATAATGCTAAAGGTAAAGACAATTGATGCATACATGACTAGACTCTCATCTACCCATATACACTAACAATGATCCTAGAACCCTCTCCATTTTTCTTTTCTTTTTAAGCTCACTCACCCTCCTAAAGACTACCCTCATCATCAAGGCAATTCACCTAGCAAAAACCCAAATAAAAGCATCATTTTAAAATTCTTTTGGCTAGTGGTAAGGCTTAAAACATACTTAGCTCTTTTCCTTTTACTTTGATAGCACTCCACTCATTTTTTTTTCTTTTCATTTTAAAACATAAAGCCTTCCACTTAAAACCATTAAAACCCTTTTATTCAACTTCCAAACTTCAAACTCCTTAAACCGAAACAAAACAATGCAACTCCCATGAATACCCGCCCTATCCTAAGCCTAAAACTAGCTTCAAAATGCAAAGCTAGCATCAATATGAAAGCCTAATCATGTCGCCTAAACCTAACACTTTATGCTAAGTTCAACCGAAAAGAGGCCTCACAAAGATTTATGACTAAAGAACATTGGCTTGAAAGGAGGGTAAGGTAAAGGTGGGGAGATCTATTTAGGCTTACAAGAGAGTGGTGAAAGGAAGAAGAAAGCCTAAATATGTATAAGTGTTCCATGTATTCTTTTTCAAATGCATAAGTATGATAATTAGAAGTTCAAATTAAGATTGTCACTTAGTAGGAAAGGATTCAATTCGTGAATGTTCAACTTAAGCAACGAAAATCAAAAAAATGATCCAAGTATGGTTAGAGCTTACTTTCAAAGTGTGTACAATGCATCAAAGAACTACTCAATAGGGCCTTGAAACAATTCATGAGCTTAAAACACTTTTCAAGAAAAACTTTTGCCCCTTATGCAAATGAAACAACCTAAATGCTTAAAAATTCTAGACTTAATCCTAAAATTTTTAACAATTCAAATGCAACAAAATGAATTTTTTTTTGAAAATTTTGAAACTTTTTATCATTTTTTGGTGTTTTCTATGCCTTACATGATGCATGATGACTCAAATGATGATAACAGAAAATAAGATAAAAAAAAACATGTCAAACACACCACACACTACCCCAAACTTGAATGACATCGTCTCGGTGGCAAACAAATCCAAGAGGAGTCAAAACACAAAGCAAAAATCAAACGATGCATGGTGTGTACAAGGGTTTGGTCGTTGGTACCTTTGAGCTAAGTAAGGCTGGAGCTTGAGGTTGCTCCAGACTTCTTGCTCTTCTTAGGAGTGTCGTGGCTGATCTCCTTTCCTTTCTCCTTGCTCGTTTCTTCATGGAGAGAGTGGCGCGCAGGTTGAGCGTTTCCTTGAGGCTCACGGATCTCTATCCCACCAGTCGATCTTCTCCTCTTATCCGGCTGCTGCACCTCCTCATCGCTTGAAAACTTCTTAGGTGATCTCCCTTTAAGCGCCTTGACCTTCTTGGCAAGCTTCTTGATCATCTTGCCTTGCCATTTGTTGATCTTGTGCTGCATCTCAATGACTGAAGCAAGGAACTTCTCGGCTTTGGTTTTTGGCTCGAAGTCAAGCGTAGGGAGAACAAAGCTCTCGGGCATCTCAGCATCGGATGTAGGTGACTTTGAGCGTGGGCGAGCAGCTTGTGTGGGCGCGGCTGTGCCTCTTAGAGGTGCAAAGCATTCCTCAACACTAGGCAGAAACTCAACGTTGCCAACACCTAGCAGCTCCGTTTCTTCTTTGTTTGGCAAGATGCACACTCTCTACTCATTCTCACAATCGTAGAACAAGTATGCAAAGAATCCCTTAGCTGGCGTGCGTCCCAAGCTATCTGTGTTCCTCATGTAAACCTCATCCATGTATGCTATATCCGCGCAAGGCACAAAATCAGGAAGGGGCACTCCGGCTTGAACAAACATTGGCATGAGGAAGCCTCCTATCACCGCTGAACTCGCCTTGCATCTCATTGCCCATGCCTTGTACTTCATCAAAGAGGCAGCCAAGATGCAACCGTAATTCACATCATCTCCAAGCTCGTCTTCCATCGGCTTGTCATTCTCCTTAGGATCGCATAGGAGATGCTTAACGACTTGGAACAGGAAGCACAACTCGTTCATGGTGACTGTAGGAACCACAGACCATCCACTGAAGGTGTTAGCGATGAGCTTGAGCGTGTATCTCAGCACGGGACTGCGGACTCTCTTAGTCTTGGCCGTGTTTGCCTTGTAGTCATCGTTGCTGATCAGATCCCATAAGTCGTTGGCTAGAGTGAAAGGAGGAAACTCGACGAGCTTGGCAGTAGCTTTAAGGCCGTAGGCTTGGCATAGCTCGGCGATGTAGAGGTGATAAGCTTGCCTCCTTATCTTGAAGGTGATGTGACCGTGAGAAGGAGTGGGGAGGCTTGGATTCTCGTAGGTGAACTCCAAGGTTGCTAAGTGATAACACATGTTTACTAAGTCGTTGTAAGCAGGAGAGGTTATCAAACTCAAATACAACACTGAGATGTAGTATAGCATGCAAGTGAGGTATCAATTCACACCTAGGAGCAGGAAGCACACTAAGAATGCAAGGGAATGAGCAAATCTAAGCAAAATGGATAAAGGAATGGTAAATTCAAGGAAATCTAAATGCAATGATCTAATGCAATGCAAAACAATTTTAAAATCCCTGGAAGAGGGTTAACTACCACTAGGAACAGGCAAAAGATGAAAAATGCAAAGCTACTAAAAACTAAAAATCTACCAGTGAATCGACTACAGGATCGAGCACTAGATCGATCGAACAAACAACTTCAAGCAAATGACTTCTAACGAACGAGATGCAAACAAAATGACAAGCGAATGATTAACAAAGATTTAAAACACTAAAAGAGAGGGTTCATGGTCAATGATCATATTCACGGATCTCAAATGTTTAAGATTTGGTTTGAAAACATTTAGATCTACTCACTTTATGAGGTTCTCTAGGCCTTGAAAACAAAACAAGAACCATCCATGGCGTGTGGTATGGTTCACTTCTTCAATTTCTTCTCGAAACCCATGGTGTTTGGTGGAAAAAGAGATTGAAGAGCAAGAAACACAGATTTCAAATATTGACCTAACTAATCCCCTAAACAACCATGGCATGTGGGAAAGGAAGGATTAGCCTCTAGGATCTGGTTTTCCAGGACATCTGAATCCTGTCAGGGTAAGACAGCCTTTAGATCATAGAAACCTCTTCCGTGGCTCTCTAGGCTTTAAGATCCCAAGATCCTAGAAGAGGAGGCATTAAGAACAAATAAAACACAAAGCTTTAAACCCTTCCAACCCTTTTGAATCTCCTCAACCCCAAAACCCGAAACGACTACTCACTACACATGTTTAAAAGCAAAGCAAAAGCAATAAACAAGAAATTAAGCATGATTAATGATGCGATTAAAGAAAACTCGTTTAATATTAAACGATTCGAAGGTTCAAAAACTGAAAAAGCTTAAGGTATTCAACAATGGCGAATCGCCTAACTTAGAGAGAAAACAGAAACGACAGAATGAAGATAGTGAAAGCGAATGGCTGCCTTTGCTAAAAATGGCTAAACAGTTAGCTGGTCCCCCCCCTCGCTAGCCGCTAAAGACAGCTGGACGGATAAGGTTTTTGTCTGAGATCGGGCTGGAAGCTTGATCTGGCTCTCGATCTTTGTCTTGGATCGGTTGGCTTGGGTCAATCTCTGAGTCGATCTTGTGTTCATCGGGTTGGAAGTTCGATATGGTTCTCAATCTGCATGGCGTCATTTACGTCCGTACTCCAGATCGATCTACTCTCTCGATCTTGATCTCGATCCTTCCTCTTGAATTGACTTGGTGCACTCGATCTTCTGGTCGATCTCATCTAGATCGACCTGCCTTGCTCAATCCGCTACTCGATCTCGGGTCCTTAGCTGAATGGTTGAGTTCTCCAAGCGTCCATAAGCTTCCTCACGAGCCTTAGCACGTCCACGAATCCTCCAAAGCTCCAAAGTGACCAAAAACAGCGTATGCTAATACAAAAGTGCTCTGGGACCTAAAATGGCGTAAACTAGCCTAATATGCAAGGCGAATGCATGAGAAACTATCTTAAATGCATGCAAAATACACAGAATATACAGTAATATCAACTCCCCCCAAACTTGCCTTTTGCTTGCCCTCAAGCAAACAAAATTCAAGAAGGAAGAGAGGTTTTAAAAACAGGGGTTTAAGCTTCTTGCAAAGGTGCTTTTCAAATGAATCACTTTAATGGTCCTAGTTCTTAATACTAAGATGCAATGCACACACTCATACTCCAAAGAACTTAGCCATACTCATCACATATTGAATTTCAAATCATGACTCACATATTCCAAACAATCAAAGAATCCTATCCTTTAACATTCATTCAGATCAGAACCGTGAATCACACTTATGCATTTTAAAGCCGAACACATTTGGTTAAAGACAAAGGCTATGAGACTAGAATGATATTATTTAAATGGGTTCTAAAAATGCATGGGTTTCTCTCAAGAAAAGTATGAACTTATGCATAATGCTAAAGGTAAAGACAATTGATGCATACATGACTAGACTCTCATCAACCTACATGCACTAATAATGATCCTAAAACCCCTCTCATTTTTTTTCTTTTCAGCTCATTCACCCTCATAGATACTACCCTTATCAACAAAGCAAATAGCTTAGCAAAATCCCAAGTAAACACATCATTTCAAAATCTTTGGCTAGTGGTAAGGCTGAAAACACATTTAGCTCTTTTCTATTCTTATTGATAGCTCTCTACTCATTTTTTTTTTCTTCTTTTTCTTTTTTTTATTTGGCACTTAGGCTTTTTTTAATTTTTTTTCTTTTTCTTTGAGATCTATCTTCTGAATTAACTAGAGCTTTTCAACCCCTTTTGAACCGCCTCAACCCATCAACCCAAATGAAACTACTCGCTACACATAAAGAAAACCGAACAGAATGCAAAAGATGATCTACTAAACATGATTAACGATTGATTAAAAGCAAAAGGTTCAATACTCAAAGTGCAAAAGCAAGAAAAACTCGGAGTTCTACAATGGCGGATCCTTGAAAACCAGAGAGAGCCAAAAAGTGAAAAGACAGAATGAAGATAATGAAAGGGATGGCTGCGTTTTGCCAAAAATGGCCAAACCGGAAATGGTCTCCCCTTCGCTATGGTCCAAATCCAGCTGGACGGATATGGTTAGTCTGGGATCGACTCGGGTCACTCGATCTCTGGCTCGATCTTCCCTTGGATCGGATGACTTCGGTCGATCTTGTGTTGATCGAGTTGGGAGCTCGATCTTGTTCTCGATCTGCATGGCGTCATTTACGTCTGTACTCCAGATCGATCTCCTCTCTCAATTTTGATCTCGATCCTTCCTTGAGAATTGACTTGGTGCACTCGATCTTCTGGTCGATCTCATCTAGATCGACCTGCTTTGCATAATCCGCTACTCGATCTCAGGTCCTTGGCATGCACTCCTGAGTTTTCCAAGTGTCCACGAGCTTCCTCACGAGCCTTAGCACGTCTACGAATTCTCCAAGGCTCCAAAGTATCCGAAAACAACCTGAATGTGATGCATAATGCAAGAAATATGCAAATGCTATTGCAAAAACGCTCTAGGACCTAAAATGATGCAAACTAGCCTAATGTGCAAGGTAAATGCATGAGAAACTATCTTATATGTATTTAAAACACACGAAATATGCAGCAATATCAACTCCCCCAAACTTGCTTTTTGCTTGCCCTCAGGCAAACAAAATTCAAGAAGGAATAGAGGTTTTAAAAACGGGGGTTTAAGCTTCTTGTAAAGGTGTCTTTCAAATGAATCACTTCAATGGTCCTAGTTCTTAATTCTAAAATGCAATGCACACACTCATACTCCAAAGAACTTAGCCATACTCATCACACAATGAATTTTAAATCATGACTCTCCTATTCCAAACAATCAATGAATCTTATCCTTTAACATTCATTAATGATCAAACCGTGAATCAAACTTATGCACTTTAAAGCAGAACACATTTGGCTAAGGACAAAGGCTATGAGCATAGAATGATCTCATTTAAAAGGGTTTAACAATGTAGTGGTTTCTCTTTAGAAAGGTATGAACTTACGCATAATGCTAAAGGTAAAGGCAATCGATGCATACATAACTTGACTCTCATCTACCCATGTACACTAACAATGATCCTAAAACCCCTCTCATTTCTTTTCCTTTTAGTTCACTCACCCTCCTAGATACTACCCTTATCACCAAAGCGATTTCCTTAGCAAAAACCCAAGTTAAAACAGAAAACATCCTTACTCTTTAGGCTAGTGGAAAGGCTGAAAGCATTTTTAGCTCTTTACTTTTCTTATTGATAGCTCTCTACTTATTCTTTTTCTTTTCTTTTTATTTGGCACTTAGGTTATTTTCTTTCTTTTCTTCCTTTTTCTTTTATTTGAGAGCTATTTTCTGAAATACACTTAGAGCTTTTTATTTTGAAAACATTGCCTTCCACTTAAAACCTTTTCAAACACTACAAACACCAAACTCTTTTGAAACCGTAAACAAATAAGCAAAACAAACAACCCAAATGAACCCCGAACCTAATCTTAAGCCTAAAACTAGCTTCAAAATGCAAAGCTAGCAGTCAAATGAGAGCCTAATCATGTCGCCTAGACCTAACACTTTATGCTAAGTTCAAACCGAAAAGAGGTCTCACAATGATATCACACAAGAACATTTCGCTTGAAAGAAAGGCAAGGGTTATGGTGGGAGTTCTACTTAGGCTCACAAAAGAGTGGTGAAAGGTGGAAGAGAGCCTAAATATGTATATGATCCATGTGTTCATTTTCAAATGCATAAGTATGATAATTAAAGATCAGATTAAGGTTTTCACTTATTAGGACAAGATTCAGTTCATGAATGTTCAAGTCAAGCCACGAAAATCAAAACACATGATCCAAGTATGGTTAGAGCTTACTTTCTAAAAGTGTACAATGCATCAAATAACTACTAACTAGGGCCTTGAAACAATTCATGAGCTTAAAACACCTTTTAAAGAAAAACTTTAACCTCTTATGCAAATGTAAACAACCTAAATGCTCAAAAATTCTAGACTCAATCCTAAAATGTTTAACAAAGTGAATGCTACATGAATTTTTTTTAAAAAATTTTTCAACACTTTTCCAATTTTTTTGTTCTTTTCTATGTCTTAGATGCAATGAAGACTCAAAGGATGCAAACAGAAAAATAAGAAGAAAGAAAACCTGTCAAATAACACACACACTCCCCCAAACTTGAATGACACCGTCTCGGTGGCAAACAAATTCAAAGGAGTTCAAAGAATAAAGCAAAAACAAAGAAAGCATGCATGGTATATACAAGGGATGGTTGTTGGTATCTCGGAGCTAAGAAGTGCTGGAACTTGAGGATGTTCCAGACCTCTTGCTCTTTGTGGGGGTCTCGTGGGCTACTCCTTTGCCCTTATCCAAGCTGGCTGGCTCATGAACCGAATGGCGCGCAGGTTGAGCTGTTGCTTGTGGCTCACGGATCTCAATGCCTCCCATGGATCTTCTTCTCTTCTCGGGCTGCTCGACCTCTTCGCTTGTACCCTTCTTAGGTGAGCTCCCTTGAAGTGCCTTGACCTTCTTGGCAAGCTTCTTGATCATCTTGCCTTGCCATTTGGTTATCTTGCGCTGCATCTCCACGACCGAAGCTAGGAACTTCTCCGCTTTGGTCCTTGGCTCAAAATCTATCTTTGGGAGCTCAAAATCAGCTGGCATCATGGCGTCTGAGGGTGGTGATTCTGAGGGCTCATGAGTGACTTGAGCTGGGATCATGACTGCTCCAAGTGGTGCATAACACTCCTCTGGATTTGCACAGAACTCGATGGTGCCTATGCTGCCGACGTGTGTTTCATCCACATTTGGTAGGATGCATATGCTCTTCTTCTTGTCATCACTGTAGAACAGATAAGTGAAGAATCCTAGAGCTGGTGTAGGTCCCAAACTATCGGTGTTACGCATATAGATCTCGTCCATGTATGCTCTATCCGCGCAAGGTTCGAAGCCTTGAAGAGGTACACCGGCTTGAATGAAGAGTGGTGTAAGGAAGCCGCCAATGAATGCTGAACTCGCCTTGCAGCTCATGACATACTCGCATTTCACCAAAGAGGACGCCAAGATACATCCATAATTAACATCATTCCCAAGCTCATCTTGCATCGGTTCGAGGTTCTCCTCTTCGCTTCTGCAAAGTATCCTCTTGATTCCTTGGAAGAGAAAGCACAGCTCGGTCCTTGTCACGGTAGGAGCCACAGATCGCCCACTGAAGGTGTTTGCTAACAGTTTGAGAGTATACCTCAGGACGGGGTTCCTTACTGATACAATATCAAAAATCAGTAAATCAAGGGTCTTCAATATGTGAATTATTATTAGAATCTATTCTTCATATTTATCAAAGTCAAAGGATTCTCATTCAAGTCCAAAGCAAGATTGGTGGCAAGAAGACAATTATTTGATTTAGCTTATTTTTCTCCTTTTGTTTAAATGTAAATAAATTAAATTAAATATAATTTATTGTAAAGATTCTTTGTAAAAGCTATAAAATCTTATTGTTCTCATTGTAAAAAGATATATAAAAATTTTTGGAAAATGAAAGAGAATTTTTTCTAAAAAGCTTAGGCTTTGTTACTTTGTTCATTAGAGATTGTGTGGAATCACTTCTCTGATGTTCTTGCGAGTTCTTGAGTGTTTTGTGGAATCAGACATATGAGTTTTTTCGTGTTGTTTCTTACTGTCCATGCGAGGATGAGCCCTTGGAAGTTAGAAGCATAAATTGTTGTCTGTGGAATCAGTCAACCCATCTATCCATTCCATCCACTGATCCTTCCTGAAAGAGACTTGAGTCCAGCAGGATTGATCCCATAACCATCTACTTCGATCATCTCTTGAGCAAGTAGAAAGACACTTCAGTCCAGCTGCTTGCTTCCACCCATTCACCCAGGCATTTATAAGATCATACCCCTTGATCTTATATCAATTGGTATCAGAGCTAAAAGCAACTTATCCAGGTGTTTTCAGTTCCCTTCTCAAGTTTTTGATTTTTATTTTTCATTCATTTTTCCCCTCTTTTAAAACTAAAAACCCACAAAAACTGTTTTAATTTTCATCTGTCTTCTGTGAATTCTATAAAATCCAAAAATCCATAAAAATTGTTTTTTCTTTTTGTTTCGATTTATTTAATCTCTTAAAAACACAAAAAATTATTTCCCAAAATTATTCGGATCGTTTGATAATTTGTTTTGATTTTTCAATTCAATTGGTCAAATCCGCTTAATTCTGTGTTCTTCATTTTGTCCGATTTTTATAAAATCCAGGAAAAGTCAAACAAATTAATTTCTTTTTGTTTCTGTTAAATTAAACACTTAAAAACAACAATTTTTTTTTTTGAATTTTACATATCATTTGATATTTTATCTTTGATTTTTCATTCAACTGCTAAAACAGCCTGAAAACTTTTCTTGTGTTCTTGTGATTCATCTTGAACAAACTTTGATCTTTTGTACTTGAATCTTATTTGCAAGGTACTAGATGGAAGATCCACCACCAGTAGACCCAATTCAGGCAATGATGGCCATGATGCAAACACAATTCGCAGCCATCAATGAAAATCTTGCCAACCTCAATGCCAATACCCAAGCCTGTTGGAAGGTTAAATCTCTTGGAGAATCCAGTACGTCCCCCACATCTATTGCCAAGAAGAAACATTCCAGGAGGTCAACAAGAAGCTAACCGTGTAGAGGAGCCCCTTGATGTACCACCACGAGCACCAGACCCTGTACAAGCTGCCCCAGACATTCTAAATAGAAGAAATGCTGATCGCAACAGGCCATACCAAGAGGATAGAAACTTAGCACCAGAAGTCAAGCTTGCTGCTCCAACTTTTGCAGGAAAGATTGACCCAGCCGCCTACCTAGAGTGGGAAAGAAGAATGGAACATTTATTTGAGTATTACTCTTACAATGAACCAAAGAAGATGGCCTTAGCAATTGCAAGTCTCACTGATCATGCCTTAGCTTGGTGGGACAGAGAAACAGCTGAAAAGAGGAGACTAAGATATCCTCAAATCAACAGATCGGCAGACATGAAATTTGAGCTACAAAAGAGGTATGTTCCCCCTCATTATCACAGAAATTTACTAAAAAGATTTAGGTCTTTGTATCAGGGAACCAAGAGTGTAGAAGAGTACTTTGAAGAATTTGATATTCTAAGAAGTAGGCTGGAGTTAGAAGAATCAGAGGAGTCCCTCATGTCTCAATTCATGGATGGCTTACATGAGAGGATACAAAGGAAGGTGGAAATGCAGCCTTACCACTCTTTACAAGAAATTCTCCACTTGGCCATTCAAAGAGAGCAACAAATCAAGAAGAAAACCTCTACTAGAAGAGGCTCAAACAACAATGCTTGGAACCAAAAAAATCAACCCCAACAGCAGCAACAACCAACGCCAACACCCTTGGTAGATAAAGGCAAAGCCATTGCCATAGAATCAAGATTCAAAACCAATGAATCACGCCAAGAGCAAGGTAAGTCAAGCAACTCAAATAGACATCATGACATTATTTGTTTTAAATGTCAAGGCAGGGGTCATGTTTCAAGGGAATGTCCAGATGGTGGTTATTAGACCAGATGGTGGTTATGATTCTCAAGATGAGGAAATGGCTGAAAACTCAGAAGAAGAAATCACCATATATGCTGATGAAGGAGAGCGGTTAGTCATTCAAAGAGCTCTAAGCTCTCAACCCGTTTTGGAGAACTTATAACAGAGAGACAATCTCTTTCACTCCAGATGCAGTATTCAGAACAAGGTAAGTCATTTAATAATTGACAGTGGTTCTTGTGCTAATATTGCTAGTTTTTGTTTAGTAGAGAAGCTAGGTCTTAAAGCTAAACCTGACCCAAGTTATAATAAAAAAGAAGTTATTTTGTTTTCAAAGAAAGTGTCACTTTGTATTACAAACTGTTCCTGGGATTTCTTTAAGTGTTTTGAGGATTCAACCTTATAGAATTTCGTGTAAATTTCCTAAGCTCTTGTGAGGATTAGCCCTTGAGCTGAGAAGAGTCTAACCCTTGGTGTTTGAGGTCATCAAGCACCAACAAGGCTATAAAACCACCAGTCTTCTCTTCCATTCTATCAAGCTTAAAGCAATCTGTTCTAAGACACATTCCTTAAGTTTTTGAGAATTGTATCATTGGTATCATAGCTTAAATCTCTTATCCTCTATCTTTTTTATTTCTGTTTTGTTTTTGTTTCATGCTTTACAAGATTTCATTAAAAAGAATAAAAAAAATTGGTTGTTTTTATTCTTTAAATTATATAAAACTAGAAAAAAAAATCAGAAATTTTTTTTTTATGTTTTTGTTCTTTGATTTATGCTCTTTTATTAAAAAAACATAAAACCCATAAAACAAATTCAATTGAAGTTTGTTTCTTTCGTTAAATAAAAACAAAAAAAAAACTCTGTTTCTATTTATGTTTTTGTTTATTCCGATTTTTATTGTTTTTAAAAAATTATAAATTAAAAAAAAAATTATTTATTTTATAAGTAATATTTGCTTAAAAGTTTATAAAAAAAAAATCAGTTTTGAGGATAAAACCATTTGAAGAGGGAGAGTATGATACAATATCAAAAATCAGTAAATCAAGGGTCTTCAATATGTGAATTATTATTAGAATATGTTCTTCATAATTATCAAAGTCAAAAGATTCTCATTCAAGTCCAAAGCAAGATTGGTGGCAGGAAGACAATTATTTGATTTAGCTTATTTTTCTCTTTTTGTTTAAATATAAAGATTGTTCATTAGAGATTGTGTTGAATCACTTCTCTTATGTTCTTGCGAGTTCTTGAGTGTTTTGTGGAATCAGAGATATGATTTTTCGTGTTGTTTCTTACTGTCCATGCGAGGATGAGCCCTTGGAAGTTAGAAGCATAAATTATTGTCTGTGGAATCAGTCAACCCATCTATCCATTCCATCCACTGATCCTTCCTGAAAGAGACTTGAGTCCAGCAGGATTGATCCCATAACCATCCACTTCGATCATCTCTTGAGCAAGTAGAAAGAGACTTCAGTCCAGCTGCTTGCTTCCACCCATTCACCCAAGCATTTATAAGATCATACCCCTTGATCTTATATCACTTACTTTCTTGATCTTAGCCATGTTGGGCTTGTAGTCTTCATCACAAAGCAGGTCCCACAATTCGTTGGCAGTCTTGAGAGGAGGGAACTCTACTTACTTAGCCGTGGCATTAAGACCATAAGCTTGGCAAAGCTCTTCAATGGAGAGATGATAAGCTCGCCTCTTGACCTTGAAGGTGAGATGACCTTGTGAGGGAGTAGGGAGACTTGGATTCTAATAGGAAAACCCCAAGGTAGAGAGGAAGTCTAGAGTGACTTGTGGATATGTTGGGCAATCCATCCTTGAAAGGCATGCAAGTCCCATGTCTTGGAGGATAAAATCAAAATCTTCTAGAAGTCCCATCCTTCTCAACAAGTCTCAGATAGCAAACTTGGTAGGCTCAAAGCGCAGCCTCTCTAATCTCTTCTTTGCCAATTTTTCCTCCTTTGTCCAACGAACCCTCTCTTGGACTGCTTGCTGAGCTTCTTCTTGTTGAACCACATGTTTCTCTTCTTGACCTTCTCCTTCTTGTTCTGTTTCTTCTCTCGTCCTTTTTGGAGCCATAGTGCCTGAAACACAATTCTCAAGCAAAAGAATGAGCAAAGGCGGCGAATTTTGAGAGAAAGAGTAAGCAAGAAAGAATTTTTTTTTAACTAATGCCCTAGATTTTTGGGGAATTTATAAAAATTCTAGCAAGATAATAGAGAAAGGAATCTAGAGATAGAATCAAATCCAGAAATTTTCCTAATATATAGCTAGTTTTAGAAATTCGCTAAACCCTTAACATCTATCATTCAAACTATGCAAAGAAAAGGAAATTTTCATAAAGAATTGAAACAAAGACTTGAAAATACATTTTCGAAGTTGAAAGAGGATGTTGTTGGCCCTTAGTAAAAATAAGAAAATCACACTCTCTCTGGTTTAGAAACTCGAAACACAAATAATGAGAGAGTGTGTGCGTTGAAAATATAAAGGCCAACAAGAAAAATCTAAAACCATGGGCAAGAAAGTGGTTTTCTGACAAAAAGTGTGGTCAAAGCACATCTTTCATGGTTAAAGATGCTTGCCTTGACCACAATTCAAATTTAAAAACTGGAGGGAAAGAAGAAAAGAGGGAAAAGAAATTGTTACCTCGGCACGAGATCGAGTCCATTTGGTCGATCTAGGACTCGATCTCATGCCCATAATGGGTTGGATCGATAAGGTTGCTCGATTTAGGACTCGATTCGAATTGAATCGAGTCTTAGATCGATAGCACCACTCATTCCTTGATTTTTTTGGCATGATGGCTAAGTCCTTGGATCGAGCTACATAATCGATATGTGGGTCAATTTGGCTTTGATTGAGTGGCAGATCGAGTAGACTATTCGATTTATCTTTGAGAATCGAGTGACTCGATCGATCTACCCCTTGTTTGCTTTTCAAGCTAAACGTATAGAGTGTTTATCCTTTCGTGATCGACCGTTCCACTCAATTTGTTTACTCGATCTCGTCTAGATCGACTGACTCCACTCGATTCACTGACTTGATCTAGTAAAGATCGAGTCAGGATTAGTCGATATAGCACTTGATCTCTAGCCTATTCTCAACCCTTCTCGCCTCTTTTGGACTCCAAGATCACGCCTGACAATCCCTTATCCATTCACCTACACACTTAAACATTAAAAGCATAAAACTCAAGTAGAAATAATGCAAAAATATGTACAAGATAGACATGGGAATATCTCCCAAGTGCGCTTTCTTTAATGTCTTTAGCTAGACTTTACTTGGTTTAGGCAGATGGTGGGTCTTGGAGAAGCATTAAGGTGCTCTGTGTCCGTTGACTGTGAATGCATTCCCACTCTTGCCAACCAACGTAACAGCTCGATAGGGCAATACCTCCTTGATCTCAAACGGTCCGCACCACCTTGATTTGAGCTTGCCCGGGAACAGCTACAACCTCGAGTCATAGAGTAGCACCAAACTGCCTTCCTTAAGCTCTATATGAACCAACTTCTTGTCATGAGCCGCCTTAGTACGCTCCTTCTAGATCCTAGCGCTTTTGTAGGCGTCCAGCCTTAGCTCATAAAGCTCATGTAGCTGAATCAAGCGCTTCCCTGAGCTGTCTTGAGATCATAGTTCAACTGCTTCACAGCCTACAATGCTCTATGTTCCAGCTCAACAGGGAGGTGACATCCTTTGCTGTAGAGAAGAGTAAAAAGGGTTGTTCCTATGGGCGTCTTGAAAGCGGTCCAGTAGGCCCATAAAGCATCGTCTAGCTTAGCCGCCCAATCCTTCCGAGTAGTACCTACTGTCCTCTCGAGTATTTCCTTGATATGCCGGTTAGAGACCTCTACTTATCCACTCGTTTGAGGATGATAAGGTGTGGCTACCTTGTGCTTCACACCATACTTCATTAAGAGGTTCTCGAATACTTTGTTGATGAAATGACTGCCACCGTCGTTGATCACAACCTTAGGGACTCCAAATCTTGAAAATATGATGGTTTTAAAGAGCTTGATCACCACCTTAGAGTCGTTTATAGGGGAATCAATGGCCTCGACCCACATAGATACATAGTCAACCGCCACCAAGATGTACTTATTGCCGTAAGAAGATGGGAACAGACCCATAAAATATATCCCCCATGCGTCAAAGACATCAACTTCAAAGATGGGAACCTGAGGCATCTCGTTTCTCTTGGTGATGTATCCTCCCCTTTGACACGCTTCACAACTTTTAACAAACTCGTGAGCGTCCTTGAAGATAGATGGCCACCAAAAACCCGCCTGTAACACCTTTGTAGCCGTCTTGAAAGAAGCTAAATGGCCGCCGTATGATGAGCCGTGACAATGTAGGAGTATGTCTTTAGCTTCTTCCCTTGTTACACACCTCCTATACAAACTATCCACGCCCCTCTTGTACAAGTATGGCTCGTCCCAAAAGTAGTGGGAGACATCTTTCATAAACTTCTTCTTGTGGTAATGATCAAGATGAGTTGGCTCCTCTCCACATGCCAAGAAGTTTACAATATCAGCGTACCAAGGAAGATCCTCTTCTTTGAAGCTCAAAACTTCCTCAAACTTGTCCTCAAGCTTCTCACAAACCGCCGTAGTGATCATCATGAGTTGTTCTTCTGGAAGCGAATCATCTAGAGGTAAAGCTTCATTGATCCTCATCCTGGAAAGGTGATCAGCAACACCATTCTCTATCCCCTTCTTGTCTTTGATCTCCATATCAAACTCTTGTAGAAGGAGAATCCACCTTAAGAGTTCGGTTTTGTGTCCGTCTTGGAGTAGATGTACCTTAAAGCTGCATGATCCGTGTAGACAATGACCTTTGAGCCTACGAGGTATGACCTGAACTTCTCAAAAGCAAACACAACAGCCAGCAACTCCTTCTCGGTTGTAGCATACTTCACTTACGTGTCATCCAAGGTACAGCTGGCATAGTTGATTACATGCAACCGCTTGTCTTTCCTCTGACCAAGAGCAGCACCAATGGCGTAGTCACTCGCGTCACACATTATTTCGAATGGTGGAGTCCGGTCCGGTGCTTGTACTATTGGCGCGGATACAAGAGCTTCCTTAATGGTCACGAAAGCACGAAGACAATCCTCATCAAACACAAAGTCAGCATCCTTACATAACAACCGTGTGAGGGGCCTTGCTATCTTGGAGAAATCCTTTATGAATCTCCTGTAGAAACCTGCGTGGCTTAAGAAACTCCTTACTCCTTTGACATTGACCAGCGGCTCAAGACTCATCATGACCTCAACTTTGGCTTTATTGACCTCTATGCCCTTCTCTAATATCTTGTGGCCAAGCACGATCCCTTCCTTCACCATGAAGTGACACTTCTCCCAGTTAAGCACAAGATTCGTCTCTTCACAACGCTTTAGTACCTTGCAAAGTTTCAACAAACAAGCAGAAAAAGACGCACCATATACAGAGAAGTCATCCATAAACACTTCTACCATCTCTTCTATTAGATCAGAAAAGATCGACATCATACACCGCTGAAACGTAGCCGGTGCGTTACACAACCCGAATGGCATCCTTCGATATGCAAAGGTGCCATAAGGGCATGTAAAAGTCGTCTTCTCTTGATCATTTGGATGGATTGGTATTTGAAAGAAGCCACTATATCCATCAAGAAAGCAATAATAAGGATGATTAGCAAGCCTCTCAAGCATTTGATCAATAATAGGTAAAGGAAAATGATCCTTTCTAGTAGCAAGATTAAGTTTCCTATAGTCTATACACATACGGTGACCTATGATAGTCCTAGTAGGTATCAATTCATCCTTATCATTCTCAATAACCGTGATCCCTCCCTTCGTAGGAACCAAGTGTACAGGAGAAACCCACGTGCTGTCACTTATGGGATAGATCTCGTCAGCCTCTAACAGCTTAAGAATCTCTTTCTTAACCAATAATAAGGATGATTAGCAAGCCTCTCAAGCATTTGATCAATAATAGGTAAAGGAAAATGATCCTTTCTAGTAGCAAGATTAAGTTTCCTATAGTCTATACATATACGGTGACCTGTGATAGTCCTAGTAGGTATCAATTCATCTTTATCATTCTCAATAACCGTGATCCCTCCCTTTGTAGGAACCATGTGTACAGGGGAAACTCGCGTGCTGTCACTTATGGGATAGATCTCGTCAGCCTCTAACAGCTTAAGAATCTCTTTCTTAACCAATAATAAGGATGATTAGCAAGCCTCTCAAGCATTTGATCAATAATAGGTAAAGGAAAATGATCCTTTCTAGTAGCAAGATTAAGTTTCCTATAGTCTATACACATACGGTGACCTGTGATAGTCCTAGTAGGTATCAATTCATCTTTATCATTCTCAATAACCGTGATCCCTCCCTTTGTAGGAACCATGTGTACAGGGGAAACTCGCGTGCTGTCACTTATGGGATAGATCTCGTCAGCCTCTAACAGCTTAAGAATCTCTTTCTTAACCACATCCTTTAAATTATGATTTAAACGCCTTTGGTGTTCTATAGAAGAGGCATGCTCATTATCCAAGTGAATCCTATGACTTTCTCAGCTCATTTAGGAGCGAGTGGAACTCATTATCACTTAAGTTTTCATTCACAAGCACGGGGTAGGTATCATTAAGCCCTAAGAAAGCATACCTTAGCCCTTTTGGGAGCTCCTTTAGGTCCACCTTTGGGGCTAGCAGCTCGCTCCAGTCCTCCTCGTGGCTCTTATTGACGTTCCCATCCTCAGTAGCCTCTTTAGAACCCGGGACATGGCCTAAAAGACTGCTTTCTTGAACCGTTGTCCCCTCTGAGATCGAGTCTTCCAGTCGATCTTGCACTCGTTCTGGTCCGTATCGAGCAATTTCACTTGATTCTCCTACTCGATTTGATTGGGATCGAGTAGTGGATCGAGTGTCCGTCTCGTTCTCTGAACTGATCGATTGGCTTCCCTTGATCTTCCCGTCGATTGTTTTGCTGGATTGACTGCACTCAGGTCGATCACTAACTCGATTTGACTTGGATCGCGTGATCTTCTCGATTGCCTGATCGATCTCTAGGCATACGCCTTCATCCTCTAGCACAACTTTCCTAGAGTCAAGGAGATTAACGTACTCCTGAGTTCTCTGATCCAAGAAACCGTACTCTCTTCTCTCCTTAGTCAATTTCAGCTTCAAGTGATCCTCTTGTGCAAGATCCTCTAGCAGTTCATCCGCCAAAGCATCCAATATCTCTATGTAGAAAGCTTGCCCTTCTATTGTCAGCTTCTTCAAAACCTCGTTGATGTTGAAGTCTAACCTGATTCCTTTACCAAGATGCAGGGCAATCTTCCCATTCTTTACATCGATGATAGCACCTGCGGTTGCCAGGAACGGCCTTCCAAGGATGAGCGGATCCTTAGGCTCTTCGTCCATTTCTAACACTATGAAGTCTGTAGGCACATTGACTCCACTGATCCTCATTGGTAAGTCCTCAAGCAAACCCACAGGTAACCTCACGCTCCTGTCAGCTAGCACCAAGGAGATTCTACAGTCTTTGAATCTGGTGAAACCGAGCTTCTTAGCAATGGAATGGGGCATTAGATTTATGCTAGCACCCAAATCGCATAAGCAGTTCTGAAATGTCAAAGGACCGAGAGCACATGGTATAGTGAAGCTTCCTGGATCTCCAACTTCTTGGGGACTATCTCCTTGTGTATAATGGCGCTACACTCTTCACTAAGCACGAGCACTTCCTTGCTTTCCTTGTTCTTCTTTGCAGGCGTGTCTTTGAAAAATTTAGCACACTTAAGCATCATTGCAAGACAATCAACAAGAGGAAGCTTGATCTCTACGTCCCTTAGATGCTTCTAAAACAAGAGTCTATGCTTTTCTATAAGCTGTTTCTTGAAGCGGCCAGGAAAAGGGAGCTTAGGAACATAATGTGGAGGTACGTAAGCATCCTTCTCCTCAGTTGCTTTCTCCACTTGCTTTTCTACAGCTGCTGTTTTACCTTTTGTTGGCCTCTCTATCCACACTGATATGATCCTGGCCAGCGCTAAAGAAAAGCTTGCAGCTGAGGAAGCAGCTTGTCCTAGAGTTAATCTTGAAGCACAATGGAGAAGAAAAGCTTGCAGCTGAGGAAGCAGCTTGTCCTAGAGTTAATCTTGAAGCACAATGGAGAAGACATGATCCTAAACCTCCCTGGTTTTTTGATCCAAGAAAATCAACAAATGGACAAGTGGTTCATATGCACTATTTTTCCCTTACCTTTGGTTTTGTCCCAATGGGCTTTCCAAGGAAGGTTTTTAATGAGGCTTATGGATCACTTACACATCATCCATTTGTTGATCAAGACCCCAAGGCCCATTCCATTTTGTGGCCACGAAATAAGGAGTTCAAGGGTCATATTTTTATGTTCAATCTTATTTAAATTTTCTTGTTATTTCCTAGACAAGTCAAGGAGCATGTTCCAAGACTTGTTGCTTTGTTTTCTTCTCTTTATAATCCCCCCTTGTACTCTGGCCGAAAATGATCTATCATTTTTATTCTAAAACCTTTATGTTAGATCATGTGGTAAATCAAAGGCCCTTACATAGCTTTTGTGTGACCCTTCAATCCATCGGTAAATCAAGAGCCATTCCGCAACTCTTGTGTGACCAAACGATCCATCTCTTTGTCTCCTTGATTCCTTGTGTTTCATGGATTCAAATCTATCCCTGCTTACTTTCAAAGTGAAGATCTTAGGAGAATCTCATCAAGTGGTATCAGAGCACCACTTTGAAAGTTAAGTGTTCTATCTATTTATTTTTGCATATTTTTTGTTTCATATTTTTTCGTTTCTTATTTTTATTTTTCTGCAATGATTTTTGTTTGATTTTTTTTATCTCTTTTCGAATTTGCATTTAAAAAAAAAATGTTTTTCTGTTCATCTGATCATATGTCCGAATTCGGCTGTTCATCTTCTGATTTTTAGTTGTATATTTTCGTTTGGGACTTTTTACTGGTGTTGTTGTTTCTGTCAATTGCAGGATGGAGTCTGAACTTGAAGCCAAACTGAGTAAAAAGGATAAGCTCCTACTCAAAGAATTTACTAAGCAAATGGAACAGAAGTTGGACAACATGATTCTAGCCTTTCAGCAGAAGCGAAACCAAGCATCAAAAGGAAAAGCTACAAGCCATGAAGAGCTGCAGCCCACGAAACCAAACAAAAATCAGAGAAACTCATATCAAACTTCTCACATTCCCAATCCTTTGGTTTGTTTTAAATCTGATCATCATCCTATTAATGAAACTCAACTCTATTCTTTTTCAGGAAAAGGAAATTACTTAGAGTGGGAAAAAGATACTGATGATTGGTTCTACTACAACCACATCTTGAAAGAGAGGAGGTTTGATTATGCTGTCAATCAACTTACTGGAAATGCCCATAGGTGGTGGTTAAAAGAAAAAGATGATCGTTGGTATTACAATGAACCAAGAATCACCACTTGGAGGGAATTTAGAAGATTATTGAGGAAGAAGTTTGCACCAAAGGGACAGCAAGATCAGAAGAACGCCCCTGGCTACCAGCAAGATCAGAAGAGTAGTCTTTTCAAAAACATGAAGAAAAAGGATGTTCCCAGCTCTGAAGCGTTGTACAAGACAGAATCAAAACCAGAGCAAGGCATTGATCAAAGGATGGATCAGACGTCCAAAGGAGAAGATCCACCAGCAGTAAAACGTGCAATGGACCAGAAACAAGTTGCAGACACAATACACCCCATGTTGGTTGAGAAAGCAAAGCCAGAAGCATCCATACAATCTCATTTAAGCATTGTTGTGCAAGGTAAGTGTCTAGATCGGTTTTTAACTAAAACTAATGTGTTTACTCATGATGCAGAAGAAGAATCCACAGAAAAAGAGCAAAAGAGTTTGCCATTCATTACTGACTTGGAGCAGCCAACCAGCCTTGTGTCAAAACCAGTTCCTAAACCATTTCCTAAAGAGCACTCAAGAAAGCACTGTAAGGAATTCAATTTGAGTAAGAGTTAACCCAATATGTTTCTGATGATTTCTGCTTAAGATGAAAAATGTTTTGGTTTAGAAAATGTGAAAGAATTTTGTGTTTCAAATTCTAGTTTTGACAAACTGGTTCCAGCTTTTGAAACCGTTACATTTGAAAAGTTTTTTAAGCTAAAAGATTTTATATTTGACAAATTCCGTGATTTTGAACCTGCATTGAGAATTTCATTGTCTAGCAATCTTTTTGAGTTGTTTAGAATTGAGGCAGACTTTATAAAAGCTAAAACGTTTTCTAAGGGTGAACAAAAGATTTTCTGTGATTTTAATGAACTTTGCAAATTAGTTTTCAAAGATCATAATTTTGAACAAAGCTTTTCTAAACTTGCTAAGGATATATCTCTTTCTAGTGAAATGTTGCTTGTTCTGAATTCTGTTAAAGATTTTTGGTGTTCTCATCATATTCTGATTTGTGACAAAGAGATTGGCATTCATGAGGAGGATTATTTTATCCTTGATCACACAAATATATTTCACTTGTCTTTGTCAAAAGTGTCAATTACAGGTTTTAAAACAGCCTTGAAGCACATAAGAAGAACCAAAAGGAGGGAGGAAGACAACCGATTTAAACCACCTGATTTGGACCAGTATAAACACCAAGGCGTCTGTTGTTTCATACTGATGAAAGAGGAGCCACCAGATGCAATATACAAGCCGAAACCGAGCCAATACCAATATGGATGTATCTCTCTAACCCTTTGTGATTTTGTTTGTATTAACTTAATCTATTTTCTTGCAGGAGAAATGGATTTGAGGTCAAATCCTTTTCAAGAGGGAGAGCATGATATGATCCTGGCCAGCGCTAAAAAGATGGAGCTTGAACTTGATTGGAATGTGCTTGTAGCTGAGGAGAAGCTTGCAGCTGAGGAAGCAGCTCGTCCTGGAGTTAATCTTGAAGCACAATGGAGAAGACATGATCCTAAACCTCCCTGGTTTTTGATCCAAGAAAATCAACAAATGGACAAGTGGTTCATATGCACTCTTTTTCCCTTACCTTTGGTTTTGTCCCAATGGGTTTTCCAAGGAAGGTTTTTAATGAGGCTTATGGCTCACTTACACATCATCCATTTGTTGATCAAGACCCCAAGGCCCATTCCATTTTGTGGCCATGAAATAAGGAGTTCAAGGGTCGTATTTTTATGTTCAATCTTATTTAAATTTTCTTGTTATTTACTAGACAAGTCAAAGAGCATGTTCCAAGACTTGTTGCTTTGTTTTCTGCTTTTTTCTTCTCTTTATAATCCCCCTTTGTACTCTGGCCGAAAATGATCTATCTTTTTTATTCTAAAACCTTTATGTTAGATCATGTGGTAAATCAAAGGCCCTTTCATAGCTTTTGTGTGACCCTTCAATCCACCGGTAAATCAAGAGCCATTCTGCGGTTCATCTCAGCAAACTTCTGATTAGTGGAAGCTTGCCCTTGAAGAAACTGCTGAAACATGGCTTGCACCGGATCCTGAACTTGTTATTGCATTGGTTGCTGTTGAGGGACAAAGCCGGGAGGGTACATGGGTGAATATCCCTTATTTCCTTGCTGCTGTTGCTGTCCTTGAAAGTTAGCTTGTCTATGCCCTTGAAAACAACCACACGGCTGAAAACCTTTGTTGTAGGGCACAAACGGCTTTGCTTGCTGAGGGGGGTACACCTGATCCTTTGGATTCTTGATACAAGGTTTTACCCCTTGTAAGACAATTGCCCTAGCTTGTACTAGTCAGTTGCAGTATAGCATAGGGTTGTATCAATCCAAATGGGAAGAGTTGAAAGACAGAAGAGTTCAGAGTGGAATCTCTAAGTCAAGCAAGCTAGGAAAGGGGTTTTGTTGCCTAAGCAACAGTTCTAACAACCTAAGTGAAACAAGCAGCAACAAGGTGAAAGCAAAAGCAAACTAAGCAATTCTAAACAAGAAAAACAGAGCAAAACAGAGCAAATCCGAAATTCAAATCAGAGAAAGACAAGTTCCTAGATGTGGTTATTAACTTTGGGGAATTTCAGACATTGATTAAGGCTGTTTCAAACTACATTGATCAAGCAAGTAAGCAAGCAATGGTGGTTCCTAGACATAGAGTTCACAACTAAGCTAGTTAGATCCAATCTCTTGGCAAATAACCCTTTGCTAAACATCTTAACAAGAACTAACTCTCATTAGTGCTAAAACATCAAGCAAGCAAGACTAATCAACTCTATTTAAGTCAAAATGCTCCTCAAACAGTCAATTTCTTGAGCCAAGGCCAGCAAATCCTCTATTAAACAGGTTCAGCATTTCATGAAACACTTGGTGGGCATAAGAGAAAGCTAACAACCTAGACCAGTTTGATCAATACTAATCTAGCATGAATAACAGATTAATAGAGAAGAACCCATAAACAGAAGCACATAACAAGCCTTAATAAAGCCATAGATTCCTCTAATCTACCACATCTAGAAACCCTAAGGTAACTACTCACTCATAATCATGTTTAACACCAAATCACAAAGGGAGAAGATGCTAATCATGATTAAAAGAAAGATTAAAGAAAGATTTAAGCAAATACTTGAATGTATTAAATAAAGCAAAGAAATTGTCTTACAAATTTAAAGAAATAACTTAAGAACAGTATTTTGACAAGACCTCTCGAAAATATAGAAAAATGGGCTATTTATAGCCCAAGGGAGAAAACCCTAGAAAGGTGGCAAAAGTGTAATTAAAAACAGGTTCGGGCTGGGTCAGTATCGGTCAGTTGTGTCGACCTCCAGTGACCGAAATTTATCTGTAACGGTCATCAGTGATCGACACACACGACCGAAATTATAACGGTGTGTTTGTGTCAATCACATCAGACCGATACTGGTGATCGATACTGCTCCATTTCTGTCACCAGAGACCGAAAATTCCAGGCTCTAACCGAAAACTTCTGCAGAGATCTTATGCTTTGATCCTTCTTGCTCCCTTTTGTCCAGCTAGCCTCCTGGATCATTCCCAAAGCTCCTCCAAGCTCCTTTAAGCTCCAAAAGCACCTAAAAACATCCAATATGCAAGGAAAATGCAATCTATACTCTAAATGCAACATAAGTCTAAAACGAGAAGAAAATGGGACAAAAACTAAGGGAAAATATGCAAAAGAGGACAAAAACATGTACTAAATGCAGCACTAAATGGTGTAAATACAAGGGATATCAACACCCCCACACTTGCCTTTTGCTTGTCCTCAAGCAAGTAAGAACAAATGGGAGAGTGAGGTTTGAAAGTGGGCATTCAGATTCCAAAAGTGCAAAGGTAAAGAGATAGTTTTAATGCTCAAGTGCCTAGTTGTAGGATGCAAACACAATCAGCTATACTTAAAAGAACCTAGCCATGCTCATCATGTTTCAAAATGATCTCAAATCTCAACTTAGGCAAATGCTCAAATTAATCAACTCTTTAACATTCAATTAAGTTCAGAACATGAATCATGCTTATGCAAATCTAGTGAAAACATTTGGTTGAAAAGGGGTAAGGTTATGAGACAAGAATGATCTCATTTAAGCACAGGGTTAAAGACATAAAGGATCACTCAATGAAATGACTTCATCTTAGGCAAAATGCTAAAGGTAAAAGCACACTTATGCATGCAATTCAAAGCCCTCTTCTACCCTTACTTCCCAAAGATGAGCCCTAAGCATTTCTAAACCCAAAAGTGAACCCTCTAAGTCTACTCTTTCCTAAACTCTACCCTTTTCTTTCTTCTTATTCATGGCTGGGGAAACCTTCTTCATTCTGCTTGTGTGGTTGCTTCTTCTCGGTTGGGACTTGCTCTTCTTTATTGTAATGGCACCTTCATCACCTTTGGTGGATTGATCCTGGTCTGATTTTTTCTTCTTTGGACCTTCGTTGAGCTTTGTTGTTGGCGCCAATTCTTCCTTTTGAACTTAGAGATTTTCTTCCTTTTGCTTAACCACAATACTAAACTGTTTCCCCTCCATCTACCATTTCAAATCTTTCCCTTTTCTTTTCAAAAGATAAAAAACATTAAGCTCAAACCACCTAACTCTACCCTTTCAAACCCCAAAAACTCCTATCCTAGAATCAAGCTCAAGATGCAAGCTGATATCTACAAGAAAGCTAATCATTTCCAGCCTTATTCCTAACACTTTTTGCCAAGACAAAATCAAAAATGCAATGCAAAGGCCTCACAGCTCTCACAATAGTGTTTATGCTCAAAAGGAGGTTTTGGTTAAGGGTGAGGATGTAACTGTCCCATAAGTATGAGGAACAGCTATTTGGATCAACAAGAGTGGTAGAAAGGAGAAAGATGATCCAAATATGTATATGGTAGCCATGAATTCACTTTTCAATGCATAAGACATGATAATTGAGAGTCCAAATTAAAATTCAAGTTGATAGAGTTGATTTTCAGAGAACAAATGCTTTCAGAATGAGATTAGAAGACCAAATCTAGCAATATAAGCATGGTTCAGCCTTAACTTCTAGCAATCATAAGATGCATCAAACAACTAAGCACTTGAAAACCGAAATCATCTCTAAACTCTAAGCACTTTACAAGGAAAATTTATCATAATGCCCTATGCAAA
This sequence comes from Thlaspi arvense, assembly GCA_911865555.2. Lineage (NCBI taxonomy): Eukaryota > Viridiplantae > Streptophyta > Magnoliopsida > Brassicales > Brassicaceae > Thlaspi > Thlaspi arvense. The sequence continues at coordinate 23,106,703 of OU466860.2, forward strand.
TGCAATGCAACCTATATGTCAACACTAGACTCAATCTTAAAGGAATGAAATGCAACTACATGCTTTCTTTTTGGTTTGCAAAAAATGCAAAAGGTTTTCAATTTTTTCGATTATTTTTGTGTTTTTCTATGCCTTACATGTATGCATGATATGCATGAGACTCAAAGTGAAAAGAAAAAGAAAAGCTAAGAAAACAGAAAACAAAGTCAAACCCCAAATCTCTCCCCCACACTTAAATTACACAGTCCCTTGTGTAATGAAAGCAATGGAAGAGAGAAGCAACAAAATATATTACAAAAAAAAAAAAAAAAGATGCAATGGTATGTAACAATGGAAAGGATGTGGTACTTGGTTTAGTGGCAGGAGTGGTGAGATGATTCTGAGGTTTGAGGAGACTTGCTAGCTCTCCTCTTCCTTCTTTCATAAACAATAGTGGAATGCTGAGCTGCTTCTGGAGGTGGTGGAACCCAGCTTGACCATAGCTGTTCAGCCTGTGAAGAAGTTCCTTGTGAGCCCCATTGCCATGTTTCCTGAACTTCAGAGGAGTTGGGGTTTGGCGCCTCCCAAGCTGATGGAACATGGGCTCTTGGCTCATAAGATGAAGCCATTGGTTGTTCCCATGTACCCCACTGGTCTCTTGGTTGTGTATGAAATGAATGTCTTCCATGGGGGTTCCATATAGCTTCCTCCTCTTCAGTTGGCTGAAGATGCTCTTCTTGTTGAGAGTTGAGCTCATGGGTGTGGCTGTGGTGGGAAGTTCTTGCTGATGTAGCCTTGTTCTTCTTGAACTTCCCTTTCATCATTTTCATAAGCCCTTTGATGGCTTTATCCTGCCACTTGCACCACTTCTGGAGTGTGCTGATGTGTTCAAGAGCTGCTCTCAAAGAGCTTCCTTTGTTGGGTGCTGCATAAGGGTGGAAGTGGAACTGCCTTGAGCTGTAGTTCAATACTTCCTCTTCTCCAAGCTCATCTTCTTCATGGGTTTTTCCTTGAAAATCAGCGCCAGCATTAGCATTCCCTTGATCTTCTTCATCTTCTTCTCTGATCTCTTGAGTGTGCTCCTCTTCTGCATCACTGTCTTCTTCTTCCTCTCCAGGAACAAGGCCGCCTGTGTAGAGCTCTTCAGTGCTTGGGTTGAAGCAGATGTTTCCGTTTCTGAAGAAGGATGTAAGCTTTGGATTAGGGAGGAGGACTTTTGCTGGTGTGCCAAAGCTTGTGATGAAGTTGTACACATGCTTTCTACCAATGGTTCTTTCAAGGTAGTGGCTTCTCTTGAGGTAATCAATGTCAATCCATAGTGGCTCAAGTGCATCACCTTCATGTTTGTCAAGGTCTACTCCACTAGCTTGTAGAACTGCTGTCACAACTCCCCCAACGTGCATTTGAGGGCTCTTCTCCTTCTTTGTCTTACTCAAAACCCAGCTCTGGTAGGATAGAAGCTGCTCCATCAACATAGCCACACAGCAGGGGTTGCTTCTCGGTGCTCTGAGAGGTTCCCCATACTCATCGCTTCCCAACACCTCATACAGTCCTTGGTATATCAGATCTGTCTCCTTTCCTGTAAGATATGTCGTCTCCTTCCTTGCAAAGAGTGTATTCGCAAGTGCTTTGTGGACATATCTCACGGCTGGATGCCTTAGGTTCTGGTTCCTTGATCTTCCAGGAGTGTATTGCCCAACTCCAATGAGACTCCACAGCCTGGTGTGCTGCCTATTTGGGATTTCGAACCAGCTCAGCTTGGTGTGGTGGGACTTCAGCTCTAGATCCTTGGCGATCTCTGTGAATGTTGAGGAGAACTCTTCCTTGCCAATCTTAAAAGAGATCCATCCATCGCCATTAGGGAGCTCATTGTCTTTATACCAAACCACTTTGAGTGTGGAGAGGAATTAGTAGGTGAGCTGTTGGTAAGAGGGGAGTGGCATCTCCATGAAAGCTCCAAGACCCATGCGCTCAAACGTGGCTTTGCAGTCAGTATAGAGTCCAAGCGCCTTCATTGTGGAGGTGCATGGATATCTTGTTGGCTTGAAAGTGCACTGGTTGAAAGCCTTCATGAGTTCTTTAGCAGCACTACCCTTGTTTTGTTGATCTTCTCCCTCATTCCCAACCGGTCTCTTCCCAGCAGCTTTGGAGGATTGCTCATCAGCGTTTCCCTTTCCTTTTTCTTGCCTTGCTGGTGGTGTTGTGGTTGCTTCTTGAGGTGCTTTTCCCTTTTTCCCAGCAGCTACTTTTGTTCTTCCCATTGTACCTTCAAAAGCAAAGCTTGAAAACAATGTAAGTGAAATAACAAAAGTTGAAGAACCAAATAGCTGAGCGCTTTTAAATAAACAGCTCCTTAAGCTAAGAGAAGTCTAACAAGTCCTAACAACAAGCTTAAACTTCTTTAAAGCAAAAAGAGATCAAAAGCTGACAACTAAATAAGCTAGGATGAACAAAGGATAAACAGTTATGCATGACATCCTAGCAAAGCGGTTCCTAGGTAGAGAGATGATGATCTTGCAAAATGGATGAAAGTAAACAAGCTATGAGATCAATAGACAATTAAGCATAACTTTAACAGTCTAGCTTGATATTTCAACAATAATCCAAAATGCAAAATCATAGCACAACATTTAAAACTAAACACTACTTGCTCTTAAAAACTTCTTACTAAGCGATTTTTAACATAAGCAAAGAGTAAGAGCAAAGAGAGATAGTTTAGGAAGCAAACCTTTTGTGGACTTCTGAACACTTAAAGCAAGCAATAAAAGAGAAGAAGAACTAGTAATTTCGAGCCTTAGGTGAGAAGAAGAGTGAGTTTAAGTGTGAAGAGAAGTGAAAGAAGATTGTTGCTTAAATAGAGAGAAAGGAGGAGAAACCAAAGGAATCAAAGGTTGGTGAGGGAACATAAGGAATCAAAAGTGTGGGGGACAAAAACAAAAGGTGTTCAGAAGCCAAGAAAGAGGTCAGAAGGAATCCCAATTAAAAATTTAAACTCCCTTGGCGCCAAACCAAAGGAGGGAAAATTTTTTGGAAGTTGATACATTTACCTCGGATGGAGTTTCGGTCACTCATGACCGATATTACTGACCAAAATTGTATTTTCGGTCATGAGTGATCGATACTGGTGACTGATGTGCTTCCTGGGATTTGTATCGGTCATTAGAGGTCGACACACTTGACCGAAATACATCCGATATGATTGTGTCAATCTTGAGTGATCGATACTGGTGACCGATATGATTTCAAGAATCGTATCGATCAACAGTGGTCGACACGATAGACCGAAAATCATACGGTATGTTTACGTTGACCACAATGACCGAAAATTTTCCCTACTTTCAAACTTCTTTCCATATCGATCACAAGTGAACGATATGTTGACTGGTGTAGACTGGCTCTACTGATATCGGTCAGTCATGGTCGATACTACTGACCGAAAATATGTGTATCGGTCTGTCATGAGCGATACAAATGACCGATACCAGCCAGAATACACCTGTTATTTGTCCCCTTCAGACTTTCTCAAACCCCAGTTCAGAATCCTGTTTCTATACACTAAAACAAAGCATAAAATATAATCTAGAAAGCATAATATATACAAATGGATAACATGGGATTACCTCCCAAGTGTGCTTGTTTAAAGTCACTAAGCTTGACTTTGGTTACCTCTTTAGTTGAGGTGAGGAGAAGTTGGTGGAGCTGGAGCTCCTACCTCCTTCTTCTTCCATACCCATTTTCCTGCTAAAGGCTGGTTCTGTTTGTCCCTGGTTGACATCCCATGCCTGACCTGTTTGACACTTGGTTTGACTGGAGGCTTCATAGCCTTGGTGGTTAAGTTCTCATAGCCCTTCAAACCAGCTTCAAGCTTCAAGTCAGCATTCAGTATCTGTCCTGGCTCAGTAGGGGAAGTATCAGCCGAAAACATATCCATAGTGAAGCGCCACACATAATCTAGGTTATCTGGGGGATTCCATTGTTCACCCTCTTGCTCAAGTACTCCACAGAAGGTGAGAGAAGGAGAGTCAATTTTCTAGACCCTGAATTCATCAACATTCTTCAAGATTACAGAACCTCTTTTGAAGTCTAACTGAGCTCCTGCTGTTGCCAAGAATGGAGTCCCTAGGAGGAGAGGCACTTCTCTGGAGTATGTTTTCTCCATGACCATAAAGTCTGTTGGAACCAGGCATTCTCCAATCTTCAAAGGGTAGTCTTTCACTATGCCCAACGGCTTTGTGGAAGTGTTGTCCACAAAAGTGAGGGAACCCCTGGACGGCAGCAGTTTCTTGATCCCCAGAGTTTGGCTAAGGTGGAGGGACATAACATTGACAGTTGATCCTGAATCACATAGACCTTTTACATTGTCAAGCATGTCCAGCTCACAAGTGATGAGGAATTTTCCTGGGTTTGGGAGTTTTGGCAATGACTTCATCATCTTGCTTCTTTTCATGTCAGCCCCCACATTCTCAAGGATTGGTTCCACCACTTCCAGCTTGTCAAAAACTTCTTTTAGGAACCTGATTTGATGCTTCACCTCCATCAGAGTGGTGCCATGTGGGAGTTGTATACCAGCATCTTCTATGTCTTGTTTGAACTTTGTGTACATCTCCATTCTAGCTTTGGTGAAATGCATTGTAGGGTAGGAGAATGGTGGTTTACAGACTGGAGCTGAGAGTTCTTTACCCTTTGCAATAGTGCTTGAAGAATCACCCACTTGATTATGGTAAAGTTCCTTAGATTCCTGAGGAGTGTTGTGAGACAGAACCATCAAGGCATGGTGTGTCTCTAGTACCTCTTCTTCAGCATCAGGTTGTTCTGGTGTGGGGGTCTCTTCTGTAGCGGTTGGGTTTTCTTCAGCCCCCTCTTTCTGAGCAGCTTCCAGTGCTGCTCGTTCCTGTTCTTCTTCTCTGTTCAAGTGTTCATCAAAGCCATGGAGGAATGTCCCTACAACTTCCTGAGCTTCTTCATCCCTGATGTTTCTTCTTCTGGATTCTCCTCCATACTCAACCCTCATTCTGTCTATGTGCATCAGCATTTCTTCGATCATGATGCCTAGCTCTTCCAATGAAGCATCTTCATCAGTGAATTCCTCTTCTGCTTCCTCTGCCTCTTCAGTAAGTAGATGGCAGAATTCATGGAGGTTGTGGACAGTTTGAGCTACATTCTTAGCGTCAGGAGTTTAAACAGGGTCTTCCCATGTGGCATCTATAATCTCAAGTGGTGCCCACCATTGATCTTCTTCCTTGTTGGTGCCTTCTTTAAGAAAGTTCCCCTAAGTTGCATAAGTTGCATAAGTTGCAATAGGCTCCCCTCCCCCAATCAGGTTGTCAATGTCGTCATTGATTAAGGAGAGGAAGTTGTCAATGATAGCTTCTTCTTCAATAGGAGTAAAGGTAACTGTAGATTCAACAGCTTTGCAGTACTCATAGGTGGTGTCTAAGGTTGCTATCCCTGATTGCAAATCATCAGATGTGGTGTTTAGCTCAGCATGAACAGAGTCTAATTTGGTGAGCAACTCAGCAAATCCCAGATTCATCCTCAATTTTGCAAGGAGTTGTAAGTTGATGAACTCAGTGATCAAACTCTTGATATCAGCTACAGTAGAAGTAGAATCAATGAGTTGAGCTTGGGGGATAGCAGGCGTTGGCTCAAACTTTGGGTGGGTATTGTGGCAGTTGCAAAGTTGTTCATAGGCAGAGGCTCTTGGTAGAAGTTGTTGCACCTTGGAGTTTCAAAACAAAGCATCTTCTCCACTTGTAGAGATGTACCTGAAATGAAAATGCTTGAAAAGGAGTGAGTAACCAAATAAAACTAAAAGCTTGATCTTAAAGATTCTACAAACTCTAATGATTCAAACTGTTTCCCAAATGGCAACGGCGCCAAATTGATACAAGGGTTTTACCCCTTGTAGGACAATTGCCCTAGTTTGTACTAGTCAGTTGCAGTATAGCATAGGGTTTTATCAATCCAAATGGGAAGAGTTGAAAGACAGATGAGTTGAGAGTGGAATCTCTAAGTTAAGCAAGCCAGGAAAGGGGTTTTGTTGCCTAAGCAACAGTTCTAACGACCTAAGTGAAACAAGCAGCAACAAGGTGAAAGCAAAAGCAAACTAAGCAATTCTAAACAAGCAAAACAGAGCAAATCCAAAATTCAAATCAGAGAAAGACAAGTTCCTAGATATGGTTATTGACTTTGGGGAATTTCGGACATTGATTAAGGCTGTTTCAAACTACATTGATCAAGCAAGTAAGCAAGCAATGGTGGTTCCTAGACATAGAGTTCACAACTAAGCTAGTTAGATCCAATCTCTTGGCAAATAACCCTTTGCTAAACATCTTAACAAGAACTAACTCACATTAGTGCTAAAACATCAAGCAAGCAAGACTAATCAACTATATTTAAGTCAAAATGCTCCTCAAACAGTCAATCTCTTGAGCCAAGGCCAGCAAATCCTCTATTAAACAGGTTCAGCATTTCATCAAACACTTGGTGGGCATAAGAGAAAGCTAACAACCTAGACCAGTTTGATCAAGACTAATCTAGCATGAATAACAGATTAATAGAGAGTAACCCATAAACAGAAGCACATAACAAGCCTTAATCAAGCCATAGATTCCCCTAATCTACCACATCTAGAAACTCTAAGGTAACTACTCACTCATAATCATGTTTAACACCAAATCACAAAGGGAGAAGATGCTAATCATGATTAAAAGAAAGATTAAAGAAAGATTAAAGCAAATACTTGATTGTATTAAACAAAGCAAAGAAATTGTCTTACAAACTTAAAGAAATAGCTTAAGAACAGTATTTTGACAAGACCTCTCGAAAATATAGAAAAAGGGGCTATTTATAGCCTAAGAGAGAAAACCCTAGAAAGGTGGCAAAAGTGTAATTAAAAACAGGTTCGGGCTGGGTCAGTATCGGTCAGTTGTGTCGACCTCCAGTGACCGAAATTTATCTGTATCGGTCATCAGTGATCGACACACACGACCGAAATTATAACGGTGTGTTTGTGTCGACCACATCAGACCGATACTGGTGATCGATACTGCTCCATTTTGGTCACCAGAGACCAAAAATTCCAGGCTCTGACCAAAAATTTCTGCAGAGATCTTCTGCTTTGATCCTTCTTGCTCCCTTTTGTCCAGCTAGCCTCCTGGATCATTCCCAAAGCTCCTCCAAGCTCCTTTAAGCTCCAAAAGCACCTAAAAACATCCAATATGCAAGGAAAATGCAATCTATACTCTAAATGCAACATAAGTCTAAAAGGAGAAGAAAATGGGACAAAAGCTAAGGGAAAATATGCAAAAGAGGACCAAAACATGTACTAAATGCAGCCCTAAATGGTGTAAATACAAGGGATATCAGCAAGAACTCGATGTTCCCAACACCAACCAGCTCGGTCTCTTCCTTGTTTGGTAGGATGCACACTCGCTTCTCGTTTTCATCGTCAATGAAAAGATAAGCGTAGAACCCTTCTGCTGGCGTGCGTCCCAAGCTGTCGGTATTCCTCATGTAGACCTCATCCATGAAAGCTCTAGCCGGGACGGGTGTGAAATCGTGTATAGGTACGTCAGCTTGTATGAATAGAGGAGTGAGGAAGCCGCCAATGAAAGAAGAGCTTGCCTTGCACCGCAAGGCATAAGCCTTGTACTTCACCAAAGAGGCAGCAAGTACGCATCCATAGTTCACCTCGTCACCGAGTTCATCCTCCATAGGCTCTTGATTCTCCACCGGATCACACAACAAATGCTTCACGCCTTGGAACAAGAAGCAAAGCTCGGTCTTCGTGACCGTGGGAGCAACTGACCTTCCGCTGAATGTGTTGGCGATCAGCTTCAAGGTGTACCTCAGCACCGGGCTTCTCACTCTCTTGATTTTGGCAGTGTTGGCCTTGTAGTGTTCATTGCTGATCAGGTCCCAAAAATCGTTTGCTCGCATGAAGGAGGGGAACTCAATCTTGGTGGCGGCTGCGTTGAGACCATATGCTTGACACAGCTCGGGGATTGAGAGGCTGAAGGCTTGACGTCCAACCTTAAAAGAGAGACGGCCTTGTGAAGGAACGGGGGCGCTAGGGTTCTCGTAACGAAACTCCAACGTGGCAAGGATGTCTATTGTCACTTCTGGAATGGTTGGGCAATCCATTCCTGACAGACATCTTAAGCCAATGTTCTTGAGGAGTTGGTAGAAAATATGCAAAAGAGGACCAAAACATGTACTAAATGCAGTCCTAAATGGTGTAAACACAAGGGATATCAATTCTCAACATTGGTGCTTCTATAAGACAAGTTATTGTTCTGCTGGTAGCCTTGAGAGTAATCTTGAGTCTTGTAGTTGTTCTGACCGGCTACCCAATTAGCTTCTTCTTCTTGGCATTGCTCTAGCTCATCCAAGACATCCGTAGCTTCCCCAACAAAATGTACATGCTTTTGGTTTGCAAGCATGAGCTTATCTATCTTCTCATGGAGAGACTTCATTTCCTTCCTGTTAGCTTCAAGATCAGCGTCTCTTGGAGCACGGTCGTACTCCTCTGAATAATTCCCATCACTCAACGCCATATTCTCAATGAGCTTCATACCTTCGTCGACTTCTTGGCCAAGGAAGTTTCCTTTGCTTGCCGTGTCATGTAGTAATCTGATCTTTGGAAGAGCTCCGAGGTATATGGTACTCAAGAGGGTCTCCTCACTGAAACCATGGTGAGGACAAGCTATAGTATAGTCCTTGAAACGCTCCATAGCTTCATTGAATGACTCATTTTATCTTTGAGTGAAGCCACTGATCTCACTTCTCAACCTTGCTGTCCGAGAGCTTGAGAAAAACTTTGAGAGGATAGCTTTCTTACAGTCAGCCGAAGAAGTGATAGTACCTTGGGGAAGAGTCTTCTCCCAATGTCGTGCCTTGTCTCCTAAGGAAAAGGGAAACAAACGCAGCCTGAAGCTATCCTCTGAGATGCCATTTATCTTAAGCATTCCACAAAGCTACTCAAAGTTGTCTAGATGCGCCAATGGGTCCTCCAAAGCTAACCCATGGAACTTGTTGTTTTGCACCATCTGAACAAACCTTGGCTTGATCTCGAAGTTGTTGTTTTGCACTGGAGGAGGAGTGATCCCAAACCTATTATGGTGACTATTAGGAGCATCTCCTGCTCCAATGATACGTGGGGGTCTAGCCGCGTGGTGGGGGTTTCCATTACCCCTTCCCACTGCCCCGTGAGCTGGAGGAGGTCCCTCTCGATGTTCTTGCTCAGCCATTGCTTCAAAATCTACTGAACCTTGCTGAACAATCTCCTCAAAGGCTCTAGCTTGCTCTCTAACCCTTCTTTATCTTGCGTGTCCAAGCTGATGAATATTGTCCAAGGGTGTAAGTAAGTTGTTGTCACCCCTGGAACGCAGATTCATGTACCTGAACGACACAAGTTTGAAAGTAGAGAAATCAGTAACCAACTTAAAGTAAAGGCTTAGTGTTTACTAAACCCCAAATCTTAATGCTTCCTATCCCCTAAGATGGCAACGGCGCCATTTGATAACAGGTTTCATACTACTAAATGCAAGCACGAGAGGTTATCAAAACTCTAATGCAACACAGAGATGTAGTTCAGTGGGCAAGAGTGTCAATCCAAACCTAGGAGTAGGAAGTTCACTAAGAATGCAAGGGAATGAGCAAATCTAAGCAAAATGGATAAATGATTGGTAAATTCTTGGAAAATTAAAGGCAAGAATCAAATGCAAAGCAAAACAATTTTTGAACTCCCTGGAAGAGGGTTAACTACCACTAGGAACAAGCAGAAAGTCTAAAATGCAAGGCTATTAAAAACTAAAAATAGACTAGTGGATCAACCACTGGATCGACCACTATAGCAATATGAATCAATCTTGTCTAACAGCTTAAGATGATGAATGATGCGATAAAACTAATGAACAAGATGCAAACTTTATGATGACAGAATGATAGACAAAGGTGTAAGAAACTAAGAGAGAGGGTCTAGGGTTGAGGGTCATATTTATGGGTTTCAAAGATTAAAACTTGGTTTGAAAACGTTGGATCTACTCTTTTAAGAGGTTACCTAGGCCTTGAAAACAAAACAAGATCCATCCATGGCGTGTGGTATGGATCGCTTCCTCAATCTCTTCTCCAAACCCATGGCGTTTGGTGGAAAAAGAGATCGAAGAGCATGGAACACAGATTTCAAACGAATGACCTAACTAATCCCCTAAACAACCATGGCGTGTGGGAAAGGAAGGATTAGCCTATATGATCTAATTTTCCAGGACATCTGAATCCTGTCAAGGTAAGACACCCTTTGGATCATAGAGATCTTGGCGTGAGACTCTCTAAGCCTTAAGTATTCAAGATCCTAAAAGAGAAGGTAATGAAAAACAAGAAAACACAAAACTTTAACCCTTTCGACCCTTTTGAATCACCTCAACCCATCAACCCAAATGAAGCTACTCGCGACTGATAAAGAAAACCGAACAAAACACAAGAGACGATCTACTAAACACGATTAACGATTGATCAAAAGCAAAAGATTCTATATTCAAAGTGCAAAAGCAAGAAAAGCTTAAAGTTCTACAATGGTGGAATCGCCTAAGCTCGAAGATAACAAAAAGCAAAAGACAGAATGAAGGATAATGAAAGGGATGGCTGCGGTTTACCAAAAATGGCTAAACCGGAAATGGTCCCCCCTTCGCTACGGTCCAAATCCAGCTGGACGGATAAGGTTAGCCTGGGATCGACTTGGGTCACTCGATCTCTCACTCGATCTTCTCTTGGATCGGATGACTTCAGTCGATCTCTAAGTTGATCTTGTGTTGATCGTGTTGGAAGATTGATCTGGTTCTCAATCTGCGTGCCGTCATTTACGTCTGTACTCCAGATCGATCTCCTCTCTTGATCTTGCTCTCGATCCTTCCTCTTGAATCGACATAGTGCACTCGATCTTCTGGTCGATCTCATCTAGATCGATCTGCCTTGCTCGATCCGCTACTCGATCTCGGGTCCTTAGCTGAGTGGTTGAGTTCTCCAAGCATCCACAAGCTTCCTCACGAGCCTTAGCACGTCCACGAATCCTCCAAAACTCCATAGTATCTGAAAACAACCTGAATGTGATGCATAATGCAAAAGTGCTCTAGGACCTAAAATAGTGCAAATTAGCCTAATATGCAAGGTAAATGCATGAGAAACTATCTTATATGCATGCAAAATACACAAAATATACAGTAATAACAGCTATACTCCTCGGATTGAGTCACCTGATCGATTTGGGGGTCGATTTGGCTTAGATCGAGTGGCAGATCGAGTAGACTATTCGATATATCTCTGAGAATCGAGTGACACGGTCGATCTACTCCTCGTTTGCTTTTCAAGCCAAATGTATAGAGTTTTTATCCTCTCTTTATCGACCGTTCCACTCGATTTGTCTACTCGATCTCGTCTAGATCGACTGACTCCTCTCGATTCACTGACTCGATCTAGTAAAGATCGAGTCAGGATTAGTCGATCTAGCACTCGATCTCTAGCCTATACTTAGCCCTTCTTGTCTCTTTTGGACTCCAAGATCACACCTAACAATCCCTTACCCATTCACCTACACACTTAAACATAAAAAGCATAAAACTGAAGTAGAAATAAAGAAAAAATATGTACAAGATAGACATGAGAATGCATCCCAAGTACGCTTTCTTTAACGTCTTTAGCTAGACTTTACTTGGTTTAGGTCTGAGGTGGGTCTTGGAGAAGCATGGTGGTGCTCTCTTTGCTACAATCACTCGCCAAGTAGGGCTTGACTCAGTGCCTATTAACCGTGAAAGCATTACCACTCTTGCCAACCAATGTAACCGCTCTGTAGGGTAGAACTTCCTTGATCTCAAACGGTCCACACCATTTAGATTTGAGCTTTCCAGGGAACAGCTTCAACCTCGAGTTGTAGAGCAGCACCAGACTGCCTTCCCTTAACTCCTTATGAACCAGCTTCTTGTCATGAACAGCCTTGGTCCTTTCCCTGTAGATCTTAGCACTCTTGTAGGCGTCTAACCGTAGCTCATCAAGCTCATGCAGTTGAATCAACCTCTTCTCCTGCGCCATCTTGAGACTGAAGTTCAGCTGCTTCACGGCCCACAGTGCTCTATGCTCCAACTCAACAGCAAGATGACATGCCTTGCCGTATAGAAGAGTGAAGGGAGTGGTACATATAGGAGTCTTGAAAGCGGTCCGGTAGGCCCATAGAGCATCATCTAGTTTAACCGCCCAATCCTTCTGAGTTACTCCTATGGTCCTCTCTAGGATAGCCTTGATCTGTCTATTCGAGACGTCCACTTGCCCACTGGTTTGTGGGTAATAAGGTGTAGCTACTTTGTGCTTCACTCCATACTTCTTCAAGAGAATTTCAAACACTTTGTTGATGAAGTGGCTGCCCCCATCACTGATCACTACTTTTGGAACTCCAAACCGTGGGAAGATGATGGTCTTGAAGAGTTTAACCACCACTTTGAGTCGTTGGTTGGGGAAGCTATAGCCTCAACCCACGTGCTGTCACTGATGGGGTATATCACATCAGCCTCTAATAGTTTCAAAATATCTTTCTTAACTACTTCTTTCAAATTCGGGTTTAAGCGTCTTTGATGTTCAATAGAAGAACAGTTTTCAATATCTAAATGAATCCTATGAGTGCAAAGCATTGGTGAAAGGCCCTTGATGTCTCTTAGAGAGTACCCAATGGCCTTCCTATACTTTCTCAGCTCATTAAGGAGCGAGTGCAACTCATCATCACTCAAGTTTTCATTCACAATCACGGGATAAGTCTCATTAAGCCCTAAGAAAGCATACCTTAGCCCTTTTGGGAGCTCTTTTAGGTCCACCTTTGAGGCTAGCAGCTCGTCCAGTCCTCCTCGTGGCTTGTGTTGACGTCTATGTCCTCACTTCCCTCCTTAGACTCTGAGTCATGAGCTTTAAGACTGCTTTCTTGAACCGTTTTCCCCTCTGAGATCCAGTCATCCAGTCGATCTTCCACTCGTTCTGGTCCGGATCGAGTAACTTCACTCGATTCACCTACTCGAATTGATGTGGATCGAGCAGGAGATCGAGTCCCCGACTCGTTCTCTGAAATGATCGATTGGCCTCTCTCGATCTTCTTGTCAATTGCTGTCCTGGATCGAGTGATCTTCTCGATTTCCTGATCGATCTCTAGGCATTCGCCTTCGTCTTCCTCCACAAGTTTCCTAGAATCAAGAAGATGAATGTATTCTTAAGTCTGATCACTCAGAAAACCAAATTCCCTATACTCCTTTGTCAAGGCCAGCTGCAAGTGATCTTCCTGTGCTAACTCCTCAAGCAACTCATCGGCTAAAGCGTCTAGAGTCTCAATGTAGAATGCTTGTCCTCCAATGGTTGGTTTCTTCAAGACTTCATTAATATCAAAGTCTAGCTTGATGTCCTTGCCCAAGTGTAGAGAAATCTTGCCATTCTTCACGTCAATGATGGCTCCAGCGGTTGCAAGAAACGGTCTTCCAAGGATTAGAGGATCCTTTGGCTCTTCATCCATCTCTAAGACAACAAAGTCGGTTGGCACATTAACTCCACTGATCCTCACGGGCAAGTCTTCAAGCATACTGATAACACGGTTTTGCAATGCAATGATTTATCAAAGCTCAAATGCAACACTGAGATGTAGTATAGCATGCAAGTGAGTGTCAATCCAAAACTAGGGGTAGCAAGTTCACTAAGAATGCAAGGGAATGAGCAAATCTAAGCAAAATGGTAAAATGATTGGTAAAATCCCTAAAAACTAAATGCAATGACCGAATGCAAAACAAAACGATTTTAAAATCCCTGGAAGAGGGTTAACTACCACGAGGAACAAGCAAAAGATTAAAAATGTAAGGCTGCTAAAAACTAAAAATCGACTAGTGAATCGACCACTGGATCAACCACTAGATCGAGCAAATTGGATCGATCTACAACTTAAACAGAAATGACTTTTGAAGAAAAGGATGCAACTGATTGGCAAACGGATGATTAACAAAGACTTAAAACACTAAGAAAGAGGGTCTAGGGCTGAGGGTCATATTCATGGGTCTCAAAGATTAAACCTTGGTTTGAAAACATTTAGATCTACTCCTTTAGGAGGTTTCTCTAAGCCTTGAAAACAAAACAAGAACCATCCATGGCGTGTGGTATGATTCACTCCCTCAATCTCTTCTTCAAACCCATGGCATGTGGTGGAACAAGAGATCGAAAGGCAAGGAACACTGATACAATCTTAAAATGTAAGCACCTAAGCTACAATATATTTTACGTGCGAAGAAACCAAAATATATAGCATCAAGGCGATTTCTATTTTTTTAGAAGTGTGAGTGCTCTCTTGGTTAGTGAGAGAACGTGTTTTCCTTTTCCAAACCGGTTTTAGAAGATTCTCACATGGTTTGACACGTTAATGGCCACAAAAAGAAGAGAAGGAAACAATATCATAGCTCCATTAAATACTTTGTGTTTTAGAGATTTGGCGAGACAATCACATTAATGGGCTCTAAAATCGTTAACAAGATTACCAATCACTTTGTGATCACATTCTTCATAATTGATTTTGTTATTATGATTTAAATATTGTAAATATTAATTGCATGATTTTGTACAAGCTTATAAAAGCTTTCTTTGTAATCATTTTGTAAAATATACAGATTTTTGGAAATAAAAGAGAATTCTCTCTAAAGCTTATGCTTTCTTTTGTTTATCTAATCTAAGTTAGATGGATTCATTTTTTTAGTAAACTTTTGATCTATGTCTCTTGTATGTGATTTCTTGAGGCTAGATTTGTGAACTTATCACATGGGCTTTCACACCCTTGAGTGGCGTTCTTCGATCCATCATTCATCAACCCGTTTATCATCTTCTGATCTTACAAATAGAGTTGTACGGCTCTTTGTTTGATCTCCATCTCGATCCACTTCCTTCCATAGCCCATCTATTGATTGCAAGCCGAAAGAGTTTAACAACCAGCGGCCCAATCCCATCACCATATATGGTTACTAGCTTGTAGGCGTGTGTCATCTGGTATCAGAGCTAAAAGCTCCTACCTCCTATCCTTTTATTGTTTTGTTTTCAAGTAAGTTTTTGTTTTATAAAAGAAAAATACAAAAAAAAAGTTTTCCTTTTCGTTTTTTTGAGTTTTATAAAATTCTAAAACAAAAAAAAGTTTTAATTTTTGTTTTTAATATTATATTTTATAAAACATTAAAAAAAGTTTTTTATTTTCGTTCTTTGAGTTTTATAAAACTCTAAAACAAAAAAAGTCTAATTTCTGTTTTGTTATTTTATTTTATAAAACATTAAAAAAATACAACAAAAAAAAAGTTTCTTCCATTTGTTTCTGATTTTTGTTATATATATTTAATTTAAAAAGAAAAAAAAACTGATTTTAGTTTTGAGGACAAAACTTTTTGAAGAGTGAGAATATGATACAATCTTAATATGTAAACACCTAAGCTACAATATATTTTACGTGCGAAGAAACTAAAATATGTAGCATCAAAGCGATTTCTATTTTTTTAGAAGTGTGAGTGCTCTCTTGGTTAGTGAGAGAACGTGGTTTCCTTTTCCAAACCGGTTTTAGAAGATTCTCACATGGTTTGACACGTTAATGGCCACAAAAAGAAGAGAAGGAAACAATATCATAGCTCCATTAAATACATTGTGTTTTAGAGATTTGGCGAGGCAATCACATTAATGGGCTCTAAAATCGTCAACAAGATTACCAATCACTTTGTGATCATATTCTTCATGATTGATTTAGTTATTATGATTTAAATATTGTATATATTAATTGCATGATTTTGTACAAGTTTATAAAAGCTTTCTTTGTAATCATTTTATAAAATATACAGATTTTTAGAAATAAAAGAGAATTCTCTCTAAAGCTTATGCTTTCTTTTGTTTATCTAAAATAGATGGATTTATTTTCTTAGTAAACTTTTGATCTGTGTCTCTTGTATGTGATTTCTTGAGGCTAGATTTGTGAACTTATCACATGGGCTTTCACACCATTGAGTGGCGTCCTTCGATCCATCATTCATCAATCCGTTTATCACCTTCTGATCTTACAAATAGAGTTGTACGGCTCTTTATTTGATCTCCATCTCGATCTACTTCCTTCTATAGCCCATCCATTGATTGCAAGCCGAAAGAGTTGAACAACCAGCGGCCCAATCCCATCACCATACACGGTTACTAGCTTGTAGGCGTGTGTCATCAATGATACAAACTTAAAATGTAAGCACCTAAGCTACAATATATTTTACGTGCGAAGAAACCAAAATATATAGCATCAAAGCGATTTCTATTTTTTTAGAAGTGTGAGTGCTCTCTTGGTTAGTGAGAGAACGTGTTTTCCTTTTCCAAACTGGTTTTAGAAGATTCTCACATGGTTTGACACGTTAATGGCCACAAAAAGAAGAGAAGGAAACAATATCATAGCTCCATTAAATACTTTGTGTTTTAGAGATTTGGCGAGACAATCACATTAATGGGCTCTAAAATCGTTAACAAGATTACCAATCACTTTGTGATCACATTCTTCATAATTGATTTTGTTATTATGATTTAAATATTGTAAATATTAATTGCATGATTTTGTACAAGCTTATAAAAGCTTTCTTTGTAATCATTTTGTAAAATATACAGATTTTTGGAAATAAAAGAAAATTCTCTCTAAAGCTTATGCTTTCTTTTGTTTATCTAATCTAAGTTAGATGGATTCCTTTTCTTAGTAAACTTTTGATCTATGTCTCTTGTATGTGATTTCTTGAGGCTAGATTTGTGAACTTATCACATGGGCTTTCACACCCTTGAGTGGCGTTCTTCGATCCATCATTCATCAATCCGTTTATCATCTTCTGATCTTACAAATAGAGTTGTACGGCTCTTTGTTTGATCTCCATCTCGATCCACTTCCTTCCATAGCCCATCCATTGATTGCAAGCCGAAAGAGTTGAACAACCAGCGGCCCAATCCCATCACCATACACGGTTACTAGCTTGTAGGCGTGTGGTATCAATGATACAATCTTAAAATGTAAGCACCTAAGCTACAATATATTTTACGTGTGAAGAAACCAAAATATGTAGCATTCAGGCGATTTCTGTTTTTTTAGAAGTGTGAGTGCTCTCTTGGTTAGTGAGAGAACGTGGTTTCCTTTTCCAAACTGGTTTTAGAAGATTTTCACATGGTTTGACACGTTAATGGCCACAAAAACAAGAGAAGGAAACAATATCATAGCTCCATTAAATACTTTGTGTTTTAGAGATTTGGCGAGGCAATCACATTAATGGGCTCTAAAATCGTCAACAAGATTACCAATCACTTTGTGATCACATTCTTCATAATTGATTTTGTTATTATGATTTAAATATTGTATATATTAATTGCATGATTTTGTACAAGCTTATAAAAGCTTTCTTTGTAATCATTTTGTGAATATATACAGATTTTTGGAAATAAAAGAGAATTCTCTCTAAAGCTTATGCTTTCTTTTGTTTATCTAATCTAAGTTAGATGGATTCCTTTTCTTAGTAAACTTTTGATCTATGTCTCTTGTATGTGATTTCTTGAGGCTAGATTTGTGAACTTATCACATGGGCTTTCACACCCTTGAGTGGCGTTCTTCGATCCATCATTCATCAATCCGTTTATCATCTTCTGATCTTACAAATAGAGTTGTACGGCTCTTTGTTTGATCTCCATCTCGATCCACTTCCTTCCATAGCCCATCCATTGATTGCAAGCCGAAAGAGTTTAACAACCAGCGGCCCAATCCCATCACCATACATGGTTACTAGCTTGTAGACGTGTGTCATCTGGTATCAGAGCTAAAAGCTCCTACCTCCTATCTTTTTATTGTTTTGTTTTCAATTCAGTTTTTGTTTTATAAAAGAAAAATACAAAAAAAAAAGTTTTCATTTCCGTTTTTTTGAGTTTTATAAAATTCTAAAACAAAAAAAAAAGTTTTAATTGTCGTTTTTTATATTTTATTTTATAAAACAATAAAAAAAAGGTTTTCATTTTTGTTCTTTGAGTTTTATAAAACTCTAAAACAAAAAAAGTCTAATTTCTGTTTTGTTATTTTATTTTATAAAATATTAAAAAAATACAACAAAAAAAAGTTTCTTCCATTTGTTTCTGATTTTTGTTATATATATTTAATTTAAAAAGAAAAAAAACTGATTTTAGTTTTGAAGACAAAACTTTTTGAAGAGTGAGAAAATGATACAATCTTAAAATGTAAACACCTAAGCTACAATATATTTTATGTGCGAAGAAACTAAAATATGTAGCATCAAAGCGATTCCTATTTTTTTAGAAGTGTGAGTGCTCTCTTGGTTAGTGAGAGAACGTGGTTTCCTTTTCCAAAGCGGTTTTAGAAGATTCTCACATGGTTTGACACGTTAATGGCCACAAAAACAAGAGAAGGAAACAATATCATAGCTCCATTAAATACTTTGTGTTTTAGAGATTTGGCGAGGCAATCACATAAATGGGCTCTAAAATCGTCAACAAGATTACCAATCAGTTTGTGATCATATTCTTCATAATTGATTTATTTATTATGATTTAAATATTGTATATATTAATTGCATGATTTTGTACAAGTTTATAAAAGCTTTCTTTGTAATCATTTTGTAAAATATACAGATTTTTAGAAATAAAAGAGAATTCTCTCTAAAGCTTATGCTTTCTTTTGTTTATCTAAAATAGATGGATTTATTTTCTTAGTAAATTTTTGATCTGTGTCACTTGTATGTGATTTCTTGAGGCTAAATTTGTGAACTTATCACATGGACTTTCACACCCTTGAGTGGCGTTCTTCGATCCATCATTCATCAATCCGTTTATCATCTTCTGGTCTTACAAATAGAGTTGAACGGCTCTTTGTTTGATCTCCATCTCGATCCACTTCCTTCCATAGCCCATCCATTGATTGCAAGCCGAAAGAGTTGAACAACCAGCGGCCCAATCCCATCACCATACACGGTTACTAGCTTGTAGGCGTGTGTCATCAATGATACAATCTTAAAATGTAAGCACCTAAGCTACAATATATTTTACGTGCGAAGAAACCAAAATATGTAGCATTCAGGCGATTTCTATTTTTTTAGAAGTGTGAGTGCTCTCTTGGTTAGTGAGAGAACGTGGTTTCCTTTTCCAAACTGGTTTTAGAAGATTTTCACATGGTTTGACACGTTAATAGCCACAAAAACAAGAGAAGGAAACAATATCATAGCTCCATTAAATACTTTGTGTTTTAGAGATTTGGCGAGGCAATCACATTAATGGGCTCTAAAATCGTCAACAAGACTACCAATCACTTTGTGATCACATTCTTCATAATTGATTTTGTTATTATGATTTAAATATTGTATATATTAATTGCATGATTTTGTACAAGCTTATAAAAGCTTTCTTTGTAATCATTTTGTGAATATATACAGATTTTTGGAAATAAAAGAGAATTCTCTCTAAAGCTTATGCTTTCTTTTGTTTATCTAATCTAAGTTAGATGGATTCCTTTTCTTAGTAAACTTTTGATCTATGTCTCTTGTATGTGATTTCTTGAGGCTAGATTTGTGAACTTATCACATGGGCTTTCACACCCTTGAGTGGCGTTTTCTTTGACCCATCATTCATCAATCCGTTTATCATCTTCTTATCTTACAAATAGAGTTGTACGGCTCTTTGTTTGATCTCCATCTCGATCCACTTCCTCTATAGCCCATCCATTGATTGCAAGCCGAAAGAGTTGAACAACCAGCGGCTCAATCCCATCACCATACACGGTTACTAGCTTGTAGGCGTGTGTCATCAATGATACAAACTTAAAATGTAAGCACCTAAGCTACAATATATTTTACGTGCGAAGTAACCAAAATATGTAGCATTCAGGCAATTTCTATTTTTTTAGAAGTGTAAGTGCTCTCTTGGTTGGTGAGAGAACGTGGTTTCCTTTTCCAAACTGGTTTTAGAAGATTTTCACATAGTTTGACACGTTAATGGCCACAAAAAGAAGAGAAGGAAACAATACCATAGCTCCATTAAATACTTTGTGTTTTAGAGATTTGGCGAGGCAATCACATTAATGGGCTCTAAAATCGTCAACAAGATTACCAATCACTTTGTGATCATATTCTTCATAATTGATTTAGTTATTATGATTTAAATATTGTATATATTAATTGCATGATTTTGTACAAGTTTATAAAAGCTTGCTTTGTAATCATTTTGTAAAATATACAGATTTTTGGAAATAAAAGAGAATTCTCTCTAAAGCTTATGCTTTCTTTTGTTTATCTAAAATAGATGGATTTATTTTCTTAGTAAACTTTTGATCTGTGTCTCTTGTATGTGATTTCTTGAGGCTAGATTTGTGAACTTATCACATGGGCTTTCACACCATTGA
Source organism: Thlaspi arvense (assembly GCA_911865555.2). Classification (NCBI taxonomy): domain Eukaryota; kingdom Viridiplantae; phylum Streptophyta; class Magnoliopsida; order Brassicales; family Brassicaceae; genus Thlaspi; species Thlaspi arvense. The sequence continues at coordinate 23,127,125 of OU466860.2, forward strand.
GTGGCGTCCTTCGATCCATCATTCATCAATCCGTTTATCATCTTCTGATCTTACAAATAGAGTTGTACGGCTCTTTGTTTGATCTCCATCTCGATCCACTTCCTTCTATAGCCCATCCATTGATTGCAAGCCGAAAGAGTTGAACAACCAGCGGCCCAATCCCATCACCATACACGGTTACTAGCTTGTAGGCGTGTGTCATCAATGATACAAACTTAAAATGTAAGAACCTAAGCTACAATATATTTTACGTGCGAAGAAACCAAAATATGTAGCATTCAGGCAATTTCTATTTTTTTAGAAGTGTAAGTGCTCTCTTGGTTGGTGAGAGAACGTGGTTTCCTTTTCCAAACTGGTTTTAGAAGATTTTCACATAGTTTGACACGTTAATGGCCACAAAAAGAAGAGAAGGAAACAATATCATAGCTCCATTAAATACTTTGTGTTTTAGAGATTTGGCGAGGCAATCACATTAATGGACTCTAAAATCGTCAACAAGATTACCAATCACTTTGTGATCACATTCTTCATAACTGATTTAGTTATTATGATTTAAATATTATATATATTAATTACATGATTTTGTACAAGCTTATAAAAGCTTTCTTTGTAATCATTTTGTGAATATATACAGATTTTTGGAAATAAAAGAGAATTCTCTCTAAAGCTTATGCTTTCTTTTGTTTATCTAATCTAAGTTAGATGGATTTCTTTTCTTAGTAAACTTTTGATCTATGTCTCTTGTATGTGATTTCTTGAGGCTAGATTTGTGAACTTATCACATGGACTTTCACACCCTTGAGTGGCGTTCTTCGATCCATCATTCATCAATCCGTTTATCATCTTCTGATCTTACAAATAGAGTTGTACGTCTCTTTGTTTGATCCCCATCTCGATCCACGTCCTTCCATAGCCCATCCATTGATTGCAAGCCTAAAGAGTTGAACAACCCGCGTCCCAATCCCATCACCATACACAGTTACTAGCTTGTAGGCGTGTGTCATCTGGTATCAGAGCTAAAAGCTCCTACGTCCTATCCTTTTATTGTTTTGTTTTCAAATCAGTTTTTTGTTTTATAAAAGAAAAATACAAAAAAAAAAATTTTCATTTTCGTTTTTTTGAGTTTTATAAAATTATTAAACAAAAAAAAAGTTTTAATTTTCGTTTCTAATATTTTATTTTATTAAACATTAAAAAAAGGTTTTTATTTTCGTTCTTTGAGTTTTATAAAACTCTAAAACAAAAAAAAAAGTTTAATTTCTGTTTTGTTATTTTATTTTATAAATCATTAAAAAAATACAACAAAAAAAAAGTTTCTTCCATTGTTTCTTATTTTTGTTATATATATATAATTTAAAAAGAAAAAAAAACTGATTTTAGTTTTGAGGACAAAACTTTTTACAGAGTGAGAAAATGATACAATCTTAAAATGTAAGCACCTAAACTACAATATATTTTACGTGCGAAGAAACCAAAATATGTAGCATCAAGGCGATTTCTATTTTTTTAGAAGTGTGAGTGCTCTCTTGGTTAGTGAGAGAACGTGGTTTCCTTTTCCAAACCGGTTTTAGTAGATTCTCACATGGTTTGACACGTTAATGGCCACAAAAAGAAGAGAAGGAAACAATATCATAGCTCCATTAAATACTTTGTGTTTTAGAGATTTGGCAAGGTAATCACATTAATGGGCTCTAAAATCGTCAACAAAATTACCAATCACTTGGTGATCACATTCTTCATAATTGATTTAATTATTATGATTTAAATATTGTATATATTAATTGCATGATTTTGTACAAGTTTATAAAAGCTTTTTTTGTAATCATTTTTTGAATATATACAGATTTTTGGAAATAAAAGAGAATTCTCTCTAAAGCTTATGCTTTCTTTTGTTTATCTAAATTAGATGGATTTCTTTTCTTAGTAAACTTTTGATCTATGTCTCTTGTATGTGATTTCTTGAGGCTAGATTTGTGAACTTATCACATGGGCTTTCACACCCTTGAGTGACGTTCTTCGATCCATCATTCATCAATCTGTTTATCATCTTCTGATCTTACAAATAGAGTTGTACGGCTCTTTGTTTGATCCCCATCTCGGTCCACTTCCTTCCATAGCCCATCCATTGATTGCAAGCCGAAAGAGTTGAACAACCAGCGGCCCAATCCCATCACCATACACGGTTACTAGCTTGTAGGCATGTGTCAAACACAGATTTCAAACAGTGACCTAACTAGTTCCCTTTACAACCATGGCGTGTGGGAAGGAAAGACTAGCCTCTAGGATCTGATTTTCCAGGACATCTAAATCCTGTCATGGTAAGACATCCCTTGGACCATAGAGATCTTGGCGTGAGACTCTCTAAGCCTTAAGTACTAAAGATCCTAGAAGAGAAGGTAATAAAGAACAAGAAAACTCAAAGCTTTAACCTTTTCAACCCCTTTTGAATCGCCTCAACCCATCAACCCAAATGAAACTACTCGCTACACATAAAGAAAACCGAACAGAATGCAAAAGATGATCTACTAAACATGATTAACGATTGATTAAAAGCAAAAGGTTCAATACTCAAAGTGCAAAAACAAAAAAAACTCGGATTTCTACAATGGCGGATCTTTGAAAACCAGAGAGAGCCAAAAAGTGAAAAGACAGAATGAAGATAATGAAAGGGATGGCTGCGTTTTGCCAAAAATGGCCAAACCGCAAATGGTCTCCCCTTCTCTATGGTCAAAATCCAGCTGGACGGATATGGTTAGTCAGGGATCGACTCGTGTCACTCGATCTCTGGCTCGATCTTCCCTTGGATCGGATGACTTCGGTCGATCTTGTGTTGATCGGGTTGGGAGCTCGATCTTGTTCTCGATCTGCATGGCGTCATTTACGTCCGTACTCCAGATCAATCTACTCTCTCGATCTTGATCTCGATCCTTCCTTGAGAATCGACTTGGTGCACTCGATCTTCTGGTCGATCTCATCTAGATCGACCTGCCTTGCACAATCCGCTACTCGATCTCAGGTCCTTTGCATGCACTCCTGAGTTTTCCAAGTGTCCACGAGCTTCCTCACGAGCCTTACCACGTCCACGAATTCTACAAGGCTCCAAAGTATCCAAAAACAACCTGAATGTGAAGCATTATGCAAGAAATATGCAAATGCTAATGCAAAAACGCTCTAGGACCTAAAATGATGCAAACTAGCCTAATTTGCAAGGTAAATGCATGAGAAACTATCTTATATGTATGCAAAACACACGAAATATGCAGCAATATCAACTTCCCCAAATTTGCCTTTTGCTTGCCCTCATGCAAACAAAATTCAAGAAGGAATAGAGGTTTTAAAAACGGGGGTTTAAGCTTCTTGTAAAGATGTCTTTCAAATGAATCACTTCAATGGTCCTAGTTCTTAATTCTAAAATGCAATGCACACACTCATACTCCAAAGAACTTAGCCATACTCATCACACAATAAATTTCAAATCATGACTCTCCTATTCCAAACAATCAAAGAATCTTATCCTTTAACATTCATTAATGATCAAATCAAAGAATTCGCTTAGCAAAAACCCAAGTTAAAACAGAAAACATCCTTACTCTTTAGGCTAGTGGAAAGGCTGAAAGCATTTTTAGCTCTTTACTTTTCTTATTGATAGCTCTCTACTTATTCTTTTTCTTTTCTTTTTATTTGGCACTTAGGCTCTTTTCTTTCTTTTCTTCCTTTTTTTTTTATTTGAGAGCTATCTTCTGAAATACACTTAGAGCTTTTTATTTTGAAAACATTGCCTTCAACTTAAAACCTTTTCAAACACTACAAACACCAAACTCTTTTGAAACCGTAAACAAATAAGCAAAACAAACAACCCCAATGAACCCCGAACCTAATCTTAAGCCTAAAACTAGCTTCAAAATGCAAAGCTAGCAATTAAATGGGAGCCTAATCATGTCGCCTAGACCTAACACTTTATGCTAAGTTCAAACCGAAAAGAGGCCTCACAATGATATCACACAAGAACATTTCGCTTGAAAGAAAGGCAAGGGTTATGGTGGGAGTTCTACTTAGGCTCACAAAAGAGTGGTGAAAGGAGGAAGAGAGCCTAAATATGTATATGATCTATGTGTTCATTTTCAAATGCATAAGTATGATAATTAAAGATCAGTTTAAGGTTTTCACTTATTAGGACAAGATTCAGTTCATGAATGTTCAAGTCAAGCCACGAAAATCAAAACACATGATCCAAGTATGGTTAGAGCTTACTTTCAAAGAGTGTACAATGCATCAAAGAACTACTAACTAGGGCCTTGAAACAATTCATGAGCTTAAAACACCTTTTAAAGAAAACTTTAACCCCTTATGTAAATGTAAACAACCTAGATGCTTAAAAATTCTAGACTCAATCCTAGAATGTTTAAAAAAGTGAATGCAACTACATGAATTTTTTTGAAATTTTTTTTAAAAATTTTACCAATTTTTTTGTTCTTTTCTATGCCTTAGATGCAATGAAATGTAATGCAAAACTCAAAGGATGCAAATAGAAAATAAGAGGAAAGAAAACAATGTCAAATAACACACACTCTCCCAAACTTGAATGACACCGTCTCGGTGGCAAACAAATTCAAGGGAGTTCAAAACATTAATCAAAAGAAAACGAAAAACAGATGATGGTATTTACAATGATCGGTTGTTGCTACCTTGGAGTTGAACTCGGCTGGAACTTGAGGATGTTCCAGCGGAGCCACTCTTGCTAGAGGAGCGTCGTGCTATGCCCTTGCCTTTATCCGCGGTCAGGAATCCATGGACGGAGTGACGTGCTTGTTGCGTGTTGCCTTGAGGCTCACAGATGACTATTTGACCCGTTGATGTCCTCCTCTGCTCTTGCTTGGGCTGCTCGACTTCTACACTCATGGACAGCTTAGACTACGCGTGAGAGTTCCCTTAAAACGCCTTGACCTTCTTGGCAAGCTTCTTGATCATCTTGCCTTGCCATTTGGTTATTTTGCGCTGCATCTCCACGACCGAATGCAGGAACTTCTCCGGCTTGGTCCTTGGCTCAAAATCTATCCTTGGGAGCTCAAAATCAGCTGCCATCACGTCGTCTGAGGGTGGTGATTCTGAGGGCTCACGAGTTGCTTGAGCTGGGATCATGGCTGCTCCAAGTGGTGCATAACATTCCTCTTGAGTTGGACAGAACTCGATGGTCCCTATGTTGCCCACGTGTGTTACATCCACATTAGGTAGGATGCATATGCTCTTCTTTTTATCGTCACTGTAGAACAGATAGGCAAAGAATCCTCGAGCTCGCATAGGTCTCAAGCTATCGGTGTTACGCATATAGATCTCGTCCATGTATGCTCTATCCGCACAAGGTTCGAAGCTTTGAAGAGGTACACCGGCTTGAATGAAGAGTGGTGTAAGGAAGCCGCCAATGAATGCTGAACTCGCCTTGCACCTTATAATATACGCCTTGTATTTCACCAAAGAGGACGCCAAGATACATCCATAATTAACATCATTCCCAAGCTCATCTTGCATCGGCTCGTGGTTCTCCTCTTTGCTGCTGCAAAGTACCCTCTTGCTTCCTTGGAAGAGAAAGCACAGCTCGGTCCTTATCACGATAAGAGCCACTGATCGCCCACTGAAGGTGTTTGCTAGTAGCTTGAGAGTATACCTCAGGACGAGATTCCTCACTTTCTTGATCTTAGCCGTGATGGGCTTGTATTCTTCATCACAAAGCAGGTCCCATAGTTCGTTGGCAGTCTTGAGAGGAGGAAACTCTACTTGCTTAGCCATGGCATTAAGACCATAAGCTTGGCAAAGCTCTTCAATGGAGAGATGATAAGCTCGCCTCTTGACCTTGAAGGTGAGATGACCTTGTGAGGGAGTAGGGAGGCTCGGATTCTCAAGGTATAGAGGAAGTCTAGAGTGACTTGTGGATATGTTGGGCAATCCATCCGTGAAAGGCATGAAGCCCCATGTCTTGGAGAAGAAAATCAAAGTCTTCTAGAAGTCCAATCCTCTCAAACAGATCTCTACTACCTAACTTAGTAGGCTCAAAGCGCAGCCTCTCTAACCTCTTCTTTGCCAACTTTTCCTCCTTCGTCCAACGAACCCTCTCTTGAACCACTTGTTGAGCTTCTTCTTGTTGAACCACTTGTTGCTCCTCTTGACATTCTCCTTCTTCTTCTGTCTCCTCTCTCGTTCTTTTTGGGGCCATAGTACCTGAAACACAATTCTCAAACAAGAGAATGAGCAAAGGCGGCGAATTTTGAGAGAAAGAGCAAGCAAGAAAGAAACATTTTAACTAATGCCCTAGATTTTTGGGGAATTTATAAAAATTCTAGCAAGATAATAGAGGAAGGAATCTAGAGATAGAATAAAATCTAGAATTTTTCCTAATATCTAGCTAGTTTAAAAAAATTCGCTAAACCCCTAACATCTATTATTCAAACAATGCAAGGAAAAGGAAATTTTCCAAAAGATTAAAAACAAAAACCCGAAAATACTATTGCAAAGTTGAAAGAAGATGTTGTTTGCCCTTAGAAAAAAAAAGGAAATTCACACTCTCTCTGGTTTAGAAACTCGAAACACAAATAATGAGAGAGTGCGTGTGTTGAAAATATAAAGGCCAACAAGAAAAATCTAAAATCATGCGCAAAAAAGTGGTTTTCTGACAAAAAGTATGGTCAAGGCACATCTTTCATGGTCAAAGATGTTTGCCTTGACCACAATTCAAATTTAAAATCAGGAGGGAAAAAGGAAAAAAGGAAAAAGAAAATGTTACCTCGACACGAGATCGAGTCCATTTGGTCGATCTAGGACTCGATCTCATGCCCATGTTGGACGGATCGAGAGGTTTGATCGATCAGGGACTCGATTTGACTAGAATCGAATCTTAGATCGATTGTACCTTCTCGTTCCTTGACTTTTGGTCAACAAGGCTGTACTCCTTGAATCGAGCTCCTTGATCGATTCGGGGGTCGATTTGGCTTAGATCGAGTGGCAGATCGAATAGACTCATCGATATATCTTTGAGAATCGAGTGACTCGGTCGATCTACACCTCGTTTGCATTTCAGGCTATACACATATGTGGTTTATCCTCGCGTGATCAACCTTTCCACTCGATTTGTCTACTCGATCTCTTCTAGATCGACTGGCTCCTCTAGATTCACTAACTTAATCTAGTAAAGATCGAGCTAGGATGAGTCAATCTAGCACTCGATCTCTACCCTATACTTAGCCCCTTTTTCTCCCTTTGAAACCTCAAGATCACACCTAACAATCCCTTATCCTTTCACCTGCACACTTAGAAGATAAAAGCATAAAACTGAAATAAAAATAAATCAAGAATATATACAGGATAGACATGGGAATGCCTACCATGTGCGCTTTCTTTAACGTCTTTAGCTAGACTTTACTTGGTTTAGGCAGATGGTGGGTCTTGGAGAAACATTGAAGTGCTCTCCTTATTGAATGCACTGGCCATGTATGGCTTTACTCTGTGTATGTTGACTGTGAATGCATTCCCACTCTTGCCAACCAACATAACGGCTCCATAGGGCAATACTTCTTTGATCTCAAACGGTCTGCACTACCTTGATTTGAGCTTGCCCGGGAACAGCTTCAACCTCGAGTCATAGAGTAGCACCTGCCTGTCTTCCCTTAACTCCTTGTGAACAAGATTCTTGTCATGAACAGCCTTAGTCCAATCCTTATAGGTCTTAGCATTGTCGTATGCATCCAACCGTAGCTCATCTAGCTCGTCTAGCTGGATCAAGCGCTTCTCCTGAGCTGTCTTGAGGTCATAGTTTAGCTGCTTCACAGCCCACAATGCTCTTTGTTCCCGCTCAACAGGGAGGTGACATCCTTTGCCGTAGAGAAGAGTGAAAGGGGTTGTTCCTATGGGCATTTTTAAAGCGGTCCGGTAAGCCCATAAAGCATCATCTAGCTTAGCCGCCCAATCTTTCCGACTAGTACCTACTGTCCTCTCCAGTATAGCCTTGATCTGCCGGTTAGAGACCTCTACTTGCCCACTCGTTTGAGGATGGTAAGGTGTAGCTACCTTGTGCCTCACGCCATACTTCCTTAGGAGGTTCTCGAACACTTTGTTGATGAAATGGCTGCCACCGTCGCTGATCACAACCTTAGGGACTCCAAACCGTGGGAATATGATGGTCTTGAAGAGCTTAATCACCACCTTAGAGTCGTTTGTAGGGGAAGCAATGGCCTCAACCCATTTAGATACATAATCAACCGCCACCAGGATGTACTTATTACCGTAAGAAGATGGGAATGGATCCATAAAATCTATCCCCCATGCGTCAATATGAACTTCTAAGATAGGAACCTAAGGCATCTCGTTTCTCTTGGTGATGTTTCCTGCCCTTTGACACGCCTCACAACTCTTGACAAACTCGTGAGCGTCTTTGAAGATAGATGGCCACCAAAAACCCGCTTGTAACACCTTTGTAGCAATCTTGGAAGAAGCAAAATGACCGCCGTATGATGAGCCGTGACAATGTAGGAGTATGTCTTTAGCTTCTTCTGTTGTCACACATCTCCTATACAAACTGTCCACGCCTCTCTTGTACAAGTATGGCTCGTCCCAAAAGTAGTGGGAGACATCTCTCAAAAAATTCTTCTTATGGTAATGATCAAGGTGAGTAGGCTCCTCTCCACAAGCCAAAAAGTTCACTATATCAGCATACCACAGTAAGTCTTCTTCCTTGAAACTCAAAACTTCTTCAAACTGCCCTTCTAGCCTTCTACAAACAGCCGTAGTGATCATCATGAGTTGTTCTTCTGGAAGCGAATCATCTAAGGGCAGAGACTCATTGATTCTCATCCTAGAGAGTTGATCTGCCACGCCGTTCTCTATCCCATTCTTGTCCTTAATTTCCATGTCGAATTCTTGGAGCAAAAGGATCCATCTCAAGAGCCTTGGCTTAGTGTCCTTCTTGGAATATATATACCTCAGAGGACCCAGGAGTACGTCAACTTGCTGGATTCTAAGAAGATTGTTAAGAAGGATGAAAGCTGCTGCCTAGAGATCAACCCAGAGATCGACGCTATCACTCGATCCAGGAGTCAGATCGACAAGGCAATCGAGAACACAACTCTATCCGGTGCAGCAATCGACAGACATATCGAGAGGAATGATCGATCCGGAAAAACAATCGAGTCGACAATCGAGAGAAACCTTTCGATCATTTTGGGGTCCAATCAGGAGATCGACTCAGCGTCTCGATCCCTTACTCGATCCACATCAAATCGAGTAAGTGAATCGAGCAAAATTGCTCGATCTAAACGACATCGAGAGCAAGATCGACTGGAGGACTCGATTTCAGAAGGGATAGCGGTTGAAGAAAGCAGTCTTAAGGGCCATACCTCGGGTTCTAAGGAGGGTTCCAAGGAGGAAAGCAACAACAACAGCCACGATGATGACTGGAGCGAGCTGTTAGCCCCAAAGGTGGTCCTTAAGGAGCTCCCAAAAGGGCTAAGGTATGCTTTCTTCGGGCCTAATAACACCTATCCCGTGATTGTGAATGAAAACTTAAGTGATGATGAGTTGCACTCGCTCCTGACTGAGCTGAGAAAGTATAGGAAGGCCATTGGGTACTCTTTAAGTGACATCAAGGGCCTTTCACCGATGTTTTGCACTCACAGGATTCACTTGGATAATGAGAACGCCTCTTCTATAGAACATCAAAGGCGTTTGAATCCTAATTTGAAAGAGGTTGTTAAGAAAGAAGTCCTTAAGCTTTTAGAGGCTGACGTGATCTATCCCATAAGTGACAGCACGTGGGTTTCTCCTGTACATGTGGTGCCTAAGAAGGGAGGGATCACGGTCATAAGGAATGATAAAGATGAGCTTATTCCTACTAGAACCATTACTGGTCATAGGATGTGTATTGATTATAGGAAACTTAACCTTGCGACTAGGAAAGATCATTTCCCTTTGCCTTTTATTGATAAAATGCTTGAGAGACTTGCTAATCACCCTTACTACTGTTTTCTCGATGTGTATAGCGGTTTCTTTCAGATACCAATTCTCCCAAATGATCAGGAGAAGACGACCTTCACATGTCCCTACGGTACCTTCGCATATCGAAGGATGCCGTTTGGATTGTGTAATACACCGGCTACATTTATGATGTCGATCTTCTCTGATCTAATAGAAGAGATGGTAGAGGTGTTTATGGATGACTTCTCTGTCTATGGTGCGTCCTTTTCTGCGTGTTTGTTGAATCTTTGCAGGGTACTAAAGCGTTGTGAAGAGACAAACTTTGTGCTAAACTGGGAGAAATGCCACTTTATGGTCAAAGAAGGGATCGTGCTTGGTCATAAGATTTCAGAGAAGGGCATTGAGGTTGATCAGGCTAAAGTGGAAGTCATGATGGGTCTTCAGCCGCCGGTTAACGTTAAGGGAGTCAGAAGTTTCTTGGGACACGCCGGGTTTTATTGGCGCTTCATCAAGGATTTCTCCAAGATTGCACGCCCTGTTACACGGTTGTTGTGCAAAGAAGCTGAGTTTGTGTTTGATGAGGAGTGTTTGCGAGCTTTTGTGACAATCAAGGAAGCCCTTACATCAGCCCCTATAGTTCAAGCACCAGATTGGTCTCTACCCTTTGAGATCATGTGCGATGCTAGTGACTATGCCGTAGGAGCCGTTCTCGGTCAGAAGAAAGACAAGAAGCTACACGTGATCTACTATGCTTCAAGAACCTTGGATGACACGCAAACAAGGTACACCACTACGGAGAAGGAGTTGCTTGCAGTGGTGTTCGCCTTTGAAAAGTTCAGGTCATATCTTGTTGGTTCCAAGGCTATTGTATACACAGATCACGCTGCTTTGCGATACATCTATTCGAAGAAAGACACTAAGCCTCGGCTTTTGAGGTGGATTCTCTTGCTCCAGGAGTTTGACATGGAGATTAAAGACAAGAAGGAAATAGGAAACGGAGTCGCTGACCATCTCTCACGGCTAAGGATCAACGAGTCTATACCCTTAGATGACTCTCTTCCAGAAGAGCAACTCATGGCGATCACCACGGCTGTTTGTGGAAAGCTAGAGGGGTGGTTTGAAGAGGTGTTGAGTTTCAAAGAGGAGGATATACCGTGGTATGCTGATGTCGTGAACTATTTAGCGTGTGGTGAGGAGCCAACACATCTCAACACCTATCACAAGAAGCACTTCATGAGAGAGGCTAGTGACTACTTTTGGGACGAGCCCTACTTATACAAGAGAGGAGTGGACAGTTTGTACCGGAGATGTGTTACGAAGGAAGAAGCTAGAGACATCCTCTATCACTGCCATGGCTCTTCCTACGGAGGACACTTCGCTTCATTCAAAACTGCCACGAAAGTGTTGTAAGCCGGTTTATGGTGGCCGTCCATCTTCAAAGATGCACACGAGTTTGTGAAGAACTGTGAGGCATGTCAACGAGCAGGAAATATCACTAAGAGGAACGAAATGCCTCAGGTTCCCATCTTCGAGGTTGACGTGTTCGACGCGTGGGGCATAGACTTCATGGGGCCATTTCCTTCTTCGTATGGCAACAAATACATCTTAGTAGCAGTGGATTATGTCTATAAATGGGTTGAGGCTGTTGCTTCCCCTACAAACGACTCTAAGGTGGTAATGAAGCTGTTCAAGAGTATTATTTTCCCGAGGTTTGGAGTACCTAAGGTGGTTATAAGCGATGGAGGAAGCCACTTCTTAAACAAGGTCTTTGAGAACCTCTTGAGAAATTATGGCATTAAGTATAAGGTGGCTACACCGTATCATCCTCAAACAAGAGGTCAAGTGGAAGTCTCGAATCGGCAAATCAAGGCTATACTGGAGAAGACTGTCGGAGCGACAAGGAAAGACTGGGCAGTGAAGCTGGACGACGCTCTTTGGGCCTACCGTACCGCCTTCAAAACGCGGATTGGTACAACCCCTTTCACTCTACTCTATGGCAAGGGCTGTCATCTCCCGGTTGAGCTGGAACACCGTGCGTTGTGGGCTGTGAAGAGGCTGAACTTTGATCTCAAGACTGATCAAGAGAGGCGTCTTATTCATCTACATGAACTGGACGAGTTAAGACTGAACGCTTATGAGAGCTCTCCGATATACAAGGAGCGGACTAAGGAAGCTCATGACAAGAAGTTGGTTGCCAAGGAGCTTAAGGAAGGAGGTTTAGTGTTGCTGTACAATTCAAGACTCAAACTCTTCCCGAGAAAGCTGAAATCAAGGTGGAGCGGGCCGTTTGTGATCCAAAAAGTGCTGCCCTATGGAGCTGTTACATTGATGGGAAAGAGTGGCAGTATATTCACCGTCAACGGACACAGAGTCAAGCCTTACTTGGCAGACAGCTATGACAAGGAGAGTACCTCGGTGCTCCTCCAAAACCCACCATCCGCCTAAACCAAGTAAAGTCTAGCTAAAGACGTTAAAGAAAGCGCACTTGGGAGGCATTCCCATGTCTATCCTGTACATATATCTGCTTTATTTCTCTTTCAGTTTTATGTTTTTATTTTGCAAGTGTGTAGGAACAGGTATGAGGAGTCTAAACCTTGATCTTGAAGTCCAAAAGAGGCGATATGGGTTACGAAAAGGCTAGAGATCGAGTGCTAGATCGACTGATCCTGACTCGATCTTTGCTAGATCGAGCCAGTGAATCGAGAGGAGCCAGTCGATCTAGATGAGAACGAGTGATAAGGTCGACCTTGACGAAAAAGGATCGATCGATCCAAAATGTATCGACCGATCTAATTTCTCTCGGGAAAATCTGTTGAAAACAGATCGATCACTCAACTCGATATATCACTCGATCTATGCCAAATTGACCCCCAAATCGAGGATGTAGCTCGATCATGAGGACTTAGCCGTGGAGCAAACATCTCAACGATCGAGGGAGCCAATCGATCCAAGACTCGATTCATCATGAATTGAGTCTCAAATCGAGTAACCCTCTCGATCTAAGCCATTATGGGCATGAGATCGAGTCCTAGATCGACCAAACGGACTAGATCTCATGTCGAGGTAATATTTTCTTTCCCTCCTTTATTCTTTTCCCTTCAATTTTTAAATTCAAAACTTGGTCAAGGCAAGCATCTTTGACCATGAAAGATGTGCCTTGACCAAGACTTTGTCAGAAAATCACCTTTACTACCCATGGTTTTGCCTTTTGCTAGTCTTTAAATGTTTCAACAACCTCTCACCCTCTCATTTTTGATTTCTCAAAAATTTTAAACAAAGAGAGTGAGAGTTTTCGGTTTTCAAAGGTTAGCAAAGGTTCTTTAACATTCTTGCAAAGGCATTTTCAGAGTTTAATGAAATATTTTTAGGAAAATTTTTTTTTAATTTGCAAGATATCGTTCTAGAAGATAGGGCTGTTTTTGAATTTTAAATTTTAGCTAAGTAAAAGGATTAATTCTAGATTTTTTAGTATCTAAAGATTTGATTCTTTTTTATTTAGCTATAATTTTTATTAATTCCCCAAAATTCTAGGGTAGTAGTTATAAGCTTTCTCCTTCTCCTCTCTTATTCTCTCATCAAACCGTCGTTTTGCTTACCAAACTTCTTGAGAAATTTGTTTCAGGTACAATGGCCCCCAAAAGAACAAGAAAAGAGACAGCACCAGAAGGAGAAGGATAAGAGGTGGCTGTTCAAGAGAGGGTCAAATGGAGTAAGGATGAGAAGAGGGACAAGAAACGGCTCGAAAGGCTTCGGTTTGAGTCTACCAAGTTTGCTGATCGAGAGCTGCTGTTCAAGCTAGGGATTCTTGGGGATTTCGACAAACTCCTCAAGAACATTGGCCTAAGATGTCTGTCACGGATGGATTGCCCAACCATTCCAGAAGTGACAATAGACTTCCTTGCCACGTTGAAGTTCCGTTACGAGAATCCTAGCACACCCGTTCCTTCACAAGGTCGCCTCTCCTTCAAGGTTGGACGTCAAGCCTACAGCCTCTCCATCCCCAAGCTATGTCAAGCATATGGTCTCAACGCGGATGCCAACAAGGTCGAGTTCCCTGCCTTCAAGAGAGCTAACGACTTTTGGGACCTGATTAGCAACGAGGACTACAAAGCCAACACCGCCAAGATCAAGAGAGTGAGAAGCCCGGTGCTGAGGTACACTCTGAAGCTGATTGCCAACACGTTTAGCGGAAGATCAGTTGCTCCCACGGTCACAAAGACCAAGCTTTGCTTCCTGTTCCAAGGCGTGAAGCACTTGGTGTGTGACCTGGATGAAAATAACGAGCCTATGGAGGATGAGCTCGGCGACGAGGTGAACTACGTATGTGTGCTTGCTGCCTCCTTGGTGAAATACAAGGCTTATGCCTTGCGGTGCAAGGCAACTTCTTCTTTCATTGGCGGCTTCCTCACTCCTCTATTCTTGCAAGCTGGTGTGCCTATACACGACTTCGCACAAGTACCAGCCAGAGCTTTCATGGATGAGGCCTACATGAGGAATACCGACAGCTTAGGACGCACGCCAGCAGAAGGGTTCTACGCTTACCTCTTCATAGACGACGAAGACAAGAAGAGAGTGTGCATCCTGCCAAACAGAAACGAGACCGAGCTGCTTGGTGTTTGGAACAGCGAGTTCTTGCCCACGAAAGAAGAGTGCTTTGCTCCTCTAGGAGGACCACCAGCCCCAGCTATTGCTCCTCGCCAAAGGTCCGAGTCTCCAGCCACGGAAGATGAGATGCCCGAAGCCTACACCCTTCCCAAGCTAGACTTTGAGCCGAGAACCAAAACTGAGAAGTTCCTAGCATCTGTTGTGGAGATGCAAAGGAAAATCAACAAGTGGCAAGGCAAAATGCTCAAGAAACTTGCCAAGAAGGTCAAGGCACTTCAAGGAGGCTCGCCTAAGAAGGATACAAGTGAAGAGGTTCACCAACCCGAGAAGAGGAGGCTCTCAACCGGTGGAGTTGTCATCCACGAGACCCAAGGAAGCAACATTCAGCCGGCGCGCCTTTCTCTCCAAGAACCAACCGACAAGGGCAAGACCATAGTATCTAGCTCCTCTAGAACATCCTCAAGTTCCAGCCAAGACTAGACCAGAGGTAAAAACCTTCTTCCATTGTACATAACCGCTCATATTTGCTTCTTTTTGCTTTGTGTTTTGGTGCTCCTTCGAATGTGTTTGCCACCGGGACGGTGTCAAGCAAGTTTGGGGGAGTACATGTGTGGTTTAACATGTTTTTCTGATCTTATTTTCCTTTAGCATCCTTGAGTCTTTAGTTCATGAAAAATTGGTAAAATTTTTAAAATTTTTTCAAAGATTCATGTAGTTGCATTCATCTTGTCAAAACATGTTAGAATTGAGTCTAGAATTTCTCTTAGCATCTAGGTTGTTTGCATTTGCATAAGGGGTTAAAGTTTCTTAAAAAGGTGTTTTATACTCATGAATTGTTTCAATGCCCTAGTTAGTAGTTCTCTAATGCTTTGCTTATGCTTTGAAAGTAAGTTCTTACCATGCTTGGATCACTTGCTATGATTTTCATGACTTGAATTAAACTCTCATGATTTGAAACTTGTCCTAATAAGTGAAAACTTTAATCAGAAATTTTAATTATCATCCTTATGCATTTGAAAATAAACACATGGATTTTAAAATATTTAGGCTCTCTTCTTCCTTTTTACCACTCATTGTGAGCCTAAGTAGAACTCCCACCTTGACCCTTCTTTGAAGCAAAATATTTCTTGTGTGACATCATTGAGAGGCTTTCTTTTCGGTTTTGAACTTAGCATAAAGTATTAGGTTTAGGCGACATGATTTGATTCTCATATGATTGCTAGCTTTGTATTTTGAAGCTAGGTATAGGCTTATGATAAGTTTGGGAGATCTTTGGGGTTGTTTTTATTTCTATTTGTTCTCGGTTTCAAAGAGTTTGGTGTTTAAAAGAAAGTAATGGGTTTTAAGTGAAATGTTGTGTTTAAAAGCTATATATATGCACTAATAAATTTCAGGAGGTAGCTCTCCCAAATAAAAAAAAAATAAATAAAAAAAGAGCCTAAATGCGAAATAAAAATAAAAAAAAAAAGAGAAAAGAAAAAAAAAATTAAATAAATAAGAGAGCTACCAATAAGAAATAATTAAAGAGCAAAGTTATTTTCAAAACCTTTTCACTAGCCTAAAGAGTTTAAAAATGCTTTTATTTCGAATTGGGAAATGCTAAGCTTTGAGAAGAAAAAGGGTAGATTCTAAGTGGTGAGTGAGGATGAAAGTTAAAAAAATGAGAGAGGTTTAGGATCATTGTTAGTTTACATGGGTATATGAGAATCTGATCATGTATGCATCAATTGCCTTCACCTTTAGCATTATGCATAAAGTTCTTGCCATTTTTGAGAGAAACCCGTGTTTTAACAGAAAACCCTTTTCAAATGAGATCATTCAATGCTCATAACTTACACCCTTAGCCAAATGTGTTTTGCTTTAAAGTGCATAAGTTTGATTCATGGTTCGGTTGTTAATTAATGTTAAAAGATGAGTTTCTTTGATTGTTAGGAATAGGAGAGTCATGATCTGAATTTCTTTGTGTGATGAGTATGGCTAAGTTCTTTGGAGTATGAGTGTGTGCATAGAATTTTAGAACTGTTAACTAGGACATTGAGATTGATTCATTTAAAGAGCACCATTGCAAGAAGCTTAAACCCCCATTCGTTTTTCTTAAAACCTCTCTTCCTTACTTATTTTCTGTTGCTTGAGGGCAAGCAAGAAGTAAGTTTGGGGGAGTTGATGTTACTGCATATTAAACACATTTTGCATACACATTAGTTAGCTTTTCATGCATTTGCATCACATTTTAGATTAGATTGCATCACTTAGAGTCCTAGAGCATTATTGCACCAGCATACGCATGTTCCTTGCATTTTGCATCACATTCAGGTTGTTTCTGGCTGCTTTGGAGTCGTGGAGGTTCGTGGACATGCTGAAGCTGTTGTAGGGGTTTGTGGAAGCTCGGATATGTGCTAAGGATCAGAGATCGAGGAACAGATCGAGCATGGCAGGTCGATCTAGGATGAGATCGACCAGAAGATCGAGTGAAGCAATCGATCAATCGGTACGGACGTAAATGACGCCATGCAGAGCGAGAGCCGGATCGAGTACACCACTCGATCCAACCGAAGATTGATACCGAGATCGGATGCAACACTCGATCCGCCGAAGATGATCGAGACCCAGATCGAGTTGAAGACACGATGTCCGAAGATGATCGAGAGAGCCGCTCGATCCCGGAGTCGATCTCTGTCCTTTCAATCGCTTTTGGCCGCTAGCGAGGAGGGGACCATCAGCTTGTTTTCGCCATTATGGGAAGGAGGCGACATCCTTTTCCCACACAACTTTTCATCCTTATCTTTTTTCATGTTTTTCTCTCTGGTTTTGGAGAAATCCACCATTGTCGAACTTTGAGTTTTTCTAAGCTTTTGTAATCGAATCGTTTTCAGCTTAATCTAGTTTTCTTTTCATGTTCATCGTTTCCTTTTCCATGCTTTGCTTGATTTATCTTATGTGTAGTGAGTAGTTCATTTGGGTTCGGGGTTGAGAGGATCTAAGGGGTCAAAAAGGTTTCGATCTTGGGGTTTTTCTAAGTGTTTAATGGCTATCTCTTCTAGGGTGTCGAGTTCTCAAAGCTTAAAGACTCAAACGCCAAGAGCTTTATGATCCGAGAGGTTCCTTACCTTAACAGGATCCAGGGACCTCTGAAGATCACACCCTAGAGACTAGTTACCCCTTCCCAAAAGCCATGGAAGTTTGGGGGACTAACTAAGCCACTCGTTTGAAATCTGTTTTCCATGCCCTTTCGACCTCTCTTTCCACCAAAAGCCATGGGTTTGGAGGAGAGGATGAGGGAGTGATCTATACCGAAAGCCACAGATAGAGCTTGCTTAGTTTTCAAGGCTTAGAGATTCTCACAAAGTGAATCGATTTAAAGTTTTCAACCCAAGGTCGAACCTTTGAAACCCCTGACCATGAATCTCAACCCTAGGCCCTCTCTTTTAGCATCTTTACATCTTCTCTCGTCGTTCGCTTGATCTTTGTTAGCATCCTGGTGGTTAGTTTTACTGTTCTTGCATTTTTAGACGAGATCGATTGTTATTGCTCGATCTAGTGGTCGATCCCATGGTCGATTCACTAGTCGAATTTTAGTAATTCGTAGCTTTGTCCTTTAATTATTCTGTTTGTTCCTCATGGTAGTTTGATCATTCCTGGTAATATTAAAATAGTTTGCATTCCATTTAGTTGCTGCATCTAGTTTTTAGGGATTTTCTCAAAACCTATCTTGTTTCGCTTAAATTTGCATAGTCCTTGTATTCTCTTTGCATTTTCTATCATCCTAGGTGTGGATTGACTCTCTCTTCCATACTGTGCTACAACATGTCTTGCATTTGAGTTTGATAACCTCATTGCATACTCACCCTTGCAAAGAAAAGTGTTTATCACAAGGCAACAAAAGCTACACTCCTATGTTTCCTCCCGGCTTTGTTCCTCAACAACAACAAATGCAACCGCAAAAACAAGATCCGGTCCAAGCTATGTTCCAGCAGTTGCTTCAAGGTCAAGCTTCAACTAATCAGAAGTTTGCCGAGATGAACAACCGTCTTGACTCCTCTCTTACTGACGTCTCAACTCAGATTACAAACCTGAACAACAAGATCAAACAGTTAGAGAAGGGAAAAGCTACTACTAGCGGTCAAAGCAGCTTACCGGGCAAGTGTGAGCAGAATCCCAAGGAATACGCCAATGCCATTACACTAAGAAGTGACAAAGAACTTCCACCGCGAGTTGCTCCTAAGAACAATGAGGACATTGTCGACCAAGAGGGGGAGGGTAAGCTTTCAGCTGATGAGGAGATTAACTTTGATAATGTGTGGATTGAGAGACCAAGAAAGGGTAAAGAAGTAGCCGTAGGGAAGAAAGTAGAGCAAGGTACTAAGGAGAAAGATGTTTATGTGCCTCCAACGTATGTGCCTGAGCTTCCTTTTCCTGGCCGCTTTAAGAAATAGCTGATAGAGAAGCATAGACTCTTGTTTGAGAAGCATCTAAGGGATGTACAGATCAAGCTTCCTCTTGTGGATTGCCTAGCTATGATGCCGAAGTGTGCTATGTTCTTCAAAGAAACCCTTACAAAGAAGAACAAGGAGAGTAAAGAAGTTTTGGTGCTTAGTGAAGAGTGTAGTGCTATTATTCACAGAGAAATATTGCCTAAGAAGCTAGGAGATCCAGGATCCTTCACCATTCCTTGTGCTTTGGGTCTATTGAAGTTCAAAAGCTGCTTATGCGATGGGAGCAAGTATAAATCTCATGCCCCATTCCATTGCAAAGAAGCTCGGTTTCACACGGTTCAAAGAGTGTAGGATCTCCCTTGTTTTAGCTGACAGGAGCGTGAGACTTCCAGTGGGTATGTTAGAGGATCTTCCAGTGAGGATAAGCAATGTCAATGTACCAAAAGACTTTGTTATGCTTGAGATGGATGAGGAGCCTAAAGATCCGCTTATACTAGGAAGGCCATTCCTTGCAACCGCCAAAGCAATCATTAATGTCAAGAATGGGATGATAGCTCTACACTTGGGCAAGGACATCAAGCTGGATTTTGATATCAACGAGGTCCTGAAGAAGCCAACCATAGAAGGACAAGTATTCTACATTGAAACGTTGGATACTTTAGCCGACGAGTTACTTGAGGAGCTAGCACAAGAGGATCACTTGAAGCTGGCATTGACTAAGGAGCCAGAGGAGTTTAGTTTTCTGAGTGAGAGGACTCAAGAATACGTTCATCTCCTCGACTCTAGGAAAGTTGTGATGGAAGATGAAGGCAGATGCCTAGAGATCAATCAGGAAATCGAGAAGATCACTCGATCCAGGACAGCAATCGACAAGAAGACCGAGGAGACTGGTCGATCCAGCAAAATAATCGATGGGAAGATCGAGAGCAGCCAATCGATCAGTTCAGAGAACGACTAAGCACCTCGATCTCCTGCTTGATCCACATCAAATCGAGTGGGTGAATCGAGAGAAGTTGCTCGATCTAGACCAGAACGAGTGGAAGATCGACTGGATGACTCGATCTTGGAGGAGACAACGGTTCAAGAAGGCAGTCTAAAGGCTCATGTCTTGGGTCTAAGGAGGCTACTGAGGATGGGAACGTCAACAAGAGCCACGAGGAGGACTGGAGCGAGCTGCTAGCCCCAAAGGTGGACCTAAAGGAGCTCCCAAAACGGCTAAGGTATGCTTTATTAGGGCTTAATGATACTTACCCCTCGATTGTGAATGAGAATCTGAGTGATGATGAGTTGCACTCGCTTCTAAATGAGCTGAGAAAGTATAGGAAGGCCATTGGGTACTCTCTAAATGACATCAAGGGCCTTTCACCAATGCTTTGCACCCATAGAATTCACTTAGATAATGAAAACTCTTCTTCTGTTGAACATCAAAGGCGTTTAAACCCGAATTTGAAAGAAGTAGTTAAGAAAGAGATCCTTAAGTTGTTAGAGGCTGACATGATCTATCCCATAAGTGATAGCACGTGGGTTTCTCCTGTACACGTGGTACCTAAGAAGGGAGGGATCACAGTCATTAAGAATGATAAAGATGAATTGATTCCTACTATGACTATAACTGGTCACCGTATGTGTATAGACTATAGGAAGCTTAATTCTGCTACTAGAAAGGAGCATTTTCCTTTACCTTTTATTGATCAAATGCTTGAAAGACTTGCTAATAATCCTTATTATTGATTTCATGATGGTTATAGTGGTTTCTTTCAAATACCAATCCATCCAAACGATAAAGAGAAGACGACCTTTACATGCCCTTATGGCACCTTCGCATACCAAAGGATGCCATTCGGGTTGTGTAACGCACCGGCTACATTTCAGCGCTGTATTATGTCGATCTTCTCTGATCTTATAGAAGAGATGGTAGAAGTGTTTATGGATGACTTCTCGGTCTATGGTGCATCCTTTTCTGCTTGTTTGTTGAATCTTTGCAAGGTACTTAAGCGTTGTGAGGAGACAAACTTGGTGCTCAACTGGTAGAAGTGTCACTTCATGGTGAAGTAAGGGATTGTACTCGGCCACAAGATATCAGAGAAGGGCATAGAGGTTGATAAAGCCAAGGTTAAGGTCATGATGAGTCTTGAGCCGCCGGTTAATGTAAAGGGATTAAGGAGCTTCTTAGGCCATGCAGGCTTCTACAGGAGATTCATAAAGGATTTCTCCAAGATAGCAAGGCCCCTCACACGGTTGTTATGTAAGGAAGCTGACTTTATGTTTGATGAGGATTGTCTTCATGCTTTCAAGACAATTAAATAACCTCTTGTATCCGCGCCTATAGTACAAGCACCAGACTGGACTCTACCATTCAAGATCATGTGTGAAGCAAGCGACTACGCCGTGGGAGCTGTTCTAGGGCAGAGGAAAGACAAGCGGTTGCATGTAATCTACTATGCCAGCCGTACCTTGGATGACACGCAAGTCAGATATGTTACAACCGAGAAGGAGTTGTTGGCCGTTGTGTTTGCTTTTGAGAAGTTCAGATCATACCTCGTGGGCTCTAAGGTTGTTGTCTATACATATCACGCAGCTTTGAGGTACATCTATTCCAAGAAAGACACTAAACCGAGGTTCTTGAGGTGGATTCTCCTTCTACAGGAGTTTGACATGGAGATAAAAGACATGAAGGGGATTGAGAATGGTGTTGCAGATCACCTCTCAAGGATGAGAGTCAATGAAGGTTTGCCACTTGATGATCCACTCCCGGAAGAGCAGCTCATGATGATCACCACAGCGGTATGTGAGAAGCTTGAAGACAAGTTTGAAGAGGTTTTGAGTTTCAAAGAAGAAGACTTGCCGTGGTACATTGATATTGTAAACTACTTGGCTTGTGGAGAGGAGCCTTCTCATCTAGACCCTTACTACAAGAAGAAGTTCATGAGAGACATCTCTCATTACTTGTGGGACGAGCCATACTTGTACAAAAGAGGAGTGGATAGCTTGTATAGAAGATGTGTTTCAAGAGCAGAATCTAAGGACATTCTTCTACATTGTCACGGCTCTTCATATGGTGGTCATTTTGCTTCCTTCAAGACAGCTACAAAGGTGTTACAAGCCGGTTTTTGTTGGCCATCTCTGTTCAAAGACGCTCATGAATTCGTTAAAGCTTGTGAAGCATGTCAAAGAGCTGGAAAGATCACGGAGTGGAATGAGATGCCTCAGGTGCCTATCAATGAAGTTGATGTCTTTGACAAATGGGGGATAGATTTTATGGGTCCATTCCCATCCTCTAACGGCAACAAGTTCATCTTGGTAGTGGTTGATTATGTGTCTAAGTGGGTTGAGGCTATAGCTTCCCTAACAAACGATGCAAAAGTGGTGATCAAGCTCTTCAAGACCATCATCTTCCCTCGGTTTGGAGTCCCAAAGCTAGTGATCAGTGATGTTTGAAAGCCTCTTAAGGAATTATAGCCTGAAGCACAAGGTAGCCATACCTTATCATCCTCAAACTAGTGGGTAAGTAAAAGTCTCTAACAGGCAGATCAAGGCAATACTAGAGAGGACAGTTGGGGCTACTAGAAAAGATTGGGTGGTTAAACTTGATGATGCTTTGTGGGCTTACCGGACCGCCTTCAAAACCCCCATTGGTACTACTGCTTTCACACTTCTTTACGGCAAGGCATGCCATCTTCCTGTTGAGTTGGAGCATAGGGCACTATGGGCAGTGAAGCAGCTGAACTACAACCTCAAGACAGCTCAAGAGAAGCGATTGATTCAGCTACATGAGCTTGATGAGCTACGGTTGGAAGCTTACGAAAGTTCAAAGATCTACAAGGAAAGGACCAAGGCGGTTCATGACAAGAAGCTGGTTCACAAGGAGTTAAGCGAAGGCAGTCTGGTGCTACTCTACAACTCGAGGTTGAAGCTGTTTCCAGGGAAGCTCAAGTCTAGATGGTGTGGACTGTTTGAGATC
Source organism: Thlaspi arvense (assembly GCA_911865555.2). Classification (NCBI taxonomy): domain Eukaryota; kingdom Viridiplantae; phylum Streptophyta; class Magnoliopsida; order Brassicales; family Brassicaceae; genus Thlaspi; species Thlaspi arvense. Next base: position 23,150,081 of record OU466860.2, read on the forward strand.
AAGGAGGTTCTTCCCTATGGAGCGGTTACATTGGTTGGGAAGAGCGGGAATGCTTTCACGGTTAATGGGCACAAAGTCAAGCCCTATCTGGCAAGTGATTGCAGCAAGGAGAGCAACACAATGCTTCTCCAAGACCCACTTCAGGCCTAAACCAAGTAAAGTCTAGCTAAAGACGTTAAAGAAAGCGCACTTGGGAGGCATTCCTATGTCTATCTTGTATATATTTTTGCTTCATTTCCATTTTAGTTTTATGCTTTTATTGTCTAAGTGTGTAGCTGAAAGGATGAGGGACTATAAGTCATGAACTTGCAGTCAAAAGAGGCGAGAAGGGTTATGTATAGGCTAGAGATCAAGTGCTAGATCGACTCAACCTAGCTCGATCTTTACTAGATCGAGCTAGTAAATCGAGAGGAGTCAGTCAATCTAGACGAGATCGAGTAGACAAATCGAGTGGAACGGTCGATCACAAGAGGATAAACCACATATGCGTTCAGCTTGAAAAAGCAAATGAGGTGTAGATCGATCGAGTCACTCGATTCTCAAAGTCTGATCGAACAGTCTACTCGATCTGCCACTCGATCTAAGCCAAAACGACCCCCAAATCGATCATGTGGCTCGATCCAAGGAGTACAGCCTAGTTGACCAAAAGCCAAGGAACGAGAGGGTACAATCGATCTAAGACTCGATGCAATTTGAATCGAGTCCCTGATCGTTCAAACCTCTCGATCCTAGCCAACATGGGCATGAGGTCGAGTCCTAGATTGACTAATTGGACTCGATCTCGTGCCGAGGTAACAATTTCTTTTCCCTCTTTTCTTCTTTCCCTCCTGTTTTTAAATTCCAATCTTGGTCAAGGCAAGCATCTTTGACCATGAAAGATGTGCCTTGACCAAGCTTTTTGTCAGAAACCACTTGTGCATGTGTCCAAAGATTTTTGTCTTTAAAACCTCTCTTTTCTCTTCTTGTTTCTTTACTTGCAAAACCGATTTCTACAAAACAGAAAGGGAAAGAGAGCGAGTTTGAGTTTTTAAGACTTGTGCATTTCATTTTCTTGTCATTCAAAGGTATTTTCGTGTTATTTGATTCGCTTGCTTGAATTTTCAAGAAAATCCCTTTTTGATGTGATTTAGGGTGATAGTTAGAAGTTTTTCTTTCTTGCCAAATCTTTCTCTCAATATTCGCCGCTTTTGCTCATTCTCTTGCTTGAGAATTGTGTTTCAGGTACCATGGCTCCAAAGAGAACGAGAAGAAGAGACAACACAAGAAGGGGAAGCTCAAGAAGTGGTTCAGAAGAGGGTCAGATGGACAAAAGAGGAGAAAAAAGGCCAATAAGAGACTTGAGAGGCTGCGCTTTGAACCAACCAAGTTCGCGAGCAGAGACATTTTGGAGAGGATGGGGCTATTGAGCGACTTTGATGTGCTTCTCCATGACATGGGGCTTGCTTGCCTTTCCAGGATGGATCGCCCGACATATCCAGAAGTCACTCTCGACTTTCTCTCGACCTTGGAGTTTGCTTACGAGAATCCAAGTCTTCCTACTCCTTCCCAAGGTCACATCACCTTCAAGATAAGGAGGCAAGCCTATTCATCTCTCGATCATGGAGCTTTGCCAAGCCTACGGCCTTAATGCTGCTGCTAAGCAAGAGGAGTTCCCTCAGCTTAAATCAGCGAATGATCTATGGGATCTGATCAGCCTTGACGACTACAAGGCCAACACCGCCAAGATCAAGAAAGTCCGAAACCCCTTGCTGAGATACACCCTCAAACTCCTGGTGAATACTTTCAGTGGAAGGTCTGTTGCCCCTACAGTGACAAAGAATGAGCTTCGTTTCCTCTTCCAAGGGCTAAAGAAGATTCTATGCAACCTGGAGGAACATGATGAGCCGTTAGAGGACGATCTTGGAGATGATGTCAACTATGGTTGCATCTTAGCCACTTCTTTGTTGTAAAGCAAGCTCAGAACTCATTGGCGGCTTCCTTACACCGATGTTTGTCCAAGCTGGAGTTCCTCTCCTTGAATTTGAACCTTGCGCGGATAGAGCATACATGAACGAGCAGTACATGCGCAACACTGATAGCTTGGGACCTACGCCAGCTCCAGGGAAGTTTGCTTACCTCTACTACGACCAAAATCATGCCAAGAAGGTTTGCATTCTGCCCAACGAGGATGAGACGAACTTAGACAGCATTGGCACCAACAAGTTTTTGCCAACACATGAGGAGTGTGTCGCAGCCCTTGGACCAGCAGCAGTTCCATCTCAGATTGCACGAGCACCCTCAGAGTCACCTTCCTCACACGCCGAGATGCCAGCCAGGTTTGACCTCCCTAAGCTCGACTTTTAGCCAAGGACTAACACCGAGAAGTTCCTTGCATCTTTGGTGGAGGTTCAGCGGAAGGTGAAGGATCAGAGATCGAGAAGCGAATCGAGCATAGCCGATCGATCTAGATGAGATCGACCAGAAGATCGAGTAGCTGAGTCGATGCAAGGAAATGAATCGAGACCAAGATCGAGATGGGAGATCGATCTGAAGTACGAACGTCAATGACGCCATGCAGATCGAGGACCGGATCGAGCTTCTAACCCGATCAGCACAAGATCGACTCAGTGATCGACCAAAGTCACCCGGTCCCAGCCGAAGATCGAGAGCCAGATCGAGTCTCCTACCCGATCCCAGACTTACCTTATCCATCCAGCCTGTTCCTGGACGCTAGCGAGGGGGGAAGGGGGGCAGTACACGCCTATAGCCAATTTTGGCTAAAAACGGTGATGGATTTTTCCACCTTCATTCGGCCTTTTTCCTGTTATCTTTTTGCTTAGGGGATTATCTCCGCCATTGTTAGACCTTTTCTTGCTTGTTCTTGAATATTGAATCGTTTAAGTTTAAAGTAATCATTTTTCAGGTTTACTAGATCATCTTCTATGCCTTGTTCGGTTTACTTCATGTGTAGCGAGTAGTCTTTTCGGGTTTTGGGGTTGAGAGGATTCAAAGGGGTTGAAAAGGTTTTAAAAGCTTGGAGTTATCTTGTTCTTCATTGCCTTTTCTTCTAGGATTTCGAGTGCTTAAGGCTTAGAGAGTCTCACGCCAAGATCTCTAAGATCCAAAGGGTCTCTTACCTTGACAGGATCCAGAGGTCCTGGAAATTCGAATCCTAGAGGCTAGTCTACCTTTCACAAACGCCATGGTAGTTTAGGGGACTAGTTAGGCCGCGTGTTTGAAATATAAGCTTTATGCCCTTCAATCTCTTTTTCCGCCAAACGCCATAGGTCTGGAGAAGAGAATGAAGGAGTGATCCATACCACACGCCATGGATGGATCTTGTTTTGTTTTCAAGGCCTAGAGAATCTCACAAAGTGAGTAGATCTAAAGTTTTCACCTTCATTCGGTCTTTTTCCTGTTATCTTTTTGCTTAGGCGATTATCTCCGCCATTGTTAGACCTTTTCTTGCTTGTTCTTGAATATTGAATCGTTTAAGTTTAAAGCAATCGTTTTTCAGGTTTACTAGATCATCTTCTATGCTTTGTTCGGTTTACTTTATGTGTAGCGAGTAGTCTTTTCGGGTTTTGGGGTTGAGAGGATTCAAAGGGGTTGAAAAGGTTTTAAAGGCTTGGAGTTTTCTTGTTCTTCATTGCCTTCTCTTCTAGGATTTCGAGTGCTTAAGGCTTAGAGAGTCTCACGCCAAGATCTCTAAGATCCAAAGGGTCTCTTACCTTGACAGGATCCAGAGGTCCTGGAAATTCGAATCCTAGAGGCTAGTCTACCTTTCCTAAACGCCATGGTAGTTTAGGGGACTAGTTAGGCCGCGTGTTTGAAATATAAGCTTTATGCCCTTCAATCTCTTTTTCCGCCAAACGCCATAGGTCTGGAGAAGAGAATGAAGGAGTGATCCATACCACACGCCATGGATGGATCTTGTTTTGTTTTCAAGGCCTAGAAAATCTCACAAAGTGAGTAGATCTAAAGTTTTCAAACCAAGCTTGACCCTTTGAGACCCTTGAACATGAATCTCAACCCTGGACCCTCTTTCTTAGTATTTTCTCATCTCTGTTAATCATTCGCTTGCTATCTGTTCGCACCTTGGTCATTAGATTCATTTGTGTTTGAACTGTTTAGATGAGATCGATCGTGTTTGCTCGATTTAATGGTCGATCCAGTGGTCGATCCACTAATCGATTTTTAATAATTCATAGCTTTGCATTTTAATCATTATGTTTGTTCCTCGTGGTAGTTCACTCGTTTCTAGTATTTTTAAAATAGTTTTGCTTTCCACTTGACTGTTGCATCTAGTTTTTAGGATTTTTACAAAACCGTTCATCATTTGCTTAGCTTTGCATGATCCTTGCATTCTCATTGCACTTTCTAGCTCCTAGGTTTGATTGATTCCTCTTGCACTATACTACGACTGTGTGCTGCTTGAGTTTTGATAACCTTCTGCTTGCATTGCATTACTCCTATAGACAGAAAAATCCTGTTATCAAATATTACCATATATTCTGCATATTTTGCATGCACTTAGGATAGTTTTTCATGCATTCATCTTGCATACCTACTCTTCTAGGATCTTGGGTTATAAGGCTTAGAGAGCCTTGGAAAAGGTCTCTATGATTCCAGGACTGTCTTACCTTGACAGGATTCAGATATCCTACAAAACCAGATCCTAGAGGCTAATTTTTCCTTTCCCACACACCATGGTTGTAAAGGGGATTGGTTAGGTCATTATTTGAAATCTGTTTTGCTTGCTCTTCGATCTCTTTTTCCACCAAACGCCATGAGTTTGGAGAAGAGATAGAGGAAGTGAACCATACCACACGCCATGGATGGTTCTTGTTTTGTTTTCAAAGCTTAGAGAAACCTCACAAAGTGAGTAGATCTATATGTTTTCAAACCAAAATTTAAACCTTGCGACCCTTGAACATGACCCTCGACCCTAAACCCTCCTTTTTAGTATATTAAAACATCTGCTCATCATTCGCTTGTCATTTAGCTTGCATCTTGTTCATTAGAAGTCAATCGCTATAAGTTGTTTATTAGATCGATCCATTCTGCTCGATCTAGTGCTCGAGCCAGTGGTCGATTCACTGGTCGAGTTTTAGTTCTTAGTAGCTTTGCATTTTTAATTCTCTGCTCGTTCCTAGTGGTAGTTAACCCTCTTCCAGGGATTGTAAAATTGTTTTGCATTGCATTAGATTGTTGCATTTAGTTTTCCTTGATTTCACTAATCATTTATCCATTTCGCTTAGATTTGTTTCATCCTTGCATTCTTAGTGGCTCTTCCTGCATCCTAGGTTAGATTGATTCCTCTTGCACACTGTACTACATCATAACATGTTGTTTGAGTTTTGATAACCTCCTGCTTGAATCACTTAAATCTTGTTATCACCCATATTTCCACCACAAACCATGGGTTTGGAGGAAGGGTTAAGGAAAGAGTTTATACCACAAACCATGGATAAACCTCTTTTAGCTTCTCAAGGCTTAGAGAAAGCTCATCAAATGAGTAGATTTATGTTTATCAAAACCCAAGCTTGAAAATTTAACCTTCTTAATATGACCCTCAACCTTAGATACTTCTTTTAGCATTTCAAAACCTCAAGTTTTCACTTCCAAGTCTTTAAAGTTCGCATATTTGCTTCTGTTTCATTGTATTTCACCTTAAGTTGCTAGAAGTTCTCTATTTACCCGCTTTAGTTCTCGATTTTTAGTGATGAGTAGATTTTCATTTTTAAATTCTGTGTTTCCTTCTAGTAGTTGTTAACCCTCTTCTAAAAATTTTAAAATAGTTTTCGTAGTAGTTTGGTCATTGCATTTAGTTTTTATAGATTTTACCATCTATTTACCCGAATCTGCTTAGCTTTGCATTGCTCTTGCATTCCTAGTGTCTTTTTACATCTCAGGCTGGATTGACACTTCTTGCACTATAGTACATCAAAAACATGTGCATTTGGCTTTGATTTACAACTCCCAAACATTCTGATTATCACTCGTCGACACCACCAGCACAAACTCCAACGTTCCCATCTGCGTGGAACATAGCTTGATCAACCTTGTCACCCCACCAGGAACGACGAGTAACCACTCACAAACAGTCGAGAGGCCAGCCTCTCAAACCTGGGTGCGAGAATCCCCCTACACCTTCGGCATCTCAGAGCCGAGCAACTCCTGCTTCTTCGTAACCACCAGTAGCTTCTAAGAGCGGATCAGAGTCAGCAGAGATACTCCAAATGCTTTCCCATCTGATCGATTAAAACGAGATGAGGAAAGCAGATTAGAAAGACCGTAAGGCGTCAAGCCGCAGCTAGATCCGCTGCGAGTCCACCTCCACAGTCTCAGCTCGACTTTTCATCGATTCCCGCTTCAATAAATCCACGTGGGCACCTCGCGACACCTTTGTTGCTCCAGGTCCAAGTAATTCAACGGAGTTCTAGCTCACGTACCGCTCACTCGTTCGGGGGAGGCTCGAAGATGTGCCGAGACTTAATCAATTCTAGCAAGGTATATCAACGCAAGGTTGAGTCCGCCACCGTAAACCTACCTTTGGACGGACCCAACCATCAAATTAGTTTTCTAGAAAGCAAAACGCTCTCTCTAGACAAACCACATGATGACGCACTTGTCATCCAAATCGCTGCAGGCAGTTTCGAGCTCACAAGGGTCATGATTGACATCGGTAGGTCGGTAGACGTGCTATTCTTCAACGCTTTTAGACGCATTGGATACCAAAAATCCATGCTGTCGAATTGTCAACTCCATTCACCGGCTTTTGATATGATCATGGAAGACATTGGTGAGCCTGTAGCTGAAGATAAACAAGATCACAGCAAGCATGTAGCTGATGAAGTTCTGGAAGTTCAAGAAGTTCCAATGACCCGTTTAAAGACTAAGGCATTTCACAATGCCTTAGAAGTATTGCTTTATCAGTCTGTTCATGAATCATATGATAATAAAAAGGCTATACATACTGCTTTGGTATGCATTATAGCCGATGACTAGTTAATGGGGTTTGTAGAAGCATTTTGTGCTCTTTTTCCCTTAGTGAGTTTTGTCCCATTAGGTGTTCTCACTAAGGTTTTTAACGAGACAAGTGTTTCTACAACATCTTTGCCCATTTAGTTGTCATTTGTCCAAGCCCACGTCTTTCTACCATCCGCGGCTTGGAGTGTCTAGATTCATTTCTGTCCTTAGCTGTTTTTGAGTCTTGTTTTTGTGTAAGTTTGAACCGACTCTTGCATGGTCAGTCAAGGGGGTTTGTCCCAAGACTAACTTAATGCTTCTTGTAGTCCATATCTTCTATTTTCTCCATAAAACCATGTGTGGAGAAGCGTTTAGTTTTTCATCTATCTTTTTAATAAAAATCTCTTTGAAAGTATATCAACCTCTCTTGGTGCGTAATATCCATGAGAAACCCTGCTTGGAATCATTGATGTGTCATATCCTTTGTTTCTAACAGTTTGTATCAAGAGCCATCCGCATCTCTTGCTACAATCCATCCTCTTTCTTCCCCTTTTTCCCCCACAAATGATTCACTTCTCATCAAAACACTCGTCTCATCTCCCTACAACGGATCAATTCAATAATTAGTTAGCTTGTATGGTCAAGATAATAAGAGGGACCACATTAGCTTTGCAGGAGAAACCACCTACTCGTTAGGAACTATCCAGCTCCCAGTTAAAGCCAATCGGGATGCCTCGTGAAATGGGTCATCGAGCTTAGCGAGTACGACATCGAATATCAAACCAGGACATGCGCAAAAGCCCAGGGCATGGCAGACTTTATGATCGAGCTAGCCCTAGAGGCCAGCGCTGAAAGCCCATCCTCCAAATTCAGGACTCTCTACGTCGCTGGAGCATCGTCCAAAACAAGGGTCCAGAGTTGGGGTCCAGCTCACCTCTCTCACTGGAGAGGTAATAGAACAATCTTTTTGTCTCAGATTCATCTCGTCTAACAACAAGTCTGAGTAAGAAGCACTCATGGCCGGACTTCGGCTCGCAATCGGCATCGGTGCAAGCGAGATCAAAGCTCACAGCGACTCGAGACTTATAACCGGCCATTCCAGTGGCGAGTACGAAACAATAGAGGAACGAATGGAAGCCTACTTAACCATAGTTTGTAGCCTCGTGGAACAGTTCACTCGTTTCGAACTCGTCCATATACACCGAGGTAAAAATACGGCAGCAGATGCTCTAGCGGCCCTAGCTTTCACCTTGGCCCAAGCGAGAAAACGAATAATCCTAGTCGAAGGAATTGAGAAGCCTAGCATAGACCTAGCACTCACCACACCAGCTGTGAGGGTCATTGCCACACGACCATCAACCCGGTCACAAACGCAACAGTCCCAAGATCCAGGACCGTCAAATGCAGCCGGCCATCCCGACGAGGATTAGCCAGCTAACACCCCACCAGAGGATGTGGAATCGAACCCGACCTCCTCTTAAAGTACTCAGGAATCAACAATCTGTACAGCACCAACCGCACTTTCAGACGAATCAACCTTCAAGGACGAGTTTATCGCCATAGCATACTTGAGGATACCCATCCTCGACTACATCATACAGGGAATAGCTTCTTCTGACAAGTGGGAAGCTTAAAAGATCAAGTTTAAAAGTGCGCGCTATAGTGTGTTATTTAATAACAAGTTATACAAGCGAGGACTATCCGAACCATACCTTAAATGCGTTCAAGGTGAGGAAGCCTACACTGTTATGTTTTACACTCACCAAGGCCCCTGCGGAAGTCATGCTGGAGGTCAAGGGTTCGTCATTCGAATTAAGAAACTTGGCTATTTCTGGCCAACCATGATAGCGGACTTTCTAAGAGTGTCCTAGAGCTGTGATAAGTTTCAAAGGCATGCCCCAATAATCCACTGTCCAGCTAAAAAAACTGTTGTCAATCTTGTCATCTTACCCATTCATGAGATGGTCAATGGACATAGTAGGACCAATGGTTCCTTCGGGACCGAAGCAATTCAGGTACCTACTAGTCCTCACCGACTACTTCACCAAATGGATAGAAGCTAAAGTTTATCAGCAAGCAACCGAACTCCAGGTACACGGCTTTATCTGGAAAAACGTGATATGTTGTCATGGGCTTCCTTATAAAATAGTTTCAGACAACGGTTCACAATTCATATCGCGAAACTTCAAAGACTTCTGTGCGAAGTGGAAGATAAAAATTTCCTACTCCACACCTCGTTATCCTCAAGGAAACGGGCAAGCTGAAGCAACAAACAAAACTATCGCCTCAAGAGAAGGCTTGACGCCAATAAAGAAAGGTGGTCCGAACACATTTCAGCCATACTCTGGGCTCACTGTCTTACGGGTTCACAAAGCCACCAGCGAAACACCGTTCTCACTGTCTTACGGGTTGGAAGTTGTTATACCAACAGAACCGCAGTTCCTAGTCTTCGTCAGACTCTGTGCCCGACAAATACCAAACTCAACGAGCAGCTCTTAAGGGATCAGCTCGATCTGATCAATGAACGTCGAGATCAAGCATTGATCAAGATCCAAATTACCAGCAGCTTGCTACTCCAACTCCAAGGTCAAACACCAAAGATTCAACGTATGATGTTTGGTCATGCGCCATGTACAAGCTTTCACAAAAGAGCCCGGTATTGGGAAACTAGGAACCAATTGGGAAGGTCCCTATCGCATCATCGAAATAGTATGCGACGACGCTACAAGCTCACGAAAGTACGAAATGGCATGCTCGAGATCAGACCTTGGAACGTATTGAACCTCAAGAGGTATTATCGCTAAAAGCACTTTAAACAATCGAACTACATCATGACTTGATCCCCTTGCGGGGTACATAGGCAGCTCGATCATGAATTCAACCACCATCTTTTCATCCAAATTTTTATTCCTCAGCATGACAACATTATTACGCGAGCTAGACGCGATGACCCTACCTTGTATCATCTACCTTGAATAACAATTCATTTACTCAGCAACAATTATATTTGTCAAAACCAAGATATAAGCTGAAATACATCCAATTCAAGCTAGAGCTCCACAGCTCGGCATCGAGGTCTAAACAGAACCCACCCACCCGCAAGCGAGACGCAGCTCACGCACCGCTCACTTGTTCGGGGGGGGGGGGTGAAGTCCTACCCAAACAACGTCAAATCCCAAGCACTCCCCTCTCGCACCTCGACACAAGCAAGCTATAGCACACACGTACCTAACTCCTTTTTAGGGGGGGGGGGGAGGAGGGAGGGGGAGCCACCTATCCTAGATATCTTTCCCAAAAAATACAAGGTACACCTTTCTCATTTCACAAATCAACAAAGCTTGGAGTCCTACTCCACTTCACAGGGGCGGTCAAGTTTACAACTCGACTCCAACCATAGCCCGACCTCTGGACCTCAAATCGGCGAGCTCAATGCAGTTTGCAGTTCGTCAGGAACAATTGAGTCTGACGTCTGGAAACTCACAGTAAAATCGAACCCCCTTCTCCATCTCAAAGCCTAAACTGAGAAATATCTAGTTCAAAGGAATGCAAACTCCATTCCGAACACCGAAAACTTCTTCACAAAGTAGTTCGACCTTCCTTATAAGTTCTAAACAAGAGTCGAGCTACAAAACTTAGCCACTTTTTTAGAATAAATGGATTGTATTCTGCGACTTAATCGTTTTGTCCGCTCTGATAAGTCGAGCAATGGACTTGCAGCTGTAAGCTCGAGCATAGAGCTCACGACTAGTAGAGTGAGTTACGAGTTCAGTAACCCTAGTCCGCTTCCCAAAGTTATCGAAAGACATAGCAAAAATCCTATTCGCACAAACCAACAACAATGCAAAAGAAATATTGAAAGGCACAAACGCCCAAATGCATTATAAACAAACCCTTTCGGGAATGGTTGAGTTCGAAACTGACTTTCTGATTTTGGATGTGGAAGGGATGATCAAGAATCGTATAATCTTGGGAAGGCCATTTTTGGCAACAACTGGAGCAGTATTTGATGCTAAGGAGTGCACCATTGAGCTGAGGTTAACCAAGACCAAGGTGCTAAAGATTGACTCCAAGGGAAACAAGCTAGAGGGTGAGCAAGCTTTCTTAATGGAGTTGAAGAAACTAAAAGGAGCTGCAAAGATATGGCCTACATTTGATGGTTATGTTGGTGAAAGCTTTGATGAATGCAGTCTCCCTAAGCTGTTTGGTGAAACTACTGAAGAGGAGGTCCTCAAAATTGATAGTTTGAAGATTGGACATGAAATTTTACTTGCTCCTGTTGAAGATGGGTTAGTCCTTAAGCCCTATCTTTCTAATGGTGAGGTTGGTTAAAAGATTCAATGCAAGGGCAAGGCTAAGGCATTTGCAAAGATGAAGGTTGGCGGTGTTGCTAAGATGCTAAAAGATAACATGAAGGACCATCAAGCACCAGCTATGATACAAGAGTTTTTCGTCTTTTAGCGTCAATCACCCAACCATGTACTAATCATTGTAGTATTGTATAGGGTTTTTATCAATACAAAGGGGTTAAGATAGATGCCAATAGGATTGTAGTAGAATGCTTTAAGTCAAGCTAAATCAGAGAAGGAGTTGTTTAAACTACTACACTAATCAACCTAAGTGAACCATAGACCAAGCAAGACTTGTTAAAGCAATACTTAGCATTGATCAAGTACAAAACAGAGCAACAAAAAAAGAGTACAAAGCAAATTCGAAATTCATTATATAGAAGCAAGGATCCTAGATGTGGTTATTGATTTTTGGGAATTCAAAGGCAAGACTAAGCTGTTATCGAATTCATTGATAATGCAAACAAGCAAGCAATGCTAATTCCCAGCCATAGAGTTCACAATCAAGCAAGTTAAATCCAATCTCTTGGGAAATAACACTTGGCCAAACATCCTGGCCAGAACTAACTCTCATTAGTGCTAGAATCAATAACAAGCAAGGTAAACCAACTCTATTTTAGCCAAAATACTTCTTAGACAATCAATCTTTTTCTGCTAAGACAAGAAAATCCTCTGAAAAGCATGATCAACATTTCATCAAACACTTGGTAGGCATAAGAGAAAGCCTAAATTTAGATTCACATGATCAAGAAAAATATAGCCTAATAACAATCTAATAGAAAGAAATCAATCATTATTAAAAACTAACAAATCTTAATCAAGCTTTAAATTCCCCTAATCTATCACTTATAAGAACCCTAAATGTGACTACTCACTCATCATCATGAAAAAACATCAAATCACAAAGGAAAAAGGTGTTAAACATGATTAAGAGAGAGATTAGAGAAGATAAAGATTGAAAATTTAAAACCTTTGATTAAAAAGAGGATCTTGTTTTTACAATGACAGAAAAGCAATTAGAAAACTAAGCAAGAACAAGACTTGCTAAAAACCCTTGGTTAAAGGGTATTTATACTAAATAACAAAAACCTTAATGCAGTGGCAAAGTTGTAAATAAAATCAGTTCGGATAAGGCCACCATCGAGCTAAGGAGCTCGATGTGGATGCTCGATGTTAGTCTTTTGATGCTAGACATCGAGCAGGCAGTGTTCGATGTGGATGCTCGATGTTGAAGTCCAGTCTTCTCGGGTCCATTACATCTAGCGATGTTGATGCTTGATGTGGATGCCATGTGGCTTGACATCGAGCAGGCTTGCTCGATGTGGATGCTTGATTTGGACTCCCATCCTCTCGGCTGCATTACATCGCACGATGCTGACTCCATCTAGCTCGATGTTCAACCAATTTTCCACTTCCTTAGCTCCTTTTGCTCCTCCTAGACTGGGGAAACTCCCAGAATCATTCCCATGCTTCCTTCTTGCCTGCAATAACTAGTTCCTTAGGTACCTAAAAACATCCATTATGCAAAGAAAGTGCAAACTACAACCTAAATGCGACCTAAGTCTAAAAGCAAAGGAAAATAGGACAAAAGAGAAGGAAAACATGCAAAAGGAGACTAAAACATGAAATAAATGCAAGCCTAAATGATGCAAATATAAGAGACTGAAGAGTTGTGGCCTTGAAAATGCACTGGTTGAAGAGTTCAGCAAGCTCTCTTTGACATGGTTGCTTGTTGGGGACATCTTCCACCACTTTCCCCTTCCCTTTGGCCTTGTTTGCCACAGCCTTGCTCTCCATCACTCTCTTGTCAGCAGCCTTTGAGGACTGTCCCTCAGCAATCTTCTTCCCTTTGTCTTTTGCCGGTATGATTGTAGGCGCCTTCTTCCTTGTGCCTTCGCTTTTGTTTCCAGCTGATTCTTTAGTTCTTCCCATTGTACCAACAAGAATAAGTCTTGAAAACCTATTAAGTACAAGAATAAATGGGATGAAGAACAATGATTTAATGCTCTAAAATATTTTTTCTCAATTTTACAAGAGGTCTAACTAGTTGTTTAATGATGCAAACTTCTAAAGAAACAAGAGAATTTAAGAGCAAAATATGACAACATGCTAGAATCTAAACAAAATGTTTAACAATTTATAAGCATGAACCTATCATGGTGACTCTTGGAGAAGCGATGTGGTACTCTCCTTGCTGCAATCACTCGCCATGTAGGGCTTGACTCTATGCCCATTCACCGTGAAAGCATTTCCACTCTTGCCAACCAAAATAACCGCTCAATATGGTAACACTTCTTTCACTTCAAACGGTCCACACCATCTAGACTTCAGCTTCCCAGGGAACAACTTCAAGCATGAGTTGTATAGCAAAACCAGACTTCCCTCTTTGAGCTCCTTAAGCACCAGCTTCTTGTCATGAACCGTCTTCGTCCTTTCTTTGTAGATCTTGACGCTCCCATAAGCGTCCAGCCTTAACTCATCAAGCTCATGGAGTTGCACAAACCTTCTCTCTTGCGCCGTCTTGAGACTGAAGTTCACTTGCTTCACGGCCCAGAGTGCTCTGTGCTCTAACTCAACAGGGAGGTGACAAGTCTTACCATAGAGGAGGTTGAAAGGTGTAGTACCAATGGGAGTCTTGAAAGCTGTCCTATAAGCCCATAGAGCATCATCAAGCTTGCTTGCCCAATCCTTTCTAGTTACTGACGTGGTCCTCTCTAGAATAGCTTTGATTTGCCGGTTTGAAACCTCCACTTGGCCACTGGTTTGAGGGTGATACGGTGTAGCCACCTTGTGCTTAACCTCATACTTCTTCAAGAGACCCTCAAAGACTTTGTTGATGAAGTGGCTGCCCCCATCACTGATCACTATCTTAGGAACTCCAAACCTTGGAAAGATGATAGTCATGAAGAGCTTGACAACCACCTTTGAGTCATTAGTTGGGGAAGCTATAGCCTCAATCTACTTAGACACATAGTCTACAACCACCAGTATATAGTTGTTGCCGTATGAAGATGGGAATGGACCCATGAAATCAATCCCCCAAGCATCAAAAACTTCCATCTCAAAGATTGGTACCTGCGGCATCTCATTCCTCTTTGTGATGTTCCCTGACCTTTGGCAAGCTTCACACGCCTTTACAAACTCATGAGCATCCTTGAAGAGTGTAGGCCACCAAAACCCGGCTTGTAGAACCTTTGTAGCAATGAAGAAGAATGTCTTTCGCTTCTTCTCTTGAGACACACCTCCGGTATAAGCAGTCCACTCCCCTCTGGTACATATAGCGCTCATCCCAAAAGTAATGGGAGATGTCCCTCATAAACTTCTTCTTGGTAATGGTCAAGGTGAGTGGGTTCTTCACCACATGCCAAGAAGTTGACAATGTCAGCATACCAAGGTAAATCTTCTTCCTTCAAACTCAAGACATCTTCAAACTTCTTCTTTAGCTTTGCACATACCACTGTGTTGACCATCATAAGCTGCTCTTCAGGGAGTGAGTCATCCAAAGGTAAGACATCATTCACTCTCATCCTTGAAAGATGATCTGCCACGCAATTCTCAATCCCCTTCTTATCCTTGATCTTCATATCAAACTCTTGTAAAAGAAGGATCCATCTCAAGAGTGTTGGCTTGGTGTCTTTCTTGGAGTATATGTACCTCAAGGCGGCGTGATCAGTCTAAACAATGTTCGTAGAACCCACAAAGTAGGACCTGAACTTCTCAAAAGCAAAGACAACGGCTAGTAGCTCCTTCTCGGTGGTAGCATACTTCACTTGCATGTCATCCAAGGTACGGCTGGCATAGTAGATTACATGCAGCCTCTTGTCTTTACTCTGACCTAGAACAGCTCCCACGTCGTAGTTACTCGCGTCACACATTATCTCAAACGGCAGGTCCCAATCCGGAGCTTGAACTATCGGTGCGGTGATCAAAGCTTCCTTGATGGTCTTAAAGGCTTGAAGGAACTCTTCATCAAACACGAACTCAGCTTCTTTGCACAGTAACCTTGTGAGAGGACGAGCTATCTTGGAGAAATCCTTGATAAACCGTCTGTAGAAGCCAGCGTGCCCCAAGAAACTCCTTATCCCTTTCACATTAACCGGCGGCTCAAGACTCATCATGACCTCTATCTTAGCTTTATCAACCTTAATACCTTGCTCATAAATCTTGTGACCAAGTACAATGCCTTTCTTCACCATAAAGTGACACTTTTCCCAATTCAGTACCAAGTTTGTCTCCTCACATCTCTTGAGAACTCTATAAAGATTAGACAAACAACCACCAAAGGAAGCACCATACACAGAAAAATAATCGATGAAGACCTCTGCCATTTCCTCTATAAGATCAGAGAAGATAGACATCATGCACCTTTGAAAGGTTGCTGGTGCATTACATAACCCAAAAGGCATCCTTTGATATGCGAAGGTACCATAAGGGCATGTGAAAGTTGTCTTCTCTTGGTCATTAGGATGAATGGGAATTTGAAAGAAACCATTATATCCATCTAGGAAACCATAGTATGGATGATTAGCAAGTCTCTCTAGCATTTGATCAATAAAGGGAAGAGGAAAATGATCTTTTCTAGTGACTGAGTTGAGTTTCCTATAATCAATACACATTCTATGTCCAGGTATTGTTCTTGTAGGAATTAACTCATCTTTCTCATTTTTAATAATTGTGATACCCCCTTTCTTTGGTACCACATGGACCAGAGAGATCCATGTGCTATCACTGATAGGGTATATCACGTCAGCCTCTAAAAGTTTTAAGATCTCATTCTTAACTACTTCTTTCAAGTTTGGGTTCAAACGTCATTGATGTTCAATAGAAGAAGTGTTTTCATTATCTAAGTGAATCCTATGAGTACAAAGCATTTGTGAAAGGCCCTTGATGTCACTAAGAGAGTACCCAATGGCCTTCCTATACTTTCTCAACTCCTTAAGGAGTGAGTTTAACTCATCATCACTCAGATTTTCATTCACAATGACAGGATAAGTGTCATTTGGTCCCAAGAAATCGTACCTTAGCCCATTTGGGAGCTCTTTTAGGTCCACCTTTGGGGCTAGCAGCTCGCTCCAGTCCTCCTCTTGGCTTGTGTTGAGGTTGATGTCCTCATTCGCCTCTTTTGAACCCGAGTCATGAGCTTTCAGGCTGCCTTCTTGAACCGTTGCTACCGCTGAGATCGAGCCTGCCAGTCGATCTTTCTCTCGATTGCACTCCTTCGATTCACTTGCTCGATTTGATATGGATTGAGCAAGAGATCGATTTGCTGAGTCGTTCTCTGAACAGATCGAGTTGCCTCTCTCGATTGTCTCATCGATTTCCTTCCTGGATCGAGTGATCTGATCTATCTCCAAGTCGATCTCATGGCACTCCCCTTCATCTTCTTTCAGAACCTTGCGAGAATCGAGGATATGAACATACTCCTGGGTCTGCTCGTTCAAGAAACCATACTCTCCACACTCCTTGGTCAAAGCAAGCTGTAAATGATCCTGTTGTGCCAATTCCTCAAGCAACTCATTAGCTAACTCATCCAAAGTTTCAATGTAGAACACTTGCCCATCAATCGATGGCTTCTTCAGAACTTCATTGATGTCAAAGTTTAGCTTGATGTCCTTGCCAACGTGCAGAGAGATCTTCCCATTCTTCACATCTATGATGGCTCCAGCAGTTGCTAGAAAGGGCCAAACAAGGATTAGAGGATTCTTTGGTTCTTCATCCATTTCCAGAACTACAAAATCTGTTGGCACATTCACATCACTAATCCTCACGGGTAAGTCTTCAAGAATGCCTATAGGGAGCCTTATGCTTCTGTCAGCCAGCACAAGAGAGATTCTGTACTCCTTAAACTTGGTAAAGCCTAGATTTTTGGCAATAGAATGGGGCATAAGATTAATGCTTGCTCCTAAATCACACAAGCTACTTTCAAACTTCAAAGGGCATAGAGCACAAGGGATAGTGAATGATCCTGGATCTCCTAGCTTGTTTGGAACAATCTCCTTGTGGATGATTGCACTGCATTCTTCACTCAACACCAAAACCTCTTCACTCTCTTTGTTTCTCTTAGCAAGAGAATCCTTGAAGAACTGGGCGCATTTTGGCATCATTGCAAAACAATCACTAAAGGCAGTTTGATCTCAAAATCCCTTATGTGCTTCTCAAACAAGGCCTTATGCTTCTCAAGCAGCTGCTTCTTAAACCGTCCAGGGAAGGGAAGCTTCGGTTTGTAGGGTGGAGGCACATAAGCTTCTTTCTCTTTGCTAACCTCCTCTACTTTCTTCTCTAAAACTGCTTCTTTGCCTTTCCTTGGCCTTTCAATCCAGACATTGTCAAATGTAATCTCTTCATTATTTGAAAGCTTACTCTCCCCCTCTTGAACAACAATGTCCTCATTGTCTTCAGGTATAGACCGTGGTGGTAGCTCTTTCCCACTTCTCAATGTAATCGCGTTTGCATACTCCCTAGTGTAGTGTTTTGCTCACATTTTCCGGGTAAGCTACCTTCACCGCTTGAACTTGCTTTGCCTTTCACTAACTGGCGAATCTTGTTGTTCAGGTTGGTGATTTGTGTAGATACCTCAGTCAGAGAAGAGTCTAGTCTCTTGTTCATATCAACAAACTTCTGATTTGCAGAAGCTTGACCTTGAAGCAATTGTTGAAACATAGCTTGAACCGGATCTTGAGGTGGAGCTTGAGTTTGTTGCTGCTGAGGCATGAAACCAGGAGGAAGCACAGGAGAGTAGTTGTTGTTTCCTTTCTGTTGTTGGCCTTGAAAGTTGCCTTGTCTTTGCCCTTGGTATCCACTGTTTTGTGTAAAGCCACCTTTGTTATAAGGAACAAAAGGTTTTCCTTGTTGTGGAAAGTACACTTGATCTTTAGGGTTCTCCACATTGTTACTTCTGTAAGAGAGGTTGTTGTTGCCTTGATAGCCCTAAGAATAGCCCTGTGTCTTGTTGTAGTTCTGTCCTCCAACCCAATTCGCTTCCTCTTGGCTCAACTCTAACTCATCAAGAACATCCGCGGCTTCTCCTACAAAGTGAACTTGCTTTTGATTTGCAAGTAGCTTGTTTATCTTCTCATGGAGGGACTTCATCTCTTTCTTGTGAGCTTCAAGATCAGATCCTCTAGGTGCTCTATCATAGTCCTCACTGTAGTTGCTATCACTTAAATCCATGTTCTCAATAAGCTCCATTCCTTCTTCTACATTTTGACCAAGGAAGTTTCATTTACTTGCCGTGTCTAGGAGCATGCGAATCTTGGGAAGAGCTCCTCTATAGATGGTGCTCAAGAGTGTATCTTCACTGAACCCATGATGAGGACAAGCAATGGTGTTGTCCTTGAACCACTCCATTGCTTCACTAAAGGACTCATTCTGCCTTTGTGTAAAACCGCTGATCTCACTTCTTAGCCTAGCTGTCATTGTGCTTGAGAAGAACTTAGACAGAAATGCCTTCTTGCAATCAGCCCATGATGTTATAGTCCCTTGAGGTAAGGTCTTCTCCCAATGTCTTCCTTTATATCCAAGGGAAAAAGGGAAAAGCCTTAGCTTGAAGCTGTCCTCCGAGATTCCATTGATCTTGATCATTCCACAAACTTGCTCAAGTTGTCTAAGTGCTCCAGAGGAACCTCCATTGCAAGTCCATGAAACTTGTTGATCTGAACCATTGAGACAAAGCCTGGCTTGATCTCAAAGTTGTTGTTTTGAATCGGTGGAGGAGTGATGCCAAAACGGTTGTGATGAGTGTTGGAGCATCACCAGCACCGATGATCTTTTGTGGTCTTTGAGCGTGGTGGCGGTTGCCATTACCCCTACAAGCCTCAGCTTGATCTAGTTCAGCCATACTCTCAAAATCAACAGCACCAGCTTGCACTATCTCCTCAAAGGCTTGTGCTTGTTTTACTGCCCTTCTTGCTCTTGCACTTCCAAGTTGATGAATGTTGTCTCGAGGTTGTAGTAGATTGTTGTCACCTCTAGACCTCAAATTCATGTACCTGAGAAGACAAGCAGTAAGGTAGAGAAATGAGTAACCAAAGTAAAATAAAGGACTTAGTCTTTACTAAGCTCCAAATCCTAATGCTTTCTAATCAAACCCAAGTTGGCAACGGCGGTATTTGATAAAAAGGATTTTTGGAAGTTGAAATCAAATCCTAAAGCACATGTTTATGATGTAGTATAGTGCAAGAGTTGTCAATCCAGCCTAGGTTGATGAAAGTCACTAAGAATGCAAGAGCAATGCAAAGCTATGCAGATTCGGGTAAATGGATGAGAAATTCAATGAAAACTAAATGCAAGTACCAAATGACTATGAAAAATATTTTAATAATACCACAGAGGGTTTAAAAACTACTAGAAGAAGACTAAGAGTTTAAAATGTAAAACTACTGATTACTAAAAATCGAGATCTAAAGGCAGAAAAATAGAGAATTTCTAGCAACTTAAAACAATGACTTTTAAGACTAAAGATGCAAACTTTATGACTAAGAAATGATAAACTTGAGTTTTTAAATGCTAAAATAGAGGATTCAAGGTTGAGGGTCATGTTTAAGAGGGTTCAAGATTCAAGATTTGGGTTTCAAAACATAGATCTACTCATTTGATGAGCCATCTCTAAGCCTTGAGAAGCTGAATGAGGTTTATCCATGGCGTGTGGTATAAACCCTTTCCTCAACCCTTCCTCCAAACCTATGGCATGTGGTGGAAAGACGGGTCAAAGAACATTAAGCTTATATCTCAAACAATGGCCTAACTAGCTCCCTAAGCATCCATGGCGTTTGGGAATGGATGAGCTAGTCTCTTGGATTTGGCTTTAAGGGATTTCTGAATCCAGTCAAGGTAAGAAAAGCCCTGGGATCATAGAGATCTTTCCCAAGACTCTCTAAGCATTAAGACCCCAAATCCAAGAAGAGAATAGATTAAGAATAAGAAAGAGACCAAAGCTTTAGCCCTTAAACCCCTTAAATCGCCCCAACCTTAAACCCAAAGAAATCTACTTACAACACATTGCTAAAACACACGAAAATGCAAAGGGAAGAAAGTTAAACATGATTAAGCGAGATCGATCAAGAAAAGTACGTAGATTAAGCAAGATTAAATTGTTTACAAAACTAGAAAAGGTTAAGAACTGCAATAATGGCTAATCACCTAACGGAAAGCTGAATGGCTGAGTTCTCCCAAGTATCCACGAGCTCCTCTTAGATCCTTAGCATGTCCACGCAACCTCCACAGCTCCAGTGTGTCCAAAACAACCTGAATATGATGCAAAAATGCAAGAAATATGCAAATGCTAATGCAAAATGCACTTAGGACCTAAAATGAAACAAATGGTGCAAACCTAGCCTATTGTGTGAGATGAATGCATGAAAACTAATCTAAATGCATGCTAATTATGCTAAATAAAAGAGTATATCAAAACCCTAATCAAGCTTCTAAATTATCATAATCTACCACATCTAAGAACCCTAAGTGAACTACTTACTAATCACCATGGAAAACACCAAATCACAAGGGTAAATGATGCTAAGCATGATTAAGAGGGAGATTAGAGAAGAAATTAGAAGACAAATGCAAAACTTTGATTAAATTGATAAACTTGTTCTTACAAAGATGGAAAACCCTTAAAACTAAGCAAGAACAAGACTTGATCCCAAAATCATCAGATCATGCCTATTTATACTAAATGACAAAAGCCCTAGATTAATGGCAAAATTGTAAATAAAAAGAAGTCCGGACTGCTTCGTATCGGTCAAAAGTGATCGATATATTTGATCGATAAAGCATCCGCTGGGTTCTCATCGATCACAATTTGACCGATACGTTTGATTGATACAGATGTCCTGTTTCCCAGCGGTCGGTCTTGATCGATACGTTTTATCGATACTCCATCCCCTAGATTTCCATCGGTCTGTCTTGATCGATACACTTGATCGATAGGATCTTCACTCCTCTGCTGCATTGTATCGATCTACCTTGACTAATACACTAGACCGATACAGATCCGAAATCGCCTTCTTTAGCTCCTTTTTCTCCTTCTCAGCTCGGCTAGCTCCTTGAATCATTCCCATACTCCATCCTTACTCCTGAAAGCTTCTTAAGTACCTAAAAACATCCTTAATGCATAGAGAATGCAAAATACAACCTAAATGCAATCTAAATCTAAAAGGAAAGGAAAATGGGATTAAAGAGAAAGAAAACATGCAAAAGGAGACCAAAACATGAACTAAATGCAAGCCTAAATGATGTAAATGCATGAGATATCAACACCACCACACTTGCCTTTTGTTTGTCCTCAAGAAAGCAAACTAAGACAATTGGAGGATGAGGTTTAAATGTTGGTATTCAAATCCAAGGTAAAGAAATGAAGTCAATGTCTGAGTGCCTAAATGTAGGATGCAAAACACAATCAGTTATACTTTAAAGAACTTAGCCATGCTCATCATGGTACAAAATGATCTCAAATCTCAACCTAGTAAATGCCAAATCAATCAACTCTTTAACATTCATTAAGCTTGTAACCATGAATCATGTTTTTGCAAATCAAGTGAAGTCATTTAGTTCAATGGGTAAGGTTATGAGATTAAAATAATCTCATTCAAGAAAAGGGTTCATAAACATAAGGCATCACTCAATGAAATGATTCTATCTTAGGAAATATTCTAAAGGTAAAAGCACACTTATGCATGCAAATCAAAGCTCACTTCTACCATTTGACCAAAAGATGAATCCTAAAAACTTATAAACCCCAAAGTGAATCCCTAAGTCTACCCTTTTCCTAAACTCTAACCCTTTTCCTTCTTCATGCCTTGGTAAAACTTCTTCTTTTTTGCTTGTGTGGTTGCTTCTCTTTGGTGGGACTTGCTCCTTTTTTGTTGATTAGGCGCCATTCTTTACCTTTGGTGGATTGCCTTGGGTCTGATTTCTTCTTTTGATTGACCCTTTCAAAGCCTTGTTGTTGGCGCCTTCCTTCTTTAAACACTTAGAGCGTTTATCCCCTTTGTATTTAACCACAATTCTAACTTGTTTCCCTATACTACTATTCAAAACTTTTCCTTCTTCTTTTAAAGCAAATAAACATGAAATTCAAACCACTTAACTCTACCTTTTCATCCCAAACTCCTAACCTAGAATCAAGCTCAAGATGCAAGCTGATATCTACAAGAGAGCGTTTCATTGCAAGCATAAATCCTAACACGTTTTGCCAAGAAAAAATTCAAAAATGATATGCAAAGGCCTCACAACTCTTAAGATAGTGTTTAAGCTCAAAAGGAGGTTTGGTTAAGAGTGAGGATTAACTGTCCCATAAGTATGAGGATCAGCTATTTGGATCAACAAGAGTGGTAGGAAGGGAATAGATGATGCGAATATGTATATGGTAGCCATGAAATCACTTTTCAATGCACAAACATGATAATTAAAAATTCATATTAATGTTTAAATTTATTAAGATAATTTTCAATGACAAATGGTTTCAGTATGAGATAAGAGCATCAAATTTAGCATTTCAAACGTGGTTCAGCCTTAACTTCTAAAATTCTCATGAAACATTTAAACAATTAACCACTTAGACACTTAAATCAAACCTAAACACTTAGCATTTTACAAGGATAATTCATCTTCATGCCCTATGCAAATGCAATGCAGCCTATATGCAAACATTAGACTCAATCTTAAGCAAATGAAATGCAACTATATGCTCTCTCTTTGGTTTGAAAAAACATGCAAAAGTTTTAATTTTTTTTTTTTTGTATTTTTATATGCCTTAGATGAATGCGTGATATGCATGTTACTCAAGGATGAAAGAAAATGAAAAACTAAGAAAAGAACAAACAAATTCAAACCCCAAATCTCTCCCCCACACTTACATTACGCAGTCTCTTGTGTAATAAAAAGAATGAGAGAGAGGAGCAACAAAATAAATTATAAAAATTCAAAAAGATGCAGTGGTATATACAATGGTAAGGATGTGGTACCTTAGTTGTGGTAAGAGAAGTGGTGTGATGAGTTAGAGAGTTCCTCAGTCTCTCCTGGATTCTGGGATGATCTTGATGTTACTGGTTTTGGACACTGACTCGCCCTCCTCTTGTTTCTCCTCTGCTTGCCTGGTTCTTGTTGTGGAGGAACCCAGCTTGGCCAACGAGCTCGCACTTGAGTTGCATTGCCTTGGGCATCCCATTCTTTCCATGTTGTATAAACCTCAAAAGGATTGCAGACTGTCGCCTCCCATGCTGATGGTTGTTGGGACCTAGGCTCATATGATGATGCCCTTGAATGTTTCCAAGCTGCCAATTGATCAGTTTGTTGCACTTGGAAGGAGTGTCTTCCTTGAGGCACCCAGATTGCTTCCTCTTCTTCATTAGGTTCTTCCTGCCGCACTTGCTCTTCATTATGGGAAGTATACTCATGACCATGGCTTTATTGGGAAGCTCCTCTTGATGTAGATTTCTCTTTCTTGAACTTCCCTTTGACCATATTCACCAGCTTGTTTATGGTCTTATCCTACCATTTACACCACCTTTGGAGTTTGATGATGTGGTCATGGGCATGCTTCAGAGAGCTTTCTTGGCTTGTAACCTCAAGAGGTTTGAAGTGAAATCTGTTGCTGTTGTATTCCATTAACTCATCTTCATCTTGCTCTTCCTCTTGGGAATCCTCATGATTTTCAGCACCAACATAAGCGTCTTCTTGCCCTTCCTCTTCATTGTTCTCTTCACCTTCTCCTTCATTAACTTATTTACCAGCCTCTTCTCTTTCTTCAGAAACAGGGCTACCATGATACAACACTCTCTCTTCTGGACAAAAGTGTATATTGCTCCTCATGGTGATGGATGTATGCTGCTCATTTGGAAGGCGAAACTTTGTTGGCTCTTTGGATAGCTAGGTGAACTGATAGATGTTCTTCTCGTTGATGCTCCTCTGCAGGTAGTGACCCCTTTTGAGATACACCAGATCTATCCATTGTGGTTGCAGAGCATCTGCAACATGTTCCTCAAGATCCACTCCACTTGCCATCATGATGGATGTCACAACTCCTCCAATGTGAAGTTGCGGGTTCTTCTCTCTCTTCCATTTGAGTGTGATCCAACTTCTACAGGTATAGAGTTGCTCCATAAGTAGAGTAACATAAAAAGAGAACTTTGTTGTCCTGCCTAGAAATTTACCATCCTTGGTGGAGCGCACTAGTGGCTGCATCCCATTTTAGATGATATCCAGCTCCCTTGATGTTATGTTGGCTGTCTCCTTTCTAGAAAAAATGTTGTTTGCATGTGCCTTGTGAGCATATCTCACAGCTGGATGCCTCAAATTCTGGTTCCTGGTGACTCCTGGAGTATACATGCCAGAGCCAATCACCTCCCATAGCATTGTATGCTGTCTCTTACCGATCTCAAACTGATCCTTCTTATCAGCATAAGAATACATACCAAGGCCTTGAGCAAGCTGCCAAAAGGTTGCTGTGAATATCTGCTTCCCAAGTTTAAAGGAGATCCAGCCAACTTTGTTGCCAAGTTCACTTTCTTCATAACTCGTCACCTTGAAAGTGTAGAGAAACTGAATGGTTAGATGTTGGTATGAAGGCAGTGGTTTCTCCATGAATTCGCCAAATCCCATGCTCTTAAAGATTGTCTTGCAATCTTTATATATTCCAAGAGCCTTCATTATGGGGATGCAAGGGTATCTTGTAGCTTTGAAGGTACACTGATGGAAGAGCTACATGAGTTCCCTTGCACTTGTCTGTTTTGCTGAGACTTCTTCCACAGCATTTCCCTTTACCTTATCCTTTGACTTGGCAGCCTTGCTTTCAACAGCTCTCTTTCCAGCAGCATATGAGGATCGCCCATCAGCAACACCCTTGCCCTTGTCTCTGATGGTAAGTGCAGCAGAAGGCGCCTTCTTCTGAGGTCCTTGACTCTTGTTTCCAGCAGCTTCTTTGGTTTTCAACATGGTATCTACAAGAACACAGCTTGAAGATCCAATAAGTATGAGAACAAAAGTTGAAAAGCAATGATCTAAAGCTCTTAAAAAAACATTTCTCAGGTCAAAGGGAAGTTTAACTAGCAATTAACAAAGTCAAACCTCTAAAGAAGTAAGAGAATTCAAGAGCAAAAATCATAAACATGCTAGAGTTCTAAACAGATTCAAACTATTATGCATATGAACAAGATGAAACAAGACTATGCAAAGTGAACTCAAAGCAAGCAAACAATTATATTTATGAAAAGTAATCAGTTCTAAACATTCAACTTGCTTAACTAATAGAATCCACCAGGCAAAAATCAAAACAAGCACCTTAAACTAATAAAAACCAGCTCTTAATGCAAAAGATTCACATTAAAGAAACTCAAAGCATAAGAACAAGAGATGAATAGTTAAGCAAGCAAACCTTTTAGGACTTCTGAGAACTTAGAAAAGACAAATAAAAGAGAGAAAGGACTGAGAAATTTCGTAGGTTATGTGAGAGAAGAAAAAATGAGAAGTGTGAAGAGTGAAGAGGGGTTAGATGGCTTATATAGAGCCTAAGAGGGAACATAAGGAATCTAAAGAGTGGGGGACAACACCAAAAGTGCTCAGAAGTGGGTCAGAAAGGTGGGGAGGAGCCGAAAACATTAAAATCAAACTCCCTTTGCTCCAAACCAAGGGAGGGAAAAACTTTGAAAGTCAAAGATCATACCTCGCCAGTCATATCGGTAATGTTTGATCGATATAGCTCCTCAGCTCTTGGTCAGTTTCCATCGGTAAAGGTTGATCGATACACTTGATCGATACAGCATCCGTTTCAATCCCATCGGTCAAATTTGATCGATACACTTGACCGATACAACATCCGCCTCAATACCATCGGTCACTCCTTGATCAATAAACTTGACCGATAGTCACCTCCCAAACACTTCTTTCCCCCTATCGGTCACAAGTGAGCGATAGAGTTGCCCGATGCATCTTCTTGTTCTTTAGTATCGGTCATTTTTGACCAATAGTCATGACCTTCTCCTCTTCATTGTTCTCTTCACCTTCTCCTTCATTAACTTCTTTACCAGCCTCTTCTCTTTCTTCAGAAACAGGGCTACCATGATACAACACTCTCTCTTCTGGACAAAAGTCTATATTGCTCCTCATGGTGATGGATGTATGCTGCTAATTTGGAAGCCGAAACTTTGTTGGCTCTTTGGATAGCTAGGTGAACTGATAGATGTTCTTCTCGTTGATGCTCCTCTGCAGGTAGTGACACCTTTTGAAATACACCAGATCTATCCATTGTGGTTGCAGAGCATCTGCAGCATGTTCCTCAAGATCCACTCCACTTGCCATCATGATGGATCACAACTCCTCCAATGTGAAGTTGCGGGTTTTTCTCTCTCTTCCATTTGAGTGTGATCCAACTTCTACAGGTATAGAGTTGCTCTATAAGTAGAGTCACATAGAAAGAGAACTTTGTTGGCCTGCCTAGAAGTTTACCCTCATTGGTGGAGCGCACTAGTGGCTGCATCCCATTTTAGATGATATCCAGCTCCCTTGATGTTATGTTGGCTGTCTCCTTTCTTGAAAAAATGTTGTTTGCATGTGCCTTGTGAGCATATCTCACAGCTGGATGCCTCAAATTGTGGTTCCTGGTGACTCCTGGAGTATACATTCCAGAGCCAATCACCTCCCATAGCATTGTATGCTGTCTCTTACTGATCTCAAACTGATCCTTCTTATCAGCAAAAAAATACATACCAAGGCCTTGAACAAGCTACCAAAAGGTTGCTGTGAATATCTCCTTCCCAAGTTTAAAGGAGATCCAGCCAACTTTGTTGCCAAGTTCACATTCTTCATAACTCATCACCTTGAAAGTGGAGAGAAACTGAATGGTTAGATGTTGGTATGAAGGCAGTGGTTTCTCCATGAATTCGCCAAATCCCATGCTCTTAAAGATTGTCTTGCAATCTTTATATATTCCAAGAGCCTTCATTATAGGGATGCAAGGGTATCTTGTAGCTTTGAAGCTACACTGATGGAAGAGCTACATGAGTTCCCTTGCACTTGTCTGTTTTCTTGAGACTTCTTCCACAGCATTTCCCTTTACCTTATTCTTTGACTTGGCAGCCTTGCTTTCAACAGCTCTCTCTCGAGCAGCATTTGAGGATTGCCCATCAGCAACACCCTTGCCCTTGTCTCTGATGGTAAGTGCAGCAGAAGGCGCCTTCTTCTGAGGTCCTTGACTCTTGTTTCCAGCAGCTTCTTTGGTTTTCTACATGGTATCTACAAGAACACAGCTTGAAGATCCAATAAGTATGAGAACAAAAGTTGAAAAGCAATGATCTAAAGGTCTTAAAAAAAACATTTCTCAGGTCAAAGGGAAGTTTAACTAGCAATTAACAAAGTCAAACCTCTAAAGAAGTATGAGAATTCAAGAGCAAAAATCATAAACATGCTAGAGTTCTAAACAGATTCAAACTATTATGCATATGAACCTAGCATGGTGTCTTTTAAACAAGATGAAACAAGACTATGCAAAGTGAACTCAAAGCAAGCAAACAATTATATTTATGAAAAGTAATCAGTTCTAAACATTCAACTTGCTTAACTAATAGAATCCACCAGGCAAAAATCAAAACAAGCACCTTAAACTAATCAAAACCAGCTCTTAATGCAAAAGATTCACATTAAACAAACTCAAAGCATAAGAACAAGAGATGAATAGTTAAGCAAGCAAACCTTTTAGGACTTCTGAGAACTTAGAAAAGACAAATAAAAGAGAGGAATGACTGAGAACTTTCGTGGGTTATGTGAGAGAAGAGAAAATGAGAAGTGTGAAGAGTGAAGAGTGAAGAGGGGTTAGATGGCTTATATAGAGCCTAAGTGGGAACATAAGGAATCTAAAGAGTGGAGGACAAAACCAAAAGTGCTCAGAAGTGGGTCAGAAAGGTGGGGAGGAGCCGAAAACATTAAAATCAAACTCCCTTTGCTCCAAACCAAGGGAGGGAAAAACTTTGAAAGTCAAAGATCATACCTCGCCAGTCATATCGGTCATGTTTGATCGATATAGCTCCTCAGCTCTTGGTCAGTTTCCATCGGTAAAGGTTGATCGATACACTTGACCGATACAGCATCCGCTTCAATCCCATTGGTCAAATTTGATCGATACACTTGACCGATACAACATCCGCCTCAATACCATCGGTCACTCCTTTATCAATAAACTTGACCGATAGTCACCTCCCAAACACTTCTTTCCCCCTATCGGTCACAAGTGAGCGATAGAGTTGCCTGATGCATCTTCTTGTACTTTAGTATCGGTCATTTTTGACCAATAGTCATGACCTTCTCCTCTTCATTGTTCTCTTCACCTTCTCCTTCATTGACTTCTTTACCAGCCTCTTCTCTTTCTTCAGAAACAGGGCTACCATGATACAACACTCTCTCTTCTGGACAAAAGTCTATATTGCACCTCATGGTGATGGATGTATGCTGCTAATTTGGAAGCCGAAACTTGGTTGGCTCTTTGGATAGCTAGGTGAACTGATAGATGTTCTTCTCGTTGATGCTCCTCTGCAGGTAGTGACACCTTTTGAGATACACCAGATCTATCCATTGTGGTTGCAGAGCATCTGCAGCATGTTCCTCAAGATCCACTCCACTTGCCATCATGATGGATCACAACTCCTCCAATTTGAAGTTGCGGGTTCTTCTCTCTCTTCCATTTGAGTGTGATCCAACTTCTACAGGTATAGAGTTGCTCTATAAGTAGAGTCACATAAAAATAGAACTTTGTTGGCCTGCCTAGAAGTTTACCATCCTTGGTGGAGCGCACTAGTGGCTGCATCCCATTTTAGATGATATCCAGCTCCCTTGATGTTATGTTGGCTGTCTCTTTTCTTGAAAAAATGTTGTTTGCATGTGCCTTGTGAGCATATCTCACAGCTGGATGCCTCAAATTGTGGTTCCTGGTGACTCCTGGAGTATACATTTCAGAGCCAATCACCTCCCATAGCATTGTATGCTGTCTCTTACTGATCTCAAACTGATCCTTCTTATCAGCATAAGAATACATACCAAGGCCTTGAGCAAGCTACCAAAAGGTTGCTGTGAATATCTGCTTCCCAAGTTTAAAGGAGATCCAGCCAACTTTGTTGCCAAGTTCACATTCTTCATAACTCATCACCTTGAAAGTGGAGAGAAACTGAATGGTTAGATGTTGGTATGAAGGCAGTGGTTTCTCCATGAATTCGCCAAATCCCATGCTCTTAAAGATTGTCTTGCAATCTTTATATATTCCAAGAGCCTTCATTATGGGGATGCAAGGGTATCTTGTAGCTTTGAAGCTACACTGATGGAAGAGCTACATGAGTTCCCTTGCACTTGTCTGTTTTCTTGAGACTTCTTCCACAGCATTTCCCTTTACCTTATTCTTTGACTTGGCAGCCTTGCTTTCAACAGCTCTCTCTCGAGCAGCATTTGAGGATTGCCCATCAGCAACACCCTTGACCTTGTCTCTGATGGTAAGTGCAGCAGAAGGCGCCTTCTTCTGAGGTCCTTGACTCTTGTTTCCAGCAGCTTCTTTGGTTTTCAACATGGTATCTACAAGAACACAGCTTGAAGATCCAATAAGTATGAGAACAAAAGTTGAAAAGCAATGATCTAAAGGTCTTAAAAAAAACATTTCTCAGGTCAAAGGGAAGTTTAACTAGCAATTAACAAAGTCAAACCTCTAAAGAAGTATGAGAATTCAAGAGCAAAAATCATAAACATGCTAGAGTTCTAAACAGATTCAAACTATTATGCATATGAACCTATCATGGTGTCTTTTAAACAAGATGAAACAAGACTATGCAAAGTGAACTCAAAGCAAGCAAACAATTATATTTATGAAATGTAATCAGTTCTAAACATTCAACTTGCTTAACTAATAGAATCCACCAGGCAAAAATCAAAACAAGCACCTTAAACTAATCAAAACCAGCTCTTAATGCAAAAGATTCACATTAAACAAACTCAAAGCATAAGAACAAGAGATGAATAGTTAAGCAAGCAAACCTTTTAGGACTTCTGAGAACTTAGAAAAGACAAATAAAAGAGAGGAATGACTGAGAACTTTCGTGGGTTATGTGAGAGAAGAGAAAATGAGAAGTGTGAAGAGTGAAGAGTGAAGAGGGGTTAGATGGCTTATATAGAGCCTAAGTGGGAACATAAGGAATCTAAAGAGTGGAGGACAAAACCAAAAGTGCTCAGAAGTGGGTCAGAAAGGTGGGGAGGAGCCGAAAACATTAAAATCAAACTCCCTTTGCTCCAAACCAAGGGAGGGAAAAACTTTGAAAGTCAAAGATCATACCTCGCCAGTCATATCGGTCATGTTTGATCGATATAGCTCCTCAGCTCTTGGTCAGTTTCCATCGGTAAAGGTTGATCGATACACTTGACCGATACAGCATCCGCTTCAATCCCATTGGTCAAATTTGATTGATACACTTGACCGATACAACATCCGCCTCAATACCATCGGTCACTCCTTGATCAATAAACTTGACCGATAGTCACCTCCCAAACACTTCTTTCCCCCTATCGGTCACAAGTGAGCGATAGAGCTGCCCGATGCATCTTCTTGTTCTTTAGTATAGGTCATTTTTGACCAATAGTCATGACCTTCTCCTCTTCATTGTTCTCTTCACCTTCTCCTTCATTGACTTCTTTACCAGCCTCTTCTCTTTCTTCAGAAACAGGGCTACCATGATACAACACTCTCTCTTCTGGACAAAAGTCTATATTGCACCTCATGGTGATGGATGTATGCTGCTAATTTGGAAGCCGAAACTTGGTTGGCTCTTTGGATAGCTAGG
This sequence comes from Thlaspi arvense, assembly GCA_911865555.2. Classification (NCBI taxonomy): domain Eukaryota; kingdom Viridiplantae; phylum Streptophyta; class Magnoliopsida; order Brassicales; family Brassicaceae; genus Thlaspi; species Thlaspi arvense. Next base: position 23,181,180 of record OU466860.2, read on the forward strand.
TGAACTGATAGATGTTCTTCTCGTTGATGCTCCTCTGCAGGTAGTGACACCTTTTGAGATACACCAGATCTATCCATTGTGGTTGCAGAGCATCTGCAGCATGTTCCTCAAGATCCACTCCACTTGCCATCATGATGGATCACAACTCCTCCAATTTGAAGTTGCGGGTTCTTCTCTCTCTTCCATTTGAGTGTGATCCAACTTCTACAGGTATAGAGTTGCTCTATAAGTAGAGTCACATAAAAATAGAACTTTGTTGGCCTGCCTAGAAGTTTACCATCCTTGGTGGAGCGCACTAGTGGCTGCATCCCATTTTAGATGATATCCAGCTCCCTTGATGTTATGTTGGCTGTCTCCTTTCTTGAAAAAATGTTGTTTTCATGTGCCTTGTGAGCATATCTCACAGCTGGATGCCTCAAATTCTGGTTCCTGGTGACTCCTGGAGTATACATGCCAGAGCCAATCACCTCCCATAGCATTGTATGCTGTCTCTTACCGATCTCAGACTGATCCTTCTTATCAGCATAAGAATACATACCAAGGCCCTGAGCAAGCTGCCAAAAGGTTGCTGTGAATATCTGCTTCCCAAGTTTAAAGGAGATCCAGCCAATTTTGTTGCCAAGTTCACTTTCTTCGTAACTCATCACCTTGAAAGTGTACAGAAACTGAATGGTTAGATGTTGGTATGAAGGCAGTGGTTTCTCCATGAATTCGCCAAATCCCATGCTCTTAAAGATTGTCTTGCAATCTTTATATATTCCAAGAGCCTTCATTTAGGGGATGCAAGGGTATCTTGTAGCTTTGAAGCTACACTGATGGAAGAGCTACATGAGTTCCCTTGCACTTGTCTGTTTTCTTGAGACTTCTTCCACAGCATTTCCCTTTACCTTATTCTTTGACTTGGCAGCCTTGCTTTCAACAGCTCTCTCTCGAGCAGCATTTGAGGATTGCCCATCAGCAACACCCTTGACCTTGTCTCTGATGGTAAGTGCAGCAGAAGGCGCCTTCTTCTGAGGTCCTTGACTCTTGTTTCCAGCAGCTTCTTTGGTTTTCAACATGGTATCTACAAGAACACAGCTTGGAGATCCAATAAGTATGAGAACAAAAGTTGAAAAGCAATGATCTAAAGGTCTTAAAAAAAACATTTCTCAGGTCAAAGGGAAGTTTAACTAGCAATTAACAAAGTCAAACCTCTAAAGAAGTATGAGAATTCAAGAGCAAAAATCATAAACATGCTAGAGTTCTAAACAGATTCAAACTATTATGCATATGAACCTATCATGGTGTCTTTTAAACAAGATGAAACAAGACTATGCAAAGTGAACTCAAAGCAAGCAAACAATTATATTTATGAAAAGTAATCAGTTCTAAACATTCAACTTGCTTAACTAATAGAATCCACCAGGCAAAAATCAAAACAAGCACCTTAAACTAATCAAAACCAGCTCTTAATGCAAAAGATTCACATTAAACAAACTCAAAGCATAAGAACAAGAGATGAATAGTTAAGCAAGCAAACCTTTTAGGACTTCTGAGAACTTAGAAAAGACAAATAAAAGAGAGGAATGACTGAGAACTTTCGTGGGTTATGTGAGAGAAGAGAAAATGAGAAGTGTGAAGAGTGAAGAGTGAAGAGGGGTTAGATGGCTTATATAGAGCCTAAGTGGGAACATAAGGAATCTAAAGAGTGGAGGACAAAACCAAAAGTACTCAGAAGTGGGTCAGAAAGGTGGGGAGGAGCCGAAAACATTAAAATCAAACTCCCTTTGCTCCAAACCAAGGGAGGGAAAAACTTTGAAAGTCAAAGATCATACCTCGCCAGTCATATCGGTCATGTTTGATCGATATAGCTCCTCAGCTCTTGGTCAGTTTCCATCGGTAAAGGTTGATCGATACACTTGACCGATACAGCATCCGCTTTAATCCCATTGGTCAAATTTGATCGATACACTTGACCGATACAACATCCGCCTCAATACCATCGGTCACTCCTTGATCAATAAACTTGACCGATAGTCACCTCCCAAACACTTCTTTCCCCCTATCGGTCACAAGTGAGCGATAGAGCTGCCCGATGCATCTTCTTGTTCTTTAGTATAGGTCATTTTTGACCAATAGTCATGACCTTCTCCTCTTCATTGTTCTCTTCACCTTCTCCTTCATTGACTTCTTTACCAGCCTCTTCTCTTTCTTCAGAAACAGGGCTACCATGATACAACACTCTCTCTTCTGGACAAAAGTCTATATTGCACCTCATGGTGATGGATGTATGCTGCTAATTTGGAAGCCGAAACTTGGTTGGCTCTTTGGATAGCTAGGTGAACTGATAGATGTTCTTCTCGTTGATGCTCCTCTGCAGGTAGTGACACCTTTTGAGATACACCAGATCTATCCATTGTGGTTGCAGAGCATCTGCAGCATGTTCCTCAAGATCCACTCCACTTGCCATCATGATGGATCACAACTCCTCCAATTTGAAGTTGCGGGTTCTTCTCTCTCTTCCATTTGAGTGTGATCCAACTTCTACAGGTATAGAGTTGCTCTATAAGTAGAGTCACATAAAAATAGAACTTTGTTGGCCTGCCTAGAAGTTTACCATCCTTGGTGGAGCGCACTAGTGGCTGCATCCCATTTTAGATGATATCCAGCTCCCTTGATGTTATGTTGGCTGTCTCCTTTCTTGAAAAAATGTTGTTTTCATGTGCCTTGTGAGCATATCTCACAGCTGGATGCCTCAAATTCTGGTTCCTGGTGACTCCTGGAGTATACATGCCAGAGCCAATCACCTCCCATAGCATTGTATGCTGTCTCTTACCGATCTCAGACTGATCCTTCTTATCAGCATAAGAATACATACCAAGGCCCTGAGCAAGCTGCCAAAAGGTTGCTGTGAATATCTGCTTCCCAAGTTTAAAGGAGATCCAGCCAATTTTGTTGCCAAGTTCACTTTCTTCGTAACTCATCACCTTGAAAGTGTAGAGAAACTGAATAGTTAGATGTTGGTATGAAGGCAGTGGTTTCTCCATGAATTCGCCAAATCCCATGCTCTTAAAGATTGTCTTGCAATCTTTATATATTCCAAGAGCCTTCATTTAGGGGATGCAAGGGTATCTTGTAGCTTTGAAGCTACACTGATGGAAGAGCTACATGAGTTCCCTTGCACTTGTCTGTTTTCTTGAGACTTCTTCCACAGCATTTCCCTTTACCTTATCCTTTGACTTGGCAGCCTTGCTTTCAACAGCTCTCTCCAGCAGCATTTGAGGATTGCCCATCAGCAACACCCTTGCCCTTGTCTCTGATGGTAAGTGCAGCAGAAGGCGCCTTCTTCTGAGGTCCTTGACTCTTGTTTCCAGCAGCCTCTATGGTTTTCAACATGGTATCTACAAGAACACAGCTTGAAGATCCAATAAGTATGAGAACAAAAGTTGAAAAGCAATGATCTAAAGCTCTTAAAAAAACATTTCTCAGGTCAAAGGGAAGTTTAACTAGCAATTAACAAAGTCAAACCTCTAAAGAAGTATGAGAATTCAAGAACAAAAATCATAAACATGCTAGAGTTCTAAACATATTGAAACTATTACGCATATGAACCTAGCATGGTGTCTTTTAAACAAGATGAAACAAGACTAAGCAAAGTGAACTCAAAGCAAGCAAACAAATATATTTATGAAAATTAATCAGTTCTAAACATTCAACTTGCTTAACTAATAGAATCCACCAGGCAAAAATCAAAACAAGCACCTTAAACTAATCAAAACCAGCTCTTAATGCAAAAGATTCACATTAAACAAACTCAAAGCATAAGAACAAGAGATGAATAGTTAAGCAAGCAAACCTTTTAGGACTTCTGAGAACTTAGAAAAGACAAATAAAAGAGAAGAATGACTGAGAACATAAGGAATCTAAAGAGTGGGGGACAAAACAAAAAGTGCTCAGGTATGGGTCAGAAAGATGGGGAAGAGCCCAAAACATTAAAATCAAACTCCCTTTGCTCCAAACCAAAGGAGGGAAAAACTTTGAAAGTTAAAGATCATACCTCGGCAGTCATGTCGCTCATGTTTGATCGATATAGCTCCTCAGCTCTTGGTCAGTTTCCATCGGTAAAGGTTGATCGATACACTTGACCGATACAGCATCCGCTTCAATCCCATCGGTCAAATTTGATCGATACACTTGACCGATACAACATCCGCCTCAATACCATCGGTCACTCCTTAATCAATAAACTTGACCGATAGTCACCTCCCAAACACTTCTTTCCCCCTATCGGTCACAAGTGAGCGATAGAGTTGCCTGATGCATCTTCTTGTTCTTTAGTATCGGTCATTTTTGACCAATAGTCATGACCTTCTCCTCTTCATTGTTCTCTTCACCTTCTCCTTCATTAACTTCTTTACCAGCCTCTTCTCTTTCTTCAGAAACAGGGCTACCATGATACAACACTCTCTCTTCTGGACAAAAGTCTATATTGCTCCTCATGGTGATGGATGTATGCTGCTCATTTGGAAGGAGAAACTTTGTTGGCTCTTTGGACAGCTAGGTGAACTGATAGATGTTCTTCTCGTTGATGCTCCTCTGCAGGTTGTGACACCTTTTGAGATACACCAGATCTATCCATTGTGGTTGCAGAGCATCTGCAGCATGTTCCTCAAGATCCACTCCACTTGCCATCATGATGGATGTCACAACTCCTCCAATGTGAAGTTGCGGGTTCTTCTCTCTCTTCCATTTGAGTGTGATCCAACTTCTACATTTATAGAGTTGCTCCATAAGTAGAGTCACATAAAAAGAGAACTTTGTTAGCCTGCCTAGAAGTTGATATCCAGCTTGGCAGCGCTCTAGTGGCTGCATCCCATTTTAGATGATATCCAGCTCCCTTGATGTTATGTTGGCTGTCTCCTTTCTTGAAAAAATGTTGTTTTCATGTGCCTTGTGAGCATATCTCACAGCTGGATGCCTCAAATTCTGGTTCCTGGTGATTCCTGGAGTATACATGCCAGAGCCAATCACCTCCCATAGCATTGTATGCTGTCTCTTACCGATCTCAAACTGATCCTTCTTATCAGCATAAGAATACATACCAAGGCCTTGAGCAAGCTGCCAAAAGGTTGCTGTGAATATCTGCTTCCCAAGTTTAAAGGAGATCCAGCCAACTTTGTTGCCAAGTTCACTTTCTTCATAACTCATCACCTTGAAAGTGGCGAGAAACTGAATGGTTAGATGTTGGTATGAAGGCAGTGGTTTCTCCATGAATTCGCCAAATCCCATGCTCTTAAAGATTGTCTTGAAATCTTTATATATTCCAAGAGCCTTCATTATGGGGATGCAAGGGTATCTTGTAGCTTTGAAGGTACACTGTTGGAAGAGCTACATGAGTTCCCTTGCACTTGTCTGTTTTGTTGAGACTTCTTCCACAGCATTTCCCTTTACCTTATCCTTTGACTTGGCAGCCTTGCTTTCAACAGCTCTCTCTCCAGCAGCATTTGATGATTGCCCATCAGCAACACCCTTGCTCTTGTCTCTGATGGTAAGTGCAGCAGAAGGCACCTTCTTTTGAGGTCCTTGACTCTTGTTTCCAGCAGCTTCTTTGGTTTTCAACATGGTATCTACAAGAACACAGCTTGAAGATCCAATAAGTATGAGAACAAAAGTTGCAATGATCTAAAGCTCTTAAAAAAGCATTTCTCAGGTCAAAGGGAAGTTTAACTAGCAATTAACAAAGTCAAACCTCTAAAAAAGTAAGAGAATTCAAGAACAAAAATCATAAACATGCTAGAGTTCTAAACAGATTCAAACTATTACGCATATGAACCTAGCATGGTGTCTTTTAAACAAGATGAAACAAGACTATGCAAAGTGAAATCAAAGCAAGCAAACAATTATATTTATGAAAAGTTATCAGTTCTAAATATTCAACTTGCATAACTAATAGAATCCACCAGGCAAAAATCAAAACAAGCACCTTAAACTAACCAAAACCAGCTCTTAATGCAAAAGATTCACATTAAACAAACTCAAAGCATAAGAACAAGGGATGAAAAGTTAAGCAAGCAAACCTTTTAGGACTTCTGAGAACTTAGAAAAGACAAATAAAAGAGAGGAATGACTGAGAAATTTCGTGGGTTATGTGAGAGAAGAGAAAATGAGAAGTGTGAAGAGTGAAAAGGGGTTAGATGGCTTATATAGAGCCTAAAGGGGAACATAAGGAATCTAAAGAGTGGGGGACAAAACCAAAAGTGCTCAGAAGTGGGTCAGAAAGGTGGGGAGGAGCCAAAAACATTAAAATCAAACCCCCTTTGCTCCAAACCAAGGGAGGGAAAAACTTTGAAAGTCAAAGATCATACCTCGCCAGTCATATCGGTCATGTTTGATCGATATAGCTCCTCAGCTCTTGGTCAGTTTCCATCGGTAAAGGTTGATCGATACACTTGACCGATACAGCATCCGCTTCAATTCCATTGGTCAAATTTGATCGATACACTCGACCGATACAACATCCGCCTCAATACCATCGGTCACTCCTTGATCAATAAACTTTACCGATAGTCACCTCCCAAACACTTCTTTCCCGCTATTGGTCACAACTGAGCGATAGAGTTGCCTGATGCATCTTCTTGTTCTTTAGTATCGGTCATTTTTGACCAATAGTCATGACCGATAGGGCCTATATCGGTCTGGCATGACCGATATAGATGACCGATACAAACCAGAAGGCATGTATTTTGGTTCCCCACACATCTTCTTAATCCCCAACCCGAACTCCTGCTTCTAGGAACACTAAAAATGCATAAACATGAACTAAAAGGCATAATATATAGAAAGAATACCATGGGACTACCTTGCAAGTATGCTTTTTTTAAAGTCACTTAGATTGACTTTGATTACCTCTCTAGTTGAGGTAAGGAGAAGGAGTCTTGGAACTCCTTGATGTTTTCTTGCTCCCGTTGATCCTTGTGGTGATCTCATCAATCCTCATCTCAGCAAATGGGTTGGACTTGCCTCCTTGCTTCGGCTTATAACAGATTTCACCATCCTTAAAGCAAAAGGGATTCAAGATCACCCCTCCTTCTTCACTAACCAACTTGATTTCATTTATATTGTTGTAACCAACCACTTCCAGGACCTCCTTTTCAGTGTTGTCTTCAAACAGCCCTGACAAACAGCAGCCATCAAAGCTTTCTCCTTGGTAACCTTCAAACTCTGGCCAGTTCTTGTCAACTCCTTTCACCTTGTTTAGCTCATGGAGAAAGCATGATCATGCTCCGGCTTATCCTTGGTAAGCCTCAGCTATGTTGTGCATTCTCTATCATCAAAAATAGCTCCAGCTGAAGCTAGGAATGGTCTTCCAAGTATGATTGCATACTTGATCTGCCCTTCAACATCCAGCACCAAGAAATCAGTTGGGATAGCCACTCCTTCTATCTGCATAAGGACGTCCTTCAAGGCTCCTAGTGGAAACTTCACAGTCCCATCAGCAATGGTTAGAGACACATTGCTTTGCTGGTATTTGATGTAACCCAACTCCTTGGCTGTAGTGGCTGGTAATAGATTGATGCTTGCACCCAAATCACATAAACAACTCTTGAAAGTATTGCCCTTGAGCTCACATGGGAGAGTAAAGCAATCAGGACCTCCAAGCTTCTTGATGTTCAGCTCCTTAACTTCTGGTTTCACATCCTTGACTAGATGTTTCCCAAGCTCTTCTTCAGCATCTAAACCTCTCATTTCCATTTGAGCAGCATAAAGAGTTGTATACGTCTTGAATAGTTTCTCCTTGAACCTTCGTGGAAATGGAATGTCACATTGATAAACTGGGAACACATCAGCTTGAGCTTCCTTCTTAGCATGAGATACTTAAACAAGTTCCTCCCCCTCACTTTGTTCATCAATTTCCTCATTGATCATGGACAGACAGTCATCTATAATAGCATCTTCCTCAGTGGTGAAAGGATCTATAGAATCAACAGCTTGGCAGTATTTCTTTGGATTCATTTCACACTTTCTAGGATGATTACCTTGAGGGCGTGGTGCATTCGCTACTCCCTTGTTGTTCACTAGAGTCTTCACTCTTGCAGCTAGACCATCAAACCACATCTAAGAACCCTAAGCAAACAACTCACTAATAGCCATGTTTAACAGCAAACCACAAAGGGAAAAGATTCTAATCATGATTAAAAGAAAGATCAAAAAAAGATTAATGGCAAATACAAATTTATATTAAGCAAAAAAGATATTGTCTTACAAACTTAGACCAATCACTCAAGAACAGTAAACTGATAAGACATCTTCTAAAAAGATTCAGAAAAGCCTATTTATACTAGAGGACAAATACCCTAGTATAATGGCAAAATCATAAATAAAGGCAGGTTTGAGTTGGTGAGCATCGATCTCAAGTGATCGATGGAGGTAATCGATAGTGTATTCAGATGAATCTCATCGATCACTCTTGATCGATACTCTTGATCCATGGACAACCTATCGATCACATTTGATCGATAGCCTTGGTTAATGGCATATCCGGATGAATCCCTTCGATGGGGGTGATCGATAGACTTCTGCTCCTTTGCATAGACAAAAACAGATCGGTAGACTCCAAGTCTTGATCGATGGACTTTGAGAGAATGCTTCCCTTTGCTCCCTTGGTCCCTTCTCAGCTTGGCCAGCTTCTTAAATCACTCCCATACTTCCTCCTTGTTCCATTTAGCTCATTAAGCACCTAAAAACATCCTTGATGCAAAGAATATGCAAATTACAACCTCAATGCAACCTAAGTCTAAAAAGAGAAGAAATGTGACTAAAAAAGGAGAAAACATGCAAAGGAAGGCCAAAACATAAACTAAATGCAGGTCTAAATGATGTAAATATATTAGATATCAACACCCCTCAAGCAAAGAAGAACAAATGAGAGAGTGAGGTTTGAAGGTGGGCATCCAAATCTAAAAGTGCAAAGCTAAAGAGATTGAATCAATGCTTACGTGCCTAGTTGTGGGATGAAGACATAATTAGCCATACTTAAAGAACTTAGCCATGCTCATCATGTTTCAAAATGATCTCAAATCTCAACTTAGGCAAATGCTCAAATCAATCAACTCTTTAACATTCAATTAAGCTCAAAACCATTAATCATGTTTATGCAAATCAAGTGAAGACATTTGGTTCAAAGGGTAAGGTTATGAGATTAAATGATCTCATTCAAGCATAGGGTTCAAACATAAGGGATCACTCAATGAAAAATGATTTTATCTTAGGCAAAATGCTAAAGATAAAAGCACACTTATGCATGCAAATCAAAGCTCCCTTCTACCCTTTTACCCAAAGACTAATCCTATACACTTCTAAATCCCAAAGTGAGCCCCTAAGTCTACCCTTTTCCTAAACTCTGCCCTTTTACCCTTCTTCATGGCTGGGGAAACTTCTTCCTTTTGCTTGTGTGGTTGATTCTTTTTGTTGGGACTCGCTCTTCTTTGTTGCATTGGCGCCATTCTTCACCTTTGGTGGTTTGCCTTGGGTCTGGTTTCTTCTTTGGATGGACCTTTCAAGGCTTTGATGTTGCTGGCACCATTCTTTCTGAACACCTTTTACTTCCATTTACTTAACCACAATGCTAACTGTTTCCCCTTACTACCATTTCAAACTTTTCCCTCTTCTTTTAAAGCATATAAACATAAAGATCAGACCAATAAACTCTACCCTTTCATCCCAAAACTCCTAACCTAGAATTAAGCCCAAAATGCAAGATGATATCTAAAAGAGAGCTTATCATTACCATCCTTATTCCTAACACTTTTTGCTAAGACAAAATTTGAAAATAATATGCAAAGTCCTCACAGATCTCAAGATAGTGTTTAAGCTCAAAAAGAGGTTTGGCTAAGTGAGTGGATAAGCTATTTGGATCAATCAGAGTGGTAAGAAGGGAAAAGATGATCCAAATATGTATATGGTAGCCATGAATTCACTTTTCAATGCAAAAATATGATAATTAAAAATTCAAATTAAGGTTCAAGTTGATAGAGTTGATTTTCAGAGAACAGATGCTTTCAGTATGAGACAAGAGCATCTAATTTAGCAATCTAAGCATGGTTCAGTCTTAACTTCTAGCATTCTATGATGCATCAAACAACTAATCACTTAAACACTGAAATCATCTCTAAACTCTAAGAACTTTACAAGGAAGATACATCATTATGCCCTATGCAAATGCAATGCAACCTATATGCAACACTAGACTCAATCCTAAGAGAATGTAATGCAACTATATGCTTTCTTTTTAGCTTGCAAAAACTTGCAAATTGTTTCAAATTTTTCGCTTTTTTGTGATTTTCTATGCCTTAGATGAATGGATGATATGCATGTGAATCAAGATGAAAAATATGAAAAATTAAGAAAACAAAACACAAAGTCAAACCCCGAATCTCTCCCCCAGACTTAAATTACACAGCCCCTTGTGTAAAGAAAGTAATGAGAGAGAGAAGCAACAGAATATATTACAAAGCTTAAAAATAATGCAGTGGTATAGACAATGGTAAGGATGTGGTACCTTTTAAATTTAGTGAGAGGAGTGGTGAGATGATCCAGATGTCTCTGGCTGTGGAGACTTGCTAGCTCTCCTCTTGTTCCTCCTCTCATAAACTTGTGAAGATGTTACTGCTGCTTGAGGTGGAAGAACCCAGCTTGACCATAGAGCTTGAGCTTAAGATGAATCACCTTAAGTACCCCATTACCATGTTGATTGAACCTCAGAAGGAGTGTAGGCTGGCGCCTCCCATGCTGATGGTGTATGGGACCTTGACTCATAAGATGAAGCCCTTGGTTGTTCCCATGTTCCCCATTGATCACTTGGTAGTACTTGAAAGGAGTGTCTCCCTTGGAGATTCCAAACAGCTTTCTCTTCTTCAGTAGGTTCTGCTAGTTGCATTGGCTCTTCATGGTTAAAGGCGTACTCATGAGTATGGCTTTGATAGGAAGCTCCTCCTGATGTAGCTTTATCCTTTTTGAACTTCCCCTTGACCATCTTCACCAGCTTCTTGATGGCTTTGTCTTGCCACTTACACCATTTCTGAAGTTTGTTGATATGCTCATGAGCATAATTCAGAGAGCTCACTTGGCTTGGGACTTCATAAGGCTTGAAGTGGAACTTCTCAGAGTTGTAGTTCAGCACCTCATTTTCATCAAGCTCTCCTTCTTGGGATTCTTCTTGGCTTTCACCGCCAGCAGCAGCATCTCCATGTACCTCCTCTTCACTCTTCTATTCTCTTCCTTCTTGGACATCTTCTCAATTGCTCTCCTCTTCTTCTTCAGTCAAAGGGCCTCCATGATAGAGATTGCTTTCATCTGGCAAAAGTCAATGTTGCTCTTCATGATGAGTGATATGTGTTGTGGGTTTGGGAGGAGGAATCTTACTGGCTCTCTGAATCCTCTGAGGAACTTGTAAATATGCTTATCTTAGAAACTCTTCTCCAGAAAATGACTCCTCTTGAGTTACATTATGTCATTCCACTGTGGTGGCAAAGCATCTTCAACATGTTCCTCCAAATTTACACCACTAGCCGCCAAGATAGCAGTTATAACTCCCCCAATGTGGAGCTGTGGGTTCTTCTCCCTCTTTCCCTTCATCAAGACCCAGCTTCTATAGGTGTGTAGCTACCCCATCAACAAAGTCACATAGCATGGGTATCTGGTTAGCGCTCCCAATTGCATTTCATCATTGTTGGACACCACAAGTGGCTGTGTGGCAGTGTACAAGAAATCTAGCTCATTTGTTGTTAGGTTGCTTGGATCCTTTCTTGCAAAGAATGTATTTACAAGAGCTTTGTGAGCATATCTCACAGGGTTCTTTAGGTGCTGATTCCTTGTGGTCCCTGCAGTGTAGTTGCCAATACCAATCACTTCCCATAACATCATATGCTGCTTCGTGTTGATCTTAAAGTGGTCTCTCTTATTAAAGCTAGGCATCATCCCAATTTGTTCAAAAAGCTCCTTAAGAGTTCCGGTGAAACTTTGCTTGCTAATCCTGAATGAAATCCACCTATCTCCATTGGGAAGCTCACTTTCTTGATAGCTCACCACCTTGAAAGTAGAGAGGAATTGGTAGGTGAGGTCTGGTAGGATGGAAGTGGATTCTCCATAAAGCCTTCAAACCCCATGTGCTCAAAGATCCTCTTGCAATCGCCATAGATCACAAGTGCTTTCAGGGTGCTAGCACAAGGATATCTTGTAGCCTTGAAAATGCATTGGTTAAAGACTTCCATGAGCTCTCTTGCACATGGCTCCTTGTATGAGACTTCCTCTACAGCTTTTCCTTTCCCTTTGGATTTGGCAGCCTTTCCCTCAACTCGTCTTTTTCCAGCAGCGTTTGAGGAGTGCCCTTCAGCAACATTCTTGCCCTTGTCCCTTCATGGTGGAGAAGAAGGTGCTTCACTTTGTGGTTCTTTGCCCTTTTTCCAGCATCAATTTTAGTTCTCCCCATGGTACCTACAAGAACAAATCTTGGAAGTCCAATAAGTAGATGAACTAAAGCCTTAATAAACAATGACTAAAGTTCTAAAAAAAAATTTTCTCAAATCTATAAGAGGTTAAACTAGTATTTAAACAATATTAACCCTTAAAGAACTAAGAGAATTTAGAAGCTAAAAGTCATAAACATGCTAGAGTTCTTAATAGGATTCAAACTTCTATGCATGTGAACCTAGCATGGTGGCTCTAAACAAAGGCAAAGATGATCCTGCAAGGTGAGATTAAAACAGCAAGAAATCAGATTTATGAATATTAAACAGCACTTAAACATCCTACTTGCTCAGATTAATCATTTCCACCATGCAAAATCAAAACAAAACCGTTCAAACTAACCAAAACATGTTTTTAACGCAATAGATTCTTTGACCATCTTTGACCATCTATGACCATCTTTGACCATCTTTGACTGTTTTATTTTTGCTTTCTAAGGTTAGTTTGGGGATGTTCCCGATAAATAACTAACCCTTGATCCAATCTCACTTATCCTTTCTCTTCCCCAAAGCTTTGCTTTGGTTTTTCATAGAACAAGAACTAACCCTTTGTGGGTTGAGATTTGATCACATGTATATACTTTTATTTTAAGGTGTCTTCTTTTAGTGTTTCACGCGATTTTTGCAAAGGCGCTGCAAGAGCCCAGAAGGTCATGTCGCGCTGTATATCGGGGTAGCTAGGTCGATATGCCTACACGGTTTTGCTCAGTATGGACGAAAATGCTGATTTCAAGGAAGTGAAAGCTTTCTTCTTCACCATTCACCATTCCAAGTCATTCCTTGAAATATTTCCACTCCTCCATTACAAGACCTTGAGGTATACTCCAATACCTTTGCACTTTTCTTGTTTTATTCTTTTCTTAGTTTTAATTTAACTGTGGGGGAGGGTGTGATACTAACAATGCTATTTCAAATTTTGTATCCACGTGAGTTAGCTTTGAAGAGGACCTGAATGCAGATCATTCTGATATGTGGTTCAAAAGATATCGCAATATTTGTGAGACCACTACAGAGACAAATGATCATTTTGGGGTATGTATGGAGCTGGCAGGCCGAAACAAGCTTTTAAGAGTTCATACCAACCAGTATGCCGGGCTAAAAGCTCAATACACTCTTCTCCGGACACCAATACCGAGTAGTGTACCGACCAAGCCTTGGTCGATACACTCGTCGATACAATCGCATCCAGTTAATGCATATTGGGCATGCCACCCCGGTACAAACCATTTTACAAAACGTATCGACCGAATATTAGCTCGGATGGACGGTTTTCCTTCAGATTTGTGATATCTCTTGCATTTATATCATTTTGGCTTGCATTTAGTTCATGTTTTCGTTTCTTTTTGCATGTTTTTCTTCTCATTAGTCCCATTTTCCTTTCCTTTTAGACTTATGTTGCATTTAGGTTTTAGTTTGCATTCTCTTTGCAATAGGATATTTTTAGGTACCTAAGGTGCTATTTGGAGCAAGGAGGAAGCATGGGGATCGTACAAGGAGTTTCCAAAGATGAGGAGAAGCAAAAGGAGCTAAAGAAGATGATTTCTGATGCAACATCGATCATGGCACAAACCGCATCGATCAGGAGTGATCGATGTAAAGCAGCCGAGAGTTGGGAGGTCCACATCAATCACATGCGAAGAAGCCATTGTAGCTGAGTTTATTTCATTGCTCAATGAGGACATTGATTAGCAAAGTGAGGGAAAGACCTTTTCCAAGTCTCACATGCTAAGAAGGAGGTTCAAGCTAATGTGCTTCCAGTTTACCAACCTGACCTTCCATTTCCAGGAAGATTCAAAGAGCAGCTAGTCAAGAAGTATGCAACTCTTTATGCTGCTCAAATAGAAATGAGAGGTCTAAATGTTGAAGAAGATCTTTGGAAAGTTCTAGCCAAGGCTGTGGAGCCAGAGGTCAAGGAGCAGGACATTAAGAAACTTGGAGATCCTGGCTGCTATCGATCAACTGTGAGCTTAAGGGGAGAACCTTCAAGACCTGTTTGTGTGATTTTGGTGCTAACATCAATCTGTTGCCATCAACTAAAGCTAAGGAGTTGGGTTACACCAAGTTCCAACAAAGCAATGTATCCCTAACCATTGATGATGGCACAGTGAAGACACCATTGGGGGCCTCAAAGATGTGCCTATGATGGTTGAAAGAGTAACAATCCCAACAGACTTCTTAGTCTTCAATGTTGAGGGCCAGATCAATAATGCAATCATATTTGGAAGACCCTTCTTAGCTTCAGCTGGTGCTGTTTTTGATGCCAGGAAATGCACCACAAAGCTGAGGCTCACCAAGGAGAATATCATGAAGTTTGATAGCAAGGGAAACAAGCTATATCTTGAACATGCTTTCTCCATGGAGCTGAACAAGATGAAGGGAGTTGACAAGAACTGGCCTGAGTTTGAAGGTTATACTGGAGAAGGCTTTGATGGCTGCTGCTTGTCAAGGTTGTTCCAAGACACCATTGAAGAGGAGATCCTCGAAGTGGTTAGTCCCAAGAAGATGAAAGAGATTAAGCTAGTTACTGAAGAACGAGAGGTGGTTTTGCAACCATTTAGCTCTAAGGAATGAGGTCTGCTACAAGACGAAGCAAGAGGGGAAGTCTAAGCCTTTTGCTGTGATCAAGCTGAATGGATGATGACAAGGGTCAAGGGAAGTGAAACACCACCAAGATAGTGCATGACTCCTTCTCGTTACGTCCACTAAAGTGGTAATCAAAGTCAAGCTAAGTGACTTTAAACAAGCGCACTTGGGAGGTAGTCCCATGGTATTATTTGTACATATTTATGCTTTCGAGTTTATGTTTTATGCATTTTAAGTGTGCTTAGAGGCAGGAGTTTGGTTAAGGGGATGAGAAGATGTTTGCGGAACCAAAGAAGGTGCATTCTGGTTAATATCGAGCATCAACATCGATCATGCCAACTCGATGTTGGGCACATCGGTCATGTACATCAATCAGCAATGCTCGATGTTGTGGAATAAAGAATGCACCGGGCAACTAAGGAAGTGTCTCGGGTAGATAACATCGATCACTCACATCGAGCAGGAATGATCAATGTAATCAACCCGAGAGTCAGACAAACTACATCGATCAGGAACATCTATCATGCTGATCGATGTGGAGCATATCGATCAAGAGTGATCAATGTAAACTGACCGAGAGTTTGGGGGTTTACATCGAACAGGAGCATCGATAAAAGCTTGCTCGATGTGCCTACATCGGTCACCAACATCAACCAATGTAAATGGGCAGGAGGTTTTGGAGCTCACACCGATCAACAGCATTGATCAACCATGATCGATGTCGACCACATCGATCACTCACATCAATCAAAAGTGATCGATGTGGTCAGCAAGGTATGTGTTTAAATTTTCAAAAAAATTCCCTCCCTTAATTTGGAGTCAAGGGAGTTTGAATTTAATTTTTTGACTCTTCCCTGCCATACTGGCCCACTTCTGAGCACTTATGGTTTTTTTCCCCCACTTCTAAGATTCCTTATCTTCCTTCCTTACCTCTATATAAACCAACAATCTCCTCGTCACTCTTCACACTTCACATTTTCTCTTCTCTTACCTATAAGGAACAAAATTTCTTAGCTCTCTCTCATTTTTATATTATCTTTGAAAGTGCTCAGAAGTCCCACGAAGGTTTGCTCTCTACCACTATTCATTTTCTAGTTCTTCTGATTTGAACTTTAGTTGTTATGAATCTTTTTCTTTAAGAACCAGTATTGTTTAGTTTAAAGTGCTTGTTTTGATTTTTGCATAGTAGAATTTGTTAGTTTAAGCAAGTAGATGTTAGAGCTGATTACTATTCATAAATTTATTAGCTTGCTTTGCTTTAAATTCACTTTGCATAATCATGTTTCATTTTGTTTAAAGGCCACCATGCTAGGTTCATGTGCATAAGTAGTTAAAATTTGCTTAGAACTCTAGCATGCTTATGATTTTTGCTCTTGAATTCTCTTACTCCTTTAGAGGTTTACCTTGTTCAATAATTAGCTAAGCCTCTCTTAGTTTGGAGAATTTTTTTTAAGAGTTTTAAAATCATGATTTATCATCATTTTGATCCCACACTTATAGTCTTTGAGAATTTTTCTTATAGGTACTATGGGGAGAACAAAGGCCAAGCACCTAAGAAGAATGATAACTGGTTTCTTATATGGATGCAAGCAGGAGGTTATCAAAATTCAAGCAACATAGAGTCGTAGTATAGCAAGAGGTATCAATCCATTCATAGGGAGCAGAAAGAGCAATGAGAATGCAAGGATCTAATAAATCTAAGCAAATATGATAAAAATATTGGTAAATTCAAGGAAAACTAAATACAACTACTTTATGCAATGCAGAACAATTTTAAAATCCCTGGAAGCGGGTTAACTACCACTAGGAATAAGCAAAAGAAGAAAAATGCAAAGCTACTAAAAACTAAAAATCGACCAGTGAATCGACCACATGATCGAGCACTGGATCGAGCAGAATGGATCGATCTAACAAACAACTGAAACAGAACGACTTCTAATGATTCAAGAATGCAACTTTATGACAAGCAAATGATTAATAGAGATTTAAAATACTAAAAGAGAGGGTTCAGGGTTGAGGGTCATATCAAAGGGTTTCAAAGATTCAAGCTTTAGTTTGAAAACATTTAGATCTACTCTTTTAAGAGGTTTCTCTAAGCCTTGAAAACAAAACAAGAACCATCCATGGCGTGTGGTATGGTTCAGTCCTCAATCTCTTCTCCAAACCCATGACGTTTGGTAGAAAAAGAGATCAAAGAGTATGGAGAACAGATTTCAAACAATGTCCTAACTAATCCCCTAAACAACCATACATATGGGAAAGGAAGGAATACCAGGACATCTGAATCCTGTCAAGGTAAGACAGCCTTTAGATCATAGAGACCTTTTCCAAGGCTCTCTAGGCTTTAGATCCCAAGATCCTAGAAGAGAAGGTATGAACAACAAGAAAACACAAAGCGTTAAACCCTTTCAACCCATTTGAATCGCCTCAACCCCAAAAACCAAAAAAGACTACTCAGTACACATGTTTAAGATCGATCAAAAGCAATAAACGATAAGCTAAGCATGATTAACAAACGATTAAAGAAAAACTTGCTTGATATTAAAAGATTCAAAGGTTCAAAAACTGAAAAAGCTTCAGCCATGCAACAATGGCGAATTGCCTAACTTAGAGAGAAAACAGAAAAGCAGAATTCAGATTGTTGAAAGCGAATGGCTGCTTTTACCAAAAATGGCTAAACCGTTAGCTGGTCCCCCCCCTCGCTAGCCGCCAAAGACAGCTGGACGGATAAGGTTTGTCTGGGATCAGGCTGGAAGCTCGATCTGGCTCTCGATCTTCGTCTTGGATCGGATGGCTTTGGTCGATCTCTTAGTCGATCTTGTGCTGATCGGGTTGGAAGCTCGATCTGGTTCTCGATCTACATGGCGTCATTCACGTCCGTACTCCAGATGGATCTCCTCTCTCGATCTTGGTCTCGATTCTTCCTCTTGAATTGACTTGGTGCACTCGATCTTCTGGTCGATCTCATCTAGATCGACCTGCCTTGCTCGATCTGCAACTCGATTTCAGGTCCTTTGCTGAATGGTTGAGTTCTCCAAGGGTCAATAAGCTTCCTCACGAGCCTTAGCACGTCCATGAATCCTCCGAAGCTCCAAAGTGTCCAAAAACAACCTGAATATGATGCATAATGCAAGAAACATGCGAATGCTAATGCAAAAGTGCTCTAAAATTGTGCAAACTAGCCTATAATGCAAGATGAATGCATGTAAAACTACCCTAAATGTATGCAATACATGCAGAATATATGGCAAAAGCAAACACAACGGCCAGCAACTCCTTCTCGGTGGTGGCATATCTGAGTTGCATGTCATCCAAGGTACGGCTGGCATAGTAGATTACATGCAACCGCTTGTCTTTCCTCAGACCAAGAACAGCTCCCACGGCGTAGTCGCTTGCATCACACATGATCTCGAACGGTAAAGTCCAGTCCGGTGCTTGATGTTACTGCATATTGCATACATTTTGCATACTCATTAGTTAGCTTTTCATGCATTTGTATCACATTTTAGGTTAGATTGCATCACTTAGAGTCCTAGAGCATTCTTGCACCAGCATACGTATGTTCCTTGCATTTTGCATCACATTTAGGTTGTTTCTGGCTGCTTTTGAGTTGTGGAGGTTCGTGGACATGTTGAGGCTGATGTAGCAGTTCGTGGGAGCTCGGATATTTGCTAAGGATCAGAGATCGAGGAGCAGATCGAGCATGGCCGGTCGATCTGTGACGTGATCGACCAGAAGATCGAGCCAACCAGGCGATCCAAGGAGAATGATCGAGACAAGGATCGAATGAAGCAGTCGATCAAACGGTACGGACGTGAATGACGCCATGCAGAGCGAGAGCCAGATCGAGTACACCACTCGATCCAACCAAAGATCGATACCGAGATCGGATGCAACACTCGATTCGCCGATGATGATCGAGACCCAGATCGAGCTGAAGACACGATGTCCGGATATGATCGAGAGAACCGCTCGATCCTGGAGTCGATCTCTGTCCTTTCAACCACTTTTGGCCGCTAGCGAGGGGGGGACCATCAGCTTGTTTTGGCCATTTTGGGAAGG
Source organism: Thlaspi arvense (assembly GCA_911865555.2). Classification (NCBI taxonomy): domain Eukaryota; kingdom Viridiplantae; phylum Streptophyta; class Magnoliopsida; order Brassicales; family Brassicaceae; genus Thlaspi; species Thlaspi arvense. The sequence continues at coordinate 23,200,328 of OU466860.2, forward strand.
CGGCGACGTCCTTTTCCCACACAACTTTCAATCCTTATCTTTTTCTGCATGTTTTCTCTCTGGTTTTGAGAAGAACACCATTGTTGAACTTGAGTTTTTCTTAAGCTTTGTAATCGAATCGTTTTCATCTTAATCTAGTTTTCTTTTGATGTTCATCGTTTCCTTTTACATGCTTTGCTTGATTTACCTTATGTGTAGTGAGTAGTTTATTTGGGTTCGGGGTTGAGAGGATTACGGGGTCTAAAGGGTTTTGATCTTGGGGTTTTTCTAAGTGTTTTTAACGGCTATCTCTTATAGGATGTTGAGATCTCAATGCTTGAAGACTCTCACGCCAAGAGCTTCATGATCTGAGAGGTTCCTTACCTTGACAGAATTCAGGAGCCTCGGAAGATCACACCCTAGAGACTAGTTACCCCTTCCCAAAAGCCATGGAAGTTTAGGGGACTAGTTAAGCCACTCATTTGAAATCTGTTTTCCATGCCCTTCGACCTCTCTTTCCACCAAAAGCCATGGGTTTGGAGGAGAGGATGAAGGAGTGATCTATACCGAAAGCCACGGATAGATCTTGCTTAGTTTTCAAGGCTTAGAGATCCTCACAAAGTGAGTCGATTTAAAGTTTTCAACCCAAGGTCGAACCTTTGAAACCCCTGACCATGAATCTCAACCCTAGGCCCTTTCTTTTAGCATCTTTACATCTTATCTCGTCATTCGCTTGATCTTTGATAGCATCCTGGTCGTTAGTTTTACTGTTCTTGCATTTTTAGACGAGATCGATTGTTTTTGCTTGATCTATTGGTCGATCTCATGGTCGATCCACTAGTCGAATTTTAGTAATTCGAAGTTTTGTCTTTTAATTATTCTGTTTGCTCCTCGTGGTAGTTTCTTCATTCCTAGTAATTTTAAAATAGGTTGCATTCCATTTAAGTTGCTGCATATAGTTTTTAGGGATTTTCTCATAACTCATCTCGTTTCGCTTAGATTTGCATTAGTCCTTGTATTCTCTTTGCATTCTCTATCATCCTAGGCATGGATTGACTCTCTCTTGCTTGATGTACTACAACCTGTCTTGCATTTGAGTTTGATAACCTCATTGCATTCTCACCCTTGCAAATAAAGTGTTTATCAAATGGCGCCGTTGCCATCCTAGGACTGTTTAGAGAACATAGAGATTTGGGACTTAGCAAAGACTAAGTCTTTACCTTTTTCAAGATACTAATCATTCTACTCTCAAACGTGTGTTTTCAGGTATAGGAATCTTCGTTCACGGGGAGATAACAATCTACTTCCAGCTTTGAACAATATTCATCAGCTTGGTCACTCAAGGCAAAGAAGAGTCAGAGAACAAGCCAGAATCTTTAAGGAGATTGTTCAGCACGGTTTGGTTGACTTTGAAGCTATGGCTGAACACGAGCATCAAGAAGGACCTCCTCCAGCTCACGGGGCAGTAGGAAGGGGTAATGGACACCCCCAACACGCGGCTAGACCCCCAAGGATCATAGGAGCCGGAGATGCTCCCAATACTCATCACAATAGGTTTGGGATCACTCCTCCTCCTGTAGAAAACAACAACTTCGAGATCAAGCCAGGTTTCATCTCCATGGTGCAAAACAACAAGTTCCACGGCTTAGCAATGGAAGATCCCTTGGAGCACCTTGACAACTTCGAGCAAGTATGTGGGATGATAAAGATCAATGGCATATCCGAAGATGCTTTCAACCTGCGTCTCTTCCCCTTTTCACTCGGAGACAAAGCTAGGCATTGGGAGAAGACCCTCCCACAAGGCACCATCACCTCATGGGCCGAGTGTAAGAAGGCCTTTCTCTCAAAGTTCTTCTCCAGCACCAGGACAGCACGGTTGAGAAGCGAAATCAGCGGTTTCACTCAAAGGAACAATGAGACATTCAACGAGGCAATGGAGCGTTTCAAAGACTACACAATCCAATGTCCTCATCACGGGTTCAGCGAGGAGACACTACTCAGTACCATATACCGTGGAGCTTCACCAAAGATCAGGTTGTTGCTTGACACAGCTAGCAAAGGGAACTTCCTTGGTCAGGAGGTAGAAGAGGGTATGGAGCTCATAGAAAACTTGGCATTAAGTGATGGAAACTACGCTGAGGATTATGACCGTGCACCGAGAGGATCAGAGCTAGTGTTAGCCAATCAGAAGCATGTTTACTTTGTTGGTGAAGCTGATGAGAACCAAGAGGAGTTAGAGTTGAGCCAAGAAGAAGCCAATTGGGTGGCGGGACAGAACAACTACAAACCTCAAGGCTACAACCAAGGCTACCAGAACAACAACCTCTCCTACTGAAGCACCAACGTAGCGAACCCTAAAGATCAAGTGTACCCTGCTCAGCAAGCAAAACCTTTCATACCATACAACAAAGATTTTCAACCAAGTGGTGGTTTCCAATGTCAAGGGCAGAACAACTTCCAAGGGCAACATCAAAGTAACAAAGGTTATACGCCTAACTACCCTCCGGGCTTTGCACCTCAGCAGCAACAACTGATGCAACAACAAGTTGATCCGGTTCAAGAAATGTTTCAACAGCTGATACAAGGGCAAGCCTCTACAAACCAGAAGTTCGCCGAGATGAACACTCGTCTAGACTCATCTCTCACTGACTTCTCCACTCAGATCACCAACTTAAACAACAAGATCAAGCAGCTAGAGAAGGGGAAAGCGAGTACGAGTGGTCAGAATAGTCTTCCGGGAAAGTGTGAGCAGAATCCAAAGGAGTATGCTAACGCCATAACGTTGAGAAGCGGCAAAGAGCTCGAAGAGAGGGAGCTCTGGTCTCTACCAAGAACAACGAGGATGTTGTAATTCAAGAGGGGGAGGGTAAACCTTCAGCTGATGATGATGAGACTAACTTTGACAACGTTTGGATCCAAGGGCCAAGAAGAGGAGACAAAGCAGTTGCTGAGAAGAAAGCTGAGCAAACTACTAAGGAGAAGAATGCTTATGTGCCTCCACCGTATGTACCTAAGCTGCCTTTTCCTGGCCGTTTCAAGAAGCAACTCATAGAGAAGCATAGAATCCTCTTTGAGAAGCATCTTAAGGACGTGGAGATCAAGCTACCTCTCGTTGACTGCCTTGCAATGATGCCTAAATGCGCCAAATTCTTCAAAGACACTCTCGTGAAGAAGAATAAGGAAAGCAAGGAGGTGCTTGTTCTAAGTGAAGAGTGTAGTGCTGTGATACATAAGGAGATAGTCCCTAAGAAGTTGGGAGACCCTGGAAGCTTCACTATACCCTCCGCTTTAGGTCCTCTAGAGTTCAAAAGTTGCTTATGTGATCTCGGAGCTAGCATAAACCTGATGCCTCACTCCGTCGCTAAGAAGCTTGGCTTTATTCATTTCAAAGACTGTCGGATCTCGTTGGTACTGGCTGATAGGAGTGTGAGGCTACCAGTGGGGCTGCTTGAAGATTTACCGGTGCGAATCAGTGGTGTGAACGTGCCTACAGACTTCGTCGTGTTGGAGATAGATGAGGAGCCTAAAGATCCACTCATCTTAGGGAGACTATTCCTTGCAACCGCCGGGGCTATCATAGATGTCAAGAATGGGAAGATTGCCTTGCACTTGGGGAAGGAGATAAGGCTGGACTTCGATTTCAATGAGGTTCTGAAGAAGCCGACCATTGAAGGGCAAGCTTTCTACATTGAAACGATGATGCCTTAGCGGATGAGTTGCTGGAAGAGTTGGCTCTAGAAGACCATCTGAAGCTAGCACTGACTAAAGAGCCAGGGGAGTTTGGCTATATGGACAAGAGGACCCAGGAGTACGTCAACCAGCTGGATTCTAGGAGGATTGTTAAGAATGATGAAGGTTGCTGCCTAGAGATCGACCCTGAGATTGACGCTATCACTCGGTCCAGGAGTCAGATCGACAAGGCAATCGAGAACACAACTCGATCTGGTGCAACAATCGACAGACAGATCGAGAGGAATGCTCGATCAGGAAAAACAATCGAGTCGACTCAGCGTCTCGAAGTGAATCGAGCGAAATGGCTCGATCTAGACGACATCGAGAGGAGAATCGACTGGAGGACTCAATTTCAGAAGGGATAGCAATGGAGGAAAGCAGTCTTAAAGGCCATGCCTCGGGGTCTAAGGAGGGTTCCAAGGAGGAAAGCAACAACAACAGCCACGAGGATGACTATAGTGAGCTTTTAGCCCCAAAGGTGGACCTTAAGGAGCTCCCAAAAGGGCTAAGGTATGCTTTCTTAGGGCCTAATAACACCTATCCCGTGATTGTGAATGAAAACCTAAGTGATGATGAGTTGCACTCGCTCCTGACTGAGCTGAGAAAGTATAGGAAGGCCATTGGGTACTCTTTAAGTGACATCAAGGGCCTTTCATCAATGCTTTGCACTCATAGGATTCACTTGGATAATGAGAACGCCTCTTCTATAGAACACCAAAGGCGTTTGAATCCTAATTTGAAAGAGGTTGTTAAGAAAGAAATCCTTAAGCTTTTAGAGGCTGACGTGATCTATCCCATAAGTGACAGCACGTGGGTTTCTCCTGTACACGTGGTGCCTAAGAAGGGAGGGATCACGGTCATAAGGAATGAAAAGGATGAGCTTATTCCTACTAGAACCATCACTGGTCATAGGATGTGTATTGATTATAGGAAACTTAACCTTGCGACTAGGAAAGAGCATTTCCCTTTGCCTTTTATTGATCAAATGCTTGAGAGACTTGCTAATCACCCTTACTACTGTTTCCTCGATGCGTATAGCAGTTTCTTTCAGATACCAATTCACCCAAATGATCAGGAGAAGACGGCCTTCACATGTCCCTAAGGTACCTTCGCATATCGAAGGATGCCGTTTGGATTGTGTAATGCACCGGCTACGTTTCAGCGGTGTATGTTGTCGATCTTCTCCGATCTAATAGAGGAGATGGTAGAGGTGTTCATGGATGATTTCTCTGTCTATGGTGCGTCCTTTTCTGCGTGTTTGTTGAATCTTTGCAGGGTACTAAAGCGTTGTGAAGAGACAAACTTGGTGCTGAGCTGGGAGAAATGCCACTTTATGGTTAAGGAAGGGATCGTGCTTGGTCATAAGATATCAGAGAAGGGCATTGAGGTTGATCAGGCTAAAGTGGAAGTCATGATGGGTCTTGAGCCGCCGTTTAACGTCAAGGGAGTCAGAAGCTTCTAGGGACACGCAGGGTTCTATAGGCGCTTCATGAAAGATTTCTCTAAGATTGCATGCCCTCTTACACGGTTGTTGTGCAAGGAAGCTGATTTTTTGTTTGATGAGGAGTTTTTGAAAGCTTTCGTGACCATCAAGGAAGCCCTTACATCAGCCCCTATAGTCCAAGCACCAGACTGGTCTCTCCCCTTTGAGATCATGTGTGATGCTAGTGACTACGCCGTAGGAGCCGTTCTTGGTCAGAAGAAAGACAAGAAGCTACACGTGATCTACTATGCTTCAAGAACCTTGGATGACACGCAAACAAGGTACACCACTACGGAGAAGGAGTTGCTTGCAGTAGTGTTTGCCTTTGAGAAGTTCAGATCATATCTCGTTGGTTCCAAGGCTATTGTATACATAGATCACGCTGCATTGCGATACATCTATTCGAAGAAAGACACTAAGCCTCGGCTCTTAAGGTGGATTCTCTTGCTCCAGAAGTTTGACATGGAGATTAAAGACAAGAAAGGAATAGAAAACGGAGTCGCTGACCACCTCTCACGGCTAAGGATCAACGAGTCTCTCCCCTTAGATGACTCTCTTCCAAAAGAGCAGCTCATGACGATTACCACGGCTGTTTGTGGAAAGCTAGAAGGGAGGTTTGAAGAGGTGTTGAGTTTCAAAGAAGAGTATCTACCGTGGTATGCTGATGTAGTGAACTATCTAGCGTGTGGTGAGGAGCCAACACATCTCAACAGCTATCACAAGAAACGGTTTATGAGAGAGGCTAGTGACTACTTTTGGGACGAGCCCTACTTATACAAGAGAGGAGTAGACAGTTTGTACCGGAGATGTGTTACAAAGGAAGAAGCTAGGGACATCCTCTATCATTGCCATGGCTCTTCCTACGGAGGACACTTCGCCTCATTCAAGACTGCCACGAAAGTGTTGCAAGCCGGTTTCTGGTGGCCGTCCATTTTTGAAGATGCACACGAGTTTGTGAAGAACTGTGAGGCATGTCAACGAGCACGGAATATCACTAAGAGGAACGAAATGCCTCAAGTTCCCATCTTCGAGGTTGACGTGTTCGACGCGTGGGGCATAGACTTCATGGGGCCATTCCCTTCTTCATATGGCAACAAATACATCTTAGTAGCAGTGGATTATGTCTCTAAATGGGTTGAGGCGGTTGCTTCCCCTACAAATGACTCTAAGGTGGTAATCAAGCTGTTCAAGAGTATCATCTTCCCGAGGTTTGGGGTACCTAAGGTGGTTATAAGCGATGGAGGAAGCCACTTCATAAACAAAGTCTTTGAGAACCTCTTGAGAAAGTATGGACTTAAGCATAAAGTGGCTACACCGTATCATCCTCAAACAAGCGGTCAAGTGGAAGTCTCCAACCGGCAAATCAAGGCTATACTAGAGAAGACTGTCGGAGCAACAAGGAAAGACTGGGCAGTGAAGCTGGACGACGCTCTTTGGGCCTACCGTAACGCCTTCAAAACGCCGATTGGTACAACCCCTTTCACTATACTCTATGGCAAGAGCTGTCATCTCCCGGTTGAGCTGCAACACCGTGCGTTATGGGCTGTGAAGAGGCTGAACTTTGACCTCAAGACTGCTCAAGAGAGACGCCTTATTCAGCTACACGAACTGGATGAGTTAAGACTGAACGCTTATGAGAGCTCTCGGATATACAAGGAGCGGACTAAGGAGACACCTGACAAGAAATTGGTTGCCAAGGAGCTTAAGGAATGAGGGTTAGTGTTGCTGTACAACTCAAGGCTCAAACTCTTCCCGGAAAGTTGAAGTCAAGGTGGAGCGGACCGTTCGTGATTCAAGAAGTGTTGCCTTATGCAGCTGTTACTCTGATGGGAAAAAGTGGCAGTGCATTCACCGTCAACGGACACAGAGTCAAGCCTTACTTGGCAGACAGCTATGACAAGGACAGTACCTCGGTGCTTCTCCAAGACCCACTAAAACAAGTAAAGTCTAGCTAAAGACGTTGAATAAAGCGCACTTGGAAGGCATTCCCATGTTTATCTTGTACATATTCCTGCTTTATTTCCCTTTCAGTTTTATGTTTTTATTCTGCAAGTGTGTAGGAACAGGTATGAGGAGTCTAAACCTTGATCTTGAAGTCCAAAAGAGGCGATAGGGGTTAAGATAAGGCTAGAGATCGAGTGCTAGATCGACTGATCCTGACTCGATCTTTGCTAGATCGAGTCAGTGAATCGAGAGGAGCCAGTCGATATAGACGAGAACTAGTGATAAGATCGACCTTGACGAAAAAGGATCGATCGATCTAATTTCTCTCGGGAAAATCTGTTGAAAACAGATCGATCACTCGACTCGATCCATCACTCGATCTGTGCCAAATCGACCCCTAAATCGAGGACATAGCTCGCTCATGAGGACTTAGCCGAGGAGCCAACATCTCAATGATCGAGAGAGCCAATCGATCCAAGACTCGATTCACCATGAATCGAGTCTCAAATCGAGTAACCCTCTCGATCTATGCCATTATGGGCATGAGATCGAGTCCTAGATCGACCAAATGGACTCGATTTCATGCCGAGGTAACATTTTCCTTCCCTCCTTTACTCTTTTCCCTCCAATTTTTAAATTCAAAACTTGGTCAAGGCAAGCATCTTTGACCATGAAAGATGTGCCTTGACCAAGACTTTGTCAGAAAAACCACCTTTACTACCCATGGTTTTGCTCTTTGCTAGTCTTTAAATATTTCAACAACCTCTCACCCTCTCATTCCTGTTTTTCTCGAAACTTTTAAACAAAGAGAGTGAGTGTTTCGGTTTTCAGAAGCTAGCAAAGATCTTTTACATTTCTTGCAAAGGTATTTTCGAAATTTAATGATTTATCTTTAGGAAAATTTCCTTTAAATTCGCAAGGTATTGTTCTAGAATATAGGGTCGGTTTTGATTTTTAAAAACTAGCTAAGTAAAAGGAATAATTCTAGATTTTTTAGTATCTAAAGATATGATTCTCTTTTATTTAGCTATAATTTTTATTAATTCCCCAAAATTCTAGGGTAGTTTTTATAAGTTCTCTCCTTCTCTTCTCTCATTCTCATCAAACCGCCGTTTTGCTTATCAAACTTCTTTAGAAACTTGTTTCAGGAACAATGGCCCCCAAGAGAACAAGAGAAGAGACAGAACAAGAGGGAGAAGGACAAGAGGTGGCAGTTCAAGAGAGGGTTAGATGGACTAAGGATGAGAAGAGGGAGAAGGACAAGAGGTGGCAGTTCAAGAGAGGGTTAGATGGACTAAGGATGAGAAGAGGGACAAGAAACGGCTGGAAAGGCTTCGGTTTGAGACTACCAAGTTTGCTGATCGAGAGCTGCTGTTCAAGCTAGGAATTCTTGGGGATCTCGACCAACTCCTCAAAAACATTGGCCTAAGATGTCTGTCACGGATGGATTGCACAACCATTCCAGAAGTGACAATAGACTTCCTTGCCACGTTGGAGTTCCGTTACGAGAATCCTAGCACACCCGTCCCTTCACAAGGTCGCCTCTACTTCAAGGTTGGCCGTCAAGCCTACACACTCTCCATCCCTGAGCTATGCTAAGCTTATAGTCTTAACGTGGATGCCAACAAGGTCGACTTCCCCGCCTTCAAGAAAGCCAACGACTTTTGGGACCTGATTAGCAATGAAGACTACAAAGCCAACACCGCCAGGATCAAGCGAGTGAGAAGCCCGGTGCTGAGGTACACTCTGAAGCTGATTGCTAACACGTTTAGTGGAAGATCTGTTGCTCCCACGGTCACAAAGACCAAGCTTTGCTTCCTGTTCCAAGGCATGAAGCACTTGGTGTGTGATCCGGATGCAAATGACGAAACTATGGAGGATGAATTAGGCGATGAGGTGAACTACGGATGTGTGCTTGCTGCTTCCTTGGTGAAATACAAGGCTTATGCCTTGCGGTGCAAGGCAACTTCTTCTTACATTAGCGGCTTCCTCACTCCTCTGTTCTTGCAAGCTGGTGTGCCCATTCACGACTTCGTCCATGTACCAGCCAGAGCATTCATGGATGAGGCATACATGAGGAATACCGACAGCTTGGGACGCACGCCAGCAGAAGAATTCTACGCCTACCTCTTCATAGACGATGAAGACAAGAAGAGAGTGTGCATCCTCCCAAACAAAGATGAAACCGAGCTGCTTGGTGTTGGGAACATCGAGTTCTTGCCCACGGAGGAAGAGTGCTTTGCTCCTCTAGGAGGACCACCTGCTTCTGCGATTGCTCCTCGTCAAAGGTCCGAGTCTCCAGCCACGGAAGATGAGATGCCCGAGGCCTACACACTTCCCAAGTTAGACTTTGAGCCGAGGACAAAAACCGAGAAGTTCCTAGCATCTGTAGTGGAGATGCAAAGGAAGATCAACAAGTGGCAAGGCAAGATACTCAAGAAACTTGGAAATAAAGTCAAGGCACTTCAGGGAGGCTCGCCTAAGAAAGCTACAAGTCAAGAGGTGTAACAACCCGAGAAGAGAAGGCTCTCAACCGGTGGAGTTGTCATCCGCGAGACCCAAGGAAGCACCATTCAGCCGGCGCGCCACTCTCTCCAAGAACCAGCCGACAAGGGCAAAGCAACAATCTCTAGCTCCTCTGGAACATCCTCAAGTTCCAGCCGAGACTAGACCAGAGGTAACAACCTTCTTCCATTGTATATAACCGCTCATATTTGCTTCTTTTCGCTTTGTGTTTTGCTACTCCTTAGAATGAGTTTGCCACCGGGATGGTGTCAAGCAAGTTTGGGGGAGTACATGTGTGATTTGACTTGTGTTTTGTGATCTTATCTTCCTTTAGCATCCTTGAGTCTTTAGTTCATGAAAATTGGTAAAATTTTTAAAAAATTTTCAAAGATTCATGTGGTTGCATTCATCTTGTCAAAACATGTTAGGATTGAGTCTAGAGTTTCTCATAGCATCTAGGTTGTTTGTATTTTGCATAAGGGGTTAGAATTTCTTGAAAAGGTGTTTTTACTTATGAATTGTTTCAATGCCCTAGTTAGTAGTTCTCTAATGCTTTGTCTATGCTTTGAAAGTAAGTTCTTACCATGCTTGGATCACTTGTTAGGATTTTCGTGGCTTGAATTGAACTCTCATGATTTGAAACTCATCCTAATAAGTGAGAACATTAATTTGAAATTCTAATTATCATCCTTATGCATTTGAAAATAAACACATGGTTTTAAAATATTTAGGCTCTCTTCTTCCTTTTTAGCACTCTTTGTGAGCCTAAGTAGAACTCCCTCCTTGAACTTTACCCTTCTTTGAAGCTAAATGTTCTTGTGTGACATCTTTGTGAGGCCTTCCTTTTGGTTTGAACTTGGCATAAAGTGTTAGGTTTAGGCGACATGATTTGGTTTTCATATGATTGCTAGCTTTGCATTTTGAAGCTAGGTATAGGCTTAGGATAAGTTTGGGGGATCATTGGGGTTGCTTTCTTTCCTATTTGTTCTCGGTTTCAAAGAACTTTGTGTTTTAAAGAAAGAAATGGGTTTTAAGTGAAAGGTTGTGTTTTAAAAACTAAGTATGCTCTAATAAATTTCAGGAGGTAGCTCTCCCATAATAAAATAAAAATAAAAAGAAAAAAATAAAAGAAAAAGAAATAAAAGAGCTTAAGTGCCAAATAAAAATAAAAAGAAAAAAAAAGAGAAAGAAAAAAAAAATAAGAGAGCTACCAATAAGAAGTGTCTAAAGAGCAAAAATTATTTTCAAAACCTGTTCACTAGCCTAAAAAGTTTAAAAAAGTTCAACCATTTTTGAGACAAACCCTTGTTCTAATTATAAACCCTTTTCAAATGAGATCATTCAATGCTCATAACCTTCACCCTTAGCCAAATGTGTTTTGCTTTAAAGTGCATAAGTTTGATTCATGGTTCTAATGTTAATGAATGTTAAAGGATAAGTTTCTTTGATTGTTAGGAATAGGAGAGTCATGATTTGAATTTCTTTGTGCGATGAGTATGGCTAAGTTCTTTGGAGTATGAGTGTAAGCATAGCATTTTAGAACTGTTAACTAGGACATTAAGATTGATTTATTTAAAAGGCACCTTTGCAAGAAGTTTAAACCCCCATTCGTTTTTCTGAAAACCTCTCTTCCTTACTTATTTTCTGTTGCTTGAGGGCAAGCAAGAAGTAAGTTTGGAGGAGTTGATGTTACTGCATATTGCATACATTTTGCATACTCATTAGTTAGCTTTTCATGCATTTGTATCACATTTTAGGTTAGATTGCATCACTTAGAGTCCTAGAGCATTCTTGCACCAGCATACGCATGTTACTTGCATTTTGCATCACATTTAGGTTGTTTCTGGCTGCTTTGGAGTCGTGGAGGTTCGTGGACATGTTGAGGCTGATGTAGCAGTTCGTGGGAGCTCGAATAGTTGCTAAGGATCAGAGATCGAGGAGCAGATCGAGCATGGCAGGTCGATCTGTGACGTGATCGACCAGAAAATCGAGCCAACCAGGCGATCCAAGGAGAATGATCGAGACGAGGATCGAATGAAGCAGTCGATCAAATGGTACGGACGTGAATGACGCCATGCAGAGCGAGAGCCAGATCGAGTACACCACTCGATCCAACCAAAGATCGATACCGAGATCGGATGCAACACTCGATTCGCCGATGATGATCGAGACCCAGATCGAGCTGAAGACACGATATCCGGATATGATCGAGAGAACCGCTCGATCCTGGAGTCGATCTCTGTCCTTTCAACCACTTTTGGCCGCTAGCGAGGGGGGGACCATCAGCTTGTTTTGGCCATTTTGGGAAGGCGACGACGTCCTTTTCCCACACAACTTTCAATCCTTATCTTTTTCTGTATGTTTTCTCTCTGGTTTTGAGAAGAACACCATTGTCGAACTTGATTTTTTCTTAAGCTTTGTAATCGAATCGTTTTCATCTTAATCTAGTTTTCTTTTGATGTTCATCGTTTCCTTTTACATGCTTTGCTTGATTTACCTTATGTGTAGTGAGTAGTCTATTTGGGTTCGGGGTTGAGAGGATTATAGGGTCTAAAGGGTTTCGATCTTGGGGTTTTTCTAAGTGTTTTTAACAGCTATCTCTTCTAGGGTGTTGAGATCTCAATGCTTGAAGACTCTCACGCTAAGAGCTTCATGATCCAAGAGGTTCCTTACCTTGACAGGATTCAGGAGCCTCGGAAGATCACACCCTAGAGACTAGTTACTCCTTCTCAAAAGCCATGAAAGTTTGGGGGACTAGTTAAGCCACTCATTTGAAATCTGTTTTCCATGCCCTTCGACCTCTCTTTCCACCAAAAGCCATGGGTTTGGAGGAGAGGATGAAGGAGTGATCTATACCGAAAGCCACAGATAGACCTTGCTTAGTTTTCAAGGCTTAGAGATCCTCACAAAGTGAGTCGATTTAAAGTTTTCAACTCAAGGTCGAACCTTTGAAACCCCTGACCATGAATCTCAACCCTAGGCCCTTTCTTTTAGCATCTTTACATCTTATCTCGTCATTCGCTTGATCTTTGATAGCATCCTGGTCGTTAGTTTTACTGTTCTTGCATTTTTAGACAAGATCGATTGTTATTGCTCGATCTAGTGGTTGATCTCATGGTCGATCCACTAGTCGAATTTTAGTAATTCGAAGCTTTGTCTTTTAATTATTCTGTTTGTTCTTCGTGGTAGTTTTTTCATTCCTAGTAATTTTAAAATAGGTTGCATTCTATTTAAGTTGCTGCATCTAGTTTTTAGGGATTTTCTCATAACTCATCTCGTTTCGCTTAGATTTGCATTAGTCCTTGTATTCTCTTTGCATTCTCTATCATCCTAGGCATGGATTGACTCTCTCTTACTTGCTGTACTACAACCTGTCCTGCATTTGAGTTTGATAACCTCATTGCATTCTCACCCTTGCAAATAAAGTGTTTATCAGTGCTTGTACTATAGGCGCGGATAAAAGAGCTTCCTTGATGGTCACGAAAGTATGAAGACAATCGTCATCAGAAACAAAGTCAGCTTCCTTGCATAACAACCGTGTGAGGAGCCTTGCTGTCTTGGAATAATCCTTTATGAATCTCCTGTAGAAGTCTGTGTGGCCTAAGAAACTCCTTACTCCCTTCACATTAGCCGGCGGCTCAAGACTCATCATGACTTCAACCTTGGCTTTGTCAACCTCTATGCCCTTCTCTGATATCTTGTGGCCAAGTACTAACTCTTCCTTCACCATGAAGTGACCCTTCTCCTAGTTGAGCACCAAGTTTGTCTCCTCACAACGCTTTAGTACCTTGCAAAGATTCAACAAACAAGCAGAGAAGGGCGCACCATAGACCGAGAAGTCATCCATAAACACTTCTACCATCTCTTCTATAAGATCAGAGAAAATCGACATCATACACCGCTGAAACGTAGCCGGTGCTTTACACAACCCGAATGGCATCCTTCGATATGCGAAGGTGCCATAAGGGCAAGTAAAGGTCATCTTCTCTTGATCGTTTGGATGGATTGGTTTTTGAAAGAAACCACTATAACCATCAAGAAAACAGTAATAGGGATGATTAGCAAGTCTCTCAAGCATTTGATCAATAAAAGGTAAAGGAAAATGATCCTTTCTAGTAGCAGAATTAAGCTTCCTATAGTCTATATACATATGGTGACCTGTGTTAGTCCTAGTAGGAATCAATTCATCTTTATTATTCTTAATGACCGTGATCCCTCCCTTCTTAGGCACCACATGTACAGGAGAAACCCACGTGCTGTCACTTATGGGATAGATCATGTTAGCCTCTAACAACTTAAGAATCTCCTTCTTAACTACTTCTTTCAAATTTGGGTTTAAACGCCTTTGATGTTCAATAGAAGAAGAGTTCTCATTATCTAAGTGAATCCTATGAGTGAAAAGCATTGGTGAAAGGCCCTTGATGTCACTTAGAGAGTACCCAATGGCCATCCTATACTTTCTCATCTCATTGAGGAGCGAGTGCAACTCATCATCACTCAGATCCTCATTCACAATCACGGGGTAAGAATCATTAAGCCTTAAGAAAGCATACCTTAGCTCTTTTGGGAGCTCCTTTAGGTTCACCTTTGGGGCTAGGAGCTCCCTCCAGTCCTCCTCGTGGTTCTTGTTGATGTTCCCATCCTCATTAGCCTCCTTAGAACCCGAGACATGAGCCCTTAGACTGTTTTCTTGAACCGTTGTCTCCTCTTAAATTGAGTCATCTAGTCGATATTGCACTGGTTCTTGTCTGGATCGGGCAACCTTACTCGATTCAGATTATGAAAAGCGAATGGCTGCCTTTGCCAAAAATGGCTAAACCGTTAGCTGGTCCCCCCCTCGCTAGCCGCTAAAGACAGCTGGACGAATAAGGTTTGTTTGGGATCGGGCTGGAATCTCGATCTAGCTCTCAATCTTCGTCCTCGATCGGATGGCTTTGGTCGATCTCTGAGTCGATCTTATGCTGATCGGGTTGGAAGCTTGATCTGGTTCTGGATCTGCATGGCATCATTCACGTCCGTACTCCAGATCGATCTCCTCTCTTGATCTTGGTCTTGATCCTTCCTCTTGAATCGACTTGGTGCACTCGATCTTCTGGTCTATCTCATCTAGATCGACCTGCCTTGCTCGATCCACAACTCGATCTCAGGTCTTTTGCTGAATGGTTGAGTTCTCCAAGCGTCCATAAGCTTCCTCACGAGCCTTAGCACGTCCATGAATCCTCCAAAGCTCCAAAGTGTCCAAGAACAACCTGAATATGATGCATAATGCAGGAAACATGCGAATGCTAATGCAAAAGTGCACTATGAGCTAAAATGGTGCAAACTAGCCTATAATGCAAGATGAATGCATGAAAAACTAACCTAAATGTATGAAATACATGCAGAATACATGGAAATATCAAAGAAGGCGCCATCTACTGCACTTACCATCAAGGACAAGGGCAAGGGTGTTGCTGAAGGGCAGTCCTCAGAAGCTGCTGTAAAAAGGGTTGTGGAAAGCAAGGCTACCAAGTCCAAGGACAAGGGGAAGGGCAAGGTTGTGGAAGAAGACCCAAACAAACAGCTAAGTACAATGGAGTTTATGGAGGTCTTCAGTCAGTGTATCTTCAAGGCTACAAGGTATCCTTGAATCCCCATCATGAAGGCGCTTGGGGTATATGATGATTGCAAAACAATCTTTGAAAAGATGGGGCTTGGAGAGTTCATGGAGAAGGCGCTTTTTTCCTACCAGCATCTCACCATTCAGTTTCTCTCCACTTCTCAAGAGAGTTAGCTTGAAAATGGAGATGGCTAGAAATCCTTCAGACTTGGCAAGCAGAAGTTCACAGACACATTGAAAGAGTTTTCAGATGGCCTTGGTATGTACCCCTATGCTGATAAGAAGGCTTTGTTCAAGATCAGAATGAGAGAGCATGCCAACCTTAGGGAAGTGATTGGGGTTGATCACTTCATTCTAAGAGTCACAAAGAACAAGAGTCAGAGGCATCCAGCTGTAAGATATGCTCATAAGGCCCTTGCAAACACCGTTTTTGCAAGGAAGGAGACAACCAATATAACATCAAAGGAAATGGACATCATCTACAATGGGATGCAGCCACTTGTGCGCTCCAGCAAGAGTAGAGAGATTCTCAACAGGCCAGAAGAGCTCCCTTGTTACTCTCCTCATGGAGCAGCTCTACACATATAAGAGCTGGATCTTGAACAAGGGGAAGAGGGAGAAGAATCCTCAAGTACACATTGGGAGAGTTGTGACAGCAATTATGATGGCAAGTGGAGTGGACCTTAATGAGCATGCTGCAGTTGCTTAGCCACCACAATTGATAAACCTTGTCTATCTCAAGAGGAGTCACTATCTAGAGAAGACATTGTGTGTTCTGTTCTTAGTTTTTCATTTCTTTCATCTTTGAGTTTTATGCATCTCATGCATACATGTAAGTGCATAGAAAATAAAAAAAAAAATCAAAAATTTTGAAATTTTTTGCATGTTTTGCAAACCAAAAAGAGAGCATATAGTTTCATATCATTTGTTTAAGATTGAGTCTAGTGTTTGCATATTGGCTGCATTGTATTTGCATAGGGCATGATGATGAATTTTCCTTGTAAAAAACTAATTGTTTACGATTGATTAAAATGTCTAATTGTTTAATTAACTGATGCATCATGAGAAAGTTAGAAGTTAAGGCTGAACCATGTTTGAATTTATCATCATGCCCTATGCAAATGCAATGCAGCCTTTCAAAAGGACCCGAATGCAGATAATTCTGATATGTGGTTCAAAAGATATCGCAATGTTTCTGAGACCTCTACAGAGACAAATGATCATATGGGGGTATGTATGGAGCTGGCAAGCCGATACACTTGTCGATACAAATGCCTCCAGTTAAAGCATACCGGGTATGCCACCCCGGTACAAACAATCGTACAAAACATATCGACCGAAGATAAGCTCGGATGGATGGTCTTTCTTCCGATTTGGCCTCGGCCTTTAACATAAACTTCGTAGCCACGTTCGTTATCTTGCCGGTGGACTTTGTCGCAGGTCATTCCGATTTGCGGTTGATGAGATATCGAGGTTTTCGGGAAACCACTATAGAGCTGACAGGCCATATGGAGGAGTGTACCGAGCAAGCTACTCGATATGAGGCATACCGACGTACATATCGGCCTACACGGGTCGATACTCAAGTCACAGGACACCATATCAGAGTACATACCGGACATTCCAGTTCGAGACACCCTGAAGGCAAACAGATCAAGCTGCATATCGAGCAAGGCTAGCCCACTACAAACTGTTATGCATGACGCCTCGGCTGCAAATCAGCTTGGACGAAGTGTTTCCATTTCCATTTCGCCTCAGCGTTCTTCATCAACATTGTAGCCACTTCAGTTAGCTTTCGTATGAAGTTGGTTTCATGTCGTTTGGTGAGTAGCTCAAACGATAACACGATTTTTGCAAAGGAACTTCAAGTGCTGAGAAGTTCATATCGAGCTGTATATCAGGGTAGCTAGGTCAATATGCCTACAAGTTTAGCTCAGTATGGACGAAAATGCTGATTTCAAGAAAGTGAAGGCTTTCTTCTTCACCATTCACCATTTCTAGCCATTCGTTAAAACATTTCCACTCCTCCATAACAAGACCTTATGGTATATTCCAATACATTTGCACATTTTATTCTTCTCTTAATTTTGGAATTGTTGGTTGACTATTGCCTCCTCTTGCATTTTTATTACACATTGGATTACACAGAGACTGTATAGTTTAAGTGTGGGGGAGGGTGTGATACTAACAATGCTATTTCAAATTTTTGAAAATATTTTATGCATATCACTCATTTCTTGAAAAATTTGAAAGTTTTAAAGGGATAGTGTGATCATTTATTTGCACCTGCATAATGAAGATTGAGTCTAGATTGTATTTCATCTAGCTTTGCATACATTTTCATTCAGAGAAGATGATAAACGCTTGTCAAGATGCCCATGTTTGGAATGTCTTAAATGCCTTAGTTGTTTGTTATTTGATTGCATAATAGTGAGTTTGAAGTTAAGGCTGCACCATGCTTTGAATTCTTGTATTGATATTCATGTCTTAAGTTGAAGATTGCTGTGAATTGAA
The DNA here is from genome assembly GCA_911865555.2 of Thlaspi arvense. Classification (NCBI taxonomy): domain Eukaryota; kingdom Viridiplantae; phylum Streptophyta; class Magnoliopsida; order Brassicales; family Brassicaceae; genus Thlaspi; species Thlaspi arvense. Next base: position 23,218,084 of record OU466860.2, read on the forward strand.
TCTAACTCTAATAATTAGAACCATAATCTTCATTATTAATTATCATGTTCATGCATCGAAAAGTGATTCCATGGATACCTTATACATATTTGGACTTTCTTCTTCCATTTTACCACTCTTGCTAGTCCAAATAGCTTACCCTTCCCTAAACCAAGCTTTCTTTGAAGCCTAAATACTCTCTTGTGTGACTGTGAGGCGTAATTTCGAAAAAATTCAGAACCATCTAAGCAAAAAGTGTTGAGTTAGGCTGACAAGGAGAAGCGTTAATGTAGATACTAGCTTGCATATTAAGCTAGTTCTAGGTTAGGTTGGCTATTGGGTAGACTAGGAAAAGTTCTTGTGTTTAAATTTTTATAATTTAAGAAGAAGAGAGAAGAAAGAGGAGTAAGGCGTTGACATGGGGAGATAATACTATGGTGTTGGCAACAAGAAGGCCTAAAAACAGAAGAAAAATATGTTCTCACATTTCAAATAGGCCAAAACACAGAAGAAAATCAGGCCATCAAGCATCTAAAGAGATGAAACAAGGAGAGACAAAATCACCAAAGACGAGCCCAAAAAGAAGCCAAATCACAAGGAGAAGATGGATCCCCAAAATCAACAAGGAGATGACGAAAATGTGAAGGATATGAAGGCATAAAAAGCCTTGGGAAAGGGTAGCTAAGAGGGTTAATCGTTGGGTTTAGTCTAGGATAGAATCTGATTAGGTACTTGGGTAGATGAAAGTCATCCTTGTATGCATAAATTAGTTTTTACTCTTAGCATTTTTCCATAGATTGATTCTTTTCATTGAGTGATCGCTTAAATTATTAGCCCTTCATGTTGAGATCATCTTTGTCTCAAAACATTGTCCCTTAGCCAAATGGTTTCATATATGTTCATGATCATGATTCACTTATTACATTTAATGAATGTTAAAGAATTGGAATATAGGAATGCTTGTGTAGACTAATGATAGGGTCTAAGATTTACCAACTTTTAGTATACTACAAGTGCACAGCAATGCAGTTGTAGCACAAGGGATTATCGAATCCAAGGGAGTAAGTTAACTACAATAAAGAGTTCAGGTTCGGATTAAGTTAAGTATTAAGTACTGAATGTAATGCAATATAGCAAATAATTGTAAGCAGCCGATTTTGTGATTGTTCTTAAGTTTCAGGAAGCTGAGAGCGCTAAGTCAGGATAATTGTAAACAACCTAGGGTTTCGAAATCTAGATGATCAGTTTCAGAAATCGATGTGAATGCAAGTATACATGAAGAACAATGATTTCCTAACAATTTAGCAATTCTACAAACTCTTCATCAACCCTTAAATCATCCTAACCTAACTAACAAACTAATCAGACATGCGAAATTGAGAAAACATCATGAATAAAATAGATTGCATCAAAGAAATAAGAAATAAAGATAAAGGAGTTCGAGATCTGCTCTGAAGGAGTCTGATTTGTCTCTCCAAAATCTCTTGTACAAATCTCTTTATGAAGCTCTCTCTATAAATTCAGATACAAAACCAAAACGTGGCTGAAAAACCTAATATATAAGCTAGATACATATTGGGGCCTTTTTATAATTAATAAAACTTCTGGGCCAAAAGTGCAAATTCCTCTCCATCTTTTAATAAGGCTTCGCGATTCCTCTCAGATGTGGGTGACAAGCGTCACCCATAAGTGGTGACGATCGTCACCAGTACAATGCAACGCCTTCTGAGTTGCTAACTTCGGGGTTGATTCTTGCAATGATCCAAAAAGCTCCAAAACCTCCAATTGTGCTCCAGTCATGCTATAACCTGCAAAGACTCTTCTAGGACTCTAAAAGACCAAAAACGACTCCCCCTTACTTAGCTTTTGCTTGCCTTCAAGCAAACATTGGACAAAGACCAGGGCCGAGGTTTGAAAACAGTAACAGTCAGCTAAACATTTGGAACGCCACATTGATCAACACTTTCGAATCCACACACCACAGAGCCAACACAAGATCAAATTTCAGTCTAGTTATCAGAAGCTTAGCAATCTCTCAAATCCAGTTCAAGCCCTTAAAGTCATTAGCTCAAATTTCAGTCTACTTAAAGTCATTAGCTCGAGTTTGGATGCTGGTCAAACAGCTGGTGGAACAGAAAGTGGCAGTGAATGCCTTGGAGGAGAATGTCTCCTCATCCCTGGTAGTGCATAAGCACTAGGTGCATACAATCTTCCAGGTAAGTGAGGAACATCAGGAGGGCGGGTTTTGACAGTGGGTGGGGAACATCTTTTTCCTGCAGAATTGTCAAAAGAAACACCAAGCTTTCTGCAAGAATCTTATTGCTTGCATAAGTGTGAAGCAGCTTTTACCGCTTTTAAGTTCTTATTGATGAGATTAGGAGGTTTGTAATCAGTTCTAGGAAGTGCATGTCTTTGCTTCGTAGGAGGTTTCCGGTTTGTGGAATGTTGAATTTTTTGTTTGGCAACATATGATGGACTTGCAGCGTAAGGATCAAATCGCATCTTTGTGTCTAGATTTGTGACGAGCGACACCAAGTTTGCAGTGATGATCGTCGCTGACACTGCAGCCCGAGTGTCTGCAATTTTCCTGCAGGTCAGCTCTATAATCCTTGCCTCCTTCACAAAATCGTCCTCCTCGAGTAACTTGTCATTGATTGCAACCTCTTTTTCAAGCCTAGTCTTGAACATATCATCTTCGGTCCTATCCTCAAACCCAACAGCTTTCACAAAAGTTTCAGGTATTGCCCCTTGAACAGCCATCTTGTTCACTTGCCATCTAGTATCTGATTCATTGACATACTCAGCGGTAATGTCTTCTGAATGCTCCATGAATGGTTTTTCATCTCTGGAAGTCCTTACTGAAAAAGTCTGGCCATATATTGTAGAACTCCCTCTTAACTTATCCATGTCAAAATTCATGACAACATCACCCAAATCAAGCTCTATGTTCCCATTTTTCACATCAATGATGGCGCCAGCTGTAACCAAGAATGATCTTCCCAGAATAAGAGGATCTTTAGGTTCTTCAGCATAATTCAAAACCACAAAGGCCATAGGAATCATGCAGCCTTCAGTGTTAACAGGAACATCCTCTAAGATACCTTTTGGGGTTCTTGTGGACCTATCAGCTAGATAAGAGAGATCCCAGCTGGATTAAAATCACTCATTCCAAGTCTAGCATCAACAGAGAAAGGCATCAAGTTAATACCTGACCCTAGATCACAAAGAGAATGAGAAAACCTTCCTGTTGAGATTGAGCAATTTAGCGCAATGTTTCCCGGATCAGGTGGCTTCTCTGGAATTCTGCTTTGAATAATAGCACTGACTTGTTCTGAAACAATCATGTTATTCTTCTTCTTTAGTACTGTACCCAAGAGAATTGCACTAATGTCTCTAGTGAGCAATGCTCCTTCCTCAAGACTTTCACCATCAACAACCATTCTCTTAACATACCATCTTAGTGCAGGTGAAAGTTTGACTGCATCAACAAGAGGAATCTCAACCATCAGCTTGTCTATCATTGCCTTGCATCTGACTTTTTCTATCTTAAATTTAGACTTCCTAGGATGTTTGGAGAAGGGTGTCTTGGGTTTATAAACTTGTTCCTTGCCATTATCTGCAATTACAGGCAAAGCAGCATCGTTCTTGGGTGGATGACAATCGTCACTGACTGGTGAAGACCCTCAATTCCTATCTAAGTTGGGTGATGAGCGACACTCCTCCTTGGTGACGCTCGTCAATCCCTCTGAGACTGCAAAATTTTCATCTTCAAACTCCATCAGTTGCATGATCTCCTCTGCACTCAACCTCTTTTTCTGCACTATTTTAAGCTCTTTTTTACTCTTGACTGTGATGGCATTGACCTAATGCTTGGGATTGATATCAGTACTTCCAGGAAGGAATCCCTCTTGCCTTTGAACAGCTCCTGCAGTTTGAGCAACCTGAACATCCGGCTCATGTCATAGTTCAGTCTCTCGATTTTTCCATTCAGGTCTTGGTACAGTGAATCTAGGTTCCCATTGAAGTCCAATGTCATCTTCTGCTGTCCTTCTAGGATCTGCTCCAACATAGCTTCCATATTGTTATCTTGTGCAGGTGCAGTTTGGTAGGAAGTGTTGAAGTTGTTGTTGTTCTGGTAAGGTTTCTGAAACCCAGTCTTCCGGAAATGTGGTTGTGGCTTGTAACCAGAATGAATCTGGTTTCCTGTGAAGGTACTCTTCTAATTATCGCCATTGTAACCCATGTTCCCCTGCTGATTCCCAAACCTTTGACCCTGAAATTCTCTTCCATTGATGAAATTAACATCCTCCTTCTCAATCTCCTCAGGATTTTTGAAAGTCTCTACTTCTACAGCAATCTAGACTGATTTCTTTTCAACCAAAAGGCTGTGCATACTATCTAACTTAGACTTAACCTCAGAAATTTAGTTCCTGTCATTCAAACCAGCTTGTTTCATCCTCTGAAAGTAAGAATTCTTGGTGCTGTAACTGCATGCCAAGTTTTCAATCAGAGTGATTGTATCTTCAGGAAGGTTTGTATTGAAGTTGCCACTGCTAGCAACATCCAGCGCCATCTGATATTTCCAGTCCACTCCTTTGAAAAAAATTCCAAGCAGCTACACCTGGTTGAAACCATGATGAGGACAATCTCTCTGATAAGACTTAAATCTCAACCATGTAGCCTTAAAAGCCTCAGTAGGTCCTTGGGAGAATGAAGAGATTTTCGTTCTAAATTCTTCTAATCTTGCATCATCATAGAAATTTTTCAGAAAAGGGTTCTTGGTCTCCTCCCAAGTGGTCAGCGTTCCACTCTCAAGTTGCTTCAGCCAATAAGTTGCATCTCCTCTAAGAGAGTAAGGGAACAATTTGCTGAATAGGAAGTCATTGCTGACTCCATTAGCCTTTACGCTTGAAGCTAGATCCTCAAATCTCTCTATGTGATCCATATGATGCTCATGTGGCAGGCCATGGAAAGGATGTTGATCCTCCAGCTGATAGTAGACAGGCTTGAGCTCAAAAATGTTCCTCTGGAATGCATGAGGGCGGATTGCAGCTCTGTTGGCATAAAACTGGTCAGGTCTGTTGTAATCTCCTAGAGTCTTCTGAACAAAACACCCAGCAGTGATTCGAGCATCATTTGCCACTTGTTGAACCTCCTGTACAGCTATGACATTCCAATTCTGATCCAGTCTCTGCCCTTCTTCATTCCTCCTGTTTCCATCTCTGTCAACCAAGTAACCTTCTGCATCTTCAACCAAGATCAGTGGAGCAACAAATGTAGACTGTTTCTTAACTTTCCTGATGGTCCTCTCCAACTTAGCTAGTTCGTCGATGCTTAAAACCACAAGCTTCTTCTATGTGTTGGTTCTGGTGCTGCGATTAGGCATACACCTGAAACCAGCACAAAGAAAAGTAGCAGAAAGTTAGTAACAAATAAAAACTTAGTCAAAATCCTAATACTAAAAATTTATAGGAAGCTATTACTCCCCGACAACGCTGCCAAAAACTTGATAGGGTCTAAGTTTTACCCACTTTTAGTATACTGCAAGTGCACAACAATGCAATTGTAGCACAAGGGGTTATCGAATCCCAAGAGAGTAAGTCAACTACAAATCTCTCTCTCTCAAGCTCTCAAAAATAATAAGATACAAGTTATCTACCAAAAGAATGGCTGAAAAACCTAATATACAAGCTAAAACACGACCTGGGGCTTTTTTTTGAAATACTGGAACTTCTGGGCCAAAACTGCAAATAATGCTCCTTCTTTTATAAAACCAGGTCACGACCCCTTCCTTTATAGGTGACGAGCGTTACCATAAGTGGTGACGAGTGTCACCCATATTCATACTTTCTTCTCCGAGCTGGACACTTCGTGGCTTCAACTTGCAATGCTCCAAAAAGCTTCAATATCTCCAATTATGCTCCAGACATGCTATAACCTGCAAAGACTCTACTAGGACTCTAAAAAGACCAAAAAGACTCAATAAATGGTTAAAAACTATAAAAATCATGATATATCAACTTTCCCAGACTTAGCTTTTGCTTGCCCACAAGCAAATATCAGACAAAGAACAGGGTGGAGGTTTGAAAAAGAGAAACAATCAGCTAGACATCAGGAACACCACATTATTTCACACTTTCGAATCCACATACCACAAAGTCAACACAAGATCAAATTTCAGTCTAATCATCACAAGCTTAGCAAATCTTTCAAGTCCAGTCTAAATCCCTTCAAGAAATCCAAAATATCTGCTGCTAACTCCTTATATCTATTTAAGTGTGATATCTCATCAAGGTTTTATCATCTTAACCACTTATAGATTCTTTTCCCTTCCTAAACAACTGAACAAATCAATCTCAACACAGTTATCTTATTTTCTCTTCCCTTGATCGTTTTGTTTCTGATTTTCGATTTTTCAACTCCTTTCTCATTTTTGTAACAGTCTAAGATATGGTGTTACTCAATACTTGTGTTCCTTGTGAGGAGACAGGTTTTTGAGTGTGATCATTACTGTTGTTCCTTGTGAGGAGACAAGGTCATGAATGCACCATTCTATGGACTTAAACTCTTAAAAACTACATCAGGGAAGATCAAAGAGAGACTGTATCTTAACTTTATTGTCAGTGCTGAAAGAGAGAATCAAGATCAATAAAAAACAAGCCCCAAAACAAGAAGTTTAAGGTTCATAAAGGTGGAGCTAACATAAAATTTTCCAGATTCTCTGAGAACCTAAACCTTTATTACTAGACTGATCTACCTATGACGTTCAACTTAGTAAGACTTGTAATCAACTACTGTGGCAATGGTTCTTATAAGCAAAATCGTCATATGGTTAGTTCCATGAAAAACTGACAATTTCAAAATTTTGACTCTATAAAAAACAGATTTTTTAACTCAACTTTAAGACTCTATAAAGCACACAACGTCAGTAACCACCTCCCCTAGACTGAAACAACACTGTCCCTAGTGTTATTAAGCCAAGAGTTGGTCAAAAAGATGCATGAGAACTTGTAGAACCGAGTTGGAAAAGTGGAACCTCGCGAACGGACGGGTGACAAGCGTCACCCCCTTAGTGACGAGCGTCACCACGTCTGATACTTCAGAATCATCAAGTCGGATGCTTATAAACGTAATGTTATAAAACTAATAAATTCTCATTGGAGAAGTTATCTATGTCTAAATCACTGAGTTTCAAATCTCTTTGCAAACCCTAACAATCTGAACATGCAGTAATGATCAGGTTCAATTATTCACAAAACTCCTAAGCCAAATCTCTTTGCACTAGGGCGTTTTGCTCATCTAATTCTAAATAAGGTGATTTATAATGCTCTCACATCTATCAAACAACCTATGGTTTTGAAATCCAGATGATGTGTCTAAGAAATCGATATGAATGCAAGCACAGATGAAGAACCAATGGATTTCCTATAAGTTTAGCAATTCTACAAACTCTTCTTCAACCTTTGAAAAGGCCTAACTTAATTAATAAACTACTCATGCATGGTGATTTGAGAAAACATCATGAAAAGAATAGATTGCATAAAAGAAATAAGAAGTAAAGATAAAGGAGTTCGAAATCTGCTATGAAGGAGTCAGCTTTGTCTCTCCAAAAGTTCTGCTACATATCTCTCTCTCAAGCTCTCAAAAATAATAAGATACAAGATATCTGCTAAAAGAATGGCTGAAAAACCTAATATACAAGCTAAAACACGATCTGGGGCCTTTTTTAAATACTGGAACTTTAGGGCCAAAACTGCAAATAATGCTCCTTCTTTTATAAAACCAGGCCACGACCCCTTCCTTTATGGGTGACGAGGGTCACCATAAGTGGTGACGAACGTCACGCAAATGCATACTTTCTTCTCCGAGCTGGACACTTCGTGGCTTCAACTTGCAATGCTCCAAAAAGCTTCAATATCTCCAATTATGCTCCAGACATGCTATAACCTGCAAAGACTCTACTAGGACTCTAAAAAGACCAAAAAAGCTTAATAAAAAAGACTTATATCATGGTTAAAAACCATAAAAACCATGATATATCACTCTGGTACAAATCTCTCTCTAAATCTCTCTAGAAATTTAGATACCAAACCCAAAATTGGCTGAAAAAATTAATATATAAACTAAATACAAATTAGGGCATTTTGTAATTAATGAAGCTTGTGGGCCAAAACTGCAATTTCCTCTCCATCTTTTAATAAGGCTTCGCAATTCCTCTCAGATGTGGGTGACGATCGTCACCCATAAGTTGTGACGATCATCACCAGTACAATGCAACACCTTCTGAGTTGCTTACTTCAGGGTTGATTTTTGCAATGATCCAAAAAGCTCCAAAACTTTCAACTGTGCTCTAGTCATGCTATAACCTGCAAAGACTCTACTAGGACTCTGAAAAGACCAAAATGACTCAATAAAAAGGACTTATACCATGGTTAAAAACCATAAAAACTATGATATATCAATTAAGCTTGAGTTCATTGTTTGTTTGTGATAAGTATGGCTAAAGCATTTGAAGTAGAACAAGCTCTTTGCATCTTAGAACTTATAACTTGGATATTAATCTCACTTCTTCCATTGATATCTTTCGTTTGGAGCTCCCTTTTTCAGACCTCTCTGTCTTATTTGTCTTTGATTGCTAGAGAACAAGCAAAAGGCAAGTGTGGAGGAGTTGATATACTCATATTTTAGCATCTTTTAGCTTGCATTTAGTTTAGGTTTTGGTCTCTTTCATGCATTCATTCATCATATTTTGTCACATTTGCATTTATATTAGACATAATAGGTTTTAGATTAGACATTGCATGTTTTGCATCAAAAAGCTTTCCAACGGAGGTCGAATCAAGTCAATATGGTTAGTGTTTCAAAAGATACGACGGTTCCAGCATCACTGTGCACAACCACAAGCTTGACCCGAGGAGTGTATCGCCCAAGAGTGTCTTCCTCTTGCGTGATATGCATTGACCCTAGAACCATTTTTAACTCTTTCATTTTTGCTTTTTAATGTTATTTTGGTGATGTTCCCTATAAATAACTAACCCTAAATCTAATCTCACTTATCTTGTGTGACTGTTCTTAATGCTTAGTACCTTTTTCTTGGATAAGTAGATCTTAGGCCTTATAATATTGCACTTAAGGTGTTTGCTAAAATGCTTGAAACAAGTTATGGTTGATGTCATGTCTTGCATAGCTTGTGCTTAAATACTTAGTATCATATTGGTGGGAAACTGCCCTTTAGGCATTGATTATGCATGGGAGTGTGAGTTAATGTTAGTTCTATTGCACAAGAGATTGGTAAACCTGACATAGGAAACTAGATGTCTAGCATGCTTTTTGGCTCTATGAACTTTGATTTTAATGCTTGCGGATCATGTATTTTAGTAATGGAAGTTATCTTGAATATGTGCTTAGAAAAGGGATTAGTATCAAGAATTGAGCGACTCTATATTAGTAGTCCTTGCCTAGAGATTAATGCATTCATTATTTCTTTCACCTTGATCATGATTTAGATTCACCTTGTTATTCTTGAATCTTTGTTATCTAGTTTGCATTTATTGTTTTACGTTGTTAGATTGGATTTCCCTTCTTTTGATTAGGCCTAGCTTAGCAAGTTTTCTGCATCTTGATTGTTCCTAAGCATATGGATTGGATTGATAACCTCTTATACTTCATTGACATGATTTTAGACTTGAGGAACTGAGTCACAAGACCTAAAAACTCTTTTATCATGATTACATGGTTACCCATATTCATACTTGGATTATCTTCTTCCCTTCTTACCACTCTTGTTAATCCAAGTAGCTGATACTCATCATTAGGAGACGGTTATCCACACCTTAAACCATTCCTTCCTTCTGAATCCAAACACTATTGTGAGAGTTGTGAGGCCTTGCATTGCATCATTTTCAATTTTATCTTGGCAAAAACTGTTAGGATTAAGGCTGACAAGGTGTGGTTCTCTTGTAGATACTAGTTTGCATTTTGAACTTGGTACTAGGTTAGGAGATTTGGAAAGGAGTAGTGTACTGGTATGAGCTTTGAATGTTTATTATCTCTTGAGATAAGAAGTGTGGGAATGGTATTGTGAAGGAGATGATGTGGGGAAGAGAAGTTTATTTTGTGGTTAAGTGGCTATGAGAAAGATCTACGTGTCAAAGAAGAAAAGGTTCCTTCAATAATAATGCTTCCAAAGGTCATCCTAAAAGAGAAATCAGATTAAGAAATTAACCAAAGGTGATGAAAATGGTGTCTATACAACAAAGAAAACCAAGTTCCAAAAAGAAGTCAACTACACAAGCAAAAGAAGAAGGAGTTTCTCCCACATATCAAGAAGAAAGAGATGACAAGTGTTTTCGGAAAGGGTAGAATTTAGGGGTTTCACTTGGGACTTAGAATTTATTAGATTCATCTTTGGGTAAAAAGGGTAAAAGAGAGCTCTGCATGCATAAGTGTGCTTTTACCCTTAGCATTTTGCCTAAGATAGAATCCTTTCATATGAGTGATCCCTTTGATTCTTTGAACACTTATTGCAGGAGATCATTTTCATCTCATAACCATGTCCCTCAGACCAAATTGTTTCACTTAATTTGCACAAACTTGATCCATTGGTTATATGCTTAATGAATTTTAAAGAGTTGATTGATTTGAGCATTTGTCTAGGTTGAGTTTAAGATTATTTTGAAACTCGATAGACATGGCTAGGTTCTTTGAAGTAAGACTAATCATGATATGCATCAGAAAATTAGGCACGTGGACATTGATTTGATTTCTTAACTTAACATTTCTGGATTTGAGTACCCACCTTTAAACCTCATCTCCCATTTGTCTTAGTTTGTTTGCTTGAGGACAAGGAAAATGCAAGTGTGGAGGTGTTGATATGTCTCATATTTGCATAATTTAGGATGGCATTTAGCACATGTTTTAGTCTTCTCTTGCATATTTTCCTTCTCATTTGTCCCATTTTCCTTTAGTTTTAGACATAAGTTGCATTTAGGTTGTAGTTTGCATTTTCTTTGCATAAGGAATGTTTTTAGGTACCTAAGGAGTCATTGAAAACATGTTGGAAGCTTGGGAGTGATCTAGGAAGTTCTCTCAGCTAAGGAGAGAATTAAAAGGAGCGAAGAAAGTGCATTCCTGAGTCGATGTCGAGATGCATGTCGTGCCTCCAGGTCGACACCTTCCAGCAGAAGGAGAAGGAGTTCATGTCGTGCACCAATGTCGAGCTCCAAGGGCGACATCTGGACACAGGACACCTGTGTCGAGATGCATGTCATGCGACATAAACCCCACGAGGCACTTATGAAGCAATGTCGACCACCGATGTCGCCCATTGCAGTCTGGCATCAAGCAGCCGAAACCCCATGTCGAGATGCATATCAACCTCATCTGCTCGACATCCTCCTTCCAAAAACTTCATTTATTTACAAGTTTGTCATTGTACTGGGGTATTTGTCTTTTAGTATAAAGAGGTTGAGACCTTCTTGCTTCTAATCTGTTTTTCTCTTAAATACTTTGGCTTTCTAAGAACAAGACCCATCTTTTTAATCTAAGTTTCTGCATTTATCTCTTTAATCTCTCTTCCCTAATTATGTTTAACCCATTAATCTTTGTGATTTTATGGTTTTGATGATGATTAAGGAGTAGTTTTCTTTAGGAACTTAGATGAGGAAGATTAGGGGGGATTTAGATGCTTGGTTAAGGGTTGTTAGTATTTAATTTCATTGATTCCTCTCATTAGACTGTTATTAGGCTAGATTTGTCTTGATCACATGAATATAGATTTAGGCTTTCTCTTATTAGTTTTGGGACGAGCCGTATTTTTACAAGAGGGGCGTGGACAGCTTGTATATGAGGTGTGTAAAAAGGGAAGACGCTAAGGATATTCTCCTTCACTGCCATGGCTCTTCATACGGTGGTCATTTCGCTTCTTTCAAAACGGCTACAAAGGTGCTACAAGCGGGTTTCTGGTGGCCATCTATCTTCAAGGACGCTCACGAGTATGTGATGAGTTGTGAGGCTTGTCAACGGGCAGGGAACATCACCACGAGAAACGAGATGCCTCAGGTTCCCATCTTTGAGGTTGATGTATTTGACGCATGGGACATAGACTTCATGGGGCCGTTTCCTTCTTCTTACGGTAAAAAGTTCATTTTGGAGGCTGTAGACTATGTGTCTAAGTGGGTTGAGGTTATAGCTTCCCCAACAAACGATGCAAAGGTAGTGATAAAGCTCTTCAAGACCATCATATTCCCACGGTTTGGAGTCCCCAAGGTAGTAATCAGCCACGATGGAAGTCATTTCATCAACATGGTGTTTGAAAGCCTCTTAAGGAAATATGGTATGAAGCACAAGGTGGCTACACCGTATCATCCTCAAACGAGTAGACAAGTGGAGGTCTCTAACGACAGATCAAGGCTATACTCGAGAGGACAATTGGTACTACTCGGAAGGATTGGAAAGCTAAGCTAGACGATGCTTTGTGGACTTACCGGACCGCTTTTAAAATGCCCATTGGTACTACTCGTTTCACTCTTCTCTACAGCAAGGGATGTCACCTCCCCGTTGAGCTGGAACATAGAGCATTGTGGGCTGTGAAGCGGCTGACCTTTTATCTCAAGACAGCTCAGGAGAAGCGCTTGATTCAGCTACATGAGCTTGATGAGCTAAGGCTGAACGCCTACGAAAGTGCTAGGATCTACATGGAGCGTACTAAGGCGGCTCATGACAAGAAGCTGGTTCATAAAGAGCTTAAGAAAGGCACTTTGGTATTGCTCTACAACTCGAGGTTGAAGCTCTTTCTAGGAGAGCTCAAATCCAGGTGGTGCAGACCATTTAAGATCAAGGAGGTATTGCCCTATGGAGCGGTCACTTTGGTTGGCAAGAGTGGGAATGCATTCACAGTCAACGGACACAGAGTGAAGCCATACATGGCCAGTGCATTCAACAAGGAGAGCACTTCAATGCTTCTTCAAGACCCACCATCCGCCTAAACCAAGTAAAGTCTAGCTAAAGACGTTAAAGAAAGCGCACTTTGGAGGTATTCCCATGGTTATCTTGTATATATTTCTGCTTTCTTTCTCTTCTAGTTTTATGTTTTTATCTTCTAAGTGTGTAGGAAAAGATATAAGGGATTGCAGACCATGATCTTGGATCCAAAAGGAGTAAGGAGAAGCGAATAAAGGCTAGAGATTGAGTGCTAGATCGACTCATCCTGGCTCGATCTTTGCTAGATCGAGCTACTGAATCAAGAGGAGTCAGTCGATCTAGACGAGATCGAGTAGACAAATCGAGTGGAACGGTCGATCACGAGAAAATAAACCACCTATATGTTTAGCCTGAAAAGCAAACGAGGTGTAGATCGACCGAGTCACTCGATTCTCAAGGATAAATCGATAAGTCTACTAGATCTGCGACTCGATGTAAGCTAAATCGACCCCTGAATTGATCAAGGAACTCTATCCAAGGAGTACAGCCTAGTTGACCAAAAGTCAAAGAACGAGAGGGCATAATCGATCTAAGACTCGATTCTAATCAAATCGAGTCCCTGATCGATTAAACCTCTCGATCCATCCAACATGGGCATGAGATCGAGTCATAGATCGACCAAATGGACTCGATCTCGTGCCGAGGTAACAATTTGTTTTCCCTCTTTTTTTCTTTCCCTCCTGTTTTTAAATTCAAATCTTGGTCAAGGGAGGAATCTTTGACCATGAAAGATGTGCCTTGACCAAGCTTTTTGTCAAAAACCACTAAATCTTGCCCATGGTTTTAAAACTTTGTTGGCCTTTATATTTTCAACCGCACTCTCTCTCATTACTTGTGTTTCAAGAGTTATTAGAGCAAAGAGAGAGTGTGATTTTTCTTCCTAAAGGTCAACAATATCTTCTTTCAAAACCTTGCAAAGGTATTTTCGGGTTTTAGTTTTAAATCTTTTGGAAAAATTCATTTTCTTTGCATGGTTTGATTAATAGATGTTAGAGGTTTAGCAAATTTTTAAAACTAGCTAGATATTAGGAAAAATTCTAGATTTTATTCTACCTCTAGACTCCTTCCTCTATTATCTTGCTAGAAGTTTTATAAATTCCCCAAAAATCTAGGGCATTAGTTAAACATTTTTCTTTCTTGCTTGCTCATTCCCTCAATATTCGCCGCCTTTGCTCATGCTCTTGCTCGAGAATCTTGTTTCAAATACTATGGCCCCCAAGAGAACACGAGAGGAGACAGCACAAGAAGGCGAAGGTCAAGAAGTGGTGGTTCAGGAGAGGGTCAGATGGTCTAAAGAGGAAAAGCAAGCTAAGAAGAGGCTAGAGAGGCTCCGGTTCGAACCAACAAAGTTCGCGGATAGAGGGTTGCTGGCTAAGATGGGGATTTTGGGAGATTTTGATAAACCCCTCAAGAACATAGGGCTCAGGTGTTTGTCACGGATGGATTGCCCTACCTTCCCCGAAGTGACAATCGATTTCCTTGCCACTTTGGAGTTTGCATACGAAAACCCGAGCATCCCTACTCCTTCTCAAGGCCGCATCTCTTTCAAGATCAAGCGTCAAGCCTTTAGTCTCTCGATCCCGGAGCTTTGTCAAGCCTCTGGCCTAGATGCTGCTGCCACCAAGGCTGAGTTCCCCTCTTTCACTCAAGCAAACGATCTATGGGACCTCATCAGCAACGATGACTACAAGGCGAATACTGCGAAGATCAAGAGAGTGAGGAGTCCGGTGTTGCGGTACACGCTGAAGCTGATCGCCAATACCTTCAGTGGACGATCAGTAGCCCCTACAATCACCAAGATGGAGCTTTGCTTTTTGTTCGAAGGCGTTAAGCATCTCGTGTGTGACCCCGATGAGAATGATGAGCCGTTAGAAGACCAACTAGGAGACGACGAGAACTACAGATGTATCCTGGCTGCTTCATTGGTGAAATACAAGGCGTATGCCTTGAGATGCAATGCAAGCTCGTCGCTTATTGGAGGCCTCCTCACGCCCTTGTTTGTGCAACCTGGTGTACCACTTAAAGACTTCACTCCTGTTTTGGATAGAGTTTTCATAGATGAGATATACCTAAGGAACACAGACAGCTTGGGACGCACGCCAGCTGAGGGCTTCTTTGCGTATCTGTTCATTGATGAGGAGAATGAGAAGAGGGTGTGTATCTTGCCAAACAAGGACGAAACCGAGCTGTTGGGAATTAGGAACATCGAGTTTCTCCCAAGCGTAGAGGAGTGCTTTGCTCCTCTAGGAGCCACAGCCGCCATTCAACAAGCTACTCGCCCAAGATCAGAGTCTCCTGCCACGAATGATAAGATCCCCGAAGCCTTTGTACTCCCTAAGATTGACTTTGAGCCGTGGACTAAGACAGAAAAGTTCTTTGCTTCTGTTGGGGAGATGCAAAGGAAGATCAACAAATGGCAAAGTAAGGTCATCAAGAAGCTTGCCAAGAAAGTCAAGGCGCTTCAAGGGGCTTCGCCAAAGCAAGCTGCAAGTGAGGAGGTTCAACAACCAGAGAAGAGGAGGCTTTTAACCGGTGGAGTTGTCATCCGTGAGACTCAAGGAAGCAACATCCAGCCGGCGCGTCTTTCCCTCCAAGAGCCAGCGTGCAAAGGCAAAGCCATAGCATCTAGCTCGTCTGGAACATCCTCAAGTTCCAGCCGAGGATAGATCCGAGGTACCAACAACCTTCCCTTGTACATATTGTACATCTTTTATTTGTTTTTGTTTTGTGTTATTGAACTCCTTTGAATTTGTTTGCCACCGAGACGGTGTCATTCAAGTTTGGGGGAGTGTGTGTGTTATTTGACATTGTTTTTTTTCTCTTATTTTCTATTTGCATCCTTTGAGTTTTGCATTACATTTCATTGCATCTAAGGCATAGAAAAGAACAAAAAATATTGGTAAAATTTTTAAAAAAGTTTCAAAAAAAATCATGTAGTTGCATTCACTTTGGTAAACATTTTAGGATTGAGTCTAGAATTTTTAAGCATCTAGATTGTTTACATTTGCATAACGGGTTAAAGTTTTCTTTAAAACGTGTTTTAAGCTCATGAATTGTTTCAAGGCCCTGGTTAGCAGTTCTTTGATGCATTGTACACTCTTAGAAAGTAAATTCTAACCATTCTTGGATCATGTGTTTTGATTTTCGTGGCTTGACTTGAACGTTCATGAACTGAATCTTGTCCTAATAATTAAAAACCTTAATCTGATCTTTAATTATCATACTTATGCATTTGAAAATGAACACATGGATCATATACATATTTAGGCTCTCTTCCTCCTTTCACCACTCTTTTGTGAGCCTAAGTAGAACTCCCACCATAACCCTTACCTTTCTTTCAAGCCAAATGTTCTTGTGTGACATCTTTGTGAGGCCTCTTTTCGGTTTGAACTTAACATAAAGTGTTAGGTCTAGGCGACATGATTAGGCTCTCATTTGATTGCTAGATTTGCATTTTGAAGCTAGTTTTAGGCTTAAGATTAGGTTCGGGGTTCATTGGGGTTGTTTGTTTTGCTTATTTGTTTGCGGTTTTAAAAGAGTTTGGTGTTTGAAGTGTTTGAAAAGGTTTTAAGTGGAAGACAATGTTTTCAAAATAAAAAGCTCTAAGTTTGGTGTTTGAAGTGTTTGAAAAGGTTTTAAGTGGAAGACAATGGTTTCAGAAGATAGCTCTCAAATAAAAGAAAAAGAAAGAAAAGAGTCCAAGTGCCAAGTAAAAAGAAAAGAAAAAGAATAAGTAGAGAGCTATCAATAAGAAAAGTAAAGAGCTAAAAATGTTTTCAGCTTATCCACTAGCCTAAAGAGTAAGGATGTTTTCTGTTGGGTTTTTGCTAAGCAAATTGCTTTGGTGATAAGGGTAGTATCTAGGAGGGTGAGTGAGCTGAAAAGAAAAGAAATGAGAGGGGTTTTAGGATCATTTGTTATTGTACATGGGTAGATGAGAGCCTAGTTATGTATGCATCAATTGCCTTTACCTTTATGCATAAAGTTCATACCCTTCTCGAGAGAAACCGTTGCATTTTTTAAACCCATTTAAATGAGATCATTCTATGCTCATAGCCTTTGTCCTTAGCCAAATGTGTTCTGCTTTAAAGTGCATAAGTTTGATTCACGGTTTGATCATTAATGAATGTTAAAGGATAAGATTCTTTGATTGTTTGGAATAAGAGACTCATGATTTAAAATTCATTGTGTGATGAGTATGGCTATATTCTTTGTAGTATGATTGTGTGCATTGCATTTTAGAATTACGAACTAGGACCATTGAAGTGATTCATTTGAAAGGCACCTTTGCAAGAAGCTTAAACCCCCATTTTTAAAACCTCTCTCTTCCTTCTTGAATTTTGTTTGCTTGAGGGCAAGCAAAAGGCAAGTTTTGGGGAGTTGATATTGCTGAATATTTCGTGTGTTTGGCATGCATATAAGATAGTTTCTCATGCATTTACCTTGCACATTAGGCTAGTTTGCATCATTTTAGGTCCTATAGCACTTTTGCATTAGCATTTGCATATTTCTTGCATTATGCATCACATTCAGGTTGTTTTCGGATACTTTGGAGCCTTGGAAGATTCGTGGACGTGCTAGTGAATCAAGAGGAGCCCATGGACACTTGGAAGACTTAGACGTTCAGCAAAGGGACCTGAGATCGAGTAGCGGATCGAGCAAGACAGGTCGATCTAGACGAGATCGACCAGAAGATTGAATGACCAAGTCGATGCAAGGAAACAGATCGAGACCAAGATCGAGTGAGAAGATCGATCTGATGTACGGACGTAAATGACACCATGCAGATCGAGTACCAGATCGAGCTTCAAACCCGATCAGCACAAGATTGAATCAGAGATCGACCAAAGCCATCCGATCCAAAACGAAGATCGAGAGCCAGATTGAGCGTCCTGCTCGATCCCAGACTACTTTAACCGTTTTTGGCTTCTAGCAAAGGGGGGACCATCGAGCTGTTTGCCCATTTTGGGAAGGCGGCGATCCGGCTTTCACACACGTTTTCACTTTATCTTTTTTCATTTTTCTCTCTCGTTCGGAGGTGATTCTGCCATTTTACACCCTTTAAGATTTTTCTTGCATTTGAATCTTTGGATTACCGAATCCTTGGCTTTAATCAATCGTTGATCATGCTTAGCTTTCTGTTTATTGCGTTTTGTTCGGTTTTCTTTATGAGTAGCGAGTAGTTTTATTTGGGGAGATGGGTTGAGGCGATTCAAAAGAGGTTAAAAGGGTTAAAGCTTTGTGTTTTCATGTTCTTCATTACTTTCTCTTCAAGGATCTTGAGTACTTACGGCTTAGAGAGTCTCAGGCCAAGAACATTATGATCCAAGGGACGTCTTACCTTGACAGGATTCAGATGTCAGAGGCTAGTCTTTCCTTTCCCACACGCCATGGTTGTAAAGGGGACTAGTTAGGTCATTCTTTGAAATCTGTGTTCCTTGCCCTTCGATCTCTTTCTCCACCACAGGCCATGGGTTTGAAGAGGAGATTGAGGGAGTGAAGCATACCACACGCCATGGATGGTTCTTGTTTTGTTTTCAAGGCTTAGAGAAACCTCCTAAAGGAGTAGTTCTAAACGTTTTGAAACCAAGCTTTAATCTTTGAGACCGATGAATATGACCCTCAACCCTAGACCCTCTTTCTTAGTTTTTTAAATCTCTGTTAAATCATTCGCTTGCCATTCAGTTGCATTCTGTTCATCAAAAGCCATTTCTGTTTAAGTTGCTTGTAGATCGATCCATTTCTGAATCCTGTCAAGGTAAGACGTCCCTTGGATCATAAAGATCTTGGCGTGAGACTCTCTAAGCCTTAAGTACTCAAGATCCTAGAAGAGAAAGTAATTAAGAACAAGAAAACACAAAGCTTTAACCCTTTTAACACCTTTTGAATCGCCTCAACCCATCAACCCAAACGAAACTACTCGCTACTCATAAAGAAAACCGAACAAAATCCAATAAACAGAAAGCTAAGCATGATCAAAGATTGATTAAAGCCAATGATTCGGTAATCCAAAGATTCAAATGCAAGAAAAAGCTTAAAGGGTCTACAATGGCGGAATCCCCTCCGAACGAGAGAGAAAAACGAAAAAAGATAAAGTGAAAACGTGTGTAAAAGTCGGATCGCCGCCTTCCTAAAATGGGCAAACAGCTCGATGGTCCCCCCTTCGCTAGAAGCCAAAAACGGTTAAAGTCGAATGGGATCGAGCAGAAGGCTCGATCTGGCTCTCGATCTTCGTCTTGGATCGGATGGCTTTGGTCGATCTCTGAGTCGATCTTGTGCTGATCGGGTTGGAAGCTCGATCTGGTATTCGATCTGCATGGCGTCATTTACGTCTGTACATCAGATTGATCTTCTCACTCGATCTTGGTCTCGATCCATTTCCTTGCATCGACTCGGTCATTCGATCTTCTGGTCGATCTCGTCTAGATCAACCTGCCTTACTCGATCCGCTACTCGATCTCAGGTCCCTTTGCTGAACGTCTAAGTCTTCCAAGTGTCCATGGGCTCCTCTTGATTCACTAGCACGTCCACGAATCCTGCAAGGCTCCAAAGTATCCGAAAACAACCTGAATGTGATACATAATGCAAGAAATATGCAAATGCTAATGCAAAAGTGCTCTAGGACCTAAAATGATGCAAACTAGCCTAATGTGCACGGTAAATGCATGAGAAACTATCTTATATGCATGCAAAACACACGAAATATTCAGCAATATCACTTTCCATTAGAAACAAAGTTAATGAATCTTTTTATGGAAGTTGTCTTCATGGTAGTTTCTTCGTTGGTTTGAGCTGATTTGATTCGGTTATTGGCTTGGTCAGGTGGTTTAGGGATCTTGGTAAACTCTGTAATCCTCAAGGGAGTTGTGAATAATATGTTGGTATAAGCTATGCTCCTTATTTCCTTGAATGACTCCATATACTTGCATGTACGTTCATTTATGCGCTTGGTTAGATCTTCTTCGGTAAGTGATGACTTGAATTGAACCAATGGTGGTTTAATCTTCTCAGTAGCTTCTTGGGACGTGGGGTTGTTCGAATAATATGTCATTACTTGACATATTTCCATATATGGCTCCAAATATACACTTGTTACTTCATTTATGTGTATATGCGGTTTTGATGATTTGTCTTGGTTCTCTTGCAAATTAAACTGAACCAGTACATGCTTGGAACGAGCATGATGCTCTATTTGATGTGTAGAACCATAGTGTATTGGTGCTAAGTCCTCATATTCTTTGAAAAAAGGTACAAGTCTCCTTTGCTCCTTATCTACAAGTAAAACATCACCCGGTTTAGCTTCAATGCTCCCTCTCTTGCTTGGTCCAGTTTGTATAAGCATTGATGCTTACATCATACTCTCCCTCTTGAAGAGTTTTTATCCTCAAAACAATTTCATCTGCATCAATCAAGGCTAAGTTAGTTTCTGGAAAATTTTCAGCGTTTTAAAACTTATTTTAATGCTTGGCTTTTAAATGCTTCAATAGTTGATTGAATGAAATGTTTTTGGCTTCAGCAAGCTCCAGTGTTGGTGCCAGCTCGTTTATTGGTGCTTTCTCCTTAATAAACATCATGTACTCTCCATTGGTTCCCACGTTTTGCTCCTTCTTCACAATAGTTTTGAGTTGTTTCCTCCTTTAAACCTGAATAAAACTCTTTTGGCAAGGGCAAGTGCATCATATAAAGTGGTTTAAATAAGAATGGATCTTGAATATCAAAATTAGTCTGAATATTAGTATATGCTTTTGCTCTTACTTGCATAGTTTGAGTTTCTGGCTGGATCATGACCTTCAATGTTGCTTGCTGTATAAGTATTTGGCTTGCATCTTCTACTTGTGGTATGTAGTTGTTTAGGATTTTCCATTTTTTGCAAGCTTTTGCAATATGACCTTTATCCTTGCACCTGTAACAAGTTAGTTCTTGTGCTTCTTGAAAAACATAGGGCTTACCTTGCTCTCCAGTGGCGTTGGCCTTTTTGTGGGGTTAGTTTGTCAACTTTGCGGATGTCGAAACTTCTCTGGCATAGCTCCCTGATTTTTTGGCACTAAATCTTTTGGTGCATACATGTCTCTCAAGAGAGTTTTAAGCTCTCCCTAAATGGTGATGTTGAGCAGCTCCCTTTTTCTTGTTCAGCTCCATAGAGAATGCATGTTCATTCTCTAACTTGTTACCCTTGGAGTCAAACTTCAGCACCTTCTTCTTGATTACCCTTAGTTAAATAGTACACTCCCTTGCATCAAAGACACCACCAGCTGAGGCTAAGAAGGGTCTTCCTAAGATGACTGGATTATTGGTCTTCCCTTCTACATCCAAGACTAAGAAGTCTGTTGGGATTATTATTTCTTCGATCATCATGGTTACATCCTTTAGGATTCCTTAAGGTGTCGTCACTGTGCCATCAGTGATAACTGGTTTTTGTGATGCAATGATGTGTCAAGATGCAACAGAGAGGTTATCAAAGCTCTAATGCACACAGAGATGTAGTATAGTGAGCAAGAGAGATATCAATGCACACCTAGGGGTAGCAAGTTCACTAAGAATGAAAAGGATGAGCAAAGCTAAGCGAGGATGATAAATGATTGGTAAAATCCCTATAAACTAAATGCAAGTGTCAAATGCAAAGCAAAACAATTTTAAAATCCCTGGTAGAGGGTTAACTACCACGAGGAATAAGCGGAATATTTAAAATGCAAAGCTACTAATTATTAAAAATCGACTAGTGGATCGACCACAGGATCGACCACTAGATAAAGCAACAACGATCGAACTCGTCTAAACAACCTAGAAAGATGAAATGATGCAGTATGCGATTGACAAGAACACAAATTTATGATGATGGAATGATATTAAACGACTTAAGGCACTAAGAAAGAGGGTCTAGGGTTGAGGGTCACGTTTGTGGGTTTCAATGGTCAAAGCTTAGTTTAAAAACATTGGATCTACTCTCTTTGAGAGGTTCTCTAGGCCTTGAAAACAAAATAACATCCATCCATGGCATGTGGTATGGATAACTCCTTCATTCTCTTCTCCAAACCCATGGCGTTTGGTGGAAAAAGAGATTGAAGGGCATAAAACATAGATTTCAAACAAACGACCTAACTAACCCCCTAGACAACCATGGCGTGTGGGAAAGGAAGGATTAGCCTCTAGGATTCGATTTTTCAGGACATTTGGATCCTGTCAAGGTAAGACATCCCTCGGATCTTAGAGATCTTGGCGTGAGAGTCTCTAAGCCTTAAGCACTCGAAATCCTAGAAGAGAAGGTGATGAAGAACGAGAGAATACAAAGCTTTAACCTTTTCAACCTTTTCGAATCGCCCCAACCCCAAAGCCCAAATCGACTACTCCCTACACATAGCTAAAATCAAAGCAAAAGCGATAAACAGAAAGCTAAGCATGATTGAATGCGATTGAATAGAGAAACTTGATTAAAACTCAAAGATTCAAAAGGTTCAAAAACTAAAGAAAAGCTTCAGAGTTTCAATGGCGAATCGCTTATGGTGCACGATAACAAGGTAAAAGACAGGATGAAAAGTTAGAAAGCGAATGGCTGCTTTTGCAAAAAATGGCTAAACCGTTAGCTGGTCCCCTCTTCGCTTGCCGCCAAATCCAGCCTGGACGGATAAGGTTCGTCTGGGATCAGGCAGGAGACTCGATCTGGCTCTCGATCTTCGTCTGGGATCGGGTGACTTTGCTCGATCTCTGAGTCGATCTCGTCTGGATCGGGTTGGAGGCTCGATCTAGTTCTCGATCTGCATGGCGTCATTTACGTTCGTACTTTAGATTGATCTCCTATCTTGATCTCGGTCTCGACCCGTTTCCTTGCATCGGCTTGGTCACTCGATCTTCTGGTCGATCTCATCTAGATCGACCTGCCTTGCTCGATCTGCTACTCGATCTTGGGTCCTTAGCATGCAATCCTTATTTCTCCAAGTGTCCACGAACTTCCTCACGAGCCTTAGCACGTCCACGAATCCTCCATAGCTCCAAAGTATCCGAAAACAACCTGAATGTGATGGATAATACAAGAAATATGCAAATGCTAATGCAAAAGTGCTCTAGGACCTAAAATGATGCAAACTAGCCTAAAGTGCAAGGTAAATGCATGAGAAATTATCTTACATGCATGCAAAACACACGAAATATGCAGAAATATCAACTGCCCGAAACTTGTCTTTTGCTTGCCCTCAAGTAAACAAAATTCAAAAAGGGAGAGAGGTTTTAAGAATGGGGGTTTAAGCTTCTTGCAAAGATGCTTTTCAAATGAATCATCTCAATGGTTCTAGTTATTAATTCTAAAATGCAATGCACACACTCATCTCCAAAGAACTTAGCCATACTCATCACACAATGAATTTCAAATCATGACTCTCCTATTCCAAACAATCATATAATCTCATCCTTTAACATTCATTAATTATCAAACCGTGAATCTCACTTATGTATTTAAAAGCCGAACACATTTGGCTAAGGGCAAAGGCTATGAGCATAAAATGATCTCATTTAAAAGGGTTTTAAAATGCAAAGGGTTTCTCTCAAGAAGGGTATGAACTTATGCATAATGCTAAAGGTAAAGGTAATTGATGCATACATAATTAGACTCTCATCTACCCATGTACACTAAAATGATCCTAAAACCCCTCTCATTTCTTTCTTTTTAGCTCACTCACTCTCTTAGATACTACCCTTTCTAAGCTCAAACCCAAATAAAAACAGAAAACATTTTTACTCTTTTAGGCAAGTGGAAAGGCTGAAAACAGTTTTAGCTCTTTACTTTTCTTATTGATAGCTCCTTACTTATTCTTTTCTTTTCTTTTCTTTTTGGCACTTAGGCTCTTTTTCTTTCTTTTTCTTTTCTTTTTATTTGGGATCTATCTTCTGAAATACACTTAGAGCTTTTTATTTTTGGAAACATTGCCTTTCACTTAAAACCTTTCCAAACACTTCAATCACCAAACTTTTTGAAACCGCTAACAAATGAGCACAACAAACAATCCCAATGAACCCCGAACCTAACCTAAGCCTAGATCTAGCTTCAAAATGCAAAGATAGAATCAAATGAGAGCCTAATCATGTCGCCTAGACCTAACACTTTATGCTAAGTTCAAACCGAAAAGAGGCATCACAATGATGTCACACAAGAACATTTGGGTTGAAAGAAAGGAAAGGGTTATGGTGGGAGTTCTACTTGGACTCACAAAAGAGTGGTGAAAGGAGGAAGAGAGCCTAAATATGTATAAGATCCATGTGTCCATTCTCAAATGCATAAGTATGATAATTAAAATTTAGATTAAGGTTTTCACTTATTAGAACAAGATTCAGTTCATGAATGTTCAAGTCAAGCCACGAAAATCAAAACACATGATCCAAGTATGGTTAGAACTTACTTTCTAAGAGTGTACAATGCATCAAAGAACAACTAACTAGGGACATGAAACAATTCATGAGCTTAAAACACCTTTTTAAGAAAACTTTAACCCCTTATGCAAATGTAAACAACCTAGATGCTTAAAAATTCTAGACTCAATCCTAAAATGTTTAACAAAGTGAATGCAACTACATGAATTTTTTTAAAAAGTTTTAAAATTTTACCAACTTTTTTATTATTTTCTATGCCTTAGATGTAATGAAATGTAATGCGAGACTCAAAGGATGCAAATAGAAAATAAGAGCACATAAAACATGTAAAATAACACACACACTCCCCCAAATTTGAATGACACCGTCTCGGTGGCAAACAAATTCGAGAGAGTTCAAAAACACTAAGCAAAAAAAAAGAAAATATGAGCGGTATATACAAGGAAAGGTTGTTGGTACCTCAGATCTAGTCTCGGCTGGAACTTGAGGATGTTCCAGACGAGCTAGATGCTATGGCTTTGCCTTTGGACGCTGGCTCTTGGAGGGAAAGACGCGCCGGCTGGATGTTGCTTGCTTGAGTCTCACGGATGACAACTCCACCGATTGAAAGCCTCCACTTCTCGGGCTGTTGGACCTCCTCACTTGCAGCCTTCTTTGGCGAAGCTCCTTGAAGCGCCATGACTTTCTTGGCAAGCTTCTTGATAACCTTACTTTGCCATTTGTTGATCTTCCTTTGCATCTCCAGAACAGAAGCAAATAACTTTTCTGTCTTAGTCTGCGGCTCAAAATCGATCTTGGGGTGGACAAAGGCTTCGGGCATCTCATCATCTGTGGCAGGAGACTCTGATCGTGGGTGAGTAGCTGGTTGAATGGCGGCTGTGGCTCCTAGAGGAGCAAAACACTCCTCTACGCTTGGGAGAAACTCGATGTTCCCAACTCCCAACAGCTCGGTTTCTTTCTTGTTTGGTAGGTGATGTACTATGATTTGATTGATTTCTAACTGGTTTTCAAAGGTCAAAACACGTTTGGATGGATTTCAAGGCAATGCAAATGAAGAAATGAAGAAAAGGAGCAAATTCAGTCTTTTCCGGAGTGCAGATCGATCGGTCTTATATTGGATCCATCGATCCAAAGAAAGCAAAGAGACAAGGTTTTGCCCGAGAGATTTTAGATCGATCGATCCAGGAGGGATCGATCGATCCACAAGCCAAAGATTTCCCCGTGGGATTTTAGATCGATCGATCCTACACCGGATCGATCGATGAATCCAAATTTTTCCCGTGAGTAATTAGATCGATCGGTCCACATTGGACTGATCGATCCGATGTCTTAGCCACCCGGTTTGGTCGCACAGAAAAATAAGGAAATTTTGGTTTTGCCTATTTCGACTTGGTTTTCCATAATTTTTCATCTAGCTCGTGTCTAGACCTATAAAGACTTATTTTTTAGCCATTGTTTAGGCTACTTTTATTTTTCTATTCAGACTTAGAGCTGTTGGCATTTTGTGAGTTTTGGGGAGACGATCTTTGTACTCTGCATCTCTGAAAAGATTTCTGAACCCCAATTGATTTCTATTTTATTATTTATGAATTTCTCTTCATCCCTTTACTTTTCTTCTTCTTCCATGTCTGAGTAATCCACCAGTTAGGTTTAGGGTTTCAATGGGATTATGAATTATTGAATCAGACATAGATAGGGTTATTTCAATTGTTGTCTTCATTTATAGTTGATCTCATTGCTGAAACTTGATTAGCTACCCAGTTTCTGATTCTAGGTTGTTTAGCACACCAAAAGTGTTTGTTTAAAAGCCTGAAAGAACATAGATGAGCAGACTGTCATTAACCAACGAAAGCTTATGTTAAGGCAATCTGTGAACGAATCGAACTTGATCGCTAATGCCTGTTTACAATTATCAGTTCAAACGACAGTTTAGAATCTTAGGTTGTTAGATAGAGTCTCTGATACCACGACAGTGGATTAGCTATACATTCATGTTTAAGTTCAAGACTGTGCTTATCTGCTCCCTGAATAATTGTCTAGTTCATGATATCTGATCCCTGCGAATTGCCCTTTACCTAACGCCTGTTTTTAATTGATCTTTTATTGAATTTGATTGCCATTTTCGTTTTGCATTACATTCAACAGTCATCATATTGTCTTAGCTCCACTTCATTCATTACGAATCATAGCCAGTAACCTTGGCCTTTGTGGGTTCGATCCCATCTATATTACTGCGATTGTATGTGCACTTGCAGTCTTTTATTTGGGTAAAACCTGAGTGTATCAAGTTTTTGGCACCGTTGCCGGGGACCAATAGCGTTACCTGTGAATCTAGGATTGAAGTTTAGTCTAAGATTTACTAACTAGTTTCTTCTTTCACTCTTGTGGATTCAGGTGCATGCATAGAAGAAGTAAAGGTTCTGACAACCTCCTCCTTCTAAACAACCAGGAACTTGCAAGAGTTGAAAGGACAAACAACAAAGGAAGGAAAAAGAAGTCGAACCAAGTCACGATGGGTGATAATGTCAACGGTCAGGATTTACCAGAGGCTAAAGCTAACCAAGCTACAGAGCTCCAGCGTATGCAACAGCAGCTGAACAGGTTGCTACAGCAATAACAGCGGCAGCAAGAGCAGCAAGCTATTGGGGATGTGGATACACCTCACACCTTCTACAGGAACAGAGCTGCTATCCGCATACTAGCTATTGAGAGAGCAGACTATGAGATAAAACCACAAATGATTGCATTGGTGAAGCAACATCTGTTCCATGGCCTCTCTGCTTAGCTTCCAATGGATTACATTGAGAATTTTGAGGAGATCTGCAGCACAACAAAATCGAATGGAGTACCTGCTGACTTTCTCAAATGCAAGCTCTTTCCATTCTCCTTGGCTGACAAAGCACATAGATGGCTTAAATCCCATCCTCCTGGCTCTTTGACAAACTGGAGTGAATGCAAAACAGCATTCCTGGACCACTTCTACACCAAGTCCAAAACTGCTGCTTTGAGGAACAAGATCACCACCTTCCAGCAGCATTCAGGGGAATCTTTCTGTGAAGCATGAGAGAGGTTTAAGGAATACCGCAGAGAGTGCCCTCACCATGGGTATTCAGATGAGCAGTTCCTAAGCATCTTCTATGATGGAGTAGAATGGGAGTTCAAAAATAATCTCAATGCTGCACGCAATGGAGATTTCATGACCAGGAGCACTTAGAAGGCATATGAGCTGATTGAGAACTTGGCTGCAAGTTCTAATAACAGATGCCCTGAGTATGACATATCAAGAAGAGTCAGCAGTGTGGAATCTCAGAAGATAAAGGAGCTGACTGCTCAAGTTAGTCTTCTGCTGAAGGCAACTCAGAAGAGACGACAGAATTGTGAAAATGGATCTGATGCCTTTCTTTGTCAAGATTTTGCAGAGGAAGAGAACAATGAGCTGCAGGAAGTTAGCTATTGATAAACGATTTCTCACGGTCTAATGCAGCAGAGAGGCTATCAAAACTCTATTGCAAGCAATGTTGTAGTAAGGCAAGCAGGAGAGTGTCAATCCACTTCTAGATGATAGAGAATCCACAGAGAATGCAAGGTCTAAGACAAATCTAAGCAAGTGAGACAGTTTATGAGAAATAATCTAAAAACTAAATGCAGCAACCTAAACAGAGTGAAACCTATTTTAAAATTACTAGAAAGGAAGCAGTTACCACGAGGAACAAACAGATAAATTAAAGGGAGGAGCTTCGAATTGTTAAAATTCGACTAGTGGATCGACCACAAGATCGACCACTAGATCGAGCAGAAACGATCGATCTCGTCTAAAACCGTAAGAACAATGAATCTAAAGACCAGGATGCTATCAGGTAACCAGCTAAAGATGATATGAGACGTAAATATGCTAGAAGAGAGGGCTTTAGGGTTGAGATTCATATAAGGGATTTCAAAGATCGATCTTGGGTTTGAAACTTTAGATCGACTCACTTGGTGAGGATCTCTAAGCCTCGAAAACGAAACAAGATCTATCTGTGGCTTTCAGTATAGATCACTCTTTCATCCTCTCCTCCAAACCCATGGCTTTTGGTGGAAAGAGAGGTTGAAAGGCAAGGAAAACAGATTTCGAACAATGGCTTAACTAGTCCCCCAAACTTCCATGGCTTTTGGGAAGGGGTAACTAGTCTCTAAGGTGAGATCTTCCGAGGCCCCTGGATCCTGTCAAGGTAAGGGACCTCTCGGATCTTGAAGCTCTTGGCGTGAGAGTCTTCAAGCATTAAGCTTTCAACACCTTAGAAGAGATAGCCTTAAAAACGTTTAGAAAACAAACCAAGATCGAACCTTTTCTACCCCTTAATCCTCTCAACACCTAACCCAAAGTAAACTACTCACTACACATAAACTAAATCAAGCAAGGTAGAAGAAATGAAACGATAAACATGAAACAACGACTAGATTAAACGATAAGGTTTGAGAATACAAAAGCTTGAAAAGAAAAACTGGTTCAACAATGGTGTTCTTCCGAGAAAACGAGAGAGAAAACTTAAAAGAAAAGGTTAGAAATCTAAAAGTTGTCCAAAAAGCATTCGCCGCCTTGCCTAAAATGCCAAAACAGTCCAATGGTCCCCCCTTCGCTAACAGCCAAAAACGGTTGAAAGGACAGAGATCGACCATTGGATCGAGTTGTTCTCTCGATCATATCCGGCCATCGTGTCTTAGGCTCGATCCGGGTCTCGATCTTCTTCGGTGAATCGAGTGTTGCATCCGATCTCGGTATCGATCTTCGGGAGGATCGAGTGGTGTACTCGATCCGGCTCTCGCTCTGCATGGCGTCATTTACGTCCGTACCGATACATCGATTGCTTCACTCAATCTCCGTCTCGATCATTATCCTTGGATCGCCTAGTTGGCTTGATCTTCTGGTCGATCAACTCCTAGATCGACCGGCCATGCTCGATCTGCTCCTCGATCACTGGTCCTTAGCACACTCCCGAGCTTCCATGAACTGCTACATCGGCCTCCACACCTCCACGAACCTCCGTGTCTCCAAAGCAACCAGAAACAACCTGGAATGGATGTAACATGCAGAGAAAATACATGTGCTGATGCATGAATGCTCTAGGACCCTAAGTGATGCAATCTAGCCTAAAACATGATACAAATGCATGAAAAACTACCTAATGAGTATGCAAAATGTATGCAATATGCAATTATATCAACTCCCCCAAACTTACTTCTTGCTTGCCCTCAAGCAACAAAAAACAAGTAAGGAAGAGAGGTTTTCAGAAAAATCAAAGGGGTTTTAAACTTTTTGCAAAGGTGCTTTTCGAATAGATCATCTCAACGTCCTAGTTCTTAATTCTAAAATGCAGTATACAAACTCTACTTCAAAGAACTTAGCCATATTCATCACATATTGAATTTCAGATCATGACTCTCATATTCCAAACAATCCAAGAATCCTATCCTTTAACATTTAATTAATGATCAAACCGTGAATCACACTCATACACTTAAAACATAATACATTTGGCTAAGGACAAGGTTATGAGACAAAGATGATCTCATTCAAGTGGGTGATTCAAACAATGGGTTATCTCAAAAAGGATCGAACTTATGCATAATGTTAAAGGTGAAGACAATTGATGCATACATGACTAGACTCTCATGTACCCATATACACTAACAATGATCCTAAACCCCTCTCATTTTCTTTCTTTTTCAAGCTCACTCACCCTCTAGAAGCTACCCCAAACAATAAGGCAAGAAGCCAAGCATAAACCACAAAAATAGAAAACAACTTCACTCTTCTTAGGCTAGTGGTGGTTGAATACAAACTTAAAGCCCCTTTTTTTTTTTTTTTTTTTTAAAAAAAAATTGGTAGCTCTCTTCTCTTAAATATTTTTTTTCTCTTTTTTTTTTTTATTTTGGCCTTTGGCTCTTTTCTTTTTGTTTTTATTTTTATTTTTGAGAGCTACCTTCTTTTCTTTTAAAATTGAGCTTTCTTTTTTAAAAATAGAACAAACCACCACTTAAAACCATGAGTCCTTATTTTCAAATCCCAAACCATTTCTTTTTAAACCGAAAACACATAAGCAAAATTCTTTTTAACACCAGTGAATCCCTGCCCCCAAAACAAACCTAGAACTAGCTTCAAAATGCAAAGCTAGCATAAATATGAAAGCCTAATCATGTCGCCTAAACCTAACACTTTATGCTAAGTTCAATCCGAAAATAAGGCCTCACATCACACAAGAAATATTTGGCTTGAAAGGAAGGCTAGGTTCAGGGTGTGGAGTTCTATTCAGACTTACAAAGAGTGGTAGAAAGGGGTAAGAAAGCCTGAATATGTATATGTGATCCATGTACTTCATTTCGAATGTACAAGTGTGATAATTCAAATTCAGATTAGGGTTCTCACTTAGTAGAAAAGGATTCAATTCATGTTTGTTCAACTTAAGCCACGAAAATCAAAACAAATGATCTAAATAAGGTTAGAACTTAACTTCAAGTTTGCACAAGCATCAAAGAACTACTAACTAGGGTATTGAAATAAAGCATAAGTAAAACACCTTTTTAAGAAATTCTAACCCCCTATGCAAATGCAAACAACCTAAGTGACATGAGAAATTCTAGACTCAATCCTACATGTTTTAAGAAATATGAATGCAACTACATGAATCTTTGAAAAATTTTTAAAAATTTTACCAATTTTTCATGAACTAAGACTCAAGGATGTAAAAGGAAGATAAGATCAAAGAACACAAGATTAAATCACACAAGTACTCCCCCAAACTTGCTTGACACCGTCCCGGTGGCAAACTCGTCCGAAGGAGCAAACAAACACAATGCAAGAAACAAAGATGTGCGGTTATATACAATGGAGGAAGGTTGTTACCTCTTGTCTAGGCTCGGCTGGAACTTGAGGACGTTCTAGAGGAGCTAGAGATTGTTGCCTTTCCTTTGTTGCCTGGTTCTTGGAGGGAGTGGCGAGCTGGTTGAATGTTGTCTCCTTGGGTCTCGCGGATCACAACTCCTCCGGTTGAGAGTCTCCTCTTCTCGGGTTGTTGTATCTCCTGGCTTACAGCTGGCTTAGGCTGGCTTCCTTGGAGTTGTTTGACCTTCTTCCCCAGCTTCTTAAGCATCTTCCCTTGCCACTTGTTGATCTTCCGCTGCATCTCCACCACCGAGGCTAAGAACTTCTCGGTTTTGGTCCTTGGCTCAAAATCCAGCTTGGGAAGTGTGTAAACCTCGGGCATCTCATCCTCTGTTCCTGGAGACTCTGACCTTTGGCGCGGGGCAATGGCTGAAGCAGGCGGTCCTCCTAAAGGGGCAAAGCATTCTTCCTCCGTGGGTAAGAACTCGATGTTCCCAACGCCAAGCAGCTCGGTCTCGTCTTTGTTGGGGAGGATGCACACTCTCTTCTTGTCTTCCTCATCTATGAAGAGGTAAGCATAAAACCCTTCTGCTGGCGTGCGTCCCAAGCTATCAGTGTTTCTCATGTATGCTTCATCCATGAAAGCTCTGTTTGGGACGTGAGCAAAGTCATGGATGGGTACACCGGCTTGCACGAACAAAGGGGTAAGGAAACCGCCAATGTAGGAAGAGGTTGCCTTGCACCGTAAGGCATAAGCCTTGTACTTCACCAGAGAAGCCGCGAGCACACAGCCGTAATTCACTTCATCGCCGAGTTCATCTTCTATGGGCTCTTCATTCGCATCCAGATCAGACACCAAATGCTTCACGCCTTGGAAAAGGAAGCACTGCTACGTCTTCGTGACAGTAGGAGCAACAGACCTCCCACTGAATGTATTAGCTATCAGCTTCAAAGTATACCTCAGCACTGGACTCCTAACTCTCTTGATCTTGGCGGTGTTGGCTTTGTAGTCTTCATTGCTGATCAGGTCCCAAAACTCGTCGGCTTTCTTGAAGGCTGGGAACTCCACCTTGTGTGCATCAGCCTTGAGACCGTAGGCTTGGCATAGCTTGGGGATGGATAGTGTGTAAGCTTGGCGGCCAACCTTGAAATAGAGATGGCCTTGAGAAGGAACAGGTGCACTCGGATTCTCGTACCGGAACTCCAAAGTGGCTAGGAAATCTATCGTCACCTCGGGAATTATAGGGCAGTCCATCCGCGACAAGCACCTCAGACCAATGTTCTTGAGGAGTTGGTCGAAGTCTCCAAGGATCCCGAGCCTGGACAGACGCTCTCGATCAGCAAACTTTGTAGGTTCAAACCGGAGCCTCTCCAACCTCTTCTTATCCCTCTTCTCATCTTTGCTCCACCGGACCCTCTCTTGAACCACCACTTCTTGTGTTTCTCCTTCTTGCACTTGCTCCTCTCTTGTTCTCTTTGGTGCCATTGCTCCTGAAACAAATTTTTCTAGAGAATGATTAGCAAGAGGCGATTAAATGAGAATAAAAGGAGAGGAGAAGAAGATTTATTTAAACTACCCTAGAATTTTTGAGGATCAAATAAAAATAATAGCTAGATAAAAAGAAATCAAATCTTTGAGATACTGAAAATCAAGAATTTTTCCTATTACTTAGCTAATTTTAAAAATTCAAATCGGATCCTATATCCTAAAACAAGAACTTGCGATTTTTAAGGAGATTTTCTTGAAATAAAATCATTAAACCTTGAAGATACCTTTGCAAGAGTAGAGGATATCTTTGCTAAACTTTAAAAGCTTATAAATTCTCACTCTCTTTGTAAGAAAAACTCGAGCAAACAGAAATGAGAGGGTGAGGAATAAATTGAAACATTTAAAGAGTTTAACAAACCAAAACAATGGGTGGTCAAAGTGGTTTCTGACAAAAGTCTTGGTCAAGGGACATCTTTCATGGTCAAAGATGCTTGCCTTGACCAAGTTTTGAATTTAAAAATTGGAGGGAAAGGAGTAAAGGAGGGAAAGAAAATTGTTACCTCGGCATGAGATCGAGTCCTTTTGGTCAATCTAGGACTCGATCTCATGCCTAAAATGGCTTAGATCGAGAGGGTTACTCGATTTAAGATTCGATTCAAGATGAATCGAGCCCTGGATCGATTGGCTCTCTCGATCAATGAGATGTTGGCTCCTCGGCTAAGTCCCTCTGATCGAGCTATGTCCTCGATTTAGGGGTCGATTTGGCATATATCGAGTGGTGGATCGAGTCGAGTGATCGATCAGTTTTCAACAGATTTTTCCCGAGAGAAATTAGATCGATCGATCCGATTTGGATCGATCGATCCTTTTTCGTCAAGTTCGATCTTGTCACTCGTTCTCGTCTAGATCGACTGGCTCCTCTCGATTCACTGGCTCGATCTAGCAAAGATCGAGCCAGGATCAGTCGATCTAGCACTCGATCTCTAGCTTTATCTTAACCCCTATTGCCCCTTTTGGACCCCAAAGATAAGGTTTAGATTCCTTATACCTGTTCCTACACACTAAAAACATAAAAACATAAAACTGAAAGAGAAATGAAAGCAAAAATATGTACAAGATAAACATGGGAATGCCTCCCAAGTGCGCTTTCTTTAACATCTTTAGCTAGACCTTACTTGGTCTAGGCGGATGGTGGGTCTTGGAGAAGCACCGAGGTACTCTCCTTGTCAAAGCTGTCCGCCAGGTAGGGCTTCACTCTGTGTCCGTTGACGGTGAATGCACTACCACTTCTTCCCATCAGAGTAACAGCTCCATATGGCAAGACCTCTTGAATCACGAACGGTCTGCTCCACCTTGATTTCAGCTTACCCGGGAAGAGCTTCAGCCTCGAGTTGTACAGCAACACCAGTCCTCCTTCCTTAAGCTCCTTGGCAACCAATTTCTTGTCATGAGCCTCCTTAGTCCGCTCCTTGTAGATCTTGGAACTCTCGTAAGCATTCAACCTCAACTCGTCCAGTTCGTGTAGCTGAATAAGACGCCTTTCCTGAGCCGTCTTGAGATCAAAGTTCAGCCTCTTCACAGCCCATAATGCACGGTGTTCCAGCTCAACCGGGAGGTGACAACCCTTGCCATAGAGTAGAGTGAAAGGGGTTGTACCAATCGGCGTCTTAAAGGCAGTACGGTAGGCCCAAAGAGCATCGTCCAGCTTCACTGACCAGTCCTTCCTTGTTGCCCCAACGGTCTTCTCCAGAATAGCTTTGATCTTCCTGTTAGAGACTTCCACCTGACCGCTCGTTTGAGGATGATACGGTGTAGCCACCTTATGCTTAACCCCATACTTTCTCAAGAGGCTCTCAAAAACCTTGTTTACAAAGTGGCTTCCTCCATCACTTATAACAACCTTGGGTACCCCAAACCTTGGAAAGATGATACTTTTGAACAACTTGATCACAACCTTAGAGTCGTTTGTAGGGGAAGCAACAGCCTCAACCCATTTGGAGACATAATCCACAGCTACTAAGATGTACTTGTTGCCGTATGAAGAAGGAAAAGGCCCCATGAAGTCAATACCCCACGCATCGAACACGTCAACCTCGAAGATAGGAACTTGAGGCATTTCATTCCTCTTGGTAATGTTCCCTGCTCGCTGACATGCCTCACAGCTCTTCACAAACTCGTGTGCATCTTTGAAGATAGACGGCCACCAGAAACCCGCTTGCAACACTTTCGTGGCAGTTTTGAATGAAGCGAAGTGTCCTCCGTAGGAAGAGCCATGGCAATGATAGAGGATATCCCTGGCTTCTTCCTTTGTAACACATCTTCGGTACAAGCTGTCTACTCCTCTTTTGTATAGGTAAGGCTCATCCGAAAAGTAGTCACTAGCCTCCCTCAAAAACCTCTTCTTGTGATAGCTGTTGAGATGTGTTGGCTCCTCACCACATGCTAGGTAATTCACCACATCAGCATACCATGGTAGATCCTCCTCTTTAAAACTCAACACTTCCTCAAACCTTCCTTCTAGCTTCCCACAAACAGCAGTAGTAATCACCATAAGTTGTTCTTCTGGAAGAGAGTCGTCTAAAGGGAGAGACTTGTTGATCTTTAGCCTTGAGAGGTGGTCAGCGACTCCATTTTCTATCCCCTTCTTGTCTTTAATTTCCATGTCAAACTCCTGAAGTAAGAGAATCCATCTTAAGAGCCAAGGCTTAGTGTCTTTCTTTGAGTAGATGTATCGTAGAGCAGCATGATCCGTGTATACAATAGCCTTGGAGCCAACGAGATACGATCTGAACTTCTCAAAGGCAAAGACTACTGCAAGCAGCTCCTTCTCCGTAGTGGTGTATCGTGATTGCGTGTCATCCAAGGTCCTTGAAGCATAATAGATCACATGTAGCTTCTTGTCCTTCTTCTGACCAAGGACTGCTCCTACAGCATAGTCACTAGCATCACACATAATCTCAAAAGGGAGAGACCAGTCTGGTGCTTGGACTATAGGGGCTGACGTGAGGGCTTCCTTGATGGTCACGAAAGCCTTCAAACACTCCTCATCGAATACAAACTCAGCTTCCTTGCATAACAGCCGTGTAAGGGGGCGTGCAATCTTGGAGAAATCTTTGATGAAGCGCCTATAGAACCCTGCGTGTCCCAAGAAGCTTCTGATCCCTTTAACATTAACCGGTGGTTCCAAACCCATCATAACCTCAACCTTAGCCTGATCAACCTCAATAACCCTCTATAAAATCTTGTGACCGAGCACTATCCCTTCCTTGACCATGAAGTGGCATTTCTCCCAGTTCAGCACCAGGTTTGTTTCTTCACAACGTTTAAGTACCCTGCAAAGATTCAACAAACACGCAGGAAAGGACGCACCATACACAGAGAAGTCATCCATAAACACCTCTACCATCTCCTCTATAAGATCGGAGAAGATCGACATCATACACCGCTGAAAGGTAGCCGGTGCATTACACAATCCAAACGGCATCCTTCGATATGCAAAGGTACCGTAGGGACATGTAAAAGTCGTTTTCTCCTGATCGTTTGGGTGAATAGGTATTTGAAAGAAACCGCTATACCCATTGAGAAAACAGTAGTAAGGGTGATTTGCAAGTCTCTCAAGCATCTGATCAATAAAAGGCAAAGGGAAATGGTCCTTTCTAGTCGCAAGGTTAAGCTTTCTATAGTCAATACACATTCTATGACCAGTAATGGTCCTAGTAGGGATAAGTTCATCCTTTTCATTCCTTATGACTGTGATCCCTCCCTAATTAGGCACCACGTGTACAGGTGAAACCCACGTGCTGTCACTTATGGGATAGATCATGTCAGCCACTAAAAGCTTAAGGATTTCCTTCTTAACAACCTCTTTCAAGTTAGGATTCAAACGCCTTTGATGTTCTACAGAAGTGGCGTTCTCATTATCCAAGTGAATCCTATGAGTGCAAAGCATTGGTGAAAGACCTTTGATGTCACTTAAAGAGTACCCAATGGCCTTCCTATACTTTCTCAGCTCAGTTAAGAGCGAGTGCAACTCATCATCACTAAGGTTTTCATTTACTATCACGGGATAGGTGTCATTAGGTCCTAAGAAAGCATACCTTAGCCCTTTTGAGAGCTCCTTAAGGTCCACCTTTGGGGCTAACAGCTCACTCCAGTCATCCTCGTGGCTGTTGTTGTCGTTCTCCTCCTTGGAACTCTCCCTTGAACTCGAGGCATGGCCCTTCAGACTGCTTTCCTCTATCGCTATCCCTTTTGTGATCGAGTCCTCCGTTCGATTCTCCTCTCAATGTCGTCTAGATCGAGCCATTTCACTCGATTCACTTACTCGATTTGATATGGATCGAGTAAGGGATCGAGACGTTGAGTCGATCTCTTGATTGGACTCCAAAATGATCGGGAGGTCTTTCTCGATCGTCAACTCGATTGTTTCTTCTGATCGAGCATCATTCTCGATCTGTTGGTCGATTGTTGCACCGGATCGAGTTGGGTTCTCGATTGGCTTGTCGATCTGACTCCTGGATCGAGTGATAGCGTCGATCTCGGGGTCGATTTCTAGGCAACATCTTTCTTCATTCTTGATGATCCTCCTCGAATCTAGCAGATTCACGTACTCTTGGGTCCTCTGGTCCACATAGCCAAACTCTCCTGGCTCCTTAGTGAGTGCTAGCTTCAAATGGTCTTCTAGAGCTAGCTCTTCCAGCAACTCATCCGCCAAGGCATCCATCGTTTCGATATAGAAAGCTTGTCCTTCAATGGTTGGCTTCTTTAGAACCTTGTTGATGTCAAAGTCTAGCCTGATCTCTTTCCCCAAATGCAAGGCAATCTTCCCATTCTTCACGTCTATTATGGCTCCGGCGGTTGCGAGGAATGGTCTCCCTAAGATGAGTGGGTCTTTCGGCTCCTCATCCATCTCCAGCACTACAAAGTCTGTAGGTACATTCACACCACTGATTCGCACCGGTAAGTCTTCAAGCAGCCCTACCGGTAATCTCACGCTCCTATCAGCCAGCACCAATGAGATCCGACATTCCTTAAATCGAGTGAAACCAAGCTTCTTAGCCACAGAGTGAGGCATCAAGTTTATGCTAGCTCCGAGATCACACAAGCAACTCTTGAACTCTAGAGGACCTAAAGCACAAGGTATGGTGAAGCTTCCTGGATCTCCTCGCTTCTTAGGCACTATCTCCTTATGAATAACCGCGCTACACTCTTCGCTTAGTACAAGCACCTCTTTGCTTTCTTTGTTCTTCTTCACAAGGGTGTCCTTGAAAAACTTGGCGCACTTGGGCATCATAGCGAGACAGTCTACAAGAGGCAACTTTATCTCCACGTCTCTCAAGTGTTTCTCAAACAGGATCCGGTGCTTCTCTATTAACTGCTTTTTGAAACGACCCGGGAATGGCAACTTCGGTACGTAAGGTGGGGGCACGTAGTCATCCTTCTCCTTGGTGGTTTTCTCAGCCTTTTTCTCAATGAATGCCTTGTCACCTCTTCTCGGTCCTTGGATCCATACGTTGTCAAAGTTTATCTCCTCATTATCAGCTGAAATTTTACCCTCCCCCTCTTGAATTACAACGTCCTCGTTGTTCTTTGTAGAGACCGGAGGCTCAAGCTCTTTGCCACTTCGTAACGTAATACATTGGCATACTCCTTGGGGTTTTGCTCACACTTTCCCGGGAGGCTGTTCTGTCCACTCGTGCTTGCCTTGCCCTTCTCCAGCTGCTTTATCTTGTTGTTGAGGTTTGTGATTTGAGTGGAGAAGTCGGTTAAGGATGAATCTAGCCGAGTGTTCATTTCAGCGAACTTCTGATTTGTAGAAGCTTGCCCTTGTATTAGCTGTTGGAACATTGCTTGAACCGGATCAACTTGTTGTTGCATCGGTTGTTGTTGCTGTTGAGGTGCAAAGCCCGGAGGGTAGTTGGGAGTATAACCCTTGTTTTGTTGTTGTTGCCCTTGGAAGTTGCCTTGCCCTTGACCGTGGAATCCACTACTCGGTTGAAAACCTTTGTTGTAAGGGATGAAAGGCTTAGCTTGTTGAGCAGGGTACACTTGATCTTTAGGGTTGGCTACATTGGTGTTTCGGTAAGAGAGGTTGTTGTTCTGGTAGCCTTGGTTGTAGCCTTGAGACTTGTAGTTGTTTTGTCCAGCCACCTAATTTGCTTCTTCTTGGCTTAGCTCTAACTCCTCTTGGTTTTCATCAGCTTCACCGACGAAGTGAACATGCTTCTGATTAGCTAAGACCAACTTGTCAATCTTCTCATGCAACGATTTGAGCTCCTTCTTGTGAGACTCTAATTCTGATCCCCTCGGTGCTCGGTCATAATCCTCGGCATAGTTTCCATCATTCAACGCCAGGTTCTCTATCAGCTCCATACCCTCTTCTACTTCTTGACCGAGGAAGTTCCCTTTGCTAGCTGTATCAAGCAACAACCGGATCTTTGGTGAAGCTCCACGGTATATGGTACTGAGTAGAGTCTCCTCACTGAACCCGTGATGAGGGCATTGGATCGTGTAATCTTTGAAACGCTCCATAGCCTCATTGAATGTCTCGTTGTTCCGTTGAGTGAAACCGCTGATTTCGCTTCTCAACCGAGCAGTCCTGGTGCTTGGGAAGAACTTTGAGAGGAAAGCCTTCTTACATTCAGCCCATGATGTGATGGTGCCTTGTGGGAGGGTCTTCTCCCAGTGTCTAGCTTTGTCTCCGAGTGAAAAGGGGAAGAGACGCAACTTGAAGACATCTTCTGATATACCGTTGATCTTAATCATTCCACACACTTGCTCGAAATTGTCCAAGTGCTCCAAGGGGTTTTCCATTGCTAAGCCGTGGAACTTGTTGTTTTGCACCATGGATATGAACACCGGCTTTATCTCAAAGTTATTGTTTTGTACCGGAGAAGGAGTGATCCCAAACCTATTGTGGTGGGTATTGGGAGCATCTCCGGCTCCTATGATCCTCGGAGGTCTAGCCGCGTGTTGGGGGTTTCCATTACCCCGTCCTGCTGGAGGTGGTCCTTCTGGATGCTCGTGTGCAGCCATGTCTTCAAAGTTAACCAGACCTTGCTGAACAATCTCCTCAAAGGCTCTTGTTTGATCTCTGACTCTTCTTTGCCGTGAGTGACCAAGCTGATGAATGTTGTCTAAGGGTTGTAGAAGATTGTTGTCTCCCCTTGAACGAAGATTCATGTACCTGAAAACACACGGTTTAGAGTAGTAGGATTAGTAACTTGAAAAAGGTAAAGACTTAGTCTTTGCGAAGACCCAAATCTCTATGTTCGCTAAGCAACCTAGAATGGCAACGGCGCCATTTGATAAACGATTTCTCACGGTCTAATGCAGCAGAGAGGCTATCAAAACTCTAATGCAAGCAATGTTGTAGTAAGGCAAGCAGGAGAGTGTCAATCCACTTCTAGATGATAGAGAATCCACAGAGAATGCAAGGTCTAAGACAAATCTAAGCAAGTGAGACAGTTTATGAGAAATAATCTAAAAACTAAATGCAGCAACCTAAACAGAGTGAAACCTATTTTAAAATTACTAGAAAGGAAGCAGTTACCACGAGGAACAAACAGATAAATTAAAGGGAGGAGCTTCGAATTGTTAAAATTCGACTAGTGGATCGACCACAAGATCGACCACGAGATCGAGCAGAAACGATCGATCTCGTCTAAAACCGTAAGAACAATGAATCTAAAGACCAGGATGCTATCAGGTAACCAGCTAAAGATGATATGAGACGTAAATATGCTAGAAGAGAGGGCTTTAGGGTTGAGATTCATATAAGGGGTTTCAAAGATCGATCTTGGGTTTGAAACTTTAGATCGACTCACTTGGTGAGGATCTCTAAGCCTCGAAAACGAAACAAGATCTATCCGTGGCTTTTGGTATAGATCACTCTTTCATCCTCTCCTCCAAACCCATGGCTTTTGGTGGAAAGAGAGGTTGAAAGGCAAGGAAAACAGATTTCGAACAATGGCTTAACTAGTCCCCCAAACTTCCATGGCTTTTGGGAAGGGGTAACTAGTCTCTAAGGTGAGATCTTCCGAGGCCCCTGGATCCTGTCAAGGTAAGGGACCTCTCGGATCTTGAAGCTCTTGGCGTGAGAGTCCTCAAGCATTAAGCTTTCAACACCTTAGAAGAGATAGCCTTAAAAACGTTTAGAAAACAAACCAAGATCGAACCTTTTCTACCCCTTCATCCTCTCAACCCCTAACCCAAAGTAAACTACTCACTACACATAAAGTAAATCAAGCAAGGTAGAAGAAATGAAACGATAAACATGAAACAACGACTAGATTAAAGGATAAGGTTTGAGAATACAAAAGCTTGAAAAGAAAAACTGGTTCAACAATGGTGTTCTTCTGAGAAAACGAGAGAGAAAACTTAAAAGAAAAGGTTAGAAATCTAAAAGTTGTCCAAAAAGCATTCGCCGCCATGCCTAAAATGCCAAAACAGTCCAATGGTCCCCCCTTCGCTAACAGCCAAAAACGGTTGAAAGGACAGAGATCGACCATTGGATCGAGTTGTTCTCTCGATCATATCCGGCCATCGTGTCTTAGGCTCGATCCGGGTCTCGATCTTCTTCGGTGAATCGAGTGTTGCATCCGATCTCGGTATCGATCTTCGGGAGGATCGAGTGGTGTACTCGATCCGGCTCTCGCTCTGCATGGCGTCATTTACGTCCGTACCGATACATCGATTGCTTCACTCGTTCTCCGTCTCGATCATTATCCTTGGATCGCCTAGTTGGCTCGATCTTCTGGTCGATCAACTCCTAGATCGACCGGCCATGCTCGATCTGCTCCTCGATCACTGGTCCTTAGTACACTCCCGAGCTTCCATGAACTGCTACATCGGCCTCCACGCCTCCACGAACCTCCGTGTCTCCAAAGCGACCAGAAACAACCTGGAATGGATGCAACATACAGAGAAAATGCATATGCTGATGCAAGAATGCTCTAGGACCCTAAGTGATGCAATCTAGCCTAAA
Source organism: Thlaspi arvense (assembly GCA_911865555.2). Classification (NCBI taxonomy): domain Eukaryota; kingdom Viridiplantae; phylum Streptophyta; class Magnoliopsida; order Brassicales; family Brassicaceae; genus Thlaspi; species Thlaspi arvense. The sequence goes on from OU466860.2 coordinate 23,259,739, forward strand.
ACATGATACAAATGCATGAAAAACTACCTAATAAGTATGCAAAATGTATGCAATATGCAATGATATCAGCTATGTGAATGGCCAGCCATTTATGCAAAACAGGGGGTTCAACCAGAACTACAGAAACCATCCAAACTTGTCCTACAGGAGCACAAATGTCGAAAATCCACATGATCAAGTCTACCCTCAGCAGATGGTCAACCAGGCGCCTCAGTTCCAAGGAAAGGCATATATGCCAAATGCTGGCGCCAATGGTACTTCCCAAGGGTTTTCAGGACAGACATGAATGCAGAACCAAGGATTGCAGAAGAACTTCTATCAAGGTTTTCAAGGAAATCAAGGCTTCATGCAAAATCAGGGTCAGAACAGATTTCAGATTTGATTTCAGCAGAAACAACCATTCAACACTTTTCAGTCTACAACACCAGCGTCCTTCCAAGCCTCTACAAGCTGTACAGGAGGTTCTCAGGATGAACTCAAGACTCTTATGCAACAACTCTTGGTCAATCAGCAGAAATCTTCCCATGAGATCAATACCAAGGTTGACAACATGTACAATGACCTGAATGGCAAGTATGAAGCTTTGAACACTCATGTGAAGAAGCTAGACACTCAGGTAGCTCAAACTGCTGAGGCAATCAAGAGACCACACGGTTTTCTTCCAGGGAAAGGTGAACAAAATCCAAAAGAGTTTGTGAATGCCATTTCACTCAGGAGTGGAAAGGTACTAGGACCTGTGTCCCAAAGAGGAGATGTGGCTGATGTTGTGACTGATCCAGAAGGGAGAATGACAACAGAACCTGAGGAGGACAAGAACACCACAGATGGACACACTGAAGTAGAGAAAGACCTGCTGCCACCAGCCAGAGTCTATGTCCCAAAGGTTCCTTACCCTACTCCTCTAAAGAAGTCTAGCAAGAACCTGGAGGAGGCAAAATGCAGGGAGATAGTAAATGATCTGGTTGTGAAGCTTCCTCTAGCTGATGCAATCCAGATGATGCCTGCAATGAAGAGATACATGAAAAGCCTAGTAACAAGCAAGATGACTGGAGAGGAAGACTTTATCAAAGTAACAAAAGATTGCAGTGCTGTTTTCCAAAACAAAATGCCTAAGAAGTTAGATGATCCTGGGCGTTTTGTTCTCTCAGTGCAGATTGGAGCAATGACTTTTGCTTGTTCTTTATGTGATCTGGGCTCAAGTGTCAACTTGATGCCATATTCAGTGGCTAAAAGACTTGAATTCACAAAGTTTAAGCCAACAAAGATCTCCTTGGTTTTTGCTGATAGATCTGTAAAGCTGCCAGTTGGAATCCTTGAAGATCTGCATGTGAAGGTTGGCAATGCATATGTACCTGCAGATTTCCTGGTACTTGAGCTAGATGAAGAACCAAAGGACCCTCTCATCCTAGGGAGACCCTTTCTATGCACTGCTGGAGCCATAATCGATGTCAGAAGTGGGAGGATAGACCTTCATCTTGGAGACATCATCCTGAAGTTTGAGATGGATAGAATGCTGAAGAAACCTATGCTTGGTGGGCAAACCTCCTCAGTGGATGACTCTCTAGAAATTTCAGAAGATGCTGCTGTAGAACTTATGGTACAAGACCCATTGGAGATTGCCTTAACACAAGTTGCAAGTGAACATGGATTTTTGAACCAAGAGGCAGCTGAATATGCAAGAATGATGGACTCCAGCAGAACCATAGAGAAAATGGTCGCCCACCTCAGTCTTGATGGAGCTGAATGTGCACATCCAGCAAGGACCCAACCAGAACCACAAGCATCCACGTGGAGTGAGCTGAAAGCTCCAATAGTTGATCTCAAAACAGTTCCTGAGGGGCTAAGGTACGCCTTTCTTGGTCCTAACTCCACTTATTCTGTCATTATCAATGCTAAACTGAACAATGCTGAAACTGCTTTGCTTTTGTGTGAACTTAGAAAGTATCGCAGAGCCATAGGTTATTCATTAGATGACATCACATGAATTTCACCTGATCTTTGCATGCATAGGATACATCTAGAAGATGAATCAATGACTTCTATAGAACATCAGAAGAGGTTAAACCCAAATCTAAAAGATGTTGTTAAGAAGGAGATAATGAAACTTCTAGAAGCAGGAGTGATCTATGCTATTTCTGACAGTAGTTGGGTTAGTCCTGTCCATGTAGTGCCAAAGAAAGGTGGTGTGACAGTTGTTAAGAATGATAAAAATGAGTTGATTCCAACTAGAACTGTTACAGGGCATATGATGTGCATAGATTATCGAAAGTTGAATGGTGCAACTCGTAAAGATCATTTCTCTCTGCCATTCATTGATCGGATGCTTGAGAGATTGGCTAACCATCCTTACTACTGTTTTCTAGATGGTTATTCTGGTTTCTTTCAGATTCCCATACACCCAGATGATCAGGAGAAAACCACATTCACTTGTCCTTATGGCACTTTTGCTTATCGCAGAATGCCTTTTGGCTTGTGCAATGCCCCAGCCACCTTCCAGCGCTGTATGATGTTAATTTTCACTGACTATATTGAGGACATAATGGAGGTTTTCATGGATGATTTTTCAGTCTATGGATCCTCCTCTGTTTGTCTTTCTAATCTATGCAGGGTACTTCAGCACTGTGAGGAAAAACATCTTGTGCTGAACTGGGAGAAGTGTCACTTCATGGTGAGAGATGGGATTGTTTTGGGACACAAGATTTCAGAGCAAGGCATTGAAGTGGACAAAGCGAAAGTTGAAGTAATGATGAGCCTGCAACCACCAACTTCTGTCAAAGGGATCAGAAGCTTTCTTGGGCATGATGGGTTCTATAGAAGGTTCATCAAGGATTTTTCTGTGATAGCTCGCCCTCTAACTCAACTGCTATGCAAGGATGTGAAATTCCACTTTGACAATGACTGCCTTGAGGCCTTCCACACAATCAAAGGAGCACTTGTCAGCACACCAATTGTTCAGCCTCCAGACTGGGAGTTGCCCTTTGAAGTAATGACAGATGCCAGTGACTATGCAGTAGGAGCTGTCTTAGGACAGAGGAAAGACAAGAAGCTTCATGTCATTTACTATGCTAGCAGAACCCTGAATGATGCACAATGCAAGTATGCCACAACTGAGAAAGAACTTCTTGCTATAGTGTTTGCTTTTGACAAGTTCAGACAATATCTTGTGGGGTCTAAGGTGATTGTGCATACTGATCATGCTGCTTTGAGATACTTACTGACAAAGAAAGATGCCAAGCCTATGCTACTGAGATGGATACTTTTGTTGCAAGAGTTTGATCTTGAGATCAGGGACAAGAAAGGAGTTGAAAATGGGGTTGCACATCATCTTTCTAGGATGCATGTAGAGGAATCAGTTCCCCTGGATGATAACTTTCCTGAAGAGCACGTGTATGCCATCAGCCTTGGGGACGTGGCTGCTGTTCATACACCACCTTGCACCACAACACACTCCACAATGCCTTGGTTTGGAGACATTGCAAACTACCTGGCTGCAGAGAAAGAACCCGCCGGTTTTGTTGGGTACAAGAAGAAGAAGTTCTTAAGAGACATCAGACACTACTTTTGGGATGAGCCTTTCTTATACAAACAATGTGCTGATGGCGTTTTCAGGAGATGCATACCAGAAGAGGAGGTTCCAGGCATTCTGTTTCATTGTCATGGTTCCAGTTATGCAGGACACGTTGCTACCTTCAAGACTGTCTCCAAGGCTTTGCAAGCTGGTTTCTGGTGGCCAACAATGTTCAAAGATGCACATGCCTTTGTCTCTAAGTGTGATTCATGCCAAAGACAAGGCAATATCAGCAAAAAGAATGAGATGCCTCAGAACTTCATCTTGGAAGTGGAAGTGTTTGATGTGTGGGACATTGATTTCATGGGACCATTTCCATCCTCTTATGGGAATAAGTTCATTTTGGTTGAAGTAGACTATGTGTCTAAATGGGTTGAAGTATTGGCCAGTCCAACTAACGATGCAAAAGTGGTCTTGAAGATGTTCAAATCAGTGATTTTTCCAAGGTTTGGAATTCCTAGAGTTGTGATCAGTGATGGTGGTTCTCATTTCATCAACAAAGTCTTTGAGAGTTTGCTGAAGAAACATAGAGTCAAGCACAAGGTGGCCACGCCATACCACCCCCAAACAAGTAGCCATGTCGAAATTTCTAACAGGGGGATCAAAAGCATTTTGCAGAAGACTGTGAACACAACTAGGAAGGATTGGTTTGTCATGTTGGATGATGCTCTTTGGACATATAAGACTGCTTATAAGACACCTTTAGGCACGACCCCATTCCACCTCATCTATGGGAAATCATGTCATCTTCCAGTGGAGTTAGAGTACAAACCAACATGGGCTGTCAAGCTGTTGAACTTTGACATCAAGCCTGCCTTTGCAAGAAGGCTGATACAACTGAATGAACTGGATGAGATCAGACACATGGCTTATGAGAACTCTAGGATCTACAAAGAGAGAACTAAAGCCTACCATGGTAAGATGATCATTCCAAGGAGCTTTGCTGCAAATGACCAAGTCTTTCTTTTCAATTTCCGCCTAAAGCTGTTTCCTAGGAAGTTGAGATCAAGATGGTCAGGCCCTTTCACAATTAAGGAAGTGCGCCCTTATGGAGCCATTGTGCTTTTGGACCCACAGGGAAAAGAGTTTGTGATCAATGGTCAGCGACTCAAGCCATATCTTGCTGATACTGAAATCACTGAAGGGGAAACAATTTCCCTATGTGATGCACTTCCAGCCTAAAAGGCAACCAAAGTCAAGTTCGGGACTTAAAACAAGCGCTTGGTGGGAGGCAACCCATTGGTAAGTGTATATATTTCGGTCCATACTTTTTTTTCTCTAACATTAGTTTTAGTTTTCATGTGTCAAAAAAAAAAAAAAAAAAAAAAAAACAGATCGACCGAGCCATAAAGGGATCGATCGATCCCTCCGGACGAAGTTTCGCCCGAGAGACATTAGATCGATCGGTCTTGAACTGGACCGATCGATCGGGAAGCTGGAAATTCACCCGAGAGTATTTAGATCGATCGGTCTGTATCAGATCGATCGATCCAATGAAGGCAGAACGACCCGTGAGGATTTAGATCGATCGATCCGTATTCGGATCGATCGATCCGTGGCCCAGGTAAGCCCACAATCCCCGTTTTTGATCAATTGTTGGTTTTCTTTGGTTTAGTTTTACTTAAACCAAACCGAGAAAACAAGTTTTAAAACATAAAAACATATCATTTTCGATCAAAAACCTGATTTTTCTCTCTTCTCCTCTCCCCCTCGAGTGTTCTTGGTGATTTTGGGAAGAATTCTCAAAAATCCATAACTTCTTCGATTCTTAACGGATTTCGGTGATTTTTGGGTCCATTCTGCTCGGTTTTTCATCCTCTATCTGTTTATCTAATCGTCTCACTCGATATGCAAAGGTATGACACTCTTTCACCACTTTTTCAATTCGTCCTAAATTGTTGGAGGTTCGAATTTTCGGCTTCTTGAGAGGTTTTGACTGAAATCGTGGCTTACTATAGTGTTTTAGGATTGAACCCGACCTTTTCCATGTCTTAATTTGCTATTTTTGGTGATTTGACTTGAGCTTGAAAATTTTCATGGTGAATAGTGCGAAATTGAGTTTATTTTCCGGGACTGATCTGAAAATTTGTTGCTTGATACTGTTACTGGATTGTTTATGCTTCATTGCCTCATTTGGTTATTGATTGTGTCAACCATTGTTCCAGTTTATCAAGTTCCTGGAAATATTGCCTCTTTCTTTGAGAAATCTTGGATGAATGTGGTATGTCGTTTGTTTTTGCAGACAATGGTGAGGGCAAATGATTCCGCTGGATCCAGCAGGTAGCAGCCAACACGAGGCTCGAAGGCACAGCAGCAACAAAAAGGCAAATCTGTTGCCGCCTCCTCAGCCCGCGCTACAGAACCAAATGAGGAAGAAGAAGTGTATTTCAGCACAGCTCCCTGGCCTCGCCCTGACGGCAGGCCTTTCGTGTTGTCCAGGCTTCCGAACAACGTCACAGTGGCTCAAATCAAGAAGTCACATTGCTACGTGAACCGCGGGCGAGGTTACCCGTGGAAGGATTACAATAGCGCCTTCTACAATGGGCTGCTGAGGGTTAGTCTTGTACCCACTCGGATTGTGGATGCTAGGACTCTGTGTAGGATGGGGATCAAAGAGGATGTTTATGAGATGCTCGAGCAGATGGGCATGGTACGGATTGCATATGACCACTACCCCCTCTACCTAGAGCTAGTCTGTCAATTCCTTGCTTTCGCGGAGCTCTATTTCACGGATCCCTTGCACCCTGTTGCTAGTGAGGGAGTTCTGACATACCTTCTGCGAGGTGCTCACTATGAGATCCCCATTCCTGCCTTATGTGAGCTGTTTGGATTTGATTCTAGTCAGGAGATATGCAGAGTCCCGACTGACTTTACACAGATCACTGAGTGGTGGCCAGTGATTGGGACAGGCCCTTTTGAGTCTCGAGAGGCCAAGCTGATGTTGATCAGGAACCCTGTGGTTCGAGTGGTTGCTAAGATCTTAGGCAACATCATGTTTGGCAAGGAGGAGCCAAGTGCTTTGAGGAAAGATGAGCTGTTGATGCTACATTACGGGTTGCCCTCCTTTGCCAGCAGCATTTATAGCCTACCACCACCACCGGTTCTTCGCACGAACCTTGGATACTTATTTGCTCATGTCCTCGTCGGGAAGAAGTTCAGAGGCCTTACCACTTCCACATCCTGGACTGAGGCGATTGGTAGCCTTTTGACTCTCATTTTCAGGTACCATGATATTGATCTTACTTCCACAGAGAGGATTAATACACCCCGGCTCCTCAATGAGGAGCATTTCAGAGCCAGCGGGATCCTCATGCCAGGCTACAAGTATCAGTTTCAGGACAGGGATGGTCGGAAGTTGTACTGCCAGCTTCCTAACAACGACATCACCACTCTTTCTTCGCGGGCCAACTTGGAGTTCTTACCTGATGCTGTCCACTTATGCCCGAACCCGACCATGGCTTCAGTTTCTAGACGCAGAGGTAGCTCATCTCGTTCTAGCGCCCACCCACCGGACTATGAGGATGGTCCTACACCAGACACATTCCCTCATGACCCTTTTGCTGCATTTGCAGCCCGTCAGTCCATGGAGTCTCTCCTCCCTCCTTATGCTGGTCAGTATGACCTTCTTCCCCTTGCTCCGGATGTTTCAGAGGCAGACCGATGGGCTTGGATGGTTGATTCTCAGCGAAAGAACAACTCCATGATGCAGAGGATTTGGGGAGCTTTGGTGAAGCTCAGCTGTCCACGATCACCCTCTTGTTTCAGGGCTACAGAGACTAGAGATGACACAGCTGCTGGGGAGCCAGATATGGATGCTGATGACAAGGAGCCAGATTCCGAGGATGTTCCCCCCCTCAGGCGCAGACGCAGACGTGCTCCCGGACAGACCCAGAGTGCTACTTCAGAGAGCGACCATTGAGAGTAGTATCATTTCCCTTGTTTTATATCATTTTACCTTTCATGTACTTTTTGCTTTTGTCATACTCTTCTTCTGATTTATTTTCAAAACCGAGACGGTTTGAAGTAAGTCTGGGGGAGAGTATTCGTTGGTATTAATGCTCGTTGCTCTGGTTTGTTTTCTCTAGAGTCAGTCCAAGATGTTTTATTGAGTCAAAACTATGTTTGAATGTCATGGATTTTTCTTTAACTAACCGCTCTACATTGACACTTGAAGGACCATTGCTACAACAGCTAACCGCAGATTCTGTTAAGTAGAACACTAAAAGTGGATCAATATAACAGAGAAAGTTCACGTTCCTGGAGAGTCTGAAGGATCCAACATTGACTCCGCCCTAATGAATTTCGAAATTCTCTTCTTGAGGGTTGGCATGCATTGAAATTGATTCCTCTTTCAGCACTAATGAAGATTAGTTTGGTACAATCTCTTTGATCTCTCCTTGTAAAAAAAAAAAAAAAAAAGAATGACTAAGTCTAAGAATGGTGTACTCACGAACCCGTCTCCTAACAAGGAACACAAGTAGTGAGCACTCTTAAACCTGTCTCCTCACAAGGAACACAAGTAAAGAGCAGCACCATTTCTTGGGCTACAAAATAAAAGAAAGTCGAAAAAGGAAAAAATGAGATGATGCCCTCAAGTAGGGAGAATCGATTAAGGGGAGAGAAAATAGGAGATTTGTACTGGAGACTGTCTGATTTGGAGCTTGGAAGGGAAATAATCTGTAAGTTCTTTGATCGATATTCCCTCGACTGAGACAGCACAAAAATAACTTGAAGGGGTCAACAATGGAGAGCTCAGATTTCTCTAAGGAATGCTGAATGCATCTGGGTTGATTGCTAGACTTGCGGTATGTATACTGACACATTATCTAAAGTTAGCTCTGTAGCATGTGGGTTCAAGGGTGATGATAAAAAAGGTGGGGTTTGAGAGAATTCATGACTTCTATGTTTTCAAACCTCTTTTCCTCACTCAGTATTTGCTTGAGGACAAGCAAAATGCTAAGTCTGGGGGAGTTGATGTATTATGATTTTATTGATTTCTAACTGGTTTTCAAAGGTCTTTATCGAGTCTTTTTAGTGTTTTTAGAGTCTTTGCAGGTCAAAACATGTTTGGATGGATTCCAAGGCAAGGCAAATGAAGAAATGAAGAAAAGGAGCAAATTCAGTCTTTTCCGGAGTGCAGATTGATCGGTCCTATATTGGATCGATCGATCCAAAGGAAGCGAGGAGACAAGGTTTTGCCCGAGAGATTTTAGATCGATCGATCCAGGAGGGATCGATCGATCCACAAGTCGAAGATTTCCCCGTGGGATTTTAGATCGATCGATCCTACACCAGAACGATCGATCCGCTTGGACGAAGTTTTCCCGAGACATTTTAGATCGATCGATCCAGGAGGGACCGATCGATCCGATGAATCCAAGTTTTTCCCGTGAGTAATCAGATCGATCGGTCCACTTTGGACTGATCGAATCCGATGTCTTAGCCACCCGGTTTGGTCGCACAGAAAAATAAGGAAATTTCGGTTTTGCCTATTTCGACTTGGTTTTCCATAATTTTTCATCTAGCTCGTGTCTAGACCTATAAGGACTTATTTTTCAGCCATTGTTTAGCCTACCTTTATTTTTCTATTCAGACTTAGAGCTTTTGGCAATTTGTGAGTTTTGGGGAGACGATCTTTGTACTCTGCATCTCTGAGTAGATTTCTGAACCCCAGTTGATTTCTATTTTATTATTTATTAATTTCTCTTCGTATCTTTGCTTTTCTTCTTCACCCATGTCTGAGTAATCTACCAGTTAGGTTTAGGGTTTCAATGGGATTATGAATTATTGAATCAGACATAGATAAGGTTATTTTAATTGTTGTCTTCATTTATAGTTGATCTTATTGCTGAAACTTGATTAGCTACCATGTTTCTGATTCTAGGTTGTTTAGCACACCAAAAGTTTTTGTTTAAAAGCCTGAAAAAACATAGATGAGCAGACTGTCCTTAACCAATGAAAGCTGATGTTAAGGCAATCTGTGAACGAATCGAACTTGATCGCTAATGCCTGTTTACAATTCTAAGTTCAAACGACAGTTTAGAATCTTAGGTTGTTAGATAGAGTCTCTGATACCACGACAGTGGATTAGCTATACATTCATGTTTGAGTTCAAGACTGTGCTTATCTGCTCCCTGAATAATTGTCTGGTTCATGATATCTGATCCCTGCGAATTACCCTTTACCTAACGCCTGTTTTTAATTTATCTTTTATTGAATTTGATTGCCATTTTCGTTTTGCATTACATTCAACAGTCATCACATTGTCTTAGCTCCACTTCATTCATTAAGAATCATAGCCAGTAACCTTGGTCTTTGTGGATTCGATCCCATATATATTACTGCGATTGTCTGTGCACTTGCAGTCTTTTATTTGGGTAAAACCTGAGTGTATCATCAGGATACACACCCTCTTCTCATTCTCCGTATCAATGAACAGATACGCAAAGAAGCCCTCAGCTGGCGTGCGTCCCAAGCTGTCCGTGTTCCTTAGGTATATCTCGTCCATGAAAGCTCTATCTGGAACAGGAGTGAAGTCTTGAAGCGGTACACCAGCTTGCACGAACAAGGGTGTGAGGATGCCTCCAATAAGCGACGAGGTTGCCTTGCATCTCAAGGCATATGCCTTGTATTTCACCAGTGAAGCAGCTAGGATACATCCCTAGTTCACGTCGTCTCCTAATTGATCTTCGAATGGCTCATCATTCTCATCCGGGTCACACACGAGATGCTTAATGCCCTGGAACAAGAAGCAAAGCTCCGTCTTGGTTACTGTGGGAGCTACTGACCGTCCACTGAAGGTGTTGGCGATCAGCTTCAACGTGTAACGCAGTACTGGACTCCTCACTCTCTTGATCTTTGCAGTATTCGCCTTGTAGTCATCGTCGGCTATAATGTCTCACAGATCGTTTGCTTGAGTGAAAGAGGGGAACTAAACCTTCGTGGCGGCAGCATCGAGGCCATAGGCTTGACAAAGCTCGGGGATTGAGAGACAAAGGGCTTGACGTTTGATCTTGAAAGAGAGGCGGCCTTGAGAAGGAGTTGGGACGCTAGGGTACTCGTACGCAAACTCCAAAGTGGCAAGGATGTCGATTGTCACTTCGGGTAAGGTTGGGCAATCCATCCGTGAAAAACACCTGAGCCCTATCCTCTGGAGGAGTTGATCAAAATCCCCCAAAATCCCCATCTTTGGCAGCAAACCTCTGTCTGCGAACTTTGTTGGTTCGAACTTCAGCCTTTCAAGTCGCTTCTTGTCTCCTTTCTCCTCTTTAGACCATCTGACCCTTTCTTGAACAGCCACTTCTTGATCTTCTCCCTCTTGTGCGGTCTCTTCTATCGTTCTTTTGGGAGCCATGGTGCCTGAAACAAGATTCTCAAGCAAGAGAATTAGCAAATCGGCGAATATCGAGAGAAAGAGTAGGCAAGAAAGAAAAAGATTTAACCAATGCCCTAGATTTTTGGGAAATTCATAAAAATTCTAGCAAGAAAATAGAGGAGAAAATCTAGAGATAAGAGCAAATCTAGAATTTTTCCTAATATCTAGCTAGTTTTAAAAATTCGCTTAAATTTCCTAACATCTAGCTCTCAAGCAAATAATAAAAAGGAAAATTTCCAAAAAAATTTGAACAATGATTCGGAAATACCTTAGCAAGCGTGAAAACAGATGTTGTTGATCTTTTAAACAATAAAAACAGCACTCTCTTTTGTTTTAAAAACTCGAAACACAAAGTATGAGAGAGTGTGTTCTAGATGAAAATATAAAGACTAACAAAAATACAAAACTATGGGTTGGTAAGTGGTTTTCTGACAAAAACTGTAGTTAAGGCACATCTTTCATGGTCAAAGATGCTTGCCTTGACCACTTTTTAAATTTAAAAACTGGAGGGAAAGTAGAAAAGGGGGAAAAGAAATTGTTACCTCGGCACGAGATCGAGTCCATTTGGTCGATCTAGGACTCGATCTCATGCCCATAATGGACAGGATCGAGTGGATTGCTTGATTTATGACTCGATTCGAATTGGATCAAGCTTTGGATCGTGTATACCCCTCGTTCCTTGATTTTTGCCATGTTGGCTAAGTCCTCTTGATCGAGCCACATCATCGATTCAGGGGTCGATTTTAGCTTAGATCGAGAGACAGATAGAGTAGACTACTCAATCTATTTTCGAGGATCAAGTGTCTCGGCCGATCTACACCTCGTTCGCTTTTCAAGCTGAATGCATTGGCGGGTTGTCCTCTCATGATCGACCGTTCCACTCGATGTTCTACTCGATCTCGTATAGATCGACGGACTCCTCTCGATTCGCTGGCTCGATCTAGCAAAGATTGAGTCAGGATGAGTTGATCTAGCACTAGATCTCTAGCCTATATTCGACACTCCTTACTCCGTTTGGATTCAAGATCATGGCCTGCAATCCCTTATACCTTTTCCTACACACTCAGAAGATAAAAACATGAAACTGAAAGAGTAAGAAAGCAAAAATATATACAAGATAGACATGGGAATGCCTCCCAAGTGTGCTTTCTTTAACGTCTTTAGCTAGACTTTACTTGGTTTAGGCAGATGGTGGGTCTTGGAGAAGCATTGAAGTGCTCTCCTTGTTGAATGCACTGACCATGTATGGCTTCACTCTGTGTCCGTTGACTGTGAATGCATTCCCACTCTTGCCTACCAACGTAACAGCTCCATAAGGCAATACCTCTTTGATCTCAAACGGTCCGCATCACCTTGACTTCAGCTTTCCTGGAAAGAGCTTCAGCCTTGAGTTGTAGAGCAATACCAAACTGCCTTCCTTAAGCTCTTTGTAAACCAAGTTCTTATCATAAACAGCCTTAGTCCGTTCCTCGTAGATCTTAGCACTGTCGTATGCATCCAGCCGTAGCTCATCAAGCTCATGTAATTGAATCAAGCGCTTCTCCTGGGCTGACTTAAGGTTGTAGTTGAGCTGCTTCACTGGACACAGTGCCCTATGCTCCAACTCAACGGGAAGATGACAAGGCATGCCGTATAGGAGAGTGAAAGGAGTAGTACCAATGGGCGTCTTGAAAGCGGTCCGGTAAGGCCACAAAGCATTGTCTAGCTTGGCTGCCCAATCCTTCCGAGTAGTACCCACTATCCTCTCGAATATGGCTTTGATCTGTCGGTTAGAGACCTCCACTTGCCCACTCGTTTGAGGATAATACGGTGTAGCCACCTTGTGTTTCATACCATACTTCCTTGGAAGGCTTTCAAACACCTTGCTGATGAAATGGCTGCCAACGTCACTGATTACAACCTTGGGGACTCCGAACTGTGGGAATATGATGGTCTTGAAAAGCTTTATCACCACCTTTGCATCGTTTGTTGGGGAAGTTATAGCCTCAACCCACTTAGACACATAGTCTATGGCCACCAAAATGAACTTGTTGCCGTAAGAAGAAGGTAACGGTCCCATAAAGTCTATTCCCCTTGCGTCAAAAACGTCAACCTCGAAGATATGAACCTGAGGCATCTCGTTTCACTTGGTGATGTTCGCTGCTCGTTGACAAGCTTCACAGCCCTTCACAAACTCATGGGCGTCCTTGAAGATAGACGGCCACCATAAACCGGCTTGTAAGACTTTTTTAGCAGTCTTGAATGAGGCAAAGTGACCACCGTATGAAGAGCCTTGGCAGTGAAGGAGAATGTCCTTAGCTTCTTCCTTTGTTACACACCTCCTGTATAAACTGTCCACGCCCCTCTTGTACAAGTAAGGCTCGTCCCAAAAGTAGTGGCCTACGTCTCTCATGAACTTCTTCATGTGATAGTTTTCAAGATGAGAAGGCTCCTCTCCACACGCTAAGAAATTCACAATGTCAGCGTACCAAGGAAGATCCTCTTCTTTGAAGCTCAAAACCTATTCAAACTGCCCTTCTAGCCTTCCACAAAATGCCGTAGTGATCATCATGAGTTGTTATTCTGGAAGCGAATCATCTAAGGGCAGAGACTCATCAATTCTCATCCTAGAGAGGTGATCTGCCACGCCGTTCTCTATCCCTTTCTTATCCTTGATTTCCATATAGAATTCTTGGAGCAAAAAGATCCATCTCAAGAGTCTCGGTTTAGTGTCCTTCTTGGAATAGATGTAACTCAGAACCGCGTAATCCATGTAGACGATGGCCTTGGAGCCTACGAGGTATGACCTGAACTTCTCAAAGGCGAATACAACTGCCAGCAACTCCTTCTCAGTAGTAGTGTATCTGGCTTGCATGTCATCCAAGGTACGTGAAGCCTAGTAAATCACATGCAGCTGCTTGTCTTTCCTCTGACCAAGAACAGCTCCCATGGCGTAGTCGCTCGCGTCACACATTATCTCGAACGGTAGAGTCCAGTCCGGTGCTTGCACTATAGGCGTGGATACTATAGCTTCCTTGATGGTCACGAAAGCATAAAGGCAATCCTTATCAAACACAAAATCAGCTTCCTTACACAACAGCCGTGTGAGAGGGCGTGCAATCTTGAAAAAATCTTTGATGAAGCACCTGTAAAGCCAGCATGGCCTAGGAAACTCCTCACCCTTTTGACATTAACCAGCGGCTCAAGACTCATCATGACCTCAACCTTGGCTTTATCAACCTCTATGCCTTTCTCTGATAGCTTGTGGCCAAGCACGATCCCTTCCTTCACCATGAAGTGACATTTCTCCCAGTTAAGCACAAGATTCGTCTCTTCACAACGCTTTAGTACCTTGCAAAGATTCAACAAACACGCAGAAAAAGATGCACCATATGCAGAGAAGTCATCCATAAACACTTCTAACATCTCTTCTATTAGATCACTGAAGATCGACATCATATACCGCTGAAACGTAGCCGGTGCGTTACACAACGCAAATAGCATCCTTCGATACGTGAAGGTGCCATAAGGGCATGTAAAGGTCGTCTTCTCTTGATCGTTTGGATGGATTGGTATTTGAAAGAATCCACTATATCCATCAAGAAAGCAATAATAAGGATGACTAGCAAGCCTCTCAAGCATTTGATCAATAAAGGGTAAAGGAAAATGATCATTTCAAGTAGCAAGATTAAGCTTCCTATAGTCTATACACATATGGTGTCCTGTAATAGTCTTAGTAGGTATAAGCTCATCTTTATCATTCTTAATGACCATGATCCCTCCCTTCTTAGGCACCACGTGTACAGGGGAAACCCACGTGCTGTCACTTATGGGATAGATCACGTCAGCCTCTAACAGCTTAAGAATCTCATTCTTAACAACCTCCTTTAGATTAGGACTCAAACACCTTTGGTGTTCTATAGAAGAGGCGTTCTCGTTATCCAAGTGACTCCTATGAGTGCAAATCATTGTTGAAAGGCTCTTGATGTCACTTAGAGAGTACCCAATGGCCTTCCTATACTTTCTCAGCTCATTTAGGAGCGAGTGCAACTCATCATCACTTAAGTTCTCATTCACAATCACGGGATAGGTTTCATTTATCCTAAGGAAGCATACCTTAGCCCTTTTGGGAGCTCCTTAAGGTCCATCTTTGGGGCTAGCAGCTCGCTCCAGTCCTCCTCGTGGCTCTTGTTGACGTTCCCATCCTCAGTAGCCTCCTTACAACCCGAGACATGACCCAAAAGACTGCTTTCCTGAACCATTGTCCCCTCCCAGATCGAGTCTTCCTGTCGATCTTGCACTCATTCTGGTCCGGATCGAGCAATTCCACTCGATTCTCCTACTCGATTTAATTGGGATCGAGCAGGAGATCGAGTCCACGTCTCGTTCTCTCAACTGATCGATTGACTTCCCTCGATCTTTCCATCGATTTTTTTTCTGGATCGATTGTTCTCAGGTTGATCACTCACTCGATTAAATTGGGATCGAGAAGGTGATCGAGTGTCTGAGTCGTTCTCTTCTCTGGATCGACCAGTATCCTCGATCTTCTTGTCGATTGCTGAGTTGGATCGAGTGATCTTCTCGATTGCCTGATTAATCTCTAGGCATTCGCCTTCATCCTCTAGCACAACTTTCCTAGAATCAAGGAGATTAACGTACTCCTGAGTCCTCTGATCCACAAAACTCTCCTCTCTCCTTAGTCAATGCCAGCTTCAAGTGATCCTCTTGTGCAAGCTCCTCTAGCAGTTCATCCGCCAAAGCATCCAACGTCTCTATGTAGAAAGCTTGCCCTGCTATGGTGGTCTTCTTTAGGACCTCGTTGATATCAAAATCCAGCCTTATATCCTTACCCAAGTGTTGAGCTATCTTCCCATTCTTGACATCGATGATTGCTCCGGCGGTTGCAAGGAATGGCCTTCCAAGAATGAGTGGATCCTTAGACTCTTCATCCATTTCAAGCACAACGAAGTTTGTAGGCACGTTTACACCACTGACCCTCACTGGTAAGTCCTCAAGCAAACCCACGGGTCACCTCATGCTTCTGTCAGCTAGCACCAAGGAGATTCGACAGTCTTTGAACCGGGTAAAACCGAGCTTCGTTGCTATAAAATGGGGCATCAGATTTATACTAGCACCAAGATCGCATAAACAGCTCTGAAATTACAAAGGACCGAGAGCACATGGTATAGTGAAGCATCCTGGATCTCCTAACTTCTTGGGAACTATCTCCTTGTGTATAATGGCGCTACACTCTTCACTAAACACCAGCACTTCCTTGCTTTCCTTATTCTTCTTTGCAAGCGTGTCTTTGAAAATTTTTGCACATTAAGGCATCATGGCAAGGCAATCCACGAGAGGTAGCTTGATCTCTACGTCCCTTAGGTGCTTCTCAAACAAGAGCCTATGCTTCTCTATAAGCTGTTTCTTGAAGCGACAAGGAAAAGGAAGCTTAGGAACATAAGGTGGAGGTATGTACTCATCGTTCTCCTCGGTTGCTTTCTCCGCTTGTATCTTTGCAGCTGCTTCTTTACCCTGTGTTGGCCTCTCTATCCACACGTTGTGGAAGTTGATCTCATCATCAGCCGACGGCTTATCCTCCCCCTCTTGAACCACAATGTCCTCATTGTCTTTAGGCGCAACCCTCGGTGGAAGCTCTTTCCCACTTCTTAGTGTGATAGCATTTGCGTATTCCTTGGGATTTTGCTCACACTTTCCCGGTAAACTGTTTTGACCACTTGTACTTGCTTTACCCTTCTCCAACTGCTTGATCTTGTTGTTTAGAGTTGTTATCTGAGTAGAGACATCGGTGAGAGAGGAGTCTAAGCGGTTGTTCATCTCGGCGAACTTCTGGTTTGTTGAAGCTTGCCCTTGAAGCAACTGCTGAAACATGGCTTGTACAGGATCAACTTGCTGCGGTTGCATTTGTTGTTGAGTAACAAAGCCTAGAGGGTACATCGGAGTATAAGCTTTGTTTCCTTGCTGCTACTGCTGTCCCTGAAAGTTACCTTGCCGCTGACCTTGAAAACCACCACTCGGGTGAAAACCTTTGTTATAGGGCACAAAAGGTTTAGCTTGTTGAGGAGGGTACACCGTTGGTGCTTCTATAAGACAAGTTGTTGTTGCCTTGGTAGCCTTGAGAGTAACCTTGAGGTTTGTAGTTGTTTTGACCGGCTACCCAACTAGCTTCTTCTTCTTAGCATTGCTATAGCTCATCCAAGACATCCGCAGCTTCTCCAACAAAATAAACATGATTTTGGTTTGCAAGCATGAGCTTATCGTTCTTCTCATGGAGAGACTTCATTTCCTTCTTGTTGGCTTCAAGATCAGCTCCTCTTGGTGCACGGTCATAGTCTTCCGAGTAGTTGCCATCGCTCAACGCCAAATTCTCTAGAGCTCTATACCTTCCTCAACCTCTTGACCAAGAAAGTTCCCTTTGCTTGCCGTGTCAAGTAGTAGTCTGATCTTTGGAAGTGCTCCGCGGTATATAGTACTCAAAACGGTCTCTTCACTGAAACCATGGTGAGGGAAAGCGATTGTATAATCCTTAAAGCGCTCCATAGCCTCATTCTGATGCTGAGTGAAACCACTGATCTCGCTTCACAATCTTGCTGTCCGAGAGCTTGAGAAAAACTTGGAGAGGAAAGCTTTCTTACAATGGGCCCAAGAAGTGATAGTGCCTTGGGGAAGAGTCTTCTCCCAATGCCGTGCCTTGTCTCCTAAGAAAAAGGGAAACAAGCGCAGCTTGAAGCTGTCTTCCAAGATCCCATTTATCTTGAGCATTCCACAAAGCTGCTCAAAGTTTTCTAGATGCGCCAATGGGTCCTCCAAAGCTAACCCATGAAATTTATTGTTTTGCACCATCTGAACAAACCATGGCTTGATCTCGAAGTTATTGTTTTGCACTGGAGGAGGAGTGATCCCAAACCTATTATGATGGGTATTAGGAGCATCTCCTGCTCCAATGATTCGTGGAGATCTAGCCGCGTGGTGGGGGTTTCCATTACCCCTTCCCACTGCCCCGTGAGCTGGAAAAGGTCACTTTGGATGTTCATGCTCAGACATTGCTTCAAAATCCACTGAACCTTGCTGAACAATCTCCTCAAAGGCTCTAGCTTGCTTCTTAACTCTTCTTGATCTTGCGTGTCCAAGCTGGTGAATATTGTCCAAGGGCGTGAGTAAGTTGTTGTCACCCCTGGAGCGTAGATTCATGTACCTTAAAGACACAAGTGTGAAGGTAGAGAAATCAGTAACCAACTTAAAGTAAAGGCTTAGTCTTTACCAAACCCCAAATCTTAATGCTTTCTATCCCCTAACCCGGCAATGGCGCCATTTGATAACTGGTTTTTGTGATGCCATGATGTGTCAAGATGCAACAGAGAGGTTATCAAAGCTCTAATGCACACAGAGATGTAGTATAGTGAGCAAGAGAGATATCAATCCACACCTAGGGGTAGCAAGTTCACTAAGAATGCAATGGATGAGCAAAGCTAAGTGAGAATGATAAATGATTGGTAAAATCCCTAAAAACTAAATAAAAGTGTCAAATGCAAAGCAAAACAATTTTAAAATCCCTGGAAGAGGGTTAACTACCACGAGGAACAAGCAGAATATATAAAATGCAAAGCTACTAATTATTAAAAATCGACTAGTGGATCGACCACATGATCGACCACTAGATCGAGCAACAACGATCGAACTCGTCTAAGCAACCTAGAACGATGAAATGATGCAGTATGTGATTGACAAGAACACAACTATATGATGATGGAATGATATTAAATGACTTAAGGAACAAAGAAAGAGGGTCTAGGGTTGAGGTTCACGTTAGTGGGTTTCAAAGGTCAAAGCTTAGTTTGAAAACATTGGATCTACTCTCTTTGAGAGGTTCTCTAGGACTTGAAAACAAAACAAGGTCCATCCATGGCGTGTGGTATGGATCACTCCGTCATTCTCTTCCCCAAACCCATGGCGTTTGGTGGAAAAAGAGATTGAAGGGCATAAAACATAGATTTCAAACAAACGACCTAACTAATCACCTAAACAACCATGGCGTGTGGGAAAGGAAGGATTAGCCTCTAGGATTCGATTTTCCAGGACATCTGGATCCTGTCAAGGTAAGACATCCCTCGGATCTTAGGATCTTGGCGTGAGAGTCTCTAAGCCCTAAGCACTCGAAATCCTAGAAGAGAAGGTGATGAAGAACGAGAAAATACAAAGCTTTAACCTTTTCAACCTTTTCAAATCGCCCCAACCCCAATACCCAAATCGACTACTCGCTACACATAGCTAAAATCAAAGCAAAAGCGATAAACATAAAGCTAAGCATGATTGAATGCGATTGAAAAGAGAAACTTGATTAAAACTCAAAGATTCAAAAGGTTCAAAAACTAAAGAAAAGCTTCAGAGTTTTAATGGCGAATGGCCTAAGGTGCAAGATAACAAGGTAAAGTGAATGGCTGCTTTTGTCAAAAATGGCTAAACCGTTAGCTGATCCCCCATTCGCTAGCCGCCAAATCCAGCTTGGAGCAACTTTGGGGATGTCGACCACCAATGTCGAGTGAAATGCACGTTTGGGAGAAAAGGGAATGGATGTTGAGGGTCTTTTCGCGCAACATAAATGGCCTGAGAGGACAGCATGACATCGCCTCGGAAGTAAGCCTTTTGAACTTCAAAATTTTCCCCTCCCTTTGGCTTGGCCCCAAGGGAGTTTAATTTGAATTTCTTGGCTCATCCTCAACCATTCTGACCCACTCCTGCGAACTTTGTCTTTTTCCCCCACTCCTAAGATTCTTTGTCCCCTCCCTTACTCTTTGAAACCACAAATTCTCCTCTTATCTCTTCTCACTTCTATTATTTCATCTCTTTCACATGTAGCTCGAAAATTTCTTAGTTTTCTCTCTATTTCATTGCCCACTTCAAAGTGTTTAAGAGTCCAAAAGGTTTGTATCTAAACTAGTTAAATCTTGTTCTTTATGGTTGAAAGTTGGTTTTTCATTTTGAATCATATGCCATTCGAACTTGTTATGCTTATATGTGAACCTTGTTTTGATTTTGCATGGTGGATTTTTAGTTTTTAGCAAGATAGAATGTTAGGACTGATTGTATTTATATTATATTGTCTTGCTATAATTAGTGTTCATCATTCATTATCAACTTTCCACTTTGTTTTAGAGCCACCATACTAGGATCATGCATATAAATTGTTCAAATCTGTTTAGATTTAGCATGTTTATGGTATATTGCTCTTGAATTCTCTTTTTTTTGTTTAGAGGTTTGCTAGATAATCATTAGATAAGCCTCTTGTGGATATAAAATTTTTTTTTAAGACCATTAAAACCATTGTTCTGCACCCATTGTTCTTGTACTTAACTACTTTTCAAGATTTGTTTTTGTAGGTACCATGGGAAAACAAGGGAAGCAGTTATGACAAAGGCTCAAGAGGAAGAAGAAAGCTCATGAACCAAGGGCAACAAAGGACAAGGTAAAAAGAGTTGCTGATGGTCAGTCTTCAAAGGCTGCTGGAAAGAGGATCATGGAGAGTAAGGCTGAGAAAAGCAAAGCCAAGGGGAAGGATAAGGCTGTTGAAGATGATTCCAGCAAGGAACCAACATCAAGAGAGTTTATGGAACTCTTGAACAAATGCACTTTCAAGGCCACAAGATACTCTTGTCCCTCCACAATGCAGGCAATGCGTATACATGAAGATTACCAAGTCATTTTCAATGCAATGGGGCTAAGAAAGTTCATGGATTTGGCCCTTCCCTCATACCAAAACCTCATTGTCCAATTCCTCTCAACACTTCAAGTAACCAACTATGAAGAGAGTGAACAACAGGATGGCGATGGCTGGATTACCTTCAGGCTTGGGAAGAACAAGTACAAGGCTTCCATCAAGCAGCTCTATGCAGCCTTTCGGTTTGACAACTACTCAAGCCAAAGCCACCAGTTAAAGATCAAGATA
Source organism: Thlaspi arvense (assembly GCA_911865555.2). NCBI lineage: Eukaryota > Viridiplantae > Streptophyta > Magnoliopsida > Brassicales > Brassicaceae > Thlaspi > Thlaspi arvense. Next base: position 23,280,622 of record OU466860.2, read on the forward strand.
CTTGAGATTGAGAAGCTGTGGAGAGTCATAGGCATTGATATCTTCATCCCTGGAGTCACAAGGAGCACTAATCTGAGACACCCTTCCTTGTGATATTCTCACAAGGCCTTTGCTCACACTTAGTATGCAAGGAAGGATACTTAGAAGATCACAGCAAGGCAGATGTACATCATCTTCATGGGCTTGCATGGAATGGTCAAGAGAGGCAGAGAAAACATAGTGACTGGACCTATATATCTGGATTTTGATTAGCTAAGCAAATCCTAATCCACTCATGTCATTGCAGCATGTAAGATATCAATCCATCTGAGTTCTTAAGACACCAAGAATACCGCAAATCACTTTAGTCAAGCCAAATTCAAGAAAGCAGTTGTGAACAAACTAAACAAGTCTAAAGACTGAACTAAGCAACGCATGAAATTTAAATAGATATAGCACGGATCTACGAAGGGGTTATTGATTAAGAGGGGATTAGAAACTTCAAAACCATTCAAACAATGCTATCTTCTAGGTGTAGGATTAACAACTATAACTAGCTCAATTCTTTGACACTAATCACTTTGCTAAGCACACATTTCAGATAAATCCATTTACTCAAACACATGATCAGCAACCATTTAAAACAGAATTACAATCCTATAAAGCCAAAATGCACATTAGACATCTAATTGTTTAGGCTAAGCATACAAATCCTCTAAGAGACTCTAAGCAGCATTTCATTAAACACTTACCAGGTGCAAGAGAAACCCAAAATACTAAACAAGCCTGGCCAAGACTAATCTAGTGTTAAGCACATCTAATAGAGAGAAGACAATCATATTAAGCATAAGACATTACTAATTTAGCCCTAAAACTCCTCTAATCTATCCCATCTCAAATCTTAAATAAGACTACTCACTAACCATAATCAAAACCACAAATTTCAAAGAGAATTAATGGTTAAGCACGATTGGGAAGCAGAATAAACTAGAATAGATGAAAGGCAAATATAGAAATTCACTAAATCAAACTAGTTCTTACAAAGCAAAGCTGAAAAGGGGAAGCTTTTAAGTGCTAGAACAGAAGAAAATAAATAATATCCAAGTTGCCTAACCATTTTAGGACTTTAGTATTTATAGGGGAACTAGGAAACCCCTAATAAACCAAGATTAAACCAAAAATAAGCTGAATCGGAAATACCATATCGACTGTGAACATCAATATACATGTCGATATCATCTCTTCTAATGGGTTGTATCGATGTCCCTTGGTCGATATGCACGTCGATACAGAAGGCTCCTATGTTGTATTGGTTTAGCTCTCCATGGTGTGAAGTCGATACAATCGCCCATTAGTTAAGGTTCATCGGTCAAGCAACTCAATATGGCACCTCAGTATTGTCCTGTCATGTGTATCAGTCTGGGACGTCTATACACTGCTCGATATGAACTCTCTTCTTTTGCATTGAGGTGTCTCTTAGTCAATATGCTTCCTTCTCACCACGCCTTTACTGTATCGATGCTGAAGTGGTCGATACTCCCATCAATATGCTCTGTATCGATCAGATGATGTCGATATCACATGAATCTTGATTTAGGATTTCTCTTATGCCTACGAAGTGTTTGATGGAATGTAGATATTGTCTTTTAGAGGATTTACTTATCTTAACTCAAAGGATTGACTGTCTAAGAAGTATTCTGGCTTGAATAGAATTGGTTTATCCTTGCTTGCTATTGATCTTAGCACTAATCGGAATTAGTTCTTATTAGGATCTTTAGGAAAGTATTATTCACTAAGGGATTGGGTTTAGCGTAATTTCCTTGTTTGCATTGTTAATGAGTTTGATAACAGCCTAATCTTGTGTTTGAATCCCCTAAACTCCATAACCACATCTAGGATCCTTGCTTTTAATATATGAATTTTGAATTTGCCTAGTGCTCTGTCTTATTTGCTTGATCAATGTCTAATCATTGCCTCTAATAGTTTTGTTTAGTCAATGGTTCAATAGTTAATAGTTTGGAACAATATTTCTCTGTTTTGGCTGGATTAGTCTTTCTATTACATTCCTAATGCATTCATCATACACATGTGGATTGATAAGAACTCTTGCTACAATGACTAAAAAAAAGCTTGGGTAATGATACAAACTTAGGAGCTGAAGCTGACATCCCTACCATGAGACAAGCTCCAAGAACAAGATCAGGAACTAAAGACTTAGCTGATGGCTTCAACCAAGCAGTAGAGATGCTGATCACTTCCCAACACTTAGAGGATATCACTACTCAACTAAGTCAACTAAGCATCGCCAAGGAAGCAGCAATGGCAAGGGCTTATCTAGACGAGGAGGGCATTGGGCAAGAAGACCTTCCCAACGAGCAAGCAGGCGGTTTAGACATCACCAACGACCCTCTCATCAAAAGCATAGGTTATACACGTGACTGGCCATTGATTCATGCCAACAAAGGAGTTTCCTTATTCACCATCACGTCAGCTAAGTAAACCGCCTCATTTGGAGCTAAACCAAGGTATGATCCGAATCCTTAATTTCAATATGGTTTAGTTCTACTAATCAATCTTTTCTGTTTTGTTTTCTTGGTTTAGTTTTTATCTCATTTAAACTTTAGTATAAGGCATGTTGGCCACCTTTTATTTACATTTTTGTTTTAAGGCATTGTTAGCCAAGTAGTTTAACCTAAGGGTTTTGTAATCTGTTTCAAGTCCCCTAGAAGGGCAAAGCTGTTTGGACTGTTTATAAAGTCCCCTCACAGCCGTGTATTCTTTCACCATATCAATAAAGATCGAACTTCTTGGCTAAGTACCAAACTCTTGTTCTCTAAAGCTTTGTGTGATTCATTGCTTGAGAGTTCTTTGTCTTATCAAGGCTTAGATCCATAAAGCCTTGTGGTGACTATCGTTCCATCCTTCTATTCATCTCATCCTTTAGTTCTTACAAATAGAGTGGCACAACTCTTTGTTTGAGCTCCATCTCGATCCCCTTCCTTCCATAGTCCATCCACTGATTGCAAGCCGAAAGAGTTGAACAACCAGCGGCCCAATCCCATCATCCCTACACGGTTATCTGTTGGTAGGCGTGTGTCATCTGGTATCAGAGCCGAAAGGCTCCATAAACAGGTGTACTCTATCCCTTTTTGCATCGTTTGCTCCCTAGCCTTGTTTGGTTCATTAGTTGTTCATTCATCATTTTTCAAAAAAAAAAATATAAGAAGTTCATTATTTTCATTGTTTAATCCTATTTTAAAAACCATAAAACCCTAAAAGAAGTTTTCTTTCTTGCATTTTCGCCTAATTTCATATCTTACAAAAAAAAAAAAAATTCATAAAAACTTTTTCATCAATTAAAGTGCATATTCGGTTTAAGCACTCTTTCTATAAACGGTCCTTTTGCATTTAGTTCTTACTTGTTTAGGATTATTGCATATTGACTTGCTGTGTGAGGTTATTGCTATTGATTAGGTCGGATTCTAGTAGTAAGGCATTAGGACTATAGCTCATAAGCTGTGTTTTAGTTGACTTTTATTAGAACCCCTTTAAGCACTTGTTCTTTGAAATTTTGTAGGTACTAAGATGGGAGAAGCCGATCAAGCTGATGTTATGAGGCAGATGCTCGAGTATATTCAAGGCATCAGTGCTAGGATGAATCAGTTGGAGCAGCGCCTGCCACCACCACCTCCCGCCGGAGCTCCCAATGGCCCTAGAAACCGAGAGGGGACTCCCTTAACACAAGGGGGAAGTGAAACTGACGATGACATGCCGAGTTTGGAGGAAGACAATCCCAACCCGAGGCAAAGGAGGTACCATGATCGTCCTAGAAGAGGGAGAGGCCGAGAAGATGATCAACCGTGGCTTGGAGGAAAGGATATCAAGCTTACAGCCCCCATATTCGCTGGAAGAGTCAACCCCGAGGCATATGTGGATTGGGAGAGAAGAATGGAGTATATCTTCGACTACTACCAGTACCATGATGCCAAGAAGGTCTCCTTAGCAGCTGCACAACTCACCGAGAATGCTCTTGCCTGGTGGGACAGAGAAGTTTCGGAGAGAAGGAGACATAGACACGACCAGATCACCACTTGGGCAGAGATGCGATACCACTTGAGGAAGAGATATGTTCCTTCCTACTACCACCGAGACCTACAGAAGAAGTTCAGAAAGCTCACACAGGGTACTAGATCCGTTGAGGAGTACTTTGAGGAGTTTGAACTACTCAAAAACCGCTTGGAGACCAACGAGACAGAAGAAACCCTCATGGCGCAGTTCATTGATGGGTTACATGACCGGATAGCAAGAAAGGTGGAGAGGACTACTTACCGAGATCTTGATGAGCTCCTACACTTGGCTGTACAAGCCGAGCAGCACGTCAAGAGGAAGTCAGCCTCTACTGCTAGAGCTAAGCCCACTTGGAGTTCACAGCCGAGGGCCTTTGATAGAGGCAAAGCACCAGAAGCAGCTTCCAAGTACAAGAAGCCGGTTGTAGAGACGTCTAAGGCAGCTGCTGGCGTGTCAAGCAAGCCCCAAAACCAGCGAGCTAGAGATGTTACATGCTTCAAGTGCCAAGGAAGAGGCCATTACGCTAGGGAATGTCCAAATCAACGGGTGATGCTACTCAAGGAGGATGGCGAGTATGAATCCCAAGATGAAGCCGAGGCCAAGTTTGATGAATCAGAGGAAGAAGTGACTGATTTTCCTGACGAGGGAGAGCAACTAGTGACCCGGATAGTTCTCAGTGCCATGTTTGATCCAGAAACCATTCAGAGAGAGAACATCTTCTATACACGCTGTACCGTGAACACCAAGGTATGTAGTCTCATTATAGATGGTGGTTCGTGTACTAACGTGGCTAGTAAGTATCTTGTAGATAAGCTAGGTCTCAAGAAGACAAAGCACCCGAGGCCCTACAGACTCAAATGGCTGAATGACGAGACAGAGCTAAAGATAGGAGAGCAAGTGTTAGTACCATTCAGCATTGGCCAGTACGAGGATCAGGTTTTATGTGACGTAGTTCCCATGCAAGCAGGCCACATTCTGCTTGGTAGACCATGGCAGTTTGACAAGGAGACGATACACAATGGCCGTACCAACTTCTACAGCTTCTCTCACAACAAGAAGAAGCATAACCTTTCTCCACTTACACCCCAAGAAGTCTTTAATCTCCAAAAGGCTATGGACAAAGGGGCTAAGGTAAGTAAAACTAGCCTCTATGTTACTCCTAGTAATGTTTTAAAGGCTTTAGAATCCAAAACGCAGGTGCTACTAATGATCTTTAGAGAAGGGTTGTTTTCAGGTCAAGAGGAGACTGTTTTTTACCCGCCGAGATGAATGAGCTTTTGGAGAAGTTCAAAGATGTCTTCCCTGAGGAGATACCAGCTGGTTTACCACCCATCCGAGGCATTGAGCACCAGATAGACCTTATACCCGGAGCACCTTTACCCAACCGGCCAGCTTATAGAGCTAACCCGGAGGAAGCAAAGGAGCTAGAAGCACAAGTTCAGGAGCTTATGTCCAAAGGATACATCCGGGAAAGCTTAAGTCCTTGCGCTGTACCGGTCTTGTTAGTGCCAAAGAAGGACGGATCATGGAGGATGTGTGTAGACTGCCGAGCCATAAACAACATCACCATCAAGTATAGGCACCCCATTCCCCGGTTAGATGACATGCTGGATGAGTTGAGTGGAGCTACCATATTTTCAAAGGTTGATCTCAAGAGTGGCTACCACCAAGTCAGAATGAAGGAGGGAGACGAATGGAAGACAGCATTCAAGACCAAGAGAGGGTTATATGAGTGGCTGGTCATGCCTTTCGGTCTCACCAATGCACCAAGCACCTTTATGAGGCTCATGAACCACGTACTGCGGGCATACATCTGTAAGTCAGTAGTTGTGTATTTTGATGACATTCTGATCTATAGCTCTAGCTTAGATGATCATCTTAAACACATTGAGCAGGTGCTAGAAACCTTAAGGTTAGAGGGCTTATATGCAAACCTAAAGAAATGTACCTTAAGGTTAGATCTTACTCCTTTACCACCGGTGCAACAAGTGAGTCAAGATGGAGTTAGTAAGGCCGAGCTGATGAAGACTATGTTCAAGAAGGTCAAGGAGAACATAGAGAAGAGGAATGAGCACTACAAGAAGAATGCTGATAAGGGTCGCCGAGAAGTCACCTTTGAACCAGGCGATTGGGTGTGGCTGCACATGAGAACCGAGAGGTTTCCAGTTCAGAGGAAGTCTAAGCTGTTACCGAGAGGAGATGGCCCATTCAAAGTCCTCAAGAAGATCAATGACAATGCATATCAGATTGAACTTCCAGGTGAGTTTAACATTTCTAATACTTTCAATGTATCTGACTTGCTGCCGTTTGATGTAGGTGAATCAGTTCTGAGGACAGAACCTTTCCAAGGGGGAGAGGATGATACAAACTTAGGAGCTGAAGCTGACATCCCTACCATGAGACAAGCTCCAAGAACAAGATCAGGAACTAAAGACTTAGCTGATGGCTTCAACCAAGCAGTAGAGACGCTGATCACTTCCCAACACTTAGAGGATATCACTACTCAACTAGGTCAACTAAGCATCGCCAAGGAAGCAGCAATGGCAAGGGCTTATCTAGACGAGGAGGGCATTGAGCAAGAAGACCTTCCCAACGAGCAAGCAGGCGGTTTAGACATCACCAACGACCCTCTCATCAAAAGCATAGGTTATACACGTGACTGGCCATTGATTCATGCCAACAAAGGAGTTTCCTTATTCACCATCACGTCAGCTAAGTAAACCGCCTCATTTGGAGCTAAACCAAGGTATGATCCGAATCCTTAATTTCAATATGGTTTAGTTCTACTAATCAATCTTTTCTGTTTTGTTTTCTTGGTTTAGTTTTTATCTCATTTAAACTTTAGTATAAGGCATGTTGGCCACCTTTTATTTACATTTTTGTTTTAAGACATTGTTAGCCAAGTAGTTTAACCTAAGGGTTTTGTAATCTGTTTCAAGTCCCCTAGAAGGGCAAAGCTGTTTGGACTGTTTATAAAGTCCCCTCACAGCCGTGTATTCTTTCACCATATCAATAAAGATCGAACTTCTTGGCTAAGTACCAAACTCTTGTTCTCTAAAGCTTTGTGTGATTCATTGCTTGAGAGTTCTTTGTCTTATCAAGGCTTAGATCCATAAAGCCTTGTGGCGACTTTCGTTCCATCCTTCTATTCATCTCATCCTTTAGTTCTTACAAATAGAGTGGCACAACTCTTTGTTTGAGCTCCATCTCGATCCCCTTCCTTCCATAGTCCATCCACTGATTGCAAGCCAAAAGAGTTGAACAACCAGCGGCCCAATCCCATCATCCCTACACGGTTATCTGTTGGTAGGCATGTGTCAGGTAATTGAGATAGCATGAAAAGCTTGTTTCAATGAAAATTCATACCATTTAGTATGCCAGCAGAACAATGGATGATAATCAGAGGCATTATGCAACCACTGAGAAAGAATTGTTGGTTGTGGGGTTTGCTTTTGAATTTTTTGCCAGTACCTTGTTGGTTCGAAGAGACAGATCAAGCAGATCTTGGAGAAGACTGTGGAGAACACAAGAAAATACTGGACTGCAAAATTGGATGATGCACTTTGGGACTGATGTAGACCTTGTTTGGCACCAAGTTTAACCTTTGAAATCAAGACCTTGAAGCTAAGGGAATGGGTGAATGGTTAATAATTTGATAACCAGTTTGTTGGCTGAATCCACAGATAACGGTTTGAGACTCTGATTCTACAAGGGCTAATCGTCACAAGGAATATAAGACTCTCCACAAATTATAACTCTCTGATTCCACAAAGAGTTTAAATTTGCAAGAACAAATGATTCAAAAGAAAACTTTCTTTAAAAGCAAATAACAGGATTTTTTGTAATAATTTTGTCCTTCATAGTACAAATGATGGAGCTTTAAATCATATTCTGCTACAAAGGAAATAAACGTTCATAAGAATAATAAAAGCATAACAAAGAGATTGGCTTAAGGAACTAGCCGCTTGGCTTTAAAGGGGATGTTTCTTATCTTGGGCGATGATGGGGGGATTCTTAAATCATACTCTCCCTCTTAAAGAGGTTTTGTCCTCAAAACAATTTCATCTGCATCAAAGAAGGCTAGGTTAGTTTCTGGAAAGTTTACAGTGTTTAAAAACTTACCGTGATACTTGGCTTTTAAATGCTGCAATAGTTGATTGAATGAAATATTTTTGACTTCAGCAACTCCAATGTTGGTGTCAGCTCGTTTATTGGTGGTTTCTCATATATAAACATCATGTTTTCTCCATTGATTTGCACGTTTTGCTCCTTGCTCAACATGGTTTTGAGTTTTTTCTCCTTTAAACGTCAATAAAAGTCTTTTGGCAAGGGCAAGTGCATCATATCTAGTGGTTTAAAGAAGGATGGATCTTGAATATCAAAATTAGCCTGAATATTAGTATCTGCTTTAGCTCTTACTTGCATAGTTTGAGTTTCTGGCTGGATCATGACCTTCTCTGTTGCTTGCTTTACAAGTATTTGGCTTGCATCTTCTACTCGTTGTATGTAGTTGTTTAGGATTTTCCATTTGGAGTAAGCTTTTTCAACATGACCTTTGTCCTTGCACCTGTAACAAGTTAGTTCTTGTGCTTGTTGATAAACAGAGGGCTTACCTTGCTCTCTAGTGGTGTTAGCCTTCTTTGTGGGGTTAATTTGTCAACTTCTCTGGTATAGCTCCCTGATTTGTGGCAATAAATATTTTGGTGCATACATGTCTCTCAAGAGATTTTTAGGATCTCCCTAAATGGTGATGGTTGGCTCCTTGTAGAACCACCGATCATCTTCTTCTTGCAACCACCATTCATACGCATTTCGATGAGTAGGCCAATTGCGTAGTCTTATCTCTTCTCTCCATAAGGATCATGTTATAGTAAAACCATTAGTATATATTTATCTCTCACTCTAGATAGTTTTCTCTTCCTGAAAATGCATATAAATGAATTTTATTAGAAGATATATAATGAGATTTAAAAGGTAGAATTGGTTTTGGTATGTGGAAAGTTTGAGTTGTGGTGCTTATGATAACTCAAATTCGATTTATAAAAGAAGAAGAGTTGTTGGGTTTAAAGAGAGTTCTTTATTAAGATTTAAGTCGGAACTTGAGAGATACACGGTGGTTTAGGTCGTCGGAATAAGAACATCAACCTAAATATTAATGAAGGAAAGCTCAAGAACTAAGAACAATTGATTGCTAGTTTGCCCTAGGTCTCGAGAGAAGATTTTCGGATGGATTCAAGAAGCTGATCCCTTCTATATTGATACCCGATCAGGTCGGTCCTCGGGAGATAACTTTGTATATCCAAAATAGGAAAACTTCCTTGCCGATAAGGCCAATCTTTCGCCTTTTTTGGATACAATCCGATAAATGGAGGATTTCAATTTATTTGGCCAACCTGATTGTTTTTTTAGGGTTTCCAAAGTGGGCCGATTAGAATTTATATCAGGCTTTTAGAGAGGGTACGGATCCCATCTCTAACAGTAAGCCTCCCGCCCTAGTTCAGCAAGTTTGGATACGTTACATGGTAAATTTTAAGAAAGGTAGCTCGGCATGAAATAAAGTCGGCCTCTGCATAATTTAGAATTCAAAACACAATTTTACCTCGAGTTTCAGATCAGCAACCTGATGTTTATCACAATTGATAATTGGGCGCCAAAAGTTCCTGGCTTCGTAGGTTAGGTCTGCGCATGTAGAACTAAGTCTGACATGTGTCAATTGATAGAGGAGGAAAGCGAAGAGGCCGATTGAACCAAATGAGAAGAAATGCGAACAGTCACAAAATCATGACGACACTCAAAAACCATCCTCATTTCTGTATAAATAAGAGAAGCTCGACTCATAATTTTTCACTTCTGCACTTAGAAAAACTCTGTCAAAAGGTTTTCTCTCTTCTTCTCCCTTCTTTGTTATTTGCTTTTATATTTTCCGATCAGTCATCCACCGCATTTTTGTTCGAACGCCGCCTTTGACTTCTCCGATTTTCTTAAGCTGCCATCGTGTTAGTCAGAGATGAGTAAGAATTTTAAGATCAGAGAGAGACGACCTGACACGATGAAGAGCAGGTCGGACCAGAAAAAGGCGGATGAGATCGGCGTGTCTCAGAGTGAATTCTTTCAGATTTTTAGAGACGACAACGTCGTAAGGAGCCGATCTAATGTCGTCAGCAAGTTAAGGTCAGATTGGTCCTCAGATGCGAACGACCTCTCTACAATGGATCGGGCAGTCCAGGAGTGTGTAAGAGAGAAGAACCTACAAGCGGCAGCGGATCGATTTTACGCCGACCAGATCGAACCCGTTTGAAGATCCGTGGAGACATCTTCCAGAATGAAGTTCGAGATTCCTGAACTGCAGGACGAGGCCGACGAGAGAGGGAATCGAATGAGATGGATATCTTAGACGAATTGAACGTAATCGTCATAGAAGATGAAGTCAACCAGTTCGGCATCATCGACATGAACCCTCCAGTGAAGAAGGTCAAGAGGCGAAAATAGGAGAAGGTGATTAGGCCGACCGGCGATAATGCCCTCGAAGTTATATCGACCAAGTCAACCATGGAGTCTCTGGTCACGCTAAAGGAAGAATGCGACTTTGGGCCTGAAGTGGTATTCATGGTCCCGAGCACGTCACAACGGCCATGGGATGCTCTGAGGGGATGGTTGTGCCTCTACGAATGCTTCTTTAAAGACTTTAATCTTTGGCTCCCTCTTCCGAGGTTATTGCTTGAATTCGCTGAACGCAAGGAGATGCCGATCTGCCAGTTCACCCATGCCACGATACGCCTGATCGTCAGTATGCTAGTGATGTCCATCAAGCACGCCATCCTGCTGAGCCGAGCTGCATTCGATGCAATGACGAACACCAGACGAACAAAGGAGAAATTAAGGAACTGAGGTTTATATTACATGAGTATGAAGACGAGGTTCAATATCGTGACTCGTGGTCAGAAATCAAAAGTAGCATACTGGAGAGATCGTTAGTTCTTTGCCCTAATCAACGAATTCTCCATCGTCGACCAGGATATCCTAATTCGAATGAAATCGGCGGAGCTCATGGGTAGAGATATGCCTGACCTGATAAGTTCGGTGGACATTCATATATTTTTTGGCTTTGCTGATCGGTTGTATTTTATTTTTTTAGGCAACAGGCATCTCCCTATTGTAAAAGATCCGCTTGACAGTTATGATATCGCCGAGAGGTTTGTAGCTATCAGTGCGATCACGTGGCCAGAAATCACATTAGTCTAGTTTATCTTGCCAAGCCAATAGTTGAAACGTCTACTTGGCTTAACATTCCCTTGATTGTTTTCCAGCTGCCCTCAGACGATATTCACGCCCACCTGAGAAGATGAAATCTCGTTCGTTTAAAGACTTGTCGGCCGATCTGGAGTCTGCTTTTGGGTCCCCCAGTGTTCGGGAGTATGAAAATCCCATGCTGATAGCGTCGTCAGATGGACGTGAAGCGTTCGGGACCTCGAAAGACTTAGCCGAAAAGGATTCAGCTAAGACCAGGAAAGCAGCCGATAAAAAAGCTGAGAGGGCGGCTGAGAAAGCTGCAAAATGGCTGAGAAGGCTCGGAAGAATCGGAGGAGCGCAGGGACGAGGATGCGTCAGACAGGGAGGTCGAAGATAACAAGGGCATCAGGGGAAGGTGATCCCGCTAACTCGAACAAGAAGGGTCCTGAGGAGCTACCTGAAAACTCGCAGAGATCAAAGAGGTCTCGTGTTGAGAAAGAACTCCATTCGTTCGGGTTCTCATATGAGTACCGCGGGGACGGTCCGTTGGTGAACTACTTGGTATCTTGCCTCGACTACTTCCTTCGATAGAGGGATACACCAGCTAGTCCCCTGACAGATTCTCACAGCTTCATCCGAAGCAACGCGATTGCGCGTTACGCTATTGACCACGCTAAGGTAATATTTTGACTGTTCTTCTCGGCCGAGCTGTGAAGCAGATTACAAAAGAAAGAGCTTCTGCTGCAAAGAAACTTGAAGCCGAGCGGATTGCAGCCAAAGACGAAAATATGGCTTGGGGAGAAGAACAGTCAATGTATTATCTTAACCTGGTCAATTGCTAAGGCCAGGAAAGCAGCCGATAAGAAGGCTGAGAGGGCGGCTGAAAAGAAAGCTACGAAAAAGGCTGAGAAGGCTTGGAAGAAAGCCGAGCTGGATGAGCATAGGGGTGAGGATGCTCCAGACATGGACATCAAAGATAAGGAGGGCACATAACGAGGGTAGCGGGGAAGACGGTCCCGCTAGCACTAACAAGAGGGGTCTGGAGGAGCTACGTGAGGACTCACAGAGATCAAAGAACTCTCGTGTTGAGAAAGAACTCCGTCCGTTCGGGTTCTCGTATGAGTACCGCGGGGACTGTTGGTGAACGACTCGCTATCTTGCCTCGACTACTTCCTTCGGTTGAGGGACACCCCAGCTAGTCCCCCAACAGATCCCCACAGCTTCATAAGTAGTGACGCGATTATGCGTTACGCGATTGACCAGGCTAAGGTAATACATTGACTGTTCTTTTCTGTTCTCGTTCTTGTATACGAACATGATCTTGAAGGTAAAACTTAGTTTGCATGCAGGCCCTAAGCACATCATTGACTGTGATGCACGATTATGATCGTGAGGCGAAGAGATGCTTGGCTGATCAGGCTGAGAGAGATGCTGTCAAAGATGTTTTTGAGGCCGAAATAAAAAGGAGTGCTGTCAAAGATGCTTTTGAGGATTCAACCTTATAGAATTTCGTGTAGAATCTCCTAAGCTCTTGTGAGAATTAGCCCTTGAGCTGAAAAGAGTCTAACACTTGGTGTTTGAGGTCATCAAGCATCAACAAGGCTACAAAACCACCAGTCTTCTCTTCCATTCTATCTAGCTTAAAGCAATCTGTTCAAAGACACATTCCTTAAGCATTTGAGGATTGTATCATTGGTATCAGAGATAAAATCTCCTTATCTAAGTGTTTTCAGTTCCCTTCTCAAGTTTTTGATTTTTGATTTTCGTTCATCTTTCCTTTCGTATAAAACTAAAAACCCACAAAAACTGTTTTAATTTTCATCTGTCTTCTGCGAATTTTATAAAATACAAAAATACATAAAAACTATTTTTGCTTTTTTCGGTTTATTTACTCTCTTAAAAACACAAAACAATTATTTCCCAAAATTATTTGGATCATTTGATATTTTGTTTTTATTTTTCAATCCAACTGGTCAAAACCGCTTAATTTTGTGTTCTTCATTTTGTTTGATTTTTATAAATCCAGAAAAACTCAAAAAAATTAATTTCTTTTTTTTGTCTGTTAAATTAAACCCTTAGAAACAACAAAAAATTGTTTATTGAATTTTTCAAATCATTTGATATTTTATCTTTGATTTTTAATTCAACTGCTAAAACAACTGTTCTTGTGTTCTTGTGATTTATCTTGAACAAACTTTGATTGTTTTGCTTGAATCTTGCAAGGTACTATGGAAAATCTACCAGCAGCAGATCCCCTACAAGCCATGATGACCTTGATGCAAACATAATTCGCAGCTATCAACGAAAATCTTGCCAACCTCAACGCCAATACTCAAGCTAGTGCTGAAAGATTAAACCGCTTGGAGAATTCAGCACGCCCTCCACATCTATTGCAAAGAAGAAACATTACTGGAGGTCAACAAGATGCAAACCGTGTATAGGAGCCCCCTGATGTACCACCACGAGCACCAGACCCTGTACAAGCTGCCCCAGAAATTTTAAATAGAAGGAATGCTGAGCACAACAGGCCATAGCAAGAGGATAGAAACTTGCCACCAGAAGTCAAGCTTGCTGCTCCAACTTTTGCCGGAAAGATTGATCCAGCCGCCTACCTAGAGTGAGAAAGAAGGATGGAACATTTGTTTGAGTATTACTCTTACAATGAGCCAAAGAAGATGGCCCTAGCAATTGCAAGTCTCACTGACCATGACTTAGCTTGGTGGGACAGAGAAACAGCTGGGAAGAGGAGACTAAGATATCCTCAAATCAACAGATGGGCAGACATGAAATTTGAGCTACAAAAGAGGTATGTTCCCCCTCATTATCACAAAAATTTACTTGAAAGATTTAGGTCTTTGTATCAGGGAACCAAGAGTGTAAAAGAATACTTTGAAGAATTTGATGTTCTAAGAAGTAGGCTGGAGTTAGAAGAAACAGAGGAGTCTCTCATGTCTCAATTCATGTATGGCTTACAAGGTGGAAATGCAGCCTTACCATTCTTTACAAGAACTTCTCCACTTGGCCATTCAAAGAGAGTAACAAATCAAGAAGAAAACCTCTACTAGAAGCCGCTCAGACAACAATGCTTGGAACCAACAAAACCAACTCCAACAGCAGCAACAAACAACGCCAACACCCATGGTAGATAAAGGCAAAGCCATTGCGATAGAATCAAGATTCAAAACCAATTAATCACACCAAGAGTAAGGTAAGTCTAGCAACTCAAACAGACATCATGACATTATTTGTTTTAAATGTCAAGGCATGGGTCATGTTTCAAGGGAATGTCCAAACAAGAGGACCATGATTATTAGACCAGATGGTGGTTATGATTCTCAAGATGAGGAGATGGCTGAAAACTCAGAAGAAGAAATCACCATATATGCTGAAGAAGGAGAGCTGCTAGTCATTCAAAGAACTCTAAACTCTCAACCAGTTTTGGAGGACTTAGAACAAAGAGACAATCTATTTCACTCCAGATGCAGTATTCAGAACTAGGTATGTCATTTAATAATTGACAGTGGTTCTTGTGCTATTATTGCTAGTGTTTGTTTAGTAGAGAAGCTAGGTCTTAAAGCTAAACCTCACCCAAGGCCATACAAGCTTAAATGGCTTAATGACAAAGAAGAGATGAAGGTGAACAAGCAAGTAGAAGTTCCTCTCTCCATTGGCCAGTACAAAGACCAAATTTTATGTGATGTGGCGCCAATGCTAGCTGGGCATATACTGCTTAGGATGCCATGGCAGTATGATAGAGATGTTGCACATAATGGGAGGACTAATGAATACTCCTTCTCTTTCAACCATTGTAAGTTTATTCTTGCTCCTTTACCACAAAAAGAAGTTAGAGTTTTACAAAATAGAGCTAAAGGGAAGAGTAGTTATTTTGCTATTCAAGAATTTATAAAGTTAAATTCCACAGATATGATGCACTTGTCTTTGTCAAAGAATTGTTTTGGAGGATTTAGAGAACAGGAGTTCAAAGAAGAGAAAGCTAAGGAGATTGGCGTGAGCAACAATGATGAAAACTTGATGTTCACTAAGGAGAAACTACCTTTAGAAGAGTTTATCCATACACTGAAGCTGACTGAAGCTAAAAATATTACACTTAATCAACTCATTGAGCATATACAAGCTAATTCCCAAGGTAAGTTCTTAAACTTAAAACATTTTCCAAAGACTAACTTAGGGTTGTTTGATGCAGGATCTACAGTTTTGAGGACAAAACCTCTACAAGAGGAAGAGGATGATGTAAGATCCAAGTTCAATGCACTTAGAACAACCAAGAAGTGAAGCCTTGGAGCTAAAGATGGTGCAGAACAGCTTGTACCCGTGGAGAAAGGAGAGCTTGTAGCTGAGCTTGGAGCTGTTCAGGACCAAACCACCATAGGCCGTCGTTCTAAACATCACAAGGAGTTAAATGATCGAGCCAAACCCCTACCAGTCCGAGCTAATTCTGAAGTTATTCCATCTAAACCGCCAAGACATCTATTTGGACCTACATACACATATGGCGAGTTATATGAGGTAAGCACGACCTTACCTTATATTTTGGAGCATTTAGAAGATAATAATGAAGATAAAGAAGCTGCAAACCGGAGTCATCTCATTCAAATCAAGCCCGAACCGCCAAATCTCTCTAAACCACCAAAAGGAGCAACATTGGAGCTAGTTAAGGAAAGAAGGGATCATATGACATTTTATTCACCCCACCATCATATCCAGCCACCAAGGAATTTTTCAAGATGTTCAAGACCAGCAAATCAATCTCTGAACCGCCCCAAACCGAGCCAAAACCAAGAAGATATCAAAGAAGAGCCACTTACCAAATATGGAACCATTTTTGTTGATTCAAGGAGTAAAGAAGGATATGACGACCAAAGACCACATCATATCATGACTTTTGATCCATCAGTCAAGCTACATGATCACACATATTCATTTCGTCCTCAAGACCCCAAGACTTCCCCCTTTAACCTCCCCATTCAAGCATTAGCACCTTTAAAGCCCAACGGCTAGGAGAATGAAGTCCAGAAGAAATCCCACATTTTATGCTTTTCTTTTACTTAGTTACCGTTTTATTTCATTATCATTGAGCATTATATAAGCTCCTTACTTCATGTATTTTCATTCATCCAAGTTATAATCAAAAAGAAGTTATTTTGTTTTCAAATAAAGTGTCTCTTTGCATTACAAACTGTTCCTGCGATTTCTTTAAGTGTTTTGAGGATTCAACCTTATAGAATTTCGTGTAGAATTTCCTAAGCTCTTGTGAGGATTAACCCTTGAGCGGAGAAGAGTCTAACCCTTGGTGTTTGAGGTCATCAAGCCTCAACAAGGCTACAAAACCACCAGTCTTCTCTTCCATTCCATCTAGCTTAAAGCAATCTGTTCTTAGACACATTCCTTAAGCATTTGAGGATTGTATCAGTTGTGGTAGCTCTTTCCCACTCCTCAAAGTGATTGCGTTTGCATACTCCTTAGGGTTCGCCTCACACTTCCCGGGTTAGCTTCCTTGACCGCTTGTATTGGCCTTTCCTTTCTCTAGCTGGCGAATCTTGTTGTTCAAGTTGGTGATTTGTGTAGATACCTCAGTAAGATAAGAGTCCAGCCTGTTTTTCATATCAAAAAACTCTTGAATGGTAGTTGCTTGCCCCTGAAGTAATTGTTGAAACATTGCTTGAACCGGATCTTTAGGTGGAGGTTGAACTTGTTGTTGTTGAGGTACGAAACCATGAGGAAACACAGGAGAGTAGCTCTTGTTCCCTTGCTGTTGCTGGCCTTGGAAATTTCCTTGTATTTTCCCTTGGTACCCACTGTTTTGTGTAAACCCTCCTTTGTTATAAGGAACAAAAGGTTTTCCTTGTTCTGGAGGGTACACTTGATTCTTAGGGTTTTCCACATTGGTACTTCGGTAAGAGAGGTTGTTGTTGCCTTGATACCTCTGAGCATAGCCATGTGGCTTAGTATAGTCTTGGCCTCCAAACCAATTCGCTTCCTCTTGGCTCTCCTCTAGCTCATCAATGACATCTGTAGCCTCTCCCACAAAGTGTACATGCTTTTGAATTGCAAGTACCAACTTGTCAATCTTTTCATGGAGAGATATCAGCTCTTTCTTGTTTGCCTCAAGGTCAGAACCTCTTGGTGCTCTATCATAATCTTCAGCGTAGTTCCCATCACTCAAAGCAAGGTTCTCAATTAGCTCCATTCCCTCTTCTACATTTTGGCCAAGAAAGTTGCATTTACTCGTCGAGTCTAGGAGCATTCGAATCTTGGGTAGAGCTCCTCAATAGATGGTGCTCAAGAGTGTCTCCTCACTAAAGCCATGATGAGGACATACAATGGTGTAGTCCTTGAACCGCTCCATTACTTCACTAAAGGTCTCATTTTGCCTTTGTGTAAAACCGCTGATCTCACTCCTGAGGCGAGCTGTCCTTGTACTTGAGAAGAACTTATACAGAAATGCCTTCTTGCGATCAGCCCATGAGGTTATAGTCCATTGAGGTAAGGTCTTCTCCCAATGCCTTGCTTTATCCCTAAGTGAGAAAGGGAAAAGCCTAAGCTTGAAGATGTCCTCCGAGATCCCATTGATCTTGATCATACCGCACACTTGCTCAAAGTTGTCTAAGTGCTCCAAAGGATCCTCCATTGCAAGTCCATGGAACTTGTTGTTCTGCACCATTGAGACAAATCCTGGCTTGATCTCAAAGTTGTTGTTTTGCACCGGTGGAGGAGTGATGTAATACTCGAAGTGGAGTGTTACATCGATCAGAGTGGGTGGTTTGGTGGAGAGAACACACTGGCTTTGACGCTCTCTTGTGTTGGCTAAGTGATGAGAATGATAGAACAAGGCGTGATGGTCACTCCTTGATCCGAGATGGGATCTGTCAAGCTGGCTATAACGCTCTCTCTTGAGGGATCAGATGAATGGAGTAATGAAGTGGATTGAGGGCACCACAGAGAGAATGGATGGCTCTCTGATACAGCAAGCACTTAGTCTTGTACGAATCACACGAACAAGAACAAAGCAAGAAGCAAAGGCAAAGCGGCGGCTATTGCTTTTGGAAGAAAGTTCAGTCTTTATTGATAATGTAGGGTAAAAATCATACAACGCTGCAGGGGAGCTTTATAAACAGCTCGTCAGTTATCCCTAAGGCCAAAATAAAAGTAAAGAAACGACAACACAAAAGAAAAGAAAAAGCTACAAAACACATAAGGCAAAAAAAATACATGAAAATGGAATGTTTACTTAACTAAAAGAAAACAAAAGCTAAACTTAGCCGAATCTTTTGTGGCTCGAACTGGTGATTCCTTGGCGTGTTGTGATGCTTAAGAACCATTGAGGCAAGCCTCAGTACCTGCACAAATCGTATAAATTGAGAATACCTGATTTTGGCGCGCTTGATGCTTGTTTGGTACGTTGGTGAATGTTGCTTGTTCTGGTGCGGTTGGGGCGAGTTTCTCAACGTTCTCTTTGTACTGATGAGTGTAGAAGTCGAGCTGGTACGTATATTCATGAGGTTCTCCACGTTCGGGGCTTGATTCATCTTCTTGCTCCAAAGATGCTCTATCGGCTTCTATTCTTGTACTTGGTGTGGCTCGCGGCTTTGGTAGAGTCTTGGTGGGTTTGTTGATGTTCTGATCGTCATTTCCTGTCAAACAAACATTCATACCTTGGTTTATGCTAGTACGGTCGTCTTTGAGGCTCATCTTGGCAAAGTTCTCGGCAATGTCTAGTTCGGGTGCAATGGGGTTCGGTTGGGGGCTAAGTATGTTTTCTACGTCCATGTTGGTAAGGAGTGATTGTATAGCCTCATTGAACCCTTCTCTTAGTCTCCTGGTCTTGGAACGTGTCATGGGCGAGCTGTTTACTGGTGGTACGGCGGTCTCTCCCAGCTCCTCTCGTCCCGGTACGTACGGTTGGTCATTGCTCCCGCCATCCTCTCGACCCGGTACGGTCAAACGGTCCATGTCCTCATCATTCCCTCCCCCTTGGTGAGGTTTTGTCCTTAAAACTGGATCATCTGTATCATAAAGAGATAAGTCAGTAACATTAAAGCTATGGGATATGGTAAACTCACCGTGAAGATCTAAACGGTATGCATTGTCATTGATATTTTCTAGGACTTTGAAGGGCCCATCTCCTCGTGGTGCAAGCTTGGAACTCCTCTTGTGGGGAAATCTTTCTTGTCTCATATGTAGCCAGACCCATTCTCCGGGATCAAACGTCATTTCTTTTCGCTTCTTGTCAGCTTGCTTCTTGTAAGCTTCCGTCGTTTTCAAGATATTCTCTCGGACCCTCTCATGTAACTTCCGAATGAATTCACATTTCCTGAGACCATCTAGATTAACTTGCTCAACTTGGGGAATTGGCGAAAGATCAAGTGAGATCAGTGGGTTAAAACCATAAACAACCTCAAATGGAGACATTTTAGTAGCTGAATGTACAGCTCGGTTGTAAGCAAACTCTATGAATGACAAACAATCAACAAATGTTTTTAAATTCTTGCCAAGTGTAACTCTAAGTAAAGAGGAAAGGGTACGGTTTACCACTTCAGTTTGGCCATCCGTTTGGGGGTGGCAAGTGGTTGAGAATAGCAACTTCGTACCGAGCTTCCTCCATAGGGTCCTCCAAAAGTGGCTCAGAAATTTTGTATCACGGTCAGAGACAATGGTCCTTGGTAAGCCATGTAAACACACCACCTCCTTGAAAAACAAGTCAGCTGTTTGCGTCGCATCATTCGTTTTGTCACATGGTATAAAGTGAGCCATCTTTGAAAACCGGTCCACAACAACAAAGATTGAATCCTTGTGTTTAATCTCGGGTAAACCTAAGACAAAATCCATAGACACATCCACCCATAGTGCGTTACGAATAGGCAAAGGTAAATAAAGGCCGTGAGGGTGTAACCTGGACTTTGCTTTGTGGCAAGTGACACATCTAGAACAATGTTTCTCAACATCTTTTTTTATATGTGGCCAATAGAAGTGGTCAGTCACCATCGCCAATGTCTTGTTAACTCCAAAATGACCCATAAGACCTCCACCGTGTGCTTCTTTGAGTATCAAGTCCCTCATTGAACATTGTGGAATGCATAAGCGCTTGTCTTTGAATAAGAAGTCATCGTGTAAATAGAACGAAGTGAAAGCTCCTTTGCCGTGCTCCTGATATGCTTCTCTCAGCTCCGGGTCCTCTTTGTACAACTCCTTGATATGCTCAAACCCAAGTACCTTAGCCTCTATAGTTGATATCAAAGCAAACCTCCTTGACAGTGCGTCGGCTACTACATTCTCCTTGCCCTTCTTATACTTGATCACATACGGGAATGTCTCTATAAACTCCAACCACTTAGCGTGTCTCCTCTTGAGTGATGTTTGCCCTCTCAAATGCTTGAGTGTCTCGTGATCAGTGTGTATGATGAATTCCTTGGACAATAAGTAATGCTGCCAAGTCTCTAAGGCTCTCACCAATGCATAGAGTTCTTTGTCGTACGTCGGGTAGTTTAGTGTAGCTCCACTGAGTTTTTCACTAAAGAAGGCTACTGGCTTCTTTCTCTGATGTAACACAGCTCCTATGCCTAGGCCAGAAGCATCGCACTCCACCTCAAACATCTCGTCAAAGTCTGGTAAGGCTAGAACCGGCGCCTCGGTCAGTTTCTCCTTCAAGGTGTTGAATGCGTTCTCTTGCGCTGCTCCCCACGAGAATGGTGTATTCTTCTTTATCACAGCAGTAAGTGGTGCAGCTACTGTGCTAAAGTCTCTCACAAATCGGCGGTAGAAGCTAGCTAACCCATGAAAGCTCCTCACATGACCGATTGTAGACGGTGTAGGCCATTCTCTGATCGTCTTTATCTTCTCCTCATCAACTTATAGTCCCTGTTTACTTACTACAAAACCTAAGAACACGATTTGATCAGTACAAAAGGTGCACTTCTTAAGGTTGGCATATAGACCTTCCTTTCGTAGTGATTTAAGCACTAGTTCAAGATGTTTATGAGGATCAGCTAGGTTCTTACTATAGATAAGGATATCATCGAAATAAACAACTACGAATTTGCTTATGTATGATCTAAGAACCTGGTTCATGATCCTCATGAATGTGCTTGGGGCATTGGTTAAGCCAAAAGGTATTACTAAGCACTCGTACAGCCCTTGTTTGGTCTTGAACGCGGTTTTCCACTCATCTCCTTCTCTCATTCTAACTTGGTGATAACCGCTCTTGAGGTCAACCTTTTAGAAGATTGTTGAACCGCTCAGCTCATCCAACATGTCATCTAACCGCGGTATAGGATGGCGGTACTTGATGGTGATGTTGTTGATGGCTCGGCCGTCCACACACATCCTCAAGGTTCCATCCTTCTTGGGGACTAGTAGCACCGGCACAGCACATGGGCTAAGACTCTCCCGGATGTAACTTTTCTCCATTAAGTCTCTTACTTGATTCTCCAACTCCTTAGTCTCGGTGGGATTCATTCTGTAAGCCGGTTTGTTAGGTAAGGCTGACCCTGGTACAAGATCTATTTGGTGTTCTATACCCCTGATGTTATTGCATATTTCATACATTTTGCATACTCATTAGTTAGCTTTTTATGCATTTGTATCACGTTTTAGGTTAGATTGCATCACTTAGGGTCCTAGAGCATTCTAGCATCAGCATACGCATTTTCCTTGCATTTTGCATCATATTCAGGTTATTTCTGGCTGCTTTGGATTCGTGGAGGTTCGTGGACATGTTGAGGCTGATGTAGCAGTTCGGGGGAGCTCGGATATATGCTAAGGATAGGAGATCGAGGAGCAGATCGGCATGGCCAGTCGATCTAGGAGTTGATCGACCAGAAGATCGAGCCAACCAGGCGATCCAAGGAGAATGATCGAGACAAGGATCGAGTGAAGCAATCGATCAAACCGTACGGACGTAAATGACGCCATGCAGAGTGAGAGTCAGATCGAGTACACCACTCGATCCAGCCGAAAATCGATACCGAGATCGGATGCAACACTCGATTCGCCGATGATGATCGAGACCCAGATCGAGCCAAAGACACGATGTCCGGATATGATCGAGAGAACCGCTCGATCTTGGAATCGATCTCGGTCCTTTCAACCGTTTTTGGCCGCTAGCAAGGGGGGGACCATCAGCTTGTTTCGGCATTTAGGGAAGGCGGCGACGTCTTTTTCCCAAAAAAAAAAAAAAATTTTATCCTTATCTTTTCCCTTATGTTTTCTCTCTCGTTTTCGTGAAGAACACCATTATTGAACTCGCGTTTTTCTTAAGCTTTGTAATCGAATCATTTTCGTTTCAATTTAGTTTTCTTTTCATGTTCATCGTCTCGCTTTACATGCTTTGCTTGATTTACTCTATGTGTAGCGAGTAGTTTATTTGGGTTCGGGGTTGAGAGGATTAAGGGGTCTAAAGGGTTTCGATCTTGGGGTTTTTCTAAACGTTTTCAATGGCTATCTCTTCTAAGGTGTTGAGATCTCAATGCTTGAAGACTCTCACGCCAAGAGCTTCATTATCCGAGAGGTTCCTTACATTGACAGGATTCAGGAGCCTCGGAAGATCACACTTTAGAGACTAGTTACCCCTTTCCAAAAGCCATGATAGTTTGGGGGATTAGTTAAGCCATTCGTTTGAAATCTGTTTTTCTTGTCCTTCGACCTCTCTTTCCACCAAAAGCCATGGGTTTGGAGGAGAGGATGAAGGAGTGATCTATACCGAAAGCCACGGATAGATCTTGCTTAGTTTTCAAGGCTTAGAGATCCTCACCAAGTGAGTCGATTTAAGGTTTTAAACTCAAGGTTGAACCTTTGAAACCCCTGACCATGAATCTCAACCCTAGGCCCTTTCTCTTAGCATCTTTATATCTTATCTCGTCTTTCGCTTGGTCTCTGATAGCATCCTGGTCCTTAGATTTACTGTTCTTACATTTTTAGACGAGATCGATTGTTACTGCTCGATCTAGTGGTCGATCTCATGGTCGATCCACTAGTCGAATTTTAATAATTCGAAGCTTTCTCCTTTAATTATTCTGTTTTTTCTCATGGTAGTTTCTTCCTTTCTAGTATTTTTAAAATAGGTTTCATTCCATTTAAGTTGCTGCATCTAGATTTTAGAGATTTTCTCATGAATCATCTCATTTCGCTTAGATTTGCATTAGTCCTTGTATTTTCTGTGCATTCTCTATCATCCTAGGCATGGATTGACTCTCTCTTGCTTGCTGTACTACAACATGTCTTGCATTTGAGTTTGATAACCTCACTGCAATTTAACCCTTGCTCAAAAAAATGTTTATCAAATGGCGCCGTTGCCATCCTAGGACTGTTTAGAGAACATAGAGATTTGGGACTTAGCAAAGACTAAGTCTTTACCTTTTCAAGTTACTAATCCTTCTACTCTCAAACGTGTGTTTTCAGGTACATGAATCTTAGTTCACGCGGAGACAACAATCTACTACAACCCTTAGACAACATTCATCAACTTGGTCACTCACGGCAAAGGAGAGTCGAGAACAAACAAGAGCCTTTGAGGAGATTGTTCAGCACGGTTTGGTTGACTTTGAAACTATGGCTGAACACGAGCATCCAGAAGGACCTCCTCCAGCTCACGGGGCAGCAGGACGGGTCAATGGAAACCCCCAACACGCGGCTAGACCCCCAAGGATCATAGGAGCCGGAGATGCTCCCAACACTCGTCTAAATAGGTTTGGGATCACTCCTCCTCCTGTACAAAACAATAACTTCGAGATCAAGCCAGGTTTCATCTCAATGGTGCAAAACAACAAGTTCCACGGCTTAGCAATGGAAGACCCCTTGGAGCACCTAGACAACTTCGAGCAAGTATGTCGGATGATAAAGATCAATGGCGTATCCGAAGATGCTTTCAAGCTGCGTCTCTTCCCCTTTTCACTCGGAGACAAAGCCAGACATTGGGAGAAGACCCTCCCACAAGTCACCATCACATCATGGGCCGAGTGTAAGAAGGCTTTTCTCTCAAAGTTCTTCTCAAGCACCAGGACAGCACGGTTGAGAAGCGAAATCAGCGGCTTCACTCAAAGGAACAATGAGACATGCAACGAGGGAATGGAACGTTTCAAAGACTACACGATCCAATGTCCTTATCACGGGTTCAGGGAGGAGACACTACTCAGTACCATATACCATGGAGCTTCACCAAAGATCAGGTTGTTGCTTGACACAGCTAGCAAAGGGAACTTCCTCGGTCATGAGGTAGAAGAGGGCATGGAGCTGATAGAAAACTTGGCATTGAGTGATGGCAATTACGCTGAGGATTATGACCGTGCACCGAGAGGATCAGAGTTAGAGGCTCACAAGAAGGAGCTCAAATCTTTGCATGAGAAGATAGATAAGCTGGTGTTAGCCAATCAGAAGCATGTTCACTTTGTTGGTGAAGCTGATGAGAACCAAGAGGAGTTAGAGTTGAGCCAAGAAGAAGCCAATTGGGTGGCGGGACAGAACAACTACAAATCTCAATGCTAAACCCAAGGCTACAAGAACAACAACCTCTCTTACCGAAGCACCAACGTAGCAAACCCTAAAGATCAAGTGTACCCTGCTCAGCAAGCAAAACCTTTCATCCCTTACAACAAAGGTTTTCAACCGAGTGGTGGTTTCCAAGGTCAAGGGCAGAAGAACTTCCAAGGGCAACATCAAAATAACAAGGGTTATACACCTAACTACCCTCCGGGCTTTGCACCTCAGCAGCAACAACCGATGCAACAACAAGTTGATCCGGTTCAAGCAATGTTTCAACAGCTAATACAAGGGCAAGCATCTACAAACCAGAAGTTTGCCGAGATGAACACTCGTCTAGACTCGTCTCTCACTGACTTCTCCACTCAGATCACCAACTTAAACAACAAGATCAAGCAGCTAGAGAAAGGGAAAGCGAGTACGAGTGGTCAGAACAGTCTTCCGGGAAAGTGTGAGCAGAATCCCAAGGAGTATGCTAATGCCATAACGTTGAGAAGCGGCAAAGAGCTCGAACCTCCGGTCTCTAACAAGAACAACGAGGACGTTGTAATTCAAGAGGGGGAGGGTAAACCTTCGACTGCTGATGATGAGATTAACTTTGACAACGTTTGGATCCAAGGGCCAAGAAGAGGAGACAAAGCAGTTGCTGAGAAGAAAGTTAAGCTTCCTTTTCCTGGCCGCTTCAAGAAGCAACTCATAGAGAAGCATAGAATCCTCTTTGAGAAGCATCTTAAGGACGTGGAGATTAAACTACCTCTCGTTGACTGCCTTGCAATGATGCCTAAATGCGCCAAATTCTTCAAAAACACTCTCGTGAAGAAGAACAAGGAAAGCAAGGAGGTACTTGTTCTAAGTGAAGAATGTAGTGCTGTGATACATAAGGAGATAGTCCCTAAAAAGTTGGGAGACTCTGGAAGTTTCACTATACCCTGCGCTTTAGGCCCTCTAGAGT
Source organism: Thlaspi arvense (assembly GCA_911865555.2). Taxonomy (NCBI): domain Eukaryota; kingdom Viridiplantae; phylum Streptophyta; class Magnoliopsida; order Brassicales; family Brassicaceae; genus Thlaspi; species Thlaspi arvense. The sequence goes on from OU466860.2 coordinate 23,306,342, forward strand.
TCAAGCGTTGCTTATGTGATCTCGGAGCTAGCATAAACCTGATGCCTCACTCCGTGGCTAAGAAGCTTGGTTTTACTCGTTTCAAAGACTGTCGGATCTCGTTGGTACTGGCTGATAGGAGTGTGAGGCTACCAGTGGGGCTGCTTGAAGATTTACCGGTGCGAATCAGTGGTGTGAACGTACCTACGAACTTTGTTGTGTTGGAGATGGATGAAGAGCCTAAAGATCCACTCATCTTAGGGAGACCATTCCTTGCAACCGTTGGGGCTATCATAGATGTGAAGAATGGGAAGATTGCCTTGCATTTGGGAAAGGAGATAAGGCTTGACTTCGACATCAATGAGGTTCTGAAGAAGCCGACCATTGAAGGGCAAGCTTTCTATATTGAAACCATGGATGCTTTAGTGGATGAGTTGCTGGAAGAGCTGGCTCTAGAAGACATCCTGAAGCTAGTACTGACTAAGGAGCCAGGTGAGTTTGGCTATGTGGACCAGAGGACCCAGGAGTACGTCAACCTGCTGGATTCTAGGAAGATTGTCAAGAAGGATGAAATTTGCTGCCTCGAGATCGACCCCGAGATAGACGCTATCACTCGATCCAGGAGTCTGATCGACAAGGAAATCGAGAACACAACTCGATCCGGTGCAACAATCGACGGACAGATCGAGAAGAATGCTCGATCAGGAAAAACAATCGAGTCAACGATCGAGGGAGACCTCCCGATCATTTTGGGGTCCAATCAAGAGATCGACCCAGCGTCTCGATCACTTACTCGATCCACATCAAATCGAGTAAGTGAATCGAGCGAAATGGCTCGATCTAGACGACATCGAGAGGAGAATCGACCGGAGGACTCGATTTCAGAAGGGATAGCGATGGAGGAAAGCAGTCTAAAGGGCTATACCTCAGGTTCAAGGGAGAGTTCCAAGGAGGAAAGCAACAACAACAGCCACGAGGATGACTGGAGTGAGCTGTTAGCCCCAAAGGTGGACCTGAAGGAGCTCCCAAAAGGGCTAAGGTATGCTTTCTTAGGGCCTAATCACACCTATCCCGTGATTGTGAATGAAAACCTTAGTGATGATGAGTTGCACTCGCTCCTGACTGAGCTGAGAAAGTATAGGAAGGCCATTGGGTACTCTTTAAGTGACATCAAGGGCTTTTCACCAATGCTTTGCACTCATAGGATTAACTTGGATAATGAGAACGCCTCTTCTATAGAACATCAATGGCGTTTGAATCCTAATTTGAAAGAGGTTGTTAAGAAAGAAATCCTTAAGCTTTTAGAGGCTGACGTGATCTATCCCATAAGTGACAGCACGTGGGTTTCTCCTGTACACGTGGTGCCTAAGAAGGGAGAGATCACGGTCATAAGGAATGAAAAGGATGAGCTTATTCCTACTAGAACCATCACTGGTCATAGGATGTGTATTGATTACAGGAAACTTAACCTTGCGACTAGGAAAGACCATTTCCCTTTGCCTTTAATTGATCAAATGCTTGAGAGACTTGCTAATCACCCTTACTACTGTTTTTTCGATGGGTATAGCGGTTTCTTTCAAATACCAATTCACCCAAATGATCAGGAGAAGACGACATTCACATGTCCCTACGGTACCTTTGCATATCGAAGGATGCCGTTTGGATTGTGTAATGCACCGGCTACGTTTCAGCGGTGTATGATGTCAATCTTCTCCTATCTAATAGAGGAGATGGTAGAGGTGTTCATGGATGACTTTTCTGTCTATGGTGCGTCCTTTTCTGCGTGTTTGTTGAATCTTTGCATGGTACTAAAACGTTGTGAAGAGACAAACTTGGTGCTGAACTGGGAGAAATGCCACTTTATGGTTAAGGAAGGGATCGTGCTTGGTCATAAGATATCAGAGAACGGCATTGAGGTTGATCAGGCTAAAGTGGAGGTCATGATGGGTCTTGAGCCGCAGGTTAATGTTAAGGGAGTCAGAAGCTTCTTGGGACACGCAGGGTTCTATAGGCGCTTCATCAAAGATTTATCCAAAATTGCACGCCCTCTTATATGGCTATTGTGCAAGGAAGCTGAGTTTGTGTTTGATGAGGAGTGTTTGAAAGCTTTCGTAACCATCAAGGAAGCCCTTACATCAGCTCCTATAGTCCAAGCACCAGACTGGTCTCTTCCCTTTGAGATCATGTGTGATGCTAGTGACTACGCCGTAGGAGCCGTTCTTGGTCAGAAGAAAGACAAGAAGCTGCACGTGATCTACTATGCTTCAAGAACCTTGGATGACACGCAAACAAGATACACCACTACGGAGAAGGAGTTGCTTGCAGTAGTCTTCGCCTTTAAGAAGTTCAGATCGTATCTCGTTGGTTCCAAAGCTATTGTATACACGGATCACCCTGCCTTGCGATACATCTACTCGAAGAAAGACACTAAGCCTCGGCTCTTAAGATGGATTCTCTTACTCCAGGAGTTTGACATGGAGATTAAAGACAAGAAAGGAATAGAAAACGGAGTCGCTGACCATCTCTCACGGCTAAGGATCAACGAGTCTCTCCCCTTAGATGACTCTCTTCCAGAAGAGCAGCTTATCGCGATTGTTTGTGGAAAGCTAGAAGGGAGGTTTGAGAACCTCTTGAGAAAGTATGGAGTTAAGCATAAGGTGGCTACACCGTATCACCCTCAAATAAGCGGTCACGTGGAAGTCTCCAATAGGCAAATCAAGGCCATATTAGAGAAAACCGTCGCAGCAACAAGGAAAGACTGGGCAATGAAGCTGGACGACGCTCTTTGGGCCTACCGTACCGCTTTCAAAACGCCGATTGGTACAACTCCTTTCACTCTACTCTATGGCAAGGGCTGTCACCTCCCGGTTGAGCTGGAACACCGTGCGTTGTGGGCTGTGAAGAGGCTGAACTTTGACCTCAAGACTGCTCAGGAGACGCGCATTATTCAGCTACATGAACTGGATGAGTTGAGGTTGAACGCTTACGAGAGCTCTCGGATATACAAGGAGCGGACTAAGGAGACTCATGACAAGAAGTTGGTTGCCAAGGAGCTTAAGGAAGGAGGGCTAGTGTTGCTGTACAACTCGAGGCTCAAACTCTTCCCGGGCAAGCTGAAATCAAGGTGGAGCGGACCATTCATGATTCAAGAAATGTTGCCTTATGGAGCTGTTACTCTGATGGGAAAAAGTGGCAGTGCATTCACCATCAACGGACACAGAGTCAAGCCTTACTTGGCAGACGGCTATGACAAGGAGAGTACCTCGGTGCTTCTCCAAGACCCACCATCCGCTTAAACCAAGTAAGGTCTAGCTAAAGACGTTAAAGAAAGCGCACTTGGGAGGCATTCCCATGTTTATCTTGTACATATTCCTGCTTTATTTTTCTTTCAGTTTTATGTTTTTATTCTGCAAGTGTGTAGGAACAGGTATAAGGAGTCTAAACATTGATCTTGAAGTCTAAAAGAGGTGATAAGGGTTAAGATAAGGCTAGAGATCGAGTGCTAGATCGACTGATCCTGGCTCGATCTTTGCTAGATCGAGTCAGTGAATCGAGAGGAGCCAGTCGATCTAGACGAGAACGAGTGACAAGATCGACCTTGACAAAAAAGGATCGATCGATCCAAAACGGATCGACCGATCTAATTTCTCTTGGGAAAATCTGTTGAAAATAGATCGATCACTCGACTCGATCCATCACTCGATCTATGCCACATCGACCCCTAAATCGAGAACATAGCTCGATCATGAGGACTTAGCCGTGGAGCCAACATCTCAATGATCGAGAGAGCCAATCGATTTGAGACTCGATTCATCATGAATCGAGTCTCAAATCGAGTAACCCTCTCGATCTAAGCCATTATGGGCATGAGATCGAGTCCTAGATCTACCAAATGGACTCGATCTCATGCCGAGGTAACATTTCCTTTCCCTCTTTTACTCTTTTCCCTCCAACTTTTGAATTCAAAACTTGGTCAAGGCAAGCATCTTTGACCATGAAAGATGTGCCTTGACCAAGACTTTATCAGAAAAACCACTTTTACTACCCATTGTTTTGATTTTTGCTAGCCTTTAAATATTTCAACAACCTCTCATCCTCTCATTCCTGTTTTTCTCGAAAATTATAAACAAAGAGAGTGAGAGTTTCGGTTTTCAAAAGCTAGCAAGGATATTCTGCATTTCTTGCAAAGGTATTTTCAAAAATTTAATGATTTAATTTTAGAAAATTTCCTTTAAATTCGCAAGATCTTGTTCTAGAATATAGGGTCGGTTTTGATTTTTAAAAACTAGCTAAGTAAAAGGAATAATTCTAGATTTTTCAGTATCTAAAGATATGATTCTCCTTTATTTAGCTATGATTTTTATTTATTCCCCAAAATTCTAGGGTAGTTTTTATAAGTTCTCTCCTTCTCTTCTCTCATTCTCATCAAAACCGCCGTTTGCTTATCAAATTTCTTTAGAAACTTGTTTCAGGAACAATGGCCCCAAAGAGAACAAGAGAATTGACAGCACAAGAAGGAGAAGGACAAGAAGTGGCAGTTCAAGAGAGGGTCAGATGGAGTAAGGATGAGAAGAGGGACAAGAAACGGCTGGAAAGGCTCCGGTTTGAGCCTACCAAGTTTGCTGATCGAGAGCTGTTGTCTAAGCTAGGGATTCTTGGGAATTTCGACCAACTCCTCAAGAACATTGGCTTAAGATGTCTGTCACGGATGGATTGCCCAACCATTCCTGAAGTGACAATAGACTTCCTTGCCACCTTGTAGTTCCGTTACGAGAATCCTAGCACACCGGTCCCTTCTCAAGGTCACCTTTACTTCAAGGTTGGACATCAAGCCTATACACTCTCCATCCCTGAGCTATGCCAAGCTTATGGTCTCAACGCGGATGCCTACAAGGTCGAGTTCCCCGCCTTCAAGAAAGCCGACGACTTTTGGGACCTGATCAGCAAAGAAGACTACAAAGCCAACACCGCCAAGATCAAGCGAGTAAGGAGCCCGGTGCTGAGGTACACTCTGAAGCTGATTGCCAACACATTTAGTGGAAGATCTGTTGCTCCTACGGTCACGAAGACAGAGTTGTGCTTCCTGTTCTAAGGTGTGAAGCACTTGGTGTGTGATCCGGATGCAAATGACGAGCCCATGGAGGATGAACTCGGCGATGAAGTGAACTACGGGTGTGTGCTCGCGGCTTCCTTGGTGAAATACAAGGCTTATGCCTTGCGGTGCAAGGCAACTTCCTCTTACATTGGCGATTTCCTTACTCCTCTGTTCGTGCAAGCTGGTGTGCCCATTCACGACTTTGCTCACGTCCCAACCAGAGCTTTCATGGATGAGGCATACATGAGGAATACTGACAGCTTAGGACGCACGCCAGCAGAAGGGTTCTACACCTACCTCTTCATAGACGACGAAGATAGGAAGAGAGTGTGCATCCTGCCCAACAAAGATGAAACCGAGCTGCTTGGTGTTGGGAACATCGAGTTCTTGCCCACGGAGGAAGAATGCTTTGCCCCTTTAGGAGGACCACCTGCTTCAGCGATTGCCCCTCGCCAAAGGTCAGAATCTCCAGCCACGTAAGATGAGATGCCCGAGGCCTACACACTTCCCAAGCTAGACTTCGAGCCGAGGACAAAAACCGAGAAGTTCCTAGCATCGGTTGTGGAGATGCAAAGGAAGATCAACAAGTGGCAAGGCAAGATGCTCAAGAAGCTTGGAAAGAAGGTCAAAGCACTTCAGGGAGGCTCACCTAAGAAAGCTGCGAGCCAAGAGGTGCAACAACCAGAGAAGAGAAGGCTTTCAACCGGTGGAGTTGTCATCCGCGAGACCCAAGGAACCACCATCCAGCCAGCGCGCCACTCTCTCCAAGAACCAGCCGACAAAGGCAAGACCATAGTCTCTAGCTCCTCTAGAACATCCTCAAGTTCCAGCCGAGACTAGACCAGAGGTAACAACCTTCTTCCATTGTACATAACCGCTTATATTTGCTTCTTTTTGCTTTGTGTTTTGCTACTCCTTCGAATGAGTTTGCCACTGGGACGGTGTCAAGCAAGTTTGGGGGAGTACATGTGTGATTTGACTTGTGTTCTTTGATCTTATTTTCCTTTAGCATCCTTGAGTCTTTAGTTCATGAAAAATTGGTAAAATTTTTAAAATTTCTTCATAGATTCATGTAGTTGCATTCATCTTTTTAAAACATGTTAGGATTGAGTCTAGAGTTTCTCATAGCCTCTAGGTTGTTTGCATTTTGCATAAGGGGTTAGAATTTCTTAAAAAGGTGTTTTACTTATGAATTGTTTCAATGCCCTAGTTAGTAGTTCTCTAATGCTTTGTCTATGCTTTGAAGGTAAGTTCTTACCATGCTTGGATCACTTGTTAGGATTTTCGTGGCTTGAATTGAACTCTCATTATTTGAAACTCATCCTAATAAGTGAAAACCTTAATTTGAAATTCTAATTATCATCCTTATGCATTTGAAAATAAACACATGGTTTTAAAATATTTAGGCTCTCTTCTTCCTTTTTACCACTCTTTGCGAGCCTAAGTAGAACTCCCTCCTTGAACCCTACCCTTCTTTGAAGCCAAATGTTCTTGTGTGACATCTTTGTGAGGCCTTCCTTTCGGTTTGAACTTGGCATAAAGTGTTAGGTTTAGGCGACATGATTTGGTTTTCATCTGATTGCTAGCTTTGCATTTCGAAGCTAGGTGTAGGCTTAGGATAAGTTTGGGGGATCATTGGGGTTGTTTTCCTTTCCTTTTTGTTCTCGGTTTCAAAGACTTTGTGTTTTAAAGAAAGAAATGGGTTTTAAGTGAAAGGTTGTGTTTTAAAAACTAAGTATGCTCTAATAAATTTCAGGAGGTAGCTCTCCCATAATAAAGGAAAAAAAAAGAAATAAAAAGAGCCTAAGTGCCAAATAAAAATAAAAAGAAAAGAAAAAAAAATAGGAGAGCTACCAATAAGAAATATCTAAAGAGCAAAAATATTTTTCAAAACCTTTTCACTAGCCTAAAAAGTTTAAAAATGTTCTTGTTTCGGATTGGGGATTGCTAAGTTTTGTGAAGAAAAAGGGTAGACTCTTAAGTGGTGAGTGAGGATAAATTTGTTAAATGAGAGGGGTATATGATCGTTTGTTAGTTTACATGGGTAGATGAGAATCTAATCATGTATGCATAAATTGTCTTTACCTTTAGTATTATGCACAAGTTCAACCATTTTTGAGAGAAACTCTTGTTCTAATTATAAATTCTTTTCAAATGAGATCATTCAATGCTCATAACCTTCACCCTTAGCCAAATGTGTTTTGCTTTAAAGTGCATAAGTTTGATTCATGGTTCGAATGTTAATGAATGTTAAAGGATGAGTTTCTTTGATTGTTAGGAATAGGAGAGTCATGATTTGAATTTCTTTGTGTGATGAGTATGGCTAAGTTCTTTGGAGTATGAGTGTAAGCATAGCATTTTAGAACTGTTAACTAGGACATTGAGATTGATTCATTTGAAAGGCACCTTTCCAAAAAGTTTAAACCCCCATTCATTTTTTGAAAACCTCTCTTCCTTACTTATTTTCTGTTGCTTGAGGGCAAGCAAGAAGTAAGTTTGGGGGAGTTGATGTTATTGCATATTGCATACATTTTGCATACTCATTCGTTAGCTTTTCATGCATTTGTATCACGTTGTAGGTTAGATTGCATCAATTAGGGTCCTAGAGCATTCTTGCATCAGCATACGCATTTTCCTTGCATTTTGCATCATATTCAGGTTGTTTCTGGCTGCTTTGGAGTCGTGGAGGTTCGTGGACATGTTGAGGCTGATGTAGCAGTTCGGGGGAGCTCGGATATATGCTAAGGATCAGAGATCGAGGAGTAGATCGAGCATGACCGGTCGATCTAGGAGGTGATCGAGAGAACTGCACGATCTTGGAATCGATCTCTGTCCTTCCAACCATTTTTGGCCGCTAGCGAGGGGGGGACCATCAGCTTGTTTCGGCATTTAGGGAAGGCGGCGACATCTTTTTCCCAAAAAAAAAACAACTTTTATCCTTATCTTTTCCCTTATGTTTTCTTTCTCGTTTTCGTGAAGAACACCATTGTTGAACTCGCGTTTTTCTTAAGCTTTGTAATCGAATCATTTTCGTTTCAATCTAGTTTTCTTTTCATGTTCATCGTCTCGCTTTACATGCTTTGCTTGATTTACTCTATGTGTAGGGAGTAGTTTATTTGGGTTCGGGGTTGAGAGGATTAAGGGGTCTAAAGGGTTTCGATCTTGGGGTTTTTCTAAACATTTTCAATGGCTATCTCTTCTAAGGTGTTGAGATCTCAATGCTTGAAGACTCTCACGCCAAGAGCTTCATGATCCGAGAGGTTCCTTACCTTGACAGGATTCAGGAGCCTCAGAAGATCACACTTTAGAGACTAGTTACCCCTTCCCAAAAGCCATGGAAGTTTGGGGGATTAGTTAAGCCATTCGTTTGAAATCTGTTTTCCTTGCCCTTCGACCTCTCTTTCCACCAAAAGCCATGGGTTTGGCGGAGAGGATGAAGGAGTGATCTATACCGAAAGCCACGGATAGATCTTGCTTAGTTTTCAAGGCTTAGAGATCCTCACCAAGTGAGTCGATTTAAGGTTTTAAACTCAAGGTCGAACCTTTGAAACTCCTGACCATGAATCTCAACCCTAGGCCCTTTCTCTTAGCATCTTTACATCTTATCTCGTCTTTCACTTGGTCTCTGATAGCATCCTGGTCCTTAGATTTACTGTTCTTGCATTTTTAGACGAGATCGATTGTTACTGCTCGATCTAGTGCTCGATCTCATGGTCGATCCACTAGTCGAATTTTAATAATTTGAAGCTTTCTCCTTTAATTATTCTGTTTGTTTCTCGTGGTAATTTCTTCCTTTTTAGTATTTTTAAAATAGGTTTCATTCCATTTAAGTTGCTGCATCTAGTTTTTAGAGAATTTCTCATGAATCATCTCATTTCGCTTAGATTTGCATTAGTCCTTGTATTCTCTGTGCATTCTCTATCATCCTAGGCATGAATTGACTCTCTCTTGCTTGCTGTACTACAACATGTCTTGCATTTGAGTTTGATAACCTCACTGCAATTTAACCCTTGCTCAAAAAATTGTTTATCAACCCCGGAGAGGAGGTAGTCCCGGCGGTATCTCTTCGGGGAACACATCTTGGAATCGGTTCAGTACGGCTTGTACTTCTGGTGGGACCTCTAAATCACTAAAACCTGTGCTCAAACATTCTTTGAAATACATTAGTAGCACAGTGCCCTTGGCACACATGGTTTTAGAAACGTCTTTAGCTGAAAGATAAAGACTAGCTTTACTTACCTCAACCTCTTTGGACATGTGTTTTTGTAACTCATGTACCTCGGCTGGGCTAAGTGGGGCAAGAGTTAACTTGCGGTCTTTATGCATGAAGACATAGTGATTGGTACGACCGTTGTGGCTGGTGGCTCGGTCAAATTGCCAAGGCCTCCCAAGCAGTAAGTGTCCCGCTTGCATTGGTACCACGTCGCATATCACTTCATCTAAATACTTTCCCACTCTGAAGGGCACAACAACTTGCTCCGATATTTTAAGCTCAGTTTGATCATTTAGCCACCTTAGCTTGTATGGTCGCGGATGTTTGATCTTCTCAAGACCTAACCTGTCCACCATATACTTGCTAGCGACATTAGTACATGATCCACCATCTATGATAAGGTTACATACCTTTCCTTGGATTGTACATCTTGTGTGAAAGATGTTCTCTCTTTGTTCTTTCTCCTCAGGGTTAACTAGTACGCTAAGCACTCGCCTTGTAACTAGAAGGTCTCCTCGGTCAGGATATTGAATGTCACCCTCCTCACCATCCGACTCCTCTTCTAGCTCATCTTGTGATTCATACTCGCCGCTAGGGGTGAAAATCATCACACGATTGTTGGGGCATTCCCTTGATATGTGTCCCCTGCCTTGACACTAAAAACACGTTATGTCTCTAGATCTTTGATTAATGTTAGGGAACTTACCTTGCTCCGTTCGGTTGAATTTAGGGGGCTCTGTGGTTTTGCTCTTAGAGCGAGAGTCAATTTCTATCCCCTTTCCCTTATCCAAGGGTTTAAAGCTGCTTGCTGCCCACGACTGGCTAGGTTTGTTGCGGTTGAAGTGGGGACTCTTGCGTTTGATCTGCTGCTCCACTTGTACTGAGAGGTGTAGTAGCTCATGCATTCCTCCATATTGCATTCGCTCCACCTTTCTTGCTATCCTCTCTTGCAAACCGTCAAGGAATTGAGCCATTAGAGCCTCCTCGGACTCCTCTAACTCCAAAGAGTTCATCAGCTTCTCAAACTCTTCAAAGTACTCGTCCACGCTCCTTGCTCCCTGAGATAACTTATGAAAACGTTTTTGTAAGTCCCTATGGTAATGTTCAGGTACATACCTCTGGCGTAGCAAGAACTTCATGTCGCTCCATGTAGAGACTTGACCAAAACGTTGCCTTCTTCTCTCGGCTACGGTTCTATCCCACCATGCAAGTGCATTCTCCGTGAAGTTGGCGGCTGCTATGGCCACCTTCTTACACTCGGCGTATCCATAGCACTCGAATTTGTGGTCCATACGTCTCTTCCAATCCAAGTATAGCGCGGGATTAGACTTTCCTGCAAAGATAGGAGGTGTTAGTTTGATATCATTGTTTGTATCTCTAACATTTACCTCGCGGTTCAGGTTTCTTTGTAGGGGGTCTTGTCTCCTCTGTCCTCGTCTCGTGAGAGGATCATAGTTGTCATCATCAGTGTCTTGTAACTCGTCTCCTGGGTCGATGGGTGAGACGGGAGCTCCTCGTACAGCCGCTCTCCTCGGCTGCATATCAATCTGTTTGAGCCGAGCTCCAAACTCTTGGTGAATGGTACCCATCTGTTGGGTCATGTTTCTCATGTCCTCCCTCATGGCTGCTAGCACTTGGGCGAGATCAACTGGTGCATCGTTTGCTCCCTCGGCCATGTTGTTAAAACTGCTTAACCTTGCAACACTTAACAAACTTGTCAAGGCACCAACGAATTAACAACTAACAAAGATTACTAACTAGCTTAATAATTAAACAATATGATCAAAGACAACTAGCAACACGCAAACACAAAAGGAAAACTTTTTATGGTTTTTATAGATTTTATGAAAGCACTAACAACTTAAACAAGGAAATAAAACAAGCAAAACAGATCTATTCTTTTTGAGTTTTTCTTTTTATAAATCTTAAAACATAAAAACTAGAGAAGACAAGCAAGCGATTTTTATGGGTTTTTCAATATGTCATAAACAAAGAAACCAAACAACAATGAAAAAGAGTGAAACTAGCAACAGATCTATAAAAGTAAAGGGATAGGAAACCGAAGATAGAATCTTCGGCTCTGATACCAGATGATGTAATACTCGAAGGGGAGTGTTACAGCAAACAGAGTGGGTGGTTTGGTGGAGACAACACACTGGCTTTGACGCTCTCTTGTGTTGGCTAAGGGATGAGAATGATAGAACAAGGCGTGATGGTCACTCCTTGAGCCGAGATGGGATCAGTCAAGCTGGCTATAACGCTCTCTCTGGAGGGATCGGATGAATGGAGTAATGAAGTGGATTGAGGGCACCACAGAGAGAATGGATGGCTCTCTAATACAGCAAGCACTTAGTCTTGTACGAATCACACGAACAAGAACAAAGCAAGAAACAAAGGCAAAGCGGCGGCTATTGCTTTTGGAAGAAAGTTCAGTCTTTTTTGATAATGTAGGGTAAAAATCATACAACGCTGCAGGGGAGCTTTATAAACAGCTCGTCAGCTAGCCCTGAGGCCAAAATAAAAGTAAAGAAACGACAACACAAAACAAAAGAAAAAGCTACAAAACACATAAGGCAAAAAAATACATGAAAATGGAAAGTTCACTTAACTCAAAGAAAACAAGAGCTAAACTTAGCCGAATCTCTTGTGGCTCTAACTGGTGATTTCTTGGCGTGTTGTGATGCTTAAGAACCATTGAGGCAAGCCTCAATACCTGCACAAATCGTATAAATTGAGAATACCTGATTTTGGCGCGCTTGATGCTTGTTTGGTACGTTGGTGAATGTTGCTTGTTCTGGTGCGGTTGGGGTGAGTTTCTCAACGTTCTCTTCGTACTGATGAGTGTAGAAGTCAAGCTGGTACGTGTCTTCATGAGGTTCTCCATGTTTTGCGCTTGATTCATCTTCTTGCTCCAAAGATGCTCTATCGGCTTCTATTCTTGTACTTGGTGTGGCTCGCGGCTTTGGTATAGTCTTGGTGGGTTTGTTGATGTTCTGATTGTCATTTCCTGTCAAACAAACATTCATACCTTGGTTTATGCTAGTACGGTCGTCTTTGAGGCTCATCTTGGCAAAGTTCTCGGCAATGTCTAGTTCGGGTGCAATGGGGTTCGGTTGGGGGCTAAGTATGTTTTCTACGTCCATGTTGGTAAGGAGTGATTGTATAGCCTCATTGAACCCTTCTCTTAGTCTCCTGGTCTTGGAACGTGTCATGGGCGAGCCGTTTACTGGTGGTACGACGGTCTCTCCCAGCTCCTCTCGTCCCGGTACGTACGGTTGGTCATTGCTCCCGCCATCCTCTCGACCCGGTACGGTCAAACAGTCCATGTCCTCATCAAGGAGTGATGCCAAAACGGTTGTGATGAGTGTTTGGTGCATCACCCACACCAATGATCCTTGGTTGCCTTGGGGCGTGGTTGGGGTTTCCATTACCCCTAGCAGCAGCAGCACGGTGAGGTGGAGCCTCAGCTTGGTCTTGCTCAGCCATACCCTTAAAATCTAGAATATCCGGTTGCTATATCTCCTCAAAGTCTTGAGCTTGTTCTCTTGCTCTTCTTTCCCTTGCGCTTCCGATTTGATGAATGTTGTCTAGAGGTTGTAGTAAGTTGTTGTCACCTCTAAACCTCAGATTCATGTACCTGGAAAGACAAGTAGGAAGGTAGATAGATTAGTAACCAAAATAAAAATAAAGACTTAGTCTCTACTAAGCTTCAAATCCTAATATTTTCAACTCAAACCCATGTTGGCAACGACGCCATTTGATAACAGGATATTTTGGGTCAGTTTTATCAAATCCAAAAGCACAGTTTTGATGTAGTATAGTGCTAGAGGTGTCAATCCAGCTCAGGTTGATGAAAGCTACTAGGAATGCAAGAGCTAAGTAAATCTAAGTGAAATCGGATAAATAGAGGAGAAAATCAGTAAAAACTAAATGCAACAACTAAATGACCACGACAACAATTTTAAAATCCATACTGATGGGTTAAACAACTAGCAGATGACTTCTAAGAATTTAAAATGCAAAGCTACTAGTTTTTAAAATTCAAAAACTAAAGGCAGATAAATAGAGAAAGTTCTAACAAGCTAGGAAATGATTTTTGAGAAACTAATGCAAAATATTCAAACTTTAGAACTAAGAAATGATAACTTTAAGTTTTTAAATGCTAAAAGAAGATTTATGGTTGAGGGTCATGTTTAAGAGGTTCAAGATTCAAACTTTGGGTTTTGAAAACATAGATCTACACATTTGAGTGCTATCTCTGAGCCTTGAGAAACTAAACCTAGATTTATCCATGGTGTGTGGTATAAATCCTTTCCTCAATCACTCCTCCTAACCCATGGCGTGTGGTGGAAAGAAAGGTTGAAGAACATGAAGCATAGATCTCAAAAAGTGGCTTAACTAGCTCCCTAAGCATCCATGGCATTTGGGAAAGGATGAGCTAGTCTCTTAGATTTGGTTTTAAGGGATCTCCTGAATCCTGCTAAGGTAAGCAAATCCATGAGATCAAAGAGATCTTTCCCAAGACTCTCTAGGCATTAAAATCCCCAAATCCAAGAAGATATTAAGTTAAGAGCAAGAAAAAGACCAAAGCTTAAACCTTTAAAACCCCTTAATCACATGAGCCTTAAACCCATAGAAGACTACTCGCTACACATGATTAAAACAGATGAAAATGCAATGGAAGAAAAGATGAGCATGATTAAAACAATTAAAGAAGACATATTAAGAGAAATTCTTAAGATTAAGATTAGATTAAGGGTCTACAAAGATGAAAAGCTTGGAAACATAAAACAATGGCGATTTTTCTAAGGAAAGAGTAAAGCTGAAAGAAGAAAAGACAGAATGAAATTATTGTTGTTGTTCGATCCCAAAATAGCTAAACAGGGGAGATGGTCCCCTCACTAAAATCCAAAACATGAACTGTCTGGATAAGGTGTAGAGATCGAGCTGAGTCGTCGATCAGATCACTCGATCTCCTGGCTAGAATGTCTAATTTTGCTCAAACATTTGGTCGATTCAGTCGGGTGGATCGAGCGCTTCAGTCAATCTTCTTATCGATCCTCGGATGATCGAGTCGTGACTTCGATCCTGCTCTCGTTCTTCTTGGGCTTAGTCTGCGTCCGTACTCACGTTCGATCACCTCGGTCGATATTGATCTTGATCTCCTTCCTTGAAACGACCCGAATGTCTCGATCTTCTGGTCGATCTCGTCAAGATCGATCTGCCAAGCTCGATCTTTGCCTCGATCTCGGCTCCTTTGCTGCATGGCTGAGTTCTCCCATGTGTCCATAGCGTTCCTTTCGATCCTTAGCAAGTCCACGCAACCTCTATAGCTCCAGTGTATCCAAAACAACCTGAATATGATGCAAGAATGCAAGAAATATGAAAATGATAACGCAAAGAGCACTTAGGACCTAAAATGTGACAAATGGTGCAAACTAGCCTATTATGAAAGATATATGCATGAGAACTACTCTAAGTGCATGCTAAATATGCGAAATATATGAGTATATCACTCTACTAGGACTCTAAAGAGATGAAAAAGAATCAATAAAAAGGACTTAGACCATGGTTAAAAACCATAAAAAACCATGATATATCAGTAGTGCAGACTTTAGTGTAGCTACTTGTGTGGTTATGTCTTGCAGCTCATGGATACCAGTGAGTTGTGAGTGTTGAATTTGTTGTATCAATAGCTTCACATCGTTGTCTTAAGGCAAATGACTAGTACTGCGCTTCTCCTCTTGTGGATGTCTCTCCCCTTCTTATTTGTGAGAATAATGAGCCACAAACTGTTGCTGTAGTTGTGATTGGCACAAGATATCATCCATTCTCTCTTTCATCACTTTCGCTTTAAGCAAGGTGCCTTCTAGTTGAGAAAAGACCATTTTCAAAATCCCTTCTTGCTCTTCACCATATTGACCATTGCTTTTAGCTAGATTCTCAATAAAACAAGACAATTTTCCACATCTTGACCAAGAAAGGCACCTTTACTAGCTGTATCAAGGAAGAGTCTCATTTTTGGCAAGATACCTCTATATTGTGTGGACAAGAGTGCTTATTTTGTGAAGCGATGATGAGGGCATTGAACTGTAAAGCTTCTAAACCTTTCCTAAGCAACTCCAAAGCTTTCATTGGGCCATTGGGTAAAGTTGTAAAACTCATTTCTAAATCTATCTGTCCTAGATGGAGAGAAGAACTTGGTGAGGAAAGCACCTTTGCATTGTTTCCAAGTTGTGATACTTCTTTCCTGCTAACTTCTTTCCCATATTTGAGCACTATCTCCAAGAGAGATAAGGAAGAGTCTTAGTTTCAAACCATCATCAGAAAGTCCGCTTATCCTAGCCATAGAGCAAATCTTCTCAAAGTTGTCAACATGGTCAAGAGGATTTTCATTTGGCATCCCAAAAATCTGTTGTCTTGGACCATTACAATCATTCTTTTCCTAATCTCAATGGGATTATCTTCCATAGGAGGGAGGATGCCATGTCGGAGACATATGATGATAGTCAATCGCCAGCTCCTAAAAGTCTTGGAGGCCTTTGGTCTCTCATACCCCAAGCACCTTGTAAACCATGTGGGCCTTGCTACTCCCCCAGACTTAGCTTTTGCTTGCCCTCAAGCAAATATCAGACAGAGAACAGGACCCTCAAGCAGACATCAGTCAGAGAACAGAGTCAAGGTTTGAAAACAAGAAACAGTCAGCTAAACATCAGGAACACCACATTAGTTAACACTTTCGAATCCACATACCACAGAGTCAACACAAGATCAAATTTCAGTCTAGTCATCACAAGCTTAGCAAATCTCTCAAGTCCAATCCAAATCCCTTCAAGAAATCCAAAATCTCTACTGCCAACTCCTTATTTTTCATCTAAGTGTGACATCTTATCAATGTTTTATCATCTCAATCACTTACAGATTTTTTTCCCTTCCTAACAACTGAACAAAGCAATCTCAACACTGCTCTCTAATTTTCTCTTCCCTCAATCATTTCCCTTCTGACTTTTTTTTTGATTTTTCACTTCTTTTCTCATTTTTTACAGTCTAAGATATAGTGCTACTCAATACTTGTTTTCCTTGTGAGGAGACAGGTTCTTGAGTGTGTTCATTACTGTTGTTCCTTGTGAGGAGACAGGGTCATGAATGCCCCATTCTTTTGACTCAAACTTTTAAAAAACTGCATCAGGGAAGATCAAAGAGAGACTGCATCTAAACATACTTGTCAGTGTTGAAAGAGAGAATCAAGATCAGTGAGAATCAAGCCCAAAGATAAGAAGTTTAAAGTTCATTAAGGTAGAGCTAACAGTAAATTTTTCAGATTCTCTAAGAGCCTAAACCTTCATTGCTAGACTGATCTACCTATAACTTTCAACTAAGTAAGACTTGTAATCAGCTACTGTGGCAATGGTTCTTATAAGCATAGACGTTTTGTGGTTAGTTCCTAGAAAAACTGACAGTTTCAAAATTTTGACGTTATAAAAACAGGTTTTTGACTCAACTTTAAGACTCTATAAACATGACACAAAGCATACAACGTTAGAAAACACCTCCCCCAGACTTCAACAACACGGTCCCCATTGTTATTAAGGAAAGAGTTGGTCAAAAAGAATTATGTGAATGTGTAAAACTAAGGTGGAAAAGTGGTACCTCGCGAAGGATAGGGTGACGAGCATCACCCAGCTGTAGTGACGATAGTCACCATCTCTGATACTCCAGAATCATCAAGTTGGATGCTTAAACGTTGTGTCATCATTTGTATTCTGAAGTTAGACTGTTAGAGAACTCAAAACACACATCAAAAACATCCAAACAAAGCATAACCCATGGTTTTATAAGTTCACAAGACATCCTCAAAGCAAACTGAACAAACTGACTCTTCTTTTTTTTGTTTTTTGTTTTTTGTTTTTAATGTTAGAGAACGAAAATATACTAGAGTATGATAGCTAGATAACTTACCAGTGGGTTGCCTCCCACTAAGTGCTTGTTTAAAGTCATAAGCTCGACTTTGGATGCTGCTCAGACAGCTGGTGGAGCAGAAGTTGGTATTGAATGCCTTGGAGAAGAATGTCTCCTAATCCATGGTGGTTTATAAGCAGTAGATGCATGAACTCTTCCAAGGAAATTAGGAACATCAGCAGGGTGGGTCGTGACTGTGGGTGATACACTTCGTTTTCCTGTAGAATCAAAAGAAACACCAGGCTTTCCACGAGAATCTCGTTGCTTGCATAAGTGTGAAGCATTCTTATTATTATGATTAGGAGGATTGGAAGTGGTCCCAGGAAGTGCATACCTTTGCTTTGTTGGAGGTGTATGGGGTGTGGAATGTTAAATTTTCAGTTTGGCAACATAAGATGGATATGTAGCTGAAAGATAATGTTGCTCCTTTGTGTCCAGGTTGGTGACTAGCGTCACCAGGTCAGTGACGGTCATCACTGACCCTGCAGTTCGAGGGAACCTCTTCTTTGAGCCTAGTCAGGAAGATATGATCCTCACTGCAATCCTCAAACCCAATAGCTTTGGCAGAAGTTTCAGATATTGCTCCTTGAACAGCCCGCTTCTTCTTTTGCCTTCTATTATCTGATTCATTGACATAACCATCAGTAGTGTCTTCTGAATGCTCCATGACAAGCACTTCATCTCTGGAAGTCCTTACAGAGAAGGTCTGACCATCAATGGTAGAACTCCCTCTTAACTTCTCCATGTCAAAGTCCATGACAACATCACCCAAATCAAGCTCTATGCTCCCCTTTTTCACATCAATAATGGCGCTAGCAATAGCCAAGAATGATCTTCCCAGAATAAGAAGATCTTTCGGTTCTTCAGCATATTTCAGAACCACAAAATCTGTAGGAATTATGCAGCCTTCAATGTTGACAGGAACATCTTCTAAGATACCTTCTGGGGTTCTTATGGATCGATCTGCTAGGATGAGAGAGATCCATGATGGCTTGAAATCAGTCATTCCAAGTCTAGTAGCAGCAGAGGAAGGCATCAAGTTGATACTTGACAGAATGAGGAAAATGTCCCGCTGAGATTGAGCAATCAAGCACAAAGGTCACTGGATAAGAAAGCTTCTCTGGAATTCTGCTTTGAATGATGACACTGACTTGTTCAGAAACAATCACATTCTTCTTCTTCTTTGGAACTGTGCCTAAGATAATTGCACTGATAACTCTGGTAAGCAATGCTCCTTCCTCAAGACTTACACCATTCACAACCATCCTCTTAACATACCTACTTAATGCTGGTGAAAGCTTGACTTCATCAACAAGAGGAATCTCAAGCATCAGCTTGTCTATCATAGCCTTGCATCTGGCTTCTTCTATCTCTTGTTTAGACTTCCCAGGATGCTTGGAGAATGGTGTTTTGGGTTTATAGACTTGTTCCTGGCCACTATTTGTAGTTATACGCAAAATAGCTTCTCTTTGGGCTGGGTGACGACTTTCACCAGGGTGGTGATGCTCGTCACCAGTTTGTGAAGAAAACGTGACGGGCTCTAGAAATTTGGGTGACGAGCGACACCCACCTTTGCGACGCTCGTCACTGATCTCTGAGACTGTGAAATTTTCATCTTCAAACTACATCTTCGGCACGATTTTCTCTGCACTCAGCCTCTTTTCCTGCACTGTTTCAAGCTCCTTTTCACTACTAACATTGATGGCATTAATCTGGTTTTTGGGACTGATATTAGTTCATCAAGGAAGGAATCCCTCTTGCCTTTGAACAGCTCCTGCAGTTTGAGCAACCTGCTCATCAAGCTTTTGTATGTGAGAGTTCAGACTCTCAATTTTTCCATTCAGATCTTGATACGGCAAATCCAACTTGCCATTGAAGTTCACTGTCATCTTCTGCTGTCCTTCAAGTATCTGCTCCAGCATAGCTTCCATCTTATTGTCTTGTGGAGGTGCAGTTTGGTAGGAAGAAGAACCATAATTATTGCTGTTTTGGTAAGGTTTCTCAACATCAGTCTTCTGGAACTGTGGTATTGGCTGGTTTCCTGGAAATGTGCCCTTCTGATTTTTGCCATTAAATCCTCTGTTCCACTGCTGATTTCCATACTTTGACCCTGAAATCCTCCAGCATTGATGAAATTCACATCTTCCTGCTCAATCTCTTCTGGATTTTCGAAAGTCTCCACCTCTGCAGCAAAATTAACTGACTTCTTTCCCACCAAGAGGCTGTGTATACTGTCCAGTTTAGCCTTGACTTCAGCAATCTGATTCCCATCATTCAAACCAGCTTGTTTCATTCTCTGAAAATCTGCAATCTTGGTGCTGTTGCTGCATGCCAAGTTTTCAATCAATCTGATTGCTTCTTCTGGTCTATTGGTGTTGAAGTTTCCAGCACTAACTGCATCCAGCACCATCTGATACTTCCAGTCAATGCCTCTGAAGAAAATCTCAAGTAGTTGCACTTGATTGAAACCATGATGATGACAGCCCCTTTGATAAGACTTGAATCTCAGCCAAGAAGCCTTAAAAGCTTCAGTAGGACCTTGAGAGAATGATGAAATTTTCGTCCTCAAGTCCTATGATCTAGCATCATCATAGAAATTGTTCAGAAAGGCATTCTTGGTGTCCTCCCAAGTAGTCATGAAAGCAGACTCTAGTTGCTTCAGCCAAAATGCAGCATCTCCTCCAAGTGAGTAAGGGAAAAGCTTGCAGAACAGAAAGTCATAGCTAACACCATTAGCTTTGACACTTGAAGCTAAATCCTCAAACCTCTCAATATGATCCATGGGATGCTCATGAGGTAAGCCATGGAATGGTTGCTGTCCCACCAGCTTGTAATAAGCAGGCTTGAGCTCAAAATCATTCCTCTGGGAAGCAGGAGGGCGGATTGCAGCTCTATTGACATATAATTGATCAGGTCTGTTATAATCTCCTAGAGTCCTCTGTAAAAGACTCCCAGCAGCGTTGTTAGCAGCAACAAAGACTCCAGCGTCTTGTGCCACTTGTTGAACCTGCTGTTCAACTATAACATTCCCATCTTGATCCGGTCTTTGCCCTTCTTCATTCCTCATGTTTCCCTCTCTGTCAACCAAGTGACCTTCTGCATCATCAATCAAGATCAGTGGATTATCCATTGTAGATTTCTTTTTTGCTTTCCTGATGGTCCTTTCCAGCTTAGCTAGCTCGTCAGTGCCTAAGGTCAAAAGCTCATTCTCTTTGTTGCTTCTGGTACTGCGATTAGGCATACACCTGAAACCAGCGCAAAGAAAAGTAGTAGAAAGTTAGTAAAAAAATTAAAACTTAGACAAAATCTTAATACTAAAAAATGATAGGCAGCTATTACTCTCCGGCAACGGCGCCCAAAACCTGATAGGCCTCAGGTTTTACCCAAATAAAAATTACTGCAAGTGCACAACAAAGCAGTCGTAGTATAAGGGGTATCGAATCGCAAAGGAGTATGTAAACTACACTAGCGATTTCAGATTCAAATTAAGCTAAGCAATAGATAGTGTATGTAATGCGAAATAACAAAATAAAAGATAGCAGGCGAAATTTGGTTGTTCTATTCAGAAAACTAAAAGCGATATGTCTGTACAATTCGCAGATTGAATCCGAGAATGTAGAATGCATGAAATCAGAAATAATTAAGAACCGTCTTGAACATGAATCGCAAATATATAACTAATCAATTTTTATTGCAGAAGTTAACTATGTCTACATCACAGAGTTTCAAATCTCTTTACAAACCCTAACAATTTAAACGTGCATTAATGATCAAGTTCAATTGTTCACAAAACCCCTAAGCCAAATCTCTTTGCACTACGTTTTTTTGCTTATCTAATGCTAGATCAGATTATCAATAATGCTCTCACATCTATTAAGCAACCTATGAATTTCGGATTTCTAGATGATGTGTCTAAGAAATCGATTTTCAAGCAAGTAGAGATAAAGAACAAAAAGATAATCCTAACAGATAGCAATTCTACAAACTCTTCATCAACCTTTGAAAAACCCTAAATTAACTAGCAAATTACTCAGACATGATCATGGAATCACAAGACATAACTGACTAAAATTGCATTGAAAGCATGAAATAAAAAAATGGGGTTCGAAACCTTCTCCAGAAAGAGTACAGGATTTGTCTCCCCAAAAGCCCTCAATAAAATCCTCTCCAAGCTCTCTGAATTCTAAAAATCTAAGATAAAAGCCAACAGTGGCTGAAAACCTAATATATACAAGCTAAAACACGATCTGAGGCCTTTTTCCAAATACTGCAACTTTTTGGCCAAAATTGCAAATAATGCTCCTTTTTTTATGAAAGCAGCCACGAGCCTTCCTCTATGGGTGACAAGCGTCACCATAGGTGGTGACGAGCATCACCCAAATCCATACTTTTCTTCCGATTTGCACACTTCGTGGCTTCATTTTGCAATGCTCCAAAAAGCTTCAATATCTTCGATTATGCTCTAGACATTCTATAACCTGCAAAGACTCTACTAGGACTCTAAAAAGACCAAAAACACTCAATAAAAACGACTTATACCATGGTTAAAAACCATAAAAAATCATGTTATATCACTTTGCTGTCTTTGTATGCCTTGGATCCCTTGTGGACCTTGAAGACCTTGTGAACCTTAAAGACCTTGCAGACCTTGAAGACATTGTGGACCTTGCAAACCTAAACCAGCAGCATATGGAGGTTATTCCATGCTTCAATGGCTGATGTGAGCTTCTTTGAACCAAAAATCTTGGACCTTGAACTTCTGGTGCGGTCGTAGACACTTTGCAGCAAGTGTTTTGGTACCTACAAAAGAGATTCTAGACCAAAGAGAGTAATTAGTAACCGAAAACGAAAAATAAAAGCTTGAACTCAAATAATCTACAAATCCTAATGCTTAGAGCAATCCCAAATGGCAACGACATCAAATTGATGTAGGAGTTTACTCTACTTCAATTCATACATATACTCATATCATTGTAGTTCGTAGGTGTCAATCTATAATTGGAAATGTAAGACAATTGGAATGCAATAGATCACTTAATTCAAGCCAACAAGATTAGATGATAGAAATTAGAATCCTATCAAGTGATTAAAACTTCAAGCAAGCAAAAGCAAACTAAATAAGACTAAGCGAGGATCCTAGATGTGGATATAATAAAAGCAAAGATCCTAGATGTGGATATGGAGTTTGGGGGATTCAAACACAAGACTAAATTGTTATCAAAATCATTTTTAATGTAACAAAGCAAGTAATGCTAATTTCTAGGCATATAATTCAACAATGAAGCAACCTAAACCCAATCCCTTGGTGATTAACACTTTGCTAAAACATCCTAACAAGAACTAACTCCCATTAGTGCTAAGATCAATAACAAGCAGGTTCAATGATGTTAATGTTTTTAAGCCTTAAGTCAATCCTCAAACATACATGTTATTGTAGTACTTGAGGTGTCAATCCACTTGGGAAGTTAATGACACTTGAGATATAAAAAAACATTGCTAAGCTAAGCTAATAGAGAAAGATGTTGTTATCTAACAACTTAGCGGCTAAGTAGGAAACAAAAGAAGGCAAACAAGAGCAATAGGACGAAATTAAGCAATGATAAGAGAAAATTAAGCAAGGAAAAACAGAATATAGCTAAAATTCAAAGATAAAAGGCAAGGCTCAAGATTAAGCAATGGTGATAGGGTGATTCATGTTCATGTCTAGGGTGATCAAAACAAGCAATTCTAAACACTCAACCTTCGGTAAAGAACACAAATAAAGACTAGTCAAAGTTCTTTCATACTAACCTCTTTGACTTATCACATTTCAAACTCACTTTTGGTGGTGCATCAATAACAAGCAAGCATGCTAGACATCTAATCTATTAAGCTATGTTTACTAATCTCTTATATAGTAGGTCAAACATCAATTCACATTTTCATGCATAATTAATATTTAAAGTCAGTTTCTCCACCAATGTGGTACTAAGCAATAAGCACATTTAAGCAAGAAATGATAGATGAAATGACTCATGATTATCTAAACATCATTTTCAAGCATTGAACTTCATTTAGGCAATTCATGAAACACTAGGTGTGCAAGTGAAAATATAAAATCAGCTTCTCAAACAAAGAGGTACTAAGCATTAAGCAAAATCATATAAGAAAGGGATTGAGAAGATCTAAGCCCTAATAACCCTAAACAATCACTAAAATCACCCCATATGTCCTAATCTCAAACCTAAAAGCTACAACTCACTAAAAATTATCAAAACAATAAAATCCAAAGAGAAAGTATGGTAAGACATGATTAGGAAGAAGATTAAACAAGAAACAATAAAAAGAAGTGTAGAAATTCAATAAACATAGAAAGGTTCTACAAGGTTTTCTCAAAAGATAGTGTTTTTAAGGATAGAAACAATAAAAGGTGCCTTGCCAAAAGTTTTTAGGTTTTAACATATATATAGGAGGAAGAAAAAATCCCTAATATACCAGGAGTAAACCAAATTTTAGTCTGGTTCGGAGGGCAATATCGGGGTGTACTTGTCGATACGCTGGTCGATACAAGCTTCTGGTTGCGGACAGTCTTACTGGAATCACCGTATCTTTTGAACCACGTACCGGAATGACTTGATTCAACCTCCATTTGAAAGCTACTTCGATTTTCTTCAACATCTATACAGGATACTGAGGCTGAATCGCAGCAGAAGACCTTCGTTTGAACTCATACATTCATATCGTCCAACATATTGTACTCCTTCCTGATACGCAGATCAATACAATCGCCCTCAGTAAGGCATACCGGGCTAGAAGGCTGATATGTAGCTCGGTACAGTCTCCAGTGGCTTGTGTATCGATCAGTGTAGGTCGATATGCAGTCCAGTATGCCTCTGGTCTTGCATATCGAGCAGCTTGCTCGATACACTCCACGGTATCGCCCGTTGTCTCCATAGCGGTTTCACGGAAAGCTCAATTACTGTTTAACCGTATATCATATAAACCTGAGATCACGTTCACTCGAAATCCTATACACATAGCTACAAATTTGGTGAAGAGTGTTGAAGCTGAATCTGAAGGGAAGCCATTCATCCGAGCTGATATTCAGTGATGTTTTTGCAGGTGGTTTGTACCAGGCTGGCATGCACGGTATAAAGCTCGAGATGGCTCGATATTGACCAACCTTGACCTGTATACTGCCCGAGATGGCTTATAACTTCCTTATTCTTCTTTTCTCTGCCTTGGCTTGAACCCTTGATATTTGTAGAGCTCCTTATATCCTCTAAACACCTCAAATGTACCTGCCAAATATTCCAAATGCATCGAATCTGCTATGTAACTTCTAAACTTACTCTAAGTTCAAAATGGATGCAAATGGGACAAGAAGAAGTAAATATGCATGCTAAAAGACTAAAACCTAGGGGTAAATGTATGCTAAAATGGTATAAATATAGTGTATATCAACTCCCCCACACTTGCCTTTTGCTTGTCCTCAAGCAATCAAAGACAAATAAGAGAGAGAGGTTTCAAGGTGAGAGATCAAAACTAAAGATGTCAATGGAAAAAAATCATTCAATGCCCAAGTTATATGTTCTAAGATGCATAGAGTTTATTCTACTTCAAAAGCCTTGGCCATACTCATCATAACTAACAATGAACTCAAGCATAGCCTACACAAGCATTCAAATCAATCAACTCTTTAACATTCATTAATTGTAACCAATGGTTCTTGCTCATGTAAATCAAGTGAAATCATTTGGTACAAGGACATGGCAAAGAGGTGAAAATTAGCTTTTTAATGTGGGATTTCAGATGCAAGGGATCTCTAAAAAACGAATGAACTTAGGCATAATGTTATAGGTCAAGCACAACTCATGTATACAAGGATATATTACTATCTACCCAATACCTAAGATGTTCTAAACCCCAACTTTATAACCCAAACCAATCCCCAAATCCCAGCTAACCTTTTTCTAAAAACTCTTACTTCACCCTCACATTTGATCATCTCTTTAGAGAAACTTCCTCTTTTGCTTTCAACATGTTGTGGCCTTCTTTGTGCTCCTTTGTTGTTGGCACCTTCATTGTTTAATATGGAGTCACCTTTGCTTCACCTCTTTGTGCAATAGCCTTTTGTGCCTGCTTTGTTGTCTGCCGCTGAGATTCTTTCTTCATAATGGCCACCAATTTTAAGCTTATTTGGTTCCACACATGCTGAGATTTTTGCTTCTTCCCTCTTCTTCCCTTGTCTCCTTCTTTCTTCTTTCACACTCTTCTTGTGATCAAAATAAAACCCAAGTCCACCCAAACCTATAACTACTATCCTAATCTATCTCTAACTTAAAGAGAAGAGCCAGTTCTACATAGCAGTCAATCCTTGTAGTGCCAACCTAACACTTTATGCTTAGTTCATTCAATAGAGGTCTAACACTCATAAGATATTGTTTAGGCTTGAAAGGAGGTTAGGGTTAACAAGTTGTAAACTGTCCCTAATGATGAAGATGAGCTATTTGGACTAGCAAGAGTTCTAAAAAGGAAGAAAAAAAGTCCTAATATGTATATGGTAGCCATGCAATCGCTTTTCACAACATAAGCAAGATAATTACAAGTCAAGATTAATGTGTTCTAAAAGATAGAGTTGGGATCAAATCACAGCAAGCTCCAGCATAAACAAGAGTGTCAATGCAAGAATTCAAAGCATGGTTCAGCCTTAACTTCACTCACTACTATGCAATCAAACAACAAATAACCAAGGCATTGAAAACAATTGAAACATGAGTATCTTAACAAGTGTTTATCATCTACTCCTATGCAAATGTGTGTCAAGCTACATGAATGCATCTAGACTCAATCTTAATTATGCAAATGCACCTAAATGATTCTTTTTAGTTTCCGAAAATTTGAAAATTTTCTGATTTTCACAATGAAATGCATGAATGTATGCATGAGACTCAAATATGCAAAAGAGAAAATAAGAAAACAAAAGAAAATATCAAATGCAACACCTTCCTCCACACTTAAATTACACAGTGCTCTGTGTAATAGAAGTCATAGAGAAGAGTCAAACAAGAATAAAAGGTGTATGGAAGAAAGGCAGTTCATAAGGAGTGAAAAAGGAGGAGCTAGTATAGAAGATATTTTACCAATCCATCTAGGAACTAGAATAAAAGAGATGCAAGGTACTAACTAAGCTTAACCAATATGATAAAAGATGGATTTCTAACAATCTAAGTGATCAAAGATGAAATGCATGCAGAAAAGAGAAAACTAGCAAGACTAAAGCAGAGTATGAAATGCAAAGGAGCTAAATGAAACAGGAATCAAGGAAAGCAAGACCCAAATGGAAATGTAAGAAACAAGATGAAGGCTAAGTAGAATAACTTAAAAAAATCAAGGAAAGATATGAAACTAAAGAAAGTTCAGATAAAGTAAACCAATGCAATTAAGAACAGAGAAAAACATAGCACAAAATGATCAAAAGCAAAGAACAATAAGGTGCAGGTGATACTACCATTTATTTTGAATATTTTGCATGCTTTTAGGATAGTTTTTCATGCATTCATCTTGTATTATAGGCTAGTTTGTTCCATTTGTTGCATTTTAGGTCCTAGGTCTCTTTGCATTCGCATTTTGCATATTTCTTGCACTTTTGCAGCATTATCAGGTTGTTTGGAGCACTCTGGAGTTGTGGAGGTTATGTGGACGTGAGGAGGATCAAAACTAAGCTTGTGGACACTTGGAGAACTCAGCCATGCATGCAAAGGACCCGAGATCGAGTAGCGGATCAAGCAAGGCATGTCGATCTAGACGAGATCGACCAGAAGATCGAGTGACCCAAGTCGATGCAAGGGGAAGAATCGAGACCAAGATCAAGAGAGGTGATCGATCGGGAGTACGGATGTGAATGACGCCATGCAGAACGAGAGCTAAATCAAGACCACGACCCGATCACCCAAGGATCGACCACAAGATCGAAATGAGAGCTCGATCCCTCCCACCAGATCGACTTGAAGATCGAACAGAACAAGGTGATCCATGAAGAAGACCGAGTGAGCTGATCGATCTCAAGGTCGATCTCTACGTACTTTAACCGTTTTTGGCATCTAGTGAGGGGACCATTCGGAGGTGTTTGGCCATTTTAGGAAGGAGGCGGCTACCACTTTTTCATACACGCTTAGCTTTTAGTTTTTTTTTCTGTTCTTATCTTAGGCCATTCGCCATTGATTAACCCTAAGCTTTCCTTAGGTTTTGAACTTGAATCCTTTCAATATTAAGCAGTTTTCCAATATTGCATTTCATTCGGCTCTAATCATGAGTAGCGAGTAGTGCATTTTGGGATTTGGGGTTGAGGTGATTCAAAGGGTTTAAGAGGTTTAAGTTTTGTGTTTTTCTTGTTCTTCATTCCTTTTCTTCTAGGATCTTGGGGTCTTATGGCTTAGAGAGTCTTGGAAAATATCTCTATGATTCCAAGGCTATCTTACCCTGACCGGATTCAGATGTCCTAGAAAACCAAGTCCTAGAGACTATTCGACCCTCTCTCAAACGCCATGGATGTAGAGGCGGTTAGTTAGGCCATAGATTGAAATCTGTTTTTCTTGCTCTTTGATCTCTTTTTCCACCAAACGCCATGGGTTTGGAGAAGGGATTGAGGAAGTGAATCATACCACACGCCATGGATGGTTCTTATTTTGTTTTCAAGGCTTAGAGAAAGCTCATCAATGAGTAGATCTATATGTTTTCAAACCAAAGCTTAAACCTTTGAACACTCTTGAATATGACCCTCGACCCTTAACCCTCTTTTAGCATTTTAAAACCTCTGTTCATCATTATGTTATCATAAAGCTTGCATCTTTGTTCATTTGAAATCATCGCTTTAAGTTGTTAGATCGATCTGTTTTACTCGATTCAGTGCTCGATTTTTAGTTATTAGTAGACTTGCATTTTTAATCTTCTGTTTTCTCCTAGTGTTAGTTAACCCTCTTTCAGGGATTTCAAAATTGTTTTACCTTTTTATTTGGTCATTGCATTTAGTTTTCACTGATTTTTCCATCCATTTTCTCGATTTGCTTAGAATTGCTTCATCTTTGCATTCTTAGTGTTCTTCCTGCATCCTAGGTTGGATTGATACCTCTTGCACACTATACTACATCCATAAGTTACTTGAGTTTTTATAATACAACCTCCTGCTAAAAATCTTGTTATCAAATGGCGCCGTTGCCATCTTAGGATTGTTAGGAAGCATTAAGATTTGGGATTTAGTAAAGACTAAGCCTTTACTTTAATTTTGGTTACTAATCTCTTTCTCTTCACACTTGTGTCTTTCAGGTACATGAATTTGAGGTATAGAGGTCAAAACAATCTGCTACAACCTCTAGACAACATTCACCAACTAGGAAGCTCAAGAACAAGAAGAGCAAGCGAACAAGCTCAAGCCTTTGAAGAGATTGTTCAAGCTGGTTCAGTAGACTTTGCAACAATGGCTGAGCAAGAACATCCTGAGGGACCTCTACCAGCTCACGGTGCTGTAGGAAGGGGCAATGGAAACCCCAACCATGCAGCTAGACCCCCACGGATCATTGGTGCTGGGGTGCTGCTAATACGCATCACAATCACTTTGGGATCACTCCTCCACCAGTACAGAACAACAACTTCGAGATAAATCCAGGATTCATCTCTATGGTTCAGAACAGCAAATTCCATGGGCTGGCTATGGAAGACCCCTTGGAGCATCTTGACAATTTTGAGCAAGTTTGTCGGATGATAAATATCAATGGGATGTCAGAAGATGCTTTCAAGCTACGGCTCTTCCCATTTTTTCTTGGAGATAAGGCTAGGCATTGGGAGAAGACCCTTCCGCAAGGCACCATTACCTCTTGGACTGAATGTAAGAAGGCGTTCCTCTCAAAGTTTTTCTCCAGCACAAGAACAGCAAGGCTGCAAAGTGAGATCAGCGGATTCACTCAAAGGCAGAACGAGACATTCAATGAAGCTATGGAGAGATTCAAAGACTATACCATTTAGTGTCCTCACAACGGCTTCAGTTAAGAGACTCTCTTAAGCACAATATACCGTGGAGCCTTACCCAAGATCAGAATGTTGCTTGACACGGCTAGTAATGGCAATTTCCTTGGTCAAGAAGTTGAAGAGGGTGTGGAGCTAATCGAAAACTTGGCTTTGAGTGACGGAAACTACGCCGAAGATAATGACCGTGCATCACGAGGTTCTGAGCTAGAGTCTCACAAGAAAGAGCTCAAGTAGCTGCATGAGAAGATAGACAAGCTAGTGCTTGCCAATCAGAAGCACGTGCACTTTGTGGGTGAAGCCGAAGAAGTCTTAGAGGAGTTAGACTTGAGTCAAGAAGAAGCTAACTGGATTGCTGGTCAGAACTACAACAAGCCTCAGGGTTATTCACAAGGCTGCTAAGGAGAAGGATGCTTATGTGCCTCCCCCGTATGTACCGATGCTTCCATTTCCTGGCCTCTTCAAGAAACAACTGATAGAGAAGCACATACTCTTATTTGAGAAGCATCTAAAGGATGTGGAGATCAAGTTGCCTCTTGTGGATTGTCTAGCTATGATGCCGAAGTGTGCTAAGTTCTTCAAAGACACCCTTACAAAGAAGAACAAGGAGAGTAAAGATGTTTTGGTGCTTAGTGAAGAGTGTAGTTCTATTATCCATAGAGAAATAGTGCCTAAGAAGCTAGGAGATCCAGGATCCTTCACCATTCCTTGCACTTTGGGTCCATTGAAGTTTGAGAGCTGTTTATGTGATTTGGGAGCAAGTATCAACCTCATGCCCCACTCTATAGCAAAGAAGCTAGGTTTCACACGGTTCAAAGAGTGTAGGATCTCCCTTGTGTTAGCTGACAGAAGCGTAAGGCTTCCAGTCGGTATGCTAGAAGATCTTCCAGTGAGAATAAGTGATGTTAATGTCCCAACCGACTTTGTTGTGCTTGAGATGGATGAAGAGCCTAAGGATCTGCTTATACTTTGAAGACCATTCCTTGCAACCGCTGGAGCAATCATTGATGTAAAGAATGAGAAGATAGCTCTGCACCTTGGCAAGGACATCAAGCTGGATTTTGGTATCAATGAGGTCTTGAAGAAGCCAACCATTGAAGGACAAGCATTCTACATTGAAACGTTAGATGCATTGGCTGATGAATTGCTTGAAGAGTTGGCACAAGAAAATCACTTGAAGCAGGCTTTGACTAAGGAGCCAGGGGAGCATGGTTTTCTGTGTGAGAGGACACAAGAATACATTCATATTCTCGATTCTAGGAAAGTTGTGAAGGAAGATGAAGACGGATGCCTAGAGATCGATCAAGAAATCGAGAAGATCACTCGATCCAGAACAGCAATCGACAAGAAGATCGAGGAGGCCGGTCGATCGGGGAATTAGAACGATGGGAAGATCGAGAGAAGCCAATCGATAAGTTCAGAAAATGAGACGGGAACTCGATCTCCTGCTCGATCCACATAAAATCGAGTGGGTGAATCGAGTGAAGTTACTCGATCCGGACCAGAATGAGTGGAAGATCGACTGGATGACTCGATCTCAGAGGGGACAACGATTCAAGAAGGCAGTCTTAAAGCTCATATCTCGGGTTCTAAGGAGGGCAGTAAGGACAGAGACGTCAACACAAGCCACGAGGAGGACTGGAGCGAAATGCTAGCCCCAAAGGTGGACCCAAAGGAGCTCCCAAAAGGGCTAAGGTATGCTTTCTTAGGGATTCATGAGACTTATCCCGTGAGTGTGAATGAGAACTTGAGTGATGATGAGTTGCACTCGCTCCTTAACGAGCTGAGAAAGTATAGGAAGGCCATTGGGTACTCTCTAAGTGACATCAAGGGCCTTTCACCAATGCTTTGCACTCATAGGATTCACTTAGAGAATGAGAACTCTTCTTCTATTGAACATCAAAGGCGCTTAAACCCGAATTTGAAAGAAGTAGTTAAGAAAGAGATTCTGAAATTGTTAGAGGCTGACGTGATATTTGGTAGCTAGATTTTTGTAGAGTGTATGCAATGATGTATCAAAGCTCAAATGCAACACTTAGTTGTAGTAAAGTATGCAAGAGAGTATCAATCCAATCCTAAGAGCTAGAAAGGTCAGTGAGAATGCAAGGATCTTGTAAAACTAAGCAAATGATGGACAGTTATGTGAAATTCCTTAAAACTAGATGCAATGATTAAATGCAGGGCAAAACTATTTTAAAAATACCAGGAACGAGCTAGCTACCACGAGGAAAAGACAGAATGATTAAAATGCAAAGCTACTAATTACTAAAATTAGACTAGTGGATCGACCACGGGATCGACCACTAGATCGAGCAAATGCAATCGATCTAAAAAGCAGTTTAAGCGAAAGTAAATCTAATGACCAGGGTTGCAAGCAAGCAACAAGCGAATGATCAACAGAGACTAAGAAATGCTAAAAGGAGGGTCCAGGGTCGAGATTCATGTTCAGGGGTTTCAAAGGTTTCAGCTTGGTTTGAAAACTTTAGATCTACTCACTTTGTGAGGTTCCCTAAGCCTTGAAAACTAAACAAGATCCATCCATGGCGTGTCGTATGGATCACTCTCTCATTCTCCCCTCCAGACCCATGGCGTTTGGAAAACAGATTTCAAACACGCGGCTTAACTAGTCCCCTAAACTACCATGGTGTTTGGGAAAGGGTGACTAGTCTCTAGGATGCGATTTTCAGAGATCTCTGGATCCTGTCAAGGTAAGATCTCTCTCTGATCAAAAAGATCTTGGCGTGAGACTCTGTATGCCTAAAGAACTTGACATCCTAGAAGAGAAAGCTTTTAAGAACAAGAAAACACCAAACTTGAAAATCTTTTCGACCCCTTGAATCCTCTCAACCCCAAAACCCAATGAAACTACTCGCGACTCATGAAATAAACCGTACGAAATGCAATAAACGAAGAACTAAACATGAAAGGTGATTTATTTAACTTAAATGATTCAATATTCAAAAGCAAAAACAAGAAAAAAGCTCGAAGTCTAACAATGGCGAATCGCCTAAAACGAGAGAGAAGATAGAAAAGTAGTCGACCAAACGTGATAATGAAAGGGACCGCAAATGGTATCCCCCTTCGTTACGGTCCAAAAACAGGCTGGACGGATAAGGTTGGTCTGAGATCGATCACGAAGCTCGATCTGGCAATCGATCATGTCCTGAATCGAGCGGCTCTTGGTCGATCCCCGAGTCGATCTTGTACTGATCGGGTTGGAAGCTCGATCCGGTCCTCGATCTGCATGGTGTCGTCTACGTGTGTACTCCAAATCGATCTCCATGCTCGATCTTCTGGTCGATCTCATCTAGATCGACCTGCCTTGCTCGATCTGCTGCTCGATCGCAGGTCTTTAGCGTGCAATCCTGATTTCTCCAAGTGTCCACGAACCTCTTCACGAGCCTCAGCACGTCCACGAATCTTCCGTAGCTCCAAAGTAACCGAAAGCAACCTGATTGTGATGCAAAATGCACGAAACATGCGAGTGCTGGTGCAAAGACACTCTAGGACCTAAAGTGATGCAAAGTAACCTAATATGCAATGTAAATGCATGAGAAACTAAACTATATGTATGCAAAATGCATGGAATATACAGTTATATCAATATACCGCATCAGTGACAGCACGTGGGTTTCTCCTGTCCATGGGGTGCCTAAGAATGGAGGGATCACAGTCATTAAAAATGAAAAAGATGAATTGTTTCCTACAAGAACCATAACTGGTCACCGAATGTGTATAGACTATAGGAAGCTTAATTCAGCTACTAGAGAGGATCATTTTCCTCTTTCTTTTATTGATCAGATGCTTGAAAGACTTGCTAATCATCTATATTATTGCTTTCTTGATGGTTATAGTGGTTTCTTTCAAATACCAATCCATCCAAACGATCAAGAGAAGACGACTTTTACATGCCCTTATGGCACCTTCGCATATTGAAGGATGCCATCTAGGTTATGTAATGCACCAGCAATATTCCAGCGGTGCATAATGTCGATCTTCTCTGATCTAATAGAAGAGATGGTAGAAGTGTTTATGGATGACTTCTCTGTATACGGTGCGTCTTTTTCTGCTTGTTTGTTGAATCTTTGCAAGGTACTTAAGCGGTGTGAGGAGACAAACTTGGTGCTGAACTAGGAGAAGTGTCACTTCATGGTAAAGGAAGGGATTGTACTCGGCCACAAGATAGCAGAGAAAGAGATAGAGGTTGATAAAGCTAAGGTTAAGGTCATGATGAGTCTTGAGCCGCCGGTTAATGTAAAGGGAGTGAGGAGCTTCTTAGGTAACGCTGGCTTCTACAGGAGATTCATTAAAGATTTCTCCAAGATAGCAAGACCCCTCACGCGGCTGTTGTGCAAGGAAGCTGACTTTGTGTTTGATGAGGAGTGTCATCATGCTTTCAAGACTATCAAAGAAGCTCTTGTATCTGCGCCTATAGTACAAGCACCAGATTGGAGCTTACCGTTCGAGATCATGTGTGACGCGAGCGACTACGCTGTGGGATCTGTTCCAGGGCATAGAAAGGATAAGAGATTGCATGTTATCTACTACGCTAGTCGTACCATGGATGACACACAAGTGCGATATGCTACAACCGAGAAGAAGCTGCTGGCCCTTGTGTTTGCTTTTGAGAAGTTCAAATCATACTTGGTGGGCTCTAAGGTTGTTGTATACACAGATCATGCTGCTTTGAGGTACATCTACTCTAAGAAGGACACCAAGCCAAGACTCTTTAGATGGATTCTTTTGCTACAAGAGTAGGACATGGAGATAAAGGATAAGAAAGGGATAGAGAATAGTGTTGCTGATCACCTCTCTAGAATAAGAGTGAATGAAGCTCTGCCCTTGGATGATTCGCTTCCTGAAGAGCAGCTCATGATGATCACCACAGCAGTATGTGGAAAGCTTGAAGATAAGTTTGAAGAGGTTTTGAGTTTCAAGGAAGAAGACTTGCCTTGGTATGCTGATATAGTAAACTATTTAGCTTGGGGAGAGGAGCCTTCTCATCTAGACCACTACCACAAGAAGAAATTCATAAGAGATGTCTCCCATTACTTTTGGGACGAGCCATACTTGTACAAAAGAGGAGTGGACAGCTTGTATAGAAGGTGTGTAACAAGGGAAGAAGCTAAGGACATACTTCTACATTGTCACGGCTCTTTATATGGTGGTCATTTCGCTTCTTTCAAAACTGCTACAAAGGTGTTACAAGCCGGCTTTTGGTTGCCATCGCTGTTCAAAGACGCTTATGAATTTGTTAAGGCTTGTGAAGCTTGTCAAAGGGCAGGGAACATCACCAAGAGAAATGAGATGCCTCAGGTACCAATCTTTGAAGTTGACGTCTTTGACGCTTGGGGGATAGATTTCATGGGACCATTCCCATCTTCTTACAGCAACAAATTCATCTTGGTGGCTGTTGATTATGTGTCTAAGTGGGTTGAGGCTATAGCTTCCCCAACTAATTATGCAAGGGTGTTTGTTAAACTCTTTAAGACCATCATCTTCCCATGGTTTGGAGTACCAAAGGTAGTGATCAGTGATGGGGGCAGCCACTTCATCAGCAAGGTGTTTGAAAGTCTTTTGAAGAGGTATAGCGTTAAGCACAAGGTAGAAACTCCCTATCATCCTCAAACTAGTGGGGAAGTAGAGGTGTCTAACATGCAGATCAAGGCTATACTAGAGAGGACAGTTGGGGCTACTAGAAAAGATTGGGCGGTCAAACTCGATGATGCTTTGTGGGTTTACCGAACCGCTTTCCAGACTCCCATTGGTACTACTCCTTTCACTCTTCTTTACGGCAAGGCATGTCACCTCCCAGTAGAGCTGGAATATAGGGCATTGTGGGCAGTAAAGCAGATGAACTTCAGTCTTAAAACAGCACAGGAGAAGCGGTTGATTCAACTACATGAGCCTGAGGAGCTACGGTTAGACGCCTACGAGAGTGCTAAGATTTACAAGGAGAGGACTAAGGCGGTTCATGACAAGAAGCTGGTTCATAAGGAGTTAAGAGAAGGCAGTCTGGTGCTACCCTACGACTTGAGGTTGAAGCTTTTCCTTAGAAAGCTCAAATCTATATGGTGTGGACCGTTTGAGATCAAGGAGGTTCTACCCTATGGAGTTGCATTGGTTGGGAAGAGCGGTAATGCTTTCACGGTTAATGGGCACAGAGTCAAGCCCTACATGACGAGTGATTGCAGCAAGAAGAGCACCACCATGCTTCTCCAAGACCCACCTCAGGCCTAAACCAAGTAAAGTCTAGCTAAAGACGTTAAAGAAAGTGCACTTGGGAGGCATTCCCATGTCTATCTTGTACATATTTTTTCTTTCTTTCTATTTCAATTTTATGCTTTTTATGTTTAAGTGTGTAGGTGAAAGGATAAGGGATTGTAGACCATGTTCTTGGAGACAAAAGAGGCGTGAAGGGCTAAGTATAAGCTAGAGATCGAGTGCTAGATCGACATATCCTAGCTCGATCTTAACTAGATCGAGCTAGAGAATCGAGATGAGTCAGTCGATCTAGACGAGATTGAGTGGACAATCGAGTGAGTCAGTCGATCATGGGAGGATAAACCACCTATACGTTTAGCTTGAAATGCAAACGAGTTGTAGATCGACTGACCTCACTCGATCCTCGAGGTAAGATCGATCAGACTACTCGATCTAAGCACAAACGACCCTCAAATCGACTACGCGGCTCGATCCACGGAGTACAGCCTAAGTGACCAAAAATCATGGAACGAGAGGGTACAATCGATCTAAAATTCGATGCAATCTGAATCGAGTCCCTGATCGATCAAACCTCTCGATCCTAGTCAACATGAGCATGAGATCCAGTCCTAGATCGACCAAATGGACTCGATCTCGTGCCGAGTTAAGTGAATTCTTTCCCTCCTGTTTTTTAGATTTGAATTGTGGTCAAGGCAAGCATCTTTAACCATAAAAGATGTGCCTTGACCACACTTTTGTCAGAAACCACTTCTTTTGCCCATGGTTTTCTTGGCTTTTATATTTGCATGTATTCAACCTCTCTCTCATTCATCCTTTGCGAGTTGTTTTCTAAAAAGAGAGAGTGTGAGTTTTGTTTTAAAAGACCAAGAACTTCTTGCTTTCATCTTTTGCAAAGGTATTTTCTACTTAGTCATTTACTTGTTAAATTTTTTTGAAAATATCCTTTTGCTTGCTTAGGATGTTTGTTAGTTGTTGGGGAATTAGGATAATTTTTATGAATAGCTAAATATTAGGAAAATTGCTAGATTTTATCCTATCTCTAGATTCTTTCCTCTAGTATTTAGCTATAATTTCTACAAATTCCCCAAAAATTTAGAGTAATTGTTAAAATAATTTTCCTTCTACCTTGTCTTTCTCTCAATGTTCGTCGCCTATACTCATTCTCTTCCTTGAGATTTGTGTTTCAGGTACCATGGCTCCAAAGAGCACGAGAGAAGAGACAGCACAAGAAGGAGAAGCTCAAGAAGTGGTTCAAGAGAGGGTCAGATGGAAAAAAGGAGGAGAAGCAAGCCGAGAAACGGCTAGAATGGCTTAGGTTCGATCCCACAAAGTTCGCGAGTAAGGATCTTTTGGCTAAGATGGGGATCTTGGGAGACTTTGATCAGCTTCTAAAGAACATTGTGCTCCAGTGCTTATCAAGAATGGATTGCCCAACATATCCCGAGGCAACCTTGGACTTCTTGGCCACATTGGAGTTCACCTACGAGAATCTGAGCCTCCGCACTCCCTCTCAAGGCCACATTACCTTCAAGATCAGGAGACAAGCCTATCATCTCTCCAGCACCGAGCTTTGCCAAGCCTACGGTCTTAAGGCTGATGCTAAGCAAGTGGAGTTTCCTCCTTTCACTCAAGCCAACGACTTGTGGGATCTGATCAGCAACGATGACTACAAGGCGAACACGGCCAAGATCAAGAGAGTCCGCAGTCCTGTGCTGAGGTACACGCTAAAGCTCATCGCCAACACCTTCAGTGGACGGTCCGTGGCTCCTACAGTCACCAAGAACGAGCTGTGTTTCTTGTTCCAAGGCATTAAGCATCTTCTATGTGATCCCAAGGAGAACGACGATCCAATGGAGGACGAGCTCAGAGATGATGTTAACTACGGTTGCATCCTAGCTGCTTCTTTGATGAAGTACAAGGCATGGGCTATGAGATGCAAGGCGAGTTCGGCGCTGATAGGAGTCTTCCTCACTCCGATATTTGTTCAAGCCGGTGTGCCACTTCCTGATTTTGTTCCTTGCGCAGAAAGAGCCTACATGGATGAGATCTATATGAGGAACACAAATAGCACGGAACACACGCCAGCTGAGGGCTTTTTTGCATACTTGTTTTATGACTGCAAGAATGAAAAGAGGGTGTGTATCTTGCCAAACAAGGAAGAAACGGAGCTGCTAGGTGTTGGCAATATGGAATTTCTGCCGAGTGTAGAGGAGTGCCTTGCACCTCTAAGAAGCACAGCCGCTCCCACACAAGCCCCTCGCCCACGTTCAGAGTCGCCTACATCAGATGCTGAGATGCCCGAGAGCTTTGTTCTCCCCACGCTTGACTTCGAGCCAAGAACCAAAGCTGAGAAGTTCCTTGCTTCAATCATTGAGATGCAGCGCAAGATCAACAAATTGCAAGGGAAGATGATCATGAAGCTTAGCAAGAAAGTCAAGGCGCTTAAAGGGAACTCACCTAAGAAGACTACAAGCATGGAGGTCGAGCAGCCCGAGAAGAGAAGGAGATCAACTGGAGGCATTGAGATCCGTGAGCCATAAGCAACGAACCAACCTGCGCGCCACTCTTCCCATGAGGAAACAAGCAAGGATAAAGGCAAGGAGAACAGCCACGACACTCCTAAGAAGAGCAAGAAGTCTGGAGCAACCTCAAGCTCCAGCCTTACTTAGCTCCGAGGTACCAACAACCAACCCTTGTATATACCAAGCATTTTCTTAGATTTTTGCTTTGTGTTTTGACTCCTTTGAATTTGTTTGCCACCGAGACGGTGTCATTCAAGTTTGGGGGAGTGTGTGGTGTCTTTGACATGTCTTCTTTGATCTTATTTTGTGTTATCATCCCTTGAGTCTTGCATTGCATCATAAGGCATAGAAAACACCAAAAAAATGATAAAAGTTTTAAAAATTTTAAAAAAACATTCATGTAGTTGCATTTTAATTGTTAAACATTTTAGGATTGAGTCTAGAATTTTTGAGCATTTAGGTTGTTTACATTTGCATAAGGGGCAAAAGTTTCTCTTGAAAAGTGTTTTAAGCTCATGAATTGTTTCAAGACACTAGTTAGTAGTTCTTTGATGCATTGCACACTCTTTGAAAGTAAGCTCTAACCATACTTGGGTCATTTGTTTTGATTTTCGTGGCTAAGTTGAACATTCATGAATTGAATCCTTTCCTAATAAGTGAGAACCTTAATTTGAATATTTTTAATTATCATACTTATTCATTTGAAAAAGGATACATGAATCACTTATACATATTTAGGCTCTTCTTCCTTTCACCACTCTCTTGTAAGCCTAAGTAGACTTCCCCACCTTTACCTACCCTCCTTTCAACCCAATGTTCTTGTATGATGAATCTTTGTGAGGCCTCTTTTCGGTTGAACTTATCATAAAGTGTTAGGTTTAGGCGACATGATTAGGTTTTCATATTGATGCTAGCTTTTCATTTTGAAGCTAGTTTTAGGCTTAGGATAAGGTGGGTATTCATGGGGATTGCTTTGTTTTATTTCGGTTTAAGGAGTTTGAAGTTTGGAAGTTGAATAAAAGGGTTTTAATGGTTTTAAGTGGAAGGCTTATTGTTTTAAAAATGAAAGCTCTAGTTTCAATAAGAAGGTAGCTCTAAAAAGGAGAAGAAAAAAAGAAAAGAAAAAGAGCCAAATGGACAATGTTTAAAAAGAAAAGAAAAGAAAAGAAAAACAAATGAGTAAAGAGCTATCAAAGTAAAAAGAAAAGAGCTAAATATGTTTTCAGCCTAACCACTAGCCAAAAGGGTTTTAAAATGATGCTTTTATTTGGAGTTTTTTCTTGGCGAATTGCCTTGATGATAAAGGTAGTCTTTAGGAGGGTGAGTGAGCTTAAAAAGAAAAGAAAAACGAGAGAGAGTCCCAAGATTATTGTTAGTATGTATGGGTTGATGAGAGTCTAGTCATGTATGCATCAATTGTCTTTACTTTTAGAATTATGCCTAAGTTCGACCATTCTTTGAGATAACCCATTGTTTGAATCGACCTTATAAGTGAGATCATTTTTATCTCGCAACCCTTGTCCCTTAGCCAAGTGTATTCTGTTTTAAAGTGCATAAGTGTGTGACACGATCTCCCTGGAACTGCTCTGAAGTTAGACTGATGAAGACCAAATGATGATTGCGAATGGAGATGATGATTGTGTGAGAAGGAAAGTGATAGTGTAGAATGAGATTCGAATGGTATTATGGTATAATGGACGATTTGAAATGATAAGATGGGAATGAAAGATAGTAGAGTTTCAGGGACACTTGGTGAATAGAAACTCGGATCAACAAGAACACATTCAAGAGATCAAAGGGTGAGAGAAGAAAATGCAGCAATGGCTGTTTGTTTAACACTTAGTTCTTCGCTGATTTACAACTGGAGGCATAATACAAGACTTATACTACCCTAAACCAAACAACAAGGCGTCTAAGAAAGAAAACAACAAGACGTCCAAAATAAAGAGAAAAACAACAAGGCGTCCCATTCCTTAGAATCCTAATTGGTGCGCCTAAAATTACTAAGTATAAACCATAGTAGCTCATACACTTATTACCCATTGGCAATGACTCCTAAGTAACTTGACATAGTGATTCATCTGCCTCATTAAAAACCATGTTGAGAAAACCCAGTGGGACAAAACTCAATCATGGGAAAAAGAGTACAGACTCCTCACCTAAGTTACTTAGTCATCATTACCGGGTGGAGTCTTCTGGTTGAAGATGTTGAAAACTTGAATAGCTGGTAAGTTGCACAGTCCTTCTGCTATAAGTGCATGAACCTCCTTAGCCAGCTCCTTAGCTCTGGAACGAGTGATCCTCCCTACTATCTCTGGTTCCTTCTCTGGTTCACTAGCTGCCGTGCTATCCACTATCATATCATCCTCTCCCTCTTGAAAAGGATTTGTCCTCAAATCTGTATCTGCAACATAAGGAAGCAAGTCAGAAACATTGAATGATGGAGATATATTATACTTACCTTGAAGATCAATCTGGTAGGCATTGTTGTTGATCCTTTTGATGACTTCAAATGGTCCATCCATCCTTGGCATAAGCTTGCTCTTCCTCTCTTCTGGAAATCGATCTTTCCTCAAATGAATCCACACCAAGTCTCCTTTCTCAAAGATTAACTCCTTTCGACCCTTGTTTGCATGCTTCTCATACTGCTTTGTTTTCTTCTCTATATTCTCCTTGGTTTTGGCGTGTATCTTCCTCACCTGTTCTGCCTTTTCTTTACCATCTAAACTACATTTCACACTTAG
Organism: Thlaspi arvense; assembly: GCA_911865555.2. NCBI lineage: Eukaryota > Viridiplantae > Streptophyta > Magnoliopsida > Brassicales > Brassicaceae > Thlaspi > Thlaspi arvense. The sequence continues at coordinate 23,347,079 of OU466860.2, forward strand.
AGGCAAAGGGATCAAATCTAGAGGTGATTGTGGGTTAAAGCCATAAACAATTTCAAAAGGAGAAAAGAGAGTAGCAGAATGCTTAGCGTGATTGTAAGCAAACTCCACGTGTGGTAGACACTCCTCCCATGACTTGATGTTACTCTTGATTAACGTTCTAAGAAGTGTTGACAATGTTCTGTTCACCACCTCGGTTTGTCCATCAGTTTGAGGGTGACAAGTAGTGGAGAATTGAAGCTTGGTTCCCAGCTTAGCCCATAATGTTCTCCAGAAATGCCCTAGAAACTTGGTATCCCTGTCTGAAACTATCACTTGAGGCATGCCATGTAAACGAACCACTTCCCTAAAAAACAAGTTAGCTACACAGACAGCATCATCTGTCTTATGACTAGCAATGAAGTGTGCCATCTTACTGAACCTGTCAACAACTACAAAAATCGAATCTCTACCATTTCTGGTTCGAGGTAAGCCAAGCACAAAGTCCATAGAGATATGAGTCCACGGTTGAGAGGGAATAGGCAGAGGAGTATACAAACCGTGAGGTTGCACCTTACTCTTTGCCATTTTACAAACCGCACACCTAGAACAAATCCTCTCAACGTCTGTCTTCATATATGGCCAATAAAAGTGATCTTGCAGTCCAAGTAAAGTCTTAGTGACTCCAAAATGTCCAGCTAATCCACCTCCATGAGCTTCTCTGACCAATAACTCTCTGACAGATCCTCTTGGTATGCACAAACGATTGTTATAGAACAGATATCCATCCTGTCTATGATACTTTTCAAAAGCAAACTTATAGCACTTGCCATAGCTCTCAGCAAAATCAATGTCAGTCTCATAAAGATCTACTATATGTTCGAATCCATTAAGCTTAGAAGTTAAAGTAGAGACAAGTGTGTACCTCCTTGATAATGCATCTGCAACTACATTATCTTTACCTTTCTTGTACTTAATGATGTAGGGAAAAGTCTCAATAAACTCCATCCATCTGGCGTGTCTTTTATTGAGCTTCTGCTGTCCTTTAAGGTGCTTTAGAGACTCATGATCTGTATGAATGACAAACTCCTTGGGCCACAAGTAGTGCTGCCACGTTTGAAGAGCTCGGACTAATGCATATAGTTCCTTGTCATAGGTGGGATAGTTGGCGGTTGATCCTCCTAGTTTCTCACTGAAGTATGCCACTGGTTTCCTATCCTGCATCAATACAGCACCAATTCCAACTCCTGAAGCATCACATTCAATTTCAAAGGTTTTAAGGAAATCAGGAAGAACTAAAAGAGGGGCATTGATAAGCTTCTCTTTAAGGGCTGTGAAAGCCTGCTCTTGTGCTTCTTCCCATCTAAAACCAACTTCCTTCTTGATGACTTCGGTTAATGGCGCAGCAAGGGTGCTAAAGCTTGGAACAAATCTTCTGTAGAATCCTGCTAACCCATGAAAGCTCCTCACTTCCCCAACACTCTTAGGCGTAGGCCATTCTTTGATTGCTTTGATCTTCTCTTCGTCAACTCTCACTCCTTCTGCACTAACAACAAAGCCTAGAAAAACAACTTCAGTAGTACAGAATGAACACTTAGAGAAGTTAGCAAATAGGGATTGAGAACGAAGAACATCCAGAACTTGGCGGATGTGCCCTAGATGTTCCTCCAAACCTTTACTGTATATGAGAATGTCATCAAAGTAGACCACTACGAAAACTCCAATGAATGATCTTAAGGCGTGATTCATTAAGCGCATGAAGGTACTGGGAGCATTAGTGAGACCAAACGGCATGACTAACCACTCATACAACCCTTGTTTGGTCTTGAAAGCAGTCTTCCACTCATCTCCCTCTTTCATTCTGATCTGATGATAACCACTCTTTAAATCGATTTTGGAGAACACTGTTGACCCACACAACTCATCTAACATGTCATCTAATCTTGGAATAGGATGTCTATACTTCACCGTGATGTTGTTGATTGCTCTGCAGTCTACACACATTCTCCATGTTCCATCTTTCTTAGGAACTAACAGAACTGGTACTGCACAGGGACTGAGGCTCTCTCTGATATATCCTTTACTCATCAGCTCCTCTACTTGTTTCTGAAGCTCTTTAGTCTCTACAGGGTTGGTTCTGTAAGCTGGTTTATTAGGTAGCACTGACCCTGGCACTAGATCAATCTGATGCTCAATTCCACGAGTTGGGGGTAAGCCTGGGGGTATCTCTACTGGAAAGACATCCTTGTACTCCTCAATGATCTCTATCACCTCATGAGGAAGCTTCTCTAACGGTTTAGTACTAGCCAGCGTTTCTTTGTAAACAAACATGAAGGTGGTCATCTCAGGATCAAAGAGCTTGTTGAACTCACTGTGATTGATGTATAGACTGTTGGAGACTTTCTCTTTGTCTTTGCGGTTCATGTGAAGTTGATCTTGGTAGATTTCGCTGGGGGAAAGTGGTAGAAGGGTGACCTTGCGCCCCTTGAATTCAAAGGTCTGCTTGTTGGTGTAGCCATCATGAAGAACTCTCCTATCATACTGCCACGGCCTCCCTAATAACATATGACTAGACCTCATAGGAACCACATCACAGAGGAGTTCATCTTCATACTTCCCAATGGCTAGCTTGACAAGCACTTGTTGAGAAACGGTAATAGCTCCTTTGTTGTCCAGCCACTGCAGCTTGTAAGGTCTAGGATGTGAAGTGGTTTTAAGGTTAAGCTTCTTTACCATCTCTTCACTGGCGGCATTGGTGCAACTTCCCCCATCTATAATCAACGTGCAGACCTTGTCCTGAACTACACATCTGGTGTGAAAGAGATTCTCTCTCTGACCTCTATCATCTGGATGCACCTGAACACTCAAAGCTCTGCATGCTACTAGCATCTCTCCTACTGCGGCTGCTTCTTCTTCTCCTTCTGTACTAACATCTGATTCACTCTCTGAACTGTATTGAGGCACGATGTTTCCTCCCTCTTGCAACAAAAACATCTTCTTATTAGGACAGTCTCTGGAGTAATGTCCCATACCTTGACACTTGAAGCATCTGACATTGCTAGTAGAAGTTCCTCTTGGTTTAAACTCGGTTTTTTAATCTCCTCTTTGATTGTTGCTGTAGCCGGTTTTGTGTTCTGAGTAGGGGTTGACTTGTTGAACTCTTTCGGTTTTGGTATGTTAGAGGCGAAAGTTGGTCTGCTGATTCTCCTCTTAATCTGTGCTTCAATCAATTCTGCCTTATGCACCATTTCTTGCACATCCTCATAGTTCTGTAGCTCAACTTTGTCTTGAATCTCTCTGTTAAGTCCTCCCAAGAACCTAGACATCACCATGTCTTCTCCTTCTCTCAAATCGGCTCTAATCATCAAGGTTTCCAGCTCTTGGTAGTAATCTCTAACAGACTTAGTTCCTTGTATGAGGCGCCTAAGCTTGTTGAGAATCTCTCTCTGATAGTGTGCAGGAACAAACTTCCTCCTCATCTGCGTGGTCAGTTGACCCCAGGTGGTAATAGGAAGCTCGTGATGCCTCTCTCTAGTAACTCCCAACTGCTCCCACCACAAGAGTGCATAGCCATTGAACTCTGAAACAGCTATCTTCACCTTGTTGAGCTCATAAGTACCTTGAACCAAGAAGTTCGATTCCATCTTCCTTTCCCAATCTAAGTAGACTTCGGGATCATTATTACCATGGAAAGAAGGAAACTGAAGCTTAAGGTGATTCAGCTGCTGTTTCAAGGGATCATATTCTTGGTTGTTGCCTCTGTTCCTGCCTCTCCTCACAGTATTGAAGCTATTATCTGATCTCTCTTCTCCTTCAGAAGATCCTGGTTCTGTCTCCACATAAACTCTACGCCCACCAACATTCTCAGCTCGGAGGTGTGGAGATGTTCTAGTAGTTCTGTGTCTCTCTCTCTCTGCTCCCTCAGCATTCCTGCGCCGGTTTTCACTGGTTTCTCTCCTTCCAACCGGTGCTCTTGTAGTGTTGGCTTTGGGATGTTTAGAAGAAGCTCCCATGTGTGCTTTTCCTTTGGCAAGGCGGATTGCTTCACTAGGGCTGGGCGGTTCTGATGAGTCACTTTCTGCAGCACTGTTCTCTTTCAGGAAGTCTTTGAACCGTGACTCAAACTTGTCATTGAGCTGTTCTATCTGTTGCATCAACTGAGTAGCAACTGACTGATTAGCCTCTTTGATTTGTTGCGCCATAGCTTGATTCAGAGCTTCCATGGCTTCTGCTGAAAGCTCCATGGTACCTGGGACAATCAAAACAACACTCAAAGTAAAGAGTTCTCAAAATAACAAGTTTTTAAGATTAATTAAAGAGAGAGATACAATCCTAAACTAATAGAGAAACGAACACACAACCTATTGCTATTAGGAATTCGAAACTAATCACTAACTTTTATGAAACAACAAAAGAAAGCAAACCTAATACTCTTAGGAAAATTCGATTTAACAAAGAAAAGGAAAAAGAGGGGTTTAGGGTTTTCTCAGCCTTTGGTTCAGAGGCGGCTCTGATACCACATGACACGATCTCCCTGGAACTGCTCTGAAGTTAGACTGATGAAGACCAAATGATGATTGCGAATGGAGATGATGATTGTGTGAGAAGGAAAGTGATAGTGTAGAATGAGATTCGAATGGTATTATGGTATAATGGACGATTTGAAATGATAAGATGGGAATGAAAGATAATAGAGTTTCAGGGACACTTGGTGAATAGAAACTCGGATCAACAAGAACACATTCAAGAGATCAAAGGGTGAGAGAAGAAAATGCAGCAATGGCTGTTTGTTTAACACTTAGTTCTTCGCTGATTTACAACTGGAGGCGTAATACAAGACTTATACTACCCTAAACCAAACAACAAGGCGTCTAAGAAAGAAAACAACAAGACGTCCAAAATAAAGAGAAAAACAACAAGGCGTCCCATTCCTTAGAATCCTAATTGGTGCGCCTAAAATTACTAAGTATAAACCATAGTAGCTCATACACTTATTACCCATTGGCAATGACTCCTAAGTAACTTGACATAGTGATTCATCTGCCTCATTAAAAACCATGTTGAGAAAACCCAGTGGGACAAAACTCAATCATGGGAAAAAGAGTACAGACTCCTCACCTAAGTTACTTAGTCATCATTACCGGGTGGAGTCTTCTGGTTGAAGATGTTGAAAACTTGAATAGCTGGTAAGTTGCACAGTCCTTCTGCTATAAGTGCATGAACCTCCTTAGCCAGCTCCTTAGCTCTGGAACGAGTGATCCTCCCTACTATCTCTGGTTCCTTCTCTGGTTCACTAGCTGCGTGCTATCCACTATCATATCAGTGTGATTCACGGTTTTGAGCTTAATGAATGTTAAAGGTTAGGATTCTTGGATTGTTTGAGATATGAGAGTCATGATTTGAAATTCAATATGTGATGAGTATGGCTAAGTTCTTTGGAGTATGAGTGTGTGCATTGCATCTTAGGACTAAGAACTATGACCATTGAATTGATTCATTTGAAAAACAGTTTTGCAAGAAGCTTGAACCCCCGTTTTAAAACCTCTTCTCCTTTCTTGAATTCTGTTTGCTTGAGGGCAAGCAAAAGGTAAGTTTGGAGGAGTTGATACTACCATATATTTTGCATAATTTGCATGCATTTAGGTTAGTTTTTCATGCATTCATCTTGCATTATAGGCTAGTTTGTTCCAATTGTTGCATTTTAGGTCCTAGGTCTCTTTGCATTCGCATTTTGCATATTTCTTGCACTTTTGCATCATTATCAGGTTGTTTGGTGCACTCTAGAGTTGTGGAGGTTATGTGGACGTGAGGAGGATCAAAACTAAGCTTGTGGACACTTAGAGAACTCAGCCATGCATGCAAAGGACCCGAGATCGAGTACAGGATCGAGCAAGGCAGGTCGATATAGACGAGATCGACCAGAAGATCGAGTTACCCAAGTCGATGCAAGGGGAAGGATCGAGACCAAGATCGAGAGAGGTGATCGATCGGGAGTACGGACGTGAATGACACCATGCAGAACGAGAGCTAGATCGAGACCACGACCCGATCACCCGAGGATCGACCACAAGATCGAAATGAGAGCTCGATCCCTCCCACCAGATCGACTTGAAGATCGAGCAGAACAAGGCGATCCATGAAGAAGACCGAGTGAGCAGATCGATCTCAAGGTCGATCTCTACGTACTTTAACTGTTTTTGGCATCTAGTCAGGGGACCATTCGGAGGTGTTTGGCCATTTTAGGAAGGAGGCGGCTACCACTTTTTTATACATGCTTAACTTTTAGTTTTTTTTCTGTTCTTATCTTAGGCGATTCACCATTGTTGAAACTTAAGCTTTCCTTTGGTTTTGAACTTGAATCCTTTCAATATTACGCAGTTTTTCTTTATTCGCTCTTTAATCATGCTTAGTTTATCTTTCATTGCATTTCATTAGGCTCTAATCATGAGTAGCGAGTAGTGCATTTTGGGACTTGGGGTTGAGGTGATTCAAAGGGTTTAAGAGGTTTAAGTTTTGTGTTTTTCTTGTTCTTCATTCCTTCTCTTCTAGGTTCTTGGGGTCTTAAGGCTTAGAAAGTCTTGGAAAGGATCTCTATAATTTCAAGGCGATCTTACCCTGACCGGATTCAGATGTCCTAGAAAACCAAGTCCTAGAGACTAAGCGACCCTCTCCCAAAGGCCATGGATGTAGAGGCGGTTAGTAAGGCCATAGGTTGAAATATGTTTTTCTTGCTCTTTGATCTCTTTTCCACCAAACGCCATGGGTTTGGAGAAGAGACTGAGGAAGTGAATCATACTACTCGCCATGGATGATTCTTGTTTTGTTTTCATGGCTTAGAGAAAGCTCATCAATGAGTAGATCTATATGTTTTCAAACCAAAGCTTAAACCTTTGAACACTCTTGAATATGACCCTCGATCCTAAACCCTCTTTTAGCATTTTAAAACCTCTGTTCATCATTCTGTTATCATAAAGCTTGCATCTTTGTTCATTTGAAATCATCGCTTTAAGTTGTTAGATCAATCTGTTTTACTCGATTCAGTGCTCAATTTTTAGTTATTAGTAGACTTGGATTTATAATCTTCTGTTTTCTCCTAGTGTTAGTCTGCCCTCTTCCAGGGATTTTAAAATTATTTTGCATTTTATTTTGTCATTGCATTTAGTTTTCACTGATTTTACCAACCATTTTCTCGATTTGCTTTGATTTGCTTCATCCTTGCATTTTTAGTGTTCTTCCTGCATCCTAGGTTGGATTGATACCTCTTGCACACTATACTACATCCATAGGTTGGTTTAGTTTTGATAATACAACCTCCTGCTAAAAATCTTGTTATCAGCAGGTTCAATGATAGAGCAATGATGACTTGGGGATTAATTAGTATCAAACCTAGGATAGTAAAGACTAATAACAAGCTCAGAACATGATCAAGCCACTAATTCAATCAATCTGCAAACAGAGCAAAAATGTCTAACTTAAGTACATGTCAGACCCACTTGTGATGGCGTATTTGTGCAATACCAGCATGAAAACATAAGACTCCTAAAGACCAAAGAAATAACCTTAACGCAATATAATCATCTAGGCGATTGTTCCTAACAAAGTTCTTTCAGGCGTTTAAACAAACACTTTTGATGCAGCAAAACACCTAAAATCAGTATCACCCTAAAAGAGTTACTAAGCACTAAGAACAACTAGGCTAAGTGATTCAAGCAAGGATTAAACTAAAACTCCATATGTTATCAACCAATCACCCCCATATCTGCTCTAACCTCAAACCATGTGAAACTACTCACAACACATCATGAAATAAACGGAAACAAGCAGAAATGACAAATCAAACAAGATCAAATAAGAACTAGAAGGAAAATGACAAATGAAGTGTAAAACTTTATTAGAAAGATGATCTTGATAAAAATCCCATAAAAATCTCTTTGTGGTTTCCCACAACGTCAAAAATAGGATATAAAAGAAGATAAGATAACAAAAAGATAAGCTAAAGGCTTAAATAGGTTTAATGATAAGGTTTGCCAAACACTTAGTTAACTCTCGGCGTTGACACATCGGGGTGTACAGACGGATGTTCTGCTCGATGTGCCTTCCATATGCAGAATTTCCCTTAGTCGCACCTCGGTCACTTTTAGAGTTTCTCGGCGTGCAACATGTTTTGGATCGTATCGGGCAGAATGATTGACCCTGATATGTCATGTCTCTCCATATAAACATGTACGGCTGTCTCTCCTCGATGCTCTACCTTGGTGCAGTCTCGAAGTCCACGAACAAGCTCTTGTTCCTCGTCCCACGATCCACATTTGGAATGCTGCATAGGTGTTCTTCTCGACGCTGTTCCTCGATATGGACGCAAAATCGGTAAGACTTCTTCTTATAGCATTTCTTCAAATGTATGCTGCTCCAAACTCCTTCCCAAGTTCCAAAACCTCTAAACACACCTGAATTACACCACAAGCATGCACATGTATGCAAATCATAAACTAAATGCATGCATGCTAGTTCTAAGTTCAAATGAGACTAGAATGCTAAGTAAATATGCAAAAACAAGGTAAAAGATGAATGAAATGCAGCCTAAGTCACTAGAATATAGCAAGCTATCAACAATCCCACACTTAGTCTTTGCTTGCCCTCAAGCAAATAAAAGATCAAGCATAGTGGTGAGGTTTTAAAATGGGAACCCATATCATTAAAATGCTAACAATGAGTCAAAATAATGTCTATGTTTTTAATGCTAAAATGCAGTTGATGGAACCTTACTCTAAATGCTTGGCCAAACTTATCACAAAATGAAAATGATTCTGAAGTTATCAATCTAAACAAGCTCTCATATCACTTAACCTTTTTAACATACATTAAACAAGTAATTAATGGATCAAGTTTGTGTAAATCAAGTGAAAGCATTTGGTTCAAGATGGTTATGAGATAAATGGCTCAAAGAAACAGGGGATCTCTCATATGAGATGAATCTATCTTAGGTAAAATGCTAAAGGTAAAATCACACTTATGCGTACAAGTAAAACTATCTTCGTCTCAATCCCAAGATTAACCCCTAAATCTATCCTTTTCCAAAGCTCTTTTGATCATTTTCTTCTTGAAATGTGGGGGACTTCTTCTTCTTTTGCTTTTATGGCTGACTTCTTTTATAACTTGCTCTTCTTTGTTGTATAGGCGCAAATTTTCAACACCTTTTTAGTGGATTGCTTAGTCTGATTTTTCTCCTTTTGGATGACCTTTGCAAGCTTGTTGTTGCTGGTGCTTTTTCTTCTTTGTAACTTAGATCTTTCTTCTTTTTCACTTTGCAAGAAGATACAATCATCTTCCCATAATATGATTCTCTTCATGAAACCATTCCCACTCTTCTTCTCTTCTCAAAAGATACATATATTATTTAAAGCATAAACCACTTAACTCTACACTATCCCAAAACTCCTAACCTAGTATCAAGCTCAAAATACAAGCTGATGTCTGCAAGAGAGCTCCTCCTTGCCAGCCTTATTCCTAACACTTTTTTCCAATATAAGTTGAAAATGATAATGCAAGGCCTAACAAACTCTCACAATAATGTTTGGGTTTAGAAGGAAGGATTGGTTCAAGGTATGGTTAACTGTACCTTAATGATGAGGATCAGCTACTTGGTTCAACAAGAGTAGTGAAAAGGAAGAAGATGATCCAAATATGTAAATTGGTTGCCTTGCAATCACTTTCAATGCACAAATAAGATAATTCAAAGTCCAAGTTATAATTACATTTATATAAAGGTCGATCAGATCACGCAAGCTTCAACTTCAAAAAAGAATTTCAAAATCATAAATTCAAAGAGTGATTCAGCATTATTTCAAGTGTTTCATCAAATATACCAAAGGACTAGGAACAAGGGCATCATAATCATAAACCACTAGCATTTTCAAACATTCACTATCATTGCACCCATTTTAAACAAGTAAGCTACAACCTAAGTGAATGCATTAAGTTTAAATCCTATATAATACACATGAACAATCTGTTTTTATGAAATCAATTTTCAATAATTTTCCAATTTTTATGGATTTTCTATTACTTAAGTGTTATGCATGGCTGCTTAGCTATATGTAAATGCAAATGTGATATGGATACAGAATGTTAGTGGTGCAACCTTGGAATTGAGCCTACTGAAGCTGTAGTACCCAAGGTCGTGGAAGGACCTATGACCCGATCAAAGGAGAAAGCTCTACGCCAAAAATTCAACTTAGCTATAGAAGAGCTCCTGGAACGGATAAACCCGGGCATCACGTACCAGCCGGGAATGTCACCCGCACTCGACTAAGAATTCATACCTGGGACCGCTCGACCACCAAAGCACGACAATAATCAGACCTCACTCAGTCCAAATAAGGTATGATACCTTTTATGGCAGGTCAGACCCATATAGAGGATAAGCTAGCCGAGACGTTACCACTTAGCCAACCTATCACCAACGATGTAATACCTTTACCGGATCAAGGACGGCTAGCGGACCACGAAGGCAAAGAGACGTATGAAGACCCTTTTGGCATTATCGCACTGGCACGTCAGGGCAATCAAGAGGCTGGAAGCAACGTTCAAGAACTTATGGGGATCAGTCTGCTTTAAGTCCATCGTACCGGACCGACCATGCATAAAACCACCGTACATTCCATATTTAGTTTTAATGCAAGTACACGATCAAATCCAACCGGCCTTGGTTAAGCTTTCAAGATTAAAGTATCAATATGACGTCATTATTATTTTATTTCAGTCCTAAGTTAATGTATGATAAAAAAACATTGGTTTATTTCTTTTGTTTCTTGCTTTTTGCCTAGGACCGCATGTTAGTTTCCTTTCTTGCTTATTTCTGCTTAGACCCTAGAGGACCAAACCGCAGAGTTGTTTATAAAGCTCCTTTCGGACTTGTAGTCCCTTACAACTTTTTACCTAATCAATAAACGGGCAGTTTTTCTATCATTCTTTCCCAAGCGCCGCTTGCTAAATAACCCTTACTCGCTTGCTTGTGTGAGATATTCACATAAGATCCGAGTGCTTGCTGTATCAAAGAACCCTCCATATTCTCTGTGGTGCCATCGCTATCCCCCATCACCTACCATTCAACAAACCAACGTGAGAGAGTCTAAGGCGAGCACATTTGTTTCCACCCTTGTAAGATCCGGTCAGTCCGAGTCTTATACCTGTTAGTCCAAGAAATACAGTCCTCTATGTATTAGAAATGCAAAAGGAGGCAAAACCACAATAGAAAAAATGTAGTGTAAAGGAGAAGTTGTAAGGATTAAAAGATAAGGAAGGTGCGTACTTGTAGTGGAGGTTGGAGGGGTGGAAGATGGACATTCATCAGTGGAGATGATTAATGGGGACCAATTGATGAAGGCATCCATAAAGCCTTGGTGTTTTGAAAAGAATTTGTCCATATCGATCTAGGCCTTTAATGTTTTCCTTGATGAGGCAGCCCGATGTAATCACTCTCGGGCGTCTTGCTTGGTGTACTGTCTTTTTCTCCTCGTTGTACGGACAAAAGCGCCAGGTGCGATTACATCGAGCAAGGTGCTTTGAGGTTCTGCTCGATGTAATACCTCGATGTGATCCCCCTCTTGCAATTTGCTCGACGTACGGACAACTTCTTCCCCGAGATAAACCGCATCAGGCAGATTTTGTAGAGATTTCCTCGTTATGGCACCCCGAGGCAGAAACAGAGTTTTGGTTTCCTTTGGTTTTCCATTTTATCTGACCAACCCAACTAATGTTTTTCAACCTAAAAATACTTAACAAACATATCAAAACCAAAAGGAAAGCATATTTACATAGATATGCATGGCATTACCTCCCAAGTGTGTTTATTTTAAGATCTCTTAGCTTGACCTTCTTTACTTTTCTAGGTGGGAACATCAAGGAGACTAAGATCAGTCTCCACTGCTAAAACTTATGAGGCTACGAATGGCTTGACTCTGTAACCATTAACTCTGAACTCCCTTCCTTCAGTATCCACCAATGTGATTGCTCCATAGGGAAGAACTTATTTGATTCTAAATGGCCCATTCCACCTTGACTAAAACTTTCCAGGAAAGAGCCTTAATTATGAGTTCTAGAGAAGTACCAAATCGCCTGATCTGAATTCCTTGTGGACTATCTTCTTGTCGTGGAAGGCTTTGGTCCTCTCCTTGTAAATTTTTGAACTCTCATAAGAGTTCAACCTGATTTGTTTTAGCTCATGAAGCTGCATAAGTCTCCTCTCTTGGTCACTCTTAGTTTCATAGTTGAGTAGTTTGATTGTCCATTGAGTCTTATACTTAAGCTCTACTGGAAGGTGACAAGCTTTTCCATACAACAAGCTGAAACGAGATCTTCCTATTTGTGTCTTCAATGCAGTCCTATAAGCCCAAAGTGCATCATGAAGCTTGGCTGACCAGTCTTTCCTTGTGATCCCTACTGTCTTCTCTAGAATGGCTTTGCACTCTCTGTTTGAAACCTCAATCTGACCAATTGTTTGTGGATGATAAGGCGTTGCCACTTTATGTTTGACCCCATGCTATCCCCCATCACCTACGATTCAACAAACCAACGTGAGAGAGTATAAGGCGAGCACATTTGTTTCCACCCTTGTAAGATCCGGTCAGTCTGAGTCTTATAACTGTTAGTCTACGAAAACCCTCCTTCACATTTAGAATATACAGTCATCTGTGTATTAGAAATGCAAAAGGAGGCAAAACCACAATAGAAAAAATATAGTGTAAAGGAGAAGTTGTAAGGATTAAAAGATAAGGAAGGTGCGTACTTGTAGTGGACGTTGGAGGGGTGGAAGATGGACATTCATCAGTGGAGATGATTAATGGGGATCAATTGATGAAGGCATCCATGAAGCTTTGATGTTTTGAAGAGAATTTGTCCATATCGATCTAGGCCTTTAATGTTTTCCTTGATGAGGCAGCCCGATGTAATCACTCTCGGGCGTCTTGCTTGGTGTACTGTCTTATTCTCCTCGTTGTACGGACAAAAGCGCCAGGTGCGATTACATCGAGCAAGGTGCTTTGAGGTTCTGCTCGATGTAATACCTCGATGTGATCCCCTTCTTGCAATTTGCTCGACGTACGGAGAATTTCTTCCCCGAGATAAACCGCATCAGGCAGATTTTGCATAGATTTTGCTCGTTATGGCACCCTGAGGCAGAAACAGAGTTTTGGTTTCCTTTGGTTTTCCATTTTATCTGACCAACCCAACCAATGTTTTTCAACCTAAAAATACTTAACAAACATATCAAAAGCAAAAGGAAAGCATATTTACATAGATATGCATGGCATTACCTCCCAAGTGTGTTTATTTTAAGATCTCTTAGCTTGACCTTCTTTACTTTGCTAGGTGGGAACATCAAGGAGACTAAGATCAGTCTCCACTGGTAAAACTTATGAGGCTACGAATGGCTTGACTCTGTAACCATTAACTCTGAACTCCCTTCCTTCAGTATCCACCAATGTGATTGCTCCATAGGGAAGAACTTATTTGATTCTAAATGGTCCATTCTACCTTGACTAAAACTTTCCAGGAAAGAGCCTCAATTATGAGTTCTAGAGAAGTACCAAATCGCCTGATCTGAATTCCTTGTGGACTATCTTCTTGTCATGGAAGGCTTTGGTCCTCTCCTTATAAATTTTTGAACTCTCATAAGAGTTCAACCTGATTTGTTTTAGCTCATGAAGCTGCATAAGTCTCCTCTCTTGGTCACTCTTAGTTTCATAGTTGAGCAGTTTGATTGCCCATTGAGTCTTATACTCAAGCTCTATTGGAAGGTGATAAGCTTTTCCATACAACAAGCTGAAACGAGATCTTCCTATTTGTGTCTTCAATGCAATCCTATAAGCCCAAAGTGTATCATGAAGCTTGGCTGACCAGTCTTTCCTTGTGATCACTACTGTCTTCTCTAGAATGGCTTTGCACTCTCTGTTTGAAACCTCAATCTGACCATTTGTTTGTGGATGATAAGGCGTTGCCACTTTATGTTTGACCCCATGTTTTTTTAGAGGATTATCAAAGACTTTGTTAATGAAGTGACTTCCACCATCGCTTATCACCACTTTAGGCACACCTAACCTTGGAAAAATCACAGTTTTGAAGAGCATCACAACAAAAGAAGAATCATTTGTACGACTTGCAACAACGTCAACCCATTTGGAGACATAGTCAGCTGCCACTAAGATGAACTTGTTTCAAGATGAAGAAGGAAATTATCCCATGAAATCAATTCCCCATACATCAAAGATTTATGTTTCAAGGATTGGATTAAGAGACATCTCATCTCTTTTGCTTAGGTTTCCTTCTCTTTGACATTCTTCACACCTCTTGATGAACTCACGAGTGTCTTTAAAGATGCTAGGCCACCAAAATCTTGCTTGAAGTATCTCTGTCGGAGTCTTGAATGTTGCATAATGGCCTCGATAAGCATGACCATGTCAATGGAATATGATTCATTGGGCTTCTTCTTCTGCTACACATCGCCTAAACTGTCCATCTGATCCTTTCTTGTACAAGTATGGATCATCCCAATACAGTTGGGATATGTCCTTGAAGAACTTAGCCTTGTGATAAAGCTTTTGGAAGGTGGAAAGATGGCCTGAAACCAGGTAGTTCACAAAATATGAGTACCAAGGCAGGTTCATGTCTTGCAAAGCGGCTGCTTCATTCCAGTCCTCCAGCATCTTGTAAGCCATAAGTTTTTCTTCAGGGAGAGAGTCATCTATAGGAACAAGGTCTTCAATCCTCATCCTTAATAAATGATCAGCCACACCGTTTTCTATTCCCTTCCTGTCAAGTATCTCAAGATATTGCTCTATTAAAGAGTCTAGCTTGGCACTGAGTGCTAACATATCTTGCTTTGTTTGGTGAAGTGAGGCTTCATTATTCTTCTTGTAGTTGTCCTCTTGTTCATCCGCATAGTCACCATTACTCAAAGCAAGGTTTCAATCAGCTCCAAACCGTCTTCTACACTCTTCTCCTGGAAATGTCCATTGCTCGCTGTGTCTAGCAACATCTTGAACCTTGGCAATACTCCTCTGTAAAGCATGTTGAGAAATGACTCTGTTGAGAAACCATGGTGAGGGCAGCCCAATGTAAATCCCTGAAATCTTTTCCATGCTGAACAAAATGGTTCATCTGGTGATTGTGTGAAACCTGATATGTTGTGCTATCTGTCCTGGTAGAAGAGTAAAAATTTGCAAGAAATACTCTTTTGCAATAATCACAAGAACATATTGATCCAAAAGGCAACGATCTTTCCCACAAATGTACACGATCACCAAGAGAAGGGAAATAACCTCAGTTTAAAGCCATCTTTTGTGATACCACTGATCCATTGTAAACTGCAAACACTCTCAAATCTGTCCAAGTGATCAAGCGGATCCTCCACTGCTGTGCCATTGATGCGGTTGGCTTGAACCATTGCAATCAAACTACTTTTGATCTCAAAGTGATGCTCTTGAGATTGTGGAGGAAGCATAGCTTTGCATCTAGTATGAAGATAAGGAGCATCATTAGAACCAATGTGTTGTGCTCTTCTAACAATATGAGGCACTGGCCTATGTAACCTCTGAACTGGAGCTTCATCTTCTCTGAACTGAGCTTGATAAGCAGGTCTATGATGGTGTTGATCAGCCATTGTACCTTAGAAAACAGAGCAAGAAAGGTAATATAATTAGAATGTAATAGGTACCTGAGAAAACAAATCAAGAAAGGTAAAGTAATTAGAATGTAATATGTGGATAAGTCTAAGCAAGAACCTAAACTCAATTATCTAAGCATCCTAGAATGGCAATGGCGACAAATTCAAGAACGACTTTTTCTAGTCTTAACTCAATCCCTCTCTAATCAGATGTAGTATAGAAGAGGTTTTATCAATTCATCTTGGTGCTAGAATAAAAGAGATCCAAGGTACTAACTAAGCTAAGCCAATATGATAAAAGATGGATTTCTAACTACCTAATTAATCAAAGATGAAATGCATGCACAAAGGAGAAAACTAGCAAGACTAAAGCAGAGTATGAAATCCAAAGGAGCTAAATGCAACATGAATCAAGGAAACGAAGAGCCAAATGGAAATGTAAGAACCAAGATGAAAGCTAAATGGAATAACTTAAAAAAAAGCAAGCCAAGATATGAAACTAAAGACAGGTCAAATAAAGTATTGCAATGCAACTAAGAACAGAGAAAAACAGGGCAAAAATGATCAAAAGCACAGAACGATAAGGCGCAAGTTCAAGGCTAGAGCAATGATGACTTGGGGTTACTTAGTATCAAACCTAGGATAGTCAAGACTAATAACAAGCTAAGAACATAATCAAGCCACTAATTCAATCTATCTGCAAACAGAGCAAAAATGTCTAAGTTAAGCACATGTCAGACCCACTTGTGATGGCGTATTTGTGCAAAACCAGCATGAAAACACAAGACTCTTAAAGACCAAAGAAACAACCTTAACGCAATATAATCATCTAGGCGATTGTTCCTAGAAATGTTCTTTCAGGCATTTAAACAAACACTTTTGATGCAGCAAACACCTAAAATCAGTATCACCCAAAAAGAGTTACTAAGCACTAAGAAAAACTAAGCTAAGTGACACAAGCAAGGGTTAAACCAAAACTTCGTACTTTATTAACCAATCATCCCCAAATATGCTCTAACCTCAAACCTTGTGAAACTACTCACAACACATCATGAAATCAACATAAACAAGCAGAACTGACAAATCTAACATGATCAAATAAGAGCTATAAGGAAAATGACAAATGAAGTGCAAAACTTTATAAAAAGATGATCTTGATCAAAATCTCGTTAAAATCTCTTTGTGGTTCCCCACAAGGATAAAATAGGATAAAGAAGAAGATAATATAATAAAAAGATAAGCAATAGGTTTAATGATAAGGTTTGACAGAAAGTAGAAAAAGTTAGTCAACTCTCGGCGTTGGCGCATCAGGGTGTACACACGGATGTTCTGCTCGATGTGCCTTCCAGATGCAGAATTTCCCTAAGTCGCAGTTCGGTCACTTTTTCAGTTTCTCGGCGTGGAACATGTTTTGGATCGTATCGGGCAGAATGTCGGGTGTCCTGCTCGATGCTGGACCCCGATATGTCCTGTCTCTCCATATTGACCGGTACGGCCGCCCCTCCTCGATGCTCTACCCCGGTGCAGTCTCGAAGCCCACAATCTAGATCTTGTTCCTTGTTCCATGATCCACATTGGGAATGCTGCATAAGTGTTCTGCTCGACGCTTTTCCTCGATATGGACGCCGAGTCAGCAAGACTTCTTCTTATGGCATTTCTTCGAATGTATGCTGCTCCAAACTCCTTCCTAAGTTCCAAAACCTCTAAACACACCTGAATTACACCACAAGCATGCACATTTATGCTAATCATAAACTAAATGCCTGCAATGCTAGTTCTAAGTGCAAATGAGACTAGAATGATAAGTAAAGACGCAAAAACAAGGTAAAAGATGAATGAAATGCAGCCTAAATCACTAAAATATAGCAAGCTCTCAGGTATGTATCCTGTTGTGTTATCCATTAAGGCACATTGACATGCGTTCTGCCCGATATGTACCTCGGTACATTAACCCCTAACGCGTATCGGTTTGGCTCTCTCCGGTACACAAGTCAATATGGACTCCTCTCTGCCATATACTCCTCTCTGCCATATCTACCATTTTCTCCCAGGTATGCAGATCGATATAAGCTCTGAATGTCCAATACCAAGACTGCCCGATATGTAGCCCGATATTCTCGATATCAATCTGATTAGGCTGATATACACGTCGATATTGGCCTATTTCATTTCCTCCCTTTCTCCAAACTTGGGACCTTCATCCTGGGTTCAAACCTGATGCTTAACAACATCCCAAAACATAAAAATAAACATAGAAAAAATTAGAAAGCAGTAATATATACAAGGATACCATGGGACTACCTCCCAAGTGTGCTTGTTTAAAGTCTCTACGCTTGACTTTTCACACCCTTAAGATCATGGAGGAAGATGGAGTGGATCTGAAGTTCCTTCTCCTTTCTCCTTGAACAATGTATTAGCTCCATAGTAGAGCTTCTCCTTGGGTTTCCTGGCCCTTTTTCTTGGTCTCCTTGGTCCATCATAGACCTTCACTTTGATTGCCTCAAACAAGTCAAGAAGACAAATACCATCAAAGGCTTCACTATTATACTTATTGTGATCAGGAGGGTCTTCATCTTGTTTTAGCACTTCAAACTTCCTTGACATCAGGTGGCTTCTTAGCAGCTCCTTCCACATCACTAGTGATGCTTCCAAAAAATCTTGAAGGTGGAGGCTTCATAGCATACTACTGACATTCTTGAGGGTGACTCTCTCCTTGGTGAAGTCAATATCAGCTCCTGCAGTGTTTTGAAATGGAGTCCCAAGTATTAAGGGAAGCTTTTGAGCCTGATCCATCTCTAACACAACAAAATCAGTTGGTATCTTGTATGCTCCAATTCTCATAGGAAAGTCTTCAATGAGGCCAATAGGTTGCCTTGGAGATCAGTCCATAAAAGTGATTGTAGATTCATATGGTTTCAGCTTGGTGACTCCGAGTTCTTTTGCCATGTCAAGAGACATTACATTATTGCTTGAACCTGAGTCACATAGAGATTCTTCCACAACAGTTTCACCAAGCTCACAAGGGACAAGAAACTTTCCTGGTTTGTTTATATTATGCAGGATTGTTGGCTCTTCTTTCTTCTTCTCTTTGCTATCTAAGGAGTTCACAATCAGATCCACCTTCTCTATGTTCCCAAGAACGTCTTTGTTGAACTTTAATTGATCCTTCATTTGCATCAAAGAATTTAGTGGAGGCAAGGGGACACCAGCCTCATCTATATCTTTTCTAAACCTTGAGAGCACAGCCCTTTGAATTTTTGTAAGAATTCTACCAGGATAAGGCAAAGGAGGTTTGTACACAAGCTCATTCTGAATGTGTGATGCTTGATCTTTGAGTAAAGGCCCTTGCATAGTCTTCTTTGGTTCAGCTTGTTTATGTTGGGGATGTGACTCTATTGCAAGCTCCTTTAGACCATAGTATACTCCAACAAGCTTATCATGCTCAGCCAATTCAGCTCATTGTTTCATCTCCACTTCAGCTTCAATGGCCTTATCTTCCTAATCAGCCTTTGCATCACTAGCTGAACTCAAGTGAAAATCGCTTCCCTCACACTGTGAATCAATATCCACATTGATCTTCTTAGTATAGCTTGTGGTGCAGAACACATCTTAAGCCCCATAAAGCATTTCTTACATCTCCTTAATGGATGCTTCAGTCTTGTTGAAGTTGATGTCCTTGTCATGTAAGAAATGACAATACTCTTGGTGTAGGGTCTTACTTTTTCCTAGAAGTTGGCTTTGTGGATGTGATGTTAAAGCCTCTTCACTCTCCAAATCCGTGATCCTCTGCCCTAGTGCTTCCATCTTGATGCTGAACACTGAGTATGTCTGCTCCAGCGTGTTAGTAAGAGCATTGAACACTTCTGTAATCTTCATAGCCCCATTAATCTGATTTTCAAAGGCTTGTTGTACCATTTGCTGCATACTCGATTCTTGAGTTGAGGAAGGGCTAGTTTGGCCGTGATCATGGTTGAAGTGAGCAGAAGGCTGGTTCATGTCTCCATAACTGCTGTGATAAGCAGCACCATATTCTTCATAAGGGGACCCATGGTTGAAGCCACTTTAAAAGCCTTGGTAGTAAGTTTGAGGGTGTTACACTGTACCTATAAGAGAAAAAAATTATAAAAGAAAATCAGTACTGAAATAAACGCTTAGTCTAAGCCAGAACTCAATCTCAAATCCATTAAAACAATCCCAACCGGCAACAGCGCCAATTGATGTTGAGGTTTTAAAACCTTAACTCAATCCTCAAACACACATGTCATCGTAGTTAATGACACTTGAGATATAAAGAACTTTTCTAAGCTAAGCTAATAGAGAAATGTTTTGTTATCTAACAACCTAGTGGCTAACACCGAAACAAAAGAAGGCAAACAAGAGCAATAGGACGAAATTAAGGAAGGCAAAACTGAATACAGCTAAACTTAAAAGATAAAAGTCAAGGCTCATGATTAAGGCATTGGTGATAAGGTGATTAATGTTCATGTATAGAGTGATCAAAACAAGCAATTCTAAACACTCAACCTTAAGTAAGGAAAACTAATAAAGACTAGTCAAATTTCTTTGATACTAATCCCTTTGACTTATCACATTTCAAACCCAATTTTGGTTGTGTATCAATGACAAGCAAGCATTAAAAGAAAGTTCCATAAAATAAATTAGCATGCTAGACATCTAATCTCTTAGGCTAGCTTTACTAATCTCTTATACAATAGGTCAAGCATCAATTCACATTATCATGCATAATCAATATTAAAAGGAAATTTCTCCACCGATGTGGTACTAAGCAATAAGCACATTCAAACAAGAAATGATAGATGAAAAGACTCATGATTATCTAAACACCATTTTCAGGCATTGAGCTTCATTCAGGCAATTCATCAAACACTTGCTGTGTAAGTGAAAACATAAGATCAACTTCTCCAACATATATGTACTAAGCATTAAGCACAATCATATAAGAAAGGGAATGAGAAGATATAGGCCCTAATCACCCCATCTGCCCTAATCTCAAAACTAAAAGTTAATACCCGCTAAAAATTGTCAAAACCATAAATTCAAAGAGAAAATTTGGTAAGACATGATTAGAAAGGAGATTAAACAAGAAATGATTAAGAGAAGTGCAGAAATTCAATAAACATTGAAAAATTTTACAAGGTTTTCTAAACAAAGAGAGTTTTTAAGGATAAAAACAATAAAAGATTGCTTGCCCAAAGTTTTTAAGCTTTAACATATATATAGGAGGAAGAAAAATTTCCTAATAAACAGGAAGTAAACCAACTTTTGGTCTGCTTCGGATGGCAATATCAGGGTGTACTGGTCGATACGCTGGTCGAGAGAAGCTTGTGGCTGCGGACAGTGTTACTAGAATCGCCGTATCTTTTGAACCACATACCAGAATGACTTGATTCAACCTCCATTGGAAAGATAATTCGATCCTCTTCAACTTCTATGATGGATGCTGACGCTAACTATGATGTCAACTTGAAAATGGGAAAATGGATTCAACAATACTCCTTTGAAACTAATGCTTTGAAGCTATTTGATGGAAGAATAGCTTGGTGGTTGATAAGTTGGTTGTATTTGATTACCTGAAACACAAGGGTTATATTCTTAACTCCTCAAGGGCTAATCCTCACAAGAAGTGTTGAGATTCTACACGACTTAAGAATCTTTGTGATTCCACAAAAGAACTTGTTAATTCGTAGGAACAATGTTGATTCAAAAGAATACTCTCATATTGAAAGAAAATAATACTTTGATTAATAATTTCTTCTTTGGTTTGCTTCATATAACTCTGGTTTGTGGCTTGTGATTTGAAATGTATATCTTCTGAATACGCCAGGGAATAATACAATGTCGTGATTTCCTTATATAGCTCACCAAATACACATGTAGGTCCAATTAGAGGTTTTGGCGGATTAGATGAAATGTCTTGCTCCTTGTATTGAACCGGTTGGTCTTTGGGTTGATTATACTGGTCCTTTTGATAGTTGGAACGGTGGTGTTTAGATACTAAGTCTTTAGCATCTTCAAGTACAGCTACAAAGCCTCCATTCCTCTCAGCTACAAGTGCTCTTTGTTCCTTGGCTACAAGCTTAGTATCTCATTTGCTCCTTTCTTTGTCAAGTACTATTGTATAAGCATGTATGCTTACATTATACTCTCCCTCTTGAGGAGGTTTTGTCCTCAAAACATTAGTACCTGCATCACATAACCATAAGTTAGTTTCTGAAAATTGTTTAGAGTTTACGAGCTTACCTTGATGTTTAGCTTGTAAATGCTCCACGCGATGAATGAATGGTATGTTTTTGGTTTCAGCAAGCTCCAGTGTTGGTGTGAACTCAGTTAATGGTGGATTCTCCTTAGTGAATATTCTGTTTTCACCATTGTTGTCCACATCATGATCAATAAGCTTGTTAGCTTTGAACTCTTGTTCTTTTAAGCCGGTAAAACATTCTCTTTGCAAAGAAAAGTGTATTATATCTGCTGGATTTAAATCTAAAATTTTTTTAATAGCAAAGTAACTAGCCCTTCCCTTAGCTTTGTTTTGTAAAACTCTAACATCTTTTTGTGCTAAAGAAGCAAGTATAAACTTACAGTGGTTAAATGATAATGAATACTCCTTGGTCTGCCCATTATGTGCAACATCTTTGTCATACTGCCATAGCCTCCCAAGCAGTACATGCCCAGCTTGCATAGGTGCATCATAGTTACACTCCTCGGTATGGCCCATTGTGTCCGTAGCATTTTCACGGAAACCTCAATAACTCTTCAACCATATATCAGATTGACCTGAGAGCACGTCCATTCGAAAGCTTACTTACAGAGCTACAAATTTGATGGCGTTGAAGCTGAAACTGAAGGGAAGCCATTCCTCCGAGCTGATCTTCGGTGATGTGTTTTGTAGGTGGTTTGTACTAGGCTGGTTAGCCCAATATGCAGCTCGAGATGGCTCCATATAGACCAACCTTGACCTGTATACTGCTCGAGATGGCTCATAACTTCCTGACTCTTTTGTGCTTGGCCTTGGCTTGACCCCCTTGATCTTTCCATTGCTCCTTATAGCCTCCAAACACCTCAAATGTACCTGCCAAATATTCCAAATGCACCAAATATGCAAAGTTCTAAATGGATGCAAATGGGACAAGAACAAGTAAAAATATATGTTTAAAGACTTAAAACTAGTGCTAAATGTATGCTAAAATGGTATAAATATAGTTTATATCATTTAACCAATTCTATTCAAGCTAAAATACTTCTTAGATAGTCAATCCCTTGAGCTAAGACAAGTAAATCCTCTAAGAGACAAGATGGAGGGCATAAGAGAAAGCATACATTTCATCAAACAAAATGGAGGGCATAAGAGAAAGCCTAAATCTAGATTCAAGTGATCAAGATAAATCCAGCATATAAACAGTCTAATAGAGAGGAAAAAATGATATGAAGCACTAACAAACATTAATCAAGCTATTAAATCCCTCTAATCTACCACATCTGGTGAACAAAAAATAAAAAATAAAAAAATAAAAAAATCAACCACATGTTCTTAAAAAAGCCTACTCACTAATCATCATGAAAAGCATCAAATCCACGATGAAAGGTGGGTTAAACATGATAAGGGATGAAAGATTAAAGAAAGAAGTGCAGAAACTGAAATTAAAAAATAAATTTTAGTTTTACAAATCAAAGAGAATAAGGAAGAACGAAAGATGATTAGAAACTGATCAGAGACGATAAGAGTTGCCTAATATTTCTAGGTCGTTAAGTATTGATATTAAGAGACTAAAGAATCCTAAAGGAGTGGTAATCTGGTAAATATTTGGACTTTTAGGCGAGCACATGTCGGGTTCTATGGTCGATATGCTGCAAGACATTGCCTTCTTCTGGGTCGGATGTCGGGCTGTCCTTGGTCGACATGAAGTCTCAGAAGTTCCTGCTCGGTTATGTCGAGCACTCCTTGGTCAACATAAAGCTCGACATGAAGTCTCGGGTGCTCCTGCTCGATTTGATGCCCGACATCAGCTGAGCGGCATCACGAAAACTTCTGTAACTTTCTAACCGCTGATGGGAATGACCTGAAACAAATTCCAAATGCAAGCTAGCTCATGGGGCTCAATCTCAACAAAGATGCTTTTCAGAACCGGTCCATCAGACGCAGTTTCTGGCAGCTTCAATAAGGTACACCTTATCCTTTGGCTCTTTTCATGCCTAGTGTTGCATCCATTATCATCTCCCATACTCCTTGTAGTCTCCCAACTCGCCAAATTTACCTGCCAAACTCTCCAAATTCACAAAACAAGCAATGCACATCCTAAATCTACACTAAGTCCTAATTTAATGCAAATAAGACAAGATCAAGCAAAAACACATGCTTAGAGACTATAAAACAATGCAAAATATATGCTAATATAGTATAAATAATGAGTTTATAAACTCCCCCACAATTTGTCATCAAGCAATCAAGGAAAAATGAGAGAGAGATGTTTGAAAGTGGGAGCTCAAAACTAAAGATGTCAATGGAAAAATTGATTCAGTGCCCAAGTTATAGGTTCTAAGATGCATAGAGATCCTTATAATTCAAAAGCTCTAGCCATACCTATCATTACAAACAATGGACTCAAGCTCAGCCTACACAAGCATTCAAATCAACCGGTTCTTTAACATTCGTTAATAGTATACAATAAATCAAGTTTGTGAAAATCAAGTGAGAACATTTGGTTTAAGGAACATGGTTATAAGATGAAAACTATGTCATGCATAATGGGAGCAAAGAATCAAGGCATCACTCAAATGAAAAGAATCTATGTTAGGCAAAATGCTAAAGGTAAAAGCAAACTTATGCATGCAAGTAAAGGCTCTCTTATACTCTTTTTACCCAGAGAAGATCATAATGAAGTTTAAATCCTAAGTGAAACACCTAAATCTACCCTTTCCCAAAGCACTTATCATCTTTTGCTTCTTGATGTGTGGGGGAAAATCCCTCTTCTTCTGCTTGTGTTGTTGACTTCTTTTTAAAAATTGCTTTTCTTTGTTGTATAGGCGCCTTTTCATCACCTTTGGGTGGGTTACTTGGTCTGATTTTTCTCCTATTGGATGACATTTCTTAACTTCTTGTTGAAGGCTCCTTTTCTTCTTTGTTACTTAAAGCTTTCTTCTATGTCACTCAACCACAAAATTTATTTGTCCTCCCCACATTGTCATCTTCTTCACATTACTATTCCCACTCTTCTTCTTTTCTCAAAAGATGTAAATAATCAAAGCTCAAACCACTTTCACAATCTCCTAACCTAGTACCAAGCTCAAAGTTCAAGCTGGTATCTAAAAGAGAGCTTGCCAGCCTTAATCCTAACACTTTTTGCCAAGATAGATTCGAAAATGCAATGCAAGGCCTCACAAACTATCACAATAATGTTTGGGTTTAGAAAGAAGGATTGGTTTAAGGTGTGGATAACTGTCCCTTAATGATTATGATCAGCTACTTGGATTAACAAGAGTGGTAAGAAGGAAGAAGATAATCGAAGTATGTATATCGGTAGTCATGTAATCACATTTAATGCACAAACAAAATAATTACAAGTCAAGATTAGGGTTCTAACAAATAGAGTTAGAATCAAATAAAAGCAAGCTTCAGCATAAGACAAGAATATCAATGCAAGAATTCAAAGTATGGTGCAGCTTTAACTTTAAACTCACTATTATGCAATAAAACAATAATTAATCAAGGGATTGAAAAGAACTTAAACATAGATATCTTAACAAGTGTTTATCATCTACTCCCTATGTAAATGTGTGCAAAGCTACATGAAATGCATCTCGACTCAATTTTAATTATGCAAATGCACCTAAATAAATCTTTTTGGGTCCAAAAGTTTTAAAATTTTATGGATTTTCTATGCCATAGATGCATAAGAATCAAATATGCAAAAAGGGAAACTAAGAAAACAAAATACATTGTCAAATGCAATACCCTCTCTCACACTTAAATTGCACAGTCTTTTCTATAGTAAAATCTTGGAGGAACATAAATCATACCAAAAACAAGTGCAAAAGGATACATAAAGAAAGGAGTAGAGTGTGGTACATTAAAGGGACTTTTCTGATGGGGATTGGCGATGTCAGGCGAGTGAGCTCGATGTAATGCTCGACATCACTGATGTTGGGCATGGTGTCGATAAGGAGCTCGATATCCAGCTCGTGCACTCCCTGCTCGATCATGTCGGGCATGGACTCGATATATCCACGCAGGGAGAAGCTCCTTCCCATGTCGAGCAAGCAATACCCGACATGTTGCCCGATGTTGTCCTTGGTTTGCGATGTCGAGCACTAGTACCCAAGATCATGGTCGACATTCGCGATGTCGAGCTTGGCAGGCCGGACATCCTCCTCGACATCTGCCAAGAACACACCTAATGGTTTCCCATTTCATCCAACCACCATTATTTCCTTACATCCGCTTCTAGTGTCCATAAAAAAAATAAACATAAACTAAGAAAGCATTAATATATACAAGGATACCATGGGACTACCTCCCAGTTGTGCTTTTTTAGAGTCACTTAGCTTGACTTTTCTTGGTTCCTTAGTTGGGTGTAGAAGAAAAATAGAACTCCTTGGTGGAACCTTCTCTTCAGTGGTAGTAGCTGGCGCCTTGTAGTCCTTGTAGGCAGTTGAGGTGTTCTCTTTAGGAGCCTTCATGCTCCCTTTGAGCTTCTTAGCAACACCACCCATCTTCGACTTTGCAAAAGGCTTAGCCTTGCCTTTGCATTGGACCTTATAAGCAAGATCACCATTGGAGAGATAGGGCTTGAGGATCAAACCATCTTCAAAAAGACAAAGCTGAATGGCTTTCATGATCCCTATTGAAGCTATCTCTTGCACTTCCATTGTTGATACAGGTTCATCTTCATAAAACATGTGGAGGAGCCTACATCCCTCAAAACTTCCCACATCATATTTATATGGGAAAGCAAGTCTTCAACAACCAAGCTCCACTTCTTAGCATCCATGGAGTAAGCTTATTCATTACCCCACTTTGTACAACCTTTGGTGCCATAGCTCAATACCTTGTCTTTTTCAGCCTTAGCTCAATAGTCCCATTCTTTACATAAAAGAACTCCAGCTGATGCCAAGAAATGTCTGCCCAAAATGATAGAGTCCTTGATTGTTCCCTCAACATTTAGCACCAAACGTCTGTTGGTACTTCAACATCTTCCATCATCATTGGCACACCAAGTAAAGGTCCAAGTGGTCTCTTAATAGATCTATCAGCAAGGGTAAGAGAGACTTGTCTAGACTTGAAATCAGTATACCCCAAAAATTTTGCAGTATAGAGAGGTAGAAGGTTTATACTAGCTCTAGGCATCTTTTGAATGTCTGACCTTTCAGTCCACAAGTTAGAGCGAACCTTCCAGGATCATCCAGCTTCTTGACAGCACAGTCCTCAGACTTGATTGGAACTTCTTTCAGCTTTTCGTCAACATAAATACCTCTCAACTTCAATTGTGCAGCATAAAGAGTACAATACTTCTCCACTAGTTGCTTCTTGAACCTTCCTGGAACAGGTAGTGGACACTTGTAAGGAGGAGGCACATATGTTTGTTCCTTGGTTATCTCCATAGGCGCCTCCAGTTGTTTCTCTTGACTCATTTCATTACCATTTCCACTTCTTGCTTTTCATTAGCCAATACTACTATCTCTTTCTTGGGGATAGCTTCTTCTTCCCTTAAGACAGCCACATTGACAGCTTCCTTCTTCTTCTCTACAACCTTTACTGATTTTTCAAGTTTTTCCTCTACACCTAGAACTTCAATGTCCTCAATGATGATAGAAGGTGGCACCTTTGGGGTTATAGGGACAAATTCATGGCCATATATAACGCTTTCAATCTCAGCAATTGAGTTCTCATTCTCCTCTTGAGTAGTTAGGGAAGTAGTGGAGATACCATAACAATACACTAAGGGCCTCTTGAATGTAGGTGGTGCTGCTTGCTTCTTCATTTGCTCCAGCCTTTGGTCAAAGGAATTAATCTGAGACTGAAGTTCAGACTGTAGTGCAGACTTTTGTGTAGCTACTTGTGTGGTTATGTCTTGTTTAAGCTTCTCGATACCAGTGAGTTGTGAGTGTAGAATCTGTTGTATCAATAGCTTCACATCATTGTCTTGAGGCAAATGACTAGTCATGTGCTTCTCCTCTTGTGGATGTCTCTCCCCTTCTGTTGTGTGATCATAATGAGACACAAATTGTTTCTGTAATGGTGATTGACGCAAGACATCATCCATTCTCTATTTCATCACATTCACCTCATGCAAGGTGGCTTCTAGTTGAGAAGAGACTATTTTCGAAATCCCTTCTTGCTCTTAACCATATTAACCATTGCTCTGAGCTAGATTCTCAATCAAAACAAGACCATCTTCCACATCTTGACCAATGAAGTTACCTCTATTTGCTGAATCAAGGAAGAGTCTCAGTTTCGGCAAGACACCACTATATAGTGTGGACAAGAGTGCTTCTTTTGTGAAGCCATGATGACGACATTGAACTGTGAAGCTTCTAAACCTTTTCCAAGCATCTCCAAAGCTTCATTGGCTGAAGTTGTAAATCTCATTCCTGAATCTAACAGTCTTAGATGGAGAGAAGAACTTAGTGAGGAAAGCACATTTGCATTGTTCCCAAGTAGTGATATTTCCTTCTTGCAAACTTCTTTCCCATATTTGAGCTTTATCCCCAAGTGAGAAAGGGAAGATTTTTAGTTTCAACCCATCATCAGAACGTCCACTCGTCCTAGCCATTGAGAAAATCCTTTCAAAATTGTCAAAATGATCAAGAGGATCTTCATCTGGCATCCAAAAAAATCTGTTGTCTTGGACCATTGCAATTATCCCTTTCCTGATCTAAAAGGGATTATCATCCATTGGAGGGAGGATGCCATGTCTTGAGGCATAGGATGATAGTGAATTGCTAGCTCTTATATCGCTAGCTCCTATAGGTCTTGGTGGCCTTTGGTCTCTCATACCCCAAGCACCTTGTAAACCACGTGGAACTTGATGTCCTTGTATGCCTTGGATCCCTTGTGGACCTTTTAGGCCAAAATCTGCAGCATATGGAGGTTCTTCCATGCTTCAATGGCTGATGTGAGCTTCTTCAAACCAAAAATCTTGGATCTTGAACTTCTGGTGATACTTTGGAGCATGTGTTTTGGTATCTACCAAAGAGATTCTAGACAAAAGAGAGTAATTAGGAACAAAAAACGAAAATTACAAGATTGATCTCAAACAATCTACAAATCCTAATGGTTAGAGCAATCCCAAATGGCATCGGCGTCAAATTGACGTAGGAGTTTACTCTACTTCAATTCTTACATGTACTCATATCATTGTAGTATGTAGGTGTCAATCCATAATGGGCAATGCAAGACAATAGATCACTTAATTCAAGCCAACAAGTTGAGATAATAGAACTTAGAATCCTATCATGTGATTAAAAGTTTAAGCAAGCAAAAGCAAACTAAATAAGACTAAGCAAGGCAGCAAATTCAAAATTCATATAATAAAAGCAAGGATCCTAGATGTGGTTATGGAGTTTAGGGGATTCAAACATAAGACTAAGTTGTTATCAAACTCATTAACAATGCGACAAAGAAAGTAATGCTAATTCCTAAGCATAGAATTCAATATCAAGCAAGTTAAACCCAAAACCCTCGTGATTAACACTTTACTAAAATATCCTAACAAGAACTAACTCCCATTAGTGCTAAGATCAATAGCAAGCAGGTTTAACCGATTCTATTCAAGCCAAAATACTTCTTAGACAGTCCATCCCTTGAGCTAAGAAAAGTAAATCCTCTAAAAGACAAGATCAGCATTTCATTAAACACTTGGAGGGCATAAGAGAAAGCCAAAATCTATATTCAAGTGATCAAGATAAATCTAGCATAAGCACTAACAAGCATTAAGAAAGCTATTAAGTCCCCCTAACCTACCACATCTAAGTTCCTAAAAGGGACTACTCACTAATCAACATGAAAACCATCAAATCCATAAAGAAAGATAGGTTAAACATGATTAGGGTTGAGAGGTTAAAGAAATAAGTGCAGTAATCGATAAGAGATGATAAGAGTTCCCTAATATTTTTAGGTCTTTACGTATTTATACTAAGAGACAAAAAACCCTAAAGATGTAGCAATCTCGTAAATCTTTGGACTTCTAGGCAAGCACATGTCAGGCTCAGAGGTCGACATGCAGCAAGACATTGCCTTCTTCTGGGTCGGATGTTGGGCTAGCCTTGGTCGACATGCTGGTCAACATGATGTCTCATTAGTTCCTTCTCCGTTATGTCCAGCACTCCTTGGTCGACATCAAGCTCAACATGAAGTCTCGGGTGCTCCTGCTCGATGTGATGCCCGACAGCAGCTGAGCGGTTTCGAACCATGGATGGGAATGACCTGAAGCTCCAAACGCAAGCTATCTCAATGGGCTACAACCTAAATGACAAATTCTGAAGCTGAATCGGGACGGAGATGCTCTTTCCGAACCGGTCCTTCAGACGCAGTTTCTGGCCGCTCCAATCAAGTCTGGCCGCTCATTTGGCTCTTTTAAAGCCTTGTGTTGCATCAATCATCTCCCATGCTCCTTGTAGTATCCAAACTATCTAAATGTACCTGCCAAACTCTCCAAATGCACAAAACATGCAATGCACATCCTCAATCTACTATATCACCTAGTTGAATGCAAATGGGAAAAGAACAAGCAGAAATACATGTTTAGAGACTATGAAACAATCTAAAATATATGCTAATATGGTATAAATAATGAATATATCAGAGCCAGCGAAGTGAGAGATTTAAATCAGAGTTTACTTTACTACATTTTTGAGGACATACTTCTTGAGGCATTTGAGGTTGACAGCGACATCAACTTGGGAGCTGTTTTTGCACATCACTTGGTCTCTCTGAAGACCAAGCCATTGATGGGAACCAACCTCAAGCCCGAGAGTGTTGGTAACCTTGTGACTCCTCTATTCCCCCACTGAGGGATTGATGTCTTGACCTGCACTACTGTGACCAAGCGCCATCTAGTCAAGATGGACTACCTGAAGAGGGCGAATTGGATTCGAGGAGACGATGTGCTTTTGAGATTTGTTAGCGCCAGTGGTGAGAGATGCTTGATTCCACTTCCACAGCCAGCTCTCACTGCAATTCATACAGACTTGCTGAGCTTTCAGCCTGAGGCTACTCTCCTGCGATCCGCTCTAGCTACCAAACGCAGAGGAGGATCTTCACGTGCTGCTGCTTCTTCTGCTGAGGATGCACCTACTGATGGCCTTGCGGGAGGATTATCTAGATGATCTCGTGCCGCTAGAGCTCTTGCATTGCCTCAGCCGACTGGATCTCACCATCTCCGGGACATCCAAGATATTCCGATGGAGCAGGCTACTTTTCAGAGATTCATAGTTCAGAGTTTTCAGAGCCTCTGGAACGCCATCGTAGTCTTTAGAACTGCGGTTGCGTTCGCCCATCGACACCTCGTCGCGTTGAGGAGGAGGACTAGTTCCTCTATCTATTCTGGTTACTTTTTTTTTCCCTTTATTTTTATTCTTCTTGAGTCAGTTTTTCTGTTTTTGCTTTGAGTAAGTTTGTCAGCTATGAGATTTGAAACTTGTTTAAACTTATGCGATTATGCAATATATTGTTGCTTTTAATCGTGTGGTTGAGTGTTCTTAACACTCTTGACTCGGGTGAACTTCAGCTAACAATCAAACATGCAACAATGATTCACGTTTTGGACGATCACTTTTTGTCATCGGACAGCGTGTCAACTTTGAGAGGATTTTCTCTATGGCTAGGATGAGTGGACTTTCTAATGACGGTTAAAAACTAAGACTCTTCCCTTTTTCACTTGGATATAGAGCTTAAATATGGGAAAGAAGTTTGTAGGAAGGAAGTATCACAACTTGAGAATAATGCAAATGTGCTTTCCTCACCAAGATCTTCTCTCCATCTAGGATAGCAAGACTCAGGAATGAGATTTACAACTTCAGCCAATGGCCCAATGAAAGCTTTAGAGACGATTGGGAAAGGTTTATAAGCTTCACAGTTCAATACCTCATCATGGCTTAATAAAAGAAGCACTCTTGTCCACACTTTATAGAGGTCTCTTGCAAAAAATGTGACTCCTCCTTGATAGTACTAGTAGAGGTAACTTCCTTGGTCAAGATTTGGAAGATGGTCTTGTTCTGATTGAGGATCTAACTCAAAGGAATGTTCAATATTGTGAAGAGCAAGAAGGGATTTCGAAAATGGTCTTTTCTCAACTAGAAGCGATCTTGCTTAATGTGAAACTAATGAAAGTGAGAATGGATGATGTCTTGCGCCAATCACAACTACAGAAACAGTTTGTGGGTCATTATGCTCACAAACAAGAAGGGGAGAGACATCAAAAAGAGATGAAGCACAGCACTTGTCATTTACATCAAGAAAATGATGTGAAGGTATTGATACAATAACTTTATCACTCACAACTCACAGGTATCCAAGAGCTTAAACAGGACATAACCACACAAGTAGCTGCACTTAAGTCTGCACTACAGTCTAAACTACAGTAACAGATTATCTCCTTTGACCAAATACTGGAGCGAATGAAGAAAGAAGCTGCACCACTTACCTTGTAGAGGCCTTCAAGAGGAGAATGAGAACTCAATTGATGAGATTGGAGGCCTTCTATATGGCCATGAGTTTGTCCATATAACCCCAAAGGTGACACCTTCAATCATCAATGAGGACATTAAAGTTCTAGGTGTGGGGGGGGGAGGAACTTGAATAATTAGTAAAGTTTGTAGAGAAGAAGAAGGAAGCTATTTATGTGGCTGTTTCAAGGGAAGTGGAAGCTATCCCCAAGAAAGAGACAGTAATAGAAGATGATGAAGTGGTGATGGCTGAAGAAAATCCAAGAAGTGGAAAGGTTAAAGAAATGAGTCAAGAGAAACAACAGGAGGCGCCTAAGGAGATAACCAAGGAACCAATATATGTTCCTCCTCCTTAGAAGCCTCTATTACCTTTACCAAGAAGATTCAAGAAGTAACTAGTGGAGAAGTATTATACTCTCTATGCTGCACAGATGAAGTTAAGAGGTATTAATGTTGAGGATAAGCTGAAAGAAGCTCCAATCAAGGCTGCCGAGTGTGCCGTCAAAAAGCTAGATGATCCTGGAAGGTTCACTCTCACTTGTGGACTGAAAGGTCAGACATTTAAAAGCTGCTTATGTAACCTTGGAGCTAGTATAAACCTTCTACCTCTCTCTACTGCAAAATTTTTGGGGTACACTGATTTCGGGCCTAGTCAAGTCTCTCTTACCTTTGCTGATGCATCTATTAAGAGACCACTTGGAACTCTACTTGATGTGCCAATGATGATGGAAGATGTTGAAGTGCCCACAAACGTTTTTGGTGCTAGATGTTGGGGGAACAATTAAGGACACTATCATCTTGGGCAGACCTTTCTTGATATCAGCTGGGGCTGGCTTTGATGTGAAGAATGGAACTATTAAGCTAAGGCTGAAGAAAGATAAGGTGTAAAGCTATGACAGCAAAAGTACTAAGAAGTGGGGTAATGAACAAGCTTACTCCATGGATGCTAAGGAGTGGAGTTTGGTTGCTGAAGATTTTCTTTCCCATAATGAATATGATGGGAAAGGTTTTGATGGATGCAGCCTCCTCCACATGTTTGATGAAGTTGAACCTATATAAGCAGTGAAAGTTCAAGAGATAGTTTTTATAGGGATCATGAAAGCCATTCAGTTTGGTCCTTTTGAAGATGGTTTGATCCTTAAGCCCTATCTCTCTAATGGTAAGTTTGCTTACAAGGTCCAATGCAAAAGCAAGGCTAAGCCTTTTGTAAAGATAAAAGTAGGTGGTGTTTAATATACACAATAATTACCCATTATTTGCATACAATCAGTATTAGTTTCGCCATTTAAACACCATTTCTTGCATGTTCTTGTCTCAATTGCATCCAGTTAAGACTTTGAGTGTATTTATGAGCTGTACTGCATGTTTTTTTTCATTTTGAGGATTTGGCTGGTGCAATGAAGGAGTTTAAAGACTGAGAGGAAGGGTGAGAAAGCCTCATATCGAGCAATGCAGTACAGCTCATAACTACACTCATATCGAACAATGTATTGGCCTACTAAGCCAATACAGAGCATACAGAGAAACATATCGACATGCATATGTTGATACAAGCCAAGGAGTCATACCTACGTGTATATCAAGATCCCAAGGTTATACAAGTGAGACAGGACAGGCCAAGAAGTATCGAGCTGCTCTGGCCGGTAGGTCAACTTCAGGACACCTGTACCGGCCTACATATGGATGAGGAAGCAAGCGGACATGGAAGACACATGACACGTACCGAGTAGAGTATCGAGGATGGCAAGCCGGTATGCCTTAGGGCGATTGTATCGACCAATGTACCGGAGAGACAAGCCGGTAAGCCTTAGCTGTTATGCTTGCCAAAGGAAATGAGGTATCAGCAAGAGAGATGAGATGCTTCTCAACCCATTCCTTGATGTGGATGTGTTTTATGTTTGGGGGATATATTTCATGGGACCATTTCCCTCTTCGTATGGGAACAAGTATATCCTTGTAGCTGTGGACTATGTGTCAAAATGGGTGGAAGTAATAGCTAGTGCTACAAATGACGCCACGGTTGTGCTAAAGCTCTTCATGTCAATCATCTTCCCAAGGTTTGGTGTCCTAAGGTGTGTAAGAAGTGATGGAGGAAGCCACTTCATGAACAAAGTTTTTGAGAGCTTGCTCTAGAAGAATGATGTTAAGCATAAGGTTACTACTCCCTACCATCCTCAAACTAGTGGCGAAGTGGATGTATTTAACAGAAAAATCAACGCTATCTTGGAGAAGACAGTAGGGACAACTAGAAAAGACTGGTCTCACAAGCTGGATGATGCTCTTTGGGCGTATAGGACAGCCTTCAAGACACTTATTTGCAGGTCATCATTCTCACTTCTATATGGTAGAGCCTGCCATCTTCCTGTGGAACTGGACTACAAGGCTATGTGGACAACAAGTCTCCTGAACTTTGATATCAAGACTTCCCAAGAGAAGAGACTTATCAACCTCCATGAGCTGGAAGGAAATCGCCTAGAAGCATTTAAAAGCTCCAGCATTTATAAGGAAAGAACCAAACCCTTCCATGATACAAGATAAGGCCTAAGGACAAAGTTGCAGACATGACGCCGCTATTCAACTAAAGGCTAATGCTATTTCTTGAAAAAATCAAGTCCAAATGGACAGGACCTTTCAATATCAAGGAAGTACTTCCCAATGGAGCTGTGACATTGTTCACCAATGAAGGACATGATGTAGGAGTTTTGTCTACTTCAATTCCCACATATACTTATATCATTGTAGTATGTGAGTGTCAATCCATAATGGGCAAAGTAAGATAGCACGAATGCAATTGATCATTCAATTCAAGCAAATTCAAAGATAAGAGGTGATCAAACTAAACCAATTAACTAAACAAGACTGCATTTTCGAATTCTAACAATCAATAGACAAATGGGACTTCAGATATGGTTATTGAACAAAGGAAATTCGCAGCTTAACTAGTGATGCTAACAACCCACAACAAGCTATTCCTAGGCTTAGAATTAAGAGCTATAACTAGCTCAATTCCTTGATACTAATCACTTTGCTAAACACATAATCACATAACATCCATTACTGAAATAATTGATCAATAAGCATTAAGAGCAACTAATC
The DNA here is from genome assembly GCA_911865555.2 of Thlaspi arvense. Taxonomy (NCBI): domain Eukaryota; kingdom Viridiplantae; phylum Streptophyta; class Magnoliopsida; order Brassicales; family Brassicaceae; genus Thlaspi; species Thlaspi arvense. Next base: position 23,382,492 of record OU466860.2, read on the forward strand.
CAACTCTATATTGTCAATCTACTCCTTAGACAGCTAATTCATCAGGCAAAGATAAGCAACTCTCTTTCTTGACTCATTCATGCGTTTCATCATACACTTGGCAGGCATAGGAGAACCCTATGATCTAAATCAACTTAACAAGGGTTAATCTAGCATTAAACACAATCAATAAGACGGAATAATAAGATTAAGAACTAAGTAATCCCTATTCAAGCCTCAAATCTCCTTTTCTCTATCCCATCTCAAATCCAACGCAAACTACTCACTAATCATGGTTTTAGCCATAATCCAAAGCAAAGGAGAAAGACTAATCAAGATTAGAAGAATAATTAAATAAGAAAAGACAAGAAGAAGTGCAGAAATTCAAAAAACAAAGAAAGATTTTACAAGGTTTTTTCCAAAGAGAGAGTTTTAAGGATAGAAACAATAGAAGATAAGTTCCCCAAAGTGTTTAGGCTTTAACATATATATATATATAAGGAAGAAAAATCCCTAATAAACCAGAAGTTTGAAAGTATGAGCTATTTTGTTTTAAAGATGTCAATAATAAAAATTAAGTCATTGTCCAAGTTAATGATTCTAAGATGAAAATGATGTTTGTCCTTACTGAAAATCTAGCCACACTCATCACAAACATATATAAGAAAACTTAAGCCTATCTTACACAAGCAATCACATCATCCGATCTCTTTAACATTCAACTAACTCATCAAACAAGTGGATAATGCTCATGCAAATCTTGTGTTTTCATTTGGCTAAGGATTAGGCTTATGAGGCAAAGGTGACCTCAAACAATTTGAACTGGTTCTATTTAAGTGCAAGGGCTCTCTCAAGAAAATAGAATGAGCTTTGGTAAAATGCTAAGGGTAAAGAACAACTTATGCATACAAAGGTAAACTCCCATCTCCCCCAAAAACCCATAAGTGATCTAAACTCCTTTTGTTTCTTCCCCAAAACATAATCATATGCTACCCTTTTTCTTAAAGCTGTTTGCTTCTTTTGATCCCATTCTTCATTCTCCTTTGGAGCTTCTTCGATAGTGCATCTTTTTCTTTGATTCTTCTTGGTGGTTTGACCATTTCTTCTATGCTTTTGCTCTTCTTTACTTTGCTGATGTTCTCTTTGCTATGTTTGGACACCTACTTCATTTGCATAGAGCTTTTAATGATTAGTCAAACTTCCGAAGGTTACTTATGTGCACTTCTTTTCCATTGCTTTCTTTTTTTCCTTCTTCACTTGATAACCCAAAATTTAAATCCCAAAACCAACCCTTATTAACCAAAACATCCTAGCCTATCTAGCTCAAGAGGGTGAGCTAGTTCTACAATGGAAGGGTCCCTTTGTAGTTCTAACCCAACACTTTTTACTAAGCTCATTCCTTAAATAAAATGCCTCACAATCACTCACAAACAATTTTTGGCTTGAAAGAAGGTTTGGTTAATGACAGGGAAATCTACTTGGACTAGCAAGAGGGGACAAAGAAGGGAAAAAGAAAGCCCAAGTATGTGTATGGTATCCATGAAAACACTTTCAATGCATAAGACATGATAATTCAATATTAAAATTATGGTTCTAGTAAATAGAGACTGAATTCAGATCATGCAAGCTTCATCAAGACAAGAGTATCATGCAAAGAATTCCAAGTGTGGTTCAAACTTCAATTCAAACTTGACCATAACATCAAAGAACTAACAACTTAGGCAATGAAGTGATTTCAAAAATTAACATCTCTCAAAGGCAAACATCATGCTCAAAAATTTCGAATTGATGAAACCTCAATGAAAATGCAACTATATGCCATCCTAAAATGCAAGATGCAACTAGATGATCACTCAAAACTTATTAAAAATTTAGAAAAATTTTCAAAATTTTCACATTTTTGCAATTATGAGAGATATCCAAGAGATGAATGCAAAAATTAAAATTTGAAAGAGAACTGTTAGTATCACACCCTCCCCCACACCTAAAATCCACAGTCCCTGTGTAATCCACTGTGTAATCAAAGTGCAAGAGGAGCCAATATCCAACAAACAATTCAACAAAAACAAGAGAAGAGGAGAAGAACAAAAATGCAAAGTTTTGGAGTATACCCTAAGGTCTTGTATTGGAGGAGGAGTGGAAATGATTTAAAGAATGGCTTGGAATGGTGAATGGTGAAGAAGAAAACCTTTACTCCCTAGAAACAAGAAGTGTGCACTATATTGAGCAAGGTCAAGGAGTCATATCGACCTAATCATATGATATCCAGCTTGATGTAACTCTTGGGGTTCTTGCAGCGCCTTCGCCAAAATCGCAGTATTTCATGATCCACTGCACTAATGATAGGAAAGACGCTGCATATGAAACCTAACTCAATTGTATATCACTCTAATGAAGACATCCGAGGCTGAATCGAGATGCAAACCTTTCGTCTAGGTTGATCTTCAAGTCAGTCAAGATGATCGGTCGAAACTCCGGATGGATATGTGCTCACTTTATTCGCCATAACTCTTTTCCACCAATGCGAATGGCTCGAAACCGACACTAAAAGAATGCTAACTCACGGGGCTACAAAGTAGTTGAAGAACGCCGAGGCCAAATCGAAATGCAAACACCTCATATGAGCTGATCTTTAGTCGTTATGGTCTTTCAGGTTATTCTTATCGGTCACTCATCGATCGATAGACTGATTGATAAGGTCCCTATCGGTCTGGAGGGTGACCGATAGGGTGAACAAAATACATCTGTTGTATTCCTATCGGTCACCCCTTGACCGATAGGGTGACCGATATACATCCGCTACATTCCCATCGGTCACCCCTTGACCGATAGCCTGTTCAATAGGGGTTGAGCGATTTTACAAAAACTTCTGTAACTTTTTAGCCTTTGATGGGAATGTCCTGAAACTAACTCCAAACGCAATCTACCTCACTGGGGTACAACATTGATGAACATTGTTGAAGCTGAATCGGGTTGGAGATGCTTTGTTTAAGCCGGTTTTTTCAGGTGAAGTTTCTGGCCACTTCAACAAGGTGCATTTTCTTCTTGGTTCTTAGTGTAGTCGCCATTGAGAGAGTAGCTTGATGCATAGAGAGGCAATAAAACTGAGCAGAAATTTCTGTTTTGTACTTAGTATGTTTCCTACCAATTTTTCTTGGCCATAACTAGTGCACTAGCTAAATAAATAAGCTGTTATAGCTCATTGGCATTGTCCACCTTGTGTTGAACCATTTGATCTATTTTATAACCCTGAAACACTAAACGAAAAAGATCAAAAGCAAAATGAGCATATATAGACAAAGGATAAACATGGAACTACCTTCCAAGTGTGCTTGTTTATAGTCAATAAGCTTGACTCTTAGCAAGTGAAACTCAAAGATGAGAGTGCAATGGAACTAGTGTTCCTTTTCCAATCATCATTAACACAAAAAACATACAGAAAATAGCCTAGTCTAAGCAAGTAATCAAACTCAAATGCCTTAGACACAATGAACCCGGCAACGGCGCCAATTGAAAGAAGAGATTTTCTAGAGTTGAAACTACTCTCTCAATATATCTCTATACTTGCCATTGTAGTATAGAGAGGTTATAAATCCAATCCAAAGGCTAAGGAACAATCAAGATGCAGAAGACTTGCTAAGCTAGGCCTAATCAATAGAAAGGGAGTGTGAGCTAACAACCTAAAACAAGAAATGCAAACTAGAAAACAGAGATTCAAGACTAATGAATAACTAAGTGAATCTAAAAACATGATTAAGGTGAAAGAAACAATCAATGCATTAATCTCTAGGCAAGAACTACTGATATAGACTAGCCCAATCCCTCAGCACTAATACCTTATTTAATCACATATTCAAGATAAATCTCATTACTCAAACATATGATCATCAAGCATGAAGGTCAAATTCTATAGAGCCAAAAAGCATGCTAGACATCTAGTTTCATATGCTAGGTTTACTAAGCTATTGTGCAATAGAACTAACATTAACTTACACTCTCATACATAATCAATGCTTAAAGAACAATTTTCCATCCTAATGATCAAGAGAAAACTATTTTTACTTTCCCATATGGAACATTTGCTTATAGGAGAATGCCTTTTGGTTAATGCAATGGTCCTGCTACTTTTCAGAGGTGTATGACATCAATATTTTCTGACTTGCTTCAAGAGAGGTGGAGGTATTCATGGATGAATTTAGTGTCTATGGATCCTCCCTTGGTGTCTGCTTGTCCAATCTTTCTCAAGTTTTACAGAGATGCGAAGACACTAAGCTGATTTTGAATTGGGAGAAATGCCATTTCACGGTTCAAGAAGGCATTGTGCTAGGTCACAAGATTTCAGAAAAGGGGATATGAGTGGACAAGGCCAAGATAGATGTGATGCTGCACTTAGAGCCACCAAATTCACTCAATAGAATCAGAAGTTTCATGGGTCACGCTGGTTTCTACAGAAGGTTCATCAAGGACTTCTCAAAGATAGCAAGACACTTGACAAGGCTTCTATGCAAGGAGACAGAATTTGTCTTTGATGAAGACTACTTACAAGACTTCCTCACCCTCAAAGAAGCCTTAGAGAGCACTTATAGTTCAAGCACCAAATTGGGATCTCCCCTTTGAGATCATGTATGATGCTATTGACTATGCTGTTGGAGCATTTTTGGGTCAAAGAGTATACAAGAAGCTTCATGTTATCTACTATGCCAGTAGACTATGGATGAAGCTCAAACAAGATATGCTACAACAGAAAAGGAGCTCCTAGCAGTTGTCTTTGCATTTGAGAAGTTTACAAGCTACTTGGTGGGGTCTAAAGTGATAGTCTACACTGATCATGCTGCACTAAGGCAAATCTATGCCAAGAAAGACACCAAGCCAAGACTCCTCAGATGAATACTCCTCTTGCAAGAGTTTGACATGGATATTTTCGATAAGAAAGACATTGAAAATGGTGTTGCTGATCACCTCTCAAGGCTGAGAATTGATGAGTTTATCCCAATCAATGATACACTTCCATAAGAGCAGCTAAAAACTTTGGGCATGAAGATAGCTGAGGTGGCGAGTTTATAAGAGAACAAGCTGCCTTGGTATGCTGACTTCGCCAACTACTTAGCACGTGGAGATGTCCCAACCAAACTTGATTCTTATCACAAGAAGAATTTCTTCAAATATGTGTCCGACTATTATTGGGATGAGCCATACATCTACAAGAAAGGGACTGATAGGCTGTTCAGAAGGTGAATAGATGAAGAAGAAGTCAAAGGGATCCTTCACCACTGTCATGGTTCTACCTATGGAGGTCACTGTGCTACCTTTAAGACAGCACAAAAGGTATTCCAAGCTGGTTTGTGGTGGCCAATTCTGTTAAAGGACACCCAAGCTTAGGTCTCATCATGTGATGCATGCCAAAGGAAGGGAAGCATCTCTAAGAGAGATGAGATGCCTCTGAACTCAATCCTTGAAGTGGCTATATTTGATGTTTGGGAGATTGACTTTATGGGACATTTCCTTTCATCCTATGAGAATAAGTATATCCTTGTTGCTGTAGATTATGTCAAATTGGGTTGAAGCAGAGGCTAGTCCTGTAAATGACGCCAAGGATGTGCTGAAACTCTTCATGACAATCATCTTCCCAGGGTTTGGTGTTCCAAGATGTGTCATCAATGATGGAGGAAGCCACTTCATCAACAAAGTCTTTGAAAGCCTGCTAAGGAAGAATGGTGTTAAGCATAAGGTTGCCACTCCTTGCTATCCCCAAACAAGTGGTCAAGTGGAGGTGTCTAACAGAGAGATCAAAGAAATCGTAGAAAAGACAGTTGGTATTACAAGAAAGGATTGGTCTCACAAACTAGATGATGCTTTGTGGGCATACATGACAGCCTTCAAATCCCCAATTGGTAAAACCCCCTTCTCACTCCTTTATGGCAAGGCTTGCCATTTACCTGTGGAGCTGGAGTACAAAGCCTTTTGGGCAACCAAGATTCTGAATTTTGATATTAAGAGAGCTCCAGAGAAGAGACTCATTAACTTACATGAGTTAGAGGAAAATCGCCTTGAAGCCTTTGAGAGCTCCAAGATCTATAAAGAGAGGACCAATGCTTTTCATGAGAAGAGGATAAGACCCATGAATTCAAAGCTCGAGAAAAGGTTCTGTTATTCAACTCAAGGTTGAAGTTGTTTCCAGGAAAACTCAAGTCCAAGTGGACAGGTCCCTTGAAGATCAAGGAAGTGCTTCCCAATGGAGCTGTTACATTGTTCAAGCCAGAAGAAGGAGAGTTCACATTGAATGGGCATAGGCTGAAGCCTTACATGGCTAGTGACACACTTTAAGATGATATATACAATTACCTCCAAGACCCTCCAGCTGCCTAAGAAGCAAGAAAAGTCAAGCTTAGTGACTCTAAACAAGCACTCTTGTGAGGTATTCCCATGTTATCCCTGTCTATATTATTTGCTTTTTCATGTTTTTCTTGTTTGCTCTAGTATCCAGGAAGCATCCTCAGGCATCTGGACGAAGGTCAAGAAAGAACAGCTGAGTTACAATGGAGGAAGGACTCGAAGTGTGGAATATCGAATAGTATATCGATGAGATCAAGTCGATATGACTTGTATCGATGCACATATAGGTACCACTTGATCGATATAGTGTGCTTCCCACCTGTATCGACCATTGTATCGGATCAGGCTGGAGGTCGATACATAAGAGAGGATCGTGTATCGACCTGAATACCGATATACTCATCCCGATACACCCCAACATATGCATATCGACCCATGTACTGATCAAGCAAAAGTTGATACACGGGAGTACCAGACGACATACAAGCTGATACGGAGCAGAAACGTGGTGTATCAACCTGCGTATCGATCTACGACACCGGTACACAGGGAGCACGAGTGTATTGACAAGAATATTGAGGGGAACAAAGTTGGTGTGCCTTAACAAAACAGCGGCAGCGATCCCTGAGTTAGACATCAAGGCATATCGACATCTACACTGATACTCAGATCTATACGGACCAGCTAGACCAATATCGACCAGTGTATCGATGTCCCTCCCAGATACCCGCCACCTTCGAAGCATATCAATGGACATATCAACCTCTCACTCCGATATCGGCCACGAAACCAGTAGTAAGTCTCCCCTAACTCTTCCATCTCCATTTCTTTTACCCTGTCTTTAGTCCATGTCCCATTTATAATTGTTTAAACCTCCTCTATGACTCTTATTACACAGAGGCCTCTGTAATCTAAGTGTGGGGGAGGTTATTTCAGTTGATATTGTGTTTTATTTTATTATTTTCCGTTTTTGCATATGTGAGTCTCATGCATTCATGCATTCTTCTATGTACAAGGAAAATCTATAAAATTTTCAAAATTTTTGGAACCAAAAAGATCATTTAGTTGCATTTGCATAAGTAAGATTGAGTCTAGATGCATTACATATAGGTTTGCATACATTTGCATAGGAAGTAGATGAGAATCACTTGTCAAGATGTTAATGTTTGAGTTGGTTTCAATACTCTGGTTGTCTGTTGTTTGGTTGCATTATAGTGAGTTTGAAGTTAAGGCTGCACCATTTCTTGAATACTTGCATTGATACTCTTTTCTTATCGTGAAGCTTGCTTTTATTTGATGCCAACTCTGGTTATTAAAACCATAATCCTGACTTTGAATTATCTTGTTTGTGCATTGAGAGTGATTACATGGCTACCCACATACATACTTGGCTTATCTTCTTCCCTTCTTACCACTCTTGTTAATCCAAGTAGTTGATCCTCACCAATCCTTCTTTCTGAACCTAAATTCTATTGTGAGAGTTGTGAGACCTTGCATTGCATCATTTTTAATGTTATCTTGGATAAAAGGTGTTAAGAATGAGGCTGGCAAGGAGAAGCTCTTTTGTAGACACGAGCTTGTATTTTGAGCTTGGTATTAGGTTAGGAGATTGAGAAAGGGTAGGATAAGTGGTTTGAGCTTTGAGTGTTTACATCTTTTGAGAAGAATAAGAAGTATGGGGTTGATGGTATGGTGGAACAATTTATTTAGTGGCTAAGTTAATTAGGAAGAAAGCTCTAAGTGTTAAAGAAGAAAGGTTGCAACAACAACAAAGCTTACAAAAGTTCATCCAAAACGAGAAATGAGACCAAGCAATCCACCAAAGGTGATGAAAATGACGCCAATCATAAAACAAAGAAGAGCAAGTTCCAAAAGGAAGTCAAATACAAAAGCAAAAGAAGGAGTTTCCCCAAATATGAAGAAGGAAGAGATCAAGTGATCTAGGAAAGGGTAGATTTAGGAGTTTCACTTGGGGATTTAGAAGTAATTAAGTTCATCTTGGGTAAAAAGGGTAGAAGAGTGTTTTGACTTGTATGCATATATGTGTTTTTACCTTTAGCATTTTGCCTAAGATATAATTATTTCCATGAGTGATCCCATGAATCTTTGAACCCTTATTTGAATGAGATCATTTTCATCTCATAACTATGTCCCTTGACTAAATGTTTTCTCTTGATTTGCACAAACACGATCCATGATTATTGAATGTTAAAGAGTTGGTTGATTTGAATGCTTGTGTAGGCTAAGCTAGAGTTCGATGTTTGCTATGATAGGTATGGCTAAATATTTTGAAGTAAAACAATCTCTATGCATCTTATAACCTATAACTTGGGCATTAAATCATTTTTTCCATTGACATCTTTAGTTTTGAGCTTCCACTTTCAAACCTCATCCTCTCATTTGTTCTTGTTTGCTTGAGGACAAGCAAAAGGCAAGTGTGGGGTCGCTGATATACTCAATATTTACACCATATTAGCATACATTTTGCATTGTTTTATAGTCTTTAAGCATGTATTTCTTCATGTTCTTGTCCCAATGGCATTAGAGTATAATTAGGAGTTGCATTGCATATTAGGTGCATTCCTAGCAATTGGCAGGTGCATTTTGGGAGTTTGGGGACCAAAGGAAGAGCTGGGAATCACAAGGTGAAGGAACCAAGGCGAGAAGGCTTCATACCGAGCAGGATATTGACTTGGCAGATCGATACACAACGTACAGAACAGCGTATCGACATCACACGTCGATACATGCTGAGCAGCTATATCGATTAGCACATCAAGGTCCCGGAGTCGATACAAGGAGACAGGACACCAGGAGAGTATCGAGCTACTCTGGTCGATACACCACCTTTGAGGCTCTTGTACCGGTCAGTATATCGACGACACTTGGTCGATACAAGATGTTAAGGTTTTTGAATCCTTAGATCAATCCTCAAACACACATGTCATCGCAGTACTTGAGGCGTCAATCCACTTGGGAAGTTAATGACACTTGAGATATAGAGAACAATGCTAAGCTAAGCTAATATAGAAGGGGTTTTGATTTTAACAGCCTAGTGACAAACAAAGAAGCAAAAGAAAGCAATTAAAGAGTAGTAATGGCAAAGAGAAACAGAGCAAAAATAGAGTAAAGCTAAACTTCAAAGATTAAAAGATGGTTCAAGATCAAGGCAATGGTGATAGGATGATTCATTTTCATGTCTAGGGTGATCAAAATAAGCAATTCCAAAAACTCAACCTTAGATAAGGAACACGGATAAAGACTAATCCAATCTCTTGGCATTAATCCTTTTGCTAAATCACATCTCAAACCCACTTTTGGTGGTGTATCTTTGACAAGCAAGCATTGAAATCAAGTTCCATAAAACCAATTAGCATGCTAGACATCTAATCTCTTAGGCTAGGTTTACTAATCTCTTATATGATAGATCAAACATCAACTCACATTCTCATGCATAATCAACATTCAAATACAATTTCCCACCAATATGGTACTAAGCTAAAAGTACATTCAAGCAAGAAAAGGTAGATGCAAAGACTCATGATTATCTAAACACCATATTCAAGCATTGGACTTCATTTAGGAATTTCATCAAACACTTTGTATGCATGTGAAAACCTAAGATCAATTTCTCCAACAAAGAGGTACTAAGCATTAAGCACAATCATATAAGAAAGAGAATGAGAAGATCTAAGCCCTAATCACCCTAAACAATCACTAAAATTACCCCATCTGCCCTAATCTCAAACCTAAAGCACACTACTCACTAATCATGTTGTAAACAATCAAATATATGAAGAAAAGATGGTTACTAGAAAGACAAAATATCAAGGGAAATGCAAACTTTTATTGAAATAAACAAAGATTCAAATACAAAACTGTTCAGAATCTAGAAGAGAAAAGAAGAACTATTGGAAAAAAAGATGTTCCCAAAAATTAGAGATTTGAAGTATTTATAGGATTCTATGTGAAAATTGCAAAATTTTAAATAAGTGGTATTCAGTCTGTATTCCTATCGGTCGCTCCTTGACCGATAGGCTGACCGATCGGCTCCTATTGATGGGCTTCTGCTGGTCGATTCAAGTTGACCGGTTTCACGAAAATTGCGGTATCTTTTGAACGGCATATCCGAATAACCTGAAACCAAGTCCTCCTGAAAGCTAACTCACGTGGCTACAACTTTCATGAAGAGGATGCTGAATCAAGATGGAGGCTACTCGTCCGAGCTGATCTTCAAGTCGGTCAAGATCAACGGTCAAAACTCCAGATGGCCATGTGCTCACATTATTCGTCGTAACTCTTCAACCACTGACGAGAATGACTCGAAACTAATACCAACAGAAACCTAACGCAATTGGCTACAAAGTTGATAAAGAATGCCGAGGCCAAAACGGAATGAAATCACCTCATCTGAGCTGATCTTCAGTATATATGGTCCTTCTGATGATTCCCATCGCTCACTCCTTGACCGATAGGCTGTTATCGGTCTTGAAGATGACCGATAGGGTGACCAGAATACATCTGATGCATTTTTATTGGTCATTCCTTGACCGGTAGCTTGACTGATAGGCCCCCAGATGCATTCCTATTGGTCACTTCTTGACCGATAGCTTGACCGATGGATCTGACTGGCTTCTTGAAAACTCTGTAACATTTTTACCACAGATGGGAATGATCTGAAACCAACTCCAGACGCAAGGTAACTCATGGGGATACAACATTGATGAAGACTGTTGAAGCTGAATCGAGTTGGAGATTCTTTGTCCGAGCTGGTTTGTCAGGTGAAGTTTCTGGTCGCTTTAACAAGGTGCACCTTCTTCTTGGCTCTTTTTATGCTTTGTGCTGCACCCACCATCATCTCCCATGTTGAAGTCTCAAAACTCTTTAAACATACCTACCAAACTCCTCAAATGCACAAAACATGCAAGCACACCCTTAATCTACAGCAAGTCCTAATTGAATGCGAATGGGACAAAAACAAGCAAAAATGAATGTTTAATGACTATAAAACAATGCAAAATGTATGCTAATATGGTGTAAATAATGAGTATATCAACACCCCCACACTTGCCTTTTGCTTGTCCTCAACCAAACAAGAACAAATGAGAGAATGAGTTTTGAAAGTAGGTGCTCGAAACTAAAGATGTCAATGGAAAAACTGATTCAATGCCCAAGTTATAGATCCTAAGATGCATAGATATTGTTCTACTTTTAAAAACTTTAGCCATACCTATCATAGCAAACAATGAACTCTTAGTATAGCCTACACAAGCATTCAAATCAACCAACTCTTTAACATTCATTTATCAGTAACCAATGGATCATGTTTGTGCAAATCAAGAGAAAACATTTGGTCAAGGGACATGGTTATGAGATGAAGGGTTCAAATAAGGGTTCAATTATTCAGGGGATCACTCAATGAAATGATTCTATCTTAAGCAAAATGTTAAAGGTATAAGCACACCTTTGCATGCAAGTTAAAGCTCTCTCTACCCTTTTTACCCAAAATAAACCTAATGACTTCTAAAACCCCCAGTGAAACTCCTGAATCTACCCTTTCCCAGAGCACCTGATCTCTTCCTTCTTCATATTTGGGGAAACTCCTTCTTCTTTTACTTGTGTGGTTGAATTCTTTTTGAAAATTGCTCTTCTTTGTTGTATGATTGGCGCCATTTTCATCACCTTTGGTGTTTTGCTTGGTCTGATTTCTCCTTTTGGATGACCTTTTGTAAGCTTTGTTGTTGTTGGCACCTTTCTTCTATAACGCTTAGAGCTTTCTTCCTAATTAACTTAACCACAAAATAAACTGTTCCCCCATACTAACAACCCCATTCTTCTCAAAAGATGTGAACATTCAAAGCTCAACCCACTTAACTACCCTTTCCGAAACTCCTAACCTAATATCAAGCTCAAAATGTAAGTTGGTGTCTATAAGAGAGCTTCTGCTTGCCAGCCTTATTCCTAACACTTTTTGCCAAGATAAAATAGAAAATGATGCAATGCAAGGCCTCACAATTCTCACAATAGTGTTTAGGTTCAGAAAGAAGAATTGGCTTAGGGTGTGGTTAACTGTCCCATAATGATGAGGATTAGTTACTTGGATTAATTAGAGTGGTAAGAAGGGAAGAAGACAATCCAAGTATGTATAAGGGTAGCTATGTAATCACTCTCAATGCACAAACAAGATAATTCAAAGTCAGGATTATGGTTCTAATAAGATAGAGTTGGAATCAAATCAAAGCAAGCTTGAGCATAAGACAAGAATATCAATGCAAGAATTCAAGATATGGTGCAGGCTTAACTTCAAAATCACTACAATGCAATCAGAGAACAGATAACCAATGCATTTAAAACAGTTCAAACATTAACATCTTAACAAGTGTTTATCATCTACTCCCTATGCAAATGTATGCAGACCTATATGAAATGCATCTATACTCAATCTTAGTTATGTAAATGCAACTAAATGATCTTTTGGTTCCAAAAAATTTAAAATTTTTATGGATTTTCAATGCATATAGATGAATGCATAAATGTATGAGACTCAAGTATGAAAAAGAGAAAATAAGAAAACAAAACACAATGTCAAATACAATGCCCTCCCCCGTACTTAAATTACACAGTCTCTTTTGCAATAGAAGCATGAAGGAGGGTAATAAAGGATACCCATAAGTATTTAGAAGCAAAGGAGTGGAGTTGTGTATCGTAGAAGGATTTTTGGTAGACTGTAAGGGTGTATCGGTTTCTCTGATACGGCTCAGGTTTTACCCAAATAAAAACTACTACATGTGCACAACAAAGCAATCGTAGTATAAGGGGTATCGAATCCCAAAGGAGTATGTAAACTACATTACCAATTATAGGTTCAGATTAAGCTAACTAATAGATGGTGTATGTAATGCGAAAGATAAAATAATAGAAAGCAAACGAAATTTGGTTGTTGATCTAAGTTCCAGAAGATTAAAAACGCTAAGTCAGGGCAATTCGTAGGTTGAATCTGAGAATGTATAATACATGAAATCAGGAATGATTAAGAACCGTCTTGAACATGAATCGCAGATATATAACTATTCAATTCTCATTGTAGAAGTTATCTATGTCTAAATAACAGAGTTTCCAATCTCTTTACAAACCCTAACAATCTAAACATGCAGTAAAGATCACGTTCAATTGTTCACAAAACTCCTAAGCTAAATCTATTTGCACTAAGTTGTTTTGCTCATCAAATACTAGTTCAGGTTATCAATAATGCTCTCACATATATTTAACAACCTATGATTTTCGGATTTCAAGATGATGTGTCTAAGAAATTTCATTTTAAAGCAAGCAGAGATGAAGAACAAGAAGATAATCCTAACTGGTAGCAATTCTACAAACTCTTCATCAACCTTTGAAAAGCCCTAACCAAACTAGCAAATTACTCAGACATGATCATGGAATCATAAAACATAACTGAATACAATTGCAATAAGAGAATAGAATAAAAACAAAGGGGGTTCGAAATCTTCTCCAAAAAGAGTACAGGATCTGTCTCCCCAAAAGCTCTCAATAAAATCCTCTCTAAGCTCTCTGAAATCTCAAAAACTAAGATCTAAGCCAACAATGGCTGAAAACCTAATATATAAAAGCTAAAACACGATATAGGGCCTTCTTGCAAATACTGGAACTTCTGAGCCAATTCTGCAAATAATCTTGATACTTTTAATAAACGGCCACACTCCTTCCTTTGTGGGTGACGAACGTCACCATAGGTGGTGACGAGCATCACCCAAATGCATACTTTCTTCTCCGAGCTGGATACTTCGTGGCTTCAACTTGCAATGCTCCAAAAGATTCAATATCTCCAATTATGCTCCAGACATGCTATAACCTGCAAAGACTCTACTATGACTCTAAAAAGACCAAAAGGACTCAATAAAAAGACCGATCACTCTCCTAGACCGATAGGCTGACCGATAGCTCTGCTGCCAAACCCTAATGGTCACGTTCTTGACTGATTGTGTGACCGAAATACATCCGATTGTTTACCATCGGTCACTCCTTGACCGATAGAGTGACTGAAATACAACCGATGTATTTCCATCGGTCACATTCTGACCGATAGGATGACCGATATGATCTGCACTTTGCACTTCCTTTCCTTTACCGATGCATTTTTGGCTCCACAACTACCGATCACTTTAGGACCGATAGAGTGACCGATAGGTCTGTATCGATCTGGCCATGAGCGATACAGTGACCGATATTTGCCCAAATGCATCTGTTCTTGTTTCCCAAACTTCTAACAACTTGCTTTAAACCCCACTTGCTCCTGTTATTGAAAGAAAAACACAAATACAAACATAAAATGCAATAATATGTACAAGGATAACAAGGGAATACCTCCTAAGTGTGCTTATTTAAAGTCACTAAGCTTGACTGTTCACATCCTTGAGATCATGGAGGAAGATGGAGTGGAACTGGAGTTCCTTCTCCTTTCTTCTTGAACATTATAGTGTCTCCACAGTAGAGCTTCTCCTTGGGCTTCCTGGCTCTCTTTCTTGATCCCCTTTGTCCATCAGACATCTTCACTTTGATTCCATCAAACAAGTTAAGAAGACAAGCACCATCAAAGTCTTCACCATCATACTCATTGAGATCAACAAGGTCTTCATCTTCTTTTAGCACTTCAGACTTGAATCCCCTCAGCTCTTTCTTGACATCAGGTGGCTTCTTAGCAGCTCTTTTCTCAACATTAGTGATGATTCCACAAAATCTTGAAGGTGGGGTCTTCATTGCATACCTAACTCCACCATTCACCTTCTTGAGGGTGGCTCTCTGTATGGAGAAGTCAATGTCAGCGCCTGCTGTGTTCAGAAATGGAGTCCCAAGTAGTAGAGAAGACTTCTGAGTGTGAGCCATTTCCATCACAACAAAATCATTTGGTGTCTTGCAATCTCCAATCCTCACAGAAATGTCTTCAATGAGACCAACAGGTTTGCTTTAAGATGAGTCCACAAAAGTGATTGTGGAATCATATGGTCTCAGCTTGGTGACTCCTAGTTCTATTTCCAATTCAAGAGACATAACATTGGTACTTGAACCTGTGTCATACATGGCCTCCTCCACAACAAATTTACCAAGCTCATAAGAGACTAGAAACTTTCCTAGATTACCAGCCTTTTAGAGGGTTGCTGGCTCTTCTTTCTTCTTCTCTTTGCCAAATGAAGAGTTCATAATCAGCTCCACCTTTTCTCTGTTCCCAAGAAGGTCTTTGATGAACCTTGCTTTATCCTTCACTTGCATTAGAGTTTCTAGTGGAGGCAATGGGACACCAGCCTCATCCATCTCTTTTCTGAACCTTAAGGGCACAGCCATTTGGGCCTTTGTAAGAAATCTACCAGGATAAGGTATAGGAGGTTGGTACTCAAGCTAATCATCATTGTGTGATGCTTCATCTTTGAGTAAAGGCTCTTGCTTGTTCACCATGGGTTCATCTTGTCTCTTTTGGGGAGGTGACTGATTTGTAAGCTCCTTTAGAGAATAGCATACTCCAACAAGCCTGTCATGCTCAACCAATTCAGCTCCTTGTTTCACCTACACTTCAGCTTCTACAACCTCAGCTTCAATGTCCTCATTGAACAATGACAAGAACTCATTTATAACAGCCTCATCCTCAGTAGCTGAACTCAAATTAAGATCACGTCCCCCACACTTAGTGTCACCCCATTGATTTTCTTAGTAGAGCTTGTGGTGGAGAACACTTCTGTAGCCCTATAAAGCATTTCTTCAGTCTCTTCAATCGATGCTTTAGCCTCTTTTATGAAGTTCATGTCCTTGTCATGTAAGAAATGACAATAATCTTGGTGTAGGGGCTTACTCTTTCCAAGGAGTGATAACTGTTGTTGCTGTAATGCTATGACTTGCTCCATCAATTTAGTAATACTCAACTTATGAGGTGGAAGTGGACTACCTTGGGCGTGGTGTGGAGGGGATGTATCAGAAAGCTGGTGCTGGTCTCCATAACTGCTGTGATAAGCAGCACCATAAGCTTCAAAAGGGGACCCAAGGTTGAAGCCACTTTGAGAGCCTTGGTAATAAGCTAGAGGCTGATACATAAAAATCAGTACTGACATAAATGCTTAGTCCAAGCAAGAACTCAATCCCAAATGCATTAAATACTATCCCAAGAGGCAACAGCGCCAATTGATGTTAAGGTTTTTGAATCTTTAGATCAGTCCTTAAACACACATGTCATTGCAGTACTTGTGGTGTCAATTCACTTGGGAAGTTAATAACACTTGAGATATAGAGAACTATGCTAAGCTAAGCTAATATATAAGGGGTTTTTATTCTAACAACCTAGTGACAAACAAAGAAGCAAAAGATAGCAATTAAAGAGCAGTAATGGCAAAGAGAAACAGAGCAAAAACAGAGTAAAGCTAAACTTCAAAGATTAAAAGATGGTTCAAGATCAAGACATTGGTAAGGAACACTAATAAAGACTAATCCAATCTCTTGGCATTAATCCCTTTGCTAAATCACATTTCAAACCCACTTTTGGTGGTGTATCTAGGACAAGCAAGCATTGAAATCAAGTTCCATAAAACCATTTAGCATGCTAGACATCTAATCTCTTAGGCTAGGTTTACTAATCACTTATATGATGGATCAAACATCAACTCACATTCTCATGCATAATCAACAGTCAAAGATAATTTCCCACCAATATGCTACTAAGCAATAAGCACATTCAAGTAAGAAATGATAGATGCAAATATTCATTATTATCTAAACACCATTTTAAAGCATTGAACTTCATTTAGTATGTATGTGAAGACCTAAGATCAACTTCTCCAACAAAGAGGTACTAAGCAATAAGCACAATCATATAAAAAGGGAATGGGAAGATCTAAGCCCTAATCACCCTAAACAATCACTAAAATCATTCCATCTGCCCTAATCTCAAACCTAAAGCAAACTACTCACTAATCATAGTGAAAACCATCAAATC
The DNA here is from genome assembly GCA_911865555.2 of Thlaspi arvense. Lineage (NCBI taxonomy): Eukaryota > Viridiplantae > Streptophyta > Magnoliopsida > Brassicales > Brassicaceae > Thlaspi > Thlaspi arvense. The sequence goes on from OU466860.2 coordinate 23,399,797, forward strand.
TTTGAAGAAAAGATGGTTAATCATGATTAGGAAGACAAAAGATTGAGAGAAATGCAAACTATTATTGAAATAAACAAAGATTCAAATACAAAATTGTTCAGAATCTAGAAGAGACTAGAAGAACTACTAGATATAAATATATTCCCAAAATTACAGATTTGAAGTATTTATAGGAGTCTAGGCGAAAATGACAAAATTTTAAATAAGTGATCTTCAGTCTGCATTCCTACCATAGGCTGACCGATGGGCTCCTATCGATGGGCTTCTGCTGGTTAATGCAGGCTAAGCGGTTTCACGAAAATTGCAATAACTATTGACCGGCATATTAGAATGACCTGAAACCAAGTCCTCCTGAAAGCTAACTCACGCGGCTACAACTTCATGAATAGTGAGGATGCTGAATCAAGACGGAGGCTACTCGACCGAGCTCATCTTCAAGTCGGTCAAGATCAACGGTTAAAACTCCAAATGGGCATGTACTCACTTTATTCGCCGTAACTCTTCAACCACTAATGGTAATGACTTGAAACTAATACCAAACATAATGTAACTCAAGTGACTACTAAGTTGAGTCAGAACGCCGAGACCAAATCGGAATGCAAATACCTCATATGAGCTGATCTTCAGTCGATATGGTCCTTCTGGTGATTCCCATCGGTCACTCCTTGACCGATAGGCTGCTATCGGTCTTGAAGGTGACAGATAGGGTGACCGGAATACATCGATGCATTCTTATCAGTCACTCCTTGACCGATAGCTTTACTGATAGGCCCCCAGATGCATTCTTATCATTTACTCCTTGACCGATAGCTTGAACTATGGAACTGAGTGGCTTCACAAAAACTTAGGTATCTTTTTAGAAAAAAATTAAGCAACGAAACTACATGGTATGGAATCTTCACTCAACAGGGGAGTTCTTAGAATTGGATTCAAACTAATAACGGTTTTCGTTTGAATGTTTTTTAACTTCTAAAGTAGAGGATTTTCGGCTTGCCTCATTTGGAAGGTCAATGGTTTAAGCACTTACAAACAAGAGTTTGGTGACCAGGAGAGACATGTGAGCATTTAGGAGGCACATATAACAATTTAGGAGAGTCAGCTAATGTCTTCTTATGCACCAGCACCCAAATAATCAGGTGGATCCTTTCACACTTGTACTTACCAAATATGAACGCATTCACACTTGGGTCCATAACTCTCCAACAGCCCTTTCTATTCTTGATCCGAGATAACCACAACTTTGGGAGATTGTTCACTATCAAGAGACACTCATTACAATGATATATCATCCAACTCTCAAGATACAAGTCGTCACCCTAAGTTTCTCGATACAAAGCTCAATACAGTTCCTTATTTTGCTTGATATCATCATCAATGCTCCAACGGCCATCTTCTTAAGAATATGACTATGGAGACACCCCATGTCCTAAGAAGATTGATGAAGACCCCCCCCCCCCCCCCCCCCCCCCCCCCCACCCCCTCAGATAGCTTTACAAGCTGCTCCACTATAATATGGTGTGAATAAAATTTAGAGCAGGGCTCAACTGAAGTATACAAGCCTCCCAGGAGAGCAGAGAAGCCAATCAAGAATAAAGTTATTTCATATAGTAAAAGATCAATCAAGACCACCAACCCATCTAGGGAAGCAAGTCCATAAAAGGAGTGATTCCATATCTAGTTCTCTAGTATTTTCACATTCAAGTAAGAATTTAGAGGTGTATCTAAGTTGGGAAAACTATATTAAGAAGTGGCTACAATTCAACAACAATCACAAAGAAAATCACTTATCACAAGCTGTCCAAGCATTTACAAAAAAAAAAAAAAAAAGCTTATGAATGGTGGCCAAGGGAAAACACTCCAACTGTCTACAAGAAGTCAGTGCTAGATTGGAGAGACCTTAAGACATGAATGCATAAAGAATTTGTAAATAAGTAACAATTTGTATAACTCAAAGCCCAAACAAATTTCTACAAGCATTCTTGTAATCTCTTGAGACACCAACTTTAGGTAAGTCTTCTAATTTTGTGAAATCTAAAGAGCCAACATGCTATATATGACAAAAGAGAGGACATTTTGCAGCAAATTGCCAATTTAAGAAAGTATTGAAAGAAACTTTACTAAATGTGAAAATTAGTTTATCTAAACAAGTGATAGTTTGTCTCATTCTCATATTTTTATTTCCAAGTCTAGACTCATGCACTTATCTTTGCCAAAGAGCTTTGATCCAGCATGAATACAAAGATAAGGGCATGCCATTAAAGGTGAAGAAAAACCATGTGTATATCAGACTTTTCCAAATAAGAATAAGACAGTACAAGAGGAAGAATGGCATTGCCATCACCAGCAAGGACAGCAATGGCCACCACAAGGAAAGAGACAGCCACAACCGTGGAGTTCAAGCAGTTAAAGAGCATAGCATGCTACAACTATCTACTTCCATCACTATGAGTTTAAATATTTCAAAACCTTTATCTAAAGTTTTTAACCATATATAATGCACTTTTTATATTCTTTGAAATTTGATACATGTATAATAACAAGGAGTTCAAATCACAAGAAACATTACAGAAGAGATTAAAACTAACCCAACTGCTGTCATATAAGCAACACTTCTGTCAAGAGCTAGTTGTTGTTCAAGTCTCAGTAGAAAGCAAGGCTAAACTCAGACCTAAAATAGAAACTCTTGATTGACACGTCACCAGACTATCATATTTAAGAGTCTAATAATCTGAGAAAGAAGACAGACTCATGTAGAAGCTCCTAGACCAACCATTGCATCACTTTACAAATTTGGGCAGCAAGAATGATACAAACTTAGAGGCTGTAGCTGAAGTTAGCTCCAAGAACAAGATCAGGAACTAAAGACTTAACTGAGAGCTTCAATCCAGCAGTGGAGACACTAATCACTACTCAACACTTAGAAGATGTTACTACTCAGTTCAACCATCTCAGTATCTTTAAAGATGATGTGTCTAAGAAATTCGATTTCAAAGCAAGCAGAGATGAAGAACAAGAATATAATCCAAACAGGTAGCAATTCTACAAACTCTTCATCAATCTTTGAAAACCCCTAACCTAACTAGCAAATTACTCAAACATGATCATGGAATCACAAAACATAACTGAATAAAATTGCATTAAGAGAATAAAATAAAAACAAAGGGGGTTCGAAATCTTCCCCAAAAAGAGTACAGGATCTGTCTCCCCAAAAGCTCTCAATAAAATCCTCTCTAAGCTCTCTGAATTCTCAAAAAATAAGATCTAGGCCAACAATGGCTGAAAACCTAATATATAGAAGCTAAAACACGACATCGGGCCTTCTTGCAAATATTGGAACATCTGGGCCAATTCTGCAATTAATCTTGATACTCTTAATAAACAGCCACGCTCCTTCCTTTGTGGGTGACGAGCGTCACCCAAATGCATACTTTCTTCTCCGAGCTGGATACTTTGTGGCTTCAACTTGCAGTGCTCCAAAAAGATTCAATATCTTCAATTATGCTCCAGACATGCTATAACCTGCAAAGACTCTACTAGGACTCTAAAAATACCAAAAAGACTCAATAAAAAGGACTTATACCATGGTTAAAAACCACAAAAACCAATATATATCATCTCCCCCAGACTTAGCTTTTGCTTGCCCTACAGCAAACATCAGACAAAGAACAGGGTCGAGGTTTGAAAACAGAAATAGTAAGCTTAACATCAGTAACACCGCATTAGTTAACACTTTTGAATCCACATACCACAGAGTCAACACAAGATCAAATTTCAGTCTAATCAGCACTAGCTTAGCAAATCTCTCAAATCCAGTCCAAATCCCTTCAAGAAATCCGAAATCTCTGACGCTAAATCCTTATTTTCATCTAAGTGTGATATCTCATCAAGGTTTTATCATCTCAATCACTTACAGATTCTTTTCCCCTCCTAAACAACTGAACAAAGCAATCTCAACACCGTTCTATTATTTTCTCTTCCCTTAATTTTTTCCTTTCTGATTGATTTTTGATTTTTCACTTCTTTTATCATTTTTTACAGTCTAGGATATGGTGCTACTCAATACTTGTGTTCCTTGTGAGGTGACAGGTTCTTGAGTGTGTTCATTACTGTTGTTCCTTGTGATGAGACAGGATCATGAATGCACCATTCTTTGGATTGAAAATCTTAAAAACTACATCAGGGAAGATCAAAGAGAGGCTATATCTTAACCTTAGTGTCAGTGCTGAAAGAGAGAATCAAGATCAATAAGAATCAAGCCCTAAGATAAGAAGTTTAAACTTCATTAAGGTGCAGCTAACAGTAAATTTTCCAGATTCTCTAAGAACCTAAACTTTCATTGCTAGACTGATCTACCTATGAATTTCAACTTAGTAAGAGTTGTAATCAACTACTGTGGCAATGGTTCTTATAAGTATAAACGTCATATGGTTAGTTTCAAGAAAAACTGACAGTTTTAAAATTTTGACTCTATAAAAACAGGTTTTTGACTCTACTTTAAGACTCTATAAACATGACACAAAGCATACAATGTCAGTAACCATCCCTCCCAGACTTAAACAACACTGTTCCCAGTGGCATTAAGCCAAGAGTTGGTCAAAATAAAGCATGAGAACTTGTAAAACCGAGTTGAAAAAGTGGTACCTCGCGAAGTGACGGGTGACGAGCGTCACCAGCTGGGTGACGAGGGTCAGCACTTCTGATACTCGAAAATGGACAAGTTAGAGGGTTATAAACGCAATGTTATTATATGTACTCTAAAGTTAGACTATTAAAGTACTCAAACACACATTTAATAGCATCCAAACATAGCAATAGAAACCTGGTTCAACAATCTCACAAAATATCATCAATGTAACTCACAACTGACTCAAAGAAACCATAAAAATAACTAAAGAGAAATAAAAGAAAAGAGAAACAGAAACAAGTAACCAGATACTAGAGGCTCAGTCCTCATCCACGCAAGGCTCAGTGGTGTAATGTGGGCGGACACAACAACAGTTGCTAAGTGTAGCAACAGCATCCAAGAGTCCTTCAAAGCTGTCAATGACATACTCCTGAAAAGCAGCCATGTCCATGGGTGTATGTGGTCGTGGAGGACGCCTGAAAGCAGTGGATGCAGTGGTCTGACGTCTGGATGGTCCAGCAGCAACAATAGTGGAAGCGCTAGCAGTAGCAGCTCTAGCTAGACGCAGAGGTAGAAGACGCAACAGTCTCGCATCTGACAGAAAGCGCGGCTGGCGTATAACGCCCTGGATCGTAGTGAGCTTGCTGTTTGGCAACTTAATGCCAACATACTCTCCAGCTGTGGTAGTGAATGTTCAGACAACTCCCGACTTGAGCTACGTAACATGGCGCAGATGCTGCTCATCCATGAGAGATCTGTCACTGTGAATGGTGCAAGGCGTGACATCGATATGAAAGTGCTGGATGATCGGTGTCAGGAGACTGCCTATACTCTCAGTCTTCTCTCATGTACTGGTGAATGGCTTGGTCTTCAAGGAGACCAAATGCTCAACGAAAATAGCACCAAAGTTGGCACAGACCATGCTATCCATGGGTATCACCTCAGCGAGCATATCAGCGAAGCCATAGTAGAGAAGAATCAACTCATTAACCCGTGTCTTACTCAGCGCAGACTTGCACTAGATGGTGTTGCCAAGAAGATGCAGAATAGACCTAAGAACTGGATGTCGAACCTCTTATTGCATGCTCGTCTTGCTGTCATAGACTCCATTCCCGAACTAGGACCAGAATGTCTGCATGTGGGTCCACTGTGAGGGAAGGAGAATGCCTGTAGGGTGGTCAGAGAAACCATAAATCCCGCAAAGCTCCATTAGACTGATCCTGTAATGAATCCCGCGGATCAGGAAAGTCAGCATGCCTCCCTGTGCATGCTTTGCCAGCTCATTCGCATAGTACACGCAAGCAGTGGAGAGAAACTGGTGAACAAAGTCTGGGTACAGATCGTACTGCTGGAATGGCATAGCGCCCATCCCGATCCTCTCCAGAGTCTCCAGAACCTCATCCTGAATACCCATATTGTAGAGCACGGTGATGTCTGCAAACCTGGTGGGTATGATCTTCACCTCTTACCACACATTGTAGAATAGCGTTTCGTACTCATCCCACTCCTCCTGAATGTCACAGAGTATGCAAGTATCCCGTGCTATCTCCTGCTTCAAAGTTCCTGCCCAAGCCACTCGAGAAGCTATGTTCAGGTCCTCTCGCTTTGGCCATGGAGGCCTGCAAACTGGGTAATTGCTGAATGACTGTGTTGAGCCTTATGCAGTGCTCGAAGACGAGGCTTTTCGATGTCGTTTCTCCTGTCGAGGCATCTGAAAATTCAAGTAAAAAATCAACCAAAAACATCACCAAAATCAGAAAATTTTCGAAAATTCGAAAAATCAATGAATCAAGATAAAATAATTGATGGCGATCAACAACAAAACTACCAGGAACACAATTCAATCATTAGTTCAACCGAAATCACACAAAATTTCCAGATTTTTGTAAATTTCATGAAGAACTCGAAATTTCAGAAACTTGCAAATCAACCGATTAAATCACACATGGATGGTATCATTCATCTAATACAACCTAACTATCCATAATTCAACAGTTTAATCAAGTCCAAAATCGAATTTTACCAAACCCATGGCAGACTGAAAATTGGGGATTTCGAACACATATCTTGCAGATCTTGAAAACTTAGTTTAGATTATGAAAGAGGGCCAAAATCGGCACGGATTAGGTTTTTTAATTACTCAATTTGGTTAACAAAATCAAAAGTTAAGAATTTGTGATGTTTTGCTCTAAGTGTTCAGTTTTTGACAGTTATGATTGAGGAAGAAAAAGAAAAGAGATAAACGAGTACTTGAGCCTCAGACGGCTGACGAGCGTCACCCGTTTTTTTGCTTGGTCGGGGCTTTTTTTAAACTAATTAGCTAACTAATAATTATATGAGCACGAAATGAAAATACTAAGTACCAAAAATAGAACTTACCAGTGGGTTGCCTCCCACTAACCGCTCTTTTAAAGTCATTAGCTCGACTTTGATTTGCTGTTTAGACAGCTGATGCATCATGCAGAGACACAATGTGTCCTGCCAGAATCTCAGCTTGCGCCCAATAATATTTCACCCTCTGTCCATTGACAATGAACTCCGCTCCTTTGGAGTTTATCAAGACAATGGCACCATGTGGTCGAGCTTCTCAGTTTACCAGGAAAAAGCTGTAAACGAGAGTTGTAAAGGAGTACCTGGTCATTGGGCTTGAAATGTCTGGAGATGATCTTCTTATCATGATATGCCTTTGTCCTCTCCTTGTATAACTAGGAGTTTTCATAGGCCAGATATCTGATTTCATCCAGTTCATTGAGCTGAATCAACCGCCTCTCTGCAGCAGGCTTCAGATCGAAGTTCAGCTTCTCTATAGCCCATTCTGCTTTGAAATCCAACTCTACTGGTAGATGGCATGCCTTGCCATAGAGCAGATGGAATGGTGTAGTCCCAAGTGGCGCTTTGTAAGCTGTACTGTAAGCCCATAATGCATCATCCAGTTTTGCTGACCAATCTTTCCTTGTCTTCCCAACTGTCTTCTCCAGAATCTGCTTGATCTGTCTGTTGGAAACCTCAACTTGTCAACTGGTCTGGGGATGATAAGGCATGGCCACTCTGTGCTGTACACCATACTTCTTCAGCAGCTTGTCAAAGACCTTGTTAACAAAGTGATGTAAATTATAGAGGATTATAAGATAAAGACTCGACTCTCATGTTTAGGAATAAAGGGAAAAATGTATTAGATGATAAAAATTGATTACATAAGAAGAGAAACACTTGGTATATATAGGACAATCCCTAGGTTAGAAAGGGTTACGCACATAGCCTGAATTGCGTCCTCATTCTACCTCTTAAAACCATGTGTGACTCACTCTCCTTTACAGCTCATAACGGTAACAAAGAGATAAGATAAGGAGGTACAGCCGCTATAGGACAAGTGACTCATCACCGTACGGTCACCTTATCCTTTAGCTTTTCTTATCCTCCTTTCCCTCTTCTTTCTAATACAAACTTCCTTATTACTCAAGTAACTATATTTACTATGTAACTATTAATTAGTTAATAGTAAACACCTTCTTGATTAACACTCCCCCTCAAGTTTATACTACAATACTGATTGTGTATAAACTTGGCACTTGCAAGAATAACCTCATTAAAAACCTAAGCTTGGAAAACCACGTGGGACAAAACCAAGCTTAGGGAAAAAGAGTATTATCCCTACAAGTTGGAGAGTCTCTCTCAAGGATGTGTTAGGTCTACAAGACCAAGCTTACCATGGATAAATTGGAAAACTTGGTTACTTGCTGCCTTGGTAAAGATGTCGGCCAATTGGTCCGAACTCTTAGTAAAACAAGGAAGAATTGTACCGTCTTCGATCTTCTCTCTTGTCTTGTGGCAATCAGTCTCTATGTGCTTGGTCCTCTCGTGGAATACTGGATTAGTGGCTATATGGATGGCAGCTTGGTTGTCGCAATGGAAGGTGATTGGCGTCTTCTGCTCTATCCCAAAGTCCTTAAGTAGAGCCTTCAGCCATGTTAGCTCATTTGTGAGCTTCTTCATCGCCCTATACTCTGCTTCAGCACTCGAACAAGACACCACCTTCTGCTTCTTTGTCTTCCAAGTCACAAGATTTCCACCAATGAAGGTACAAAAGCCGGTTGTAGACTGCCTTGTGTTGCGATCTCCATTGTAATCTGCATCACAGTATCCCACAATTTCCGTGCTAGAGTTTCTTCCCATCCAAATGCCTTTGCCAGGACTCCCTTTGATATATCTCAGAATCCTTTCCACCAGGCTCCAATGGTATACCGTAGGTACTTGCATGTGTTGAGCCACCTGATTCACAGCAAAAGAAAGATCAGGCCGAGTATATGTTAAGTATATGAGCTTACCAACGAGTCTTCGGTACTGTTCCGGGCAATGATATGGAGTATCATCCTTCTCCCCCTTTCGATTGACCTTGTATCCTTGCTCTAGTGTTGTGTCCACCGGTTTAGCTCCAAGTTTTCCTGTAAGCTTTAGAAGATCAAGTGCATATTTCCTTTGTGAGAGAAATAGTCCCTCCTTGGATCTACACACTTCAATCCCTAAGAAATACTTCAAAACACCCAAATCTTTAATATCAAAGGCTGAGTGTAAAGAGGACTTAATGGCTTGAATACCCTCTTTGTTACTCCCTGAAATAATCAAATCATCCACATAGACCAACACTACTACTATGCCATGAATATCTTGCTTAGTAAATAGAGTGTGATCAGAATGTGACCTCTTGAAGCCATTAGCCAGTAGTGTAGAGCTTAACTTGTGATACCAAGCTCTTGGAGATTGTTTAAGCCCATAGATTGCTTTCCGAAGCCTTAAGACCTTTCCCGGAGCCACTATGTCTTCTAAACCCGGAGGAGGTGACATGTAGACTTCTTCTTCTAACTCCCCCTGAAGGAAAGCATTCTTGACATCCATTTGCCACAACTCCCAATCCAAATTAACTGCTAAAGAGAGAACCACTTTCACTGTGTGTTGCTTAGCTACTGGAGCAAATGTTTCCCTATAGTCATCCCCATAAGTTTGTGTAAACCCTCTTGCAACCAGCCTTGCCTTATATCTCTCGATTTCACCATCACTCTTGTACTTAATGGTGAATACCCACTTTGAGCTAACACACTTCTTTCCTTTTGGTAGTTCTTCTTCAACCCACGTTTGATTCCTGACCATAGCTTGAACCTCATCATCAACAGCATTAGTCCATTCCTTTCTTTCCTTGGCTTCCTCATAGCTTTGTGGAATAAGTTCTACATCCAGCTTGCTGATAAAGGCTTGATGTTCTTCCGGAAGAAGGTCAATCGAACAGGTAGCTTGAATTGGATGAGCGACAGCTTGGCAGTTGTAGTAAACTCTCGTATTCTTCCAGTTTGAAGGTGATTTCTTCTCTCTTGTACTCTTCCTTGGATTCTCCCGAGTGTAGACTGGATCTGATGTAGCTTGTGGAGCTTCATAGGCATTGTCATCGCTTGAAGATTCAATAATCTCTCCTTCACTAGACTGTCCCGCCTCTGCCACTTCTTCACTAGACTTCTCTCCTCTATCACTTTCTTGTTGATCATCTAAAGGATCCTGAAATGCATCGTTCTCATCCTCTCTAACTTCATTCACATCCTCATTTGGAGATGGTGGAGCTTCCTTCTCTGCCTGAGGAGAGCTTGCATTCCCTAAGTGTTCAAGAATTTGTCGGAGGCTTGAAGCTCTATCAGCGGTTGAGTTAGGTAGGTCTTTCACACTCTCCCAACTCTTTTCCCCAAAGTAGGCCTTGTCTTCCATAAATTTGACATCCCTTGACACATAATACCGGTTGGTGACTGGATCAAAGCACTTGTAACCTCTCTGAGTTGTTGAGTATCCAATGAATACGCACTTGTTACTCTTAGGCTCCAGCTTGTTCCTTAAGTCACCTGGAACAAACACAAAACACAGACTACCAAACACCCTTAAATGATCAATACTAGGATTTGAGTTATTTAGGATTTGGAAAGGCGATTTATCATCAAGGATACGAGTTGGTGTTCGGTTGATGAGATAGCAAGCTGTCATTACTGCATCGCCCCAAAACCGCTTAGGCATGTGTTTTTGAAATAGCATAGCTCTTGCCACCTCCATTAGATGCCTATTCTTTCTCTCAGCAACACCATTTTGTTGGGGGTTATATGGGCAGCTGGTTTGATGAAGAATTCCACATTTCTCTAAGTGTTCTTTGAGCTTGTTGCTTGTATATTCACCTCCATTATCTGTTCTTAGAATCTTAATCTTTGCATCAAAGTAGTTAGTCACATAGTTTTGAAAGTTTATAAATGCATCATAAACTCTATCCTTAGATGGCATCAAGGTTACCCAAGTATACTTAGATTTCTCATCTATAAATGTGACAAAATACTTATGGTTATCTCTAGATGCACAAGGTGAAGACCAAACATCAGAATGCACAAGATCAAAACATTTTTCATAAATCGCACTAGACTTAGAAAAAACAGCTTTGCAATGTTTGCCTAATATGCATGCTTCACATTTTGCACAATCATAAGAAAAACCAGGCATTAATAAACTTAAAGCTCTAGAATGAGGGTGACCAAGTCTTTCATGCCACAATACAACAGATGTCTTAACAGAGTTTGCAAAGATAGAAGAAACTTTATTCTTAGAAACAGAATTTAAAGAGATGTCTTGGAACACATATAAGTCATCCTTGGTGCTTCCTTGCCCAAACACTTTTCCACTCTCAATATCCTGCAACTTAACATCATTAGGACTGAAAATAGCTAAACAGTTTAAGTCCTTAGTAGTTTTCTTTACAGAAAGGAGATTAGAGGTGAACTTAGGCATATAAAAGGCACTTAGCTTCTTGTTGAACACATTAATATAACCTATACCTTCTATTGGCACATTATGGCCATTTGCAACCTTAACATTCCCTAAAGCCGGTTTAATGTTCTCTAACAATTTAGGATTACTAATCATATGGTGAGAAGCTCCTGAGTCTAATACTAATGAGTTTAAATCACTAGAATTAGAAGATAAGAGAGATATACCGCCTGGATGTAACTTAGATGCAATAGATTGAAGGAGGCTCTCTAGATCAGCTTTGTTCATCACAATGGTCTCCTGAGAGGTAGAAGCTGAGCTCTTGTCTTGTATAGCTTGTAACGCCTTCTCATGATGACCGAACTGTACTATAGCTCTTTCAGCATTCTCGGAGCCTTCACTTGCTTCTGCCACATTCGCCTTCATCTTGTCCTTCTTGAACTTGTCTGGCTTCAAATGAGGGTGTAAGATCCAGCATTTGTCTTTGAGATGACCCTTTTTCTCACAATGCTCACAAACCCATGTCTTCTTGTCTCTATGTTTCGCCACTCCCACCTTGTTAGCCGTAGGTAGACTTGCATTCTTGTTGCCAAACAGCTCCTGATTGCCATACTCCTTTTGTATCTTAGCATAAACTTGCTCTAGGGTAGGTATCTTGTCTTCTCTCAAGATGTGTTGGATTACATCAGTATAGCCTTGATTCAGAGACAGTAGCAACCCAAACACACGATCTTGCTCTCTTCTTTCCTTGAGTGTCTTAGCATCGGTGGTAAAGGGTCTCAACATATCTAACTCAGCAACCAACGATCTATACCTTCCGAAATGGGTGTTGAAGTCACTCTCTTCTTGGCTCAGATTACCGAGAGCTTTCTTGATACCATAGACCCGAGTCAAGTTAGACTCATTGCCGAAGACACTTGTAAGAGTATCCCATAGCTCCTTAGCAGTCTCACAGTACGAATAGCCCTCTAGGATTGACGCCTCTAGTGAGCAGTGTAGAGCAGTCAGCACATTCAGATCATATTGCTTCCAAGTATCCTCATCCAGACCTCTATCAGTTGCCTTTAGCTCTTCATAGGTGAACTCAATGTGTTTTGTGAGCTTCCTTCCTCCCAACACATTCAGAGTTGTTCGCTTCCACAACAGAAAGTTGTTCCCATTCAGAGTTACCGCAAATCTCAAGTCTTTGAAGGTGTCATTCATCTTGCCATCATACACCGTAACAGGCATAGGAGCTTGTTGAAGAGCAGCCATCACTTTCCAAGACCAAAGTTTCAACTTTTGAACCTTCCTCACTCAAACCACAAGCCAAACCGCAACACTAATCTATCCACAACCTTTGCCTTAAACTGATTCCTCTAGACTAAACCTTTCAACCAGAGAGAGATAAAGCTCAAACCTTTACTTTTTCAGATCTGACTTGCTTCACCTTCTTAGCTCGGTTTGATGCTTCAGCTTAACCCACAAGAACCAGCTTCAACCCAGAATAGCTTTTGCCACGGATTAACTCACAAGAACTTCTCTCAAACAAAAGAATCGAACAAGAAAACCAAGATTTAAGACTCAAGAATCACAAAACCGCTCTGATACCATGTAAATTATAGAGGATTATAAGATAAAGACTCGACTCTCATGTTTAGGAATAAAGGGAAAAATGTATTAGATGATAAAAATTGATTACATAAGAAGAGAAACACTTGGTATATATAGGACAATCCCTAGGTTAGAAAGGGTTACGCACATAGCCTGAATTGCGTCCTCATTCTACCTCTTAAAACCATGTGTGACTCACTCTCCTTTACAGCTCATAACGGTAACAAAGAGATAAGATAAGGAGGTACAGCCGCTATAGGACAAGTGACTCATCACCGTACGGTCACCTTATCCTTTAGCTTTTCTTATCCTCCTTTCCCTCTTCTTTCTAATACAAACTTCCTTATTACTCAAGTAACTATATTTACTATGTAACTATTAATTAGTTAATAGTAAACACCTTCTTGATTAACAAGTGAGAACCACCATCACTTATAACAATTCGCTGGACACCAAATCTTGGTCTTAAACAGCTTCAAAACCACTGCAGCATCATTAGTAGGAGTAGCCAACACCTCTACCCACTTAGATACATAGTCAACAGCAACCAGAATGTATCTATTCCTATAAGATGAGGGAAAAGGGCCCATGAAGTCAATACCCCAACAATCAAAGACTTCAACTTCAAGGATGAAGTTCTGTGGCATCTCATGTCTTCTGCTGATCTCTCCTCTTCTCTGACAAGCATCACAGCTTGTAATGAATGCCTGGGCGTCCCTGAACATAGTAGGCCACCAAAAACCAGCTTGAAGAACCTTGGAGACTGTTTTGAATGTGGCAAAGTGTCCAGCATATTCTGAGCGATGACAGTGAAACAGAACATTCTGGACTTCTTCTTCTGCTATGCATCTCTTGTAAATCCCATCAGCACAATGTTTGTAGAGATATGACTCATCCCAACAGAATCTTCTAAGTTCTCTCAAGAACTTCTTATTGGCATAACTCTTGAAATCATGTGGTTCATCCTTTGCAGCAAGATAATTCGCAATATCAGCATACCAAGGCCTCTTTGGATCATCCAAAGCATGAACTGGCTCTTTAAAAGCTGTCCCCAAGCTTGTATAGATCGTAGCCAAAGTTAGAGGTTGGTGACGAGCATCACCATCTTCGTACAAAAACTGGGTCGCGACTCTCCTCTGTTGTTGACGAGCGGCACCCCCCTGGTGTCGCTCGTCACTGCCCTGCAGTTTCGTGAAAACTGCAGGCTTTTAACACTTTCTTCCTGCAGTTTTGATTCAATCAGGTACACGTCCTCTTCAGGCAAGAAATCATTTATTGAGACACTGTCTTCAACCTGAATCCTGGATAGATGATCAGCAACTCCATTCTCAACACCTTTCTTGTCCTTCACTTCAATGTCAAATTCTTGAAGAAGCAGAATCCATCTCACAAACATTGGCTTTGCATCCTTCCTCTGCATCAGATACTTCAGTGCTGAATGGTCAGTATGGACCACAACCTTGGAGTTAACCAGATACTGTCTGAATTTTTTAAATGAAAAGACAACAGCCAGAAGTTCTTTCTCAGTTGTTGCATAGTTCTTCTGAGCATCATCCAAAGTCCTACTTGCATAGTAGATGGCGTGGAGCTTCTTGTTTTTCCTCTGTCCCAGCACTGCTCCAACTGCAAAATCGCTGGCATCACACATCACTTCAAAAGGCAAGTCCCAATCTGGAGGCTGCACAACAGGAGCTGTAACCAAAGCCTGTTTGATCTGTTCAAAAGCATACTTGCACTCTTCTGTGAACTCAAACTTCACATCTTTGCTGAATCTTCTGTAGAACCCAGCGTGACCCAAAAAACTCCTCACTAGTTTGACTGAATCAGGTGCTTGCTGACATGTCATCACTTCAATTTTTTCCCTATCCACCTCTACACCGTCTCTTGAGACCCTGTGACCAAGAACAATGGCATCTTGTACCATTAAATGGCACTTCTCCCAGTTCAGAACCAACTTCTTCTCTTCACATCTCTGCAGAACTGCACACAAGTTGTCCAAGCAGCTCTTGAAGGAAGACCCACAAACTGATAAGTCATCCATGAAAACCTCCATAAACTTCTCAATCATGTCAGTGAAGATCGACATCATGCATCTCTGAAAGGTTGTAGGAGCATTACTGATATAAGATTCGGAATCCACCTCCACTTATGACACAAGGCTTCAAGACTTTCAGCTTGATGAAGGATGAGTGAAGGTAAAGATGAGGATGAACGGTTGCTGTTTGATTCCACAAGCAGCAGTTAGACCAGAAAAGGCTTGATTCCACAAGCAATGCTGAACTTGATGGATCGAAGTCACCACATAGATTATAAGGGGATCTCTGATACTGAACATATTCGAACTTAGGAAATTTCCATACACTAAGATTCAAGTGTATAACACAAAGACAACACTTTGTAATTCAATGATAAAAGGTGATTTACAAAGAAAACAAAATTTATCTTTTGTAGGCTCATATACAAAGGTCCTAAGAAGTTAAAACAAGAAAAGGAACACAAAAATTAAAGAATATGGCTGTTGGTGCTTTGATGACAAAATCAGTCCAAATAAAGAAGTGTCTTGAGCTTTGTATCTAGACACCTTGGGGGATGATTTGTATCTTGAAAGCTGCATGATATATCCATGTAAGGAGAGTCTCTTAATGGTGAATAATCTCCCAAAGTCGTGCTTGTCCCGATTCAAGAAGAGAAAGAGCCGTTGGGTTTTGGTTGCTTCAAGTGTGAATGCAACCATATAAGGCAGGCAGGAAATCCACTGATTTAAAAGTCGAATAACCTTTAAACCAAAACTCCTTTTGGTATGCTTCCAATTCGTAGAGCTTCCCGGTTGAATCAATAATCCATACCAAGTTGTTTCGTAGCATAAATCCTCCTGGTTCGGTTGGAATCCTCCAATTAGCGCTTTTATGTCCAAATCGGGAAAGTCTTTGTTTATCCGATTTGTAAAATTCATAACTCTTAAACCAAAATGAATTTGGATATAAATCCAATTCTTCGCGTGACCTTGATGGGTTGAGAATCCCATAAAATTGGACTTGTTGGTTATTCATTCTGATATGGCCGGAGCGATTTGATTAGTAGTGGGATGTCTCTATCGGGTCCATTGAAGATCTTCCAAATTTTATCTTCAATATCTTCTTCATATGAACTCCATTTTGGCTGATATAGGATAGATGACCCCAGCGTGCAGAAGCTTCATGATCTCCTTCCTGACCACATCCTGCAGATTCGGATTCAGTCTCCTCTGGTGCTCTTCTGATGATTTCAATTCATCCTCCAGGTGTATCCAAGGAAAGCATTAACAATAATAGGATAGTTGGAGTTTTCTCCAAGGAAAGCGTACCTTAGCCCTGTAGGGAGCTGTTTAAGTTCAACTTTTGGTGCTTTTGCTGCACTCCAATCACCCAATGTAGCAGCTTCTGCAGATGTGGTGATAAGCTCATCCTGTGCAACCAGTTCCATCACATGTGCAGTGGCATCCATCATCTTTGTGTAGCCTATTGCAGCAGCATCCAGATGCTCATACTCTGCTGTAGAAGTGGTCAACGCCCTCTACAAGGGGTCTTCTGATCTCATCTCATGGAAGATCTGACAGCAATGTTGGTAAGAACATCCGCATAATAAGTCTGCCCATCTATGGTTAGCCTCTGATACAAGAGTTTTGACTCTCTTATGTCAATCACCCATTGTACTAGTCATTGTAGCATTGGGTTTTAATATCAATCCAAAGGGGAAGATTGAAACAGCAGAATTATAGTAGATTTCCTAATTCAAGCAGATAGGAAAGGGGTTTAGAATATCTAGCAACCTAAGTGATCAAACAAGATTAAAGCAAACATAAGGCAAGAGTGAAATGCAAGAAAAGCAATCAAAATAAAGGAAAAACAGAGCAAATTCAGAACAAAGTTTAAAACAGAGAAAAGATGGGACTTGAGATGAGATAAATGGTAATAGGGAACTCTTGACTCAGCCTATGATGCTTACAAACTCACACAATGCTATTCCTTATGCATAGGATTCATTTATATAACTAATCCAATCTCTTGGTACTAATCTCTTTGCTAATTACCAAGTCAAGAACTAATTCTCATTAGTAAAATGATAAAGAGCAAGCATTAAAACAAATCTATCAACCCTATATTGCCAAATCACTCCCTAGACAGTCAATCTCTTGAGCTAGGATAAACAATTCTCTTGCAAAGCAGTTCAGGCATTTCATCAAACACTTGGTGGGCATAAAATGAGCCTTAAGTTCTCAATTAACTTAGCTAGAGCTAATCAAGCATTAAACACAGCAATCAAGAAAGGAAATGGAAGAATTAACATTAAACAATTATAGATAGAGTTTTAAATTCCCTAAACCTAGCCCATCTCAAATCCCTAAAAGGAACTACTCACTAATCACCATTAAAGCCACCAAATCAAAGAGAGAAAGATGACTAATCATAATTAGAAAGCTTAAACAAGATGAATGAAGCAAACTTTGATTAAAATGAATCAAAGATTCAAATTACAAAATCGAAAGGTCCAAACAAGAAAGAAAGAACTGCTGGGTAAAGGATTGTTCCCAGAAATTAGGGATTTTCGTATTTATAGGAGTCCAAGCAAAAATGGCAAAGTTGTAAATAAAAGGTCTTCAGTCTGGCAGCGTATCGGTCAGTTGTGTCGGTCTTGAGTGACCGAAATAGATCCATATCGGTCTGGAGTGATCGACACAATTGACCGAAATTCATCTGGTGTGTTTGTGTCGATCACGTTTGACCGATACTAGTGATCGAAATTGCTTTGTATCGGTCATCCTTGACCGATACTCTCTGTGCTCCGACCGAACACTTCTGTAGAGATCTTTTGCTGTGATCCTTCTTGCTCCCTTTTGCCCAGCTAGCATCTTGTATCATTCCCAAAACTCCTCCAAGCTCCATTAGGCTCCAAAAGCACCTAAAAACATCCAAAATGCAAAGAGAATGCAAATTATACTCTAAATGCAACCTAAGTCTAAATGGAGAAGAAAATGGGACAAAAGCAAAGGGAAAACATGCAAAAGAGGAACAAAATATGTACTAAATGCAGCCCTAAATGGTGTAAATACAATGGATATCAGCCTCTTCCTCAGCTTGTCCATTTCGAATTGCATCAACAAGTCACCAACATTCAGCTCTATTCTACCCTTCCTGAGGTCAATTATAGCTCCTGCAGTAGCCAGGAAGGGTCTGCCAAGTATCAAAGGATCTTTGGGTTCTTCTCCATACTCCAAAACCACAAAATCAGTAGGAATCATGCAATCTCCTACTTTGATAGGAACATCCTCTATCACACCTTCAGGAACTCTGACTGATTTATCAGCTAGGACAAGAGATATCCTTGTAGCCTTAAAATCTGTCATCCCTAAGCTATTGGCAACATAATGATGCATAAGGTTCACACTAGAACCAAGATCACACAATGATCTCTCAAACCTGTCAGAAAAGATTGTGCAGTCTAAAACAAAGCTCCCAGGGTCTGAAAGCTTCTCTGGCACTATGTCCTGGATCACTGCACTTACCTGTTCGTTGATCATCATAGCTCCAACCTCTAAACTCAAGTTATTGGTCACCATTCTCTTAACATACCTCCTTATAACAAGAGTAATCCTCACAGCATCAATCAATGGGATCTCAATAACCAACTTGTCCATGATAACTTTGCATTTAGCATCTTCAAGCTCTTATTTAGACTTCTTAAGATGCTAAGGTTAAGGTATCTTGGGCTTCTACACTGTCTCCTTAGCACTATTTGAAGTGTCAGTCGAAACTGTAATATGTTGCAACAGGTGACGAGCGTCACCAGGTTGGTGACGAGCGTTACTCGTTTTAGACAAGTCGTGAAGATTTGCTCGATTTGGGTGACGAGTGTCACCCTCCTGGTGACGGTCGTCACCAATATGTGAATACAAATCATCGGGGTAGTGCTCAGTGGGTGACGAGCGACACCCATCCTAGGTGACGAGCGTCACCCGTGGGTTTTCAGTAGAAATTTCCTCATCTTCATACTCTTCAAGTTCCACGAAATTTCTTGAGCTCAAATCCTTCTACAACACTGGTTGCAGGTTCTTTCCACTCCTCAATGTGGTGGCATTCACAGGGTGTTTGGGATTAGCATCAGTTCTTCCGTGGAAGAAATCCTTCTTGCCTCTGAACAGCTCCTGCAGTTTGGGCAACCTGCATATTAAGCTTCTTCATATGAGAGTTCATACTCTCAATTTTTTCATTCAGATCCTGATAGAGTGAACCTATCTTGTCATTGAAGTCCACTGTCAGCTTCTGTTGTTCTTCTAGGATCTGTTCCAGCATAGCTTCCATTTTGTTCTCTTGTGGAGGTGCAGATTGGTAGGAAGAAGAACCATAGTTCCTGTTGAAATTGCTGCTGTTCTGGAATAATTTCTGGTACTCTATCTTCTGGAATGGAGGCTTAGGTGTGTAACCAGGCGTGCTCTAATTTACTGTGAAGGCACTCTTCTGATTGTTGTTGTTGTAGCCTCTGTTCCACTGCTGATTTCCATACCTTTGAACCTGAAATCCTCCAGCATTGATGAAATTTACATCTTCCTGCGCAATCTCTTCTGGACTTTCGAAAGTGTCTACCTCAGCAGCAAAATGAACTGACTTCTTTCCCACTAAGAGGCTGTGCATACTGTCCAGCTTAGCCTTAACTTCAGCAATCTGATTCCCATCATCCAAACCAGCTTGTTTCATTCTCTGAAAATCTGCATTCTTGGTGTTGTTGCTGCAGGCCAAGTTTCCAATCAATCTGATAGCTTCTTCTGGTCTATTGGTGTTGAAGTTTCCAGCACTAGCTGCATCCAGCGTCATCTGATGTTTCCAGTCAATGCTTCTAAAGAAGATCCCAAGTAGTTGCACTTGACTGAAACCATGATGAGGACAGTCCCTTTGATAAGACTTGAATCTCAGTCAAGAAGCCTTAAAAGCTTTAGTAGGACCTTGAGAGAATGATGCAATTTTCGTCCTCAGGTCCTCTGATCTAGCATCATCATAGAAATTGTTCAAAAAGGTATTCTTGGTGTCTTCCCAAGTAGTCAGCGAAGCAGGCTCTAGTTGCTTCAGCCAAAATGCAGCATCTCCACCAAGTGAGTATGGGAAAAGCTTGCAGAACAGAAAGTCATTGCTAACACCATTAGCTTTGACACTTGAAGCGAGATCCTCAAACCTCTCAATGTGGTCCATAGGATGCTCATGAGGTAAGCCATGGAATGGATGCTGTCTGGCCAGGTGATAATAAACAGGTTTAAGCTCAAAATCGTTCCTCTGGAAAGCAGGAGGGCGGATTGCAGCTCTGTTTGCATAGAACTGATCAGGTCTGTTGTAGTCTCCTAAAGTCTTCTGAACAAAATGCCCAGCAGCGTTATTAGCAGCAGCAGGGACTACGGCGTCTTGTCCCACTTGTTGAACCTGCTGTTCAACAATGACATTCCCATCTTGATCAGTTCTCTGCCCATCTTCGTTCCTCCTGTTTCCCTCTCTGTCAACCAAGTGACCTTCTGCATCTTCAACCAAGACTAGTGGAGCAACCATTGTAGACTGTTTCTTAGTTTTCCTGATGGTCCTCTCCAACTTAGCAAGTTCGTCAATGCTCAAAGTCACAAGCTCCTTCTCTTTGTTGCTTCTGGTACTGCGATTAGGCATACACCTTAAACCAGCACAAAGAAAAGAAACTGAAAGTTAGTAAACAAATTAAAACTTAGACAAAATCCTAATACTAAAAATCGATAGGTAGCTATTAGTCCCCGGCAACGGCGCCAAAAACTTGATAGGGCTCAGGTTTTACCCAAATAAAAACTACTGCAAGTGCACAACAAAGCAGTCGTAGTAGAAGAGGTATCAAATCCCAAAAGAGTATGTAAACTACACTATCAATTATAGGTTCATATTAAGCTAAGCAATAGATGGTGTATGTAATGCGAAAGATAAAATAATAGAAAGCAAAGGAAATTTGGTTGTTGATCTAAGTTCTAGAAGATTAAAAACGCTAAGTCAGGACAATTCACTAGTTGAATCCGAGAATGTAGAATACATGAAATCAGGAATGATTAAGAACCGCCTTGAACATGAATCGCGGATATATAACTAATTAATTCTCATTGTAGAAGGTATCTATGTCAAAATCACAGAGTTTCAAATCTCGTTGCAAACCCTAACAATCTAAACATGCAGTAATGATTAGATTCAATTGTTCACAAAACTCCTAAGCCAAATCTCTTTGCACTAAGTTGTCTTGCTCATCAAATACTAGTTCGGGTTATCAATAATGCTCTCACATATATTTAACAACCTATGATTTTCGGATTTCTAGATAATGTGTCAAAGAAATTCGATTTTAAAGCAAGCAGAGATGAAGAACAAGATGATAATAGCAATTCTACAAACTCTTCATCAACCTTTGAAAAGCCCTAACCTAACTAGCAAATTACTCAGACATGATCATGGAATCACAAAACATAACTGAATAAAACTGCAATAAGATAATAGAATAAAAACAAAGGGGGTTCGAAATCTTCTCCTAAAAGAGTACAGGATCTGTCTCCCCAAAAGCTCTCAATAAAATCCTCTCTAAGCTCTCTGAATTCTCAAAAACTAAGATTTAAGCCAACAATGGCTGAAAACCTAATATATAGAAGCTAAAACACGATATGGGGCCTTCTTGCAAATACTAGAACTTTGCCAATTCTGTAAATAATCTTGATACTTTTAATAAACAGCCACACTCCTTCCTTTGTGGGTGACGAGCGTCACCATAGGTGGTGACGAGCGTCACCCAAATGCATACTTTCTTCTCCGAGCTGGATACTTCGTGGCTTCAACTTGCAATGCTCCAAAAAGCTTCAATATCTCCAATTATGCTTCAGACATGCTATAACCTGCAAAGACTCTACTATGACTCTAAAAAAACCAAAAGGACTCAATAAAAAGACCGATCACTCTCCTAGACCGATAGGCTGACCGATAGCTCTGCTGCCAAATACTATCAATCACATTCTTGACTGATTGTGTGACTGAAATACATCCGATTGTTTACCATCGGTCACTCCTTGACCGATAGAGTGACTGAAATACAACCAATGTATTTTCATCGGTCACATTCTGACCGATAGGATGACCGATATGATCTGCACTTTGCACTTCCTTTCCTTTATCGGTCCTAACTGACCCATAGGTTAACCGATGCATTTTTAGCTCCACAACTATCGATCACTCTATGACTGATAGAGTGACCGATAGGTCTGTATCGATCTGGCCATGAGCGATACAGTGACCGATATTTGCCCAAATGCATCTGTTCTTGTTTTCCAAACTTCTAACAACTTGCTTTAAACCCCACTTGCTCCTGTTATTGAAAGAAAAACACAAATACAAACATAAAATGCAATAATATGTACAAGGATAACAAGGGAATACCTCCCAAGTGTGCTTATTTAAAGTCATTAAGCTTGATTGTTCACATCCTTGAGATCATGGAGGAAGATGGAGTGGAACTGGAGTTCCTTGTAGTAGAGAAGGCTTCTGAGTGTGAGCCATTTCCATCACAAAAAAAATCAGTTGGTATCTTGCATTCTCCAATCCTCACAGAAAAGTCTTCAATGAGACCAACAGGTTTGCTTTAAGATGAGTCCATAAAAGTGATTGTGGAATCATATGGTCTCAGCTTGGTGACTCCTAGTTTTATTTCCAATTCAAGAGATATCACATTGGTACTTGAACCTGTGTCATACATGGCCTCCTCCACAACTAATTCACCAAGCTCAACAGGGACTAGAAACTTTCCTAGATTACCAGCCTTTTGGAGGGTTTCTGGCTCTTCTTTCTTCTTCTCTTTGCCAAATGAAGAATTCATAATCAGCTCCACCTTTTCTTTGTTCCCAAGAAGGTCTTTGATGAACATTGCTTGATCTTCACTTGCATAAGATTTTCTAGTGGAGGCAATGGGACACCAGCCTCATCCATCTCTTTACTGAACCTTGAGGGCACAGCCTTTTGGGCCTTTTTAAGAAATCTACCAGGATAAGGTATAGGAGGTTGGTACTGAAGCTCATCATCAATGTGCGATACTTCATCTTTGAGTAAAGGCTCTTGCTTGTTCTCCATATATTCAGCTTGTCTCTTTTGGGGAGGTGACTGATTTGTAAGCTCCTTTAGAGAATAGCATACTCCAACAAGCCTGTCATGCTCAACCAATTCAGCTCCTTGTTTCACCTACACTTCAGCTTCTACAACCTCGCTTCAATGTCCTCATTGCACAATGACAAGAACTAATTTATAACAGCCTCATCCTCAGTAGCTGAACTCAAATAAAGATCACGTCCCCCACACTTAGTGTCACCCCATTGATATTCTTAGTAGAGCTTGTGGTGGAGAACACTTCTTGAGCCCCATTAAGCATTTCTTCAGTCTCTTCAATGGATGCTTTAGCCTCTTTGTTGAAGTTCATGTCCTTGTCATGTAAGAAATGACAATAATCTTGGTGTAGGGGCTTACTCTTTCCAAGGAGTTATAACTGTTGTTGCTGTAATGCTATGACTTGCTCCATCAATTTAGTAATACTCAACTTATGAGGTGGAAGTGGACTACCTTGGGCGTGGTATGGAGGGAATGTATCAGAAAGCTGGTGCTGGTCTCCATAACTACTGTGATAAGCAGCACCATAAGCGTCAAAAGCGGACCCATGGTTGAAGCCACTTTGAGAGCCTTGGTAGTAAGCTAGAGGCTGATACATAAAAATCAGTACTGAAATAAATGCTTAGTTTAAGCAAGAACTCAATCCCAAATGCATTAAATACAATCCCAAGAGGCAACGGCACAAACTGATGTTAAGGATTTCGAATCCTTTTGATCAATCCTTAAACACAGATGTCATTGCAGTACTTGAGGTGTCAATCCAGTTGGAAAGTTAATGACAATTGAGATATAGAGAACTATGCTAAGCTAAGCTAATATATAAAGGGTTTTGATTCTAACAACCTAGTGACAAATAAAGAACCAAAAGATAGCAATTAAAGAGCAGTAATGGCAAAGAGAAACAGAGCAAAAACAGAGTAAAGCTAAATTTTAAAGATTAAAAGATGGTTCAAGATCAAGGCATTGGTGATAGGATGATTCATTCTCATGTCTAGGCTGATAAAAAAAAAGCAATTCCAAAAACTCAACCTTAGGTAAGGAACACTAATAAAGACTAATCCAATCTCTTGGCATTAATCCCTTTGCTAAATCACATTTCAAACCCACTTTTGGTGGTGTAACTATGACAAGCAAGCATTGAAATCAAGTTCCATAAAACCAATTAGCATGCTAGACATCTAATCTCTTAGGCTAGGTTTACTAATCTCTTATATGATAGATCAAACATCAACTCACATTCTCATGCATAATCAACATTCAAAGACAATTTACCACCAATATGGTACTAAGCAATAAGCACATCCAAGTAAGAAATGATAGATGCAAAA
The DNA here is from genome assembly GCA_911865555.2 of Thlaspi arvense. Taxonomy (NCBI): domain Eukaryota; kingdom Viridiplantae; phylum Streptophyta; class Magnoliopsida; order Brassicales; family Brassicaceae; genus Thlaspi; species Thlaspi arvense. The sequence goes on from OU466860.2 coordinate 23,424,291, forward strand.
AATCATTATTATCTAAACACCATTTTAAAGCATTGAACTTCATTTAGGAATTTCATCAAACACTTAGTGTGTATGTGAAAACCTAAGATCAATTTCTCCAAAAAAGAGGTACTAAGCAATAAGCAATCACCCTATACAATCACTAAAATCACCCCATCTGTCCTAATCTCAAACCTAAAGCAAACTTCTCACTAATCTTGGTGAAAACCATCAAATATTTGAAGAAAAGATGGTTAATTTTGATTAGAAAGATAAAAGATAAAGGGAAATACAAACTATTATTGAAATAAACAAAGTTTCAAATACAAAACTGCTCAGAATCTAGAAGAGAAAAGAAGAACTGCTAAATAAAAATATATTCCCAAAATTAGGGATTTGAAGTATTTATAGGAGTCTAGGCGAAAATGGCAAAATTGTAAATAAGTGATCTTTAGTCTGCATTCCTACGATAGGCTGACCGATAGGCTCCTATCGATGGGCTTCTGCTGGTCGATGCAGGCTACGCGGTTTCACGAAAATTGCAATAACTATTGACCGGCATATCAGAATGGTCTGAAACCACGTTCTCCTGAAAGCTAACTCACGTGGCTACAACTTTCATAAATATTGAGGATGCTGAATCAAGACGGAGGCTACTCGACCGAGCTCATCTTCAAGTCGGTCAAGATCAACGGTTAAAACTCCAGATGGGCAGGTACCCACTTTATTCGCTGTAACTCTTCAACCACTAATGGTAATGACTTGAAACTTATACCAAACGTAAGCTAACTCAAGTGGCTAATTAGTTGATGCAGAATGCGGAGACCAAATCGGAATGCAAACACCTCATCTGAACTGATCTTCAGTCGATATGGTCCTTCTGGTGATTCCCATCGGTCACACCTTGACCGATTAGCTGCTATCGGTCTTGAAGGTGACAGATAGGGTAACCGGAATACATCTGATGCATTCTTATCGATCACTCCTTGTCAGATAGCTTGACCGATAGGCCCCCAGATGCATTCCTATCAGTCATTCCTTGACCAATAGCTTGACCTATGGAACTGACCGGCTTCACAAAAACTTTTTAGAAGAAATTAAGCAACGAAACTACATGGTATGGAATCTTCACTCAACAAGGGTGTTCTTGGAATTGGATTCAAACCAATAACGGTTTTCGTTTGAATGTTTTTTAACTTCTAAACTAGAAGATTTTCGGCTTGCCTCATTTGGAAGGTCAATGGTTTAAGCACTTACATACAAGAGTTTGGTGACCAGGAGAGACATGTGAGCATTTAGGAGACACATATAACAATTTAGGAGAGTCAGCTAATGTCTTCTTATGCACCAGCACCCACATAATCAGGTGGATTCTTTCACACTTGTACTTACCAAATATGAACGCATTCACACTTTGGTCCATAACTCTCCAACAGCCCTTTCTATTCTTGATCCGAGATAACCACAACTTTGGGAGATTGTTCACTATCAAAAGACTCTCTTTACATGGATATATCATCCAACTCTCAAGATACAAGTCGTCACCTTAAGTTTCTCGATACAAAGCTCAATACAGTTCCTTATTTAGCCTGATATCGTCATCAATGCTCCAACGGCCATCTTCTTAAGAATATGACTATGGAGACACCTCATGTCCTAAGAAGATTGATCAAGAACACCCCCCCCCCCCCCCCCCCCTCCCCGACCCCCTCAGATAGCTTTACAAGCTGCTCCACTATAATATGGTGTGAATAAAATTTAGAGCAGGGCTCAACTGAAGTATACAAGCCTCCCAGGAGAGCAGAGAAGCCAATCAAGAATAAAGTTATTTCATATAGTACGAGATCAATCAAGACCACCAACCCATCTAGGGAAGCAAGTCCATAAAAAGAGTGATTCCATATCTAGTTCTCTAGTATTTTCACATTCAAGTAAGAACTTAGAGGTGTATCTAAGTTGGGAAAACTATATTAAGAAGTGGCTACAATTCAACAACAATCACAAGGAAAATCACTTATCACAAGCTGTCCAAGCATTTACAAAAAAAAAAAAAACTTATGAATGGTGGCTAAGGGAAAACATTCCAACTGTCTACAAGAAGTTAGTGCTAGATTGGAGAGACCTTAAGATATGAATGCATAAAGAATTTGTAAATAAGTAACAATTTGTATAACTCAAAGCCCAAACAAATTTCTACAAGCATTCTTGTAATCTCTTTAGACACCAACTTTAGGTAAGTCTTCTAATTTTGTGAAATCTAAAGAGCCAACATGCTATATATGACAAAAGAGAGGACCTTTTGCAGCAAATTGCCCATTTAAGAAAGTATTAAAAGAAACTTTACTAAATGTGAAAATTAGTTTATCTAAACAAGTGATAGTTTGTCTCATTCTCATATTTTTATTTCCAAGTCTAGACTTATACACTTATCTTTGCCAAAGAGCATCGATCCAGCATGAATACAAAGAGAAGGGCATGCCATTAAAGGTGAAGAAAAACAAAGTGTATATCAGACTTTTCCAAATAAGAATAAGACAGTACAAGAGGAACAAAGGCATTGCCATCACCAGCAAGGACAGCAATAGCCATCACAAGTAAAGAGACAGCCACAACCGTGGAGTTCAAGCAGTTAAAGAGCATAGCATGCTACAACTATCTACTTCCATCACTATGAGTTTAAATATTTCAAGACCTTTATCTAATGTTTTTAACCATATATAATGCACATTCTATATTCTTTGAAAGTTGATACATTTATAATAACAAGGAGTTCAAATCACAAGAAACATTACAGAAGAGATTAAAACTAACCCAACTGCTGTCATACAAGCAACACTTCAGTCAAGAGCTAGTTGTTGTTCAAGTCTCAGTAGAAAGCAAGGCTAAACTCAGACCTAAAATAGAAACTCTTGATTGACACGTCACCAGACTATCATATTTAAGAGTCTAATATTCTAAGAAAGATGACAGACTCATATAGAAGCTCCTAGACCAACCATTGCATCACTTTACAAATTTGGGCAGCAAGAATGATACAAACTTAGAGGCTGGAGCTGAAGTTAGCTCTAAGAACAAGATCAGGAACTAAAGACTTAACTGTAAGCTTCAATCCAGCGGTGGAGACACTGATCACTACTCAACGCTTAGAAGATGTCACTACTCAGGTCAACCAGCTCAGCATCTTTAAAGAAGCAACCATGGTGAAAGCAAGCTTAGAAGAGCAAGGCATTCTCAACGTGCAAGAAGAATGTTCAACCATCATCAACGCTCCTCACATAAAAGCATAGATTATACACATAGATGGCCAATGATTCATGCCAGCAAATGAATTTCCTTATTAAGCATTACGCTACTTACGTGAAAGCTTCTAAACAACCTAAACCGAGGTAAGTCTGAGTTCTTATTTCAATATTGTTTATTCAACTAATAAAACTCTTTCCTTGTTTGCTATGTTTCAGCTTTATTTCATTTAAACTTTAGTATAAGGCATGTTAGCCATTTTTATTTACATTTTCGTTTTAAGGCATTGTTAACCAACTAGTTTAACCTAAGATGTTGTAATCTGTTTCAAGTCCCCTAGAAGGACAAAGCTGTTCGGACTATTTATAAATTCCCCTCACAGCCGTGTATCATTGACCCTAAATCAATAAAGCAGCAACCTTTTCTCTAAGAACAAAACCTCTAGTTCTCTACATTTATGAGCGATTCATTGCTTGAGAGTTCTTGTCTTAGCAAGGTTTCTCATCATAAAACCTTGTGGTGACTTCGTTTCATCCATCTACCATCCGTATACCATCTCTTGATCATTCAAGGCGATTTGAATAGCCCCTTGTTTGGTTCCACATTCGATCCCCATCACTCCATCAACGATCACTTAACTAAAACCGAGAGAGTTGAACAACCATCGATTCATGTTCCATCAGCCATCAAAGATCCCCCACTTGAATCATGTTTCATCTGGTATCAGAGCCGAAAGGCTCCTAAACAGGTGTACTCTATCCTTTTGCATATCATTCCTTATCATTGCAGCTTTTAGATTCATTCATTCATCCATTCAAAAATATATAAAAAAGTTTTCATTTGTTTTATTGTTTTGATTCATCTTTAAAAACACAAAAAAATCCCAAAATAATTTTTGTCTTCCTTGTATAATTCGTGATTTAAGTATTTTACAAAAAACTTTTTTTGTTAAGTTGCATTATTTCATATTCGGTTTTAACTACTCTTTCCATAATAGGCATATATCGAGTATTGCATTGCCTTTTATGTTGCTAGTCGCATCTTGCTAGTATTTTCAAACCGTGTGGTTACATTATTTGTGTAGGACGGTCTTAGATAATCTCACAAAGAGAGTAGATCTAGAGTTTTCAAACCAAGCTTGGACTTTTGAGACCCTTGAACATGAATCTCAATCCTAGACCCTTTTTCTTAGTATTCTTACATCTCTGTTAATCATTCGCTTGTTATTTGTTGCATCATGGTCATTAGTTTCGTTGCATTTGAACTTTTAGATGAGATCGATCGTTGTTGCTCGATCTAGTGGTCGATCTTGTGGTCGATCCACTAGTCGATTTTTATAAATTCATAGCTTTGCATTTTAATCTTTCTGTTTGTTTGTCGTGGTAGTTCACTCGTTCCTGGTAATTTTAAAATAGTTTTGCCTTGAATTTAGTCGTTGCATCTAGTTTTTAGGATTTTCACAAAACCGTTCATCATTTGCCTAGCTTTACTCGATCTTTGCATTCTCATTGCACTTTCTAGCTCCTAGGTTGGATTAATTTCTCTTGCATGCTATACTACGACTGTGTGCTGCTTGAGTTTTGATAACCTCCTGTTGCATTGCATCACTCCCTTTTGACGTTTCTAAAAAGTGGTTATCAAATGGCGCCGTTGCCATCTTAGGAGTGTTCAGAAAGCATTGAGATTTGGGGTTTAGTAAAGGCTAGGCTTTTCTTTTTCTTTTGGTTACTAATTTCTCTACTCTCAAACTTGTGTTTCTCAGGTACATGAATCTTCGTTCAAGGGGAGACAACAGTGTACTTCAACCCTTGGATAACATTCATCAACTTGGTCATTCACGACAAAGACGCGTACGAGAGCAAGCTAGAGCTTTTGAGGAGATTGTTCTGCAAGGTTCAGTGGATTTTGAAGCGATGGCTGAGCACGAGCATCCATAGGGACCTCCTCCAGCTCACGGAGCAGTGGGAAGGGGTAATGGAAACTCCCAACACGCGGCTAGACCCCCAAGGATCATAGGAGCGGGAGATGCTCCCAATACCCATCACAATAGGTTTGGGATCACTCCTCCTCCTGTACAGAACAACAACTTCGAGATTAAGCCAGGTTTCATCTCAATGGTGCAAAACAATAAGTTTCACGGGCTAGCAATGGAAGATCCCTTGGAGCACCTTGATAACTTCGAGCAAGTATGTGGGATGACCAAGATAAATGGCATATCCAAAGATGCTTTCAAGCTGCGTCTCTTTCCATTTTCTCTTGGAGACAAGGCTAGACATTGGGAGAAGACACGTCCACAAGGCACCATTACATCTTGGGCTGTGTGTAAGAAGGCTTTCCTCTCAAAGTTTTTCTCTAGCACCAGAACAGCAAGGCTGAGAAGCGAGATCAGCGGCTTCACTCAAAGGAACAATGAGACTTTCAATGAAGCCATGGAGCGGTTCAACGAGTACACTATCCAGTGTCCTCACCATGGCTTCAGCGAAGAGACTCTTCTAAGCACTATCTACCGCGGAGCTTCACCCAAGATTCGCTTGTTGCTTGACACGGCTAGTAAGGGAAACTTCCTTGGTCAAGAGGTAGAAGAAGGCATGGAGCTGATTGAGAACTTGGCATTGAGTGACGGCAACTACGCTGAAGATTACGACCGTGCACCGAGAGGTTCTGAGCTAGAGTCTCACAAGAAAGAGCTTAAGTCATTACATGAGAAGATTGATAAGCTGGTGTTGGCTAATCAGAAGCATGTTCACTTTGTTGGTGAATCGGATGAAACCATAGAGGAGCTTGAGTTGAGTCAAGAAGAAGCCAACTGGGTGGCGGGTCAAAAAAACTACAAACCTCAAAGGTATTCACAAGGCTACAACCAGAACAACAATCTCTCATACCATAGCACCAACATCGTGAACCCTAAGGATCAAGTGTACCCTGCTCAGCAAGAAAAGCCTTTCGTACCATACAACAAAGGTTTTCAGCTGAGTGGTGGCTTCCAAGGGCAAGGGCAGAACAACTTCCAAGGCCAACAGCAAGGAAACAAGGGTTATACGCCAATGTACCCACTGGGCTTTGTACCTCAACAACAACCGATGCAACAACAACAAGTTGATCCTGTCCAAGCTATGTTTCAACAATTGATCCAAGTGCAAGCATCTACAAATCAGAAGTTTGCCGAGATGAACACTCGTTTAGACTCGTCTCTCACGGATTTCTCTACTCAGATTACAAACTTGAATAACAAGATCAAGCAGCTAGAGAAGGGAAAGGCGAGTACAAGCGGTCGGAATAGCTTACCGGGCAAGTGTGAGCAGAATCCCAAGGAATACGCCAATGCTATTACGCTAAGGAGTGGGAAAGAGCTTGCACCTACGGTCACTCCAAAAATCAACGAGGACGTTGTAATTCAAGAGGGGGAGGGTAAGGTTTCAGCCGATGATGAGATAAACTTTGACAATGTTTGGATTCAAGGACCAAGGAGAGGTGAGAAAGCGGTTGTTGAGAAGAAAGCGGAGCAAACTACTAAGGAGAAGGATGCTTATGTACCGCCACTGTATGTACCAAAGCTACCGTTTCCTGGCCGTTTCAAGAAGCAACTCATAGAGAAGCATAGAGTCTTGTTTGAGAAGAACCTTAAGGACGTAGAGATCAAGCTACCTCTCGTGGACTGCCTTGCAATGATGCCTAAATGCGCCAAATTCTTCAAATATACGCTCGTGAAGAAGAATAAGGAAAGCAAGGAAGTGCTTGTTCTTAGTGAGGAGTGTAGTGCTGTGATACACAAGGAGATAGTCCCTAAGAAGTTGGGAGACCCTGGAAGCTTTACTATACCTTGCGCTTTAGGTCCTTTGGAGTTCAAGAGTTGCCTTTGTTATCTCGGAGCTAGTATAAATCTGATGCCTCATTCCGTGGCAAAGAAGCTTGGCTTTACCCGTTTCAAGGATTGTAGAATCTCGTTGGTACTAGCTGACAGAAGTGTGAGGTTACCCGTAGGTTTGCTTGAGGACTTGCGAGTGAGAATGAGTGGAGTAAACGTGCCCACAGACTTCGTTGTGTTGGAAATGGACGAAGAGCCTAAGGATCCACTCATTCTCGGTAGACCTATCCTAGCCACCGCCGGAGCCATGATAGACGTCAAGAATGGGAAGATTGCTCTACACTTGGGTAAAGATATAAGGCTGGACTTCGATATCAACGAGGTTCTGAAGAAGCCTACGATAGAAGGGCAAGCTTTCTACATTGAAACGTTGGATGCCTTAGCGGATGAGTTGCTAGAGGAGTTGGCTCAGGAAGATCATTTGAAGCTGGCATTGACTAAGGAGCCAGGAGAGTTCGGTTACGTGGATCGGAGGACTCAGGAATACGTCAACTTGCTTGATTCAAGGAAGGTTGTGCTAGAAGATGAAGGCGTTTGCCTAGAGATCTACTCCGTGATCGATGACATTACTCGATCCAGGGGTCAAATTGACATGACAATCGAGAGCACAACTCGATCCGGTGCAGCAATCGACAGTCAGATCGAGGAGGGTGATCGATCCAGGAAAACAATCGAGTCCAAGATCGAGAGAGGCCTTCCGATCAGTTTGGGGTCTAATCCGGAGATCGACTCAGCATCTCGATCTCGCACTCGATCCACATTTAATCGAGTGAGTGAATCGAGCGAAACTGCTCGATCTAGACGACATCGAGAGCAAGATCGACTGGAAAACTCGATTTCAGAAGGGATAGAGGTTGGTGAAAGCAGCCTCAAGGGCCATTGGGTACTCTCTAAGTGACATCAAGGGGGAAAACAGCAGCAACAGCCACGAGGATGATTGGAGCGAGCTGCTAGCCCCAAAGGTGGACCTTAAGGAGCTCCCAAAAGGGCTAAGGTATGCTTTCCTAGGGCTTAACGAACCCTATCTTGTGATTGTGAATGAAAACTTAAGTGATGATGAGTTGCACTTGCTCTTAACTGAGTTGAGAAAGTATAGGAAGGCCATTGGGTACTCTCTAAGTGACATCAAGGGCCTTTCACCGATGCTTTGCACTCATAGGATTCACTTGGATAATGAGAACGCCTCTTCTATAGAACATCAAAGGCGTTTGAATCCTTATTTGAAAGAGGTTGTTAAGAAAGAGATTCTTAAGCTGCTAGAAGCTGACGTGATCTATCCCATAAGTGACGGCACGTGGGTTTCTCCCGTACATGTGGTGCCTAAGAAGGGAGGGATCAAGGTTATTAAGAATGACAAAGATGAGCTTATACCTACTAGGACTATTACTGGACATCGTATGTGTATTGATTATAGGAAGCTTAATCTTGCTACTAGAAAGGATCATTTTCCCTTGCCTTTTATTGATCAAATGCTTGAAAGACTTGCTAATCACCCCTACTATTGCTTTCTTGACGAATATAGTTGATTTTTCCAAATACCAATCCATCCAAATGATCAGGAGAAGACAACCTTTACATGCCCTTATGGCACCTTCGCATATCGAAGGATGCCATTCGGGTTGTGTAACGCACCGGCTACGTTTCAGCGGTGTATGATGTCGATCTTCTCCGATCTAATGGAAGAGATGGTAGAGGTGTTTATGGATGACTTCTTGGTCTATGGTACGTCCTTTTCTGCGTGTTTGTTGAATCTTTGCAAGGTACTAAAGCGTTGTGAGGAAACAAACTTGGTGCTTAATTGGGAAAAATGCCACTTCATGGTGAAGGAAGGGATCGTGCTTGGCCATAAGATATCAGAGAAGGGTATTGAGGTTGACAAGGCTAAGGTTGAAGTGATGATGAGTCTTGAGCCGCCGGTTAACGTCAAAGGAGTGAGAAGTTTCTTGGGACACGCCAGCTTTTACAGGCGTTTCATCAAGGATTTTTCTAAGATTGCATGCCCTCTTACACGGCTGTTGTGCAAGGAAGCTGATTTCGTCTTTGATGAGGAGTGTTTACAAGCTTTCGTGACCATCAAGGAGGTTCTAGTATCCGTGCATATAGTGCAAGCACCGGACTGGACTCTACCTTTCGATATTATGTGTGATGCTAGTGACTACGCCGTGGGAGCCGTTCTAGGTCAAAGGAAAGATAAGAAGCTGCATGTGATTTACTATGCTTCAAGAACCTTGGATGACACGCAAACAAGGTACACCACCATGGAGAAGGAGCTATTGGCAGTAGTGTTTGCCTCTGAGAAGTTCCGGTCATACCTCGTGGGTTCCAAGGCCATTGTCTACACAGATCACGTGGCTTTGCGCTACATTTATTTCAAGGACACTAAGTAGAGGATTTTGAGATGGATTCTTCTTCTTCAGGAGTTTGACATGGAGATCAAAGACAAGAAAGGGATAGAGAACCGCGATGCTGACCATCTCTCTCGATTAAGAATCAATGAGTCTCTTCCTTTAGATGATTCTCTCCCTGAAGAACAACTCATGACAATCACTATTGCTGTTTGTGGGAACCTAGAAGGGCGGTTTGAGGAAGTTCTGAGCTTCAAAGAGGAGGATCTCCCGTGGTACGCGGACATTGTGAACTACTTGGCATGTGCGGAAGAACCTTCGCATCTTGACAACTACCATAGGAAGAAGTTCATGAGGGACGTGAACCAATACTATTGGGATGAGCCCTATTTATACAAGAGAGGTGTTGATAGCCTGTACAGAAGATGCGTGACAAAGGAGGACGCAAGAGATATCATCTTTTATTGCCACGGTTCTTTGTATGGCGGGCACTTTGCTTCATTCAAAACCGCCACTAAGGTCTTACAAGCCGGCTTCTGGTGGCCGTCAATCTTCAAAGACACCCATGAGTTCGTGATGAGTTGCGAGGCTTGTCAAAGAGCAGGGAATATCACTAAGAGGAATGAGATGCCTCCCATATTTGAGGTAGACGTCTTTGACGCGTTGGGCATAGACTTCATGGGGGCCGTTCCCTTCATCATACGGCAATAAATTTATACTAGTAGCTGTTGATTACGTCTCTAAATGGGTTGAGGGCATTGCTTCCCCAACAAACGACTCTAAGGTGGTGATCAAGCTCTTTAAGAACATTATCTTCCCGAGGTTTGCGGTGCCTAAGGTGGTGATAAGCGACGGAGGAAGCCATTTCATCAACAAGTTGTTTGAGAATCTTCTAAGGAAGTATGGCGTGAAGCATAAGGTAGCGACACCTTACCATCCTCAAACGAGTGGCCAAGTGGAGGTTTCTAACCGGCAGATAAAGGCGATACTTGAGAAAACAGTTGGGACAACTCGGAAGGATTGGGCGGTGAAGTTAGATGACGCTTTATGGGCTTACCGGACTGCTTTCAAAACGCCCATTGGTACTACTCCTTTCACCTTACTCTACGGCAAAGGATGTCACCTCCCAGTTGAGTTGGAACATAAGGCGTTGGGGGCTGTGAAGCAGCTGAATTTTGATCTGAAGATGGCTCAGGAGAAGCGGTTGATTCAATTGCACGAGCTTGATGAGCTAAGGCTGGATGCTTACGAAAGCGCTAGGATCTACAAGGAGCGTACCAAGGCTGCTCATGACAAGAAGTTGGTACCTAAGAAGCTTAAGGAAGGGAGTTTGGTGCTGCTTTACAATTAAAGGCTCAAGCTCTTTCCAGGAAAGCTAAAGTTACGGTGGAGCAGTCCGTATGAAATCAAGGAAGTATTACCTTAGGGAGCTGTCACGTTGGTCGGCAAGAGTGGGAATGCATTCACAGTAAACGGACACAGAGTTAAGCCATACATGGCGAGTGCATTTGACAAGGAGAGCACCTCAATGCTTCTCCAAGACCCACCATCTGCCTAAACCAACTAAAGTCTAGTTAAAGACGTTAAAGAAAGTGCATTTGGGAGACATTCCCATGTTTATCCTGTGTATGTACTTACTTTATTTCTCTTTCAGTTTTATGTTTTTATCTTCTAAGTGTGCAGGAACAGGGATAAGAAATCGCAGGTTATGTTCTTAGATCCGAGGGGAGGCAGAAGGGGCGAAGTTTGTCACGGATGGATTGCCCAACCTTTTCCGAAGTGACAATCGACTTCCTTGCCACCTTGGAGTTTGCGTACGAGAATCCTAGCGTCCCAATTCCTTCTCAAGGCGCCTCTCCTTCAAGATAAAACGCCAAGCCTTCAGTCTCTCAATCCCCGAGCTTTGCCAAGCTTATGGCCTCGATGCAGCTGCTACGAAAGTTGAGTTCCCCTCCTTCACTCAAGCAAACAATTTTTGGGACCTCATCGCCAATGAAGACTACAAGGCGAATACCGCAAAGATCAAGAGAGTGAGGAACACGGTCGATCCGTAGCCCCCACGGTGACCAAGACGGAGCTTTGCTTTTTTTTCCAAGGCCTTAAGCATCTTCTTTGTGATCCGGATGAGAACGAGGAGCCGTTGGAAGACCAGCTCTGAGATGACGTGAACTACGGATGCATCCTTGCTGCTTCGCTGGTCAAATACAAGGCGTATGCCTTGAGATGCAAGGCAAGCTCGTCACTCATTGGCGATTTCCTCACACCCTTGTTCGTGCAAGCCGGCGTGCCTCTTCAGAACTTCACTCCCGTTCCGGATAGAGCCTTCATGGACGAGACATATCTAAGGAACACCGATAGCTTGGGACGCACGCCAGCCGAGGGCTTCTTTGAATACTTGTTCATTTATGAGGAGAATGAGAAGAGGGCGTGTATCCTGCCAAACCAAACCGAGACCGAGCTGTTGGGCATTGGGAACATAGAGTTTCTCCCAAGCGTAGAGGAGTTCTTTGCTCCTCTAGGAGCCGCGACAACTATTAGCAAGCTACTCGCCCTAGATCGGAGTCTCCAGCCACGAATGATGAGATGCCCGAAGCCTTTGTCTTCCCTAAGCTTGACTTTGAGCCGCAGACCAAGACAGAAAAGTTCTTTGCTTCTGTTGTGGAGATGCAAAGAAAGATCAACAAGTGGCAGAGCAAAGTCATCAAGAAGCTTGCCAAGAAGGTCAAGGCGCTTCAAAGGGGTTCACCAAAGCAGGCTGCGAGTGAGGAGGTCCAACAACCCGAGAAGAGGAGACTTCCAACCGGTGGAGTCGTCATCCGTGAGACTCAAGGCAGCAACATTCAGCCGGCGCGTCTCTCTCTCCAAGAGCCAGCCTCCAAAGACAAAGCCATAGTATCTAGCTCGTCTGGAACATCCTCAAGTTCCAGCCGAGACTATACCTGAGGTACCAACAACCTTCCATTGTACATACCGTTTATGTTTTCTTGATTTTTGCTTCATGTTTTGGGCTCTCTCGAATTTGTTTGCCACCGGAACGGTGTCATTCAAGTTTGGGGGGGGGGTATGTGTGTTGTTTGACATGTTTATTTTGCTCTTATTTTATCTTTGCATCCCTTGAGTCTTGCATACATCTAAGGCATAGAAAAGAAAAGGAAAAAATTGGTAAAAATTTTAAAATATTTTTAAAAAAAAATCCATGTAGTTGCATTCACATTGTTAAGCATTTTAGGATTGAGTCTAGAATTTTTTCAGCATCTAGGTTGTTTACATTTGCATAAGGGGTTAAAGTTTTCTTAAAAAGGTGTTTTAAACTCATGAATTGTTTCAATGCCCTAGTTATTAGTTCTCTAATGTTTTGCTCACACTTTGAAAGTAAGTCCTTACCATGCTTGGATCACTTGTTTTAATTTTCGTGACTTGAATTGAACATTCATGATTTGAAACTTGTCCTAATAAGTGAGAACCCTAATTTGAATTTTTAAATATCATTCTTTTGCACTTGAAAATCAACACATGGATCTTAAAAATATTTAGGCTCTCTTCCTCCTTTTACCACTCTTTGTGAGCCTAAGTAGAACTCCCACCATCACCCTTACCTTTCTTTCAAGCCAAGCTTTCTTGTGTGACATCATTGTGAGGCCTCTTTTCGGTTTGAACTTAGCATAACGTGTTACGTTTAGGCGACATGATTAGGTTCTCATTTGATTGCTAGCTTTGCATTTTGAAGCTAGATGTAGGCTTAGGATAAGTTTGGGGGTTTGATGGGATTGCTTTCATGATTATATGCTTTCGGTTTCAAAAGAGTTTGGTAATTGAAGTGAATAAAAGGTTTTAAGTGAAAGGTTTTGCTTTAAAAATGTATAATGCTCTAAATATTTCAGAAGATAGCTCTCTCAAGTAAAATAAAAAAAAGAAAGAGAAAAGAGACTAAGTGCCAAAATAAAAAGAAAAGAAAAAGAAAGAAAAAAAAAATGATAAGAGAGCTATCAATAAGAAAAATTAAGGAGCTAAAATATTTTCAAGCCTTTTCACTAACCTAAAGAGTAAAAATGTTTTCTGTTTTTATTTTGGGATTGAGCTTAATAAGGGTAGTCTCTAGGATGGTGAGTGAGGTAAAAGGAAAAGAAAATGAGAGGGGTTTTAGGATTATTATTAGTGTACAAGGGTAGATGATAATCTAATCATGTATGCATCAATTGCCTTTACCTTTAGCATTATGCATAAAGTTCATACCATTCGTGAGAGAAACCCATTGCATTATGAAACCCTTTTTAAAATGACATCATTCTATGCTCATAGCCTTCACCCTTAGCCAAATGTGTTTTGCTTTAAAGTGCATAAGCTTGATTCACGGTTCGATCGTTAATGAATGTTAAAGGATGAGTTTCTTTGATTGTTTGGAATAGGAGAGTCATGATTTGAAATTCATTGTGTGATGAGTATGGCTAAGGTTCTTTGGAGTATGAGTGTTCGCATTTCCTTTTAGAACTAGTAACTGAGACGTTGAGATTGATTCATTTGAAAGAAACCTTTGCAAGAAGCTTAAACCCCTGTTTGTTTTAAAACCTCTATCCCTTCTTGAGGGCAAGCAAAAGGCAAGTTTTGGGGAGTTGATATTGCTGCATATTTCATGTATTTTGCATACATATAAGTTAGTTTCTCAAGCATTTACATTGCACTTTAGGCTAGTTTGCATCACTTTAGGTCCTAGAGTATTCTTGCATCAGCATATGCATGTTCTTGTATTTTGCATCGCATTCAGGTTGTTTTCGGCTACTTTTGGATCTTGGAAGATTTGTGGACATGCTGAGACTCGTGAGGAGGTTTGTGGGAACTTGGAGAATTCAGGAATGCTTGCTAACGACCAGAGATCGAGAAGCAGATCGAGCATGGCCGGTCGATCTAGGTGAGATCGACCAGAAGATCGAGTAGTCCATCCGATCCAAGGAAACTGATCGAGACGGAGATCGAGTGAAGCGATCGATCAAGGAGTATGGACGTAAACGACGCCATGCAGAGCGAGAGCCGGATCGAGTCCACCACTCGATCCTCCAAAGATTGACTCCAAGATCGGACGAAGCACTCGATCCACCAAAGAAGATCAAGACATAGATCGAGCTGAAGTCACGATGTCCGAAGACGGTCGAGCGAGATGCTCGATCCAGCGAGATGCTCGATCTCGAAGTCGATCTCAGTGCACTTTAACCATTTTTGGCCGCTAGCGAGGGGGGGGGGGGACCATCGAGCTGTTTGGCCTATTTCGGGAAGGCGGCGATCTTGCTTTTCCAGAGACGCTTTCACTTTATCTTTTTACAATTTTTCTCTGTGTTCGAAGGTGATTTCGCCATTGTTAGACTTGGAAGCTTTGTTCTTGAATATTGAATCGTTTTAAGTTTAAATCCATCGTCTTTCATGTTTATTAGTTCATCCTTTATGCTTCGCTCGGTTTACTTTATGTCTAGTGAGTAGTTTCATCGGGTTTTGGGGTTGAGAGGATTCCAAGGGGTCGAAAAGGTTTTCAAGTTTGGTGTTTTCTTGTTCTTCATGGCTTTCCCTTCTAGGATGTCGAGTTCTTAAGGCTTAGGGACTCTCACGCCAAGATCGTTATGATCAAAGGGACCTCTTACCTTGACAGGATCCAGAGTTCTCTGAAAATTGCATCCTAGAGGCTAGTATACCTTTCCCAAACGCCATGGTAGTTTAGGGGACTAGTTAGGCCGTGTGTTTGAAACCGGAGTTTTATGCCCTTCAATCTCTTTTTCCGCCAAACGCCATGGGTTTGGAGGAGAGAATGAAGGAGTGATCCATACCACACGCCATGGATGGATCTTGTTTGGTTTTCAAGGCTTAGAGAACCTCAAAAAGTGAGTAGATCTAAAGTTTTCAAACTAAGCTTGAACCTTTGAAACCCTTGAACATGAATCTCAACCCTGGACCCTCTTTCTTAGTATTCTTACATCTCTGTTAATCATTCGCTTGCTATCTGTTCGCATCCTGGTCATTAGATTCGTTTTCGTTGAACTTTTAAACGAGATCGATCGTTGTTGCTCGATCTAGTGGTCGATCCACTAGTCGATTTTTATAAATTCATAGCTATGCATTTTAATCAATCTGTTTGTTCCTCGTGGTAGTTCACTTGTTTCTAGTATTTTTAAAATAGTCTTGATTTGCATTTGACCATTGCAACTAGTTTTTAGGATTTTCACAAAACCGTTCATCATTTGCTTAGCTTTGCATCATCCTTGCATTCTCATTGAACTTTCTAGCTCCTCGGTGTGGATTGACACTCACTTGCATACTATACTACATCTTAGTGTTGCATTGGAGCTTTGATACAACATTGCACTGCAAGAAACCTGTTATCACTTTCCTTTTTCTTCTTTGCAAGCGTGTCCTTGAAAATTTTTGCGCATTTAGGCATCATGGCAAGGCAGTCCACGAGAGGTAGCTTGATCTCTACGTCCCATAGATGCTTCACAAACAAGAGCATATGCTTCTCTATAAGCTGTTTCTTGAAGCGACCAGGAAAAGGAAGCTTAGGAACATAAGGCGGAGGTATGTACTCATTCTTCTTCTCGGTGGCTTTCTCCACTTGCTTCTTTACAGCTGCTTCTTTTCCCTTTGTTGGCCTCTCTATCCACACGTTGTGGAAGTTGATCTCATCATCAGCCGACGGCTTATCCTCCCCCTCTTGAATCGCAATGTCCTCATTGTCTTTAGGCGCAACCCTTGGTGGAAGCTCTTTCCCACATCTTAGTGTGATAGTATTGGCGTATTACTTTGACAGCTTATACTTGCTTTACCCTTCTCTAGCTGCTTGTTCTTGTTGTTTAGAGTTGTTATCTGAGTAGAGACATCAGTGAGAGAGGAGTCTAAACGATTGTTCATCTCGGCAAACTTCTGGTTTGTTGAAGCTTGCCCTTGAAGCAACTGTTGAAAAATGGCTTGTACAGGATCAACTTGTTGCGGTTGCATCTGTTGTTGAGGAACAAATCCTGGAGGGTACATGGGAGTATAAGGTTTGTTCCCTTGCTGCTGTTGCTGTCCCTGAAAGTTACCTTGCCGCTGACCTTGAAAACCACCACTCGGCTGAAAACCTTTGTTGTAGGGCACAAATGGCTTTGTTTGCTGTGCAGGGTAGAGTTGATCTTTAGGGTTCTCCACATTTGTGCTTCTATAGGAGATATTGTTGTTCTGCTGGTAGCTTTGTGAATACCCTTGAGGTTTGTAGTTGTTCTGACCCGCCACCCAATTGGCTTCTTCTTGACTCAACTCAAGCTACCCTAAGGTCTCATCCGCTTCACCAACGAAGGGAACATGCTTCTGGTTAGCCAGCACCAGCTTGTCAATCTTCTCATGCAAGGACTTAAGCTCTTTCTTGTGAGACTCTAGCTCAGAACCCCTCGGTGCACGGTCGTAGTCTTCAGCGTAGTTGCCGTCACTCAATGCCAAGTTCTCTATCAGCTACATACCATCTTCCACTTCTTGACCAAGGAAATTTCCCTTACTAGCCGTGTCAAGTAGCAAGCGGATTTTTGGTGAAGCTCTGCGGTATATTGTGCTTAGTAGAGTCTCTTCACTGAAGCCGTGGTGAGGACACTGAATGGTGTAGTCTTTGAACCGCTCCATGGCTTCATTGAACGTCTCATTGTTCCTTTGAGTGAAGCCGCTGATCTCACTTCTCAACCTTGCTGTTCTTGTGCTAGAGAAGAACTTTGAGAGGAACGCCTTTTTACACTCAACCCAAGAGGTCAAGGTGCCTTGTGGAAGGGTCTTCTCCCAATGTCTAGCTTTGTCTCCAAGAGAAAATGGAAAGAGACGCAGCTTGAAAGCATCTTCGGATATGCCATAAATCTTGATCATCCCACACCCTTGCTCAAAGTTGTCAAGATTCTCCAAGGGGTTTTCCATTGCTAACCCATGGAACTTGTTGTTTTGCACCATTGAGATGAAACCTGGCTTAATCTCGAAGTTGTTGTTTTGCACTGGAGGAGTAGTGATCCCAAACCTATTATGGTGAGTGTTAGGAGCATCTCCCGCTCCAATGATCCGTGGGGGTCTAGCCGCGTGGTGGAGGTTTCCATTACCCCTTTCCACTGCTCCGTGAGCTGGAGGAGGTCCCTCTCGATATTCGTGCTCAGCCATTGCCTCAAAATCCACTGAACCTCGCTGAACAATCTCCTCAAAAGCTCTAGCTTGCTCTCTAATTCTTCTTGATCTTGCGTGTCCAAGCTGGTGAATATTGTCCAAGGGCGTGAGTAAGTTGTTGTCACCCCTGGAGCGTAGATTCATGTACCTGAAAGACACAAGTTTGAGAGTAGAGAAATCAGTAACCAACTTAAAGTAAAGGCTTAGTCTTTACCAAACCCCAAATCTTAATGCTTTCTATCCCCTACGATGGCAACGGCGCCATTTGATAACATATTTTCTATGATGCAACGATGATGTCAAGATGCAACAGAGAGGTTATCATAACTCTAATGCACACAGAGATGTAGTATAGTGAGCAAGAGAGGAATCATTCCACACCTAGGGGTAGCAAGATCACTAAGAATGCAAAGGAATGAGCAAATCTAAGCAGAATATGAAAATGATTGGTAAAATCCCTAAAAACTAAATGCTAGTGTCAAATGCAAAGCAAAACAATTTTAAAATCCCTGGAAGAGGGTTAACTACCACGAGAAACAAGCGGAATATTTAAAATCCAGAGCTACTAATTATAAAAAATCGACTAGTGGATCGACCACAGGATCGACCACTAGATTGAGCAACAACGATCGATCTCGTCTAAACAACCTACAATGATGAAACGATGCAGAATGCGATTGACACGAACACAACTTTATGATGATGAAATGATATTAAACGATTTAAGATACTAAGAAAGAGGGTCTAGGGTTGAGAGTCACGTTCGTAAGTCTCAAAGGTCGAAGCATAGTTTGAAAACATTAGATCTACTCTCTTTGAGAGGTTCTCTAGGCCTTGAAAACAAAACAAGATCCTTCCATGGCTTGTGGTATAGATCATTCCTTCATTCTCTTCTCCAAACCCATGGCTTTTGGTGGAAAAAGAGATTGAAGGGCATAAAACTTAGATTTCTAGCAAACGGCCTAACTAATCCCCTAAATAACCATGGCGTGTGGGAAAGGAAGGATTAGCCTCTAGGATTCGATTTTCCAGGACATTTGGATCCTGACAAGGTAAGACATCCCTCGGATCATAGAGATCTTGGTGTGAGAGTCTCTAAGCTTTAAGCACTCGAAATCCTAAAAGAGAAGGCGATGAAGAACGAGAAAATACAAAGCTTTAACCTTTTCAACCTTTTCGAATCGCCCCAACACCAAAACCCAATAAGACTACTCGCGATTCATAAAGAAAACCGATGAAAGCATAAAAGACGATCTATTAAGCATAATTAACAAGGATTAAAGCAAGATGTTCAATATTCAAAAGTTAAAATGCAAGAATAGCTCGAAAGTCTACAATGGCGGATTCTCCTAAAAACGAGAGAGAAAAAAAAAGGTAGAAGACATAAAATAGGGATACTGAAAGGGATTGTTGCCTTTGGCCAAAAATGGCCAAACCGTAAATGGTCCCCTCTTCGCTACGGTCCAAAGCCAGCTGGATGGATAAGGTAGGTTTGGGATCGAGCACAAAGCTCGATCTGGCACTCGATCTTGTCTTAGATCGGATGGCTCTTAGTTGATCTCTGAGTCGATCTTGTGCTGATCTGGTTGGAAGCTCGATCCGGTCTTCGATCTGCATGGCGTCATTTACGTCAGTACTTCAGATCAATCTCCACACTCGATCTTGGTCTCGATCCATCTGCTTGCATCGACTTGATTACTCGATCTTCTGGTCGATCTCGTCTGGATCGACCTGCCTTGCTCGATCAGCTACTCGATCCCGGGTCCTAAGCATGCAATCCTGATTTCTCCAAGTATCCATGAACTTCCTCACGAGCCTTAGCACGTCCACGAATCTTCCATATCTCCAAAGTAGCCGAAAACAACCTGAATGCGATGCAAAATGCAAGAAACATGCAAATGCTGGTGCAAAAGTACTCTAGGACCTAAAGTGATGCAAACTAGCCTAAAGTGCAATGTAAATGCATGAGAAACTATCCTAATTGTATGCAAAACACATGAAATATGCAGCAATATCAACAGTTGATCGATGTCAGCCAGAAAACACCTGTTCTTTGTCCCCTTCAGACTTTTTCAACCCCCAATTTGAACTCCTGTTTATATACACTATAACAAAGCATAAAAGATAAACTAGAAAGCATAATATATACAAAAGGATACCATGGGACTACCTCCCAAGTGTGCTTGTTTAGAGTCACTAAGCTTGACTTTGATTACCTCTTTAGTTGAGGTGGAGAGAACGAGACTTGGAACTCCTTAGTGTCATCTTACTTCTCTTGACCTTGGTGGTGACTCCATTCACCTTGATCTTGGCAAAAGGTGTAATATTCCCCTCTTGCTGAAGCTTGAAGCAAAACTCTCCCTTCTTAGAGACACTTGGTTGCAAAACCACTTCTCCCTTGCTAGTAACCAGCTTAACATCATTCAGATTCTTGTAACCAACCACTTCAAAGACCTCCTTTTCAGTGGTGTCTTCAAACAACTTGACCAAGTAGCAGCCATCAAAACTCTCTCCTTGGTAGCCTTCAAACTCTGTCCAATACTTGCCAAGCTGCTTCAGCTTCTTGATGTCCATTGAGAAGGCTTGTTCATTCTCCAGCTTATTCCCCTTGGAGTCAAACTTTAAAACCTTCTTCTTGGTCAGTTTCAGCTCAATGGTGCATTCCTTGGCATCAAACACTGCTCCAGCCGAGGCCAGGAAGGGTTTTCCTAGAATGATAGCATTCTTTATATGGCCTTCTACATCAAGCACCAGGAAATCAGTGGGGATGGTTACCCCTTCAATCATCATTGGTACATCCTTGAGACTCCCAAGTGGTGTCTTCACTGTCCCATCAGCTATAGTAAGGGACACATTACTCTCCTGAAGTTGAGTGTAGCCAAGAGCTTTAGCAGTAGAGGATGGGAGAAGGTTGATACTTGCTCCAAGGTCACAAAGATAGCTTTTGAAAGTCTGCCCCTTAAGCTCACATGGGAGGGTAAAATATCATGGATCTCTAAGTTTTTTGATAGTGAGCTCCTTAACTTCAGGTGTTCCAGCCTTCACCCTTAGCTTCTCAAGTTCTTCTTGGCCATTCAAACCACTCAATTCCATCTGAGCAGCATAGAGGGTTTCATATTTCTGAACTAGCTGTTCCTTGAACCTTCCTGGAAAAGGGATGGTTGGTTGATAGACATGAAGAGTAGCAGTTTTAGGTTTCTCCTTATCATCAGCACCTTCCACCAAGTAGTCCTTTGTGTTATCAACATCTTCATGTGGCGCCCACCACTCTTCATCATCTGAGTTTTCCCCATAAGTTGGGGTTTGGTCTGTAGTGCCCATAGTTGTTGTAACCACCTTGGTTTTCCAAATAGTTCATCTCCTCAACTTGGCATTGTTCCTGATCATCAAGCTGAACCATGTCTCCCACAAAGTGAACCTCTTTCTTTTCCCTTAGCAACAGGTCTAGCTTCTCATGTAGAGACTTGATTTCTTTCTTGCTAGACTCTAACTCATCCTTTGCACTCCTTGGTGCTCTGTCAAACTCCTCATTGTAGTTTCCATCATACTGAGCCAGGTTCTCTACTAACTCCAAGCCTTCATCCACATCTTTTGACAGGAAGTTCCGATGCAGTGTCGAGAAGCATTCTTATCTTAGGCAGGGCTCCTCTATAGAGACTGGATAGCAAAGAGGCTTGTGAGAAACCATGATGAGGGCATTGCAGTGTGTATCCCTTGAATCTCTCCCAGGCTTCTCCAAACCTTTCATTCTTCCTTTGTGCAAACCCTGAAATCTCATTCCTTATTTTAGCAGTTCTTGAAGTGGAGAAGAACTTTGCCAAAAAGGCTTTCTTGCACTCATCCCATCTAGTGATACTTTCTTGGGACAGGTTCTTCTCCCATTGGTGGGCTTTGTCTCCAAGTGAGAAAGGAAACAACCTGATCTTGAAGCCATCTTCACTCACTCCATTTATCTTTGTTAGTGAGCACAGCCTATCAAAATTATCCAGATGATCTAGAGGGTCTTCAAGTGGTAACCCATGGAATTTGCTGCTCTGAACCACTGAAATCAATCCAGACTTGATTTCAAAGTTGTTGTTTTGGACTGCTGGTGAAATGATGGATGTCCTGTTGTTGTAGGCATTTGGTGCATCACCAGCGCCAATAGGTCTAGCTGCTCTTGGAGCTTGTGCAGCGCCTCTTGGTCTTTGCTCAACCTGTAAGCCTTGAACACCTTGATGTCCTTGTATACCATGAGCGCCTGCAGCTCCTTGAGGACCCTGAATCTGATGTCATCCATGACTTGTTCCTGATTGACACAATATCAGAAATTCATCAAAGTATGGTCTTAATGAAATATTTGATGAACGGACCAAGAAGAAAAGAAGCAAATGGTTTATGTTTATAAAAGAAGATTATGTCCCATAGTTGGCGTCAATTACAAGATAAAGAGTGCTGCATGCTTTTCACACGTTCATGGTCATAAAAGGAAGGAAGAGAATTTGGTGCAATATCACACATCCCCATTATGGACGTTGATCTTCTGGATATTTGGAGAAGCAATCACCTACTAATCACATTATTGTTAATTGATTTAGTTATTATGATGTAAATATTGTATATATTAATTGCATGATTTTGTACAAGCTTATAAAAGCTTTCTTTGTAACTATTTTGTGAATATATACAGATTTTTGGAAATAAAAGAGAATTCTCTCTAAAGCTTATGCTTTCTTTTGTTTATCTAAGTTAGATGGCTTTCTTTTTTTAGTAAACTTTTGATCTATGTCTCTTGTATGTGATTTCTTGAGGCTAGATTTGTGAACTTATCACATGGGCTTTCACACCCTTGAGTGGCGTTCTTCGATCCATCATTCATTAATCCGTTTATCATCTTCAGATCGTACAAATAGAGTTGTACGGCTCTTTGTTTGATCTCCATCTCGGTCCACTTCCTTCCATAGCACATCCATTGATTGCAAGCCGAAAGAGTTGAACAACCAGCAGCCCAATCCCATCACCATATACTGTTACTAGCTTGTAGGTGTGTGTCATCTGGTATCAGAGTTAAAAGCTCCTACCTTCTATCTTTTTGTTTTGTTTTCAATTCAGTTTTTGTTTTATAAAAGGAAAATACAAAATAAAAAAAAATTTTCATTTTCGTTTTTTTTTAGTTTTATAAAATTCTAAAACAAACAAAAAAAAGTTTTAATTTTCGTTTGTTATTTTATTTCATAACACATTAAAAAAGGGGGTTTTCATTTTTGTTCTTTGAGTTTTATAACATTCTAAAAAAAAAGTGGTCTTAATTTTCGTTTTGTTATTTTATTTTATAAAACATTAAAAGAAAAAAAAAGGTTTCTTCCATTTGTTTCTGATTTTGTTATATATATAAATTTACAAAAAAAAAGAATAAAAACTGATTTTTAGTTTTGAGGATAAAACCTTTTGAAGAGGGAGAGAATGACACAATATCAGAAATTCATCAAAGTATGGTCTTGATGAAATATTTGATGAACGGACCAAGAAGAAAAGAAGCAAATGGTTTATGTTTATAAAAGAAGATTCTGTCCCATAGTTGGCGT
This sequence comes from Thlaspi arvense, assembly GCA_911865555.2. Classification (NCBI taxonomy): domain Eukaryota; kingdom Viridiplantae; phylum Streptophyta; class Magnoliopsida; order Brassicales; family Brassicaceae; genus Thlaspi; species Thlaspi arvense. The sequence goes on from OU466860.2 coordinate 23,447,432, forward strand.
CAATTACCAGATAAAGAGTGCTGCATGCTTTTCACACGTTCATGGTCATAAAAGGAAGGAAGAGAATTTGGTGCAATATCACACATCCCCATTATGGACGTTGATCTTCTGGATATTTGGAGAAGCAATCACCTACTAATCACATTATTGTTAATTGATTTAGTTATTATGATTTAAATATTATATATATTAATTGCATGATTTTGTACAAGCTTATAAAAGCTTTCTTTGTAATCATTTTGTGAATATATACAGATTTTTGGAAATAAAAGAGAATTCCCTCTAAAGCTTATGCTTTCTTTTGTTTATCTAAGTTAGATGGATTTCTTTTCTTAGTAAACTTTTGATCTGTGTCTCTTGTATGTGATTTCTTGAGGCTAGATTTGTGAACTTATCACATGGGCTTTCACACCCTCGAGTGGCGTTCTTTGATCCATCATTCATCAATCCGTTTATCATCTTCTGATCTTACAAATAGAGTTGTACGGCTCTTTGTTTGATCCCCATCTCGGTCCACTTCCTTCCATAGCCCATCCATTGATTGCAAGCCGAAAGAGTTTGATGAGGACATGGACCGTATGACCGTACCGGGTCGAGAGGATGACGGTAGCAACGACCAGCAGCTCATACCAGTACGAAGGGAGCTGGACTCGAACACCATACCATCCGTACATGGCTCTCCCATGACGTGTTCTAAGACCAGGAGGTTGAGGGAGGGGTTTAACGAGGCAATACAAACTCTTTTGACCAACATGGACGTGGAGAACATACTTAGCCCCCAACCATTCCCCATTGCACCCGAACTAGACATTACCGAGGACTTTGCCAAGATGAGCCTCAAAGATGACCGTACTAGCATAAACCAAGGTATGAAAGTTTGTTTGACAGGAAATGGCGTTCAGAACATCAACAAACCCACCAAGACTGTACCAAAGCCGCGAGACACACCAAGTACAAGTATAGAAGCCGATAGAGCATCATTGGAGCAAGAAGATGGATCAAGCCCCGAACGTGGAGAACCTCATGAAGACATGTACCAGCTCGACTTCTACACTCACTAATATGAAGAGAACGTTGAGAAACTCGCCCCAACCGCACCAGAACAAGCAATACTCACCAACGTACCAAACAAGCATCAAGCGCGCCAAAACCAGGTATTCTCAATTTATACAATTTGTGCAGGTACTGAGGCTTGCCTCAATGGTTCTTGAGCACCCCAACACGCCAAGGAATCACCAGTTCGAGCCACAAGCGATTAGGCTAAGTTTAGCTATTATTTTCTTTTTAGTTAAGTGAACTTTCCATTTTCATGTATTTTTTGCCTTATGCGTTTTGTAGCTTTTACTTTACATTGTGTTGTCGTTTCTTTACTTTATTTCGGCCTTAGGACTAGCTGACGAGCTGTTTATAAAGCTCCCCTGCAGCGTTGTATGATTTTTACCCTACATTATCAATAAAGACTGAACTTTCTTCCAAAAGCAATAGCCGCCGCTTTGCCTTTGTTCTTGCTTTGTTCTTGTTCGTGTGATTCGTGCAAGACCAAGTGTTGCTGTATCAAGGAGCCCTCCATCCTCTCTGTGGTGCCACATTCCACTTCATTATTCCATTCATTCGATCCCTCAAGAGAGAGCGTCATAGCCAGCTTGACAGATCCCATCTCGGCTCAAGGAGTGACCATCACGCCTTGTTCTATCATTTCACCCCTTTGCCAACACAAGAGAGCGTCATAGCCAGTGTGTTGTCTCCACCAAGCCACCTACTCTGATCACTGTAACACTCTCAACCGAGTATTACATCATCTGGTATCAGAGCCAAAGATTCTATCTTCGGTTTTCTATCCTTTACCTTTCATAGATCCGTTTCTGGTTGCTCTTGTTTTTCATTGTTGTTTGGTTTCTTTGCTTATCCTTATTGAAAAACCCATAAGAATCGTTTACTTGTTTTACTTAGTTTCGAGTATTAAGTTTTTATAAAAAGAAAACCCCAAAAGAATAGATCCGTGTTGCTTGTTTCATTTCCTTGTTTAAGTTGTTAAGTGTTTTCATAAAACCTATAAAACCCATAAAAAGTTTTCCTCTTGTGTTTGCGTGTTGCTAGTTGTCTTTGGTCATATTGCTTGATTATTAGACTAGTTAGTAATCTTTGTTAGTTGTTAATTCATTGGTGCCTTGACAAGTTTGTTAAGTGTTGCAAGGTTAAGTAGTTTTAACAACATGACCGAGGGAGCAAACGGTGCATCAGTTGATCTCGCCCAAGTGCTAGCAGCCATGAGGGAGGACATGAGAAACATGACCCAACAGATGGGTACCATCCGTCAAGAGTTTGGAGCTCGTCTCGAACAGATTGAAACTCAGCCAAGGAGAGCGGCTGTACGAGGCCCCCCCATACCACCAGTAGACCCGGGAGATGAGTTACAAGACACTGATGATGACAACTTTGATCCTCTCATGAGACGAGGGCAAAGGAGACAAGATCCCCTACAAAGAAACCCAAACCGCGAGGTAAATGTTAGAGATACAACCCATGACATCAAACTAACACCTCCTACCTTCGCAGGAAAATCTAATCCTGAGCTATACTTGGATTGGGAGAGGCGTATGGACCACATATTCGAGTGCTATGGATATCCTGAACGTAAGAAAGTAGCCGTAGCAGCTGCTAACCTCACGGAGAATGCACTTGCGTGGTGGGACAGAACCGTAGCCGAAAGGAGAAGGCAACGGTTTGGCCAAGTGTCAACATGGAGCGATATGAAGTATCTGCTCAAACAAAGGTATGTACCTGAGCATTATCATAGGGACTTACAAAAACGTTTTCGTAAGCTTTCTCAGGGAACAAGGAGCGTAGATGAGTACTTTGAGGAGTTTGAGAAGCTGATGAACTCTTTAGAGTTAGAGGAATCGGAGGAAGCCTTAATGGCTCAGTTCTTAGATGGTTTGCAAGAGAGGATTGCAAGGAAGGTGGAGCGGATGCAGTACGCGGGGATGCATGAGTTACTACACTTAGCTGTGCAAGTAGAACAACAAATCAAGCGCAAGAATCCCCACTTCAACCGCAACAAACCTACTCAGCCGTGGGCGTCAAGTAGCTCAAAACCCTTAGATAAGGGAAAGGGTCTAGAGATAGACTCTCGTTTTAAGAGCAAGACTACCGAGGCCCCCAAATTCAACCGACCAGAGCAAGGTAAGTTCCCTAGTACTAATCAAAGGTCTAGAGACATAACATGTTTCAAGTGTCAAGGCAGGGGACACATCTCAAGAGAATGCCCCAACAACCGAGTGATGATTCTCACCCCTAGCGGCGAGTATGAATCACAAGATGAGCTAGAAGAGGACTCGGATGGTGACGAGGGTGACATTCAATATCCTGACCGAGGAGACCTTCTAGTTACAAGGCGGGTGCTTAGCGTGCTAGTTAACCCCGAGGAGAAAGAACAAAGAGAAAACATCTTTCACACAAGATGTACAATCCAAGGAAAGGTATGTAATCTCATCATAGACAGTGGATCATGTACTAATGTAGCTAGCAAGTATATGGTGGACAGGTTAGGTCTTGAGAAGATCAAACATCCACGACCATACAAGCTAAGGTGGTTAAACGATCAAACCGAGCTTAAAATCTCGGAACAAGTCGTTGTGCCATTCAGTGTGGGAAAGTACTTAGACAAGGTTCTATGCGACGTGGTACCGATGCAAGCGGGACACTTACTGCTTGGGAGGCCGTGGCAGTTTGACCGAGCCGTTAGCCACAACGGACGTACCAACCACTATGTCTTCATGCATAAGGACCGTAAGTTCACTCTTGCCCCACTTAGTCCAGCCGAGGTACATGAGTTGCAAAAACACATGTCTAAAGAGGTTGAGGTAAGTAAAGCTAGTCTCTATCTTTCAGCTAAAGACATCTCTAAAACCATGTGTGCCAAGGGCACCATGCTACTAATGTATTTTAAAGAATGTCTAAGCGCAGGATTAGGTGACTTAGAGGTTCCACCAGAAGTACAAGCTGTACTAGACCGGTTCCAAGATGTGTTTCCCAAGGAGATACCACCGGGACTACCCCCTCTCCGGGGTATAGAACACCAAATAGATCTTGTACCAGGGTCAGCCTTACCTAACAAACCGGCTTACAGAATGAACCCCACCGAGACTAAGGAGTTGGAGAATCAAGTAAGAGACCTAATGGAGAAGGGATACATCCGGGAGAGTCTTAGCCCCTGTGCTGTACCGGTGCTACTAGTCCCCAAGAAGGATGGAACATGGAGGATGTGTGTGGACTGCCGAGCCATCAACAACATCACCATCAAGAACCGCCACCCTATACAGCGGTTAGATGACATGTTGGACGAGCTAAGTGGTTCAACAATCTTCTCAAAGGTGGATCTCAGAAGCGGTTATCACCAAGTTAGAATGAAGGAAGGAGATGAGTGGAAAACCGCCTTCAAGACCAAACAAGGGCTGTACGAGTGGTTAGTAATGCCTTTTGGCGTAACCAATGCCCCAAGCACATTCATGAGACTCATGAACCAGGTTCTTAGGTCCTACATAAGCAAATTCGTAGTTGTTTATTTCGATGATATACTTATCTATAGTAAGAACTTAGCTGATCATCTTAAACATCTCGAACTAGTGCTTAAATCACTTCGAAAGGAAGGTCTATATGCCAACCTTAAGAAGTGCACCTTTTGTACTGATCAAATCGTGTTCTTAGGTTTTGTAGTAAGCAAACAGGGAGTACAAGTTGACGAGGAGAAGATAAAGGCAATCAGAGAATGGCCTACACCTTCTACAATCGGTCATGTGAGGAGTTTTCATGGGCTAGCTAGCTTCTACCGCCGATTCGTGAGAGACTTTAGCACCGTAGCTGCACCACTCACTGCCGAGATCAAGAAGAACACACCATTCTCGTGGGGAGCAGCTCAAGAGAACGCATTCAACACCTTAAAGGAGAAACTGACTGAGGCACCGGTTCTAGCCTTACCAGACTTTGACGAGATGTTTGAGGTGGAGTGTGACGCTTCTGGCTTAGGCATAGGAGCTGTGTTACATCAGAGAAAGAAGCCAGTAGCCTTCTTTAGTGAGAAACTCAGTGGAGCTACACTGAACTACCCAACGTACGACAAGGAGCTCTATGCATTGGTAAGAGCTTTAGAGACATGGCAGCATTACTTGTTGTCCAAGGAGTTCATCATCCACACTGACCACGAGACACTCAAGCATTTGAGAGGGCAGACATCACTCAAGAGAAGACACGCTAAGTGGTTGGAGTATATAGAGACGTTTCCGTACGTGATCAAGTATAAGAAGGGCAAAGAGAATGTAGTAGCCGATGCACTATCAAGGAGATTTGCTCTGATATCCACCATGGAGGCTAAGGTACTTGGATTTGAACATATAAAGGAGTTGTACAAGGAGGACCCCGAACTAGGAGAAGCCTACCAGGAGCACGGCAAAGGAGCTTTCACCTCTTTCTATCTACACGATGGGTTCTTATTCAAAGACAAGCGGTTATGCATTCCACAATGATCAATGAGGGACTTGATACTCAAAGAAGCACACGGTGGAGGTCTTATGGGTCACTTTGGAGTTAACAAAACTTTGGCGATGATGACTGATCATTTCTACTGGCCACACCTGAAGAGAGATGTTGAGAAAAATTGTTCTAGATGTGTCACTTGCCACAAAGCAAAGTCCAGGTTACACCCTCACGGCCTTTACTTGCCTTTGCCTATCCCTAACGCACCTTGGGTGGATGTGTCTATGGATTTTGTCCTAGGTTTACCCAAGATTAAGCACAAGGATTCAATCTTTGTTGTGGTGGACCGGTTTTCAAAGATGGCTCACTTCATACCATGTGACAAAACGAATGATGCTACACAAACGGCTGACTTGTTTTTCAAGGAGGTGGTGCGTTTACATGGCTTGCCAAGGACCATTGTCTCCGACCGTGATACAAAATTCTTGAGCCAGTTTTGGAGGACTCTATGGAGGAAGCTTGGTACGAAACTGCTGTTCTCAACCACTTGCCACCCCCAAACGGATGGCCAAACTGAAGTGGTAAACCGTACTCTTTCCTCTCTACTTAGAGTTACCCTTGGCAAGAATCTAAAAACTTGGGTTGATTGTTTACCATTTATAGAGTTTGCTTACAACCGAGCTGTTCACTCAGCTACTAAAATGTTCCCATTTGAGGTTGTTTATGGTTTTAACCCACTAACCCCACTTGATCTTTCGCCAATTCCCCAAGTTGAGCAAGTTAATCTAGATGGTCTCAGGAAAGGTGAATTCATTAAGAAGCTACACGAGAGGGTCCGAGAGAACATCTTGAAAAAGACGGAAGCTTACAAGAAACATGCTGACAAGAAGCGAAGAGAGATGACGTTTGAGCCAGGAGAATGGGTCTGGCTACACATGAGGCAAGAAAGGTTTCCCCAGAGGAGGAGTTCTAAGCTTGCACCGCGAGGAGATGGACCATTCAAAGTTCTAGAAAAGATCAATGACAATGCATATCGTTTAGATCTTCCAGGTGAGTTTAACATATCCCATAGCTTTAATGTTACTGACTTATCCCCTTATGATGCAGATGATCCAGTTTTGAGGACAAAACCTCGCCAAGGGGGAGGGGATGATGAGGACATGGACCGTATGACCGTACCAGGTCGAGAGGATGACGGTAGCAACGACTAGCAGCCCGTACCGGTACGAAGGGAGCTGGACTCGAACACCATACCATCCGTACATGGCTCTCCCATGACGTGTTCTAAGACCAGGAGGTTGAGAGAGGGGTTTAACGAGGCAATACAAACTCTTTTGACCAACATGGACGTGGAGAACATACTTAGCCCCCAACCATTCCCCATTGCACCCGAACTAGACATTACCGAGGACTTTGCCAAGATGAGCCTCAAATATGACCGTACTAGCATAAACCAAGGTATGAAAGTTTGTTTGACAGGAAATGGCGTTCAGAACATCAACAAACCCGCCAAGACTGTACCAAAGCCGCGAGACACACTAAGTACAAGTATAGAAGCCGATAGAGCATCATTTGAGCAAGAAGATGGATCAAGCCCTGAACGTGGAGAACCTCATGAAGACATGTACCAGCTCGACTTCTACACTCACCAATATGAAGAGAACGTTGAGAAACTCGCCCCAACCGCACCAGAACAAGCAATACTCACCAACGTACCAAACAAGCATCAAGCGCGCTAAAACCAGGTATTCTCAATTTATACAATTTGTGCAGGTACTGAGGCTTGCCTCAATGGTTCTTGAGCACCTCAACACGCCAAGGAATCACCAGTTCGAGCCACAAGCGATTAGGCTAAGTTTAGCTATTATTTTCTTTTTAGTTAAGTGAACTTTCCATTTTCATGTATTTTTTGCCTTATGCGTTTTGTAGCTTTTACTTTACTTTGTGTTGTCGTTTCTTTACTTTATTTCGGCCTTAGGGCTAGCTGACGAGCTGTTTATAAAGCTCCCCTGCAGCGTTGTATGATTTTTACCCTACATTATCAATAAAGACTGAACTTTCTTCCAAAAGCAATAGCCGCCGTTTTGCCTTTGTTCTTGCTTTGTTCTTGTTCGTGTGATTCGTGCAAGACCAAGTGTTGCTGTATCAGGAAGCCCTCCATCCTCTCCGTGGTGCCATCATTCCACTTCATTACTCCATTCATTCGATCCCTCAAGAGAGAGCGTCATAGCCAGCTTGACAGATCCCATCTCGGCTCAAGGAGTGACCATCACGCCTTGTTCTATCATTTCACCCCTTTGCCAACACAAGAGAGCGTCAAAGCCAGTGTGTTGTCTCCACCAAGCCACCTACTCTGATCACTGTAACACTCTCAACCGAGTATTACATCAGAGTTGAACAACCAGCGGCCTAATCCCATCACCATACACGGTTACTAGCTTGTAGGCGTGTGTCATCTGGTATCAGAGCTAAAAGCTCCTACCTCCTATCCTTTTATTGTTTTGTTTTCAATTCAGTTTTTGTTTTATAAAAGAAAAATACAAAAAAAAAAAGTTTTCATTTTCTTTTTCTTGAATTTTATAAAATTCTAAAACAAAAAAAAAAGTTTTAATTTTCGTTTTTAATATTTTATTTTATAAAACATTAAAAAAAGGTTCTCATTTTCGTTCTTTGAGTTTTATAAAACTCTAAAACAAAAAAAGAAAGTTTAATTTCTGTTTTGTTATTTTATTTTATAAAACATTAAAAAAATACAACAAAATAAAAAGTTTCTTCCATTTGTTTCTGATTTTCGTTATATATATATAATTTAAAAAGAAAAAAAACTGATTTTAGTTTTGAGGACAAAACTTTTTGAACAATTAGAGAATGATACAATCTTAAAATGTAAGCACCTAAGCTACAATATATTTTACGTGCGAAGAAACCAAAATATGTAGCATCAAGGCGGTTTCTATTTTTTTAGAAGTGTGAGTGCTCTCTTGGTAAGTGAGAGAACGTGGTTTCCTTTTCCAAACCGGTTTTAGAAGATTCTCACATGGTTTGACACGTTAATGGCCACAAAAAGAAGAGAAGGAAACAATATCATAGCTCCATTAAATACTTTGTGTTTTAGAGATTTGGCGAGGCAATCACATTAATGGGCTCTAAAATAGTCAACAAGATTACCAATCACTTTGTGATCACATTCTTCATAATTGATTTAGTTATTCTGATTTAAATATTGTATATATTAATTGCATGATTTTGTACAAGCTTATAAAAGCTTTTTTTGTAATCATTTTGTAAAATATACATATTTTGGAAATAAAAGAGAATTCTCTCTAATGCTTATGCTTTCTTTTGTTTATCTAAGTTAGATGGATTTCTTTTCTTAGTAAACTTTTGATCTATGTCTCTTGTATGTGATTTCTTGAGGCTAGATTTGTGAACTTATCACATGGGCTTTCACACTCTTGAGTGGCGTTCTTCGATCCATCATTCATCAATCCGTTTATCATCTTCTGATCTTACAAATAGAGTGGTACGGCTCTTTGTTTGATCCCCATCTCGGTCTACTTCCTTCCATAACTCATCCATTGATTGCAAGCCGAAAGAGTTGAATAACCAGCGGCCCAATCCCATCACCATACACGGTTACTAGCTTGTAGGCGTGTGTCAGCAAAAGATTTGTCTTACAAACTTAAAGAAAATGCTTAAGAACAGTAAATTGACATGACTTCTCGAAAATCTGGAAAAAGAGGCTATTTATAACCTAGAGAAGGAAGCCCTAGAGTAATGACAAAAATGTAAATAAAAACAGGTTCAGATTGGGTTTACATCGGTCAGTTACATCGGTCACTTTTTGATGTAAGCATCAGTACCACTCAATCTCCCTTAGACATTGGAGAGCATTCACATACAAATTTGGAGTTAAGCTTGCTTGTAGCTGAGGATCAAGGGAAGCTTGTAGCTGAAAGCAAAGAAGATAAAGCTTCAAGATCAATCAAATACCGTCCTATGCACCAAGGAGAGCTTTCTGGTCGAGTTAAATCAGAGCTGGTTCAGATTAAAACTCAAGAGATTGGAGCTAAACCGCCAGAACCAAGTTATGGACCTACATTCACATTCAAAGGTCCATATAAGGAAGCTAAGGAGAAATCATTCATCAATGTCCCATATATACATTATGGTATGACCAAAGAAGATATAGATGTCAATAACTGGAGCCCCTCTATGCAAACCAAAGAAGAACCATCAAATCTACCCAAACCGCCAAATCAAGCAAATGGAGCATTATTAGAGCTGTACAAGGAAACCCTGAGCATATCTTATATCAGCTCTTATCATTTGCTTTCCCTGACGTCCACAGAAGATACCAAAGGATTCAAACCACCAGACCAAGCCAATAACCAAGTCAAAACTAGCTAAACCAAAGAAGATATCAACATAAAGAGAGTTTCCTTTCTTGGAGATTATTTCCTTTCTATCAAAGGAAAGCAAGGCCAACGACCATTACCTCTACTCAATCTCGACCCTCCATCCTCTCAAAAGTTCCCACACGTCCATACAAAGCAGAAGAGTTAAAGAATCATTCCCTTTCATTACACCAATCAAGCCATTCCCCCCATTTAAGCCTAAATGGCTAGTTAACTCATTTTATCACTATAGCTTGATTCTTGCTTTGTTTTTAATTGTTGTTACCGTTTTATATCTTTTATACTGAGCATTATATAAGCTCATAAGCATTGTATTTCAAAAACCACCAATCATTTTATAAAATCAAAGAAAGTTTATTTTGTTTCAAAGAAAGTTATCTTTTGAATCAAATTCTGTTCCTGCTTTTCTTCTTGTGTTTTGTGGAATCAAAGCTTGAAGAATTGTGTAGAATTTATTAACTCTTGTGAGGATTAGCCCTTGAGTTAGTAAAGTCTAAACTCTTGTGCTTGGAGTTCAAGTACAACTGGTTTTCCATCATTCAATCCATTTATCTATCACTAAAGCTTTTAAGCACTTGACTTCAAAGGAACATTACTTGCAGCATTTCAAGTATTATATTACTTTTGGTCAATATAGATCCCATCGGTCTGGCAGTGGTCGATGCTTGTGACCGAAATTCATTCGTTGAGTTTGTGTCGATCACTCCTGGCCGATGCTGGTGATCGATGTGCTTACATCGGTCACCCCATGAACGATGTTGGTGACCGAAAGTCTGGTATCGGTCACCTCTTGACCGATGTTCACCGTGCTATGACCGAAAACCTTTGTAGAAATTGTATGTTTTGATCCTTCTTGCTCCCTTTGATCCAGCTAGCATCCTGAATCATCCCCAAAGCTCCTTTAAGCTCTTTTTAGCTCCAAAAGCATCTAAAATCATCCAAAATGCAAGAAAAATGCAAACTATATCCTAAATGCAACCTAAGTCTAAAAGGAGAAGAAAATGGGGCAAAAACTAAGGGAAAACATGCAAAAGAGAACCAAAACATGTACTAAATGCAGGCCTAAATGGTGTAAATCCAAGGGATATCATTCATGTCAACCGCCTAAGAGCTTTTTAATTTAGTTGATCAAGCTAAACTAACCATGAAACAAAACCAGCAAGGAAAAATCAAAAGGAAAGTGCATGATAAAAGGCATGTAAAAGTTCTGAAACTCTTGAATCCTTAAGTAGACCCACTTAAACCCCATGAGGTGACTACTCACGCGCCATAGAAAGAGTCGTAGAACCCATAAGGGTGAAAGATCCTATTCTAGGCTTAACTGTAAGAAGAAAAAGCAAGTAAATAAAGACCTAATACTACGTAGAATAAAGCTTAGAAAGAAACATGATTAGAAACTTAAGGTTTCAAATCGCTACAATGGCAAGAAATACAAATTAAGAAGAAAGAGTTTGGTGGCTAAAAGGCAAGATGAAAGATTACTAAAAAATGTTCTTCGATGGGAAACAAAATGAATGGTTGGGAGTAGTTATAGGGAAAGCAAAAGAACAGGTTTCCCTAGCATGCGCGGGACCACTTGACCGGTATGGGTTGTGGTTTGGAAGCTAGTGTGCTGAGGTCGTGGTATGAATCATGATGTCTGTATCGGGCTGTTGCCACGACGTTTGCCTGGTGTCATGCGAGACAACTTCTACTTCGGTTCGTATACCGGCTTCATCATGATGCTCTTGGCCATTGTGCAATCCTCGTGCTGCTTGTCACGTCCTTTGCCCGTGGTAACCTTCCGGTGTGAAGCCAGACATCGTCTGCTTCCCCTTTAATCGTCATTCTTTGTCTCCGAGTGCCTTAGTTTCCGTTGCCTGACCTCCGTGATAGTCTGTGTACCTAAAAAATAGCTCCAAACATGCAAGACCTGTGCAGAATCCTAACTATTGCATCATAGACCTACATGACTGAAACAAGGCATAAATTGGGACCTAAACGCAATAATCTAGCTTAACTATCATGAGCAAACAAGGAAAATGATGTGAATATAAGAGATATCAACACCCCCAAACTTGCCTTTTAGCTTGTCTTCAAGCTAAAGCCAACCGGTGGGGTGAGGTTTGAAAGCAAAGTTGTAAATTCAATCAGAAATGCCATTGAGTAACAAAAAATTTAACGTCTAACTCAACACTTGTAAAATGCAAATCGGATCTTCCCTACTAAAAAAGGCCTTAGCCATACATATCTAAAAAACGATGAAGAAACCCTGCTTTGGCTAGATGCAAATTCAAATTCCCTTTTTCCCTTCACATTCATTAGGAAATTTAAAACGTGGATCATGCAAGTGCCCGTCAAACAAATCTATTGGTCATGGATAAGGCTGCGAGCTAAAATGAACTCGTAGTGACAAGGTTAAGTGCTTAAGGGATAGCTGAAGGAAATGGACTTGCCTAAATGCAAAATGCTAAGCTACCCGTTTCTTCATGGATCTTCTGTCAGGGGGCTTCTTCTTTTCTTTTTGGAGATCGGTTTCAGCTGTGCTGGCTGATACAAGGTTTTTAGGTCTCTTCTCAATTACCCAAGCTTGTACTAGTCATTGTAGAATAGCAAAGGTTTTTTCAAATCAAAGACTAAGCATAGAAATGAGTGTTTGAACTACTAAACAAATCAACTAAGTGAACCAAAGACTAAGCAGAACTATTAGAAGCAATACTAAAGCAGTGATCGAACTCAAAAGAGAGCAAAGGAAACTTCAAAATTCAAATATTAAAAGCAAGGCAAGACTAGGCTGTTATCAAACTCATTAAAAATGCATATGAGCAAGTAATGCTAATCCCTAGGCATATAATTCACAATTAAACAAGCTAATCCCAATCCCTTGGTGATTAACACGTTGCTAAACATCATACCAAGAACTAACTCCCATTAGTGTGAAGATCAATAGCAAGCAAGCTAAACCAATCATATTCAAGCAAAAATACTTCTAGACAGCCAATCCCATGAGCTTAGACAAGCAAATTCTCTAGAAGACAAGATCAGCATTTCATCAAACACTTGGTGGGCATGAAAGAAAGCCTAAATCTAGATTCATGTGATCAAGACAAATCTAGCCTAAAAACAGTCTAAAAGATAGGGATCAATCAATATTAACCACTAACAAGCACTAATCAAGCCTTCAATTCCCCTAATTTACCACATCTAAGAACCTATAAACGACTACTCACTAACCATCTTCAAAACTATCAAATCAATAAGGATTAGTAAGTTAATCATGATTACAGATATGAAATTAAATAGATAAGTGCAGAAATTTAGATTGAAAGGTGAATCTTGTTCTTACAAATTCAAAGCAAAACAAGAGAAAACTGATTAAAAGCAAGAAGAAGACTTGCTAATATTTTTGGGTTAAAGGCTATTTATACTAAATGACAAAAGCCCTAACAGAATGGCAAACATGTAAATAAAATCAGTTCGGATAAGGTGGATGTCAAGCTAGAAGGTCTTTGTGAGTGCACGACAATGCTCCCTCAGATGCTTGACATTGTGCTGACTTGCTCCGCTCGATGTGTTTCTTGGTTGCTCCTGGCCAAAGATGTCGTGCGATGTAGATGCACGACATGGGTGTCCTGCGACTTGATGTCTTGCTGTCTTGCTCGATATCGCTGCTTGATGTAAACTCCTTTTTTCTCGAGTGCATGATGTCGTGCGATGTGGTCTCCACCAAGCTCGATATTGGTCCAAAATTGCACTTCCTTGGCTCCTCTTGACTCTCCTTGACTATGACAACTCCTTGAATCATTCCTATGCTTCCTCCTTGTCTCCAATGGCTCCTTAGGTACCTAAAACATTCCTTATGCAAAGAAAATGAAAACTACAAACTAAATGCAACCTAAGTCTAAAACCAAAGGAATATGGGAGAAAAGCAAAGGGAAATATGCAAGGAAGACCAAAACATGAACTAAATGCAAGCTTATGTGATGCAATTATGAGAGATATCAACACCTCCCCCCCCCCCACACACTTGCCTTTTGCTTGCCCTCAAGCAAAAAAACTAAGACAAATCGGAGATAAGGTTTAATGGTGGGCTCTCAAATCCAAAAAATTTCTAAGCTAAAGTAGTGAAATCAATGTCCAAGTGCCTAACTGTAAGATGCAAATCACGATCAGGCATACTTAAAAGAACCTAGCCACGCGTATCCAGTTTCAAAATGATCTCAAAACTCAGCCTAGACAAATGCTCAAATCAACCAACTCTTTAAAATTCATTAAACATGTAACCAATGAATCAATTTTGTGCAAATCAACTGGAAGCATTTGCTCTAAGGGTTTGATTATGAGATGAAAATGATCTCATTCAAATAAAGGTTCAAAGACTCATGGGATCACTCAATGTAATGGTTCTATCTTAGGAAAAATGATAAAGGTAAAAGCACACTTGTCCATGCAAGTTAAAGCTCGCTTCCAACCCTTTTACCCAAAGATGAACCTAATAACTTCTAAACCCCAAGTGAAATCCCTAAGTCTACCCTTTTTCAAAGCACTTGATCTCTTCCTTCTTCATATGTGGGGAAACTCCATCTCCTTTGCTTGTGTAGTTGATTCCTTTTTGGACTTTGCTCTTCCTATATTGATTAGGCGCCATTCTCTTCACCTTTGGTGCATTGTTTTGGTCTGAATTATACTTTTGGATGACCTTTGTAAGCATTGTTGTTGCTGGCACCTTATTTTCCTTAACACTTAGAGCTTTCTTCCTTATTAACCTAACCACAAACTTAACTAGTTTTCCCCACACTACCATTCCCATACTTCTTCTTCTTCTTAAAAGATATAAACACTTACAGATCAAACTACCAACACTACCCTTTTCCAATCTCCTATCCTAAAACCAAACTCAAAATGCAAGCTGGTGTCTAAAAGATAGCTTCTCCTTGCCAGCCTTAATCCTAACACTTGTTTCCTAGATATAATTCAAAAATATGAATGCAAAGCCTCAAAACTCTCACAAAAGTGTTTAGGTTCAGAAGGAAGGATTGCTTAAAAGTGTGGATTAACTGACCCATAATGATGAGGATCAGCTACTTGGATTAACAAGAATATAGTACGAAGGGAAGAAGATAATCCAAGTATGTATAAAGGTCGCCATGTAATCACTTTTCAATGCACAAACATGATAATTAAAATTCAGATTAAGGTTCTAATGTGATAGAGTTGATTTTCAATGAACTAACTGCTTCAGCATGAGATGAGAAAATCAAATTTAACATTCAAAACATGGATCAGCCTTAACTTCTAACTTTTCATGATGCATCAAACACTTAACCACTTAGACATTGAAATCATTTCTAATTACTTAGCATTTTACAAGGAACTATCATCGTTGTGCCCTATGCAAATGCAATGCAATCCTATATGAAAACATTAGTCTCAATCTTAAACAGTTGAATGCAACTACATGATTTTCTTTTTGGTTTGCAAAAGATTTAAAAATTTTTAAATTTTTTGATTTTTTGTGTTTTTCTATGTACTTAGATGTCTGCATGTATGCATGAGACTAAAAGATGAATGCAAAGAAAAACCAAGAAAAGATAACACACCCAAATCCCTCCCCGACATTTAAATTACACAGTGCCTTGTATAATAAACGAGTGAAAGAGAGAAGCAAACACCAACATATAAACATAAACTAAAGAAACAATGCATGGTATATACAAGGGAAGGAATGTGGTACCTTAATTCTAGTGTGAGGAGTGATGGGAGGTGTGGGAGAGCTCCTCTGTTTCTCCTTGCTTATAAGAAGAACCAGGTTGGGGAGACTTCCCTGTCCTCCTCTTGTTCCTTCCTTTCTCTTGTGAGGATGATGCTGTTGTTGGAGGTACCCATCCAGTCCAAGGTGCAGTAACATAAGTTGAGTTCTCTTGAGAGTCCCACTCTTGCCAAGTAGTATAAGGCTCAGAAGAGGAGTAGAGAGGCGCCTCCCTTGCATATAATGGTTGGGGCCTATCCTCATATGATGAAGCCCTTGAGGGTTCCCATGCTAGCCATTGATCTGGCTGTTGCACTTGGAAGGAATGTCTCCTTGGTGGCATCCAATTCGCCTCCTCTTCTTCTTGGTTCTCAGCTTGCTGTGGCTCCTCAAGCTCTTGCTCAAACTCATGTTCATAGGATTTATGAGGGGTTCCTTGGTGTTTGGACTTTTCCTTTCTGAAATTCCCCTTCACTAAGTTGACAAGCTTCTTTATTGTTTTGTCTTGCCACTTACACAATTTCGGAAGCTTGTTGATATGGTTATGAGCATATTTGAGTGAGCTCCCTTGACTTTGCACCTCATAAGGCTCAAAATGGTACTCTTGAGCATCATACTCTTCCAGCTTAACCTCTTGGCCGTCTTCTTGGGACTCTTCTTCTATTTAAGCGCTAGCTTCTGCACTACTCTCTTCACTCTCTCCTTCTTCAGCTCTGGCAACATGTCCTCCATGATATAACATTCTTTCACTGGGGTGGAAATCAATGTTGCTCCGCATTGAGATGGAGGTGTGCTGCACATTTAGGAGGAGGAATTGAGCATGCTGATTTGCGGGTGTGAAGAAATGATAGACATACTTGTCTTGTATACTCTTCCCAATGAAGAGGGTTGTCCTCAAGTAGGAGAGATCCATCCATTGTGGAGACAAAGCATCTTCAGATTGTTCTTCAAGTTTCACCTCACAAGCCAACATAGTAGCTGTCACAATTTCTCAAATGTGCAGCTGAGGATTCCTCTCCCGTTTGCCCTTAGTTGCAAGCCAGCTTCTATAGGTGAAGAGCTGCTCAAAGGGTAAGGTGACATAGCAAGGATACTCCCTTGGCTAGTTGATCACTTTTTTTTTTCATGCTGTACATCACAGGCTTCTGCAAATGATATCTCCATTATTATACAATTTTAGCTTGCATTCATCACTAGTTTTAGTCTTTAAACATGCATATTTTGCTTCTCCTTGTCCCATTTGCATACATTTAGGTGTTTTTGTAGTTTTAAGTTCTGCATTGCATTTTGCATGCATTTGGAGTTTTATTCAGGTACTAGAAGGAGTGTGGAGGTCATGTGGGGCAATGGCTGTGAGCTGGGAATGGAGCAAGGCAAGGGACAAAGGCGAATATGCTAATATCGAAGATGATATTGACATCATCTGACCGATACAGAGCATAACGATGGGAGTATCGACCACTTCAGCATTGATACAGTAAAGGGTGGTGAGAAGGAAGCATATCGACTAAGAGACTCCTCGATGCAACTGAAGGGAGTTCATATCGAGCAGTGTATCGACGTCCCAGACCGATACACATGACAGGACAATACTGAGGTGCCATATCGACTTGCTTGACCGATGAGCCTTAACGAAAAGGCAATTGTATCGATTTCACACCATGGAGAGCCAAACCGATACAACATAGGAGCCTTCTGTATCGATGTGCATATGGACCATGGGACATCGATACAACCTAGAAGAAGAGATGATATCGACATGTATACCGATGTTCACAGTCGATATGGTCTTTCTGAGTCGACTTATTTTTGGTTAATCTTGGTTTACTAGGGGTTTTCTAGTTCCCCTATAAATACTAAAGTCCTAAAATGGTTAGGCAACTTGGATGTTATTTATTTTCTTCTGTTCTTACACTTAAAACCTTTCCCTTTTCAGCTTTGCTTTGTAAGAACTAGTTTGATTTAGTGAATTTATGTATTTGCCTTTCATCTGTTCTTGTTTTTTTCTGCTTCCTAATCATGTTTAACCATTATTTCTCTTTGGAATTTGTGGTTTTGACTATGGTTAGTGAGTAGTCTTATTTACCGTTTGAGATGGGATAGATTAGAGGCATAGGGCTAGATTAATGATGTCTTATGCTTAATATGATTGTCTTCTCTCTATTAGATGTGCTTAACACTAGATTAGTCTTGGCCAGGTTTGTTAAGTATTTTGGCTTTCCCTTGCACCTGGTAAGTGTTTATTGAAATGCTGCTTAGAGTCTCTTAGAGGATTTGTATGCTTAGCCTAAGGAATTAGATGTCTATGGTGCATTCTGGCTTAATATGATTGAAATTCTGTTTTGAATGCTTGCTGATCATGTGTTTGAGTAAAGGGGTTTATCTGAAATGTGTGCTTAGCAAAGTGATTAGTGTCAAGGAATTGAGCTAGTTATAGTTGTTAATCCTATGCCTAGAAGATAGCATCGTTTGAATGGTTTTGAAGCATCAGTAGTTAAGTTTTAATCCCCTCTTAGTCGTAGTATAGTGCAAGAGGAACTAATCCAACCTAGGAGCTAGGAAGTGCAATGAGAATGCAAGGATCATGCAAAGCTAAGCAAATGATGAACGGTTTTGTAAAAATCCTAAAAACTAGATGCAACGATCAAATGCAAAGCCAAACTAATTTAAAAATACTAGAAATGAGTGAGCTACCACGAGGAACAAACAGAATGATTAAAATATAAATCTATGAATTTATAAAAATCGACTAGTGAATCGACCACAAGATCGACCACTAGATCGAGCAACAACGATCGATCTCGTCTAAAAGTTCAAGAGAAATGAATCTAATGACCAGGATGCGAACAGATAGCAAGCGAATGACTAACAGAGATGTAAGAATACTAAGAAAGAGGGTCCAGGGTTGAGATTCATGTTCAAGGGTTTCAAAGGTTCAAGCTTGGTTTGAAAACTTTAGATCTACTCACTTTATGAGATTCTCTAGGCCTTGAAAACAAAAAAAGATCCATCCATGGCGTGTGGTATGGATCATTCATTCATTCTCTTCTCCAGACCCATGGCGTTTGGCGGAAAAAGAGATTGAAGGGCATAAAACTCAGATTTCAAACACACGGCCTAACTAGTCCCCTAAACTACCATGGCGTTTGGGAAAGGTAGACTAGCCTCTACGATTCGATTTTCAGAGACCTCTGGATCCTGTCAAGGTAAGAGGCCCCTTTGATCATAAAGATCTTGGTGTGAGAGTCTCTAAGCCTTAAGAACTCGACATCCTAGAAGAGAAAGTCATGAAGAACAAGAAAACACCAAAGTTTGAAAACCTTTTCGACCCTTTTGAATCCTCTCAACCCCAAAACCCGAATAGACTACTCGCTACGCATAAAGTAAACCGAACAAAGCATAAAGGATGAACTAGTAAACATGAAAGACGATGGCTTTAAACTTAAACGATTCAATATTCAAAACAAAGCAAGAAAAAGCTTCAATGTCTAACAATGGCGGAATCGCCTTCGAACAGAGAGATAAAAAAGATAAAAAGATTAAAGTGAAAACATGTCTGGAAAAGCAAGATCGCCGCCTTCCCGAAATAGGCCAAACAGCTCGATGGTCCCCCCCCCCCCTCGCTAGCGGCCAAAAATGGTTAAAGTGCACTTAGATCGACCTCGAGATCGAGCATCTCGCTCGATCGTCGTCGGACATCATGACTTCAGCTCGATCTGTGTCTCGATCTTCTTCGGTGGATCAAGTGCTTCGTTCGATCTTGGAGTCGATCTTTGGAGGATCGAGTGGTGGACTCGATCCGACTCTCGCTCTGCATGGCGTCATTTACGTCCGTACTCCTTGATCGATCGCTTCACTCGATCTCCGTCTCGATCAGTTCCCTTGGATCGGATGGACTACTCGATCTTCTGGTCGATCTCATCTAGATCGACCGGCGATGCTCGATCCGCTTCTCGATCTCTGATCCTTAGCAAGCATTCCTGAATTCTCCAAGTTCCCACAAACCTCCTCACGAGCCTCAGCACGTCTACGAATCTTCCAAGACTCCAAAGTAGCCGAAAACAACCTGAATGCGATGCAAAATGCAAGAAACATGCATATGCTGGTGCAAGAATACTCTAGGACCTAAAGTGATGCAAACTAGTCTAACGTGCAATGTAAATGCATGAGAAACGAACTTATATGTATGCAAAATACATGAAATATGCAGCAATATCAGGCGACAAAAGATTAAAAGAAATGCAAACTCTTATTGAAACCAAAATACAAATTTTGATTAAGAACAAAAGGGGAAAAAAGCTGCTGTGTAATAAGATGATCCCAAAAATCAGGGATTTTAAGTATTTATCGGATCCTAAGCGGAGTGGCAAAGTTGTAATTAAATGGACTTTGGAAAGGGAGAATGTCGAGCTAGATGGTCGATATGGGTGGTCGGTAGTGCTTCTCGTGGACCGGATGTCGGGCTGTGCTGGGTCGACATCCCGATTAGGTGTCTCGGGCCAAAGATGTCCTGCGACATGGGTGCTCGATATTGGTGTCATGTATCCAGATGTCGCTCTCTGATGCTTGATACTGGTACACACCATTGGGGATGCAGATATCCACACTCAAAGATTTGTGATGTGTTTAGATGATATTAGGGAAATAATGGGTAGGAATCTCTATTTGAGCAACTGAACTTAAGATCGAGAATAGATAAATGGACTTTTATTGATTCAACCAAGAGATCGTTTACAAGAGATCAATGTAATTTTGTGCAAGAGCTCATAGAGCGAATGATACTTTAGTTAGTCTATATTTTCCTTAAATAATCTCTCCACTTCGTTAGCTTCAGTGCGTATCTCGCGATCCGTATCCCGCACGAGCTCCGAATCTCGCGTCATCCTTTTGAACTGTTCTCTTCTTATCCTTCCTTTCTTTTGTTGGGCCTTGCATCTGGAATGTGGACATCCTTCGAGATTGGTTTTGATGGGCCAGTTAACGGGCCGGATTTGGTGACAAATCCTGGTCCAACAGTTGCCCCCCCAGCCCATCAGGCGCAGTGGGAAGCCTGATTGGTGATTCGTTAATCTGTTCGGCGGGAGCTCGTCGTATTCTCTGATCCCGCGAAATTCTTGTTGAGGAAAAAGCATAAATATCTTTTCGACGATATAAATAAAATATTGTTTACCCGATTGGATTCGAATATCGGGAAGCGGAATGAATAAATAATTCATCTTTATCGATGACAAGACGGTTGGGATTTCCAAGAGGAGAGAGAGGGAAAATAAATATTTTCGGATTTATTTTCGGCGAATAGAATGATTATTGTATATAAATGCAGTTTTCCCATCTCGCCTCTTTGTTAACCGCACACCTCTCCACTCATTTTCAAGGTAACTTCCTCTTTTTATTTTTGTTCTTTTATTTAAAGAATCGTAATTGCTTGTTCTTGCTTTTTCTCCTTCCACTCTTTTTCTTCTGTTTACGAAAAGAGCTTAGGCGAGATTTACAGTTTTTCGTGTCCCCGACTTAAATCGAGTATTATTTGTTCGTTTGCTTGCCTATTTCTTTCCTTTTTCTCTTTGATTCCCTTTCGTTATGGCCGATTCTCCTGCTAATCAAGGCGAGAAGCTAATAGCTATTAAGAAAGAAAAGGGGGATCCTGCCGGCGGATCTCGGCACGTGAAGGCGTCGGCAATTCGGGGTCCTCGTTTGACCTCAAAGATGAGTTCCGACGAAGTCGAGGAACTCCAGCTTCCTTACGGGGTCGAGATACTTAGGCCGCGAAAGCTAGAGGGTCCCCAGAGGGTGACAAGTGGATACGGGTGTGCTTTCTGGCAATACTTTGAGTCCTGCGGGCTCACCTTTCTGATTCTGCGGTTCCTACTGGAGTTCGCGGCTGAGATGGGGATTGCGTTTTGCCCAGATGCATCCGAACCTGATTCGGACGATTATCGGGTTGTGAGTTTTATCGCGAGAGAACGGACTTCACTTCAGAGTGAAGGAATTTCACCGTCTTTGTACGTTGAAGAAGAATGCTCACAGCAACGGCTCCTTTTACGTTTCCCCGAAATCGAATCGGAAAATCATCGATGGTTTGCCGCCGCGGGATGATGGGTGACAAGATAAGCCCTTCTTCTTCAAGATCGACCAATCGTCTGTCAGTGATTTCGATTTTAGCTCTCTGCCCGCCGAATGGGCCGATTCCGTTGGTTAGGACAATCCCGTTTAGTTTTTAGGCCTTAGATAGATTCTTTTTTTGCCTTTTTGTTATTTTTGCCTGTTTGATTTTTGTTTGTTTTGCGGACCGTATATTGACCAGCTCTGCTTTGGTTTTGGTACAGATTCCCCTGGTCGAATTCGCTTCGATGACGCGCTTAAGGATAGGGTTGACACACTCAGGAGAGGTCGTACTCGGTGATCGTCTTTTACTAAGGATAGAATCCTTCGGGCTTACCAGCTCCTGGCTCCCGTTAGGCAAGCTTCGCCTTCCGTTCAGATCTCACCAGGTATGCGTTGATCTTGACTTTCGCTTCGTAGATGACCTGAGGTTGTATGTTATGCCGCGGACTGTAATTTCTGGTTTTTGATCTGTAGCAAAAGGTCCGCAACTCGAGGATAGCAGTTCGTCAACGGTTCCTCCTCCCCCGATCAGCAGTATGTCTCGCCGTCCCTCGCAACATCAGCTCGAGAAAGCCGCAAGAAAGATGAAGGCCGACGGTGGTGAGCCCGCGAAGGCCGGTGATGTGGCATATGCACTGTACGAGGTGATGCAGGAGATGGAGGCTAATGTCTCAACGAATTCTCGTCCTCCAAACGTTGTATCGCCTCGTGCTGACTTGCCGAGTCGTTGTAATTCAAAGCAAGCTTCTGTCGCGCATGGTTCGAAGTCCCAAAGCTCGGGGAGCAACGGCGGGTCTCACCAACAGCCAAAACATCAAAGGGTGGAGAAGTCGTCTGCTCGTGATAGCAGGTCGCGGGGCAGGCCCTTTCACTGGGTGTACGAACACACTATGGATGCTCTTATTATGGAGGATCCAGTCGGGCTTGCCCATCTGCTGAGACACTATAAACCAGCCGGATGCACCATCCCGCCGGTAGAGAAGCTGAGAGCTCGTGAACTTTATATCGACACAGCGCTGGCGGATGCTCGAGTAAGTTTTCGTTTTATATTGATTCTGTTCGCAATTTCCCACCTCGTGGTTGCTTGCGTGAACTGAATGCGTTTGTTATTGGTTTTCAGTCCATGGAGGCGAAGAATAAGCTGGTTGCTTATTATGAGGACCAGCTGCAGAGTGCACCTTGTGTCGACGAGCTCGCAAGTGTGACGGCGGTGGTTGGCAAACTGAAGGACTCGTTGGAGGCGGCTAAAGATCAGATAGCTGTCTGCGAGAAGGAGCACACTCCTTCCAGCGAGCTGAATCATCGCATCGATTTGCTGGAGGCTCAGATCAAAGTCGCGAGACTCGAGCGACAAGTTGCTGTTGATCAGGCTGCCAAGCTCGAGGTCCAGAACAACGAGCTGAAGGGCTCCAAAGAGGAAGCAATCTGTCTTGCTGCCAGAGCTGGGAAGTGCGAGATCAAGGCCGGGTATGATAAGCTGCTGAAGTCGTTGAGGGAGAAGTGGGACAAACGCAAGGGCGAGGTGGACTGCCGCATTTCTCTTTAGGAGGCCATTGCTAATATCGACCTGATAATGGATATAATGGCCGGGACAGCGAGGGTTGAAGAAGAATTGCCTAAGTGGACGCGCAAGGCTGACAGCTATGAAGGGAAGCTCAAGGATCTGGTTGTTTCTGATATGACCCTAACCAAACTGGATATTCCTCAGGTTTCGGATGACTCCGTTCGGATGGAGGTTGACCCTGTTACCAATGTGCCGACTGGCTTGGATGAATACAGGAGTAACGGCAGCAAGGATGCTCCAGGTGATGACTATGGTGAGAAGGGCGATGGCGTGGAAGGGTCCGGAACCTGTATCCAAGACGAGACTGGACTCGGGTCTGGTGCGGAGAAAGGCCGTGATGATACTCTCGTGCCTACGGAGTAACCCGAAGATTTCTCGCCTTCCCTTTTTTTTCTTTTGTTCCAGACTTTTGCCCGGGAGGGTTTTCATCCTTGAACTTAGTTTTTTTTTGGATTTGTTCTGTTGTGTTTGTTTTTTTTTGGTCGCAAACACGTTTTGACACAAGCTTGGAATCACTCCAACTTATGAACACTCAATGATCAAGAGATTTCAAGCTTATGGATGCGGAAGGTGGAATGAAGTCGGTATGGATGGTGAAAGAGATTGACTCGCTCAATCAGTGGCACAAATAAGAGTATTGAATCACTCAAGCACTCTCAATTCGTGGGTTTCTATAGACCCAAAGTGAATCACACACTTAAGACTCTAAAGAGAAATAATCACAAAGAACTCTTACTTTATGAAAAGAACAAAATATTTCTATTACTTTCAATGATCAAGGGTAATTACAAATAAACGACTAGATGGAGCTTATATAGGCTCAGCATAACGGTCTAAAGCTAACAAAAGAAAGAAAGAAATCAATAAAATTAAAGAACTAGCCGTTATAGGCTTTATGTATCAAATCCTTCAAATAAGGTAAGATGGAGGCTTCTTGTATCTTGAAAGCTTGGGAAGGAAGTGGCACGCCTTTGGAACTTTCTGGAGGACGTAGGGAGGCTTCAGTACATCCAAAAGTTGAACATAATATGACCGTTGGGAAGATTCGAAGAGCTTTGGGGTGAACTTCATAAAAGCACCAAGTGTGAATGTGTCTTGAAAAGGAAAGTTGAAGTGCAAGAGGATTCGCCTAATCCTCTGGATGCTGGACCATGGTAATACGTCTTGAGTGGCTTCTAGATGAATAATAAACTCTCCTGGTCGCCAAAGTCTTCTTAGTAAATGTATAATCTCGAGAGCTTCCAAATAAGGCAGGTTGAGCATCATCCGGTTTTGAAACTCCATAACTTTCACATCAGAACCGATATTGATGTGATTCCAATTCGCCCCGGTCCTCTGATGAATCAAGATTTCAATGAAAGTCGATTTGTAGCTTAGTTCCTCCTGGTTCGGTGGCAAACCTCCAATAACCGCTCACATATCCAATACGGGTAAGCTCCGGTTCACCCGACTTTGAACATGAATAACTCCTTCGTTTCAACTCTGTTTGGTATGAATAAAACTCGCCTCGGTTCTCTGATGAGTTAAGTTTCCAAAACATCCGGTTTTGTTGCTTGATTCGTCGTCGTTTGGCCGGAATGAAATTATTAATGGTCTCATGTCTCCAGCGGGTTCATTGGAGATCTGCTAACTTGTATCTTCAATATCTTCTTCATATGGACTTCTTTTTAGCTGACTCTTCTTTGTAGTGAACTCTAGGTGAGTTGAGTATGCTCTCCAATTCCAGGCTGGGTCTGAATGCACGGAAGGATAGAGGTCTAGAAAGAACAAATCATGAAAGATAGTCTCTCATTTATTCATGATATGTTCTCCAAGGGAGATCGTCTCTCCTTTACCCTTGGCTAGACCATCATGTCCATTCATCCTCTTCTCCAAGGTTTATGGCATTCTCGAGGTTGTGTCATCCTCTCCTTCTTCAAAAGGTTTTGTTCTCAAAACTAGTTCATCTGCACATAGATATCTCAAGTTAGTTTCATGAATTAAATGTGAGTTTAGAAGTTTACCTTGGATACAGTTTTGTTGGTAGCTCGGTTGGGGTTGTGCTTGAGCATCTGGAGGTACTTCTTTTATTAACAAGGAGTATATGGAACCATGTTTGTGTGGCTGACACATAATCTCATCATCACTTGTGAAATCTCCTCTTTCACTTAGGCTTTCTCCCTTAGTTTCTCCTCTGATGTAGTTTGAAGAATCAGAAGGCTCATGTGTCTTGTATATCTCCTTTGTTCCTGCATGGGTCTTTACACTTCTGGCAAGAAGCAAGTGTATTAAAAAAGTCGTGGCATTGTTAAAAACAAAGGGATAATTTTCAGAAGGAACCTTTGCATTTTCAGGAGTAGAAACAATTTCTTGTTTCTCATTGACTTGTTGCTCAATGATGCTAATGCTTTGGTCCGTTTCTAGAGCTGCTTCTCTACCTCTGGATTTCTCATCCTCTGTATGAGTAGTACCTGTAGGAACATCTTTGGGCAAAGACAAGTGCATGATACTAGAATTAGAAGAATTAAAACTTGTTTTATCAAGACAATCACTTAACTTAGATGATTTCAAATTCTGTTCTAGTGATGTTGACTTTATAACTTGTCTTTGAGGACAAGTTGCAGCAAAATGTCCTCTCCTGTGACATCTATAACATGTAGGTTCTTTTAACTTTACAGAATTAGAGTTAGAAGACTTACCTTGAAGTGATTTTCCTTGAAGTTCAAGTGAGGGTATAAAAATCGAATTTTGTTGAACCTCCTTCACTGGTTTCTTAGCCTCTCTTGTAATTGTCCGAAACATAAGCCTCTTAGGTGTGTAGCTCTGGTTGTGGAACCTCAGTACAA
The DNA here is from genome assembly GCA_911865555.2 of Thlaspi arvense. NCBI lineage: Eukaryota > Viridiplantae > Streptophyta > Magnoliopsida > Brassicales > Brassicaceae > Thlaspi > Thlaspi arvense. Next base: position 23,473,544 of record OU466860.2, read on the forward strand.
ACTCCTTGTACATTCGCTGCTTCAGATCTCCCCAAGTAAGAATTGGCTTATTGTAGTGGGACATAAGTTCTTCACTCATCCACCATGAAGATGCTTCTCCAACAAGTGAGTTAACAGCTTTGGCTAGTCTCTCCTCCTTTGGGATGTTGTAGAACCGAAACCAATACTCAAGTTCCCTTTCCCATTTTATATAAGCTTCTGGCCCTTGCTTATGACCTGAAAATAAAGGTAAAGGTTGGATGGATACAACCTGGTGGATAGGAGCTTTTGAAGCTCTGATACTAAATGACACAAGCTTGGAATCACTCCAACTTATGAACACTCAATGATCAAGAGATTTCAAGCTTATGGATGCGGAAGGTGGAATGAAGTCGGTATGGATGGTGAAAGAGATTGACTCGCTCAATCAGTGGCACAAATAAGAGTATTGAATCACTCAAGCACTCTCAATTCGTGGGTTTCTATAGATCCAAAGTGAATCACACACTTAAGACTCTAAAGAGAAATAATCACAAAGAACTCTTACTTTGTGAAAAGAACAAAATGTTTCTATTACTTTCAATGATCAAGGGTAAATACAAATGAACGACTAGATGGAGCTTATATAGGCTCAGCATAATGGTCTAAAGATAACAAAAGAAAGAAAGAAATCAATAAAATTAAAGAACTAGCCGTTATAGGCTTTATGTATCAAATCCTTCAAATAAGGTAAGATGGAGGCTCCTTGTATCTTGAAAGCTTGGGAAGGAAGTGGCACGCTTTTGAAACTTTCTGGAGGAAATAGGGAGGCTTCAGTACATCCAAAAGTTGAACATAATATGACCGTTGGGAAGATTCGAAGAGCTTTGGGGTGAACTTCATAAAAGCACCAAGTGTGAATATGTCTTGAAAAGGAAAGTTGAAGTGCAAGAGGATTCGCCTAATCCTCTGGATGCTGGACCATGGTAAGACGTCTTGAGTGGCTTCTAGATGAATAATAAACTCTCCTGGTCGCCAAAGTCTTTTTAGTAAATGTATAATCTCGAGAGCTTCCAAATAAGGCAGGTTGAGCATCATCCGGTTTAGAAACTCCATAACTTTCACATCAGAACCGATATTGATGTGATTCCAATTCGCCCCGGTCCTCTGATGAATCAATATTGCAATGCAAGTCTTTTCGTAGCTTAGTTCCTCCTGGTTCGGTGGAAAACATCCAATAACCGCTCACATATCCAATACGGGTAAGCTCCGGTTCACTCGACTTTGAAGATGAATAACTCCTTCGTTTGAACTCTGTTTGGTATGAATCAAAATTGCCTCGGTTCTATGATGAGTTAAGTTTCTAAAACATCCGGTTTTGTTGCTTGATTCGTCGTCGTTTGGACGGAATGAAATTATTAGTGGTCGCATGTCTCCAGCGGGTTCATTGAAGATCTGCCAACTTGTATCTTCAATATCTTCTTCATATGGACTTCTTTTTAGCTGATTCTCTTCGTGGTGAACTCTAGGTGAGTTGAGTATGCTCTCTAATTCCAGGCTGGGTCTGAATGTACGGAAGGATAGAGGTCTAGAAAGAACAAATCATGAAAGATAGTCTCTCCTTTATTCATGATATGTTCTCCAAGGGAGATCATCTCTCCTTTACCCTTGGCTAGACCATCATGTCTATTGATCCTCTTCTCCAAGGTTGATGGCATTCTCGAGGTTGTGTCACTTTTGGTTCGCGGCGTCCTCTGGTTTTTGTTTGCCTGGGAAGGCTTTTCTCTTTTAATCGAATTCCGTATTTTATGAACTTTCGTGCCTTACGTACTTTGATTCTGTTTTCGATTGTTTGCTCGAATTTTATCTTGTGACTCGGCTTATTGGTGCGACGGTTATCTTGTTTCATGGTGGTTGAACTCTCGCGAGCTGTCTCGAAGGTGGAGGTCAGCTCGTGTGACTTTGCATTTTTCTCGAGCTGCGGAGGCTAAGTATTTGTATAGGTTTCAGAATAGTAGTCAGAGTTGACAGTGCTTTTAGTGCCAGCTGCAGCTCGGTACGTCACCCGACTCGAGTTTGTTTGGGCTGTCGTACTTGTACTAGAGCAGGTTATTATGCGAAAATTTGTTCACGACACGTATGAGGTGAGCTCGTGAGAGTGTTGTCTGCCCAGACTTTTTTTAGCGGATCATCGTGGATCCCGAGTTCTCGTTTGTGCCTTAGTTGTTCGCGCATCAAATTAAAAGACTATGAACTTGTTTAAATTTTGGAGGCTTGTAGCCTAGTATTTTTTTTTAAAAAAGGGTTTGCGTGTACAATGCGGTACAGAATGCAAAGGTTTTAAAGATTAAGGCTGGACTCTAGGGACGAGCTGCCTATGTACCCTGCCAGGGGATCAAGCCTTGTCGTAGTTCGATTTTGGGACTATTTCAAGAATAGTATCGTTTGAGGTTCATGGAATTCCATGGACGCAGTTCGGCTTTTCTCCTCTTTTGATTGAAGAGTCTGTAGACGCAGTTCGGCTTCCCAATTGGCCTTAGCTTTCCACCTGTTTTGCATGTTTTGTCGAAGACTTTTCGAAGTACTAGATCACCGACTTTAAATATCCGTTCTTTCACGTTCCAGTTGTAGTAACGGGCTGCGGCCTGCTGATAGCTCTGGATGCGGACTAAAGCTTGATCTCGCTTTTCTTCAATTAGGTCTAGCCTGTCTCTGAGCATCTCTTCGCTGAGTTCTGCGATGATTGGACAGAGCTGTCGTCGGAGGGTTGGGACTCTGAGTTCGGTTGGGATCACGGCTTCCATCTCGTAGGCCGTGTCTGTATATTATATCTTGCCATATGAAGTCTTGTACATCGACTTCAGTTGTTTGCTGGTAGGCTCTTGGTACTACCCATTTGGTGAAATAGTCTGTCAGGACCAACACGAACCTTAGCTGTTTTGGTCCCGAGGGGACCATTGGCCCTACGATATCCATAGACCATTGATATCCATTGTATTTACACCATTTAGGGCTGCATTTAGTACATATTTTGGTCCTCTTTTGCATGTATTCCCTTTGCTTTTGTCCTATTTTCTTCTCCTTTTAGACTTAGGTTGCATTTAGAGTATAGTTTGCATTTCCTTTGCATTTTGGATGTTTTTAGGTGCATTTGGAGCTTAAAGGAGCTTGGAGGAGTTTTGGGAATGATACAAGATGCTAGCTGGGCAAAAAGGAGCAAGAAGGATCACAGCAGAAGATCTCTGCAGAATTTTTCGGTCAGAGCACAGAGAGTTTCGGTCAAGGGTGACCGATACGGAGCATATCGGTCACCAGTATCGGTCAAGTGTGATCGACACAAACACACCGGATTAATTTTGGTCATGTGTGTCGATCACTCCAGACCGATAAAGACCTATTTCGGTTACTGAAGACCCACAAAACCTATCGATACTGACCCAGCCCGAACCTGTTTTTAATTACATTTATGCCATTACTCTAGGTTTTTTTTCTCTAGACTATAAATAGCCCCTTTTCCAGATTTTCGAGGGGTCATGTCATTTTACTGTTCTTGAGCACTTTCTTTAAGTTTGTAAGAGAATTTATTTGCTTTGTTTAATATAATCAAGTATTTGCTTTAATCTTTTTTAATCTTTCTTTTAATCATGATTAGCATCCTTTCCCTTTGTGATTTGGTGTTAAACATGATCATGAATTAGTAGTTATCTTAGGGTTTCTAGATGTGGTAGATTAGGGGGATTTAAGGCTTAATTAAGGTTTGTTAAGTGCTTCAGTTTATGGGTTCCTCTCTATTAATCTGTTATTCATGCTAGATTAGTCTTGATCAAACTTGTCTAAGTTGTTAGCTTTCTCTTATGCCCACCAAGTGTTTGATGAAATGCTGATCATGTTTAATAGAGGATTTGCTGGCCTTGGCTCAAGAGATTGACTGTTTGAGGAACATTTTGACTTGAATAGAGTTGTTTAATTATGCTTGCTTGATGTTTTATCACTAATGTGAGTTAGTTCTTGTTAGAATGTTTAGCAAAGGGTTATTTGCCAAGAGATTGGATCTAACTAGCTTCATTGTGAACTCTATGTCTAGGAATCACTATTGCTTGCTTGTTTTCTTGATCAATGTAGTTTGAAACAGCCTTAGTTAATGTCTGAAATTCCCCGAAGTCAATAACCACATCTAGAGACTTGTTTTTCTCTTGTTTGAAATTCGAATTTGCTCTGTTTTGCTCTGTTTTACTCTGTTTTCCTTGCTTAGAATTGCTTAGTTTGCTTTTGCTTTTACCTTGTTTGCTGCTTGTTTCACTTAGGTTGCTAGAACTGTTGCTTATGCAACAAAACCAATTCTCTGCCTGCTTGACTTAGAGACTTTACTCTCAACTCTTCTTTTTTCAACTCTTCCCAATGGATTGACATAAAACCCTTACTACAACTGACTAATGCAAGGGTGATTGAACCAAGAGAGTCCAAAACATCTTGTGCCAATTTGGCGCCGTTACCATTTGGGAAGTAGTTTGAATCATTAGAATTTGTTGAATCTTTAAGATCAAGCTTTTACTTTTCCTTGGAAACTAACTCTGTTTTCAAGTGTTTTCATTTCAGGTGAGTTGCAACACAATATCAAGATGGTGTACTTTGAAGACACTACCTACAGCAACTTCTGCCAAGAACCTCTACCTATACACTACTTTCAAGAGAGCTACACTCCTTCCCTTACTCAAGACCAACCCTATATTCCTACATCTGGATCAGCTGACATCAGAAGCATGATCATGGTCAACATCACTCTCCAAACCATTGGAACTATGGAGATGAACAAGAGATTTGCTGAGCTACACAACAGGATAGATTATGTTCACAATGACCTTCATGCCAAGTTTGATGACCTAGATTCAAGGATAAATCTCTTGGAGAACAGTCAAGATGAAGCACACACCAAGACTTCTGGACACTCTTCCTCACCAAGCTGCACACAAACTTCAGGAATACTGCCACTTACTTATTGAAGGGGCAGAGGAAGCAAAAGAGGAATTCACTGATGAAGATGCTTTATTGGAAGAGCTGGGAATCATGATCCAAGAGATGATATTCCATATAGACAGGATGAGGGTTGAGTATGGAGGAGAACCCAGAAGAAGCAACATCAGTGATGAAGAAGCTCAGGAAGTTGTAGGGACGTTCCTCCGTGGCTTTGATGAACACTTGAACAGAGAAGAAGAGGGGGCTGAGGAAACCCCCAACAGCTACAGAAGAGACCCCCACACCAGAGCACCCTGATGCTGAAGAAGAGGAACTAGAGACACACCATGCTTTGATGGTTTTGTCTCAAAACACTCCTCAGGAATCTAAGGAACTCTACCATAATCAAGTGGATAATTCTTCAAGCACTATTGCAAAGGGTAAAGAACTCTCAGCTACAGTTTGTAAACCACCATTCTCCTACCCCACAATGCATTTCACCAAAGCCAGAATGGAGATGTACACAAAGTTCAAACAAGACATAGAAGATGCTGGAATACAACTCCCACATGGCACCATTTTGATGGAGGTGAAACATCAAATCAGATTCCTGAAAGAAGTTTTTGACAAGATGGAAGTGATGGAACCAATCCTTGAGAATGTGGGGGCTGACATAAAAAGAAGCAAGATGATGAAGTCATTGCCAAAACTCCCAAACCCAGGAAAGTTCCTCATCACTTGTGAGCTGGAGATGCTTGACAATGTCAAAACCCTATGTGATTCAGGATCAACTGTCAATGTTATGTCTCTCCATCTTAGCCAAACTCTAGGGATCAAGAAGCTGGTGCCGTCCAGGACCTCCATCACCTTTGTGGACAACACTACCACAAAACCTTTAGGCATGGTGAAGGACTATCTTGTGAAGATTGGAGAATGCCTAGTTCCAACAGACTTTGTGGTCATGGAAAAAACATATTCCAGGAGGTGCCATTTCTTCTAGGTACTCCATTCTTGGCAACAGCAGGAGCTCAGTTAGACTTCAAGAGAGGCTCTGTCATTTTAAAGAATGTTGATGAGTTCAAAGTCTACAAGATTGCCTCCCCTTCCATAGCATTCTCTGGAGCAGCTGAGCAAGAGGATTACAACTGGAAGCTCCCAGATAGTTTGGAGGATGCTATGAACCCCACTATGAGCATGTTGTTGAGTGATGCTTTCCTTACTGAACCAAACAAGAGTCAGACCACCAAGTTGAAGCTTGAAGAAGGTTTGAAGGATATTGACAACTCAACAACCAAGGAAGTGACACCTTCAGCCACACCAAATGTCAAGGACAAAAGGCATATGATGTCAGCTCAAGAGAAATACAGGCAACTATCAAAGAGAACATGGGTCTGGAGGAAGAAAGAGGTAGGAGCACCAGCTCCATCCACCTCTACTCTCAACTAAAGAGGTAATCAAAGTCAAGCTTAGTGACTTTAAACAAGCACACTTGGGAGGTAGTCCCATGGTATCCTTTTGTATATATTATGCTTTCTAGTTTATCTTTTATGCTTTGTCTTAGTGTATAGAAACAGGATTTCGAACTGGGGTTTGAGAAAGTTTGATGGGGACAAAGAACAGGTGTATTCTGGCTGATATCGGTCATTTGTATCGGTCATGACAAACCGATACACAGATTTTCGTTCATCAGTATCGATCATGATTGACCGATATCAGTGGAGCCAGTTTATACCAGTCAACATATCGGTCACTTGTGACCGATATGGAAAGAAGTTTTGAAAGAGGATAATTTTCGGTCATTCATATCGACCACACTTGATCGACATAAACACATAGTATGATTTTCAGTCCAGAGTATCGAACACTGGAGACCGATAAGATTCTTGGAATCGTATCGATCACTAGTATCGATCACTCAAGATCGACACAATCAAGCCGGATGTATTTCGGTCAAGTGTGTCGATCACTGATGACCGATACCAATCCCAGGAAGCACGTCAGTCTCTAGTGTCGATCACTCATGACCGAAAATGCAATTTCGGTCAGTAATATCGGTCATGAGTGACCGAAACTCCATCCGAGGTAAGTCTCTCAACTTTCAAAATTTTTTGCCTCCTTTGGTTTGGAGCCAAAGGAGTTTGAATTTTTAAATGGAATTCCTTCCGACCTCTTTCCTAGCTTCTAAATACTTTTGTTTTTATCCCCCACACTTTTGATTCCTTATGTTCCCTCACCAACATTTGATTCCTTTAGTTTCCTCTCCTTTCTCTCTATTTAAGCAACAACATTCTTCACTTCTCTTCACACTCAAACTCACTCTTCTTCTTACCTAAAGCTCGAAACAACTAGTTCTTTTTCTCTTTTATTGCTTTCTCTAAGTGTTCAGAAGTTCACTAAATGTTTGCTTCCTAAACTATCTCTCTTTGCTCTTACTCTTAGATTATGATAAAAATCGCTTATATGAAGTTTTTAAGAGCAAGTTGTGTTTAGTTTTGATTGTTGTGCTATGGTTTTGCAATATGGATTTGCTTTGAGATATTAAGCTAGATGTTGAAGTTCTGATTTATATCTATTTATCTCATTGCTTGCTCATCTTCAGCCTTTTGCAAGATCATCATCTCTTTGCCTAAGAACCATTTTGCTAGAATGTCATGCATAACTGTTTATCTTTTGTGCATTCTAGCTTATTTAGTTGCTAGCTTTTGATCTCTTCTTGTCTTGAATAAGTTTAAGCTTGTTGTTACGACTTGTTAGACTTTTCTTAGCTTAAGAGTTTCTCCATTAAAAGCTTTCAGCTATTTGGTTCTTCAGCTTTTATTCTTTCACTTACCTTGTTTTCAAGCTTTGCTTTTGAAGGTGCCATGGGAAGAACAAGAATAGCTGCTGGGAAAAAGGGAGAAGCACCTCAGGAAGCACCAACATCTCCAACAGTAAGGCAAGAAAAAGGAAAGGGCAAAGCTGCTGAGACTTCATCCAAGGCCGCTGGAAAGAGGACAGCTAAGGATAAAAGTGCCAAGCAGAGAGGCAAGGGAAAAGCTGTTGAGGAAGAAGCTCCACCCATGAAGTACAGTGCTATGGAACTCATGGAGGGATTCAGTAGATGCACCTTCAAGCCAACAAGATATCCTTGCCCCTCCACAATGAAGGAGCTGGGAATCTATGAAGACTGCATCTGCACCTTTGAACAGATGGGGCTTACAGAGCTACTACAGCCTCTCCCATCCTATGAGCGCTTCACTCATCAATTCCTCTCCACCCCTCAAGGTGGTTTATTATGAGAAGAGTGAGCTCTCTGACCATGATGGATGGATCTCTTTCAAGCTTGGAAAACAGAAGTTCAAAATCACATTCCAAGAACTCTCTAGGGCGCTGGGGCTGAGCACCTACTTTCAATGAGGGAAGAAGTTCTTAATCCATGAATCACAGTACACAAGGTTTTGGAGGCAATTGGAGTAGGGGAATTCAAAGTTGGGGCTACAAGGAACCAACACTTGAAGCATCCTGCAGTTAGAGATACACACAAGGTGCTTGCAAATACATTTTTTGCAAGGAAAGAAACCTCACACCTAACTGGCAAGGAGAGAGACTTCCTCTACAATGGATTGTACACTGGTGCAGGCACCAGCAGATGCGCAGTGAAAGTTTTTCCACCAAGCAAGCTCCCATGCCTTGTAATACTGTTGATGGAGCAGCTGCAAACATACCAGAGCTGGATTGTCAACAAGGGAAGAAGGGAGAAGAATCCACAACTGCACATTGGAGGATTTGTGACAGCAATTCTACTAGCTTGTGATGTGAACCTTGAGGAGCATGCTGAAGATGCTCTAGCTCCTGTCTGGATATATATGGAGTACCTGAAGAGGAGTCATTTTCTTGAGAAGAGAATCCAAGGCAAGTATGTTTATCAATTCCTCAACAACCACTTGGAGCATGTGAGAGTCCTTCTCCCAAACCCAAGGCTGACCTCCTTCACCACAACATCAAACATCAATTTAAACTTGAGTGAGGAGGAGCTCTACACAGGCGGCCCTATTCCTACAGTAGAAGAAGAAGAAGACAATGAACAAGAAGAGGAGCACACTGAAGAGATCAGAGAAGAAGAAAGAGAAGAACAATGGAATGCCACTGCTGGTGCTGAAGGCCAAGGAAGAACCCATGAAGAAGATGAGCTTGAAGAAGAAGAAGTGTTGAACTACAACTCAAGGCAGTTCCACTTCCACCCTAAGAAGCCCCCAACCAAGGAAGCTCTTTGAAAGCAGCTCATGAGCACATCAACACACTACAGAAGTGGTGCAAGTGGCAGGACAAAGCCATCAAAGGGCTTATGAAGATGGTGAAGGGGAAGTTCAGGAAGAACAAGGCTACATCAGCAAAAACTTCCCACCACAGCCACACTCAAGAGCTCAACTCTCAACAAGAAGAGCAACTCCAACAAGCTGAACCAACTGAAGAGGAGGAAGCTGTAAGGAACCCCCATGGAAGACACTCATTCCATGCACAACCAAGTGACCAGTGGGGTACATGGGCACAACCAAGGGCCTTATCTTATGAGCCAAGAGCCCATGTTCCATCAGCTTGAGAGGCGCCAACCCCCGACCCCTCTAAAGTTCAGGAAACATGGCAATGGGGCACACAAGGGACTTCTTCACAAGCTGAACAGCTATGGTCAAACTGGGTTCAACCAACTCCAGAAGCAGAGCATTCCAATAAAGTCTATGAGAGAAGGAAGAGGAGAGCTAGCAAGTCTCCACAAACCTCATGATCATCCCACAACTCCTACCATTGAACCAAGCACCACATCCCTTCCATTGTTCTATACCATTGCATATTTTTATTTTTGTACTATATTTTGTTGCTTCTCTCTTCCATTGCTTTCATTACACAAGGGACTGTGTAATGGGGAGATATTTGGGGTTTGAATTTGTTTTCTGTTTTCTTAGTTTTTCTTTTTCTTTTCACTTTGAGTCTCATGCATATCATGCATACATGTAAGGCATAGAAAAACACAAAAAAAATCAAAAAAATTTAAAAACTTTTGCATTTTTGCAAACCAATAAGAAAGCATGTAGTTGCATTTCATTCTTCTAGGATTGAGTCTAGTGTTGACATGTAGGTTGCATTGCATTTGCATAGGGCATTATGATGAATTTTCCTTGTAAAGTGCTTAGTGTTTAGAGATGATTTCAGTTTTTAAGTGCTTAGTTGTTTGATGCATCATATGATTGCTAGAAGTTAAGGCTGAACCATGCTTAGATTGCTAGATTTGGTCTTCTCATCTCATTTTGAAAGCATTTGTTCTCTGAAAATCAACTCTGTCAACTTGAACTTTAACTTGGACTTTTAATTATCATGTCTTATGCATTGAAAAGTGATTACATGGCTACCATATACATATTTGGATCATCTTTCTCCTTTCTACCTCTCTTGTTGATCCAAATAGCTGATCCTCATAATTATGGGACAGTTACATCCTCATCCTTAACCAAAACCTCCTTTTGAGCCTAAACACTATTGTGAGAGCTGTGAGGCCTTTGCATTGCATTTTCGATTTTGTCTTGGCAAAAAATGTTAGGAATAAGGCTGGCAATGATTAGCTCTCTTGTTGATATCAGCTTGCATCTTGAGCTTGATTCTAGGATAGGAGTTTTAGGTTTAAAAGAGTAGAGGTGGTAAGAAAGGAAAAAGATCTGAAATGGTAGAAAAGGGGAAACAGTATAGTATTGTGGTTAAGTAAAGGGAATAAAAGCTCTAAGTTTAAAAAGAAGGATTGGTGCCAACAACAATGCTTAGAAGGGTCCAAAAGAAGAAAAATCTGACCAAGAAGCAATCCACCAAAGGTGATGAAGGTGCCAACACAACAAAGAAGAGCAAGTCCCAACCAAAAAGAAGCAGCCACACAAGCAAAAGAAGAAGTTTCCCCAGCCATGAAGATGGGTAAAGGGTAGAATCTAGGAAAGAGTAGACTTAGAGGGTTCACTCTTGGGATTAGAAATGCTTAGGACTCATCTTTGGGAAATAAGGGTAGAAGAGAGCTTTGAATTGCATGCATAAGTGTGCTTTTACCTTGTAGCATTTTGCCTAAGATGAAGTCATTTCATTGAGTGATCCTTTATGTTTTTGAACCCTTGTGCTTAAATGAGATCATTCTTATCTCATAACCTTACCCTTTTCAACCAAATGTCTTCACTTGATTTGCATAAGCATGATTCATGTTCTGAACTTAATTGAATGTTAAAGAGTTGGTTGATTTGAGCATTTGCCTAGGTTGAGATTTGAGATCATTTTGAAACATGATGAGCATGGCTAGGTTCTTCAAAGTATAGCTGATTATGTTTGCATCCTACAACTAGGCACTTAAGCATTGAAACCATCTCTTTACCTTTGCATTTTTTGGAATCCGAATGCTCACCTTCAAACCTCACTCTCCCATTTGTTCTTATTTGCTTGAGGACAAGCAAAAGGCAAGTGTGGAGTTGTTGATATCCCTTGTATTTACACCATTTATGACTGTATTTAGTACATATTTTGGTCCTCTCTTGCATGTTTTTCCTTAGCTTTTGTCCTATTTTCTTCTCTTTTTAGACTTAGGTTGCATTTAGAGTATAGTTTGCATTTCCTTTGCATTTTGGATGTTTGTAGGTGCTTTTGGAGCTTAAAGGAGCTTGGAGGAGTTTTGGGAATGATGCAAGATGCTAGCTGGGCAAAAGGGAGCAAGAAGGATCACAGCAGAAGATCTCTGCAGAAGTTTTCGGTCAGAGCACAAAGAGTTTCAGTCAAGGGTGACCAATACAGATCATATCTGTCACCAGTATCGGTCAAGTGTGATCGACACAAACACACCGGATTAATTTTGGTCATGTGTGACGATCACTCCAGACCGATAGGGACCTATTTCAGTCATTGAAGACCGACACAACTAACCGATACTGACCCAGCCCGAACCTATTTTTAATTACATTTATGCCATTACTCTAGGCTTTTCTTCTCTAGACTATAAATAGCCCCTTCTTCCAGATTTTCGAGGGGTCATGTCATTTTACTGTTCTTGAGCACTTTCTTTAAGTTTGTAAGACAATTTCTTTGCTTTGTTTAATATAATCAAGTATTTGCTTTAATCTTTCTTTAATCTTTCTTTTAATCATGATTAGCATACTTTCTCTTTGTGATTGGGTGTTAAACATGATTATGAGTGAGTAGTTATCTTAGGGTTTCTAGATGTGGTAGATTAGGGGATTTAAGGCTTAATTAAGGTTTGTTAAGTGCTTCAGTTTATGGGTTCCTCTCTATTAATCTGTTATTCATGCTAGATTAGTCTTGATCAAACTTGTCTAAGTTGTTAGCTTTCTTTTATGCCCACTAAGTGTTTGATGAAATGATGATCATGTTTAATAGAGGATTTGCTGGCCTTGGCTAAAGAGATTGACTGTTTGAGGAGCATTTTGACTTGAATAGAGTTGTTTAAACATGCTTGCTTGATGTTTTAGCACTAATGAGAGTTAGTTCTTGTTAGAATGTTTAGCAAATGGTTATTTGCCAAGAGATTGGATCTAACTAGCTTCATTGTGAACTCTATGTCTAGGAATCACCATTGCTTGCTTATTTGCTTGATCAATGTAGTTTGAAACAGCCTTAGTTAATGTCTGAAATTCCCCAAAGTCAATAACACATCTAGAGACTTGTCTTTCTCTTGTTTGAATTTCGGATTTGCTCTGTTTTGCTCTGTTTTCCTTGCTTAGAATTGCTTAGTTTGCTTTTGCTTTTACTTTGTTTGCTGCTTGTTTCACTTAGGTTGCTAGAACTGTTGCTAAGGCAACAAAACCAATTATATGCCTGCTTGACTTAGAGACATTACTCTCAACTATTCTGTTTTCAACTCTTCCCAATGGATTGACATAAAACCCTTACTACAACTGACTAATGCAAGGGTGATTGAACCAAGAGAGTCCAGAACTCTTGTGCCAACCATCTCATGAATGGGTATGGGGCACTGATAGATGAGAGGTTTTTGGTTGGTTGATGGATTGCTGGCGCGTTCTTCTCGCAGTCGTCGCATTTTGCGGCGTAGCTTTCGCAGTCCGCAACCAGCTTTGGCCAGAAGTAGCCGTGTTTTTTTATTCTTACGGCCAAGGTTCGTCCACTGGAATGGCTACCACACACACCATGGTGAGTGGTGGACAGGATGGCTAGGTTTTCCATGTCGTGGATGCATCTGTAGTACGGCTCTGATAGGCTGCGTTTGTATAGCTTTTCTTCGATTATACAGTAGCAGGAGCTTTTGGTTCTCAGTTTCCGGGCTTCCCACTTGTCATCGGGCAAGGTGCCGTTTTGGATGTATTTGAAGATCGGGATCCGCCAGTCCGAGCGGGCGTGGAATTCTTCGTCTGTGACGAACCGTCTGTCGGTGCTAGTTGCGTTCGATGTGGTTTGCTCGTTTGCATCAGGGTCTAGACCGGGATTCGGGTTCTCCGTGCCCGATGCATCCATTTCGTTTGTTGACACGGGCTCGTTGGAAGGTTCGCTCGTGCTTGCTGATGCCTTGTCCGATATGGCTAACATTTCGCCGGCTGCTGCTTTAACGGCTATGTTAATGCTCAGTTTTTCGATTCCTTCCACGGGTATGATCCTTTTGACCGCTGGGTCCAATGTCGATGCCAGGGACGCCAGGGCATCGGCTGAAGTGTTCTCCCCGTGGGGAATCTTTGTCAGCTCAAAGCTGTCGAACTGTTTCGTCAGTTCGCGAACGATATGCAGGTATGCTTCCATTCGTTCGTTCTTTGTTTCGTACGTTCCATCGAACTGGTTTGTAATGAGTTGAGAATCACTGCGGGCTTCCACCTCTCGAGCTCCGATCCCGAGGGCGAGCCGTAGCCCGGCGATTAAAGCCTCGTACTCGGCTTCGTTATTTGATGCTTCGAAGCCGAGACAGAATGATTGTTCTAATATTTCACCGATGGGGCAGGCCAGCCTGATTCCTACCCCGGAACCTTGTTTGGAGGATGCCCCATCCACATGGAGTGTCCATTTGCTGTTTGTTGCGGGGCCATCTGCGGCTTGTGGCGATAGCTCGATGATGAAGTCTGCTAGGACTTGTGCTTTAGCGCAGGTCCTGGTGCGATATTCTATATCATACTCGCTTAGTTCGATAGCCTAGTTTGTTAACCGTCCTGACTGGTTCGGGCTGTGCAAAATGGTGCGCAATGGTTGCGAGGTCATGACAACGATAGAATGAGAGTGGAAGCACGGTCTCAGTTTGCGAGCTGCCGTAACCGAAGCTAGTGCCAGTTTTTCTATGGCTGGGTATCTTGTTTCTGCATATATTAGGGTCTTGCTGACGTAATTGATGGGCTTTTGCTCGTTCTGTTCCTCTCTCACTAGCAACCCACTCACCGCAGCGGGTGATACTGCGAGGTAGAGGTATAGCGGTTCTCCTTCTACTGGTTTAGCTAGTATCAGGGGTTCGCTTAGGTACAACTTGAGATGTTGTAATGCTTTTTTGCATTTATCGTCCCACTGGAACATTTTATTAGCTCGTAGCAGGTGATAGAATGGGAGGCATTTATCTGTTGACCTGGAGATGAAACGGCTGAGAGCTGCTATTCGGCCTGTTAACCTTTGGACTTCTCGAGTGGGCTTAGGCGAAGGCATCTCGAGAAAGGTTGTGATTTGTTTGGGGTTTGCCTCGATTCCCTGTTCTGTTACGAGGTAGTCCAGGAATTCTCCTGAAGCTACTCCAAACGAGCATTTGGCGGGGATGAGTTTCATCCCGTATTGGTTAAGGATCTTGAAGCATTCCTTGAGCTAGGCTACGTGGTTTTCTTCTCTGGAAGACTTGACAAGCATGTAGTCGATATATACTTCCATGGATTTGCCCAGCTGATCTGCGAAAATTTTGTTTACCAGTCTTTGATAGGTGGCTCCGGCGTTCTTTTGTCTGAATGGCATGACTTTGTAATAGTATGTGCCGCGGTCTGTTATGAATGAAGTTTTTTCCTGATCTTCTGGATTCATAAGGATCTGGTTGTAGCCCAAGAATGCGTCCATGAAGGAGCCGGTCGATGTGCGGGAGTGGGAAACTGTCTTTTGGGCATGCCTTGTTGAGATTGGTGAAGTCTATACAGACTCTACACTTCCTATTCTTCTTTTTGACTACAACCAGGTTGGTGAGCCAATCGGGGTATTTGACTTCCCTGGTCGATCCGATTTTCAAGAGTCGGTCGACTTCGTCGTTTATTGCCTTTGCTCTTTCGGGCCCCAGCTTGCGTCGTTTTTGTTTTACGGGTTTGAATGTGGGATTGACGTTAAGCTCGTGAGAGGTTACCTTTATATTGATCCCTGGTATGTCTTCTGTCGACATCGCGAACGTATGAACGTTCACTTTTAGGAAAGTAACGAGCTCGTTTTTGATCGAGCTCGCGAGCTCCGTTCCTACGTTGACTCGTCTTTCAGGGTGAGAGTTCATCGATGCATATCGGCGTTATGAGGTTCCTGGGAGGTCCACACGTGGTGGGGTCCTGGGTTTTCTTTGCCTGTTGTTCGGCGAGTTCATGCTCATTTCATAATTGCTACATCGGGGAGTTCGCGGTTTGTTTGTAGCAATTAAGGTAACACATCCTGGCGTTCTTCTGTCTCCCGAAGACTGTTTAGGTTCCTTTCGGAGATGGGAACTTCACGCACTGGTGGTAAGTAGAAGGTACTGCTTTCATGGCAAAAATCCAGGGGCGTCCTAGGATAGCGTTGTACGGCGCTTGGCGATCTACCACTAAGAGTTCAACATTTTTTAGCATGGACCCAGCCTTTACCTGTAGTCGGATTGTGCCGAGATAAATGGTTGTGTCTCCGGCGAATCCGGTGAGGAGTGTGACTGTGTTGTTCAGGGCTGAGTTTGGGAAGCCCATTTTTTTGAATGCTTCGTAGAAAAGGATGTCGACCGAGCTCCCGGTGTCTATCATTATTCTTGAGAGCTCGAAACCGGCTACATCGAGGCGGATGACGAGTGGGTCGTCGTGCGGTTTATGTAGGTCCAGGGTCTCACTTTTGCGGAAGCTTATGGAGTGGTCCGGGCCATCTAGATTGGTTTGTGGTCGCGACTTGGATTCGGCCTTTCGCTGAAATGCTTTAAATGAGTTAATGGAGTTTCTGCAGAATAGGGATCCTCCGGAGATGAAGTTTATCTGCTTCGGGGCAGTAGCCCCTACACCCTCCCGGCAAAGCCGTAGGCTTTGTAGGTATTGACATAAAGTCTTTTTTGGGGCAGGAGGGGGGATTGTGATCGTTTTCATCGGGCCCTCGCATATGTTAGAGCTGAAGATCATTTCGATTCTTTGTTTGGCTGCTGGAGGGGGCGATTGTTCGCCTATCTCTGACCTGACTCATTTGTTTTTGGTTGCTTTGGTCTTAGGCGTCTTTTTGGGTTTTGGGAGAGTGTCGGAGGAGCTTTCCTCCTCCGAGGCTTCCTGCTCGGGGTTGTCTTTGTCGCTTCGCAGTTTTTTTGCTGCGGCTAGTAGGCGGGTGATAACAGATTTCTTGGTACGCAATGCAAGCACGAGAGGTTATCAAACTCCAATGCAACACTGAGATGTAGTATAGCATGCAAGTGAGGTATCAATCCACACCTAGGAATAGGAAGTTCACTAAGAATACAAAGGATGAGCAAAGCTAAGCAGATTATGAAAATGATTGGTAAATTCAAGGAAAACTAAATGGAAGTATCAAATGCAAAGCAAAACAATTTTAAAATCCCTGTAAGAGGGTTAATAGGAAGAAGCAGAAAGTCTAAAATGCAAACATATTGAAAACTAAAAATCGACTAGTGGATCGACCATTGGATCAACCACTAGATCGAGCAATATGAATCGATCTCGTCTAACAACCTAAGATGATGAATGATGCGATGAACTAATGAAGCAAGATGTGAACTTTATGATGACAGAATGATAAGCAGAGAATTAAAACACTAAGAAAGAGGGTCTAGGTTTCAAAGATTAAAGCTTGGTTTGAAAACTTTTAGATCTACTCCTTTAGGAGGTTTCTCTAGGCCTTGAAAACAAAACAAGAACCATCCATAGCGTGTGGTATGGCTCACTTCCTCAATCTCTTCTCCAAACACATGGCGTTTGGTGGAAAAAGAGATCGAAGAGCATGGAACACAGATTTCAAACAAATGACCTAACTAATCCCCTAAACAACCATGACATGTGGGAAAGGAATGACTAGCCTCTAGGATCTGCTTTTCCAGGACATCTGAATCCTGTCAAGGTAAGACAGCCTTTGGATCATAGAGATCTTGGTGTGCGACTCTCTAAGCCTTAAGTACTCAAGATCCTAGAAGAGAAGATAATGAAGATCAAGAAAACTCAAAGCTTTACCCTTTTCGACCCTTTTGAATCACCTCAACCCATCAACGCAAATGAAACTACTCGCTACACATAAAGAAAACCGAACAGAAAACAAAAGATAATCTATTAAACATGATTAACGATTAATTAAAAGCAAAAGGTTCAATATTCAAAGTGCAAATGCAAGAAAAGCTTAAAGTTCTACAATGGCGGAAAAATCGCCTTCGCTAGAGGAAGAAGAACGAAAAAAGTAAAAGTGAAAGCGTGTCAAAAAGCAGCCTCGTCGCCTTCCCAAAGTGGGCAAATATCTTGATGGTCCCCTCGTCGCTAGAAGCCAAAAACGGTTAAAGTAGCCTTGGATTGACCTCGAGATTGAGCGCCTCATTCGATCGTCTTCGGGAATCGTTTGCCTTAGCTCGATCTGTGTCTTGATCTTCTTGGATGGATCGAGTGCTTCGTCCGATCTTGGAGTAGATCCTTGGAGGATCGAGTGGTGGACTCGATCCGGCTCTCGCTCTGCATGGTGTCATTTACGTCTGTAGTCCAAATCGATCTCTTCACTCGATCTTGATCTCGATCCTTCCTCTTGAATCGACTTAGTGCATTCGATCTTCTGGTCGATCTCATCTAGATCGACCTGCCTTACTCGATCCGCTACTCGATCTCGGGTCCTTAGCTGAGTGGTTGAGTTCTCTAAGCGTCCATAAGCTTCCTCACGAGCCTTAGCATGTCCACGAATCCTCCAAAGCTCCAAAGTATCCGAAAACAACCTGAATGTGATGCATAATGCAAGAAATATGTAAATGCTAATGCAAAAGTGCTATAGGACCTAAAATGGTTCAAACTAGCCTAATATGCAAGGTAAATGCATGAGAAACTATCTTATATGCATGAAAAACACACGAAATATACAGCAATATCAACTCCCCAAACTTGTCTTTTGCTTGCCGTCAAGCAAACAAAATTCAAGAAGGAAGAGAGGTTTTTAAAAACGGGGGTTTAAGCTTCTTGCAAAGGTGCTTTTCAAATGAATCACTTCAATGGTCCTAGTTCTTTACTCTAAGATACAATGCACACACTCATACTCCAAAGAACTTAGCCATACTCATTACATAATGAATTTCAAATCATGACTCTCATATTTAAAACAATCAGAGAATCCTATCCTTTATCATTCATTAAGATTAGAACCGTGAATCACACTTATGCATTTTAAAGCTGAACACATTTGGCTAAGGACAAAGGCTATGAGACTAGAACGATCTCATTTAAGTGGGTTTAAAAATGCAACGGTTTCTCTTAAAAAGGGTAAGAACTCATGCATAATCCTAAAGGTAAAGGAAATTGATGCATACATGATTAGACTCTCATCTACCCACAAACACTAACAATGAACCTAAAACCCCTCTCAATTCTTTTCTTTTCAGCTCACTCACCCTCCTAGACTCTACCCTCATCATCAAAGCAATTCGCATAGCAAAAACCCAAGTAAAAGCATCATCTCAAAACTCTTTTGGCTAGTGGAAAGGCTGAAAACACATTTAACTCTTTTCTTTTCTTTTTTTTTCTTTTTTGTAACTCTCTACTCATTTTTTTTTCTTTTCTTTTCTCTTTTCTTTTGAGAGCTACCTTCTTAATTAAACTTAGAGCTTTCATTTTAAAACAACAAACCTTCCACTTAAAACCTTTTCATTCACTTCAAACATCAAACTCTTTTTTTTTTGAAACCAAAAACAAGTAAGTCAAATAAACAATCCCCATGAACCCCAATCCTAACTTAAGCCTAAACTAGCTTCAAGATGCAAAGCTAGCAATCAAATGAGAGCCTATTCATGCCGCCTAGACGTAACACGTTATGCCGAGTTCAAACCGAAAAGAGGCCTCACAATGATGTCACACAAGAACGTTTGGCTTGAAATGAGGTTAAGGGTAATGGTGGGGGTTCTACTTAGGCTCACAAAAGAGTGGTGAAAGGAGGAAGAGAGCCTAAATATGTATATGATCCATGTGTTCATTTTCAAATGCATAAGTATGATAATTAAAAATCAGATTAGGGTTCTCACTTATTAGGACAAGATTCAGTTCATGAATGTTCAAGTCAAGTCACGAAAATCAAAACACAAGATCCAAGTATGGTTAGAGCTTACTTTCAAAGAGTGTACAATGCATCAAAGAACTACTAACTAGGGCCTTGAAACAATTCATGAGCTTAAAACACTTTTTAAAGAAAACTTTAACCCCTTATGCAAATGTAAACAACCTAGATGCTTAAAAATTCTAGACTCAATCTTAAAATGTTTAACAAAGTGAATGCAACTACATGAATTTTTTTAAAAATTTTTAAAAATTTTACCAATTTTTTTTGTTCTTTTCTATACCTTAGATGCAATGAAGACTCAAGAGATGCGAACAGAAAATAAGAAAAAAGGAAACAATGTCAAATAACACACACACTCCCCCAAACTTAAATGACACCGTCTCGGTGGCAAACAAATTCAAAGGAGTTCAAACATAAAGCAAAAACAAAGAAAGCATGTGTGGTATATACAAGGGACGGTTGTTGGTACCTCGGATCTAGCCTCGGCTGGAACTTGAGGATGTTCCAGACGAGCTAGAGGCTATAGCTTTGCCTTTGGACGTTGGCTCTTAGAGGGAAAGACGCGCCGGCTGGATGTTGCTTCCTTGAGTGTCACGGATGACAACTCCACCGGTTGAAAGCCTCTTCTTCTTGGGCTGCTGAACCTCCTCACTTGTAGCCTTCTTTGGCGAAGCCCCTTGAAGCGCCTTGACTTTCTTGGGAAGCTTCTTGATGACCTTACTTTGCCATTTGTTGATCTTCCATCTCCACAACAAAAGCAAAGAACTTTTCTGTCTTAGTCTGTGGCTCAAAGTCAATCTTAGGGAGTACAAAGCTTTTGGGGATGTCATCATCCGAGGCAGGAGACTCTGGACATGGGCGAGAAGCTAGTGCTGGCGCAGCTGTTCCTCCTAGAGGTGCAAAGCATTCCTGTACGCTTGGGAGAAACTCGATGTTCCCAACTCCCAACAGCTCGGTTTCGTCCTTGTTTGGCAAGATACACACCCTTTTTTCATTCTCTTCATCAATGAACAGATACGCATAAAAACCCTCAGCTGGCGTGCATCCCAAGCTATCGGTGTTCCTTAGATAAATTTCATCCATGTACGCCCTATCCGCGCAAGGTACGAAGTCAGCTAGTGGCACTCCGGCTTGAACAAACAAAGGAGTAAGGAAACCTCCAATCAAAGACGAACTCGCCTTGCACCACATGGCATATGCCCTATACTTCACCAATGAAGAGGCTAAGATACAGCCGTAGTTCACGTCGTCTCCTAGCTGGTCTTCCAACGGCTCATCATTCTCATTGGGGTCACACACGAGATGCTTAACGCCTTGGAACAAGAAGCAAAGCTCTGTCTTGGTGACTGTAGGGGCCACAGACCGTCCACTAAAGGTGTTGGCGATCAGCTTCAGCGTGTAATGCAGCACTGTGCTTTTCACTCGCTTGATCTTCGCAGTGTTCGACTTGTAGTCGTCATTTCTTATGAGGTCCCACAGATCGTTGGCTTGAGAGAAAGAGGGGAACTCCACTTGTCCAGCATCAGCGTTCAAATCATAAGCTTGGCAAAGCTCCTGGATCGAGAGATGATAGGCTTGACGTCTGATCTTGAAGGTGATGTGCTCTTGGAAAGGAGTATGAAGATTCAGGTTCTCATACGTGAACTCCAAGGTTGCTAAAAAATCAATGGTTGCCTCGGGGTAAGTGGGACAGTCCATGTGTGACAAACACCGGAGCCCTATGTTCTTCAAGAGCTGATCGAAATCTCCCAAAATCCCCATCTTGGCCAACAGATCTCGGCTTGCAAACTTCGTAGGGTCGAACCTCAGCCTTTCAAGCCGCTTCTTGGCTTGTTTCTCCTCTCTTGTTCATCGAACCCTCTCCTGAACAACTTGCTGATCTGATAAACACTTTCTTAGCAAGGGTGAAAATGCAATGAGGTTATCAAACTCAAATGCAAGACATGTTGTAGTACAGCAAGCAAGAGAGAGTCAATCCATGCCTAGGATGATAGAGAATGCAAAGAGAATACAAGGACCAATGCAAATCCAAGCGAAATGAGATGATTTATGAGAAAATCTCTAAAAACTAGATGCAGCAACTTAAATAGAATGCAACTTATTTTAAAAATACTAGAAATGAAGAAACTACCGCGAGGAACAAACAGATTAATTAAAGGACCAAGCTTCGAATTACTAAAATTCGACTAGTGGATCGACCATGAGATCAACCACTAGATCGAGCAATGACAATCGATCTCGTCTAAAAATGCAAGAACAGTAAGACTAACGACCAGGATGCTATCAAAGATCAAGCGAATGACGAGATAAGATGTAAAGATGCTAAAAGAAAGAGCCTAGGGTTGAGATTCATGGTCAGGAGTTTCAAAGGTTCGACCTTGGGTTAAAAACTTTAAATCGACTCACTTTGTGAGGATCTCTAAGCCTTGAAAACTAAGCAAGATCTATCCGTGGCTTTCGGTATAGATCACTCCTTCATCCTCTCCTCCAAACCCCTGGCTTTTGGTGGAAAGAGAGGTCGAAGGGCAAGGAAAACAGATTTCAAATGAATGGCTTAACTAATCCCCCAAACTTCCATGGCTTTTGGGAAGGGGTAACTAGTCTCTAAGGTGTGATCTTCCGAGGCTCCTGAATCATGTCAAGGTAAGGAACCTCTCGGATCATGAAGCTCTTGGCGTGAGAGTCTTCAAGCATTGAGATCTCAACACCTTAGATGAGATAGCCGTTGAAAACGCTTAGAAAAACCCCAAGATCGAAACCTTTTAGACCCATTAATCCTCTCAACCCCGAACCCAAGTAAACTACTCACTACACATAAAGTAAATCAAGCAAAGCATGTAAAAGGAAATGATGAACATGAAAAGAAAACTAGATTAAGACGGAAATGATTCGATTACAAAGCTTAAGAAAAACACAAGTTCAACAATGGTGTTCTTCATGAAAAACAGAGAGAAAACATAAAGAAAAAGATAAGGATTGAAAGTTGTTTGTGAAAAGGACGTCGCCGCCTTCCCAAAATGGCCAAAACAAGCTGTTGTCCCCCCCCCCCCCCCCCCCCCCCCCCCCCCCCCCCCCCCCCCCCCCCCCCCCCCCCCCCTCGCTAGCGGCCAAAAGTGGTTGAAAGGACAGAGATCGACTCCAGGATCGAGCGGTTCTCTCGATCATATCCGGACATCGTGTCTTCGGCTCGATCATCATCGGCGAATCGAGTGTTGCATTCGATCTCGGTATCGATCTTCAGGTGGATCGAGTGGTGTACTCGATCTGGCTCTCGCTCTGCAATGGCGTCATTTACGTCCGTACCGTTTGATCGACTGCTTCACTCGATCCTTGTCTCGATCATTCTCCTTGGATCGCCTGGTTGGCTCGATCTTCTAGTCGATCACCTCCTAGATCGACCGGTCATGCTCGATCTACTCCTCGATCTCTGATCCTTAGCATATATCCGAGCTCCCACGAACTGCTACATCAGCCTCAACATGTCCACGAACCTCCACGACTCCAAAGCAGCCAGAAACAACCTGAATGTAATGCAAAATGCAAGGAACATGCGTATGCTGGTGCAAGAATGCTCTAGGACTCTAAGTGATGCAATCTAACCTAAAATGTGATACAAATGCATGAAAAGCTAACTAATGAGTATGCAAAATGTATGCAATATGCAGTAACATCAACTCTCCCAAACTTACTACTTGCTTGCCCTCAAGCAACAGAAAATAAGTAAGGAAGAGGGGTTTTCCGGAAAACGAATGGGGGTTTAAACTTCTTGCAAAGGTGCCTTTCAAATGAATCAATCTCAATGTCCTAGTTAACAGTTCTAAAATGCTATGCTTACACTCATACTCCAAAGAACTTAGCCATACTCATCACACAAAGAAATTCAAATCATGACTCTCCTATTCCTAACAATCAAAGAAACTCATCCTTTAACATTCATTAACAATAGAACCATGAATCAAACTTATGCACTTTAAAGCAAAACACATTTGGCTAAGGGTTAAGGTTATGAGCATTGAATGATCTCATTTAAAAAGGGTTTATGATTAGAACAAGGGTTTCTCTCAAAAATGGTTGAACTTGTGCATAATGCTAAAGGTAAAGACAATTTATGCATACATGATTAGATTCTCATCTACCCATGTAAACTAACAACCGATCCTATACCCTTCTCATTTAACAAATTTTATCCTCACTCACCACTTAGAGTCTACCCTTTTTCTTCACAAAACTTAGCAATTCGAAACAAGAACATTTTTAAACTTTTTAGGCTAGTGAAAAGGTTTTGAAAATAATTTTGCTCTTTAGATATTTCTTATTGGTAGCTCTCTTATTTTTTTTTTCTTTCTCTTTTTTTTTTCTTTTCTTTTTATTTTTATTTGGCACTTAGGCTCTTTTATTTCTTTTTCTTTTCTTTTTCTCTTTTTTTTTATTATTATGGGAGAGCTACCTCCTGAAATTTATTAGAGCATACTTAGTTTTTAAAACACAACCTTTCACTTAAAACCCATTTCTTTCTTTAAAACACAAAGTTCTTTGAAACCGAGAACAAATAGGAAAGGAAACAACCCCAAATGATCCCCCAAACTTATCCTAAGCCTATACCTAGCTTCAAAGTCAAAGCTAGCAATCATATGAAAACCAAATCATGTTGCCTAAGCCTAACACTTTATGCCAAGTTCAAACCGAAAAGGAAGGCCTCACAAAGATGTCACACAAGAACATTTGGCTTCAAAGAAGGGTAAGGTTCAAGAAGGGAGTTCTACTTAGGCTCACAAAGAGTAGTAAAAAGGAAGAAGAGAGCCTAAATATTTTAAAACCATGTGTTTATTTTCAAATGCATAAGGATGATAATTAGAATTTCAAATTAAGGTTCTCACTTATTAGGATGAGTTTCAAATCATGAGAGTTCAATTCAAGCCACGAAAATCCTAACAAGTGATCCAAGCATGGTAAGAACTTACTTTCAAAGCATAGACAAAACATTAGAGAACTACTAACTAGGGCATTGAAACAATTCATAAGTAAAAACACATTTTTAAGAAATTCTAACCCCTTATGCAAAATGCAAACAACCTAGATGCTATGAGAAACTCTAGACTCAATCCTAACATCTTTTGACAAGATGAATGCAACTACATGAATCTTTGAAAAAAATTTAAAAATTTTACCAATTTTTCAGGAACTAAAAACTCAAGGATGCTAAAGGAAAATAGGATCACAAAACACAAGTCAAATCACACATGTACTCCCCCAAACTTGCTTGACACCGTCCCGGTGGCAAACTCATTCGAAGGAGTAGCAAAACACAAAGCAAAAAGAAGCAAATATGAGCGGTTATGTACAATGGAAGAAGGTTGTTACCTCTGGTCTAGTCTCGGCTGGAACTTGAGGATGTTCCAGAGGAGCTAGAGACTATGGTCTTGCTTTTGTCGGCTGGTTCTTGGAGAGAGTGGCGCGCCGGCTGAGTGGTGTTTCCTTGGGTCTCTTGGATGACAACTCCACCGGTTGAGAGCCTTCTCTTCTCGGGTTGTTGCACCTCTTGACATGCAGCTTTCTTAGGCGAGCCTCCCTGAAGTGCCTTGACTTTCTTTCCAAGCTTCTTGAGCATCTTGCCTTGCCACTTGTTTATCTTCCTTTGCATCTCCACAAAGGAACTTCTTGGTTTTTGTCCTCGGCTCGAAGTCTAGCTTGGGAAGTGTGTAGGCCTCGGGTATCTCATCTTCCGTGGCTGGAGACTCGGACCTTTGACGAGGGGCAATCGCTGAAGCAGGTTGTCCTCCGAGAGGGGCAAAGCATTCTTCCTCCGTGGGTAAGAACTCGATATTCCCAACACCAAGCAGCTCGGTTTCATATTTGTTGGGCAGGATGCACACTCTCTTCTTGTCTTCGTCGTCTATGAAGAGGTAGGCGTAGAACCCTTCCGCTGGCGTGCGTCCCAAGCTGTCAGTATTCCTCATGTATGCCTCGTCCATGAAAGCTCTGGTTGGTACATGGGCGAAGTCGTGAATGGGCACACCAGCTTGCACGAACAGAGGAGTGAGGAAACCGCCAATGTAAGAGGAAGTTGCCTTGCACCGCAAGGCATAAGCCTTGTATTTCACCAAGGAAGCCGCAAGCACACATCCGTAGTTCACTTCATCGCCGAGTTCATCCTCCATAGGCTCGTCATTTGCATCCGGATCACACACCAAGTGTTTCACACCATGGAACAGGAAGCACAGCTCTGTATTCGTGACCGTAGGAGCAACAGATCTTCCACTAAACGTGTTGGCGATCAGCTTCAGAGTGTACCTCTGCACCGGGCTTCTTACTCGCTTGATCTTGGCGGTGTTGGCTTTGTAGTCTTCATTGCTGATCAGGTCCCAAAAGTCGTCGGCTTTCTTGAAGGCGGGGGACTCGACCTTGTAGGCATCCGCGTTGAGACCATAAGCTTGGCATAGCTCAGGGATGGAGAGTGTATAGGCTTGACGGCCAACCTTGAAGTAGAGGCGACCTTGAGAAGGGACGGGTGTGCTAGGATTCTCGTAACGGAACTCCAACGTGGCAAGGAAGTCTATTGTCACTTCTGGAATGGTTGGGCAATCCATCCGTGACAGACATCTTAGGCCAATGTTCTTGAGGAGTTGGTCAAAATCCCCAAGAATCCCTAGCTTGGACAACAGCTCTCGATCAGCAAACTTGGTAGGCTCAAACCGAAGCCTTTCCAGCCGTTTCTTGTCCCTCTTCTCATCCTTAGTCCATCTGACCCTCTCTTGAACTGCCACCTCTTGTCCTTCTCCTTCTTGCGCTGTCTCTTCTCTTGTTCTCTTTGGGGCCATTGTTCCTGAAACAAGTTTCTAAAGAAATTTGATAAGCAAACGGCGGTTTTGATGAGAATGAGAGAAGAGAAGGAGAGAACTTATAAAAACTACCCTAGAATTTTGGGGAATTAATAAAAATTATAGCTAAGTAAAGGAGAATCATATCTTTAGATACTGAAAAATCTAGAATTATTCCTTTTACTTAGCTAGTTTTTAAAAAACACAACCGACCCTATATTCTAGAACAATATCTTGCGAATTTAAAGGAAATTTTCCTAAAAATAAATCATTAAATTTTGAAAATACCTTTGCAAGAAATGCAGAAGATCTTTGCTAGCTTTTGAAAACTGAAACTCTCACTCTCTTTGTTTAAAATTTTCGAGAAAAACAAGAATGAGAGGGTGATAAGTTGTTGAAATATTTAAAGGCTAGCAAAGAGCAAAACAATGGGTAGTAAAAGTGGTTTTTCTGACAAAGTCTTGGTCAAGACACATCTTTCATGGTCAAAGATGCTTGCCTTGACCAAGTTTTGAATTTAAAAGTTGGAGGGAAAAGAGTAAAGGAGGGAAAGAAAATGTTACCTCGGCATGAGATCGAGTCCATTTGGTCGATCTAGGACTCGATCTCATGCCCATAATGGCTTAGATCGAGAGGGTTACTCGATTTGAGACACGATTCATGGTGAATCGAGTCTTGGATCGATTGGCTCTCTCGAGCATTGAGATGTTGGCTCCACGGCTAAGTCCTCATGATCGAGCTATGTCCTCGATTTGGGGGTCGATTTGGCACAGATCGAGTGATGGATCGAGTCGAGTGATCGATCTGTTTTCAACAGATTTTCCCGTGAGAAATTAGATCGGTCGATCCGTTTTGGATCGATTGATCCTTTTTCGTCAAGGTCGATATTGTCACTCGTTCTCGTCTAGATCGACTGGCTCCTCTCGATTCACTGACTCGATCTAGCAAAGATCGAGCCAGGATCAGTCGATCTAGCACTCGATCTCTAGCCTTATGTTAACCCCTATCGCCTCTCTAAGACTTCAAGATCAAGCTTTAGACTCCTCATACCTGTTCCTACACACTTGCAGAATAAAAACATAAAACTGAAAGGGAAATAAGCAGAAATATGTACAGGATAAACATGGGAATGCCTCCCAAGTGCGCTTTCTTTTACGTCTTTAGCTAGACCTTACTTGGTTTAAGCGGATGATGGGTCTTGGAGAAGCACAGAGGTACTCTCCTTGTCATAACCGTCTGCCAAGTAAGGCTTGACTCTGTGTCCGTTGACGGTGAATGCACTGCCACTTTTTCCCATCAGAGTAACAGCTCAATAAGGCAACACTTCTTGAATCACGAACGGTCCACTCCACCTTGACTTCAGCTTTCCCGGGAAGAGTTTGAGCCTTGAGTTGTACAGCAACACTAACCCTCATTCCTTAAGCTCCTTGGTAACCAACTTCTTGTCATGAGTCTCCTTAGTCCGCTCCTTGTATAACCGAGAGCTCTCGTAAGCGTTTAATCTTAACTCATCCAGTTCGTGTAGCTGAATAAGGCGCCTCTCCTGAGCAGTCTTGAGGTCAAAGCTCAGCCTCTTCACAGCCCATAACGCACGGTGTTCCAGCTCAACCGGGAGGTGACAGCCCTTGCCATAGAGTAGAGTGAAAGGAGTTGTACCAATCGGCGTTTTGAAGGCAGTACGGTAGGCCCAAAGAGCGTCATCCAGCTTCACTGCCCAGTCTTTCCTTATTGCTCCGACAGTCTTCTCTAGTATAGCCTTGATTTGCCGGTTGGAGACTTCCACTTGACCACTTGTTTGAGGATGATACGGTGTAGCCACCTTATGCTTAACTCCATACTTTCTCAAGAGATTCTCAAAGACCTTGTTTATGAAGTGGCTTCCTCCATCGCTTATAACAACCTTGGGTACCCCAAACCTCAGGAAGATGATACTCTTGAACAGCTTGATTACCACCTTAAAGTCATTTTTAGGGGAAGCAACAGCTTCAACCCATTTAGAGATATAATCCACTGCTACTAACATGTATTTGTTGCCATATGAAGAAGGAAATGGCCCCATGAAGTCTATGCCCCACGCGTCGAACACGTCAACCTCAAAGATGGGAACTTGAGGCATTTCGTTCCTCTTAGTGATATTCCCTGCTCGTTGACATGCCTCACAGCTCTTCACAAACTCGTGTGCATCTTTAAAAATGGACGGCCACCAGAAACCGACTTGCAACACTTTCGTGGCAGTCTTGAAAGAGGTGAAGTGTCCTCCGTAGGAAGATCCATGGCAATGATAGAGGATGTCCCTGGCTTCTTCCTTTGTAACACATCTCCGGTACAAATTGTCTACTCCTCTCTTGTATAAGTAGGGCTCGTCCCAAAAGTAGTCACTAGCTTCTCTCATAAACCGCTTCTTGTGATAGCTGTTGAGATGTGTTGGCTCCTCACCACACGCTAGATAGTTCACTACATCAGCATACCACGGTAGATCCTCCTCTTTGAAACTCAACACCTCCTCAAACCTCCCTTCTAGCTTTCCACAAACAGCCGTGGTAATCGCCATAAGCTGCTCTTCTGGAAGCGAGTCATCTAAGGGGAGAGACTCGTTGATCCTTAGCCGTGAGAGATGTACAGCGACTCCGTTTTCTATTCCTTTCTTGTCTTTAATCTCCATGTCAAACTCCTGGAGTAAGAGAATCCATCTTAAGAGCCGAGGCTTAGTGTCTTTCTTCGAGGAGATGTATCGCAAGGCAGCGTGATCCGTGTATACAATAATAGCCTTGGAACCAACGAGGTATGATCTGAACTTCTCAAAGGCAAACACTACTGCAAGCAACTCCTTCTCCGTAGTGGTCTACCTTGTTTGCGTGTCATCCAAGGTTCTTGAAGCATAGTAGATCACGTGCAGCTTCTTGTCTTTCTTCTGACCAAGAACGGCTCCTACGGCGTAGTCACTAGCATCACACATGATCTCAAAGGGAAGAGACCAGTCTGGTGGTTGGACTATAGGAGCTGATGTAAGGGCTTCCTTGATGGTCACGAAAGCTTTCAAACACTCCTCATCAAACACAAACTCAGCTTCCTTGCACAACAACCGTGTAAGAGGGCGTGCAATCTTGGAGAAATCTTTGATGAAGCGCCTATAGAACCATGCGTGTCCCAAGAAGCTTCTCACTCCCTTAACATTAACCGGCGGCTCAAGACCCATCATGACTTCCACTTTAGCCTGATCAACCTTAATGCCCTTCTCTGATATCTTATGACCAAGCACGATCCCTTCCTTGACCATAAAGTGGCATTTCTCCCAGTTCAGCACCAAGTTCGTCTCTTCACAACGTTTTAGTACCCTGCAAAGATTCAACAAACACGCAGAAAAGGACGCACCATAGACAGAGAAGTCATCCATGAACACCTCTACCATCTCCTCTATTAGGTCGTAGAAGATCGACATCATACACCGCTGAAACGTAGCCGATGCATTACACAATCCAAACGGCATCCTTCGATATGCGAAGGTACCGTAGGGACATGTGAAGGTCGTCTTCTCCTGATCATTTGGGTGAATTGGTATCTGAAAGAAACCGCTATACCCATCGAGAAAACAGTAGTAAGGGTGATTAGCAAGTCTCTCAAGCATTTGATCAATAAAAGGCAAAGGGAAATGGTCTTTCCTAGTCGCAAGATTAAGTTTCCTATAATCAATACACATCCTATGACCAGTAATGGTTCTAGTCGGGATAAGTTCATCCTTTTCATTCCTTATGACTGTGATCCCTCCCTTCTTAGGCACCACGTGTACAGGAGAAACCCACGTGCTGTCACTTATGGGATAGATCACGTCAGCCTCTAAAAGCTTAAGGATTTCTTTCTTAACAACCTCTTTCAAATTAGGATTCAAACGCCTTTGATGTTCTATAGAAGAGGCGTTCTCATTATCCAAGTGAATCCTATGAGTGCAAAGCATTGGTGAAAGGCCCTTGATGTCACTTAAAGAGTACCCAATGGCCTTCCTATACTTTCTCAGCTCAGTTAGGAGCGAGTGCAACTCATCATCACTTAGGTTTTCATTCACAATCACGGGATAGGTGTTATTAGGCCCTAAGAAAGCATACCTTAGCCCTTTTGGGAGCTCCATAAGGTCCACCTTTGGGGCTAGCAGCTCACTCCAGTCATCCTCGTGGCTGTTGTTGTTGCTTTCCTCCTTGGAACCCTCCTTAGCCCCCGAGGCATGGCCCTTCAGACTGCTTTCCTCCATCGCTATCCCTTCTGAAATCGAGTCCTCCAGTCGATTCTCCTCTCGATGTTGTCTAGATCGAGCCATTTCGCTCGATTCACTTACTCGATTTGATGTGGATCGAGTAAGGGATCGAGACGCTGAGTCGATCTCTTGATTGGACCCCATAATGATCGGGAGGTCTCTCTCGATCGTCGACTCGATTGTTTTTCCTGATCGAGCATTCCTCTCGATTTGTCCATCGATTAAAGCACCGGATCGAGTTGTGTTCTCGATTGCCTTGTCGATCTGACTCCTGGACCGAGTGATAGCGTCGATCTCGGGGTCGATCTCTAGGCAGCAACCTTCATCATTCTTAACAATCCTCCTAGAATCCAGCAGGTTGACGTACTCCTGGGTCCTCTGGTCCATATAGCCAAACTCTCCTGACTCCTTAGTCAGTGCTAGCTTCAGATGGTCTTCTAGAGCCAGCTCTTCCAGCAACTCATCCGCTAAAGCATCCATTATTTCAATATAGAAAGCTTGCCCTTCAATGGTCGGCTTCTTCAGAACCTCATTGATGTCGAAGTCAAGCCTTATCTCCTTTCCCAAATGCAAGGCAATCTTCCCATTCTTCACATCTATGATAGCCCTGGCGGTTGCAAGGAATGGTCTCCCTAAGATGAGTGGATCCTTAGGCTCTTCATCCATCTCCAACACGACGAAGTCCGTAGGCACGTTCACACCACTGATTCGCACCGGTAAATCTTCAAGCAGCCCCACTGGTAGCCTCACACTTCTATCAGCCAGTACCAACGAGATTCGACAGTCTTTGAAACGGGTAAAGCCAAGCTTCTTAGCCACGGAGTGAGGCATCAGGTTTATGCTAGCTCCGAGATCACATAAGCAACTCTTGAACTCTAGAGGACCTAAAGCGCAGGGTATAGTGAAGCTTCCAGGGTCTCCCAACTTCTTAGGGACTATCTCCTTATGTATCACAGCACTACACTCTTCACTTAGAACAAGTACCTCCTTGCTTTCCTTATTCTTCTTCACGAGAGTGTCTTTGAAGAATTTGGCGTATTTAGGCATCATTGCAAGGCAGACAACGAGAGGTAGCTTGATCTCCATGTCCTTAAGATGCTTCTCAAAGAGGATTTTATGCTTCTCTATAAGTTGCTTCTTGAAGCGGCCAGGAAAAGGCAGCTTAGGTACATACGGTGGAGGCACATAAGCATTCTTCTCCTTAGTGGTTTGCTCAGCTTTCTTCTCAGCAACTGCTTTGTCTCCTCTTCTTGGCCCTTGGATCCAAACGGTGTCAAAGCTAATCTCATCATCATCAGCCGAAGGTTTACCGTCCCCCTCTTGAATTACAACGTCCTCGTTGTTCTTGGTAGAGACCGGAGGTTCGAGCTCTTTGCCGCTTCTCAACGTTATGGCATTAGCATACTCCTTGGGATTCTGCTCACACTTTCCCGGAAGACTATTCTGACCACTCGTACTCGCTTTCCCTTTCTCTAGCTGCTTGATCTTGTTATTTAAGTTGGTGATCTGAGTGGAGAAGTCATTGATAGACGAGTCTAGATGAGTGTTCATCTCGGCGAATTTCTGGTTTGTAG
Organism: Thlaspi arvense; assembly: GCA_911865555.2. NCBI lineage: Eukaryota > Viridiplantae > Streptophyta > Magnoliopsida > Brassicales > Brassicaceae > Thlaspi > Thlaspi arvense. Next base: position 23,505,526 of record OU466860.2, read on the forward strand.
AGGCTTGCCCTTGTATCAGCTGTTGAAACATTGCTTGAACCGGATCAACTTGTTGTTGCATCGGTTGTTGCTGCTGAGGTGCAAAGCCCGGAGGGTAGTTAGGTGTATAACCCTTGTTATTTTGATGTTGCCCTTGGAAGTTGTTCTGCCCTTGACCTTGGAAACCACCACTCGTTTGAAAACCTTTGTTGTAAGGGATGAAAGATTTTGCTTGCTGAGCAGGGTACACTTGATCTTTAGGGTTGGCTACGTTGGTGCTTCGGTAAGAGAGGTTGTTGTTCTGGTAGCCTTTAGGTTTGTAGTTGTTCTGTCCCGCCACCCAATTGGCTTCTTCTTGGCTCAACTCTAACTCCTCTTGGTTCTCATCAGCTTCACCAACAAAGTGAACATGCTTCCGATTGGCTAACACCAGCTTATCTATCTTCTCATGCAAAGATTTCAGCTCCTTCTTGTGAGACTCTAGCTCTGATCCTCTCGGTGCACGGTCGTAATCCTCAACGTAGTTGCCATCACTCAATGCCAGGTTTTCTATCAGCTCCATACCCTCTTCTACCTCCTGACCGAGGAAGTTCCCTTTGCTAGCTGTGTCAAGCAACAACCTGATCTTTGGTGAAGCTCCACGGTATATGGTACTGAGTAGTGTCTCCTCGCTGAACCCGTGATGAGGACATTGGATCGTGTAGTCTTTGAAACGCTCTATTGCCTCGTTGAATGTCTCATTGTTCCTTTGAGTGAAACCGCTGATTTCGCTTCTCAACCGTGCTGTCCTGGTGCTTGAGAAGAACTTTGAGAGAAAGGCCTTCTTACACTCGGCCCATGAGGTGATGGTGCCTTGTGGGAGGGTCTTCTCCCAGTGCCTAGCTTTGTCTCCGAGTGAAAAAGGGAAGAGACGCAGCTTGAAAGCATCTTTGGATATGCCATTGATCTTTATCATCCCACATACTTGCTCGAAGTTGTCAAGGTGCTCCAAGGGATCTTCCATTGCTAAGCTGTAGAACTTGTTGTTTTGCATCATTGAGATGAAACCTGGCTTGATCTTGAAGTTGTTTTTTTGTACAGGAGGAGGAGTGATCCCAAACCTATTGTGATGAGTGTTGGGAGCATCTCCGGCTCCTATGATCCTTGGGAGTCTAGCCGTGTGTTGGGGGTTTCCATTGCCCCTTCCTGCTGCCCCGTGAGCTGGAGGAGGTCCTTCTGGATGTTCGTGTTCAGCCATAGCTTCAAAGTCAACCAAACCGTGCTGAACAATCTCCTCAAAGGCTCTTGTTTGTTCTCTAACTCTCCTTTGCCGTGAGTGACCAAGCTGATGAATGTTGTCCAAGGGTTGTAGTAGATTGTTGTCTCCCCTTGAACGAAGATTCATGTACCTGAAAACACACATTTGAGAGTAGAATGATTAGTAACTTGAAAAAGGTAAAGACTTAGTCTTTCCTAAGTGGTAAATCTCTATGTTCTCTAAACAGTCCTAGGATGGCAACGGCGCCATTTGATAAACACTTTCTTAGCAAGGGTGAAAATGCAATGAGGTTATCAAACTCAAATGCAAGACATGTTGTAGTACAGCAAGCAAGAGAGAGTCAATCCATGCCTAGGATGATAGAGAATGAAAAGAGAATACAAGGACCAATGCAAATCCAAGCGAAATGAGATGATTTATGAGAAAATCTCTAAAAACTAGATGCAGCAACTTAAATAAAATGCAACCTATTTTAAAAATACTAGAAATGAAGAAACTACCGCGAGGAACAAACAGATTAATTAAAGGACCAAGCTTCGAATTACTAAAATTCGACTAGTGGATCGACCATGAGATCGACCACTAGATCGAGCAATGCCAATCGATCTCGTCTAAAAATGCAAGAACAGCAACATGAACGACCAGGATGCTATCAAAGATCAAGCGAATGACGAGATAAGATGTAAAGATGCTAAAAGAAAGGGCCTAGGGTTGAGATTCATGGTCAGGGGTTTCAAAGGTTCAACCTTGGGTTAAAAACTTTAAATCGACTCACTTTGTGAGGATCTCTAAGCCTTGAAAACTAAGCAAGATCTATCCATGGCTTTCGGTATAGATCACTCCTTCATCCTCTCCTCCAAACCCATGGCTTTTGGTGGAAAGAGAGGTCGAAGGGCAAGGAAAACAGATTTCAAATGAATGGCTTAACTAATCCCCCAAACTTCCATGGCTTTTGGGAAGGGGTAACTAGTCTCTAAGGTGTGATCTTCCGAGGCTCCTGAATCCTGTCAAGGTAAGGAACCTCTCGGATCATGAAGCTCTTGGCGTGAGAGTCTTCAAGCATTGCAATCTCAATACCTTAGAAGAGATAGCCGTTGAAAACGCTTAGAAAAACCCCAAGATCGAAACCTTTTAGACCCCTTAATCCTCTCAACCCCGAACCCAAGTAAACTACTCACTACACATAAAGTAGATCAAGAAAAGCATGTAAAAGGAAACGATGAACATGAAAAGAAAACTAGATTAAGACGGAAATGATTCGATTACAAAGCTTAAGAAAAAACGCAAGTTTAACAACTGTGTTCTTCACGAAAAACAGAGAGAAAACATAAAGAAGAAGATAAGGATTGAAAGTTGTCTGTGAAAAGGACGTCGCCGCCTTCCCAAAATGGCCAAAACAAGCTGATGGCCCCCCCGTTGCTAGCGGCCAAAAGTGGTTGAAAGGACAGAGATCGACTCCAGGATCGAGCGGTTCTCTCGATCATATCCGGACATCGTGTCTTCGGCTCGATCTGGGTCTCGATCATCATCGGCGAATCGAGTGTTGCATCCGATCTCGGTATCGATCTTAGGGTGGATCGAGTGGTGTACTCGATCTGGCTCTCGCTCTGCATGGCGTCATTTACGTCTGTACCGTTTGATCGATTGCCTCACTCGATCCTTGTCTCGATCATTCTCCTTGGATCGCCTGGTTGGCTCGATCTTCTGGTCGATCACCTCCTAGATCGACCGGCCATGCTCGATCTGCTCCTCAATCTCTGATCCTTAGCATATATCCGAGCTCCCACGAACTGCTACATCAGCCTCAACATGTCTACGAACCTCCACGACTCCAAAGTAGCCAGAAACAACCTGAATGTAATGCAAAATGCAAGGAACATGCGTATGCTGGTGCAAGAATGCTCTAGGACTCTAAGTGATGCAATCTAACCTAAAATGTGATACAAATGCATGAAAAGCTAACTAATGAGTATGCAAAATGTATGCAATATGCAGTAACATCACATCTCGGCTATAGAACAACTCACGTCTGTCCATCACCGCTCCTCCTAGGTTGAACGTCCCACCCTCGTACCAGAGTCCATACTAGCATGTTCCCTTCTCTTGCTTGTATCATTTTTGGAATTCATACTAGTCCATATTTTTTGTTTTTTTTTTTGAAATTCCTTCAACACCAGGTTGCATCTATCTATTTTATCTCTTTCTTGCATTTCATATTTGTGTTCTTCATATTATTATAATATATATATATATATATATATAAATATTCTATCATTTGTTTCATCTCATAATCATATTGTCATCATATCTAGTTTTCATTTCGTTAAAAAAAAAAAAAAACCAATAATCATTCGTTCACTATTGCTAGCTATTGTTATCAATCATTTAAGTTAAATTTCATTAGTTTCCATCATGAAAAGTCAAAAAAAAATTATTAGTTTAAGTCGTTCATTTGCATTCATTCTAGTTTTCATTTATAGAACCGTATCACCAATCAAACCATTTGCGTATTAATTCGAGTATTACATTGTCATATCATCATCTTTGGACCGTGTTGTATTAATTCAAAGACTTTAATCAAATTTTATTTTTGGTTTAAGGTACTTGAATCAAAACGACATGGGAGAAGAAGCTAGCAATGCAAATGATCCGGTCAGCCAAATGATGACTATGATGAGGGAGGAGTTTCAAGCCTTTAGGCAAGAAGTGGGAGAACGGCTCACCCGTGTGGAGCAAACCCCACGAGCTCCCTTACAACCAGTGAGGAACGTTGGAGGACTTGGCAACACCAACATTCATGGGAATCCTCAAAGGCACAACGGTATCCACGTCAATGAGCCCGTAGATTGAGGACAAGGGCGTGATGATGATTCTCTTGAAGATGACGATGACCCACCTCCTAGAACAAACCGTGCAGGCAGAAGAAGAGTACAAAGAGAGGAGTATGAAGAAGACGAGCCATACGACCCTCACCTGAGACAAAACCAAGGGAACATCAAACTAACCGCGCCAAACTTTTCCGGTAAAGTTGATCCCCAGGCTTATCTCGAATAGGAGAAGAGGATGGACCACATTTTCGACTACCACAATCATCCCGGTCATAAGAGGATAGCATTAGCCGTAGCTCAACTCACGTACAATGCCCTCATCTGGTTGGACAGAATAGTAGCGGATAGAAGGAGAAACCGCGAGCGGTCAATTGACTCATGGGTGGACATGAAAGACCTTATGCAACAAAGGTATATCCCTCCTCATTTCCATAGAGACTTACAGCGCAAGTTTTGTTCTCTTAAACAGGGAACTAGGTCAGTGGAGGAATACTATGAGGAATTTGAGCGTCTAAGGAACAGCTTGGAGATGCACGATGACGAAGAAGCATTGATGGCTCAGTTTTTAGATGGTTTACAAGAGAGGATCAGCCGTAAAGTGGAGAGGCAAGTATACTGGGACATCAAAGACCTCTTCCACATATCCATACAGGCCAAACAACATATCAAACGTAAGACGAGCAGCGCCAGAATCAAACCTCAAAGCCCTTGGAACTCAAAGATCAACGAACCGATGGATAAAGGCAAAGGCATTGAGAAAGACCCATGGTACAAGGGGAAAGCTCTAGACAATGTCAAAGACAACCAAACCGAGCCAATTAAGCCTATAAACCCTCAACGTTCTAGAGATATAACATGTTTTAAATGCAGAGGGAGAGGGCACATGGCGAGAGAATGCCCCAATCAAAGAGTCATGCTCTTAACCGAAACCGGCGACTATGAATCCCATGATGAAGCTGATATTGAGCAAAATGACGAGTTTGGTTAAATTGAGTATCCTTACTCTGGAGAACTTCTAGTCATGAGACGTGTACTTAGCACCATGGTAGAGCCTACCGAGATCATTCAAAGGGAAAACATATTTCATACCTGTTGCACCATTAAAGGCAAGGTATGTAATCTTATTATTGATGGTGGGTCTTGTACCAATGTAGCAAGTGCTCATATGGTTTATAAGCTTGGCCTTGAGAGAACTAAACACCCACGGCCCTATAGGCTAAGGTGGCTTGATGATAAGGTAGAGCTTAAAGTTAGTGATCAAGTTGTTATACCATTTAGTATTGGTAGATATAACGATCAAGTAACTTGTGATATAGTTCCTATGCAAGCTGGTCATTTATTGTTAGGTAGACCATGGCAATTTGGTAAAGAAACTAAACATGATGGTACAACTAATATGTATACTTTCATGCATGATAAAAGAAAAGTTAGTTTAGCACCTCTCATGCCATCTCAAGTTCACGATTTGCAAATAAAAATGGTTAAGGAGAAAGAAATTGTTGTTAAACCAAATTTTCTTGTTCAATCTAGTCATGTTAGAAAGGCTTATGCATCATAACACACAATGCTACTTATGATCTTTAAGGAAGTTTTGAGCGCAGGTTATAGCTTAGAGGAACTACCAGCTGAAGTCAATATCATGCTAGACAAGTTTAAAGATGTTTTTTCCCGAGGATATGCATGAAGGATTACCCCCCTTTGAGAGGCATTGAGCATCAAATTGACTTCATACCAGGAGCAGCGTTACCCAACAAGCCAGCCTATAGAATGAGTCCTGAAGAATCTAAGGAGTTGGAGAAACAAGTCAAGGAATTACTTGACAAAGACTACGTATGAGAGAGCCTTAGCCCATGTGCTGAACCGGTCTTATTGGTGCCTAAGAAGGACAGCTCTTGGCGTATGTGTCTGGATTGCCGAGCCATAAACAATATTATAATCAAATACCGCCACCCCATACCAAGGTTAGATGATATGCTTGATGAATTAAGTGGAGCTAACTTTTTTTCTAAAATAGATTTGAAAAGCAGATATCATCAAGTGAAAATGAAAGAAGGTGACGAATAGAAGACAGCCTTCAAAACCAAGCAGGGGCTATATGAATGGATGGTCATGCCATTTGGCTTAACCAATGCTCCCAGCACCTTCAAGCGCTTAATAAACCAGGTTCTTTGAGCTTATATAAGTAAATTTGTTGTTGTATATTTTGATAATATCTTAATATATAGCAAATGTTTATCTGACCATGTATCACATCTTGAGCTTGTATTAAAGACACTTCGCCAAGAAGGACTTTATGCAAACTTAAAGAAGTGTTCTTTTTGTACTAATAAGCTAGTTTTCGTATGTTTTTTTGTAAGCTCGCAGGATTTACAGGTAGATGATGAGAAGATAAAAGCCATTAAGGATTGGCCGACGCCAACATATGTTAGTCAAGTGATAAGTTTCCACGGTCTAGCTAGTTTCTACCGCCGGTTCGTGAAGGATTTTAGCAGTGTAGCATCTCCCCTCACAGCTGTAATCAAGAAGAACATAGAGTTTGTATGGGGAGAAGCTCAACAAAAAGCTTTTGAAGACCTTAAGGAGAAACTCACCAATGGACCAGTCTTAACCCTACCTGATTTTGAGAAGACGTTTGAAGTGGAGTGTGATGCATCAGGAGTTGGCATTGGAGCCGTACTGACTCAAGGAGGCAAGCCCGTAGCCTTTTTCAGCGAGAAGCTAGGAGGTGCCACGCTAAACTACCCCACATATGACCGGAGCTGTATGCTCTAGTAAGGGCGATGGAAACATGGCAACACTACTTGATGTCAAGGAACTTTGTAGTGTATACGGATCATGAAACATTGAAGTACCTCAGAGGACAAACACATTTGAAGAAGAGACATGCTCGTTGGATGGAGTACATAAAGACGTTTCCCTACATTATCAAGTATAAGAAGGAAAAAGAGAACATCGTGGCTGATGCTCTATCTAGAGGACATGTTCTGATCTCAACCATGGAGGCTAAAGTGATGGGGTTTGAATACATCAAGGAGCTATACCATAAAGACATTAATTTAAAAGATAGCTACAAGAGTTGCAACAATGGAGGACAAGGCAAATTTTTACATCTACGAAGATTTTCTATTCCGAGAGAAGAGGCTTTGTATTCCACATTGCTCTCTTAGAGATTTAATCGTAAGAGAAGCTCACGGTGGTGGACTTATGGGGCACTTTTGGGTAGATAAGACTTTAGCCATCGTCAAGGAGCACTTCTACTGGCCTCACCATAAGAAAACCGTGGAAGCTCATTGTGCAAGATGTGTGACGTGCAAGAAAGCCAAGTCTAAAGTACACCCTCACGGGTTATACTTACATTTACCCATCCCCACAACACCTTGGGTAAATATCTCCATGGATTTCATACTCGGACTACCAAAGATTCGCAGCAAGGGTTCCATATTTGTGGTGGTTGACCGCTTCTCAAAAATTGCGCACTTCATACTATGTGCCAAGGTGAATGACCCTTCTCAAACAGCTGACTTATTCTTCAAGGACATAGTAAGATTACATGGGGTACAGAGGACAATAGTATCAGATAGAGATAGCAAGTTTCTCAGCCATTTCTGGAGAACCTTGTGGAAGAAGCTAGGGACAAAGCTCTTATTCTCTACAACTTGTCACCCCCAAACGGATGGACAAACAGAGGTAGTGAACCGGACCTTATCAGCATTGTTAAGAGCTACTATTGGGAGGAACATGAAGAATTGGCTTGAGTGCATACCCTTCATAGAGTTTGCTTACAACCGTGCACAACATTCAGCCACCAAGATGTCCCCTTTTGAGATTGGCTATGGATTCAACCCTACCACGCCGTTGGACTTAACACAATTACCACCAGCTGCAGCAGTGAGTTTAGTGGGAGAAGATAAGGCAGCATTTATCAAGAAGTTACATCAGAAGGCTAAAGAGAACTTAGAGAAGAGAACCGAGCAGTATACAAAACATGCCAACAAGGGGCGTAAGGAAATTGTGTTTACACCAGGAGAATGGGTTTGGCTGCACATGAGGCAGGAACGGTTTCCAAACCAAAAGAGCTCAAAGCTAAAACTAAGAGGAGATGGCTCATTCAAGATCCTAGAGAAGATCAATGACAACGCTTACCGCCTTGAACTTCCAGGTGAGTTTAATGTATCTTCTACCTTTAACGTTTCTGATTTAGCTCCCTTTCTTGTAGATGATCCTGTTTTGAGGTCAGAACCTATTCAAATGGGAGGGAATGATGAAGATATACAAGAAGAACCGGACTTAACTGAGCCTCAAGTGATAGAAGTGCCAACCGGAGCTATTACTAGAGAAAGAGCAAGAGTGCTACAACACAAGTATAATCAGGCCATCATGTTAGCCGCCCAACAAGCTGATGATCAAGAACTTCAAGAAGATGTTAAAGCTAGCAAAGGCCCATTCGGAGTTAAAGAAGTTCAAGAAGCATGGCCCTTATTCTCTAAAGCAAACTAATATAATCTCCTTGTTGTTTCAAGCAAAGCCCATGACCCATAAGAGTTTTATCACCACGGTCAAAGAGATTAAAGAGACAAATCATTCAAGACTTAAACCATGGTAATAAACAAGGTAAGTGTTTACTATTATTATCAGCACTTTTTAACTAATGATTTCGTCCTCTTTTGCAGCTTAATTAATCGTTAATTTACATTAGTATTCAATGTAATTTTCTTATGCATTTATGTATTTTTATTTTCTTTCTTTTATTGATTTTTGGCTGAAGAACCTGTTTCTAAAGTTTCATATGCAGCTTGTAACTTTTCACCTTTTCGATTATCAATAAAATACCGAATTTCTTCAAGAATTTTTCTTGAGATTTGATCTTTGTTTTATGAGACCAGTACCTCCAAAATATCAAGAGTTTTCGTGTTGTATCAAGGGAATTGTCATAACCCTTGTGGTACACTTCAATCCACCTCCGGTTCTATATTAATCGCCATACTCGATCCCCTGGTCAGACTGTCCGAGTATCTCGACGGTACGACCACAACACCCGTCCCGCTCGTCCCACAGTTCCATTCATCCGTCCCGTTGGTCAAGTCTTCGTCCCGCGTGAACAATCCCCCGTACCATGTCCCACCGTTCTTTAGTCTGAGCATCTCGGCTATAGAACAACTCACGTCCGTCCATCACCGCTCCTCCTAGGTTGAACATCCCACACTCGTACTGGAGTCCATACTAGCCCGTTCCCTTCTCGTGCTTGTATCACACATGCATATCATGCATTCATCTAAGGCATAGAAAATCACAAAAAAATCGAAAATTTTGAAAACAATTTGCATGTTTTTGCAAACCAAAAAGAAAGCGTATAGTTGCATTTCATTATCATAGGATTAAGTCTAGTGTTGACATATAGGTTGCATTGCATTTGCATAGGGCATAATGATGAATCTTCCTTGTAATGTGCTTAGTGTTTAGAGATGATTTCAGTGTTTAAGTGGTTAGTTGTTTGATGCATCATAAGATAGCTAGAAGTTAAGACTGAACCATGGTTGGATTGCTAAATTTGATGCTCTTGTTTCATACTGAAAGCATTTGTCGTCAGAAAATCAACTCTATCAACTTGAACCTTAATTTGAATTTTTATTTATCATGATTATGTATTGAAAAGTGAATTCATGGCTACCATATACATATTTGGAACATCTTTTTCCTTCTTACCACTCTTATTGATCCAAATAGCTTATCCACTCCCTTTTGAGCTTAAACACTATCTTGAGAGCTGTGAGGCCTTTGCATATTATTTTTGAATTTTGTCTTGGCAAAAAGTGTTAGGAATAAGGCTGGCAATGATAAGCTCTCTTGTAGATATCAGCTTGCATCTTGAGCTTGATTCTAGGTTAGGAGTTTTGGGATAAAAGGGTAGAATTAAGTGGTTTGAACTTCATGTCTATATGCTTTAACAGAAGAGGGAAAAGTTTGAAATAGTAGAAAATGGGAAACAGTTAGCATTGTGGTTAAGTAAAAGGAAGTAAAAGCTCTAAGTGTTTAGAAAGAATGGCACCAGCAACATTAAGGCTTTGAAGGGTCAATCCAAAGTACAAATCAGACCCAAGGCAACCCACCAAAGGTGTTGAATGGCGTTAATGCAACAAAGAAGAGCAAGTCCCAACAAAAAGAAGCAACCACACAAGCAAAAAGAAGAAGTTTCCCCAGCCATGAAGAAGGGTAAAAGGATAGAGTTTAGGTAAAAGGTAGACTTAGGAGTTCACTTTGGGGTTTAGAAGTTTATAGGATTCATTCTTGGGTAAAAAGGTAGAAGAGAGCTTTGAATTGCATGCATAAGTGTGCTTTTACCTTTAGCATTTTGCCTAAAGATAAAATCATTTCATTGACTGATCCCTTATGTTTGAGAACCCTTTACTTGAATGAGATAATTTTAATCTCATAACCTTACCCTTTGAACCAAATTTCTTCACTTGATTTGCATAAACATGATTCATGGTTTTGCCCTTTATTGAATGTTAAAGAATTGATTGATTTGAGCATTTGTCTAGGTTGAGATTTGAGATGATTTTGAAATATGATGAGCATGGTTAAGTTCTTTAATGTACGGCTAATTATGTTTGCATCCCACAACTAAGCACTTTTGGATTTGAATGCCCACCTTCAAACCTCACTCTCTCATTTGTTCTTATTTGCTAGAGGACAACTAAAAGGCAAGTGTGGAGGTGTTGATATCTCATACATTTACATCATCAAGGCTTGCATTTAGTTCATGTTTTGGTCTTCTTTTGCATGTTTTCTTTCTATTTTGTCCCAGTTCCTTCTCCTTTTAGACTTAGGTTGCATTTAGGATGTAGTTTGCAATTTCTTTGCATCAAGTATTTTTTTAGGTGCTTATGAAGCTATGGGGAGCAAGGAGGAGCTTTGGGAATGAACCAGGAGGCTAGCTGAGCCAAGATGGAGCAAGAGGAGCCAAGGCAGACGATTTCTACAAGCCCTATCGGTCAATGCACGAATGCTATCGGTCAAGGAGTGACCGATAGAGGACCTATCGATCAAGCTATCGGTCAAAGAAGTGACCATTAAAAATATATCGGACATATTCCAGCCACCCTATCGGTCACCTTCTAGACCGATAGCAAGCCTATCGATCACCCTATTGGTCACATGTAGACCGATACGATCCCAGTCCGAAGCTGCTTTTATTTACCATTCTGCCATTACTTTTAGAGCTTTTCTCTTTAAGTATAAATACTCTGTCTTAAGATATTTTTCGACATGTCTTGTCAGTTTACTGTTCTTGAGTGATTTCTTTGAGTTTGTAAGACAAATTTCTTGCTTTATTTAATATAAGTTTGTATTTGCCTTTAATCTTTTCTTAATCTCTTTTTAATCATGATTAGCATCTTTTCTCTTTGTGATTTGGTGTTAAACATGTTGCTTAGTGAGTAGTTTGCTTAGGGTTCTTAGATGTGGTAGATTAGGAGAATTTAGAGATTGATTTATTTTTGTTTACTGCTTAATAACATGGGTTCCTCTCAATTGATCTGTTCTTAAGCTAGATTTGTCTTAATCTCATGAATCTGGAATTTAGGCTTTCTCTAATGCCCACCAAGTGTTTGATGAAATGCTAATATTGTTCAATAGAGGATTTACTGACCTTAGCTCAAGAGATTGACTGTTTGATGAGTATTTCGACATGAATAGATTTGGTTTATAATGCTTGTTGAATGATTTAGCACTAATAAGAGTTAGTTCTTGTTAAAGTGTTTAGCAAAGGGCTATTTGTTAAGAGATTGAGCTTAGCTTGCTTATTTGTGAACTCTATGTCTAGGAACCAGCATTGCTAGTTTGTTTGCTAGATCAATGATGTTTGAAACAACTTTAGTTAGTCTTTGAATTCCCCAAAATCAAAAACCACATCTAGAAACTTGTCTTCTCTTTGTCTGAATTTCGAATTTTTCATACTCTGGTTTATTTGCTCTGTTTTGCTTCTTTGATCATTGCTAAACTGTCTTTTCTTGAACTTTCTTTGGTTTATGATCACTTTAGGTTGTTAGTTCAGTTTCTTAGGCAACAAAAACCTTCTCTGTTCCACTGGACTTAAGGATTTCTGCTTGCAACTCTTCTGCTATTCAACTAAAACCCCTTGGATTGACATTAAAACCCATATACTACAACTGATTAAGTACAATGGGTGATTGACATAAGGGAAAAAAACCTTGTATTAGTTATGCTTTGAACCTTGTTTGAACTGATGAGATTATGCATTGTATTGTTGCTTTTAATTGTGTGCTTGAGTGTTCCTAACAGTCTTGACTCGGGTAAACTTCAGCTAACAATCTAACATGCAACATTATACATGTTTGGGTTGATCACATTCTGTCTTCGGACCTGGTGTTGATCGACACCAACCATAGGGTGTCGATCGACACCCCGTGCAATCACAGGTACCATCTTCTCATCTATGTACAAACCGTTTCATTGCTTATTTTTGCCAACTCCATGCTTGATAACACTAGGGACAGTGTTGTTTAAGTCTGAGGGAGGTCGTTGCTGACATTGTGTACATTGTGTTTGGTTTTTAGAGTCTTAAAGTTGAGTTAAAACTTGTTTTATTGAGTCAAAATTTGTTGGGAACTAGAACCTTTATCTTGATTGTTTGTGTTAACTGTTTCATCTGAGTGACCATTGCTGCATGATTAATACCAGTTTCTGACTAATAAAAAATCCTTAGGCTGACCAGTTAACTAGATTCATCCATAGTTCCAGCAAGTCCACTTAACTTGAACTTCAAAAAGACTAAGTTAGTAAGTTTGATATTCATAGAGCTTGAATCCTCATTAATACCTGATAAATTGCCTGCAATGTTTGAAAAGTGATGGTACTCCTCTCTCTTGTTTAATAAAAAAAAAAAGAAGAAAAAAATGTGATAAATTTCGTTGATTTGATATGATTCTCTTTGGGTGAAGGGTAGGAAAATTTCCAATGATCCCAGTATTTCATTTAAAGAGATAATCACAGGTGAAAGTAAGGTTAGGATTATCCTGTGATACCATTATTTACCTACACCTGAATAATATAATGAAACATTATAAAAGAATAAGTCTGGGAGAGAGAAAGAATACCAAAGGTTGATAGATTGCAGTGCAGATTTACTTGGGTATAGTATGGAAATGAATCTAGAAGGTTTAGCAATGATAGTTATTAGACAATGCTGTGAATTTTTGTGTTGAATTTAGGATGTTGTGAATGTCTAAGGAGAAGTACATAGTGGTTCGATTTGGTCTAAGAAATGCAGAGTGTGGATTACAAGATGAACAGTTGAAACAATGATCTATGAAAAGGTGAGTTCCCGCGTTTTCAAACCTCGACTCTATATTTAGATTTCAGTTTGCTTGAGGGCAAGCAAAAGCTAAGTCTGGAGGAGTTGATATATCATGGTTTTTTTGGGTTTTTTACCATGATATAAGTTTTGTTTATAAATTCTTTTTTGTATTTTTCGAGTCTTTGCAGGTTTAGGTACATTTGGAGCATAATTGTGGATTTTGGAGCCTTTTGGAGCTATTTTGAAGCTGATACTGAAAAGACCAAGCCGGACAACATTCTGGAGCAGGGTGTCAATCGACACCAGCCACTTAGTGTCGATTGACACCGATCGTGGATACAAAGAATTCGTGTGTTTCAGCACTTTTGAAGAATTACAACTTAGCCCAGAAGTTTCTTATTATTTTCAAACTTGCCCCAATCGTATTTAGAGTTGTATTTAGGTTTTGAGAGCCATGATTAGGCAATCATCTTGTTTTCATTGAGACTTAGAGAGACTGGATTCAGAGCTTTTGGGGAGACAAATTTGTACTCTGTTAGAGAAGAATTTCAAACCCCCTATGTCTTTTACTCTATCTTTTAATGCAATATTATTCAGTCATGATTTGTGTTTCAATTTCTATGTCTGAGTAATTTGCTAGTTAGATTTTAGGTTATTCAAAGGTTGATAATGAATTGTTAGAAATATAAAACTGGAAGGATAAATCATTTGGTTCTTCATCTAGATTACTTTAACACTGGTTTTAAGATTGAATACCTAGAAATCAGATCTTAGGTTGTTTAATAGATGTGGAAACATTATTAATCACCAGAACTATCTTAGATAAGCAAAATAACTAATTGCAAAGGAATTTGAATTAGTAATTTTGTGAATATAACGAACCTGAACCATAATACTTTCTTAGGTTGTTAGAATTTGCAAAGAAATTCGGAATTCTAGAATCTGATCATAGATAATCTTTGCGACATAAGGCGATTGGTTTTACATTCGCGTTTTCGAGTTCTAGAACCGTTTCAATAAGTAATCCTTTCAGTCTGTAGTCTGCAATTTATGTCAACCTGCGAATTTCCCATTGCATAGCGCCTTGTCTCATTGATTTTAAGAACCCTTAATCTGCACCTGCTCTTGTTACTTTTATTTGCCATTTCGTTTTACTTGTTATTGATTTGCTTAGCTATATTTAAATCTAAAATCTGTTGAGTAATATTTTTAAGTTGTGGATTCGACCCTTAAGTACTACAATGATCTCTTAATTTGAGAGAGTAGGTCTAGGGATAATTTGAGCTCCCCTAGAAGCACCACCAGCCGAGGGAGCCGCTATTGTACCAGCAGAAGAGACCCAATGGTACAAGGAAGATCAAACTGTCCTAGCCTTGTTGCAAAGCTCTCTTAGCAATGAAATCTTGGAAGCATATTCATATTGCGAAGCCGCCAAGGAGCTATGGGAGACTTTGAAGCAAGTGTTCGGAAATGTCTCCAACTTAAGCCGAGTGTTTGAAGTCAAGAAAGCTATCAATGAACTAAGGCAGGAAGATATGGAGTTCACAAAGCACTTTGGGAAGTTCAGAGCGCTATGGGCTGAGCTTGAAATGCTCAGACCAAGCTCAGTGGATCCGCTTGTTCTGAATGAAAGGAGAGAGCAAGACAAAGTTTTTGGTCTCCTGCTAACGCTTTGCTCAACCTACAACGACCTCATCAATCATCTTCTTAGAGCAGAGAGGCTACCCACTCTTGAAGAGGTATGCTCTCAGATTCAAAAGGAGCAAGGTTCTCTCGGTCTATTTGGAGGAAAAGGGGAGCTTGTTTCAGCAAATAAGGGAGCTTACAAGTTTGATGAAAGGAGGAGCCCATTCTGCAATCATCGCAAGAAGAAAGGGCATAACAAAGAAAAATGCTGGATCCTTCATCCACATCTCAAACCGAGCAAATGGAAGGAACTAAGAGCTAACTATGCGAATGAAGAGGGGATTCACAAGGGAGAGTCTTTTCAGAAAAACATTTGTGAGGAAGGAATAGCTAACTCATCCCAATTCGTGAAGAAAACAGAGTTAGACGCCTTGATCAAAGCACTTAAAGAATCTGGTAACACTCTCTGGTACCTCTTTTCATGTAGTTAAAAATTTGGGTAATTCTTATAGTTCTTCATATACTCTTAAGAATAAGCCTTTAATAGTTGATTCAGGAGCTTCACATCACATGATTAGTGATTTAAGCTTAATTAGTAACATAAAACCAACAATAGGAAATGTTGAGATTGCTAATGGGGAAAAGGTGCCAATTAAGGGTATAGGAGAACTTAAGCTCTTTGAAAGATCTTCTAAAGCATTTTACATGCCTACCTTTACATCTAACCTATTATCAGTAAAGAAAGCTACAACTGATTTAAACTGTATTGCTATCTTTGGACCTAATGATGTGTGTTTTCAGGATATTAAGACCAGCAAAATACTTGGGAAAGGGACTACCAAAGATGATCTCTATGTTCTTGAAGACACTAAGCTTTTATCTCTTACCTTTGCTTCTTCTAATAATGTTGTAGCTTGTGCTAATAATGCGATTTGGCATGCTAGATTAGGACATCCTCATGCTCGTGCATTGAGTCTTTTATTACCTAAAGTAGTGTTTAAAAATGATGATTGTGAGGCTTGTATCTTAGAAAAACATTGTAGAACTGTTTTTGTTAAGTCTTCTACTATTTATGAAAAATGCTTTGATCTAGTTCATTCTGATGTTTGGACATCTCCATGTGAATCTAGTGATCAAAACAAAAATTTTGTTACTTTCATAGATGAAAAATCTAAGTATACATGGTTAACACTCCTTCCATCAAAAGATAGAGTCTTTGAGGCATTTAGAAATTTTCAAACTCACATAACTAACCACTTTAATGCCAAGATTAAGATTTTCAGATCAGATAATGGAGGAGAATACACCAGTAACATATTCAAAGAATACCTTACCTCACACGGCATCATTCACCAAACAAGCTGCCCTTACACGCCCCAACAGAATGGTGTAGCTGAAAAGAAGAATAGACACTTGATGGAGGTGGCCAGATCCATGATGTTTCAAAGCAATGTACCAAAACGGTTTTGGGGAGATGCTGTACTTTCAGCTTGCTACTTAATCAACCGAATACCCACCAAAGTTCTCAATGACTCATCACCTTATAAGGTACGCAACTCAACCAAACCTTCTCTTGATCACTTACGAGTGTTTGGGTGTGTTTGTTTTGCCTTAATTCCAGGAGATCTTAGGACAAAGCTTGATGCAAAGAGCACTAGATGTATGTTTGTTGGCTACTCTACTACTCAAAAGGGGTACAAATGCTACAATCCTACTACACGACGGGTTATAGTCTCTAGAGATGTTAAGTTCTTGGAATCAGCAAGCTTCTACTCTAAACAGTCATGGGAAGACTTACAAGAGCTCTCCAAGTCAACGTCTGATAGAGCTACTAACCTCTGGTTTCTCCTAGACCATCTTGGTGTCACTACACCTACAACCACCGGAGCCCCTACTGTTGATCATGAGGGGGAGAATGGTGTAAATAGTGAACCAATGGCGGAGCAAACAGACTTGGAGACCCAAGAAAATGACCATGATCAAGCAGTAGTACCTCCGGAGCAAGCAGAGGCACCTACACCTTCAGTAGCTCGTCAAGCACCTACACCTTCAGTAGTTCGTCAAGATCCAGCACCATCTTCTTCTGCTCCTCTAAGAAGAAGCCAGCGATTGCAAAGCTTACAGCAAGCTCAAGCTCAAGCTCCTGCTCCTGCTCCTACTACCTTAAGACGAAGTACAAGAGAAAGGCAGGATCCGTCTAATTGGGTCAATACAAGAGTATACTACAATGGCAATGCAGTAGCTCATCTTACTCAAGCATCATGCTCCTTTGCACGGCTTCCGGAAGCACATCAGGCGTTCTTGGTAGCAATAGAGCAGAATCATATCCTTAAGACATATGAGGAAGCAGTGGAGCATGAAGAATGGTGTGAGGCAATCAGGGAAGAAAGAGGGGCTATGGAAAGAAATCATACTTGGGATGAAGCTGACTTACCCAAAGGGAAGAAAACGGTTAGCTCAAGATGGGTCTTTACTATCAAGTACAGGAGCAATGGTGAGATAGAAAGGTACAAGGCACGGCTAGTTGCTAGAGGCTTCACTCAGACAAAGACACATTTGCACCAGTAGCCAAGCTTCACACGGTTAGAGTAATCATCTCCATGGCGGTTAATCTAGAGTGGGATCTTTGGCAAATGGATGTAAATAATGCTTTCCTACAAGGAGAACTTGAGGAAGAGGTTTATATGACATCACCACCAGGCTTAGAAGAAGGCATCACTCCTGGTAGAGTACTAAGACTAAGAAAGGCTATATATATGGTTTAAAGCAATCGCCAAGAGCATGGTACCACAAGCTGAGCAGAGTTCTGTTTGATAGAGGATTTAGCCGATCAGAAGCTGACCATACTCTATTCACACTCACCCGCCAAGAAGGTATAGTGGTCATTCTCATTTATGTAGATGATATAATCATCTCTGGGAATGACAAGGTAAACATTCTTGCTACTAAAAGCTATTTACAGAATGTCTTTGATATTAAGGATTTAGGCGAACTCAAATATTTCTTAGGAATTGAAGTTTGTAGATCAAAAGAGGGTGTGTTTCTCTCACAAAGAAAGTATATGACTGACATGTTAAGTGAAACAGGAGACCTTGGAGATAGACTAGCTAAAACCCCTCTTGAAGATAACTATAAGATGGAGCGAGAGGGGGAGCCTTGTAATGAGCTATTCGATGATATCACACAATACCGCAGAATGGTTGGTAAGTTAATTTATCTTACTATAACTAGGCCTGACTTCTGTTTTGCTGTGAATCAGGTTAGACAATACATGAAAGCTCCAAAGGTTCATCACTGGAACATGGTCAAGCGCATCCTGAGTTATGTCCGAGGCACAATAGGCCATGGCATTTGGATGAGTTGCAACGGAAGCTCAGAGATTGTGGGGTACTGTGATGCAGATTGGGCAGGAGATCGGTTAGATAGAAGATTAACTACTGGCTATTGTACATTCATTGGTGGGAATCTAGTCACTTGGAAGAGCAAGAAGCAGAATGTAGTGGCGTGTTCTAGTGTTGAGGCTGAATACCGAGCTATGAGGAGGCTAACAACTGAGCCAATGTGGCTAAAGAATCTCCTCAAAGATCTCGGATGTGAGAAAAGAGCTCAAATCACAATGCACTGTGATAACCAAGCGGCTACGCACATTGCATCCAATTCAGTTTTCCATGAAAGGACCAAGCACATAGAGGTGGATTGTCATAAAGTCAGAGAACAAGTTCAGCTTGGTGTCATTCTTCCATGTTATACAAAGAGCTCAGATCAGCTAGTTCACATCTTCACCAAGGCTGCCAACCAGAAGACATGCGAGTTCATCCACTCTAAGATGGGACTCGTTGACATCTCAGCTTGAGCTAACCTAGCCGTGGAGATCACACTCTTTTTCCCTCTATGTAGTTTTGTCCCATGAAGTTTTCTACATTGAGATTTTTAATGAGGTGATCATTCATGGCTCCAAGCTTTATCATTCACCATGACTAAAGCTTGAGGGGGAGTATCAAAATGATCAACCTAGGAAGGTGTCCGTACACATTCATAGACGTGACACTCAAGGTATGATATCAAGCTAGAGTACAAGGTAAGGAGATGGTCGGCTTTGTTATCTACACCAACGGTCACATGTGTTTAAAGACCAAAGACGATAAGGTCACATGTTACACTTAAGGAGATGAACGTTGGTAGCTCTCCTTGAACAGTCACTATCACCGTGAGGACCACATCCACTTGCTTATTCTTTATGTTTATTTCTTATAGCCGTTAGTTCATAATGTCTATGTCTATAAATAGACTATCATCTACATTTGTAAAGAACAACTTAAGGAATATACTCTCCTTAATTTATTCTCTCAGTTTCTCTCTAGTTACTCTCGTGTTCTTCTCTCTTTACTCAAATAATCCGCAAACTTTCTAACATTCTTATTCTCCAATCCAAACTTCTGCTTCTATGAACACTAAAAATGCATAAACATGAACTAAAAAGCATAATATATACAAAGGATACCATGGGAATACCTCCCAAGTGTGCTTGTTTAAAGTCACTTAGCTTGACTTTGGTTACCTCTCTAATTGAGGTAAGGAGAAGGAGTCTTGAAACTCCTTGGTGGTGTCTTGCTCCTCTTGATCCTAGTGGTGACCCCACCAATCCTCATCTCAGCAAAGGGCTTCGACTTGCCTCCTTGTTCAGCTTGTAACAGAATTCACCATCCTTAGAGCTAAAAGGCTTCAAGATCACCCCTCCTTCTTCAGCAACCATCTTGATTTCATTCATCTTATTCAAACTAACCACTTCAAGGACCTCCTTTTTAGTGGTGTCTTCAAACAACCTAGACAAACAGCAGCATTCAAAGCTCTCTCCTTGGTAACCTTTAAACTCTGGCCAGTTCTTATCCACTCCTTTCATCTTGTTCTGCTCCATGGAGAAAGAATGATCATGCTCCAGCTTGTTACCTTTGCTATCAAACTTCAAGATCTTGTCCTTGGTAAGCCTCAGCTTTGTTGTGCATTCTCTAGCATCAAATATAGCTCCAGCTGAAGCTAAGAATGGTCTTCCAAGTATGATTACATTCTTGATCTGCCCTCCAACATCCAGCTCCAAGAAATCAGTTAGGATAGTCACTCCTTCTATCTGAATAGGGGCGTCCTTCAAGGCTCCTAGTGGTGACTGCACAGTCCCATCAGCAATGGTTAGAGAGACATTGCTTTGCTGCAACTTGGTGTAACCCAACTCTTTGGCTGTAGAATATGTAAATAGATTGATGCGTGCACCCAAATCACACAAACAGCTCTTGAAATTCTTGCCCTTGAGCTCACATGGGAGAGTAAAGCAACCAGGATCTCCAAGCTTCTTGATGTTCAGCTCCTTAGCTTCTGGTTCCACATCCTTGACTAGAAGTTTCTCAAGCTCCTCTTCAGCATCTAGACCTCTCATTTCCATTTGAGCAGCATAAAGAGTTACATAATTCTTGACTAGTTGCTCTTTGAATCTTCCTGTAAATGGAATGTCAGGTTTATAAGCTGAGAACACATCAGCTTGAGCCTCCTTCTTAGCAACAGAAACTTGAACAAGTTCATTTTTTTCATCAATGTCCTCATTGATCATGGACAAAAATTCATCTATAATGGTATCTTCCTCAGTGGTGAAAGCATCTAGAGAATCAACAGCTTGGCAGTATTCCTTTGGATTCATCTCACACTTTCCAAGAAGATTACCTTGAGGGTGTGGTGCATTAGCTACTCCTTTGTTGTTTTATAGAGTCTTCACTTTTGCACCTAGACCATCAAACTTGTTTTGTAAACTCCACATGAACAGAGTCTATCTTGTTGTGGACCTCAGCAAACTTTTTGTTCATCTCCAAGGTGGTGTTGACCTGATTTTGGAGCACTTGATGCATGAGACTTTTGGTTCAGGATCTTGGGAGCTTGAGGAAGCTTGTGCTGGAGCTTGAGCATTGAATCCTGGAGGGTTGTAGGGCGCTCTAGGCTGGAAGTTGTTGTTCATTTGTTGAAAGCCTTGATTGTTGTTGTTGTAAGGCACAAAAGGTCTTGTACCAGCTTGCTGTTGCTGTTGCTGTTGAGGTGAATAGATTTGGTCTTGAGGATTGACAACATTGTTGCTTCTGTATGATATATTTGGGTTAGGTCTGTAGTTCCCATACCTATTGTAGCCTACTTGATTACCAAGATAGTTCATATCCTCAACTTGGCAGCCTTTCTGATCTTTAATCTGAACCAAGTCACCAAGAAAGTTAACTTCCTTCCATTCCCTTAGCAACAGATCAATCTTCTCATGTAGAGCCTTGATCTCCTTCTTGTTAGACTCCAGCTCATCCTTAGCACTCCTAGGGGTTCTATCAAACTCCTCATTATAATTCCTATCATATTGTGCTAGATTCTCCATAAATTCCAATCCCTCATCAATATCTTTAGATAAGAAGTTACCATTAGATGCAGTATCTAGGAGCATTCTGATCTTTGGGAGGGCGCCTCTATATAGAGTGGAGAGCAGTAATGCTTGAGAAAACCCATGGTGTGGGCACTGAAGTGTGTAGCATTTAAACCTTTCCCATGCTTCACCAAAGCTCTCATTGTTCCTTTGAGCAAATCCAGATATTTCATTTCTGATCCTAGCCGTCCTCAAAGTAGAGAAGAACTTTGTTAAGAATGCTCTCTTGCACTCATCCCAACTAGTGATGTGATATCCTTTGTATTTACACCATTTAGGACTGCATTTAGTACATATTTTGGTCCTCTCTTGCATGTTTTTCCTTAGCTTTTGTCCCATTTTCTTCTCTTTTTAGACTTAGGTTGCATTTAGAGTATAGTTTGCATTTTCTTTGCATTTTGGATGTTTTTAGGTGCTTTTGGAGCTAAAAGGAGCTTGGAGGAGTTTTGGGGATGATCCAGGATGCTAGCTGAGCAAAAGGGAGCAAGAATGATCAAAGCAGACAATCTCTGCAGAAGTTTTCGGTCAGAGCACGGGGAACATCGGTCAAGGACGACCGATACGGAGCAGTATCGATCACCAGTATCGGTCAAGGATGACTGATACAAACCAGCATCGATCACTTGCATCGGTCAAGGGTGACCGACACAAACACAACAAGTTGATTTTGGTCACCAGTATCGATCACTCCAGACCGGTCACTGATGAATGTTGTAACTGACCGATACGCTGCCAGACTGAAGACCCTTTATTTACAATTTTGCCATTTTCGCTTAGACTCCTATAAATACGAAAAATCCCTAATTTCTGGAAACAAGCTTTTACCCAGCAGTTCTTTCTTTCTTGTTTAGACCCTTGGGTTTTGTAATTTGAATCTTTGCTTCATTTTAATTAAAGTTTGCTTCTTTCATCTTGTTTAAGCTCTCTAATCATGATTAATCATCCTTCTCTCTTTGAATTGATGGTTTTAATGGTGTTTCGTGAGTAGTCCTTTTAGAGATTTGAGATGGGTTAGGTTTAGGGAATTTGAGACTCTATCTATGATTTCTTAGTGTTAATTCTTCCATTTCCTTTCTTGATTGCTGTGTTTAATGCTTAATTAGCCCTAGCTAAGTTGATTAAGATCTTATGCTCATTTTATGCCCACCAAGTGTTTGATGAAATGCCTGAACTGCTTTGCAAGAGAATTGCTTATCCTAGCTCAAGAGATTGACTGTCTAGGGAGTGATTTGGCAATATAGGGTTGATAGATTTGTCTTAATTCTTGCTCTTTATCATTTCACTAATAAGAATTAGTTCTTGACTTGGTAATTAGCAAAGAGATTAGTGCCAAGAGATTGGATTAGTCATATAAACGAATCATATGCATAAGGAATAGCATTGTGTGAGTTTGTAAGCATCATAAGTTGAGTCAAGAGTTCCCTAACACCAATAATCTCATCTCAAGTCCCATCTTTTCTCTATTTTAAGCTCTGTTCTGAATTTGCTCTGTTTTTACCTTTACTTTGGTTGTTTGCTTGCCTTCCTCCTTATTTTGTGTTTATTTAGTTTCTGCTTGATCACTTAGGTTGCTAGATATTCTAAAACCCCTTTTATATCTTCTTGAATTAGGAAATCTACTATAATCCTGCTGTTACAATCTTCTCCTTTTGATTGACATTAAAACCCAATGCTACAATGACTAGTACAATGGGTGATTGACATAAGAGAGTCAAAACTCTTGTATCAATTTGGCGCCGTTGCCATTAGGGGAATGTTTTGTTCAGTAGGATTTGTAGAGATCTTGAGATCAAGCTTTGTTATTTTCGATTTTGGTTACTGGTTTCTCTTTTGGTCTAGAATTTCTTTCGTAGGTACCATAACACTTGTTCTTAAGTGTCTACAACCGCAACTGATGTTCAAGGTCAGGAATTTGGGGTTTGCTAAGTCAGAATTCAGCTGTTGAAGCATGGAAGAACATCAGTATGCTTCTGGTTTTGGTTTGCAAGGTCCACAAGGTCCACAAGGTCTTCAAGGAATCCAAGGTCTGCAAGGTGACCACAGCCAAGCTGGTCTACAAGGAGCTGTTGTTGAGAGACCAAGAAGACCCATTGGTGCTGCTGATATATCCTCCAACTATGCTTCAAGGCAAGGAATTCTTCCACCTATGGAAACTGAGCAATAACAGATCATGAGCACTCTTATCACAATGATCCAAGAAATGCAGTTCTTTAGATTACCCAACCAAGACCCTTTAGAGCACATGGATCAGTTTGAGAGGATATACACTTTAAAAAAGCTCACTGGAGTATCAGATGATGGTTTGAAGCTCAAGTTATTTCTATTTTCACTTGGTGATAGAGCTAGATTATGGGAAATATTTATAGCACAAGGCAGCATCACCACTTGAGAACAATGTAAAGGTGCTTTCTTAACCAAATTCTTCTCTCCCTCAAGAACTGCATACTTCAGAAATGAGATCACAAACTTCAGGCAGTGGTCTAATGAAAGCTTTGGAGGCACATGGGAGAGGTTCAGAGGTTTCACTCATCAATGCCCTCATCATGGCTTCACTAAGGAAATGCTTCTATCCACACTCTATAGAGGTGTTCTCCCAAAGATAAGAATCCTTCTAGACACAGCAAGTAATGGTTATTTTCTTGGGGAAGATGTTGATGAAGGCTGGATATTAGTAGAGAACATGGCACTCAGCAATTGGGATTATGTGGATGATAAGGAACAACAATCTAAAGCCACTGAAGAAAAGCTAGAGACAGCATTGCAAGAGAAGAAAGCCCTGCAGCTGAGAGTTGCCTTACTGCTCAATGAGACCACTAAACTCTTTCCTAGTGCTATCTCACCAAACCATTACAAAGAATATCTAGTCCAAGCTCTGCAACAACAAGAACCGCCATTAATTCATCAAGACTATGATGTTTCTGCCCACCAGTCCTATGGAGACACCAATCTTCAACACGACCAAGACTCCTCCTCTAAAACAGTTGGCATTAACACTCCTCCTCCTCCACAGAATTTGGACTATAAAGAGATGCTCATCCAACTCCAACAACTTACCAATGGGGGAATTCAGAAGAGGATGGTTGATGAGATTCAAAAACGCTTGACTGATATTCAAAGGAGTATGAATTTTGAAATACACAAAGGCATTGATTCAAAACATCAGTCACACATAGGCCCTATGAATATGAAGATCAACCAACTATAAACCATGGCTCCACCATCCACATCTTCACTAACACAAGAGTGTGTTAAAACTGTTACTCTAAGAAGTGGGAAACAACTTCCACCAAGAATGGCACCTTCAACACCCAATGTGGACATTGAGGAACAAGAAGAGGGGGTGGAAGCTAAAGATACTGAATAAGCTCAAGAGGATGAAGTAGCTGAAGTTGGAAGAGATTCAGATATACCTAAGTCCAAAGAAGTGGTTAAGGAAAAACCAAAGGAACTTTCTAAGGAGTTGGTCAAGGAGCGAAGATTCATCCCTCCTCCTTATCATCCAACCATACCTTTCTGATACACGCACCGGATGGAAACGGGGGTGGAAAGCGGACTTGACCGGCCAGCCGAGGATCTCAGGCTATGGATCAAGGATTTTGAGACAGGACGGCACGAGTGGGACAGTTGGTACGAGAGTGGGACGATGGGACGGTACGGTGGTACAGGCGGTACGATGACGGGATGATGGTGTCGTAATGTGGGACGAGGGTGGTACGAGAGTGGGACGATGGTATCGTAATGTGGGACGAGGGTGGTACGATGGCGTGATGATGAGATGGTACGTGGTATGGGATGGCGTGATGATGTTTTTTTGGTCGAGAGGTCGAGGAACTCAGACGATCTGACCAGTGGATGAACTGACCGAATGGGACGGCCGGATGGATTGAAGTGTACCACAAAGGCTATGAAAGGGCCTTTGATACAACACGATTTTCTCTTTAGTTTTGGAGGTACTGGTCTCAACAAAAGTAAAGAAGAAGAACACATGTTTTGAGTATAAACTTTGTGAAAAGAAAATTCGGTTCTTTATTGATATCAAGGTAAAAATACACGGCTGTAAGAGGGGACCTTATAAAGGGGTCCAAACAGCTTTGCCCTTCTAGGGTACTTGAAGCAAATTACACTTATTGAAAAAAAACGTTATTGGAAAAAAATGCAAGATTATTGGCTAACAATGCCTTAACTAATAAAAAGAAAATAAATCATTGGCTGGCTAGAAATCAATCAAGGGGAAACATAAAAGATTAGTCAAAAATAATAATATGATTAACGTAACAAATGACTTACCTTCTTTGGCTTGGCGTGAGTAAGTGTAATGTTATCCCCCTTTGACCATGATCTTGGTATTAAGTGTTTTCCTCTCGTGTAGAGATAGTAAAGATATTGGTGTGGGCTTTGGTTGATATTAAGGGCCAGCTTTCTTGCTCCTTTGTTGGGTTCGTAGCTTCTAAGACGTCAAATACATCATCCTATGTAGCTTGAGTTAAACTTGGGCTTCCCTCCTTGAAATCATTCATGGCACGTAAAATGGCTTCGATATATTTTTCTTGAAGTGCTCGGGCCCGTTGTTTTGTGATCACGCCTTTGTTTGGAACCGGTATATCCACTTCTTGCATTTGAGGTTCTGTTAAGTCAGGTTCGGTTGAGATGTCCTCATCATTTCCTCCCTCTTGAATAGATTTTGGCCCCAAAATGTTTTCATCTACAATAAAGGGAGCTAAATCAGTGACATTGAAAGTAGATGATACGTTTAACTCACCTGGTAGCTCAAGACGGTAGGCGTTGTTGTTGATTCTTTCTAAGACTTTGAATGGACCGTCTCCTCTTGGTTTGAGCTTTGAGCTTCTTTGGTCAGGAAATCTTTCTTTCCTCATGTGTAGCCAAACCCATTCTCCCGGTTGAAACACCAGCTCTTTTCTTCCTTTGTTGGCTTGATTTGTGTATTGCTCCATCCTCTTTTCTAGATTCTCTCGAGTTTTCTGATGTAGCTTCTTGATGAACTTAGCTTTCTCCTCGCCAACTAGGCTGACCGCTTCTGCTGGAGGTAAAGGAGTTAGATCAAGAGGAGTGGTAGGATTAAAACCGTATACAACCTCAAATGGTGACATCTTAGTGGCTGAATGTTGAGCTCTGTTGTAGGCGAATTCAATGAAAGGAATACACTCTAGCCAATTCTTCATATGCTTTCCAATGGTCGCCCTTAACAATGCTGAGAATGTGCGGTTCACAACCTCTGTTTGGCCATCCATTTGGGGGTGACAAGTGGTAGAGAATAGGAGTTTTGTCCCTAACTTCTTCCACAAGGTTCTCCAGAAGTGACTCAAAAACTTGCTGTCTCGGTCTGACACAATGGTTTTTGGAACTCCATGTAGTCGTACCACTTCTTTGAAGAAAAGATCCGCTGTTTGTGTTGCATCGTTCACCTTAGCGCAAGGGATGAAATGCGCCATTTTGGAGAATCTATCCACCACCACAAATATAGAGTCTTTGTGGTTGATCTTGGGCAATCCTGGTACGAAGTCCATCGAGATATCTACCCATGGTGCTGTAGGAATGGGTAGAGGTAAGTACAAGCCGTGGGGTTGAACTCTGGACTTGGCTTTCTTGCAAACAACACACCGAGAACAATGAGCCTCCACCATCTTCTTTAAGTGTGGCCAATAGAAATGTTCTTTGACCACGACTAAGGTTTTATCAACTCCAAAGTGCCCCATTAGCCCTCCTCCGTGGGCTTCACAAACAATAAGCTCTCGTAATGAGCATTGAGGAATACACAGCCGCTTCTCTCTAAACAAAAACCCCTCAAAGATGTAGAATTTGCCAAATGCTCCTTTGTTGCACTCGCCAAATATCTCCATAAGATCTTTGTCTTCACGGTAAAGTTCTTTGATAAACTCGAACCCCATGACCTTGCTCTCCATTGTAGATATTAGAGTGTATCTTCGTGACAAGGCATCTGCTACAATGTTGTCTTTGCCCTTCTTGTACTTGATGATGTAAGGAAAGGTCTCTATGAACTCCATCCAACGAGCATGTCTTCTCTTAAGGTGAGTTTGTCCTCTAAGATGCTTCAACGTCTCATGATCAGTGTGGACTACGAACTCTCTTGAAATTAGATAGTGTTGCCAAGTCTCCAAAGCTCTCACAAGAGCGTATAACTCCTTGTCATAAGTAGCATAGTTGAGTGTAGCTCCTCCTAGCTTCTCGCTGAAAAATGCTACTGGCTTCTTCTCTTGAGTTAGCACTGCCCCTATGCCTATCCCCAAGGCATCACACTCCACTTCAAACGTCTTGTTGAAATCAGGTAAGATCAGTACGGGTGCATTAGTTAGCCGGTCTTTCAAAGTAGCAAAAGCTTGTTGTTGTGCTTCTCCCCACGTAAAACCAAAACTCTTCTTGACTACTGCTGTGAGAGGAGCTGCTATACTGCTGAAGTCTTTAACAAACCTCCGGTAAAAACTAGCCAAACCATGGAAGCTCCTCACTTGACTAACGTTTGTTGGCGCGGGCCACTCCTGAATAGCTTTAACTTTCTCCTTATCAACCTGTAATCCCTGCAAGCTTACAATAAAACCTAGGAAAACTAGTTGATTAGTGCAGAATAAACACATCTTTAAGTTTGCATAAAGTCCCTCTTGTCTAAGAGTCTTTAAAACAAGCTCAAGATGTGTCATATGTTCAGATAAGCTTTTGTTGTAAATCAAAATGTCATCAAAGTATACAACAACAAACTTACTGATGTATGCTCTAAGCACTTGATTCATGAGGCGCATGAAGGTACTAGGAGCATTGGTGAGTCCAAACGGCATTACCATCCATTTGTATAGTCCTTGCTTGGTTTTGAAGGCTGTTTTCCATTCATCTCCTTCTTTCATCCTCACTTGGTGGTATCCACTCTTTAAATCTATTTTTGAGAACAAAACAGAACCACAAAGCTCGTCAAGCATATCATCTAACCTTGGTATTGGATGGCGGTATTTGATGGTGATGTTGTTGATAGCTCTACAATCAACGCACATCCTCCAGGAACCGTCTAAGCAAGACTGGTACAGCACATGGGCTAAGGCTTTCCCTCACGTAGCCCTTGTCAAGCAATTCTTGGACTTGCTTCTCAAGCTCTTTAGACTCCTCCGGGCTCATACGGTAAGCTGGTTTGTTGGGTAGAGCAGCACCGGGGACGAAGTCTATCTGGTGTTCAATCCCTCGTAAAGGTGGTAACCCTTCAGGCATCTCTTCTGGAAACACATCTTTAAAAGTGTCAAGTAACTTAATGATCTCGGGTGGTAACTCGGATGCTCCATAACCTGCGCTCAAAGCTTCCTTAAGATCATTAGTAGCATTGTGTGTTTAGAAGCTATAGCCTTTCTCACATGGCTAGGCTGAATAAGAAAATTAGACTTAGAACTAATTTCTTTTTCTTTAGCCATTTGTATCTGTAAATCATGCACTTGAGAGGGTGATAAAGGTGCTAAGCTAATCTTTCTTTTATCATGCATAAATGTATAAAAATTAGTTCTACCTATCAAAGTAAGAGGAAAAGGAGACCATGTCTGTACAAGTCCATACAGAAACACTTAGGGAACCGTGTCACTCAAGGCTAATCATCAATCAAGCGTGGTATACAAGTCAAGCTTCCAATGCCTCCAGAATATACTTGGCTCTACGGTTGTGTGCTCCAACGGTCAACTTGGTTCAATAAAATAAGAAGATAAGATCACATGTCAACTTAAGCATACAACCGTTGAGACATGTCACTATCACCGCCTTGAAGACCATCCCTTTGTTTATTCTTTATGTCATTGTCTCCTTGGTTTATGTTGTAACTAGGTTGTCTATAAATAGACATCCACCCTCATTTGTAACATGCAACTTAAGGAAATATACTTATCCTTGATTCACACATTCACTCTCTTGTTCTTACCTTTGTTCTTGTTCGTCATTCTTAATCAATTCTTAATCATCTATTCCGTAAATTCTAACATGGTATCAGAGCGAGTTATGTAGATCTTTGGATCACAAACTCTGATTCTCATCTTCTTTACTTCTTCTCTACTCGTTATCTCTCTCAAGTTTTCAGAAAATTCCCAAACTCTTTACCCAACGGTCCATAACCTGCTTTCTCACAAACAAAACCACTAAACCAATTCCTAAACTCCAAAACCACCTTAAACACTCCTAATCACCCATACTATCATTCACTCATTCCTCATTTCTCTCACAAAATCACCTTTAAAACCTATTGACCACCGGTCCATAGCATTGCCCATAGGTCCATAGAATCAAAACATGGCCATGGAGAACAACAAGCCATTGGCTTTACCGGTTACTCTTAAAGGAGTTAACTACCTGCTGTGGTCAAGAACCACAAGAACCGCCTTGTGTGGAAGAGGTCTTTGGAGTCATGTGTCAAGCGATGCTCCTCTAGCAGCACCACCAGCCGCCGGAGCCGCCATTGTCCCAGCCGAAGAGACCCAATGGTACAAGGAAGACCAGACCGTTCTTGCTCTACTACAAAGCTCCCTTAGCAATGAAATCTTGGAGGCTTACTCATACTGTGAAACCGCCAAAGAGTTATGGGAGACCTTGAAGAAAGTATTCGGCAACATCTCTAATTTCAGCCATGTATTTGAAGTCAAGAAGGCTATCAATGAGCTAAGGCAAGAAGATATGGAGTTTACCAAACACTTTGGAAAATTCAGAGCACTATGGGCAGAACTGGAGATGCTAAGGCCAAGCACAGTTGACCATCAAGTCCTGAATGACAGAAGAGAGCAAGATAAAGTCTTTGGATTGCTCATGACCCTCAGCCCAACTTACAATGATCTAATCAAGCATTTTTTAGAGCAGAACGGTTACCAACTCTTGAAGAATTCTGTTCTCAAATCCAAAAGGAGCAAGGATCGCTTGGCTTATTTGGAGGAAAAGAAGAACTTGTTTCAGCTAACAAAGGCGCTTACAAGTTTGATGAGAAGAGAAGCTCATTCTGTGATCATTGCAAGAAAAAGGGGCATATCAAAGAGAAATGCTGGATTCTTCATCCACACCTCAAACCAAGCAAGTGGAAAGAGGGAAAGGCTAGCTATGCAGCAGAAGACGCTACTCACAAAGGCGAGACTTCTAAGGCAACCTCTGAAGAAAGGGGGGCACCCAACTCATCTCAATTCGTGACAAGATCAGACGTAGATGCCCTGATCAAAGCGCTTAAAGAATCTGGTAACACTCTTGGTACCTCCTTTCATGTAATGAAGCATTATGGTAATTCCTATAGTTCTTCATATACACTTAGGACTAAACCATTGATTGTAGATTCAGGCGCTTCACATCACATGATTAGTGACTTAAACCTGATTAGTAACCTAAAGCCAACAGTAGGGAATGTTGAAATTGCTAATGGGGAAAAGGTGCCTATTAAAGGCATAGGAGATTTGAAACTCTTTGATAGATCATCTAAAGCGTTTTATATGCCAACTTTTACCTCTAACCTATTATCTGTTAAGAAAGCTACAACTGATTTAGATTGTATTGCTATCTTTGGACCTAATAATGTGTGTTTTCAGGATATTAAAACCAGCAAAATGCTTGGGAAAGGGACCACTAAGGATGATCTCTATGTTCTTGAAGACACTAAGTTTTTATCTGCTAATAATATTGTAGCTTCTTTTAATAATGCAATTTGGCATGCTAGACTAGGACATCCTCATGATCGAGCATTGAGTCTTTTATTACCTAAGGTTATTTTTAAAAATGATGAATGTGAGGCTTGTATTTTAGGAAAACATTGTAGAACTGTGTTCCTCAAGTCATCTACTATTTATGAAAAATGTTTTGATTTAGTGCATTCAGATGTATGGACATCACCATGTGAATCTAGAGATCAAAACAAATATTTTGTCACTTTTATAGATGAAAAATCTAAGTATACTTGGGTAACTCTCCTCCCATCTAAGGATAGAGTCTTTGAGGCATTTAAAAATTTTCAAAACCATGTAACTAACCATTTTAATGCCAAGATTAAGATTTTTAGATCAGATAATGGGGGCGAGTACACCAGCAATGTTTTCAGAGAATATCTCACCTCACATGGCATCATTCATCACACTAGTTGCCCTTACACACCTCAACAGAATGGGGTAGCTGAGAGGAAGAACAGACATCTCATGGAGGTGGCAAGATCTATGATGTTTCAACACAATGTACCAAAGCGGTTTTGGGGAGATGATGTGCTTACAGCTTGCTACTTAATAAACCGGATCCCTACCAAAGTTCTCCATGACTCATCACCTTATGAGGTACTCAACTCAACTAAACCCTCTCTTGATCACTTACGGGTGTTTGGTTGTGTTTGTTTTGTCCTTATTCCAGGAGACCATAGAACCAAGCTAGACGCTAAGAGCACTAGATGCATGTTTGTTGGCTACTCCACTACTCAAAAAGGATATAAGTGCTACAATCCCATCACACGCTGGGTTATAGTCTCTAGAGATGTCAAGTTCTTGGAATCAGAATGTTTCTACTCCAAACAGCCATGGGAAGATCTACAAGACCTCTCCACCTCTACATCTGATAGAGCCACTAACCTACAGCTTCTCTTAGACCACCTTGGAGTGCCTACCCCTACACCCTCTACTGGAGCTCCTGCCGTTGATCCTGAGGGGGGAAATGGTGAACAAACCGCTGAACAGACAGAATTGGAGACCCAAGCAAACGTCCAGGATCAAGCAGAAGCACCTCTGGAAAGCTCTACTCCAGCTCAATCTCCACCGGAGCAGCCTAGACCCTCTACTCATGTTGTACCGCTGAGAAGAAGCCAATGCTTAGAGCGCTTACAACAACAAGCAGAACAAGCTCCTGCCCAGGCTGCCCTAAGGAGAAGCACAAGAGAAAGGCAGGATCCATCTAATTGGGTTAACACAAGGGTGTACTACAATGGCAATGCTGTAGCCCATCCCACTCAAGCAGCTTGCTCTTTCGCTCGGTTTCCAATGGAGCATCAAGTCTTCCTAGAAGCACTGGAGCAAGGCCAGGTACCTAAAACCTATGAAGAAGCAATATAGTATAAGGTGTGGCGTGATGCAATCATTGAAGAAATGGGTGCTATGGAGAAGAATCTTACTTGGGATGAGGCTACATTGCCCAAAGGAAAGAAGACAGTGAGCTCAAGATGGGTCTTCACTATAAAATACAAAAGCAATGGTGAAATAGAGAGGTATAAGGCTCGGCTAGTGGCAAGAGGATTCACTCAGACCTACGGAGAAGACTATGGAGACACTTTTGCACCAGTAGCTAAGCTCCACACGGTTAGAGTAGTCATTTCATTCGCCGTGAATCTAGAATGGGATCTTTGGAAAATGGATGTGAAGAATGCATTCTTGCAAGGAGAGCTTGAGGAAGAAGTCTATATGACACCACCACCAGGTGTGGAAGAGGATATAACCAGTGGCAAAGTATTAAGACTAAGAAAGGCTATATACAGTCTTAAGCAATCACCAAGAGCATGGTACCACCGGCTGAGCAGAGTTTTATTTGATAGAGGATTCAGCAGATCAGAAGCTGATCATACCCTATTCACTCTCACCAGCCAAGAAGGTATAGTAGTCATTCTTATTTATGTAGATGATATAATCATCTCTGGGAATGACAAGGGAAACATTCAGGCCACTAAAGACTATTTAAAGAAAGTTTTTGATATTAAAGATCTAGGTGAACTAAAATACTTCTTAGGTATTGAAGTTTGTAGATCTAAAGAAGGCTTGTTTCTCTCACAAAGAAAATATATGCTTGATATGTTGAGTGAAACAGGAGACCTTGGAGATAAAGTAGCTAAAACTCCTCTTGAAGATAGCTACAAAGTGGACCGAAAGGGGGAGCTAGAAGATGAACCCTTTGAAGACATCACACAATATCGCAGGATGGTTGGTAAGCTAATCTATCTTACCATAACTAGACCTGACTTGTGTTTTGCTGTGAATCAGGTTAGCCAATACATGAAAGCCCCAAAGTTGTATCACTGGAGCATGGTCAAGCGCATTCTCAGCTATGTCCAAGGAACAATCAGTCATGGCATTTGGATGGGTTGCAACGGAAGCTCAGAGATTGTGGGATATTGTGATGCAGACTGGACAGGAGACCGTGTAGATAGAAGATCAACTACTGGCTACTGCATATTCGTTGGTGGGAACCTAGTCACTTGGAAGAGCAAGAAGCAAAATGTAGTGGCTTGTTCCAGTGCTGAAGCTGAATACCGGGCTATGAGGAGGCTAACAACCGAACTAATGTGGCTACGGAGTCTTCTTAAAGACCTCGGATGTGAGACAAGCACTCCAATCACCATGCATTGTGACAACCAAGCGGCTATACACATTGCATCAAACTCAGTCTTCCATGAAAGGACCAAGCATATAGAGGTTGATTGTCACAAGGTCAGGGAACAAGTCCAGCTCGGAGTCATTCTGCCGTGCTACACAAAGAGCTCAGACCAACTAGCCGATATCTTCACCAAGGCAGCAAGCCAGAAGACCTGCGAGTTCATCAACTCCAAGATGGGGCTCGTAGACATCTCAGCTTGAGCTCACCTAGTCGTAGAGATCACACTCTTTTTCCCTCAATGTAGTTTTGTCCCATGAGGTTTTCTACATTGAGGTTTTTAATGAGGTGATCCTTCATGGCTCCAAGCTCTAACCATTCACCATGGTTAAAGCTTGAGGGGGAGTATCAAAGTAAGAGGAAAAGGAGACCATGTCCGTACAAGTCCGTACAGAAACACTTAGGGAACCGTGTCATTCAAGGCTAATCATCAATCAAGCGTGGTATACAAGTCAAGCTTCCAGTGCCTCCAGAATATACTTGGCTCTACGGTTGTGTGCTCCAACGGTCAACTTGGTTCAATAAAATAAGAAGATAAGATCACATGTCAACTTAAGCATACAACCGTTGAGACATGTCAATATCACCGCCTTGAAGACCATCCCTTTGTTTATTCTTTATGTCGTTGTCTCCTTGGTTTATGTTGTAACTAGGTTATCTATAAATAGACATCCACCCTCATTTGTAACATGCAACTTAAGGAAATATACTTATCCTTAATTCACACTTTCACTCTCTTGTTCTTACCTTTGTTCTTGTTCGTTATTCTTAATCAATTCTTAATCATCTATTCTACAAATTCTAACACTACCATCATGCTTAGTATCTTTATCAAATTGTCATGGTCTACCTAACAATATATGGCCGGCTAGCATAGGAACTATATCACAAACAACACTATCTTGATATTTTCCTATACTGAATGGTATAACAACTTGCTCATTGATTTTTAATTCAACCTTGTCATCGAGCCACCTTAGCTTATAGGGCCATGGGTGTTTAGTCCTCTCAAGGTGAAGTTTTTCAACCATATGAGTGCTTGCCACGTTAGTGCAAGACCCACCATCAATGATTAGGTTACATACCTTGCCTTGTACGGTACAGCGTGTGTGGAAGATGTTTTCTCTTTGCATCAGCTCGGCTGGTTCCACCATTGTACTAAGTATACGCCTTGTAACGAGAAGCTCTCCTAAGTCAGGGTACTCAATATCTCCAAACTCGTCGAGTGTTTCAGCTTCTGCTTCGTCTTGAGACTCATATTCTACGGTCTCGGTTAAGAGCATGACGCGCTGATTTGGGCATTCTCTCGCCATATGCCCCTTGCCTCTACACTTAAAACACGTTATGTCCCTTGAACTTTGAGGGTTAGTAGACTTACCTGATTCAGGGCGGTTGTCTTTGGGTGGTTCAGCAGTTTTCCCTTTGTACCGAGAGTCTATCTCAATCCCTTTTCCTTTGTCTAATGGTTTGTTGGTGTTGGGGTTCCACGGCGTTTGGGGCTTGCTCCGAATGGTGCTAGTCTTTCGTTTGATGTGTTGTTCTGCTTGTATAGCTAAGTGGAAGAGGTCCTTGAAGTCGTGGTAGACTTGTCTTTCTACTTTGCGGCTGATGCGTTCTTGTAACCCATCTAGAAATTGTGCCATCAAAGCCTCCTCATCGTCATGTAGCTCCAAGTGATTTCTCAAATGCTCAAACTCTTCATAATAGTTTTCTACGGACCTAGTTCCCTGTTTAAGAGCATGAAACTTGCGCTGTAAGTCTCTATTGAAATGGGGAGGAATGTACCTTTGGCGCATGATATCTTTCATGTCTAGCCATGAGTCAATGGCTCTTTGACGGTTTCGCCTCCGGTCAGCTACGATTCTGTCCCACCAGATGAGGACATTTTCCGTTAGTTAAGCCACGGCTAAGGCTATTCTCTTGTGGTTGGGGTGATCATAGTAATCAAAGAGGTGGTCCATCCTCTTTTCCCACTCAAGATAAGCCTTCGGGTCCATCTTTCCAGCAAAGCTTGATGCGGTAAGCTTGATGTGGCTCTGGTGTTGCCGCTGGGGGTAGTTGTCATCTTCCTCCTCTCCATAGTCATTCCTTGGGGTACGCCTTCTCCTCCCTTGGTGATGAGGACATGGACCGTATGACCGTACCGGGTCGAGAGGATGACGGTAGCAACGACACGGCAGCCCGTACCGGTACGAAGGGAGCTGGACTCGAACACCATACCATCCGTACATGGCTCTCCCATGACGCGTTCTAAGACCAGGAGGTTGAGAGAGGGGTTTAACGAGGCAATACAAACTCTTTTGACCAACATGGACGTGGAGAACATACTTAGCCCCCAACCATTCCCCATTGCACCCGAACTAGACATTACCAAGGACTTTGCCAAGATGAGCCTCAAAGATGACCGTACTAGCATAAACCAAGGTATGAAAGTTTGTTTGACAGGAAATGGCGTTCAGAACATCAACAAACCCACCAAGACTGTACCAAAGCCGCGAGACACACCAAGTACAAGTATAGAAGCCGATAGAGCATCATTGGAGCAAGAAGATGGATCAAGCCCCGAACGTGGAGAACCTCATGAAGACATGTACCAGCTCGACTTCTACACTCACCAATATGAAGAGAACGTTGAGAAACTCGCCCCAACCGCACCAGAACAAGCAATACTCACCAACGTACCAAACAAGCATCAAGCGCGCCAAAACCAGGTATTCTCAATTTATACAATTTGTGCAGGTACTGAGGCTTGCCTCAATGGTTCTTGAGCACCCCAACACGCCAAGGAATCACCAGTTCGAGCCACAAGCGATTAGGCTAAGTTTAGCTATTATTTTCTTTTTAGTTAAGTGAACTTTCCATTTTCATGTATTTTTTGCCTTATGCGTTTTGTAGCTTTTACTGTACTTTGTGTTGTCGTTTCTTTACTTTATTACTCGATCTTCTGGTCGATCTCGTCTGGATCGATCTGCCTTGCTCGATCAGCTACTCGATCCCGGGTCCTAAGCATGCAATCCTGATTTCTCCAAGTATCCATGAACTTCCTCACGAGCCTTAGCACGTCCACGAATCTTCCATATCTCCAAAGTAGCCGAAAACAACCTGAATGCGATGCAAAATGCAAGAAACATGCAAATGCTGGTGCAAAAGTACTCTAGGACCTAAAGTGATGCAAACTAGCCTAAAGTGCAATGTAAATGCATGAGAAACTATCCTAATTGTATGCAAAACACATGAAATATGCAGCAATATCAACAGTTGATCGATGTCAGCCAGAAAACACCTGTTCTTTGTCCCCTTCAGACTTTTTCAACCCCCAATTTGAACTCCTGTTTATATACACTATAACAAAGCATAAAAGATAAACTAGAAAGCATAATATATACAAAAGGATACCATGGGACTACCTCCCAAGTGTGCTTGTTTAGAGTCACTAAGCTTGACTTTGATTACCTCTTTAGTTGAGGTGGAGAGAACGAGACTTGGAACTCCTTAATGTCATCTTACTTCTCTTGACCTTGGTGGTGACTCCATTCACCTTGATCTTGGCAAAAGGTGTAATATTCCCCTCTTGCTGAAGCTTGAAGCAAAACTCTCCCTTCTTAGAGACAGTTGGTTGCAAAACCACTTCTCCCTTGCTAGTAACCAGCTTAACATCATTCAGATTCTTGTAACCAACCACTTCAAGGACCTCCTTTTTAGTGGTGTCTTCAAATAACTTGACCAAGTAGCAGCCTTCAAAACTCTCTCCTTGGTAGCCTTCAAACTCTGTCCAATACTTGCCAAGCTGCTTCAGCTTCTTGATGTCCATTGAGAAGGCTTGTTCATTCTCCAGCTTATTCTCCTTGGAGTCAAACTTTAAAACCTTCTTCTTGGTCAGTTTCAGCTCAATGGTGCATTCCTTGGCATCAAACACTGCTCCAGCCGAGGCCAGGAAGGGTTTTCCTAGAATGATAGCATTCTTTATATGGCCTTCTACATCAAGCACCAGGAAATCAGTGGGGATGGTTACCCCTTCAATCATCATTGGTACATCCTTGAGACTCCCAAGTGGTGTCTTCACTGTCCCATCAGCTATAGTAAGGGACACATTACTCTCCTGAAGTTGAGTGTAGCCAAGAGCTTTAGCAGTAGAGGATGGGAGAAGGTTGATACTTGCTCCAAGGTCACAAAGATAGCTTTTGAAAGTCTGCCCCTTAAGCTCACATGGGAGGGTAAAATATCATGGATCTCTAAGTTTTTTGATAGTGAGCTCCTTAACTTCAGGTGTTCCAGCCTTCACCCTTAGCTTCTCAAGTTCTTCTTGGCCATTCAAACCACTCAATTCCATCTGAGCAGCATAGAGGGTTTCATATTTCTGAACTAGCTGTTCCTTGAACCTTCCTGGAAAAGGGATGGTTGGTTGATAGACATGAAGAGTAGCAGTTTTAGGTTTCTCCTTATCATCAGCACCTTCCACCAAGTAGTCCTTTGTGTTATCAACATCTTCATGTGGCGCCCACCACTCTTCATCATCTGAGTTTTCCCCATAAGTTGGGGTTTGGTCTGTAGTGCCCACAGTTGTTGTAACCACCTTGGTTTTCCAAATAGTTCATCTCCTCAACTTGGGATTGTTCCTGATCATCAAGCTGAACCATGTCTCCCACAAAGTGAACCTCTTTCTTTTCCCTTAGCAACAGGTCTAGCTTCTCATGTAGAGACTTGATTTCTTTCTTGCTAGACTCTAACTCATCCTTTGCACTCCTTGGTGCTCTGTCAAACTCCTCATTGTAGTTTCCATCATACTGAGCCAGGTTCTCTACTAACTCCAAGCCTTCATCCACATCTTTTGACAGGAAGTTTCGATGCAGTGTCGAGAAGCATTCTTATCTTAGGCAGGGCTCCTCTATAGAGACTGGATAGCAAAGAGGCTTGTGAGAAACCATGATGAAGGCATTGCAGTGTGTATCCCTTGAATCTCTCCCAGGCTTCTCCAAACCTTTCATTCTTCCTTTGTGCAAACCCTGAAATCTCATTCCTTATTTTAGCAGTTCTTGAAGTGGAGAAGAACTTTGCCAAAAAGGCTTTCTTGCACTCATCCCATCTAGTGATACTTTCTTGGGACAGGTTCTTCTCCCATTGGTGGGCTTTGTCTCCAAGTGAGAAAGGAAACAACCTGATCTTGAAGCCATCTTCACTCACTCCATTTATCTTTGTTAGTGAGCACAACCTATCAAAATTATCCAGATGATCTAGAGGGTCTTCAAGTGGTAACCCATGGAATTTGCTGCTCTGAACCATTGAAATCAATCCAGACTTGATTTCAAAGTTGTTGTTTTGGACTGCTGGTGAAATGATGGATGTCCTGTTGTTGTAGGCATTTGGTGCATCACCAGCGCCAATAGGTCTAGCTGCTCTTGGAGCTTGTGCAGCGCCTCTTGGTCTTTGCTCAACCTGTAAGCCTTGAACACCTTGATGTCCTTGTATACCATGAGCGCCTGCAGCTCCTTGAGGACCCTGAGTCTGATGTCATCCATGACTTGTTCCTGATTGACACAATATCAGAAATTCATCAAAGTATGGTCTTAATGAAATATTTGATGAACGGACCAAGAAGAAAAGAAGCAAATGGTTTATGTTTATAAAAGAAGATTATGTCCCATAGTTGGCGTCAATTACAAGATAAAGAGTGCTGCATGCTTTTCACACGTTCATGGTCATAAAAGGAAGGAAGAGAATTTGGTGCAATATCACACATCCCCATTATGGACGTTGATCTTCTGGATATTTGGAGAAGCAATCACCTACTAATCACATTATTGTTAATTGATTTAGTTATTATGATGTAAATATTGTATATATTAATTGCATGATTTTGTACAAGCTTATAAAAGCTTTCTTTGTAACTATTTTGTGAATATATACAGATTTTTGGAAATAAAAGAGAATTCTCTCTAAAGCTTATGCTTTCTTTTGTTTATCTAAGTTAGATGGCTTTCTTTTTTTAGTAAACTTTTGATCTATGTCTCTTGTATGTGATTTCTTGAGGCTAGATTTGTGAACTTATCACATGGGCTTTCACACCCTTGAGTGGCGTTCTTCGATCCATCATTCATTAATCCGTTTATCATCTTCAGATCGTACAAATAGAGTTGTACGGCTCTTTGTTTGATCTCCATCTCGGTCCACTTCCTTCCATAGCCCATCCATTGATTGCAAGCCGAAAGAGTTGAACAACCAGCGGCCCAATCCCATCACCATATACTGTTACTAGCTTGTAGGTGTGTGTCATCTGGTATCAGAGTTAAAAGCTCCTACCTTCTATCTTTTTGTTTTGTTTTCAATTCAGTTTTTATTTTATAAAAGGAAAATACAAAATAAAAAAAAAATTTCATTTTCGTTTTTTTTTAGTTTTATAAAATTCTAAAACAAACAAAAAAAAGTTTTAATTTTCGTTTGTTATTTTATTTTATAACACATTAAAAAAGGGGTTTTCATTTTTGTTCTTTGAGTTTTATAACATTCTAAAAAAAAAGTGGTCTTAATTTTCGTTTTGTTATTTTATTTTATAAAACATTAAAAGAAAAAAAAGGTTTCTTCCATTTGTTTCTGATTTTGTTATATATATAAATTTACAAAAAAAAAGAATAAAAACTGATTTTTAGTTTTTAGGACAAAACCTTTTGAAGAGGGAGAGAATGACACAATATCAGAAATTCATCAAAGTATGGTCTTGATGAAATATTTGATGAACGGACCAAGAAGAAAAGAAGCAAATGGTTTATGTTTATAAAAGAAGATTCTGTCCCATAGTTGGCGTCAATTACCAGATAAAGAGTGCTGCATGCTTTTCACACGTTCATGGTCATAAAAGGAAGGAAGAGAATTTGGTGCAATATCACACATCCCCATTATGGACGTTGATCTTCTGGATATTTGGAGAAGCAATCACCTACTAATCACATTATTGTTAATTGATTTAGTTATTATGATTTAAATATTATATATATTAATTGCATGATTTTGTACAAGCTTATAAAAGCTTTCTTTGTAATCATTTTGTGAATATATACAGATTTTTGGAAATAAAAGAGAATTCTCTCTAAAGCTTATGCTTTCTTTTGTTTATCTAAGTTAGATGGATTTCTTTTCTTAGTAAACTTTTGATCTGTGTCTCTTGTATGTGATTTCTTGAGGCTAGATTTGTGAACTTATCACATGGGCTTTCACACCCTCGAGTGGCGTTCTTTGATCCATCATTCATCAATCCGTTTATCATCTTCTGATCTTACAAATAGAGTTGTACGGCTCTTTGTTTGATCCCCATCCCGGTCCACTTCCTTCCATAGCCCATCCATTGATTGCAAGCCGAAAGAGTTTGATGAGGACATGGACCGTATGCCGTACCGGGTCGAGAGGATGACGGTAGCAACGACTAGCAGCTCGTACCGGTACGAAGGGAGCTGGACTCGAACACCATACCATCCGTACATGGCTCTCCCATGACGTGTTCTAAGACCAGGAGGTTGAGGGAGGGGTTTAACGAGGCAATACAAACTCTTTTGACCAACATGGACGTGGAGAACATACTTAGCCCCCAACCATTCCCCATTGCACCCGAACTAGACATTACCGAGGACTTTGCCAAGATGAGCCTCAAAGATGACCGTACTAGCATAAACCAAGGTATGAAAGTTTGTTTGACAGGAAATGGCGTTCAGAACATCAACAAACCCACCAAGACTGTACCAAAGCCGCGAGACACACCAAGTACAAGTATAGAAGCCGATAGAGCATCATTGGAGCAAGAAGATGGATCAAGCCCCGAACGTGGAGAACCTCATGAAGACATGTACCAGCTCGACTTCTACACTCACTAATATGAAGAGAACGTTGAGAAACTCGCCCCAACCGCACCAGAACAAGCAATACTCACCAACGTACCAAACAAGCATCAAGCGCGCCAAAACCAGGTATTCTCAATTTATACAATTTGTGCAGGTACTGAGGCTTGCCTCAATGGTTCTTGAGCACCCCAACACGCCAAGGAATCACCAGTTCGAGCCACAAGCGATTAGGCTAAGTTTAGCTATTATTTTCTTTTTAGTTAAGTGAACTTTCTATTTTTATGTATTTTTTGCCTTATGCGTTTTCTAGCTTTTACTTTACTTTGTGTTGTCGTTTCTTTACTTTATTTCGGCCTTAGGACTAGCTGACGAGCTGTTTATAAAGCTCCCCTGCAGCGTTGTATGATTTTTACCCTACATTATCAATAAAGACTGAACTTTCTTCCAAAAGCAATAGCCGCCGCTTTGCCTTTGTTCTTGCTTTGTTCTTGTTCGTGTGATTCGTGCAAGACCAGGTGTTGCTGTATCAGGGAGCCCTCCATCCTCTCTGTGGTGCCATCATTCCACTTCATTACTCCATTCATTCGATCCCTCAAGAGAGAGCGTCATAGCCAGCTTGACAGATCCCATCTCGGCTCAAGGAGTGACCATCACGCCTTGTTCTATCATTTCACCCCTTTGCCAACACAAGAGAGCGTCAAAGCCAGTGTGTTGTCTCCACCAAGCCACCTACTCTGATCACCGTAACACTCTCAACCGAGTATTACATCATCTGGTATCAAAGCCGAAGATTCTATCTTCGGTTTTCTATCCTTTACCTTTCATAGATCCGTTTCTGGTTGCTCTTGTTTTTCATTGTTGTTTGGTTTCTTTGCTTATCCTTATTGAAAAACCCATAAGAATCGTTTACTTGTTTTATTTAGTTTCGAGTATTAAGTTTTTATAAAAAGAAAACCCCAAAAGAATAGATCTGTGTTGCTTGTTTCATTTCCTTGTTTAAGTTGTTAAGTGTTTTCATAAAACCTATAAAACCCATAAAAAGTTTTCCTCTTGTGTTTGCGTGTTGCTAGTTGTCTTTGGTCATATTGCTAGATTATTAGACTAGTTAGTAATCTTTATTAGTTGTTAATTCGTTGGTGCCTTGAAAAGTTTGTTAAGTGTTGCAAGGTTAAGTAGTTTTAACAACATGACCGAGGGAGCAAACGGTGCACCAGTTGATCTCGCCCAAGTGCTAGCAGCCATGAGGGAGGACATGAGAAACATGACCCAACAGATGGGTACCATCCGTCAAGAGTTTGGAGCTCGTCTCGAACAGATTGAAACTCAGCCAAGGAGAGCGGCTGTACGAGGCCCCCCCATACCACCAGTAGACCCGGGAGATGAGTTACAAGACACTGATGATGACAACTTTGATCCTCTCATGAGACGAGGGCAAAGGAGACAAGATCCCCTACAAAGAAACCCAAACCGTGAGGTAAATGTTAGAGATACAACCCATGACATCAAACTAACACCTCCTACCTTCGCAGGAAAATCTAATCCTGAGCTATACTTGGATTGGGAGAGGCGTATGGACCACATATTCGAGTGCTATGGATATCCTGAACGTAAGAAAGTAGCCGTAGCAGCTGCTAACCTCATGGAGAATGCACTTGCGTGGTTGGACAGAACCGTAGCCGAAAGGAGAAGGCAACGGTTTGGCCAAGTGTCAACATGGAGCGATATGAAGTATCTGCTCAAACAAAGGTATGTACCTGAGCATTATCATAGGGACTTACAAAAACGTTTTCGTAAGCTTTCTCAGGGAACAAGGAGCGTAGATGAGTACTTTGAGGAGTTTGAGAAGCTGATGAACTCTTTAGAGTTAGAGGAATCGGAGGAAGCCTTAATGGCTCAGTTCTTAGATGGTTTGCAAGAGAGGATTGAAGGAAGGTGGAGCGGATGCAGTACGCGGGGATGCATGAGTTACTACACTTAGCTGTGCAAGTAGAACAACAAATCAAGCGCAAGAATCCCCACTTCAACCGCAACAAACCTACTCAGCCGTGGGCGTCAAGTAGCTCAAAACCCTTAGATAAGGGAAAGGGTCTAGAGATAGACTCTCGTTTTAAGAGCAAGACTACCGAGGCCCCCAAATTCAACCGACCAGAGCAAGGTAAGTTCCCTAGTACTAATCAAAGGTCTAGAGACATAACTTGTTTCAAGTGTCAAGGCAGGGGACACATCTCAAGAGAATGCCCCAACAACCGAGTGATGATTCTCACCCCTAGCGGCGAGTATGAATCACAAGATGAGCTAGAAGAGGACTCGGATGGTGACGAGGGTGACATTCAATATCCTGACCGAGGAGACCTTCTAGTTACAAGGCGGGTGCTTAGCGTGCTAGTTAACCCCGAGGAGAAAGAACAAAGAGAAAACATCTTTCACACAAGATGTACAATCCAAGGAAAGGTATGTAATCTCATCATAGACGGTGGATCATGTACTAATGTAGCTAGCAAGTATATGGTGGACAGGTTAGGTCTTGAGAAGATCAAACATCCACGACCATACAAGCTAAGGTGGTTAAACGATCAAACCGAGCTTAAAATCTCGGAACAAGT
Organism: Thlaspi arvense; assembly: GCA_911865555.2. NCBI lineage: Eukaryota > Viridiplantae > Streptophyta > Magnoliopsida > Brassicales > Brassicaceae > Thlaspi > Thlaspi arvense. The sequence continues at coordinate 23,549,767 of OU466860.2, forward strand.
CGTTGTGCCATTCAGTGTGGGAAAGTACTTAGACGAGGTTGTATGCGACGTGGTACCGATGCAAGCGGGACACTTACTGCTTGGGAGGCCGTGGCAGTTTGACCGAGCCGTTAGCCACAACGGACGTACCAACCACTATGTCTTCATGCATAAGGACCGTAAGTTCACTCTTGCCCCACTTAGTCCAGCCGAGGTACATGAGTTGCAAAAACACATGTCTAAAGAGGTTGAGGTAAGTAAAGCTAGTCTCTATCTTTCAGCTAAAGACATCTCTAAAACCACGTGTGCCAAGGGCACCGTGCTACTAATGTATTTCAAAGAATGTCTAAGCGCAGGATTAGGTGACTTAGAGGTTCCACCAGAAGTACAAGCTGTACTAGACCGGTTCCAAGATGTGTTTCCCGAGGAGATACCACCGGGACTACCCCCTCTCCGGGGTATAGAACACCAAATAGATCTTGTACCAGGGTCAGCCTTACCTAACAAACCGGCTTACAGAATGAACCCCACCGAGACTAAGGAGTTGGAGAATCAAGTAAGAGACCTAATGGAGAAGGGATACATCCGAGAGAGTCTTAGCCCCTGTGCTGTACCGGTGCTACTAGTCCCCAAGAAGGATGGAACATGGAGGATGTGTGTGGACTGCCGAGCCATCAACAACATCACCATCAAGTACCGCCACCCTATACCGCGGTTAGATGACATGTTGGACGAGCTAAGTGGTTCAACAATCTTCTCAAAGGTGGATCTCAAAAGCGGTTATCACCAAGTTAGAATGAAGGAAGGAGATGAGTGGAAAACCGCCTTCAAGACCAAACAAGGGCTGTACGAGTGGTTAGTAATGCCTTTTGGCTTAACCAATGCCCCAAGCACATTCATGAGACTCATGAACCAGGTTCTTAGGTCCTACATAAGAAAATTCGTAGTTGTTTATTTCGATGATATACTTATCTATAGTAAGAACTTAGCTGATCATCTTAAACATCTCGAACTAGTGCTTAAATCACTTCGAAAGGAAAGTCTATATGCCAACCTTAAGAAGTGCACCTTTTGTACTGATCAAATCATGTTCTTAGGTTTTGTAGTAAGCTAACAGGGACTACAAGTTGACGAGGAGAAGATAAAGGCAATCAGAGAATGGCCTACACCTTCTACAATCGGTCATGTGAGGAGTTTTCATGGGCTAGCTAGCTTCTACCGCCGATTCGTGAGAGACTTTAGCACCGTAGCTGCACCACTCACTGCCGTGATCAAGAAGAACACACCATTCTCGTGGGGAGCAGCTCAAGAGAACGCATTCAACACCTTAAAGGAGAAACTGACCGAGGCGCCGGTTCTAGCCTTACCAGACTTTGACGAGATGTTTGAGGTGGAGTGTGACGCTTCTGGCTTAGGCATAGGAGCTGTGTTACATCAGAGAAAGAAGCCAGTAGCCTTCTTTAGTGAGAAACTCAGTGGAGCTACCCTGAACTACCCAACGTACGACAAGGAGCTCTATGCATTGGTAAGAGCTTTAGAGACATGGCAGCATTACTTGTTGTCCAAGGAGTTCATCATCCACACTGACCACGAGACACTCAAGCATTTGAGAGGGCAGACATCACTCAAGAGAAGACACGCTAAGTGGTTGGAGTATATAGAGACATTTCCGTACGTGATCAAATATAAGAAGGGCAAAGAGAATGTAGTAGCCGATGCACTATCAAGGAGATTTGCTCTGATATCCACCATGGAGGCTAAGGTACTTGGATTTGAACATATAAAGGAGTTGTACAAAGAGGACCCGGAACTAGGAGAAGCCTACCAGGAGCACGGCAAAGGAGCTTTCACCTCTTTCTATCTACACGATGGGTTCTTATTCAAAGACAAGCGGTTATGCATTCCACAATGTTCAATGAGGGACTTGATACTCAAAGAAGCACACGGTGGAGGTCTTATGGGTCACTTTGGAGTTAACAAAACTTTGGCGATGATGACTGATCATTTCTACTGGCCACACCTGAAGAGAGATGTTGAGAAACATTGTTCTAGATGTGTCACTTGCCACAAAGTAAAGTCCAGGTTACACCCTCACGGCCTTTACTTGCCTTTGCCTATCCCTAACGCACCTTGGGTGGATGTGTCTATGGATTTTGTCCTAGGTTTACCCAAGATTAAGCACAAGGATTCAATCTTTGTTGTGGTGGACCGGTTTTCAAAGATGGCTCACTTCATACCATGTGACAAAACGAATGATGCTACACAAACGGCTGACTTGTTTTTCAAGGAGGTGGTGCATTTACATGCCTTGCCAAGGACCATTGTCTCCGACCGTGATACAAAATTCCTGAGCCACTTTTGGAGGACTCTATGGAGGAAGCTTGGTACGAAACTGCTGTTCTCAACCACTTGCCACCCCCAAACGGATGGCCAAACTGAAGTGGTAAACCGTACTCTTTCCTCTCTACTTAGAGTTACCCTTGGCAAGAATCTAAAAACTTGGGTTGATTGTTTACCATTTATAGAGTTTGCTTACAACCGAGCTGTTCACTCAGCTACTAAAATGTCCCCATTTGAGGTTGTTTATGGTTTTAACCCACTAACCCCACTTGATCTTTCGCCAATTCCCCAAGTTGAGCAAGTTAATCTAGATGGTCTCAGGAAAGGTGAATTCATTAAGAAGCTACACGAGAGGGTCCGAGAGAACATCTTGAAAAAGACGGAAGCTTACAAGAAACATGCTGACAAGAAGCGAAGAGAGATGACGTTTGAGCCAAGAGAATGGGTCTGGCTACACACGAGGCAAGAAAGGTTTCCCCAGAGGAGGAGTTCTAAGCTTGCACCGCGAGGAGATGGACCATTCAAAGTTCTAGAAAAGATCAATGACAATGCATATCGTTTAGATCTTCCAGGTGAGTTTAACATATCCCATAGCTTTAATGTTACTGACTTATCCCCTTATGATACAGATGATCCAGTTTTGAGGACAAAACCTCGCCAAGGGGGAGGGGATGATGAGTACATGGACCGTATGACCGTACCGGGTCGAGAGGATGACGGTAGCAACGACCAGCAGTCCGTACCGGTACGAAGGGAGCTGGACTCGAACACCATACCATCCGTACATGGCTCTCCCAGGACGCGTTCTAAGACCAGGAGGTTGAGAGAGGGGTTTAACGAGGCAATACAAACTCTTTTGACCAATATGGACGTGGAGAACATACTTAGCCCCCAACCATTCCCCATTGCACCCGAACTAGACATTACCGAGGACTTTGCCAAGATGAGCCTCAAAGATGACCGTACTAGCATAAACCAAGGTATGAAAGTTTGTTTGACAGGAAATGGCGTTCAGAACATCAACAAACCCACCAAGACTGTACCAAAGCCGCGAGACACACCAAGTACAAGTATAGAAGCCGATAGAGCATCATTGGAGCAAGAAGATGGATCAAGCCCCGAACGTGGAGAACCTCATGAAGACATGTACCAGCTCGACTTCCACACTCACCAATATGAAGAGAACGTTGAGAAACTCGCCCCAACCGCACCAGAACAAGCAATACTCACCAACGTACCAAACAAGCATCAAGCGCGCCAAAACCAGGTATTCTCAATTTATACAATTTGTGCAGGTACTGAGGCTTGCCTCAATGGTTCTTGAGCACCCCAACACGCCAAGGAATCACCAGTTCGAGCCACAAGCGATTAGGCTAAGTTTAGCTATTATTTTCTTTTTAGTTAAGTGAAGTTTCCATTTTCATGTATTTTTTGCCTTATGCGTTTTCTAGCTTTTACTTTACTTTGTGTTGTCGTTTCTTTACTTTATTTCGGCCTTAGGGCTAGCTGACGAGCTGTTTATAAAGCTCCCCTGCAGCGTTGTATGATTTTTACCCTACATTATCAATAAAGACTGAACTTTCTTCCAAAAGCAATAGCCGCCGCTTTGCCTTTGTTCTTGCTTTGTTCTTGTTCGTGTGATTCGTGCAAGACCAAGTGTTGCTGTATCAGGGAGCCCTCCATCCTCTCTGTGGTGCCATCATTCCACTTCATTACTCCATTCATTCGATCCCTCAAGAGAGAGCGTCATAGCCAGCTTGACAGATCCCATCTAGGCTCAAGGAGTGACCATCACGCCTTGTTCTATCATTTCACCCCTTTGCCAACACAAGAGAGCGTCAAAGCCAGTGTGTTGTCTCCACCAAGCCACCTACTCTGATCACCGTAACGCTCTCAACCGAGTATTACATCACTTGGTTAGTGGTAAAGGTGGGTCATCATCACCGTCTTGTGAATCAGGGTCATCACCTAGTGCATCTCTGTTTGGTTCATTGATGTGTATGCCATTACGCCTATGGTTGGGGCCGGTATGTTGTGTATTGCCAAAGACATTGTTGTGCCCTCGACCACCTACGTTCTGGACTGGCTGTATAGGGGGTCGTGGAGCTTGTTCCACACGAGTAAGGCAGTCGCCGATCTCTTGTCTAAAAGCTCTGAACTCCTCTCTCATCATGGCCATCATCAGGGTAGTGGGGTCTTGAGCATTACTGGACTCTTCTCCCGTTGCTTACCTTAGGTTATACACGAAACAAAGGAAAAGATCGGTTTAGGCTAGCCTTATAATTCAAAGAACAGAAAGATTGTACTAAGAATAATTATAAAGACTAATGTTAAAAGATATGGGAAAACTTTGCTTATTATTCTTTTGTAAGGTTTAGAAATAAATAAAAAAATCATGAAATAAAAATGGAAAGTGCGATTAATGGTGATAGGAAACAGAAAAAAGTTTTTTGACTTTTTCGGTTTTAAAAATGTAAACTCTAAAAATAAGAAATAAATTAGATCAAGAGATTAAAAGCAAATCAAGTTGTCCTTTTTATATATTTTTTTTTGAAATAGCAAATGTAAACACGAATCAAGGAAGAAAATAATGCAAAAGATTAGTAGGATGGATAGATACAACCTTGCTGAAGGAACTTCAGCTCTGATTCCAAAAATGATACAAGCACCGGATGGAAACGGGGGTGGAAAGCGAACTTGACCGGCCAGCCGAGGATCTCAGGCTATGGATCAAGGATTTTGAGATGGGACGACACGAGTGGGACAGTTGGTACGAGAGTGGGACGATGGGACGGTACGGTGGTACGGGCGGTACGATGACGGGACGATGGTGTCATAATGTGGGACGAGGGTGGTACGAGAGTGGGACGATGGTATCGTAATATGGGACGAGGGTGGTACAATGGTGTAACGATGAGACGGTACGTTGACACGATCTCCCCTGGAACTACTCTGAAGATAGGCTGATGAAGATCAAATGATGATTGCGAAATGGTGATGATGATCGTGTGAAAGGGGAAGTGATAGTGTAGAGTGAGATTAGAATGGTATTAAGGGTTTAATGGAACGATTTAAGTGATAAAATGAGAGTAACAGATAGTAGAGTTTCAAGGACACTTGGTGAATAGAAACTCGGATACACAAGAACACATTCAAGAGATCAAAGGGTGAGAGAAGAAATTCAGCAATGGCTGTTTGTTTAACACTTAGTTCTTCGCTGATTTACAAAAGGGGCGTAATACAAGTCTTATACTATCCTAAAAACCAAACAGCATGGCGTCTAAGAAAGAAAACAACAAAGCGTCCAAAGTAAAGAATAAAACAACAAGGCGTCCCATTCCTTAGAATCCTAATTGGTGCGCCTGAAAATACTATGTATAAGGCCAAAGTAGCTCATACATTTATTACCCATTGGTAATGACTCCTAAGTAACTTGACGTAGTGATTCATCTGCCTCATTAAAAACCATGTTGAGAAAACCCAATGGGACAAAACTCATCATGGGAAAAAGAGTACAGACTCCTCACCTAAGTTACTTAGTTATCATTACCGGGTGGAGTCTTCTGGTTGAAGATGTTGAAAACTTGAATAGCTGGTAGGTTGCATAATCCTTCTGCCATAAGTGCATGAACTTCCTTAGCCAGCTCCTTAGCTCTGGAACGAGTGATCCTCCCTACTATCTCCGGTTCCTCCTCTGGTTCTGCAGCTACCGTGCTATCCCCTATCATATCATCCTCTCCCTCTTGAAAGGGATTTGTCCTCAAATCTGTATCTGCAACATAAGGAAGCAAGTCAGAGACATTGAATGATGGAGATATATTATACTTACCTTGAAGATCAATCTGGTAGGCATTGTTGTTGATCCTCTTGATGACTTCGAATGGTCCATCCATCCTTGGCATAAGCTTGCTCTTCCTCTCTTCTGGAAATCGGTCTTTCCTCAAATGAATCCACACCAAGTCTCCTTCCTCAAAGATTAACTCCTTTCGGCCCTTGTTTGCATGCTTCTCATACTGCTTAGTCTTCTTCTCTATATTCTCCTTAGCCTTGGCGTGTATCTTCCTCACCTGTTCTGCCTTTTCTTTTCCATCTAAACTACATTTCACACTTAGAGGCAAAGGGATCAAGTCTAGAGGTGATTGTGGGTTAAAGCCATAGACAATTTCAAAAGGAGAAAAGAGGGTTGCAGAATGCTTAGCGTGATTGTAAGCAAACTCCACGTGTGGTAGACACTCCTCCCATGACTTGATGTTACTCTTGACCAGCGTTCTAAGAAGTGTTGACAATGTTCTGTTCACCACCTCGGTTTGTCCATCAGTTTGAGGGTGACACGTAGTGGAGAATTGAAGCTTGGTTCCTAGTTTAGCCCATAATGTTCTCCAGAAATACCCTAGAAACTTGGTATCCCTGTCTGAAACTATCACTTGAGGCATGCCATGTAGACGAACTACTTCCCTGAAAAACAAGTTAGCTACACAGACAGCATCATCTGTCTTATGACTAGCAATGAAGTGTGCCATCTTACTAAACCTGTCAACAACTACAAAAATCGAATCTCTACCATTTCTGGTTCGAGGTAAGCCAAGCACAAAGTCCATAGAAATATGAGTCCACGGTTGAGATGGAATAGGAAGAGGAGTATACAAACCGTGAGGTTGCACCTTACTCTTTGCCATCTTACAAACTGCACACCTAGAACAAATCCTCTCAACGTCTGTCTTCATGTATGGCCAATAAAAGTGATCTTGCAGTCCAAGTAGAGTCTTAGCGACTCCAAAGTGTCCAGCTAATCCACCTCCATGAGCTTCTCTCACCAATAACTCTCTTACAGATCCTCGTGGTATGCACAGGCGATTGTTATAAAACAGATATCCATCCTGTCTATGATATTTTTCAAAAGCAAACTTATAGCACTTGCCATAGCTCTCAGCAAAATCAATGTCAGTCTCATAAAGATCTACTATATGTTCGAATCCATTAAGCTTGGAAGTTAAGGTAGAGACAAGCGTGTACCTCCTTGATAATGCATCTGCAACTACATTATCTTTACCTTTCTTGTACTTAATGATGTATGGAAAAGTCTCTATGAACTCCATCCATCTGGCGTGCCTTTTGTTGAGCTTCTGCTGTCCTTTAAGGTGCTTTAGAGACTCATGATCTGTATGAATGACGAATTCCTTGGGCCACAAGTAGTGCTGCCACGTTTGAAGAGCTCGAACCAATGCATAGAGTTCCTTGTCATAGGTTGGATAGTTGGCGGTTGATCCTCCTAGCTTCTCACTGAAGTATGCCACTGGTTTCCTATCCTGCATCAATACAGCACCGATTCCAACTCCTGAAGCATCACATTCAATTTCAAAAGTTTTAAGGAAATCAGGAAGAACTAAAAGAGGGGCATTGATAAGCTTCTCTTTAAGGGCTGTGAAAGCCTGTTCTTGTGCTTCTTCCCATCTAAAACAACCTTCCTTCTTGATGACTTCAGTTAATGGTGCAGTAAGGGTGCTAAAGCTTGGAACAAATCTTCAGTAGAATCCTGCTAATCCATGAAAGCTTCTAACTTCCCCAACACTCTTAGGCGTAGACCATTCTTTGATTGCTTTGATCTTCTCTTCATCAACCCTCACTCCTTCTGCACTAACAACAAAGCCTAGAAAGACAACCTCAGTAGTACAGAATGAACACTTAGAGAAGTTAGCAAAAAGGGATTGAGAACGAAGAACATCCAGAACTTGGCGGATGTGCCCTAGATGTTCCTCCAAACCTTTGCTGTAGATGAGAATGTCATCGAAGTAGACCACTACAAAAACTCCAATGAATGGTCTTAAGGCATGGTTCATTAGACGCATGAAGGTACTGGGAGCATTGGTGAGACCAAACGGCATGACTAACCACTCATACAACCCTTGCTTGGTCTTGAAAGCAGTCTTCCACTCATCTCCCTCCTTCATTCTGATCTGATGATAACCACTCTTCAAATCGATTTTGGAGAACACTGTTGACCCACATAACTCATCTAACATATCATCTAATCTTGGAATAGGATGTCTGTACTTCACTATGATGTTGTTGATTGCTCTGCAGTCTACACACATCCTCCATGTTCCATCTTTCTTAGGAACCAACAGAACGGGTACTGCACATGGACTGAGACTCTCTCTGATATATCCTTTACTCATCAGCTCTTCTACTTGTTTCTGAAGCTCTTTAGTCTCTACAGGATTGGTTCTGTAAGCCGGCTTGTTTGGTAGCACTGATCCTGGTACTAGATCAATCTGATGCTCAATTCCGCGAGTTGGGGGTAAACTTGGGGGTATCTCTTCTGGAAAGACATCCTTGTACTCCTCAATGATCTCTATCACTTCATAGGGAAGTTTCTCTAACGGTTTAGTACTAGCCAGTGTTTCTTTGTAGACAAACATGAAGGTGGTCATCTCAGGATCAAAGAGCTTGTTGAACTCACTGTGGTTGATGTATAAACTGTTGGAGACTTTCTCTTTGTCTTTGCGGTTCATGTGAAGTTGATCTTGGTAGATTTCGCTGGGGGAAAGTGGTAGAAGAGTGACTTTGCGCCCCTTAAATTCAAAAGTCTGCTTGTTGGTGTAGCCATCATGAAGAACTCTCCTATCATACTGCCATTGTCTCCCTAATAACATATGACTAGACCTCATAGGAACCACATCACAAAGGAGTTCATCTTCATACTTCCCAATGGCTAGCTTGACAAGCACTGCAGCTTGTAAGGTCTAGGATGTGAAGTGGTTTTAAGATTAAGCTTCTTTACCATCTCTTCACTGGCGGCATTGGTGCAACTTCCCCCATCTATAATCAAGGTGCAGACCTTGTCCTGAACTACACATCTGGTGTGAAAGAGATTCTCTCTCTGACCTCTATCCTCTGGATGCACCTGAACACTCAAAGCCCTGCATGCCACTAGCATCTCTCCAACTGCTGCTGCTTCCTCTTCTCCTTCTGTACCAGCATCTGATTCACTCTCTGAACTGTCTTGAGGTACGATCTCTCCTCCCTCTTGCAGCAAAAACATCTTCTTATTAGGACAATCTCTAGAGTAATGTCCCATACCTTGACACTTGAAGCATCTGACATTGCTAGTAGAAGTTCCTCTTGGTTTTAAACTCGGTTTTTAACCTCCTCCTTGATCGTTGTTGTAGCCGGTTTTGTATTCTGAGTAGAGATTGGCTTGTTGAACTCTTTCGGTTTTGGTATGTTAGAGGTGAAGGTTGGCCTGCCAATTCTCCTCTTGATCTGTGCTTCAATCAGTTCTGCCTTATGCACCATTTCTTGCACATCCTCATAGTTCTGTAGCTCAACCTTGTCTTGAATCTCTCTGTTAAGTCCTCCCAAGAACCTAGACATCACCATGTCTTCTCCTTCTCTCAAATCGGCTCTAATCATCAAGGTTTCCAGCTCTTGGTAGTAATCTCGAACAGACTTTGTTCCCTGTATGAGGCGCCTAAGCTTGTTGAGAATCTCTCTCTGATAGTGTGCAGGAACAAACTTCCTCCTCATCTGCGTGGTTAGTTGACCCCAGGTGGTAATAGGAAGTTCGTGATGCCTTTCTCTAGTGACTCCCAACTGCTCCCACCACAAGAGTGCATAGCCATTGAACTCTGAAAACAGCTATCTTTACCTTGTTGAGCTCATAGGTGCCTTGAACCAAGAAGTTTGATTCCATCTTTCTTTCCCAATCTAAGTAAACTTCTGGATCATTATTGCCGTGGAAGGAAGGAAACTGAAGCTTAAGGTGATTCAGCTGTTGTTTCAATGGGTCATAATCTCGGTTGTTGCCTCTGTTCCTGCCTCTCCTCACAGTATTAAAGCTATTGTCTGATATCTCTTCTCCTTCAGAAGATCCAGGTTCTGTCTCCACATAAACTCTACGCCCACCAATGTTCTCAGCTCGGAGGTGTGGAGATGTTCTATCAGCTCTGCGTCTCTCTCTCCCTGTACCCTCAGCATTCCTTCGCCGGTTTACACTGGTTTCTCTCCTTCCAACAGGTGTTCTTATAGTGTTAGCTCTGGGTTGTTTAGAAGAAGCTCCCATGTGTGCTTTTCCTTTGGCAAGGCGGATTGCTTCACTAGGGCTGGGCGGTTCTGATGAATCACTTTCTGCAACACTGTTCTCTTTCAGTAAATCCTTGAACCGAGTCTCAAACTTGGCGTTGAGTTGCTCTATCTGTTGCATCAGCTGAGTAGCAACTGACTGATTAGCTTCTTTGATTTGTTGCGCCATGGCTTGATTCAGAGCTTCCATGGCTTCTGCTGAAAGCTCCATGGTACCTGAGACAATCAAAACAACAATCAAAGTAAAAAGTTCTCAAGATAATAAGCTTTGTGATTTCTAATCTCTTAAAAACTTGTTGTTTAAAAGGAAGAAAAACAACTCCTAAAACTATCAGAGAAAAGAACACAAAACCTATTGCTATTAGGAAATCGAAAACAAACACTAACTTTTATGAAAGAAACAAAAAAAAAAGGCAATCCTAAGACTCTTAGGACAATCGATTTAACAAAAAAAAGGAAAAAGAGGGGTTTAGGGTTTCTCAGCCTTTGGTACAGAGTTGGCTCTGATACCACATGACACGATCTCCCCTGGAACTACTCTGAAGATAGGCTGATGAAGATCAAATGATGATTGCGAAATGGTGATGATGATCGTGTGAAAGGGGAAGTGATAGTGTAGAGTGAGATTAGAATGGTATTAAGGGTTTAATGGAACGATTTAAGTGATAAAATGAGAGCAACAGATAGTAGAGTTTCAAGGACACTTGGTGAATAGAAACTCGGATCCACAAGAACACATTCAAGAGATCAAAGGGTGAGAGAAGAAATGCAGCAATGGCTGTTTGTTTAACACTTAGTTCTTCGCTGATTTACAAAAGGGGCGTAATACAAGTCTTATACTACCCTAAAAACCAAACAGCATGGCGTCTAAGAAAGAAAACAACAAAGCGTCCAAAGTAAAGAATAAAACAACAAGGCGTCCCATTCCTTAGAATCCTAATTGGTGTGCCTGAAAATACTAAGTATAAGGCCAAAGTAGCTCATACATTTATTACCCATTGGTAATGACTCGTAAGTAACTTGACGTAGTGATTCATCTGCCTCATTAAAAACCATGTTGAGAAAACCAAATGGGATAAAACTCATCATGGGAAAAAGAGTACAGACTCCTCACCTAAGTTACTTAGTTATCATTACCGGGTGGAGTCTTCTGGTTGAAGATGTTGAAAACTTGAATAGCTGGTAGGTTGCATAATCCTTCTACCATAAGTGCATGAACTTCCTTAGCCAGCTCCTTAGCTCTGGAACGAGTGATCCTCCCTACTATCTCCGGTTCCTCCTCTGGTTCTGCAGCTACCGTGCTATCCCCTATCATATCATACATGGTATGGGATGTCGTGATGATGTTTTTTTGGTCGAGAGGTCGAGGAACTCAGACGATCTGACCGGTGGATGAACTGACCGAATGGGACGGCCGGATGGATTGAAGTGTACAACAAAGGCTATGAAAGGGCCTTTGATACCACACGATTTTCCCTTTAGTTTTGGAGGTACTGGTCTCAACAAAAGTAAAGAAGAAGAACACAAGTTTTGAGTTTAAACTTTGTGAAAAGAAAATTCGGTTCTTTATTGATATCAAGGTAAAAATACACGGCTGTAAGAGGGGACCTTATAAAGGGGTCCAAACAGCTTTGCCCTTCTAGGGGACTTGAAGCAAATTACACTTATTGAAAAGCAACATTATTGGAAAAAAAATGCGAGATTATTGGCTAACAATGCCTTATCTAATAAAAAGAAAATAAATCATTAGCTGGCTAGAAATCAATCAAGGGGAAACATAAAAGATTAGTCAAAAATAATAATATGATTAACGAAACAAATGACTTACCTTCTTTGGCTTGGCGTGAGTAAGTGTAATCTTATCCCCCTTTGACCATGATCTTGGCAACTAAGTGCTTTCCTCTCGTGTAGAGATAGTAAAGATATTGGCGTGGGCTTTGGTTGATATTAAGGGCCAGCTTTCTTGCTCCTTTGTTGGGTTCGTAGCTTCTAAAACGTCCAATGCATCATCCCATGTAGCTTGAGTTAAACTTGGGCTTCCCTCCTTGAAATCATTCATGGCACGTAAAATGGCTTGGTTATATTTGTCTTGAAGTGCTCGGGCCCGTTGTCTTGTGATCACGCCTTTGTTTGGAACCGGTATATCTACTTCTTGCATTTGAGGTTTGGTTAAGTCAGGTTCGGTTGAGATGTCCTCATCACTTTCCCTGGTAGATTTAAGAAGCAACTTGTTGTTAAATATAAAGGGCTCTTTGATGAACAGATGAAGAAGATCCAGCTCACAATGCCATTGCTGGATGCCTTTGTTATAGTCCCTCCTTATCAGAAATTCTTAAAGGATGCTGTTGTTGAAAGAACCCTTTACCTACAAGGGATGGTGATCCTCACACATGAGTGTAATGCCATTATCCAACAGAAGAAAGTGACTCCCAACAAGCTTGAAGATCCATGAAGTTTTACCTTACCCTGCTCTATAGGTCCACTTCTGTTGACAAATGTTTGTGTGACCTTGGGGATAGTGTCAGCTTGATGCCTTACTCTGTAGCACAACGCCTAGGTTTCACCAAGTTCAAGGACTGTAAAATCTCTTTGGTGTTGGTTGATAGATCAGTGAGACTCCCCAAGGGTTTGCTGGAAGATGTACCACTCAGAATAGGGAGTATAGAGATACCTACTGATTTTGTGGTTTTAGATATGGATGTGGAACCCAAAGACCCTCTCATTCTTGGGAGACCCTTCCTAGCCATAACAGGAGCTGTCATTGATGTCAAGAAAGGGAAGATTGAGCTACAATTGGGTAAAGACATGTCTCTGAAATTTGACATCAAGCAGATTATGCAGCAGCCCACTATTAAAGGTCAAGTGTTCCAGTTTAATATTTTAGAGAAATTGCATGATGAACTCCAAGAAGAGCTGTGTTGTGGGGACAAACTTCAAGTGGCTTTGACAAGTGAGCATGTAGATGATGGGTACTTGGATAAAGAAAGCTTGGGTTATCAGCTGAGATTGGACTCTCACAGGTTCTTTGAAGAGGAAGAGTCATTTGAAAAGTTGGAGTACACAAGAAAAGAAGCTTTCTCAGCTCAGGAAACTGGTTCCCCAAGCAAGGGAGCTGACGCCAAGAAGCAAAGCAGCTCAGATGAGGACTGGAGTGAACTCAAGGCACCAAAGGTGGAACTCAAACCACTTCCTCATGGGCTAAGGTATGTTTTCCTAGGTCCTAACTCCACTTATCCTATTATAGTCAATGATAACCTCAATGATGATGAGATCCTGGCCCTTGTCAAGGTGTTAAAGAGGTTTAGGAAATCTACTGGGTATTCACTAGATGATATCCAAGGCATATCTTCTAACCTCTGCACTCACAGGATCCATCTAGAGGATGAGACAAGAACTTCTATTGAACCTCAGAGAAGGCTGAATCCTAATTTAAAAGAAGTAGTAAAAAAGGAGATCTTGAAGTTGCTTGAAGCAGGAGTGATCTATCCCATCTCAGATAGCACATGGGTTTCACCAGTCCATGTGGTACCTAAGAAGGGAGGGATCACTGTTGTTAAAAATAAAAATGATGAGCTAATACCAACTAGGACAATCACTGGTCATAGAATGTGCATAGATTACAGAAAACTTAATTCTGCTTCTACAAAAGATCACTTCCCTTTTGCTATTTATAGACCAAATGCTAGAAAGATTAGCAAATCTTAAGTATTACTGCTTTTTAGATGGCTATAGTGGATTCTTTCAGATCCCTATCCATCCAAATGATCAGGAGAAAACTACTTTTACTTGTCCTTATGGAACTTTCGCTTATAGGAGAATGCCTTTTGGTTTATGCAATGCTCCTGCTACTTTTCAAAGATGTATCACTTATATCTTTTTTGACTTGCTTGAAGAAATGGTGGAGATATTCATGGACGACTTTAGCGTCTATGGATCCTCCTTTGGTGTCTGCTTGTCTAACCTTTCTCAGGTCCTCCAAAGGTGTGAAGACACAAAACTGGTCCTGAATTGGGGAAAGTGTCACTTCATGGTTGACACGATCTCCCCTGGAACTACTCTGAAGATAGGCTGATGAAGATCAAGTGATGATTGCGAAATGGTGATGATGATCGTGTGAAAGGGAAAATGGTAGTGTAGAATGAGATTAGAATGGTATTAAGGGTTTAATGGAACGATTTAAGTGATAAAATGGAAGTAACAGATAGTAGAGTTTCAAGAACACTTGGTGAATAGAAACTCGGATCCACAAGAACACATTCAAGAGATCAAAGGGTGAGAGAAGAAATGCAGCAATGGCTGTTTGTTTAACACTTAGTTCTTCGCTCATTTACAAAGGAAGGCGTAAAACAAGTCTTATACTACCCTAAAACCAAACAGCATGGCGTCTAAGAAAGAAAACAACAAAGCGTCCAAAGTAAAGAATAAAACAACAAGGCGTCCCATTCCAAAGAATCCTAATTGGTGCGCCTGAAAATACTAAGTATAAGGCCAAAGTAGCTCATACATTTATTACCCATTGGCAATGACTCCTAAGTAACTTGACGTAGTGATTCATCTGCCTCATTAAAAACCATGTTGAGAAAACCCAATGGGACAAAACTCATCATGGGAAAAAGAGTACAGACTCCTCACCTAAGTTACTTAGTTATCATTACCGGGTGGAGTCTTCTGGTTGAAGATGTTGAAAACTTGAATAGTTGGTAGGTTGCATAATCCTTCTGCCATAAGTGCATGAACTTCCTTAGCCAGCTCCTTAGCTCTGGAACGAGTGATCCTCCCTACTATCTCCGGTTCCTCCTCTGGTTCTGCAGCTACCGTGCTATCCCCTATCATATCATCCTCTCCCTCTTGAAAGGGATTTGTCCTCAAATCTGTATCTGCAACATAAGGGAGCAAATCAGAGACATTGAATGATGGAGATATATTATACTTACCTTGAAGATCAATCTGGTAGGCATTGTTGTTGATCCTCTTGATGACTTCGAATGGTCCATCCATCCTTGGCATAAGCTTGCTCTTCCTCTCTTCTGGAAATCGGTCTTTCCTCAAATGAATCCACACCAAGTCTCCTTCCTCAAAGATTAACTCCTTTCGGCCCTTGTTTGCATGCTTCTCATACTGCTTAGTCTTCTTCTCTATATTCTCCTTAGCCTTGGCGTGTATCTTCCTCACCTGTTCGGCCTTTTCTTTTCGATCTAAACTACATTTCACACTTAGAGGCAAAGGAATCAAGTCTAGAGGTGATTGTGGGTTAAAGCCATAGACAATTTCAAAAGGAGAAAAGAGGGTTGCAGAATGCTTAGCGTGATTGTAAGCAAACTCCACGTGTGGTAGACACTCCTCCCATGACTTGATGTTACTCTTTACCAGCGTTCTAAGAAGTGTTGACAATGTTCTGTTTACCACCTCGGTTTGTCCATCAGTTTGAGGGTGACATGTAGTGGAGAATTGAAGCTTGGTTCCTAGTTTAGCCCATAATGTTCTCCAGAAGTGCCCTAGAAACTTGGTATCCCTGTCTGAAACTATCACTTGAGGCATGCCATGTAAACGAACTACTTCCCTGAAAAACAAGTTAGCTACGCAGACAGCATCATCTGTCTTATGACTAGCAATGAAGTGTGCCATCTTGCTAAACCTCTCAACAACTACAAAAATCGAATCTCTACCATTTCTGGTTCGAGGAAAGCCAAGCACAAAGTCCATAGAAATATGAGTCCAAGGCTGAGAAGGAATAGGAAGAGGGGTATACAAACCGTGAGGTTGCACCTTACTCTTTGCCATCTTACAAACTGCACACCTAGAACAAATCCTCTCAACGTCTGTCTTCATGTATGGCCAATAAAAGTGATCTTGCAGTCCAAGTAGAGTCTTAGCGACTCCAAAGTGTCCAGCTAATCCTCCTCCATGAGCTTCTCTAACCAATAACTCTCTGACAGATCCTCGTGGTATGCACAGGCGATTGTTATAAAACAGATATCCATCCTGTCTATGATATTTTTCAAAAGCAAACTTATGGCACTTGCCATAGCTCTCAGCAAAATCAATGTCAGTCTCATAGAGATCTACTATATGTTCAAATCCATTAAGCTTAGAAGTTAAAGTAGAGACAAGTGTGTACCTCCTTGATAATGCATCTGCAACTACATTATCTTTACCTTTCTTGTACTTAATGATGTATGGAAAAGTCTCTATGAACTCCATCCATCTGGCGTGTCTTTTATTGAGCTTCTGCTGACCTTTAAGGTGCTTTAGAGACTCATGATCTGTATGAATGACGAATTCCTTGGGCCACAAGTAGTGCTGCCACGTTTGAAGAGCTCGAACCAATGCATAGAGTTCCTTGTCATAGGTTGGATAGTTGGCAGTTGATCCTCCTAGCTTCTCACTAAAGTATGCCACTGGTTTCCTATCCTGCATCAATACAGCACCGATTCCAACTCCTGAAGCATCACATTCAATTTCAAAAGTTTTAAGGAAATCAGGAAGAACTAAAAGAGGGGCATTGATAAGCTTCTCTTTAAGGGCTGTGAAAGCCTGTTCTTGTGCTTCCTCCCATCTGAAACCAACTTCCTTCTTGATGACTTCAGTTAATGGTGCAGCAAGGGTGCTAAAGCTTGGAACAAATCTTCTGTAGAATCCTGCTAATCCATGAAAGCTTCTCACTTCCCCAACACTCTTAGGCGTAGGCCATTCTTTGATTGCTTTGATCTTCTCTTCATCAACCCTCACTCCTTCTGCACTAACAACAAAGCCTAGAAAGACAACCTCAGTAGTACAGAATGAACACTTAGAGAAGTTAGCAAAAAGGGATTGAGAACGAAGAACATCCAAAACTTGGCGGATGTGCCCTAGATGTTCCTCCAAACCTTTGCTGTAGATGAGAATGTCATCGAAGTATACCACTACAAAAACTCCAATGAATGGTCTTAAGGCATGGTTCATTAGACGCATGAAGGTACTGGGAGCATTGGTGAGACCAAACGGCATGACTAACCACTCATACAACCTTTGCTTGGTCTTGAAAGCAGTCTTTCACTCATCTCCCTCCTTCATTCTGATCTGATGATAACCACTCTTCAAATCGATTTTGGAGAACACTGTTGACCCACATAACTCATCTAACATATCATCTAATCTTGGAATAGGATGTCTATACTTCACTGTGATGTTGTTGATTGCTCTGCAGTCTACACACATCCTCCATGTTCCATCTTTCTTAGGCACCAACAGAACTGGTACTGCACATGGACTGAGACTCTCTCTGATATGTCCTTTACTCATCAGCTCTTCTACTTGTTTCTGAAGCTCTTTAGTCTCTACAGGGTTGGTTCTGTAAGCCGGCTTATTTGGTAGCACTGATCCTGGCACTAGATCAATCTGATGCTCAATTCCGCGAGTTGTGGGTAAGCCTGGGGGTATCTCTTCTGGAAAGACATCCTTGTACTCCTCAATGATCTCTATAACCTCATAGGGAAATTTCTCTAATGGTTTAGTACTAGCCAGTGTTTCTTTGTAGACAAACATGAAAGTGGTCATCTCAGGATCAAAGAGTTTGTTGAATTCACTGTGGTTGATGTATAAACTGTTGGAGACTTTCTCTTTGTCTTTGCGGTTCATGTGAAGTTGATCTTGGTAGATTTTGCTGGGGGAAAGTGGTAGAAGAGTGACCTTGCGCCCCTTAAATTCAAAAGTCTACTTGTTGGTGTAGCCATCATGAAGAACTCTCCTATCATACTGCCATGGTCTCCCCAATAACATATAACTAGACATCATAGGAACCACATCACAAAGGAGTTCATCTTCATACTTCCCAATGGCTAGCTTGACAAGCACTTGTTGAGAAACGGTGATGGCTCCTTTGTTGTCCAACCACTGCAGCTTGTAAGGTCTAGGATGTAAAGTGGTGTTAAGATTAAGCTTCTTTACCATCTCTTCACTGGCGGCATTGGTGCAACTTCCCCCATCTATAATCAAGGTGCAGACCTTGTCTTGAACTACACATCTGGTGTGAAAGAGATTCTCTCTCTGACCTCTATCATCTGGATGCACCTGAACACGCCCTTGTCCCCCACTCATTTGATTCCCCTCTTCACTCCCCCCACCACTTCTACCACTAAACAAGGTACCACATTCTCTCCATTGTTTTATACCATTGCATCTTTTTATTTCTGTAATATATTTTGTTGCTTCTCTCTTCCATTGCTTTCATTACACAAGGGACTGTGTAATTTAAGTGTGGGGGAGAGATTTGGGGTTTGACTTTGTGTTCTGTTTTCTTAGTTTTTCTTTTTGTTTTCACTTTGAGTCTCATGCATACCATGCATACATGTAAGGCACAGAAAAGAACAAAAAAATCAAAAAATTTGAAAAATTTTGCATTTTTGCAAACCAAAAGAAAGCATATAGTTGCATTTCGTTCTTCTAAGATTGAGTCTAGTGTTGACATATAGGTTGCATTGCATTTGCATAGGGCATTATGATGAATTTTCCTTGTAAAGTGCTTAGTGTTTAGAGATGATTTCAGTTTTCAAGTGCTTAGTTGTTTGATGCATCATATGATTGCTAGAAGTTAAGGCTGAACCATGCTTAGATTGCTAGATTTGGTCTTCTCATCTCATTCTGAAAGCATTTGTTCTCTTAAATTAACTCTATCAACTTGAACTTTAATTTGGACTTTTAATTATCATGTCTTATGCATTGAAAAGTGAATTCATGGCTACTGATATGATAGGGGATAGCACGGTAGCTAAGGAACCAGAGGAGGAACCGGAGATAGTAGGGAGGATCACTCGTTCCAGAGCTAAGGAGCTGGCTAAGGAAGTTCATGCACTTATGGCAGAAGGATTATGCAACCTACCAGCTATTCAAGTTTTCAACATCTTCAACCAGAAGACTCCACTCGGTAATGATAACTAAGTAACTTAGGTGAGGAGTCTGTACTCTTTTTCCCATGATGAGTTTTGTCCCATTGGGTTTTCTCAACATGGTTTTTAATGAGGCAGATGAATCACTACGTCAAGTTACTTAGGAGTCATTGCCAATGGGTAATAAATGTATGAGCTACTTTGGCCTTATACTTAGTATTTTCAGGCGCACCAATTAGGATTCTTTGGAATGGGACGCCTTGTTGTTTTATTCTTTACTTTGGACGCTTTGTTGTTTTCTTTCTTAGACGCCATGCTGTTTGGTTTTAGGGTAGTATAAGACTTGTTTTACGCCTTCCTTTGTGAATCAGCGAAGAACTAAGTGTAATCAAACAGCCATTGCTGCATTTCTTCTCTCACCCTTTGATCTCTTGAATGTGTTCTTGTGGATCCGAGTTTCTATTCACCAAGTGTTCTTGAAACTCTACTATCTGTTACTTCCATTTAACCCCTTAAATCGTTCCATTAAACCCCTTAATACCATTCTAATCTCACTCCACACTACCATTTTCCCTTTCACACGATCATCATCACCATTTCGCAATCATCATTTGATCTTCATCAGCCTATCTTCAGAGTAGTTCCAGGGGAGATCGTGTCATGTGGTATCAGAGCCAACTCTGAACCAAAGGCTGAGAAACCCTAAAACCCCTCTCTTTCCTTTCTTTTGTTAAATCAATTGTCCTAAGGGTCTTAGGATTGCCTTTTTCGTTTGTTTCATAAAAGCTAGTGTTTGTTTTCGATTTCCTAATAGCAATAGGTTTTGTGTTCTGTTCCCTGATAGTTTTAGGAGTTGTTTTCCTTCCTTTTAAACAACAAGTTTTTCTTAAGAGATTAGAAATCACTAACCTTGTTATCTTGAGAACTTTTTACTTTGATTGTTGTTTTGATTGTTTCAGGTACCATGGAGCTTTCAGCAGAAGCCATGGAAGCTCTGAATCAAGCCATGGCGCAACAAATCAAAGAAGCTAATCAGTCAGTTGCTACTCAGCTGATGCAACAGATAGAGCAACTCAACGCCAAGTTTGAGACTCGGTTCAAGGATTTACTGAAAGAGAACAGTGTTGCAGAAAGTGATTCATCAGAACCGCCCAGCCCTAGTGAAGCAATCCGCCTTGCCAAAGGAAAAGCACACATGGGAGCTTCTTCTAAACAACCCAGAGCTAACACTATAAGAACACCTGTTGGAAGGAGAGAAACCAGTGTAAACCGGCGAAGGAATGCTGAGGGTACAGGGAGAGAGAGACGCAGAGCTGATAGAACATCTCCACACCTCCGAGCTGAGAACATTGGTGGGCGCAGAGTCTATGTGGAGACAGTACCCGGAACTTCTGAAGGAGAAGAGAGATCAGACAACAGCTTTAATACTGTGAGGAGGGGCAGGAACAGAGGCAGCAACCGAGATTATGACCCATTGAAATCACCTTAAGATACAGTTTCCTTCCTTCCACGGCACCAATGATCCAGAAGTTTACTTAGATTGGGAAAGAAAGATGGAATCAAACTTCTTGGTTCAAGGCACCTATGAGCTCAACAAGGTGAAGATAGCTGTTTCAGAGTTCAATGGCTATGCACTCTTGTGGTGGGAGCAGTTGGGAGTCACTAGAGAGAGGCACCACGAACTTCCTATTACCACCTGGGGTCAACTAACCACGCAGATGAGGAGGAAATTTGTTCCTGCACACTATCAGAGAGAGATTCTCAACAAGCTTAGGCGCCTCATACAAGGAACAAAGTCTGTTCGAGATTACTACCAAGAGCTGGAAACCTTGATGATTAGAGCCGATTTGAGAGAAGGAGAAGACATGGTGATGTCTAGGTTCTTGGGAGGACTTAATAGAGAGATTCAAGACAAGGTTGAGCTACAGAACTATGAGGATGTACAAGAAATGGTGCATAAGGCAGAACTGATTGAAGCACAGATCAAGAGGAGAATTAGCAGGCCAACCTTCACCTCCAACATACCAAAACCGAAAGAGTTCAACAAGCCAATCTCTACCCAGAATACAAAACCGGCTACAACAATGATCAAGGAGGAGGTTAAAACCGAGTTTAAACCAAGAGGAACTTCTACTAGCAATGTCAGATGCTTCAAGTGTCAAGGTATGGGGCATTACTCCAGACATTGTCCTAATAAGAAGATGTTTTTGCTGCAAGAGGGAGGAGAGATCGTACCTCAAGACAGTTCAGAGAGTGAATCAGATGCTAGTATAGAAGGAGAAGAGGAAGCAGCAGCAGTTGGAGAGATGCTAGTGGCCTGCAGGACTTTGAGTGTTCAGGTGCATCCAGAGGATAGAGGTCAGAGAGAGAATCTCTTTCACACCAGATGTGTAGTTCAGGACAAGGTCTGCACCTTAATTATAGATGGAGGAAGTTGCACCAATGCCGCCAGTGAAGAGATGGTAAAGAAGCTTAATCTTAAAACCACTTCACATCCTAGACCTTACAAGCTGCAGTGGTTGGACAACAAAGGAGCCATCACCGTTTCTCAGCAAGTGCTTGTCAAGCTAGCCATTGGGAAGTATGAAGATGAACTCCTTTGTGATGTGGTTCCTATGAGGTCTAATCATATGTTATTGGGGAGACCATGGCAGTATGATAGAAGAGTTCTTCATGATGGCTACACCAACAAGCAGACTTTTGAATTTAAGGGGCGCAAGGTCACTCTTCTACCACTTTCCCCCAGCGAAATCTACCAAGATCAACTTCACATGAACCGCAAAGATAAAGAGAAAGTCTCCAACAGTTTATACATCAACCACAGTGAGTTCAACAAGCTCTTTGATCCTGAAATGACCACTTTCATGTTTGTCTACAAAGAAACACTGGCTAGTACTAAACCGTTAGAGGAACTTCCCTATTAAGTGATAGAGATCATTGAGGAGTACAAGGATGTCTTTCCAGAAGAGATACCCCCAGGCTTACCCCCAACTCGCGGAATTGAGCATCAGATTGATATAGTGCCAGGATCAGTGCTACCAAACAAGCCGGCTTACAGAACCAACCCTGTAGAGACTAAAGAGCTTCAGAAACAAGTAGAAGAGCTGATGAGTAAAGGACATATCAGAGAGAGTCTCAGTCCATGTGCAGTACCAGTTCTGTTGGTTCCTAAGAAAGATGGAACATGGAGGATGTGTGTAGACTGTAGAGCAATCAACAACATCACAGTGAAGTACAGACATCCTATTTCAAGATTAGATGACATGTTAGATGAGTTATGTGGGTCAACAGTGTTCTCCAAAATCGATTTAAAGAGTGGTTATCATCAGATCAGAATGAAAGAGGGAGATGAGTGGAAGACTGCTTTCAAGACCAAGCAAGGGTTGTATGAGTGGTTAGTCATGCCGTTTGGTCTCACCAATGCTCCCAGTACCTTCATGCGTCTAATGAACCATGCCTTAAGACCATTCATTGGAGTTTTTGTTGTGGTCTACTTCGATGACATTCTCATCTACAGCAAAGGTTTGGAAGAACATCTAGGGCATATCCGCCAAGTTTTGGATGTTCTTCGTTCTCAATCCCTTTTTGCTAACTTCTCTAAGTGTTCATTCTGTACTACTGAGGTTGTCTTTCTAGGTTTTGTTGTTAGTGCAGAAGGAGTGAGGGTTGATGAAGAGAAGATCAAGGCAATCAAAGAATGGCCTACGCCTAAGAGTGTTGGGGAAGTGAGGAGCTTTCATGGATTAGCAGGATTCTACAGAAGATTTGTTCCAAGCTTTAGCACCCTTGCTGCACCATTAACTGAAGTCATCAAGAAGGAAGTTGGTTTCAGATGGGAGGAAGCACAAGAACAGGCTTTCACAGCCCTTAAAGAGAAGCTTATCAATGCCCCTCTTTTAGTTCTTCCTGATTTCCTTAAAACTTTTGAAATTGAATGTGATGCTTCAGGAGTTGGAATCGGTGCTGTATTGATGCAGGATAGGAAACCGGTGGCATACTTCAGTGAGAAGCTAGGAGGATCAACCGCCAACTATCCCACCTATGACAAGGAACTCTATGCATTAGTTCAAGCTCTTCAAACGTGGCAGCACTACTTGTGGCCCAAGGAATTCGTCATTCATACAGATCATGAGTATCTAAAGCACCTTAAAGGACAGCAGAAGCTCAATAAAAGACACGCCAGATGGATGGAGTTCATAGAGACTTTCCCATACATCATTAAGTACAAGAAAGGTAAAGATAATGTAGTTGCAGATGCATTATCAAGGAGGTACACACTTGTCTCTACTTTAACTTCTAAGCTTAATGGATTTGAACATATATTAGATCTCTATGAGACTGACATTGATTTTGCTGAGAACTATGGCAAGTGCTATAAGTTTGCTTTTGAAAAATATCATAGACAGGATGGATATCTGTTTTATAACAATCGTCTGTGCATACCACGAGGATCTGTCAGAGAGTTATTGGTGAGAGAAGCTCATGGAGGTGGATTAGCTGGGCACTTTGGAGTCGCTAAGACTCTACTTGGATTGCAAGATCACTTTTATTGGCCATACATGAAGACAGACGTTGAGAGGATTTGTTCTAGGTGTGCAGTTTGTAAGATGGCAAAGAGTAAGGTGCAACCTCACGGTTTGTATACTCCTCTTCCTATTCCTTCTCAACCGTGGACTCATATTTCTATGGACTTTGTGCTTGGCTTACCTCGAACCAGAAATGGTAGAGATTCGATTTTTGTAGTTGTTGACAGGTTCAGCAAGATGGCACACTTCATTGCTAGTCATAAGACAGATGATGCTGTCAGCATAGCTACGTGGAAGTAGTTCATCTACATGGTATGCCTCAAGTGATAGTTTCAGACAGGGATACCAAGTTTCTAGGGCACTTCTGGAGAACATTATGGGCTAAACTGGGAACCAAGCTTCAATTCTCAACTACATGTCACCCTCAAACTGATGGACAAACCGAGGTGGTGAACAGAACATTGTCAACACTTCTTAGAACGCTGGTAAAAAGTAACATCAAGTCATGGGAGGAGTGTCTACCACACTTGGAGTTTGCTTACAATCACGCTAAGCATTCTGCAACCCTCTTTTCTCCTTTTGAAATTGTCTATGGCTTTAACCCACAATCACCTCTAGATTTGATCCCTTTGCCTCTAAGTGTGAAATGTAGTTTAGATGGAAAGGAAAAGGCAGAACAGGTGAGGAAGATACACGCCAAGGCTAAGGAGAATATAGAGAAGAAGACTAAGCAGTATGAGAAGCATGCAAACAAGGGCCGAAAGGAGTTAATCTTTGAGGAAGGAGACTTGGTGTGGATTCATTTGAGGAAGGACCGATTTCCAGAAGAGAGGAAGAGCAAGCTTATGCCGAGAATGGATGGACCATTCGAAGTCATCAAAAGGATCAACAACAATGCCTACCAGATTGATCTTCAAGGTAAGTATAATATATCTCCATCATTCAATGTCTCTGACTTGCTTCCTTATGTTGCAGATACAGATTTGAGGACAAATCCTTTTCAAGAGGGAGAGGATGATATGATAGGGGATAGCACGGTAGCTAAAGAACCAGAGGAGGAACCGGAGATAGTAGGGAGGATCACTCGTTCCAGAGCTAAGGAGCTGGCTAAGGAAGTTCATGCACTTATGGCAGAAGGATTATGCAACCTACCAGCTATTCAAGTTTTCAACATCTTCCACCAGAAGACTTCACCCGGTAATGACAACTAAGTAACTTAGGTGAGGAATCTGTACTCTTTTTCCCATGATGAGTTTTGTCCCACTGGGTTTTCTCAACATGGTTTTTAATGAGGCAGATGAATCACTACGTCAAGTTACTTAGGAGTCATTGCCAATGGGTAATAAACGTATGAGCTACTTTGGCCTTATACTTAGTATTTTCAGGCGCACCAATTAGATTCTAAGGAATGGGACGCCTTGTTGTTTTATTCTTTACTTTGGACTCTTTGTTGTTTTCTTTCTTGGACGCCATGCTGTTTGGTTTTTAGGGTAGTATAAGACTTGTATTACGCCCCCCTTTTGTAAATCAGCGAAGAACTAAGTGTTAAACAGACAGCCATTGCTGCATTTCTTCTCTCACCCTTTGATCTCTTGAATGTGTTCTTGTGGATCCGAGTTTCTATTCACCAAGTGTTCTTGAAACTCTACTATCTGTTACTTCCATTTAACCCCTTAAATCGTTCCATTAAACCCCTTAATACCATTCTAATCTCACTCCACACTACCATTTTCCCTTTCACACGATCATCATCACCATTTCGCAATCATCATTTGATCTTCATCAGCCTATCTTCAGAGTAGTTCCAGGGGAGATCGTGTCAGCTACCATATACATATTTGGATCATCTTTCTCCTTTCTACCACTCTTGTTGATCCAAATAGCTGATCCTCATAATTATGGGACAGTTACATCTTCACCCTTAAACCAAAACCTCCTTTTGAGCCTAAACACTATTGTGAGAGCTGTGAGGCCTTTGCATTGCATTTTTGATTTTGTCTTGGCAAAAAGTGTTAGGAATAAGGCTGGCAATGATTAGCTCTCTTGTAGATATCAGCTTGCATCTGGAGCTTGATTCTAGGATAGGAGTCTTGGGGTTTAAAAGGGTAGTGTAAGTTGTTTGAACTTCATGTTTTTATGTTGTGAAAGAAAAAGAAAAAATCTGAAATGGTAGGAAAAGGGAGACAGTTTAGAATTGTGGTTAAGTAAAGGGAAGAAAAAGCTCTAGGCACAAAGAAGAAAGGCACCAGCTACAAAGCTCAGAAAAAATCCAAAGAAGAAAAATCAGACCAGGAGCAATCCACCAAAGGTGATGAAGGTGCCACTACAACAAAGAAGAGCAAGTCCCAACCAAAAAGAAGCAACCACACAAGCAAAAAGAAGAAGTTTCCCCAGCCATGAAGAAGGGTAAAAGGTAGAGTTTAGGAAAGGGTAGACTTAGAGAGTTCACTTTTGGGGTTTAGAAGAATTTAGGATTCATCTTTGGATAGAAGAGAACTTTGATTTGCATGCATAAGTGTGCTTTTACCTTTAGCATTTTGCCTAAGATGAAGTCGTTTTCATTGAGTGATCCCTTTTGTTTGATGACCCTTTGCTAAAATGAGATCATTCTTATCTCATAACCTTACCCTTTCAATCAAATGTCTTCACTTGATTTGCATAAGCATGATTCATGTTCTAAACTTAATTGAATGTTAAAGAGTTGGTTGATTTGAGCATTTGCCTAGGCTGAGATTTGAGATCATTTTGAAACATGATGAGCATGGCTAGGTTCTTCAAAGTATAGCTGATTATGTTTGCATCCTACAACTAGGCACTTAAGCATTGAAACCATCTCTTTACCTTTGCATTTTTTGGAATCTGAATGCTCACCTTCAAACCTCACTCTCCCATTTGTTCTTATTTGCTTGAGGACAAGCAAAAGGCAAGTGTGGAGTTGTTGATATCCCTTGTATTTACACCATTTAGGACTGTATTTAGTACATATTTTGGTCTTCTCTTGCATGTTTTTCCTTAGCTTTTGTCCCATTTTCTTCTCCTTTTAGACTAGGTTGCATTTAGAGTATAGTTTGCATTTTCTATGCATTTTGGATGTTTTTAGGTTGTTTTGGAGCTAAAAGGAGCTTGGAGGAGTTTGGGGATGATCACGGATGCTAGCTGGGCAAAAGGGAGCAAGAAGGATCAAAGCAGACAATCTCTGCAGAAGTTTTCGGTCAGAGCACGGGGAACATCGTTCAAGGACGACCGATACGGAGCAGTATCGATCACCAGTATCAGTCAAGGATGACCGATACAAACCAGGATCGATCACCTGCATCGGTCAAGGGTGACCGACACAAACATAACGAGTTGATTTCGTTCACCAGTATCGATCACTCCAGACCGATAGGATCCGTATCGGTCACTGATGACTGTTGTAACTGACCGATACGCTGCCAGACTGAAGATCCTTTATTTACAATTTTGCCATTTTCGCTTAGACTCCTATAAATACGAAAAATCCCTAATTTCTGGAAACAAGCTTTTACCCAGCAGTTATTTCTTTCTTGTTTAGACCCTTGGGTTTTGTAATTTGAATCTTTGCTTCATTTTAATAAAAGTTTGCTTCTTTCATCTTGTTTAAGCTCTTTAATCATGATTAGTCATCTTTCTCTCTTTGAATTGATGGTTTTAATGGTGCTTAGTGAGTAGTCCTTTGGAGATTTCAGATGGGTTAGGTTTAGGGAATTTGAGACTCTATCTATGATTGCTTAGTGTTAATTCTTCCATTTTATTTCTTGATTGCTGTGTTTAATGCTTAATTAGCCCTAGCTAAGTTGATTACGATCTTAGGCTCATTTTATGTCCACCAAGTGTTTGATGAAATGCCTGAACTGCTTTGCAAGAGAATTGCTTATCCTAGCTCAAGAGATTGACTGTCTAGGGAGTGATTTGGCAATATAGGGTTGATAGATTTGTCTTAATGCTTGCTCTTTATCATTTCACTAATGAGAATTAGTTCTTGACTTGGTAATTAGCAAAGAGATTAGTGCCAAGAGATTGGATTAGTCATATAAACGAATCATATGCATAAGGAATAGCATTATGTTAGTTTGTAAGCATCATAAGTTGAGTCAAGAATTCCCTAACACCAATAATCTCATCTCAAGTCCCATCTTTTCTCTGTTTTAAGCTCTGTTATGAATTTGCTCTGTTTTTACCTTTACATTGGTTGTTTGCTTGCCTTCCTCCTTATTTTGTGTTTGTTTGGTTTCTGCTTGATCACTTAGGTTGCTAGATATTCTAAACCCCCTTTTATATCTGCTTGAATTAGGAAATCTACTATAATCCTGCTGTTACAATCTTCCCCTTTGGATTAACATTAAAACCCAATGCTACAATGACTAGTACAATGGGTGATTGACATAAGAGAGTCAAAACTCTTGTATCATGATGCTTCCCTGAGGCAAGTTCTTTTTCCATTAGTGAGCTTTATCCCCTAGTGAGAATGGGAAGAGTCTCAGTTTGAAACCATCTTCGCTGACCCCATTAATCATGATGAGTGAGCAGAGTCTATCAAAGTTATCCAATTGATCCAAAGGGTCTTCTAGAGGTAACCCATGAAACTTGCTTCCTTGGACCATTGAGATCAATCCAGATCTGATCTTAAAGTTATTGTTCTGAACAGTTGGAGGCACGATTCCTGTTCTGTTGTCATAGGTGTTTGGTGCATCACCTGCGCCTATTGGTCTGATTGGTCTTGGAGCTTGAGCTGCTCCTCTAGGACCTTGCTCTCCTTGCAGTCCCTGAACTCCTTGTTGGCCATGTTGGCCTTGAGCACCAGTTGCTCCTTGAGGTCCCTGAAACCTCATATCATCCACAGCATGTTACTTTTGAACATTCATCCCTAACCTCTCCAAGTGTTGTTATCTTTCTTGTTGCCTTCTTGCCCTTTGACCTCTGTACAGCAGATTGATGTTGTCAATGAAGTCCACCAAGTTGCTAGAGCCTCTTGATCTAAGGTTCATACACCTGAAAACAGCAATGAGAGTCAAGGATAATTAGTAACCAAAAAAAAAAACCAGATCTTAAAGTTTCCGTAAATTCTAATGATCCAAACAATAATACCAATGACAACGACGCCAAATTGACACTAGAGGTTTTGAGTCTCTTTGTCAATCACCCTTCTTGTACTAGTCAGTTGTAGTATAGCATATGATTTTTATCAATCCAAAGGAGTTATGAATAGATGTCAATAGAATTGTGAGTAGGAAGCGCTAAGTCAGGTGGAATCAAAGAAGTTTGTTGTTTACACAACTAAAACTATCAAGCACCAAACAGAATTCAAAAGAGAACAACTTAGCAATGATCAGAAGAAAAACAGAGCAAAAAAACATAGCACTTAAAGCGAAATTCGAAATTCAAATATGAGAAAGCAAGTTCCTAGATGTGGTTATTGACTTTGAAGAATTCAAAGGCAAGGCTTAGGCTGTTTCAAACATCATTGACCATGCAAACAAGCAATCAATGCTAATTCCTAGACATAGAGTTCACAATCAAGCAAGTTAAATCCAAACTCTGGCAAATAACCCTTTGTTAATCATCCTAACAAGAACTAACTCTCATTAGTGCTAGAACAATCAACAAGCATGAATAACAAACTCTATTCAAGTCAAAATACTCCTCAAACAGTCAATCTCTTGAGCTAAGGCCAGTAAATCTTCTATTAAACAAGATCAGCATTTCATCAAACTCTTGGTGGGCAAAAGATGAAGCCTAAATCTAGATTCATGTGATTAAGACAAATCTAGCTTAAGAACAGATTAATAGAGACGAATCAACATAATTAAGTACTAACAAAACCTAATCAATCCTCTAAATTCCCCTAATCTACCACATCTAAGAACCCTAAAAGTTCTACTCACTCATCATCATAGAAAAACTAAATCACAAGAGTAAATGATTCTAAACATGATTAAGAGGGAGATTGGAGAAGAAATTAAAAGGCAAATACAAAACTTTGATTAAAATGCTAGACTTTTTCTTATAAATACTGGAAAACTCTTAAAAACTAAGCAAGAACAAGACTTTTTGCTAAAAATATTAGATCGAGCCTATTTATAGTAAATATTAAAAGCCCTAAAATAATGGCAAAATTGTAAATAAAAAGAAGTTCGGATTGGTTTGCATCGGTCACAAGTGACCAATGGGGATGAGCAATGCTCCACTCGCTTGTTTCCATCGGTCAGCTGATGACCAATAGGGATGACGATATGCTACTTCAGACACTTGGCTGGATCCCATCGGTCAGTCTTGACCGATGGAGGTGTCATGTCTCTCCTCATCGGTCACAAGTGACCGATGCAGATGACCAAAAGGATTCACCCGCTTCTTTGCTGCTTTGCATCGGTCACTCCTTGACCAATGTGTTTCATGCCATGACCGATGGAACACCAGAAATCGCCTCATTTAGCTCCTTTTGCTCCTTCTCAGCTTGGTTATTTCCTTGAACCATTCCCACACTTCCTCCTTGCTCCCAACAGCTTCTTAAGTACCTAAAAACATCCTTAATGCATAGAAAATGCAAACTACAACCTAAATGCAACATAAGTCTAAAAAGAAAGGAAAATGGGACTAAATAGAAGGAAAACATGCAAAAGGAGACCAAAACATGAACTAAAATACAAGCTTATCTGATGCAAATGTATGACATATCCACAAGCTTTGGAGGCAAAAGAAAGGATAAAGAAAACTAATTTTATGTCTACGCTATTTATAGGACAAGCCCCAAATTTGCCATGGTCAACTAAAAATAAGAGGTCTTCAAAAAGTCAACTTTTGCAGTGGATAAGCTTGTACCGAGGAAGGGGAGAGTTGATCACGGCGGTGCAGCACGTCGGTGCGTTCAGATGCCTGTACCGGATGCTCTGGCTCGGATCGGATGGTCGGCTCCTCTGCTTCAGGACGTACCAGGCAGGACGTATGTTGTTCTCCTCTGTGCACTTGCCCAGTATGTCATGTGGCTCCTTGTATCGAGGAGATGCACCAGTGTACGGCGGCCATTTCGTCGGTAGCAAACCACTCGGTGTACGGTCAGCTCTTTCCTTGGTATGATCGTACCGTGGAGAAGTGATGTAATACTCGGTTAGGAGTTTACAGTGATCAGAGTGGGGGACTTGGTGGAGACAACACACTGGCTTTGACGCTCTCTTGTGCTGACTAAGGGGTGGGAATGGTAGAACAAGGCGTGATAGTCACTCCTTGAGCCGAGGTGGGATCTGTCAAGCTGGCTATAACGCTCTCTCTTGAGGGATCGAATGAATGGTGAAAAGAAGTGGATTGATGGCACCACAGAGAGGATGGAGGGCTCCCTGATACAGCAACACTTAGTCTTGCATGAGTCACACGAACAAGAACAAAGCAAGAACAAAAGGCAAAGCGGCGGCTATTGCTTTTGGAAGAAAGTTCAGTCTTTATTGATAATGTAGGGTAAAAAATCATACAACGCTGCAGGGGAGCTTTATAAACAGCTCGTCAGCTAGCCCTAAGGCCGAAATAAAAGTAAAGAAACGACAACACAAAGCAAAAGAAAAGCTACAAAACGCATAAGGCAAAAATACATGAAAATGGAAAGTTCACTTAACTAAAAAGAAAATAAAAGCTAAACGTAGCCGAATCTCTTGTGGCTCGAACTGGTGGTTCCTTGGCGTGTTGGGATGCTTAAGAACCATTGAGGCAAGCCTCAGTACCTGCACAAATTGTATAAATTGAGAATACCTGGTTTTGGCACGCTTGATGCTTGTTTGGTACGTTGGCGAATGTGGCTTGTTCTGGTGCGGTTGGGGCGAGTTTCTCAACGTTCTCTTCGTACTGATGAGTGTAGAAGTCGAGCTGGTACGTGTCTTCATGAGGTTCTCCACGTTCGGGGCTTGATTCATCTTCTTGCTCCAATGATGCTCTATCGGCTTCTATACTTGTACTTGGTGTGGCTCGCGGCTTTGGTACAGTCTTGGTGGGTTTGTTGATGTTCTGAACGTCATTTCCTGTCAAACAAAATTTCATACCTTAGTTATGCTAGTACGGTCGTCTTTGAGGCTCATCTTGGCAAAGTCCTCGGTAATGTCTAGTTCGGGTGCAATGGGGAATGGTTGGGGGCTAAGTATGTTCTCCACGTCCATGTTGGTCAAAAGTGTTTGTATTGCCTCGTTGAACCCTTCTCTCAACCTCCTGGTCTTAGAACATGTCATGGGAGAGCCATGTACGGGTGGTATGGTGTTCGAGTCCGGCTCCCTTGGTACTGGTACGGGCTGCTGGTCGTTGCTACCGTCATCCTCTCGACCCGGTACGGTCAAACGGTCCATGTCCTCATCAAGAAGCATGGTTTATCTCCACAATACACTATCTCGATATGGACCTGAACGTGCCTTTCCTTTATTTTCCAGTCTAGTCCTTCTTGTCTATTCGATCAGCCATTTCCCAAACTCTTTCTAAGTTCCATATAAACCTGAAAGAGACCCCAAATCATGCAAAATATGCAATGCCTAGTCTAAAACCTAACATGTCTAATATGGATGCAAAAAGGGACAAAACATGATGAATGAATGCAAGAAAGAAACGAAACATAAACTAAATGTATGCTAAAACATGGTAAATTATGAGGTTATCAACACCCCCCACACTTAGCTCTTGCTTGCCCTCAAGCAAATATGAACATGGTGGAAGAGAAGTTTGAAAATATAAGCTATTTTATTTGAAAGATGTCAATAATAAAAATTATGTCATTGTCCAAGTTAATGATTCTGAAATGCAAATGATGTTTGTTCTTACTGAAAATCTAGCTACACTCATCACAAGCATATACAAGAAAACTCAAGCCTATCTTACACAAGCAATCACATCATCCAATCTCTTTAACATTCAACTAACTCATAAACCAACTGGATCATGCTCATGCAAATCTTGTGTTTCATTTAGCTAAAGGCAAGGATTATGAGGCAAAGATGACCTCAAACAATTTCAAATGATAAGTGCAAGGGTTCTCTCAAGAAAATGGAATGAGCTTTAGTCAAATGCTAAGGGTAAAGAACAACTTATGCATACAAAGTTAAATTCCCATCTATCCCAAAAACCCATAAGTGATCTAAACGCCTTTGCTTCTATCCCCAAAACATAATCCTATTCTACCCTTTTTCTTGAAGGTTTTTGCTTCTTTGGTCCCATTCTTCTTTCTCCTTTGGAGCTTCTTTGATAGTGCATCTTCTTCTTTGATTTTTCTTGGTGGCTTGGCCATTTCTTCTTTGATAGTGCATCTTCTTCTTTACTTGCTGGTGTTCTCTTTGGTATATTTGGACACCTTCTTCAATTGCTTAGTGCTTTTAATGATCAGCCAAACTTCCCAAGGTTACTTATTTTCACTCATTTTCCTTTGCTCTTTTTCTTTTCTTTTCTTCACTTGAAAACCCAAAATCGAAAACCCAAAATCATCTCTTATTAACCAAAACATTATAGTCTATCGAGCTCAAGAGAGCGAGCTAGTTCTACAATGAAAAGGTCCATTTGTAGTTATAACCCAACACTTTTTACTAAGATCAATCCTTAAAGAAAATGCCTCACAATCACTCACAAATAATTTTTGGCTTGAAAGAAGGTCTGGTTAAAAGCAAGGAAATTTACTTGGACTAGCAAGAGGGGACAAAAAAAGCAAAAAGAAAGTCCAAGTATGTGTAAGGTATCCATGAAAACACTTTCAATGCATAAGACATGATAATTAAATATTTAAATTAAGGTTCTAGTAAATAGAGATTGAATTAAGATCACACAACCTTCATCAAGACAAAAGTATCAAGCAAAGAATTCCAAGTGTGGTTCAAACTTCAATTCAAACTAGACCATAATATCAAAGAACTAACAACTTAGGCAATGAAGTGATTTCAAATACCATGCTCAAAATTTAGAATGCTGAAAACTCAATGCAAATGCAACTAAATGCAATCCTAAATTGCATGATGCAACTAAATGATCACTTAATACTTTTAAACAATTTCGAAATTGTTTCAAAATTTTCATATTTTTGCAAGTATAAGAGATATGCAAGTGATGAATGCTAAAATTTGAAAGAGAGCTGTTAGTATCAAACCCTCCTCCACACATAAATTACACAGTCCTTGTGTAATTCATTATGTAACTTAAATGAAAGAGGAGGCAAAAACCAATCAACAATTCAAAAATAAGAGAAGAAGAAATATGAAAAAGGTTCTGGAGTTTACCTTAAGGTGTAGTAAAGGAGGAGGATTTAAAATCCTTTAAGGGTTAGGTTTGAACTGTCCTCCTCGGTATTGGTTCTTGGTGAAAACGCCAATGGGAGGATAGCATGGTGCACCAATAGGCAGTCATACCGAACAGAAATGTCTGGTTTGAGCTTGGTATTTGGCTTATTATTTTCCTGGCCGTGATTGATACACCAGCTCGGTTAAGAAACTGGTTGTGGCTCCTTGACACTTGCCATCTTTTGTGGACCATTTGAAACCACTTATGACCCTGAAAACACTAAACAAAAAGATCAAAAAGCAAAAGGAAGAAATATATATGGAGGATAGTCATGGGACTACCTCCCAAGTGTGCTAGATATAGTCACATAGCTTGAATTTTATCATTTGAAACTCAAGGATGAGCGTACAATGGAACTAGTGTTCCTTCTCCAATCATGTCAAACACACAAAAAAACATAAAGAAAATGGCCTTGTCTAAGGAAGAAATCAAACTCAAATGCCTTAAACACTCTTGAACTGGCAACAATGCCAATTGAAAAAAGAGATTTTGTAGAGATAAAACTACTACTCTCAATACCTATCTACACATGCCATTGTAATGTAGAAAGGCTATCAATCTAATCCAGAGGCTAACGGACAATCAAGATGCAGAAGAGTTGCTAAGCTAAGCCTAAATATATAAAAGAGGGTTTGAAATCTAACATCCTCAAGTGAACAAAGAAATGCAAAACAGAACAAGAAAACAGAGGTGAACACTAAGGCAAAACACTTAAAGTAAAACACAAAAGGCAAGGTTCAAGACTATTGAATAACAAAGTGAAACCAAATCAGGAACAAGACTTTAAAGCAATGATCAATGCATTAAACTCTAAGCAAGACTGCTAATAAAGACTAACCCAATCCCTTGGCAAAAATCTCTTTACTAACTAAACTCCTAACCCACTTTTGATGGTGGAAATGCAATCAATAAACATAAAGTACAAAGTCCTTAAAGCCTAATAAGCATCCTAGAACTACTAAGCGTACTCATCTCTTATGCAATAGTTCCGACACCAACTCACACTTTCGATGCATACTCAGTATCTAAGGAAAATTTCCCTTTATTGTTATACTAATCCCTAAGCACAAGTTAAGCAAGACATTACATCAACCAAAACTTCTTTCAAGCATTCTAGCAACCACCCTAAAAGCAATACTAAAAAGCCTAGGATCTAGTTTTTCTAACAAAGCGTACTAAGCATTAAGCATAATCACATTAGAAGAGTTAATCATAGATCTAACACCCTAATCAACCTTAAACATTAAAGGAAACACAATTTTTTCTCAAGAACCAAGACCTCTAAAGACCAAAGACAGAAATTCAAAATTAATAGAAGCAATAACAAAATGAAAAGCAAGACTAAATGATGAAAGACTTAAGATTAAAATATGAATGACATAAATAAAGAGTATATACAATGATTAAATCTTTTACTCCAAAAGGATTTGTTCTAAGATCTATGAAAAAACCAAAGCATAATCTTTGGAGGCAAAAGAAAGGATAAAGAAAACTAATTTTGGGTTAAGGCTATTTATAGGACAAGCCCCAAATTTTCCCTGTTCAACTAAAAATAAGTGGTTTTTCAAAAGTCAACTTTTGCTCTGGATAAGCTTATACCGAGGAAGGGGAGGGTTGATCTCGGCGGTGCAGCACGTTGGTGCGTTCGGATGCCTGTACTGGATGTTCTAGCTCAGATCGGATGGTCGGCTCTTCTGCTTCAGGACGTACTGGGCAGGACGCATGTTGTTCTCCTCGGTGCACTTGCCTGCTATATCCTTTGGCTCCTTGTACCAAGGAGATGCACCGGTGTACGGTCAGCCATTTCGTTGATATAATCGCCTCCGAGCAAACCACTTTGTGTAGAGTCGGCTCTTTCCTCGGTATGATCGTACTGTGGGGATGCATGGTTGATCTCCACAGTACACTACCTCAATATGGACCTGAACTTGCATTTCCTTCATTTTCCAGCCTGGTCCTTCTTGTTCATTCGATCAGCCATTTCCCAAACTCTTCCTAAGCTTCATATAAACCTGAAAGAGACTCCAAACCATATAAAATATGCAATGCCTTGTCTAAAATCTAACATGTCTAATATAGATGCAAAAAGGGATAAAACATGATGAATGAATGCAAGAAAGGAAACATAACTTAAAATAAATGTATGCAAAAACACGGTAAATTATGAAGTTATCACTGCGCCTCTAGAAGCTTGTGCAGCTGGTTCTTGTGCAACAAGAACATCTTGATGAACCTGATCAGCCATTAGTAACTCTTCTTGCAGCTGAACCCTTAACCTTTGTCTTTTAATTCTAACTCCTCTATCAAGATGATGGATGTTTTCTACTAGTGGAAGAAGAGTGTTAGAGCCTTTGGATCTCAAGTTCATGCAAAGTGGTACCTGAAACAAGTTAAAGTAAATAAAAATTAGTACTGAAATAAGAGCTTATACTATGCAAGATAGCAAACTCCAATATACAATTCCCAAGTAAGGCAACGACGCCATTTGACACAAGAGTTTTTATCTCTTGAGTGCAACCTCAATGCACTAAGAGTAGTATAGTGGCAAAGAGTTTTATCAATTCAGACAAAAGAAGTTAGAGGAGATGCAGCCAACTTGTAGAGCTAGGCAAAGATGGTTTAAAAGAGGTTCACAATCAAACAAGGCAAGATTGCGAACAAGTAACCAAGTGACAAGAGTAAACAAAGCAATTTTCAATGAGAGAAAAACAGAGAATAACTAAGCAAGGTTCGAAATATAATTAAAGACTAGGATCAAGACTAAGGCAATGTGATTTCAGATGGTTTAAATTATGACTAGGGTGCAAACAAACAATCAATGTCTAATGTTGAAGCAAGACCACTAATAAAGACAAATCTAATCCCTTAGCAATAATCCTTCTACTAATCATACTCCTAACCCACTTTCAATGGTGGAATACAACCAAAAAGCGTTAAACATAAGGTCCTTAAAGCTTAACAAGCATCTTAGAAGGCTAAGCTTACTTATCTCTCAAGCAATGGATCAAACACTAACTCGTACTCCCATGCATAATCAGCATTCAAAACCAGTTCCTTATCATTTAAGTGCAAAAGCATTAAGTGCAAATGTGCAAGAAATGATAGATGCAAAGAGTCATGACTATCTAAACACCATTTTCATGCAACAAACTTCATTCAAGCATTTCAACAAATACTTAACATGCAATCCAACACGCCTAGAATCATTTTCTCAATAAAGGATGTACTAAGCATTAAACACAAATGCAAAAGAAGAGATTAACAAAGATCTAAAAACCTAGCATCCTAATCAATCATTAAACCATCCTAATCTATCTTAATCTTAAGCTTAAAGTGGATTACTCACTAATCATGTTTAAATCCTTCAAATTAAAATTGATGATTAGATGAAAGCAAAAGACAAGATATTAAAAGAAAATAACAATACTTAAGCAATAAAACTTCAAGATTCAAAGATCTCTCGGCAAATTCTTACAAAGGAAAGATTTTTGCTCAAAGGTAAAGAAAAACTGATAATGATAAGAGAAGATGTGATAAGTGGCGGTTTTGGACTTAACTATTTATTAGGAGAACATAAAAATAGACCTAGTCAACTACAAAATACAAAAAGTCAACAAGTCAATTGTGGTCAAAGCTACCAAAATAACCGACACCAAGGAAGGAGAGAAGTTGGTTTCGTCGGTGCAACACGTCGGTTCAATGCTGAGAAGGCTCAGTCTTGGGACGCACCGAGCGAAGTGTCGGGCAAAGCATCGGGTTGCTCTCCTCGGTGCACTTATCGGTATGTCCTGAAGTTTCATACCAAGCAAATGCATCGGTGTACGGCAGCCCTTTCGTCGGTACAATCGCTTTCGAGGAGACCACTCGGTGTACGGATACGCCTTGCTCGGTGCAGATTGTACCGTGAAAAGGTAGAATTGGTTTCCATGGTGCACTTGGCCGGTATGGACACATCTTCACGCCTAGAACTGCTTTTCTTTACTGAATTTCTTTCTTTTGCTTAATCCATCCTTTTGTCCAAGATCTCTAGAGCTCTATAAAAACTTGAAAACACTCTCAAATGCATGCAAAATACAATCCTAAACTATATACATGCTATGTAAAAAGTAGATGAAAACAAGACACAAATTATATTTAAAAAAATGAAATGTAATGCAAATCCTATATTTTATGACTCCTAATATAATGAATAATGTATCAGATTATTATATAAAATACAAAATTAATATGTAAAAGAATTTGATGCAATTAAAACAAGACAAGTGTCCTTTTGATATCTCAAAAATTAAGAATCAATTCTCATCTTAGATACCTTAAGAACCTATTTACATTATTGTTTTTTACCTTTTGTATTTATTATCATTTTTAAATATTCAGACATTTTGATGAGGGAACCCCCAATGGAGCGGTTCTTATCCTCCTCCTATCATGTCTTCTTTTTAGTCAACTCTTCCCCGTCTATTATTGTGTGTTTTTTTTTTTTTTAATGTACTAACAACGATATTTTATTTTATCGCAATATGGAGAAATCAACAGTTTAATGCTAAGACGTGAGGTGGGTCCCATTGATACAGAAAGAAGACACATTTTCTTCAAAGTGAAGGATCCAAAGTCAGAGATGACACACCCAAAATTAAAACAATAAAACATACTCTGCCTCTTATACAGAAGCCGGAAGAGAAAAGAACAATCGAGAGAAAGAGAAGAAACTGTTGAAAATAAAAAATATGGGGAGTCTCAGAGGTAGAGGGAGACACGAACTAGATGAGATTGAACAGCTTTCGAGAGAGAGCAGTCATTTTAGTCTTTCAACTGGAATTTTACCTTCACTTGGAGCTCGAAGTAACCGCCGAGTTAAGCTGAAGAGATTCATATTATCTCCTTATGATCACAAATACAGGTCTCGTTTTTTCTTACGATTATTTGCTTTTCTTATTCCTCTCACTCGAGTTAACAAGACATCAGTGCTCTCTCGGGTTTGCTATTTCACTACGATTGGAACATGATTCTTCTTATTCATTGATTTTGAAGGATCGGAAACACACAAATTTCCTTATTTTGTTAAGAACACGGAAGTTCGTTTCATTTTCTGTTCAGAACACAAATTTTTTTGTTTCTCTGATAATTAAATCAGATGTGAAATACAAATAAAATTATCAAAAAGTAATAAACAATCCACAAAATTAGTTTTTGAACGGCTAACAAAACAACTTCTAATAATAGTTATTTGTTTAATAGTCTATTGTCAATTTTAATATGAAAAATGGATTTCTCATAAAGACAATTCTTAAAAAAATCCACTACACTAATTTAACATAATAAATTAATCAATCATTAAGAAAATATTTTTCTATTCTCAATCGCTTATCTTTAAGAATACAATACATTATTTATATCAATATTTTCAGTTTTTAATGCAATGCTGATATTCGCCTCAAATTATAAATTAAATGTAATAAAATTTATATAAAATCAGTTTTGCAAGTGTCTAATTGAATTTAAATATTGTATTTTTACAACTTTTTTCATAGAATAATCTATGTTTGATATTATTTTTCTATGATTGATAATTTTAGATCATTTCTTATAATAATAATACTTTAAAAAATTTGTATTACAAAATTTTTAAAAATATAGAATAATAATTAAAATAATTCAGAACATATAATAATGTTTAGATTTAATTTTTTTTTACAACTGTTAAGATTTAATTGAAAATTAATTGATAACTATTAAAATTTGATCATTGACAAACACATGTGACAATAATTTAATTAATAAATTAAATGTATCCAAAATTATATAATAAGATCAGTTTTGCAAGTGATTAACGAGACATACAAACACATGTTACAATTGATTAATGATTTTCATTTTCATTTATTTTTTTAGTTATTTGGATTTAACAGATAACCAGAGCTCCTTTTTATTTAACAGTTGGAATATTCAAGTCCTAGTTTCCTATCGTTCATAATTGATAGTAAAAAAAGAAGGTATATTAAAATGCGACGGCGAATATGGAAAATTCAAGGCTTTTATTAACACTGTGGTTGGTTATGTCATAATGACCGTTTGCTTTTGGTTTTTGGCGTTTTGGGAAAACAATAATTTAAATAAATGAAAACGTGAATGTGGAAAGTTCAAAGGCCTCCATTCCGTGATTTCGATGATTGATGTAAATCATAGAAAAATATAAGTTGACCAAAAGTAGAAAAATAGTGCTGAAAAATACGTGGCTATCATACGAAACAAAAAAATGTATAAAGAAATTTCTAAAATGAGGATCATTGATTAAAACTGAAATTAAAGTGTTCGATGCAGGATATGG
This sequence comes from Thlaspi arvense, assembly GCA_911865555.2. Taxonomy (NCBI): domain Eukaryota; kingdom Viridiplantae; phylum Streptophyta; class Magnoliopsida; order Brassicales; family Brassicaceae; genus Thlaspi; species Thlaspi arvense. Next base: position 23,590,191 of record OU466860.2, read on the forward strand.
GAGGCTTTCCTAGTGGTTCTAGTGGTTTACACGGCTTGGGTTTCTCCTTTTGAGTTTGGGTTCTTGAGGAAGCCAAGGCCACCACTATCTATCACTGATAACATTGTGAATGGATTCTTTGCTATCGATATCATCATGACATTCTTTGTTGGTTACCTCGATAAATCCACCTACCTACTTGTTGATGATCGTAAAATGATTGCATTTAAATACTTACGTTCTTGGTTCCTCCTTGATCTCGTCTCAACCATCCCCTCGGAGGTGGCTATGAGAATCTCATCCCAGTCTTATGGATTATTTAACATGCTTCGTCTTTGGCGTCTCCGCAGAGTTGGTGCCTTGTTTGCCAGGTTCGATTCAATTAATAATTTTTTGGGGTTAACAGCATTAATATTTAGAATGATTCGTAAATCTGAACCTTAATGGGCAATACTATTTTTTTTATAAATATATATTTCTCAAATCTTTACACTTTTTATACAGGCTCGAAAAAGATCGTAACTTCAACTATTTTTGGGTCCGATGCGCAAAACTCATTTGTGTAAGAACATCAAAATATATATTTATTTAAACTAAACTAGCAAAGTACTATTCATTAAGTGGAGTTTGTTGCAGGTTACCATTTTTGCAGTTCACTGTGCTGCGTGTTTCTATTACCTTATCGCAGCACGCAACCATGACCTTGCAGACACTTGGATTGGAGCATCAAACAAAAACTTCCTAAAAGAAACCATATGGATGCGATATGTGACTTCTATGTATTGGTCCATTACTACTCTAACTACTGTTGGTTATGGTGATTTGCATCCAGTGAACAGAAAGGAGATGATATTTGTCATCTTCTATATGCTCTTCAACCTTGGATTAACAGCATATTTGATTGGTAACATGACTAATTTGGTAGTCCATGGAACAAGCCGGACAAGAAATTTTGTAAGTTTCGCAATTTCAAATCACCTAATTATATTTAATAATTTATAAGGATACTTATAATTTTTTTTTCATTATTTTTTCAAGAGAGATACAATACAAGCTGCTTCAAATTTCGCTCATAGAAACCATTTACCATCTCGTTTACAAGATCAAATGCTTGCGCATTTATGTTTGAAGTATCGAACTGACTCTGAGGGGCTACAACAACAAGAAACTCTTGATGCTCTCCCAAAAGCCATTAGATCAAGTATATCGCACTTTCTTTTCTATTCCCTCATGGATAAAGTTTACCTATTCCGCGGAGTATCTAATGACCTGCTTTTCCAACTGGTAATTTGTTCATACATTTCGACTTTTCGATACAAAGTTTAGAGACTACTACATATATATCTGCACCATGCTATAAGCTCCCTTGTTTTTGTAAATTTGCAGGTCTCAGAAATGAAAGCAGAGTACTTTCCCCCAAAAGAAGATGTGATCTTGCAGAACGAAGCACCAACAGACTTTTACATCCTTGTGAATGGTACCGCGGTAATAAACATTACAAAAGTTTATAACAGTTTTGTTGATTGGACATATATGAAACGAATGTGAAACCAATTGACTTATATAACTTCTCTGTTATGATGTATGCAGGACTTGGTGGTTCTTAACGGTGGAATAGAAACTGTGAGCCGCATCACTTTGAATTGAAAATATTTTTTACTTTGCATTTATTCCTTTTGTCTCCGGTCCCATGGTTTTGGATTTGAGATGTATCTAAGTCTTGTAGAATTTCAGGTTGTAAAAGGAGTAAAATCTGGAGACATTATAGGGGAGATAGGTGTGTTATGCTACAGACCACAGTTGTTTACAGTGAGGACAAAACGGCTGTGCCAACTATTGCGTATGAATCGCACAACTTTTTTGAATATTATTCAAGCCAATGTTGGAGATGGTACCATAATAATGAATAATCTACTACAGGTGAACAAACATATCATTTAAATTTATAAATAATTAAATAATTATTTTTTAGTGGTTTTAAAGTTCATTTTTGTTTTGAGGAGAGTAGCATTTGAAAGAAATGAGTGATCCATTGATGGCGATTGTTCTAGAAGAGACAGAAAACATGCTTGCACGGGGTAAATTAGATCTTCCTCTCAATTTATGCTTTGCTGCAATAAGAGAAGACCATTTGCTTTTGCATCAGTTACTAAAGAGAGGACTAGATCCAAATGAATCAGATAACAATGGTAGAACACCTCTGGTTAGTGGAGTACACAAATTTCTGTACTTTTTACCTATCTAGGCTATTTGGTGAGTATAATTTGATTCTATCTTGTTTTGCTTGTAAACAGCATATATCATCGTCAAAAGGAAGTCTCAATTGTGTGCTTCTTCTATTGGAATTCCATGCAGACCCCAATTGTAGAGGTACTTGATTGAAATAAAGTTCAAGTCATATACTTATTTTTAATATTTTATGTAACTGAGGTGTTGGTTTTACCAAAATTTAAATGTAGATGTGGAAGGGAGTGTACCACTGTGGGAAGCAATGGTTGAAGGGCATGAGAAAGTTGTAAAGGTATTGTTAGAATATGGTGCTACTATAGATGCAGGGGATGTGGGTCATTTTGCATGCACGGCGGCTGAGCAAAGCAACTTGAAGTTACTAAAAGAAATAGTTAGACATGATGGAGACGTTACCTGTCCCAGAGCCACGGGAACCTCCGCACTCCATGCTGCTGTATGCGAAGGAAACACTGAGATGGTAAAGTATCTTTTGGAACACGGTGCAGATGTTAACAAGCAGGATATGCATGGTTGGACGGCTAGGGATCTTGCTGAGCAACAAGGACATGAGGATATTAAAGCTCTATTCCGAGAAACAAGACATGAGAAGGCACATATCGCGTCAAGTACCTCGGTTCCTATACTCAAAACTGGAATCCGATTCCTAGGAAGATTCACAAGTGAACCTAATATTCGTCCCCCATCAAGAGATGTATCTTTTAGGATCACGGAAACAAGGCCAAGACGGAAAACTAACAACTTTGACAATTCATTGTTTGGGATATTAGCAAATCAAAGTGTGCACAAAAACGGTCTACCTACAGTAGATGAAAGCAGAGCCGAAAACCCGGTGAGAGTGATGATTAGTTGCGCAGGTAAAGATGAGGTCGCAGGGAAGCTGGTGCTACTTCCACCGAGCTACAAGGAGTTGCTAGAATTGGGTTCCAACAAGTTTGGTATTGTTGCTGCCAAAGTTATGAGCAAAGAAAACAATGCAGAGATTGATGATGTAGATGTTATTAGAGATGCAGATCATCTCATCTTTACTGATTCTAATCACCCATAGAAAATTTCCTATTTCTATATGTTTTGTAATGAAAAGATTATTAATTTTTTTTTAATTATTTTGCTTTCCGACGACAATAAAAAAACTGGATTAATCTTTATAGATTATCTTTTCTTTTTAATTGTTTGTTATTTAAAATAGTGTGGTATCTACCACCTAATCTAATATATTATTTGCGAAGTCAGAAATGCATCATATCGCTTCTCAGAGGGGTTATTTGCCTTCTACCCCTTATGGGAAAAGACTGTCTTTCCCTTAATGAAAATATATATTTTATTAAAACCGATGAGTTTGCTAATACATGTTATTGGGTTTGGTTTGATTATTTTAAATGGATATGTGTACTATTTTCAAACTCAATATTGTCCCTGTTGAGTTTAGAATTTTACTTTGGCCCAAGTTTAGAATTATATTTAAAATTCCAGAATTTGAAGTTAAACCCTAGATTTCGAAGGCTATATATACCTATCTCTATATATGATTTGAAACCCACATTTTTAACCTAGATTGCTCGATTTTTTTTGTTTCTATTTTTGTTTTTCATTTTAAAATTTTTGTTGTAATATTGTTTGGTTGTTTGATGTTCTCAATTAGATCTCTAATGTTTTTTGGGTTTTCTCACTTTGTGATAGGTTGATCTATGATTTGCTACCTTGAACAATGTATGTTTTTACTTAATTTTTATGTTGTGTTTTCATGTTTTATCTTTGATTTATGCATTGACTCTTGCTGTTTATGTTCTTCGGTTTTCTCTCCTCGTATGATAGATTGATCTCTGATTTGCTATGTTGAACAAGGTATGTTTTTATTTAATTTTTATGCGGTGTTTTCATGTTTTATCTTTGTCTGCTAAACCTAATAATTTAATTACGGCTAAACTTGATACAGCAAATAAAACCCTAATCCGTTTAGGTATATATATTACTTGCTAGCTGTGTATTTTTATATCTTAGCGTTAGTCTTACCTCTTAATTATCCAATGATTTATCTTTCTTCTAATTTTTTATGATAGATCTATGATAGTTCGTATATTTGTGTTAGTTATGATATGTTTTTCTTACATGTACTTTGTTTTGCATCTTCTTCAAAGAACGAGATGTATCAATTCGTCTTGACCAAGGTATGCTTAACATGACATATTTAGTTTATTTAATTTTTGTAATTGTGTTATGTTGATTGTATTATTATTTTTTTTTGTGGTGTAAGGTTGTTAGAGGATTCTTATCGAGTAATCTGGTATTTTTTTTTTTTTATTCTTGGTGATTTGTAATTTGGTTTTGATTTATGTAGCTTTTTCAAGACCTTTTCCCGAGAAATAAGAAGATTTGTATCTAAACTTTATTGTTGTAGAACATAAACTTCGGTTATGTTTTGGTTGATGTATTTGATTTTGATATGTTAAATGCAAGACTATTTTAGCTTTTTATGGTTTTTAATCTAATCCTGTGATTACACTTTTTCTTTTAGGTTTTTCAGGAGAAGGTCTTCTAAGGGAGAAGTAATATCGAAAGCAAAATTGATAAGACGGTGTTTAGATTTTTTTGATATGTTTGGTATGTTCTATTTTGCATTGTTTAAGCTTAGAACATAAACTTTGGTTCTATTTTTCAGGAGAAGGTCTTCAAAGGGAGAAGTAAGATCAAAAGCAAAATTGATAAGAAGGTGTTAAGTTTTTCAAACTTAGCTTTGTAATCGAAAGAGAAAGCATAAACTTTCAAAGGCTGATTTGAATTTATTTTAGTGGCTGTACTTGATAATCACTGTGTATAAATCATCTATACATTATGTGTGTCATCATCTTTGTGATTAACGATCATCTTTGTGATTAACGAGAAATCCATTTTACTATCTATGCGCCGCTTATTATGTTATAAGAGCATAATCTCTGATAACTCTTTCAATCTCTCATTTTTGATACCATTCTCTTTTTTTTTTTTTTTTTTTGCTTTCTTTACTCTGACTTTCGTTCGTCCTTGAATCGACACTTTGATGCCAAAAACCTCGCTCTAAAAACTGAACGCTCGACATTGACCCCGAAACCCGACACCATTCATGGAGATCCACAGACATACGATCTCTCCATACGATCTCACCGCCAGCAACAACCCAAGAAGTGTTATCTCGCATCCTCTGTTACTTGGAGATAACTATGAAGGATGGGTGATTTAACATTGAGACTGCCTTGAGGTCACAGAAGAAGTTTGGCTTCGTGGATGGTAGTCTGATGCACCTAGCAGAAGACTCACCCGACTATGACGATTGGAAGATCATCAATGCCATTTGTAATTTACATTCGACTAATTCCAACGCCATTAGTAATTTACATTCGAACCATCTTTTGTGTTCGAGTCATAAAAATTAAACAAAAACATATCTCATAGTCGGGTGAGTCTTTGAACATACCTCAGTCTTAGAATTAGTGGATTGCATTACATTACGGAAAGTAAAAATATTAAAAGAGGAAATTCTTTGGGTCGAAATCAATTCTTGCTCTGTTCTTGATCCATATCATTTAACCGAGAGGGACACTCTTATAAATTATAAATACAGATACTCCACATTCAGTCAAAGTCCCCTGACCCAACTTCTTATAGACGTCATGACCAACGGAAAAAGGCAAAATCGTCGACGGCATTCAACAATCAAGAACCTGAGATTTCTCTGATTCAGTCAAATCTCCGAGTCAAAATTTGGAGAATGTCGACTGAAGATCTCAGAGAGCTGCAAAGATTCGATCGTCACATCGCGAAATCGTTTGGTTGTTTCTACTATCTTTTGATTTAGTTATTGTTTACGCTTGGTTTGGTTCTTTTTTTTCCGTGTTTTAATGTTTGTTGTGACAGGTGAAACGATTCACCTAGGTAAAGCTGCGGGCGAATCACCTAGACATTATATTCAATTCCTTCTTCTTAGTTTTTCAATTGATTATGTGTTTCGTTTCTATGTTTAATGAAGTTTTTGATATTCATGCAGGTGGTGTGGTGTTGGTTTCACTTCCCTTTTCAATGCACCGAACTGATTTAGACGGTAAGGTAAATAGGATAGTTATTTTCATTATCAGAAATCGAAGTTGTCGTGTAGATCTATTCTTTTTTAGGTTTGTATTTTTGTCATCTATATCAAAACTAATAAAACCCTATATAATCTTTTAGCTGATGAACATATAGCTTGGTTTATGTTCTTTTTGTTATTGTATTGTCTTTACATCAAATCTAACTCTTTTTTTTTTAATCTTTGACAATTAAGCTTCATATTTTCTGTAGATAACATATACCAAATCCAATTTTCTTTTCCTTTCGTTTCCCGCGAGTTTGTTCAATCCTTTGATCTCGACTATTCTCTTTGGCTTGAAATTGATGCCAGCAGGTGTGTATTGTATTTTTTTTTATGTGTAGCTTCACACAGGTCGTCGAGATCGTAGTTACATATGTCAATACTAATATGTATATATATAGATAATACGATGTGTTTGACTAATATCAGAGCACTGTTGTTTCCCTTATTGTGAGAATTTACGATCCAAGCCACGGTAATTTGATTGAAAACTTTCTCCATATCCGAGTTTTGGCTAATGACTGGATCATAGTCACTAATGTTTTTTTTTCTGATGAGCAGGGCAAATTCTGTTGGATGTTGTTGAAATAAAGACGTTCACTTGAAGTTTTTGCGTGAACAAATCGGGCTTGTGAATCAAGAACCTGTGCTTTTTGCCACAACCATACTCGAGAACATATTCTGTGGAAAACCAGATGCAACAATGGTCGAAGTTGGATCTGCTGCTTATGCTGCTAAGGCCCATAGCTTTCATAGTATACTATTTTTGTTCTCTTATTGTATACGCTTCATGTCGTTTTCTGCCATGAGTTTACATCTTATCTTTGCAATATATGTGTTCTTTCAGATCTTATGAATGTTAGATAAATATACGGAACATTCGTCACTAATGTGTATCCTTTTTTCTTTAATTTTGCCCAAGGTGATGCGTAGAGATAAATGAATATGTCATATCGAATCTTTGAAAGAGTTTGGTTTATGCTTATTGTTTTTTTGGATAACGTGTAATTAGAAAATTGTAAACGACTACTAAAAATTTCAACCTGATGGTGTCAGTTTAAGGCAAACAAATATCATAAAAACACAATCACATAAATCAATACGGGATAAAAATTGTGATTCTTATTATGTTTTGGCCTTTCTATGCACACCATATATCGAAACAGTGACTTCTTGGTTTGCCAAGTGAATTAATGAACAAGAGAAGTACTGTTATAAATGCACACGTTATGTATGTCTAGCTGATATTTAAGAAGCATTGATAACCGAAATGCAATCTCACTATCAAGAAGAAAGCACCTAACTATAAGTCCATCTGATATAAGATTAATGGGATGATCTTATAAATGGTTGGATGAATGGGTGGAAGCAAGCAGCTGGACTGAAGTCTCTTTTTACTTGCTCAAGAGATGATCGAAATGGATGGTTATAGGATCAATCCTGCTGGACTCAAGTCTCTTTCAGAAAGGATCGGTGGATGGAATGGATAGATGGGTTGACTGATTCCACATGCAACAATTTATGCTTCTAACTCCCAAGGGTTCATCCTCGCATGGACAGTAAGAAACAACACGCAAACTTAAATGTCTGATTCCACAAAACACTCAAGAACTCGCAAGAACATAAAAGAAGTTATTGCACACAACCTCTAATGAACAAAGTAACAAAGCCTAAGCTTTTTAGAGAAAATTCTCTTTCATTTTCTAAAAATTTTTATATCTTTTTACAATGAGAACAATAAGCTCTTATAGCTTTTACAAAGAATCTTTACAATATATTACATTTAATTTAAATTATTTACATTTAAACAAAATAAGAAAAATAAGCTAAATCAAATAATGGTCTTCTTGCCACCAATCTTGCTTTGGACTTGAATGAGAATCCTTTGACTTTGATAATTATGAAAAACATATTCTAATAATAATTCACATATTGAAGACCCTTGATTTACTGATTTTTGATATTGTATCATTCTCTCCCTCTTCAAATGGTTTTGTCCTCAAAACTGATTTTTTTTATAAACTTTTTAGCAAATATTACTTATAAAATAAATAAAACTTTTTCTCATTTATAATTTTTTAAAACAATAAAAATTGGAATAAACAAAAACATAAATAGAAACAGAGATTTTTTTTGTTTTTATTTAATGAAAGAAACAAACTTTAATTGAATTTTTTATATGGGTTTTATGTTTTTTTAATAAAAAAGCATAATTCAAAGAACAAAACCATAAAAATATTTTTTCTAATTTTTTTTTTCTAGTTTTATAAAATTTAAAGAACAAAAACAACCAAAACTTTTTTTGTTCTTTTTAATGAAATATTGCAAAGCATGAAACAAAAACAAAACAGAAAAAAAAAAAGATAGAGGATAGGAGCTTTTAGCTCTGATACCAGATGATATAAGATCAATGGGATGATCTTATAAATGGTTGGATGAATGGGTGGAAGCACGCAGCTGGACTGAAGTCTCTTTCTACTTGCTCAAGAGATGATCGAAGTTGATGGTTATGGGATCAATCCTGTTGGACTGATTCCACAGGCAACAATTTATGCTTCTAACTTCCAAGGGCTCATCCTCGCATGGACAGTAAGAAACAACACGAAAACTCAAATGTCTGATTCCACAAAACACTTAAGAACTCGCAAGAACATAAGAGAAGTGATTCCACACAATCTCTAATGAACAAAGTAACAAAGCCTAAGCTTTTTAGAGAAAATTCTTTTTTATTTTCCAAAACTTTCTATATCTTTTTACAATGAGAACAATGAGCTTTTGTAGCTTTTACAAAGAATCTTTACAATAAATTACATTTAATTTAAATTATTTACATTTATACAAAAGAGAAAAATAAGCTAATTCAAATAATGGTCTTCTTGACACCAATTTTGCTTTGGACTTGAATGAGAATTCTTTGACTTTGATAATTATGAAGAACAGATTCTAATAATACTTCACATATTGAATACCTTTGATTTACTGATTTTTGATATTGTATCACTAATTCACCTAAACCTTAGACACTCTTTGAAATACATTAGTAGCACGGTGACCTTGGCACACATGGTTTTAGATATGTCATTAGCTGAAAGGTATAGACTAGCTTTACTTACCTCAACCTACTTAGACATATGTTTTTGCAACTCATGTACCTCGGCCGGGCTAAGTGGGGCAAGAGTGAACTTACGATCTTTATGCGTGAATACATAGTGGTTGATACTTCCATTGTGGCTGGCGGCCCGGTCAAATTACCACGGCCTCCCAAGCAGTAAGTGTCCCGCTTGCATTGGTACCACGTCGCATACAACCTCGTCTAAGTACTTTCCCACGCTGAATGACACAATGACTTGCTCCGAGATTTTATGTTCGGTTTGATCATTTAGCCACCGTAGCTTGTATGGTCGCGGGTGTTTGATCTTCTCAAGACTTAACATGTCCACCATATACTTGCTAGCTACATTAGTACATGACCCACAGTCTATGATAAGGTTACATGCCTTTCCTTGGATTGTACATCTTGTGTGAAAGATGTTTTCTCTTTGCTCTTTCTCTTCGGGGTTAACTAGCACGCTAAGCACCCGCCTTGTAACTAGAAGGTCTCCTCTGTCAGTGATACAATCCTCAAAAGCTTAAGGAATGTGTCTTAGAACAGATTGCTTTAAGCTTTATAGAATGGATGAAAAGACTGGTGGTTTTGTAGCCTTGTCGATGCTTGATGACCTCAAACACCAAGGGTTAGACTCTTCTCAGCTCAAGGGCTAATCCTTACAAGAGATTAGGAGATTCTACACAAAATTCTATAAGGTTGAATCCTCAAAACACTTAAAGAAATCGCAGGAACAATTTGTAATGCAAAGAGACATTTTCTTTGAAAACAAAATAACTTCTTTTGATTATAACTTGGCTTCTGAATTGGCGTGGTTCTCCTCTAAATGCTCCAAAATATAAGGTAAGGTCGTACTTTCCTCATATAAGTCACCATATGTGTATGTAGGTCCAATTAGATGTCTTGGCGGTTTAGCTTGATTTTCTGATGTTCTGTCTTGAACCGGCTCGTCATTTGGTTGAGTAAACTGGTCCTCTTGATGGCTGGAACGGTGGCGTTTAGAGAATAGATCCACTTCTCCTTTGAAAGCAGCTACAAACTCGCATTTCTCCTCAGCTACAAGCCCTCCATTCCTCACGGCTACTAGCTTAGTGTCCACACCAATCTCCTTAGCTTTCTCATCTTTGAATTCTTGCTCTTTAAATCCTGCAAAACAACTCTTTGACAAAGACAAGTGCATCATATCTGTGGGATTTAATTCTATAAATTCTTGAATAGCAAGATACTACTCTTCCCTTTAGCTCTGTTTTGTAAAACTCTGACTTCTTTTTGTGGTAAAGGAGCAAGAATAAACTTACAATGGTTGAAAGAGAAGGAGTATTCATTGGTCCTCCCATTATGTGCAACATCTCTATCATACTGCCATGGCCTCCCAAGCAGTACATACCCAGCTTGCATTGGCGCCACATCACATAAAATCTGGTCTTTATACTGGCCAATGGAGAGAGGAACTTCTACTTGCTTGTTCACCTTCAACTCTTCTTTGTCATTAAGCCATTTAAGCTTGTATGGCCTTGGGTGAGGTTTAGCTTTAAGACCTAGCTTCTCTACTAAACAAACACTAGCAATATTAGCACAAGAACCACTGTCAATTATTAAATGACATACCATGTTCTGAATACTGCATCTGGAGTGAAAGAGATTGTCTCTTTGTTCTAAGTCCTCCAAAACTGGTTGAGAGTTTATAGCTCTTTGAATGACTAGCAGCTCTCCTTCTTCAGCATATATGGTGATTTCTTCTTCTGAGTTTTCAGACATCTCCTCATCTTGAGAATCATAACCACCATCTGGTCTAATAATCATGGTCCTCTTGTTTGGACATTCCCTTGAAACATGACCCCTGCCTTGACATTTAAAACAAATAATGTCATGATGTCTATTTGAGTTGCTAGACTTACCTTGCTCTTGGCGTGATTTATTGGTTTGAATCTTGATTCTATGGCAATGGCTTTGCCTTTGTCTACCATGGGTGTTGGCGTTGGTTGTTGCTGCTGTTGGGGTTGATTTTGTTGGTTCCAAGCATTGTTGTTTGAGCGGCTTCTAGTAGAGGTTTTCTTCTTGATTTGTTGCTCTCTTTGAATGGCCAAGTGGAGAAGTTATTGTAAGGAGTGGGAAGGCTGCATTTCCACCTTTCTTTGTATCCTCTCTTGTAAGCCATCCATGAATTGAGTCTTGAGGGACTCTTCTGTTTCTTCTAACTCCAGCCTACTTCTTAGAACATCAAATTCTTCAAAGTATTCTTCTACACTCTTGGTTCCCTGATACAAAGACCTAAATCTTTTTAGTAAATTTCTGTGATAATGAGGGGGAACATACCTCTTTTGTAGCTCAAATTTCATGTCTGCCCATCTGTTGATTTGAGGATATCTTAGTCTCCTCTTCTCAGCTGTTTCTCTGTCCCACCAAGCTAAGGCATGGTCAGTGAGACTTGCAATTGCTAGGGCCATCTTCTTTGGCTCATTGTAAGAGTAATACTCAAACAAATGTTCCATCCTTCTTTCCCACTCTAGGTAGGCGGCTGGATCAATCTTTCCTGCAAAAGTTGGAGCAGCAAGCTTGACTTCTGGTGGCAAGTTTCTATCCTCTTGGTATGGCCTGTTGTGCTCAGCATTCCTTCCATTTAAAATTTCTGGGGCAGCTTGTACAGGGTCTGGTGCTCGTGGTGGTACATCAGGGGGCTCCTCTACACGGTTTGCATCTTGTTGACCTCCAGGAATGTTTCTTCTTGGCAATAGATGTGGAGGGCGTGCTGGATTCTCCAAGCGATTTAACCTTTCAGCGGTGGCTTGGGTATTGGCATTGAGGTTGGCAAGATTTTCGTTGATGGCTGCGAATTGTGTTTGCATCATGGCCATCATTGCTTGCATTGGGTCTACTAGTGGTGGATCTTCCATTTAGTACCTTGCAAATAAGATTCAAGTACAAAAGGTCAAAGTTTGTTCAAGATAAATCACAAGAACACAAGAACAGTTTTCAGGCTGTTTTAGCAGTTGAATGAAAAATCAAAGATAAAATATCAAATGATTTGGAAAATTCAAGAAACAATTTTTGTTTGTTGTTTTTAAGGGATTAATTTAACAGAAACAAAAAGAAATTAATTTCTTTGAGTTTTGCTGGATTTTATAAAATTCGAACAAAATGAAGAACACAGAATTAAGCAGTTTTGACAAATTGAATTGAAAAATCAGAACAAATTATCAAACGATCCGAATAATTTTGGGAAAAAATATTTCTGTGTTTTTAAGAGATTAAAATAAACCGAAACAAAAAGCAAAAACAATTGTTATGGATTTTTGAATTTTATAAAATTCGCAGACGACAGATGAAAATTAAAACAGTTTTTGTGGGTTTTTAGTTTTATAAGAAAGGAAAGATGAACGAAAATAAAAATAAAAAAATTGAGAAGGGAACTGAAAACACCTGGATAAGGAGCTTTTATCTCTGATACCAAAGATACAATCCTCAAAAGCTTAAGGAATGTGCTCATAACAGATTGCTTTAAGCTTGATAGAATGGATGAAAAGACTGGTGGTTTTGTAGCCTTGTCGATGCTTGATGACCTCAAACACCAAGGGTTAGACTCTTCTCAGCTCAAGAGCTAATCCTTACAAGAGCTTAGGAGATTCTACACGGAATTCTATAAGGTTGAATCCTCAAAACACTTAAAAAAATCGCAGGAACAGTTTGTAATGCAAAGAGACACTTTCTTTGAAAACAAAATAACTTCTTTTGATTATAACTTGGCTTCTGAATTGGCGTGGTTCTCCTTTAAATGCTCCAAAATATAAGGTAAGGTCGTGCTTTCCTCATATATGTCGCCATATGTGTATGTAGGTCCAATTAGATGTCTTGGCGGTTTAGCTTGATATTCTGATGTTCTGTCTTGAACCGGCTCATCATTTGGTTGAGTAAATTGATCCTCTTGATGGCTGGAACGGTGGCGTTTAGAGAATAGATCCAAGTCTCCTTTGAAAGCAGCTACAAACTCGCATTTCACCTCAGCTACAAGCCCTCCATTCCTCACGGCTACTAGCTTAGTGTCTCCTTGGCTCCACTTCTTGATTGTTCTAAGTGCATTGGACTTGAGTCTTACATCAGTCAGGATACTGAATGTCATCCTCCTCACCATCCGAGTCCTCTAATAGCTCATCTTGTGATTCATACTCGCCGCTAGGGGTGAGAATCATCACACGGTTGTTGGGGCATTCCCTAGATATGTGTCCCCTGTCTTGACACTTAAAACACATTATGTCTCTAGATCTTTGATTAATACTAGGGAACTTACCTTGCTCAGTTCGGTTGAATTTAGGGGGCTCCGTGTTCTTGCTTTTGAAGCGAGAATCAATTTCTATGCCCTTTCCCTTATCTAAGGGCTTTGAGCTACTTTCTGCCCACAGTTGGCTAGGTTTGTTACGCTTGAAGTGGGGGCTCTTGCGTTTGATCTGCTGCTCCACTTGTACTGAGAGGTGTAGTAGCTCATGCATCCCTCCATATTGCATTCGCTCCACCTTTCTTGCAATCCTCTCTTGCAAACCGTCAAGGAACTGAGCCATTAGAGCTTCCTCGGACTCTTCTAGTTCTAAAGAGTTCATGAGCTTCTCAAATCTTCAAAGTAAGATAACAGGTTTTTTTATGCAGGCAGAGGTTATTATCAAAGCCCAAACCACAAGTTATGATGTAGTATAGTAGTAAGGGGTATCAATCCAACCTAGGAAGCAGGAAGAACACTAAGAATGCAAGGATGAAGCAAATCTAAGCAAACCGGAAAAATGATTGGTAAAATCGAACAAAACTAAATGCAACGACTAAATGAGATGCAAAATTATTTTAAAATCCCTAGAAGAGGATTAACTAACACTGAAAGAAAACAGAGCAACAAAAGAACAAATCTACTAAAAACTAAAAATCGAGCACTGAATCGAGTAAAACAGACCGATCTAACAACTTAAAGCAAAATGATTTCTAATGAACGAGATGCAAGCTAAAGATAACAGAGTGATGAACAGAGGTTTTAAAATGTTAAAAGAGGGTTTAGAGTCGAGGGTCATATTCAAGAGTGTCAACGGTTTAAGCTTTGGTTTGAAAACATATAGATCTACTCATTGACGAGCTTTCTCTAAGCCTTGAAAACAAAACAAGAACCATCCATGGCGTGTGGTATGATTCACTTCCTCAATCTCTTCTCCAAACCCATGGCGTTTGGTGGAAAAAGAGATCGAAGAGCAAGGAAAACAGATTTCAATATATGACCTAACTAATCCCCTCTACAACCATGGCGTTTGGGAGAAGAAAGATTAGTCTCTAGGATTTGGTTTTCTAGGATATCTGAATCCTGTCAAGGTAAGACAGCCCTGGAATCATAGAGATCTTTTCCAAGACTCTCTAAGCCTTAATACCCCAAGATCCTAGAAGAGAAGGTATGAAGAACAAAGAAATCATAATACTTAAACCTCTTAAACCCTTTGAATCACCTCAACCCCGAAAAACCAAAAAGTACTACTCGCTACACATGATTAAGATCGAATGAAAAGCAATAAACAACGAACTAAACATGATTAACGAAAGGTGATTAAGAAAAACTGCTTAATATTAAAAGATTCAAGTTCAAAAACTTAAGAAAAGCTTCCATGTTCAACAATGGCTAATCGCCTCAGATAAAAGCAGAAAAAATAAAAGAAAAGCGTATTCGTGAATGTGTAGCCGCCTCTTTCCCCATATAGCCAAACATCTCCAAATGGTCCCCTCACTAACTGCCAAAAGCGGTTAAGGCCGTAGAGATCGACCTTGAGATCGATCAGTGCACTCCATCGTCTTCAGGAATCGCTTTGCTCTGCTCGATCTTCAAGTCGATCTGGTTGGAGGCAAGCAATGAAGCCTAGCTTTGTCTACACAAGCATTCAAATCAACCAACTCCTTAACATTCATTAAGTGTAACCAATGGATCAAGTTTGTGCACATCAGGCGAAATCATTTGGTCAAAGGGATATGGCCATGAGATGAAAATGATCTCATTTTTAAGAGGGGTTTAAAAATTCAGTGGATCACTTAATTAAAGAATTCTATCTTTCGCAAAATGCTAAAGGTAAAGGCACACCTACGCATGCAAGTTAAAGCTCCCTTCTGCCCCCTTTTACCCACGATGATCCTAAAATCTTCTAAAACCCAAAGCTAACCTCTAAATCTACCCTTTTCCAAAGCGCTTGATCATCTTCATTCTTCACAATGGGGGAAACTCCTTTTTGCCTTGCCGTGTGGTTGACTTCTTCTTTTTGACTTTGCTCTTCATTGTTAAATGTTTGGCGCCGCTTTCATCACATTTGGTGGATAGCTTAGTCAGATTTTTCCTTTCGGTTGACCTCTTCTTAGCTTTGTTGTTGCTGGCGCCTTTCTTTTCCTTGACACTTAGAGCATTTTTATCTACTTTACTTAACAACAATTCACTTGTTCCCCCTTTGCTACTAATCCCACTCTTCTTTCTTCTTTTGAAAACATAAAAACAAGAAAATATTAAACCACTTCAAATGACCCTTTCCCCAAACTCCTAACCTAATACCAAGCTCAAAATGCAAGCTGGTGTCTACAAGGGAGCTTCTCCTTGCCAGCCCTATTCCTAACACTTTTTGCTAAGATAGGATTGAAAATGATGCAATGAAAGGCCTCACTACTCACGCAAAAGTGTTTAGGTCTGAATGAAGGTTTGGTTTAAGGCGTGGTTAACTGTCCCATTATGATGAGGATCAGCTACTTGGATTAACAAGAGTGGTAAGAAAAGGAAGAAGATAATCCAAGTATGTATATGGGTAAGCCATGCAATCGCTTTTAATGCACAAACAAGATAATTCAATGTCAAGATTAAGGTTCTAATAAGATGGAGTTGGCATCAAATCAAAGCGAGTTTCAACATAAGACTAGAGTATCAAATGCAAGTAATCAAGGTATGGTGCAGCCTTAACTTCAAACTCACCAGATGCAATCAAACAACAAAGAACCAAGGCATTGAAAACAATTCAAACATTGACAACTTAATAAGTGTTTATCATTTACTCCCTATGCAAATGCAGCAACCTAAATGATTTAAAAAAATTCTAGACTCAGTCCTAAAATATTCTACAATGCAAGTGCAACTACATGATTTTTTTTGAAAATTTTAAAAAATTTTATCATTTTTTTTGTTCTTTTCTATGCCTTATGATGCATTGCAAGACTCAAGGGATGATAACAGAAAATAAGAACATGTCAAACACACCACACACTCCCCCAAACTTGAATGACACTGTCTCGGTGGCAAACAAATTCAAAGGAGTTCAAAACACAAAGCAAAAAATCAAAGAAAACATGCGTGGTATATACAATGAGTGGTTGTTGGTACCTCGGAGCTAAGAAAGGCTGGAGCTTGAGGTTGCTCCAGACTTCTTGCTCTTCTTAGGGGTTTCGTGAGCTACTGCCTTGCCCTTATCCTTGCTAGCTCCTTCACGAATCGAGTGGCGTGCAGGTTGGTCTGTTGCTTGTGGCTCACGTAAAACGATCCCACCAGTCGATCTCCTTCTCTTCTCGGGTTGCTCAACCTCTTCGCTTAAAGGTGAACCAGGGGCGTTGCCTTTAAGCTTCTTGATCTTCTAAGCAAGCTTCTTGGTCATCTTGCTCTGCCACTTGTTCACCTTCCTTTGCATCTCCACAACAGAAGCAAGGAACTTCTCTGCCTTTGTCCTTGGCTTAAAGTCGAGCTTTGGAAGGACGAAGCTCTTGGGCATCTCAGCATCTGATGTAGGCGACTCCGAACGTGGGCGAGAGGCTAGTGTGGGAGCTGCTGTTCCTCCTAGAGGTGCAAAGCACTCCTCTACACTCGGCAAGAACTCGATGTTGCCAAGTCCTAGCAGCTCGGTTTCCTCCTTGTTCGGCAATATGCAAGCCCTCTTCTCGTTCTCACAGTCGATGAACAAGTAAGCATAGAAACCCTCGGCTGGCGTGCGTCCCAAGCTGTCCGTGTTCCTCATATAAATCTCGTCCATGTAGGCTCTCTCCGCGACAGGTACAAAGTCAGCAAGTGGCACTCCAGCTTGAACAAACATAGGCGTGAGGAAGCCTCCAATCAGTGCCGAGCTCGCCTTGCATCGCATCGCATATGCCTTGTACTTCATCAGGGAAGCAGCTAGGATGCAACCGTAGTTAACATCATCACCAAGCTCGTCCTCCATTGGCTTGTCGTTCTCCTTGGGATCACAAAGGAGGTGCTTAACACCTTGGAACAAGAAGCAAAGCTCGTTCTTGGTGACTGTGGGAGCCACGGACCGTCCTCTGAAGGTGTTGGCGATGAGCTTGAGCGTATATCTCAGCACAGGACTCCTCACTCTCTTGATCTTCGCCGTATTCGCCTTGTAGTCATCGTTGCTTATGAGATCCCACAAGTCGTTAGCTTGAGTGAAAGAAGGGAAATCAACTTGCTTGGCATTAGCTTTCAAACCGTAGGCTTGGCAGAGCTCAGCGATGGAGAGATGGTAGGCCTGTCTTCTGATCTTGAAGGTAATGTGGCCTTGGGAAGGAGTAGGAAGACTCGGGTTCTCATAAGTGAACTCCAAGGTGGCGAGGAAGTCTATGGTTGCCTCGGGATATGTTGGGTAATCCATTCTTGATAAGCACCGGAGCCCAATGTTCTTGAGAAGCTGGTCAAAGTCTCCCAAGATCCCCATCTTCGACAGCAAATGTCTACTCGCGAACTTGGTGGGATCGAACCTAAGCCTTTCTAGCCGTTTCTTGGCTTGCTTCTCCTCTTTGGTCCATCTGACCCTCTCTTGGACCACTTCTTGAGCTTCTCCCTCTTGTGCTGTCTCTTCTCTCGTTCTCTTGGGAGCCATGGTACCTGAAACACAACCCTCAAGCAAGAGAATGAGCAAAGGCGTCGAATTCTGAGAGAAAGATAAGGTAAAAGGAAAAACTTTTTAAGAATTACCCTAGATTTTTGGGGAATTTATAAAAATAATAGCTAGATAATAGAGAAGAAAATCTATAGATAGGATTAAATCTAGAAATTTTCCTAATATCTAGCTATTTTTAAAAATTTGTTAAACTCCCTAACAACTACCATCAACCAAGGCAAATAAAATGAAATTTTCTAAAAGTTTTCAGACAATAAACCAAAAATACCTTTGGAAAGATTGAAAGCAGATGTTGTTGGCCTTTAGGAAAAGAAAATTACACTCTCTCTTGCTTTAGAAAACTCGGAATACAAATGAGAGAGAGTGTGTGGTTCATGAAAATATAAAGGCCAACAAGAAATGAAAAACCATGGGCAAAACATAGTAGTTTCTGACAAAAGTGTGGTCAAGACACATCTTTCATGGTCAAAGATTCTTGCCTTGACCACAATTCAAATTTAAAAATAGGAGGGAAAGAAGGTAAGAGGGAAAGAAATCACATACCTCGGCACGAGATCGAGTCCATGTGGTCGATCTAGGACTCGATCTCATGCCCATGTTGGCTAGGATCGAAAGGTTTGATCGATCAAGGAGTCGATTCAGATTGCATCGAGTCTTAGATCGATTGTACCCTCTCGTTCCATGATTTTTGGTCACTTAGGCTATGCTCCTTGGATCGAGCCACATGATCAATTTGGGGGTCGTTTTGGCTTAGATCGAGTGGCAGATCGATCTATTCTCGAGGATCGAGTGAGGTCAGTCGATCTACAACTTGTTTGCATTTCAGGCTAAATGCATGGGTGGTTTATCTTCCCATGATCGACTGACTCACTCGGTTGTCTACTCGATCTCGTCTAGATCGACTGACTCCTCTCGATTCACTAGCTCGATCTAGTAAAGATCGAGCTAGGATAAGTCGATCTATCACTCGATCTCTAGCCTATACTTAGCCCTTCTCGCCTCTTTTGACTCCAAGATCATGGCTTATAATCCCTTATCCTTTCACCTACACCCTTAGACACTAAAAGCATAAAACTGAAATAGAAAGAAAGCAAAAATATGTACAAGATAGACATGGGAATGCCTCCCAAGTGCGCTTTCTTTAACGTCTTTCGCTAGACTTTACTTGGTTTAGGCCTGAGGTGGGCCTTGGAGAAGCATTGTGGTGTTCTCCTTGCTGCAATCACTCGCCAAGTAGGGTTTGACTCTGTGCCCATTAACCGTGAAAGCATTCCTGCTCTTGCCAACCAATGTAACCGCTCTATAGGGAAGAACCTCCCTCAAACGGTCCGCACCATCTAGATTTGAGCTTTCCAAGGAACAGCTTCAACCTCAAGTCGTAGAGTAGCACCAGGCTGCCTTCTCTTAACTCCTTATGAACCAGCTTCTTGTCATGAGCCGCCTTGGTCCTCTCTTTGTAGATCTTAGCACTTTCGTAAGCTTCTAACCATAGCTCATCAAGCTCATGTAGCTGAATCAACCGCTTCTCTTGAGCTGTCTTGAGGTTGTAGTTCAGCTGCTTCACTGGCCATAGTGCTCTATGCTCCAACTCAACAGGAAGATGACATGCCCGTATAGAAGAGTGAAGGGAGCAGTACCAATGGGTGTTTTGAAAGTGGCCCGGTAAGCCCACAAAGCATCATCGAGTTTGACCGCCCAATGTTTTCTAGTAGCCCCAACTGTCCTCTCTAGTATAGCCTTCATCTGCCTGTTAGACACCTCTACTTGCCCGCTAGTTTGAGGGTGATAAAGTGTTGCTACCTTGTGCTTCACGCCATACTTCCTTAAGAGACCTTCAAAGACCTTGTTGATGAAGTGGCTGCCCCCATCACTGATCACTACTTTTGGAACTCCAAACCGTGGGAAGATGATGGTCTTGAAGAGCTTGATCACCACTTTTGCATCGTTTGTTGGGGAAGCTATAGCCTTAACCCACTTAGACACATAATCAACCACCACTAAGATGAATTTGTTGCCGTAAGAAGATGGGAATGGACCCATAAAGTCTATCCCCATGCGTCAAAGACTTCAACTTCAAAGATTGGCACCTGAGGCATCTCATTCCTCTTCGTGATGTTTCCAGCTCTATGACATGCCTCACAGGCGTTAACAAATTCATGAGCATCTTTGAACAGCGATGGCCACCAAAATCCGGCTTGTAACACCTTTGTAGCTGTCTTGAAAGAAGCGAAATGACCACCATATGAAGAGCCGTGACAATGTAGAAGTATGTCCTTAGCTTCTTCCCTTGTTACACACCTTCTATACAAGCTGTCCACTCCTCTTTTGTACAAGTACGGCTCGTCCCAAAAATAATGAGAGATGTCTCTCATGAACTTCTTCTTGTTGTAGTGATCTAGATGAGAAGGCTCCTCTCCACAAGCTAAGTAGTTTACTATGTCAGCATACCAAGGCAAGTCTTCTTCCTTGAAACTCAAAACCTCTTCAAACTTGTCTTTAAGCCTTCCACATACAGCCGTAGTGATCATCATGAGCTGCTCCCCGGGAAGTGAATTATCTAATGGCAAAGCTTCATTGACTCTCATCCTTGAAAGGTGATCAGCAACACCATTCTCTATCCCCTTCTTGTCTTTTATCTCCATATCAAACTCTTGTAGAAGGACAATCCACCTTAAGAGTCTTGGCTTGGTGTCTTTCTTAGAATAGATGTACCTCAAATCTGCGTGATCCGTGTATACAACAACCTTAGAGCCCACCAAGTATGATCTGAACTTCTCAAAAGCAAACACAACGGCCAACAGCTCCTTCTCGGTTGTAGCATATCTGACTTGCGTGTCATCCAAGGTACGACTAGCGTAGTAAATAACATGCAATCTCTTGTCTTTCCTCTGTCCAAGAACAGCTCCCACGGCGTAGTCGCTCGCGTCACACATGATCTCGAACGGTAAGCTCCAATCTGGTGCTTGTACTGTAGGCGCGGAAACAAGAGCTTCTTTGATAGTCTTGAAAGCATGAAGACAACCCTCATCAAACACAAAGTCAGCTTCCTTGAATAACAGCCGCGTGAGGGGTCTTGCTATCTTGGAGAAATCTTTTATGAATCTCCTGTAGAAGCCCGCGTGACCTAAGAAGCTCCTCACTCCTTTTTACATTAACCGGCGGCTCAAGACTCATCATGACCTCAACCTTAGCTTTATCAACCTCTATTCCCTTCTCTGATATCTTGTGGCCGAGTACAATTCCTTCATTCACCATGAAGTGACACTTCTCCAAGTTGAGCACCAAGTTTGTCTCCTCACATCGCTTTAGTACCTTGCAAAGATTGGACAAACAAGCAGGAAAAGACGCACCATATACAGAGAAGTCATCCATAAACACTTCTACCATCTCTTCTATAAGATCAGAGAAGATCAACATCATGCACCGCTGGAATGTTATGGGTGCATTACACAACCCGAATGGCATCCTTCGATATGCAAAGGTGCCATAAGGGCATGTAAAGGTCGTCTTCTCTTGATCGTTTGGATGGATTGGTATTTGAAAGAAACCACTATAACCATCAAGAAAGCAATAATATGGATGATTAGCAAGTCTTTCAAGTATTTTATCAATAAAAGGAATAGGAAAATGGTCCTTTCTAGTAGCTGAATTAAGCTTCCTATAGTATATACACATTCAGTGACCAGTTATGGTTCTTGTAGGAATCAATTCATCCTTTTCATTCTTAATGACCGTGATCCCTCCCTTCTTAGGCACCACATGGACAGGAGAAACCCACGTGCTGTCACTGATAGGGTATATCACGTCAGCCTCTAACAATTTCAGGATCTCTTTCTTAACTACTTCTTTCAAATTCGGGTTTAAGCGCCTTTGATGTTCAATAGAAGAAGAGTTCTCATTATCTATGTGAATCCTATGAGTGCAAAGCATTGGAGAAAGGCCCTTGATGTCACTTAGAGAGTACCCAATGGCCTTCCTATACTTTCTCAGCTCATTGAGGAGCGAGTGCAACTCATCATCACTTAAGTTTTCATTCACAATCACGGGATAAGTTTCATTAAGCCCTAAGAAAGCATATCTTAGCCCTTTTGGGAGCTCTTTTAGGTCCACCTTTGGGGCAAGCAGCTCGCTCCAGTCCTCCTCATGGCTTGTGTTGACGTTCCCATCCTCAGTAGCCTCCTTAGAACCCGAGACATGAGCCTTAAGACTGCCTTCTTGAACTGTTGTCTCCTCCGAGACCGAGTCATCCTATCGATCTTGCACTCTTTCTGGTCCGGATAGAGTAACTTAACTCGATTCACCCACTCGATTTGATGTGGATCGAGCAGGAGATCGAGTCCCCGTCTCATTCTCTGAACTGATCGATTGGCTTCTCTCGATCTTCCCATCGATTGTTTTGCTGGATCGACAAGTCTCCTCTATCTTCTTATCGATCTTGATTTTGGATCGAATGAGCTCGTCGGTTTCTTGATCGATCTCTAGGCATCCGCCTTCATCTTCCTTCACAACCTTTCTAGAGTCAAGGAGATTAACATACTCTTGGGTCTTCTCATTCAAGAAACCATATTCTCCTCTCTCCTTAGTCAGAGCCAGCTTCAAGTGATCCTCTTGCGCCAACTCTTCAAGCAATTCATCAGCCAAAGCATCCAACGTTTCTATGTAGAATGCTTGTCCTTCAATGGTTGGCTTTTTCAGGACCTCATTGATATCAAAATCCAGCTTGATGTCTTTGCCAAGATGCAGAGCTATCTTCCCATTCTTTACATAAATGATTGCTCCAACGGTTGCAAGGAATGATCTTCCAAGTGTAAGCGGATCCTTAGGCTCTTCATCCATCTCAAAAACAACAAAGTCGGTTGGTACATTGACATCGCTTATTCTCACTGGAAGATCTTCTAGCATACCCACTGGAAGTCTTATGCTTCTGTCAGCTAACACAGGGAAGATCCTACACTCCTTGAACCGTGTGAAACCTAGCTTCTTTGCAATAAAATGGGGCATGAGATTGATACCTGCTCCCAGATCACATAAACAGCTCTTAAACTTCATTGGACCCAAGGCACAAGGAATGGTGAATGATCCTGGATCTCCTAGCTTCTTAGGGACAATCTCTTTGTGAATAATACCATTACACTCTTCACTAAGCACCAAAACTTCTTTACTCTCCTTGTTCTTCTTTGTAAGGGTGTCTTTGAAAAATTTAGCACACTTCGACATCATAGCTAGACAATCCACAAGAGACAACTTGATCTCTACATCCCTTAGATGCTTCTCAAATAAGAGTCTATGCTTCTCTATCAGCTGTTTCTTGAAGCGGCCAGGAAAAGGAAGCTTTGGTGCATAATCATCCTTCTCCTTAGTAGCTTGCTCCACTTTCTTCTCTACAACTACTTCTTTGTCATTCCTTGGCCTCTCAATCCACTGACACACGCCTACAAGCTAGTAACCGTGTATGGTGATGGGATTGGGCCGCTGGTTGTTCAACTCTTTCGGCTTGCAATCAATGGATGGGCTATGGAAGGAAGTGGATCGAGATGGAGACCAAACAAAGAGTTGTACCACTCTATTTGCAAGATCTAAAGTATGAGATGAATAGAAAGATGGATTGAAAGTCGCCACAAGGCTTTATGGAGCTAAACCTTGATAAGACAAAGAACTCTCAAGCAATGAATCACACAAAGCTTTAGTGAACAAGAGATTGGTACTTAGCCAAGAAGTTCGTTCTTTATTGATATGTTAAAAATGATACACGGCTGTGAGGGGACTTTATAAACAGTCCGAACAGCTTTGCCCTTCTAGGGGACTTGAAACAGATTACAAAACCCTTAGGTTAAACTACTTGGCTAACAATGCCTTAAAACGAAAATGCAAATAAAATGTGGCCAACATGCCTTATACTAAAGTTTAAATTAAATAAAACTTAAACCAAGAAACAATACAGAAAAGGTTTGATTAGTAGAACTAAACCATATGGAAATTAAGTTTCAGATCATACCTTGGTTTAGCTCAAAGTGATGCGTTTTACTTAGACGACGTGATGGTGAATAAGGAAACTCCTTTGTTGGCATGAATCAATGGCCAGTCACGTGTATAACCTATGCTGCTGATATGCGGACCGCTGTTGATGCTTAAACCGTCTTCTTGCCCTTTGGGAATGCCTTCCTCGTCTAGACAGGCCTTAACCATAGCTGCTTCTTTGGCGATGCTCAGCTGACTAAGTTGAGTAGTGACATCTTCTAAGTGTTGAGAAGTGATGAGCGTCTCTACTGCTCTGTTCAAGTCATCAGCTAAGTCTTTAGTCCCTGATCTTGTCCTTGGAGCTTGTCTCATGGTAGGAACATCAACTTCAGCCTCTAAGTTTCTATCATCCTCTCCCCCTTGGAAAGGTTCTGTCCTCAGAACTGATTCACCTACATCAAACGGTAGCAAGTCAGATACATTGAAAGTATTAGAGATGTTAAACTCACCTGGAAGTTCAATCTGATATGCATTGTCATTGATCTTCTTGAGGACTTTGAACGGGCCATCTCCTCTTGGTAACAGCTTAGACTTCCTCTGAACTGGAAACCTCTCGGTTCTCATGTGCAGCCAAACCCAATCGCTAGGCTCAAAGGTAACTTCTCGGCGTCCCTTGTCAGTATTCTTCTTGTAATGCTCGTTCCTCTTCTCTATGTTCTCCTTAACCTTCTTGAACATAGTCTTCATCAGCTCGGCTTTACTAACTCCATCTTGACTCACTTGTTGCACCGGCGGTAAAGGAGTAAGATCTAAAGGAGCAATGGGCCTAAAACCATAGACAATCTCAAAGGGTGAAAGCTTAGTAGCCGAGTGGGGTACTCTATTGTAAGCAAACTAAATGAAAGGTAAACAGTCTAGCCAATTCTTTAAATTTTTACCAACCGTAGCCCTTAAGAGGGTGGAGAGTGTACGGTTGACTGCTTCAGTCTGCCAATCGGTTTGTGGGTGACAAGTTGTTGAGAACAGAAGCTTAGTCCCAAGCTTTCTCCAAACGGTTCTCCAGAAATGGCTCAAGAACTTGGTGTCTCGGTCAGAAACAATGGTTCTTGGAAGTCCATGAATCCTCACCACCTCTTTAAAGAACAAATCAGCAATCTGAGTAGCATCATTAGTCTTGGCACATGGGATGAAATGCGCCATTTTAGAGAAACGATCCACCACTACAAAGTTTGAATCCTTGTTTCTGATCTTGGGTAAGCCTAAAACAAAATCCATAGAAATGTCTACCCATGGTAGGTCAGGTATAGGTAAAGGAATGTATAAGCCGTGGGGATGCAACCTGGATTTTGCTTTCAAGCAAGTGATGCACTTGGAGCAGAGCCTCTCGACGTCACGTCTAAGATGAGGCCAAAAGAAATGCTCCTTGACGATGCTAAGTGTTTTGTCCATCCCAAAATGTCCCATGAGGCCTCCACCGTGTGCCTCCCTTATGATGAGTTCCCTAACCGAGCTTTGAGGTAAGCATAGCCGGCGGTCCTTGAACAGAAAGTCATCATGCCTGTGAAAAGAACCAAACACTCCTCGGCTACATTGGTTATAAAGCTCTTTGAAGTCAGGATCCTCTCCGTAGAGTTGCGTGAGATGCTCAAACCCCATGATCTTAGCCTCCATGGTTGAGATGAGGGCATGTCGTCTTGATAAAGCATCCGCTACAACATTCTCCTTTCCCTTCTTGTATTTGATTACATAGGGAAATGTC
Source organism: Thlaspi arvense (assembly GCA_911865555.2). NCBI lineage: Eukaryota > Viridiplantae > Streptophyta > Magnoliopsida > Brassicales > Brassicaceae > Thlaspi > Thlaspi arvense. The sequence goes on from OU466860.2 coordinate 23,616,215, forward strand.
TCTACGAACTCAAGCCATCTAGCATGCCTCTTTTTCAAAGTAGTTTGGCCTCTCAAGTACTTGAGGGTCTCGTGATCTGTATGAATAACAAACTCTTTAGATAATAGGTAATGCTGCCAAGTTTCAAGAGATCTTACTAGAGCATATAGTTCTTTGTCATAGGTAGGGTAGTTAAGGGTGGCTCCATTGAGTTTTTCACTGAAGAAAGCCACGGGTCTCCCTCCTTGAGTAAGAACAGCTCCTATTCCTGTCCCTGAAGCATCACATTCAACTTCAAACATTTGGTTAAAGTTAGGTAATGCCAAAACAGGCGCATGTGTAAGGCTATCCTTAAGCCTTTGAAACGCTAGCTCCTGTGCCTCTCCCCATGAGAATGCTACATTCTTCTTGATCACCGAGGTTAAGGGGGCGGCAATGGTGCTGAAATCCTTCACGAATCTCCTATAGAAGCTGGCTAATCCGTGGAAGCTCCGGACATGACCGATGGTGGAGGGGGTTGGCCACTCCTGAATCGCCTTGATCTTCTCCTCATCCACTTTGAGCCCCTGTGAACTTACTACAAAGCCTAAAAACACTAACTGATCAGTGCAAAAGGTACATTTCTTTAAGTTTGCATATAGGCCTTCTAACCTTAACGTTTCTAGCACCTGCTCAATGTGTTTAAGATGATCATCTAAGCTAGAGCTATAGATCAGAATGTCATCAAAATACACAACTACTGACTTACAGATGTATGCTCGCAGTACATGGTTCATGAGTCTCATGAATGTGCTCGGTGCATTGGTGAGACCGAAGGGCATGACCAGCCATTCATATAAACCTCTCTTGAATGCTGTCTTCCACTCGTCACCCTCTTTCATTCTGACTTGGTGGTAGCCACTCTTGAGATCAACCTTTGAAAATATTGTAGCTCCACTCAACTCATCTAACATATCATCTAGCCGGGGAATGGGGTGCCTATACTTGATGGTGATATTGTTTATAGCTCGGCAGTCTACACACATCCTCCATGATCTGTCCTTCTTTGGCACTAACAAGACCGGTACAGCGCAAGGACATAAGCTTTCTCGGATGTATCCTTTGGACATAAGCTCCTGAACTTGTGTATCTCCTCAGGGAAGACATCTTTGAACTTCTCCAAAAGCTCATTCATCTCGGCGGGTAAAACAGTCTCCACTTGACCTGAAAACAACCCCTCTCTAAAGATCATGAGTAACACCTGCGTTTTGGATTCTAAAGCCTTTAAAACATTACTAGGAGTAACATAAAGGCTAGTTTTACTTACCTTAGCTCCTCTGTCCATAGCCTTTTGGAGATTAAAGACTTCTTGGGGTGTCAGTGGAGAAAGGTTATGCTTCTTCTTGTTGTGAGAGAAGCTGTAAAAGTTGGTACGGCCATTGTGTATCGTTTCCTTGTCAAACTGCCATGGTCTACCAAGTAGAATGTGGCCTGCTTGCATGGGAACTACGTCACATAGGACCTGATCTTCATACTTGCTAATGCTGAATGGTACTAACACTTGCTCTCCTATCTTTAGCTCGGTCTCGTCATTCAACCATTTGAGTCTGTATGGCCTCAGGTGCTTTGTCTTCTTGAGGCCTAGCTTATCTACAAGATACTTACTAGCCATGTTAGTACACGAACCACCATCTATGATGAGGCTACATACCTTGGTGTTCACGGTACAGCGTGTATGGAAGATGTTCTCTCTTTGAATGGTTTATGGATCAAACATGGTGCTGAGAACTCTCCGGGTCACTAGTAGCTCTCCCTCGTCAGGAAAATCAGTCACTTCTTCCTCTGAATCATCAAACTTGGCCTCGGCTTCATGTTGGGATTCATACTCGCCATCTTCTTTGAGTAACATCACCCGTTGATTTGGACATTCTCTAGCGTAATGGCCTCTTCCTTGGCACTTGAAGCATGTAACATCTCTAGCTCGCTGGTTTTGGGGCTTGCTTGACCCGTCAGTAGCTGCCTTAGACGTCTCTACAACCGGCTTCTTGTACTTGGAAGCTGCTTCCGGTGCTTTGCCTTTATCAAAGGCTCTCGGCTGTGAAATCCAAGCGGGCTTAGCTCTAGTAGAAGAGGCTGACTTCCTCTTGACGTGCTGCTCGGCTTGTACAGCTAAGGGTAGGAGCTCATCAAGGTCTCGGTAGGTAGTCCTCTCCACCTTTCTTGCGATCCGATCGTGTAACCCATCAATGAACTGCGCCATGAGGGTTTCTTCGGTCTCATTGGTCTCCAAGCGATTTTTGAGTAGCTCAAACTCCTCAAAGTACTCCTCAACGGACCTAGTGCCCTGTGTGAGCTTTCTGAACTTCTTCTGTAGATCACGGTGGTAGTAGGAAGGAACATATCTGTTCCTCAAGTGGTATCGCATCTCCGACCAAGTGGTGATCTGATCGTGTCTATGTCTCCTCCTCTCCGAAACTTCTCTGTCCCACCAGGAAAGAGCATTCTCGGTGAGCTGTGCAGCTGCTAGGGAGACCTTCTTGGCGTCATGGTACTGGTAGTAGTCGAAGATATACTCCATTCTTCTCTCCCAATCCACATATGCCTCGGGGTTGACTCTTCCGGCGAAGGTGGGTGCTGTAAGCTTGATATCCTTTCCTCCAAGCCACGGTTGATCATCTTCTCGGTCTCTCCCTCTTCTAGGACGATCATGGTACCTCCTTTGCCTCGGGTTAGGATTGTCTTCCTCCAAACTCGGCATGTCATCGTCAGTTTCACTTCCCCCTTGTGGTACGGGAGTCCTCTCTCGGTTTCTAGGGCCATTGGGAGCTTTGGCGGGTGGTGGTGGTGGCAGTCGCTGCTCCAGTTGATTCATCCTAGCACTGATGCCTTGAATGGACTCAAGCATCTGCCTCATAACATCATCTTGATCTGCTTCCCCCATAGTATTCCTACAAAACTCTCAAGATCAAGTGTTGAATGGGTTCTTAAGGTATATAACTAAACACGCCAAAAATAGCTTATAAACTATAGTTGTGATATTCAGCTGTATTAAACCGTTCCACACAAGTAATAAAGCCACACGGTATGAATATGCAAGCAAGATATCGTTAAAACACAATAGGCAAGCAATACTCGATATAGGACTATTAAGGAAAGTATTCTTTAAAGCCGAATATGCAACTTTTAAGAGCTGAATAATTTTTTTATGATTTTTTTTTTTGTAAAAATGAATCAAACACGAAAAAATGCAATAATGAAAACTTCTTTTGGGGTTTTATAGTTTTTTAAAATGGAATCAAAGAGTGAAAACAATGAAAACTTTTTATGTTGTTTTTTTTTTTTTGAAAAAGATGAATGAAACTAATGAATCAAACGAAAACTAGGAAGGAAAAGATGCAAAGAGGGATAGAGTACACCTGTTTATGGAGCCTTTCGGCTCTGATACCAGATGACACATGCCTACAAGCTAGTAACCGTGTATGGTGATGGGATTGGGCCGCTGGTTGTTCAACTCTTTCGGCTTGCAATCAATGGATGGGCTATGGAAGGAAGTGGATCGAGATGGAGACCAAACAAAGAGTTGTACCACTCTATTTGCAAGATCTAAACTATGAGATGAATAGAAAGATGGATTGAAAGTCGCCACAAGGCTTTATGGAGCTAAACCTTGATAAGACAAAGAACTCTCAAGCAATGAATCACACAAAGCTTTAGAGAACAAGAGATTGGTACTTCGCCAAGAAGTTCGTTCTTTATTGATATGTTAAAAATGATACACGGCTGTGAGGGGACTTTATAAACAGTCTGAACAGCTTTGCTCTTCTAGGGGACTTGAAACAGATTACAAAACCCTTAGGTTAAACTACTTGGTTAACAATGCCTTAAAACGAAAATGCAAATAAAATGTGGCCAACATGCCTTATACTAAAGTTTAAATGAAATAAAACTTAAACCAAGAAACAAAACAGAAAAGGTTTGATTAGTAGAACTAAACCATATGGAAATTAAGGTTCGGATCATACCTTGGTTTAGCCAAAGTGATGCGTTTTACTTAGACGACGTGATGGTGAATAAGGAAACTCCTTTGTTGGCATGAATCAATGGCCAGTCACGTGTATAACCTATGCTGCTGATATGCTGACCGTTGTTGATGCTTAAACCGTCTTCTTGCCCTTTGGGAATGCCTTCCTCGTCTAGACAGGCCTTAACCATAGCTGCTTCTTTGGCGATGCTCAGCTGACTAAATTGTGTAGTGGCATCTTCTAAGTGTTGTGAAGTGATGAGCGTCTCTACTGCTCTGTTGAAGTCATCAGCTAAGTCTTTAGTCCCTGATCTTGTCCTTGGAGCTTGTCTCATGGTAGGAACATCAACTTCAGCCTCTAAGTTTGTATCATCCACACATTATCAAAGGTGATTTCTTCGACAGCTGAAAGCTTACCCTCCCCTTCTTGAATCACATTGTCCTCATTGGTCTTAGGAGCAACTCGCGGTGGAAGTTCTTTGCCACTCTTCAATGTAATGGCGTCGGCATATTCCTTGGGATTCTGCTCACACTTGCCCGGTAAGCTGCTCTGACCGCTTGTAGTAGCCTTTCCCTTCTCTAACTGCTTGATCTTGTTGTTCAGGTTTGTTATATGTGTTGAGACGTCAGTAAGAGAGGAGTCAAGGCGGTTGTTCATCTCGACAAACTTCTGATTAGTTGAAGCTTGGCCTTGAAGCAACTGTTGGAACATTGCTTGTATCGGATCTTGAGGTTGGGGTTGCATTTGTTGTTGTTGTGGAACAAAGCCGGGAGGAAACATAGGAGTGTAGCCTTTGTTGCCTTGCTGTTGCTGCTGACCCTGAAAGTTCCCTTGCCTCTGCCCTTGAAAGCCACTATTCGGTTGAAAACCCTTGTTATAAGGAACAAACGGCTTTGCTTGCTGAGGGGGGTACACCTGATCTTTAGGGTTCTCAACGTTTGTACTCCTGTAAGAGAGATTGTTGTTGGCTTGGTACCCTTGTGAATAACCTTGAGGCTTGTTGTAGTTCTGACCAGCAATCCAGTTAGCTTCTTCTTGACTTAAGTCTAACTCCTCCAAGACTTATTCGGCTTCACCCACAAAGTGTACATGCTTCTGGTTTGCAAGCACCAACTTGTCTATCTTCTCATGCAGCGACTTGAGCTCTTGCTTGTGAGACTCTAGCTCGGAACCTCGTGGTGCACGGTCATAGTCTTCAGCGTAGTTGCCGTCACTCAAAGCCAAGTTCTTGATTAACTCCATACCCTCTTCTTCTTGACCAAGAAAATTGCCCTTACTAGCCGTGTCAAGTAGCATAAGGATCTTGGGCAATGCTCCACGGTATATTGTGCTTAAGAGAGTCTCTTCACTGAAGCCATGGTGAGGACACTGAATAGTATAGTCTTTAAAACTCTGCATAGCTTCATTGAATGTCTCGTTTTGCCTTTAAGTGAATCCGATTATCTCACTTTGCAGCCTTGCTGTTCTTGTGCTCGAGAATAAATTTGAGAGGAATGCCTTCTTACACTCAGCCCAAGTGGTAATGGTGCCTTGTGGAAGGGTCTTCTCCCAATGCCGAGCCTTATCTCCGAGAGAAAATGGGAAGAGCCGTAGCTTGAAAGCATCTTTTGAGATCCCATTGATCTTTATCATCCCACAAACTTGCTCAAAATTGTCAAGACGCTCCAAGGGGTCTTCATAGCCAGCCCATGGGATTTGCTATTCTGAACCATAAAGATGAATCCTGGCTTTATCTCGAAGTTGTTGTTCTGTACTGGTGGAGGAGTGATCCCAAAGCGATTGTGATGCGTATTAGGAGCATCTCCAGCACCAATGATCCGTGGGGGTCTAGCTGCGTGGTAGGGGTTTCCATTGCCCTTTCCTACAGCGCTGTGAGCTGGTGGAGGTCCCTCAGGATGTTCTTGCTCAGCCATTGTTGCAAAATCTACTGAACCAGCTTGAACAATCTTCTCAAAGGCTCTAGCTTGCTCTCTCACTCTTCTTGATCTTGTGTGGCCAAGTTGATGAATATTGTCCAGGGGTGTAAGTAAGTTGTTGTCACCACTAGAATGCAGATTCATGTACCTGAAAGACACATGTTTGAAGTCAGAGAGATTAGTAACCAAAATGGAAACAAAGGCTTAGTCTTTTTCTAAACCCCAAATTTTAATGCTTCCTAGCAATCCTAAGATGGCAACGGCGCCATTTGATACAGGTTTTTTTATGCAAGGAGAGGTTATTATCAAAGCCCAAACCACAAGTTATGATGTAGTATAGTAGTAAGGGATATCAATCCAACCTAGGAAGCAGGAAGAACACTAAGAATGCAAGGATGAAGCAAATCTAAGCAAACCGGAAAAATGATTGGTAAAATCGAACAAAACTAAATGCAACGACTAAATGAGATGCAAAACTATTTTAAACTCCCTGGAAGAGGGTTAACTAACAGTGAAAGAAAACAGAGCAACAAAAGAACAAATCTACTATAAACTAAAAATCGAGCACTGAATCGAGTAAAACAGACCGATCTAACAACTTAAAACAAAATGACTTCGAATGAACATGATGCAAGCTAAAGATAACAGAGTGATGAACAGAGGTTTTAAAATGCTAAAAGAGGGTTTAGGGTTGAGGGTCATATTCAAGAGTGTCAAAGGTTTAAGCTTTGGTTTGAAAACATATAGATCTACTCATTTGTGAGCTTTCTCTAAGCCTTGAAAACAAAACAAGAATCATCCATGGCGTGTGGTATGATTCACTTCCTTAATCTCTTCTCCAAACCCATGGCGTTTGGTGGAAAAAGAGATCGAAGAGCAAGAAAAACAGATTTCAATATATGACCTAACTAATCCCCTCTACAACCATGGCGTTTGGGAGAAGAAAGATTAGTCTCTAGGATCTGGTTTTCTAGGATATCTGAATCCTGTCAAGGTAAGACAGCCCTGGAATCATAGAGATCTTTTCCAAGACTCTCTAAGCCTTATGACCCCAAGATCCTAGAAGAGAAGGTATGAAGAACAAAAAAAACACAAAACTTAAACCTCTTAAACCCTTTGAATCACCTCAACCCCGAAAACCCTAAAAGTACTACTCGCTACACATGATTAAGATCGAATGAAAAGCAATAAACAAAGAACTAAACATGATTAACGAAAGGTGATTAAGAAAAACTGCTTAATATTTAAAGATTCAAGATCAAAAACTTAAGAAAAGCTTCCATGTTCAACAATGGTTAATCGCCTAAGATAAGAGCAGAAAAGATAAAAGAAAAGCGTATTCGTGAAAGTGTAGACACCTCTTTCCCCATATAGTCAAACATCTCCAAATGGTCCCCTAACTAGCTGCTAAAAGCGGTTAAGGCCGTAGAGATCGACCTTGAGATCAATCAGTGCGCTCGATCGTCTTCAGGAATCGCCTTGCTCTGCTCGATCTTCAAGTCGATCTGGTTGGATGGATCGAGTATCTTCGTCGATCTTCTTCTTGATCTTTAGATGATCGGGTCTTGGTCTCGATCTAGCTCTCGTTCTGCATGGCGTCATTTACGTCCGTACTCCAGATCGATCACCTCTCTCGATCTTGGTCTCGATCCTTCCCCTTGCATCGACTCGGGTCACTCAATTTCTGGTCGATCTCGTCTAGATCGACCTACCTTGCTCGATCCGCTACTCGATCTCGGGTCCTTTGCATGCATGGCTGAGTTCTCCAAGTATAAACAAGCTTAGTCTCGATCCTCCTCACGTCCACATAGCCTCCACAACTCCAGAGTGCTCCAAACAACCTGATAATAATGCAAAAGTGCAAGAAATATGCAAAATGTGAATGCAAAGGGACCTAGGACCTAAAATGCAACAAATGGAACAAACTAGCCTATAATGCAAGATGAATGCATGAAAAAACTATCCTAAATGTATGCAAAATAGGCAGAATATATGGTAATATCAAAGTACTCGTCCACGCTCCTTGCTCCCTGAGATAACTTACGAAAACGTTTTTGTAAGTCCCTATGATAATGCTTAGAACGTACCTCTGGCATAGCAAGAACTTCATGTCGCTCCATGTAGAGACTTGGCCAAAACGTTGCCTTCTCCTCTCGGCTACCGTTCTGTCCCACCATGCAAGTGCATTCTCCGTGAAGTTGACAGCTGCTACGGCCACCTTCTTACGCTCAGCGTATCCATAACACTCGAATATGTGGTCCACACGCCTCTCCCAATCCAAGTATAGCTCAGGATTAAACTTTCCTGTTAAGGTAGGAGGTGTTAGTTTGATATCATGATTGGTATCTCTATCATTTACCTCACGGTTTGGATTTCTTTGTAGATGGTCTAGTCTCCTTTGTCCCCGCCTTATGATGGGATCAAAGTTATCATCATCCGTGTCTTGTAACTCATCTCCCGGGTCTATTGGTAGTATGGGGCTCCTCGTACAGCCGCTCTCCTCGGTGGAGTTTCAATCTGTTCAAGACGAGCTCCAAACTCTTGGCGAATGGTACCCATCTGTTGGGTCATACGTCTCATGTCCTACCTCATGGCTGCTAACTTAAGCGAGGTCAGCTGGTGCACCGTTTGCTCCCTCAGTCATGTTTGTTAAAGAGGTTTAACCTTGCAACACTTAACAAACTTGTCACGGTACCAACGAAATAATAACTAACAAAAGTTACTAACTAGTCTAATAATCAAACAAGCTGATCAAAGATAGAACTAGCAATGCAAAAGCACAAGAGAAAACTTTTTTTTTTTTTTTTAAATAAATTTTGGGAAAGCAACTAACAACTTAAACGATGGAAGTGAAGCAAGCAAGGCGGATCTATTCTTTTTGGGGTTTTTCTTTTAATAAATCTTAAAACACAAAACTAAACAAGACAAGCAAGCGATTTTTATGGGATTTTCAATAAAAGATGAACAAAGAAACCAAACAACAATAAAAAAAAGTGCAATTAGTAGCAGATCTATGAAAGTAAAGGGATAGAAAACCGACGATAGAATCTTCGGCTCTGATACCAGATGATGTTATACTCGGGAGAGAGTGTTACACGGTTCAAAGTGGGTGGTTTGATGGGATCTACACACTGGCTATGACGCTCTCTTGTGTTAACCGATGGGTGAAAATGATAAAACAAGGTGTGGGGAACACTCCTTGAGCCGAGATGGGGTATGTCAAGTTAGCATTGACGCTCTCTCTTCAGGGATCGGTTGGATGATAAAACGAAGTGGATTGATGGCAGCACAGAGAGGATGGATAGCTCTCTTGATACAATATGGAAAAATACTAAATCAAATATCTTCATTATGTGGATTTATTATATGAATCTGGCCTTCATCATTTCGCAAAATCAGAGGATTCTCATTTAAGTCTAAAGAGAAATTGATGCCAAAGAGACCTTAGTCCAGCAGGATTGATCCCGCAACCATCCACTTCGATCATCTCTTGAGCAAGTAGAAAGAGACTTCAGTCCAGCTGTTTGCTTCCACCCATTCACCCAACCATTTATAAGATCATCCCATTGATCTTATATCATCTCTGATACAGCAAATACTTACTCTTGCACGAATCACACGAACAAGAACAAAGCAAGAAAAAGGCAAAGCGGCGGCTATTGCTTTTGAAGAAAGTTCAGTCTTTATTGATAATCAAGGGTAACCAAAAATACAACGCTGCATGGGAGCTTTATAAAAAGCTCGCCAACTAGCCCTAAGGCCGAAAATAAAAGCAAAACGACATAACAAAGAAATACAGAAGAACAAAACGCACAAAGGCAAAAATACATGAAAATGGAAAGTTCACTCAAGTAAAAAGAAATAAAAAGCTAAACTAAGCCGACTCTCTTGTGTCTCGAACTGGTGATTCCTTGGAGTGCTGTGATGCTTAAGAACCATTGAGGGAAGCCTCAGTACCTGCACAAATTGTATAAATTGAGAATACCTGGTTTTGGTGCGCTTGATGCTTGTGTGGTACGTTGGTGAATGTTGCTCGTTCTGATGCTGATGGGGCGAGTTTCTCGACGTTCTCTTTGTACAGATGCGTGTAGAGGCCGAGCTGGTACGTATCTTCATAAATTCCTCCACGATCAAGGCTTGATTCATCTTCTTTCTCCAATGGTGCTCCATCGGCTTCTATACTTGTACTTGGTGTAACTCACGGCTCCGGTACAGCATTGAGGGGGATTATTGATGTTCTGATCACCATTACCTGTCAAATAAAATGTCATACCTTGTTTCATACTGGTACGGTCATCTTTGAGGCTCATCTTGGCAAAGTCTTCGGTAATGTCTAGTTTGGGTGTAATTGGGTTTGGTTGGGGACTAAGTATGTTCTCCACGTTCATGTTGGTCAGGAGTGCTTGTATGGCTTCGTCAAACCCTTCTCTCAACCTCCTTGTCTTGGAACGCATCATGGTTGAGCCATGTACTGATGGTAAGGTGGTCTGTTCCAGCCCCTCTCGTCCCAGTACGAACTGCTGGTCGCTGCTACCGTCACTCTCTCGACCCGGTACGATCAACTGGTCCATGTCCTCATCAGATCCCAAATGAAGATCTGAAACTGGTCTACTGACCAAAAATAGGGAAAACAGACTTCTGATGAATCACACAAAGAAAATGGAGTAAATAGGTTTGAAATAGTCATCTGAGACTCATAATAGTACAATGAGAAGCCTCTATTACTTGTATCTCATTCCGAAGATGAGATCCCAAATGAAGATCCGAAACGGACTTCTAATGAATCACAAAAAGAAAATGTAGTAAATAGGCTTGAAATAGTCAACTGGGACTCATAATAGTACAATGAGAAGCCTCTACTACATGTATCTCATTCCAAAGAAGAGATCCCAAATGAAGATCCGAAACTGGTCTACTGGCCAAAAATGGGGAAAACGGACTTCTAATGAATCACACAAAGAAAATAGAGTAAATAGGCTTGAAATAGTCATGTGGGGCTCATACTACTACAGTGAGAAGCCTCTATTAATTGTATCTAACTCCGAAGAAGAGATCCCAAATGAAGATCTGAAACTGGTCTACTAGCGATAAATGGGGAAAACGAACTTCTGATGAATCACACAAAAGAAAATGGAGTAAATAGGCTTGAAATAGTCATCTGGGACTCATAATACTACATTGAGAAGTGATACAATATGGAAAAATACTAAATCAAATATCTTCATTGTGTGGATTTATTATATGAATCTGGCCTTCATCATTTCACAAAATCAGAGGATTCTCATTTAAGTCTAAAGAGAAATTGGTGCCAAGAAGACTTTTATATGATTTAGCTTATTTTTCTCCTTTTGTTTAAATGTAAATAATTTCATTTAAGTGTATTTATTTGTAAAGATCATTTGTAAGAGCTATAAAAGCTCATTGTTCTGTTGTAAAAAAATATAGAAATTTTTGGAAAATGAAAGAGAATTCTCTCTAAAAAACTAAAGCTTTGTTACTTTGTTCATTAGAGATTGTGTGGAATCACTTCTCTTATGTTCTTGCGAGTTCTTGAGTGTTTTGTGGAATCAGACATTTGAGTTTTCGTGTTGTTTCTTACTGTCCATGCGAGGATGAGCCCTTGGAAGTTAGAAGCATAATTTGTTGCCTGTGGAATCAGTCAACCATCTATCCATTCCATCCACTGATCAACCTGAAAGAGACCTTAGTCCAGCAGGATTGATCCCGCAACCATCCACTTCGATCATCTCTTGAGCAAGTAGAAAGAGACTTCAGTCCAGCTGCTTGCTTCCACCCATTCACCCAACCATTTAAAAGATCATCCCATTGATCTTATATCATTTGGTATCAGAGCTAAAAGCTCCTATCCTCTATTTTTTTTTTATTTTTTTGTTTTATTTTTGTTTCATGTTTTATCAAGATTCCCATTAAAAAGAACAAAAAAAGTTTTCATTGTTTTTATTCTTTAATTTTTATAAACATAAAAAAAAAACTCAAAAAATGGTTTTATGTTTTTGTTCTTTGATTCATGGGATTTTTTTATTTAAAAAAACCCAAAAAATCAGTGTTTTTCCCTTAAATTAAATTTTATTTCTTTCATTAAAAAAAACAAAAAATCTCTTTTTCTATTTATGTTTTTGTTTATTCTGATTTTTTGTTTAAAAAAAATTATAAAATGAAAAAGTTTATTTTATAAGTAATATTTGCTAAAACATTTTTATTTTAAAAAAAAATCAGTTTTGAGGACAAAACCATTTGAAGAGGGAGAGAATGATACAATATGGAAAAATACTAAATCAAATATCTTCATTATGTGGATTTATTATATGAATCTGGCCTTCATCATTTCACAAAATCAGAGGATTCTCATTTAAGTCTAAAGAGAAATTGGTGCCAAGAAGACTTTTATTCGATTTAGCTTATTTTTCTCCTTTTTTTTAAATGTAAATAATTTCATTTAAGTGTATTTATTTGTAAAGATCCTTTGTAAGAGCTATAAAAGCTCATTGTTCTGTTGTAAAAAAATATAGAAATTTTTGGAAAATGAAAGAGAATTCTCTCTAAAAAGCTAAGGCTTTGTTACTTTGTTCATTAGAGATTGTTTGGAATCACTTCTCTTATGTTCTTGCGAGTTCTTGAGTGTTTTGTGAAATCAGACATTTGAGTTTTCGTATTGTTTCTTACTGTCCATGCGAGGATGAGCTTTGGAAGTTAATAGGATAAATTGTTGCATGTGGAATCAGTCAACCATCTATCCATTCCATCCACTGATCAACCTGAAAGGGACCTTAGTCCAGCAGGATTGATCTCGCAACCATCTACTTCGATCATCTCTTGAGCAAGTAGAAAGAGACTTCAGTCCAGCTGCTTGCTTCCACCCATTCACCCAACCATTTATAAGATCATCCCATTGATCTTATATCAAGAAGCCTCTATTACTTGTATCTCATTCCCTAGAAGAGATCCCAAAGGATGATCCGAAACTGGCCTACTAGCTGAAAATGGGGAAAACGGATTTCTGATGAATCATACAAAGAAAATGGAGTAAAAAGGCTTGAAATAGTCATTTGGGACTCCTAATAATATAATGAGAAGCCTATATAACTTGTATCTCATTCCCTAGAAGAGATCCCAAACGAAGATTTGAAGCTGGTATACTAGCAGAAAATGGGGAAAACAGACTTCTGATGAATCATACAAAGAAAATGGAGGAAATTTGGCTTGAAATGGTCATCTTGGACTCATAATAGTTTAATGATAAGCCTCTATTACTTGTATCTCATTCCGAAGAAGAGATCCCAAATGAAGATTCGAAACAGGTATACTGGCCAAAAATGAGGAAAACGGACTTCTGATGAATCACACAAAGAAAATAGAGTAAATGGGCTTGAAATAGTCATCTGGGACTTATAATAGTACAATGAGAAGCCTCTATTACTTGTAGCTCATTCCGAAGAAGAGATCCCAAATGAAGATCCGAAACAGACTTCTGATGAATCACAAATAGAAAAATGTAGTAAATGCGCTTGAAATTGTCATCTGGGACTCATAATAGTACAAGGAGAAGCCTCTATTACTTGTATCTCATTCCGAAGAAGAGATCCCAAATGAAGATCCGAAACTGTTCTACTCGCTAAAAAAGGGGAAAACGGACTTCTCATGGAGTAAATAGGCTTGAAAAATAGTCATGTGGGACTCATACTACTACAATGAGAAGCCTCTATTACTTGTATCTCGTTCTGAAGAAGAGATGCCAAATGAAGATCCCAAACTGGTCTACTAGCTGAAAATGAGGAAAATAGACTTCTGATGAATCACACAAAGAAAATAGAGTAAATAGGCTTGAAATAGTCAGCTGTGACTCATAATATTACAATGAGAAGCCTTTATTACTTGTATCTCATTCCGAAAAAGAGATCCCAAATGAAGATCTGAAACTGGTCTACTGGTCGAAAATGTGGAAAACGGAGTTTTGATGAATCACACAAACAAAATGGAGTAAATAAGCTTGAAATAGTCATCTGAGACTCATATTACTAAAATGAGAAGCCTCTAATACTTGTATCTCAATCCCTAGAAGAGATCCCAATTGAAGATCCGAAACCGGTCTACTGGCCGAAAATGAGGAAAACGAACTTCTGATGAATCATACAAAGAAAATAGAGTAAATAGGCTTGAAATAGTCATCTAGAACTCATAATACTACATTGAACAGCCTCAATTACTTGTATCTCGTTCCCTAGAAGAGATCCCAAATGAAGATCCAAAACTGGTCTACTAGCCGAAAATAGAGAAAATGGACTTTTGATGAATCACAGATAGAAAATGGAGTAGATAGGCTTGAAATAGTCATCTGGGACTCATAATACTACAATGAGAAGCTCTATTACTTGTATCTCATTCCCTAGAAGAGATCCCAAATGAAGATCTGAAACTGGTCTACTGGCCGAAAATGGGGAAAACGGACTTCTGATAACTCACACAAAGAAAATGGAGTAAATAGGCTTGAAATAGTCATATCGGACTCATAATAGTATAATGAGAAGCCTTTGTTACTTGTATCTCATTTCCTAGAAAAGATCTCAAATGAAGATCTGAAACTGGTCTACTAGCCGAAAATGGGGAAAACGAACATCTTGTGAATCACATAAAGAAAATGGAGTAAATAGGCTTGAAATAGTTAACTGGGACTCTTAATACTACAATGAGAAGCCTCTATTACTTGTATGTCATTCGCTAGAAGAGATCCCAAATGAAGATCCGTCACTGGTCTATTGGCCGAAAATAGGGAAAACGGACTTCTGATGAATCCTACAAAGAAAATGGAGTAAATAGGCTTGAAATAGTCATCTGGAACTCATAATAGTACAATGAGAAGCCTCTATTACTTGTATCTCATTCCCTAGAAGAGATCCCAAATGATGATCCGAAACTGGCCTACTAGCCGAAAATGGGGAAAACGGACTTCTGATGAATCCTACAAAGAAAATGGAGTATATAGGCTTGAAATAGTCATCTGGGACTCATAATAGTACAATGATAAGCCCATATTACTTGTATCTTATTCCCTAGAAGAGATCCCAAATGAAGATCCGAAACTGGTCTACTAGCGGAAAATGGGGAAAACGGACTTCTGATGAATCACACAAAGAAAATGGAGTAAATAGGCTTCAAATAGTCATCTGGGACTCATAATAGTACAGTGAGAAGCCTCTATTACTTGTATCTCATTCCCTAGAAGAGATCCCAAATGAAGATCCGAAACTGGCGTACAAGCCGAAAATGGGGAAAACGGACTTTCGATAAATCACACAAAGAAAATGGAGTAAATAGGCTTGAAATAGTCACTGGGACTCATAATACTACAATGAGAAGCTCTGTTACTTGTATCTCATTCCCTAGAAGAGATCCCAAATGAAGATCTGAAACAGGTCTAGTGGCCGAAAATGGGGAAAACGGACTTCTGATAAATCACACAAAGAAATTGGAGTAAATAGGTTTGAAATAGTCATCTGGGACTCATAATAGTATAATTAGAAGCCTTTGTTACTTGTATCTCATTCCCTAGAAAAGATCCCAAATGAAGATCTGAAACTGGTCTACTAGCCGAAAATGGGGAAAACGGACTTCTAATGAATCACACAAAGAAAATGGAGTAAATAGGCTTGAAATAGTCATCAAGGACTTATAATACTACAATGAGAAGCACTATTACTTGTATCTCATTCCCTAGAAGAGATCCCAAATGAAGACCCAAAACTGGTCTAATGGCTGAAAATGGGGAAAATGGACTTCTGATAAATCCTACAAAGAAAATGGAGTATATAGGCTTGAAATAGTCATCTGGGACTCATAATAGTACAATGACAAGCCCATATTACTTGTATCTTATTCCCTAGAAGAGATCCCAAATGAAGATCCAAAACTGGTCTACTAGCGAAAAATGGGGAAAACGGACTTCTGATGAATCACACAAAGAAAATGGAGTAAATAGGCTTCAAATAGTCATCTGGGACTCATAATAGTACAGTGAGAAGCCACTATTACGTGTATCTCATTCCCTAGAAGAGATCCCAAATGAAGATCCGAAACTGGCCTACAAGCCGAAAATGGGGAAAACGGACTTCTAATAAATCACACAAATAAAATGGAGTAAATAGGCTTGAAATAGTCACTGGGACTCATAATACTACAATGAGAAGCTCTATTACTTGTATCTCATTCCCTAGAAGAGATCCCAAATGAAGATCTGAAACTGGTCTAGTGGCCGAAAATGGGGAAAACGGACTTCTGATAAATCACACAAAGAAAATGGAGTAAATAGGCTTGAAATAGTCATCTGGGACTCATAATAGTATAATGAGAAGCCTTTGTTACTTGTATCTCATTCCCTAGAAAAGATCCCAAAAGAAGATCCGAAACAGGTCTACTAGCCGAAAATGGGGAAAACGGACTTCTAATGATTCACACAAAGAAAATAGAGTAAATAGGCTTGAAATAGTCATCAAGGACTCATAATACTACAATGAGAAGCACTATTACTTGTATCTCATTCCCTAGAAGAGATCCCAAATGAAGACCCGAAACTGGTCTAATGGCTGAAAATGGGGAAAATGGACTTCTGATAAATCACACAAAGAAAAGGGAATAAAAGGATTGAAATAGTCATCTGGGACTCATAATAGTATAATGAGAAGCCTTTGTTACTTGTATGTCATTCCCTAAAAAAAATCCCAAATATAGATCCAAAACTGGTCTACTAGCCGAAAATGGGGAAAACAGACTTCAGATGAATCACACAAAGAAAATAGAGTAAATAGGCTTAATATAGTCATCTGGGACTCTTAATACTACAACGAGAAGCCTCTATTACTTGTATCTCATTCCCTAGAAGAGATCCCAAAAGAAGATCCGAAACTGGTCTATTGGCCGAAAATGGGGAAAACGGACTTCTGATGAATCACACCAAGAAAATGGAGTAAATAGGCTTGAAATAGTCATATGGGACTCTTAATACTACAATGAGAAGCCTCTATTACCTGTATATCATTCCCTAGAAGAGATCCCAAATGAAGATCCGAAACTGGTCTATTGGTCGAAAATGGGGAAAACGGACTTCTGATGAATCCTACAAAGAAAATGGAGTATATAGGCTTGAAATAGTCATCTGAGACTCATCATAGTACAATGACAAGCCCATATTACTTGTATCTTATTCCCTAGAAGAGATCCCAAATGAAGATCCAAAACTGGTCTACTAGCGGAAAATGGGGAAAACGGACTTCTGATGAATCACACAAAGAAAATGGAGTAAATAGGCTTCAAATAGTCATCTGGGACTCATAATAGTACAGTGAGAAGCCTCTATTACTTGTATCTCATTCCCTAGAAGAGATCCCAAATGAAGATCCGAAACTGGCCTATAAGCCGAAAATGGGGAAAACGGACTTCTGATAAATCACACAAATAAAATGGAGTAAATAGGCTTGAAATAGTCACTGGGACTCATAATACTACAATGAGAAGCTCTATTACTTGTATCTCATTCCCTAGAAGAGATCCCAAATGAAGATCTGAAACTGGTCTAGTGGCCGAAAATGGGGAAAACGGACTTCTGATAAATCACACAAAGAAAATGGAGTAAATAGGCTTGAAATAGTCATCTGGGACTCATAATAGTATAATGAGAAGCCTTTGTTACTTGTATCTCATTCCCTAGAAAAGATCCCAAATGAAGATCCGAAACTGGTCTACTAGCCGAAAATGGGGAAAACGGACTTCAAATGAATCACACAAAGAAAATGGAGTAAATAGGCTTGAAATAGTCATCAAGGACTCATAATACTACAATGAGAAGCACTCTTACTTGGTGTCTCGGTCAGAAACAATGGTTCTTGGAAGTCCATGAATTCTCACCACCTCTTTAAAGAACAAATCAGCAATCTGAGTAGCATCATTAGTCTTGGCACATGGGATGAAATGCGCCATTTTAGAATAACGATCCACCACTACAAAGATTGAATCCTTGTTTCTGATCTTGGGTAAGCCTAAAACAAAATCCATAGAAATGTCTACCCATGGTAGGTCATGTATAAGTAAAGGAATGTATAAGCCGTGGGGATGCAACCTGGATTTTGCTTTCAAGCAAGTGATGCACTTGGAGCAGAGCCTCTCGACGTCACGTCTAATATGAGGCCAAAAGAAATGCTCCTTGACGATGCTAAGTGTTTTGATAAAGCATGCGCTACAACATTCTCCTTTCCCTTCTTGTATTTGATTACATAGGGAAATGTCTCTACGAACTCAAGCCATCTAGCATACCTCTTTTTCAAAGTAGTTTGGCCTCTCAAGTACTTGAGGGTCTCATGATCTGTATGAATAACAAACTCTTTAGATAAAAGGTAATGCTGCCAAGTTTCAAGAGATCTTACTAGAGCATATAGTTCTTTGTCATAGGTAGGGTAGTTAAGGGTGGCTCCATTGAGTTTTTCACTGAAGAAAGCCACGGGTCTCCCTCCTTGAGTAAGAACAGCTCCTATTCCTGTCCCTGAAGCATCACATTCAATTTCAAACATTTGGTTAAAGTTAGGTAATGCCAAAACAGGCGCATGTGTAAGGCTATCCTTAAGCCTTTGAAACGCTAGCTCCTGTGCCTCTCCCCATGAGAATGCTACATTCTTCTTGATCACCGAGGTTAAGGGGGCGGCAATGGTGCTGAAATCCATCACGAATCTCCTATAGAAGCTGGCTAATCCGTGGAAGCTTCGGACATGACCGATGGTGGAGGGGGTTGGCCACTCCTGAATCGCCTTGATCTTCTCCTCATCCACTTTGAGCCCCTGTGAACTTACTACAAAGCCTAAAAACACTAACTGATCAGTGCAAAAGGTACATTTCTTTAAGTTTGCATATAAGCCTCTAACCTTAACGTTTCTAGAACCTGCTCAATGTGTTTAAGATGATCATCTAAGCTAGAGCTATAGATCTGAATGTCATCAAAATACACAACTACTGACTTACAGATGTATGCTCGCAGTACATGGTTCATGAGTCTCATGAATGTGCTCGGTGGATTGGTGAGACCGAAGGGCATGACCAGCCATTCATATAAACCTCTCTTAGTCTTGAATGCTGTCTTCCACTCGTCGCCCTCTTTCATTCTGACTTGGTGGTAGCCACTCTTGAGATCAACCTTTGAAAATATTGTAGCTCCACTCAACTCATCTAACATATCATCTAGTCGGGGAATGGGGTGCCTATACTTAATGGTGATATTGTTTATAGCTCGGCAGTCTACACACATCCTCCATGATCCGTCCTTCTTTGGCACTAACAAGACCGGTACAGCGCAAGGACTTAAGCTTTCTCGGATGTATCCTTTGGACATAAGCTCCTGAACTTGTGCTTCTAGCTCCTTTGCTTCCTCTGTGTTAACTCTATAAGCTGGCCGGTTTGGTAAAGGTGCTCCGGGTATAAGGTCTATCTGGTGCTCAATGCCTCGGATGGGTGGTAAACCGGCTGGTATCTCCTCAGGGAAGACATCTTTGAACTTCTCCAAAAGCTCATTCATCTCGGCGGGTAAAACAGTCTCCTCTTGACCTGAAAACAACCCTTCTCTAAAGATCATGAGTAGCACCTGCGTTTTGGATTCTAAAGCCTTTAAAACATTACTAGGAGTAACATAAAGGCTAGTTTTACTTACCTTAGCTCCTCTGTCCATAGCCTTTTGGAGATTAAAGACTTCTTGGGGTGTCAGTGGAGAAAGGTTATGCTTCTTCTTGTTGTGAGAGAAGCTGTAAAAGTTGGTACGGCCATTTTGTATCGTTTCCTTGTCAAACTGCCATGGTCTACCAAGTAGAATGTGGCATGCTTGCATGGGAACTACGTCACATAGGACCTGATCTTCATACTTGCCAATGCTGAATGGTACTAACACTTGCTTTCCTATCTTTAGCTCGGTCTCGTCATTCAACCATTTGAGTCTGTATGGCCTCGGGTGCTTTGTCTTCTTGAGGCCTAGCTTATCTACAAGATACTTACTAGCCACGTTAGTACACGAACCACCATCTATGATGAGGCTACATACCTTGGTGTTCACGGTACAGTGTGTATGGAAGATGTTCTCTCTTTGAATGGTTTCTGGATCAAACATGGTGCTGAGAACTCTCCGGGTCACTAGTAGCTCTCCCTCGTCAGGAAAATCAGTCACTTCTTCCTCTGAATCATCAAACTTGGCCTCGGCTTCATCTTGGGATTCATACTCGCCATCTTCTTTGAGTAACATCACCCGTTGATTTGGACATTCTCTAGCGTAATGGCCTCTTCCTTGGCACTTGAAGCATGTAACATCTCTAGCTCGCTGGTTTTGGGGCTTGCTTGACCCGTCAGTAGCTGCCTTAGATGTCTCTACAACCGGCTTCTTGTACTTGGAAGCTGCTTCTGGTGCTTTGCCTTTATCAAAGGCTCTCGGCTGTGAACTCCAAGCGGGCTTAGCTCTAGCAGAAGAGGCTGACTTCCTCTTGACGTGCTGCTCGGCTTGTACAGCTAATAAGTGTAGGAGCTCATCAAGGTCTCGGTAGGTAGTCCTCTCCACCTTTCTTGCGATCCGATCGTGTAACCCATCAATGAACTGCGCCATGAGGGTTTCTTCGGTCTCGTTGGTCTCCAAGCGATTTTTGAGTAGCTCAAACTCCTCAAAGTACTCCTCAACGGACCTAGTGCCCTGTGTGAGCTTTCTGAACTTCTTCTGTAGATCACGGTGGTAGTAGGAAGGAACATATCTCTTCCTCAAGTGGTATCGCATCTCCGACCAAGTGGTGATCTGATCGTGTCTATGTCTCCTCCTCTCCGAAACTTCTCTGTCCCACCAGGAAAGAGCATTCTCGGTGAGCTGTGCAGCTGCTAGGGAGACCTTCTTGGCGTCATGGTACTGGTAGTAGTCGAAGATATACTCCATTCTTCTCTCCCAATCCACATATGCCTCGGGGTTGACTCTTCCGGCGAAGGTGGGTGCTGTAAGCTTGATATCCTTTCCTCCAAGCCACGGTTGATCATCTTCTCGGTCTCTCCCTCTTCTAGGACGATCATGGTACCTCCTTTGCCTCGGGTTAGGATTGTCTTCCTCCAAACTCGGCATGTCATCGTCAGTTTCACTTCCCCCTTGTGGTACGGGAGTCCTCTCTCGGTTTCTAGGGCCATTGGGAGCTTCGGCGGGTGGTGCTGGTGGCAGTCGCTGCTCCAGTTGATTCATCCTAGCACTGATGCCTTGAATGGACTCAAGCATCTGCCTCATAACATCAGCTTGATCTGCTTCCCCCATAGTATTCCTACAAAACTCTCAAGATCAAGTGTTGAATGGGTTCTTAAGGTATATAACTAAACACGCCAAAAATAGCTTATAAACTATAGTTGTGATATTCAGCTGTATTAAACCGTTCCACACAAGTAATAAAGCCACACGGTATGAATATGCAAGCAAGATATCGTTGAAACACAATAGGCAAGCAATACTCGATATAGGACTATTAAGGAAAGTATTCTTTAAAGCCGAATATGCAACTTTTAAGAGCTGAATAATTTTTTTATGATTTTTTTTTTTGTAAAAATGAATCAAACACGAAAAAATGCAATAATGAAACCTTCTTTTGGGGTTTTATGGTTTTTTAAAATGGAATCAAAGAGTGAAAACAATGAAAACTTTTTATGTTGTTTTTTTTTTTTTGACAAAGATGAATGAAACTAATGAACCAAATGAAAACTAGGAAGGAAAAGATGCAAAGAGGGATAGAGTACACCTGTTTATGGAGCCTTTCGGCTCTGATACCAGATGACACACGCCTACAAGCTAGTAACCGTGTATGGTGATGGGATTGGGCCGCTGGTTGTTCAACTCTTTCGGCTTGCAATCAATGGATGGGCTATGGAAGAAAGTGGATCGAGATGGAGACCAAACAAAGAGTTGTACCACTCTATTTGCAAGATCTAAAGTATGAGATGAATAGAAAGATGGATTGAAAGTCGCCACAAGGCTTTATGGAGCTAAACCTTGATAAGACAAAGAACTCTCAAGCAATGAATCACACAAAGCTTTAGAGAACAAGAGATTGGTACTTAGCCAAGAAGTTCGTTCTTTATTAATATGTTAAAAATGATACACGGCTGTGAGGAGACTTTATAAACAGTCCGAACAGCTTTGCCCTTCTAGGGGACTTGAACAGATTACAAAACCCTTAGGTTAAACTACTTGGCTAACAATGCCTTAAAACGAAAATGCAAATAAAATGTGGCCAACATGCCTTATATTAAAGTTTAAATGAAATAAAACTTAAACCAAGAAACAAAACAGAAAAGGTTTGATTAGTAGAACTAAACCATATGGAAATTAAGGTTCGGATCATACCTTGGTTTAGCTCAAAGTGATGCGTTTTACTTAGACGACGTGATGGTGAATAAGGAAACTCCTTTGTTGGCATGAATCAATGGCCAGTCACGTGTATAACCTATGCTGCTGATATGCGGACCGTTGTTGATGCTTAAACCGTCTTCTTGCCCTTTGGGAATGCCTTCCTCGTCTAGACAGGCCTTAACCATAGCTGCTTCTTTGGCGATGCTCAGCTGATTAAATTGTGTAGTGACATCTTCTAAGTGTTGAGAAGTGATGAGCGTCTCTACTGCTCTGTTGAAGTCATCAGCTAAGTCTTTAGTCCCTGATCTTGTCCTTGGAGCTTGTCTCATGGTAGGAACATCAACTTCAGCCTCTAAGTTTGTATCATCCACACATTATCAAAGGTGATTTCTTCATCAGCTGAAAGCTTACCCTCCCCTTCTTGAATCACAATGTCCTCATTGGTCTTAGGAGCAACTCGCGGTGGAAGTTCTTTGCCACTCTTCAATGTAATGGCGTCGGCATATTCCTTGGGATTCTGCTCACACTTGCCCGGTAAGCTGCTCTGACCGCTTGTAGTAGCCTTTCCCTTCTCTAACTGCTTGATCTTGTTGTTCAGGTTTGTTATCTGTGTTGAGACGTCAGTAAGAGAGGAGTCAAGGCGGTTGTTCATCTCGACAAACTTCTGATTAGTTGAAGCTTGGCCTTGAAGCAACTGTTGGAACATTGCTTGTACCGGATCTTGAGGTTGGGGTTGCATTTGTTGTTGTTGTGGAACAAAGCCGGGAGGAAACATAGGAGTGTAGCTTTTGTTGCCTTGCTGTTGCTGCTGACCCTGAAAGTTCCCTTGCCTCTGCCCTTGAAAGCCACTATTCGGTTGAAAACCCTTGTTATAAGGAACAAACGGGTTTGCTTGCTGAGGGGGGTACACCTGATCTTTAGGGTTCTCAACGTTTGTACTCCTGTAAGAGAGATTGTTGTTGGCTTGGTACCCTTGTGAATAACCTTGAGGCTTGTTGTAGTTCTGACCAGCAATCCAGTTAACTTCTTCTTGACTTAAGTCTAACTCCTCCAAGACTTCTTCGGCTTCACCCACAAAGTGTACATGCTTCTGGTTTGCAAGCACCAACTTGTCTATCTTCTCATGCAGCGACTTGAGCTCCTTCTTGTGAGACTCTAGCTCGGAACCTCGTGGTGCACGGTCATAGTCTTCAGCGTAGTTGCCGTCACTCAAAGCCAAGTTCTTGATTAACTCCATACCCTCTTCTTCTTGACCAAGAAAATTTCCCTTACTAGCCGTGTCAAGTAGCATAAGGATCTTGGGCAATGCTCCACGGTATATTGTGCTTAAGAGAGTCTCTTCACTGAAGCCATGGTGATGACATTGAATAGTATAGTCTTTAAAACTCTGCATAGCTTCATTGAATGTCTCGTTTTGCCTTTTAGTGAATCCGATAATCTCACTTTGCAGCCTTGCTGTTCTTGTGCTCGAGAAGAAATTTGAGAGGAATGCCTTCTTACACTCAGCCCAAGTGGTAATGGTGTCTTGTGGAAGGGTCTTCTCCCAATGCCGAGCCTTATCTCCGAGAGAAAATGGGAAGAGCTGTAGCTTGAAAGTATCTTTTGAGATCCCATTGATCTTTATCATCCCACAAACTTGCTCAAAATTGTCAAGACGCTCCAAGGGGTCTTCATAGCCAGCCCATGGAATTTGCTATTCTGAACCATAAAGATGAATCCTGGCTTTATCTCGAAGTTGTTGTTCTGTACTGGTGGAGGAGTGATCCCAAAGCGATTGTGATGCGTATTAGGAGCATCTCCAGCACCAATGATCCGTGGGGGTCTAGCTGCGTGGTTGGGGTTTCCATTGCCCTTTCCTACAGCGCTGTGAGCTGGTGGAGGTCCCTCAGGATGTTCTTGCTCAGCCATTGTTGCAAAATCTACTGAACCGGCTTGAACAATCTTCTCAAAGGCTCTAGCTTGCTCTCTCACTCTTCTTGATCTTGCGTGGCCAAGTTGATGAATATTGTCCAGGGGTGTAAGTAAGTTGTTGTCACCACTAGAATGCAGATTCATGTACCTGAAAGACACATGTTTGAAGGCAGAGAGATTAGTAACCAAAATGGAAACAAAGGCTTAGTCTTTTTCTAAACCCCAAATTTTAATGCTTCCTAACAATCCTAAGATGGCAACGGCGCCATTTGATACAGGTTTTTTTATGCAAGGAGAGGTTATTATCAAAGCCCAAACCACAAGTTATGATGTAGTATAGTAGTAAGGAGTATCAATCCAACCTAGAAAGCAGGAAGAACACTAAGAATGCAAGGATGAAGCAAATCTAAGCAAACCGGAAAAATGATTGGTAAAATCGAACAAAACTAAATGCAACGACTAAATGAGATGCAAAACTATTTTAAACTCCCTGGAAGAGGGTTAACTATTAGTGAAAGAAAACAGAGCAACAAAAGAACAAATCTACTAAAAACTAAAAATCGAGCACTGAATCGAGTAAAACAGACCGATCTAACAACTTAAAACAAAATGACTTCGAATGAACATGATGCAAGCTAAAGATAACAGAGTGATGAACAGAGGTTTTAAAATGCTAAAAGAGGGTTTAGGGTCGGGGGTCATATTCAAGAACACTAAGAATGCAAGGATGAAGCAAATCTAAGCAAACCGGAAAAATGACCAGCAATCCAGTTAACTTCTTCTTGACTTAAGTCTAACTCCTCCAAGACTTCTTCGGCTTCACCCACAAAGTGTACATGCTTCTGGTTTGCAAGCACCAACTTGTCTATCTTCTCATGCAGCGACTTGAGCTCTTTCTTGTGAGACTCTAGCTCGGAACCTCGTGGTGCACGGTCATAGTCTTCAGCGTAGTTGCCGTCACTCAAAGCCAAGTTCTTGATTAACTCCATACCCTCTTCTTCTTGACCAAGAAAATTGCCCTTACTAGCCGTGTCAAGTAGCATAAGGATCTTGGGCAATGCTCCACGGTATATTGTGCTTAAGAGAGTCTCTTCACTGAAGCCATGGTGATGACATTGAATAGTATAGTCTTTAAAACTCTGCATAGCTTCATTGAATGTCTCGTTTTGCCTTTTAGTGAATCCGATAATCTCACTTTGCAGCCTTGCTGTTCTTGTGCTCGAGAAGAAATTTGAGAGGAATGCCTTCTTACACTCAGCCCAAGCGGTAATGGTGCCTTGTGGAAGGGTCTTCTCCCAATGCCGAGCCTTATCTCCGAGAGAAAATGGGAAGAGCCGTAGCTTGAAAGTATCTTTTGAGATCCCATTGATCTTTATCATCCCACAAACTTGCTCAAAATTGTCAAGACGCTCCAAGGGGTCTTTAAAGCCAGCCCATGGAATTTGCTATTCTGAACCATAAAGATGAATCCTGGCTTTATCTCGAAGTTGTTGTTCTGTACTGGTGGAGGAGTGATCCCAAAGCGATTGTGATGCGTATTAGGAGCATCTCCAGCACCAATGATCCGTGGGGGTCTAGCTGCGTGGTTGGGGTTTCCATTGCCCT
Source organism: Thlaspi arvense (assembly GCA_911865555.2). Classification (NCBI taxonomy): domain Eukaryota; kingdom Viridiplantae; phylum Streptophyta; class Magnoliopsida; order Brassicales; family Brassicaceae; genus Thlaspi; species Thlaspi arvense. Next base: position 23,642,032 of record OU466860.2, read on the forward strand.
TTCCTACAGCGCTGTGAGCTGGTGGAGGTCCCTCAGGATGTTCTTGCTCAGCCATTGTTGCAAAATCTACTGAACCGGCTTGAACAATCTTCTCAAAGGCTCTAGCTTGCTCTCTCACTCTTCTTGATCTTGCGTGGCCAAGTTGATGAATATTGTCCAGGGGTGTAAGTAAGTTGTTGTCACCACTAGAATGCAGATTCATGTACCTGAAAGACACATGTTTGAAGGCAGAGAGATTAGTAACCAAAATGGAAACAAAGGCTTAGTCTTTTTCTAAACCCCAAATTTTAATGCTTCCTAACAATCCTAAGATGGCAACGGCGCCATTTGATACAGGTTTTTTTATGCAAGGAGAGGTTATTATCAAAGCCCAAACCACAAGTTATGATGTAGTATAGTAGTAAGGAGTATCAATCCAACCTAGGAAGCAGGAAGAACACTAAGAATGCAAGGATGAAGCAAATCTAAGCAAACCGGAAAAATGATTGGTAAAATGGAACAAAACTAAATGCAACGACTAAATGAGATGCAAAACTATTTTAAACTCCCTGGAAGAGGGTTAACTAACAGTGAAAGAAAACAGAGCAACAAAAGAACAAATCTACTAAAAACTAAAAATCGAGCACTGAATCGAGTAAAACAGACCGATCTAACAACTTAAAACAAAATGACTTCGAATGAACATGATGCAAGCTAAAGATAACAGAGTGATGAACAGAGGTTTTAAAATGCTAAAAGAGGGTTTAAGGTCGGGGGTCATATTCAAGAACACTAAGAATGCAAGGATGAAGCAAATCTAAGCAAACCGGAAAAATGACCAGCAATCCAGTCAACTTCTTCTTGACTTAAGTCTAACTCCTCCAAGACTTCTTCGGCTTCACCCACAAAGTGTACATGCTTCTGGTTTGCAAGCACCAACTTGTCTATCTTCTCATGCAGCGACTTGAGCTCCTTCTTGTGAGACTCTAGCTCGGAACCTCGTGGTGCACGGTCATAGTCTTCAGCGTAGTTGCCGTCACTCAAAGCCAAGTTCTTGATTAACTCCATACCCTCTTCTTCTTGACCAAGAAAATTGCCCTTACTAGCCGTGTCAAGTAGCATAAGGATCTTGGGCAATGCTCCACGGTATATTGTGCTTAAGAGAGTCTCTTCACTGAAGCCATGGTGATGACATTGAATAGTATAGTCTTTAAAACTCTGCATAGCTTTATTGAATGTCTCGTTTTGCCTTTTAGTGAATCCGATAATCTCACTTTGCAGCCTTGCTGTTCTTGTGCTCGAGAAGAAATTTGAGAGGAATGCCTTCTTACACTCAGCCTAAGCGGTAATGGTGCCTTGTGGAAGGGTCTTCTCCCAATGCCGAGCCTTATCTCCGAGAGAAAATGGGAAGAGCCGTAGCTTGAAAGTATCTTTTGAGATCCCATTGATCTTTATCATCCCACAAACTTGCTCAAAATTTTCAAGACGCTCCAAGGGGTCTTCATAGCCAGCCCATGGAATTTGCTATTCTGAACCATAAAGATGAATCCTGGCTTTATCTCGAAGTTGTTGTTCTGTACTGGTGGAGGAGTGATCCCAAAGCGATTGTGATGCGTATTAGGAGCATCTCCAGCACCAATGATCCGTGGGGGTCTAGCTGCGTGGTTGGGGTTTCCATTGCCCTTTCCTACAGCGCTGTGAGCTGGTGGAGGTCCCTCAGGATGTTCTTGCTCAGCCATTGTTGCAAAATCTACTGAACCGGCTTGAACAATCTTCTCAAAGGCTCTAGCTTGCTCTCTCACTCTTCTTGATCTTGCGTGGCCAAGTTGATGAATATTGTCCAGGGGTGTAAGTAAGTTGTTGTCACCACTAGAATGCAGATTCATGTACCTGAAAGACACATGTTTGAAGGCAGAGAGATTAGTAACCAAAATGGAAACAAAGGCTTAGTCATTTTCTAAACCCCAAATTTTAATGCTTCCTAACAATCCTAAGATGGCAACGGCGCCATTTGATACAGGTTTTTTATGCAAGGAGAGGTTATTATCAAAGCCCAAACCACAAGTTATGATGTAGTATAGTAGTAAGGAGTATCAATCCAACCTAGGAAGCAGGAAGAACACTAAGAATGCAAGGATGAAGCAAATCTAAGCAAACCAGAAAAATGATTGGTAAAATCGAACAAAACTAAATGCAACGACTAAATGAGATGCAAAACTATTTTAAACTCTCTGGAAGAGGGTTAACTATTAGTGAAAGAAAACAGAGCAACAAAAGAACAAATCTACTAAAAACTAAAAATCGAGCACTGAATCGAGTAAAACAGACCGATCTAACAACTTAAAACAAAATGACTTCGAATGAATATGATGCAAGCTAAAGATAACAGAGTGATGAACAGAGGTTTTAAAATGCTAAAAGAGGGTTTAGGGTCGGGGGTCATATTCAAGAACACTAAGAATGCAAGGATGAAGCAAATCTAAGCAAACCGGAAAAATGACCAGCAATCCAGTTAACTTCTTCTTGACTTAAGTCTAACTCCTCCAAGACTTCTTCGGCTTCACCCACAAAGTGTACATGCTTCTGGTTTGCAAGCACCAACTTGTCTATCTTCTCATGCAGCGACTTGAGCTCTTTCTTGTGAGACTCTAGCTCGGAACCTCGTGGTGCACGGTCATAGTCTTCAGCGTAGTTGCCGTCACTCAAAGCCAAGTTCTTGATTAACTCCATACCCTCTTCTTCTTGACCAAGAAAATTGCCCTTACTAGCCGTGTCAAGTAGCATAAGGATCTTGGGCAATGCTCCACGGTATATTGTGCTTAAGAGAGTCTCTTCACTGAAGCCATGGTGATGACATTGAATAGTATAGTCTTTAAAACTCTGCATAGCTTCATTGAATGTCTCGTTTTGCCTTTTAGTGAATCCGATAATCTTACTTTGCAGCCTTGCTGTTCTTGTGCTCGAGAAGAAATTTGAGAGGAATGCCTTCTTACACTCAGCCCAAGTGGTAATGGTGCCTTGTGGAAGGGTCTTCTCCCAATGCCGAGCCTTATCTCCGAGAGAAAATGGGAAGAGCCGTAGCTTGAAAGTATCTTTTGAGATCCCATTGATCTTTATCATCCCACAAACTTGCTCAAAATTGTCAAGACGCTCCAAGGGGTCTTCATAGCCAGCCCATGGAATTTGCTATTCTGAACCATAAAGATGAATCCTGGCTTTATCTCGAAGTTGTTGTTCTGTACTGGTGGAGGAGTGATCCCAAAGCGATTGTGATGCGTATTAGGAGCATCTCCAGCACCAATGATCCGTGGGGGTCTAGCTGCGTGGTTGGGGTTTCCATTGCCCTTTCCTACAGCGCTGTGAGCTGGTGGAGGTCCCTCAGGATGTTCTTGCTCAGCCATTGTTGCAAAATCTACTGAACCGGCTTGAACAATCTTCTCAAAGGCTCTAGCTTGCTCTCTCACTCTTCTTGATCTTGCGTGGCCAAGTTGATGAATATTGTCCATGGGTGTAAGTAAGTTGTTGTCACCACTAGAATGCAGATTCATGTACCTGAAAGACACATCTTTGAAGGCAGAGAGATTAGTAACCAAAATGGAAACAAAGGCTTAGTCTTTTTCTAAACCCCAAATTTTAATGCTTCCTAACAATCCTAAGATGGCAACGGCGCCATTTGATACAGGTTTTTTTATTCAAGGAGAGGTTATTATCAAAGCCCAAACCACAAGTTATGATGTAGTATAGTAGTAAGGAGTATCAATCCAACCTAGGAAGCAGGAAGAACACTAAGAATGCAAGGATGAAGCAAATCTAAGCAAACCGGAAAAATGATTGGTAAAATCGAACAAAACTAAATGCAACGACTAAATGAGATGCAAAACTATTTTAAACTCCCTGGAAGAGGGTTAACTAACAGTGAAAGAAAACAGAGCAACAAAAGAACAAATCTACTAAAAACTAAAAATCGAGCACTGAATCGAGTAAAACAGACCGATCTAACAACTTAAAACAAAATGACTTCGAATGAACATGATGCAAGCTAAAGATAACAGAGTGATGAACAGAGGTTTTAAAATGCTAAAAGAGGGTTTAGGGTCGGGGGTCATATTCAAGAGTGTCAAAGGTTTAAGCTTTGGTTTGAAAACATATAGATCTACTCATTTGTGAGCTTTCTCTAAGCCTTGAAAACAAAACAAGAATCATCCATGGCGTGTGGTATGATTCACTTCCTTAATCTCTTCTCCAAACCCATGGCGTTTGGTGGAAAAAGAGATCAAAGAGCAAGGAAAACAGATTTCAATATATGACCTAACTAATCCCCTCTACAACCATGGCGTTTAGGAGAAGAAAGATTAGTCTCTAGGATCTGGTTTTCTAGGATATCTGAATCCTGTCAAGGTAAGACAGCCCTGGAATCATAGAGATCTTTTCCAAGACTCTCTAAGCCTTATGACCCCAAGATCCTAGAAGAGAAGGTATGAAGAACAAAAAAAACACAAAACTTAAACCTCTTAAACCCTTTGAATCACCTCAACCCCGAAAACCCAAAAAGTACTACTCGCTACACATGATTAAGATCGAATGAAAAGCAATAAACAAAGAACTAAACATGATTAACGAAAGGTGATTAAGAAAAACTGCTTAATATTTAAAGATTCAAGATCAAAAACTTAAGAAAAGCTTCCATGTTCAACAATGGTTAATCGCCTAAGATAAGAGCAGAAAAGATAAAAGAAAAGCGTATTCGTGAAAGTGTAGACGCCTCTTTCCCCATATAGCCAAACATCTCCAAATGGTCCCCTAACTAGCTGCCAAAAGCGGTTAAGGCCGTAGAGATCAACCTTGAGATCAATCAGTGCGCTCGATCGTCTTCAGGAATCGCCTTGCTCTGCTCGATCTTCAAGTCGATCTGGTTGGATGGATCGAGTATCTTCGTCGATCTTCTTCTTGATCTTTAGATGATCGGGTCTTGGTCTCGATCTAGCTCTCGTTCTGCATGTCGTCATTTACGTCCGTACTCCAGATCGATCACCTCTCTCGATCTTGGTCTCGATCCTTCCCCTTGCATCGACTCGGGTCACTCAATTTCTGGTCGATCTCGTCTAGATCGACCTACCTTGCTCGATCCGCTACTCGATCTCGGGTCCTTTGCATGCATGGCTGAGTTCTCCAAGTATAAACAAGCTTAGTCTCGATCCTCCTCACGTCCACATAGCCTCCACAACTCCAGAGTGCTCCAAACAACCTGATAATAATGCAAAAGTGCAAGAAATATGCAAAATGTGAATGCAAAGGGACATAGGACCTAAAATGCAACAAATGGAACAATCTAGCCTATAATGCAAGATGAATGCATGAAAAAACTATCCTAAATGTATGCAAAATAGGCAGAATATATGGTAATATCAAAGTACTCGTCCACGCTCCTTGCTCCCTGAGATAACTTACGAAAACGTTTTTGTAAGTCCCTATGATAATGCTCAGAACGTACCTCTGGCATAGCAAGAACTTCATGTCGCTCCATGTAGAGACTTGGCCAAAACGTTGCCTTCTCCTCTCGGCTACCGTTCTGTCCCACCATGCAAGTGCATTCTCCGTGAAGTTGACAGCTGCTACGGCCACCTTCTTACGCTCAGCGTATCCATAACACTCGAATATGTGGTCCACACGCCTCTCCCAATCCAAGTATAGCTCGGGATTAAACTTTCCTGTTAAGGTAGGAGGTGTTAGTTTGATATCATGATTGGTATCTCTATCATTTACCTCACGGTTTGGATTTCTTTGTAGATGGTCTAGTCTCCTTTGTCCCCGCCTTATGATGGGATCAAAGTTATCATCATCCGTGTCTTGTAACTCATCTCCCGGGTCTATTGGTAGTATGGGGCTCCTCGGTGGAGTTTCAATCTGTTCAAGACGAGCTCCAAACTCTTGGCGAATGGTACCCATCTGTTGGGTCATACGTCTCATGTCCTACCTCATGGCTGCTAACTTAAGCGAGGTCAGCTGGTGCACATGTTTGTTAAAGAGGTTTAACCTTGCAACACTTAACAAACTTGTCACGGTACCAACGAAATAATAACTAACAAAAGTTACTAACTAGTCTAATAATCAAACAAGCTGATCAAAGATAGAACTAGCAATGCAAAAGCACAAGAGAAAACTTTTTTTTTTTTTTTTAAATAAATTTTGGGAAAGCAACTAACAACTTAAACAATGGAAGTGAAGCAAGCAAGGCGGATCTATTCTTTTTGGGGTTTTTCTTTTAATAAAACTTAAAACACAAAACTAAACAAGACAAGCAAGCGATTTTTATGGGATTTTCAATAAAAGATGAACAAAGAAACCAAACAACAATAAAAACAAGTGCAATAAAAACAAAAACAAGCCTCAGTACCTGCACAAATTGTATAAATTGAGAATACCTGGTTTTGGTGCGCTTGATGCTTGTGTGGTACGTTGGTGAATGTTGCTCGTTCTGATGCTGATGGGGCGAGTTTCTCGACGTTCTCTTTGTACAGATGCGTGTAGAGGCCGAGCTGGTACGTATCTTCATAAATTCCTCCACGATCAAGGCTTGATTCATCTTCTTTCTCCAATGGTGCTCCATCGGCTTCTATACTTGTACTTGGTGTAACTCACGGCTCCGGTACAGCATTGAGGGGGATTACTGATGTTCTGATCACCATTACCTGTCAAATAAAATGTCATACCTTGTTTCATACTGGTACGGTCATCTTTGAGGCTCATCTTGGCAAAGTCTTTGGTAATGTCTAGTTTGGGTGTAATTGGGTTTGGTTGGGGACTAAGTATGTTCTCCACGTTCATGTTGGTCAGGAGTGCTTGTATGGCTTCGTCAAACCCTTCTCTCAACCTCCTTGTCTTGGAACGCATCATGGTTGAGCCATGTACTGATGGTAAGGTGGTCTGTTCCAGCCCCTCTCGTCCCAGTACGAACTGCTGGTCGCTGCTACCGTCACTCTCTCGACCTGGCACGATCAACTGGTCCATGTCCTCATCAGATCCCAAATGAAGATCTGAAACTGGTCTACTGACCGAAAATAGGGAAAACAGACTTCTGATGAATCACACAAAGAAAATGGAGTAAATAGGCTTGAAATAGTCATCTGAGACTCATAATAGTACAATGAGAAGCCTCTATTACTTGTATCTCATTCCGAAGATGAGATCCCAAATAAAGATCCAAAACGGACTTCTAATGAATCACAAAAAGAAAATGTAGTAAATAGGCTTGAAATAGTCAACTGGGACTCATAATAGTACAATGAGAAGCCTCTACTACATGTATCTCATTCCAAAGAAGAGATCCCAAATGAAGATCCGAAACTGGTCTACTGGCCAAAAATGGGGAAAACGGACTTCTAATGAATCACACAAAGAAAATAGAGTAAATAGGCTTGAAATAGTCATGTGGGGCTCATACTACTACAGTGAGAAGCCTCTATTAATTGTATCTAACTCCGAAGAAGAGATCCCAAATGAAGATCTGAAACTGGTCTACTAGCGATAAATGGGGAAAACGAACTTCTGATGAATCACACAAAGAAAATAGAGTAAATAGGCTTGAAATAGTCATCTGGGACTCATAATACTACATTGAGAAGTGATACAATATGGAAAAATACTAAATCAAATATCTTCATTATGTGGATTTATTATATGAATCTGGCCTTCATCATTTCACAAAATCAGAGGATTCTCATTTAAGTCTAAAGAGAAATTGGTGCCAAGAAGACTTTTATTTGATTTAGCTTATTTTTCTCCTTTTGTTTAAATGTAAATAATTTCATTTAAGTGTATTTATTTGTAAAGATCCTTTGTAAGAGCTATAAAAGCTCATTGTTCTGTTGTAAAAAAATATAGAAATTTTTGGAAAATGAAAGAGAATTCTCTCTAAAAAACTAAGGCTTTGTTACTTTGTTCATTAGAGATTGTGTGGAATCACTTCTCTTATGTTCTTGCAAGTTCTTGAGTGTTTTGTGGAATCAGACATTTGAGTTTTCGTGTTGTTTCTTACTGTCCATGCGAGGATGAGCCCTTGGAAGTTAGAAGCATAAATTTTTGCCTGTGGAATCAGTCAACCATCTATCCATTTCATACACTGATCAACCTGAAAGAGACCTTTGTCCAGCAGGATTGATCCCGCAACCATCCACTTCGATCATCTCTTGAGCAAGTAGAAAGAGACTTCAGTCCAGCTGCTTGCTTCCACCCATTCACCCAACCATTTATAAGATCATCCCATTGATCTTATATCATTTGGTATCAGAGCTAAAAGCTCCTATCCTCTATTTTTTTTTTTTTTTTGTTGTGTTTTTGTTTCATGTTTTATCAAGATTCTCATTAAAAAGAACAAAAAAAAGTTTTCGTTATTTTTATTCTTTAATTTTTATAAAATTAAAAAAAAAACTCAAAAAATGGTTTTATGTTTTTGTTCTTTGATTCATGATTTTTTTTTTATTTAAAAAAACCCAAAAAATCAGTGTTTTTCCCTTAAATTAAATTTTATTTCTTCCATTAAAAAAAACAAAAAATCTCTTTTTCTATTTATGTTTTTGTTTATTCCGATTTTTTTGTTTAAAAAAAATTATAAAATGAAAAAATTTTATTTTTTAAGTAATATTTGCTAAAACGTTTTTAAAAAAAAAATCAGTTTTGAGGACAAAAACATTTGAAGAGGGAGAGAATGATACAATATGGAAAAATACTAAATCAAATATCTTCATTATGTGGATTTATTATATAAATCTGGCCATCATCATTTCACAAAATCAGAGGATTCTCATTTAAGTCTAAAGAGAAATTGGTGCCAAAAAGACTTTTATTCGATTTAGCTTATTTTTCTCCTTTTGTTTAAATGTAAATAATTTCATTTAAGTGTATTTATTTGTAAAGATCCTTTGTAAGAGCTATAAAAGCTCATTGTTCTGTTGTAAAAAAATATATAAATTTTTAGAAAATGAAAGAGAATTCTCTCTAAAAAGCTAAGGCTTTGTTACTTTGTTCATTAGAGATTGTGTGGAATCACTTCTCTTATGTTCTTGCGAGTTCTTGAGTGTTTTGTGGAATCAGACATTTGAGTTTTCGTATTGTTTCTTACTGTCCATGCGAGGATGAGCTTTGGAAATTAATAGCATAAATTGTTGCCTGTGGAATCAGTCAACCATCTATCCATTCCATCCACCGATCAACCTGAAAGAGACCTTAGTCCAGCAGGATTGATCCCGCAACCATCCACTTCGATCATCTCTTGAGCAAGTAGAAAGAGACTTCAGTCCAGCTGCTTGCTTCCACCCATTCACCCAACCATTTATAAGATCATCCCATTGATCTTATATCAAGAAGCCTCTATTACTTGTATCTCATTCCCTAGAAGAGATCCCAAAGGATGATCCGAAACTGGCCTACTAGCTGAAAATGGGGAAAACGGATTTCTGATGAATCATACAAAGAAAATGGAGTAAAAAGGCTTGAAATAGTCATTTGGGACTCCTAATAATATAATGATTAGCCTATATAACTTGTATCTCATTCCCTAGAAGAGATCCCAAACGAAGATTTGAAGCTGGTATACTAGCAGAAAATGGGGAAAACAGACTTCTGATGAATCATACAAAGAAAATGGAGGAAATTTGGCTTGAAATGGTCATCTTGGACTCATAATAGTTTAATGATAAGCCTCTATTACTTGTATCTCATTCCGAAGAAGAGATCCCAATTGAAGATTCGAAACAGGTATACCGGCCAAAAATGAGGAAAACGGACTTCTGATGAATCACACAAAGAAAATAGAGTAAATGGGCTTGAAATAGTCATCTGGGACTTATAATAGTACAATGAGAAGCCTCTATTACTTGTAGCTCATTCCGAAGAAGAGATCCCAAATGAAGATCCGAAACAGACTTCTGATGAATCACAAATAGAAAAATGTAGTAAATGGGCTTGAAATTGTCATCTGGGACTCATAATAGTACAAGGAGAAGCCTCTATTACTTGTATCTCATTCCCAAGAAGAGATCCCAAATGAAGATCCGAAACTGTTCTACTCGCTAAAAAAGGGGAAAATGGACTTCTCATGGAGTAAATAGGCTTGAAAAATAGTCATGTGGGACTCATACTACTACAATGAGAAGCCTCTATTACTTGTATCTCGTTCTGAAGAAGAGATGCCAAATGAAGATCCCAAACTGGTCTACTAGCTGAAAATGGGGAAAATAGACTTCTGATGATTCGCACAAAGAAAATAGAGTAAATAGGCTTGAAATAGTCAGCTGTGACTCATAATATTACAATGAGAAGCCTTTATTACTTGTAACTCATTCCGAAAAAGAGATCCCAAATGAAGATCTGAAACTGGTCTACTTGCCGAAAATGTGGAAAACGGAGTTTTGATGAATCACAAAAACAAAATGGAGTAAATAAGCTTGAAATAGTCATCTGAGACTCATTTTACTACAATGAGAAGCCTCTAATACTTGTATCTCAATCCCTAGAAGAGATCCCAATTGAAGATCCGAAACCGGTCTACTGGCCAAAAATGAGGAAAACGAACTTCTGCTGAATCACACAAACAAAATGGAGTAAATAAGCTTGAAATAGTCATCTGAGACTCATTTTACTACAATGAGAAGCCTCTAATACTTGTATCTCAATCCCTAGAAGAGATCCCAATTGAAGATCCGAAACCGGTCTACTGGCCAAAAATGAGGAAAACGAACTTCTGCTGAATCATACAAAGAAAATGGAGTAAATAGGCTTGAAATAGTCATCTAGAACTCATAATACTACATTGAACAGCCTCAATTACTTGTATCTCGTTCCCTAGAAGAGATCTCAAATGAAGATCCAAAACTGGTCTACTAGCCGAAAATGGGGAAAATGGACTTTTGATGAATCACACATAAAAAATGGAGTAGATAGGCTTGAAATAGTCATCTGGGACTCATAATACTTCAATGAGAAGCTCTATTACTTGTATCTAATTCCCTAGAAGAGATCCCAAATGAAGATCTGAAACTGGTCTACTGGCCGAAAATGGGGAAAACGGACTTCTGATAAATCACCCAAAGAAAATGGAGTAAATAGGCTTGAAATAGTCATATGGGACTCATAATAGTATAATGAGAAGCCTTTGTTACTTGTATCTCATTTGCTAGAAAAGATCTCAAATGAAAAATCTGAGACTCTTAATACTACAATGAGAAGCCTCTATTACTTGTATGTCATTCCCTAGAAGAGATCCCAAATGAAGATCCGTAACTGGTCTATTGGCCGAAAATGGGGAAAACGGACTTCTGATGAATCCTACAAAGAAAATGGAGTAAATAGGCTTGAAATAGTTATCTGGGACTCATAATAGTACAATGAGAAGCCTCTATTACTTGTATCTCATTCCCTAGAAGAGATCCCAAATAAAGATCCAAAACTGGCCTACTAGCCGAAAATGGGGAAAATGGACTTCTGATGAATCACACAAAGAAAATGGAGTAAATAGACTTGAAATAGTCATCTGGGACTCATAATACTACATTGAGAAGCCTTTGTTACTTTTATCTCATTCCCTAGAAAAGATCCCAAATGAAGATCCGAAACTGGTCTACTAGACGAAAATGGGGAAAACGAACTTCTGATGAATCACACAAAGAAAATGGAGTAAATAAGCTTGAAATAGTCATCAGGGACTCTTAATACTACAAAGAGAAGCCTCTATTACTTGTATCTCATTCCCTAGAAGAGATCCCAAATGAAGATCCGAAACTGGTCTATTGGCCGAAAATGGGGAAAACGGACTTCTGATGAATCCTACACAGAAAGTAGAGTTTATAGGCTTGAAATAGTCATATGGAGCTCATAATAGTACAATGAGAAGCCCCTATTACTTGTATCTTATTCCCTAGAAGTGCCCAAATGAAGATCCAAAACTGTTCTACTTGCGGAAATGGGGAAAACGGACTTCTGATGAATCACACAAAGAAAATGGAGTATATAGGCTTGAAATAGTCATCTGGGACTCATAATAGTACAATGAGAAGGCCCTATTACTTGTATTTTATTCCCTAGAAGAGATCACAAATGAAGATCCGAAACTGGTCTACTAGCAGAAAATGTGGAAAACGGACTTCTGATGAATCACACAAAGATGATGGAGTAAATAAGCTTGAAATAGTCATCTGGGACTGATAATAGTACAATTAGAAGCCATTATTACTTGTATCTCATTCCCTAGAAAAGATCCCAAATGAAGATCCGAAACTGGCCTACAAGCCAAAAATAGGGAAAACGGACTTCTGATGAATCACACAAAGAAAATGGAGTAAATAGACTTGAAATAGTCACGGGGACTCATAATACTACATTGAGAAGCCTCTATTACTTGTATCTCATTCCCTAGAAGAGATCCCAAAGGAATATCCAAAACTGGCATACTAGCCGAAAATGGGGAAAATGGACTTTTGATGAATAACGCAAAGAAAATGGAGTAAATAGGCTTGAAGGAGTCATATGGGACTCATAATACTACAATGAGAAGCTATATTACTTGTATCTCATTCCCTAGAAGAGATCCCAAATGAAGATCTGAAACTGGTCTACTGGCCGAAAATGGGGGAAACGGACTTCTGCTAAATCACACAAAGAAAATGGAGTAAATAGGCTTGAAATAGTCATCTGGGACTCATAATAGTATAATGAGAAGCCTTTGTTACCTGTACCTCATTCCCTTGAAAAGATCCCAAATGAAGATCCGAAACTGGTCTACTAGCCGAAAATGGGGAAAACGGACTTCTAATGAATCACACAAAGAAAATGGAGTAAATAGGCTTGAAATAGTCATCAAGGGATCATAATACTACAATGAGAAGCACTATTACTTGTATCTCATTCCCTAGAAGAGATCCCAAATGAAGACCCGAAACTGGTCTAATGGCCGTAAATGGGGAAAACGGACTTCTGATAAATCACACAAAGAAAAGGGAATAATAGGCTTGAAAGAGTCATCTGGGACTCATAATAGTATAATGAGAAGCCTTTGTTACTTGTATGTCATTCTCTAAAAAAGATCCCAAATGAAGATCTGAAACTGGTCTACTAGCCGAAAATGGGGAAAACAGACTTCAGATGAATCACACAAAGAAAATAGAGTAAATAGGCTTAATATAGTCATCTGGGACTCTTAATACTACAACGAGAAGCCTCTATTACTTGTATCTCATTCCCTAGAAGAGAGCCCAAAAGAAGATCCGAAACTGGTCTATTGGCCGAAAATGCGGAAAACGGACTTCTGATGAATCACACCAAGAAAATGGAGTAAATAGGCTTGAAATAGTCATCAGGGACTGTTAATACTACAATGAGAAGCCTCTATTACCTGTATATCATTCCCTAGAAGAGATCCCAAATGAAGATCCGAAACTGGTCTATTGGCCGAAAATGGGGAAAACGGACTTCTGATGAATCCTACAAAGAAAATGGAGTATATAGGCTTGAAATTGTTATCTGGGACTCATAATAATACAATGACAAGCCCATATTACTTGTATCTTATTCCCTAGAAGAGATCCCAAATGAAGATCCAAAACTGGTCTACTAGCGGAAAATGGGGAAAACGGACTTATGATGAATCACACAAAGAAAATTGAGTAAATAGGCTTCAAATAGTAATCTGAGACTCATAATAGTACAGTGAGAAGCCTCTATTACTTGTATCTCATTCCCTAGAAGAGATCCCAAATGAAGATCCGAAACTGGCCTACAAGCCGAAAATGGGGAAAACGGACTTTTGATAAATCACACAATGAAAATGGAGTAAATAGGCTTGAAATAGTCACTAGGACTCATAATACTACAATGAGAAGCTCTATTACTTGTATCTCATTCCCTAGAAGAGATCCCAAATGAAGATCTGAAACTGGTCTAGTGGACGAAAATGGGGAAAACGGACTTCTGATAAATCACACAAAGAAAATGGAGTAAATAGGCTTGAAATAGTCATCTGGGACTCAAATAAGTATAATGAGAAGCCTTTGTTACTTGTTTCTCATTCCCTAGAAAAGATCCCAAATGAAGATCTGAAACTGGTCTACTAGCCGAAAATGGGGAAAACGGAAATCTGATGAATCACATAAAGAAAATGGAGTAAATAGGCTTGAAATAGTCGTCTGGGACTCTTAATACTACAATGAGAAGCCTCTTTTCTTGTATGTCATTCCCTAGAAGAGATCCCAAATGAAGATCCGTAACTGGTCTATTGGCCGAAAATGGGGAAAACGGACTTCTGATGAATCCTACAAAGAAAATGGAGTAAATAGGCTTGAAATAGTCATATGGGACTCATAATAGTACAATGAGAAGCCTCTATTACTTGTATCTCATTCCCTAGAAGAGATCCCAAATAAAGATCCGAAACTGGCCTACTAGCCGAAAATGAGGAAAATGGACTTCTGATGAATCACACAAAGAAAATGGAGTAAATAGGCTTGAAATAGTCATCTGGGACTCATAATACTACATTGAGAAGCCTCTATTACTTGTATCTCATTCCCTAGAAGAGATCCCAAATGAAGATCCGAAACTGGCATACTAGCCGAAAATGGGAAAAACAGACTTCTGATGAATCACACAAAGAAAATAGAGTAAATAGGCTTGAAATAGTCATATGGGACTCATAATACTACAATGATAATCTCTATTACTTGTATCTCATTCCCTAGAAGAGATCCCAAATGAAGATCTGAAACTGGTCTACTGGCCGAAAAATGGGGAACACGGACTTCTGATAAATCACACAAAGAAAATGGAGTAAATAGGCTTAAAATAGTCATATGGGACTCATAATAGTATAATGAGAAGCCTTTGTTACTTGTATCTCATTCCCTAGAAAAGATCCCAAATAAAGATCCGAAACTGGCCTACTAGCCGAAAATGAGGAAAATGGACTTCTGATGAATCACACAAAGAAAATGGAGTAAATAGGCTTGAAATAGTCATCTGGGACTCATAATACTACATTGAGAAGCCTCTATTACTTTTATCTCATTCCCTAGAAGAGATCCCAAATGAAGATCCGAAACTGGCATACTAGCCGAAAATGGGAAAAACGGACTTCTGATGAATCACACAAAGAAAATAGAGTAAATAGGCTTGAAATAGTCATATGGGACTCATAATACTACAATGATAATCTCTATTACTTGAATCTCATTCCCTAGAAGAGATCCCAAAATGAAGATCCGAAACTGGTCTAGTGGCCGAAAATGGGGAAAGCGGACTTCTGATAAATCACACAAAGAAAATGGAGTATATAGGCTTGAAATAGTAATCTGGGACTCTTAATAGTATTATGAGAAGCCTTTGTTACTTTTATCTCATTCCCTAGAAAAGATCCCAAATGAAGATCCGAAACTGGTCTACTAGACGAAAATGGGGAAAACGAACTTCTGATGAATCACACAAAGAAAATGGAGTAAATAGGCTTGAAATAGTCATCTGGGACTCTTAATACTACAAAGAGAAGCCTCTATTACTTGTATCTCATTCCCTAGAAAAGATCCCAAATGAAGATCCGAAACTGGTCTATTGGCCGAAAATGGGGAAAACGGACTTCTGATGAATCCTACAAAGAAAATAGAGTTTATAGGCTTGACATAGTCATATGGAGCTCATAATAGTACAATGAGAAGCCCCTATTACTTGTATCTTATTCCCTAGAAGTGCCCAAATGAAGATCCAAAACTGCTCTACTTGCAGAAATGGGGAAAATGGACTTCTGATGAATCACACAAAGAAAATGGAGTATATAGGCTTGAAATAGTCATCTGGGACTCATAATAGTACAATGAGAAGGCCCTATTACTTGTATCTTATTCCCTAGAAGAGATTCCAAATGAATATCCAAAACTGGCATACTAGCCAAAAATGGGGAAAATGGACTTTTGATGAATAACGCAAAGAAAATTGAGTAAATAGGCTTGAAGGAGTCATATGGGACTCATAATACTACAATGAGATGCTCTATTACTTGTATCTCATTCCCTAGAAGAGATCCCAAATGAAGATCTCAAACTGGTCTACTGGCCGAAAATGGGGAAAACGGACTTCTGCTAAATCACACAAAGAAAATGGAGTAAATATGCTTGAAATAGTCATCTGGGACTCATAATAGTATAATGAGAAGCCTTTGTTACCTGTATCTCATTCCCTTGAAAAGATCCCAAATGAAGATCCGAACCTGGTCTACTAGCCGAAAATGGGGAAAACGGACTTCTAATGAATCACACAAAGAAAATAGAGTAAATAGGCTTGAAATAGTCATCAAGGGCTCATAATACTACAATGAGAAGCACTATTACTTGTATCTCATTCCCTAGAAGAGATCCCAAATGAAGACCCGAAACTGGTCTAATGGCCGAAAATGGGGAAAACGGACTTCTGATAAATCACACAAAGAAAAGGGAATAATAGGCTTGAAATAGTCATCTGGGACTCATGACAGTATAATGAGAGGCCTTTGTTACTTGTATGTCATTCCCTAAAAAAGATCCCAAATGAAGATCCGAAACTGGTCTACTAGCCGAAAATGGAGAAAACAGACTTCAGATGAGTCACACAAAGAAAATAGAGTAAATAGGCTTAATATAGTCATCTGGGACTCTTTATACTACAACGAGAAGCCTCTATTAATTGTATTTCATTCCCTAGAAGAGATCCGAAAAGGAGATCCGAAACTGGTCTATTGGCCGAAAATGGGGAAAACGGACTTCTAATGAATCACACTAAGAAAATGGAGTAAATAGGCTTGAAATAGTCATCTGGGACTCTTAAAACAACAATGAGAAGCCTCTATTACCTGTATATCATTCCCTAGAAGAGATCCCAAATGAAGATCCGAAACTGGTCTATTGGCCGAAAATAGGGAAAACGGACTTCTGATGAATCCTACAAAAAAAATGGAATATATAGGCTTGAAATAGTCATCTGGGACTCATAATAGTACAATGAAAAGCCCATATTACTTGTATCTTATTCCCTATAAGAGATCCCAAATGAAGATCCGAAACTGGTCTACTAGCGGAAAATGGGGAAAACGGACTTCTGATGAATCACACAAAGAAAATGGAGTAAATAGGCTTCAAATAGTCATCTGGGACTCATAATAGTACAGTGAGAAGCCTCTATTACTTGTATCTCATTCCCTAGAAGAGCTCCCAAATGAAGATCCAAAACTGGCCTATAAGCCGAAAATGGGGAAAACGTACTTTTGATAAATCACAAAAATAAAATGGAATAATATGCTTGAAATAGTCACTGGGACTCATAATACTACAAAGAGAAGCTCTATTACTTGTATCTCATTCCCTAGAAGAGATCCCAAATGAAGATCTGAAACTGGTCTAATGGCCGAAAATAGGGAAAACGGACTTCTGAAAAATCACACAAAGAAAATGGAGTAAATAGGCTTGAAATAGTCATCTGAGACTCATAAAAGTATAATGAAAAGCATTTGTTACTTGTATCTCATTCCCTAGAAAAGATCTCAAATAAAGATCCGAAACTGGTCTACAAGCCGAAAATGGGGAGAACGGACTTCAAATGAATCACACAAAGAAAATGGAGTAAATAGGCTTGAAATAGTCATCAAGGACTCATAATACTACAATGAGAAGCACTATTACTTGTATCTCATTCCCTAGAAGAGATCCCAAATGAAGATCTGAAACTGGTCTAATGGCCGAAATTGGGAAAACGGACTTCTGATAAATCACACAAAGAAAATGGAATAATAGGCTTGAAATAGTCATCTGGGACTCATGACAGTATAATGAGAAGCCTTTGTTACTTGTATCTCATTCCCTAGAAAAGATCCCAAATGAAGATCCAAAACTGGTCTACTTGCCGAAAATGGGGAAAACAGACTTCAGATGAATCACACAAAGAAAATGGAGTAAATATGCTTAAAATAGTCATCTGGGACTCTTAATACTACAATGAGAAGCCTCTATTACTTGTATCTCATTTCCTAGAAAAGATCTCAAATGAAGATCTGAAACTGGTCTACTAGCCGAAAATGGGGAAAACGGACATCTGATGAATCACATAAAGAAAATGGAGTAAATAGGCTTGAAATCGTCATCTGGGACTCTTAATACTACAATGAGAAGCCTCTATTACTTGTATCTCATTCCCTAGAAGAGAGCCCAAAAGAAGATCCGAAACTGGTCTATTGGCCGAAAATGAGGAAAATGGACTTCTGATGAATCACACAAAGAAAATGGAGTAAATAGGCTTGAAATAGTCATCTGGGACTCATAATACTACATTGAGAAGCCTCTATTACTTTTATCTCATTCCCTAGAAGAGATCCCAAATGAAGATCCGAAACTGGCATACTAGCTGAAAATGGGAAAAACGGACTTCTGATGAATCACACAAAGGAAATAGAGTAAATAGGCTTGAAATAGTCATATGGGACTCATAATACTACAATGATAATCTCTATTACTTGTATCTCATTCCCTAGAAGAGATCCCAAATGAAGATCTGAAACTGGTCTACTGGCCGAAAAATGGGGAACACGGACTTCTGATAAATCACACAAAGAAAATGGAGTAAATAGGCTTGAAATAGTCATCTGGGACTCATAATAGTATAATGAGAACCCTTTGTTACTTGTATCTCATTCCCTAAGAAAGATCCCAAATGAAGATCTGAAACTGGTCTACTAGCCGAAAATGGGGAAAATGGACTTCTAATGAATCACACAAACAAAATGGAGTAAATAGGCTTGAAATAGTCATCAAGGACTCATAATACTACAATGAGAAGCTCTATTACTTGAATCTCAATCCCTAGAAGAGATCCCAAAATGAAGACCCGAAACTGGTCTAGTGGCCGAAAATGGGGAAAGCGCACTTCTGATAAATCACACAAAGAAAATGGAGTATATAGGCTTGAAATAGTAATCTGGGACTCTTAATAGTATTATCAGAAGCCTTTGTTACTTGTATCTCATTCCATTGAAAAGATCCCAAATGAAGATCTGAAACTGGTCTACTAGCCGAAAATGGGGAAAACGGACTTCTAATGAATCACACAAAGAAAATGGAGTAAATAGGCTTGAAATAGTCATCAAGGGCTCATAATACTACAATGAGAAGCACTATTACTTGTATCTCATTCCCTAGAAGAGATCCCAAATGAAGACCCGAAACTGGTCTAATGGCCGAAAATGGGGAAAACGGACTTCTGATAAATCACACAAAGAAAAGGGAATAATAGGCTTGAAATAGTCATCTGGGACTCATAATAGTATAATGAGAAGCCTTTGTTACTTGTATGTCATTCTCTAAAAAAGATCCCAAATGAAGATCCGAAACTGGTCTACTAGCCGAAAATGGGGAAAACAGACTTCAGATGAATCACACAAAGAAAATAGAGTAAATAGGCTTAATATAGTCATCTGGGACTCTTAATACTACAACGACAAGACTCAATTACTTGTATCTCATTCCCTAGAAGAGATCCCAAAAGAAGATCCGAAACTGGTCTATTGGCCGAAAATGCGGAAAACGGACTTCTGATGAATCACACCAAGAAAATGGAGTAAATAGGCTTGAAATAGTCATCTGGGACTGTTAATACTACAATGAGAAGCCTCTATTACCTGTATATCATTCCCTAGAAGAGATTCCAAATTAAGATCCGAAACTGGTCTATTGGCCGAAAATGGGGAAAACGGACTTCTGATGAATCCTACAAAGAAAATGGAGTATAGAGGCTTGAAATAGTCATCTGGGACTCATAATAGTACAATGACAAGCCCATATTACTTGTATCTTATTCCCTAGAAGAGATCCCAAATGAAGATCCGAAACTGGTCTACTAGCGAAAAATGGGGAAAACGGACTTCTGATGAATCACACAAAGAAAATGGAGTAAATAGGCTTCAAATAGTAATCTGGGACTCATAATAGTACAGTGAGAAGCCTCTATTACTTGTATCTCATTCCCTAGAAGAGATCCCAAATGAAGATCCTAAACTGGCCTACAAGCCAAAAATGGGGAAAACGGACTTTTGATAAATCACACAATGAAAATGGAGTAAATAGGCTTGAAATAGTCATTGGGACTCATAATACTACAATGAGAAGCTCTATTACTTGTATCTCATTCCCTAGAAGAGATCCGAAATGAAGATCTGAAACTGGTCTAGTGGCCGAAAATGGGGAAAACGGATTTCTGATAAATCACACAAAGAAAATGGAGTAAATAGGCTTGAAATAGTCATCTGGGACTCATAATAGTATAATGAGAAGCTTTTGTTACTTGTTTCTCATTCCCTAGAAAAGATCCCAAATGAAGATCTGAAACTGGTCTACTAGCCGAAAATGGGGAAAACGGACTTCTAATGAATCACACAAAGAAAATGGAGTAAATAGGCGTGAAATAGTCATCAAGGACTCATAATACTACAATGAGAAGCACTATTATTTGTATCTCATTCCCTAGAAGAGATCCCAAATGAAGATCTGAAACTGGTCTAATGGCCGAAATTGGGAAAACGGACTTCTGATAAATCACACAAAGAAAATGGAATAATAGGCTTGAAATAGTCATCTGGGACTCATGACAGTATAATGAGAAGCCTTTGTTACTTGTATCTCATTCCCTAGAAAAGATCCCAAATGAAGATCCGAAACTGGTCTACTTGCCGAAAATGGGGAAAACAGACTTCAGATGAATCACACAAAGAAAATGGAGTAAATATGCTTAAAATAGTCATCTGGGACTCTTAATACTACAATGAGAAGCCTCTATTACTTGTATCTCATTTCCTAGAAAAGATCTCAAATGAAGATCTGAAACTGGTCTACTAGCCGAAAATGGGGAAAACGGACATCTGATGAATCACAAAAAGAAAATGGAGTAAATAGGCTTGAAATAGTCATCTGGGACTCTTAATACTACAATGAGAAGCCTCTATTACTTGTATGTCATTCCCTAGAAGAGATCCCAAATGAAGATCCGTAACTGGTCTATTGGCCGAAAATGGGGAAAACGGACTTCTGATGAATCCTACAAAGAAATTGGAGTAAATAGGCCTGAAATAGTCATCTGGGACTCATAATAGTACAATGAGAAGCCTCTATTACTTGTGTCTCATTCCCTAGAAGAGATCCCAAATAAAGATCCGAAACTGGCCTACTAGCCGAAAATGAGGAAAATGGACTTCTGATGAATCACACAAAGAAAATGGAGTAAATAGGCTTGAAATAGTCAACTGGGACTCATAATACTACATTGAGAAGCCTCTATTACTTTTATCTCATTCCCTAGAAGAGATCCCAAATGAAGATCCGAAACTGGCATACTAGCCGAAAATGGGAAAAACGGACTTCTGATGAATCACACAAAGAAAATAGAGTAAATAGGCTTGAAATAGTCATATGGGACTCATAATACTACAATGATAATCTCTATTACTTGTATCTCATTCCCTAGAAGAGATCCCAAATGAAGATCTGAAACTGCTCTACTGGCCGAAAAATGGGGAACACGGACTTCTGATAAATCACACAAAGAAAATGGAGTAAATAGGCTTGAAATAGTCATCTGCTACTCATAATAGTATAATGAGAAGCCTTTGTTACTTGTATCTCATTCCCTAGAAAAGATCCCAAATGAAGATCTGAAACTGGTCTACTAGCCGAAAATGGGGAAAATGGACTTCTAATGAATCACACAAACAAAATGGAGTAAATAGGCTTGAAATAGTCATCTGGGACTCTTAATACTACAATGAGAAGCCTCTATTACTTGTATGTCATTCCCTAGAAGAGATCCCAAATGAAGATCCGTAACTGGTCTATTGGCCGAAAATGGGGAAAACGGACTTCTGATGAATCCTACAAAGAAAATGGAGTAAATAGGCTTGAAATAGTCATCTGGGACTCATAATAGTACAATGAGAAGCCTCTATTACTTGTATCTCATTCCCTAGAAGAGATCCCAAATAAAGATCCGAAACTGGCCTACTAGCCGAAAATGAGGAAAATGGACTTCTGATGAATCACACAAAGAAAATGGAGTAAATAGGCTTGAAATAGTCATCTGGGACTCATAATACTACATTGAGAAGCCTCTATTACTTTTATCTCATTCTCTAGAAGAGATCCCAAATGAAGATCCGAAACTGGCATACTAGCCGAAAATGGGAAAAACGGACTTCTGATGAATCACACAAAGAAAATAGAGTAAATAGGCTTGAAATAGTCATATGGGACTCATAATACTACAATGATAATCTCTATTACTTGTATCTCATTCCCTAGAAGAGATCCCAAATGAAGATCTGAAACTGGTCTACTGGCCGAAAAATGGGGAACACGGACTTCTGATAAATCACACAAAGAAAATGGAGTAAATAGGCTTGAAATAGTCATCTGGGACTCATAATAGTATAATGAGAACCCTTTGTTACTTGTATCTCATTCCCTAGAAAAGATCCCAAATGAAGATCTGAAACTGGTCTACTAGCCGAAAATGGGGAAAATGGACTTCTAATGAATCACACAAACAAAATGGAGTAAATAGGCTTGAAATAGTCATCAAGGACTCATAATACTACAATGAGAAGCTCTATTACTTGAATCTCAATCCCTAGAAGAGATCCCAAAATGAAGACCCGAAACTGGTCTAGTGGCCGAAAATGGGGAAAGCGGACTTCTGATAAATCACACAAAGAAAATGGAGTATATAGGCTTGAAATAGTAATCTGGGACTCTTAATAGTATTATCAGAAGCCTTTGTTACTTGTATCTCATTCCATTGAAAAGATCCCAAATGAAGATCTGAAACTGGTCTACTAGCCGAAAATGGGGAAAACGGACTTCTAATGAATCACACAAAGAAAATGCAGTAAATAGGCTTGAAATAGTCATCAACGGCTCATAATACTACAATGAGAAGCACTATTACTTGTATCTCATTCCCTAGAAGAGATCCCAAATGAAGACCCGAAACTGGTCTAATGGCCGAAAATGGGAAAAACGGACTTCTGATAAATCACACAAAGAAAAGGGAATAATAGGCTTGAAATAGTCATCTGGGACTCATAATAGTATAATGAGAAGCCTTTGTTACATGTATGTCATTCTCTAAAAAAGATCCCAAATGAAGATCCGAAACTGGTCTACTAGCCGAAAATGGGGAAAACAGACTTCAGATGAATCACACAAAGAAAATAGAGTAAATAGGCTTAATATAGTCATCTGGGACTCTTAGTACTACAACGAAAAGCCTCAATTACTTGTATCTCATTCCCTAGAAGAGATCCCAAAAGAAGATCCGAAACTGGTCTATTGGCCGAAAATGCGGAAAACGGACTTCTGATGAATCACACCAAGAAAATGGAGTAAATAGGCTTGAAATAGTCATCTGGGACTGTTAATTCTACAATGAGAAGCCTCTATTACCTGTATATCATTCCCTAGAAGAGATTCCAAATTAAGATCCGAAACTGGTCTATTGGCCGAAAATGGGGAAAACGGACTTCTGATGAATCCTATAAAGAAAATGGAGTATAGAGGCTTGAAATAGTCATCTGGGACTCATAATAGTACAATGACAAGCCCATATTACTTGTATCTTATTCCCTAGAAGAGATCCCAAATGAAGATCCGAAACTGGTCTACTAGCGAAAAATGGGGAAAACGGACTTCTGATGAATCACACAAAGAAAATGGAGTAAATAGGCTTCAAATAGTAATCTGGGACTCATAATAGTACAGTGAGAAGCCTCTATTACTTGTATCTCATTCCCTAGAAGAGATCCCAAATGAAGATCCGAAACTGGCCTACAAGCCGAAAATGGTGAAAACGGACTTTTGATAAATCACACAATGAAAATGGAGTAAATAGGCTTGAAATAGTCATTGGGACTCATAATACTACAATGAGAAGCTCTATTACTTGTATCTCATTCCCTAGAAGAGATCCGAAATGAAGATCTGAAACTGGTCTAGTGGCCGAAAATGGGGAAAACGGATTTCTGATAAATCACACAAAGAAAATGGAGTAAATAGGCTTGAAATAGTCATCTGGGACTCATAATAGTATAATGAGAAGCTTTTGTTACTTGTTTCTCATTCCCTAGAAAAGATCCCAAATGAAGATCTGAAACTGGTCTACTAGCCGAAAATGGGGAAAACGGACTTCTAATGAATCACACAAAGAAAATGGAGTAAATAGGCTTGAAATAGTCATCAAGGACTCATAATACTACAATGAGAAGCACTATTATTTGTATCTCATTCCCTAGAAGAGATCCCAAATGAAGATCTGAAAGTGGTCTAATGGCCGAAATTGGGAAAACGGACTTCTGATAAATCACACAAAGAAAATGGAATAATAGGCTTGAAATAGTCATCTGGGACTCATGACAGTATAATGAGAAGCCTTTGTTACTTGTATCTCATTCCCTAGAAAAGATCCCAAATGAAGATCTGAAACTGGTCTACTTGCCGAAAATGGGGAAAACAGACTTCAGATGAATCACACAAAGAAAATGGAGTAAATATGCTTAAAATAGTCATCTGGGACTCTTAATACTACAATGAGAAGCCTCTATTACTTGTATCTCATTTCCTAGAAAAGATCTCAAATGAAGATCTGAAACTGGTCTACTAGCCGAAAATGGGGAAAACGGACATCTGATGAATCACAAAAAGAAAATGGAGTAAATAGGCTTGAAATAGTCATCTGGGACTCTTAATACTACAATGAGAAGCCTCTATTACTTGTATGTCATTCCCTAGAAGAGATCCCAAATGAAGATCCGTAACTGGTCTATTGGCCGAAAATAGGGAAAACGGACTTCTGATGAATCCTACAAAGAAATTGGAGTAAATAGGCTTGAAATAGTCATCTGGGACTCATAATAGTACAATGAGAAGCCTCTATTACTTGTATCTCATTCCCTAGAAGAGATCCCAAATAAAGATCCGAAACTGGCCCACTAGCCGAAAATGAGGAAAATGGACTTCTGATGAATCACACAAAGAAAATGGAGTAAATAGGCTTGAAATAGTCATCTGGGACTCATAATACTACATTGAGAAGCCTCTATTACTTTTATCTCATTCCCTAGAAGAGATCCCAAATGAAGATCCGAAACTGGCATACTAGCCGAAAATAAGAAAAACGGACTTCTGATGAATCACACAAAGAAAATAGAGTAAATAGGCTTGAAATAGTCATATGGGACTCATAATACTACAATGATAATCTCTATTACTTGTATCTCATTCCCTAGAAGAGATCCCAAATGAAGATCTGAAACTGCTCTACTGGCCGAAAAATGGGGAACACGGACTTCTGATAAATCACACAAAGAAAATGGAGTAAATAGGCTTGAAATAGTCATCTGGGACTCATAATAGTATAATGAGAACCCTTTGTTACTTGTATCTCATTCCCTAGAAAAGATCCCAAATGAAGATCTGAAACTGGTCTACTAGCCAAAAATGGGGAAAATGGACTTCTAATGAATCACACAAACAAAATGGAGTAAATAGGCTTGAAATAGTCATCAAGGACTCATAATACTACAATGAGAAGCTCTATTACTTGAATCTCAATCCCTAGAAGAGATCCCAAAATGAAGACCCGAAACTGGTCTAGTGGCCGAAAATGGGGAAAGCGGACTTCTGATAAATCACACAAAGAAAATGGAGTATATAGGCTTGAAATAGTAATCTGGGACTCTTAATAGTATTATCAGAAGCCTTTGTTACTTTTATCTCATTCCCTAGAAAAGATCCCAAATGAAGATCCGAAACTGGTCTACTAGACGAAAATGGGGAAAACGAACTTCTGATGAATCACACAAAGAAAATGGAGTAAATAGGCTTGAAATAGTCATCTGGGACTCTTAATACTACAAAGAGAAGCCTCTATTACTTGTATCTCATTCCCTAGAAGAGATCCCAAATGAAGATCCGAAACTGGTCTATTGGCCGAAAATGGGGAAAACGGACTTCTGATGAATCCTACACAGAAAGTAGAGTTTATAGGCATGAAATAGTCATATGGAGCTCATAATAGTATAATGAGAAGCCCCTATAACTTGTATCTTATTCCCTAGAAGTGCCCAAATGAAGATCCAAAACTGGTCTACTTGCGGAAATGGGGAAAACGGACTTCTGATGAATCACACAAAGAAAATGGAGTATACAGGCTTGAAATAGTCATCTGGGACTCATAATAGTACAATGAGAAGGCCCTATTACTTGTATCTTATTCCCTAGAAGAGATCCCTAATGAATATCCAAAACTGGCATACTAGCCAAAAATGGGGAAAATGGACTTTTGATGAATAACGCAAAGAAAATTGAGTAAATAGGCTTGAAGGAGTCATATGGGACTCATTATACTACAATGAGAAGCTCTATTACTTGTATCTCATTCCCTAGAAGAGATCCCAAATGAAGATCTCAAACTGGTCTACTGGCCGAAAATGGGGAAAACGGACTTCTGCTAAATCACACAAAGAAAATGGAGTAAATAGGCTTTAAATAGTCATCTGGGACTCATTATAGTATAATGAGAAGCCTTTGTTACCTGTATCTCATTCCCTTGAAAAGATCCCAAATGAAGATCCGAAACTGGTCTACTAGCCGAAAATGGGGAAAACGGACTTCTAATGAATCACACAAAGAAAATGGAGTAAATAGGCTTGAAATAGTCATATGGGACTCATAATACTACAATGATAATCTCTATTACTTGTATCTCATTCCCTAGAAGAGATCCCAAATGAACATCTGAAACTGGTCTACTGGCCGAAAAATGGGGAACACGGACTTCTGATAAATCACACAAAGAAAATGGAGTAAATAGGCTTGAAATAGTCATCTGGGACTCATAATAGTATAATGAGAAGCCTTTGTTACTTGTTTCTCATTCCCTAGAAAAGATCCCAAATGAAGATCTAAAACTGATCTACTAGCCGAAAATGGGGAAAACGGACTTCTAATGAATCACACAAAGAAAATGGAGTAAATAGGCTTGAAATAGTCATCAAGGGCTCATAATACTAAAATGAGAAGCACTATTACTTGTATCTCATTCCCTAGAAGAGATCCCAAATGAAGACCAGAAACTGGTCTAATGGCCGAAAATGGGGAAAACGGACTTCTGATAAATCACACAAAGAAAAGGGAATAATAGGCTTGAAATAGTCATCTGGGACTCATAATAGTATAATGAGAAGCCTTTGTTACTTGTATGTCATTCTCTAAAAAAGATCCCAAATGAAGATCCGAAACTGGTCTACTAGCCGAAAATGGGGAAAACAGACTTCAGATGAATCACACAAAGAAAATAGAGTAAATAGGCTTGAAATAGTCATTGGGACTCATAATACTACAATGAGAAGCTCTATTACTTGTATCTCATTCCCTAGAGGAGATCCCAAATGAAGATCTGAAACTGGTCTAGTGGCCGAAAATAGGGAAAACGGACTTCTGATAAATCACACAAAGAAAATGGAGTAAATAGGCTTGAAATAGTCATCTGGGACTCATAATAGTATAATGAGAAGCCTTTGTTACTTGTTTCTCATTCCCTAGAAAAGATCCCAAATGAAGATCTGAAACTGATCTACTAGCCGAAAATGGGGAAAACGGACTTCTAATGAATCACACAAAGAAAATGGAGTAAATAGGCTTGAAATAGTCATCAAGGACTCATAATACTACAATGAGAAGCACTATTACTTGTATCTCTTTGCCTAGAAGAGATCCCAAATGAAGACACGAAACTGGTCTAATGGCTGAAAATGGGGAAAACGGACTTCTGATAAATCACACAAAGAAAAGGGAATAATAGGCTTGAAATAGTTATCTGGGACTCATAATAGTATAATGAGAAGCCTTTGTTACTTGTATGTCATTCTCTAAAAAAGATCCCAAATGAAGATCCGAAACTGGTCTACTAGCCGAAAATGGGGAAAACAGACTTCAGATGAATCACACAAAGAAAATAGAGTAAATAGGCTTAATATAGTCATCTGGGACTCTTAATACTACAACGAGAAGCCTCTATTAATTGTATCTCATTCCCTAGAAGCGATCCGAAAAGGAGATCCGAAACTGGTCTATTGGCCGAAAATGGGGAAAACGGACTTCTAATGAATCACACCAAGAAAATGGAGTAAATAGGGTAGAAATAGTCATCTGGGACTCTTAATACTACAATGAGAAGCCTCTATTATCTGTATATCATTCCCTAGAAGAGATCCCAAATGAAGATCCGAAACTGGTCTATTGGCCGAAAATGGGGAAAACGGACTTCTGATGAATCCTACAAAGAAAATGGAGTATATAGGCTTGTAATAGTCATCTGGGACTCATAATAGTACAATGACAAGCCCATATTACTTGTATTTTATTCCCTAGAAGAGATCCCAAATGAAGATCCGAAACTGGTCTACTAGCGGAAAATGGGGAAAACAGACTTCTGATGAATCATACAAAGAAAATGGAGTAAATAGGCTTCAAATAGTCATCTGGGACTCATAATAGTACAGTGAGAAGCCTCTATTACTTGTATCTCATTCCCTAGAAGAGATCCCAAATGAAGATCCAAAACTGGCCTGTAAGCCGAAAATAGGGAAAACGGACTTCTGATAAATCACACAAAGAAAATGGAGTAAATAGGCTTGAAATAGTCATCTGGGACTCATAATAGTATAATGAGAAGCATTTGTTACTTGTATCTCATTCCCTAGAAAAGATCTCAAATGAATATCCGAAACTGGTCTACAACCCGAAAATGGGGAGAACAGACTTCAAATGAATCACACAAAGAAAATGAAGTAAATAGGCTAGAAATAGTCATGAAGGACTCATAATACTACAATGAGAAGCACTATTACTTGTATCTCATTCCCTAGAAGAGATCCCAAATGAAGATCTGAAACTGGTCTAATGGCCGAAATTGGGAAAACGGACTTCTGATAAATCACACAAAGAAAATGGAATAATAGGCTTGAAGTAGTCATCTGGGACTCATGACAGTATAATGAGAAGCCTTTGTTACTTGTATCTCATTCCCTAGAAAAGATCCCAAATGAAGATCCAAAACTGGTGTACTAGCCGAAAATAGGGAAAACGGACTTCAGATGAATCACACAAAGAAAATGGAGTAAATATGCTTAAAATAGTCATCTGGGACTCTTAATACTACAATGAGAAGCCTCTATTACTTGTATCTCATTTCCTAGAAAAGATCTCAAATGAAGATCTGAAACTGGTCTACTAGCCGAAAATGGGGAAAACGGACATCTAATGAATCACATAAAGAAAATGGAGTAAATAGGCTTGAAATACTCATCTGGGACTCTTAATACTACAATGAGAAGCCTCTATTACTTGTATGTCATTCCCTAGAAGAGATCCCAAATGAAGATCCGTAACTGGTCTATTGGCTGAAAATGGGGAAAACGGACTTCTGATGAATCCTACAAAGAAAATGGAGTAAATAGGCTTGAAATAGTCATCTGGGACTCATAATAGTACAATGAGAAGCCTCTATTACTTGTATCTCATTCCCTAGAAGAGATCCCAAATAAAGATCCGAAACTGGCCTACTAGCCGAAAATGAGGAAAATGGACTTCAGATGAATCACATAAAGAAAATGGAGTAAATATGCTTAAAATAGTCATCTGGGACTCTTAATACTACAATGAGAAGCCTCTATTATTTGTATCTCATTCCCTAGAAGAGATCCCAAATGAAGATCCGAAACTGGTCTATTGGCCGAAAATGGGGAAAACGGACTTCTGATGAATCCTACAAAACAAATGGAGTATATAGGCTTAAAATAATCATTTGGGACTCATAATAATACAATGAGAAGCCCCTTTTACTTGTATCTTATTCCCTAGAAGAGATCCCAAATGAAGATCCGAAACTGGTCTACTAGCGGAAAATAGGGAAAACAGACTTCTGATGAATCACACACAGAAAATGTAGTAAATAGGCTTGAAATAGTCATCTGGGACTCATAAAAGTACAATGAGAAGCCTCTATTACTTGTATCTCATTCCCTAGAGGAGATCCCAAATGAAGATCCGAAACTGGCCCACAAGCCGAAAATGGGGAAAACAGACTTCTGATGAATCACACAAAGAAAATGCTGTAAATAGGCTTCAAATAGTCAAATGGGACTCTTAATACTACAATGAGAAGCCTATAATACTTGTATGTCAATCCCTAGAAGAGATCCTAATTGAAGATCCGAAACTGGTCTACTGGCCGAAAATGAGGAAAACGAACTTCTGCTGAATCATTCAAAGAAAATGGAGTAAATAGGCCTGCAATAGTCATATGGGACTCATAATACTACAATGAGAATCTCTATTACTTGTATCTCATTCCCTAGAAGAGATCCCAAATGAAGATCTGAAACTGGTCTCATGGCCGAAAAATGGGGAACACGGACTTCTGATAAATCACACAAAGAAAATGGAGTAAATTGGCTTGAAATAGTCATCTGGGACTCATAATAGTATAATGAGAAGCCTTTGTTACTTGTATCTCATTCCCTAGAAAAGATCCCAAATGAAGATCTGAAACTGGTCTACTAGCCGAAAATGGGGAAAATGGACTTCTAATGAATCACACAAACAAAATGGAGTAAATAGGCTTGAAATAGTCATCAAGGACTCATAATACTACAATGAGAAGCTCTATTACTTGAATCTCATTCCCTAGAAGAGATCCCAAAATAGAGACCCGAAACTGGTCTAGTGGCCGAAAATGGGGAAAGCGGACTTCTGATAAATCACACAATGAAAATGGAGTAAATAGGCTTGAAATAGTAATCTGGGACTCTTAATAGTATTATGAGAAGCATTTGTTAGTTTTATCTCATTCCCTAGAAAAGATCCCAAATGAAGATCCGAAACTGGTCTACTAGACGAAAATGGGGAAAACGAACTTCTGATGACTCACACAAAGAAAATGGAGTAAATAGGCTTGAAATAGTCATCTGGGACTCTTAATACTACAAAGAGAAGCCTCTATTACTTGTATATCATTCCCTAGAAGAGATCCCAAATGAAGATCCGAAACTGGTCTATTGGCCGAAAATGGGGAAAACGGACTTCTGATGAATCACACCAAGAAAATGGAGTAAATATGCTTGAAATAGTCATCTAGGACTCTTAATACTACAATGAGAAGCCTCTATTACCTGTATATCATTCCCTAGAAGAGATCCCAAATGAAGATCCGAAACTGGTCTATTGGCCGAAAATGGGGAAAACGGACTTCTGATGAATCCTACAGAGAAAATGAAGTATATAGGCTTGAAATAGTCATCTGAGACTCATAATAGTACAATGACAAGCCCATATTACTTGTATCTTATTCCCTAGAAGAGATCCCAAATGAAGATCCGAAACTGGTCTACTAGCGGAAAATGGGGAAAACGGACTTCTGATGAATCACACAAAGAAAATGGAGTAAATAGGCTTCAAATAGTAATCTGGGACTCATAATAGTACAGTGAGAAGCCTCTATTACTTGTATCTCATTCCCTAGAAGAGATCCCAAATGAAGATCCGAAACTGGCCTACAAGCCGAAAATGGGGAAAACGGACTTCTGATGAATCACACAAAGAAAATGGAGTAAAAGGTTTGAAATAGTCACGGGGACTCATAATACTACATTGAGAAGTCTCTATTACTTGTATCTCAATCCCTAGAAGAGATCCCAAATGAAGATCCAAAACTGGTCTACTAGCCGAAAATGGGGAAAACGGACTTCTAATGAATCACACAAAGAAAATGGAGTAAATAGGCTTGAATTAATCATCAAGGACTCATAATACTACAATGAGAAGCACTATTACTTGTATCTCATTCCCTAGAAGAGATCCCAAATGAAGACCCGAAACTGGTCTAATGGCCGAAAATGGGGAAAACGGACTTCTGATAAATCACACAAAGAAAAGGGAATAATAGGCTTGAAATAGTCATCTGAGACTCATAATAGTATAATGAGAAGCCTTTGTTACTTGTATGTCATTCCCTAAAAAAGATCCCAAATGAAGATCCGAAACTGGTCTACTAGCCGAAAATGGGGAAAGCGGACTTCTGATAAATCACACAATAAAAATGGAGTAAATAGGCTTGAAATAGTAATCTGGGACTCTTAATAGTATTATGAGAAGCCTTTGTTAGTTTTATCTCATTCCCTAGAAAAGATCCCAAATGAAGATCCGAAACTGGTCTACTAGACGAAAATGGGGAAAACGAACTTCTGATGACTCACACAAAGAAAATGGAGTAAATAGGCTTAATATAGTCATCTGGGACTCTTAATACTACAACGAGAAGCCTCTATTACTTGTATCTCATTCCCTAGAAGAGATCCCAAAAGAAGATCCGAAACTGGTCTATTGGCCGAAAATGGGGAAAACAGACTTCTGATGAATCACACCAAGAAAATGGAGTAAATATGCTTGAAATAGTCATCTGGGACTCTTAATACTACAATGAGAAGCCACTATTACCTGTATATCATTCCCTAGAAGAGATCCCAAATGAAGATCCGAAACTGGTCTATTGGCCGAAAATGGGGAAAACGGACTTCTGATGAATCCTACAAAGAAAATGAAGTATATAGGCTTGAAATAGTCATCTGAGACTCATAATAGTACAATGACAAGCCCATATTACTTGTATCTTATTCCCTAGAAGAGATCCCAAATGAAGATCCGAAACTGGTCTACTAGCGGAGAAAGGGGAAAACGGACTTCTGATGAATCACACAAAGAAAATGGAGTAAATAGGCTTCAAATAGTAATCTGGGACTCATAATAGTACAGTGAGAAGCCTCTATTACTTGTATCTCATTCCCTAGAAGAGATCCCAAATGAAGATCCGAAACTGGCCTACAAGCCGAAAATGGGGAAAACGGACTTTTGATAAATCACACAAAGAAAATGGAGTAAATAGGCTTGAAATAGTCACTGGGACTCATAATACTACAATGAGAAGCTCTATTACTTGTATCTCATTCCCTAGAAGAGATCCCAAATGAAGATCTGAAACTGGTCTAGTGGCCGAAAATCGTGAAAACGGACTTCTGATAAATCACACAAAGAAAATGGAGTAAATAGGCTTGAAATAGTCATCTGGGACTCATAATAGTATAATGAGAAGCCTTTGTTACTTGTTTCTCATTCCCTAGAAAATATCCCAAATGAAGATCCGAAACTGGCATACTAGCCGAAAATGGGAAAAACGGACTTCTGATGAATCACACAAAGAAAATAGAGTAAATAGGCTTGAAATAGTCATATGGGACTCATAATACTACAATGATAATCTCTATTACTTGTATCTCATTCCCTACAAGAGATCCCAAATGAAGATCTGAAACTGGTCTACTGGCCGAAAAATGGGGAACACGGACTTCTGATAAATCACACAAAGAAAATGGAGTAAATAGGCTTGAAATAGTCATCTGGGACTCATAATAGTATAATGAGAACCCTTTGTTACTTGTATCTCATTCCCTAGAAAAGATCCCAAATGAAGATCTGAAACTGGTCTACTAGCCGAAAATGGGGAAAATGGACTTCTAATGAATCACACAAACAAAATGGAGTAAATAGGCTTGAAATAGTCATCAAGGACTCATAATACTACAATGAGAAGCTCTATTACTTGAATCTCATTCCCTAGAAGAGATCCCAAAATGAAGACCCGAAACTGGTCTAGTGGCCGAAAATGGGGAAAGCGGACTTCTGATAAATCACACAAAGAAAATGGAGTATATAGGCTTGAAATAGTAATCTGGGACTCAATAGTATTATGAGAAGCCTTTGTTACTTTTATCTCATTCTCTAGAAAAGATCCCAAATGAAGATCCGAAACTGGTCTACTAGACGAAAATGGGGAAAACGAACTTCTAATGAATCACACAAAGAAAATGGAGTAAATAGGCTTGAAATAGTCATCTGGGACTCTTAATACTACAAAGAGAAGCCTCTATTACTTGTATCTCATTCCCTAGAAAAGATCCCAAATGAAGATCCGAAACTGGTCTATTGGCCGAAAATGGGGAAAACGGACTTCTGATGAATTCTACAAAAAAAATAGAGTTTATAGGCTTGAAATAGTCATATGGAGCTCATAATAGTACAATGAGAAGCCCCTATTACTTGTATCTTATTCCCTAGAAGTGCCCAAATGAAGATCCAAAACTCGTCTACTTGCGGAAATGGGGAAAACGGCCTTCTGATGAATCACACAAAGAAAATGGAGTATATAGGCTTGAAATAGTCATCTGGGACTCATAATAGTACAATGAGAAGGCCCTATTACTTAAATCTTATTCCCTAGAAGAGATCCCAAATGAATATCCAAAACTGGCATACTAGCCGAAAATGGGGAAAATGGACTTTTGAGGAATAACGCAAAGAAAATTGAGTAAATAGGCTTGAAGGAGTCATATGGGACTCATAATACTACAATGAGAAGCTCTATTACTTGTATCTCATTCCCTAGAAGAGATCCCAAATGAAGATCTCAAACTGGTCTACTCGCCGAAAATGGGGAAAACGGACTTCTGCTAAATCACACAAAGAAAATGGAGTAAATAGGCTTTAAATAGTCATTTGGGACTCATAATAGTATAATGAGAAGCCTTTGTTACCTGTATCTCATTCCCTTGAAAAGATCCCAAATGAAGATCCGAAACTGGTCTACTAGCCGAAAATGGGGAAAACGGACTTCTAATGAATCACACAAAAAAATGGAGTATATAGGCTTGAAATAGTAATCTGGGACTCTTAATAGTATTATCAGAAGCCTTTGTTACTTTTATCTCATTCCCTAGAAAAGATCCCAAATGAAGATCCGAAACTGGTCTACTAGACGAAAATGGGGAAAACAAATTTCTGATGAATCACACAAAGAAAATAGAGTAAATAGGCTTGAAATAGTCATATGGGACTCATAATACTACAATGATAATCTCTATTACTTGTATCTTATTCCCTAGAAGAGATCCCAAATGAAGATCTGAAACTGGTCTACTGGCCGAAAAATGGGGAACACGGACTTCTGATAAATCACACAAAAAAATGGAGTAAATAGGCTTGAAATAGTCATCTGCTACTCATAATAGTATAATGAGAAGCCTTTGTTACTTGTATCTCATTCCCTAGAAAAGATCCCAAATGAAGATCTGAAACTGGTCTACTAGCCGAAATTGGGGAAAATGGACTTCTAATGAATCACACAAACAAAATGGAGTAAATAGGCTTGAAATAGCCATCAAGGACTCATAATACTACAATGAGAAGCTCTATTACTTGAATCTCATTCCCTAGATTAGATCCCAAAATGAAGACCCGAAACTGGTCTAGTGGCCGAAAATGGGGAAAGCGGACTTCTGATAAATCACACAAAGAAAATGGAGTATATAGGCTTGAAATAGTAATCTGGGACTCTTAATAGTATTATCAGAAGCCTTTGTTACTTTTATCTCATTCCCTAGAAAAGATCCCAAATGAAGATCTGAAACTGGTCTACTAGACGAAAATGGGGAAAACGAACTTCTGATGAATCACACAAAGAAAATGGAGTAAATAGGCTTGAAATAGTCATCTGGGACTCTTAATACTACAAAGAGAAGCCTCTATTACTTGTATCTCATTCCCTAGAAGAGATCCCAAAAGAAGATCCGAAACTGGTCTATTGGCCGAAAATGGGGAAAACGGACTTCTGATGAATCCTACACAGAAAGTAGAGTTTATAGGCTTGAAATAGTCATATGGAGCTCATAATAGTACAATGAGAAGCCCCTATTACTTGTATCTTATTCCCTAGAAGTGCCCAAATGAAGATCCAAAACTGGTCTACTTGCGGAAATGGGGAAAACGGACTTCTGATGAATAACACAAATAAAATGGAGTATATAGGCTTGAAATAGTCATTTGGGACTCATAATAGTACAATGAGAAGGCCCTATTACTTGTATCTTATTCCCTAGAAGAGATCCCAAATGAATATCCAAAACTTGCATACTAGCCGAAAATGGGGAAAATGGACTTTTGATGAATAACGCAAAGAAAATTGAGTAAATAGGCTTGAAGGAGTCATATGGGACTCATAATACTACAATGAGAAGCTCTATTACTTGTATCTCATTCCCTAGAAGAGATCCCAAATGAAGATCTCAAACTGGTCTACTGGCCGAAAATGGGGAAAACGGACTTCTAACGAATCACACAAAGAAAATGGAGTAAATATGCTTAAAATAGTCATCTGGGACTCTTAATACTACAATGAGAAGCCTCTATTATTTGTATCTCATTCCCTAGAAGAGATCCCAAATGAAGATCCGAAACTGGTCTATTGGCCGAAAATGGGGAAAACGGACTTCTGATGAATCCTACAAAACAAATGGAGTATATAGGCTTAAAATAATCATTTAGGACTCATAATAATACAATGAGAAGCCCCTATTACTTGTATCTTATTCCCTAGAAGAGATCCCAAATGAAGATCCGAAATTGGTCTACTAGCGGAAAATAGGGAAAACAGACTTCTGATGAATCACACACAGAAAATGTAGTAAATAGGCTTGAAATAGTCATCTGGGACTCATAAAAGTACAATGAGAAGCCTCTATTACTTGTATCTCATTCCCTAGAGGAGATCCCAAATGAAGATCCGAAACTGGCCCACAAGCCGAAAATGGGGAAAACAGATTTCTGATGAATCACACAAAGAAAATGGAGTAAATAGGCTTCAAATAGTCAAATGGGACTCTTAATACTACAATGAGAAGCCTATAATACTTGTATGTCAATCCCTAGAAGAGATCCCAATTGAAGATCCGAAACTGGTCTACTGGCCGAAAATGAGGAAAACGAACTTCT
This sequence comes from Thlaspi arvense, assembly GCA_911865555.2. Classification (NCBI taxonomy): domain Eukaryota; kingdom Viridiplantae; phylum Streptophyta; class Magnoliopsida; order Brassicales; family Brassicaceae; genus Thlaspi; species Thlaspi arvense. Next base: position 23,678,988 of record OU466860.2, read on the forward strand.
GCTGAATCATTCAAAGAAAATGGAGTAAATAGGCCTGAAATAGTCATATGGGACTCATAATACTACAATGAGAATCTCTATTACTTGTATCTCATTCCCTAGAAGAGATCCCAAATGAAGATCTGAAACTGGTCTACTGGCCGAAAAATGGGGAACACGGACTTCTGATAAATCACACAAAGAAAATGGAGTAAATTGGCTTGAAATAGTCATCTGGGACTCATAATAGTATAATGAGAAGCCTTTGTTACCTGTATCTCATTCCCTTGAAAAGATCCCAAATGAAGATCCGAAACTGGTCTACTAGCCGAAAATGGGGAAAACGGACTTCTAACGAATCACACAAAGAAAATGGAGTAAATATGCTTAAAATAGTCATCTGGGACTCTTAATACTACAATCAGAAGCCTCTATTATTTGTATCTCATTCCCTAGAAGAGATCCCAAATGAAGATCCGAAACTGGTCTATTGGCCGAAAATGGGGAAAACGGACTTCTGATGAATCCTACAAAACAAATGGAGTATATTGGCTTAAAATAATCATTTAGGACTCATAATAATACAATGAGAAGCCCCTATTACTTGTATCTTATTCCCTAGAAGAGATCCCAAATGAAGATCCGAAACTGGTCTACTAGCGGAAAATAGGGAAAACAGACTTCTGATGAATCACACACAGAAAATGTAGTAAATAGGCTTGAAATAGTCATCTGGGACTCATAAAAGTACAATGAGAAGCCTCTATTACTTGTATCTCATTCCCTAGAGGAGATCCCAAATGAAGATCCGAAACTGGCCCACAAGCCGAAAATGGGGAAAACAGACTTCTGATGAATCACACAAAGAAAATGGAGTAAATAGGCTTCAAATAGTCAAATGGGACTCTTAATACTACAATTAGAAGCCTATAATACTTGTATGTCAATCCCTAGAAGAGATCCCAATTGAAGATCTGAAACTGGTCTACTGGCCGAAAATGAGGAAAACGAACTTCTGCTGAATCATTCAAAGAAAATGGAGTAAATAGGCCTGAAATAGTCATATGGGACTCATAATACTACAATGAGAATCTCTATTACTTGTATCTCATTCCCTAGAAGAGATCCCAAATGAAGATCTGAAACTGGTCTACTGGCCGAAAAATGGGGAACACGGACTTCTGATAAATCACACAAAGAAAATGGAGTAAATTGGCTTGAAATAGTCATCTGGGACTCATAATAGTATAATGAGAAGCCTTTGTTACTTGTATCTCATTCCCTAGAAAAGATCCCAAATGAAGATCTGAAACTGGTCTACTAGCCGAAAATGGGGAAAATGGACTTCTAATGAATCACACAAACAAAATGGAGTAAATAGGCTTGAAATAGTCATCAAGGACTCATAATACTACAATGAGAAGCTCTAGTACTTGAATCTCATTCCCTAGAAGAGATCCCAAAATGGAGACCCGAAACTGGTCTAGTGGCCGAAAATGGGGAAAGCGGACTTCTGATAAATCACACAATGAAAATGGAGTAAATAGGCTTGAAATAGTAATCTGGGACTCTTAATAGTATTATGAGAAGGCTTTGTTAGTTTTATCTCATTCCCTAGAAAAGATCCCAAATGAAGATCCGAAACTGGTCTACTAGACGAAAATGGGGAAAACGAACTTCTGATGACTCACACAAAGAAAATGGAGTAAATAGGCTTGAAATAGTCATCTGGGACTCTTAATACTACAAAGAGAAGCCTCTATTACTTGTATCTCATTCCCTAGAAGAGATCCCAAGTAAAGATCCGAAAATGGTCTATTGGCCGAAAATGGGGAAAACGGACTTCTGATGAATCACACCAAGAAAATGGAGTAAATATGCTTGAAATAGTCATCTGGGACTCTTAATACTACAATGAGAAGCCTCTATTACCTGTATATCATTCCCTAGAAGAGATCCCAAATGAAGATCCGAAACTGGTTTATTGGCCGAAAATGGGGAAAACGGACTTCTGATGAATCCTACAAAGAAAATGAAGTATATAGGCTTGAAATAGTCATCTGAGACTCATAATAGTACAATGACAAGCCCATATTACTTGTATCTTATTCCCTAGAAGAGATCCCAAATGAAGATCCGAAACTGGTCTACTAGCGGAAAATGGGGAAAACGGACTTCTGATGAATCACACAAAGAAAATGGAGTAAATAGGCTTCAAATAGTAATCTGGGACTCATAATAGTACAGTGAGAAGCCTCTATTACTTGTATCTCATTCCCTAGAAGAGATCCCAAATGAAGATCCGAAACTGGCCTACAATCCGAAAATGGGGAAAACGGACTTCTGATGAATCACACAAAGAAAATGGAGTAAAAGGTTTGAAATAGTCACGGGGACTCATAATACTACATTGAGAAGTCTCTATTACTTGTATCTCAATCTCTAGAAGAGATCCCAAATGAAGATCCGAAACTGGTCTACTAGCCGAAAATGGGGAAACGGACTTCTAATGAATCACACAAAGAAAATGGAGTAAATAGGCTTGAATTAATCATCAAGGACTCATAATACTACAATGAGAAGCACTATTACTTGTATCTCATTCCCTAGAAGAGATCCCAAATGAAGACCCGAAACTGGTCTAATGGCCGAAAATGGGGAAAACGGACTTCTGATAAATCACACAAAGAAAAGGGAATAATAGGCTTGAAATAGTCATCTGGGACTCATAATAGTATAATGAGAAGCCTTTGTTACTTGTATGTCATTCCCTAAAAAAGATCCCAAATGAAGATCCGAAACTGGTCTACTAGCCGAAAATGGGGAAAGCGGACTTCTGATAAATCACACAATAAAAATGGAGTAAATAGACTTGAAATAGTAATCTGGGACTCTTAATAGTATTATGAGAAGCCTTTGTTAGTTTTATCTCATTCCCTAGAAAAGATCCCAAATGAAGATCCGAAACTGGTCTACTAGACGAAAATGGGGAAAACGAACTTCTGATGACTCACACAAAGAAAATGGAGTAAATAGTGTTAATCAAGAAGGTGTTTACTATTAACTAATTAATAGTTACATAGTAAATATAGTTACTTGAGTAATAAGGAAGTTTGTATTAGAAAGAAGAGGGAAAGGAGGATAAGAAAAGCTAAAGGATAAGGTGACCATACGGTGATGAGTCACTTGTCCTATAGCGGCTGTACCTCCTTATCTTATCTCTTTGTTACCGTTATGAGCTGTAAAGGAGAGTGAGTCACACATGGTTTTAAGAGGTAGAATGAGGACGCAATTCAGGCTATGTGCGTAACCCTTTCTAACCTAGGGATTGTCCTATATATACCAAGTGTTTCTCTTCTTATGTAATCAATTTTTATCATCTAATACATTTTTCCCTTTATTCCTAAACATGAGAGTCGAGTCTTTATCTTATAATCCTCTATAATTTACATGGTATCAGAGCGGTTTTGTGATTCTTGAGTCTTAAATCTTGGTTTTCTTGTTCGATTCTTTTGTTTGAGAGAAGTTCTTGTGAGTTAATCCGTGGCAAAAGCTATTCTGGGTTGAAGCTGGTTCTTGTGGGTTAAGCTGAAGCATCAAACCGAGCTAAGAAGGTGAAGCAAGTCAGATCTGAAAAAGTAAAGGTTTGAGCTTTATCTCTCTCTGGTTGAAAGGTTTAGTCTAGAGGAATCAGTTTAAGGCAAAGGTTGTGGATAGATTAGTGTTGCGGTTTGGCTTGTGGTTTGAGTGAGGAAGGTTCAAAAGTTGAAACTTTGGTCTTGGAAAGTGATGGCTGCTCTTCAACAAGCTCCTATGCCTGTTACGGTGTATGATGGCAAGATGAATGACACCTTCAAAGACTTGAGATTTGCGGTAACTCTGAATGGGAACAACTTTCTGTTGTGGAAGCGAACAACTCTGAATGTGTTGGGAGGAAGGAAGCTCACAAAACACATTGAGTTCACCTATGAAGAGCTAAAGGCAACTGATAGAGGTCTGGATGAGGATACTTGGAAGCAATATGATCTGAATGTGCTGACTGCTCTACACTGCTCACTAGAGGCGTCAATCCTAGAGGGCTATTCGTACTGTGAGACTGCTAAGGAGCTATGGGATACTCTTACAAGTGTCTTCGGCAATGAGTCTAACTTGACTCGGGTCTATGGTATCAAGAAAGCTCTCGGTAATCTGAGCCAAGAAGAGAGTGACTTCAACACCCATTTCGGAAGGTATAGATCGTTGGTTGTTGAGTTAGATATGTTGAGACCCTTTACCACCGATGCTAAGACACTCAAGGAAAGAAGAGAGCAAGATCGTGTGTTTGGGTTGCTACTGTCTCTGAATCAAGGCTATACTGATGTAATCCAACACATCTTGAGAGAAGACAAGATACCTACCCTAGAGCAAGTTTGTGCTAAGATACAAAAGGAGTATGGCAATCAGGAGCTGTTTGGCAACAAGAATGCAAGTCTACCTACGGCTAACAAGGTGGGAGTGGCGAAACATGGAGACAAGAAGACATGGGTTTGTGAGCATTGTGAGAAAAAGGGTCATCTCAAAGACAAATGCTGGATCTTACACCCTCATTTGAAGCCAGACAAGTTCAAGAAGGACAAGATGAAGGCGAATGTGGCAGAAGCAAGTGAAGGCTCCGAGAATGCTGAAAGAGCTATAGTACAGTTCGGTCATCATGAGAAGGCGTTACAAGCTATACAAGACAAGAGCTCAGCTTCTACCTCTCAGGAGACCATTGTGATGAACAAAGCTGATCTAGAGAGCCTCCTTCAATCCATTGCATCTAAGTTACATCCAGGCGGTATATCTCTCTTATCTTCTAATTCTAGTGATTTAAACTCATTAGTATTAGACTCAGGAGCTTCTCACCATATGATTAGTAATCCAAAATTGTTAGAGAACATTAAACCGGCTTTAGAGAATGTTAAGGTTGCAAATGGCCATAATGTGCCAATAGAAGGTATAGGTTATATTAATGTGTTCAACAAGAAGCTAAGTGCCTTTTATATGCCTAAGTTCACCTCTAATCTCCTTTCTGTAAAGAAAACTACTAAGGACTTAAACTGTTTAGCTATTTTCAGTCTAATGATGTTAAGTTGCAGGATATTGAGAGTGGAAAAGTGTTTGGGCAAGGAAGCACCAAGGATGACTTATATGTGTTCCAAGACATCTCTTTAAATTCTGTTTCTAAGAATAAAGTTTCTTCTATCTTTGCAAACTCTGTTAAGACATCTGTTGTATTGTGGCATGAAAGACTTGGTCACCCTCATTCTAGAGCTTTAAGTTTATTAATGCCTGGTTTTTCTTATGATTGTGCAAATTGTGAAGCATGCATATTAGGCAAACATTGCAAAGCTGTTTTTCCTAAGTCTAGTGCGATTTATGAAAAATGTTTTGATCTTGTGCATTCTGATGTTTGGTCTTCACCTTGTGCATCTAGAGATAACCATAAGTATTTTGTCACATTTATAGATGAGAAATCTAAGTATACTTGGGTAACCTTGATGCCATCTAAGGATAGAGTTTATGATGCATTTATAAACTTTCAAAACTATGTGACTAACTACTTTGATGCAAAGATTAAGATTCTAAGAACAGATAATGGAGGTGAATATACAAGCAACAAGCTCAAAGAACACTTAGAGAAATGTGGAATTCTTCATCAAACCAGCTGCCCATATAACCCCCAACAAAATGGTGTTGCTGAGAGAAAGAATAGGCATCTAATGGAGGTGGCAAGAGCTATGCTATTTCAAAAACACATGCCTAAGCGGTTTTGGGGCGATGCAGTAATGACAGCTTGCTATCTCATCAACCGAACACCAACTCGTATCCTTGATGATAAATCGCCTTTCCAAATCCTAAATAACTCAAATCCTAGTATTGATCATTTAAGGGTGTTTGGTAGTCTGTGTTTTGTGTTTGTTCCAGGTGACTTAAGGAACAAGCTGGAGCCTAAGAGTAACAAGTGCGTATTCATTGGATACTCAACAACTCAGAGAGGTTACAAGTGCTTTGATCCAGTCACCAACCGGTATTATGTGTCAAGGGATGTCAAGTTTATGGAAGACAAGGCCTACTTTGGGGAAAAGAGTTGGGAGAGTGTGAAAGACCTACCTAACTCAACCGCTGATAGAGCTTCAAGCCTCCGACAAATTCTTGAACACTTAGGGAATGCAAGCTCTCCTCAGGCAGAGAAGGAAGCTCCACCATCTCCAAATGAGGATGTGAATGAAGTTAGAGAGGATGAGAACGATGCATTTCAGGATCCTTTAGATGATCAACAAGAAAGTGATAGAGGAGAGAAGTCTAGTGAAGAAGTGGCAGAGGCGGGACAGTCTAGTGAAGGAGAGATTATTGAATCTTCAAGCGATGACAATGCCTATGAAGCTCCACAAGCTACATCAGATCCAGTCTACACTCGGGAGAATCCAAGGAAGAGTACAAGAGAGAAGAAATCACCTTCAAACTGGAAGAATACGAGAGTTTACTACAACTGCCAAGCTGTCGCTCATCCAATTCAAGCTACCTGTTCGATTGACCTTCTTCCGGAAGAACATCAAGCCTTTATCAGCAAGCTGGATGTAGAACTTATTCCACAAAGCTATGAGGAAGCCAAGGAAAGAAAGGAATGGACTAATGCTGTTGATGATGAGGTTCAAGCTATGGTCAGGAATCAAACGTGGGTTGAAGAAGAACTACCAAAAGGAAAGAAGTGTGTTAGCTCAAAGTGGGTATTCACCATTAAGTACAAGAGTGATGGTGAAATCGAGAGATATAAGGCAAGGCTGGTTGCAAGAGGGTTTACACAAACTTATGGGGATGACTATAGGGAAACATTTGCTCCAGTAGCTAAGCAACACACAGTGAAAGTGGTTCTCTCTTTAGCAGTTAATTTGGATTGGGAGTTGTGGCAAATGGATGTCAAGAATGCTTTCCTTCAGGGGGAGTTAGAAGAAGAAGTCTACATGTCACCTCCTCTGGGTTTAGAAGACATAGTGGCTCCGGGAAAGGTCTTAAGGCTTCGGAAAGCAATCTATGGGCTTAAACAATCTCCAAGAGCTTGGTATCACAAGTTAAGCTCTACACTACTGGCTAATGGCTTCAAGAGGTCACATTCTGATCACACTCTATTTACTAAGCAAGATATTCATGGCATAGTAGTAGTGTTGGTCTATGTGGATGATTTGATTATTTCAGGGAGTAACAAAGAGGGTATTCAAGCCATTAAGTTCTCTTTACACTCAGCCTTTGATATTAAAGATTTGGGTGTTTTGAAGTATTTCTTAGGGATTGAAGTGTGTAGATCCAAGGAGGGACTATTTCTCTCACAAAGGAAATATGCACTTGATCTTCTAAAGCTTACAGGAAAACTTGGAGCTAAACCGGTGGACACACCACTAGAGCAAGGATACAAGGTCAATCGAAAGGGGGAGAAGGATGATACTCCATATCATTGCCCGGAACAGTACCGAAGACTCGTTGGTAAGCTCATATACTTAACATATACTCGGCCTGATCTTTCTTTTGCTGTGAATCAGGTGGCTCAACACATGCAAGTACCTACGGTATACCATTGGAGCCTGGTGGAAAGGATTCTGAGATATATCAAAGGGAGTCCTGGCAAAGGCATTTGGATGGGAAGAAACTCTAGCACGGAAATTGTGGGATACTGTGATGCAGATTACAATGGAGATCGCAACACAAGGCAGTCTTCAACCGGCTTTTGCACCTTCATTGGTGGAAATCTTGTGACTTGGAAGACAAAGAAGCAGAAGGTGGTGTCTTGTTCGAGTGCTGAAGCAGAGTATAGGGCGATGAAGAAGCTCACAAATGAGCTAACATGGCTGAAGGCTCTACTTAAGGACTTTGGGATAGAGCAGAAGACGCCAATCACCTTCCATTGCGACAACCAAGCTGCCATCCATATAGCCACTAATCCAGTATTCCACGAGAGGACCAAGCACATAGAGACTGATTGCCACAAGACAAGAGAGAAGATCGAAGACGGTACAATTCTTCCTTGTTTTACTAAGAGTTCGGACCAATTGGCCGACATCTTTACCAAGGCAGCAAGTAACCAAGTTTGCCAATTTATCCATGGTAAGCTTGGTCTTGTAGACCTAACACATCCTTGAGAGAGACTCTCCAACTTGTAGGGATAATACTCTTTTTCCCTAAGCTTGGTTTTGTCCCACGTGGTTTTCCAAGCTTAGGTTTTTAATGAGGTTATTCTTGCAAGTGCCAAGTTTATACACAATCAGTATTGTAGTATAAACTTGAGGGGGAGTGTTAATCAAGAAGGTGTTTACTATTAACTAATTAATAGTTACATAGTAAATATAGTTACTTGAGTAATAAGGAAGTTTGTATTAGAAAGAAGAGGGAAAGGAGGATAAGAAAAGCTAAAGGATAAGGTGACCGTACGGTGATGAGTCACTTGTCCTATAGCGGCTGTACCTCCTTATCTTATCTCTTTGTTACCGTTATGAGCTGTAAAGGAGAGTGAGTCACACATAGTTTTAAGAGGTAGAATGAGGACGCAATTCAGGCTATGTGCGTAACCCTTTCTAACCTAGGGATTGTCCTATATATACCAAGTGTTTCTCTTCTTATGTAATCAATTTTTATCATCTAATACATTTTTCCCTTTATTCCTAAACATGAGAGTCGAGTCTTTATCTTATAATCCTCTATAATTTACACTCTTCTCATTGTAGTATTAAGGGTCCCAGATGACAATTTTAGGCCTATTTACTCCATTTTCTTTGTGTTACTTGTTTCTCATTCCCTAGAAAAGATCCCAAATGAAGATCCGAAACTGGTCTACTAGACGAAAATGGGGAAAACGAACTTCTAATGAATCACACAAAGAAAATGGAGTAAATAGGCTTGAAATAGTCATCTGGGACTCTTAATACTACAAAGAGAAGCCTCTATTACTTGTATCTCATTCCCTAGAAAAGATCCCAAATGAAGATCCGAAACTGGTCTATTGGCCGAAAATGGGGAAAACGGACTTCTGATGAATCCTACAAAGAAAATAGAGTTTATAGGCTTGAAATAGTCATATGGAGCTCATAATAGTACAATGAGAAGCCCCTATTACTTGTATCTTATTCCCTAGAAGTGCCCAAATGAAGATCCAAAACTCGTCTACTTGCGGAAATGGGGAAAACGGCCTTCTGATGAATCACACAAAGAAAATGGAGTATATAGGCTTGAAATAGTCATCTGGGACTCACAATAGTACAATGAGAAGGCCCTATTACTTGTATCTTATTCCCTAGAAGAGATCCCAAATGAATATCCACAACTGGCATACTAGCCGAAAATGGGGAAAATGGACTTTTGATGAATAACGCAAAGAAAATTGAGTAAATAGGCTTGAAGGAGTCATATGGGACTCATAATACTACAATGAGAAGCTCTATTACTTGTATCTCATTCCCTAGAAGAGATCCCAAATGAAGATCTCAAACTGGTCTACTCGCCGAAAATGGGGAAAACGGACTTCTGCTAAATCACACAAAGAAAATGGAGTAAATAGGCTTTAAATAGTCATTTGGGACTCATAATAGTATAATGAGAAGCCTTTGTTACCTGTATCTCATTCCCTTGAAAAGATCCCAAATGAAGATCCGAAACTGGTCTACTAGCCGAAAATGGGGAAAACGGACTTCTAATGAATCACACAAAGAAAATAGAGTATATAGGCTTGAAATAGTCATCAAGGGCTCATAATACTACAATGAGAAGCACTATTACTTGTATCTCATTCCCTAGAAGAGATCCCAAATGAAGACCAGAAACTGGTGTAATGGCAGAAAATGGGGAAAACGGACTTCTGATAAATCACACAAAGAAAAGGGAATAATAGGCTTGAAATAGTCATCTGGGACTCATAATAGTATAATGAGAAGCCTTTGTTACTTGTATGTCATTCTCTAAAAAAGATCCCAAATGAAGATCCGAAACTGGTCTACTAGCCAAAAATGGGGAAAACAGACTTCAGATGAATCACACAAAGAAAATAGAGTAAATAGGCTTAATATAGTCATCTGGGACTCTTAATACTACAACGACAAGCCTCAATTACTTGTATCTCATTCCCTAGAAGAGATCCCAAAAGAAGATCCGAAACTGGTCTATTGGCCGAAAATGCGGAAAACGGACTTCTGATGAATCACACCAAGAAAATGGAGTAAATAGGCTTGAAATAGTCATCTGGGACTGTTAATACTACAATGAGATGCCTCTATTACCTGTATATCATTCCCTAGAAGAGATTCCAAATTAAGATCCGAAACTGGTCTATTGGCCGAAAATGGGGAAAACGGACTTCTGATGAATACTACAAAGAAAATGGAGTATAGAGGCTTGAAATAGTCATCTGGGACTCATAATAGTACAATGACAAGCCCATATTACTTGTATCTTATTCCCTAGAAGAGATCCCAAATGAAGATCCGAAACAGGTCTACTAGCGAAAAATGGGGAAAACGGACTTCTGATGAATCACACAAAGAAAATGGAGTAAATAGGCTTCAAATAGTAATCTGGGACTGATAATAGTACAGTGAGAAGCCTCTATTACTTGTATCTTATTCCCTAGAAGAGATCCCAAATGAAGATCCGAAACTGGCCTACAAGCCGAAAATGGGGAAAACGGACTTTTGATAAATCACACAAAGAAAATAGAGTAAATAGGCTTGAAATAGTCACTGGGACTCATAATACTACAATGAGAAGCTCTATTACTTGTATCTCATTCCCTAGAAGAGATCCCAAATGAAGATCTGAAACTGGTCTAGTGGCTGAAAATGGGGAAAACGGACTTCTGATAAATCACACAAAGAAAATGGAGTAAATAGGCTTGAAATAGTCATCTGGGACTCATAATAGTATAATGAGAAGCCTTTGTTACTTGTTTCTCATTCCCTAGAAAAGATCCCAAATGAAGATCCGAAACTGGTCTACTAGCCGAAAATGGGGAAAACGGACTTCTAATGAATCACACAAAGAAAATGGAGTAAATAGGCTTGAAATAGTCATCAAGGACTCATAATACTACAATGAGAAGCACTATTACTTGTATCTCTTTCCCTAGAAGAGATCCCAAATGAAGACACGAAACTGGTCTAATGGCTGAAAATGGGGAAAACGGACTTCTGATAAATCACACAAAGAAAAGGGAATAATAGGCTTGAAATAGTTATCTGGGACTCATAATAGTATAATGAGAAGCCTTTGTTACTTGTATGTCATTCCCTAAAAAAGATCCCAAATGAAGATCAGAAACTGGTCTACTAGCCGAAAATGGAGAAAACAGACTTCAGATGAATCACACAAAGAAAATAGAGTAAATAGGCTTAATATAGTCATCTGGGACTCTTAATACTACAACGAGAAGCCTCTATGAATTGTATCTCATTCCCTAGAAGCGATCCGAAAAGGAGATCTGAAACTGGTCTATTGGCCGAAAATGGGGAAAACGGACTTCTAATGAATCACACCAAGAAAATGGAGTAAATAGGCTAGAAATTGTCATCTGGGACTCTTAATACTACAATGAGAAGCCTCTATTATCTGTATATCATTCCCTAGAAGAGATCTCAAATGAAGATCTGAAACTGGTCTATTGGCCGAAAATGGGGAAAACGGACTTCTGATGAATCCTACAAAGAAAATGGAGTATATAGGCTTGAAATAGTCATCTGGGACTCATAATAGTACAATGACAAGCCCATATTACTTGTATTTTATTCCCTAGAAGAGATCTCAAATGAAGATCCGAAACTGGTCTACTAGCGAAAAATAGGGAAAACAGACTTCTGATGAATCACACAAAGAAAATGGAGTAAATAGGCTTCAAATAGTCATCTGGGACTCATAATAGTACAGTGAGAAGCCTCTATTACTTGTATCTCATTCCCTAGAAGAGATCCCAAATGAAGATCCAAAACTGGCCTATAAGCCGAAAATGGGGAAAACGGACTTTTGATAAATCACAAAAATAAAATGGAGTAAATATGCTTGAAATAGTCACTGGGACTCATAATACTACAAAGAGAAGCTCTATTACTTGTATCTCATTCCCTAGAAGAGATCCCAAATGAAGATCTGAAACTGGTCTAGTGGCTGAAAATGGGGAAAACGGACTTCTGATCAATCACACAAAGAAAATGGAGTAAATAGGCTTGAAATAGTCATCTGGGACTCATAATAGTATAATGAGAAGCATTTGTTACTTGTATCTCATTCTCTAGAAAAGATCTCAAATGAAGATCCGAAACTGGTCTACAACCCGAAAATGGGGAGAACAGACTTCAAATGAATCACACAAAGAAAATGAAGTAAATAGGCTAGAAATAGTCATCAAGGACTCATAATACTACAATGAGAAGCACTATTACTTGTATCTCATTCCCTAGAAGAGATCCCAAATGAAGATCTGAAACTGGTCTAATGGCCGAAATTGGGAAAACGGACTTCTGATAAATCACACAAAGAAAATGGAATAATAGGCTTGAAATAGTCATCTGGGACTCATGACAGTATAATGAGAAGCCTTTGTTACTTGTATCTCATTCCCTAGAAAAGATCCCAAATGAAGATCCGAAACTGGTGTACTAGCCGAAAATAGGGAAAACGGACTTCAGATGAATCACACAAAGAAAATGGAGTAAATATGCTAAAAATAGTCATCTGGGACTCTTAATACTACAATGAGAAGCCTCTATTACTTGTATCTCATTCCCTAGAAAAGATCTCAAATGAAGATTTGAAACTGGTCTACTAGCCGAAAATGGGGAAAACGGACATCTGATGAATCACATAAAGAAAATGGAGTAAATAGGCTTGTAATACTCATCTGGGACTCTTAAAACTACAATGAGAAGCCTCTATTACTTGTATGTCATTCCCTAGAAGAGATCCCAAATGAAGATCCGTAACTGGTCTATTGGCCGAAAATGGGGAAAACGGACTTCTGATGAATCCTACAAAGAAAATGGAGTAAATAGGCTTGAAATAGTCATCTGGGACTCATAATAGTACAATGAGAAGCCTCTATTACTTGTATCTCATTCCCTAGAAGAGATCCCAAATAAAGATCCGAAACTGGCCTACTAGCCGAAAATGAGGAAAATGGACTTCAGATGAATCACATAAAGAAAATGGAGTAAATATGCTTAAAATAGTCATCTGGGACTCTTAATACTACAATGAGAAGCCTCTATTATTTGTATCTCATTCCCTAGAAGAGATCCCAAATGAAGATCCGAAACTGGTCTATTGGCCGAAAATGGGGAAAACGGACTTCTGATGAATCCTACAAAACAAATGGAGTATATAGGCTTGAAATAGTCATCTGGGACTCATAATAGTACAATGAGAAGCCTTTGTTACCTGTATCTCATTCCCTTGAAAAGATCCCAAATGAAGATCCGAAACTGGTCTACTAGCCGAAAATGGGGAAAACGGACTTCTAATGAATCACACAAAGAAAATGGAGTAAATAGGCTTGAAATAGTCATCAAGGGCTCATAATACTACAAAGAGAAGCCCCTAATACTTGTATCTTATTCCCTAGAAGAGATCCCAAATGAAGATCCGAAACTGGTCTACTAGCGGAAAATAGGGAAAACAGACTTCTGATGAATCACACACAGAAAATGTAGTAAATAGGCTTGAAATAGTCATCTGGGACTCATAATAGTACAATGAGAAGCCTCTATTACTTGTATCTCATTCCCTAGAGGAGATCCCAAATTAAGATCCGAAACTGGCCCACAAGCCGAAAATGGGGAAAACAGACTTCTGATGAATCACACAAAGAAAATGGAGTAAATAGGCTTGAAATAGTCATCTGGGACTCTTAATACTTCAATGAGAAGCCTCTAATACTTGTATGTCAATCCCTAGAAGAGATCTCAATTGAAGATCCGAAACTGGTCTACTGGCCGAAAATGAGGAAAACGAACTTCTGCTGAATCATTCAAAGAAAATGGAGTAAATAGGCCTGAAATAGTCATATGGGACTCATAATACTACAATGAGAATCTCTATTACTTGTATCTCATTCCCTAGAAGAGATCCCAAATGAAGATCTCAAACTGGTCTACTGGCCGAAAAATGGGGAACACGGACTTCTGATAAATCACACAAAGAAAATGGAGTAAATTGGATTGAAATAGTCATCTGGGACTCATAATAGTATAATGAGAAGCCTTTGTTACTTGTATCTCATTCTCTAGAAAAGATCCCAAATGAAGATCTGAAACTGGTCTACTAGCCGAAAATGGGGAAAATGGACTTCTAATGAATCACACAAACAAAATGGAGTAAATAGGCTTGAAATAGTCATCAAGGACTCATAATACTACAATGAGAAGCTCTAGTACTTGAATCTCATTCCCTAGAAGAGATCCCAAAATGGAGACCCGAAACTGGTCTAGTGGCCGAAAATGGGGAAAGCGGACTTCTGATAAATCACACAATGAAAATGGAGTAAATAGGCTTGAAATAGTAATCTGGGACTCTTAATAGTATTATGAGAAGCCTTTGTTAGTTTTATCTCATTCCCTAGAAAAGATCCCAAATGAAGATCCGAAACTGGTCTACTAGACGAAAATGGGGAAAACGAACTTCTGATGACTCACACAAAGAAAATGGAGTAAATAGGCTTGAAATAGTCATCTGGGACTCTTAATACTACAAAGAGAAGCCTCTATTACTTGTATCTCATTCCCTAGAAGAGATCCCAAATGAAGATCCGAAACTGGTCTATTGGCCGAAAATGGGGAAAACGGACTTCTGATGAATCACACCAAGAAAATGGAGTAAATATGCTTGAAATAGTCATCTGGGAATCTTAATACTACAATTAGAAGCCTCTATTACCTGTATATCATTCCCTAGAAGAGATCCCAAATGAAGATCCGAAACTGGTCTATTGGTCGAAAATGGGGAAAACGGACTTCTGATGAATCCTACAAAGAAAATGAAGTATATAGGCTTGAAATAGTCATCTGAGACTCATAATAGTACAATGACAAGCCCATATTACTTGTATCTTATTCCCTAGAAGAGATCCCAAATGAAGATCCGAAACTGGTCTACTAGCAGAAAATGGGGAAAACGGACTTCTGATGAATCACACAAAGAAAATGGAGTAAATAGGCTTCAAATAGTAATCTGGGACTCATAATAGTACAGTGAGAAGCCTCTATTACTTGTATCTCATTCCCTAGAAGAGATCCCAAATGAAGATCCGAAACTGGCCTACAAGCCGAAAATGGGGAAAACGGACTTTTGATAAATCACACAAAGAAAATAGAGTAAATAGGCTTGAAATAGTCACTGGGACTCATAATACTACAATGAGAAGCTCTATTACTTGTATCTCATTCCCTAGAAGAGATCCCAAAATGAAGACCCGAAACTGGTCTAGTGGCCGAAAATGGGGAAAGCGGACTTCTGATAAATCACACAAAGAAAATGGAGTATATAGGCTTGAAATAGTAATCTGGGACTCAATAGTATTATGAGAAGCCTTTGTTACTTTTATCTCATTCCCTAGAAAAGATCCCAAATGAAGATCCGAAACTGGTCTACTAGACGAAAATGGGGAAAACGAACTTCTAATGAATCACACAAAGAAAATGGAGTAAATAGGCTTGAAATAGTCATCTGGGAGTCTTAATACTACAAAGAGAAGCCTCTATTACTTGTATCTTATTTCCTAGAAAAGATCCCAAATGAAGATCCGAAACTGGTCTATTGGCCGAAAATGGGGAAAACGGACTTCTGATGAATCCTACAAAGAAAATAGAGTTTATAGGCTTGAAATAGTCATATGGAGCTCATAATAGTACAATGAGAAGCCCCTATTACTTGTATCTTATTCCCTAAAAGTGCCCAAATGAAGATCCAAAACTGGTCTACTTGCGGAAATGGGGAAAACGGACTTCTGATGAATCACACAAAGAAAATGGAGTATATAGGCTTGAAATAGTCATCTGGGACTCATAATAGTACAATGAGAAGGCCCTATTACTTGTATCTTATTCCCTAGAAGAGATCCCAAATGAATATCCAAAACTGGCATACTAGCCGAAAATGGGGAAAATGGACTTTTGATGAATAACGCAAAGAAAATTGAGTAAATAGGCTTGAAGGAGTCATATGGGACTAATAATACTACAATGAGAAGCTCTATTACTTGTATCTCATTCCCTAGAAGAGATCCCAAATGAAGATCTCAAACTGGTCTACTGGCCGAAAATGGGGAAAACGGACTTCTGCTAAATCACACAAAGAAAATGGAGTAAATAGGCTTTAAATAGTCATTTGGGACTCATAATAGTATAATGAGAAGCCTTTGTTACCTGTATCTCATTCCCTTGAAAAGATCCCAAATGAAGATCCGAAACTGGTCTACTAGCCGAAAATGGGGAAAACGGACTTCTAATGAATCACACAAAGAAAATTTAGTATATAGGCTTGAAATAGTAATCTGGGACTCTTAATAGTATTATCAGAAGCCTTTGTTATTTTATCTCATTCCCTAGAAAAGATCCCAAATGAAGATCCGAAACTGGTCTACTAGCCGAAAATGGAGAAAACGGACTTCATATGAATCACACAAAGAAAATGGACTAAATAAGCTAAAAATAGTTATCCGGGACTCTTAATACTACAATGATAATCTCTATTACTTGTATCTTATTCCCTAGAAGAGATCCTAAATGAAGATCTGAAACTGGTCTACTGGCCGAAAAATGGGGAACACAGACTTCTGATAAATCACACAAAAAAAATGGAGTAAATAGGCTTGAAATAGTCATCTGCTACTCATAACAGTATAATAAGAAGCCTTTGTTACTTGTATCTCATTCCCTAGAAAAGATCCCAAATGAAGATCTGAAACTGGTCTACTAGCCGAAAATGGGGAAAATGGACTTCTAATGAATCACACAAACAAAATGGAGTAAATAGGCTTGAAATAGCCATCAAGGACTCATAATACTACAATGAGAAGCTCTATTACTTGAATCTCATTCCCTAGATGAGATCCCAAAATGAAGACCCGAAACTGGTCTAGTGGCCGAAAATGGGGAAAGCGGACTTCTGATAAATCACACAAAGAAAATGGAGTATATAGGCTTGAAATAGTAATCTGGGACTCTTAATAGTATTATCAGAAGCCTTTGTTACTTTTATCTCATTCCCTAGAAAAGATCCCAAATGAAGATCTGAAACTGGTCTACTAGACGAAAATGGGGAAAACGAACTTCTGATGAATCACACAAAGAAAATGGAGTAAATAGGCTTGAAATAGTCATCTGGGACTCTTAATACTACAAAGAGAAGCCTCTATTACTTGTATCTCATTCCCTAGAAGAGATCCCAAATGAAGATCCGAAACTGGTCTATTGGCCGAAAATGGGGAAAACGGACTTCTGATGAATCCTACACAGAAAGTAGAGTTTATAGGCTTGAAATAGTCATATGGAGCTCATAATAGTACAATGAGAAGCCCCTATTACTTGTATCTTATTCCCTAGAAGTGCCCAAATGAAGATCCAAAACTGGTCTACTTGCGGAAATGGGGAAAACGGACTTCTGATGAATCACACAAAGAAAATGGAGTATATAGGCTTGAAATAGTCATCTGGGACTCATAATAGTACAATGAGAAGGCCCTATTACTTGTATCTTATTCCCTAGAAGAGATCCCAAATGAATATCCAAAACTGGCATACTAGCCGAAAATAGGGAAAATGGACTTTTGATGAATAACGCAAAGAAAATTGAGTAAATAGGCTTGAAGGAGTCATATGGGACTCATAATACTACAATGAGAAGCTCTATTACTTGTATCTCATTCCCTATAAGAGATCCCAAATGAAGATCTCAAACTGGTCTACTGGCCGAAAATGGGGAAAACGGACTTCTGCTAAATCACACAAAGAAAATGGAGTAAATAGGCTTTAAATAGTCATCTGGGACTCATAATAGTATAATGAGAAGCCTTTGTTACCTGTATCTCATTCCCTTGAAAAGATCCCAAATGAAGATCCGAAACTGGTCTACTAGACGAAAATAGGGAAAACGGACTTCTAATGAATCACACAAAGAAAATGGAGTAAATAGGCTTGAAATAGTCATCAAGGGCTCATAATACTACAATGAGAAGCACTATTACTTGTATCACATTCCCTAGAAGAGATCCCAAATGAAGACCAGAAACTGGTCTAATGGCCGAAAATGGGGAAAACGGACTTCTGATAAATCACACAAAGAAAAGGGAATAATAGGCTTGAAATAGTCATCTGGGACTCATAATAGTATAATGAGAAGCCTTTGTTACTTGTATGTCATTCTCTAAAAAAGATCCCAAATGAAGATCCGAAACTTGTCTACTAGCCGAAAATGGGGAAAACAGACTTCAGATGAATCACACAAAGAAAATAGAGTAAATAGGCTTAATATAGTCATCTGGGACTCTTAATACTACAACGACAAGCCTCAATTACTTGTATCTCATTCCCTAGAAGAGATCCCAAAAGAAGATCCGAAACTGGTCTATTGGCCGAAAATGCGGAAAACGGACTTCTGATGAATCACACCAAGAAAATGGAGTAAATAGGCTTGAAATAGTCATCTGGGACTGTTAATACTACAATGAGAAGCCTCTATTACCTGTATATCATTCCCTAGAAGAGATTCCAAATTAAGATCCGAAACTGGTCTATTGGCCGAAAATGGGGAAAACGGACTTCTGATGAATCCTACAAAGAAAATGGAGTATAGAGGCTTGAAATAGTCATCTGGGACTCATAATAGTACAATGACAAGCCCATATTACTTGTATCTTATTCCCTAGAAGAGATCCCAAATGAAGATCCGAAACTGGTCTACTAGCGAAAAATGGGGAAAACGGACTTCTGATGAATCACACAAAGAAAATGGAGTAAATAGGCTTCAAATAGTAATCTGGGACTCATAATAGTACAGTGAGAAGCCTCTATTACTTGTATCTCATTCCCTAGAAGAGATTCCAAATGAAGATCCGAAACAGGCCTACAAGCCGAAAATGGGGAAAACGGACTTTTGATAAATCACACAAAGAAAATAGAGTAAATAGGCTTGAAATAGTCACTGGGACTCATAATACTACAATGAGAAGCTCTATTACTTGTATCTCATTCCCTAGAAGAGATCCCAAATGAAGATCTGAAACTGGTCTAGCGGCCGAAAATGGGGAAAACGGACTTCTGATAAATCACACAAAGAAAATAGAGTAAATAGGCTTGAAATAGTCATCTGGGACTCATAATAGTATAATGAGAAGCCTTTGTTACTTGTTTCTCATTCCCTAGAAAAGATCCCAAATGAAGATCCGAAACTGGTCTACTAGCCGAAAATGGGGAAAACGGACTTCTAATGAATCACACAAAGAAAATGGAGTAAATAGGCTTGAAATAGTCATCAAGGACTCATAATACTATAATGAGAAGCACTATTACTTGTATCTCTTTCCCTAGAAGAGATCCCAAATGAAGACATGAAACTGGTCTAATGGCTGAAAATGGGGAAAACGGACTTCTGATAAATCACACAAAGAAAAGGGAATAATAGGCTTGAAATAGTTATCTGGGACTCATAATAGTATAATGAGAAGCCTTTGTTACTTGTATGTCATTCCCTAAAAAAGATCCCAAATGAAGATCCGAAACTGGTCTACTAGCCGAAAATGGAGAAATAAGACTTCAGATGAATCACACAAAGAAAATAGAGTAAATAGGCTTAACATAGTCATCTGGGACTCTTAATACTACAACGAGAAGCCTCTATTAATTGTATCTCATTCCCTAGAAGCGATCCGAAAAGGAGATCCGAAACTGGTCTATTGGCCGAAAATGGGGAAAACGGACTTCTAATGAATCACACCAAGAAAATGGAGTAAATAGGCTAGAAATAGTCATCTGGGACTCTTAATACTACAATGAGAAGCCTCTATTATCTGTATATCATTCCCTAGAAGAGATCTCAAATGAAGATCCGAAACTGGTCTATTGACCGAAAATGGGGAAAACGGACTTCTGATGAATCCTACAAAGAAAATGGAGTATATAGGCTTGAAATAGTCATCTGGGACTCATAATAGTACAATGACAAGCCCATATTACTTGTATTTTATTCCCTAGAAGAGATCCCAAATGAAGATCCGAAACTGGTCTACTAGCGGAAAATGGGGAAAACAGACTTCTGATGAATCACACAAAGAAAATGGAGTAAATAGGCTTCAAATAGTCATCTGGGACTCATAATAGTACAGTGAGAAGCCTCTATTACTTGTATCTCATTCCCTAGAAGAGATCCCAAATGAAGATCCAAAACTGGCCTATAAGCCGAAAATGGGGAAAACGGACTTTTGATAAATCACAAAAATAAAATGGAGTAAATATGCTTGAAATAGTCACTGAGACTCATAATACTACAAAGAGAAGCTCTATTACTTGTATCTCATTCCCTAGAAGAGATCCCAAATGAAGATCTGAAACTGGTCTAGTGGCTGAAAATAGGGAAAACGGACTTCTGATCAATCACACAAAGAAAATGGAGTAAATAGGCTTGAAATAGTCATCTGGGACTCATAATAGTATAATGAGAAGCATTTGTTACTTGTATCTCATTCCCTAGAAAATATCTCAAATGAAGATCCGAAACTGGTCTACAACCCGAAAATGGGGAGAACAGACTTCAAATGAATCACACAAAGAAAATGAAGTAAATAGGCTAGAAATGGTCATCAAGGACTCATAATACTACAATGAGAAGCACTATTACTTGTATCTCATTCCCTAGAAGAGATCCTAAATGAAGATCTGAAACTGGTCTAATGACCGAAATTGGGAAAACGGACTTCTGATAAATCACACAAAGAAAATGGAATAACAGGCTTGAAATAGTCATCTGGGACTCATGACAGTATAATGAGAAGTCTTTGTTACTTGTATCTCATTCCCTAGAAAAGATCCCAAATGAAGATCCGAAACTGGTGTACTAGCCGAAAATAGGGAAAACGGACTTCAGATGAATCACACAAAGAAATGGAGTAAATATGCTTAAAATAGTCATCTGGGACTCATAATAGTACAATGAGAAGGCCCTATTACTTGTATCTTATTCCCTAGAAGAGATCCCAAATGAATATCCAAAACTGGCATACTAGCCGAAAATGGGGAAAATGGACTTTTGATGAATAACGCAAAGAAAATTGAGTAAATAGGCTTGAAGGAGTCATATGGGACTCATAATACTACAATGAGAAGCTCTATTACTTGTATCTCATTCCCTATAAGAGATCCCAAATGAAGATCTCAAACTGGTCTACTGGCCGAAAATGGGGAAAACGGACTTCTGCTAAATCACACAAAGAAAATGGAGTAAATAGGCTTTAAATAGTCATCTGGGACTCATAATAGTATAATGAGAAGCCTTTGTTACCTGTATCTCATTCCCTTGAAAAGATCCCAAATGAAGATCCGAAACTGGTCTACTAGACGAAAATAGGGAAAACGGACTTCTAATGAATCACACAAAGAAAATGGAGTAAATAGGCTTGAAATAGTCATCAAGGGCTCATAATACTACAATGAGAAGCACTATTACTTGTATCACATTCCCTAGAAGAGATCCCAAATGAAGACCAGAAACTGGTCTAATGGCCGAAAATGGGGAAAACGGACTTCTGATAAATCACACAAAGAAAAGGGAATAATAGGCTTGAAATAGTCATCTGGGACTCATAATAGTATAATGAGAAGCCTTTGTTACTTGTATGTCATTCTCTAAAAAAGATCCCAAATGAAGATCCGAAACTTGTCTACTAGCCGAAAATGGGGAAAACAGACTTCAGATGAATCACACAAAGAAAATAGAGTAAATAGGCTTAATATAGTCATCTGGGACTCTTAATACTACAACGACAAGCCTCAATTACTTGTATCTCATTCCCTAGAAGAGATCCCAAAAGAAGATCCGAAACTGGTCTATTGGCCGAAAATGCGGAAAACGGACTTCTGATGAATCACACCAAGAAAATGGAGTAAATAGGCTTGAAATAGTCATCTGGGACTGTTAATACTACAATGAGAAGCCTCTATTACCTGTATATCATTCCCTAGAAGAGATTCCAAATTAAGATCCGAAACTGGTCTATTGGCCGAAAATGGGGAAAACGGACTTCTGATGAATCCTACAAAGAAAATGGAGTATAGAGGCTTGAAATAGTCATCTGGGACTCATAATAGTACAATGACAAGCCCATATTACTTGTATCTTATTCCCTAGAAGAGATCCCAAATGAAGATCCGAAACTGGTCTACTAGCGAAAAATGGGGAAAACGGACTTCTGATGAATCACACAAAGAAAATGGAGTAAATAGGCTTCAAATAGTAATCTGGGACTCATAATAGTACAGTGAGAAGCCTCTATTACTTGTATCTCATTCCCTAGAAGAGATTCCAAATGAAGATCCGAAACAGGCCTACAAGCCGAAAATGGGGAAAACGGACTTTTGATAAATCACACAAAGAAAATAGAGTAAATAGGCTTGAAATAGTCACTGGGACTCATAATACTACAATGAGAAGCTCTATTACTTGTATCTCATTCCCTAGAAGAGATCCCAAATGAAGATCTGAAACTGGTCTAGCGGCCGAAAATGGGGAAAACGGACTTCTGATAAATCACACAAAGAAAATAGAGTAAATAGGCTTGAAATAGTCATCTGGGACTCATAATAGTATAATGAGAAGCCTTTGTTACTTGTTTCTCATTCCCTAGAAAAGATCCCAAATGAAGATCCGAAACTGGTCTACTAGCCGAAAATGGGGAAAACGGACTTCTAATGAATCACACAAAGAAAATGGAGTAAATAGGCTTGAAATAGTCATCAAGGACTCATAATACTATAATGAGAAGCACTATTACTTGTATCTCTTTCCCTAGAAGAGATCCCAAATGAAGACATGAAACTGGTCTAATGGCTGAAAATGGGGAAAACGGACTTCTGATAAATCACACAAAGAAAAGGGAATAATAGGCTTGAAATAGTTATCTGGGACTCATAATAGTATAATGAGAAGCCTTTGTTACTTGTATGTCATTCCCTAAAAAAGATCCCAAATGAAGATCCGAAACTGGTCTACTAGCCGAAAATGGAGAAATAAGACTTCAGATGAATCACACAAAGAAAATAGAGTAAATAGGCTTAACATAGTCATCTGGGACTCTTAATACTACAACGAGAAGCCTCTATTAATTGTATCTCATTCCCTAGAAGCGATCCGAAAAGGAGATCCGAAACTGGTCTATTGGCCGAAAATGGGGAAAACGGACTTCTAATGAATCACACCAAGAAAATGGAGTAAATAGGCTAGAAATAGTCATCTGGGACTCTTAATACTACAATGAGAAGCCTCTATTATCTGTATATCATTCCCTAGAAGAGATCTCAAATGAAGATCCGAAACTGGTCTATTGACCGAAAATGGGGGAAAACGGACTTCTGATGAATCCTACAAAGAAAATGGAGTATATAGGCTTGAAATAGTCATCTGGGACTCATAATAGTACAATGACAAGCCCATATTACTTGTATTTTATTCCCTAGAAGAGATCCCAAATGAAGATCCGAAAACTGGTCTACTAGCGGAAAATGGGGAAAACAGACTTCTGATGAATCACACAAAGAAAATGGAGTAAATAGGCTTCAAATAGTCATCTGGGACTCATAATAGTACAGTGAGAAGCCTCTATTACTTGTATCTCATTCCCTAGAAGAGATCCCAAATGAAGATCCAAAACTGGCCTATAAGCCGAAAATGGGGAAAACGGACTTTTGATAAATCACAAAAATAAAATGGAGTAAATATGCTTGAAATAGTCACTGAGACTCATAATACTACAAAGAGAAGCTCTATTACTTGTATCTCATTCCCTAGAAGAGATCCCAAATGAAGATCTGAAACTGGTCTAGTGGCTGAAAATAGGGAAAACGGACTTCTGATCAATCACACAAAGAAAATGGAGTAAATAGGCTTGAAATAGTCATCTGGGACTCATAATAGTATAATGAGAAGCATTTGTTACTTGTATCTCATTCCCTAGAAAAGATCTCAAATGAAGATCCGAAACTGGTCTACAACCCGAAAATGGGGAGAACAGACTTCAAATGAATCACACAAAGAAAATGAAGTAAATAGGCTAGAAATGGTCATCAAGGACTCATAATACTACAATGAGAAGCACTATTACTTGTATCTCATTCCCTAGAAGAGATCCTAAATGAAGATCTGAAACTGGTCTAATGACCGAAATTGGGAAAACGGACTTCTGATAAATCACACAAAGAAAATGGAATAACAGGCTTGAAATAGTCATCTGGGACTCATGACAGTATAATGAGAAGTCTTTGTTACTTGTATCTCATTCCCTAGAAAAGATCCCAAATGAAGATCCGAAACTGGTGTACTAGCCGAAAATAGGGAAAACGGACTTCAGATGAATCACACAAAGAAATGGAGTAAATATGCTTAAAATAGTCATCTGGGACTCTTAATACTACAATGAGAAGCCTCTATTACTTGTATCTCATTTCCTAGAAAAGATCTCAAATGAAGACCTGAAACTGGTCTACTAGCCGAAAATGGGGAAAACGGACATCTGATGAATCACATAAAGAAAATGGAGTAAATAGGCTTGAAATACTCATCTGGGACTCTTAAAACTACAATGAGAAGCCTCTAATACTTGTATGTCATTCCCTAAAAGAGATCCCAAATGAAGATCCGTAACTGGTCTATTGGCCGAAAATGGGGAAAACGGACTTCTGATGAATCCTACAAAGAAAATGGAGTAAATAGGCTTGAAATAGTCATCTCGGACTCATAATAGTACAATGAGAAGCCTCTATTACTTGTATCTCATTCCCTAGAAGAGATCCCAAATAAAGATCCGAAACTGGCCTACTAGCCGAAAATGAGGAAAATGGACTTCAGATGAATCACATAAAGAAAATGGAGTAAATATGCTTAAAATAGTCATCTGGGACTCTTAATACTACAATGAAAAGCCTCTATTATTTGTATCTCATTCCCTAGAAGAGATCCCAAATGAAGATCCGAAACTGGTCTATTGGCCGAAAATGGGGAAAACGGACTTCTGATGAATCATACAAAACAAATGGAGTATATAGGCTTAAAATAATCATTTGGGACTCATAATAGTACAATGAGAAGCCCCTATTACTTGTATCTTATTCCCTAGAAGAGATCCCAAATGAAGATCCGAAACTGGTCTACTAGCGGAAAATAGGGAAAACAGACTTCTGATGAATCACACACAGAAAATGTAGTAAATAGGCTTGAAATAGTCATCTGGGACTCATAATAGTACAATGAGAAGCCTCTATTACTTGTATCTCATTCCCTAGAGGAGATCCCAAATGAAGATCCGAAACTGGCCCACAAGCCGAAAATGGGGAAAACAAACTTCTGATGAATCACACAAAGAAAATGGAGTAAATAGGCTTGAAATAGTCATCTGGGAATCTTAATACTACAATGAGAAGCCTCTAATACTTGTATGTCAATCCCTAGAAGAGATCCCAATTGAAGATCCGAAACTGGTCTACTGGCCGAAAATGAGGAAAACGAACTTCTGCTGAATCATTCAAAGAAAATGGAGTAAATAGGCCTGAAATAGTCATATGGGACTCATAATACTACAATGAGAATCTCTATTACTTGTATCTCATTCCCTAGAAGAGATCCCAAATGAAGATCTGAAACTGGTCTACTGGCCGAAAAATGGGGAACACGGACTTCTGATAAATCACACAAAGAAAATGGAGTAAATTGGCTAGAAATAGTCATCTGTGTCAAAATAACCAAGTTAGAGAAGTATCCGTACAAGTCACAACCGTGAGGCTTAAGGAAGAGGATCACACAAAGGAAGCAAGAGTGATGATCAAGGAAGGAAGCAACGGTCATATTATTGACCTTAGTCATCTGGAGCAACGGTCACAAGCTTAAGGAATCAAAGGAGATAAGGTCACATGTTTTGGTTAAGCTTGTGAGCGTTATGAAGGGTCGCTTTCACTATGAGGACCACATCCTCTTTGTTTATTGTTTGTGTCGTTATCACCCTTAGCCGTTAGGAAGGATTTGTATGGTCTATAAATACACATTTGATGTTGTTTGTAATGGTTAACTTAAGGAATAATAATCATCCTTAACTCTTTCTCTTGTTCTTCATGTTTTCACTCATTTCTCTTCTGTACTCTAAACTTCCGCAAACAATTCCAACATGGTATCAGAGTGGTTTGTAGATCTTTGGACTACAACCTTTTGATTCTCATTACTCTCCTCTTGATTTCATCTCTCGGTTTTTCACTCCTTCAAAACTCCAGAAAATCCTTAATCTTTACCCAACGGTCCATAGCTCTCAATCACTCTTCTTTGCTTTAAATCACCCCTAAACACTCTCTAAACCGCCCCAACCACTCTCATTCCACCATACTCTCATTCGCTCACCTTCTAATCACCTCTAATTTACCATTCAAAACCGTTTACCCAACGGTTCCTTGCTTTGCCCAACGGTCCATAGTATCTTAAACATGGCCTTGGAGAACAACAAGCCATTGGCTTTACCAGTGACCCTCAAAGGGGTGAACTACTTGCTGTGGTCAAGAACCACAAGAACCGCCTTGTGTGGAAGAGGTCTTTGGAGTCATGTGTCAAGCGATGCTCCTAGAGCAGCACCACCAGCCGCCGGAGCCGTCATTGTCCCAGCCGAAGAGACCCAATGGTACAAGGAAGATCAGACCGTTCTTGCTCTTCTACAAAGCTCCCTTAGCAATGAAATCTTGGAGGCTTACTCATACTGTGAAACCGCCAAAGAGCTATGGGGGACTCTGAAGCAAGTATTCGGCAACATCTCCAATCTCAGCCGTGTATTTGAAGTCAAGAAGGCTATCAATGAGTTAAGGCAAGAAGATATGGAGTTTACTAAGCATTTTGGAAGATTCAGAGCACTATGGGCAGAACTGGAGATGCTAAGGCCAAGCACAGTTGACCCTCAAGTCCTGAACGACAGAAGAGAGCAAGACAAAGTCTTTGGCCTGCTCATGACCCTCAGCTCAAGTTACAATGACCTCATCAAGCACCTCCTTAGAGCAGAACGGTTGCCAACCCTTGAAGAAGTGTGTTCTCAAATCCAAAAGGAGCAAGGATCACTCGGCTTATTTGGAGGAAAGGGGGAACTCGTCTCAGCCAACAAGGGCGCTTACCAGTTTGAAGAAAGGAGGAGCTCATTCTGCGAGCATTGCAAGAAAAAGGGGCATGTTAAAGACAAGTGCTGGATCCTTCACCCACATCTCAAGCCTAGCAAGTGGAAGGAAGGGAAGGCTAGCTATGCCGCCGAGAACACCACTCATAAGGGCGAATCATCTAAGACAACCGCTGGAGAAGAAGGAGCAGCTAACTCCTCTCAATTCGTGACAAAATCAGACCTAGATGCACTGATCAAAGCGCTTAAGGAATCTGGTAACACTCTTGGTACCTCCTTTCATGTAATGAAGCACTATGGTAACTCTTATAGTTCTTCATATACTCTTAGGACTAAACCATTGATTGTAGATTCAGGCGCTTCACATCATATGATTAGTGACTTAAATCTGATTAGTAACCTAAAGCCAACAATAGGAAATGTTGAGATTGCTAATGGAGAAAAGGTGCCTATTAAAGGCATAGGAGATTTAAAACTCTTTGATAGATCATCTAAAGCGTTTTATATGCCAACCTTTACCTCTAATTTGTTATCTGTTAAGAAAGCTACAACTGATTTAGATTGTATTGCTATCTTTGGACCTAATGATGTGTGTTTTCAGGATATTAAAACCAACAGAATGCTTGGAAAAGGGACTACTAAGGATGATCTCTATGTTCTTGAAGACACTAAGTTTTTATCTTCTAATAATGTTGTAGCTTCTGCTAATAATGCAATTTGGCATGCTAGGTTAGGTCATCCTCATGCTCGTGCATTGAGTCTTTTATTACCTAAAGTTAGTTTTAAAAATGATGAATGTGAGGCTTGTATCTTAGGAAAACATTGTAGGACTGTGTTCCCCAAGTCATCTACTATCTATGAAAAATGTTTTGATTTAGTGCATTCAGATGTTTGGTCATCACCATGTGAATCTAGAGATCAAAACAAATATTTTGTCACCTTTATAGATGAAAAATCTAAGTATACTTGGGTAACTCTCCTTCCATCCAAGGATAGAGTCTTTGAGGCATTTAAAAATTTTCAAAATCATATCACTAACCATTTTAATGCCAAGATTAAGATCTTTAGATCAGATAATGGAGGCGAATACACAAGCAATGTTTTCAGAGAACATCTCACTTCACATGGAATCATTCATCAAACTAGCTGCCCCTACACGCCTCAACAGAATGGTGTAGCTGAGAGGAAAAACAGACATCTAATGGAGGTGGCGAGATCCATGATGTTTCAACATAATGTACCAAAGCGGTTTTGGGGCGATGCTGTCCTTACAGCTTGCTACTTGATCAACCGAATTCCTACCAAAGTTCTCCGTGACTCCTCACCCTATGAGGTACTCAACTCAACTAAACCCTCTCTTGATCACTTACGAGTGTTTGGTTGTGTGTGTTTTGCCTTTATTCCAGGGGATCATAGAACAAAGCTGGAAGCTAAAAGCATGAGGTGTATGTTCATTGGCTACTCTACTACCCAAAAGGGGTACAAATGCTACAACCATGATACACGCCGGGTCATAGTCTCTCGTGATGTCAAATTCTTAGAGTCAGAAAGCTTCTATGCCAAACAACCGTGGGAGGACCTACAAGGGCTATCTACCTCTACCTCTGATAGGGCAGCTAGCTTACGGCTCATCCTAGACCACCTTGGGGTAACAACACCTACTAGTGCTCCTGCTGTTGATCCTGAGGGGGGAAATGAGGAACAAGCAAACTTGGAGACCCAAGATAATGCTCATGATCAAGCAGAAGCAAACTTGGAAAGCCCCACACCGGTTCGGTCTCCGGAACACCCTAGCTCCTCTCCTCACGTTGTACCGCTAAGAAGGAGTCAACGCTTAGAGCGCCTACAACAACAAGCAGAACAAGCTCCGGCTCCAGCTCCTGCTCCAGCAGCCCTAAGGAGAAGCACTAGGGAAAGGCAGGATCCATCAAATTGGGTTAACACCAGAGTGTACTACAACGGCAATGCAGTAGCTCATCCTACTCAAGTAACTTGCTCTTTCGCTCAGTTTCCAAAGGAGCACCAAGCCTTCCTAGTAGCATTGGAGCAAGGTCAGGTACCTAGATCTTACGAAGAAGCAGTAGAGTATGAGGTATGGCGGAATGCAATCAGTGAGGAAAGGGGTGCTATGGAGAAGAATCACACTTGGGATGAGGCTACATTGCCTAAAGGGAAGAAAACCGTGAGCTCAAGATGGGTCTTCACTATCAAATACAAAAGCAACGGGGAAATAGAAAGGTATAAGGCTCGGCTAGTAGCAAGAGGATTCACTCAAACCTATGGAGAAGACTATGGAGACACCTTTGCACCAGTGGCGAAGCTCCACACAGTTAGAGTTGTCATCTCACTTGCCGTGAATCTGGAATGGGATCTTTGGCAAATGGATGTGAAGAATGCATTTCTACAAGGAGAGCTTGAGGAGGAAGTCTACATGACACCACCACCTGGTGTAGACAAAGAGGTTGCCCATGGCAAAGTACTAAGGCTGAGAAAGGCGATTTATGGTCTCAAGCAATCGCCAAGAGCTTGGTACCACCGGTTGAGTAGAGTTCTATTCGATAGGGGATTCAACAGATCAGAAGCGGATCACACCTTATTCACTCTCACCAGCCGAGAAGGTATAGTAGTCATTCACATCTATGTAGATGATATAATCATCTCTGGGAATGACAAGGTAAACATTCAAGCTACTAAAGACTATTTTAAAAACTGTTTTTGATATTAAAGATCTAGGTGAACTAAAATACTTCTTAGGTATCGAAGTGTGTAGATCTAAAGAAGGCTTGTTTCTCTCACAAAGAAAATATATGCTTGATATGTTGAGTGAAACAGGAAACCTTGGAGATAAAGTAGCTAAAACCCCTCTTGAAGATAGCTACAAAGTGGACCGAAGGGGGAGCTAGAGGATGAACCCTTTGAAGATGTCACACAATATCGCAGGATGGTTGGTAAGCTAATCTATCTTACAATAACCAGACCTGACTTGTGCTTTGCTGTGAATCAGGTTAGCCAATACATGAAAGCTCCAAAGATGTATCATTGGAGCATGGTCAAGCGCATTCTCAGCTATGTTCAAGGAACGATTGGTCATGGCATTTGGATGGGGTGCAATGGAAGCTCAGAGCTAGTAGGATACTGTGATGCAGATTGGGCAGGAGACCGTGTAGACAGAAGATCCACTACTGGCTATTGCACATTCATTGGAGGGAATCTAGTCACTTGGAAGAGCAAGAAGCAAAACGTGGTGGCATGCTCTAGTGCTGAAGCTGAATACCGGGCCATGAGGAGACTAACAACCGAGCTGATGTGGCTAAGAAACCTCCTCAAAGACCTCGGATGTGAGACAAGCACACCTATCACAATGCATTGTGATAATCAAGCGGCTATGCACATTGCATCCAACTCGGTCTTCCATGAAAGGACCAAGCATATAGAGGTGGATTGTCATAAAGTCAGGGAGCAAGTACAACTTGGAGTCATTCTACCGTGCTATACAAGGAGTTCAGATCAGTTAGCTGACATCTTCACTAAGGCGGTCAATCAGAAGACAAGCGAGTTCATTCACTCTAAGATGGGACTCGTTGACATCTCGGCTTGATCTATCCTAACCATGGCAATCACACTCTTTTTCCCTCAGTAGAGTTTTGTCCCACGTGGTTTTCTACATTGAGGTTTTTAATGAGGTGGTTAGTCATGGTTCCAAGCTTTAGCATTCACCATGGCTAAAGCTTGAGGGGGAGTGTCAAAATAACCAAGTTAGAGAAGTGTCCGTACAAGTCACAACCGTGAGGCTTAAGGAAGAGGATCACACAAAGGAAGCAAGAGTGATGATCAAGGAAGGAAGCAACGGTCATATTATTGACCTTAGTCATCTGGAGCAACGGTCACAAGCTTAAGGAATCAAAGGAGATAAGGTCACATGTTTTGGTTAAGCTTGTGAGCGTTATGAAGGGTCGCTTTCACTATGAGGACCACATCCTCTTTGTTTATTGTTTGTGTCGTTATCACCCTTAGCCGTTAGGAATGATTTGTATGGTCTATAAATACACATTTGATGTTGTTTGTAATGGTTAACTTAAGGAATAATAATCATCCTTAACTCTTTCTCTTGTTCTTCATGTTTTCACTCATTTCTCTTCTTTACTCTAAACTTCTGCAAACAATTCCAACAATCTGGGACTCATAATAGTATAATGAGAAGCCTTTGTTAGTTGTATCTCATTCCCTAGAAAAGATCCCAAATGAAGATCTGAAACTGGTCTACTAGCCGAAAATGGGGAAAATGGACTTCTAATGAATCACACAAACAAAATGGAGTAAATAGGCTTGAAATAGTCATCAAGGACTCATAATACTACAATGAGAAGCTCTATTACTTGAATCTCATTCCCTAGAAGAGATCCCAAAATGGAGACCCGAAACTGGTCTAGTGGCCGAAAATGGGGAAAGCGGACTTCTGATTAATCACACAATGAAAATGGAGTAAATAGGCTTGAAATAGTACTCTGGGACTCTTAATAGTATTATGAGAAGCCTTTGTTAGTTTTATCTCATTCCCTAGAAAAGATCCCAAATGAAGATCCGAAACTGGTCTACTAGACGAAAATGGGGAAAACGAACTTCTGATGACTCACACAAAGAAAATGGAGTAAATAGGCTTGAAATAGTCATCTGGGACTCTTAATACTACAAATAGAAGCCTCTATTACTTGTATCTCATTCCCTAGAAGAGATCCCAAATGAAGATCCGAAACTGGTCTATTGGCCGAAAATGGGGAAAACGGACTTCTGATGAATCACACCAAGAAAATGGAGTAAATATGCTTGAAATAGTCATCTGGGAATCTTAATACTACAATTAGAAGCCTCTATTACCTGTATATCATTCCCTAGAAGAGATCCCAAATGAAGATCCGAAACTGGTCTACTAGCCGAAAATGGGAAAAACGGACTTTTGATGAATCACACAAAGAAAATGGAGTAAATAGGCTTGAAATAGTCACTGGGACTCATAATACTACAATGAGAAGCTCTATTACTTGTATCTCATTCCCTAGAAGAGATCCCAAATGAAGATCTGAAACTGGTCTAGTGGCCGAAAATGGTGAAAACGGACTTCTGATAAATCACACAAAGAAAATGGAGTAAATAGGCTTGAAATAGTCATCTGGGACTCATAATAGTATAATGAGAAGCCTTTGTTACTTGTTTCTCATTCCCTAGAAAAGATCCCAAATGAAGATCCGAAACTGGTCTACTAGACGAAAATGGGGAAAACGGACTTCTAATGAATCTCACAAAGAAACTGGAGTAAATAGGCTTGAAATAGTCATCAAGGACTCATAATACTACAATAAGAAGCACTATTACTTGTATCTCTTTCGCTAGAAGAGATCCCAAATGAAGACCCGAAACTGGTCTAATGGCTGAAAATAGGGAAAACAGACTTCTGATAAATCACACAAAGAAAAGGGAATAATAGGCTTGAAATACTCATCTGGGACTCATAATAGTATAATGAGAAGCCTTTGTTACTTGTATGTCATTCCCTAAAAAAGATCCCAAATGAAGATCCGAAACTGGTCTACTAGCGGAAAATGTGGAAAACGGATTTCTGATAAATCACACAAAGAAAAGAGAATAATAGTATTATGAGAAGCCTCTATTACCTGTATATCATTCTCTAGAAGAGATCTCAAATGAAGATTCAAAACTGGCCTACTAGCCGAAAATGGGAAAAACGGACTTTTGATGAATCACACAAAGAAAATGGAGTAAATAGGCTTGAAATAGTGATATAGGACTCATAATACTACAATGAGAATCTCTATTACTTGTATCTCGTTCCCTAGAAGAGATCCCAAATGAAGATCCGTCACTGGTCTATTGGCCGAAAATGGGGAAAACGGACTTCTGATAAATCACACAAAGAAAATGGAGTAAATAGGCTTGAAATAGTCATCTGGGACTCATAATAGTATAATGAGAAGCCTTTGTTACTTGTATGTCATTCCCTAAAAAAGATCCCAAATGAAGATCTGAAACTGGTCTACTAGCCGAAAATGGGGAAAACAGACTTCAGATGAACCACACAAAGAAAATGGAGTAAATAGGCTTAATATAGACATCTGGGACTCTTAATACTACAACGAGAAGCCTCTATTACTTGTATCTCATTCCCTAGAAGAGATCCCAAAAGAAGATCCGAAACTGGTCTATTGGCCGAAATTGGGGAAAACGGACTTCTGATGAATCACACCAAGAAAATGGAGTAAATATGCTTGAAATAGTCATCTGAGACTCATAATAGTACAATGACAAGCCCATATTACTTGTATCTTATTCCCTAGAAGAGATCCCAAATGAAGATCCGAAACTGGTCTACTAGCAGAAAATGGGGAAAACGGACTTCTGATGAATCACACAAATAAAATGGAGTAAATAGGCTTCAAATAGTAATCTGGGACTCATAATAGTACAGTGAGAAGCCTCTATTACTTGTATCTCATTCCCTAGAAGAGATCCCAAATGAAGATCCGAAACTGGCCTACAAGCCGAAAATAGGGAAAACGGACTTCTGATGAATCACTCAAAGAAAATGGAGTAAATAGGCTTCAAATAGTAATCTGGGACTCATAATAGTACAGTGAGAAGCCTCTATTACTTGTATCTCAATCCCTAGAAGAGATCCCAAATGAAGATCCGAAACTGGTATACTAGCCGAAAATGGGGAAAACGGACTTCTGATAAATCACACAAAGAAAAGGGAATAATAGGCTTGAAATAGTCATCTGGGACTCATAATAGTATAATGAGAAGCCTTTGTTACTTGTATGTCATTCCCTAAAAAAGATCCCAAATGAAGATCTGTGTTAATCAAGAAGGTATTTACTAGTAACTAATTAATAGTTACATAGTAAAATACAGTTACTTGAGTAATAAGGAAGTTAGTTTGTATTAGAAAGAAGAGGGAAAAAGAGGATAAAAGACTAAAGGGATAAGGTGGCAGTACACTTTGTCTTATAGCGCTGTACCTTCACCCTTATCCTCTTGTTACCGTTATGAGCTGTAAAGGGGTGAGTCATACACGGTTTGTATAAGGCTGAATGAGGACGCAATAGTGGCTTTGTGTGTAACCCTTTCAGACCTAGAATGTGTTCTATATAAACTGTGTATCCCCCTTCATTGTAGATAACTTTTCTTCATCTAATACATTTTCACATTTTCCTATCATGAGAGTCGAATCCTTATCCTACAATCTTCTATAATTTACATGGTATCAGAGCGGTTTTGTGATTCTTGAGTCTTAAATCTTGGTTTTCTTGTTCGATTCTTGTGTTTGAGAGAAGTTCTTGTGAGTTAATCCGTGGCAAAAGCTATTCTGGGTTGAAACTGGGTCTTATGAGTTAAGCTGAAGCATCAAACCGAGCTAAGAAGGTGAAGCAAGTCAGATCTGGAAAAGTAAAGGTTTGAGCTTTATCTCTCTCTCTGGTTGAAAGGTCTAGTCTAGAGGAATCAGTTTAAGGCAAAGGTTGTGGATAGATTAGTGTTGCGGTTTGGCTTGTGGTTTGAGTAAGGAAGGTTCGAAAAGTTGGATCTTTGGTCTTGGAAAGTGTTAGTTTTGGTGTTCAATAAGCGAAATACTTAAGCTTTGGTGATGGCTGCTCTTCAACAAGCTCCTATGCCTGTTACGGTGTATGATGGCAAGATGAATGACACCTTCAAAGACTTGAGATTTGCGGTAACTCTAAATGGGAACAACTTTCTGTTGTGGAAGCGAACAACTCTGAATGTGTTAGGAGGAAGGAAGCTCACAAAACACATTGAGTTCACCTATGAAGAGCTAAAGGCAATTGATAGAGGTCTGGATGAAGATACTTGGAAGCAGTATGATCTGAATGTGCTGACTGCTCTACACTGCTCACTAGAGGCGTCAATTCTAGAAGGCTATTCGTACTGTGAGACTGCTAAGGAGCTGTGGGATACTCTTACAAATGTCTTCGGCAATGAGTCTAACTTGACTCGGGTCTATGGTATCAAGAAAGCTCTCGGAAATCTGAGCCAAGAAGAGAGTGACTTCAACACCCATTTCGGAAGGTATAGATCGTTGGTTGCTGAGTTGGATATGTTGAGACCCTTTACCACTGATGCTAAGACACTCAAGGAGAGAAGAGAGCAAGATCGTGTGTTTGGGTTGCTTCTGTCTCTGAATCAAGGCTATACTGATGTAATCCAGCACATCTTGAGAGAAGACAAGATTCCTACCCTAGAGCAAGTTTGTGCTAAGATACAAAAGGAGTATGGCAATCAGGAGCTGTTTGGCAACAAGAATGCAAGTCTACCTACGGCTAACAAGGTGGGAGTGGCAAAACATGGAGACAAGAAGACATGGGTTTGTGAGCATTGTGAGAAAAAGGGTCATCTCAAAGACAAATGCTGGATCCTACACCCTCATTTAAAGCCAGATAAGTTCAAGAAGGACAAGATGAAGGCGAATGTGGCAGAAGCAAGTGAAGGCTCCGAAAATGCTGAAAGAGCTATGGTGCAGTTCGGTCATCATGAGAAGGCTTTACAAGCTATACAAGACAAGAGCTCAGCTTCCACCTCTCAGGAGACCATTGTGATGAACAAAGCTGATCTAGAGAGCCTCCTTCAATCCATTGCATCTAAGTTACATCCAGGCGGTATATCTCTCTTATCTTCTAACTCTAGTGATTTAAACTCATTAGTATTAGACTCAGGAGCTTCTCACCATATGATTAGTAATCCTAAGTTGTTAGAGAACATTAAACCGGCTTTAGGGAATGTTAAGGTTGCAAATGGTCATAATGTGCCAATAGAAGGTATAGGTTATATTAATGTGTTTAACAAGAAGCTAAGTGCCTTTTATATGCCTAAGTTCACCTCTAATCTCCTTTCTGTAAAGAAAACTACTAAGGACTTAAACTGTTTAGCTATTTTTAGTCCTAATGATGTTAAGTTGCAGGATATTGAGAGTGGAAAAGTGTTTGGGCAAGGCAGCACCAAGGATGACTTATATGTGTTCCAAGACATCTCTTTAAATTCTGTTTCTAAGAATAATGTTTCTTCTATCTTTGCAAACTCTGTTAAGACATCTGTTGTTTTATGGCATGAAAGACTTGGTCACCCTCATTCTAGAGCCTTAAGTTTACTAATGCCTGGTTTTTCTTATGATTGTGCAAATTGTGAAGCATGCATATTAGGCAAACATTGCAAAGCTGTTTTTCCTAAGTCTAGTGCGATTTATGAAAAATGTTTTGATCTTGTGCATTCTGATGTGTGGTCTTCACCTTGTGCATCTAGAGATAACCATAAGTATTTTGTCACATTTATAGATGGGAAATCTAAGTATACTTGGGTAACCTTGATGCCTTCTAAGGATAGAGTTTATGATGCATTTATAAACTTTCAAAACTATGTGACTAACTACTTTGATGCAAAAATTAAGATTTTAAGAACAGATAATGGAGGTGAATATACAAGCAACAAGCTCAAAGAACACTTAGAGAAATGTGGAATTCTTCATCAAACCAGCTGCCCATATAACCCCCAACAAAATGGTGTTGCTGAGAGAAAGAATAGGCACCTAATGGAGGTGGCAAGGGCTATGCTATTTCAAAAACACATGCCTAAGAGGTTTTGGGGCGATGCAGTAATGACAGCTTGCTATCTCATCAACCGAACACCAACTCGTATCCTTGATGATAAATCTCCTTTCCAAATCCTAAATAACTCAAATCCTAGTATTG
Source organism: Thlaspi arvense (assembly GCA_911865555.2). NCBI lineage: Eukaryota > Viridiplantae > Streptophyta > Magnoliopsida > Brassicales > Brassicaceae > Thlaspi > Thlaspi arvense. Next base: position 23,716,119 of record OU466860.2, read on the forward strand.
ACCATTTGAGGGTGTTTGGTAGTCTGTGTTTTGTGTTTGTTCCAGGTGACTTAAGGAACAAGCTGGAGCCTAAGAGTAACAAGTGCGTATTCATTGGATACTCAACAACTCAGAAGGGCTACAAGTGCTTCGATCCAGTCACCAACCGGTACTATGTGTCAAGGGATGTCAAGTTTTTGGAAGACAAAGCCTACTTTGGGGAAAAGAGTTGGGAGAGTGTGAAGGACCTACCTAACTCAACCGCTGATAGAGCTTCAAGCCTCCGACGAATTCTGGAGCACTTAGGGAATGCAAGCTCCCCTCAGGCAGAAAAGGAAGCTCCATCATTTCCAAATGAGGATGTGCATGAAGTTAGAGAGGATGAGAACAATGCATCTCAGGATCTTTTGGATGATCACCAAGAAAGTGATAGAGGAGAGAAGTCTAGTGAAGAAGTGGCAGAGACGGGTCAGTCTAGTAAAGAAGTGGCAGAGGAGACGGGTCAGTCTAGTGAAGGAGAGGTCATTGAATCGGGTCAGTCTAGTGAAGGAGAGTTCATTGAATCTTCAAGCGATGACGATACCTATCAAGCTCCACAAGTTACACCAGATCCAGTCTACACTCGGGAGAATCAAAGAAAGAGTACAAGAGAGAAGAAATCCCCCTCAAAGTGGAAGAATACGAGAGTTTACTACAACTGCCAAGCTGTAGCTCATCCAATTCAAGCTACTTGTTCGATTGACCTTCTTCCGGAGGAGCATAAAGCTTTTATCAGCAAGCTGGATGTAGAACTCATCCCACAAAGCTATGAGGAAGCCAAGGAAAGTAAGGAATGGACTAATGCTGTTGATGATGAGGTTCAAGCTATGGTGAGGAATCACACTTGGGTTGAAGAAGAACTACCAAAAGGAAAGAAGTGTGTTAGCTCAAAGTGGGTATTCACCATTAAGTACAAGAGTGATGGTGAAATCGAGAGATATAAGGCAAGGCTGGTTGCAAGAGGGTTTACCCAAACTTATGGGGATGACTATAGGGAAACATTTGCTCCAGTAGCTAAGCAACATACAGTGAAAGTGGTTCTCTCTTTAGCAGTTAATTTGGATTGGGAGTTGTGGCAAATGGATGTCAAGAATGCTTTCCTTCAGGGGGAGTTAGAAGAAGAAGTCTACATGTCACCTCCTCCGGGTTTAGAAGACATAGTGGCTCCGGGAAAGGTCTTAAGGCTTCGGAAAGCAATCTATGGGCTCAAACAATCTCCAAGAGCTTGGTATCACAAGCTAAGCTCTACACTACTGGCTAATGGCTTCAAGAGGTCACACTCTGATCACACTCTATTTACTAAGCAAGATATTCATGGCATAGTAGTAGTGTTGGTCTATGTGGATGATTTGATTATTTCAGGGAGTAACAAAGAGGGTATTCAAGCCATTAAGTCCTCTTTGCACTCAGCCTTTGATATTAAAGATTTGGGTGTTTTGAAGTATTTCTTAGGGATTGAAGTGTGTAGATCCAAGGAGGGACTTTTTCTCTCACAAAGGAAATATGCACTTGATCTTCTAAAGCTTACAGGAAAACTTGGAGCTAAACCGGTGGACACACCACTAGAGCAAGGATACAAGGTCAATCGAAAGGGGGAGAAGGATGATACTCCATATCATTGCCCGGAACAGTACCGAAGACTCGTGGGTAAGCTCATATACTTAACATATACTCGGCCTGATCTTTCTTTTGCTGTGAATCAGGTGGCTCAACACATGCAAGTACCTACGGTATACCATTGGAGCCTGGTGGAAAGGATTCTGAGATATATCAAAGGGAGTCCTGGCAAAGGCATTTGGATGGGAAGAAATTCAAGCACGGAAATAGTGGGATACTGTGATGCAGATTACAATGGAGATCGCAACACAAGGCAGTCTACAACCGGCTTTTGCACCTTCATTGGTGGAAATCTTGTGACTTGGAAGACAAAGAAGCAGAAGGTGGTGTCTTGTTCCAGTGCTGAAGCAGAGTATAGGGCGATGAAGAAGCTCACAAACGAGCTAACTTGGCTAAAGGCTCTACTTAAGGACTTCGGGATAGAGCAGAAGACGCCAATCACCTTCCATTGCGACAACCAAGCTGCCATCCATATAGCCACTAATCCAGTGTTTCACGAGAGGACCAAGCACATAGAGACGGATTGCCACAAGACAAGAGAGAAGATCGAAGATGGTACAATTCTCCCTTGTTTTACTAAGAGTTCGGACCAATTGGCCGACATTTTTACCAAGGCAGCAAGTAACCAAGTTTGCCAATTTATCCATGGTAAGCTTGGTCTTGTAGACCTAACACATCCTTGAGAGAGACTCTCCAACTTGTAGGGATAATACTCTTTTTCCCTAAGCTTGGTTTTGTCCCACGTGGTTTTCCAAGCTTAGGTTTTTAATGAGGTTATCCTTGCAAGTGCCAAGTTTATACACAATCAGTATTGTAGTATAAACTTGAGGGGGAGTGTTAATCAAGAAGGTATTTACTAGTAACTAATTAATAGTTACATAGTAAAATACAGTTACTTGAGTAATAAGGAAGTTAGTTTGTATTAGAAAGAAGAGGGAAAAAGAGGATAAAAGACTAAAGGGATAAGGTGGCAGTACACTTTGTCTTATAGCGCTGTACCTTCACCCTTATCCTCTTGTTACCGTTATGAGCTGTAAAGGGGTGAGTCATACACGGTTTGTATAAGGCTGAATGAGGACGCAATAGTGGCTTTGTGTGTAACCCTTTCAGACCTAGAATGTGTTCTATATAAACTGTGTATCCCCCTTCATTGTAGATAACTTTTCTTCATCTAATACATTTTCACATTTTCCTATCATGAGAGTCGAATCCTTATCCTACAATCTTCTATAATTTACAATCTGAAACTGGTCTACTAGCCGAAAATGGGGAAAACAGACTTCAGATGAACCACACAAAGAAAATGGAGTAAATAGGCTTAATATAGACATCTGGGACTCTTAATACTACAACGAGAAGCCTCTATTACTTGTATCTCATTCCCTAGAAGAGATCCCAAAAGAAGATCCGAAACTGGTCTATTGGCCGAAAATGGGGAAAACGGACTTCTGATGAATCACACCAAGAAAATGGAGTAAATATGCTTGAAATAGTCATCTGGGACTCTTAATACTACAATGAGAAGCCTCTATTACCTGTATATCATTCCCTAGAAGAGATCCCAAATGAAGATCCGAAACTGGTCTATTGGCCGAAAATGGGGAAAACGGACTTCTGATGAATCCTACAAAGAAAATGAAGTATATAGGCTTGAAATAGTCATCTGAGACTCATAATAGTACAATGACAAGCCCATATTACTTGTATCTTATTCCCTAGAAGAGATCCCAAATGAAGATCCGAAACTGGTCTACTAGCGGAAAATGGGGAAAACGGACTTCTGATGAATCACACAAAGAAAATGGAGTAAATAGGCTTCAAATAGTAATCTGGGACTCATAATAGTACAGTGAGAAGCCTCTATTACTTGTATCTCATTCCCTAGAAGAGATCCCAAATGAAGATCCGAAACTGGCCTACAAGCCGAAAATGGGGAAAACGGACTTTTGATAAATCACACAAAGAAAATAGAGTAAATAGGCTTGAAATAGTCACTGGGACTCATAATACTACAATGAGAAGCTCTATTACTTGTATCTCATTCCCTAGAAGAGATCCCAAATGAAGATCTGAAACTGGTCTAGTGGCCGAAAATGGTGAAAACGGACTTCTGATAAATCACACAAAGTAAATGGAGTAAATAGGCTTGAAATAGTCATCTGGGACTCATAATAGTATAATGAGAAGCCTTTGTTACTTGTTTCTCATTCCCTAGAAAAGATCCCAAATGAAGATCCGAAACTGGTCTACAAGACGAAAATAGGGAAAACGGACTTCTAATGAATCTCACAAAGAAACTGGAGTAAATAGGCTTGAAATAGTCATCAAGGACTCATAATACTACAATAAGAAGCACTATTACTTGTATCTCTTTCCCTAGAAGAGATCTCAAATGAAGACTCGAAACTGGTCTAATGGCTGAAAATGGGGAAAACAGACTTCTGATAAATCACACAAAGAAAAGGGAATAATAGGCTTGAAATACTCATCTGGGACTCATAATAGTATAATGAGAAGCCTTTGTTACTTGTATGTCATTCCCTAAAAAAGATCCCAAATGAAGATCCGAAACTGGTCTACTAGCCGAAAATGGGGAAAACAGACTTCAGATGAATCACACAAAGAAAATAGAGTAAATAGGCTTAATATAGTCATATGGGACTCTTAATACTACAACGAGAAGCCTCTATTAATTGTATCTCATTTCCTAGAAGAGATCCGAAAAGGAGATCCGAAACTGGTCTATTGGCCGAAAATGGGGAAAACGGACTTCTAATGAATCACACCAAGAAAATGGAGTAAATAGGCTTGAAATAGTCATCTGGGACTCTTAATACTACAATGAGAAGCCTCTATTACCTGTATATCATTCCCTCGAAGAGATCCCAAATGAAGATCTGAAACTGGTCTATTGGCCGAAAATGGGGAAAACGGACTTCTGATGAATCCTACAAAGAAAATTTAGTATATAGGCTTGAAATAGTCATCTGGGACTCATAATAGTACAATTAAAAGCCCATATTACTTGTATCTTATTCCCTAGAAGAGATCCCAAATGAAGATCCGAAACTGGTCTACTAGCGGAAAATGGGGAAAACGGACTTCTGATGAATCACACAAAGAAAATGGATTAAATAGGCTTCAAATAGTCATCTGGGACTCATAATAGTACAGTGAGAAGCCTCTATTACTTGTATTTCTTTCCCTAGAAGAGATCCCAAATGAAGATCCGAAACTGGCCTATAAGCCGAAAATAGGGAAAACGGACTTTTGACGGACTTCTGATGAATCACACAAAGAAAATTGAGTAAATAGGCTTGAAATAGTCATCTGGGACTCTTAATACTACAATGATAAGCCTCTAATTCTTGTATCTCAATCCCTAGAAGAGATCCCAATTGAAGATCCGAAACTGGTCTACTGGCCGAAAATGAGGAAAACAAACTTCTGCTGAATCATACAAAGAAAATTTAGTAAATAGGCTTGAAATAGTCAACTAGAACTCTTAATACTACATTGAACAGCCTCAATTACTTGTACCTCGTTCCTTAGAAGAGATCACAAATGAAGATCCAAAACTGGTCTACTTGCCGAAAATGGGAAAAATGGACTTTTGATGAATCACACAAAGAAAATGGAGTAAATAGGCTTGAAATAGTCATCTGGGACTCATAATACTACAATGAGAAGTTCTATTACTTGTATCTCATTCCCTAGAAGAGATCCCAAATGAAGATCTGAAACTGGTCTACTGGCCGAAAATGGGGAAAAAGGACTTCTGATAAATCACACAAAGAAAAGGGAATAATAGGCGTGAAATAGACATATGGGACTCATAATAGTATAATGAGAAGCCTTTGTTACTTGTATGTCATTCCCTAAAAAAGATCCCAAATGAAGATCCGAAACTGGTCTACTAGCCGAAAATGGGGAAAACGGACTTCAGATGAATCACACAAAAAAAATGGAGTAAATAGGCCTAAAATAGTCATCTGGGACCCTTAATACTACAATGAGAAGCCTCTATTACTTGTATCTCATTCCCTAGAAGAGATCCCAGAAGAAGATCTGAAACTTGTCTATTGGCCGAAAATGGGGAAAATGGACTTCTGATGTATCCTACAAAGACAATGGAGTAAATAGGCTTGAAATAGTCATCTGGGACTCATAATAGTACAATGAGAAGCCTCTATTACTTGTATCTCATTCCCTAGAAGAGTTCCCAAATGATGATCCGAAACTGGCCTACTAGCCGAAAATGGGGAAAACAGACATCTGATGAATCACACAAAGAAAATAGAGTGAATAGGCTTGAAATAGTCATCTGGGACTCATAATACTACATTGAGAAGCCTCTATTACTTGTATCTCATTCCCTAGAAGAGATCCCAAATGAAGATCCGAAACTGGCATACTAGCCGAAAATGGGGAAAACGGACTTTTGATGAATCACACAACGAAAATGGAGTAAATAGGCTTGAAATCGTTATATGGCACTCATAATACTACAATGAGAATCTCTATTATTTGTATCTCATTCCCTAGAAGAGATCCCAAATGAAGATCTGAAACTGGTCTATTGGCCGAAAAATGGGGAACACGGACTTCTGATAAATCACACAAAGAAAATGGAGTAAATAGGCTTGAAATAGTCATTTGGGACTCATAATAGTATAATGAGAAGCCTTTGTTACTTGTATCTCATTCCCTAGAAAAGATCCCAAATGAAGATTTGAAACTGGTCTACTAGCCGAAAATGGACTTCTAATGAATCACACAAAGAAAATAGAGTAAATAGGCTTGAAATAGTCATCAAGGACTCATAGTACTACAATGAGAAGCTCTATTACTTGAAGTCATTCCCTAGAAGAGATCCCAAAATGAAGACCCGAAACTGGTATAGATGGGGAAAGCGGACTTCTGATAAATCACACAAAGAAAATGGAGTAAATTGGCTTGAAATAGTAATCTGGGACACTTAATAGTATTATGAGAAGCCTTTGTTACTTTTATCTCATTCCCCAGAAAATATCCCAAATAAAGATCCGAAACTGGTCTACTAAACGAAAATGGGGAAAATGAACTTCTGATGAATCACACAAAGAAAATGGAGTAAATAGGCTTGAAATAGTCATCTGGGACTCTTAATACTACAATGAGAAGCCTCTATTACTTGTATATCATTCCCTAGAAGAGATCACAAATGAATATCCGAAAATTGTCTATTGGCCGAAAATAGGGAAAACGGACTTCTGATGAATCCTACAAAGAAAATGGAGTATATAGGCTTGAAATAGTCATATGGACCTCATAATAGTACTATGAGAAGCCCCTATTACTTGTATCGTATTTCCTAGAAGTGCCCAAATGAAGATCCGAAACTGGTCTACTTGTGGAAAATGTGGAAAACGAACTTCTGATGAATCACACAAAGAAAATGGAGTATACAGGCTTGAAATAGTCATCTGGGACTCATAATAGTACAATGAGAAGGCCCTATTACTTGTATCTTATTCCCTAGAAGAGATCACAAATGAAGATCCGAAACTGGTCTACTAGCGGAAAATGTGGAAAACGGATTTTTGATAAATCACACAAAGAAAAGAGAATAATAGTATTATGAGAAGCCTCTATTACCTGTATACCATTCTCTAGAAGAGATCTCAAATGAAGATTCAAAACTGGCCTACTAGCCGAAAATGGGAAAAACAGACTTTTGATGAATCACACAAAGAAAATGGAGTAAATAGGCTTGAAATAGTGATATGGGACTCATAATACTACAATGAGAATATCTATTACTTGTATCTCATTCCCTAGAAGAGATCCCAAATGAAGATCCGTCACTGGTCTATTGGCCGAAAATGGGGAAAACGGACTTCTGATAAATGACACAAAGAAAATGGAGTAAATAGGCTTGAAATAGTCATCTGGGACTCATAATAGTATAATGAGAAGCTTTTGTTGCTTGTATCTCATTCCCTAGAAAAGATCCCAAATGAAGATCTGAAACTGGTCTACTAGCCGAAAATGGGGAAAACGGACTTCTGATGAATCACACAAAGAAAATGGAGTAAATAGGCTTGACATAGTCATCTGGGACTCTTAATAATACAATGAGAAGCCTCAATTACTTCTATGTCATTCCCTAGAAGAGATCCCAAATGAAGATCCGTAACTGGCCTATTGGCCGAAAATGGGGAAAACGGACTTCTGATGAATCCTACAAAGAAAATGGAGTAAATAGGCTAGAAATAGTCATATGGGACTCATAATAGTACAATGAGAAGCCTCTATTACTTGTATCTCATTCCCTAGAAGAGATCCCAAATGAAGATCCGAAAGTGGCCTACTAGCCGAAAATGGGAAAAACGGACTTCTGATGAATCACACAAAGAAAATGGAGTAAATAGTCTTGGAATAGTCATCTGGGAATCATAATAGTATAATGAGAAGCCTTTGTTACTTGTATGTCATTCCCTAAAAAAGATCCCAAATGAAGATCCGAAACTGGTCTACTAGCCGAAAATGGAGAAAACGGACTTCATATGAATCACACAAAGAAAATGGACTAAATAAGCTAAAAATAGTTATCCGGGACTCTTAATACTACAATGAGAAGCCTCTATTACTTGTATCTCATTCCCTAGAAGAGATCCCAAAAGAAGATCCGAAACTGGTCTATTGGCCGAAAATGGGGAAAACGGACTTCTGATGAATCACACCAAGAAAATGGAGTTAATAGGCTTATAATAGTCATCGGGGACTCTTAATACTACAATGAGAAGCCTCTATTACATGTATATCATTCCTTAGAAGAGATCCCAAATGCAGATCCGAAACTGGTCTATTGGCCGAAAATGGGGAAAACGGACTTCTGATGAATCCTACAAAGAAAATGGAGTATATAGGCTTGAAATAGTCATCTGGGACTCATAATAGTACAATGAAAAGCCCATATTACTTGTATTTTATTCCCTCGAAGAGATCCCAAATGAAGATCCGAAACTGGTCTACTAGCAGAAAATGGGGAAAACGGACTTCTGATGAATCACACAAAGAAAATGTAAATTATAGAGGATTATAAGATAAAGACTCGACTCTCATGTTTAGGAATAAAGGGAAAAAATGTATTAGATGATAAAAATTGATTACATAAGAAGAGAAACACTTGGTATATATAGGACAATCCCTAGGTTAGAAAGGGTTACGCACATAGCCTGAATTGCGTCCTCATTCTACCTCTTAAAACCATGTGTGACTCACTCTCCTTTACAGCTCATAACGGTAACAAAGAGATAAGATAAGGAGGTACAGCCGCTATAGGACAAGTGACTCATCACCGTACGGTCACCTTATCCTTTAGCTTTTCTTATCCTCCTTTCCCTCTTCTTTCTAATACAAACTTCCTTATTACTCAAGTAACTATATTTACTATGTAACTATTAATTAGTTAATAGTAAACACCTTCTTGATTAACACTCCCCCTCAAGTTTATACTACAATACTGATTGTGTATAAACTTGGCACTTGCAAGAATAACCTCATTAAAAACCTAAGCTTGGAAAACCACGTGGGACAAAACCAAGCTTAGGGAAAAAGAGTATTATCCCTACAAGTTGGAGAGTCTCTCTCAAGGATGTGTTAGGTCTACAAGACCAAGCTTACCATGGATAAATTGGCAAACTTGGTTACTTGCTGCCTTGGTAAAGATGTCGGCCAATTGGTCCGAACTCTTAGTAAAACAAGGAAGAATTGTACCGTCTTCGATCTTCTCTCTTGTCTTGTGGCAATCAGTCTCTATGTGCTTGGTCCTCTCGTGGAATACTGGATTAGTGGCTATATGGATGGCAGCTTGGTTGTCGCAATGGAAGGTGATTGGCGTCTTCTGCTCTATCCCAAAGTCCTTAAGTAGAGCCTTCAGCCATGTTAGCTCATTTGTGAGCTTCTTCATCGCCCTATACCCTGCTTCAGCACTCGAACAAGACACCACCTTCTGCTTCTTTGTCTTCCAAGTCACAAGATTTCCACCAATGAAGGTGCAAAAGCCGGTTGTAGACTGCCTTGTGTTGCGATCTCCATTGTAATCTGCATCACAGTATCCCACAATTTCCGTGCTAGAGTTTCTTCCCATCCAAATGCTTTTGCCAGGACTCCCTTTGATATATCTCAGAATCCTTTCCACCAGGCTCCAATGGTATACCGTAGGTACTTGCATGTGTTGAGCCACCTGATTCACAGCAAAAGAAAGATCAGGCCGAGTATATGTTAAGTATATGAGCTTACCAACGAGTCTTCGGTACTGTTCCGGGCAATGATATGGAGTATCATCCTTCTCCCCCTTTCGATTGACCTTGTATCCTTGCTCTAGTGGTGTGTCCACCGGTTTAGCTCCAAGTTTTCCTGTAAGCTTTAGAAGATCAAGTGCATATTTCCTTTGTGAGAGAAATAGTCCCTCCTTGGATCTACACACTTCAATCCCTAAGAAATACTTCAAAACACCCAAATCTTTAATATCAAAGGCTGAGTGTAAAGAGGACTTAATGGCTTGAATACCCTCTTTGTTACTCCCTGAAATAATCAAATCATCCACATAGACCAACACTACTACTATGCCATGAATATCTTGCTTAGTAAATAGAGTGTGATCAGAATGTGACCTCTTGAAGCCATTAGCCAGTAGTGTAGAGCTTAACTTGTGATACCAAGCTCTTGGAGATTGTTTAAGCCCATAGATTGCTTTCCGAAGCCTTAAGACCTTTCCCGGAGCCACTATGTCTTCTAAACCCGGAGGAGGTGACATGTAGACTTCTTCTTCTAACTCTCCCTGAAGGAAAGCATTCTTGACATCCATTTGCCACAACTCCCAATCCAAATTAACTGCTAAAGAGAGAACCACTTTCACTGTGTGTTGCTTAGCTACTGGAGCAAATGTTTCCCTATAGTCATCCCCATAAGTTTGTGTAAAACCTCTTGCAACCAGCCTTGCCTTATATCTCTCGATTTCACCATCACTCTTGTACTTAATGGTGAATACCCACTTTGAGCTAACACACTTCTTTCCTTTTGGTAGTTCTTCTTCAACCCACGTTTGATTCCTGACCATAGCTTGAACCTCATCATCAACAGCATTAGTCCATTCCTTTCTTTCCTTGGCTTCCTCATAGCTTTGTGGAATAAGTTCTACATCCAGCTTGCTGATAAAGGCTTGATGTTCTTCCGGAAGAAGGTCAATCGAACAGGTAGCTTGAATTGGATGAGCGACAGCTTGGCAGTTGTAGTAAACTCTCGTATTCTTCCAGTTTGAAGGTGATTTCTTCTCTCTTGTACTCTTCCTTGGATTCTCCCGAGTGTAGACTGGATCTGATGTAGCTTGTGGAGCTTCATAGGCATTGTCATCGCTTGAAGATTCAATAATCTCTCCTTCACTAGACTGTCCCGCCTCTGCCACTTCTTCACTAGACTTCTCTCCTCTATCACTTTCTTGTTGATCATCTAAAGGATCCTGAAATGCATCGTTCTCATCCTCTCTAACTTCATTCACATCCTCATTTGGAGATGGTGGAGCTTCCTTCTCTGCCTGAGGAGAGCTTGCATTCCCTAAGTGTTCAAGAATTTGTCGGAGGCTTGAAGCTCTATCAGCGGTTGAGTTAGGTAGGTCTTTCACACTCTCCCAACTCTTTTCCCCAAAGTAGGCCTTGTCTTCCATAAACTTGACATCCCTTGACACATAATACCGGTTGGTGACTGGATCAAAGCACTTGTAACCTCTCTGAGTTGTTGAGTATCCAATGAATACGCACTTGTTACTCTTAGGCTCCAGCTTGTTCCTTAAGTCACCTGGAACAAACACAAAACACAGACTACCAAACACCCTTAAATGATCAATACTAGGATTTGAGTTATTTAGGATTTGGAAAGGCGATTTATCATCAAGGATACGAGTTGGTGTTCGGTTGATGAGATAGCAAGCTGTCATTACTGCATCGCCCCAAAACCGCTTAGGCATGTGTTTTTGAAATAGCATAGCTCTTGCCACCTCCATTAGATGCCTATTCTTTCTCTCAGCAACACCATTTTGTTGGGGGTTATATGGGCAGCTGGTTTGATGAAGAATTCCACATTTCTCTAAGTGTTCTTTGAGCTTGTTGCTTGTATATTCACCTCCATTATCTGTTCTTAGAATCTTAATCTTTGCATCAAAGTAGTTAGTCACATAGTTTTGAAAGTTTATAAATGCATCATAAACTCTATCCTTAGATGGCATCAAGGTTACCCAAGTATACTTAGATTTCTCATCTATAAATGTGACAAAATACTTATGGTTATCTCTAGATGCACAGGGTGAAGACCAAACATCAGAATGCACAAGATCAAAACATTTTTCATAAATCGCACTAGACTTAGGAAAAACAGCTTTGCAATGTTTGCCTAATATGCATGCTTCACAATTTGCACAATCATAAGAAAAACCAGGCATTAATAAACTTAAAGCTCTAGAATGAGGGTGACCAAGTCTTTCATGCCACAATACAACAGATGTCTTAACAGAGTTTGCAAAGATAGAAGAAACTTTATTCTTAGAAACAGAATTTAAAGAGATGTCTTGGAACACATATAAGTCATCCTTGGTGCTTCCTTGCCCAAACACTTTTCCACTCTCAATATCCTGCAACTTAACATCATTAGGACTGAAAATAGCTAAACAGTTTAAGTCCTTAGTAGTTTTCTTTACAGAAAGGAGATTAGAGGTGAACTTAGGCATATAAAAGGCACTTAGCTTCTTGTTGAACACATTAATATAACCTATACCTTCTATTGGCACATTATGGCCATTTGCAACCTTAACATTCCCTAAAGCCGGTTTAATGTTCTCTAACAATTTAGGATTACTAATCATATGGTGAGAAGCTCCTGAGTCTAATACTAATGAGTTTAAATCACTAGAATTAGAAGATAAGAGAGATATACCGCCTGGATGTAACTTAGATGCAATGGATTGAAGGAGGCTCTCTAGATCAGCTTTGTTCATCACAATGGTCTCCTGAGAGGTAGAAGCTGAGCTCTTGTCTTGTATAGCTTGTAACGCCTTCTCATGATGACCGAACTGTACTATAGCTCTTTCAGCATTCTCGGAGCCTTCACTTGCTTCTGCCACATTCGCCTTCATCTTGTCCTTCTTGAACTTGTCTGGCTTCAAATGAGGGTGTAAGATCCAGCATTTGTCTTTGAGATGACCTTTTTTTTCTCACAATGCTCACAAACCCATGTCTTCTTGTCTCCATGTTTCGCCACTCCCACCTTGTTAGCCGTAGGTAGACTTGCATTCTTGTTGCCAAACAGCTCCTGATTGCCATACTCCTTTTGTATCTTAGCACAAACTTGCTCTAGGGTAGGTATCTTGTCTTCTCTCAAGATGTGTTGGATTACATCAGTATAGCCTTGATTCAGAGACAGTAGCAACCCAAACACACGATCTTGCTCTCTTCTTTCCTTGAGTGTCTTAGCATCGGTGGTAAAGGGTCTCAACATATCTAACTCAGCAACCAACGATCTATACCTTCCGAAATGGGTGTTGAAGTCACTCTCTTCTTGGCTCAGATTACCGAGAGCTTTCTTGATACCATAGACCCGAGTCAAGTTAGACTCATTGCCGAAGACACTTGTAAGAGTATCCCATAGCTCCTTAGCAGTCTCACAGTACGAATAGCCCTCTAGGATTGACGCCTCTAGTGAGCAGTGTAGAGCAATCAGCACATTCAGATCATATTGCTTCCAAGTATCCTCATCCAGACCTCTATCAGTTGCCTTTAGCTCTTCATAGGTGAACTCAATGTGTTTTGTGAGCTTCCTTCCTCCCAACACATTCAGAGTTGTTCGCTTCCACAACAGAAAGTTGTTCCCATTCAGAGTTACCGCAAATCTCAAGTCTTTGAAGGTGTCATTCATCTTGCCATCATACACCGTAACAGGCATAGGAGCTTGTTGAAGAGCAGCCATCACTTTCCAAGACCAAAGTTTCAACTTTTGAACCTTCCTCACTCAAACCACAAGCCAAACCGCAACACTAATCTATCCACAACCTTTGCCTTAAACTGATTCCTCTAGACTAAACCTTTCAACCAGAGAGAGATAAAGCTCAAACCTTTACTTTTTCAGATCTGACTTGCTTCACCTTCTTAGCTCGGTTTGATGCTTCAGCTTAACCCACAAGAACCAGCTTCAACCCAGAATAGCTTTTGCCAAGGATTAACTCACAAGAACTTCTCTCAAACAAAAGAATCGAACAAGAAAACCAAGATTTAAGACTCAAGAATCACAAAACTGCTCTGATACCATGTAAATTATAGAGGATTATAAGATAAAGACTCGACTCTCATGTTTAGGAATAAAGGGAAAAAATGTATTAGATGATAAAAATTGATTACATAAGAAGAGAAACACTTGGTATATATAGGACAATCCCTAGGTTAGAAAGGGTTACGCACATAGCCTGAATTGCGTCCTCATTCTACCTCTTAAAACCATGTGTGACTCACTCTCCTTTACAGCTCATAACGGTAACAAAGAGATAAGATAAGGAGGTACAGCCGCTATAGGACAAGTGACTCATCACCGTACGGTCACCTTATCCTTTAGCTTTTCTTATCCTCCTTTCCCTCTTCTTTCTAATACAAACTTCCTTATTACTCAAGTAACTATATTTACTATGTAACTATTAATTAGTTAATAGTAAACACCTTCTTGATTAACAAGCCGAAAATGGGGAAAATGGACTTCTAATGAATCACACAAAGAAAATAGAGTAAATAGGCTTGAAATAGTCATCAACGACTCATAATACTACAATGAGAAGCTCTATTACTTGAATCTCATTCCCTAGAAGAGACCCCAAAATGAAGACCCGAAACTGGTCTAGTAGCCCAAAATGGGGAAAAGGACTTCTGATAAATCACACAAAGAAAATGAAGTAAATAGGCTTGAAATAGTAATCTGGGACTCTTAATAGTATTATGAGAAACCTTTGTTACTTTTATCTCATTCCTTAGAAAAGATCCCAAATGAAGATCCGAAACTGGTCTACTAGACGAAAATGGGGAAAACGAACTTCCGATGAATCACACAAAGAAAATGGAGTAAATAGGCTTGAAATAGTCATCTGGGACTCTTAATACTACAATGAGAAGCCTCTATTACTTGTATCTCGTTCCCTAGAAGAGATCCCAAATGAAGATCCGAAACTGGTCTATTGGCCGAAAATGGGGAAAACGGACTTCTGATGAATCCTACAAAGAAAATAGGGTAAATAGGCTTGAAATAGTCATCTGAGACTCATAATAGTATAATGAGAATCCTTTGTTACTTGTATCTCATTCCCTAGAAAAGATCCCAAATGAAGATCCGAAACTGGTCTATTGGCCGAAAATGGGGAAAACGGACTTCTGATGAATCCTACAAAGAAAATGGGGCAAATAGGCTTGAAATAGTCATCTGAGACTCATAATAGTATAATGAGAAGCCTTTGTTACTTGTATCTCATTCCCTAGAAAAGATCCCAAATGAAGATCCGAAACTGGTCTACTAGCCGAAAATGGGGGGAAAACGGACTTCTAATGAATCACACAAAGAAAATGGAGTAAATAGGCTTGAAATAGTCATCAAGGACTCATAATACTACAATGAGAAGCACTATTACTTGTATCTCATTCCCTAGAAGAGATCCCAAATGAAGATCTGAAACTGGTCTAATGGCCGAAAATGGGGAAAACGGACTTCTGATAAATCATACAAAGAAAATGGAGTAAATAGGCTTGAAATAGTCATCTGAGACTCATAATAGTATAATGAGAAGCTTTTGTTACTTGTATCTCATTCCCTAGAAAAGATCCCAAATGAAGATCTGAAACTGGTCTACTAGCCGAAAATGGGGAAAACGGACTTCTGATGAATGACACAAAGAAAATGGAGTAAATAGGCTTGAAATAGTCGTCTGGGACTCTTAATACTACAATGAGAAGCCTCTATTACTTGTATGTCATTCCCTAGAAGAGATTCCAAATGAAGATCCGTAACTGGTCTATTGGCCGAAAATGGGGAAAACGGACTTCTGATGAATCACACAAAGAAAATGGAGTAAATAGGCTTGAAATAGTCATCTGGGACTCATAATACTACATTGAGAAGCCTCTATTACTTGTATGTCATTCCCTAAAAGAGATCCCAAATGAAGATCCAAAACTGGCATACTAGCCGAAAATTGGGAAAACGGACTTCTGATGAAACACACAAAGAAAATAGAGTAAATAGGCTTGAAATAGTCATCTGGGACTCATAATACTACATTGAGAAGCCTCTATTACCTGTATATCATTCCCTAGAAGAGATCTCAAATGAAGATCCAAAACTGGCCTACTAGCCGAAAATGGGGAAAACTGACTTTTGATGAATCACACAAAGAAAATGGAGTAAATAGGCATGAAATAGTCATATGGGACTCATAATACTTCAATGAGAATCTCTATTACTTGTATCTCATTCCCTAGAAGAGATCCCAAATGAAGATCCGAAACTAGTCTATTGGCCGAAAATGGGGAAAACGGACTTCTGATGAATCCTACAAAGAAAATGGGGTAAATAGGCTTGAAATAGTCATCTGGGACTCATAATAGTATAATCAGAAGCCTTTGTTACTTGTATCTCATTCCCTAGAAAAGATCCCAAATGAAGATCCGAAACTGGTCTACTAGCCGAAAATTGGGAAAACAGACTTCTAATGAATAACACAAAGAGAATGGAGTAAATAGGCTTGAAATAGTCATCAAGGACTCATAATACTACAATGAGAAGCACTATTACTTGTATCTCATTCCCTAGAAGAGATCCCAAATGAAGATCTGAAACTGGTCTAATGGCCGAAAATAGGGAAAACGGACTTCTGATAAATCATACAAAGAAAATGGAGTAAATAGGCTTGAAATAGTCATCTGGGACTCATAATAGTATAATGAGAAGCTTTTGTTACTTGTATCGCATTCCCTAGAAAAGGTCCCAAATGAAGATCTGAAACTGGTCTACTAGCCGAAAATGGGGAAAACAGACTTCTGATGAATGACACAAAGAAAATGGAGTAAATAGGCTTGAAATAGTCGTCTGGGACTCTTAATACTACAATGAGAAGCCTCTATTACTTGTATGTCATTCCCTAGAAGAGATTCCAAATGAAGATCCGTAACTGGTCTATTGGCCGAAAATGGGGAAAACGGACTTCTGATGAATCACACAAAGAAAATGGAGTAAATAGGCTTGAAATAGTCATCTGGGACTCATAATACTACATTGAGAAGCCTCTATTACTTGTATCTCATTCCCTAAAAGAGATCCCAAATGAAGATTTGAAACTGGTCTACTAGCCGAAAATGGAATTCTAATGAATCACACAAAGAAAATGGAGTAAATAGGCTTGAAATAGTCATCAAGGACTCATAATACTACAATGAGAAGCTCTATTACTTGAAGTCATTCCCTAGAAGAGATCCCAAAATGAAGACCCGAAACTGGTATAAATGGGGAAAGCGGACTTCTGATAAATCACACAAAGAAAATGGAGTAAATTGGCTTGAAATAGTAATCTGGGACTCTTAATAGTATTATGAGAAGCCTTTGTTACTTTTATCTCATTCCCTAGAAAATATCCCAAATAAAGAAACTGGTCTACTAAACGAAAATGGGGAAAACGAACTTCTGATGAATCACACAAAGAAAATGGAGTAAATAGGCTTGAAATAGTCATCTGGGACTCTTAATACTACAATGAGAAGCCTCTATTACTTGTATCTCATTCCCTAGAAGAGATCCCAAATGAAGATCCGAAAATTGTCTATTGGCCGAAAATAGGGAAAACGGACTTCTGATGAATCCTACAAAGAAAATGGAGTATATAGGCTTGAAATAGTCATATGGAGCTCATAATAGTACTATGAGAAGCCCCTATTACTTGTATCTTATATCCTAGAAGTGCCCAAATGAAGATCCGAAACTGGTCTACTTGCGGAAAATGTGGAAAACGGACTTCTGATGAATCACACAAAGAAAATGGAGTATATAGGCTTGAAATAGTCATCTGGAACTCATAATAATACAATGAGAAGGCCCTATTACTTGTATCTTATTCCCTAGAAGAGATCACAAATGAAGATCCGAAACTGGTCTACTAGCGGAAAATGTGGAAAACGGATTTCTGATAAATCACACAAAGAAAAGAGAATAATAGTATTATGAGAAGCCTCTATTACCTGTATATCATTCCCTAGAAGAGATCTCAAATGAAGATTCAAAACTGGCCTACTAGCCGAAAATGGGAAAAACAGACTTTTGATGAATCACACAAAGAAAATGGAGTAAATAGGCTTGAAATAGTGATATAGGACTCATAATACTACAATGAGAATCTCTATTACTTGTATCTCATTCCCTAGAAGAGATCCCAAATGAAGATCCGTCACTGGTCTATTGGCCGAAAATGGGGAAAACGGACTTCTGATAAATCACACAAAGAAAATGGAGTAAATAGGCTTGAAATAGTCATCTGGGACTCATAATAGTATAATCAGAAGCTTTTGTTACTTGTATCTCATTCCCTAGAAAAGATCTCAAATGAAGATCTGAAAGTGGTCTACTAGCCGAAAATGGGGAAAACGGACTTTTGATGAATCACACAAAGAAAATGGAGTAAATAGGCTTGAAATAGTCATCTGGGACTCTTAATAATACAATGAGAAGCCTCAATTACTTCTATGTCATTCCCTAGAAGAGATCCCAAATGAAGATCCGTAACTGGCCTATTGGCCGAAAATGGGGAAAACGGACTTCTGATGAATCCCACAAAGAAAATGTAGTAAATAAGCTTGAAATAGTCAGCTGAGACTCATAATAGTACAATGAGAAGCCTCTATTACTTGTATCTCATTCCCTAGAAGAGATCCCAAATGAAGATCCGAAACTGCCATACTAGCCGAAAATGGGTAAAACGGACTTCTGATGAATCACACAAAGAAAATGGAGTAAATAGGCTTGAAATAGTCATCTGGGACTCATAATACTACATTGAGCAGCCTATATTACCTGTATATCATTCCCTAGAAGAGATCTCAAATGAAGATCCAAAGCTGGCCTACTAGCCGATAATGGGGAAAACGGACTTTTGATGAATCACACAAAGAAAATAGAGTAAATAGGCATGAAATAGTCATATGGGACTCATAATAATACAATGAGAATCTCTATTACTTGTATTTCATTCCCTAGAAGAGATCCCAAATGAAGATCTGAAACTGGTCTACTGGCCGAAAAATGGGGAACACGGCCTTCTGATAAATCACACAAAGAAAATGGAGTAAATAGGCTTGAAATAGTCATCTGAGACTCATAATAGTATAATGAGAAGCCTTTGTTACTTGTATCTCATTCCCTAGAAAAGATCCCAAATGAAGATCTGAAACTGGTCTACTAGCCGAAAATGGGGAAAATGGACTTCTAATGAATCACACAAAGAAAATGGAGTAAATAGGCTTGAAATAGTCATCAAAGACTCTTAATACTACAATGAGGAGCCTATATTACTTGTATGTCATTCCTTAGAAGAGATCCCAAATGAAGATCCGTAACTGGTCTATTGGCCGAACATGGGGAAAACGGACTTCTTATGAATCCTACAAAGAAAATGGAGTAAATAGGATTGAAATAGTCATCTGGGACTCATAATAGTACAATGAGAAGCATCTATTACTTGTATCTCTTTCCCTAGAAGAGATCCCAAATGAAGATCCGAAACTGGCCCACAAGCCGAAAATGGGGAACACGGCCTTCTGATAAATCACACAAAGAAAATGGAGTAAATAGGCTTGAAATAGTCATCTGAGACTCATAATAGTATAATGAGAAGCTTTTGTTACTTGTATCTCATTCCCTAGAAGAGATCCCAAATGAAGATCCGCAACTGGCCCACAAGCCGAAAATGGGGAAAACGGACTTCTGATGAATCACACAAAGAAAATGGAGTAAATAGGCTTGAAATAGTCATCTGGGACTCTTAATACTACAATGATAAGCCTCTAATACTTGTATCTCAATCCCTAGAAGAGATCCCAATTGAAGATCCGAAACCGGTCTACTGGCCGAAAATGAGGAAAACAAACTTCTGCTGAATCATACAAAGAAAATGGAGTAAATAGGCTTGAAATAGTCAACTAGAACTCATAATACTACATTGAACAGCCTCAATTACTTGTATCTCGTTCCTTAGAAGAGATCACAAATGAAGATCCAAAACTGGTCTACTTGCCGAAAATGGGAAAAATGGACTTTTGATGAATCACACAAAGAAAATGGAGTAAATAGGCTTGAAATAGTCATCTGGGACTCATAATACTACAATGAGAAGCTCTATTACTTGTATCTCATTCCCTAGAAGAGATCCCAAATGAAGATCTGAAACTGGTCTACTGGCCGAAAATGGGGAAAACGGACTTCTGATAAATCACACAAAGAAAAAGGAATAATAGGCGTGAAATAGACATATGGGACTCATAATAGTATAATGAGAAGCCTTTGTTACTTCTATGTCATTCCCTAAAAAAGATCCCAAATGAAGATCCGAAACTGGTCTACTAGCCGAAAATGGGGGGGGAAAACGGACTTCAGATGAATCACACAAAAAAATGGAGTAAATAGGCCTAAAATAGTCATCTGGGACCCTTAATACTACAATGAGAAGCCTCTATTACTTGTATCTCATTCCCTAGAAGAGATCCCAGAAGAAGATCTGAAACTTGTCTATTGGCCGAAAATGGGGAAAATGGACTTCTGATGTATCCTACAAAGAAAATGGAGTAAATAGGCTTGAAATAGTCATCTGGGACTCATAATAGTACAATGAGAAGCCTCTATTACTTGTATCTCATTCCCTAGAAGAGTTCCCAAATGATGATCCGAAACTGGCCTACTAGCCGAAAATGGGGAAAACAGACTTCTGATGAATCACACAAAGAAAATAGAGTGAATAGGCTTGAAATAGTCATCTGGGACTCATAATACTACATTTAGAAGCCTCTATTACTTGTATCTCATTCCCTAGAAGAGATCCCAAATGAAGATCCGAAACTGGCATACTAGCCGAAAATGGGGAAAACGGACTTTTGATGAATCACACAACGAAAATGGAGTAATAGGCCTGAAATCGTTATATGGCACTCATAATACTACAATGAGAATCTCTATTAGTTGTATCTCATTCCCTAGAAGAGATCCCAAATGAAGATCTGAAACTGGTCTATTGGCCGAAAAATGGGGAACACGGACTTCTGATAAATCACACAAAGAAAATGGAGTAAATAGGCTTGAAATAGTCATTTGGGACTCATAATAGTATAATGAGAAGCCTTTGTTACTTGTATCTCATTCCCTAGAAAAGATCCCAAAATGAAGACCCGAAACTGGTATAAATGGGGAAAGCGGACTTCTGATAAATCACACAAAGAAAATGGAGTTAATTGGCTTGAAATAGTAATCTGGGACTCTTAATAGTATTATGAGAAGCCTTTGTTACTTTTATCTCATTCCCTAGAAAATATCCCAAATAAAGAAACTGGTCTACTAAACGAAAATGGGGAAAACGAACTTCTGATGAATCACACAAAGAAAATGGAGTAAATAGGCTTGAAATAGTCATCTGGGACTCTTAAAACTACAACGAGAAGCCTCTATTACTTGTATCTCATTCCCTAGAAGAGATCACAAATGAAGATCCGAAAATTGTCTATTGGCCGAAAATAGGGAAAACGGACTTCTGATGAATCCTACAAAGAAAATGGAGTATATAGGCTTGAAATAGTCATATGGAGCTCATAATAGTACTATGAGAAGCCCCTATTACTTGTATCTTATATCCTAGAAGTGCCCAAATGAAGATCCGAAACTGGTCTACTTGCGGAAAATGTGGAAAACGGACTTCTGATGAATCACACAAAGAAAATGGAGTATATAGGCTTGAAATAGTCATCTGGGACTCATAATAGTACAATGAGAAGGCCCTATTACTTGTATCTTATTCCCTAGAAGAGATCACAAATGAAGATCCGAAACTGGTCTACTAGCGGAAAATGTGGAAAACGGATTTCTGATAAATCACAAAAAGAAAAGAGAATAATAGTATTATGAGAAGCCTCTATTACCTGTATATCATTCCCTAGAAGAGATCTCAAATGAAGATTCAAAACTGGCCTACTAGCCGAAAATGGGAAAAACGGACTTTTGATGAATCACACAAAGAAAATGGAGTAAATAGGCTTGAAATAGTGATATAGGACTCATAATACTACAATGAGAATCTCTATTACTTGTATCTCATTCCCTAGAAGAGATCCCAAATGAAGATCCGTCACTGGTCTATTGGCCGAAAATGGGGAAAACGGACTTCTGATAAATCACACAAAGAAAATGGAGTAAATAGGCTTGAAATAGTCATCTGGGACTCATAATAGTATAATGAGAAGCTTTTGTTACTTGTATCTCATTCCCTAGAAAAGATCTCAAATGAAGATCTGAAACTGGTCTACAAGCCGAAAATGGGGAAAACGGACTTTTGATGAATCACACAAAGAAAATGGAGTAAATAGGCTTGAAATAGTCATCTGGGACTCTTAATAATACAATGAGAAGCCTCAATTACTTCTATGTCATTCCCTAGAAGAGATCCCAAATGAAGATCCGTAACTGGCCTATTGGCCGAAAATGGGGAAAACGGACTTCTGATGAATCCCACAAAGAAAATGTAGTAAATAAGCTTGAAATAGTCAGCTGAGACTCATAATAGTACAATGAGAAGCCTCTATTACTTGTATCTTATTCCCTAGAAGAGATCCCAAATGAAGATCCGAAACTGCCATACTAGCCGAAAATGGGTAAAACGGACTTCTGATAAATCACACAAAGAAAATGGAGTAAATAGGCATGAAATAGTCATATGGGACTCATAATAATACAATGAGAATCTCTATTACTTGTATTTCATTCCCTAGAAGAGATCCCAAATGAAGATCTGAAACTGGTCTACTAGCCGAAAAATAGGGAACACGGCCTTCTGATAAATCACACAAAGAAAATGGAGTAAATAGGCTTGAAATAGTCATCTGAGACTCATAATAGTATAATGAGAAGCCTTTGTTACTTGTATCTCATTCCCTAGAAAAGATCCCAAATGAAGATCTGAAACTGGTCTACTAGCCGAAAATGGGGAAAATGGACTTCTAATGAATCACACAAAGAAAATGGAGTAAATAGGCTTGAAATAGTCATCAAAGACTCTTAATACTACAATGAGGAGCCTATATTACTTGTATGTCATTCCTTAGAAGAGATCCCAAATGATGATCCGTAACTGGTCTATTGGCCGAACATGGGGAAAACGGACTTCTGATGAATCCTACAAAGAAAATGGAGTAAATAGGATTGAAATAGTCATCTGGGACTCATAATAGTACAATGAGAAGCATCTATTACTTGTATCTCTTTCCCTAGAAGAGATCCCAAATGAAGATCCGAAACTGGCCCACAAGCCGAAAATGGGGAAAAAACAGACTTCTGATGAATCACACAAAGAAAATGGTGTAAATAGGCTTGAAATAGTCATCTGGAACTCATAATAGTATAATGAGAAGCTTTTGTTACTTGTATCTCATTCCCTAGAAAAGATCCCAAATGAAGATCTGAAACTGGTCTACTGGCCGAAAATGGGGAAAACGGACTTCTGATGAATCACACAAAGAAAATGGAGTAAATAGGCTTGAAATAGTCATCTGCGACTCATAATATTATAATAAGAAACCTCTATTACTTGTATCTCATTCCCTAGAAGAGATCTCAAATGAAGATCCGAAACTGGTTTACTAGCCGAAAATGGGGAAAACGGACTTCTGATGAATCACACAAAGAAAATGGAGAAAATAGGCTTGAAATAGTCATCTGGGACTCATAATAGTATAATGAGAAGCTTTTGTTACTTGTATCTCATTCCCTAGAAAAGATCTCAAATGAAGATCTGAAACTGGTCAACTAGCCGAAAATGAGGAAAACGGACTTCTGATGAATCACACAAAGAAAATGGAGTAAATAGGCTTGAAATAGTCGTCTGGGACTCTTAATACTACAATGAGAAGCCTCTATTAATTGTATGTCATTCCCTATAAGAGATCCCAAATGAAGATCCGAAACTGGTCTATTGGCCGAAAATGGGGAAAACAGACTTCTGATGAATCCTACAAAAAAAAATGGAGTATATAGGCTTAAAATAATCATCTGGGACTCATAATAGTACAATGAAAATCCCCTATTACTTGTATCTTTTTCCCTAGAAGAGATTCCAAAAGAAGATCCGAAACTGGTCTATTGACCGAAAATGGGAAAAACGGACTTCAAATGAATCCTACAAATAAAATGGAGTAAATAGCCTTGAGATAGTAATGTGGGACTCTTAATAGTATTATGAGAAGCCTTTGTTACATTTATCTCATTCCTTAGAAAAGATCCCAAATGAAGATCTGAAACTGGTCTACTAGACGAAAATGGGGAAAACGAACTTCTGATGAATCACACAATGAAAATGGAGTAAATAGGCTTGAAATAGTCATCTGGGACTCTTAATAATACATTGAGAAACCTTTATTACTTGTATCTCATTCCCTAGAAGAGATCCCAAATGAATATCCAAAACTGGCATACAAGCCGAAAATGGGGAAAATGGACTTTTGATGAATAATGCAAAGAAAGTGGAGTAAATAGGCTTGAAAGATTCATATGGGACTCATAATACTACAATGAGAAGCTCTATTACTTGTATCTCATTCCCTAGAAGAGATCCCAAATGAAGATCTGAAACTGGTCTACTAGTCGAAAATGGGGAAAACGGACTTCTGCTAAATCACACAAAGAAAATGGAGTAAATACGCTTGAAATAATCATCTGGGACTCATAGTAGTATAATGAGAAGCCTTTGTTACTTGTATCTCATTCCCTTGAAAAGATCCCAAATGAAGATCCGAAACTGGTCTACTAGCCGAAAATGGGGAAATTGGACTTCTAATGAATCACACAAAGAACATGGAGTAAATAGGCTTGAAATAGTCATCAAGGACTCATAATACTACAATGAGAAGCACTATTACTTGTATCTCATTCCCTATAAGAGATCCCAAATTAAGACCCGAAACTGGTCTAATGGCCGAAAATGGGGAAAACGGACTTCTGAAAAATCACACAATGAAAAGGGAATAATAGGCTTGAAATAGTCATCTGGGACTCATAATAGTATAATGAGAAGCCTTTGTTACTTGTATGTCATTCCCTAAAAAAGATCCCAAATGAAGATCCGAAACTGGTCAACTAGCCGAAAATGGGAAAACTGATTTCATATGAATCACACAAAGAAAATGGACTAAATAAGCTAAAAATAGTTATCTGGGACTCTTAATACTACAATGAGAAGCCTCTATTACTTGTATCTCATTCCCTAGAAGAGATCCCAAAAGAAGATCCGAAACTGGTCTATTGGCCGAAAATGGGGAAAACGGACTTCTGATGAATCACACCAAGAAAATGGAGTAAATAGGCTTGAAATAGTCATCGGGGACTCTTAATACTACAATGAGAAGCCTCTAGTACATGTATATCATTCCTTAGAAGAGATCCCAAATGAAGATCCGAAACTGGTCTATTGGCCGAAAATGGGGAAAACGGACTTCTGATGAATCCTACAAAGAAAATGGAGTATATAGGCTTGAAATAGTCATCTGGGACTCATAATAGTATAATGAGAAGCTTTTGTTACTTGTATCGCATTCCCTAGAAAAGGTCCCAAATGAAGATCTGAAACTGGTCTACTAGCCGAAAATGGGGAAAACAGACTTCTGATGAATGACACAAAGAAAATGGAGTAAATAGGCTTGAAATAGTCGTCTGGGACTCTTAATACTACAATGAGAAGCCTCTATTACTTGTATGTCATTCCCTAGAAGAGATTCCAAATGAAGATCCGTAACTGGTCTATTGGCCGAAAATGGGGAAAACGGACTTCTGATGAATCACACAAAGAAAATGGAGTAAATAGGCTTGAAATAGTCATCTGGGACTCATAATACTACATTGAGAAGCCTCTATTACTTGTATCTCATTCCCTAAAAGAGATCCCAAATGAAGATTTGAAACTGGTCTACTAGCCGAAAATGGAATTCTAATGAATCACACAAAGAAAATGGAGTAAATAGGCTTGAAATAGTCATCAAGGACTCATAATACTACAATGAGAAGCTCTATTACTTGAAGTCATTCCCTAGAAGAGATCCCAAAATGAAGACCCGAAACTGGTATAAATGGGGAAAGCGGACTTCTGATAAATCACACAAAGAAAATGGAGTAAATTGGCTTGAAATAGTAATCTGGGACTCTTAATAGTATTATGAGAAGCCTTTGTTACTTTTATCTCATTCCCTAGAAAATATCCCAAATAAAGAAACTGGTCTACTAAACGAAAATGGGGAAAACGAACTTCTGATGAATCACACAAAGAAAATGGAGTAAATAGGCTTGAAATAGTCATCTGGGACTCTTAATACTACAATGAGAAGCCTCTATTACTTGTATCTCATTCCCTAGAAGAGATCCCAAATGAAGATCCGAAAATTGTCTATTGGCCGAAAATAGGGAAAACGGACTTCTGATGAATCCTACAAAGAAAATGGAGTATATAGGCTTGAAATAGTCATATGGAGCTCATAATAGTACTATAGAGAAGCCCCTATTACTTGTATCTTATATCCTAGAAGTGCCCAAATGAAGATCCGAAACTGGTCTACTTGCGGAAAATGTGGAAAACGGACTTCTGATGAATCACACAAAGAAAATGGAGTATATAGGCTTGAAATAGTCATCTGGAACTCATAATAATACAATGAGAAGGCCCTATTACTTGTATCTTATTCCCTAGAAGAGATCACAAATGAAGATCCGAAACTGGTCTACTAGCGGAAAATGTGGAAAACGGATTTCTGATAAATCACACAAAGAAAAGAGAATAATAGTATTATGAGAAGCCTCTATTACCTGTATATCATTCCCTAGAAAAGATCTCAAATGAAGATTCAAAACTGGCCTACTAGCCGAAAATGGGAAAAACAGACTTTTGATGAATCACACAAAGAAAATGGAGTAAATAGGCTTGAAATAGTGATATAGGACTCATAATACTACAATGAGAATCTCTATTACTTGTATCTCATTCCCTAGAAGAGATCCCAAATGAAGATCCGTCACTGGTCTATTGGCCGAAAATGGGGAAAACGGACTTCTGATAAATCACACAAAGAAAATGGAGTAAATAGGCTTGAAATAGTCATCTGGGACTCATAATAGTATAATCAGAAGCTTTTGTTACTTGTATCTCATTCCCTAGAAAAGATCTCAAATGAAGATCTGAAAGTGGTCTACTAGCCGAAAATGGGGAAAACGGACTTTTGATGAATCACACAAAGAAAATGGAGTAAATAGGCTTGAAATAGTCATCTGGGACTCTTAATAATACAATGAGAAGCCTCAATTACTTCTATGTCATTCCCTAGAAGAGATCCCAAATGAAGATCCGTAACTGGCCTATTGGCCGAAAATGGGGAAAACGGACTTCTGATGAATCCCACAAAGAAAATGTAGTAAATAAGCTTGAAATAGTCAGCTGAGACTCATAATAGTACAATGAGAAGCCTCTATTACTTGTATCTCATTCCCTAGAAGAGATCCCAAATGAAGATCCGAAACTGCCATACTAGCCGAAAATGGGTAAAACGGACTTCTGATGAATCACACAAAGAAAATGGAGTAAATAGGCTTGAAATAGTCATCTGGGACTCATAATACTACATTGAGCAGCCTATATTACCTGTATATCATTCCCTAGAAGAGATCTCAAATGAAGATCCAAAGCTGGCCTACTAGCCGATAATGGGGAAAACGGACTTTTGATGAATCACACAAAGAAAATAGAGTAAATAGGCATGAAATAGTCATATGGGACTCATAATAATACAATGAGAATCTCTATTACTTGTATTTCATTCCCTAGAAGAGATCCCAAATGAAGATCTGAAACTGGTCTACTGGCCGAAAAATGGGGAACACGGCCTTCTGATAAATCACACAAAGAAAATGGAGTAAATAGGCTTGAAATAGTCATCTGAGACTCATAATAGTATAATGAGAAGCCTTTGTTACTTGTATCTCATTCCCTAGAAAAGATCCCAAATGAAGATCTGAAACTGGTCTACTAGCCGAAAATGGGGAAAATGGACTTCTAATGAATCACACAAAGAAAATGGAGTAAATAGGCTTGAAATAGTCATCAAAGACTCTTAATACTACAATGAGGAGCCTATATTACTTGTATGTCATTCCTTAGAAGAGATCCCAAATGAAGATCCGTAACTGGTCTATTGGCCGAACATGGGGAAAACGGACTTCTTATGAATCCTACAAAGAAAATGGAGTAAATAGGATTGAAATAGTCATCTGGGACTCATAATAGTACAATGAGAAGCATCTATTACTTGTATCTCTTTCCCTAGAAGAGATCCCAAATGAAGATCCGAAACTGGCCCACAAGCCGAAAATGGGGAACACGGCCTTCTGATAAATCACACAAAGAAAATGGAGTAAATAGGCTTGAAATAGTCATCTGAGACTCATAATAGTATAATGAGAAGCCTTTGTTACTTGTATCTCATTCCCTAGAAGAGATCCCAAATGAAGATCCGCAACTGGCCCACAAGCCGAAAATGGGGAAAACGGACTTCTGATGAATCACACAAAGAAAATGGAGTAAATAGGCTTGAAATAGTCATCTGGGACTCTTAATACTACAATGATAAGCCTCTAATACTTGTATCTCAATCCCTAGAAGAGATCCCAATTGAAGATCCGAAACCGGTCTACTGGCCGAAAATGAGGAAAACAAACTTCTGCTGAATCATACAAAGAAAATGGAGTAAATAGGCTTGAAATAGTCAACTAGAACTCATAATACTACATTGAACAGCCTCAATTACTTGTATCTCGTTCCTTAGAAGAGATCACAAATGAAGATCCAAAACTGGTCTACTTGCCGAAAATGGGAAAAATGGACTTTTGATGAATCACACAAAGAAAATGGAGTAAATAGGCTTGAAATAGTCATCTGGGACTCATAATACTACAATGAGAAGCTCTATTACTTGTATCTCATTCCCTAGAAGAGATCCCAAATGAAGATCTGAAACTGGTCTACTGGCCGAAAATGGGGAAAACGGACTTCTGATAAATCACACAAAGAAAAAGGAATAATAGGCGTGAAATAGACATATGGGACTCATAATAGTATAATGAGAAGCCTTTGTTACTTCTATGTCATTCCCTAAAAAAGATCCCAAATGAAGATCCGAAACTGGTCTACTAGCCGAAAATGGGGAAAACGGACTTCAGATGAATCACACAAAAAAATGGAGTAAATAGGCCTAAAATAGTCATCTGGGACCCTTAATACTACAATGAGAAGCCTCTATTACTTGTATCTCATTCCCTAGAAGAGATCCCAGAAGAAGATCTGAAACTTGTCTATTGGCCGAAAATGGGGAAAATGGACTTCTGATGTATCCTACAAAGAAAATGGAGTAAATAGGCTTGAAATAGTCATCTGGGACTCATAATAGTACAATGAGAAGCCTCTATTACTTGTATCTCATTCCCTAGAAGAGTTCCCAAATGATGATCCGAAACTGGCCTACTAGCCGAAAATGGGGAAAACAGACTTCTGATGAATCACACAAAGAAAATAGAGTGAATAGGCTTGAAATAGTCATCTGGGACTCATAATACTACATTTAGAAGCCTCTATTACTTGTATCTCATTCCCTAGAAGAGATCCCAAATGAAGATCCGAAACTGGCATACTAGCCGAAAATGGGGAAAACGGACTTTTGATGAATCACACAACGAAAATGGAGTAATAGGCCTGAAATCGTTATATGGCACTCATAATACTACAATGAGAATCTCTATTAGTTGTATCTCATTCCCTAGAAGAGATCCCAAATGAAGATCTGAAACTGGTCTATTGGCCGAAAAATGGGGAACACGGACTTCTGATAAATCACACAAAGAAAATGGAGTAAATAGGCTTGAAATAGTCATTTGGGACTCATAATAGTATAATGAGAAGCCTTTGTTACTTGTATCTCATTCCCTAGAAAAGATCCCAAATGAAGATTTGAAACTGGTCTACTAGCCGAAAATGGACTTCTAATGAATCACACAAAGAAAATGGAGTAAATAGGCTTGAAATAGTCATCAAGGACTCATAATACTACAATGAGAAGCTCTATTACCTGAAGTCATTCCCTAGAAGAGATCCCAAAATGAAGACCCGAAACTGGTATAAATGGGGAAAGCGGACTTCTGATAAATCACACAAAGAAAATGGAGTAAATTGGCTTGAAATAGTAATCTGGGACTCTTAATAGTATTATGAGAAGCCTTTGTTACTTTTATCTCATTCCCTAGAAAATATCCCAAATAAAGAAACTGGTCTACTAAACGAAAATGGGGAAAACGAACTTCTGATGAATCACACAAAGAAAATGGAGTAAATAGGCTTGAAATAGTCATCTGGGACTCTTAAAACTACAACGAGAAGCCTCTATTACTTGTATCTCATTCCCTAGAAGAGATCACAAATGAAGATCCGAAAATTGTCTATTGGCCGAAAATAGGGAAAACGGACTTCTGATGAATCCTACAAAGAAAATGGAGTATATAGGCTTGAAATAGTCATATGGAGCTCATAATAGTACTATGAGAAGCCCCTATTACTTGTATCTTATATCCTAGAAGTGCCCAAATGAAGATCCGAAACTGGTCTACTTGCGGAAAATGTGGAAAACGGACTTCTGATGAATCACACAAAGAAAATGGAGTATATAGGCTTGAAATAGTCATCTGGGACTCATAATAGTACAATGAGAAGGCCCTATTACTTGTATCTTATTCCCTAGAAGAGATCACAAATGAAGATCCGAAACTGGTCTACTAGCGGAAAATGTGGAAAACGGATTTCTGATAAATCACAAAAAGAAAAGAGAATAATAGTATTATGAGAAGCCTCTATTACCTGTATATCATTCCCTAGAAGAGATCTCAAATGAAGATTCAAAACTGGCCTACTAGCCGAAAATGGGAAAAACGGACTTTTGATGAATCACACAAAGAAAATGGAGTAAATAGGCTTGAAATAGTGATATAGGACTCATAATACTACAATGAGAATCTCTATTACTTGTATCTCATTCCCTAGAAGAGATCCCAAATGAAGATCCGTCACTGGTCTATTGGCCGAAAATGGGGAAAACGGACTTCTGATAAATCACACAAAGAAAATGGAGTAAATAGGCTTGAAATAGTCATCTGGGACTCATAATAGTATAATGAGAAGCTTTTGTTACTTGTATCTCATTCCCTAGAAAAGATCTCAAATGAAGATCTGAAACTGGTCTACAAGCCGAAAATGGGGAAAACGGACTTTTGATGAATCACACAAAGAAAATGGAGTAAATAGGCTTGAAATAGTCATCTGGGACTCTTAATAATACAATTAGAAGCCTCAATTACTTCTATGTCATTCCCTAGAAGAGATCCCAAATGAAGATCCGTAACTGGCCTATTGGCCGAAAATGGGGAAAACGGACTTCTGATGAATCCCACAAAGAAATGTAGTAAATAAGCTTGAAATAGTCAGCTGAGACTCATAATAGTACAATGAGAAGCCTCTATTACTTGTATCTTATTCCCTAGAAGAGATCCCAAATGAAGATCCGAAACTGCCATACTAGCCGAAAATGGGTAAAACGGACTTCTGATAAATCACACAAAGAAAATGGAGTAAATAGGCATGAAATAGTCATATGGGACTCATAATAATACAATGAGAATCTCTATTACTTGTATTTCATTCCCTAGAAGAGATCCCAAATGAAGATCTGAAACTGGTCTACTAGCCGAAAAATGGGGAACACGGCCTTCTGATAAATCACACAAAGAAAATGGAGTAAATAGGCTTGAAATAGTCATCCGAGACTCATAATAGTATAATGAGAAGCCTTTGTTACTTGTATCTCATTCCCTAGAAAAGATCCCAAATGAAGATCTGAAACTGGTCTACTAGCCGAAAATGGGGAAAATGGACTTCTAATGAATCACACAAAGAAAATGGAGTAAATAGGCTTGAAATAGTCATCAAAGACTCTTAATACTACAATGAGGAGCCTATATTACTTGTATGTCATTCCTTAGAAGAGATCCCAAATGATGATCCGTAACTGGTCTATTGGCCGAACATGGGGAAAACGGACTTCTGATGAATCCTACAAAGAAAATGGAGTAAATAGGATTGAAATAGTCATCTGGGACTCATAATAGTACAATGAGAAGCATCTATTACTTGTATCTCTTTCCCTAGAAGAGATCCCAAATGAAGATCCGAAACTGGCCCACAAGCCGAAAATGGGGAAAACAGACTTCTGATGAATCACACAAAGAAAATGGTGTAAATAGGCTTGAAATAGTCATCTGGAACTCATAATAGTATAATGAGAAGCTTTTGTTACTTGTATCTCATTCCCTAGAAAAGATCCCAAATGAAGATCTGAAACTGGTCTACTGGCCGAAAATGGGGAAAACGGACTTCTGATGAATCACACAAAGAAAATGGAGTAAATAGGGTTGAAATAGTCATCTGCGACTCATAATATTATAATAAGAAACCTCTATTACTTGTATCTCATTCCCTAGAAGAGATCTCAAATGAAGATCCGAAACTGGTTTACTAGCCGAAAATGGGGAAAACGGACTTCTGATGAATCACACAAAGAAAATGGAGAAAATAGGCTTGAAATAGTCATCTGGGACTCATAATAGTATAATGAGAAGCTTTTGTTACTTGTATCTCATTCCCTAGAAAAGATCTCAAATGAAGATCTGAAACTGGTCAACTAGCCGAAAATGAGGAAAACGGACTTCTGATGAATCACACAAAGAAAATGGAGTAAATAGGCTTGAAATAGTCGTCTGGGACTCTTAATACTACAATGAGAAGCCTCTATTAATTGTATGTCATTCCCTATAAGAGATCCCAAATGAAGATCCGAAACTGGTCTATTGGCCGAAAATGGGGAAAACAGACTTCTGATGAATCCTACAAAAACAAATGGAGTATATAGGCTTAAAATAATCATCTGGGACTCATAATAGTACAATGAAAATCCCCTATTACTTGTATCTTTTTCCCTAGAAGAGATTCCAAAAGAAGATCCGAAACTGGTCTATTGACCGAAAATGGGAAAAACGGACTTCAAATGAATCCTACAAATAAAATGGAGTAAATAGCCTTGAGATAGTAATGTGGGAATCTTAATAGTATTATGAGAAGCCTTTGTTACATTTATCTCATTCCTTAGAAAAGATCCCAAATGAAGATCTGAAACTGGTCTACTAGACGAAAATGGGGAAAACGAACTTCTGATGAATCACACAATGAAAATGGAGTAAATAGGCTTGAAATAGTCATCTGGGACTCTTAATAATACATTGAGAAACCTTTATTACTTGTATCTCATTCCCTAGAAGAGATCCCAAATGAATATCCAAAACTGGCATACAAGCCGAAAATGGGGAAAATGGACTTTTGATGAATAATGCAAAGAAAGTGGAGTAAATAGGCTTGAAAGATTCATATGGGACTCATAATACTACAATGAGAAGCTCTATTACTTGTATCTCATTCCCTAGAAGAGATCCCAAATGAAGATCTGAAACTGGTCTACTAGTCAAAAATGGGGAAAACGGACTTCTGCTAAATCACACAATGAAAAGGGAATAATAGGCTTGAAATAGTCATCTGGGACTTATAATAGTATAATGAGAAGCCTTTGTTACTTGTATGTCATTCCCTAAAAAAGATCCCAAATGAAGATCCGAAACTGGTCAACTAGCCGAAAATGGGAAAACTGATTTCATATGAATCACACAAAGAAAATGGACTAAATAAGCTAAAAATAGTTATCTGGGACTCTTAATACTACAATGAGAAGCCTCTATTACTTGTATCTCATTCCCTAGAAGAGATCCCAAAAGAAGATCCGAAACTGGTCTATTGGCCGAAAATGGGGAAAACGGACTTCTGATGAATCACACCAAGAAAATGGAGTAAATAGGCTTGAAATAGTCATCGGGGACTCTTAATACTACAATGAGAAGCCTCTAGTACATGTATATCATTCCTTAGAAGAGATCCCAAATGAAGATCCGAAACTGGTCTATTGGCCGAAAATGGGGAAAACGGACTTCTGATGAATCCTACAAAGAAAATGGAGTATATAGGCTTGAAATAGTCATCTGGGACTCATAATAGTACAATGAAAAGCCCAAATTACTTGTATTTTATTCCCTAGAAGAGATCCCAAATGAAGATCCGAAACTGGTCTACTAGCGAAAAATGGGGAAAACGGACTTCTGATGAATCACACAAAGAAAATGGAGTAAATAGGCTTGAAATAGTCATCTGGGACTCATAATAGTACAGTGAGAAGCCTCTATTACTTGTATCTCATTCTCTAAAAGAGATCCCAAATGAAGATCCGAAACTGGCCTACAAGCCGAAAATGGGGAAAACGGACTTTTGATAAATCACACAAAGAAAATGGAGTAAATAGGATTTAAATAGTCATCTAGGACTCTTAATACTACAATGAGAAGCCTGTATTACTTGTATCTCATTCCTTAGAAGAGATCTTAAATGAAGATCCGAAACTGGTCTATTGGCCGAAAATGGGGTAAACGGACTTCTGATGAATCCTACAAAGAAAATGGAGTATATAGGCTTGAAATAGTCATATGTAGCTCATAATAGTACAATGAGAAGCCCCTATTACTTGTATCTTATTCCCTAGAAGTGCCCAAATGAAGATCCGAAACTGGTCTACTAGCGAAAAATGAGGAAAACGGACTTCTGATGAATCACACAAAGAAAATGGAGTATATAGGCTTGAAATAGTCATCTGGGACTCTTAATACTACAATGATAAGCCTCTAATACTTGTATCTCAATCCCTAGAAGAGATCCCAATTGAAGATCCGAAACCGGTCTACTGGCCGAAAATGAGGAAAACTAACTTCTGCTGAATCATACAAAGAAAATGGAGTAAATAGGCTTGAAATAGTCAACTAGAACTCATAATACTACATTGAACAGCCTCAATTACTTGTATCTCGTTCCATAGAAGAGATCACAAATGAAGATCCAAAACTGGTCTACTTGCCAAAAATGGGAAAAATGGACTTTTGATGAATCACACAAAGAAAATGGAGTAAATAGGCTTGAAATAGTCATCTGGGACTCATAATACTACAATGAGAAGCTCTATTACTTGTATCTCATTCCCTAGAAGAGATCCCAAATGAAGATCTGAAACTGGTCTACTGGCCGAAAATGGGGAAAACGGACTTCTGATAAATCACACAAAGAAAAGGGAATAATAGGCGTGAAATAGACATATGGGACTCATAATAGTATAATGAGAAGCCTTTGTTACTTATATGTCATTCCCTAAAAAAGATCCCAAATGAAGATCCGAAACTGGTCCACTAGCCGAAAATAGGGAAAACGGACTTCAGATGAATCACACAAAGAAAATGGAGTAAATAGGCCTAAAATAGTCATCTGGGACCCTTAATACTACAATGAGAAGCCTCTATTACTTGTATCTCATTCCCTAGAAGAGATCCCAGAAGAAGATCTGAAACTTGTCTATTGGCCGAAAATGGGGAAAATGGACTTCTGATGTATCCTACAAAGAAAATAGAGTAAATAGGCTTGAAATAGTCATCTGGGACTCATAATAGTACAATGAGAAGCCTCTATTACTTGTATCTCATTCCCTAGAAGAGTTCCCAAATGATGATCCGAAACTGGCCTACTAGCCGAAAATGGGGAAAACAGACTTCTGATGAATCACACAAAGAAAATAGAGTGAATAGGCTTGAAATAGTCATCTGGGACTCATAATACTACATTTAGAAGCCTCTATTACTTGTATCTCATTCCCTAGAAGAGATCCCAAATGAAGATCCGAAACTGGCATACTAGCCCAAAATGGGGAAAACGGACTTTTGATGAATCACACAACGAAAATGGAGTAAATAGGCCTGAAATCGTTATATGGCACTCATAAAACTACAATGAGAATCTCTATTATTTGTATCTCATTCCCTAGAAGAGATCCCAAATGAAGATCTGAAACTGGTCTATTGGCCGAAAAATGGGGAACACGGACTTCTGATAAATCACACAAAGAAAATGGAGTAAATAGGCTTGAAATAGTCATTTGGGACTCATAATAGTATAATGAGAAGCCTTTGTTACTTGTATCTCATTCCCTAGAAAAGATCCCAAATGAAGATTTGAAACTGGTCTACTAGCCGAAAATGGACTTCATCACACAAAGAAAATGGAGTAAATAGGCTTGAAATAGTCATCAAGGACTCATAATACTACAATGAGAAGCTCTATTACTTGAAGTCATTCCCTAGAAGAGATCCCAAAATGAAGACCCGAAACTGGTATAGATGGGGAAAGCGGACTTCTGATAAATCACACAAAGAAAATGGAGTAAATTGGCTTGAAATAGTAATCTGGGACTCTTAATAGTATTATGAGAAGCCTTTGTTACTTTTATCTCATTCCCTAGAAAATATCCCAAATAAAGATCCGAAACTGGTCTACTAAACGAAAATGGGGAAAACGAACTTCTGATGAACCACACAAAGAAAATGGAGTAAATAGACTTGAAATAGTCATCTGGGACTCTTAATACTACAATGAGAAGCCTCTATTACTTGTATCTCATTCCCTAGAAGAGATCACAAATGAAGATCCGAAAATTGTCTATTGGCCGAAAATAGAGAAAACGGACTTCTGATGAATCCTACAAAGAAAATGGAGTATATGGGCTTGAAATAGTCATATGGAGCTCATAATAGTACTATGAGAAGCCCCTATTACTTGTATCTTATTTCCTAGAAGTGCCCAAATGAAGATCCGAAACTGGTCTACTTGCGGAAAATGTGGAAAACGGACTTCTGAAGAATCACACAAAGAAATTGGAGTATATAGGCTTGAAATAGTCATCTGGGACTCATAATAGTAAAATGAGAAGGCCCTATTACTTGTATCTTATTCCCTAGAAGAGATCACAAATGAAGATCCGAAACTGGTCTACTAGCGGAAAATGTGGAAAACGGATTTCTGATAAATAACACAAAGAAAAGAGAATAATAGTATTATGAGAAGCCTCTATTACCTGTATATCATTCCCTAGAAGAGATCTCAAATGAAGATTCAAAACTGGCCTACTAGCCGAAAATGGGAAAAACGGACTTTTGATGAATCACACAAAGAAAATAGAGTAAATAGGCATGAAATAGTGATATAGGACTCATAATACTACAATGAGAATCTCTATTACTTGTATCTCATTCCCTAGAAGAGATCCCAAATGAAGATCCGTCACTGGTCTATTGGCCAAAAATGGGGAAAACGGACTTCTGATAAATCACACAAAGAAAATGGAGTAAATAGGCTTGAAATAGTCATCTGGGACTCATAATAGTATAATGAGAAGCTTTTGTTACTTGTATCTCATTCCCTAGAAAAGATCCCAAATGAAGATCTGAAACTGGTCTACTAGCCGAAAATGGGGAAAACGAACTTCTGATGAATCACACAAATAAAATGGAGTAAATAGGCTTGAAATAGTCATCTGGGACTCTTAATAATACAATGAGAAGCCTCAATTACTTCTATGTAATTCCTTAGAAGAGATCCCAAATGTAGATCCGTAACTGGCCTATTGGCCGAAAATGGGGAAAACGGACTTCTGATGAATCCCACAAAGAAAATGTAGTAAATAGGCTTGAAATAGTCAGCTGAGACTCATAATAGTACAATGAGAAGCCTCTATTACTTGTATCTCATTCCGTAGAAGAGATCCCAAATGAAGATCCGAAACTGGCATACTAGCCGAAAATGGGGAAAACGGACTTCTGATGAATCACACAAAGAAAATGGAGTAAATAGGCTTGAAATAGTCATCTGGGACTCATAATACTACATTGAGAAGCCTATATTACCTGTATATCATTCCCTAGAAGAGATCTCAAATGAAGATCCAAAACTGGCCTACTAGCCGAAAATGGGGAAAACGGACTTTTGATGAATCACACAAAGAAAATGGAGTAAATAGGCATGAAATAGTCATATGGGACTCATAATAATACAATGAGAATCTCTATTACTTGTATTTCATTCCCTAGAAGAGATCCCAAATGAAGATCTGAAACTGGTCTACTGGCCGAAAAATGGGGAACACGGCCTTCTGATAAATCACACAAAGAAAATGGAGTAAATAGGCTTGAAATAGTCATCTGAGACTCATAATAGTATAATGAGAAGCCTTTGTTACTTGTATCTCATTCCCTAGAAAAGATCCCAAATGAAGATCTGAAACTGGTCTACTAGCCGAAAATGGGGAAAATAGACTTCTAATGAATCACACAAAGAAAATGGAGTAAATAGGTTTGAAATAGTCATCAAGGACTCTTAATACTACAATAAGGAGCCTATATTACTTGTATGTCATTCCCTAGAAGAGATCCCAAATGAAGATCCGTAACTGGTCTATTGGCCGAACAAGGGGAAAACGGACTTCTGATGAATCCTACAAAGAAAATGGAGTAAATAGGATTGAAATAGTCATCAGGGACTCATAATAGTACAATGAGAAGCATCTATTACTTGTATCTCTTTCCCTAGAAGAGATCCCAAATGAAGATCCGAAACTGGCCCACAAGCCGAAAATGGGGAAAACAGACTTCTGATGAATCACACAAAGAAAATGGTGTAAGTAGGCTTGAAATAGTCATCTGGGACTCATAATAGTATAATGAGAAGCTTTTGTTACTTGTATCTCATTCCCTAGAAAAGATCCCAAATGAAGATCTGAAACTGGTCTACTGGCCGAAAATGGGGAAAACGGACTTCTGATGAATCACACAAAGAAAATGGAGTAAATAGGCTTGAAATAGTCATCTGTGACTCATAATAGTATAATAAGAAACCTCTATTACTTGTATCTCATTCCCTAGAAGAGATCTCAAATGAAGATCCGAAACTGGTTTACTAGCCGAAAATGGGGAAAACGGACTTCTGATGAATCACACAAAGAAAATGGAGAAAATAGGCTTGAAATAGTCATCTGGGACTCATAATATTATAATGAGAAGCTTTTGTTACTTGTATCCCATTCCCTAGAAAAGATCTCAAATGAAGATCTGAAACTGGTCTACTAGCCGAAAATGGGGAAAACGGACTTCTGATGAATCACACAAAGAAAATGGATTAAATAGGCTTGAAATAGTCGTCTGGGACTCTTAATACTACAATGAGAAGGATCTATTACTTATATGTCATTCCCTATAAGAGATCCCAAATGAAGATCCGAAACTGGTCTATTGGCCGAAAATGGGGAAAACGGACTTCTGATGAATCCTACAAAAAAAATGGAGTATATAGGCTTAAAATAATCATTTGGGACTCATAATAGTACAATGAAAATCCCCTATTACTTGTATCTTATTCCCTAGAGGAGATCCCAAAAGAAGATCCGAAACTGGTCTATTGACCGAAAATGGGGAAAACGGACTTCAAATGAATCCTACAAATAAAATGGAGTAAATAGCCTTGAAATAGTAATGTGGGACTCTTAATAGTATTATGAGAAGCCTTTGTTACTTTTATCTCATTCCTTAGAAAAGATCCCAAATGAAGATCTGAAACTGGTCTACTAGACGAAAATGGGGAAAACGAACTTCTGATGAATCACACAAAGAAAATGGAGTAAATAGGCTTGAAATAGTCATCTGGGACTCTTAATAATACATTGAGAAACCTTTATTACTTGTATCTCATTCCCTAGAAGAGATCCCAAATGAATATCCAAAACTGGCATACTAGCCGAAAATGGGGAAAATGGACTTTTGATGAATAATGCAAAGAAAGTGGAGTAAATAGGCTTGAAAGAGTCATATGGGACTCATAATACTACAATGAGAAGCTCTATTACTTGTATCTCATTCCCTAGAAGAGATCCCAAATGAAGATCTGAAACTGGTCTACTGGTCGAAAATGGGGAAAACGGACTTCTGCTAAATCACACAAAGAAAATGGAGTAAATACGCTTGAAATAATCATCTGGGACTCATAATAGTATAATGAGAAGCCTTTGTTACTTGTATTTCATTCCCTTGAAAAGATCACAAATGAAGATCCGAAACTGGTCTACTAGCCGAAAATGGGGAAATTGGACTTCTAATGAATCACACAAAGAACATGGAGTAAATAGGCTTGAAATAGTCATCAAGGACTCATAATACTACAATGAGAAGCACTATTACTTGTATCTCATTCCCTATAAGAGATCCCAAATGAAGACCCGAAACTGGTCTAATGGCCGAAAATGGGGAAAACGGACTTCTGAAAAATCACACAATGAAAAGGGAATAATAGGCTTGAAATAGTCATCTGGGACTCATAATAGTATAATGAGAAGCCTTTGTTACTTGTATGTCATTCCCTAAAAAAGATCCCAAATGAAGATCCGAAACTGGTCTACTAGCCGAAAATGGGGAAAACTGACTTCATATGAATCACACAAAGAAAATGGACTAAATAAGCTAAAAATAGTTATCTGGGACTCTTAATACTACAATGAGAAGCCTCTATTACTTGTATCTCATTCCCTAGAAGAGATCCCAAAAGAAGATCCGAAACTGGTCTATTGTCCGAAAATGGGGAAAACGGACTTCTGATGAATCACACCAAGAAAATGGAGTAAATAGGCTTGAAATAGTCATCGGGGACTCTTAATACTACAATGAGAAGCCTCTAGTACATGTATATCATTCCTTAGAAGAGATCCCAAATGAAGATCCGAAACTGGTCATTTGGCCGAAAATGGGGAAAACGGACTTCTGATGAATCCTACAAAGAAAATGGAGTATATAGGCTTGAAATAGTCATCTGGGACTCATAATAGTACAATGAAAAGCCCAAATTACTTGTATTTTATTCCTTTGAAGAGATCCCAAATGAAGATCCAAAACTGGTCTACTAGCGGAAAATGGGGAAAACGGACTTCTGATGAATCACACTAAGAAAATGGAGTAAATAGGCTTGAAGAAGTCATCTGGGTCTCATAATAGTACAGTGAGAAGCCTCTATTACTTGTATCTCATTCTCTAAAAGAGATCCCAAATGAAGATCCGAAACTGGCCTACAAGCCGAAAATGGGGAAAACGGACTTTTGATAAATCACACAAAGAAAATGGAGTAAATAGGCTTTAAATAGTCATCTGGGACTCTTAATACTACAATGAGAAGCCTGTATTACTTGTATCTCATTCCTTAGAAGAGATCCCAAATGAAGATCCGAAACTGGTCTATTGGCCGAAAATGGGGTAAACGGACTTCTGATGAATCCTACAAAGAAAATGGAGTATATAGGCTTGAAATAGTCATATGTAGCTCATAATAGTACAATGATAAGGCCCTATTACTTGTATCTTATTCCCTAGAAGTGCCCAAATGAAGATCCGAAACTGGTCTACTAGCGAAAAATAGGGAAAACGGACTTCTGATGAATCACACAAAGAAAATGGAGTATATAGGCTTGAAATAGTAATCTGGGACTCATAATAGTACAATGAGAAGGCCCTATTACTTGTATCTTATTCCCTAGAAGAGATCACAAATGAAGATCCGAAACTGGTCTACTAGCAGAAAATGTGGAAAACGGACTTCTGATGAATCACACAAAGAAAATGGAGTAAATAAGCTTGAAATAGTCATCTGGGACTCATAATACTACATTGAGAAGCCTCTATTACTTATATCTCAATCCCTAGAACAGATCCCAAATGAATATCCAAAACTGGCATACTAGCCGAAAATGGGGAAAATGGACTTTTGATGAATAACGCAAAGAAAGTGGAGTAAATAGGCTTGAAAGAGTAATATGGGACTCATAATACTACAATGAGAAGCTCTATTACTTGTATCTCATTCTCTAGAAGAGATCCCAAATGAAGATCCGCAACTGGCCCACAAGCCGAAAATGGGGAAAACGGACTTCTGATGAATCACACAAAGAAAATTGAGTAAATAGGCTTGAAATAGTCATCTGGGACTCTTAATACTACAATGATAACCTCTAATACTTGTATCTCAATCCCTAGAAGAGATCCCAATTGAAGATCCGAAACCGGTCTACTGGCCGAAAATGAGGAAAACAAACTTCTGCTGAATCATACAAAGAAAATGGAGTAAATAGGCTTGAAATAGTCAACTAGAACTCATAATACTACATTGAACAGCCTCAATTACTTGTATCTCGTTCCTTAGAAGAGATCACAAATGAAGATCCAAAACTGGTCTACTTGCCGAAAATGGGAAAAATGGACTTTTGATGAATCACACAAAGAAAATGGAGTAAATAGGCTTGAAATAGTCATCTGGGACTCATAATACTACAATGAGAAGCTCTATTACTTGTATCTCATTCCCTAGAAGAGATCTCAAATTAAGATCTGAAACTGGTCTACTGGCCGAAAATAAGGAAAACGGACTTCTGATAAATCACACAAAGAAAAGGGAATAATAGGCGTGAAATAGACATATGGGACTCATAATAGTATAATGAGAAGCCTTTGTTACTTGTATGTCATTCCCTAAAAAAGATCCCAAATGAAGATCCGAAACTGGTCTACTAGCCGAAAATGGGGAAAACGGACTTCAGATGAATCACACAAAGAAAATGGAGTAAATAGGCCTAAAATTGTCATCTGGGACCCTTAATACTACAATGAGAAGAGTGTAAATTATAGAGGATTATAAGATAAAGACTCGACTCTCATGTTTAGGAATAAAGGGAAAAATGTATTAGATGATAAAAATTGATTACATAAGAAGAGAAACACTTGGTATATATAGGACAATCCCTAGGTTAGAAAGGGTTACGCACATAGCCTGAATTGCGTCCTCATTCTACCTCTTAAAACCATGTGTGACTCACTCTCCTTTACAGCTCATAACGGTAACAAAGAGATAAGATAAGGAGGTACAGCCGCTATAGGACAAGTGACTCATCACCGTACGGTCACCTTATCCTTTAGCTTTTCTTATCCTCCTTTCC
Source organism: Thlaspi arvense (assembly GCA_911865555.2). Lineage (NCBI taxonomy): Eukaryota > Viridiplantae > Streptophyta > Magnoliopsida > Brassicales > Brassicaceae > Thlaspi > Thlaspi arvense. Next base: position 23,759,177 of record OU466860.2, read on the forward strand.
CTCTTCTTTCTAATACAAACTTCCTTATTACTCAAGTAACTATATTTACTATGTAACTATTAATTAGTTAATAGTAAACACCTTCTTGATTAACACTCCCCCTCAAGTTTATACTACAATACTGATTGTGTATAAACTTGGCACTTGCAAGAATAACCTCATTAAAAACCTAAGCTTGGAAAACCACGTGGGACAAAACCAAGCTTAGGGAAAAAGAGTATTATCCCTACAAGTTGGAGAGTTTCTCTCAAGGATGTGTTAGGTCTACAAGACCAAGCTTACCATGGATAAATTGGCAAACTTGGTTACTTGCTGCCTTGGTAAAGATGTCGGCCAATTGGTCCGAACTCTTAGTAAAACAAGGAAGAATTGTACCGTCTTCGATCTTCTCTCTTGTCTTGTGGCAATCAGTCTCTATGTGCTTGGTCCTCTCGTGGAATACTGGATTAGTGGCTATATGGATGGCAGCTTGGTTGTCGCAATGGAAGGTGATTGGCGTCTTCTGCTCTATCCCAAAGTCCTTAAGTAGAGCCTTCAGCCATGTTAGCTCATTTGTGAGCTTCTTCATCGCCCTATACTCTGCTTCAGCACTCGAACAAGACACCACCTTCTGCTTCTTTGTCTTCCAAGTCACAAGATTTCCACCAATGAAGGTGCAAAAGCCGGTTGTAGACTGCCTTGTGTTGCGATCTCCATTGTAATCTGCATCACAGTATCCCACAATTTCCGTGCTAGAGTTTCTTCCCATCCAAATGCCTTTGCCAGGACTCCCTTTGATATATCTCAGAATCCTTTCCACCAGGCTCCAATGGTATACCGTAGGTACTTGCATGTGTTGAGCCACCTGATTCACAGCAAAAGAAAGATCAGGCCGAGTATATGTTAAGTATATGAGCTTACCAACGAGTCTTCGGTACTGTTCCGGGCAATGATATGGAGTATCATCCTTCTCCCCCTTTCGATTGACCTTGTATCCTTGCTCTAGTGGTGTGTCCACCGGTTTAGCTCCAAGTTTTCCTGTAAGCTTTAGAAGATCAAGTGCATATTTCCTTTGTGAGAGAAATAGTCCCTCCTTGGATCTACACACTTCAATCCCTAAGAAATACTTCAAAACACCCAAATCTTTAATATCAAAGGCTGAGTGTAAAGAGGACTTAATGGCTTGAATACCCTCTTTGTTACTCCCTGAAATAATCAAATCATCCACATAGACCAACACTACTACTATGCCATGAATATCTTGCTTAGTAAATAGAGTGTGATCAGAATGTGACCTCTTGAAGCCATTAGCCAGTAGTGTAGAGCTTAACTTGTGATACCAAGCTCTTGGAGATTGTTTAAGCCCATAGATTGCTTTCCGAAGCCTTAAGACCTTTCCCGGAGCCACTATGTCTTCTAAACCCGGAGGAGGTGACATGTAGACTTCTTCTTCTAACTCCCCCTGAAGGAAAGCATTCTTGACATCCATTTGCCACAACTCCCAATCCAAATTAACTGCTAAAGAGAGAACCACTTTCACTGTGTGTTGCTTAGCTACTGGAGCAAATGTTTCCCTATAGTCATCCCCATAAGTTTGTGTAAACCCTCTTGCAACCAGCCTTGCCTTATATCTCTCGATTTCACCATCACTCTTGTACTTAATGGTGAATACCCACTTTGAGCTAACACACTTCTTTCCTTTTGGTAGTTCTTCTTCAACCCACGTTTGATTCCTGACCATAGCTTGAACCTCATCATCAACAGCATTAGTCCATTCCTTTCTTTCCTTGGCTTCCTCATAGCTTTGTGGAATAAGTTCTACATCCAGCTTGCTGATAAAGGCTTGATGTTCTTCCGGAAGAAGGTCAATCGAACAGGTAGCTTGAATTGGATGAGCGACAGCTTGGCAGTTGTAGTAAACTCTCGTATTCTTCCAGTTTGAAGGTGATTTCTTCTCTCTTGTACTCTTCCTTGGATTCTCCCGAGTGTAGACTGGATCTGATGTAGCTTGTGGAGCTTCATAGGCATTGTCATCGCTTGAAGATTCAATAATCTCTCCTTCACTAGACTGTCCCGCCTCTGCCACTTCTTCACTAGACTTCTCTCCTCTATCACTTTCTTGTTGATCATCTAAAGGATCCTGAAATGCATCGTTCTCATCCTCTCTAACTTCATTCACATCCTCATTTGGAGATGGTGGAGCTTCCTTCTCTGCCTGAGGAGAGCTTGCATTCCCTAAGTGTTCAAGAATTTGTCGGAGGCTTGAAGCTCTATCAGCGGTTGAGTTAGGTAGGTCTTTCACACTCTCCCAACTCTTTTCCCCAAAGTAGGCCTTGTCTTCCATAAACTTGACATCCCTTGACACATAATACCGGTTGGTGACTGGATCAAAGCACTTGTAACCTCTCTGAGTTGTTGAGTATCCAATGAATACGCACTTGTTACTCTTAGGCTCCAGCTTGTTCCTTAAGTCACCTGGAACAAACACAAAACACAGACTACCAAACACCCTTAAATGATCAATACTAGGATTTGAGTTATTTAGGATTTGGAAAGGCGATTTATCATCAAGGATACGAGTTGGTGTTCGGTTGATGAGATAGCAAGCTGTCATTACTGCATCGCCCCAAAACCGCTTAGGCATGTGTTTTTGAAATAGCATAGCTCTTGCCACCTCCATTAGATGCCTATTCTTTCTCTCAGCAACACCATTTTGTTGGGGGTTATATGGGCAGCTGGTTTGATGAAGAATTCCACATTTCTCTAAGTGTTCTTTGAGCTTGTTGCTTGTATATTCACCTCCATTATCTGTTCTTAGAATCTTAATCTTTGCATCAAAGTAGTTAGTCACATAGTTTTGAAAGTTTATAAATGCATCATAAACTCTATCCTTAGATGGCATCAAGGTTACCCAAGTATACTTAGATTTCTCATCTATAAATGTGACAAAATACTTATGGTTATCTCTAGATGCACAAGGTGAAGACCAAACATCAGAATGCACAAGATCAAAACATTTTTCATAAATCGCACTAGACTTAGGAAAAACAGCTTTGCAATGTTTGCCTAATATGCATGCTTCACAATTTGCACAATCATAAGAAAAACCAGGCATTAATAAACTTAAAGCTCTAGAATGAGGGTGACCAAGTCTTTCATGCCACAATACAACAGATGTCTTAACAGAGTTTGCAAAGATAGAAGAAACTTTATTCTTAGAAACAGAATTTAAAGAGATGTCTTGGAACACATATAAGTCATCCTTGGTGCTTCCTTGCCCAAACACTATTCCACTCTCAATATCCTGCAACTTAACATCATTAGGACTGAAAATAGCTAAACAGTTTAAGTCCTTAGTAGTTTTCTTTACAGAAAGGAGATTAGAGGTGAACTTAGGCATATAAAAGGCACTTAGCTTCTTGTTGAACACATTAATATAACCTATACCTTCTATTGGCACATTATGGCCATTTGCAACCTTAACATTCCCTAAAGCCGGTTTAATGTTCTCTAACAATTTAGGATTACTAATCATATGGTGAGAAGCTCCTGAGTCTAATACTAATGAGTTTAAATCACTAGAATTAGAAGATAAGAGAGATATACCGCCTGGATGTAACTTAGATGCAATGGATTGAAGGAGGCTCTCTAGATCAGCTTTGTTCATCACAATGGTCTCCTGAGAGGTAGAAGCTGAGCTCTTGTCTTGTATAGCTTGTAACGCCTTCTCATGATGACCGAACTGTACTATAGCTCTTTCAGCATTCTCGGAGCCTTCACTTGCTTCTGCCACATTCGCCTTCATCTTGTCCTTCTTGAACTTGTCTGGCTTCAAATGAGGGTGTAAGATCCAGCATTTGTCTTTGAGATGACCCTTTTTCTCACAATGCTCACAAACCCATGTCTTCTTGTCTCCATGTTTCGCCACTCCCACCTTGTTAGCCGTAGGTAGACTTGCATTCTTGTTGCCAAACAGCTCCTGATTGCCATACTCCTTTTGTATCTTAGCACAAACTTGCTCTAGGGTAGGTATCTTGTCTTCTCTCAAGATGTGTTGGATTACATCAGTATAGCCTTGATTCAGAGACAGTAGCAACCCAAACACACGATCTTGCTCTCTTCTTTCCTTGAGTGTCTTAGCATCGGTGGTAAAGGGTCTCAACATATCTAACTCAGCAACCAACGATCTATACCTTCCGAAATGGGTGTTGAAGTCACTCTCTTCTTGGCTCAGATTACCGAGAGCTTTCTTGATACCATAGACCCGAGTCAAGTTAGACTCATTGCCGAAGACACTTGTAAGAGTATCCCATAGCTCCTTAGCAGTCTCACAGTACGAATAGCCCTCTAGGATTGACGCCTCTAGTGAGCAGTGTAGAGCAGTCAGCACATTCAGATCATATTGCTTCCAAGTATCCTCATCCAGACCTCTATCAGTTGCCTTTAGCTCTTCATAGGTGAACTCAATGTGTTTTGTGAGCTTCCTTCCTCCCAACACATTCAGAGTTGTTCGCTTCCACAACAGAAAGTTGTTCCCATTCAGAGTTACCGCAAATCTCAAGTCTTTGAAGGTGTCATTCATCTTGCCATCATACACCGTAACAGGCATAGGAGCTTGTTGAAGAGCAGCCATCACTTTCCAAGACCAAAGTTTCAACTTTTGAACCTTCCTCACTCAAACCACAAGCCAAACCGCAACACTAATCTATCCACAACCTTTGCCTTAAACTGATTCCTCTAGACTAAACCTTTCAACCAGAGAGAGATAAAGCTCAAACCTTTACTTTTTCAGATCTGACTTGCTTCACCTTCTTAGCTCGGTTTGATGCTTCAGCTTAACCCACAAGAACCAGCTTCAACCCAGAATAGCTTTTGCCACGGATTAACTCACAAGAACTTCTCTCAAACAAAAGAATCGAACAAGAAAACCAAGATTTAAGACTCAAGAATCACAAAACCGCTCTGATACCATGTAAATTATAGAGGATTATAAGATAAAGACTCGACTCTCATGTTTAGGAATAAAGGGAAAAATGTATTAGATGATAAAAATTGATTACATAAGAAGAGAAACACTTGGTATATATAGGACAATCCCTAGGTTAGAAAGGGTTACGCACATAGCCTGAATTGCGTCCTCATTCTACCTCTTAAAACCATGTGTGACTCACTCTCCTTTACAGCTCATAACGGTAACAAAGAGATAAGATAAGGAGGTACAGCCGCTATAGGACAAGTGACTCATCACCGTACGGTCACCTTATCCTTTAGCTTTTCTTATCCTCCTTTCCCTCTTCTTTCTAATACAAACTTCCTTATTACTCAAGTAACTATATTTACTATGTAACTATTAATTAGTTAATAGTAAACACCTTCTTGATTAACAAAGAGATCCCAGAAGAAGATCTGAAACTTGTCTATTGGCCGAAAATGGGGAAAATGGACTTCTGATGTATCCTACAAAGAAAATGGAGTAAATAGGCTTGAAATAGTCATCTGGGACTCATAATAGTACAATGAGAAGCCTCTACTACTTGTATCTCATTCCCTAGAAGAGTTCCCAAATGATGATCCGAAACTGGCCTACTAGCCGAAAATGGGGAAAACAGACTTCTGATGAATCACACAAAGAAAATAGAGTAAATAGGCTTGAAATAGTCATCTGGGACTCATAATACTACATTGAGAAGCCTCTATTACTTGTATCTCATTCCCTAGAAGAGATCCCAAATGAAGATCCGAAACTGGCATACTAGCCGAAAATGGGAAAAACGGACTTTTGATGAATCACACAACGAAAAATGGAGTAAATAGTCTTGAAATCGTTATATGGCACTCATAATACTACAATGAGAATCTCTATTATTTGTATCTCATTCCGTAGAAGAGATCCCAAATGAAGATCTGAAACTGGTCTATTGGCCGAAAAATGGGGAACACGGACTTCTGATAAATCACACAAAGAAAATGGAGAAAATAGGCTTGAAATAGTCATTTGGGACTCATAATAGTATAATGAGAAGCCTTTGTTACTTGTATCTCATTCCCTAGAAAAGATCCCAAATGAAGATTTGAAACTGGTCTACTAGCCGAAAATGGGGAAAATGGACTTCTAATGAATCACACAAAGAAAATGGAGTAAATAGGCTTGAAATAATCATCAAGGACTCATAATACTACAATGAGAAGCTCTATTACTTGAAGTCATTCCCTAGAAGAGATCCCAAAATGAAGACTCGAAACTGGTATAGATGGGGAAAGCGGACTTCTGATAAATCACACAAAGAAAATGGAGTAAATTGGCTTGAAATAGTAATCTGGGACTCTTAATTGTATTATGAGAAGCCTTTGTTACTTTTATCTCATTCCCTAGAAAATATCCCAAATAAAGATCCGAAACTGGTCTACTAAACGAAAATGGGGAAAACGAACTTCTGATGAATCACACAAAGAAAATGGAGTAAATAGGCTTGAAATAGTCATCTGGGACTCTTAATACTACAATGAGAAGCCTCTATTACTTGTATCTCATTCCCTAGAAGAGATCAAAAATGAAGATCCGAAAATTGTCTATTGGCCGAAAATAGGGAAAACGGACTTCTGATGAATCCTACAAAGAAAATGGAGTATATAGGCTTGAAATAGTCATATGGAGCTCATAATAATACTATGAGAAGCCCCTATTACTTGTATCTTATTTCCTAGAAGTGCCCAAATGAAGATCCGAAACTGGTCTACTTGCGGAAAATGTTGAAAACGGACTTCTGATGAATCACACAAAGAAAATGGAGTATATAGGCTTGAAATAGTCATTTGGGACTCATAATAGTACAATGAGAAGGCCCTAATACTTGTATCTTATTCCCTAGAAGAGATCACAAATGAAGATCCGAAACTGGTCTACTAGCGGAAAATGTGGAAAACGGATTTCTGATAAATCACACAAAGAAAAGAGAATAATAGTATTATGAGAAGCCTCTATTACCTGTATATCATTCCCTAGAAGAGATCTCAAATGAAGATTCAAAGCTGGCCTACTAGCCGAAAATGGGAAAAACGGACTTTTGATGAATCACACAAAGAAAATGGAGTAAATAGGCTTGAAATAGTGATATGGGACTCATAATACTACAATGAGAATCTCTATTACTTGTATCTCATTCCCTAGAAGAGATCCCAAATGAAGATCCGTCACTGGTCTATTGGCCGAAAATGGGGAAAACGGACTTCTGATAAATCACATATAAAAAATGGAGTAAATAGGCTTGAAATAGTCATCTGGGACTCATAATAGTATAATGAGAAGCTTTTGTTACTTGTATCTCATTCCCTAGAAAAGATCCCAAATGAAGATCTGAAACTAACCGAAAATGGGAAAAACAGACTTCTGATGAATCACACAAAGAAAATGGAGTAAATAGGCTTGAAATATTCATCAGGGACTCTTAATAATACAATGAGAAGCCTCAATTACTTCTATGTCATTCCCTAGAAGAGATCCCAAATGAAGATCCGTAACTGGCCTATTGGCCGAAAATAGGGAAAACGGACTTCTGATGAATCCCACAAAGAAAATGTAGTAAATAGGCTTGAAATAGTCAGCTGAGACTCATAATAGTACAATGAGAAGCATCTATTACTTGTATCTCATTCCCTAGAAGTGATCCCAAATGAAGATCCGAAACTGGCCTACTAGCCGAAAATGGGGAAAACGGACTTCTGATGAATCACACAAAAAAAATGGAGTAAATAGGCTTGAAATAGTCATCTGGGACTCATAATACTGCATTGAGAAGCCTCTATTACCTGTATATCATTACCTAGAAGTGATCTCAAATGAAGATCCAAAACTGGTCTACTAGCCGAAAATGGTGAAAACTGACTTTTGATGAATCACACAACGATAATGGAGTAAATAGGCTTGAAATCCTCATATGGGACTCATAATACTACAATGAGAATCTCTATTACTTGTATCTCATTCCCTAGAAGAGATCCCAAATGAAGATCTAAAACTGGTCTACTGGCCGAAAATGGGGAAAACGGACTTCTGCTGAATTACACAAACAAAATGGAGTAAATAGGCTTGAAATAGTCATCTGGGACTCATAATAGTAATATGAGAAGCCTTTATTGCTTGTATCTCATTCCTTTGAAAAGATCCCAAATGAAGATCCGAAACTGGTCTACTAGCCGAAAATGGGGAAAACGGACTTCTAATGAATCACACAAAGAAGATGGAGTAAATAGGCTTGAAATAGTCACCAAGGACTCATAATACTACAATGAGAAGCACTATTACTTGTATCTCATTCCCTAGAAGAGATCCCAAATGAAGACCCGAAACTGTTCTAATGGCCGAAAATGGGGAAAACGGACTTCTGATAAATCACACAATGAAAATAGAATAATAGGCTTGAAATAGTCATCTGGGACTCATAATAGTATAATGAGAAGCCTTTGTTACTTGTATCTCATTCCCTAGAAAAGATCCCAAATGAAGATCCGAAACTGGTCTACTAGCCGAAAATGGGGAAAACAGACTTCAGATGAATCACACAAAGAAAATGGAGTAAATAGGCTTAAAATAGTCATCTGGGACTCATAATACTACAATGAGAAGCCTCTATTACTTGTATCTCATTCCCTAGAAGAGATCCCAAAAGAAGATCCGAAACTGGTCTATTGGCCGAAAATGGGGAAAACGGACTTCTGATGAATCACACCTAGAAAATGGAGTAAATAGGCTTGAAATAGTCATCTGGGACTCTTAATACTACAATGAGAAGCCTCTATTACCTGTATATCATTCCCTAAAAGAGATCCCAAATGAAGATCCGAAACTGATCTATTGGCCGAAAATGGGGAAAACGGACTTCTGATGAATCCTACAAAGAAAATGGAGTATATAGGCTTGAAATAGTCATCTGGGACTCATAATAGTACAATGACAAGCCCATATTACTTGTATTTTATTCCCTAGAAGAGATCACAAATGAAGATCTGAAACTGGTCTACTAGCGGAAAATGTGGAAAACGGACTTCTGATGAATCACACAAATAAGATGGAGTAAATAAGCTTGAAATAGTCATCTGGGACTCATAATAATACAATGAGAAGCCATTATTACTTGTATCTCATTCCCTAGAAGAGATTCCAAATGAAGATCTGTAACTGGCCTACAAGCCGAAAATGGGGAAAACGGACTTCTGATGAATCACACAAAGAAAATGGAGTAAATAGGCTTGAAATAGTCATCTGGGACTCTTAATACTACAATGAGAAGCCTCTATTACCTGTATATCATTCCCTAAAAGAGATCCCAAATGAAGATCCGAAACTGATCTATTGGCCAAAAATGGGGAAAACGGACTTCTGATGAATCCTACAAAGAAAATGGAGTATATAGGCTTGAAATAGTCATCTGGGACTCATAATAGTACAATGACAAGCCCATATTACTTGTATTTTATTCCCTAGAAGAGATCACAAATGAAGATCTGAAACTGGTCTACTAGCGGAAAATGTGGAAAACGGACTTCTGATGAATCACACAAATAAGATGGAGTAAATAAGCTTGAAATAGTCATCTGGGACTCATAATAATACAATGAGAAGCCATTATTACTTGTATCTCATTCCCTAGAAGAGATTCCAAATGAAGATCTGTAACTGGTCTACAAGCCGAAAATAGGGAAAACGGACTTCTGATGAATCATACAAAGAAAATGGAGTAAATAGGCTTGAAATAGTCACGGGGACTCATAATACTACATTGAGAAGCCTCTATTACTTGTATCTCATTCCCTAGAAGAGATCCCAAATGAATATCCAAAACTGGCATACTAGCCAAAAATGGGGAAAATGGACTTTTGATGAATAACGCAAAGAAAGTGGAGTAAATAGGCTTGAAAGAGTCATATGGGACTCATAATACTACAATGAGAAGCTCTATTACTTGTATCTCATTCCCTAGAAGAGATCCCAAATGAAGATCTGAAACTGGTCTACTGGCCGATAATGGGGAAAACGGACTTCTGCTAAATCACACAAAGAAAATGGAGTAAATAGGCTTGAAATAGTCATCTGGGACTCATAATAGTATAATGAGAAGCCTTTGTTACTTGTATCTCATTCCATTGAAAAGATCCCAAATGAAGATCTGAAACTGGTCTACTAGCCGAAAATGGGGAAAACGGACTTCTAATGAATCACACAAAGAAAATGGAGTAAATAGGCTTGAAATAGTCATCAAGGACTCATAATACTACAATGAGAAGCACTATTACTTGTATCTCATTCCCTTGAAGATATCCCAAATAAAGACCTGTAACTAGTCTAATGGCCAAAAATGGGGAAAACGGACTTCTGATAAATCACACAATGAAAATAGAATAATAGTCTTGAAATAGTCATCTGGAACTCATAATAGTATAATTAGAAGCCTTTGTTACTTGTATCTCATTCCCTAGAAAAGATCCCAAATGAAGATCCGAAACTGGTCTTCCAGCCGAAAGTGGGGAAAACGGACTTCAGATGAATCACACAAAGAAAATGGAGTAAATAGGCTAAAAATAGTAATCTGGGACTCTTAATACTACAATGAGAAGCCTCTATTACTTGTATCTCATTCCCTAGAAGAGATCCCAAAAGAAGATCCGAAACTGGTCTAGTGGCCGAAAATGGGGAAAACGGACATCTGATAAATCACACAAAGAAAATGGAGTAAATAGGCTTGAAATAGTCACTGGGACTCATAATACTACAATGAGAAGCACTATTACTTTTATCTCATTCCCTAGAAGAGATCCCAAATGAAGATCTGAAACTGGTCTAATGGCCGAAAATGGGGAAAACGGACTTCTGATAAATCACACAAAAAAAAAGGAATAATAGGAGTGAAATAGTCATCTGGGACTCATGATAGTATAATGAGAAGCCTTTGTTACTTGTATCTCATTCCCTAAAAAAGATCCCAAATGAAGATCCGAAACTGGTCTACTAGCCGAAAATGGGGAAAACGGACTTCAGATGAATCACTCAAAGAAAATGGAGTAAATATGCTTAAAATAGACATCTGGGACTCCTAATACTACAATGAGAAGCCTCTATTATTTGTATCTCATCCCCTAGAAGAAAATGGAGTAAATAGGCTTGAAATAGTCACTGGGACTCATAATACTACAATGAGAAGCACTATTACTTGTATCTCATTCCCTAGAAGAGATCCCAAATGAAGATCTGAAACTAGTCTATTGGCCGAAAATGGGGAAAACGGACTTCTGATGAATCCTACAAAAAAAATGGAGTATATAGGCTTAAATTAATCATCTGGGACTCGTAATAGTACAATGAGAAGCCCCTATTACTTGTATCTTATTTCCTAGAAGAGATCCCAAATAAAGATCCGAAACAGGTCTACTAGCGGAAAATGGGGAAAACAGACTTCTGCTGAATAAAACACAGAAAATGGAGTAAATAGGCTTGAAATAGTCATCTGGGACTCATATAGTACAATGAAAAGCCTCTATTACTTGTATCTCATTCCCTAGAGGAGATCCCAAATGAAGATCCGAAAATTGCTCACAAGCCGAAAATGGGAAAAACAGACTTCTAATGAATCACACAAAGAAAATAGAGTAAATAGGCTTGAAATAGTCATCTGCGACTCTTAATACTACAATGAGAAGCCTATAATACTTGTATCTCAATCCCTTGAAGAGATCGCAATTAAAGATCCGAAACCGGTCTACTGGCCAAAAATAAGGAAAACAAACTTCTGCCGTATCATACAAAGAAAATGGAGTAAATAGGCTTGAAATAGTCAGCTAGAACTCATAATACTACATTTAACAGCCTCAATTACTTGTATCTCGTTCCCCAGAAGAGATCCCAAATGAAGATCCAAAACTGGTCTACTAGCCGAAAATGGGGAAAATGGACTTTTGATGAATCACACAAAGAAAATGGAGTAAATGGGCTTGAAATAGTCATCTGGGACTACAATGAGAAGCTCTATTACTTGTATCTCATTCCCTAGAAGAGATCCCAAATGAAGATCTGAAACTGGTCTACTGGCCGAAAATGGGGATAACAGACATCTGATAAATCACACAAAGAAAATAGAGTAAATAGGCTTGAAATAGTCATCTGGGACTCATAATAGTATAATGAGAAGCTTTTGTTACTTGTATCTCATTCCCTAGAAAAGATCCCAAATGAAGATCTGAAACTGGTCTGCTAGCCGAAAATGGGGAAAACGGACTTCTGATGAATCACACAAAGAAAATGGAGTAAATAGGCTTGAAAAAGTCATCTGGGGCTCTTAATACTACAATGAGAAGCCTCTATTACTTGTATGTCATTCCCTAGAAGAGATCAGAAATGAAGATCCGTAACTGGTCTATTGGCCGAAAATGGGGAAAACGGACTTCTGATGAATCCTACAAAGAAAATGGAGTAAATAGGCTAGAAATAGTCATATGGGACTCATAATAGTACAATGAGAAGCCTCTATTACTTGTATCTCATTCCCTAGAAGAGATCCCAAATGAAGATCCGGAACTGGCCTACTAGCCGAAAATGGGGAAAACGGACTTCTGATGAATTACACAAAGAAAATGGAGTAAATAGGCTTGAAATAGTCATCTGGGACTCATAATACTACATTGAGAAGCCTCTGTTACTTGTATCTCATTCCCTAGAAGAGATCCCAAATGAAGATCCGAAACTGGCATACTAGCCGAAAATGGGGAAAACGGACTTCTGATGAATCACACAAAGAAAATGGAGTAAATAGGCTTGAAATAGTCATCTGGGACTCATAATACTACATTGAGAAGCCTATATTACCTGTATATCATTCCCTAGAAGAGATCTCAAATGAAGATCCAAAACTGGCCTACTAGCCGAAAATGGGGAAAACGGTCTTTTGATGAATCACACAAAGAAAATGGAGTAAATAGGCATGAAATAGTCATATGGGACTCATAATACTACAATGAGAATCTCTATTACTTGTATTTCATTCCCTAGAAGTGATCCCAAATGAAGATCTGAAACTGGTCTACTGGCCGAAAAATGGGGAACACGGCCTTCTGATAAATCACACAAAGAAAATGGAGTAAATAGGCTTGAAATAGTCATCTGAGACTCATAATAGTATAATGAGAAGCCTTTGTTACTTGTATCTCATTCCCTAGAAAAGATCCCAAATGAAGATCTGAAACTGGTCTACTAGCCGAAAATGGGGAAAATGGACTTCTAATGAATCACACAAAGAAAATGGAGTAAATAGGCTTGAAATAGTCATCAAGGACTTTTAATACTACAATGAGGAGCCTATATTACTTGTATGTCATTCCCTAGAAGAGATCCCAAATGAAGATCCGTAACTGGTCTATTGGCCGAACATGGGGAAAACGGACTTCTGATGAATCCTACAAAGAAAATGGAGTAAATAGGCTTGAAATAGTCATCTGGGACTCATAATAGTACAATGAGAAGCATCTATTACTTGTATCTCTTTCCCTAGAAGAGATCCCAAATGAAGATCCGAAACTGGCCCACAAGCCGAAAATGGAGAAAACAGACTTCTGATGAATCACACAAAGAAAATGGTGTAAATAGGCTTGAAATAGTCATTTGGGACTCATAATAGTATAATGAGAAGCTTTTGTTACTTGTATCTCATTCCCTAGAAAAGATCCCAAATGAAGATCTGAAACTGGTCTACTGGCCGAAAATGGGGAAAACGGACTTCTGATGAATCACACAAAGAAAATGGAGTAAATAGGCTTGAAATAGTCATCTGCGACTCATAATAGTATAATAAGAAGCCTCTATTACTTGTATCTCATTCCCTAGAAGAGATCTCAAATGAAGATCCGAAACTGGTTTACTAGCCGAAAATGGGGAAAACGGACTTCTAATGAATCACACAAAGAAAATGGAGAAAATAGACTTGAAATAGTCATCTGGGACTCATAATAGTATAATGAGAAGCTTTTGTTACTTGTATCTCATTCCCTAGAAAAGATCCCAAATGAAGATTTGAAATTGGTCTACTAGCCGAAAATGGGGAAAATGGACTTCTAATGAATCACACAAAGAAAATGGAGTAAATAGGCTTAAAATAGTCATCAAGGACTCATAATACTACAATGAGAAGCTCTATTACTTGAAGTCATTCCCTAGAAGAGATCCCAAAATGAAGACTCGAAACTGGTATAGATGGGGAAAGCGGACTTCTGATAAATCACACAAAGCAAATGGAGTAAATTGGCTTGAAATAGTCATATGGGACTCATAATAGTACAATGAGAAGCCTCTATTACTTGTATCTCATTCCCTAGAAGAGATCCCAAATGAAGATCTGAAACTGGTCTACTAGCCAAAAATGGGGAAAACGGACTTCTGATGAATCACACAAAGAAAATGGATTAAATAGGCTTGAAATAGTCGTCTGGGACTCTTAATACTACAATGAGAAGCCTCTATTACTTGTATGTCATTCCCTATAAGAGATCCCATATGAAAATCCGAAACTGGTCTTTTGGCCGAAAATGGAGAAAACGGACTTCTGATGAATCCTACAAAAAAAATGGAGTATATAGGCTTAAATTAATCATCTGAGACTCATAATAGTACAATGAGAAGCCCCTATTACTTGTATCTTATTTCCTAGAAGAGATCCCAAATAAAGATCCGAAACTGGTCTACTAGCGGAAAATGGGGAAAACAGACTTCTGCTGAATCACACACAGAAAATGGAGTAAATAGGCTTGAAATAGTCATCTGGGACTCATATAGTACAATGACAAGCCTCTATTACTTGTATCTCATTCCCTAGAGGAGATCCCAAATGAAGATCCGAAAATTGCCCACAAGCCGAAAATGGGAAAAACAGACTTCTAATGAATCACACAAAGAAAATAGAGTAAATAGGCTTGAAATAGTCATCTGGGACTCTTAATACTACAATGAGAAGCCTATAATACTTGTATCTCAATCCCTAGAAGAGATCGCAATTAAAGATCCGAAACCGGTCTACTGGCCAAAAATAAGGAAAACAAACTTCTACCGTATCATACAAAGAAAATGGAGTAAATAGGCTTGAAATAGTCAGCTAGAACTCATAATACTACATTTAACAGCCTCAATTACTTGTATCTCGTTCCCTAGAAGAGATCCCAAATGAAGATCCAAAACTGGTCTACTAGCCGAAAATGGGGAAAATGGACTTTTGATGAATCACACAAAGAAAATGGAGTAAATGGGCTTGAAATAGTCATCTGGGACTACAATTAGAAGCTCTATTACTTGTATCTCATTCCCTAGAAGAGATCCCAAATGAAGATCCGGAACTGGCCTACTAGCCGAAAATGGGGAAAACGGACTTCTGATGAATTACACAAAGAAAATGGAGTAAATAGGCTTGAAATAGTCATCTGGGACTCATAATACTACATTGAGAAGCCTCTGTTATTTTGTATCTCATTCCCTAGAAGAGATCCCAAATGAAGATCCGAAACTGGCATACTAGCCGAAAATGGGGAAAACGGACTTCTGATGAATCACACAAAGAAAATGGAGTAAATAGGCTTGAAATAGTCATCTGGGACTCATAATACTACATTGAGAAGCCTATATTACCTGTATATCATTCCCTAGAAGAGATCTCAAATGA
The DNA here is from genome assembly GCA_911865555.2 of Thlaspi arvense. Classification (NCBI taxonomy): domain Eukaryota; kingdom Viridiplantae; phylum Streptophyta; class Magnoliopsida; order Brassicales; family Brassicaceae; genus Thlaspi; species Thlaspi arvense. The sequence goes on from OU466860.2 coordinate 23,774,845, forward strand.
AGATCCAAAACTGGCCTACTAGCCGAAAATGGGGAAAACGGTCTTTTGATGAATCACACAAAGAAAATGGAGTAAATAGGCATGAAATAGTCATATGGGACTCATAATACTACAATGAGAATCTCTATTACTTGTATTTCATTCCCTAGAAGTGATCCCAAATGAAGATCTGAAACTGGTCTACTAACCGAAAAATGGGGAACACGGCCTTCTGATAAATCACACAAAGAAAATGGAGTAAATAGGCTTGAAATAGTCATCTGAGACTCATAATAGTATAATGAGAAGCCTTTGTTACTTGTATCTCATTCCCTAGAAAAGATCCCAAATGAAGATCTGAAACTGGTCTACTAGCCGAAAATGGGGAAAATGGACTTCTAATGAATCACACAAAGAAAATGGAGTAAATAGGCTTGAAATAGTCATCAAGGACTTTTAATACTACAATGAGGAGCCTATATTACTTGTATGTCATTCCCTAGAAGAGATCCCAAATGAAGATCCGTAACTGGTCTATTGGCCGAACATGGGGAAAACGGACTTCTGATGAATCCTACAAAGAAAATGGAGTAAATAGGCTTGAAATAGTCATCTGGGACTCATAATAGTACAATGAGAAGCATCTATTACTTGTATCTCTTTCCCTAGAAGAGATCCCAAATGAAGATCCGAAACTGGCCCACAAGCCGAAAATGGAGAAAACAGACTTCTGATGAATCACACAAAGAAAATGGTGTAAATAGGCTTGAAATAGTCATTTGGGACTCATAATAGTATAATGAGAAGCTTTTGTTACTTGTATCTCATTCCCTAGAAAAGATCCCAAATGAAGATCTGAAACTGGTCTACTGGCCGAAAATGGGGAAAACGGACTTCTGATGAATCACACAAAGAAAATGGAGTAAATAGGCTTGAAATAGTCATCTGCGACTCATAATAGTATAATAAGAAGCCTCTATTACTTGTATCTCATTCCCTAGAAGAGATCTCAAATGAAGATCCGAAACTGGTTTACTAGCCGAAAATGGGGAAAACGGACTTCTAATGAATCACACAAAGAAAATGGAGAAAATAGACTTGAAATAGTCATCTGGGACTCATAATAGTATAATGAGAAGCTTTTGTTACTTGTATCTCATTCCCTAGAAAAGATCCCAAATGAAGATTTGAAATTGGTCTACTAGCCGAAAATGGGGAAAATGGACTTCTAATGAATCACACAAAGAAAATGGAGTAAATAGGCTTAAAATAGTCATCAAGGACTCATAATACTACAATGAGAAGCTCTATTACTTGTATCTCATTCCCTATAAGAGATCCCAAATGAAGACCCGAAACTGGTCTAATGGCCGAAAATGGGGAAAACGGACTTCTGATAAATCACACAATGAAAAGGGAATAATAGGCTTGAAATAGTCATCTGGGACTCATAATAGTATAATGAGAAGCCTTTGTTACTTGTATGTCATTCCCTAAAAAAGATCCCAAATGAAGATCCGAAACTGGTCTACTAGCCGAAAATGGGGAAAGCGGACTTCATATAAATCACACAAAGAAAATGGAGTAAATTGGCTTGAAATAGTAATCTGGGACTCTTAATAGTATTATGAGAAGCCTTTGTTACTTTTATCTCATTCCCTAGAAAATATCCCAAATAAAGATCCGAAACTGGTCTACTAAACGAAAATAGGGAAAACGAACTTCTGATGAATCACACAAAGAAAATGGAGTAAATAGGCTTGAAATAGTCATCTGGGACTCTTAATACTACAATGAGAAGCCTCTATTACTTGTATCTCATTCCCTAGAAGAGATCACAAATGAAGATCCGAAAATTGTCTATTGGCCGAAAATAGGGAAAACGGACTTCTGATGAATCCTACAAAGAAAATGGAGTATATAGGCTTGAAATAGTCATATGGAGCTCATAATAGTACTATGAGAAGCCCCTATTACTTGTATCTTATTTCCTAGAAGTGCCCAAATGAAGATCCGAAACTGGTCTACTTGCGGAAAATGTGGAAAACGGACTTCTGATGAATCACACAAAGAAAATGGAGTATATAGGCTTGAAATAGTCATCTCGGACTCATAATAGTACAATGAGAAGGCCCTATTACTTGTATCTTATTCCCTAGAAGAGATCACAAATGAAGATCCGAAACTGGTCTACTAGCGGAAAATGTGGAAAACGGATTTCTGATAAATCACACAAAGAAAAGAGAATAATAGTATTATGAGAAGCCTCTATTACCTGTATATCATTCCCTAGAAGAGATCTCAAATGAAGATTCAAAACTGGCCTACTAGCCGAAAATGGGAAAAACGGACTTTTGATGAATCACACAAAGAAAATAGAGTAAATAGGCTGGAAATAGTGATATGGGACTCATAATACTACAATGAGAATCTCTATTACTTGTATCTCATTCCCTAGAAGAGATCCCAAATGAAGATCCGTCACTGGTCTATTGGCCGAAAATGGGGAAAACGGACTTCTGATAAATCACACAAAGAAAATGGAGTAAATAGGCTTGAAATAGTCATCTGGGACTCATAATAGTATAATGAGAAGCTTTTGTTACTTGTATCTCATTCCCTAGAAAAGATCCCAAATGAAGATCTGAAACTGGTCTACTAGCCGAAAATGGGGAAAACGGACTTCTGATGAATCACACAAAGAAAATGGAGTAAATAGGCTTGAAATAGTCATCTGGGACTCTTAATAATACAATGAGAAGCCTCAATTACTTCTATGTCATTCCCTAGAAGAGATCCCAAATGAAGATCCGTAACTGGCCTATTGGCCGAAAATGGGGAAAACGGACTTCTGATGAATCCCACAAAGAAAATGTAGTAAATAGGATTGAAATAGTCAGCTGAGACTCATAATAGTACAATGAGAAGCCTCTATTACTTGTATGAAGAGATCCCAAATGAAGATCCGAAACTGGCCTACTAGCCGAAAATGGGGAAAACGGACTTCTGATGAATCACACAAAGAAAATGGAGTAAATAGGCTTGAAATAGTCATCTGAGACTCATAATACTGCATTGAGAAGCCTCTATTACCTGTATATCATTACCTAGAAGTGATCTCAAATGAAGATCCAAAACTGGTCTACTAGCCGAAAATGGTGAAAACTGACTTTTGATGAATCACACAACGAAAATGGAGTAAATAGGCTTGAAATCGTCATATGGGACTCATAATACTACAATGCGAATCTCTATTACTTGTATCTCATTCCCTAGAATTTTAGAATATTTGCGGAATGATTGAGTGAAATGATGAAGAACAAGTGAAGAACAAGAGAGAATGAGAGAATAGAGTTAAGGAGAGTATATTTCCTTAAGTTATTGGTTACAATTGATAGATATGATCCATTTATAGGCCTAAGAATCTCCTAAGCTAACGGCTACAAGAGGGAAACAATAAGAATAAACAATTATGTGGATCCCAAGGGTGAGAGTGACAGGTCAAGGTTGACTCCAACGCCCACTTGCTTAAGTTAGACATGTGACCTTATCTTCTTAGCCTTGAAATGCATATGACCGTTAGGCTAGGTGAGAAGGGCGAGCTTATTCTTGCCTTGTAAGTCACTTGTTGTTGATAACCTTCCTTGATTGCCACGGTGAAGAATGTGTACGGACACCCTTCATCCTTCTAGTTTGATACTCCCCCTCAAGCTTTAACCGTGGTGAATGGTTAGAGCTTGGAACCATGAAGGATCACCTCATTAAAAACCTCAATGTAGAGAACCTCATGGGACAAAACTACATTGAGGGAAAAAGAGTGTGATCTCCACGGCTAGGTGAGCTCAAGCTGAGATGTCAACGAGCCCCATCTTGGAGTGGATGAACTCGTTGATACTCTGACTTGTTGCCTTGGTGAAGATATCGGCTAGTTGGTCTGAACTCTTTGTGTAGCATGGCAGGATGACTCCAAGCTGGACTTGCTCCCTGACCTTGTGACAATCAACCTCAATATGCTTGGTTCTTTCATGGAAGACCGAGTTTGATGCAATGTGTATAGCCGCTTGGTTGTCACAGTGCATGGTGATTGGTCTGCTTGTCTCACATCCGAGGTCTTTAAGGAGGTTCCTTAGCCACATTAGCTCGGTTGTTAACCTCCTCATGGCCCGGTACTCAGCTTCAGCACTAGAACATGCAACTACATTTTGCTTCTTGCTCTTCCAAGTAACTAGATTCCCACCAACGAACGTGCAATAGCCAGTAGTTGATCTTCTATCTACACGGTCTCCTGCCCAATCTGCATCGCAATATCCCACAATCTCTGAGCTTCCGTTGCAACCCATCCAAATGCCATGACCGATTGTTCCTTGAACATAGCTGAGAATGCGCTTGACCATGCTCCAGTGATATGAATTTGGGGCTTTCATGTGTTGACTAACCTGATTCACAGCATAACACAAGTCAGGTCTAGTTATGGTAAGATAGATTAGCTTACCCACCATCCTGCGATATTGTGTGATATCTTCAAAGGGTTCATCTTCTAGCTCCTCCTTTCGGTCTACTTTGTAGCTATCTTCAAGAGGAGTTTTAGCTACTTTATCACCAAGGTTTCCTGCTTCACTCAACATATCAAGCATATATTTTCTTTGTGAGAGAAACAAGCCTTCCTTAGATCTACAAACTTCAATACCTAAGAAGTATTTTAGTTCACCTAGATCTTTAATATCAAAAACATTCTTTAGATAGTCTTTAGTAGCAAGAATGTTTACCTTGTCATTCCCAGAGATGATTATATCATCTACATAAATGAGAATGACTACTATACCTTATCGGCTGGTAAGAGTGAACAAGGTGTGATCCGCTTCTGATCTGCTGAATCCCCTATCAAATAGAACTCTACTCAACCGGTGGTACCATGCTCTTGGCGATTGCTTGAGACCATAAATTGCCTTTCTCAGCCTTAGCACTTTGCCATGGGCAACCTTTTTGTCTACACCAGGTGGTGGTATCATGTAGACTTCCTCCTCAAGCTCTCCTTGCAGGAATGCATTCTTCACATCCATTTGCCAAAGATCCCATTCCAGGTTCACGGCAAGTGAGATGACTACTCTAACCGTGTGAAGCTTAGCCACTGGTGCAAAGGTGTCTCCATAGTCTTCTCCATAGGTCTGAGTGAATCCTCTTGCTACTAGCCGAGCCTTATACCTCTCTATTTTGCCATTGCTCTTGTATTTAATAGTGAAGACCCATCTTGAGCTCACTGTTTTCTTTCCTTTAGGCAATGTAGCCTCATCCCAAGTGTGATTCTTCTCCATAGCCCCCCTTTCTTCACTGATTGCATCGCGCCATACCTTATACTCTATTGCTTCTTCATAGGTTTTGGGTATCTGACCTTGCTCCAGTGCAACTAAGAAGGCTTGATGCTCCTTTGGAAACTGAGCAAAAGAGCAAGCCGCTTGAGTAGGATGGGCTACAGCATTGCCATTGTAGTAGACCCTTGTGTTAACCCAATTGGATGGATCCTGCCTTTCCCTTGTGCTTCTCCTTAGTGCTGCTGGAGCAGGGGCTGGGACTTGTTCTGCTTGTTGTAAGCTTTGCAACCGCGGACTTCTTCTTAGAGGAGCTGGTGCTTGATGAGTTACTGACCGTGTGGGTGCTACTGCTTGCTCCGGAGGTTGATCATGTGCATTGTCTTGGGTCTCATCCGTGTCTGTGTGCTCAGCTGGTGGGTCACTAGTTTCACCATTCTCCCCCTCATGATCAACCGTAGGGGTTCCAGTATTTGTAGTGACACCGAGATGATCTAGGAGTAGCCGGAGGTTAGTAGCTCTATCTGATGTGGACTTGGAGATGTCTTGCAAGTCTTCCCATGACTGTTTGGCATAGAAACTTTCTGATTCGAAAAACTTCACATCTCTAGAGATTATAACCCGTCGTGTAGTGGGATTGTAGCATTTGTACCCCTTTTGAGTAGTAGAGTAGCCCACAAACATACACCTAGTACTCTTGGCATCAAGCTTTGTTCTAAGATCTCCTGGAATTAAGGCAAAACAAACACACCCAAACACTCGTAAGTGATCAAGAGAGGGTTTAGTTGAGTTGAGTACCTCATATGGTGATGAGTCATTGAGAACTTTGGTTGGTATTCGGTTGATCAAGTAGCAAGCCGTAAGTACAGCATCTCCCCAAAACCGTTTTGGTACATTGCTTTGAAACATCATAGATCTGGCGACCTCCATTAAGTGTCTATTCTTCCTTTCAGCTACACCATTTTGTTGGGGCGTGTAAGGGCAGCTTGTTTGGTGAATGATGCCTTGTGAGGTAAGGTATTCTTTGAATAAGTTACTGGTGTATTCTCCTCCATTATCTGATCTGAAAATCTTAATCTTGGCATTAAAATGGTTAGTTATGTGAGTTTGAAAATTCCTAAATGCCTCAAAGACTCTATCTTTTGATGGAAGGAGAGTTAACCAAGTATACTTAGATTTTTCATCTATGAAGGTAACAAAATACTTGTTTTGATCTCTAGACTCACATGGAGATGTCCAAACATCAGAATGAACTAAATCAAAGCATCTTTCATAAATAGTAGAAGACTTAGGAAAAAGAGTTCTACAATGTTTTCCTAAGATACAAGCCTCACAATCATCATTCTTAAACACTACTTTAGGTAATAGAAGACTCAATGCACGAGCATGAGGGTGTCCTAATCTAGCATGCCAAATCGCATTATTAGCACAAGCTACAACATTATTAGAAGAAGCAAAGGTAGGATCTAAAAGCTTAGTGTCTTCAAGAACATAGAGATCATCTTTGGTAGTCCCTTTCCCAAGCGTTTTGCTGGTCTTAATATCCTGAAAACACACTTCATTAGGTCCAAAGATAGCAATACAGTTTAAATCAGTTGTAGCTTTCTTTACTGATAATAAGTTAGATGTAAAGGTAGGCATATAAAATGCTTTAGAAGATCTCTCAAAGAGCTTAAGTTCTCCTATTCCCTTAATTGGCACCTTTTCCCCATTAGCAATCTCAACATTCCCTATAGTTGGTTTTATGTTGCTTATTAAGCTTAAATCACTAATCATGTGATGAGAAGCTCCTGAATCAACTATTAATGGCTTATTCTTAAGTGTATGTGAAGAACTATAAGAATTTCCCATATTTTGAATCACATGAAAAGAGGTACCAAGAGTGTTACCAGACTCCTTAAACGCCTTGATCAAGGCATCTAAGTCCGATTTTGTCGCCAATTGGGATGAGTTGGCTGCTCCTTCTCCTCCAGGGATCGTCTTAGAGCTTTCGCCTTTGTGAGCAGCTTCTTCTGAAGCACACCTAGCCTTTCCCTCCTTCAATTTTGGTTTAAGGTATGGATGGAGACTCCAGCAGATTTCTTTGGTGTGCCCCTTTCTCTTGCAATGATCACAAAACGAGTTTCTCTTCTCATCAAACTTGTAGGCTCCTTTGTTGGCTGAAATCAGTTCTCCTTTTCCTCCAAATAAGCCGAGTGATCCTTGCTCCTTTTGGACTTGAGAACAGACTTCTTCAAGCGTTGGTAGCCTTTCTGCTCTGAGAAGGTGTTTGATGAGATCATTGTAGGTTGAGCTGAGAGTCAAAAGCAGTCCAAAGACCTTGTCTTGCTCCCTTCTTTCATTCAAGACTTGTGGATCCACGGTACTTGGCCTTAGCATTTCCAGCTCAGCCCATAGTGCTCTGAATTTTCCAAAGTGCTTGGTGAACTCCATATCTTCTTTGCCTTAGATCGTTGATAGCCTTTTTGACTTCAAACACACGGCTTAGATTAGAGACATTGCCGAATACTTGCTTCAAAGTCCCCCACAGCTCCTTGGCAGTTTCACAGTAGGAGTATGCCTCCAAGATCTCGTTGCTTAGGGAGCTTTGTAACAAAGCAAGGACGGTCTGGTCTTCCCTGTACCATTGGGTCTCTTCGGCTGGGACAATGGCTGGTCCCGCGGCTGGTGGTGCTGCTATGGGAGCGTCACTTGAAACATGACTCCAGAGACCTCTTCCACACAAGGCGGCTCTTGTGGTTCTTGACCACAGTAGATAGTTCACTCCTTTAAGTGTAACTGGTAAAGCCAATGGCTTATTGTTCTCCATGGCCATGAAATTGATTCTATGGACCTATGGGCAAAGGTATGGACCGTTGGTCAATAGTTTTGGGAAAGAGATTTGAGGGAAGAGAAGAGTAAGCGAATGAGAGTATGGTGGATTGAGAATGTGTTTAGGTGGTTTAGAGAGTTTTAGGAGTGATTTAAGAGTATAAAGAGGGTGATTAGTGGCTATGGACCGTTGGGTAAAGTTTCTGAGAATTTTCGGGAGTTGAGAGAGAGAGGTGGCGAATAAAGAAGAAGTAAAATGAGAGAGGATGAGAATCAGAGTTTGTGATCCAAAGATCTACATAACTCGCTCTGATACCATGTTAGAATATTTGCGGAATGATTGAGTGAAATGATGAAGAACAAGTGAAGAACAAGAGAGAATGAGAGAATAGAGTTAAGGAGAGTATATTGTTGGAATTGTTTGCGGAAGTTTAGAGTAAAGAAGAGAAATGAGTGAAAACATGAAGAACAAGAGAAAGAGTTAAGGATGATTATTATTCCTTAAGTTAACCATTACAAACAACATCAAATGTGTATTTATAGACCATACAAATCATTCCTAACGGCTAAGGGTGATAACGACACAAACAATAAACAAAGAGGATGTGGTCCTCATAGTGAAAGCGACCCTTCATAACGCTCACAAGCTTAACCAAAACATGTGACCTTATCTCCTTTGATTCCTTAAGCTTGTGACCGTTGCTCCAGATGACTAAGGTTAATAATATGACCGTTGCTTCCTTCCTTGATCATCACTCTTGCTTCCTTTGTGTGATCCTCTTCCTTAAGCCTCACGGTTGTGACTTGTACGGACACTTCTCTAACTTGGTTATTTTGACACTCCCCCTCAAGCTTTAGCCATGGTGAATGCTAAAGCTTGGAACCATGACTAACCACCTCATTAAAAACCTCAATGTAGAAAACCACGTGGGACAAAACTCCACTGAGGGAAAAAGAGTGTGATTGCCATGGTTAGGATAGATCAAGCCGAGATGTCAACGAGTCCCATCTTAGAGTGAATGAACTCGCTTGTCTTCTGATTGACCGCCTTAGTGAAGATGTCAGCTAACTGATCTGAACTCCTTGTATAGCACGGTAGAATGACTCCAAGTTGTACTTGCTCCCTGACTTTATGACAATCCACCTCTATATGCTTGGTCCTTTCATGGAAGACCGAGTTGGATGCAATGTGCATAGCCGCTTGATTATCACAATGCATTGTGATAGGTGTGCTTGTCTCACATCCGAGGTCTTTGAGGAGGTTTCTTAGCCACATCAGCTCGGTTGTTAGTCTCCTCATGGCCCGGTATTCAGCTTCAGCACTAGAGCATGCCACCACGTTTTGCTTCTTGCTCTTCCAAGTGACTAGATTCCCTCCAATGAATGTGCAATAGCCAGTAGTGGATCTTCTGTCTACACGGTCTCCTGTCCAATCTGCATCACAGTATCCTACTAGCTCTGAGCTTCCATTGCACCCCATCCAAATGCCATGACCAATCGTTCCTTGAATATAACTGAGAATGCGCTTGACCATGCTCCAATGATACATCTTTGGAGCTTTCATGTATTGGCTAACCTGATTCACAGCAAAGCACAAGTCAGGTCTGGTTATTGTAAGATAGATTAGCTTACCAACCATCCTGCGATATTGTGTGACATCTTCAAAGGGTTCATCCTCTAGCTCCCCCTTTCGGTCCACTTTGTAGCTATCTTCAAGAGGGGTTTTAGCTACTTTATCTCCAAGGTTTCCTGTTTCACTCAACATATCAAGCATATATTTTCTTTGTGAGAGAAACAAGCCTTCTTTAGATCTACACACTTCGATACCTAAGAAGTATTTTAGTTCACCTAGATCTTTAATATCAAAAACAGTTTTTAAATAGTCTTTAGTAGCTTGAATGTTTACCTTGTCATTCCCAGAGATGATTATATCATCTACATAGATGAGAATGACTACTATACCTTCTCGGCTGGTGAGAGTGAATAAGGTGTGATCCGCTTCTGATCTGTTGAATCCCCTATCGAATAGAACTCTACTCAACCGGTGGTACCAAGCTCTTGGCGATTGCTTGAGACCATAAATCGCCTTTCTCAGCCTTAGTACTTTGCCATGGGCAACCTCTTTGTCTACACCAGGTGGTGGTGTCATGTAGACTTCCTCCTTGTTAATCAAGAAGGTATTTACTAGTAACTAATTAATAGTTACATAGTAAAATACAGTTACTTGAGTAATAAGGAAGTTAGTTTGTATTAGAAAGAAGAGGGAAAAAGAGGATAAAAGGCTAAAGGGATAAGGTGGCAGTACACTTTGTCTTATAGCGCTGTACCTTCACCCTTATCCTCTTGTTACCGTTATGAGCTGTAAAGGGGTGAGTCATACACGGTTTGTATAAGGCTGAATGAGGACGCAATAGTGGCTTTGTGTGTAACCCTTTCAGACCTAGAATGTGTTCTATATAAACTGTGTATCCCCCTTCATTGTAGATCACTTTTCTTCATCTAATACATTTTCACATTTTCCTATCATGAGAGTCGAATCCTTATCCTACAATCTTCTATAATTTACATGGTATCAGAGCGGTTTTGTGATTCTTGAGTCTTAAATCTTGGTTTTCTTGTTCGATTCTTGTGTTTGAGAGAAGTTCTTGTGAGTTAATCCGTGGCAAAAGCTATTCTGGGTTGAAACTGGGTCTTATGAGTTAAGCTGAAGCATCAAACCGAGCTAAGAAGGTGAAGCAAGTCAGATCTGGAAAAGTAAAGGTTTGAGCTTTATCTCTCTCTCTGGTTGAAAGGTCTAGTCTAGAGGAATCAGTTTAAGGCAAAGGTTGTGGATAGATTAGTGTTGCGGTTTGGCTTGTGGTTTGAGTAAGGAAGGTTCGAAAAGTTGGATCTTTGGTCTTGGAAAGTGTTAGTTTTGGTGTTCAATAAGCGAAATACTTAAGCTTTGGTGATGGCTGCTCTTCAACAAGCTCCTATGCCTGTTACGGTGTATGATGGCAAGATGAATGACACCTTCAAAGACTTGAGATTTGCGGTAACTCTAAATGGGAACAACTTTCTGTTGTGGAAGCGAACAACTCTGAATGTGTTAGGAGGAAGGAAGCTCACAAAACACATTGAGTTCACCTATGAAGAGCTAAAGGCAATTGATAGAGGTCTGGATGAAGATACTTGGAAGCAGTATGATCTGAATGTGCTGACTGCTCTACACTGCTCACTAGAGGCGTCAATTCTAGAAGGCTATTCGTACTGTGAGACTGCTAAGGAGCTGTGGGATACTCTTACAAGTGTCTTCGGCAATGAGTCTAACTTGACTCGGGTCTATGGTATCAAGAAAGCTCTCGGAAATCTGAGCCAAGAAGAGAGTGACTTCAACACCCATTTCGGAAGGTATAGATCGTTGGTTGCTGAGTTGGATATGTTGAGACCCTTTACCACTGATGCTAAGACACTCAAGGAGAGAAGAGAGCAAGATCGTGTGTTTGGGTTGCTTCTGTCTCTGAATCAAGGCTATACTGATGTAATCCAGCACATCTTGAGAGAAGACAAGATTCCTACCCTAGAGCAAGTTTGTGCTAAGATACAAAAGGAGTATGGCAATCAGGAGCTGTTTGGCAACAAGAATGCAAGTCTACCTACGGCAAACAAGGTGGGAGTGGCAAAACATGGAGACAAGAAGACATGGGTTTGTGAGCATTGTGAGAAAAAGGGTCATCTCAAAGACAAATGCTGGATCCTACACCCTCATTTAAAGCCAGATAAGTTCAAGAAGGACAAGATGAAGGCGAATGTGGCAGAAGCAAGTGAAGGCTCCGAAAATGCTGAAAGAGCTATGGTGCAGTTCGGTCATCATGAGAAGGCTTTACAAGCTATACAAGACAAGAGCTCAGCTTCCACCTCTCAGGAGACCATTGTGATGAACAAAGCTGATCTAGAGAGCCTCCTTCAATCCATTGCATCTAAGTTACATCCAGGCGGTATATCTCTCTTATCTTCTAACTCTAGTGATTTAAACTCATTAGTATTAGACTCAGGAGCTTCTCACCATATGATTAGTAATCCTAAGTTGTTAGAGAACATTAAACCGGCTTTAGGGAATGTTAAGGTTGCAAATGGTCATAATGTGCCAATAGAAGGTATAGGTTATATTAATGTGTTTAACAAGAAGCTAAGTGCCTTTTATATGCCTAAGTTCACCTCTAATCTCCTTTCTGTAAAGAAAACTACTAAGGACTTAAACTGTTTAGCTATTTTTAGTCCTAATGATGTTAAGTTGCAGGATATTGAGAGTGGAAAAGTGTTTGGGCAAGGCAGCACCAAGGATGACTTATATGTGTTCCAAGACATCTCTTTAAATTCTGTTTCTAAGAATAATGTTTCTTCTATCTTTGCAAACTCTGTTAAGACATCTGTTGTTTTATGGCATGAAAGACTTGGTCACCCTCATTCTAGAGCCTTAAGTTTACTAATGCCTGGTTTTTCTTATGATTGTGCAAATTGTGAAGCATGCATATTAGGCAAACATTGCAAAGCTGTTTTTCCTAAGTCTAGTGCGATTTATGAAAAATGTTTTGATCTTGTGCATTCTGATGTGTGGTCTTCACCTTGTGCATCTAGAGATAACCATAAGTATTTTGTCACATTTATAGATGAGAAATCTAAGTATACTTGGGTAACCTTGATGCCTTCTAAGGATAGAGTTTATGATGCATTTATAAACTTTCAAAACTATGTGACTAACTACTTTGATGCAAAGATTAAGATTTTAAGAACAGATAATGGAGGTGAATATACAAGCAACAAGCTCAAAGAACACTTAGAGAAATGTGGAATTCTTCATCAAACCAGCTGCCCATATAACCCCCAACAAAATGGTGTTGCTGAGAGAAAGAATAGGCACCTAATGGAGGTGGCAAGGGCTATGCTATTTCAAAAACACATGCCTAAGAGGTTTTGGGGCGATGCAGTAATGACAGCTTGCTATCTCATCAACCGAACACCAACTCGTATCCTTGATGATAAATCTCCTTTCCAAATCCTAAATAACTCAAATCCTAGTATTGACCATTTGAGGGTGTTTGGTAGTCTGTGTTTTGTGTTTGTTCCAGGTGACTTAAGGAACAAGCTGGAGCCTAAGAGTAACAAGTGCGTATTCATTGGATACTCAACAACTCAGAAGGGCTACAAGTGCTTCGATCCAGTCACCAACCGGTACTATGTGTCAAGGGATGTCAAGTTTTTGGAAGACAAAGCCTACTTTGGGGAAAAGAGTTGGGAGAGTGTGAAGGACCTACCTAACTCAACCGCTGATAGAGCTTCAAGCCTCCGACGAATTCTGGAGCACTTAGGGAATGCAAGCTCCCCTCAGGCAGAAAAGGAAGCTCCATCATTTCCAAATGAGGATGTGCATGAAGTTAGAGAGGATGAGAACAATGCATCTCAGGATCTTTTGGATGATCACCAAGAAAGTGATAGAGGAGAGAAGTCTAGTGAAGAAGTGGCAGAGACGGGTCAGTCTAGTGAAGAAGTGGCAGAGGAGACGGGTCAGTCTAGTGAAGGAGAGGTCATTGAATCGGGTCAGTCTAGTGAAGGAGAGTTCATTGAATCTTCAAGCGATGACGATACCTATCAAGCTCCACAAGTTACACCAGATCCAGTCTACACTCGGGAGAATCAAAGAAAGAGTACAAGAGAGAAGAAATCCCCCTCAAAGTGGAAGAATACGAGAGTTTACTACAACTGCCAAGCTGTAGCTCATCCAATTCAAGCTACTTGTTCGATTGACCTTCTTCCGGAGGAGCATAAAGCTTTTATCAGCAAGCTGGATGTAGAACTCATCCCACAAAGCTATGAGGAAGCCAAGGAAAGTAAGGAATGGACTAATGCTGTTGATGATGAGGTTCAAGCTATGGTGAGGAATCAAACTTGGGTTGAAGAAGAACTACCAAAAGGAAAGAAGTGTGTTAGCTCAAAGTGGGTATTCACCATTAAGTACAAGAGTGATGGTGAAATCGAGAGATATAAGGCAAGGCTGGTTGCAAGAGGGTTTACCCAAACTTATGGGGATGACTATAGGGAAACATTTGCTCCAGTAGCTAAGCAACATACAGTGAAAGTGGTTCTCTCTTTAGCAGTTAATTTGGATTGGGAGTTGTGGCAAATGGATGTCAAGAATGCTTTCCTTCAGGGGGAGTTAGAAGAAGAAGTCTACATGTCACCTCCTCCGGGTTTAGAAGACATAGTGGCTCCGGGAAAGGTCTTAAGGCTTCGGAAAGCAATCTATGGGCTTAAACAATCTCCAAGAGCTTGGTATCACAAGTTAAGCTCTACACTACTGGCTAATGGCTTCAAGAGGTCACACTCTGATCACACTCTATTTACTAAGCAAGATATTCATGGCATAGTAGTAGTGTTGGTCTATGTGGATGATTTGATTATTTCAGGGAGTAACAAAGAGGGTATTCAAGCCATTAAGTCCTCTTTGCACTCAGCCTTTGATATTAAAGATTTGGGTGTTTTGAAGTATTTCTTAGGGATTGAAGTGTGTAGATCCAAGGAGGGACTATTTCTCTCACAAAGGAAATATGCACTTGATCTTCTAAAGCTTACAGGAAAACTTGGAGCTAAACCGGTGGGACACACCACTAGAGCAAGGATACAAGGTCAATCGAAAGGGGGAGAAGGATGATACTCCATATCATTGCCCGGAACAGTACCGAAGACTCGTGGGTAAGCTCATATACTTAACATATACTCGGCCTGATCTTTCTTTTGCTGTGAATCAGGTGGCTCAACACATGCAAGTACCTACGGTATACCATTGGAGCCTGGTGGAAAGGATTCTGAGATATATCAAAGGGAGTCCTGGCAAAGGCATTTGGATGGGAAGAAATTCAAGCACGGAAATAGTGGGATACTGTGATGCAGATTACAATGGAGATCGCAACACAAGGCAGTCTACAACCGGCTTTTGCACCTTCATTGGTGGAAATCTTGTGACTTGGAAGACAAAGAAGCAGAAGGTGGTGTCTTGTTCCAGTGCTGAAGCAGAGTATAGGGCGATGAAGAAGCTCACAAACGAGCTAACTTGGCTAAAGGCTCTACTTAAGGACTTCGGGATAGAGCAGAAGACGCCAATCACCTTCCATTGCGACAACCAAGCTGCCATCCATATAGCCACTAATCCAGTGTTTCACGAGAGGACCAAGCACATAGAGACGGATTGCCACAAGACAAGAGAGAAGATCGAAGATGGTACAATTCTCCCTTGTTTTACTAAGAGTTCGGACCAATTGGCCGACATTTTTACCAAGGCAGCAAGTAACCAAGTTTGCCAATTTATCCATGGTAAGCTTGGTCTTGTAGACCTAACACATCCTTGAGAGAGACTCTCCAACTTGTAGGGATAATACTCTTTTTCCCTAAGCTTGGTTTTGTCCCACGTGGTTTTCCAAGCTTAGGTTTTTAATGAGGTTATCCTTGCAAGTGCCAAGTTTATACACAATCAGTATTGTAGTATAAACTTGAGGGGGAGTGTTAATCAAGAAGGTATTTACTAGTAACTAATTAATAGTTACATAGTAAAATACAGTTACTTGAGTAATAAGGAAGTTAGTTTGTATTAGAAAGAAGAGGGAAAAAGAGGATAAAAGGCTAAAGGGATAAGGTGGCAGTACACTTTGTCTTATAGCGCTGTACCTTCACCCTTATCCTCTTGTTACCGTTATGAGCTGTAAAGGGGTGAGTCATACACGGTTTGTATAAGGCTGAATGAGGACGCAATAGTGGCTTTGTGTGTAACCCTTTCAGACCTAGAATGTGTTCTATATAAACTGTGTATCCCCCTTCATTGTAGATCACTTTTCTTCATCTAATACATTTTCACATTTTCCTATCATGAGAGTCGAATCCTTATCCTACAATCTTCTATAATTTACACTCCTCAAGCTCTCCTTGTAGAAATGCATTCTTCACATCCATTTGCCAAAGATCCCATTCCAGATTCACGGCAAGTGAGATGACAACTCTAACTGTGTGGAGCTTCGCCACTGGTGCAAAGGTGTCTCCATAGTCTTCTCCATAGGTTTGAGTGAATCCTCTTGCTACTAGCCGAGCCTTATACCTTTCTATTTCCCCGTTGCTTTTGTATTTGATAGTGAAGACCCATCTTGAGCTCACGGTTTTCTTCCCTTTAGGCAATGTAGCCTCATCCCAAGTGTGATTCTTCTCCATAGCACCCCTTTCCTCACTGATTGCATTCCGCCATACCTCATACTCTACTGCTTCTTCGTAAGATCTAGGTACCTGACCTTGCTCCAATGCTACTAGGAAGGCTTGGTGCTCCTTTGGAAACTGAGCGAAAGAGCAAGTTACTTGAGTAGGATGAGCTACTGCATTGCCGTTGTAGTACACTCTGGTGTTAACCCAATTTGATGGATCCTGCCTTTCCCTAGTGCTTCTCCTTAGGGCTGCTGGAGCAGGAGCTGGAGCCGGAGCTTGTTCTGCTTGTTGTTGTAGGCGCTCTAAGCGTTGACTCCTTCTTAGAGGTACAACGTGAGGAGAGGAGCTAGGGTGTTCCGGAGACCGAACCGGTGTGGGGCTTTCCAAGTTTGCTTCTCCTTGATCATGAGCATTATCTTGGGTCTCCAAGTTTGCTTGTTCCTCATTTCCCCCCTCAGGATCAACAGCAGGAGCACTAGTAGGTGTTGTTACCCCAAGGTGGTCTAGGATGAGCCGTAAGCTAGCTGCCCTATCAGAGGTAGAGGTAGATAGCCCTTGTAGGTCCTCCCACGGTTGTTTGGCATAGAAGCTTTCTGACTCTAAGAATTTGACATCACGAGAGACTATGACCCGGCGTGTATCATGGTTGTAGCATTTGTACCCCTTTTGGGTAGTAGAGTAGCCAATGAACATACACCTCATGCTTTTAGCTTCCAGCTTTGTTCTATGATCCCCTGGAATAAAGGCAAAACACACACAACCAAACACTTGTAAGTGATCAAGAGAGGGTTTAGTTGAGTTGAGTACCTCATAGGGTGAGGAGTCACGGAGAACTTTGGTAGGAATTCGGTTGATCAAGTAGCAAGCTGTAAGGACAGCATCGCCCCAAAACCGCTTTGGTACATTATGTTGAAACATCATGGATCTCGCCACCTCCATTAGATGTCTGTTTTTCCTCTCAGCTACACCATTCTGTTGAGGCGTGTAGGGGCAGCTAGTTTGATGAATGATTCCATGTGAAGTGAGATGTTCTCTGAAAACATTGCTTGTGTATTCGCCTCCATTATCTGATCTAAAGATCTTAATCTTGGCATTAAAATGGTTAGTGATATGATTTTGAAAATTTTTAAATGCCTCAAAGACTCTATCCTTGGATGGAAGGAGAGTTACCCAAGTATACTTAGATTTTTCATCTATAAAGGTGACAAAATATTTGTTTTGATCTCTAGATTCACATGGTGATGACCAAACATCTGAATGCACTAAATCAAAACATTTTTCATAGATAGTAGATGACTTGGGGAACACAGTCCTACAATGTTTTCCTAAGATACAAGCCTCACATTCATCATTTTTAAAACTAACTTTAGGTAATAAAAGACTCAATGCACGAGCATGAGGATGACCTAACCTAGCATGCCAAATTGCATTATTAGCAGAAGCTACAACATTATTAGAAGATAAAAACTTAGTGTCTTCAAGAACATAGAGATCATCCTTAGTAGTCCCTTTTCCAAGCATTCTGTTGGTTTTAATATCCTGAAAACACACATCATTAGGTCCAAAGATAGCAATACAATCTAAATCAGTTGTAGCTTTCTTAACAGATAACAAATTAGAGGTAAAGGTTGGCATATAAAACGCTTTAGATGATCTATCAAAGAGTTTTAAATCTCCTATGCCTTTAATAGGCACCTTTTCTCCATTAGAAATCTCAACATTTCCTATTGTTGGCTTTAGGTTACTAATCAGATTTAAGTCACTAATCATATGATGTGAAGCGCCTGAATCTACAATCAATGGTTTAGTCCTAAGAGTATATGAAGAACTATAAGAGTTACCATAGTGCTTCATTACATGAAAGGAGGTACCAAGAGTGTTACCAGATTCCTTAAGCGCTTTGATCAGTGCATCTAGGTCTGATTTTGTCACGAATTGAGAGGAGTTAGCTGCTCCTTCTTCTCCAGCGGTTGTCTTAGATGATTCGCCCTTATGAGTGGTGTTCTCGGCGGCATAGCTAGCCTTCCCTTCCTTCCACTTGCTAGGCTTGAGATGTGGGTGAAGGATCCAGCACTTGTCTTTAACATGCCCCTTTTTCTTGCAATGCTCGCAGAATGAGCTCCTCCTTTCTTCAAACTGGTAAGCGCCCTTGTTGGCTGAGACGAGTTCCCCCTTTCCTCTAAATAAGCCGAGTGATCCTTGCTCCTTTTGGATTTGAGAACACACTTCTTCAAGGGTTGGCAACCGTTCTGCTCTAAGGAGGTGCTTGATGAGGTCATTGTAAGTTGAGCTGAGGGTCATGAGCAGGCCAAAGACTTTGTCTTGCTCTCTTCTGTCGTTCAGGACTTGAGGGTCAACTGTGCTTGGCCTTAGCATCTCCAGTTCTGCCCATAGTGCTCTGAATCTTCCAAAATGCTTAGTAAACTCCATATCTTCTTGCCTTAGCTCATTGATAGCCTTCTTGACTTCAAATACACGGCTGAGATTGGAGATGTTGCCGAATACTTGCTTCAGAGTCCCCCATAGCTCTTTGGCGGTTTCACAGTATGAGTAAGCCTCCAAGATTTCATGGCTAAGGGAGCTTTGTAGAAGAGCAAGAACGGTCTGATCTTCCTTGTACCATTGGGTCTCTTCGGCTGGGACAATGACGGCTCCGGCGGCTGGTGGTGCTGCTCTAGGAGCATCGCTTGACACATGACTCCAAAGACCTCTTCCACACAAGGCGGTTCTTGTGGTTCTTGACCACAGCAAGTAGTTCACCCCTTTGAGGGTCACTGGTAAAGCCAATGGCTTGTTGTTCTCCAAGGCCATGTTTAAGATACTATGGACCGTTGGGCAAAGCAAGGAACCGTTGGGTAAACGGTTTTGAATGGTAAATTAGAGGTGATTAGAAGGTGAGCGAATGAGAGTATGGTGGAATGAGAGTGGTTGGGGCGGTTTAGAGAGTGTTTAGGGGTGATTTAAAGCAAAGAAGAGTGATTGAGAGCTATGGACCGTTGGGTAAAGATTAAGGATTTTCTGGAGTTTTGAAGGAGTGAAAAACCGAGAGATGAAATCAAGAGGAGAGTAATGAGAATCAAAAGGTTGTAGTCCAAAGATCTACAAACCGCTCTGATACCATGTTGGAATTGTTTGCGGAAGTTTAGAGTAAAGAAGAGAAATGAGTGAAAACATGAAGAACAAGAGAAAGAGTTAAGGATGATTATTATTCCTTAAGTTAACCATTACAAACAACATCAAATGTGTATTTATAGACCATACAAATCATTCCTAACGGCTAAGGGTGATAACGACACAAACAATAAACAAAGAGGATGTGGTCCTCATAGTGAAAGCGACCCTTCATAACGCTCACAAGCTTAACCAAAACATGTCACCTTATCTCCTTTGATTCCTTAAGCTTGTGACCGTTGCTCCAGATGACTAAGGTCAATAATATGACCGTTGCTTCCTTCCTTGATCATCACTCTTGCTTCCTTTGTGTGATCCTCTTCCTTAAGCCTCACGGTTGTGACTTGTACGGACACTTCTCTAACTTGGTTATTTTGACATATATTTCCTTAAGTTATTGGTTACAATTGATAGATATGATCCATTTATAGGCCTAAGAATCTCCTAAGCTAACGGCTACAAGAGGGAAACAATAAGAATAAACAATTATGTGGATCCCAAGGGTGAGAGTGAGAGGTCAAGGTTGACTCCAACACCCACTTGCTTAAGTTAGACATGTGACCTGTTAATCAAGAAGGTATTTACTAGTAACTAATTAATAGTTACATAGTAAAATACAGTTACTTGAGTAATAAGGAAGTTAGTTTGTATTAGAAAGAAGAGGGAAAAAGAGGATAAAAGACTAAAGGGATAAGGTGGCAGTACACTTTGTCTTATAGCGCTGTACCTTCACCCTTATCCTCTTGTTACCGTTATGAGCTGTAAAGGGGTGAGTCATACACGGTTTGTATAAGGCTGAATGAGGACGCAATAGTGGCTTTGTGTGTAACCCTTTCAGACCTAGAATGTGTTCTATATAAACTGTGTATCCCCCTTCATTGTAGATAACTTTTCTTCATCTAATACATTTTCACATTTTCCTATCATGAGAGTCGAATCCTTATCCTACAATCTTCTATAATTTACATGGTATCAGAGCGGTTTTGTGATTCTTGAGTCTTAAATCTTGGTTTTCTTGTTCGATTCTTGTGTTTGAGAGAAGTTCTTGTGAGTTAATCCGTGGCAAAAGCTATTCTGGGTTGAAACTGGGTCTTATGAGTTAAGCTGAAGCATCAAACCGAGCTAAGAAGGTGAAGCAAGTCAGATCTGGAAAAGTAAAGGTTTGAGCTTTATCTCTCTCTCTGGTTGAAAGGTCTAGTCTAGAGGAATCAGTTTAAGGCAAAGGTTGTGGATAGATTAGTGTTGCGGTTTGGCTTGTGGTTTGAGTAAGGAAGGTTCGAAAAGTTGGATCTTTGGTCTTGGAAAGTGTTAGTTTTGGTGTTCAATAAGCGAAATACTTAAGCTTTGGTGATGGCTGCTCTTCAACAAGCTCCTATGCCTGTTACGGTGTATGATGGCAAGATGAATGACACCTTCAAAGACTTGAGATTTGCGGTAACTCTAAATGGGAACAACTTTCTGTTGTGGAAGCGAACAACTCTGAATGTGTTAGGAGGAAGGAAGCTCACAAAACACATTGAGTTCACCTATGAAGAGCTAAAGGCAATTGATAGAGGTCTGGATGAAGATACTTGGAAGCAGTATGATCTGAATGTGCTGACTGCTCTACACTGCTCACTAGAGGCGTCAATTCTAGAAGGCTATTCGTACTGTGAGACTGCTAAGGAGCTGTGGGATACTCTTACAAATGTCTTCGGCAATGAGTCTAACTTGACTCGGGTCTATGGTATCAAGAAAGCTCTCGGAAATCTGAGCCAAGAAGAGAGTGACTTCAACACCCATTTCGGAAGGTATAGATCGTTGGTTGCTGAGTTGGATATGTTGAGACCCTTTACCACTGATGCTAAGACACTCAAGGAGAGAAGAGAGCAAGATCGTGTGTTTGGGTTGCTTCTGTCTCTGAATCAAGGCTATACTGATGTAATCCAGCACATCTTGAGAGAAGACAAGATTCCTACCCTAGAGCAAGTTTGTGCTAAGATACAAAAGGAGTATGGCAATCAGGAGCTGTTTGGCAACAAGAATGCAAGTCTACCTACGGCTAACAAGGTGGGAGTGGCAAAACATGGAGACAAGAAGACATGGGTTTGTGAGCATTGTGAGAAAAAGGGTCATCTCAAAGACAAATGCTGGATCCTACACCCTCATTTAAAGCCAGATAAGTTCAAGAAGGACAAGATGAAGGCGAATGTGGCAGAAGCAAGTGAAGGCTCCGAAAATGCTGAAAGAGCTATGGTGCAGTTCGGTCATCATGAGAAGGCTTTACAAGCTATACAAGACAAGAGCTCAGCTTCCACCTCTCAGGAGACCATTGTGATGAACAAAGCTGATCTAGAGAGCCTCCTTCAATCCATTGCATCTAAGTTACATCCAGGCGGTATATCTCTCTTATCTTCTAACTCTAGTGATTTAAACTCATTAGTATTAGACTCAGGAGCTTCTCACCATATGATTAGTAATCCTAAGTTGTTAGAGAACATTAAACCGGCTTTAGGGAATGTTAAGGTTGCAAATGGTCATAATGTGCCAATAGAAGGTATAGGTTATATTAATGTGTTTAACAAGAAGCTAAGTGCCTTTTATATGCCTAAGTTCACCTCTAATCTCCTTTCTGTAAAGAAAACTACTAAGGACTTAAACTGTTTAGCTATTTTTAGTCCTAATGATGTTAAGTTGCAGGATATTGAGAGTGGAAAAGTGTTTGGGCAAGGCAGCACCAAGGATGACTTATATGTGTTCCAAGACATCTCTTTAAATTCTGTTTCTAAGAATAATGTTTCTTCTATCTTTGCAAACTCTGTTAAGACATCTGTTGTTTTATGGCATGAAAGACTTGGTCACCCTCATTCTAGAGCCTTAAGTTTACTAATGCCTGGTTTTTCTTATGATTGTGCAAATTGTGAAGCATGCATATTAGGCAAACATTGCAAAGCTGTTTTTCCTAAGTCTAGTGCGATTTATGAAAAATGTTTTGATCTTGTGCATTCTGATGTGTGGTCTTCACCTTGTGCATCTAGAGATAACCATAAGTATTTTGTCACATTTATAGATGAGAAATCTAAGTATACTTGGGTAACCTTGATGCCTTCTAAGGATAGAGTTTATGATGCATTTATAAACTTTCAAAACTATGTGACTAACTACTTTGATGCAAAGATTAAGATTTTAAGAACAGATAATGGAGGTGAATATACAAGCAACAAGCTCAAAGAACACTTAGAGAAATGTGGAATTCTTCATCAAACCAGCTGCCCATATAACCCCCAACAAAATGGTGTTGCTGAGAGAAAGAATAGGCACCTAATGGAGGTGGCAAGGGCTATGCTATTTCAAAAACACATGCCTAAGAGGTTTTGGGGCGATGCAGTAATGACAGCTTGCTATCTCATCAACCGAACACCAACTCGTATCCTTGATGATAAATCTCCTTTCCAAATCCTAAATAACTCAAATCCTAGTATTGACCATTTGAGGGTGTTTGGTAGTCTGTGTGTTTTGTGTTTGTTCCAGGTGACTTAAGGAACAAGCTGGAGCCTAAGAGTAACAAGTGCGTATTCATTGGATACTCAACAACTCAGAAGGGCTACAAGTGCTTCGATCCAGTCACCAACCGGTACTATGTGTCAAGGGATGTCAAGTTTTTGGAAGACAAAGCCTACTTTGGGGAAAAGAGTTGGGAGAGTGTGAAGGACCTACCTAACTCAACCGCTGATAGAGCTTCAAGCCTCCGACGAATTCTGGAGCACTTAGGGAATGCAAGCTCCCCTCAGGCAGAAAAGGAAGCTCCATCATTTCCAAATGAGGATGTGCATGAAGTTAGAGAGGATGAGAACAATGCATCTCAGGATCTTTTGGATGATCACCAAGAAAGTGATAGAGGAGAGAAGTCTGGTGAAGAAGTGGCAGAGACGGGTCAGTCTAGTAAAGAAGTGGCAGAGGAGACGGGTCAGTCTAGTGAAGGAGAGGTCATTGAATCGGGTCAGTCTAGTGAAGGAGAGTTCATTGAATCTTCAAGCGATGACGATACCTATCAAGCTCCACAAGTTACACCAGATCCAGTCTACACTCGGGAGAATCAAAGAAAGAGTACAAGAGAGAAGAAATCCCCCTCAAAGTGGAAGAATACGAGAGTTTACTACAACTGCCAAGCTGTAGCTCATCCAATTCAAGCTACTTGTTCGATTGACCTTCTTCCGGAGGAGCATAAAGCTTTTATCAGCAAGCTGGATGTAGAACTCATCCCACAAAGCTATGAGGAAGCCAAGGAAAGTAAGGAATGGACTAATGCTGTTGATGATGAGGTTCAAGCTATGGTGAGGAATCACACTTGGGTTGAAGAAGAACTACCAAAAGGAAAGAAGTGTGTTAGCTCAAAGTGGGTATTCACCATTAAGTACAAGAGTGATGGTGAAATCGAGAGATATAAGGCAAGGCTGGTTGCAAGAGGGTTTACCCAAACTTATGGGGATGACTATAGGGAAACATTTGCTCCAGTAGCTAAGCAACATACCGTGAAAGTGGTTCTCTCTTTAGCAGTTAATTTGGATTGGGAGTTGTGGCAAATGGATGTCAAGAATGCTTTCCTTCAGGGGGATTTAGAAGAAGAAGTCTACATGTCACCTCCTCCGGGTTTAGAAGACATAGTGGCTCCGGGAAAGGTCTTAAGGCTTCGGAAAGCAATCTATGGGCTTAAACAATCTCCAAGAGCTTGGTATCACAAGCTAAGCTCTACACTACTGGCTAATGGCTTCAAGAGGTCACACTCTGATCACACTCTATTTACTAAGCAAGATATTCATGGCATAGTAGTAGTGTTGGTCTATGTGGATGATTTGATTATTTCAGGGAGTAACAAAGAGGGTATTCAAGCCATTAAGTCCTCTTTGCACTCAGCCTTTGATATTAAAGATTTGGGTGTTTTGAAGTATTTCTTAGGGATTGAAGTGTGTAGATCCAAGGAGGGACTTTTTCTCTCACAAAGGAAATATGCACTTGATCTTCTAAAGCTTACAGGAAAACTTGGAGCTAAACCGGTGGACACACCACTAGAGCAAGGATACAAGGTCAATCGAAAGGGGGAGAAGGATGATACTCCATATCATTGCCCGGAACAGTACCGAAGACTCGTGGGTAAGCTCATATACTTAACATATACTCGGCCTGATCTTTCTTTTGCTGTGAATCAGGTGGCTCAACACATGCAAGTACCTACGGTATACCATTGGAGCCTGGTGGAAAGGATTCTGAGATATATCAAAGGGAGTCCTGGCAAAGGCATTTGGATGGGAAGAAATTCAAGCACGGAAATAGTGGGATACTGTGATGCAGATTACAATGGAGATCGCAACACAAGGCAGTCTACAACCGGCTTTTGCACCTTCATTGGTGGAAATCTTGTGACTTGGAAGACAAAGAAGCAGAAGGTGGTGTCTTGTTCCAGTGCTGAAGCAGAGTATAGGGCGATGAAGAAGCTCACAAACGAGCTAACTTGGCTAAAGGCTCTACTTAAGGACTTCGGGATAGAGCAGAAGACGCCAATCACCTTCCATTGCGACAACCAAGCTGCCATCCATATAGCCACTAATCCAGTGTTTCACGAGAGGACCAAGCACATAGAGACGGATTGCCACAAGACAAGAGAGAAGATCGAAGATGGTACAATTCTCCCTTGTTTTACTAAGAGTTCGGACCAATTGGCCGACATTTTTACCAAGGCAGCAAGTAACCAAGTTTGCCAATTTATCCATGGTAAGCTTGGTCTTGTAGACCTAACACATCCTTGAGAGAGACTCTCCAACTTGTAGGGATAATACTCTTTTTCCCTAAGCTTGGTTTTGTCCCACGTGGTTTTCCAAGCTTAGGTTTTTAATGAGGTTATCCTTGCAAGTGCCAAGTTTATACACAATCAGTATTGTAGTATAAACTTGAGGGGGAGTGTTAATCAAGAAGGTATTTACTAGTAACTAATTAATAGTTACATAGTAAAATACAGTTACTTGAGTAATAAGGAAGTTAGTTTGTATTAGAAAGAAGAGGGAAAAAGAGGATAAAAGACTAAAGGGATAAGGTGGCAGTACACTTTGTCTTATAGCGCTGTACCTTCACCCTTATCCTCTTGTTACCGTTATGAGCTGTAAAGGGGTGAGTCATACACGGTTTGTATAAGGCTGAATGAGGACGCAATAGTGGCTTTGTGTGTAACCCTTTCAGACCTAGAATGTGTTCTATATAAACTGTGTATCCCCCTTCATTGTAGATAACTTTTCTTCATCTAATACATTTTCACATTTTCCTATCATGAGAGTCGAATCCTTATCCTACAATCTTCTATAATTTACATGACCTTACCTTCTTAGCCTTGAAATGCATATGACCGTTAGGCTAGGTGAGAAGGGCGAGCTTATTCTTGCCTTGTAAGTCACTTGTTGTTGATAACCTTCCTTGATTGCCACGGTGAAGAATGTGTACGGACACCCTTCATCCTTCTAGTTTGATATAGAAGAGATCCCAAATGAAGATCTGAAACTGGTCTACTGGCCAAAAATGGGGAAAACGGACTTCTGCTAAATTAAACAAAGAAAATGGAGTAAATAGGCTTGAAATATGAGAAGCCTTTATTGCTTGTATCTCATTCCTTTGAAAAGATCCCAAATGAAGATCCGAAACTGGTCTACTAGCCGAAAATGGGGAAAACGGACTTCTAATGAATCACACAAAGAAAATGGAGTAAATAGGCTTGAAATAGTCACCAAGGACTCATAATAATACAATGAGAAGCACTATTACTTGTATCTCATTCCCTAGAAGAGATCCCAAATGAAGACCCGAAACTGGTCTAATGGCCGAAAATGGGGAAAACGGACTTCTAATAAATCACACAATGAAAATAGAATAATAGGCTTGAAATAGTCATCTGGGACTCATAATAGTATAATGAGAAGCCTTTGTTACATGTATCTCATTCCCTAGAAAAGATCCCAAATGAAGATCCGAAACTGGTCTACTAGCCGAAAATGGGGAAAACGGACTTCAGATGAATCACACAAAGAAAATGGAGTAAATAGGCTTAAAATAGTCATCTGGGACTCTTAATACTACAATTAGAAGCCTCTATTACTTGTATCTCATTCCCTAGAAGAGATCCCAAAAGAAGATCCGAAACAGGTCTATTGGCCGAAAATGGGGAAAACGGACTTCTGATGAATCACACCAAGAAAATGGAGTAAATAGGATTGAAATAGTCATCTGGGACTCTTAATACTACATTTAGAAGCCTCTATTACCTGTATATCATTCCCTAAAAGAGATCCCAAATGAAGATCCGAAACTGATCTATTGGCCGAAAAAAGGGAAAACGGACTTCTGATGAATCCTACAAAGAAAATGGAGTATATAGGCTTGAAATAGTCATCTGGGACTCATAATAGTACAATGACAAGCCCATATTACTTGTATTTTATTCCCTAGAAGAGATCACAAATGAAGATCTGAAACTGGTCTACTAGCGGAAAATGTGGAAAACGGACTTCTGATGAATCACACAAATAAGATGGAGTAAATAAGCTTGAAATAGTCATCTGGGACTCATAATAATACAATGAGAAGCCATTATTACTTGTATCTCATTCCCTAGAAGAGATTCCAAATGAAGATCTGTAACTGGCCTACAAGCCGAAAATGGGGAAAACGGACTTCTGATGAATCACACAAAGAAAATAGAGTAAATAGGCTTGAAATAGTCACGGGGACTCATAATACTACATTGAGAAGCCTCTATTACTTGTATCTCATTCCCTAGAAGAGATCCCAAATGAATATCCAAAACTGGCATACTAGCCGAAAATGGGAAAAATGGACTTTTGATGAATAACGCATAGAAAGTGGAGTAAATAGGCTTGAAAGAGTCATATGGGACTCATAATACTACAATGAGAAGCTCTATTACTTGTATCTCATTCCCTAGAAGAGATTCCAAATGAAGATATGAAACTGGTCTACTGGCCGATAATGGGGAAAACGGACTTCTAATGAATCACACAAAGAAAATGGAGTAAATAGGCTTGAAATAGTCATCAAGGACTCATAATACTACAATGAGAAGCACTATTACTTGTATCTCATTCCCTAGAAGATATCCCAAATAAAGACCCGAAACTAGTCTAATGGCCGAAAATAGGGAAAACGGACTTCTGACAAATCACACAATGAAAATAGAATAATAGTCTTGAAATAGTCATCTGGAACTCATAATAGTATAATGAGAAGTCTTTGTTACTTGTATCTCATTCCCTAGAAAAGATCCCAAATGAAGATCCAAAACTGGTCTACCAGCCGAAAATGGGGAAAACGGACTTCAGATGAATCACACAAAGAAAATAGAGTAAATAGGCTAAAAATAGTAATCTGGGACTCTTAATACTACAATGAGAAGCCTCTATTACTTGTATCTCATTCCCTAGAAGAGATCCCAAAAGAAGATCCGAAACTGGTCTAGTGGCCAAAAATGGGGAAAACGGACTTCTGATAAATCACACAAACAAAATGGAGTAAATAGGCTTGAAATAGTAATCTGGGACTCTTAGTAGTATTATGAGAAGCCTTTGTTACTTTTATCTCATTCCATAGAAAAAGATCCCAAATGAAGATCCGAAACTGGTCTACTAGACGAAAATGGGGAAAACGAACTTTTGATGAATCACACAAAGAAAATGGAGTAAATAAGCTTGAAATAGTCATCTGAGATCTTAATACTACAATGAGAAGCATTATTACTTGTGTCTTATTCCCTAGAAGAGGTCCCAAATGAAGATCCGAAACTGGTCTATTGGCCGAAAATGGGGAAAACGGACTTCTGATGAATCCTACAAAGAAAATGGAGTATATAGGCTTGAAATAGTCATCTGGGACTCATAATAGTACAATGACAAGCCCATATTACTTGTATTTTATTCCCTAGACGAGATCCCAAATGAAGATCCGAAACTTGGTCTATTAGCGGAAAATGGAGAAAACGGACTTCTGATGAATCACACAAAGAAAATGGAGTAAATAGGCTTGAAATAGTCATCTGGGACTCATATTAGTACACTGAGAAGCCTCTATTACTTGTATCTCATTCCCTAGAAGAGATCCGAAATGAAGATCCGAAACTGGCCTACAAGCCGAAAATGGGGAAAACGGACTTTTGATAAATCACACAAAGAAAATGGAGTAAATAGGCTTGAAATAGTCACTGGGACTCATAATACTACAATGAGAAGCACTATTACTTGTATCTCATTCCCTAGAAGAGATCCCAAATGAAGATCTGAAACTGGTCTAATGGCCGAAAATGGGGAAAACGGACTTCTGATAAATCACACAAAAAAAATGGAATAATAGGAGTGAAATTGTCATCTGGGACTCATGATAGTATAATGACAAGCCTTTGTTACTTGTATCTCATTCCCTAGAAAAGATCCCAAATGAAGATCCGAAACTGGTCTATTGGCCGAAAATGGGGAAAACGGACTTCTGATGAATCCTACAAAAAAAATGGAGTATATAGGCTTAAATTAATCATCTGGGACTCATAATAGTACAATGAGAAGCCCCTATTACTTGTATCTTATTTCCTAGAAGAGATCCCAAATGAAGATCCGAAACTGGTCTATTAGCGGAAAATGGGGAAAACAGACTTCTGCTGAATCACACACAGAAAATGGAGTACATAGGCTTGAAATAGTCATCTGGGACTCATATAGTACAATGACAAGCCTCTATTACTTGTATCTCATTCCCTAGAGGAGATCCCAAATGAAGATCCGAAAATTGCCCACAAGCCGAAAATGGGAAAAACAGACTTCTGATGAATCACACAAAGAAAATGGAGTAAATAGGCTTTAAATAGTCATCTGGGACTCTTAATACTACAATGAGAAGCCTCTAATACTTGTATCTCAATCCCTAGAAGAGATCGCAATTAAAGATCCGAAACCGGTCTACTGGCCGAAAATAAGGAAAACAAACTTCTGCCGTATCATACAAAGAAAATGGAGTAAATATGCTTGAAATAGTCAGCTAGAACTCATAATACTACATTTAACAGCCTCAATTACTTGTATCTCGTTCCCTAGAAGAGATCCCAAATGAAGATCCAAAACTGGTCTACTAGCCGAAAATGGGGAAAATGGACTTTTGATGAATCACACAAAGAAAATGGAGTAAATGGGCTTGAAATAGTCATCTGGGACTACAATGAGAAGCCTCTATTACTTGTATCTCATTCCCTAGAAGAGATCCCAAATGAAGATCCGAAACTGGTCTATTGGCCGAAAATGGGGAAAACGGACTTCTGATAAATCACACAAAGAAAATGGAGTAAATAGGCTTGAAATAGTCATCTGGGACTCATAATAGTACAATGAGAAGCTTTTGTTACTTATATCTCATTCCCTAGAAAAGATCCCAAATGAAGATCTGAAACTGGTCTGCTAGCCGAAAATGGGGAAAACGGACTTCTGATGAATCACACAAAGAAAATGGAGTAAATAGGCTTGAAATAGTCATCAAGGACTCTTAATACTACAATGAGAAGCACTATTACTTGTATCTCATTCCCTAGAAGAGATCCCAAATGAAGATCTGAAACTGGTCTAATGGCCGAAAATGGGAAAAACGGACTTCTGATAAATCACACAAAGAAAATGGAATAATAGGCTTGAAATAGTCATCTGGGACTCATGATAGTATAATGAGAAGCCTTTGTTACTTGTATATCATTCCCTAGAAAAGATCCCAAATGAAGATCCGAAACTGGTCTACATGCCGAAAATGGGGAAAACAGACTTCAGATGAATCACACAAAGAAAATGGAGTAAATATGCTTAAAATAGTCATCTGGGACTCTTAATACTACAATGAGAAGCCACTATTACTTGTATCTCATTCCCTAGAAGAGATCCCAAATGAAGATCTGAAACTGGTCTAATGGCCGAAAATGGGGAAAACGGACTTCTGATAAATCATACAAAGAAAATAGAGTAAATAGGCTTGAAATAGTCATCTGAGACTCATAATAGTATAATGAGAAGCTTTTGTTACTTGTATCTCATTCCCTAGAAAAGATCCCAAATGAAGATCTGAAACTGGTCTACTAGCCGAAA
The DNA here is from genome assembly GCA_911865555.2 of Thlaspi arvense. Lineage (NCBI taxonomy): Eukaryota > Viridiplantae > Streptophyta > Magnoliopsida > Brassicales > Brassicaceae > Thlaspi > Thlaspi arvense. The sequence continues at coordinate 23,805,476 of OU466860.2, forward strand.
ATGGGGAAAACGGACTTCTGATGAATCACACAAAGAAAATGGAGTAAATAGGCTTGAAATAGTCATCTGAGACTCATAATAGTATAATGAGAAGCTTTTGTTACTTGTATCTCATTCCCTAGAAAAGATCCCAAATGAAGATCTGAAACTGGTCTACTAGCCGAAAATGGGGAAAACAGACTTCTGATGAATCACACAAAGAAAATGGAGTAAATAGGCTTGAAATAGTCATCTGGGACTCTTAATACTACAATTAGAAGCCTCTAATACTTGTATCTCATTCCCTAGAAGAGATCCCAAATGAAGATATGAAACTAGTCTAGTGGTCAAAAATGGGGAAAACGGACTTCTGATAAATCACACATAGAAAATGGAGTAAATAGGCTTGAAATAGTCATCTGAGACTCATAATAGTGACACACGCCTACCAACAGATAACCGTGTAGGGATGATGGGATTGGGCCGCTGGTTGTTCAACTCTTTCGGCTTGCAATCAGTGGATGGACTATGGAAGGAAGGGGATCGAGATGGAGCTCAAACAAAGAGTTGTGCCACTCTATTTGTAAGAACTAAAGGATGAGATGAATAGAAGGATGGAACGAAAGTCGCCACAAGGCTTTATGGATCTAAGCCTTGATAAGACAAAGAACTCTCAAGCAATGAATCACACAAAGCTTTAGAGAACAAGAGTTTGGTACTTAGCCAAGAAGTTCGATCTTTATTGATATGGTGAAAGAATACACGGCTGTGAGGGGACTTTATAAACAGTCCAAACAGATTTGCCCTTCTAGGGGACTTGAAACAGATTACAAAACCCTTAGGTTAAACTACTTGGCTAACAATGCCTTAAAACAAAAATGTAAATAAAAGGTGGCCAACATGCCTTATACTAAAGTTTAAATGAGATAAAAACTAAACCAAGAAAACAAAACAGAAAAGATTGATTAGTAGAACTAAACCATATTGAAATTAAGGATTCGGATCATACCTTGGTTTAGCTCCAAATGAGGCAGTTTACTTAGCTGACATGATGGTGAATAAGGAAACTCCTTTGTTGGCATGAATCAATGGCCAGTCACGTGTATAACCTATGCTTTTGATGAGAGGGTCGTTGGTGATGTCTAAACCGCCTGCTTGCTCGTTGGGAAGGTCTTCTTGCTCAATGCCCTCCTCGTCTAGATAAGCCCTTGCCATTGCTGCTTCCTTGGCGATGCTTAGTTGACTTAGTTGAGTAGTGATATCCTCTAAGTGTTGGGAAGTGATCAGCGTCTCTACTGCTTGGTTGAAGCCATCAGCTAAGTCTTTAGTTCCTGATCTTGTTCTTGGAGCTTGTCTCATGGTAGGGATGTCAGCTTCAGCTCCTAAGTTTGTATCATCCTCTCCCCCTTGGAAAGGTTCTGTCCTCAGAACTGATTCACCTACATCAAACGGCAGCAAGTCAGATACATTGAAAGTATTAGAAATGTTAAACTCACCTGGAAGTTCAATCTGATATGCATTGTCATTGATCTTCTTGAGGACTTTGAATGGGCCATCTCCTCTCGGTAACAGCTTAGACTTCTTCTGAACTGGAAACCTCTCGGTTCTCATGTGCAGCCACACCCAATCGCCTGGTTCAAAGGTGACTTCTCGGCGACCCTTATCAGCATTCTTCTTGTAGTGCTCATTCCTCTTCTCTATGTTCTCCTTGACCTTCTTGAACATAGTCTTCATCAGCTCGGCCTTACTAACTCCATCTTGACTCACTTGTTGCACCGGTGGTAAAGGAGTAAGATCTAAAGGAGCAATGGGTCTAAAACCATAGACAATCTCAAAGGGTGAAAGCTTAGTAGCTGAGTGGGGGACTCTATTATAAGCAAACTCAATGAAAGGTAAACAGTCTAGCCAATTATTTAAATTTTTACCAACCGTAGCCCTTAAGAGGGTGGAGAGTGTACGGTTGACTGCTTCAGTCTGTCCATCGGTTTGGGGGTGACAAGTTGTTGAGAAGAGAAGCTTAGTTCCCAGCTTCCTCCACACGGTTCTCCAAAAGTGGCTCAAGAACTTGGTGTCTCGGTCAGAAACAATGGTTCTTGGAAGTCCATGAATCCTCACCACCTCCTTAAAGAACAAATCAGCAATCTGAGTAGCATCATTAGTCTTGGCACATGGGATGAAATGCGCCATTTTAGAGAAACGGTCCACCACTACAAAGATTGAATCCTTGTTTCTGATCTTTGGTAAGCCTAAAACAAAATCCATAGAAATGTCTACCCATGGTAGGTCAGGTATAGGTAAAGGAATGTATAAGCCATGGGGATGCAACCTGGATTTTGCTTTCAAGCAAGTGATGCACTTGGAGCAGAACCTCTCAACGTCACGTCTAAGGTGAGGCCAAAAGAAGTGCTCCTTGACGATGCTAAGTGTCTTGTCCATCCCAAAATGCCCCATGAGGCCTCCACCGTGTGCCTCCCTTATGATGAGTTCCCTAACCGAGCTTTGAGGTAAGCATAGCCGGCGGTCCTTGAATAGAAAGTCATCATGCCTGTAAAAAGAACCAAACACTCCTCGGCTACATTGGCTATAAAGCTCCTTGAAGTCAGGGTCCTCTCCGTATAGTTGCTTGAGATGCTCAAACCCCATGATCTTAGCCTCCATTGTTGAGATGAGGGCGTGTCTCCTTGATAAAGCATCCGCTACAACATTCTCCTTTCCCTTCTTGTATTTGATTACATAGGGAAATGTCTCTATGAACTCAAGCCATCTAGCATGCCTCTTCTTCAAAGTAGTTTGGCCTCTCAAGTACTTGAGAGTCTCATGATCTGTATGAATAACAAACTCTTTAGATAAAAGGTAATGCTGCCAAGTTTCAAGAGATCTTACTAGAGCATATAGTTCTTTGTCATAGGTAGGGTAGTTAAGAGTTGCTCCATTGAGCTTTTCACTGAAGAAAGCCACGGGTCTCCCTCCTTGAGTAAGAACAGCTCCGATTCCTGTCCCTGATGCATCACATTCAACTTCAAACATTTGGTTAAAGTTAGGTAATGCCAAAACAGGCGCCTGTGTAAGGCTATCCTTAAGCCTTTGAAATGCTAGCTCCTGTGCCTCTCCCCATGAGAATGCTACATTTTTCTTGATCACCGAGGTTAAGGGGGCGGCTATGGTACTGAAATCCTTCACGAATCGCCTATAGAAGCTGGCTAGACCGTGGAAGCTCCGGACATGACCAATGGTGGAAGGGGTTGGCCACTCCTGAATCGCCTTGATCTTCTCTTCATCCACTTTTTGCCCCTGTGAACTTACTACAAAGCCTAAAAACACTAACTGATCAGTGCAAAAGGTACATTTCTTTAGGTTTGCATATAAGCCCTCTAACCTTAAGGTTTCTAGCACCTGCTCAATGTGTTTAAGATGATCATCTAAGCTAGAGCTATAGATCAGAATGTCATCAAAATACACAACTACTGACTTACAGATGTATGCCTGCAGTACGTGGTTCATGAGCCTCATAAAGGTGCTTGGTGCATTGGTGAGACCGAAAGGCATGACCAGCCACTCATATAACCCTCTCTTGGTCTTGAATGCTGTCTTCCATTCGTCTCCCTCCTTCATTCTGACTTGGTGGTAGCCACTCTTGAGATCAACCTTTGAAAATATGGTAGCTCCACTCAACTCATCCAGCATGTCATCTAACCGGGGAATGGGGTGCCTATACTTGATGGTGATGTTGTTTATGGCTCGGCAGTCTACACACATCCTCCATGATCCGTCCTTCTTTGGCACTAACAAGACCGGTACAGCGCAAGGACTTAAGCTTTCCCGGATGTATCCTTTGGACATAAGCTCCTGAACTTGTGCTTCTAGCTCCTTTGCTTCCTCCGGGTTAGCTCTATAAGCTGGCCGGTTGGATAAAGGTGCTCCGGGTATAAGGTCTATCTGGTGCTCAATGCCTCGGATGGGTGGTAAACCAGCTGGTATCTCCTCAGGGAAGACATCTTTGAACTTCTCCAAAAGCTCATTCATCTCGGCGGGTAAAACAGTCTCCTCTTGACCTGAAAACAACCCTTCTCTAAAGATTATTAGTAGCACCTGCGTTTTGGATTCTAAAGCCTTTAAAACATTACTAGGAGTAACATAGAGGCTAGTTTTACTTACCTTAGCCCCTTTGTCCATAGCCTTTTGGAGATTAAAGACTTCTTGGGGTGTAAGTGGAGAAAGGTTATGCTTCTTCTTGTTGTGAGAGAAGCTGTAGAAGTTGGTACAGCCATTGTGTATCGTCTCCTTGTCAAACTGCCATGGTCTACCAAGCAGAATGTGGCCTGCTTGCATGGGAACTACGTCACATAAAACCTGATCCTCGTACTGGCCAATGCTGAATGGTACTAACACTTGCTCTCCTATCTTTAGCTCTGTCTCGTCATTCAGCCATTTGAGTCTGTAGGGCCTCGGGTGCTTTGTCTTCTTGAGACCTAGCTTATCTACAAGATACTTACTAGCCACGTTAGTACACGAACCACCATCTATAATGAGACTACATACCTTGGTGTTCACGGTACAGCGTGTATGGAAGATGTTCTCTCTCTGAATGGTTTCTGGATCAAACATGGCACTGAGAACTCTCCGGGTCACTAGTAGCTCTCCCTCGTCAGGAAAATCAGTCACTTCTTCCTCTGATTCATCAAACTTGGCCTCGGCTTCATCTTGGGATTCATACTCGCCATCCTCCTTGAGTAGCATCACCCGTTGATTTGGACATTCCCTAGCGTAATGGCCTCTTCCTTGGCACTTGAAGCATGTAACATCTCTAGCTCGCTGGTTTTGGGGCTTGCTTGACACGCCAGCAGCTGCCTTAGACGTCTCTACAACCGGCTTCTTGTACTTGGAAGCTGCTTCTGGTGCTTTGCCTCTATCAAAGGCCCTCGGCTGTGAACTCCAAGTGGGCTTAGCTCTAGCAGTAGAGGCTGACTTCCTCTTGACGTGCTGCTCGGCTTGTACAGCCAAGTGTAGGAGCTCATCAAGATCTCGGTAAGTAGTCCTCTCCACCTTTCTTGCTATCCGGTCATGTAACCCATCAATGAACTGCGCCATGAGGGTTTCTTCTGTCTCGTTGGTCTCCAAGCGGTTTTTGAGTAGTTCAAACTCCTCAAAGTACTCGTCAACGGATCTAGTACCCTGTGTGAGCTTTCTGAACTTCTTCTGTAGGTCTCGGTGGTAGTAGGAAGGAACATATCTCTTCCTCAAGTGGTATCGCATCTCTGCCCAAGTGGTGATCTGGTCGTGTCTATGTCTCCTTCTCTCCGAAACTTCTCTGTCCCACCAGGCAAGAGCATTCTCGGTGAGTTGTGCAGCTGCTAAGGAGACCTTCTTGGCATCATGGTACTGGTAGTAGTCGAAGATATACTCCATTCTTCTCTCCCAATCCACATATACCTCGGGGTTGACTCTTCCAGCGAATATGGGGGCTGTAAGCTTGATATCCTTTCCTCCAAGCCACGGTTGATCATCTTCTCGGCCTCTCCCTCTTCTAGGACGATCATGGTACCTCCTTTGCCTCGGGTTGGGATTGTCTTCCTCCAAACTCGGCATGTCATCGTCAGTTTCACTTCCCCCTTGTGTTAAGGGAGTCCCCTCTCAGTTTCTAGGGCCATTGGGAGCTCCGGCAGGAGGTGGTGGTGGCAGGCGCTGCTCCAACTGATTCATCCTAGCACTGATGCCTTGAATAGACTCGAGCATCTGCCTCATAACATCAGCTTGATCGGCTTCTCCCATCTTAGTACCTACAAAATTTCAAAGAACAAGTGCTTAAAGGGGTTCTAATAAAAGTCAACTAAACCACAGCTTATGAGCTATAGTCCTAATGCCTTACTACTAGAATCCGACCTAATCAATAGCAATAACCTCACACAGCAAGTCAATATGCAATAATCCTAAACAAGTAAGAACTAAATGCAAAAGGACCGTTTATGGAAAGAGTGCTTAAACCGAATATGCACTTTAATTGATGAAAAAGTTTTTATGATTTTTTTTTTTGTAAGATATGAAATAAGGCGAAAATGCAAGAAAGAAAACTTCTTTTAGGATTTTATGGTTTTTAAAATAGGATTAAACAATGAAAATAATGAACTTCTTATATTTTTTTTTGAAAAATGATGAATGAACAACTAATGAACCAAACAAGGCTAGGGAGCAAACGATGCAAAAGGGATAGAGTACACTTGTTTATGGAGCCTTTCGGCTCTGATACCAGATGACACACGCCTACCAACAGATAACCGTGTAGGGATGATGGGATTGGGCCGCTGGTTGTTCAACTCTTTCGGCTTGCAATCAGTGGATGGACTATGGAAGGAAGGGGATCGAGATGGAGCTCAAACAAAGAGTTGTGCCACTCTATTTGTAAGAACTAAAGGATGAGATGAATAGAAGGATGGAACAAAAGTCGCCACAAGGCTTTATGGATCTAAGCCTTGATAAGACAAAGAACTCTCAAGCAATGAATCACACAAAGCTTTAGAGAACAAGAGTTTGGTACTTAGTCAAGAAGTTCGATCTTTATTGATATGGTGAAAGAATACACGGCTGTGAGGGGACTTTATAAACAGTCCAAACAGCTTTGCCCTTCTAGGGGACTTGAAACAGATTACAAAACCCTTAGGTTAAACTACTTGGCTAACAATGCCTTAAAACAAAAATGTAAATAAAAGGTGGCCAACATGCCTTATACTAAAGTTTAAATGAGATAAAAACTAAACCAAGAAAACAAAACAGAAAAGATTGATTAGTAGAACTAAACCATATTGAAATTAAGGATTCGGATCATACCTTGGTTTAGCTCCAAATGAGGCAGTTTACTTAGCTGACGTGATGGTGAATAAGGAAACTCCTTTGTTGGCATGAATCAATGGCCAGTCACGTGTATAACCTATGCTTTTGATGAGAGGGTCGTTGGTGATGTCTAAACCGCCTGCTTGCTCGTTGGGAAGGTCTTCTTGCTCAATGCCCTCCTCGTCTAGATAAGCCCTTGCCATTGCTGCTTCCTTGGCGATGCTTAGTTGACTTAGTTGAGTAGTGATATCCTCTAAGTGTTGGGAAGTGATCAGCGTCTCTACTGCTTGGTTGAAGCCATCAGCTAAGTCTTTAGTTCCTGATCTTGTTCTTGGAGCTTGTCTCATGGTAGGGATGTCAGCTTCAGCTCCTAAGTTTGTATCAAATAGTATAATGAGAAGCCTTTGTTACTTGTATCTCATTCCCTAGAAATGATCCCAAATGAAGATCCGAAACTGGTCTACTAGCCGAAAATGGGGAAAACGGACTTCTGATGAATCACACAAAGAAAATGGAGTAAATGACACGATCTCCCCTGGAACTACTCTGAAGATAGGCTGATGAAGATCAAATGATGATTGCGAAATGGTGATGATGATCGTGTGAAAGGGAAAATGGTAGTGTGGAGTGAGATTAGAATGGTATTAAGGGGTTTAATGGAACGATTTAAGGGGTTAAATGGAAGTAACAGATAGTAGAGTTTCAAGAACACTTGGTGAATAGAAACTCGGATCCACAAGAACACATTCAAGAGATCAAAGGGTGAGAGAAGAAATGCAGCAATGGCTGTTTGATTACACTTAGTTCTTCGCTGATTTACAAAGGAAGGCGTAAAACAAGTCTTATACTACCCTAAAACCAAACAGCATGGCGTCTAAGAAAGAAAACAACAAAGCGTCCAAAGTAAATAATAAAACAACAAGGCGTCCCATTCCAAAGAATCCTAATTGGTGCGCCTGAAAATACTAAGTATAAGGCCAAAGTAGCTCATACATTTATTACCCATTGGCAATGACTCCTAAGTAACTTGACGTAGTGATTCATCTGCCTCATAAAAAAACCATGTTGAGAAAACCCAATGGGACAAAACTCATCATGGGAAAAAGAGTACAGACTCCTCACCTAAGTTACTTAGTTATCATTACCGGGTGGAGTCTTCTGGTTGAAGATGTTGAAAACTTGAATAGCTGGTAGGTTGCATAATCCTTCTGCCATAAGTGCATGAACTTCCTTAGCCAGCTCCTTAGCTCTGGAACGAGTGATCCTCCCTACTATCTCCGGTTCCTCCTCTGGTTCTGCAGCTACCGTGCTATCCCCTATCATATCATCCTCTCCCTCTTGAAAGGGATTTGTCCTCAAATCTGTATCTGCAACATAAGGAAGCAAATCAGAGACATTGAATGATGGAGATATATTATACTTACCTTGAAGATCAATCTGGTAGGCATTGTTGTTGATCCTCTTGATGACTTCGAATGGTCCATCCATCCTTGGCATAAGCTTGCTCTTCCTCTCTTCTGGAAATCGGTCTTTCCTCAAATGAATTCACACCAAGTCTCCTTCCTCAAAGATTAACTCCTTTCGGCCCTTGTTTGCATGCTTCTCATACTGCTTAGTCTTCTTCTCTATATTCTCCTTAGCCTTGGCGTGTATCTTCCTCACCTGTTCTGCCTTTTCTTTTCCATCTAAACTACATTTCACACTTAGAGGCAAAGGGATCAAGTCTAGAGGTGATTGTGGGTTAAAGCCATAGACAATTTCAAAAGGAGAAAAGAGGGTTGCAGAATGCTTAGCGTGATTGTAAGCAAACTCCACGTGTGGTAGACACTCCTCCCATGACTTGATGTTACTCTTTACCAGCGTTCTAAGAAGTGTTGACAATGTTCTGTTTACCACCTCGGTTTGTCCATCAGTTTGAGGGTGACATGTAGTGGAGAATTGAAGCTTGGTTCCTAGTTTAGCCCATAATGTTCTCCAGAAGTGCCCTAGAAACTTGGTATCCCTGTCTGATACTATCACTTGATGTTGGAATTGTTTGCGGAAGTTTAGAGTAAAGAAGAGAAATGAGTGAAAACATGAAGAACAAGAGAAAGAGTTAAGGATGATTATTATTCCTTAAGTTAACCATTACAAACAACATCAAATGTGTATTTATAGACCATACAAATCATTCCTAACGGCTAAGGGTGATAACGACACAAACAATAAACAAAGAGGATGTGGTCCTCATAGTGAAAGCGACCCTTCATAACGCTCACAAGCTTAACCAAAACATGTGACCTTATCTCCTTTGATTCCTTAAGCTTGTGACCGTTGCTCCAGATGACTAAGGTCAATAATATGACCGTTGCTTCCTTCCTTGATCATCACTCTTGCTTCCTTTATGTGATCCTCTTCCTTAAGCCTCACGGTTGTGACTTGTACGGACACTTCTCTAACTTGGTTATTTTGACACTTGAGGCATGCCATGTAGACGAACTACTTCCCTGAAAAACAAGTTAGCTACGCAGACAGCATCATCTGTCTTATGACTAGCAATGAAGTGTGCCATCTTGCTAAACCTGTCAACAACTACAAAAATCGAATCTCTACCATTTCTGGTTCGAGGTAAGCCAAGCACAAAGTCCATAGAAATATGAGTCCAAGGCTGAGAAGGGATAGGAAGAGGGATATACAAACCGTGAGTTTGCACCTTACTCTTTGCCATCTTACAAACTGCACACCTAGAACAAATCCTCTCAACGTCTGTCTTCATGTATAGCCAATAAAAGTGATCTTGCAGTCCAAGTAGAGTCTTAGCGACTCCAAAGTGTCCAGCTAATCCTCCTCCATGAGCTTCTCTAACCAATAACTCTCTGACAGATCCTCGTGGTATGCACAGGCGATTGTTATAAAACAGATATCCATCCTGTCTATGATATTTTTCAAAAGCAAACTTATAGCACTTGCCATAGCTCTCAGCAAAATCAATGTCAGTCTCATAAAGATCTACTATATGTTCGAATCCATTAAGCATAGAAGTTAAGGTAGAGACAAGTGTGTACCTCCTTGATAATGCATCTGCAACTACATTATCTTTACCTTTCTTGTACTTAATGATGTATGGAAAAGTCTCTATGAACTCCATCCATCTGGCGTGTCTTTTATTGAGCTTCTGCTGTCCTTTAAGGTGCTTTAGAGACTCATGATCTGTATGAATGACGAATTCCTTGGGCCACAAGTAGTGCTGCCACGTTTGAAGAGCTCGAACCAATGCATAGAGTTCCTTGTCATAGGTTGGATAGTTGGCGGTTGATCCTCCTAGCTTCTCACTGAAGTATGCCACCGGTTTCTTATCCTGCATCAATACAGCACCGATTCCAACTCCTGAAGCATCACATTCAATTTCAAAAGTTTTAAGGAAATCAGGAAGAACTAAAAGAGGGGCATTGATAAGCTTCTCTTTAAGGGCTGTGAAAGCCTGTTCTTGTGCCTCCTCCCATCTGAAACCAACTTCCTTCTTGATGACTTCAGTTAATGGTGCAGCAAGGGTGCTAAAGCTTGGAACAAATCTTCTGTAGAATCCTGCTAATCCATGAAAGCTTCTCACTTCCCCAACACTCTTAGGCGTAGGCCATTCTTTGATTGCTTTGATCTTCTCTTCATCAACCCTCACTCCTTCTGCACTAACAACAAAGCCTAGAAAGACAACCTCAGTAGTACAGAATGAACACTTAGAGAAGTTAGCAGAAAGGGATTGAGAACGAAGAACATCCAAAACTTGGCGGATGTGCCCTAGATGTTCCTCCAAACCTTTGCTGTAGATGAGAATGTCATCGAAGTAGACCACTACAAAAACTCCAATGAATGGTCTTAAGGCATGGTTCATTAGATGCATGAAGGTACTGGGAGCATTGGTGAGACCAAACGGCATGACTAACCACTCATACAACCCTTGCTTGGTCTTGAAAGCAGTCTTCCACTCATCTCCCTCCTTCATTCTGATCTGATGATAACCACTCTTCAAATCGATTTTGGAGAACACTGTTGACCCACATAACTCATCTAACATATCATCTAATCTTGGAATAGGATGTCTGTACTTCACTGTGATGTTGTTGATTGCTCTGCAGTCTACACACATCCTCCATGTTCCATCTTTCTTAGGAACCAACAGAACTGGTACTGCACATGGACTGAGACTCTCTCTGATATATCCTTTACTCATCAGCTCTTCTACTTGTTTCTGAAGCTCTTTAGTCTCTACAGGGTTGGTTCTGTAAGCCGGCTTATTTGGTAGCACTGATCCTGGCACTAGATCAATCTGATGCTCAATTCCGCGAGTTGGGGGTAAGCCTGGGGGTATCTCTTCTGGAAAGACATCCTTGTACTCCTCAATGATCTCTATCACCTCATAGGGAAGTTTCTCTAACGGTTTAGTACTAGCCAGTGTTTCTTTGTAGACAAACATGAAAGTGGTCATCTCAGGATTAAAGAGCTTGTTGAACTCACTGTGGTTGATGTATAAACTGTTGGAGACTTTCTCTTTTTCTTTGCGGTTCATGTGAAGTTGATCTTGGTAGATTTCGCTGGGGGAAAGTGGTAGAAGAGTGACCTTGCGCCCCTTAAATTCAAAAGTCTGCTTATTGGTGTAGCCATCATGAAGAACTCTCCTGTCATACTGCCATGGTCTCCCCAATAACATATGGCTAGATCTCATAGGAACCACATCACAAAGGAGTTCATCTTCATACTTCCCAATGGCTAGCTTGACAAGCACTTGCTAAGAAACGGTGATGGCTCCTTTGTTGTCCAACCACTGCAGCTTGTAAGGTCAAGGATGTGAAGTGGTTTTAAGATTAAGCTTCTTTACCATCTCTTCACTGGCGGCATTGGTGCAACTTCCCCCATCTATAATCAAGGTGCAGACCTTGTCTTGAACTACACATCTTGTGTGAAAGAGATTCTCTCTCTGACCTCTATCATCTGGATGCACCTGAACACTCAAAGTCCTGCATGCCACTAGCATCTCTCCAACTGCTGCTGCTTCCTCTTCTCCTTCTGTACCAACATCTGATTCACTCTCTGAACTGTCTTGGGGTACGATCTCTCCTCCCTCTTGCAGCAAAAACATCTTTTTATTAGGACAATCTCTGGAGTAATGCCCCATACCTTGACACTTGAAGCATCTGACATTGCTAGTAGAAGTTCCTCTTGGTTTAAACTCGGTTTTAAACTCCCCCTTGAATTTTGTTGTAGCCGGTTTTGTGTTCTGGGTAGAGATTGGCTTGTTGAACTCTTTCGGTTTTGGTATGTTGGAGGTGAAGGTTGGTCTGCTAATTCTCCTCTTGATCTGTGCTTCAATCAGTTCTGCCTTTTGCACCATTTCTTGCACATCCTCATAGTTCTGTAGCTCAACCTTGTCTTGAATCTCTCTGTTAAGTCCTCCCAAGAACCTAGACATCACCATGTCTTCTCCTTCTCTCAAATCGGCTCTAATCATCAAGGTTTCCAGCTCTTGGTAGTAATCTCGAACAGACTTTGTTCCTTGTATGAGGCGCCTAAGTTTGTTGAGAATCTCTCTCTGATAGTGTGCAGGAACAAACTTCCTCCTCATCTGTGTGGTCAGTTGATCCCAAGTGGTAATAGGAAGTTCGTGGTGCCTCTCTCTAGTGACTCCCAACTGCTCCCACCACAAGAGTGCATAGCCATTGAACTCTGAAACAGCTATCTTCACCTTGTTGAGCTCATAGGTGCCTTGAACCAAGAAGTTTGATTCCATCTTTCTTTCCCAATCTAAGTAAACTTCTGGATCATTATTGCCGTGGAAGGAAGGAAACTGAATCTTAAGGTGATTCAGCTGTTGTTTCAATGGGTCATAATCTCGGTTGCTTCCTCTGTTCCTGCCCCTCCTCACAGTATTAAAGCTGTTGTCTGATCTCTCTTCTCCCTCAGAAGTTCCGGGTTCTGTCTCCACATAGACTCTGCGCCCACCAATGTTCTCAGCTCGGAGGTGTGGAGATGTTCTATCAGCTCTGCGTCTCTCTCTCCCTGTACCCTCAGCATTCCTTCGCCGGTTTGCACTGGTTTCTCTTCTTCCAACAGGTGTTCTTATAGTGTTAGCTCTGGGTTGTTTAGAAGAAGCTCCCATGTGTGCTTTTCCTTTGGCAAGGCGGATTGCTTCACTAGGGCTGGGCGGTTCTGATGAATCACTTTCTGCAACACTGTTCTCTTTCAGTAAATCCTTGAACCGAGTCTCAAACTTGGCGTTGAGTTGCTCTATCTGTTGCATCAGCTGAGTAGCAACAGACTGATTAGCTTCTTTGATTTGTTGCGCCATGGCTTGATTCAGAGCTTCCATGGCTTCTGCTGAAAGCTCCATGGTACCTGAGACAATCAAAACAACAATCAAAGTAAAAAGTTCTCAAGATATCAAGGTTTGCGATTTCTAATCTCTTAAAAACTTGTTGTTTAAAAGGAAGGAAAACAACTCCTAAAACTATCAGGGAAAAGAACACAAAACCTATTGCTATTAGGAAATCGAAAACAAACACTAACTTTTATGAAAGAAACGAAAAGGTAATCCTAAGACTCTTAGGACAATCGATTTAACAAAAGAAAATAAAAGAGAGGTTTTAGGATTTCTCAGCCTTTGGTTCAGAGTTGGCTCTGATACCACATGACACGATCTCCCCTGGAACTACTCTGAAGATAGGCTGATGAAGATCAAATGATGATTGCGAAATGGTGATGATGATCGTGTGAAAGGGAAAATGGTAGTGTGGAGTGAGATTAGAATGGTATTAAGGGGTTTAATGGAACGATTTAAGGGGTTAAATGGAAGTAACAGATAGTAGAGTTTCAAGAACACTTGGTGAATAGAAACTCGGATCCACAAGAACACATTCAAGAGATCAAAGGGTGAGAGAAGAAATGCAGCAATGGCTGTTTGATTACACTTAGTTCTTCGCTGATTTATAAAGGAAGGCGTAAAACAAGTCTTATACTACCCTAAAACCAAACAGCATGGCGTCTAAGAAAGAAAACAACAAAGCGTCCAAAGTAAAGAATAAAACAACAAGGCGTCCCATTCCAAAGAATCCTAATTGGTGCGCCTGAAAATACTAAGTATAAGGCCAAAGTAGCTCATACATTTATTACCCATTGGCAATGACTTCTAAGTAACTTGACGTAGTGATTCATCTGCCTCATTAAAAACCATGTTGAGAAAACCCAATGGGACAAAACTCATCATGGGAAAAAGAGTACAGACTCCTCACCTAAGTTACTTAGTTATCATTACCGGGTGGAGTCTTCTGGTTGAAGATGTTGAAAACTTGAATAGCTGGTAGGTTGTGATATGATAGGGGATAGCACGGTAGCTGCAGAACCAGAGGAGGAACCGGAGATAGTAGGGAGGATCACTCGTTCCAGAGCTAAGGAGCTGGCTAAGGAAGTTCATGCACTTATGGCAGAAGGATTATGCAACCTACCAGCTATTCAAGTTTTCAACATCTTCAACCAGAAGACTCCACCCGGTAATGATAACTAAGTAACTTAGGTGAGGAGTCTGTACTCTTTTTCCCATGATGAGTTTTGTCCCATTGGGTTTTCTCAACATGGTTTTTAATGAGGCAGATGAATCACTACGTCAAGTTACTTAGGAGTCATTGCCAATGGTAATAAATGTATGAGCTACTTTGGCCTTATACTTAGTATTTTCAGGCGCACCAATTAGGATTCTTTGGAATGGGACGCCTTGTTGTTTTATTCTTTACTTTGGACGCTTTGTTGTTTTCTTTCTTAGACGCCATGTTGTTTGGTTTTAGGGTAGTATAAGACTTGTTTTACGCCTTCCTTTGTAAATCAGCGAAGAACTAAGTGTTAAACAAACAGCCATTGCTGCATTTCTTCTCTCACCCTTTGATCTCTTGAATGTGTTCTTGTGGATCCGAGTTTCTATTCACCAAGTGTCCTTGAAACTCTACTATCTGTTACTCCCATTTTATCACTTAAATCGTTCCATTAAACCCTTAATACCATTCTAATCTCACTCTACACTATCACTTCCCTTTCACACGATCATCATCACCATTTCGCAATCATCATTTGATCTTCATCAGCCTATCTTCAGAGTAGTTCCAGGGGAGATCGTGTCATGTGGTATCAGAGCCAACTCTGAACCAAAGGCTGAGAAACCCTAAACCCCTCTTTTTCCTTTTCTTTGTTAAATCGATTGTCCTAAGAGTCTTAGGTTTGCCTTTTTTTTTTGTTGTTTCATAAAAGTTAGTGTTTAGTTTCGATTTCCTAATAGCAATAGGTTGTATGTTCGTTTCCCTGATAGTTTTAGGAGTTGTATTCCTTCCTTTAAGCAATCTTAAAAACTTGTTATCTTGAGAACTTTTTACTTTGATTGTTGTTTTGATTGTTTCAGGTACCATGGAGCTTTCAGCAGAAGCCATGGAAGCTCTGAATCAAGCCATGGCGCAACAAATCAAAGAAGCTAATCAGTCAGTTGCTACTCAGCTGATGCAACAGATAGAGCAGCTCAACGACAAGTTTGAGACTCGGTTCAAGGATTTTCTGAAAGAGAACAGTGCTGCAGAAAGTGATTCATCAGAACCGCCCAGCCCTAGTGCAGCAATCCGCCTTGCCAAAGGAAAAGCACACATGGGAGCTTCTTCTAAACAACCCAGAGCTAACACTACAAGAACACCTGTTGGAAGGAGAGAAACCAGTGTAAACCGGCGAAGGAATGCTGAGGGAACAGAGAGAGAGAGACACAGAGCTGCTAGAACATCTCCACACCTCCGAGCTGAGAACGTTGGTGGGCGTAGAGTTTATGTGGAGACAGAACCTGGATCTTCTGAAGGAGAAGAGAGATCAGACAATAGCTTTAATACTGTGAGGAGAGGCAGGAACAGAGGCAACAACCGAGATTATGACCCATTGAAACAACAGTTGAATCACCTTAAGCTTCAGTTTCCTTCTTTCCACGGTAATAATGATCCAGAAGTCTACTTAGATTGGGAAAGAAATAGAAGTTACCTATGAGCTCAAGAAGGTGAAGATAGCTGTTTCAGAGTTCAATGGCTATGCACTCTTGTGGTGGGAGCAGTTGGGAGTCACTAGAGGAGGCATCACGAACTTCCTATTACCACCTGGGGTCAACTAACCACGCAGATGAGGAGGAAGTTTGTTCCTGCACACTATCAGAGAGAGATTCTCAACAAGCTTAGGCGCCTCATACAAGGAACAAAGTCTGTTCGAGATTATTACCAAGAGCTGGAAACCTTGATGATTAGAGCCGATTTGAGAGAAGGAGAAGACATGGTGATGTCTAGGTTCTTGGGAGGACTTAACAGAGAGATTCAAGACAAGGTTGAGCTACAGAACAATGAGGATGTGCAAGAAATGGTGCATAAGGCAGAACTGATTGAAGCACATATCAAGAGGAGAATTAGCAGACCAACCTTCACCTCTAACATACCAAAACCGAAATAGTTCAACAAGTCAATCTCTACCCAGAACACAAAACCGGCTACAACAATAATGAAGGGGGAGGTTAAAACAGAGTTTAAACCAAGAGGAACTTCTACTAGCAATGTCAGATGCTTCAAGTGTCAAGGTATGAGGCATTACTCCAGAGATTGTCCTAATAAAAAGATGTTTTTACTGCAACAGGGAGGAGAGATCGTACCTCAAGACAGTTCAGAGAGCGAATCAGATGCTGGTACAGAAGGAGAAGAGGAAGCAGCAGCAGTTGGAGAGATGCTAGTGGCATGCAGGACTTTGAGTGTTCAGGTGCATCCAGATGATAGAGGTCAGAGAGAGAATCTCTTTCACACCAGATGTGTAGTTCAGGACAAGGTCTGTACCTTGATTATAGATGGGGGAAGTTGCACCAATGCCGCCAGTGAAGAGATAGTAAAGAAGCTTAATCTTAAAACCACTTCACATCCTAGACCTTACAAGCTGCAGTGGTTGGACAACAAAGGAGCCATCACCGTTTCTCAACAAGTGCTTGTCAAGCTAGCCATTGGGAAGTATGAAGATGAACTCCTTTGTGATGTGGTTCCTATGAGGTCTAGTCATATGTTATTGGGGAGACCATGGCAGTATGATAGGAGAGTTCTTCATGATGGCTACACCAACAAGCAGACTTTTGAATTCAAGGGGCGCAAGGTCACTCTTCTACCACTTTCCCCCAGCGAAATCTACCAAGATCAACTTCACATGAACCGCAAAGACAAAGAGAAAGTCTCCAACAGTTTATACATCAACCACAGTGAGTTCAACAAGCTCTTTGATCCTGAGATGACCACTTTCATGTTTGTCTACAAAGAAACACTGGCTAGTGCTAAACCATTAGAGAAACTTCCCTATGAGGTTATAGAGATCATTGAGGAGTACAAGGATGTCTTTCCAGAAGAGATACCCCCAGGCTTACCCCCAACTCGCGGAATTGAGCATCAGATTGATCTAGTGCCAGGATCAGTGCTACCAAATAAGCCGGCTTACAGAACCAACCCTGTAGAGACTAAAGAGCTTCAGAAACAAGTAGAAGAGCTGATGAGTAAAGGACATATCAGAGAGAGTCTCAGTCCATGTGCAGTACCAGTTCTGTTGGTGCCTAAGAAAGATGGAACATGGAGGATGTGTGTAGACTGCAGAGCAATCAACAACATCACAGTGAAGTATAGACATCCTATTCCAAGATTAGATGATATGTTAGATGAGTTATGTGGGTCAACAGTGTTCTCCAAAATCGATTTGAAGAGTGGTTATCATCAGATCAGAATGAAGGAGGGAGATGAGTGGAAGACTGCTTTCAAGACCAAGCAAGGGTTGTATGAGTGGTTAGTCATGCCATTTGGTCTTACCAATGCTCCCAGTACCTTCATGCGTCTAATGAACCATGCCTTAAGACCATTCATTGGAGTTTTTGTTGTGGTCTACTTCGATGACATTCTCATCTATAGCAAAGGTTTGGAGGAACATCTAGGGCACATCCGCCAGTTCTGGATGTTCTTCGTTCTCAATCCCTTTTTGCTAACTTCTCTAAGTGTTCATTCTGTACTACTGAGGTTTTCTTTCTAGGCTTTGTTGTTAGTGCAGAAGGAGTGAGGGTTGATGAAGAGAAGATCAAGGCAATCAAAGAATGGCCTACGCCTAAGAGTGTTGGGGAAGTGAGGAGCTTTCATGGATTAGCAGGATTCTACAGAAGATTTGTTCCAAGCTTTAGCACCCTTGCTGCACCATTAACTGAAGTCATCAAGAAAGAAGTTGGTTTCAGATGGGAGGAGGCACAAGAACGGGCTTTCACAGCCCTTAAAGAGAAGCTTATCAATGCCCCTCTTTTAGTTCTTCCTGATTTCCTTAAAACTTTTGAAATTGAATGTGATGCTTCAGGAGTTGGAATCGGTGCTGTATTGATGCAGGATAAGAAACCGGTGGCATACTTCAGTGAGAAGCTAGGAGGATCAACCGCCAACTATCCAACCTATGACAAGGAACTCTATGCGTTGGTTCGAGCTCTTCAAACGTGGCAGCACTACTTGTGGCCCAAGGAATTCGTCATTCATACAGATCATGAGTCTCTAAAGCACCTTAAAGGACAGCAGAAGCTCAATAAAAGACACGCCAGATGGATGGAGTTCATAGAGACTTTTCTATACATCATTAAGTACAAGAAAGGTAAAGATAATGTAGTTGCAGATGCATTATCAAGGAGGTACACACTTGTCTCTACCTTAACTTCTAAGCTTAATGGATACGAACATATAGTAGATCTTTATGAGACTGACATTGATTTTGCTGAGAGCTATGGCAAGTGCTATAAGTTTGCTTTTGAAAAATATCATAGACAGGATGGATATATGTTTTATAACAATCGCCTGTGCATACCACGAGGATCTGTCAGAGAGTTATTGGTTAGAGAAGCTCATGGAGGAGGATTAGCTGGACACTTTGGAGTCGCTAAGACTCTACTTGGACTGCAAGATCACTTTTATTGGCCATACATGAAGACAGACGTTGAGAGGATTTGTTCTAGGTGTGCAGTTTGTAAGATGGCAAAGAGTAAGGTGCAACCTCACGGTTTGTATACCCCTCTCCCTATTCCTTCTCAGCCTTGGACTCATATTTCTATGGACTTTGTGCTTGGCTTACCTCGAACCAGAAATGGTAGAGATTCGATTTTTGTAGTCGTTGACAGGTTTAGCAAGATGGCACACTTCATTGCTAGTCATAAGACAGATGATGCTGTCTGTGTAGCTAACTTGTTTTTCAGGGAAGTAGTTTGTCTACATGGCATGCCTCAAGTGATAGTTTCAGACAGGGATACCAAGTTTCTAGGGCATTTCTGGAGAACATTATGGGCTAAACTAGGAACCAAGCTTCAATTCTCCACTACTTGTCACCCTCAAACTGATGGACAAACCGAGGTGGTGAACAGAACATTGTCAACACTTCTTAGAACGCTGGTCAAGAGTAACATCAAGTCATGGGAGGAGTGTCTACCACACGTGGAGTTTGCTTACAATCACGCTAAGCATTCTGTAACCCTCTTTTCTCCTTTTGAAATTGTCTATGGCTTTAATCCACAATCACCTCTAGACTTGATCCCTTTGCCTCTAAGTGTGAAATGTAGTTTAGATGGAAAAGAAAAGGCAGAGCAGGTGAGGAAGATACACGCCAAGGCTAAGGAGAATATAGAGAAGAAGACTAAGCAGTATGAGAAGCATGCAAACAAGGGCCGAAAGGAGTTAATCTTTGAGGAAGGAGACTTGGTGTGGATTCATTTGAGGAAAGACCGATTTCCAGAAGAGAGGAAGAGCAAGCTTAAGCCAAGGATGGATGGACCATTCGAAGTCATCAAGAGGATCAACAACAATGCCTACCAGATTGATCTTCAAGGTAAGTATAATATATCTCCATCATTCAATGTCTCTGACTTGCTTCCTTATGTTGCAGATACAGATTTGAGGACAAATCCCTTTCAAGAGGGAGAGGATGATATGATAGGGGATAGCACGGTAGCTGCAGAACCAGAGGAGGAACCGGAGATAGTAGGGAGGATCACTCGTTCCAGAGCTAAGGAGCTGGCTAAGGAAGTTCATGCACTTATGGCAGAAGGATTATGCAACCTGACACGATCTCCCCTGGAACTACTCTGAAGATAGGCTGATGAAGATCAAATGATGATTGCGAAATGGTGATGATGATCGTTTTGCTGGTCTTAATATCCTGAAAACACACTTCATTAGGTCCAAAAATAGCAATACAGTTTAAATCAGTTGTAGCTTTCTTTACTGATAATAAGTTAGATGTAAAGGTAGGCATGTAAAATGCTTTAGAAGATCTTTCAAAGAGTTTAAGTTCTCCTATTCCCTTAATTGGCACCTTTTCCCCATTAGCAATCTCAACATTTCCTATTGTTGGTTTTATGTTGCTAATTAAGCTTAAATCACTAATCATGTGATGAGAAGCCCCTGAATCAACTATTAATGGCTTATTCTTAAGTGTATGTGAAGAACTATAAGAATTACCCATATTTTGAATCACATGAAAAGAGGTACCAAGAATGTTACCAGACTCTTTAAACGCTTTGATCAGGGCATCTCAGTCCGATCTTGTCACGAATTGAGCTGAGTTGGCTGCTTCTTCTCCTCCATGGGTAGTCTTAGAGCTTTCGCCCTTGTGAGCAGCCTCTTCTGAAGCAAACCGAGCCTCTCCCTCCTTCCATTTTGGTTTAAGGTGCGGATGGAGACTCCAGCATGCCTCTTTGGTGTGCCCCTTTCTCTTGAAATGATCACAGATTGAGTTTCTCTTCTCGTCAACTTGTAGGCTCCTTTGTTGGCTGAGATCAAAACTCCTTTTCCTCCAAATAAGCCGAGTGATCCCTGCTCCTTTTGGACTTGGGAGCAGACTTCTTCAAGCGTTGGTAGCCTTTCTGCTCTGAGAAGGTGTTTGATGAGATCATTGTAGGTTGAGCTGAGAGTCAAAAGCAGTCCAAAGACCTTGTCTTGCTCCATTCTTTCATTCAAGACTTGTGGATCTATGGTACTTGGCCTTAGCATTTCCAGCTCAGCCCATAGTGCTCTGAATTTTCCAAAGTGCTTGGTGAACTCCATATCTTCTTGCCTTAGATCGTTGATAGCCTTTTTGACTTCAAACACACGGCTTAGATTGGAGACATTGCCGAATACTTGCTTCAAAGTCCCCCACAGCTCCTTGGCGGTTTCACAATAAGAGTATGCCTCCAAGATCTCGTTGCTTAGGGAGCTTTGTAACAAAGCAAGGACGGTCTGGTCTTCCCTGTACCATGGGGTCTCTTCGGCTGGGACAATGGCTGCTCCTGCGGCTGGTGGTGCTGCTATAGGAGCGTCACTTGAAACATGACTCCAGAGACCTCTTCCACACAAGGCGGCTCTTGTGGTTCTTGACCACAGTAGATAGTTCACTCCTTTGAGTGTAACTGGTAAAGCCAATGGCTTGTTGTTCTCCAAGGCCATGTTTAGAATCTATGGACCGTTGGGCAAAGAAAAGGACCGTTGGGTAAACGGTTTTAGAGAAGAGTTCTGGGTGATTTAGAGGATGAGCGAATGAGAGTATAGATGATTAGAGGGGTTTAGAGTGAGTTTGGAGTTTAGGAGACTGTTTAAGAGGTTTTAAAAGTGATAAAGAGAGTAAGGACTGTTGGGTAAGGATTTTGAGAATTTCTGTAAACTGAGAGAGAGACAGCGAATAGAGAAGAGGTAAAAGGGAGAAGATGAGAATCAGAGTTTGTGATCCAAAGACCTACACAACTCGCTCTGATACCATGTTAGAATTGCGGAATGATTTAATTAAGACATGAAGAACAATTCAAGAACAAGTAAGAGAATGAGAGAGTGAATTAAGGATAAGTATATTTCCTTAAGTTAGTTCTTACATTCGATTGATGACTTCTATTTATAGGTTCTACACAATGTAAGCTAACGGCTATAAAGGAGAGAACAATAAGAATAAACAAAGGAGTAGATCCCAAAGGTGAAAGTGACAGGTCATGCTTGACTTCCAACGCCCATATGCTTAAACCAGACATGTGACCTTATCCTCTTTGCTTCCTTATGCATATGACCGTTGTAGTGGTTGGCTAGGATCAATTATATTCCTTGTCTATGACCGTTGCTTCCTTGTGTATCACTCTTCCTTGAATGTCACGGTGATGAGTGTGTACGGACACCTCTCCTTGGTTGATCATTTTGACACTTCTAATGAATCACACAAAGAAAATAGAGTAAATAGGCTTGAAATAGTCATCAACAACTCATAATACTACAATGAGAAGCTCTATTACTTGAATCTCATTCCCTAGAAGAGACCCCAAAATGAAGACCCGAAACTGGTCTAGTAGCCCAAAATGGGGAAAAGGGACTTCTGATAAATCACACAAAGAAAATGGAGTAAATAGGCTTGAAATAGTAATCTGGGACTCTTAATAGTATTATGAGAAGCCTTTGTTACTTTTATCTCATTCCTTAGAAAAGATCCCAAATGAAGATCCGAAACTGGTCTACTAGACGAAAATGGGGAAAACGAACTTCTGATGAATCACACAAAGAAAATGGAGTAAATATGCTTGAAATAGTCATCTGGGACTCTTAATACTACAATGAGAAGCCTCTATTACTTGTATCTCATTCCCTAGAAGAGATCCCAAATGAAGATCCGAAACTGGTCTATTGGCCGAAAATGGGGAAAACGGACTTCTGATGAATCCTACAAATAAAATGGGGTAAATAGGCTTGAAATAGTCATCTGAGACTCATAATAGTATAATGAGAAGCCTTTGTTACTTGTATCTCATTCCCTAGAAAAGATCCCAAATGAAGATCCGAAGCTGGTCTATTGGCCGAAAATGGGGAAAATATCAACTTAGGAGTGTCCGTACAATCAAGAGAGGACCGTGATATTCAAGTAAGGGAACTAGAGTGGTGTACAAGGCAAAGGGATGCAAGGCAAAGAGGATATTCGCCTTTGTTGATCAGCTATAACGGTCACATGATCACAAGGCTAAGGGATAAGGCTCACATGTCAAGCATAAGGAAGGGACCGTTTATGAACTGTCACTCTCACTATGAGGACCACTTCCCTTAGTTTATTCTTTATGTCTCTATCCTATGTAGCCGTTATACCATCATGTACAAGTCTATATATAGACTATTCCCATCGTTGTAACAAGTTAACTTAAGGAAATATACTTATCCTTAATTCACTCTCTCATTCTCTTACTTGTTCTTGAATTGTTCTTCATTTCTTAATTAAATCATTCCGCAATTCTAACATGGTATCAGAGCGAGTTGTGTAGATCTTTGGATCGCAAACTCTGATTCTCATCTTCTCCCTTTTTTTTTACTTCTTCTCAATTCGCTGTCTCTCTCTCAGTTTACAGAAAATTCTCAAAATCTTTACCCAACGGTTCTTACTCTCTTTATCTCTTTTAAAACCTCTTAAACAGTCTCCTAAACTCCAAACTCACTCGAAACCCCTCTAATCACCTATACTCTCATTCGCTCATCCTCTAAATCATCCATAACTCTTTTCTAAAACCGTTTACCCAACGGTCCTTTGCTTTGCCCAACGGTCCATAGACTCTAAACATGGTCTTGGAGAACAACAAGCCATTGGCTTTACCGGTTACCCTCAAAGGGGTTAACTACTTGCTGTGGTCAAGAACCACAAGAACCGCCTTGTGTGGAAGAGGTCTTTGGAGACATGTTTCAAGCGATGCTCCTATAGCAGCACCACCAGCCGCCGGAGCCGCCATTGTCCCAGCCGAAGAGACCCAATGGTACAAGGAAGATCAAGCCGTCCTTGCTCTCCTACAAAGCTCCCTTAGCAATGAAATCTTGGAGGCTTACTCATACTGTGAAACCGCCAAAGAGCTATGGGAGACCCTGAAGCAAGTATTCGGCAACATCTCTAATCTCAGCCGTGTATTTGATGTCAAGAAGGCTATCAATGAGTTAAGGCAAGAAGATATGGAGTTTACCAAACATTTTGGAAAATTCAGAGCACTATGGGCAGAACTGGAGATGCTAAGGCCAAGCACAGTTGACCCTCAAGTCCTGAACGACAGAAGAGAGCAAGACAAGGTCTTTGGATTGCTCATGACCCTCAGCTCAACCTACAATGACCTCATCAAGCATCTTCTTAGAGCAGGAAGGCTACCCACTCTGGAGGAAGTATGCTCTCAGATTCAAAAGGAGCAAGGTTCTCTCGGTTTATTCGGAGGAAAGGGGGAGCTTGTTTCAGCAAATAAGGGGGCGTACAAGTTTGATGAGAAGAGGAGCCAATTCTGCGATCATTGCAAGAAGAAAGGGCATAACAAAGAAAAATGCTGGATCCTTCATCCACATCTCAAACCGAGCAAATGGAAGGAAACAAGAGCTAACTATGCGAATGAAGAGGGAAGTCACAAGGGAGAGTCTTCTCAGAAGAACATGTGTGAAGAAGGAATAGCTAACTCATCCCAATTCGTGAAGAAAACAGAGTTAGACGCCTTGATCAAAGCACTTAAAGAATCTGGTAACACCCTTGGTACCTCTTTTCATGTAGTTAACAACTTGGATAATTCTTATAGGTCTTCATATACTCTTAAGAATAAGCCTCTAATAGTTGATTCAGGAGCTTCACATCACATGATTAGTGATTTAAGCCTAATTAGTAACATAAAACCAACATTAGGAAATGTTGAGATTGCTAATGGTGAAAAGGTACCAATTGAGGGGATAGGAGAACTTAAACTCTTTGAAAGGTCCTCTAAAGCATTTTATATGCCTACCTTTACATCTAACTTATTATCAGTAAAGAAAGCTACAACTGATTTAAACTGTATTGCTATTTTTGGACCTAATGATGTGTGCTTTCAGGATATTAAGACCAGCAAATTGCTTGGGAAAGGGACTACCAAAGATGATCTCTATGTTCTTGAAGACACTAAGCTCTTAGATCCTACCTTTGCTTCTTCTAATAATGTTGTAGCCTGTGCTAATAATGCGATTTGGCATGCTAGATTAGGACATCCTCATGCTTGTGCATTGAGTCTTTTATTACCTAAAGTAGTGTTTAAAAATGATGATTGTGAGGCTTGTATCTTAGGAAAACATTGTAGAACTGTTTTTCCTAAGTCTTCTACTATTTATGAAAAATGCTTTGATTTAGTTCATTCTGATGTTTGGACATCCCCATGTGAATCTAGGGATCAAAACAAATATTTTGTTACTTTCATAGATGAGAAGTCTAAGTATACATGGTTAACTCTTCTTCCATCAAAAGATAGAGTCTTTGAGGCATTTAGAAACTTTCAAACTCACATAACTAACCATTTTAATGCCAAGATTAAGATTTTCAGATAAGATAATGGAGGAGAATACACCAGTAACTTATTCAAAGAATACCTTGCCTCACATGGCATCATTCACCAAACAAGCTGCCCTTACACGCCCCAACAAAATGGTGTAGCTGAAAGGAAGAATAGACACTTAATGGAGGTGGCCAGATCCATGATGTTTCAAAGCAATGTACCAAAACGCTTTTGGGGAGATGCTGTGCTTACGGCTTGTTACTTGATCAACCGAATACCCACAAAAGTCCTCAATGACTCATCACCATATGAGGTACTCAACTCAACCAAACCTTCTCTTGATCACTTACGAGTGTTTGGGTGTGTTTGTTTTGTCTTAATTCCAGGAGATCTTAGAACAAAGCTTGATGCCAAGAGCACTAGATGTATGTTTGTTGGCTACTCCACCACTCAAAAAGGGTACAAATGCTACAATCCTACTACACGCCGGGTTATAGTGTCTAGAGATGTGAAGTTTTTGGAATCAGAAAGCTTCTATGCCAAACAGTCATGGGAAGACTTGCAAGACATTTCCAAGTCTACATCAGATAGAGCCACTAACCTCCGGCTGCTCCTAGATCATCTCGGTGTCAATACAAACACTAGAGCCCCTACGGTTGATCATGAGGGGGAGAATGGCGATAACAATGATGATCCACCAGCTGAGCACACAGACTCGGAGACCCACGAAAATGCACATGATCAACCTCCAGAGCAAGATCAAGCACCCACACGGTCAGTAACACATCAAGCACCAGCTCCTCTAAGAAGAAGTCCACGATTGCAAAGCTTACAACAAGCAGAACAAGTCCAAGCTCCTGCTCCCACTACCTTAAGGCGCAGTACAAGAGAAAGGCAGGACCCCTCTAATTGGGTTAATACAAGAGTATACTACAATGGCAATGCCGTGGCTCATCCTACTCAAGCATCATGCTCCTTTGCACAACTTCCGTGTCAAAATGATCAAGTTAGAGAAGTGTCCGTACAAGTCACAACCGTGAAGCTCAAGGAAGAAGATCACACAAAGGAAGCAAGAGTGATGATCAAGGAAGCAACGGTCATATAATTGACCTTAGTCAAGCATAGCAACGGTCACAAGCTCAAGGAATCAAAGAAGATAAGGTCACATGTTCTTGTTAAGCTTGTGGACGTTGGAGGCTCTTATGAAGTGTCGCTTTCACTTTGAGGACCACATCCTCTTTAATTATTATTTGTGTCTCTATCTCCTTTAGCCGTTAGAACTGGTTTGTATGGTCTATAAATAGACATTTGATATCATTTGTAATGGTTAACTTAAGGAAATATACTTATCCTTAATTCACTCTCTCATTCTCTTACTTGCTCTTCACTTGTTCTTCATTTCTTAATCAAATCATCCGCAAATTCTAACATGGTATCAGAGCGAGTTGTGTAGATCTTTGGATCACAAACTCTGATTCTCTTCTTCTTCTACTTCTTCTCTATTCGCTGTACCTTTCTCAGTTTACAGAAAATTCCCAAAATCTTTACCCAACGGTCCTTACTCTCTTTATCTCTTTTAAAACTTCTTAAACAGTCTCCTAAACCCCAAAATCACTCTAAACCCCTCTAATCACCTAAACTCTCATTCGTTCATCCTCTAAATCACCCATAACTCTTTTCTAAAACCGTTTACCCAACGGTCCTTTACTTTGCCCAACGGTCCATAGACTCTAAACATGGCCTTGGAGAACAACAAGCCATTGGCTTTACCAGTTACACTCAAAGGAGTGAACTACCTACTGTGGTCAAGAACCACAAGAGCCGCCTTGTGTGGAAGAGGTCTCTGGAGTCATGTTTCAAGTGACGCTCCTATAGCAGCACCACCAGCCACGGGAGTAGCCATTGTCCCAGCCGAAGGACCCCATGGTACAGGGAAGACCAGACCGTCCTTGCTTTGTTACAAAGCTCCCTAAGCAACGAGATCTTGGAGGCATACTCTTACTGTGAAACCGCCAAGGAGCTGTGGGGGACTTTGAAGCAAGTATTCGGCAATGTCTCTAATCTCAGCCGTGTGTTTGAAGTCAAAAAGGCTATCAACGATCTAAGGCAAGAAGATATGGAGTTCACCAAGCACTTTGGAAAATTCAGAGCACTATGGGCTGAGCTGGAAATGCTAAGGCCAAGTACCCTAGATCCACAAGTCTTGAATGAAAGAAGGGAGCAAGACAAAGTATTTGGACTGCTTTTGACCCTCAGCTCAACCTACAATGATCTAATCAAACACCTTCTCAGAGCAGAAAGGCTACCAACGCTTGAAGAAGTCTGCTCCCAAGTCCAAAAGGAGCAAGGATCACTCGGCTTATTTGGAGGAAAAGGAGAGCTGATCTCAGCCAACAAAGGAGCCTACAAAATTGATGAGAAGAGAAACTCATTTTGTGATCATTGCAAGAGAAAAGGGCACACCAAAGAAGTATGCTGGAGTCTCCATCCGCACCTTAAACCAAAATGGAAGGAGGGAAAGGCTAGGTTTGCTTCAGAAGAGGTTGCTCACAAAGGCGAAAGCTCTAAGACTACCCCTGGAGGAGAAGAAGCAGCCAACTCATCTCAATTCGTGACAAGATCGGACTTAGATGCCCTGATCAAAGCGTTTAAAGAGTCTGGTAACATTCTTGGTACCTCTTTTCATGTGATTCAAAATATGGGTAATTCTTATAGTTCTTCACACACACTTAAGAATAAGCCATTAATAGTTGATTCAGGAGGTTCTCATCACATGATTAGTGATTTAAGCTTAATTAGCAATATAAAACCAACAATAGGAAATGTTGAGATTGCTAATGGGGAAAAGGTTCCAATTAAGGGAATAGGAGAACTTAAGCTCTTTGAAAGATCTTCTAAAGCATTTTACATGCCTACCTTTACATCTAACTTATTATCAGTAAAGAAAGCTACAACTGATTTAAACTGTATTGCTATCTTTGGACCAAATGAAGTTTGTTTTCAGGATATTAAGACCAGCAAAACGCTTGGGAAAGGGACTACCAAAGATGATCTCTATGTTCTTGAAGACACTAAGCTCTTAGATCCTATCTTTGCTTCTTCTAATAATGTTGTAGCTTGTGATAATAATGCGATTTGGCATGCTAGATTAGGACACCCTCATGCTCGTGCATTGAGTCTTTTATTACCTAAAGTAGTGTTTAAGAATGATAATTGTGAGGCTTGTATCTTAGGAAAGCATTGTAGAACTGTTTTTCCTAAGTCTTCTACCATTTATGAAAAATGTTTTGATTTAGTTCATTCTGATGTTTGGACATCTCCATGTGAATCTAGAGATCAAAACAAGTATTTTGTTACTTTCATAGATGAGAAGTCTAAGTATACTTGGTTAACTCTCCTCCCATCAAAAGATAGAGTCTTTGAGGCATTTAGGAATTTTCAAACTCACATAACTAACCATTTTAATGCCAAGATTAAGATTTTCAGATCAGATAACGTAGGAGAATACACCAGTAACTTATTTAAAGAATACCTCACCTCACAAGGCATCATTCACCAAACCAGCTGCCCTTACACGCCTCAACAAAATGGTGTGGCTGAAAGGAAGAATAGACACTTAATAGAGGTGGCCAGATCCATGATGTTTCAAAACAATGTACCAAAACGGTTTTGGGGGGATGCTGTACTTACAGCTTGCTACCTGATCAACCGAATACCAACCAAAGTTCTCAATGACTCATCGCCATATGAGGTACTCAACTCAACTAAACCCTCCCTTGATCACTTACGAGTGTTTGGGTTTGTTTGTTTTGCCTTAATCTCAGGAGATCTTAGAACAAAGCTGGATGCCAAGAGCACTAGGTGTATGTTTGTTGGCTACTCTACTACTCAAAAGGGGTACAAGTGCTATAATTCCACTACACGACGGGTTATAATCTCTAGAGATGTGAAGTTCTTGGAATCAGAAAGCTTCTATGCCAAACAGTCATGGGAAGACTTACAAGATATCTCCAAGTCTACATCAGATAGAGCTACTAACCTTCGGCTACTTCTAGACCACCTCGGTGTCACTACAAGCACTAGAACCCCTACGGTTGATCATGAGGGGGAGAATGGTGAAAACGATGACCCACCAACTGAGCACACAGACTCGGAGACCCAAGACAATGCACATGATCAACCTCCGGAGCAAGCAGTAGCACCCACACGGCCAGTAACTCACCAAGCACCAGCTCCTCTAAGAAGAAGTCCGCGGTTGCAGAGCTTACAACAAGCGGAACAAGTCCCAACTCCTACTCCAGCAGCACTAAGGAGAAGTACAAGGGAAAGGCAGGATCCATCAAATTGGGTGAAGACACGGGTATACTACAATGGCAATGCGGTAGCCCATCCCACTCAAGCAGCTTGCTCTTTCGCTCGGTTTCCAAAGGAGCATCAAGCCTTTTTAGTTGCACTGGAGCAAGGTCAGATTCCTAAAACCTATGAAGAAGCAATAGAGTACAAGGTATGGCGTGATGCAATCAGTGAAGAAAGAGGGGCTATGGAAAAGAATCACACTTGGGATGAGGCTACATTGCCTAAAGGAAAGAAAACAGTGAGCTCAAGATGGGTCTTCACTATCAAATACAAGAGTAATGGCGAAATAGAGAGGTATAAGGCTCGGCTAGTAGCAAGAGGATTCACTCAGACCTATGGAGAAGACTATGGAGACACCTTTGCACCAGTGGCTAAGCTTCACACAGTTAGAGTAGTCATCTCACTTGCCGTAAACCTGGAATGGGATCTTTGGCAAATGGATGTGAAGAATGCATTCCTGCAAGGAGAGCTTGAGGAGGAAGTCTACATGACACCACCACCTGGTGTAGACAAAGAGGTTGCCCATGGCAAAGTACTAAGGCTGAGAAAGGCGATTTATGGTCTCAAGCAATCGCCAAGAGCATGGTACCACCGGTTGAGTAGAGTTCTATTTGATAGGGGATTCAGCAGATCAGAAGCGGATCACACCTTATTCACTCTTACCAGCCGAGAAGGTATAGTAGTCATTCTCATTTATGTAGATGATATAATCATCTCTGGGAATGACAAGGTAAACATTCTTGCTACTAAAGACTATCTAAAGAATGTTTTTGATATTAAAGATCTAGGTGAACTAAAATACTTCTTAGGTATTGAAGTTTGTAGATCTAAGGAAGGCTTGTTTCTCTCACAAAGGAAATATATGCTTGATATGTTGAGTGAAGCAGGAAACCTTGGTGATAAAGTAGCTAAAACTCCTCTTGAAGATAGCTACAAAGTGGACCGAAAGGGGGAGCTAGAAGATGAACCCTTTGAAGATATCACACAATATCGCAGGATGGTGGGTAAGCTAATCTATCGTACCATAACTAGACCTGACTTATGTTTTCTGTGAATCAGGTTAGTCAACACATGAAAGCCCCAAATTCACATCACTGGAGCATGGTCAAGCGCATTCTCAGCTATGTTCAAGGAACAATCGGTCATGGCATTTGGATGGGTTGCAACGGAAGCTCAGAGATTGTGGGATATTGCGATGCAGACTGGGCAGGAGACCGTGTAGATAGAAGATCAACTACTGGCTATTGCACTTTCGTCGGTGGGAATTTAGTTACTTGGAAGAGCAAGAAGCAAAATGTAGTTGCATGTTCTAGTGCTGAAGCTGAGTACCGGGCCATGAGGAGGTTAACAACCGAGCTAATGTGGCTAAGGAACCTCCTTAAAGACCTCGGATGTGAGACAAGCACACCAATCACCATGCACTGTGACAATCAAGCGGCTATACACATTGCATCTAACTCGGTCTTCCATGAAAGAACCAAGCATATTGAAGTTGACTGTCACAAGGTTAGAGAGCAAGTCCAGCTTGGAGTCATCCTGCCATGCTACACAAAGAGTTCAGACCAACTAGCCGATATCTTCACCAAGGCAACAAATCAGAAGATCAACGAGTTCATCCACTCCAAGATGGGGCTCGTTGACATCTCAGCTTGAGCTCACCTAGCCGTGGAGATCACACTCTTTTTCCCTCAATGTAGTTTTGTCCCATGAGGTTTTCTACATTGAGGTTTTTAATGAGGTGATCATTCATGGCTCCAAGCTTTACCATTCACCATGGCTAAAGCTTGAGGGGGAGTGTCAAAATGATCAAATTAGAGAAGTGTCCGTACAAGTCACAACCGTGAAGCTCAAGGAAGAAGATCACACAAAGGAAGCAAGAGTGATGATCAAGGAAGCAACGGTCATATAATTGACCTTAGTCAAGCATAGCAACGGTCACAAGCTCAAGGAATCAAAGAAGATAAGGTCACATGTTCTTGTTAAGCTTGTGGACGTTGGAGGCTCTTATGAAGTGTCGCTTTCACTTTGAGGACCACATCCTCTTTGTTTATTATTTGTGTCTCTATCTCCCTTAGCCGTTAGAACTGGTTTGTATGGTCTATAAATAGACATTTGATATCATTTGTAATGGTTAACTTAAGGAAATATACTTATCTTTAATTCACTCTCTCATTCTCTTTCTTGCTCTTCACTTGTTCTTCATTTCTTAATCAAATCATCCGCAAATTCTAACATTCCGGAGGAACATCAAGTATTCTTGGCAGCAATAGAGCAAGGTCATATCCCTAAGACTTATGAAGAAGCAGTGGAGCATGAGGAATGGCGTGAAGCATTCAGGGAAGAAAGAGGAGCCATGGAAAGAAATCATACTTGGGATGAAGCTGACTTACCAAAAGGGAAGAAAACGGTTAGCTCAAGATGGGTCTTTACTATCAAATACAAGAGCAATGGTGAAATAGAAAGGTAAAAAGCTCGGTTAGTGGCTAAAGGCTTTACTCAGACATATGGGGAAGACTACAAAGACACTTTTGCACCAGTAGCTAAGCTCCACACGGTTAGAGTAATCATCTCCTTGGCGGTTAATCTAGAGTGGGATCTCTGGCAAATGGATGTAAAGAATGCTTTCCTACAAGGAGAACTTGAGGAAGAGGTTTATATGACACCACCACCAGGTTTAGAAGAAGGCACCACTCCGGGTAGAGTACTAAGACTACGAAAGGCGATATATGGCTTAAAGCAATCGCCAAGAGCATGGTACCACAAGCTCAGCAGAGTATTGTTTGATAGAGGATTTAGCCGATCAGAAGCTGACCATACACTATTCACACTCACCAGCCAAGAAGGTATAGTAGTCATTCTCATTTATGTAGATGATATAATCATCTCTGGGAATGACAAGGTAAACATTCTTGCTACTAAAAGCTATTTACAGAATGTCTTTGATATTAAGGATTTAGGCGAACTCAAATACTTCTTAGGAATTGAAGTTTGTAGATCAAAAGAGGGTGTGTTTCTCTCACAAAGAAAGTATATGACTGACATGTTAAGTGAAACAGGAGATCTTGGAGATAGACTAGCAAAAACCCCTCTTGAAGATAACTATAAGTTGGAGCGAGAGGGGGAGCCTTGTAATGAGCTATTCGGTGATATCACACAATACCGCAGGATGGTTGGTAAGTTAATCTACCTTACCATAACTAGGCCTGACTTGTGTTTTGCTGTGAATCAGGTTAGTCAATACATGAAGACTCCAAAGGTGCATCACTGGAACATGGTCAAGCGTATCCTCAGTTATGTCCGAGGCACAATAGGACATGGCATTTGGATGAGTTGCAACGGAAGCTCAGAGATTGTGGGATATTACGATGCAGACTGGGCAGGAGACCGTGTAGATAGAAGATCAACTACTGGCTATTGCACTTTCGTCGGTGGGAATTTAGTTACTTGGAAGAGCAAGAAGCAAAATGTAGTTGCATGCTCCAGTGCTGAAGCTGAATACCGGGCCATGAGGAGACTAACAACCGAGCTGATGTGGCTAAGAAACCTCCTTAAAGACCTCGGATGTGAGACAAGCACACCTATCACAATGCATTGTGATAATCAAGCGGCTATGCATATTGCATCCAACTCGGTCTTCCATGAAAGGACCAAGCATATAGAGGTGGATTGTCATAAAGTCAGGGAGCAAGTGCAACTTGGAGTTATTCTACCGTGCTATACAAGGAGTTCAGATCAGCTAGCTGACATCTTCACCAAGGCAGTCAATCAGAAGACAAGCGAGTTCATTCACTCTAAGATGGGGCTCGTTGACATCTCAGCTTGATCTACCCTAGCCATGGCAATCACACTCTTTTTCCCTCAATGGAGTTTTGTCCCACGTGGTTTTCTACATTGAGGTTTTTAATGAGGTGGTTAGTCATGGTTCCAAGCTTTAGCATTCACCATGGCTAAAGCTTGAGGGGGAGTATCAACTTAGGAGTGTCCGTACAATCAAGAGAGGACCGTGATATTCAAGTAAGGGAACTAGAGTGGTGTACAAGGCAAAGGGATGCAAGGCAAAGAGGATATTCGCCTTTGTTGATCAGCTATAATGGTCACATGATCACAAGGCTAAGGGATAAGGTTCACATGTCAAGCATAATGAAGGGACCGTTTATGAACTGTCACTCTCACTATGAGGACCACTTCCCTTAGTTTATTCTTTATGTCTCTATCCTATGTAGTCGTTATACCATCATGTACAAGTCTATATATAGACTATTCCCATCGTTGTAACAAGTTAACTTAAGGAAATATACTTATCCTTAATTCACTCTCTCATTCTCTTACTTGTTCTTGAATTGTTCTTCATTTCTTAATTAAATCATTCCGCAATTCTAACAGAAAACGGACTTCTGATGAATCCTACAAAGAAAATGGGGTAAATAGGCTTGAAATAGTCATCTGAGACTCATAATAGTATAATGAGAAGCCTTTGTTACTTGTATCTCATTCCCTAGAAAAGATCCCAAATGAAGATCCGAAACTGGTCTACTAGCCGAAAATGGGGAAAACGGACTTCTAATGAATCACACAATGAAAATGGAGTAAATAGGCTTGAAATAGTCATCAAGGACTCAAAATAATACAATGAGAAGCACTATTACTTGTATCTCATTCCCTAGAAGAGATCCCAATTGAAGATCTGAAACTGGTCTAATGGCCGAAAATGGGGAAAACGGACTTCTGATAAATCATTTAAAGAAAATGGAGTACATAGGCTTGAAATAGTCATCTGAGACTCATAATAGTATAATGAGAAGCTTTTGTTACTTGTATCTCATTCCCTAGAAAAGATCCCAAATGAAGATCTGAAATTGGTCTACTAGCCGAAAATGGGGAAAACGGACTTCTGATGAATCACACAAAGAAAATGGAGTAAATAGGCTTGAAATAGTCGTCTGGGACTCTTAATACTACAATGAGAAGCCTATATTACTTGTATGTCATTCCCTAGAAGAGATCCCAAATGAAGATCCGTAACTGGTCTATTGGCCGAAAATGGGGAAAACGGACTTCTGATGAATCCTAGAAAGAAAATGGAGTAAATAGGCTTGAAATAGTCATCTGGGACTCATAATAGTACAATGAGAAGCCTCTATTACTTGTATCTCATTCCCTAGAAGAGATCCCAAATGAAGATCCGAAACTGGCCTACTAGCCGAAAATGGGGAAAACGGACTTCTGATGAATCACACAAAGAAAATGGAGTAAATAGGCTTGAAATAGTCATCTGGGACTCATAATACTACATTGAGAAGCCTCTATTACTTGTATCTCATTCTCTCAAAGAGATCCCAAATGAAGATCCGAAACTGGCATACTAGCCGAAAATGGGGAAAACGGACTTCTGATGAAACACACAAAGAAAATGGAGTAAATAGGCTTGAAATAGTCATCTGGGACTCATAATACTACATTGAGAAGCCTCTATTACCTGTATATCATTCCCTAGAAGAGATCTCAAATGAAGATCCAAAACTGGCCTACTAGCCGAAAATGGGGAAAACTGACTTTTGATGAATCACACAAAGAAAATGGAGTAAATAGGCATGAAATAGTCATATGAGACTCATAATACTACAATGAGAATCTCTATTACTTGTATCTCATTTCCT
Source organism: Thlaspi arvense (assembly GCA_911865555.2). NCBI lineage: Eukaryota > Viridiplantae > Streptophyta > Magnoliopsida > Brassicales > Brassicaceae > Thlaspi > Thlaspi arvense. The sequence goes on from OU466860.2 coordinate 23,840,624, forward strand.
AGAAGAGATCCCAAATGAAAATCTGAAACAGGTCTACTGGCCGAAAAATGGGGAACACGGACTTCTGATAAATCACACAAATAAAATGGAGTAAATAGGCTTGAAATAGTCATCTGGGACTCATAATAGTATAATGAGAAGCCTTTGTTACTTGTATCTCATTCCCTAGAAAAGATCCCAAATGAAGATCTGAAACTGGTCTACTAGCCGAAAATGGGGTAAATGGACTTCTAATGAATCACACAAAGAAAATGAAGTAAATAGGCTTGAAATAGTCATCAACGACTCATAATACTACAATGAGAAGCTCTATTACTTGAATCTCATTCCCTAGAAGAGACCCCAAAATGAAGACCCGAAACTGGTCTAGTAGCCCAAAATGGGGAAAACGGACTTCTAATAAATCACACAAAGAAAATGGAGTAAATAGGCTTGAAATAGTAATCTGAGACTCTTAATAGTATTATGAGAAGCCTTTGTTACTTTTATCTCATTCCTTAGAAAAGATCCCAAATGAAGATCTGAAACTGGTCTACTAGACGAAAATGGGGAAAACGAACTTCTGATGAATCACACAAAGAAAATGGAGTAAATAGGCTTGAAATATGTTGGAATTTGTGAGGGTTTGTCTCACATAAGAAGAAACACAATCAACTTGTGATTGGTTCTTCATTAACCAACCAAATGAACTCACTTCAACATAATAAAAAATGCATTAGTATGATACACAATCTGAGTATTAAAAGCAACATAACTAGAGAGTTTGTTGTCATAACCAAAGAAAGGTTCAGTAATCTAATGACTAACTAAGTAAAGAAGAGTTGCACTAGCATTAGACATGAATCCATATTTGAGTAACAACAACACTCAGAGTTTGTGTTCTCATTAAAGAAGGATTAGCTCACTAACTTAGTGTCTAACTGAACAAAAGAAAGAGTTTAGGTGTTTGAAGTATAATTAGACAAGTAATGGTCTGCCATTAAGGCAGACCTAAACTGCATATAACTCACTCTCTACATTGCTTTAATTTAATTAAGCATAAGTAAAGGAGAGAGATGTATACAAATTTAACAAGAACTTGTCTCTTTTATTATAAATTCTGTGTGTTTTACAATGAGAGAGGGCGCCCTTATATAGAAATTAAACTTGGGCACAAAGACAAAGATTGAAAGTGACAGCACATAACAGCTCTTTTCTTAAGTCACACATGTGACTCTTGCTTCCCTCCACTTCTTTGAATTCAAACGGTTATGGAGGCAAGTGAGGAGCTTCTAGAACACTTGACAACTTCTCTTAGGCGTGTACACACTCCTCCTTACAGTTTGGGCTTGATTGGAGGAGTTTATGTGGGCTTGTACGGACAGCCCACTAAGAGATTGTATGGACAACCCAATAAGTTGGGCTTGCAACACACTTCATGACTCCTAAGCCTCCAATGCTTCATATACACATGGTTGATCACCTTCTTGATGTCTTTTACATGTGATCAGCTTCATTCTTGGCTAAGTCACGCTTTGACACTTCTCTTCTTCTTCTTATTTGATGTGGAGATGCTTGGCCTTCACTTTATGTGTGGCCTTCTCATCTCCTCACTCTAATACCCTCCCTCAAGCTTGGGCGTCGGGAGCCATTGGGACCGAAGGCCAAGCTTGCCCACGCAAAGGACTACCTCATTAAAAACCTCATCATGTAAAACCTCTTTGGGATAAAACCATGATGAGGACAAAAAGAGTATAGCCTCCACGGTGCATTAGAATAGCTATGACCTTGGTTTAAACCATTTTGAAAATTGGCTCCTTTCCAAGTCTTCTCACTTCTTAGCTCTTCATGACTTGACTTCTCTTTCATTTGAATCCTTTCTTTGCCATCTCCTTTGAGACTCTTCAGCATTTGAGGCTCTCATTAGTCTCTTTGAGGCTCTTATGGTCTTCTTTTCCCTTAAACAAGAGAATAAAGAAGAGGAGATTAAGTATTGCCATAAGGAATATCAAATAACCAAATGAGGAATATCAAAGCCTAAGAGATATATTAAAGACTAAGATGCACAATTAGTAATTCATACAGAGAACTGAACATTTGAAGCAGAAAAAAACGAAATTAATGTCAATCTGAATTATGCATTAACTCAAACAATTTCAAAAAAGACATCCAATTAATATTCTCATACTAACTTATGCAATTCAGTCAAACAGAATTATGCATAAATTATGAAGAGTAATTTGACTGCTAAATGAATGAAGTAAGTCATGAAATTAACACTAATTGAAATAGGAGATAGGGTTTAGAGAACAGCCTTTCAATAGAAGAAGAGTAGTCTTTGAATGGTCCTTTGAATGGACTGAATGAATTTGGTTTGATCTCCATCTATGGGAAAACATCTTGCTAGCGAGCTGATTCATCACTTTCCACCAGTCCAGCAGACTTTCTAGGTGGCCATTGGTTCTAACTCCGAGCTGATTCATCACTTTCCACCAGTCCAGCAGACATTCTAGGTGGCCATTGGTTCTAACTCCGAGCTGATTCATCACTTTCCACCAGTCCAGCAGACATTCTAGGTGGCCATTGGTTCTAACTCCCCTAGTCAAGGATGCGCCAAACACCAAAACACTTGCATTGCCTTCATGAGACAATCAAGCCATAAGCACCAAACCCCATTATTACACTTAGAACCTGTAGAGTATAGACAGATTCAAAGCAAACAATAGTGAGAGATGAAGAATATAAAGTAACCAGAGAATAAGAGTATAAGCAACTATAAGTATGAGAGAATATAAGAGTATGATAGAGTGTAAGCAGAAGTGTAGTGAGAGTATGGTGGAGAATGAGTATGATGGAGAATGAGTATGATGGAGAATGAGTATGAGCGGAAGCAACATTCAGTCCATGGCCTTCAAGCTTCATGGCTGAGCAACAATGCTGGTGAGGCTTTTAACTTCCCACCAGTCTTTCATCTAAGAGGTGCAAGGACAAACTCTCTTCAAGAGATTTCCTACAATCTCAACAACAAACACATTAGAGTAATTCACATTCAAGTGATTTCTGAGTGTTAAAGAGTTGTGCTAATGGAACAAAACCATTTGTCCATCAGCAAAACAAAGCCATTCAAGGCCAAAACATTTTCAAAAATATTTTCCAGAATTTTGAACCTTTCAAAAGAGTTTTTCAAAACCTTTTCATTTCAAGGAAAAATTGCAAAACAATTTTAAAACATTTAAACTAGCTTATCAAAGCCAAAGGTTCATCAAGAACATTTTAAAATATTTTTTTTTTAAAAAAAAATACTTTTCGGAATTTAAAAAAAAAATATTTTCCAAAAATCTTCCCAAAGGGTTTATCAAGGAAATAATTTCCAAAATAACTTTCAAGCTTGTAACCATCAAGCAAAATTCTCAAAACAATTTAAAATTATTCTGGACCATTTTAAAATATTTTTCAAAGGCAGATTAATTTTAAATCTGTTCCAAAACATTTTTTAAAATTCAAATCTTTTTCAAAGTAATTTGTAAAATCGATTTGAAGAAAGGGTGAATAATTCCCAAAGTAATTTTCTAAGAGTTTTCAAATTAAAAAAAAAAACAACTTTCATCCTCTCTCCCTCCCTTAAGCATTGGCATATACAGACATAAAGTCTTTTATCCAAGCTTATCAAGAGAAGAGATGGGTAGAGGGAGGAAAGAGTTTGAAAAATAAAACCATTAAAGGTATCACTCTCTCCTCACGCTTTGGACAAGAGACATCACAAGTCTGTCTACAAAGCTTAACAAGAATGTGAGAGAGAGGAATCCTTGGAATGAAGAAAGAAGAAAGAAGAAAGAAGAAGTGAGTCCAGCCCAAGAGAATAACCTTGCTCTGATACCATGTTGGAATTTGTGAGGGTTTGTCTCACATAAGAAGAAACACAATCAACTTGTGATTGGTTCTTCATTAACCAACCAAATGAACTCACTTCAACATAATAAAAAATGCATTAGTATGATACACAATCTGAGTATTAAAAGCAACATAACTAGAGAGTTTGTTGTCATAACCAAAGAAAGGTTCAGTAATCTAATGACTAACTAAGTAAAGAAGAGTTGCACTAGCATTAGACATGAATCCATATTTGAGTAACAACAACACTCAGAGTTTGTGTTCTCATTAAAGAAGGATTAGCTCACTAACTTAGTGTCTAACTGAACAAAAGAAAGAGTTTAGGTGTTTGAAGTATAATTAGACAAGTAATGGTCTGCCATTAAGGCAGACCTAAACTGCATATAACTCACTCTCTACATTGCTTTAATTTAATTAAGCATAAGTAAAGGAGAGAGATGTATACAAATTTAACAAGAACTTGTCTCTTTTATTATAAATTCTGTGTGTTTTACAATGAGAGAGGGCGCCCTTATATAGAAATTAAACTTGGGCACAAAGACAAAGATTGAAAGTGACAGCACATAACAGCTCTTTTCTTAAGTCACACATGTGACTCTTGCTTCCCTCCACTTCTTTGAATTCAAACGGTTATGGAGGCAAGTGAGGAGCTTCTAGAACACTTGACAACTTCTCTTAGGCGTGTACACACTCCTCCTTACAGTTTGGGCTTGATTGGAGGAGTTTATGTGGGCTTGTACGGACAGCCCACTAAGAGATTGTATGGACAACCCAATAAGTTGGGCTTGCAACACACTTCATGACTCCTAAGCCTCCAATGCTTCATATACACATGGTTGATCACCTTCTTGATGTCTTTTACATGTGATCAGCTTCATTCTTGGCTAAGTCACGCTTTGACACTTCTCTTCTTCTTCTTATTTGATGTGGAGATGCTTGGCCTTCACTTTATGTGTGGCCTTCTCATCTCCTCACTCTAATAAAATAGTCATCTGGGACTCTTAATAATACATTGAGAAACCTTTATTACTTTTATCTCATTCCCTAGAAGAGATCCCAAATGAATATCCAAAACTGGCATACTAGCCGAAAATGGGGAAATGGACTTTTGATGAATAATGCAAAGAAAGTGGAGTAAATAGGCTTGAAAGAGTCATATGGGACTCATAATACTACAATGAGAAGCTCTATTACTTGTATCTCATTCCCTAGAAGAGATCCCAAATGAAGATCTAAAACTGGTCTACTGGTCGAAAATGGGGAAAACGGACTTCTGCTAAATCACACAAAGAAAATGGAGTAAATAGGCTTGAAATAATCATCTGGGACTCATCATAGTATAATGAGAAGCCTTTGTTACTTGTATCTCATTCCTTTGAAAAGATCCCAAATGATGATCCGAAACTGGTATACTAGCCGAAAATGGGGAAATCGGACTTCTAATGAATCACACAAAGAAAATAGAGTAAATAGGCTTGAAATAGTCATAAAGGACTCATAATACTACAATGAGAAGCACTATTACTTGTATCTCATTCCCTATAAGAGATCCCAAATGAAGACCCGAAACTGGTCTAATGGCCGAAAATGGGGAAAACGGACTTCTGATAAATCACACAAAGAAAAGGGAATAATAGGCTTGAAATAGTCATCTGGGACTCATAATAGTATAATGAAAAGCCCATATTACTTGTATTTTATTCCCTAGAAGAGATCCCAAATGAAGATCCGAAACTGGTCTACTAGCGGAAAATGGGGAAAACGGACTTCTGATGAATCACACAAAGAAAATGGAGTAAATAGGCTTGAAATAGTCATCTGGGACTCATAATAGTACAGTGAGAAGCCTCTAGTACTTGTATCTCATTCCCTAAAAGAGATCCCAAATGAAGATCCGAAACTGGCCTACAAGCCAAAAATGGGGAAAACAGACTTTTGATAAATCACACAAAGAAAATAGAGTAAATAGGCATGAAATAGTCACTGGGACTCATAATACTACAATGAGAAGCTCTATTACTTGTATCTCATTCCCTAGAAGAGATCCCAAATGAAGATATGAAACTAGTTTAGTGGTCAAAAATGGGGAAAACTGACTTCTGATAAATCACACATAGAAAATGGAGTAAATAGGCTTGAAATAGTCATCTGAGACTCATAATCGTATAATGAGAAGCCTTTGTTACTTGTATCTCATTCCCTAGAAAAGATCCCAAATGAAGATCCGAAACTGGTCTACTAGCCGAAAATGGGGAAAACGGACTTCTAATGAATCACACAAAGAAAATGGAGTAAATAGGCTTGAAATAGTCATCAAGGACTCATAATACTACAATGAGAAGCACTATTACTTGTATCTCATTCCCTAGAAGAGATCCCAAATGAAGATCTGAAATTGGTCTAATGGCCGAAAATGGGGAAAACGGACTTCTGATAAATCACACAAAGAAAATGGAATAATAGGCTTGAAATAGTCAGCTGGGACTGATGATAGTATAATGAGAAGCCTTTGTTACTTGTATCTCATTCCCTAGAAAAGATCCCAAATGAAGATCCGAAACTGGTCTAGATGCCGAAAATGGGGAAAACGGACTTCAGATGAATCACACAAAGAAAATGGAGTAAATATGCTTGAAATAGTCATATGGGACTCTTAATACTACAATGAGAAGCCTCTATTACTTGTATTTCATTCCCTAGAAGAGATCCCAAATGAAGATCCGTAACTGGTCTATTGGCCGAACATGAGGAAAACGGACTTCTGATGAATCCTACAAAGAAATTGGAGTAAATAGGCTTGAAATAGTCATCTGGGACTCATAATAGTACAATGAGAAGCATCTATTACTTGTATCTCATTCCCTAGAAGAGATCCCAAATGAAGATCCGAAACTGGCCCACAAGCCGAAAATGGGGAAAAGAGACTTCTGATGAATCACACAAAGAAAATGGAGTAAATAGGCTTGAAATAGTGATCTGGGACTCTTAATACTACAATTAGAAGCCTCTAATACTTGTATCTCATTCCCTAGAAGAGATCCCAAATGAAGATATGAAACTAGTCTAGTGGTCAAAAATGGGGAAAACGGACTTCTGATAAATCACACATAGAAAATGGAGTAAATATGCTTGAAATAGTCATTTGAGACTCATAATAGTATAATGAGAAGCCTTTGTTACTTGTATCTCATTCCCTAGAAATGATCCGAAATGAAGATCCGAAACTGGTCTACTAGCCGAAAATGGGGAAAACGTACTTCTAATGAATCACACAAAGAAAATAGAGTAAATAGGCTTGAAATAGTCATCAAGGACTCATAATACTAGAATGAGAAGCACTATTACTTGTATCTCATTCCCTAGAAGAGACCCCAAAGGGAAGACCCGAAACTGGTCTAGTAGACCAAAATGGGGAAAACAGACTTCAGATAAATCACACAAAGAAAATGGAGTAAATAGGCTTGAAATAGTAATCTGGGACTCTTAATAGTATTATGAGAAGCCTTTGTTACTTTTATCTCATTCCTTAGAAAAGATCCCAAATGAAGATCCGAAAATGGTCTACTAGACGAAAATGGGGAAAACGAACTTCTGATGAATCTCACAAAGAAAATGGAGTAAATAGGCTTGAAATAGTCATCTGGGACTCTTAATACTACAATGAGAAGCCTCTATTACTTGTATCCCATTCCCTAGAAGAGATCCCAAATGAAGATCCGAAACTGGTCTATTGGCCGAAAATGGGGAAAACGGACTTCTGATGAATCCTACAAAGAAAATGGGGTAAATAGGCTTGAAATAGTCATCTGAGACTCATAATAGTATAATGAGAAGCCTTTGTTACTTGTATCTCAGTCTCTAGAAAAGATCCCAAATGAAGATCTGAAACTGGTCTACTAGCCGAAAATGGGGAAAACGGACTTCTAATGAATCACACAAAGAAAATGGAGTAAATAGGCTTGAAATAGTCATCAAGGACTCATAATACTACAATGAGAAGCACTATTACTTGTATCTCATTCCCTAGAAGAGATCCCAAATGAAGATCTGAAACTGGTCTAATGGCCGAAAATGGGAAAAACGGACTTCTGATAAATCACACAAAGAAAATGGAATAATAGGCTTGAAATAGTCATCGGGGACTCATGATAGTATAATGAGAAGCCTTTGTTACTTGTATATCATTCCCTAGAAAAGATCCCAAATGAAGATCCGAAACTGGTCTACATGCCGAAAATAGGGGAAACAGACTTCAGATGAATCACACAAAGAAAATGGAGTAAATATGCTTAAAATAGTCATCTGGGACTCTTAATACTACAATGAAAAGCCTCTATTACTTGTATCTCATTCCCTAGAAGAGATCCCAAATGAAGATCTGAAACTGGTCTAATGGCCGAAAATGGGGAAAACGGACTTCTGATAAATCATACAAAGAAAATGGAGTAAATAGGCTTGAAATAGTCATCTGAGACTCATAATAGTATAATGAGAAGCTTTTGTTACTTGTATCTCATTCCCTAGAAAAGATCCCAAATGAAGATCTGAAACTGGTCTACTAGCCGAAAATGGGGAAAACGGACTTCTGATGAATCACACAAAGAAAATGGAGTAAATAGGCTTGAAATAGTCGTCTGGGACTCTTAATACTACAATGAGAAGCCTCTATTACTTGTATGTCATTCCCTAGAAGAGATCCCAAATGAAGATCCGTAACTGGTCTATTGGCCGAAAATGGGGAAAACGGACTTCTGATGAATCCTAGAAAGAAAATGGAGTAAATAGGCTTGAAATAGTCATCTGGGACTCATAATAGTACAATGAGAAGCCTCTATTACATGTATCTCATTCCCTAGAAGAGATTCCAAATGAAGATCCGAAACTGGCCTACTAGCCGAAAATGGGGAAAACGGACTTCTCATGAATCACACAAAGAAAATGGAGTAAATAGGCATGAAATAGTCATCTAGGACTCAAAATACTACATTGAGAAGCCTCTATTACCTGTATATCATTCCCTAGAAGAGATCTCAAATGAAGATCCAAAACTGGCCTACTAGCCGAAAATGGGGAAAACGGACTTTTGATGAATCACACAAAGAAAATGGAGTAAATAGGCATGAAATAGTCATATGGGACTCACTACAATGAGAATCTCTATTACTTGTATCTCATTCCAAAGAAGAGATCCCAAATGAAGATCTGAAACTGGTCTACTGGCCGAAAAATGGGGAACACGGACTTCTGATAAATCACACAAAGAAAATGGAGTAAATACGCTTGAAATAGTCATCTGGGACTCATAATAGTATAATGAGAAGCCTTTGTTACTTGCACTCATTCCCTAGAAAAGATCCCAAATGAAGATCTGAAACTGGTCTACTAGCCGAAAATGGGGAAAATGGACTTCTAATGAATCACACAGAGAAAATGGAGTAAATAGGCTTGAAATAATCATCAACGACTCATAATACTACAATGAGAAGCTCTATTACTTGAATCTCATTCCCTAGAAGAGACCCCAAAATGAAGATCTGAAACTGGTCTACTAGCCGAAAATAGGGAAAACGGACTTCAGATGAATCACACAAAGAAAATGGAGTAAATATGCTTGAAATAGTCATATGGGACTCTTAATACTACAATGAGAAGCCTCTATTACTTGTATCTCATTCTCTAGAAGAGATCCCAAATGAAGATCCGTAACTGGTCTATTGGCCGAACATGGGGAAAACGGACTTCTGATGAATCCTACAAAGAAAATGGAGTAAATAGGCTTCAAATAGTCATCTGGGACTCATAATAGTACAATGAGAAGCATCTATTACTTGTATCTCATTCCCTAGAAGAGATCCCAAATGAAGATCCGAAACTGGCCCACAAGCCGAAAATGGGGAAAACAGACTTCTGATGAATCACACAAAGAAAATGGAGTAAATAGGCTTGAAATAGTCATCTGGGACTCTTAATACTACAATTAGAAGCCTCTAATACTTGTATCTCAATCCCTAGAAGAGATCCCAATTGAAGATCCGAAACCGGTCTACTGGCCGAAAATGAGGAAAACGAACTGCTGCTGTATCATACAAAGAAAATGGAGTAAATAGGCTTGGAATAGTAAACTAGAACTCATAATACTACATTGAACAGCCTCAATTACTTATATCTCGTTCCCTAGAAGAGATCCCAAATGAAGATCCAAAACTGGTCTACTAGCCGAAAATGGGGAAAATGGACTTTTGATGAATCACACAAAGAAAATGGAGTAAATATGTTTGAAATAGTCATCTGGGACTCATAATACTATAATGAGAAGCTCTATTACTTGTATCTCATTCCCTAGAAGAGATCCCAAATGAAGATCTGAAACTGGTCTACTGGCCGAAAATGGGGAAAACGGACTTCTGATGAATCACACAAAGAAAATGGAGTAAATAGGCTTGAAATAGTCATCTGCGACTCATAATAGTATATTAAGAAGCCTCTATTACTTGTATCGCATTCCCTAGAAGAGATCTCAAATGAAGATCCGAAACTGGTCTACTAGCCAAAAATGGGGAAAACGGACTTCTGATGAATCACAGAAAGAAAATGGAGAAAATAGGCTTGAAATAGTCATCTCGGACTCATAACAGTATAATGAGAAGCTTTTGTTACTTGTATCTCATTCCCTAGAAAAGATCCCAAATGAAGATCTGAAACTGGTCTAGTGGCCGAAAATGGGGAAAACGGACTTCTGATGAATCACACAAAGAAAATGGAGTAAATAGGCTTGAAATAGTCATCTGCGACTCATAATAGTATAATAAGAAGCCTCTATTAGTTGTATCTCATTCCCTAGAAGAGATCTCAAACGAAGATCCGAAACTGGTTTACTAGCCGAAAATGGGGAAAACGGACTTCTTGACACGATCTCCCTGGAACTGCTCTGAAGTTAGGCTGATGAAGATCAAATGATGATTGCAAATGGAGATGATGATTGTGTGAGAAGGAAAGTGATAGTGTAGAATGAGATTCGAATGGTATTATGGTATAATGGACGATTTGAAATGATAAGATGGGAATGAAAAATAGTAGAGTTTCAGGGACACTTGGTGAATAGAAACTCGGATCAACAAGAACACATTCAAGAGATCAAAGGGTGAGAGAAGAAATGCAGCAATGGCTGTTTGTTTTCACTTAGTTCTTCGCTGCTTTACAACTGGAGGCGTAATACAAGACTTATACTACCCTAAACCAAACAACAAGGCGTCTAAGAAAGAAAACAACAAGACGTCCAAAATAAAGAGAAAAACAACAAGGCGTCCCATTCCTTAGAATCCTAATTGGTGCGCCTAAAATTACTAAGTATAAACCATAGTAGCTCATACACTTATTACCCATTGGCAATGACTCCTAAGTAACTTGACATAGTGATTCATCTGCCTCATTTAAAAACCATGTTGAGAAAACCCAGTGGGACAAAACTCAATCATGGGAAAAAGAGTACAGACTCCTCACCTAAGTTACTTAGTCATCATTACCGGGTGGAGTCTTCTGGTTGAAGATGTTGAAAACTTGAATAGCTGGTAAGTTGCACAGTCCTTCTGCTATAAGTGCATGAACCTCCTTAGCCAGCTCCTTAGCTCTGGAACGAGTGATCCTCCCTACTATCTCTGGTTCCTTCTCTGGTTCACTAGCTGCTGTGCTATCCACTATCATATCATCCTCTCCCTCTTGAAAAGGATTTGTCCTCAAATCTGTATCTGCAACATAAGGAAGCAAGTCAGAAACATTGAATGATGGAGATATATTATACTTACCTTGAAGATCAATCTGGTAGGCATTGTTGTTGATCCTTTTGATGACTTCAAATGGTCCATCCATCCTTGGCATAAGCTTGCTCTTCCTCTCTTCTGGAAATCGATCTTTCCTCAAATGAATCCACACCAAGTCTCCTTCCTCAAAGATTAACTCCTTTCGACCCTTGTTTGCATGCTTCTCATACTGCTTTGTTTTCTTCTCTATATTCTCCTTGGCCTTGGCGTGTATCTTCCTCACCTGTTCTGCCTTTTCTTTACCATCTAAACTACATTTCACACTTAGAGGCAAAGGGATCAAATCTAGAGGTGATTGTGGGTTAAAGCCATAAACAATTTCAAAAGGAGAAAAGAGAGTAGCAGAATGCTTAGCGTGATTGTAAGCAAACTCCACGTGTGGTAGACACTCCTCCCATGACTTGATGTTACTCTTGACCAACGTTCTAAGAAGTGTTGACAATGTTCTGTTCACCACCTCGGTTTGTCCATCAGTTTGAGGGTGACAAGTAGTGGAGAATTGAAGCTTGGTTCCCAGCTTAGCCCACAATATTCTCCAGAAATGCCCTAGAAACTTGGTATCCCTGTCTGAAACTATCACTTGAGGCATGCCATGTAAACGAACCACTTCCCTGAAAAACAAGTTAGCTACACAGACAGCATCATCTGTCTTATGACTAGCAATGAAGTGTGCCATCTTACTGAACCTGTCAACAACTACAAAAATCGAATCTCTACCATTTCTGGTTCGAGGTAAGCCAAGCACAAAGTCCATAGAAATATGAGTCCACGGTTGAGAGGGAATAGGCAGAGGAGTATACAAACCGTGAGGTTGCACCTTACTCTTTGCCATTTTACAAACCGCACACCTAGAACAAATCCTCTCAACGTCTGTCTTCATATATGGCCAATAAAAGTGATCTTGCAGTCCAAGTAAAGTCTTAGTGACTCCAAAATGTCCAGCTAATCCACCTCCATGAGCTTCCCTGACCAATAACTCTCTGACAGATCCTCTTGGTATGCACAAACGATTGTTATAGAACAGATATCCATCCTGTCTATGATACTTTTCAAAAGCAAACTTATAGCACTTGCCATAGCTCTCAGCAAAATCAATGTCAGTCTCATAAAGATCTACTATATGTTCGAATCCATTAAGCTTAGAAGTTAAAGTAGAGACAAGTGTGTACCTCCTTGATAATGCATCTGCAACTACATTATCTTTACCTTTCTTGTACTTAATGATGTAGGGAAAAGTCTCAATAAACTCCATCCATCTGGCGTGTCTTTTATTGAGCTTCTGCTGTCCTTTAAGGTGCTTTAGAGACTCATGATCTGTATGAATGACAAACTCCTTGGGCCACAAGTAGTGCTGCCACGTTTGAAGAGCTCGGACTAATGCATAGAGTTCCTTGTCATAGGTGGGATAGTTGGCGGTTGATCCTCCTAGTTTCTCACTGAAGTATGCCACTGGTTTCCTATCCTGCATCAATACAGCACCAATTCCAACTCCTGAAGCATCACATTCAATTTCAAAGGTTTTAAGGAAATCAGGAAGAACTAAAAGAGGGGCATTGATAAGCTTCTCTTTAAGGGCTGTGAAAGCCTGCTCTTGTGCTTCTTCCCATCTAAAACCAACTTCCTTCTTGATGACTTCGGTTAATGGCGCAGCAAGGGTGCTAAAGCTTGGAACAAATCTTCTGTAGAATCCTGCTAACCCATGAAAGCTCCTCACTTCCCCAACACTCTTAGGCGTAGGCCATTCTTTGATTGCTTTGATCTTCTCTTCGTCAACTCTCACTCCTTCTGCACTAACAACAAAGCCTAGAAAAACAACTTCAGTAGTACAGAATGAACACTTAGAGAAGTTAGCAAATAGGGATTGAGAACGAAGAACATCCAGAACTTGGCGGATGTGCCCTAGATGTTCCTCCAAACCTTTACTGTAGATGAGAATGTCATCAAAGTAAACCACTACAAAAACTCCAATGAATGATCTTAAGGCATGATTCATTAGGCGCATGAAGGTACTGGGAGCATTAGTGAGACCAAACGGCATGACTAACCACTCATACAACCCTTGCTTGGTCTTGAAAGCAGTTTTCCACTCATCTCCCTCTTTCATTCTGATCTGATGATAACCACTCTTTAAATCGATTTTGGAGAACACTGTTGACCCACATAACTCATCTAACATGTCATCTAATCTTGGGATAGGATGTCTATACTTCACTGTGATGTTGTTGATTGCTCTGCAGTCTACACACATTCTCCATGTTCCATCTTTCTTAGGAACCAACAGAACTGGTACTGCACATGGACTGAGGCTTTCTCTGATATATCCTTTACTCATCAGCTCCTCTACTTGTTTCTGAAGCTCTTTAGTCTCTACAGGGTTGGTTCTGTAAGCTGGTTTATTTGGTAGTACTGACCCTGGCACTAGATCAATCTGATGCTCAATTCCACGAGTTGGGGGTAAGCCTGGGGGTATCTCTGTCAAAATGATCAAGTTAGAGAAGTGTCCGTACAAGTCACAACCGTGAGGCTCCAGGAAGAAGATCACACAAAGGAAGCAAGAGTGATGATCAAGGAAGCAACGGTCATATAATTGACCTTAGTTAAGCCTAGCAACGGTCACAAGCTCAAGGAATCAAAGAAGATAAGGTCACATGTTCTTGTTAAGCTTGTGGACGTTGGAGACTCTTATGAAGTGTCGCTTTCACTTTGAGGACCACATCCTCTTTGTTTATTGTTTGTGTCACTATCTCCCTTAGCCTTTAGAACCGATTTGTATGGTCTATAAATAGACATTCGATATCATTTGTAATGGTTAACTTAAGGAAATATAATCATCCTTAACTCATTCTCTCTTCTCCGTTATGTTCTTCACTCATTTCTCTAAGTATCATTCCGCAAATTCTAACATGGTATCAGAGCGAGTTGTGTAGATCTTTGGATCACAAACTCTGATTCTCATCCTCTCTCATTTTGCTTCTTCACTATTCGCTGTCTCTCTTTCAGTTTACAGAAAATTCTCAAAATCTTTACCCAGCGGTCCTTACTCTCTTTATCTCTTTTGAAATCTCTTAAATGATCTTCTAAACTCCAAAATCACTCTAAACCCCTCTAATCACCTATATCCTCATTCGCTTATCCTCTAAATCACCCATACCTCATTTCTAAAACCATTTACCCAACGGTCCATATCTTTACCCATAGGTCCATAGAATAAATTTCATGGCCATGGAGAACAATAAGCCATTGGCTTTACCAGTTACACTCAAAGGAGTGAACTATCTACTGTGGTCAAGGACCACAAGAACCGCCTTGTGTGGAAGAGGTCTTTGGAGACATGTATCAAGCGATGCCCCCATAGCAGCACCACCAGCCGCCGGAGCCGCCATTGTCCCAACAGAAGAGACCCATTGGTACAAGGAAGATCAGACCGTCCTTGCTCTCCTACAAAGCTCCCTTAGCACTGAAACCTTGGAGGCTTACTCATACTGTGAAACCGCCAAAGAGCTATGGGAGACCCTGAAGCAAGTATTCGGCAACATCTCTAATCTCAGCCGTGTCTTTGAAGTCAAGAAAGCCATCAATGAGCTAAGGCAAGAAGATGCGGAGTTTACCAAACACTTTGGAAAGTTCAGAGCGCTATGGGCTGAGCTGGAAATGCTAAGGCCAAGTACTGTGGACCCACAAATTTTAAATGAAAGAAGGGAGCAAGACAAGGTCTTTGGGCTGTTTTTGACTCTCAACTCAACCTACAATGATCTCATCAAACATCTTCTCAGAGCAGAAAGGCTACCAACGCTTGAAGAAGTCTGTTCCCAAATCCAAAAGGAGCAAGGATCACTCGGCCTATTTGGAGGAAATAGAGAACTGATCTCAGCCAACAAAGGAGCCTACAAGTTTGATGAGAAGAGAAACTCATTCTGTGATCATTGCAAGAGAAAGGGGCATACCAAAGAAGGTTGCTGGAGTCTTCATCCTCACCTAAAACCGAAGTGGAAGGAGGGAAAGGCTAGGATTGCTTCAGAAGAGGTGGCTCACAAAGGCGAAAGCTCTAAGAATACCCCTGGAGAAGGAGCAGCAAACTCATCTCAATTCGTGACAAAATCAGACCTGGATGCCCTGATCAAAGCGTTTAAGGAGTCTGGTAACACTCTTGGTACCTCTTTTCATGTGATTCAAAATATGGGTAATTCTTATAGTTCTTCACATACACTTAAGAATAAGCCATTAATAGTTGATTCAGGGGCTTCTCATCACATGATTAGTGATTTAAGCTTAATTAGCAACATAAAACCAACAATAGGAAATGTTGAGATTGCTAATGGGGAAAAGGTTCCAATTAAGGGAATAGGAGAACTTAAGCTATTTGAGAGATCTTCTAAAGCTTTCTACATGCCTACGTTTACATCTAACTTATTATCAGTAAAGAAGGCTACAACTGATTTAAACTGTATTGCTATCTTTGGACCTAATGAAGTGTGTTTTCAGGATATTAAGACCAGCAAAACGCTTGGGAAAGGGACTACCAAAGATGATCTCTATGTTCTTGAAGACACTAAGCTTTTAGATCCTACCTTTGCTTCTTCTAATAATGTTGTAGCTTGTGATAATAATGCGATTTGGCATGCTAGATTAGGACATCCTCATGCTCGTGCATTGAGTCTTTTACTACCTGAAGTAGTGTTTAAGAATGATGATTGTGAGGCTTGTATCTTAGGAAAGCATTGTAGAACTGTTTTTCCTAAGTCTTCTACCATTTATGAAAAATGTTTTGACTTAGTTCACTCTGATGTTTGGACATCCCCTTGTGAATCTAGAGATCAAAACAAGTACTTTGTTACTTTCATAGATGAAAAGTCTAAGTATACTTGGTTAACTCTCCTCCCATCAAAAGATAGAGTCTTTGAGGCATTTAGGAACTTTCAAACTCACATAACTAACCATTTTAATGCCAAGATTAAGATTTTCAGATCAGATAATGGGGGAGAATACACAAGCAACTTATTCAAAGAATATCTTACCTCACAAGGCATCATTCACCAAACCAGCTGTCCTTATACGCCCCAACAAAATGGTGTTGCTGAAAGGAAGAACAGACACTTAATGGAGGTGGCCAGATCCATGATGTTTCAAAACAATGTACCAAAGCGGTTTTGGGGAGATGCTGTACTTACAGCCTGCTACCTGATCAACCGAATACCAACCAAAGTCCTCAATGACTCATCACCATATGAGGTACTCAACTCAACTAAACCCTCTCTTAATCACTTACGAGTGTTTGGGTGTGTTTGTTTTGCCTTAATCCCAGGAGACCTTCGAACAAAGCTGGATGCCAAGAGCACAAGGTGTATGTTTATTGGCTACTCTACTACACAAAAGGGGTACAAGTGCTATAATCCCACTACACGCCGAGTTATAATCTCTAGAGATGTGAAGTTCTTGGAATCAGAAAGCTTCTATGCCAAACAGTCATGGGAAGACTTACAAGATATCTCCAAGTCTACATCAGATAGAGCTACTAACCTTCGGCTACTCCTGGACCATCTCGGTATCACTACAAGCTCTGGAACCCCTACGGTTGATCCTGAGGGGGAGAATGGTGACAACAATGGTGATAACGGTGATAACAATGGTGACAACAATGACTCACCAGCGGAGCACATAGACTCGGAGACCCAAGCAAATACACATGATCAACCTCCGGAGCAAGCAGTAGCACCCCACACGGTCAGTAACTCACCAAGCACCAGCTCCTCTAAGAAGAAGTCCGCGGTTGCAAAGCTTACAACAAGCAGAACAAGCACCAGCTCCTACTCCAGCGGCACTAAGGAGAAGCACTAGGGAAAGGCAGGATCCATCAAATTGGGTCAACACAAGGGTATACTACAATGGCAATGCAGTAGCCCACCCTACTCAAGCAGCTTGCTCTTTCGCTCAGTTTCCAAAGGAGCATCAGGCTTTCTTAGTTGCTTTGGAGCAAGGTCAGATACCGAAAACCTATGAAGAAGCAATAGAGTACAAGGTATGGCGTGATGCAATCAGTGAAGAAAGAGGGGCCATGGAGAAGAATCACACTTGGGATGAGGCTACATTGCCTAAAGGAAAGAAGACAGTGAGCTCAAGATGGGTCTTCACTATCAAATACAAGAGCAATGGCGAAATAGAGAGGTATAAGGCTCGGCTAGTAGCAAGAGGATTCACTCAAACCTATGGAGAAGACTATGGCGACACCTTTGCACCAGTGGCTAAGCTCCACACAGTTAGAGTTGTCATCTCACTTGCTGTGAATCTGGAATGGGATCTTTGGCAAATGGATGTGAAGAATGCATTTCTACAAGGAGAGCTTGAGGAGGAAGTCTACATGACACCACCACCTGGTGTAGACAAAGAGGTTGCCCATGGCAAAGTACTAAGGCTAAGAAAGGCGATTTATGGTCTCAAGCAATCGCCAAGAGCATGGTACCATCGGTTGAGTAGAGTTCTATTTGATAGAGGATTCAGCAGATCAGAAGCGGATCACACCCTATTCACTCTCACCAGCCAAGAAGGTATAGTTGTCATTCTCATTTATGTAGATGATATTATCATCTCTGGGAATGACAAGGTAAACATTCTTGCTACTAAAGACTATTTAAAGAATGTTTTTGACATTAAAGATCTAGGTGAACTAAAATACTTCTTAGGTATTGAAGTTTGTAGATCTAAAGAAGGCTTGTTTCTCTCACAAAGAAAGTATATGATGGATATGTTGAGTGAAGCAGGAAACCTTGGAGATAAAGTAGCTAAGACTCCTCTTGAAGATAGCTACAAGGTGGACCGAAAAGGGGAGCTAGAAGATGAACCCTTTGAAGACATCACACAATACCGCAGGATGGTTGGTAAGCTAATTTATCTTACCATAACTAGACCTGACTTGTGTTTTTGCTGTGAACCAGGTTAGCCAACACATGAAAGCCCCAACGTCATATCACTGGAGCATGGTCAAGCGCATTCTCAGCTATGTCCAAGGAACAATCGGTCATGGCATTTGGATGGGGTGCAATGGAAGCTCAGAGATTGTGGGATATTGCGATGCAGACTGGGCAGGAGACCGTGTAGATCGAAGATCAACTACTGGCTATTGCACTTTCATTGGTGGGAACCTAGTTACTTGGAAGAGCAAGAAGCAAAATGTAGTGGCATGCTCTAGTGCTGAAGCTGAGTACCGGGCCATGAGGAGGTTAACAACCGAGCTAATGTGGTTAAGGAACCTTCTTAAGGACCTTGGGCGTGAGACAATCACACCAATCACCATGCACTGTGACAACCAAGCGGCTATACACATTGCATCAAACTCGGTCTTCCATGAACGAACCAAGCATATTGAGGTTGATTGTCACAAGGTCAGGGAGCAAGTCCAGCTTGGAGTCATCCTGCCGTGCTACACAAAGAGTTCAGATCAGCTAGCCGATATCTTCACCAAGGCAACAAGTCAGAAGATCAACGAGTTCATCTACCCTAAGATGGGGCTCGTTGACATCTCAGCTTGAGCTCACCTAGCCGTGGGGATCACACTCTTTTTCCCTCAATGTAGTTTTGTCCCATGAGGTTTTCTACATTGAGGTTTTTAATGAGGTGATCATTCATGGCTCCAAGCTTTGCCACTCACCATGGCTAAAGCTTGAGGGGGAGTGTCAAAATGATCAAGTTAGAGAAGTGTCCGTACAAGTCACAACCGTGAGGCTCCAGGAAGAAGATCACACAAAGGAAGCAAGAGTGATGATCAAGGAAGCAACGGTCATATAATTGACCTTAGTTAAGCCTAGCAACGGTCACAAGCTCAAGGAATCAAAGAAGATAAGGTCACATGTTCTTGTTAAGCTTGTGGACGTTGGAGACTCTTATGAAGTGTCGCTTTCACTTTGAGGACCACATCCTCTTTGTTTATTGTTTGTGTCACTATCTCCCTTAGCCTTTAGAACCGATTTGTATGGTCTATAAATAGACATTCGATATCATTTGTAATGGTTAACTTAAGGAAATATAATCATCCTTAACTCATTCTCTCTTCTCCGTTATGTTCTTCACTCATTTCTCTAAGTATCATTCCGCAAATTCTAACAATCTCTTCTGGAAATACATCCTTGTACTCCTCAATGATCTCTATCACCTCATGGGGAAGCTTCTCTAACGGTTGAGTACTAGCCAGCGTTTCTTTGTAAACAAACATGAAGGTGGTCATCTCAGGATCAAAGAGCTTGTTGAACTCACTGTGATTGATGTATAGACTGTTGGAGACTTTCTCTTTGTCTTTGCGGTTCATGTGAAGTTGATCTTGGTAGATTTCGCTGGGGGAAAGTGGTAGAAGGGTGACCTTGCGCCCCTTGAATTCAAAGGTCTGCTTGCTGGTGTAGCCATCATGAAGAACTCTCCTATCATACTGCCACGGCCTCCCTAATAACATATGACTAGACCTCATAGGAACCACATCACAGAGGAGTTCATCTTCATACTTCCCAATGGCTAGCTTGACAAGCACTTGTTGAGAAACGGTAATAGCTCCTTTGTTGTCCAGCCACTGCAGCTTGTAAGGTCTAGGATATGAAGTGGTTTTAAGGTTAAGCTTCTTTACCATCTCTTCACTGGCGGCATTGGTGCAACTTCCCCCATCTATAATCAACGTGCAGACCTTGTCCTGAACTACACATCTGGTGTGAAAGAGATTCTCTCTCTGACCTCTATCATCTGGATGCACCTGAACACTCAAAGCTCTGCATGCTACTAGCATCTCTCCTACTGCGGCTGCTTCTTCTTCTCCTTCTGTACTAACATCTGATTCACTCTCTGAACTGTATTGAGGCACGATGTTTCCTCCCTCTTGCAACAAAAACATCTTCTTATTAGGACAGTCTCTGGAGTAATGTCCCATACCTTGACACTTGAAGCATCTGACATTGCTAGTAGAAGTTCCTCTTGGTTTAAACTCGGTTTTAATCTCCTCTTTGATTGTTGCTGTCGCCGGTTTTGTGTTCTGAGTAGGGGTTGACTTGTTGAACTCTTTCGGTTTTGGTATGTTAGAGGCGAAAGTTGGTCTGCTGATTCTCCTCTTAATCTGTGCTTCAATCAATTCTGCCTTATGCACCATTTCTTGCACATCCTCATAGTTCTGTAGCTCAACTTTGTCTTGAATCTCTCTGTTAAGTCCTCCCAAGAACCTAGACATCACCATGTCTTCTCCTTCTCTCAAATCGGCTCTAATCATCAAGGTTTCCAGCTCTTGGTAGTAATCTCTAACAGACTTAGTTCCTTGTATGAGGCGCCTAAGCTTGTTGAGAATCTCTCTCTGATAGTGTGCAGGAACAAACTTCCTCCTCATCTGCGTGGTCAGTTGACCCCAGGTGGTAATAGGAAGCTCGTGATGCCTCTCTCTAGTAACTCCCAACTGCTCCCACCACAAGAGTGCATAGCCATTGAACTCTGAAACAGCTATCTTCACCTTGTTGAGCTCATAAGTACCTTGAACCAAGAAGTTCGATTCCATCTTCCTTTCCCAATCTAAGTAGACTTCGGGATCATTATTACCATGGAAAGAAGGAAACTGAAGCTTAAGGTGATTCAGCTGCTGTTTCAAGGGATCATATTCTCGGTTGTTGCCTCTGTTCCTGCCTCTCCTCACAGTATTGAAGCTATTATCTGATCTCTCTTCTCCTTCAAAAGATCCTGGTTCTGTCTCCACATAAACTCTACGCCCACCAACATTCTCAGCTCGGAGGTGTGGAGATGTTCTAGTAGTTCTGTGTCTCTCTCTCTCTGCTCCCTCAGCATTCCTGCGCCGGTTTTCACTGGTTTCTCTCCTTCCAACCGGTGCTCTTGTAGTGTTGGCTTTGGGATGTTTAGAAGAAGCTCCCATGTGTGCTTTTCCTTTGGCAAGGCGGATTGCTTCACTAGGGCTGGGCGGTTCTGATGAGTCACTTTCTGCAGCACTGTTCTCTTTCAGGAAGTCTTTGAACCGTGACTCAAACTTGTCATTGAGCTGTTCTATCTGTTGCATCAACTGAGTAGCAACTGACTGATTAGCCTCTTTGATTTGTTGCGCCATAGCTTGATTCAGAGCTTCCATGGCTTCTGCTGAAAGCTCCATGGTACCTGGGACAATCAAAACAACACTCAAAGTAAAGAGTTCTCAAAATAACAAGTTTTTAAGATTGATTAAAGAGAGAGATACAATCCTAAACTAATAGAGAAACGAACACACAACCTATTGCTATTAGGAATTCGAAACTAATCACTAGCTTTTATGAAACAACAAAAGAAAGCAAACCTAATACTCTTAGGAAAATTCGATTTAACAAAGAAAAGGAAAAAGAGGGGTTTAGGGTTTTCTCAGCCTTTGGTTCAGAGGCGGCTCTGATACCACATGACACGATCTCCCTGGAACTGCTCTGAAGTTAGGCTGATGAAGATCAAATGATGATTGCAAATGGAGATGATGATTGTGTGAGAAGGAAAGTGATAGTGTAGAATGAGATTCGAATGGTATTATGGTATAATGGACGATTTGAAATGATAAGATGGGAATGAAAAATAGTAGAGTTTCAGGGACACTTGGTGAATAGAAACTCGGATCAACAAGAACACATTCAAGAGATCAAAGGGTGAGAGAAGAAATGCAGCAATGGCTGTTTGTTTTCACTTAGTTCTTCGCTGCTTTACAACTGGAGGCGTAATACAAGACTTATACTACCCTAAACCAAACAACAAGGCGTCTAAGAAAGAAAACAACAAGACGTCCAAAATAAAGAGAAAAACAACAAGGCGTCCCATTCCTTAGAATCCTAATTGGTGCGCCTAAAATTACTAAGTATAAACCATAGTAGCTCATACACTTATTACCCATTGGCAATGACTCCTAAGTAACTTGACATAGTGATTCATCTGCCTCATTAAAAACCATGTTGAGAAAACCCAGTGGGACAAAACTCAATCATGGGAAAAAGAGTACAGACTCCTCACCTAAGTTACTTAGTCATCATTACCGGGTGGAGTCTTCTGGTTGAAGATGTTGAAAACTTGAATAGCTGGTAAGTTGCACAGTCCTTCTGCTATAAGTGCATGAACCTCCTTAGCCAGCTCCTTAGCTCTGGAACGAGTGATCCTCCCTACTATCTCTGGTTCCTTCTCTGGTTCACTAGCTGCTGTGCTATCCACTATCATATCACTTCTGATGAATCACACAAAGGAAATGGAGTAAATAGGCTTGAAATAGTCATCTGGGACTCATAATATTATAATGAGAAGCTTTTGTTACTTGTATCTCATTCCCTAGAAAAGATCTCAAATGAAGATCTGAAACTGGTTTACTAGCCGAAAATGGGGAAAACGGACTTCTGATGAATCACACAAAGAAAATGGAGTAAATAGGCTTGAAATAGTCATCTGAGACTCATAATCGTATAATGAGAAGCCTTTGTTACTTGTATCTCATTCCCTAGAAAAGATCCCAAATGAAGATCCGAAACTGGTCTACTAGCCGAAAATGGGGAAAACGGACTTCTAATGAATCACACAAAGAAAATGGAGTAAATAGGCTTGAAATAGTCATCAAGGACTCATAATACTACAATGAGAAGCACTATTACTTGTATCTCATTCCCTAGAAGAGATCCCAAATGAAGATCTGAAATTGGTCTAATGGCCGAAAATGGGGAAAACGGACTTCTGATAATTCACACAAAGAAAATGGAATAATAGGCTTGAAATAGTCAGCTGGGACTGATGATAGTATAATGAGAAGCCTTTGTTACTTGTATCTCATTCCCTAGAAAAGATCCCAAATGAAGATCCGAAACTGGTCTAGATGCCGAAAATGGGGAAAACGGACTTCAGATGAATCACACAAAGAAAATGGAGTAAATATGCTTGAAATAGTCATATGGGACTCTTAATACTACAATGAGAAGCCTCTATTACTTGTATCTCATTCCCTAGAAGAGATCCCAAATGAAGATCCGTAACTGGTCTATTTGCCGAACATGGGGAAAACGGACTTCTGATGAATCCTACAAAGAAATTGGAGTAAATAGGCTTGAAATAGTCATCTGGGACTCATAATAGTACAATGAGAAGCATCTATTACTTGTATCTCATTCCCTAGAAGAGATCCCAAATGAAGATCCGAAACTGGCCCACAAGCCGAAAATGGGGAAAAGAGACTTCTGATGAATCACACAAAGAAAATGGAGTAAATAGGCTTGAAATAGTCATCTGGGACTCTTAATACTACAATTAGAAGCCTCTAATACTTGTATCTCATTCCCTAGAAGAGATCCCAAATGAAGATATGAAACTAGTCTAGTGGTCAAAAATGGGGAAAACGGACTTCTGATAAATCACACATAGAAAATGGAGTAAATATGCTTGAAATAGTCATCTGAGACTCATAATAGTATAATGAGAAGCCTTTGTTACTTGTATCTCATTCCCTAGAAATGATCCGAAATGAAGATCCGAAACTGGTCTACTAGCCGAAAATGGGGAAAACGTACTTCTAATGAATCACACAAAGAAAATAGAGTAAATAGGCTTGAAATAGTCATCAAGGACTCATAATACTAGAATGAGAAGCACTATTACTTGTATCTCATTCCCTAGAAGAGACCCCAAAGGGAAGACCCGAAACTGGTCTAGTAGACCAAAATGGGGAAAACAGACTTCTGATAATTCACACAAAGAAAATGGAGTAAATAGGCTTGAAATAGTAATCTGGGACTCTTAATAGTATTATGAGAAGCCTTTGTTACTTTTATCTCATTCCTTAGAAAAGATCCCAAATGAAGATCCGAAAATGGTCTACTAGACGAAAATGGGGAAAACGAACTTCTGATGAATCACACAAAGAAAATGGAGTAAATAGGCTTGAAATAGTCATCTGGGACTCTTAATACTACAATGAGAAGCCTCTATTACTTGTATCCCATTCCCTAGAAGAGATCCCAAATGAAGATCCGAAACTGGTCTATTGGCCGAAAATGGGGAAAACGGACTTCTGATGAATCCTACAAAGAAAATGGGGTAAATAGGCTTGAAATAGTCATCTGAGACTCATAATAGTATAATGAGAAGCCTTTGTTACTTGTATCTCAGTCTCTAGAAAAGATCCCAAATGAAGATCTGAAACTGGTCTACTAGCCGAAAATGGGGAAAACGGACTTCTAATGAATCACACAAAGAAAATGGAGTAAATAGGCTTGAAATAGTCATCAAGGACTCATAATACTACAATGAGAAGCACTATTACTTGTATCTCATTCCCTAGAAGAGATCCCAAATGAAGATCTGAAACTGGTCTAATGGCCGAAAATGGGAAAAACGGACTTCTGATAAATCACACAAAGAAAATGGAATAATAGGCTTGAAATAGTCATCGGGGACTCATGATAGTATAATGAGAAGCCTTTGTTACTTGTATATCATTCCCTAGAAAAGATCCCAAATGAAGATCCGAAACTGGTCTACATGCCGAAAATAGGGGAAACAGACTTCAGATGAATCACACAAAGAAAATGGAGTAAATATGCTTAAAATAGTCATCTGGGACTCTTAATACTACAATGAAAAGCCTCTATTACTTGTATCTCATTCCCTAGAAGAGATCCCAAATGAAGATCTGAAACTGGTCTAATGGCCGAAAATGGGGAAAACGGACTTCTGATAAATCATACAAAGAAAATGGAGTAAATAGGCTTGAAATAGTCATCTGAGACTCATAATAGTATAATGAGAAGCTTTTGTTACTTGTATCTCATTCCCTAGAAAAGATCCCAAATGAAGATCTGAAACTGGTCTACTAGCCGAAAATGGGGAAAACGGACTTCTGATGAATCACACAAAGAAAATGGAGTAAATAGGCTTGAAATAGTCGTCTGGGACTCTTAATACTACAATGAGAAGCCTCTATTACTTGTATGTCATTCCCTAGAAGAGATCCCAAATGAAGATCCGTAACTGGTCTATTGGCCGAAAATGGGGAAAACGGACTTCTGATGAATCCTAGAAAGAAAATGGAGTAAATAGGCTTGAAATAGTCATCTGGGACTCATAATAGTACAATGAGAAGCCTCTATTACATGTATCTCATTCCCTAGAAGAGATTCCAAATGAAGATCCGAAACTGGCCTACTAGCCGAAAATGGGGAAAACGGACTTCTCATGAATCACACAAAGAAAATGGAGTAAATAGGCATGAAATAGTCATCTAGGACTCAAAATACTACATTGAGAAGCCTCTATTACCTGTATATCATTCCCTAGAAGAGATCTCAAATGAAGATCCAAAACTGGCCTACTAGCCGAAAATGGGGAAAACGGACTTTTGATGAATCACACAAAGAAAATGGAGTAAATAGGCATGAAATAGTCATATGGGACTCATAATACTACAATGAGAATCTCTATTACTTGTATCTCATTCCAAAGAAGAGATCCCAAATGAAGATCTGAAACTGGTCTACTGGCCGAAAAATGGGGAACACGGACTTCTGATAAATCACACAAAGAAAATGGAGTAAATACGCTTGAAATAGTCATCTGGGACTCATAATAGTATAATGAGAAGCCTTTGTTACTTGCACTCATTCCCTAGAAAAGATCCCAAATAAAGATCTGAAACTGGTCTACTAGCCGAAAATGGGGAAAATGGACTTCTAATGAATCACACAGAGAAAATGGAGTAAATAGGCTTGAAATAATCATCAACGACTCATAATACTACAATGAGAAGCTCTATTACTTGAATCTCATTCCCTAGAAGAGACCCCAAAATGAAGATCTGAAACTGGTCTACTAGCCGAAAATAGGGAAAACGGACTTCAGATGAATCACACAAAGAAAATGGAGTAAATATGCTTGAAATAGTCATATGGGACTCTTAATACTACAATGAGAAGCCTCTATTACTTGTATCTCATTCTCTAGAAGAGATCCCAAATGAAGATCCGTAACTGGTCTATTGGCCGAACATGGGGAAAACGGACTTCTGATGAATCCTACAAAGAAAATGGAGTAAATAGGCTTCAAATAGTCATCTGGGACTCATAATAGTACAATGAGAAGCATCTATTACTTGTATCTCATTCCCTAGAAGAGATCCCAAATGAAGATCCGAAACTGGCCCACAAGCCGAAAATGGGGAAAACAGACTTCTGATGAATCACACAAAGAAAATGGAGTAAATAGGCTTGAAATAGTCATCTGGGACTCTTAATACTACAATTAGAAGCCTCTAATACTTGTATCTCAATCCCTAGAAGAGATCCCAATTGAAGATCCGAAACCGGTCTACTGGCCGAAAATGAGGAAAACGAACTGCTGCTGTATCATACAAAGAAAATGGAGTAAATAGGCTTGGAATAGTAAACTAGAACTCATAATACTACATTGAACAGCCTCAATTACTTATATCTCGTTCCCTAGAAGAGATCCCAAATGAAGATCCAAAACTGGTCTACTAGCCGAAAATGGGGAAAATGGACTTTTGATGAATCACACAAAGAAAATGGAGTAAATATGTTTGAAATAGTCATCTGGGACTCATAATACTATAATGAGAAGCTCTATTACTTGTATCTCATTCCCTAGAAGAGATCCCAAATGAAGATCTGAAACTGGTCTACTGGCCGAAAATGGGGAAAACGGACTTCTGATGAATCACACAAAGAAAATGGAGTAAATAGGCTTGAAATAGTCATCTGCGACTCATAATAGTATATTAAGAAGCCTCTATTACTTGTATCGCATTCCCTAGAAGAGATCTCAAATGAAGATCCGAAACTGGTCTACTAGCCAAAAATGGGGAAAACGGACTTCTGATGAATCACACAAAGGAAATGGAGTAACTAGGCTTGAAATAGTCATCTGGGACTCATAATATTATAATGAGAAGCTTTTGTTACTTGTATCTCATTCCCTAGAAAAGATCTCAAATGAAGATCTGAAACTGGTTTACTAGCCGAAAATGGGGAAAACGGACTTCTGATGAATCACACAAAGAAAATGGAGTAAATAGGCTTGAAATAGTCGTCTGGGACTCTTAATACTACAATTAGAAGCCTCTATTACTTGTATGTCATTCCCTAGAAGAGATCCCAAATGAAGATCCGTAACTTGTCTATTGGCCGAAAATTGGGAAAACGGACTTCTGATGAATCCTAGAAAGAAAATGGAGTAAATAGGCTTGAAATAGTCATCTGGGACTCATAATAGTACAATGAGAAGCCTCTATTACTTGTATCTCATTCCCTAGAAGAGATCCCAAATGAAGATCCGAAACTGGCCTACTAGCCGAAAATGGGGAAAACGGACTTTTGATAAATCACACAAAGAAAATAGAGTAAATAGGCTTGAAATAGTCATCTGGGACTCATAATACTAAATTTAGAAGCCTTTATTACTTGTATCTCATTCCCTAGAAGAGATCCCAAATGAAGATCCGAAACTGGCATACTAGCCGAAAATGGGGAAAACGTACTTCTGATGAATCACACAAAGAAAATGGAGTAAATAGGCTTGAAATAGTCATATGGGACTCATAATACTACATTGAGAAGCCTCTATTACCTGTATATCATTCCCTAGAAGAGATCTCAAATGAAGATCCAAAACTGGCCTACTAGCCGAAAATGGGGAAAACGGACTTTTGATGAATCACACAAATAAAATGGAGTAAATAGGGATGAAATAGTCATATGGGACTCATAATACTACAATGAGAATCTCTATTACTTGTATCTCATTCCCTAGAAGAGATCCCAAATCCAAATTTGAAACTGGTCTACTGGCCGAAAAATGGGGAACACGGACTTCTGATAAATCACACAAAGAAAATGGAGTAAATGGGCTTGAAATAGTCATCTGGGACTCATAATAGTATAATGAGAAGCCTTTGTTACTTGTATCTCATTCCGTAGAAAAGATCCCAAATGAAGATCTGAAACTGGTCTACTAGCCGAAAATGGGGAAAATGGACTTCTAATGAATCACACAAAGAAAATGGAGTAAATAGGCTTGAAATAGTCATCAACGACTCCTAATACTACAATGAGAAGCTCTATTACTTGAATCTCATTCCCTAGAAGAGACTCCAAAATGAAGACCCGAAACTGGTCTAGTAGCCCAAAATGGGGAAAACGGACTTCTGATAAATCACACAAAGAAAATGGAGTAAATAGGCTTGAAATAGTAATCTGGGACTCTTAATAGTATTATGAGTAGCCTTTGTTACTTTTATCTCATTCCTTAGAAAAGATCCCAAATGAAGATCCGAAAATGGTCTACTAGACGAAAATGGGGAAAACGAATTTCTGATGAATCACACAAAGAAAATGGAGTAAATAGGCTTGAAATAGTCATCTGGGACTCTTAATACTACAATCAGAAGCCTCTATTACTTGTATCTCATTCCCTAGAAGAGATCCCAAATGAAGATCCGAAACTGGTCTATTGGCCAAAAATGGGGAAAACGGACTTCTGATGAATCCTAGAAAGAAAATGGAGTAAATAGGCTTGAAATAGTCATCTGGGACTCATAATAGTAAAATTAGAAGCCTCTATTACATGTATCTCATTCCCTAGAAGAGATCCCAAATGAAGATCCGAAACTGGCCTACTAGCCGAAAATGGGGAAAACGGACTTCTGATGAATCACACAAAGAAAATGGAGTAAATAGGCTTGAAATAGTCATCTGGGACTCATAATAGTATAATGAGAAGCCTTTGTTACTTGCACTCATTCCCTAGAAAAGATCCCAAATGAAGATCTGAAACTGGTCTACTAGCCGAAAATGGGAAAAATAGACTTCTAATGAATCACACAGAGAAAATGGAGTAAATAGGCTTGAAATAATCATCAACGACTCATAATACTACAATGAGAAGCTCTATTACTTAAATCTCATTCCTAGAAGAGACCCCAAAATGAAGACCCGAAACTGGTCTAGTAGCGGAAAATGGGGAAAACGGACTTCTGATAAATCACACAAAGAAAATGGAGTAAATAGGCTTGAAATAGTAATCTGGGACTCTTAATAGTATTATGAGAAGCCTTTGTTACTTTTATCTCATTCCTTAGAAAAGATCCCAAATGAAGATCCGAAACTGGTCTACTAGACGAAAATGGGGTAAACGAACTTCTGATGAATCAAACAAAGAAAATGGAGTAAATAGGCTTGAAATAGTCATCTGGGACTCTTAATACTACAATTAGAAGCCTTTATTACTTGTATCTCATTCCCTAGAAGAGATCCCAAATGAAAATCTGAAACTGGTCTACTGGCCGAAAAATGGGGAACACGGACTTCTGATAAATCACACAAAGAAAATGGAGTAAATGGGCTTGAAATAGTCATCTGGGACTCATAATAGTATAATGAGAAGCCTTTGTTACTTGTATCTCATTCCCTAGAAAAGATCCCAAATGAAGATCTGAAACTGGTCTACTAGCCGAAAATGGGGAAAATGGACTTCTAATGAATCACACAAAGAAAATGGAGTAAATAGGCTTGAAATAGTAATCTGGGACTCTTAATAGTATTATGAGTAGCCTTTGTTACTTTTATCTCATTCCTTAGAAAAGATCCCAAATGAAGATCCGAAAATGGTCTACTAGACGAAAATGGGGAAAACGAACTTCTGATAAATCACACAAAGAAAATGGGGTAAATAGGCTTGAAATATTCATCTGGGACTCTTAATACTAAAATCAGAAGCCTCTATTACTTGTATCTCATTCCCTAGAAGAGATCCCAAATGAAGATCTGAAACTGGTCTAATGGCCGAAAATGGGGAAAACGGACTTCTGATAAATCATACAAAGAAAATGGAGTAAATAGGCTTGAAATAGTCATCTGGGACTCATAATAGTATAATGAGAAGCTTTTGTTACTTTTATCTCATTCCCTAGAAAAGATCCCAAATGAAGATCTTAAACTGGTCTACTAGCCGAAAATGGGGAAAATGGACTTCTAATGAATCACACAGAGAAAATGGAGTAAATAGGCTTGAAATAATCATCAACGACTCATAATACTACAATGAGAAGCTCTATTACTTGAATCTCATTCCCTAGAAGAGACCCCAAAATGAAGACCCGAAACTGGTCTAGTAGCGGAAAATGGGGAAAACGGACTTCTGATAAATCACACAAAGAAAATGGAGTAAATAGGCTTGAAATAGTAATCTGGGACTCTTAATAGTATTATGAGAAGCCTTTGTTACTTTTATCTCATTCCTTAGAAAAGATCCCAAATGAAGATCCGAAACTGGTCTACTAGACGAAAATGGGGTAAACAAACTTCTGATGAATCAAACAAAGAAAATGGAGTAAATAGGCTTGAAATAGTCATCTGGGACTCTTAATACTACAATTAGAAGCCTTTATTACTTGTATCTCATTCCCTAGAAGAGATCCCAAATGAAGATCCGAAACTAGTCTATTGGCCGAAAATAGGGAAAACGGACTTCTGATGAATCCTACAAAGAAAATGGGGTAAATAGGCTTGAAATAGTCATCTGAGACTCATAATAGTATAATCAGAAGCCTTTGTTACTTGTATCTCATTCCCTAGAAAAGATCCCAAATGAAGATCCGAAACTGGTCTACTAGCCAAAAATTGGGAAAACAGACTTCTAATGAATAACACAAAGAAAATGGAGTAAATAGGCTTGAAATAGTCATCAAGGACTCATAATACTACAATGAGAAGCACTATTACTTGTATCTCATTCCCTAGAAGAGATCCCAAATGAAGATCTGAAACTGGTCTAATGGCCGAAAATGGGGAAAACGGACTTCTGATAAATCACACAAAGAAAATGGAATAATAGGCTTGAAATAGTCATCTGGGACTCATGATAGTATAATGAGAAGCCTTTGTTACTTGTATATCATTCCCTAGAAAAGATCCCAAATGAAGATCCGAAACTGGTCTACTAGACGAAAATGGGGTAAACAAACTTCAGATGAATCACACAAAGAAAATGAAGTAAATATGCTTAAAATAGTCATCTGGGACTCTTAATACTACAATGAGAAGCCTCTATTACTTGTATCTCATTCCCTAGAAGAGATCCCAAATGAAGATCTGAAACTGGTCTAATGGCCGAAAATGGAGAAAACGGACTTCTGATAAATCATACAAAGAAAATGGAGTAAATAGGCTTGAAATAGTCATCTGGGACTTATAATAGTATAATGAGAAGCTTTTGTTACTTGTATCTCATTCCCTAGAAAAGGTCCCAAATGAAGATCTGAAACTGGTCTACTAGCCGAAAATGGGGAAAACGGACTTCTGATGAATCACACAAAGAAAATGGAGTAAATAGGCTTGAAATAGTCGTCTGGGACTCTTAATACTACAATGAGAAGCCTCAATTACTTGTATGTCATTCCCTAGAAGAGATCCCAAATGAAGATCCGTAACTGGTCTACTGGCCGAAAATGGGGAAAACGGACTTTTGATGAATCCTAGAAAGAAAATGGAGTAAATAGGCTTGAAATAGTCATCTGGGACTCATAATAGTACAATGAGAAGCATCTATTACTTGTATCTCATTCCCTAGAAGAGATCCCAACTGAAGATCCGAAACTGGCCTACTAGCCGAAAATGGGGAAAACGGACTTCTGATGAATCACACAAAGAAAATGGAGTAAATAGGCTTGAAATAGTCATCTGGGACTCATAATACTACATTGAGAAGCCTCTATTACTTGTATCTCATTCCCTAAAAGAGATCCCAAATGAAGATCCGAAACTGGCATACTAACCGAAAATGGGGAAAACGGACTTCTGATGAAACACACAAAGAAAATAGAGTAAATAGGCTTGAAATAGTCATCTGGGACTCATAATACTACATTGAGAAGCCTCTATTACCTGCATATCATTCCCTAGAAGAGATCTCAAATGAAGATCCAAAACTGACCTACTAGCCGAAAATGGGGAAAACGGACTTTTGATGAATCACACAAATAAAATGGAGTAAATAGGGATGAAATAGTCATATGGGACTCATAATACTACAATGAGAATCTCTATTACTTGTATCTCATTCCCTAGAAGAGATCCCAAATGAAAATCTGAAACTGGTCTACTGGCTTAAAAATGGGGAACACGGACTTCTGGTAAATCACACAAAGAAAATGGAGTAAATGGGCTTGAAATAGTCATCTGGGACTCATAATAGTATAATGAGAAGCCTTTGTTACGTATCTCATTCCCTAGAAAAGATCCCAAATGAAGATCTGAAACTGGTCTACTAGCCGAAAATGGGGAAAATGGACTTCTAATGAATCACACAAAGAAAATGGAGTAAATAGGCTTGAAATAGTCATCAACGACTCCTAATACTACAATGAGAAGCTCTATTACTTGAATCTCATTCCCTAGAAGAGACCCCAAAATGAAGACCCGAAACTGGTCTAGTAGCCCAAAATGGGGAAAACGGACTTCTGATAAATCACACAAAGAAAATGGAGTAAATAGGCTTGAAATAGTAATCTGGGACTCTTAATAGTATTATGAGTAGCCTTTGTTACTTTTATCTCATTCCTTAGAAAAGATCCCAAATGAAGATCCGAAAATGGTCTACTAGACGAAAATGGGGAAAACGAACTTCTGATGAATCACACAAAGAAAATGGAGTAAATAGGCTTGAAATAGTCATCTGGGACTCTTAATACTACAATGAGAAGCCTCTATTACTTGTATCTCATTCCCTAGAAGAGATCCCAAATGAAGATCCGTAACTGGTCTATTGGCCGAACATGGGGAAAACGGACTTCTGATGAATCCTACAAAGAAATTGGAGTAAATAGGCTTGAAATAGTCATCTGGGACTCATAATAGTACAATGAGAAGCATCTATTACTTGTATCTCATTCCCTAGAAGAGATCCCAAATGAAGATCCGAAACTGGCCCACAAGCCGAAAATGGGGAAAAGAGACTTCTGATGAATCACACAAAGAAAATGGAGTAAATAGGCTTGAAATAGTCATCTGGGACTCTTAATACTACAATTAGAAGCCTCTAATACTTGTATCTCATTCCCTAGAAGAGATCCCAAATGAAGATATGAAACTAGTCTAGTGGTCAAAAATGGGGAAAACGGACTTCTGATAAATCACACATAGAAAATGGAGTAAATATGCTTGAAATAGTCATCTGAGACTCATAATAGTATAATGAGAAGCCTTTGTTACTTGTATATCATTCCCTAGAAAAGATCCCAAATGAAGATACGAAACTGGTATACATGCCGAAAATGGGGAAAACGGACTTCTGATGAATCACACAAAGAAGATGAAGTAAATATGCTTAAAGTAGTCATCTGGGACTCTTAATACTACAATGAGAAGCCTCTATTACTTGTATCTCATTCCCTAGAAGAGATCCCAAATGAAGATCTGAAACTGGTCTAATGGCCGAAAATGGGGAAAACGGACTTCTGATAAATCATACAAAGAAAATGGAGTAAATAGGCTTGACATAGTCATCTGGGACTCATAATTGTATAATGAGAAGCTTCTGTTACTTGTATCTCATTCCCTAGAAAAGGTCCCAAATGAAGATCTGAAACTGGTCTACTAGCCGAAAATGGGGAAAACGGACTTCTGATGAATCACACAAAGAAAATGGAGTAAATAGGCTTGAAATAGTCGTCTGGGACTCTTAATACTACAATGAGAAGCCTCTATTACTTGTATGTCATTCCCTAGAAGAGATCCCAAATGAAGATCCGTAACTGGTCTATTGGCCGAAAATGGGGAAAACGGACTTCTGATGAATCCTATAAATAAAATGGAGTAAATAGGCTTGAAATAGTCATCTGGGACTCATAATAGTACAATGAGAAGCATCTATTACTTGTATCTCATTCCCTAGAAGAGATCCCAACTGAAGATCTGAAACTGGCCTACTAGCCGAAAATGGGGAAAACGGACTTCTGATGAATCACACAAAGAAAATGGAGTAAATAGGCTTGAAATAGTCATCTGGGACTCATAATACTACATTGAGAAGCCTCTATTACTTGTATCTCATTCCCTAAAAGAGATCCCAAATGAAGATCCGAAACTGGCATACTAACCGAAAATGGGGAAAACGGACTTCAGATGAAACACACAAAGAAAATAGAGTAAATAGGCTTGAAATAGTCATCTGGGACTCATAATACTACATTGAGAAGCCTCTATTACCTGCATATCATTCCCTAGAAGAGATCTCAAATGAAGATCCAAAACTGACCTACTAGCCGAAAATGGGGAAAACGGACTTTTGATGAATCACACAAATAAAATGGAGTAAATAGGGATGAAATAGTCATATGGGACTCATAATACTACAATGAGAATCTCTATTACTTGTATCTCATTCCCTAGAAGAGATCCCAAATGAAAATCTGAAACTGGTCTACTGGCCGAAAAATGGGGAACACGGACTTCTGATAAATCACACAAAGAAAATGGAGTAAATGGGCTTGAAATAGTCATCTGGGACTCATAATAGTATAATGAGAAGCCTTTGTTACTTGTATCTCATTCCCTAGAAAAGATCCCAAATGAAGATCTGAAACTGGTCTACTAGCTGAAAATGGGGAAAATGGACTTCTAATGAATCACACAAAGAAAATGGAGTAAATAGTCTTGAAATAGTCATCAACGACTCCTAATACTACAATGAGAAGCTCTATTACTTGAATCTCATTCCCTAGAAGAGACCCCAAAATGAAGACCCGAAACTGGTCTAGTAGCCCAAAATGGGGAAAACGGACTTCTGATAAATCACACAAAGAAAATGGAGTAAATAGGCTTGAAATAGTAATCTGGGACTATTAATAGTATTATGAGTAGCCTTTGTTACTTTTATCTCATTCCTTAGAAAAGATCCCAAATGAAGATCCGAAAATGGTCTACTAGACGAAAATGGGGAAAACGAACTTCTGATGAATCACAAAAAGAAAATGGAGTAAATAGGCTTGAAATAGTCATCTGGGACTTTTAATACTACAATAAGAAGCCTCTATTACTTGTATCTCATTCCCTAGAAGAGATCCCAAATGAAGATCCGAAACTGGTCTATTGGCCGAAAATGGGGAAAACGGACTTCTGATGAATCCTACAAAGAAAATGGGGTAAATAGGCTTGAAATAGTTATCTGAGACTCATAATAGTATATCATTCCCTAGAAAAGATCCCAAATGAAGATCCGAAACTGGTCTAAATGCCGAAAATGGGAAAAACGGACTTCAGATGAATCACACAAAGAAAATGGAGTAAATATGCTTAAAATAGTCATCTGGGACTCTTAATACTACAATGAGAAGCCTCTATTACTTGTATCTCATTCCCTAGAAGAGATCCCAAATGAAGATCTGAAACTGGTCTAATGGCCGAAAATGGGGAAAACGGACTTCTGATAAATCATACAAAGAAAATGGAGTAAATAGGCTTGAAATAGTCATCTGAGACACATAATAGTATAATGAGAAGCTTTTTTTACTTGTATCTCATTCCCTAGAAAAGATCCCAAATGAAGATCTGAAACTGGTCTACTAGCCGAAAATGGGGAAAACAGACTTCTAAGAATCACACAAAGAAAATGGAGTAAATAGGCTTGAAATAGTCATCTGGGACTCATAATACTACATTGAGAAGCCTCTATTACTTGTAAATTATAGAAGATTGTAGGATAAGGATTCGACTCTCATGATAGGAAAATGTGAAAATGTATTAGATGAAGAAAAGTTATCTACAATGAAGGGGGATACACAGTTTATATAGAACACACTCTAGGTCTGAAAGGGTTACACACAAAGCCACTATTGCGTCCTCATTCAGCCTTATACAAACCGTGTATGACTCACCCCTTTACAGCTCATAACGGTAACAAGAGGATAAGGGTGAAGGTACAGCGCTATAAGACAAAGTGTACTGCCACCTTATCCCTTTAGCCTTTTATCCTCTTTTTCCCTCTTCTTTCTAATACAAACTAACTTCCTTATTACTCAAGTAACTGTATTTTACTATGTAACTATTAATTAGTTACTAGTAAATACCTTCTTGATTAACACTCCCCCTCAAGTTTATACTACAATACTGATTGTGTATAAACTTGGCACTTGCAAGGATAACCTCATTAAAAACCTAAGCTTGGAAAACCACGTGGGACAAAACCAAGCTTAGGGAAAAAGAGTATTATCCCTACAAGTTGGAGAGTCTCTCTCAAGGATGTGTTAGGTCTACAAGACCAAGCTTACCATGGATAAATTGGCAAACTTGGTTACTTGCTGCCTTGGTAAAAATGTCGGCCAATTGGTCCGAACTCTTAGTAAAACAAGGGAGAATTGTACCATCTTCGATCTTCTCTCTTGTCTTGTGGCAATCCGTCTCTATGTGCTTGGTCCTCTCGTGAAACACTGGATTAGTGGCTATATGGATGGCAGCTTGGTTGTCGCAATGGAAGGTGATTGGCGTCTTCTGCTCTATCCCGAAGTCCTTAAGTAGAGCCTTTAGCCAAGTTAGCTCGTTTGTGAGCTTCTTCATCGCCCTATACTCTGCTTCAGCACTGGAACAAGACACCACCTTCTGCTTCTTTGTCTTCCAAGTCACAAGATTTCCACCAATGAAGGTGCAAAAGCCGGTTGTAGACTGCCTTGTGTTGCGATCTCCATTGTAATCTGCATCACAGTATCCCACTATTTCCGTGCTTGAATTTCTTCCCATCCAAATGCCTTTGCCAGGACTCCCTTTGATATATCTCAGAATCCTTTCCACCAGGCTCCAATGGTATACCGTAGGTACTTGCATGTGTTGAGCCACCTGATTCACAGCAAAAGAAAGATCAGGCCGAGTATATGTTAAGTATATGAGCTTACCCACGAGTCTTCGGTACTGTTCCGGGCAATGATATGGAGTATCATCCTTCTCCCCCTTTCGATTGACCTTGTATCCTTGCTCTAGTGGTGTGTCCACCGGTTTAGCTCCAAGTTTTCCTGTAAGCTTTAGAAGATCAAGTGCATATTTCCTTTGTGAGAGAAATAGTCCCTCCTTGGATCTACACACTTCAATCCCTAAGAAATACTTCAAAACACCCAAATCTTTAATATCAAAGGCTGAGTGCAAAGAGGACTTAATGGCTTGAATACCCTCTTTGTTACTCCCTGAAATAATCAAATCATCCACATAGACCAACACTACTACTATGCCATGAATATCTTGCTTAGTAAATAGAGTGTGATCAGAGTGTGACCTCTTGAAGCCATTAGCCAGTAGTGTAGAGCTTAACTTGTGATACCAAGCTCTTGGAGATTGTTTAAGCCCATAGATTGCTTTCCGAAGCCTTAAGACCTTTCCTGGAGCCACTATGTCTTCTAAACCCGGAGGAGGTGACATGTAGACTTCTTCTTCTAACTCCCCCTGAAGGAAAGCATTCTTGACATCCATTTGCCACAACTCCCAATCCAAATTAACTGCTAAAGAGAGAACCACTTTCACTGTATGTTGCTTAGCTACTGGAGCAAATGTTTCCCTATAGTCATCCCCATAAGTTTGGGTAAACCCTCTTGCAACCAGCCTTGCCTTATATCTCTCGATTTCACCATCACTCTTGTACTTAATGGTGAATACCCACTTTGAGCTAACACACTTCTTTCCTTTTGGTAGTTCTTCTTCAACCCAAGTTTGATTCCTCACCATAGCTTGAACCTCATCATCAACAGCATTAGTCCATTCCTTACTTTCCTTGGCTTCCTCATAGCTTTGTGGGATGAGTTCTACATCCAGCTTGCTGATAAAAGCTTTATGCTCCTCCGGAAGAAGGTCAATCGAACAAGTAGCTTGAATTGGATGAGCTACAGCTTGGCAGTTGTAGTAAACTCTCGTATTCTTCCACTTTGAGGGGGATTTCTTCTCTCTTGTACTCTTTCTTTGATTCTCCCGAGTGTAGACTGGATCTGGTGTAACTTGTGGAGCTTGATAGGTATCGTCATCGCTTGAAGATTCAATGAACTCTTCTTCACTAGACTGACCCGATTCAATGACCTCTCCTTCACTAGACTGACCCGTCTCCTCTGCCACTTCTTCACTAGACTGACCCGTCTCTGCCACTTCTTCACTAGACTTCTCTCCTCTATCACTTTCTTGGTGATCATCCAAAAGATCCTGAGATGCATTGTTCTCATCCTCTCTAACTTCATGCACATCCTCATTTGGAAATGATGGAGCTTCCTTTTCTGCCTGAGGGGAGCTTGCATTCCCTAAGTGCTCCAGAATTCGTCGGAGGCTTGAAGCTCTATCAGCGGTTGAGTTAGGTAGGTCCTTCACACTCTCCCAACTCTTTTCCCCAAAGTAGGCTTTGTCTTCCAAAAACTTGACATCCCTTGACACATAGTACCGGTTGGTGACTGGATCGAAGCACTTGTAGCCCTTCTGAGTTGTTGAGTATCCAATGAATACGCACTTGTTACTCTTAGGCTCCAGCTTGTTCCTTAAGTCACCTGGAACAAACACAAAACACAGACTACCAAACACCCTCAAATGGTCAATACTAGGATTTGAGTTATTTAGGATTTGGAAAGGAGATTTATCATCAAGGATACGAGTTGGTGTTCGGTTGATGAGATAGCAAGCTGTCATTACTGCATCGCCCCAAAACCTCTTAGGCATGTGTTTTTGAAATAGCATAGCCCTTGCCACCTCCATTAGGTGCCTATTCTTTCTCTCAGCAACACCATTTTGTTGGGGGTTATATGGGCAGCTGGTTTGATGAAGAATTCCACATTTCTCTAAGTGTTCTTTGAGCTTGTTGCTTGTATATTCACCTCCATTATCTGTTCTTAAAATCTTAATCTTTGCATCAAAGTAGTTAGTCACATAGTTTTGAAAGTTTATAAATGCATCATAAACTCTATCCTTAGAAGGCATCAAGGTTACCCAAGTATACTTAGATTTCTCATCTATAAATGTGACAAAATACTTATGGTTATCTCTAGATGCACAAGGTGAAGACCACACATCAGAATGCACAAGATCAAAACATTTTTCATAAATCGCACTAGACTTAGGAAAAACAGCTTTGCAATGTTTGCCTAATATGCATGCTTCACAATTTGCACAATCATAAGAAAAACCAGGCATTAGTAAACTTAAGGCTCTAGAATGAGGGTGACCAAGTCTTTCATGCCATAAAACAACAGATGTCTTAACAGAGTTTGCAAAGATAGAAGAAACATTATTCTTAGAAACAGAATTTAAAGAGATGTCTTGGAACACATATAAGTCATCCTTGGTGCTGCCTTGCCCAAACACTTTTCCACTCTCAATATCCTGCAACTTAACATCATTAGGACTAAAAATAGCTAAACAGTTTAAGTCCTTAGTAGTTTTCTTTACAGAAAGGAGATTAGAGGTGAACTTAGGCATATAAAAGGCACTTAGCTTCTTGTTAAACACATTAATATAACCTATACCTTCTATTGGCACATTATGACCATTTGCAACCTTAACATTCCCTAAAGCCGGTTTAATGTTCTCTAACAACTTAGGATTACTAATCATATGGTGAGAAGCTCCTGAGTCTAATACTAATGAGTTTAAATCACTAGAGTTAGAAGATAAGAGAGATATACCGCCTGGATGTAACTTAGATGCAATGGATTGAAGGAGGCTCTCTAGATCAGCTTTGTTCATCACAATGGTCTCCTGAGAGGTGGAAGCTGAGCTCTTGTCTTGTATAGCTTGTAAAGCCTTCTCATGATGACCGAACTGCACCATAGCTCTTTCAGCATTTTCGGAGCCTTCACTTGCTTCTGCCACATTCGCCTTCATCTTGTCCTTCTTGAACTTATCTGGCTTTAAATGAGGGTGTAGGATCCAGCATTTGTCTTTGAGATGACCCTTTTTCTCACAATGCTCACAAACCCATGTCTTCTTGTCTCCATGTTTTGCCACTCCCACCTTGTTTGCCGTAGGTAGACTTGCATTCTTGTTGCCAAACAGCTCCTGATTGCCATACTCCTTTTGTATCTTAGCACAAACTTGCTCTAGGGTAGGAATCTTGTCTTCTCTCAAGATGTGCTGGATTACATCAGTATAGCCTTGATTCAGAGACAGAAGCAACCCAAACACACGATCTTGCTCTCTTCTCTCCTTGAGTGTCTTAGCATCAGTGGTAAAGGGTCTCAACATATCCAACTCAGCAACCAACGATCTATACCTTCCGAAATGGGTGTTGAAGTCACTCTCTTCTTGGCTCAGATTTCCGAGAGCTTTCTTGATACCATAGACCCGAGTCAAGTTAGACTCATTGCCGAAGACACTTGTAAGAGTATCCCACAGCTCCTTAGCAGTCTCACAGTACGAATAGCCTTCTAGAATTGACGCCTCTAGTGAGCAGTGTAGAGCAGTCAGCACATTCAGATCATACTGCTTCCAAGTATCTTCATCCAGACCTCTATCAATTGCCTTTAGCTCTTCATAGGTGAACTCAATGTGTTTTGTGAGCTTCCTTCCTCCTAACACATTCAGAGTTGTTCGCTTCCACAACAGAAAGTTGTTCCCATTTAGAGTTACCGCAAATCTCAAGTCTTTGAAGGTGTCATTCATCTTGCCATCATACACCGTAACAGGCATAGGAGCTTGTTGAAGAGCAGCCATCACCAAAGCTTAAGTATTTCGCTTATTGAACACCAAAACTAACACTTTCCAAGACCAAAGATCCAACTTTTCGAACCTTCCTTACTCAAACCACAAGCCAAACCGCAACACTAATCTATCCACAACCTTTGCCTTAAACTGATTCCTCTAGACTAGACCTTTCAACCAGAGAGAGAGATAAAGCTCAAACCTTTACTTTTCCAGATCTGACTTGCTTCACCTTCTTAGCTCGGTTTGATGCTTCAGCTTAACTCATAAGACCCAGTTTCAACCCAGAATAGCTTTTGCCACGGATTAACTCACAAGAACTTCTCTCAAACACAAGAATCGAACAAGAAAACCAAGATTTAAGACTCAAGAATCACAAAACCGCTCTGATACCATGTAAATTATAGAAGATTGTAGGATAAGGATTCGACTCTCATGATAGGAAAATGTGAAAATGTATTAGATGAAGAAAAGTTATCTACAATGAAGGGGGATACACAGTTTATATAGAACACACTCTAGGTCTGAAAGGGTTACACACAAAGCCACTATTGCGTCCTCATTCAGCCTTATACAAACCGTGTATGACTCACCCCTTTACAGCTCATAACGGTAACAAGAGGATAAGGGTGAAGGTACAGCGCTATAAGACAAAGTGTACTGCCACCTTATCCCTTTAGCCTTTTATCCTCTTTTTCCCTCTTCTTTCTAATACAAACTAACTTCCTTATTACTCAAGTAACTGTATTTTACTATGTAACTATTAATTAGTTACTAGTAAATACCTTCTTGATTAACATTACTTGTATCTCATTCCCTAAAAGAGATCCCAAATGAAGATCCGAAACTGGCATACTAGCCGAAAATGGGGAAAACGGACTTCTGATGAAACACACAAAGAAAATGAATTAAATAGGCTTGAAATAGTCATCTGGGACTCATAATACTACATTGAGAAGCCTCTATTATCTGTATATCATTCTCTAGAAGAGATCTCAAATGAAGATCCAAAACTGGCCTACTAGCCGAAAATGGGGAAAACGGACTTCAGATGAATCACACAAAGAAAATGAAGTAAATATGCTTAAAATAGTCATCTGGGACTCTTAATATTACAATGAGAAGCCTCTATTACTTGTATCTCATTCCCTAGAAGAGATCCCAAATGAAGATCTGAAACTGGTCTAATGGCCGAAAATGGGGAAAACGGACTTCTGATAAATCATACAAAGAAAATGGAGTAAATAGGCTTGAAATAGTCATCTGGGACTCATAATAGTATAATGAGAAGCCTCTATTACATGTATCTCATTCCCTAGAAGAGATCCCAAATGAAGATCCGAAACTGGCCTACTAGCCGAAAATGGGAAAAACAGACTTCTGATGAATCACACAAAGAAAATGGAGTAAATAGGCTTGAAATAGTCATCTGGGACTCATAATACTACATTGAGAAGCCTCTATTACTTGTATCTCATTCCCTAAAAGAGATCCCAAATGAAGATCCGAAACTGGCATACTAGCCGAAAATGGGGAAAACGGACTTCTGATGAAACACACAAAGAAAATGAATTAAATAGGCTTGAAATAGTCATCTGGGACTCATAATACTACATTGAGAAGCCTCTATTACCTGTATATCATTCTCTAGAAGAGATCTCAAATGAAGATCCAAAACTGGCCTACTAGCCGAAAATGGGGAAAACTAATTTTTGATGAATCACACAAAGAAAATGGAGTAAATAGGCATGAAATAGTCATATGGGACTCATAATACTACAATGAGAATCTCTATTACTTGTATCTCATTCCGTAGAAGAGATCCCAAATGAAAATCTGAAACTGGTCTACTGGCCGAAAAATGGGGAACACGGACTTCTGATAAATCACACAAAGAAAATGGAGTAAATAGGCTTGAAATTGTCATCTGGGACTCATAATAGAATAATGAGAAGCCTTTGTTACTTGTATCTCATTCCCTAGAAAAGATCCCAAGTGAAGATCTGAAACTGGTCTACTTGCCGAAAATGGGGAAAATGGACTTCTAATGAATCACACAAAGAAAATAGAGTAAATAGGCTTGAAATAGTCATCAACGACTCATAATACTACAATGAGAAGCTCTATTACTTGAATCTCATTCCCTAGAAGAGACCCCAAAATGAAGACCCGAAACTGGTCTAGTAGCCCAAAATGGGGAAAAGGACTTCTGATAAATCACACAAAGAAAATGGAGTAAATAGGCTTGAAATAGTAATCTGGGACTCTTAATAGTATTATGAGAAACCTTTGTTACTTTTATCTCATTCCTTAGAAAAGATCCCAAATGAAGATCCGAAACTGGTCTACTAGACGAAAATGGGGAAAACGAACTTCTGATGAATCACACAAAGAAAATGGAGTAAATAGGCTTGAAATAGTCATCTGGGACTCTTAATACTACAATGAGAAGCCTCTATTACTTGTATCTCATTCCCTAGAAGAGATCCCAAATGAAGATCCGAAACTGGTCTATTGGCCGAAAATGGGGAAAACGGACTTCTGATGAATCCTACAAAGAAAATAGGGTAAATAGGCTTTAAATAGTCATCTGAGACTCATAATAGTATAATGAGAAGCCTTTGTTACTTGTATCTCATTCCCTAGAAAAGATCCCAAATGAAGATCCAAAACTGGTCTATTGGCCGAAAATGGGGAAAACGGACTTCTGATGAATCCTACAAAGAAAATGGGGCAAATAGGCTTGAAATAGTCATCTGAGACTCATAATAGTATAATGAGAAGCCTTTGTTACTTGTATCTCATTCCCTAGAAAAGATCCCAAATGAAGATCCGAAACTGGTCAACTAGCCGAAAATGGGGAAAACGGACTTCTAATGAATCACACAAAGAAAATGGAGTAAATAGGCTTGAAATAGTCATCAAGGACTCATAATACTACAATGAGAAGCACTATTACTTGTATCTCATTCCCTAGAAGAGATCCCAAATGAAGATCTGAAACTGGTCTAATGGCCGAAAATGGGGAAAACGGACTTCTGATAAATCATACAAAGAAAATGGAGTAAATAGGCTTGAAATAGTCATCTGAGACTCATAATAGTATAATGAGAAGCTTTTGTTACTTGTATCTCATTCCCTAGAAAAGATCCCAAATGAAGATCTGAAACTGGTCTACTAGCCGAAAATGGGGAAAACGGACTTCTGATGAATGACACAAAGAAAATGGAGTAAATAGGCTTGAAATAGTCGTCTGGGACTCTTAATACTACAATGAGAAGCCTCTATTACTTGTATGTCATTCCCTAGAAGAGATTCCAAATGAAGATCCGTAACTGGTCTATTGGCCGAAAATGGGGAAAACGGACTTCTGATGAATCCTAGAAAGAAAATGGAGTAAATAGGCTTGAAATAGTCATCTGGGACTCATAATAGTACAATGAGAAGCCTCTATTACTTGTATCTCATTCCCTAGAAGAGATCGCAAATGAAGATCCGAAACTGGCCTACTAGCCGAAAATGGGGAAAACGGACTTCTGATGAATCACACAAAGAAAATGGAGTAAATAG
The DNA here is from genome assembly GCA_911865555.2 of Thlaspi arvense. Classification (NCBI taxonomy): domain Eukaryota; kingdom Viridiplantae; phylum Streptophyta; class Magnoliopsida; order Brassicales; family Brassicaceae; genus Thlaspi; species Thlaspi arvense. The sequence continues at coordinate 23,885,547 of OU466860.2, forward strand.
GCATGAAATAGTCATATGGGACTCATAATACTACAATGAGAATCTCTATTACTTGTATCTCATTCCGTAGAAGAGATCCCAAATGAAAATCTGAAACTGGTCTACTGGCCGAAAAATGGGGAACACGGACTTCTGATAAATCACACAAAGAAAATGGAGTAAATAGGCTTGAAATTGTCATCTGGGACTCATAATAGAATAATGAGAAGCCTTTGTTACTTGTATCTCATTCCCTAGAAAATATCCCAAATGAAGATCTGAAACTGGTCTACTAGCCGAAAATGGGGAAAATGGACTTCTAATGAATCACACAGAGAAAATGGAGTAAATAGGCTTGAAATAATCATCAACGATAATACTACAATGAGAAGCTCTATTACTTGAATCTCATTCCCTAGAAGAGACCCCAAAATGAAGACCCGAAACTGGTCTAGTAGCGGAAAATGGGGAAAACGGACTTCTGATAAATCACACAAAGAAAATGGAGTAAATAGGCTTGAAATAGTAATCTGGGACTCTTAATAGTATTATGAGAAACCTTTGTTACTTTTATCTCATTCCTTAGAAAAGATCCCAAATGAAGATCCGAAACTGGTCTACTAGACGAAAATGGGGAAAACGAACTTCTGATGAATCACACAAAGAAAATGGAGTAAATAGGCTTGAAATAGTCATCTGGGACTCTTAATACTACAATGAGAAGCCTCTATTACTTGTATCTCATTCCCTAGAAGAGATCCCAAATGAAGATCCGAAACTGGTCTATTGGCCGAAAATGGGGAAAACGGACTTCTGATGAATCCTACAAAGAAAATAGGGTAAATAGGCTTGAAATAGTCATCTGAGACTCATAATAGTATAATGAGAAGCCTTTGTTACTTGTATCTCATTCCCTAGAAAAGATCCCAAATGAAGATCCAAAACTGGTCTATTGGCCGAAAATGGGGAAAACGGACTTCTGATGAATCCTACAAAGAAAATGGGGCAAATAGGCTTGAAATAGTCATCTGAGACTCATAATAGTATAATGAGAAGCCTTTGTTACTTGTATCTCATTCCCTAGAAAAGATCCCAAATGAAGATCCGAAACTGGTCAACTAGCACAAAATGGGGAAAACGGACTTCTAATGAATCACACAAAGAAAATGGAGTAAATAGGCTTGAAATAGTCATCAAGGACTCATAATACTACAATGAGAAGCACTATTACTTGTATCTCATTCCCTAGAACAGATCCCAAATGAAGATCTGAAACTGGTCTAATGGCCGAAAATGGGGAAAACGGACTTCTGATAAATCATACAAAGAAAATGGAGTAAATAGGCTTGAAATAGTCATCTGAGACTCATAATAGTATAATGAGAAGCTTTTGTTACTTGTATCTCATTCCCTAGAAAAGATCCCAAATGAAGATCTGAAACTGGTCTACTAGCCGAAAATGGGGAAAACGGACTTCTGATGAATGACACAAAGAAAATGGAAAAAATAGGCTTGAAATAGTCGTCTGGGACTCTTAATACTACAATGAGAAGCCTCTATTACTTGTATGTCATTCCCTAGAAGAGATTCCAAATGAAGATCCGTAACTGGTCTATTGGCCGAAAATGGGGAAAACGGACTTCTGATGAATCCTAGAAAGAAAATGGAGTAAATAGGCTTGAAATAGTCATCTGGGACTCATAATAGTACAATGAGAAGCCTCTATTACTTGTATCTCATTCCCTAGAAGAGATCGCAAATGAAGATCCGAAACTGGCCTACTAGCCGAAAATGGGGAAAACGGACTTCTGATGAATCACACAAACAAAATGGAGTAAATAGGCATGAAATAGTCATATGGGACTCATAATACTACAATGAGAATCTCTATTACTTGTATCTCATTCCGTAGAAGAGATCCCAAATGAAAATCTGAAACTGGTCTACTGGCCGAAAAATAGGGAACACGGACTTCTGATAAATCACACAAAGAAAATGGAGTAAATAGGCTTGAAATTGTCATCTGGGACTCATAATAGAATAATGAGAAGCCTTTGTTACTTGTATCTCATTCCCTAGAAAATATCCCAAATGAAGATCTGAAACTGGTCTACTAGCCGAAAATGGGGAAAATGGACTTCTAATGAATCACACAGAGAAAATGGAGTAAATAGGCTTGAAATAATCATCAACGATAATACTACAATGAGAAGCTCTATTACTTGAATCTCATTCCCTAGAAGAGACCCCAAAATGAAGACCCGAAACTGGTCTAGTAGCGGAAAATGGGGAAAACGGACTTCTGATAAATCACACAAAGAAAATGGAGTAAATAGGCTTGAAATAGTAATCTGGGACTCTTAATAGTATTATGAGAAGCCTTTGTTACTTTTATCTCATTCTTTAGAAAAGATCCCAAATGAAGATCCGAAAGTGGTCTACTAGACGAAAATGGGGTAAACGAACTTCTGATAAATCAAACAAAGAAAATGGAGTAAATAGGCTTGAAATAGTCATCTGGGACTCTTAATACTACAATTAGAAGCCTTTATTACTTGTATCTCATTCCCTAGAAGAGATCCCAAATGAAGATCCGAAACTGGTCTATTGGCCGAAAATGGGGAAAATGGACTTCTGATGAATCCTACAAAGAAAATGGGGTAAATAGGCTTGAAATAGTCATCTGAGACTCATAATAGTATAATCAGAAGCCTTTGTTACTTGTATCTCATTCCCTAGAAAAGATCCCAAATGAAGATCCGAAACTGGTCTACTAGGCGAAAATGGGGAAAACAGACTTCTAATGAATAACACAAAGAAAATAGAGTAAATAGGCTTGAAATAGTCATCAAGTACTCATAATACTACAATGAGAAGCACTATTACTTGTATCTCATTCCCTAGAAGAGATCCCAAATGAAGATCTGAAACTGGTCTAATGGCCGAAAATGGGGAAAACGGACTTCTGATAAATCACACAAAGAAAATGGAATAATAGGCTTGAAATAGTCATCTGGGACTCATGATAGTATAATGAGAAGCCTTTGTTACTTGTATATCATTCCCTAGAAAAGATCCCAAATGAAGATACGAAACTGGTCTACATGCCGGAAATGGGGAAAACGGACTTCAGATGAATCACACAAAGAAAATGGAGTAAATAGGCTTGAAATAGTCGTCTGGGACTCTTAATACTACAATGAGAAGCCTCTATTACTTGTATGTCATTCCCTAGAAGAGATCCCAAATGAAGATCCGTAACTGGTCTATTGGCCGAAAATGGGGAAAACGGACTTCTGATGAATCCTATAAATAAAATGGAGTAAATAGGCTTGAAATAGTCATCTGGGACTCATAATAGTACAATGAGAAGCATCTATTACTTGTATCTCATTCCCTAGAAGAGATCCCAACTGAAGATCCGAAACTGGCCTACTAGCCGAAAATGGGGAAAACGGACTTCTGATGAATCACACAAAGAAAATGGAGTAAATAGGCTTGAAATAGTCATCTGGGACTCATAATACTACATTGATAAGCCTCTATTACTTGTATCTCATTCCCAAAAGAGATCCCAAATGAAGATCCGAAACTGGCATACTAACCGAAAATGGGGAAAACGGACTTCAGATGAAACAAACAAAGAAAATAGAGTAAATAGGCTTGAAATAGTCATCTGGGACTCATAATACTACATTGAGAAGCCTCTATTACCTGCATATCAGTCCCTAGAAGAGATCTCAAATGAAGATCCAAAACTGACCTACTAGCCGAAAATGGGGAAAACGGACTTTTGATGAATCACACAAATAAAATGTAGTAAATAGGGATGAAATAGTCATATGGGACTCATAATACTACAATGAGAATCTCTATTACTTATATCTCATTCCCTAGAAGAGATCCCAAATGAAAATCTGAAACTGGTCTACTGGCCGAAAAAATGGGGAACACGGACTTCTGATAAATCACACAAAGAAAATGGAGTAAATGGGCTTGAAATAGTCATCTGGGACTCATAATAGTATAATGAGAAGCCTTTGTTACTTGTATCTCATTCCCTAGAAAAGATCCCAAATGAAGATCTGAAACTGGTCTACTAGCCGAAAATGGGGAAAATGGACTTCTAATGAATCACACAAAGAAAATGGAGTAAATAGGCTTGAAATAGTCATCAACGACTCCTAATACTACAATGAGAAGCTCTATTACTTGAATCTCATTCCCTAGAAGAGACCCCAAAATGAAGACCCGAAACTGGTCTAGTAGCCCAAAATGGAGAAAACGGACTTCTGATAAATCACACAAAGAAAATGGAGTAAATAGGCTTGAAATAGTAATCTGGGACTATTAATAGTATTATGAGTAGCCTTTGTTACTTTTATCTCATTCCTTAGAAAAGATCCCAAATGAAGATCCGAAAATGGTCTACTAGACGAAAATGGGGAAAACGAACTTCTGATGAATCACAAAAAGAAAATGGAGTAAATAGGTTTGAAATAGTCATCTGGGACTTTTAATACTACAATAAGAAGCCTCTATTACTTGTATCTCATTCCCTAGAAGAGATCCCAAATGAAGATCCGAAACTGGTCTATTGGCCGAAAATGGGGAAAACGGACTTCTGATGAATCCTACAAAGAAAATGGGGTAAATAGGCTTGAAATAGTTATCTGAGACTCATAATAGTATAATGAGAAGCCTTTGTTACTTGTATCTCAGTCCCTAGAAAAGATCCCAAATGAAGATCCGAAACTGGTCTACTAGCCGAAAATGGGGAAAACGGACTTCTAATGAATCACACAAAGAAAATGGAGTAAATAGGCTTGAAATAGTCATCAAGGACTCATAATACTACAATGAGAAGCACTATTACTTGTATCTCATTCCCTAGAAGGGATCCCAAATGAAGATCTGAAACTGGTCTAATGGCCGAAAATGGGGAAAACGGACTTCTGATAAATCACACAAAGAAAATGGAATAATAGTCTTGAAATAGTTATCTGGGACTCATGATAGTATAATGAGAAGCCATTGTTACTTGTATATCATTCCCTAGAAAAGATCCCAAATGAAGATCCGAAACTGGTCTAAATGCCGAAAATGGGAAAAACGGACTTCAGATGAATCACACAAAGAAAATGGAGTAAATATGCTTAAAATAGTCATCTGGGACTCTTAATACTACAATGAGAAGCCTCTATTACTTGTATCTCATTCCCTAGAAGAGATCCCAAATGAAGATCTGAAACTGGTCTAATGGCCGAAAATGGGGAAAACGGACTTCTGATAAATCATACAAAGAAAATGGAGTAAATAGGCTTGAAATAGTCATCTGAGACACATAATAGTATAATGAGAAGCTTTTTTTACTTGTATCTCATTCCCTAGAAAAGATCCCAAATGAAGATCTGAAACTGGTCTACTAGCCGAAAATGGGGAAAACAGACTTCTAAGAATCACACAAAGAAAATGGAGTAAATAGGCTTGAAATAGTCGTCTGGGACTCTTAATACTACAATGAGAAGCCTCTATTACTTGTATGTCATTCCCTAGAAGAGATCCCAAATGAATATCCGTAACTTGTCTATTGGCCGAAAATGGGGAAAACGGACTTCTGATGAATCCTAGAAAGAAAATGGAGTAAATAGGCTTGAAATAGTCATCTGGGACTCATAATAGTATAATGAGAACCCTCTATTACATGTATCTCATTCCCTAGAAGAGATCCCAAATGAAGATCCGAAACTGGCCTACTAGCCGAAAATGGGAAAAACAGACTTCTGATGAATCACACAAAGAAAATAGAGTAAATAAGCTTGAAATAGTCATCTGGGACTCATAATACTACATTGAGAAGCCTCTATTACTTGTATCTCATTCCCTAAAAGAGATCCCAAATGAAGATCCGAAACTGGCATACTAGCCGAAAATGGGGAAAACGGACTTCTGATGAAACACACAAAGAAAATGGATTAAATAGGCTTGAAATAGTCATCTGGGACTCATAATACTACATTGAGAATCCTCTATTACCTGTATATCATTCTCTAGAAGAGATCTCAAATGAAGATCCAAAACTGGCCTACTAGCCGAAAATGGGGAAAACTAACTTTTGATGAATCACACAAAGAAAATGGAGTAAATAGGCATGAAATAGTCATATGGGACTCATAATACTACAATGAGAATCTCTATTACTTGTATCTCATTCCGTAGAAGAGATCCCAAATGAAAATCTGAAACTGGTCTACTGGCCGAAAAATGGGGAACACGGACTTCTGATAAATCACACAAAGAAAATGGAGTAAATAGGCTTGAAATTGTCATCTGGGACTCATAATAGAATAATGAGAAGCCTTTGTTACTTGTATCTCATTCTCTAGAAAAGATCCCAAATGAAGATCTGAAACTGGTCTACTAGCCGTGTAAATTATAGAGGATTATAAGATAAAGACTCGACTCTCATGTTTAGGAATAAAGGGAAAAATGTATTAGATGATAAAAATTGATTACATAAGAAGAGAAACACTTGGTATATATAGGACAATCCCTAGGTTAGAAAGGGTTACGCACATAGCCTGAATTGCGTCCTCATTCTACCTCTTAAAACCATGTGTGACTCACTCTCCTTTACAGCTCATAACGGTAACAAAGAGATAAGATAAGGAAGTACAGCCGCTATAGGACAAGTGACTCATCAACGTACGGTCACCTTATCCTTTAGCTTTTCTTATCCTCCTTTCCCTCTTCTTTCTAATACAAACTTCCTTATTACTCAAGTAACTATATTTACTATGTAACTATTAATTAGTTAATAGTAAACACCTTCTTGATTAACACTCCCCCTCAAGTTTATACTACAATACTGATTGTGTATAAACTTGGCACTTGCAAGAATAACCTCATTAAAAACCTAAGCTTGGAAAACCACGTGGGACAAAACCAAGCTTAGGGAAAAAGAGTATTATCCCTACAAGTTGGAGAGTCTCTCTCAAGGATGTGTTAGGTCTACAAGACCAAGCTTACCATGGATAAATTGGCAAACTTGGTTACTTGCTGCCTTGGTAAAGATGTCGGCCAATTGGTCCGAACTCTTAGTAAAACAAGGAAGAATTGTACCGTCTTCGATCTTCTCTCTTGTCTTGTGGCAATCAGTCTCTATGTGCTTGGTCCTCTCGTGGAATACTGGATTAGTGGCTATATGGATGGCAGCTTGGTTGTCGCAATGGAAGGTGATTGGCGTCTTCTGCTCTATCCCAAAGTCCTTAAGTAGAGCCTTCAGCCATGTTAGCTCATTTGTGAGCTTCTTCATCGCCCTATACTCTGCTTCAGCACTCGAACAAGACACCACCTTCTGCTTCTTTGTCTTCCAAGTCACAAGATTTCCACCAATGAAGGTGCAAAAGCCGGTTGTAGACTGCCTTGTGTTGCGATCTCCATTGTAATCTGCATCACAGTATCCCACAATTTCCGTGCTAGAGTTTCTTCCCATCCAAATGCCTTTGCCAGGACTCCCTTTGATATATCTCAGAATCCTTTCCACCAGGCTCCAATGGTATACCGTAGGTACTTGCATGTGTTGAGCCACCTGATTCACAGCAAAAGAAAGATCAGGCCGAGTATATGTTAAGTATATGAGCTTACCAACGAGTCTTCGGTACTGTTCCGGGCAATGATATGGAGTATCATCCTTCTCCCCCTTTCGATTGACCTTGTATCCTTGCTCTAGTGGTGTGTCCACCGGTTTAGCTCCAAGTTTTCCTGTAAGCTTTAGAAGATCAAGTGCATATTTCCTTTCTGAGAGAAATAGTCCCTCCTTGGATCTACACACTTCAATCCCTAAGAAATACTTCAAAACACCCAAATCTTTAATATCAAAGGCTGAGTGTAAAGAGGACTTAATGGCTTGAATACCCTCTTTGTTACTCCCTGAAATAATCAAATCATCCACATAGACCAACACTACTACTATGCCATGAATATCTTGCTTAGTAAATAGAGTGTGATCAGAATGTGACCTCTTGAAGCCATTAGCCAGTAGTGTAGAGCTTAACTTGTGATACCAAGCTCTTGGAGATTGTTTAAGCCCATAGATTGCTTTCCGAAGCCTTAAGACCTTTCCCGGAGCCACTATGTCTTCTAAACCCGGAGGAGGTGACATGTAGACTTCTTCTTCTAACTCCCCCTGAAGGAAAGCATTCTTGACATCCATTTGCCACAACTCCCAATCCAAATTAACTGCTAAAGAGAGAACCACTTTCACTGTGTGTTGCTTAGCTACTGGAGCAAATGTTTCCCTATAGTCATCCCCATAAGTTTGTGTAAACCCTCTTGCAACCAGCCTTGCCTTATATCTCTTGATTTCACCATCACTCTTGTACTTAATGGTGAATACCCACTTTGAGCTAACACACTTCTTTCCTTTTGGTAGTTCTTCTTCAACCCACGTTTGATTCCTGACCATAGCTTGAACCTCATCATCAACAGCATTAGTCCATTCCTTTCTTTCCTTGGCTTCCTCATAGCTTTGTGGAATAAGTTCTACATCCAGCTTGCTGATAAAGGCTTGATGTTCTTCCGGAAGAAGGTCAATCGAACAGGTAGCTTGAATTGGATGAGCGACAGCTTGGCAGTTGTAGTAAACTCTCGTATTCTTCCAGTTTGAAGGTGATTTCTTCTCTCTTGTACTCTTCCTTGGATTCTCCCGAGTGTAGACTGGATCTGATGTAGCTTGTGGAGCTTCATAGGCATTGTCATCGCTTGAAGATTCAATAATCTCTCCTTCACTAGACTGTCCCGCCTCTGCCACTTCTTCACTAGACTTCTCTCCTCTATCACTTTCTTGTTGATCATCTAAAGGATCCTGAAATGCATCGTTCTCATCCTCTCTAACTTCATTCACATCCTCATTTGGAGATGGTGGAGCTTCCTTCTCTGCCTGAGGAGAGCTTGCATTCCCTAAGTGTTCAAGAATTTGTCGGAGGCTTGAAGCTCTATCAGCGGTTGAGTTAGGTAGGTCTTTCACACTCTCCCAACTCTTTTCCCCAAAGTAGGCCTTGTCTTCCATAAACTTGACATCCCTTGACACATAATACCGGTTGGTGACTGGATCAAAGCACTTGTAACCTCTCTGAGTTGTTGAGTATCCAATGAATACGCACTTGTTACTCTTAGGCTCCAGCTTGTTCCTTAAGTCACCTGGAACAAACACAAAACACAGACTACCAAACACCCTCAAATGATCAATACTAGGATTTGAGTTATTTAGGATTTGGAAAGGCGATTTATCATCAAGGATACGAGTTGGTGTTCGGTTGATGAGATAGCAAGCTGTCATTACTGCATCGCCCCAAAACCGCTTAGGCATGTGTTTTTGAAATAGCATAGCTCTTGCCACCTCCATTAGATGCCTATTCTTTCTCTCAGCAACACCATTTTGTTGGGGGTTATATGGGCAGCTGGTTTGATGAAGAATTCCACATTTCTCTAAGTGTTCTTTGAGCTTGTTGCTTGTATATTCACCTCCATTATCTGTTCTTAGAATCTTAATCTTTGCATCAAAGTAGTTAGTCACATAGTTTTGAAAGTTTATAAATGCATCATAAACTCTATCCTTAGATGGCATCAAGGTTACCCAAGTATACTTAGATTTCTCATCTATAAATGTGACAAAATACTTATGGTTATCTCTAGATGCACAAGGTGAAGACCAAACATCAGAATGCACAAGATCAAAACATTTTTCATAAATCGCACTAGACTTAGGAAAAACAGCTTTGCAATGTTTGCCTAATATGCATGCTTCACAATTTGCACAATCATAAGAAAAACCAGGCATTAATAAACTTAAAGCTCTAGAATGAGGGTGACCAAGTCTTTCATGCCACAATACAACAGATGTCTTAACAGAGTTTGCAAAGATAGAAGAAACTTTATTCTTAGAAACAGAATTTAAAGAGATGTCTTGGAACACATATAAGTCATCCTTGGTGCTTCCTTGCCCAAACACTTTTCCACTCTCAATATCCTGCAACTTAACATCATTAGGACTGAAAATAGCTAAACAGTTTAAGTCCTTAGTAGTTTTCTTTACAGAAAGGAGATTAGAGGTGAACTTAGGCATATAAAAGGCACTTAGCTTCTTGTTGAACACATTAATATAACCTATACCTTCTATTGGCACATTATGGCCATTTGCAACCTTAACATTCCCTAAAGCCGGTTTAATGTTCTCTAACAATTTAGGATTACTAATCATATGGTGAGAAGCTCCTGAGTCTAATACTAATGAGTTTAAATCACTAGAATTAGAAGATAAGAGAGATATACCGCCTAGATGTAACTTAGATGCAATGGATTGAAGGAGGCTCTCTAGATCAGCTTTGTTCATCACAATGGTCTCCTGAGAGGTAGAAGCTGAGCTCTTGTCTTGTATAGCTTGTAACGCCTTCTCATGATGACCGAACTGTACTATAGCTCTTTCAGCATTCTCGGAGCCTTCACTTGCTTCTGCCACATTCGCCTTCATCTTGTCCTTCTTGAACTTGTCTGGCTTCAAATGAGGGTGTAAGATCCAGCATTTGTCTTTGAGATGACCCTTTTTCTCACAATGCTCACAAACCCATGTCTTCTTGTCTCCATGTTTCGCCACTCCCACCTTGTTAGCCGTAGGTAGACTTGCATTCTTGTTGCCAAACAGCTCCTGATTGCCATACTCCTTTTGTATCTTAGCACAAACTTGCTCTAGGGTAGGTATCTTGTCTTCTCTCAAGATGTGTTGGATTACATCAGTATAGCCTTGATTCAGAGACAGTAGCAACCCAAACACACGATCTTGCTCTCTTCTTTCCTTGAGTGTCTTAGCATCGGTGGTAAAGGGTCTCAACATATCTAACTCAGCAACCAACGATCTATACCTTCCGAAATGGGTGTTGAAGTCACTCTCTTCTTGGCTCAGATTACCGAGAGCTTTCTTGATACCATAGACCCGAGTCAAGTTAGACTCATTGCCGAAGACACTTGTAAGAGTATCCCATAGCTCCTTAGCAGTCTCACAGTACGAATAGCCCTCTAGGATTGACGCCTCTAGTGAGCAGTGTAGAGCAGTCAGCACATTCAGATCATATTGCTTCCAAGTATCCTCATCCAGACCTCTATCAGTTGCCTTTAGCTCTTCATAGGTGAACTCAATGTGTTTTGTGAGCTTCCTTCCTCCCAACACATTCAGAGTTGTTCGCTTCCACAACAGAAAGTTGTTCCCATTCAGAGTTACCGCAAATCTCAAGTCTTTGAAGGTGTCATTCATCTTGCCATCATACACCGTAACAGGCATAGGAGCTTGTTGAAGAGCAGCCATCACTTTCCAAGACCAAAGTTTCAACTTTTGAACCTTCCTCACTCAAACCACAAGCCAAACCGCAACACTAATCTATCCACAACCTTTGCCTTAAACTGATTCCTCTAGACTAAACCTTTCAACCAGAGAGAGATAAAGCTCAAACCTTTACTTTTTCAGATCTGACTTGCTTCACCTTCTTAGCTCGGTTTGATGCTTCAGCTTAACCCACAAGAACCAGCTTCAACCCAGAATAGCTTTTGCCACGGATTAACTCACAAGAACTTCTCTCAAACAAAAGAATCGAACAAGAAAACCAAGATTTAAGACTCAAGAATCACAAAACCGCTCTGATACCATGTAAATTATAGAGGATTATAAGATAAAGACTCGACTCTCATGTTTAGGAATAAAGGGAAAAATGTATTAGATGATAAAAATTGATTACATAAGAAGAGAAACACTTGGTATATATAGGACAATCCCTAGGTTAGAAAGGGTTACGCACATAGCCTGAATTGCGTCCTCATTCTACCTCTTAAAACCATGTGTGACTCACTCTCCTTTACAGCTCATAACGGTAACAAAGAGATAAGATAAGGAGGTACAGCCGCTATAGGACAAGTGACTCATCACCGTACGGTCACCTTATCCTTTAGCTTTTCTTATCCTCCTTTCCCTCTTCTTTCTAATACAAACTTCCTTATTACTCAAGTAACTATATTTACTATGTAACTATTAATTAGTTAATAGTAAACACCTTCTAGATTAACAAGCCGAAAATGGGGAAAATGGACTTCTAATGAATCACACAAAGAAAATAGAGTAAATAGGCTTGAAATAGTCATCAACGACTCATAATACTACAATGAGAAGCTCTATTACTTGAATCTCATTCCCTAGAAGAGACCCCAAAATGAAGACCCGAAACTGGTCTAGTAGCCCAAAATAGGGAAAAGGACTTCTGATAAATCACACAAAGAAAATGGAGTAAATAGGCTTGAAATAGTAATCTGGGACTCTTAATAGTATTATGAGAAACCTTTGTTACTTTTATCTCATTCCTTAGAAAAGATCCCAAATGAAGATCCGAAACTGGTCTACTAGACGAAAATGGGGAAAACGAACTTCTGATGAATCACACAAAGAAAATGGAGTAAATAGGCTTGAAATAGTCATCTGGGACTCTTAATACTACAATGAGAAGCCTCTATTACTTGTATCTCATTCCCTAGAAGAGATCCCAAATGAAGATCCGAAACTGGTCTATTGGCCGAAAATGGGGAAAACGGACTTCTGATGAATCCTACAAAGAAAATAGGGTAAATAGGCTTGAAATAGTCATCTGAGACTCATAATAGTATAATGAGAAGCCTTTGTTACTTGTATCTCATTCCCTAGAAAAGATCCCAAATGAAGATCCGAAACTGGTCTATTGGCCGAAAATGGGGAAAACGGACTTCTGATGAATCCTACAAAGAAAATGGGGCAAATAGGCATGAAATAGTCATCTGAGACTCATAATAGTATAATGAGAAGCCTTTGTTACTTGTATCTCATTCCCTAGAAAAGATCCCAAATGAAGATCCGAAACTGGTCTACTAGCCGAAAATGGGGAAAACGGACTTCTAATGAATCACACAAAGAAAATGGAGTAAATAGGCTTGAAATAGTCATCAAGGACTCATAATACTACAATGAGAAGCACTATTACTTGTATCTCATTCCCTAGAAGAGATCCCAAATGAAGATCTGAAACTGGTCTAATGGCCGAAAATGGGGAAAACGGACTTCTGATAAATCATACAAAGAAAATGGAGTAAATAGGCTTGAAATAGTCATCTGAGACTCATAATAGTATAATGAGAAGCTTTTGTTACTTGTATCTCATTCCCTAGAAAAGATCCCAAATGAAGATCTGAAACTGGTCTACTAGCCGAAAATGGGGAAAACGGACTTCTGATGAATGACACAAAGAAAATGGAGTAAATAGGCTTGAAATAGTCGTCTGGGACTCTTAATACTACAATGAGAAGCCTCTATTACTTGTATGTCATTCCCTAGAAGAGATTCCAAATGAAGATCCGTAACTGGTCTATTGGCCGAAAATGGGGAAAACGGACTTCTGATGAATCACACAAAGAAAATGGAGTAAATAGGCTTGAAATAGTCATCTGGGACTCATAATACTACATTGAGAAGCCTCTATTACTTGTATCTCATTCCCTAAAAGAGATCCCAAATGAAGATCCAAAACTGGCATACTAGCCGAAAATTGGGAAAACGGACTTCTGATGAAACACACAAAGAAAATGGAGTAAATAGGCTTGAAATAGTCATCTGGGACTCATAATACTACATTGAGAAGCCTCTATTACCTGTATATCATTCCCTAGAAGAGATCTCAAATGAAGATCCAAAACTGGCCTACTAGCCGAAAATGGGGAAAACTGACTTTTGATGAATCACACAAAGAAAATGGAGTAAATAGGCATGAAATAGTCATATGGGACTCATAATACTTCAATGAGAATCTCTATTACTTGTATCTCATTCCCTAGAAGAGATCCCAAATGAAGATCCGAAACTAGTCTATTGGCCGAAAATGGGGAAAACGGACTTCTGATGAATCCTACAAAGAAAATGGGGTAAATAGGCTTGAAATAGTCATCTGGGACTCATAATAGTATAATCAGAAGCCTTTGTTACTTGTATCTCATTCCCTAGAAAAGATCCCAAATGAAGATCCGAAACTGGTCTACTAGCCGAAAATTGGGAAAACAGACTTCTAATGAATAACACAAAGAAAATGGAGTAAATAGGCTTGAAATAGTCATCAAGGACTCATAATACTACAATGAGAAGCACTATTACTTGTATCTCATTCCCTAGAAGAGATCCCAAATGAAGATCTGAAACTGGTCTAATGGCCGAAAATAGGGAAAACGGACTTCTGATAAATCACACAAAGAAAATGGAATAATAGGCTTGAAATAGTCATCTGGGACTCATGATAGTATAATGAGAAGCCTTTGTTACTTGTATATCATTCCCTAGAAAAGATCCCAAATGAAGATCCGAAACTGGTCTACATGCCGAAAATGGGGAAAACGGACTTCAGATGAATCACACAAAGAAAATGAAGTAAATATGCTTAAAATAGTCATCTGGGACTCTTAATATTACAATGAGAAGCCTCTATTACTTGTATCTCATTCCCTAGAAGAGATCCCAAATGAAGATCTGAAACTGGTCTAATGGCCGAAAATGGGAAAAACGGACTTCTGATAAATCATACAAAGAAAATGGAGTAAATAGGCTTGAAATAGTCATCTGGGACTCATAATAGTATAATGAGAAGCTTTTGTTACTTGTATCTCATTCCCTAGAAAAGGTCCCAAATGAAGATCTGAAACTGGTCTACTAGCCGAAAATGGGGAAAACGGACTTCTGATGAATGACACAAAGAAAATGGAGTAAATAGGCTTGAAATAGTCGTCTGGGACTCTTAATACTACAATGAGAAGCCTCTATTACTTGTATGTCATTCCCTAGAAGAGATTCCAAATGAAGATCCGTAACTGGTCTATTGGCCGAAAATGGGGAAAACGGACTTCTGATGAATCACACAAAGAAAATGGAGTAAATAGGCTTGAAATAGTCATCTGGGACTCATAATACTACATTGAGAAGCCTCTATTACTTGTATCTCATTCCCTAAAAGAGATCCCAAATGAAGATCCAAAACTGGCATACTAGCCGAAAATTGGGAAAACGGACTTCTGATGAAACACACAAAGAAAATGGAGTAAATAGGCTTGAAATAGTCATCTGGGACTCATAATACTACATTGAGAAGCCTCTATTACCTGTATATCATTCCCTAGAAGAGATCTCAAATGAAGATCCAAAACTGGCCTACAAGCCGAAAATGGGGAAAACTGACTTTTGATGAATCACACAAAGAAAATGGAGTAAATAGGCATGAAATAGTCATATGGGACTCATAATACTTTAATGAGAATCTCTATTACTTGTATCTCATTCCCTAGAAGAGATCCCAAATGAAGATCCGAAACTAGTCTATTGGCCGAAAATGGGGAAAACGGACTTCTGATGAATCCTACAAAGAAAATGGGGTAAATAGGCTTGAAATAGTCATCTGGGACTCATAATAGTATAATCAGAAGCCTTTGTTACTTGTATCTCATTCCCTAGAAAAGATCCCAAATGAAGATCCGAAACTGGTCTACTAGCCGAAAATTGGGAAAACAGACTTCTAATGAATAACACAAAGAAAATGGAGTAAATAGGCTTGAAATAGTCATCAAGGACTCATAATACTACAATGAGAAGCACTATTACTTGTATCTCATTCCCTAGAAGAGATCCCAAATGAAGATCTGAAACTGGTCTAATGGCCGAAAATAGGGAAAACGGACTTCTGATAAATCACACAAAGAAAATGGAATAATAGGCTTGAAATAGTCATCTAGGACTCATGATAGTATAATGAGAAGCCTTTGTTACTTGTATATCATTCCCTAGAAAAGATCCCAAATGAAGATCCGAAACTGGTCTACATGCCGAAAATGGGGAAAACGGACTTCAGATGAATCACACAAAGAAAATGAAGTAAATATGCTTAAAATAGTCATCTGGGACTCTTAATATTACAATGAGAAGCCTCTATTTCTTGTATCTCATTCCCTAGAAGAGATCCCAAATGAAGATCTGAAACTGGTCTAATGGCCGAAAATAGGGAAAACGGACTTCTGATAAATCATACAAAGAAAATGGAGTAAATAGGCTTGAAATAGTCATCTGGGACTCATAATAGTATAATGAGAAGCTTTTGTTACTTGTATCTCATTCCCTAGAAAAGGTCCCAAATGAAGATCTGAAACTGGTCTACTAGCCGAAAATGGGGAAAACGGACTTCTGATGAATGACACAAAGAAAATGGAGTAAATAGGCTTGAAATAGTCATCTGGGACTCATAATAGTACAATGAGAAGCATCTATTACTTGTATCTCATTCCCTAGAAGAGATCCCAACTGAAGATCCGAAACTGGCCTACTAGCCGAAAATGGGGAAAACGGACTTCTGATGAATCACACAAAGAAAATGGAGTAAATAGGATTGAAATAGTCATCTGGGACTCATAATACTACATTGAGAAGCCTCTATTACTTGTATCTCATTCCCTAAAAGAGATCCCAAATGAAGATCCGAAACTGGCATACTAACCGAAAATGGGGAAAACGGACTTCTGATGAAACACACAAAGAAAATAGAGTAAATAGGCTTGAAATAGTCATCTGGGACTCATAATACTACATTGAGAAGCCTCTATTACCTGCATATCATTCCCTAGAAGAGATCTCAAATGAAGATCCAAAACTGACCTACTAGCCGAAAATGGGGAAAACGGACTTTTGATGAATCACACAAATAAAATGGAGTAAATAGGGATGAAATAGTCATATGGGACTCATAATACTACAATGAGAATCTCTATTACTTGTATCTCATTCCCTAGAAGAGATCCCAAATGAAAATCTGAAACTGGTCTACTGGCCGAAAAATGGGGAACACGGACTTCTGATAAATCACACAAAGAAAATGGAGTAAATGGGCTTGAAATAGTCATCTGGGACTCATAATAGTATAATGAGAAGCCTTTGTTACTTGTATCTCATTCCCTAGAAAAGATCCCAAATGAAGATCTGAAACTGGTCTACTAGCCGAAAATGGGGAAAATGGACTTCTAATGAATCACACAAAGAAAATGGAGTAAATAGGCTTGAAATAGTCATCAACGACTCCTAATACTACAATGAGAAGCTCTATTACTTGAATCTCATTCCCTAGAAGAGACCCCAAAATGAAGACCCGAAACTGGTCTAGTAGCCCAAAATGGGGAAAACGGACTTCTGATAAATCACACAAAGAAAATGGAGTAAATAGGCTTGAAATAGTAATCTGGGACTCTTAATAGTATTATGAGTACCCTTTGATACTTTTATCTCATTCCTTAGAAAAGATCCCAAATGAAGATCCGAAAATGGTCTACTAGACGAAAATGGGGAAAACGAATTTCTGATGAATCACACAAAGAAAATGGAGTAAATAGGCTTGAAATAGTCATCTGGGACTCTTAATACTACAATGAGAAGCCTCTATTACTTGTATCTCATTCCCTAGAAGAGATCCCAAATGAAGATCCGAAACTGGTCTATTGGCCGAAAATGGGGAAAACGGACTTCTGATGAATCCTAGAAAGAAAATGGAGTAAATAGGCTTGAAATAGTCATCTGGGACTCATAATAGTATAATGAGAAGCCTTTGTTACTTGCACTCATTCCCTAGAAAAGATCCCAAATGAAGATCTGAAACTGGTCTACTAACCGAAAATGGGGAAAATGGACTTCTAATGAATCACACAGAGAAAATAGAGTAAATAGGCTTGAAATAATCATCAACGATAATACTACAATGAGAAGCTCTATTACTTGAATCTCATTCCCTAGAAGAGACCCCAAAATGAAGACCCGAAACTGGTCGGAAAATGGGAAAAACGGACTTCTGATAAATCACACAAAGAAAATGGAGTAAAAAGGCTTGAAATAGTAATCTGGGACTCTTAATAGTATTATGAGAAGCCTTTGTTACTTTTATCTCATTCATTAGAAAAGATCCCAAATGAAGAACCGAAACTGGTCTACTAGACGAAAATGGGGTAAACGAACTTCTGATGAATCAAACAAAGAAAATGGAGTAAATAGGCTTGAAATAGTCATCTGGGACTCTTAATACTACAATTAGAAGCCTTTATTACTTGTATCTCATTCCCTAGAAGAGATCCCAAATGAAGATCCGAAACTGGTCTATTGGCCGAAAATGGGGAAAACGGACTTCTGATGAATCCTACAAAGAAAATGGGGTAAATAGGCTTGAAATAGTCATCTGAGACTCATAATAGTATAATGAGAAGTCTTTGTTGTTAATCAAGAAGGTATTTACTAGTAACTAATTAATAGTTACATAGTAAAATACAGTTACTTGAGTAATAAGGAAGTTAGTTTGTATTAGAAAGAAGAGGGAAAAAGAGGATAAAAGACTAAAGGGATAAGGTGGCAGTACACTTTGTCTTATAGCGCTGTACCTTCACCCTTATCCTCTTGTTACCGTTATGAGCTGTAAAGGGGTGAGTCATACACGGTTTGTATAAGGCTGAATGAGGACGCAATAGTGGCTTTGTGTGTAACCCTTTCAGACCTAGAATGTGTTCTATATAAACTGTGTATCCCCCTTCATTGTAGATAACTTTTCTTCATCTAATACATTTTCACATTTTCCTATCATGAGAGTCGAATCCTTATCCTACAATCTTCTATAATTTACATGGTATCAGAGCGGTTTTGTGATTCTTGAGTCTTAAATCTTGGTTTTCTTGTTCGATTCTTGTGTTTTGAGAGAAGTTCTTGTGAGTTAATCCGTGGCAAAAGCTATTCTGGGTTGAAACTGGGTCTTATGAGTTAAGCTGAAGCATCAAACCGAGCTAAGAAGGTGAAGCAAGTCAGATCTGGAAAAGTAAAGGTTTGAGCTTTTATCTCTCTCTCTGGTTGAAAGGTCTAGTCTAGAGGAATCAGTTTAAGGCAAAGGTTGTGGATAGATTAGTGTTGCGGTTTGGCTTGTGGTTTGAGTAAGGAAGGTTCGAAAAGTTGGATCTTTGGTCTTGGAAAGTGTTAGTTTTGGTGTTCAATAAGCGAAATACTTAAGCTTTGGTGATGGCTGCTCTTCAACAAGCTCCTATGCCTGTTACGGTGTATGATGGCAAGATGAATGACACCTTCAAAGACTTGAGATTTGCGGTAACTCTAAATGGGAACAACTTTCTGTTGTGGAAGCGAACAACTCTGAATGTGTTAGGAGGAAGGAAGCTCTCACAAACACATTGAGTTCACCTATGAAGAGCTAAAGGCAATTGATAGAGGTCTGGATGAAGATACTTGGAAGCAGTATGATCTGAATGTGCTGACTGCTCTACACTGCTCACTAGAGGCGTCAATTCTAGAAGGCTATTCGTACTGTGAGACTGCTAAGGAGCTGTGGGATACTCTTACAAATGTCTTCGGCAATGAGTCTAACTTGACTCGGGTCTATGGTATCAAGAAAGCTCTCGGAAATCTGAGCCAAGAAGAGAGTGACTTCAACACCCATTTCGGAAGGTATAGATCGTTGGTTGCTGAGTTGGATATGTTGAGACCCTTTACCACTGATGCTAAGACACTCAAGGAGAGAAGAGAGCAAGATCGTGTGTTTGGGTTGCTTCTGTCTCTGAATCAAGGCTATACTGATGTAATCCAGCACATCTTGAGAGAAGACAAGATTCCTACCCTAGAGCAAGTTTGTGCTAAGATACAAAAGGAGTATGGCAATCAGGAGCTGTTTGGCAACAAGAATGCAAGTCTACCTACGGCTAACAAGGTGGGAGTGGCAAAACATGGAGACAAGAAGACATGGGTTTGTGAGCATTGTGAGAAAAAGGGTCATCTCAAAGACAAATGCTGGATCCTACACCCTCATTTAAAGCCAGATAAGTTCAAGAAGGACAAGATGAAGGCGAATGTGGCAGAAGCAAGTGAAGGCTCCGAAAATGCTGAAAGAGCTATGGTGCAGTTCGGTCATCATGAGAAGGCTTTACAAGCTATACAAGACAAGAGCTCAGCTTCCACCTCTCAGGAGACCATTGTGATGAACAAAGCTGATCTAGAGAGCCTCCTTCAATCCATTGCATCTAAGTTACATCCAGGCGGTATATCTCTCTTATCTTCTAACTCTAGTGATTTAAACTCATTAGTATTAGACTCAGGAGCTTCTCACCATATGATTAGTAATCCTAAGTTGTTAGAGAACATTAAACCGGCTTTAGGGAATGTTAAGGTTGCAAATGGTCATAATGTGCCAATAGAAGGTATAGGTTATATTAATGTGTTTAACAAGAAGCTAAGTGCCTTTTATATGCCTAAGTTCACCTCTAATCTCCTTTCTGTAAAGAAAACTACTAAGGACTTAAACTGTTTAGCTATTTTTAGTCCTAATGATGTTAAGTTGCAGGATATTGAGAGTGGAAAAGTGTTTGGGCAAGGCAGCACCAAGGATGACTTATATGTGTTCCAAGACATCTCTTTAAATTCTGTTTCTAAGAATAATGTTTCTTCTATCTTTGCAAACTCTGTTAAGACATCTGTTGTTTTATGGCATGAAAGACTTGGTCACCCTCATTCTAGAGCCTTAAGTTTACTAATGCCTGGTTTTTCTTATGATTGTGCAAATTGTGAAGCATGCATATTAGGCAAACATTGCAAAGCTGTTTTTCCTAAGTCTAGTGCGATTTATGAAAAATGTTTTGATCTTGTGCATTCTGATGTGTGGTCTTCACCTTGTGCATCTAGAGATAACCATAAGTATTTTGTCACATTTATAGATGAGAAATCTAAGTATACTTGGGTAACCTTGATGCCTTCTAAGGATAGAGTTTATGATGCATTTATAAACTTTCAAAACTATGTGACTAACTACTTTGATGCAAAGATTAAGATTTTAAGAACAGATAATGGAGGTGAATATACAAGCAACAAGCTCAAAGAACACTTAGAGAAATGTGGAATTCTTCATCAAACCAGCTGCCCATATAACCCCCAACAAAATGGTGTTGCTGAGAGAAAGAATAGGCACCTAATGGAGGTGGCAAGGGCTATGCTATTTCAAAAACACATGCCTAAGAGGTTTTGGGGCGATGCAGTAATGACAGCTTGCTATCTCATCAACCGAACACCAACTCGTATCCTTGATGATAAATCTCCTTTCCAAATCCTAAATAACTCAAATCCTAGTATTGACCATTTGAGGGTGTTTGGTAGTCTGTGTTTTGTGTTTGTTCCAGGTGACTTAAGGAACAAGCTGGAGCCTAAGAGTAACAAGTGCGTATTCATTGGATACTCAACAACTCAGAAGGGCTACAAGTGCTTCGATCCAGTCACCAACCGGTACTATGTGTCAAGGGATGTCAAGTTTTTGGAAGACAAAGCCTACTTTGGGGAAAAGAGTTGGGAGAGTGTGAAGGACCTACCTAACTCAACCGCTGATAGAGCTTCAAGCCTCCGACGAATTCTGGAGCACTTAGGGAATGCAAGCTCCCCTCAGGCAGAAAAGGAAGCTCCATCATTTCCAAATGAGGATGTGCATGAAGTTAGAGAGGATGAGAACAATGCATCTCAGGATCTTTTGGATGATCACCAAGAAAGTGATAGAGGAGAGAAGTCTAGTGAAGAAGTGGCAGAGACGGGTCAGTCTAGTAAAGAAGTGGCAGAGGAGACGGGTCAGTC
Source organism: Thlaspi arvense (assembly GCA_911865555.2). NCBI lineage: Eukaryota > Viridiplantae > Streptophyta > Magnoliopsida > Brassicales > Brassicaceae > Thlaspi > Thlaspi arvense. Next base: position 23,907,259 of record OU466860.2, read on the forward strand.
TAGTGAAGGAGAGGTCATTGAATCGGGTCAGTCTAGTGAAGGAGAGTTCATTGAATCTTCAAGCGATGACGATACCTATCAAGCTCCACAAGTTACACCAGATCCAGTCTACACTCGGGAGAATCAAAGAAAGAGTACAAGAGAGAAGAAATCCCCCTCAAAGTGGAAGAATACGAGAGTTTACTACAACTGCCAAGCTGTAGCTCATCCAATTCAAGCTACTTGTTCGATTGACCTTCTTCCGGAGGAGCATAAAGCTTTTATCAGCAAGCTGGATGTAGAACTCATCCCACAAAGCTATGAGGAAGCCAAGGAAAGTAAGGAATGGACTAATGCTGTTGATGATGAGGTTCAAGCTATGGTGAGGAATCACACTTGGGTTGAAGAAGAACTACCAAAAGGAAAGAAGTGTGTTAGCTCAAAGTGGGTATTCACCATTAAGTACAAGAGTGATGGTGAAATCGAGAGATATAAGGCAAGGCTGGTTGCAAGAGGGTTTACCCAAACTTATGGGGATGACTATAGGGAAACATTTGCTCCAGTAGCTAAGCAACATACAGTGAAAGTGGTTCTCTCTTTAGCAGTTAATTTGGATTGGGAGTTGTGGCAAATGGATGTCAAGAATGCTTTCCTTCAGGGGGAGTTAGAAGAAGAAGTCTACATGTCACCTCCTCCGGGTTTAGAAGACATAGTGGCTCCGGGAAAGGTCTTAAGGCTTCGGAAAGCAATCTATGGGCTTAAACAATCTCCAAGAGCTTGGTATCACAAGCTAAGCTCTACACTACTGGCTAATGGCTTCAAGAGGTCACACTCTGATCACACTCTATTTACTAAGCAAGATATTCATGGCATAGTAGTAGTGTTGGTCTATGTGGATGATTTGATTATTTCAGGGAGTAACAAAGAGGGTATTCAAGCCATTAAGTCCTCTTTGCACTCAGCCTTTGATATTAAAGATTTGGGTGTTTTGAAGTATTTCTTAGGGATTGAAGTGTGTAGATCCAAGGAGGGACTTTTTCTCTCACAAAGGAAATATGCACTTGATCTTCTAAAGCTTACAGGAAAACTTGGAGCTAAACCGGTGGACACACCACTAGAGCAAGGATACAAGGTCAATCGAAAGGGGGAGAAGGATGATACTCCATATCATTGCCCGGAACAGTACCGAAGACTCGTGGGTAAGCTCATATACTTAACATATACTCGGCCTGATCTTTCTTTTGCTGTGAATCAGGTGGCTCAACACATGCAAGTACCTACGGTATACCATTGGAGCCTGGTGGAAAGGATTCTGAGATATATCAAAGGGAGTCCTGGCAAAGGCATTTGGATGGGAAGAAATTCAAGCACGGAAATAGTGGGATACTGTGATGCAGATTACAATGGAGATCGCAACACAAGGCAGTCTACAACCGGCTTTTGCACCTTCATTGGTGGAAATCTTGTGACTTGGAAGACAAAGAAGCAGAAGGTGGTGTCTTGTTCCAGTGCTGAAGCAGAGTATAGGGCGATGAAGAAGCTCACAAACGAGCTAACTTGGCTAAAGGCTCTACTTAAGGACTTCGGGATAGAGCAGAAGACGCCAATCACCTTCCATTGCGACAACCAAGCTGCCATCCATATAGCCACTAATCCAGTGTTTCACGAGAGGACCAAGCACATAGAGACGGATTGCCACAAGACAAGAGAGAAGATCGAAGATGGTACAATTCTCCCTTGTTTTACTAAGAGTTCGGACCAATTGGCCGACATTTTTACCAAGGCAGCAAGTAACCAAGTTTGCCAATTTATCCATGGTAAGCTTGGTCTTGTAGACCTAACACATCCTTGAGAGAGACTCTCCAACTTGTAGGGATAATACTCTTTTTCCCTAAGCGTGGTTTTGTCCCACGTGGTTTTCCAAGCTTAGGTTTTTAATGAGGTTATCCTTGCAAGTGCCAAATTTATACACAATCAGTATTGTAGTATAAACTTGAGGGGGAGTGTTAATCAAGAAGGTATTTACTAGTAACTAATTAATAGTTACATAGTAAAATACAGTTACTTGAGTAATAAGGAAGTTAGTTTGTATTAGAAAGAAGAGGGAAAAAGAGGATAAAAGACTAAAGGGATAAGGTGGCAGTACACTTTGTCTTATAGCGCTGTACCTTCACCCTTATCCTCTTGTTACCGTTATGAGCTGTAAAGGGGTGAGTCATACACGGTTTGTATAAGGCTGAATGAGGACGCAATAGTGGCTTTGTGTGTAACCCTTTCAGACCTAGAATGTGTTCTATATAAACTGTGTATCCCCCTTCATTGTAGATAACTTTTCTTCATCTAATACATTTTCACATTTTCCTATCATGAGAGTCGAATCCTTATCCTACAATCTTCTATAATTTACATTTGTTACTTGTATCTCATTCCCTAGAAAAGATCCCAAATGAAGATCCGAAACTGGTCTATTGGCCGAAAATGGGGAAAACGGACTTCTGATGAATCCTACAAAGAAAATGGGGTAAATAGGCTTGAAATAGTCATCTGAGACTCATATTAGTATAATGAGAAGCCTTTGTTACTTGTATCTCAGTCCCTAGAAAAGATCCCAAATGAAGATCCGAAACTGGTCTACTAGCCGAAAATGGGGAAAACGGACTTCTAATGAATCACACAAAGAAAATGGAGTAAATAGGCTTGAAATAGTCATCAAGGACTCATAATACTACAATGAGAAGCACTATTACTTGTATCTCATTCCCTAGAAGAGATCCCAAATGAAGATCTGAAACTGGTCTAATGGCCGAAAATGGGGAAAACGGACTTCTGATAAATCACACAAAGAAAATGGAATAATAGGCTTGAAATAGTCATCTGGGACTCATGATAGTATAATGAGAAGCCTTTGTTACTTGTATATCATTCCCTAGAAAAGATCCCAAATGAAGATCCGAAACTGGTCTACATGCCGAAAATGGGAAAAACGGACTTCAGATGAATCACACAAAGAAAATGGAGTAAATATGCTTAAAATATTCATCTGGGACTCTTAATACTACAATGAGAAGCCTCTATTACTTGTATCTCATTCCCTAGAAGAGATCCCAAATGAAGATCTGAAACTGGTCTAATGGCCGAAAATGGGGAAAACGGACTTCTGATAAATCATACAAAGAAAATGGAGTAAATAGGCTTGAAATAGTCATCTGAGACTCATAATAGTATAATGAGAAGCTTTTTTTACTTGTATCTCATTCCCTAGAAAAGATCCCAAATGAAGATCTGAAACTGGTCTACTAGCCGAAAATGGGGAAAACAGACTTCTGATGAATCACACAAAGAAAATGGAGTAAATAGGCTTGAAATAGTCGTCTGGGACTCTTAATACTACAATGAGAAGCCTCTATTACTTGTATGTCATTCCCTAGAAGAGATCCCAAATGAATATCCGTAACTTGTCTATTGGCCGAAAATGGGGAAAACGGACTTCTGATGAATCCTAGAAAGAAAATGGAGTAAATAGGCTTGAAATAGTCATCTGGGACTCATAATAGTACAATGAGAAGCCTCTATTACATGTATCTCATTCCCTAGAAGAGATCCCAAATGAAGATCCGAAACTGGCCTACTAGCCGAAAATGGGAAAAACGGACTTCTGATGAATCACACAAAGAAAATGGAGTAAATAGGCTTGAAATAGTCATCTGGGACTCATAATACTACATTGAGAAGCCTCTATTACTTGTAAATCATTCCCTAAAAGAGATCCCAAATGAAGATCCGAAACTGGCATACTAGCCGAAAATGGGGAAAACGGACTTCTGATGAAACACACAAAGAAAATGGAGTAAATAGGCTTGAAATGGTCATCTGGGACTCATAATACTACATTGAGAAGCCTCTATTACCTGTATATCATTCCCTAGAAGAGATCTCAAATGAAGATCCAAAACTGGCCTACTAGCCGAAAATGGGGAAAACTAACTTTTGATGAATCACACAAAGAAAATGGAGTAAATAGGCATGAAATAGTCATATGGGACTCATAATACTACAATGAGAATCTCTATTACTTGTATCTCATTCCCTAGAAGTGATCCCAAATGAAAATCTGAAACTGGTCTATTGGCCGAAGAATGGGGAACACGGACTTCTGATAAATCACACAAAGAAAATGGAGTAAATAGGCTTGAAATTGTCATCTGGGACTCATAATAGAATAATGAGAAGCCTTTGTTACTTGTATCTCATTCCCTATAAAAGATCCCAAATGAAGATCTGAAACTGGTCTACTAGCCGAAAATGGGGAAAATGGACTTCTAATGACTCACACAAAGAAAATAGAGTAAATAGGCTTGAAATAGTCATCAACGACTCATAATACTACAATGAGAAGCTCTATTACTTGAATCTCATTCCCTAGAAGAGACCCCAAAATGAAGACCCGAAACTGGTCTAGTAGCCCAAAATGGGGAAAAGGACTTCTGATAAATCACACAAAGAAAATGGAGTAAATAGGCTTGAAACAGTAATCTGGGACTCTTAATAGTATTATGAGAAACCTTTGTTACTTTTATCTTATTCCTTAGAAAAGATCCCAAATGAAGATCCGAAACTGGTCTACTAGACGAAAATGGGGAAAACGAACTTCTGATGAATCACACAAAGAAAATGTAGTAAATAGGCTTGAAATAGTCATCTGGGACTCTTAATACTACAATGAGAAGCCTCTATTACTTGTATCTCATTCCCTAGAAGAGATCCCAAATGAAGATCCGAAACTGGTCTATTGGCCGAAAATGGGGAAAACGGACTTCTGATGAATCCTACAAAGAAAATGGGGTAAATAGGCTTGAAATAGTCATCTGAGACTCATAATAGTATAATGAGAAGCCTTTGTTACTTGTATCTCATTCCCTAGAAAAGATCCCAAATGAAGATCCGAAACTGGTCTATTGGCCGAAAATGGGGAAAACGGACTTCTGATGAATCCTACAAAGAAAATGGGGCAAATAGGCTTGAAATAGTCATCTGAGACTTATAATAGTATAATGAGAAACCTTTGTTACTTGTATCTCATTCCCTAGAAAAGATCCCAAATGAAGATCCGAAACTGGTCTACTAGCCGAAAATGGGGAAAACGGACTTCTAATGAATCACACAAAGAAAATGGAGTAAATAGGCTTGAAATAGTCATCAAGGACTCATAATACTACAATGAGAAGCACTATTACTTGTATCTCATTCCCTAGAAGAGATCCCAAATGAAGATCTGAAACTGTTCTAATGGCCGAAAATGGGGAAAACGGACTTCTGATAAATCATACAAAGAAAATGGAGTAAATAGGCTTGAAATAGTCATATGAGACTCATAATAGTATAATGAGATGTTAGAGTTTGCGGAATGATACTTAGAGAAGTGAGTGAAGAACATAACAGAGAAGAGAGAATGAGTTAAGGATGATTATATTTCCTTAAGTTGATCTTACATATGTTCACAATGTTCTATTTATAGAACCATACAAGCTAAGCTAACGGCCATAAGAGATAGGGACATAAAGGATTAAACAAATGGTGTGGTCCTCACGGTGATAGTGACCTCTCATGAACGTTCCTTAGCTTAAGTAGAACATGTGACCTTATCCTTATTTGCTTCTTCTCTTGTGACCGTTGTGATAGTTGACTAAGGGAGGCGTAGATTCACTTGCCTTGCACTCCACTCTTGTCTCATCACTTGAATGCCACGTTCAAGCATGTGTACGGACACCATTCCTCCTTCTACTTTGATACTCCCCCTCAAGCTTTAACCATAGTGAATGGTTAGAGCTTGGTGCCATGAAGGATCACCTCATTAAAAACCTCAATGTAGAAAACCTCATGGGACAAAACTACATTGAGGGAAAAAGAGTGTGATCTCCACGGCTAGGTGAGCTCAAGCTGAGATGTCAACGAGCCCCATCTTGGAGTGGATGAACTCGTTGATCTTCTGACTTGTTGCCTTGGTGAAGATATCGGCTAGTTGGTCTGAGCTCTTTGTGTAGCATGGCAGGATGACTCCAAGCTGGACTTGCTCCCTAACCTTGTGACAATCAACTTCAATATGCTTGGTTCTTTCATGGAAGACCGAGTTTGATGCAATGTGTATAGCCGCTTGGTTGTCACAGTGCATGGTGATTGGTGTGCTTGTCTCACATCCGAGGTCTTTAAGGAGGTTTCTTAGCCACATTAGCTCGGTTGTTAACCTCCTCATGGCCCGGTACTCAGCTTCAGCACTAGAACATGCAACTACATTTTGCTTCTTGCTCTTCCAAGTAACTAGATTCCCACCAACGAACGTACAATAGCCAGTAGTTGATCTTCTATCTACACGGTCTCCTGCCCAGTCTGCATCGCAATATCCCACAATCTCTGAGCTTTTGTTGCAACCCATCCAAATGCCATGACCGATTGTTCCTTGAACATAGCTGAGAATGCGCTTGACCATGCTCCAGTGATATGAATTTGGGGCTTTCATGTGTTGGCTAACCTGATTCACAGCAAAACACAAGTCAGGTCTAGTTATGGTAAGATAAATTAGCTTACCAACCATCCTGCGGTATTGTGTGATATCTTCAAAGGGCTCATCTTCTAGCTCCCCCTTTCGGTCCACCTTGTAGCTATCTTCAAGAGGAGTTTTAGCTACCTTATCTCCAAGGTTTCCTGCTTCACTCAACATATCCATCATATATTTTCTTTGTGAGAGGAACAAGCCTTCTTTAGATCTACAAACTTCAATACCTAAGAAGTATTTTAGTTCACCTAGATCTTTAATGTCAAAAACATTCTTTAAATAATCTTTAGTAGCAAGAATGTTTACCTTGTCATTCCCAGAGATGATAATATCATCTACATAAATGAGAATGACTACTATACCTTCTTGGCTGGTGAGAGTGAATAAGGTGTGATCGGCTTCTGATCTGCTGAATCCCCTATCAAATAGAACTCTACTCAACCTGTGGTACCATGCTCTCGGCGATTGCTTGAGACCATAAATCGCCTTTCTCAGCCTTAGTACTTTGCCATGGGCAACTTCTTTGTCTACACCAGGTGGTGGTGTCATGTAGACTTCCTCCTCAAGCTCTCCTTGTAGAAATGCATTCTTCACATCCATTTGCCAAAGATCCCATTCCAGGTTCACGGCAAGTGAGATGACTACTCTAACTGTGTGAAGCTTAGCCACTGGTGCAAAGGTGTCTCCATAGTCTTCTCCATAGGTCTGAGTGAATCCTCTTGCTACTAACCGAGCCTTATACCTCTCTATTTCACCATTGCTCTTGTATTTGATAGTGAAGACCCATCTTGAGCTCACTGTCTTCTTTCCTTTAGGCAATGTAGCCTCATCCCAAGTGTGATTCTTCTCCATGGCCCCTCTTTCTTCACTGATCGCATCACGCCATACCTCGTATTCTATTGCTTCGTCATAGGTTTTCGGTATCTGACCTTGCTCCAATGCAACCAGGAAGGCCTGATGCTCCTTTGGAAACTGAGCGAATGAGCAAGCTGCTTGAGTAGGATGGGCTACTGCATTGCCATTGTAGTATACCCTTGTGTTGACCCAATTTGATGGATCCTGCCTTTCCCTAGTGCTTCTCCTTAGTGCCGCTGGAGTAGGAGCTGGTGCTTGTTCTGCTTGTTGTAAGCTTTGCAACCGTGGACTTCTTCTTAGAGGAGCTGGTGCTTGGTGAGTTACTGACCGTGTGGGTGCTACTGTTTGCTCCGGAGGTTGATCATGTGCATTTGCTTGGGTCTCCGAGTCTATGTGCTCCGCTGGTGGGTCATTGTTGTCACCATTGTTGTCACCATTCTCCCCCTCAGGATCAACCGTAGGGGTTCCAGAGCTTGTAGTGATACCGAGATGGTCCAGGAGTAGCCGAAGGTTAGTAGCTCTATCTGATGTAGACTTGGAGATATCTTGTAAGTCTTCCCATGACTGTTTGGCATAGAAGCTTTCTGATTCCAAGAACTTCACATCTCTAGAGATTATAACTCGGCGTGTAGTGGGATTATAGCACTTGTACCCCTTTTGTGTAGTAGAGTAGCCAATAAACATACACCTTGTGCTCTTGGCATCCAGCTTTGTTCGAAGGTCTCCTGGGATTAAGGCAAAACAAACACACCCAAACACTCGTAAGTGATTAAGAGAGGGTTTAGTCGAGTTGAGTACCTCATATGGTGATGAGTCATTGAGGACTTTGGTTGGTATTCGGTTGATCAGGTAGCAGGCTGTAAGTACAGCATCTCCCCAAAACCGCTTTGGTACATTGTTTTGAAACATCATGGATCTGGCCACCTCCATTAAGTGTCTGTTCTTCCTTTCAGCAACACCATTTTGTTGGGGTGTATAAGGACAGCTGGTTTGGTGAATGATGCCTTGTGAGGTAAGATATTCTTTGAATAAGTTGCTTGTGTATTCTCCCCCATTATCTGATCTGAAAATCTTAATCTTGGCATTAAAATGGTTAGTTATGTGAGTTTGAAAGTTCCTAAATGCCTCAAAGACTCTATCTTTTGATGGGAGGAGAGTTAACCAAGTATACTTAGACTTTTCATCTATGAAAGTAACAAAGTACTTGTTTTGATCTCTAGATTCACAAGGGGATGTCCAAACATCAGAATGAACTAAATCAAAACATTTTTCATAAATGGTAGAAGACTTAGGAAAAACAGTTCTACAATGCTTTCCTAAGATACAAGCCTCACAATCATCATTCTTAAACACTACTTCAGGTAATAAAAGACTCAATGCACGAGCATGAGGATGTCCTAATCTAGCATGCCAAATCGCATTATTATCACAAGCTACAACATTATTAGAAGAAGCAAAGGTAGGATCTAAAAGCTTAGTATCTTCAAGAACATAGAGATCATCTTTGGTAGTCCCTTTCCCAAGCGTTTTGCTGGTCTTAATATCCTGAAAACACACTTCATTAGGTCCAAAGATAGCAATACAGTTTAAATCAGTTGTAGCCTTCTTTACTGATAATAAGTTAGATGTAAAAGTAGGCATGTAGAAAGCTTTAGAAGATCTCTCAAATAGCTTAAGTTCTCCTATTCCCTTAATTGGAACCTTTTCCCCATTAGCAATCTCAACATTTCCTATTGTTGGTTTTATGTTGCTAATTAAGCTTAAATCACTAATCATGTGATGAGAAGCTCCTGAATCAACTATTAATGGCTTATTCTTAAGTGTATGTGAAGAACTATAAGAATTACCCATATTTTGAATCACATGAAAAGAGGTACCAAGAGTGTTACCAGACTCCTTAAACGCTTTGATCAGGGCATCCAAGTCTGATTTTGTCACGAATTGAGATGAGTTTGCTGCTCCTTCTCCAGGGGTATTCTTAGAGCTTTCGCCTTTGTGAGCTACCTCTTCTGAAGCAATCCTAGCCTTTCCCTCCTTCCATTTCGGTTTTAGGTGAGGATGGAGACTCCAGCAAACTTCTTTGGTATGCCCCTTTCTCTTGCAATGATCACAAAATGAGTTTCTCTTCTCATCAAACTTGTAGGCTCCTTTGTTGGCTGAGATCAGTTCTCCTTTTCCTCCAAATAGGCCGAGTGATCCTTGCTCCTTTTGGATTTGGGAACAGACTTCTTCAAGCGTTGGTAGCCTTTCTGCTCTGAGAAGGTGTTTGATGAGATCATTGTAGGTTGAGTTGAGAGTCAAGAGCAGCCCAAAGACCTTGTCTTGCTCCCTTCTTTCATTTAAAATTTGTGGGTCCACAGTACTTGGCCTTAGCATTTCCAGCTCCGCCCATAGTGCTCTGAACTTTCCAAAGTGTTTGGTAAACTCCACATCTTCTTGCCTTAGCTCATTGATAGCTTTCTTGACTTCAAAGACACGGCTGAGATTAGAGATGTTGCCGAATACTTGCTTCAGGGTCTCCCATAGCTCTTTGGCGGTTTCACAGTATGAGTAAGCCTCCAAGATTTCAGTGCTAAGGGAGCTTTGTAGGAGAGCAAGGACGGTCTGATCTTCCTTGTACCAATGGGTCTCTTCTGCTGGGACAATGGCGGCTCCGGCGGCTGGTGGTGCTGCTATGGGAGCATCGCTTGATACATGTCTCCAAAGACCTCTTCCACACAAGGCGGTTCTTGTGGTCCTTGACCACAGTAGATAGTTCACTCCTTTGAGTGTAACTGGTAAAGCCAATGGCTTATTGTTCTCCATGGCCATGAAATTTATTCTATGGACCTATGGGTAAAGCTATGGACCGTTGGGTAAACGGTTTTAGAAATGAGGTATAGGTGATTTAGAGGGTAAGCGAATGAGGATATAGGTGATTAGAGGGGTTTAGAGTGATTTTGGAGTTTAGAAGATCGTTTAAGAGATTTCAAAAGAGATAAAGAGAGTAAGGACCGCTGGGTAAAGATTTTGAGAATTTTCTGTAAAATGAGAGAGAGACAGCGAATAGAGAAGAAGCAAAATGAGAGAGAATGAGAATCAGAGTTTGTGATCCAAAGATCTACACAACTCGCTCTGATACCATGTTAGAGTTTGCGGAATGATACTTAGAGAAGTGAGTGAAGAACATAACAGAGAAGAGAGAATGAGTTAAGGATGATTATATTTCCTTAAGTTGATCTTACATATGTTCACAATGTTCTATTTATAGAACCATACAAGCCAAGCTAACGGCCATAAGAGATAGGGACATAAAGGATTAAACAAATGGTGTGGTCCTCACGGTGATAGTGACCTCTCATGAACGTTCCTTAGCTTAAGTAGAACATGTGACCTTATCCTTATTTGCTTCTTCTCTTGTGACCGTTGTGATAGTTGACTAAGGGAGGCGTAGATTCACTTGCCTTGCACTCCACTCTTGTCTCATCACTTGAATGCCACGTTCAAGCATGTGTACGGACACCATTCCTCCTTCTACTTTGATATGAGAAGCTTTTGTTACTTGTATCTCATTCCCTAGAAAAGATCCCAAATGAAGATCTGAAACTGGTCTACTAGCCGAAAATGGGGAAAACGGACTTCTTATGAATGACAAAGAGAAAATGGAGTAAATAGGCTTGAAATAGTCGTCTGGGACTCTTAATACTACAATGAGAAGCCTCTATTACTTGTATGTCATTCCCTAGAAGAGATTCCAAATGAAGGTCCGTAACTGGTCTATTGGCCGAAAATGGGGAAAACGGACTTCTGATGAATCCTAGAAAGAAAATGGAGTAAATAGGCTTGAAATAGTCATCTGGGACTCATAATAGTACAATGAGAAGCCTTTATTACTTGTATCTCATTCCCTAGAAGAGATCCCAAATGAAGATCCGAAACTGGCCTACTAGCCGAAAATGGGGAAAACGGACTTCTGATGAATCACACAAAGAAAATGGAGTAAATAGGCTTGAAATAGTCATCTGGGACTCATAATACTACATTGAGAAGCCTCTATTACTTGTATCTCATTCCCTAAAAGAGATCCCAAATGAAGATCAAAAACTGGCATACTAGCCGAAAATTGGGAAAACGGACTTCTGATGAAACACACAAAGAAAATGGAGTAAATAGGCTTGAAATAGTCATCTGGGACTCATAATACTACATTGAGAAGCCTCTATTACCTGTATATCATTCCCTAGAAGAGATCTCAAATGAAGATCCAAAACTGGCCTACTAGCCGAAAATGGGGAAAACTGACTTTTGATGAATCCCACAAAGAAAATGGAGTAAATAGGCATGAAATAGTCATATGGGACTCATAATACTACAATGAGAATCTCTATTACTTGTATCTCATTCCCTAGAAGAGATCCCAAATGAAAATCTGAAACTGGTCTACTGGCCGAAAAATGGGGAACACGGACTTCTGATAAATCACACAAAGAAAATGGAGTAAATAGGCTTGAAATTGTCATCTGGGACTCATAATAGTATAATGAGAAGCCTTTGTTACTTGTATCTCATTCCCTAGAAAAGATCCCAAATGAAGATCTGAAACTGGTCTACTAGCCGAAAATGGGGAAAATGGACTTCTAATGAATCACACAAAGAAAATAGAGTAAATAGGCTTGAAATAGTCATCAACGACTCATAATACTACAATGAGAAGCTCTATTACTTAAATCTCATTCCCGTAGAAGAGACCCCAAAATGAAGACCCGAAACTGGTCTAGTAGCCCAAAATGGGGAAAAGGACTTCTGATAAATCACACAAAGAAAATAGAGTAAATAGGCTTGAAATAGTAATCTGGGACTCTTAATAGTATTATGAGAAGCCTTTGTTACTTTTATCTCATTCTTTAGAAAAGGTCTCAAATGAAGATCCGAAACAGGTCTACTAGACGAAAATGGGGAAAACGAACTTCTGATGAATCACACAAAGAAAATGGAGTAAATAGGCTTGAAATAGTCATCTGGGACTCTTAATACTACAATGAGAAGCCTCTATTACTTGTATCTCATTCCCTAGAAGAGATCCCAAATGAAGATCCGAAACTGGTCTATTGGCCGAAAATGGGGAAAACGGACTTCTGATGAATCCTACAAAGAAAATGGGGTAAATAGGCTTGAAATAGTCATCTGAGACTCATAATAGTATAATGAGAAGTCTTTGTTACTTGTATCTCATTCCCTAGAAAAGATCCCAAATGAAGATCCGAAACTGGTCTATTGGCCGAAAATGGGGAAAACGGACTTCTGATGAATCCTACAAAGAAAATGGGGCAAATAGGCTTGAAATAGTCATCTGAGACTCATAATAGTATAATGAGAAGCCTTTGTTACTTGTATCTCATTCCCTAGAAAAGATCCCAAATGAAGATCCGAAACTGGTCTACTAGCCGAAAATGGGGAAAACGGACTTCTAATGAATCACACAAAGAAAATGGAGTAAATAGGCTTGAAATAGTCATCAAGGACTCATAATACTACAATGAGAAGCACTATTACTTGTATCTCATTCCCTAGAAGAGATCCCAAATGAAGATCCGAAACTGGTCTACTAGCCGAAAATGGGGAAAACGGACTTCTGATAAGTCATACAAAGAAAATGGAGTAAATAGGCTTGAAATAGTCATCTGAGACTCATAATAGTATAATGAGAATCCTTTGTTACTTGTATCTCATTCCCTAGAAAAGATCCCAAATGAAGATCTGAAACTGGTCTACTAGCCGAAAATGGGGAAAACGGACTTCTGATGAATGACACAAAGAAAATGGAGTAAATAGGCTTGAAATAGTCGTCTGGGACTCTTAATACTACAATGAGAAGCCTCTATTACTTGTATGTCATTCCCTAGAAGAGATCCCAAATGAAGATCCGTAACTGGTCTATTGGCCAAAAATGGGGAAATCGGACTTCTGATGAATCCTAGAAAGAAAATGGAGTAAATAGGCTTGAAATAGTCATCTGGGACTCATAATAGTACAATGAGAAGCCTCTATTACTTGTATCTCATTCCCTAGAAGAGATCCCAAATGAAGATCCGAAACTGGCCTACTAGCCGAAAATGGGGAAAACGGACTTCTGATGAATCACACAAAGAAAATGGAGTAAATAGGCTTGAAATAGTCATCTGGGACTCATAATACTACATTGAGAAGCCTCTATTACTTGTATCTCATTCCCTAAAAGATATCCCAAATGAAGATCTGAAACTGGCATACTAGCCGAAAATTGGGAAAACGGACTTCTGATGAAACACACAAAGAAAATGGAGTAAATAGGATTGAAATAGTCATCTGGGACTCATAATACTACATTGAGAAGCCTCTATTACCTGTATATCATTCCCTAGAAGAGATCTCAAATGAAGATCCAAAACTGGCCTACTAGCCGAAAATGGGGAAAACTGACTTTTGATGAATCACACAAAGAAAATGGAGTAAATAGGCATGAAATAGTCATATGGGACTCATAATACTACAATGAGAATCTCTATTACTTGTATCTCATTCCCTAGAAGAGATCCCAAATGAAAATCTGAAACTGGTCTACTGGCCGAAAAATGGGGAATACATACATAAATCACACAAAGAAAATGGAGTAAATATGCTTGAAATAGTCATCTGGGACTCATAATAGTATAATGAGAAGCCTTTGTTACTTGTATCTCATTCCCTAGAAAAGATCCCAAATGAAGATCTGAAACTGGTCTACTAGCCGAAAATGGGGAAAATGGACTTCTAATGAATCACACAAAGAAAATGGAGTAAATAGGCTTAAAATAGTCATCAACGACTGATAATACTACAATGAGAAGCTCTATTACTTTAATCTCATTCCCTAGAAGAGACCCCAAAATGAAGACCCGAAACTGGTCTAGTAGCCCAAAATGGGGAAAACGGACTTCTGATAAATCACACAAAGAAAATGGAGTAAATAGGCTTGAAATAGTAATCTGGGACTATTAATAGTATTATGAGTAGCCTTTGTTACTTTTATCTCATTCCTTAGAAAAGATCCCAAATGAAGATCCGAAAATGGTCTACTAGACGAAAATGGGGAAAACGAACTTCTGATGAATCACACAAAGAAAATGGAGTAAATAGGCTTGAAATAGTCATCTGGTGTAAATTATAGAAGATTGTAGGATAAGGATTCGACTCTCATGATAGGAAAATGTGAAAATGTATTAGATGAAGAAAAGTTATCTACAATGAAGGGGGATACACAGTTTATATAGAACACATTCTAGGTCTGAAAGGGTTACACACAAAGCCACTATTGCGTCCTCATTCAGCCTTATACAAACCTTGTATGACTCACCCCTTTACAGCTCATAACGGTAACAAGAGGATAAGGGTGAAGGTACAGCGCTATAAGACAAAGTGTACTGCCACCTTATCCCTTTAGTCTTTTATCCTCTTTTTCCCTCTTCTTTCTAATACAAACTAACTTCCTTATTACTCAAGTAACTGTATTTTACTATGTAACTATTAATTAGTTACTAGTAAATACCTTCTTGATTAACACTCCCCCTCAAGTTTATACTACAATACTGATTGTGTATAAACTTGGTACTTGTAAGGATAACCTCATTAAAAACCTAAGCTTGGAAAACCACGTGGGACAAAACCAAGCTTAGGGAAAAAGAGTATTATCCCTACAAGTTGGAGAGTCTCTCTCAAGGATGTGTTAGGTCTACAAGACCAAGCTTACCATGGATAAATTGGCAAACTTGGTTACTTGCTGCCTTGGTAAAAATGTCGGCCAATTGGTCCGAACTCTTAGTAAAACAAGGGAGAATTGTACCATCTTCGATCTTCTCTCTTGTCTTGTGGCAATCCGTCTCTATGTGCTTGGTCCTCTCGTGAAACACTGGATTAGTGGCTATATGGATGGCAGCTTGGTTGTCGCAATGGAAGGTGATTGGCGTCTTCTGCTCTATCCCGAAGTCCTTAAGTAGAGCCTTTAGCCAAGTTAGCTCGTTTGTTAGCTTCTTCATCGCCCTATACTCTGCTTCAGCACTGGAACAAGACACCACCTTCTGCTTCTTTGTCTTCCAAGTCACAAGATTTCCACCAATGAAGGTGCAAAAGCCGGTTGTAGACTGCCTTGTGTTGCGATCTCCATTGTAATCTGCATCACAGTATCCCACTATTTCCGTGCTTGAATTTCTTCCCATCCAAATGCCTTTGCCAGGACTCCCTTTGATATATCTCAGAATCCTTTCCACCAGGCTCCAATGGTATACCGTAGGTACTTGCATGTGTTGAGCCACCTGATTCACAGCAAAAGAAAGATCAGGCCGAGTATATGTTAAGTATATGAGCTTACCCACGAGTCTTCGGTACTGTTCCGGGCAATGATATGGAGTATCATCCTTCTCCCCCTTTCGATTGACCTTGTATCCTTGCTCTAGTGGTGTGTCCACCGGTTTAGCTCCAAGTTTTCCTGTAAGCTTTAGAAGATCAAGTGCATATTTCCTTTGTGAGAGAAAAAGTCCCTCCTTGGATCTACACACTTCAATCCCTAAGAAATACTTCAAAACACCCAAATCTTTAATATCAAAGGCTGAGTGCAAAGAGGACTTAATGGCTTGAATACCCTCTTTGTTACTCCCTGAAATAATCAAATCATCCACATAGACCAACACTACTACTATGCCATGAATATCTTGCTTAGTAAATAGAGTGTGATCAGAGTGTGACCTCTTGAAGCCATTAGCCAGTAGTGTAGAGCTTAGCTTGTGATACCAAGCTCTTGGAGATTGTTTAAGCCCATAGATTGCTTTCCGAAGCCTTAAGACCTTTCCCGGAGCCACTATGTCTTCTAAACCCGGAGGAGGTGACATGTAGACTTCTTCTTCTAACTCCCCCTGAAGGAAAGCATTCTTGACATCCATTTGCCACAACTCCCAATCCAAATTAACTGCTAAAGAGAGAACCACTTTCACTGTATGTTGCTTAGCTACTGGAGCAAATGTTTCCCTATAGTCATCCCCATAAGTTTGGGTAAACCCTCTTGCAACCAGCCTTGCCTTATATCTCTCGATTTCACCATCACTCTTGTACTTAATGGTGAATACCCACTTTGAGCTAACACACTTCTTTCCTTTTGGTAGTTCTTCTTCAACCCAAGTGTGATTCCTCACCATAGCTTGAACCTCATCATCAACAGCATTAGTCCATTCCTTACTTTCCTTGGCTTCCTCATAGCTTTGTGGGATGAGTTCTACATCCAGCTTGCTGATAAAAGCTTTATGCTCCTCCGGAAGAAGGTCAATCGAACAAGTAGCTTGAATTGGATGAGCTACAGCTTGGCAGTTGTAGTAAACTCTCGTATTCTTCCACTTTGAGGGGGATTTCTTCTCTCTTGTACTCTTTCTTTGATTCTCCCGAGTGTAGACTGGATCTGGTGTAACTTGTGGAGCTTGATAGGTATCGTCATCGCTTGAAGATTCAATGAACTCTCCTTCACTAGACTGACCCGATTCAATGACCTCTCCTTCACTAGACTGACCCGTCTCCTCTGCCACTTCTTTACTAGACTGACCCGTCTCTGCCACTTCTTCACTAGACTTCTCTCCTCTATCACTTTCTTGGTGATCATCCAAAAGATCCTGAGATGCATTGTTCTCATCCTCTCTAACTTCATGCACATCCTCATTTGGAAATGATGGAGCTTCCTTTTCTGCCTGAGGGGAGCTTGCATTCCCTAAGTGCTCCAGAATTCGTCGGAGGCTTGAAGCTCTATCAGCGGTTGAGTTAGGTAGGTCCTTCACACTCTCCCAACTCTTTTCCCCAAAGTAGGCTTTGTCTTCCAAAAACTTGACATCCCTTGACACATAGTACCGGTTGGTGACTGGATCGAAGCACTTGTAGCCCTTCTGAGTTGTTGAGTATCCAATGAATACGCACTTGTTACTCTTAGGCTCCAGCTTGTTCCTTAAGTCACCTGGAACAAACACAAAACACAGACTACCAAACACCCTCAAATGGTCAATACTAGGATTTGAGTTATTTAGGATTTGGAAAGGAGATTTATCATCAAGGATACGAGTTGGTGTTCGGTTGATGAGATAGCAAGCTGTCATTACTGCATCGCCCCCAAAACCTCTTAGGCATGTGTTTTTGAAATAGCATAGCCCTTGCCACCTCCATTAGGTGCCTATTCTTTCTCTCAGCAACACCATTTTGTTGGGGGTTATATGGGCAGCTGGTTTGATGAAGAATTCCACATTTCTCTAAGTGTTCTTTGAGCTTGTTGCCTGTATATTCACCTCCATTATCTGTTCTTAAAATCTTAATCTTTGCATCAAAGTAGTTAGTCACATAGTTTTGAAAGTTTATAAATGCATCATAAACTCTATCCTTAGAAGGCATCAAGGTTACCCAAGTATACTTAGATTTCTCATCTATAAATGTGACAAAATACTTATGGTTATCTCTAGATGCACAAGGTGAAGACCACACATCAGAATGCACAAGATCAAAACATTTTTCATAAATCGCACTAGACTTAGGAAAAACAGCTTTGCAATGTTTGCCTAATATGCATGCTTCACAATTTGCACAATCATAAGAAAAACCAGGCATTAGTAAACTTAAGGCTCTAGAATGAGGGTGACCAAGTCTTTCATGCCATAAAACAACAGATGTCTTAACAGAGTTTGCAAAGATAGAAGAAACATTATTCTTAGAAACAGAATTTAAAGAGATGTCTTGGAACACATATAAGTCATCCTTGGTGCTGCCTTGCCCAAACACTTTTCCACTCTCAATATCCTGCAACTTAACATCATTAGGACTAAAAATAGCTAAACAGTTTAAGTCCTTAGTAGTTTTCTTTACAGAAAGGAGATTAGAGGTGAACTTAGGCATATAAAAGGCACTTAGCTTCTTGTTAAACACATTAATTTAACCTATACCTTCTATTGGCACATTATGACCATTTGCAACCTTAACATTCCCTAAAGCCGGTTTAATGTTCTCTAACAACTTAGGATTACTAATCATATGGTGAGAAGCTCCTGAGTCTAATACTAATGAGTTTAAATCACTAGAGTTAGAAGATAAGAGAGATATACCGCATGGATGTAACTTAGATGCAATGGATTGAAGGAGGCTCTCTAGATCAGCTTTGTTCATCACAATGGTCTCCTGAGAGGTGGAAGCTGAGCTCTTGTCTTGTATGAGCTTGTAAAGCCTTCTCATGATGACCGAACTGCACCATAGCTCTTTCAGCATTTTCGGAGCCTTCACTTGCTTCTGCCACATTCGCCTTCATCTTGTCCTTCTTGAACTTATCTGGCTTTAAATGAGGGTGTAGGATCCAGCATTTGTCTTTGAGATGACCCTTTTTCTCACAATGCTCACAAACCCATGTCTTCTTGTCTCCATGTTTTGCCACTCCCACCTTGTTAGCCGTAGGTAGACTTGCATTCTTGTTGCCAAACAGCTCCTGATTGCCATACTCCTTTTGTATCTTAGCACAAACTTGCTCTAGGGTAGGAATCTTGTCTTCTCTCAAGATGTGCTGGATTACATCAGTATAGCCTTGATTCAGAGACAGAAGCAACCCAAACACACGATCTTGCTCTCTTCTCTCCTTGAGTGTCTTAGCATCAGTGGTAAAGGGTCTCAACATATCCAACTCAGCAACCAACGATCTATACCTTCCGAAATGGGTGTTGAAGTCACTCTCTTCTTGGCTCAGATTTCCGAGAGCTTTCTTGATACCATAGACCCGAGTCAAGTTAGACTCATTGCCGAAGACATTTGTAAGAGTATCCCACAGCTCCTTAGCAGTCTCACAGTACGAATAGCCTTCTAGAATTGACGCCTCTAGTGAGCAGTGTAGAGCAGTCAGCACATTCAGATCATACTGCTTCCAAGTATCTTCATCCAGACCTCTATCAATTGCCTTTAGCTCTTCATAGGTGAACTCAATGTGTTTTGTGAGCTTCCTTCCTCCTAACACATTCAGAGTTGTTCGCTTCCACAACAGAAAGTTGTTCCCATTTAGAGTTACCGCAAATCTCAAGTCTTTGAAGGTGTCATTCATCTTGCCATCATACACCGTAACAGGCATAGGAGCTTGTTGAAGAGCAGCCATCACCAAAGCTTAAGTATTTCGCTTATTGAACACCAAAACTAACACTTTCCAAGACCAAAGATCCAACTTTTCGAACCTTCCTTACTCAAACCACAAGCCAAACCGCAACACTAATCTATCCACAACCTTTGCCTTAAACTGATTCCTCTAGACTAGACCTTTCAACCAGAGAGAGAGATAAAGCTCAAACCTTTACTTTTCCAGATCTGACTTGCTTCACCTTCTTAGCTCGGTTTGATGCTTCAGCTTAACTCATAAGACCCAGTTTCAACCCAGAATAGCTTTTGCCACGGATTAACTCACAAGAACTTCTCTCAAACACAAGAATCGAACAAGAAAACCAAGATTTAAGACTCAAGAATCACAAAACCGCTCTGATACCATGTAAATTATAGAAGATTGTAGGATAAGGATTCGACTCTCATGATAGGAAAATGTGAAAATGTATTAGATGAAGAAAAGTTATCTACAATGAAGGGGGATACACAGTTTATATAGAACACATTCTAGGTCTGAAAGGGTTACACACAAAGCCACTATTGCGTCCTCATTCAGCCTTATACAAACCGTGTATGACTCACCCCTTTACAGCTCATAACGGTAACAAGAGGATAAGGGTGAAGGTACAGCGCTATAAGACAAAGTGTACTGCCACCTTATCCCTTTAGTCTTTTATCCTCTTTTTCCCTCTTCTTTCTAATACAAACTAACTTCCTTATTACTCAAGTAACTGTATTTTACTATGTAACTATTAATTAGTTACTAGTAAATACCTTCTTCATCAAACCAGCTGCCCATATAACCCCCAACAAAATGGTGTTGCTGAGAGAAAGAATAGGCATCTAATGGAGGTGGCAAGAGCTATGCTATTTCAAAAACACATGCCTAAGCGGTTTTGGGGCGATGCAGTAATGACAGCTTGCTATCTCATCAACCGAACACCAACTCGTATCCTTGATGATAAATCGCCTTTCCAAATCCTAAATAACTCAAATCCTAGTATTGATCATTTAAGGGTGTTTGGTAGTCTGTGTTTTGTGTTTGTTCCAGGTGACTTAAGGAACAAGCTGGAGCCTAAGAGTAACAAGTGCGTATTCATTGGATACTCAACAACTCAGAGAGGTTACAAGTGCTTTGATCCAGTCACCAACCGGTATTATGTGTCAAGGGATGTCAAGTTTATGGAAGACAAGGCCTACTTTGGGGAAAAGAGTTGGGAGAGTGTGAAAGACCTACCTAACTCAACCGCTGATAGAGCTTCAAGCCTCCGACAAATTCTTGAACACTTAGGGAATGCAAGCTCTCCTCAGGCAGAGAAGGAAGCTCCACCATCTCCAAATGAGGATGTGAATGAAGTTAGAGAGGATGAGAACGATGCATTTCAGGATCCTTTAGATGATCAACAAGAAAGTGATAGAGGAGAGAAGTCTAGTGAAGAAGTGGCAGAGGCGGGACAGTCTAGTGAAGGAGAGATTATTGAATCTTCAAGCGATGACAATGCCTATGAAGCTCCACAAGCTACATCAGATCCAGTCTACACTCGGGAGAATCCAAGGAAGAGTACAAGAGAGAAGAAATCACCTTCAAACTGGAAGAATACGAGAGTTTACTACAACTGCCAAGCTGTCGCTCATCCAATTCAAGCTACCTGTTCGATTGACCTTCTTCCGGAAGAACATCAAGCCTTTATCAGCAAGCTGGATGTAGAACTTATTCCACAAAGCTATGAGGAAGCCAAGGAAAGAAAGGAATGGACTAATGCTGTTGATGATGAGGTTCAAGCTATGGTCAGGAATCAAACGTGGGTTGAAGAAGAACTACCAAAAGGAAAGAAGTGTGTTAGCTCAAAGTGGGTATTCACCATTAAGTACAAGAGTGATGGTGAAATCGAGAGATATAAGGCAAGGCTGGTTGCAAGAGGGTTTACACAAACTTATGGGGATGACTATAGGGAAACATTTGCTCCAGTAGCTAAGCAACACACAGTGAAAGTGGTTCTCTCTTTAGCAGTTAATTTGGATTGGGAGTTGTGGCAAATGGATGTCAAGAATGCTTTCCTTCAGGGGGAGTTAGAAGAAGAAGTCTACATGTCACCTCCTCCGGGTTTAGAAGACATAGTGGCTCCGGGAAAGGTCTTAAGGCTTCGGAAAGCAATCTATGGGCTTAAACAATCTCCAAGAGCTTGGTATCACAAGTTAAGCTCTACACTACTGGCTAATGGCTTCAAGAGGTCACATTCTGATCACACTCTATTTACTAAGCAAGATATTCATGGCATAGTAGTAGTGTTGGTCTATGTGGATGATTTGATTATTTCAGGGAGTAACAAAGAGGGTATTCAAGCCATTAAGTCCTCTTTACACTCAGCCTTTGATATTAAAGATTTGGGTGTTTTGAAGTATTTCTTAGGGATTGAAGTGTGTAGATCCAAGGAGGGACTATTTCTCTCACAAAGGAAATATGCACTTTGTTAGAGTTTGCGGAATGATACTTAGAGAAGTGAGTGAAGAACATAACAGAGAAGAGAGAATGAGTTAAGGATGATTATATTTCCTTAAGTTGATCTTACATATGTTCACAATGTTCTATTTATAGAACCATACAAGCTAAGCTAACGGCCATAAGAGATAGGGACATAAAGGATTAAACAAATGGTGTGGTCCTCACGGTGATAGTGACCTCTCATGAACGTTCCTTAGCTTAAGTAGAACATGTGACCTTATCCTTATTTGCTTCTTCTCTTGTGACCGTTGTGATAGTTGACTAAGGGAGGCGTAGATTCACTTGCCTTGCACTCCACTCTTGTCTCATCACTTGAATGCCACGTTCAATCATGTGTACGGACACCATTCCTCCTTCTACTTTGATACTCCCCCTCAAGCTTTAACCATAGTGAATGGTTAGAGCTTGGTGCCATGAAGGATCACCTCATTAAAAACCTCAATGTAGAAAACCTCATGGGACAAAACTACATTGAGGGAAAAAGAGTGTGATCTCCACGGCTAGGTGAGCTCAAGCTGAGATGTCAACGAGCCCCATCTTGGAGTGGATGAACTCGTTGATCTTCTGACTTGTTGCCTTGGTGAAGATATCGGCTAGTTGGTCTGAGCTCTTTGTGTAGCATGGCAGGATGACTCCAAGCTGGACTTGCTCCCTAACCTTGTGACAATCAACTTCAATATGCTTGGTTCTTTCATGGAAGACCGAGTTTGATGCAATGTGTATAGCCGCTTGGTTGTCACAGTGCATGGTGATTGGTGTGCTTGTCTCACATCCGAGGTCTTTAAGGAGGTTTCTTAGCCACATTAGCTCGGTTGTTAACCTCCTCATGGCCCGGTACTCAGCTTCAGCACTAGAACATGCAACTACATTTTGCTTCTTGCTCTTCCAAGTAACTAGATTCCCACCAACGAACGTACAATAGCCAGTAGTTGATCTTCTATCTACACGGTCTCCTGCCCAGTCTGCATCGCAATATCCCACAATCTCTGAGCTTTTGTTGCAACCCATCCAAATGCCATGACCGATTGTTCCTTGAACATAGCTGAGAATGCGCTTGACCATGCTCCAGTGATATGAATTTGGGGCTTTCATGTGTTGGCTAACCTGATTCACAGCAAAACACAAGTCAGGTCTAGTTATGGTAAGATAAATTAGCTTACCAACCATCCTGCGGTATTGTGTGATATCTTCAAAGGGCTCATCTTCTAGCTCCCCCTTTCGGTCCACCTTGTAGCTATCTTCAAGAGGAGTTTTTAGCTACCTTATCTCCAAGGTTTCCTGCTTCACTCAACATATCCATCATATATTTTCTTTGTGAGAGGAACAAGCCTTCTTTAGATCTACAAACTTCAATACCTAAGAAGTATTTTAGTTCACCTAGATCTTTAATGTCAAAAACATTCTTTAAATAATCTTTAGTAGCAAGAATGTTTACCTTGTCATTCCCAGAGATGATAATATCATCTACATAAATGAGAATGACTACTATACCTTCTTGGCTGGTGAGAGTGAATAAGGTGTGATCGGCTTCTGATCTGCTGAATCCCCTATCAAATAGAACTCTACTCAACCTGTGGTACCATGCTCTCGGCGATTGCTTGAGACCATAAATCGCCTTTCTCAGCCTTAGTACTTTGCCATGGGCAACTTCTTTGTCTACACCAGGTGGTGGTGTCATGTAGACTTCCTCCTCAAGCTCTCCTTGTAGAAATGCATTCTTCACATCCATTTGCCAAAGATCCCATTCCAGGTTCACGGCAAGTGAGATGACTACTCTAACTGTGTGAAGCTTAGCCACTGGTGCAAAGGTGTCTCCATAGTCTTCTCCATAGGTCTGAGTGAATCCTCTTGCTACTAACCGAGCCTTATACCTCTCTATTTCACCATTGCTCTTGTATTTGATAGTGAAGACCCATCTTGAGCTCACTGTCTTCTTTCCTTTAGGCAATGTAGCCTCATCCCAAGTGTGATTCTTCTCCATGGCCCCTCTTTCTTCACTGATCGCATCACGCCATACCTCGTATTCTATTGCTTCGTCATAGGTTTTCGGTATCTGACCTTGCTCCAATGCAACCAGGAAGGCCTGATGCTCCTTTGGAAACTGAGCGAATGAGCAAGCTGCTTGAGTAGGATGGGCTACTGCATTGCCATTGTAGTATACCCTTGTGTTGACCCAATTTGATGGATCCTGCCTTTCCCTAGTGCTTCTCCTTAGTGCCGCTGGAGTAGGAGCTGGTGCTTGTTCTGCTTGTTGTAAGCTTTGCAACCGTGGACTTCTTCTTAGAGGAGCTGGTGCTTGGTGAGTTACTGACCGTGTGGGTGCTACTGTTTGCTCCGGAGGTTGATCATGTGCATTTGCTTGGGTCTCCGAGTCTATGTGCTCCGCTGGTGGGTCATTGTTGTCACCATTGTTGTCACCATTCTCCCCCTCAGGATCAACCGTAGGGGTTCCAGAGCTTGTAGTGATACCGAGATGGTCCAGGAGTAGCCGAAGGTTAGTAGCTCTATCTGATGTAGACTTGGAGATATCTTGTAAGTCTTCCCATGACTGTTTGGCATAGAAGCTTTCTGATTCCAAGAACTTCACATCTCTAGAGATTATAACTCGGCGTGTAGTGGGATTATAGCACTTGTACCCCTTTTGTGTAGTAGAGTAGCCAATAAACATACACCTTGTGCTCTTGGCATCCAGCTTTGTTCGAAGGTCTCCTGGGATTAAGGCAAAACAAACACACCCAAACACTCGTAAGTGATTAAGAGAGGGTTTAGTCGAGTTGAGTACCTCATATGGTGATGAGTCATTGAGGACTTTGGTTGGTATTCGGTTGATCAGGTAGCAGGCTGTAAGTACAGCATCTCCCCAAAACCGCTTTGGTACATTGTTTTGAAACATCATGGATCTGGCCACCTCCATTAAGTGTCTGTTCTTCCTTTCAGCAACACCATTTTGTTGGGGTGTATAAGGACAGCTGGTTTGGTGAATGATGCCTTGTGAGGTAAGATATTCTTTGAATAAGTTGCTTGTGTATTCTCCCCCATTATCTGATCTGAAAATCTTAATCTTGGCATTAAAATGGTTAGTTATGTGAGTTTGAAAGTTCCTAAATGCCTCAAAGACTCTATCTTTTGATGGGAGGAGAGTTAACCAAGTATACTTAGACTTTTCATCTATGAAAGTAACAAAGTACTTGTTTTGATCTCTAGATTCACAAGGGGATGTCCAAACATCAGAATGAACTAAATCAAAACATTTTTCATAAATGGTAGAAGACTTAGGAAAAAACAGTTCTACAATGCTTTCCTAAGATACAAGCCTCACAATCATCATTCTTAAACACTACTTCAGGTAATAAAAGACTCAATGCACGAGCATGAGGATGTCCTAATCTAGCATGCCAAATCGCATTATTATCACAAGCTACAACATTATTAGAAGAAGCAAAGGTAGGATCTAAAAGCTTAGTATCTTCAAGAACATAGAGATCATCTTTGGTAGTCCCTTTCCCAAGCGTTTTGCTGGTCTTAATATCCTGAAAACACACTTCATTAGGTCCAAAGATAGCAATACAGTTTAAATCAGTTGTAGCCTTCTTTACTGATAATAAGTTAGATGTAAAAGTAGGCATGTAGAAAGCTTTAGAAGATCTCTCAAATAGCTTAAGTTCTCCTATTCCCTTAATTGGAACCTTTTCCCCATTAGCAATCTCAACATTTCCTATTGTTGGTTTTATGTTGCTAATTAAGCTTAAATCACTAATCATGTGATGAGAAGCTCCTGAATCAACTATTAATGGCTTATTCTTAAGTGTATGTGAAGAACTATAAGAATTACCCATATTTTGAATCACATGAAAAGAGGTACCAAGAGTGTTACCAGACTCCTTAAACGCTTTGATCAGGGCATCCAAGTCTGATTTTGTCACGAATTGAGATGAGTTTGCTGCTCCTTCTCCAGGGGTATTCTTAGAGCTTTCGCCTTTGTGAGCTACCTCTTCTGAAGCAATCCTAGCCTTTCCCTCCTTCCATTTCGGTTTTAGGTGAGGATGGAGACTCCAGCAAACTTCTTTGGTATGCCCCTTTCTCTTGCAATGATCACAAAATGAGTTTCTCTTCTCATCAAACTTGTAGGCTCCTTTGTTGGCTGAGATCAGTTCTCCTTTTCCTCCAAATAGGCCGAGTGATCCTTGCTCCTTTTGGATTTGGGAACAGACTTCTTCAAGCGTTGGTAGCCTTTCTGCTCTGAGAAGGTGTTTGATGAGATCATTGTAGGTTGAGTTGAGAGTCAAGAGCAGCCCAAAGACCTTGTCTTGCTCCCTTCTTTCATTTAAAATTTGTGGGTCCACAGTACTTGGCCTTAGCATTTCCAGCTCCGCCCATAGTGCTCTGAACTTTCCAAAGTGTTTGGTAAACTCCACATCTTCTTGCCTTAGCTCATTGATAGCTTTCTTGACTTCAAAGACACGGCTGAGATTAGAGATGTTGCCGAATACTTGCTTCAGGGTCTCCCATAGCTCTTTGGCGGTTTCACAGTATGAGTAAGCCTCCAAGATTTCAGTGCTAAGGGAGCTTTGTAGGAGAGCAAGGACGGTCTGATCTTCCTTGTACCAATGGGTCTCTTCTGCTGGGACAATGGCGGCTCCGGCGGCTGGTGGTGCTGCTATGGGAGCATCGCTTGATACATGTCTCCAAAGACCTCTTCCACACAAGGCGGTTCTTGTGGTCCTTGACCACAGTAGATAGTTCACTCCTTTGAGTGTAACTGGTAAAGCCAATGGCTTATTGTTCTCCATGGCCATGAAATTTATTCTATGGACCTATGGGTAAAGCTATGGACCGTTGGGTAAACGGTTTTAGAAATGAGGTATAGGTGATTTAGAGGGTAAGCGAATGAGGATATAGGTGATTAGAGGGGTTTAGAGTGATTTTGGAGTTTAGAAGATCGTTTAAGAGATTTCAAAAGAGATAAAGAGAGTAAGGACCGCTGGGTAAAGATTTTGAGAATTTTCTGTAAAATGAGAGAGAGACAGCGAATAGAGAAGAAGCAAAATGAGAGAGAATGAGAATCAGAGTTTGTGATCCAAAGATCTACACAACTCGCTCTGATACCATGTTAGAGTTTGCGGAATGATACTTAGAGAAGTGAGTGAAGAACATAACAGAGAAGAGAGAATGAGTTAAGGATGATTATATTTCCTTAAGTTGATCTTACATATGTTCACAATGTTCTATTTATAGAACCATACAAGCTAAGCTAACGGCCATAAGAGATAGGGACATAAAGGATTAAACAAATGGTGTGGTCCTCACGGTGATAGTGACCTCTCATGAACGTTCCTTAGCTTAAGTAGAACATGTGACCTTATCCTTATTTGCTTCTTCTCTTGTGACCGTTGTGATAGTTGACTAAGGGAGGCGTAGATTCACTTGCCTTGCACTCCACTCTTGTCTCATCACTTGAATGCCACGTTCAAGCATGTGTACGGACACCATTCCTCCTTCTACTTTGATACACTTGATCTTCTAAAGCTTACAGGAAAACTTGGAGCTAAACCGGTGGACACACCACTAGAGCAAGGATACAAGGTCAATCGAAAGGGGGAGAAGGATGATACTCCATATCATTGCCCGGAACAGTACCGAAGACTCGTTGGTAAGCTCATATACTTAACATATACTCGGCCTGATCTTTCTTTTGCTGTGAATCAGGTGGCTCAACACATGCAAGTACCTACGGTATACCATTGGAGCCTGGTGGAAAGGATTCTGAGATATATCAAAGGGAGTCCTAGCAAAGGCATTTGGATGGGAAGAAACTCTAGCACGGAAATTGTGGGATACTGTGATGCAGATTACAATGGAGATCGCAACACAAGGCAGTCTACAACCGGCTTTTGCACCTTCATTGGTGGAAATTTTGTGACTTGGAAGACAAAGAAGCAGAAGGTGGTGTCTTGTTCGAGTGCTGAAGCAGAGTATAGGGCGATGAAGAAGCTCACAAATGAGCTAACATGGCTGAAGGCTCTACTTAAGGACTTTGGGATAGAGCAGAAGATGCCAATCACCTTCCATTGCGACAACCAAGCTGCCATCCATATAGCCACTAATCCAGTATTCCACGAGAGGACCAAGCACATAGAGACTGATTGCCACAAGACAAGAGAGAAGATCGAAGACGGTACAATTCTTCCTTGTTTTACTAAGAGTTCGGACCAATTGGCCGACATCTTTACTAAGGCAGCAAGTAACCAAGTTTGCCAATTTATCCATGGTAAGCTTGGTCTTGTAGACCTAACACATCCTTGAGAGAGACTCTCCAACTTGTAGGGATAATACTCTTTTTCCCTAAGCTTGGTTTTGTCCCACGTGGTTTTCCAAGCTTAGGTTTTTAATGAGGTTATTCTTGCAAGTGCCAAGTTTATACACAATCAGTATTGTAGTATAAACTTGAGGGGGAGTGTTAATCAAGAAGGTGTTTACTATTAACTAATTAATAGTTACATAGTAAATATAGTTACTTGAGTAATAAGGAAGTTTGTATTAGAAAGAAGAGGGAAAGGAGGATAAGAAAAGCTAAAGGATAAGGTGACCGTACGGTGATGAGTCACTTGTCCTATAGCGGCTGTACCTCCTTATCTTATCTCTTTGTTACCGTTATGAGCTGTAAAGGAGAGTGAGTCACACATGGTTTTAAGAGGTAGAATGAGGACGCAATTCAGGCTATGTGCGTAACCCTTTCTAACCTAGGGATTGTCCTATATATACCAAGTGTTTCTCTTCTTATGTAATCAATTTTTATCATCTAATACATTTTTCCCTTTATTCCTAAACATGAGAGTCGAGTCTTTATCTTAGAATCCTCTATAATTTACACGGCTAGTAGACCAGTTTCAGATCTTCATTTGGGATCTTTTCTAGGGAATGAGATACAAGTAACAAAGGCTTCTCATTATTCTATTATGAGTCCCAAATGACAATTTCAAGCCTATTTACTCCATTTTCTTTGTGTGATTTATCAGAAGTCCGTGTTCCCCATTTTTCGGCCAGTAGACCAGTTTCAGATTTTCATTTGGGATCTCTTCTACGGAATGAGATACAAGTAATAGAGATTCTCATTGTAGTATTATGAGTCCCATATGACTATTTCATGCCTATTTACTCCATTTTTTTTGTGTGATTCATCAAAAGTTAGTTTTCCCCATTTTCGGCTAGTAGGCCAGTTTTGGATCTTCATTTGAGATCTCTTCTAGAGAATGATATACAGGTAATAGAGGCTTCTCAATGTAGTATTATGAGTCCCAGATGACTATTTCAAGCCTATTTAATCCATTTTCTTTGTGTGTTTCATCAGAAGTCCGTTTTCCCCATTTTCGGCTAGTATGCCAGTTTCGGATCTTCATTTAGGATCTCTTTTAGGGAATGAGATACAAGTAATAGAGGCTTCTCAATGTAGTATTATGAGTCCCAGATGACTATTTCAACCCTATTTACTCCATTTTCTTTGTGTGATTCATCAGAAGTCTGTTTTTCCCATTTTCGGCTAGTAGGCCAGTTTCGGATCTTCATTTGGGATCTCTTCTAGGGAATGAGATACATGTAATAGAGGCTTCTCATTATACTATTATGAGTCCCAGATGACTATTTCAAGCCTATTTACTCCATTTTCTTTCTAGGATTCATCAGAAGTCCGTTTTCCCCATTTTCGGCCAATAGACAAGTTACGGATATTCATTTGGGATCTCTTCTAGGGAATGACATACAAGTAATAGAGGCTTCTCATTGTAGTATTAAGAGTCCCAGATGACTATTTTAAGCATATTTACTCCATTTTCTTTGTGTGATTCATCTGAAGTCCGTTTTTCCCATTTTCGGCATTTAGACCAGTTTCGGATCTTCATTTGGGATCTTTTCTAGGGAATGATATACAAGTAACAAAGGCTTCTCATTATACTATCATGAGTCCCAGATAACTATTTCAAGTCTATTATTCCATTTTCTTTGTGTGATTTATCAGAAGTCCGTTTTCCCCATTTTCGGCCATTAGACCAGTTTCAGATCTTCATTTGGGATCCCTTCTAGGGAATGAGATACAAGTAATAGTGCTTCTCATTGTAGTATTATGAGTCCTTGATGACTATTTCAAGCCTATTTACTCCATTTTCTTTGTGTGATTCATTAGAAGTCCGTTTTCCCCATTTTCGGCTAGTAGACCAGTTTCGGATCTTCATTTGGGATCTTTTCTAGGGACTGAGATACAAGTAACAAAGGCTTCTCATTATACTATTATGAGTCTCAGATAACTATTTCAAGCCTATTTACCCCATTTTCTTTGTAGGATTCATCAGAAGTCCGTTTTCCCCATTTTCGGCCAATAGACCAGTTTCGGATCTTCATTTGGGATCTCTTCTAGGGAATGAGATACAAGTAATAGAGGCTTCTTATTGTAGTATTAAAAGTCCCAGATGACTATTTCAAGCCTATTTACTCCATTTTATTTGTGTGATTCATCAAAAGTCCGTTTTCCCCATTTTCGGCTAGTAGGTCAGTTTTGGATCTTCATTTGAGATCTCTTCTAGGGAATGATATGCAGGTAATAGAGGCTTCTCAATGTAGTATTATGAGTCCCAGATGACTATTTCAAGCCTATTTACTCTATTTTCTTTGTGTGTTTCATCTGAAGTCCGTTTTCCCCATTTTCGGTTAGTATGCCAGTTTCGGATCTTCATTTGGAATCTCTTTTAGGGAATGAGATACAAGTAATAGAGGCTTCTCAATGTAGTATTATGAGTCCCAAATGCCAGGCTTGAAATAGTCATCTGGGACTCATAATAGTACAATGAGAAGCATCTATTACTTGTATCTCATTCCCTAGAAGAGATCCCAACTGAAGATCCGAAACTGGCATACTAGCCGAAAATGGGGAAAACGGACTTCTGATGAAACACACAAAGAAAATGGAGTAAATAGGCTTGAAATAGTCATCTGGGACTCATAATACTACATTGAAAAGCCTCTATTACCTGTATATCATTCCCTAGAAGAGATCTCAAATGAAGATCCAAAACTGGCCTACTAGCCGAAAATGGGAAAAACTGACTTTTGATGAATCACACAAAGAAAATGGAGTAAATAGGCATGAAATAGTTATATGGGACTCATAATACTACAATGAGAATCTCTATTACTTGTATCTCATTCCCTAGAAGAGATCCCAAATGAAAATCTGAAACTGGTCTACTGCCGAAAAATGGGGAACACGGACTTCTGATAAATCACACAAAGAAAATGGAGTAAATAGGCTTGAAATTGCCATCTGGGACTCATAATAGTATAACGAGAAGCCTTTGTTACTTGTATCTCATTCCCTAGAAAAGATCCCAAATGAAGATCTGAAACTGGTCTACTAGCCGAAAATGGGGAAAATGGACTTCTAATGAATCACACAAAGAAAATAGAGTTAATAGGCTTGAAATAGTCATCAACGACTCATAATACTACAATGAGAAGCTCTATTACTTGAATCTCATTCCCGTAGAAGAGACCCCAAAATGAAGACCCGAAACTGGTCTAGTAGCCCAAAATGGGGAAATGGACTTCTGACACGATCTCCCTTGGAACTACTCTGAAGATAGGCTGATGAAGATCAGATGATGATTGCGAAATGGTGACGCTGATCGTGTGAAGGGGAAAGTGATAGTGTGGAGTGAGATTGGAATGGTATAAGGGGTTTAATGGAACGATTTAAGTGATAAGATGGGAGTAACAGATAGTAGAGTTTCAAGGACACTTGGTGAATAGAAACTCGGATCAACAAGAACACATTCAAGAGATCAAAGGGTGAGAGAAGAAATGCAGCAATGGCTGTTTGTTTAACACTTAGTTCTTCGCTGCTTTACAAATGGGGGCGTAATACAAGTCTTATACTACCCTAAAAACCAAACAGCATGGCGTCTAAGAAAGAAAACAACAAAACGTCCAAAGTAAAGAATAAAACAACAAGGCGTCCCATTCCTTAGAATCCTAATTGGTGCGCCTGAAAATACTAAGTATAAGACCAAAGTAGCTCATACATTTATTACCCATTGGCAATGACTCCTAAGTAACTTGACGTAGTGATTCATCTGCCTCATTAAAAACCATGTTGAGAAAACCCAATGGGACAAAACTCATCATGGGAAAAAGAGTACAGACTCCTCACCTAAGTTACTTAGTTATCATTACCGGGTGGAGTCTTCTGGTTGAAGATGTTGAAAACTTGAATAGCTGGTAGGTTGCATAATCCTTCTGCCATAAGTGCATGAACTTCCTTAGCCAGCTCCTTAGCTCTGGAACGAGTGATCCTCCCTACTATCTCCGGTTCCTCCTTTGGTTCTGCAGCTACCGTGCTATCCCCTATCATATCATCCTCTCCCTCTTGAAAGGGATTTGTCCTCAAATCTGTATCTGCAACATAAGGAAGCAAGTCAGAGACATTGAATGATGGAGATATATTATACTTACCTTGAAGATCAATCTGGTAGGCATTGTTGTTGATCCTCTTGATGACTTCGAATGGTCCATCCATCCTTGGCATAAGCTTGCTCTTCCTCTCTTCTGGAAATCGATCTTTCCTCAAATGAATCCACACCAAGTCTCCTTCCTCAAAGATTAACTCCTTTCGGCCCTTGTTTGCATGCTTCTCATACTGCTTAGTCTTCTTCTCTATATTCTCCTTAGCCTTGGCGTGTATCTTCCTCACCTGTTCTGCCTTTTCTTTTCCATCTAAACTACATTTCACACTTAGAGGCAAAGGGATCAAGTCTAGAGGTGATTGTGGATTAAAGCCATAGATAATTTCAAAAGGAGAAAAGAGTGTTGCAGAATGCTTAGCGTGATTGTAAGCAAACTCCACGTGTGGTAGACACTCCTCCCATGACTTGATGTTACTCTTGACCAGCGTTCTAAGAAGTGTTGACAATGTTCTGTTCACCACCTCGGTTTGTCCATCAGTTTGAGGGTGACAAGTAGTGGAGAATTGAAGCTTGGTTCCTAGTTTAGCCCATAATGTTCTCCAGAAATGCCCTAGAAACTTGGTATCCCTGTCTGAAACTATCACTTGAGGCATGCCATGTAGACGAACTACTTCCCTGAAAAACAAGTTAGCTACACAGACAGCATCATCTGTCTTATGACTAGCAATGAAGTGTGCCATCTTGCTGAACCTGTCAACAACTACAAAAATCGAATCTCTACCATTTCTGGTTCGAGGTAAGCCAAGCACAAAGTCCATAGAAATATGAGTCCAAGGTTGAGAAGGTATAGGAAGAGGAGTATACAAACCGTGAGGTTGCACCTTACTCTTTGCCATCTTACAAACTGCACACCTAGAACAAATCCTCTCAACGTCTGTCTTCATGTATGGCCAATAAAAGTGATCTTGCAGTCCAAGTAGAGTCTTAGCGACTCCAAAGTGTCCAGCTAATCCACCTCCATGAGCTTCTCTGATCAATAACTCTCTGACAGATCCTCTTGGTATGCACAAGCGATTGTTATAAAACAGATATCCATCCTGTCTCCTTGATAATGCATCTGCAACTACATTATCTTTACCTTTCTTGTACTTAATGATGTATGGAAAAGTCTCTATGAACTCCATCCATCTGGCGTTTTTTTTATTGAGTTTCTGCTGCCCTTTAAGGTGCTTTAGAGACTCATGATCTGTATGAATGACAAATTCCTTGGGCCACAAGTAGTGCTGCCACGTTTGAAGAGCTCGAACTAATGCATAGAGTTCCTTGTCATAGGTTGGATAGTTGGCGGTTGACCCTCCTAGCTTCTCACTGAAGTATGCCACGGGTTTCCTATCCTGCATCAATACAGCACCGATTCCAACTCCTGAAGCATCACATTCAATTTCAAAAGTTTTAAGGAAATCAGGAAGAACTAAAAGAGGGGCATTGATAAGCTTCTCTTTAAGGGCTGTGAAAGCCTGTTCTTGTGCTTCTTCCCATCTAAATCCGACTTCCTTCTTGATGACTTCAGTTAATGGTGCAGCAAGGGTGCTAAAGCTTGGAACAAATCTTCTGTAGAATCCTGCTAACCCATGAAAGCTTCTCACTTCCCCAACACTCTTAGGCGTAGGCCATTCTTTGATTGCTTTGATCTTCTCTTCATCAACCCTCACTCCTTCTGCACTAACAACAAAGCCTAGAAAGACAACTTCAGTAGTACAGAATGAACACTTAGAGAAGTTAGCAAAAAGGGATTGAGAACGAAGAACATCCAGAACTTGGCGGATGTGCCCTAGATGTTCCTCCAAACCTTTGCTGTAGATGAGAATGTCATCGAAGTAGACCACTACAAAAACTCCAATGAATGGTCTTAAGGCATGGTTCATTAGACGCATGAAGGTACTGGGAGCATTGGTGAGACCAAACGGCATGACTAACCACTCATACAACCCTTGCTTGGTCTTGAAAGCAGTCTTCCACTCATCTCCCTCTTTCATTCTGATCTGATGATAACCACTCTTTAAATCGATTTTGGAGAACACTGTTGACCCACATAACTCATCTAACATATCATCTAATCTTGGGATAGGATGTCTATACTTCACTGTGATGTTGTTGATTGCTCTGCAGTCTACACACATCCTCCATGTTCCATCTTTCTTAGGAACCAACAGAACTGGTACTGCACATGGACTGAGACTCTCTCTGATATATCCTTTACTCATCAGCTCTTCTACTTGTTTCTGAAGCTCTTTAGTCTCTACAGGGTTGGTTCTGTAAGCCGGCTTGTTTGGTAGCACTGATCCTGGCACTAGATCAATCTGATGCTCAATTCCGCGAGTTGGGGGTAAGCCTGGGGGTATCTCTTCTGGAAAGACATCCTTGTATTCCTCAATGATCTCTATCACTTCATAGGGAAGTTTCTCTAACGGTTTAGTACTAGCCAGTGTTTCTTTGTAGACAAACATGAAAATGGTCATCTCAGGATCAAAGAGCTTGTTGAACTCACTGTGGTTGATGTATAAACTGTTGGAGACTTTCTCTTTGTCTTTGCGGTTCATGTGAAGTTGATCTTGGTAGATTTCGCTGGGGGAAAGTGGTAGAAGAGTGACCTTGCGCCCCTTAAATTCAAAAGTCTGCTTGTTGGTGTAGCCATCATGAAGAACTCTCCTATCATACTGCCATGGCCTCCCTAATAACATATGACTAGACCTCATAGGAACCACATCACAAAGGAGTTCATCTTCATACTTCCCAATGGCTAGCTTGACAAGCACTTGTTGAGAAACGGTGATAGCTCCTTTGTTGTCCAACCACTGCAGCTTGTAAGGTCTAGGATGTGAAGTGGTTTTAAGATTAAGCTTCTTTACCATCTCTTCACTGGCGGCATTGGTGCAACTTCCCCCATCTATAATCAAGGTGCAGACCTTGTCCTGAACTACACATCTGGTGTGAAAGAGATTCTCTCTCTGACCTCTATCATCTGGATGCACCTGAACACTCAAAGCCCTGCATGCTACTAGCATCTCTCCAACTGCTGCTGCTTCTTCTTCTCCTTCTATACTAGCATTTGATTCACTCTCTGAACTGTATTGAGGTACGATGTCTCCTCCCTCTTGCAGCAAAAACATCTTCTTATTAGGACAATCTCTGGAGTAATGTCCCATACCTTGACACTTGAAGCATCTGACATTGCTAGTAGAAGTTCCTCTTGGTTTAAACTCGGTTTTAATCTCCTCCTTGATTGTTGTTGTAGCCGGTTTTGTGTTCTGGGTAGAGATTGACTTGTTGAACTCTTTCGGTTTTGGTATGTTAGAGGTGAAGGTTGGTCTGCTAATTCTCCTCTTGATCTGTGCTTCAATCAGTTCTGCCTTATGCACCATTTCTTGCACATCCTCATAGTTCTGTAGCTCAACCTTGTCTTGAATCTCTCTGTTAAGTCCTCCCAAGAACCTAGACATCACCATGTCTTCTCCTTCTCTCAAATCGGCTCTAATCATCAAGGTTTCCAGCTCTTGGTAGTAATCTCGAACAGACTTTGTTCCTTGTATGAGGCGCCTAAGCTTGTTGAGAATCTCTCTCTGATAGTGTGCAGGAACAAACTTCCTCCTCATCTGCGTGGTTAGTTGACCCCAGGTGGTAATAGGAAGTTCGTGATGCCTCTCTCTAGTGACTCCCAACTGCTCCCACCACAAGAGTGCATAGCCATTGAACTCTGAAACAGCTATCTTCACCTTGTTGAGCTCATAGGTACCTTGAACCAAGAAATTTGATTCCATCTTTCTTTCCCAATCTAAGTAGACTTCTGGATCATTATTACCATGGAAAGAAGGAAACTGAAGCTTAAGGTGATTCAGCTGTTGTTTCAATGGGTCATAATCTCGGTTGTTGCTTCTGTTCCTGCCTCTCCTCACAGTATTAAAACTATTGTCTGATCTCTCTTCTCCTTCAGAAGATCCAGGTTCTGTCTCCACATAAACTCTACGCCCACCAACGTTCTCAGCTCGGAGGTGTGGAGATGTTCTAGCAGCTCTGTGTCTCTCTCTCTCTGTTCCCTCAGCATTCCTTCGCCGGTTTACACTGGTTTCTCTCCTTCCAACCGGTGTTCTTGTAGTTTTAGCTCTGGGTTGTTTAGAAGAAGCTCCCATGTGTGCTTTTCCTTTGGCAAGGCGGATTGCTTCACTAGGGCTGGGCGGTTCTGATGAATCACTTTCTGCAGCACTGTTCTCTTTCAGAAAATCCTTGAACCGAGTCTCAAACTTGTCGTTGAGCTGCTCTATCTGTTGCATCAGCTGAGTAGCAACTGACTGATTAGCTTCTTTGATTTGTTGCGCCATGGCTTGATTCAGAGCTTCCATGGCTTCTGCTGAAAGCTCCATGGTACCTGAGACAATCAAAACAACAATCAAAGTAAAAAGTTCTCAAGATAACAAGTTTTTTTAAGATTGTTTAAAGGAAGAAAAACAACTCCTAATACTATTAGGGAAACGAACACACAACCTATTGCTATTAGGAAATCGAAACTAAACACTAACTTTTATGAAACAACAAAAAAAAGGCAAACCTAAGACTCTTAGGACAATCGATTTAACAAAGAAAAGGAAAAAGAGGGGTTTAGGGTTTCTCAGCCTTTGGTTCAGAGTTGGCTCTGATACCACATGACACGATCTCCCTTGGAACTACTCTGAAGATAGGCTGATGAAGATCAGATGATGATTGCGAAATGGTGACGCTGATCGTGTGAAGGGGAAAGTGATAGTGTGGAGTGAGATTGGAATGGTATAAGGGGTTTAATGGAACGATTTAAGTGATAAGATGGGAGTAACAGATAGTAGAGTTTCAAGGACACTTGGTGAATAGAAACTCGCATCAACAAGAACACATTCAAGAGATCAAAGGGTGAGAGAAGAAATGCAGCAATGGCTGTTTGTTTAACACTTAGTTCTTCACTGCTTTACAAATGGGGGCGTAATACAAGTCTTATACTACCCTAAAAACCAAACAGCATGGCGTCTAAGAAAGAAAACAACAAAACGTCCAAAGTAAAGAATAAAACAACAAGGCGTCCCATTCCTTAGAATCCTAATTGGTGCGCCTGAAAATACTAAGTATAAGACCAAATTAGCTCATACATTTATTACCCATTGGCAATGACTCCTAAGTAACTTGACGTAGTGATTCATCTGCCTCATTAAAAACCATGTTGAGAAAACCCAATGGGACAAAACTCATCATGGGAAAAAGAGTACAGACTCCTCACCTAAGTTACTTAGTTATCATTACCGGGTGGAGTCTTCTGGTTGAAGATGTTGAAAACTTGAATAGCAGGTAGGTTGCATAATCCTTCTGCCATAAGTGCATGAACTTCCTTAGCCAGCTCCTTAGCTCTGGAACGAGTGATCCTCCCTACTATCTCCGGTTCCTCCTTTGGTTCTGCAGCTACCGTGCTATCCCCTATCATATCAACTTCTGATAAATCACACAAAGAAAATAGAGTAAATAGGCTTGAAATAGTAATCTGGGACTCTTAATAGTATTATGAGAAGCCTTTGTTACTTTTATCTCATTCCTTAGAAAAGATCCTAAATGAAGATCTGAAACTGGCCTACTAGACGAAAATGGGGAAAACAAACTTCTTATGAATCACACAAAGAAAATGGAGTAAATAGGCTTGAAATAGTCATCTGGGACTCATAATACTACATTGAGAAGCCTCTATTACTTGTATCTCATTCCCTAAAAGAGATCCCAAATAAAGATCCGAAACTGGCATACTAGCCGAAAATTGGGAAAACGGACTTCTGATGAAACACACAAAGAAAATGGAGTAAATAGGCTTGAAGTAGTCATCTGGGACTCATAATACTACATTGAGAGGCCTCTATTACCTGTATATCATTCCCTAGAAGAGATCTCAAATGAAAATCCAAAACTGGCCTACTAGCCGAAAATGGGGAAAACTGACTTTTGATGAATCACACAAAGAAAATGGAGTAAATAGGCATGAAATAGTCATATGGGACTCATAATACTACAATGAGAATCTCTATTACTTGTATCTCATTCCCTAGAAGAGATCCCAAATGAAAATCTGAAACTGGTCTACTGGCCAAAAAATGGGGAAGACGGACATAAATCACACAAAGAAAATGGAGTAAATATGCTTGAAATAGTCATCTGGGACTCATAACAGTATAATGAGAAGCCTTTGTTATTTGTATCTCATTCCCTAGAAAAGATCCCAAATGAAGATCTGAAACTGGTCTACTAGCCGAAAATGGGGAAAATGGACTTCTAATGAATCACACAAAGAAAATGGAGTAAATAAGCTTGAAATAGTCATCAACGACTCATAATACTACAATGAGAAGCTCTATTACTTTAATCTCATTCCCTAGAAGAGACCCCAAAATGAAGACCCGAAACTGGTCTAGTAGCCCAAAATAGGGAAAACGGACTTCTGATAAATCACACAAAGAAAATGGAGTAAATAGGCTTGAAATAGTAATCTGGGAATCTTAATAGTATTATGAGAAGCCTTTGTTACTTTTATCTCATTCCTTAGAAAAGATCCCAAATGAAGATCCGAAACTGGTCTACTAGACGAAAATGGGGAAAACAAACTTCTGATGAATCACACAAAGAAAATGGAGTAAATAGGGTTGAAATAGTCATCTGGGACTCTTAATACTACAATGAGAAGCCTCTATTACTTGTATCTCATTCCCTAGAAGAGATCCCAAATGAAGATCCGAAACAGGTCTATTGGCCGAAAATGGGGAAAACGGACTTCTGATGAATCCTACAAAGAAAATGGGGTAAATATGCTTGAAATAGTCATCTGAGACTCATAATAGTATAATGAGAAGCCTTTGTTACTTGTATCTCAGTCCCTAGAAAAGATCCCAAATGAAGATCCGAAACTGGTCTACTAGCCGAAAATGGGGAAAACGGACTTCTAATGAATCACAAAAAGAAAATGGAGTAAATAGGCTTGAAATAGTCATCAAGGACTCATAATACTACAATGAGAAGCACTATTACTTGTATCTCATTCCCTAGAAGAGATCCCAAATGAAGATCTGAAACTGGTCTAATGGCCGAAAATAGGGAAAACGGACTTCTGATAAATCACACAAAGAAAATGGAATAATAGGCTTGAAATAGTCATCTGGGACTCATGATAGTATAATGAGAAGCCTTTGTTACTTGTATATCATTCCCTAGAAAAGATCCCAAATGAAGATCCGAAACTGGTCTACATGCCGAAAATGGGAAAAACGGACTTCAGATGAATCACACAAAGAAAATGGAGTAAATATGCTTAAAATAGTCATCTGGGACTCTTAATACTACAATGAGAAGCCTCTATTACTTGTATCTCATTCCCTAGAAGAGATCCCAAATGAAGATCTGAAACTGGTCTAGTGGCCGAAAATGGGGAAAACGGACTTCTGATAAATCATACAAAGAAAATGGAGTAAATAGGCTTGAAATAGTTATCTGAGACTCATAAAAGTATAATGAGAAGCTTTTTTTACTTGTATCTCATTCCCTAGAAAAGATCCCAAATGAAGATCTGAAACTGGTCTACTAGCCGAAAATGGGGAAAACAGACTTCTGATGAATCACACAAAGAAAATGGAGTAAATAGGCTTGAAATAGTCGTCTGGGACTCTTAATACTACAATGAGAAGCCTCTATTACTTATATGTCATTCCCTAGAAGAGGTCCCAAATGAATATCCGTAACTTGTCTATTGGCCGAAAATGGGGAAAACGGACTTCTGATGAATCCTAGAGAGAAAATGGAGTAAATAGGCTTGAAATAGTCATCTGGGACTCATAATAGTACAATGAGAAGCCTCTATTACATGTATCTCATTCCCTAGAAGAGATCCCAAATGAAGATCCGAAACTGGCCTACTAGCCGAAAATGGGGAAAACGGACTTCTGATGAATCACACAAAGAAAATGGAGTAAATAGGCTTGAAATAGTCATCTGGGACTCATAATACTACATTGAGAAGCCTCTATTACTTGTATCTCATTCCCTAAAAGAGATCCCAAATGAAGATCCGAAACTGGCATACTAGCCGAAAATGGGGAAAACGGACTTCTGATGAAACACACAAAGAAAATGGAGTAAATAGGCTTGAAATAGTCATCTGGGACTCATAATACTACATTGAGAAGCCTCTATTACCTGTATATCATTCCCTAGAAGAGATCTCAAATGAAGATCCAAAACTGGCCTACTAGCCGAAAATGGGGAAAACTGACTTCTGATGAATCACACAAAGAAAATGGAGTAAATAGGCATGAAATAGTCATATGGGACTCATAATACTACAATGAGAATCTCTATTACTTGTATCTCATTCCCTAGAAGAGATCCCAAATGATAATCTGAAACTGGTCTACTGGCCGAAAAATGGGGAACACGGACTTCTGATAAATCACACAAAGAAAATGGAGTAAATAGGCTTGAAATTGTCATCTGGGACTCATAATAGTATAACGAGAAGCCTTTGTTACTTGTATCTCATTCCCTAGAAAAGATCCCAAATGAAGATCTGAAACTGGTCTACTAGCCGAAAATGGGGAAAATGGACTTCTAATGAATCACACAAAGAAAATAGAGTTAATAGGCTTGAAATAGTCATCAACGACTCATAATACTACAATGAGAAGCTCTATTACTTGAATCTCATTCCCGTAGAAGAGACCCCAAAATGAAGACCCAAAACTGGTCTAGTAGCCCAAAATGGGGAAAAGGACTTCTGATAAATCACACAAAGAAAATAGAGTAAATAGGCTTGAAATAGTTATCTGGGACTCTTAATAGTATTATGAGAAGCCTTTGTTACTTTTATCTCATTCCTTAGAAAAGATCCCAAATGAAGATCCGAAACAGGTCTACTAGACGAAAATGGGGAAAACGAACTTCTGATGAATCACACAAAGAAAATGGAGTAAATAGGCTTGAAATAGTCATCTGGGACTCTTAATACTACAATGAGAAGCCTCTATTACTTGTATCTCATTCCCTAGAAGAGATCCCAAATGAAGATCCGAAACTGGTCTATTGGCCGAAAATGGGGAAAACGGACTTCTGATGAATCCTACAAAGAAAATGGAGTAAATAGGCTTGAAATAGTCATCGGAGACTCATAATAGTATAATAAGAAGCTTTTATTACTTGTATCTCATTCCCTAGAAAAGATCCCAAATGAAGATCTGAAACTGGTCTACTAGCCGAAAATGGGGAAAACAGACTTCTGATGAATCACACAAAGAAAATGGAGTAAATAGGCTTGAAATAGTCGTCTGGGACTCTTAATACTACAATGAGAAGCCTCTATTACATGTATGTCATTCCCTAGAAGAGATCCCAAATGAAGATCCGTAACTGGTCTATTGGCCGAAAATGGGGAAAACGGACTTCTGATGAATCCTAGAAAGAAAATGGAGTAAATAGGCTTGAAATAGTCATCTGGGACTTATAATAGTACAATGAGCAGCCTCTATTACATGTATCTCATTTCCTAGAAGAGATCCCAAATGAAGATCCGAAACTGGCCTACTAGCCGAAAATGGAGAAAACGGACTTCTGATGAATCACACAAAGAAAATGGAGTAAATATGCTTGAAATAGTCATCTGGGACTCATAATACTACATTGAGAAGCATCTATTACCTGTATATCATTCCCTAGAAGAGATCACAAATGAAGATCCAAAACTGGCCTACTAGCCGAAAATGGGGAAAACTGACTTTTGATGAATCACACAAAGAAAATGGAGTAAATAGGCATGAAATAGTCATATCGGATGTTAATCAAGAAGGTATTTACTAGTAACTAATTAATAGTTACATAGTAAAATACAGTTACTTGAGTAATAAGGAAGTTAGTTTGTATTAGAAAGAAGAGGGAAAAAGAGGATAAAAGACTAAAGGGATAAGGTGGCAGTACACTTTGTCTTATAGCGCTGTACCTTCACCCTTATCCTCTTGTTACCGTTATGAGCTGTAAAGGGGTGAGTCATACACGGTTTGTATAAGGCTGAATGAGGACGCAATAGTGGCTTTGTGTGTAACCCTTTCAGACCTAGAATGTGTTCTATATAAACTGTGTATCCCCCTTCATTGTAGATAACTTTTCTTCATCTAATACATTTTCACATTTTCCTATCATGAGAGTCGAATCCTTATCCTACAATCTTCTATAATTTACATGGTATCAGAGCGGTTTTGTGATTCTTGAGTCTTGAATCTTGGTTTTCTTGTTCGATTCTTGTGTTTGAGAGAAGTTCTTGTGAGTTAATCCGTGGCAAAAGCTATTCTGGGTTGAAACTGGGTCTTATGAGTTAAGCTGAAGCATCAAACCGAGCTAAGAAGGTGAAGCAAGTCAGATCTGGAAAAGTAAAGGTTTGAGCTTTATCTCTCTCTCTGGTTGAAAGGTCTAGTCTAGAGGAATCAGTTTAAGGCAAAGGTTGTGGATAGATTAGTGTTGCGGTTTGGCTTGTGGTTTGAGTAAGGAAGGTTCGAAAAGTTGGATCTTTGGTCTTGGAAAGTGTTAGTTTTGGTGTTCAATAAGCGAAATACTTAAGCTTTGGTGATGGCTGCTCTTCAACAAGCTCCTATGCCTGTTACGGTGTATGATGGCAAGATGAATGACACCTTCAAAGACTTGAGATTTGCGGTAACTCTAAATGGGAACAACTTTCTGTTGTGGAAGCGAACAACTCTGAATGTGTTAGGAGGAAGGAAGCTCACAAAACACATTGAGTTCACCTATGAAGAGCTAAAGGCAATTGATAGAGGTCTGGATGAAGATACTTGGAAGCAGTATGATCTGAATGTGCTGACTGCTCTACACTGCTCACTAGAGGCGTCAATTCTAGAAGGCTATTCGTACTGTGAGACTGCTAAGGAGCTGTGGGATACTCTTACAAGTGTCTTCGGCAATGAGTCTAACTTGACTCGGGTCTATGGTATCAAGAAAGCTCTCGGAAATCTGAGCCAAGAAGAGAGTGACTTCAACACCCATTTCGGAAGGTATAGATCGTTGGTTGCTGAGTTGGATATGTTGAGACCCTTTACCACTGATGCTAAGACACTCAAGGAGAGAAGAGAGCAAGATCGTGTGTTTGGGTTGCTTCTGTCTCTGAATCAAGGCTATACTGATGTAATCCAGCACATCTTGAGAGAAGACAAGATTCCTACCCTAGAGCAAGTTTGTGCTAAGATACAAAAGGAGTATGGCAATCAGGAGCTGTTTGGCAACAAGAATGCAAGTCTACCTACGGCTAACAAGGTGGGAGTGGCAAAACATGGAGAC
The DNA here is from genome assembly GCA_911865555.2 of Thlaspi arvense. Classification (NCBI taxonomy): domain Eukaryota; kingdom Viridiplantae; phylum Streptophyta; class Magnoliopsida; order Brassicales; family Brassicaceae; genus Thlaspi; species Thlaspi arvense. The sequence goes on from OU466860.2 coordinate 23,951,117, forward strand.
AAGAAGACATGGGTTTGTGAGCATTGTGAGAAAAAGGGTCATCTCAAAGACAAATGCTGGATCCTACACCCTCATTTAAAGCCAGATAAGTTCAAGAAGGACAAGATGAAGGCGAATGTGGCAGAAGCAAGTGAAGGCTCCGAAAATGCTGAAAGAGCTATGGTGCAGTTCGGTCATCATGAGAAGGCTTTACAAGCTATACAAGACAAGAGCTCAGCTTCCACCTCTCAGGAGACCATTGTGATGAACAAAGCTGATCTAGAGAGCCTCCTTCAATCCATTGCATCTAAGTTACATCCAGGCGGTATATCTCTCTTATCTTCTAACTCTAGTGATTTAAACTCATTAGTATTAGACTCAGGAGCTTCTCACCATATGATTAGTAATCCTAAGTTGTTAGAGAACATTAAACCGGCTTTAGGGAATGTTAAGGTTGCAAATGGTCATAATGTGCCAATAGAAGGTATAGGTTATATTAATGTGTTTAACAAGAAGCTAAGTGCCTTTTATATGCCTAAGTTCACCTCTAATCTCCTTTCTGTAAAGAAAACTACTAAGGACTTAAACTGTTTAGCTATTTTTAGTCCTAATGATGTTAAGTTGCAGGATATTGAGAGTGGAAAAGTGTTTGGGCAAGGCAGCACCAAGGATGACTTATATGTGTTCCAAGACATCTCTTTAAATTCTGTTTCTAAGAATAATGTTTCTTCTATCTTTGCAAACTCTGTTAAGACATCTGTTGTTTTATGGCATGAAAGACTTGGTCACCCTCATTCTAGAGCCTTAAGTTTACTAATGCCTGGTTTTTCTTATGATTGTGCAAATTGTGAAGCATGCATATTAGGCAAACATTGCAAAGCTGTTTTTCCTAAGTCTAGTGCGATTTATGAAAAATGTTTTGATCTTGTGCATTCTGATGTGTGGTCTTCACCTTGTGCATCTAGAGATAACCATAAGTATTTTGTCACATTTATAGATGAGAAATCTAAGTATACTTGGGTAACCTTGATGCCTTCTAAGGATAGAGTTTATGATGCATTTATAAACTTTCAAAACTATGTGACTAACTACTTTGATGCAAAGATTAAGATTTTAAGAACAGATAATGGAGGTGAATATACAAGCAACAAGCTCAAAGAACACTTAGAGAAATGTGGAATTCTTCATCAAACCAGCTGCCCATATAACCCCCAACAAAATGGTGTTGCTGAGAGAAAGAATAGGCACCTAATGGAGGTGGCAAGGGCTATGCTATTTCAAAAACACATGCCTAAGAGGTTTTGGGGCGATGCAGTAATGACAGCTTGCTATCTCATCAACCGAACACCAACTCGTATCCTTGATGATAAATCTCCTTTCCAAATCCTAAATAACTCAAATCCTAGTATTGACCATTTGAGGGTGTTTGGTAGTCTGTGTTTTGTGTTTGTTCCAGGTGACTTAAGGAACAAGCTGGAGCCTAAGAGTAACAAGTGCGTATTCATTGGATACTCAACAACTCAGAAGGGCTACAAGTGCTTCGATCCAGTCACCAACCGGTACTATGTGTCAAGGGATGTCAAGTTTTTGGAAGACAAAGCCTACTTTGGGGAAAAGAGTTGGGAGAGTGTGAAGGACCTACCTAACTCAACCGCTGATAGAGCTTCAAGCCTCCGACGAATTCTGGAGCACTTAGGGAATGCAAGCTCCCCTCAGGCAGAAAAGGAAGCTCCATCATTTCCAAATGAGGATGTGCATGAAGTTAGAGAGGATGAGAACAATGCATCTCAGGATCTTTTGGATGATCACCAAGAAAGTGATAGAGGAGAGAAGTCTAGTGAAGAAGTGGCAGAGACGGGTCAGTCTAGTAAAGAAGTGGCAGAGGAGACGGGTCAGTCTAGTGAAGGAGAGTTCATTGAATCTTCAAGCGATGACGATACCTATCAAGCTCCACAAGTTACACCAGATCCAGTCTACACTCGGGAGAATCAAAGAAAGAGTACAAGAGAGAAGAAATCCCCCTCAAAGTGGAAGAATACGAGAGTTTACTACAACTGCCAAGCTGTAGCTCATCCAATTCAAGCTACTTGTTCGATTGACCTTCTTCCGGAGGAGCATAAAGCTTTTATCAGCAAGCTGGATGTAGAACTCATCCCACAAAGCTATGAGGAAGCCAAGGAAAGTAAGGAATGGACTAATGCTGTTGATGATGAGGTTCAAGCTATGGTGAGGAATCACACTTGGGTTGAAGAAGAACTACCAAAAGGAAAGAAGTGTGTTAGCTCAAAGTGGGTATTCACCATTAAGTACAAGAGTGATGGTGAAATCGAGAGATATAAGGCAAGGCTGGTTGCAAGAGGGTTTACCCAAACTTATGGAGATGACTATAGGGAAACATTTGCTCCAGTAGCTAAGCAACATACAGTGAAAGTGGTTCTCTCTTTAGCAGTTAATTTGGATTGGGAGTTGTGGCAAATGGATGTCAAGAATGCTTTCCTTCAGGGGGAGTTAGAAGAAGAAGTCTACATGTCACCTCCTCCGGGTTTAGAAGACATAGTGGCTCCGGGAAAGGTCTTAAGGCTTCGGAAAGCAATCTATGGGCTTAAACAATCTCCAAGAGCTTGGTATCACAAGCTAAGCTCTACACTACTGGCTAATGGCTTCAAGAGGTCACACTCTGATCACACTCTATTTACTAAGCAAGATATTCATGGCATAGTAGTAGTGTTGGTCTATGTGGATGATTTGATTATTTCAGGGAGTAACAAAGAGGGTATTCAAGCCATTAAGTCCTCTTTGCACTCAGCCTTTGATATTAAAGATTTGGGTGTTTTGAAGTATTTCTTAGGGATTGAAGTGTGTAGATCCAAGGAGGGACTTTTTCTCTCACAAAGGAAATATGCACTTGATCTTCTAAAGCTTACAGGAAAACTTGGAGCTAAACCGGTGGACACACCACTAGAGCAAGGATACAAGGTCAATCGAAAGGGGGAGAAGGATGATACTCCATATCATTGCCCGGAACAGTACCGAAGACTCGTGGGTAAGCTCATATACTTAACATATACTCGGCCTGATCTTTCTTTTGCTGTGAATCAGGTGGCTCAACACATGCAAGTACCTACGGTATACCATTGGAGCCTGGTGGAAAGGATTCTGAGATATATCAAAGGGAGTCCTGGCAAAGGCATTTGGATGGGAAGAAATTCAAGCACGGAAATAGTGGGATACTGTGATGCAGATTACAATGGAGATCGCAACACAAGGCAGTCTACAACCGGCTTTTGCACCTTCATTGGTGGAAATCTTGTGACTTGGAAGACAAAGAAGCAGAAGGTAGTGTCTTGTTCCAGTGCTGAAGCAGAGTATAGGGCGATGAAGAAGCTCACAAACGAGCTAACTTGGCTAAAGGCTCTACTTAAGGACTTCGGGATAGAGCAGAAGACGCCAATCACCTTCCATTGCGACAACCAAGCTGCCATCCATATAGCCACTAATCCAGTGTTTCACGAGAGGACCAAGCACATAGAGACGGATTGCCACAAGACAAGAGAGAAGATCGAAGATGGTACAATTCTCCCTTGTTTTACTAAGAGTTCGGACCAATTGGCCGACATTTTTACCAAGGCAGCAAGTAACCAAGTTTGCCAATTTATCCATGGTAAGCTTGGTCTTGTAGACCTAACACATCCTTGAGAGAGACTCTCCAACTTGTAGGGATAATACTCTTTTTCCCAAAGCTTGGTTTTGTCCCACGTGGTTTTCCAAGCTTAGGTTTTTAATGAGGTTATCCTTGCAAGTGCCAAGTTTATACACAATCAGTATTGTAGTATAAACTTGAGGGGGAGTGTTAATCAAGAAGGTATTTACTAGTAACTAATTAATAGTTACATAGTAAAATACAGTTACTTGAGTAATAAGGAAGTTAGTTTGTATTAGAAAGAAGAGGGAAAAAGAGGATAAAAGACTAAAGGGATAAGGTGGCAGTACACTTTGTCTTATAGCGCTGTACCTTCACCCTTATCCTCTTGTTACCGTTATGAGCTGTAAAGGGGTGAGTCATACACGGTTTGTATAAGGCTGAATGAGGACGCAATAGTGGCTTTGTGTGTAACCCTTTCAGACCTAGAATGTGTTCTATATAAACTGTGTATCCCCCTTCATTGTAGATAACTTTTCTTCATCTAATACATTTTCACATTTTCCTATCAAGAGAGTCGAATCCTTATCCTACAATCTTCTATAATTTACATCGGACTCATAATACTACAATGAGAATCTCTATTACTTGTATCTCATTCCCTAGAAGAGATCCCAAATGAAAATCTGAAACTGGTCTACTGGCCGAAAAATGGGGAACACGGACTTCTGATAAATCACACAAAGAAAATGGAGTAAATAGGCTTGAAATTGTCATCTGGGACTCATAATATTATAACGAGAAGCCTTTGTTACTTGTATCTCATTCCCTAGAAAAGATCCCAAATGAAGATCTGAAACTGGTCTACTAGCCGAAAATGGGGAAAATGGACTTCTAATGAATCACACAAAGAAAATAGAGTTAATAGGCTTGAAATAGTCATCAACGACTCATAATACTACAATGAGAAGCTCTATTACTTGAATCTCATTCCCGTAGAAGAGACCCCAAAATGAAGACCCAAAACTGGTCTAGTAGCCCAAAATGGGGAAAAGGACTTCTGATAAATCACACAAAGAAAATAGAGTAAATAGGCTTGGAATAGTAATCTGGGACTCTTAATAGTATTATGAGAAGCCTTTGTTACTTTTATCTCATTCCTTAGAAAAGATCCCAAATGAAGATCCGAAACAGGTCTACTAGACGAAAATGGGGAAAACGAACTTCTGATGAATCACACAAAGAAAATGGAGTAAATAGGCTTGAAATAGTCATCTGGGACTCTTAATACTACAATGAGAAGCCTCTATTACTTGTATCTCATTCCCTAGAAGAGATCCCAAATGAAGATCCGAAACTGGTCTATTGGCCGAAAATGGGGAAAACGGACTTCTGATGAATCCTACAAAGAAAATGGAGTAAATAGGCTTGAAATAGTCATCGGAGACTCATAATAGTATAATAAGAAGCTTTTATTACTTGTATCTCATTCCCTAGAAAAGATCCCAAATGAAGATCTGAAACTGGTCTACTAGCCGAGAATGGGGAAAACAGACTTCTGATGAATCACACAAAGAAAATGGAGTAAATAGGCTTGAAATAGTCGTCTGGGACTCTTAATACTACAATGAGAAGCCTCTATTACTTGTATGTCATTCCCTAGAAGAGATCCCAAATGAAGATCCGTAACTGGTCTATTGGCCGAAAATGGGGAAAACGGACTTCTGATGAATCCTAGAAAGAAAATGGAGTAAATAGGCTTGAAATAGTCATCTGGGACTTATAATAGTACAATGAGAAGCCTCTATTACATGTATCTCATTCCCTAGAAGAGATCCCAAATGAAGATCCGAAACTGGCCTACTAGCCGAAAATGGAGAAAACGGACTTCTGATGAATCACACAAAGAAAATGGAGTAAATAGGCTTGAAATAGTCATCTGGGACTCATAATACTACATTGAGAAGCCTCTATTACCTGTATATCATTCCCTAGAAGAGATCACAAATGAAGATCCAAAACTGGCCTACTTGCCGAAAATGGGGAAAACTGACTTTTGATGAATCACACAAAGAAAATGGAGTAAATAGGCATGAAATAGTCATATCGGACTCATAATACTACAATGAGAATCTCTATTACTTGTATCTCATTCCCTAGAAGAGATCCCAAATGAAAATCTGAAACTGGTCTACTGGCCGAAAAATGGGGAATACGGACATAAATCACACAAAGAAAATGGAGTAAATATGCTTGAAATAGTCATCTGGGACTCATAATAGTATAATGAGAAGCCTTTGTTACTTGTATCTCATTCCCTAGAAAAGATCCCAAATGAAGATCTGAAACTGGTCTACTAGCCGAAAATGGGGAAAATGGACTTCTAATGAATCACACAAAGAAAATGGAGTAAATAAGCTTGAAATAGTCATCAACGACTCATAATACTACAATGAGAAGCTCTATTACTTCAATCTCATTCCCTAGAAGAGACCCCAAAATGAAGACCCGAAACTGGTCTAGTAGCCCAAAAAGGGAAAAACGGACTTCAGATAAATCACACAAAGAAAATGGAGTAAATAGGCTTGAAATAGTAATCTGGGACTCTTAATAGTATTATGAGAAGCCTTTGTTACTTTTATCTCATTCTTTAGAGAAGATCCCAAATGAAGATCCGAAACTGATCTACTAGACGAAAATGGGGAAAACGAACTTCTGATGAATCACACAAAGAAAATGGAGTAAATAGGGTTGAAATAGTCATCTGGGACTCTTAATACTACAATGAGAAGCCTCTATTACTTGTATCTCATTCCCTAGAAGAGATCCCAAATGAAGATCCGAAACAGGTCTATTGGCCGAAAATGGGGAAAACGGACTTCTGATGAATCCTACAAAGAAAATGGGGTAAATAGGCTTGAAATAGTCATCTGAGACTCATAATAGTATAATGAGAAGCCTTTGTTACTTGTATCTCAGTCCCTAGAAAAGATCCCAAATGAAGATCCGAAACTGGTCTACTAGCCGAAAATGGGGAAAACGGACTTCTAATGAATCACACAAAGAAAATGGAGTAAATAGGCTTGAAATAGTCATCAAGGACTCATAATACTACAATGAGAAGCACTATTACTTGTATCTCATTCCCTAGAAGAGATCCCAAATGAATATCTGAAACTGGTCTAATGGCCGAAAATGGGGAAAACGGACTTCTGATAAATCACACAAAGAAAATGGAATAATAGGCTTGAAATAGTCATCTGGGACTCATGATAGTATAATGAGAAGCCTTTGTTACTTGTATATCATTCCCTAGAAAAGATCCCAAATGAAGATCCGAAACTGGTCTACATGCCGAAAATGGGAAAAACGGACTTCAGATGAATCACACAAAGAAAATGGAGTAAATATGCTTAAAATAGTCATCTGGGACTCCTAATACTACAATGAGAAGCCTCTATTACTTGTATCTCAGTCCCTAGAAGAGATCCCAAATGAAGATCTGAAACTGGTCTAATGGCCGAAAATGGGGAAAACGGACTTCTGATAAATCATAGAAAGAAAATGGAGTAAATAGGCTTGAAATAGTCATCTGAGACTCATAATAGTATAATAAGAAGCTTTTTTTACTTGTATCTCATTCCCTAGAAAAGATCCCAAATGAAGATCTGAAACTGGTCTACTAGCCGAAAATGGGGAAAACAGACTTCTGATGAATCACACAAAGAAAATGGAGTAAATAGGCTTGAAATAGTCGTCTGGGACTCTTAATACTACAATGAGAAGCCTCTATTACTTGTATGTCATTCCCTAGAAGAGATCCCAAATGAATATCCGTAACTTGTCTATTGGCCGAAAATGGGGAAAACGGACTTCTGATGAATCCCAGAAAGAAAATGGATTAAATAGGCTTGAAATAGTCATCTAGGACTCATAATAGTACAATGAGAAGCCTCTATTACATGTATCTCATTCCCTAGAAGAGATCCCAAATGAAGATCCGAAACTGGCCTACTAGCCGAAAATGGGGAAAACGGACTTCTGATGAATCACACAAAGAAAATGGAGTAAATAGGCTTGAAACAGTCATCTGGGACTCATAATACTACATTGAGAAGCCTCTATTACTTGTATCTCATTCCCTAAAAGAGATCCCAAATGAAGATCCGAAACTGGCATACTAGCCGAAAATGGGGAAAACGGACTTCTGATGAAACACACAAAGAAAATGGAGTAAATAGGCTTGAAATAGTCATCTGGGACTCATAATACTACATTGAGAAGCCTCTATTACCTGTATATCATTCCCTAGAAGAGATCTCAAATGAAGATCCAAAACTGGCCTACTAGCCGAAAATGGGGAAAACTGACTTTTGATGAATCACACAAAGAAAATGGAGTAAATAGGCATGAAATAGTCATATGGGACTCATAATACTACAATGAGAATCTCTATTACTTGTATCTCATTCCCTAGAAGAGATCCCAAATGAAAATCTGAAACTGGTCTACTGGCCGAAAAATGGGGAACACGGACTTCTGATAAATCACACAAAGAAAATGGAGTAAATAGGCTTGAAATTGTCATCTGGGACTCATAATAGTATAATGAGAAGCCTTTGTTACTTGTATCTCATTCCCTAGAAAAGATCCTAAATGAAGATCTGAAACTGGTCTACTAGCCGAAAATGGACTTCTAATGAATCACACAAAGAAAATAGAGTAAATAGGCTTGAAATAGTCATCAACGACTCATAATACTACAATGAGGTGCTCTATTACTTGAATCTCATTCCCTAGAAGAGAACCCAAAATGAAGACCCGAAACTGGTCTAGTAGCCCAAAATGGGGAAAAGGACTTCTGATAAATCACACAAAGAAAATAGAGTAAATAGGCTTGAAATAGTAATCTGGGACTCTTAATAGTATTATGAGAAGCCTTTGTTACTTTTATCTCATTCCTTAGAAAAGATCCCAAATGAAGATCTGAAACTGGTCTACTAGACGAAAATGGGGTAAACGAACTTCTGATGAATCACACAAAGAAAATGGAGTAAATAGGCTTGAAATAGTCATCTGGAACTCTTAATACTACAATGAGAAGCCTCTATTACTTGTATCTCATTCCCTAGAAGAGATCCCTGTTAATCAAGAAGGTATTTACTAGTAACTAATTAATAGTTATATAGTAAATATAGTTACTTGAGTAATAAGGAAGTTAGTTTGTATTAGAAAGAAGAGGGAAAGGAGGATAAGAAAAGCTAAAGGATAAGGTGACCGTACACTTTGTCCTATAGCGGCTGTACCTCCTCCCTTATCCTTTTGTTACCGTTATGAGCTGTAAAGGGATGAGTCACACACGGTTTGTACAAGGCAGAATGAGGACGCAATAGTGGCTTTGTGCGTAACCCTTTCTGACCTAGAATGTGTTCTATATAAACCAAGTGTATCCCCTCTCATTGTAGATAATTTTTTATCATCTAATACATTTTCACCTTTTCCTAAACATGAGAGTCGAATCCTTATCCTATAATCTTCTATAATTTTCATGGTATCAGAGCGGTTTTGTGATTCTTGAGTCTTAAATCTTGGTTTTCTTGTTCGATTCTTGTGTTTGAGAGAAGTTCTTGTGAGTTAATCCGTGGCAAAAGCTATTCTGGGTTGAAGCTGGTTCTTGTGGGTTAAGCTGAAGCATCAAACCGAGCTAAGAAGGTGAAGCAAGTCAGATCTGAAACAGTAAAGGTTTGAGCTTTATCTCTCTCTCTGGTTGAAAGGTTTAGTCTAGAGGAATCAGTTTAAGGCAAAGGTTGTGGATAGATTAGTGTTGCGGTTTGGCTTGTGGTTTGAGTAAGGAAGGTTCGAAAGTTGAATCTTTGGTCTTGGAAAGTGTTAGTTTTGGTGTTCAATAGGCGAAATACTTAAGCTTTGGTGATGGCTGCTCTTCAACAAGCTCCTATGCCTGTTACGGTGTATGATGGCAAGATGAATGACACCTTCAAAGACTTGAGATTTGCGGTAACTCTAAATGGTGTTAATCAAGAAGGTATTTACTAGTAACTAATTAATAGTTACATAGTAAAATACAGTTACTTGAGTAATAAGGAAGTTAGTTTGTATTACAAAGAAGAGGGAAAAAGAGGATAAAAGACTAAAGGGATAAGGTGGCAGTACACTTTGTCTTATAGCGCTGTACCTTCACCCTTATCCTCTTGTTACCGTTATGAGCTGTAAAGGGGTGAGTCATACACGGTTTGTATAAGGCTGAATGAGGACGCAATAGTGGCTTTGTGTGTAACCCTTTCAGACCTAGAATGTGTTCTATATAAACTGTGTATCCCCCTTCATTGTAGATAACTTTTCTTCATCTAATACATTTTCACATTTTCCTATCATGAGAGTCGAATCCTTATCCTACAATCTTCTATAATTTACATGGTATCAGAGCGGTTTTGTGATTCTTGAGTCTTAAATCTTGGTTTTCTTGTTCGATTCTTGTGTTTGAGAGAAGTTCTTGTGAGTTAATCCGTGGCAAAAGCTATTCTGGGTTGAAACTGGGTCTTATGAGTTAAGCTGAAGCATCAAACCGAGCTAAGAAGGTGAAGCAAGTCAGATCTGGAAAAGTAAAGGTTTGAGCTTTATCTCTCTCTCTGGTTGAAAGGTCTAGTCTAGAGGAATCAGTTTAAGGCAAAGGTTGTGGATAGATTAGTGTTGCGGTTTGGCTTGTGGTTTGAGTAAGGAAGGTTCGAAAAGTTGGATCTTTGGTCTTGGAAAGTGTTAGTTTTGGTGTTCAATAAGCGAAATACTTAAGCTTTGGTGATGGCTGCTCTTCAACAAGCTCCTATGCCTGTTACGGTGTATGATGGCAAGATGAATGACACCTTCAAAGACTTGAGATTTGCGGTAACTCTAAATGGGAACAACTTTCTGTTGTGGAAGCGAACAACTCTGAATGTGTTAGGAGGAAGGAAGCTCACAAAACACATTGAGTTCACCTATGAAGAGCTAAAGGCAATTGATAGAGGTCTGGATGAAGATACTTGGAAGCAGTATGATCTGAATGTGCTGACTGCTCTACACTGCTCACTAGAGGCGTCAATTCTAGAAGGCTATTCGTACTGTGAGACTGCTAAGGAGCTGTGGGATACTCTTACAAATGTCTTCGGCAATGAGTCTAACTTGACTCGGGTCTATGGTATCAAGAAAGCTCTCGGAAATCTGAGCCAAGAAGAGAGTGACTTCAACACCCATTTCGGAAGGTATAGATCGTTGGTTGCTGAGTTGGATATGTTGAGACCCTTTACCACTGATGCTAAGACACTCAAGGAGAGAAGAGAGCAAGATCGTGTGTTTGGGTTGCTTCTGTCTCTGAATCAAGGCTATACTGATGTAATCCAGCACATCTTGAGAGAAGACAAGATTCCTACCCTAGAGCAAGTTTGTGCTAAGATACAAAAGGAGTATGGCAATCAGGAGCTGTTTGGCAACAAGAATGCAAGTCTACCTACGGCTAACAAGGTGGGAGTGGCAAAACATGGAGACAAGAAGACATGGGTTTGTGAGCATTGTGAGAAAAAGGGTCATCTCAAAGACAAATGCTGGATCCTACACCCTCATTTAAAGCCAGATAAGTTCAAGAAGGACAAGATGAAGGCGAATGTGGCAGAAGCAAGTGAAGGCTCCGAAAATGCTGAAAGAGCTATGGTGCAGTTCGGTCATCATGAGAAGGCTTTACAAGCTATACAAGACAAGAGCTCAGCTTCCACCTCTCAGGAGACCATTGTGATGAACAAAGCTGATCTAGAGAGCCTCCTTCAATCCATTGCATCTAAGTTACATCCAGGCGGTATATCTCTCTTATCTTCTAACTCTAGTGATTTAAACTCATTAGTATTAGACTCAGGAGCTTCTCACCATATGATTAGTAATCCTAAGTTGTTAGAGAACATTAAACCGGCTTTAGGGAATGTTAAGGTTGCAAATGGTCATAATGTGCCAATAGAAGGTATAGGTTATATTAATGTGTTTAACAAGAAGCTAAGTGCCTTTTATATGCCTAAGTTCACCTCTAATCTCCTTTCTGTAAAGAAAACTACTAAGGACTTAAACTGTTTAGCTATTTTTAGTCCTAATGATGTTAAGTTGCAGGATATTGAGAGTGGAAAAGTGTTTGGGCAAGGCAGCACCAAGGATGACTTATATGTGTTCCAAGACATCTCTTTAAATTCTGTTTCTAAGAATAATGTTTCTTCTATCTTTGCAAACTCTGTTAAGACATCTGTTGTTTTATGGCATGAAAGACTTGGTCACCCTCATTCTAGAGCCTTAAGTTTACTAATGCCTGGTTTTTCTTATGATTGTGCAAATTGTGAAGCATGCATATTAGGCAAACATTGCAAAGCTGTTTTTCCTAAGTCTAGTGCGATTTATGAAAAATGTTTTGATCTTGTGCATTCTGATGTGTGGTCTTCACCTTGTGCATCTAGAGATAACCATAAGTATTTTGTCACATTTATAGATGAGAAATCTAAGTATACTTGGGTAACCTTGATGCCTTCTAAGGATAGAGTTTATGATGCATTTATAAACTTTCAAAACTATGTGACTAACTACTACTTTGATGCAAAGATTAAGATTTTAAGAACAGATAATGGAGGTGAATATACAAGCAACAAGCTCAAAGAACACTTAGAGAAATGTGGAATTCTTCATCAAACCAGCTGCCCATATAACCCCCAACAAAATGGTGTTGCTGAGAGAAAGAATAGGCACCTAATGGAGGTGGCAAGGGCTATGCTATTTCAAAAACACATGCCTAAGAGGTTTTGGGGCGATGCAGTAATGACAGCTTGCTATCTCATCAACCGAACACCAACTCGTATCCTTGATGATAAATCTCCTTTCCAAATCCTAAATAACTCAAATCCTAGTATTGACCATTTGAGGGTGTTTGGTAGTCTGTGTTTTGTGTTTGTTCCAGGTGACTTAAGGAACAAGCTGGAGCCTAAGAGTAACAAGTGCGTATTCATTGGATACTCAACAACTCAGAAGGGCTACAAGTGCTTCGATCCAGTCACCAACCGGTACTATGTGTCAAGGGATGTCAAGTTTTTGGAAGACAAAGCCTACTTTGGGGAAAAGAGTTGGGAGAGTGTGAAGGACCTACCTAACTCAACCGCTGATAGAGCTTCAAGCCTCCGACGAATTCTGGAGCACTTAGGGAATGCAAGCTCCCCTCAGGCAGAAAAGGAAGCTCCATCATTTCCAAATGAGGATGTGCATGAAGTTAGAGAGGATGAGAACAATGCATCTCAGGATCTTTTGGATGATCACCAAGAAAGTGATAGAGGAGAGAAGTCTAGTGAAGAAGTGGCAGAGACGGGTCAGTCTAGTAAAGAAGTGGCAGAGGAGACGGGTCAGTCTAGTGAAGGAGAGGTCATTGAATCGGGTCAGTCTAGTGAAGGAGAGTTCATTGAATCTTCAAGCGATGACGATACCTATCAAGCTCCACAAGTTACACCAGATCCAGTCTACACTCGGGAGAATCAAAGAAAGAGTACAAGAGAGAAGAAATCCCCCTCAAAGTGGAAGAATACGAGAGTTTACTACAACTGCCAAGCTGTAGCTCATCCAATTCAAGCTACTTGTTCGATTGACCTTCTTCCGGAGGAGCATAAAGCTTTTATCAGCAAGCTGGATGTAGAACTCATCCCACAAAGCTATGAGGAAGCCAAGGAAAGTAAGGAATGGACTAATGCTGTTGATGATGAGGTTCAAGCTATGGTGAGGAATCACACTTGGGTTGAAGAAGAACTACCAAAAGGAAAGAAGTGTGTTAGCTCAAAGTGGGTATTCACCATTAAGTACAAGAGTGATGGTGAAATCGAGAGATATAAGGCAAGGCTGGTTGCAAGAGGGTTTACCCAAACTTATGGGGATGACTATAGGGAAACATTTGCTCCAGTAGCTAAGCAACATACAGTGAAAGTGGTTCTCTCTTTAGCAGTTAATTTGGATTGGGAGTTGTGGCAAATGGATGTCAAGAATGCTTTCCTTCAGGGGGAGTTAGAAGAAGAAGTCTACATGTCACCTCCTCCGGGTTTAGAAGACATAGTGGCTCCGGGAAAGGTCTTAAGGCTTCGGAAAGCAATCTATGGGCTTAAACAATCTCCAAGAGCTTGGTATCACAAGCTAAGCTCTACACTACTGGCTAATGGCTTCAAGAGGTCACACTCTGATCACACTCTATTTACTAAGCAAGATATTCATGGCATAGTAGTAGTGTTGGTCTATGTGGATGATTTGATTATTTCAGGGAGTAACAAAGAGGGTATTCAAGCCATTAAGTCCTCTTTGCACTCAGCCTTTGATATTAAAGATTTGGGTGTTTTGAAGTATTTCTTAGGGATTGAAGTGTGTAGATCCAAGGAGGGACTTTTTCTCTCACAAAGGAAATATGCACTTGATCTTCTAAAGCTTACAGGAAAACTTGGAGCTAAACCGGTGGACACACCACTAGAGCAAGGATACAAGGTCAATCGAAAGGGGGAGAAGGATGATACTCCATATCATTGCCCGGAACAGTACCGAAGACTCGTGGGTAAGCTCATATACTTAACATATACTCGGCCTGATCTTTCTTTTGCTGTGAATCAGGTGGCTCAACACATGCAAGTACCTACGGTATACCATTGGAGCCTGGTGGAAAGGATTCTGAGATATATCAAAGGGAGTCCTGGCAAAGGCATTTGGATGGGAAGAAATTCAAGCACGGAAATAGTGGGATACTGTGATGCAGATTACAATGGAGATCGCAACACAAGGCAGTCTACAACCGGCTTTTGCACCTTCATTGGTGGAAATCTTGTGACTTGGAAGACAAAGAAGCAGAAGGTGGTGTCTTGTTCCAGTGCTGAAGCAGAGTATAGGGCGATGAAGAAGCTCACAAACGAGCTAACTTGGCTAAAGGCTCTACTTAAGGACTTCGGGATAGAGCAGAAGACGCCAATCACCTTCCATTGCGACAACCAAGCTGCCATCCATATAGCCACTAATCCAGTGTTTCACGAGAGGACCAAGCACATAGAGACGGATTGCCACAAGACAAGAGAGAAGATCGAAGATGGTACAATTCTCCCTTGTTTTTACTAAGAGTTCGGACCAATTGGCCGACATTTTTACCAAGGCAGCAAGTAACCAAGTTTGCCAATTTATCCATGGTAAGCTTGGTCTTGTAGACCTAACACATCCTTGAGAGAGACTCTCCAACTTGTAGGGATAATACTCTTTTTCCCTAAGCTTGGTTTTGTCCCACGTGGTTTTCCAAGCTTAGGTTTTTAATGAGGTTATCCTTGCAAGTGCCAAGTTTATACACAATCAGTATTGTAGTATAAACTTGAGGGGGAGTGTTAATCAAGAAGGTATTTACTAGTAACTAATTAATAGTTACATAGTAAAATACAGTTACTTGAGTAATAAGGAAGTTAGTTTGTATTAGAAAGAAGAGGGAAAAAGAGGATAAAAGACTAAAGGGATAAGGTGGCAGTACACTTTGTCTTATAGCGCTGTACCTTCACCCTTATCCTCTTGTTACCGTTATGAGCTGTAAAGGGGTGAGTCATACACGGTTTGTATAAGGCTGAATGAGGACGCAATAGTGGCTTTGTGTGTAACCCTTTCAGACCTAGAATGTGTTCTATATAAACTGTGTATCCCCCTTCATTGTAGATAACTTTTCTTCATCTAATACATTTTCACATTTTCCTATCATGAGAGTCGAATCCTTATCCTACAATCTTCTATAATTTACAAATGGGAACAACTTTCTGTTGTGGAAGCAAACAACTCTGAATGTGTTGGGAGGAAGGAAGCTCACAAAACACATTGAGTTCACCTATGAAGAGCTAAAGGCAATTGATAGAGGTCTGGATGAGGATACTTGGAAGCAGTATGATCTGAATGTGCTGACTGCTCTACACTGCTCACTAGAGGCGTCAATTCTAGAAGGCTATTCGTACTGTGAGACTGCTAAGGAGCGTTGGGTACTCTTACAGGTGTCTTCGGCAATGAGTCTAACTTGACTCGGGTCTATGGTATCAAGAAAGCTCTCGGAAATCTGAGCCAAGAAGAGAGTGACTTCAACACCCATTTCGGAAGGTATAGATCGTTGGTTGCTGAGTTAGATATGTTGAGACCCTTTACCACTGATGCTAAGACACTCAAGGAAAGAAGAGAGCAAGATCGTGTGTTTGGGTTGCTACTGTCTCTGAATCAAGGCTATACTGATGTAATCCAACACATCTTGAGAGAAGACAAGATCCCTACCCTAGAGCAAGTTTGTGCTAAGATACAAAAGGAGTATGGCAATCAGGAGCTGTTTGGCAACAAGAATGCAAGTCTACCTACGGCTAACAAGGTGGGAGTGGCGAAACATGGAGACAAGAAGACATGGGTTTGTGAGCATTGTGAGAAAAAGGGTCATCTCAAAGACAAATGCTGGATCCTACACCCTCATTTGAAGCCAGATAAGTTCAAGAAGGACAAGATGAAGGCGAATGTGGCAGAAGCAAGTGAAGGCTCCGAAAATGCTGAAAGAGCTATAGTGCAGTTCGGTCATCATGAGAAGGCATTACAAGCTATACAAGACAAGAGCTCAGCTTCCACCTCTCAGGAGACCATTGTGATGAACAAAGCTGATCTAGAGAGCCTCCTTCAATCCATTGCATCTAAGTTACATCCAGGCGGTATATCTCTCTTATCTTCTAATTCTAGTGATTTAAACTCATTAGTATTAGACTCAGGAGCTTCTCACCATATGATTAGTAATCCTAAGTTGTTAGAGAACATTAAACCGGCTTTAGGGAATGTTAAGGTTGCAAATGGCCATAATGTGCCAATAGAAGGTATAGGTTATATTAATGTGTTTAACAAGAAGCTAAGTGCCTTTTATATGCCTAAGTTCACCTCTAATCTCCTTTCTGTAAAGAAAACTACTAAGGACTTAAACTGTTTAGCTATTTTTAGTCCTAATGATGTTAAGTTGCAGGATATTGAGAGTGGAAAAGTGTTTGGGCAAGGAAGCACCAAGGATGACTTATATGTGTTCCAAGACATCTCTTTAAATTCTGTTTCTAAGAATAATGTTTCTTCTATCTTTGCAAACTCTGTTAAGACATCTGTTGTTTTATGGCATGAAAGACTTGGTCACCCTCATTCTAGAGCTTTAAGCTTATTAATGCCTGGTTTTTCTTATGATTGTGCAAATTGTGAAGCATGCATATTAGGCAAACATTGCAAAGCTGTTTTTCCTAAGTCTAGTGCGATTTATGAAAAATGTTTTGATCTTGTGCATTCTGATGTTTGGTCTTCACCTTGTGCATCTAGAGATAACCATAAGTATTTTGTCACATTTATAGATGAGAAATCTAAGTATACTTGGGTAACCTTGATGCCATCTAAGGATAGAGTTTATGATGCATTTATAAACTTTCAAAACTATGTGACTAACTACTTTGATGCAAAGATTAAGATTCTAAGAACAGATAATGGAGGTGAATATACAAGCAACAAGCTCAAAGAACACTTAGAGAAATGTGGAATTCTTCATCAAACCAGCTGCCCCATATAACCCCCAACAAAATGGTGTTGCTGAGAGAAAGAATAGGCACCTAATGGAGGTGGCAAGAGCTATGCTATTTCAAAAACACATGCCTAAGCGGTTTTGGGGCGATGCAGTAATGACAGCTTGCTATCTCATCAATCGAACACCAACTCGTATCCTTGATGATAAATCTCCTTTCCAAATCCTAAATAACTCAAATCCTAGTATTGACCATTTAAGGGTGTTTGGTAGTCTGTGTTTTGTGTTTGTTCCAGGTGACTTAAGGAACAAGCTGGAGCCTAAGAGTAACAAGTGCGTATTCATTGGATACTCAACAACTCAGAAGGGCTACAAGTGCTTCGATCCAGTCACCAACCGGTACTATGTGTCAAGGGATGTCAAGTTTTTGGAAGACAAAGCCTACTTTGGGGAAAAGAGTTGGGAGAGTGTGAAGGACCTACCTAACTCAACCGCTGATAGAGCTTCAAGCCTCCGACGAATTCTGGAGCACTTAGGGAATGCAAGCTCCCCTCAGGCAGAAAAGGAAGCTCCATCATTTCCAAATGAGGATGTGCATGAAGTTAGAGAGGATGAGAACAATGCATCTCAGGATCTTTTGGATGATCACCAAGAAAGTGATAGAGGAGAGAAGTCTAGTGAAGAAGTGGCAGAGACGGGTCAGTCTAGTGAAGAAGTGGCAGAGGAGACGGGTCAGTCTAGTGAAGGAGAGGTCATTGAATCGGGTCAGTCTAGTGAAGGAGAGTTCATTGAATCTTCAAGCGATGACGATACCTATCAAGCTCCACAAGTTACACCAGATCCAGTCTACACTCGGGAGAATCAAAGAAAGAGTACAAGAGAGAAGAAATCCCCCTCAAAGTGGAAGAATACGAGAGTTTACTACAACTGCCAAGCTGTAGCTCATCCAATTCAAGCTACTTGTTCGATTGACCTTCTTCCGGAGGAGCATAAAGCTTTTATCAGCAAGCTGGATGTAGAACTCATCCCACAAAGCTATGAGGAAGCCAAGGAAAGTAAGGAATGGACTAATGCTGTTGATGATGAGGTTCAAGCTATGGTGAGGAATCAAACTTGGGTTGAAGAAGAACTACCAAAAGGAAAGAAGTGTGTTAGCTCAAAGTGGGTATTCACCATTAAGTACAAGAGTGATGGTGAAATCGAGAGATATAAGGCAAGGCTGGTTGCAAGAGGGTTTACCCAAACTTATGGGGATGACTATAGGGAAACATTTGCTCCAGTAGCTAAGCAACATACAGTGAAAGTGGTTCTCTCTTTAGCAGTTAATTTGGATTGGGAGTTGTGGCAAATGGATGTCAAGAATGCTTTCCTTCAGGGGGAGTTAGAAGAAGAAGTCTACATGTCACCTCCTCCGGGTTTAGAAGACATAGTGGCTCCGGGAAAGGTCTTAAGGCTTCGGAAAGCAATCTATGGGCTTAAACAATCTCCAAGAGCTTGGTATCACAAGTTAAGCTCTACACTACTGGCTAATGGCTTCAAGAGGTCACACTCTGATCACACTCTATTTACTAAGCAAGATATTCATGGCATAGTAGTAGTGTTGGTCTATGTGGATGATTTGATTATTTCAGGGAGTAACAAAGAGGGTATTCAAGCCATTAAGTCCTCTTTGCACTCAGCCTTTGATATTAAAGATTTGGGTGTTTTGAAGTATTTCTTAGGGATTGAAGTGTGTAGATCCAAGGAGGGACTATTTCTCTCACAAAGGAAATATGCACTTGATCTTCTAAAGCTTACAGGAAAACTTGGAGCTAAACCGGTGGACACACCACTAGAGCAAGGATACAAGGTCAATCGAAAGGGGGAGAAGGATGATACTCCATATCATTGCCCGGAACAGTACCGAAGACTCGTGGGTAAGCTCATATACTTAACATATACTCGGCCTGATCTTTCTTTTGCTGTGAATCAGGTGGCTCAACACATGCAAGTACCTACGGTATACCATTGGAGCCTGGTGGAAAGGATTCTGAGATATATCAAAGGGAGTCCTGGCAAAGGCATTTGGATGGGAAGAAATTCAAGCACGGAAATAGTGGGATACTGTGATGCAGATTACAATGGAGATCGCAACACAAGGCAGTCTACAACCGGCTTTTGCACCTTCATTGGTGGAAATCTTGTGACTTGGAAGACAAAGAAGCAGAAGGTGGTGTCTTGTTCCAGTGCTGAAGCAGAGTATAGGGCGATGAAGAAGCTCACAAACGAGCTAACTTGGCTAAAGGCTCTACTTAAGGACTTCGGGATAGAGCAGAAGACGCCAATCACCTTCCATTGCGACAACCAAGCTGCCATCCATATAGCCACTAATCCAGTGTTTCACGAGAGGACCAAGCACATAGAGACGGATTGCCACAAGACAAGAGAGAAGATCGAAGATGGTACAATTCTCCCTTGTTTTACTAAGAGTTCGGACCAATTGGCCGACATTTTTACCAAGGCAGCAAGTAACCAAGTTTGCCAATTTATCCATGGTAAGCTTGGTCTTGTAGACCTAACACATCCTTGAGAGAGACTCTCCAACTTGTAGGGATAATACTCTTTTTCCCTAAGCTTGGTTTTGTCCCACGTGGTTTTCCAAGCTTAGGTTTTTAATGAGGTTATCCTTGCAAGTGCCAAGTTTATACACAATCAGTATTGTAGTATAAACTTGAGGGGGAGTGTTAATCAAGAAGGTATTTACTAGTAACTAATTAATAGTTACATAGTAAAATACAGTTACTTGAGTAATAAGGAAGTTAGTTTGTATTAGAAAGAAGAGGGAAAAAGAGGATAAAAGGCTAAAGGGATAAGGTGGCAGTACACTTTGTCTTATAGCACTGTACCTTCACCCTTATCCTCTTGTTACCGTTATGAGCTGTAAAGGGGTGAGTCATACACGGTTTGTATAAGGCTGAATGAGGACGCAATAGTGGCTTTGTGTGTAACCCTTTCAGACCTAGAGTGTGTTCTATATAAACTGTGTATCCCCCTTCATTGTAGATAACTTTTCTTCATCTAATACATTTTCACATTTTCCTATCATGAGAGTCGAATCCTTATCCTACAATCTTCTATAATTTACATACTGAACCTTTCTTTGGTTATGACAACAAACTCTCTAGTTATGTTGCTTGTAATACTCAGATTGTGTATCATACTAATGCATTTTTTATTATGTTGAAGTGAGTTCATTTGGTTGGTTAATGAAGAACCAATCACAAGTTGATTGTGTTTCTTCTTATGTGAGACAAACCCTCACAAATTCCAACATGGTATCAGAGCAAGGTTATTCTCTTGGGCTGGACTCACTTCTTCTTTCTTCTTTCTTCATTCCAAGGATTCCTCTCTCTCACATTCTTGTTAAGCTTTTGTGACAGACCTGTGAAGTCTCTTGTCCAAAGCGTGAGGAGAGTGTGATAGGATGAATTTTAGTTTTCAAGTGCCTTTAATGGCTTTGTTTCAATCCATAAATTCTCCTCTCTATCCCCTCTTTTCTTATTTGAAGCTTTAGATGAAAGATTGAATCTGTTCATACTAACTTGAGGGAGGGAGAAAGATTGAAACTTTCATTTGAAAATGTTTTACAAAAGCTTTGTCTTTGGTTTTATTTTTCAAACTCTTTCTTCCCTCTACCCATCTCTTCTCTTGATAAGCTTGGATAAAAGACTTTATGTCTGTATATGCCTATGCTTAAGGGAGGGAGAGAGGATGAAAGTTGATTTTTGAATTTGAAAAACTCCTTGAAAAATTACTTTGGGAATTATTTACCCTTTGTTCAAAGGATTTGAATTTTGAAAAATGTTTTAAAATGGTCCAAAATAATTTTAAATTGTTTTGAGAATTTTGCTTGATGGTTACAAGCTTGAAAGTTATTTTGGAAATTATTTCCTTGATAAACCCTTTGGGAAGATTTTTGGAAAATATTTTTAAAATTCCGAAAAGTATTTTTAAAAATATTTTAAAATGTTCTTGATGAACCTTTGGCTTTGTAAAATTTTTTATTATTTAAAAAAAAAAACAAAAAAAAATAAAAAAATAAGCTATTTTAAATGTTTTAAAATTCTTCGAAAAATTGTTTTAAAATTGTTTTGCAATTTTTCCTTGAAATGAAAAGTTTTTGAAAAACTCTTTTGAAAGGTTCAAAATTATGGAAAATATTTTTGAAAATGTTTTGGCCTTGAATGGCTTTGTTTTGCTGATGGACAAATGGTTTTGTTCCATTAGCACAGCTCTTTAACACTCAGAAATCACTTGAATGTGAATTACTCTAATGTGTTTGTTGTTGAGATTGTAGGAAATCTCTTGAAGAGAGTTTGTCCTTGCACCTCTTTGATGAAAGACTGGTGGGAAGTTAAAAGCCTCACCAGCATTGTTGCTCAGCCATGAAGCTTGAAGGGCATGGACTGAATGTTGCTTCTCCATCATACTCATTCTCCACCATACTCTCTCTACACTTCCGCTTACACTCTATCATACTCTTATATTCTCTCATACTTATAGTTACTTATACTCTTATTCTCTGGTTACTTTATACTCTTCATCTCTCACTATTGTTTGCTTTGAATCTGTCTATACTCTACAGGTTCTAAGTGTAATAATGGGGTTTGGTGCTTTTGGCTTGATTGTCTCATGAAGGCAAGGCAAGTGTTTTGGTGTTTGGTGCATCCTTGACTAGGGGAGTTAGAACCAATGGCCACCTAGAATGTCTGCTGGACTGGTGGAAAGTGATGAATCAGCTCGGAGTTAGAACCAATGGCCACCTAGAATGTCTGCTGGACTGGTGGAAAGTGATGAATCAGCTCGGAGTTAGAACCAATGGCCAAATAGAAAGTCTGCTGGACTGGTGGAAAGTGATGAATCAGCTTGCTAGCAAGATGTTTTCCCATAGATGGAGATCAAACCAAATTCATTCAGTCCATTCAAAGGACCATTCAAAGACCACTCTTCTTCTATTGAAAGGCTGTTCTCTAAACCCTATCTCCTATTTCAATTAGTGCTAATTTCATGACTTACTTCATTCATTTAGCAGTCAAATTACTCTTCATAATTTATGCATAATTCTGTTTGACTGAATTGCATAAGTTAGTATGAGAATATTAATTGGATGTCTTTTTTGAAATTGTTTGAGTTAATGCATAATTCAGATTGACATTAATTTCGATTTTTCTGCTTAAAATGTTCAGTTCTCTGTATGAATTACTAATTGTGCATCTTAGTCTCTCTTAGGCTTTGATATTCCTCATTTGGTTATTTGATATTCCTTATGGCAATACTTAATCTCTTCTTCTTTATTCTCTTGTTTAAGGGAAAAGAAGACCATAAGAGCCTCAAAGAGACTAATGAGAGCCTCAAATGCTGAAGAGTCTCAAAGGAGATGGCAAAGAAGGGATTCAAATGAAAGAGAAGTCAAGTCATGAAGAGCTAAGAAGTGAGAAGACTTGGAAAGGAGCCAATTTTCAAAATGGTTTAAACCAAGGTCATAGCTATTCTAATGCACCGTGGAGGCTATACTCTTTTTGTCCTCATCATGGTTTTATCCCAAAGAGGTTTTACATGATGAGGTTTTTAATGAGGTAGTCCTTTGCGTGGGCAAGCTTGGCCTTTGGTCCCAATGGCTCCCGACGCCCAAGCTTGAGGGAGGGTATTAGAGTGAGGAGATGAGAAGGCCACACATGAAGTGAAGGCCAAGCATCTCCACATCAAATAAGAAGAAGAAGAGAAGTGTCAAAGCGTGACTTAGCCAAGAATGAAGCTCATCACATGTAAAAGACATTAAGAAGGTGATCAACCATGTGTATATGAAGCAATGGAGGCTTAGGAGTCATGAAGTGTGTTGCAAGCCCAACTTATTGGGTTGTCCATACAATCTCTTAGTGGGCTGTCCGTACAAGCCCACATAAACTCCTCCAATCAAGCCCAAACTGTAAGGAGGAGTGTGTGCACGCCTAAGAGAAGTTGTCAAGTGTTCTAGAAGCTCCTCACTTGCCTCCATAACCGTTTGAATTCAAAGAAGTGGAGGGAAGCAAGAGTCACATGTGTGACTTAAGAAAAGAGCTGTTATGTGCTGTCACTTTCAATCTTTGTCTTTGTGCACAAGTTGAATTTATGTGTAATGCCTATATAAGGGCGCCCTCTCTCATTGTAAAACACACAGAATTTATAATAAAAGAGACAAGTTCTTGTTAAATTTGTATACATCTCTCTCCTTTACTTATGCTTAATTAAATTAAAGCAATGTAGAGAGTGAGTTATATGCAGTTTAGGTCTGCCTTAATGGCAGACCATTACTTGTCTAATTATACTTCAAACCACCTAAACTCTCTCTTTTGTTCAGTTAGACACTAAGTTAGTGAGCTAATCCTTCTTTAATGAGAACACAAACTCTAAGTGTTGTTGTTACTCAAATATGGATTCATGTCTCATGCTAGTGCAACTCTTCTTTACTTAGTTAGTCATTAGATTACTGAACCTTTCTTTGGTTATGACAACAAACTCTCTAGTTATGTTGCTTGTAATATTCAGATTGTGTATCATACTAATGCATTTTTTATTATGTTGAAGTGAGTTCATTTGGTTGGTTAATGAAGAACCAATCACAAGTTGATTGTGTTTCTTCTTATGTGAGACAAACCCTCACAAATTCCAACATAAGGTAAGTAAAACTAGCCTCTATGTTACTCCTAGTAATGTTTTAAAGGCTTTAGAATCCAAAACGCAGGTGCTACTAATGATCTTTAGAGAAGGGTTGTTTTCAGGTCAAGAGGAGACTGTTTTACCCGCCGAGATGAATGAGCTTTTGGAGAAGTTCAAAGATGTCTTCCCTGAGGAGATACCAGCTGGTTTACCACCCATCCGAGGCATTGAGCACCAGATAGACCTTATACCCGGAGCACCTTTACCCAACCGGCCAGCTTATAGAGCTAACCCGGAGGAAGCAAAGGAGCTAGAAGCACAAGTTCAGGAGCTTATGTCCAAAGGATACATCCGGGAAAGCTTAAGTCCTTGCGCTGTACCGGTCTTGTTAGTGCCAAAGAAGGACGGATCATGGAGGATGTGTGTAGACTGCCGAGCCATAAACAACATCACCATCAAGTATAGGCACCCCATTCCCCGGTTAGATGACATGCTGGATGAGTTGAGTGGAGCTACCATATTTTCAAAGGTTGATCTCAAGAGTGGCTACCACCAAGTCAGAATGAAGGAGGGAGACGAATGGAAGACAGCATTCAAGACCAAGAGAGGGTTATATGAGTGGCTGGTCATGCCTTTCGGTCTCACCAATGCACCAAGCACCTTTATGAGGCTCATGAACCACGTACTGCGGGCATACATCTGTAAGTCAGTAGTTGTGTATTTTGATGACATTCTGATCTATAGCTCTAGCTTAGATGATCATCTTAAACACATTGAGCAGGTGCTAGAAACCTTAAGGTTAGAGGGCTTATATACAAACCTAAAGAAATGTACTTTTTGCACTGATCAGTTAGTGTTTTTAGGCTTTGTAGTAAGTTCACAGGGGCTAAAGGTGGATGAAGAGAAGATCAAGGCGATTCAGGAGTGGCCAACCCCTTCCACCATTGGTCATGTCCGGAGCTTCCACGGTCTAGCCAGCTTCTATAGGCGATTCGTGAAGGATTTCAGTACCATAGCCGCCCCCTTAACCTCGGTGATCAAGAAAAATGTAGCATTCTCATGGGGAGAGGCACAGGAGCTAGCATTTCAAAGGCTTAAGGATAGCCTTACACAGGCGCCTGTTTTGGCATTACCTAACTTTAACCAAATGTTTGAAGTTGAATGTGATGCATCAGGGACAGGAATCGGAGCTGTTCTTACTCAAGGAGGGAGACCCGTGGCTTTCTTCAGTGAAAAGCTCAATGGAGCAACTCTTAACTACCCTACCTATGACAAAGAACTATATGCTCTAGTAAGATCTCTTGAAACTTGGCAGCATTACCTTTTATCTAAAGAGTTTGTTATTCATACAGATCATGAGACTCTCAAGTACTTGAGAGGCCAAACTACTTTGAAGAAGAGGCATGCTAGATGGCTTGAGTTCATAGAGACATTTCCCTATGTAATCAAATACAAGAAGGGAAAGGAGAATGTTGTAGCGGATGCTTTATCAAGGAGACACGCCCTCATCTCAACAATGGAGGCTAAGATCATGGGGTTTGAGCATCTCAAGCAACTATACGGAGAGGACCCTGACTTCAAGGAGCTTTATAGCCAATGTAGCCGAGGAGTGTTTGGTTCTTTTTACAGGCATGATGACTTTCTATTCAAGGACCGCCGGCTATGCTTACCTCAAAGCTCGGTTAGGGAACTCATCATAAGGGAGGCACACGGTGGAGGCCTCATGGGGCATTTTGGGATGGACAAGACACTTAGCATCGTCAAGGAGCACTTCTTTTGGCCTCACCTTAGACGTGACGTTGAGAGGTTCTGCTCCAAGTGCATCACTTGCTTGAAAGCAAAATCCAGGTTGCATCCCCACGGCTTATACATTCCTTTACCTATACCTGACCTACCATGGGTAGACATTTCTATGGATTTTGTTTTAGGCTTACCAAAGATCAGAAACAAGGATTCAATCTTTGTAGTGGTGGACCGTTTCTCTAAAATGGCGCATTTCATCCCATGTGCCAAGACTAATGATGCTACTCAGATTGCTGATTTGTTCTTTAAGGAGGTGGTGAGGATTCATGGACTTCCAAGAACCATTGTTTCTGACCGAGACACCAAGTTCTTGAGCCACTTTTGGAGAACCGTGTGGAGGAAGCTGGGAACTAAGCTCTCTCTTCTCAACAACTTGTCACCCCCAAACCGATGGACAGACTGAAGCAGTCAACCGTACACTCTCCACCCTCTTAAGGGCTACGGTTGGTAAAAAATTTAAATAATTGGCTAGACTGTTTACCTTTCATTGAGTTTGCTTATAATAGAGTCCCCCACTCGGCTACTAAGCTTTCACCCTTTGAGATTGTCTATGGTTTTAGACCCATTGCTCCTTTAGATCTTACTCCTTTACCACCGGTGCAACAAGTGAGTCAAGATGGAGTTAGTAAGGCCGAGCTGATGAAGACTATGTTCAAGAAGGTCAAGGAGAACATAGAGAAGAGGAATGAGCACTACAAGAAGAATGCTGATAAGGGTCGCCGAGAAGTCACCTTTGAACCAGGCGATTGGGTGTGGCTGCACATGAGAACCGAGAGGTTTCCAGTTCAGAGGAAGTCTAAGCTGTTACCGAGAGGAGATGGCCCATTCAAAGTCCTCAAGAAGATCAATGACAATGCATATCAGATTGAACTTCCAGGTGAGTTTAACATTTCTAATACTTTCAATGTATCTGACTTGCTGCTGTTTGATGTAGGTGAATCAGTTCTGAGGACAGAACCTTTCCAAGGGGGAGAGGATGATACAAACTTAGGAGCTGAAGCTGACATCCCTACCATGAGACAAGCTCCAAGAACAAGATCAGGAACTAAAGACTTAGCTGATGGCTTCAACCAAGCAGTAGAGACGCTGATCACTTCCCAACACTTAGAGGATATCACTACTCAACTAAGTCAACTAAGCATCGCCAAGGAAGCAGCAATGGCAAGGGCTTATCTAGGCGAGGAGGGCATTGAGCAAGAAGACCTTCCCAACGAGCAAGCAGGCGGTTTAGACATCACCAACGACCCTCTCATCAAAAGCATAGGTTATACACGTGACTGTTAATCAAGAAGGTATTTACTATTAACTAATTAATAGTTACATAGTAAATATAGTTACTTGAGTAATAAGGAAGTTTGTATTAGAAAGAAGAGGGAAAGGAGGATAAGAAAAGCTAAAGGATAAGGTGACCGTACGGTGATGAGTCACTTGTCCTATAGCGGCTGTACCTCCTTATCTTATCTCTTTGTTACCGTTATGAGCTGTAAAGGAGAGTGAGTCACACATGGTTTTAAAAGGTAGAATGAGGACGCAATTCAGGCTATGTGCGTAACCCTTTCTAACCTAGGGATTGTCCTATATATACCAAGTGTTTCTCTTCTTATGTAATCAACTTTTATCATCTAATACATTTTTCCCTTTATTCCTAAACATGAGAGTCGAGTCTTTATCTTATAATCTTCTATAATTTACATGGTATCAGAGCGGTTTTGTGATTCTTGAGTCTTAAATCTTGGTTTTCTTGTTCGATTCTTTTGTTTGAGAGAAGTTCTTGTGAGTTAATCCGTGGCAAAAGCTATCCTGGGTTGAAGCTGGTTCTTGTGGGTTAAGCTGAAGCATCAAACCGAGCTAAGAAGGTGAAGCAAGTCAGATCTGAAAAAAGTAAAGGTTTGAGCTTTATCTCTCTCTGGTTGAAAGGTTAGTCTAGAGGAATCAGTTTAAGGCAAAGGTTGTGGATAGATTAGTGTTGCGGTTTGGCTTGTGGTTTGAGTGAGGAAGGTTCAAAAGTTGAAACTTTGGTCTTGGAAAGTGTTAGTTTTTTTGGTGTTCAATCGGCGAAATACTTAAGCTTTGGTGATGGCTGCTCTTCAACAAGCTCCCATGCCTGTTACGGTGTATGATGGCAAGATGAATGACACCTTCAAAGACTTGAGATTTGCGGTAACTCTGAATGGGAACAACTTTCTGTTGTGGAAGCGAACAACTCTGAATGTGTTGGGAGGAAGGAAGCTCACAAAACACATTGAGTTCACCTATGAAGAGCTAAAGGCAACTGATAGAGGTCTGGATGAGGATACTTGGAAGCAATATGATCTGAATGTGCTGACTGCTCTACACTGCTCACTAGAGGCGTCAATCCTAGAGGGCTATTCGTACTGTGAGACTGCTAAGGAGCTGTGGGATACTCTTACAAGTGTCTTCGGCAATGAGTCTAACTTGACTCGGGTCTATGGTATCAAGAAAGCTCTCGGTAATCTGAGCCAAGAAGAGAGTGACTTCAACACCCATTTCGGAAGGTATAGATCGTTGGTTGCTGAGTTAGATATGTTGAGACCCTTTACCACCGATGCTAAGACACTCAAGGAAAGAAGAGAGCAAGATCGTGTGTTTGGGTTGCTACTGTCTCTGAATCAAGGCTATACTGATGTAATCCAACACATCTTGAGAGAAGACAAGATCCCTACCCTAGAGCAAGTTTGTGCTAAGATACAAAAGGAGTATGGCAATCAGGAGCTGTTTGGCAACAAGAATGCAAGTCTACCCACGGCTAACAAGGTGGGAGTGGCGAAACATGGAGACAAGAAGACATGGGTTTGTGAGCATTGTGAGAAAAAGGGTCATCTCAAAGACAAATGCTGGATCCTACACCCTCATTTGAAGCCAGACAAGTTCAAGAAAGACAAGATGAAGGCGAATGTGGCAGAAGCAAGTGAAGGCTCCGAGAATGCTGAAAGAGCTATAGTGCAGTTCGGTCATCATGAGAAGGCGTTACAAGCTATACAAGACAAGAGCTCAGCTTCTACCTCTCAGGAGACCATTGTGATGAACAAAGCTGATCTAGAGAGCCTCCTTCAATCCATTGCATCTAAGTTACATCCAGGCGGTATATCTCTCTTATCTTCTAATTCTAGTGATTTAAACTCATTAGTATTAGACTCAGGAGCTTCTCACCATATGATTAGTAATCCTAAGTTGTTAGAGAACATTAAACCGGCTTTAGGGAATGTTAAGGTTGCAAATGGCCATAATGTGCCAATAGAAGGTATAGGTTATATTAATGTGTTCAACAAGAAGCTAAGTGCCTTTTATATGCCTAAGTTCACCTCTAATCTCCTTTCTGTAAAGAAAACTACTAAGGACTTAAACTGTTTAGCTATTTTCAGTCCTAATGATGTTAAGTTGCAGGATATTGAGAGTGGAAAAGTGTTTGGGCAAGGAAGCACCAAGGATGACTTATATGTGTTCCAAGACATCTCTTTAAATTCTGTTTCTAAGAATAAAGTTTCTTCTATCTTTGCAAACTCTGTTAAGACATCTGTTGTATTGTGGCATGAAAGACTTGGTCACCCTCATTCTAGAGCTTTAAGTTTATTAATGCCTGGTTTTTCTTATGATTGTGCAAATTGTGAAGCATGCATATTAGGAAAACATTGCAAAGCTGTTTTTCCTAAGTCTAGTGCGATTTATGAAAAATGTTTTGATCTTGTGCATTCTGATGTTTGGTCTTCACCTTGTGCATCTAGAGATAACCATAAGTATTTTGTCACATTTATAGATGAGAAATCTAAGTATACTTGGGTAACCTTGATGCCATCTAAGGATAGAGTTTATGATGCATTTATAAACTTTCAAAACTATGTGACTAACTACTTTGATGCAAAGATTAAGATTCTAAGAACAGATAATGGAGGTGAATATACAAGCAAGAAGCTCAAAGAACACTTAGAGAAATGTGGAATTCTTCATCAAACCAGCTGCCCATATAACCCCCAACAAAACGGTGTTGCTGAGAGAAAGAATAGGCATCTAATGGAGGTGGCAAGAGCTATGCTATTTCAAAAACACATGCCTAAGCGGTTTTGGGGCGATGCAGTAATGACAGCTTGCTATCTCATCAACCGAACACCAACTCGTATCCTTGATGATAAATCGCCTTTCCAAATCCTAAATAACTCAAATCCTAGTATTGATCATTTAAGGGTGTTTGGTAGTCTGTGTTTTGTGTTTGTTCCAGGTGACTTAAGGAACAAGCTGGAGCCTAAGAGTAACAAGTGCGTATTCATTGGATACTCAACAACTCAGAGAGGTTACAAGTGCTTTGATCCAGTCACCAACCGGTATTATGTGTCAAGGGATGTCAAGTTTATGGAAGACAAGGCCTACTTTGGGGAAAAGAGTTGGGAGAGTGTGAAAGACCTACCTAACTCAACCGCTGATAGAGCTTCAAGCCTCCGACGAATTCTGGAACACTTAGGGAATGCAAGCTCTCCTCAGGCAGAGAAGGAAGCTCCACCATCTCCAAATGAGGATGTGAATGAAGTTAGAGAGGATGAGAACGATGCATTTCAGGATCCGTTAGATGATCAATAAGAAAGTGATAGAGGAGAGAAGTCTAGTGAAGAAGTGGCAGAGGCGGGACAGTCTAGTGAAGGAGAGATTATTGAATCTTCAAGCGATGACAATGCCTATGAAGCTCCACAAGCTACATCAGATCCAGTCTACACTCGGGAGAATCCAAGGAAGAGTACAAGAGAGAAGAAATCACCTTCAAACTGGAAGAATACGAGAGTTTACTACAACTGCCAAGCTGTCGCTCATCCAATTCAAGCTACCTGTTCGATTGACCTTCTTCCGGAAGAACATCAAGCCTTTATCAGCAAGCTGGATGTAGAACTTATTCCACAAAGCTATGAGGAAGCCAAGGAAAGAAAGGAATGGACTAATGCTGTTGATGATGAGGTTCAAGCTATGGTCAGGAATCAAACGTGGGTTGAAGAAGAACTACCAAAAGGAAAGAAGTGTGTTAGCTCAAAGTGGGTATTCACCATTAAGTACAAGAGTGATGGTGAAATCGAGAGATATAAGGCAAGACTGGTTGCAAGAGGGTTTACACAAACTTATGGGGATGACTATAGGGAAACATTTGCTCCAGTAGCTAAGCAACACACAGTGAAAGTGGTTCTCTCTTTAGCAGTTAATTTGGATTGGGAGTTGTGGCAAATGGATGTCAAGAATGCTTTCCTTCAGGGGGAGTTAGAAGAAGAAGTCTACATGTCACCTCCTCCGGGTTTAGAAGACATAGTGGCTCCGGGAAAGGTCTTAAGGCTTCGGAAAGCAATCTATGGGCTTAAACAATCTCCAAGAGCTTGGTATCACAAGTTAAGCTCTACACTACTGGCTAATGGCTTCAAGAGGTCACATTCTGATCACACTCTATTTACTAAGCAAGATATTCATGGCATAGTAGTAGTGTTGGTCTATGTGGATGATTTGATTATTTCAGGGAGTAACAAAGAGGGTATTCAAGCCATTAAGTCCTCTTTACACTCAGCCTTTGATATTAAAGATTTGGGTGTTTTGAAGTATTTCTTAGGGATTGAAGTGTGTAGATCCAAGGAGGGACTATTTCTCTCACAAAGGAAATATGCACTTGATCTTCTAAAGCTTACAGGAAAACTTGGAGCTAAACCGGTGGACACACCACTAGAGCAAGGATACAAGGTCAATCGAAAGGGGGAGAAGGATGATACTCCATATCATTGCCCGGAACAGTACCGAAGACTCGTTGGTAAGCTCATATACTTAACATATACTCGGCCTGATCTTTCTTTTGCTGTGAATCAGGTGGCTCAACACATGCAAGTACCTACGGTATACCATTGGAGCCTGGTGGAAAGGATTCTGAGATATATCAAAGGGAGTCCTGGCAAAGGCATTTGGATGGGAAGAAACTCTAGCACGGAAATTGTGGGATACTGTGATGCAGATTACAATGGAGATCGCAACACAAGGCAGTCTACAACCGGCTTTTGCACCTTCATTGGTGGAAATCTTGTGACTTGGAAGACAAAGAAGCAGAAGGTGGTGTCTTGTTCGAGTGCTGAAGCAGAGTATAGGGCGATGAAGAAGCTCACAAATGAGCTAACATGGCTGAAGGCTCTACTTAAGGACTTCGGGATAGAGCAGAAGACGCCAATCACCTTCCATTGCGACAACCAAGCTGCCATCCATATAGCCACTAATCCAGTATTCCACGAGAGAACCAAGCACATAGAGACTGATTGCCACAAGACAAGAGAGAAGATCGAAGACGGTACAATTCTCCCTTGTTTTACTAAGAGTTCGGACCAATTGGCCGACATCTTTACCAAGGCAGCAAGTAACCAAGTTTGCCAATTTATCCATGGTAAGCTTGGTCTTGTAGACCTAACACATCCTTGAGAGAGACTCTCCAACTTGTAGGGATAATACTCTTTTTCCCTAAGCTTGGTTTTGTCCCACGTGGTTTTCCAAGCTTAGGTTTTTAATGAGGTTATTCTTGCAAGTGCCAAGTTTATACACAATCAGTATTGTAGTATAAACTTGAGGGGGAGTGTTAATCAAGAAGGTATTTACTATTAACTAATTAATAGTTACATAGTAAATATAGTTACTTGAGTAATAAGGAAGTTTGTATTAGAAAGAAGAGGGAAAGGAGGATAAGAAAAGCTAAAGGATAAGGTGACCGTACGGTGATGAGTCACTTGTCCTATACCTTATCTTATCTCTTTGTTACCGTTATGAGCTGTAAAGGAGAGTGAGTCACACATGGTTTTAAAAGGTAGAATGAGGACGCAATTCAGGCTATGTGCGTAACCCTTTCTAACCTAGGGATTGTCCTATATATACCAAGTGTTTCTCTTCTTATGTAATCAACTTTTATCATCTAATACATTTTTCCCTTTATTCCTAAACATGAGAGTCGAGTCTTTATCTTATAATCTTCTATAATTTACAGTGACTGGCCATTGATTCATGCCAACAAAGGAGTTTCCTTATTCACCATCACGTCAGCTAAGTAAACCGCCTCATTTGGAGCTAAACCAAGGTATGATCCGAATCCTTAATTTCAATATGGTTTAGTTCTACTAATCAATCTTTTCTGTTTTGTTTTCTTGGTTTAGTTTTTATCTCATTTAAACTTTAGTATAAGGCATGTTGGCCACCTTTTATTTACATTTTTGTTTTAAGGCATTGTTAGCCAAGTAGTTTAACCTAAGGGTTTTGTAATCTGTTTCAAGTCCCTTAGAAGGGCAAAGCTGTTTGGACTGTTTATAAAGTCCCCTCACAGCCGTGTATTCTTTCACCATATCAATAAAGATCGAACTTCTTGGCTAAGTACCAAACTCTTGTTCTCTAAAGCTTTGTGTGATTCATTGCTTGAGAGTTCTTTGTCTTATCAAGGCTTAGATCCATAAAGCCTTGTGGCGACTTTTGTTCCATCCTTCTATTCATCTCATCCTTTAGTTCTTACAAATAAAGTGGCACAACTCTTTGTTTGAGCTCCATCTCGATCCCCTTCCTTCCATAGTCCATCCACTGATTGCAAGCCGAAAGAGTTGAACAACCTGCGGCCCAATCCCATCATCCCTACACGGTTATCTGTTGGTAGGCGTGTGTCATATCCGATTCCCTAGAAGAGATCCCAAATGAAGATCTGAAACTGGTCTACTGGCCGAAAATAGGGGAAACGGATTTCTCATTAATCACACAAAGAAAATGGAGTAAATAGGCTTCAAATAGTCATCTGGGACTCATATTACTACAATGAGAAGCCTATATTGCTTGTATCTCATTCCCTAGAAGAGATCCCAAATGAAGATCCGAAACTGGTCTACTGGCCGAAAATAGGGAAAACGGATTTCTCATGAATCACACAAAGAAAATGAAGTAAATAAGCTTTAAATAGTCATCTGGGACTCATAATACTACATTTATAAGCCTCTATTACTTATATCTCATTCCCTAGAAGAGATCCCAAATGAAGATCCGAAACTGGTCTACTGGCCGAAAATAGGGAAAACAGATTTCTCCTGAATCACACAAAGAAAATGAAGTAATAGGCTTGAAATAGTCATCTGGGACTCATAATACTACATTTATAAGCCTCTATTACTTATATATCATTCCCTAGAAGAGATCCCAAATGAAGATCCGAAACTGGTCTACTAGCCGAAAATGGGGAAAACGGACTTCTGATGAATCACACAAAGAAAATAGAGTAAATAGGATTGAAATAGTCATCTGGGACTCATATTACTACATGACAAGATCTCCCTTGGAACTACTCTGAAGATAGGCTGATGAAGATCAAATGATGATTGCGAAATGGTGATGCTGATCGTGTGAAAGGGGAAGTGATAGTGTAGAGTGAGTTTGGAATGGTATTAGGGGTTTAATGGAACGATTTAAGTGATAAGATGGGAGTAAAAGATAGTAGAGTTTCAAGGACACTTGGTGAATAGAAACTCGGATCAACAAGAACACATTCAAGAGATCAAAGGGTGAGAGAAGAAATGCAGCAATGGCTGTTTGTTTAACACTTAGTTCTTCGCTGATTTACAAATGGGGGCGTAATACAAGTCTTATACTACCCTAAAAACCAAACAGCATGGCGTCTAAGAAAGAAAACAACAAAACGTCCAAAGTAAAGAATAAAACAACAAGGCGTCCCATTCCTTAGAATCCTAATTGGTGCGCCTGAAAATACTAAGTATAAGACCAAAGTAGCTCATACATTTATTACCCATTGGCAATGACTCCTAAGTAACTTGACGTAGTGATTCATCTGCCTCATTAAAAACCATGTTGAGAAAACCCAATGGGACAAAACTCATCATGGGAAAAAGAGTACAGACTCCTCACCTAAGTTACTTAGTTATCATTACCGGGTGGAGTCTTCTGGTTGAAGATGTTGAAAACTTGAATAGCTGGTAGGTTGCATAATCCTTCTGCCATAAGTGCATGAACTTCCTTAGCCAGCTCCTTAGCTCTGGAACGAGTGATCCTCCCTACAATCTCCGGTTCCTCCTTTGGTTCTGCAACTACCGTGCTATCCCCTATCATATCATCCTCTCCCTCTTGAAAGGGATTTGTCCTCAAATCTGTATCTGCAACATAAGGAAGCAAGTCAGAGACATTGAATGATGGAGATATATTATACTTACCTTGAAGATCAATCTGGTAGGCATTGTTGTTGATCCTCTTGATGACTTCGAATGGTCCATCCATCCTTGGCATAAGCTTGCTCTTCCTCTCTTCTGGAAATCGGTCTTTCCTCAAATGAATCCACACCAAGTCTCCTTCCTCAAAGATTAACTCCTTTCGGCCCTTGTTTGCATGCTTCTCATACTGCTTAGTCTTCTTCTCTATATTCTCCTTAGCCTTGGCGTGTATCTTCCTCACCTGTTCTGCCTTTTCTTTTCCATCTAAACTACATTTCACACTTAGAGGCAAAGGGATCAAGTCTAGAGGTGATTGTGGATTAAAGCCATAGACAATTTCAAAAGGAGAAAAGAGGGTTGCAGAATGCTTAGCGTGATTGTAAGCAAACTCCACGTGTGGTAGACACTCCTCCCATGACTGGATGTTACTCTTGACCAGCGTTCTAAGAAGTGTTGACAATGTTCTGTTCACCACCTCGGTTTGTCCATCAGTTTGAGGGTGACAAGTAGTGGAGAATTGAAGCTTGGTTCCTAGTTTAGCCCATAATGTTCTCCAGAAATGCCCTAGAAACTTGGTATCCCTGTCTGAAACTATCACTTGAGGCATGCCATGTAGACGAACTACTTCCCTGAAAAACAAGTTAGCTACACAGACAGCATCATCTGTCTTATGACTAGCAATGAAGTGTGCCATCTTGCTGAACCTGTCAACAACTACAAAAATCGAATCTCTACCATTTCTGGTTCGAGGTAAGCCAAGCACAAAGTCCATAGAAATATGAGTCCAAGGTTGAGAAGGTATAGGAAGAGGAGTATACAAACCGTGAGGTTGCACCTTACTCTTTGCCATCTTACAAACTGCACACCTAGAACAAATCCTCTCAACGTCTGTCTTCATATATGGCCAATAAAAGTGATCTTGCAGTCCAAGTAGAGTCTTAGCGACTCCAAAGTGTCCAGCTAATCCACCTCCATGAGCTTCTCTGACCAATAACTCTCTGACAGATCCTCTTGGTATGCACAGGCGATTGTTATAAAACAGATATCCATCCTGTCTATGATATTTTTCAAAAGCAAACTTATAGCACTTGCCATAGCTCTCAGCAAAATCAATGTCAGTTTCATAAAGATCTACTATATGTTCGAATCCATTAAGCTTAGAAGTTAAAGTAGAGACAAGTGTGTACCTCCTTGATAATGCATCTGCAACTACATTATCTTTACCTTTCTTGTACTTAATGATGTATGGGAAAGTCTCTATGAACTCCATCCATCTGGCGTGTCTTTTATTGAGCTTTTGCTGTCCTTTAAGGTGCTTTAGAGACTCATGATCTGTATGAATGACGAATTCCTTGGGCCACAAGTAGTGCTGCCACGTTTGAAGAGCTCGAACTAATGCATAGAGTTCCTTGTCATAGGTTGGATAGTTGGCGGTTGATCCTCCTAGCTTCTCACTGAAGTATGCCACTGGTTTCCTATCCTGCATCAATACAGCACCGATTCCAACTCCTGAAGCATCACATTCAATTTCAAAAGTTTTAAGGAAATCAGGAAGAACTAAAAGAGGGGCATTGATAAGCTTCTCTTTAAGGGCTGTGAAAGCCTGTTCTTGTGCTTCCTCCCATCTAAAACCAACTTCCTTCTTGATGACTTCAGTTAATGGTGCAGCAAGGGTGCTAAAGCTTGGAACAAATCTTCTGTAGAATCCTGCTAATCCATGAAAGCTTCTCATTTCCCCAACACTCTTAGGCGTAGACCATTCTTTGATTGCTTTGATCTTCTCTTCATCAACCCTCACTCCTTCTGCACTAAAAACAAAACCTAGAAAGACAACCTCAGTAGTACAGAATGAACACTTAGAGAAGTTAGCAAAAAGGGATTGAGAACGAAGAACATCAAGAACTTGGCGGATGTGCCCTAGATGTTCCTCCAAACCTTTACTGTATATGAGAATGTCATTGATATGATAGTGGATAGCACGGCAGCTAGTGAACCAGAGAAGGAACCAGAGATAGTAGGGAGGATCACTCGTTCCAGAGCTAAGGAGCTGGCTAAGGAGGTTCATGCACTTATAGCAGAAGGACTGTGCAACTTACCAGCTATTCAAGTTTTCAACATCTTCAACCAGAAGACTCCACCCGGTAATGATGACTAAGTAACTTAGGTGAGGAGTCTGTACTCTTTTTCCCATGATTGAGTTTTGTCCCACTGGGTTTTCTCAACATGGTTTTTAATGAGGCAGATGAATCACTATGTCAAGTTACTTAGGAGTCATTGCCAATGGGTAATAAGTGTATGAGCTACTATGGTTTATACTTAGTAATTTTAGGCGCACCAATTAGGAATTCTAAGGAATGGGACGCCTTGTTGTTTTTCTCTTTATTTTGGACGTCTTGTTGTTTTTCTTTCTTAGACGCCTTGTTGTTTGGTTTAGGGTAGTATAAGTCTTGTATTACGCCTCCAGTTGCAAATCAGCGAAGAACTAAGTGTTAAACAAACAGCCATTGCTGCATTTCTTCTCTCACCCTTTGATCTCTTGAATGTGTTCTTGTTGATCCGAGTTTCTATTCACCAAGTGTCCCTGAAACTCTTCTATGTTTCATTCCCATCTTATCATTTAAATCGTTCCATTTAACCCTAATATCATTCCAATCTCACTCTACACTATCACTTTCACTATCACACGTTCATCTTCAGCCTATCTTCAGAGCAGTTCCAGGGAGATCGTGTCATGTGGTATCAGAGCCGCCTCTGAACCAAAGGCTGAGAAAACCCTAAACCCCTCTTTTTCCTTTTCTTTGTTAAATCGGATTTTCCTAAGAGTATTAGGTTTGCTTTCTTTTGTTGTTTCATAAAAGCTAGTGATTAGTTTCGAATTCCTAATAGCAATAGGTTGTGTGTTCGTTTCTCTATTAGTTTAGGATTGTATCTCTCTCTTTAATCAATCTTAAAAACTTGTTATTTTGGGAACTCTTTACTTTGAGTGTTGTTTTGATTGTCCCAGGTACCATGGAGCTTTCAGCAGAAGCCATGGAAGCTCTGAATCAAGCTATGGCGCAACAAATCAAAGAGGCTAATCAGTCAGTTGCTACTCAGTTGATGCAACAGATAGAACAGCTCAATGACAAGTTTGAGTCACGGTTCAAAGACTTCCTGAAAGAGAACAGTGCTGCAGAAAGTGACTCATCAGAACCGCCCAGCCCTAGTGAAGCAATCCGCCTTGCCAAAGGAAAAGCACACATGGGAGCTTCTTCTAAACATCCCAAAGCCAACACTACAAGAGCACCGGTTGGAAGGAGAGAAACCAGTGAAAACCGGCGCAGGAATGCTGAGGGAGCAGAGAGAGAGAGACACAGAACTACTAGAACATCTCCACACCTCCGAGCTGAGAATGTTGGTGGGCGTAGAGTTTATGTGGAGACAGAACCAGGATCTTCTGAAGGAGAAGAGAGATCAGATAATAGCTTCAATACTGTGAGGAGAGGCAGGAACAGAGGCAACAACCGAGAATATGATCCCTTGAAACAGCAGCTGAATCACCTTAAGCTTCAGTTTCCTTCTTTCCATGGTAATAATGATCCCGAAGTCTACTTAGATTGGGAAAGGAAGATGGAATCGAACTTCTTGGTTCAAGGTACTTATGAGCTCAACAAGGTGAAGATAGCTGTTTCAAAGTTCAATGGCTATGCACTCTTGTGGTGGGAGCAGTTGGGAGTTACTAGAGAGAGGCATCACGAGCTTCCTATTACCACCTGGGGTCAACTGACCACGCAGATGAGGAGGAAGTTTGTTCCTGCACACTATCAGAGAGAGATTCTCAACAAGCTTAGGCGCCTCATACAAGGAACTAAGTCTGTTAGAGATTACTACCAAGAGCTGGAAACCTTGATGATTAGAGCCGATTTGAGAGAAGGAGAAGACATGGTGATGTCTAGGTTCTTGGGAGGACTTAACAGAGAGATTCAAGACAAAGTTGAGCTACAGAACTATGAGGATGTGCAAGAAATGGTGCATAAGGCAGAATTGATTGAAGCACAGATTAAGAGGAGAATCAGCAGACCAAATTTCGCCTCTAATATACCAAAACCGAAAGAGTTCAACAAGTCAATCCCTACTCAGAACACAAAACCGGCTACAACAACAATCAAGGAGGAGATTAAAACCGAGTTTAAACCAAGAGGAACCTCTACTAGCAATGTCAGGTGCTTCAAGTGTCAAGGTATGGGACATTACTCCAGAGACTGTCCTAATAAGAAGATGTTTTTGCTGCAAGAGGGAGGAAACATCGTGCCTCAATACAGTTCAGAGAGTGAATCAGAGGCTAGTACAGAAGGAGAAGAAGAAGCAGCCGCAGTAGGAGAGATGCTAGTAGCATGCAGAGCTTTGAGTGTTCAGGTGCATCCAGATGATAGAGGTCAGAGAGAGAATCTCTTTCACACCAGATGTGTAGTTCAGGACAAGGTCTGCACGTTGATTATAGATGGGGGAAGTTGCACCAATGCCGCCAGTGAAGAGATGGTAAAGAAGCTTAACCTTAAAACCACTTCACATCCTAGACCTTACAAGCTGCAGTGGTTGGACAACAAAGGAGCTATTACCGTTTCTCAACAAGTGCTTGTCAAGCTAGCCATTGGGAAGTATGAAGATGAACTCCTCTGTGATGTGGTTCCTATGAGGTCTAGTCATATGTTATTAGGGAGGCCGTGGCAGTATGATAGGTGTTAGAGTTTGCGGAATGATACTTAGAGAAGTGAGTGAAGAACATAACAGAGAAGAGAGAATGAGTTAAGGATGATTATATTTCCTTAAGTTGATCTTACATATGTTCACAATGTTCTATTTATAGAACCATACAAGCTAAGCTAACGGCCATAAGAGATAGGGACATAAAGGATTAAACAAATGGTGTGGTCCTCACGGTGATAGTGACCTCTCATGAACGTTCCTTAGCTTAAGTAGAACATGTGACCTTATCCTTATTTGCTTCTTCTCTTGTGACCGTTGTGATAGTTGACTAAGGGAGGCGTAGATTCACTTGCCTTGCACTCCACTCTTGTCTCATCACTTGAATGCCACGTTCAAGCATGTGTACGGACACCATTCCTCCTTCTACTTTGATACTCCCCCTCAAGCTTTAACCATAGTGAATGGTTAGAGCTTGGTGCCATGAAGGATCACCTCATTAAAAACCTCAATGTAGAAAACCTCATGGGACAAAACTACATTGAGGGAAAAAGAGTGTGATCTCCACGGCTAGGTGAGCTCAAGCTGAGATGTCAACGAGCCCCATCTTGGAGTGGATGAACTCGTTGATCTTCTGACTTGTTGCCTTGGTGAAGATATCGGCTAGTTGGTCTGAGCTCTTTGTGTAGCATGGCAGGATGACTCCAAGCTGGACTTGCTCCCTAACCTTGTGACAATCAACTTCAATATGCTTGGTTCTTTCATGGAAGACCGAGTTTGATGCAATGTGTATAGCCGCTTGGTTGTCACAGTGCATGGTGATTGGTGTGCTTGTCTCACATCCGAGGTCTTTAAGGAGGTTTCTTAGCCACATTAGCTCGGTTGTTAACCTCCTCATGGCCCGGTACTCAGCTTCAGCACTAGAACATGCAACTACATTTTGCTTCTTGCTCTTCCAAGTAACTAGATTCCCACCAACGAACGTACAATAGCCAGTAGTTGATCTTCTATCTACACGGTCTCCTGCCCAGTCTGCATCGCAATATCCCACAATCTCTGAGCTTTTGTTGCAACCCATCCAAATGCCATGACCGATTGTTCCTTGAACATAGCTGAGAATGCGCTTGACCATGCTCCAGTGATATGAATTTGGGGCTTTCATGTGTTGGCTAACCTGATTCACAGCAAAACACAAGTCAGGTCTAGTTATGGTAAGATAAATTAGCTTACCAACCATCCTGCGGTATTGTGTGATATCTTCAAAGGGCTCATCTTCTAGCTCCCCCTTTCGGTCCACCTTGTAGCTATCTTCAAGAGGAGTTTTAGCTACCTTATCTCCAAGGTTTCCTGCTTCACTCAACATATCCATCATATATTTTCTTTGTGAGAGGAACAAGCCTTCTTTAGATCTACAAACTTCAATACCTAAGAAGTATTTTAGTTCACCTAGATCTTTAATGTCAAAAACATTCTTTAAATAATCTTTAGTAGCAAGAATGTTTACCTTGTCATTCCCAGAGATGATAATATCATCTACATAAATGAGAATGACTACTATACCTTCTTGGCTGGTGAGAGTGAATAAGGTGTGATCGGCTTCTGATCTGCTGAATCCCCTATCAAATAGAACTCTACTCAACCTGTGGTACCATGCTCTCGGCGATTGCTTGAGACCATAAATCGCCTTTCTCAGCCTTAGTACTTTGCCATGGGCAACTTCTTTGTCTACACCAGGTGGTGGTGTCATGTAGACTTCCTCCTCAAGCTCTCCTTGTAGAAATGCATTCTTCACATCCATTTGCCAAAGATCCCATTCCAGGTTCACGGCAAGTGAGATGACTACTCTAACTGTGTGAAGCTTAGCCACTGGTGCAAAGGTGTCTCCATAGTCTTCTCCATAGGTCTGAGTGAATCCTCTTGCTACTAACCGAGCCTTATACCTCTCTATTTCACCATTGCTCTTGTATTTGATAGTGAAGACCCATCTTGAGCTCACTGTCTTCTTTCCTTTAGGCAATGTAGCCTCATCCCAAGTGTGATTCTTCTCCATGGCCCCTCTTTCTTCACTGATCGCATCACGCCATACCTCGTATTCTATTGCTTCGTCATAGGTTTTCGGTATCTGACCTTGCTCCAATGCAACCAGGAAGGCCTGATGCTCCTTTGGAAACTGAGCGAATGAGCAAGCTGCTTGAGTAGGATGGGCTACTGCATTGCCATTGTAGTATACCCTTGTGTTGACCCAATTTGATGGATCCTGCCTTTCCCTAGTGCTTCTCCTTAGTGCCGCTGGAGTAGGAGCTGGTGCTTGTTCTGCTTGTTGTAAGCTTTGCAACCGTGGACTTCTTCTTAGAGGAGCTGGTGCTTGGTGAGTTACTGACCGTGTGGGTGCTACTGTTTGCTCCGGAGGTTGATCATGTGCAT
Organism: Thlaspi arvense; assembly: GCA_911865555.2. NCBI lineage: Eukaryota > Viridiplantae > Streptophyta > Magnoliopsida > Brassicales > Brassicaceae > Thlaspi > Thlaspi arvense. The sequence goes on from OU466860.2 coordinate 23,993,100, forward strand.
TTGCTTGGGTCTCCGAGTCTATGTGCTCCGCTGGTGGGTCATTGTTGTCACCATTGTTGTCACCATTCTCCCCCTCAGGATCAACCGTAGGGGTTCCAGAGCTTGTAGTGATACCGAGATGGTCCAGGAGTAGCCGAAGGTTAGTAGCTCTATCTGATGTAGACTTGGAGATATCTTGTAAGTCTTCCCATGACTGTTTGGCATAGAAGCTTTCTGATTCCAAGAACTTCACATCTCTAGAGATTATAACTCGGCGTGTAGTGGGATTATAGCACTTGTACCCCTTTTGTGTAGTAGAGTAGCCAATAAACATACACCTTGTGCTCTTGGCATCCAGCTTTGTTCGAAGGTCTCCTGGGATTAAGGCAAAACAAACACACCCAAACACTCGTAAGTGATTAAGAGAGGGTTTAGTCGAGTTGAGTACCTCATATGGTGATGAGTCATTGAGGACTTTGGTTGGTATTCGGTTGATCAGGTAGCAGGCTGTAAGTACAGCATCTCCCCAAAACCGCTTTGGTACATTGTTTTGAAACATCATGGATCTGGCCACCTCCATTAAGTGTCTGTTCTTCCTTTCAGCAACACCATTTTGTTGGGGTGTATAAGGACAGCTGGTTTGGTGAATGATGCCTTGTGAGGTAAGATATTCTTTGAATAAGTTGCTTGTGTATTCTCCCCCATTATCTGATCTGAAAATCTTAATCTTGGCATTAAAATGGTTAGTTATGTGAGTTTGAAAGTTCCTAAATGCCTCAAAGACTCTATCTTTTGATGGGAGGAGAGTTAACCAAGTATACTTAGACTTTTCATCTATGAAAGTAACAAAGTACTTGTTTTGATCTCTAGATTCACAAGGGGATGTCCAAACATCAGAATGAACTAAATCAAAACATTTTTCATAAATGGTAGAAGACTTAGGAAAAACAGTTCTACAATGCTTTCCTAAGATACAAGCCTCACAATCATCATTCTTAAACACTACTTCAGGTAATAAAAGACTCAATGCACGAGCATGAGGATGTCCTAATCTAGCATGCCAAATCGCATTATTATCACAAGCTACAACATTATTAGAAGAAGCAAAGGTAGGATCTAAAAGCTTAGTATCTTCAAGAACATAGAGATCATCTTTGGTAGTCCCTTTCCCAAGCGTTTTGCTGGTCTTAATATCCTGAAAACACACTTCATTAGGTCCAAAGATAGCAATACAGTTTAAATCAGTTGTAGCCTTCTTTACTGATAATAAGTTAGATGTAAAAGTAGGCATGTAGAAAGCTTTAGAAGATCTCTCAAATAGCTTAAGTTCTCCTATTCCCTTAATTGGAACCTTTTCCCCATTAGCAATCTCAACATTTCCTATTGTTGGTTTTATGTTGCTAATTAAGCTTAAATCACTAATCATGTGATGAGAAGCTCCTGAATCAACTATTAATGGCTTATTCTTAAGTGTATGTGAAGAACTATAAGAATTACCCATATTTTGAATCACATGAAAAGAGGTACCAAGAGTGTTACCAGACTCCTTAAACGCTTTGATCAGGGCATCCAAGTCTGATTTTGTCACGAATTGAGATGAGTTTGCTGCTCCTTCTCCAGGGGTATTCTTAGAGCTTTCGCCTTTGTGAGCTACCTCTTCTGAAGCAATCCTAGCCTTTCCCTCCTTCCATTTCGGTTTTAGGTGAGGATGGAGACTCCAGCAAACTTCTTTGGTATGCCCCTTTCTCTTGCAATGATCACAAAATGAGTTTCTCTTCTCATCAAACTTGTAGGCTCCTTTGTTGGCTGAGATCAGTTCTCCTTTTCCTCCAAATAGGCCGAGTGATCCTTGCTCCTTTTGGATTTGGGAACAGACTTCTTCAAGCGTTGGTAGCCTTTCTGCTCTGAGAAGGTGTTTGATGAGATCATTGTAGGTTGAGTTGAGAGTCAAGAGCAGCCCAAAGACCTTGTCTTGCTCCCTTCTTTCATTTAAAATTTGTGGGTCCACAGTACTTGGCCTTAGCATTTCCAGCTCCGCCCATAGTGCTCTGAACTTTCCAAAGTGTTTGGTAAACTCCACATCTTCTTGCCTTAGCTCATTGATAGCTTTCTTGACTTCAAAGACACGGCTGAGATTAGAGATGTTGCCGAATACTTGCTTCAGGGTCTCCCATAGCTCTTTGGCGGTTTCACAGTATGAGTAAGCCTCCAAGATTTCAGTGCTAAGGGAGCTTTGTAGGAGAGCAAGGACGGTCTGATCTTCCTTGTACCAATGGGTCTCTTCTGCTGGGACAATGGCGGCTCCGGCGGCTGGTGGTGCTGCTATGGGAGCATCGCTTGATACATGTCTCCAAAGACCTCTTCCACACAAGGCGGTTCTTGTGGTCCTTGACCACAGTAGATAGTTCACTCCTTTGAGTGTAACTGGTAAAGCCAATGGCTTATTGTTCTCCATGGCCATGAAATTTATTCTATGGACCTATGGGTAAAGCTATGGACCGTTGGGTAAACGGTTTTAGAAATGAGGTATAGGTGATTTAGAGGGTAAGCGAATGAGGATATAGGTGATTAGAGGGGTTTAGAGTGATTTTGGAGTTTAGAAGATCGTTTAAGAGATTTCAAAAGAGATAAAGAGAGTAAGGACCGCTGGGTAAAGATTTTGAGAATTTTCTGTAAAATGAGAGAGAGACAGCGAATAGAGAAGAAGCAAAATGAGAGAGAATGAGAATCAGAGTTTGTGATCCAAAGATCTACACAACTCGCTCTGATACCATGTTAGAGTTTGCGGAATGATACTTAGAGAAGTGAGTGAAGAACATAACAGAGAAGAGAGAATGAGTTAAGGATGATTATATTTCCTTAAGTTGATCTTACATATGTTCACAATGTTCTATTTATAGAACCATACAAGCTAAGCTAACGGCCATAAGAGATAGGGACATAAAGGATTAAACAAATGGTGTGGTCCTCACGGTGATAGTGACCTCTCATGAACGTTCCTTAGCTTAAGTAGAACATGTGACCTTATCCTTATTTGCTTCTTCTCTTGTGACCGTTGTGATAGTTGACTAAGGGAGGCGTAGATTCACTTGCCTTGCACTCCACTCTTGTCTCATCACTTGAATGTCACGTTCAAGCATGTGTACGGACACCATTCCTCCTTCTACTTTGATAATAGGAGAGTTCTTCATGATGGCTACACCAACAAGCAGACCTTTGAATTCAAGGGGCGCAAGGTCACCCTTCTACCACTTTCCCCCAGCGAAATCTACCAAGATCAACTACACATGAACCGCAAAGACAAAGAGAAAGTCTCCAACAGTCTATACATCAATCACAGTGAGTTCAACAAGCTCTTTGATCCTGAGATGACCACCTTCATGTTTGTTTACAAAGAAACGCTGGCTAGTACTAAACCGTTAGAGAAGCTTTCCCATGAGGTGATAGAGATCATTGAGGAGTACAAGGATGTATTTCCAGAAGAGATACCCCCAGGCTTACCCCCAACTCGTGGAATTGAGCATCAAATTGATCTAGTGCCAGGGTCAGTACTACCAAATAAACCAGCTTACAGAACCAACCCTGTAGAGACTAAAGAGCTTCAGAAACAAGTAGAGGAGCTGATGAGTAAAGGATATATCAGAGAAAGCCTCAGTCCTTGTGCAGTACCAGTTCTGTTGGTTCCTAAGAAAGATGGAACATGGAGAATGTGTGTAGACTGCAGAGCAATCAACAACATCACAGTGAAGTATAGACATCCTATCCCAAGATTAGATGACATGTTAGATGAGTTATGTGGGTCAACAGTGTTCTCCAAAATCGATTTAAAGAGTGGTTATCATCAGATCAGAATGAAAGAGGGAGATGAGTGGAAAACTGCTTTCAAGACCAAGCAAGGGTTGTATGAGTGGTTAGTCATGCCGTTTGGTCTCACTAATGCTCCCAGTACCTTCATGCGCCTAATGAATCATGCCTTAAGATCATTCATTGGAGTTTTTGTAGTGGTCTACTTTGATGACATACTCATCTACAGTAAAGGTTTGGAGGAACATCTAGGGCACATCCGCCAAGTTCTGGATGTTCTTCGTTCTCAATCCCTATTTGCTAACTTCTCTAAGTGTTCATTCTGTACTACTGAAGTTGTTTTTCTAGGCTTTGTTGTTAGTGCAGAAGGAGTGAGAGTTGACGAAGAGAAGATCAAAGCAATCAAAGAATGGCCTACGCCTAAGAGTGTTGGGGAAGTGAGGAGCTTTCATGGGTTAGCAGGATTCTACAGAAGATTTGTTCCAAGCTTTAGCACCCTTGCTGCGCCATTAACCGAAGTCATCAAGAAGGAAGTTGGTTTTAGATGGGAAGAAGCACAAGAGCAGGCTTTCACAGCCCTTAAAGAGAAGCTTATCAATGCCCCTCTTTTAGTTCTTCCTGATTTCCTTAAAACCTTTGAAATTGAATGTGATGCTTCAGGAGTTGGAATTGGTGCTGTATTGATGCAGGATAGGAAACCAGTGGCATACTTCAGTGAGAAACTAGGAGGATCAACCGCCAACTATCCCACCTATGACAAGGAACTCTATGCATTAGTCCGAGCTCTTCAAACGTGGCAGCACTACTTGTGGCCCAAGGAGTTTGTCATTCATACAGATCATGAGTCTCTAAAGCACCTTAAAGGACAGCAGAAGCTCAATAAAAGACACGCCAGATGGATGGAGTTTATTGAGACTTTTCCCTACATCATTAAGTACAAGAAAGGTAAAGATAATGTAGTTGCAGATGCATTATCAAGGAGGTACACACTTGTCTCTACTTTAACTTCTAAGCTTAATGGATTCGAACATATAGTAGATCTTTATGAGACTGACATTGATTTTGCTGAGAGCTATGGCAAGTGCTATAAGTTTGCTTTTGAAAAGTATCATAGACAGGATGGATATCTGTTCTATAACAATCGTTTGTGCATACCAAGAGGATCTGTCAGAGAGTTATTGGTCAGAGAAGCTCATGGAGGTGGATTAGCTGGACATTTTGGAGTCACTAAGACTTTACTTGGACTGCAAGATCACTTTTATTGGCCATATATGAAGACAGACGTTGAGAGGATTTGTTCTAGGTGTGCGGTTTGTAAAATGGCAAAGAGTAAGGTGCAACCTCACGGTTTGTATACTCCTCTGCCTATTCCCTCTCAACCGTGGACTCATATTTCTATGGACTTTGTGCTTGGCTTACCTCGAACCAGAAATGGTAGAGATTCGATTTTTGTAGTTGTTGACAGGTTCAGTAAGATGGCACACTTCATTGCTAGTCATAAGACAGATGATGCTGTCTGTGTAGCTAACTTGTTTTTTCAGGGAAGTGGTTCGTTTACATGGCATGCCTCAAGTGATAGTTTCAGACAGGGATACCAAGTTTCTAGGGCATTTCTGGAGAACATTATGGGCTAAGCTGGGAACCAAGCTTCAATTCTCCACTACTTGTCACCCTCAAACTGATGGACAAACCGAGGTGGTGAACAGAACATTGTCAACACTTCTTAGAACGTTGGTCAAGAGTAACATCAAGTCATGGGAGGAGTGTCTACCACACGTGGAGTTTGCTTACAATCACGCTAAGCATTCTGCTACTCTCTTTTCTCCTTTTGAAATTGTTTATGGCTTTAACCCACAATCACCTCTAGATTTGATCCCTTTGCCTCTAAGTGTGAAATGTAGTTTAGATGGTAAAGAAAAGGCAGAACAGGTGAGGAAGATACACGCCAAGGCCAAGGAGAATATAGAGAAGAAAACAAAGCAGTATGAGAAGCATGCAAACAAGGGTCGAAAGGAGTTAATCTTTGAGGAAGGAGACTTGGTGTGGATTCATTTGAGGAAAGATCGATTTCCAGAAGAGAGGAAGAGCAAGCTTATGCCAAGGATGGATGGACCATTTGAAGTCATCAAAAGGATCAACAACAATGCCTACCAGATTGATCTTCAAGGTAAGTATAATATATCTCCATCATTCAATGTTTCTGACTTGCTTCCTTATGTTGCAGATACAGATTTGAGGACAAATCCTTTTCAAGAGGGAGAGGATGATATGATAGTGGATAGCACGGCAGCTAGTGAACCAGAGAAGGAACCAGAGATAGTAGGGAGGATCACTCGTTCCAGAGCTAAGGAGCTGGCTAAGGAGGTTCATGCACTTATAGCAGAAGGACTGTGCAACTTACCAGCTATTCAAGTTTTCAACATCTTCAACCAGAAGACTCCACCCGGTAATGATGACTAAGTAACTTAGGTGAGGAGTCTGTACTCTTTTTCCCATGATTGAGTTTTGTCCCACTGGGTTTTCTCAACATGGTTTTTAATGAGGCAGATGAATCACTATGTCAAGTTACTTAGGAGTCATTGCCAATGGGTAATAAGTGTATGAGCTACTATGGTTTATACTTAGTAATTTTAGGCGCACCAATTAGGAATTCTAAGGAATGGGACGCCTTGTTGTTTTTCTCTTTATTTTGGACGTCTTGTTGTTTTTCTTTCTTAGACGCCTTGTTGTTTGGTTTAGGGTAGTATAAGTCTTGTATTACGCCTCCAGTTGCAAATCAGCGAAGAACTAAGTGTTAAACAAACAGCCATTGCTGCATTTCTTCTCTCACCCTTTGATCTCTTGAATGTGTTCTTGTTGATCCGAGTTTCTATTCACCAAGTGTCCCTGAAACTCTTCTATGTTTCATTCCCATCTTATCATTTAAATCGTTCCATTTAACCCTAATATCATTCCAATCTCACTCTACACTATCACTTTCACTATCACACGTTCATCTTCAGCCTATCTTCAGAGCAGTTCCAGGGAGATCGTGTCAGTCATCAAAGTAGACCACTACGAAAACTCCAATGAATGATCTTAAGGCGTGATTCATTAAGCGCATGAAGGTACTGGGAGCATTAGTGAGACCAAACGGCATGACTAACCACTCATACAACCCTTGCTTGGTCTTGAAAGCAGTTTTCCACTCATCTCCCTCTTTCATTCTGATCTGATGATAACCACTCTTTAAATCGATTTTGGAGAACACTGTTGACCCACATAACTCATCTAACATGTCATCTAATCTTGGGATAGGATGTCTATACTTCACTGTGATGTTGTTGATTGCTCTGCAGTCTACACACATTCTCCATGTTCCATCTTTCTTAGGAACCAACAGAACTGGTACTGCACAAGGACTGAGGCTTTCTCTGATATATCCTTTACTCATCAGCTCCTCTACTTGTTTCTGAAGCTCTTTAGTCTCTACAGGGTTGGTTCTGTAAGCTGGTTTATTAGGTAGCACTGACCCTGGCACTAGATCAATCTGATGCTCAATTCCACGAGTTGGGGGTAAGCCTGGGGGTATCTCTTCTGGAAATACATCCTTGTACTCCTCAAGGATCTCTATCACCTCATGGGGAAGCTTCTCTAACGGTTTAGTACTAGCCAGCGTTTCTTTGTAAACAAACATGAAGGTGGTCATCTCAGGATCAAAGAGCTTGTTGAACTCACTGTGATTGATGTATAGACTGTTGGAGACTTTCTCTTTGTCTTTGCGGTTCATGTGAAGTTGATCTTGGTAGATTTCGCTGGGGGAAAGTGGTAGGAGGGTGACCTTGCGCCCCTTGAATTCAAAGGTCTGCTTGTTGGTGTAGCCATCATGAAGAACTCTCCTATCATACTGCCACGGCCTTCCTAATAACATATGACTAGACCTCATAGGAACCACATCACAGAGGAGTTCATCTTCATACTTCCCAATGGCTAGCTTGACAAGCACTTGTTGAGAAACAGTAATAGCTCCTTTGTTGTCCAGCCACTGCAGCTTGTAAGGTCTAGGATGTGAAGTGGTTTTAAGATTAAGCTTCTTTACCATCTCTTCACTGGCGGCATTGGTGCAACTTCCCCCATCTATAATCAAAGTGCAGACCTTGTCCTGAACTACACATCTGGTGTGAAAGAGATTCTCTCTCTGACCTCTATCATCTGGATGCACCTGAACACTCAAAGCTCTGCATGCTACTAGCATCTCTCCTACTGCGGCTGCTTCTTCTTCTCCTTCTGTACTAGCCTCTGATTCACTCTCTGAACTGTATTGAGGCACGATGTTTCCTCCCTCTTGCAGCAAAAACATCTTCTTATTAGGACAGTCTCTGGAGTAATGTCCCATACCTTGACACTTGAAGCACCTGACATTGCTAGTAGAGGTTCCTCTTGGTTTAAACTCGGTTTTAATCTCCTCCTTGATTGTTTTTGTAGCCGGTTTTGTGTTCTGAGTAGGGATTGACTTGTTGAACTCTTTCGGTTTTGGTATATTAGAGGCGAAAGTTGGTCTGCTGATTCTCCTCTTAATCTGTGCTTCAATCAATTCTGCCTTATGCACCATTTCTTGCACATCCTCATAGTTCTGTAGCTCAACCTTGTCTTGAATCTCTCTGTTAACTCCTCCCAAGAACCTAGACATCACCATGTCTTCTCCTTCTCTCAAATCGGCTCTAATCATCAAGGTTTCCAGCTCTTGGTAGTAATCTCGAACAGACTTTGTTCCTTGTATGAGGCGCGTAAGCTTGTTGAGAATCTCTCTCTGATAGTGTGCAGGAACAAACTTCCTCCTCATCTGCGTGGTTAGTTGACCCCAGGTGGTAATAGGAAGTTCGTGATGCCTCTCTCTAGTGACTCCCAACTGCTCCCACCACAAGAGTGCATAGCCATTGAACTCTGAAACAGCTATCTTCACCTTGTTGAGCTCATAGGTACCTTGAACCAAGAAGTTTGATTCCATCTTTCTTTCCCAATCTAAGTAGACTTCTGGATCATTATTACCGTGGAAAGAAGGAAACTGAAGCTTAAGGTGATTCAGCTGTTGTTTCAATGGGTCATAATCTCGGTTGTTGCCTCTGTTCCTGCCTCTCCTCACAGTATTAAAGCTATTGTCTGATCTCTCTTCTCCTTCAGAAGATCCAGGTTCTGTCTCCACATAAACTCTACGCCCACCAACGTTCTCAGCTCGGAGGTGTGGAGATGTTCTAGCAGCTCTGTGTCTCTCTCTCTCTGTTCCCTCAGCATTCCTTCACCGGTTTACACTGGTTTCTCTCCTTCCAACCGGTGTTCTTGTAGTGTTAGCTTTGGGTTGTTTAGAAGAAGCTCCCATGTGTGCTTTTCCTTTGGCAAGGCGGATTGCTTCACTAGGGCTGGGCGGTTCTGATGAGTCACTTTCTGCAGCACTGTTCTCTTTCAGAAAATCCTTGAACCGAGTCTCAAACTTGTCGTTGGGCTGCTCTATTTGTTGCATCAGCTGAGTAGCAATGACACGATCTCCCTGGAACTGCTCTGAAGTTAGACTGATGAAGATCAAATGATGATTGCGAATGGAGATGATGATTGTGTGAGAAGGAAAGTGATAGTGTAGAATGAGATTCGAATGGTATTATGGTATAATGGACGATTTGAAATGATAAGATGGGAATGAAAGATAGTAGAGTTTCAGGGACACTTGGTGAATAGAAACTCGGATCAACAAGAACACATTCAAGAGATCAAAGGGTGAGAGAAGAAATACAGCAATGGCTGTTTGTTTTCACTTAGTTCTTCGCTGCTTTACAACTGGAGGCGTAATACAAGACTTATACTACCCTAAACCAAACAACAAGGCGTCTAAGAAAGAAAACAACAAGACGTCCAAAATAAAGAGAAAAACAACAAGGCGTCCCATTCCTTAGAATCCTAATTGGTGCGCCTAAAATTACTAAGTATAAACCATAGTAGCTCATACACTTATTACCCATTGGCAATGACTCCTAAGTAACTTGACATAGTGATTCATCTGCCTCATTAAAAACCATGTTGAGAAAACCCAGTGGGACAAAACTCAATCATGGGAAAAAGAGTACAGACTCCTCACCTAAGTTACTTAGTCATCATTACCGGGTGGAGTCTTCTGGTTGAAGATGTTGAAAACTTGAATAGCTGGTAAGTTGCACAGTCCTTCTGCTATAAGTGCATGAACCTCCTTAGCCAGCTCCTTAGCTCTGGAACGAGTGATCCTCCCTACTATCTCTGGTTCCTTCTCTGGTTCACTAGCTGCTGTGCTATCCACTATCATATCATCCTCTCCCTCTTGAAAAGGATTTGTCCTCAAATCTGTATCTGCAACATAAGGAAGCAAGTCAGAAACATTGAATGATGGAGATATATTATACTTACCTTGAAGATCAATCTGGTAGGCATTGTTGTTGATCCTTTTGATGACTTCAAATGGTCCATCCATCCTTGGCATAAGCTTGCTCTTCCTCTCTTCTGGAAATCGATCTTTCCTCAAATGAATCCACACCAAGTCTCCTTCCTCAAAGATTAACTCCTTTCGACCCTTGTTTGCATGCTTCTCATACTGCTTTGTTTTCTTCTCTATATTCTCCTTGGCCTTGGCGTGTATCTTCCTCACCTGTTCTGCCTTTTCTTTACCATCTAAACTACATTTCACACTTAGAGGCAAAGGGATCAAATCTAGAGGTGATTGTGGGTTAAAGCCATAAACAATTTCAAAAGGAGAAAAGAGAGTAGCAGAATGCTTAGCGTGATTGTAAGCAAACTCCACGTGTGGTAGACACTCCTCCCATGACTTGATGTTACTCTTGACCAACGTTCTAAGAAGTGTTGACAATGTTCTGTTCACCACCTCGGTTTGTCCATCAGTTTGAGGGTGACAAGTAGTGGAGAATTGAAGCTTGGTTCCCAGCTTAGCCCACAATATTCTCCAGAAATGCCCTAGAAACTTGGTATCCCTGTCTGAAACTATCACTTGAGGCATGCCATGTAAACGAACCACTTCCCTGAAAAACAAGTTAGCTACACAGACAGCATCATCTGTCTTATGACTAGCAATGAAGTGTGCCATCTTACTGAACCTGTCAACAACTACAAAAATCGAATCTCTACCATTTCTGGTTCGAGGTAAGCCAAGCACAAAGTCCATAGAAATATGAGTCCACGGTTGAGAGGGAATAGGCAGAGGAGTATACAAACCGTGAGGTTGCACCTTACTCTTTGCCATTTTACAAACCGCACACCTAGAACAAATCCTCTCAACGTCTGTCTTCATATATGGCCAATAAAAGTGATCTTGCAGTCCAAGTAAAGTCTTAGTGACTCCAAAATGTCCAGCTAATCCACCTCCATGAGCTTCCCTGACCAATAACTCTCTGACAGATCCTCTTGGTATGCACAAACGATTGTTATAGAACAGATATCCATCCTGTCTATGATACTTTTCAAAAGAAAACTTATAGCACTTGCCATAGCTCTCAGCAAAATCAATGTCAGTCTCATAAAGATCTACTATATGTTCGAATCCATTAAGCTTAGAAGTTAAAGTAGAGACAAGTGTGTACCTCCTTGATAATGCATCTGCAACTACATTATCTTTACCTTTCTTGTACTTAATGATGTAGGGAAAAGTCTCAATAAACTCCATCCATCTGGCGTGTCTTTTATTGAGCTTCTGCTGTCCTTTAAGGTGCTTTAGAGACTCATGATCTGTATGAATGACAAACTCCTTGGGCCACAAGTAGTGCTGCCACGTTTGAAGAGCTCGGACTAATGCATAGAGTTCCTTGTCATAGGTGGGATAGTTGGCGGTTGATCCTCCTAGTTTCTCACTGAAGTATGCCACTGGTTTCCTATCCTGCATCAATACAGCACCAATTCCAACTCCTGAAGCATCACATTCAATTTCAAAGGTTTTAAGGAAATCAGGAAGAACTAAAAGAGGGGCATTGATAAGCTTCTCTTTAAGGGCTGTGAAAGCCTGCTCTTGTGCTTCTTCCCATCTAAAACCAACTTCCTTCTTGATGACTTCGGTTAATGGCGCAGCAAGGGTGCTAAAGCTTGGAACAAATCTTCTGTAGAATCCTGCTAACCCATGAAAGCTCCTCACTTCCCCAACACTCTTAGGCGTAGGCCATTCTTTGATTGCTTTGATCTTCTCTTCGTCAACTCTCACTCCTTCTGCACTAACAACAAAGCCTAGAAAAACAACTTCAGTAGTACAGAATGAACACTTAGAGAAGTTATGAAATAGGGATTGAGAACGAAGAACATCCAGAACTTGGCGGATGTGCCCTAGATGTTCCTCCAAACCTTTACTGTAGATGAGAATGTCATCAAAGTAAACCACTACAAAAACTCCAATGAATGATCTTAAGGCATGATTCATTAGGCGCATGAAGGTACTGGGAGCATTAGTGAGACCAAACGGCATGACTAACCACTCATACAACCCTTGCTTGGTCTTGAAAGCAGTTTTCCACTCATCTCCCTCTTTCATTCTGATCTGATGATAACCACTCTTTAAATCGATTTTGGAGAACACTGTTGACCCACATAACTCATCTAACATGTCATCTAATCTTGGGATAGGATGTCTATACTTCACTGTGATGTTGTTGATTGCTCTGCAGTCTACACACATTCTCCATGTTCCATCTTTCTTAGGAACCAACAGAACTGGTACTGCACATGGACTGAGGCTTTCTCTGATATATCCTTTACTCATCAGCTCCTCGTTTCTGAAGCTCTTTAGTCTCTACAGGGTTGGTTCTGTAAGCTGGTTTATTTGGTAGTACTGACCCTGGCACTAGATCAATCTGATGCTCAATTCCACGAGTTGGGGGTAAGCCTGGGGGTATCTCTTCTGGAAATACATCCTTGTACTCCTCAATGATCTCTATCACCTCATGGGGAAGCTTCTCTAACGGTTGAGTACTAGCCAGCGTTTCTTTGTAAACAAACATGAAGGTGGTCATCTCAGGATCAAAGAGCTTGTTGAACTCACTGTGATTGATGTATAGACTGTTGGAGACTTTCTCTTTGTCTTTGCGGTTCATGTGAAGTTGATCTTGGTAGATTTCGCTGGGGGAAAGTGGTAGAAGGGTGACCTTGCGCCCCTTGAATTCAAAGGTCTGCTTGTTGGTGTAGCCATCATGAAGAACTCTCCTATCATACTGCCACGGCCTCCCTAATAACATATGACTAGACCTCATAGGAACCACATCACAGAGGAGTTCATCTTCATACTTCCCAATGGCTAGCTTGACAAGCACTTGTTGAGAAACGGTAATAGCTCCTTTGTTGTCCAGCCACTGCAGCTTGTAAGGTCTAGGATGTGAAGTGGTTTTAAGGTTAAGCTTCTTTACCATCTCTTCACTGGCGGCATTGGTGCAACTTCCCCCATCTATAATCAACGTGCAGACCTTGTCCTGAACTACACATCTGGTGTGAAAGAGATTCTCTCTCTGACCTCTATCATCTGGATGCACCTGAACACTCAAAGCTCTGCATGCTACTAGCATCTCTCCTACTGCGGCTGCTTCTTCTTCTCCTTCTGTACTAACATCTGATTCACTCTCTGAACTGTATTGAGGCACGATGTTTCCTCCCTCTTGCAACAAAAACATCTTCATATTAGGACAGTCTCTGGAGTAATGTCCCATACCTTGACACTTGAAGCATCTGACATTGCTAGTAGAAGTTCCTCTTGGTTTAAACTCGGTTTTAATCTCCTCTTTGATTGTTGCTGTAGCCGGTTTTGTGTTCTGAGTAGGGGTTGACTTGTTGAACTCTTTCGGTTTTGGTATGTTAGAGGCGAAAGTTGGTCTGCTGATTCTCCTCTTAATTTGTGCTTCAATCAATTCTGCCTTATGCACCATTTCTTGCACATCCTCATAGTTCTGTAGCTCAACTTTGTCTTGAATCTCTCTGTTAAGTCCTCCCAAGAACCTAGACATCACCATGTCTTCTCCTTCTCTCAAATCGGCTCTAATCATCAAGGTTTCCAGCTCTTGGTAGTAATCTCTAACAGACTTAGTTCCTTGTATGAGGCGCCTAAGCTTGTTGAGAATCTCTCTCTGATAGTGTGCAGGAACAAACTTCCTCCTCATCTGCGTGGTTAGTTGACCCCAGGTGGTAATAGGAAGCTCGTGATGCCTCTCTCTAGTAACTCCCAACTGCTCCCACCACAAGAGTGCATAGCCATTGAACTCTGAAACAGCTATCTTCACCTTGTTGAGCTCATAAGTACCTTGAACCAAGAAGTTCGATTCCATCTTCCTTTCCCAATCTAAGTAGACTTCGGGATCATTATTACCATGGAAGGAAGGAAACTGAAGCTTAAGGTGATTCAGCTGCTGTTTCAAGGGATCATATTCTCGGTTGTTGCCTCTGTTCCTGCCTCTCCTCACAGTATTGAAGCTATTATCTGATCTCTCTTCTCCTTCAGAAGATCCTGGTTCTGTCTCCACATAAACTCTACGCCCACCAACATTCTCAGCTCGGAGGTGTGGAGATGTTCTAGTAGTTCTGTGTCTCTCTCTCTCTGCTCCCTCAGCATTCCTGCGCCGGTTTCCACTGGTTTCTCTCCTTCCAACCGGTGCTCTTGTAGTGTTGGCTTTGGGATGTTTAGAAGAAGCTCCCATGTGTGCTTTTCCTTTGGCAAGGCGGATTGCTTCACTAGGGCTGGGCGGTTCTGATGAGTCACTTTCTGCAGCACTGTTCTCTTTCAGGAAGTCTTTGAACCGTGACTCAAACTTGTCATTGAGCTGTTCTATCTGTTGCATCAACTGAGTAGCAACTGACTGATTAGCCTCTTTGATTTGTTGCGCCATAGCTTGATTCAGAGCTTCCATGGCTTCTGCTGAAAGCTCCATGGTACCTGGGACAATCAAAACAACACTCAAAGTAAAGAGTTCTCAAAATAACAAGTTTTTAAGATTAATTAAAGAGAGAGATACAATCCTAAACTAATAGAAAAAACGAACACACAACCTAATGCTATTAGGAATTCGAAACTAAACACTAGCTTTTATGAAACAACAAAAGAAAGCAAACCTAATACTCTTAGGAAAATTCGATTTAACAAAGAAAAGGAAAAAGAGGGGTTTAGGGTTTTCTCAGCCTTTGGTTCAGAGGCGGCTCTGATACCACATGACACGATCTCCCTGGAACTGCTCTGAAGTTAGACTGATGAAGATCAAATGATGATTGCGAATGGAGATGATGATTGTGTGAGAAGGAAAGTGATAGTGTAGAATGAGATTCGAATGGTATTATGGTATAATGGACGATTTGAAATGATAAGATGGGAATGAAAGATAGTAGAGTTTCAGGGACACTTGGTGAATAGAAACTCGGATCAACAAGAACACATTCAAGAGATCAAAGGGTGAGAGAAGAAATGCAGCAATGGCTGTTTGTTTTCACTTAGTTCTTCGCTGCTTTACAACTGGAGGCGTAATACAAGACTTATACTACCCTAAACCAAACAACAAGGCGTCTAAGAAAGAAAACAACAAGACGTCCAAAATAAAGAGAAAAACAACAAGGCGTCCCATTCCTTAGAATCCTAATTGGTGCGCCTAAAATTACTAAGTATAAACCATAGTAGCTCATACACTTATTACCCATTGGCAATGACTCCTAAGTAACTTGACATAGTGATTCATCTGCCTCATTAAAAACCATGTTGAGAAAACCCAGTGGGACAAAACTCAATCATGGGAAAAAGAGTACAGACTCCTCACCTAAGTTACTTAGTCATCATTACCGGGTGGAGTCTTCTGGTTGAAGATGTTGAAAACTTGAATAGCTGGTAAGTTGCACAGTCCTTCTGCTATAAGTGCATGAACCTCCTTAGCCAGCTCCTTAGCTCTGGAACGAGTGATCCTCCCTACTATCTCTGGTTCCTTCTCTGGTTCACTAGCTGCTGTGCTATCCACTATCATATCAAGCAACTGACTGATTAGCTTCTTTGATTTGTTGCGCCATGGCTTGATTCAGAGCTTCCATGGCTTCTGCTGAAAGCTCCATGGTACCTGAGACAATCAAAACAACAATCAAAGTAAAAAGTTCTCAAGATAACAAGTTTTTAAGATTGATTAAAGAAAGAGATACAACTCCTAAAACTATTAGGGAAACGAACACACAACCTATTACTATTAGGAAATCGAAACTAAACACTAACTTTTATGAAACAACAAAAAGGCAAACCTAAGACTCTTAGGACAATCGATTTAACAAAGAAAAGGAAAAAGAGGGGTTTAGGGTTTCTCAGCCTTTGGTTCAGAGTTGGCTCTGATACCACATGACACGATCTCCCTTGGAACTACTCTGAAGATAGGCTGATGAAGATCAAATGATGATTGCGAAATGGTGATGCTGATCGTGTGAAAGGGGAAGTGATAGTGTAGAGTGAGATTGGAATGGTATTAGGGGTTTAATGGAACGATTTAAGTGATAAGATGGGAGTAAAAGATAGTAGAGTTTCAAGGACACTTGGTGAATAGAAACTCGGATCAACAAGAACACATTCAAGAGATCAAAGGGTGAGAGAAGAAATGCAGCAATGGCTGTTTGTTTAACACTTAGTTCTTCGCTGATTTACAAATGGGGGCGTAATACAAGTCTTATACTACCCTAAAAACCAAACAGCATGGCGTCTAAGAAAAAAAACAACAAAACGTCCAAAGTAAAGAATAAAACAACAAGGCGTCCCATTCCTTAGAATCCTAATTGGTGCGCCTGAAAATACTAAGTATAAGACCAAAGTAGCTCATACATTTATTACCCATTGGCAATGACTCCTAAGTAACTTGACGTAGTGATTCATCTGCCTCATTAAAAACCATGTTGAGAAAACCCAATGGGACAAAACTCATCATGGGAAAAAGAGTACAGACTCCTCACCTAAGTTACTTAGTTATCATTACCGGGTGGAGTCTTCTGGTTGAAGATGTTGAAAACTTGAATAGCTGGTAGGTTGCATAATCCTTCTGCCATAAGTGCATGAACTTCCTTAGCCAGCTCCTTAGCTCTGGAACGAGTGATCCTCCCTACTATCTCCGGTTCCTCCTTTGGTTCTGCAACTACCGTGCTATCCCCTATCATATCACTACAATGAGAAGCCTATATTACTTTTATCTGATCCCCTAGAAGAGATCCCAAATGAAGATCTGAAACTGGTCTACTGGCCGAAAATGGGGAAAACGGACTTCTGATGAATCACACAAAGAAAATGGAGAAAGTAGGCTATAAATAGTCATCTGGGACTCATAATAGTATAATGAGAAGCCTGTATTACTAGTATCTCATTCCCTAGAAGAGATCTCAAATGAAGATCCGAAACTGGTCAACTAGCCGAAAATGGGGAAAACGGATTTCTCATGAATCATACAAAGAAAATGGATTAAATAGGCTTGAAATAGTCATCTGGGACTCATAATACTACAATGAGAAGCCTCTATTACTTGTAACTCATTCCCTAGAAGAGATCCCAAATGAAGATCCGAAACTGGTCTATTCGCCAAAAATAGGGAAAACGGATTTCTCATTAATCACACAAAGAAAATGGAGTAAATAGGCTTGAAATAGTCATCTGGGACTCATATTACTACAATGAGAAGCCTATAGTGCTTGTATCTCATTCCCTAGAAGAGATCCCAAATGAAGATCTGAAACTGGTCTACAGGCCGAAAATAGGGAAAACGGATTTCTCATGAATCACACAAAGAAAATGAAGTAAATAGGCTTGAAATAATCATCTGGGACTCATAATACTACATTTATATGCCTCTGTTACTTGTATCTCATTCCCTAGAAAAGATCCCAAATGAAGATCCGAAACTGGTCTACTGGCCGAAAATAGGGAAAACGGTATTTCTCATGAATCACACAAAGGAAATGAAGTAAATAGGCTTGAAATAGTCATCTGGGACTCATAATACTACATTTATAAGCCTCTATTACTTATATCTCATTCCCTAGAAGAGATCCCAAATGAAGATCCGAAACTGGTCTACTAGCCAAAAATGGGGAAAACGGACTTCTGATGAATCACACAAAGAAAATGAAGTAAATAGGCTTGAAATAGTCATCTGGGACTCATAATACTACATTTATAAGCCTCTATTACTTATATCTCATTCCCTAGAAGAGATCCCAAATGAAGATCCGAAACTGGTCTACTAGCCGAAAATGGGGAAAACGGACTTCTGATGAATCACACAAAGAAAATAGAGTAAATAGGCTTGAAATAGTCATCTGGGACTCATATTACTACAATGAGAAGCCTATATTACTTTTATCTGATTCCCTAGAAGAGATCCCAAATGAAGATCTGAAACTGGTCTACTGGCCGAAAATGGGGAAAACGGACTTCTGATGAATCACACAAAGAAAATGGAGTAAGTAGGCTTGAAATAGTCATCTGGGACTCATAATAGTATAATGAGAAGCCTGTATTACTTTTATCTGATTCCCTAGAAGAGATCTCAAATGAAGATCCGAAACTGGTCAACTAGCTGAAAATGGGGAAAACGGATTTCTCATGAATCATACAAAGAAAATGGATTAAATAGGCTTGAAATAGTCATCTGGGACTCATAATACTACAATGAGAAGCCTCTATTACTTGTATCTCATTTCCTAGAAGAGATCCAAAATGAAGATCCGAAATTGGCCTACTGGCCGAAAAATAAGGGAAACGGACTTCTGATGAATCATACAAATAAAATGGAGAAAATAGGCTTGAAATAGTCATCTGTGACTCAAAATACTACAATGAGTGTAAATTATAGAAGATTGTAGGATAAGGATTCGACTCTCATGATAGGAAAATGTGAAAATGTATTAGATGAAGAAAAGTTATCTACAATGAAGGGGGATACACAGTTTATATAGAACACATTCTAGGTCTGAAAGGGTTACACACAAAGCCACTATTGCGTCCTCATTCAGCCTTATACAAACCGTGTATGACTCACCCCTTTACAGCTCATAACGGTAACAAGAGGATAAGGGTGAAGGTACAGCGCTATAAGACAAAGTGTACTGCCACCTTATCCCTTTAGTCTTTTATCCTCTTTTTCCCTCTTCTTTCTAATACAAACTAACTTCCTTATTACTCAAGTAACTGTATTTTACTATGTAACTATTAATTAGTTACTAGTAAATACCTTCTTGATTAACACTCCCCCTCAAGTTTATACTACAATACTGATTGTGTATAAACTTGGTACTTGTAAGGATAACCTCATTAAAAACCTAAGCTTGGAAAACCACGTGGGACAAAACCAAGCTTAGGGAAAAAGAGTATTATCCCTACAAGTTGGAGAGTCTCTCTCAAGGATGTGTTAGGTCTACAAGACCAAGCTTACCATGGATAAATTGGCAAACTTGGTTACTTGCTGCCTTGGTAAAAATGTCGGCCAATTGGTCCGAACTCTTAGTAAAACAAGGGAGAATTGTACCATCTTCGATCTTCTCTCTTGTCTTGTGGCAATCCGTCTCTATGTGCTTGGTCCTCTCGTGAAACACTGGATTAGTGGCTATATGGATGGCAGCTTGGTTGTCGCAATGGAAGGTGATTGGCGTCTTCTGCTCTATCCCGAAGTCCTTAAGTAGAGCCTTTAGCCAAGTTAGCTCGTTTGTGAGCTTCTTCATCGCCCTATACTCTGCTTCAGCACTGGAACAAGACACCACCTTCTGCTTCTTTGTCTTCCAAGTCACAAGATTTCCACCAATGAAGGTGCAAAAGCCGGTTGTAGACTGCCTTGTGTTGCGATCTCCATTGTAATCTGCATCACAGTATCCCACTATTTCCGTGCTTGAATTTCTTCCCATCCAAATGCCTTTGCCAGGACTCCCTTTGATATATCTCAGAATCCTTTCCACCAGGCTCCAATGGTATACCGTAGGTACTTGCATGTGTTGAGCCACCTGATTCACAGCAAAAGAAAGATCAGGCCGAGTATATGTTAAGTATATGAGCTTACCCACGAGTCTTCGGTACTGTTCCGGGCAATGATATGGAGTATCATCCTTCTCCCCCTTTCGATTGACCTTGTATCCTTGCTCTAGTGGTGTGTCCACCGGTTTAGCTCCAAGTTTTCCTGTAAGCTTTAGAAGATCAAGTGCATATTTCCTTTGTGAGAGAAAAAGTCCCTCCTTGGATCTACACACTTCAATCCCTAAGAAATACTTCAAAACACCCAAATCTTTAATATCAAAGGCTGAGTGCAAAGAGGACTTAATGGCTTGAATACCCTCTTTGTTACTCCCTGAAATAATCAAATCATCCACATAGACCAACACTACTACTATGCCATGAATATCTTGCTTAGTAAATAGAGTGTGATCAGAGTGTGACCTCTTGAAGCCATTAGCCAGTAGTGTAGAGCTTAGCTTGTGATACCAAGCTCTTGGAGATTGTTTAAGCCCATAGATTGCTTTCCGAAGCCTTAAGACCTTTCCCGGAGCCACTATGTCTTCTAAACCCGGAGGAGGTGACATGTAGACTTCTTCTTCTAACTCCCCCTGAAGGAAAGCATTCTTGACATCCATTTGCCACAACTCCCAATCCAAATTAACTGCTAAAGAGAGAACCACTTTCACTGTATGTTGCTTAGCTACTGGAGCAAATGTTTCCCTATAGTCATCCCCATAAGTTTGGGTAAACCCTCTTGCAACCAGCCTTGCCTTATATCTCTCGATTTCACCATCACTCTTGTACTTAATGGTGAATACCCACTTTGAGCTAACACACTTCTTTCCTTTTGGTAGTTCTTCTTCAACCCAAGTGTGATTCCTCACCATAGCTTGAACCTCATCATCAACAGCATTAGTCCATTCCTTACTTTCCTTGGCTTCCTCATAGCTTTGTGGGATGAGTTCTACATCCAGCTTGCTGATAAAAGCTTTATGCTCCTCCGGAAGAAGGTCAATCGAACAAGTAGCTTGAATTGGATGAGCGACAGCTTGGCAGTTGTAGTAAACTCTCGTATTCTTCCACTTTGAGGGGGATTTCTTCTCTCTTGTACTCTTTCTTTGATTCTCCCGAGTGTAGACTGGATCTGGTGTAACTTGTGGAGCTTGATAGGTATCGTCATCGCTTGAAGATTCAATGAACTCTCCTTCACTAGACTGACCCGATTCAATGACCTCTCCTTCACTAGACTGACCCGTCTCCTCTGCCACTTCTTTACTAGACTGACCCGTCTCTGCCACTTCTTCACTAGACTTCTCTCCTCTATCACTTTCTTGGTGATCATCCAAAAGATCCTGAGATGCATTGTTCTCATCCTCTCTAACTTCATGCACATCCTCATTTGGAAATGATGAAGCTTCCTTTTCTGCCTGAGGGGAGCTTGCATTCCCTAAGTGCTCCAGAATTCGTCGGAGGCTTGAAGCTCTATCAGCGGTTGAGTTAGGTAGGTCCTTCACACTCTCCCAACTCTTTTCCCCAAAGTAGGCTTTGTCTTCCAAAAACTTGACATCCCTTGACACATAGTACCGGTTGGTGACTGGATCGAAGCACTTGTAGCCCTTCTGAGTTGTTGAGTATCCAATGAATACGCACTTGTTACTCTTAGGCTCCAGCTTGTTCCTTAAGTCACCTGGAACAAACACAAAACACAGACTACCAAACACCCTCAAATGGTCAATACTAGGATTTGAGTTATTTAGGATTTGGAAAGGAGATTTATCATCAAGGATACGAGTTGGTGTTCGGTTGATGAGATAGCAAGCTGTCATTACTGCATCGCCCCAAAACCTCTTAGGCATGTGTTTTTGAAATAGCATAGCCCTTGCCACCTCCATTAGGTGCCTATTCTTTCTCTCAGCAACACCATTTTGTTGGGGGTTATATGGGCAGCTGGTTTGATGAAGAATTCCACATTTCTCTAAGTGTTCTTTGAGCTTGTTGCTTGTATATTCACCTCCATTATCTGTTCTTAAAATCTTAATCTTTGCATCAAAGTAGTTAGTCACATAGTTTTGAAAGTTTATAAATGCATCATAAACTCTATCCTTAGAAGGCATCAAGGTTACCCAAGTATACTTAGATTTCTCATCTATAAATGTGACAAAATACTTATGGTTATCTCTAGATGCACAAGGTGAAGACCACACATCAGAATGCACAAGATCAAAACATTTTTCATAAATCGCACTAGACTTAGGAAAAACAGCTTTGCAATGTTTGCCTAATATGCATGCTTCACAATTTGCACAATCATAAGAAAAACCAGGCATTAGTAAACTTAAGGCTCTAGAATGAGGGTGACCAAGTCTTTCATGCCATAAAACAACAGATGTCTTAACAGAGTTTGCAAAGATAGAAGAAACATTATTCTTAGAAACAGAATTTAAAGAGATGTCTTGGAACACATATAAGTCATCCTTGGTGCTGCCTTGCCCAAACACTTTTCCACTCTCAATATCCTGCAACTTAACATCATTAGGACTAAAAATAGCTAAACAGTTTAAGTCCTTAGTAGTTTTCTTTACAGAAAGGAGATTAGAGGTGAACTTAGGCATATAAAAGGCACTTAGCTTCTTGTTAAACACATTAATATAACCTATACCTTCTATTGGCACATTATGACCATTTGCAACCTTAACATTCCCTAAAGCCGGTTTAATGTTCTCTAACAACTTAGGATTACTAATCATATGGTGAGAAGCTCCTGAGTCTAATACTAATGAGTTTAAATCACTAGAGTTAGAAGATAAGAGAGATATACCGCCTTGATGTAACTTAGATGCAATGGATTGAAGGAGGCTCTCTAGATCAGCTTTGTTCATCACAATGGTCTCCTGAGAGGTGGAAGCTGAGCTCTTGTCTTGTATAGCTTGTAAAGCCTTCTCATGATGACCGAACTGCACCATAGCTCTTTCAGCATTTTCGGAGCCTTCACTTGCTTCTGCCACATTCGCCTTCATCTTGTCCTTCTTGAACTTATCTGGCTTTAAATGAGGGTGTAGGATCCAGCATTTGTCTTTGAGATGACCCTTTTTCTCACAATGCTCACAAACCCATGTCTTCTTGTCTCCATGTTTTGCCACTCCCACCTTGTTAGCCGTAGGTAGACTTGCATTCTTGTTGCCAAACAGCTCCTGATTGCCATACTCCTTTTGTATCTTAGCACAAACTTGCTCTAGGGTAGGAATCTTGTCTTCTCTCAAGATGTGCTGGATTACATCAGTATAGCCTTGATTCAGAGACAGAAGCAACCCAAACACACGATCTTGCTCTCTTCTCTCCTTGAGTGTCTTAGCATCAGTGGTAAAGGGTCTCAACATATCCAACTCAGCAACCAACGATCTATACCTTCCGAAATGGGTGTTGAAGTCACTCTCTTCTTGGCTCAGATTTCCGAGAGCTTTCTTGATACCATAGACCCGAGTCAAGTTAGACTCATTGCCGAAGACATTTGTAAGAGTATCCCACAGCTCCTTAGCAGTCTCACAGTACGAATAGCCTTCTAGAATTGACGCCTCTAGTGAGCAGTGTAGAGCAGTCAGCACATTCAGATCATACTGCTTCCAAGTATCTTCATCCAGACCTCTATCAATTGCCTTTAGCTCTTCATAGGTGAACTCAATGTGTTTTGTGAGCTTCCTTCCTCCTAACACATTCAGAGTTGTTCGCTTCCACAACAGAAAGTTGTTCCCATTTAGAGTTACCGCAAATCTCAAGTCTTTGAAGGTGTCATTCATCTTGCCATCATACACCGTAACAGGCATAGGAGCTTGTTGAAGAGCAGCCATCACCAAAGCTTAAGTATTTCGCTTATTGAACACCAAAACTAACACTTTCCAAGACCAAAGATCCAACTTTTCGAACCTTCCTTACTCAAACCACAAGCCAAACCGCAACACTAATCTATCCACAACCTTTGCCTTAAACTGATTCCTCTAGACTAGACCTTTCAACCAGAGAGAGAGATAAAGCTCAAACCTTTACTTTTCCAGATCTGACTTGCTTCACCTTCTTAGCTCGGTTTGATGCTTCAGCTTAACTCATAAGACCCAGTTTCAACCCAGAATAGCTTTTGCCACGGATTAACTCACAAGAACTTCTCTCAAACACAAGAATCGAACAAGAAAACCAAGATTTAAGACTCAAGAATCACAAAACCGCTCTGATACCATGTAAATTATAGAAGATTGTAGGATAAGGATTCGACTCTCATGATAGGAAAATGTGAAAATGTATTAGATGAAGAAAAGTTATCTACAATGAAGGGGGATACACAGTTTATATAGAACACATTCTAGGTCTGAAAGGGTTACACACAAAGCCACTATTGCGTCCTCATTCAGCCTTATACAAACCGTGTATGACTCACCCCTTTACAGCTCATAACGGTAACAAGAGGATAAGGGTGAAGGTACAGCGCTATAAGACAAAGTGTACTGCCACCTTATCCCTTTAGTCTTTTATCCTCTTTTTCCCTCTTCTTTCTAATACAAACTAACTTCCTTATTACTCAAGTAACTGTATTTTACTATGTAACTATTAATTAGTTACTAGTAAATACCTTCTTGATTAACAATGAGAAGCTTCTATTACTTGTATCTCATTCCCTAGAAGAGATCCCAAATGAAGATCCGAAACTGGTCTACTAGCCGAAAATTTGGAAAACGGACTTCTGATGAAGTCCTTGTTTCTGATCTTTGGTAAGCCTAAAACAAAATCCATAGAAATATCTACCCATGGTATGTCAGGAATAGGCAAAGGAATATATAAGCCATGAGGGTGTAACCTGGACTTTGCTCTAAGGCAAATGATGCATTTTTAGCAGAACCTCTCTACATCACGCTTGAGATGGGGCCAATAGAAGTGTTCAGAGATGACACTTAGTGTTTTATCAACTCCAAAATGGCCCATGAGTCCTCTTCCGTGTGCTTCTCTCATGATTAACTCACGCATTGAGCTTTGGGGAATGCATAGCCTTTTGTATTTGAATAAGTCCTCATGTTGATAGAATGAGCTGGCTGCTCCTTTGCTGCTTTGTTGATATAGCTCGCCAAAGTCAAGATCATCCTTGTATAAATCCTTGAGATGCTCAAACCCCATGATTTTTGCTTCCATTGTAGCGATTAAGGCATGTCTTCTGGAAAGTGCATCATGTTGGAATTGTTTGCGGAAGTTTAGAGTAAAGAAGAGAAATGAGTGAAAACATGAAGAACAAGAGAAAGAGTTAAGGATGATTATTATTCCTTAAGTTAACCATTACAAACAACATCAAATGTGTATTTATAGACCATACAAATCATTCCTAACGGCTAAGGGTGATAACGACACAAACAATAAACAAAGAGGATGTGGTCCTCATAGTGAAAGCGACCCTTCATAACGCTCACAAGCTTAACCAAAACATGTGACCTTATCTCCTTTGATTCCTTAAGCTTGTGACCGTTGCTCCAGATGACTAAGGTCAATAATATGACCGTTGCTTCCTTCCTTGATCATCACTCTTGCTTCCTTTGTGTGATCCTCTTCCTTAAGCCTCACGGTTGTGACTTGTACGGACACTTCTCTAACTTGGTTATTTTGACACTCCCCCTCAAGCTTTAGCCATGGTGAATGCTAAAGCTTGGAACCATGACTAACCACCTCATTAAAAACCTCAATGTAGAAAACCACGTGGGACAAAACTCCACTGAGGGAAAAAGAGTGTGATTGCCATGGTTAGGATAGATCAAGCCGAGATGTCAACGAGTCCCATCTTAGAGTGAATGAACTCGCTTGTCTTCTGATTGACCGCCTTAGTGAAGATGTCAGCTAACTGATCTGAACTCCTTGTATAGCACGGTAGAATGACTCCAAGTTGTACTTGCTCCCTGACTTTATGACAATCCACCTCTATATGCTTGGTCCTTTCATGGAAGACCGAGTTGGATGCAATGTGCATAGCCGCTTGATTATCACAATGCATTGTGATAGGTGTGCTTGTCTCACATCCGAGGTCTTTGAGGAGGTTTCTTAGCCACATCAGCTCGGTTGTTAGTCTCCTCATGGCCCGGTATTCAGCTTCAGCACTAGAGCATGCCACCACGTTTTGCTTCTTGCTCTTCCAAGTGACTAGATTCCCTCCAATGAATGTGCAATAGCCAGTAGTGGATCTTCTGTCTACACGGTCTCCTGCCCAATCTGCATCACAGTATCCTACTAGCTCTGAGCTTCCATTGCACCCCATCCAAATGCCATGACCAATCGTTCCTTGAACATAGCTGAGAATGCGCTTGACCATGCTCCAATGATACATCTTTGGAGCTTTCATGTATTGGCTAACCTGATTCACAGCAAAGCACAAGTCAGGTCTGGTTATTGTAAGATAGATTAGCTTACCAACCATCCTGCGATATTGTGTGACATCTTCAAAGGGTTCAACCTCTAGCTCCCCCTTTCGGTCCACTTTGTAGCTATCTTCAAGAGGGGTTTTAGCTACTTTATCTCCAAGGTTTCCTGTTTCACTCAACATATCAAGCATATATTTTCTTTGTGAGAGAAACAAGCCTTCTTTAGATCTACACACTTCGATACCTAAGAAGTATTTTAGTTCACCTAGATCTTTAATATCAAAAACAGTTTTTAAATAGTCTTTAGTAGCTTGAATGTTTACCTTGTCATTCCCAGAGATGATTATATCATCTACATAGATGAGAATGACTACTATACCTTCTCGGCTGGTGAGAGTGAATAAGGTGTGATCCGCTTCTGATCTGTTGAATCCCCTATCGAATAGAACTCTACTCAACCGGTGGTACCAAGCTCTTGGCGATTGCTTGAGACCATAAATCGCCTTTCTCAGCCTTAGTACTTTGCCATGGGCAACCTCTTTGTCTACACCAGGTGGTGGTGTCATGTAGACTTCCTCCTCAAGCTCTCCTTGTAGAAATGCATTCTTCACATCCATTTGCCAAAGATCCCATTCCAGATTCACGGCAAGTGAGATGACAACTCTAACTGTGTGGAGCTTCGCCACTGGTGCAAAGGTGTCTCCATAGTCTTCTCCATAGGTTTGAGTGAATCCTCTTGCTACTAGCCGAGCCTTATACCTTTCTATTTCCCCGTTGCTTTTGTATTTGATGTAAATTATAGAGGATTATAAGATAAAGACTCGACTCTCATGTTTAGGAATAAAGGGAAAAATGTATTAGATGATAAAAATTGATTACATAAGAAGAGAAACACTTGGTATATATAGGACAATCCCTAGGTTAGAAAGGGTTACGCACATAGCCTGAATTGCGTCCTCATTCTACCTCTTAAAACCATGTGTGACTCACTCTCCTTTACAGCTCATAACGGTAACAAAGAGATAAGATAAGGAGGTACAGCCGCTATAGGACAAGTGACTCATCACCGTACGGTCACCTTATCCTTTAGCTTTTCTTATCCTCCTTTCCCTCTTCTTTCTAATACAAACTTCCTTATTACTCAAGTAACTATATTTACTATGTAACTATTAATTAGTTAATAGTAAACACCTTCTTGATTAACACTCCCCCTCAAGTTTATACTACAATACTGATTGTGTATAAACTTGGCACTTGCAAGAATAACCTCATTAAAAACCTAAGCTTGGAAAACCACGTGGGACAAAACCAAGCTTAGGGAAAAAGAGTATTATCCCTACAAGTTGGAGAGTCTCTCTCAAGGATGTGTTAGGTCTACAAGACCAAGCTTACCATGGATAAATTGGCAAACTTGGTTACTTGCTGCCTTGGTAAAGATGTCGGCCAATTGGTCCGAACTCTTAGTAAAACAAGGAAGAATTATACCGTCTTCGATCTTCTCTCTTGTCTTGTGGCAATCAGTCTCTATGTGCTTGGTCCTCTCGTGGAATACTGGATTAGTGGCTATATGGATGGCAGCTTGGTTGTCGCAATGGAAGGTGATTGGCGTCTTCTGCTCTATCCCAAAGTCCTTAAGTAGAGCCTTCAGCCATGTTAGCTCATTTGTGAGCTTCTTCATCGCCCTATACTCTGCTTCAGCACTCGAACAAGACACCACCTTCTGCTTCTTTGTCTTCCAAGTCACAAGATTTCCACCAATGAAGGTGCAAAAGCCGGTTGTAGACTGCCTTGTGTTGCGATCTCCATTGTAATCCGCATCACAGTATCCCACAATTTCCGTGCTAGAGTTTCTTCCCATCCAAATGCCTTTGCCAGGACTCCCTTTGATATATCTCAGAATCCTTTCCACCAGGCTCCAATGGTATACCGTAGGTACTTGCATGTGTTGAGCCACCTGATTCACAGCAAAAGAAAGATCAGGCCGAGTATATGTTAAGTATATGAGCTTACCAACGAGTCTTCGGTACTGTTCCGGGCAATGATATGGAGTATCATCCTTCTCCCCCTTTCGATTGACCTTGTATCCTTGCTCTAGTGGTGTGTCCACCGGTTTAGCTCCAAGTTTTCCTGTAAGCTTTAGAAGATCAAGTGCATATTTCCTTTGTGAGAGAAATAGTCCCTCCTTGGATCTACACACTTCAATCCCTAAGAAATACTTCAAAACACCCAAATCTTTAATATCAAAGGCTGAGTGTAAAGAGGACTTAATGGCTTGAATACCCTCTTTGTTACTCCCTGAAATAATCAAATCATCCACATAGACCAACACTACTACTATGCCATGAATATCTTGCTTAGTAAATAGAGTGTGATCAGAATGTGACCTCTTGAAGCCATTAGCCAGTAGTGTAGAGCTTAACTTGTGATACCAAGCTCTTGGAGATTGTTTAAGCCCATAGATTGCTTTCCGAAGCCTTAAGACCTTTCCCGGAGCCACTATGTCTTCTAAACCCGGAGGAGGTGACATGTAGACTTCTTCTTCTAACTCCCCCTGAAGGAAAGCATTCTTGACATCCATTTGCCACAACTCCCAATCCAAATTAACTGCTAAAGAGAGAACCACTTTCACTGTGTGTTGCTTAGCTACTGGAGCAAATGTTTCTTTCCCTATAGTCATCCCCATAAGTTTGTGTAAACCCTCTTGCAACCAGCCTTGCCTTATATCTCTCGATTTCACCATCACTCTTGTACTTAATGGTGAATACCCACTTTGAGCTAACACACTTCTTTCCTTTTGGTAGTTCTTCTTCAACCCACGTTTGATTCCTGACCATAGCTTGAACCTCATCATCAACAGCATTAGTCCATTCCTTTCTTTCCTTGGCTTCCTCATAGCTTTGTGGAATAAGTTCTACATCCAGCTTGCTGATAAAGGCTTGATGTTCTTCCGGAAGAAGGTCAATCGAACAGGTAGCTTGAATTGGATGAGCGACAGCTTGGCAGTTGTAGTAAACTCTCGTATTCTTCCAGTTTGAAGGTGATTTCTTCTCTCTTGTACTCTTCCTTGGATTCTCCCGAGTGTAGACTGGATCTGATGTAGCTTGTGGAGCTTCATAGGCATTGTCATCGCTTGAAGATTCAATAATCTCTCCTTCACTAGACTGTCCCGCCTCTGCCACTTCTTCACTAGACTTCTCTCCTCTATCACTTTCTTGTTGATCATCTAAAGGATCCTGAAATGCATCGTTCTCATCCTCTCTAACTTCATTCACATCCTCATTTGGAGATGGTGGAGCTTCCTTCTCTGCCTGAGGAGAGCTTGCATTCCCTAAGTGTTCAAGAATTTGTCGGAGGCTTGAAGCTCTATCAGCGGTTGAGTTAGGTAGGTCTTTCACACTCTCCCAACTCTTTTCCCCAAAGTAGGCCTTGTCTTCCATAAACTTGACATCCCTTGACACATAATACCGGTTGGTGACTGGATCAAAGCACTTGTAACCTCTCTGAGTTGTTGAGTATCCAATGAATACGCACTTGTTACTCTTAGGCTCCAGCTTGTTCCTTAAGTCACCTGGAACAAACACAAAACACAGACTACCAAACACCCTTAAATGATCAATACTAGGATTTGAGTTATTTAGGATTTGGAAAGGTGATTTATCATCAAGGATACGAGTTGGTGTTCGGTTGATGAGATAGCAAGCTGTCATTACTGCATCGCCCCAAAACCGCTTAGGCATGTGTTTTTGAAATAGCATAGCTCTTGCCACCTCCATTAGATGCCTATTCTTTCTCTCAGCAACACCATTTTGTTGGGGGTTATATGGGCAGCTGGTTTGATGAAGAATTCCACATTTCTCTAAGTGTTCTTTGAGCTTGTTGCTTGTATATTCACCTCCATTATCTGTTCTTAGAATCTTAATCTTTGCATCAAAGTAGTTAGTCACATAGTTTTGAAAGTTTATAAATGCATCATAAACTCTATCCTTAGATGGCATCAAGGTTACCCAAGTATACTTAGATTTCTCATCTATAAATGTGACAAAATACTTATGGTTATCTCTAGATGCACAAGGTGAAGACCAAACATCAGAATGCACAAGATCAAAACATTTTTCATAAATCGCACTAGACTTAGGAAAAACAGCTTTGCAATGTTTGCCTAATATGCATGCTTCACAATTTGCACAATCATAAGAAAAACCAGGCATTAATAAACTTAAAGCTCTAGAATGAGGGTGACCAAGTCTTTCATGCCACAATACAACAGATGTCTTAACAGAGTTTGCAAAGATAGAAGAAACTTTATTCTTAGAAACAGAATTTAAAGAGATGTCTTGGAACACATATAAGTCATCCTTGGTGCTTCCTTGCCCAAACACTTTTCCACTCTCAATATCCTGCAACTTAACATCATTAGGACTGAAAATAGCTAAACAGTTTAAGTCCTTAGTAGTTTTCTTTACAGAAAGGAGATTAGAGGTGAACTTAGGCATATAAAAGGCACTTAGCTTCTTGTTGAACACATTAATATAACCTATACCTTCTATTGGCACATTATGGCCATTTGCAACCTTAACATTCCCTAAAGCCGGTTTAATGTTCTCTAACAATTTAGGATTACTAATCATATGGTGAGAAGCTCCTGAGTCTAATACTAATGAGTTTAAATCACTAGAATTAGAAGATAAGAGAGATATACCGCCTGGATGTAACTTAGATGCAATGGATTGAAGGAGGCTCTCTAGATCAGCTTTGTTCATCACAATGGTCTCCTGAGAGGTAGAAGCTGAGCTCTTGTCTTGTATAGCTTGTAACGCCTTCTCATGATGACCGAACTGTACTATAGCTCTTTCAGCATTCTCGGAGCCTTCACTTGCTTCTGCCACATTCGCCTTCATCTTGTCCTTCTTGAACTTGTCTGGCTTCAAATGAGGGTGTAAGATCCAGCATTTGTCTTTGAGATGACCCTTTTTCTCACAATGCTCACAAACCCATGTCTTCTTGTCTCCATGTTTCGCCACTCCCACCTTGTTAGCCGTAGGTAGACTTGCATTCTTGTTGCCAAACAGCTCCTGATTGCCATACTCCTTTTGTATCTTAGCACAAACTTGCTCTAGGGTAGGTATCTTGTCTTCTCTCAAGATGTGTTGGATTACATCAGTATAGCCTTGATTCAGAGACAGTAGCAACCCAAACACACGATCTTGCTCTCTTCTTTCCTTGAGTGTCTTAGCATCGGTGGTAAAGGGTCTCAACATATCTAACTCAGCAACCAACGATCTATACCTTCTGAAATGGGTGTTGAAGTCACTCTCTTCTTGGCTCAGATTACCGAGAGCTTTCTTGATACCATAGACCCGAGTCAAGTTAGACTCATTGCCGAAGACACTTGTAAGAGTATCCCATAGCTCCTTAGCAGTCTCACAGTACGAATAGCCCTCTAGGATTGACGCCTCTAGTGAGCAGTGTAGAGCAGTCAGCACATTCAGATCATATTGCTTCCAAGTATCCTCATCCAGACCTCTATCAGTTGCCTTTAGCTCTTCATAGGTGAACTCAATGTGTTTTGTGAGCTTCCTTCCTCCCAACACATTCAGAGTTGTTCGCTTCCACAACAGAAAGTTGTTCCCATTCAGAGTTACCGCAAATCTCAAGTCTTTGAAGGTGTCATTCATCTTGCCATCATACACCGTAACAGGCATAGGAGCTTGTTGAAGAGCAGCCATCACTTTCCAAGACCAAAGTTTCAACTTTTGAACCTTCCTCACTCAAACCACAAGCCAAACCGCAACACTAATCTATCCACAACCTTTGCCTTAAACTGATTCCTCTAGACTAAACCTTTCAACCAGAGAGAGATAAAGCTCAAACCTTTACTTTTTCAGATCTGACTTGCTTCACCTTCTTAGCTCGGTTTGATGCTTCAGCTTAACCCACAAGAACCAGCTTCAACCCAGAATAGCTTTTGCCACGGATTAACTCACAAGAACTTCTCTCAAACAAAAGAATCGAACAAGAAAACCAAGATTTAAGACTCAAGAATCACAAAACCGCTCTGATACCATGTAAGTTATAGAGGATTATAAGATAAAGACTCGACTCTCATGTTTAGGAATAAAGGGAAAAATGTATTAGATGATAAAAATTGATTACATAAGAAGAGAAACACTTGGTATATATAGGACAATCCCTAGGTTAGAAAGGGTTACGCACATAGCCTGAATTGCGTCCTCATTCTACCTCTTAAAACCATGTGTGACTCACTCTCCTTTACAGCTCATAACGGTAACAAAGAGATAAGATAAGGAGGTACAGCCGCTATAGGACAAGTGACTCATCACCGTACGGTCACCTTATCCTTTAGCTTTTCTTATCCTCCTTTCCCTCTTCTTTCTAATACAAACTTCCTTATTACTCAAGTAACTATATTTACTATGTAACTATTAATTAGTTAATAGTAAACACCTTCTTGATTAACATTTGATAGTGAAGACCCATCTTGAGCTCACGGTTTTCTTCCCTTTAGGCAATGTAGCCTCATCCCAAGTGTGATTCTTCTCCATAGCACCCCTTTCCTCACTGATTGCATTCCGCCATACCTCATACTCTACTGCTTCTTCGTAAGATCTAGGTACCTGACCTTGCTCCAATGCTACTAGGAAGGCTTGGTGCTCCTTTGGAAACTGAGCGAAAGAGCAAGTTACTTGAGTAGGATGAGCTACTGCATTGCCGTTGTAGTACACTCTGGTGTTAACCCAATTTGATGGATCCTGCCTTTCCCTAGTGCTTCTCCTTAGGGCTGCTGGAGCAGGAGCTGGAGCCGGAGCTTGTTCTGCTTGTTGTTGTAGGCGCTCTAAGCGTTGACTCCTTCCTAGCGGTACAACGTGAGGAGAGGAGCTAGGGTGTTCCGGAGACCGAACCGGTGTGGGGCTTTCCAAGTTTGCTTCTGCTTGATCATGAGCATTATCTTGGGTCTCCAAGTTTGCTTGTTCCTCATTTCCCCCCTCAGGATCAACAGCAGGAGCACTAGTAGGTGTTGTTACCCCAAGGTGGTCTAGGATGAGCCGTAAGCTAGCTGCCCTATCAGAGGTAGAGGTAGATAGCCCTTGTAGGTCCTCCCACGGTTGTTTGGCATAGAAGCTTTCTGACTCTAAGAATTTGACATCACGAGAGACTATGACCCGGCGTGTATCATGGTTGTAGCATTTGTACCCCTTTTGGGTAGTAGAGTAGCCAATGAACATACACCTCATGCTTTTAGCTTCCAGCTTTGTTCTATGATCCCCTGGAATAAAGGCAAAAACACACACAACCAAACACTCGTAAGTGATCAAGAGAGGGTTTAGTTGAGTTGAGTACCTCATAGGGTGAGGAGTCACGGAGAACTTTGGTAGGAATTCGGTTGATCAAGTAGCAAGCTGTAAGGACAGCATCGCCCCAAAACCGCTTTGGTACATTATGTTGAAACATCATGGATCTCGCCACCTCCATTAGATGTCTGTTTTTCCTCTCAGCTACACCATTCTGTTGAGGCGTGTAGGGGTAGCTAGTTTGATGAATGATTCCATGTGAAGTGAGATGTTCTCTGAAAACATTGCTTGTGTATTCACCTCCATTATCTGATCTAAAGATCTTAATCTTGGCATTAAAATGGTTAGTGATATGATTTTGAAAATTTTTAAATGCCTCAAAGACTCTATCCTTGGATGGAAGGAGAGTTACCCAAGTATACTTAGATTTTTCATCTATAAAGGTGACAAAATATTTGTTTTGATCTCTAGATTCACATGGTGATGACCAAACATCTGAATGCACTAAATCAAAACATTTTTCATAGATAGTAGATGACTTGGGGAACACAGTCCTACAATGTTTTCCTAAGATACAAGCCTCACATTCATCATTTTTAAAACTAACTTTAGGTAATAAAAGACTCAATGCACGAGCATGAGGATGACCTAACCTAGCATGCCAAATTGCATTATTAGCAGAAGCTACAACATTATTAGAAGATAAAAACTTAGTGTCTTCAAGAACATAGAGATCATCCTTAGTAGTCCCTTTTCCAAGCATTCTGTTGGTTTTAATATCCTGAAAACACACATCATTAGGTCCAAAGATAGCAATACAATCTAAATCAGTTGTAGCTTTCTTAACAGATAACAAATTAGAGGTAAAGGTTGGCATATAAAACGCTTTAGATGATCTATCAAAGAGTTTTAAATCTCCTATGCCTTTAATAGGCACCTTTTCTCCATTAGCAATCTCAACATTTCCTATTGTTGGCTTTAGGTTACTAATCAGATTTAAGTCACTAATCATATGATGTGAAGCGCCTGAATCTACAATCAATGGTTTAGTCCTAAGAGTATATGAAGAACTAAAGAGTTACCATAGTGCTTCATTACATGAAAGGAGGTACCAAGAGTGTTACCAGATTCCTTAAGCGCTTTGATCAGTGCATCTAGGTCTGATTTTGTCACGAATTGAGAGGAGTTAGCTGCTCCTTCTTCTCCAGCGGTTGTCTTAGATGATTCGCCCTTATGAGTGGTGTTCTCGGCGGCATAGCTAGCCTTCCTTCCTTCCACTTGCTAGGCTTGAGATGTGTGTGAAGGATCCAGCACTTGTCTTTAACATGCCCCTTTTTCTTACAATGCTCGCAGAATGAGCTCCTCCTTTCTTCAAACTGGTAAGCGCCCTTGTTGGCTGAGACGAGTTCCCCCTTTCCTCCAAATAAGCCGAGTGATCCTTGCTCCTTTTGGATTTGAGAACACACTTCTTCAAGGGTTGGCAACCGTTCTGCTCTAAGGAGGTGCTTGATGAGGTCATTGTAAGTTGAGCTGAGGGTCATGAGCAGGCCAAAGACTTTGTCTTGCTCTCTTCTGTCGTTCAGGACTTGAGGGTCAACTGTGCTTGGCCTTAGCATCTCCAGTTCTGCCCATAGTGCTCTGAATCTTCCAAAATGCTTAGTAAACTCCATATCTTCTTGCCTTAGCTCATTGATAGCCTTCTTGACTTCAAATATGTAAATTATAGAGGATTATAAGATAAAGACTCGACTCTCATGTTTAGGAATAAAGGGAAAAATGTATTAGATGATAAAAATTGATTACATAAGAAGAGAAACACTTGGTATATATAGGACAATCCCTAGGTTAGAAAGGGTTACGCACATAGCCTGAATTGCGTCCTCATTCTACCTCTTAAAACCATGTGTGACTCACTCTCCTTTACAGCTCATAACGGTAACAAAGAGATAAGATAAGGAGGTACAGCCGCTATAGGACAAGTGACTCATCACCGTACGGTCACCTTATCCTTTAGCTTTTCTTATCCTCCTTTCCCTCTTCTTTCTAATACAAACTTCCTTATTACTCAAGTAACTATATTTACTATGTAACTATTAATTAGTTAATAGTAAACACCTTCTTGATTAACACTCCCCCTCAAGTTTATACTACAATACTGATTGTGTATAAACTTGGCACTTGCAAGAATAACCTCATTAAAAACCTAAGCTTGGAAAACCACGTGGGACAAAACCAAGCTTAGGGAAAAAGAGTATTATCCCTACAAGTTGGAGAGTCTCTCTCAAGGATGTGTTAGGTCTACAAGACCAAGCTTACCATGGATAAATTGGCAAACTTGGTTACTTGCTGCCTTGGTAAAGATGTCGGCCAATTGGTCCGAACTCTTAGTAAAACAAGGAAGAATTGTACCGTCTTCGATCTTCTCTCTTGTCTTGTGGCAATCAGTCTCTATGTGCTTGGTCCTCTCGTGGAATACTGGATTAGTGGCTATATGGATGGCAGCTTGGTTGTCGCAATGGAAGGTGATTGGCGTCTTCTGCTCTATCCCAAAGTCCTTAAGTAGAGCCTTCAGCCATGTTAGCTCATTTGTGAGCTTCTTCATCGCCCTATACTCTGCTTCAGCACTCGAACAAGACACCACCTTCTGCTTCTTTGTCTTCCAAGTCACAAGATTTCCACCAATGAAGGTGCAAAAGCCGGTTGTAGACTGCCTTGTGTTGCGATCTCCATTGTAATCTGCATCACAGTATCCCACAATTTCCGTGCTAGAGTTTCTTCCCATCCAAATGCCTTTGCCAGGACTCCCTTTGATATATCTCAGAATCCTTTCCACCAGGCTCCAATGGTATACCGTAGGTACTTGCATGTGTTGAGCCACCTGATTCACAGCAAAAGAAAGATCAGGCCGAGTATATGTTAAGTATATGAGCTTACCAACGAGTCTTCGGTACTGTTCCGGGCAATGATATGGAGTATCATCCTTCTCCCCCTTTCGATTGACCTTGTATCCTTGCTCTAGTGGTGTGTCCACCGGTTTAGCTCCAAGTTTTCCTGTAAGCTTTAGAAGATCAAGTGCATATTTCCTTTGTGAGAGAAATAGTCCCTCCTTGGATCTACACACTTCAATCCCTAAGAAATACTTCAAAACACCCAAATCTTTAATATCAAAGGCTGAGTGTAAAGAGGACTTAATGGCTTGAATACCCTCTTTGTTACTCCCTGAAATAATCAAATCATCCACATAGACCAACACTACTACTATGCCATGAATATCTTGCTTAGTAAATAGAGTGTGATCAGAATGTGACCTCTTGAAGCCATTAGCCAGTAGTGTAGAGCTTAACTTGTGATACCAAGCTCTTGGAGATTGTTTAAGCGCATAGATTGCTTTCCGAAGCCTTAAGACCTTTCCCGGAGCCACTATGTCTTCTAAACCCGGAGGAGGTGACATGTAGACTTCTTCTTCTAACTCCCCCTGAAGGAAAGCATTCTTGACATCCATTTGCCACAACTCCCAATCCAAATTAACTGCTAAAGAGAGAACCACTTTCACTGTGTGTTGCTTAGCTACTGGAGCAAATGTTTCCCTATAGTCATCCCCATAAGTTTGTGTAAACCCTCTTGCAACCAGCCTTGCCTTATATCTCTCGATTTCACCATCACTCTTGTACTTAATGGTGAATACCCACTTTGAGCTAACACACTTCTTTCCTTTTGGTAGTTCTTCTTCAACCCACGTTTGATTCCTGACCATAGCTTGAACCTCATCATCAACAGCATTAGTCCATTCCTTTCTTTCCTTGGCTTCCTCATAGCTTTGTGGAATAAGTTCTACATCCAGCTTGCTGATAAAGGCTTGATGTTCTTCCGGAAGAAGGTCAATCGAACAGGTAGCTTGAATTGGATGAGCGACAGCTTGGCAGTTGTAGTAAACTCTCGTATTCTTCCAGTTTGAAGGTGATTTCTTCTCTCTTGTACTCTTCCTTGGATTCTCCCGAGTGTAGACTGGATCTGATGTAGCTTGTGGAGCTTCATAGGCATTGTCATCGCTTGAAGATTCAATAATCTCTCCTTCACTAGACTGTCCCGCCTCTGCCACTTCTTCACTAGACTTCTCTCCTCTATCACTTTCTTGTTGATCATCTAAAGGATCCTGAAATGCATCGTTCTCATCCTCTCTAACTTCATTCACATCCTCATTTGGAGATGGTGGAGCTTCCTTCTCTGCCTGAGGAGAGCTTGCATTCCCTAAGTGTTCAAGAATTTGTCGGAGGCTTGAAGCTCTATCAGCGGTTGAGTTAGGTAGGTCTTTCACACTCTCCCAACTCTTTTCCCCAAAGTAGGCCTTGTCTTCCATAAACTTGACATCCCTTGACACATAATACCGGTTGGTGACTGGATCAAAGCACTTGTAACCTCTCTGAGTTGTTGAGTATCCAATGAATACGCACTTGTTACTCTTAGGCTCCAGCTTGTTCCTTAAGTCACCTGGAACAAACACAAAACACAGACTACCAAACACCCTTAAATGATCAATACTAGGATTTGAGTTATTTAGGATTTGGAAAGGCGATTTATCATCAAGGATACGAGTTGGTGTTCGGTTGATGAGATAGCAAGCTGTCATTACTGCATCGCCCCAAAACCGCTTAGGCATGTGTTTTTGAAATAGCATAGCTCTTGCCACCTCCATTAGATGCCTATTCTTTCTCTCAGCAACACCATTTTGTTGGGGGTTATATGGGCAGCTGGTTTGATGAAGAATTCCACATTTCTCTAAGTGTTCTTTGAGCTTGTTGCTTGTATATTCACCTCCATTATCTGTTCTTAGAATCTTAATCTTTGCATCAAAGTAGTTAGTCACATAGTTTTGAAAGTTTATAAATGCATCATAAACTCTATCCTTAGATGGCATCAAGGTTACCCAAGTATACTTAGATTTCTCATCTATAAATGTGACAAAATACTTATGGTTATCTCTAGATGCACAAGGTGAAGACCAAACATCAGAATGCACAAGATCAAAACATTTTTCATAAATCGCACTAGACTTAGGAAAAACAGCTTTGCAATGTTTGCCTAATATGCATGCTTCACAATTTGCACAATCATAAGAAAAACCAGGCATTAATAAACTTAAAGCTCTAGAATGAGGGTGACCAAGTCTTTCATGCCACAATACAACAGATGTCTTAACAGAGTTTGCAAAGATAGAAGAAACTTTATTCTTAGAAACAGAATTTAAAGAGATGTCTTGGAACACATATAAGTCATCCTTGGTGCTTCCTTGCCCAAACACTTTTCCACTCTCAATATCCTGCAACTTAACATCATTAGGACTGAAAATAGCTAAACAGTTTAAGTCCTTAGTAGTTTTCTTTACAGAAAGGAGATTAGAGGTGAACTTAGGCATATAAAAGGCACTTAGCTTCTTGTTGAACACATTAATATAACCTATACCTTCTATTGGCACATTATGGCCATTTGCAACCTTAACATTCCCTAAAGCCGGTTTAATGTTCTCTAACAATTTAGGATTACTAATCATATGGTGAGAAGCTCCTGAGTCTAATACTAATGAGTTTAAATCACTAGAATTAGAAGATAAGAGAGATATACCGCCTGGATGTAACTTAGATGCAATGGATTGAAGGAGGCTCTCTAGATCAGCTTTGTTCATCACAATGGTCTCCTGAGAGGTAGAAGCTGAGCTCTTGTCTTGTATATCTTGTAACGCCTTCTCATGATGACCGAACTGTACTATAACTCTTTCAGCATTCGCGGAGCCTTCACTTGCTTCTGCCACATTCGCCTTCATCTTGTCCTTCTTGAACTTGTCTGGCTTCAAATGAGGGTGTAAGATCCAGCATTTGTCTTTGAGATGACCCTTTTTCTCACAATGCTCACAAACCCATGTCTTCTTGTCTCCATGTTTCGCCACTCCCACCTTGTTAGCCGTAGGTAGACTTGCATTCTTGTTGCCAAACAGCTCCTGATTGCCATACTCCTTTTGTATCTTAGCACAAACTTGCTCTAGGGTAGGTATCTTGTCTTCTCTCAAGATGTGTTGGATTACATCAGTATAGCCTTGATTCAGAGACAGTAGCAACCCAAACACACGATCTTGCTCTCTTCTTTCCTTGAGTGTCTTAGCATCGGTGGTAAAGGGTCTCAACATATCTAACTCAGCAACCAACGATCTATACCTTCTGAAATGGGTGTTGAAGTCACTCTCTTCTTGGCTCAGATTACCGAGAGCTTTCTTGATACCATAGACCCGAGTCAAGTTAGACTCATTGCCGAAGACACTTGTAAGAGTATCCCATAGCTCCTTAGCAGTCTCACAGTACGAATAGCCCTCTAGGATTGACGCCTCTAGTGAGCAGTGTAGAGCAGTCAGCACATTCAGATCATATTGCTTCCAAGTATCCTCATCCAGACCTCTATCAGTTGCCTTTAGCTCTTCATAGGTGAACTCAATGTGTTTTGTGAGCTTCCTTCCTCCCAACACATTCAGAGTTGTTCGCTTCCACAACAGAAAGTTGTTCCCATTCAGAGTTACCGCAAATCTCAAGTCTTTGAAGGTGTCATTCATCTTGCCATCATACACCGTAACAGGCATAGGAGCTTGTTGAAGAGCAGCCATCACTTTCCAAGACCAAAGTTTCAACTTTTGAACCTTCCTCACTCAAACCACAAGCCAAACCGCAACACTAATCTATCCACAACCTTTGCCTTAAACTGATTCCTCTAGACTAAACCTTTCAACCAGAGAGAGATAAAGCTCAAACCTTTACTTTTTCAGATCTGACTTGCTTCACCTTCTTAGCTCGGTTTGATGCTTCAGCTTAACCCACAAGAACCAGCTTCAACCCAGAATAGCTTTTGCCACGGATTAACTCACAAGAACTTCTCTCAAACAAAAGAATCGAACAAGAAAACCAAGATTTAAGACTCAAGAATCACAAAACCGCTCTGATACCATGTAAATTATAGAGGATTATAAGATAAAGACTCGACTCTCATGTTTAGGAATAAAGGGAAAAATGTATTAGATGATAAAAATTGATTACATAAGAAGAGAAACACTTGGTATATATAGGACAATCCCTAGGTTAGAAAGGGTTACGCACATAGCCTGAATTGCGTCCTCATTCTACCTCTTAAAACCATGTGTGACTCACTCTCCTTTACAGCTCATAACGGTAACAAAGAGATAAGATAAGGAGGTACAGCCGCTATAGGACAAGTGACTCATCACCGTACGGTCACCTTATCCTTTAGCTTTTCTTATCCTCCTTTCCCTCTTCTTTCTAATACAAACTTCCTTATTATCAAAGCAAAAGGATGAGTTATGTCCGTACACATACTTGGCATACAAGGAAGTAGACAAGAGTGGGATGCAAGGTATGATATCAAGCTAAGTGAAGTGCAAGGCAAGGGATTAGTGGCTTTGTTATCTACACCAACGGTCACAAAGTTTCAAGACCAAAGAAGATAAGGTCACATGTTATACTTAAGGATATGACCGTTGGGGAGCTTCCTTGACCAGTCACTATCACCGTGAGGACCACATCCACACTTGTTTATTCTTTGTGTCCCTTTCATATGTAACCGTTACTCTCCTTGTATGAGTCTATATAAAGACTCTTTCTATCATTGTAACAAGTTAACTTAAGAAAATAATACTCTCCTTAACCAAAACTCTCGTTCTTACTCATGTTCATCACTCTCTTCTCTCATTTCATACTCCCTTACTCATAATAATCCGCAATAATTCTAACATGGTATCAGAGCGGTTTGTAGATCTTTGGACTACAACCTTTTGATTCTCATTATTCTTCTCTTCATTTCATTGTTCGCTTTTACTCTTTCAAATTCCAGAAACACTTAATCTTTATCCACTGGTCCATAACTCTCAAACACTCCTCTTTTACTCTTAATTCTCACTAAACACTCTCTAAATCGCCTAAAACACCTTCTTTCCACCATACTAGTATTCGCTTACCCTCTCAATCACCTAAAACTCATTTCTAAAAACGTTTACCCAACGGTCCATATCTTTATCCATAGGTCCATAGAATAAATTTCATGGATATGGAGAATAATAAGCCATTGGCTTTACCAGTTACACTCAAAGGAGCGAACTATCTACTGTGGTCAAGAACCACAAGAACCGCCTTGTGTGGAAGAGGTCTTTGGAGACATGTATCAAGCGATGCCCCCATAGCAGCACCACCAGCCGCCGGAGCAGCCATTGTCCCAGCAGAAGAGACCCAATGGTACAAGGAGGATCAGACCGTTCTTGCTCTCCTACAAAGCTCCCTTAGCACTGAAATCTTGGAGGCTTACTCATACTGTGAAACCGCCAAAGAGCTATGGGAGACCCTGAAGCAAGTATTCGGCAACATCTCTAATCTCAGCCGTGTCTTTGAAGTCAAGAAAGCCATCAATGAGCTAAGGCAAGAAGATGCGGAATTTACCAAACACTTTGGAAAATTCAGAGCACTATGGGCTGAGCTGGAAATGCTAAGGCCAAGCACTGTGAACCCACAGATTTTGAATGAAAGAAGGGAGCAAGACAAGGTCTTTGGGCTACTTTTGACTCTCAACTCCACCTACAACGATCTCATCAAACACCTTCTCAGAGCAGAAAGGCTACCAACGCTTGAAGAAGTATGTTCCCAAATCCAAAAGGAACAAGGATCACTCGGCCTATTTGGAGGAAAAGGAGAACTGATATCAGCCAACAAAGGAGCCTACAAGTTTGATGAGAAGAGAAACTCATTCTGCGATCATTGCAAGAGAAAGGGGCATACCAAAGAAGTTTGCTGGAGCCTTCATCCTCACCTAAAACCGAAATGGAAGGAGGGAAAGGCTAGGATTGCTTCAGAAGAGGTGGCTCACAAAGGCGAAAGCTC
The DNA here is from genome assembly GCA_911865555.2 of Thlaspi arvense. Classification (NCBI taxonomy): domain Eukaryota; kingdom Viridiplantae; phylum Streptophyta; class Magnoliopsida; order Brassicales; family Brassicaceae; genus Thlaspi; species Thlaspi arvense. The sequence goes on from OU466860.2 coordinate 24,035,455, forward strand.
TAAGACCACCCCTGGAGAAGGAGCAGCAAACTCATCCCAGTTCGTGACAAAATCAGACCTGGATGCCCTGATCAAAGCGTTTAAGGAGTCTGGTAACACCCTTGGTACCTCTCTTCATGTGATTAAAAATATGGGCAATTCTTATAGTTCTTCACATGCACTTAAGAATAAACCATTAATAGTTGATTCAGGGGCTTCTCATCACATGATTAGTGATTTAAGTCTAATTAGCAACATAAAACCAACAATAGGAAATGTTGAGATTGCTAATGGTGAAAAGGTTCCAATTAAGGGAATAGGAGAACTTAAGCTATTTGAGAGATCTTCTGAAGCATTCTACATGCCTACTTTTACATCCAACTTATTATCAGTAAAGAAAGCTACAACTGATTTACACTGTATTGCTATATTTGGACCTAATGAAGTGTGTTTTCAGGATATTAAGACCAGCAAAACGCTTGGGAAAGGGACTACCAAAGATGATCTCTATGTTCTTGAAGACACTAAGCTTTTAGATCCTACTTTTGCTTCTTCTAATAGTGTTGTAGCTTGTGATAATAATGCGATTTGGCATGCTAGATTAGGACATCCTCATGCTCGTGCCTTGAGTCTTTTATTACCTGAAGTAGTGTTTAAGAATGATGATTGTGAGGCTTGTATCTTAGGAAAGCATTGTAGAACTGTTTTTCCTAAGTCTTCTACCATTTATGAAAAATGTTTTGATTTAGTTCATTCTGATGTTTGGACATCCCCTTGTGAATCTAGAGATCAAAACAAGTACTTTGTTACTTTCATAGATGAAAAGTCTAAGTATACTTGGTTAACTCTCCTCCCATCAAAAGATAGAGTCTTTGAGGCATTTAGGAACTTTCAAACTCACATAACTAACCATTTTAATGCCAAGATTAAGATTTTCAGATCAGATAATGGGGGAGAATACACAAGCAACTTATTCAAAGAATATCTTACCTCACAAGGCATCATTCACCAAACAAGCTGTCCTTATACGCCCCAACAAAATGGTGTCGCAGAAAGGAAGAACAGACATTTAATGGAGGTGGCCAGGTCCATGATGTTTCAAAACAATGTACCAAAGCGGTTTTGGGGGGATGCTGTACTTACAGCCTGCTACCTTATCAACCGAATACCAACCAAAGTCCTCAATGACTCATCACCATATGAGGTACTCAACTCAACTAAACCCTCTCTTAATCACTTACGAGTGTTTGGGTGTGTTTGTTTTGCCTTAATCCCAGGAGACCTGCGAACAAAGCTGGATGCCAAGAGCACAAGGTGCATGTTTATTGGATACTCTACTACACAAAAGGGGTACAAGTGCTATAATCCCACTACACGCCGAGTTATAATCTCTAGAGATGTGAAGTTTTTGGAATCAGAAAGCTTCTATGCCAAACAGCCATGGGAAGACTTGCAAGACATTTCCAGGTCTACATCAGATAGAGCCACTAACCTCCGGCTGCTTCTAGATCATCTCGGTGTCACTACCAGTACTAGAGTTCCTACGGTTGATCATGAGGGGGGAGAATGGTGATAACAATGATGATCCACCAGCTGAGCACACAGCCTCGGATTCCCACGACAATGCACATGATCAACCTTCAGAGCAAGATCAAGCACCCACACGGTCAGCACCAGCTCAAGCACCTGCTCCTCTAAGAAGAAGTCCACGCTTGCAAAGTCTACAACAAGCGGAACAAGCAGAACAAGTTCAAGCAGTTCCAGCTCCTGCTCCTACTACCTTAAGGCGCAGTACAAGAGAAAGGCAGGATCCCTCTAATTGGGTGAACACAAGAGTGTATTACAACGGCAATGCCGTGGCGCATCCAACTCAGGCATCATGCTCCTTTGCACAACTTCCGGAGACACACCGAGTGTTCTTAGCAGCAATAGAGCAGGGTCATATTCCTAAGACCTATGAAGAAGCAGCGGAACATGAGGAGTGGCGTGAAGCAATCAGGGGGAAGAAAAAGGAGCTATGGAAAGAAACCATACTTGGGACGAAGCTAATTTACCTAAAGGGAAGAAGACGGTTAGCTCAAGATGGGTCTTTACTATCAAGTACAAGAGCAATGGTGAAATAGAGAGGTACAAAGCTCGGTTGGTGGCTAGAGGTTTTACTCAGACATATGGAGAAGACTATGGAGACACCTTTGCACCGGTGGCCAAGCTCCACACAGTTAGAGTTGTCATCTCACTTGCCGTGAATCTGGAATGGGATCTTTGGCAAATGGATGTGAAGAATGCATTTCTACAAGGAGAGCTTGAGGAGGAAGTCTACATGACACCACCACCTGGTATAGACAAAGAGGTTGCCCATGGCAAAGTACTAAGGCTGAGAAAGGCGATTTATGGTCTCAAGCAATCGCCAAGAGCATGGTACCACAGGCTGAGTAGAGTTCTATTTGATAGGGGATTCAGCAGATCAGAAGCGGATCACACCTTATTCACTCTCACCAGCCAAGAAGGTATAGTAGTCATTCTCATTTATGTAGATGATATTATCATCTCTGGGAATGACAAGGTAAACATTCTCGCTACTAAAGAGTATTTAAAGAATGTTTTTGACATTAAAGATCTAGGTGAACTAAAATACTTCTTAGGTATTGAAGTTTGTAGATCTAAAGAAGGTTTGTTTCTCTCACAAAGAAAATATATGATGGATATGTTGAGTGAAGCAGGAAACCTTGGAGATAAAGTAGCTAAAACTCCTCTTGAAGATAGCTACAAGGTGGACCGAAAGGAGGAGCTAGAAGATGAACCCTTTGAAGACATCACACAATACCGCAGGATGGTTGGTAAGCTAATTTATCTTACCATAACTAGACCTGACTTGTGTTTTGCTGTGAATCAGGTTAGTCAACACATGAAAGCCCCAAAGTCATATCACTGGAGCATGGTCAAGCGCATTCTCAGCTATGTTCAAGGAACAATCGGTCATGGCATTTGGATGGGTTGCAATGGAAGCTCAGAGATTGTGGGGTATTGCGATGCAGACTGGGCAGGGGACCGTGTAGATAGAAGATCAACTACTGGCTATTGCACTTTCGTTGGTGGGAACCTAGTTACTTGGAAGAGCAAGAAGCAAAATGTAGTGGCATGTTCTAGTGCTGAAGCTGAGTACCGGGCCATGAGGAGGTTAACAACCGAGCTAATGTGGTTAAGGAACCTTCTTAAAGACCTCGGACGTGAGACAAGCACACCAATCACCATGCATTGTGACAACCAAGCGGCTATACACATTGCATCAAACTCGGTCTTCCATGAAAGAACCAAGCATATTGAGGTTGATTGTCACAAGGTCAGGGAGCAAGTCCAGCTTGGAGTCATCCTGCCATGCTACACAAAGAGTTCAGATCAGCTAGCCGATATCTTCACCAAGGCAACAAGTCAGAAGATCAACGAGTTCATCTACTCTAAGATGGGGCTCGTTGACATCTCAGCTTGAGCTCACCTAGCCGTGGAGATCACACTCTTTTTCCCTCAATGTAGTTTTGTCCCATGAGGTTTTCTACATTGAGGTTTTTAATGAGGTGATCCTTCATGGCTCCAAGCTCTAACCATTCACCATGGTTAAAGCTTGAGGGGGAGTATCAAAGCAAAAGGATGAGTTATGTCCGTACACATACTTGGCATACAAGGAAGTAGACAAGAGTGGGATGCAAGGTATGATATCAAGCTAAGTGAAGTGCAAGGCAAGGGATTAGTGGCTTTGTTATCTACACCAACGGTCACAAAGTTTCAAGACCAAAGAAGATAAGGTCACATGTTATACTTAAGGATATGACCGTTGGGGAGCTTCCTTGACCAGTCACTATCACCGTGAGGACCACATCCACACTTGTTTATTCTTTGTGTCCCTTTCATATGTAACCGTTACTCTCCTTGTATGAGTCTATATAAAGACTCTTTCTATCATTGTAACAAGTTAACTTAAGAAAATAATACTCTCCTTAACCAAAACTCTCGTTCTTACTCATGTTCATCACTCTCTTCTCTCATTTCATACTCCCTTACTCATAATAATCCGCAATAATTCTAACACTTATTACTCAAGTAACTATATTTACTATGTAACTATTAATTAGTTAATAGTAAACACCTTCTTGATTAACAAAATACACGGCTGAGATTGGAGATGTTGCCGAATACTTGCTTCAGAGTCCCCCATAGCTCTTTGGCGGTTTCACAGTATGAGTAAGCCTCCAAGATTTCATTGCTAAGGGAGCTTTGTAGAAGAGCAAGAACGGTCTGATCTTCCTTGTACCATTGGGTCTCTTCGGCTGGGACAATGACGGCTCCGGCGGCTGGTGGTGCTGCTCTAGGAGCATCGCTTGACACATGACTCCAAAGACCTCTTCCACACAAGGCGGTTCTTGTGGTTCTTGACCACAGCAAGTAGTTCACCCCTTTGAGGGTCACTGGTAAAGCCAATGGCTTGTTGTTCTCCAAGGCCATGTTTAAGATACTATGGACCGTTGGGCAAAGCAAGGAACCGTTGGGTAAACGGTTTTGAATGGTAAATTAGAGGTGATTAGAAGGTGAGCGAATGAGAGTATGGTGGAATGAGAGTGGTTAGGGCGGTTTAGAGAGTGTTTAGGGGTGATTTAAAGCAAAGAAGAGTGATTGAGAGCTATGGACCGTTGGGTAAAGATTAAGGATTTTCTGGAGTTTTGAAGGAGTGAAAAACCGAGAGATGAAATCAAGAGGAGAGTAATGAGAATCAAAAGGTTGTAGTCCAAAGATCTACAAACCGCTCTGATACCATGTTGGAATTGTTTGCGGAAGTTTAGAGTAAAGAAGAGAAATGAGTGAAAACATGAAGAACAAGAGAAAGAGTTAAGGATGATTATTATTCCTTAAGTTAACCATTACAAACAACATCAAATGTGTATTTATAGACCATACAAATCATTCCTAACGGCTAAGGGTGATAACGACACAAACAATAAACAAAGAGGATGTGGTCCTCATAGTGAAAGCGACCCTTCATAACGCTCACAAGCTTAACCAAAACATGTGACCTTATCTCCTTTGATTCCTTAAGCTTGTGACCGTTGCTCCAGATGACTAAGGTCAATAATATGACCGTTGCTTCCTTCCTTGATCATCACTCTTGCTTCCTTTGTGTGATCCTCTTCCTTAAGCCTCACGGTTGTGACTTGTACGGACACTTCTCTAACTTGGTTATTTTGACATAGAAGAGATCCAAAATGAAGATCCGAAATTGGTCTACTGGCCAAAAAATAGGGAAAACGGACTTCTGATGAATCATACAAATAAAATGGAGTAAATAGGCTTGAAATAGTCATCTGTAACTCAAAATACTGCAATGAGAAGCCTCTATTACTTGTATCTCATTCCCTAGAAGAGATCTCAAATGAAGATCTGAAACTGGTCTCCTAGCCTAAAATAGGGAAAACGGACTTCTGATGAATCACCCAAAGAAAATGGAGTAAATAGGCTTGAAATAGTTATCTCGGACTCATTACTACAATGAGAAGCCTATATTGCTTGTATCTCATTCCCTAGAAGAGATCCCAAATGAAGATCCGAAACTGGTCTACTGGCCGAAAATAGGGAAAACGGATTTCTCATGAATCACACAAAGAAAATGAAGTAAATAGGCTTGAAATAGTCATCTGGGACTCATAATACTACATTTATAAGCCTCTATTACTTATATCTCATTCCCTAGAAGAGATCCCAAATGAAGATCCGAAACTGGTCTACTGGCCAAAAATAGGGAAAACAGATTTCTCATGAATCACACAAAGAAAATGATGTAAATAGGCTTGAAATAGTCATCTGGGACTCATAATACTACATTTATAAGCCTCTATTACTTATATCTCATTCCCTAGAAGAAATCCCAAATGAAGATTCGAAACTGGTCTACTAGCCGAAAATGGGGAAAACGGACTTCTGATGAATCACACAAAGAAAATAGAGTAAATAGGCTTGAAATAGTCATCTGGGACTCATATTACTACAATGAGAAGCCTATATTACTTTTATCTGATTCCCTAGAAGAGATCCCAAATGAAGATCTGAAACTGGACTACTGGCCGAAAATGGGGAAAACGGACTTCTGATGAATCACACAAAGAAAATGGAGTAAGTAGGCTTGAAATAGTCATCTGGGACTCATAATAGTATAATGAGAAGCCTGTATTACTAGTATCTCATTCCCTAGAAGAGATCTCAAATGAAGATCCGAAACTGGTCAACTAGCCGAAAATGGGGAAAACGGATTTCTCATGAATCATACAAAGAAAATGGATTAAATAGGCTTGAAATAGTCATCTGGGACTCATAATACTACAATGAGAAGCCTCTATTACTTGTATCTCATTCCCTAGAAGAGATCCCAAATGAAGATCCGAAACTGGTCTACTGGCCGAAAATAGGGAAAACGGATTTCTCATGAATCATACAAAGAAAAGGAAGTAAATAGGCTTGAAATAGTCATCTGGGACTCATAATACTTCATTTATAAGCCTATATTACTTATATCTCATTCCCTAGAAGAGATCCCAAATGAAGATCCGAAACTGGTCTACTAGCCGAAAATGGGGAAAACGGACTTCTGATGAATCACACAAAGAAAATGAAGTAAATAGGTTTGAAATAGTCATCTGGGACTCATAATACTACATTTATAAGCCTCTATTACTTATATCTCATTCCCTAGAAGAGATCCCAAATGAAGATCCGAAACTGGTCTACTAGCCGAAAATGGGGAAAACGGACTTCTGATGAATCACACAAAGAAAATAGAGTAAATAGGCTTCAAATAGTCATCTGGGACTCATATTACTACAATGAGAAGCCTATATTACTTTTATCTGATTCCCTAGAAGATATCCCAAATGAAGATCTGAAACTGGTCTACTGGCCGAAAATGGGGAAAACAGACTTCTAATGAATTACACAAAGAAAATGGAGTAAGTAGGCTTGAAATAGTCATCTGGGACTCATAATAGTATAATGAGAAGCCTGTATTACTTGTATCTCATTCCCTAGAAGAGATCTCAAATGAAGATCTAATATGATTACCCTTATGATTCGACACTTTGAAAGCTAGACTAACACAAAAGGATGTTATATGAATGATGATCAACTGGAATGAACAATATGAGCAAGGGACGACAAAGATCAAGGATAACAACGGAAAAATGCTGTTGATGAATGACTAATGGGAATGAGTGAATGGGAGAACTTAACACGGATGAGATGAAGTAGTAGAATGGAGCGTTTGGTCACACTAAGGCTGCGGAGGGTCCTTAGATTCACCGTGGATCGAATGGTCACACAAAGGGAATGAGAGAACCTTTGATTTACCGGATCTATCGTTTCAGAGAGTTTGAGAAAAAAAGGATAGATAGATTAAAATGCAAGTTCAGAGACAACATATAAAGAGATAGAACTCGGTATAAGCACCAAGAACATCTCGAAACAAAGCAAAGAAATGAATAAGGGGAGCGTCTAGTTTGAATAACAAAGGAAGAACTCTTAAACTACTTAGGTGAAACGGTTGTTGCTTAGAACTTGTCTTGGACTAGCAAATGGGCTAACGATGGGTATACTTGCCTCGTTAAAAACCTCTCTTGCAAAACCCAAAGGGACAAAAACAAGATGAGGGAAAAAGAGCACAAGTATAGCCCATTCCCGATTTACTAGCCGTGGGTTTGAATCAAAACCAAAGTGGTTTGATAAGCATGACTTTGATCTTCTTGATTCTCCGAGTGGTTAAGTAACGAATGCACTTGTTCTTGTAGTGCTTTGGCTCTTGAACGTGTCATTGGACCTTGGGGAAAGTATAGAGCTTCTTCGGCTACATGATCTCCTTTATCTTCTTCTCCATGGTCTTCTTTAACTTCAAGTTCCAAGTCTTTAGCCTTGTCCAAGATCATATCATCCCCTCCCACTTGAGAAGGATTTGACCTCAAATCCGCTTCATCTGAAACAAAAGGAACAAGATCAGCAACATTGAAACTAGAGCTAACATTATACTTACCTTGTAAATCTAGTTGATATGCATTGTCACTGATCCGTTTGATGATTTTGAAAGGACCGTCTATTCTTGGCATTAGCTTTGATTTTCTTTCATTAGGGAACCGTTCCTTCCTCAAATGCAACCAAACTTGATCTCCAACCTGAAAAACAACTTGTTTCCTTCCTTTGTTGGCGTGTTTGACATATAACTTAGTCTTTTCTTCTATGTTCTTTCGAGCACTTTCATGAATCTGCTGTATCAACTCTGCCTTTTTCTTTCCATCAATGCTTGCTCTATCACTCAAAGGTAAAGGCATTAGATCTAAAGGAGAAATAGGATTGAAACCATACACGATTTGAAAAGGCGAGTACTTAGAAGCAGAGTGAACAGAGTGATTGTAAGCAAATTCTATGTGAGGTAAACAATCCTCCCAACTCTTTAAATTTTTCTTAATCAAGGCACGCAGCAAGGTTCCTAAGGTTCTATTAACTACTTCAGTCTGACCATCAGTCTGTGGATGACAAGTAGTAGAAAACAACAATTTTGTACCTAACTTAGACCAAAGTGTCTTCCAAAAGAAACTAAGAAACTTGGTATCACGATCAGAAACTATGGTCTTAGGCATGCCATGCAAACGTACAACTTCTTTGAAAAACAGATTAGCTACATGTAATGCATCATCAGTCTTGTTGCAAGCAATGAAATGAGCCATTTTCGAGAACCTATCAACTACAACAAAGATAGAGTCCTTACCTGTTCTAGTCCTAGGCAAACCCATAACAAAATCCATTGAAATATCATTCCAAGGATGCATAGGAATAGGGAGAGGGGTATACAAACCATTCGGTTGTACTTTAGACTTTGCTTGTTTGCATGTAGGACAATGGCCACATATTCGCTCAACGTCTCTTTTCATGTGAGGCCAATGGAAATGATCTTTCATGACTTCTAACGTCTTGGCTATTCCAAAATGCCCCATAAGCCCACCTCCGTGTGCTTCCCTGACAAATAAATCTCGAAGAGAGCAGTTAGGAATACACAAACGGTTCTCATAGAAGAGATACCCGTCTTGTTGATAATAACGACCAGAAGCAAACTTATCACATGCTTTAAAAATTTCTTGAAAATCAGGATCAGCAACATACATTTCTTTAATTTGTTCAAACCCTAAAAGCTTAGCAGAAAGAGTAGATAGAAGAACGTACCTCCGAGACAATGCGTCGGCTACAACATTGTCTTTACCTTTCTTATATTTGATGACATAGGGAAAGGTTTCAATGAACTCGACCCACCTCGCATGTCTTTTGTTAAGTTTTTGCTGACCTTTGAGGTGTTTGAGAGATTCATGATCCGTGTGTATGACAAATTCTTTTGGCCACAAGTAATGTTGCCAAGTCTGTAATGCCAGAACAAGAGCATACAACTCTTTGTCATATGTAGGGTAATTCAGCGTGGCTCCTCCGAGCTTTTCGCTGAAATAGGCAATTGGTCTCCTTTCTTGCATAAGCACGGCCCCAATACCTACACCAGAAGCGTCACACTCAATTTCAAATTTTTAACAAAATCAGGTAAAGCTAATACTGGAGCATGAATAAGCGTCTCTTTAAGGCATTGAAACGCTTCTTCTTGAGCTTGTTCCCATTTGAACCCCACACTCTTCTTGATTACTTCGGTTAAAGGCGCGGCTATAGTACTGAAATCTTTTACGAAACGTCGGTAAAACCCAGCTAGACCATGAAAGCTTCGGACCTCTCCAATGGTTTTAGGACTTGGCCATTCTTTGATCGCCTTAACCTTTTCTTCGTCTACCTTCACACCTTATGTACTTACAACAAAACCTAAGAACACAATGTTATCCGTACAAAAAGTAGACTTTTTAAAATTAGCATAAAGCTTTTCTTGCCTAAGCACTTCTAAAACAAGCTTAATATGCTTAACATGCTCTTCTAAGTTCTTAGAGTATATCAGAATGTCATCAAAGTATACGACCACAAACTCTCCTATATATGCCCTAAGAACATGATTCATAAGCCTCATAAACGTACTAGGAGCATTAGTTAAACCAAATGGCATTACGAGCCACTCATACAGCCCTTGTTTTGTTTTAAAGGCTGTTTTCCACTCATCCCCTTCTTTTATCCTAATTTGATGATAACCACTTTTTAAATCTACCTTAGAGAAAATGTTAGAACCACATAACTCCTCTAACATATCATCAAGTCTAGGAATGGGATGGCGATACTTTACAGTGATGTTATTGATGGCTCGGCAGTCTACACACATGCGCCAGCTCCCATCTTTCTTTGGAACCAACAAAACAGGAATGGCACAAGGACTCATACTCTCACGAATATGTCCCTTAGCCATTAGATCATTGACTTGTTGTTGTAGCTCCTTTGTTTCCACCGGATTAGTTCTATAAGCAGGGCGGTTTGGTAGAGAAGCTCCGGGAACAAAGTCTATTTGATGTTCTATGCCTCAGATGGGTGGCAATTCCTTTGGTGATTCCTCTGGAAAAACATCACTAAATTCTTGCAAAAGTTGGTTCATTTCACTCGGCAGCACCGGTGTGATGTTAGTCAAACTCGTTAGTGCTTCCTTATAAACAAATAAAACCATAGAGTGATTTGAGAGAAAGGACTTTTTAACCTGACTGGTCTTAGCATAGAAGCTCGAATGTTTTGGCTTCTTTGAGTCTTTCTTTTGATCAAGATACACTTCTTGAGGGGTCATGGGAATCAGAGTTGTTTTCTTGCCTTTGTACTCAAACGAGTGACGGTTAGAGAAACCATCATGTGTCACTCTCCTATCTGATTGCCACGGTCTTCCTAGAAGTATATGGCTGGCCTCCATTGGTAGAACATCACATAAAACCTCGTCTTCATACCGACCAATAGTAATAGGAACGACCACTTGGCTACTAACGTTTAGCTCTCCACTGTTATTGAGCCACTGTAGCTTATAAGGGTTTGGATGCTTTGACGTCGTTAGACCAAGCTTCTTAACCATCGTGTCACTAGCGACGTTGGTGCAACTTCCTCCGTCGATGATAAGACTACACACCTTTCCTAGAACATGGCATCGAGTGTGAAAGAGATTCTCTCGTTGCTCTTGCTCCGGGGCCTTAGTTTGTACGCTTAAAGTTCTTCTTGCTACCAACAAATCACCTCTGACTGGTGGAAGAATGTCTTCCTCACATGTTTCTTCTGGACACTCATCTTCGGACTCAAATTCGCCGTTATCAAGGAGAATCATCACACGCTTGTTGGTACACTCATTGGCGTAATGACCTCTTCCGTGACACTTAAAACACTTGACATCTCGTGTCCTTGTCAACCCCTCTATAGTCTTTCCTTTGTGGACCGTGGGTGGCTTTGTTTCGGCTTTCGGAGCTATAAACGGTTTACTTTCCCTCGGGTAGCTACTCTTATCCTCTCTTGAGTAACTAGCCCGGTTATAAGTTGTTCCGGTTCCTTGACTTAGCCGTGAGGGACCTTTTCTCTTGATCTGCTGCTCGAATAGGATGGCTTTGTGTAACATATCTTCTAGTTCCACGTAGTGCTGAGTTTTCACACGATCTTGTATCTCACGGTTTAAACCTCCGAGAAAACGTGCCATCGTAGCTTCTCTGTCTTCTACTATATCAGCTCGAATCATCAAAGTTTCCATCTCCTGATAGTATTCCTCAACCGAGCGGTTACCTTGTGCGAGCATTCTGAGTTGTTGATGTAGTTCACGGTGGTAATGACTCGGCACAAACCTCTTCCTCATCAGGCTTCTCAGCTCGTTCCAAGTTTCCACCGGATACTCACAGTTTCTTCTTCTGGTAGTAACTATCTGATCCCACCAACTGAGGGCATAGTCGTAGAATTCAGTCGCAGCAATCTTCACCCTATTGATCTCGGTACAATGCTGAGCATCAAACACAAGCTCGATCTTCTTTTCCCATTCTAAGTAGGCAGCTGGATCGTTCTTCCCATGAAACGACGGTATCTTAAGTTTAATGCCTCCAAGCGGATCTTGTATACATCCTCTATCGTGCCTTTCTTGTCTAGGTTTTTGCTGACGACCTTGAGAGGACCCGCTCTTGTGATGGTAGTAAGAATCAGTTGAATCGCCACTAGAATGTCCGGATGAAACATGATCGCGCTGGTTTCTTCTTCTAGGGGGTGACTGATTTGATCCGTTTTCTGCTTGATTTAGGTTTTGCTCTTGGCGGAAGGCTTCAAATCGATCGTTGAGAAGCTTGTCAAAACGAGCAGTCATGGCTTCGACCCATAGTTTGTTATTGACGTTGTTGATATTTCCTTCTTCCTCTGGTGATATGATAGTGGATAGCACGGCAGCTAGTGAACCAGAGAAGGAACCAGAGATAGTAGGGAGGATCACTCGTTCCAGAGCTAAGGAGCTGGCTAAGGAGGTTCATGCACTTATAGCAGAAGGACTGTGCAACTTACCAGCTATTCAAGTTTTCAACATCTTCAACCAGAAGACTCCACCCGGTAATGATGACTAAGTAACTTAGGTGAGGAGTCTGTACTCTTTTTCCCATGATTGAGTTTTGTCCCACTGGGTTTTCTCAACATGGTTTTTAATGAGGCAGATGAATCACTATGTCAAGTTACTTAGGAGTCATTGCCAATGGGTAATAAGTGTATGAGCTACTATGGTTTATACTTAGTAATTTTAGGCGCACCAATTAGGAATTCTAAGGAATGGGACGCCTTGTTGTTTTTCTCTTTATTTTGGACGTCTTGTTGTTTTCTTTCTTAGACGCCTTGTTGTTTGGTTTAGGGTAGTATAAGTCTTGTATTACGCCTCCAGTTGTAAATCAGCGAAGAACTAAGTGAAAACAAACAGCCATTGCTGCATTTCTTCTCTCACCCTTTGATCTCTTGAATGTGTTCTTGTTGATCCGAGTTTCTATTCACCAAGTGTCCCTGAAACTCTACTATCTTTCATTCTCATCTTATCATTTAAATCGTTCCATTAAACCCCCAATATCATTCCAATCTCACTCTACACTCTCACTTTCACTTTCGCACAATCATCATCCCCATTTCGCAAATCATCATTTGATCTTCATCAGCCTATCTTCAGAGCAGTTCCAGGGAGATCGTGTCATGTGGTATCAGAGCCGCCTCTGAACCAAAGGCTGAGAAAACCCTAAACCCCTCTTTTTCCTTTTCTTTGTTAAATCGAATTTTCCTAAGAGTATTAGGTTTGCTTTCTTTTGTTGTTTCATAAAAGCTAGTGATTAGTTTCGAATTCCTAATAGCAATAGGTTGTGTGTTCGTTTCTCTATTAGTTTAGGATTGTATCTCTCTCTTTAATCAATCTTAAAAACTTGTTATTTTGAGAACTCTTTACTTTGAGTGTTGTTTTGATTGTCCCAGGTACCATGGAGCTTTCAGCAGAAGCCATGGAAGCTCTGAATCAAGCTATGGCGCAACAAATCAAAGAGGCTAATCAGTCAGTTGCTACTCAGTTGATGCAACAGATAGAACAGCTCAATGACAAGTTTGAGTCACGGTTCAAAGACTTCCTGAAAGAGAACAGTGCTGCAGAAAGTGACTCATCAGAACCGCCCAGCCCTAGTGAAGCAATCCGCCTTGCCAAAGGAAAAGCACACATGGGAGCTTCTTCTAAACATCCCAAAGCCAACACTACAAGAGCACCGGTTGGAAGGAGAGAAACCAGTGAAAACCGGCGCAGGAATGCTGAGGGAGCAGAGAGAGAGAGACACAGAACTACTAGAACATCTCCACACCTCCGAGCTGAGAATGTTGGTGGGCGTAGAGTTTATGTGGAGACAGAACCAGGATCTTCTGAAGGAGAAGAGAGATCAGATAATAGCTTCCATACTGTGAGGAGAGGCAGGAACAGAGGCAACAACCGAGAATATGATCCCTTGAAACAGCAGCTGAATCACCTTAAGCTTCAGTTTCCTTCTTTCCATGGTAATAATGATCCCGAAGTCTACTTAGATTGGGAAAGGAAGATGGAATCGAACTTCTTGGTTCAAGGTACTTATGAGCTCAACAAGGTGAAGATAGCTGTTTCAGAGTTCAATGGCTATGCACTCTTGTGGTGGGAGCAGTTGGGAGTTACTAGAGAGAGGCATCACGAGCTTCCTATTACCACCTGGGGTCAACTGACCACGCAGATGAGGAGGAAGTTTGTTCCTGCACACTATCAGAGAGAGATTCTCAACAAGCTTAGGCGCCTCATACAAGGAACTAAGTCTGTTAGAGATTACTACCAAGAGCTGGAAACCTTGATGATTAGAGCCGATTTGAGAGAAGGAGAAGACATGGTGATGTCTAGGTTCTTGGGAGGACTTAACAGAGAGATTCAAGACAAAGTTGAGCTACAGAACTATGAGGATGTGCAAGAAATGGTGCATAAGGCGAGAATTGATTGAAGCACAGATTAAGAGGAGAATCAGCAGACCAACTTTCGCCTCTAATATACCAAAACCGAAAGAGTTCAACAAGTCAATCCCTACTCAGAACACAAAACCGGCTACAAAAACAATCAAGGAGGAGATTAAAACCGAGTTTAAACCAAGAGGAACCTCTACTAGCAATGTCAGGTGCTTCAAGTGTCAAGGTATGGGACATTACTCCAGAGACTGTCCTAATAAGAAGATGTTTTTGCTGCAAGAGGGAGGAAACATCGTGCCTCAATACAGTTCAGAGAGTGAATCAGAGGCTAGTACAGAAGGAGAAGAAGAAGCAGCCGCAGTAGGAGAGATGCTAGTAGCATGCAGAGCTTTGAGTGTTCAGGTGCATCCAGATGATAGAGGTCAGAGAGAGAATCTCTTTCACACCAGATGTGTAGTTCAGGACAAGGTCTGCACTTTGATTATAGATGGGGGAAGTTGCACCAATGCCGCCAGTGAAGAGATGGTAAAGAAGCTTAATCTTAAAACCACTTCACATCCTAGACCTTACAAGCTGCAGTGGCTGGACAACAAAGGAGCTATTACTGTTTCTCAACAAGTGCTTGTCAAGCTAGCCATTGGGAAGTATGAAGATGAACTCCTCTGTGATGTGGTTCCTATGAGGTCTAGTCATATGTTATTAGGAAGGCCGTGGCAGTATGATAGGAGAGTTCTTCATGATGGCTACACCAACAAGCAGACCTTTGAATTCAAGGGGCGCAAGGTCACCCTCCTACCACTTTCCCCCAGCGAAATCTACCAAGATCAACTTCACATGAACCGCAAAGACAAAGAGAAAGTCTCCAACAGTCTATACATCAATCACAGTGAGTTCAACAAGCTCTTTGATCCTGAGATGACCACCTTCATGTTTGTTTACAAAGAAACGCTGGCTAGTACTAAACCGTTAGAGAAGCTTCCCCATGAGGTGATAGAGATCCTTGAGGAGTACAAGGATGTATTTCCAGAAGAGATACCCCCAGGCTTACCCCCAACTCGTGGAATTGAGCATCAGATTGATCTAGTGCCAGGGTCAGTGCTACCTAATAAACCAGCTTACAGAACCAACCCTGTAGAGACTAAAGAGCTTCAGAAACAAGTAGAGGAGCTGATGAGTAAAGGATATATCAGAGAAAGCCTCAGTCCTTGTGCAGTACCAGTTCTGTTGGTTCCTAAGAAAGATGGAACATGGAGAATGTGTGTAGACTGCAGAGCAATCAACAACATCACAGTGAAGTATAGACATCCTATCCCAAGATTAGATGACATGTTAGATGAGTTATGTGGGTCAACAGTGTTCTCCAAAATCGATTTAAAGAGTGGTTATCATCAGATCAGAATGAAAGAGGGAGATGAGTGGAAAACTGCTTTCAAGACCAAGCAAGGGTTGTATGAGTGGTTAGTCATGCCGTTTGGTCTCACTAATGCTCCCAGTACCTTCATGCGCTTAATGAATCACGCCTTAAGATCATTCATTGGAGTTTTCGTAGTGGTCTACTTTGATGACATTCTCATATACAGTAAAGGTTTGGAGGAACATCTAGGGCACATCCGCCAAGTTCTGGATGTTCTTCGTTCTCAATCCCTTTTTGCTAACTTCTCTAAGTGTTCATTCTGTACTACTGAAGTTGTTTTTCTAGGCTTTGTTGTTAGTGCAGAAGGAGTGAGAGTTGATGAAGAGAAGATCAAAGCAATCAAAGAATGGCCTACGCCTAAGAGTGTTGGTGAAGTGAGGAGCTTTCATGGATTAGCAGGATTCTACAGAAGATTTGTTCCAAGCTTTAGCACTCTTGCTGCGCCATTAACTGAAGTCATCAAGAAGGAAGTTGGTTTTAGATGGGAAGAAGCACAAGAGCAGGCTTTCACAGCCCTTAAAGAGAAGCTTATCAATGCCCCTCTTTTAGTTCTTCCTGATTTCCTTAAAACCTTTGAAATTGAATGTGATGCTTCAGGAGTTGGAATTGGTGCTGTATTGATGCAGGATAGGAAACCAGTGGCATACTTCAGTGAGAAACTAGGAGGATCAACCGCCAACTATCCCACCTATGACAAGGAACTCTATGCATTAGTCCGAGCTCTTCAAACGTGGCAGCACTACTTGTGGCCCAAGGAGTTTGTCATTCATACAGATCATGAGTCTCTAAAGCACCTTAAAGGACAGCAGAAGCTCAATAAAAGACACGCCAGATGGATGGAGTTTATTGAGACTTTTCCCTACATCATTAAGTACAAGAAAGGTAAAGATAATGTAGTTGCAGATGCATTATCAAGGAGGTACACACTTGTCTCTACTTTAACTTCTAAGCTTAATGGATTCGAACATATAGTAGATCTTTATGAGACTGACATTGATTTTGCTGAGAGCTATGGCAAGTGCTATAAGTTTTCTTTTGAAAAGTATCATAGACAGGATGGATATCTGTTCTATAACAATCGTTTGTGCATACCAAGAGGATCTGTCAGAGAGTTATTGGTCAGAGAAGCTCATGGAGGTGGATTAGCTGGACATTTTGGAGTCACTAAGACTTTACTTGGACTGCAAGATCACTTTTATTGGCCATATATGAAGACAGACGTTGAGAGGATTTGTTCTAGGTGTGCGGTTTGTAAAATGGCAAAGAGTAAGGTGCAACCTCACGGTTTGTATACTCCTCTGCCTATTCCCTCTCAACCGTGGACTCATATTTCTATGGACTTTGTGCTTGGCTTACCTCGAACCAGAAATGGTAGAGATTCGATTTTTGTAGTTGTTGACAGGTTCAGTAAGATGGCACACTTCATTGCTAGTCATAAGACAGATGATGCTGTCTGTGTAGCTAACTTGTTTTTCAGGGAAGTGGTTCGTTTACATGGCATGCCTCAAGTGATAGTTTCAGACAGGGATACCAAGTTTCTAGGGCATTTCTGGAGAACATTATGGGCTAAGCTGGGAACCAAGCTTCAATTCTCCACTACCTGTCACCCTCAATGATGGACAAACCGAGGTGGTGAACAGAACATTGTCAACACTTCTTAGAACGTTGGTCAAGAGTAACATCAAGTCATGGGAGGAGTGTCTACCACACGTGGAGTTTGCTTACAATCACGCTAAGCATTCTGCTACTCTCTTTTCTCCTTTTGAAATTGTTTATGGCTTTAACCCACAATCACCTCTAGATTTGATCCCTTTGCCTCTAAGTGTGAAATGTAGTTTAGATGGTAAAGAAAAGGCAGAACAGGTGAGGAAGATACACGCCAAGGCCAAGGAGAATATAGAGAAGAAAACAAAGCAGTATGAGAAGCATGCAAACAAGGGTCGAAAGGAGTTAATCTTTGAGGAAGGAGACTTGGTGTGGATTCATGTGAGGAAAGATCGATTTCCAGAAGAGAGGAAGAGCAAGCTTATGCCAAGGATGGATGGACCATTTGAAGTCATCAAAAGGATCAACAACAATGCCTACCAGATTGATCTTCAAGGTAAGTATAATATATCTCCATCATTCAATGTTTCTGACTTGCTTCCTTATGTTGCAGATACAGATTTGAGGACAAATCCCTTTCAAGAGGGAGAGGATGATATGATAGTGGATAGCACGGCAGCTAGTGAACCAGAGAAGGAACCAGAGATAGTAGGGAGGATCACTCGTTCCAGAGCTAAGGAGCTGGCTAAGGAGGTTCATGCACTTATAGCAGAAGGACTGTGCAACTTACCAGCTATTCAAGTTTTCAACATCTTCAACCAGAAGACTCCACCCGGTAATGATGACTAAGTAACTTAGGTGAGGAGTCTGTACTCTTTTTCCCATGATTGAGTTTTGTCCCACTGGGTTTTCTCAACATGGTTTTTAATGAGGCAGATGAATCACTATGTCAAGTTACTTAGGAGTCATTGCCAATGGGTAATAAGTGTATGAGCTACTATGGTTTATACTTAGTAATTTTAGGCGCACCAATTAGGAATTCTAAGGAATGGGACGCCTTGTTGTTTTTCTCTTTATTTTGGACGTCTTGTTGTTTTCTTTCTTAGACGCCTTGTTGTTTGGTTTAGGGTAGTATAAGTCTTGTATTACGCCTCCAGTTGTAAATCAGCGAAGAACTAAGTGAAAACAAACAGCCATTGCTGCATTTCTTCTCTCACCCTTTGATCTCTTGAATGTGTTCTTGTTGATCCGAGTTTCTATTCACCAAGTGTCCCTGAAACTCTACTATCTTTCATTCTCATCTTATCATTTAAATCGTTCCATTAAACCCCCAATATCATTCCAATCTCACTCTACACTCTCACTTTCACTTTCGCACAATCATCATCCCCATTTCGCAAATCATCATTTGATCTTCATCAGCCTATCTTCAGAGCAGTTCCAGGGAGATCGTGTCATCTGGATTCGTCATGGTACCTGAAACGTTTAAACAATTTCTCACAGTAAAACAATCTGATATGATAGGGGATAGCACGGTAGTTGCAGAACCAAAGGAGGAACCGGAGATAGTAGGGAGGATCACTCGTTCCAGAGCTAAGGAGCTGGCTAAGGAAGTTCATGCACTTATGGCAGAAGGATTATGCAACCTACCAGCTATTCAAGTTTTCAACATCTTCAACCAGAAGACTCCACCCGGTAATGATAACTAAGTAACTTAGGTGAGGAGTCTGTACTCTTTTTCCCATGATGAGTTTTGTCCCATTGGGTTTTCTCAACATGGTTTTTAATGAGGCAGATGAATCACTACGTCAAGTTACTTAGGAGTCATTGCCAATGGGTAATAAATGTATGAGCTACTTTGGTCTTATACTTAGTATTTTCAGGCGCACCAATTAGGATTCTAAGGAATGGGACGCCTTGTTGTTTTATTCTTTACTTTGGACGTTTTGTTGTTTTCTTTCTTAGACGCCATGCTGTTTGGTTTTTAGGGTAGTATAAGACTTGCATTACGCCCCCATTTGTAAATCAGCGAAGAACTAAGTGTTAAACAAACAGCCATTGCTGCATTTCTTCTCTCACCCTTTGATCTCTTGAATGTGTTCTTGTTGATCCGAGTTTCTATTCACCAAGTGTCCTTGAAACTCTACTATCTTTTACTCCCATCTTATCACTTAAATCGTTCCATTAAACCCCTAATACCATTCCAATCTCACTCTACACTATCACTTCCCCTTTCACACGATCAGCATCACCATTTCGCAATCATCATTTGATCTTCATCAGCCTATCTTCAGAGTAGTTCCAAGGGAGATCGTGTCATGTGGTATCAGAGCCAACTCTGAACCAAAGGCTGAGAAACCCTAAACCCCTCTTTTTCCTTTTCTTTGTTAAATCGATTGTCCTAAGAGTCTTAGGTTTGCCTTTTTTATCAAAGCAAAAGGATGAGTTATGTCCGTACACATACTTGGCATACAAGGAAGTAGACAAGAGTGGGATGCAAGGTATGATATCAAGCTAAGTGAAGTGCAAGGCAAGGGATTAGTGGCTTTGTTATCTACACCAACGGTCACAAAGTTTCAAGACCAAAGAAGATAAGGTCACATGTTATACTTAAGGATATGACCGTTGGGGAGCTTCCTTGACCAGTCACTATCACCGTGAGGACCACATCCACACTTGTTTATTCTTTGTGTCCCTTTCATATGTAACCGTTACTCTCCTTGTATGAGTCTATATAAAGACTCTTTCTATCATTGTAACAAGTTAACTTAAGAAAATAATACTCTCCTTAACCAAAACTCTCGTTCTTACTCATGTTCATCACTCTCTTCTCTCATTTCATACTCCCTTACTCATAATAATCCGCAATAATTCTAACATGGTATCAGAGCGGTTTGTAGATCTTTGGACTACAACCTTTTGATTCTCATTATTCTTCTCTTCATTTCATTGTTCGCTTTTACTCTTTCAAATTCCAGAAACACTTAATCTTTATCCACTGGTCCATAACTCTCAAACACTCCTCTTTTACTCTTAATTCTCACTAAACACTCTCTAAATCGCCTAAAACACCTTCTTTCCACCATACTAGTATTCGCTTACCCTCTCAATCACCTAAAACTCATTTCTAAAAACGTTTACCCAACGGTCCATATCTTTATCCATAGGTCCATAGAATAAATTTCATGGATATGGAGAATAATAAGCCATTGGCTTTACCAGTTACACTCAAAGGAGCGAACTATCTACTGTGGTCAAGAACCACAAGAACCGCCTTGTGTGGAAGAGGTCTTTGGAGACATGTATCAAGCGATGCCCCCATAGCAGCACCACCAGCCGCCGGAGCAGCCATTGTCCCAGCAGAAGAGACCCAATGGTACAAGGAGGATCAGACCGTTCTTGCTCTCCTACAAAGCTCCCTTAGCACTGAAATCTTGGAGGCTTACTCATACTGTGAAACCGCCAAAGAGCTATGGGAGACCCTGAAGCAAGTATTCGGCAACATCTCTAATCTCAGCCGTGTCTTTGAAGTCAAGAAAGCCATCAATGAGCTAAGGCAAGAAGATGCGGAATTTACCAAACACTTTGGAAAATTCAGAGCACTATGGGCTGAGCTGGAAATGCTAAGGCCAAGCACTGTGAACCCACAGATTTTGAATGAAAGAAGGGAGCAAGACAAGGTCTTTGGGCTACTTTTGACTCTCAACTCCACCTACAACGATCTCATCAAACACCTTCTCAGAGCAGAAAGGCTACCAACGCTTGAAGAAGTATGTTCCCAAATCCAAAAGGAACAAGGATCACTCGGCCTATTTGGAGGAAAAGGAGAACTGATATCAGCCAACAAAGGAGCCTACAAGTTTGATGAGAAGAGAAACTCATTCTGCGATCATTGCAAGAGAAAGGGGCATACCAAAGAAGTTTGCTGGAGCCTTCATCCTCACCTAAAACCGAAATGGAAGGAGGGAAAGGCTAGGATTGCTTCAGAAGAGGTGGCTCACAAAGGCGAAAGCTCTAAGACCACCCCTGGAGAAGGAGCAGCAAACTCATCCCAGTTCGTGACAAAATCAGACCTGGATGCCCTGATCAAAGCGTTTAAGGAGTCTGGTAACACCCTTGGTACCTCTCTTCATGTGATTAAAAATATGGGCAATTCTTATAGTTCTTCACATGCACTTAAGAATAAACCATTAATAGTTGATTCAGGGGCTTCTCATCACATGATTAGTGATTTAAGTCTAATTAGCAACATAAAACCAACAATAGGAAATGTTGAGATTGCTAATGGTGAAAAGGTTCCAATTAAGGGAATAGGAGAACTTAAGCTATTTGAGAGATCTTCTGAAGCATTCTACATGCCTACTTTTACATCCAACTTATTATCAGTAAAGAAAGCTACAACTGATTTACACTGTATTGCTATATTTGGACCTAATGAAGTGTGTTTTCAGGATATTAAGACCAGCAAAACGCTTGGGAAAGGGACTACCAAAGATGATCTCTATGTTCTTGAAGACACTAAGCTTTTAGATCCTACTTTTGCTTCTTCTAATAGTGTTGTAGCTTGTGATAATAATGCGATTTGGCATGCTAGATTAGGACATCCTCATGCTCGTGCCTTGAGTCTTTTATTACCTGAAGTAGTGTTTAAGAATGATGATTGTGAGGCTTGTATCTTAGGAAAGCATTGTAGAACTGTTTTTCCTAAGTCTTCTACCATTTATGAAAAATGTTTTGATTTAGTTCATTCTGATGTTTGGACATCCCCTTGTGAATCTAGAGATCAAAACAAGTACTTTGTTACTTTCATAGATGAAAAGTCTAAGTATACTTGGTTAACTCTCCTCCCATCAAAAGATAGAGTCTTTGAGGCATTTAGGAACTTTCAAACTCACATAACTAACCATTTTAATGCCAAGATTAAGATTTTCAGATCAGATAATGGGGGAGAATACACAAGCAACTTATTCAAAGAATATCTTACCTCACAAGGCATCATTCACCAAACAAGCTGTCCTTATACGCCCCAACAAAATGGTGTCGCAGAAAGGAAGAACAGACATTTAATGGAGGTGGCCAGGTCCATGATGTTTCAAAACAATGTACCAAAGCGGTTTTGGGGGGATGCTGTACTTACAGCCTGCTACCTTATCAACCGAATACCAACCAAAGTCCTCAATGACTCATCACCATATGAGGTACTCAACTCAACTAAACCCTCTCTTAATCACTTACGAGTGTTTGGGTGTGTTTGTTTTGCCTATCAAAGTAGAAGGAGGAATGGTGTCCGTACACATGCTTGAACGTGGCATTCAAGTGATGAGACAAGAGTGGAGTGCAAGGCAAGTGAATCTACGCCTCCCTTAGTCAACTATCACAACGGTCACAAGAGAAGAAGCAAATAAGGATAAGGTCACATGTTCTACTTAAGCTAAGGAACGTTCATGAGAGGTCACTATCACCGTGAGGACCACACCATTTGTTTAATCCTTTATGTCCCTATCTCTTATGGCCGTTAGCTTAGCTTGTATGGTTCTATAAATAGAACATTGTGAACATATGTAAGATCAACTTAAGGAAATATAATCATCCTTAACTCATTCTCTCTTCTCTGTTATGTTCTTCACTCACTTCTCTAAGTATCATTCCGCAAACTCTAACATGGTATCAGAGCGAGTTGTGTAGATCTTTGGATCACAAACTCTGATTCTCATTCTCTCTCATTTTGCTTCTTCTCTATTCGCTGTCTCTCTCTCATTTTACAGAAAATTCTCAAAATCTTTACCCAGCGGTCCTTACTCTCTTTATCTCTTTTGAAATCTCTTAAACGATCTTCTAAACTCCAAAATCACTCTAAACCCCTCTAATCACCTATATCCTCATTCGCTTACCCTCTAAATCACCTATACCTCATTTCTAAAACCGTTTACCCAACGGTCCATAGCTTTACCCATAGGTCCATAGAATAAATTTCATGGCCATGGAGAACAATAAGCCATTGGCTTTACCAGTTACACTCAAAGGAGTGAACTATCTACTGTGGTCAAGGACCACAAGAACCGCCTTGTGTGGAAGAGGTCTTTGGAGACATGTATCAAGCGATGCTCCCATAGCAGCACCACCAGCCGCCGGAGCCGCCATTGTCCCAGCAGAAGAGACCCATTGGTACAAGGAAGATCAGACCGTCCTTGCTCTCCTACAAAGCTCCCTTAGCACTGAAATCTTGGAGGCTTACTCATACTGTGAAACCGCCAAAGAGCTATGGGAGACCCTGAAGCAAGTATTCGGCAACATCTCTAATCTCAGCCGTGTCTTTGAAGTCAAGAAAGCTATCAATGAGCTAAGGCAAGAAGATGTGGAGTTTACCAAACACTTTGGAAAGTTCAGAGCACTATGGGCGGAGCTGGAAATGCTAAGGCCAAGTACTGTGGACCCACAAATTTTAAATGAAAGAAGGGAGCAAGACAAGGTCTTTGGGCTGCTCTTGACTCTCAACTCAACCTACAATGATCTCATCAAACACCTTCTCAGAGCAGAAAGGCTACCAACGCTTGAAGAAGTCTGTTCCCAAATCCAAAAGGAGCAAGGATCACTCGGCCTATTTGGAGGAAAAGGAGAACTGATCTCAGCCAACAAAGGAGCCTACAAGTTTGATGAGAAGAGAAACTCATTTTGTGATCATTGCAAGAGAAAGGGGCATACCAAAGAAGTTTGCTGGAGTCTCCATCCTCACCTAAAACCGAAATGGAAGGAGGGAAAGGCTAGGATTGCTTCAGAAGAGGTAGCTCACAAAGGCGAAAGCTCTAAGAATACCCCTGGAGAAGGAGCAGCAAACTCATCTCAATTCGTGACAAAATCAGACTTGGATGCCCTGATCAAAGCGTTTAAGGAGTCTGGTAACACTCTTGGTACCTCTTTTCATGTGATTCAAAATATGGGTAATTCTTATAGTTCTTCACATACACTTAAGAATAAGCCATTAATAGTTGATTCAGGAGCTTCTCATCACATGATTAGTGATTTAAGCTTAATTAGCAACATAAAACCAACAATAGGAAATGTTGAGATTGCTAATGGGGAAAAGGTTCCAATTAAGGGAATAGGAGAACTTAAGCTATTTGAGAGATCTTCTAAAGCTTTCTACATGCCTACTTTTACATCTAACTTATTATCAGTAAAGAAGGCTACAACTGATTTAAACTGTATTGCTATCTTTGGACCTAATGAAGTGTGTTTTCAGGATATTAAGACCAGCAAAACGCTTGGGAAAGGGACTACCAAAGATGATCTCTATGTTCTTGAAGATACTAAGCTTTTAGATCCTACCTTTGCTTCTTCTAATAATGTTGTAGCTTGTGATAATAATGCGATTTGGCATGCTAGATTAGGACATCCTCATGCTCGTGCATTGAGTCTTTTATTACCTGAAGTAGTGTTTAAGAATGATGATTGTGAGGCTTGTATCTTAGGAAAGCATTGTAGAACTGTTTTTCCTAAGTCTTCTACCATTTATGAAAAATGTTTTGATTTAGTTCATTCTGATGTTTGGACATCCCCTTGTGAATCTAGAGATCAAAACAAGTACTTTGTTACTTTCATAGATGAAAAGTCTAAGTATACTTGGTTAACTCTCCTCCCATCAAAAGATAGAGTCTTTGAGGCATTTAGGAACTTTCAAACTCACATAACTAACCATTTTAATGCCAAGATTAAGATTTTCAGATCAGATAATGGGGGAGAATACACAAGCAACTTATTCAAAGAATATCTTACCTCACAAGGCATCATTCACCAAACCAGCTGTCCTTATACACCCCAACAAAATGGTGTTGCTGAAAGGAAGAACAGACACTTAATGGAGGTGGCCAGATCCATGATGTTTCAAAACAATGTACCAAAGCGGTTTTGGGGAGATGCTGTACTTACAGCCTGCTACCTGATCAACCGAATACCAACCAAAGTCCTCAATGACTCATCACCATATGAGGTACTCAACTCGACTAAACCCTCTCTTAATCACTTACGAGTGTTTGGGTGTGTTTGTTTTGCCTTAATCCCAGGAGACCTTCGAACAAAGCTGGATGCCAAGAGCACAAGGTGTATGTTTATTGGCTACTCTACTACACAAAAGGGGTACAAGTGCTATAATCCCACTACACGCCGAGTTATAATCTCTAGAGATGTGAAGTTCTTGGAATCAGAAAGCTTCTATGCCAAACAGTCATGGGAAGACTTACAAGATATCTCCAAGTCTACATCAGATAGAGCTACTAACCTTCGGCTACTCCTGGACCATCTCGGTATCACTACAAGCTCTGGAACCCCTACGGTTGATCCTGAGGGGGAGAATGGTGACAACAATGGTGACAACAATGACCCACCAGCGGAGCACATAGACTCGGAGACCCAAGCAAATGCACATGATCAACCTCCGGAGCAAACAGTAGCACCCACACGGTCAGTAACTCACCAAGCACCAGCTCCTCTAAGAAGAAGTCCACGGTTGCAAAGCTTACAACAAGCAGAACAAGCACCAGCTCCTACTCCAGCGGCACTAAGGAGAAGCACTAGGGAAAGGCAGGATCCATCAAATTGGGTCAACACAAGGGTATACTACAATGGCAATGCAGTAGCCCATCCTACTCAAGCAGCTTGCTCATTCGCTCAGTTTCCAAAGGAGCATCAGGCCTTCCTGGTTGCATTGGAGCAAGGTCAGATACCGAAAACCTATGACGAAGCAATAGAATACGAGGTATGGCGTGATGCGATCAGTGAAGAAAGAGGGGCCATGGAGAAGAATCACACTTGGGATGAGGCTACATTGCCTAAAGGAAAGAAGACAGTGAGCTCAAGATGGGTCTTCACTATCAAATACAAGAGCAATGGTGAAATAGAGAGGTATAAGGCTCGGTTAGTAGCAAGAGGATTCACTCAGACCTATGGAGAAGACTATGGAGACACCTTTGCACCAGTGGCTAAGCTTCACACAGTTAGAGTAGTCATCTCACTTGCCGTGAACCTGGAATGGGATCTTTGGCAAATGGATGTGAAGAATGCATTTCTACAAGGAGAGCTTGAGGAGGAAGTCTACATGACACCACCACCTGGTGTAGACAAAGAAGTTGCCCATGGCAAAGTACTAAGGCTGAGAAAGGCGATTTATGGTCTCAAGCAATCGCCGAGAGCATGGTACCACAGGTTGAGTAGAGTTCTATTTGATAGGGGATTCAGCAGATCAGAAGCCGATCACACCTTATTCACTCTCACCAGCCAAGAAGGTATAGTAGTCATTCTCATTTATGTAGATGATATTATCATCTCTGGGAATGACAAGGTAAACATTCTTGCTACTAAAGATTATTTAAAGAATGTTTTTGACATTAAAGATCTAGGTGAACTAAAATACTTCTTAGGTATTGAAGTTTGTAGATCTAAAGAAGGCTTGTTCCTCTCACAAAGAAAATATATGATGGATATGTTGAGTGAAGCAGGAAACCTTGGAGATAAGGTAGCTAAAACTCCTCTTGAAGATAGCTACAAGGTGGACCGAAAGGGGGAGCTAGAAGATGAGCCCTTTGAAGATATCACACAATACCGCAGGATGGTTGGTAAGCTAATTTATCTTACCATAACTAGACCTGACTTGTGTTTTGCTGTGAATCAGGTTAGCCAACACATGAAAGCCCCAAATTCATATCACTGGAGCATGGTCAAGCGCATTCTCAGCTATGTTCAAGGAACAATCGGTCATGGCATTTGGATGGGTTGCAACAAAAGCTCAGAGATTGTGGGATATTGCGATGCAGACTGGGCAGGAGACCGTGTAGATAGAAGATCAACTACTGGCTATTGTACGTTCGTTGGTGGGAATCTAGTTACTTGGAAGAGCAAGAAGCAAAATGTAGTTGCATGTTCTAGTGCTGAAGCTGAGTACCGGGCCATGAGGAGGTTAACAACCGAGCTAATGTGGCTAAGAAACCTCCTTAAAGACCTCGGATGTGAGACAAGCACACCAATCACCATGCACTGTGACAACCAAGCGGCTATACACATTGCATCAAACTCGGTCTTCCATGAAAGAACCAAGCATATTGAAGTTGATTGTCACAAGGTTAGGGAGCAAGTCCAGCTTGGAGTCATCCTGCCATGCTACACAAAGAGCTCAGACCAACTAGCCGATATCTTCACCAAGGCAACAAGTCAGAAGATCAACGAGTTCATCCACTCCAAGATGGGGCTCGTTGACATCTCAGCTTGAGCTCACCTAGCCGTGGAGATCACACTCTTTTTCCCTCAATGTAGTTTTGTCCCATGAGGTTTTCTACATTGAGGTTTTTAATGAGGTGATCCTTCATGGCACCAAGCTCTAACCATTCACTATGGTTAAAGCTTGAGGGGGAGTATCAAAGTAGAAGGAGGAATGGTGTCCGTACACATGCTTGAACGTGGCATTCAAGTGATGAGACAAGAGTGGAGTGCAAGGCAAGTGAATCTACGCCTCCCTTAGTCAACTATCACAACGGTCACAAGAGAAGAAGCAAATAAGGATAAGGTCACATGTTCTACTTAAGCTAAGGAACGTTCATGAGAGGTCACTATCACCGTGAGGACCACACCATTTGTTTAATCCTTTATGTCCCTATCTCTTATGGCCGTTAGCTTAGCTTGTATGGTTCTATAAATAGAACATTGTGAACATATGTAAGATCAACTTAAGGAAATATAATCATCCTTAACTCATTCTCTCTTCTCTGTTATGTTCTTCACTCACTTCTCTAAGTATCATTCCGCAAACTCTAACATTGCCTTAATCCCAGGAGACCTGCGAACAAAGCTGGATGCCAAGAGCACAAGGTGCATGTTTATTGGATACTCTACTACACAAAAGGGGTACAAGTGCTATAATCCCACTACACGCCGAGTTATAATCTCTAGAGATGTGAAGTTTTTGGAATCAGAAAGCTTCTATGCCAAACAGCCATGGGAAGACTTGCAAGACATTTCCAGGTCTACATCAGATAGAGCCACTAACCTCCGGCTGCTTCTAGATCATCTCGGTGTCACTACCAGTACTAGAGTTCCTACGGTTGATCATGAGGGGGAGAATGGTGATAACAATGATGATCCACCAGCTGAGCACACAGCCTCGGATTCCCACGACAATGCACATGATCAACCTTCAGAGCAAGATCAAGCACCCACACGGTCAGCACCAGCTCAAGCACCTGCTCCTCTAAGAAGAAGTCCACGCTTGCAAAGTCTACAACAAGCGGAACAAGCAGAACAAGTTCAAGCAGTTCCAGCTCCTGCTCCTACTACCTTAAGGCGCAGTACAAGAGAAAGGCAGGATCCCTCTAATTGGGTGAACACAAGAGTGTATTACAACGGCAATGCCGTGGCGCATCCAACTCAGGCATCATGCTCCTTTGCACAACTTCCGGAGACACACCGAGTGTTCTTAGCAGCAATAGAGCAGGGTCATATTCCTAAGACCTATGAAGAAGCAGCGGAACATGAGGAGTGGCGTGAAGCAATCAGGGAAGAAAAAGGAGCTATGGAAAGAAACCATACTTGGGACGAAGCTAATTTACCTAAAGGGAAGAAGACGGTTAGCTCAAGATGGGTCTTTACTATCAAGTACAAGAGCAATGGTGAAATAGAGAGGTACAAAGCTCGGTTGGTGGCTAGAGGTTTTACTCAGACATATGGAGAAGACTATGGAGACACCTTTGCACCGGTGGCCAAGCTCCACACAGTTAGAGTTGTCATCTCACTTGCCGTGAATCTGGAATGGGATCTTTGGCAAATGGATGTGAAGAATGCATTTCTACAAGGAGAGCTTGAGGAGGAAGTCTACATGACACCACCACCTGGTATAGACAAAGAGGTTGCCCATGGCAAAGTACTAAGGCTGAGAAAGGCGATTTATGGTCTCAAGCAATCGCCAAGAGCATGGTACCACAGGCTGAGTAGAGTTCTATTTGATAGGGGATTCAGCAGATCAGAAGCGGATCACACCTTATTCACTCTCACCAGCCAAGAAGGTATAGTAGTCATTCTCATTTATGTAGATGATATTATCATCTCTGGGAATGACAAGGTAAACATTCTCGCTACTAAAGAGTATTTAAAGAATGTTTTTGACATTAAAGATCTAGGTGAACTAAAATACTTCTTAGGTATTGAAGTTTGTAGATCTAAAGAAGGTTTGTTTCTCTCACAAAGAAAATATATGATGGATATGTTGAGTGAAGCAGGAAACCTTGGAGATAAAGTAGCTAAAACTCCTCTTGAAGATAGCTACAAGGTGGACCGAAAGGAGGAGCTAGAAGATGAACCCTTTGAAGACATCACACAATACCGCAGGATGGTTGGTAAGCTAATTTATCTTACCATAACTAGACCTGACTTGTGTTTTGCTGTGAATCAGGTTAGTCAACACATGAAAGCCCCAAAGTCATATCACTGGAGCATGGTCAAGCGCATTCTCAGCTATGTTCAAGGAACAATCGGTCATGGCATTTGGATGGGTTGCAATGGAAGCTCAGAGATTGTGGGGTATTGCGATGCAGACTGGGCAGGGGACCGTGTAGATAGAAGATCAACTACTGGCTATTGCACTTTCGTTGGTGGGAACCTAGTTACTTGGAAGAGCAAGAAGCAAAATGTAGTGGCATGTTCTAGTGCTGAAGCTGAGTACCGGGCCATGAGGAGGTTAACAACCGAGCTAATGTGGTTAAGGAACCTTCTTAAAGACCTCGGACGTGAGACAAGCACACCAATCACCATGCATTGTGACAACCAAGCAGCTATACACATTGCATCAAACTCGGTCTTCCATGAAAGAACCAAGCATATTGAGGTTGATTGTCACAAGGTCAGGGAGCAAGTCCAGCTTGGAGTCATCCTGCCATGCTACACAAAGAGTTCAGATCAGCTAGCCGATATCTTCACCAAGGCAACAAGTCAGAAGATCAACGAGTTCATCTACTCTAAGATGGGGCTCGTTGACATCTCAGCTTGAGCTCACCTAGCCGTGGAGATCACACTCTTTTTCCCTCAATGTAGTTTTGTCCCATGAGGTTTTCTACATTGAGGTTTTTAATGAGGTGATCCTTCATGGCTCCAAGCTCTAACCATTCACCATGGTTAAAGCTTGAGGGGGAGTATCAAAGCAAAAGGATGAGTTATGTCCGTACACATACTTGGCATACAAGGAAGTAGACAAGAGTGGGATGCAAGGTATGATATCAAGCTAAGTGAAGTGCAAGGCAAGGGATTAGTGGCTTTGTTATCTACACCAACGGTCACAAAGTTTCAAGACCAAAGAAGATAAGGTCACATGTTATACTTAAGGATATGACCGTTGGGGAGCTTCCTTGACCAGTCACTATCACCGTGAGGACCACATCCACACTTGTTTATTCTTTGTGTCCCTTTCATATGTAACCGTTACTCTCCTTGTATGAGTCTATATAAAGACTCTTTCTATCATTGTAACAAGTTAACTTAAGAAAATAATACTCTCCTTAACCAAAACTCTCGTTCTTACTCATGTTCATCACTCTCTTCTCTCATTTCATACTCCCTTACTCATAATAATCCGCAATAATTCTAACATTTTTGTTGTTTCATAAAAGTTAGTGTTTAGTTTCGATTTCCTAATAGTAATAGGTTGTGTGTTCGTTTCCCTAATAGTTTTAGGAGTTGTATCTCTTTCTTTAATCAATCTTAAAAACTTGTTATCTTGAGAACTTTTTACTTTGATTGTTGTTTTGATTGTCTCAGGTACCATGGAGCTTTCAGCAGAAGCCATGGAAGCTCTGAATCAAGCCATGGCGCAACAAATCAAAGAAGCTAATCAGTCAGTTGCTACTCAGCTGATGCAACAGATAGAGCAGCCCAACGACAAGTTTGAGACTCGGTTCAAGGATTTTCTGAAAGAGAACAGTGCTGCAGAAAGTGACTCATCAGAACCGCCCAGCCCTAGTGAAGCAATCCGCCTTGCCAAAGGAAAAGCACACATGGGAGCTTCTTCTAAACAACCCAAAGCTAACACTACAAGAACACCGGTTGGAAGGAGAGAAACCAGTGTAAACCGGCGAAGGAATGCTGAGGGAACAGAGAGAGAGAGACACAGAGCTGCTAGAACATCTCCACACCTCCGAGCTGAGAACGTTGGTGGGCGTAGAGTTTATGTGGAGACAGAACCTGGATCTTCTGAAGGAGAAGAGAGATCAGACAATAGCTTTAATACTGTGAGGAGAGGCAGGAACAGAGGCAACAACCGAGATTATGACCCATTGAAACAACAGCTGAATCACCTTAAGCTTCAGTTTCCTTCTTTCCACGGTAATAATGATCCAGAAGTCTACTTAGATTGGGAAAGAAAGATGGAATCAAACTTCTTGGTTCAAGGTACCTATGAGCTCAACAAGGTGAAGATAGCTGTTTCAGAGTTCAATGGCTATGCACTCTTGTGGTGGGAGCAGTTGGGAGTCACTAGAGAGAGGCATCACGAACTTCCTATTACCACCTGGGGTCAACTAACCACGCAGATGAGGAGGAAGTTTGTTCCTGCACACTATCAGAGAGAGATTCTCAACAAGCTTAGGCGCCTCATACAAGGAACAAAGTCTGTTCGAGATTACTACCAAGAGCTGGAAACCTTGATGATTAGAGCCGATTTGAGAGAAGGAGAAGACATGGTGATGTCTAGGTTCTTGGGAGGACTTAACAGAGAGATTCAAGACAAGATTGAGCTACAGAACTATGAGGATGTGCAAGAAATGGTGCATAAGGCAGAAATGATTGAAGCACAGATCAAGAGGAGAATTAGCAGACCAACCTTCACCTCTAACATACCAAAACCGAAAGAGTTCAACAAGTCAATCTCTACCCAGAACACAAAACCGGCTACAACAACAATCAAGGAGGAGATTAAAACCGAGTTTAAACCAAGAGGAACTTCTACTAGCAATGTCAGATGCTTCAAGTGTCAAGGTATGGGACATTACTCCAGAGATTGTCCTAATAAGAAGATGTTTTTGCTGCAAGAGGGAGGAGACATCGTACCTCAATACAGTTCAGAGAGTGAATCAGATGCTAGTACAGAAGGAGAAGAAGAAGCAGCAGCAGTTGGAGAGATGCTAGTAGCATGCAGGGCTTTGAGTGTTCAGGTGCATCCAGATGATAGAGGTCAGAGAGAGAATCTCTTTCACACCAGATGTGTAGTTCAGGACAAGGTCTGCACCTTGATTATAGATGGGGGAAGTTGCACCAATGCCGCCAGTGAAGAGATGGTAAAGAAGCTTAATCTTAAAACCACTTCACATCCTAGACCTTACAAGCTGCAGTGGTTGGACAACAAAGGAGCTATCACCGTTTCTCAACAAGTGCTTGTCAAGCTAGCCATTGGGAAGTATGAAGATGAACTCCTTTGTGATGTGGTTCCTATGAGGTCTAGTCATATGTTATTAGGGAGGCCATGGCAGTATGATAGGAGAGTTCTTCATGATGGCTACACCAACAAGCAGACTTTTGAATTTAAGGGGCGCAAGGTCACTCTTCTACCACTTTCCCCCAGCGAAATCTACCAAGATCAACTTCACATGAACCGCAAAGACAAAGAGAAAGTCTCCAACAGTTTATACATCAACCACAGTGAGTTCAACAAGCTCTTTGATCCTGAGATGACCACCTTCATGTTTGTTTACAAAGAAACACTGGCTAGTACTAAACCGTTAGAGAAACTTCCCTATGAGGTAATAGAGATCATTGAGGAGTACAAGGATGTCTTTCCAGAAGAGATACCCCCAGGCTTACCCCCAACTCGCGGAATTGAGCATCAGATTGATCTAGTGCTAGGATCAGTGCTACCAAATAAGCCGGCTTACAGAACCAACCCTGTAGAGACTAAAGAGCTTCAGAAACAAGTAGAAGAGCTGATGAGTAAAGGATATATCAGAGAGAGCCTCAGTCCCTGTGCAGTACCAGTCCTGTTGGTTCCTAAGAAAGATGGAACATGGAGGATGTGTGTAGACTGCAGAGCAATCAACAACATCACAGTGAAGTATAGACATCCTATCCCAAGATTAAATGGCATGTTAGATGAGTTATGTGGGTCAACAGTGTTCTCCAAAATCGATTCAAAGAGTGGTTATCATCAGATCAGAATGAAAGAGGGAGATGAGTGGAAGACTGCTTTCAAGACCAAGCAAGGGTTGTATGAGTGGTTAGTCATGCCGTTTGGTCTCACCAATGCTCCCAGTACCTTCATGCGTCTAATGAACCATGCCTTAAGACCATTCATTGGAGTTTTTGTTGTGGTCTACTTCGATGACATTCTCATCTACAGCGAAGGTTTGGAAGAACATCTAGGGCACATCCGCCAAGTTCTTGATGTT
This sequence comes from Thlaspi arvense, assembly GCA_911865555.2. Taxonomy (NCBI): domain Eukaryota; kingdom Viridiplantae; phylum Streptophyta; class Magnoliopsida; order Brassicales; family Brassicaceae; genus Thlaspi; species Thlaspi arvense. The sequence goes on from OU466860.2 coordinate 24,069,223, forward strand.
CTTCGTTCTCAATCCCTTTTTGCTAACTTCTCTAAGTGTTCATTCTGTACTACTGAGGTTGTCTTTCTAGGTTTTGTTTTTAGTGCAGAAGGAGTGAGGGTTGATGAAGAGAAGATCAAAGCAATCAAAGAATGGTCTACGCCTAAGAGTGTTGGGGAAATGAGAAGCTTTCATGGATTAGCAGGATTCTACAGAAGATTTGTTCCAAGCTTTAGCACCCTTGCTGCACCATTAACTGAAGTCATCAAGAAGGAAGTTGGTTTTAGATGGGAGGAAGCACAAGAACAGGCTTTCACAGCCCTTAAAGAGAAGCTTATCAATGCCCCTCTTTTAGTTCTTCCTGATTTCCTTAAAACTTTTGAAATTGATTGTGATGCTTCAGGAGTTGGAATCGGTGCTGTATTGATGCAGGATAGGAAACCAGTGGCATACTTCAGTGAGAAGCTAGGAGGATCAACCGCCAACTATCCAACCTATGACAAGGAACTCTATGCATTAGTTCGAGCTCTTCAAACGTGGCAGCACTACTTGTGGCCCAAGGAATTCGTCATTCATACAGATCATGAGTCTCTAAAGCACCTTAAAGGACAGCAAAAGCTCAATAAAAGACACGCCAGATGGATGGAGTTCATAGAGACTTTCCCATACATCATTAAGTACAAGAAAGGTAAAGATAATGTAGTTGCAGATGCATTATCAAGGAGAGGATCTGTCAGAGAAGCTCATGGAGGTGGATTAGCTGGACACTTTGGAGTCGCTAAGACTCTACTTGGACTGCAAGATCACTTTTATTGGCCATATATGAAGACAGACGTTGAGAGGATTTGTTCTAGGTGTGCAGTTTGTAAGATGGCAAAGAGTAAGGTGCAACCTCACGGTTTGTATACTCCTCTTCCTATACCTTCTCAACCTTGGACTCATATTTCTATGGACTTTGTGCTTGGCTTACCTCGAACCAGAAATGGTAGAGATTCGATTTTTGTAGTTGTTGACAGGTTCAGCAAGATGGCACACTTCATTGCTAGTCATAAGACAGATGATGCTGTCTGTGTAGCTAACTTGTTTTTCAGGGAAGTAGTTCGTCTACATGGCATGCCTCAAGTGATAGTTTCAGACAGGGATACCAAGTTTCTAGGGCATTTCTGGAGAACATTATGGGCTAAACTAGGAACCAAGCTTCAATTCTCCACTACTTGTCACCCTCAAACTGATGGACAAACCGAGGTGGTGAACAGAACATTGTCAACACTTCTTAGAACGCTGGTCAAGAGTAACATCAAGTCATGGGAGGAGTGTCTACCACACGTGGAGTTTGCTTACAATCACGCTAAGCATTCTGCAACCCTCTTTTCTCCTTTTGAAATTGTCTATGGCTTTAATCCACAATCACCTCTAGACTTGATCCCTTTGCCTCTAAGTGTGAAATGTAGTTTAGATGGAAAAGAAAAGGCAGAACAGGTGAGGAAGATACACGCCAAGGCTAAGGAGAATATAGAGAAGAAGACTAAGCAGTATGAGAAGCATGCAAACAAGGGCCGAAAGGAGTTAATCTTTGAGGAAGGAGACTTGGTGTGGATTCATTTGAGGAAAGACCGATTTCCAGAAGAGAGGAAGAGCAAGCTTATGCCAAGGATGGATGGACCATTCGAAGTCATCAAGAGGATCAACAACAATGCCTACCAGATTGATCTTCAAGGTAAGTATAATATATCTCCATCATTCAATGTCTCTGACTTGCTTCCTTATGTTGCAGATACAGATTTGAGGACAAATCCCTTTCAAGAGGGAGAGGATGATATGATAGGGGATAGCACGGTAGTTGCAGAACCAAAGGAGGAACCGGAGATAGTAGGGAGGATCACTCGTTCCAGAGCTAAGGAGCTGGCTAAGGAAGTTCATGCACTTATGGCAGAAGGATTATGCAACCTACCAGCTATTCAAGTTTTCAACATCTTCAACCAGAAGACTCCACCCGGTAATGATAACTAAGTAACTTAGGTGAGGAGTCTGTACTCTTTTTCCCATGATGAGTTTTGTCCCATTGGGTTTTCTCAACATGGTTTTTAATGAGGCAGATGAATCACTACGTCAAGTTACTTAGGAGTCATTGCCAATGGGTAATAAATGTATGAGCTACTTTGGTCTTATACTTAGTATTTTCAGGCGCACCAATTAGGATTCTAAGGAATGGGACGCCTTGTTGTTTTATTCTTTACTTTGGACGTTTTGTTGTTTTCTTTCTTAGACGCCATGCTGTTTGGTTTTTAGGGTAGTATAAGACTTGTATTACGCCCCCATTTGTAAATCAGCGAAGAACTAAGTGTTAAACAAACAGCCATTGCTGCATTTCTTCTCTCACCCTTTGATCTCTTGAATGTGTTCTTGTTGATCCGAGTTTCTATTCACCAAGTGTCCTTGAAACTCTACTATCTTTTACTCCCATCTTATCACTTAAATCGTTCCATTAAACCCCTAATACCATTCCAATCTCACTCTACACTATCACTTCCCCTTTCACACGATCAGCATCACCATTTCGCAATCATCATTTGATCTTCATCAGCCTATCTTCAGAGTAGTTCCAAGGGAGATCGTGTCACAATCCTATGATGAGTGGTTTTAGAAATGGATCATAGATTCAGACGATGCAAAACAAGCAAAACAAAGATCTAACACCCTAGAACAAAAGATCCGTGCAACACAAGAATTTTAATCGACAAAGATATTGAAAAGTGATATCAATAAGATCTAAACTTTCAAAGTGGCTCTGATACCACTTAATATGATTACCCTTATGATTCGACACTTTGAAAGCTAGACTAACACAAAAGGATGTTATATGAATGATGATCAACTGGAATGAACAATATGAGCAAGGGATGACAAAGATCAAGGATAACAACGGAAAAATGCTGTTGATGAATGACTAATGGGAATGAGTGAATGGGAGAACTTAACACGGATGAGATGAAGTAGTAGAATGGAGCGTTTGGTCACACTAAGGCTGCGGAGGGTCCTTAGATTCACCGTGGATCGAATGGTCACACAAAGGGAATGAGAGAACCTTTGATTTACCGGATCTATCGTTTCAGAGAGTTTGAGAAAAAAAGGATAGATAGATTAAAATGCAAGTTCAGAGACAACATATAAAGAGATAGAACTCGGTACAAGAACCAAGAACATCTCGAAACAAAGCAAAGAAATGAATAAGGGGAGCGTCTAGTTTGAATAACAAAGGAAGAACTCTTAAACTACTTAGGTGAAACGGTTGTTGCTTAGAACTTGTCTTGGACTAGCAAATGGGCTAACGATGGGTATACTTGCCTCGTTAAAAACCTCTCTTGCAAAACCCAAAGGGACAATAACAAGATGAGGGAAAAAGAGTACAAGTATAGCCCATTCCCGATTTACTAGCCGTGGGTTTGAATCAAAACCAAAGTGGTTTGATAAGCATGACTTTGATCTTCTTGATTCTCCGAGTGGTTAAGTAACGAATGCACTTGTTCTTGTAGTGCTTTGGCTCTTCAACGTGTCATTGGACCTTGGGGAAAGTATAGAGCTTCTTCGGCTACATGATCTCCTTTATCTTCTTCTCCATGGTCTTCCTTAACTTCAAGTTCCAAGTCTTTAGCCTTGTCCAAGATCATATCAAGATCCGAAACTGGTCAACTAGCCGAAAATGGGGAAAACGGATTTCTCATGAATAATACAAAGAAAATGGAGTAAATAGGCTTGAAATAGTCATCTGGGACTCATAATACTACAATGAGAAGCCTCTGTTACTTGTATCTCATTCCCAAGAAGAGATCCCAAATGAAGATCCAAAACTGGCTTACTGGCTGAAAATAGGAAAAACGGTCTTCTGATGAATCACACAAAGAAAATGGAGTAAATTGGATTGAAACAGTCATCTGGGACTCATAATAGTACAATGAGAAGCCTCTATTACTTGTATCTCATTCCCTAGAAGAGATCGCAAATGAAGATCCGAAACTGGCCTACTAGCCGAAAATGGGGAAAACGGACTTCTGATGAATCACACAAACAAAATGGAGTAAATAGGCATGAAATAGTCATATGGGACTCATAATACTACAATGAGAATCTCTATTACTTGTATCTCATTCCGTAGAAGAGATCCCAAATGAAAATCTGAAACTGGTCTACTGGCCGAAAAATAGGGAACACGGACTTCTGATAAATCACACAAAGAAAATGGAGTAAATAGGCTTGAAATTGTCATCTGGGACTCATAATAGAATAATGAGAAGCCTTTGTTACTTGTATCTCATTCCCTAGAAAATATCCCAAATGAAGATCTGAAACTGGTCTACTAGCCGAAAATGGGGAAAATGGACTTCTAATGAATCACACAGAGAAAATGGAGTAAATAGGCTTGAAATAGTCATCAACGACTCCTAATACTACAATGAGAAGCCTCTATTACTTGTATCTCATTCCCTAGAAGAGATCCCAAATGAAGATCCGAAACTGGGTCTACTGGCCGAAAATAGGGAAAACGGATTTCTTATGAATCACACAAAGAAAATGAAGTAAATAGGCTTGAAATAGTCATCTGGGACTCATAATACTACATTTATAAGTCTATTTTACTTATATCTCATTCCCTAGAAGAGATCCCAAATGAAGATCCGAAACTGGTCTACTAGTCGAAAATGGGGAAAACGGACTTCTGATGAATCACACAAAGAAAATATAGTAAATAGGTTTGAAATAGTCATCTGGGACTCATAATACTACATTTATAAGCCTCTATTACTTATATCTCATTCCCTAGAAGAGATCCCAAATGAAGATCCGAAACTGGTCTACTAGCCGAAAATGGGGAAAATGGACTTCTCATGAATCACACAAAGAAAATAGAGTAAATAGGCTTGAAATAGTCATCTGGGACTCATATTACTACAATGAGAAGCCTATATTACTTGTATCTGATTCCCTAGAAGAGATCCCAAATGAAGATCTGAAACTGGTCTACTGGCCGAAAATGGGGAAAACGGACTTCTGATGAATCACACAAAGAAAATGGAGTAAGTAGGCTTGAAATATTCATCTGGGACTCATAATAGTATAATGAGAAGCCTGTATTACTAGTATCTCATTCCCTAAAAGAGATCTCAAATGAAGATCCGAAACTGGTCAACTAGCCGAAAATGGGGAAAACGGATTTCTCATGAATCATACAAAGAAAATGTATTAAATAGGCTTGAAATAGTCATCTGGGACTCATAATACTACAATGATAAGCCTCTATTACTTGTATCTCATTCCCTAGAAGAGATCCCAAATGAAGATCCGAAACTGGTCTACTGGCCGAAAATGGGGAAAACGGACTTCTGAAGAATCATACAAAAAATATGGAGTAAATAGGCTTGAAATAGTCATCTGGGACTCATAATACTACATTGAGAAGCCTCTATTACTTGTATCTCATTCCCTAGAAGAGATCCCAAATGAAGATTCGAAACTGGTCTACTGGCCGAAAATGGGGAGAACGGACTTCTGAAGACTCATACAAAGAATATGGAGTAAATAGGCTTGAAATAGTCATCTGGGACTCATAATACTACATTTATAAGCCTCTATTACTTATATCTCATTCCCTAGAAGAGATCCCAAATGAAGATCCGAAACTGGTCAACTAGCCGAAAATAGGGAAAACGGACTTCTGATGAATCACACAAAGAAAATAGAGTAAATAGGCTTGAAATAGTCATCTGGGACTCATATTACTACAATGAGAAGCCTATATTACTTTTATCTGATTCCCTAGAAGATATCCCAAATGAAGATCTAAAACTTGTCTACTGGCCGAAAATGGGGAAAACGGACTTCTGATGAATCACACAAAGAAAATGGAGTAAGTAGGCTTGAAATAGTCACCTGGGACTCATATTACTACAATGAGAAGCCTATATTACTTGTATCTGATTCCCTAGAAGAGATCCCAAATGAAGATCTGAAACTGGTCTACTGGACAAAAATAGGGGAAACGGATTTCTCATTAATCACACAAAGAAAATGGAGTAAATAGGCTTGAAATAGTCATCTGGGACTCATATTACTACAATGAGAAGCCTATATTGCTTGTATCTCATTCCCTAGAAGAGATCCCAAATGAAGATCCGAAACTGGTCTACTGGCCGAAAATAGGGAAAACGGATTTTTCATGAATCACACAAACAAAATGAAGTAAATAGGCTTGAAATAGTCATCTGGGACTCATAATACTACATTTATAGGCCTCTATTACTTATATCTCATTCCCTAGAAGAGAACCCAAATGAAGATCCGAAACTGGTCTACTGGCCGAAAATAGGGAAAACAGATTTCTCATGAATCACACAAAGAAAATGAAGTAAATAGGCTTGAAATAGTCATCTGGGACTCATAATACTACATTTATAAGCCTCTATTACTTATATCTCATTCCCTAGAAGAGATCCCAAATGAAGATCCGAAACTGATCTACTAGCCAAAAATGGGGAAAACGGACTTCTGATGAATCACACAAAAAAAATAGAGTAAATAGGCTTGAAATATTCATCTGGGACTCATATTACTACAATGAGAAGCCTATATTACTTTTATCTGATTCCCTAGAAGAGATCCCAAATGAAGATCTGAAACTGGTCTACTGGCCGAAAATGGGGAAAACGGACTTCTAATGAATCACACCAAGAAAATGGAGTAAGTAGGCTTGAAATAGTCATCTGGGACTCATAATAGTATAATGAGATGCCTGTATTACAAGTATCTCATTCCCTAGAAGAGATCTCAAATGAAGTTCCGAAACTGGTCAACTAGCCGAAAATGGGGAAAACGGATTTCTCATGAATCATACAAAGAAAATGGATTAAATAGGTTTGGAATAGTCATCTGGGACTCATAATACTACAATAAGAAGCCTCTATTACTTGTATCTCATTCCCTAGAAGAGATCCCAAATGAAGATCCGAAACTGGGTCTACTGGCCGAAAATAGGGAAAACGGATTTCTTATGAATCACACAAAGAAAATGAAGTAAATAGGCTTGAAATAGTCATCTGGGACTCATAATACTACATTTATAAGTCTATTTTACTTATATCTCATTCCCTAGAAGAGATCCCAAATGAAGATCCGAAACTGGTCTACTAGTCGAAAATGGGGAAAACGGACTTCTGATGAATCACACAAAGAAAATATAGTAAATAGGTTTGAAATAGTCATCTGGGACTTATAATACTACATTTATAAGCCTCTATTACTTATATCTCGTTCCCTAGAAGAGATCCCAAATGAAGATCCGAAACTGGTTAACTAGCCGAAAATAGGGAAAACGGATTTCTCATGAATCACACAAAGAAAATGAAGTAAATAGGCTTGAAATAGTCATCTGGGACTCATAATACTACATTTATAGGCCTCTATTACTTATATATCATTCCCTAGAAGAGATCCCAAATGAAGATCCGAAACTGGTCTACTGGCCGAAAATACGGAAAACGGATTTCTCATGAATCACACAAAGAAAATGAAGTAAATAGGCTTGAAATAGTCATCTGGGACTCATAATACTACATTTAGAAGCCTCTATTACTGGTATCTTATTCCCTAGAAGAGATCCCAAATGAAGATCTGAAACTGGTCTACTGGCCGAAAATGGGGAAAACGGACTTCTGATGAATCACACATAGACAATGGAGTAAATAGGCCTGAAATAGTCATCTGGGACTCATAATACTACATTTAGAAGCCTCTATTACTTGTATCTCATTCCCTAGAAGATATCCCAAATGAAGATCCGAAACTGGTCTACTGGCCGCAAATAGGGAAAACGGACTTCTGATGAATCATACAAAGAAAATGGAGTAAATAGGCTTGAAATAGCCATCTGGGACTCATATTACTATAATAAGAAGCCTATATTACTTGTATCTCATTTGCTTGAAGAGATCTCAAATGAAGATCCGAAACTGGTCAACTAGCCAAAAATGGGGAAAACGGATTTCTCATGAATCATACAAAGAAAATGGAGTAAATAGGCTCGAAATAGTCATCTGGGACTCATAATACTACAATGAGAAGCCTTTATTACTTGTATCTCATTCCCTAGAAGAGATCCAAAATGAAGATCCGAAACTGGTCTACTGGCCGAAAATACGGAAAACGGATTTCTCATGAATCACACAAAGAAAATGAAGTAAATAGGCTTAAAATAGTCATCTGGGACTCATAATACTACATTGAGAAGCCTCTATTACTTGTATCTCATTCCCTAGAAGAGATCCCAAATGAAGATCCGAAACTGGTCTACTAGCCGAAAATGGGGAAAACGGACTTCTGATGAATCACACATAGAAAATGGAGTAAATAGGCCTGAAATAGTCATCTGGGACTCATAATACTACATTGAGAAGCCTCTATTACTTGTATCTCATTGTTAGAATTTGCGGAATAGTACTTAGAGAAATGAAGAATGATTGAAGAACATGAGAGAGAATGAGAGAATGAATTAAGGATGATTGTATTTCCTTAAGTTAACCATTTCAAATGATATCAGTTGTCTATTTATAGACCATACAAAGTGATATGATAGGGGATAGCACGGTAGCTGCAGAACCAGAGGAGGAACCGGAGATAGTAGGGAGGATCACTCGTTCCAGAGCTAAGGAGCTGGCTAAGGAAGTTCATGCACTTATGGCAGAAGGATTATGCAACCTACCAGCTATTCAAGTTTTCAACATCTTCAACCAGAAGACTCCACCCGGTAATGATAACTAAGTAACTTAGGTGAGGAGTCTGTACTCTTTTTCCCATGATGAGTTTTGTCCCATTGGGTTTTCTCAACATGGTTTTTAATGAGGCAGATGAATCACTACGTCAAGTTACTTAGGAGTCATTGCCAATGGGTAATAAATGTATGAGCTACTTTGGCTTTATACTTAGTATTTTCAGGCGCACCAATTAGGATTCTAAGGAATGGGACGCCTTGTTGTTTTATTCTTTACTTTGGACGCTTTGTTGTTTTCTTTCTTAGACGCCATGCTGTTTGGTTTTTAGGGTAGTATAAGACTTGTATTACGCCCCTTTTGTAAATCAGCGAAGAACTAAGTGTTAAACAAACAGCCATTGCTGCATTTCTTCTCTCACCCTTTGATCTCTTGAATGTGTTCTTGTGGATCCGAGTTTCTATTCACCAAGTGTCCTTGAAACTCTACTATCTGTTACTCCCATTTTATCACTTAAATCGTTCCATTAAACCCTTAATACCATTCTAATCTCACTCTACACTATCACTTCCCCTTTCACACGATCATCATCACCATTTCGCAATCATCATTTGATCTTCATCAGCCTATCTTCAGAGTAGTTCCAGGGGAGAACGTGTCATGTGGTATCAGAGCCAACTCTGAACCAAAGGCTGAGAAACCCTAAACCCCTCTTTTTCCTTTTCTTTGTTAAATCGATTGTCCTAAGAGTCTTAGATTTGCCTTTTTTTTTGTTGTTTCATAAAAAATAGTGTTTAGTTTCGATTTCCTAATAGCAATAGGTTGTGTGTTCGTTTCCCTGATAGTTTTAGGAGTTGTATTCCTTCCTTTAAGCAATCTTAAAAACTTGTTATCTTGAGAACTTTTTACTTTGATTGTTGTTTTGATTGTCTCAGGTACCATGGAGCTTTCAGCAGAAGCCATGGAAGCTCTGAATCAAGCCATGGCGCAACAAATCAAAGAAGCTAATCAGTCAGTTGCTACTCAGCTGATGCAACAGATAGAGCAACTCAACGCCAAGTTTGAGACTCGGTTCAAGGATTTACAAAAAGAGAACAGTGTTGCAGAAAGTGATTCATCAGAACCGCCCAGCCCTAGTGAAGCAATCCGCCTTGCCAAAGGAAAAGCACACATGGGAGCTTCTTCTAAACAACCCCGAGCTAACACTGTAAGAACACCTGTTGGGAGGAGAGAAACCAGTGTAAACCGGCGAAGGAATGCTGAGGGTACAGGGAGAGAGAGACGCAGAGCTGATAGAACATCTCCACACCTCCGAGCTGAGAACATTGGTGGGCGTAGAGTTTATGTGGAGACAGAACCTGGATCTTCTGAAGGAGAAGAGAGATCAGACAATAGCTTTAATACTGTGAGGAGAGGCAGGAACAGAGGCAACAACCGAGATTATGACCCATTGAAACAACAGCTGAATCACCTTACCTTAAGCTTCAGTTTCCTTCCTTCCACGGCAATAATGATCCAGAAGTTTACTTAGATTGGGAAAGAAAGATGGAATCAAACTTCTTGGTTCAAGGCACCTATGAGCTCAACAAGGTAAAGATAGCTGTTTCAGAGTTCAATGGCTATGCACTCTTGTGGTGGGAGCAGTTGGGAGTCACTAGAGAAAGGCATCACGAACTTCCTATTACCACCTGGGGTCAACTAACCACGCAGATGAGGAGGAAGTTTGTTCCTGCACACTATCAGAGGGAGATTCTCAACAAGCTTAGGCGCCTCATACAGGGAATAAAGTCTGTTCGAGATTACTACCAAGAGCTGGAAACCTTGATGATTAGAGCCGATTTGAGAGAAGGAGAAGACATGGTGATGTCTAGGTTCTTGGGAGGACTTAACAGAGAGATTCAAGACAAGGTTGAGCTACAGAACTATGAGGATGTGCAAGAAATGGTGCATAAGGCAGAACTGATTGAAGCACAGATCAAGAGGAGAATTGGCAGGCCAACCTTCACCTCCAACATACCAAAACCGAAAGAGTTCAACAAGCCAATCTCTACTCAGAATACAAAACCGGCTACAACAACGATCAAGGAGGAGGTTAAGACCGAGTTTAAACCAAGAGGAACTTCTACTAGCAATGTCAGATGCTTCAAGTGTCAAGGTATGGGACATTACTCTAGAGATTGTCCTAATAAGAAGATATTTTTGCTGCAAGAGGGAGGAGAGATCGTACCTCAAGACAGTTTAGAGAGTGAATCAGATGCTGGTACAGAAGGAGAAGAGGAAGCAGCAGCAGTTGGAGAGATGCTAGTGGCATGCAGGGCTTTGAGTGTTCAGGTGCATCCAGATGATAGAGGTCAGAGAGAGAACCTCTTTCACACCAGATGTGTAGTTCAGGACAAGGTCTGCACCTTGATTATAGATGGGGGAAGTTGCACCAATGCCGCCAGTGAAGAGATGGTAAAGAAGCTTAATCTTAAAACCACTTCACATCCTAGACCTTACAAGCTGCAGTGGTTGGACAACAAAGGAGCCATCACCGTTTCTCAACAAGTGCTTGTCAAGCTAGCCATTGGGAAGTATGAAGATGAACTCCTTTGTGATGTGGTTCCTATGAGGTCTAGTTTATGTTATTAGGGAGACCATGGCAGTATGATAGGAGAGTTCTTCATGATGGCTACACCAACAAGCAGACTTTTGAATTTAAGGGGCGCAAGGTCACTCTTCTACCACTTTCCCCCAGCGAAATCTACCAAGATCAACTTCACATGAACCGCAAAGACAAAGAGAAAGTCTCCAACAGTTTATACTTCAACCACAGTGAGTTCAACAAGCTCTTTGATCCTGAGATGACCACCTTCATGTTTGTCTACAAAGAAACACTGGCTAGTACTAAACCGTTAGAGAAACTTCCCTATGAAGTGATAGAGATCATTGAGGAGTACAAGGATGTCTTTCCAGAAGAGATACCCCCAGGTTTACCCCCAACTCGCGGAATTGAGCATCAGATTGATCTAGTGCCAGGATCAGTGCTACCAAACAAGCCGGCTTACAGAACCAATCCTGTAGAGACTAAAGAGCTTCAGAAACAAGTAGAAGAGCTGATGAGTAAAGGATATATCAGAGAGAGTCTCAGTCCATGTGCAGTACCAGTTCTGTTGGTTCCTAAGAAAGATGGAACATGGAGGATGTGTGTAGACTGCAGAGCAATCAACAACATCACAGTGAAGTACAGACATCCTATTCCAAGATTAGATGATATGTTAGATGAGTTATGTGGGTCAACAGTGTTCTCCAAAATCGATTTGAAGAGTGGTTATCATCAGATCAGAATGAAGGAGGGAGATGAGTGGAAGACTGCTTTCAAGACCAAGCAAGGGTTGTATGAGTGGTTAGTCATGCCGTTTGGTCTCACCAATGCTCCCAGTACCTTCATGCGTCTAATGAACCATGCCTTAAGACCATTCATTGGAGTTTTTGTAGTGGTCTACTTCGATGACATTCTCATCTACAGCAAAGGTTTGGAGGAACATCTAGGGCACATCCGCCAAGTTCTGGATGTTCTTCGTTCTCAATCCCTTTTTGCTAACTTCTCTAAGTGTTCATTCTGTACTACTGAGGTTGTCTTTCTAGGCTTTGTTGTTAGTGCAGAAGGAGTGAGGGTTGATGAAGAGAAGATCAAAGCAATCAAAGAATGGCCTACGCCTAAGAGTGTTGGGGAAGTGAGAAGCTTTCATGGATTAGCAGGATTCTACAGAAGATTTGTTCCAAGCTTTAGCACCCTTGCTGCACCATTAACTGAAGTCATCAAGAAGGAAGTTGGTTTTAGATGGGAAGAAGCACAAGAACAAGCTTTCACAGCCCTTAAAGAGAAGCTTATCAATGCCCCTCTTTTAGTTCTTCCTGATTTCCTTAAAACTTTTGAAATTGAATGTGATGCTTCAGGAGTTGGAATCGGTGCTGTATTGATGCAGGATAGGAAACCAGTGGCATACTTCAGTGAGAAGCTAGGAGGATCAACCGCCAACTATCCAACCTATGACAAGGAACTCTATGCATTGGTTCGAGCTCTTCAAACGTGGCAGCACTACTTGTGGCCCAAGGAAGCAGTATGAGAAGCATGCAAACAAGGGCCGAAAGGAGTTAATCTTTGAGGAAGGAGACTTGGTGTGGATTCATTTGAGGAAAGACCGATTTCCCTGTAGAGACTAAAGAGCTTCAGAAACAAGTAGAAGAGCTGATGAGTAAAGGATATATCAGAGAGAGTCTCAGTCCATGTGCAGTACCAGTTCTGTTGGTTCCTAAGAAAGATGGAACATGGAGGATGTGTGTAGACTGCAGAGCAATCAACAACATCACAGTGAAGTACAGACATCCTATTCCAAGATTAGATGATATGTTAGATGAGTTATGTGGGTCAACAGTGTTCTCCAAAATCGATTTGAAGAGTGGTTATCATCAGATCAGAATGAAGGAGGGAGATGAGTGGAAGACTGCTTTCAAGACCAAGCAAGGGTTGTATGAGTGGTTAGTCATGCCGTTTGGTCTCACCAATGCTCCCAGTACCTTCATGCGTCTAATGAACCATGCCTTAAGACCATTCATTGGAGTTTTTGTAGTGGTCTACTTCGATGACATTCTCATCTACAGCAAAGGTTTGGAGGAACATCTAGGGCACATCCGCCAAGTTTTGGATGTTCTTCGTTCTCAATCCCTTTTTGCTAACTTCTCTAAGTGTTCATTCTGTACTACTGAGGTTGTCTTTCTAGGCTTTGTTGTTAGTGCAGAAGGAGTGAGGGTTGATGAAGAGAAGATCAAAGCAATCAAAGAATGGCCTACGCCTAAGAGTGTTGGGGAAGTGAGAAGCTTTCATGGATTAGCAGGATTCTACAGAAGATTTGTTCCAAGCTTTAGCACCCTTGCTGCACCATTAACTGAAGTCATCAAGAAGGAAGTTGGTGTTAATCAAGAAGGTATTTACTATTAACTAATTAATAGTTACATAGTAAATATAGTTACTTGAGTAATAAGGAAGTTTGTATTAGAAAGGAGAGGGAAAGGAGGATAAGAAAAGCTAAAGGATAAGGTGACCGTACGGTGATGAGTCACTTGTCCTATAGCGGCTGTACCTCCTTATCTTATCTCTTTGTTACCGTTATGAGCTGTAAAGGAGAGTGAGTCACACATGGTTTTAAAAGGTAGAATGAGGACGCAATTCAGGCTATGTGCGTAACCCTTTCTAACCTAGGGATTGTCCTATATATACCAAGTGTTTCTCTTCTTATGTAATCAACTTTTATCATCTAATACATTTTTCCCTTTATGTTAATCAAGAAGGTATTTACTATTAACTAATTAATAGTTACATAGTAAATATAGTTACTTGAGTAATAAGGAAGTTTGTATTAGAAAGAAGAGGGAAAGGAGGATAAGAAAAGCTAAAGGATAAGGTGACCGTACGGTGATGAGTCACTTGTCCTATAGCGGCTGTACCTCCTTATCTTATCTCTTTGTTACCGTTATGAGCTGTAAAGGAGAGTGAGTCACACATGGTTTTAAAAGGTAGAATGAGGACGCAATTCAGGCTATGTGCGTAACCCTTTCTAACCTAGGGATTGTCCTATATATACCAAGTGTTTCTCTTCTTATGTAATCAACTTTTATCATCTAATACATTTTTCCCTTTATTCCTAAACATGAGAGTCGAGTCTTTATCTTATAATCTTCTATAATTTACACTTTATTCCTAAACATGAGAGTCGAGTCTTTATCTTATAATCTTCTATAATTTACATGGTATCAGAGCGGTTTTGTGATTCTTGAGTCTTAAATCTTGGTTTTCTTGTTCGATTCTTTTGTTTGAGAGAAGTTCTTGTGAGTTAATCCGTGGCAAAAGCTATTCTGGGTTAAAGCTGGTTCTTGTGGGTTAAGCTGAAGCATCAAACCGAGCTAAGAAGGTGAAGCTAGTCAGATCTGAAAAAGTAAAGGTTTGAGCTTTATCTCTCTCTGGTTGAAAGGTTTAGTCTAGAGGAATCAGTTTAAGGCAAAGGTTGTGGATAGATTAGTGTTGCGGTTTGGCTTGTGGTTTGAGTGAGGAAGGTTCAAAAGTTGAAACTTTGGTCTTGGAAAGTGTTAGTTTTTTTGGTGTTCAATCGGCGAAATACTTAAGCTTTGGTGATGGCTGCTCTTCAACAAGCTCCTATGCCTGTTACGGTGTATGATGGCAAGATGAATGACACCTTCAAAGACTTGAGATTTGCGGTAACTCTGAATGGGAACAACTTTCTGTTGTGGAAGCGAACAACTCTGAATGTGTTGGGAGGAAGGAAGCTCACAAAACACATTGAGTTCACCTATGAAGAGCTAAAGGCAACTGATAGAGGTCTGGATGAGGATACTTGGAAGCAATATGATCTGAATGTGCTGACTGCTCTACACTGCTCACTAGAAGCGTCAATCCTAGAGGGCTATTCGTACTGTGAGACTGCTAAGGAGCTATGGGATACTCTTACAAGTGTCTTCGGCAATGAGTCTAACTTGACTCGGGTCTATGGTATCAAGAAAGCTCTCGGTAATCTGAGCCAAGAAGAAAGTGACTTCAACACCCATTTCGGAAGGTATAGATCGTTGGTTGCTGAGTTAGATATGTTGAGACCCTTTACCACCGATGCTAAGACACTCAAGGAAAGAAGAGAGCAAGATCGTGTGTTTGGGTTGCTACTGTCTCTGAATCAAGGCTATACTGATGTAATCCAACACATCTTGAGAGAAGACAAGATTCCTACCCTAGAGCAAGTTTGTGCTAAGATACAAAAGGAGTATGGCAATCAGGAGCTGTTTGGCAACAAGAATGCAAGTCTACCTACGACTAACAAGGTGGGAGTGGCGAAACATGGAGACAAGAAGACATGGGTTTGTGAGCATTGTGAGAAAAAGGGTCATCTCAAAGACAAATGCTGGATCTTACACCCTCATTTGAAGCCAGACAAGTTCAAGAAGGACAAGATGAAGGCGAATGTGGCAGAAGTAAGTGAAGGCTCCGAGAATGCTGAAAGAGCTATAGTACAGTTCGGTCATCATGAGAAGGCGTTACAAGCTATACAAGACAAGAGCTCAGCTTCTACCTCTCAGGAGACCATTATGATGAACAAAGCTGATCTAGAGAGCCTCCTTCAATCCATTGCATCTAAGTTACATCCAGGCGGTATATCTCTCTTATCTTCTAATTCTAGTGATTTAAACTCATTAGTATTAGACTCAGGAGCTTCTCACCATATGATTAGTAATCCTAAGTTGTTAGAGAACATTAAACCGGCTTTAGGGAATGTTAAGGTTGCAAATGGCCATAATGTGCCAATAGAAGGTATAGGTTATATTAATGTGTTCAACAAGAAGCTAAGTGCCTTTTATATGCCTAAGTTCACCTCTAATCTCCTTTCTGTAAAGAAAACTACTAAGGACTTAAACTGTTTAGCTATTTTCAGTCCTAATGATGTTAAGTTGCAGGATATTGAGAGTGGAAAAGTGTTTGGGCTGAAAATTATAGAAGATTATAGGATAAGGATTCGACTCTCATGTTTAGGAAAAGGTGAAAATGTATTAGATGATAAAAAGTTATCTACAATGAGAGGGGATACACTTGGTTTATATAGAACACATTCTAGGTCAGAAAGGGTTACGCACAAAGCCACTATTGCGTCCTCATTCTGCCTTGTACAAACCGTGTGTGACTCATCCCTTTACAGCTCATAACGGTAACAAAAGGATAAGGGAGGAGGTACAGCCGCTATAGGACAAAGTGTACGGTCACCTTATCCTTTAGCTTTTCTTATCCTCCTTTCCCTCTTCTTTCTAATACAAACTAACTTCCTTATTACTCAAGTAACTATATTTACTATGTAACTATTAATTAGTTACTAGTAAATACCTTCTTGATTAACACTCCCCCTCAAGTTTATACTACAATACTGATTGTGTATAAACTTGGCACTTGCAAGGATAACCTCATTAAAAACCTATGCTTGGAAAACCACGTGGGACAAAACCAAGCTTAGGGAAAAAGAGTATTATCCCTACAAGTTGGAGAGTCTCTCTCAAGGATGTGTTAGGTCTACAAGACCAAGCTTACCATGGATAAATTGGCAAACTTGGTTACTTGCTGCCTTGGTAAAGATGTCGGCCAATTGGTCCGAACTCTTAGTAAAACAAGGGAGAATTGTACCATCTTCGATCTTCTCTCTTGTCTTGTGGCAATCAGTCTCTATGTGCTTGGTCCTCTCATGAAACACTGGATTAGTGGCTATATGGATGGCAGCTTGGTTGTCGCAATGGAAGGTGATTGGTGTCTTCTGCTCTATCCCGAAGTCCTTAAGTAGAGCCTTCAGCCAAGTTAGCTCATTTGTGAGCTTCTTCATCGCCCTATACTCTGCTTCAGCACTCGAACAAGACACCACCTTCTGCTTCTTTGTCTTCCAAGTCACAAGATTTCCACCAATGAAGGTGCAAAAGCCGGTTGTAGACTGCCTTGTGTTGCGATCTCCATTGTAATCTGCATCACAGTATCCCACAATTTCCGTGCTTGAATTTCTTCCCATCCAAATGCCTTTGCCAGGACTCCCTTTGATATATCTCAGAATCCTTTCCACCAAGCTCCAATGGTATACCGTAGGTACTTGCATGTGTTGAGCCACCTGATTCACAGCAAAAGAAAGATCAGGCCAAGTATATGTTAAGTATATGAGCTTACCAACGAGTCTTCGGTACTGTTCCGGGCAATGATATGGAGTATCATCCTTCTCCCCCTTTCGATTGACCTTGTATCCTTGCTCTAGTGGTGTGTCCACCGGTTTAGCTCCAAGTTTTCCTGTAAGCTTTAGAAGATCAAGTGCATATTTCCTTTGTGAGAGAAATAGTCCCTCCTTGGATCTACACACTTCAATCCCTAAGAAATACTTCAAAACACCCAAATCTTTAATATCAAAGGCTGAGTGCAAAGAGGACTTAATGGCTTGAATACCCTCTTTGTTACTCCCTGAAATAATCAAATCATCCACATAGACCAACACTACTACTATGCCATGAATATCTTGCTTAGTAAATAGAGTGTGATCAGAATGTGACCTCTTGAAGCCATTAGCCAGTAGTGTAGAGCTTAACTTGTGATACCAAGCTCTTGGAGATTGTTTAAGCCCATAGATTGCTTTCTGAAGCCTTAAGACCTTTCCCGGAGCCACTATGTCTTCTAAACCCGGAGGAGGTGACATGTAGACTTCTTCTTCTAACTCCCCCTGAAGGAAAGCGTTCTTGACATCCATTTGCCACAACTCCCAATCCAAATTAACTGCTAAAGAGAGAACCACTTTCACTGTGTGTTGCTTAGCTACTGGAGCAAATGTTTCCCTATAGTCATCCCCATACGTTTGTGTAAACCCTCTTGCAACCAGCCTTGCCTTATATCTTTCTATTTCACCATCACTCTTGTACTTAATGGTGAATACCCACTTTGAGCTAACACACTTCTTTCCTTTTGGTAGTTCTTCTTCAACCCACGTTTGATTCCTGACTATAGCTTGAACCTCATCATCAACAGCATTAGTCCATTCCTTTCTTTCCTTGGCTTCCTCATAGCTTTGTGGAATAAGTTCTACATCCAGCTTGCTGATAAAGGCTTGATGTTCTTCCGGAAGAAGGTCAATCGAACAGGTAGCTTGAATTGGATGAGCGACAGCTTGGCAGTTGTAGTAAACTCTCGTATTCTTCCAGTTTGAAGGTGATTTCTTCTCTCTTGTACTCTTCCTTGGATTCTCCCGAGTGTAGACTGGATCTGATGTAGTTTGTGGAGCTTCATAGACATTGTCATCGCTTGAAGATTCAATAATCTCTCCTTCACTAGACTGTCCCGCCTCTGCCACTTCTTCACTAGACTTCTCTCCTCTATCACTTTCTTGGTGATCATCCAAAGGTTCCTGAAAAGCATCGTTCTCATCCTCTCTAACTTCATTCACGTCCTCATTTGGAGATGGTGGAGCTTCCTTCTCTGCCTGAGGGGAGCTTGCATTCCCTAAGTGTTCCAGAATTCGTCGGAGGCTTGAAGCTCTATCAGCGGTTGAGTTAGGTAGGTCCTTCACACTCTCCCAACTCTTTTCCCCAAAGTAGGCCTTGTCTTCCAAAAACTTGACATCCCTTGACACATAATACCGGTTGGTGACTGGATCAAAGCACTTGTAGCCCTTCTGAGTTGTTGAGTATCCAATGAATACGCACTTGTTACTCTTAGGCTCCAGCTTGTTCCTTAAGTCACCTGGAACAAACACAAAACACAGACTACCAAACACCCTTAAATGGTCAATACTAGGATTTGAGTTATTTAGGATTTGGAAAGGAGATTTATCATCAAGGATACGAGTTGGTGTTCGGTTGATGAGATAGCAAGCTGTCATTACTGCATCGCCCCAAAACCGCTTAGGCATGTCTTTTTGAAATAGCATAGCTCTTGCCACCTCCATTAGGTGCCTATTCTTTCTCTCAGCAACACCATTTTGTTGGGGGTTATATGGGCAGCTGGTTTGATGAAGAATTCCACATTTCTCTAAGTGTTCTTTGAGCTTGTTGCTTGTATATTCACCTCCATTATCTGTTCTTAGAATCTTAATCTTTGCATCAAAGTAGTTAGTCACATAGTTTTGAAAGTTTATAAATGCATCATAAACTCTATCCTTAGATGGCATCAAGGTTACCCAAGTATACTTAGATTTCTCATCTATAAATGTGACAAAATACTTATGGTTATCTCTAGATGCACAAGGTGAAGACCAAACATCAGAATGCACAAGATCAAAACATTTTTCATAAATCGCACTAGACTTAGGAAAAACAGCTTTGCAATGTTTGCCTAATATGCATGCTTCACAATTTGCACAATCACATAAGAAAAACCAGGCATTAATAAACTTAAAGCTCTAGAATGAGGGTGACCAAGTCTTTCATGCCATAAAACAACAGATGTCTTAACAGAGTTTGCAAAGATAGAAGAAACATTATTCTTAGAAACAGAATTTAAAGAGATGTCTTGGAACACATATAAGTCATCCTTGGTGCTTCCTTGCCCAAACACTTTTCCACTCTCAATATCCTGCAACTTAACATCATTAGGACTAAAAATAGCTAAACAGTTTAAGTCCTTAGTAGTTTTCTTTACAGAAAGGAGATTAGAGGTGAACTTAGGCATATAAAAGGCACTTAGCTTCTTGTTAAACACATTAATATAACCTATACCTTCTATTGGCACATTATGGCCATTTGCAACCTTAACATTCCCTAAAGCCGGTTTAATGTTCTCTAACAACTTTGGATTACTAATCATATGGTGAGAAGCTCCTGAGTCTAATACTAATGAGTTTAAATCACTAGAATTAGAAGATAAGAGAGATATACCGCCTGGATGTAACTTAGATGCAATGGATTGAAGGAGGCTCTCTAGATCAGCTTTGTTCATCACAATGGTCTCCTGAGAGGTGGAAGCTGAGCTCTTGTCTTGTATAGCTTGTAATGCCTTCTCATGATGACCGAACTGCACTATAGCTCTTTCAGCATTTTCGGAGCCTTCACTTGCTTCTGCCACATTCGCCTTCATCTTGTCCTTCTTGAACTTATCTGGCTTCAAATGAGGGTGTAGGATCCAGCATTTGTCTTTGAGATGACCCTTTTTCTCACAATGCTCACAAACCCATGTCTTCTTGTCTCCATGTTTCGCCACTCCCACCTTGTTAGCCGTAGGTAGACTTGCATTCTTGTTGCCAAACAGCTCCTGATTGCCATACTCCTTTTGTATCTTAGCACAAACTTGCTCTAGGGTAGGGATCTTGTCTTCTCTCAAGATGTGTTGGATTACATCAGTATAGCCTTGATTCAGAGACAGTAGCAACCCAAACACACGATCTTGCTCTCTTCTTTCCTTGAGTGTCTTAGCATCAGTGGTAAAGGGTCTCAACATATCTAACTCAGCAACCAACGATCTATACCTTCCGAAATGGGTGTTGAAGTCACTCTCTTCTTGGCTCAGATTTCCGAGAGCTTTCTTATACCATAGACCCGAGTCAAGTTAGACTCATTGCCGAAGACACCTGTAAGAGTATCCCACAGCTCCTTAGCAGTCTCACAGTACGAATAGCCTTCTAGAATTGACGCCTCTAGTGAGCAGTGTAGAGCAGTCAGCACATTCAGATCATACTGCTTCCAAGTATCCTCATCCAGACCTCTATCAATTGCCTTTAGCTCTTCATAGGTGAACTCAATGTGTTTTGTGAGCTTCCTTCCTCCCAACACATTCAGAGTTGTTCGCTTCCACAACAGAAAGTTGTTCCCATTTAGAGTTACCGCAAATCTCAAGTCTTTGAAGGTGTCATTCATCTTGCCATCATACACCGTAACAGGCATAGGAGCTTGTTGAAGAGCAGCCATCACCAAAGCTTAAGTATTTCGCCTATTGAACACCAAAACTAACACTTTCCAAGACCAAAGATTCAACTTTCGAACCTTCCTTACTCAAACCACAAGCCAAACCGCAACACTAATCTATCCACAACCTTTGCCTTAAACTGATTCCTCTAGACTAAACCTTTCAACCAGAGAGAGAGAGATAAAGCTCCAACCTTTACTTTTTCAGATCTGACTTGCTTCACCTTCTTAGCTCGGTTTGATGCTTCAGCTTAACCCACAAGAACCAGCTTCAACCCAGAATAGCTTTTGCCACTGATTAACTCACAAGAACTTCTCTCAAACACAAGAATCGAACAAGAAAACCAAGATTTAAGACTCAAGAATCACAAAACCGCTCTGATACCATGAAAATTATAGAAGATTATAGGATAAGGATTCGACTCTCATGTTTAGGAAAAGGTGAAAATGTATTAGATGATAAAAAGTTATCTACAATGAGAGGGGATACACTTGGTTTATATAGAACACATTCTAGGTCAGAAAGGGTTACGCACAAAGCCACTATTGCGTCCTCATTCTGCCTTGTACAAACCGTGTGTGACTCATCCCTTTACAGCTCATAACGGTAACAAAAGGATAAGGGAGGAGGTACAGCCGCTATAGGACAAAGTGTACGGTCACCTTATCCTTTAGCTTTTCTTATCCTCCTTTCCCTCTTCTTTCTAATACAAACTAACTTCCTTATTACTCAAGTAACTATATTTACTATGTAACTATTAATTAGTTACTAGTAAATACCTTCTTGATTAACAGGAAGCACCAAGGATGACTTATATGTGTTCCAAGACATCTCTTTAAATTCTGTTTCTAAGAATAAAGTTTCTTCTATCTTTGCAAACTCTGTTAAGACATCTGTTGTATTGTGGCATGAAAGACTTGGTCACCCTCATTCTAGAGCTTTAAGTTTATTAATGCCTGGTTTTTCTTATGATTGTGCAAATTGTGAAGCATGCATATTAGGCAAACATTGCAAAGCTGTTTTTCCTAAGTCTAGTGCGATTTATGAAAAATGTTTTGATCTTGTGCATTCTGATGTTTGGTCTTCACCTTGTGCATCTAGAGATAACCATAAGTATTTTGTCACATTTATAGATGAGAAATCTAAGTATACTTGGGTAACCTTGATGCCATCTAAGGATAGAGTTTATGATGCATTTATAAACTTTCAAAACTATGTAACTAACTACTTTGATGCAAAGATTAAGATTCTAAGAACAGATAATGGAGGTGAATATACAAGCAACAAGCTCAAAGAACACTTAGAGAAATGTGGAATTCTTCATCAAACCAGCTGCCCATATAACCCCCAACAAAATGGTGTTGCTGAGAGAAAGAATAGGCATCTAATGGAGGTGGCAAGAGCGATGCTATTTCAAAAACACATGCCTAAGCGGTTTTGGGGCGATGCAGTAATGACAGCTTGCTATCTCATCAACCGAACACCAACTCGTATCCTTGATGATAAATCGCCTTTCCAAATCCTAAATAACTCAAATCCTAGTATTGATCATTTAAGGGTGTTTGGTAGTCTGTGTTTTGTGTTTGTTCCAGGTGACTTAAGGAACAAGCTGGAGCCTAAGAGTAACAAGTGCGTATTCATTGGATACTCAACAACTCAGAGAGGTTACAAGTGCTTTGATCCAGTCACCAACCGGTATTATGTGTCAAGGGATGTCAAGTTTATGGAAGACAAGGCCTACTTTGGGGAAAAGAGTTGGGAGAGTGTGAAAGACCTACCTAACTCAACCGCTGATAGAGCTTCAAGCCTCCGACGAATTCTGGAACACTTAGGGAATGCAAGCTCTCCTCAGGCAGAGAAGGAAGCTCCACCATCTCCAAATGAGGATGTGAATGAAGTTAGAGAGGATGAGAACGATGCATTTCAGGATCCTGTAGATGATCAACAAGAAAGTGATAGAGGAGAGAAGTCTAGTGAAGAAGTGGCAGAGGCGGGACAGTCTAGTGAAGGTGAGATTATTGAATCTTCAAGCGATGACAATGCCTATGAAGCTCCACAAGCTACATCAGATCCAGTCTACACTCGGGAGAATCCAAGGAAGAGTACAAGAGAGAAGAAATCACCTTCAAACTGGAAGAATACGAGAGTTTACTACAACTGCCAAGCTGTCGCTCATCCAATTCAAGCTACCTGTTCGATTGACCTTCTTCCGGAAGAACATCAAGCCTTTATCAGCAAGCTGGATGTAGAACTTATTCCACAAAGCTATGAGGAAGCCAAGGAAAGAAAGGAATGGACTAATGCTGTTGATGATGAGGTTCAAGCTATGGTCAGGAATCAAACGTGGGTTGAAGAAGAACTACCAAAAGGAAAGAAGTGTGTTAGCTCAAAGTGGGTATTCACCATTAAGTACAAGAGTGATGGTGAAATCGAGAGATATAAGGCAAGGCTGGTTGCAAGAGGGTTTACACAAACTTATGGGGATGACTATAGGGAAACATTTGCTCCAGTAGCTAAGCAACACACAGTGAAAGTGGTTCTCTCTTTAGCAGTTAATTTGGATTGGGAGTTGTGGCAAATGGATGTCAAGAATGCTTTCCTTCAGGGGGAGTTCGAAGAAGAAGTCTACATGTCACCTCCTCCGGGTTTAGAAGACATAGTGGCTCCAGGAAAGGTCTTAAGGCTTCGGAAAGCAATCTATGGGCTTAAACAATCTCCAAGAGCTTGGTATCACAAGTTAAGCTCTACACTACTGGCTAATGGCTTCAAGAGGTCACATTCTGATCACACTCTATTTACTAAGCAAGATATTCATGGCATAGTAGTAGTGTTGGTCTATGTGGATGATTTGATTATTTCAGGGAGTAACAAAGAGGGTATTCAAGCCATTAAGTCCTCTTTACACTCAGCCTTTGATATTAAAGATTTGGGTGTTTTGAAGTATTTCTTAGGGATTGAAGTGTGTAGATCCAAGGAGGGACTATTTCTCTCACAAAGGAAATATGCACTTGATCTTCTAAAGCTTACAGGAAAACTTGGAGCTAAACCGGTGGACACACCACTAGAGCAAGGATACAAGGTCAATCGAAAGGGGGAGAAGGATGATACTCCATATCATTGCCCGGAACAGTACCGAAGACTCGTTGGTAAGCTCATATACTTAACATATACTCGGCCTGATCTTTCTTTTGCTGTGAATCAGGTGGCTCAACACATGCAAGTACCTACGGTATACCATTGGAGCCTGGTGGAAAGGATTCTGAGATATATCAAAGGGAGTCCTGGCAAAGGCATTTGGATGGGAAGAAACTCTAGCACGGAAATTGTGGGATACTGTGATGCAGATTACAATGGAGATCGCAACACAAGGCAGTCTACAACCGGCTTTTGCACCTTCTTCATTGGTGGAAATCTTGTGACTTGGAAGACAAAGAAGCAGAAGGTGGTGTCTTGTTCGAGTGCTGAAGCAGAGTATAGGGCGATGAAGAAGCTCACAAATGAGCTAACATGGCTGAAGGCTCTACTTAAGGACTTTGGGATAGAGCAGAAGACGCCAATCACCTTCCATTGCGACAACCAAGCTGCCATCCATATAGCCACTAATCCAGTATTCCACGAGAGGACCAAGCACATAGAGACTGATTGCCACAAGACAAGAGAGAAGATCGAAGACGGTACAATTCTTCCTTGTTTTACTAAGAGTTCGGACCAATTGGCCGACATCTTTACCAAGGCAGCAAGTAACCAAGTTTGCCAATTTATCCATGGTAAGCTTGGTCTTGTAGACCTAACACATCCTTGAGAGAGACTCTCCAACTTGTAGGGATAATACTCTTTTTCCCTAAGCTTGGTTTTGTCCCACGTGGTTTTCCAAGCTTAGGTTTTTAATGAGGTTATTCTTGCAAGTGCCAAGTTTATACACAATCAGTATTGTAGTATAAACTAGAGGGGGAGTGTTAATCAAGAAGGTGTTTACTATTAACTAATTAATAGTTACATAGTAAATATAGTTACTTGAGTAATAAGGAAGTTTGTATTAGAAAGAAGAGGGAAAGGAGGATAAGAAAAGCTAAAGGATAAGGTGACCGTACGGTGATGAGTCACTTGTCCTATAGCGGCTGTACCTCCTTATCTTATCTCTTTGTTACCGTTATGAGCTGTAAAGGAGAGTGAGTCACACATGGTTTTAAGAGGTAGAATGAGGACGCAATTCAGGCTATGTGCGTAACCCTTTCTAACCTAGGGATTGTCCTATATATACCAAGTGTTTCTCTTCTTATGTAATCAATTTTTATCATCTAATACATTTTTCCCTTTATTCCTAAACATGAGAGTCGAGTCTTTATCTTATAATCCTCTATAATTTACAGTGAAGGTAGACGAAGAAAAGGTTAAGGCGATCAAAGAATGGCCAAGTCCTAAAACCATTGGAGAGGTGCGAAGCTTTCATGGTCTAGCTGGGTTTTACCGATGTTTCGTAAAAGATTTCAGTACTATAGCCGCACCTTTAACCGAAGTAATCAAGAAGAGTGTGGGGTTCAAATGGGAACAAGCTCAAGAAGAAGCGTTTCAATGCCTTAAAGAGAAGCTTATTCATGCTCCAGTATTAGCTTTACCTGATTTTGTTAAAACCTTTGAAATTGAGTGTGACGCTTCTGGTGTAGGTATTGGGGCCGTGGTTATTTGCAGAATGTTTAAGTAAAATGATGAAGAACAAGTGAAGAACAGGAGAGAATGTGAGAATAGAATTAAGGAGAGTATATTTCCTTAAGTTGAATGTTACAAATGTGGGCAATAGTCTATATATAGACTCGCCTTGGTTACAACTTGAATCAATAAGACAAAGACAATAAGAATAAACAAAGGGATGGTCTCCAAGGAAGCGAAAGTGACTTGTCATCAACGGTTGTCTCCTTAAGCAAACATGTGACCTTATCCTCTTGTTGCTTATTAAATCATGACCGTTGGAGTAGTAAGCCTAGAACCGAGCATCTAAGTGACCGTTGGAGACCTAGCTTGTATGTCAAGCTTACTTGATGATCAAGCTTGAGTGGCTCGGTTCCCTAGGTGTACGGACTTGTACGGATGCTACCTCCTCCTTGTTTGATACTCCCCCTCAAGCTTTAACCGTGGTGAATGGTTAGAGCTTGGAGCCATGAAGGATCACCTCATTAAAAACCTCAATGTAGAAAACCTCATGGGACAAAACTACATTGAGGGAAAAAGAGTGTGATCTCCACGGCTAGGTGAGCTCAAGCTGAGATGTCAACGAGCCCCATCTTGGAGTGGATGAACTCGTTGATCTTCTGACTTGTTGCCTTGGTGAAGATATCGGCTAGTTGGTCTGAACTCTTTGTGTAGCATGGCAGGATGACTCCAAGCTGGACTTGCTCCCTGACCTTGTGACAATCAACCTCAATATGCTTGGTTCTTTCATGGAAGACCGAGTTTGATGCAATGTGTATAGCCGCTTGGTTGTCACAGTGCATGGTGATTGGTGTGCTTGTCTCACATCCGAGGTCTTTAAGGAGGTTCC
The DNA here is from genome assembly GCA_911865555.2 of Thlaspi arvense. Lineage (NCBI taxonomy): Eukaryota > Viridiplantae > Streptophyta > Magnoliopsida > Brassicales > Brassicaceae > Thlaspi > Thlaspi arvense. The sequence goes on from OU466860.2 coordinate 24,095,945, forward strand.
TTAGCCACATTAGCTCGGTTGTTAACCTCCTCATGGCCCGGTACTCAGCTTCAGCGCTAGAACATGCAACTACATTTTGCTTCTTGCTCTTCCAAGTAACTAGATTCCCACCAACGAACGTGCAATAGCCAGTAGTTGATCTTCTGTCTACACGGTCTCCTGCCCAGTCTGCATCACAGTATCCCACTAACTCTGAGCTTCTATTGCAACCCATCCAAATGCCATGACCGATTGTTCCTTGAACATAGCTAAGAATGCGCTTGACCATGCTCCAGTGATACGCCTTTGGAGCTTTCATGTATTGGCTAACCTGATTCACAGCAAAACACAAGTCAGGTCTAGTTATGGTAAGATAGATTAGCTTACCCACCATCCTGCGATACTGTGTGATATCTTCAAAGGGTTCATCTTCTAGCTCCCCCTTTCGGTCCACTTTGTAGCTATCTTCAAGAGGAGTTTTAGCTACTTTATCACCAAGGTTTCCTGCTTCACTCAACATATCAAGCATATATTTTCTTTGTGAGAGAAACAGGCCTTCCTTAGATCTACAAACTTCAATACCTAAGAAGTATTTTAGTTCACCTAGATCTTTAATATCAAAAACATTCTTTAGATAGTCTTTAGTAGCAAGAATGTTTACCTTGTCATTCCCAGAGATGATTATATCATCTACTGACACAACCTCGAGAATGCCATCAACCTTGGAGAAGAGGATCAATGGACATGATGGTCTAGCCAAGGGTAAAGGAGAGACGATCTCTCTTGGAGAACATATCATGAATAAAGGAGAGACTATCTTTCATGATTTGTTCTTTCTAGACCTCTATCCTTCCGTGCATTCAGACCCAGCCTGGAATCTGAGAGCATACTCAACTCACCTAGAGATCACCACGAAGAAGAATCAGCTAAAAATAAGTCCATATGAAGAAGATATTGAAGATACAAGTTGGCAGATCTTCAATGAACCCGCTGGAGACATGCGACCAGTAATAAAATCATTCCGGCCAAACGACGACGAGTCAAGCAACAAGACCGGATGTTTTGGAAACTTAACTCATCATAGAACCGAGGCGAATTTGATTCATACCAAACAGAGTTCAAACGAAGGAGTTATTAATGTTCAAAGTTGGGTAAACCGGAGCTTACCCGTATTGGATATGCGAGCGGTTATTGGAGGTTTCCCACCGAACCAGGAAGAACTAAGCTACGAACCGACTTGCATTGCAATCTTGATTCATCAGAGGACCGGGGCGAATTGGAATCACATCAATATCGGTTCTGATGTGAAAGTTATGGAGTTTCTAAACCGGAGGAAGCTACACTTGCCTTATTTGGAGCCTACCGAGTTTGAGAGATTGCAAACATATCTTTGGCGACCAGGAGGTAATATAAACCATCTAGAAGCCACGAAAGACGTCCTTAACTGCACCAGCACTCAGAGAATCAGGCGGATTCTCTTACTTCAATACTTTCCTTTCTCGGATGCATTCACATTTGGAGGAGTAACTACCCAACGGCTCTATTGCCTTTGCTGCTGCGTTTTAAAGACTTTTTCAAGTAACCAGAAGCTTCCTCAGGCGTCTAACATCTACCCCAAGCTGTCTAGATACAAGGAATCTCGAGTCTACCTTAATCCAAGCTCATTTAAGCCTAACGGCTATATTATCTTTGAAAGCCTTTTCCCTTTGATCATTTACATTTGTTTTAGGGTTATTTAGATGCCTTATTAGCTATATGACCGTTTGGTCTTGTCTAGGGACGAGCCATATATAAGCTCCCTTCATTGTATCATTTTTAGTTACCCTTGATCATTGAAAGTAATAGAAACATTTTGTTCTTTTCACAAAGTAAGAGTTCTTTGTGATTATTTCTCTTTAGAGTCTTAAGTGTGTGATTCACTTTGGGTCTATAGAAACCCACGAATTGAGAGTGCTTGAGTGATTCAATACTCTTATTTGTGCCACTGATTGAGCGAGTCAATCTCTTTCACCATCCATACCGACTTCATTCCACCTTCCGCATCCATAAGCTTGAAATCTCTTGATCATTGAGTGTTCATAAGTTGGAGTGATTCCGAGCTTGTGCTACATAAATGAGAATGACTACTATACCTTCTCGGCTGGTAAGAGTGAATAAGGTGTGATCCGCTTCTGATCTGCTGAATCCCCTATCAAATAGAACTCTACTCAACCGGTGGTACCATGCTCTTGGCGATTGCTTGAGACCATAAATCGCCTTTCTCAGCCTTAGTACTTTGCCATGGGCAACCTCTTTGTCTACACCAGGTGGTGGTGTCATGTAGACTTCCTCCTCAAGCTCTCCTTGCAGGAATGCATTCTTCACATCCATTTGCCAAAGATCCCATTCCAGGTTCACGGCAAGTGAGATGACTACTCTAACCGTGTGAAGCTTAGCCACTGGTGCAAAGGTGTCTCCATAGTCTTCTCCATAGGTCTGAGTGAATCCTCTTGCTACTAGCCGAGCCTTATACCTCTCTATTTCGCCATTGCTCTTGTATTTAATAGTGAAGACCCATCTTGAGCTCACTGTTTTCTTTCCTTTAGGCAATGTAGCCTCATCCCAAGTGTGATTCTTTTCCATAGCCCCCCTTTCTTCACTGATTGCATCACGCCATACCTTATACTCTATTGCTTCTTCATAGGTTTTAGGTATCTGACCTTGCTCCAGTGCAACTAAGAAAGCTTGATGCTCCTTTGGAAACTGAGCGAAAGAGCAAGCCGCTTGAGTAGGATGGGCTACGGCATTGCCATTGTAGTAGACCCTTGTGTTAACCCAATTGGATGGATCCTGCCTTTCCCTTGTGCTTCTCCTTAGTGCTGCTGGAGCAGGGGCTGTGACTTGTTCTGCTTGTTGTAAGCTTTGCAACCGCGGACTTCTTCTTAGAGGAGCTGGTGCTTGATGAGTTACTGACCGTGTGGGTGCTACTGCTTGCTCCGGAGGTTGATCATGTGCATTGTCTTGGGTCTCCGAGTCTGTGTGCTCAGCTGGTGGGTCACTAGTTTCACCATTCTCCCCCTCATGATCAACCGTAGGGGTTCCAGTATTTGTAGTGACACCGAGATGGTCTAGGAGTAGCCGGAGGTTAGTAGCTCTATCTGATGTGGACTTGGAGATGTCTTGCAAGTCTTCCCATGACTGTTTGGCATAGAAGCTTTCTGATTCCAAAAACTTCACATCTCTAGAGATTATAACCCGTCGTGTAGTGGGATTGTAGCATTTGTACCCCATTTGAGTGGTAGAGTAGCCAACAAACATACACCTAGTGCTCTTGGCATCAAGCTTTGTTCAAAGCTCTCCTGGAATTAAGGCAAAACAAACACACCCAAACACTCGTAAGTGATCAAGAGAGGGTTTAGTTGAGTTGAGTACCTCATACGGTGATGAGTCATTGAGAACTTTGGTTGGTATTCGGTTGATCAAGTAGAAAGCCGTAAGTACAGCATCTCCCCAATACCGTTTTGGTACATTGCTTTGAAACATCATGGATCTGGCCACCTCCATTAAGTGTCTATTCTTCCTTTCAGCTACACCATTTTGTTGGGGCGTGTAAGGGCAGCTTGTTTGGTGAATGATGCCTTGTGAGGTAAGGTATTCTTTGAATAAGTTACTGGTGTATTCTCCTCCATTATCTGATCTGAAAATCTTAATCTTGGCATTAAAATGGTTAGTGATGTGAGTTTGAAAATTTCTAAATGCCTCAAAGACTATCTTTTGATGGAAGAAGAGTTAACCAAGTATACTTAGATTTTTCATCTATGAAGGTAACAAAATACTTGTTTTGATCTCTAGACTCACATGGAGATATCCAAACATCAGAATGAACTAAATCAAAGCATTTTTCATAAATAGTAGAAGACTTAGGAAAGACAGTTCTACAATGTTTTCCTAAGATACAAGCCTCACAATCATCATTCTTAAACACTACTCTAGGTAATAGAAGACTCAATGCACGAGCATGAGGGTGACCTAATCTAGCATGCCAAATCGCATTATTAGCACAAGCTACAACATTATTAGAAGAAGCAAAGGTAGGATCTAAGAGCTTAGTGTCTTCAAGAACATAGAGATCATCTTTGGTAGTCCCTTTCCCAAGCGTTTTGCTGGTCTTAATATCCTGAAAACACACTTCATTAGGTCCAAAGATAGCAATACAGTTTAGATCAGTTGTAGCTTTCTTTACTGATAATAAATTAGATGTAAAGGTAGGCATATAAAACGCTTTAGAAGATCTCTCAAAGAGCTTTAGTTCTCCTATTCCCTTAATTGGCACCTTTTCCCCATTAGCAATCTCAACATTTCCTATAGTTGGTTTTATGTTGCTAATTAAGCTTAAATCACTAATCATATGATGAGAAGCTCCTGAATCAACTATTAATGGCTTATTCTTAAGTGTATGTAAAGAGCTGTAAGAATTTCCCATATTTTGAATCACATGAAATGAGGTACCAAGAGTGTTACCAGACTCCTTAAACGCCTTGATCAAGGCATCTAAGTCCGATTTTGTCACGAATTGGGATGAGTTGGCTGCTCCATCTTCTCCAGGGATCGTCTTAGAGCTTTCGCCTTTGTGAGCAGCTTCTTCTGAAGCACACCTAGCCTTTCCCTCCTTCCATTTTGGTTTAAGGTGTGGATGGAGACTCCAGCAGATTTCTTTGGTGTGCCCCTTTCTCTTGCAATGATCACAAAACGAGTTTCTCTTCTCATCAAACTTGTAGGCTCCTTTGTTGGCTGAAATCAGCTCTCCTTTTCCTCCAAATTAGAGTAAAGAAGAGAAATGAGTGAAAACATGTAGAACAAGAGAAAAGAGTTAAGGATGATTATTATTCCTTAAGTTAACCATTACAAACAACATCAAATGTGTATTTATAGACCATACAAATCATTCCTAACGGCTAAGGGTGATAACGACACAAACAATAAACAAAGAGGATGTGGTCCTCATAGTGAAAGCGACCCTTCATAACGCTCACAAGCTTAACCAAAACATGTGACCTTATCTCCTTTGATTCCTTAAGCTTGTGACCGTTGCTCCAGATGACTAAGGTCAATAATATGACCGTTGCTTCCTTCCTTGATCATCACTCTTGCTTCCTTTGTGTGATCCTCTTCCTTAAGCCTCACGGTTGTGACTTGTACGGACACTTCTCTAACTTGGTTATTTTGACACTCCCCCTCAAGCTTTAGCCATGGTGAATGCTAAAGCTTGGAACCATGACTAACCACCTCATTAAAAACCTCAATGTAGAAAACCACGTGGGACAAAACTCCACTGAGGGAAAAAGAGTGTGATTGCCATGGTTAGGATAGATCAAGCCGAGATGTCAACGAGTCCCATCTTAGAGTGAATGAACTCGCTTGTCTTCTGATTGACCGCCTTAGTGAAGATGTCAGCTAACTGATCTGAACTCCTTGTATAGCACGGTAGAATGACTCCAAGTTGTACTTGCTCCCTGACTTTATGACAATCCACCTCTATATGCTTGGTCCTTTCATGGAAGACCGAGTTGGATGCAATGTGCATAGCCGCTTGATTATCACAATGCATTGTGATAGGTGTGCTTGTCTCACATCCGAGGTCTTTGAGGAGGTTTCTTAGCCACATCAGCTCGGTTGTTAGTCTCCTCATGGCCCGGTATTCAGCTTCAGCACTAGAGCATGCCACCACGTTTTGCTTCTTGCTCTTCCAAGTGACTAGATTCCCTCCAATGAATGTGCAATAGCCAGTAGTGGATCTTCTGTCTACACGGTCTCCTGCCCAATCTGCATCACAGTATCCTACTAGCTCTGAGCTTCCATTGCACCCCATCCAAATGCCATGACCAATCGTTCCTTGAACATAGCTGAGAATGCGCTTGACCATGCTCCAATGATACATCTTTGGAGCTTTCATGTATTGGCTAACCTGATTCACAGCAAAGCACAAGTCAGGTCTGGTTATTGTAAGATAGATTAGCTTACCAACCATCCTGCGATATTGTGTGACATCTTCAAAGGGTTCATCCTCTAGCTCCCCCTTTCGGTCCACTTTGTAGCTATCTTCAAGAGGGGTTTTAGCTACTTTATCTCCAAGGTTTCCTGTTTCACTCAACATATCAAGCATATATTTTCTTTGTGAGAGAAACAAGCCTTCTTTAGATCTACACACTTCGATACCTAAGAAGTATTTTAGTTCACCTAGATCTTTAATATCAAAAAAACAGTTTTTAAATAGTCTTTAGTAGCTTGAATGTTTACCTTGTCATTCCCAGAGATGATTATATCATCTACATAGATGAGAATGACTACTATACCTTCTCGGCTGGTGAGAGTGAATAAGGTGTGATCCGCTTCTGATCTGTTGAATCCCCTATCGAATAGAACTCTACTCAACCGGTGGTACCAAGCTCTTGGCGATTGCTTGAGACCATAAATCGCCTTTCTCAGCCTTAGTACTTTGCCATGGGCAATCTCTTTGTCTACACCAGGTGGTGGTGTCATGTAGACTTCCTCCTCAAGCTCTCCTTGTAGAAATGCATTCTTCACATCCATTTGCCAAAGATCCCATTCCAGATTCACGGCAAGTGAGATGACAACTCTAACTGTGTGGAGCTTCGCCACTGGTGCAAAGGTGTCTCCATAGTCTTCTCCATAGGTTTGAGTGAATCCTCTTGCTACTAGCCGAGCCTTATACCTTTCTATTTCCCCGTTGCTTTTGTATTTGATAGTGAAGACCCATCTTGAGCTCACGGTTTTCTTCCCTTTAGGCAATGTAGCCTCATCCCAAGTGTGATTCTTCTCCATAGCACCCCTTTCCTCACTGATTGCATTCCGCCATACCTCATACTCTACTGCTTCTTCGTAAGATCTAGGTATCTGACCTTGCTCCAATGCTACTAGGAAGGCTTGGTGCTCCTTTGGAAACTGAGCGAAAGAGCAAGTTACTTGAGTAGGATGAGCTACTGCATTGCCGTTGTAGTACACTCTGGTGTTAACCCAATTTGATGGATCCTGCCTTTCCCTAGTGCTTCTCCTTAGGGCTGCTGGAGCAGGAGCTGGAGCCGGAGCTTGTTCTGCTTGTTGTTGTAGGCGCTCTAAGCGTTGACTCCTTCTTAGCGGTGTAAATTATAGAAGATTGTAGGATAAGGATTCGACTCTCATGATAGGAAAATGTGAAAATGTATTAGATGAAGAAAAGTTATCTACAATGAAGGGGGATACACAGTTTATATAGAACACACTCTAGGTCTGAAAGGGTTACACACAAAGCCACTATTGCGTCCTCATTCAGCCTTATACAAACCGTGTATGACTCACCCCTTTACAGCTCATAACGGTAACAAGAGGATAAGGGTGAAGGTACAGCGCTATAAGACAAAGTGTACTGCCACCTTATCCCTTTAGCCTTTTATCCTCTTTTTCCCTCTTCTTTCTAATACAAACTAACTTCCTTATTACTCAAGTAACTGTATTTTACTATGTAACTATTAATTAGTTACTAGTAAATACCTTCTTGATTAACACTCCCCCTCAAGTTTATACTACAATACTGATTGTGTATAAACTTGGCACTTGCAAGGATAACCTCATTAAAAACCTAAGCTTGGAAAACCACGTGGGACAAAACCAAGCTTAGGGAAAAAGAGTATTATCCCTACAAGTTGGAGAGTCTCTCTCAAGGATGTGTTAGGTCTACAAGACCAAGCTTACCATGGATAAATTGGCAAACTTGGTTACTTGCTGCCTTGGTAAAAATGTCGGCCAATTGGTCCGAACTCTTAGTAAAACAAGGGAGAATTGTACCATCTTCGATCTTCTCTCTTGTCTTGTGGCAATCCGTCTCTATGTGCTTGGTCCTCTCGTGAAACACTGGATTAGTGGCTATATGGATGGCAGCTTGGTTGTCGCAATGGAAGGTGATTGGCGTCTTCTGCTCTATCCCGAAGTCCTTAAGTAGAGCCTTTAGCCAAGTTAGCTCGTTTGTGAGCTTCTTCATCGCCCTATACTCTGCTTCAGCACTGGAACAAGACACCACCTTCTGCTTCTTTGTCTTCCAAGTCACAAGATTTCCACCAATGAAGGTGCAAAAGCCGGTTGTAGACTGCCTTGTGTTGCGATCTCCATTGTAATCTGCATCACAGTATCCCACTATTTCCGTGCTTGAATTTCTTCCCATCCAAATGCCTTTGCCAGGACTCCCTTTGATATATCTCAGAATCCTTTCCACCAGGCTCCAATGGTATACCGTAGGTACTTGCATGTGTTGAGCCACCTGATTCACAGCAAAAGAAAGATCAGGCCGAGTATATGTTAAGTATATGAGCTTACCCACGAGTCTTCGGTACTGTTCCGGGCAATGATATGGAGTATCATCCTTCTCCCCCTTTCGATTGACCTTGTATCCTTGCTCTAGTGGTGTGTCCACCGGTTTAGCTCCAAGTTTTCCTGTAAGCTTTAGAAGATCAAGTGCATATTTCCTTTGTGAGAGAAATAGTCCCTCCTTGGATCTACACACTTCAATCCCTAAGAAATACTTCAAAACACCCAAATCTTTAATATCAAAGGCTGAGTGCAAAGAGGACTTAATGGCTTGAATACCCTCTTTGTTACTCCCTGAAATAATCAAATCATCCACATAGACCAACACTACTACTATGCCATGAATATCTTGCTTAGTAAATAGAGTGTGATCAGAGTGTGACCTCTTGAAGCCATTAGCCAGTAGTGTAGAGCTTAACTTGTGATACCAAGCTCTTGGAGATTGTTTAAGCCCATAGATTGCTTTCCGAAGCCTTAAGACCTTTCCCGGAGCCACTATGTCTTCTAAACCCGGAGGAGGTGACATGTAGACTTCTTCTTCTAACTCCCCCTGAAGGAAAGCATTCTTGACATCCATTTGCCACAACTCCCAATCCAAATTAACTGCTAAAGAGAGAACCACTTTCACTGTATGTTGCTTAGCTACTGGAGCAAATGTTTCCCTATAGTCATCCCCATAAGTTTGGGTAAACCCTCTTGCAACCAGCCTTGCCTTATATCTCTCGATTTCACCATCACTCTTGTACTTAATGGTGAATACCCACTTTGAGCTAACACACTTCTTTCCTTTTGGTAGTTCTTCTTCAACCCAAGTTTGATTCCTCACCATAGCTTGAACCTCATCATCAACAGCATTAGTCCATTCCTTACTTTCCTTGGCTTCCTCATAGCTTTGTGGGATGAGTTCTACATCCAGCTTGCTGATAAAAGCTTTATGCTCCTCCGGAAGAAGGTCAATCGAACAAGTAGCTTGAATTGGATGAGCTACAGCTTGGCAGTTGTAGTAAACTCTCGTATTCTTCCACTTTGAGGGGGATTTCTTCTCTCTTGTACTCTTTCTTTGATTCTCCCGAGTGTAGACTGGATCTGGTGTAACTTGTGGAGCTTGATAGGTATCGTCATCGCTTGAAGATTCAATGAACTCTCCTTCACTAGACTGACCCGATTCAATGACCTCTCCTTCACTAGACTGACCCGTCTCCTCTGCCACTTCTTCACTAGACTGACCCGTCTCTGCCACTTCTTCACTAGACTTCTCTCCTCTATCACTTTCTTGGTGATCATCCAAAAGATCCTGAGATGCATTGTTCTCATCCTCTCTAACTTCATGCACATCCTCATTTGGAAATGATGGAGCTTCCTTTTCTGCCTGAGGGGAGCTTGCATTCCCTAAGTGCTCCAGAATTCGTCGGAGGCTTGAAGCTCTATCAGCGGTTGAGTTAGGTAGGTCCTTCACACTCTCCCAACTCTTTTCCCCAAAGTAGGCTTTGTCTTCCAAAAACTTGACATCCCTTGACACATAGTACCGGTTGGTGACTGGATCGAAGCACTTGTAGCCCTTCTGAGTTGTTGAGTATCCAATGAATACGCACTTGTTACTCTTAGGCTCCAGCTTGTTCCTTAAGTCACCTGGAACAAACACAAAACACAGACTACCAAACACCCTCAAATGGTCAATACTAGGATTTGAGTTATTTAGGATTTGGAAAGGAGATTTATCATCAAGGATACGAGTTGGTGTTCGGTTGATGAGATAGCAAGCTGTCATTACTGCATCGCCCCAAAACCTCTTAGGCATGTGTTTTTGAAATAGCATAGCCCTTGCCACCTCCATTAGGTGCCTATTCTTTCTCTCAGCAACACCATTTTGTTGGGGGTTATATGGGCAGCTGGTTTGATGAAGAATTCCACATTTCTCTAAGTGTTCTTTGAGCTTGTTGCTTGTATATTCACCTCCATTATCTGTTCTTAAAATCTTAATCTTTGCATCAAAGTAGTTAGTCACATAGTTTTGAAAGTTTATAAATGCATCATAAACTCTATCCTTAGAAGGCATCAAGGTTACCCAAGTATACTTAGATTTCTCATCTATAAATGTGACAAAATACTTATGGTTATCTCTAGATGCACAAGGTGAAGACCACACATCAGAATGCACAAGATCAAAACATTTTTCATAAATCGCACTAGACTTAGGAAAAACAGCTTTGCAATGTTTGCCTAATATGCATGCTTCACAATTTGCACAATCATAAGAAAAACCAGGCATTAGTAAACTTAAGGCTCTAGAATGAGGGTGACCAAGTCTTTCATGCCATAAAACAACAGATGTCTTAACAGAGTTTGCAAAGATAGAAGAAACATTATTCTTAGAAACAGAATTTAAAGAGATGTCTTGGAACACATATAAGTCATCCTTGGTGCTGCCTTGCCCAAACACTTTTCCACTCTCAATATCCTGCAACTTAACATCATTAGGACTAAAAATAGCTAAACAGTTTTAAGTCCTTAGTAGTTTTCTTTACAGAAAGGAGATTAGAGGTGAACTTAGGCATATAAAAGGCACTTAGCTTCTTGTTAAACACATTAATATAACCTATACCTTCTATTGGCACATTATGACCATTTGCAACCTTAACATTCCCTAAAGCCGGTTTAATGTTCTCTAACAACTTAGGATTACTAATCATATGGTGAGAAGCTCCTGAGTCTAATACTAATGAGTTTAAATCACTAGAGTTAGAAGATAAGAGAGATATACCGCCTGGATGTAACTTAGATGCAATGGATTGAAGGAGGCTCTCTAGATCAGCTTTGTTCATCACAATGGTCTCCTGAGAGGTGGAAGCTGAGCTCTTGTCTTGTATAGCTTGTAAAGCCTTCTCATGATGACCGAACTGCACCATAGCTCTTTCAGCATTTTCGGAGCCTTCACTTGCTTCTGCCACATTCGCCTTCATCTTGTCCTTCTTGAACTTATCTGGCTTTAAATGAGGGTGTAGGATCCAGCATTTGTCTTTGAGATGACCCTTTTTCTCACAATGCTCACAAACCCATGTCTTCTTGTCTCCATGTTTTGCAACTCCCACCTTGTTTGCCGTAGGTAGACTTGCATTCTTGTTGCCAAACAGCTCCTGATTGCCATACTCCTTTTGTATCTTAGCACAAACTTGCTCTAGGGTAGGAATCTTGTCTTCTCTCAAGATGTGCTGGATTACATCAGTATAGCCTTGATTCAGAGACAGAAGCAACCCAAACACACGATCTTGCTCTCTTCTCTCCTTGAGTGTCTTAGCATCAGTGGTAAAGGGTCTCAACATATCCAACTCAGCAACCAACGATCTATACCTTCCGAAATGGGTGTTGAAGTCACTCTCTTCTTGGCTCAGATTTCCGAGAGCTTTCTTGATACCATAGACCCGAGTCAAGTTAGACTCATTGCCGAAGACACTTGTAAGAGTATCCCACAGCTCCTTAGCAGTCTCACAGTACGAATAGCCTTCTAGAATTGACGCCTCTAGTGAGCAGTGTAGAGCAGTCAGCACATTCAGATCATACTGCTTCCAAGTATCTTCATCCAGACCTCTATCAATTGCCTTTAGCTCTTCATAGGTGAACTCAATGTGTTTTGTGAGCTTCCTTCCTCCTAACACATTCAGAGTTGTTCGCTTCCACAACAGAAAGTTGTTCCCATTTAGAGTTACCGCAAATCTCAAGTCTTTGAAGGTGTCATTCATCTTGCCATCATACACCGTAACAGGCATAGGAGCTTGTTGAAGAGCAGCCATCACCAAAGCTTAAGTATTTCGCTTATTGAACACCAAAACTAACACTTTCCAAGACCAAAGATCCAACTTTTCGAACCTTCCTTACTCAAACCACAAGCCAAACCGCAACACTAATCTATCCACAACCTTTGCCTTAAACTGATTCCTCTAGACTAGACCTTTCAACCAGAGAGAGAGAGATAAAGCTCAAACTTTTACTTTTCCAGATCTGACTTGCTTCACCTTCTTAGCTCGGTTTGATGCTTCAGCTTAACTCATAAGACCCAGTTTCAACCCAGAATAGCTTTTGCCACGGATTAACTCACAAGAACTTCTCTCAAACACAAGAATCGAACAAGAAAACCAAGATTTAAGACTCAAGAATCACAAAACCGCTCTGATACCATGTAAATTATAGAAGATTGTAGGATAAGGATTCGACTCTCATGATAGGAAAATGTGAAAATGTATTAGATGAAGAAAAGTTATCTACAATGAAGGGGGATACACAGTTTATATAGAACACACTCTAGGTCTGAAAGGGTTACACACAAAGCCACTATTGCGTCCTCATTCAGCCTTATACAAACCGTGTATGACTCACCCCTTTACAGCTCATAACGGTAACAAGAGGATAAGGGTGAAGGTACAGCGCTATAAGACAAAGTGTACTGCCACCTTATCCCTTTAGCCTTTTATCCTCTTTTTCCCTCTTCTTTCTAATACAAACTAACTTCCTTATTACTCAAGTAACTGTATTTTACTATGTAACTATTAATTAGTTACTAGTAAATACCTTCTTGATTAACAAGCGGTACAACGTGAGGAGAGGAGCTAGGGTGTTCCGGAGACCGAACCGGTGTGGGGCTTTCCAAGTTTGCTTCTGCTTGATCATGAGCATTATCTTGGGTCTCCAAGTTTGCTTGTTCCTCATTTCCCCCCTCAGGATCAACAGCAGGAGCACTAGTAGGTGTTGTTACCCCAAGGTGGTCTAGGATGAGCCGTAAGCTAGCTGCCCTATCAGAGGTAGAGGTAGATAGCCCTTGTAGGTCCTCCCACGGTTGTTTGGCATAGAAGCTTTCTGACTCTAAGAATTTGACATCACGAGAGACTATGACCCGGCGTGTATCATGGTTGTAGCATTTGTATTCCTTTTGGGTAGTAGAGTAGCCAATGAACATACACCTCATGCTTTTAGCTTCCAGCTTTGTTCTATGATCCCCTGGAATAAAGGCAAAACACACACAACCAAACACTCGTAAGTGATCAAGAGAGGGTTTAGTTGAGTTGAGTACCTCATAGGGTGAGGAGTCACGGAGAACTTTGGTAGGAATTCGGTTGATCAAGTAGCAAGCTGTAAGGACAGCATCGCCCCAAAACCGCTTTGGTACATTATGTTGAAACATCATGGATCTCGCCACCTCCATTAGATGTCTGTTTTTCCTCTCAGCTACACCATTCTGTTGAGGCGTGTAGGGGCAGCTAGTTTGATGAATGATTCCATGTGAAGTGAGATGTTCTCTGAAAACATTGCTTGTGTATTCGCCTCCATTATCTGATCTAAAGATCTTAATCTTGGCATTAAAATAGTTACCCAAGTATACTTAGATTTTTCATCTATAAAGGTGACAAAATATTTGTTTTGATCTCTAGATTCACATGGTGATGACCAAACATCTGAATGCACTAAATCAAAACATTTTTCATAGATAGTAGATGACTTGGGGAACACAGTCCTACAATGTTTTCCTAAGATACAAGCCTCACATTCATCATTTTTAAAACTAACTTTAGGTAATAAAAGACTCAATGCACGAGCATGAGGATGACCTAACCTAGCATGCCAAATTGCATTATTAGCAGAAGCTACAACATTATTAGAAGATAAAAACTTAGTGTCTTCAAGAACATAGAGATCATCCTTAGTAGTCCTTTTTCCAAGCATTCTGTTGGTTTTAATATCCTGAAAACACACATCATTAGGTCCAAAGATAGCAATACAATCTAAATCAGTTGTAGCTTTCTTAACAGATAACAAATTAGAGGTAAAGGTTGGCATATAAAACGCTTTAGATGATCTATCAAAGAGTTTTAAATCTCCTATGCCTTTAATAGGCACCTTTTCTCCATTAGCAATCTCAACATTTCCTATTGTTGGCTTTAGGTTACTAATCAGATTTAAGTCACTAATCATATGATGTGAAGCGCCTGAATCTACAATCAATGGTTTAGTCCTAAGAGTATATGAAGAACTATAAGAGTTACCATAGTGCTTCATTACATGAAAGGAGGTACCAAGAGTGTTACCAGATTCCTTAAGCGCTTTGATCAGTGCATCTAGGTCTGATTTTGTCACGAATTGAGAGGAGTTAGCTGCTCCTTCTTCTCCAGCGGTTGTCTTAGATGATTCGCCCTTATGAGTGGTGTTCTCGGCGGCATAGCTAGCCTTCCCTTCCTTCCACTTGCTAGGCTTGAGATGTGGGTGAAGGATCCAGCACTTGTCTTTAACATGCCCCTTTTTCTTGCAATGCTCGCAGAATGAGCTCCTCCTTTCTTCAAACTGGTAAGCGCCCTTGTTGGCTGAGACGAGTTCCCCCTTTCCTCCAAATAAGCCGAGTGATCCTTGCTCCTTTTGGATTTGAGAACACACTTCTTCAAGGGTTGGCAACCGTTCTGCTCTAAGGAGGTGCTTGATGAGGTCATTGTAAGTTGAGCTGAGGGTCATGAGCAGGCCAAAGACTTTGTCTTGCTCTCTTCTGTCGTTCAGGACTTGAGGGTCAACTGTGCTTGGCCTTAGCATCTCCAGTTCTGCCCATAGTGCTCTGAATCTTCCAAAATGCTTAGTAAACTCCATATCTTCTTGCCTTAGCTCATTGATAGCCTTCTTGACTTCAAATACACGGCTGAGATTGGAGATGTTGCCGAATACTTGCTTCAGAGTCCCCCATAGCTCTTTGGCGGTTTCACAGTATGAGTAAGCCTCCAAGATTTCATTTCTAAGGGAGCTTTGTAGAAGAGCAAGAACGGTCTGATCTTCGTTGTACCATTGGGTCTCTTCGGCTGGGACAATGACGGCTCCGACGGCTGGTGGTGCTGCTCTAGGAGCATCGCTTGACACATGACTCCAAAGACCTCTTCCACACAAGGCGGTTCTTGTGGTTCTTGACCACAGCAAGTAGTTCACCCCTTTGAGGGTCACTGGTAAAGCCAATGGCTTGTTGTTCTCCAAGGCCATGTTTAAGATACTATGGACCGTTGGGCAAAGCAAGGAACCGTTGGGTAAACGGTTTTGAATGGTAAATTAGAGGTGATTAGAAGGTGAGCGAATGAGAGTATGGTGGAATGAGAGTGGTTGGGGCGGTTTAGAGAGTGTTTAGGGGTGATTTAAAGCAAAGAAGAGTGATTGAGAGCTATGGACCGTTGGGTAAAGATTAAGGATTTTCTGGAGTTTTGAAGGAGTGAAAAACCGGGAGATGAAATCAAGAGGAGAGTAATGAGAATCAAAAGGTTGTAGTCCAAAGATCTACAAACCGCTCTGATACCATGTTGGAATTGTTTGCGGAAGTTTAGAGTAAAGAAGAGAAATGAGTGAAAACATGAAGAACAAGAGAAAGAGTTAAGGATGATTATTATTCCTTAAGTTAACCATTACAAACAACATCAAATGTGTATTTATAGACCATACAAATCATTCCTAACGGCTAAGGGTGATAACGACACAAACAATAAACAAAGAGGATGTGGTCCTCATAGTGAAAGCGACCCTTCATAACGCTCACAAGCTTAACCAAAACATGTGACCTTATCTCCTTTGATTCCTTAAGCTTGTGACCGTTGCTCCAGATGACTAAGGTCAATAATATGACCGTTGCTTCCTTCCTTGATCATCACTCTTGCTTCCTTTGTGTGATCCTCTTCCTTAAGCCTCACGGTTGTGACTTGTACGGACACTTCTCTAACTTGGTTATTTTGACATCATCTACATAAATGAGAATGACTACTATACCTTCTCGGCTGGTAAGAGTGAATAAGGTGTGATCCGCTTCTGATCTGCTGAATCCCCTATCAAATAGAACTCTACTCAACCGGTGGTACCATGCTCTTGGCGATTGCTTGAGACCATAAATCGCCTTTCTCAGCCTTAGTACTTTGCCATGGGCAACCTCTTTGTCTACACCAGGTGGTGGTGTCATGTAGACTTCCTCCTCAAGCTCTCCTTGCAGGAATGCATTCTTCACATCCATTTGCCAAAGATCCCATTCCAGGTTCACGGCAAGTGAGATGACTACTCTAACCGTGTGAAGCTTAGCCACTGGTGCAAAGGTGTCTCCATAGTCTTCTCCATAGGTCTGAGTGAATCCTCTTGCTACTAGCCGAGCCTTATACCTCTCTATTTCGCCATTGCTCTTGTATTTAATAGTGAAGACCCATCTTGAGCTCACTGTTTTCTTTCCTTTAGGCAATGTAGCCTCATCCCAAGTGTGATTCTTTTCCATAGCCCCCCTTTCTTCACTGATTGCATCACGCCATACCTTATACTCTATTGCTTCTTCATAGGTTTTAGGTATCTGACCTTGCTCCAGTGCAACTAAGAAAGCTTGATGCTCCTTTGGAAACTGAGCGAAAGAGCAAGCCGCTTGAGTAGGATGGGCTACGGCATTGCCATTGTAGTAGACCCTTGTGTTAACCCAATTGGATGGATCCTGCCTTTCCCTTGTGCTTCTCCTTAGTGCTGCTGGAGCAGGGGCTGTGACTTGTTCTGCTTGTTGTAAGCTTTGCAACCGCGGACTTCTTCTTAGAGGAGCTGGTGCTTGATGAGTTACTGACCGTGTGGGTGCTACTGCTTGCTCCGGAGGTTGATCATGTGCATTGTCTTGGGTCTCCGAGTCTGTGTGCTCAGCTGGTGGGTCACTAGTTTTACCATTCTCCCCCTCATGATCAACCGTAGGGGTTCCAGTATTTGTAGTGACACCGAGATGGTCTAGGAGTAGCCGGAGGTTAGTAGCTCTATCTGATGTGGACTTGGAGATGTCTTGCAAGTCTTCCCATGACTGTTTGGCATAGAAGCTTTCTGATTCCAAAAACTTCACATCTCTAGAGATTATAACCCGTCGTGTAGTGGGATTGTAGCATTTGTACCCCTTTTGAGTGGTAGAGTATCCAACAAACATACACCTAGTGCTCTTGGCATCAAGCTTTGTTCTAAGCTCTCCTGGAATTAAGGCAAAACAAACACACCCAAACACTCGTAAGTGATCAAGAGAGGGTTTAGTTGAGTTGAGTACCTCATACGGTGATGAGTCATTGAGAACTTTGGTTGGTATTCGGTTGATCAAGTAGAAAGCCGTAAGTACAGCATCTCCCCAAAACCGTTTTGGTACATTGCTTTGAAACATCATGGATCTGGCCACCTCCATTAAGTGTCTATTCTTCCTTTCAGCTACACCATTTTGTTGGGGCGTGTAAGGGCAGCTTGTTTGGTGAATGATGCCTTGTGAGGTAAGGTATTCTTTGAATAAGTTACTGGTGTATTCTCCTCCATTATCTGATCTGAAAATCTTAATCTTGGCATTAAAATGGTTAGTGATGTGAGTTTGAAAATTTCTAAATGCCTCAAAAACTCTATCTTTTGATGGAAGAAGAGTTAACCAAGTATACTTAGATTTTTCATCTATGAAGGTAACAAAATACTTGTTTTGATCTCTAGACTCACATGGAGATATCCAAACATCAGAATGAACTAAATCAAAGCATTTTTCATAAATAGTAGAAGACTTAGGAAAGACAGTTCTACAATGTTTTCCTAAGATACAAGCCTCACAATCATCATTCTTAAACACTACTCTAGGTAATAGAAGACTCAATGCACGAGCATGAGGGTGACCTAATCTAGCATGCCAAATCGCATTATTAGCACAAGCTACAACATTATTAGAAGAAGCAAAGGTAGGATCTAAGAGCTTAGTGTCTTCAAGAACATAGAGATCATCTTTGGTAGTCCCTTTCCCAAGCGTTTTGCTGGTCTTAATATCCTGAAAACACACTTCATTAGGTCCAAAGATAGCAATACAGTTTAGATCAGTTGTAGCTTTCTTTACTGATAATAAATTAGATGTAAAGGTAGGCATATAAAACGCTTTAGAAGATCTCTCAAAGAGCTTTAGTTCTCCTATTCCCTTAATTGGCACCTTTTCCCCATTAGCAATCTCAACATTTCCTATAGTTGGTTTTATGTTGCTAATTAAGCTTAAATCACTAATCATATGATGAGAAGCTCCTGAATCAACTATTAATGGCTTATTCTTAAGTGTATGTAAAGAGCTGTAAGAATTTCCCATATTTTGAATCACATGAAATGAGGTACCAAGAGTGTTACCAGACTCCTTAAACGCCTTGATCAAGGCATCTAAGTCCGATTTTGTCACGAATTGGGATGAGTTGGCTGCTCCATCTTCTCCAGGGATCGTCTTAGAGCTTTCGCCTTTGTGAGCAGCTTCTTCTGAAGCACACCTAGCCTTTCCCTCCTTCCATTTTGGTTTAAGGTGTGGATGGAGACTCCAGCAGATTTTTTTGGTGTGCCCCTTTCTCTTGCAATGATCACAAAACGAGTTTCTCTTCTCATCAAACTTGTAGGCTCCTTTGTTGGCTGAAATCAGCTCTCCTTTTCCTCCAAATAAGCCGAGTGATCCTTGCTCCTTTTGGACTTGAGAACAGACTTCTTCAAGCGTTGGTAGCCTTTCTGCTCTGAGAAGGTGTTTGATGAGATCATTGTAGGTTGAGCTGAGAGTCAAAAGCAGTCCAAAGACCTTGTCTTGCTCCCTTCTTTCATTCAAGACTTGTGGATCCACGGTACTTGGCCTTAGCATTTCCAGCTCAGCCCATTGTTAGAATAATTGCGGATTATTATGAGAGAGAGAGTATGAATTGAGTGAAAGGAGTGAAGAACATGAGAAAGAGAGTTTGATTAAGGAGAGTATATTTCCTTAAGTTATCAATTACATTTGATAGAGATGATCTATTTATAGATCTACAAATATCCTAAGCTAACGGCTACAAGAGGGGAAACAATAAGAATAAACAAAGGAGTAGATCCCAAAGGTGAAAGTGACAGTTCAAGCTTGACTTCCAACGCCCATATGCTTAAACCAGACATGTGACCTTATCTTCTTTGCTTTCTTATGCATATGACCGTTGTAGTGGTTGGCTAGGATCAATTATATTCCTTGTCTATGACCGTTGCTTCCTTGTGTATCACTCTTCCTTGAATGTCACGGTGATGAGTGTGTACGGACACCTCTCCTTGGTTGATCATTTTGACACCCATAGTGCTCTGAATTTTCCAAAGTGCTTGGTGAACTCCATATCTTCTTGCCTTAGATCGTTGATAGCCTTTTTGACTTCAAACACACGGCTTAGATTAGAGACATTGCTGAATACTTGCTTCAAAGTCCCCCACAGCTCCTTGGCGGTTTCACAGTAGGAGTATGCCTCCAAGATTTCGTTGCTTAGGGAGCTTTGTAACAAAGCAAGGACGGTCTGGTCTTCCCTGTACCATTGGGTCTCTTCGGCTGGGACAATGGCTGCTCCCGCGGCTGGTGGTGCTGCTATGGGGGCGTCACTTGAGACATGACTCCAGAGACCTCTTCCACACAAGGCGGCTCTTGTGGTTCTTGACCACAGTAGATAGTTCACTCCTTTGAGTGTAACTGGTAAAGCCAATGGCTTGTTGTTCTCCGTGGCCATGAATTTGGTTCTATGGACCTATGGGCAAAGGTATGGACCGTTGGTCAATGGTTTTGAGAAATGTCAAAATAACCAAGTTAGAGAAGTGTCCGTACAAGTCACAACCGTGAGGCTTAAGGAAGAGGATCACACAAAGGAAGCAAGAGTGATGATCAAGGAAGGAAGCAACGGTCATATTATTGACCTTAGTCATCTGGAGCAACGGTCACAAGCTTAAGGAATCAAAGGAGATAAGGTCACATGTTTTGGTTAAGCTTGTGAGCGTTATGAAGGGTCGCTTTCACTATGAGGATCACATCCTCTTTGTTTATTGTTTGTGTCGTTATCACCCTTAGCCGTTAGGAATGATTTGTATGGTCTATAAATACACATTTGATGTTGTTTGTAATGGTTAACTTAAGGAATAATAATCATCCTTAACTCTTTCTCTTGTTCTTCATGTTTTCACTCATTTCTCTTCTTTACTCTAAACTTCCGCAAACAATTCCAACATGGTATCAGAGCGGTTTGTAGATCTTTGGACTACAACCTTTTGATTCTCATTACTCTCCTCTTGATTTCATCTCTCGGTTTTTCACTCCTTCAAAACTCCAGAAAATCCTTAATCTTTACCCAACGGTCCATAGCTCTCAATCACTCTTCTTTGCTTTAAATCATCCCTAAACACTCTCTAAACCGCCCCAACCACTCTCATTCCACCATACTCTCATTCGCTCACCTTCTAATCACCTCTAATTTACCATTCAAAACCGTTTACCCAACGGTTCCTTGCTTTGCCCAACGGCCCATAGTATCTTAAACATGGCCTTGGAGAACAACAAGCCATTGGCTTTACCAGTGACCCTCAAAGGGGTGAACTACTTGCTGTGGTCAAGAACCACAAGAACCGCCTTGTGTGGAAGAGGTCTTTGGAGTCATGTGTCAAGCGATGCTCCTAGAGCAGCACCACCAGCCGCCGGAGCCGTCATTGTCCTAGCCGAAGAGACCCAATGGTACAAGGAAGATCAGACCGTTCTTGCTCTTCTACAAAGCTCCCTTAGCAATGAAATCTTGGAGGCTTACTCATACTGTGAAACCGCCAAAGAGCTATGGGGGACTCTGAAGCAAGTATTCGGCAACATCTCCAATCTCAGCCGTGTATTTGAAGTCAAGAAGGCTATCAATGAGCTAAGGCAAGAAGATATGGAGTTTACTAAGCATTTTGGAAGATTCAGAGCACTATGGGCAGAACTGGAGATGCTAAGGCCAAGCACAGTTGACCCTCAAGTCCTGAACGACAGAAGAGAGCAAGACAAAGTTTTTGGCCTGCTCATGACCCTCAGCTCAACTTACAATGACCTCATCAAGCACCTCCTTAGAGCAGAACGGTTGCCAACCCTTGAAGAAGTGTGTTCTCAAATCCAAAAGGAGCAAGGATCACTCGGCTTATTTGGAGGAAAGGGGGAACTCGTCTCAGCCAACAAGGGCGCTTACCAGTTTGAAGAAAGGAGGAGCTCATTCTGCGAGCATTGCAAGAAAAAGGGGCATGTTAAAGACAAGTGCTGGATCCTTCACCCACATCTCAAGCCTAGCAAGTGGAAGGAAGGGAAGGCTAGCTATGCCGCCGAGAACACCACTCATAAGGGCGAATCATCTAAGACAACCGCTGGAGAAGAAGGAGCAGCTAACTCCTCTCAATTCGTGACAAAATCAGACCTAGATGCACTGATCAAAGCGCTTAAGGAATCTGGTAACAGAATGCTTGGAAAAGGGACTACTAAGGATGATCTCTATGTTCTTGAAGACACTAAGTTTTTATCTTCTAATAATGTTGTAGCTTCTGCTAATAATGCAATTTGGCATGCTAGGTTAGGTCATCCTCATGCTCGTGCATTGAGTCTTTTATTATCTAAAGTTAGTTTTAAAAATGATGAATGTGAGGCTTGTATCTTAGGAAAACATTGTAGGACTGTGTTCCCCAAGTCATCTACTATCTATGAAAAATGTTTTGATTTAGTGCATTCAGATGTTTGGTCATCACCATGTGAATCTAGAGATCAAAACAAATATTTTGTCACCTTTATAGATGAAAAATCTAAGTATACTTGGGTAACTCTCCTTCCATCCAAGGATAGAGTCTTTGAGGCATTTAAAAATTTTCAAAATCATATCACTAACCATTTTAATGCCAAGATTAAGATCTTTAGATCAGATAATGGAGGCGAATACACAAGCAATGTTTTCAGAGAACATCTCACTTCACATGGAATCATTCATCAAACTAGCTGCCCCTACACGCCTCAACAGAATGGTGTAGCTGAGAGGAAAAACAGACATCTAATGGAGGTGGCGAGATCCATGATGTTTCAACATAATGTACCAAAGCGGTTTTGGGGCGATGCTGTCCTTACAGCTTGCTACTTGATCAACCGAATTCCTACCAAAGTTCTCCGTGACTCCTCACCCTATGAGGTACTCAACTCAACTAAACCCTCTCTTGATCACTTACGAGTGTTTGGTTGTGTGTGTTTTGCCTTTATTCCAGGGGATCATAGAACAAAGCTGGAAGCTAAAAGCATGAGGTGTATGTTCATTGGCTACTCTACTACCCAAAAGGGGTACAAATGCTACAACCATGATACACGCCGGGTCATAGTCTCTCGTGATGTCAAATTCTTAGAGTCAGAAAGCTTCTATGCCAAACAACCGTGGGAGGACCTACAAGGGCTATCTACCTCTACCTCTGATAGGGCAGCTAGCTTACGGCTCATCCTAGACCACCTTGGGGTAACAACACCTACTAGTGCTCCTGCTGTTGATCCTGAGGGGGGAAATGAGGAACAAGCAAACTTGGAGACCCAAGATAATGCTCATGATCAAGCAGAAGCAAACTTGGAAAGCCCCACACCGGTTCGGTCTCCGGAACACCCTAGCTCCTCTCCTCACGTTGTACCGCTAAGAAGGAGTCAACGCTTAGAGCGCCTACAACAACAAGCAGAACAAGCTCCGGCTCCAGCTCCTGCTCCAGCAGCCCTAAGGAGAAGCACTAGGGAAAGGCAGGATCCATCAAATTGGGTTAACACCAGAGTGTACTACAACGGCAATGCAGTAGCTCATCCTACTCAAGTAACTTGCTCTTTCGCTCAGTTTCCAAAGGAGCACCAAGCCTTCCTAGTAGCATTGGAGCAAGGTCAGGTACCTAGATCTTACGAAGAAGCAGTAGAGTATGAGGTATGGCGGAATGCAATCAGTGAGGAAAGGGGTGCTATGGAGAAGAATCACACTTGGGATGAGGCTACATTGCCTAAAGGGAAGAAAACCGTGAGCTCAAGATGGGTCTTCACTATCAAATACAAAAGCAACGGGGAAATAGAAAGGTATAAGGCTCGGCTAGTAGCAAGAGGATTCACTCAAACCTATGGAGAAGACTATGGAGACACCTTTGCACCAGTGGCGAAGCTCCACACAGTTAGAGTTGTCATCTCACTTGCCGTGAATCTGGAATGGGATCTTTGGCAAATGGATGTGAAGAATGCATTTCTACAAGGAGAGCTTGAGGAGGAAGTCTACATGACACCACCACCTGGTGTAGACAAAGAGGTTGCCCATGGCAAAGTACTAAGGCTGAGAAAGGCGATTTATGGTCTCAAGCAATCGCCAAGAGCTTGGTACCACCGGTTGAGTAGAGTTCTATTCGATAGGGGATTCAACAGATCAGAAGCGGATCACACCTTATTCATTCTCACCAGCCGAGAATGTATAGTAGTCATTCTCATCTATGTAGATGATATAATCATCTCTGGGAATGACAAGGTAAACATTCAAGCTACTAAAGACTATTTAAAAACTGTTTTTGATATTAAAGATCTAGGTGAACTAAAATACTTCTTAGGTATCGAAGTGTGTAGATCTAAAGAAGGCTTGTTTCTCTCACAAAGAAAATATATGCTTGATATGTTGAGTGAAACAGGAAACCTTGGGGATAAAGTAGCTAAAACCCCTCTTGAAGATAGCTACAAAGTGGACCGAAAGGGGGAGCTAGAGGATGAACCCTTTGAAGATGTCACACAATATCGCAGGATGGTTGGTAAGCTAATCTATCTTACAATAACCAGACCTGACTTGTGCTTTGCTGTGAATCAGGTTAGCCAATACATGAAAGCTCCAAAGATGTATCATTGGAGCATGGTCAAGCGCATTCTCAGCTATGTTCAAGGAACGATTGGTCATGGCATTTGGATGGGGTGCAATGGAAGCTCAGAGCTAGTAGGATACTGTGATGCAGATTGGGCAGGAGACCGTGTAGACAGAAGATCCACTACTGGCTATTGCACATTCATTGGAGGGAATCTAGTCACTTGGAAGAGCAAGAAGCAAAACGTGGTGGCATGCTCTAGTGCTGAAGCTGAATACCGGGTCATGAGGAGACTAACAACCGAGCTGATGTGGCTAAGAAACCTCCTCAAAGACCTCGGATGTGAGACAAGCACACCTATCACAATGCATTGTGATAATCAAGCGGCTATGCACATTGCATCCAACTCGGTCTTCCATGAAAGGACCAAGCATATAGAGGTGGATTGTCATAAAGTCAGGGAGCAAGTACAACTTGGAGTCATTCTACCGTGCTATACAAGGAGTTCAGATCAGTTAGCTGACATCTTCACTAAGGCGGTCAATCAGAAGACAAGCGAGTTCATTCACTCTAAGATGGGACTCGTTGACATCTCGGCTTGATCTATCCTAACCATGGCAATCACACTCTTTTTCCCTCAGTGGAGTTTTGTCCCACGTGGTTTTCTACATTGAGGTTTTTAATGAGGTGGTTAGTCATGGTTCCAAGCTTTAGCATTCACCATGGCTAAAGCTTGAGGGGGAGTGTCAAAATAACCAAGTTAGAGAAGTGTCCATACAAGTCACAACCGTGAGGCTTAAGGAAGAGGATCACACAAAGGAAGCAAGAGTGATGATCAAGGAAGGAAGCAACGGTCATATTATTGACCTTAGTCATCTGGAGCAACGGTCACAAGCTTAAGGAATCAAAGGAGATAAGGTCACATGTTTTGGTTAAGCTTGTGAGCGTTATGAAGGGTCGCTTTCACTATGAGGACCACATCCTCTTTGTTTATTGTTTGTGTCGTTATCACCCTTAGCCGTTAGGAATGATTTGTATGGTCTATAAATACACATTTGATGTTGTTTGTAATGGTTAACTTAAGGAATAAT
The DNA here is from genome assembly GCA_911865555.2 of Thlaspi arvense. Classification (NCBI taxonomy): domain Eukaryota; kingdom Viridiplantae; phylum Streptophyta; class Magnoliopsida; order Brassicales; family Brassicaceae; genus Thlaspi; species Thlaspi arvense. The sequence continues at coordinate 24,120,976 of OU466860.2, forward strand.
AATCATCCTTAACTCTTTCTCTTGTTCTTCATGTTTTCACTCATTTCTCTTCTTTACTCTAAACTTCCGCAAACAATTCCAACAAGAAAGAGATTTGAGGAAAGAGAAGAGTAAGCGAATGAGAGTATGGTGGATTGAGAATGAGTTTAGGTGGTGTAGAGAGTTTTAGGAGTGATTTAAGAGTATAAAGAGGGTGATTAGTGGCTATGGACCGTTGGGTAAAGTTTCTGAGAATTTTCTGGAGTTGAGAGAGAGAGAGGTAGCGAATAAAGAAGAAGTAAAATGAGAGAGGATGAGAATCAGAGTTTGTGATCCAAAGATCTACATAACTCGCTCTGATACCATGTTAGAATATTTGCGGAATGTTTTAAGTAAAATGATGAAGAACAAGTGAAGAACAGGAGAGAATGTGAGAATAGAATTAAGGAGAGTATATTTCCTTAAGTTGAATGTTACAAATGTGGGCAATAGTCTATATATAGACTCGCCTTGGTTACAACTTGAATCAATAAGACAAAGACAATAAGAATAAACAAAGGGATGGTCTCCAAGGAAGCGAAAGTGACTTGTCATCAACGGTTGTCTCCTTAAGCAAACATGTGACCTTATCCTCTTGTTGCTTATTAAATCATGACCGTTGGAGTAGTAAGCCTAGAACCGAGCATCTAAGTGACCGTTGGAGACCTAGCTTGTATGTCAAGCTTACTTGATGATCAAGCTTGAGTGGCTCGGTTCCCTAGGTGTACGGACTTGTACGGATGCTACCTCCTCCTTGTTTGATAACCTATGAGCTCAACAAGGTGAAGATAGCTGTTTCAGAGTTCAATGGCTATGCACTCTTGTGGTGGGAGCAGTTGGGAGTCACTAGAGAGAGGCACCACGAACTTCCTATTACCACCTGGGGTCAACTAACCACGCAGATGAGGAGGAAATTTGTTCCTGCACACTATCAGAGATAGATTCTCAACAAGCTTAGGCGCCTCATACAAGGAACAAAGTCTGTTCGAGATTACTACCTAGAGCTGGAAACCTTGATGATTAGAGCCGATTTGAGAGAAGGAGAAGACATGGTGATGTCTAGGTTCTTGGGAGGACTTAATAGAGAGATTCAAGACAAGGTTGAGCTACAGAACTATGAGGATGTACAAGAAATGGTGCATAAGGCAGAACTGATTGAAGCACAGATCAAGAGGAGAATTAGCAGGCCAACCTTCACCTCCAACATACCAAAACCGAAAGAGTTCAACAAGCCAATCTCTACCCAGAATACAAAACCGGCTACAACAACAATCAAGGAGGAGGTTAAAACCGAGTTTAAACCAAGAGGAACTTCTACTAGCAATGTCAGATGCTTCAAGTGTCAAGGTATGGGGCATTACTCCAGAGATTGTCCTAATAAGAAGATGTTTTTGCTGCAAGAGGGAGGAGAGATCGTACCTCAAGACAGTTCAGAGAGTGAATCAGATGCTAGTATAGAAGGAGAAGAGGAAGCAGCAGCAGTTGGAGAGATGCTAGTGGCATGCAGGACTTTGAGTGTTCAGGTGCATCCAGATGATAGAGGTCAGAGAGAGAATCTCTTTCACACCAGATGTGTAGTTCAGGACAAGGTCTGCACCTTAATTATAGATGGGGGAAGTTGCACCAATGCCGCCAGTGAAGAGATGGTAAAGAAGCTTAATCTTAAAACCACTTCACATCCTAGACCTTACAAGCTGCAGTGGTTGGACAACAAAGGAGCCATCACCGTTTCTCAGCAAGTGCTTGTCAAGCTAGCCATTGGGAAGTATGAAGATGAACTCCTTTGTGATGTGGTTCCTATGAGGTCTAGTCATATGTTATTGGGGAGACCATGGCAGTATGATAGAAGAGTTCTTCATGATGGCTACACCAACAAGCAGACTTTTGAATTTAAGGGGCGCAAGGTCACTCTTCTACCACTTTCCCCCAGCGAAATCTACCAAGATCAACTTCACATGAAACGCAAAGATAAAGAGAAAGTCTCCAACAGTTTATACATCAACCACAGTGAGTTCAACAAGCTCTTTGATCCTGAAATGACCACTTTCATGTTTGTCTACAAAGAAACACTGGCTAGTACTAAACCATTAGAGGAACTTCCCTATGAAGTGATAGAGATCATTGAGGAGTACAAGTGTTAATCAAGAAGGTATTTACTATTAACTAATTAATAGTTACATAGTAAATATAGTTACTTGAGTAATAAGGAAGTTTGTATTAGAAAGAAGAGGGAAAGGAGGATAAGAAAAGCTAAAGGATAAGGTGACCGTACGGTGATGAGTCACTTGTCCTATAGCGGCTGTACCTCCTTATCTTATCTCTTTGTTACCGTTATGAGCTGTAAAGGAGAGTGAGTCACACATGGTTTTAAAAGGTAGAATGAGGACGCAATTCAGGCTATGTGCGTAACCCTTTCTAACCTAGGGATTGTCCTATATATACCAAGTGTTTCTCTTCTTATGTAATCAACTTTTATCATCTAATACATTTTTCCCTTTATTCCTAAACATGAGAGTCGAGTCTTTATCTTATAATCTTCTATAATTTACATGGTATCAGAGCGGTTTTGTGATTCTTGAGTCTTAAATCTTGGTTTTCTTGTTCGATTCTTTTGTTTGAGAGAAGTTCTTGTGAGTTAATCCGTGGCAAAAGCTATCCTGGGTTGAAGCTGGTTCTTGTGGGTTAAGCTGAAGCATCAAACCGAGCTAAGAAGGTGAAGCAAGTCAGATCTGAAAAAAGTAAAGGTTTGAGCTTTATCTCTCTCTGGTTGAAAGGTTAGTCTAGAGGAATCAGTTTAAGGCAAAGGTTGTGGATAGATTAGTGTTGCGGTTTGGCTTGTGGTTTGAGTGAGGAAGGTTCAAAAGTTGAAACTTTGGTCTTGGAAAGTGTTAGTTTTTTTGGTGTTCAATCGGCGAAATACTTAAGCTTTGGTGATGGCTGCTCTTCAACAAGCTCCTATGCCTGTTACGGTGTATGATGGCAAGATGAATGACACCTTCAAAGACTTGAGATTTGCGGTAACTCTGAATGGGAACAACTTTCTGTTGTGGAAGCGAACAACTCTGAATGTGTTGGGAGGAAGGAAGCTCACAAAACACATTGAGTTCACCTATGAAGAGCTAAAGGCAACTGATAGAGGTCTGGATGAGGATACTTGGAAGCAATATGATCTGAATGTGCTGACTGCTCTACACTGCTCACTAGAGGCGTCAATCCTAGAGGGCTATTCGTACTGTGAGACTGCTAAGGAGCTGTGGGATACTCTTACAAGTGTCTTCGGCAATGAGTCTAACTTGACTCGGGTCTATGGTATCAAGAAAGCTCTCGGTAATCTGAGCCAAGAAGAGAGTGACTTCAACACCCATTTCGGAAGGTATAGATCGTTGGTTGCTGAGTTAGATATGTTGAGACCCTTTACCACCGATGCTAAGACACTCAAGGAAAGAAGAGAGCAAGATCGTGTGTTTGGGTTGCTACTGTCTCTGAATCAAGGCTATACTGATGTAATCCAACACATCTTGAGAGAAGACAAGATCCCTACCCTAGAGCAAGTTTGTGCTAAGATACAAAAGGAGTATGGCAATCAGGAGCTGTTTGGCAACAAGAATGCAAGTCTACCCACGGCTAACAAGGTGGGAGTGGCGAAACATGGAGACAAGAAGACATGGGTTTGTGAGCATTGTGAGAAAAAGGGTCATCTCAAAGACAAATGCTGGATCCTACACCCTCATTTGAAGCCAGACAAGTTCAAGAAAGACAAGATGAAGGCGAATGTGGCAGAAGCAAGTGAAGGCTCCGAGAATGCTGAAAGAGCTATAGTGCAGTTCGGTCATCATGAGAAGGCGTTACAAGCTATACAAGACAAGAGCTCAGCTTCTACCTCTCAGGAGACCATTGTGATGAACAAAGCTGATCTAGAGAGCCTCCTTCAATCCATTGCATCTAAGTTACATCCAGGCGGTATATCTCTCTTATCTTCTAATTCTAGTGATTTAAACTCATTAGTATTAGACTCAGGAGCTTCTCACCATATGATTAGTAATCCTAAGTTGTTAGAGAACATTAAACCGGCTTTAGGGAATGTTAAGGTTGCAAATGGCCATAATGTGCCAATAGAAGGTATAGGTTATATTAATGTGTTCAACAAGAAGCTAAGTGCCTTTTATATGCCTAAGTTCACCTCTAATCTCCTTTCTGTAAAGAAAACTACTAAGGACTTAAACTGTTTAGCTATTTTCAGTCCTAATGATGTTAAGTTGCAGGATATTGAGAGTGGAAAAGTGTTTGGGCAAGGAAGCACCAAGGATGACTTATATGTGTTCCAAGACATCTCTTTAAATTCTGTTTCTAAGAATAAAGTTTCTTCTATCTTTGCAAACTCTGTTAAGACATCTGTTGTATTGTGGCATGAAAGACTTGGTCACCCTCATTCTAGAGCTTTAAGTTTATTAATGCCTGGTTTTTCTTATGATTGTGCAAATTGTGAAGCATGCATATTAGGAAAACATTGCAAAGCTGTTTTTCCTAAGTCTAGTGCGATTTATGAAAAATGTTTTGATCTTGTGCATTCTGATGTTTGGTCTTCACCTTGTGCATCTAGAGATAACCATAAGTATTTTGTCACATTTATAGATGAGAAATCTAAGTATACTTGGGTAACCTTGATGCCATCTAAGGATAGAGTTTATGATGCATTTATAAACTTTCAAAACTATGTGACTAACTACTTTGATGCAAAGATTAAGATTCTAAGAACAGATAATGGAGGTGAATATACAAGCAACAAGCTCAAAGAACACTTAGAGAAATGTGGAATTCTTCATCAAACCAGCTGCCCATATAACCCCCAACAAAACGGTGTTGCTGAGAGAAAGAATAGGCATCTAATGGAGGTGGCAAGAGCTATGCTATTTCAAAAACACATGCCTAAGCGGTTTTGGGGCGATGCAGTAATGACAGCTTGCTATCTCATCAACCGAACACCAACTCGTATCCTTGATGATAAATCGCCTTTCCAAATCCTAAATAACTCAAATCCTAGTATTGATCATTTAAGGGTGTTTGGTAGTCTGTGTTTTGTGTTTGTTCCAGGTGACTTAAGGAACAAGCTGGAGCCTAAGAGTAACAAGTGCGTATTCATTGGATACTCAACAACTCAGAGAGGTTACAAGTGCTTTGATCCAGTCACCAACCGGTATTATGTGTCAAGGGATGTCAAGTTTATGGAAGACAAGGCCTACTTTGGGGAAAAGAGTTGGGAGAGTGTGAAAGACCTACCTAACTCAACCGCTGATAGAGCTTCAAGCCTCCGACGAATTCTGGAACACTTAGGGAATGCAAGCTCTCCTCAGGCAGAGAAGGAAGCTCCACCATCTCCAAATGAGGATGTGAATGAAGTTAGAGAGGATGAGAACGATGCATTTCAGGATCCGTTAGATGATCAACAAGAAAGTGATAGAGGAGAGAAGTCTAGTGAAGAAGTGGCAGAGGCGGGACAGTCTAGTGAAGGAGAGATTATTGAATCTTCAAGCGATGACAATGCCTATGAAGCTCCACAAGCTACATCAGATCCAGTCTACACTCGGGAGAATCCAAGGAAGAGTACAAGAGAGAAGAAATCACCTTCAAACTGGAAGAATACGAGAGTTTACTACAACTGCCGAGCTGTCGCTCATCCAATTCAAGCTACCTGTTCGATTGACCTTCTTCCGGAAGAACATCAAGCCTTTATCAGCAAGCTGGATGTAGAACTTATTCCACAAAGCTATGAGGAAGCCAAGAAAAGAAAGGAATGGACTAATGCTGTTGATGATGAGGTTCAAGCTATGGTCAGGAATCAAACGTGGGTTGAAGAAGAACTACCAAAAGGAAAGAAGTGTGTTAGCTCAAAGTGGGTATTCACCATTAAGTACAAGAGTGATGGTGAAATCGAGAGATATAAGGCAAGACTGGTTGCAAGAGGGTTTACACAAACTTATGGGGATGACTATAGGGAAACATTTGCTCCAGTAGCTAAGCAACACACAGTGAAAGTGGTTCTCTCTTTAGCAGTTAATTTGGATTGGGAGTTGTGGCAAATGGATGTCAAGAATGCTTTCCTTCAGGGGGAGTTAGAAGAAGAAGTCTACATGTCACCTCCTCCGGGTTTAGAAGACATAGTGGCTCCGGGAAAGGTCTTAAGGCTTCGGAAAGCAATCTATGGGCTTAAACAATCTCCAAGAGCTTGGTATCACAAGTTAAGCTCTACACTACTGGCTAATGGCTTCAAGAGGTCACATTCTGATCACACTCTATTTACTAAGCAAGATATTCATGGCATAGTAGTAGTGTTGGTCTATGTGGATGATTTGATTATTTCAGGGAGTAACAAAGAGGGTATTCAAGCCATTAAGTCCTCTTTACACTCAGCCTTTGATATTAAAGATTTGGGTGTTTTGAAGTATTTCTTAGGGATTGAAGTGTGTAGATCCAAGGAGGGACTATTTCTCTCACAAAGGAAATATGCACTTGATCTTCTAAAGCTTACAGGAAAACTTGGAGCTAAACCGGTGGACACACCACTAGAGCAAGGATACAAGGTCAATCGAAAGGGGGAGAAGGATGATACTCCATATCATTGCCCGGAACAGTACCGAAGACTCGTTGGTAAGCTCATATACTTAACATATACTCGGCCTGATCTTTCTTTTGCTGTGAATCAGGTGGCTCAACACATGCAAGTACCTACGGTATACCATTGGAGCCTGGTGGAAAGGATTCTGAGATATATCAAAGGGAGTCCTGGCAAAGGCATTTGGATGGGAAGAAACTCTAGCACGGAAATTGTGGGATACTGTGATGCAGATTACAATGGAGATCGCAACACAAGGCAGTCTACAACCGGCTTTTGCACCTTCATTGGTGGAAATCTTGTGACTTGGAAGACAAAGAAGCAGAAGGTGGTGTCTTGTTCGAGTGCTGAAGCAGAGTATAGGGCGATGAAGAAGCTCACAAATGAGCTAACATGGCTGAAGGCTCTACTTAAGGACTTCGGGATAGAGCAGAAGACGCCAATCACCTTCCATTGCGACAACCAAGCTGCCATCCATATAGCCACTAATCCAGTATTCCACGAGAGGACCAAGCACATAGAGACTGATTGCCACAAGACAAGAGAGAAGATCGAAGACGGTACAATTCTCCCTTGTTTTACTAAGAGTTCGGACCAATTGGCCGACATCTTTACCAAGGCAGCAAGTAACCAAGTTTGCCAATTTATCCATGGTAAGCTTGGTCTTGTAGACCTAACACATCCTTGAGAGAGACTCTCCAACTTGTAGGGATAATACTCTTTTTCCCTAAGCTTGGTTTTGTCCCACGTGGTTTTCCAAGCTTAGGTTTTTAATGAGGTTATTCTTGCAAGTGCCAAGTTTATACACAATCAGTATTGTAGTATAAACTTGAGGGGGAGTGTTAATCAAGAAGGTATTTACTATTAACTAATTAATAGTTACATAGTAAATATAGTTACTTGAGTAATAAGGAAGTTTGTATTAGAAAGAAGAGGGAAAGGAGGATAAGAAAAGCTAAAGGATAAGGTGACCGTACGGTGATGAGTCACTTGTCCTATAGCGGCTGTACCTCCTTATCTTATCTCTTTGTTACCGTTATGAGCTGTAAAGGAGAGTGAGTCACACATGGTTTTAAAAGGTAGAATGAGGACGCAATTCAGGCTATGTGCGTAACCCTTTCTAACCTAGGGATTGTCCTATATATACCAAGTGTTTCTCTTCTTATGTAATCAACTTTTATCATCTAATACATTTTTCCCTTTATTCCTAAACATGAGAGTCGAGTCTTTATCTTATAATCTTCTATAATTTACAACAAGGATGTCTTTCCAGAAGAGATACCTCCAGGCTTACCCCCAACTCGCGGAATTGAGCATCAGATTGATATAGTGCCAGGATCAGTGCTACCAAACAAGCCGGCTTACAGAACCAACCCTGTAGAGACTAAAGAGCTTCAGAAACAAGTAGAAGAGCTGATGAGTAAAGGACATATCAGAGAGAGTCTCAGTCCATGTGCAGTACCAGTTCTGTTGGTTCCTAAGAAAGATGGAACATGGAGGATGTGTGTAGACTGTAGAGCAATCAACAACATCACAGTGAAGTACAGACATCCTATTCCAAGATTAGATGACATGTTAGATGAGTTATGTGGGTCAACAGTGTTCTCCAAAATCGATTTAAAGAGTGGTTATCATCAGATCAGAATGAAAGAGGGAGATGAGTGGAAGACTGCTTTCAAGACCAAGCAAGGGTTGTATGAGTGGTTAGTCATGCTGTTTGGTCTCACCAATGCTCCCAGTACCTTCATGCGTCTAATGAACCATGCCTTAAGACCATTCATTGGAGTTTTTGTTGTGGTCTACTTCGATGACATTCTCATCTACAGCAAAGGTTTGGAAGAACATCTAGGGCACATCCGCCAAGTTCTGGATGTTCTTCGTTCTCAATCCCTTTTTGCTAACTTCTCTAAGTGTTCATTCTGTACTACTGAGGTTGTCTTTCTAGGTTTTGTTGTTAGTGCAGAAGGAGTGAGGGTTGATGAAGAGAAGATCAAGGCAATCAAAGAATGGCCTACGCCTAAGAGTGTTGGGGAAGTGAGGAGCTTTCATGGATTAGCAGGATTCTACAGAAGATTTGTTCCAAGCTTTAGCACCCTTGCTGCACCATTAACTGAAGTCATCAAGAAGGAAGTTGGTTTCAGATGGGAGGAAGCACAAGAACAGGCTTTCACAGCCCTTAAAGAGAAGCTTATCAATGCCCCTCTTTTAGTTCTTCCTGATTTCCTTAAAACTTTTGAAATTGAATGTGATGCTTCAGGAGTTGGAATCGGTGCTGTATTGATGCAGGATAGGAAACCGGTGGCATACTTCAGTGAGAAGCTAGGAGGATCAACCGCCAACTATCCCACCTATGACAAGGAACTCTATGCATTAGTTCGAGCTCTTCAAACGTGGCAGCACTACTTGTGGCCCAAGGAATTCGTCATTCATACAGAGCATGAGTCTCTAAAGCACCTTAAAAGACAGCAGAAGCTCAATAAAAGACACGCCAGATGGATGGAGTTCATAGAGACTTTCCCATACATCATTAAGTACAAGAAAGGTAAAGATAATGTAGTTGCAGATGCATTATCAAGGAGGTACACACTTGTCTCTACTTTAACTTCTAAGCTTAATGGATTTGAACATATATTAGATCTCTATGAGACTGACATTGATTTTGCTGAGAACTATGGCAAGTGCTATAAGTTTGCTTTTGAAAAATATCATAGACAGGATGGATATCTGTTTTATAACAATCGCCTGTGCATACCACAAGGATCTGTCAGAGAGTTATTGGTGAGAGAAGCTCATGGAGGTGGATTAGCTGGGCACTTTGGAGTCGCTAAGACTCTACTTGGATTGCAAGATCACTTTTATTGGCCATACATGAAGACAGACGTTGAGAGGATTTGTTCTAGGTGTGCAGTTTGTAAGATGGCAAAGAGTAAGGTGCAACCTCACGGTTTGTATACTCCTCTTCCTATTCCTTCTCAACCGTGGACTCATATTTCTATGGACTTTGTGCTTGGCTTACCTCGAACCAGAAATGGTAGAGATTCGATTTTTGTAGTTGTTGACAGGTTCAGCAAGATGGCACACTTCATTGCTAGTCATAAGACAGATGATGCTGTCAGCGTAGCTAACTTGTTTTTCAGGGAAGTAGTTCGTCTACATGGTATGCCTCAAGTGATAGTTTCAGACAGGGATACCAAGTTTCTAGGGCACTTCTGGAGAACATTATGGGCTAAACTGGGAACCAAGCTTCAATTCTCAACTACATGTCACCCTCAAACTGATGGACAAACCGAGGTGGTGAACAGAACATTGTCAACACTTCTTAGAACGCTGGTAAAAAGTAACATCAAGTCATGGGAGGAGTGTCTACCACACGTGGAGTTTGCTTACAATCACGCTAAGCATTCTGCAACCCTCTTTTCTCCTTTTGAAATTGTCTATGGCTTTAACCCACAATCACCTCTAGACTTGATCCCTTTGCCTCTAAGTGTGAAATGTAGTTTAGATGGAAAGGAAAAGGCAGAACAGGTGAGGAAGATACACGCCAAGGCTAAGGAGAATATAGAGAAGAAGACTAAGCAGTATGAGAAGCATGCAAACAAGGGCCGAAAGGAGTTAATCTTTGAGGAAGGAGACTTGGTGTGGATTCATTTGAGGAAGGACTGATTTCCAGAAGAGAGGAAGAGCAAGCTTATGCCGAGAATGGATGGACCATTCGAAGTCATCAAAAGGATCAACAACAATGCCTACCAGATTGATCTTCAAGGTAAGTATAATATATCTCCATCATTCAATGTCTCTGACTTGCTTCCTTATGTTGCAGATACAGATTTGAGGACAAATCCTTTTCAAGAGGGAGAGGATGATTTGATAGGGGATAGCACGGTAGCTAAGGAACCAGAGGAGGAACCGGAGATAGTAGGGAGGATCACTCGTTCCAGAGCTAAGGAGCTGGCTAAGGAAGTTCATGCACTTATGGCAGAAGGATTATGCAACCTACCAGCTATTCAAGTTTTCAACATCTTCCACCAGAAGACTTCACCCGGTAATGACAACTAAGTAACTTAGGTGAGGAATCTGTACTCTTTTTCCCATGATGAATTTTGTCCCACTGGGTTTTCTCAACATGGTTTTTAATGAGGCAGATGAATCACTACGTCAAGTTACTTAGGAGTCACTGCCAATGGGTAATAAACGTATGAGCTACTTTGGCCTTATACTTAGTATTTTCAGGCGCACCAATTAGGATTCTAAGGAATGGGACGCCTTTTTGTTTTATTCTTTACTTTGGACGCTTTGTTGTTTTCTTTCTTGGACGCCATGCTGTTTGGTTTTTAGGGTAGTATAAGACTTGTATTACGCCCCCCTTTTGTAAATCAGCGAAGAACTAAGTGTTAAACAGACAGCCATTGCTGCATTTCTTCTCTCACCCTTTGATCTCTTGAATGTGTTCTTGTGGATCCGAGTTTCTATTTACCAAGTGTTCTTGAAACTCTACTATCTGTTACTTCCATTTAACCCCTTAAATCGTTCCATTAAACCTCTTAATACCATTCTAATCTCACTCCACACTACCATTTTCCCTTTCACACGATCATCATCACCATTTCGCGATCATCATTTGATCTTCATCAGCCTATCTTCAGAGTAGTTCCAGGGGAGATCGTGTCAACATCAAATAGACTTTGTTCCCGGAGCTTCTCTACCAAACCGCCCTGCTTATAGAACTAATCCGGTGGAAACAAAGGAGCTACAACAACAAGTCAATGATCTAATGGCTAAGGGACATATTCGTGAGAGTATGTGTCCTTGTGCCGTTCCTGTTTTGTTGGTTCCAAAGAAAGATGGGAGCTGGCGCATGTGTGTAGACTGCCGAGCCATCAATAACATCACTGTAAAGTATCGCCATCCCATTCCTAGACTTGATGATATGTTAGATGAGTTATGTGGTTCTAACATTTTCTCTAAGGTAGATTTAAAAAGTGGTTATCATCAAATTAGGATGAAAGAAGGGGATGAGTGGAAAACAGCCTTTAAAACAAAACAAGGGCTGTATGAGTGGCTCGTAATGCCATTTGGGTTAACTAATGCTCTTAGTACGTTTATGAGGCTTATGAATCATGTTCTTAGGGCATATATAGGAGAGTTTGTGGTCGTATACTTTGATGACATTCTGATATACTCTAAGAACTTAGAAGAGCATGTTAAGCATATTAAGCTTGTTTTAGAAGTGCTTAGGCAAGAAAAGCTTTATGCTAATTTTAAAAAGGGTACTTTTTGTACGGATAACATTGTGTTCTTAGGTTTTGTTGTAAGTACAGAAGGTGTGAAGGTAGACGAAGAAAAGGTTAAGGCGATCAAAGAATGGCCAAGTCCTAAAACCATTGGAGAGGTCCGAAGCTTTCATGGTCTAGCTGGGTTTTACCGATGTTTCGTAAAAGATTTCAGTACTATAGCCGCACCTTTAACCGAAGTAATCAAGAAGAGTGTGGGGTTCAAATGGGAACAAGCTCAAGAAGAAGCGTTTCAATGCCTTAAAGAGAAGCTTATTCATGCTCCAGTATTAGCTTTACCTGATTTTGTTAAAACCTTTGAAATTGAGTGTGACGCTTCTGGTGTAGGTATTGGGGCCGTGGTTATGCAAGAAAGGAGACCAATTGCCTATTTCAGCGAAAAGCTCGGAGGAGCCACGCTGAATTACCCTACATATGACAAAGAGTTGTATGCTCTTGTTCGGGCATTACAGACTTGGCAACATTACTTGTGGCCAAAAGAATTTCTCATACACACGGATCATGAATCTCTCAAACACCTCAAAGGTCAGCAAAAACTTAACAAAAGACACGCGAGGTGGGTCGAGTTCATTGAAACCTTTCCCTATGTCATCAAATATAAGAAAGGTAAAGACAATGTTGTAGCCGACGCATTGTCTCGGAGGTACGTTCTTCTATCTACTCTTTCTGCTAAGCTTTTAGGGTTTGAACAAATTAAAGAAATGTATGTTGCTGATCCTGATTTTCAAGAAATTTTTAAAGCATGTGATAAGTTTGCTTCTGGTCGTTATTATCAACAAGACGGGTATCTCTTCTATGAGAACCGTTTGTGTATTCCTAACTGCTCTCTTCGAGATTTATTTGTCAGGGAAGCACACGGAGGTGGGCTTATGGGGCATTTCGGAATAGCCAAGACGTTAGAAGTCATGAAAGATCATTTCCATTGGCCTCACATGAAAAGAGACGTTGAGCGAATATGTGGCCGTTGTCCTACATGCAAACAAGCTAAGTCTAAAGTACAACCGAATGGTTTGTATACCCCTCTCCCTATTCCTATGCATCCTTGGAATGATATTTCAATGGATTTTGTTATGGGTTTGCCTAGGACTAGAACAGGTAAGGACTCTATCTTTGTTGTAGTTGATAGGTTCTCGAAAATGGCTCATTTCATTGCTTGCAACAAGACTGATGATGCATTACATGTAGCTAATCTGTTTTTCAAAGAAGTTGTACGTTTGCATGGCATGCCTAAGACCATAGTTTCTGATCGTGATACCAAGTTTCTTAGTTTCTTTTGGAAGACACTTTGGTCTAAGTTAGGTACTAAATTGTTGTTTTCTACTACTTGTCATCCACAGACTGATGGTCAGACTGAAGTAGTTAATAGAACCTTAGGAACCTTGCTGCGTGCCTTGATTAAGAAAAATTTAAAGAGTTGGGAGGATTGTTTACCTCACATAGAATTTGCTTACAATCACTCTGTTCACTCTGCTTCTAAGTACTCGCCTTTTCAAATCGTGTATGGTTTCAATCCTATTTCTCCTTTAGATCTAATGCCTTTACCTTTGAGTGATAGAGCAAGCATTGATGGAAAGAAAAAGGCAGAGTTGATACAGCAGATTCATGAAAGTGCTCGAAAGAACATAGAAGAAAAGACTAAGTTATATGTCAAACACGCCAACAAAGGAAGGAAACAAGTTGTTTTTCAGGTTGGAGATCAAGTTTGGTTGCATTTGAGGAAGGAACGGTTCCCTAATGAAAGAAAATCAAAGCTAATGCCAAGAATAGACGGTCCTTTCAAAATCATCAAACGGATCAGTGACAATGCATATCAACTAGATTTACAAGGTAAGTATAATGTTAGCTCTAGTTTCAATGTTGCTGATCTTGTTCCTTTTGTTTCAGATGAAGCGGATTTGAGGTCAAATCCTTCTCAAGTGGGAGGGGATGATATGATCTTGGACAAGGCTAAAGACTTGGAACTTGAAGTTAAGGAAGACCATGGAGAAGAAGATAAAGGAGATCATGTAGCCGAAGAAGCTCTATAAATTCCCCAAGGTCCAATGACACGTTCAAGAGCCAAAGCACTACAAGAACAAGTGCATTCGTTACTTAAACACTCGGAGAATCAAGAAGATCAAAGTCATGCTTATCAAACCACTTTGGTTTTGATTCAAACCCACGGCTAGTAAATCGGGAATGGGCTATACTTATGCTCTTTTTCCCTCATCTTGTTTTTGTCCCTTTGGGTTTTGCAAGAGAGGTTTTTAACGAGGCAAGTATACCCATCGTTAGCCCATTTGCTAGTCCAAGACAAGTTCTAAGCAACAACCGTTTCACCTAAGTAGTTTAAGAGTTCTTCCTTTGTTATTCAAACTAGACACTCCCCTTATTCATTTCTTTGCTTTGTTTCGAGATGTTCTTGGTGCTTGTACCGAGTTCTATCTCTTTATATGTTGTCTCTGAACTTGCATTTTAATCTATCTATCCTTTTTTCTCAAACTCTCTGAAACGATAGATCCGGTAAATCAAAGGTTCTCTCATTCCCTTTGTGTGACCATTCGATCCACGGTGAATCTAAGGACCCTCCGCAGCCTTAGTGTGACCAAACGCTCCATTCTACTACTTCATCTCATCCGTGTTAAGTTCTCCCATTCACTCATTCCCATTTGTCATTCATCAACAGCATTTTTCCGTTGTTATCCTTGATCTTTGTCGTCCCTTGCTCATATTGTTCATTCCAGTTGATCATCATTCATATAACATCCTTTTGTGTTAGTATAGCTTTCAAAGTGTCGAATCATAAGGGTAATCATATTAAGATCCCAAATGAAGATCTAAAACTGGTCTACTGGCCGAAAATAGGAAAAACGGACTTCTGATGAATCATACAAAGAAAATGGAGTAAATAGTCTTGAAATAGTCATCTGGGACTAATAATAGCATAATGAGAAAGCCTTTATTACTTGTATCTAATTCCCTAAAAGAGATTCCAAATGAAGATCCGAAACTGGTCTACTGGCCGAAAATAGGGGAAACGGATTTCTCATGAATCACACAAAGAAAATGGAGTAAATAGGCTTGAAATAGTCATCTGGGACTCATAATAGTATAATGAGAAGCCTCTATTACTTGTATCTCATTCTCTAGAAGAGATCTCAAATGAAGATCCGAAACTGGTCAACTAGCCGAAAATGGGGAAAACGGATTTCTCATAAATCATACAAAGAAAATGGAGTAAATTTGCTTGAAATAGTCATCTGAGACTCATAATACTACAATGAGAAGCCTCTGTTACTTGTATCTCATTCCCTAGAAGAGATCCCAAATGAAGATCCAAAACAGGCCTATTGGCTGAAAATAGGAAAAACGGTCTTCTGATGAATCACACAAATAAAATTGAGTAAATTGGATTGAAACAGTCATCTGGGACTCATAATAGTACAATGAGAAGCCTATATTACTTGTATCTCATTCTGAAGAAGAGATCCCAAATGAAGATCCGAAACTGGTCTACTGGCCGAAAAAGGGGAAAACGGACTTCTGAAGAATCATACAATGAATATGGAGTAAATAGGCTTGAAATAGTCATCTGGGACTCATAATACTAAATTGAGAAGCCTCTATTACTTGTATCTCATTCCCTAGAAGAGATCCCAAATGAAGATCCGAAACTGGTCTACTAGCCGAAAATGGGGAAATAATAGGATTGAAATAGTCATCTGGGACTCATATTACTACAATGAGAAGCCTATATTACTTTTATCTGATTCCCTAGAAGTGATCCCAAATGAAGATCTGAAACTGGTCTACTGGCCGAAAATGGGCAAAACGGACTTCTGATGAATCACACAAAGAAAATGGAGTAAATAGGCTTGAAATAGTCATCTGGGACTCATAACAGTATAATGAGAAGTCTGTATTACTTGTATCTCATTCCCTAGAAGAGATCTCAAATGAAGATCCGAAACTGGTCAACTAGCTGAAAATGGGGAAAACGGATTTCTCATGAATCATACAAAGAAAATGGAGTAAATAGGCTTGAAATAGTCATCTGGGACTCATAATACTACAATGAGAAGCCTCTATTACTTGTATCTCATTCCCTAGAATAGATCTCAAATGAAGATCCGAAACTAATCAACTAGCCGAAAATGGGGAAAACGGATTTCTCATGAATCATACAAAGAAAATGCAGTAAATAGGCTTTAAATAGTCATCTGAGACTCATAATACTACAATGAGAAGCCTCTGTTACTTGTATCTCATTACCTAGTAGAGATCCCAAATGAAGATCCAAAACTGGCCTACTAGCTGAAAATAGGAAAAACGGTCTTCTGATGAATCACACAAAGAAAATGGAGTAAATTGGATTGAAACAGTCATCTGGGACTCATAATAGTACAATGAGAAGCCTCTATTACATGTATCTCATTCTGAAGAAGAGATCCCAAATGAAGATCCGAAACTGGTCTACTGGCCGAAAATGGGGAAAACGGACTTCTGAATGTTAATCAAGAAGGTATTTACTAGTAACTAATTAATAGTTACATAGTAAAATACAGTTACTTGAGTAATAAGGAAGTTAGTTTGTATTAGAAAGAAGAGGGAAAAAGAGGATAAAAGACTAAAGGGATAAGGTGGCAGTAGACTTTGTCTTATAGCGCTGTACCTTCACCCTTATCCTCTTGTTACCGTTATGAGCTGTAAAGGGGTGAGTCATACACGGTTTGTATAAGGCTGAATGAGGACGCAATAGTGGCTTTGTGTGTAACCCTTTCAGACCTAGAATGTGTTCTATATAAACTGTGTATCCCCCTTCATTGTAGATAACTTTTCTTCATCTAATACATTTTCACATTTTCCTATCATGAGAGTCGAATCCTTATCCTACAATCTTCTATAATTTACATGGTATCAGAGCGGTTTTGTGATTCTTGAGTCTTGAATCTTGGTTTTCTTGTTCGATTCTTGTGTTTGAGAGAAGTTCTTGTGAGTTAATCCGTGGCAAAAGCTATTCTGGGTTGAAACTGGGTCTTATGAGTTAAGCTGAAGCATCAAACCGAGCTAAGAAGGTGAAGCAAGTCAGATCTGGAAAAGTAAAGGTTTGAGCTTTATCTCTCTCTCTGGTTGAAAGGTCTAGTCTAGAGGAATCAGTTTAAGGCAAAGGTTGTGGATAGATTAGTGTTGCGGTTTGGCTTGTGGTTTGAGTAAGGAAGGTTCGAAAAGTTGGATCTTTGGTCTTGGAAAGTGTTAGTTTTGGTGTTCAATAAGCGAAATACTTAAGCTTTGGTGATGGCTGCTCTTCAACAAGCTCCTATGCCTGTTACGGTGTATAATGGCAAGATGAATGACACCTTCAAAGACTTGAGATTTGCGGTAACTCTAAATGGGAACAACTTTCTGTTGTGGAAGCGAACAACTCTGAATGTGTTAGGAGGAAGGAAGCTCACAAAACACATTGAGTTCACCTATGAAGAGCTAAAGGCAATTGATAGAGGTCTGGATGAAGATACTTGGAAGCAGTATGATCTGAATGTGCTGACTGCTCTACACTGCTCACTAGAGGCGTCAATTCTAGAAGGCTATTCGTACTGTGAGACTGCTAAGGAGCTGTGGGATACTCTTACAAGTGTCTTCGGCAATGAGTCTAACTTGACTCGGGTCTATGGTATCAAGAAAGCTCTCGGAAATCTGAGCCAAGAAGAGAGTGACTTCAACACCCATTTCGGAAGGTATAGATCGTTGGTTGCTGAGTTGGATATGTTGAGACCCTTTACCACTGATGCTAAGACACTCAAGGAGAGAAGAGAGCAAGATCGTGTGTTTTGGGTTGCTTCTGTCTCTGAATCAAGGCTATACTGATGTAATCCAGCACATCTTGAGAGAAGACAAGATTCCTACCCTAGAGCAAGTTTGTGCTAAGATACAAAAGGAGTATGGCAATCAGGAGCTGTTTGGCAACAAGAATGCAAGTCTACCTACGGCTAACAAGGTGGGAGTGGCAAAACATGGAGACAAGAAGACATGGGTTTGTGAGCATTGTGAGAAAAAGGGTCATCTCAAAGACAAATGCTGGATCCTACACCCTCATTTAAAGCCAGATAAGTTCAAGAAGGACAAGATGAAGGCGAATGTGGCAGAAGCAAGTGAAGGCTCCGAAAATGCTGAAAGAGCTATGGTGCAGTTCGGTCATCATGAGAAGGCTTTACAAGCTATACAAGACAAGAGCTCAGCTTCCACCTCTCAGGAGACCATTGTGATGAACAAAGCTGATCTAGAGAGCCTCCTTCAATCCATTGCATCTAAGTTACATCCAGGCGGTATATCTCTCTTATCTTCTAACTCTAGTGATTTAAACTCATTAGTATTAGACTCAGGAGCTTCTCACCATATGATTAGTAATCCTAAGTTGTTAGAGAACATTAAACCGGCTTTAGGGAATGTTAAGGTTGCAAATGGTCATAATGTGCCAATAGAAGGTATAGGTTATATTAATGTGTTTAACAAGAAGCTAAGTGCCTTTTATATGCCTAAGTTCACCTCTAATCTCCTTTCTGTAAAGAAAACTACTAAGGACTTAAACTGTTTAGCTATTTTTAGTCCTAATGATGTTAAGTTGCAGGATATTGAGAGTGGAAAAGTGTTTGGGCAAGGCAGCACCAAGGATGACTTATATGTGTTCCAAGACATCTCTTTAAATTCTGTTTCTAAGAATAATGTTTCTTCTATCTTTGCAAACTCTGTTAAGACATCTGTTGTTTTATGGCATGAAAGACTTGGTCACCCTCATTCTAGAGCCTTAAGTTTACTAATGCCTGGTTTTTCTTATGATTGTGCAAATTGTGAAGCATGCATATTAGGCAAACATTGCAAAGCTGTTTTTCCTAAGTCTAGTGCGATTTATGAAAAATGTTTTGATCTTGTGCATTCTGATGTGTGGTCTTCACCTTGTGCATCTAGAGATAACCATAAGTATTTTGTCACATTTATAGATGAGAAATCTAAGTATACTTGGGTAACCTTGATGCCTTCTAAGGATAGAGTTTATGATGCATTTATAAACTTTCAAAACTATGTGACTAACTACTTTGATGCAAAGATTAAGATTTTAAGAACAGATAATGGAGGTGAATATACAAGCAACAAGCTCAAAGAACACTTAGAGAAATGTGGAATTCTTCATCAAACCAGCTGCCCATATAACCCCCAACAAAATGGTGTTGCTGAGAGAAAGAATAGGCACCTAATGGAGGTGGCAAGGGCTATGCTATTTCAAAAACACATGCCTAAGAGGTTTTGGGGCGATGCAGTAATGACAGCTTGCTATCTCATCAACCGAACACCAACTCGTATCCTTGATGATAAATCTCCTTTCCAAATCCTAAATAACTCAAATCCTAGTATTGACCATTTGAGGGTGTTTGGTAGTCTGTGTTTTGTGTTTGTTCCAGGTGACTTAAGGAACAAGCTGGAGCCTAAGAGTAACAAGTGCGTATTCATTGGATACTCAACAACTCAGAAGGGCTACAAGTGCTTCGATCCAGTCACCAACCGGTACTATGTGTCAAGGGATGTCAAGTTTTTGGAAGACAAAGCCTACTTTGGGGAAAAGAGTTGGGAGAGTGTGAAGGACCTACCTAACTCAACCGCTGATAGAGCTTCAAGCCTCCGACGAATTCTGGAGCACTTAGGGAATGCAAGCTCCCCTCAGGCAGAAAAGGAAGCTCCATCATTTCCAAATGAGGATGTGCATGAAGTTAGAGAGGATGAGAACAATGCATCTCAGGATCTTTTGGATGATCACCAAGAAAGTGATAGAGGAGAGAAGTCTAGTGAAGAAGTGGCAGAGACGGGTCAGTCTAGTAAAGAAGTGGCAGAGGAGACGGGTCAGTCTAGTGAAGGAGAGTTCATTGAATCTTCAAGCGATGACGATACCTATCAAGCTCCACAAGTTACACCAGATCCAGTCTACACTCGGGAGAATCAAAGAAAGAGTACAAGAGAGAAGAAATCCCCCTCAAAGTGGAAGAATACGAGAGTTTACTACAACTGCCAAGCTGTAGCTCATCCAATTCAAGCTACTTGTTCGATTGACCTTCTTCCGGAGGAGCATAAAGCTTTTATCAGCAAGCTGGATGTAGAACTCATCCCACAAAGCTATGAGGAAGCCAAGGAAAGTAAGGAATGGACTAATGCTGTTGATGATGAGGTTCAAGCTATGGTGAGGAATCACACTTGGGTTGAAGAAGAACTACCAAAAGGAAAGAAGTGTGTTAGCTCAAAGTGGGTATTCACCATTAAGTACAAGAGTGATGGTGAAATCGAGAGATATAAGGCAAGGCTGGTTGCAAGAGGGTTTACCCAAACTTATGGGGATGACTATAGGGAAACATTTGCTCCAGTAGCTAAGCAACATACAGTGAAAGTGGTTCTCTCTTTAGCAGTTAATTTGGATTGGGAGTTGTGGCAAATGGATGTCAAGAATGCTTTCCTTCAGGGGGAGTTAGAAGAAGAAGTCTACATGTCACCTCCTCCGGGTTTAGAAGACATAGTGGCTCCGGGAAAGGTCTTAAGGCTTCGGAAAGCAATCTATGGGCTTAAACAATCTCCAAGAGCTTGGTATCACAAGCTAAGCTCTACACTACTGGCTAATGGCTTCAAGAGGTCACACTCTGATCACACTCTATTTACTAAGCAAGATATTCATGGCATAGTAGTAGTGTTGGTCTATGTGGATGATTTGATTATTTCAGGGAGTAACAAAGAGGGTATTCAAGCCATTAAGTCCTCTTTGCACTCAGCCTTTGATATTAAAGATTTGGGTGTTTTGAAGTATTTCTTAGGGATCGAAGTGTGTAGATCCAAGGAGGGACTTTTTCTCTCACAAAGGAAATATGCACTTGATCTTCTAAAGCTTACAGGAAAACTTGGAGCTAAACCGGTGGACACACCACTAGAGCAAGGATACAAGGTCAATCGAAAGGGGGAGAAGGATGATACTCCATATCATTGCCTGGAACAGTACCGAAGACTCGTGGGTAAGCTCATATACTTAACATATACTCGGCCTGATCTTTCTTTTGCTGTGAATCAGGTGGCTCAACACATGCAAGTACCTACGGTATACCATTGGAGCCTGGTGGAAAGGATTCTGAGATATATCAAAGGGAGTCCTGGCAAAGGCATTTGGATGGGAAGAAATTCAAGCACGGAAATAGTGGGATACTGTGATGCAGATTACAATGGAGATCGCAACACAAGGCAGTCTACAACCGGCTTTTGCACCTTCATTGGTGGAAATCTTGTGACTTGGAAGACAAAGAAGCAGAAGGTGGTGTCTTGTTCCAGTGCTGAAGCAGAGTATAGGGCGATGAAGAAGCTCACAAACGAGCTAACTTGGCTAAAGGCTCTACTTAAGGACTTCGGGATAGAGCAGAAGACGCCAATCACCTTCCATTGCGACAACCAAGCTGCCATCCATATAGCCACTAATCCAGTGTTTCACGAGAGGACCAAGCACATAGAGACGGATTGCCACAAGACAAGAGAGAAGATCGAAGATGGTACAATTCTCCCTTGTTTTACTAAGAGTTCGGACCAATTGGCCGACATTTTTACCAAGGCAGCAAGTAACCAAGTTTGCCAATTTATCCATGGTAAGCTTGGTCTTGTAGACCTAACACATCCTTGAGAGAGACTCTCCAACTTGTAGGGATAATACTCTTTTTCCCTAAGCTTGGTTTTGTCCCACGTGGTTTTCCAAGCTTAGGTTTTTAATGAGGTTATCCTTGCAAGTGCCAAGTTTATACACAATCAGTATTGTAGTATAAACTTGAGGGGGAGTGTTAATCAAGAAGGTATTTACTAGTAACTAATTAATAGTTACATAGTAAAATACAGTTACTTGAGTAATAAGGAAGTTAGTTTGTATTAGAAAGAAGAGGGAAAAAGAGGATAAAAGACTAAAGGGATAAGGTGGCAGTACACTTTGTCTTATAGCGCTGTACCTTCACCCTTATCCTCTTGTTACCGTTATGAGCTGTAAAGGGGTGAGTCATACACGGTTTGTATAAGGCTGAATGAGGACGCAATAGTGGCTTTGTGTGTAACCCTTTCAGACCTAGAATGTGTTCTATATAAACTGTGTATCCCCCTTCATTGTAGAATTCTTCATCTAATACATTTTCACATTTTCCTATCATGAGAGTCGAATCCTTATCCTACAATCTTCTATAATTTACACTGAAGAATCATACAAAGAATATGGAGTAAATAGGCTTGAAATAGTTATCTGGGACTCATAATACTACATTGATAAGCCTCTATTACTTGTATCTCATTCCCTAGAAGATATCCCAAATGAAGATCCGAAACTGGTCTACTAGCCGAAAATGGGGAAAACGGACTTCTGATGAATCACACAAAGAAAATAGAGTAAATAGGCTTGAAATAGTCATCTGGGACTCATATTACTACAATAAGAAGCCTATATTACTTGTATCTGATTCCCTAGAAGAGATCCCAAATGAAGATCCGAAACTGGTCTACTGGCCGAAAATATGGGAAACGAATTTCTCATTAATCACACAAATAAAATGGAGTAAATTGGCTTGAAATAGTCATCTGGGACTCATATTACTACAATGAGAAGCCTCTATTAATTGTATCTCATTCCCTAGAAGAGATCCAAAATGAAGATCCGAAATTGGTCTACTGGCCGAAAATGGGGAAAACGGACTTCTGATGAATTATCCAAAGAAAATGGGGTAAATAGGCTTGAAATAGTCATCTGGGACTCAAACTACTACAATGAGAAGCCTCTATTACTTGTATCTCATTCCCTAGAAGAGATCCCAAATGAAGATCCGAAGCTGGTCTACTTGCCGAAAATGGGGAAAACGGACTTCTGATGAATCACACAAAGAAAATGGAGTAAATATGATACAATATCAAAAACCAGTAAATCAAGGGTCTTCAATATGTGAATTATTATTAGAATCTGTTCTTCATGATTTATAAAGTCAAAGGATTCTCATTCAAGTCCAAAGCAAGATTGGTGGCAAGAAGACCATTATTTGATTTAGCTATTTTTTTCTCCTTTTGTTTAAATGTAAATAATTTCATTTAAGTGTATTTATTTGTAAAGATCTTTTGTAAGAGCTATAAAAGCTCATTGTTCTAATTGTAAAAATATATAGAAATTTTTGGAAATTAAAAGAGATTTTTCTTTAAAGCTTTGGCTTTGTTTTTGTTTATCTAAGCAAGATGGAATTCTTCACTTAGTAAACATTTGAATCTATGTCTCTTGTGTGCGATGTCTTGAGACTAGGCTTGTGAACACATCACAGGAGCTTCCACACCCTTGAGTGGCGTTCTTCGATCCACCCATCTATCCATCTCATCCACTAATCCAGCCTGAAAGAGAATTGAGTCCAGCAGGATTGATCCCGCAAACCATCCACTTCAATCATCTTTTAAGCAAGTAGAAAGAGACTTCAGTCCAACTGCTTTGTTTCCATCCATTCACCTATCAACTATAAGATCATACCCCCTTGATCTTATATCAAAATAGGCTTGAAATAGTCATCTGGGACTCATAATACTACAATGAGAAGCCTCTATTAATTGTATCCCATTCCCTAGAAGAGATCAAAAATGAAGATCCGAAATTGGTCTACTGGCCGAAAATGGGGAAAACGGACTTCTGATGAATCATCCAAAGAAAATGGGGTAAATAGATTTGAAATAGTCATCTGGGACTCAAAATACTACAATGAGAAGCCTCTGTTACTTGTATCTCATTCCCTAGAAAAGATCCCAAATGAAAATCCAAAACTGGCCTACTGGCTGAAAATAGGAAAAAAACGGACTTCTGCTGAATCACACAAAGAAAATGGAGTAAATTGGATTGAAACAGTCATCTGGGACTCATAATAGTACAATGAGAAGCCTCTATTACTTGTATCTCATTCCCTAGAAGAGATCCCTAATGAAGATCCGAAGCTGGTCTACTTGCCGAAATGGACTTCTGATGAATCACACAAAGAAAATGGAGTAAATAGGCTTGAAATAGTCATCTGGGACTCATAATACTACAATGAGAAGCTTTTATGAATTGTATCTCATTCCCTAGAAGAGATCTCAAATGAAGATCCGAAACTGGTCAACTAGCCGAAAATGGGGAAAACGAATTTCTCATTAATCACACAAAGAAAATGGAGTAAATAGGCTTTAAATAGTCATCTGGGACTCATATTACTACAATAAGAAGCCTATATTACTTTTATCTGATTCCTAGAAGAGATCCCAAATGAAGATCTGAAACTGGTCTACTAGCTGAAAATTTGGAAAACGAACTTCTGATGAATCACACAAAGAAAATAGAGTAAATAGGCTTAAAATAGTCATCTGGGACTCATATTACTACAATAAGAAGCATATATTACTTTTATCTGATTCCCTAGTGAAAATTATAGAAGATTATAAGATAAAGACTCGACTCTCATGTTTAGGAATAAAGGGAAAAATGTATTAGATGATAAAAGTTGATTACATAAGAAGAGAAACACTTGGTATATATAGGACAATCCCTAGGTTAGAAAGGGTTACGCACATAGCCTGAATTGCGTCCTCATTCTACCTTTTAAAACCATGTGTGACTCACTCTCCTTTACAGCTCATAACGGTAACAAAGAGATAAGATAAGGAGGTACAGCCGCTATAGGACAAGTGACTCATCACCGTACGGTCACCTTATCCTTTAGCTTTTCTTATCCTCCTTTCCCTCTTCTTTCTAATACAAACTTCCTTATTACTCAAGTAACTATATTTACTATGTAACTATTAATTAGTTAATAGTAAATACCTTCTTGATTAACACTCCCCCTCAAGTTTATACTACAATACTGATTGTGTATAAACTTGGCACTTGCAAGAATAACCTCATTAAAAACCTAAGCTTGGAAAACCACGTGGGACAAAACCAAGCTTAGGGAAAAAGAGTATTATCCCTACAAGTTGGAGAGTCTCTCTCAAGGATGTGTTAGGTCTACAAGACCAAGCTTACCATGGATAAATTGGCAAACTTGGTTACTTGCTGCCTTGGTAAAGATGTCGGCCAATTGGTCCGAACTCTTAGTAAAACAAGGGAGAATTGTACCGTCTTCGATCTTCTCTCTTGTCTTGTGGCAATCAGTCTCTATGTGCTTGGTCCTCTCGTGGAATACTGGATTAGTGGCTATATGGATGGCAGCTTGGTTGTCGCAATGGAAGGTGATTGGCGTCTTCTGCTCTATCCCGAAGTCCTTAAGTAGAGCCTTCAGCCATGTTAGCTCATTTGTGAGCTTCTTCATCGCCCTATACTCTGCTTCAGCACTCGAACAAGACACCACCTTCTGCTTCTTTGTCTTCCAAGTCACAAGATTTCCACCAATGAAGGTGCAAAAGCCGGTTGTAGACTGCCTTGTGTTGCGATCTCCATTGTAATCTGCATCACAGTATCCCACAATTTCCGTGCTAGAGTTTCTTCCCATCCAAATGCCTTTGCCAGGACTCCCTTTGATATATCTCAGAATCCTTTCCACCAGGCTCCAATGGTATACCGTAGGTACTTGCATGTGTTGAGCCACCTGATTCACAGCAAAAGAAAGATCAGGCCGAGTATATGTTAAGTATATGAGCTTGCCAATGAGTCTTCGGTACTGTTCCGGGCAATGATATGGAGTATCATCCTTCTCCCCCTTTCGATTGACCTTGTATCCTTGCTCTAGTGGTGTGTCCACCGGTTTAGCTCCAAGTTTTCCTGTAAGCTTTAGAAGATCAAGTGCATATTTCCTTTGTGAGAGAAATAGTCCCTCCTTGGATCTACACACTTCAATCCCTAAGAAATACTTCAAAACACCCAAATCTTTAATATCAAAGGCTGAGTGTAAAGAGGACTTAATGGCTTGAATACCCTCTTTGTTACTCCCTGAAATAATCAAATCATCCACATAGACCAACACTACTACTATGCCATGAATATCTTGCTTAGTAAATAGAGTGTGATCAGAATGTGACCTCTTGAAGCCATTAGCCAGTAGTGTAGAGCTTAACTTGTGATACCAAGCTCTTGGAGATTGTTTAAGCCCATAGATTGCTTTCCGAAGCCTTAAGACCTTTCCCGGAGCCACTATGTCTTCTAAACCCGGAGGAGGTGACATGTAGACTTCTTCTTCTAACTCCCCCTGAAGGAAAGCATTCTTGACATCCATTTGCCACAACTCCCAATCCAAATTAACTGCTAAAGAGAGAACCACTTTCACTGTGTGTTGCTTAGCTACTGGAGCAAATGTTTCCCTATAGTCATCCCCATAAGTTTGTGTAAACCCTCTTGCAACCAGTCTTGCCTTATATCTCTCGATTTCACCATCACTCTTGTACTTAATGGTGAATACCCACTTTGAGCTAACACACTTCTTTCCTTTTGGTAGTTCTTCTTCAACCCACGTTTGATTCCTGACCATAGCTTGAACCTCATCATCAACAGCATTAGTCCATTCCTTTCTTTCCTTGGCTTCCTCATAGCTTTGTGGAATAAGTTCTACATCCAGCTTGCTGATAAAGGCTTGATGTTCTTCCGGAAGAAGGTCAATCGAACAGGTAGCTTGAATTGGATGAGCGACAGCTTGGCAGTTGTAGTAAACTCTCGTATTCTTCCAGTTTGAAGGTGATTTCTTCTCTCTTGTACTCTTCCTTGGATTCTCCCGAGTGTAGACTGGATCTGATGTAGCTTGTGGAGCTTCATAGGCATTGTCATCGCTTGAAGATTCAATAATCTCTCCTTCACTAGACTGTCCCGCCTCTGCCACTTCTTCACTAGACTTCTCTCCTCTATCACTTTCTTGTTGATCATCTAACGGATCCTGAAATGCATCGTTCTCATCCTCTCTAACTTCATTCACATCCTCATTTGGAGATGGTGGAGCTTCCTTCTCTGCCTGAGGAGAGCTTGCATTCCCTAAGTGTTCCAGAATTCGTCGGAGGCTTGAAGCTCTATCAGCGGTTGAGTTAGGTAGGTCTTTCACACTCTCCCAACTCTTTTCCCCAAAGTAGGCCTTGTCTTCCATAAACTTGACATCCCTTGACACATAATACCGGTTGGTGACTGGATCAAAGCACTTGTAACCTCTCTGAGTTGTTGAGTATCCAATGAATACGCACTTGTTACTCTTAGGCTCCAGCTTGTTCCTTAAGTCACCTGGAACAAACACAAAACACAGACTACCAAACACCCTTAAATGATCAATACTAGGATTTGAGTTATTTAGGATTTGGAAAGGCGATTTATCATCAAGGATACGAGTTGGTGTTCGGTTGATGAGATAGCAAGCTGTCATTACTGCATCGCCCCAAAACCGCTTAGGCATGTGTTTTTGAAATAGCATAGCTCTTGCCACCTCCATTAGATGCCTATTCTTTCTCTCAGCAACACCGTTTTGTTGGGGGTTATATGGGCAGCTGGTTTGATGAAGAATTCCACATTTCTCTAAGTGTTCTTTGAGCTTGTTGCTTGTATATTCACCTCCATTATCTGTTCTTAGAATCTTAATCTTTGCATCAAAGTAGTTAGTCACATAGTTTTGAAAGTTTATAAATGCATCATAAACTCTATCCTTAGATGGCATCAAGGTTACCCAAGTATACTTAGATTTCTCATCTATAAATGTGACAAAATACTTATGGTTATCTCTAGATGCACAAGGTGAAGACCAAACATCAGAATGCACAAGATCAAAAACATTTTTCATAAATCGCACTAGACTTAGGAAAAACAGCTTTGCAATGTTTTCCTAATATGCATGCTTCACAATTTGCACAATCATAAGAAAAACCAGGCATTAATAAACTTAAAGCTCTAGAATGAGGGTGACCAAGTCTTTCATGCCACAATACAACAGATGTCTTAACAGAGTTTGCAAAGATAGAAGAAACTTTATTCTTAGAAACAGAATTTAAAGAGATGTCTTGGAACACATATAAGTCATCCTTGGTGCTTCCTTGCCCAAACACTTTTCCACTCTCAATATCCTGCAACTTAACATCATTAGGACTGAAAATAGCTAAACAGTTTAAGTCCTTAGTAGTTTTCTTTACAGAAAGGAGATTAGAGGTGAACTTAGGCATATAAAAGGCACTTAGCTTCTTGTTGAACACATTAATATAACCTATACCTTCTATTGGCACATTATGGCCATTTGCAACCTTAACATTCCCTAAAGCCGGTTTAATGTTCTCTAACAACTTAGGATTACTAATCATATGGTGAGAAGCTCCTGAGTCTAATACTAATGAGTTTAAATCACTAGAATTAGAAGATAAGAGAGATATACCGCCTGGATGTAACTTAGATGCAATGGATTGAAGGAGGCTCTCTAGATCAGCTTTGTTCATCACAATGGTCTCCTGAGAGGTAGAAGCTGAGCTCTTGTCTTGTATAGCTTGTAACGCCTTCTCATGATGACCGAACTGCACTATAGCTCTTTCAGCATTCTCGGAGCCTTCACTTGCTTCTGCCACATTCGCCTTCATCTTGTCTTTCTTGAACTTGTCTGGCTTCAAATGAGGGTGTAGGATCCAGCATTTGTCTTTGAGATGACCCTTTTTCTCACAATGCTCACAAACCCATGTCTTCTTGTCTCCATGTTTCGCCACTCCCACCTTGTTAGCCGTGGGTAGACTTGCATTCTTGTTGCCAAACAGCTCCTGATTGCCATACTCCTTTTGTATCTTAGCACAAACTTGCTCTAGGGTAGGGATCTTGTCTTCTCTCAAGATGTGTTGGATTACATCAGTATAGCCTTGATTCAGAGACAGTAGCAACCCAAACACACGATCTTGCTCTCTTCTTTCCTTGAGTGTCTTAGCATCGGTGGTAAAGGGTCTCAACATATCTAACTCAGCAACCAACGATCTATACCTTCCGAAATGGGTGTTGAAGTCACTCTCTTCTTGGCTCAGATTACCGAGAGCTTTCTTGATACCATAGACCCGAGTCAAGTTAGACTCATTGCCGAAGACACTTGTAAGAGTATCCCACAGCTCCTTAGCAGTCTCACAGTACGAATAGCCCTCTAGGATTGACGCCTCTAGTGAGCAGTGTAGAGCAGTCAGCACATTCAGATCATATTGCTTCCAAGTATCCTCATCCAGACCTCTATCAGTTGCCTTTAGCTCTTCATAGGTGAACTCAATGTGTTTTGTGAGCTTCCTTCCTCCCAACACATTCAGAGTTGTTCGCTTCCACAACAGAAAGTTGTTCCCATTCAGAGTTACCCGCAAATCTCAAGTCTTTGAAGGTGTCATTCATCTTGCCATCATACACCGTAACAGGCATAGGAGCTTGTTGAAGAGCAGCCATCACCAAAGCTTAAGTATTTCGCCGATTGAACACCAAAAAAACTAACACTTTCCAAGACCAAAGTTTCAACTTTTGAACCTTCCTCACTCAAACCACAAGCCAAACCGCAACACTAATCTATCCACAACCTTTGCCTTAAACTGATTCCTCTAGACTAACCTTTCAACCAGAGAGAGATAAAGCTCAAACCTTTACTTTTTTCAGATCTGACTTGCTTCACCTTCTTAGCTCGGTTTGATGCTTCAGCTTAACCCACAAGAACCAGCTTCAACCCAGGATAGCTTTTGCCACGGATTAACTCACAAGAACTTCTCTCAAACAAAAGAATCGAACAAGAAAACCAAGATTTAAGACTCAAGAATCACAAAACCGCTCTGATACCATGAAAATTATAGAAGATTATAAGATAAAGACTCGACTCTCATGTTTAGGAATAAAGGGAAAAATGTATTAGATGATAAAAGTTGATTACATAAGAAGAGAAACACTTGGTATATATAGGACAATCCCTAGGTTAGAAAGGGTTACGCACATAGCCTGAATTGCGTCCTCATTCTACCTTTTAAAACCATGTGTGACTCACTCTCCTTTACAGCTCATAACGGTAACAAAGAGATAAGATAAGGAGGTACAGCCGCTATAGGACAAGTGACTCATCACCGTATGGTCACCTTATCCTTTAGCTTTTCTTATCCTCCTTTCCCTCTTCTTTCTAATACAAACTTCCTTATTACTCAAGTAACTATATTTACTATGTAACTATTAATTAGTTAATAGTAAATACCTTCTTGATTAACACCTAGAAGAGATCCCAAATGAAGATCTGAAACTGGTCTACTGGCCGAAAATGGGGAAAACGGACTTCTGATGAATCACACAAAGAAAATGGAGTAAATAGGCTTGAAATAGTCATCTGGGACTCATAATAGTATAATGATAAGCCTGTATTACTTGTATCTCATTCCCTAGAAGAGATCTCAAATGACGATCCGAAACTGGTCAACTAGCCGAAAATGGGGAAAACGGATTTCTCATGAATCATACAAAGAAAATGGATTAAAAAGGCTTGAAATAGTCATCTGGGACTCATAATACTACAATGAGTAGCCTCTATTACTTGTATCTCATTCCTTAGAAAAGATCCAAAATGAAGATCCGAAATTGGTCTACTGGCCAAAAAATAGGGAAAACGGACTTCTGATGAATCATACAAATAAAATGGAGCAAATAGGCTTGAAATAGTCATCTGGGACTCATTAATACAATGAGAAGCCTATATTGCTTGTATCTCATTCCCTAGAAGAGATCCCAAATGAAGATCCGAAACTGGTCTAGAGGCCGAAAATAGGGAAAACGGATTTCTCATGAATCACACAAAGAAAATGAAGTAAATAGGCTTGAAATAGTCATCTGGGACTCATAATACTACATTTATAAGTCTCTATTACTTATATCTCATTCCCTAGAAGAGATCCCAAATGAAGATCCGAAACTGGTATACTAGCCGAAAATAGGGAAAACGGACTTCTGATGAATCACACAAAGAAAATAGAGTTAATAGGATTGAAATAGTCATCTGGGACTTATATTACTACAATGAGAAGCCTATATTACTTTTATCTGATTCCCTAGAAGTGATCCCAAATGAAGATCTGAAACTGGTCTACTGGCCGAAAATGGGCAAAACGGACTTCTGATGAATCACACAAAGAAAATGGAGTAAATAGGCTTGAAATAGTCATCTGGGACTCATAACAGTATAATGAGAAGCCTGTATTACTTGTATCTCATTCCCTAGAAGAGATCTAAAATGAAGATCTGAAACTGGTCAACTAGCTGAAAATGGGGAAAACGGATTTCTCATGAATCATACAAAGAAAATGGAGTAAATAGGCTTGAAATAGTCATCTGGGACTCATAATACTACAATGAGAAGCCTCTATTACTTGTATCTCATTCCCTAGAATAGATCTCAAATGAAGATCCGAAACTAATCAACTAGCCGAAAATGGGGAAAACGGATTTCTCATGAATCATACAAAGAAAATGCAGTAAATAGGCTTTAAATAGTCATCTGAGACTCATAATACTACAATGAGAAGCCTCTGTTACTTGTATCTCATTACCTAGTAGAGATCCCAAATGAAGATCCAAAACTGGCCTACTAGCTGAAAATAGGAAAAACGGTCTTCTGATGAATCACACAAAGAAAATGGAGTAAATTGGATTGAAACAGTCATCTGGGACTCATAATAGTACAATGAGAAGCCTCTATTACATGTATCTCATTCTGAAGAAGAGATCCCAAATGAAGATCCGAAACTGGTCTACTGGCCGAAAATGGGGAAAACGGACTTCTGAAGAATCATACAAAGAATATGGAGTAAATAGGCTTGAAATAGTTATCTGGGACTCATAATACTACATTGATAAGCCTCTATTACTTGTATCTCATTCCCTAGAAGATATCCCAAATGAAGATCCGAAACTGGTCTACTAGCCAAAAATGGGGAAAACGGACTTCTGATGAATCACACAAAGAAAATAGAGTAAATAGGCTTGAAATAGTCATCTGGGACTCATATTACTACAATAAGAAGCCTATATTACTTGTATCTGATTCCCTAGAAGAGATCCCAAATGAAGATCCGAAACTGGTCTACTGGCCGAAAATATGGGAAACGAATTTCTCATTAATCACACAAATAAAATGGAGTAAATTGGCTTGAAATAGTCATCTGGGACTCATATTACTACAATGAGAAGCCTCTATTAATTGTATCTCATTCCCTAGAAGAGATCCAAAATGAAGATCCGAAATTGGTCTACTGGCCGAAAATGGGGAAAACGGACTTCTGATGAATTATCCAAAGAAAATGGGGTAAATAGGCTTGAAATAGTCATCTGGGACTCAAACTACTACAATGAGAAGCCTCTATTACTTGTATCTCATTCCCTAGAAGAGATCCCAAATGAAGATCCGAAGCTGGTCTACCGAAAATGGGGAAAACGGACTTCTGATGAATCACACAAAGAAAATGGAGTAAATATGATACAATATCAAAAACCAGTAAATCAAGGGTCTTCAATATGTGAATTATTATTAGAATCTGTTCTTCATGATTTATAAAGTCAAAGGATTCTCATTCAAGTCCAAAGCAAGATTGGTGGCAAGAAGACCATTATTTGATTTAGCTTATTTTTTCTCCTTTTGTTTAAATGTAAATAATTTCATTTAAGTGTATTTATTTGTAAAGATCTTTTGTAAGAGCTATAAAAGCTCATTGTTCTCATTGTAAAAATATATAGAAATTTTTGGAAATTAAAAGAGATTTTTCTTTAAAGCTTTGGCTTTGTTTTTGTTTATCTAAGCAAGATGGAATTCTTCACTTAGTAAACATTTGAATCTATGTCTCTTGTGTGCGATGTCTTGAGACTAGGCTTGTGAACACATCACAGGAGCTTCCACACCCTTGAGTGGCGTTCTTCGATCCACCCATCTATCCATCTCATCCACTAATCCAGCCTGAAAGAGAATTGAGTCCAGCAGGATTGATCCCGCAACCATCCACTTCAATCATCTTTTAAGCAAGTAGAAAGAGACTTCAGTCCAACTGCTTTGTTTCCATCCATTCACCTATCAACTATAAGATCATACCCCCTTGATCTTATATCAAAATAGGCTTGAAATAGTCATCTGGGACTCATAATACTACAATGAGAAGCCTCTATTAATTGTATCTCATTCCCTAGAAGAGATCAAAAATGAAGATCCGAAATTGGTCTACTGGCCGAAAATGGGGAAAACGGACTTCTGATGAATCATCCAAAGAAAATGGGGTAAATAGATTTGAAATAGTCATCTGGGACTCAAAATACTACAATGAGAAGCCTCTGTTACTTGTATCTCATTCCCTAGAAAAGATCCCAAATGAAAATCCAAAACTGGCCTACTGGCTGAAAATAGGAAAAACGGACTTCTGCTGAATCACACAAAGAAAATGGAGTAAATTGGATTGAAACAGTCATCTGGGACTCATAATAGTACAATGAGAAGCCTCTATTACTTGTATCTCATTCCCTAGAAGAGATCCCTAATGAAGATCCGAAGCTGGTCTACTTGCCGAAACGGACTTCTGATGAATCACACAAAGAAAATGGAGTAAATAGGCTTGAAATAGTCATCTGGGACTCATAATACTACAATGAGAAGCTTTTATGAATTGTATCTCATTCCCTAGAAGAGATCTCAAATGAAGATCCGAAACTGGTCAACTAGCCGAAAATGGGGAAAACGAATTTCTCATTAATCACACAAAGAAAATGGAGTAAATAGGCTTTAAATAGTCATCTGGGACTCATATTACTACAATAAGAAGCCTATATTACTTTTATCTGATTCCTAGAAGAGATCCCAAATGAAGATCTGAAACTGGTCTACTAGCCGAAAATTTGGAAAACGAACTTCTGATGAATCACACAAAGAAAATAGAGTAAATAGGCTTAAAATAGTCATCTGGGACTCATATTACTACAATAAGAAGCATATATTACTTTTATCTGATTCCCTAGAAGAGATCCCAAATGAAGATCTGAAACTGGTCTACTGGCCGAAAATGGGGAAAACGGACTTCTGATGAATCACACAAAGAAAATGGAGTAAATAGGCTTGAAATAGTCATCTGGGACTCATAATAGTATAATGATAAGCCTGTATTACTTGTATCTCATTCCCTAGAAGAGATCTCAAATGACGATCCGAAACTGGTCAACTAGCCGAAAATGGGGAAAACGGATTTCTCATGAATCATACAAAGAAAATGGATTAAAAAGGCTTGAAATAGTCATCTGGGACTCATAATACTACAATGAGTAGCCTCTATTACTTGTATCTCATTCCTTAGAAAAGATCCAAAATGAAGATCCGAAATTGGTCTACTGGCCAAAAAATAGGGAAAACGGACTTCTGATGAATCATACAAATAAAATGGAGCAAATAGGCTTGAAATAGTCATCTGGGACTCATTAATACAATGAGAAGCCTATATTGCTTGTATCTCATTCCCTAGAAGAGATCCCAAATGAAGATCCGAAACTGGTCTAGAGGCCGAAAATAGGGAAAACGGATTTCTCATGAATCACACAAAGAAAATGAAGTAAATAGGCTTGAAATAGTCATCTGGGACTCATAATACTACATTTATAAGTCTCTATTACTTATATCTCATTCCCTAGAAGAGATCCCAAATGAAGATCCGAAACTGGTATACTAGCCGAAAATAGGGAAAACGGACTTCTGATGAATCACACAAAGAAAATAGAGTTAATAAGATTGAAATAGTCATCTGGGACTCATATTACTACAATGAGAAGCCTATATTACTTTTATCTGATTCCCTAGAAGTGATCCCAAATGAAGATCTGAAACTGGTCTACTGGCCGAAAATGGGCAAAACGGACTTCTGATGAATCACACAAAGAAAATGGAGTAAATAGGCTTGAAATAGTCATCTGGGACTCATAACAGTATAATGAGAAGCCTGTATTACTTGTATCTCATTCCCTAGAAGAGATCTCAAATGAAGATCCGAAACTGGTCAACTAGCTGAAAATGGGGGGAAAACGGATTTCTCATGAATCATACAAAGAAAATGGAGTAAATAGGCTTGAAATAGTCATCTGGGACTCATAATACTACAATGAGAAGCCTCTATTACTTGTATCTCATTCCCTAGAATAGATCTCAAATGAAGATCCGAAACTAATCAACTAGCCGAAAATGGGGAAAACGGATTTCTCATGAATCATACAAAGAAAATGCAGTAAATAGGCTTTAAATAGTCATCTGAGACTCATAATACTACAATGAGAAGCCTCTGTTACTTGTATCTCATTACCTAGTAGAGATCCCAAATGAAGATCCAAAACTGGCCTACTAGCTGAAAATAGGAAAAACGGTCTTCTGATGAATCACACAAAGAAAATGGAGTAAATTGGATTGAAACAGTCATCTGGGACTCATAATAGTACAATGAGAAGCCTCTATTACATGTATCTCATTCTGAAGAAGAGATCCCAAATGAAGATCCGAAACTGGTCTACTGGCCGAAAATGGGGAAAACGGACTTCTGAAGAATCATACAAAGAATATGGAGTAAATAGGCTTGAAATAGTTATCTGGGACTCATAATACTACATTGATAAGCCTCTATTACTTGTATCTCATTCCCTAGAAGATATCCCAAATGAAGATCCGAAACTGGTCTACTAGCCGAAAATGGGGAAAACGGACTTCTGATGAATCACACAAAGAAAATAGAGTAAATAGGCTTGAAATAGTCATCTGGGACTCATATTACTACAATAAGAAGCCTATATTACTTGTATCTGATTCCCTAGAAGAGATCCCAAATGAAGATCCGAAACTGGTCTACTGGCCGAAAATATGGGAAACGAATTTCTCATTAATCACACAAATAAAATGGAGTAAATTGGCTTGAAATAGTCATCTGGGACTCATATTACTACAATGAGAAGCCTCTATTAATTGTATCTCAATCCCTAGAAGAGATCCAAAATGAAGATCCGAAATTGGTCTACTGGCCGAAAATGGGGAAAACGGACTTCTGATGAATTATCCAAAGAAAATGGGGTAAATAGGCTTGAAATAGTCATCTGGGACTCAAACTACTACAATGAGAAGCCTCTATTACTTGTATCTCATTCCCTAGAAGAGATCCCAAATGAAGATCCGAAGCTGGTCTACCGAAAATGGGGAAAACGGACTTCTGATGAATCACACAAAGAAAATGGAGTAAATATGATACAATATCAAAAACCAGTAAATCAAGGGTCTTCAATATGTGAATTATTATTAGAATCTGTTCTTCATGATTTATAAAGTCAAAGGATTCTCATTCAAGTCCAAAGCAAGATTGGTGGCAAGAAGACCATTATTTGATTTAGCTTATTTTTCTCCTTTTGTTTAAATGTAAATAATTTCATTTAAGTGTATTTATTTGTAAAGATCTTTTGTAAGAGCTATAAAAGCTCATTGTTCTCATTGTAAAAATATATAGAAATTTTTGGAAATTAAAAGAGATTTTTCTTTAAAGCTTTGGCTTTTGTTTTTGTTTATCTAAGCAAGATGGAATTCTTCACTTAGTAAACATTTGAATCTATGTCTCTTGTGTGCGATGTCTTGAGACTAGGCTTGTGAACACATCACAGGAGCTTCCACACCCTTGAGTGGCGTTCTTCGATCCACCCATCTATCCATCTCATCCACTAATCCAGCCTGAAAGAGAATTGAGTCCAGCAGGATTGATCCCGCAACCATCCACTTCAATCATCTTTTAAGCAAGTAGAAAGAGACTTCAGTCCAACTGCTTTGTTTCCATCCATTCACCTATCAACTATAAGATCATACCCCCTTGATCTTATATCAAAATAGGCTTGAAATAGTCATCTGGGACTCCTAATACTACAATGAGAAGCCTCTATGAATTGTATCTCATTCCCTAGAAGAGATCAAAAATGAAGATCCGAAATTGGTCTACTGGCCGAAAATGGGGAAAACGGACTTCTGATGAATCATCCAAAGAAAATGGGGTAAAAATAGATTTGAAATAGTCATCTGGGACTCAAAATACTACAATGAGAAGCCTCTGTTACTTGTATCTCATTCCCTAGAAAAGATCCCAAATGAAAATCCAAAACTGGCCTACTGGCTGAAAATAGGAAAAACGGACTTCTGCTGAATCACACAAAGAAAATGGAGTAAATTGGATTGAAACAGTCATCTGGGACTCATAATAGTACAATGAGAAGCCTCTATTACTTGTATCTCATTCCCTAGAAGAGATCCCTAATGAAGATCCGAAGCTGGTCTACTTGCCGAAACGGACTTCTGATGAATCACACAAAGAAAATGGAGTAAATAGGCTTGAAATAGTCATCTGGGACTCATAATACTACAATGAGAAGCTTTTATGAATTGTATCTCATTCCCTAGAAGAGATCTCAAATGAAGATCCGAAACTGGTCAACTAGCCGAAAATGGGGAAAACGAATTTCTCATTAATCACACAAAGAAAATGGAGTAAATAGGCTTTAAATAGTCATCTGGGACTCATATTACTACAATAAGAAGCCTATATTACTTTTATCTGATTCCTAGAAGAGATCCCAAATGAAGATCTGAAACTGGTCTACTAGCCGAAAATTTGGAAAACGAACTTCTGATGAATCACACAAAGAAAATAGAGTAAATAGGCTTAAAATAGTCATCTGGGACTCATATTACTACAATAAGAAGCATATATTACTTTTATCTGATTCCCTAGAAGAGATCCCAAATGAAGATCTGAAACTGGTCTACTGGCCGAAAATGGGGAAAACGGACTTCTGATGAATCACACAAAGAAAATGGAGTAAATAGGCTTGAAATAGTCATCTGGGACTCATAATAGTATAATGATAAGCCTGTATTACTTGTATCTCATTCCCTAGAAGAGATCTCAAATGACGATCCGAAACTGGTCAACTAGCCGAAAATGGGGAAAACGGATTTCTCATGAATCATACAAAGAAAATGGATTAAAAAGGCTTGAAATAGTCATCTGGGACTCATAATACTACAATGAGTAGCCTCTATTACTTGTATCTCATTCCTTAGAAAAGATCCAAAATGAAGATCCGAAATTGGTCTACTGGCCAAAAAATAGGGAAAACGGACTTCTGATGAATCATACAAATAAAATGGAGCAAATAGGCTTGAAATAGTCATCTGGGACTCATTAATACAATGAGAAGCCTATATTGCTTGTATCTCATTCCCTAGAAGAGATCCCAAATGAAGATCCGAAACTGGTCTAGAGGCCGAAAATAGGGAAAACGGATTTCTCATGAATCACACAAAGAAAATGAAGTAAATAGGCTTGAAATAGTCATCTGGGACTCATAATACTACATTTATAAGTCT
This sequence comes from Thlaspi arvense, assembly GCA_911865555.2. Classification (NCBI taxonomy): domain Eukaryota; kingdom Viridiplantae; phylum Streptophyta; class Magnoliopsida; order Brassicales; family Brassicaceae; genus Thlaspi; species Thlaspi arvense. Next base: position 24,159,258 of record OU466860.2, read on the forward strand.
CTATTACTTATATCTCATTCCCTAGAAGAGATCCCAAATGAAGATCCGAAACAGGTATACTAGCCAAAAATAGGGAAAACGGACTTCTGATGAATCACACAAAGAAAATAGAGTTAATAGGATTGAAATAGTCATCTGGGACTCATATTACTACAATGAGAAGCCTATATTACTTTTATCTGATTCCCTAGAAGTGATCCCAAATGAAGATCTGAAACTGGTCTACTGGCCGAAAATGGGCAAAACGGACTTCTGATGAATCACACAAAGAAAATGGAGTAAATAGGCTTGAAATAGTCATCTGGGACTCATAACAGTATAATGAGAAGCCTGTATTACTTGTATCTCATTCCCTAGAAGAGATCTCAAATGAAGATCCGAAACTGGTCAACTAGCTGAAAATGGGGAAAACGGATTTCTCATGAATCATACAAAGAAAATGGAGTAAATAGGCTTGAAATAGTCATCTGGGACTCATAATACTACAATGAGAAGCCTCTATTACTTGTATCTCATTCCCTAGAATAGATCTCAAATGAAGATCCGAAACTAATCAACTAGCCGAAAATGGGGAAAACGGATTTCTCATGAATCATACAAAGAAGGAAAATGCAGTAAATAGGCTTTAAATAGTCATCTGAGACTCATAATACTACAATTAGAAGCCTCTGTTACTTGTATCTCATTACCTAGAAGAGATCCCAAATGAAGATCCAAAACTGGCCTACTAGCTGAAAATAGGAAAAACGGTCTTCTGATGAATCACACAAAGAAAATGGAGAAAATTGGATTGAAACAGTCATCTGGGACTCATAATAGTACAATGAGAAGCCTCTATTACATGTATCTCATTCTGAAGAAGAGATCCCAAATGAAGATCCGAAACTGGTCTACTGGCCGAAAATGGGGAAAACGGACTTCTGAAGAATCATTCAAAGAATATGGAGTAAATAGGCTTGAAATAGTTATCTGGGACTCATAATACTACATTGATAAGCCTCTATTACTTGTATCTCATTCCCTAGAAGATATCCCAAATGAAGATCCGAAACTGGTCTACTAGCCGAAAATGGGGAAAACGGATTTCTGATGAATCACACAAAGAAAATAGAGTAAATATGCTTGAAATAGTCATCTGGGACTCATATTACTACAATAAGAAGCCTATATTACTTGTATCTGATTCCCTAGAAGTGATCCCAAATGAAGATCCGAAACTGGTCTACTGGCCGAAAATATGGGAAACGAATTTCTCATTAATCACACAAATAAAATGGAGTAAATTGGCTTGAAATAGTCATCTGGGACTCATATTACTACAATAAGAAGCATATATTACTTTTATCTGATTCCCTAGAAGAGATCCCAAATGAAGATCTGAAACTGGTCTACTGGCCGAAAATGGGGAAAACGGACTTCTGATGAATCACACAAAGAAAATGGAGTAAATAGGCTTGAAATAGTCATCTGGGACTCATAATAGTATAATGATAAGCCTGTATTACTTGTATCTCATTCCCTAGAAGAGATCTCAAATGACGATCCGAAACTGGTCAACTAGCCGAAAATGGGGGGAAAACGGATTTCTCATGAATCATACAAAGAAAATGGATTAAAAAGGCTTGAAATAGTCATCTGGGACTCATAATACTACAATGAGTAGCCTCTATTACTTGTATCTCATTCCTTAGAAAAGATCCAAAATGAAGATCCGAAATTGGTCTACTGGCCAAAAAATAGGGAAAACGGACTTCTGATGAATCATACAAATAAAATGGAGCAAATAGGCTTGAAATAGTCATCTGGGACTCATTAATACAATGAGAAGCCTATATTGCTTGTATCTCATTCCCTAGAAGAGATCCCAAATGAAGATCCGAAACTGGTCTAGAGGCCGAAAATAGGGAAAACGGATTTCTCATGAATCACACAAAGAAAATGAAGTAAATAGGCTTGAAATAATCATGTGGGACTCATAATACTACATTTATATGCCTCTGTTACTTGTATCTCATTCCCTAGAAGAGATCCCAAATGAAGATCTGAAACTGGTCTACTAGCCGAAAATTTGGAAAACGGACTTCTGATGAATCACACAAAGAAAATGGAGTAAATAGGCTTGAAATAGTCATCTGGGACTCATATTACTACAATGAGAAGCCTATATTACTTTTATCTGATTCCCTAGAAGAGATCCCTGTTGGAATTGTTTGCGGAAGTTTAGAGTAAAGAAGAGAAATGAGTGAAAACATGAAGAACAAGAGAAAGAGTTAAGGATGATTATTATTCCTTAAGTTAACCATTACAAACAACATCAAATGTGTATTTATAGACCATACAAATCATTCCTAACGGCTAAGGGTGATAACGACACAAACAATAAACAAAGAGGATGTGGTCCTCATAGTGAAAGCGACCCTTCATAACGCTCACAAGCTTAACCAAAACATGTGACCTTATCTCCTTTGATTCCTTAAGCTTGTGACCGTTGCTCCAGATGACTAAGGTCAATAATATGACCGTTTCTTCCTTCCTTGATCATCACTCTTGCTTCCTTTGTGTGATCCTCTTCCTTAAGCCTCACGGTTGTGACTTGTACGGACACTTCTCTAACTTGGTTATTTTGACACTACCCCTCAAGCTTTAGCCATAGTGAATGCTAAAGCTTGGAACCATGACTAACCACCTCATTAAAAACCTCAATGTAGAAAACCACGTGGGACAAAACTCCACTGAGGGAAAAAGAGTGTGATTGCCATGGTTAGGATAGATCAAGCCGAGATGTCAACGAGTCCCATCTTAGAGTGAATGAACTCGCTTGTCTTCTGATTGACCGCCTTAGTGAAGATGTCAGCTAACTGATCTGAACTCCTTGTATAGCACGGTAGAATGACTCCAAGTTGTACTTGCTCCCTGACTTTATGACAATCCACCTCTATATGCTTGGTCCTTTCATGGAAGACCGAGTTGGATGCAATGTGCATAGCCGCTTGATTATCACAATGCATTGTGATAGGTGTGCTTGTCTCACATCCGAGGTCTTTGAGGAGGTTTCTTAGCCACATCAGCTCGGTTGTTAGTCTCCTCATGGCCCGGTATTCAGCTTCAGCACTAGAGCATGCCACCACGTTTTGCTTCTTGCTCTTCCAAGTGACTAGATTCCCTCCAATGAATGTGCAATAGCCAGTAGTGGATCTTCTGTCTACACGGTCTCCTGCCCAATCTGCATCACAGTATCCTACTAGCTCTGAGCTTCCATTGCACCCCATCCAAATGCCATGACCAATCGTTCCTTGAACATAGCTGAGAATGCGCTTGACCATGCTCCAATGATACATCTTTGGAGCTTTCATGTATTGGCTAACCTGATTCACAGCAAAGCACAAGTCAGGTCTGGTTATTGTAAGATAGATTAGCTTACCAACCATCCTGCGATATTGTGTGACATCTTCAAAGGGTTCATCCTCTAGCTCCCCCTTTCGGTCCACTTTGTAGCTATCTTCAAGAGGGGTTTTAGCTACTTTATCTCCAAGGTTTCCTGTTTCACTCAACATATCAAGCATATATTTTCTTTGTGAGAGAAACAAGCCTTCTTTAGATCTACACACTTCGATACCTAAGAAGTATTTTAGTTCACCTAGATCTTTAATATCAAAAAACAGTTTTTAAATAGTCTTTAGTAGCTTGAATGTTTACCTTGTCATTCCCAGAGATGATTATATCATCTACATAGATGAGAATGACTACTATACCTTCTCGGCTGGTGAGAGTGAATAAGGTGTGATCCGCTTCTGATCTGTTGAATCCCCTATCGAATAGAACTCTACTCAACCGGTGGTACCAAGCTCTTGGCGATTGCTTGAGACCATAAATCGCCTTTCTCAGCCTTAGTACTTTGCCATGGGCAACCTCTTTGTCTACACCAGGTGGTGGTGTCATGTAGACTTCCTCCTCAAGCTCTCCTTGTAGAAATGCATTCTTCACATCCATTTGCCAAAGATCCCATTCCAGATTCACGGCAAGTGAGATGACAACTCTAACTGTGTGGAGCTTCGCCACTGGTGCAAAGGTGTCTCCATAGTCTTCTCCATAGGTTTGAGTGAATCCTCTTGCTACTAGCCGAGCCTTATACCTTTCTATTTCCCCGTTGCTTTTGTATTTGATAGTGAAGACCCATCTTGAGCTCACGGTTTTCTTCCCTTTAGGCAATGTAGCCTCATCCCAAGTGTGATTCTTCTCCATAGCACCCCTTTCCTCACTGATTGCATTCCGCCATACCTCATACTCTACTGCTTCTTCGTAAGATCTAGGTACCTGACCTTGCTCCAATGCTACTAGGAAGGCTTGGTGCTCCTTTGGAAACTGAGCGAAAGAGCAAGTTACTTGAGTAGGATGAGCTACTGCATTGCCGTTGTAGTACACTCTGGTGTTAACCCAATTTGATGGATCCTGCCTTTCCCTAGTGCTTCTCCTTAGGGCTGCTGGAGCAGGAGCTGGAGCCGGAGCTTGTTCTGCTTGTTGTTGTAGGCGCTCTAAGCGTTGACTCCTTCTTAGCGGTACAACGTGAGGAGAGGAGCTAGGGTGTTCCGGAGACCGAACCGGTGTGGGGCTTTCCAAGTTTGCTTCTGCTTGATCATGAGCATTATCTTGGGTCTCCAAGTTTGCTTGTTCCTCATTTCCCCCCTCAGGATCAACAGCAGGAGCACTAGTAGGTGTTGTTACCCCAAGGTGGTCTAGGATGAGCCGTAAGCTAGCTGCCCTATCAGAGGTAGAGGTAGATAGCCCTTGTAGGTCCTCCCACGGTTGTTTGGCATAGAAGCTTTCTGACTCTAAGAATTTGACATCACGAGAGACTATGACCCGGCGTGTATCATGGTTGTAGCATTTGTACCCCTTTTGGGTAGTAGAGTAGCCAATGAACATACACCTCATGCTTTTAGCTTCCAGCTTTGTTCTATGATCCCCTGGAATAAAGGCAAAACACACACAACCAAACACTCGTAAGTGATCAAGAGAGGGTTTAGTTGAGTTGAGTACCTCATAGGGTGAGGAGTCACGGAGAACTTTGGTAGGAATTCGGTTGATCAAGTAGCAAGCTGTAAGGACAGCATCGCCCCAAAACCGCTTTGGTACATTATGTTGAAACATCATGGATCTCGCCACCTCCATTAGATGTCTGTTTTTCCTCTCAGCTACACCATTCTGTTGAGGCGTGTAGGGGCAGCTAGTTTGATGAATGATTCCATGTGAAGTGAGATGTTCTCTGAAAACATTGCTTGTGTATTCGCCTCCATTATCTGATCTAAAGATCTTAATCTTGGCATTAAAATGGTTAGTGATATGATTTTGAAAATTTTTAAATGCCTCAAAGACTCTATCCTTGGATGGAAGGAGAGTTACCCAAGTATACTTAGATTTTTCATCTATAAAGGTGACAAAATATTTGTTTTGATCTCTAGATTCACATGGTGATGACCAAACATCTGAATGCACTAAATCAAAACATTTTTCATAGATAGTAGATGACTTGGGGAACACAGTCCTACAATGTTTTCCTAAGATACAAGCCTCACATTCATCATTTTTAAAACTAACTTTAGGTAATAAAAGACTCAATGCACGAGCATGAGGATGACCTAACCTAGCATGCCAAATTGCATTATTAGCAGAAGCTACAACATTATTAGAAGATAAAAACTTAGTGTCTTCAAGAACATAGAGATCATCCTTAGTAGTCCCTTTTCCAAGCATTCTGTTGGTTTTAATATCCTGAAAACACACATCATTAGGTCCAAAGATAGCAATACAATCTAAATCAGTTGTAGCTTTCTTAACAGATAACAAATTAGAGGTAAAGGTTGGCATATAAAACGCTTTAGATGATCTATCAAAGAGTTTTAAATCTCCTATGCCTTTAATAGGCACCTTTTCTCCATTAGCAATCTCAACATTTCCTATTGTTGGCTTTAGGTTACTAATCAGATTTAAGTCACTAATCATATGATGTGAAGCGCCTGAATCTACAATCAATGGTTTAGTCCTAAGAGTATATGAAGAACTATAAGAGTTACCATAGTGCTTCATTACATGAAAGGAGGTACCAAGAGTGTTACCAGATTCCTTAAGCGCTTTGATCAGTGCATCTAGGTCTGATTTTGTCACGAATTGAGAGGAGTTAGCTGCTCCTTCTTCTCCAGCGGTTGTCTTAGATGATTCGCCCTTATGAGTGGTGTTCTCGGCGGCATAGCTAGCCTTCCCTTCCTTCCACTTGCTAGGCTTGAGATGTGGGTGAAGGATCCAGCACTTGTCTTTAACATGCCCCTTTTTCTTGCAATGCTCGCAGAATGAGCTCCTCCTTTCTTCAAACTGGTAAGCGCCCTTGTTGGCTGAGACGAGTTCCCCCTTTCCTCCAAATAAGCCGAGTGATCCTTGCTCCTTTTGGATTTGAGAACACACTTCTTCAAGGGTTGGCAACCGTTCTGCTCTAAGGAGGTGCTTGATGAGGTCATTGTAAGTTGAGCTGAGGGTCATGAGCAGGCCAAAGACTTTGTCTTGCTCTCTTCTGTCGTTCAGGACTTGAGGGTCAACTGTGCTTGGCCTTAGCATCTCCAGTTCTGCCCATAGTGCTCTGAATCTTCCAAAATGCTTAGTAAACTCCATATCTTCTTGCCTTAGCTCATTGATAGCCTTCTTGACTTCAAATACACGGCTGAGATTGGAGATGTTGCCGAATACTTGCTTCAGAGTCCCCCATAGCTCTTTGGCGGTTTCACAGTATGAGTAAGCCTCCAAGATTTCATTGCTAAGGGAGCTTTGTAGAAGAGCAAGAACGGTCTGATCTTCCTTGTACCATTGGGTCTCTTCGGCTGGGACAATGACGGCTCCGGCGGCTGGTGGTGCTGCTCTAGGAGCATCGCTTGACACATGACTCCAAAGACCTCTTCCACACAAGGCGGTTCTTGTGGTTCTTGACCACAGCAAGTAGTTCACCCCTTTGAGGGTCACTGGTAAAGCCAATGGCTTGTTGTTCTCCAAGGCCATGTTTAAGATACTATGGACCGTTGGGCAAAGCAAGGAACCGTTGGGTAAACGGTTTTGAATGGTAAATTAGAGGTGATTAGAAGGTGAGCGAATGAGAGTATGGTGGAATGAGAGTGGTTGGGGCGGTTTAGAGAGTGTTTAGGGGTGATTTAAAGCAAAGAAGAGTGATTGAGAGCTATGGACCGTTGGGTAAAGATTAAGGATTTTCTGGAGTTTTGAAGGAGTGAAAAACCGAGAGATGAAATCAAGAGGTGAGTAATGAGAATCAAAAGGTTGTAGTCCAAAGATCTACAAACCGCTCTGATACCATGTTGGAATTGTTTGCGGAAGTTTAGAGTAAAGAAGAGAAATGAGTGAAAACATGAAGAACAAGAGAAAGAGTTAAGGATGATTATTATTCCTTAAGTTAACCATTACAAACAACATCAAATGTGTATTTATAGACCATACAAATCATTCCTAACGGCTAAGGGTGATAACGACACAAACAATAAACAAAGAGGATGTGGTCCTCATAGTGAAAGCGACCCTTCATAACGCTCACAAGCTTAACCAAAACATGTGACCTTATCTCCTTTGATTCCTTAAGCTTGTGACCGTTGCTCCAGATGACTAAGGTCAATAATATGACCGTTGCTTCCTTCCTTGATCATCACTCTTGCTTCCTTTGTGTGATCCTCTTCCTTAAGCCTCACGGTTGTGACTTGTACGGACACTTCTCTAACTTGGTTATTTTGACAATCCCAAATGAAGATCTGAAACTGGTCTACTGGCCGAAAATGGGGAAAACGGACTTCTGATGAATCACACAAAGAAAATGGAGTAAATAGGCTTGAAAAAGTCATCTGGGACTCATAATAGTATAATGAGAAGCCTGTATTACTTGTATCTCATTCCCTAGAAGAGATCTCAAATGAAGATCTGAAACTGGTCAACTAGCCGAAAATGGGGAAAACGGATTTCTCATGAATCATACAAAGAAAATGGATTAAATAGGCTTGAAATAGTCATCTGGGACTCATAATACTACAATGAGTAGCCTCTATTACTTGTATCTCATTCCCTAGAAGAGATCCAAAATGAAGATCCGAAATTGGTCTACTGGCCGAAAAATAGGGAAAACGGACTTCTGATGAATCATACAAATAAAATAGAGTAAATAGGCTTAAAATAGTCATCTGGGACTCATTAATACAATGAGAAGCCTATATTGCTTGTATCTCATTCCCTAGAAGAGATCCCAAATGAAGATCCGAAACTGGTCTAGTGGCGGAAAATAAGGAAAACGGATTTCTCATGAATCACACAAAGAAAATGAAGTAAATAGGCTTAAATAGTCATCTGGGACTCATAATACTACATTTATAAGTCTCTATTACTTATATCTCATTCCCTAGAAGAGATCCCAAATGAAGATCCGAAACTGGTATACTAGCCGAAAATAGGGAAAACGGACTTCTGATGAATCACACAAAGAAAATAGAGTTAATAAGATTGAAATAGTCATCTGGGACTCATATTACTACAATGAGAAGCCTATATTACTTTTATCTGATTCCCTAGAAGTGATCCCAAATGAAGATCTGAAACTGGTCTACTGGCCGAAAATGGGCAAAACGGACTTCTGATGAATCACACAAAGAAAATGGAGTAAATAGGCTTGAAATAGTCATCTGGGACTCATAACAGTATAATGAGAAGCCTGTATTACTTGTATCTCATTCCCTAGAAGAGATCTCAAATGAAGATCCGAAACTGGTCAACTAGCTGAAAATGGGGAAAACGGATTTCTCATGAATCATACAAAGAAAATGGAGTAAATAGGCTTGAAATAGTCATCTGGGACTCATAATACTACAATGAGAAGCCTCTATTACTTGTATCTCATTCCCTAGAATAGATCTCAAATGAAGATCCGAAACTAATCAACTAGCCGAAAATGGGGAAAACGGATTTCTCATGAATCATACAAAGAAAATGCAGTAAATAGGCTTTAAATAGTCATCTGAGACTCATAATACTACAATGAGAAGCCTCTGTTACTTGTATCTCATTACCTAGTAGAGATCCCAAATGAAGATCCAAAACTGGCCTACTAGCTGAAAATAGGAAAAACGGTCTTCTGATGAATCACACAAAGAAAATGGAGTAAATTGGATTGAAACAGTCATCTGGGACTCATAATAGTACAATGAGAAGCCTCTATTACATGTATCTCATTCTGAAGAAGAGATCCCAAATGAAGATCCGAAACTGGTCTACTGGCCGAAAATGGGGAAAACGGACTTCTGAAGAATCATACAAAGAATATGGAGTAAATAGGCTTGAAATAGTTATCTGGGACTCATAATACTACATTGATAAGCCTCTATTACTTGTATCTCATTCCCTAGAAGATATCCCAAATGAAGATCCGAAACTGGTCTACTAGCCGAAAATGGGGAAAACGGACTTCTGATGAATCACACAAAGAAAATAGAGTAAATAGGCTTGAAATAGTCATCTGGGACTCATATTACTACAATAAGAAGCCTATATTACTTGTATCTGATTCCCTAGAAGAGATCCCAAATGAAGATCCGAAACTGGTCTACTGGCCGAAAATATGGGAAACGAATTTCTCATTAATCACACAAATAAAATGGAGTAAATTGGCTTGAAATAGTCATCTGGGACTCATATTACTACAATGAGAAGCCTCTATTAATTGTATCTCAATCCCTAGAAGAGATCCAAAATGAAGATCCGAAATTGGTCTACTGGCCGAAAATGGGGGAAAACGGACTTCTGATGAATTATCCAAAGAAAATGGGGTAAATAGGCTTGAAATAGTCATCTGGGACTCAAACTACTACAATGAGAAGCCTCTATTACTTGTATCTCATTCCCTAGAAGAGATCCCAAATGAAGATCCGAAGCTGGTCTACCGAAAATGGGGAAAACGGACTTCTGATGAATCACACAAAGAAAATGGAGTAAATATGATACAATATCAAAAACCAGTAAATCAAGGGTCTTCAATATGTGAATTATTATTAGAATCTGTTCTTCATGATTTATAAAGTCAAAGGATTCTCATTCAAGTCCAAAGCAAGATTGGTGGCAAGAAGACCATTATTTGATTTAGCTTATTTTTCTCCTTTTGTTTAAATGTAAATAATTTCATTTAAGTGTATTTATTTGTAAAGATCTTTTGTAAGAGCTATAAAAGCTCATTGTTCTCATTGTAAAAATATATAGAAATTTTTGGAAATTAAAAGAGATTTTTCTTTAAAGCTTTGGCTTTGTTTTTGTTTATCTAAGCAAGATGGAATTCTTCACTTAGTAAACATTTGAATCTATGTCTCTTGTGTGCGATGTCTTGAGACTAGGCTTGTGAACACATCACAGGAGCTTCCACACCCTTGAGTGGCGTTCTTCGATCCACCCATCTATCCATCTCATCCACTAATCCAGCCTGAAAGAGAATTGAGTCCAGCAGGATTGATCCCGCAACCATCCACTTCAATCATCTTTTAAGCAAGTAGAAAGAGACTTCAGTCCAACTGCTTTGTTTCCATCCATTCACCTATCAACTATAAGATCATACCCCCTTGATCTTATATCAAAATAGGCTTGAAATAGTCATCTGGGACTCCTAATACTACAATGAGAAGCCTCTATGAATTGTATCTCATTCCCTAGAAGAGATCAAAAATGAAGATCCGAAATTGGTCTACTGGCCGAAAATGGGGAAAACGGACTTCTGATGAATCATCCAAAGAAAATGGGGTAAAAATAGATTTGAAATAGTCATCTGGGACTCAAAATACTACAATGAGAAGCCTCTGTTACTTGTATCTCATTCCCTAGAAAAGATCCCAAATGAAAATCCAAAACTGGCCTACTGGCTGAAAATAGGAAAAAACGGACTTCTGCTGAATCACACAAAGAAAATGGAGTAAATTGGATTGAAACAGTCATCTGGGACTCATAATAGTACAATGAGAAGCCTCTATTACTTGTATCTCATTCCCTAGAAGAGATCCCTAATGAAGATCCGAAGCTGGTCTACTTGCCGAAACGGACTTCTGATGAATCACACAAAGAAAATGGAGTAAATAGGCTTGAAATAGTCATCTGGGACTCATAATACTACAATGAGAAGCTTTTATGAATTGTATCTCATTCCCTAGAAGAGATCTCAAATGAAGATCCGAAACTGGTCAACTAGCCGAAAATGGGGAAAACGAATTTCTCATTAAATCACACAAAGAAAATGGAGTAAATAGGCTTTAAATAGTCATCTGGGACTCATATTACTACAATAAGAAGCCTATATTACTTTTATCTGATTCCTAGAAGAGATCCCAAATGAAGATCTGAAACTGGTCTACTAGCCGAAAATTTGGAAAACGAACTTCTGATGAATCACACAAAGAAAATAGAGTAAATAGGCTTAAAATAGTCATCTGGGACTCATATTACTACAATAAGAAGCATATATTACTTTTATCTGATTCCCTAGAAGAGATCCCAAATGAAGATCTGAAACTGGTCTACTGGCCGAAAATGGGGAAAACGGACTTCTGATGAATCACACAAAGAAAATGGAGTAAATAGGCTTGAAATAGTCATCTGGGACTCATAATAGTATAATGATAAGCCTGTATTACTTGTATCTCATTCCCTAGAAGAGATCTCAAATGACGATCCGAAACTGGTCAACTAGCCGAAAATGGGGAAAACGGATTTCTCATGAATCATACAAAGAAAATGGATTAAAAAGGCTTGAAATAGTCATCTGGGACTCATAATACTACAATGAGTAGCCTCTATTACTTGTATCTCATTCCTTAGAAAAGATCCAAAATGAAGATCCGAAATTGGTCTACTGGCCAAAAAATAGGGAAAACGGACTTCTGATGAATCATACAAATAAAATGGAGCAAATAGGCTTGAAATAGTCATCTGGGACTCATTAATACAATGAGAAGCCTATATTGCTTGTATCTCATTCCCTAGAAGAGATCCCAAATGAAGATCCGAAACTGGTCTAGAGGCCGAAAATAGGGAAAACGGATTTCTCATGAATCACACAAAGAAAATGAAGTAAATAGGCTTGAAATAGTCATCTGGGACTCATAATACTACATTTATAAGTCTCTATTACTTATATCTCATTCCCTAGAAGAGATCCCAAATGAAGATCCGAAACTGGTATACTAGCCAAAAATAGGGAAAACGGACTTCTGATGAATCACACAAAGAAAATAGAGTTAATAGGATTGAAATAGTCATCTGGGACTCATATTACTACAATGAGAAGCCTATATTACTTTTATCTGATTCCCTAGAAGTGATCCCAAATGAAGATCTGAAACTGGTCTACTGGCCGAAAATGGGCAAAACGGACTTCTGATGAATCACACAAAGAAAATGGAGTAAATAGGCTTGAAATAGTCATCTGGGACTCATAACAGTATAATGAGAAGCCTGTATTACTTGTATCTCATTCCCTAGAAGAGATCTCAAATGAAGATCCGAAACTGGTCAACTAGCTGAAAATGGGGAAAACGGATTTCTCATGAATCATACAAAGAAAATGGAGTAAATAGGCTTGAAATAGTCATCTGGGACTCATAATACTACAATGAGAAGCCTCTATTACTTGTATCTCATTCCCTAGAATAGATCTCAAATGAAGATCCGAAACTAATCAACTAGCCGAAAATGGGGAAAACGGATTTCTCATGAATCATACAAAGAAAATGCAGTAAATAGGCTTTAAATAGTCATCTGAGACTCATAATACTACAATTAGAAGCCTCTGTTACTTGTATCTCATTACCTAGAAGAGATCCCAAATGAAGATCCAAAACTGGCCTACTAGCTGAAAATAGGAAAAACGGTCTTCTGATGAATCACACAAAGAAAATGGAGTAAATTGGATTGAAACAGTCATCTGGGACTCATAATAGTACAATGAGAAGCCTCTATTACATGTATCTCATTCTGAAGAAGAGATCCCAAATGAAGATCCGAAACTGGTCTACTGGCCGAAAATGGGGAAAACGGACTTCTGAAGAATCATTCAAAGAATATGGAGTAAATAGGCTTGAAATAGTTATCTGGGACTCATAATACTACATTGATAAGCCTCTATTACTTGTATCTCATTCCCTAGAAGATATCCCAAATGAAGATCCGAAACTGGTCTACTAGCCGAAAATGGGGAAAACGGATTTCTGATGAATCACACAAAGAAAATAGAGTAAATATGCTTGAAATAGTCATCTGGGACTCATATTACTACAATAAGAAGCCTATATTACTTGTATCTGATTCCCTAGAAGTGATCCCAAATGAAGATCCGAAACTGGTCTACTGGCCGAAAATATGGGAAACGAATTTCTCATTAATCACACAAATAAAATGGAGTAAATTGGCTTGAAATAGTCATCTGGGACTCATATTACTACAATAAGAAGCATATATTACTTTTATCTGATTCCCTAGAAGAGATCCCAAATGAAGATCTGAAACTGGTCTACTGGCCGAAAATGGGGAAAACGGACTTCTGATGAATCACACAAAGAAAATGGAGTAAATAGGCTTGAAATAGTCATCTGGGACTCATAATAGTATAATGATAAGCCTGTATTACTTGTATCTCATTCCCTAGAAGAGATCTCAAATGACGATCCGAAACTGGTCAACTAGCCGAAAATGGGGAAAACGGATTTCTCATGAATCATACAAAGAAAATGGATTAAAAAGGCTTGAAATAGTCATCTGGGACTCATAATACTACAATGAGTAGCCTCTATTACTTGTATCTCATTCCTTAGAAAAGATCCAAAATGAAGATCCGAAATTGGTCTACTGGCCAAAAAATAGGGAAAACGGACTTCTGATGAATCATACAAATAAAATGGAGCAAATAGGCTTGAAATAGTCATCTGGGACTCATTAATACAATGAGAAGCCTATATTGCTTGTATCTCATTCCCTAGAAGAGATCCCAAATGAAGATCCGAAACTGGTCTAGAGGCCGAAAATAGGGAAAACGGATTTCTCATGAATCACACAAAGAAAATGAAGTAAATAGGCTTGAAATAATCATGTGGGACTCATAATACTACATTTATATGCCTCTGTTACTTGTATCTCATTCCCTAGAAGAGATCCCAAATGAAGATCTGAAACTGGTCTACTAGCCGAAAATTTGGAAAACGGACTTCTGATGAATCACACAAAGAAAATGGAGTAAATAGGCTTGAAATAGTCATCTGGGACTCATATTACTACAATGAGAAGCCTATATTACTTTTATCTGATTCCCTAGAAGAGATCCCTGTTGGAATTGTTTGCGGAAGTTTAGAGTAAAGAAGAGAAATGAGTGAAAACATGAAGAACAAGAGAAAGAGTTAAGGATGATTATTATTCCTTAAGTTAACCATTACAAACAACATCAAATGTGTATTTATAGACCATACAAATCATTCCTAACGGCTAAGGGTGATAACGACACAAACAATAAACAAAGAGGATGTGGTCCTCATAGTGAAAGCGACCCTTCATAACGCTCACAAGCTTAACCAAAACATGTGACCTTATCTCCTTTGATTCCTTAAGCTTGTGACCGTTGCTCCAGATGACTAAGGTCAATAATATGACCGTTTCTTCCTTCCTTGATCATCACTCTTGCTTCCTTTGTGTGATCCTCTTCCTTAAGCCTCACGGTTGTGACTTGTACGGACACTTCTCTAACTTGGTTATTTTGACACTACCCCTCAAGCTTTAGCCATAGTGAATGCTAAAGCTTGGAACCATGACTAACCACCTCATTAAAAACCTCAATGTAGAAAACCACGTGGGACAAAACTCCACTGAGGGAAAAAGAGTGTGATTGCCATGGTTAGGATAGATCAAGCCGAGATGTCAACGAGTCCCATCTTAGAGTGAATGAACTCGCTTGTCTTCTGATTGACCGCCTTAGTGAAGATGTCAGCTAACTGATCTGAACTCCTTGTATAGCACGGTAGAATGACTCCAAGTTGTACTTGCTCCCTGACTTTATGACAATCCACCTCTATATGCTTGGTCCTTTCATGGAAGACCGAGTTGGATGCAATGTGCATAGCCGCTTGATTATCACAATGCATTGTGATAGGT
The DNA here is from genome assembly GCA_911865555.2 of Thlaspi arvense. Taxonomy (NCBI): domain Eukaryota; kingdom Viridiplantae; phylum Streptophyta; class Magnoliopsida; order Brassicales; family Brassicaceae; genus Thlaspi; species Thlaspi arvense. The sequence goes on from OU466860.2 coordinate 24,174,456, forward strand.
GTGCTTGTCTCACATCCGAGGTCTTTGAGGAGGTTTCTTAGCCACATCAGCTCGGTTGTTAGTCTCCTCATGGCCCGGTATTCAGCTTCAGCACTAGAGCATGCCACCACGTTTTGCTTCTTGCTCTTCCAAGTGACTAGATTCCCTCCAATGAATGTGCAATAGCCAGTAGTGGATCTTCTGTCTACACGGTCTCCTGCCCAATCTGCATCACAGTATCCTACTAGCTCTGAGCTTCCATTGCACCCCATCCAAATGCCATGACCAATCGTTCCTTGAACATAGCTGAGAATGCGCTTGACCATGCTCCAATGATACATCTTTGGAGCTTTCATGTATTGGCTAACCTGATTCACAGCAAAGCACAAGTCAGGTCTGGTTATTGTAAGATAGATTAGCTTACCAACCATCCTGCGATATTGTGTGACATCTTCAAAGGGTTCATCCTCTAGCTCCCCCTTTCGGTCCACTTTGTAGCTATCTTCAAGAGGGGTTTTAGCTACTTTATCTCCAAGGTTTCCTGTTTCACTCAACATATCAAGCATATATTTTCTTTGTGAGAGAAACAAGCCTTCTTTAGATCTACACACTTCGATACCTAAGAAGTATTTTAGTTCACCTAGATCTTTAATATCAAAAACAGTTTTTAAATAGTCTTTAGTAGCTTGAATGTTTACCTTGTCATTCCCAGAGATGATTATATCATCTACATAGATGAGAATGACTACTATACCTTCTCGGCTGGTGAGAGTGAATAAGGTGTGATCCGCTTCTGATCTGTTGAATCCCCTATCGAATAGAACTCTACTCAACCGGTGGTACCAAGCTCTTGGCGATTGCTTGAGACCATAAATCGCCTTTCTCAGCCTTAGTACTTTGCCATGGGCAACCTCTTTGTCTACACCAGGTGGTGGTGTCATGTAGACTTCCTCCTCAAGCTCTCCTTGTAGAAATGCATTCTTCACATCCATTTGCCAAAGATCCCATTCCAGATTCACGGCAAGTGAGATGACAACTCTAACTGTGTGGAGCTTCGCCACTGGTGCAAAGGTGTCTCCATAGTCTTCTCCATAGGTTTGAGTGAATCCTCTTGCTACTAGCCGAGCCTTATACCTTTCTATTTCCCCGTTGCTTTTGTATTTGATAGTGAAGACCCATCTTGAGCTCACGGTTTTCTTCCCTTTAGGCAATGTAGCCTCATCCCAAGTGTGATTCTTCTCCATAGCACCCCTTTCCTCACTGATTGCATTCCGCCATACCTCATACTCTACTGCTTCTTCGTAAGATCTAGGTACCTGACCTTGCTCCAATGCTACTAGGAAGGCTTGGTGCTCCTTTGGAAACTGAGCGAAAGAGCAAGTTACTTGAGTAGGATGAGCTACTGCATTGCCGTTGTAGTACACTCTGGTGTTAACCCAATTTGATGGATCCTGCCTTTCCCTAGTGCTTCTCCTTAGGGCTGCTGGAGCAGGAGCTGGAGCCGGAGCTTGTTCTGCTTGTTGTTGTAGGCGCTCTAAGCGTTGACTCCTTCTTAGCGGTACAACGTGAGGAGAGGAGCTAGGGTGTTCCGGAGACCGAACCGGTGTGGGGCTTTCCAAGTTTGCTTCTGCTTGATCATGAGCATTATCTTGGGTCTCCAAGTTTGCTTGTTCCTCATTTCCCCCCTCAGGATCAACAGCAGGAGCACTAGTAGGTGTTGTTACCCCAAGGTGGTCTAGGATGAGCCGTAAGCTAGCTGCCCTATCAGAGGTAGAGGTAGATAGCCCTTGTAGGTCCTCCCACGGTTGTTTGGCATAGAAGCTTTCTGACTCTAAGAATTTGACATCACGAGAGACTATGACCCGGCGTGTATCATGGTTGTAGCATTTGTACCCCTTTTGGGTAGTAGAGTAGCCAATGAACATACACCTCATGCTTTTAGCTTCCAGCTTTGTTCTATGATCCCCTGGAATAAAGGCAAAACACACACAACCAAACACTCGTAAGTGATCAAGAGAGGGTTTAGTTGAGTTGAGTACCTCATAGGGTGAGGAGTCACGGAGAACTTTGGTAGGAATTCGGTTGATCAAGTAGCAAGCTGTAAGGACAGCATCGCCCCAAAACCGCTTTGGTACATTATGTTGAAACATCATGGATCTCGCCACCTCCATTAGATGTCTGTTTTTCCTCTCAGCTACACCATTCTGTTGAGGCGTGTAGGGGCAGCTAGTTTGATGAATGATTCCATGTGAAGTGAGATGTTCTCTGAAAACATTGCTTGTGTATTCGCCTCCATTATCTGATCTAAAGATCTTAATCTTGGCATTAAAATGGTTAGTGATATGATTTTGAAAATTTTTAAATGCCTCAAAGACTCTATCCTTGGATGGAAGGAGAGTTACCCAAGTATACTTAGATTTTTCATCTATAAAGGTGACAAAATATTTGTTTTGATCTCTAGATTCACATGGTGATGACCAAACATCTGAATGCACTAAATCAAAACATTTTTCATAGATAGTAGATGACTTGGGGAACACAGTCCTACAATGTTTTCCTAAGATACAAGCCTCACATTCATCATTTTTAAAACTAACTTTAGGTAATAAAAGACTCAATGCACGAGCATGAGGATGACCTAACCTAGCATGCCAAATTGCATTATTAGCAGAAGCTACAACATTATTAGAAGATAAAAACTTAGTGTCTTCAAGAACATAGAGATCATCCTTAGTAGTCCCTTTTCCAAGCATTCTGTTGGTTTTAATATCCTGAAAACACACATCATTAGGTCCAAAGATAGCAATACAATCTAAATCAGTTGTAGCTTTCTTAACAGATAACAAATTAGAGGTAAAGGTTGGCATATAAAACGCTTTAGATGATCTATCAAAGAGTTTTAAATCTCCTATGCCTTTAATAGGCACCTTTTCTCCATTAGCAATCTCAACATTTCCTATTGTTGGCTTTAGGTTACTAATCAGATTTAAGTCACTAATCATATGATGTGAAGCGCCTGAATCTACAATCAATGGTTTAGTCCTAAGAGTATATGAAGAACTATAAGAGTTACCATAGTGCTTCATTACATGAAAGGAGGTACCAAGAGTGTTACCAGATTCCTTAAGCGCTTTGATCAGTGCATCTAGGTCTGATTTTGTCACGAATTGAGAGGAGTTAGCTGCTCCTTCTTCTCCAGCGGTTGTCTTAGATGATTCGCCCTTATGAGTGGTGTTCTCGGCGGCATAGCTAGCCTTCCCTTCCTTCCACTTGCTAGGCTTGAGATGTGGGTGAAGGATCCAGCACTTGTCTTTAACATGCCCCTTTTTCTTGCAATGCTCGCAGAATGAGCTCCTCCTTTCTTCAAACTGGTAAGCGCCCTTGTTGGCTGAGACGAGTTCCCCCTTTCCTCCAAATAAGCCGAGTGATCCTTGCTCCTTTTGGATTTGAGAACACACTTCTTCAAGGGTTGGCAACCGTTCTGCTCTAAGGAGGTGCTTGATGAGGTCATTGTAAGTTGAGCTGAGGGTCATGAGCAGGCCAAAGACTTTGTCTTGCTCTCTTCTGTCGTTCAGGACTTGAGGGTCAACTGTGCTTGGCCTTAGCATCTCCAGTTCTGCCCATAGTGCTCTGAATCTTCCAAAATGCTTAGTAAACTCCATATCTTCTTGCCTTAGCTCATTGATAGCCTTCTTGACTTCAAATACACGGCTGAGATTGGAGATGTTGCCGAATACTTGCTTCAGAGTCCCCCATAGCTCTTTGGCGGTTTCACAGTATGAGTAAGCCTCCAAGATTTCATTGCTAAGGGAGCTTTGTAGAAGAGCAAGAACGGTCTGATCTTCCTTGTACCATTGGGTCTCTTCGGCTGGGACAATGACGGCTCCGGCGGCTGGTGGTGCTGCTCTAGGAGCATCGCTTGACACATGACTCCAAAGACCTCTTCCACACAAGGCGGTTCTTGTGGTTCTTGACCACAGCAAGTAGTTCACCCCTTTGAGGGTCACTGGTAAAGCCAATGGCTTGTTGTTCTCCAAGGCCATGTTTAAGATACTATGGACCGTTGGGCAAAGCAAGGAACCGTTGGGTAAACGGTTTTGAATGGTAAATTAGAGGTGATTAGAAGGTGAGCGAATGAGAGTATGGTGGAATGAGAGTGGTTGGGGCGGTTTAGAGAGTGTTTAGGGGTGATTTAAAGCAAAGAAGAGTGATTGAGAGCTATGGACCGTTGGGTAAAGATTAAGGATTTTCTGGAGTTTTGAAGGAGTGAAAAACCGAGAGATGAAATCAAGAGGTGAGTAATGAGAATCAAAAGGTTGTAGTCCAAAGATCTACAAACCGCTCTGATACCATGTTGGAATTGTTTGCGGAAGTTTAGAGTAAAGAAGAGAAATGAGTGAAAACATGAAGAACAAGAGAAAGAGTTAAGGATGATTATTATTCCTTAAGTTAACCATTACAAACAACATCAAATGTGTATTTATAGACCATACAAATCATTCCTAACGGCTAAGGGTGATAACGACACAAACAATAAACAAAGAGGATGTGGTCCTCATAGTGAAAGCGACCCTTCATAACGCTCACAAGCTTAACCAAAACATGTGACCTTATCTCCTTTGATTCCTTAAGCTTGTGACCGTTGCTCCAGATGACTAAGGTCAATAATATGACCGTTGCTTCCTTCCTTGATCATCACTCTTGCTTCCTTTGTGTGATCCTCTTCCTTAAGCCTCACGGTTGTGACTTGTACGGACACTTCTCTAACTTGGTTATTTTGACAATCCCAAATGAAGATCTGAAACTGGTCTACTGGCCGAAAATGGGGAAAACGGACTTCTGATGAATCACACAAAGAAAATGGAGTAAATAGGCTTGAAAAAGTCATCTGGGACTCATAATAGTATAATGAGAAGCCTGTATTACTTGTATCTCATTCCCTAGAAGAGATCTCAAATGAAGATCTGAAACTGGTCAACTAGCCGAAAATGGGGAAAACGGATTTCTCATGAATCATACAAAGAAAATGGATTAAATAGGCTTGAAATAGTCATCTGGGACTCATAATACTACAATGAGTAGCCTCTATTACTTGTATCTCATTCCCTAGAAGAGATCCAAAATGAAGATCCGAAATTGGTCTACTGGCCGAAAAATAGGGAAAACGGACTTCTGATGAATCATACAAATAAAATAGAGTAAATAGGCTTAAAATAGTCATCTGGGACTCATTAATACAATGAGAAGCCTATATTGCTTGTATCTCATTCCCTAGAAGAGATCCCAAATGAAGATCCGAAACTGGTCTAGTGGCGGAAAATAAGGAAAACGGATTTCTCATGAATCACACAAAGAAAATGAAGTAAATAGGCTTGAAATAGTCATCTGGGACTCATAATACTACAATGAGAAGCTTTTATGAATTGTATCTCATTCCCTAGAAGAGATCTCAAATGAAGATCCGAAACTGGTCAACTAGCCGAAAATGGGGAAAACGGATTTCTCATTAATCACACAAAGAAAATGGAGTAAATAGGCTTGAAATAGTCATCTGGGACTCATATTACTACAATAAGAAGCCTATATTACTTTTATCTGATTCCCTAGAAGAGATCCCAAATGAAGATCTGAAACTGGTCTACTAGCCGAAAATTTGGAAAACGAACTTCTGATGAATCACACAAAGAAAATGGAGTAAATAGGCTTAAAATAGTCATCTGGGACTCATATTACTACAATAAGAAGCATATATTACTTTTATCTGATTCCCTAGAAGAGATCCCAAATGAAGATCTGAAACTGGTCTACTGGCCGAAAATGGGGAAAACGGACTTCTGATGAATCACACAAAGAAAATGGTGTAAATAGGCTTGAAATAGTCATCTGGGACTCATAATAGTATAATGATAAGCCTGTATTACTTGTATCTCATTCCCTAGAAGAGATCTCAAATGACGATCCGAAACTGGTCAACTAGCCGAAAATGGGGAAAACGGATTTCTCATGAATCATACAAAGAAAATGGATTAAAAAGGCTTGAAATAGTCATCTGGGACTCATAATACTACAATGAGTAGCCTCTATTACTTGTATCTCATTCTCTAGAAAAGATCCAAAATGAAGATCCGAAATTGGTCTACAGGCCGAAAAATAGGGAAAACGGACTTCTGATGAATCATACAAATAAAATGGAGCAAATAGGCTTGAAATAGTCATCTGGGACTCATTAATACAATGAGAAGCCTATATTGCTTGTATCTCATTCCCTAGAAGAGATTCCAAATGAAGATCCGAAACTGGTATAGAGGCCGAAAATAGGGAAAACGGATTTCTCATGAATCACACAAAGAAAATGAAGTAAATAGGCTTGAAATAGTCATCTGGGACTCATAATACTACATTTATAAGTCTCTATTACTTATATCTCATTCCCTAGAAGAGATCCCAAATGAAGATCCGAAACTGGTATACTAGCCGAAAATAGGGAAAACGGACTTCTGATGAATCACACAAAGAAAATAGAGTTAATAGGATTGAAATAGTCATCTGGGACTCATATTACTACAATGAGTAGCCTATATTACTTTTATCTGATTCCCTAGAAGTGATCCCAAATGAAGATCTGAAACTGGTCTACTGGCCGAAAATGGGGCAAAACGGACTTCTGATGAATCACACAAAGAAAATGGAGTAAATAGGCTTGAAATAGTCATCTGGGACTCATAACAGTATAATGAGAAGCCTGTATTACTTGTATCTCATTCCCTAGAAGAGATCTCAAATGAAGATCCGAAACTGGTCAACTAGCTGAAAATGGGGAAAACGGATTTCTCATGAATCATACAAAGAAAATGGAGTAAATAGGCTTGAAATAGTCATCTGGGACTCATAATACTACAATGAGAAGCCTCTATTACTTGTATCTCATTCCCTAGAATAGATCTCAAATGAAGATCCGAAACTAATCAACTAGCCGAAAATGGGGAAAACGGATTTCTCATGAATCATACAAAGAAAATGCAGTAAATAGGCTTTAAATAGTCATCTGAGACTCATAATACTACAATTAGAAGCCTCTGTTACTTGTATCTCATTACCTAGAAGAGATCCCAAATGAAGATCCAAAACTGGCCTACTAGCTGAAAATAGGAAAAACGGTCTTCTGATGAATCACACAAAGAAAATGGAGTAAATTGGATTGAAACAGTCATCTGGGACTCATAATAGTACAATGAGAAGCCTCTATTACATGTATCTCATTCTGAAGAAGAGATCCCAAATGAAGATCCGAAACTGGTCTACTGGCCGAAAATGGGGAAAACGGACTTCTGAAGAATCATTCAAAGAATATGGAGTAAATAGGCTTGAAATAGTTATCTGGGACTCATAATACTACATTGATAAGCCTCTATTACTTGTATCTCATTCCCTAGAAGATATCCCAAATGAAGATCCGAAACTGGTCTACTAGCCGAAAATGGGGAAAACGGATTTCTGATGAATCACACAAAGAAAATAGAGTAAATATGCTTGAAATAGTCATCTGGGACTCATATTACTACAATAAGAAGCCTATATTACTTGTATCTGATTCCCTAGAAGTGATCCCAAATGAAGATCCGAAACTGGTCTACTGGCCGAAAATATGGGAAACGAATTTCTCATTAATCACACAAATAAAATGGAGTAAATTGGCTTGAAATAGTCATCTGGGACTCATATTACTACAATAAGAAGCATATATTACTTTTATCTGATTCCCTAGAAGAGATCCCAAATGAAGATCTGAAACTGGTCTACTGGCCGAAAATGGGGAAAACGGACTTCTGATGAATCACACAAAGAAAATGGAGTAAATAGGCTTGAAATAGTCATCTGGGACTCATAATAGTATAATGATAAGCCTGTATTACTTGTATCTCATTCCCTAGAAGAGATCTCAAATGACGATCCGAAACTGGTCAACTAGCCGAAAATGGGGGGGGAAAACGGATTTCTCATGAATCATACAAAGAAAATGGATTAAAAAGGCTTGAAATAGTCATCTGGGACTCATAATACTACAATGAGTAGCCTCTATTACTTGTATCTCATTCCTTAGAAAAGATCCAAAATGGAGATCCGAAATTGGTCTACTGGCCAAAAAATAGGGAAAACGGACTTCTGATGAATCATACAAATAAAATGGAGCAAATAGGCTTGAAATAGTCATCTGGGACTCATTAATACAATGAGAAGCCTATATTGCTTGTATCTCATTCCCTAGAAGAGATCCCAAATGAAGATCCGAAACTGGTCTAGAGGCCGAAAATAGGGAAAACGGATTTCTCATGAATCACACAAAGAAAATGAAGTAAATAGGCTTGAAATAATCATGTGGGACTCATAATACTACATTTATATGCCTCTGTTACTTGTATCTCATTCCCTAGAAGAGATCCCAAATGAAGATCTGAAACTGGTCTACTAGCCGAAAATTTGGAAAACGGACTTCTGATGAATCACACAAAGAAAATGGAGTAAATAGGCTTGAAATAGTCATCTGGGACTCATATTACTACAATGAGAAGCCTATATTACTTTTATCTGATTCCCTAGAAGAGATCCCTGTTGGAATTGTTTGCGGAAGTTTAGAGTAAAGAAGAGAAATGAGTGAAAACATGAAGAACAAGAGAAAGAGTTAAGGATGATTATTATTCCTTAAGTTAACCATTACAAACAACATCAAATGTGTATTTATAGACCATACAAATCATTCCTAACGGCTAAGGGTGATAACGACACAAACAATAAACAAAGAGGATGTGGTCCTCATAGTGAAAGCGACCCTTCATAACGCTCACAAGCTTAACCAAAACATGTGACCTTATCTCCTTTGATTCCTTAAGCTTGTGACCGTTGCTCCAGATGACTAAGGTCAATAATATGACCGTTTCTTCCTTCCTTGATCATCACTCTTGCTTCCTTTGTGTGATCCTCTTCCTTAAGCCTCACGGTTGTGACTTGTACGGACACTTCTCTAACTTGGTTATTTTGACACTACCCCTCAAGCTTTAGCCATAGTGAATGCTAAAGCTTGGAACCATGACTAACCACCTCATTAAAAACCTCAATGTAGAAAACCACGTGGGACAAAACTCCACTGAGGGAAAAAGAGTGTGATTGCCATGGTTAGGATAGATCAAGCCGAGATGTCAACGAGTCCCATCTTAGAGTGAATGAACTCGCTTGTCTTCTGATTGACCGCCTTAGTGAAGATGTCAGCTAACTGATCTGAACTCCTTGTATAGCACGGTAGAATGACTCCAAGTTGTACTTGCTCCCTGACTTTATGACAATCCACCTCTATATGCTTGGTCCTTTCATGGAAGACCGAGTTGGATGCAATGTGCATAGCCGCTTGATTATCACAATGCATTGTGATAGGTGTGCTTGTCTCACATCCGAGGTCTTTGAGGAGGTTTCTTAGCCACATCAGCTCGGTTGTTAGTCTCCTCATGGCCCGGTATTCAGCTTCAGCACTAGAGCATGCCACCACGTTTTGCTTCTTGCTCTTCCAAGTGACTAGATTCCCTCCAATGAATGTGCAATAGCCAGTAGTGGATCTTCTGTCTACACGGTCTCCTGCCCAATCTGCATCACAGTATCCTACTAGCTCTGAGCTTCCATTGCACCCCATCCAAATGCCATGACCAATCGTTCCTTGAACATAGCTGAGAATGCGCTTGACCATGCTCCAATGATACATCTTTGGAGCTTTCATGTATTGGCTAACCTGATTCACAGCAAAGCACAAGTCAGGTCTGGTTATTGTAAGATAGATTAGCTTACCAACCATCCTGCGATATTGTGTGACATCTTCAAAGGGTTCATCCTCTAGCTCCCCCTTTCGGTCCACTTTGTAGCTATCTTCAAGAGGGGTTTTAGCTACTTTATCTCCAAGGTTTCCTGTTTCACTCAACATATCAAGCATATATTTTCTTTGTGAGAGAAACAAGCCTTCTTTAGATCTACACACTTCGATACCTAAGAAGTATTTTAGTTCACCTAGATCTTTAATATCAAAAACAGTTTTTAAATAGTCTTTAGTAGCTTGAATGTTTACCTTGTCATTCCCAGAGATGATTATATCATCTACATAGATGAGAATGACTACTATACCTTCTCGGCTGGTGAGAGTGAATAAGGTGTGATCCGCTTCTGATCTGTTGAATCCCCTATCGAATAGAACTCTACTCAACCGGTGGTACCAAGCTCTTGGCGATTGCTTGAGACCATAAATCGCCTTTCTCAGCCTTAGTACTTTGCCATGGGCAACCTCTTTGTCTACACCAGGTGGTGGTGTCATGTAGACTTCCTCCTCAAGCTCTCCTTGTAGAAATGCATTCTTCACATCCATTTGCCAAAGATCCCATTCCAGATTCACGGCAAGTGAGATGACAACTCTAACTGTGTGGAGCTTCGCCACTGGTGCAAAGGTGTCTCCATAGTCTTCTCCATAGGTTTGAGTGAATCCTCTTGCTACTAGCCGAGCCTTATACCTTTCTATTTCCCCGTTGCTTTTGTATTTGATAGTGAAGACCCATCTTGAGCTCACGGTTTTCTTCCCTTTAGGCAATGTAGCCTCATCCCAAGTGTGATTCTTCTCCATAGCACCCCTTTCCTCACTGATTGCATTCCGCCATACCTCATACTCTACTGCTTCTTCGTAAGATCTAGGTACCTGACCTTGCTCCAATGCTACTAGGAAGGCTTGGTGCTCCTTTGGAAACTGAGCGAAAGAGCAAGTTACTTGAGTAGGATGAGCTACTGCATTGCCGTTGTAGTACACTCTGGTGTTAACCCAATTTGATGGATCCTGCCTTTCCCTAGTGCTTCTCCTTAGGGCTGCTGGAGCAGGAGCTGGAGCCGGAGCTTGTTCTGCTTGTTGTTGTAGGCGCTCTAAGCGTTGACTCCTTCTTAGCGGTACAACGTGAGGAGAGGAGCTAGGGTGTTCCGGAGACCGAACCGGTGTGGGGCTTTCCAAGTTTGCTTCTGCTTGATCATGAGCATTATCTTGGGTCTCCAAGTTTGCTTGTTCCTCATTTCCCCCCTCAGGATCAACAGCAGGAGCACTAGTAGGTGTTGTTACCCCAAGGTGGTCTAGGATGAGCCGTAAGCTAGCTGCCCTATCAGAGGTAGAGGTAGATAGCCCTTGTAGGTCCTCCCACGGTTGTTTGGCATAGAAGCTTTCTGACTCTAAGAATTTGACATCACGAGAGACTATGACCCGGCGTGTATCATGGTTGTAGCATTTGTACCCCTTTTGGGTAGTAGAGTAGCCAATGAACATACACCTCATGCTTTTAGCTTCCAGCTTTGTTCTATGATCCCCTGGAATAAAGGCAAAACACACACAACCAAACACTCGTAAGTGATCAAGAGAGGGTTTAGTTGAGTTGAGTACCTCATAGGGTGAGGAGTCACGGAGAACTTTGGTAGGAATTCGGTTGATCAAGTAGCAAGCTGTAAGGACAGCATCGCCCCAAAACCGCTTTGGTACATTATGTTGAAACATCATGGATCTCGCCACCTCCATTAGATGTCTGTTTTTCCTCTCAGCTACACCATTCTGTTGAGGCGTGTAGGGGCAGCTAGTTTGATGAATGATTCCATGTGAAGTGAGATGTTCTCTGAAAACATTGCTTGTGTATTCGCCTCCATTATCTGATCTAAAGATCTTAATCTTGGCATTAAAATGGTTAGTGATATGATTTTGAAAATTTTTAAATGCCTCAAAGACTCTATCCTTGGATGGAAGGAGAGTTACCCAAGTATACTTAGATTTTTCATCTATAAAGGTGACAAAATATTTGTTTTGATCTCTAGATTCACATGGTGATGACCAAACATCTGAATGCACTAAATCAAAACATTTTTCATAGATAGTAGATGACTTGGGGAACACAGTCCTACAATGTTTTCCTAAGATACAAGCCTCACATTCATCATTTTTAAAACTAACTTTAGGTAATAAAAGACTCAATGCACGAGCATGAGGATGACCTAACCTAGCATGCCAAATTGCATTATTAGCAGAAGCTACAACATTATTAGAAGATAAAAACTTAGTGTCTTCAAGAACATAGAGATCATCCTTAGTAGTCCCTTTTCCAAGCATTCTGTTGGTTTTAATATCCTGAAAACACACATCATTAGGTCCAAAGATAGCAATACAATCTAAATCAGTTGTAGCTTTCTTAACAGATAACAAATTAGAGGTAAAGGTTGGCATATAAAACGCTTTAGATGATCTATCAAAGAGTTTTAAATCTCCTATGCCTTTAATAGGCACCTTTTCTCCATTAGCAATCTCAACATTTCCTATTGTTGGCTTTAGGTTACTAATCAGATTTAAGTCACTAATCATATGATGTGAAGCGCCTGAATCTACAATCAATGGTTTAGTCCTAAGAGTATATGAAGAACTATAAGAGTTACCATAGTGCTTCATTACATGAAAGGAGGTACCAAGAGTGTTACCAGATTCCTTAAGCGCTTTGATCAGTGCATCTAGGTCTGATTTTGTCACGAATTGAGAGGAGTTAGCTGCTCCTTCTTCTCCAGCGGTTGTCTTAGATGATTCGCCCTTATGAGTGGTGTTCTCGGCGGCATAGCTAGCCTTCCCTTCCTTCCACTTGCTAGGCTTGAGATGTGGGTGAAGGATCCAGCACTTGTCTTTAACATGCCCCTTTTTCTTGCAATGCTCGCAGAATGAGCTCCTCCTTTCTTCAAACTGGTAAGCGCCCTTGTTGGCTGAGACGAGTTCCCCCTTTCCTCCAAATAAGCCGAGTGATCCTTGCTCCTTTTGGATTTGAGAACACACTTCTTCAAGGGTTGGCAACCGTTCTGCTCTAAGGAGGTGCTTGATGAGGTCATTGTAAGTTGAGCTGAGGGTCATGAGCAGGCCAAAGACTTTGTCTTGCTCTCTTCTGTCGTTCAGGACTTGAGGGTCAACTGTGCTTGGCCTTAGCATCTCCAGTTCTGCCCATAGTGCTCTGAATCTTCCAAAATGCTTAGTAAACTCCATATCTTCTTGCCTTAGCTCATTGATAGCCTTCTTGACTTCAAATACACGGCTGAGATTGGAGATGTTGCCGAATACTTGCTTCAGAGTCCCCCATAGCTCTTTGGCGGTTTCACAGTATGAGTAAGCCTCCAAGATTTCATTGCTAAGGGAGCTTTGTAGAAGAGCAAGAACGGTCTGATCTTCCTTGTACCATTGGGTCTCTTCGGCTGGGACAATGACGGCTCCGGCGGCTGGTGGTGCTGCTCTAGGAGCATCGCTTGACACATGACTCCAAAGGCCTCTTCCACACAAGGCGGTTCTTGTGGTTCTTGACCACAGCAAGTAGTTCACCCCTTTGAGGGTCACTGGTAAAGCCAATGGCTTGTTGTTCTCCAAGGCCATGTTTAAGATACTATGGACCGTTGGGCAAAGCAAGGAACCGTTGGGTAAACGGTTTTGAATGGTAAATTAGAGGTGATTAGAAGGTGAGCGAATGAGAGTATGGTGGAATGAGAGTGGTTGGGGCGGTTTAGAGAGTGTTTAGGGGTGATTTAAAGCAAAGAAGAGTGATTGAGAGCTATGGACCGTTGGGTAAAGATTAAGGATTTTCTGGAGTTTTGAAGGAGTGAAAAACCGAGAGATGAAATCAAGAGGTGAGTAATGAGAATCAAAAGGTTGTAGTCCAAAGATCTACAAACCGCTCTGATACCATGTTGGAATTGTTTGCGGAAGTTTAGAGTAAAGAAGAGAAATGAGTGAAAACATGAAGAACAAGAGAAAGAGTTAAGGATGATTATTATTCCTTAAGTTAACCATTACAAACAACATCAAATGTGTATTTATAGACCATACAAATCATTCCTAACGGCTAAGGGTGATAACGACACAAACAATAAACAAAGAGGATGTGGTCCTCATAGTGAAAGCGACCCTTCATAACGCTCACAAGCTTAACCAAAACATGTGACCTTATCTCCTTTGATTCCTTAAGCTTGTGACCGTTGCTCCAGATGACTAAGGTCAATAATATGACCGTTGCTTCCTTCCTTGATCATCACTCTTGCTTCCTTTGTGTGATCCTCTTCCTTAAGCCTCACGGTTGTGACTTGTACGGACACTTCTCTAACTTGGTTATTTTGACAATCCCAAATGAAGATCTGAAACTGGTCTACTGGCCGAAATGGGGAAAACGGACTTCTGATGAATCACACAAAGAAAATGGAGTAAATAGGCTTGAAAAAGTCATCTGGGACTCATAATAGTATAATGAGAAGCCTGTATTACTTGTATCTCATTCCCTAGAAGAGATCTCAAATGAAGATCTGAAACTGGTCAACTAGCCGAAAATGGGGAAAACGGATTTCTCATGAATCATACAAAGAAAATGGATTAAATAGGCTTGAAATAGTCATCTGGGACTCATAATACTACAATGAGTAGCCTCTATTACTTGTATCTCATTCCCTAGAAGAGATCCAAAATGAAGATCCGAAATTGGTCTACTGGCCGAAAAATAGGGAAAACGGACTTCTGATGAATCATACAAATAAAATAGAGTAAATAGGCTTAAAATAGTCATCTGGGACTCATTAATACAATGAGAAGCCTATATTGCTTGTATCTCATTCCCTAGAAGAGATCCCAAATGAAGATCCGAAACTGGTCTAGTGGCGGAAAATAAGGAAAACGGATTTCTCATGAATCACACAAAGAAAATGAAGTAAATAGGCTTAAATAGTCATCTGGGACTCATAATACTACATTTATAAGCCTCTATTACTTATATCTCATTCTCTAGAAGAGATCCCAAATGAAGATCCGAAACTGGTATACTAGCCGAAAATAGGGAAAACGGACTTCTAATGAATCATACAAAGAAAATGGAGTAAATAGTCTTGAAATAGTCATCTGGGACTCATAATAGCATAATGAGAAGCCTATATTACTTGTATCTCATTCCTTAGAAGAGATCCCAAATGAAGATCCGAAACTGGTCTACTGGCCAAAAATAGGGAAAACGGACTTCTGATGAATCATCCAAAGAAAATGGGGTAAATAGGCTTGAAATAGTCATATTGGACTCATAATAACATAATTAGAATTCTCCATTACTTGTATCTTATTCCCTAGAAGAGATCCCAAATGAAGATCTAAAACTGGTCTACTGGCCGAAAATAAGGAAAACGGACTTCTGATGAATCATACAAAGAAAATGGAGTAAGTAATCTTGAAATAGTCATCTGGGACTCATAATAGCATAATGAGAAGCCTTTATTACTTGTATCTCATTCCCTAGAAGAGATTCCAAATGAAGATCCGAAATTGGTCTACTGGCCGAAAATAGGGAAAACGGATTTCTCATGAATCACACAAAGAAAATGGAGTAAATAGGTTTTAAATAGTCATCTGGGACTCATAATAGTATAATGAGAAGCCTCTATTACTTTTATCTCATTCCCTAGAAGAGATCTCAAATGAAGATCCGAAACTGGTCAACTAGCCGAAAATGGGGAAAACGGATTTCTCATGAATCATACAAAGAAAACGGAGTAAATAGGCTTGTAATAGTCATCTGAGACTCATAATACTACAAAGAGAAGCCTATGTTACTTGTATCTCATTCCCTAGAAGAGATCACAAATGAAGATCTAAAACTGGCCTACTGGCTGAAAATAGGAAAAACGGTCTTCTGATGAATAACACAAAGAAATTGGTGTAAATTGGAATGAAACAGTCATCTGGGACTCATAATAGTACAATGAGAAGCCTCTATTACTTGTATCTCATTCTGAAGAAGAGATCCCAAATGAAGATCCGAAACTGGTCTACTGGCCGAAAATGGGGAAAACGGACTTCTGAAGAATCGTACAATGAATATGGAGTAAATAGGCTTGAAATAGTCATCTGAGACTCATAATACTACAATGAGAAGCCTCTGTTACTTGTATCTCATTCCCTAGAAAAGATCCCAAATGAAAATCCAAAACTGGCCTACTGGCTGAAAATAGGAAAAAAGGACTTCTGCTG
The DNA here is from genome assembly GCA_911865555.2 of Thlaspi arvense. Classification (NCBI taxonomy): domain Eukaryota; kingdom Viridiplantae; phylum Streptophyta; class Magnoliopsida; order Brassicales; family Brassicaceae; genus Thlaspi; species Thlaspi arvense. The sequence continues at coordinate 24,190,510 of OU466860.2, forward strand.
AATCACACAAAGAAAATGGAGTAAATTGGATTGAAACAGTCATCTGGGACTCATAATAGTACAATGAGAAGCCTCTATTACTTGTATCTCATTCCCTAGAAGAGATCCCTAATGAAGATCCGAAGCTGGTCTACTTGCCGAAACGGACTTCTGATGAATCACACAAATAAAATGGAGTAAATAGGCTTGAAATAGTCATCTGGGACTCATAATACTACAATGAGAAGCTTTTATGAATTGTATCTCATTCCCTAGAAGAGATCTCAAATGAAGATCCGAAACTGGTCAACTAGCCGAAAATGGGGGAAAACGGATTTCTCATTAATCACACAAAGAAAATGGAGTAAATAGGCTTGAAATAGTCATCTGGGACTCATATTACTACAATAAGAAGCCTATATTACTTTTATCTGATTCCCTAGAAGAGATCCCAAATGAAGATCTGAAACTGGTCTACTAGCCGAAAATTTGGAAAACGAACTTCTGATGAATCACACAAAGAAAATGGAGTAAATAGGCTTAAAATAGTCATCTGGGACTCATATTACTACAATAAGAAGCATATATTACTTTTATCTGATTCCCTAGAAGAGATCCCAAATGAAGATCTGAAACTGGTCTACTGGCCGAAAATGGGGAAAACGGACTTCTGATGAATCACACAAAGAAAATGGAGTAAATAGGCTTGAAATAGTCATCTGGGACTCATAATAGTATAATGATAAGCCTGTATTACTTGTATCTCATTCCCTAGAAGAGATCTCAAATGACGATCCGAAACTGGTCAACTAGCCGAAAATGGGGAAAACGGATTTCTCATGAATCATACAAAGAAAATGGATTAAAAAGGCTTGAAATAGTCATCTGGGACTCATAATACTACAATGAGTAGCCTCTATTACTTGTATCTCATCTCTCTAGAAAAGATCCAAAATGAAGATCCGAAATTGGTCTACTGGCCGAAAAATAGGGAAAACGGACTTCTGATGAATCATACAAATAAAATGGAGCAAATAGGCTTGAAATAGTCATCTGGGACTCATTAATACAATGAGAAGCCTATATTGCTTGTATCTCATTCCCTAGAAGAGATTCCAAATGAAGATCCGAAACTGGTATAGAGGCCGAAAATAGGGAAAACGGATTTCTCATGAATCACACAAAGAAAATGAAGTAAATAGGCTTGAAATAGTCATCTGGGACTCATAATACTACATTTATAAGTCTCTATTACTTATATCTCATTCCCTAGAAGAGATCCCAAATGAAGATCCGAAACTGGTATACTAGCCGAAAATAGGGAAAACGGACTTCTGATGAATCACACAAAGAAAATAGAGTTAATAGGATTGAAATAGTCATCTGGGACTCATATTACTACAATGAGTAGCCTATATTACTTTTATCTGATTCCCTAGAAGTGATCCCAAATGAAGATCTGAAACTGGTCTACTGGCCGAAAATGGGCAAAACGGACTTCTGATGAATCACACAAAGAAAATGGAGTAAATAGGCTTGAAATAGTCATCTGGGACTCATAACAGTATAATGAGAAGCCTGTATTACTTGTATCTCATTCCCTAGAAGAGATCTCAAATGAAGATCCGAAACTGGTCAACTAGCTGAAAATGGGGAAAACGGATTTCTCATGAATCATACAAAGAAAATGGAGTAAATAGGCTTGAAATAGTCATCTGGGACTCATAATACTACAATGAGAAGCCTCTATTACTTGTATCTCATTCCCTAGAATAGATCTCAAATGAAGATCCGAAACTAATCAACTAGCCGAAAATGGGGAAAACGGATTTCTCATGAATCATACAAAGAAAATGCAGTAAATAGGCTTTAAATAGTCATCTGAGACTCATAATACTACAATGAGAAGCCTCTGTTACTTGTATCTCATTCCCTAGAAGAGATCCCAAATGAAGATCCAAAACTGGCCTACTGGCTGTAAATAGGAAAAACGGTCTTCTGATGAATAACACAAAGAAAATGGAGTAAATTGGATTGAAACAGTCATCTGGGACTCATAATAGTACAATGAGAAGCCTCTATTACTTGTATCTGATTCTGAAGAAGAGATCTCAAATGAAGATCCGAAACTGGTCTACTGGCCGAAAATGGGGAAAACGGACTTCTGAAGAATCATACAATGAATATGGAGTAAATAGGCTTTGAAATAGTCATCTGAGACTCATAATACTACAATGAGAAGCCTCTGTTACTTGTATCTCATTCTCTAGAAAAGATCCCAAATGAAAATCCAAAACTGGCCTACTGGCTGAAAATAGGAAAAACGGACTTCTGACGAATCACACAAAGAAAATGGAGTAAATTGGATTGAAACAGTCATCTGGGACTCATAATAGTACAATGAGAAGCCTCTATTACTTGTATATCATTCCCTAGAAGAGATCCCAAATGAAGATCCGAAGCTGGTCTACTTGCCGCAAATGGGGAAAACGGACTTCTGATGAATCACACAAAGAAAATGGAGTAAATAGGCTTGAAATAGTCATCTGGGACTCATAATACTACAATGAGAAGCTTCTATTAATTGTATCTCATTCCCTAGAAGAGATCTCAAATGAAGATCCGAAACTGGTCAACTAGCCGAAAATAGGGAAAACGGATTTTTCATTAATCACACAAAGAAAATGGAGTAAATAGGCTTGAAATAGTCATCTGGGACTCATATTACTAGAATGAGAAGCCTATATTGCTTGAATCTCATTCCCTAGAAGAGATCCAAAATGAAGATCCGAAACGGGTCTACTGGCCGAAAATACGGAAAACGGATTTCTCATGAATCACACAAAGAAAATGAAGTAAATAGGCTTGAAATAATCATGTGGGACTCATAATACTACATTTATATGCCTCTGTTACTTGTATCTCATTCCCTAGAAGAGATCCCAAATGAAGATCTGAAACTGGTCTACTAGCCGAAAATTTGGAAAACGGACTTCTGATGAATCACACAAAGAAAATGGAGTAAATAGGCTTGAAATAGTCATCTGGGACTCATATTACTACAATGAGAAGCCTATATTACTTTTATCTGATTCCCTAGAAGAGATCCCTGTTGGAATTGTTTGCGGAAGTTTAGAGTAAAGAAGAGAAATGAGTGAAAACATGAAGAACAAGAGAAAGAGTTAAGGATGATTATTATTCCTTAAGTTAACCGTTACAAACAACATTAAATGTGTATTTATAGACCATACAAATCATTCCTAACGGCTAAGGGTGATAACGACACAAACAATAAACAAAGAGGATGTGGTCCTCATAGTGAAAGCGACCCTTCATAACGCTCACAAGCTTAACCAAAACATGTGACCTTATCTCCTTTGATTCCTTAAGCTTGTGACCGTTGCTCCAGATGACTAAGGTCAATAATATGACCGTTTCTTCCTTCCTTGATCATCACTCTTGCTTCCTTTGTGTGATCCTCTTCCTTAAGCCTCACGGTTGTGACTTGTACGGACACTTCTCTAACTTGGTTATTTTGACACTACCCCTCAAGCTTTAGCCATAGTGAATGCTAAAGCTTGGAACCATGACTAACCACCTCATTAAAAACCTCAATGTAGAAAACCACGTGGGACAAAACTCCACTGAGGGAAAAAGAGTGTGATTGCCATGGTTAGGATAGATCAAGCCGAGATGTCAACGAGTCCCATCTTAGAGTGAATGAACTCGCTTGTCTTCTGATTGACCGCCTTAGTGAAGATGTCAGCTAACTGATCTGAACTCCTTGTATAGCACGGTAGAATGACTCCAAGTTGTACTTGCTCCCTGACTTTATGACAATCCACCTCTATATGCTTGGTCCTTTCATGGAAGACCGAGTTGGATGCAATGTGCATAGCCGCTTGATTATCACAATGCATTGTGATAGGTGTGCTTGTCTCACATCCGAGGTCTTTGAGGAGGTTTCTTAGCCACATCAGCTCGGTTGTTAGTCTCCTCATGGCCCGGTATTCAGCTTCAGCACTAGAGCATGCCACCACGTTTTGCTTCTTGCTCTTCCAAGTGACTAGATTCCCTCCAATGAATGTGCAATAGCCAGTAGTGGATCTTCTGTCTACACGGTCTCCTGCCCAATCTGCATCACAGTATCCTACTAGCTCTGAGCTTCCATTGCACCCCATCCAAATGCCATGACCAATCGTTCCTTGAACATAGCTGAGAATGCTCTTGACCATGCTCCAATGATACATCTTTGGAGCTTTCATGTATTGGCTAACCTGATTCACAGCAAAGCACAAGTCAGGTCTGGTTATTGTAAGATAGATTAGCTTACCAACCATCCTGCGATATTGTGTGACATCTTCAAAGGGTTCATCCTCTAGCTCCCCCTTTCGGTCCACTTTGTAGCTATCTTCAAGAGGGGTTTTAGCTACTTTATCTCCAAGGTTTCCTGTTTCACTCAACATATCAAGCATATATTTTCTTTGTGAGAGAAACAAGCCTTCTTTAGATCTACACACTTCGATACCTAAGAAGTATTTTAGTTCACCTAGATCTTTAATATCAAAAACAGTTTTTAAATAGTCTTTAGTAGCTTGAATGTTTACCTTGTCATTCCCAGAGATGATTATATCATCTACATAGATGAGAATGACTACTATACCTTCTCGGCTGGTGAGAGTGAATAAGGTGTGATCCGCTTCTGATCTGTTGAATCCCCTATCGAATAGAACTCTACTCAACCGGTGGTACCAAGCTCTTGGCGATTGCTTGAGACCATAAATCGCCTTTCTCAGCCTTAGTACTTTGCCATGGGCAACCTCTTTGTCTACACCAGGTGGTGGTGTCATGTAGACTTCCTCCTCAAGCTCTCCTTGTAGAAATGCATTCTTCACATCCATTTGCCAAAGATCCCATTCCAGATTCACGGCAAGTGAGATGACAACTCTAACTGTGTGGAGCTTCGCCACTGGTGCAAAGGTGTCTCCATAGTCTTCTCCATAGGTTTGAGTGAATCCTCTTGCTACTAGCCGAGCCTTATACCTTTCTATTTCCCCGTTGCTTTTGTATTTGATAGTGAAGACCCATCTTGAGCTCACGGTTTTCTTCCCTTTAGGCAATGTAGCCTCATCCCAAGTGTGATTCTTCTCCATAGCACCCCTTTCCTCACTGATTGCATTCCGCCATACCTCATACTCTACTGCTTCTTCGTAAGATCTAGGTACCTGACCTTGCTCCAATGCTACTAGGAAGGCTTGGTGCTCCTTTGGAAACTGAGCGAAAGAGCAAGTTACTTGAGTAGGATGAGCTACTGCATTGCCGTTGTAGTACACTCTGGTGTTAACCCAATTTGATGGATCCTGCCTTTCCCTAGTGCTTCTCCTTAGGGCTGCTGGAGCAGGAGCTGGAGCCGGAGCTTGTTCTGCTTGTTGTTGTAGGCGCTCTAAGCGTTGACTCCTTCTTAGCGGTACAACGTGAGGAGAGGAGCTAGGGTGTTCCGGAGACCGAACCGGTGTGGGGCTTTCCAAGTTTGCTTCTGCTTGATCATGAGCATTATCTTGGGTCTCCAAGTTTGCTTGTTCCTCATTTCCCCCCTCAGGATCAACAGCAGGAGCACTAGTAGGTGTTGTTACCCCAAGGTGGTCTAGGATGAGCCGTAAGCTAGCTGCCCTATCAGAGGTAGAGGTAGATAGCCCTTGTAGGTCCTCCCACGGTTGTTTGGCATAGAAGCTTTCTGACTCTAAGAATTTGACATCACGAGAGACTATGACCCGGCGTGTATCATGGTTGTAGCATTTGTACCCCTTTTGGGTAGTAGAGTAGCCAATGAACATACACCTCATGCTTTTAGCTTCCAGCTTTGTTCTATGATCCCCTGGAATAAAGGCAAAACACACACAACCAAACACTCGTAAGTGATCAAGAGAGGGTTTAGTTGAGTTGAGTACCTCATAGGGTGAGGAGTCACGGAGAACTTTGGTAGGAATTCGGTTGATCAAGTAGCAAGCTGTAAGGACAGCATCGCCCCAAAACCGCTTTGGTACATTATGTTGAAACATCATGGATCTCGCCACCTCCATTAGATGTCTGTTTTTCCTCTCAGCTACACCATTCTGTTGAGGCGTGTAGGGGCAGCTAGTTTTGATGAATGATTCCATGTGAAGTGAGATGTTCTCTGAAAACATTGCTTGTGTATTCGCCTCCATTATCTGATCTAAAGATCTTAATCTTGGCATTAAAATGGTTAGTGATATGATTTTGAAAATTTTTAAATGCCTCAAAGACTCTATCCTTGGATGGAAGGAGAGTTACCCAAGTATACTTAGATTTTTCATCTATAAAGGTGACAAAATATTTGTTTTGATCTCTAGATTCACATGGTGATGACCAAACATCTGAATGCACTAAATCAAAACATTTTTCATAGATAGTAGATGACTTGGGGAACACAGTCCTACAATGTTTTCCTAAGATACAAGCCTCACATTCATCATTTTTTAAAACTAACTTTAGGTAATAAAAGACTCAATGCACGAGCATGAGGATGACCTAACCTAGCATGCCAAATTGCATTATTAGCAGAAGCTACAACATTATTAGAAGATAAAAACTTAGTGTCTTCAAGAACATAGAGATCATCCTTAGTAGTCCCTTTTCCAAGCATTCTGTTGGTTTTAATATCCTGAAAACACACATCATTAGGTCCAAAGATAGCAATACAATCTAAATCAGTTGTAGCTTTCTTAACAGATAACAAATTAGAGGTAAAGGTTGGCATATAAAACGCTTTAGATGATCTATCAAAGAGTTTTAAATCTCCTATGCCTTTAATAGGCACCTTTTCTCCATTAGCAATCTCAACATTTCCTATTGTTGGCTTTAGGTTACTAATCAGATTTAAGTCACTAATCATATGATGTGAAGCGCCTGAATCTACAATCAATGGTTTAGTCCTAAGAGTATATGAAGAACTATAAGAGTTACCATAGTGCTTCATTACATGAAAGGAGGTACCAAGAGTGTTACCAGATTCCTTAAGCGCTTTGATCAGTGCATCTAGGTCTGATTTTGTCACGAATTGAGAGGAGTTAGCTGCTCCTTCTTCTCCAGCGGTTGTCTTAGATGATTCGCCCTTATGAGTGGTGTTCTCGGCGGCATAGCTAGCCTTCCCTTCCTTCCACTTGCTAGGCTTGAGATGTGGGTGAAGGATCCAGCACTTGTCTTTAACATGCCCCTTTTTCTTGCAATGCTCGCAGAATGAGCTCCTCCTTTCTTCAAACTGGTAAGCGCCCTTGTTGGCTGAGACGAGTTCCCCCTTTCCTCCAAATAAGCCGAGTGATCCTTGCTCCTTTTGGATTTGAGAACACACTTCTTCAAGGGTTGGCAACCGTTCTGCTCTAAGGAGGTGCTTGATGAGGTCATTGTAAGTTGAGCTGAGGGTCATGAGCAGGCCAAAGACTTTGTCTTGCTCTCTTCTGTCGTTCAGGACTTGAGGGTCAACTGTGCTTGGCCTTAGCATCTCCAGTTCTGCCCATAGTGCTCTGAATCTTCCAAAATGCTTAGTAAACTCCATATCTTCTTGCCTTAGCTCATTGATAGCCTTCTTGACTTCAAATACACGGCTGAGATTGGAGATGTTGCCGAATACTTGCTTCAGAGTCCCCCATAGCTCTTTGGCGGTTTCACAGTATGAGTAAGCCTCCAAGATTTCATTGCTAAGGGAGCTTTGTAGAAGAGCAAGAACGGTCTGATCTTCCTTGTACCATTGGGTCTCTTCGGCTGGGACAATGACGGCTCCGGCGGCTGGTGGTGCTGCTCTAGGAGCATCGCTTGACACATGACTCCAAAGACCTCTTCCACACAAGGCGGTTCTTGTGGTTCTTGACCACAGCAAGTAGTTCACCCCTTTGAGGGTCACTGGTAAAGCCAATGGCTTGTTGTTCTCCAAGGCCATGTTTAAGATACTATGGACCGTTGGGCAAAGCAAGGAACCGTTGGGTAAACGGTTTTGAATGGTAAATTAGAGGTGATTAGAAGGTGAGCGAATGAGAGTATGGTGGAATGAGAGTGGTTGGGGCGGTTTAGAGAGTGTTTAGGGGTGATTTAAAGCAAAGAAGAGTGATTGAGAGCTATGGACCGTTGGGTAAAGATTAAGGATTTTCTGGAGTTTTGAAGGAGTGAAAAACCGAGAGATGAAATCAAGAGGAGAGTAATGAGAATCAAAAGGTTGTAGTCCAAAGATCTACAAACCGCTCTGATACCATGTTGGAATTGTTTGCGGAAGTTTAGAGTAAAGAAGAGAAATGAGTGAAAACATGAAGAACAAGAGAAAGAGTTAAGGATGATTATTATTCCTTAAGTTAACCATTACAAACAACATCAAATGTGTATTTATAGACCATACAAATCATTCCTAACGGCTAAGGGTGATAACGACACAAACAATAAACAAAGAGGATGTGGTCCTCATAGTGAAAGCGACCCTTCATAACGCTCACAAGCTTAACCAAAACATGTGACCTTATCTCCTTTGATTCCTTAAGCTTGTGACCGTTGCTCCAGATGACTAAGGTCAATAATATGACCGTTGCTTCCTTCCTTGATCATCACTCTTGCTTCCTTTGTGTGATCCTCTTCCTTAAGCCTCACGGTTGTGACTTGTACGGACACTTCTCTAACTCGGTTATTTTGACAATCCCAAATGAAGATCTGAAACTGGTCTACTGGCCGAAAATGGGGAAAACGGACTTCTGATGAATCACACAAAGAAAATGGAGTAAATAGGCTTGAAAAAGTCATCTGGGACTCATAATAGTATAATGAGAAGCCTGTATTACTTGTATCTCATTCCCTAGAAGAGATCTCAAATGAAGATCTGAAACTGGTCAACTAGCCGAAAATGGGGAAAACGGATTTCTCATGAATCATACAAAGAAAATGGATTAAATAGGCTTGAAATAGTCATCTGGGACTCATAATACTACAATGAGTAGCCTCTATTACTTGTATCTCATTCCCTAGAAGAGATCCAAAATGAAGATCCGAAATTGGTCTACTGGCCGAAAAATAGGGAAAACGGACTTCTGAAGAATCATACAAATAAAATGGAGTAAATAGGCTTAAAATAGTCATCTGGGACTCATTAATACAATGAGAAGCCTATATTGCTTGTATCTCATTCCCTAGAAGAGATCCCAAATGAAGATCCGAAACTGGTCTAGTGGCGGAAAATAAGGAAAACGGATTTCTCATGAATCACACAAAGAAAATGAAGTAAATAGGCTTAAATAGTCATCTGGGACTCATAATACTACATTTATAAGCCTCTATTACTTATATCTCATTCTCTAGAAGAGATCCCAAATGAAGATCCGAAACTGGTATACTAGCCGAAAATAGGGAAAACGGACTTCTAATGAATCATACAAAGAAAATGGAGTAAATAGTCTTGAAATAGTCATCTGGGACTCATAATAGCATAATGAGAAGCCTATATTACTTGTATCTCATTCCTTAGAAGAGATCCCAAATGAAGATCCGAAACTGGTCTACTGGCCAAAAATAGGGAAAACGGACTTCTGATGAATCATCCAAAGAAAATGGGGTAAATAGGCTTGAAATAGTCATATTGGACTCATAATAACATAATTAGAATTCTCCATTACTTGTATCTTATTCCCTAGAAGAGATCCCAAATGAAGATCTAAAACTGGTCTACTGGCCGAAAATAAGGAAAACGGACTTCTGATGAATCATACAAAGAAAATGGAGTAAGTAATCTTGAAATAGTCATCTGGGACTCATAATAGCATAATGAGAAGCCTTTATTACTTGTATCTCATTCCCTAGAAGAGATTCCAAATGAAGATCCGAAATTGGTCTACTGGCCGAAAATAGGGAAAACGGATTTCTCATGAATCACACAAAGAAAATGGAGTAAATAGGTTTTAAATAGTCATCTGGGACTCATAATAGTATAATGAGAAGCCTCTATTACTTTTATCTCATTCCCTAGAAGAGATCTCAAATGAAGATCCGAAACTGGTCAACTAGCCGAAAATGGGGAAAACGGATTTCTCATGAATCATACAAAGAAAACGGAGTAAATAGGCTTGTAATAGTCATCTGAGACTCATAATACTACAAAGAGAAGCCTATGTTACTTGTATCTCATTCCCTAGAAGAGATCACAAATGAAGATCTAAAACTGGCCTACTGGCTGAAAATAGGAAAAACGGTCTTCTGATGAATAACACAAAGAAATTGGTGTAAATTGGAATGAAACAGTCATCTGGGACTCATAATAGTACAATGAGAAGCCTCTATTACTTGTATCTCATTCTGAAGAAGAGATCCCAAATGAAGATCCGAAACTGGTCTACTGGCCGAAAATGGGGAAAACGGACTTCTGAAGAATCGTACAATGAATATGGAGTAAATAGGCTTGAAATAGTCATCTGAGACTCATAATACTACAATGAGAAGCCTCTGTTACTTGTATCTCATTCCCTAGAAAAGATCCCAAATGAAAATCCAAAACTGGCCTACTGGCTGAAAATAGGAAAAAAGGACTTCTGCTGAATCACACAAAGAAAATGGAGTAAATTGGATTGAAACAGTCATCTGGGACTCATAATAGTACAATGAGAAGCCTCTATTACTTGTATCTCATTCCCTAGAAGAGATCCCTAATGAAGATCCGAAGCTGGTCTACTTGCCGAAACGGACTTCTGATGAATCACACAAATAAAATGGAGTAAATAGGCTTGAAATAGTCATCTGGGACTCATAATACTACAATGAGAAGCTTTTATGAATTGTATCTCATTCCCTAGAAGAGATCTCAAATGAAGATCCGAAACTGGTCAACTAGCCGAAAATGGGGAAAACGGATTTCTCATTAATCACACAAAGAAAATGGAGTAAATAGGCTTGAAATAGTCATCTGGGACTCATATTACTACAATAAGAAGCCTATATTACTTTTATCTGATTCCCTAGAAGAGATCCCAAATGAAGATCTGAAACTGGTCTACTAGCCGAAAATTTGGAAAACGAACTTCTGATGAATCACACAAAGAAAATGGAGTAAATAGGCTTAAAATAGTCATCTGGGACTCATATTACTACAATAAGAAGCATATATTACTTTTATCTGATTCCCTAGAAGAGATCCCAAATGAAGATCTGAAACTGGTCTACTGGCCGAAAATGGGGAAAACGGACTTCTGATGAATCACACAAAGAAAATGGAGTAAATAGGCTTGAAATAGTCATCTGGGACTCATAATAGTATAATGATAAGCCTGTATTACTTGTATCTCATTCCCTAGAAGAGATCTCAAATGACGATCCGAAACTGGTCAACTAGCCGAAAATGGGGAAAACGGATTTCTCATGAATCATACAAAGAAAATGGATTAAAAAGGCTTGAAATAGTCATCTGGGACTCATAATACTACAATGAGTAGCCTCTATTACTTGTATCTCATTCTCTAGAAAAGATCCAAAATGAAGATCCGAAATTGGTCTACTGGCCGAAAAATAGGGAAAACGGACTTCTGATGAATCATACAAATAAAATGGAGCAAATAGGCTTGAAATAGTCATCTGGGACTCATTAATACAATGAGAAGCCTATATTGCTTGTATCTCATTCCCTAGAAGAGATTCCAAATGAAGATCCGAAACTGGTCTAGAGGCCGAAAATAGGGAAAACGGATTTCTCATGAATCACACAAAGAAAATGAAGTAAATAGGCTTGAAATAGACATCTGGGACTCATAATACTACATTTATAAGTCTCTATTACTTATATCTCATTCCCTAGAAGAGATCCCAAATGAAGATCCGAAACTGGTATACTAGCCGAAAATAGGGAAAACGGACTTCTGATGAATCACACAAAGAAAATAGAGTTAATAGGATTGAAATAGTCATCTGGGACTCATATTACTACAATGAGTAGCCTATATTACTTTTATCTGATTCCCTAGAAGTGATCCCAAATGAAGATCTGAAACTGGTCTACTGGCCGAAAATGGGCAAAACGGACTTCTGATGAATCACACAAAGAAAATGGAGTAAATAGGCTTGAAATAGTCATCTGGGACTCATAACAGTATAATGAGAAGCCTGTATTACTTGTATCTCATTCCCTAGAAGAGATCTCAAATGAAGATCCAAAACTGGTCAACTAGCTGAAAATGGGGAAAACGGATTTCTCATGAATCATACAAAGAAAATGGAGTAAATAGGCTTGAAATAGTCATCTGGGACTCATAATACTACAATGAGAAGCCTCTATTACTTGTATCTCATTCCCTAGAATAGATCTCAAATGATGATCCGAAACTAATCAACTAGCCGAAAATGGGGAAAACGGATTTCTCATGAATCATACAAAGAAAATGCAGTAAATAGGCTTTAAATAGTCATCTGAGACTCATAATACTACAATGAGAAGCCTCTGTTACTTGTATCTCATTACCTAGAAGAGATCCCAAATGAAGATCCAAAACTGGCCTACTAGCTGAAAATAGGAAAAAACGGTCTTCTGATGAATCACACAAAGAAAATGGAGTAAATTGGATTGAAACAGTCATCTGGGACTCATAATAGTACAATGAGAAGCCTCTATTACATGTATCTCATTCTGAAGAAGAAATCCCAAATGAAGATCCGAAACTGGTCTACTGGCCGAAAATGGGGAAAACGGACTTCTGAAGAATCATACAAAGAATATGGAGTAAATAGGCTTGAAATAGTTATCTGGGACTCATAATACTACATTGATAAGCCTCTATTACTTGTATCTCATTCCCTAGAAGATATCCCAAATGAAGATCCGAAACTGGTCTACTAGCCGAAAATGGGGAAAACGGACTTCTGATGAATCACACAAGGAAAATAGAGTAAATAGGCTTGAAATAGTCATCTGGGACTCATATTACTACAATAAGAAGCCTATATTACTTGTATCTGTTTCCCTAGAAGAGATCCCAAATGAAGATCCGAAACTGGTCTACTGGCCGAAAATATGGGAAACGAATTTCTCATTAATCACACAAATAAAATGGAGTAAATTGGCTTGAAATAGTCATCTGGGACTCATATTACTACAATGAGAAGCCTATATTGCTTGTATCTCATTCCCTAGAAGAGATCCCAAATGAAGATCTGAAACTGGTCTACTGGGTGAAAATAGGGGAAACGGATTTCTCATTAATCACACAAAGAAAATGGAGTAAATAAGCTTGAAATAGTCATCTGGGACTCATATTACTACAATGAGAAGCCTATATTGCTTGTATCTCATTCCTTAGAAGAGATACCAAATGAAGATCTGAAACTGGTCTACTCGCCGAAAATAGGGAAAACGGATTTCTCATTAATCACACAAAGAAAATGGAGTAAATAGGCTTGAAATAGTCATCTGGGACTCATATTACTACAATGACAAGCCTATATTGCTTGTATCTCATTCCCTAGAAGAGATCCCAAATGAAGATCTGAAACTGGTCTACTGGCCGAAAATAGGGAAAACGGATTTCTCATGAATCACACAAAGAAAATGAAGTAAATTGGCTTGAAATAATCATCTGGGACTCATAATACGACATTTATATGCCTCTGTTACTTGTATCTCATTCCCTAGAAGAGATCCCAAATGAAGATCCGAAACTGGTCTACTAGCCGAAAATTTGGAAAACGGACTTCTGATGAATCACGTAAAGAAAATGGAGTAAATAGGCTTGAAATAGTCATCTAGGACTCATAATACTACATTTAGAAGCATCTATTACTTGTATCTCATTCCCTAGAAGAGATCCCAAATGAAGATCCGAAACTGGTCTACTGGCCGAAAATAGGGGAAACGGATTTCTCATTAATCACACAAAGAAAATAGAGTAAATAGGCTTGAAATAGTCATCTGGTACTCATATTACTACAATGAGAAGCCTATATTGCTTGTATCTCATTCCCTAGAAGAGATCCCAAATGAAGATCTGAAACTGGTCTACTGGCCGAAAATAGGGAAAACGGATTTCTCATGAATCACACAAAGAAAATGAAGTAAATAGGCTTGAAATAATCATCTGGGACTCATAATACTACATTTATATGTCTCTGTTACTTGCATCTCATTCCCTAGAAGAGATCCCAAATGAAGATCTGAAACTGGTCAACTAGCCGAAAATTTGGAAAACGGACTACTGATGAATCACACAAAGAAAATGGAGTAAATAGGCTTGAAATAGTCATCTGGGACTCATATTACTACAATGAGAAGCCTATATTACTTTTATCTGATTCCCTAGAAGAGATCCCAAATGAAGATCCAAAACTGGCCTACTAACTGAAAATTTGGAAAACGGACTTCTGATGAATCACACAAATAAAATGGAGTAAATGGGCTTGAAATAGTCATCTGGGACTCATAATACTACATTGAGAAGCCTCTATTACTTGTATCTCATTCCCTAGAAGAGATCCCAAATGAAGATCCGAAACTGGTCTACTGGCCGAAAATGGGGGGAAAACGGACTTCTGAAGAATCATACAAAGAATATGGAGTAAATAGGCTTGAAATAGTCATCTGGGACTCATAATACTACATTGATAAGCCTCTATTACTTGTATCTCATTCCCTAGAAGATATCCCAAATGAAGATCTGAAACTGGTCTACTAGCCGAAAATGGGGAAAACGGACTTCTGAAGAATCATACAATGAATATGGAGTAAATAGGCTTGAAATAGTCATCTGGGACTCATAATACTAAATTGAGAGGCCTCTATTACTTGTATCTCATTCCCTAGAAGAGATCCCAAATGAAGATCTGAAACTGGTCAACTAGCCGAAAATTTGGAAAACGGACTACTGATGAATCACACAAAGAAAATGGAGTAAATAGGCTTGAAATAGTCATCTGGGACTCAGATTACTACAATGAGAAGCCTATATTACTTTTATCTGATTCCCTAGAAGAGATCCCAAATGAAGATCCAAAACTGGCCTACTAACTAAAAATTTGGAAAACGGACTTCTGATGAATCACACAAATAAAATGGAGTAAACGGGCTTGAAATAGTCATCTGGGACTCATAATACTACATTGAGAAGCCTCTATTACTTGTATCTCATTCCCTAGAAGAGATCCCAAATGAAGATCCGAAACTGGTCTACTGGCCGAAAATGGGGAAAACGGACTTCTGAAGAATCATACAAAGAATATGGAGTAAATAGGCTTGAAATAGTCATCTGGGACTCATAATGCTACATTGATAAGCCTCTATTACTTGTATCTCATTCCCTAGAAGAGATCCCAAATGAAGATCTGAAACTGGTCTACTGGCCGAAAATAGGGAAAACGGATTTCTCATGAATCACACAAAGAAAATGAAGTAAATTGGCTTGAAATAATCATCTGGGACTCATAATACGACATTTATATGCCTCTGTTACTTGTATCTCATTCCCTAGAAGAGATCCCAAATGAAGATCCGAAACTGGTCTACTAGCCGAAAATTTGGAAAACGGACTTCTGATGAATCACGTAAAGAAAATGGAGTAAATAGGCTTGAAATAGTCATCTAGGACTCATAATACTACATTTAGAAGCATCTATTACTTGTATCTCATTCCCTAGAAGAGATCCCAAATGAAGATCCGAAACTGGTCTACTGGCCGAAAATAGGGGAAACGGATTTCTCATTAATCACACAAAGAAAATAGAGTAAATAGGCTTGAAATAGTCATCTGGTACTCATATTACTACAATGAGAAGCCTATATTGCTTGTATCTCATTCCCTAGAAGAGATCCCAAATGAAGATCTGAAACTGGTCTACTGGCCGAAAATAGGGAAAACGGATTTCTCATGAATCACACAAAGAAAATGAAGTAAATAGGCTTGAAATAATTATCTGGGACTCATAATACTACATTTATATGTCTCTGTTACTTGCATCTCATTCCCTAGAAGAGATCCCAAATGAAGATCTGAAACTGGTCAACTAGCCGAAAATTTGGAAAACGGACTACTGATGAATCACACAAAGAAAATGGAGTAAATAGGCTTGAAATAGTCATCTGGGACTCATATTACTACAATGAGAAGCCTATATTACTTTTATCTGATTCCCTAGAAGAGATCCCAAATGAAGATCCAAAACTGGCCTACTAACTGAAAATTTGGAAAACGGACTTCTGATGAATCACACAAATAAAATGGAGTAAATGGGCTTGAAATAGTCATCTGGGACTCATAATACTACATTGAGAAGCCTCTATTACTTGTATCTCATTCCCTAGAAGAGATCCCAAATGAAGATCCGAAACTGGTCTACTGGCCGAAAATGGGGAAAACGGACTTCTGAAGAATCATACAAAGAATATGGAGTAAATAGGCTTGAAATAGTCATCTGGGACTCATAATACTACATTGATAAGCCTCTATTACTTGTATCTCATTCCCTAGAAGATATCCCAAATGAAGATCTGAAACTGGTCTACTAGCCGAAAATGGGGAAAACGGACTTCTGAAGAATCATACAATGAATATGGAGTAAATAGGCTTGAAATAGTCATCTGGGACTCATAATACTAAATTGAGAGGCCTCTATTACTTGTATCTCATTCCCTAGAAGAGATCCCAAATGAAGATCTGAAACTGGTCAACTAGCCGAAAATTTGGAAAACGGACTACTGATGAATCACACAAAGAAAATGGAGTAAATAGGCTTGAAATAGTCATCTGGGACTCAGATTACTACAATGAGAAGCCTATATTACTTTTATCTGATTCCCTAGAAGAGATCCCAAATGAAGATCCAAAACTGGCCTACTAACTAAAAATTTGGAAAACGGACTTCTGATGAATCACACAAATAAAATGGAGTAAACGGGCTTGAAATAGTCATCTGGGACTCATAATACTACATTGAGAAGCCTCTATTACTTGTATCTCATTCCCTAGAAGAGATCCCAAATGAAGATCCGAAACTGGTCTACTGGCCGAAAATGGGGAAAACGGACTTCTGAAGAATCATACAAAGAATATGGAGTAAATAGGCTTGAAATAGTCATCTGGGACTCATAATGCTACATTGATAAGCCTCTATTACTTGTATCTCATTCCCTAGAAGATATCCCAAATGAAGATCTGAAACTGGTCTACTAGCCGAAAATGGGGAAAACGGACTTCTGATGAATCACACAAAGAAAATGGAGTAAATAGGCTTGAAATAGTCATCTGGGACTCATATTACTACAATGAGAAGCCTATATTACTTGTATCTGATTCCCTAGAAGAGATCCCAAATGAAGATCCGAAACTGGTCTACTGCCGAAAATAGGGGAAACGAATTTCTCATTAATCACACAAATAAAATGGAGTAAATTGGCTTGAAATAGTCATCTGGGACTCATATTACTACAATGAGAAGCCTATATTGCTTGTATCTCATTCCCTAGAAGAGATCCCAAATGAAGATCTGAAACTGGTCTACTGGCCGAAAATAGGGGAAACGGATTTCTCATTAATCACACAAAGAAAATGGAGTAAATAGGCTTGAAATAGTCATCTGGGACTCATATTACTACAATGAGAAGCCTATATTGCTTGTATCTCATTCCCTAGAAGAGATCCCAAATGAAGATCTGAAACTGGTCTACTGGCCGAAAATAGGGGAAACGGATTTCTCATTAATCACACAAAGAAAATGGAGTAAATAGGCTTGAAATAGTCATCTGGGACTCATATTACTACTATGAGAAGCCTATATTGTGTTAATCAAGAAGGTATTTACTAGTAACTAATTAATAGTTACATAGTAAAATACAGTTACTTGAGTAATAAGGAAGTTAGTTTGTATTAGAAAGAAGAGGGAAAAAGAGGATAAAAGACTAAAGGGATAAGGTGGCAGTACACTTTGTCTTATAGCGCTGTACCTTCACCCTTATCCTCTTGTTACCGTTATGAGCTGTAAAGGGGTGAGTCATACACGGTTTGTATAAGGCTGAATGAGGACGCAATAGTGGCTTTGTGTGTAACCCTTTCAGACCTAGAATGTGTTCTATATAAACTGTGTATCCCCCTTCATTGTAGATAACTTTTCTTCATCTAATACATTTTCACATTTTCCTATCATGAGAGTCGAATCCTTATCCTACAATCTTCTATAATTTACATGGTATCAGAGCGGTTTTGTGATTCTTGAGTCTTAAATCTTGGTTTTCTTGTTCGATTCTTGTGTTTGAGAGAAGTTCTTGTGAGTTAATCCGTGGCAAAAGCTATTCTGGGTTGAAACTGGGTCTTATGAGTTAAGCTGAAGCATCAAACCGAGCTAAGAAGGTGAAGCAAGTCAGATCTGGAAAAGTAAAGGTTTGAGCTTTATCTCTCTCTCTGGTTGAAAGGTCTAGTCTAGAGGAATCAGTTTAAGGCAAAGGTTGTGGATAGATTAGTGTTGCGGTTTGGCTTGTGGTTTGAGTAAGGAAGGTTCGAAAAGTTGGATCTTTGGTCTTGGAAAGTGTTAGTTTTGGTGTTCAATAAGCGAAATACTTAAGCTTTGGTGATGGCTGCTCTTCAACAAGCTCCTATGCCTGTTACGGTGTATGATGGCAAGATGAATGACACCTTCAAAGACTTGAGATTTGCGGTAACTCTAAATGGGAACAACTTTCTGTTGTGGAAGCGAACAACTCTGAATGTGTTAGGAGGAAGGAAGCTCACAAAACACATTGAGTTCACCTATGAAGAGCTAAAGGCAATTGATAGAGGTCTGGATGAAGATACTTGGAAGCAGTATGATCTGAATGTGCTGACTGCTCTACACTGCTCACTAGAGGCGTCAATTCTAGAAGGCTATTCGTACTGTGAGACTGCTAAGGAGCTGTGGGATACTCTTACAAATGTCTTCGGCAATGAGTCTAACTTGACTCGGGTCTATGGTATCAAGAAAGCTCTCGGAAATCTGAGCCAAGAAGAGAGTGACTTCAACACCCATTTCGGAAGGTATAGATCGTTGGTTGCTGAGTTGGATATGTTGAGACCCTTTACCACTGATGCTAAGACACTCAAGGAGAGAAGAGAGCAAGATCGTGTGTTTGGGTTGCTTCTGTCTCTGAATCAAGGCTATACTGATGTAATCCAGCACATCTTGAGAGAAGACAAGATTCCTACCCTAGAGCAAGTTTGTGCTAAGATACAAAAGGAGTATGGCAATCAGGAGCTGTTTGGCAACAAGAATGCAAGTCTACCTACGGCTAACAAGGTGGGAGTGGCAAAACATGGAGACAAGAAGACATGGGTTTGTGAGCATTGTGAGAAAAAGGGTCATCTCAAAGACAAATGCTGGATCCTACACCCTCATTTAAAGCCAGATAAGTTCAAGAAGGACAAGATGAAGGCGAATGTGGCAGAAGCAAGTGAAGGCTCCGAAAATGCTGAAAGAGCTATGGTGCAGTTCGGTCATCATGAGAAGGCTTTACAAGCTATACAAGACAAGAGCTCAGCTTCCACCTCTCAGGAGACCATTGTGATGAACAAAGCTGATCTAGAGAGCCTCCTTCAATCCATTGCATCTAAGTTACATCCAGGCGGTATATCTCTCTTATCTTCTAACTCTAGTGATTTAAACTCATTAGTATTAGACTCAGGAGCTTCTCACCATATGATTAGTAATCCTAAGTTGTTAGAGAACATTAAACCGGCTTTAGGGAATGTTAAGGTTGCAAATGGTCATAATGTGCCAATAGAAGGTATAGGTTATATTAATGTGTTTAACAAGAAGCTAAGTGCCTTTTATATGCCTAAGTTCACCTCTAATCTCCTTTCTGTAAAGAAAACTACTAAGGACTTAAACTGTTTAGCTATTTTTAGTCCTAATGATGTTAAGTTGCAGGATATTGAGAGTGGAAAAGTGTTTGGGCAAGGCAGCACCAAGGATGACTTATATGTGTTCCAAGACATCTCTTTAAATTCTGTTTCTAAGAATAATGTTTCTTCTATCTTTGCAAACTCTGTTAAGACATCTGTTGTTTTATGGCATGAAAGACTTGGTCACCCTCATTCTAGAGCCTTAAGTTTACTAATGCCTGGTTTTTCTTATGATTGTGCAAATTGTGAAGCATGCATATTAGGCAAACATTGCAAAGCTGTTTTTCCTAAGTCTAGTGCGATTTATGAAAAATGTTTTGATCTTGTGCATTCTGATGTGTGGTCTTCACCTTGTGCATCTAGAGATAACCATAAGTATTTTGTCACATTTATAGATGAGAAATCTAAGTATACTTGGGTAACCTTGATGCCTTCTAAGGATAGAGTTTATGATGCATTTTATAAACTTTCAAAACTATGTGACTAACTACTTTGATGCAAAGATTAAGATTTTAAGAACAGATAATGGAGGTGAATATACAAGCAACAAGCTCAAAGAACACTTAGAGAAATGTGGAATTCTTCATCAAACCAGCTGCCCATATAACCCCCAACAAAATGGTGTTGCTGAGAGAAAGAATAGGCACCTAATGGAGGTGGCAAGGGCTATGCTATTTCAAAAACACATGCCTAAGAGGTTTTGGGGCGATGCAGTAATGACAGCTTGCTATCTCATCAACCGAACACCAACTCGTATCCTTGATGATAAATCTCCTTTCCAAATCCTAAATAACTCAAATCCTAGTATTGACCATTTGAGGGTGTTTGGTAGTCTGTGTTTTGTGTTTGTTCCAGGTGACTTAAGGAACAAGCTGGAGCCTAAGAGTAACAAGTGCGTATTCATTGGATACTCAACAACTCAGAAGGGCTACAAGTGCTTCGATCCAGTCACCAACCGGTACTATGTGTCAAGGGATGTCAGTTTTTTGGAAGACAAAGCCTACTTTGGGGAAAAGAGTTGGGAGAGTGTGAAGGACCTACCTAACTCAACCGCTGATAGAGCTTCAAGCCTCCGACGAATTCTGGAGCACTTAGGGAATGCAAGCTCCCCTCAGGCAGAAAAGGAAGCTCCATCATTTCCAAATGAGGATGTGCATGAAGTTAGAGAGGATGAGAACAATGCATCTCAGGATCTTTTGGATGATCACCAAGAAAGTGATAGAGGAGAGAAGTCTAGTGAAGAAGTGGCAGAGACGGGTCAGTCTAGTAAAGAAGTGGCAGAGGAGACGGGTCAGTCTAGTGAAGGAGAGGTCATTGAATCGGGTCAGTCTAGTGAAGGAGAGTTCATTGAATCTTCAAGCGATGACGATACCTATCAAGCTCCACAAGTTACACCAGATCCAGTCTACACTCGGGAGAATCAAAGAAAGAGTACAAGAGAGAAGAAATCCCCCTCAAAGTGGAAGAATACGAGAGTTTACTACAACTGCCAAGCTGTAGCTCATCCAATTCAAGCTACTTGTTCGATTGACCTTCTTCCGGAGGAGCATAAAGCTTTTATCAGCAAGCTGGATGTAGAACTCATCCCACAAAGCTATGAGGAAGCCAAGGAAAGTAAGGAATGGACTAATGCTGTTGATGATGAGGTTCAAGCTATGGTGAGGAATCACACTTGGGTTGAAGAAGAACTACCAAAAGGAAAGAAGTGTGTTAGCTCAAAGTGGGTATTCACCATTAAGTACAAGAGTGATGGTGAAATCGAGAGATATAAGGCAAGGCTGGTTGCAAGAGGGTTTACCCAAACTTATGGGGATGACTATAGGGAAACATTTGCTCCAGTAGCTAAGCAACATACCGTGAAAGTGGTTCTCTCTTTAGCAGTTAATTTGGATTGGGAGTTGTGGCAAATGGATGTCAAGAATGCTTTCCTTCAGGGGGAGTTAGAAGAAGAAGTCTACATGTCACCTCCTCCGGGTTTAGAAGACATAGTGGCTCCGGGAAAGGTCTTAAGGCTTCGGAAAGCAATCTATGGGCTTAAACAATCTCCAAGAGCTTGGTATCACAAGCTAAGCTCTACACTACTGGCTAATGGCTTCAAGAGGTCACACTCTGATCACACTCTATTTACTAAGCAAGATATTCATGGCATAGTAGTAGTGTTGGTCTATGTGGATGATTTGATTATTTCAGGGAGTAACAAAGAGGGTATTCAAGCCATTAAGTCCTCTTTGCACTCAGCCTTTGATATTAAAGATTTGGGTGTTTTGAAGTATTTCTTAGGGATTGAAGTGTGTAGATCCAAGGAGGGACTTTTTCTCTCACAAAGGAAATATGCACTTGATCTTCTAAAGCTTACAGGAAAACTTGGAGCTAAACCGGTGGACACACCACTAGAGCAAGGATACAAGGTCAATCGAAAGGGGGAGAAGGATGATACTCCATATCATTGCCCGGAACAGTACCGAAGACTCGTGGGTAAGCTCATATACTTAACATATACTCGGCCTGATCTTTCTTTTGCTGTGAATCAGGTGGCTCAACACATGCAAGTACCTACGGTATACCATTGGAGCCTGGTGGAAAGGATTCTGAGATATATCAAAGGGAGTCCTGGCAAAGGCATTTGGATGGGAAGAAATTCAAGCACGGAAATAGTGGGATACTGTGATGCAGATTACAATGGAGATCGCAACACAAGGCAGTCTACAACCGGCTTTTGCACCTTCATTGGTGGAAATCTTGTGACTTGGAAGACAAAGAAGCAGAAGGTGGTGTCTTGTTCCAGTGCTGAAGCAGAGTATAGGGCGATGAAGAAGCTCACAAACGAGCTAACTTGGCTAAAGGCTCTACTTAAGGACTTCGGGATAGAGCAGAAGACGCCAATCACCTTCCATTGCGACAACCAAGCTGCCATCCATATAGCCACTAATCCAGTGTTTCACGAGAGGACCAAGCACATAGAGACGGATTGCCACAAGACAAGAGAGAAGATCGAAGATGGTACAATTCTCCCTTGTTTTACTAAGAGTTCGGACCAATTGGCCGACATTTTTACCAAGGCAGCAAGTAACCAAGTTTGCCAATTTATCCATGGTAAGCTTGGTCTTGTAGACCTAACACATCCTTGAGAGAGACTCTCCAACTTGTAGGGATAATACTCTTTTTCCCTAAGCTTGGTTTTGTCCCACGTGGTTTTCCAAGCTTAGGTTTTTAATGAGGTTATCCTTGCAAGTGCCAAGTTTATACACAATCAGTATTGTAGTATAAACTTGAGGGGGAGTGTTAATCAAGAAGGTATTTACTAGTAACTAATTAATAGTTACATAGTAAAATACAGTTACTTGAGTAATAAGGAAGTTAGTTTGTATTAGAAAGAAGAGGGAAATAGAGGATAAAAGACTAAAGGGATAAGGTGGCAGTACACTTTGTCTTATAGCGCTGTACCTTCACCCTTATCCTCTTGTTACCGTTATGAGCTGTAAAGGGGTGAGTCATACACGGTTTGTATAAGGCTGAATGAGGACGCAATAGTGGCTTTGTGTGTAACCCTTTCAGACCTAGAATGTGTTCTATATAAACTGTGTATCCCCCTTCATTGTAGATAACTTTTCTTCATCTAATACATTTTCACATTTTCCTATCATGAGAGTCGAATCCTTATCCTACAATCTTCTATAATTTACATATTGCTTGGGTCACAAGTAGTGCTGCCACGTTTGAAGAGCTCGAACCAATGCATAGAGTTCCTTGTCATAGGTTGGATAGTTGGCGGTTGATCCTCCTAGCTTCTCACTGAAGTATGCCACTGGTTTCCTATCCTGCATCAATACAGCACCGATTCCAACTCCTGAAGCATCACATTCAATTTCAAAAGTTTTAAGGAAATCAGGAAGAACTAAAAGAGGGGCATTGATAAGCTTCTCTTTAAGGGCTGTGAAAGCTTGTTCTTGTGCTTCTTCCCATCCAAAACCAACTTCCTTCTTGATGACTTCAGTTAATGGTGCAGCATGGGTGCTAAAGCTTGGAACAAATCTTCTGTAGAATCCTGCTAATCCATGAAAGCTTCTCACTTCCCCAACACTCTTAGGCGTAGGCCATTCTTTGATTGCTTTGATCTTCTCTTCATCAACCCTCACTCCTTCTGCACTAACAACAAAGCCTAGAAAGACAACCTCAGTAGTACAGAATGAACACTTAGAGAAGTTAGCAAAAAGGGATTGAGAACGAAGAACATCCAGAACTTGGCGGATGTGCCCTAGAAGTTCCTCCAAACCTTTGCTGTAGATGAGAATGTCATCGAAGTAGACCACTACAAAAACTCCAATGAATGGTCTTAAGGCATGGTTCATTAGACGCATGAAGGCACTGGGAGCATTGGTGAGACCAAACGGCATGACTAACCACTCATACAACCCTTGCTTGGTCTTGAAAGCAGTCTTCCACTCATCTCCCTCCTTCATTCTGATCTGATGATAACCACTCTTCAAATCGATTTTGGAGAACACTGTTGACCCACATAACTCATCTAACATATCATCTAATCTTGGAATAGGATGTCTGTACTTCACTGTGATGTTGTTGTTTGCTCTGCAGTCTACACACATCCTCCATGTTCCATCTTTCTTAGGAACCAACAGAACTGGTACTGCACATGGACTGAGACTCTCTCTGATATATCCTTTACTCATCAGCTCTTCTACTTGTTTCTGAAGCTCTTTAGTCTCTACAGGATTGGTTCTGTAAGCCGGCTTGTTTTGTAGCACTGATCCTGGCACTAGATCAATCTGATGCTCAATTCCGCGAGTTGGGGGTAAACCTGGGGGTATCTCATCTGGAAAGACATCCTTGTACTCCTCAATGATCTCTATCACTTCATAGGGAAGTTTCTCTAACGGTTTAGTACTAGCCAGTGTTTCTTTGTAGACAAACATGAAGGTGGTCATCTCAGGATCAAAGAGCTTGTTGAACTCACTGTGGTTGATGTATAAATTGTTGGAGACTTTCTCTTTGTCTTTGCGGTTCATGTGAAGTTGATCTTGGTAGATTTCGCTGGGGGAAAGTGGTAGAAGAGTGACCTTGCGCCCCTTAAATTCAAAAGTCTGCTTGTTGGTGTAGCCATCATGAAGAACTCTCCTATCATACTGCCATGGTCTCCCTAATAACATATGACTAGACCTCATAGGAACCACATCACAAAGGAGTTCATCTTCATACTTCCCAATGGCTAGCTTGACAAGCACTTGTTGAGAAACGGTGATCGCTCCTTTGTTGTCCAACCACTGCAGCTTGTAAGGTCTAGGATGTGAAGTGGTTTTAAGATTAAGCTT
Organism: Thlaspi arvense; assembly: GCA_911865555.2. Taxonomy (NCBI): domain Eukaryota; kingdom Viridiplantae; phylum Streptophyta; class Magnoliopsida; order Brassicales; family Brassicaceae; genus Thlaspi; species Thlaspi arvense. Next base: position 24,215,696 of record OU466860.2, read on the forward strand.
CTTTACCATCTCTTCACTGGCGGCATTGGTGCAACTTCCCCCATCTATAATCAAGGTGCAGACCTTGTCCTGAACTACACATCTGGTGTGAAAGAGGTTCTCTCTCTGACCTCTATCATCTGGATGCACCTGAACACTCAAAGCCCTGCATGCCACTAGCATCTCTCCAACTGCTGCTGCTTCCTCTTCTCCTTCTGTACCAGCATCTGATTCACTCTCTAAACTGTTTTGAGGTACGATCTCTCCTCCCTCTTGCAGCAAAAACATCTTCTTATTAGGACAATCTCTAGAGTAATGTCCCATACCTTGACACTTGAAGCATCTGACATTGCTAGTAGAAGTTCCTCTTGGTTTTAAACTCGGTCTTAACCTCCTCCTTGATCGTTGTTGTAGCCGGTTTTGTATTCTGAGTAGAGATTGGCTTGTTGAACTCTTTCGGTTTTGGTATGTTGGAGGTGAAGGTTGGCCTGCCAATTCTCCTCTTGATCTGTGCTTCAATCAGTTCTGCCTTATGCACCATTTCTTGCACATCCTCATAGTTCTGTAGCTCAACCTTGTCTTGAATCTCTCTGTTAAGTCCTCCCAAGAACCTAGACATCACCATGTCTTCTCCTTCTCTCAAATCGGCTCTAATCATCAAGGTTTCCAGCTCTTGGTAGTAATCTCGAACAGACTTTGTTCCCTGTATGAGGCGCCTAAGCTTGTTGAGAATCTCCCTCTGATAGTGTGCAGGAACAAACTTCCTCCTCATCTGCGTGGTTAGTTGACCCCAGGTGGTAATAGGAAGTTCGTGATGCCTTTCTCTAGTGACTCCCAACTGCTCCCACCACAAGAGTGCATAGCCATTGAACTCTGAAACAGCTATCTTTACCTTGTTGAGCTCATAGGTGCCTTGAACCAAGAAGTTTGATTCCATCTTTCTTTCCCAATCTAAGTAAACTTCTGGATCATTATTGCCGTGGAAGGAAGGAAACTGAAGCTTAAGGTGATTCAGCTGTTGTTTCAATGGGTCATAATCACGGTTGTTGCCTCTGTTCCTGCCTCTCCTCACAGTATTAAAGCTATTGTCTGATCTCTCTTCTCCTTCAGAAGATCCAGGTTCTGTCTCCACATAAACTCTACGCCCACCAATGTTCTCAGCTCGGAGGTGTGGAGATGTTCTATCAGCTCTGCGTCTCTCTCTCCCTGTACCCTCAGCATTCCTTCGCCAGTTTACACTGGTTTCTCTCCTCCCAACAGGTGTTCTTACAGTGTTAGCTCGGGGTTGTTTAGAAGAAGCTCCCATGTGTGCTTTTCCTTTGGCAAGGCGGATTGCTTCACTAGGGCTGGGCGGTTCTGATGAATCACTTTCTGCAACACTGTTCTCTTTTTGTAAATCCTTGAACCGAGTCTCAAACTTGGCGTTGAGTTGCTCTATATGTTGCATCAGCTGAGTAGCAACTGACTGATTAGCTTCTTTGATTTGTTGGGCCATGGCTTGATTCAGAGCTTCCATGGCTTCTGCTGAAAGCTCCATGGTACCTGAAACAATCAAAGTAAAAAGTTCTCAAGATAACAAGTTTTTAAGATTGCTTAAAGGAAGGAATACAACTCCTAAAACTATCAGGGAAACGAACACACAACCTATTGCTATTAGGAAATCGAAACTAAACACTAACTTTTATGAAACAACAAAAAGGCAAACCTAAGACTCTTAGGACAATCGATTTAACAAAGAAAAGGAAAAAGAGGGGTTTAGGGTTTCTCAGCCTTTGGTTCAGAGTTGTCTCTGATACCACATGACACGATCTCCCTTGGAACTACTCTGAAGATAGGCTGATGAAGATCAAATGATGATTGCGAAATGGTGATGCTGATCGTGTGAAAGGGGAAGTGATAGTGTAGAGTGAGATTGGAATGGTATTAGGGGTTTAATGGAACGATTTAAGTGATAAGATGGGAGTAAAAGATAGTAGAGTTTCAAGGACACTTGGTGAATAGAAACTCGGATCAACAAGAACACATTCAAGAGATCAAAGGGTGAGAGAAGAAATGCAGCAATGGCTGTTTGTTTAACACTTAGTTCTTCGCTGATTTACAAATGGGGGCGTAATACAAGTCTTATACTACCCTAAAAACCAAACAGCATGGCGTCTAAGAAAGAAAACAACAAAACGTCCAAAGTAAAGAATAAAACAACAAGGCGTCCCATTCCTTAGAATCCTAATTGGTGCGCCTGAAAATACTAAGTATAAGACCAAAGTAGCTCATACATTTATTACCCATTGGCAATGACTCCTAAGTAACTTGACGTAGTGATTAATCTGCCTCATTAAAAACCATGTTGAGAAAACCCAATGGGACAAAACTCATCATGGGAAAAAGAGTACAGACTCCTCACCTAAGTTACTTAGTTATCATTACCGGGTGGAGTCTTCTGGTTGAAGATGTTGAAAACTTGAATAGCTGGTAGGTTGCATAATCCTTCTGCCATAAGTGCATGAACTTCCTTAGCCAGCTCCTTAGCTCTGGAATGAGTGATCCTCCCTACTATCTCCGGTTCCTGTTAGAGTTTGCGGAATGATACTTAGAGAAATGAGTGAAGAACATAACAGAGAAGAGAGAATGAGTTAAGGATGATTATATTTCCTTAAGTTTTTTTTTTTTACATATGTTCACAATGTTCTATTTATAGAACCATACAAGCTAAGCTAACGGCCATAAGAGATAGGGACATAAAGGATTAAACAAATGGTGTGGTCCTCACGGTGATAGTGACCTCTCATGAACGTTCCTTAGCTTAAGTAGAACATGTGACCTTATCCTTATTTGCTTCTTCTCTTGTGACCGTTGTGATAGTTGACTAAGGGAGGCATAGATTCACTTGCCTTGCACTCCACTCTTGTCTCATCACTTGAATGCCACGTTCAAGCATGTGTACGGACACCATTCCTCCTTCTACTTTGATACTCCCCCTCAAGCTTTAACCATAGTGAATGGTTAGAGCTTGGTGCCATGAAGGATCACCTCATTAAAAACCTCAATGTAGAAAACCTCATGGGACAAAACTACATTGAGGGAAAAAGAGTGTGATCTCCACGGCTAGGTGAGCTCAAGCTGAGATGTCAACGAGCCCCATCTTGGAGTGGATGAACTCGTTGATCTTCTGACTTGTTGCCTTGGTGAAGATATCGGCTAGTTGGTCTGAGCTCTTTGTGTAGCATGGCAGGATGACTCCAAGCTGGACTTGCTCCCTAACCTTGTGACAATCAACTTCAATATGCTTGGTTCTTTCATGGAAGACCGAGTTTGATGCAATGTGCATAGCCGCTTGGTTGTCACAGTGCATGGTGATTGGTGTGCTTGTCTCACATCCGAGGTCTTTAAGGAGGTTTCTTAGCCACATTAGCTCGGTTGTTAACCTCCTCATGGCCCGGTACTCAGCTTCAGCACTAGAACATGCAACTACATTTTGCTTCTTGCTCTTCCAAGTAACTAGATTCCCACCAACGAACGTACAATAGCCAGTAGTTGATCTTCTATCTACACGGTCTCCTGCCCAGTCTGCATCGCAATATCCCACAATCTCTGAGCTTTTGTTGCAACCCATCCAAATGCCATGACCGATTGTTCCTTGAACATAGCTGAGAATGCGCTTGACCATGCTCCAGTGATATGAATTTGGGGCTTTCATGTGTTGGCTAACCTGATTCACAGCAAAACACAAGTCAGGTCTAGTTATGGTAAGATAAATTAGCTTACCAACCATCCTGCGGTATTGTGTGATATCTTCAAAGGGCTCATCTTCTAGCTCCCCCTTTCGGTCCACCTTGTAGCTATCTTCAAGAGGAGTTTTAGCTACCTTATCTCCAAGGTTTCCTGCTTCACTCAACATATCCATCATATATTTTTCTTTGTGAGAGGAACAAGCCTTCTTTAGATCTACAAACTTCAATACCTAAGAAGTATTTTAGTTCACCTAGATCTTTAATGTCAAAAACATTCTTTAAATAATCTTTAGTAGCAAGAATGTTTACCTTGTCATTCCCAGAGATGATAATATCATCTACATAAATGAGAATGACTACTATACCTTCTTGGCTGGTGAGAGTGAATAAGGTGTGATCGGCTTCTGATCTGCTGAATCCCCTATCAAATAGAACTCTACTCAACCTGTGGTACCATGCTCTCGGCGATTGCTTGAGACCATAAAATCGCCTTTCTCAGCCTTAGTACTTTGCCATGGGCAACTTCTTTGTCTACACCAGGTGGTGGTGTCATGTAGACTTCCTCCTCAAGCTCTCCTTGTAGAAATGCATTCTTCACATCCATTTGCCAAAGATCCCATTCCAGGTTCACGGCAAGTGAGATGACTACTCTAACTGTGTGAAGCTTAGCCACTGGTGCAAAGGTGTCTCCATAGTCTTCTCCATAGGTCTGAGTGAATCCTCTTGCTACTAACCGAGCCTTATACCTCTCTATTTCACCATTGCTCTTGTATTTGATAGTGAAGACCCATCTTGAGCTCACTGTCTTCTTTCCTTTAGGCAATGTAGCCTCATCCGAAGTGTGATTCTTCTCCATGGCCCCTCTTTCTTCACTGATCGCATCACGCCATACCTCGTATTCTATTGCTTCGTCATAGGTTTTCGGTATCTGACCTTGCTCCAATGCAACCAGGAAGGCCTGATGCTCCTTTGTGTTAATCAAGAAGGTATTTACTAGTAACTAATTAATAGTTACATAGTAAAATACAGTTACTTGAGTAATAAGGAAGTTAGTTTGTATTAGAAAGAAGAGGGAAAAAGAGGATAAAAGACTAAAGGGATAAGGTGGCAGTACACTTTGTCTTATAGCGCTGTACCTTCACCCTTATCCTCTTGTTACCGTTATGAGCTGTAAAGGGGTGAGTCATACACGGTTTGTATAAGGCTGAATGAGGACGCAATAGTGGCTTTGTGTGTAACCCTTTCAGACCTAGAATGTGTTCTATATAAACTGTGTATCCCCCTTCATTGTAGATAACTTTTCTTCATCTAATACATTTTCACATTTTCCTATCATGAGAGTCGAATCCTTATCCTACAATTTTCTATAATTTACATGGTATCAGAGCGGTTTTGTGATTCTTGAGTCTTGAATCTTGGTTTTCTTGTTCGATTCTTGTGTTTGAGAGAAGTTCTTGTGAGTTAATCCGTGGCAAAAGCTATTCTGGGTTGAAACTGGGTCTTATGAGTTAAGCTGAAGCATCAAACCGAGCTAAGAAGGTGAAGCAAGTCAGATCTGGAAAAGTAAAGGTTTGAGCTTTATCTCTCTCTCTGGTTGAAAGGTCTAGTCTAGAGGAATCAGTTTAAGGCAAAGGTTGTGGATAGATTAGTGTTGCGGTTTGGCTTGTGGTTTGAGTAAGGAAGGTTCGAAAAGTTGGATCTTTGGTCTTGGAAAGTGTTAGTTTTGGTGTTCAATAAGCGAAATACTTAAGCTTTGGTGATGGCTGCTCTTCAACAAGCTCCTATGCCTGTTACGGTGTATGATGGCAAGATGAATGACACCTTCAAAGACTTGAGATTTGCGGTAACTCTAAATGGGAACAACTTTCTGTTGTGGAAGCGAACAACTCTGAATGTGTTAGGAGGAAGGAAGCTCACAAAACACATTGAGTTCACCTATGAAGAGCTAAAGGCAATTGATAGAGGTCTGGATGAAGATACTTGGAAGCAGTATGATCTGAATGTGCTGACTGCTCTACACTGCTCACTAGAGGCGTCAATTCTAGAAGGCTATTCGTACTGTGAGACTGCTAAGGAGCTGTGGGATACTCTTACAAGTGTCTTCGGCAATGAGTCTAACTTGACTCGGGTCTATGGTATCAAGAAAGCTCTCGGAAATCTGAGCCAAGAAGAGAGTGACTTCAACACCCATTTCGGAAGGTATAGATCGTTGGTTGCTGAGTTGGATATGTTGAGACCCTTTACCACTGATGCTAAGACACTCAAGGAGAGAAGAGAGCAAGATCGTGTGTTTGGGTTGCTTCTGTCTCTGAATCAAGGCTATACTGATGTAATCCAGCACATCTTGAGAGAAGACAAGATTCCTACCCTAGAGCAAGTTTGTGCTAAGATACAAAAGGAGTATGGCAATCAGGAGCTGTTTGGCAACAAGAATGCAAGTCTACCTACGGCTAACAAGGTGGGAGTGGCAAAACATGGAGACAAGAAGACATGGGTTTGTGAGCATTGTGAGAAAAAGGGTCATCTCAAAGACAAATGCTGGATCCTACACCCTCATTTAAAGCCAGATAAGTTCAAGAAGGACAAGATGAAGGCGAATGTGGCAGAAGCAAGTGAAGGCTCCGAAAATGCTGAAAGAGCTATGGTGCAGTTCGGTCATCATGAGAAGGCTTTACAAGCTATACAAGACAAGAGCTCAGCTTCCACCTCTCAGGAGACCATTGTGATGAACAAAGCTGATCTAGAGAGCCTCCTTCAATCCATTGCATCTAAGTTACATCCAGGCGGTATATCTCTCTTATCTTCTAACTCTAGTGATTTAAACTCATTAGTATTAGACTCAGGAGCTTCTCACCATATGATTAGTAATCCTAAGTTGTTAGAGAACATTAAACCGGCTTTAGGGAATGTTAAGGTTGCAAATGGTCATAATGTGCCAATAGAAGGTATAGGTTATATTAATGTGTTTAACAAGAAGCTAAGTGCCTTTTATATGCCTAAGTTCACCTCTAATCTCCTTTCTGTAAAGAAAACTACTAAGGACTTAAACTGTTTAGCTATTTTTAGTCCTAATGATGTTAAGTTGCAGGATATTGAGAGTGGAAAAGTGTTTGGGCAAGGCAGCACCAAGGATGACTTATATGTGTTCCAAGACATCTCTTTAAATTCTGTTTCTAAGAATAATGTTTCTTCTATCTTTGCAAACTCTGTTAAGACATCTGTTGTTTTATGGCATGAAAGACTTGGTCACCCTCATTCTAGAGCCTTAAGTTTACTAATGCCTGGTTTTTCTTATGATTGTGCAAATTGTGAAGCATGCATATTAGGCAAACATTGCAAAGCTGTTTTTCCTAAGTCTAGTGCGATTTATGAAAAATGTTTTGATCTTGTGCATTCTGATGTGTGGTCTTCACCTTGTGCATCTAGAGATAACCATAAGTATTTTGTCACATTTATAGATGAGAAATCTAAGTATACTTGGGTAACCTTGATGCCTTCTAAGGATAGAGTTTATGATGCATTTATAAACTTTCAAAACTATGTGACTAACTACTTTGATGCAAAGATTAAGATTTTAAGAACAGATAATGGAGGTGAATATACAAGCAACAAGCTCAAAGAACACTTAGAGAAATGTGGAATTCTTCATCAAACCAGCTGCCCATATAACCCCCAACAAAATGGTGTTGCTGAGAGAAAGAATAGGCACCTAATGGAGGTGGCAAGGGCTATGCTATTTCAAAAACACATGCCTAAGAGGTTTTGGGGCGATGCAGTAATGACAGCTTGCTATCTCATCAACCGAACACCAACTCGTATCCTTGATGATAAATCTCCTTTCCAAATCCTAAATAACTCAAATCCTAGTATTGACCATTTGAGGGTGTTTGGTAGTCTGTGTTTTGTGTTTGTTCCAGGTGACTTAAGGAACAAGCTGGAGCCTAAGAGTAACAAGTGCGTATTCATTGGATACTCAACAACTCAGAAGGGCTACAAGTGCTTCGATCCAGTCACCAACCGGTACTATGTGTCAAGGGATGTCAAGTTTTTGGAAGACAAAGCCTACTTTGGGGAAAAGAGTTGGGAGAGTGTGAAGGACCTACCTAACTCAACCGCTGATAGAGCTTCAAGCCTCCGACGAATTCTGGAGCACTTAGGGAATGCAAGCTCCCCTCAGGCAGAAAAGGAAGCTCCATCATTTCCAAATGAGGATGTGCATGAAGTTAGAGAGGATGAGAACAATGCATCTCAGGATCTTTTGGATGATCACCAAGAAAGTGATAGAGGAGAGAAGTCTAGTGAAGAAGTGGCAGAGACGGGTCAGTCTAGTAAAGAAGTGGCAGAGGAGACGGGTCAGTCTAGTGAAGGAGAGTTCATTGAATCTTCAAGCGATGACGATACCTATCAAGCTCCACAAGTTACACCAGATCCAGTCTACACTCGGGAGAATCAAAGAAAGAGTACAAGAGAGAAGAAATCCCCCTCAAAGTGGAAGAATACGAGAGTTTACTACAACTGCCAAGCTGTAGCTCATCCAATTCAAGCTACTTGTTCGATTGACCTTCTTCCGGAGGAGCATAAAGCTTTTATCAGCAAGCTGGATGTAGAACTCATCCCACAAAGCTATGAGGAAGCCAAGGAAAGTAAGGAATGGACTAATGCTGTTGATGATGAGGTTCAAGCTATGGTGAGGAATCACACTTGGGTTGAAGAAGAACTACCAAAAGGAAAGAAGTGTGTTAGCTCAAAGTGGGTATTCACCATTAAGTACAAGAGTGATGGTGAAATCGAGAGATATAAGGCAAGGCTGGTTGCAAGAGGGTTTACCCAAACTTATGGGGATGACCATAGGGAAACATTTGCTCCAGTAGCTAAGCAACATACAGTGAAAGTGGTTCTCTCTTTAGCAGTTAATTTGGATTGGGAGTTGTGGCAAATGGATGTCAAGAATGCTTTCCTTCAGGGGGAGTTAGAAGAAGAAGTCTACATGTCACCTCCTCCGGGTTTAGAAGACATAGTGGCTCCGGGAAAGGTCTTAAGGCTTCGGAAAGCAATCTATGGGCTTAAACAATCTCCAAGAGCTTGGTATCACAAGCTAAGCTCTACACTACTGGCTAATGGCTTCAAGAGGTCACACTCTGATCACACTCTATTTACTAAGCAAGATATTCATGGCATAGTAGTAGTGTTGGTCTATGTGGATGATTTGATTATTTCAGGGAGTAACAAAGAGGGTATTCAAGCCATTAAGTCCTCTTTGCACTCAGCCTTTGATATTAAAGATTTGGGTGTTTTGAAGTATTTCTTAGGGATCGAAGTGTGTAGATCCAAGGAGGGACTTTTTCTCTCACAAAGGAAATATGCACTTGATCTTCTAAAGCTTACAGGAAAACTTGGAGCTAAACCGGTGGACACACCACTAGAGCAAGGATACAAGGTCAATCGAAAGGGGGAGAAGGATGATACTCCATATCATTGCCCGGAACAGTACCGAAGACTCGTGGGTAAGCTCATATACTTAACATATACTCGGCCTGATCTTTCTTTTGCTGTGAATCAGGTGGCTCAACACATGCAAGTACCTACGGTATACCATTGGAGCCTGGTGGAAAGGATTCTGAGATATATCAAAGGGAGTCCTGGCAAAGGCATTTGGATGGGAAGAAATTCAAGCACGGAAATAGTGGGATACTGTGATGCAGATTACAATGGAGATCGCAACACAAGGCAGTCTACAACCGGCTTTTGCACCTTCATTGGTGGAAATCTTGTGACTTGGAAGACAAAGAAGCAGAAGGTGGTGTCTTGTTCCAGTGCTGAAGCAGAGTATAGGGCGATGAAGAAGCTCACAAACGAGCTAACTTGGCTAAAGGCTCTACTTAAGGACTTCGGGATAGAGCAGAAGACGCCAATCACCTTCCATTGCGACAACCAAGCTGCCATCCATATAGCCACTAATCCAGTGTTTCACGAGAGGACCAAGCACATAGAGACGGATTGCCACAAGACAAGAGAGAAGATCGAAGATGGTACAATTCTCCCTTGTTTTACTAAGAGTTCGGACCAATTGGCCGACATTTTTACCAAGGCAGCAAGTAACCAAGTTTGCCAATTTATCCATGGTAAGCTTGGTCTTGTAGACCTAACACATCCTTGAGAGAGACTCTCCAACTTGTAGGGATAATACTCTTTTTCCCTAAGCTTGGTTTTGTCCCACGTGGTTTTCCAAGCTTAGGTTTTTAATGAGGTTATCCTTGCAAGTGCCAAGTTTATACACAATCAGTATTGTAGTATAAACTTGAGGGGGAGTGTTAATCAAGAAGGTATTTACTAGTAACTAATTAATAGTTACATAGTAAAATACAGTTACTTGAGTAATAAGGAAGTTAGTTTGTATTAGAAAGAAGAGGGAAAAAGAGGATAAAAGACTAAAGGGATAAGGTGGCAGTACACTTTGTCTTATAGCGCTGTACCTTCACCCTTATCCTCTTGTTACCGTTATGAGCTGTAAAGGGGTGAGTCATACACGGTTTGTATAAGGCTGAATGAGGACGCAATAGTGGCTTTGTGTGTAACCCTTTCAGACCTAGAATGTGTTCTATATAAACTGTGTATCCCCCTTCATTGTAGATAACTTTTCTTCATCTAATACATTTTCACATTTTCCTATCATGAGAGTCGAATCCTTATCCTACAATCTTCTATAATTTACACTTTGGAAACTGAGCGAATGAGCAAGCTGCTTGAGTAGGATGGGCTACTGCATTGCCATTGTAGTATACCCTTGTGTTGACCCAATTTGATGGATCCTGCCTTTCCCTAGTGCTTCTCCTTAGTGCCGCTGGAGTAGGAGCTGGTGCTTGTTCTGCTTGTTGTAAGCTTTGCAACCGCGGACTTCTTCTTAGAGGAGCTGGTGCTTGGTGAGTTACTGACCGTGTGGGTGCTACTGTTTGCTCCGGAGGTTGATCATGTGCATTTGCTTGGGTCTCCGAGTCTATGTGCTCCGCTGGTGGGTCATTGTTGTCACCATTGTTGTCACCATTCTCCCCCTCAGGATCAACCGTAGGGGTTCCAGAGCTTGTAGTGATATCGAGATGGTCCAGGAGTAGCTGAAGGTTAGTAGCTCTATCTGATGTAGACTTGGAGATATCTTGTAAGTCTTCCCATGACTGTTTGGCATAGAAGCTTTCTGATTCCAAGAACTTCACATCTCTAGAGATTATAACTCGGCGTGTAGTGGGATTATAGCACTTGTACCCCTTTTGTGTAGTAGAGTAGCCAATAAACATACACCTTGTGCTCTTGGCATCCAGCTTTGTTCGAAGGTCTCCTGGGATTAAGGCAAAACAAACACACCCAAACACTCGTAAGTGATTAAGAGAGGGTTTAGTTGAGTTGAGTACCTCATATGGTGATGAGTCATTGAGGACTTTGGTTGGTATTCGGTTGATCAGGTAGCAGGCTGTAAGTACAGCATCTCCCCAAAACCGCTTTGGTACATTGTTTTGAAACATCATGGATCTGGCCACCTCCATTAAGTGTCTGTTCTTCCTTTCAGCAACACCATTTTGTTGGGGTGTATAAGGACAGCTGGTTTGGTGAATGATGCCTTGTGAGGTAAGATATTCTTTGAATAAGTTGCTTGTGTATTCTCCCCCATTATCTGATCTGAAAATCTTAATCTTGGCATTAAAATGGTTAGTTATGTGAGTTTGAAAGTTCCTAAAAGCCTCAAAGACTCTATCTTTTGATGGGAGGAGAGTTAACCAAGTATACTTAGACTTTTCATCTATGAAAGTAACAAAGTACTTGTTTTGATCTCTAGATTCACAAGGGGATGTCCAAACATCAGAATGAACTAAATCAAAACATTTTTCATAAATGGTAGAAGACTTAGGAAAAACAGTTCTACAATGCTTTCCTAAGATACAAGCCTCACAATCATCATTCTTAAACACTACTTCAGGTAATAAAAGACTCAATGCACGAGCATGAGGATGTCCTAATCTAGCATGCCAAATCGCATTATTATCACAAGCTACAACATTATTAGAAGAAGCAAAGGTAGGATCTAAAAGCTTAGTATCTTCAAGAACATAGAGATCATCTTTGGTAGTCCCTTTCCCAAGCGTTTTGCTGGTCTTAATATCCTGAAAAACACACTTCATTAGGTCCAAAGATAGCAATACAGTTTAAATCAGTTGTAGCCTTCTTAACTGATAATAAGTTAGATGTAAAAGTAGGCATGTAGAAAGCTTTAGAAGATCTCTCAAATAGCTTAAGTTCTCCTATTCCCTTAATTGGAACCTTTTCCCCATTAGCAATCTCAACATTTCCTATTGTTGGTTTTATGTTGCTAATTAAGCTTAAATCACTAATCATGTGATGAGAATCTCCTGAATCAACTATTAATGGCTTATTCTTAAGTGTATGTGAAGAACTATAAGAATTACCCATATTTTGAATCACATGAAAAGAGGTACCAAGAGTGTTACCAGACTCCTTAAACGCTTTGATCAGGGCATCCAAGTCTGATTTTGTCACGAATTGAGATGAGTTTGCTGCTCCTTCTCCAGGGGTATTCTTAGAGCTTTCGCCTTTGTGAGCTACCTCTTCTGAAGCAATCCTAGCCTTTCCCTCCTTCCATTTCGGTTTTAGGTGAGGATGGAGACTCCAGCAAACTTCTTTGGTATGCCCCTTTCTCTTGCAATGATCACAAAATGAGTTTCTCTTCTCATCAAACTTGTAGGCTCCTTTGTTGGCTGAGATCAGTTCTCCTTTTCCTCCAAATAGGCCGAGTGATCCTTGCTCCTTTTGGATTTGGGAACAGACTTCTTCAAGCGTTGGTAGCCTTTCTGCTCTGAGAAGGTGTTTGATGAGATCATTGTAGGTTGAGTTGAGAGTCAAGAGCAGCCCAAAGACCTTGTCTTGCTCCCTTCTTTCATTTAAAATTTGTGGGTCCACAGTACTTGGCCTTAGCATTTCCAGCTCCGCCCATAGTGCTCTGAACTTTCCAAAGTGTTTGGTAAACTCCACATCTTCTTGCCTTAGCTCATTGATAGCTTTCTTGACTTCAAAGACACGGCTGTGATTAGAGATGTTGCCGAATACTTGCTTCAGGGTCTCCCATAGCTCTTTGGCGGTTTCACAGTATGAGTAAGCCTCCAAGATTTCAGTGCTAAGGGAGCTTTGTAGGAGAGCAAGGACGGTCTGATCTTCCTTGTACCAATGGGTTGTAAATTATAGAAGATTGTAGGATAAGGATTCGACTCTCATGATAGGAAAATGTGAAAATGTATTAGATGAAGAAAAGTTATCTACAATGAAGGGGGATACACAGTTTATATAGAACACATTTTAGGTCTGAAAGGGTTACACACAAAGCCACTATTGCGTCCTCATTCAGCCTTATACAAACCGTGTATGACTCACCCCTTTACAGCTCATAACGGTAACAAGAGGATAAGGGTGAAGGTACAGCGCTATAAGACAAAGTGTACTGCCACCTTATCCCTTTAGCCTTTTATCCTCTTTTTCCCTCTTCTTTCTAATACAAACTAACTTCCTTATTACTCAAGTAACTGTATTTTACTATGTAACTATTAATTAGTTACTAGTAAATACCTTCTTGATTAACACTCCCCCTCAAGTTTATACTACAATACTGATTGTGTATAAACTTGGCACTTGCAAGGATAACCTCATTAAAAACCTAAGCTTGGAAAACCACGTGGGACAAAACCAAGCTTAGGGAAAAAGAGTATTATCCCTACAAGTTGGAGAGTCTCTCTCAAGGATGTGTTAGGTCTACAAGACCAAGCTTACCATGGATAAATTGGCAAACTTGGTTACTTGCTGCCTTGGTAAAAATGTCGGCCAATTGGTCCGAACTCTTAGTAAAACAAGGGAGAATTGTACCATCTTCGATCTTCTCTCTTGTCTTGTGGCAATCCGTCTCTATGTGCTTGGTCCTCTCGTGAAACACTGGATTAGTGGCTATATGGATGGCAGCTTGGTTGTCGCAATGGAAGGTGATTGGCGTCTTCTGCTCTATCCCGAAGTCCTTAAGTAGAGCCTTTAGCCAAGTTAGCTCGTTTGTGAGCTTCTTCATCGCCCTATACTCTGCTTCAGCACTGGAACAAGACACCACCTTCTGCTTCTTTGTCTTCCAAGTCACAAGATTTCCACCAATGAAGGTGCAAAAGCCGGTTGTAGACTGCCTTGTGTTGCGATCTCCATTGTAATCTGCATCACAGTATCCCACTATTTCCGTGCTTGAATTTCTTCCCATCCAAATGCCTTTGCCAGGACTCCCTTTGATATATCTCAGAATCCTTTCCACCAGGCTCCAATGGTATACCGTAGGTACTTGCATGTGTTGAGCCACCTGATTCACAGCAAAAGAAAGATCAGGCCGAGTATATGTTAAGTATATGAGCTTACCCACGAGTCTTCGGTACTGTTCCGGGCAATGATATGGAGTATCATCCTTCTCCCCCTTTCGATTGACCTTGTATCCTTGCTCTAGTGGTGTGTCCACCGGTTTAGCTCCAAGTTTTCCTGTAAGCTTTAGAAGATCAAGTGCATATTTCCTTTGTGAGAGAAATAGTCCCTCCTTGGATCTACACACTTCAATCCCTAAGAAATACTTCAAAACACCCAAATCTTTAATATCAAAGGCTGAGTGCAAAGAGGACTTAATGGCTTGAATACCCTCTTTGTTACTCCCTGAAATAATCAAATCATCCACATAGACCAACACTACTACTATGCCATGAATATCTTGCTTAGTAAATAGAGTGTGATCAGAGTGTGACCTCTTGAAGCCATTAGCCAGTAGTGTAGAGCTTAACTTGTGATACCAAGCTCTTGGAGATTGTTTAAGCCCATAGATTGCTTTCCGAAGCCTTAAGACCTTTCCCGGAGCCACTATGTCTTCTAAACCCGGAGGAGGTGACATGTAGACTTCTTCTTCTAACTCCCCCTGAAGGAAAGCATTCTTGACATCCATTTGCCACAACTCCCAATCCAAATTAACTGCTAAAGAGAGAACCACTTTCATTGTATGTTGCTTAGCTACTGGAGCAAATGTTTCCCTATAGTCATCCCCATAAGTTTGGGTAAACCCTCTTGCAACCAGCCTTGCCTTATATCTCTCGATTTCACCATCACTCTTGTACTTAATGGTGAATACCCACTTTGAGCTAACACACTTCTTTCCTTTTGGTAGTTCTTCTTCAACCCAAGTTTGATTCCTCACCATAGCTTGAACCTCATCATCAACAGCATTAGTCCATTCCTTACTTTCCTTGGCTTCCTCATAGCTTTGTGGGATGAGTTCTACATCCAGCTTGCTGATAAAAGCTTTATGCTCCTCCGGAAGAAGGTCAATCGAACAAGTAGCTTGAATTGGATGAGCTACAGCTTGGCAATTGTAGTAAACTCTCGTATTCTTCCACTTTGAGGGGGATTTCTTCTCTCTTGTACTCTTTCTTTGATTCTCCCGAGTGTAGACTGGATCTGGTGTAACTTGTGGAGCTTGATAGGTATCGTCATCGCTTGAAGATTCAATGAACTCTCCTTCACTAGACTGACCCGATTCAATGACCTCTCCTTCACTAGACTGACCCGTCTCCTCTGCCACTTCTTCACTAGACTGACCCGTCTCTGCCACTTCTTCACTAGACTTCTCTCCTCTATCACTTTCTTGGTGATCATCCAAAAGATCCTGAGATGCATTGTTCTCATCCTCTCTAACTTCATGCACATCCTCATTTGGAAATGATGGAGCTTCCTTTTCTGCCTGAGGGGAGCTTGCATTCCCTAAGTGCTCCAGAATTCGTCGGAGGCTTGAAGCTCTATCAGCGGTTGAGTTAGGTAGGTCCTTCACACTCTCCCAACTCTTTTCCCCAAAGTAGGCTTTGTCTTCCAAAAACTTGACATCCCTTGACACATAGTACCGGTTGGTGACTGGATCGAAGCACTTGTAGCCCTTCTGAGTTGTTGAGTATCCAATGAATACGCACTTGTTACTCTTAGGCTCCAGCTTGTTCCTTAAGTCACCTGGAACAAACACAAAACACAGACTACCAAACACCCTCAAATGGTCAATACTAGGATTTGAGTTATTTAGGATTTGGAAAGGAGATTTATCATCAAGGATACGAGTTGGTGTTCGGTTGATGAGATAGCAAGCTGTCATTACTGCATCGCCCCAAAACCTCTTAGGCATGTGTTTTTGAAATAGCATAGCCCTTGCCACCTCCATTAGGTGCCTATTCTTTCTCTCAGCAACACCATTTTGTTGGGGGTTATATGGGCAGCTGGTTTGATGAAGAATTCCACATTTCTCTAAGTGTTCTTTGAGCTTGTTGCTTGTATATTCACCTCCATTATCTGTTCTTAAAATCTTAATCTTTGCATCAAAGTAGTTAGTCACATAGTTTTGAAAGTTTATAAATGCATCATAAACTCTATCCTTAGAAGGCATCAAGGTTACCCAAGTATACTTAGATTTCTCATCTATAAATGTGACAAAATACTTATGGTTATCTCTAGATGCACAAGGTGAAGACCACACATCAGAATGCACAAGATCAAAACATTTTTCATAAATCGCACTAGACTTAGAAAAAACAGCTTTGCAATGTTTGCCTAATATGCATGCTTCACAATTTGCACAATCATAAGAAAAACCAGGCATTAGTAAACTTAAGGCTCTAGAATGAGGGTGACCAAGTCTTTCATGCCATAAAACAACAGATGTCTTAACAGAGTTTGCAAAGATAGAAGAAACATTATTCTTAGAAACAGAATTTAAAGAGATGTCTTGGAACACATATAAGTCATCCTTGGTGCTGCCTTGCCCAAACACTTTTCCACTCTCAATATCCTGCAACTTAACATCATTAGGACTAAAAATAGCTAAACAGTTTAAGTCCTTAGTAGTTTTCTTTACAGAAAGGAGATTAGAGGTGAACTTAGGCATATAAAAGGCACTTAGCTTCTTGTTAAACACATTAATATAACCTATACCTTCTATTGGCACATTATGACCATTTGCAACCTTAACATTCCCTAAAGCCGGTTTAATGTTCTCTAACAACTTAGGATTACTAATCATATGGTGAGAAGCTCCTGAGTCTAATACTAATGAGTTTAAATCACTAGAGTTAGAAGATAAGAGAGATATACCGCCTGGATGTAACTTAGATGCAATGGATTGAAGGAGGCTCTCTAGATCAGCTTTGTTCATCACAATGGTCTCCTGAGAGGTGGAAGCTGAGCTCTTGTCTTGTATAGCTTGTAAAGCCTTCTCATGATGACCGAACTGCACCATAGCTCTTTCAGCATTTTCGGAGCCTTCACTTGCTTCTGCCACATTCGCCTTCATCTTGTCCTTCTTGAACTTATCTGGCTTTAAATGAGGGTGTAGGATCCAGCATTTGTCTTTGAGATGACCCTTTTTCTCACAATGCTCACAAACCCATGTCTTCTTGTCTCCATGTTTTGCCACTCCCACCTTGTTTGCCGTAGGTAGACTTGCATTCTTGTTGCCAAACAGCTCCTGATTGCCATACTCCTTTTGTATCTTAGCACAAACTTGCTCTAGGGTAGGAATCTTGTCTTCTCTCAAGATGTGCTGGATTACATCAGTATAGCCTTGATTCAGAGACAGAAGCAACCCAAACACACGATCTTGCTCTCTTCTCTCCTTGAGTGTCTTAGCATCAGTGGTAAAGGGTCTCAACATATCCAACTCAGCAACCAACGATCTATACCTTCCGAAATGGGTGTTGAAGTCACTCTCTTCTTGGCTCAGATTTCCGAGAGCTTTCTTGATACCATAGACCCGAGTCAAGTTAGACTCATTGCCGAAGACACTTGTAAGAGTATCCCACAGCTCCTTAGCAGTCTCACAGTACGAATAGCCTTCTAGAATTGACGCCTCTAGTGAGCAGTGTAGAGCAGTCAGCACATTCAGATCATACTGCTTCCAAGTATCTTCATCCAGACCTCTATCAATTGCCTTTAGCTCTTCATAGGTGAACTCAATGTGTTTTGTGAGCTTCCTTCCTCCTAACACATTCAGAGTTGTTCGCTTCCACAACAGAAAGTTGTTCCCATTTAGAGTTACCGCAAATCTCAAGTCTTTGAAGGTGTCATTCATCTTGCCATCATACACCGTAACAGGCATAGGAGCTTGTTGAAGAGCAGCCATCACCAAAGCTTAAGTATTTCGCTTATTGAACACCAAAACTAACACTTTCCAAGACCAAAGATCCAACTTTTCGAACCTTCCTTACTCAAACCACAAGCCAAACCGCAACACTAATCTATCCACAACCTTTGCCTTAAACTGATTCCTCTAGACTAGACCTTTCAACCAGAGAGAGAGATAAAGCTCAAACCTTTACTTTTCCAGATCTGACTTGCTTCACCTTCTTAGCTCGGTTTGATGCTTCAGCTTAACTCATAAGACCCAGTTTCAACCCAGAATAGCTTTTGCCACGGATTAACTCACAAGAACTTCTCTCAAACACAAGAATCGAACAAGAAAACCAAGATTTAAGACTCAAGAATCACAAAACCGCTCTGATACCATGTAAATTATAGAAGATTGTAGGATAAGGATTCGACTCTCATGATAGGAAAATGTGAAAATGTATTAGATGAAGAAAAGTTATCTACAATGAAGGGGGATACACAGTTTATATAGAACACATTTTAGGTCTGAAAGGGTTACACACAAAGCCACTATTGCGTCCTCATTCAGCCTTATACAAACCGTGTATGACTCACCCCTTTACAGCTCATAACGGTAACAAGAGGATAAGGGTGAAGGTACAGCGCTATAAGACAAAGTGTACTGCCACCTTATCCCTTTAGCCTTTTATCCTCTTTTTCCCTCTTCTTTCTAATACAAACTAACTTCCTTATTACTCAAGTAACTGTATTTTACTATGTAACTATTAATTAGTTACTAGTAAATACCTTCTTGATTAACATGGGTCTCTTCTGCTGGGACAATGGCGGCTCCGGCGGCTGGTGGTGCTGCTATGGGAGCATCGCTTGATACATGTCTCCAAAGACCTCTTCCACACAAGGCGGTTCTTGTGGTCCTTAGACCCGAGTGAACTGGTAAAGTTATCTACAATGAGAGGGGATACACTTGGTTTATATAGAACACATTCTAGGTCAGAAAGGGTTACGCACAAAGCCACTATTGCGTCCTCATTCTGCCTTGTACAAACCGTGTGTGACTCATCCCTTTACAGCTCATAACGGTAACAAAAGGATAAGGGAGGAGGTACAGCCGCTATAGGACAAAGTGTACGGTCACCTTATCCTTTAGCTTTTCTTATCCTCCTTTCCCTCTTCTTTCTAATACAAACTTATTGTTCTCCATGGCCATGAAATTTATTCTATGGACCTATGGGTAAAGCTATGGACCGTTGGGTAAACGGTTTTAGAAATGAGGTATAGGTGATTTAGAGGATAAGCGAATGAGGATATAGGTGATTAGAGGGGTTTAGAGTGATTTTGGAGTTTAGAAGATCGTTTAAGAGATTTCAAAAGAGATAAAGAGAGTAAGGACCGCTGGGTAAAGATTTTGAGAATTTTCTGTAAAATGAGAGAGAGACAGCGAATACAGAAGAAGCAAAATGAGAGAGGATGAGAATCAGAGTTTGTGATCCAAAGATCTACACAACTCGCTCTGATACCATGTTAGAGTTTGCGGAATGATACTTAGAGAAATGAGTGAAGAACATAACAGAGAAGAGAGAATGAGTTAAGGATGATTATATTTCCTTAAGTTTTTTTTTTTTTACATATGTTCACAATGTTCTATTTATAGAACCATACAAGCTAAGCTAACGGCCATAAGAGATAGGGACATAAAGGATTAAATAAATGGTGTGGTCCTCACGGTGATAGTGACCTCTCATGAACGTTCCTTAGCTTAAGTAGAACATGTGACCTTATCCTTATTTGCTTCTTCTCTTGTGACCGTTGTGATAGTTGACTAAGGGAGGCGTAGATTCACTTGCCTTGTGTTAATCAAGAAGGTATTTACTAGTAACTAATTAATAGTTACATAGTAAATATAGTTACTTGAGTAATAAGGAAGTTAGTTTGTATTAGAAAGAAGAGGGAAAGGAGGATAAGAAAAGCTAAAGGATAAGGTGACCGTACACTTTGTCCTATAGCGGCTGTACCTCCTCCCTTATCCTTTTGTTACCGTTATGAGCTGTAAAGGGATGAGTCACACACGGTTTGTACAAGGCAGAATGAGGACGCAATAGTGGCTTTGTGCGTAACCCTTTCTGACCTAGAATGTGTTCTATATAAACCAAGTGTATCCCCTCTCATTGTAGATAACTTTTTATCATCTAATACATTTTCACCTTTTCCTAAACATGAGAGTCGAATCCTTATCCTATAATCTTCTATAATTTTCATGGTAGCAGAGCGGTTTTGTGATTCTTGAGTCTTAAATCTTGGTTTTCTTGTTCGATTCTTGTGTTTGAGAGAAGTTCTTGTGAGTTAATCCGTGGCAAAAGCTATTCTGGGTTGAAGCTGGTTCTTGTGGGTTAAGCTGAAGCATCAAACCGAGCTAAGAAGGTGAAGCAAGTCAGATCTGAAAAAGTAAAGGTTTGAGCTTTATCTCTCTCTCTGGTTGAAAGGTTTAGTCTAGAGGAATCAGTTTAAGGCAAAGGTTGTGGATAGATTAGTGTTGCGGTTTGGCTTGTGGTTTGAGTAAGGAAGGTTCGAAAGTTGAATCTTTGGTCTTGGAAAGTGTTAGTCTTGGTGTTCAATAGGCGAAATACTTAAGCTTTGGTGATGGCTGCTCTTCAACAAGCTCCTATGCCTGTTACGGTGTATGATGGCAAGATGAATGACACCTTCAAAGACTTGAGATTTGCGGTAACTCTAAATGGGAACAACTTTCTGTTGTGGAAGCGAACAACTCTGAATGTGTTGGGAGGAAGGAAGCTCACAAAACACATTGAGTTCACCTATGAAGAGCTAAAGGCAATTGATAGAGGTCTGGATGAGGATACTTGGAAGCAGTATGATCTGAATGTGCTGACTGCTCTACACTGCTCACTAGAGGCGTCAATTCTAGAAGGCTATTCGTACTGTGAGACTGCTAAGGAGCTGTGGGATACTCTTACAGGTGTCTTCGGCAATGAGTCTAACTTGACTCGGGTCTATGGTATCAAGAAAGCTCTCGGAAATCTGAGCCAAGAAGAGAGTGACTTCAACACCCATTTCGGAAGGTATAGATCGTTGGTTGCTGAGTTAGATATGTTGAGACCCTTTACCACTGATGCTAAGACACTCAAGGAAAGAAGAGAGCAAGATCGTGTGTTTGGGTTGCTACTGTCTCTGAATCAAGGCTATACTGATGTAATCCAACACATCTTGAGAGAAGACAAGATCCCTACCCTAGAGCAAGTTTGTGCTAAGATACAAAAGGAGTATGGCAATCAGGAGCTGTTTGGCAACAAGAATGCAAGTCTACCTACGGCTAACAAGGTGGGAGTGGCGAAACATGGAGACAAGAAGACATGGGTTTGTGAGCATTGTGAGAAAAAGGGTCATCTCAAAGACAAATGCTGGATCCTACACCCTCATTTGAAGCCAGATAAGTTCAAGAAGGACAAGATGAAGGCGAATGTGGCAGAAGCAAGTGAAGGCTCCGAAAATGCTGAAAGAGCTATAGTGCAGTTCGGTCATCATGAGAAGGCATTACAAGCTATACAAGACAAGAGCTCAGCTTCCACCTCTCAGGAGACCATTGTGATGAACAAAGCTGATCTAGAGAGCCTCCTTCAATCCATTGCATCTAAGTTACATCCAGGCGGTATATCTCTCTTATCTTCTAATTCTAGTGATTTAAACTCATTAGTATTAGACTCAGGAGCTTCTCACCATATGATTAGTAATCCTAAGTTGTTAGAGAACATTAAACCGGCTTTAGGGAATGTTAAGGTTGCAAATGGCCATAATGTGCCAATAGAAGGTATAGGTTATATTAATGTGTTTAACAAGAAGCTAAGTGCCTTTTATATGCCTAAGTTCACCTCTAATCTCCTTTCTGTAAAGAAAACTACTAAGGACTTAAACTGTTTAGCTATTTTTAGTCCTAATGATGTTAAGTTGCAGGATATTGAGAGTGGAAAAGTGTTTGGGCAAGGAAGCACCAAGGATGACTTATATGTGTTCCAAGACATCTCTTTAAATTCTGTTTCTAAGAATAATGTTTCTTCTATCTTTGCAAACTCTGTTAAGACATCTGTTGTTTTATGGCATGAAAGACTTGGTCACCCTCATTCTAGAGCTTTAAGTTTATTAATGCCTGGTTTTTCTTATGATTGTGCAAATTGTGAAGCATGCATATTAGGCAAACATTGCAAAGCTGTTTTTCCTAAGTCTAGTGCGATTTATGAAAAATGTTTTGATCTTGTGCATTCTGATGTTTGGTCTTCACCTTGTGCATCTAGAGATAACCATAAGTATTTTGTCACATTTATAGATGAGAAATCTAAGTATACTTGGGTAACCTTGATGCCATCTAAGGATAGAGTTTATGATGCATTTATAAACTTTCAAAACTATGTGACTAACTACTTTGATGCAAAGATTAAGATTCTAAGAACAGATAATGGAGGTGAATATACAAGCAACAAGCTCAAAGAACACTTAGAGAAATGTGGAATTCTTCATCAAACCAGCTGCCCATATAACCCCCAACAAAATGGTGTTGCTGAGAGAAAGAATAGGCACCTAATGGAGGTGGCAAGAGCTATGCTATTTCAAAAACACATGCCTAAGCGGTTTTGGGGCGATGCAGTAATGACAGCTTGCTATCTCATCAACCGAACACCAACTCGTATCCTTGATGATAAATCTCCTTTCCAAATCCTAAATAACTCAAATCCTAGTATTGACCATTTAAGGGTGTTTGGTAGTCTGTGTTTTTGTGTTTGTTCCAGGTGACTTAAGGAACAAGCTGGAGCCTAAGAGTAACAAGTGCGTATTCATTGGATACTCAACAACTCAGAAGGGCTACAAGTGCTTTGATCCAGTCACCAACCGGTATTATGTGTCAAGGGATGTCAAGTTTTTGGAAGACAAGGCCTACTTTGGGGAAAAGAGTTGGGAGAGTGTGAAGGACCTACCTAACTCAACCGCTGATAGAGCTTCAAGCCTCCGACGAATTCTGGAACACTTAGGGAATGCAAGCTCCCCTCAGGCAGAGAAGGAAGCTCCACCATCTCCAAATGAGGACGTGAATGAAGTTAGAGAGGATGAGAACGATGCTTTTCAGGAACCTTTGGATGATCACCAAGAAAGTGATAGAGGAGAGAAGTCTAGTGAAGAAGTGGCAGAGGCGGGACAGTCTAGTGAAGGAGAGATTATTGAATCTTCAAGCGATGACAATGTCTATGAAGCTCCACAAACTACATCAGATCCAGTCTACACTCGGGAGAATCCAAGGAAGAGTACAAGAGAGAAGAAATCACCTTCAAACTGGAAGAATACGAGAGTTTACTACAACTGCCAAGCTGTCGCTCATCCAATTCAAGCTACCTGTTCGATTGACCTTCTTCCGGAAGAACATCAAGCCTTTATCAGCAAGCTGGATGTAGAACTTATTCCACAAAGCTATGAGGAAGCCAAGGAAAGAAAGGAATGGACTAATGCTGTTGATGATGAGGTTCAAGCTATGGTCAGGAATCAAACGTGGGTTGAAGAAGAACTACCAAAAGGAAAGAAGTGTGTTAGCTCAAAGTGGGTATTCACCATTAAGTACAAGAGTGATGGTGAAATAGAAAGATATAAGGCAAGGCTGGTTGCAAGAGGGTTTACACAAACGTATGGGGATGACTATAGGGAAACATTTGCTCCAGTAGCTAAGCAACACACAGTGAAAAAGTGGTTCTCTCTTTAGCAGTTAATTTGGATTGGGAGTTGTGGCAAATGGATGTCAAGAACGCTTTCCTTCAGGGGGAGTTAGAAGAAGAAGTCTACATGTCACCTCCTCCGGGTTTAGAAGACATAGTGGCTCCGGGAAAGGTCTTAAGGCTTCGGAAAGCAATCTATGGGCTTAAACAATCTCCAAGAGCTTGGTATCACAAGTTAAGCTCTACACTACTGACTAATGGCTTCAAGAGGTCACATTCTGATCACACTCTATTTACTAAGCAAGATATTCATGGCATAGTAGTAGTGTTGGTCTATGTGGATGATTTGATTATTTCAGGGAGTAACAAAGAGGGTATTCAAGCCATTAAGTCCTCTTTGCACTCAGCCTTTGATATTAAAGATTTGGGTGTTTTGAAGTATTTCTTAGGGATTGAAGTGTGTAGATCCAAGGAGGGACTATTTCTCTCACAAAGGAAATATGCACTTGATCTTCTAAAGCTTACAGGAAAACTTGGAGCTAAACCGGTGGACACACCACTAGAGCAAGGATACAAGGTCAATCGAAAGGGGGAGAAGGATGATACTCCATATCATTGCCCGGAACAGTACCGAAGACTCGCTGGTAAGCTCATATACTTAACATATACTCGGCCTGATCTTTCTTTTGCTGTGAATCAGGTGGCTCAACACATGCAAGTACCTACGGTATACCATTGGAGCTTGGTGGAAAGGATTCTGAGATATATCAAAGGGAGTCCTGGCAAAGGCATTTGGATGGGAAGAAACTCTAGCACGGAAGTTGTGGGATACTGTGATGCAGATTACAATGGAGATCGCAACACAAGGCAGTCTACAACCGGCTTTTGCACCTTCATTGGTGGAAATCTTGTGACTTGGAAGACAAAGAAGCAGAAGGTGGTGTCTTGTTCGAGTGCTGAAGCAGAGTATAGGGCGATGAAGAAGCTCACAAATGAGCTAACTTGGCTGAAGGCTCTACTTAAGGACTTCGGGATAGAGCAGAAGACACCAATCACCTTCCATTGCGACAACCAAGCTGCCATCCATATAGCCACTAATCCAGTGTTTCATGAGAGGACCAAGCACATAGAGACTGATTGCCACAAGACAAGAGAGAAGATCGAAGATGGTACAATTCTCCCTTGTTTTACTAAGAGTTCGGACCAATTGGCCGACATCTTTACCAAGGCAGCAAGTAACCAAGTTTGCCAATTTATCCATGGTAAGCTTGGTCTTGTAGACCTAACACATCCTTGAGAGAGACTCTCCAACTTGTAGGGATAATACTCTTTTTCCCTAAGCTTGGTTTTGTCCCACGTGGTTTTCCAAGCATAGGTTTTTAATGAGGTTATCCTTGCAAGTGCCAAGTTTATACACAATCAGTATTGTAGTATAAACTTGAGGGGGAGTGTTAATCAAGAAGGTATTTACTAGTAACTAATTAATAGTTACATAGTAAATATAGTTACTTGAGTAATAAGGAAGTTAGTTTGTATTAGAAAGAAGAGGGAAAGGAGGATAAGAAAAGCTAAAGGATAAGGTGACCGTACACTTTGTCCTATAGCGGCTGTACCTCCTCCCTTATCCTTTTGTTACCGTTATGAGCTGTAAAGGGATGAGTCACACACGGTTTGTACAAGGCAGAATGAGGACGCAATAGTGGCTTTGTGCGTAACCCTTTCTGACCTAGAATCTGTTCTATATAAACCAAGTGTATCCCCTCTCATTGTAGATATCTTTTTATCATCTAATACATTTTCACCTTTTCCTAAACATGAGAGTCGAATCCTTATCCTATAATCTTCTATAATTTTCACTCCACTCTTGTCTCATCACTTAAATGCCACGTTCAAGCATGTGTACGGACACCATTCCTCCTTCTACTTTGATAGTTCCTCCTCTGGTTCTGCAGCTACCGTGCTATCCCCTATCATATCACTAGAAGAGATCCCAAATGAAGATCTGAAATTGGTCTACTGGCCGAAAATAGGGGAAACGGATTTCTCATTAATCACACAAAGAAAATGGAGTAAATAGGCTTGAAATAGTCATCTGGGACTCATATTACTACAATGAGAAGCCTATATTGCTTGTATCTCATTCCCTAGAAGAGATCCCAAATGAAAATCTGAAACTGGTCTACTGGCCGAAAATAGGGAAAACGGATTTCTCATGAATCACACAAAGAAAATGAAGTAAATTGGCTTGAAATAATCATCTGTTACTTGTATCTCATTCCCTAGAAGAGATCCCAAATGAAGATCCGAAACTGGTCTACTAGCCGAAAATTTGGAAAACGGACTTCTGATGAATCACACAAAGAAATTGGAGTAAATAGGCTTGAAATAGTCATCTAGGACTCATAATACTACATTTAGAAGCATCTATTACTTGTATCTCATTCCCTAGAAGAGATCCCAAATGAAGATCCGAAACTGGTCTACTGGCCGAAAATAGGGGAAACGGATTTCTCATTAATCACACAAAGAAAATGGAGTAGGCTTGAAATAGTCATTTGGGACTCATAATACTACATTTATATGCCTCTGTTACTTGTATCTCATTCCCTAGAAGAGATCCCAAATGAAGATCTGAAACTGGTCTACTAGCCGAAAATTTGGAAAACGGACTACTGATGAATCACACAAAGAAAATGGAGTAAATAGGCTTGAAATAGTCATCTGGGACTCATATTACTACAATGAGAAGCCTATATTACTTTTATCTGATTCCCTAGAAGAGATCCCAAATGAAGATCCAAAACTGGCCTACTAACTGAAAATTTGGAAAATGGACTTCTGATGAATCACACAAAGAAAATGGAGTAAATAGGCTTGAAATAGTCATCTGGGACTCATAATAATACATTGAGAAGCCTCTATTACTTGTATCTCATTCCCTAGAAGAGATCCCAAATGAAGATCCGAAACTGGTCTACTGGCCGAAAATGGGGAGAAAGGACTTCTGAAGAATCATACAAAGAATATGGAGTAAATAGGCTTGAAATAGTCATCTGGGACTCATAATACTACATTGATAAGCCTCTATTACTTGTATCTCATTCCCTAGAAGATATCCCAAATGAAGATCCGAAACTGGTCTACTAGCCGAAAATGGGGAAAACGGACTTCTGATGAATCACACAAAGAAAATGGAGTAAATAGGCTTGAAATAGTCATCTGGGACTCATATTACAATAATGAGAAGCCTATATTACTTGTATCTGATTCCCTATAAGAGATCCCAAATGAAGATCCGAAAGTGGTCTACTGCCGAAAATAGGGGAAACGAATTTCTCATTAATCACACTAATAAAATGGAGTAAATAGGCTTGAAATAGTCATCTGGGACTCATATTACTACAATGAGAAGCCTATATTGCTTGTATCTCATTCCCTAGAAGAGATCCCAAATGAAAATCTGAAACTGGTCTACTGGCCAAAAATAGGGAAAACGGATTTCTCATGAATCACACAAAGAAAATGGAGTAAATAGGCTTGAAATAGTCATCTGGGACTCATATTACTACAATGAGAAGCCTATATTGCTTGTATCTCATTCCCTAAAAGAGATCCCAAATGAAGATCTGAAACTGGTTTACTGGCCGAAAATAGGGGAAACGGATTTCTCATTAATCACACAAAGAAAATGGAGTAAATAGGCTTGAAATAGTCATCTGGGACTCATATTACTACAATGAGAAGCCTATATTGCTTGTATCTCATTCCCTAGAAGAGATCCCAAATGAAAATCTGAAACTGGTCTACTGGCCAAAAATAGGGAAAACGGATTTCTCATGAATCACACAAAGAAAATGAAGTAAATTGGCTTGAAATAATCATCTTGGACTCATAATACTACATTTATATGCCTCTGTTACTTGTATCTCATTCCCTAGAAGAGATCCCAAATGAAGATCCGAAACTGGTCTACTAGCCGAAAATTTGGATAACGGACTTCTGATGAATCACACAAAGAAAATGGAGTAAATAGGCTTGAAATAGTCATCTAGGACTCATAATACTACATTTATATGCCTCTGTTACTTGTATCTCATTCCCTAGAAGAGATCCCAAATGAAGATCCGAAACTGGTCTACTGGCCGAAAATAGGGGAAACGGATTTCTCATTAATCACACAAAGAAAATGGAGTAAATTGGCTTGAAATAGTCATTTGGGACTCATATTACTACAATGAGAAGCCTATATTGCTTGTATTTCATTCCCTAGAAGAGATCCCAAATGAAGATCTGAAACTGGTCTACTGGCCGAAAATAGGGAAAACGGATTTCTCATGAATCACACAAAGAAAGTGAAGTAAATAGGCTTGAAATAATCATCTGGGACTGATAATACTACATTTATATGCCTCTGTTACTTGTATCTCATTTCCTAGAAGAGATCCCAAATGAAGATCTGAAACTGGTCTACTCGCCGAAAATTTGGAAAACGGACTTCTGATGAATCACACAAAGAAAATGGAGTAAATAGGCTTGAAATAGTCATCTGGAACTCATATTACTACAATGAGAAGCCTATATTACTTTTATCTGATTCCCTAGAAGATATCCCAAATGAAGATCTGAAACTGGTCTACTGGCCGAAAATGGGGAAAACGGACTTCTGATGAATCACACAAACAAAATGGAGTAAATAGGCTTGAAATAGTTATCTGGAACTCATAATAGTATAATGAGAAGCCTGTATTACTTGTATGTCATTCCCTAGAAGAGATCTCAAATGAAGATCCGAAACTGGTCAACTAGCCGAAAATGGGGAAAACGGATTTCTCATGAATCATACAAAGAAAATGGAGTAAATAGGCTTGAAATAGTCATCTGGGACTCATAATACTACAATGAGAAGCCTCTATTACTTGTATCTCATTCCCTAGAAGAGATCCAAAATGAAGATCCAAAACTGGTCTACTGGCCGAAAATACGGAAAACGGATTTCTCATGAATCACACAAAGAAAATGAAGTAAATAGGCTTGAAATAGTCATCTGGGACTCATAATACTACATTTAGAAGCCTCTATTACTTGTATCTCATTCCCTAGAAGAGATCCCAAATGAAGATCCGAAACTGGTCTACTAGCCGAAAATGGGGAAAACGGACTTCTGATGTATCACACAAAGAAAATAGAGTAAATAGGCTTGAAATAGTCATCTGTGACTCATATTACTACAATTAGAAGCCTATATTACTTTTATCTGATTCCCTAGAAGAGATCCCAAATGAAGATCTGAAACTGGTCTACTGGCCGAAAATGGGGAAAACGGACTTCTGATAAATCACACAAAGAAAATGGGGTAAATAGGCTTGAAATAGTCATCTGGGACTCATAATAGTATAATGAGATGCCTGTATTACTTGTATCTCATTCCCTAGAAGAGATCTCAAATGAAGATCCGAAACTGGTCAACTAGCCGAAAATGGGGAAAACGGATTTTTCATGAATCATACAAAGAAAATGGAGTAAATAGGCTTGAAATAGTCATCTGGGACTCATAATACTACAATGAGAAGCCTCTATGACTTGTATCTCATTCCCTAGAAGAGATCCAAAATGAAGATCCGAAATTGGTCTATTGGACGAAAATAGGGAAAATGGACTTCTGATGAATCATACAAATAAAATGGAGTAAATAGGCTTGAAATTGTCATCTTTGACTCATAATACTACAATGCGAAGCCTCTATTACTTGAATATCATTCCCTTGAAGAGATCCCAAATGAAGATCTGAAACTGGTCTACTAGCATCAAATGGGGAAAACAGACTTCTGATGAATCACCCAAAGAAAATGGAGTAAATAGGCTTGAAATAGTCATCTGGGACTCATTAATACAATGAGAAGCCTATATTGCTTGTATCTTATTCCCTAGAAGAGATCCCAAATGAAGATCCGAAACTGGTCTAGTGGCCGAAAATAGGGAAAACGGATTTCTCATGAATCACGAAAAGAAAATGAAGTAAATAGGCTTGAAATAGTCATCTGGGACTCGTAATACTACATTTATAAGCCTCTATTACTTATATCTCATTCCCTAGAAGAGATCCCAAATGAAGATCCGAAACTGGTATTCTAGCCGAAAATGGGGAAAACGGACTTCTGATGAATTACACAAAGAAAATAGAGTAAATAGGCTTGAACTAGTCATCTGGGACTCATATTACTACAATGAGAAGCCTATATTACTTTTATCTGATTCCCTAGAAGAGATCCTAAATGAAGATCTGAAACTGGTCTACTGGCCGAAAATGGGCAAAACGGACTTTTGATGAATCACACAAAGAAAATAGAGTAAATAGGCTTGAAATAGTCATCTGGGACTCATAATAGTATAATGAGAAGCCTGTATTACTTGTATCTCATTCCCTAGAAGAGATCTCAAATGAAGATCCGAAACTGGTCAACTAGCTGAAAATGGGGAAAACGGATTTCTCATGAATCATACAAAGAAAATGGAGTAAATAGGCTTGAAATAGTCATCTGGGACTCATAATACTACAATGAGAAGCCTCTATTACTTGTTTCTCATTCCCTAGAAGAAATCCCAAATGAAGATCCGAAACTGGTCTATTGGCCGAAAATAGGAAAAAAAACGGATTTCTCATGAATCACACAAAGAAAATGAAGTAAATAGGCTGAAATAGTCATCTGGGACTCATAATACTACATTTAGAAGCCTCTATTACTTGTATCTTATTCCTTAGAAGAGATCTCAAATGAAGATCTGAAACTGGTCTACTGGCCGAAAATGGGGAAAACGGACTTCTGATGAATCACACAAAGAAAATGGAGTAAATAGGCCTAAAATAGTCATCTGGGACTCATAATACTACAATGAGAAGCCTCTATTACTTGTATCTCAATCCCTAGAAGAGATCCAAAATGAAGATCCGATATTGGTCTACTGGCCGCAAATAGGGAAAATGGACTTCTGATGAATCATACAAAGAAAATGGAGTAAATAGGTTTGAAATAATCATCTGGGACTCATAATAGTATAATGAGAAGCCTTTATTACTTGTATCTCATTCCCTAGAAGAGATCCCAAATGAAGATCCAAAACTGGTCTACTGGCCGAAAATAGGAAAAAACGGATTTCTGATGAATCACACAAAGAAAATGGAGTAAATAGGCCTGAAATAGTCATCTGGGACTCATAATACTACATTTAGAAGCATATATTACTTGTATCTCGTTCCCTACAAGAGATCCCATATGAAGATCTCAAACTGGTCTACTGGCCGAAAATGGGGAAAACGGACTTCTGATGAATCATACAAAGAAAATGGAGTAAATAGGCTTGAAATAGTCATCTGGGACTTATAATACTACAATAAGAAGCCTCTATTACTTGTATCTCATTCCCTAGAAGAGATCCAAAATGAAGATCCGAAATTGGTCTACTGGCCGAAAATAGGGAAAACTGACTTCTGATGAGTCATACAAAGAAAATGGAGTAAATAGGCTTGAAATAGTCATCTGGGACTCATAATAGCATCATGATAAGTCTCTATTACTTGTATCTCATTCCCTGGAAGAGATCCCAAATGAAGATCCGAAACTGGTCTACTGGCCAAAAATAGGGGAAACGGATTTCTCATGAATCACACAAAGAATATATAGTAAATTGGCTTTAAATAGTCATCTGGGACTCATAATACTACAATGATAAGCCTCTATTAATTGTATCTCATTCCCTAGAAGAGATCCAAAATGAAGATCCGAAATTGGTCTATTAGCCGAAAATGGGGAAAACGGACTTCTGATGAATCATCCAAAGGAAATGGGGTAAATAGGCTTGAAATAGTCATCTTTGACTCATAATAGCATAATTAGAAGCCTATATTACTTGTATCTTATTCCTTAGAAGAGATCCCAAATGAAGATCTGAAACTGGTCTACTGGCCGAAAATAGGGAAAACGGACTTCTGATGGATCATACAAAGAAAATGGAGTAAATAGTCTTGAAGTAGTCATCTGGCACTCATAATAGCATAATGAGAAGCCTTTATTACTTGTATCTCATTCCCTAGATGAGATTCCAAATGAAGATCCGAAACTGGTCTACTGGCCGAAAATTGGGGAAACGGATTTCTCATGAATCGAACAAAGAAAATGGGGTAAATAGGATTGAAATAGTCAGCTGAGACTCATAATAGTACAATGAGAAGCCTCTATTACTTGTATCTCATTCTGAAGAAGAGATCCCAAATGAAGATCCGAAACTGGTCTACTGGCCGAAAATGGGGAAAACGGACTTCTGAAGAATCATACAAAGAATATGGAGTAAATAGGCTTGAAATAGTCATCTGGGACTCATAATACTACATTTAGAAGCCTCTACTACTTGTATCTCATTCCCTAGAAGAGATCTCAAATGAAGATCCGAAAATGGTCTACTTGCCGAAAATGGGGAAAACGGACTTCTCATGAATCACACAAAGAAAATGGAGTAAATAGGCTTGAAATAGTCATCTGGGACTCATATTACTAGAATGAGAAGCCTATATTACTTGTATCTGATTCCCTAGAAGAGATTTCCAAATGAAGATCTGAAAATGGTCTACTGGCCGAAAATGGGGAAAACGGACTACTGATAAATCACACAAAGAAAATGGAGTCAATAGGCTTGAAATAGTCATCTGGGACTCATAATAGTATAATGAGAAGCCTGTATTACTTGTATCTCATTCCCTAGAAGAGATCTCAAATGAAGATCCGAAACTGGTCAACTAGCCGAAAATGGGGAAAACGGATTTTTCATGAATCATACAAAGAAAATGGAGTAAATAGGCTTGAAATAGTCATCTGGGACTCATAATACTACAATGAGAAGCCTCTATGACTTGTATCTCATTCCCTAGAAGAGATCCAAAATGAAGATCCGAAAATTGGTCTATTGGACGAAAATAGGGAAAATGGACTTCTGATGAATCATACAAATAAAATGGAGTAAATAGGCTTGAAATAGTCATCTTTGACTCATAATACAACAATGCGAAGCCTCTATTACTTGTATCTCATTCCCTTGAAGAGATCCCAAATGAAGATCTGAAACTGGTCTACTAGCATCAAATGGGGAAAACAGACTTCTGATGAATCACCCAAAGAAAATGGAGTAAATAGGCTTGACATAGTCATCTGGGACTCATTAATACAATGAGAAGCCTATATTGCTTGTATCTTATTCCCTAGAAGAGATCCCAAATGAAGATCCGAAACTGGTCTAGTGGCCGAAAATAGGGAAAACGGATTTCTCATGAATCACACAAAGAAAATGAAGTAAATAGGCTTGAAATAGTCATCTGGGACTCATAATACTACATTTATAAGCCTCTATTACTTATATCTCATTCCCTAGAAGAGATCCCAAATGAAGACCCGAAACTGGTATACTAGCCGAAAATGGGAAAACGGACTTCTGATGAATCACACAAAGAAAATAGAGTAAATATATCAAAGTAGAAGGAGGAATGGTGTCCGTACACATGCTTGAACGTGGCATTCAAGTGATGAGACAAGAGTGGAGTGCAAGGCAAGTGAATCTACGCCTCCCTTAGTCAACTATCACAACGGTCACAAGAGAAGAAGCAAATAAGGATAAGGTCACATGTTCTACTTAAGCTAAGGAACGTTCATGAGAGGTCACTATCACCGTGAGGACCACACCATTTGTTTAATCCTTTATGTCCCTATCTCTTATGGCCGTTAGCTTAGCTTGTATGGTTCTATAAATAGAACATTGTGAACATATGTAAGATCAACTTAAGGAAATATAATCATCCTTAACTCATTCTCTCTTCTCTGTTATGTTCTTCACTCACTTCTCTAAGTATCATTCCGCAAACTCTAACATGGTATCAGAGCGAGTTGTGTAGATCTTTGGATCACAAACTCTGATTCTCATTCTCTCTCATTTTGCTTCTTCTCTATTCGCTGTCTCTCTCTCATTTTACAGAAAATTCTCAAAATCTTTACCCAGCGGTCCTTACTCTCTTTATCTCTTTTGAAATCTCTTAAACGATCTTCTAAACTCCAAAATCACTCTAAACCCCTCTAATCACCTATATCCTCATTCGCTTACCCTCTAAATCACCTATACCTCATTTCTAAAACCGTTTACCCAACGGTCCATAGCTTTACCCATAGGTCCATAGAATAAATTTCATGGCCATGGAGAACAATAAGCCATTGGCTTTACCAGTTACACTCAAAGGAGTGAACTATCTACTGTGGTCAAGGACCACAAGAACCGCCTTGTGTGGAAGAGGTCTTTGGAGACATGTATCAAGCGATGCTCCCATAGCAGCACCACCAGCCGCCGGAGCCGCCATTGTCCCAGCAGAAGAGACCCATTGGTACAAGGAAGATCAGACCGTCCTTGCTCTCCTACAAAGCTCCCTTAGCACTGAAATCTTGGAGGCTTACTCATACTGTGAAACCGCCAAAGAGCTATGGGAGACCCTGAAGCAAGTATTCGGCAACATCTCTAATCTCAGCCGTGTCTTTGAAGTCAAGAAAGCTATCAATGAGCTAAGGCAAGAAGATGTGGAGTTTACCAAACACTTTGGAAAGTTCAGAGCACTATGGGCGGAGCTGGAAATGCTAAGGCCAAGTACTGTGGACCCACAAATTTTAAATGAAAGAAGGGAGCAAGACAAGGTCTTTGGGCTGCTCTTGACTCTCAACTCAACCTACAATGATCTCATCAAACACCTTCTCAGAGCAGAAAGGCTACCAACGCTTGAAGAAGTCTGTTCCCAAATCCAAAAGGAGCAAGGATCACTCGGCCTATTTGGAGGAAAAGGAGAACTGATCTCAGCCAACAAAGGAGCCTACAAGTTTGATGAGAAGAGAAACTCATTTTGTGATCATTGCAAGAGAAAGGGGCATACCAAAGAAGTTTGCTGGAGTCTCCATCCTCACCTAAAACCGAAATGGAAGGAGGGAAAGGCTAGGATTGCTTCAGAAGAGGTAGCTCACAAAGGCGAAAGCTCTAAGAATACCCCTGGAGAAGGAGCAGCAAACTCATCTCAATTCGTGACAAAATCAGACTTGGATGCCCTGATCAAAGCGTTTAAGGAGTCTGGTAACACTCTTGGTACCTCTTTTCATGTGATTCAAAATATGGGTAATTCTTATAGTTCTTCACATACACTTAAGAATAAGCCATTAATAGTTGATTCAGGAGCTTCTCATCACATGATTAGTGATTTAAGCTTAATTAGCAACATAAAACCAACAATAGGAAATGTTGAGATTGCTAATGGGGAAAAGGTTCCAATTAAGGGAATAGGAGAACTTAAGCTATTTGAGAGATCTTCTAAAGCTTTCTACATGCCTACTTTTACATCTAACTTATTATCAGTAAAGAAGGCTACAACTGATTTAAACTGTATTGCTATCTTTGGACCTAATGAAGTGTGTTTTCAGGATATTAAGACCAGCAAAACGCTTGGGAAAGGGACTACCAAAGATGATCTCTATGTTCTTGAAGATACTAAGCTTTTAGATCCTACCTTTGCTTCTTCTAATAATGTTGTAGCTTGTGATAATAATGCGATTTGGCATGCTAGATTAGGACATCCTCATGCTCGTGCATTGAGTCTTTTATTACCTGAAGTAGTGTTTAAGAATGATGATTGTGAGGCTTGTATCTTAGGAAAGCATTGTAGAACTGTTTTTCCTAAGTCTTCTACCATTTATGAAAAATGTTTTGATTTAGTTCATTCTGATGTTTGGACATCCCCTTGTGAATCTAGAGATCAAAACAAGTACTTTGTTACTTTCATAGATGAAAAGTCTAAGTATACTTGGTTAACTCTCCTCCCATCAAAAGATAGAGTCTTTGAGGCATTTAGGAACTTTCAAACTCACATAACTAACCATTTTAATGCCAAGATTAAGATTTTCAGATCAGATAATGGGGGAGAATACACAAGCAACTTATTCAAAGAATATCTTACCTCACAAGGCATCATTCACCAAACCAGCTGTCCTTATACACCCCAACAAAATGGTGTTGCTGAAAGGAAGAACAGACACTTAATGGAGGTGGCCAGATCCATGATGTTTCAAAACAATGTACCAAAGCGGTTTTGGGGAGATGCTGTACTTACAGCCTGCTACCTGATCAACCGAATACCAACCAAAGTCCTCAATGACTCATCACCATATTGTTAGAGTTTGCGGAATGATACTTAGAGAAGTGAGTGAAGAACATAACAGAGAAGAGAGAATGAGTTAAGGATGATTATATTTCCTTAAGTTGATCTTACATATGTTCACAATGTTCTATTTATAGAACCATACAAGCTAAGCTAACGGCCATAAGAGATAGGGACATAAAGGATTAAACAAATGGTGTGGTCCTCACGGTGATAGTGACCTCTCATGAACGTTCCTTAGCTTAAGTAGAACATGTGACCTTATCCTTATTTGCTTCTTCTCTTGTGACCGTTGTGATAGTTGACTAAGGGAGGCGTAGATTCACTTGCCTTGCACTCCACTCTTGTCTCATCACTTGAATGCCACGTTCAAGCATGTGTACGGACACCATTCCTCCTTCTACTTTGATACTCCCCCTCAAGCTTTAACCATAGTGAATGGTTAGAGCTTGGTGCCATGAAGGATCACCTCATTAAAAACCTCAATGTAGAAAACCTCATGGGACAAAACTACATTGAGGGAAAAAGAGTGTGATCTCCACGGCTAGGTGAGCTCAAGCTGAGATGTCAACGAGCCCCATCTTGGAGTGGATGAACTCGTTGATCTTCTGACTTGTTGCCTTGGTGAAGATATCGGCTAGTTGGTCTGAGCTCTTTGTGTAGCATGGCAGGATGACTCCAAGCTGGACTTGCTCCCTAACCTTGTGACAATCAACTTCAATATGCTTGGTTCTTTCATGGAAGACCGAGTTTGATGCAATGTGTATAGCCGCTTGGTTGTCACAGTGCATGGTGATTGGTGTGCTTGTCTCACATCCGAGGTCTTTAAGGAGGTTTCTTAGCCACATTAGCTCGGTTGTTAACCTCCTCATGGCCCGGTACTCAGCTTCAGCACTAGAACATGCAACTACATTTTGCTTCTTGCTCTTCCAAGTAACTAGATTCCCACCAACGAACGTACAATAGCCAGTAGTTGATCTTCTATCTACACGGTCTCCTGCCCAGTCTGCATCGCAATATCCCACAATCTCTGAGCTTTTGTTGCAACCCATCCAAATGCCATGACCGATTGTTCCTTGAACATAGCTGAGAATGCGCTTGACCATGCTCCAGTGATATGAATTTGGGGCTTTCATGTGTTGGCTAACCTGATTCACAGCAAAAACACAAGTCAGGTCTAGTTATGGTAAGATAAATTAGCTTACCAACCATCCTGCGGTATTGTGTGATATCTTCAAAGGGCTCATCTTCTAGCTCCCCCTTTCGGTCCACCTTGTAGCTATCTTCAAGAGGAGTTTTAGCTACCTTATCTCCAAGGTTTCCTGCTTCACTCAACATATCCATCATATATTTTCTTTGTGAGAGGAACAAGCCTTCTTTAGATCTACAAACTTCAATACCTAAGAAGTATTTTAGTTCACCTAGATCTTTAATGTCAAAAACATTCTTTAAATAATCTTTAGTAGCAAGAATGTTTACCTTGTCATTCCCAGAGATGATAATATCATCTACATAAATGAGAATGACTACTATACCTTCTTGGCTGGTGAGAGTGAATAAGGTGTGATCGGCTTCTGATCTGCTGAATCCCCTATCAAATAGAACTCTACTCAACCTGTGGTACCATGCTCTCGGCGATTGCTTGAGACCATAAATCGCCTTTCTCAGCCTTAGTACTTTGCCATGGGCAACTTCTTTGTCTACACCAGGTGGTGGTGTCATGTAGACTTCCTCCTCAAGCTCTCCTTGTAGAAATGCATTCTTCACATCCATTTGCCAAAGATCCCATTCCAGGTTCACGGCAAGTGAGATGACTACTCTAACTGTGTGAAGCTTAGCCACTGGTGCAAAGGTGTCTCCATAGTCTTCTCCATAGGTCTGAGTGAATCCTCTTGCTACTAACCGAGCCTTATACCTCTCTATTTCACCATTGCTCTTGTATTTGATAGTGAAGACCCATCTTGAGCTCACTGTCTTCTTTCCTTTAGGCAATGTAGCCTCATCCCAAGTGTGATTCTTCTCCATGGCCCCTCTTTCTTCACTGATCGCATCACGCCATACCTCGTATTCTATTGCTTCGTCATAGGTTTTCGGTATCTGACCTTGCTCCAATGCAACCAGGAAGGCCTGATGCTCCTTTGGAAACTGAGCGAATGAGCAAGCTGCTTGAGTAGGATGGGCTACTGCATTGCCATTGTAGTATACCCTTGTGTTGACCCAATTTGATGGATCCTGCCTTTCCCTAGTGCTTCTCCTTAGTGCCGCTGGAGTAGGAGCTGGTGCTTGTTCTGCTTGTTGTAAGCTTTGCAACCGTGGACTTCTTCTTAGAGGAGCTGGTGCTTGGTGAGTTACTGACCGTGTGGGTGCTACTGTTTGCTCCGGAGGTTGATCATGTGCATTTGCTTGGGTCTCCGAGTCTATGTGCTCCGCTGGTGGGTCATTGTTGTCACCATTGTTGTCACCATTCTCCCCCTCAGGATCAACCGTAGGGGTTCCAGAGCTTGTAGTGATACCGAGATGGTCCAGGAGTAGCCGAAGGTTAGTAGCTCTATCTGATGTAGACTTGGAGATATCTTGTAAGTCTTCCCATGACTGTTTGGCATAGAAGCTTTCTGATTCCAAGAACTTCACATCTCTAGAGATTATAACTCGGCGTGTAGTGGGATTATAGCACTTGTACCCCTTTTGTGTAGTAGAGTAGCCAATAAACATACACCTTGTGCTCTTGGCATCCAGCTTTGTTCGAAGGTCTCCTGGGATTAAGGCAAAACAAACACACCCAAACACTCGTAAGTGATTAAGAGAGGGTTTAGTCGAGTTGAGTACCTCATATGGTGATGAGTCATTGAGGACTTTGGTTGGTATTCGGTTGATCAGGTAGCAGGCTGTAAGTACAGCATCTCCCCAAAACCGCTTTGGTACATTGTTTTGAAACATCATGGATCTGGCCACCTCCATTAAGTGTCTGTTCTTCCTTTCAGCAACACCATTTTGTTGGGGTGTATAAGGAGAGCTGGTTTGGTGAATGATGCCTTGTGAGGTAAGATATTCTTTGAATAAGTTGCTTGTGTATTCTCCCCCATTATCTGATCTGAAAATCTTAATCTTGGCATTAAAATGGTTAGTTATGTGAGTTTGAAAGTTCCTAAATGCCTCAAAGACTCTATCTTTTGATGGGAGGAGAGTTAACCAAGTATACTTAGACTTTTCATCTATGAAAGTAACAAAGTACTTGTTTTGATCTCTAGATTCACAAGGGGATGTCCAAACATCAGAATGAACTAAATCAAAACATTTTTCATAAATGGTAGAAGACTTAGGAAAAACAGTTCTACAATGCTTTCCTAAGATACAAGCCTCACAATCATCATTCTTAAACACTACTTCAGGTAATAAAAGACTCAATGCACGAGCATGAGGATGTCCTAATCTAGCATGCCAAATCGCATTATTATCACAAGCTACAACATTATTAGAAGAAGCAAAGGTAGGATCTAAAAGCTTAGTATCTTCAAGAACATAGAGATCATCTTTGGTAGTCCCTTTCCCAAGCGTTTTGCTGGTCTTAATATCCTGAAAACACACTTCATTAGGTCCAAAGATAGCAATACAGTTTAAATCAGTTGTAGCCTTCTTTACTGATAATAAGTTAGATGTAAAAGTAGGCATGTAGAAAGCTTTAGAAGATCTCTCAAATAGCTTAAGTTCTCCTATTCCCTTAATTGGAACCTTTTCCCCATTAGCAATCTCAACATTTCCTATTGTTGGTTTTATGTTGCTAATTAAGCTTAAATCACTAATCATGTGATGAGAAGCTCCTGAATCAACTATTAATGGCTTATTCTTAAGTGTATGTGAAGAACTATAAGAATTACCCATATTTTGAATCACATGAAAAGAGGTACCAAGAGTGTTACCAGACTCCTTAAACGCTTTGATCAGGGCATCCAAGTCTGATTTTGTCACGAATTGAGATGAGTTTGCTGCTCCTTCTCCAGGGGTATTCTTAGAGCTTTCGCCTTTGTGAGCTACCTCTTCTGAAGCAATCCTAGCCTTTCCCTCCTTCCATTTCGGTTTTAGGTGAGGATGGAGACTCCAGCAAACTTCTTTGGTATGCCCCTTTCTCTTGCAATGATCACAAAATGAGTTTCTCTTCTCATCAAACTTGTAGGCTCCTTTGTTGGCTGAGATCAGTTCTCCTTTTCCTCCAAATAGGCCGAGTGATCCTTGCTCCTTTTGGATTTGGGAACAGACTTCTTCAAGCGTTGGTAGCCTTTCTGCTCTGAGAAGGTGTTTGATGAGATCATTGTAGGTTGAGTTGAGAGTCAAGAGCAGCCCAAAGACCTTGTCTTGCTCCCTTCTTTCATTTAAAATTTGTGGGTCCACAGTACTTGGCCTTAGCATTTCCAGCTCCGCCCATAGTGCTCTGAACTTTCCAAAGTGTTTGGTAAACTCCACATCTTCTTGCCTTAGCTCATTGATAGCTTTCTTGACTTCAAAGACACGGCTGAGATTAGAGATGTTGCCGAATACTTGCTTCAGGGTCTCCCATAGCTCTTTGGCGGTTTCACAGTATGAGTAAGCCTCCAAGATTTCAGTGCTAAGGGAGCTTTGTAGGAGAGCAAGGACGGTCTGATCTTCCTTGTACCAATGGGGTCTCTTCTGCTGGGACAATGGCGGCTCCGGCGGCTGGTGGTGCTGCTATGGGAGCATCGCTTGATACATGTCTCCAAAGACCTCTTCCACACAAGGCGGTTCTTGTGGTCCTTGACCACAGTAGATAGTTCACTCCTTTGAGTGTAACTGGTAAAGCCAATGGCTTATTGTTCTCCATGGCCATGAAATTTATTCTATGGACCTATGGGTAAAGCTATGGACCGTTGGGTAAACGGTTTTAGAAATGAGGTATAGGTGATTTAGAGGGTAAGCGAATGAGGATATAGGTGATTAGAGGGGTTTAGAGTGATTTTGGAGTTTAGAAGATCGTTTAAGAGATTTCAAAAGAGATAAAGAGAGTAAGGACCGCTGGGTAAAGATTTTGAGAATTTTCTGTAAAATGAGAGAGAGACAGCGAATAGAGAAGAAGCAAAATGAGAGAGAATGAGAATCAGAGTTTGTGATCCAAAGATCTACACAACTCGCTCTGATACCATGTTAGAGTTTGCGGAATGATACTTAGAGAAGTGAGTGAAGAACATAACAGAGAAGAGAGAATGAGTTAAGGATGATTATATTTCCTTAAGTTGATCTTACATATGTTCACAATGTTCTATTTATAGAACCATACAAGCTAAGCTAACGGCCATAAGAGATAGGGACATAAAGGATTAAACAAATGGTGTGGTCCTCACGGTGATAGTGACCTCTCATGAACGTTCCTTAGCTTAAGTAGAACATGTGACCTTATCCTTATTTGCTTCTTCTCTTGTGACCGTTGTGATAGTTGACTAAGGGAGGCGTAGATTCACTTGCCTTGCACTCCACTCTTGTCTCATCACTTGAATGCCACGTTCAAGCATGTGTACGGACACCATTCCTCCTTCTACTTTGATACATATGAGGTACTCAACTCGACTAAACCCTCTCTTAATCACTTACGAGTGTTTGGGTGTGTTTGTTTTGCCTTAATCCCAGGAGACCTTCGAACAAAGCTGGATGCCAAGAGCACAAGGTGTATGTTTATTGGCTACTCTACTACACAAAAGGGGTACAAGTGCTATAATCCCACTACACGCCGAGTTATAATCTC
Organism: Thlaspi arvense; assembly: GCA_911865555.2. NCBI lineage: Eukaryota > Viridiplantae > Streptophyta > Magnoliopsida > Brassicales > Brassicaceae > Thlaspi > Thlaspi arvense. The sequence goes on from OU466860.2 coordinate 24,257,291, forward strand.
TAGAGATGTGAAGTTCTTGGAATCAGAAAGCTTCTATGCCAAACAGTCATGGGAAGACTTACAAGATATCTCCAAGTCTACATCAGATAGAGCTACTAACCTTCGGCTACTCCTGGACCATCTCGGTATCACTACAAGCTCTGGAACCCCTACGGTTGATCCTGAGGGGGAGAATGGTGACAACAATGGTGACAACAATGACCCACCAGCGGAGCACATAGACTCGGAGACCCAAGCAAATGCACATGATCAACCTCCGGAGCAAACAGTAGCACCCACACGGTCAGTAACTCACCAAGCACCAGCTCCTCTAAGAAGAAGTCCACGGTTGCAAAGCTTACAACAAGCAGAACAAGCACCAGCTCCTACTCCAGCGGCACTAAGGAGAAGCACTAGGGAAAGGCAGGATCCATCAAATTGGGTCAACACAAGGGTATACTACAATGGCAATGCAGTAGCCCATCCTACTCAAGCAGCTTGCTCATTCGCTCAGTTTCCAAAGGAGCATCAGGCCTTCCTGGTTGCATTGGAGCAAGGTCAGATACCGAAAACCTATGACGAAGCAATAGAATACGAGGTATGGCGTGATGCGATCAGTGAAGAAAGAGGGGCCATGGAGAAGAATCACACTTGGGATGAGGCTACATTGCCTAAAGGAAAGAAGACAGTGAGCTCAAGATGGGTCTTCACTATCAAATACAAGAGCAATGGTGAAATAGAGAGGTATAAGGCTCGGTTAGTAGCAAGAGGATTCACTCAGACCTATGGAGAAGACTATGGAGACACCTTTGCACCAGTGGCTAAGCTTCACACAGTTAGAGTAGTCATCTCACTTGCCGTGAACCTGGAATGGGATCTTTGGCAAATGGATGTGAAGAATGCATTTCTACAAGGAGAGCTTGAGGAGGAAGTCTACATGACACCACCACCTGGTGTAGACAAAGAAGTTGCCCATGGCAAAGTACTAAGGCTGAGAAAGGCGATTTATGGTCTCAAGCAATCGCCGAGAGCATGGTACCACAGGTTGAGTAGAGTTCTATTTGATAGGGGATTCAGCAGATCAGAAGCCGATCACACCTTATTCACTCTCACCAGCCAAGAAGGTATAGTAGTCATTCTCATTTATGTAGATGATATTATCATCTCTGGGAATGACAAGGTAAACATTCTTGCTACTAAAGATTATTTAAAGAATGTTTTTGACATTAAAGATCTAGGTGAACTAAAATACTTCTTAGGTATTGAAGTTTGTAGATCTAAAGAAGGCTTGTTCCTCTCACAAAGAAAATATATGATGGATATGTTGAGTGAAGCAGGAAACCTTGGAGATAAGGTAGCTAAAACTCCTCTTGAAGATAGCTACAAGGTGGACCGAAAGGGGGAGCTAGAAGATGAGCCCTTTGAAGATATCACACAATACCGCAGGATGGTTGGTAAGCTAATTTATCTTACCATAACTAGACCTGACTTGTGTTTTGCTGTGAATCAGGTTAGCCAACACATGAAAGCCCCAAATTCATATCACTGGAGCATGGTCAAGCGCATTCTCAGCTATGTTCAAGGAACAATCGGTCATGGCATTTGGATGGGTTGCAACAAAAGCTCAGAGATTGTGGGATATTGCGATGCAGACTGGGCAGGAGACCGTGTAGATAGAAGATCAACTACTGGCTATTGTACGTTCGTTGGTGGGAATCTAGTTACTTGGAAGAGCAAGAAGCAAAATGTAGTTGCATGTTCTAGTGCTGAAGCTGAGTACCGGGCCATGAGGAGGTTAACAACCGAGCTAATGTGGCTAAGAAACCTCCTTAAAGACCTCGGATGTGAGACAAGCACACCAATCACCATGCACTGTGACAACCAAGCGGCTATACACATTGCATCAAACTCGGTCTTCCATGAAAGAACCAAGCATATTGAAGTTGATTGTCACAAGGTTAGGGAGCAAGTCCAGCTTGGAGTCATCCTGCCATGCTACACAAAGAGCTCAGACCAACTAGCCGATATCTTCACCAAGGCAACAAGTCAGAAGATCAACGAGTTCATCCACTCCAAGATGGGGCTCGTTGACATCTCAGCTTGAGCTCACCTAGCCGTGGAGATCACACTCTTTTTCCCTCAATGTAGTTTTGTCCCATGAGGTTTTCTACATTGAGGTTTTTAATGAGGTGATCCTTCATGGCACCAAGCTCTAACCATTCACTATGGTTAAAGCTTGAGGGGGAGTATCAAAGTAGAAGGAGGAATGGTGTCCGTACACATGCTTGAACGTGGCATTCAAGTGATGAGACAAGAGTGGAGTGCAAGGCAAGTGAATCTACGCCTCCCTTAGTCAACTATCACAACGGTCACAAGAGAAGAAGCAAATAAGGATAAGGTCACATGTTCTACTTAAGCTAAGGAACGTTCATGAGAGGTCACTATCACCGTGAGGACCACACCATTTGTTTAATCCTTTATGTCCCTATCTCTTATGGCCGTTAGCTTAGCTTGTATGGTTCTATAAATAGAACATTGTGAACATATGTAAGATCAACTTAAGGAAATATAATCATCCTTAACTCATTCTCTCTTCTCTGTTATGTTCTTCACTCACTTCTCTAAGTATCATTCCGCAAACTCTAACAAAATAGGCTTGAACTAGTCATCTGGGACTCATATTACTACAATGAGAAGCCTATATTACTTTTATCTGATTCCCTAGAAGAGATCCCAAATGAAGATCTGAAACTGGTCTACTGGCCGAAAATGGGCAAAACGGACTTTTGATGAATCACACAAAGAAAATGGAGTAAATAGGCTTGAAATAGTCATCTGGGACTCATAATAGTACAATGAGAAGCCTGTATTACTTGTATCTCATTCCCTAGAAGAGATCTCAAATGAAGATCCGAAACTGGTCAACTAGCTGAAAATGGGGAAAACGGATTTCTCATGAATCATACAAAGAAAATGGAGTAAATAGGCTTGCAATAGTCATCTGGGACTCATAATACTACAATGAGAAGCCTCTATTACTTGTTTCTCATTCCCTAGAAGAGATCCCAAATGAAGATCCGAAACTGGTCTACCGGCCGAAAATAGGGAAAAAAAACGGATTTCTCATGAATCACACAAAGAAAATGAAGTAAATAGGCTGAAATAGTCATCTGGGACTCATAATACTACATTTAGAAGCCTCTATTACTTGTATCTTATTCCTTAGAAGAGATCTCAAATGAAGATCTGAAACTGGTCTACTGGCCGAAAATGGGGAAAACGGACTTCTGATGAATCACACAAAGAAAATGGAGTAAATAGGCCTAAAATAGTCATCTGGGACTCATAATACTACAATGAGAAGCCTCTATTACTTGTATCTCATTCCCTAGAAGAGATCCAAAATGAAGATCCGATATTGGTCTACTGGCCGCAAATAGGGAAAATGGACTTCTGATGAATCATACAAAGAAAATGGAGTAAATAGGTTTGAAATAGTCATCTGGGACTTATAACAGTATAATGAGAAGCCTTTATTACTTGTATCTCATTCCCTAGAAGAGATCCCAAATGAAGATCCAAAACTGGTCTACTGGCCGAGAATAGGAAAAACGGATTTCTGATGAATCACACAAAGAAAATGGAGTAAATAGGCCTGAATAGTCATCTGGGACTCATAATACTACATTTAGAAGCATATATTACTTGTATCTCGTTCCCTACAAGAGATCCCATATGAAGATCTCAAACTGGTCTACTGGCCGAAAATGGGGAAAACGGACTTCTGATGAATCACACAAAGAAAATGGAGTAAACAGGCTTGAAATAGTCATCTGGGACTTATAATACTACAATGAGAAGCCTCTATTACTTGTATCTCATTCCCCAGAAGAGATCCAAAATGAAGATCCGAAATTGGTCTACTGGCCGAAAATAGGGAAAACGGACTTCTGATGAGTCATACAAAGAAAATGGAGTAAATAGGCTTGAAATAGTCATCTGGGACTCATAATAGCATCATGATAAGTCTCTATTACTTGTATCTCATTCCCTGGAAGAGATCCCAAATGAAGATCCAAAACTGGTCTACTGGCCAAAAATAGGGGAAACGGATTTCTCATGAATCACACAAAGAATATATAGTAAATTGGCTTTAAATAGTCATCTGGGACTCATAATACTACAATGATAAGCCTCTATTAATTGTATCTCATTCCCTAGAAGAGATCCAAAATGAAGATCCGAAATTGGTCTATTAGCCGAAAATGGGGAAAACGGACTTCTGATGAATCATCCAAAGAAAATGGGGTAAATAGGCTTGAAATAGTCATCTTTGACTCATAATAGCATAATTAGAAGCCTATATTACTTGTATCTTATTCCTTAGAAGAGATCCCAAATGAAGATCTGAAACTGGTCTACTGGCCGAAAATAGGGAAAACGGACTTCTGATGGATCATACAAAGAAAATGGAGTAAATAGTCTTGAAGTAGTCATCTGGCACTCATAATAGCATAATGAGAAGCCTTTATTACTTGTATCTCATTCCCTAGATGAGATTCCAAATGAAGATCCGAAACTGGTCTACTGGCCGAAAATTGGGGAAACGGATTTCTCATGAATCGAACAAAGAAAATGGGGTAAATAGGATTGAAATAGTCAGCTGAGACTCATAATAGTACAATGAGAAGCCTCTATTACTTGTATCTCATTCTGAAGAAGAGATCCCAAATGAAGATCCGAAACTGGTCTACTGGCCGAAAATGGGGAAAACGGACTTCTGAAGAATCATACAAAGAATATGGAGTAAATAGGCTTGAAATAGTCATCTGGGACTCATAATACTACATTTAGAAGCCTCTACTACTTGTATCTCATTCCCTAGAAGAGATCTCAAATGAAGATCCGAAAATGGTCTACTTGCCGAAAATGGGGAAAACGGACTTCTCATGAATCACACAAAGAAAATGGAGTAAATAGGCTTGAAATAGTCATCTGGGACTCATATTACTAGAATGAGAAGCCTATATTACTTGTATCTGATTCCCTAGAAGAGATTCCAAATGAAGATCTGAAAATGGTCTACTGGCCGAAAATGGGGAAAACGGACTACTGATAAATCACACAAAGAAAATGGAGTCAATAGGCTTGAAGTAGTCATCTGGGACTCATAATAGTATAATGAGAAGCCTGTATTACTTGTATCTCATTCCCTAGAAGAGATCTCAAATGAAGATCCGAAACTGGTCAACTAGCCGAAAATGGGGAAAACGGATTTTTCATGAATCATACAAAGAAAATGGAGTAAATAGGCTTGAAATAGTCATCTGGGACTCATAATACTACAATGAGAAGCCTCTATGACTTGTATCTCATTCCCTAGAAGAGATCCAAAATGAAGATCCGAAATTGGTCTATTGGACGAAAATAGGGAAAATGGACTTCTGATGAATCATACAAATAAAATGGAGTAAATAGGCTTGAAATAGTCATCTTTGACTCATAATACAACAATGCGAAGCCTCTATATACTTGTATCTCATTCCCTTGAAGAGATCCCAAATGAAGATCTGAAACTGGTCTACTAGCATCAAATGGGGAAAACAGACTTCTGATGAATCACCCAAAGAAAATGGAGTAAATAGGCTTGACATAGTCATCTGGGACTCATTAATACAATGAGAAGCCTATATTGCTTGTATCTTATTCCCTAGAAGAGATCCCAAATGAAGATCCGAAACTGGTCTAGTGGCCGAAAATAGGGAAAACGGATTTCTCATGAATCACACAAAGAAAATGAAGTAAATAGGCTTGAAATAGTCATCTGGGACTCATAATACTACATTTATAAGCCTCTATTACTTATATCTCATTCCCTAGAAGAGATCCCAAATGAAGACCCGAAACTGGTATACTAGCCGAAAATGGGAAAACGGACTTCTGATGAATCACACAAAGAAAATAGAGTAAATAGGCTTGAACTAGTCATCTGGGACTCATATTACTACAATGAGAAGCCTATATTACTTTTATCTGATTCCCTAGAAGAGATCCCAAATGAAGATCTGAAACTGGTCTACTGGCCGAAAATGGGCAAAACGGACTTTTGATGAATCACACAAAGAAAATGGAGTAAATAGGCTTGAAATAGTCATCTGGGACTCATAATAGTACAATGAGAAGCCTGTATTACTTGTATCTCATTCCCTAGAAGAGATCTCAAATGAAGATCCGAAACTGGTCAACTAGCTGAAAATGGGGAAAACGGATTTCTCATGAATCATACAAAGAAAATGGAGTAAATAGGCTTGCAATAGTCATCTGGGACTCATAATACTACAATGAGAAGCCTCTATTACTTGTTTCTCATTCCCTAGAAGAGATCCCAAATGAAGATCCGAAACTGGTCTACCGGCCGAAAATAGGAAAAAAAACGGATTTCTCATGAATCACACAAAGAAAATGAAGTAAATAGGCTGAAATAGTCATCTGGGACTCATAATACTACATTTAGAAGCCTCTATTACTTGTATCTTATTCCTTAGAAGAGATCTCAAATGAAGATCTGAAACTGGTCTACTGGCCGAAAATGGGGAAAACGGACTTCTGATGAATCACACAAAGAAAATGGAGTAAATAGGCCTAAAATAGTCATCTGGGACTCATAATACTACAATGAGAAGCCTCTATTACTTGTATCTCATTCCCTAGAAGAGATCCAAAATGAAGATCCGATATTGGTCTACTGGCCGCAAATAGGGAAAATGGACTTCTGATGAATCATACAAAGAAAATGGAGTAAATAGGTTTGAAATAGTCATCTGGGACTCATAACAGTATAATGAGAAGCCTTTATTACTTGTATCTCATTCCCTAGAAGAGATCCCAAATGAAGATCCAAAACTGGTCTACTGGCCGAGAATAGGAAAAAACGGATTTCTGATGAATCACACAAAGAAAATGGAGTAAATAGGCCTGAATAGTCATCTGGGACTCATAATACTACATTTAGAAGCATATATTACTTGTATCTCGTTCCCTACAAGAGATCCCATATGAAGATCTCAAACTGGTCTACTGGCCGAAAATGGGGAAAACGGACTTCTGATGAATCACACAAAGAAAATGGAGTAAACAGGCTTGAAATAGTCATCTGGGACTTATAATACTACAATGAGAAGCCTCTATTACTTGTATCTCATTCCCCAGAAGAGATCCAAAATGAAGATCCGAAATTGGTCTACTGGCCGAAAATAGGGAAAACGGACTTCTGATGAGTCATACAAAGAAAATGGAGTAAATAGGCTTGAAATAGTCATCTGGGACTCATAATAGCATCATGATAAGTCTCTATTACTTGTATCTCATTCCCTGGAAGAGATCCCAAATGAAGATCCAAAACTGGTCTACTGGCCAAAAATAGGGGAAACGGATTTCTCATGAATCACACAAAGAATATATAGTAAATTGGCTTTAAATAGTCATCTGGGACTCATAATACTACAATGATAAGCCTCTATTAATTGTATCTCATTCCCTAGAAGAGATCCAAAATGAAGATCCGAAATTGGTCTATTAGCCGAAAATGGGGAAAACGGACTTCTGATGAATCATCCAAAGAAAATGGGGTAAATAGGCTTGAAATAGTCATCTTTGACTCATAATAGCATAATTAGAAGCCTATATTACTTGTATCTTATTCCTTAGAAGAGATCCCAAATGAAGATCTGAAACTGGTCTACTGGCCGAAAATAGGGAAAACGGACTTCTGATGGATCATACAAAGAAAATGGAGTAAATAGTCTTGAAGTAGTCATCTGGCACTCATAATAGCATAATGAGAAGCCTTTATTACTTGTATCTCATTCCCTAGATGAGATTCCAAATGAAGATCCGAAACTGGTCTACTGGCCGAAAATTGGGGAAACGGATTTCTCATGAATCGAACAAAGAAAATGGGGTAAATAGGATTGAAATAGTCAGCTGAGACTCATAATAGTACAATGAGAAGCCTCTATTACTTGTATCTCATTCTGAAGAAGAGATCCCAAATGAAGATCCGAAACTGGTCTACTGGCCGAAAATGGGGGAAAACGGACTTCTGAAGAATCATACAAAGAATATGGAGTAAATAGGCTTGAAATAGTCATCTGGGACTCATAATACTACATTTAGAAGCCTCTACTACTTGTATCTCATTCCCTAGAAGAGATCTCAAATGAAGATCCGAAAATGGTCTACTTGCCGAAAATGGGGAAAACGGACTTCTCATGAATCACACAAAGAAAATGGAGTAAATAGGCTTGAAATAGTCATCTGGGACTCATATTACTAGAAAGAGAAGCCTATATTACTTGTATCTGATTCCCTAGAAGAGATTCCAAATGAAGATCTGAAAATGGTCTACTGGCCGAAAATGGGGAAAACGGACTTCTGATAAATCACACAAAGAAAATGGAGTCAATAGGCTTGAAATAGTCATCTGGGACTCATAATAGTATAATGAGAAGCCTGTATTACTTGTATCTCATTCCCTAGAAGAGATCTCAAATGAAGATCCGAAACTGGTCAACTATCCGAAAATGGGGAAAACGGATTTTTCATGAATCATACAAAGAAAATGGAGTAAATAGGCTTGAAATAGTCATCTGGGACTCATAATACTACAATGAGAAGCCTCTATGACTTGTATCTCATTCCCTAGAAGAGATCCAAAATGAAGATCCGAAATTGGTCTATTGGACGAAAATAGGGAAAATGGACTTCTGATGAATCATACAAATAAAATGGAGTAAATAGGCTTGAAATTGTCATCTTTGACTCATAATACTACAATGCGAAGCCTCTATTACTTGAATATCATTCCCTTGAAGAGATCCCAAATGAAGATCTGAAACTGGTCTACTAGCATCAAATGGGGAAAACAGACTTCTGATGAATCACCCAAAGAAAATGGAGTAAATAGGCTTGAAATAGTCATCTGGGACTCGTAATACTACATTTATAAGCCTCTATTACTTATATCTCATTCCCTAGAAGAGATCCCAAATGAAGATCTGAAACAGGTCTACTGGGGGAAAACGGACTTCTGATGAATCACACAAAGAATATGGAGTAAATATGCTTGAAATAGTCATCTGGGACTCATAATAGTATAATGAGAAGCCTGTATTACTTGTATCTCATTCCCTAGAAGAGATCTCAAATGAAGATCCGAAACTGGTCAACTAGCTGAAAATGGGGAAAACGGATTTCTCATGAATCATACAAAGAAAATGGAGTAAATAGGCTTGAAATAGTCATCTGGGACTCATAATACTACAATGAGAAGCCTCTATTACTTGTTTCTCATTCCCTAGAAGAAATCCCAAATGAAGATCCGAAACTGGTCTATTGGCCGAAAATAGGGAAAAAACGGATTTCTCATGAATCACACAAAGAAAATGAAGTAAATAGGTTTGAAATAGTCATCTGGGACTCATAATACTACATTTAGAAGCCTCTATTACTTGTATCTTATTCCTTAGAAGAGATCTCAAATGAAGATCTGAAACTGGTCTACTGGCCGAAAATGGGGAAAACGGACTTCTGATGAATCACACAAAGAAAATGGAGTAAATAGGCCTAAAATAGTCATCTGGGACTCATAATACTACAATGAGAAGCCTCTATTACTTGTATCTCATTCCCTAGAAGAGATCCAAAATGAAGATCCGATATTGGTCTACTGGCCGCAAATAGGGAAAATGGACTTCTGATGAATCATACAAAGAAAATGGAGTAAATAGGTTTGAAATAATCATCTGGGACTCATAATAGTATAATGAGAAGCCTTTATTACTTGTATCTCATTCCCTAGAAGAGATCCCAAATGAAGATCCAAAACTGGTCTACTGGCCGAAAATAGGAAAAACGGATTTCTGATGAATCACACAAAGAAAATGGAGTAAATAGGCCTGAAATAGTCATCTGGGACTCATAATACTACATTTAGAAGCATATATTACTTGTATCTCGTTCCCTACAAGAGATCCCATATGAAGATCTCAAACTGGTCTACTGGCCGAAAATGGGGAAAACGGACTTCTGATGAATCACACAAAGAAAATGGAGTAAATAGGCTTGAAATAGTCATCTGGGACTTATAATACTACAATAAGAAGCCTCTATTACTTGTATCTCATTCCCTAGAAGAGATCCAAAATGAAGATCCGAAATTGGTCTACTGGCCGAAAATAGGGAAAACGGACTTCTGATGAGTCATACAAAGAAAATGGAGTAAATAGGCTTGAAATAGTCATCTGGGACTCATAATAGCATCATGATAAGTCTCTATTACTTGTATCTCATTCCCTGGAAGAGATCCCAAATGAAGATCCGAAACTGGTCTACTGGCCAAAAAATAGGGGAAACGGATTTCTCATGAATCACACAAAGAATATATAGTAAATTGGCTTTAAATAGTCATCTGGGACTCATAATACTACAATGATAAGCCTCTATTAATTGTATCTCATTCCCTAGAAGAGATCCAAAATGAAGATCCGAAATTGGTCTATTAGCCGAAAATGGGGAAAACGGACTTCTGATGAATCATCCAAAGGAAATGGGGTAAATAGGCTTGAAATAGTCATCTTTGACTCATAATAGCATAATTAGAAGCCTATATTACTTGTATCTTATTCCTTAGAAGAGATCCCAAATGAAGATCTGAAACTGGTCTACTGGCCGAAAATAGGGAAAACGGACTTCTGATGGATCATACAAAGAAAATGGAGTAAATAGTCTTGAAGTAGTCATCTGGCACTCATAATAGCATAATGAGAAGCCTTTATTACTTGTATCTCATTCCCTAGATGAGATTCCAAATGAAGATCCGAAACTGGTCTACTGGCCGAAAATTGGGGAAACGGATTTCTCATGAATCGAACAAAGAAAATGGGGTAAATAGGATTGAAATAGTCAGCTGAGACTCATAATAGTACAATGAGAAGCCTCTATTACTTGTATCTCATTCTGAAGAAGAGATCCCAAATGAAGATCCGAAACTGGTCTACTGGCCGAAAATGGGGAAAACGGACTTCTGAAGAATCATACAAAGAATATGGAGTAAATAGGCTTGAAATAGTCATCTGGGACTCATAATACTACATTTAGAAGCCTCTACTACTTGTATCTCATTCCCTAGAAGAGATCTCAAATGAAGATCCGAAAATGGTCTACTTGCCGAAAATGGGGGAAAACGGACTTCTCATGAATCACACAAAGAAAATGGAGTCAATAGGCTTGAAATAGTCATCTGGGACTCATATTACTAGAATGAGAAGCCTATATTACTTGTATCTGATTCCCTAGAAGAGATTCCAAATGAAGATCTGAAAATGGTCTACTGGCCGAAAATGGGGAAAACGGACTACTGATAAATCACACAAAGAAAATGGAGTCAATAGGCTTGAAATAGTCATCTGGGACTCATAATAGTATAATGAGAAGCCTGTATTACTTGTATCTCATTCCCTAGAAGAGATCTCAAATGAAGATCCGAAACTGGTCAACTAGCCGAAAATGGGGAAAACGGATTTTTCATGAATCATACAAAGAAAATGGAGTAAATAGGCTTGAAATAGTCATCTGGGACTCATAATACTACAATGAGAAGCCTCTATGACTTGTATCTCATTCCCTAGAAGAGATCCAAAATGAAGATCCGAAATTGGTCTATTGGACGAAAATAGGGAAAATGGACTTCTGATGAATCATACAAATAAAATGGAGTAAATAGGCTTGAAATAGTCATCTTTGACTCATAATACTACAATGCGAAGCCTCTATTACTTGTATCTCATTCCCTTGAAGAGATCCCAAATGAAGATCTGAAACTGGTCTACTAGCATCAAATGGGGAAAACAGACTTCTGATGAATCACCCAAAGAAAATGGAGTAAATAGGCTTGACATAGTCATCTGGGACTCATTAATACAATGAGAAGCCTATATTGCTTGTATCTTATTCCCTAGAAGAGATCCCAAATGAAGATCCGAAACTGGTCTAGTGGCCGAAAATAGGGAAAACGGATTTCTCATGAATCACACAAAGAAAATGAAGTAAATAGGCTTGAAATAGTCATCTGGGACTCATAAAACTACATTTATAAGCCTCTATTACTTATATCTCATTCCCTAGAAGAGATCCCAAATGAAGACCCGAAACTGGTATACTAGCCGAAAATGGGGAAAACGGACTTCTGATGAATCACACAAAGAAAATAGAGTAAATAGGCTTGAACTAGTCATCTGGGACTCATATTACTACAATGAGAAGCCTATATTACTTTTATCTGATTCCCTAGAAGAGATCCCAAATGAAGATCCGAAACTGGTCTACTGGCCGAAAATGGGGAAAACGGACTTCTGAAGAATCATACAAAGAATATGGAGTAAATAGGCTTGAAATAGTCATCTGGGACTCATAATACTACAATGAGAAGCCTCTATTACTTGTTTCTCATTCCCTAGAAGAAATCCCAAATGAAGATCCGAAACTGGTCTATTGGCCGAAAATAGGGAAAAAACGGATTTCTCATGAATCACACAAAGAAAATGAAGTAAATAGGCTGAAATAGTCATCTGGGACTCATAATACTACATTTAGAAGCCTCTATTACTTGTATCTTATTCCTTAGAAGAGATCTCAAATGAAGATCTGAAACTGGTCTACTGGCCGAAAATGGGGAAAACGGACTTCTGATGAATCACACAAAGAAAATGGAGTAAATAGGCCTAAAATAGTCATCTGGGACTCATAATACTACAATGAGAAGCCTCTATTACTTGTATCTCATTCCCTAGAAGAGATCCAAAATGAAGATCCGATATTGGTCTACTGGCCGCAAATAGGGAAAATGGACTTCTGATGAATCATACAAAGAAAATGGAGTAAATAGGTTTGAAATAGTCATCTGGGACTCATAACAGTATAATGAGAAGCCTTTATTACTTGTATCTCATTCCCTAGAAGAGATCCCAAATGAAGATCCAAAACTGGTCTACTGGTCGAGAATAGAAAAAACGGATTTCTGATGAATCACACAAAGAAAATGGAGTAAATAGGCCTGAAATAGTCATCTGGGACTCATAATACTACAATGAGAAGCCTCTATTACTTGTATCGAATTCCCTAGAAGAGATCCCATATGAAGATCTCAAACTGGTCTACTGGCCGAAAATGGGGAAAACGGACTTCTGATGAATCACACAAAGAAAATGGAGTAAACACGCTTGAAATAGTCATCTGGGACTTATAATACTACAATGAGAAGCCTCTATTACTTGTATCTCATTCCCCAGAAGAGATCCAAAATGAAGATCCGAAATTGGTCTACTGGCCGAAAATAGGGAAAACGGACTTCTGATGAGTCATACATGTTAATCAAGAAGGTATTTACTAGTAACTAATTAATAGTTACATAGTAAAATACAGTTACTTGAGTAATAAGGAAGTTAGTTTGTATTAGAAAGAAGAGGGAAAAAGAGGATAAAAGACTAAAGGGATAAGGTGGCAGTACACTTTGTCTTATAGCGCTGTACCTTCACCCTTATCCTCTTGTTACCGTTATGAGCTGTAAAGGGGTGAGTCATACACGGTTTGTATAAGGCTGAATGAGGACGCAATAGTGGCTTTGTGTGTAACCCTTTCAGACCTAGAATGTGTTCTATATAAACTGTGTATCCCCCTTCATTGTAGATAACTTTTCTTCATCTAATACATTTTCACATTTTCCTATCATGAGAGTCGAATCCTTATCCTACAATCTTCTATAATTTACATGGTATCAGAGCGGTTTTGTGATTCTTGAGTCTTGAATCTTGGTTTTCTTGTTCGATTCTTGTGTTTGAGAGAAGTTCTTGTGAGTTAATCCGTGGCAAAAGCTATTCTGGGTTGAAACTGGGTCTTATGAGTTAAGCTGAAGCATCAAACCGAGCTAAGAAGGTGAAGCAAGTCAGATCTGGAAAAGTAAAGGTTTGAGCTTTATCTCTCTCTCTGGTTGAAAGGTCTAGTCTAGAGGAATCAGTTTAAGGCAAAGGTTGTGGATAGATTAGTGTTGCGGTTTGGCTTGTGGTTTGAGTAAGGAAGGTTCGAAAAGTTGGATCTTTGGTCTTGGAAAGTGTTAGTTTTGGTGTTCAATAAGCGAAATACTTAAGCTTTGGTGATGGCTGCTCTTCAACAAGCTCCTATGCCTGTTACGGTGTATGATGGCAAGATGAATGACACCTTCAAAGACTTGAGATTTGCGGTAACTCTAAATGGGAACAACTTTCTGTTGTGGAAGCGAACAACTCTGAATGTGTTAGGAGGAAGGAAGCTCACAAAACACATTGAGTTCACCTATGAAGAGCTAAAGGCAATTTGACACGATCTCCCTGGAACTGCTCTGAAGATAGGCTGATGATGAACGTGTGAAAGTGAAAGTGATAGTGTAGAGTGAGATTGGAATGATATTAGGGTTAAATGGAACGATTTAAATGATAAGATGGGAATGAAAGATAGAAGAGTTTCAGGGACACTTGGTGAATAGAAACTCGGATCAACAAGAACACATTCAAGAGATCAAAGGGTGAGAGAAGAAATGCAGCAATGGCTGTTTGTTTAACACTTAGTTCTTCGCTCCTTTACAACTGGAGGCGTAATACAAGACTTATACTACCCTAAACCAAACAACAAGGCGTCTAAGAAAGAAAACAACAAGACGTCCAAAATAAAGAGAAAAACAACAAGGCGTCCCATTCCTTAGAATCCTAATTGGTGCGCCTAAAATTACTAAGTATAAACCATAGTAGCTCATACACTTATTACCCATTGGCAATGACTCCTAAGTAACTTGACATAGTGATTCATCTGCCTCATTAAAAACCATGTTGAGAAAACCCAGTGGGACAAAACTCAATCATGGGAAAAAGAGTACAGACTCCTCACCTAAGTTACTTAGTCATCATTACCGGGTGGAGTCTTCAGGTTGAAGATGTTGAAAACTTGAATAGCTGGTAAGTTGCACAGTCCTTCTGCTATAAGTGCATGAACCTCCTTAGCCAGCTCCTTAGCTCTGGAACGAGTGATCCTCCCTACTATCTCTGGTTCCTTCTCTGGTTCACTAGCTGCTGTGCTATCCACTATCATATCATCCTCTCCCTCTTGAAAAGGATTTGTCCTCAAATCTGTATCTGCAACATAAGGAAGCAAGTCAGAAACATTGAATGATGGAGATATATTATACTTACCTTGAAGATCAATCTGGTAGGCATTGTTGTTGATCCTTTTGATGACTTCAAATGGTCCATCCATCCTTGGCATAAGCTTGCTCTTCCTCTCTTCTGGAAATCGATCTTTCCTCAAATGAATCCACACCAAGTCTCCTTCCTCAAAGATTAACTCCTTTCGACCCTTGTTTGCATGCTTCTCATACTGCTTTGTTTTCTTCTCTATATTCTCCTTGGCCTTGGCGTGTATCTTCCTCACCTGTTCTGCCTTTTCTTTACCATCTAAACTACATTTCACACTTAGAGGCAAAGGGATCAAATCTAGAGGTGATTGTGGGTTAAAGCCATAAACAATTTCAAAAGGAGAAAAGAGAGTAGCAGAATGCTTAGCGTGATTGTAAGCAAACTCCACGTGTGGTAGACACTCCTCCCATGACTTGATGTTACTCTTGACCAACGTTCTAAGAAGTGTTGACAATGTTCTGTTCACCACCTCGGTTTGTCCATCAGTTTGAGGGTGACAAGTAGTGGAGAATTGAAGCTTGGTTCCCAACTTAGCCCACAATGTTCTCCAGAAATGCCCTAGAAACTTGGTATCCCTGTCTGAAACTATCACTTGAGGCATGCCATGTAAACGAACCACTTCCCTGAAAAACAAGTTAGCTACACAGACAGCATCATCTGTTTTATGACTTGCAATGAAGTGTGCCATCTTACTGAACCTGTCAACAACTACAAAAATCGAATCTCTACCATTTCTGGTTCGAGGTAAGCCAAGCACAAAGTCCATAGAAATATGAGTCCACGGTTGAGAGGGAATAGGCAGAGGAGTATACAAACCGTGAGGTTGCACCTTACTCTTTGCCATTTTACAAACCGCACACCTAGAACAAATCCTCTCAACGTCTGTCTTCATATATGGCCAATAAAAGTGATCTTGCAGTCCAAGTAAAGTCTTAGTGACTCCAAAATGTCCAGCTAATCCACCTCCATGAGCTTCTCTGACCAATAACTCTCTGACAGATCCTCTTGGTATGCACAAACGATTGTTATAGAACAGATATCCATCCTGTCTATGATACTTTTCAAAAGCAAACTTATAGCACTTGCCATAGCTCTCAGCAAAATCAATGTCAGTCTCATAAAGATCTACTATATGTTCGAATCCATTAAGCTTAGAAGTTAAAGTAGAGACAAGTGTGTACCTCCTTGATAATGCATCTGCAACTACATTATCTTTACCTTTCTTGTACTTAATGATGTAGGGAAAAGTATCAATAAACTCCATCCATCTGGCGTGTCTTTTATTGAGCTTCTGCTGTCCTTTAAGGTGCTTTAGAGACTCATGATCTGTATGAATGACAAACTCCTTGGGCCACAAGTAGTGCTGCCACGTTTGAAGAGCTCGGACTAATGCATAGAGTTCCTTGTCATAGGTGGGATAGTTGGCGGTTGATCCTCCTAGTTTCTCACTGAAGTATGCCACTGGTTTCCTATCCTGCATCAATACAGCACCAATTCCAACTCCTGAAGCATCACATTCAATTTCAAAGGTTTTAAGGAAATCAGGAAGAACTAAAAGAGGGGCATTGATAAGCTTCTCTTTAAGGGCTGTGAAAGCCTGCTCTTGTGCTTCTTCCCATCTAAAACCAACTTCCTTCTTGATGACTTCGGTTAATGGCGCAGCAAGGGTGCTAAAGCTTGGAACAAATCTTCTGTAGAATCCTGCTAACCCATGAAAGCTCCTCACTTCCCCAACACTCTTAGGCGTAGGCCATTCTTTGATTGCTTTGATCTTCTCTTCGTCAACTCTCACTCCTTCTGCGCTAACAACAAAGCCTAGAAAAACAACTTCAGTAGTACAGAATGAACACTTAGAGAAGTTAGCAAATAGGGATTGAGAACGAAGAACATCCAGAACTTGGCGGATGTGCCCTAGATGTTCCTCCAAACCTTTACTGTAGATGAGAATGTCATCAAAGTAAACCACTACAAAAACTCCAATGAATGATCTTAAGGCATGATTCATTAGGCGCATGAAGGTACTGGGAGCATTAGTGAGACCAAACGGCATGACTAACCACTCATACAACCCTTGCTTGGTCTTGAAAGCAGTTTTCCACTCATCTCCCTCTTTCATTCTGATCTGATGATAACCACTCTTTAAATCGATTTTGGAGAACACTGTTGACCCACATAACTCATCTAACATGTCATCTAATCTTGGGATAGGATGTCTATACTTCACTGTGATGTTGTTGATTGCTCTGCAGTCTACACACATTCTCCATGTTCCATCTTTCTTAGGAACCAACAGAACTGGTACTGCACATGGACTGAGGCTTTCTCTGATATATCCTTTACTCATCAGCTCCTCTACTTGTTTCTGAAGCTCTTTAGTCTCTACAGGGTTGGTTCTGTAAGCTGGTTTATTTGGTAGTACTGACCCTGGCACTAGATCAATCTGATGCTCAATTCCACGAGTTGGGGGTAAGCCTGGGGGTATCTCTTCTGGAAATACATCCTTGTACTCCTCAATGATCTCTATCACCTCATGGGGAAGCTTCTCTAACGGTTGAGTACTAGCCAGCGTTTCTTTGTAAACAAACATGAAGGTGGTCATCTCAGGATCAAAGAGCTTGTTGAACTCACTGTGATTGATGTATAGACTGTTGGAGACTTTCTCTTTGTCTTTGCGGTTCATGTGAAGTTGATCTTGGTAGATTTCGCTGGGGGAAAGTGGTAGAAGGGTGACCTTGCGCCCCTTGAATTCAAAGGTCTGCTTGTTGGTGTAGCCATCATGAAGAACTCTCCTATCATACTGCCACGGCCTCCCTAATAACATATGACTAGACCTCATAGGAACCACATCACAGAGGAGTTCATCTTCATACTTCCCAATGGCTAGCTTGACAAGCACTTGTTGAGAAACGGTAATAGCTCCTTTGTTGTCCAGCCACTGCAGCTTGTAAGGTCTAGGATGTGAAGTGGTTTTAAGGTTAAGCTTCTTTACCATCTCTTCACTGGCGGCATTGGTGCAACTTCCCCCATCTATAATCAACGTGCAGACCTTGTCCTGAACTACACATCTGGTGTGAAAGAGATTCTCTCTCTGACCTCTATCATCTGGATGCACCTGAACACTCAAAGCTCTGCATGCTACTAGCATCTCTCCTACTGCGGCTGCTTCTTCTTCTCCTTCTGTACTAACATCTGATTCACTCTCTGAACTGTATTGAGGCACGATGTTTCCTCCCTCTTGCAACAAAAACATCTTCTTATTAGGACAGTCTCTGGGGTAATGTCCCATACCTTGACACTTGAAGCATCTGACATTGCTAGTAGAAGTTCCTCTTGGTTTAAACTCGGTTTTAATCTCCTCTTTGATTGTTGCTGTCGCCGGTTTTGTGTTCTGAGTAGGGGTTGACTTGTTGAACTCTTTCGGTTTTGGTATGTTAGAGGCGAAAGTTGGTCTGCTGATTCTCCTCTTAATCTGTGCTTCAATCAATTCTGCCTTATGCACCATTTCTTGCACATCCTCATAGTTCTGTAGCTCAACTTTGTCTTGAATCTCTCTGTTAAGTCCTCCCAAGAACCTAGACATCACCATGTCTTCTCCTTCTCTCAAATCGGCTCTAATCATCAAGGTTTCCAGCTCTTGGTAGTAATCTCTAACAGACTTAGTTCCTTGTATGAGGCGCCTAAGCTTGTTGAGAATCTCTCTCTGATAGTGTGCAGGAACAAACTTCCTCCTCATCTGCGTGGTTAGTTGACCCCAGGTGGTAATAGGAAGCTCGTGATGCCTCTCTCTAGTAACTCCCAACTGCTCCCACCACAAGAGTGCATAGCCATTGAACTCTGAAACAGCTATCTTCACCTTGTTGAGCTCATAAGTACCTTGAACCAAGAAGTTCGATTCCATCTTCCTTTCCCAATCTAAGTAGACTTCGGGATCATTATTACCATGGAAGGAAGGAAACTGAAGCTTAAGGTGATTCAGCTGCTGTTTCAAGGGATCATATTCTCGGTTGTTGCCTCTGTTCCTGCCTCTCCTCACAGTATTGAAGCTATTATCTGATCTCTCTTCTCCTTCAGAAGATCCTGGTTCTGTCTCCACATAAACTCTACGCCCACCAACATTCTCAGCTCGGAGGTGTGGAGATGTTCTAGTAGTTCTGTGTCTCTCTCTCTCTGCTCCCTCAGCATTCCTGCGCCGGTTTTCACTGGTTTCTCTCCTCCCAACCGGTGCTCTTGTAGTGTTGACTTTGGGATGTTTAGAAGAAGCTCCCATGTGTGCTTTTCCTTTGGCAAGGCGGATTGCTTCACTAGGGCTGGGCGGTTCTGATGAGTCACTTTCTGCAGCACTGTTCTCTTTCAGGAAGTCTTTGAACCGTGACTCAAACTTGTCATTGAGCTGTTCTATCTGTTGCATCAACTGAGTAGCAACTGACTGATTAGCCTCTTTGATTTGTTGCGCCATAGCTTGATTCAGAGCTTCCATGGCTTCTGCTGAAAGCTCCATGGTACCTGGGACAATCAAAACAACACTCAAAGTAAAGAGTTCTCAAAATAACAAGTTTTTAAGATTGATTAAAGAGAGAGATACAATCCTAAACTAATAGAGAAACGAACACACAACCTATTGCTATTAGGAATTCGAAACTAATCACTAACTTTTATGAAACAACAAAAGAAAGCAAACCTAATACTCTTAGGAAAATTCGATTTAACAAAGAAGAGGGGTTTAGGGTTTTCTCAGCCTTTGGTTCAGAGGCGGCTCTGATACCACATGACACGATCTCCCTGGAACTGCTCTGAAGATAGGCTGATGATGAACGTGTGAAAGTGAAAGTGATAGTGTAGAGTGAGATTGGAATGATATTAGGGTTAAATGGAACGATTTAAATGATAAGATGGGAATGAAAGATAGAAGAGTTTCAGGGACACTTGGTGAATAGAAACTCGGATCAACAAGAACACATTCAAGAGATCAAAGGGTGAGAGAAGAAATGCAGCAATGGCTGTTTGTTTAACACTTAGTTCTTCGCTCCTTTACAACTGGAGGCGTAATACAAGACTTATACTACCCTAAACCAAACAACAAGGCGTCTAAGAAAGAAAACAACAAGACGTCCAAAATAAAGAGAAAAACAACAAGGCGTCCCATTCCTTAGAATCCTAATTGGTGCGCCTAAAATTACTAAGTATAAACCATAGTAGCTCATACACTTATTACCCATTGGCAATGACTCCTAAGTAACTTGACATAGTGATTCATCTGCCTCATTAAAAACCATGTTGAGAAAACCCAGTGGGACAAAACTCAATCATGGGAAAAAGAGTACAGACTCCTCACCTAAGTTACTTAGTCATCATTACCGGGTGGAGTCTTCAGGTTGAAGATGTTGAAAACTTGAATAGCTGGTAAGTTGCACAGTCCTTCTGCTATAAGTGCATGAACCTCCTTAGCCAGCTCCTTAGCTCTGGAACGAGTGATCCTCCCTACTATCTCTGGTTCCTTCTCTGGTTCACTAGCTGCTGTGCTATCCACTATCATATCACAATTGATAGAGGTCTGGATGAAGATACTTGGAAGCAGTATGATCTGAATGTGCTGACTGCTCTACACTGCTCACTAGAGGCGTCAATTCTAGAAGGCTATTCGTACTGTGAGACTGCTAAGGAGCTGTGGGATACTCTTACAAGTGTCTTCGGCAATGAGTCTAACTTGACTCGGGTCTATGGTATCAAGAAAGCTCTCGGAAATCTGAGCCAAGAAGAGAGTGACTTCAACACCCATTTCGGAAGGTATAGATCGTTGGTTGTTGAGTTGGATATGTTGAGACCCTTTACCACTGATGCTAAGACACTCAAGGAGAGAAGAGAGCAAGATCGTGTGTTTGGGTTGCTTCTGTCTCTGAATCAAGGCTATACTGATGTAATCCAGCACATCTTGAGAGAAGACAAGATTCCTACCCTAGAGCAAGTTTGTGCTAAGATACAAAAGGAGTATGGCAATCAGGAGCTGTTTGGCAACAAGAATGCAAGTCTACCTACGGCTAACAAGGTGGTAGTGGCAAAACATGGAGACAAGAAGACATGGGTTTGTGAGCATTGTGAGAAAAAGGGTCATCTCAAAGACAAATGCTGGATCCTACACCCTCATTTAAAGCCAGATAAGTTCAAGAAGGACAAGATGAAGGCGAATGTGGCAGAAGCAAGTGAAGGCTCCGAAAATGCTGAAAGAGCTATGGTGCAGTTCGGTCATCATGAGAAGGCTTTACAAGCTATACAAGACAAGAGCTCAGCTTCCACCTCTCAGGAGACCATTGTGATGAACAAAGCTGATCTAGAGAGCCTCCTTCAATCCATTGCATCTAAGTTACATCCAGGCGGTATATCTCTCTTATCTTCTAACTCTAGTGATTTAAACTCATTAGTATTAGACTCAGGAGCTTCTCACCATATGATTAGTAATCCTAAGTTGTTAGAGAACATTAAACCGGCTTTAGGGAATGTTAAGGTTGCAAATGGTCATAATGTGCCAATAGAAGGTATAGGTTATATTAATGTGTTTAACAAGAAGCTAAGTGCCTTTTATATGCCTAAGTTCACCTCTAATCTCCTTTCTGTAAAGAAAACTACTAAGGACTTAAACTGTTTAGCTATTTTTAGTCCTAATGATGTTAAGTTGCAGGATATTGAGAGTGGAAAAGTGTTTGGGCAAGGCAGCACCAAGGATGACTTATATGTGTTCCAAGACATCTCTTTAAATTCTGTTTCTAAGAATAATGTTTCTTCTATCTTTGCAAACTCTGTTAAGACATCTGTTGTTTTATGGCATGAAAGACTTGGTCACCCTCATTCTAGAGCCTTAAGTTTACTAATGCCTGGTTTTTCTTATGATTGTGCAAATTGTGAAGCATGCATATTAGGCAAACATTGCAAAGCTGTTTTTCCTAAGTCTAGTGCGATTTATGAAAAATGTTTTGATCTTGTGCATTCTGATGTGTGGTCTTCACCTTGTGCATCTAGAGATAACCATAAGTATTTTGTCACATTTATAGATGAGAAATCTAAGTATACTTGGGTAACCTTGATGCCTTCTAAGGATAGAGTTTATGATGCATTTATAAACTTTCAAAACTATGTGACTAACTACTTTGATGCAAAGATTAAGATTTTAAGAACAGATAATGGAGGTGAATATACAAGCAACAAGCTCAAAGAACACTTAGAGAAATGTGGAATTCTTCATCAAACCAGCTGCCCATATAACCCCCAACAAAATGGTGTTGCTGAGAGAAAGAATAGGCACCTAATGGAGGTGGCAAGGGCTATGCTATTTCAAAAACACATGCCTAAGAGGTTTTGGGGCGATGCAGTAATGACAGCTTGCTATCTCATCAACCGAACACCAACTCGTATCCTTGATGATAAATCTCCTTTCCAAATCCTAAATAACTCAAATCCTAGTATTGACCATTTGAGGGTGTTTGGTAGTCTGTGTTTTGTGTTTGTTCCAGGTGACTTAAGGAACAAGCTGGAGCCTAAGAGTAACAAGTGCGTATTCATTGGATACTCAACAACTCAGAAGGGCTACAAGTGCTTCGATCCAGTCACCAACCGGTACTATGTGTCAAGGGATGTCAAGTTTTTGGAAGACAAAGCCTACTTTGGGGAAAAGAGTTGGGAGAGTGTGAAGGACCTACCTAACTCAACCGCTGATAGAGCTTCAAGCCTCCGACGAATTCTGGAGCACTTAGGGAATGCAAGCTCCCCTCAGGCAGAAAAGGAAGCTCCATCATTTCCAAATGAGGATGTGCATGAAGTTAGAGAGGATGAGAACAATGCATCTCAGGATCTTTTGGATGATCACCAAGAAAGTGATAGAGGAGAGAAGTCTAGTGAAGAAGTGGCAGAGACGGGTCAGTCTAGTAAAGAAGTGGCAGAGGAGACGGGTCAGTCTAGTGAAGGAGAGTTCATTGAATCTTCAAGCGATGACGATACCTATCAAGCTCCACAAGTTACACCAGATCCAGTCTACACTCGGGAGAATCAAAGAAAGAGTACAAGAGAGAAGAAATCCCCCTCAAAGTGGAAGAATACGAGAGTTTTTACTACAACTGCCAAGCTGTAGCTCATCCAATTCAAGCTACTTGTTCGATTGACCTTCTTCCGGAGGAGCATAAAGCTTTTATCAGCAAGCTGGATGTAGAACTCATCCCACAAAGCTATGAGGAAGCCAAGGAAAGTAAGGAATGGACTAATGCTGTTGATGATGAGGTTCAAGCTATGGTGAGGAATCACACTTGGGTTGAAGAAGAACTACCAAAAGGAAAGAAGTGTGTTAGCTCAAAGTGGGTATTCACCATTAAGTACAAGAGTGATGGTGAAATCGAGAGATATAAGGCAAGGCTGGTTGCAAGAGGGTTTACCCAAACTTATGGGGATGACTATAGGGAAACATTTGCTCCAGTAGCTAAGCAACATACAGTGAAAGTGGTTCTCTCTTTAGCAGTTAATTTGGATTGGGAGTTGTGGCAAATGGATGTCAAGAATGCTTTCCTTCAGGGGGAGTTAGAAGAAGAAGTCTACATGTCACCTCCTCCGGGTTTAGAAGACATAGTGGCTCCGGGAAAGGTCTTAAGGCTTCGGAAAGCAATCTATGGGCTTAAACAATCTCCAAGAGCTTGGTATCACAAGCTAAGCTCTACACTACTGGCTAATGGCTTCAAGAGGTCACACTCTGATCACACTCTATTTACTAAGCAAGATATTCATGGCATAGTAGTAGTGTTGGTCTATGTGGATGATTTGATTATTTCAGGGAGTAACAAAGAGGGTATTCAAGCCATTAAGTCCTCTTTGCACTCAGCCTTTGATATTAAAGATTTGGGTGTTTTGAAGTATTTCTTAGGGATCGAAGTGTGTAGATCCAAGGAGGGACTTTTTCTCTCACAAAGGAAATATGCACTTGATCTTCTAAAGCTTACAGGAAAACTTGGAGCTAAACCGGTGGACACACCACTAGAGCAAGGATACAAGGTCAATCGAAAGGGGGAGAAGGATGATACTCCATATCATTGCCCGGAACAGTACCGAAGACTCGTGGGTAAGCTCATATACTTAACATATACTCGGCCTGATCTTTCTTTTGCTGTGAATCAGGTGGCTCAACACATGCAAGTACCTACGGTATACCATTGGAGCCTGGTGGAAAGGATTCTGAGATATATCAAAGGGAGTCCTGGCAAAGGCATTTGGATGGGAAGAAATTCAAGCACGGAAATAGTGGGATACTGTGATGCAGATTACAATGGAGATCGCAACACAAGGCAGTCTACAACCGGCTTTTGCACCTTCATTGGTGGAAATCTTGTGACTTGGAAGACAAAGAAGCAGAAGGTGGTGTCTTGTTCCAGTGCTGAAGCAGAGTATAGGGCGATGAAGAAGCTCACAAACGAGCTAACTTGGCTAAAGGCTCTACTTAAGGACTTCGGGATAGAGCAGAAGACGCCAATCACCTTCCATTGCGACAACCAAGCTGCCATCCATATAGCCACTAATCCAGTGTTTCACGAGAGGACCAAGCACATAGAGACGGATTGCCACAAGACAAGAGAGAAGATCGAAGATGGTACAATTCTCCCTTGTTTTACTAAGAGTTCGGACCAATTGGCCGACATTTTTACCAAGGCAGCAAGTAACCAAGTTTGCCAATTTATCCATGGTAAGCTTGGTCTTGTAGACCTAACACATCCTTGAGAGAGACTCTCCAACTTGTAGGGATAATACTCTTTTTCCCTAAGCTTGGTTTTGTCCCACGTGGTTTTCCAAGCTTAGGTTTTTAATGAGGTTATCCTTGCAAGTGCCAAGTTTATACACAATCAGTATTGTAGTATAAACTTGAGGGGGAGTGTTAATCAAGAAGGTATTTACTAGTAACTAATTAATAGTTACATAGTAAAATACAGTTACTTGAGTAATAAGGAAGTTAGTTTGTATTAGAAAGAAGAGGGAAAAAGAGGATAAAAGACTAAAGGGATAAGGTGGCAGTACACTTTGTCTTATAGCGCTGTACCTTCACCCTTATCCTCTTGTTACCGTTATGAGCTGTAAAGGGGTGAGTCATACACGGTTTGTATAAGGCTGAATGAGGACGCAATAGTGGCTTTGTGTGTAACCCTTTCAGACCTAGAATGTGTTCTATATAAACTGTGTATCCCCCTTCATTGTAGATAACTTTTCTTCATCTAATACATTTTCACATTTTCCTATCATGAGAGTCGAATCCTTATCCTACAATCTTCTATAATTTACAATACAAAGAAAATGGAGTAAATAGGCTTGAAATAGTCATCTGGGACTCATAATAGCATCATGATAAGTCTCTATTACTTGTATCTCATTCCCTGGAAGAGATCCCAAATGAAGATCCGAAACTGGTCTACTGGCCAAAAATAGGGGAAACGGATTTCTCATGAATCACACAAAGAATATATAGTAAATTGGCTTTAAATAGTCATCGGGACTCATAATACTACAATGATAAGCCTCTATTAATTGTATCTCATTCCCTAGAAGAGATCCAAAATGAAGATCCGAAATTGGTCTATTAGCCGAAAATGGGGAAAACGGACTTCTGATGAATCATCCAAAGAAAATGGGGTAAATAGGCTTGAAATAGTCATCTTTGACTCATAATAGCATAATTAGAAGCCTATATTACTTGTATCTTATTCCTTAGAAGAGATCCCAAATGAAGATCTGAAACTGGTCTACTGGCCGAAAATAGGGAAAACGGACTTCTGATGGATCATACAAAGAAAATGGAGTAAATAGTCTTGAAGTAGTCATCTGGCACTCATAATAGCATAATGAGAAGCCTTTATTACTTGTATCTCATTCCCTAGATGAGATTCCAAATGAAGATCCGAAACTGGTCTACTGGCCGAAAATTGGGGAAACGGATTTCTCATGAATCGAACAAAGAAAATGGGGTAAATAGGATTGAAATAGTCAGCTGAGACTCATAATAGTACAATGAGAAGCCTCTATTACTTGTATCTCATTCTGAAGAGATCCCAAATGAAGATCCGAAACTGGTCTACTGGCCGAAAATGGGGAAAACGGACTTCTGAAGAATCATACAAAGAATATGGAGTAAATAGGCTTGAAATAGTCATCTGGGACTCATAATACTACATTTAGAAGCCTCTACTACTTGTATCTCATTCCCTAGAAGAGATCTCAAATGAAGATCCGAAAATGGTCTACTTGCCGAAAATGGGGAAAACGGACTTCTCATGAATCACACAAAGAAAATGGAGTAAATAGGCTTGAAATAGTCATCTGGGACTCATATTACTAGAATGAGAAGCCTATATTACTTGTATCTGATTCCCTAGAAGAGATTCCAAATGAAGATCTGAAAATGGTCTACTGGCCGAAAATGGGGAAAACGGACTTCTGATAAATCACACAAAGAAAATGGAGTCAATAGGCTTGAAATAGTCATCTGGGACTCATAATAGTATAATGAGAAGCCTGTATTACTTGTATCTCATTCCCTAGAAGAGATCTCAAATGAAGATCCGAAACTGGTCAACTAGCCGAAAATGGGGAAAACGGATTTTTCATGAATCATACAAAGAAAATGGAGTAAATAGGCTTGAAATAGTCATCTGGGACTCATAATACTACAATGAGAAGCCTCTATGACTTGTATCTCATTCCCTAGAAGAGATCCAAAATGAAGATCCGAAATTGGTCTATTGGACGAAAATAGGGAAAATGGACTTCTGATGAATCATACAAATAAAATGGAGTAAATAGGCTTGAAATTGTCATCTTTGACTCATAATACTACAATGCGAAGCCTCTATTACTTGAATATCATTCCCTTGAAGAGATCCCAAATGAAGATCTGAAACTGGTCTACTAGCATCAAATGGGGAAAACAGACTTCTGATGAATCACCCAAAGAAAATGGAGTAAATAGGCTTGAAATAGTCATCTGGGACTCATTAATACAATGAGAAGCCTATATTGCTTGTATCTTATTCCCTAGAAGAGATCCCAAATGAAGATCCGAAACTGGTCTAGTGGCCGAAAATAGGGAAAACGGATTTCTCATGAATCACGAAAAGAAAATGAAGTAAATAGGCTTGAAATAGTCATCTGGGACTCGTAATACTACATTTATAAGCCTCTATTACTTATATCTCATTCCCTAGAAGAGATCCCAAATGAAGATCCGAAACTGGTATACTAGCCGAAAATGGGGAAAACGGACTTCTGATGAATCACACAAAGAAAATAGAGTAAATAGGCTTGAACTAGTCATCTGGGACTCATATTACTACAATGAGAAGCCTATATTACTTTTATCTGATTCCCTAGAAGAGATCCCAAATGAAGATCTGAAACTGGTCTACTGGCCGAAAATGGGCAAAACGGACTTTTGATGAATCACACAAAGAAAATGGAGTAAATAGGCTTGAAATAGTCATCTGGGATTCATAATAGTATAATGAGAAGCCTGTATTACTTGTATCTCATTCCCTAGAAGAGATCTCAAATGAAGATCCGAAACTGGTCAACTAGCTGAAAATGGGGAAAACGGATTTCTCATGAATCATACAAAGAAAATGGAGTAAATAGGCTTGAAATAGTCATCTGGGACTCATAATACTACAATGAGAAGCCTCTATTACTTGTTTCTCATTCCCTAGAAGAAATCCCAAATGAAGATCCGAAACTGGTCTATTGGCCGAAAATAGGGAAAAAACGGATTTCTCATGAATCACACAAAGAAAATGAAGTAAATAGGCTGAAATAGTCATCTGGGACTCATAATACTACATTTAGAAGCCTCTATTACTTGTATCTTATTCCTTAGAAGAGATCTCAAATGAAGATCTGAAACTGGGTCTACTGGCCGAAAATGGGGAAAACGGACTTCTGATGAATCACACAAAGAAAATGGAGTAAATAGGCCTAAAATAGTCATCTGGGACTCATAATACTACAATGAGAAGCCTCTATTACTTGTATCTCATTCCCTAGAAGAGATCCAAAATGAAGATCCGATATTGGTCTACTGGCCGCAAATAGGGAAAATGGACTTCTGATGAATCATACAAAGAAAATGGAGTAAATAGGTTTGAAATAGTCATCTGGGACTCATAATAGTATAATGAGAAGCCTTTATTACTTGTATCTCATTCCCTAGAAGAGATCCCAAATGAAGATCCAAAACTGGTCTACTGGCCGAAAATAGGAAAAACGGATTTCTGATGAATCACACAAAGAAAATGGAGTAAATAGGCCTGAAATAGTCATCTGGGACTCATAATACTACATTTAGAAGCATATATTACTTGTATCTCGTTCCCTACAAGAGATCCCATATGAAGATCTCAAACTGGTCTACTGGCCGAAAATGGGGAAAACGGACTTCTGATGAATCACACAAAGAAAATGGAGTAAATAGGCTTGAAATAGTCATCTGGGACTTATAATACTACAATAAGAAGCCTCTATTACTTGTATCTCATTCCCTAGAAGAGATCCAAAATGAAGATCCGAAATTGGTCTACTGGCCGAAAATAGGGAAAACGGACTTCTGATGAGTCATACAAAGAAAATGGAGTAAATAGGCTTGAAATAGTCATCTGGGACTCATAATTGTAAATTATAGAAGATTGTAGGATAAGGATTCGACTCTCATGATAGGAAAATGTGAAAATGTATTAGATGAAGAAAAGTTATCTACAATGAAGGGGGATACACAGTTTATATAGAACACATTCTAGGTCTGAAAGGGTTACACACAAAGCCACTATTGCGTCCTCATTCAGCCTTATACAAACCGTGTATGACTCACCCCTTTACAGCTCATAACGGTAACAAGAGGATAAGGGTGAAGGTACAGCGCTATAAGACAAAGTGTACTGCCACCTTATCCCTTTAGTCTTTTATCCTCTTTTTCCCTCTTCTTTCTAATACAAACTAACTTCCTTATTACTCAAGTAACTGTATTTTACTATGTAACTATTAATTAGTTACTAGTAAATACCTTCTTGATTAACACTCCCCCTCAAGTTTATACTACAATACTGATTGTGTATAAACTTGGCACTTGCAAGGATAACCTCATTAAAAACCTAAGCTTGGAAAACCACGTGGGACAAAACCAAGCTTAGGGAAAAAGAGTATTATCCCTACAAGTTGGAGAGTCTCTCTCAAGGAGGATGTGTTAGGTCTACAAGACCAAGCTTACCATGGATAAATTGGCAAACTTGGTTACTTGCTGCCTTGGTAAAAATGTCGGCCAATTGGTCCGAACTCTTAGTAAAACAAGGGAGAATTGTACCATCTTCGATCTTCTCTCTTGTCTTGTGGCAATCCGTCTCTATGTGCTTGGTCCTCTCGTGAAACACTGGATTAGTGGCTATATGGATGGCAGCTTGGTTGTCGCAATGGAAGGTGATTGGCGTCTTCTGCTCTATCCCGAAGTCCTTAAGTAGAGCCTTTAGCCAAGTTAGCTCGTTTGTGAGCTTCTTCATCGCCCTATACTCTGCTTCAGCACTGGAACAAGACACCACCTTCTGCTTCTTTGTCTTCCAAGTCACAAGATTTCCACCAATGAAGGTGCAAAAGCCGGTTGTAGACTGCCTTGTGTTGCGATCTCCATTGTAATCTGCATCACAGTATCCCACTATTTCCGTGCTTGAATTTCTTCCCATCCAAATGCCTTTGCCAGGACTCCCTTTGATATATCTCAGAATCCTTTTGTTAATCAAGAAGGTATTTACTAGTAACTAATTAATAGTTACATAGTAAAATACAGTTACTTGAGTAATAAGGAAGTTAGTTTGTATTAGAAAGAAGAGGGAAAAAGAGGATAAAAGACTAAAGGGATAAGGTGGCAGTACACTTTGTCTTATAGCGCTGTACCTTCACCCTTATCCTCTTGTTACCGTTATGAGCTGTAAAGGGGTGAGTCATACACGGTTTGTATAAGGCTGAATGAGGACGCAATAGTGGCTTTGTGTGTAACCCTTTCAGACCTAGAATGTGTTCTATATAAACTGTGTATCCCCCTTCATTGTAGATAACTTTTCTTCATCTAATACATTTTCACATTTTCCTATCATGAGAGTCGAATCCTTATCCTACAATCTTCTATAATTTACATGGTATCAGAGCGGTTTTGTGATTCTTGAGTCTTAAAGCTTGGTTTTCTTGTTCGATTCTTGTGTTTGAGAGAAGTTCTTGTGAGTTAATCCGTGGCAAAAGCTATTGTGGGTTGAAACTGGGTCTTATGAGTTAAGCTGAAGCATCAAACCGAGCTAAAAAGGTGAAGCAAGTCAGATCTGGAAAAGTAAAGGTTTGAGCTTTATCTCTCTCTCTGGTTGAAAGGTCTAGTCTAGAGGAATCAGTTTAAGGCAAAGGTTGTGGATAGATTAGTGTTGCGGTTTGGCTTGTGGTTTGAGTAAGGAAGGTTCGAAAAGTTGGATCTTTGGTCTTGGAAAGTGTTAGTTTTGGTGTTCAATAAGCGAAATACTTAAGCTTTGGTGATGGCTGCTCTTCAACAAGCTCCTATGCCTGTTACGGTGTATGATGGCAAGATGAATGACACCTTCAAAGACTTGAGATTTGCGGTAACTCTAAATGGGAACAACTTTCTGTTGTGGAAGCGAACAACTCTGAATGTGTTAGGAGGAAGGAAGCTCACAAAACACATTGAGTTCACCTATGAAGAGCTAAAGGCAATTGATAGAGGTCTGGATGAAGATACTTGGAAGCAGTATGATCTGAATGTGCTGACTGCTCTACACTGCTCACTAGAGGCGTCAATTCTAGAAGGCTATTCGTACTGTGAGACTGCTAAGGAGCTGTGGGATACTCTTACAAATGTCTTCGGCAATGAGTCTAACTTGACTCGGGTCTATGGTATCAAGAAAGCTCTCGGAAATCTGAGCCAAGAGAGAGAGTGACTTCAACACCCATTTCGGAAGGTATAGATCGTTGGTTGCTGAGTTGGATATGTTGAGACCCTTTACCACTGATGCTAAGACACTCAAGGAGAGAAGAGAGCAAGATCGTGTGTTTGGGTTGCTTCTGTCTCTGAATCAAGGCTATACTGATGTAATCCAGCACATCTTGAGAGAAGACAAGATTCCTACCCTAGAGCAAGTTTGTGCTAAGATACAAAAGGAGTATGGCAATCAGGAGCTGTTTGGCAACAAGAATGCAAGTCTACCTACGGCTAACAAGGTGGGAGTGGCAAAACATGGAGACAAGAAGACATGGGTTTGTGAGCATTGTGAGAAAAAGGGTCATCTCAAAGACAAATGCTGGATCCTACACCCTCATTTAAAGCCAGATAAGTTCAAGAAGGACAAGATGAAGGCGAATGTGGCAGAAGCAAGTGAAGGCTCCGAAAATGCTGAAAGAGCTATGGTGCAGTTCGGTCATCATGAGAAGGCTTTACAAGCTATACAAGACAAGAGCTCAGCTTCCACCTCTCAGGAGACCATTGTGATGAACAAAGCTGATCTAGAGAGCCTCCTTCAATCCATTGCATCTAAGTTACATCCAGGCGGTATATCTCTCTTATCTTCTAACTATAGTGATTTAAACTCATTAGTATTAGACTCAGGAGCTTCTCACCATATGATTAGTAATCCTAAGTTGTTAGAGAACATTAAACCGGCTTTAGGGAATGTTAAGGTTGCAAATGGTCATAATGTGCCAATAGAAGGTATAGGTTATATTAATGTGTTTTAACAAGAAGCTAAGTGCCTTTTATATGCCTAAGTTCACCTCTAATCTCCTTTCTGTAAAGAAAACTACTAAGGACTTAAACTGTTTAGCTATTTTTAGTCCTAATGATGTTAAGTTGCAGGATATTGAGAGTGGAAAAGTGTTTGGGCAAGGCAGCACCAAGGATGACTTATATGTGTTCCAAGACATCTCTTTAAATTCTGTTTCTAAGAATAATGTTTCTTCTATCTTTGCAAACTCTGTTAAGACATCTGTTGTTTTATGGCATGAAAGACTTGGTCACCCTCATTCTAGAGCCTTAAGTTTACTAATGCCTGGTTTTTCTTATGATTGTGCAAATTGTGAAGCATGCATATTAGGCAAACATTGCAAAGCTGTTTTTCCTAAGTCTAGTGCGATTTATGAAAAATGTTTTGATCTTGTGCATTCTGATGTGTGGTCTTCACCTTGTGCATCTAGAGATAACCATAAGTATTTTGTCACATTT
This sequence comes from Thlaspi arvense, assembly GCA_911865555.2. Classification (NCBI taxonomy): domain Eukaryota; kingdom Viridiplantae; phylum Streptophyta; class Magnoliopsida; order Brassicales; family Brassicaceae; genus Thlaspi; species Thlaspi arvense. The sequence goes on from OU466860.2 coordinate 24,289,808, forward strand.
ATAGATGAGAAATCTAAGTATACTTGGGTAACCTTGATGCCTTCTAAGGATAGAGTTTATGATGCATTTATAAACTTTCAAAACTATGTGACTAACTACTTTGATGCAAAGATTAAGATTTTAAGAACAGATAATGGAGGTGAATATACAAGCAACAAGCTCAAAGAACACTTAGAGAAATGTGGAATTCTTCATCAAACCAGCTGCCCATATAACCCCCAACAAAATGGTGTTGCTGAGAGAAAGAATAGGCACCTAATGGAGGTGGCAAGGGCTATGCTATTTCAAAAACACATGCCTAAGAGGTTTTGGGGCGATGCAGTAATGACAGCTTGCTATCTCATCAACCGAACACCAACTCGTATCCTTGATGATAAATCTCCTTTCCAAATCCTAAATAACTCAAATCCTAGTATTGACCATTTGAGGGTGTTTGGTAGTCTGTGTTTTGTGTTTGTTCCAGGTGACTTAAGGAACAAGCTGGAGCCTAAGAGTAACAAGTGCGTATTCATTGGATACTCAACAACTCAGAAGGGCTACAAGTGCTTCGATCCAGTCACCAACCGGTACTATGTGTCAAGGGATGTCAAGTTTTTGGAAGACAAAGCCTACTTTGGGGAAAAGAGTTGGGAGAGTGTGAAGGACCTACCTAACTCAACCGCTGATAGAGCTTCAAGCCTCCGACGAATTCTGGAGCACTTAGGGAATGCAAGCTCCCCTCAGGCAGAAAAGGAAGCTCCATCATTTCCAAATGAGGATGTGCATGAAGTTAGAGAGGATGAGAACAATGCATCTCAGGATCTTTTGGATGATCACCAAGAAAGTGATAGAGGAGAGAAGTCTAGTGAAGAAGTGGCAGAGACGGGTCAGTCTAGTGAAGGAGAGGTCATTGAATCGGGTCAGTCTAGTGAAGGAGAGTTCATTGAATCTTCAAGCGATGACGATACCTATCAAGCTCCACAAGTTACACCAGATCCAGTCTACACTCGGGAGAATCAAAGAAAGAGTACAAGAGAGAAGAAATCCCCCTCAAAGTGGAAGAATACGAGAGTTTACTACAACTGCCAAGCTGTAGCTCATCCAATTCAAGCTACTTGTTCGATTGACCTTCTTCCGGAGGAGCATAAAGCTTTTATCAGCAAGCTGGATGTAGAACTCATCCCACAAAGCTATGAGGAAGCCAAGGAAAGTAAGGAATGGACTAATGCTGTTGATGATGAGGTTCAAGCTATGGTGAGGAATCACACTTGGGTTGAAGAAGAACTACCAAAAGGAAAGAAGTGTGTTAGCTCAAAGTGGGTATTCACCATTAAGTACAAGAGTGATGGTGAAATCGAGAGATATAAGGCAAGGCTGGTTGCAAGAGGGTTTACCCAAACTTATGGGGATGACTATAGGGAAACATTTGCTCCAGTAGCTAAGCAACATACAGTGAAAGTGGTTCTCTCTTTAGCAGTTAATTTGGATTGGGAGTTGTGGCAAATGGATGTCAAGAATGCTTTCCTTCAGGGGGAGTTAGAAGAAGAAGTCTACATGTCACCTCCTCCGGGTTTAGAAGACATAGTGGCTCCGGGAAAGGTCTTAAGGCTTCGGAAAGCAATCTATGGGCTTAAACAATCTCCAAGAGCTTGGTATCACAAGCTAAGCTCTACACTACTGGCTAATGGCTTCAAGAGGTCACACTCTGATCACACTCTATTTACTAAGCAAGATATTCATGGCATAGTAGTAGTGTTGGTCTATGTGGATGATTTGATTATTTCAGGGAGTAACAAAGAGGGTATTCAAGCCATTAAGTCCTCTTTGCACTCAGCCTTTGATATTAAAGATTTGGGTGTTTTGAAGTATTTCTTAGGGATTGAAGTGTGTAGATCCAAGGAGGGACTTTTTCTCTCACAAAGGAAATATGCACTTGATCTTCTAAAGCTTACAGGAAAACTTGGAGCTAAACCGGTGGACACACCACTAGAGCAAGGATACAAGGTCAATCGAAAGGGGGAGAAGGATGATACTCCATATCATTGCCCGGAACAGTACCGAAGACTCGTGGGTAAGCTCATATACTTAACATATACTCGGCCTGATCTTTCTTTTGCTGTGAATCAGGTGGCTCAACACATGCAAGTACCTACGGTATACCATTGGAGCCTGGTGGAAAGGATTCTGAGATATATCAAAGGGAGTCCTGGCAAAGGCATTTGGATGGGAAGAAATTCAAGCACGGAAATAGTGGGATACTGTGATGCAGATTACAATGGAGATCGCAACACAAGGCAGTCTACAACCGGCTTTTGCACCTTCATTGGTGGAAATCTTGTGACTTGGAAGACAAAGAAGCAGAAGGTGGTGTCTTGTTCCAGTGCTGAAGCAGAGTATAGGGCGATGAAGAAGCTCACAAACGAGCTAACTTGGCTAAAGGCTCTACTTAAGGACTTCGGGATAGAGCAGAAGACGCCAATCACCTTCCATTGCGACAACCAAGCTGCCATCCATATAGCCACTAATCCAGTGTTTCACGAGAGGACCAAGCACATAGAGACGGATTGCCACAAGACAAGAGAGAAGATCGAAGATGGTACAATTCTCCCTTGTTTTACTAAGAGTTCGGACCAATTGGCCGACATTTTTACCAAGGCAGCAAGTAACCAAGTTTGCCAATTTATCCATGGTAAGCTTGGTCTTGTAGACCTAACACATCCTTGAGAGAGACTCTCCAACTTGTAGGGATAATACTCTTTTTCCCTAAGCTTGGTTTTGTCCCACGTGGTTTTCCAAGCTTAGGTTTTTAATGAGGTTATCCTTGCAAGTGCCAAGTTTATACACAATCAGTATTGTAGTATAAACTTGAGGGGGAGTGTTAATCAAGAAGGTATTTACTAGTAACTAATTAATAGTTACATAGTAAAATACAGTTACTTGAGTAATAAGGAAGTTAGTTTGTATTAGAAAGAAGAGGGAAAAAGAGGATAAAAGACTAAAGGGATAAGGTGGCAGTACACTTTGTCTTATAGCGCTGTACCTTCACCCTTATCCTCTTGTTACCGTTATGAGCTGTAAAGGGGTGAGTCATACACGGTTTGTATAAGGCTGAATGAGGACGCAATAGTGGCTTTGTGTGTAACCCTTTCAGACCTAGAATGTGTTCTATATAAACTGTGTATCCCCCTTCATTGTAGATAACTTTTCTTCATCTAATACATTTTCACATTTTCCTATCATGAGAGTCGAATCCTTATCCTACCACCAGGCTCCAATGGTATACCGTAGGTACTTGCATGTGTTGAGCCACCTGATTCACAGCAAAAGAAAGATCAGGCCGAGTATATGTTAAGTATATGAGCTTACCCACGAGTCTTCGGTACTGTTCCGGGCAATGATATGGAGTATCATCCTTCTCCCCCTTTCGATTGACCTTGTATCCTTGCTCTAGTGGTGTGTCCACCGGTTTAGCTCCAAGTTTTCCTGTAAGCTTTAGAAGATCAAGTGCATATTTCCTTTGTGAGAGAAAAAGTCCCTCCTTGGATCTACACACTTCGATCCCTAAGAAATACTTCAAAACACCCAAATCTTTAATATCAAAGGCTGAGTGCAAAGAGGACTTAATGGCTTGAATACCCTCTTTGTTACTCCCTGAAATAATCAAATCATCCACATAGACCAACACTACTACTATGCCATGAATATCTTGCTTAGTAAATAGAGTGTGATCAGAGTGTGACCTCTTGAAGCCATTAGCCAGTAGTGTAGAGCTTAGCTTGTGATACCAAGCTCTTGGAGATTGTTTAAGCCCATAGATTGCTTTCCGAAGCCTTAAGACCTTTCCCGGAGCCACTATGTCTTCTAAACCCGGAGGAGGTGACATGTAGACTTCTTCTTCTAACTCCCCCTGAAGGAAAGCATTCTTGACATCCATTTGCCACAACTCCCAATCCAAATTAACTGCTAAAGAGAGAACCACTTTCACTGTATGTTGCTTAGCTACTGGAGCAAATGTTTCCCTATAGTCATCCCCATAAGTTTGGGTAAACCCTCTTGCAACCAGCCTTGCCTTATATCTCTCGATTTCACCATCACTCTTGTACTTAATGGTGAATACCCACTTTGAGCTAACACACTTCTTTCCTTTTTGTAGTTCTTCTTCAACCCAAGTGTGATTCCTCACCATAGCTTGAACCTCATCATCAACAGCATTAGTCCATTCCTTACTTTCCTTGGCTTCCTCATAGCTTTGTGGGATGAGTTCTACATCCAGCTTGCTGATAAAAGCTTTATGCTCCTCCGGAAGAAGGTCAATCGAACAAGTAGCTTGAATTGGATGAGCTACAGCTTGGCAGTTGTAGTAAACTCTCGTATTCTTCCACTTTGAGGGGGATTTCTTCTCTCTTGTACTCTTTCTTTGATTCTCCCGAGTGTAGACTGGATCTGGTGTAACTTGTGGAGCTTGATAGGTATCGTCATCGCTTGAAGATTCAATGAACTCTCCTTCACTAGACTGACCCGTCTCCTCTGCCACTTCTTTACTAGACTGACCCGTCTCTGCCACTTCTTCACTAGACTTCTCTCCTCTATCACTTTCTTGGTGATCATCCAAAAGATCCTGAGATGCATTGTTCTCATCCTCTCTAACTTCATGCACATCCTCATTTGGAAATGATGGAGCTTCCTTTTCTGCCTGAGGGGAGCTTGCATTCCCTAAGTGCTCCAGAATTCGTCGGAGGCTTGAAGCTCTATCAGCGGTTGAGTTAGGTAGGTCCTTCACACTCTCCCAACTCTTTTCCCCAAAGTAGGCTTTGTCTTCCAAAAACTTGACATCCCTTGACACATAGTACCGGTTGGTGACTGGATCGAAGCACTTGTAGCCCTTCTGAGTTGTTGAGTATCCAATGAATACGCACTTGTTACTCTTAGGCTCCAGCTTGTTCCTTAAGTCACCTGGAACAAACACAAAACACAGACTACCAAACACCCTCAAATGGTCAATACTAGGATTTGAGTTATTTAGGATTTGGAAAGGAGATTTATCATCAAGGATACGAGTTGGTGTTCGGTTGATGAGATAGCAAGCTGTCATTACTGCATCGCCCCAAAACCTCTTAGGCATGTGTTTTTGAAATAGCATAGCCCTTGCCACCTCCATTAGGTGCCTATTCTTTCTCTCAGCAACACCATTTTGTTGGGGGTTATATGGGCAGCTGGTTTGATGAAGAATTCCACATTTCTCTAAGTGTTCTTTGAGCTTGTTGCTTGTATATTCACCTCCATTATCTGTTCTTAAAATCTTAATCTTTGCATCAAAGTAGTTAGTCACATAGTTTTGAAAGTTTATAAATGCATCATAAACTCTATCCTTAGAAGGCATCAAGGTTACCCAAGTATACTTAGATTTCTCATCTATAAATGTGACAAAATACTTATGGTTATCTCTAGATGCACAAGGTGAAGACCACACATCAGAATGCACAAGATCAAAAAAACATTTTTCATAAATCGCACTAGACTTAGGAAAAACAGCTTTGCAATGTTTGCCTAATATGCATGCTTCACAATTTGCACAATCATAAGAAAAACCAGGCATTAGTAAACTTAAGGCTCTAGAATGAGGGTGACCAAGTCTTTCATGCCATAAAACAACAGATGTCTTAACAGAGTTTGCAAAGATAGAAGAAACATTATTCTTAGAAACAAAATTTAAAGAGATGTCTTGGAACACATATAAGTCATCCTTGGTGCTGCCTTGCCCAAACACTTTTCCACTCTCAATATCCTGCAACTTAACATCATTAGGACTAAAAATAGCTAAACAGTTTAAGTCCTTAGTAGTTTTTCTTTACAGAAAGGAGATTAGAGGTGAACTTAGGCATATAAAAGGCACTTAGCTTCTTGTTAAACACATTAATATAACCTATACCTTCTATTGGCACATTATGACCATTTGCAACCTTAACATTCCCTAAAGCCGGTTTAATGTTCTCTAACAACTTAGGATTACTAATCATATGGTGAGAAGCTCCTGAGTCTAATACTAATGAGTTTAAATCACTAGAGTTAGAAGATAAGAGAGATATACCGCCTGGATGTAACTTAGATGCAATGGATTGAAGGAGGCTCTCTAGATCAGCTTTGTTCATCACAATGGTCTCCTGAGAGGTGGAAGCTGAGCTCTTGTCTTGTATAGCTTGTAAAGCCTTCTCATGATGACCGAACTGCACCATAGCTCTTTCAGCATTTTCGGAGCCTTCACTTGCTTCTGCCACATTCGCCTTCATCTTGTCCTTCTTGAACTTATCTGGCTTTAAATGAGGGTGTAGGATCCAGCATTTGTCTTTGAGATGACCCTTTTTCTCACAATGCTCACAAACCCATGTCTTCTTGTCTCCATGTTTTGCCACTCCCACCTTGTTAGCCGTAGGTAGACTTGCATTCTTGTTGCCAAACAGCTCCTGATTGCCATACTCCTTTTGTATCTTAGCACAAACTTGCTCTAGGGTAGGAATCTTGTCTTCTCTCAAGATGTGCTGGATTACATCAGTATAGCCTTGATTCAGAGACAGAAGCAACCCAAACACACGATCTTGCTCTCTTCTCTCCTTGAGTGTCTTAGCATCAGTGGTAAAGGGTCTCAACATATCCAACTCAGCAACCAACGATCTATACCTTCCGAAATGGGTGTTGAAGTCACTCTCTTCTTGGCTCAGATTTCCGAGAGCTTTCTTGATACCATAGACCCGAGTCAAGTTAGACTCATTGCCGAAGACACTTGTAAGAGTATCCCACAGCTCCTTAGCAGTCTCACAGTACGAATAGCCTTCTAGAATTGACGCCTCTAGTGAGCAGTGTAGAGCAGTCAGCACATTCAGATCATACTGCTTCCAAGTATCTTCATCCAGACCTCTATCAATTGCCTTTAGCTCTTCATAGGTGAACTCAATGTGTTTTGTGAGCTTCCTTCCTCCTAACACATTCAGAGTTGTTCGCTTCCACAACAGAAAGTTGTTCCCATTTAGAGTTACCGCAAATCTCAAGTCTTTGAAGGTGTCATTCATCTTGCCATCATACACCGTAACAGGCATAGGAGCTTGTTGAAGAGCAGCCATCACCAAAGCTTAAGTATTTCGCTTATTGAACACCAAAACTAACACTTTCCAAGACCAAAGATCCAACTTTTCGAACCTTCCTTACTCAAACCACAAGCCAAACCGCAACACTAATCTATCCACAACCTTTGCCTTAAACTGATTCCTCTAGACTAGACCTTTCAACCAGAGAGAGAGATAAAGCTCAAACCTTTACTTTTCCAGATCTGACTTGCTTCACCTTCTTAGCTCGGTTTGATGCTTCAGCTTAACTCATAAGACCCAGTTTCAACCCAGAATAGCTTTTGCCACGGATTAACTCACAAGAACTTCTCTCAAACACAAGAATCGAACAAGAAAACCAAGATTCAAGACTCAAGAATCACAAAACCGCTCTGATACCATGTAAAATTATAGAAGATTGTAGGATAAGGATTCGACTCTCATGATAGGAAAATGTGAAAATGTATTAGATGAAGAAAAGTTATCTACAATGAAGGGGGATACACAGTTTATATAGAACACATTCTAGGTCTGAAAGGGTTACACACAAAGCCACTATTGCGTCCTCATTCAGCCTTATACAAACCGTGTATGACTCACCCCTTTACAGCTCATAACGGTAACAAGAGGATAAGGGTGAAGGTACAGCGCTATAAGACAAAGTGTACTGCCACCTTATCCCTTTAGTCTTTTATCCTCTTTTTCCCTCTTCTTTCTAATACAAACTAACTTCCTTATTACTCAAGTAACTGTATTTTACTATGTAACTATTAATTAGTTACTAGTAAATACCTTCTTGATTAACAATCTGGGACTCATAATAGTACAATGAGAAGCCTGTATTACTTGTATCTCATTCCCTAGAAGAGATCTCAAATGAAGATCCGAAACTGGTCAACTAGCTGAAAATGGGGAAAACGGATTTCTCATGAATCATACAAAGAAAATGGAGTAAATAGGCTTGAAATAGTCATCTGGGACTCATAATACTACAATGAGAAGCCTCTATTACTTGTTTCTCATTCCCTAGAAGAGATCCCAAATGAAGATCCGAAACTGGTCTACCGGCCGAAAATAGGGAAAAAACGGATTTCTCATGAATCACACAAAGAAAATGAAGTAAATAGGCTGAAATAGTCATCTGGGACTCATAATACTACATTTAGAAGCCTCTATTACTTGTATCTTATTCCTTAGAAGAGATCTCAAATGAAGATCTGAAACTGGTCTACTGGCCGAAAATGGGGGGGAAAACGGACTTCTGATGAATCACACAAAGAAAATGGAGTAAATAGGCCTAAAATAGTCATATGGGACTCATAATACTACAATGAGAAGCCTCTATTACTTGTATCTCATTCCCTAGAAGAGATCCAAAATGAAGATCCGATATTGGTCTACTGGCCGCAAATAGGGAAAATGGACTTCTGATGAATCATACAAAGAAAATGGAGTAAATAGGTTTGAAATAGTCATCTGGGACTCATAACAGTATAATGAGAAGCCTTTATTACTTGTATCTCATTCCCTAGAAGAGATCCCAAATGAAGATCCAAAACTGGTCTACTGGCCGAGAATAGGAAAAACGGATTTCTGATGAATCACACAAAGAAAATGGAGTAAATAGGCCTGAATAGTCATCTGGGACTCATAATACTACATTTAGAAGCATATATTACTTGTATCTCGTTCCCTACAAGAGATCCCATATGAAGATCTCAAACTGGTCTACTGGCCGAAAATGGGGAAAACGGACTTCTGATGAATCACACAAAGAAAATGGAGTAAATAGGCTTGAAATAGTCATCTGGGACTTATAATACTACAATGAGAAGCCTCTATTACTTGTATCTCATTCCCCAGAAGAGATCCAAAATGAAGATCCGAAATTGGTCTACTGGCCGAAAATAGGGAAAACGGACTTCTGATGAGTCATACAAAGAAAATGGAGTAAATAGGCTTGAAATAGTCATCTGGGACTCATAATAGCATCATGATAAGTCTCTATTACTTGTATCTCATTCCCTGGAAGAGATCCCAAATGAAGATCCGAAACTGGTCTACTGGCCAAAAATAGGGGGAAACGGATTTCTCATGAATCACACAAAGAATATATAGTAAATTGGCTTTAAATAGTCATCTGGGACTCATAATACTACAATGATAAGCCTCTATTAATTGTATCTCATTCCCTAGAAGAGATCCAAAATGAAGATCCGAAATTGGTCTATTAGCCGAAAATGGGGAAAACGGACTTCTGATGAATCATCCAAAGAAAATGGGGTAAATAGGCTTGAAATAGTCATCTTTGACTCATAATAGCATAATTAGAAGCCTATATTACTTGTATCTTATTCCTTAGAAGAGATCCCAAATGAAGATCTGAAACTGGTCTACTGGCCGAAAATAGGGAAAACGGACTTCTGATGGATCATACAAAGAAAATGGAGTAAATAGTCTTGAAGTAGTCATCTGGCACTCATAATAGCATAATGAGAAGCCTTTATTACTTGTATCTCATTCCCTAGATGAGATTCCAAATGAAGATCCAAAACTGGTCTACTGGCCGAAAATTGGGGAAACGGATTTCTCATGAATCGAACAAAGAAAATGGGGTAAATAGGATTGAAATAGTCAGCTGAGACTCATAATAGTACAATGAGAAGCCTCTATTACTTGTATCTCATTCTGAAGAAGAGATCCCAAATGAAGATCCGAAACTGGTCTACTGGCCGAAAATGGGGAAAACGGACTTCTGAAGAATCATACAAAGAATATGGAGTAAATAGGCTTGAAATAGTCATCTGGGACTCATAATACTACATTTAGAAGCCTCTACTACTTGTATCTCATTCCCTAGAAGAGATCTCAAATGAAGATCCGAAAATGGTCTACTTGCCGAAAATGGGGGAAAACGGACTTCTCATGAATCACACAAAGAAAATGGAGTAAATAGGCTTGAAATAGTCATCTGGGACTCATATTACTAGAATGAGAAGCCTATATTACTTGTATCTGATTCCCTAGAAGAGATTCCAAATGAAGATCTGAAAATGGTCTACTGGCCGAAAATGGGGAAAACGGACTACTGATAAATCACACAAAGAAAATGGAGTCAATAGGCTTGAAATAGTCATCTGGGACTCATAATAGTATAATGAGAAGCCTGTATTACTTGTATCTCATTCCCTAGAAGAGATCTCAAATGAAGATCCGAAACTGGTCAACTAGCCGAAAATGGGGAAAACGGATTTTTCATGAATCATACAAAGAAAATGGAGTAAATAGGCTTGAAATAGTCATCTGGGACTCATAATACTACAATGAGAAGCCTCTATGACTTGTATCTCATTCCCTAGAAGAGATCCAAAATGAAGATCCGAAATTGGTCTATTGGACGAAAATAGGGAAAATGGACTTCTGATGAATCATACAAATAAAATGGAGTAAATAGGCTTGAAATAGTCATCTTTGACTCATAATACTACAATGCGAAGCCTCTATTACTTGTATCTCATTCCCTTGAAGAGATCCCAAATGAAGATCTGAAACTGGTCTACTAGCATCAAATGGGGAAAACAGACTTCTGATGAATCACCCAAAGAAAATGGAGTAAATAGGCTTGACATAGTCATCTGGGACTCATTAATACAATGAGAAGCCTATATTGCTTGTATCTTATTCCCTAGAAGAGATCCCAAATGAAGATCCGAAACTGGTCTAGTGGCCGAAAATAGGAAAAACGGATTTCTCATGAATCACACAAAGAAAATGAAGTAAATAGGCTTGAAATAGTCATCTGGGACTCATAAAACTACATTTATAAGCCTCTATTACTTATATCTCATTCCCTAGAAGAGATCCCAAATGAAGACCCGAAACTGGTATACTAGCCGAAAATGGGGAAAACGGACTTCTGATGAATCACACAAAGAAAATAGAGTAAATAGGCTTGAACTAGTCATCTGGGACTCAAATTACTACAATGAGAAGCCTATATTACTTTTATCTGATTCCCTAGAAGAGATCCCAAATGAAGATCTGAAACTGGTCTACTGGCCGAAAATGGGCAAAACGGACTTTTGATGAATCACACAAAGAAAATGGAGTAAATAGGCTTGAAATAGTCATCTGTGTAAATTATAGAAGATTGTAGGATAAGGATTCGACTCTCATGATAGGAAAATGTGAAAATGTATTAGATGAAGAAAAGTTATCTACAATGAAGGGGGATACACAGTTTATATAGAACACATTCTAGGTCTTAAAGGGTTACACACAAAGCCACTATTGCGTCCTCATTCAGCCTTATACAAACCGTGTATGACTCACCCCTTTACAGCTCATAACGGTAACAAGAGGATAAGGGTGAAGGTACAGCGCTATAAGACAAAGTGTACTGCCACCTTATCCCTTTAGTCTTTTATCCTCTTTTTCCCTCTTCTTTCTAATACAAACTAACTTCCTTATTACTCAAGTAACTGTATTTTACTATGTAACTATTAATTAGTTACTAGTAAATACCTTCTTGATTAACACTCCCCCTCAAGTTTATACTACAATACTGATTGTGTATAAACTTGGCACTTGCAAGGATAACCTCATTAAAAACCTAAGCTTGGAAAACCACGTGGGACAAAACCAAGCTTAGGGAAAAAGAGTATTATCCCTACAAGTTGGAGAGTCTCTCTCAAGGATGTGTTAGGTCTACAAGACCAAGCTTACCATGGATAAATTGGCAAACTTGGTTACTTGCTGCCTTGGTAAAAATGTCGGCCAATTGGTCCGAACTCTTAGTAAAACAAGGGAGAATTGTACCATCTTCGATCTTCTCTCTTGTCTTGTGGCAATCCGTCTCTATGTGCTTGGTCCTCTCGTGAAACACTGGATTAGTGGCTATATGGATGGCAGCTTGGTTGTCGCAATGGAAGGTGATTGGCGTCTTCTGCTCTATCCCGAAGTCCTTAAGTAGAGCCTTTAGCCAAGTTAGCTCGTTTGTGAGCTTCTTCATCGCCCTATACTCTGCTTCAGCACTGGAACAAGACACCACCTTCTGCTTCTTTGTCTTCCAAGTCACAAGATTTCCACCAATGAAGGTGCAAAAGCCGGTTGTAGACTGCCTTGTGTTGCGATCTCCATTGTAATCTGCATCACAGTATCCCACTATTTCCGTGCTTGAATTTCTTCCCATCCAAATGCCTTTGCCAGGACTCCCTTTGATATATCTCAGAATCCTTTCCACCAGGCTCCAATGGTATACCGTAGGTACTTGCATGTGTTGAGCCACCTGATTCACAGCAAAAGAAAGATCAGGCCGAGTATATGTTAAGTATATGAGCTTACCCACGAGTCTTCGGTACTGTTCCGGGCAATGATATGGAGTATCATCCTTCTCCCCCTTTCGATTGACCTTGTATCCTTGCTCTAGTGGTGTGTCCACCGGTTTAGCTCCAAGTTTTCCTGTAAGCTTTAGAAGATCAAGTGCATATTTCCTTTGTGAGAGAAAAAGTCCCTCCTTGGATCTACACACTTCAATCCCTAAGAAATACTTCAAAACACCCAAATCTTTAATATCAAAGGCTGAGTGCAAAGAGGACTTAATGGCTTGAATACCCTCTTTGTTACTCCCTGAAATAATCAAATCATCCACATAGACCAACACTACTACTATGCCATGAATATCTTGCTTAGTAAATAGAGTGTGATCAGAGTGTGACCTCTTGAAGCCATTAGCCAGTAGTGTAGAGCTTAGCTTGTGATACCAAGCTCTTGGAGATTGTTTAAGCCCATAGATTGCTTTCCGAAGCCTTAAGACCTTTCCCGGAGCCACTATGTCTTCTAAACCCGGAGGAGGTGACATGTAGACTTCTTCTTCTAACTCCCCCTGAAGGAAAGCATTCTTGACATCCATTTGCCACAACTCCCAATCCAAATTAACTGCTAAAGAGAGAACCACTTTCACTGTATGTTGCTTAGCTACTGGAGCAAATGTTTCCCTATAGTCATCCCCATAAGTTTGGGTAAACCCTCTTGCAACCAGCCTTGCCTTATATCTCTCGATTTCACCATCACTCTTGTACTTAATGGTGAATACCCACTTTGAGCTAACACACTTCTTTCCTTTTGGTAGTTCTTCTTCAACCCAAGTGTGATTCCTCACCATAGCTTGAACCTCATCATCAACAGCATTAGTCCATTCCTTACTTTCCTTGGCTTCCTCATAGCTTTGTGGGATGAGTTCTACATCCAGCTTGCTGATAAAAGCTTTATGCTCCTCCGGAAGAAGGTCAATCGAACAAGTAGCTTGAATTGGATGAGCTACAGCTTGGCAGTTGTAGTAAACTCTCGTATTCTTCCACTTTGAGGGGGATTTCTTCTCTCTTGTACTCTTTCTTTGATTCTCCCGAGTGTAGACTGGATCTGGTGTAACTTGTGGAGCTTGATAGGTATCGTCATCGCTTGAAGATTCAATGAACTCTCCTTCACTAGACTGACCCGTCTCCTCTGCCACTTCTTTACTAGACTGACCCGTCTCTGCCACTTCTTCACTAGACTTCTCTCCTCTATCACTTTCTTGGTGATCATCCAAAAGATCCTGAGATGCATTGTTCTCATCCTCTCTAACTTCATGCACATCCTCATTTGGAAATGATGGAGCTTCCTTTTCTGCCTGAGGGGAGCTTGCATTCCCTAAGTGCTCCAGAATTCGTCGGAGGCTTGAAGCTCTATCAGCGGTTGAGTTAGGTAGGTCCTTCACACTCTCCCAACTCTTTTCCCCAAAGTAGGCTTTGTCTTCCAAAAACTTGACATCCCTTGACACATAGTACCGGTTGGTGACTGGATCGAAGCACTTGTAGCCCTTCTGAGTTGTTGAGTATCCAATGAATACGCACTTGTTACTCTTAGGCTCCAGCTTGTTCCTTAAGTCACCTGGAACAAACACAAAACACAGACTACCAAACACCCTCAAATGGTCAATACTAGGATTTGAGTTATTTAGGATTTGGAAAGGAGATTTATCATCAAGGATACGAGTTGGTGTTCGGTTGATGAGATAGCAAGCTGTCATTACTGCATCGCCCCAAAACCTCTTAGGCATGTGTTTTTGAAATAGCATAGCCCTTGCCACCTCCATTAGGTGCCTATTCTTTCTCTCAGCAACACCATTTTGTTGGGGGTTATATGGGCAGCTGGTTTGATGAAGAATTCCACATTTCTCTAAGTGTTCTTTGAGCTTGTTGCTTGTATATTCACCTCCATTATCTGTTCTTAAAATCTTAATCTTTGCATCAAAGTAGTTAGTCACATAGTTTTGAAAGTTTATAAATGCATCATAAACTCTATCCTTAGAAGGCATCAAGGTTACCCAAGTATACTTAGATTTCTCATCTATAAATGTGACAAAATACTTATGGTTATCTCTAGATGCACAAGGTGAAGACCACACATCAGAATGCACAAGATCAAAACATTTTTCATAAATCGCACTAGACTTAGGAAAAACAGCTTTGCAATGTTTGCCTAATATGCATGCTTCACAATTTGCACAATCATAAGAAAAACCAGGCATTAGTAAACTTAAGGCTCTAGAATGAGGGTGACCAAGTCTTTCATGCCATAAAACAACAGATGTCTTAACAGAGTTTGCAAAGATAGAAGAAACATTATTCTTAGAAACAGAATTTAAAGAGATGTCTTGGAACACATATAAGTCATCCTTGGTGCTGCCTTGCCCAAACACTTTTCCACTCTCAATATCCTGCAACTTAACATCATTAGGACTAAAAATAGCTAAACAGTTTAAGTCCTTAGTAGTTTTCTTTACAGAAAGGAGATTAGAGGTGAACTTAGGCATATAAAAGGCACTTAGCTTCTTGTTAAACACATTAATATAACCTATACCTTCTATTGGCACATTATGACCATTTGCAACCTTAACATTCCCTAAAGCCGGTTTAATGTTCTCTAACAACTTAGGATTACTAATCATATGGTGAGAAGCTCCTGAGTCTAATACTAATGAGTTTAAATCACTAGAGTTAGAAGATAAGAGAGATATACCGCCTGGATGTAACTTAGATGCAATGGATTGAAGGAGGCTCTCTAGATCAGCTTTGTTCATCACAATGGTCTCCTGAGAGGTGGAAGCTGAGCTCTTGTCTTGTATAGCTTGTAAAGCCTTCTCATGATGACCGAACTGCACCATAGCTCTTTCAGCATTTTCGGAGCCTTCACTTGCTTCTGCCACATTCGCCTTCATCTTGTCCTTCTTGAACTTATCTGGCTTTAAATGAGGGTGTAGGATCCAGCATTTGTCTTTGAGATGACCCTTTTTCTCACAATGCTCACAAACCCATGTCTTCTTGTCTCCATGTTTTGCCACTCCCACCTTGTTAGCCGTAGGTAGACTTGCATTCTTGTTGCCAAACAGCTCCTGATTGCCATACTCCTTTTGTATCTTAGCACAAACTTGCTCTAGGGTAGGAATCTTGTCTTCTCTCAAGATGTGCTGGATTACATCAGTATAGCCTTGATTCAGAGACAGAAGCAACCCAAACACACGATCTTGCTCTCTTCTCTCCTTGAGTGTCTTAGCATCAGTGGTAAAGGGTCTCAACATATCCAACTCAGCAACCAACGATCTATACCTTCCGAAATGGGTGTTGAAGTCACTCTCTTCTTGGCTCAGATTTCCGAGAGCTTTCTTGATACCATAGACCCGAGTCAAGTTAGACTCATTGCCGAAGACACTTGTAAGAGTATCCCACAGCTCCTTAGCAGTCTCACAGTACGAATAGCCTTCTAGAATTGACGCCTCTAGTGAGCAGTGTAGAGCAGTCAGCACATTCAGATCATACTGCTTCCAAGTATCTTCATCCAAACCTCTATCAATTGCCTTTAGCTCTTCATAGGTGAACTCAATGTGTTTTGTGAGCTTCCTTCCTCCTAACACATTCAGAGTTGTTCGCTTCCACAACAGAAAGTTGTTCCCATTTAGAGTTACCGCAAATCTCAAGTCTTTGAAGGTGTCATTCATCTTGCCATCATACACCGTAACAGGCATAGGAGCTTGTTGAAGAGCAGCCATCACCAAAGCTTAAGTATTTCGCTTATTGAACACCAAAACTAACACTTTCCAAGACCAAAGATCCAACTTTTCGAACCTTCCTTACTCAAACCACAAGCCAAACCGCAACACTAATCTATCCACAACCTTTGCCTTAAACTGATTCCTCTAGACTAGACCTTTCAACCAGAGAGAGAGATAAAGCTCAAACCTTTACTTTTCCAGATCTGACTTGCTTCACCTTCTTAGCTCGGTTTGATGCTTCAGCTTAACTCATAAGACCCAGTTTCAACCCAGAATAGCTTTTGCCACGGATTAACTCACAAGAACTTCTCTCAAACACAAGAATCGAACAAGAAAACCAAGATTCAAGACTCAAGAATCACAAAACCGCTCTGATACCATGTAAATTATAGAAGATTGTAGGATAAGGATTCGACTCTCATGATAGGAAAATGTGAAAATGTATTAGATGAAGAAAAGTTATCTACAATGAAGGGGGATACACAGTTTATATAGAACACATTCTAGGTCTGAAAGGGTTACACACAAAGCCACTATTGCGTCCTCATTCAGCCTTATACAAACCGTGTATGACTCACCCCTTTACAGCTCATAACGGTAACAAGAGGATAAGGGTGAAGGTACAGCGCTATAAGACAAAGTGTACTGCCACCTTATCCCTTTAGTCTTTTATCCTCTTTTTCCCTCTTCTTTCTAATACAAACTAACTTCCTTATTACTCAAGTAACTGTATTTTACTATGTAACTATTAATTAGTTACTAGTAAATACCTTCTTGATTAACAATCTGGGACTCATAATAGTACAATGAGAAGCCTGTATTACTTGTATCTCATTCCCTAGAAGAGATCTCAAATGAAGATCCGAAACTGGTCAACTAGCTGAAAATGGGGAAAACGAATTTCTCATGAATCATACAAAGAAAATGGAGTAAATAGGCTTGAAATAGTCATCTGGGACTCATAATACTACAATGAGAAGCCTCTATTACTTGTTTCTCATTCCCTAGAAGAGATCCCAAATGAAGATCCGAAACTGGTCTACCGGCCGAAAATAGGGAAAAAACGGATTTCTCATGAATCACACAAAGAAAATGAAGTAAATAGGCTGAAATAGTCATCTGGGACTCATAATACTACATTTAGAAGCCTCTATTACTTGTATCTTATTCCTTAGAAGAGATCTCAAATGAAGATCTGAAACTGGTCTACTGGCCGAAAATGGGGAAAACGGACTTCTGATGAATCACACAAAGAAAATGGAGTAAATAGGCCTAAAATAGTCATATGGGACTCATAATACTACAATGAGAAGCCTCTATTACTTGTATCTCATTCCCTAGAAGAGATCCAAAATGAAGATCCGATATTGGTCTACTGGCCGCAAATAGGGAAAATGGACTTCTGATGAATCATACAAAGAAAATGGAGTAAATAGGTTTGAAATAGTCATCTGGGACTCATAACAGTATAATGAGAAGCCTTTATTACTTGTATCTCATTCCCTAGAAGAGATCCCAAATGAAGATCCAAAACTGGTCTACTGGCCGAGAATAGGAAAAACGGATTTCTGATGAATCACACAAAGAAAATGGAGTAAATAGGCCTGAATAGTCATCTGGGACTCATAATACTACATTTAGAAGCATATATTACTTGTATCTCGTTCCCTACAAGAGATCCCATATGAAGATCTCAAACTGGTCTACTGGCCGAAAATGGGGAAAACGGACTTCTGATGAATCACACAAAGAAAATGGAGTAAATAGGCTTGAAATAGTCATCTGGGACTTATAATACTACAATGAGAAGCCTCTATTACTTGTATCTCATTCCCCAGAAGAGATCCAAAATGAAGATCCGAAATTGGTCTACTGGCCGAAAATAGGGAAAACGGACTTCTGATGAGTCATACAAAGAAAATGGAGTGAATAGGCTTGAAATAGTCATCTGGGACTCATAATAGCATCATGATAAGTCTCTATTACTTGTATCTCATTCCCTGGAAGAGATCCCAAATGAAGATCCAAAACTGGTCTACTGGCCAAAAATAGGGGAAACGGAATTCTCATGAATCACACAAAGAATATATAGTAAATTGGCTTTAAATAGTCATCTGGGACTCATAATACTACAATGATAAGCCTCTATTAATTGTATCTCATTCCCTAGAAGAGATCCAAAATGAAGATCCGAAATTGGTCTATTAGCCGAAAATGGGGAAAACGGACTTCTGATGAATCATCCAAAGAAAATGGGGTAAATAGGCTTGAAATAGTCATCTTTGACTCATAATAGCATAATTAGAAGCCTATATTACTTGTATCTTATTCCTTAGAAGAGATCCCAAATGAAGATCTGAAACTGGTCTACTGGCCGAAAATAGGGAAAACGGACTTCTGATGGATCATACAAAGAAAATGGAGTAAATAGTCTTGAAGTAGTCATCTGGCACTCATAATAGCATAATGAGAAGCCTTTATTACTTGTATCTCATTCCCTAGATGAGATTCCAAATGAAGATCCGAAACTGGTCTACTGGCCGAAAATTGGGGAAACGGATTTCTCATGAATCGAACAAAGAAAATGGGGTAAATAGGATTGAAATAGTCAGCTGAGACTCATAATAGTACAATGAGAAGCCTCTATTACTTGTATCTCATTCTGAAGAAGAGATCCCAAATGAAGATCCGAAACTGGTCTACTGGCCGAAAATGGGGAAAACGGACTTCTGAAGAATCATACAAAGAATATGGAGTAAATAGGCTTGAAATAGTCATCTGGGACTCATAATACTACATTTAGAAGCCTCTACTACTTGTATCTCATTCCCTAGAAGAGATCTCAAATGAAGATCCGAAAATGGTCTACTTGCCGAAAATGGGGAAAACGGACTTCTCATGAATCACACAAAGAAAATGGAGTAAATAGGCTTGAAATAGTCATCTGGGACTCATATTACTAGAATGAGAAGCCTATATTACTTGTATCTGATTCCCTAGAAGAGATTCCAAATGAAGATCTGAAAATGGTCTACTGGCCGAAAATGGGGGAAAACGGACTTCTGATAAATCACACAAAGAAAATGGAGTCAATAGGCTTGAAATAGTCATCTGGGACTCATAATAGTATAATGAGAAGCCTGTATTACTTGTATCTCATTCCCTAGAAGAGATCTCAAATGAAGATCCGAAACTGGTCAACTAGCCGAAAATGGGGAAAACGGATTTTTCATGAATCATGCAAAGAAAATGGAGTAAATAGGCTTGAAATAGTCATCTGGGACTCATAATACTACAATGAGAAGCCTCTATGACTTGTATCTCATTCCCTAGAAGAGATCCAAAATGAAGATCTGAAATTGGTCTATTGGACGAAAATAGGGAAAATGGACTTCTGATGAATCATACAAATAAAATGGAGTAAATAGGCTTGAAATAGTCATCTTTGACTCATAATACTACAATGCGAAGCCTCTATTACTTGTATCTCATTCCCTTGAAGAGATCCCAAATGAAGATCTGAAACTGGTCTACTAGCATCAAATGGGGAAAACAGACTTCTGATGAATCACCCAAAGAAAATGGAGTAAATAGGCTTGAAATAGTCATCTGGGACTCATAATACTACATTTTTAAGCCTCTATTACTTATATCTTATTCCCTAGAAGAGATCCCAAATGAAGACCCGAAACTGGTATACTAGCCGAAAATGGGGAAAACGGACTTCTGATGAATCACACAAAGAAAATAGAGTAAATACGCTTGAAATAGTCATCTGGGACTCATATTACTACAATGAGAAGCCTATATTACTTTTATCTGATTCCCTATAAGAGATCCCAAATGAAGATCTGAAACTGGTCTACTGGCCGAAAATGGGCAAAACGGACTTTTGATGAATCACACAAAGAAAATGGAGTAAATAGGCTTGAAATAGTCATCTGGGACTCATAATAGTACAATGAGAAGCCTGTATTACTTGTATCTCATTCCCTAGAAGAGATCTCAAATGAAGATCCGAAACTGGTCAACTAGCTGAAAATGGGGAAAACGGATTTCTCATGAATCATACAAAGAAAATGGAGTAAATAGGCTTGAAATAGTCATCTGGGACTCATAATACTACAATGAGAAGCCTCTATTACTTGTTTCTCATTCCCTAGAAGAGATCCCAAATGAAGATCCGAAACTGGTCTACCGGCCGAAAATAGGGAAAAAACGGATTTCTCATGAATCACACAAAGAAAATGAAGTAAATAGGCTGAAATAGTCATCTGGGACTCATAATACTACATTTAGAAGCCTCTATTACTTGTATCTTATTCCTTAGAAGAGATCTCAAATGAAGATCTGAAACTGGTCTACTGGCCGAAAATGGGGAAAACGGACTTCTGATGAATCACACAAAGAAAATGGAGTAAATAGGCCTAAAATAGTCATCTGGGATTCATAATACTACAATGAGAAGCCTCTATTACTTGTATCTCATTCCCTAGAAGAGATCCAAAATGAAGATCGGATATTGGTCTACTGGCCGCAAATAGGGAAAATGGACTTCTGATGAATCATACAAAGAAAATGGAGTAAATAGGTTTGAAATAGTCATCTGGGACTCATAACAGTATAATGAGAAGCCTTTATTACTTGTATCTCATTCCCTAGAAGAGATCCCAAATGAAGATCCAAAACTGGTCTACTGGTCGAGAATAGGAAAAACGGATTTCTGATGAATCACACAAAGAAAATGGAGTAAATAGGCCTGAAATAGTCATCTGGGACTCATAATACTACATTTAGAAGCATATATTACTTGTATCTCGTTCCCTACAAGAGATCCCATATGAAGATCTCAAACTGGTCTACTGGCCGAAAATGGGGAAAACGGACTTCTGATGAATCACACAAAGAAAATGGAGTAAACAGGCTTGAAATAGTCATCTGGGACTTATAATACTACAATGAGAAGCCTCTATTACTTGTATCTCATTCCCCAGAAGAGATCCAAAATGAAGATCCGAAATTGGTCTACTGGCCGAAAATAGGGAAAACAGACTTCTGATGAGTCATACAAAGAAAATGGAGTAAATAGGCTTGAAATAGTCATCTGGGACTCATAATAGCATCATGATAAGTCTCTATTACTTGTATCTCATTCCCTGGAAGAGATCCCAAATGAAGATCCGAAACTGGTCTACTGGCCAAAAATAGGGGAAACGGATTTCTCATGAATCACACAAAGAATATATAGTAAATTGGCTTTAAATAGTTATCTGGGACTCATAATACTACAATGATAAGCCTCTATTAATTGTATCTCATTCCCTAGAAGAGATCCAAAATGAAGATCCGAAATTGGTCTATTAGCCGAAAATGGGGAAAACGGACTTCTGATGAATCATCCAAAGAAAATGGGGTAAATAGGCTTGAAATAGTCATCTTTGACTCATAATAGCATAATTAGAAGCCTATATTACTTGTATCTTATTCCTTAGAAGAGATCCCAAATGAAGATCTGAAACTGGTCTACTGGCCGAAAATAGGGAAAACGGACTTCTGATGGATCATACAAAGCAAATGGAGTAAATAGTCTTGAAGTAGTCATCTGGCACTCATAATAGCATAATGAGAAGCCTTTATTACTTGTATCTCATTCCCTAGATGAGATTCCAAATGAAGATCCGAAACTGGTCTACTGGCCGAAAATTGGGGAAACGGATTTCTCATGAATCGAACAAAGAAAATGGGGTAAATAGGATTGAAATAGTCAGCTGAGACTCATAATAGTACAATGAGAAGCCTCTATTACTTGTATCTCATTCTGAAGAAGAGATCCCAAATGAAGATCCGAAACTGGTCTACTGGCCGAAAATGGGGAAAACGGACTTCTGAAGAATCATACAAAGAATATGGAGTAAATAGGCTTGAAATAGTCATCTGGGACTCATAATACTACATTTAGAAGCCTCTACTACTTGTATCTCATTCCCTAGAAGAGATCTCAAATGAAGATCCGAAAATGGTCTACTTGCCGAAAATGGGGAAAACGGACTTCTCATGAATCACACAAAGAAAATGGAGTAAATAGGCTTGAAATAGTCATCTGGGACTCATATTACTAGAATGAGAAGCCTATATTACTTGTATCTGATTCCCTAGAAGAGATTCCAAATGAAGATCTGAAAATGGTCTATTGGCCGAAAATGGGGAAAACGGACTTCTGATAAATCACACAAAGAAAATGGAGTCAATAGGCTTGAAATAGTCATCTGGGACTCATAATAGTATAATGAGAAGCCTGTATTACTTGTATCTCATTCCCTAGAAGAGATCTCAAATGAAGATCCGAAACTGGTCAACTAGCCGAAAATGGGGAAAACGGATTTTTCATGAATCATACAAAGAAAATGGAGTAAATAGGCTTGAAATAGTCATCTGGGACTCATAATACTACAATGAGAAGCCTCTATGACTTGTATCTCATTCCCTAGAAGAGATCCAAAATGAAGATCTGAAATTGGTCTATTGGACGAAAATAGGGAAAATGGACTTCTGATGAATCAAACAAATAAAATGGAGTAAATAGGCTTGAAATAGTCATCTTTGACTCATAATACTACAATGCGAAGCCTCTATTACTTGTATCTCATTCCCTTGAAGAGATCCCAAATGAAGATCTGAAACTGGTCTACTAGCATCAAATGGGGAAAACAGACTTCTGATGAATCACCCAAAGAAAATGGAGTAAATAGGCTTGACATAGTCATCTGGGACTCATTAATACAATGAGAAGCCTATATTGCTTGTATCTTATTCCCTAGAAGAGATCCCAAATGAAGATCCGAAACTGGTCTAGTGGCCGAAAATAGGGAAAACGGATTTCTCATGAATCACACAAAGAAAATGAAGTAAATAGGCTTGAAATAGTCATCTGGGACTCATAATACTACATTTTTAAGCCTCTATTACTTATATCTCATTCCCTAGAAGAGATCCCAAATGAAGACCCGAAACTGGTATACTAGCCGAAAATGGGAAAACGGACTTCTGATGAATCACACAAAGAAAATAGAGTAAATACGCTTGAACTAGTCATCTGGGACTCATATTACTACAATGAGAAGCCTATATTACTTTTATCTGATTCCCTATAAGAGATCCCAAATGAAGATCTGAAACTGGTCTACTGGCCGAAAATGGGCAAAACGGACTTTTGATGAATCACACAAAGAAAATGGAGTAAATAGGCTTGAAATAGTCATCTGGGACTCATAATAGTACAATGAGAAGCCTGTATTACTTGTATCTCATTCCCTAGAAGAGATCTCAAATGAAGATCCGAAACTGGTCAACTAGCTGAAAATGGGAAAACGGATTTCTCATGAATCATACAAAGAAAATGGAGTAAATAGGCTTGAAATAGTCATCTGGGACTCATAATACTACAATGAGAAGCCTCTATTACTTGTTTCTCATTCCCTAGAAGAGATCCCAAATGAAGATCCGAAACTGGTCTACCGGCCGAAAATAGGGAAAAAAAAAACGGATTTCTCATGAATCACACAAAGAAAATGAAGTAAATAGGCTGAAATAGTCATCTGGGACTCATAATACTACATTTAGAAGCCTCTATTACTTGTATCTTATTCCTTAGAAGAGATCTCAAATGAAGATCTGAAACTGGTCTACTGGCCGAAAATGGGGAAAACGGACTTCTGATGAATCACACAAAGAAAATGGAGTAAATAGGCCTAAAATAGTCATCTGGGACTCATAATACTACAATGAGAAGCCTCTATTACTTGTATCTCATTCCCTAGAAGAGATCCAAAATGAAGATCGGATATTGGTCTATTGGCCGCAAATAGGGAAAATGGACTTCTGATGAATCATACAAAGAAAATGGAGTAAATAGGTTTGAAATAGTCATCTGGGACTCATAACAGTATAATGAGAAGCCTTTATTACTTGTATCTCATTCCCTAGAAGAGATCCCAAATGAAGATCCAAAACTGGTCTACTGGTCGAGAATAGGAAAAACGGATTTCTTATGAATCACACAAAGAAAATGGAGTAAATAGGCCTGAAATAGTCATCTGGGACTCATAATACTACATTTAGAAGCATATATTACTTGTATCTCGTTCCCTACAAGAGATCCCATATGAAGATCTCAAACTGGTCTACTGGCCGAAAATGGGGAAAACGGACTTCTGATGAATCACACAAAGAAAATGGAGTAAACAGGCTTGAAATAGTCATCTGGGACTTATAATACTACAATGAGAAGCCTCTATTACTTGTATCTCATTCCCCAGAAGAGATCCAAAATGAAGATCCGAAATTGGTCTACTGGCCGAAAATAGGGAAAACGGACTTCTGATGAGTCATACAAAGAAAATGGAGTAAATAGGCTTGAAATAGTCATCTGGGACTCATAATAGCATCATGATAAGTCTCTATTACTTGTATCTCATTCCCTGGAAGAGATCCCAAATGAAGATCCGAAACTGGTCTACTGGCCAAAAATAGGGGAAACGGATTTCTCATGAATCACACAAAGAATATATAGTAAATTGGCTTTAAATAGTTATCTGGGACTCATAATACTACAATGATAAGCCTCTATTAATTGTATCTCATTCCCTAGAAGAGATCCAAAATGAAGATCCGAAATTGGTCTATTAGCCGAAAATGGGGAAAACGGACTTCTGATGAATCATCCAAAGAAAATGGGGTAAATAGGCTTGAAATAGTCATCTTTGACTCATAATAGCATAATTAGAAGCCTATATTACTTGTATCTTATTCCTTAGAAGAGATCCCAAATGAAGATCTGAAACTGGTCTACTGGCCGAAAATAGGGAAAACGGACTTCTGATGGATCATACAAAGCAAATGGAGTAAATAGTCTTGAAGTAGTCATCTGGCACTCATAATAGCATAATGAGAAGCCTTTATTACTTGTATCTCATTCCCTAGATGAGATTCCAAATGAAGATCCGAAACTGGTCTACTGGCCGAAAATTGGGGAAACGGATTTCTCATGAATCGAACAAAGAAAATGGGGTAAATAGGATTGAAATAGTCAGCTGAGACTCATAATAGTACAATGAGAAGCCTCTATTACTTGTATCTCATTCTGAAGAAGAGATCCCAAATGAAGATCCGAAACTGGTCTACTGGCCGAAAATGGGGAAAACGGACTTCTGAAGAATCATACAAAGAATATGGAGTAAATAGGCTTGAAATAGTCATCTGGGACTCATAATACTACATTTAGAAGCCTCTACTACTTGTATCTCATTCCCTAGAAGAGATCTCAAATGAAGATCCGAAAATGGTCTACTTGCCGAAAATGGGGAAAACGGACTTCTCATGAATCACACAAAGAAAATGGAGTAAATAGGCTTGAAATAGTCATCTGGGACTCATATTACTAGAATGAGAAGCCTATATTACTTGTATCTGATTCCCTAGAAGAGATTCCAAATGAAGATCTGAAAATGGTCTATTGGCCGAAAATGGGGAAAACGGACTTCTGATAAATCACACAAAGAAAATGGAGTCAATAGGCTTGAAATAGTCATCTGGGACTCATAATAGTATAATGAGAAGCCTGTATTACTTGTATCTCATTCCCTAGAAGAGATCTCAAATGAAGATCCGAAACTGGTCAACTAGCCGAAAATGGGGAAAACGGATTTTTCATGAATCATACAAAGAAAATGGAGTAAATAGGCTTGAAATAGTCATCTGGGACTCATAATACTACAATGAGAAGCCTCTATGACTTGTATCTCATTCCCTAGAAGAGATCCAAAATGAAGATCTGAAATTGGTCTATTGGACGAAAATAGGGAAAATGGACTTCTGATGAATCAAACAAATAAAATGGAGTAAATAGGCTTGAAATAGTCATCTTTGACTCATAATACTACAATGCGAAGCCTCTATTACTTGTATCTCATTCCCTTGAAGAGATCCCAAATGAAGATCTGAAACTGGTCTACTAGCATCAAATGGGGAAAACAGACTTCTGATGAATCACCCAAAGAAAATGGAGTAAATAGGCTTGACATAGTCATCTGGGACTCATTAATACAATGAGAAGCCTATATTGCTTGTATCTTATTCCCTAGAAGAGATCCCAAATGAAGATCCGAAACTGGTCTAGTGGCCGAAAATAGGGAAAACGGATTTCTCATGAATCACACAAAGAAAATGAAGTAAATAGGCTTGAAATAGTCATCTGGGACTCATAATACTACATTTTTAAGCCTCTATTACTTATATCTCATTCCCTAGAAGAGATCCCAAATGAAGACCCGAAACTGGTATACTAGCCGAAAATGGGAAAACGGACTTCTGATGAATCACACAAAGAAAATAGAGTAAATACGCTTGAACTAGTCATCTGGGACTCATATTACTACAATGAGAAGCCTATATTACTTTTATCTGATTCCCTATAAGAGATCCCAAATGAAGATCTGAAACTGGTCTACTGGCCGAAAATGGGCAAAACGGACTTTTGATGAATCACACAAAGAAAATGGAGTAAATAGGCTTGAAATAGTCATCTGGGACTCATAATAGTACAATGAGAAGCCTGTATTACTTGTATCTCATTCCCTAGAAGAGATCTCAAATGAAGATCCGAAACTGGTCAACTAGCTGAAAATGGGAAAACGGATTTCTCATGAATCATACAAAGAAAATGGAGTAAATAGGCTTGAAATAGTCATCTGGGACTCATAATACTACAATGAGAAGCCTCTATTACTTGTTTCTCATTCCCTAGAAGAGATCCCAAATGAAGATCCGAAACTGGTCTACCGGCCGAAAATAGGGAAAAAACGGATTTCTCATGAATCACACAAAGAAAATGAAGTAAATAGGCTGAAATAGTCATCTGGGACTCATAATACTACATTTAGAAGCCTCTATTACTTGTATCTTATTCCTTAGAAGAGATCTCAAATGAAGATCTGAAACTGGTCTACTGGCCGAAAATGGGGAAAACGGACTTCTGATGAATCACACAAAGAAAATGGAGTAAATAGGCCTAAAATAGTCATCTGGGACTCATAATACTACAATGAGAAGCCTCTATTACTTGTATCTCATTCCCTAGAAGAGATCCAAAATGAAGATCGGATATTGGTCTACTGGCCGCAAATAGGGAAAATGGACTTCTGATGAATCATACAAAGAAAATGGAGTAAATAGGTTTGAAATAGTCATCTGGGACTCATAACAGTATAATGAGAAGCCTTTATTACTTGTATCTCATTCCCTAGAAGAGATCCCAAATGAAGATCCAAAACTGGTCTACTGGTCGAGAATAGGAAAAACGGATTTCTTATGAATCACACAAAGAAAATGGAGTAAATAGGCCTGAAATAGTCATCTGGGACTCATAATACTACATTTAGAAGCATATATTACTTGTATCTCGTTCCCTACAAGAGATCCCATATGAAGATCTCAAACTGGTCTACTGGCCGAAAATGGGGAAAACGGACTTCTGATGAATCACACAAAGAAAATGGAGTAAACAGGCTTGAAATAGTCATCTGGGACTTATAATACTACAATGAGAAGCCTCTATTACTTGTATCTCATTCCTTAGAAGAGATCTCAAATGAAGATCTGAAACTGGTCTACTGGCCGAAAATAGGGAAAACGGACTTCTGATGAATCACACAAAGAAAATGGAGTAAATAGGCTTGAAATAGTCATCTGGGACTCATAATAGCATCATGATAAGTCTCTATTACTTGTATCTCATTCCCTGGAAGAGATCCCAAATGAAGATCCAAAACTGGTCTACTGGCCAAAAAAATAGGGGAAACGGATTTCTCATGAATCACACAAAGAATATATAGTAAATTGGCTTTAAATAGTCATCTGGGACTCATAATACTACAATGATAAGCGTCTATTAATTGTATCTCATTCCCTAGAAGAGATCCAAAATGAAGATCCGAAATTGGTCTATTAGCCGAAAATGGGGAAAACGGACTTCTGATGAATCATCCAAAGAAAATGGGGTAAATAGGCTTGAAATAGTCATCTTTGACTCATAATAGCATAATTAGAAGCCTATATTACTTGTATCTTATTCCTTAGAAGAGATCCCAAATGAAGATCTGAAACTGGTCTACTGGCCGAAAATAGGGAAAATGGACTTCTGATGAATCATACAAAGAAAATGGAGTAAATAGGTTTGAAATAGTCATCTGGGACTCATAACAGTATAATGAGAAGCCTTTATTACTTGTATCTCATTCCCTAGAAGAGATCCCAAATGAAGATCC
The DNA here is from genome assembly GCA_911865555.2 of Thlaspi arvense. Classification (NCBI taxonomy): domain Eukaryota; kingdom Viridiplantae; phylum Streptophyta; class Magnoliopsida; order Brassicales; family Brassicaceae; genus Thlaspi; species Thlaspi arvense. Next base: position 24,318,295 of record OU466860.2, read on the forward strand.
AAAACTGGTCTACTGGTCGAGAATAGGAAAAACGGATTTCTGATGAATCACACAAAGAAAATGGAGTAAATAGGCCTGAAATAGTCATCCGGGACTCATAATACTACATTTAGAAGCATATATTACTTGTATCTCGTTCCCTACAAGAGATCCCATATGAAGATCTCAAACTGGTCTACTGGCCGAAAATGGGGGGAAAACGGACTTCTGATGAATCACACAAAGAAAATGGAGTAAACAGGCTTGAAATAGTCATCTGGGACTTATAATACTACAATGAGAAGCCTCTATTACTTGTATCTCATTCCTTAGAAGAGATCTCAAATGAAGATCTGAAACTGGTCTACTGGCCGAAAATAGGGAAAACGGACTTCTGATGAATCACACAAAGAAAATGGAGTAAATAGGCTTGAAATAGTCATCTGGGACTCATAATAGCATCATGATAAGTCTCTATTACTTGTATCTCATTCCCTGGAAGAGATCCCAAATGAAGATCCAAAACTGGTCTACTGGCCAAAAATAGGGGAAACGGATTTCTCATGAATCACACAAAGAATATATAGTAAATTGGCTTTAAATAGTCATCTGGGACTCATAATACTACAATGATAAGCGTCTATTAATTGTATCTCATTCCCTAGAAGAGATCCAAAATGAAGATCCGAAATTGGTCTATTAGCCGAAAATGGGGAAAACGGACTTCTGATGAATCATCCAAAGAAAATGGGGTAAATAGGCTTGAAATAGTCATCTTTGACTCATAATAGCATAATTAGAAGCCTATATTACTTGTATCTTATTCCTTAGAAGAGATCCCAAATGAAGATCTGAAACTGGTCTACTGGCCGAAAATAGGGAAAACGGACTTCTGATGGATCATACAAAGAAAATGGAGTAAATAGTCTTGAAGTAGTCATCTGGCACTCATAATAACATAATGAGAAGCCTTTATTACTTGTATCTCATTCCCTAGATGAGATTCCAAATGAAGATCCGAAACTGGTCTACTGGCCGAAAATTGGGGAAACGGATTTCTCATGAATCGAACAAAGAAAATGGGGTAAATAGGATTGAAATAGTCAGCTGAGACTCATAATAGTACAATGAGAAGCCTCTATTACTTGTATCTCATTCTGAAGAAGAGATCCCAAATGAAGATCCGAAACTGGTCTACTGGCCGAAAATGGGGAAAACGGACTTCTGAAGAATCATACAAAGAATATGGAGTAAATAGGCTTGAAATAGTCATCTGGGACTCATAATACTACATTTAGAAGCCTCTACTACTTGTATCTCATTCCCTAGAAGAGATCTCAAATGAAGATCCGAAAATGGTCTACTTGCCGAAAATGGGGAAAACGGACTTCTCATGAATCACACAAAGAAAATGGAGTAAATAGGCTTGAAATAGTCATCTGGGACTCATATTACTAGAATGAGAAGCCTATATTACTTGTATCTGATTCCCTAGAAGAGATTCCAAATGAAGATCTGAAAATGGTCTATTGGCCGAAAATGGGGAAAACGGACTTCTGATAAATCACACAAAGAAAATGGAGTCAATAGGCTTGAAATAGTCATCTGGGACTCATAATAGTATAATGAGAAGCCTGTATTACTTGTATCTCATTCCCTAGAAGAGATCTCAAATGAAGATCCGAAACTGGTCAACTAGCCGAAAATGGGGAAAACGGATTTTTCATGAATCATACAAAGAAAATGGAGTAAATAGGCTTGAAATAGTCATCTGGGACTCATAATACTACAATGAGAAGCCTCTATGACTTGTATCTCATTCCCTAGAAGAGATCCAAAATGAAGATCTGAAATTGGTCTATTGGACGAAAATAGGGAAAATGGACTTCTGATGAATCAAACAAATAAAATGGAGTAAATAGGCTTGAAATAGTCATCTTTGACTCATAATACTACAATGCGAAGCCTCTATTACTTGTATCTCATTCCCTTGAAGAGATCCCAAATGAAGATCTGAAACTGGTCTACTAGCATCAAATGGGGAAAACAGACTTCTGATGAATCACCCAAAGAAAATGGAGTAAATAGGCTTGACATAGTCATCTGGGACTCATTAATACAATGAGAAGCCTATATTGCTTGTATCTTATTCCCTAGAAGAGATCCCAAATGAAGATCCGAAACTGGTCTAGTGGCCGAAAATAGGGAAAACGGATTTCTCATGAATCACACAAAGAAAATGAAGTAAATAGGCTTGAAATAGTCATCTGGGACTCATAATACTACATTTTTAAGCCTCTATTACTTATATCTCATTCCCTAGAAGAGATCCCAAATGAAGACCCGAAACTGGTATACTAGCCGAAAATGGGAAAACGGACTTCTGATGAATCACACAAAGAAAATAGAGTAAATACGCTTGAACTAGTCATCTGGGACTCATATTACTACAATGAGAAGCCTATATTACTTTTATCTGATTCCCTATAAGAGATCCCAAATGAAGATCTGAAACTGGTCTACTGGCCGAAAATGGGCAAAACGGACTTTTGATGAATCACACAAAGAAAATGGAGTAAATAGGCTTGAAATAGTCATCTGGGACTCATAATAGTACAATGAGAAGCCTGTATTACTTGTATCTCATTCCCTAGAAGAGATCTCAAATGAAGATCCGAAACTGGTCAACTAGCTGAAAATGGGAAAACGGATTTCTCATGAATCATACAAAGAAAATGGAGTAAATAGGCTTGAAATAGTCATCTGGGACTCATAATACTACAATGAGAAGCCTCTATTACTTGTTTCTCATTCCCTAGAAGAGATCCCAAATGAAGATCCGAAACTGGTCTACCGGCCGAAAATAGGGAAAAAACGGATTTCTCATGAATCACACAAAGAAAAATGAAGTAAATAGGCTGAAATAGTCATCTGGGACTCATAATACTACATTTAGAAGCCTCTATTACTTGTATCTTATTCCTTAGAAGAGATCTCAAATGAAGATCTGAAACTGGTCTACTGGCCGAAAATGGGGAAAACGGACTTCTGATGAATCACACAAAGAAAATGGAGTAAATAGGCCTAAAATAGTCATCTGGGACTCATAATACTACAATGAGAAGCCTCTATTACTTGTATCTCATTCCCTAGAAGAGATCCAAAATGAAGATCGGATATTGGTCTACTGGCCGCAAATAGGGAAAATGGACTTCTGATGAATCATACAAAGAAAATGGAGTAAATAGGTTTGAAATAGTCATCTGGGACTCATAACAGTATAATGAGAAGCCTTTATTACTTGTATCTCATTCCCTAGAAGAGATCCCAAATGAAGATCCAAAACTGGTCTACTGGTCGAGAATAGGAAAAACGGATTTCTTATGAATCACACAAAGAAAATGGAGTAAATAGGCCTGAAATAGTCATCTGGGACTCATAATACTACATTTAGAAGCATATATTACTTGTATCTCGTTCCCTACAAGAGATCCCATATGAAGATCTCAAACTGGTCTACTGGCCGAAAATGGGGAAAACGGACTTCTGATGAATCACACAAAGAAAATGGAGTAAACAGGCTTGAAATAGTCATCTGGGACTTATAATACTACAATGAGAAGCCTCTATTACTTGTATCTCATTCCTTAGAAGAGATCTCAAATGAAGATCTGAAACTGGTCTACTGGCCGAAAATAGGGAAAACGGACTTCTGATGAATCACACAAAGAAAATGGAGTAAATAGGCTTGAAATAGTCATCTGGGACTCATAATAGCATCATGATAAGTCTCTATTACTTGTATCTCATTCCCTGGAAGAGATCCCAAATGAAGATCCAAAACTGGTCTACTGGCCAAAAATAGGGGAAACGGATTTCTCATGAATCACACAAAGAATATATAGTAAATTGGCTTTAAATAGTCATCTGGGACTCATAATACTACAATGATAAGCGTCTATTAATTGTATCTCATTCCCTAGAAGAGATCCAAAATGAAGATCCGAAATTGGTCTATTAGCCGAAAATGGGGAAAACGGACTTCTGATGAATCATCCAAAGAAAATGGGGTAAATAGGCTTGAAATAGTCATCTTTGACTCATAATAGCATAATTAGAAGCCTATATTACTTGTATCTTATTCCTTAGAAGAGATCCCAAATGAAGATCTGAAACTGGTCTACTGGCCGAAAATAGGGAAAATGGACTTCTGATGAATCATACAAAGAAAATGGAGTAAATAGGTTTGAAATAGTCATCTGGGACTCATAACAGTATAATGAGAAGCCTTTATTACTTGTATCTCATTCCCTAGAAGAGATCCCAAATGAAGATCCAAAACTGGTCTACTGGTCGAGAATAGGAAAAACGGATTTCTGATGAATCACACAAAGAAAATGGAGTAAATAGGCCTGAAATAGTCATCCGGGACTCATAATACTACATTTAGAAGCATATATTACTTGTATCTCGTTCCCTACAAGAGATCCCATATGAAGATCTCAAACTGGTCTACTGGCCGAAAATGGGGAAAACGGACTTCTGATGAATCACACAAAGAAAATGGAGTAAACAGGCTTGAAATAGTCATCTGGGACTTATAATACTACAATGAGAAGCCTCTATTACTTGTATCTCATTCCTTAGAAGAGATCTCAAATGAAGATCTGAAACTGGTCTACTGGCCGAAAATAGGGAAAACGGACTTCTGATGAATCACACAAAGAAAATGGAGTAAATAGGCTTGAAATAGTCATCTGGGACTCATAATAGCATCATGATAAGTCTCTATTACTTGTATCTCATTCCCTGGAAGAGATCCCAAATGAAGATCCAAAACTGGTCTACTGGCCAAAAATAGGGGAAACGGATTTCTCATGAATCACACAAAGAATATATAGTAAATTGGCTTTAAATAGTCATCTGGGACTCATAATACTACAATGATAAGCGTCTATTAATTGTATCTCATTCCCTAGAAGAGATCCAAAATGAAGATCCGAAATTGGTCTATTAGCCGAAAATGGGGAAAACGGACTTCTGATGAATCATCCAAAGAAAATGGGGTAAATAGGCTTGAAATAGTCATCTTTGACTCATAATAGCATAATTAGAAGCCTATATTACTTGTATCTTATTCCTTAGAAGAGATCCCAAATGAAGATCTGAAACTGGTCTACTGGCCGAAAATAGGGAAAACGGACTTCTGATGGATCATACAAAGAAAATGGAGTAAATAGTCTTGAAGTAGTCATCTGGCACTCATAATAACATAATGAGAAGCCTTTATTACTTGTATCTCATTCCCTAGATGAGATTCCAAATGAAGATCCGAAACTGGTCTACTGGCCGAAAATTGGGGAAACGGATTTCTCATGAATCGAACAAAGAAAATGGGGTAAATAGGATTGAAATAGTCAGCTGAGACTCATAATAGTACAATGAGAAGCCTCTATTACTTGTATCTCATTCTGAAGAAGAGATCCCAAATGAAGATCCGAAACTGGTCTACTGGCCGAAAATGGGGAAAACGGACTTCTGAAGAATCATACAAAGAATATGGAGTAAATAGGCTTGAAATAGTCATCTGGGACTCATAATACTACATTTAGAAGCCTCTACTACTTGTATCTCATTCCCTAGAAGAGATCTCAAATGAAGATCCGAAAATGGTCTACTTGCCGAAAATGGGGAAAACGGACTTCTCATGAATCACACAAAGAAAATGGAGTAAATAGGCTTGAAATAGTCATCTGGGACTCATAATAGTATAATGAGAAGCCTGTTTTACTTGTATCTCATTCCCTAGAAGAGATCTCAAATGAAGATCCGAAACTGGTCAACTAGCCGAAAATGGGGAAAACGGATTTTTCATGAATCATACAAAGAAAATGGAGTAAATAGGCTTGAAATAGTCATCTGGGACTCATAATACTACAATGAGAAGCCTCTATAACTTGTATCTCATTCCCTAGAAGAGATCCAAAATGAAGATCCGAAATTGGTCTATTGGACGAAAATAGGGAAAATGGACTTCTGATGAATCATACAAATAAAATGGAGTAAATAGGCTTGAAATAGTCATCTTTGACTCATAATACTACAATGCGAAGCCTCTATTACTTGTATCTCATTCCCTTGAAGAGATCCCAAATGAAGATCTGAAACTGGTCTACTAGCATCAAATGGGGAAAACAGACTTCTGATGAATCTCCCAAAGAAAATGGAGTAAATAGGCTTGACATAGTCATCTGGGACTCATTAATACAATGAGAAGCCTATATTGCTTGTATCTTATTCCCTAGAAGAGATCCCAAATGAAGATCCGAAACTGGTCTAGTGGCCGAAAATAGGGAAAACGGATTTCTCATGAATCACACAAAGAAAATGAAGTAAATAAGCTTGAAAAAGTCATCTGGGACTCATAATACTACATTTATAAGCCTCTATTACTTATATCTCATTCCCTAGAAGAGATCCCAAATGAAGACCCGAAACTGGTATACTAGCCGAAAATGGGGAAAACGGACTTCTGATGAATCACACAAAGAAAATAGAGTAAATAGGCTTGAACTAGTCATCTGGGACTCATATTACTACAATGAGAAGCCTATATTACTTTTATCTGATTCCCTAGAAGAGATCCCAAATGAAGATCTGAAACTGGTCTACTGGCCGAAAATGGGCAAAACGGACTTTTGATGAATCACACAAAGAAAATGGAGTAAATAGGCTTGAAATAGTCATCTGGGACTCATAATAGTACAATGAGAAGCCTGTATTACTTGTATCTCATTCCCTAGAAGAGATCTAGAATGAAGATCCGAAACTGGTCAACTAGCTGAAAATGGGAAAACGGATTTCTCATGAATCATACAAAGAAAATGGAGTAAATAGGCTTGAAATAGTCATCTGGGACTCATAATACTACAATGAGAAGCCTCTATTACTTGTTTCTCATTCCCTAGAAGAGATCCCAAATGAAGATCCGAAACTGGTCTACCGGCCGAAAATAGGGAAAAAAACGGATGTCTCATGAATCACACAAAGAAAATGAAGTAAATAGGCTGAAATAGTCATCTGGGACTCATAATACTACATTTAGAAGCCTCTATTACTTGTATCTTATTCCTTAGAAGAGATCTCAAATGAAGATCTGAAACTGGTCTACTGGCCGAAAATGGGGAAAACGGACTTCTGATGAATCACACAAAGAAAATGGAGTAAATAGGCCTAAAATAGTCATCTGGGACTCATAATACTACAATGAGAAGCCTCTATTACTTGTATCTCATTCCCTAGAAGAGATCCAAAATGAAGATCGGATATTGGTCTACTGGCCGCAAATAGGGAAAATGGACTTCTGATGAATCATACAAAGAAAATGGAGTAAATAGGTTTGAAATAGTCATCTGGGACTCATAACAGTATAATGAGAAGCCTTTATTACTTGTATCTCATTCCCTAGAAGAGATCCCAAATGAAGATCCAAAACTGGTCTACTGGTCGAGAATAGGAAAAACGGATTTCTGATGAATCACACAAAGAAAATGGAGTAAATAGGCCTGAAATAGTCATCTGGGACTCATAATACTACATTTAGAAGCATATATTACTTGTATCTCGTTCCCTACAAGAGATCCCATATGAAGATCTCAAACTGGTCTACTGGCCGAAAATGGGGAAAACGGACTTCTGATGAATCACACAAAGAAAATGGAGTAAACAGGCTTGAAATAGTCATCTGGGACTTATAATACTACAATGAGAAGCCTCTATTACTTGTATCTCATTCCTTAGAAGAGATCTCAAATGAAGATCTGAAACTGGTCTACTGGCCGAAAATAGGGAAAACGGACTTCTGATGAATCACACAAAGAAAATGGAGTAAATAGGCTTGAAATAGTCATCTGGGACTCATAATAGCATCATGATAAGTCTCTATTACTTGTATCTCATTCCCTGGAAGAGATCCCAAATGAAGATCCAAAACTGGTCTACTGGCCAAAAATAGGGGAAACGGATTTCTCATGAATCACACAAAGAATATATAGTAAATTGGCTTTAAATAGTCATCTGGGACTCATAATACTACAATGATAAGCGTCTATTAATTGTATCTCATTCCCTAGAAGAGATCCAAAATGAAGATCCGAAATTGGTCTATTAGCCGAAAATGGGGAAAACGGACTTCTGATGAATCATCCAAAGAAAATGGGGTAAATAGGCTTGAAATAGTCATCTTTGACTCATAATAGCATAATTAGAAGCCTATATTACTTGTATCTTATTCCTTAGAAGAGATCCCAAATGAAGATCTGAAACTGGTCTACTGGCCGAAAATAGGGAAAACGGACTTCTGATGGATCATACAAAGAAAATGGAGTAAATAGTCTTGAAGTAGTCATCTGGCACTCATAATAACATAATGAGAAGCCTTTATTACTTGTATCTCATTCCCTAGATGAGATTCCAAATGAAGATCCGAAACTGGTCTACTGGCCGAAAATTGGGGAAACGGATTTCTCATGAATCGAACAAAGAAAATGGGGTAAATAGGATTGAAATAGTCAGCTGAGACTCATAATAGTACAATGAGAAGCCTCTATTACTTGTATCTCATTCTGAAGAAGAGATCCCAAATGAAGATCCGAAACTGGTCTACTGGCCGAAAATGGGGGGAAAACGGACTTCTGAAGAATCATACAAAGAATATGGAGTAAATAGGCTTGAAATAGTCATCTGGGACTCATAATACTACATTTAGAAGCCTCTACTACTTGTATCTCATTCCCTAGAAGAGATCTCAAATGAAGATCCGAAAATGGTCTACTTGCCGAAAATGGGGAAAACGGACTTCTCATGAATCACACAAAGAAAATGGAGTAAATAGGCTTGAAATAGTCATCTGGGACTCATAATAGTATAATGAGAAGCCTGTTTTACTTGTATCTCATTCCCTAGAAGAGATCTCAAATGAAGATCCGAAACTGGTCAACTAGCCGAAAATGGGGAAAACGGATTTTTCATGAATCATACAAAGAAAATGGAGTAAATAGGCTTGAAATAGTCATCTGGGACTCATAATACTACAATGAGAAGCCTCTATAACTTGTATCTCATTCCCTAGAAGAGATCCAAAATGAAGATCCGAAATTGGTCTATTGGACGAAAATAGGGAAAATGGACTTCTGATGAATCATACAAATAAAATGGAGTAAATAGGCTTGAAATAGTCATCTTTGACTCATAATACTACAATGCGAAGCCTCTATTACTTGTATCTCATTCCCTTGAAGAGATCCCAAATGAAGATCTGAAACTGGTCTACTAGCATCAAATGGGGAAAACAGACTTCTGATGAATCTCCCAAAGAAAATGGAGTAAATAGGCTTGACATAGTCATCTGGGACTCATTAATACAATGAGAAGCCTATATTGCTTGTATCTTATTCCCTAGAAGAGATCCCAAATGAAGATCCGAAACTGGTCTAGTGGCCGAAAATAGGGAAAACGGATTTCTCATGAATCACACAAAGAAAATGAAGTAAATAAGCTTGAAAAAGTCATCTGGGACTCATAATACTACATTTATAAGCCTCTATTACTTATATCTCATTCCCTAGAAGAGATCCCAAATGAAGACCCGAAACTGGTATACTAGCCGAAAATGGGGAAAACGGACTTCTGATGAATCACACAAAGAAAATAGAGTAAATAGGCTTGAACTAGTCATCTGGGACTCATATTACTACAATGAGAAGCCTATATTACTTTTATCTGATTCCCTAGAAGAGATCCCAAATGAAGATCTGAAACTGGTCTACTGGCCGAAAATGGGCAAAACGGACTTTTGATGAATCACACAAAGAAAATGGAGTAAATAGGCTTGAAATAGTCATCTGGGACTCATAATAGTACAATGAGAAGCCTGTATTACTTGTATCTCATTCCCTAGAAGAGATCTAGAATGAAGATCCGAAACTGGTCAACTAGCTGAAAATGGGAAAACGGATTTCTCATGAATCATACAAAGAAAATGGAGTAAATAGGCTTGAAATAGTCATCTGGGACTCATAATACTACAATGAGAAGCCTCTATTACTTGTTTCTCATTCCCTAGAAGAGATCCCAAATGAAGATCCGAAACTGGTCTACCGGCCGAAAATAGGGAAAAAACGGATGTCTCATGAATCACACAAAGAAAATGAAGTAAATAGGCTGAAATAGTCATCTGGGACTCATAATACTACATTTAGAAGCCTCTATTACTTGTATCTTATTCCTTAGAAGAGATCTCAAATGAAGATCTGAAACTGGTCTACTGGCCGAAAATGGGGAAAACGGACTTCTGATGAATCACACAAAGAAAATGGAGTAAATAGGCCTAAAATAGTCATCTGGGACTCATAATACTACAATGAGAAGCCTCTATTACTTGTATCTCATTCCCTAGAAGAGATCCAAAATGAAGATCGGATATTGGTCTACTGGCCGCAAATAGGGAAAATGGACTTCTGATGAATCATACAAAGAAAATGGAGTAAATGTTAGAGTTTGCGGAATGATACTTAGAGAAGTGAGTGAAGAACATAACAGAGAAGAGAGAATGAGTTAAGGATGATTATATTTCCTTAAGTTGATCTTACATATGTTCACAATGTTCTATTTATAGAACCATACAAGCTAAGCTAACGGCCATAAGAGATAGGGACATAAAGGATTAAACAAATGGTGTGGTCCTCACGGTGATAGTGACCTCTCATGAACGTTCCTTAGCTTAAGTAGAACATGTGACCTTATCCTTATTTGCTTCTTCTCTTGTGACCGTTGTGATAGTTGACTAAGGGAGGCGTAGATTCACTTGCCTTGCACTCCACTCTTGTCTCATCACTTGAATGCCACGTTCAAGCATGTGTACGGACACCATTCCTCCTTCTACTTTGATACTCCCCCTCAAGCTTTAACCATAGTGAATGGTTAGAGCTTGGTGCCATGAAGGATCACCTCATTAAAAACCTCAATGTAGAAAACCTCATGGGACAAAACTACATTGAGGGGAAAAAGAGTGTGATCTCCACGGCTAGGTGAGCTCAAGCTGAGATGTCAACGAGCCCCATCTTGGAGTGGATGAACTCGTTGATCTTCTGACTTGTTGCCTTGGTGAAGATATCGGCTAGTTGGTCTGAGCTCTTTGTGTAGCATGGCAGGATGACTCCAAGCTGGACTTGCTCCCTAACCTTGTGACAATCAACTTCAATATGCTTGGTTCTTTCATGGAAGACCGAGTTTGATGCAATGTGTATAGCCGCTTGGTTGTCACAGTGCATGGTGATTGGTGTGCTTGTCTCACATCCGAGGTCTTTAAGGAGGTTTCTTAGCCACATTAGCTCGGTTGTTAACCTCCTCATGGCCCGGTACTCAGCTTCAGCACTAGAACATGCAACTACATTTTGCTTCTTGCTCTTCCAAGTAACTAGATTCCCACCAACGAACGTACAATAGCCAGTAGTTGATCTTCTATCTACACGGTCTCCTGCCCAGTCTGCATCGCAATATCCCACAATCTCTGAGCTTTTGTTGCAACCCATCCAAATGCCATGACCGATTGTTCCTTGAACATAGCTGAGAATGCGCTTGACCATGCTCCAGTGATATGAATTTGGGGCTTTCATGTGTTGGCTAACCTGATTCACAGCAAAACACAAGTCAGGTCTAGTTATGGTAAGATAAATTAGCTTACCAACCATCCTGCGGTATTGTGTGATATCTTCAAAGGGCTCATCTTCTAGCTCCCCCTTTCGGTCCACCTTGTAGCTATCTTCAAGAGGAGTTTTAGCTACCTTATCTCCAAGGTTTCCTGCTTCACTCAACATATCCATCATATATTTTCTTTGTGAGAGGAACGAGCCTTCTTTAGATCTACAAACTTCAATACCTAAGAAGTATTTTAGTTCACCTAGATCTTTAATGTCAAAAACATTCTTTAAATAATCTTTAGTAGCAAGAATGTTTACCTTGTCATTCCCAGAGATGATAATATCATCTACATAAATGAGAATGACTACTATACCTTCTTGGCTGGTGAGAGTGAATAAGGTGTGATCGGCTTCTGATCTGCTGAATCCCCTATCAAATAGAACTCTACTCAACCTGTGGTACCATGCTCTCGGCGATTGCTTGAGACCATAAATCGCCTTTCTCAGCCTTAGTACTTTGCCATGGGCAACTTCTTTGTCTACACCAGGTGGGTGGTGTCATGTAGACTTCCTCCTCAAGCTCTCCTTGTAGAAATGCATTCTTCACATCCATTTGCCAAAGATCCCATTCCAGGTTCACGGCAAGTGAGATGACTACTCTAACTGTGTGAAGCTTAGCCACTGGTGCAAAGGTGTCTCCATAGTCTTCTCCATAGGTCTGAGTGAATCCTCTTGCTACTAACCGAGCCTTATACCTCTCTATTTCACCATTGCTCTTGTATTTGATAGTGAAGACCCATCTTGAGCTCACTGTCTTCTTTCCTTTAGGCAATGTAGCCTCATCCCAAGTGTGATTCTTCTCCATGGCCCCTCTTTCTTCACTGATCGCATCACGCCATACCTCGTATTCTATTGCTTCGTCATAGGTTTTCGGTATCTGACCTTGCTCCAATGCAACCAGGAAGGCCTGATGCTCCTTTGGAAACTGAGCGAATGAGCAAGCTGCTTGAGTAGGATGGGCTACTGCATTGCCATTGTAGTATACCCTTGTGTTGACCCAATTTGATGGATCCTGCCTTTCCCTAGTGCTTCTCCTTAGTGCCGCTGGAGTAGGAGCTGGTGCTTGTTCTGCTTGTTGTAAGCTTTGCAACCGTGGACTTCTTCTTAGAGGAGCTGGTGCTTGGTGAGTTACTGACCGTGTGGGTGCTACTGTTTGCTCCGGAGGTTGATCATGTGCATTTGCTTGGGTCTCCGAGTCTATGTGCTCCGCTGGTGGGTCATTGTTGTCACCATTGTTGTCACCATTCTCCCCCTCAGGATCAACCGTAGGGGTTCCAGAGCTTGTAGTGATACCGAGATGGTCCAGGAGTAGCCGAAGGTTAGTAGCTCTATCTGATGTAGACTTGGAGATATCTTGTAAGTCTTCCCATGACTGTTTGGCATAGAAGCTTTCTGATTCCAAGAACTTCACATCTCTAGAGATTATAACTCGGCGTGTAGTGGGATTATAGCACTTGTACCCCTTTTGTGTAGTAGAGTAGCCAATAAACATACACCTTGTGCTCTTGGCATCCAGCTTTGTTCGAAGGTCTCCTGGGATTAAGGCAAAACAAACACACCCAAACACTCGTAAGTGATTAAGAGAGGGTTTAGTCGAGTTGAGTACCTCATATGGTGATGAGTCATTGAGGACTTTGGTTGGTATTCGGTTGATCAGGTAGCAGGCTGTAAGTACAGCATCTCCCCAAAACCGCTTTGGTACATTGTTTTGAAACATCATGGATCTGGCCACCTCCATTAAGTGTCTGTTCTTCCTTTCAGCAACACCATTTTGTTGGGGTGTATAAGGACAGCTGGTTTGGTGAATGATGCCTTGTGAGGTAAGATATTCTTTGAATAAGTTGCTTGTGTATTCTCCCCCATTATCTGATCTGAAAATCTTAATCTTGGCATTAAAATGGTTAGTTATGTGAGTTTGAAAGTTCCTAAATGCCTCAAAGACTCTATCTTTTGATGGGAGGAGAGTTAACCAAGTATACTTAGACTTTTCATCTATGAAAGTAACAAAGTACTTGTTTTGATCTCTAGATTCACAAGGGGATGTCCAAACATCAGAATGAACTAAATCAAAAACATTTTTCATAAATGGTAGAAGACTTAGGAAAAACAGTTCTACAATGCTTTCCTAAGATACAAGCCTCACAATCATCATTCTTAAACACTACTTCAGGTAATAAAAGACTCAATGCACGAGCATGAGGATGTCCTAATCTAGCATGCCAAATCGCATTATTATCACAAGCTACAACATTATTAGAAGAAGCAAAGGTAGGATCTAAAAGCTTAGTATCTTCAAGAACATAGAGATCATCTTTGGTAGTCCCTTTCCCAAGCGTTTTGCTGGTCTTAATATCCTGAAAACACACTTCATTAGGTCCAAAGATAGCAATACAGTTTAAATCAGTTGTAGCCTTCTTTACTGATAATAAGTTAGATGTAAAAGTAGGCATGTAGAAAGCTTTAGAAGATCTCTCAAATAGCTTAAGTTCTCCTATTCCCTTAATTGGAACCTTTTCCCCATTAGCAATCTCAACATTTCCTATTGTTGGTTTTATGTTGCTAATTAAGCTTAAATCACTAATCATGTGATGAGAAGCTCCTGAATCAACTATTAATGGCTTATTCTTAAGTGTATGTGAAGAACTATAAGAATTACCCATATTTTGAATCACATGAAAAGAGGTACCAAGAGTGTTACCAGACTCCTTAAACGCTTTGATCAGGGCATCCAAGTCTGATTTTGTCACGAATTGAGATGAGTTTGCTGCTCCTTCTCCAGGGGTATTCTTAGAGCTTTCGCCTTTGTGAGCTACCTCTTCTGAAGCAATCCTAGCCTTTCCCTCCTTCCATTTCGGTTTTAGGTGAGGATGGAGACTCCAGCAAACTTCTTTGGTATGCCCCTTTCTCTTGCAATGATCACAAAATGAGTTTCTCTTCTCATCAAACTTGTAGGCTCCTTTGTTGGCTGAGATCAGTTCTCCTTTTCCTCCAAATAGGCCGAGTGATCCTTGCTCCTTTTGGATTTGGGAACAGACTTCTTCAAGCGTTGGTAGCCTTTCTGCTCTGAGAAGGTGTTTGATGAGATCATTGTAGGTTGAGTTGAGAGTCAAGAGCAGCCCAAAGACCTTGTCTTGCTCCCTTCTTTCATTTAAAATTTGTGGGTCCACAGTACTTGGCCTTAGCATTTCCAGCTCCGCCCATAGTGCTCTGAACTTTCCAAAGTGTTTTGGTAAACTCCACATCTTCTTGCCTTAGCTCATTGATAGCTTTCTTGACTTCAAAGACACGGCTGAGATTAGAGATGTTGCCGAATACTTGCTTCAGGGTCTCCCATAGCTCTTTGGCGGTTTCACAGTATGAGTAAGCCTCCAAGATTTCAGTGCTAAGGGAGCTTTGTAGGAGAGCAAGGACGGTCTGATCTTCCTTGTACCAATGGGTCTCTTCTGCTGGGACAATGGCGGCTCCGGCGGCTGGTGGTGCTGCTATGGGAGCATCGCTTGATACATGTCTCCAAAGACCTCTTCCACACAAGGCGGTTCTTGTGGTCCTTGACCACAGTAGATAGTTCACTCCTTTGAGTGTAACTGGTAAAGCCAATGGCTTATTGTTCTCCATGGCCATGAAATTTATTCTATGGACCTATGGGTAAAGCTATGGACCGTTGGGTAAACGGTTTTAGAAATGAGGTATAGGTGATTTAGAGGGTAAGCGAATGAGGATATAGGTGATTAGAGGGGTTTAGAGTGATTTTGGAGTTTAGAAGATCGTTTAAGAGATTTCAAAAGAGATAAAGAGAGTAAGGACCGCTGGGTAAAGATTTTGAGAATTTTCTGTAAAATGAGAGAGAGACAGCGAATAGAGAAGAAGCAAAATGAGAGAGAATGAGAATCAGAGTTTGTGATCCAAAGATCTACACAACTCGCTCTGATACCATGTTAGAGTTTGCGGAATGATACTTAGAGAAGTGAGTGAAGAACATAACAGAGAAGAGAGAATGAGTTAAGGATGATTATATTTCCTTAAGTTGATCTTACATATGTTCACAATGTTCTATTTATAGAACCATACAAGCTAAGCTAACGGCCATAAGAGATAGGGACATAAAGGATTAAACAAATGGTGTGGTCCTCACGGTGATAGTGACCTCTCATGAACGTTCCTTAGCTTAAGTAGAACATGTGACCTTATCCTTATTTGCTTCTTCTCTTGTGACCGTTGTGATAGTTGACTAAGGGAGGCGTAGATTCACTTGCCTTGCACTCCACTCTTGTCTCATCACTTGAATGCCACGTTCAAGCATGTGTACGGACACCATTCCTCCTTCTACTTTGATAGTAAATAGGTTTGAAATAGTCATCTGGGACTCATAACAGTATAATGAGAAGCCTTTATTACTTGTATCTCATTCCCTAGAAGAGATCCCAAATGAAGATCCAAAACTGGTCTACTGGTCGAGAATAGGAAAAACGGATTTCTGATGAATCACACAAAGAAAATGGAGTAAATAGGCCTGAAATAGTCATCTGGGACTCATAATACTACATTTAGAAGCATATATTACTTGTATCTCGTTCCCTACAAGAGATCCCATATGAAGATCTCAAACTGGTCTACTGGCCGAAAATGGGGAAAACGGACTTCTGATGAATCACACAAAGAAAATGGAGTAAACAGGCTTGAAATAGTCATCTGGGACTTATAATACTACAATGAGAAGCCTCTATTACTTGTATCTCATTCCTTAGAAGAGATCTCAAATGAAGATCTGAAACTGGTCTACTGGCCGAAAATAGGGAAAACGGACTTCTGATGAATCACACAAAGAAAATGGAGTAAATAGGCTTGAAATAGTCATCTGGGACTCATAATAGCATCATGATAAGTCTCTATTACTTGTATCTCATTCCCTGGAAGAGATCCCAAATGAAGATCCAAAACTGGTCTACTGGCCAAAAATAGGGGAAACGGATTTCTCATGAATCACACAAAGAATATATAGTAAATTGGCTTTAAATAGTCATCTGGGACTCATAATACTACAATGATAAGCGTCTATTAATTGTATCTCATTCCCTAGAAGAGATCCAAAATGAAGATCCGAAATTGGTCTATTAGCCGAAAATGGGGGAAAACGGACTTCTGATGAATCATCCAAAGAAAATGGGGTAAATAGGCTTGAAATAGTCATCTTTGACTCATAATAGCATAATTAGAAGCCTATATTACTTGTATCTTATTCCTTAGAAGAGATCCCAAATGAAGATCTGAAACTGGTCTACTGCCCGAAAATAGGGAAAATGGACTTCTGATGAATCATACAAAGAAAATGGAGTAAATAGGTTTGAAATAGTCATCTGGGACTCATAACAGTATAATGAGAAGCCTTTATTACTTGTATCTCATTCCCTAGAAGAGATCCCAAATGAAGATCCAAAACTGGTCTACTGGTCGAGAATAGGAAAAAACGGATTTCTGATGAATCACACAAAGAAAATGGAGTAAATAGGCCTGAAATAGTCATCTGGGACTCATAATACTACATTTAGAAGCATATATTACTTGTATCTCGTTCCCTACAAGAGATCCCATATGAAGATCTCAAACTGGTCTACTGGCCGAAAATGGGGAAAACGGACTTCTGATGAATCACACAAAGAAAATGGAGTAAACAGGCTTGAAATAGTCATCTGGGACTTATAATACTACAATGAGAAGCCTCTATTACTTGTATCTCATTCCTTAGAAGAGATCTCAAATGAAGATCTGAAACTGGTCTACTGGCCGAAAATAGGGAAAACGGACTTCTGATGAATCACACAAAGAAAATGGAGTAAATAGGCTTGAAATAGTCATCTGGGACTCATAATAGCATCATGATAAGTCTCTATTACTTGTATCTCATTCCCTGGAAGAGATCCCAAATGAAGATCCAAAACTGGTCTACTGGCCAAAAATAGGGGAAACGGATTTCTCATGAATCACACAAAGAATATATAGTAAATTGGCTTTAAATAGTCATCTGGGACTCATAATACTACAATGATAAGCGTCTATTAATTGTATCTCATTCCCTAGAAGAGATCCCAAATGAAGATCCGAAAATGGTCTACTTGCCGAAAATGGGGAAAACGGACTTCTCATGAATCACACAAAGAAAATGGAGTAAATAGGCTTGAAATAGTCATCTGGGACTCATAATAGTATAATGAGAAGCCTGTATTACTTGTATCTCATTCCCTAGAAGAGATCTCAAATGAAGATCCGAAACTGTAAACTAGCCGAAAATGGGGAAAACGGATTTTTCATGAATCATACAAAGAAAATGGAGTAAATAGGCTTGAAATAGTCATCTGGGACTCATAATACTACAATTAGAAGCCTCTATGACTTGTATCTCATTCCCTAGAAGAGATCCAAAATGAAGATCCGAAATTGGTCTATTGGACGAAAATAGGGAAAATGGACTTCTGATGAATCATACAAATAAAATGGAGTAAATAGGCTTGAAATAGTCATCTTTGACTCATAATACTACAATGCGAAGCCTCTATTACTTGTATCTCATTCCCTTGAAGAGATCCCAAATGAAGATCTGAAACTGGTCTACTAGCATCAAATGGGGAAAACAGACTTCTGATGAATCTCCCAAAGAAAATGGAGTAAATAGGCTTGACATAGTCATCTGGGACTCATTAATACAATGAGAAGCCTATATTGCTTGTATCTTATTCCCTAGAAGAGATCCCAAATGAAGATCCGAAACTGGTCTAGTGGCCGAAAATAGGGAAAACGGATTTCTCATGAATCACACAAAGAAAATGAAGTAAATAGGCTTGAAATAGTCATCTGGGACTCATAATACTACATTTATAAGCCTCTATTACTTATATCTCATTCCCTAGAAGAGATCCCAAATGAAGACCCGAAACTGGTATACTAGCCGAAAATGGGGAAAACGGACTTCTGATGAATCACACAAAGAAAATAGAGTAAATAGGCTTGAACTAGTCATCTGGGACTCATATTACTACAATGAGAAGCCCTATATTACTTTTATCTGATTCCCTAGAAGAGATCCCAAATGAAGATCTGAAACTGGTCTACTGGCCGAAAATGGGCAAAACGGACTTTTGATGAATCACACAAAGAAAATGGAGTAAATAGGCTTGAAATAGTCATCTGGGACTCATAATAGTACAATGAGAAGCCTGTATTACTTGTATCTCATTCCCTAGAAGAGATCTAGAATGAAGATCCGAAACTGGTCAACTAGCTGAAAATGGGAAAACGGATTTCTCATGAATCATACAAAGAAAATGGAGTAAATAGGCTTGAAATAGTCATCTGGGACTCATAATACTACAATGAGAAGCCTCTATTACTTGTTTCTCATTCCCTAGAAGAGATCCCAAATGAAGATCCGAAACTGGTCTACCGGCCGAAAATAGGGAAAAAACGGATTTCTCATGAATCACACAAAGAAAATGAAGTAAATAGGCTGAAATAGTCATCTGGGACTCATAATACTACATTTAGAAGCCTCTATTACTTGTATCTTATTCCTTAGAAGAGATCTCAAATGAAGATCTGAAACTGGTCTACTGGCCGAAAATGGGGAAAACGGACTTCTGATGAATCACACAAAGAAAATGGAGTAAATAGGCCTAAAATAGTCATCTGGGACTCATAATACTACAATGAGAAGCCTCTATTACTTGTATCTCATTCCCTAGAAGAGATCCAAAATGAAGATCGGATATTGGTCTACTGGCCGCAAATAGGGAAAATGGACTTCTGATGAATCATACAAAGAAAATGGAGTAAATAGGTTTGAAATAGTCATCTGGGACTCATAACAGTATAATGAGAAGCCTTTATTACTTGTATCTCATTCCCTAGAAGAGATCCCAAATGAAGATCCAAAACTGGTCTACTGGTCGAGAATAGGAAAAACGGATTTCTGATGAATCACACAAAGAAAATGGAGTAAATAGGCCTGAAATAGTCATCTGGGACTCATAATACTACATTTAGAAGCATATATTACTTGTATCTCGTTCCCTACAAGAGATCCCATATGAAGATCTCAAACTGGTCTACTGGCCGAAAATGGGGAAAACGGACTTCTGATGAATCACACAAAGAAAATGGAGTAAACAGGCTTGAAATAGTCATCTGGGACTTATAATACTACAATGAGAAGCCTCTATTACTTGTATCTCATTCCTTAGAAGAGATCTCAAATGAAGATCTGAAACTGGTCTACTGGCCGAAAATAGGGAAAACGGACTTCTGATGAATCACACAAAGAAAATGGAGTAAATAGGCTTGAAATAGTCATCTGGGACTCATAATAGCATCATGATAAGTCTCTATTACTTGTATCTCATTCCCTGGAAGAGATCCCAAATGAAGATCCAAAACTGGTCTACTGGCCAAAAATAGGGGAAACGGATTTCTCATGAATCACACAAAGAATATATAGTAAATTGGCTTTAAATAGTCATCTGGGACTCATAATACTACAATGATAAGCGTCTATTAATTGTATCTCATTCCCTAGAAGAGATCCAAAATGAAGATCCGAAATTGGTCTATTAGCCGAAAATGGGGAAAACGGACTTCTGATGAATCATCCAAAGAAAATGGGGTAAATAGGCTTGAAATAGTCATCTTTGACTCATAATAGCATAATTAGAAGCCTATATTACTTGTATCTTATTCCTTAGAAGAGATCCCAAATGAAGATCTGAAACTGGTCTACTGGCCGAAAATAGGGAAAATGGACTTCTGATGAATCATACAAAGAAAATGGAGTAAATAGGTTTGAAATAGTCATCTGGGACTCATAACAGTATAATGAGAAGCCTTTATTACTTGTATCTCATTCCCTAGAAGAGATCCCAAATGAAGATCCAAAACTGGTCTACTGGTCGAGAATAGGAAAAACGGATTTCTGATGAATCACACAAAGAAAATGGAGTAAATAGGCCTGAAATAGTCATCTGGGACTCATAATACTACATTTAGAAGCATATATTACTTGTATCTCGTTCCCTACAAGAGATCCCATATGAAGATCTCAAACTGGTCTACTGGCCGAAAATGGGGAAAACGGACTTCTGATGAATCACACAAAGAAAATGGAGTAAAACAGGCTTGAAATAGTCATCTGGGACTTATAATACTACAATGAGAAGCCTCTATTACTTGTATCTCATTCCTTAGAAGAGATCTCAAATGAAGATCTGAAACTGGTCTACTGGCCGAAAATAGGGAAAACGGACTTCTGATGAATCACACAAAGAAAATGGAGTAAATAGGCTTGAAATAGTCATCTGGGACTCATAATAGCATCATGATAAGTCTCTATTACTTGTATCTCATTCCCTGGAAGAGATCCCAAATGAAGATCCAAAACTGGTCTACTGGCCAAAAATAGGGGAAACGGATTTCTGATGAATCACACAAAGAATATATAGTAAATTGGCTTTAAATAGTCATCTGGGACTCATAATACTACAATTATAAGCGTCTATTAATTGTATCTCATTCCCTAGAAGAGATCCAAAATGAAGATCCGAAATTGGTCTATTAGCCGAAAATGGGGAAAACGGACTTCTGATGAATCATCCAAAGAAAATGGGGTAAATAGGCTTGAAATAGTCATCTTTGACTCATAATAGCATAATTAGAAGCCTATATTACTTGTATCTTATTCCTTAGAAGAGATCCCAAATGAAGATCTGAAACTGGTCTACTGGCCGAAAATAGGGAAAACGGACTTCTGATGGATCATACAAAGAAAATGGAGTAAATAGTCTTGAAGTAGTCATCTGGCACTCATAATAACATAATGAGAAGCCTTTATTACTTGTATCTCATTCCCTAGATGAGATTCCAAATGAAGATCCGAAACTGGTCTACTGGCCGAAAATTGGGGAAACGGATTTCTCATGAATCGAACAAAGAAAATGGGGTAAATAGGATTGAAATAGTCAGCTGAGACTCATAATAGTACAATGAGAAGCCTCTATTACTTGTATCTCATTCTGAAGAAGAGATCCCAAATGAAGATCCGAAACTGGTCTACTGGCCGAAAATGGGGAAAACGGACTTCTGAAGAATCATACAAAGAATATGGAGTAAATAGGCTTGAAATAGTCATCTGGGACTCATAATACTACATTTAGAAGCCTCTACTACTTGTATCTCATTCCCTAGAAGAGATCTCAAATGAAGATCCGAAAATGGTCTACTTGCCGAAAATGGGGAAAACGGACTTCTCATGAATCACACAAAGAAAATGGAGTAAATAGGCTTGAAATAGTCATCTGGGACTCATAATAGTATAATGAGAAGCCTGTATTACTTGTATCTCATTCCCTAGAAGAGATCTCAAATGAAGATCCGAAACTGGTCAACTAGCCGAAAATGGGGAAAACGGATTTTTCATGAATCATACAAAGAAAATGGAGTAAATAGGCTTGAAATAGTCATCTGGGACTCATAATACTACAATGAGAAGCCTCTATGACTTGTATCTCATTCCCTAGAAGAGATCCAAAATGAAGATCCGAAATTGGTCTATTGGACGAAAATAGGGAAAATGGACTTCTGATGAATCATACAAATAAAATGGAGTAAATAGGCTTGAAATAGTCATCTTTGACTCATAATACTACAATGCGAAGCCTCTATTACTTGTATCTCATTCCCTTGAAGAGATCCCAAATGAAGATCTGAAACTGGTCTACTAGCATCAAATGGGGAAAACAGACTTCTGATGAATCTCCCAAAGAAAATGGAGTAAATAGGCTTGACATAGTCATCTGGGACTCATTCATACAATGAGAAGCCTATATTGCTTGTATCTTATTCCCTAGAAGAGATCCCAAATGAAGATCCGAAACTGGTCTAGTGGCCGAAAATAGGGAAAACGGATTTCTCATGAATCACACAAAGAAAATGAAGTAAATAGGCTTGAAATAGTCATCTGGGACTCATAATACTACATTTATAAGCCTCTATTACTTATATCTCATTCCCTAGAAGAGATCCCAAATGAAGACCCGAAACTGGTATACTAGCCGAAAATGGGGAAAACGGACTTCTGATGAATCACACATAGAAAATAGAGTAAATAGGCTTGAACTAGTCATCTGGGACTCATATTACTACAATGAGAAGCCTATATTACTTTTATCTGATTCCCTAGAAGAGATCCCAAATGAAGATCTGAAACTGGTCTACTGGCCGAAAATGGGCAAAACGGACTTTTGATGAATCACACAAAGAAAATGGAGTAAATAGGCTTGAAATAGTCATCTGGGACTCATAATAGTACAATGAGAAGCCTGTATTACTTGTATCTCATTCCCTAGAAGAGATCTCAAATGAAGATCCGAAACTGGTCAACTAGCTGAAAATGGGGAAAACGGATTTCTCATGAATCATACAAAGAAAATGGAGTAAATAGGCTTGAAATAGTCATCTGGGACTCATAATACTACAATGAGAAGCCTCTATTACTTGTTTCTCATTCCCTAGAAGAGATCCCAAATGAAGATCCGAAACTGGTCTACCGGCCGAAAATAGGGAAAAAACGGATTTCTCATGAATCACACAAAGAAAATGAAGTAAATAGGCTGAAATAGTCATCTGGGACTCATAATACTACATTTAGAAGCCTCTATTACTTGTATCTTATTCCTTAGAAGAGATCTCAAATGAAGATCTGAAACTGGTCTACTGGCCGAAAATGGGGAAAACGGACTTCTGATGAATCACACAAAGAAAATGGAGTAAATAGGCCTAAAATAGTCATCTGGGACTCATAATACTACAATGAGAAGCCTCTATGACTTGTATCTCATTCCCTAGAAGAGATCCAAAATGAAGATCTGAAATTGGTCTATTGGACGAAAATAGGGAAAATGGACTTCTGATGAATCAAACAAATAAAATGGAGTAAATAGGCTTGAAATAGTCATCTTTGACTCATAATACTACAATGCGAAGCCTCTATTACTTGTATCTCATTCCCTTGAAGAGATCCCAAATGAAGATCCGAAACTGGTCAACTAGCTGAAAATGGGGAAAACGGATTTCTCATGAATCATACAAAGAAAATGGAGTAAATAGGCTTGAAATAGTCATCTGGGACTCATAATACTACAATGAGAAGCCTCTATTACTTGTTTCTCATTCCCTAGAAGAGATCCCAAATGAAGATCCGAAACTGGTCTACCGGCCGAAAATAGGGAAAAAACGGATTTCTCATGAATCACACAAAGAAAATGAAGTAAATAGGCTGAAATAGTCATCTGGGACTCATAATACTACATTTAGAAGCCTCTATTACTTGTATCTTATTCCTTAGAAGAGATCTCAAATGAAGATCTGAAACTGGTCTACTGGTCGAAAATGGGGAAAACGGACTTCTGATGAATCACACAAAGAAAATGGAGTAAATAGGCCTAAAATAGTCATCTGGGACTCATAATACTACAATGAGAAGCCTCTATTACTTGTATCTCATTCCCTAGAAGAGATCCAAAATGAAGATCCGATATTGGTCTACTGGCCGCAAATAGGGAAAATGGACTTCTGATGAATCATACAAAGAAAATGGAGTAAATAGGTTTGAAATAGTCATCTGGGACTCATAACAGTATAATGAGAAGCCTTTATTACTTGTATCTCATTCCCTAGAAGAGATCCCAAATGAAGATCCAAAACTGGTCTACTGGCCGAGAATAGGAAAAACGGATTTCTGATGAATCACACAAAGAAAATGGAGTAAATAGGCTTGAAATAGTCATCTGGGACTTATAATACTACAATAAGAAGCCTCTATTACTTGTATCTCATTCCCTAGAAGAGATCCAAAATGAAGATCCGAAATTGGTCTACTGGCCGAAAATAGGGAAAACGGACTTCTGATGAGTCATACAAAGAAAATGGAGTAAATAGGCTTGAAATAGTCATCTGGGACTCATAATAGCATCATGATAAGTCTCTATTACTTGTATCTCATTCCCTGGAAGAGATCCCAAATGAAGATCCAAAACTGGTCTACTGGCCAAAAATAGGGGAAACGGATTTCTCATGAATCACACAAAGAATATATAGTAAATTGGCTTTAAATAGTCATCTGGGACTCATAATACTACAATGATAAGCCTCTATTAATTGTATCTCATTCCCTAGAAGAGATCCAAAATGAAGATCCGAAATTGGTCTATTAGCCGAAAATGGGGAAAACGGACTTCTGATGAATCATCCAAAGAAAATGGGGTAAATAGGCTTGAAATAGTCATCTTTGACTCATAATAGCATAATTAGAAGCCTATATTACTTGTATCTTATTCCTTAGAAGAGATCCCAAATGAAGATCTGAAACTGGTCTACTGGCCGAAAATAGGGAAAACGGACTTCTGATGGATCATACAAAGAAAATGGAGTAAATAGTCTTGAAGTAGTCATCTGGCACTCATAATAGCATAATAAGAAGCCTTTATTACTTGTATCTCATTCCCTAGATGAGATTCCAAATGAAGATCCGAAACTGGTCTACTGGCCGAAAATTGGGGAAACGGATTTCTCATGAATCGAACAAAGAAAATGGGGTAAATAGGATTGAAATAGTCAGCTGAGACTCATAATAGTACAATGAGAAGCCTCTATTACTTGTATCTCATTCTGAAGAAGAGATCCCAAATGAAGATCCGAAACTGGTCTACTGGCCGAAAATGGGGAAAACGGACTTCTGAAGAATCATACAAAGAATATGGAGTAAATAGGCTTGAAATAGTCATCTGGGACTCATAATACTACATTTAGAAGCCTCTACTACTTGTATCTCATTCCCTAGAAGAGATCTCAAATGAAGATCCGAAAATGGTCTACTTGCCGAAAATGGGGAAAACGGACTTCTCATGAATCACACAAAGAAAATGGAGTAAATAGGCTTGAAATAGTCATCTGGGACTCATATTACTAGAATGAGAAGCCTATATTACTTGTATCTGATTCCCTAGAAGAGATTCCAAATGAAGATCTGAAAATGGTCTACTGGCCGAAAATGGGGAAAACGGACTTCTGATAAATCACACAAAGAAAATGGAGTCAATAGGCTTGAAATAGTCATCTGGGACTCATAATAGTATAATGAGAAGCCTGTATTACTTGTATCTCATTCCCTAGAAGAGATCTCAAATGAAGATCCGAAACTGGTCAACTAGCCGAAAATGGGGAAAACGGATTTTTCATGAATCATGCAAAGAAAATGGAGTAAATAGGCTTGAAATAGTCATCTGGGACTCATAATACTACAATGAGAAGCCTCTATGACTTGTATCTCATTCCCTAGAAGAGATCCAAAATGAAGATCTGAAATTGGTCTATTGGACGAAAATAGGGAAAATGGACTTCTGATGAATCATACAAATAAAATGGAGTAAATAGGCTTTAAATAGTCATCTTTGACTCATAATACTACAATGCGAAGCCTCTATTACTTGTATCTCATTCCCTTGAAGAGATCCCAAATGAAGATCTGAAACTGGTCTACTAGCATCAAATGGGGAAAACAGACTTCTGATGAATCACCCAAAGAAAATGGAGTAAATAGGCTTGAAATAGTCATCTGGGACTCATAATACTACATTTTTAAGCCTCTATTACTTATATCTCATTCCCTAGAAGAGATCCCAAATGAAGACCCGAAACTGGTATACTAGCCGAAAATGGGGAAAACGGACTTCTGATGAATCACACAAAGAAAATAGAGTAAATACGCTTGAAATAGTCATCTGGGACTCATATTACTACAATGAGAAGCCTATATTACTTTTATCTGATTCCCTATAAGAGATCCCAAATGAAGATCTGAAACTGGTCTACTGGCCGAAAATGGGCAAAACGGACTTTTGATGAATCACACAAAGAAAATGGAGTAAATAGGCTTGAAATAGTCATCTGGGACTCATAATAGTACAATGAGAAGCCTGTATTACTTGTATCTCATTCCCTAGAAGAGATCTCAAATGAAGATCCGAAACTGGTCAACTAGCTGAAAATGGGGAAAACGGATTTCTCATGAATCATACAAAGAAAATGGAGTAAATAGGCTTGAAATAGTCATCTGGGACTCATAATACTACAATGAGAAGCCTCTATTACTTGTTTCTCATTCCCTAGAAGAGATCCCAAATGAAGATCCGAAACTGGTCTACCGGCCGAAAATAGGGAAAAAAACGGATTTCTCATGAATCACACAAAGAAAATGAAGTAAATAGGCTGAAATAGTCATCTGGGACTCATAATACTACATTTAGAAGCCTCTATTACTTGTATCTTATTCCTTAGAAGAGATCTCAAATGAAGATCTGAAACTGGTCTACTGGTCGAAAATGGGGAAAACGGACTTCTGATGAATCACACAAAGAAAATGGAGTAAATAGGCCTAAAATAGTCATCTGGGACTCATAATACTACAATGAGAAGCCTCTATAACTTGTATCTCATTCCCTAGAAGAGATCCAAAATGAAGATCCGATATTGGTCTACTGGCCGCAAATAGGGAAAATGGACTTCTGATGAATCATACAAAGAAAATGGAGTAAATAGGTTTGAAATAGTCATCTGGGACTCATAACAGTATAATGAGAAGCCTTTATTACTTGTATCTCATTCCCTAGAAGAGATCCCAAATGAAGATCCAAAACTGGTCTACTGGCCGAGAATAGGAAAAACGGATTTCTGATGAATCACACAAAGAAAATGGAGTAAATAGGCTTGAAATAGTCATCTGGGACTTATAATACTACAATAAGAAGCCTCTATTACTTGTATCTCATTCCCTAGAAGAGATCCAAAATGAAGATCCGAAATTGGTCTACTGGCCGAAAATAGGGAAAACGGACTTCTGATGAGTCATACAAAGAAAATGGAGTAAATAGGCTTGAAATAGTCATCTGGGACTCATAATAGCATCATGATAAGTCTCTATTACTTGTATCTCATTCCCTGGAAGAGATCCCAAATGAAGATCCAAAACTGGTCTACTGGCCAAAAATAGGGGAAACGGATTTCTCATGAATCACACAAAGAATATATAGTAAATTGGCTTTAAATAGTCATCTGGGACTCATAATACTACAATGATAAGCCTCTATTAATTGTATCTCATTCCCTAGAAGAGATCCAAAATGAAGATCCGAAATTGGTCTATTAGCCGAAAATGGGGAAAACGGACTTCTGATGAATCATCCAAAGAAAATGGGGTAAATAGGCTTGAAATAGTCATCTTTGACTCATAATAGCATAATTAGAAGCCTATATTACTTGTATCTTATTCCTTAGAAGAGATCCCAAATGAAGATCTGAAACTGGTCTACTGGCCGAAAATAGGGAAAACGGACTTCTGATGGATCATACAAAGAAAATGGAGTAAATAGTCTTGAAGTAGTCATCTGGCACTCATAATAGCATAATGAGAAGCCTTTATTACTTGTATCTCATTCCCTAGATGAGATTCCAAATGAAGATCCGAAACTGGTCTACTGGCCGAAAATTGGGGAAACGGATTTCTCATGAATCGAACAAAGAAAATGGGGTAAATAGGATTGAAATAGTCAGCTGAGACTCATAATAGTACAATGAGAAGCCTCTATTACTTGTATCTCATTCTGAAGAAGAGATCCCAAATGAAGATCCGAAACTGGTCTACTGGCCGAAAATGGGGAAAACGGACTTCTGAAGAATCATACAAAGAATATGGAGTAAATAGGCTTGAAATAGTCATCTGGGACTCATAATACTACATTTAGAAGCCTCTACTACTTGTATCTCATTCCCTAGAAGAGATCTCAAATGAAGATCCGAAAATGGTCTACTTGCCGAAAATGGGGAAAACGGACTTCTCATGAATCACACAAAGAAAATGGAGTAAATAGGCTTGAAATAGTCATCTGGGACTCATATTACTAGAATGAGAAGCCTATATTACTTGTATCTGATTCCCTAGAAGAGATTCCAAATGAAGATCTGAAAATGGTCTACTGGCCGAAAATGGGGAAAACGGACTTCTGATAAATCACACAAAGAAAATGGAGTCAATAGGCTTGAAATAGTCATCTGGGACTCATAATAGTATAATGAGAAGCCTGTATTACTTGTATCTCATTCCCTAGAAGAGATCTCAAATGAAGATCCGAAACTGGTCAACTAGCCGAAAATGGGGAAAACGGATTTTTCATGAATCATGCAAAGAAAATGGAGTAAATAGGCTTGAAATAGTCATCTGGGACTCATAATACTACAATGAGAAGCCTCTATGACTTGTATCTCATTCCCTAGAAGAGATCCAAAATGAAGATCTGAAATTGGTCTATTGGACGAAAATAGGGAAAATGGACTTCTGATGAATCATACAAATAAAATGGAGTAAATAGGCTTGAAATAGTCATCTTTGACTCATAATACTACAATGCGAAGCCTCTATTACTTGTATCTCATTCCCTTGAAGAGATCCCAAATGAAGATCTGAAACTGGTCTACTAGCATCAAATGGGGAAAACAGACTTCTGATGAATCACCCAAAGAAAATGGAGTAAATAGGCTTGAAATAGTCATCTGGGACTCATAATACTACATTTTTAAGCCTCTATTACTTATATCTCATTCCCTAGAAGAGATCCCAAATGAAGACCCGAAACTGGTATACTAGCCGAAAATGGGGAAAACGGACTTCTGATGAATCACACAAAGAAAATAGAGTAAATACGCTTGAAATAGTCATCTGGGACTCATATTACTACAATGAGAAGCCTATATTACTTTTATCTGATTCCCTATAAGAGATCCCAAATGAAGATCTGAAACTGGTCTACTGGCCGAAAATGGGCAAAACGGACTTTTGATGAATCACACAAAGAAAATGGAGTAAATAGGCTTGAAATAGTCATCTGGGACTCATAATAGTACAATGAGAAGCCTGTATTACTTGTATCTCATTCCCTAGAAGAGATCTCAAATGAAGATCCGAAACTGGTCAACTAGCTGAAAATGGGGAAAACGGATTTCTCATGAATCATACAAAGAAAATGGAGTAAATAGGCTTGAAATAGTCATCTGGGACTCATAATACTACAATGAGAAGCCTCTATTACTTGTTTCTCATTCCCTAGAAGAGATCCCAAATGAAGATCCGAAACTGGTCTACCGGCCGAAAATAGGGAAAAAAACGGATTTCTCATGAATCACACAAAGAAAATGAAGTAAATAGGCTGAAATAGTCATCTGGGACTCATAATACTACATTTAGAAGCCTCTATTACTTGTATCTTATTCCTTAGAAGAGATCTCAAATGAAGATCTGAAACTGGTCTACTGGCCGAAAATGGGGGGAAAACGGACTTCTGATGAATCACACAAAGAAAATGGAGTAAATAGGCCTAAAATAGTCATCTGGGACTCATAATACTACAATGAGAAGCCTCTATTACTTGTATCTCATTCCCTAGAAGAGATCCAAAATGAAGATCGGATATTGGTCTACTGGCCGCAAATAGGGAAAATGGACTTCTGATGAATCATACAAAGAAAATGGAGTAAATAGGTTTGAAATAGTCATCTGGGACTCATAACAGTATAATGAGAAGCCTTTATTACTTGTATCTCATTCCCTAGAAGAGATCCCAAATGAAGATCCAAAACTGGTCTACTGGTCGAGAATAGGAAAAACGGATTTCTGATGAATCACACAAAGAAAATGGAGTAAATAGGCCTGAAATAGTCATCTGGGACTCATAATACTACATTTAGAAGCATATATTACTTGTATCTCGTTCCCTACAAGAGATCCCATATGAAGATCTCAAACTGGTCTACTGGCCGAAAATGGGGAAAACGGACTTCTGATGAATCACACAAAGAAAATGGAGTAAACAGGCTTGAAATAGTCATCTGGGACTTATAATACTACAATGAGAAGCCTCTATTACTTGTATCTCATTCCCCAGAAGAGATCCAAAATGAAGATCCGAAATTGGTCTACTGGCCGAAAATAGGGAAAACGGACTTCTGATGAGTCATACAAAGAAAATGGAGTAAATAGGCTTGAAATAGTCATCTGGGACTCATAATAGCATCATGATAAGTCTCTATTACTTGTATCTCATTCCCTGGAAGAGATCCCAAATGAAGATCCGAAACTGGTCTACTGGCCAAAAATAGGGGAAACGGATTTCTCATGAATCACACAAAGAATATATAGTAAATTGGCTTTAAATAGTTATCTGGGACTCATAATACTACAATGATAAGCCTCTATTAATTGTATCTCATTCCCTAGAAGAGATCCAAAATGAAGATCCGAAATTGGTCTATTAGCCGAAAATGGGGGGAAAACGGACTTCTGATGAATCATCCAAAGAAAATGGGGTAAATAGGCTTGAAATAGTCATCTTTGACTCATAATAGCATAATTAGAAGCCTATATTACTTGTATCTTATTCCTTAGAAGAGATCCCAAATGAAGATCTGAAACTGGTCTACTGGCCGAAAATAGGGAAAACGGACTTCTGATGGATCATACAAAGAAAATGGAGTAAATAGTCTTGAAGTAGTCATCTGGCACTCATAATAGCATAATGAGAAGCCTTTATTACTTGTATCTCATTCCCTAGATGAGATTCCAAATGAAGATCCGAAACTGGTCTACTGGCCGAAAATTGGGGAAACGGATTTCTCATGAATCGAACAAAGAAAATGGGGTAAATAGGATTGAAATAGTCAGCTGAGACTCATAATAGTACAATGAGAAGCCTCTATTACTTGTATCTCATTCTGAAGAAGAGATCCCAAATGAAGATCCGAAACTGGTCTACTGGCCGAAAATGGGGAAAACGGACTTCTGAAGAATCATACAAAGAATATGGAGTAAATAGGCTTGAAATAGTCATCTGGGACTCATAATACTACATTTAGAAGCCTCTACTACTTGTATCTCATTCCCTAGAAGAGATCTCAAATGAAGATCCGAAAATGGTCTACTTGCCGAAAATGGGGAAAACGGACTTCTCATGAATCACACAAAGAAAATGGAGTAAATAGGCTTGAAATAGTCATCTGGGACTCATATTACTAGAATGAGAAGCCTATATTACTTGTATCTGATTCCCTAGAAGAGATTCCAAATGAAGATCTGAAAATGGTCTATTGGCCGAAAATGGGGAAAACGGACTTCTGATAAATCACACAAAGAAAATGGAGTCAATAGGCTTGAAATAGTCATCTGGGACTCATAATAGTATAATGAGAAGCCTGTATTACTTGTATCTCATTCCCTAGAAGAGATCTCAAATGAAGATCCGAAACTGGTCAACTAGCCGAAAATGGGGAAAACGGATTTTTCATGAATCATACAAAGAAAATGGAGTAAATAGGCTTGAAATAGTCATCTGGGACTCATAATACTACAATGAGAAGCCTCTATGACTTGTATCTCATTCCCTAGAAGAGATCCAAAATGAAGATCTGAAATTGGTCTATTGGACGAAAATAGGGAAAATGGACTTCTGATGAATCGAACAAATAAAATGGAGTAAATAGGCTTGAAATAGTCATCTTTGACTCATAATACTACAATGCGAAGCCTCTATTACTTGTATCTCATTCCCTTGAAGAGATCCCAAATGAAGATCTGAAACTGGTCTACTAGCATCAAATGGGGAAAACAGACTTCTGATGAATCACCCAAAGAAAATGGAGTAAATAGGCTTGACATAGTCATCTGGGACTCATTAATACAATGAGAAGCCTATATTGCTTGTATCTTATTCCCTAGAAGAGATCCCAAATGAAGATCCGAAACTGGTCTAGTGGCCGAAAATAGGGAAAACGGATTTCTCATGAATCACACAAAGAAAATGAAGTAAATAGGCTTGAAATAGTCATCTGGGACTCATAATACTACATTTTTAAGCCTCTATTACTTATATCTCATTCCCTAGAAGAGATCCCAAATGAAGACCCGAAACTGGTATACTAGCCGAAAATGGGGAAAACGGACTTCTGATGAATCACACAAAGAAAATAGAGTAAATACGCTTGAACTAGTCATCTGGGACTCATATTACTACAATGAGAAGCCTATATTACTTTTATCTGATTCCCTATAAGAGATCCCAAATGAAGATCTGAAACTGGTCTACTGGCCGAAAATGGGCAAAACGGACTTTTGATGAATCACACAAAGAAAATGGAGTAAATAGGCTTGAAATAGTCATCTGGGACTCATAATAGTACAATGAGAAGCCTGTATTACTTGTATCTCATTCCCTAGAAGAGATCTCAAATGAAGATCCGAAACTGGTCAACTAGCTGAAAATGGGAAAACGGATTTCTCATGAATCATACAAAGAAAATGGAGTAAATAGGCTTGAAATAGTCATCTGGGACTCATAATACTACAATGAGAAGCCTCTATTACTTGTTTCTCATTCCCTAGAAGAGATCCCAAATGAAGATCCGAAACTGGTCTACCGGCCGAAAATAGGGAAAAAACGGATTTCTCATGAATCACACAAAGAAAATGAAGTAAATAGGCTGAAATAGTCATCTGGGACTCATAATACTACATTTAGAAGCCTCTATTACTTGTATCTTATTCCTTAGAAGAGATCTCAAATGAAGATCTGAAACTGGTCTACTGGCCGAAAATGGGGAAAACGGACTTCTGATGAATCACACAAAGAAAATGGAGTAAATAGGCCTAAAATAGTCATCTGGGACTCATAATACTACAATGAGAAGCCTCTATTACTTGTATCTCATTCCCTAGAAGAGATCCAAAATGAAGATCGGATATTGGTCTACTGGCCGCAAATAGGGAAAATGGACTTCTGATGAATCATACAAAGAAAATGGAGTAAATAGGTTTGAAATAGTCATCTGGGACTCATAACAGTATAATGAGAAGCCTTTATTACTTGTATCTCATTCCCTAGAAGAGATCCCAAATGAAGATCCAAAACTGGTCTACTGGTCGAGAATAGGAAAAACGGATTTCTGATGAATCACACAAAGAAAATGGAGTAAATAGGCCTGAAATAGTCATCTGGGACTCATAATACTACATTTAGAAGCATATATTACTTGTATCTCGTTCCCTACAAGAGATCCCATATGAAGATCTCAAACTGGTCTACTGGCCGAAAATGGGGAAAACGGACTTCTGATGAATCACACAAAGAAAATGGAGTAAACAGGCTTGAAATAGTCATCTGGGACTTATAATACTACAATGAGAAGCCTCTATTACTTGTATCTCATTCCTTAGAAGAGATCTCAAATGAAGATCTGAAACTGGTCTACTGGCCGAAAATGGGGAAAACGGACTTCTGATGAATCACACAAAGAAAATGGAGTAAATAGGCTTGAAATAGTCATCTGGGACTCATAATAGCATCATGATAAGTCTCTATTACTTGTATCTCATTCCCTGGAAGAGATCCCAAATGAAGATCCAAAACTGGTCTACTGGCCAAAAATAGGGGAAACGGATTTCTCATGAATCACACAAAGAATATATAGTAAATTGGCTTTAAATAGTCATCTGGGACTCATAATACTACAATGATAAGCCTCTATTAATTGTATCTCATTCCCTAGAAGAGATCCAAAATGAAGATCCGAAATTGGTCTATTAGCCGAAAATGGGGAAAACGGACTTCTGATGAATCATCCAAAGAAAATGGGGTAAATAGGCTTGAAATAGTCATCTTTGACTCATAATAGCATAATTAGAAGCCTATATTACTTGTATCTTATTCCTTAGAAGAGATCCCAAATGAAGATCTGAAACTGGTCTACTGGCCGAAAATAGGGAAAACGGACTTCTGATGGATCATACAAAGAAAATGGAGTAAATAGTCTTGAAGTAGTCATCTGGCACTCATAATAACATAATGAGAAGCCTTTATTACTTGTATCTCATTCCCTAGATGAGATTCCAAATGAAGATCCGAAACTGGTCTAGTGGCCGAAAATTGGGGAAACGGATTTCTCATGAATCGAACAAAGAAAATGGGGTAAATAGGATTGAAATAGTCAGCTGAGACTCATAATAGTACAATGAGAAGCCTCTATTACTTGTATCTCATTCTGAAGAAGAGATCCCAAATGAAGATCCGAAACTGGTCTACTGGCCGAAAATGGGGAAAACGGACTTCTGAAGAATCATACAAAGAATATGGAGTAAATAGGCTTGAAATAGTCATCTGGGACTCATAATACTACATTTAGAAGCCTCTACTACTTGTATCTCATTCCCTAGAAGAGATCTCAAATGAAGATCCGAAAATGGCCTACTTGCCGAAAATGGGGAAAACGGACTTCTCATGAATCACACAAAGAAAATGGAGTAAATAGGCTTGAAATAGTCATCTGGGACTCATAATAGTATAATGAGAAGCCTGTATTACTTGTATCTCATTCCCTAGAAGAGATCTCAAATGAAGATCCGAAACTGGTCAACTAGCCGAAAATGGGGAAAACGGATTTTTCATGAATCATACAAAGAAAATGGAGTAAATAGGCTTGAAATAGTCATCTGGGACTCATAATACTACAATGAGAAGCCTCTATGACTTGTATCTCATTCCCTAGAAGAGATCCAAAATGAAGATCCGAAATTGGTCTATTGGACGAAAATAGGGAAAATGGACTTCTGATGAATCATACAAATAAAATGGAGTAAATAGGCTTGAAATAGTCATCTTTGACTCATAATACTACAATGCGAAGCCTCTATTACTTGTATCTCATTCCCTTGAAGAGATCCCAAATGAAGATCTGAAACTGGTCTACTAGCATCAAATGGGGAAAACAGACTTCTGATGAATCTCCCAAAGAAAATGGAGTAAATAGGCTTGACATAGTCATCTGGGACTCATTAATACAATGAGAAGCCTATATTGCTTGTATCTTATTCCCTAGAAGAGATCCCAAATGAAGATCCGAAACTGGTCTAGTGGCCGAAAATAGGGAAAACGGATTTCTCATGAATCACACAAAGAAAATGAAGTAAATAGGCTTGAAATAGTCATCTGGGACTCATAATACTACATTTATAAGCCTCTATTACTTATATCTCATTCCCTAGAAGAGATCCCAAATGAAGACCCGAAACTGGTATACTAGCCGAAAATGGGGAAAACGGACTTCTGATGAATCACACAAAGAAAATAGAGTAAATAGGCTTGAACTAGTCATCTGGGACTCATATTACTACAATGAGAAGCCTATATTACTTTTATCTGATTCCCTAGAAGAGATCCCAAATGAAGATCTGAAACTGGTCTACTGGCCGAAAATGGGCAAAACGGACTTTTGATGAATCACACAAAGAAAATGGAGTAAATAGGCTTGAAATAGTCATCTGGGACTCATAATAGTACAATGAGAAGCCTGTATTACTTGTATCTCATTCCCTAGAAGAGATCTCAAATGAAGATCCGAAACTGGTCAACTAGCTGAAAATGGGGAAAACGGATTTCTCATGAATCATACAAAGAAAATGGAGTAAATAGGCTTGAAATAGTCATCTGGGACTCATAATACTACAATGAGAAGCCTCTATTACTTGTTTCTCATTCCCTAGAAGAGATCCCAAATGAAGATCCGAAACTGGTCTACCGGCCGAAAATAGGGAAAAAACGGATTTCTCATGAATCACACAAAGAAAATGAAGTAAATAGGCTGAAATAGTCATCTGGGACTCATAATACTACATTTAGAAGCCTCTATTACTTGTATCTTATTCCTTAGAAGAGATCTCAAATGAAGATCTGAAACTGGTCTACTGGCCGAAAATGGGGAAAACGGACTTCTGATGAATCACACAAAGAAAATGGAGTAAATAGGCCTAAAATAGTCATCTGGGACTCATAATACTACAATGAGAAGCCTCTATGACTTGTATCTCATTCCCTAGAAGAGATCCAAAATGAAGATCTGAAATTGGTCTATTGGACGAAAATAGGGAAAATGGACTTCTGATGAATCAAACAAATAAAATGGAGTAAATAGGCTTGAAATAGTCATCTTTGACTCATAATAATACAATGCGAAGCCTCTATTACTTGTATCTCATTCCCTTGAAGAGATCCCAAATGAAGATCCGAAACTGGTCAACTAGCTGAAAATGGGGAAAACGGATTTCTCATGAATCATACAAAGAAAATGGAGTAAATAGGCTTGAAATAGTCATCTGGGACTCATAATACTACAATGAGAAGCCTCTATTACTTGTTTCTCATTCCCTAGAAGAGATCCCAAATGAAGATCCGAAACTGGTCTACCGGCCGAAAATA
The DNA here is from genome assembly GCA_911865555.2 of Thlaspi arvense. Taxonomy (NCBI): domain Eukaryota; kingdom Viridiplantae; phylum Streptophyta; class Magnoliopsida; order Brassicales; family Brassicaceae; genus Thlaspi; species Thlaspi arvense. Next base: position 24,355,415 of record OU466860.2, read on the forward strand.
GGGAAAAAACGGATTTCTCATGAATCACACAAAGAAAATGAAGTAAATAGGCTGAAATAGTCATCTGGGACTCATAATACTACATTTAGAAGCCTCTATTACTTGTATCTTATTCCTTAGAAGAGATCTCAAATGAAGATCTGAAACTGGTCTACTGGCCGAAAATGGGGAAAACGGACTTCTGATGAATCACACAAAGAAAATGGAGTAAATAGGCCTAAAATAGTCATCTGGGACTCATAATACTACAATGAGAAGCCTCTATTACTTGTATCTCATTCCCTAGAAGAGATCCAAAATGAAGATCCGATATTGGTCTACTGGCCGCAAATAGGGAAAATGGACTTCTGATGAATCATACAAAGAAAATGGAGTAAATAGGTTTGAAATAGTCATCTGGGACTCATAACAGTATAATGAGAAGCCTTTATTACTTGTATCTCATTCCCTAGAAGAGATCCCAAATGAAGATCCAAAACTGGTCTACTGGCCGAGAATAGGAAAAACGGATTTCTGATGAATCACACAAAGAAAATGGAGTAAATAGGCCTGAATAGTCATCTGGGACTCATAATACTACATTTAGAAGCATATATTACTTGTATCTCGTTCCCTACAAGAGATCCCATATGAAGATCTCAAACTGGTCTACTGGCCGAAAAATGGGGAAAACGGACTTCTGATGAATCACACAAAGAAAATGGAGTAAACAGGCTTGAAATAGTCATCTGGGACTTATAATACTACAATGAGAAGCCTCTATTACTTGTATCTCATTCCCCAGAAGAGATCCAAAATGAAGATCCGAAATTGGTCTACTGGCCGAAAATAGGGAAAACGGACTTCTGATGAGTCATTCAAAGAAAATGGAGTAAATAGGCTTGAAATAGTCATCTGGGACTCATAATAGCATCATGATAAGTCTCTATTACTTGTATCTCATTCCCTGGAAGAGATCCCAAATGAAGATCCAAAACTGGTCTACTGGCCAAAAATAGGGGAAACGGATTTCTCATGAATCACACAAAGAATATATAGTAAATTGGCTTTAAATAGTCATCTGGGACTCATAATACTACAATGATAAGCCTCTATTAATTGTATCTCATTCCCTAGAAGAGATCCAAAATGAAGATCCGAAATTGGTCTATTAGCCGAAAATGGGGAAAACGGACTTCTGATGAATCATCCAAAGAAAATGGGGTAAATAGGCTTGAAATAGTCATCTTTGACTCATAATAGCATAATTAGAAGCCTATATTACTTGTATCTTATTCCTTAGAAGAGATCCCAAATGAAGATCTGAAACTGGTCTACTGGCCGAAAATAGGGAAAACGGACTTTTGATGGATCATACAAAGAAAATGGAGTAAATAGTCTTGAAGTAGTCATCTGGCACTCATAATAGCATAATGAGAAGCCTTTATTACTTGTATCTCATTCCCTAGATGAGATTCCAAATGAAGATCCGAAACTGGTCTACTGGCCGAAAATTGGGGAAACGGATTTCTCATGAATCGAACAAAGAAAATGGGGTAAATAGGATTGAAATAGTCAGCTGAGACTCATAATAGTACAATGAGAACCCTCTATTACTTGTATCTCATTCTGAAGAAGAGATCCCAAATGAAGATCCGAAACTGGTCTAATGGCCGAAAATGGGGAAAACGGACTTCTGAAGAATCATACAAAGAATATGGAGTTAATAGGCTTGAAATAGTCATCTGGGACTCATAATACTACATTTAGTAGCCTCTACTACTTGTATCTCATTCCCTAGAAGAGATCTCAAATGAAGATCCGAAAATGGTCTACTTGCCGAAAATAGGGAAAACGGACTTCTCATGAATCACACAAAGAAAATGGAGTAAATAGGCTTGAAATAGTCATCTGGGACTCATATTACTAGAATGAGAAGCCTATATTACTTGTATCTGATTCCCTAGAAGAGATTCCAAATGAAGATCTGAAACTGGTCTACTGGCCGAAAATGGGGAAATCGGACTTCTGATAAATCACACAAAGAAAATGGAGTAAATAGGCTTGAAATAGTCATCTGGGACTCATAATAGTATAATGAGAAGCCTGTATTACTTGTATCTCATTCCCTAGAAGAGATCTCAAATGAAGATCCGAAACTGGTCAACTAGCCGAAAATGGGGAAAACAGATTTTTCATGAATCATACAAAGAAAATGGAGTAAATAGGCTTGAAATAGTCATCTGGGACTCATAATACTAAAATGAGAAGCCTCTATGACTTGTATCTCATTCCCTAGAAGAGATCCAAAATGAAGATCCGAAATTGGTCTATTGGACGAAAATAGGGAAAATTGACTTCTGATGAATCATACAAATAAAATGGAGTAAATAGGCTTGAAATAGTCATCTTTGACTCATAATAATACAATGCGAAGCCTCTATTACTTGTATCTCATTCCCTTGAAGAGATCCCAAATGAAGATCTGAAACTGGTCTACTAGCATCAAATGGGGAAAAGAGACTTCTGATGAATCACCCAAAGAAAATGGAGTAAATAGGCTTGAAATAGTCATCTGGGACTCATTAATACAATGAGAAGCCTATATTGCTTGTATCTTATTCCCTAGAAGAGATCCCAAATGAAGATCCGAAACTGGTCTAGTGGCCGAAATAGTCATCTGGGACTCATAATACTACATTTATAAGCCTCTATTACTTATATCTCATTCCCTAGAAGAGATCCCAAATGAAGATCCGAAACTGGTATACTAGCCGAAAATGGGGAAAACGGACTTCTGATGAATCACACAAAGAAAATAGAGTAAATAGGCTTGAACTAGTCATCTGGGACTCATATTACTACAATGAGAAGCCTATATTACTTTTATCTGATTCCCTAGAAGAGATCCCAAATGAAGATCTGAAACTGGTCTACTGGCCGAAAATGGGCAAAACGGACTTTTGATGAATCACACAAAGAAAATGGAGTAAATAGGCTTGAAATAGTCATCTGGGACTCATAATAGTATAATGAGAAGCCTGTATTACTTGTATCTCATTCCCTAGAAGAGATCTCAAATGAAGATCCGAAACTGGTCAACTAGCTGAAAATGGGGAAAACGGATTTCTCATGAATCATACAAAGAAAATGGAGTAAATAGGCTTGAAATAGTCATCTGGGACTCATAATACTACAATGAGAAGCCTCTATTACTTGTTTCTCATTCCCTAGAAGAGATCCCAAATGAAGATCCGAAACTGGTCTACTGGCCGAAAATAGGGAAAAAACGGATTTCTCATGAATCACACAAAGAAAATGAAGTAAATAGGCTGAAATAGTCATCTGGGACTCATAATACTACATTTAGAAGCCTCTATTACTTGTATCTTATTCCTTAGAAGAGATCTCAAATGAAGATCTGAAACTGGTCTACTGGCCGAAAATGGGGAAAACGGACTTCTGATGAATCACACAAAGAAAATGGAGTAAATAGTCCTAAAATAGTCATCTGGGACTCATAATACTACAATGAGAAGCCTCTATTACTTGTATCTCATTCCCTAGAAGAGATCCAAAATGAAGATCCGATATTGGTCTACTGGCCGCAAATAGGGAAAATGGACTTCTGATGAATCATACAAAGAAAATGGAGTAAATAGGTTTGAAATAGTCATCTGGGACTCATAACAGTATAACGAGAAGCCTTTATTACTTGTATCTCATTCCCTAGAAGAGATCCCAAATGAAGATCTGAAACTGGTCTACTGGCCGAAAATAGGGAAAACGGATTTCTCATGAATCACACAAAGAAAATGAAGTAAATAGGCTTGAAATAATCATCTGGGACTCATAATACTACATTTATATGCCTCTGTTACTTGCATCTCATTCCCTAGAAGAGATCCCAAATGAAGATCTGAAACTGGTCAACTAGCCGAAAATTTGGAAAACGGACTACTGATGAATCACACAAAGAAAATGGAGTAAATAGTCTTGAAGTAGTCATCTGGCACTCAAAATAGCATAATGAGAAGCCTTTATTACTTGTATCTCATTCCCTAGATGAGATTCCAAATGAAGATCCGAAACTGGTCTACTGGCCGAAAATTGGGGAAACGGATTTCTCATGAATCGAACAAAGAAAATGGGGTAAATAGGATTGAAATAGTCAGCTGAGACTCATAATAGTACAATGAGAAGCCTCTATTACTTGTATCTCATTCTGAAGAAGAGATCCCAAATGAAGATCCGAAACTGGTCTAATGGCCGAAAATGGGGAAAACGGACTTCTGAAGAATCATACAAAGAATATGGAGTTAATAGGCTTGAAATAGTCATATGGGACTCATAATACTACATTTAGAAGCCTCTACTTCTTGTATCTCATTCCCTAGAAGAGATCTCAAATGAAGATCCGAAAATGGTCTACTTGCCGAAAATAGGGAAAACGGACTTCTCATGAATCACACAAAGAAAATGGAGTAAATAGGCTTGAAATAGTCATCTGGGACTCATAATAGTATAATGAGATGCCTGTATTACTTGTATCTCATTCCCTAGAAGAGATCCCAAATGAAGATCCGAAACTGGTATACTAGCCGAAAATGGGGAAAACGGACTTCTGATGAATCACACAAAGAAAATAGAGTAAATAGGCTTGAACTAGTCATCTGGGACTCATATTACTACAATGAGAAGCCTATATTACTTTTATCTGATTCCCTAGAAGAGATCCCAAATGAAGATCTGAAACTGGTCTACTGGCCGAAAATGGGCAAAACGGACTTTTGATGAATCACACAAAGAAAATGGAGTAAATAGGCTTGAAATAGTCATCTGGGACTCATAATAGTATAATGAGAAGCCTGTATTACTTGTATCTCATTCCCTAGAAGAGATCTCAAATGAAGATCCGAAACTGGTCAACTAGCTGAAAATGGGGAAAACGGATTTCTCATGAATCATACAAAGAAAATGGAGTAAATAGGCTTGAAATAGTCATCTGGGACTCATAATACTACAATGAGAAGCCTCTATTACTTGTTTCTCATTCCCTAGAAGAGATCCCAAATGAAGATCCGAAACTGGTCTACTGGCCGAAAATAGGGAAAAAACGGATTTCTCATGAATCACACAAAGAAAATAAAGTAAATAGGCTGAAATAGTCATCTGGGACTCATAATACTACATTTAGAAGCCTCTATTACTTGTATCTTATTCCTTAGAAGAGATCTCAAATGAAGATCTGAAACTGGTCTACTGGCCGAAAATGGGGAAAACGGACTTCTGATGAATCACACAAAGAAAATGGAGTAAATAGGCCTAAAATAGTCATCTGGGACTCATAATACTACAATGAGAATCCTCTATTACTTGTATCTCATTCCCTAGAAGAGATCCAAAATGAAGATTCGATATTGGTCTACTGGCTGCAAATAGGGAAAATGGACTTCTGATGAATCATACAAAGAAAATGGAGTAAATAGGTTTGAAATAGTCATCTGGGACTCATAATAGTATAATGAGAAGCCTTTATTACTTGTATCTCATTCCCTAGAAGAGATCCCAAATGAAGATCCAAAACTGGTCTACTGGCCGAAAATAGGAAAAACGGATTTCTGATGAATCACACAAAGAAAATGGAGTAAATAGGCCTGAAATAGTCATCTGGTGTTAATCAAGAAGGTATTTACTAGTAACTAATTAATAGTTACATAGTAAAATACAGTTACTTGAGTAATAAGGAAGTTAGTTTGTATTAGAAAGAAGAGGGAAAAAGAGGATAAAAGGCTAAAGGGATAAGGTGGCAGTACACTTTGTCTTATAGCGCTGTACCTTCACCCTTATCCTCTTGTTACCGTTATGAGCTGTAAAGGGGTGAGTCATACACGGTTTGTATAAGGCTGAATGAGGACGCAATAGTGGCTTTGTGTGTAACCCTTTCAGACCTAGAGTGTGTTCTATATAAACTGTGTATCCCCCTTCATTGTAGATAACTTTTCTTCATCTAATACATTTTCACATTTTCCTATCATGAGAGTCGAATCCTTATCCTACAATCTTCTATAATTTACATGGTATCAGAGCGGTTTTGTGATTCTTGAGTCTTAAATCTTGGTTTTCTTGTTCGATTCTTGTGTTTGAGAGAAGTTCTTGTGAGTTAATCCGTGGCAAAAGCTATTCTGGGTTGAAACTGGGTCTTATGAGTTAAGCTGAAGCATCAAACCGAGCTAAGAAGGTGAAGCAAGTCAGATCTGGAAAAGTAAAGGTTTGAGCTTTATCTCTCTCTCTGGTTGAAAGGTCTAGTCTAGAGGAATCAGTTTAAGGCAAAGGTTGTGGATAGATTAGTGTTGCGGTTTGGCTTGTGGTTTGAGTAAGGAAGGTTCGAAAAGTTGGAGGAAAAGTGTTCAATAAGCGAAATACTTAAGCTTTGGTGATGGCTGCTCTTCAACAAGCTCCTATGCCTGTTACGGTGTATGATGGCAAGATGAATGACACCTTCAAAGACTTGAGATTTTGCGGTAACTCTAAATGGGAACAACTTTCTGTTGTGGAAGCGAACAACTCTGAATGTGTTAGGAGGAAGGAAGCTCACAAAACACATTGAGTTCACCTATGAAGAGCTAAAGGCAATTGATAGAGGTCTGGATGAAGATACTTGGAAGCAGTATGATCTGAATGTGCTGACAGACACTCAAGGAGAGAAGAGAGCAAGATCGTGTGTTTGGGTTGCTTCTGTCTCTGAATCAAGGCTATACTGATGTAATCCAGCACATCTTGAGAGAAGACAAGATTCCTACCCTAGAGCAAGTTTGTGCTAAGATACAAAAGGAGTATGGCAATCAGGAGCTGTTAGGCAACAAGAATGCAAGTCTACCTACGGCAAACAAGGTGGGAGTGGCAAAACATGGAGACAAGAAGACATGGGTTTGTGAGCATTGTGAGAAAAAAGGGTCATCTCAAAGACAAATGCTGGATCCTACACCCTCATTTAAAGCCAGATAAGTTCAAGAAGGACAAGATGAAGGCGAATGTGGCAGAAGCAAGTGAAGGCTCCGAAAATGCTGAAAGAGCTATGGTGCAGTTCGGTCATCATGAGAAGGCTTTACAAGCTATACAAGACAAGAGCTCAGCTTCCACCTCTCAGGAGACCATTGTGATGAACAAAGCTGATCTAGAGAGCCTCCTTCAATCCATTGCATCTAAGTTACATCCAGGCGGTATATCTCTCTTATCTTCTAACTCTAGTGATTTAAACTCATTAGTATTAGACTCAGGAGCTTCTCACCATATGATTAGTAATCCTAAGTTGTTAGAGAACATTAAACCGGCTTTAGGGAATGTTAAGGTTGCAAATGGTCATAATGTGCCAATAGAAGGTATAGGTTATATTAATGTGTTTAACAAGAAGCTAAGTGCCTTTTATATGCCTAAGTTCACCTCTAATCTCCTTTCTGTAAAGAAAACTACTAAGGACTTAAACTGTTTAGCTATTTTTAGTCCTAATGATGTTAAGTTGCAGGATATTGAGAGTGGAAAAGTGTTTGGGCAAGGCAGCACCAAGGATGACTTATATGTGTTCCAAGACATCTCTTTAAATTCTGTTTCTAAGAATAATGTTTCTTCTATCTTTGCAAACTCTGTTAAGACATCTGTTGTTTTATGGCATGAAAGACTTGGTCACCCTCATTCTAGAGCCTTAAGTTTACTAATGCCTGGTTTTTCTTATGATTGTGCAAACTGTGAAGCATGCATATTAGGCAAAACATTGCAAAGCTGTTTTTCCTAAGTCTAGTGCGATTTATGAAAAATGTTTTGATCTTGTGCATTCTGATGTGTGGTCTTCACCTTGTGCATCTAGAGATAACCATAAGTATTTTGTCACATTTATAGATGAGAAATCTAAGTATACTTGGGTAACCTTGATGCCTTCTAAGGATAGAGTTTATGATGCATTTATAAACTTTCAAAACTATGTGACTAACTACTTTGATGCAAAGATTAAGATTTTAAGAACAGATAATGGAGGTGAATATACAAGCAACAAGCTCAAAGAACACTTAGAGAAATGTGGAATTCTTCATCAAACCAGCTGCCCATATAACCCCCAACAAAATGGTGTTGCTGAGAGAAAGAATAGGCACCTAATGGAGGTGGCAAGGGCTATGCTATTTCAAAAACACATGCCTAAGAGGTTTTGGGGCGATGCAGTAATGACAGCTTGCTATCTCATCAACCGAACACCAACTCGTATCCTTGATGATAAATCTCCTTTCCAAATCCTAAATAACTCAAATCCTAGTATTGACCATTTGAGGGTGTTTGGTAGTCTGTGTTTTGTGTTTGTTCCAGGTGACTTAAGGAACAAGCTGGAGCCTAAGAGTAACAAGTGCGTATTCATTGGATACTCAACAACTCAGAAGGGCTACAAGTGCTTCGATCCAGTCACCAACCGGTACTATGTGTCAAGGGATGTCAAGTTTTTGGAAGACAAAGCCTACTTTGGGGAAAAGAGTTGGGAGAGTGTGAAGGACCTACCTAACTCAACCGCTGATAGAGCTTCAAGCCTCCGACGAATTCTGGAGCACTTAGGGAATGCAAGCTCCCCTCAGGCAGAAAAGGAAGCTCCATCATTTCCAAATGAGGATGTGCATGAAGTTAGAGAGGATGAGAACAATGCATCTCAGGATCTTTTGGATGATCACCAAGAAAGTGATAGAGGAGAGAAGTCTAGTGAAGAAGTGGCAGAGACGGGTCAGTCTAGTGAAGAAGTGGCAGAGGAGACGGGTCAGTCTAGTGAAGGAGAGGTCATTGAATCGGGTCAGTCTAGTGAAGGAGAGTTCATTGAATCTTCAAGCGATGACGATACCTATCAAGCTCCACAAGTTACACCAGATCCAGTCTACACTCGGGAGAATCAAAGAAAGAGTACAAGAGAGAAGAAATCCCCCTCAAAGTGGAAGAATACGAGAGTTTACTACAACTGCCAAGCTGTAGCTCATCCAATTCAAGCTACTTGTTCGATTGACCTTCTTCCGGAGGAGCATAAAGCTTTTATCAGCAAGCTGGATGTAGAACTCATCCCACAAAGCTATGAGGAAGCCAAGGAAAGTAAGGAATGGACTAATGCTGTTGATGATGAGGTTCAAGCTATGGTGAGGAATCAAACTTGGGTTGAAGAAGAACTACCAAAAGGAAAGAAGTGTGTTAGCTCAAAGCGGGTATTCACCATTAAGTACAAGAGTGATGGTGAAATCGAGAGATATAAGGCAAGGCTGGTTGCAAGAGGGTTTACCCAAACTTATGGGGATGACTATAGGGAAACATTTGCTCCAGTAGCTAAGCAACATACAGTGAAAGTGGTTCTCTCTTTAGCAGTTAATTTGGATTGGGAGTTGTGGCAAATGGATGTCAAGAATGCTTTCCTTCAGGGGGAGTTAGAAGAAGAAGTCTACATGTCACCTCCTCCGGGTTTAGAAGACATAGTGGCTCCGGGAAAGGTCTTAAGGCTTCGGAAAGCAATCTATGGGCTTAAACAATCTCCAAGAGCTTGGTATCACAAGTTAAGCTCTACACTACTGGCTAATGGCTTCAAGAGGTCACACTCTGATCACACTCTATTTACTAAGCAAGATATTCATGGCATAGTAGTAGTGTTGGTCTATGTGGATGATTTGATTATTTCAGGGAGTAACAAAGAGGGTATTCAAGCCATTAAGTCCTCTTTGCACTCAGCCTTTGATATTAAAGATTTGGGTGTTTTGAAGTATTTCTTAGGGATTGAAGTGTGTAGATCCAAGGAGGGACTATTTCTCTCACAAAGGAAATATGCACTTGATCTTCTAAAGCTTACAGGAAAACTTGGAGCTAAACCGGTGGACACACCACTAGAGCAAGGATACAAGGTCAATCGAAAGGGGGAGAAGGATGATACTCCATATCATTGCCCGGAACAGTACCGAAGACTCGTGGGTAAGCTCATATACTTAACATATACTCGGCCTGATCTTTCTTTTGCTGTGAATCAGGTGGCTCAACACATGCAAGTACCTACGGTATACCATTGGAGCCTGGTGGAAAGGATTCTGAGATATATCAAAGGGAGTCCTGGCAAAGGCATTTGGATGGGAAGAAATTCAAGCACGGAAATAGTGGGATACTGTGATGCAGATTACAATGGAGATCGCAACACAAGGCAGTCTACAACCGGCTTTTGCACCTTCATTGGTGGAAATCTTGTGACTTGGAAGACAAAGAAGCAGAAGGTGGTGTCTTGTTCCAGTGCTGAAGCAGAGTATAGGGCGATGAAGAAGCTCACAAACGAGCTAACTTGGCTAAAGGCTCTACTTAAGGACTTCGGGATAGAGCAGAAGACGCCAATCACCTTCCATTGCGACAACCAAGCTGCCATCCATATAGCCACTAATCCAGTGTTTCACGAGAGGACCAAGCACATAGAGACGGATTGCCACAAGACAAGAGAGAAGATCGAAGATGGTACAATTCTCCCTTGTTTTACTAAGAGTTCGGACCAATTGGCCGACATTTTTACCAAGGCAGCAAGTAACCAAGTTTGCCAATTTATCCATGGTAAGCTTGGTCTTGTAGACCTAACACATCCTTGAGAGAGACTCTCCAACTTGTAGGGATAATACTCTTTTTCCCTAAGCTTGGTTTTGTCCCACGTGGTTTTCCAAGCTTAGGTTTTTAATGAGGTTATCCTTGCAAGTGCCAAGTTTATACACAATCAGTATTGTAGTATAAACTTGAGGGGGAGTGTTAATCAAGAAGGTATTTACTAGTAACTAATTAATAGTTACATAGTAAAATACAGTTACTTGAGTAATAAGGAAGTTAGTTTGTATTAGAAAGAAGAGGGAAAAAGAGGATAAAAGGCTAAAGGGATAAGGTGGCAGTACACTTTGTCTTATAGCGCTGTACCTTCACCCTTATCCTCTTGTTACCGTTATGAGCTGTAAAGGGGTGAGTCATACACGGTTTGTATAAGGCTGAATGAGGACGCAATAGTGGCTTTGTGTGTAACCCTTTCAGACCTAGAGTGTGTTCTATATAAACTGTGTATCCCCCTTCATTGTAGATAACTTTTCTTCATCTAATACATTTTCACATTTTCCTATCATGAGAGTCGAATCCTTATCCTACAATCTTCTATAATTTACATCTGGGACTCATAATACTACATTTAGAAGCATATATTACTTGTATCTCGTTCCCTACAAGAGATCCCATATGAAGATCTCAAACTGGTCTACTGGCCGAAAATGGGGAAAACGGACTTCTGATGAATCACACAAAGAAAATGGAGTAAATAGGCTTGAAATAGTAATCTGGGACTTATAATACTACAAAGAGAAGCCTCTATTACTTGTATCTCATTCCCTAGAAGAGATCCAAAATGAAGATCCGAAATTGGTCTACTGGCCGAAAATAGGGAAAACGGACTTCTGATGAGTCATACAAAGAAAATGGAGCAAATAGGCTTGAAATAGTCATCTGGGACTCATAATAGCATCATGATAAGTCTCTATTACTTGTATCTCATTCCCTGGAAGAGATCCCAAATGAAGATCCGAAACTGGTCTACTGGCCAAAAATAGGGGAAACGGATTTCTCATGAATCACACAAAGAATATATAGTAAATTGGCTTTAAATAGTCATCTGGGACTCATAATACTACAATGATAAGCCTCTATTAATTGTATCTCATTCCCTAGAAGAGATCTAAAATGAAGATCCGAAATTGGTCTATTAGCCGAAAATGGGGAAAACGGACTTCTGATGAATCATCCAAAGAAAATGGGGTAAATAGGCTTGAAATAGTCATCTTTGACTCATAATAGCATAATTAGAAGCCTATATTACTTGTATCTTATTCCTTAGAAGAGATCCCAAATGAAGATCTGAAACTGGTCTACTGGCCGAAAATAGGGAAAACGGACTTCTGATGGATCATACAAAGAAAATGGAGTAAATAGTCTTGAAGTAGTCATCTGGCACTCATAATAGCATAATGAGAAACCTTTATTACTTGTATCTCATTCCCTAGAAGAGATTCCAAATGAAGATCCGAAACTGGTCTACTGGCCGAAAATTGGGGAAACGGATTTCTCATGAATCGAACAGAGAAAATGGGGTAAATAGGATTGAAATAGTCAGCTGAGACTCATAATAGTACAATGAGAAGCCTCTATTACTTGTATCTCATTCTGAAGAAGAGATCCCAAATGAAGATCCGAAACTGGTCTACTGGCCGAAAATGGGGAAAACGGACTTCTGAAGAATCATACAAAGAATATGGAGTAAATAGGCTTGAAATAGTCATCTGGGACTCATAATACTACAATGAGAAGCCTATATTACTTGTATCTGATTCCCTAGAAGAGATCCCAAATGAAGATCCGAAACTGGTCTACTGCCGAAAATAGGGGAAACGAATTTCTCATTACTCACACAAATAAAATGGAGTAAATTGGCTTGAAATAGTCATCTGGGACTCATATTACTACAATGAGAAGCCTATATTGCTTGTATCTCATTCCCTAGAAGAGATCCCAAATGAAGATCCGAAACTGGTCTACTAGCCGAAAATGGGGAAAACGGATTTCTCATTAATCACACAAAGAAAATGGAGTAAATAGGCTTGAAATAGTCATCTGGGACTCATATTACTACAATAAGAAGCCTATATTACTTTTATCTGATTCCCTAGAAGAGATCCCAAATGAAGATCTGAAACTGGTCTACTAGCCGAAAATTTGGAAAACGAACTTCTGATGAATCACACAAAGAAAATGGAGTAAATTGTTAATCAAGAAGGTATTTACTAGTAACTAATTAATAGTTACATAGTAAATATAGTTACTTGAGTAATAAGGAAGTTAGTTTGTATTAGAAAGAAGAGGGAAAGGAGGATAAGAAAAGCTAAAGGATAAGGTGACCGTACACTTTGTCCTATAGCGGCTGTACCTCCTCCCTTATCCTTTTGTTACCGTTATGAGCTGTAAAGGGATGAGTCACACACGGTTTGTACAAGGCAGAATGAGGACGCAATAGTGGCTTTGTGCGTAACCCTTTCTGACCTAGAATGTGTTCTATATAAACCAAGTGTATCCCCTCTCATTGTAGATAACTTTTTATCATCTAATACATTTTCACCTTTTCCTAAACATGAGAGTCGAATCCTTATCCTATAATCTTCTATAATTTTCATGGTATCAGAGCGGTTTTGTGATTCTTGAGTCTTAAATCTTGGTTTTCTTGTTCGATTCTTGTGTTTGAGAGAAGTTCTTGTGAGTTAATCCGTGGCAAAAGCTATTCTGGGTTGAAGCTGGTTCTTGTGGGTTAAGCTGAAGCATCAAACCGAGCTAAGAAGGTGAAGCAAGTCAGATCTGAAAAAGTAAAGGTTGGAGCTTTATCTCTCTCTCTCTGGTTGAAAGGTTTAGTCTAGAGGAATCAGTTTAAGGCAAAGGTTGTGGATAGATTAGTGTTGCGGTTTGGCTTGTGGTTTGAGTAAGGAAGGTTCGAAAGTTGAATCTTTGGTCTTGGAAAGTGTTAGTTTTGGTGTTCAATAGGCGAAATACTTAAGCTTTGGTGATGGCTGCTCTTCAACAAGCTCCTATGCCTGTTACGGTGTATGATGGCAAGATGAATGACACCTTCAAAGACTTGAGATTTGCAGTAACTCTAAATGGGAACAACTTTCTGTTGTGGAAGCGAACAACTCTGAATGTGTTGGGAGGAAGGAAGCTCACAAAACACATTGAGTTCACCTATGAAGAGCTAAAGGCAATTGATAGAGGTCTGGATGAGGATACTTGGAAGCAGTATGATCTGAATGTGCTGACTGCTCTACACTGCTCACTAGAGGCGTCAATTCTAGAAGGCTATTCGTACTGTGAGACTGCTAAGGAGCTGTGGGATACTCTTACAGGTGTCTTCGGCAATGAGTCTAACTTGACTCGGGTCTATGGTATCAAGAAAGCTCTCGGAAATCTGAGCCAAGAAGAGAGTGACTTCAACACCCATTTCGGAAGGTATAGATCGTTGGTTGCTGAGTTAGATATGTTGAGACCCTTTACCACTGATGCTAAGACACTCAAGGAAAGAAGAGAGCAAGATCGTGTGTTTGGGTTGCTACTGTCTCTGAATCAAGGCTATACTGATGTAATCCAACACATCTTGAGAGAAGACAAGATCCCTACCCTAGAGCAAGTTTGTGCTAAGATACAGAAGGAGTATGGCAATCAGGAGCTGTTTGGCAACAAGAATGCAAGTCTACCTACGGCTAACAAGGTGGGAGTGGCGAAACATGGAGACAAGAAGACATGGGTTTGTGAGCATTGTGAGAAAAAAGGTCATCTCAAAGACAAATGCTGGATCCTACACCCTCATTTGAAGCCAGATAAGTTCAAGAAGGACAAGATGAAGGCGAATGTGGCAGAAGCAAGTGAAGGCTCCGAAAATGCTGAAAGAGCTATAGTGCAGTTCGGTCATCATGAGAAGGCATTACAAGCTATACAAGACAAGAGCTCAGCTTCCACCTCTCAGGAGACCATTGTGATGAACAAAGCTGATCTAGAGAGCCTCCTTCAATCCATTGCATCTAAGTTACATCCAGGCGGTATATCTCTCTTATCTTCTAATTCTAGTGATTTAAACTCATTAGTATTAGACTCAGGAGCTTCTCACCATATGATTAGTAATCCAAAGTTGTTAGAGAACATTAAACCGGCTTTAGGGAATGTTAAGGTTGCAAATGGCCATAATGTGCCAATAGAAGGTATAGGTTATATTAATGTGTTTAACAAGAAGCTAAGTGCCTTTTATATGCCTAAGTTCACCTCTAATCTCCTTTCTGTAAAGAAAACTACTAAGGACTTAAACTGTTTAGCTATTTTTAGTCCTAATGATGTTAAGTTGCAGGATATTGAGAGTGGAAAAGTGTTTGGGCAAGGAAGCACCAAGGATGACTTATATGTGTTCCAAGACATCTCTTTAAATTCTGTTTCTAAGAATAATGTTTCCTCTATCTTTGCAAACTCTGTTAAGACATCTGTTGTTTTATGGCATGAAAGACTTGGTCACCCTCATTCTAGAGCTTTAAGTTTATTAATGCCTGGTTTTTCTTATGATTGTGCAAATTGTGAAGCATGCATATTAGGCAAACATTGCAAAGCTGTTTTTCCTAAGTCTAGTGCGATTTATGAAAAATGTTTTGATCTTGTGCATTCTGATGTTTGGTCTTCACCTTGTGCATCTAGAGATAACCATAAGTATTTTGTCACATTTATAGATGAGAAATCTAAGTATACTTGGGTAACCTTGATGCCATCTAAGGATAGAGTTTATGATGCATTTATAAACTTTCAAAACTATGTGACTAACTACTTTGATGCAAAGATTAAGATTCTAAGAACAGATAATGGAGGTGAATATACAAGCAACAAGCTCAAAGAACACTTAGAGAAATGTGGAATTCTTCATCAAACCAGCTGCCCATATAACCCCCAACAAAATGGTGTTGCTGAGAGAAAGAATAGGCACCTAATGGAGGTGGCAAGAGCTATGCTATTTCAAAAACACATGCCTAAGCGGTTTTGGGGCGATGCAGTAATGACAGCTTGCTATCTCATCAACCGAACACCAACTCGTATCCTTGATGATAAATCTCCTTTCCAAATCCTAAATAACTCAAATCCTAGTATTGACCATTTAAGGGTGTTTGGTAGTCTGTGTTTTGTGTTTGTTCCAGGTGACTTAAGGAACAAGCTGGAGCCTAAGAGTAACAAGTGCGTATTCATTGGATACTCAACAACTCAGAAGGGCTACAAGTGCTTTGATCCAGTCACCAACCGGTATTATGTGTCAAGGGATGTCAAGTTTTTGGAAGACAAGGCCTACTTTGGGGAAAAGAGTTGGGAGAGTGTGAAGGACCTACCTAACTCAACCGCTGATAGAGCTTCAAGCCTCCGACGAATTCTGGAACACTTAGGGAATGCAAGCTCCCCTCAGGCAGAGAAGGAAGCTCCACCATCTCCAAATGAGGACGTGAATGAAGTTAGAGAGGATGAGAACGATGCTTTTCAGGAACCTTTGGATGATCACCAAGAAAGTGATAGAGGAGAGAAGTCTAGTGAAGAAGTGGCAGAGGCGGGACAGTCTAGTGAAGGAGAGATTATTGAATCTTCAAGCGATGACAATGTCTATGAAGCTCCACAAACTACATCAGATCCAGTCTACACTCGGGAGAATCCAAGGAAGAGTACAAGAGAGAAGAAATCACCTTCAAACTGGAAGAATACGAGAGTTTACTACAACTGCCAAGCTGTCGCTCATCCAATTCAAGCTACCTGTTCGATTGACCTTCTTCCGGAAGAACATCAAGCCTTTATCAGCAAGCTGGATGTAGAACTTATTCCACAAAGCTATGAGGAAGCCAAGGAAAGAAAGGAATGGACTAATGCTGTTGATGATGAGGTTCAAGCTATGGTCAGGAATCAAACGTGGGTTGAAGAAGAACTACCAAAAGGAAAGAAGTGTGTTAGCTCAAAGTGGGTATTCACCATTAAGTACAAGAGTGATGGTGAAATAGAAAGATATAAGGCAAGGCTGGTTGCAAGAGGGTTTTACACAAACGTATGGGGATGACTATAGGGAAACATTTGCTCCAGTAGCTAAGCAACACACAGTGAAAGTGGTTCTCTCTTTAGCAGTTAATTTGGATTGGGAGTTGTGGCAAATGGATGTCAAGAACGCTTTCCTTCAGGGGGAGTTAGAAGAAGAAGTCTACATGTCACCTCCTCCGGGTTTAGAAGACATAGTGGCTCCGGGAAAGGTCTTAAGGCTTCAGAAAGCAATCTATGGGCTTAAACAATCTCCAAGAGCTTGGTATCACAAGTTAAGCTCTACACTACTGGCTAATGGCTTCAAGAGGTCACATTCTGATCACACTCTATTTACTAAGCAAGATATTCATGGCATAGTAGTAGTGTTGGTCTATGTGGATGATTTGATTATTTCAGGGAGTAACAAAGAGGGTATTCAAGCCATTAAGTCCTCTTTGCACTCAGCCTTTGATATTAAAGATTTGGGTGTTTTGAAGTATTTCTTAGGGATTGAAGTGTGTAGATCCAAGGAGGGACTATTTCTCTCACAAAGGAAATATGCACTTGATCTTCTAAAGCTTACAGGAAAACTTGGAGCTAAACCGGTGGACACACCACTAGAGCAAGGATACAAGGTCAATCGAAAGGGGGAGAAGGATGATACTCCATATCATTGCCCGGAACAGTACCGAAGACTCGTTGGTAAGCTCATATACTTAACATATACTCGGCCTGATCTTTCTTTTGCTGTGAATCAGGTGGCTCAACACATGCAAGTACCTACGGTATACCATTGGAGCTTGGTGGAAAGGATTCTGAGATATATCAAAGGGAGTCCTGGCAAAGGCATTTGGATGGGAAGAAATTCAAGCACGGAAATTGTGGGATACTGTGATGCAGATTACAATGGAGATCGCAACACAAGGCAGTCTACAACCGGCTTTTGCACCTTCATTGGTGGAAATCTTGTGACTTGGAAGACAAAGAAGCAGAAGGTGGTGTCTTGTTCGAGTGCTGAAGCAGAGTATAGGGCGATGAAGAAGCTCACAAATGAGCTAACTTGGCTGAAGGCTCTACTTAAGGACTTCGGGATAGAGCAGAAGACACCAATCACCTTCCATTGCGACAACCAAGCTGCCATCCATATAGCCACTAATCCAGTGTTTCATGAGAGGACCAAGCACATAGAGACTGATTGCCACAAGACAAGAGAGAAGATCGAAGATGGTACAATTCTCCCTTGTTTTACTAAGAGTTCGGACCAATTGGCCGACATCTTTACCAAGGCAGCAAGTAACCAAGTTTGCCAATTTATCCATGGTAAGCTTGGTCTTGTAGACCTAACACATCCTTGAGAGAGACTCTCCAACTTGTAGGGATAATACTCTTTTTCCCTAAGCTTGGTTTTGTCCCACGTGGTTTTCCAAGCATAGGTTTTTAATGAGGTTATCCTTGCAAGTGCCAAGTTTATACACAATCAGTATTGTAGTATAAACTTGAGGGGGAGTGTTAATCAAGAAGGTATTTACTAGTAACTAATTAATAGTTACATAGTAAATATAGTTACTTGAGTAATAAGGAAGTTAGTTTGTATTAGAAAGAAGAGGGAAAGGAGGATAAGAAAAGCTAAAGGATAAGGTGACCGTACACTTTGTCCTATAGCGGCTGTACCTCCTCCCTTATCCTTTTGTTACCGTTATGAGCTGTAAAGGGATGAGTCACACACGGTTTGTACAAGGCAGAATGAGGACGCAATAGTGGCTTTGTGCGTAACCCTTTCTGACCTAGAATGTGTTCTATATAAACCAAGTGTATCCCCTCTCATTGTAGATAACTTTTTATCATCTAATACATTTTCACCTTTTCCTAAACATGAGAGTCGAATCCTTATCCTATAATCTTCTATAATTTTCATAAATAGGCTTAAAATAGTCATCTGGGACTCATATTACTACAATAAGAAGCATATATTACTTTTATCTGATTCCCTAGAAGAGATCCCAAATGAAGATCTGAAACTGGTCTACTGGCCGAAAATGGGGAAAACGGACTTCTGATGAATCACACAAAGAAAATGGAGTAAATAGGCTTGAAATAGTCATCTGGGACTCATAATAGTATAATGATAAGCCTGTATTACTTGTATCTCATTCCCTAGAAGAGATCTCAAATGACGATCCGAAACTGGTCAACTAGCCGAAAATGGGGAAAACGGATTTCTCATGAATCATACAAAGAAAATGGATTAAAAAGGCTTGAAATAGTCATCTGGGACTCATAATACTACAATGAGTAGCCTCTATTACTTGTATCTCATTCCCTAGAAAAGATCCAAAATGAAGATCCGAAATTGGTCTACTGGCCGAAAAATAGGGAAAACGGACTTCTGATGAATCATACAAATAAAATGGAGCAAATAGGCTTGAAATAGTCATCTGGGACTCATTAATACAATGAGAAGCCTATATTGCTTGTATCTCATTCCCTAGAAGAGATCCCAAATGAAGATCCAAAACTGGTCTAGAGGCCGAAAATAGGGAAAACGGATTTCTCATGAATCACACAAAGAAAATGAAGTAAATAGGCTTGAAATAGTCATCTGGGACTCATAATACTATATTTATAAGTCTCTATTACTTATATCTCATTCCCTAGAAGAGATCCTGACACGATCTCCCTGGAACTGCTCTGAAGATAGGCTGAAGATGAACGTGTGATAGTGAAAGTGATAGTGTAGAGTGAGATTGGAATGATATTAGGGTTAAATGGAACGATTTAAATGATAAGATGGGAATGAAACATAGAAGAGTTTCAGGGACACTTGGTGAATAGAAACTCGGATCAACAAGAACACATTCAAGAGATCAAAGGGTGAGAGAAGAAATGCAGCAATGGCTGTTTGTTTAATACTTAGTTCTTCGCTGATTTACAACTGGAGGCGTAATACAAGACTTATACTACACTAAACCAAACAACAAGGCGTCTAAGAAAGAAAACAACAAGACGTCCAAAATAAAGAGAAAAACAACAAGGCGTCCCATTCCTTAGAATTCCTAATTGGTGCGCCTAAAATTACTAAGTATAAACCATAGTAGCTCATACACTTATTACCCATTGGCAATGACTCCTAAGTAACTTGACATAGTGATTCATCTGCCTCATTAAAAACCATGTTGAGAAAACCCAGTGGGACAAAACTCAATCATGGGAAAAAGAGTACAGACTCCTCACCTAAGTTACTTAGTCATCATTACCGGGTGGAGTCTTCTGGTTGAAGATGTTGAAAACTTGAATAGCTGGTAAGTTGCACAGTCCTTCTGCTATAAGTGCATGAACCTCCTTAGCCAGCTCCTTAGCTCTGGAACGAGTGATCCTCCCTACTATCTCTGGTTCCTTCTCTGGTTCACTAGCTGCCGTGCTATCCACTATCATATCATCCTCTCCCTCTTGAAAGGGATTTGTCCTCAAATCTGTATCTGCAACATAAGGAAGCAAGTCAGAAACATTGAATGATGGAGATATATTATACTTACCTTGAAGATCAATCTGGTAGGCATTGTTGTTGATCCTTTTGATGACTTCAAATGGTCCATCCATCCTTGGCATAAGCTTGCTCTTCCTCTCTTCTGGAAATCGATCTTTCCTCAAATGAATCCACACCAAGTCTCCTTCCTCAAAGATTAACTCCTTTCGACCCTTGTTTGCATGCTTCTCATACTGCTTTGTTTTCTTCTCTATATTCTCCTTGGCCTTGGCGTGTATCTTCCTCACCTGTTCTGCCTTTTCTTTACCATCTAAACTACATTTCACACTTAGAGGCAAAGGGATCAAATCTAGAGGTGATTGTGGGTTAAAGCCATAAACAATTTCAAAAGGAGAAAAGAGAGTAGCAGAATGCTTAGCGTGATTGTAAGCAAACTCCACGTGTGGTAGACACTCCTCCCATGACTTGATGTTACTCTTGACCAACGTTCTAAGAAGTGTTGACAATGTTCTGTTCACCACCTCGGTTTGTCCATCAGTTTGAGGGTGACAGGTAGTGGAGAATTGAAGCTTGGTTCCCAGCTTAGCCCATAATGTTCTCCAGAAATGCCCTAGAAACTTGGTATCCCTGTCTGAAACTATCACTTGAGGCATGCCATGTAAACGAACCACTTCCCTGAAAAACAAGTTAGCTACACAGACAGCATCATCTGTCTTATGACTAGCAATGAAGTGTGCCATCTTACTGAACCTGTCAACAACTACAAAAATCGAATCTCTACCATTTCTGGTTCGAGGTAAGCCAAGCACAAAGTCCATAGAAATATGAGTCCACGGTTGAGAGGGAATAGGCAGAGGAGTATACAAACCGTGAGGTTGCACCTTACTCTTTGCCATTTTACAAACCGCACACCTAGAACAAATCCTCTCAACGTCTGTCTTCATATATGGCCAATAAAAGTGATCTTGCAGTCCAAGTAAAGTCTTAGTGACTCCAAAATGTCCAGCTAATCCACCTCCATGAGCTTCCCTGACCAATAACTCTCTGACAGATCCTCTTGGTATGCACAAACGATTGTTATAGAACAGATATCCATCCTGTCTATGATACTTTTCAAAAGCAAACTTATAGCACTTGCCATAGCTCTCAGCAAAATCAATGTCAGTCTCATAAAGATCTACTATATGTTCGAATCCATTAAGCTTAGAAGTTAAAGTAGAGACAAGTGTGTACCTCCTTGATAATGCATCTGCAACTACATTATCTTTACCTTTCTTGTACTTAATGATGTAGGGAAAAGTCTCAATAAACTCCATCCATCTGGCGTGTCTTTTATTGAGCTTCTGCTGTCCTTTAAGGTGCTTTAGAGACTCATGATCTGTATGAATGACAAACTCCTTGGGCCACAAGTAGTGCTGCCACGTTTGAAGAGCTCGGACTAATGCATATAGTTCCTTGTCATAGGTGGGATAGTTGGCGGTTGATCCTCCTAGTTTCTCACTGAAGTATGCCACTGGTTTCCTATCCTGCATCAATACAGCACCAATTCCAACTCCTGAAGCATCACATTCAATTTCAAAGGTTTTAAGGAAATCAGGAAGAACTAAAAGAGGGGCATTGATAAGCTTCTCTTTAAGGGCTGTGAAAGCCTGCTCTTGTGCTTCTTCCCATCTAAAACCAACTTCCTTCTTGATGACTTCGGTTAATGGCGCAGCAAGGGTGCTAAAGCTTGGAACAAATCTTCTGTAGAATCCTGCTAACCCATGAAAGCTCCTCACTTCCCCAACACTCTTAGGCGTAGGCCATTCTTTGATTGCTTTGATCTTCTCTTCGTCAACTCTCACTCCTTCTGCACTAACAACAAAGCCTAGAAAAACAACTTCAGTAGTACAGAATGAACACTTAGAGAAGTTAGCAAATAGGGATTGAGAACGAAGAACATCCAGAACTTGGCGGATGTGCCCTAGATGTTCCTCCAAACCTTTACTGTAGATGAGAATGTCATCAAAGTAAACCACTACAAAAACTCCAATGAATGATCTTAAGGCATGATTCATTAGGCGCATGAAGGTACTGGGAGCATTAGTGAGACCAAACGGCATGACTAACCACTCATACAACCCTTGCTTGGTCTTGAAAGCAGTTTTCCACTCATCTCCCTCTTTCATTCTGATCTGATGATAACCACTCTTTAAATCGATTTTGGAGAACACTGTTGACCCACATAACTCATCTAACATGTCATCTAATCTTGGGATAGGATGTCTATACTTCACTGTGATGTTGTTGATTGCTCTGCAGTCTACACACATTCTCCATGTTCCATCTTTCTTAGGAACCAACAGAACTGGTACTGCACATGGACTGAGGCTTTCTCTGATATATCCTTTACTCATCAGCTCCTCTACTTGTTTCTGAAGCTCTTTAGTCTCTACAGGGTTGGTTCTGTAAGCTGGTTTATTTGGTAGTACTGACCCTGGCACTAGATCAATCTGATGCTCAATTCCACGAGTTGGGGGTAAGCCTGGGGGTATCTCTTCTGGAAATACATCCTTGTACTCCTCAATGATCTCTATCACCTCATGGGGAAGCTTCTCTAACGGTTGAGTACTAGCCAGCGTTTCTTTGTAAACAAACATGAAGGTGGTCATCTCAGGATCAAAGAGCTTGTTGAACTCACTGTGATTGATGTATAGACTGTTGGAGACTTTCTCTTTGTCTTTGCGGTTCATGTGAAGTTGATCTTGGTAGATTTCGCTGGGGGAAAGTGGTAGAAGGGTGACCTTGCGCCCCTTGAATTCAAAGGTCTGCTTGTTGGTGTAGCCATCATGAAGAACTCTCCTATCATACTGCCACGGCCTCCCTAATAACATATGACTAGACCTCATAGGAACCACATCACAGAGGAGTTCATCTTCATACTTCCCAATGGCTAGCTTGACAAGCACTTGTTGAGAAACGGTAATAGCTCCTTTGTTGTCCAGCCACTGCAGCTTGTAAGGTCTAGGATGTGAAGTGGTTTTAAGGTTAAGCTTCTTTACCATCTCTTCACTGGCGGCATTGGTGCAACTTCCCCCATCTATAATCAACGTGCAGACCTTGTCCTGAACTACACATCTGGTGTGAAAGAGATTCTCTCTCTGACCTCTATCATCTGGATGCACCTGAACACTCAAAGCTCTGCATGCTACTAGCATCTCTCCTACTGCGGCTGCTTCTTCTTCTCCTTCTGTACTAACATCTGATTCACTCTCTGAACTGTATTGAGGCACGATGTTTCCTCCCTCTTGCAACAAAAACATCTTCTTATTAGGACAGTCTCTGGAGTAATGTCCCATACCTTGACACTTGAAGCATCTGACATTGCTAGTAGAAGTTCCTCTTGGTTTAAACTCGGTTTTAATCTCCTCTTTGATTGTTGCTGTCGCCGGTTTTGTGTTCTGAGTAGGGGTTGACTTGTTGAACTCTTTCGGTTTTGGTATGTTAGAGGCGAAAGTTGGTCTGCTGATTCTCCTCTTAATCTGTGCTTCAATCAATTCTGCCTTATGCACCATTTCTTGCACATCCTCATAGTTCTGTAGCTCAACTTTGTCTTGAATCTCTCTGTTAAGTCCTCCCAAGAACCTAGACATCACCATGTCTTCTCCTTCTCTCAAATCGGCTCTAATCATCAAGGTTTCCAGCTCTTGGTAGTAATCTCTAACAGACTTAGTTCCTTGTATGAGGCGCCTAAGCTTGTTGAGAATCTCTCTCTGATAGTGTGCAGGAACAAACTTCCTCCTCATCTGCGTGGTTAGTTGACCCCAGGTGGTAATAGGAAGCTCGTGATGCCTCTCTCTAGTAACTCCCAACTGCTCCCACCACAAGAGTGCATAGCCATTGAACTCTGAAACAGCTATCTTCACCTTGTTGAGCTCATAAGTACCTTGAACCAAGAAGTTCGATTCCATCTTCCTTTCCCAATCTAAGTAGACTTCGGGATCATTATTACCATGGAAGGAAGGAAACTGAAGCTTAAGGTGATTCAGCTGCTGTTTCAAGGGATCATATTCTCGGTTGTTGCCTCTGTTCCTGCCTCTCCTCACAGTATTGAAGCTATTATCTGATCTCTCTTCTCCTTCAGAAGATCCTGGTTCTGTCTCCACATAAACTCTACGCCCACCAACATTCTCAGCTCGGAGGTGTGGAGATGTTCTAGTAGTTCTGTGTCTCTCTCTCTCTGCTCCCTCAGCATTCCTGCGCCGGTTTCCACTGGTTTCTCTCCTTCCAACCGGTGCTCTTGTAGTGTTGGCTTTGGGATGTTTAGAAGAAGCTCCCATGTGTGCCTTTCCTTTGGCAAGGCGGATTGCTTCACTAGGGCTGGGCGGTTCTGATGAGTCACTTTCTGCAGCACTGTTCTCTTTCAGGAAGTCTTTGAACCGTGACTCAAACTTGTCATTGAGCTGTTCTATCTGTTGCATCAACTGAGTAGCAACTGACTGATTAGCCTCTTTGATTTGTTGCGCCATAGCTTGATTCAGAGCTTCCATGGCTTCTGCTGAAAGCTCCATGGTACCTGGGACAATCAAAACAACACTCAAAGTAAGGAGTTCTCAAAATAACAAGTTTTTAAGATTAATTAAAGAGAGAGATACAATCCTAAACTAATAGAGAAACGAACACACAACCTATTGCTATTAGGAATTCGAAACTAATCACTAACTTTTATGAAATAACAAAAGAAAGCAAACCTAATACTCTTAGGAAAATTCGATTTAACAAAGAAAAGGAAAAAGAGGGGTTTAGGGTTTTCTCAGCCTTTGGTACAGAGGCGGCTCTGATATCACATGACACGATCTCCCTGGAACTGCTCTGAAGATAGGCTGAAGATGAACGTGTGATAGTGAAAGTGATAGTGTAGAGTGAGATTGGAATGATATTAGGGTTAAATGGAACGATTTAAATGATAAGATGGGAATGAAACATAGAAGAGTTTCAGGGACACTTGGTGAATAGAAACTCGGATCAACAAGAACACATTCAAGAGATCAAAGGGTGAGAGAAGAAATGCAGCAATGGCTGTTTGTTTAACACTTAGTTCTTCGCTGATTTACAACTGGAGGCGTAATACAAGACTTATACTACCCTAAACCAAACAACAAGGCGTCTAAGAAAGAAAACAACAAGACGTCCAAAATAAAGAGAAAAACAACAAGGCGTCCCATTCCTTAGAATTCCTAATTGGTGCGCCTAAAATTACTAAGTATAAACCATAGTAGCTCATACACTTATTACCCATTGGCAATGACTCCTAAGTAACTTGACATAGTGATTCATCTGCCTCATTAAAAACCATGTTGAGAAAACCCAGTGGGACAAAACTCAATCATGGGAAAAAGAGTACAGACTCCTCACCTAAGTTACTTAGTCATCATTACCGGGTGGAGTCTTCTGGTTGAAGATGTTGAAAACTTGAATAGCTGGTAAGTTGCACAGTCCTTCTGCTATAAGTGCATGAACCTCCTTAGCCAGCTCCTTAGCTCTGGAACGAGTGATCCTCCCTACTATCTCTGGTTCCTTCTCTGGTTCACTAGCTGCCGTGCTATCCACTATCATATCAGATCCCAAATGAAGATCCGAAACTGGTATACTAGCCGAAAATAGGGAAAACGGACTTCTGATGAATCACACAAAGAAAATAGAGTTAATAGGATTGAAATAGTCATCTGGGACTCATATTACTACAATGAGAAGCCTCTATTACTTTTATCTGATTCCCTAGAAGTGATCCCAAATGAAGATCTGAAACTGGTCTACTGGCCGAAAATGGGCAAAACGGACTTCTGATGAATCACACAAAGAAAATGGAGTAAATAGGCTTGAAATAGTCATCTGGGACTCATAACAGTATAATGAGAGGCCTGTATTACTTGTATCTCATTCCCTAGAATAGATCTCAAATGAAGATCCGAAACTAATCAACTAGCCGAAAATGGGTAAAACGGATTTCTCATGAATCATACAAAGAAAATGCAGTAAATAGGCTTTAAATAGTCATCTGAGACTCATAATACTACAATGAGAAGCCTCTGTTACTTGTATCTCATTACCTAGAAGAGATCCCAAATGAAGATCCAAAACTGGCCTACTAGCTGAAAATAGGAAAAACGGTCTTCTGATGAATCACACAAAGAAAATGGAGTAAATTGGATTGAAACAGTCATTTGGGACTCATAATAGTACAATGAGAAGCCTCTATTACATGTATATCATTCTGAAGAAGAGATCCCAAATGAAGATCCGAAACGGGTCTACTGGCCGAAAATGGGGAAAACGGACTTCTGAAGAATCATACAAAGAATATGGAGTAAATAGGCTTGAAATAGTTATCTGGGACTCATAATACTACATTGATAAGCCTCTATTACCTGTATCTCATTCCCTAGAAGATATCCCAAATGAAGATCCGAAACTGGTCTACTAGCCGAAAATGGGGAAAACGGACTTCTGATGAATCACACAAAGAAAATAGAGTAAATAGGCTTGAAATAGTCATCTGGGACTCATATTACTACAATAAGAAGCCTATATTACTTGTATCTGATTCCCTAGAAGAGATCCCAAATGAAGATCCGAAACTGGTCTACTGGCCGAAAATATGGGAAACGAATTTCTCATTAATCACACAAATAAAATGGAGTAAATTGGCTTGAAATAGTCATCTGGGACTCATATTACTACAATGAGAAGCCTCTATTAATTGTATCTCATTCCCTAGAAGAGATCCAAAATGAAGATCCGAAATTGGTCTACTGGCCGAAAATGGGGAAAACGGACTTCTGATGAATTATCCAAAGAAAATGGGGTAAATAGGCTTGAAATAGTCATCTGGGACTCAAACTACTACAATGAGAAGCCTCTATTACTTGTATCTCATTCCCTAGAAGAGATCCCAAATGAAGATCCGAAGCTGGTCTACTTGCCGAAAATGGGGAAAACGGACTTCTGATGAATCAAACAAAGAAAATGGAGTAAATAGGCTTGAAATAGTCATATGGGACTCATAATACTACAATGAGAAGCCTCTATTAATTGTATCTCATTCCCTAGAAGAGATCCTAAATGAAGATCCGAAATTGGTCTACTGGCCGAAAATGGGGAAAACGGACTTCTGATGAATCATCCAAAGAAAATGGGGTAAATAGGCTTGAAATAGTCATCTTGGACTCATAATAACATAATTAGAATTCTCCATTACTTGTATCTTATTCCCTAGAAGAGATCCCAAATGAAGATCTAAAACTGGTCTATTGGCCGAAAATAGGGAAAACGGACTTCTGATGAATCATACAAAGAAAATGGAGTAAATAGTCTTGAAATAGTCATCTGGGACTCATAATAGCATAATGAGAAGCCTTTATTACTTGTATCTCATTTCCTAGAAGAGATTCCAAATGAAGATCCGATATTGGTCTACTGGCCGAAAATGGGGAAAACGGACTTCTGATGAATCATCCAAAGAAAATGGGGTAAATAGGCTTGAAATAGTCATCTTGGACTCATAATAACATAATTAGAATTCTCCATTACTTGTATCTTATTCCCTAGAAGAGATCCCAAATGAAGATCTAAAACTGGTCTACTGGCCGAAAATAGGGAAAACGGACTTCTGATGAATCATACAATGAATATGGAGTAAATAGTCTTGAAATAGTCATCTAGGACTCATAATAGAATAATTAGAAGCCTTTATTACTTGTATCTCATTCCCTAGAAGAGATTCCAAATGAAGATCTGAAACTGGTCTACTGGCCGAAAATAGGGGAAACGGATTTCTCATTAATCACACAAAGAAAATGGAGTAAATATCAAAGTAGAAGGAGGAATGGTGTCCGTACACATGCTTGAACGTGGCATTCAAGTGATGAGACAAGAGTGGAGTGCAAGGCAAGTGAATCTACGCCTCCCTTAGTCAACTATCACAACGGTCACAAGAGAAGAAGCAAATAAGGATAAGGTCACATGTTCTACTTAAGCTAAGGAACGTTCATGAGAGGTCACTATCACCGTGAGGACCACACCATTTGTTTAATCCTTTATGTCCCTATCTCTTATGGCCGTTAGCTTAGCTTGTATGGTTCTATAAATAGAACATTGTGAACATATGTAAGATCAACTTAAGGAAATATAATCATCCTTAACTCATTCTCTCTTCTCTGTTATGTTCTTCACTCACTTCTCTAAGTATCATTCCGCAAACTCTAACATGGTATCAGAGCGAGTTGTGTAGATCTTTGGATCACAAACTCTGATTCTCATTCTCTCTCATTTTGCTTCTTCTCTATTCGCTGTCTCTCTCTCATTTTACAGAAAATTCTCAAAATCTTTACCCAGCGGTCCTTACTCTCTTTATCTCTTTTGAAATCTCTTAAACGATCTTCTAAACTCCAAAATCACTCTAAACCCCTCTAATCACCTATATCCTCATTCGCTTACCCTCTAAATCACCTATACCTCATTTCTAAAACCGTTTACCCAACGGTCCATAGCTTTACCCATAGGTCCATAGAATAAATTTCATGGCCATGGAGAACAATAAGCCATTGGCTTTACCAGTTACACTCAAAGGAGTGAACTATCTACTGTGGTCAAGGACCACAAGAACCGCCTTGTGTGGAAGAGGTCTTTGGAGACATGTATCAAGCGATGCTCCCATAGCAGCACCACCAGCCGCCGGAGCCGCCATTGTCCCAGCAGAAGAGACCCATTGGTACAAGGAAGATCAGACCGTCCTTGCTCTCCTACAAAGCTCCCTTAGCACTGAAATCTTGGAGGCTTACTCATACTGTGAAACCGCCAAAGAGCTATGGGAGACCCTGAAGCAAGTATTCGGCAACATCTCTAATCTCAGCCGTGTCTTTGAAGTCAAGAAAGCTATCAATGAGCTAAGGCAAGAAGATGTGGAGTTTACCAAACACTTTGGAAAGTTCAGAGCACTATGGGCGGAGCTGGAAATGCTAAGGCCAAGTACTGTGGACCCACAAATTTTAAATGAAAGAAGGGAGCAAGACAAGGTCTTTGGGCTGCTCTTGACTCTCAACTCAACCTACAATGATCTCATCAAACACCTTCTCAGAGCAGAAAGGCTACCAACGCTTGAAGAAGTCTGTTCCCAAATCCAAAAGGAGCAAGGATCACTCGGCCTATTTGGAGGAAAAGGAGAACTGATCTCAGCCAACAAAGGAGCCTACAAGTTTGATGAGAAGAGAAACTCATTTTGTGATCATTGCAAGAGAAAGGGGCATACCAAAGAAGTTTGCTGGAGTCTCCATCCTCACCTAAAACCGAAATGGAAGGAGGGAAAGGCTAGGATTGCTTCAGAAGAGGTAGCTCACAAAGGCGAAAGCTCTAAGAATACCCCTGGAGAAGGAGCAGCAAACTCATCTCAATTCGTGACAAAATCAGACTTGGATGCCCTGATCAAAGCGTTTAAGGAGTCTGGTAACACTCTTGGTACCTCTTTTCATGTGATTCAAAATATGGGTAATTCTTATAGTTCTTCACATACACTTAAGAATAAGCCATTAATAGTTGATTCAGGAGCTTCTCATCACATGATTAGTGATTTAAGCTTAATTAGCAACATAAAAACCAACAATAGGAAATGTTGAGATTGCTAATGGGGAAAAGGTTCCAATTAAGGGAATAGGAGAACTTAAGCTATTTGAGAGATCTTCTAAAGCTTTCTACATGCCTACTTTTACATCTAACTTATTATCAGTAAAGAAGGCTACAACTGATTTAAACTGTATTGCTATCTTTGGACCTAATGAAGTGTGTTTTCAGGATATTAAGACCAGCAAAACGCTTGGGAAAGGGACTACCAAAGATGATCTCTATGTTCTTGAAGATACTAAGCTTTTAGATCCTACCTTTGCTTCTTCTAATAATGTTGTAGCTTGTGATAATAATGCGATTTGGCATGCTAGATTAGGACATCCTCATGCTCGTGCATTGAGTCTTTTATTACCTGAAGTAGTGTTTAAGAATGATGATTGTGAGGCTTGTATCTTAGGAAAGCATTGTAGAACTGTTTTTCCTAAGTCTTCTACCATTTATGAAAAATGTTTTGATTTAGTTCATTCTGATGTTTGGACATCCCCTTGTGAATCTAGAGATCAAAACAAGTACTTTGTTACTTTCATAGATGAAAAGTCTAAGTATACTTGGTTAACTCTCCTCCCATCAAAAGATAGAGTCTTTGAGGCATTTAGGAACTTTCAAACTCACATAACTAACCATTTTAATGCCAAGATTAAGATTTTCAGATCAGATAATGGGGGAGAATACACAAGCAACTTATTCAAAGAATATCTTACCTCACAAGGCATCATTCACCAAACCAGCTGTCCTTATACACCCCAACAAAATGGTGTTGCTGAAAGGAAGAACAGACACTTAATGGAGGTGGCCAGATCCATGATGTTTCAAAACAATGTACCAAAGCGGTTTTGGGGAGATGCTGTACTTACAGCCTGCTACCTGATCAACCGAATACCAACCAAAGTCCTCAATGACTCATCACCATATGAGGTACTCAACTCGACTAAACCCTCTCTTAATCACTTACGAGTGTTTGGGTGTGTTTGTTTTGCCTTAATCCCAGGAGACCTTCGAACAAAGCTGGATGCCAAGAGCACAAGGTGTATGTTTATTGGCTACTCTACTACACAAAAGGGGTACAAGTGCTATAATCCCACTACACGCCGAGTTATAATCTCTAGAGATGTGAAGTTCTTGGAATCAGAAAGCTTCTATGCCAAACAGTCATGGGAAGACTTACAAGATATCTCCAAGTCTACATCAGATAGAGCTACTAACCTTCGGCTACTCCTGGACCATCTCGGTATCACTACAAGCTCTGGAACCCCTACGGTTGATCCTGAGGGGGAGAATGGTGACAACAATGGTGACAACAATGACCCACCAGCGGAGCACATAGACTCGGAGACCCAAGCAAATGCACATGATCAACCTCCGGAGCAAACAGTAGCACCCACACGGTCAGTAACTCACCAAGCACCAGCTCCTCTAAGAAGAAGTCCACGGTTGCAAAGCTTACAACAAGCAGAACAAGCACCAGCTCCTACTCCAGCGGCACTAAGGAGAAGCACTAGGGAAAGGCAGGATCCATCAAATTGGGGTCAACACAAGGGTATACTACAATGGCAATGCAGTAGCCCATCCTACTCAAGCAGCTTGCTCATTCGCTCAGTTTCCAAAGGAGCATCAGGCCTTCCTGGTTGCATTGGAGCAAGGTCAGATACCGAAAACCTATGACGAAGCAATAGAATACGAGGTATGGCGTGATGCGATCAGTGAAGAAAGAGGGGCCATGGAGAAGAATCACACTTGGGATGAGGCTACATTGCCTAAAGGAAAGAAGACAGTGAGCTCAAGATGGGTCTTCACTATCAAATACAAGAGCAATGGTGAAATAGAGAGGTATAAGGCTCGGTTAGTAGCAAGAGGATTCACTCAGACCTATGGAGAAGACTATGGAGACACCTTTGCACCAGTGGCTAAGCTTCACACAGTTAGAGTAGTCATCTCACTTGCCGTGAACCTGGAATGGGATCTTTGGCAAATGGATGTGAAGAATGCATTTCTACAAGGAGAGCTTGAGGAGGAAGTCTACATGACACCACCACCTGGTGTAGACAAAGAAGTTGCCCATGGCAAAGTACTAAGGCTGAGAAAGGCGATTTATGGTCTCAAGCAATCGCCGAGAGCATGGTACCACAGGTTGAGTAGAGTTCTATTTGATAGGGGATTCAGCAGATCAGAAGCCGATCACACCTTATTCACTCTCACCAGCCAAGAAGGTATAGTAGTCATTCTCATTTATGTAGATGATATTATCATCTCTGGGAATGACAAGGTAAACATTCTTGCTACTAAAGATTATTTAAAGAATGTTTTTGACATTAAAGATCTAGGTGAACTAAAATACTTCTTAGGTATTGAAGTTTGTAGATCTAAAGAAGGCTTGTTCCTCTCACAAAGAAAATATATGATGGATATGTTGAGTGAAGCAGGAAACCTTGGAGATAAGGTAGCTAAAACTCCTCTTGAAGATAGCTACAAGGTGGACCGAAAGGGGGAGCTAGAAGATGAGCCCTTTGAAGATATCACACAATACCGCAGGATGGTTGGTAAGCTAATTTATCTTACCATAACTAGACCTGACTTGTGTTTTGCTGTGAATCAGGTTAGCCAACACATGAAAGCCCCAAATTCATATCACTGGAGCATGGTCAAGCGCATTCTCAGCTATGTTCAAGGAACAATCGGTCATGGCATTTGGATGGGTTGCAACAAAAGCTCAGAGATTGTGGGATATTGCGATGCAGACTGGGCAGGAGACCGTGTAGATAGAAGATCAACTACTGGCTATTGTACGTTCGTTGGTGGGAATCTAGTTACTTGGAAGAGCAAGAAGCAAAATGTAGTTGCATGTTCTAGTGCTGAAGCTGAGTACCGGGCCATGAGGAGGTTAACAACCGAGCTAATGTGGCTAAGAAACCTCCTTAAAGACCTCGGATGTGAGACAAGCACACCAATCACCATGCACTGTGACAACCAAGCGGCTATACACATTGCATCAAACTCGGTCTTCCATGAAAGAACCAAGCATATTGAAGTTGATTGTCACAAGGTTAGGGAGCAAGTCCAGCTTGGAGTCATCCTGCCATGCTACACAAAGAGCTCAGACCAACTAGCCGATATCTTCACCAAGGCAACAAGTCAGAAGATCAACGAGTTCATCCACTCCAAGATGGGGCTCGTTGACATCTCAGCTTGAGCTCACCTAGCCGTGGAGATCACACTCTTTTTCCCTCAATGTAGTTTTGTCCCATGAGGTTTTCTACATTGAGGTTTTTTTAATGAGGTGATCCTTCATGGCACCAAGCTCTAACCATTCACTATGGTTAAAGCTTGAGGGGGAGTATCAAAGTAGAAGGAGGAATGGTGTCCGTACACATGCTTGAACGTGGCATTCAAGTGATGAGACAAGAGTGGAGTGCAAGGCAAGTGAATCTACGCCTCCCTTAGTCAACTATCACAACGGTCACAAGAGAAGAAGCAAATAAGGATAAGGTCACATGTTCTACTTAAGCTAAGGAACGTTCATGAGAGGTCACTATCACCGTGAGGACCACACCATTTGTTTAATCCTTTATGTCCCTATCTCTTATGGCCGTTAGCTTAGCTTGTATGGTTCTATAAATAGAACATTGTGAACATATGTAAGATCAACTTAAGGAAATATAATCATCCTTAACTCATTCTCTCTTCTCTGTTATGTTCTTCACTCACTTCTCTAAGTATCATTCCGCAAACTCTAACAGTAAATAGGTTTGAAATAGTCATCTGGGACTCATAATAGTATAATGAGAAGCCTCTATTAATTGTATCTCATTCCCTAGAAGAGATCAAAAATGAAGATCCGAAATTGGTCTACTGGCCGAAAATGGGGAAAACGGACTTCTGATGAATCATCCAAAGAAAATGGGGTAAATTGATTTGAAATAGTCATCTGGGACTCAAAATACTACAATGAGAAGCCTCTATTACTTGTATCTCATTCCCTAGAAGAGATCCCAAATGAAGATCCGAAACTGGTCTACTTGCCGAAAATGGGGAAAACGGACTTCTGATGAATCACACAAAGAAAATGGAGTATATAGGCTTGAAATAGTCATATGGGACTCATAATACTACAATGAGAAGCCTCTATTAATTGTATCTCATTCCCTAGAAGAGATCCTAAATGAAGATCCGAAACTGGTCTACTGGCCAAAAATAGGGGAAACTGATTTCTCGTGAATCACATAAAGAATATATAGTAAATTGGCTTTAAATAGTCATCTGGGACTCATAATACTACAATGATAAGCCTCTATTAATTGTATCTCATTCCCTAGAAGAGATCTAAAATGAAGATCCGAAATTGGTCTATTAGCCGAAAATGGGGAAAACGGATTTCTGATGAATCATCCAAAGAAAATGGGGTAAATAGGCTTGAAATAGTCATCTTTGACTCATAATAGCATAATTAGAAGCCTATATTACTTGTATCTTATTCCTTAGAAGAGATCCCAAATGAAGATCTGAAACTGGTCTACTGGCCGAAAATAGGGAAAACGGACTTCTGATGGATCATACAAAGAAAATGGAGTAAATAGTCTTGAAGTAGTCATCTGGCACTCATAATAGCATAATGAGAAGCCTTTATTACTTGTATCTCATTCCCTAGAAGAGATTCCAAATGAAGATCCGAAACTGGTCTACTGGCCGAAAATTGGGGAAACGGATTTCTCATGAATCGAACAAAGAAAATGGGGTAAATAGGATTGAAATAGTCAGCTGAGACTCATAATAGTACAATGAGAAGCCTCTATTACTTGTATCTCATTCTGAAGAAGAGATCCCAAATGAAGATCCGAAACTGGTCTACTGGCCGAAAATGGGGAAAACGGACTTCTGAAGAATCATACAAAGAATATGGAGTAAATAGGCTTGAAATAGTCATCTGGGACTCATAATACTACAATGAGAAGCCTATATTACTTGTATCTGATTCCCAAGAAGAGATCCCAAATGAAGATCCGAAACTGGTCTACTGCCGAAAATAGGGGAAACGAATTTCTCATTAATCACACAAATAAAATGGAGTAAATTGGCTTGAAATAGTCATCTGGGACTCATATTACTACAATGAGAAGCCTATATTACTTTTATCTGATTCCCTAGAAGTGATCCCAAATGAAGATCTGAAACTGGTCTACTGGCCGAAAATGGGCAAAACTATCAAAGTAGAAGGAGGAATGGTGTCCGTACACATGCTTGAACGTGGCATTCAAGTGATGAGACAAGAGTGGAGTGCAAGGCAAGTGAATCTACGCCTCCCTTAGTCAACTATCACAACGGTCACAAGAGAAGAAGCAAATAAGGATAAGGTCACATGTTCTACTTAAGCTAAGGAACGTTCATGAGAGGTCACTATCACCGTGAGGACCACACCATTTGTTTAATCCTTTATGTCCCTATCTCTTATGGCCGTTAGCTTAGCTTGTATGGTTCTATAAATAGAACATTGTGAACATATGTAAGATCAACTTAAGGAAATATAATCATCCTTAACTCATTCTCTCTTCTCTGTTATGTTCTTCACTCACTTCTCTAAGTATCATTCCGCAAACTCTAACATGGTATCAGAGCGAGTTGTGTAGATCTTTGGATCACAAACTCTGATTCTCATTCTCTCTCATTTTGCTTCTTCTCTATTCGCTGTCTCTCTCTCATTTTACAGAAAATTCTCAAAATCTTTACCCAGCGGTCCTTACTCTCTTTATCTCTTTTGAAATCTCTTAAACGATCTTCTAAACTCCAAAATCACTCTAAACCCCTCTAATCACCTATATCCTCATTCGCTTACCCTCTAAATCACCTATACCTCATTTCTAAAACCGTTTACCCAACGGTCCATAGCTTTACCCATAGGTCCATAGAATAAATTTCATGGCCATGGAGAACAATAAGCCATTGGCTTTACCAGTTACACTCAAAGGAGTGAACTATCTACTGTGGTCAAGGACCACAAGAACCGCCTTGTGTGGAAGAGGTCTTTGGAGACATGTATCAAGCGATGCTCCCATAGCAGCACCACCAGCCGCCGGAGCCGCCATTGTCCCAGCAGAAGAGACCCATTGGTACAAGGAAGATCAGACCGTCCTTGCTCTCCTACAAAGCTCCCTTAGCACTGAAATCTTGGAGGCTTACTCATACTGTGAAACCGCCAAAGAGCTATGGGAGACCCTGAAGCAAGTATTCGGCAACATCTCTAATCTCAGCCGTGTCTTTGAAGTCAAGAAAGCTATCAATGAGCTAAGGCAAGAAGATGTGGAGTTTACCAAACACTTTGGAAAGTTCAGAGCACTATGGGCGGAGCTGGAAATGCTAAGGCCAAGTACTGTGGACCCACAAATTTTAAATGAAAGAAGGGAGCAAGACAAGGTCTTTGGGCTGCTCTTGACTCTCAACTCAACCTACAATGATCTCATCAAACACCTTCTCAGAGCAGAAAGGCTACCAACGCTTGAAGAAGTCTGTTCCCAAATCCAAAAGGAGCAAGGATCACTCGGCCTATTTGGAGGAAAAGGAGAACTGATCTCAGCCAACAAAGGAGCCTACAAGTTTGATGAGAAGAGAAACTCATTTTGTGATCATTGCAAGAGAAAGGGGCATACCAAAGAAGTTTGCTGGAGTCTCCATCCTCACCTAAAACCGAAATGGAAGGAGGGAAAGGCTAGGATTGCTTCAGAAGAGGTAGCTCACAAAGGCGAAAGCTCTAAGAATACCCCTGGAGAAGGAGCAGCAAACTCATCTCAATTCGTGACAAAATCAGACTTGGATGCCCTGATCAAAGCGTTTAAGGAGTCTGGTAACACTCTTGGTACCTCTTTTCATGTGATTCAAAATATGGGTAATTCTTATAGTTCTTCACATACACTTAAGAATAAGCCATTAATAGTTGATTCAGGAGCTTCTCATCACATGATTAGTGATTTAAGCTTAATTAGCAACATAAAACCAACAATAGGAAATGTTGAGATTGCTAATGGGGAAAAGGTTCCAATTAAGGGAATAGGAGAACTTAAGCTATTTGAGAGATCTTCTAAAGCTTTCTACATGCCTACTTTTACATCTAACTTATTATCAGTAAAGAAGGCTACAACTGATTTAAACTGTATTGCTATCTTTGGACCTAATGAAGTGTGTTTTCAGGATATTAAGACCAGCAAAACGCTTGGGAAAGGGACTACCAAAGATGATCTCTATGTTCTTGAAGATACTAAGCTTTTAGATCCTACCTTTGCTTCTTCTAATAATGTTGTAGCTTGTGATAATAATGCGATTTGGCATGCTAGATTAGGACATCCTCATGCTCGTGCATTGAGTCTTTTATTACCTGAAGTAGTGTTTAAGAATGATGATTGTGAGGCTTGTATCTTAGGAAAGCATTGTAGAACTGTTTTTCCTAAGTCTTCTACCATTTATGAAAAATGTTTTGATTTAGTTCATTCTGATGTTTGGACATCCCCTTGTGAATCTAGAGATCAAAACAAGTACTTTGTTACTTTCATAGATGAAAAGTCTAAGTATACTTGGTTAACTCTCCTCCCATCAAAAGATAGAGTCTTTGAGGCATTTAGGAACTTTCAAACTCACATAACTAACCATTTTAATGCCAAGATTAAGATTTTCAGATCAGATAATGGGGGAGAATACACAAGCAACTTATTCAAAGAATATCTTACCTCACAAGGCATCATTCACCAAACCAGCTGTCCTTATACACCCCAACAAAATGGTGTTGCTGAAAGGAAGAACAGACACTTAATGGAGGTGGCCAGATCCATGATGTTTCAAAACAATGTACCAAAGCGGTTTTGGGGAGATGCTGTACTTACAGCCTGCTACCTGATCAACCGAATACCAACCAAAGTCCTCAATGACTCATCACCATATGAGGTACTCAACTCGACTAAACCCTCTCTTAATCACTTACGAGTGTTTGGGTGTGTTTGTTTTGCCTTAATCCCAGGAGACCTTCGAACAAAGCTGGATGCCAAGAGCACAAGGTGTATGTTTATTGGCTACTCTACTACACAAAAGGGGTACAAGTGCTATAATCCCACTACACGCCGAGTTATAATCTCTAGAGATGTGAAGTTCTTGGAATCAGAAAGCTTCTATGCCAAACAGTCATGGGAAGACTTACAAGATATCTCCAAGTCTACATCAGATAGAGCTACTAACCTTCGGCTACTCCTGGACCATCTCGGTATCACTACAAGCTCTGGAACCCCTACGGTTGATCCTGAGGGGGAGAATGGTGACAACAATGGTGACAACAATGACCCACCAGCGGAGCACATAGACTCGGAGACCCAAGCAAATGCACATGATCAACCTCCGGAGCAAACAGTAGCACCCACACGGTCAGTAACTCACCAAGCACCAGCTCCTCTAAGAAGAAGTCCACGGTTGCAAAGCTTACAACAAGCAGAACAAGCACCAGCTCCTACTCCAGCGGCACTAAGGAGAAGCACTAGGGAAAGGCAGGATCCATCAAATTGGGTCAACACAAGGGTATACTACAATGGCAATGCAGTAGCCCATCCTACTCAAGCAGCTTGCTCATTCGCTCAGTTTCCAAAGGAGCATCAGGCCTTCCTGGTTGCATTGGAGCAAGGTCAGATACCGAAAACCTATGACGAAGCAATAGAATACGAGGTATGGCGTGATGCGATCAGTGAAGAAAGAGGGGCCATGGAGAAGAATCACACTTGGGATGAGGCTACATTGCCTAAAGGAAAGAAGACAGTGAGCTCAAGATGGGTCTTCACTATCAAATACAAGAGCAATGGTGAAATAGAGAGGTATAAGGCTCGGTTAGTAGCAAGAGGATTCACTC
This sequence comes from Thlaspi arvense, assembly GCA_911865555.2. Lineage (NCBI taxonomy): Eukaryota > Viridiplantae > Streptophyta > Magnoliopsida > Brassicales > Brassicaceae > Thlaspi > Thlaspi arvense. Next base: position 24,394,030 of record OU466860.2, read on the forward strand.
AGACCTATGGAGAAGACTATGGAGACACCTTTGCACCAGTGGCTAAGCTTCACACAGTTAGAGTAGTCATCTCACTTGCCGTGAACCTGGAATGGGATCTTTGGCAAATGGATGTGAAGAATGCATTTCTACAAGGAGAGCTTGAGGAGGAAGTCTACATGACACCACCACCTGGTGTAGACAAAGAAGTTGCCCATGGCAAAGTACTAAGGCTGAGAAAGGCGATTTATGGTCTCAAGCAATCGCCGAGAGCATGGTACCACAGGTTGAGTAGAGTTCTATTTGATAGGGGATTCAGCAGATCAGAAGCCGATCACACCTTATTCACTCTCACCAGCCAAGAAGGTATAGTAGTCATTCTCATTTATGTAGATGATATTATCATCTCTGGGAATGACAAGGTAAACATTCTTGCTACTAAAGATTATTTAAAGAATGTTTTTGACATTAAAGATCTAGGTGAACTAAAATACTTCTTAGGTATTGAAGTTTGTAGATCTAAAGAAGGCTCGTTCCTCTCACAAAGAAAATATATGATGGATATGTTGAGTGAAGCAGGAAACCTTGGAGATAAGGTAGCTAAAACTCCTCTTGAAGATAGCTACAAGGTGGACCGAAAGGGGGAGCTAGAAGATGAGCCCTTTGAAGATATCACACAATACCGCAGGATGGTTGGTAAGCTAATTTATCTTACCATAACTAGACCTGACTTGTGTTTTGCTGTGAATCAGGTTAGCCAACACATGAAAGCCCCAAATTCATATCACTGGAGCATGGTCAAGCGCATTCTCAGCTATGTTCAAGGAACAATCGGTCATGGCATTTGGATGGGTTGCAACAAAAGCTCAGAGATTGTGGGATATTGCGATGCAGACTGGGCAGGAGACCGTGTAGATAGAAGATCAACTACTGGCTATTGTACGTTCGTTGGTGGGAATCTAGTTACTTGGAAGAGCAAGAAGCAAAATGTAGTTGCATGTTCTAGTGCTGAAGCTGAGTACCGGGCCATGAGGAGGTTAACAACCGAGCTAATGTGGCTAAGAAACCTCCTTAAAGACCTCGGATGTGAGACAAGCACACCAATCACCATGCACTGTGACAACCAAGCGGCTATACACATTGCATCAAACTCGGTCTTCCATGAAAGAACCAAGCATATTGAAGTTGATTGTCACAAGGTTAGGGAGCAAGTCCAGCTTGGAGTCATCCTGCCATGCTACACAAAGAGCTCAGACCAACTAGCCGATATCTTCACCAAGGCAACAAGTCAGAAGATCAACGAGTTCATCCACTCCAAGATGGGGCTCGTTGACATCTCAGCTTGAGCTCACCTAGCCGTGGAGATCACACTCTTTTTCCCTCAATGTAGTTTTGTCCCATGAGGTTTTCTACATTGAGGTTTTTAATGAGGTGATCCTTCATGGCACCAAGCTCTAACCATTCACTATGGTTAAAGCTTGAGGGGGAGTATCAAAGTAGAAGGAGGAATGGTGTCCGTACACATGCTTGAACGTGGCATTCAAGTGATGAGACAAGAGTGGAGTGCAAGGCAAGTGAATCTACGCCTCCCTTAGTCAACTATCACAACGGTCACAAGAGAAGAAGCAAATAAGGATAAGGTCACATGTTCTACTTAAGCTAAGGAACGTTCATGAGAGGTCACTATCACCGTGAGGACCACACCATTTGTTTAATCCTTTATGTCCCTATCTCTTATGGCCGTTAGCTTAGCTTGTATGGTTCTATAAATAGAACATTGTGAACATATGTAAGATCAACTTAAGGAAATATAATCATCCTTAACTCATTCTCTCTTCTCTGTTATGTTCTTCACTCACTTCTCTAAGTATCATTCCGCAAACTCTAACAAAAACGGACTTCTAATGAATCACACAAAGAAAATGGAGTAAATAGGCTTGAAATAGTAATCTGGGACTTATAATACTAAAAAAGAAGCCTCTATTACTTGTATCTCATTCCCTAGAAGAGATCCAAAATGAAGATCCGAAATTGGTCTACTGGCCGAAAATAGGGAAAACGGACTTCTGATGAGTCATACAAAGAAAATGGAGTAAATAGGCTTGAAATAGTCATCTGGGACTCATAATAGCATCATGATAAGTCTCTATTACTTGTATCTCATTCCCTGGAAGAGATCCCAAATGAAGATCCGAAACTGGTCTACTGGCCAAAAATAGGGGAAACGGATTTCTCATGAATCACACAAAGAATATATAGTAAATTGGCTTTAAATAGTCATCTGGGACTCATAATACTACAATGATAAGCCTCTATTAATTGTATCTCATTCCCTAGAAGAGATCTCAAATGACGATCCGAAACTGGTCAACTAGCCGAAAATGGGGAAAACGGATTTCTCATGAATCATACAAAGAAAATGGATTAAAAAGGCTTGAAATAGTCATCTGGGACTCATAATACTACAATGAGTAGCCTCTATTACTTGTATCTCATTCCCTAGAAAAGATCCAAAATGAAGATCCGAAATTGGTCTACTGGCCGAAAAATAGGGAAAACGGACTTCTGATGAATCATACAAATAAAATGGAGCAAATAGGCTTGAAATAGTCATCTGGGACTCATTAATACAATGAGAAGCCTATATTGCTTGTATCTCATTCCCTAGAAGAGATCCCAAATGAAGATCCAAAACTGGTCTAGAGGCCGAAATAGGGAAAACGGATTTCTCATGAATCACACAAAGAAAATGAAGTAAATAGGCTTGAAATAGTCATCTGGGACTCATAATACTACATTTATAAGTCTCTATTACTTATATCTCATTTCCGAAACTGGTATACTAGCCGAAAATAGGGAAAACGGACTTCTGATGAATCACACAAAGAAAATAGAGTTAATAGGATTGAAATAGTCATCTGGGACTCATATTACTACAATGAGAAGCCTATATTACTTTTATCTGATTCCCTAGAAGTGATCCCAAATGAAGATCTGAAACAGGTCTACTGGCCGAAAATGGGCAAAACGGACTTCTAATGAATCACACAAAGAAAATGGAGTAAATAGGCTTGAAATAGTCATCTGGGACTCATAACAGTATAATGAGAGGCCTGTATTACTTGTATCTCATTCCCTAGAATAGATCTCAAATGAAGATCCGAAACTAATCAACTAGCCGAAAATGGGTAAAACGGATTTCTCATGAATCATACAAAGAAAATGCAGTAAATAGGCTTTAAATAGTCATCTGAGACTCATAATACTACAATGAGAAGCCTCTGTTACTTGTATCTCATTACCTAGAAGAGATCCCAAATGAAGATCCAAAACTGGCCTACTAGCTGAAAATAGGAAAAACGGTCTTCTGATGAATCACACAAAGAAAATGGAGTAAATTGGATTGAAACAGTCATCTGGGACTCATAATAGTACAATGAGAAGCCTCTATTACATGTATCTCATTCTGAAGAAGAGATCCCAAATGAAGATCCGAAACGGGTCTACTGGCCGAAAATGGGGAAAACGGACTTCTGAAGAATCATACAAAGAATATGGAGTAAATAGGCTTGAAATAGTTATCTGGGACTCATAATACTACATTGATAAGCCTCTATTACCTGTATCTCATTCCCTAGAAGATATCCCAAATGAAGATCCGAAACTGGTCTACTAGCCGAAAATGGGGAAAACGGACTTCTGATGAATCACACAAAGAAAATAGAGTAAATAGGCTTGAAATAGTCATCTGGGACTCATATTACTACAATAAGAAGCCTATATTACTTGTATCTGATTCCCTAGAAGAGATCCCAAATGAAGATCCGAAACTGGTCTACTGGCCGAAAATATGGGAAACGAATTTCTCATTAATCACACAAATAAAATGGAGTAAATTGGCTTGAAATAGTCATCTGGGACTCATATTACTACAATGAGAAGCCTCTATTAATTGTATCTCATTCCCTAGAAGAGATCCAAAATGAAGATCCGAAATTGGTCTACTGGCCGAAAATGGGGAAAACGGACTTCTGATGAATTATCCAAAGAAAATGGGGTAAATAGGCTTGAAATAGTCATCTGGGACTCAAACTACTACAATGAGAAGCCTCTATTACTTGTATCTCATTCCCTAGAAGAGATCCCAAATGAAGATCCGAAGCTGGTCTACTTGCCGAAAATGGGGAAAACGGACTTCTGATGAATCACACAAAGAAAATGGAGTAAATATGATACAATATCAAAAACAAGTAAATCAAGGGTCTTCAATATGTGAATTATTATTAGAATCTGTTCTTCATGATTTATAAAGTCAAAGGATTCTCATTCAAGTCCAAAGCAAGATTGGTGGCAAGAAGACCATTATTTGATTTAGCTTATTTTTCTCCTTTTGTTTAAATGTAAATAATTTCATTTAAGTGTATTTATTTGTAAAGATCTTTTGTAAGAGCTATAAAAGCTCATTGTTCTCATTGTAAAAATATATAGAAATTTTTGGAAATTAAAAGAGATTTTTCTCTAAAGCTTTGGCTTTGTTTTTGTTTATCTAAGCAAGATGGAATTCTTCACTTAGTAAACATTTGAATCTATGTCTCTTGTGTGCGATGTCTTGAGACTAGGCTTGTGAACACATCACAGGAGCTTCCACACCCTTGAGTGGCGTTCTTCGATCCACCCATCTATCCATCTCATCCACTAATCCAGCCTGAAAGAGAATTGAGTCCAGCAGGATTGATCCCGCAACCATCCACTTCAATCATCTTTTAAGCAAGTAGAAAGAGACTTCAGTCCAACTGCTTTGTTTCCATCCATTCACCTATCAACTATAAGATCATACCCCCTTGATCTTATATCAAAATAGGCTTGAAATAGTCATCTGGGACTCATAATACTACAATGAGAAGCCTCTATTAATTGTATCTCATTCCCTAGAAGAGATCAAAAATGAAGATCCGAAATTGGTCTACTGGCCGAAAATGGGGAAAACGGACTTCTGATGAATCATCCAAAGAAAATGGGGTAAATTGATTTGAAATAGTCATCTGGGACTCAAAATACTACAATGAGAAGCCTCTATTACTTGTATCTCATTCCCTAGAAGAGATCCCAAATGAAGATCCGAAACTGGTCTACTTGCCGAAAATGGGGAAAACGGACTTCTGATGAATCACACAAAGAAAATGGAGTAAATGTTAGAGTTTGCGGAATGATACTTAGAGAAGTGAGTGAAGAACATAACAGAGAAGAGAGAATGAGTTAAGGATGATTATATTTCCTTAAGTTGATCTTACATATGTTCACAATGTTCTATTTATAGAACCATACAAGCTAAGCTAACGGCCATAAGAGATAGGGACATAAAGGATTAAACAAATGGTGTGGTCCTCACGGTGATAGTGACCTCTCATGAACGTTCCTTAGCTTAAGTAGAACATGTGACCTTATCCTTATTTGCTTCTTCTCTTGTGACCGTTGTGATAGTTGACTAAGGGAGGCGTAGATTCACTTGCCTTGCACTCCACTCTTGTCTCATCACTTGAATGCCACGTTCAAGCATGTGTACGGACACCATTCCTCCTTCTACTTTGATACTCCCCCTCAAGCTTTAACCATAGTGAATGGTTAGAGCTTGGTGCCATGAAGGATCACCTCATTAAAAACCTCAATGTAGAAAACCTCATGGGACAAAACTACATTGAGGGAAAAAGAGTGTGATCTCCACGGCTAGGTGAGCTCAAGCTGAGATGTCAACGAGCCCCATCTTGGAGTGGATGAACTCGTTGATCTTCTGACTTGTTGCCTTGGTGAAGATATCGGCTAGTTGGTCTGAGCTCTTTGTGTAGCATGGCAGGATGACTCCAAGCTGGACTTGCTCCCTAACCTTGTGACAATCAACTTCAATATGCTTGGTTCTTTCATGGAAGACCGAGTTTGATGCAATGTGTATAGCCGCTTGGTTGTCACAGTGCATGGTGATTGGTGTGCTTGTCTCACATCCGAGGTCTTTAAGGAGGTTTCTTAGCCACATTAGCTCGGTTGTTAACCTCCTCATGGCCCGGTACTCAGCTTCAGCACTAGAACATGCAACTACATTTTGCTTCTTGCTCTTCCAAGTAACTAGATTCCCACCAACGAACGTACAATAGCCAGTAGTTGATCTTCTATCTACACGGTCTCCTGCCCAGTCTGCATCGCAATATCCCACAATCTCTGAGCTTTTGTTGCAACCCATCCAAATGCCATGACCGATTGTTCCTTGAACATAGCTGAGAATGCGCTTGACCATGCTCCAGTGATATGAATTTGGGGCTTTCATGTGTTGGCTAACCTGATTCACAGCAAAACACAAGTCAGGTCTAGTTATGGTAAGATAAATTAGCTTACCAACCATCCTGCGGTATTGTGTGATATCTTCAAAGGGCTCATCTTCTAGCTCCCCCTTTCGGTCCACCTTGTAGCTATCTTCAAGAGGAGTTTTAGCTACCTTATCTCCAAGGTTTCCTGCTTCACTCAACATATCCATCATATATTTTCTTTGTGAGAGGAACGAGCCTTCTTTAGATCTACAAACTTCAATACCTAAGAAGTATTTTAGTTCACCTAGATCTTTAATGTCAAAAAACATTCTTTAAATAATCTTTAGTAGCAAGAATGTTTACCTTGTCATTCCCAGAGATGATAATATCATCTACATAAATGAGAATGACTACTATACCTTCTTGGCTGGTGAGAGTGAATAAGGTGTGATCGGCTTCTGATCTGCTGAATCCCCTATCAAATAGAACTCTACTCAACCTGTGGTACCATGCTCTCGGCGATTGCTTGAGACCATAAATCGCCTTTCTCAGCCTTAGTACTTTGCCATGGGCAACTTCTTTGTCTACACCAGGTGGTGGTGTCATGTAGACTTCCTCCTCAAGCTCTCCTTGTAGAAATGCATTCTTCACATCCATTTGCCAAAGATCCCATTCCAGGTTCACGGCAAGTGAGATGACTACTCTAACTGTGTGAAGCTTAGCCACTGGTGCAAAGGTGTCTCCATAGTCTTCTCCATAGGTCTGAGTGAATCCTCTTGCTACTAACCGAGCCTTATACCTCTCTATTTCACCATTGCTCTTGTATTTGATAGTGAAGACCCATCTTGAGCTCACTGTCTTCTTTCCTTTAGGCAATGTAGCCTCATCCCAAGTGTGATTCTTCTCCATGGCCCCTCTTTCTTCACTGATCGCATCACGCCATACCTCGTATTCTATTGCTTCGTCATAGGTTTTCGGTATCTGACCTTGCTCCAATGCAACCAGGAAGGCCTGATGCTCCTTTGGAAACTGAGCGAATGAGCAAGCTGCTTGAGTAGGATGGGCTACTGCATTGCCATTGTAGTATACCCTTGTGTTGACCCAATTTGATGGATCCTGCCTTTCCCTAGTGCTTCTCCTTAGTGCCGCTGGAGTAGGAGCTGGTGCTTGTTCTGCTTGTTGTAAGCTTTGCAACCGTGGACTTCTTCTTAGAGGAGCTGGTGCTTGGTGAGTTACTGACCGTGTGGGTGCTACTGTTTGCTCCGGAGGTTGATCATGTGCATTTGCTTGGGTCTCCGAGTCTATGTGCTCCGCTGGTGGGTCATTGTTGTCACCATTGTTGTCACCATTCTCCCCCTCAGGATCAACCGTAGGGGTTCCAGAGCTTGTAGTGATACCGAGATGGTCCAGGAGTAGCCGAAGGTTAGTAGCTCTATCTGATGTAGACTTGGAGATATCTTGTAAGTCTTCCCATGACTGTTTGGCATAGAAGCTTTCTGATTCCAAGAACTTCACATCTCTAGAGATTATAACTCGGCGTGTAGTGGGATTATAGCACTTGTACCCCTTTTGTGTAGTAGAGTAGCCAATAAACATACACCTTGTGCTCTTGGCATCCAGCTTTGTTCGAAGGTCTCCTGGGATTAAGGCAAAACAAACACACCCAAACACTCGTAAGTGATTAAGAGAGGGTTTAGTCGAGTTGAGTACCTCATATGGTGATGAGTCATTGAGGACTTTGGTTGGTATTCGGTTGATCAGGTAGCAGGCTGTAAGTACAGCATCTCCCCAAAACCGCTTTGGTACATTGTTTTGAAACATCATGGATCTGGCCACCTCCATTAAGTGTCTGTTCTTCCTTTCAGCAACACCATTTTGTTGGGGTGTATAAGGACAGCTGGTTTGGTGAATGATGCCTTGTGAGGTAAGATATTCTTTGAATAAGTTTGCTTGTGTATTCTCCCCCATTATCTGATCTGAAAATCTTAATCTTGGCATTAAAATGGTTAGTTATGTGAGTTTGAAAGTTCCTAAATGCCTCAAAGACTCTATCTTTTGATGGGAGGAGAGTTAACCAAGTATACTTAGACTTTTCATCTATGAAAGTAACAAAGTACTTGTTTTGATCTCTAGATTCACAAGGGGATGTCCAAACATCAGAATGAACTAAATCAAAACATTTTTCATAAATGGTAGAAGACTTAGGAAAAACAGTTCTACAATGCTTTCCTAAGATACAAGCCTCACAATCATCATTCTTAAACACTACTTCAGGTAATAAAAGACTCAATGCACGAGCATGAGGATGTCCTAATCTAGCATGCCAAATCGCATTATTATCACAAGCTACAACATTATTAGAAGAAGCAAAGGTAGGATCTAAAAGCTTAGTATCTTCAAGAACATAGAGATCATCTTTGGTAGTCCCTTTCCCAAGCGTTTTGCTGGTCTTAATATCCTGAAAACACACTTCATTAGGTCCAAAGATAGCAATACAGTTTAAATCAGTTGTAGCCTTCTTTACTGATAATAAGTTAGATGTAAAAGTAGGCATGTAGAAAGCTTTAGAAGATCTCTCAAATAGCTTAAGTTCTCCTATTCCCTTAATTGGAACCTTTTCCCCATTAGCAATCTCAACATTTCCTATTGTTGGTTTTATGTTGCTAATTAAGCTTAAATCACTAATCATGTGATGAGAAGCTCCTGAATCAACTATTAATGGCTTATTCTTAAGTGTATGTGAAGAACTATAAGAATTACCCATATTTTGAATCACATGAAAAGAGGTACCAAGAGTGTTACCAGACTCCTTAAACGCTTTGATCAGGGCATCCAAGTCTGATTTTGTCACGAATTGAGATGAGTTTGCTGCTCCTTCTCCAGGGGTATTCTTAGAGCTTTCGCCTTTGTGAGCTACCTCTTCTGAAGCAATCCTAGCCTTTCCCTCCTTCCATTTCGGTTTTAGGTGAGGATGGAGACTCCAGCAAACTTCTTTGGTATGCCCCTTTCTCTTGCAATGATCACAAAATGAGTTTCTCTTCTCATCAAACTTGTAGGCTCCTTTGTTGGCTGAGATCAGTTCTCCTTTTCCTCCAAATAGGCCGAGTGATCCTTGCTCCTTTTGGATTTGGGAACAGACTTCTTCAAGCGTTGGTAGCCTTTCTGCTCTGAGAAGGTGTTTGATGAGATCATTGTAGGTTGAGTTGAGAGTCAAGAGCAGCCCAAAGACCTTGTCTTGCTCCCTTCTTTCATTTAAAATTTGTGGGTCCACAGTACTTGGCCTTAGCATTTCCAGCTCCGCCCATAGTGCTCTGAACTTTCCAAAGTGTTTGGTAAACTCCACATCTTCTTGCCTTAGCTCATTGATAGCTTTCTTGACTTCAAAGACACGGCTGAGATTAGAGATGTTGCCGAATACTTGCTTCAGGGTCTCCCATAGCTCTTTGGCGGTTTCACAGTATGAGTAAGCCTCCAAGATTTCAGTGCTAAGGGAGCTTTGTAGGAGAGCAAGGACGGTCTGATCTTCCTTGTACCAATGGGTCTCTTCTGCTGGGACAATGGCGGCTCCGGCGGCTGGTGGTGCTGCTATGGGAGCATCGCTTGATACATGTCTCCAAAGACCTCTTCCACACAAGGCGGTTCTTGTGGTCCTTGACCACAGTAGATAGTTCACTCCTTTGAGTGTAACTGGTAAAGCCAATGGCTTATTGTTCTCCATGGCCATGAAATTTATTCTATGGACCTATGGGTAAAGCTATGGACCGTTGGGTAAACGGTTTTAGAAATGAGGTATAGGTGATTTAGAGGGTAAGCGAATGAGGATATAGGTGATTAGAGGGGTTTAGAGTGATTTTGGAGTTTAGAAGATCGTTTAAGAGATTTCAAAAGAGATAAAGAGAGTAAGGACCGCTGGGTAAAGATTTTGAGAATTTTCTGTAAAATGAGAGAGAGACAGCGAATAGAGAAGAAGCAAAATGAGAGAGAATGAGAATCAGAGTTTGTGATCCAAAGATCTACACAACTCGCTCTGATACCATGTTAGAGTTTGCGGAATGATACTTAGAGAAGTGAGTGAAGAACATAACAGAGAAGAGAGAATGAGTTAAGGATGATTATATTTCCTTAAGTTGATCTTACATATGTTCACAATGTTCTATTTATAGAACCATACAAGCTAAGCTAACGGCCATAAGAGATAGGGACATAAAGGATTAAACAAATGGTGTGGTCCTCACGGTGATAGTGACCTCTCATGAACGTTCCTTAGCTTAAGTAGAACATGTGACCTTATCCTTATTTGCTTCTTCTCTTGTGACCGTTGTGATAGTTGACTAAGGGAGGCGTAGATTCACTTGCCTTGCACTCCACTCTTGTCTCATCACTTGAATGCCACGTTCAAGCATGTGTACGGACACCATTCCTCCTTCTACTTTGATAGTAAATAGGCTTGAAATAGTCATATGGGACTCATAATACTACAATGAGAAGCCTCTATTAATTGTATCTCATTCCCTAGAAGAGATCCTAAATGAAGATCTGAAATTGGTCTACTGGCCGAAAATGGGGAAAACGGACTTCTGATGAATCATCCAAAGAAAATGGGGTAAATAGGCTTGAAATAGTCATCTTGGACTCATAATAACATAATTAGAATTCTCCATTACTTGTATCTTATTCCCTAGAAGAGATCCCAAATGAAGATCTAAAACTGGTCTACTGGCCGAAAATAGGGAAAACGGACTTCTGAAGAATCATACAAAGAAAATGGAGTAAATAGTCTTGAAATAGTCATCTGGGACTCATAATAGCATAATGAGAAGCCTTTATTACTTGTATCTCATTTCCTAGAAGAGATTCCAAATGAAGATCCGATATTGGTCTACTGGCCGAAAATGGGGAAAACGGACTTCTGATGAATCACACAAAGAAAATGGAGTAAATAGGCTTGAAATAGTCATATGGGACTCATAATACTACAATGAGAAGCCTCTATTAATTGTATCTCATTCCCTAGAAGAGATCCTAAATGAAGATCCGAAATTGGTCTACTGGCCGAAAATGGGGAAAACGGACTTCTGATGAATCATCCAAAGAAAATGGGGTAAATAGGCTTGAAATAGTCATCTTGGACTCATAATAACATAATTAGAATTCTCCATTACTTGTATCTTATTCCCTAGAAGAGATCCCAAATGAAGATCTAAAACTGGTCTATTGGCCGAAAATAGGGAAAACGGACTTCTGATGAATCATACAAAGAAAATGGAGTAAATAGTCTTGAAATAGTCATCTGGGACTCATAATAGCATAATGAGAAGCCTTTATTACTTGTATCTCATTTCCTAGAAGAGATTCCAAATGAAGATCCGATATTGGTCTACTGGCCGAAAATGGGGAAAACGGACTTCTGATGAATCATCCAAAGAAAATGGGGTAAATAGGCTTGAAATAGTCATCTTGGACTCATAATAACATAATTAGAATTCTCCATTACTTGTATCTTATTCCCTAGAAGAGATCCCAAATGAAGATCTAAAACTGGTCTACTGGCCGAAAATAGGGAAAACGGACTTCTGATGAATCATACAATGAATATGGAGTAAATAGTCTTGAAATAGTTATCTAAGACTCATAATAGAATAATTAGAAGCCTTTATTACTTGTATCTCATTCCCTAGAAGAGATTCCAAATGAAGATCTGAAACTGGTCTACTGGCCGAAAATAGGGGAAACGGATTTCTCATTAATCACACAAAGAAAATGGAGTAAATAGGTTTGAAATAGTCATCTGGGACTCATAATAGTATAATGAGAAGCCTCTATTACTTTTATCTCATTCCCTAGAAGAGATCTCAAATGAAGATCCGAAACTGGTCAACTAGCCGAAAATGGGGAAAACGGATTTCTCATGAATCATACAAAGAAAATGGAGTAAATAGGCTTGAAATAGTCATCTGAGACTCATAATACTACAAATAGAAGCCTCTGTTACTTGTATCTCATTCCCTACAAGAGATCCCAAATGAAGATCCAAAACTGGCCTACTGGCTGTAAATAGGAAAAACGGTCTTCTGATGAATAACACAAAGAAAATGGAGTAAATTGGATTGAAACAGTCATCTGGGACTCATAATAGTACAATGAGAAGCCTCTATTACTTGTATCTGATTCTGAAGAAGAGATCCCAAATGAAGATCCGAAACTGGTCTACTGGCCGAAAATGGGGAAAACGGACTTCTGAAGAATCATACAATGAATATGGAGTAAATAGGCTTTGAAATAGTCATCTGAGACTCATAATACTACAATGAGAAGCCTCTGTTACTTGTATCTCATTCCCTAGAAAAGATCCCAAATGAAAATCCAAAACTGGCCTACTGGCTGAAAATAGGAAAAACGGACTTCTGACGAATCACACAAAGAAAATGGAGTAAATTGGATTGAAACAGTCATCTGGGACTCATAATAGTACAATGAGAAGCCTCTATTACTTGTATATCATTCCCTAGAAGAGATCCCAAATGAAGATCCGAAGCTGGTCTACTTGCCGCAAATGGGGAAAACGGACTTCTGATGAATCACACAAAGAAAATGGAGTAAATAGGCTTGAAATAGTCATCTGGGACTCATAATACTACAATGAGAAGCTTCTATTAATTGTATCTCATTCCCTAGAAGAGATCTCAAATGAAGATCCGAAACTGGTCAACTAGCCGAAAATAGGGAAAACGGATTTTTCATTAATCACACAAAGAAAATGGAGTAAATAGGCTTGAAATAGTTATCTGGGACTCATATTACTAGAATGAGAAGCCTATATTGCTTGAATCTCATTCCCTAGAAGAGATCCAAAATGAAGATCCGAAACGGGTCTACTGGCCGAAAATACGGAAAACGGATTTCTCATGAATCACACAAAGAAAATGAAGTAAATAGGCTTGAAATAATCATGTGGGACTCATAATACTACATTTATATGCCTCTGTTACTTGTATCTCATTCCCTAGAAGAGATCCCAAATGAAGATCTGAAACTGGTCTACTAGCCGAAAATTTGGAAAACGGACTTCTGATGAATCACACAAAGAAAATGGAGTAAATAGGCTTGAAATAGTCATCTGGGACTCATATTACTACAATGAGAAGCCTATATTACTTTTATCTGATTCCCTAGAAGAGATCCCTGTTGGAATTGTTTGCGGAAGTTTAGAGTAAAGAAGAGAAATGAGTGAAAACATGAAGAACAAGAGAAAGAGTTAAGGATGATTATTATTCCTTAAGTTAACCATTACAAACAACATCAAATGTGTATTTATAGACCATACAAATCATTCCTAACGGCTAAGGGTGATAACGACACAAACAATAAACAAAGAGGATGTGGTCCTCATAGTGAAAGCGACCCTTCATAACGCTCACAAGCTTAACCAAAACATGTGACCTTATCTCCTTTGATTCCTTAAGCTTGTGACCGTTGCTCCAGATGACTAAGGTCAATAATATGACCGTTGCTTCCTTCCTTGATCATCACTCTTGCTTCCTTTGTGTGATCCTCTTCCTTAAGCCTCACGGTTGTGACTTGTACGGACACTTCTCTAACTTGGTTATTTTGACACTCCCCCTCAAGCTTTAGCCATGGTGAATGCTAAAGCTTGGAACCATGACTAACCACCTCATTAAAAACCTCAATGTAGAAAACCACGTGGGACAAAACTCCACTGAGGGAAAAAGAGTGTGATTGCCATGGTTAGGATAGATCAAGCCGAGATGTCAACGAGTCCCATCTTAGAGTGAATGAACTCGCTTGTCTTCTGATTGACCGCCTTAGTGAAGATGTCAGCTAACTGATCTGAACTCCTTGTATAGCACGGTAGAATGACTCCAAGTTGTACTTGCTCCCTGACTTTATGACAATCCACCTCTATATGCTTGGTCCTTTCATGGAAGACCGAGTTGGATGCAATGTGCATAGCCGCTTGATTATCACAATGCATTGTGATAGGTGTGCTTGTCTCACATCCGAGGTCTTTGAGGAGGTTTCTTAGCCACATCAGCTCGGTTGTTAGTCTCCTCATGGCCCGGTATTCAGCTTCAGCACTAGAGCATGCCACCACGTTTTGCTTCTTGCTCTTCCAAGTGACTAGATTCCCTCCAATGAATGTGCAATAGCCAGTAGTGGATCTTCTGTCTACACGGTCTCCTGCCCAATCTGCATCACAGTATCCTACTAGCTCTGAGCTTCCATTGCACCCCATCCAAATGCCATGACCAATCGTTCCTTGAACATAGCTGAGAATGCGCTTGACCATGCTCCAATGATACATCTTTGGAGCTTTCATGTATTGGCTAACCTGATTCACAGCAAAGCACAAGTCAGGTCTGGTTATTGTAAGATAGATTAGCTTACCAACCATCCTGCGATATTGTGTGACATCTTCAAAGGGTTCATCCTCTAGCTCCCCCTTTCGGTCCACTTTGTAGCTATCTTCAAGAGGGGTTTTAGCTACTTTATCTCCAAGGTTTCCTGTTTCACTCAACAAATCAAGCATATATTTTCTTTGTGAGAGAAACAAGCCTTCTTTAGATCTACACACTTCGATACCTAAGAAGTATTTTAGTTCACCTAGATCTTTAATATCAAAAACAGTTTTTAAATAGTCTTTAGTAGCTTGAATGTTTACCTTGTCATTCCCAGAGATGATTATATCATCTACATAGATGAGAATGACTACTATACCTTCTCGGCTGGTGAGAGTGAATAAGGTGTGATCCGCTTCTGATCTGTTGAATCCCCTATCGAATAGAACTCTACTCAACCGGTGGTACCAAGCTCTTGGCGATTGCTTGAGACCATAAATCGCCTTTCTCAGCCTTAGTACTTTGCCATGGGCAACCTCTTTGTCTACACCAGGTGGTGGTGTCATGTAGACTTCCTCCTCAAGCTCTCCTTGTAGAAATGCATTCTTCACATCCATTTGCCAAAGATCCCATTCCAGATTCATGGCAAGTGAGATGACAACTCTAACTGTGTGGAGCTTCGCCACTGGTGCAAAGGTGTCTCCATAGTCTTCTCCATAGGTTTGAGTGAATCCTCTTGCTACTAGCCGAGCCTTATACCTTTCTATTTCCCCGTTGCTTTTGTATTTGATAGTGAAGACCCATCTTGAGCTCACGGTTTTTCTTCCCTTTAGGCAATGTAGCCTCATCCCAAGTGTGATTCTTCTCCATAGCACCCCTTTCCTCACTGATTGCATTCCGCCATACCTCATACTCTACTGCTTCTTCGTAAGATCTAGGTACCTGACCTTGCTCCAATGCTACTAGGAAGGCTTGGTGCTCCTTTGGAAACTGAGCGAAAGAGCAAGTTACTTGAGTAGGATGAGCTACTGCATTGCCGTTGTAGTACACTCTGGTGTTAACCCAATTTGATGGATCCTGCCTTTCCCTAGTGCTTCTCCTTAGGGCTGCTGGAGCAGGAGCTGGAGCCGGAGCTTGTTCTGCTTGTTGTTGTAGGCGCTCTAAGCGTTGACTCCTTCTTAGCGGTACAACGTGAGGAGAGGAGCTAGGGTGTTCCGGAGACCGAACCGGTGTGGGGCTTTCCAAGTTTGCTTCTGCTTGATCATGAGCATTATCTTGGGTCTCCAAGTTTGCTTGTTCCTCATTTTCCCCCTCAGGATCAACAGCAGGAGCACTAGTAGGTGTTGTTACCCCAAGGTGGTCTAGGATGAGCCGTAAGCTAGCTGCCCTATCAGAGGTAGAGGTAGATAGCCCTTGTAGGTCCTCCCACGGTTGTTTGGCATAGAATCTTTCTGACTCTAAGAATTTGACATCACGAGAGACTATGACCCGGCGTGTATCATGGTTGTAGCATTTGTACCCCTTTTGGGTAGTAGAGTAGCCAATGAACATACACCTCATGCTTTTAGCTTCCAGCTTTGTTCTATGATCCCCTGGAATAAAGGCAAAACACACACAACCAAACACTCGTAAGTGATCAAGAGAGGGTTTAGTTGAGTTGAGTACCTCATAGGGTGAGGAGTCACGGAGAACTTTGGTAGGAATTCGGTTGATCAAGTAGCAAGCTGTAAGGACAGCATCGCCCCAAAACCGCTTTGGTACATTATGTTGAAACATCATGGATCTCGCCACCTCCATTAGATGTCTGTTTTTCCTCTCAGCTACACCATTCTGTTGAGGCGTGTAGGGGCAGCTAGTTTGATGAATGATTCCATGTGAAGTGAGATGTTCTCTGAAAACATTGCTTGTGTATTCGCCTCCATTATCTGATCTAAAGATCTTAATCTTGGCATTAAAATGGTTAGTGATATGATTTTGAAAATTTTTAAATGCCTCAAAGACTCTATCCTTGGATGGAAGGAGAGTTACCCAAGTATACTTAGATTTTTCATCTATAAAGGTGACAAAATATTTGTTTTGATCTCTAGATTCACATGGTGATGACCAAACATCTGAATGCACTAAATCAAAACATTTTTCATAGATAGTAGATGACTTGGGGAACACAGTCCTACAATGTTTTCCTAAGATACAAGCCTCACATTCATCATTTTTAAAACTAACTTTAGGTAATAAAAGACTCAATGCACGAGCATGAGGATGACCTAACCTAGCATGCCAAATTGCATTATTAGCAGAAGCTACAACATTATTAGAAGATAAAAACTTAGTGTCTTCAAGAACATAGAGATCATCCTTAGTAGTCCCTTTTCCAAGCATTCTGTTGGTTTTAATATCCTGAAAACACACATCATTAGGTCCAAAGATAGCAATACAATCTAAATCAGTTGTAGCTTTCTTAACAGATAACAAATTAGAGGTAAAGGTTGGCATATAAAACGCTTTAGATGATCTATCAAAGAGTTTTAAATCTCCTATGCCTTTAATAGGCACCTTTTCTCCATTAGCAATCTCAACATTTCCTATTGTTGGCTTTAGGTTACTAATCAGATTTAAGTCACTAATCATATGATGTGAAGCGCCTGAATCTACAATCAATGGTTTAGTCCTAAGAGTATATGAAGAACTATAAGAGTTACCATAGTGCTTCATTACATGAAAGGAGGTACCAAGAGTGTTACCAGATTCCTTAAGCGCTTTGATCAGTGCATCTAGGTCTGATTTTGTCACGAATTGAGAGGAGTTAGCTGCTCCTTCTTCTCCAGCGGTTGTCTTAGATGATTCGCCCTTATGAGTGGTGTTCTCGGCGGCATAGCTAGCCTTCCCTTCCTTCCACTTGCTAGGCTTGAGATGTGGGTGAAGGATCCAGCACTTGTCTTTAACATGCCCCTTTTTCTTGCAATGCTCGCAGAATGAGCTCCTCCTTTCTTCAAACTGGTAAGCGCCCTTGTTGGCTGAGACGAGTTCCCCCTTTCCTCCAAATAAGCCGAGTGATCCTTGCTCCTTTTGGATTTGAGAACACACTTCTTCAAGGGTTGGCAACCGTTCTGCTCTAAGGAGGTGCTTGATGAGGTCATTGTAAGTTGAGCTGAGGGTCATGAGCAGGCCAAAGACTTTGTCTTGCTCTCTTCTGTCGTTCAGGACTTGAGGGTCAACTGTGCTTGGCCTTAGCGTCTCCAGTTCTGCCCATAGTGCTCTGAATCTTCCAAAATGCTTAGTAAACTCCATATCTTCTTGCCTTAGCTCATTGATAGCCTTCTTGACTTCAAATACACGGCTGAGATTGGAGATGTTGCCGAATACTTGCTTCAGAGTCCCCCATAGCTCTTTGGCGGTTTCACAGTATGAGTAAGCCTCCAAGATTTCATTGCTAAGGGAGCTTTGTAGAAGAGCAAGAACGGTCTGATCTTCCTTGTACCATTGGGTCTCTTCGGCTGGGACAATGACGGCTCCGGCGGCTGGTGGTGCTGCTCTAGGAGCATCGCTTGACACATGACTCCAAAGACCTCTTCCACACAAGGCGGTTCTTGTGGTTCTTGACCACAGCAAGTAGTTCACCCCTTTGAGGGTCACTGGTAAAGCCAATGGCTTGTTGTTCTCCAAGGCCATGTTTAAGATACTATGGACCGTTGGGCAAAGCAAGGAACCGTTGGGTAAACGGTTTTGAATGGTAAATTAGAGGTGATTAGAAGGTGAGCGAATGAGAGTATGGTGGAATGAGAGTGGTTGGGGCGGTTTAGAGAGTGTTTAGGGGTGATTTAAAGCAAAGAAGAGTGATTGGGAGCTATGGACCGTTGGGTAAAGATTAAGGATTTTCTGGAGTTTTGAAGGAGTGAAAAACCGAGAGTTGAAATCAAGAGGAGAGTAATGAGAATCAAAAGGTTGTAGTCCAAAGATCTACAAACCGCTCTGATACCATGTTGGAATTGTTTGCGGAAGTTTAGAGTAAAGAAGAGAAATGAGTGAAAACATGAAGAACAAGAGAAAGAGTTAAGGATGATTATTTGACACGATCTCCCTGGAACTGCTCTGAAGTTAGACTGATGAAGATCAAATGATGATTGCGAATGGAGATGATGATTGTGTGAGAAGGAAAGTGATAGTGTAGAATGAGATTCGAATGGTATTATGGTATAATGGACGATTTGAAATGATAAGATGGGAATGAAAGATAGTAGAGTTTCAGGGACACTTGGTGAATAGAAACTCGGATCAACAAGAACACATTCAAGAGATCAAAGGGTGAGAGAAGAAATGCAGCAATGGCTGTTTGTTTTCACTTAGTTCTTCGCTGCTTTACAACTGGAGGCGTAATACAAGACTTATACTACCCTAAACCAAACAACAAGGCGTCTAAGAAAGAAAACAACAAGACGTCCAAAATAAAGAGAAAAACAACAAGGCGTCCCATTCCTTAGAATCCTAATTGGTGCGCCTAAAATTACTAAGTATAAACCATAGTAGCTCATACACTTATTACCCATTGGCAATGACTCCTAAGTAACTTGACATAGTGATTCATCTGCCTCATTAAAAACCATGTTGAGAAAACCCAGTGGGACAAAACTCAATCATGGGAAAAAGAGTACAGACTCCTCACCTAAGTTACTTAGTCATCATTACCGGGTGGAGTCTTCTGGTTGAAGATGTTGAAAACTTGAATAGCTGGTAAGTTGCACAGTCCTTCTGCTATAAGTGCATGAACCTCCTTAGCCAGCTCCTTAGCTCTGGAACGAGTGATCCTCCCTACTATCTCTGGTTCCTTCTCTGGTTCACTAGCTGCTGTGCTATCCACTATCATATCATCCTCTCCCTCTTGAAAAGGATTTGTCCTCAAATCTGTATCTCTGCAACATAAGGAAGCAAGTCAGAAACATTGAATGATGGAGATATATTATACTTACCTTGAAGATCAATCTGGTAGGCATTGTTGTTGATCCTTTTGATGACTTCAAATGGTCCATCCATCCTTGGCATAAGCTTGCTCTTCCTCTCTTCTGGAAATCGATCTTTCCTCAAATGAATCCACACCAAGTCTCCTTCCTCAAAGATTAACTCCTTTCGACCCTTGTTTGCATGCTTCTCATACTGCTTTGTTTTCTTCTCTATATTCTCCTTGGCCTTGGCGTGTATCTTCCTCACCTGCTCTGCCTTTTCTTTACCATCTAAACTACATTTCACACTTAGAGGCAAAGGGATCAAATCTAGAGGTGATTGTGGGTTAAAGCCATAAACAATTTCAAAAGGAGAAAAGAGAGTAGCAGAATGCTTAGCGTGATTGTAAGCAAACTCCACGTGTGGTAGACACTCCTCCCATGACTTGATGTTACTCTTGACCAACGTTCTAAGAAGTGTTGACAATGTTCTGTTCACCACCTCGGTTTGTCCATCAGTTTGAGGGTGACAAGTAGTGGAGAATTGAAGCTTGGTTCCCAGCTTAGCCCACAATGTTCTCCAGAAATGCCCTAGAAACTTGGTATCCCTGTCTGAAACTATCACTTGAGGCATGCCATGTAAACGAACCACTTCCCTGAAAAACAAGTTAGCTACACAGACAGCATCATCTGTCTTATGACTAGCAATGAAGTGTGCCATCTTACTGAACCTGTCAACAACTACAAAAATCGAATCTCTACCATTTCTGGTTCGAGGTAAGCCAAGCACAAAGTCCATAGAAATATGAGTCCACGGTTGAGAGGGAATAGGCAGAGGAGTATACAAACCGTGAGGTTGCACCTTACTCTTTGCCATTTTACAAACCGCACACCTAGAACAAATCCTCTCAACGTCTGTCTTCATATATGGCCAATAAAAGTGATCTTGCAGTCCAAGTAAAGTCTTAGTGACTCCAAAATGTCCAGCTAATCCACCTCCATGAGCTTCCCTGACCAATAACTCTCTGACAGATCCTCTTGGTATGCACAAACGATTGTTATAGAACAGATATCCATCCTGTCTATGATACTTTTCAAAAGCAAACTTATAGCACTTGCCATAGCTCTCAGCAAAATCAATGTCAGTCTCATAAAGATCTACTATATGTTCGAATCCATTAAGCTTAGAAGTTAAAGTAGAGACAAGTGTGTACCTCCTTGATAATGCATCTGCAACTACATTATCTTTACCTTTCTTGTACTTAATGATGTAGGGAAAAGTCTCAATAAACTCCATCCATCTGGCGTGTCTTTTATTGAGCTTCTGCTGTCCTTTAAGGTGCTTTAGAGACTCATGATCTGTATGAATGACAAACTCCTTGGGCCACAAGTAGTGCTGCCACGTTTGAAGAGCTCGGACTAATGCATAGAGTTCCTTGTCATAGGTGGGATAGTTGGCGGTTGATCCTCCTAGTTTCTCACTGAAGTATGCCACTGGTTTCCTATCCTGCATCAATACAGCACCAATTCCAACTCCTGAAGCATCACATTCAATTTCAAAGGTTTTAAGGAAATCAGGAAGAACTAAAAGAGGGGCATTGATAAGCTTCTCTTTAAGGGCTGTGAAAGCCTGCTCTTGTGCTTCTTCCCATCTAAAACCAACTTCCTTCTTGATGACTTCGGTTAATGGCGCAGCAAGGGTGCTAAAGCTTGGAACAAATCTTCTGTAGAATCCTGCTAACCCATGAAAGCTCCTCACTTCCCCAACACTCTTAGGCGTAGGCCATTCTTTGATTGCTTTGATCTTCTCTTCGTCAACTCTCACTCCTTCTGCACTAACAACAAAGCCTAGAAAAACAACTTCAGTAGTACAGAATGAACACTTAGAGAAGTTAGCAAATAGGGATTGAGAACGAAGAACATCCAGAACTTGGCGGATGTGCCCTAGATGTTCCTCCAAACCTTTACTGTAGATGAGAATGTCATCAAAGTAAACCACTACAAAAACTCCAATGAATGATCTTAAGGCATGATTCATTAGGCGCATGAAGGTACTGGGAGCATTAGTGAGACCAAACGGCATGACTAACCACTCATACAACCCTTGCTTGGTCTTGAAAGCAGTTTTTCCACTCATCTCCCTCTTTCATTCTGATCTGATGATAACCACTCTTTAAATCGATTTTGGAGAACACTGTTGACCCACATAACTCATCTAACATGTCATCTAATCTTGGGATAGGATGTCTATACTTCACTGTGATGTTGTTGATTGCTCTGCAGTCTACACACATTCTCCATGTTCCATCTTTCTTAGGAACCAACAGAACTGGTACTGCACATGGACTGAGGCTTTCTCTGATATATCCTTTACTCATCAGCTCCTCCACTTGTTTCTGAAGCTCTTTAGTCTCTACAGGGTTGGTTCTGTAAGCTGGTTTATTTGGTAGTACTGACCCTGGCACTAGATCAATCTGATGCTCAATTCCACGAGTTGGGGGTAAGCCTGGGGGTATCTCTTCTGGAAATACATCTTTGTACTCCTCAATGATCTCTATCACCTCATGGGGAAGCTTCTCTAACGGTTGAGTACTAGCCAGCGTTTCTTTGTAAACAAACATGAAGGTGGTCATCTCAGGATCAAAGAGCTTGTTGAACTCACTGTGATTGATGTATAGACTGTTGGAGACTTTCTCTTTGTCTTTGCGGTTCATGTGAAGTTGATCTTGGTAGATTTCGCTGGGGGAAAGTGGTAGAAGGGTGACCTTGCGCCCCTTGAATTCAAAGGTCTGCTTGTTGGTGTAGCCATCATGAAGAACTCTCCTATCATACTGCCACGGCCTCCCTAATAACATATGACTAGACCTCATAGGAACCACATCACAGAGGAGTTCATCTTCATACTTCCCAATGGCTAGCTTGACAAGCACTTGTTGAGAAACGGTAATAGCTCCTTTGTTGTCCAGCCACTGCAGCTTGTAAGGTCTAGGATGTGAAGTGGTTTTAAGGTTAAGCTTCTTTACCATCTCTTTGTTAGAGTTTGCGGAATGATACTTAGAGAAGTGAGTGAAGAACATAACAGAGAAGAGAGAATGAGTTAAGGATGATTATATTTCCTTAAGTTGATCTTACATATGTTCACAATGTTCTATTTATAGAACCATACAAGCTAAGCTAACGGCCATAAGAGATAGGGACATAAAGGATTAAACAAATGGTGTGGTCCTCACGGTGATAGTGACCTCTCATGAACGTTCCTTAGCTTAAGTAGAACATGTGACCTTATCCTTATTTGCTTCTTCTCTTGTGACCGTTGTGATAGTTGACTAAGGGAGGCGTAGATTCACTTGCCTTGCACTCCACTCTTGTCTCATCACTTGAATGCCACGTTCAAGCATGTGTACGGACACCATTCCTCCTTCTACTTTGATACTCCCCCTCAAGCTTTAACCATAGTGAATGGTTAGAGCTTGGTGCCATGAAGGATCACCTCATTAAAAACCTCAATGTAGAAAACCTCATGGGACAAAACTACATTGAGGGAAAAAGAGTGTGATCTCCACGGCTAGGTGAGCTCAAGCTGAGATGTCAACGAGCCCCATCTTGGAGTGGATGAACTCGTTGATCTTCTGACTTGTTGCCTTGGTGAAGATATCGGCTAGTTGGTCTGAGCTCTTTGTGTAGCATGGCAGGATGACTCCAAGCTGGACTTGCTCCCTAACCTTGTGACAATCAACTTCAATATGCTTGGTTCTTTCATGGAAGACCGAGTTTGATGCAATGTGTATAGCCGCTTGGTTGTCACAGTGCATGGTGATTGGTGTGCTTGTCTCACATCCGAGGTCTTTAAGGAGGTTTCTTAGCCACATTAGCTCGGTTGTTAACCTCCTCATGGCCCGGTACTCAGCTTCAGCACTAGAACATGCAACTACATTTTGCTTCTTGCTCTTCCAAGTAACTAGATTCCCACCAACGAACGTACAATAGCCAGTAGTTGATCTTCTATCTACACGGTCTCCTGCCCAGTCTGCATCGCAATATCCCACAATCTCTGAGCTTTTGTTGCAACCCATCCAAATGCCATGACCGATTGTTCCTTGAACATAGCTGAGAATGCGCTTGACCATGCTCCAGTGATATGAATTTGGGGCTTTCATGTGTTGGCTAACCTGATTCACAGCAAAACACAAGTCAGGTCTAGTTATGGTAAGATAAATTAGCTTACCAACCATCCTGCGGTATTGTGTGATATCTTCAAAGGGCTCATCTTCTAGCTCCCCCTTTCGGTCCACCTTGTAGCTATCTTCAAGAGGAGTTTTAGCTACCTTATCTCCAAGGTTTCCTGCTTCACTCAACATATCCATCATATATTTTCTTTGTGAGAGGAACAAGCCTTCTTTAGATCTACAAACTTCAATACCTAAGAAGTATTTTAGTTCACCTAGATCTTTAATGTCAAAAACATTCTTTAAATAATCTTTAGTAGCAAGAATGTTTACCTTGTCATTCCCAGAGATGATAATATCATCTACATAAATGAGAATGACTACTATACCTTCTTGGCTGGTGAGAGTGAATAAGGTGTGATCGGCTTCTGATCTGCTGAATCCCCTATCAAATAGAACTCTACTCAACCTGTGGTACCATGCTCTCGGCGATTGCTTGAGACCATAAATCGCCTTTCTCAGCCTTAGTACTTTGCCATGGGCAACTTCTTTGTCTACACCAGGTGGTGGTGTCATGTAGACTTCCTCCTCAAGCTCTCCTTGTAGAAATGCATTCTTCACATCCATTTGCCAAAGATCCCATTCCAGGTTCACGGCAAGTGAGATGACTACTCTAACTGTGTGAAGCTTAGCCACTGGTGCAAAGGTGTCTCCATAGTCTTCTCCATAGGTCTGAGTGAATCCTCTTGCTACTAACCGAGCCTTATACCTCTCTATTTCACCATTGCTCTTGTATTTGATAGTGAAGACCCATCTTGAGCTCACTGTCTTCTTTCCTTTAGGCAATGTAGCCTCATCCCAAGTGTGATTCTTCTCCATGGCCCCTCTTTCTTCACTGATCGCATCACGCCATACCTCGTATTCTATTGCTTCGTCATAGGTTTTCGGTATCTGACCTTGCTCCAATGCAACCAGGAAGGCCTGATGCTCCTTTGGAAACTGAGCGAATGAGCAAGCTGCTTGAGTAGGATGGGCTACTGCATTGCCATTGTAGTATACCCTTGTGTTGACCCAATTTGATGGATCCTGCCTTTCCCTAGTGCTTCTCCTTAGTGCCGCTGGAGTAGGAGCTGGTGCTTGTTCTGCTTGTTGTAAGCTTTGCAACCGTGGACTTCTTCTTAGAGGAGCTGGTGCTTGGTGAGTTACTGACCGTGTGGGTGCTACTGTTTGCTCCGGAGGTTGATCATGTGCATTTGCTTGGGTCTCCGAGTCTATGTGCTCCGCTGGTGGGTCATTGTTGTCACCATTGTTGTCACCATTCTCCCCCTCAGGATCAACCGTAGGGGTTCCAGAGCTTGTAGTGATACCGAGATGGTCCAGGAGTAGCCGAAGGTTAGTAGCTCTATCTGATGTAGACTTGGAGATATCTTGTAAGTCTTCCCATGACTGTTTGGCATAGAAGCTTTCTGATTCCAAGAACTTCACATCTCTAGAGATTATAACTCGGCGTGTAGTGGGATTATAGCACTTGTACCCCTTTTGTGTAGTAGAGTAGCCAATAAACATACACCTTGTGCTCTTGGCATCCAGCTTTGTTCGAAGGTCTCCTGGGATTAAGGCAAAACAAACACACCCAAACACTCGTAAGTGATTAAGAGAGGGTTTAGTCGAGTTGAGTACCTCATATGGTGATGAGTCATTGAGGACTTTGGTTGGTATTCGGTTGATCAGGTAGCAGGCTGTAAGTACAGCATCTCCCCAAAACCGCTTTGGTACATTGTTTTGAAACATCATGGATCTGGCCACCTCCATTAAGTGTCTGTTCTTCCTTTCAGCAACACCATTTTGTTGGGGTGTATAAGGACAGCTGGTTTGGTGAATGATGCCTTGTGAGGTAAGATATTCTTTGAATAAGTTGCTTGTGTATTCTCCCCCATTATCTGATCTGAAAATCTTAATCTTGGCATTAAAATGGTTAGTTATGTGAGTTTGAAAGTTCCTAAATGCCTCAAAGACTCTATCTTTTGATGGGAGGAGAGTTAACCAAGTATACTTAGACTTTTCATCTATGAAAGTAACAAAGTACTTGTTTTGATCTCTAGATTCACAAGGGGATGTCCAAACATCAGAATGAACTAAATCAAAACATTTTTCATAAATGGTAGAAGACTTAGGAAAAACAGTTCTACAATGCTTTCCTAAGATACAAGCCTCACAATCATCATTCTTAAACACTACTTCAGGTAATAAAAGACTCAATGCACGAGCATGAGGATGTCCTAATCTAGCATGCCAAATCGCATTATTATCACAAGCTACAACATTATTAGAAGAAGCAAAGGTAGGATCTAAAAGCTTAGTATCTTCAAGAACATAGAGATCATCTTTGGTAGTCCCTTTCCCAAGCGTTTTGCTGGTCTTAATATCCTGAAAACACACTTCATTAGGTCCAAAGATAGCAATACAGTTTAAATCAGTTGTAGCCTTCTTTACTGATAATAAGTTAGATGTAAAAGTAGGCATGTAGAAAGCTTTAGAAGATCTCTCAAATAGCTTAAGTTCTCCTATTCCCTTAATTGGAACCTTTTCCCCATTAGCAATCTCAACATTTCCTATTGTTGGTTTTATGTTGCTAATTAAGCTTAAATCACTAATCATGTGATGAGAAGCTCCTGAATCAACTATTAATGGCTTATTCTTAAGTGTATGTGAAGAACTATAAGAATTACCCATATTTTGAATCACATGAAAAGAGGTACCAAGAGTGTTACCAGACTCCTTAAACGCTTTGATCAGGGCATCCAAGTCTGATTTTGTCACGAATTGAGATGAGTTTGCTGCTCCTTCTCCAGGGGTATTCTTAGAGCTTTCGCCTTTGTGAGCTACCTCTTCTGAAGCAATCCTAGCCTTTCCCTCCTTCCATTTCGGTTTTAGGTGAGGATGGAGACTCCAGCAAACTTCTTTGGTATGCCCCTTTCTCTTGCAATGATCACAAAATGAGTTTCTCTTCTCATCAAACTTGTAGGCTCCTTTGTTGGCTGAGATCAGTTCTCCTTTTCCTCCAAATAGGCCGAGTGATCCTTGCTCCTTTTGGATTTGGGAACAGACTTCTTCAAGCGTTGGTAGCCTTTCTGCTCTGAGAAGGTGTTTGATGAGATCATTGTAGGTTGAGTTGAGAGTCAAGAGCAGCCCAAAGACCTTGTCTTGCTCCCTTCTTTCATTTAAAATTTGTGGGTCCACAGTACTTGGCCTTAGCATTTCCAGCTCCGCCCATAGTGCTCTGAACTTTCCAAAGTGTTTGGTAAACTCCACATCTTCTTGCCTTAGCTCATTGATAGCTTTCTTGACTTCAAAGACACGGCTGAGATTAGAGATGTTGCCGAATACTTGCTTCAGGGTCTCCCATAGCTCTTTGGCGGTTTCACAGTATGAGTAAGCCTCCAAGATTTCAGTGCTAAGGGAGCTTTGTAGGAGAGCAAGGACGGTCTGATCTTCCTTGTACCAATGGGTCTCTTCTGCTGGGACAATGGCGGCTCCGGCGGCTGGTGGTGCTGCTATGGGAGCATCGCTTGATACATGTCTCCAAAGACCTCTTCCACACAAGGCGGTTCTTGTGGTCCTTGACCACAGTAGATAGTTCACTCCTTTGAGTGTAACTGGTAAAGCCAATGGCTTATTGTTCTCCATGGCCATGAAATTTATTCTATGGACCTATGGGTAAAGCTATGGACCGTTGGGTAAACGGTTTTAGAAATGAGGTATAGGTGATTTAGAGGGTAAGCGAATGAGGATATAGGTGATTAGAGGGGTTTAGAGTGATTTTGGAGTTTAGAAGATCGTTTAAGAGATTTCAAAAGAGATAAAGAGAGTAAGGACCGCTGGGTAAAGATTTTGAGAATTTTCTGTAAAATGAGAGAGAGACAGCGAATAGAGAAGAAGCAAAATGAGAGAGAATGAGAATCAGAGTTTGTGATCCAAAGATCTACACAACTCGCTCTGATACCATGTTAGAGTTTGCGGAATGATACTTAGAGAAGTGAGTGAAGAACATAACAGAGAAGAGAGAATGAGTTAAGGATGATTATATTTCCTTAAGTTGATCTTACATATGTTCACAATGTTCTATTTATAGAACCATACAAGCTAAGCTAACGGCCATAAGAGATAGGGACATAAAGGATTAAACAAATGGTGTGGTCCTCACGGTGATAGTGACCTCTCATGAACGTTCCTTAGCTTAAGTAGAACATGTGACCTTATCCTTATTTGCTTCTTCTCTTGTGACCGTTGTGATAGTTGACTAAGGGAGGCGTAGATTCACTTGCCTTGCACTCCACTCTTGTCTCATCACTTGAATGCCACGTTCAAGCATGTGTACGGACACCATTCCTCCTTCTACTTTGATACTCTTCACTGGCGGCATTGGTGCAACTTCCCCCATCTATAATCAACGTGCAGACCTTGTCCTGAACTACACATCTGGTGTGAAAGAGATTCTCTCTCTGACCTCTATCATCTGGATGCACCTGAACACTCAAAGCTCTGCATGCTACTAGCATCTCTCCTACTGCGGCTGCTTCTTCTTCTCCTTCTGTACTAACATCTGATTCACTCTCTGAACTGTATTGAGGCACGATGTTTCCTCCCTCTTGCAACAAAAACATCTTCTTATTAGGACAGTCTCTGGAGTAATGTCCCATACCTTGACACTTGAAGCATCTGACATTGCTAGTAGAAGTTCCTCTTGGTTTAAACTCGGTTTTAATCTCCTCTTTGATTGTTGCTGTAGCCGGTTTTGTGTTCTGAGTAGGGGTTGACTTGTTGAACTCTTTCGGTTTTGGTATGTTAGAGGCGAAAGTTGGTCTGCTGATTCTCCTCTTAATTTGTGCTTCAATCAATTCTGCCTTATGCACCATTTCTTGCACATCCTCATAGTTCTGTAGCTCAACTTTGTCTTGAATCTCTCTGTTAAGTCCTCCCAAGAACCTAGCCATCACCATGTCTTCTCCTTCTCTCAAATCGGCTCTAATCATCAAGGTTTCCAGCTCTTGGTAGTAATCTCTAACAGACTTAGTTCCTTGTATGAGGCGCCTAAGCTGGTTGAGAATCTCTCTCTGATAGTGTGCAGGAACAAACTTCCTCCTCATCTGCGTGGTTAGTTGACCCCAGGTGGTAATAGGAAGCTCGTGATGCCTCTCTCTAGTAACTCCCAACTGCTCCCACCACAAGAGTGCATAGCCATTGAACTCTGAAACAGCTATCTTCACCTTGTTGAGCTCATAAGTACCTTGAACCAAGAAGTTCGATTCCATCTTCCTTTCCCAATCTAAGTAGACTTCGGGATCATTATTACCATGGAAGGAAGGAAACTGAAGCTTAAGGTGATTCAGCTGCTGTTTCAAGGGATCATATTCTCGGTTGTTGCCTCTGTTCCTGCCTCTCCTCACAGTATTGAAGCTATTATCTGATCTCTCTTCTCCTTCAGAAGATCCTGGTTCTGTCTCCACATAAACTCTACGCCCACCAACATTCTCAGCTCGGAGGTGTGGAGATGTTCTAGTAGTTCTGTGTCTCTCTCTCTCTGCTCCCTCAGCATTCCTGCGCCGGTTTCCACTGGTTTTCTCTCCTTCCAACCGGTGCTCTTGTAGTGTTGGCTTTGGGATGTTTAGAAGAAGCTCCCATGTGTGCTTTTCCTTTGGCAAGGCGGATTGCTTCACTAGGGCTGGGCGGTTCTGATGAGTCACTTTCTGCAGCACTGTTCTCTTTCAGGAAGTCTTTGAACCGTGACTCAAACTTGTCATTGAGCTGTTCTATCTGTTGCATCAACTGAGTAGCAACTGACTGATTAGCCTCTTTGATTTGTTGCGCCATAGCTTGATTCAGAGCTTCCATGGCTTCTGCTGAAAGCTCCATGGTACCTGGGACAATCAAAACAACACTCAAAGTAAAGAGTTCTCAAAATAACAAGTTTTTAAGATTAATTAAAGAGAGAGATACAATCCTAAACTAATAGAAAAAACGAACACACAACCTATTGCTATTAGGAATTCGAAACTAAACACTAGCTTTTATGAAACAACAAAAGAAAGCAAACCTAATACTCTTAGGAAAATTCGATTTAACAAAGAAAAGGAAAAAGAGGGGTTTAGGGTTTTCTCAGCCTTTGGTTCAGAGGCGGCTCTGATACCACATGACACGATCTCCCTGGAACTGCTCTGAAGTTAGACTGATGAAGATCAAATGATGATTGCGAATGGAGATGATGATTGTGTGAGAAGGAAAGTGATAGTGTAGAATGAGATTCGAATGGTATTATGGTATAATGGACGATTTGAAATGATAAGATGGGAATGAAAGATAGTAGAGTTTCAGGGACACTTGGTGAATAGAAACTCGGATCAACAAGAACACATTCAAGAGATCAAAGGGTGAGAGAAGAAATGCAGCAATGGCTGTTTGTTTTCACTTAGTTCTTCGCTGCTTTACAACTGGAGGCGTAATACAAGACTTATACTACCCTAAACCAAACAACAAGGCGTCTAAGAAAGAAAACAACAAGACGTCCAAAATAAAGAGAAAAACAACAAGGCGTCCCATTCCTTAGAATCCTAATTGGTGCGCCTAAAATTACTAAGTATAAACCATAGTAGCTCATACACTTATTACCCATTGGCAATGACTCCTAAGTAACTTGACATAGTGATTCATCTGCCTCATTAAAAACCATGTTGAGAAAACCCAGTGGGACAAAACTCAATCATGGGAAAAAGAGTACAGACTCCTCACCTAAGTTACTTAGTCATCATTACCGGGTGGAGTCTTCTGGTTGAAGATGTTGAAAACTTGAATAGCTGGTAAGTTGCACAGTCCTTCTGCTATAAGTGCATGAACCTCCTTAGCCAGCTCCTTAGCTCTGGAACGAGTGATCCTCCCTACTATCTCTGGTTCCTTCTCTGGTTCACTAGCTGCTGTGCTATCCACTATCATATCATTATTATTCCTTAAGTTAACCATTACAAACAACATCAAATGTGTATTTATAGACCATACAAATCATTCCTAACGGCTAAGGGTGATAACGACACAAACAATAAACAAAGAGGATGTGGTCCTCATAGTGAAAGCGACCCTTCATAACGCTCACAAGCTTAACCAAAACATGTGACCTTATCTCCTTTGATTCCTTAAGCTTGTGACCGTTGCTCCAGATGACTAAGGTCAATAATATGACCGTTGCTTCCTTCCTTGATCATCACTCTTGCTTCCTTTGTGTGATCCTCTTCCTTAAGCCTCACGGTTGTGACTTGTACGGACACTTCTCTAACTTGGTTATTTTGACAATCCCAAATGAAGATCTGAAACTGGTCTACTGGCCGAAAATGGGGAAAACGGACTTCTGATGAATCACACAAAGAAAATGGAGTAAATAGGCTTGAAAAAGTCATCTGGGACTCATAATAGTATAATGAGAAGCCTGTATTACTTGTATCTCATTCCCTAGAAGAGATCTCAAATGAAGATCTGAAACTGGTCAACTAGCCGAAAATGGGGAAAACGGATTTCTCATGAATCATACAAAGAAAATGGATTAAATAGGCTTGAAATAGTCATCTGGGACTCATAATACTACAATGAGTAGCCTCTATTACTTGTATCTCATTCCCTAGAAGAGATCCAAAATGAAGATCCGAAATTGGTCTACTGGCCGAAAAATAGGGAAAACGGACTTCTGATGAATCATACAAATAAAATGGAGTAAATAGGCTTAAAATAGTCATCTGGGACTCATTAATACAATGAGAAGCCTATATTGCTTGTATCTCATTCCCTAGAAGAGATCCCAAATGAAGATCCGAAACTGGTCTAGTGGCGGAAAATAAGGAAAACGGATTTCTCATGAATCACACAAAGAAAATGAAGTAAATAGGCTTAAATAGTCATCTGGGACTCATAATACTACATTTATAAGCCTCTATTACTTATATCTCATTCTCCAGAAGAGATCCCAAATGAAGATCCGAAACTGGTATACTAGCCGAAAATAGGGAAAACGGACTTCTAATGAATCATACAAAGAAAATGGAGTAAATAGTCTTGAAATAGTCATCTGGGACTCATAATAGCATAATGAG
Organism: Thlaspi arvense; assembly: GCA_911865555.2. Taxonomy (NCBI): domain Eukaryota; kingdom Viridiplantae; phylum Streptophyta; class Magnoliopsida; order Brassicales; family Brassicaceae; genus Thlaspi; species Thlaspi arvense. Next base: position 24,425,894 of record OU466860.2, read on the forward strand.
AAGCCTATATTACTTGTATCTCATTCCTTAGAAGAGATCCCAAATGAAGATCCGAAACTGGTCTACTGGCCAAAAATAGGGAAAACGGACTTCTGATGAATCATCCAAAGAAAATGGGGTAAATAGGCTTAAAATAGTCATCTTGGACTCATAATAACATAATTAGAATTCTCCATTACTTGTATCTTATTCCCTAGAAGAGATCCCAAATGAAGATCTAAAACTAGTCTACTGGCCGAAAATAAGGAAAACGGACTTCTGATGAATCATACAAAGAAAATGGAGTAAGTAATCTTGAAATAGTCATCTGGGACTCATAATAGCATAATGAGAAGCCTTTATTACTTGTATCTCATTCCCTAGAAGAGATTCCAAATGAAGATCCGAAATTGGTCTACTGGCCGAAAATAGGGAAAACGGATTTCTCATGAATCACACAAAGAAAATGGAGTAAATAGGTTTTAAATAGTCATCTGGGACTCATAATAGTATAATGAGAAGCCTCTATTACTTTTATCTCATTCCCTAGAAGAGATCTCAAATGAAGATCCGAAACTGGTCAACTAGCCGAAAATGGGGAAAACGGATTTCTCATGAATCATACAAAGAAAACGGAGTAAATAGGCTTGTAATAGTCATCTGAGACTCATAATACTACAAAGAGAAGCCTATGTTACTTGTATTTCATTCCCTAGAAGAGATCACAAATGAAGATCTAAAACTGGCCTACTGGCTGAAAATAGGAAAAACGGTCTTCTGATGAATAACACAAAGAAATTGGTGTAAATTGGAATGAAACAGTCATCTGGGACTCATAATAGTACAATGAGAAGCCTCTATTACTTGTATCTCATTCTGAAGAAGAGATCCCAAATGAAGATCCGAAACTGGTCTACTGGCCAAAAATGGGGAAAACGGACTTCTGAAGAATCGTACAATGAATATGGAGTAAATAGGCTTGAAATAGTCATCTGAGACTCATAATACTACAATGAGAAGCCTCTGTTACTTGTATCTCATTCCCTAGAAAAGATCCCAAATGAAAATCCAAAAGTGGCCTACTGGCTGAAAATAGGAAAAACGGACTTCTGCTGAATCACACAAAGAAAATGGAGTAAATTGGATTGAAACAGTCATCTGGGACTCATAATAGTACAATGAGAAGCCTCTATTACTTGTATCTCATTCCCTAGAAGAGATCCCTAATGAAGATCCGAAGCTGGTCTACTTGCCGAAACGGACTTCTGATGAATCACACAAAGAAAATGGAGTAAATAGGCTTGAAATAGTCATCTGGGACTCATAATACTACAATGAGAAGCTTTTATGAATTGTATCTCATTCCCTAGAAGAGATCTCAAATGAAGATCCGAAACTGGTCAACTAGCCGAAAATGGGAAAAACGGATTTCTCATTAATCACACAAAGAAAATGGAGTAAATAGGCTTGAAATAGTCATCTGGGACTCATATTACTACAATAAGAAGCCTATATTACTTTTATCTGATTCCCTAGAAGAGATCCCAAATGAAGATCTGAAACTGGTCTACTAGCCGAAAATTTGGAAAACGAACTTCTGATGAATCACACAAAGAAAATGGAGTAAATAGGCTTAAAATAGTCATCTGGGACTCATATTACTACAATAAGAAGCATATAATACTTTTATCTGATTCCCTAGAAGAGATCCCAAATGAAGATCTGAAACTGGTCTACTGGCCGAAAATGGGGAAAACGGACTTCTGATGAATCACACAAAGAAAATGGAGTAAATAGGCTTGAAATAGTCATCTGGGACTCATAATAGTATAATGATAAGCCTGTATTACTTGTATCTCATTCCCTAGAAGAGATCTCAAATGACGATCCGAAACTAGTCAACTAGCCGAAAATGGGGAAAACGGATTTCTCATGAATCATACAAAGAAAATGGATTAAAAAGGCTTGAAATAGTCATCTGGGACTCATAATACTACAATGAGTAGCCTCTATTACTTGTATCTCATTCTCTAGAAAAGATCCAAAATGAAGATCCGAAATTGGTCTACTGGCCGAAAAATAGGGAAAACGGACTTCTGATGAATCATACAAATAAAATGGAGCAAATAGGCTTGAAATAGTCATCTGGGACTCATTAATACAATGAGAAGCCTATATTGCTTGTATCTCATTCCCTAGAAGAGATTCCAATTGAAGATCCGAAACTGGTCTAGAGGCCGAAAATAGGGAAAACGGATTTCTCATGAATCACACAAAGAAAATGAAGTAAATAGGCTTGAAATAGTCATCTGGGACTCATAATACTACATTTATAAGTCTCTATTACTTATATCTCATTCCCTAGAAGAGATCCCAAATGAAGATCCGAAACTGGTATACTAGCCGAAAATAGGGAAAACGGACTTCTAATGAATCACACAAAGAAAATAGAGTTAATAGGATTGAAATAGTCATCTGGGACTCATATTACTACAATGAGAAGCCTATATTACTTTTATCTGATTCCCTAGAAGTGATCCCAAATGAAGATCTGAAACTGGTCTACTGGCCGAAAATGGGCAAAACGGACTTCTGATGAATCACACAAAGAAAATGGAGTAAATAGGCTTGAAATAGTCATCTGGGACTCATAACAGTATAATGAGAAGCCTGTATTACTTGTATCTCATTCCCTAGAAGAGATCTCAAATGAAGATCCGAAACTGGTCAACTAGCTGAAAATGGGGAAAACGGATTTCTCATGAATCATACAAAGAAAATGGAGTAAATAGGCTTGAAATAGTCATCTGGGACTCATAATACTACAATGAGAAGCCTCTATTACTTGTATCTCATTCCCTAGAATAGATCTCAAATGAAGATCCGAAACTAATCAACTAGCCGAAAATGGGGAAAACGGATTTCTCATGAATCATACAAAGAAAATGCAGTAAATAGGCTTTAAATAGTCATCTGAGACTCATAATACTACAATGAGAAGCCTCTGTTACTTGTATCTCATTACCTAGAAGAGATCCCAAATGAAGATCCAAAACTGGCCTACTAGCTGAAAATAGGAAAAACGGTCTTCTGATGAATCACACAAAGAAAATGGAGTAAATTGGATTGAGACAGTCATCTGGGACTCATAATAGTACAATGAGAAGCCTCTATTACATGTATCTCATTCTGAAGAAGAGATCCCAAATGAAGATCCGAAACTGGTCTACTGGCCGAAAATGGGGAAAACGGACTTCTGAAGAATCATACAAAGAATATGGAGTAAATAGGCTTGAAATAGTTATCTTGGACTCATAATAATACATTGATAAGCCTCTATTACTTGTATCTCATTCCCTAGAAGATATCCCAAATGAAGATCCGAAACTGGTCTACTAGCCGAAAATGGGGAAAACGGACTTCTGATGAATCACACAAGGAAAATAGAGTAAATAGGCTTGAAATAGTCATCTGGGACTCATATTACTACAATAAGAAGCCTATATTACTTGTATCTGTTTCCCTAGAAGAGATCCCAAATGAAGATCCGAAACTGGTCTACTGGCCGAAAATATGGGAAACGAATTTCTCATTAATCACACAATTAAAATGGAGTAAATTGGCTTGAAATAGTCATCTGGGACTCATATTACTACAATGAGAAGCCTATATTGCTTGTATCTCATTCCCTAGAAGAGATCCCAAATGAAGATCTGAAACTGGTCTACTGGGTGAAAATAGGGGAAACGGATTTCTCATTAATCACACAAAGAAAATGGAGTAAATAAGCTTGAAATAGTCATCTGGGACTCATATTACTACAATGAGAAGCCTATATTGCTTGTATCTCATTCCCTAGAAGAGATCCTAAATGAAGATCTGAAACTGGTCTACTCGCCGAAAATAGGGAAAACGGATTTCTCATTAATCACACAAAGAAAATGGAGTAAATAGGCTTGAAATAGTCATCTGGGACTCATATTACTACAATGACAAGCCTATATTGCTTGTATCTCATTCCCTAGAAGAGATCCCAAATGAAGATCTGAAACTGGTCTACTGGCCGAAAATAGGGAAAACGGATTTCTCATGAATCACACAAAGAAAATGAAGTAAATTGGCTTGAAATAATCATCTGGGACTCATAATACTACATTTATATGCCTCTGTTACTTGTATCTCATTCCCTAGAAGAGATCCCAAATGAAGATCCGAAACTGGTCTACTAGCCGAAAATTTGGAAAACGGACTTCTGATGAATCACATAAAGAAAATGGAGTAAATAGGCTTGAAATAGTCATCTAGGACTCATAATACTACATTTAGAAGCATCTATTACTTGTATCTCATTCCCTAGAAGAGATCCCAAATGAAGATCCGAAACTGGTCTACTGGCCGAAAATAGGGGAAACGGATTTCTCATTAATCACACAAAGAAAATAGAGTAAATAGGCTTGAAATAGTCATCTGGTACTCATATTACTACAATGAGAAGCCTATATTGCTTGTATCTCATTCCCTAGAAGAGATCCCAAATGAAGATCTGAAACTGGTCTACTGGCCGAAAATAGGGAAAACGGATTTCTCATGAATCACACAAAGAAAATGAAGTAAATAGGCTTGAAATAATCATCTGGGACTCATAATACTACATTTATATGCCTATGTTACTTGCATCTCATTCCCTAGAAGAGATCCCAAATGAAGATCTGAAACTGGTCAACTAGCCGAAAATTTGGAAAACGGACTACTGATGAATCACACAAAGAAAATGGAGTAAATAGGCTTGAAATAGTCATCTGGGACTCATATTACTACAATGAGAAGCCTATATTACTTTTATCTGATTCCCTAGAAGAGATCCCAAATGAAGATCCAAAACTGGCCTACTAACTGAAAATTTGGAAAACGGACTTCTGATGAATCACACAAATAAAATGGAGTAAATGGGCTCGAAATAGTCATCTGGGACTCATAATACTACATTGAGAAGCCTCTATTACTTGTATCTCATTCCCTAGAAGAGATCCCAAATGAAGATCCGAAACTGGTCTACTGGCCGAAAATGGGGAAAACGGACTTCTGAAGAATCATACAAAGAATATGGAGTAAATAGGGTTGAAATAGTCATCTGGGACTCATAATACTACATTGATAAGCCTCTATTACTTGTATCTCATTCCCTAGAAGATATCCCAAATGAATATCTGAAACTGGTCTACTAGCCGAAAATGGGGAAAACGGACTTCTGAAGAATCATACAATGAATATGGAGTAAATAGGCTTGAAATAGTCATCTGGGACTCATAATACTAAATTGAGAGGCCTCTATTACTTGTATCTGATTCCCTAGAAGAGATCCCAAATGAAGATCTGAAACTGGTCAACTAGCCGAAAATTTGGAAAACGGACTACTGATGAATCACACAAAGAAAATGGAGTAAATAGGCTTGAAATAGTCATCTGGGACTCATATTACTACAATGAGAAGCCTATATTACTTTTATCTGATTCCCTAGAAGAGATCCCAAATGAAGATCCAAAACTGGCCTACTAACTGAAAATTTGGAAAACGGACTTCTGATGAATCACACAAATAAAATGGAGTAAACGGGCTTGAAATAGTCATCTGGGACTCATAATACTACATTGAGAAGCCTCTATTACTTGTATCTCATTCCCTAGAAGAGATCCCAAATGAAGATCCGAAACTGGTCTACTGGCCGAAAATGGGGAAAACGGACTTCTGAAGAATCATACAAAGAATATGGAGTAAATAGGCTTGAAATAGTCATATGGGACTCATAATACTACATTGATAAGCCTCTATTACTTGTATCTCATTTCCTAGAAGATATCCCAAATGAAGATCTGAAACTGGTCTACTAGCCGAAAATGGGGAAAACGGACTTCTGATGAATCACACAAAGAAAATGGAGTAAATAGGCTTGAAATAGTCATCTGGGACTCATATTACTACAATGAGAAGCCTATATTACTTGTATCTGATTCCCTAGAAGAGATCCCAAATGAAGATCCGAAACTGGTCTACTGCCGAAAATAGGGGAAACGAATTTCTCATTAATCACACAAATAAAATGGAGTAAATTGGCTTGAAATAGTCATCTGGGACTCATATTACTACAATGAGAAGCATATAATACTTTTATCTGATTCCCTAGAAGAGATCCCAAATGAAGATCTGAAACTGGTCTACTGGCCGAAAATGGGGAAAACGGACTTCTGATGAATCACACAAAGAAAATGGAGTAAATAGGCTTGAAATAGTCATCTGGGACTCATATTACTACAATGAGAAGCCTATATTACTTGTATCTGATTCCCTAGAAGAGATCCCAAATGAAGATCCGAAACTGGTCTACTGCCGAAAATAGGGGAAACGAATTTCTCATTAATCACACAAATAAAATGGAGTAAATTGGCTTGAAATAGTCATCTGGGACTCATATTACTACAATGAGAAGCCTATATTGCTTGTATCTCATTCCCTAGAAGAGATCCCAAATGAAGATCTGAAACTGGTCTACTCGCCGAAAATAGGGGAAACGGATTTCTCATTAATCACACAAAGAAAATGGAGTAAATAGGCTTGAAATAGTCATCTGGGACTCATATTACTACAATGAGAAGCCTATATTGCTTGTATCTCATTCCCTAGAAGAGATCCCAAATGAAGATCTGAAACTGGTCTACTGGCCGAAAATAGGGGAAACGGATTCCTCATTAATCACACAAAGAAAATGGAGTAAATAGGCTTGAAATAGTCATCTGGGACTCATATTACTACAATGAGAAGCCTATATTGCTTGGGTCACAAGTAGTGCTGCCACGTTTGAAGAGCTCGAACCAATGCATAGAGTTCCTTGTCATAGGTTGGATAGTTGGCGGTTGATCCTCCTAGCTTCTCACTGAAGTATGCCACTGGTTTCCTATCCTGCATCAATACAGCACCGATTCCAACTCCTGAAGCATCACATTCAATTTCAAAAGTTTTAAGGAAATCAGGAAGAACTAAAAGAGGGGCATTGATAAGCTTCTCTTTAAGGGCTGTGAAAGCTTGTTCTTGTGCTTCTTCCCATCTAAAACCAACTTCCTTCTTGATGACTTCAGTTAATGGTGCAGCATGGGTGCTAAAGCTTGGAACAAATCTTCTGTAGAATCCTGCTAATCCATGAAAGCTTCTCACTTCCCCAACACTCTTAGGCGTAGGCCATTCTTTGATTGCTTTGATCTTCTCTTCATCAACCCTCACTCCTTCTGCACTAACAACAAAGCCTAGAAAGACAACCTCAGTAGTACAGAATGAACACTTAGAGAAGTTAGCAAAAAGGGATTGAGAACGAAGAACATCCAGAACTTGGCGGATGTGCCCTAGATGTTCCTCCAAACCTTTGCTGTAGATGAATGTCATCGAAGTAGACCACTACAAAAACTCCAATGAATGGTCTTAAGGCATGGTTCATTAGACGCATGAAGGTACTGGGAGCATTGGTGAGACCAAACGGCATGACTAACCACTCATACAACCCTTGCTTGGTCTTGAAAGCAGTCTTCCACTCATCTCCCTCCTTCATTCTGATCTGATGATAACCACTCTTCAAATCGATTTTGGAGAACACTGTTGACCCACATAACTCATCTAACATATCATCTAATCTTGGAATAGGATGTCTGTACTTCACTGTGATGTTGTTGTTTGCTCTGCAGTCTACACACATCCTCCATGTTCCATCTTTCTTAGGAACCAACAGAACTGGTACTGCACATGGACTGAGACTCTCTCTGATATATCCTTTACTCATCAGCTCTTCTACTTGTTTCTGAAGCTCTTTAGTCTCTACAGGATTGGTTCTGTAAGCCGGCTTGTTTTGTAGCACTGATCCTGGCACTAGATCAATCTAATGCTCAATTCCGCGAGTTGGGGGTAAACCTGGGGGTATCTCATCTGGAAAGACATCCTTGTACTCCTCAATGATCTCTATCACTTCATAGGGAAGTTTCTCTAACGGTTTAGTACTAGCCAGTGTTTCTTTGTAGACAAACATGAAGGTGGTCATCTCAGGATCAAAGAGCTTGTTGAACTCACTGTGGTTGATGTATAAACTGTTGGAGACTTTCTCTTTGTCTTTGCGGTTCATGTGAAGTTGATCTTGGTAGATTTCGCTGGGGGAAAGTGGTAGAAGAGTGACCTTGCGCCCCTTAAATTCAAAAAGTCTGCTTGTTGGTGTAGCCATCATGAAGAACTCTCCTATCATACTGCCATGGTCTCCCTAATAACATATGACTAGACCTCATAGGAACCACATCACAAAGGAGTTCATCTTCATACTTCCCAATGGCTAGCTTGACAAGCACTTGTTGAGAAACGGTGATGGCTCCTTTGTTGTCCAACCACTGCAGCTTGTAAGGTCTAGGATGTGAAGTGGTTTTAAGATTAAGCTTCTTTACCATCTCTTCACTGGCGGCATTGGTGCAACTTCCCCCATCTATAATCAAGGTGCAGACCTTGTCCTGAACTACACATCTGGTGTGAAAGAGGTTCTCTCTCTGACCTCTATCATCTGGATGCACCTGAACACTCAAAGCCCTGCATGCCACTAGCATCTCTCCAACTGCTGCTGCTTCCTCTTCTCCTTCTGTACCAGCATCTGATTCACTCTCTAAACTGTTTTGAGGTACGATCTCTCCTCCCTCTTGCAGCAAAAACATCTTCTTATTAGGACAATCTCTAGAGTAATGTCCCATACCTTGACACTTGAAGCATCTGACATTGCTAGTAGAAGTTCCTCTTGGTTTAAACTCGGTCTTAACCTCCTCCTTGATCGTTGTTGTAGCCGGTTTTGTATTCTGAGTAGAGATTGGCTTGTTGAACTCTTTCGGTTTTGGTATGTTGGAGGTGAAGGTTGGCCTGCCAATTCTCCTCTTGATCTGTGCTTCAATCAGTTCTGCCTTATGCACCATTTCTTGCACATCCTCATAGTTCTGTAGCTCAACCTTGTCTTGAATCTCTCTGTTAAGTCCTCCCAAGAACCTAGACATCACCATGTCTTCTCCTTCTCTCAAATCGGCTCTAATCATCAAGGTTTCCAGCTCTTGGTAGTAATCTCGAACAGACTTTGTTCCCTGTATGAGGCTAAGCTTGTTGAGAATCTCCCTCTGATAGTGTGCAGGAACAAACTTCCTCCTCATCTGCGTGGTTAGTTGACCCCAGGTGGTAATAGGAAGTTCATGATGCCTTTCTCTAGTGACTCCCAACTGCTCCCACCACAAGAGTGCATAGCCATTGAACTCTGAAACAGCTATCTTTACCTTGTTGAGCTCATAGGTGCCTTGAACCAAGAAGTTTGATTCCATCTTTCTTTCCCAATCTAAGTAAACTTCTGGATCATTATTGCCGTGGAAGGAAGGAAACTGAAGCTTAAAGTGATTCAGCTGTTGTTTCAATGGGTCATAATCTCGGTTGTTGCCTCTGTTCCTGCCTCTCCTCACAGTATTAAAGCTATTGTCTGATCTTTCTTCTCCTTCAGAAGATCCAGGTTCTGTCTCCACATAAACTCTACGCCCACCAATGTTCTCAGCTCGGAGGTGTGGAGATGTTCTATCAGCTCTGCGTCTCTCTCTCCCTGTACCCTCAGCATTCCTTCGCCGGTTTACACTGGTTTCTCTCCTCCCAACAGGTGTTCTTACAGTGTTAGCTCGGGGTTGTTTAGAAGAAGCTCCCATGTGTGCTTTTCCTTTGGCAAGGCGGATTGCTTCACTAGGGCTGGGCGGTTCTGATGAATCACTTTCTGCAACACTGTTCTCTTTTTGTAAATCCTTGAACCGAGTCTCAAACTTGGCGTTGAGTTGCTCTATCTGTTGCATCAGCTGAGTAGCAACTGACTGATTAGCTTCTTTGATTTGTTGGGCCATGGCTTGATTCAGAGCTTCCATGGCTTCTGCTGAAAGCTCCATGGTACCTGAAACAATCAAAACAACAATCAAAGTAAAAAGTTCTCAAGATAACAAGTTTTTAAGATTGCTTAAAGGAAGGAATACAACTCCTAAAACTATCAGGGAAACGAACACACAACCTATTGCTATTAGGAAATCGAAACTAAACACTAACTTTTATGAAACAACAAAAAAAAAGGCAAACCTAAGACTCTTAGGACAATCGATTTAACAAAGAAAAGGAAAAAGAGGGGTTTAGGGTTTCTCAGCCTTTGGTTCAGAGTTGGCTCTGATACCACATGACACGTTCTCCCCTGGAACTACTCTGAAGATAGGCTGATGAAGATCAAATGATGATTGCGAAATGGTGATGATGATCGTGTGAAAGGGGAAGTGATAGTGTAGAGTGAGATTAGAATGGTATTAAGGGTTTAATGGAACGATTTAAGTGATAAAATGGGGAGTAACAGATAGTAGAGTTTCAAGGACACTTGGTGAATAGAAACTCGGATCCACAAGAACACATTCAAGAGATCAAAGGGTGAGAGAAGAAATGCAGCAATGGCTGTTTGTTTAACACATAGTTCTTCGCTGATTTACAAAAGGGGCGTAATACAAGTCTTATACTACCCTAAAAACCAAACAGCATGGCGTCTAAGAAAGAAAACAACAAAGCGTCCAAAGTAAAGAATAAAACAACAAGGCGTCCCATTCCTTAGAATCCTAATTGGTGCGCCTGAAAATACTAAGTATAAGGCCAAAGTAGCTCATACATTTATTACCCATTGGCAATGACTCCTAAGTAACTTGACGTAGTGATTCATCTGCCTCATTAAAAACCATGTTGAGAAAACCCAATGGGACAAAACTCATCATGGGAAAAAGAGTACAGACTCCTCACCTAAGTTACTTAGTTATCATTACCGGGTGGAGTCTTCTGGTTGAAGATGTTGAAAACTTGAATAGCTGGTAGGTTGCATAATCCTTCTGCCATAAGTGCATGAACTTCCTTAGCCAGCTCCTTAGCTCTGGAATGAGTGATCCTCCCTACTATCTCCGGTTCCTGTTAGAGTTTGCGGAATGATACTTAGAGAAATGAGTGAAGAACATAACAGAGAAGAGAGAATGAGTTAAGGATGATTATATTTCCTTAAGTTTTTTTTTTTTACATATGTTCACAATGTTCTATTTATAGAACCATACAAGCTAAGCTAACGGCCATAAGAGATAGGGACATAAAGGATTAAACAAATGGTGTGGTCCTCACGGTGATAGTGACCTCTCATGAACGTTCCTTAGCTTAAGTAGAACATGTGACCTTATCCTTATTTGCTTCTTCTCTTGTGACCGTTGTGATAGTTGACTAAGGGAGGCGTAGATTCACTTGCCTTGCACTCCACTCTTGTCTCATCACTTGAATGCCACGTTCAAGCATGTGTACGGACACCATTCCTCCTTCTACTTTGATACTCCCCCTCAAGCTTTAACCATAGTGAATGGTTAGAGCTTGGTGCCATGAAGGATCACCTCATTAAAAACCTCAATGTAGAAAACCTCATGGGACAAAACTACATTGAGGGAAAAAGAGTGTGATCTCCACGGCTAGGTGAGCTCAAGCTGAGATGTCAACGAGCCCCATCTTGGAGTGGATGAACTCGTTGATCTTCTGACTTGTTGCCTTGGTGAAGATATCGGCTAGTTGGTCTGAGCTCTTTGTGTAGCATGGCAGGATGACTCCAAGCTGGACTTGCTCCCTAACCTTGTGACAATCAACTTCAATATGCTTGGTTCTTTCATGGAAGACCGAGTTTGATGCAATGTGTATAGCCGCTTGGTTGTCACAGTGCATGGTGATTGGTGTGCTTGTCTCACATCCGAGGTCTTTAAGGAGGTTTCTTAGCCACATTAGCTCGGTTGTTAACCTCCTCATGGCCCGGTACTCAGCTTCAGCACTAGAACATGCAACTACATTTTGCTTCTTGCTCTTCCAAGTAACTAGATTCCCACCAACGAACGTACAATAGCCAGTAGTTGATCTTCTATCTACACGGTCTCCTGCCCAGTCTGCATCGCAATATCCCACAATCTCTGAGCTTTTGTTGCAACCCATCCAAATGCCATGACCGATTGTTCCTTGAACATAGCTGAGAATGCGCTTGACCATGCTCCAGTGATATGAATTTGGGGCTTTCATGTGTTGGCTAACCTGATTCACAGCAAAACACAAGTCAGGTCTAGTTATGGTAAGATAAATTAGCTTACCAACCATCCTGCGGTATTGTGTGATATCTTCAAAGGGCTCATCTTCTAGCTCCCCCTTTCGGTCCACCTTGTAGCTATCTTCAAGAGGAGTTTTAGCTACCTTATCTCCAAGGTTTCCTGCTTCACTCAACATATCCATCATATATTTTCTTTGTGAGAGGAACAAGCCTTCTTTAGATCTACAAACTTCAATACCTAAGAAGTATTTTAGTTCACCTAGATCTTTAATGTCAAAAACATTCTTTAAATAATCTTTAGTAGCAAGAATGTTTACCTTGTCATTCCCAGAGATGATAATATCATCTACATAAATGAGAATGACTACTATACCTTCTTGGCTGGTGAGAGTGAATAAGGTGTGATCGGCTTCTGATCTGCTGAATCCCCTATCAAATAGAACTCTACTCAACCTGTGGTACCATGCTCTCGGCGATTGCTTGAGACCATAAATCGCCTTTCTCAGCCTTAGTACTTTGCCATGGGCAACTTCTTTGTCTACACCAGGTGGTGGTGTCATGTAGACTTCCTCCTCAAGCTCTCCTTGTAGAAATGCATTCTTCACATCCATTTGCCAAAGATCCCATTCCAGGTTCACGGCAAGTGAGATGACTACTCTAACTGTGTGAAGCTTAGCCACTGGTGCAAAGGTGTCTCCATAGTCTTCTCCATAGGTCTGAGTGAATCCTCTTGCTACTAACCGAGCCTTATACCTCTCTATTTCACCATTGCTCTTGTATTTGATAGTGAAGACCCATCTTGAGCTCACTGTCTTCTTTCCTTTAGGCAATGTAGCCTCATCCCAAGTGTGATTCTTCTCCATGGCCCCTCTTTCTTCACTGATCGCATCACGCCATACCTCGTATTCTATTGCTTCGTCATAGGTTTTCGGTATCTGACCTTGCTCCAATGCAACCAGGAAGGCCTGATGCTCCTTTGGAAACTGAGCGAATGAGCAAGCTGCTTGAGTAGGATGGGCTACTGCATTGCCATTGTAGTATACCCTTGTGTTGACCCAATTTGATGGATCCTGCCTTTCCCTAGTGCTTCTCCTTAGTGCCGCTGGAGTAGGAGCTGGTGCTTGTTCTGCTTGTTGTAAGCTTTGCAACCGCGGACTTCTTCTTAGAGGAGCTGGTGCTTGGTGAGTTACTGACCGTGTGGGTGCTACTGTTTGCTCCGGAGGTTGATCATGTGCATTTGCTTGGGTCTCCGAGTCTATGTGCTCCGCTGGTGGGTCATTGTTGTCACCATTGTTGTCACCATTCTCCCCCTCAGGATCAACCGTAGGGGTTCCAGAGCTTGTAGTGGTATCGAGATGGTCCAGGAGTAGCTGAAGGTTAGTAGCTCTATCTGATGTAGACTTGGAGATATCTTGTAAGTCTTCCCATGACTGTTTGGCATAGAAGCTTTCTGATTCCAAGAACTTCACATCTCTAGAGATTATAACTCGGCGTGTAGTGGGATTATAGCACTTGTACCCCTTTTGTGTAGTAGAGTAGCCAATAAACATACACCTTGTGCTCTTGGCATCCAGCTTTGTTCGAAGGTCTCCTGGGATTAAGGCAAAACAAACACACCCAAACACTCGTAAGTGATTAAGAGAGGGTTTAGTTGAGTTGAGTACCTCATATGGTGATGAGTCATTGAGGACTTTGGTTGGTATTCGGTTGATCAGGTAGCAGGCTGTAAGTACAGCATCTCCCCAAAACCGCTTTGGTACATTGTTTTGAAACATCATGGATCTGGCCACCTCCATTAAGTGTCTGTTCTTCCTTTCAGCAACACCATTTTGTTGGGGGTGTATAAGGACAGCTGGTTTGGTAAATGATGCCTTGTGAGGTAAGATATTCTTTGAATAAGTTGCTTGTGTATTCTCCCCCATTATCTGATCTGAAAATCTTAATCTTGGCATTAAAATGGTTAGTTATGTGAGTTTGAAAGTTCCTAAAAGCCTCAAAGACTCTATCTTTTGATGGGAGGAGAGTTAACCAAGTATACTTAGACTTTTCATCTATGAAAGTAACAAAGTACTTGTTTTGATCTCTAGATTCACAAGGGGATGTCCAAACATCAGAATGAACTAAATCAAAACATTTTTCATAAATGGTAGAAGATGTTAATCAAGAAGGTATTTACTAGTAACTAATTAATAGTTACATAGTAAATATAGTTACTTGAGTAATAAGGAAGTTAGTTTGTATTAGAAAGAAGAGGGAAAGGAGGATAAGAAAAGCTAAAGGATAAGGTGACCGTACACTTTGTCCTATAGCGGCTGTACCTCCTCCCTTATCCTTTTGTTACCGTTATGAGCTGTAAAGGGATGAGTCACACACGGTTTGTACAAGGCAGAATGAGGACGCAATAGTGGCTTTGTGCGTAACCCTTTCTGACCTAGAATGTGTTCTATATAAACCAAGTGTATCCCCTCTCATTGTAGATAACTTTTTATCATCTAATACATTTTCACCTTTTCCTAAACATGAGAGTCGAATCCTTATCCTATAATCTTCTATAATTTTCATGGTATCAGAGCGGTTTTGTGATTCTTGAGTCTTAAATCTTGGTTTTCTTGTTCGATTCTTGTGTTTGAGAGAAGTTCTTGTGAGTTAATCCGTGGCAAAAGCTATTCTGGGTTGAAGCTGGTTCTTGTGGGTTAAGCTGAAGCATCAAACCGAGCTAAGAAGGTGAAGCAAGTCAGATCTGAAAAAGTAAAGGTTTGAGCGTTATCTCTCTCTCTGGTTGAAAGGTTTAGTCTAGAGGAATCAGTTTAAGGCAAAGGTTGTGGATAGATTAGTGTTGCGGTTTGGCTTGTGGTTTGAGTAAGGAAGGTTCGAAAGTTGAATCTTTGGTCTTGGAAAGTGTTAGTCTTGGTGTTCAATAGGCGAAATACTTAAGCTTTGGTGATGGCTGCTCTTCAACAAGCTCCTATGCCTGTTACGGTGTATGATGGCAAGATGAATGACACCTTCAAAGACTTGAGATTTGCGGTAACTCTAAATGGGAACAACTTTCTGTTGTGGAAGCGAACAACTCTGAATGTGTTGGGAGGAAGGAAGCTCACAAAACACATTGAGTTCACCTATGAAGAGCTAAAGGCAATTGATAGAGGTCTGGATGAGGATACTTGGAAGCAGTATGATCTGAATGTGCTGACTGCTCTACACTGCTCACTAGAGGCGTCAATTCTAGAAGGCTATTCGTACTGTGAGACTGCTAAGGAGCTGTGGGATACTCTTACAGGTGTCTTCGGCAATGAGTCTAACTTGACTCGGGTCTATGGTATCAAGAAAGCTCTCGGAAATCTGAGCCAAGAAGAGAGTGACTTCAACACCCATTTCGGAAGGTATAGATCGTTGGTTGCTGAGTTAGATATGTTGAGACCCTTTACCACTGATGCTAAGACACTCAAGGAAAGAAGAGAGCAAGATCGTGTGTTTGGGTTGCTACTGTCTCTGAATCAAGGCTATACTGATGTAATCCAACACATCTTGAGAGAAGACAAGATCCCTACCCTAGAGCAAGTTTGTGCTAAGATACAAAAGGAGTATGGCAATCAGGAGCTGTTTGGCAACAAGAATGCAAGTCTACCTACGGCTAACAAGGTGGGAGTGGCGAAACATGGAGACAAGAAGACATGGGTTTGTGAGCATTGTAAGAAAAAGGGTCATCTCAAAGACAAATGCTGGATCCTACACCCTCATTTGAAGCCAGATAAGTTCAAGAAGGACAAGATGAAGGCGAATGTGGCAGAAGCAAGTGAAGGCTCCGAAAATGCTGAAAGAGCTATAGTGCAGTTCGGTCATCATGAGAAGGCATTACAAGCTATACAAGACAAGAGCTCAGCTTCCACCTCTCAGGAGACCATTGTGATGAACAAAGCTGATCTAGAGAGCCTCCTTCAATCCATTGCATCTAAGTTACATCCAGGCGGTATATCTCTCTTATCTTCTAATTCTAGTGATTTAAACTCATTAGTATTAGACTCAGGAGCTTCTCACCATATGATTAGTAATCCTAAGTTGTTAGAGAACATTAAACCGGCTTTAGGGAATGTTAAGGTTGCAAATGGCCATAATGTGCCAATAGAAGGTATAGGTTATATTAATGTGTTTAACAAGAAGCTAAGTGCCTTTTATATGCCTAAGTTCACCTCTAATCTCCTTTCTGTAAAGAAAACTACTAAGGACTTAAACTGTTTAGCTATTTTTAGTCCTAATGATGTTAAGTTGCAGGATATTGAGAGTGGAAAAGTGTTTGGGCAAGGAAGCACCAAGGATGACTTATATGTGTTCCAAGACATCTCTTTAAATTCTGTTTCTAAGAATAATGTTTCTTCTATCTTTGCAAACTCTGTTAAGACATCTGTTGTTTTATGGCATGAAAGACTTGGTCACCCTCATTCTAGAGCTTTAAGTTTATTAATGCCTGGTTTTTCTTATGATTGTGCAAATTGTGAAGCATGCATATTAGGCAAACATTGCAAAGCTGTTTTTCCTAAGTCTAGTGCGATTTATGAAAAATGTTTTGATCTTGTGCATTCTGATGTTTGGTCTTCACCTTGTGCATCTAGAGATAACCATAAGTATTTTGTCACATTTATAGATGAGAAATCTAAGTATACTTGGGTAACCTTGATGCCATCTAAGGATAGAGTTTATGATGCATTTATAAACTTTCAAAACTATGTGACTAACTACTTTGATGCAAAGATTAAGATTCTAAGAACAGATAATGGAGGTGAATATACAAGCAACAAGCTCAAAGAACACTTAGAGAAATGTGGAATTCTTCATCAAACCAGCTGCCCATATAACCCCCAACAAAATATCAAAGCAAAAGGATGAGTTATGTCCGTACACATACTTGGCATACAAGGAAGTAGACAAGAGTGGGATGCAAGGTATGATATCAAGCTAAGTGAAGTGCAAGGCAAGGGATTAGTGGCTTTGTTATCTACACCAACGGTCACAAAGTTTCAAGACCAAAGAAGATAAGGTCACATGTTATACTTAAGGATATGACCGTTGGGGAGCTTCCTTGACCAGTCACTATCACCGTGAGGACCACATCCACACTTGTTTATTCTTTGTGTCCCTTTCATATGTAACCGTTACTCTCCTTGTATGAGTCTATATAAAGACTCTTTCTATCATTGTAACAAGTTAACTTAAGGAAATAATACTCTCCTTAACCAAAACTCTCGTTCTTACTCATGTTCATCACTCTCTTCTCTCATTTCATACTCCCTTACTCATAATAATCCGCAATAATTCTAACATGGTATCAGAGCGGTTTGTAGATCTTTGGACTACAACCTTTTGATTCTCATTATTCTTCTCTTCATTTCATTGTTCGCTTTTACTCTTTCAAATTCCAGAAACACTTAATCTTTATCCACTGGTCCATAACTCTCAAACACTCCTCTTTTACTCTTAATTCTCACTAAACACTCTCTAAATCGCCTAAAACACCTTCTTTCCACCATACTAGTATTCGCTTACCCTCTCAATCACCTAAAACTCATTTCTAAAAACGTTTACCCAACGGTCCATATCTTTATCCATAGGTCCATAGAATAAATTTCATGGATATGGAGAATAATAAGCCATTGGCTTTACCAGTTACACTCAAAGGAGCGAACTATCTACTGTGGTCAAGAACCACAAGAACCGCCTTGTGTGGAAGAGGTCTTTGGAGACATGTATCAAGCGATGCCCCCATAGCAGCACCACCAGCCGCCGGAGCAGCCATTGTCCCAGCAGAAGAGACCCAATGGTACAAGGAGGATCAGACCGTTCTTGCTCTCCTACAAAGCTCCCTTAGCACTGAAATCTTGGAGGCTTACTCATACTGTGAAACCGCCAAAGAGCTATGGGAGACCCTGAAGCAAGTATTCGGCAACATCTCTAATCTCAGCCGTGTCTTTGAAGTCAAGAAAGCCATCAATGAGCTAAGGCAAGAAGATGCGGAATTTACCAAACACTTTGGAAAATTCAGAGCACTATGGGCTGAGCTGGAAATGCTAAGGCCAAGCACTGTGAACCCACAGATTTTGAATGAAAGAAGGGAGCAAGACAAGGTCTTTGGGCTACTTTTGACTCTCAACTCCACCTACAACGATCTCATCAAACACCTTCTCAGAGCAGAAAGGCTACCAACGCTTGAAGAAGTATGTTCCCAAATCCAAAAGGAACAAGGATCACTCGGCCTATTTGGAGGAAAAGGAGAACTGATATCAGCCAACAAAGGAGCCTACAAGTTTGATGAGAAGAGAAACTCATTCTGCGATCATTGCAAGAGAAAGGGGCATACCAAAGAAGTTTGCTGGAGCCTTCATCCTCACCTAAAACCGAAATGGAAGGAGGGAAAGGCTAGGATTGCTTCAGAAGAGGTGGCTCACAAAGGCGAAAGCTCTAAGACCACCCCTGGAGAAGGAGCAGCAAACTCATCCCAGTTCGTGACAAAATCAGACCTGGATGCCCTGATCAAAGCGTTTAAGGAGTCTGGTAACACCCTTGGTACCTCTCTTCATGTGATTAAAAATATGGGCAATTCTTATAGTTCTTCACATGCACTTAAGAATAAACCATTAATAGTTGATTCAGGGGCTTCTCATCACATGATTAGTGATTTAAGTCTAATTAGCAACATAAAACCAACAATAGGAAATGTTGAGATTGCTAATGGTGAAAAGGTTCCAATTAAGGGAATAGGAGAACTTAAGCTATTTGAGAGATCTTCTGAAGCATTCTACATGCCTACTTTTACATCCAACTTATTATCAGTAAAGAAAGCTACAACTGATTTACACTGTATTGCTATATTTGGACCTAATGAAGTGTGTTTTCAGGATATTAAGACCAGCAAAACGCTTGGGAAAGGGACTACCAAAGATGATCTCTATGTTCTTGAAGACACTAAGCTTTTAGATCCTACTTTTGCTTCTTCTAATAGTGTTGTAGCTTGTGATAATAATGCGATTTGGCATGCTAGATTAGGACATCCTCATGCTCGTGCCTTGAGTCTTTTATTACCTGAAGTAGTGTTTAAGAATGATGATTGTGAGGCTTGTATCTTAGGAAAGCATTGTAGAACTGTTTTTTCCTAAGTCTTCTACCATTTATGAAAAATGTTTTGATTTAGTTCATTCTGATGTTTGGACATCCCCTTGTGAATCTAGAGATCAAAACAAGTACTTTGTTACTTTCATAGATGAAAAGTCTAAGTATACTTGGTTAACTCTCCTCCCATCAAAAGATAGAGTCTTTGAGGCATTTAGGAACTTTCAAACTCACATAACTAACCATTTTAATGCCAAGATTAAGATTTTCAGATCAGATAATGGGGGAGAATACACAAGCAACTTATTCAAAGAATATCTTACCTCACAAGGCATCATTCACCAAACAAGCTGTCCTTATACGCCCCAACAAAATGGTGTCGCAGAAAGGAAGAACAGACATTTAATGGAGGTGGCCAGGTCCATGATGTTTCAAAACAATGTACCAAAGCGGTTTTGGGGGGATGCTGTACTTACAGCCTGCTACCTTATCAACCGAATACCAACCAAAGTCCTCAATGACTCATCACCATATGAGGTACTCAACTCAACTAAACCCTCTCTTAATCACTTACGAGTGTTTGGGTGTGTTTGTTTTGCCTTAATCCCAGGAGACCTGCGAACAAAGCTGGATGCCAAGAGCACAAGGTGCATGTTTATTGGATACTCTACTACACAAAAGGGGTACAAGTGCTATAATCCCACTACACGCCGAGTTATAATCTCTAGAGATGTGAAGTTTTTGGAATCAGAAAGCTTCTATGCCAAACAGCCATGGGAAGACTTGCAAGACATTTCCAGGTCTACATCAGATAGAGCCACTAACCTCCGGCTGCTTCTAGATCATCTCGGTGTCACTACCAGTACTAGAGTTCCTACGGTTGATCATGAGGGGGAGAATGGTGATAACAATGATGATCCACCAGCTGAGCACACAGCCTCGGATTCCCACGACAATGCACATGATCAACCTTCAGAGCAAGATCAAGCACCCACACGGTCAGCACCAGCTCAAGCACCTGCTCCTCTAAGAAGAAGTCCACGCTTGCAAAGTCTACAACAAGCGGAACAAGCAGAACAAGTTCAAGCAGTTCCAGCTCCTGCTCCTACTACCTTAAGGCGCAGTACAAGAGAAAGGCAGGATCCCTCTAATTGGGTGAACACAAGAGTGTATTACAACGGCAATGCCGTGGCGCATCCAACTCAGGCATCATGCTCCTTTGCACAACTTCCGGAGACACACCGAGTGTTCTTAGCAGCAATAGAGCAGGGTCATATTCCTAAGACCTATGAAGAAGCAGCGGAACATGAGGAGTGGCGTGAAGCAATCAGGGAAGAAAAAGGAGCTATGGAAAGAAACCATACTTGGGACGAAGCTAATTTACCTAAAGGGAAGAAGACGGTTAGCTCAAGATGGGTCTTTACTATCAAGTACAAGAGCAATGGTGAAATAGAGAGGTACAAAGCTCGGTTGGTGGCTAGAGGTTTTACTCAGACATATGGAGAAGACTATGGAGACACCTTTGCACCGGTGGCCAAGCTCCACACAGTTAGAGTTGTCATCTCACTTGCCGTGAATCTGGAATGGGATCTTTGGCAAATGGATGTGAAGAATGCATTTCTACAAGGAGAGCTTGAGGAGGAAGTCTACATGACACCACCACCTGGTATAGACAAAGAGGTTGCCCATGGCAAAGTACTAAGGCTGAGAAAGGCGATTTATGGTCTCAAGCAATCGCCAAGAGCATGGTACCACAGGCTGAGTAGAGTTCTATTTGATAGGGGATTCAGCAGATCAGAAGCGGATCACACCTTATTCACTCTCACCAGCCAAGAAGGTATAGTAGTCATTCTCATTTATGTAGATGATATTATCATCTCTGGGAATGACAAGGTAAACATTCTCGCTACTAAAGAGTATTTAAAGAATGTTTTTGACATTAAAGATCTAGGTGAACTAAAATACTTCTTAGGTATTGAAGTTTGTAGATCTAAAGAAGGTTTGTTTCTCTCACAAAGAAAATATATGATGGATATGTTGAGTGAAGCAGGAAACCTTGGAGATAAAGTAGCTAAAACTCCTCTTGAAGATAGCTACAAGGTGGACCGAAAGGAGGAGCTAGAAGATGAACCCTTTGAAGACATCACACAATACCGCAGGATGGTTGGTAAGCTAATTTATCTTACCATAACTAGACCTGACTTGTGTTTTGCTGTGAATCAGGTTAGTCAACACATGAAAGCCCCAAAGTCATATCACTGGAGCATGGTCAAGCGCATTCTCAGCTATGTTCAAGGAACAATCGGTCATGGCATTTGGATGGGTTGCAATGGAAGCTCAGAGATTGTGGGGTATTGCGATGCAGACTGGGCAGGGGACCGTGTAGATAGAAGATCAACTACTGGCTATTGCACTTTCGTTGGTGGGAACCTAGTTACTTGGAAGAGCAAGAAGCAAAATGTAGTGGCATGTTCTAGTGCTGAAGCTGAGTACCGGGCCATGAGGAGGTTAACAACCGAGCTAATGTGGTTAAGGAACCTTCTTAAAGACCTCGGACGTGAGACAAGCACACCAATCACCATGCATTGTGACAACCAAGCGGCTATACACATTGCATCAAACTCGGTCTTCCATGAAAGAACCAAGCATATTGAGGTTGATTGTCACAAGGTCAGGGAGCAAGTCCAGCTTGGAGTCATCCTGCCATGCTACACAAAGAGTTCAGATCAGCTAGCCGATATCTTCACCAAGGCAACAAGTCAGAAGATCAACGAGTTCATCTACTCTAAGATGGGGCTCGTTGACATCTCAGCTTGAGCTCACCTAGCCGTGGAGATCACACTCTTTTTCCCTCAATGTAGTTTTGTCCCATGAGGTTTTCTACATTGAGGTTTTTAATGAGGTGATCCTTCATGGCTCCAAGCTCTAACCATTCACCATGGTTAAAGCTTGAGGGGGAGTATCAAAGCAAAAGGATGAGTTATGTCCGTACACATACTTGGCATACAAGGAAGTAGACAAGAGTGGGATGCAAGGTATGATATCAAGCTAAGTGAAGTGCAAGGCAAGGGATTAGTGGCTTTGTTATCTACACCAACGGTCACAAAGTTTCAAGACCAAAGAAGATAAGGTCACATGTTATACTTAAGGATATGACCGTTGGGGAGCTTCCTTGACCAGTCACTATCACCGTGAGGACCACATCCACACTTGTTTATTCTTTGTGTCCCTTTCATATGTAACCGTTACTCTCCTTGTATGAGTCTATATAAAGACTCTTTCTATCATTGTAACAAGTTAACTTAAGGAAATAATACTCTCCTTAACCAAAACTCTCGTTCTTACTCATGTTCATCACTCTCTTCTCTCATTTCATACTCCCTTACTCATAATAATCCGCAATAATTCTAACACAAAATGGTGTTGCTGAGAGAAAGAATAGGCACCTAATGGAGGTGGCAAGAGCTATGCTATTTCAAAAACACATGCCTAAGCGGTTTTGGGGCGATGCAGTAATGACAGCTTGCTATCTCATCAACCGAACACCAACTCGTATCCTTGATGATAAATCTCCTTTCCAAATCCTAAATAACTCAAATCCTAGTATTGACCATTTAAGGGTGTTTGGTAGTCTGTGTTTTGTGTTTGTTCCAAGTGACTTAAGGAACAAGCTGGAGCCTAAGAGTAACAAGTGCGTATTCATTGGATACTCAACAACTCAGAAGGGCTACAAGTGCTTTGATCCAGTCACCAACCGGTATTATGTGTCAAGGGATGTCAAGTTTTTGGAAGACAAGGCCTACTTTGGGGAAAAGAGTTGGGAGAGTGTGAAGGACCTACCTAACTCAACCGCTGATAGAGCTTCAAGCCTCCGACGAATTCTGGAACACTTAGGGAATGCAAGCTCCCTCAGGCAGAGAAGGAAGCTCCACCATCTCCAAATGAGGACGTGAATGAAGTTAGAGAGGATGAGAACGATGCTTTTCAGGAACCTTTGGATGATCACCAAGAAAGTGATAGAGGAGAGAAGTCTAGTGAAGAAGTGGCAGAGGCGGGACAGTCTAGTGAAGGAGAGATTATTGAATCTTCAAGCGATGACAATGTCTATGAAGCTCCACAAACTACATCAGATCCAGTCTACACTCGGGAGAATCCAAGGAAGAGTACAAGAGAGAAGAAATCACCTTCAAACTGGAAGAATACGAGAGTTTACTACAACTGCCAAGCTGTCGCTCATCCAATTCAAGCTACCTGTTCGATTGACCTTCTTCCGGAAGAACATCAAGCCTTTATCAGCAAGCTGGATGTAGAACTTATTCCACAAAGCTATGAGGAAGCCAAGGAAAGAAAGGAATGGACTAATGCTGTTGATGATGAGGTTCAAGCTATGGTCAGGAATCAAACGTGGGTTGAAGAAGAACTACCAAAAGGAAAGAAGTGTGTTAGCTCAAAGTGGGTATTCACCATTAAGTACAAGAGTGATGGTGAAATAGAAAGATATAAGGCAAGGCTGGTTGCAAGAGGGTTTACACAAACGTATGGGGATGACTATAGGGAAACATTTGCTCCAGTAGCTAAGCAACACACAGTGAAAGTGGTTCTCTCTTTAGCAGTTAATTTGGATTGGGAGTTGTGGCAAATGGATGTCAAGAACGCTTTCCTTCAGGGGGAGTTAGAAGAAGAAGTCTACATGTCACCTCCTCCGGGTTTAGAAGACATAGTGGCTCCGGGAAAGGTCTTAAGGCTTCGGAAAGCAATCTATGGGCTTAAACAATCTCCAAGAGCTTGGTATCACAAGTTAAGCTCTACACTACTGGCTAATGGCTTCAAGAGGTCACATTCTGATCACACTCTATTTACTAAGCAAGATATTCATGGCATAGTAGTAGTGTTGGTCTATGTGGATGATTTGATTATTTCAGGGAGTAACAAAGAGGGTATTCAAGCCATTAAGTCCTCTTTGCACTCAGCCTTTGATATTAAAGATTTGGGTGTTTTGAAGTATTTCTTAGGGATTGAAGTGTGTAGATCCAAGGAGGGACTATTTCTCTCACAAAGGAAATATGCACTTGATCTTCTAAAGCTTACAGGAAAACTTGGAGCTAAACCGGTGGACACACCACTAGAGCAAGGATACAAGGTCAATCGAAAGGGGGAGAAGGATGATACTCCATATCATTGCCCGGAACAGTACCGAAGACTCGTTGGTAAGCTCATATACTTAACATATACTCGGCCTGATCTTTCTTTTGCTGTGAATCAGGTGGCTCAACACATGCAAGTACCTACGGTATACCATTGGAGCTTGGTGGAAAGGATTCTGAGATATATCAAAGGGAGTCCTGGCAAAGGCATTTGGATGGGAAGAAACTCTAGCACGGAAGTTGTGGGATACTGTGATGCAGATTACAATGGAGATCGCAACACAAGGCAGTCTACAACCGGCTTTTGCACCTTCATTGGTGGAAATCTTGTGACTTGGAAGACAAAGAAGCAGAAGGTGGTGTCTTGTTCGAGTGCTGAAGCAGAGTATAGGGCGATGAAGAAGCTCACAAATGAGCTAACTTGGCTGAAGGCTCTACTTAAGGACTTCGGGATAGAGCAGAAGACACCAATCACCTTCCATTGCGACAACCAAGCTGCCATCCATATAGCCACTAATCCAGTGTTTCATGAGAGGACCAAGCACATAGAGACTGATTGCCACAAGACAAGAGAGAAGATCGAAGATGGTACAATTCTCCCTTGTTTTACTAAGAGTTCGGACCAATTGGCCGACATCTTTACCAAGGCAGCAAGTAACCAAGTTTGCCAATTTATCCATGGTAAGCTTGGTCTTGTAGACCTAACACATCCTTGAGAGAGACTCTCCAACTTGTAGGGATAATACTCTTTTTCCCTAAGCTTGGTTTTGTCCCACGTGGTTTTCCAAGCATAGGTTTTTAATGAGGTTATCCTTGCAAGTGCCAAGTTTATACACAATCAGTATTGTAGTATAAACTTGAGGGGGAGTGTTAATCAAGAAGGTATTTACTAGTAACTAATTAATAGTTACATAGTAAATATAGTTACTTGAGTAATAAGGAAGTTAGTTTGTATTAGAAAGAAGAGGGAAAGGAGGATAAGAAAAGCTAAAGGATAAGGTGACCGTACACTTTGTCCTATAGCGGCTGTACCTCCTCCCTTATCCTTTTGTTACCGTTATGAGCTGTAAAGGGATGAGTCACACACGGTTTGTACAAGGCAGAATGAGGACGCAATAGTGGCTTTGTGCGTAACCCTTTCTGACCTAGAATGTGTTCTATATAAACCAAGTGTATCCCCTCTCATTGTAGATAACTTTTTATCATCTAATACATTTTCACCTTTTCCTAAACATGAGAGTCGAATCCTTATCCTATAATCTTCTATAATTTTCAGAAGACTTAGGAAAAACAGTTCTACAATGCTTTCCTAAGATACAAGCCTCACAATCATCATTCTTAAACACTACTTCAGGTAATAAAAGACTCAATGCACGAGCATGAGGATGTCCTAATCTAGCATGCCAAATCGCATTATTATCACAAGCTACAACATTATTAGAAGAAGCAAAGGTAGGATCTAAAAGCTTAGTATCTTCAAGAACATAGAGATCATCTTTGGTAGTCCCTTTCCCAAGCGTTTTGCTGGTCTTAATATCCTGAAAACACACTTCATTAGGTCCAAAGATAGCAATACAGTTTAAATCAGTTGTAGCCTTCTTAACTGATAATAAGTTAGATGTAAAAGTAGGCATGTAGAAAGCTTTAGAAGATCTCTCAAATAGCTTAAGTTCTCCTATTCCCTTAATTGGAACCTTTTCCCCATTAGCAATCTCAACATTTCCTATTGTTGGTTTTATGTTGCTAATTAAGCTTAAATCACTAATCATGTGATGAGAAGCTCCTGAATCAACTATTAATGGCTTATTCTTAAGTGTATGTGAAGAACTATAAGAATTACCCATATTTTGAATCACATGAAAAGAGGTACCAAGAGTGTTACCAGACTCCTTAAACGCTTTGATCAGGGCATCCAAGTCTGATTTTGTCACGAATTGAGATGAGTTTGCTGCTCCTTCTCCAGGGGTATTCTTAGAGCTTTCGCCTTTGTGAGCTACCTCTTCTGAAGCAATCCTAGCCTTTCCCTCCTTCCATTTCGGTTTTAGGTGAGGATGGAGACTCCAGCAAACTTCTTTGGTATGCCCCTTTCTCTTGCAATGATCACAAAATGAGTTTCTCTTCTCATCAAACTTGTAGGCTCCTTTGTTGGCTGAGATCAGTTCTCCTTTTCCTCCAAATAGGCCGAGTGATCCTTGCTCCTTTTGGATTTGGGAACAGACTTCTTCAAGCGTTGGTAGCCTTTCTGCTCTGAGAAGGTGTTTGATGAGATCATTGTAGGTTGAGTTGAGAGTCAAGAGCAGCCCAAAGACCTTGTCTTGCTCCCTTCTTTCATTTAAAATTTGTGGGTCCACAGTGTTAATCAAGAAGGTATTTACTAGTAACTAATTAATAGTTACATAGTAAAATACAGTTACTTGAGTAATAAGGAAGTTAGTTTGTATTAGAAAGAAGAGGGAAAAAGAGGATAAAAGGCTAAAGGGATAAGGTGGCAGTACACTTTGTCTTATAGCGCTGTACCTTCACCCTTATCCTCTTGTTACCGTTATGAGCTGTAAAGGGGTGAGTCATACACGGTTTGTATAAGGCTGAATGAGGACGCAATAGTGGCTTTGTGTGTAACCCTTTCAGACCTAGAGTGTGTTCTATATAAACTGTGTATCCCCCTTCATTGTAGATAACTTTTCTTCATCTAATACATTTTCACATTTTCCTATCATGAGAGTCGAATCCTTATCCTACAATCTTCTATAATTTACATGGTATCAGAGCGGTTTTGTGATTCTTGAGTCTTAAATCTTGGTTTTCTTGTTCGATTCTTGTGTTTGAGAGAAGTTCTTGTGAGTTAATCCGTGGCAAAAGCTATTCTGGGTTGAAACTGGGTCTTATGAGTTAAGCTGAAGCATCAAACCGAGCTAAGAAGGTGAAGCAAGTCAGATCTGGAAAAGTAAAGGTTTGAGCTTTATCTCTCTCTCTGGTTGAAAGGTCTAGTCTAGAGGAATCAGTTTAAGGCAAAGGTTGTGGATAGATTAGTGTTGCGGTTTGGCTTGTGGTTTGAGTAAGGAAGGTTCGAAAAGTTGGATCTTTGGTCTTGGAAAGTGTTAGTTTTGGTGTTCAATAAGCGAAATACTTAAGCTTTGGTGATGGCTGCTCTTCAACAAGCTCCTATGCCTGTTACGGTGTATGATGGCAAGATGAATGACACCTTCAAAGACTTGAGATTTGCGGTAACTCTAAATGGGAACAACTTTCTGTTGTGGAAGCGAACAACTCTGAATGTGTTAGGAGGAAGGAAGCTCACAAAACACATTGAGTTCACCTATGAAGAGCTAAAGGCAATTGATAGAGGTCTGGATGAAGATACTTGGAAGCAGTATGATCTGAATGTGCTGACTGCTCTACACTGCTCACTAGAGGCGTCAATTCTAGAAGGCTATTCGTACTGTGAGACTGCTAAGGAGCTGTGGGATACTCTTACAAGTGTCTTCGGCAATGAGTCTAACTTGACTCGGGTCTATGGTATCAAGAAAGCTCTCGGAAATCTGAGCCAAGAAGAGAGTGACTTCAACACCCATTTCGGAAGGTATAGATCGTTGGTTGCTGAGTTGGATATGTTGAGACCCTTTACCACTGATGCTAACACACTCAAGGAGAGAAGAGAGCAAGATCGTGTGTTTGGGTTGCTTCTGTCTCTGAATCAAGGCTATACTGATGTAATCCAGCACATCTTGAGAGAAGACAAGATTCCTACCCTAGAGCAAGTTTGTGCTAAGATACAAAAGGAGTATGGCAATCAGGAGCTGTTTGGCAACAAGAATGCAAGTCTACCTACGGCAAACAAGGTGGGAGTGGCAAAACATGGAGACAAGAAGACATGGGTTTGTGAGCATTGTGAGAAAAAGGGTCATCTCAAAGACAAATGCTGGATCCTACACCCTCATTTAAAGCCAGATAAGTTCAAGAAGGACAAGATGAAGGCGAATGTGGCAGAAGCAAGTGAAGGCTCCGAAAATGCTGAAAGAGCTATGGTGCAGTTCGGTCATCATGAGAAGGCTTTACAAGCTATACAAGACAAGAGCTCAGCTTCCACCTCTCAGGAGACCATTGTGATGAACAAAGCTGATCTAGAGAGCCTCCTTCAATCCATTGCATCTAAGTTACATCCAGGCGGTATATCTCTCTTATCTTCTAACTCTAGTGATTTAAACTCATTAGTATTAGACTCAGGAGCTTCTCACCATATGATTAGTAATCCTAAGTTGTTAGAGAACATTAAACCGGCTTTAGGGAATGTTAAGGTTGCAAATGGTCATAATGTGCCAATAGAA
This sequence comes from Thlaspi arvense, assembly GCA_911865555.2. Classification (NCBI taxonomy): domain Eukaryota; kingdom Viridiplantae; phylum Streptophyta; class Magnoliopsida; order Brassicales; family Brassicaceae; genus Thlaspi; species Thlaspi arvense. Next base: position 24,454,616 of record OU466860.2, read on the forward strand.
GGTATAGGTTATATTAATGTGTTTAACAAGAAGCTAAGTGCCTTTTATATGCCTAAGTTCACCTCTAATCTCCTTTCTGTAAAGAAAACTACTAAGGACTTAAACTGTTTAGCTATTTTTAGTCCTAATGATGTTAAGTTGCAGGATATTGAGAGTGGGAAAAGTGTTTGGGCAAGGCAGCACCAAGGATGACTTATATGTGTTCCAAGACATCTCTTTAAATTCTGTTTCTAAGAATAATGTTTCTTCTATCTTTGCAAACTCTGTTAAGACATCTGTTGTTTTATGGCATGAAAGACTTGGTCACCCTCATTCTAGAGCCTTAAGTTTACTAATGCCTGGTTTTTCTTATGATTGTGCAAATTGTGAAGCATGCATATTAGGCAAACATTGCAAAGCTGTTTTTCCTAAGTCTAGTGCGATTTATGAAAAATGTTTTGATCTTGTGCATTCTGATGTGTGGTCTTCACCTTGTGCATCTAGAGATAACCATAAGTATTTTGTCACATTTATAGATGAGAAATCTAAGTATACTTGGGTAACCTTGATGCCTTCTAAGGATAGAGTTTATGATGCATTTATAAACTTTCAAAACTATGTGACTAACTACTTTGATGCAAAGATTAAGATTTTAAGAACAGATAATGGAGGTGAATATACAAGCAACAAGCTCAAAGAACACTTAGAGAAATGTGGAATTCTTCATCAAACCAGCTGCCCATATAACCCCCAACAAAATGGTGTTGCTGAGAGAAAGAATAGGCACCTAATGGAGGTGGCAAGGGCTATGCTATTTCAAAAACACATGCCTAAGAGGTTTTGGGGCGATGCAGTAATGACAGCTTGCTATCTCATCAACCGAACACCAACTCGTATCCTTGATGATAAATCTCCTTTCCAAATCCTAAATAACTCAAATCCTAGTATTGACCATTTGAGGGTGTTTGGTAGTCTGTGTTTTTGTGTTTGTTCCAGGTGACTTAAGGAACAAGCTGGAGCCTAAGAGTAACAAGTGCGTATTCATTGGATACTCAACAACTCAGAAGGGCTACAAGTGCTTCGATCCAGTCACCAACCGGTACTATGTGTCAAGGGATGTCAAGTTTTTGGAAGACAAAGCCTACTTTGGGGAAAAGAGTTGGGAGAGTGTGAAGGACCTACCTAACTCAACCGCTGATAGAGCTTCAAGCCTCCGACGAATTCTGGAGCACTTAGGGAATGCAAGCTCCCCTCAGGCAGAAAAGGAAGCTCCATCATTTCCAAATGAGGATGTGCATGAAGTTAGAGAGGATGAGAACAATGCATCTCAGGATCTTTTGGATGATCACCAAGAAAGTGATAGAGGAGAGAAGTCTAGTGAAGAAGTGGCAGAGACGGGTCAGTCTAGTGAAGAAGTGGCAGAGGAGACGGGTCAGTCTAGTGAAGGAGAGGTCATTGAATCGGGTCAGTCTAGTGAAGGAGAGTTCATTGAATCTTCAAGCGATGACGATACCTATCAAGCTCCACAAGTTACACCAGATCCAGTCTACACTCGGGAGAATCAAAGAAAGAGTACAAGAGAGAAGAAATCCCCCTCAAAGTGGAAGAATACGAGAGTTTACTACAACTGCCAAGCTGTAGCTCATCCAATTCAAGCTACTTGTTCGATTGACCTTCTTCCGGAGGAGCATAAAGCTTTTATCAGCAAGCTGGATGTAGAACTCATCCCACAAAGCTATGAGGAAGCCAAGGAAAGTAAGGAATGGACTAATGCTGTTGATGATGAGGTTCAAGCTATGGTGAGGAATCAAACTTGGGTTGAAGAAGAACTACCAAAAGGAAAGAAGTGTGTTAGCTCAAAGTGGGTATTCACCATTAAGTACAAGAGTGATGGTGAAATCGAGAGATATAAGGCAAGGCTGGTTGCAAGAGGGTTTACCCAAACTTATGGGGATGACTATAGGGAAACATTTGCTCCAGTAGCTAAGCAACATACAGTGAAAGTGGTTCTCTCTTTAGCAGTTAATTTGGATTGGGAGTTGTGGCAAATGGATGTCAAGAATGCTTTCCTTCAGGGGGAGTTAGAAGAAGAAGTCTACATGTCACCTCCTCCGGGTTTAGAAGACATAGTGGCTCCGGGAAAGGTCTTAAAGCTTCGGAAAGCAATCTATGGGCTTAAACAATCTCCAAGAGCTTGGTATCACAAGTTAAGCTCTACACTACTGGCTAATGGCTTCAAGAGGTCACACTCTGATCACACTCTATTTACTAAGCAAGATATTCATGGCATAGTAGTAGTGTTGGTCTATGTGGATGATTTGATTATTTCAGGGAGTAACAAAGAGGGTATTCAAGCCATTAAGTCCTCTTTGCACTCAGCCTTTGATATTAAAGATTTGGGTGTTTTGAAGTATTTCTTAGGGATTGAAGTGTGTAGATCCAAGGAGGGACTATTTCTCTCACAAAGGAAATATGCACTTGATCTTCTAAAGCTTACAGGAAAACTTGGAGCTAAACCGGTGGACACACCACTAGAGCAAGGATACAAGGTCAATCGAAAGGGGGAGAAGGATCATACTCCATATCATTGCCCGGAACAGTACCGAAGACTCGTGGGTAAGCTCATATACTTAACATATACTCGGCCTGATCTTTCTTTTGCTGTGAATCAGGTGGCTCAACACATGCAAGTACCTACGGTATACCATTGGAGCCTGGTGGAAAGGATTCTGAGATATATCAAAGGGAGTCCTGGCAAAGGCATTTGGATGGGAAGAAATTCAAGCACGGAAATAGTGGGATACTGTGATGCAGATTACAATGGAGATCGCAACACAAGGCAGTCTACAACCGGCTTTTGCACCTTCATTGGTGGAAATCTTGTGACTTGGAAGACAAAGAAGCAGAAGGTGATGTCTTGTTCCAGTGCTGAAGCAGAGTATAGGGCGATGAAGAAGCTCACAAACGAGCTAACTTGGCTAAAGGCTCTACTTAAGGACTTCGGGATAGAGCAGAAGACGCCAATCACCTTCCATTGCGACAACCAAGCTGCCATCCATATAGCCACTAATCCAGTGTTTCACGAGAGGACCAAGCACATAGAGACGGATTGCCACAAGACAAGAGAGAAGATCGAAGATGGTACAATTCTCCCTTGTTTTACTAAGAGTTCGGACCAATTGGCCGACATTTTTACCAAGGCAGCAAGTAACCAAGTTTGCCAATTTATCCATGGTAAGCTTGGTCTTGTAGACCTAACACATCCTTGAGAGAGACTCTCCAACTTGTAGGGATAATACTCTTTTTCCCTAAGCTTGGTTTTGTCCCACGTGGTTTTCCAAGCTTAGGTTTTTAATGAGGTTATCCTTGCAAGTGCCAAGTTTATACACAATCAGTATTGTAGTATAAACTTGAGGGGGAGTGTTAATCAAGAAGGTATTTACTAGTAACTAATTAATAGTTACATAGTAAAATACAGTTACTTGAGTAATAAGGAAGTTAGTTTGTATTAGAAAGAAGAGGGAAAAAGAGGATAAAAGGCTAAAGGGATAAGGTGGCAGTACACTTTGTCTTATAGCGCTGTACCTTCACCCTTATCCTCTTGTTACCGTTATGAGCTGTAAAGGGGTGAGTCATACACGGTTTGTATAAGGCTGAATGAGGACGCAATAGTGGCTTTGTGTGTAACCCTTTCAGACCTAGAGTGTGTTCTATATAAACTGTGTATCCCCCTTCATTGTAGATAACTTTTCTTCATCTAATACATTTTCACATTTTCCTATCATGAGAGTCGAATCCTTATCCTACAATCTTCTATAATTTACACACAGTACTTGGCCTTAGCATTTCCAGCTCCGCCCATAGTGCTCTGAACTTTCCAAAGTGTTTGGTAAACTCCACATCTTCTTACCTTAGCTCATTGATAGCTTTCTTGACTTCAAAGACACGGCTGAGATTAGAGATGTTGCCGAATACTTGCTTCAGGGTCTCCCATAGCTCTTTGGCGGTTTCACAGTATGAGTAAGCCTCCAAGATTTCAGTGCTAAGGGAGCTTTGTAGGAGAGCAAGGACGGTCTGATCTTCCTTGTACCAATGGGTCTCTTCTGCTGGGACAATGGCGGCTCCGGCGGCTGGTGGTGCTGCTATGGGAGCATCGCTTGATACATGTCTCCAAAGACCTCTTCCACACAAGGCGGTTCTTGTGGTCCTTGACCACAGTAGATAGTTCACTCCTTTGAGTGTAACTGGTAAAGCCAATGGCTTATTGTTCTCCATGGCCATGAAATTTATTCTATGGACCTATGGGTAAAGCTATGGACCGTTGGGTAAACGGTTTTAGAAATGAGGTATAGGTGATTTAGAGGATAAGCGAATGAGGATATAGGTGATTAGAGGGGTTTAGAGTGATTTTGGAGTTTAGAAGATCGTTTAAGAGATTTCAAAAGAGATAAAGAGAGTAAGGACCGCTGGGTAAAGATTTTGAGAATTTTCTGTAAAATGAGAGAGAGACAGCGAATAGAGAAGAAGCAAAATGAGAGAGGATGAGAATCAGAGTTTGTGATCCAAAGATCTACACAACTCGCTCTGATACCATGTTAGAGTTTTCGGAATGATACTTAGAGAAATGAGTGAAGAACATAACAGAGAAGAGAGAATGAGTTAAGGATGATTATATTTCCTTAAGTTTTTTTTTTTTTTACATATGTTCACAATGTTCTATTTATAGAACCATACAAGCTAAGCTAACGGCCATAAGAGATAGGGACATAAAGGATTAAACAAATGGTGTGGTCCTCACGGTGATAGTGACCTCTCATGAACGTTCCTTAGCTTAAGTAGAACATGTGACCTTATCCTTATTTGCTTCTTCTCTTGTGACCGTTGTGATAGTTGACTAAGGGAGGCGTAGATTCACTTGCCTTGCACTCCACTCTTGTCTCATCACTTGAATGCCACGTTCAAGCATGTGTACGGACACCATTCCTCCTTCTACTTTGATAGTTCCTCCTCTGGTTCTGCAGCTACCGTGCTATCCCCTATCATATCACTAGAAGAGATCCCAAATGAAGATCTGAAATTGGTCTACTGGCCGAAAATAGGGGAAACGGATTTCTCATTAATCACACAAAGAATATGGAGTAAATAGGCTTGAAATAGTCATCTGGGACTCATATTACTACAATGCGAAGCCTATATTGCTTGTATCTCATTCCCTAGAAGAGATCCCAAATGAAAATCTGAAACTGGTCTACTGGCCGAAAATAGGGAAAACGGATTTCTCATGAATCACACAAAGAAAATGAAGTAAATTGGCTTGAAATAATCATCTGGGACTCATAATACTACATTTATATGCCTCTGTTACTTGTATCTCATTCCCTAGAAAAGATCCCAAATGAAGATCCGAAACTGGTCTACTAGCCGAAAATTTGGAAAACGGACTTCTGATGAATCACACAAAGAAATTGGAGTAAATAGGCTTGAAATAGTCATCTAGGACTCATAATACTACATTTAGAAGCATCTATTACTTGTATCTCATTCCCTAGAAGAGATCCCAAATGAAGATCCGAAACTGGTCTACTGGCCGAAAATAGGGGAAACGGATTTCTCATTAATCACACAAAGAAAATGGAGTAGGCTTGAAATAGTCATTTGGGACTCATAATACTACATTTATATGCCTCTGTTACTTGTATCTCATTCCCTAGAAGAGATCCCAAATGAAGATCTGAAACTGGTCTACTAGCCGAAAATTTGGAAAACGGACTACTGATGAATCACACAAAGAAAATGGAGTAAATAGGCTTGAAATAGTCATCTGGGACTCATATTACTACAATGAGAAGCCTATATTACTTTTATCTGATTCCCTAGAAGAGATCCCAAATGAAGATCCAAAACTGGCCTACTAACTGAAAATTTGGAAAATGGACTTCTGATGAATCACACAAAGAAAATGGAGTAAATAGGCTTGAAATAGTCATCTGGGACTCATAATAATACATTGAGAAGCCTCTATTACTTGTATCTCATTCCCTAGAAGAGATCCCAAATGAAGATCCGAAACTGGTCTACTGGCCGAAAATGGGGAGAAAGGACTTCTGAAGAATCATACAAAGAATATGGAGTAAATAGGCTTGAAATAGTCATCTGGGACTCATAATACTACATTGATAAGCCTCTATTACTTGTATCTCATTCCCTAGAAGATATCCCAAATGAAGATCCGAAACTGGTCTACTAGCCGAAAATGGGGAAAACGGACTTCTGATGAATCACACAAAGAAAATAGAGTAAATAAGCTTGAAATAGTCATCTGGGACTCATATTACTATAATGAGAAGCCTATATTACTTGTATCTGATTCCCTATAAGAGATCCCAAATGAAGATCCGAAAGTGGTCCACTGCCGAAAATAGGGGAAACGAATTTCTCATTAATCACACAAATAAAATGGAGTAAATAGGCTTGAAATAGTCATCTGGGACTCATATTACTACAATGAGAAGCCTATATTGCTTGTATCTCATTCCCTAGAAGAGATCCCAAATGAAGATCTGAAACTGGTCTACTGGCCGAAAATAGGGGAAACGGATTTCTCATTAATCACACAAAGAAAATGGAGTAAATAGGCTTGAAATAGTCATCTGGGACTCATATTACTACAATGAGAAGCCTATATTGCTTGTATATCATTCCCTAGAAGAGATCCCAAATGAAGATCTGAAACTGGTTTACTGGCCGATAATAGGGGAAACGGATTTCTCATTAATCACACAAAGAAAATGGAGTAAATAGGCTTGAAATAGTCATCTGGGACTCATATTACTACAATGAGAAGCCTATATTGCTTGTATCTCATTCCCTAGAAGAGATCCCAAATGAAAATCTGAAACTGGTCTACTGGCCAAAAATAGGGAAAACGGATTTCTCATGAATCACACAAAGAAAATGAAGTAAATTGGCTTGAAATAATCATCTTGGACTCATAATACTACATTTATATGCTTCTGTTACTTGTATCTCATTCCCTAGAAGACATCCCAAATGAAGATCTGAAACTGGTCTACTAGCCGAAAATTTGGAAAACGGACTACTGATGAATCACACAAAGAAAATGGAGTAAATAGGCTTGAAATAGTCATCTGGGACTCATATTACTACAATGAGAAGCCTATATTACTTTTATCTGATTCCCTAGAAGAGATCCCAAATGAAGATCCAAAACTGGCCTACTAACTGAAAATTTGGAAAACGGACTTCTGATGAATCACACAAAGAAAATGCAGTAAATAGGCTTGAAATAGTCATCTAGGACTCATAATACTACATTTATATGCCTCTGTTACTTGTATCTCATTCCCTAGAAGAGATCCCAAATGAAGATCCGAAACTGGTCTACTGGCCGAAAATAGGGGAAACGGATTTCTCATTAATCACACAAAGAAAATGGAGTAAATAGGCTTGAAATAGTCATTTGGGACTCATATTACTACAATGAGAATCCTATATTGCTTGTATCTCATTCCCTAGAAGAGATCCCAAATGAAGATCTGAAACTGGTCTACTGGCCGAAAATAGGGAAAACGGATTTCTCATGAATCACACAAAGAAAGTGAAGTAAATAGGCTTGAAATAATCATCTGGGACTGATAATACTACATTTATATGCCTCTGTTACTTGTATCTCATTTCCTAGAAGAGATCCCAAATGAAGATCTGAAACTGGTCTACTCGCCGAAAATTTCGAAAACGGACTTCTGATGAATCACACAAAGAAAATGGAGTAAATAGGCTTGAAATAGTCATCTGGAACTCATATTACTACAATGAGAAGCCTATATTACTTTTATCTGATTCCCTAGAAGATATCCCAAATGAAGATCTGAAACTGGTCTACTGGCCGAAAATGGGGAAAACGGACTTCTGATGAATCACACAAACAAAATGGAGTAAATAGGCTTGAAATAGTCATCTGGAACTCATAATAGTGTAATGAGAAGCCTGTATTACTTGTATGTCATTCCCTAGAAGAGATCTCAAATGAAGATCCGAAACTTGTCAACTAGCCGAAAATGGGGAAAACGGATTTCTCATGAATCATACAAAGAAAATGGAGTAAATAGGCTTGAAATAGTCATCTGGGACTCATAATACTACAATGAGAAGCCTCTATTACTTGTATCTCATTCCCTAGAAGAGATCCAAAATGAAGATCCAAAACTGGTCTACTGGCCGAAAATACGGAAAACGGATTTCTCATGAATCACACAAAGAAAATGAAGTAAATTGGCTTGAAATAGTCATCTGGGACTCATAATACTACATTTAGAAGCCTCTATTACTTGTATCTCATTCCTTAGAAGAGATCCCAAATGAAGATCCGAAACTGGTCTACTAGCCGAAAATGGGGAAAACGGACTTCTGATGTATCACACAAAGAAAATAGAGTAAATAGGCTTGAAATAGTCATCTGGGACTCATATTACTACAATTAGAAGCCTATATTACTTTTATCTGATTCCCTAGAAGAGATCCCAAATGAAGATCTGAAACTGGTCTACTGGCCGAAAATGGGGAAAACGGACTTCTGATAAATCACACAAAGAAAATGGAGTAAATAGGCTTGAAATAGTCATCTGGGACTCATAATAGTATAATGAGATGCCTGTATTACTTGTATCTCATTCCCTAGAAGAGATCTCAAATGAAGATCCGAAACTGGTCAACTAGCCGAAAATGGGGAAAACGGATTTTTCATGAATCATACAAAGAAAATGGAGTAAATAGGCTTGAAATAGTCATCTGGGACTCATAATACTACAATGAGAAGCCTCTATGACTTGTATCTCATTCCCTAGAAGAGATCCAAAATGAAGATCCGAAATTGGTCTATTGGACGAAAATAGGGAAAATGGACTTCTGATGAATCATACAAATAAAATGGAGTAAATAGGCTTGAAATTGTCATCTTTGACTCATAAAACTACAATGCGAAGCCTCTATTACTTGTATATCATTCCCTTGAAGAGATCCCAAATGAAGATCTGAAACTGGTCTACTAGCATCAAATGGGGAAAACAGACTTCTGATGAATCACCCAAAGAAAATGGAGTAAATAGGCTTGAAATAGTCATCTGGGACTCATTAATACAATGAGAAGCCTATATTGCTTGTATCTTATTCCCTAGAAGAGATCCCAAATGAAGATCCGAAACTGGTCTAGTGGCCGAAAATAGGGAAAACGGATTTCTCATGAATCACACAAAGAAAATGAAGTAAATAGGCTTGAAATAGTCATCTGGGACTCGTAATACTACATTTATAAGCCTCTATTACTTATATCTCATTCCCTAGAAGAGATCCCAAATGAAGATCCGAAACTGGTATACTAGCCGAAAATGGGGAAAACGGACTTCTGATGAATCACACAAAGAAAATAGAGTAAATAGGCTTGAACTAGTCATCTGGGACTCATATTACTACAATGAGAAGCCTATATTACTTTTACCTGATTCCCTAGAAGAGATCCCAAATGAAGATCTGAAACTGGTCTACTGGCCGAAAATGGGCAAAACGGACTTTTGATGAATCACACAAAGAAAATGGAGTAAATAGGCTTGAAATAGTCATCTGGGACTCATAATAGTATAATGAGAAGCCTGTATTACTTGTATCTCATTCCCTAGAAGAGATCTCAAATGAAGATCCGAAACTGGTCAACTAGCTGAAAATGGGGAAAACGGATTTCTCATGAATCATACAAAGAAAATGGAGTAAATAGGCTTGAAATAGTCATCTGGGACTCATAATACAACAATGAGAAGCCTCTATTACTTGTTTCTCATTCCCTAGAAGAGATCCCAAATGAAGATCCGAAACTGGTCTACTGGCCGAAAATAGGGAAAAAACGGATTTCTCATGAATCACACAAAGAAAATGAAGTAAATAGGCTGAAATAGTCATCTGGGACTCACAATACTACATTTAGAAGCCTCTATTACTTGTATCTTATTCCTTAGAAGAGATCTCAAATGAAGATCTGAAACTGGTCTACTGGCCGAAAATGGGGAAAACGGACTTCTGATGAATCACACAAAGAAAATGGAGTAAATAGGCCTAAAATAGTCATCTGGGACTCATAATACTACAATGAGAAGCCTCTATTACTTGTATCTCATTCCCTAGAAGAGAACCAAAATGAAGATCCGATATTGGTCTACTGGCCGCAAATAGGGAAAATGGACTTCTGATGAATCATACAAAGAAAATGGAGTAAATAGGTTTGAAATAGTCATCTGGGACTCATAATAGTATAATGAGAAGCCTTTATTACTTGTATCTCATTCCCTAGAAGAGATCCCAAATGAAGATCCAAAACTGGTCTACTGGCCGAAAATAGGAAAAAACGGATTTCTGATGAATCACACAAAGAAAATGGAGTAAATAGGCCTGAAATAGTCATCTGGGACTCATAATACTACATTTAGAAGCATATATTACTTGTATCTCGTTCCCTACAAGAGATCCCATATGAAGATCTCAAACTGGTCTACTGGCCGAAAATGGGGAAAACGGACTTCTGATGAATCACACAAAGAAAATGGAGTAAATAGGCTTGAAATAGTCATCTGGGACTTATAATACTACAATAAGAAGCCTCTAATACTTGTATCTCATTCCCTAGAAGAGATCCAAAATGAAGATCCGAAATTGGTCTACTGGCCGAAAATAGGGAAAACGGACTTCTGATGAGTCATACAAAGAAAATGGAGTAAATAGGCTTGAAATAGTCATCTGGGACTCATAATAGCATCATGATAAGTCTCTATTACTTGTATCTCATTCCCTGGAAGAGATCCCAAATGAAGATCCGAAACTGGTCTACTGGCCAAAAATAGGGGAAACGGATTTCTCATGAATCACACAAAGAATATATAGTAAATTGGCTTTAAATAGTCATCTGGGACTCATAATACTACAATGATAAGCCTCTATTAATTGTATCTCATTCCCTAGAAGAGATCCAAAATGAAGATCCGAAATTGGTCTATTAGCCGAAAATGGGGAAAACGGACTTCTGATGAATCATCCAAAGAAAATGGGGTAAATAGGCTTGAAATAGTCATCTTTGACTCATAATAGCATAATTAGAAGCCTATATTACTTGTATCTTATTCCTTAGAAGAGATCCCAAATGAAGATCTGAAACTGGTCTACTGGCCGAAAATAGGGAAAACGGACTTCTGATGGATCATACAAAGAAAATGGAGTAAATAGTCTTGAAGTAGTCATCTGGCACTCATAATAGCATAATGAGAAGCCTTTATTACTTGTATCTCATTCCCTAGATGAGATTCCAAATGAAGATCCGAAACTGGTCTACTGGCCGAAAATTGGGGAAACGGATTTCTCATGAATCGAACAAAGAAAATGGGGTAAATAGGATTGAAATAGTCAGCTGAGACTCATAATAGTACAATGAGAAGCCTCTATTACTTGTATCTCATTCTGAAGAAGAGATCCCAAATGAAGATCCGAAACTGGTCTACTGGCCGAAAATGGGGAAAACGGACTTCTGAAGAATCATACAAAGAATATGGAGTAAATAGGCTTGAAATAGTCATCTGGGACTCATAATACTACATTTAGAAGCTTCTACTACTTGTATCTCATTCCCTAGAAGAGATCTCAAATGAAGATCCGAAAATGGTCTACTTGCCGAAAATGGGGAAAACGGACTTCTCATGAATCACACAAAGAAAATGGAGTAAATAGGCTTGAAATAGTCATCTGGGACTCGTATTACTAGAATGAGAAGCCTATATTACTTGTATCTTATTCCTTAGAAGAGATCCCAAATGAAGATCTGAAACTGGTCTACTGGCCGAAAATGGGGAAAACGGACTTCTGATAAATCACACAAAGAAAATGGAGTAAATAGGCTTGAAATAGTCATCTGGGACTCATAATAGTATAATGAGATGCCTGTATTACTTGTATCTCATTCCCTAGAAGAGATCTCAAATGAAGATCCGAAACTGGTCAACTAGCCGAAAATGGGGAAAACGGATTTTTCATGAATCATACAAAGAAAATGGAGTAAATAGGCTTGAAATAGTCATCTGGGACTCATAATACTACAATGAGAAGCCTCTATGACTTGTATCTCATTCCCTAGAAGAGATCCAAAATGAAGATCCGAAATTGGTCTATTGGACGAAAATAGGGAAAATGGACTTCTGATGAATCATACAAATAAAATGGAGTAAATAGGCTTGAAATAGTCATCTTTGACTCATAATACTACAATGCGAAGCCTCTATTACTTGTATCTCATTCCCTTGAAGAGATCCCAAATGAAGATCTGAAACTGGTCTACTAGTATCAAATGGGGAAAACAGACTTCTGATGAATCACCCAAAGAAAATGGAGTAAATAGGCTTGACATAGTCATCTGGGACTCATTAATACAATGAGAAGCCTATATTGCTTGTATCTTATTCCCTAGAAGAGATCCCAAATGAAGATCCGAAACTGGTCTAGTGGCCGAAAATAGGGAAAACGGATTTCTCATGAATCACACAAAGAAAATGAAGTAAATAGGCTTGAAATAGTCATCTGGGACTCGTAATACTACATTTATAAGCCTCTATTACTTATATCTCATTCCCTAGAAGAGATCCCAAATGAAGATCCGAAACTGGTATACTAGCCGAAAATGGGGAAAACGGACTTCTGATGAATCACACAAAGAAAATAGAGTAAATAGGCTTGAACTAGTCATCTGGGACTCATATTACTACAATGAGAAGCCTATATTACTTTTATCTGATTCCCTAGAAGAGATCCCAAATGAAGATCTGAAACTGGTCTACTGGCCGAAAATGGGCAAAACGGACTTTTGATGAATCACACAAAGAAAATGGAGTAAATAGGCTTGAAATAGTCATCTGGGACTCATAATAGTATAATGAGAAGCCTGTATTACTTGTATCTCATTCCCTAGAAGAGATCTCAAATGAAGATCCGAAACTGGTCAACTAGCTGAAAATGGGGAAAACGGATTTCTCATGAATCATACAAAGAAAATGGAGTAAATAGGCTTGAAATAGTCATCTGGGACTCATAATACTACAATGAGAAGCCTCTATTACTTGTTTCTCATTCCCTAGAAGAGATCCCAAATGAAGATCCGAAACTGGTCTACTGGCCGAAAATAGGGAAAAAACGGATTTCTGATGAATCACACAAAGAAAATGAAGTAAATAGGCTGAAATAGTCATCTGGGACTCATAATACTACATTTAGAAGCCTCTATTACTTGTATCTTATTCCTTAGAAGAGATCTCAAATGAAGATCTGAAACTGGTCTACTGGCCGAAAATGGGGGAAAACGGACTTCTGATGAATCACACAAAGAAAATGGAGTAAATCGGCCTAAAATAGTCATCTGGGACTCATAATACTACAATGAGAAGCCTCTATTACTTGTATCTCATTCCCTAGAAGAGAACCAAAATGAAGATCCGATATTGGTCTACTGGCCGCAAATAGGGAAAATGGACTTCTGATGAATCATACAAAGAAAATGGAGTAAATAGGTTTGAAATAGTCATCTGGGACTCATAATAGTATAATGAGAAGCCTTTATTACTTGTATCTCATTCCCTAGAAGAGATCCCAAATGAAGATCCAAAACTGGTCTACTGGCCGAAAATAGGAAAAACGGATTTCTGATGAATCACACAAAGAAAATGGAGTAAATAGGCCTGAAATAGTCATCTGGGACTCATAATACTACATTTAGAAGCATATATTACTTGTATCTCGTTCCCTACAAGAGATCCCATATGAAGATCTCAAACTGGTCTACTGGCCGAAAATGGGGAAAACGGACTTCTGATGAATCACACAAAGAAAATGGAGTAAATAGGCTTGAAATAGTCATCTGGGACTTATAATACTACAATAAGAAGCCTCTAATACTTGTATCTCATTCCCTAGAAGAGATCCAAAATGATGATCCGAAATTGGTCTACTGGCCGAAAATAGGGAAAACGGACTTCTGATGAGTCATACAAAGAAAATGGAGTAAATAGGCTTGAAATAGTCATCTGGGACTCATAATAGCATCATGATAAGTCTCTCTTACTTGTATCTCATTCCATGGAAGAGATCCCAAATGAAGATCCGAAACTGGTCTACTGGCCAAAAATAGGGGAAACGGATTTCTCATGAATCACACAAAGAATATATAGTAAATTGGCTTTAAATAGTCATCTGGGACTCATAATACTACAATGATAAGCCTCTATTAATTGTATCTCATTCCCTAGAAGAGATCCAAAATGAAGATCCGAAATTGGTCTATTAGCCGAAAATGGGGAAAACGGACTTCTGATGAATCATCCAAAGAAAATGGGGTAAATAGGCTTGAAATAGTCATCTTTGACTCATAATAGCATAATTAGAAGCCTATATTACTTGTATCTTATTCCTTAGAAGAGATCCCAAATGAAGATCCGAAATTGGTCTACTGGCCGAAAATAGGGAAAACGGACTTCTGATGGATCATACAAAGAAAATGGAGTAAATAGTCTAGAAGTAGTCATCTGGCACTCATAATAGCATAATGAGAAGCCTTTATTACTTGTATCTCATTCCCTAGATGAGATTCCAAATGAAGATCCGAAACTGGTCTACTGGCCGAAAATTGGGGAAACGGATTTCTCATGAATCGAACAAAGAAAATGGGGTAAATAGGATTGAAATAGTCAGCTGAGACTCATAATAGTACAATGAGAAGCCTCTATTATTTGTATCTCATTCTGAAGAAGAGATCCCAAATGAAGATCCGAAACTGGTCTACTGGCCGAAAATGGGGAAAACGGACTTCTGAAGAATCATACAAAGAATATGGAGTAAATAGGCTTGAAATAGTCATCTGGGACTCATAATACTACATTTAGAAGCCTCTACTACTTGTATCTCATTCCCTAGAAGAGATCTCAAATGAAGATCCGAAAATGGTCTACTTGCCGAAAATGGGGAAAACGGACTTCTCATGAATCACACAAAGAAAATGGAGTAAATAGGCTTGAAATAGTCATCTGGGACTCGTATTACTAGAATGAGAAGCCTATATTACTTGTATCTGATTCCCTAGAAGAGATTCCAAATGAAGATCTGAAAATGGTCTACTGGCCGAAAATGGGGAAAACGGACTTCTGATAAATCACACAAAGAAAATGGAGTCAATAGGCTTGAAATAGTCATCTGGGACTCATAATATTATAATGAGAAGCCTGTATTACTTGTATCTCATTCCCTAGAAGAGATCTCAAATGAAGATCCGAAACTGGTCAACTAGCCGAAAATGGGGAAAACGGATTTTTCATGAATCATACAAAGAAAATGGAGTAAATAGGCTTGAAATAGTCATCTGGGGACTCATAATACTACAATGAGAAGCCTCTATGACTTGTATCTCATTCCCTAGAAGAGATCCAAAATGAAGATCCGAAATTGGTCTATTGGACGAAAATAGGGAAAATGGACTTCTGATGAATCATACAAATAAAATGGAGTAAATAGGCTTGAAATAGTCATCTTTGACTCATAATACTACAATGCGAAGCCTCTATTACTTGTATCTCATTCCCTTGAAGAGATCCCAAATGAAGATCTGAAACTGGTCTACTAGCATCAAATGGGGAAAACAGACTTCTGATGAATCACCCAAAGAAAATGGAGTAAATAGGCTTGACATAGTCATCTGGGACTCATTAATACAATGAGAAGCCTATATTGCTTGTATCTTATTCCCTAGAAGAGATCCCAAATGAAGATCCGAAACTGGTCTAGTGGCCGAAAATAGGGAAAACGGATTTCTCATGAATCACACAAAGAAAATGAAGTAAATAGGCTTGAAATAGTCATCTGGGACTCATAATACTACATTTTTAAGCCTCTATTACTTATATCTCATTCTCTAGAAGAGATCCCAAATGAAGACCCGAAACTGGTATACTAGCCGAAAATGGGGAAAACGGACTTCTGATGAATCACACAAAGAAAATAGAGTAAATAGGCTTGAACTAGTCATCTGGGACTCATATTACTACAATGAGAAGCCTATATTACTTTTATCTGATTCCCTAGAAGAGATCCCAAATGAAGATCTGAAACTGGTCTACTGGCCGAAAATGGGCAAAACGGACTTTTGATGAATCACACAAAGAAAATGGAGTAAATAGGCTTGAAATAGTCATCTGGGACTCATAATAGTACAATGAGAAGCCTGTATTACTTGTATCTCATTCCCTAGAAGAGATCTCAAATGAAGATCCGAAACTGGTCAACTAGCTGAAAATGGGGAAAACGGATTTCTCATGAATCATACAAAGAAAATGGAGTAAATAGGCTTGAAATAGTCATCTGGGACTCATAATACTACAATGAGAAGCCTCTATTACTTGTTTCTCATTCCCTAGAAGAGATCCCAAATGAAGATCCGAAACTGGTCTACCGGCCGAAAATAGGAAAAAAAACGGATTTCTCATGAATCACACAAATAAAATGAAGTAAATAGGCTGAAATAGTCATCTGGGACTCATAATACTACATTTAGAAGCCTCTATTACTTGTATCTTATTCCTTAGAAGAGATCTCAAATGAAGATCTGAAACTGGTCTACTGGCCGAAAATGGGGAAAACGGACTTCTGATGAATCACACAAAGAAAATGGAGTAAATAGGCCTAAAATAGTCATCTGGGACTCATAATACTACAATGAGAAGCCTCTATTACTTGTATCTCATTCCCTAGAAGAGAACCAAAATGAAGATCCGATATTGGTCTACTGGCCGCAAATAGGGAAAATGGACTTCTGATGAATCATACAAAGAAAATGGAGTAAATAGGTTTGAAATAGTCATCTGGGACTCATAATAGTATAATGAGAAGCCTTTATTACTTGTATCTCATTCCCTAGAAGAGATCCCAAATGAAGATCCAATACTGGTCTACTGGCCGAAAATAGGAAAAACGGATTTCTGATGAATCACACAAAGATAATGGAGTAAATAGGCCTGAAATAGTCATCTGGGACTCATAATACTACATTTAGAAGCATATATTACTTGTATCTCGTTCCCTACAAGAGATCCCATATGAAGATCTCAAACTGGTCTACTGGCCGAAAATGGGGAAAACGGACTTCTGATGAATCACACAAAGAAAATGGAGTAAATAGGCTTGAAATAGTCATCTGGGACTTATAATACTACAATAAGAAGCCTCTATTACTTGTATCTCATTCCCTAGAAGAGATCCAAAATGAAGATCCGAAATTGGTCTACTGGCCGAAAATAGGGAAAACGGACTTCTGATGGATCATACAAAGAAAATGGAGTAAATAGTCTTGAAGTAGTCATCTGGCACTCATAATAGCATAATGAGAAGCCTTTATTACTTGTATCTCATTCCCTAGAAGAGATTCCAAATGAAGATCCGAAACTGGTCTACTGGCCGAAAATTGGGGAAACGGATTTCTCATGAATCGAACAAAGAAAATGGGGTAAATAGGATTGAAATAGTCAGCTGAGACTCATAATAGTACAATGAGAAGCCTCTATTACTTGTATCTCATTCTGAAGAAGAGATCCCAAATGAAGATCCGAAACTGGTCTACTGGCCGAAAATGGGGAAAACGGACTTCTGAAGAATCATACAAAGAATATGGAGTAAATAGGCTTGAAATAGTCATCTGGGACTCATAATACTACATTTAGAAGCCTCTACTACTTGTATCTCATTCCCTAGAAGAGATCTCAAATGAAGATCCGAAAATGGTCTACTTGCCGAAAATGGGGAAAACGGACTTCTCATGAATCACACAAAGAAAATGGAGTAAATAGGCTTGAAATAGTCATCTGGGACTCATATTACTAGAATGAGAAGCCTATATTACTTGTATCTGATTCCCTAGAAGAGATTCCAAATGAAGATCTGAAAATGGTCTACTGGCCGAAAATGGGGAAAACGGACTTCTGATAAATCACACAAAGAAAATGGAGTCAATAGGCTTGAAATAGTCATCTGGGACTCTTAATAGTATAATGAGAAGCCTGTATTACTTGTATCTCATTCCCTAGAAGAGATCTCAAATGAAGATCCGAAACTGGTCAACTAGCCGAAAATGGGGAAAACGGATTTTTCATGAATCATACAAAGAAAATGGAGTAAATAGGCTTGAAATAGTCATCTGGGACTCATAATACTACAATGAGAAGCCTCTATGACTTGTATCTCATTCCCTAGAAGAGATCCAAAATGAAGATCCGAAATTGGTCTATTGGACGAAAATAGGGAAAATGGACTTCTGATGAATCATACAAATAAAATGGAGTAAATAGGCTTGAAATAGTCATCTTTGACTCATAATACTACAATGCGAAGCCTCTATTACTTGTATCTCATTCCCTTGAAGAGATCCCAAATGAAGATCTGAAACTGGTCTACTAGCATCAAATGGGGAAAACAGACTTCTGATGAATCACCCAAAGAAAATGGAGTAAATAGGCTTGACATAGTCATCTGGGACTCATTAATACAATGAGAAGCCTATATTGCTTGTATCTTATTCCCTAGAAGAGATCCCAAATGAAGATCCGAAACTGGTCTAGTGGCCGAAAATAGGGAAAACGGATTTCTCATGAATCACACAAAGAAAATGAAGTAAATAGGCTTGAAATAGTCATCTGGGACTCATAATACTACATTTTTAAGCCTCTATTACTTATATCTCATTCTCTAGAAGAGATCCCAAATGAAGACCCGAAACTGGTATACTAGCCGAAAATGGGGAAAACGGACTTCTGATGAATCACACAAAGAAAATAGAGTAAATAGGCTTGAACTAGTCATCTGGGACTCATATTACTACAATGAGAAGCCTATATTACTTTTATCTGATTCCCTAGAAGAGATCCCAAATGAAGATCTGAAACTGGTCAACTGGCCGAAAATGGGCAAAACGGACTTTTGATGAATCACACAAAGAAAATGGAGTAAATAGGCTTGAAATAGTCATCTGGGACTCATAATAGTACAATGAGAAGCCTGTATTACTTGTATCTCATTCCCTAGAAGAGATCTCAAATGAAGATCCGAAACTGGTCAACTAGCTGAAAAATGGGGAAAACGGATTTCTCATGAATCATACAAAGAAAATGGAGTAAATAGGCTTGAAATAGTCATCTGGGACTCATAATACTACAATGAGAAGCCTCTATTACTTGTTTCTCATTCCCTAGAAGAGATCCCAAATGAAGATCCGAAACTGGTCTACCGGCCGAAAATAGGGAAAAAAAAACGGATTTCTCATGAATCACACAAATAAAATGAAGTAAATAGGCTGAAATAGTCATCTGGGACTCATAATACTACATTTAGAAGCCTCTATTACTTGTATCTTATTCCTTAGAAGAGATCTCAAATGAAGATCTGAAACTGGTCTACTGGCCGAAAATGGGGAAAACGGACTTCTGATGAATCACACAAAGAAAATGGAGTAAATAGGCCTAAAATAGTCATCTGGGACTCATAATACTACAATGAGAAGCCTCTATTACTTGTATCTCATTCCCTAGAAGAGAACCAAAATGAAGATCCGATATTGGTCTACTGGCCGCAAATAGGGAAAATGGACTTCTGATGAATCATACAAAGAAAATGGAGTAAATAGGTTTGAAATAGTCATCTGGGACTCATAATAGTATAATGAGAAGCCTTTATTACTTGTATCTCATTCCCTAGAAGAGATCCCAAATGAAGATCCAAAACTGGTCTACTGGCCGAAAATAGGAAAAACGGATTTCTGATGAATCACACAAAGATAATGGAGTAAATAGGCCTGAAATAGTCATCTGGGACTCATAATACTACATTTAGAAGCATATATTACTTGTATCTCGTTCCCTACAAGAGATCCCATATGAAGATCTCAAACTGGTCTACTGGCCGAAAATGGGGGGGAAAACGGACTTCTGATGAATCACACAAAGAAAATGGAGTAAATAGGCTTGAAATAGTCATCTGGGACTTATAATACTACAATAAGAAGCCTCTATTACTTGTATCTCATTCCCTAGAAGAGATCCAAAATGAAGATCCGAAATTGGTCTACTGGCCGAAAATAGGGAAAACGGACTTCTGATGGATCATACAAAGAAAATGGAGTAAATAGTCTTGAAGTAGTCATCTGGCACTCATAATAGCATAATGAGAAGCCTTTATTACTTGTATCTCATTCCCTAGAAGAGATTCCAAATGAAGATCCGAAACTGGTCTACTGGCCGAAAATTGGGGAAACGGATTTCTCATGAATCGAACAAAGAAAATGGGGTAAATAGGATTGAAATAGTCAGCTGAGACTCATAATAGTACAATGAGAAGCCTCTATTACTTGTATCTCATTCTGAAGAAGAGATCCCAAATGAAGATCCGAAACTGGTCTACTGGCCGAAAATGGGGAAAACGGACTTCTGAAGAATCATACAAAGAATATGGAGTAAATAGGCTTGAAATAGTCATCTGGGACTCATAATACTACATTTAGAAGCCTCTACTACTTGTATCTCATTCCCTAGAAGAGATCTCAAATGAAGATCCGAAAATGGTCTACTTGCCGAAAATGGGGAAAACGGACTTCTCATGAATCACACAAAGAAAATGGAGTAAATAGGCTTGAAATAGTCATCTGGGACTCATATTACTAGAATGAGAAGCCTATATTACTTGTATCTGATTCCCTAGAAGAGATTCCAAATGAAGATCTGAAAATGGTCTACTGGCCGAAAATGGGGAAAACGGACTTCTGATAAATCACACAAAGAAAATGGAGTCAATAGGCTTGAAATAGTCATCTGGGACTCTTAATAGTATAATGAGAAGCCTGTATTACTTGTATCTCATTCCCTAGAAGAGATCTCAAATGAAGATCCGAAACTGGTCAACTAGCCGAAAAATGGGGAAAACGGATTTTTCATGAATCATACAAAGAAAATGGAGTAAATAGGCTTGAAATAGTCATCTGGGACTCATAATACTACAATGAGAAGCCTCTATGACTTGTATCTCATTCCCTAGAAGAGATCCAAAATGAAGATCCGAAATTGGTCTATTGGACGAAAATAGGGAAAATGGACTTCTGATGAATCATACAAATAAAATGGAGTAAATAGGCTTGAAATAGTCATCTTTGACTCATAATACTACAATGCGAAGCCTCTATTACTTGTATCTCATTCCCTTGAAGAGATCCCAAATGAAGATCTGAAACTGGTCTACTAGCATCAAATGGGGAAAACAGACTTCTGATGAATCACCCAAAGAAAATGGAGTAAATAGGCTTGACATAGTCATCTGGGACTCATTAATACAATGAGAAGCCTATATTGCTTGTATCTTATTCCCTAGAAGAGATCCCAAATGAAGATCCGAAACTGGTCTAGTGGCCGAAAATAGGGAAAACGGATTTCTCATGAATCACACAAAGAAAATGAAGTAAATAGGCTTGAAATAGTCATCTGGGACTCATAATACTACATTTTTAAGCCTCTATTACTTATATCTCATTCTCTAGAAGAGATCCCAAATGAAGACCCGAAACTGGTATACTAGCCGAAAATGGGGAAAACGGACTTCTGATGAATCACACAAAGAAAATAGAGTAAATAGGCTTGAACTAGTCATCTGGGACTCATATTACTACAATGAGAAGCCTATATTACTTTTATCTGATTCCCTAGAAGAGATCCCAAATGAAGATCTGAAACTGGTCTACTGGCCGAAAATGGGCAAAACGGACTTTTGATGAATCACACAAAGAAAATGGAGTAAATAGGCTTGAAATAGTCATCTGGGACTCATAATAGTACAATGAGAAGCCTGTATTACTTGTATCTCATTCCCTAGAAGAGATCTCAAATGAAGATCCGAAACTGGTCAACTAGCTGAAAATGGGGAAAACGGATTTCTCATGAATCATACAAAGAAAATGGAGTAAATAGGCTTGAAATAGTCATCTGGGACTCATAATACTACAATGAGAAGCCTCTATTACTTGTTTCTCATTCCCTAGAAGAGATCCCAAATGAAGATCCGAAACTGGTCTACCGGCCGAAAATAGGGAAAAAAAACGGATTTCTCATGAATCAAACAAATAAAATGAAGTAAATAGGCTGAAATAGTCATCTGGGACTCATAATACTACATTTAGAAGCCTCTATTACTTGTATCTTATTCCTTAGAAGAGATCTCAAATGAAGATCTGAAACTGGTCTACTGGCCGAAAATGGGGAAAACGGACTTCTGATGAATCACACAAAGAAAATGGAGTAAATAGGCCTAAAATAGTCATC
This sequence comes from Thlaspi arvense, assembly GCA_911865555.2. NCBI lineage: Eukaryota > Viridiplantae > Streptophyta > Magnoliopsida > Brassicales > Brassicaceae > Thlaspi > Thlaspi arvense. The sequence continues at coordinate 24,477,025 of OU466860.2, forward strand.
TGGGACTCATAATACTACAATGAGAAGCCTCTATTACTTGTATCTCATTCCCTAGAAGAGAACCAAAATGAAGATCCGATATTGGTCTACTTGCCGCAAATAGGGAAAATGGACTTCTGATGAATCATACAAAGAAAATGGAGTAAATAGGTTTGAAATAGTCATCTGGGACTCATAATAGTATAATGAGAAGCCTTTATTACTTGTATCTCATTCCCTAGAAGAGATCCCAAATGAAGATCCAAAACTGGTCTACTGGCCGAAAATAGGAAAAACGGATTTCTGATGAATCACACAAAGATAATGGAGTAAATAGGCCTGAAATAGTCATCTGGGACTCATAATACTACATTTAGAAGCATATATTACTTGTATCTCGTTCCCTACAAGAGATCCCATATGAAGATCTCAAACTGGTCTACTGGCCGAAAATGGGGGAAAACGGACTTCTGATGAATCACACAAAGAAAATGGAGTAAATAGGCTTGAAATAGTCATCTGGGACTTATAATACTACAATAAGAAGCCTCTATTACTTGTATCTCATTCCCTAGAAGAGATCCAAAATGAAGATCCGAAATTGGTCTACTGGCCGAAAATAGGGAAAACGGACTTCTGATGGATCATACAAAGAAAATGGAGTAAATAGTCTTGAAGTAGTCATCTGGCACTCATAATAGCATAATGAGAAGCCTTTATTACTTGTATCTCATTCCCTAGAGGAGATTCCAAATGAAGATCCGAAACTGGTCTACTGGCCGAAAATTGGGGAAACGGATTTCTCATGAATCGAACAAAGAAAATGGGGTAAATAGGATTGAAATAGTCAGCTGAGACTCATAATAGTACAATGAGAAGCCTCTATTACTTGTATCTCATTCTGAAGAAGAGATCCCAAATGAAGATCCGAAACTGGTCTACTGGCCGAAAATGGGGAAAACGGACTTCTGAAGAATCATACAAAGAATATGGAGTAAATAGGCTTGAAATAGTCATCTGGGACTCATAATACTACATTTAGAAGCCTCTACTACTTGTATCTCATTCCCTAGAAGAGATCTCAAATGAAGATCCGAAAATGGTCTACTTGCCGAAAATGGGGAAAACGGACTTCTCATGAATCACACAAAGAAAATGGAGTAAATAGGCTTGAAATAGTCATCTGGGACTCATATTACTAGAATGAGAAGCCTATATTACTTGTATCTGATTCCCTAGAAGAGATTCCAAATGAAGATCTGAAAATGGTCTACTGGCCGAAAATGGGGAAAACGGACTTCTGATAAATCACACAAAGAAAATGGAGTCAATAGGCTTGAAATAGTCATCTGGGACTCATAATAGTATAATGAGAAGCCTTTATTACTTGTATCTCATTCCCTAGAAGAGATCCCAAATGAAGATCCAAAACTGGTCTACCGGCCGAAAATAGGGAAAAAACGGATTTCTCATGAATCACACAAAGAAAATGAAGTAAATAGGCTGAAATAGTCATCTGGGACTCATAATACTACATTTAGAAGCCTCTATTACTTGTATCTTATTCCTTAGAAGAGATCTCAAATGAAGATCTGAAACTGGTCTACTGGCCGAAAATGGGGAAAACGGACTTCTGATGTATCACACAAAGAAAATGGAGTAAATAGGCCTAAAATAGTCATCTGGGACTCATAATACTACAATGAGAAGCCTCTATTACTTGTATCTCATTCCCTAGAAGAGAACCAAAATGAAGATCCGATATTGGTCTACTGGCCGCAAATAGGAAAAATGGACTTCTGATGAATCATACAAAGAAAATGGAGTAAATAGGTTTGAAATAGTCATCTGGGACTCATAATAGTATAATGAGAAGCCTTTATTACTTGTATCTCATTCCCTAGAAGAGATCCCAAATGAAGATCCAAAACTGGTCTACTGGCCGAAAATAGGAAAAACGGATTTCTGATGAATCACACAAAGAAAATGGAGTAAATAGGCCTGAAATAGTCATCTGGGACTCATAATACTACATTTAGAAGCATATATTACTTGTATCTCGTTCCCTACAAGAGATCCCATATGAAGATCTCAAACTGGTCTACTGGCCGAAAATGGGGAAAACGGACTTCTGATGAATCACACAAAGAAAATGGAGTAAATAGGCTTGAAATAGTCATCTGGGACTTATAATACTACAATAAGAAGCCTCTATTACTTGTATCTCATTCCCTAGAAGAGATCCAAAATGAAGATCCGAAATTGGTCTACTGGCCGAAAATAGGGAAAACGGACTTCTGATGAGTCATACAAAGAAAATGGAGTAAATAGGCTTGAAATAGTCATCTGGGACTCATAATAGCATCATGATAAGTCTCTATTACTTGTATCTCATTCCCTGGAAGAGATCCCAAATGAAGATCTGAAACTGGTCTACTGGCCAAAAATAGGGGAAACGGATTTCTCATGAATCACACAAAGAATATATAGTAAATTGGCTTTAAATAGTCATCTGGGACTCATAATACTACAATGATAAGCCTCTATTAATTGTATCTCATTCCCTAGAAGAGATCCAAAATGAAGATCCGAAATTGGTCTATTAGCCGAAAATGGGAAAAACGGACTTCTGACGAATCATCCAAAGAAAATGGGGTAAATAGGCTTGAAATAGTCATCTTTGACTCATAATAGCATAATTAGAAGCCTATATTACTTGTATCTTATTCCTTAGAAGAGATCCCAAATGAAGATCTGAAACTGGTCTACTGGCCGAAAATAGGGAAAACGGACTTCTGATGGATCATACAAAGAAAATGGAGTAAATAGTCTTGAAGTAGTCATCTGGCACTCATAATAGCATAATGAGAAGCCTTTATTACTTGTATCTCATTCCCTAGAAGAGATTCCAAATGAAGATCCGAAACTGGTCTACTGGCCGAAAATTGGGGAAACGGATTTCTCATGAATCGAACAAAGAAAATGGGGTAAATAGGATTGCAATAGTCAGCTGAGACTCATAATAGTACAATGAGAAGCCTCTATTACTTGTATCTCATTCTGAAGAAGAGATCCCAAATGAAGATCCGAAACTGGTCTACTGGCCGAAAATGGGGAAAACGGACTTCTGAAGAATCATACAGAGAATATGGAGTAAATAGGCTTGAAATAGTCATCTGGGACTCATAATACTACATTTAGAAGCCTCTACTACTTGTATCTCATTCCCTAGAAGAGATCTCAAATGAAGATCCGAAAATGGTCTACTTGCCGAAAATGGGGAAAACGGACTTCTCATGAATCACACAACGAAAATGGAGTAAATAGGCTTGAAATAGTCATCTGGGACTCATATTACTAGAATGAGAAGCCTATATTACTTGTATCTGATTCCCTAGAAGAGATTCCAAATGAAGATCTGAAAATGGTCTACTGGCCGAAAATGGGGAAAACGGACTTCTGATAAATCACACAAAGAAAATGGAGTCAATAGGCTTGAAATAGTCATCTGGGACTCATAATAGTATAATGAGAAGCCTGTATTACTTGTATCTCATTCCCTAGAAGAGATCTCAAATGAAGATCCGAAACTGGTCAACTAGCCGAAAATGGGGAAAACGGATTTTTCATGAATCATACAAAGAAAATGGAGTAAATAGGCTTGAAATAGTCATCTGGGACTCATAATACTACAATGAGAAGCCTCTATGACTTGTATCTCATTCCCTAGAAGAGATCCAAAATGAAGATCCGAAATTGGTCTATTGGACGAAAATAGGGAAAATGGACTTCTGATGAATCATACAAATAAAATGGAGTAAATAGGCTTGAAATAGTCATCTTTGACTCATAATACTACAATGCGAAGCCTCTATTACTTGTATCTCATTCCCTTGAAGAGATCCCAAATGAAGATCTGAAACTGGTCTACTAGCATCAAATGGGGGAAAACAGACTTCTGATGAATCACCCAAAGAAAATGGAGTAAATAGGCTTGACATAGTCATCTGGGACTCATTAATACAATGAGAAGCCTATATTGCTTGTATCTTATTCCCTAGAAGAGATCCCAAATGAAGATCCGAAACTGGTCTAGTGGCCGAAAATAGGGAAAACGGATTTCTCATGAATCACACAAAGAAAATGAAGTAAATAGGCTTGAAATAGTCATCTGGGACTCATAATACTACATTTTTAAGCCTCTATTACTTATATCTCATTCTCTAGAAGAGATCCCAAATGAAGACCCGAAACTGGTATACTAGCCGAAAATGGGGAAAACGGACTTCTGATGAATCACACAAAGAAAATAGAGTAAATAGGCTTGAACTAGTCATCTGGGACTCATATTACTACAATGAGAAGCCTATATTACTTTTATCTGATTCCCTAGAAGAGATCCCAAATGAAGATCTGAAACTGGTCTACTGGCCGAAAATGGGCAAAACGGACTTTTGATGAATCACACAAAGAAAATGGAGTAAATAGGCTTGAAATAGTCATCTGGGACTCATAATAGTACAATGAGAAGCCTGTATTACTTGTATCTCATTCCCTAGAAGAGATCTCAAATGAAGATCCGAAACTGGTCAACTAGCTGAAAATGGGGAAAACGGATTTCTCATGAATCATACAAAGAAAATGGAGTAAATAGGCTTGAAATAGTCATCTGGGACTCATAATACTACAATGAGAAGCCTCTATTACTTGTTTCTCATTCCCTAGAAGAGATCCCAAATGAAGATCCGAAACTGGTCTACCGGCCGAAAATAGGGAAAAAACGGATTTCTCATGAATCACACAAATAAAATGAAGTAAATAGGCTGAAATAGTCATCTGGGACTCATAATACTACATTTAGAAGCCTCTATTACTTGTATCTTATTCCTTAGAAGAGATCTCAAATGAAGATCTGAAACTGGTCTACTGGCCGAAAATGGGGAAAACGGACTTCTGATGAATCACACAAAGAAAATGGAGTAAATAGGCCTAAAATAGTCATCTGGGACTCATAATACTACAATGAGAAGCCTCTATTACTTGTATCTCATTCCCTAGAAGAGAACCAAAATGAAGATCCGATATTGGTCTACTTGCCGCAAATAGGGAAAATGGACTTCTGATGAATCATACAAAGAAAATGGAGTAAATAGGTTTGAAATAGTCATCTGGGACTCATAATAGTATAATGAGAAGCCTTTATTACTTGTATCTCATTCCCTAGAAGAGATCCCAAATGAAGATCCAAAACTGGTCTACTGGCCGAAAATAGGAAAAACGGATTTCTGATGAATCACACAAAGATAATGGAGTAAATAGGCCTGAAATAGTCATCTGGGACTCATAATACTACATTTAGAAGCATATATTACTTGTATCTCGTTCCCTACAAGAGATCCCATATGAAGATCTCAAACTGGTCTACTGGCCGAAAATGGGGAAAACGGACTTCTGATGAATCACACAAAGAAAATGGAGTAAATAGGCTTGAAATAGTCATCTGGGACTTATAATACTACAATAAGAAGCCTCTATTACTTGTATCTCATTCCCTAGAAAAGATCCAAAATGAAGATCCGAAATTGGTCTACTGGCCGAAAATAGGGAAAACGGACTTCTGATGGATCATACAAAGAAAATGGAGTAAATAGTCTTGAAGTAGTCATCTGGCACTCATAATAGCATAATGAGAAGCCTTTATTACTTGTATCTCATTCCCTAGAAGAGATTCCAAATGAAGATCCGAAACTGGTCTACTGGCCGAAAATTGGGGAAACGGATTTCTCATGAATCGAACAAAGAAAATGGGGTAAATAGGATTGAAATAGTCAGCTGAGACTCATAATAGTACAATGAGAAGCCTCTATTACTTGTATCTCATTCTGAAGAAGAGATCCCAAATGAAGATCCGAAACTGGTCTACTGGCCGAAAATGGGGAAAACGGACTTCTGAAGAATCATACAAAGAATATGGAGTAAATAGGCTTGAAATAGTCATCTGGGACTCATAATACTACATTTAGAAGCCTCTACTACTTGTATCTCATTCCCTAGAAGAGATCTCAAATGAAGATCCGAAAATGGTCTACTTGCCGAAAATGGGGAAAACGGACTTCTCATGAATCACACAAAGAAAATGGAGTAAATAGGCTTGAAATAGTCATCTGGGACTCATATTACTAGAATGAGAAGCCTATATTACTTGTATCTGATTCCCTAGAAGAGATTCCAAATGAAGATCTGAAAATGGTCTACTGGCCGAAAATGGGGAAAACGGACTTCTGATAAATCACACAAAGAAAATGGAGTCAATAGGCTTGAAATAGTCATCTGGGACTCTTAATAGTATAATGAGAAGCCTGTATTACTTGTATCTCATTCCCTAGAAGAGATCTCAAATGAAGATCCGAAACTGGTCAACTAGCCGAAAATGGGGAAAACGGATTTTTCATGAATCATACAAAGAAAATGGAGTAAATAGGCTTGAAATAGTCATCTGGGACTCATAATACTACAATGAGAAGCCTCTATGACTTGTATCTCATTCCCTAGAAGAGATCCAAAATGAAGATCCGAAATTGGTCTATTGGACGAAAATAGGGAAAATGGACTTCTGATGAATCATACAAATAAAATGGAGTAAATAGGCTTGAAATAGTCATCTTTGACTCATAATACTACAATGCGAAGCCTCTATTACTTGTATCTCATTCCCTTGAAGAGATCCCAAATGAAGATCTGAAACTGGTCTACTAGCATCAAATGGGGAAAACAGACTTCTGATGAATCACCCAAAGAAAATGGAGTAAATAGGCTTGACATAGTCATCTGGGACTCATTAATACAATGAGAAGCCTATATTGCTTGTATCTTATTCCCTAGAAGAGATCCCAAATGAAGATCCGAAACTGGTCTAGTGGCCGAAAATAGGGAAAACGGATTTCTCATGAATCACACAAAGAAAATGAAGTAAATAGGCTTGAAATAGTCATCTGGGACTCATAATACTACATTTTTAAGTCTCTATTACTTATATCTCATTCCCTAGAAGAGATCCCAAATGAATGTAAATTATAGAAGATTGTAGGATAAGGATTCGACTCTCATGATAGGAAAATGTGAAAATGTATTAGATGAAGAAAAGTTATCTACAATGAAGGGGGATACACAGTTTATATAGAACACACTCTAGGTCTGAAAGGGTTACACACAAAGCCACTATTGCGTCCTCATTCAGCCTTATACAAACCGTGTATGACTCACCCCTTTACAGCTCATAACGGTAACAAGAGGATAAGGGTGAAGGTACAGCGCTATAAGACAAAGTGTACTGCCACCTTATCCCTTTAGCCTTTTATCCTCTTTTTCCCTCTTCTTTCTAATACAAACTAACTTCCTTATTACTCAAGTAACTGTATTTTACTATGTAACTATTAATTAGTTACTAGTAAATACCTTCTTGATTAACACTCCCCCTCAAGTTTATACTACAATACTGATTGTGTATAAACTTGGCACTTGCAAGGATAACCTCATTAAAAACCTAAGCTTGGAAAACCACGTGGGACAAAACCAAGCTTAGGGAAAAAGAGTATTATCCCTACAAGTTGGAGAGTCTCTCTCAAGGATGTGTTAGGTCTACAAGACCAAGCTTACCATGGATAAATTGGCAAACTTGGTTACTTGCTGCCTTGGTAAAAATGTCGGCCAATTGGTCCGAACTCTTAGTAAAACAAGGGAGAATTGTACCATCTTCGATCTTCTCTCTTGTCTTGTGGCAATCCGTCTCTATGTGCTTGGTCCTCTCGTGAAACACTGGATTAGTGGCTATATGGATGGCAGCTTGGTTGTTGCAATGGAAGGTGATTGGCGTCTTCTGCTCTATCCCGAAGTCCTTAAGTAGAGCCTTTAGCCAAGTTAGCTCGTTTGTGAGCTTCTTCATCGCCCTATACTCTGCTTCAGCACTGGAACAAGACACTACCTTCTGCTTCTTTGTCTTCCAAGTCACAAGATTTCCACCAATGAAGGTGCAAAAGCCGGTTGTAGACTGCCTTGTGTTGCGATCTCCATTGTAATCTGCATCACAGTATCCCACTATTTCCGTGCTTGAATTTCTTCCCATCCAAATGCCTTTGCCAGGACTCCCTTTGATATATCTCAGAATCCTTTCCACCAGGCTCCAATGGTATACCGTAGGTACTTGCATGTGTTGAGCCACCTGATTCACAGCAAAAGAAAGATCAGGCCGAGTATATGTTAAGTATATGAGCTTACCCACGAGTCTTCGGTACTGTTCCGGGCAATGATATGGAGTATCATCCTTCTCCCCCTTTCGATTGACCTTGTATCCTTGCTCTAGTGGTGTGTCCACCGGTTTAGCTCCAAGTTTTCCTGTAAGCTTTAGAAGATCAAGTGCATATTTCCTTTGTGAGAGAAATAGTCCCTCCTTGGATCTACACACTTCAATCCCTAAGAAATACTTCAAAACACCCAAATCTTTAATATCAAAGGCTGAGTGCAAAGAGGACTTAATGGCTTGAATACCCTCTTTGTTACTCCCTGAAATAATCAAATCATCCACATAGACCAACACTACTACTATGCCATGAATATCTTGCTTAGTAAATAGAGTGTGATCAGAGTGTGACCTCTTGAAGCCATTAGCCAGTAGTGTAGAGCTTAACTTGTGATACCAAGCTCTTGGAGATTGTTTAAGCCCATAGATTGCTTTCCGAAGCCTTAAGACCTTTCCCGGAGCCACTATGTCTTCTAAACCCGGAGGAGGTGACATGTAGACTTCTTCTTCTAACTCCCCCTGAAGGAAAGCATTCTTGACATCCATTTGCCACAACTCCCAATCCAAATTAACTGCTAAAGAGAGAACCACTTTCACTGTATGTTGCTTAGCTACTGGAGCAAATGTTTCCCTATAGTCATCCCCATAAGTTTGGGTAAACCCTCTTGCAACCAGCCTTGCCTTATATCTCTCGATTTCACCATCACTCTTGTACTTAATGGTGAATACCCACTTTGAGCTAACACACTTCTTTCCTTTTGGTAGTTCTTCTTCTACCCAAGTTTGATTCCTCACCATAGCTTGAACCTCATCATCAACAGCATTAGTCCATTCCTTACTTTCCTTGGCTTCCTCATAGCTTTGTGGGATGAGTTCTACATCCAGCTTGCTGATAAAAGCTTTATGCTCCTCCGGAAGAAGGTCAATCGAACAAGTAGCTTGAATTGGATGAGCTACAGCTTGGCAGTTGTAGTAAACTCTCGTATTCTTCCACTTTGAGGGGGATTTCTTCTCTCTTGTACTCTTTCTTTGATTCTCCCGAGTGTAGACTGGATCTGGTGTAACTTGTGGAGCTTGATAGGTATCGTCATCGCTTGAAGATTCAATGAACTCTCCTTCACTAGACTGACCCGATTCAATGACCTCTCCTTCACTAGACTGACCCGTCTCCTCTGCCACTTCTTCACTAGACTGACCCGTCTCTGCCACTTCTTCACTAGACTTCTCTCCTCTATCACTTTCTTGGTGATCATCCAAAAGATCCTGAGATGCATTGTTCTCATCCTCTCTAACTTCATGCACATCCTCATTTGGAAATGATGGAGCTTCCTTTTCTGCCTGAGGGGAGCTTGCATTCCCTAAGTGCTCCAGAATTCGTCGGAGGCTTGAAGCTCTATCAGCGGTTGAGTTAGGTAGGTCCTTCACACTCTCCCAACTCTTTTCCCCAAAGTAGGCTTTGTCTTCCAAAAACTTGACATCCCTTGACACATAGTACCGGTTGGTGACTGGATCGAAGCACTTGTAGCCCTTCTGAGTTGTTGAGTATCCAATGAATACGCACTTGTTACTCTTAGGCTCCAGCTTGTTCCTTAAGTCACCTGGAACAAACACAAAACACAGACTACCAAACACCCTCAAATGGTCAATACTAGGATTTGAGTTATTTAGGATTTGGAAAGGAGATTTATCATCAAGGATACGAGTTGGTGTTCGGTTGATGAGATAGCAAGCTGTCATTACTGCATCGCCCCAAAACCTCTTAGGCATGTGTTTTTGAAATAGCATAGCCCTTGCCACCTCCATTAGGTGCCTATTCTTTCTCTCAGCAACACCATTTTGTTGGGGGTTATATGGGCAGCTGGTTTGATGAAGAATTCCACATTTCTCTAAGTGTTCTTTGAGCTTGTTGCTTGTATATTCACCTCCATTATCTGTTCTTAAAATCTTAATCTTTGCATCAATGTAGTTAGTCACATAGTTTTGAAAGTTTATAAATGCATCATAAACTCTATCCTTAGAAGGCATCAAGGTTACCCAAGTATACTTAGATTTCTCATCTATAAATGTGACAAAATACTTATGGTTATCTCTAGATGCACAAGGTGAAGACCACACATCAGAATGCACAAGATCAAAACATTTTTCATAAATCGCACTAGACTTAGGAAAAACAGCTTTGCAATGTTTGCCTAATATGCATGCTTCACAATTTGCACAATCATAAGAAAAACCAGGCATTAGTAAACTTAAGGCTCTAGAATGAGGGTGACCAAGTCTTTCATGCCATAAAACAACAGATGTCTTAACAGAGTTTGCAAAGATAGAAGAAACATTATTCTTAGAAACAGAATTTAAAGAGATGTCTTGGAACACATATAAGTCATCCTTGGTGCTGCCTTGCCCAAACACTTTTCCACTCTCAATATCCTGCAACTTAACATCATTAGGACTAAAAATAGCTAAACAGTTTAAGTCCTTGTTAGAGTTTGCGGAATGATACTTAGAGAAGTGAGTGAAGAACATAACAGAGAAGAGAGAATGAGTTAAGGATGATTATATTTCCTTAAGTTGATCTTACATATGTTCACAATGTTCTATTTATAGAACCATACAAGCTAAGCTAACGGCCATAAGAGATAGGGACATAAAGGATTAAACAAATGGTGTGGTCCTCACGGTGATAGTGACCTCTCATGAACGTTCCTTAGCTTAAGTAGAACATGTGACCTTATCCTTATTTGCTTCTTCTCTTGTGACCGTTGTGATAGTTGACTAAGGGAGGCGTAGATTCACTTGCCTTGCACTCCACTCTTGTCTCATCACTTGAATGCCACGTTCAAGCATGTGTACGGACACCATTCCTCCTTCTACTTTGATACTCCCCCTCAAGCTTTAACCATAGTGAATGGTTAGAGCTTGGTGCCATGAAGGATCACCTCATTAAAAACCTCAATGTAGAAAACCTCATGGGACAAAACTACATTGAGGGAAAAAGAGTGTGATCTCCACGGCTAGGTGAGCTCAAGCTGAGATGTCAACGAGCCCCATCTTGGAGTGGATGAACTCGTTGATCTTCTGACTTGTTGCCTTGGTGAAGATATCGGCTAGTTGGTCTGAGCTCTTTGTGTAGCATGGCAGGATGACTCCAAGCTGGACTTGCTCCCTAACCTTGTGACAATCAACTTCAATATGCTTGGTTCTTTCATGGAAGACCGAGTTTGATGCAATGTGTATAGCCGCTTGGTTGTCACAGTGCATGGTGATTGGTGTGCTTGTCTCACATCCGAGGTCTTTAAGGAGGTTTCTTAGCCACATTAGCTCGGTTGTTAACCTCCTCATGGCCCGGTACTCAGCTTCAGCACTAGAACATGCAACTACATTTTGCTTCTTGCTCTTCCAAGTAACTAGATTCCCACCAACGAACGTACAATAGCCAGTAGTTGATCTTCTATCTACACGGTCTCCTGCCCAGTCTGCATCGCAATATCCCACAATCTCTGAGCTTTTGTTGCAACCCATCCAAATGCCATGACCGATTGTTCCTTGAACATAGCTGAGAATGCGCTTGACCATGCTCCAGTGATATGAATTTGGGGCTTTCATGTGTTGGCTAACCTGATTCACAGCAAAACACAAGTCAGGTCTAGTTATGGTAAGATAAATTAGCTTACCAACCATCCTGCGGTATTGTGTGATATCTTCAAAGGGCTCATCTTCTAGCTCCCCCTTTCGGTCCACCTTGTAGCTATCTTCAAGAGGAGTTTTAGCTACCTTATCTCCAAGGTTTCCTGCTTCACTCAACATATCCATCATATATTTTCTTTGTGAGAGGAACAAGCCTTCTTTAGATCTACAAACTTCAATACCTAAGAAGTATTTTAGTTCACCTAGATCTTTAATGTCAAAAACATTCTTTAAATAATCTTTAGTAGCAAGAATGTTTACCTTGTCATTCCCAGAGATGATAATATCATCTACATAAATGAGAATGACTACTATACCTTCTTGGCTGGTGAGAGTGAATAAGGTGTGATCGGCTTCTGATCTGCTGAATCCCCTATCAAATAGAACTCTACTCAACCTGTGGTACCATGCTCTCGGCGATTGCTTGAGACCATAAATCGCCTTTCTCAGCCTTAGTACTTTGCCATGGGCAACTTCTTTGTCTACACCAGGTGGTGGTGTCATGTAGACTTCCTCCTCAAGCTCTCCTTGTAGAAATGCATTCTTCACATCCATTTGCCAAAGATCCCATTCCAGGTTCACGGCAAGTGAGATGACTACTCTAACTGTGTGAAGCTTAGCCACTGGTGCAAAGGTGTCTCCATAGTCTTCTCCATAGGTCTGAGTGAATCCTCTTGCTACTAACCGAGCCTTATACCTCTCTATTTCACCATTGCTCTTGTATTTGATAGTGAAGACCCATCTTGAGCTCACTGTCTTCTTTCCTTTAGGCAATGTAGCCTCATCCCAAGTGTGATTCTTCTCCATGGCCCCTCTTTCTTCACTGATCGCATCACGCCATACCTCGTATTCTATTGCTTCGTCATAGGTTTTCGGTATCTGACCTTGCTCCAATGCAACCAGGAAGGCCTGATGCTCCTTTGGAAACTGAGCGAATGAGCAAGCTGCTTGAGTAGGATGGGCTACTGCATTGCCATTGTAGTATACCCTTGTGTTGACCCAATTTGATGGATCCTGCCTTTCCCTAGTGCTTCTCCTTAGTGCCGCTGGAGTAGGAGCTGGTGCTTGTTCTGCTTGTTGTAAGCTTTGCAACCGTGGACTTCTTCTTAGAGGAGCTGGTGCTTGGTGAGTTACTGACCGTGTGGGTGCTACTGTTTGCTCCGGAGGTTGATCATGTGCATTTGCTTGGGTCTCCGAGTCTATGTGCTCCGCTGGTGGGTCATTGTTGTCACCATTGTTGTCACCATTCTCCCCCTCAGGATCAACCGTAGGGGTTCCAGAGCTTGTAGTGATACCGAGATGGTCCAGGAGTAGCCGAAGGTTAGTAGCTCTATCTGATGTAGACTTGGAGATATCTTGTAAGTCTTCCCATGACTGTTTGGCATAGAAGCTTTCTGATTCCAAGAACTTCACATCTCTAGAGATTATAACTCGGCGTGTAGTGGGATTATAGCACTTGTACCCCTTTTGTGTAGTAGAGTAGCCAATAAACATACACCTTGTGCTCTTGGCATCCAGCTTTGTTCGAAGGTCTCCTGGGATTAAGGCAAAACAAACACACCCAAACACTCGTAAGTGATTAAGAGAGGGTTTAGTCGAGTTGAGTACCTCATATGGTGATGAGTCATTGAGGACTTTGGTTGGTATTCGGTTGATCAGGTAGCAGGCTGTAAGTACAGCATCTCCCCAAAACCGCTTTGGTACATTGTTTTGAAACATCATGGATCTGGCCACCTCCATTAAGTGTCTGTTCTTCCTTTCAGCAACACCATTTTGTTGGGGTGTATAAGGACAGCTGGTTTGGTGAATGATGCCTTGTGAGGTAAGATATTCTTTGAATAAGTTGCTTGTGTATTCTCCCCCATTATCTGATCTGAAAATCTTAATCTTGGCATTAAAATGGTTAGTTATGTGAGTTTGAAAGTTCCTAAATGCCTCAAAGACTCTATCTTTTGATGGGAGGAGAGTTAACCAAGTATACTTAGACTTTTCATCTATGAAAGTAACAAAGTACTTGTTTTGATCTCTAGATTCACAAGGGGATGTCCAAACATCAGAATGAACTAAATCAAAACATTTTTCATAAATGGTAGAAGACTTAGGAAAAACAGTTCTACAATGCTTTCCTAAGATACAAGCCTCACAATCATCATTCTTAAACACTACTTCAGGTAATAAAAGACTCAATGCACGAGCATGAGGATGTCCTAATCTAGCATGCCAAATCGCATTATTATCACAAGCTACAACATTATTAGAAGAAGCAAAGGTAGGATCTAAAAGCTTAGTATCTTCAAGAACATAGAGATCATCTTTGGTAGTCCCTTTCCCAAGCGTTTTGCTGGTCTTAATATCCTGAAAACACACTTCATTAGGTCCAAAGATAGCAATACAGTTTAAATCAGTTGTAGCCTTCTTTACTGATAATAAGTTAGATGTAAAAGTAGGCATGTAGAAAGCTTTAGAAGATCTCTCAAATAGCTTAAGTTCTCCTATTCCCTTAATTGGAACCTTTTCCCCATTAGCAATCTCAACATTTCCTATTGTTGGTTTTATGTTGCTAATTAAGCTTAAATCACTAATCATGTGATGAGAAGCTCCTGAATCAACTATTAATGGCTTATTCTTAAGTGTATGTGAAGAACTATAAGAATTACCCATATTTTGAATCACATGAAAAGAGGTACCAAGAGTGTTACCAGACTCCTTAAACGCTTTGATCAGGGCATCCAAGTCTGATTTTGTCACGAATTGAGATGAGTTTGCTGCTCCTTCTCCAGGGGTATTCTTAGAGCTTTCGCCTTTGTGAGCTACCTCTTCTGAAGCAATCCTAGCCTTTCCCTCCTTCCATTTCGGTTTTAGGTGAGGATGGAGACTCCAGCAAACTTCTTTGGTATGCCCCTTTCTCTTGCAATGATCACAAAATGAGTTTCTCTTCTCATCAAACTTGTAGGCTCCTTTGTTGGCTGAGATCAGTTCTCCTTTTCCTCCAAATAGGCCGAGTGATCCTTGCTCCTTTTGGATTTGGGAACAGACTTCTTCAAGCGTTGGTAGCCTTTCTGCTCTGAGAAGGTGTTTGATGAGATCATTGTAGGTTGAGTTGAGAGTCAAGAGCAGCCCAAAGACCTTGTCTTGCTCCCTTCTTTCATTTAAAATTTGTGGGTCCACAGTACTTGGCCTTAGCATTTCCAGCTCCGCCCATAGTGCTCTGAACTTTCCAAAGTGTTTGGTAAACTCCACATCTTCTTGCCTTAGCTCATTGATAGCTTTCTTGACTTCAAAGACACGGCTGAGATTAGAGATGTTGCCGAATACTTGCTTCAGGGTCTCCCATAGCTCTTTGGCGGTTTCACAGTATGAGTAAGCCTCCAAGATTTCAGTGCTAAGGGAGCTTTGTAGGAGAGCAAGGACGGTCTGATCTTCCTTGTACCAATGGGTCTCTTCTGCTGGGACAATGGCGGCTCCGGCGGCTGGTGGTGCTGCTATGCTATGGGAGCATCGCTTGATACATGTCTCCAAAGACCTCTTCCACACAAGGCGGTTCTTGTGGTCCTTGACCACAGTAGATAGTTCACTCCTTTGAGTGTAACTGGTAAAGCCAATGGCTTATTGTTCTCCATGGCCATGAAATTTATTCTATGGACCTATGGGTAAAGCTATGGACCGTTGGGTAAACGGTTTTAGAAATGAGGTATAGGTGATTTAGAGGGTAAGCGAATGAGGATATAGGTGATTAGAGGGGTTTAGAGTGATTTTGGAGTTTAGAAGATCGTTTAAGAGATTTCAAAAGAGATAAAGAGAGTAAGGACCGCTGGGTAAAGATTTTGAGAATTTTCTGTAAAATGAGAGAGAGACAGCGAATAGAGAAGAAGCAAAATGAGAGAGAATGAGAATCAGAGTTTGTGATCCAAAGATCTACACAACTCGCTCTGATACCATGTTAGAGTTTGCGGAATGATACTTAGAGAAGTGAGTGAAGAACATAACAGAGAAGAGAGAATGAGTTAAGGATGATTATATTTCCTTAAGTTGATCTTACATATGTTCACAATGTTCTATTTATAGAACCATACAAGCTAAGCTAACGGCCATAAGAGATAGGGACATAAAGGATTAAACAAATGGTGTGGTCCTCACGGTGATAGTGACCTCTCATGAACGTTCCTTAGCTTAAGTAGAACATGTGACCTTATCCTTATTTGCTTCTTCTCTTGTGACCGTTGTGATAGTTGACTAAGGGAGGCGTAGATTCACTTGCCTTGCACTCCACTCTTGTCTCATCACTTGAATGCCACGTTCAAGCATGTGTACGGACACCATTCCTCCTTCTACTTTGATAGTCCTTAGTAGTTTTCTTTACAGAAAGGAGATTAGAGGTGAACTTAGGCATATAAAAGGCACTTAGCTTCTTGTTAAACACATTAATATAACCTATACCTTCTATTGGCACATTATGACCATTTGCAACCTTAACATTCCCTAAAGCCGGTTTAATGTTCTCTAACAACTTAGGATTACTAATCATATGGTGAGAAGCTCCTGAGTCTAATACTAATGAGTTTAAATCACTAGAGTTAGAAGATAAGAGAGATATACCGCCTGGATGTAACTTAGATGCAATGGATTGAAGGAGGCTCTCTAGATCAGCTTTGTTCATCACAATGGTCTCCTGAGAGGTGGAAGCTGAGCTCTTGTCTTGTATAGCTTGTAAAGCCTTCTCATGATGACCGAACTGCACCATAGCTCTTTCAGCATTTTCGGAGCCTTCACTTGCTTCTGCCACATTCGCCTTCATCTTGTCCTTCTTGAACTTATCTGGCTTTAAATGAGGGTGTAGGATCCAGCATTTGTCTTTGAGATGACCCTTTTTCTCACAATGCTCACAAACCCATGTCTTCTTGTCTCCATGTTTTGCCACTCCCACCTTGTTTGCCGTAGGTAGACTTGCATTCTTGTTGCCAAACAGCTCCTGATTGCCATACTCCTTTTGTATCTTAGCACAAACTTGCTCTAGGGTAGGAATCTTGTCTTCTCTCAAGATGTGCTGGATTACATCAGTATAGCCTTGATTCAGAGACAGAAGCAACCCAAACACACGATCTTGCTCTCTTCTCTCCTTGAGTGTCTTAGCATCAGTGGTAAAGGGTCTCAACATATCCAACTCAGCAACCAACGATCTATACCTTCCGAAATGGGTGTTGAAGTCACTCTCTTCTTGGCTCAGATTTCCGAGAGCTTTCTTGATACCATAGACCCGAGTCAAGTTAGACTCATTGCCGAAGACACTTGTAAGAGTATCCCACAGCTCCTTAGCAGTCTCACAGTACGAATAGCCTTCTAGAATTGACGCCTCTAGTGAGCAGTGTAGAGCAGTCAGCACATTCAGATCATACTGCTTCCAAGTATCTTCATCCAGACCTCTATCAATTGCCTTTAGCTCTTCATAGGTGAACTCAATGTGTTTTGTGAGCTTCCTTCCTCCTAACACATTCAGAGTTGTTCGCTTCCACAACAGAAAGTTGTTCCCATTTAGAGTTACCGCAAATCTCAAGTCTTTGAAGGTGTCATTCATCTTGCCATCATACACCGTAACAGGCATAGGAGCTTGTTGAAGAGCAGCCATCACCAAAGCTTAAGTATTTCGCTTATTGAACACCAAAACTAACACTTTCCAAGACCAAAGATCCAACTTTTCGAACCTTCCTTACTCAAACCACAAGCCAAACCGCAACACTAATCTATCCACAACCTTTGCCTTAAACTGATTCCTCTAGACTAGACCTTTCAACCAGAGAGAGAGATAAAGGTCAAACCTTTACTTTTCCAGATCTGACTTGCTTCACCTTCTTAGCTCGGTTTGATGCTTCAGCTTAACTCATAAGACCCAGTTTCAACCCAGAATAGCTTTTGCCACGGATTAACTCACAAGAACTTCTCTCAAACACAAGAATCGAACAAGAAAACCAAGATTTAAGACTCAAGAATCACAAAACCGCTCTGATACCATGTAAATTATAGAAGATTGTAGGATAAGGATTCGACTCTCATGATAGGAAAATGTGAAAATGTATTAGATGAAGAAAAGTTATCTACAATGAAGGGGGATACACAGTTTATATAGAACACACTCTAGGTCTGAAAGGGTTACACACAAAGCCACTATTGCGTCCTCATTCAGCCTTATACAAACCGTGTATGACTCACCCCTTTACAGCTCATAACGGTAACAAGAGGATAAGGGTGAAGGTACAGCGCTATAAGACAAAGTATACTGCCACCTTATCCCTTTAGCCTTTTATCCTCTTTTTCCCTCTTCTTTCTAATACAAACTAACTTCCTTATTACTCAAGTAACTGTATTTTACTATGTAACTATTAATTAGTTACTAGTAAATACCTTCTTGATTAACAATGAAGACCCGAAACTGGTATACTAGCCGAAAATGGGGAAAACGGACTTCTGATGAATCACACAAAGAAAATAGAGTAAATAGGCTTGAACTAGTCATCTGGGACTCATATTACTACAATGAGAAGCCTATATTACTTTTATCTGATTCCCTAGAAGAGATCCCAAATGAAGATCTGAAAATGGTCTACTGGCCGAAAATGGGCAAAACGGACTTTTGATGAATCACACAAAGAAAATGGAGTAAATAGGCTTGAAATAGTCATCTGGGACTCATAATAGTACAATGAGAAGCCTGTATTACTTGTATCTCATTCCCTAGAAGAGATCTCAAATGAAGATCCGAAACTGGTCAACTAGCTGAAAATGGGGAAAACGGATTTCTCATGAATCATACAAAGAAAATGGAGTAAATAGGCTTGAAATAGTCATCTGGGACTCATAATACTACAATGAGAAGCCTCTATTACTTGTTTCTCATTCCCTAGAAGAGATCCCAAATGAAGATCCGAAACTGGTCTACCGGCCGAAAATAGGGAAAAAAAACGGATTTCTCATGAATCACACAAAGAAAATGAAGTAAATAGGCTGAAATAGTCATCTGGGACTCATAATACTACATTTAGAAGCCTCTATTACTTGTATCTTATTCCTTAGAAGAGATCTCAAATGAAGATCTGAAACTGGTCTACTGGCCGAAAATGGGGAAAACGGACTTCTGATAAATCACACAAAGAAAATGGAGTAAATAGGCCTAAAATAGTCATCTGGGACTCATAATACTACAATGAGAAGCCTCTATTACTTGTATCTCATTCCCTAGAAGAGATCCAAAATGAAGATCCGATATTGGTCTACTGGCCGCAAATAGGGAAAATGGACTTCTGATGAATCATACAAAGAAAATGGAGTAAATAGGTTTGAAATAGTCATCTGGGACTCATAACAGTATAATGAGAAGCCTTTATTACTTGTATCTCATTCCCTAGAAGAGATCCCAAATGAAGATCCAAAACTGGTCTACTGGTCGAGAATAGGAAAAACGGATTTCTGATGAATCACACAAAGAAAATGAAGTAAATAGGCCTGAAATAGTCATCTGGGACTCATAATACTACATTTAGAAGCATATATTACTTGTATCTCGTTCCCTACAAGAGATCCCATATGAAGATCTCAAACTGGTCTACTGGCCGAAAATGGGGAAAACGGACTTCTGATGAATCACACAAAGAAAATGGAGTAAACAGGCTTGAAATAGTCATCTGGGACTTATAATACTACAATGAGAAGCCTCTATTACTTGTATCTCATTCCCCAGAAGAGATCCAAAATGAAGATCCGAAATTGGTCTACTGGCCGAAAATAGGGAAAACGGACTTCTGATGAGTCATACAAAGAAAATGGAGTAAATAGGCTTGAAATAGTCATCTGGGACTCATAATAGCATCATGATAAGTCTCTATTACTTGTATCTCATTCCCTAGAAGAGATCCCAAATGAAGATCCGAAACTGGTGTACTGGCCAAAAAAAGGGGAAACGGATTTCTCATGAATCACACAAAGAATATATAGTAAATTGGCTTTAAATAGTCATCTGGGACTCATAATACTACAATGATAAGCCTCTATTAATTGTATCTCATTCCCTAGAAGAGATCCAAAATGAAGATCCGAAATTGG
Source organism: Thlaspi arvense (assembly GCA_911865555.2). Lineage (NCBI taxonomy): Eukaryota > Viridiplantae > Streptophyta > Magnoliopsida > Brassicales > Brassicaceae > Thlaspi > Thlaspi arvense. The sequence continues at coordinate 24,497,075 of OU466860.2, forward strand.
TCTATTAGCCAAAAATGGGGAAAACGGACTTCTGATGAATCATCCAAAGAAAATGGGGTAAATAGGCTTGAAATAGTCATCTTTGACTCATAATAGCATAATTAGAAGCCTATATTACTTGTATCTTATTCCTTAGAAGAGATCCCAAATGAAGATCTGAAACTGGTCTACTGGCCGAAAATAGGGAAAACGGACTTCTGATGGATCATACAAAGAAAATGGAGTAAATAGTCTTGAAGTAGTCATCTGGCACTCATAATAGCATAATGAGAAGCCTTTATTACTTGTATCTCATTCCCTAGATGAGATTCCAAATGAAGATCCGAAACTGGTCTACTGGCCGAAAATTGGGGAAACGGATTTCTCATGAATCGAACAAAGAAAATGGGGTAAATAGGATTGAAATAGTCAGCTGAGACTCATAATAGTACAATGAGAAGCCTCTATTACTTGTATCTCATTCTGAAGAAGAGATCCCAAATGAAGATCCGAAACTGGTCTAATGGCCGAAAATGGGAAAAACGGACTTCTGAAGAATCATACAAAGAATATGGAGTTAATAGGCTTGAAATAGTTATCTGGGACTCATAATACTACATTTAGAAGCCTCTACTACTTGTATCTCATTCCCTAGAAGAGATCTCAAATGAAGATCCGAAAATGGTCTACTTGCCGAAAATAGGGAAAACGGACTTCTCATGAATCACACAAAGAAAATGGAGTAAATAGGCTTGAAATAGTCATCTGGGACTCATATTACTAGAATGAGAAGCCTATATTACTTGTATCTGATTCCCTAGAAGAGATTCCAAATGAAGATCTGAAACTGGTCTACTGGCCGAAAATGGGGAAAACGGACTTCTGATAAATCACACAAAGAAAATGGAGTAAATAGGCTTGAAATAGTCATCTGGGACTCATAATAGTATAATGAGAAGCCTGTATTACTTGTATCTCATTCCCTAGAAGAGATCTCAAATGAAGATCCGAAACTGGTCAACTAGCCGAAAATGGGGAAAACGGATTTTTCATGAATCATACAAAGAAAATGGAGTAAATAGGCTTGAAATAGTCATCTGGGACTCATAATACTACAATGAGAAGCCTCTATGACTTGTATCTCATTCCCTAGAAGAGATCCAAAATGAAGATCCGAAATTGGTCTATTGGACGAAAATAGGGAAAATTGACTTCTGATGAATCATACAAATAAAATGGAGTAAATAGGCTTGAAATAGTCATCTTTGACTCATAATACTACAATGCGAAGCCTCTATTACTTGTATCTCATTCCCTTGAAGAGATCCCAAATGAAGATCTGAAACTGGTCTACTAGCAACAAATGGGGAAAACAGACTTCTGATGAATCACCCAAAGAAAATGGAGTAAATAGGCTTGAAATAGTCATCTGGGACTCATTAATACAATGAGAAGCCTATATTGCTTGTATCTTTTTCCCTAGAAGAGATCCCAAATGAAGATCCGAAACTGGTCTAGTGGCCGAAAATAGGGAAAACGGATTTCTCATGAATCACACAAAGAAAATGAAGTAAATAGGCTTGAAATAGTCATCTGGGACTCATAATACTACATTTATAAGCCTCTATTACTTATATCTCATTCTCTAGAAGAGATCCCAAATGAAGATCCGAAACTGGTATACTAGCCGAAAATGGGGAAAACGGACTTCTGATGAATCACACAAAGAAAATAGAGTAAATAGGCTTGAACTAGTCATCTGGGACTCATATTACTACAATGAGAAGCCTATATTACTTTTATCTGATTCCCTAGAAGAGATCCCAAATGAAGATCTGAAACTGGTCTACTGGCCGAAAATGGGCAAAACGGACTTTTGATGAATCACACAAAGAAAATGGAGTAAATAGGCTTGAAATAGTCATCTGGGACTCATAATAGTATAATGAGAAGCCTGTATTACTTGTATCTCATTCCCTAGAAGAGATCTCAAATGAAGATCCGAAACTGGTCAACTAGCTGAAAATGGGGAAAACGGATTTCTCATGAATCATACAAAGAAAATGGAGTAAATAAGCTTGAAATAGTCATCTGGGACTCATAATACTACAATGAGAAGCCTCTATTACTTGTTTCTCATTCCGAAGAAGAGATCCCAAATGAAGACCAGAAACTGATCTACTGGCCGAAAATGGGGAAAACGGACATCTGAAGAATCATACAAAGAAAATGGAGTAAATTGGCTTGAAATAGTCATCTGGGACTCATAATACTACATTTAGAAGCCTCTATTACTTGTATCTTATTCCTTAGAAGAGATCTCAAATGAAGATCTGAAACTGGTCTACTGGCCGAAAATGGGGAAAACGGACTTCTGATGAATCACACAAAGAAAATGGAGTAAATAGGCCTAAAATAGTCATCTGGGACTCATAATACTACAATGAGAAGCCTCTATTACTTGTATCTCATTCCCTAGAAGAGATCCAAAATGAAGATTCGATATTGGTCTACTGGCTGCAAATAGGGAAAATGGACTTCTGATGAATCATACAAAGAAAATGGAGTAAATAGGTTTGAAATAGTCATCTGGGACTCATAATAGTATAATGAGAAGACTTTATTACTTGTATCTCATTCCCTAGAAGAGATCCCAAATGAAGATCCAAAACTGGTCTACTGGCCGAAAATAGGAAAAACGGATTTCTGGTGAATCACACAAAGAAAATGGAGTAAATAGGCCTGAAATAGTCATCTGGGACTCATAATACTACATTTAGAAGCATATATTACTTGTATCTCGTTCCCTACAAGAGATCCCATATGAAGATCTCAAACTGGTCTACTGGCCGAAAATGGGGAAAACGGACTTCTGATGAATCACACAAAGAAAATGGAGTAAATAGGCTTGAAATAGTAATCTGGGACTTATAATACTACAAAGAGAAGCCTCTATTACTTGTATCTCATTCCCTAGAAGAGATCCAAAATGAAGATCCGAAATTGGTCTACTGGCCGAAAATAGGGAAAACGGACTTCTGATGAGTCATACAAAGAAAATGGAGTAAATAGGATTGAAATAGTCATCTGGGACTCATAATAGCATCATGATAAGTCTCTATTACTTGTATCTCATTCCCTGGAAGAGATCCCAAATGAAGATCCGAAACTGGTCTACTGGCCAAAAATAGGGGAAACGGATTTCTCATGAATCACACAAAGAATATATAGTAAATTGGCTTTAAATAGTCATCTGGGACTCATAATACTACAATGATAAGCCTCTATTAATTGTATCTCATTCCCTAGAAGAGATCTAAAATGAAGATCCGAAATTGGTCTATTAGCCGAAAATGGGGAAAACGGACTTCTGATGAATTATCCAAAGAAAATGGGGTAAATAGGCTTGAAATAGTCATCTTTGACTCATAATAGATTAATTAGAAGCCTATATTACTTGTATCTTATTCCTTAGAAGAGATCCCAAATGAAGATCTGAAACTGGTCTACTGGCCGAAAATAGGGAAAACGGACTTCTGATGGATCATACAAAGAAAATGGAGTAAATAGGATTGAAATAGTCAGCTGAGACTCATAATAGTACAATGAGAAGCCTCTATTACTTGTATCTCATTTTGAAGAAGAGATCCCAAATGAAGATCCGAAACTGGTCTACTGGCCGAAAATGGGGAAAACGGACTTCTGAAGAATCATACAAAGAATATGGAGTAAATAGGCTTGAAATAGTCATCTGGGACTCATAATACTACATTTAGAAGCCTCTACTACTTGTATCTCATTCCCTAGAAGAGATCTCAAATGAAGATCCGAAAATGGTCTACTTGCCGAAAATGGGGAAAACGGACTTCTCATGAATCACACAAAGAAAATGGAGTAAATAGGCTTGAAATAGTCATCTGGGACTCATATTACTAGAATGAGAAGCCTATATTACTTGTATCTGATTCCCTAGAAGAGATTCCAAATGAAGATCTGAAACTGGTCTACTGGCCGAAAATAGGGAAAACGGACTTCTGATAAATCACACAAAGAAAATAGAGTAAATAGGCTTGAAATAGTCATCTGGGACTCATAATAGTATAATGAGAAGCCTGTATTACTTGTATCTCATTCCCTAGAAGAGATCTCAAATGAAGATCCGAAACTGGTCAACTAGCCGAAAATGGGGAAAACGGATTTTTCATGAATCATACAAAGAAAATGGTGTAAATAGGGTTGAAATAGTCATCTGGGACTTATAATACTACAATGAGAAGCCTCTATGACTTGTATCTCATTCCCTAGAAGAGATCCAAAATGAAGATCCGAAATTGGTCTATTGGACGAAAATAGGGAAAATTGACTTCTGATGAATCATACAAATAAAATGGAGTAAATAGGCTTGAATAGTCATCTTTGACTCATAATACTACAATGCGAAGCCTCTATTACTTGTATCTCATTCCCTTGAAGAGATCCCAAATGAAGATCTGAAACTGGTCTACTAGCATCAAATGGGGAAAACAGACTTCTGATGAATCACCCAAAGCAAATGGAGTAAATAGGCTTGAAATAGTCATCTGGGACTCATTAATACAATGAGAAGCCTATATTGCTTGTATCTTATTCCCTAGAAGAGATTCCAAATGAAGATCCGAAACTGGTCTAGTGGCCAAAAATAGGGAAAACGGATTTCTCATGAATCACACAAAGAAAATGAAGTAAATAGGCTTGAAATAGTCATCTGGGACTCATAATACTACATTTATAAGCCTCTATTACTTATATCTCATTCCCTAGAAGAGATCCCAAATGAAGATCCGAAACTGGTATACTAGCCGAAAATGGGGAAAACGGACTTCTGATGAATCACACAAAGAAAATAGAGTAAATAGGCTTGAACTAGTCATCTGGGACTCATATTACTACAATGAGAAGCCTATATTACTTTTATCTGATTCCCTAGAAGAGATCCCAAATGAAGATCTGAAACTGGTCTACTGGCCGAAAATGGGCAAAACGGACTTTTGATGAATCACACAAAGAAAATGGAGTAAATAGGCTTGAAATAGTCATCTGGGACTCATAATAGTATAATGAGAAGCCTGTATTACTTGTATCTCATTCCCTAGAAGAGATCTCAAATGAAGATCCAAAACTGGTCAACTAGCTGAAAATGGGGAAAACGGATTTCTCATGAATCATACAAAGAAAATGGAGTAAATAGGCTTGAAATAGTCATCTGGGACTCATAATACTACAATGAGAAGCCTCTATTACTGATATGATAGGGGATAGCACGGTAGTTGCAGAACCAAAGGAGGAACCGGAGATAGTAGGGAGGATCACTCGTTCCAGAGCTAAGGAGCTGGCTAAGGAAGTTCATGCACTTATGGCAGAAGGATTATGCAACCTACCAGCTATTCAAGTTTTCAACATCTTCAACCAGAAGACTCCACCCGGTAATGATAACTAAGTAACTTAGGTGAGGAGTCTGTACTCTTTTTCCCATGATGAGTTTTGTCCCATTGGGTTTTCTCAACATGGTTTTTAATGAGGCAGATGAATCACTACGTCAAGTTACTTAGGAGTCATTGCCAATGGGTAATAAATGTATGAGCTACTTTGGTCTTATACTTAGTATTTTCAGGCGCACCAATTAGGATTCTAAGGAATGGGACGCCTTGTTGTTTTATTCTTTACTTTGGACGTTTTGTTGTTTTCTTTCTTAGACGCCATGCTGTTTGGTTTTTAGGGTAGTATAAGACTTGTATTACGCCCCCATTTGTAAATCAGCGAAGAACTAAGTGTTAAACAAACAGCCATTGCTGCATTTCTTCTCTCACCCTTTGATCTCTTGAATGTGTACTTGTTGATCCGAGTTTCTATTCACCAAGTGTCCTTGAAACTCTACTATCTTTTACTCCCATCTTATCACTTAAATCGTTCCATTAAACCCCTAATACCATTCCAATCTCACTCTACACTATCACTTCCCCTTTCACACGATCAGCATCACCATTTCGCAATCATCATTTGATCTTCATCAGCCTATCTTCAGAGTAGTTCCAAGGGAGATCGTGTCATGTGGTATCAGAGCCAACTCTGAACCAAAGGCTGAGAAACCCTAAACCCCTCTTTTTCCTATTCTTTGTTAAATCGATTGTCCTAAGAGTCTTAGGTTTGCCTTTTTGTTGTTTCATAAAGGTTAGTGTTTAGTTTCGATTTCCTAATAGTAATAGGTTGTGTGTTCGTTTCCCTAATAGTTTTAGGAGTTGTATCTCTTTCTTTAATCAATCTTAAAAACTTGTTATCTTGAGAACTTTTTACTTTGATTGTTGTTTTGATTGTCTCAGGTACCATGGAGCTTTCAGCAGAAGCCATGGAAGCTCTGAATCAAGCCATGGCGCAACAAATCAAAGAAGCTAATCAGTCAGTTGCTACTCAGCTGATGCAACAGATAGAGCAGCTCAACGACAAGTTTGAGACTCGGTTCAAGGATTTTCTGAAAGAGAACAGTGCTGCAGAAAGTGACTCATCAGAACCGCCCAGCCCTAGTGAAGCAATCCGCCTTGCCAAAGGAAAAGCACACATGGGAGCTTCTTCTAAACAACCCAAAGCTAACACTACAAGAACACCGGTTGGAAGGAGAGAAACCAGTGTAAACCGGCGAAGGAATGCTGAGGGAACAGAGAGAGAGAGACACAGAGCTGCTAGAACATCTCCACACCTCCGAGCTGAGAACGTTGGTGGGCGTAGAGTTTATGTGGAGACAGAACCTGGATCTTCTGAAGGAGAAGAGAGATCAGACAATAGCTTTAATACTGTGAGGAGAGGCAGGAACAGAGGCAACAACCGAGATTATGACCCATTGAAACAACAGCTGAATCACCTTAAGCTTCAGTTTCCTTCTTTCCACGGTAATAATGATCCAGAAGTCTACTTAGATTGGGAAAGAAAGATGGAATCAAACTTCTTGGTTCAAGGTACCTATGAGCTCAACAAGGTGAAGATAGCTGTTTCAGAGTTCAATGGCTATGCACTCTTGTGGTGGGAGCAGTTGGGAGTCACTAGAGAGAGGCATCACGAACTTCCTATTACCACCTGGGGTCAACTAACTGTTGGAATTGTTTGCGGAAGTTTAGAGTAAAGAAGAGAAATGAGTGAAAACATGTAGAACAAGAGAAAAGAGTTAAGGATGATTATTATTCCTTAAGTTAACCATTACAAACAACATCAAATGTCTATTTATAGACCATACAAATCATTCCTAACGGCTAAGGGTGATAACGACACAAACAATAAACAAAGAGGATGTGGTCCTCATAGTGAAAGCGACCCTTCATAACGCTCACAAGCTTAACCAAGACATGTGACCTTATCTCCTTTGATTCCTTAAGCTTGTGACCGTTGCTCCAGATGACTAAGGTCAATAATATGACCGTTGCTTCCTTCCTTGATCATCACTCTTGCTTCCTTGTGTGATCCTCTTCCTTAAGCCTCACGGTTGTGACTTGTACGGACACTTCTCTAACTTGGTTATTTTGACACTCCCCCTCAAGCTTTAGCCATGGTGAATGCTAAAGCTTGGAACCATGACTAACCACCTCATTAAAAACCTCAATGTAGAAAACCACGTGGGACAAAACTCCACTGAGGGAAAAAGAGTGTGATTGCCATGGTTAGGATAGATCAAGCTGAGATGTCAACGAGTCCCATCTTAGAGTGAATGAACTCGCTTGTCTTCTGATTGACCGCCTTAGTGAAGATGTCAGCTAGCTGATCTGAACTCCTTGTATAGCACGGTAGAATGACTCCAAGTTGTACTTGCTCCCTGACTTTATGACAATCCACCTCTATATGCTTGGTCCTTTCATGGAAGACCGAGTTGGATGCAATGTGCATAGCCGCTTGATTATCACAATGCATTGTGATAGGTGTGCTTGTCTCACATCCGAGGTCTTTGAGGAGGTTTCTTAGCCACATCAGCTCGGTTGTTAGTCTCCTCATGGCCCGGTATTCAGCTTCAGCACTAGAGCATGCTACCACGTTTTGCTTCTTGCTCTTCCAAGTGACTAGATTCCCTCCAATGAATGTGCAATAGCCAGTAGTGGATCTTCTGTCTACACGGTCTCCTGCCCAATCTGCATCACAGTATCCTACTAGCTCTGAGCTTCCATTGCACCCCATCCAAATGCCATGACCAATCGTTCCTTGAACATAGCTGAGAATGCGCTTGACCATGCTCCAATGATACATCTTTGGAGCTTTCATGAATTGGCTAACCTGATTCACAGCAAAGCACAAGTCAGGTCTGGTTATTGTAAGATAGATTAGCTTACCAACCATCCTGCGATATTGTGTGACATCTTCAAAGGGTTCATCCTCTAGCTCCCCCTTTCGGTCCACTTTGTAGCTATCTTCAAGAGGGGTTTTAGCTACTTTATCTCCAAGGTTTCCTGTTTCACTCAACATATCAAGCATATATTTTCTTTGTGAGAGAAACAAGCCTTCTTTAGATCTACACACTTCGATACCTAAGAAGTATTTTAGTTCACCTAGATCTTTAATATCAAAAACAGTTTTTAAATAGTCTTTAGTAGCTTGAATGTTTACCTTGTCATTCCCAGAGATGATTATATCATCTACATAGATGAGAATGACTACTATACCTTCTCGGCTGGTGAGAGTGAATAAGGTGTGATCCGCTTCTGATCTGTTGAATCCCCTATCGAATAGAACTCTACTCAACCGGTGGTACCAAGCTCTTGGCGATTGCTTGAGACCATAAATCGCCTTTCTCAGCCTTAGTACTTTGCCATGGGCAACCTCTTTGTCTACACCAGGTGGTGGTGTCATGTAGACTTCCTCCTCAAGCTCTCCTTGTAGAAATGCATTCTTCACATCCATTTGCCAAAGATCCCATTCCAGATTCACGGCAAGTGAGATGACAACTCTAACTGTGTGGAGCTTCGCCACTGGTGCAAAGGTGTCTCCATAGTCTTCTCCATAGGTTTGAGTGAATCCTCTTGCTACTAGCCGAGCCTTATACCTTTCTATTTCCCCGTTGCTTTTGTATTTGATAGTGAAGACCCATCTTGAGCTCACGGTTTTCTTCCCTTTAGGCAATGTAGCCTCATCCCAAGTGTGATTCTTCTCCATAGCACCCCTTTCCTCACTGATTGCATTCCGCCATACCTCATACTCTACTGCTTCTTCGTAAGATCTAGGTACCTGACCTTGCTCCAATGCTACTAGGAAGGCTTGGTGCTCCTTTGGAAACTGAGCGAAAGAGCAAGTTACTTGAGTAGGATGAGCTACTGCATTGCCGTTGTAGTACACTCTGGTGTTAACCCAATTTGATGGATCCTGCCTTTCCCTAGTGCTTCTCCTTAGGGCTGCTGGAGCAGGAGCTGGAGCCGGAGCTTGTTCTGCTTGTTGTTGTAGGCGCTCTAAGCGTTGACTCCTTCTTAGCGGTACAACGTGAGGAGAGGAGCTAGGGTGTTCCGGAGACCGAACTGGTGTAGGGCTTTCCAAGTTTGCTTCTGCTTGATCATGAACATTATCTTGGGTCTCCAAGTTTGCTTGTTCCTCATTTCCCCCCTCAGGATCAACAGCAGGAGCACTAGTAGGTGTTGTTACCCCAAGGTGGTCTAGGATGAGCCGTAAGCTAGCTGCCCTATCGGAAGTAGAGGTAGATAGCCCTTGTAGGTCCTCCCACGGTTGTTTGGCATAGAAGCTTTCTGACTCTAAGAATTTGACATCACGAGAGACTATGACCCGGCGTGTATCATGGTTGTAGCATTTGTACCCCTTTTGGGTAGTAGAGTAGCCAATGAACATACACCTCATGCTTTTAGCTTCCAGTTTTGTTCTATGATCCCCTGGAATAAAGGCAAAACACACACAACCAAACACTCGTAAGTGATCAAGAGAGGGTTTAGTTGAGTTGAGTACCTCATAGGGTGAGGAGTCATGGAGAACTTTGGTAGGAATTCGGTTGATCAAGTAGCAAGCTGTAAGGACAGCATCGCCCCAAAACCGCTTTGGTACATTATGTTGAAACATCATGGATCTTGCCACCTCCATTAGATGTCTGTTTTTCCTCTCAGCTACACCATTCTGTTGAGGCGTGTAGGGGCAGCTAGTTTGATGAATGATTCCATGTGAAGTGAGATGTTCTCTGAAAACATTGCTTGTGTATTCTCCTCCATTATCTGACCTAAAGATCTTAATCTTGGCATTAAAATGGTTAGTGATATGATTTTGAAAATTTTTAAATGCCTCAAAGACTCTATCCTTGGATGGAAGAAGAGTTACCCAAGTATACTTAGATTTTTCATCTATAAAAGTGACAAAATATTTGTTTTGATCTCTAGATTCACATGGTGATGACCAAACATCTGAATGCACTAAATCAAAACATTTTTCATAGATAGTAGATGACTTGGGAAACACAGTCCTACAATGTTTTCCTAAGATACAAGCCTCACATTCATCATTTTTAAAACTAACTTTAGGTAATAAAAGACTCAATGCACGAGCATGAGGATGACCTAATCTAGCATGCCAAATTGCATTATTAGCAGAAGCTACAACATTATTAGAAGATAAAAACTTAGTGTCTTCAAGAACATAGAGATCATCCTTAGTAGTCCCTTTTCCAAGCACTCTGTTGGTTTTGATATCCTGAAAACACACATCATTAGGTCCAAAGATAGCAATACAATCTAAATCAGTTGTAGCTTTCTTAACAGATAACAAATTAGAGGTAAAGGTTGGCATATAAAACGCCTTAGATGATCTATCAAAGAGTTTTAAATCTCCTATGCCTTTAATAGGCACCTTTTCTCCATTAGCAATCTCAACATTTCCTACTGTTGGCTTTAAGTTACTAATCAGATTTAAGTCACTAATCATATGATGTGAAGCGCCTGAATCTACAATCAATGGTTTAGTCCTAAGAGTATATGAAGAACTATAAGAGTTACCATAGTGCTTCATTACATGAAAGGAGGTACCAAGAGTGTTACCAGATTCCTTAAGCGCTTTGATCAGTGCATCTAGGTCTGATTTTGTCACGAATTGAGAGGAGTTAGCTGCTCCTTCTTCTCCAGCGGTTGTCTTAGATGATTCGCCCTTATGAGTGGTGTTCTCGGCGGCATAGCTAGCCTTCCCTTCCTTCCACTTGCTAGGCTTGAGATGTGGGTGAAGGATCCAGATTTTGTCTTTAACATGCCCCTTTTTCTTGCAATGCTCGCAGAATGAGCTCCTCCTTTCTTCAAACTGGTAAGCGCCCTTGTTGGCTGAGACAAGTTCCCCCTTTCCTCCAAATAAGCCGAGTGATCCTTGCTCCTTTTGGATTTGAGAACACACTTCTTCAAGGGTTGGCAACCGTTCTGCTCTAAGGAGGTGCTTGATGAGGTCATTGTAAGTTGAGCTGAGGGTCATGAGCAGGCCAAAGACTTTGTCTTGCTCTCTTCTGTCGTTCAGGACTTGAGGGTCAACTGTGCTTGGCCTTAGCATCTCCAGTTCTGCCCATAGTGCTCTGAATCTTCCAAAATGCTTAGTAAACTCCATATCTTCTTGCCTTAGCTCATTGATAGCCTTCTTGACTTCAAATACACGGCTGAGATTGGAGATGTTACCGAATACTTGCTTCAGAGTCCCCCATAGCTCTTTGGCGGTTTCACAGTATGAGTAAGCCTCCAAGATTTCATTGCTAAGGGAGCTTTGTAGAAGAGCAAGAACGGTCTGATCTTCCTTGTACCATTGGGTCTCTTCGGCTGGGACAATGACGGCTCCGGCGGCTGGTGGTGCTGCTCTAGGAGCATCGCTTGACACATGACTCCAAAGACCTCTTCCACACAAGGCGGTTCTTGTGGTTCTTGACCACAGCAAGTAGTTCACCCCTTTGAGGGTCACTGGTAAAGCCAATGGCTTGTTGTTCTCCAAGGCCATGTTTAAGACACTATGGACCGTTGGGCAAAGCAAGGAACCGTTGGGTAAACGGTTTTGGATGGTAAATTAGAGGTGATTAGTGTTAATCAAGAAGGTATTTACTAGTAACTAATTAATAGTTACATAGTAAAATACAGTTACTTGAGTAATAAGGAAGTTAGTTTGTATTAGAAAGAAGAGGGAAAAAGAGGATAAAAGGCTAAAGGGATAAGGTGGCAGTACACTTTGTCTTATAGCGCTGTACCTTCACCCTTATCCTCTTGTTACCGTTATGAGCTGTAAAGGGGTGAGTCATACACGGTTTGTATAAGGCTGAATGAGGACGCAATAGTGGCTTTGTGTGTAACCCTTTCAGACCTAGAGTGTGTTCTATATAAACTGTGTATCCCCCTTCATTGTAGATAACTTTTCTTCATCTAATACATTTTCACATTTTCCTATCATGAGAGTCGAATCCTTATCCTACAATCTTCTATAATTTACATGGTATCAGAGCGGTTTTGTGATTCTTGAGTCTTAAATCTTGGTTTTCTTGTTCGATTCTTGTGTTTGAGAGAAGTTCTTGTGAGTTAATCCGTGGCAAAAGCTATTCTGGGTTGAAACTGGGTCTTATGAGTTAAGCTGAAGCATCAAACCGAGCTAAGAAGGTGAAGCAAGTCAGATCTGGAAAAGTAAAGGTTTGAGCTTTATCTCTCTCTCTGGTTGAAAGGTCTAGTCTAGAGGAATCAGTTTAAGGCAAAGGTTGTGGATAGATTAGTGTTGCGGTTTGGCTTGTGGTTTGAGTAAGGAAGGTTCGAAAAGTTGGATCTTTGGTCTTGGAAAGTGTTAGTTTTGGTGTTCAATAAGCGAAATACTTAAGCTTTGGTGATGGCTGCTCTTCAACAAGCTCCTATGCCTGTTACGGTGTATGATGGCAAGATGAATGACACCTTCAAAGACTTGAGATTTGCGGTAACTCTAAATGGGAACAACTTTCTGTTGTGGAAGCGAACAACTCTGAATGTGTTAGGAGGAAGGAAGCTCACAAAACACATTGAGTTCACCTATGAAGAGCTAAAGGCAATTGATAGAGGTCTGGATGAAGATACTTGGAAGCAGTATGATCTGAATGTGCTGACTGCTCTACACTGCTCACTAGAGGCGTCAATTCTAGAAGGCTATTCGTACTGTGAGACTGCTAAGGAGCTGTGGGATACTCTTACAAGTGTCTTCGGCAATGAGTCTAACTTGACTCGGGTCTATGGTATCAAGAAAGCTCTCGGAAATCTGAGCCAAGAAGAGAGTGACTTCAACACCCATTTCGGAAGGTATAGATCGTTGGTTGCTGAGTTGGATATGTTGAGACCCTTTACCACTGATGCTAAGACACTCAAGGAGAGAAGAGAGCAAGATCGTGTGTTTGGGTTGCTTCTGTCTCTGAATCAAGGCTATACTGATGTAATCCAGCACATCTTGAGAGAAGACAAGATTCCTACCCTAGAGCAAGTTTTGTGCTAAGATACAAAAGGAGTATGGCAATCAGGAGCTGTTTGGCAACAAGAATGCAAGTCTACCTACGGCAAACAAGGTGGGAGTGGCAAAACATGGAGACAAGAAGACATGGGTTTGTGAGCATTGTGAGAAAAAGGGTCATCTCAAAGACAAATGCTGGATCCTACACCCTCATTTAAAGCCAGATAAGTTCAAGAAGGACAAGATGAAGGCGAATGTGGCAGAAGCAAGTGAAGGCTCCGAAAATGCTGAAAGAGCTATGGTGCAGTTCGGTCATCATGAGAAGGCTTTACAAGCTATACAAGACAAGAGCTCAGCTTCCACCTCTCAGGAGACCATTGTGATGAACAAAGCTGATCTAGAGAGCCTCCTTCAATCCATTGCATCTAAGTTACATCCAGGCGGTATATCTCTCTTATCTTCTAACTCTAGTGATTTAAACTCATTAGTATTAGACTCAGGAGCTTCTCACCATATGATTAGTAATCCTAAGTTGTTAGAGAACATTAAACCGGCTTTAGGGAATGTTAAGGTTGCAAATGGTCATAATGTGCCAATAGAAGGTATAGGTTATATTAATGTGTTTAACAAGAAGCTAAGTGCCTTTTATATGCCTAAGTTCACCTCTAATCTCCTTTCTGTAAAGAAAACTACTAAGGACTTAAACTGTTTAGCTATTTTTAGTCCTAATGATGTTAAGTTGCAGGATATTGAGAGTGGAAAAGTGTTTGGGCAAGGCAGCACCAAGGATGACTTATATGTGTTCCAAGACATCTCTTTAAATTCTGTTTCTAAGAATAATGTTTCTTCTATCTTTGCAAACTCTGTTAAGACATCTGTTGTTTTATGGCATGAAAGACTTGGTCACCCTCATTCTAGAGCCTTAAGTTTACTAATGCCTGGTTTTTCTTATGATTGTGCAAATTGTGAAGCATGCATATTAGGCAAACATTGCAAAGCTGTTTTTCCTAAGTCTAGTGCGATTTATGAAAAATGTTTTGATCTTGTGCATTCTGATGTGTGGTCTTCACCTTGTGCATCTAGAGATAACCATAAGTATTTTGTCACATTTATAGATGAGAAATCTAAGTATACTTGGGTAACCTTGATGCCTTCTAAGGATAGAGTTTATGATGCATTTATAAACTTTCAAAACTATGTGACTAACTACTTTGATGCAAAGATTAAGATTTTAAGAACAGATAATGGAGGTGAATATACAAGCAACAAGCTCAAAGAACACTTAGAGAAATGTGGAATTCTTCATCAAACCAGCTGCCCATATAACCCCCAACAAAATGGTGTTGCTGAGAGAAAGAATAGGCACCTAATGGAGGTGGCAAGGGCTATGCTATTTCAAAAACACATGCCTAAGAGGTTTTGGGGCGATGCAGTAATGACAGCTTGCTATCTCATCAACCGAACACCAACTCGTATCCTTGATGATAAATCTCCTTTCCAAATCCTAAATAACTCAAATCCTAGTATTGACCATTTGAGGGTGTTTGGTAGTCTGTGTTTTGTGTTTGTTCCAGGTGACTTAAGGAACAAGCTGGAGCCTAAGAGTAACAAGTGCGTATTCATTGGATACTCAACAACTCAGAAGGGCTACAAGTGCTTCGATCCAGTCACCAACCGGTACTATGTGTCAAGGGATGTCAAGTTTTTGGAAGACAAAGCCTACTTTGGGGAAAAGAGTTGGGAGAGTGTGAAGGACCTACCTAACTCAACCGCTGATAGAGCTTCAAGCCTCCGACGAATTCTGGAGCACTTAGGGAATGCAAGCTCCCCTCAGGCAGAAAAGGAAGCTCCATCATTTCCAAATGAGGATGTGCATGAAGTTAGAGAGGATGAGAACAATGCATCTCAGGATCTTTTGGATGATCACCAAGAAAGTGATAGAGGAGAGAAGTCTAGTGAAGAAGTGGCAGAGACGGGTCAGTCTAGTGAAGAAGTGGCAGAGGAGACGGGTCAGTCTAGTGAAGGAGAGGTCATTGAATCGGGTCAGTCTAGTGAAGGAGAGTTCATTGAATCTTCAAGCGATGACGATACCTATCAAGCTCCACAAGTTACACCAGATCCAGTCTACACTCGGGAGAATCAAAGAAAGAGTACAAGAGAGAAGAAATCCCCCTCAAAGTGGAAGAATACGAGAGTTTACTACAACTGCCAAGCTGTAGCTCATCCAATTCAAGCTACTTGTTCGATTGACCTTCTTCCGGAGGAGCATAAAGCTTTTATCAGCAAGCTGGATGTAGAACTCATCCCACAAAGCTATGAGGAAGCCAAGGAAAGTAAGGAATGGACTAATGCTGTTGATGATGAGGTTCAAGCTATGGTGAGGAATCAAACTTGGGTTGAAGAAGAACTACCAAAAGGAAAGAAGTGTGTTAGCTCAAAGTGGGTATTCACCATTAAGTACAAGAGTGATGGTGAAATCGAGAGATATAAGGCAAGGCTGGTTGCAAGAGGGTTTACCCAAACTTATGGGGATGACTATAGGGAAACATTTGCTCCAGTAGCTAAGCAACATACAGTGAAAGTGGTTCTCTCTTTAGCAGTTAATTTGGATTGGGAGTTGTGGCAAATGGATGTCAAGAATGCTTTCCTTCAGGGGGGTTAGAAGAAGAAGTCTACATGTCACCTCCTCCGGGTTTAGAAGACATAGTGGCTCCGGAAAGGTCTTAAGGCTTCGGAAAGCAATCTATGGGCTTAAACAATCTCCAAGAGCTTGGTATCACAAGTTACACTACTGGCTAATGGCTTCAAGAGGTCACACTCTGATCACACTCTATTTACTAAGCAAGATATTCATGGCATAGTAGTAGTGTTGGTCTATGTGGATGATTTGATTATTTCAGGGAGTAACAAAGAGGGTATTCAAGCCATTAAGTCCTCTTTGCACTCAGCCTTTGATATTAAAGATTTGGGTGTTTTGAAGTATTTCTTAGGGATTGAAGTGTGTAGATCCAAGGAGGGACTATTTCTCTCACAAAGGAAATATGCACTTGATCTTCTAAAGCTTACAGGAAAACTTGGAGCTAAACCGGTGGACACACCACTAGAGCAAGGATACAAGGTCAATCGAAAGGGGGAGAAGGATGATACTCCATATCATTGCCCGGAGCAGTACCGAAGACTCGTGGGTAAGCTCATATACTTAACATATACTCGGCCTGATCTTTCTTTTGCTGTGAATCAGGTGGCTCAACACATGCAAGTACCTACGGTATACCATTGGAGCCTGGTGGAAAGGATTCTGAGATATATCAAAGGGAGTCCTGGCAAAGGCATTTGGATGGGAAGAAATTCAAGCACGGAAATAGTGGGATACTGTGATGCAGATTACAATGGAGATCGCAACACAAGGCAGTCTACAACCGGCTTTTGCACCTTCATTGGTGGAAATCTTGTGACTTGGAAGACAAAGAAGCAGAAGGTGGTGTCTTGTTCCAGTGCTGAAGCAGAGTATAGGGCGATGAAGAAGCTCACAAACGAGCTAACTTGGCTAAAGGCTCTACTTAAGGACTTCGGGATAGAGCAGAAGACGCCAATCACCTTCCATTGCGACAACCAAGCTGCCATCCATATAGCCACTAATCCAGTGTTTCACGAGAGGACCAAGCACATAGAGACGGATTGCCACAAGACAAGAGAGAAGATCGAAGATGGTACAATTCTCCCTTGTTTTACTAAGAGTTCGGACCAATTGGCCGACATTTTTTTCAAGGCAGCAAGTAACCAAGTTTGCCAATTTATCCATGGTAAGCTTGGTCTTGTAGACCTAACACATCCTTGAGAGAGACTCTCCAACTTGTAGGGATAATACTCTTTTTCCCTAAGCTTGGTTTTGTCCCACGTGGTTTTCCAAGCTTAGGTTTTCAATGAGGTTATCCTTGCAAGTGCCAAGTTTATACACAATCAGTATTGTAGTATAAACTTGAGGGGGAGTGTTAATCAAGAAGGTATTTACTAGTAACTAATTAATAGTTACATAGTAAAATACAGTTACTTGAGTAATAAGGAAGTTAGTTTGTATTAGAAAGAAGAGGGAAAAAGAGGATAAAAGGCTAAAGGGATAAGGTGGCAGTACACTTTGTCTTATAGCGCTGTACCTTCACCCTTATCCTCTTGTTACCGTTATGAGCTGTAAAGGGGTGAGTCATACACGGTTTGTATAAGGCTGAATGAGGACGCAATAGTGGCTTTGTGTGTAACCCTTTCAGACCTAGAGTGTGTTCTATATAAACTGTGTATCCCCCTTCATTGTAGATAACTTTTCTTCATCTAATACATTTTCACATTTTCCTATCATGAGAGTCGAATCCTTATCCTACAATCTTCTATAATTTACAATTAGAAGGTGAGCGAATGGAAGTATGGTGGAATGAGAGTGGTTGGGGCGGTTTAGAGAGTGTTTAGGGGTGATTTAAAGCAAAGAAGAGTGATTGAGGGCTATGGACCGTTGGGTAAAGATTAAGGGTTTTCTGGAGTTTTGAAGGAGTGAAAACTGAGAGATGAAATCAAGAGGAGAGTGATGAGAATCAAAAGGTTGTAGTCCAAAGATCTACAAACCGCTCTGATACCATGTTGGAATTGTTTGCGGAAGTTTAGAGTAAAGAAGAGAAATGAGTGAAAACATGTAGAACAAGAGAAAAGAGTTAAGGATGATTATTATTCCTTAAGTTAACCATTACAAACAACATCAAATGTCTATTTATAGACCATACAAATCATTCCTAACGGCTAAGGGTGATAACGACACAAACAATAAACAAAGAGGATGTGGTCCTCATAGTGAAAGCGACCCTTCATAACGCTCACAAGCTTAACCAAGACATGTGACCTTATCTCCTTTGATTCCTTAAGCTTGTGACCGTTGCTCCAGATGACTAAGGTCAATAATATGACCGTTGCTTCCTTCCTTGATCATCACTCTTGCTTCCTTGTGTGATCCTCTTCCTTAAGCCTCACGGTTGTGACTTGTACGGACACTTCTCTAACTTGGTTATTTTGACACTCCCCCTCAAGCTTTAGCCATGGTGAATGCTAAAGCTTGGAACCATGACTAACCACCTCATTAAAAACCTCAATGTAGAAAACCACGTGGGACAAAACTCCACTGAGGGAAAAAGAGTGTGATTGCCATGGTTAGGATAGATCAAGCTGAGATGTCAACGAGTCCCATCTTAGAGTGAATGAACTCGCTTGTCTTCTGATTGACCGCCTTAGTGAAGATGTCAGCTAGCTGATCTGAACTCCTTGTATAGCACGGTAGAATGACTCCAAGTTGTACTTGCTCCCTGACTTTATGACAATCCACCTCTATATGCTTGGTCCTTTCATGGAAGACCGAGTTGGATGCAATGTGCATAGCCGCTTGATTATCACAATGCATTGTGATAGGTGTGCTTGTCTCACATCCGAGGTCTTTGAGGAGGTTTCTTAGCCACATCAGCTCGGTTGTTAGTCTCCTCATGGCCCGGTATTCAGCTTCAGCACTAGAGCATGCTACCACGTTTTGCTTCTTGCTCTTCCAAGTGACTAGATTCCCTCCAATGAATGTGCAATAGCCAGTAGTGGATCTTCTGTCTACACGGTCTCCTGCCCAATCTGCATCACAGTATCCTACTAGCTCTGAGCTTCCATTGCACCCCATCCAAATGCCATGACCAATCGTTCCTTGAACATAGCTGAGAATGCGCTTGACCATGCTCCAATGATACATCTTTGGAGCTTTCATGAATTGGCTAACCTGATTCACAGCAAAGCACAAGTCAGGTCTGGTTATTGTAAGATAGATTAGCTTACCAACCATCCTGCGATATTGTGTGACATCTTCAAAGGGTTCATCCTCTAGCTCCCCCTTTCGGTCCACTTTGTAGCTATCTTCAAGAGGGGTTTTAGCTACTTTATCTCCAAGGTTTCCTGTTTCACTCAACATATCAAGCATATATTTTCTTTGTGAGAGAAACAAGCCTTCTTTAGATCTACACACTTCGATACCTAAGAAGTATTTTAGTTCACCTAGATCTTTAATATCAAAAACAGTTTTTAAATAGTCTTTAGTAGCTTGAATGTTTACCTTGTCATTCCCAGAGATGATTATATCATCTACATAGATGAGAATGACTACTATACCTTCTCGGCTGGTGAGAGTGAATAAGGTGTGATCCGCTTCTGATCTGTTGAATCCCCTATCGAATAGAACTCTACTCAACCGGTGGTACCAAGCTCTTGGCGATTGCTTGAGACCATAAATCGCCTTTCTCAGCCTTAGTACTTTGCCATGGGCAACCTCTTTGTCTACACCAGGTGGTGGTGTCATGTAGACTTCCTCCTCAAGCTCTCCTTGTAGAAATGCATTCTTCACATCCATTTGCCAAAGATCCCATTCCAGATTCACGGCAAGTGAGATGACAACTCTAACTGTGTGGAGCTTCGCCACTGGTGCAAAGGTGTCTCCATAGTCTTCTCCATAGGTTTGAGTGAATCCTCTTGCTACTAGCCGAGCCTTATACCTTTCTATTTCCCCGTTGCTTTTGTATTTGATAGTGAAGACCCATCTTGAGCTCACGGTTTTCTTCCCTTTAGGCAATGTAGCCTCATCCCAAGTGTGATTCTTCTCCATAGCACCCCTTTCCTCACTGATTGCATTCCGCCATACCTCATACTCTACTGCTTCTTCGTAAGATCTAGGTACCTGACCTTGCTCCAATGCTACTAGGAAGGCTTGGTGCTCCTTTGGAAACTGAGCGAAAGAGCAAGTTACTTGAGTAGGATGAGCTACTGCATTGCCGTTGTAGTACACTCTGGTGTTAACCCAATTTGATGGATCCTGCCTTTCCCTAGTGCTTCTCCTTAGGGCTGCTGGAGCAGGAGCTGGAGCCGGAGCTTGTTCTGCTTGTTGTTGTAGGCGCTCTAAGCGTTGACTCCTTCTTAGCGGTACAACGTGAGGAGAGGAGCTAGGGTGTTCCGGAGACCGAACTGGTGTAGGGCTTTCCAAGTTTGCTTCTGCTTGATCATGAACATTATCTTGGGTCTCCAAGTTTGCTTGTTCCTCATTTCCCCCCTCAGGATCAACAGCAGGAGCACTAGTAGGTGTTGTTACCCCAAGGTGGTCTAGGATGAGCCGTAAGCTAGCTGCCCTATCGAAAGTAGAGGTAGATAGCCCTTGTAGGTCCTCCCACGGTTGTTTGGCATAGAAGCTTTCTGACTCTAAGAATTTGACATCACGAGAGACTATGACCCGGCGTGTATCATGGTTGTAGCATTTGTACCCCTTTTGGGTAGTAGAGTAGCCAATGAACATACACCTCATGCTTTTAGCTTCCAGTTTTGTTCTATGATCCCCTGGAATAAAGGCAAAACACACACAACCAAACACTCGTAAGTGATCAAGAGAGGGTTTAGTTGAGTTGAGTACCTCATAGGGTGAGGAGTCATGGAGAACTTTGGTAGGAATTCGGTTGATCAAGTAGCAAGCTGTAAGGACAGCATCGCCCCAAAACCGCTTTGGTACATTATGTTGAAACATCATGGATCTTGCCACCTCCATTAGATGTCTGTTTTTCCTCTCAGCTACACCATTCTGTTGAGGCGTGTAGGGGCAGCTAGTTTGATGAATGATTCCATGTGAAGTGAGATGTTCTCTGAAAACATTGCTTGTGTATTCTCCTCCATTATCTGACCTAAAGATCTTAATCTTGGCATTAAAATGGTTAGTGATATGATTTTGAAAATTTTTAAATGCCTCAAAGACTCTATCCTTGGATGGAAGAAGAGTTACCCAAGTATACTTAGATTTTTCATCTATAAAAGTGACAAAATATTTGTTTTGATCTCTAGATTCACATGGTGATGACCAAACATCTGAATGCACTAAATCAAAACATTTTTCATAGATAGTAGATGACTTGGGAAACACAGTCCTACAATGTTTTCCTAAGATACAAGCCTCACATTCATCATTTTTAAAACTAACTTTAGGTAATAAAAGACTCAATGCACGAGCATGAGGATGACCTAATCTAGCATGCCAAATTGCATTATTAGCAGAAGCTACAACATTATTAGAAGATAAAAACTTAGTGTCTTCAAGAACATAGAGATCATCCTTAGTAGTCCCTTTTCCAAGCACTCTGTTGGTTTTGATATCCTGAAAACACACATCATTAGGTCCAAAGATAGCAATACAATCTAAATCAGTTGTAGCTTTCTTAACAGATAACAAATTAGAGGTAAAGGTTGGCATATAAAACGCCTTAGATGATCTATCAAAGAGTTTTAAATCTCCTATGCCTTTAATAGGCACCTTTTCTCCATTAGCAATCTCAACATTTCCTACTGTTGGCTTTAAGTTACTAATCAGATTTAAGTCACTAATCATATGATGTGAAGCGCCTGAATCTACAATCAATGGTTTAGTCCTAAGAGTATATGAAGAACTATAAGAGTTACCATAGTGCTTCATTACATGAAAGGAGGTACCAAGAGTGTTACCAGATTCCTTAAGCGCTTTGATCAGTGCATCTAGGTCTGATTTTGTCACGAATTGAGAGGAGTTAGCTGCTCCTTCTTCTCCAGCGGTTGTCTTAGATGATTCGCCCTTATGAGTGGTGTTCTCGGCGGCATAGCTAGCCTTCCCTTCCTTCCACTTGCTAGGCTTGAGATGTGGGTGAAGGATCCAGATTTTGTCTTTAACATGCCCCTTTTTCTTGCAATGCTCGCAGAATGAGCTCCTCCTTTCTTCAAACTGGTAAGCGCCCTTGTTGGCTGAGACAAGTTCCCCCTTTCCTCCAAATAAGCCGAGTGATCCTTGCTCCTTTTGGATTTGAGAACACACTTCTTCAAGGGTTGGCAACCGTTCTGCTCTAAGGAGGTGCTTGATGAGGTCATTGTAAGTTGAGCTGAGGGTCATGAGCAGGCCAAAGACTTTGTCTTGCTCTCTTCTGTCGTTCAGGACTTGAGGGTCAACTGTGCTTGGCCTTAGCATCTCCAGTTCTGCCCATAGTGCTCTGAATCTTCCAAAATGCTTAGTAAACTCCATATCTTCTTGCCTTAGCTCATTGATAGCCTTCTTGACTTCAAATACACGGCTGAGATTGGAGATGTTACCGAATACTTGCTTCAGAGTCCCCCATAGCTCTTTGGCGGTTTCACAGTATGAGTAAGCCTCCAAGATTTCATTGCTAAGGGAGCTTTGTAGAAGAGCAAGAACGGTCTGATCTTCCTTGTACCATTGGGTCTCTTCGGCTGGGACAATGACGGCTCCGGCGGCTGGTGGTGCTGCTCTAGGAGCATCGCTTGACACATGACTCCAAAGACCTCTTCCACACAAGGCGGTTCTTGTGGTTCTTGACCACAGCAAGTAGTTCACCCCTTTGAGGGTCACTGGTAAAGCCAATGGCTTGTTGTTCTCCAAGGCCATGTTTAAGACACTATGGACCGTTGGGCAAAGCAAGGAACCGTTGGGTAAACGGTTTTGGATGGTAAATTAGAGGTGATTAGTGTTAATCAAGAAGGTATTTACTAGTAACTAATTAATAGTTACATAGTAAAATACAGTTACTTGAGTAATAAGGAAGTTAGTTTGTATTAGAAAGAAGAGGGAAAAAGAGGATAAAAGGCTAAAGGGATAAGGTGGCAGTACACTTTGTCTTATAGCGCTGTACCTTCACCCTTATCCTCTTGTTACCGTTATGAGCTGTAAAGGGGTGAGTCATACACGGTTTGTATAAGGCTGAATGAGGACGCAATAGTGGCTTTGTGTGTAACCCTTTCAGACCTAGAGTGTGTTCTATATAAACTGTGTATCCCCCTTCATTGTAGATAACTTTTCTTCATCTAATACATTTTCACATTTTCCTATCATGAGAGTCGAATCCTTATCCTACAATCTTCTATAATTTACATGGTATCAGAGCGGTTTTGTGATTCTTGAGTCTTAAATCTTGGTTTTCTTGTTCGATTCTTGTGTTTGAGAGAAGTTCTTGTGAGTTAATCCGTGGCAAAAGCTATTCTGGGTTGAAACTGGGTCTTATGAGTTAAGCTGAAGCATCAAACCGAGCTAAGAAGGTGAAGCAAGTCAGATCTGGAAAAGTAAAGGTTTGAGCTTTATCTCTCTCTCTGGTTGAAAGGTCTAGTCTAGAGGAATCAGTTTAAGGCAAAGGTTGTGGATAGATTAGTGTTGCGGTTTGGCTTGTGGTTTGAGTAAGGAAGGTTCGAAAAGTTGGATCTTTGGTCTTGGAAAGTGTTAGTTTTGGTGTTCAATAAGCGAAATACTTAAGCTTTGGTGATGGCTGCTCTTCAACAAGCTCCTATGCCTGTTACGGTGTATGATGGCAAGATGAATGACACCTTCAAAGACTTGAGATTTGCGGTAACTCTAAATGGGAACAACTTTCTGTTGTGGAAGCGAACAACTCTGAATGTGTTAGGAGGAAGGAAGCTCACAAAACACATTGAGTTCACCTATGAAGAGCTAAAGGCAATTGATAGAGGTCTGGATGAAGATACTTGGAAGCAGTATGATCTGAATGTGCTGACTGCTCTACACTGCTCACTAGAGGCGTCAATTCTAGAAGGCTATTCGTACTGTGAGACTGCTAAGGAGCTGTGGGATACTCTTACAAGTGTCTTCGGCAATGAGTCTAACTTGACTCGGGTCTATGGTATCAAGAAAGCTCTCGGAAATCTGAGCCAAGAAGAGAGTGACTTCAACACCCATTTCGGAAGGTATAGATCGTTGGTTGCTGAGTTGGATATGTTGAGACCCTTTACCACTGATGCTAAGACACTCAAGGAGAGAAGAGAGCAAGATCGTGTGTTTGGGTTGCTTCTGTCTCTGAATCAAGGCTATACTGATGTAATCCAGCACATCTTGAGAGAAGACAAGATTCCTACCCTAGAGCAAGTTTGTGCTAAGATACAAAAGGAGTATGGCAATCAGGAGCTGTTTGGCAACAAGAATGCAAGTCTACCTACGGCAAACAAGGTGGGAGTGGCAAAACATGGAGACAAGAAGACATGGGTTTGTGAGCATTGTGAGAAAAAGGGTCATCTCAAAGACAAATGCTGGATCCTACACCCTCATTTAAAGCCAGATAAGTTCAAGAAGGACAAGATGAAGGCGAATGTGGCAGAAGCAAGTGAAGGCTCCGAAAATGCTGAAAGAGCTATGGTGCAGTTCGGTCATCATGAGAAGGCTTTACAAGCTATACAAGACAAGAGCTCAGCTTCCACCTCTCAGGAGACCATTGTGATGAACAAAGCTGATCTAGAGAGCCTCCTTCAATCCATTGCATCTAAGTTACATCCAGGCGGTATATCTCTCTTATCTTCTAACTCTAGTGATTTAAACTCATTAGTATTAGACTCAGGAGCTTCTCACCATATGATTAGTAATCCTAAGTTGTTAGAGAACATTAAACCGGCTTTAGGGAATGTTAAGGTTGCAAATGGTCATAATGTGCCAATAGAAGGTATAGGTTATATTAATGTGTTTAACAAGAAGCTAAGTGCCTTTTATATGCCTAAGTTCACCTCTAATCTCCTTTCTGTAAAGAAAACTACTAAGGACTTAAACTGTTTAGCTATTTTTAGTCCTAATGATGTTAAGTTGCAGGATATTGAGAGTGGAAAAGTGTTTGGGCAAGGCAGCACCAAGGATGACTTATATGTGTTCCAAGACATCTCTTTAAATTCTGTTTCTAAGAATAATGTTTCTTCTATCTTTGCAAACTCTGTTAAGACATCTGTTGTTTTATGGCATGAAAGACTTGGTCACCCTCATTCTAGAGCCTTAAGTTTACTAATGCCTGGTTTTTCTTATGATTGTGCAAATTGTGAAGCATGCATATTAGGCAAACATTGCAAAGCTGTTTTTCCTAAGTCTAGTGCGATTTATGAAAAATGTTTTGATCTTGTGCATTCTGATGTGTGGTCTTCACCTTGTGCATCTAGATATAACCATAAGTATTTTGTCACATTTATAGATGAGAAATCTAAGTATACTTGGGTAACCTTGATGCCTTCTAAGGATAGAGTTTATGATGCATTTATAAACTTTCAAAACTATGTGACTAACTACTTTGATGCAAAGATTAAGATTTTAAGAACAGATAATGGAGGTGAATATACAAGCAACAAGCTCAAAGAACACTTAGAGAAATGTGGAATTCTTCATCAAACCAGCTGCCCATATAACCCCCAACAAAATGGTGTTGCTGAGAGAAAGAATAGGCACCTAATGGAGGTGGCAAGGGCTATGCTATTTCAAAAACACATGCCTAAGAGGTTTTGGGGCGATGCAGTAATGACAGCTTGCTATCTCATCAACCGAACACCAACTCGTATCCTTGATGATAAATCTCCTTTCCAAATCCTAAATAACTCAAATCCTAGTATTGACCATTTGAGGGTGTTTGGTAGTCTGTGTTTTGTGTTTGTTCCAGGTGACTTAAGGAACAAGCTGGAGCCTAAGAGTAACAAGTGCGTATTCATTGGATACTCAACAACTCAGAAGGGCTACAAGTGCTTCGATCCAGTCACCAACCGGTACTATGTGTCAAGGGATGTCAAGTTTTTGGAAGACAAAGCCTACTTTGGGGAAAAGAGTTGGGAGAGTGTGAAGGACCTACCTAACTCAACCGCTGATAGAGCTTCAAGCCTCCGACGAATTCTGGAGCACTTAGGGAATGCAAGCTCCCCTCAGGCAGAAAAGGAAGCTCCATCATTTCCAAATGAGGATGTGCATGAAGTTAGAGAGGATGAGAACAATGCATCTCAGGATCTTTTGGATGATCACCAAGAAAGTGATAGAGGAGAGAAGTCTAGTGAAGAAGTGGCAGAGACGGGTCAGTCTAGTGAAGAAGTGGCAGAGGAGACGGGTCAGTCTAGTGAAGGAGAGGTCATTGAATCGGGTCAGTCTAGTGAAGGAGAGTTCATTGAATCTTCAAGCGATGACGATACCTATCAAGCTCCACAAGTTACACCAGATCCAGTCTACACTCGGGAGAATCAAAGAAAGAGTACAAGAGAGAAGAAATCCCCCTCAAAGTGGAAGAATACGAGAGTTTACTACAACTGCCAAGCTGTAGCTCATCCAATTCA
Organism: Thlaspi arvense; assembly: GCA_911865555.2. NCBI lineage: Eukaryota > Viridiplantae > Streptophyta > Magnoliopsida > Brassicales > Brassicaceae > Thlaspi > Thlaspi arvense. The sequence continues at coordinate 24,523,619 of OU466860.2, forward strand.
AGCTACTTGTTCGATTGACCTTCTTCCGGAGGAGCATAAAGCTTTTATCAGCAAGCTGGATGTAGAACTCATCCCACAAAGCTATGAGGAAGCCAAGGAAAGTAAGGAATGGACTAATGCTGTTGATGATGAGGTTCAAGCTATGGTGAGGAATCAAACTTGGGTTGAAGAAGAACTACCAAAAGGAAAGAAGTGTGTTAGCTCAAAGTGGGTATTCACCATTAAGTACAAGAGTGATGGTGAAATCGAGAGATATAAGGCAAGGCTGGTTGCAAGAGGGTTTACCCAAACTTATGGGGATGACTATAGGGAAACATTTGCTCCAGTAGCTAAGCAACATACAGTGAAAGTGGTTCTCTCTTTAGCAGTTAATTTGGATTGGGAGTTGTGGCAAATGGATGTCAAGAATGCTTTCCTTCAGGGGGAGTTAGAAGAAGAAGTCTACATGTCACCTCCTCCGGGTTTAGAAGACATAGTGGCTCCGGGAAAGGTCTTAAGGCTTCGGAAAGCAATCTATGGGCTTAAACAATCTCCAAGAGCTTGGTATCACAAGTTACACTACTGGCTAATGGCTTCAAGAGGTCACACTCTGATCACACTCTATTTACTAAGCAAGATATTCATGGCATAGTAGTAGTGTTGGTCTATGTGGATGATTTGATTATTTCAGGGAGTAACAAAGAGGGTATTCAAGCCATTAAGTCCTCTTTGCACTCAGCCTTTGATATTAAAGATTTGGGTGTTTTGAAGTATTTCTTAGGGATTGAAGTGTGTAGATCCAAGGAGGGACTATTTCTCTCACAAAGGAAATATGCACTTGATCTTCTAAAGCTTACAGGAAAACTTGGAGCTAAACCGGTGGACACACCACTAGAGCAAGGATACAAGGTCAATCGAAAGGGGGAGAAGGATGATACTCCATATCATTGCCCGGAACAGTACCGAAGACTCGTGGGTAAGCTCATATACTTAACATATACTCGGCCTGATCTTTCTTTTGCTGTGAATCAGGTGGCTCAACACATGCAAGTACCTACGGTATACCATTGGAGCCTGGTGGAAAGGATTCTGAGATATATCAAAGGGAGTCCTGGCAAAGGCATTTGGATGGGAAGAAATTCAAGCACGGAAATAGTGGGATACTGTGATGCAGATTACAATGGAGATCGCAACACAAGGCAGTCTACAACCGGCTTTTGCACCTTCATTGGTGGAAATCTTGTGACTTGGAAGACAAAGAAGCAGAAGGTGGTGTCTTGTTCCAGTGCTGAAGCAGAGTATAGGGCGATGAAGAAGCTCACAAACGAGCTAACTTGGCTAAAGGCTCTACTTAAGGACTTCGGGATAGAGCAGAAGACGCCAATCACCTTCCATTGCGACAACCAAGCTGCCATCCATATAGCCACTAATCCAGTGTTTCACGAGAGGACCAAGCACATAGAGACGGATTGCCACAAGACAAGAGAGAAGATCGAAGATGGTACAATTCTCCCTTGTTTTACTAAGAGTTCGGACCAATTGGCCGACATTTTTACCAAGGCAGCAAGTAACCAAGTTTGCCAATTTATCCATGGTAAGCTTGGTCTTGTAGACCTAACACATCCTTGAGAGAGACTCTCCAACTTGTAGGGATAATACTCTTTTTCCCTAAGCTTGGTTTTGTCCCACGTGGTTTTCCAAGCTTAGGTTTTTAATGAGGTTATCCTTGCAAGTGCCAAGTTTATACACAATCAGTATTGTAGTATAAACTTGAGGGGGAGTGTTAATCAAGAAGGTATTTACTAGTAACTAATTAATAGTTACATAGTAAAATACAGTTACTTGAGTAATAAGGAAGTTAGTTTGTATTAGAAAGAAGAGGGAAAAAGAGGATAAAAGGCTAAAGGGATAAGGTGGCAGTACACTTTGTCTTATAGCGCTGTACCTTCACCCTTATCCTCTTGTTACCGTTATGAGCTGTAAAGGGGTGAGTCATACACGGTTTGTATAAGGCTGAATGAGGACGCAATAGTGGCTTTGTGTGTAACCCTTTCAGACCTAGAGTGTGTTCTATATAAACTGTGTATCCCCCTTCATTGTAGATAACTTTTCTTCATCTAATACATTTTCACATTTTCCTATCATGAGAGTCGAATCCTTATCCTACAATCTTCTATAATTTACAATTAGAAGGTGAGCGAATGGAAGTATGGTGGAATGAGAGTGGTTGGGGCGGTTTAGAGAGTGTTTAGGGGTGATTTAAAGCAAAGAAGAGTGATTGAGGGCTATGGACCGTTGGGTAAAGATTAAGGGTTTTCTGGAGTTTTGAAGGAGTGAAAACTGAGAGATGAAATCAAGAGGAGAGTGATGAGAATCAAAAGGTTGTAGTCCAAAGATCTACAAACCGCTCTGATACCATGTTGGAATTGTTTGCGGAAGTTTAGAGTAAAGAAGAGAAATGAGTGAAAACATGTAGAACAAGAGAAAAGAGTTAAGGATGATTATTATTCCTTAAGTTAACCATTACAAACAACATCAAATGTCTATTTATAGACCATACAAATCATTCCTAACGGCTAAGGGTGATAACGACACAAACAATAAACAAAGAGGATGTGGTCCTCATAGTGAAAGCGACCCTTCATAACGCTCACAAGCTTAACCAAGACATGTGACCTTATCTCCTTTGATTCCTTAAGCTTGTGACCGTTGCTCCAGATGACTAAGGTCAATAATATGACCGTTGCTTCCTTCCTTGATCATCACTCTTGCTTCCTTGTGTGATCCTCTTCCTTAAGCCTCACGGTTGTGACTTGTACGGACACTTCTCTAACTTGGTTATTTTGACACTAACCACGCAGATGAGGAGGAAGTTTGTTCCTGCACACTATCAGAGAGAGATTCTCAACAAGCTTAGGCACCTCATACAAGGAACAAAGTCTGTTCGAGATTACTACCAAGAGCTGGAAACCTTGATGATTAGAGCCGATTTGAGAGAAGGAGAAGACATGGTGATGTCTAGGTTCTTGGGAGGACTTAACAGAGAGATTCAAGACAAGGTTGAGCTACAGAACTATGAGGATGTGCAAGAAATGGTGCATAAGGCAGAACTGATTGAAGCACAGATCAAGAGGAGAATTAGCAGACCAACCTTCACCTCTAACATACCAAAACCGAAAGCGTTCAACAAGTCAATCTCTACCCAGAACACAAAACCGGCTACAACAACAATCAAGGAGGAGATTAAAACCGAGTTTAAACCAAGAGGAACTTCTACTAGCAATGTCAGATGCTTCAAGTGTCAAGGTATGGGACATTACTCCAGAGATTGTCCTAATAAGAAGATGTTTTTGCTGCAAGAGGGAGGAGACATCGTACCTCAATACAGTTCAGAGAGTGAATCAGATGCTAGTACAGAAGGAGAAGAAGAAGCAGCAGCAGTTGGAGAGATGCTAGTAGCATGCAGGGCTTTGAGTGTTCAGGTGCATCCAGATGATAGAGGTCAGAGAGAGAATCTCTTTCACACCAGATGTGTAGTTCAGGACAAGGTCTGCACCTTGATTATAGATGGGGGAAGTTGCACCAATGCCGCCAGTGAAGAGATGGTAAAGAAGCTTAATCTTAAAACCACTTCACATCCTAGACCTTACAAGCTGCAGTGGTTGGACAACAAAGGAGCTATCACCGTTTCTCAACAAGTGCTTGTCAAGCTAGCCATTGGGAAGTATGAAGATGAACTCCTTTGTGATGTGGTTCCTATGAGGTCTAGTCATATGTTATTAGGGAGGCCATGGCAGTATGATAGGAGAGTTCTTCATGATGGCTACACCAACAAGCAGACTTTTGAATTTAAGGGGCGCAAGGTCACTCTTCTACCACTTTCCCCCAGCGAAATCTACCAAGATCAACTTCACATGAACCGCAAAGACAAAGAGAAAGTCTCCAACAGTTTATACATCAACCACAGTGAGTTCAACAAGCTCTTTGATCCTGAGATGACCACCTTCATGTTTGTTTACAAAGAAACACTGGCTAGTACTAAACCGTTAGAGAAACTTCCCTATGAGGTAATAGAGATCATTGAGGAGTACAAGGATGTCTTTCCAGAAGAGATACCCCCAGGCTTACCCCCAACTCGCGGAATTGAGCATCAGATTGATCTAGTGCCAGGATCAGTGCTACCAAATAAGCCGGCTTACAGAACCAACCCTGTAGAGACTAAAGAGCTTCAGAAACAAGTAGAAGAGCTGATGAGTAAAGGATATATCAGAGAGAGCCTCAGTCCATGTGCAGTACCAGTCCTGTTGGTTCCTAAGAAAGATGGAACATGGAGGATGTGTGTAGACTGCAGAGCAATCAACAACATCACAGTGAAGTATAGACATCCTATCCCAAGATTAGATGACATGTTAGATGAGTTATGTGGGTCAACAGTGTTCTCCAAAATCGATTTAAAGAGTGGTTATCATCAGATCAGAATGAAAGAGGGAGATGAGTGGAAGACTGCTTTCAAGACCAAGCAAGGGTTGTATGAGTGGTTAGTCATGCCGTTTGGTCTCACCAATGCTCCCAGTACCTTCATGCGTCTAATGAACCATGCCTTAAGACCATTCATTGGAGTTTTTGTTGTGGTCTTGATATGATAGGGGATAGCACGGTAGCTGCAGAACCAAAGGAGGAACCAGAGATAGTAGGGAGGATCACTCGTTCCAGAGCTAAGGAGCTGGCTAAGGAAGTTCATGCACTTATGGCAGAAGGATTATGCAACCTACCAGCTATTCAAGTTTTCAACATCTTCAACCAGAAGACTCCACCCGGTAATGATAACTAAGTAACTTAGGTGAGGAGTCTGTACTCTTTTTTCCATGATGAGTTTTGTCCCATTGGGTTTTCTCAACATGGTTTTTAATGAGGCAGATGAATCACTACGTCAAGTTACTTAGGAGTCATTGCCAATGGGTAATAAATGTATGAGCTACTTTGGTCTTATACTTAGTATTTTCAGGCGCACCAATTAGGATTCTAAGGAATGGGATGCCTTGTTGTTTTATTCTTTACTTTGGACGTTTTGTTGTTTTCTTTCTTAGACGCCATGCTGTTTGGTTTTTAGGGTAGTATAAGACTTGTATTACGCCCCCATTTGTAAAGCAGCGAAGAACTAAGTGTTAAACAAACAGCCATTGCTGCATTTCTTCTCTCACCCTTTGATCTCTTGAATGTGTTCTTGTTGATCCGAGTTTCTATTCACCAAGTGTCCTTGAAACTCTACTATCTGTTACTCCCATCTTATCACTTAAATCGTTCCATTAAACCCCTTATACCATTCCAATCTCACTCCACACTATCACTTTCCCCTTCACACGATCAGCGTCACCATTTCGCAATCATCATCTGATCTTCATCAGCCTATCTTCAGAGTAGTTCCAAGGGAGATCGTGTCATGTGGTATCAGAGCCAACTCTGAACCAAAGGCTGAGAAACCCTAAACCCCTCTTTTTCCTTTTCTTTGTTAAATCGATTGTCCTAAGAGTCTTAGGTTTGCCTTTTTTTTGTTGTTTCATAAAAGTTAGTGTTTAGTTTCGATTTCCTAATAGCAATAGGTTGTGTGTTCGTTTCCCTAATAGTATTAGGAGTTGTTTTTCTTCCTTTAAGCAATCTTAAAAAAACTTGTTATCTTGAGAACTTTTTACTTTGATTGTTGTTTTGATTGTCTCAGGTACCATGGAGCTTTCAGCAGAAGCCATGGAAGCTCTGAATCAAGCCATGGCGCAACAAATCAAAGAAGCTAATCAGTCAGTTGCTACTCAGCTGATGCAACAGATAGAGCAGCTCAACGACAAGTTTGAGACTCGGTTCAAGGATTTTCTGAAAGAGAACAGTGCTGCAGAAAGTGATTCATCAGAACCGTCCAGCCCTAGTGAAGCAATCCGCCTTGCCAAAGGAAAAGCACACATGGGAGCTTCTTCTAAACAACCCAGAGCTAAAACTACAAGAACACCGGTTGGAAGGAGAGAAACCAGTGTAAACCGGCGAAGGAATGCTGAAGGAACAGAGAGAGAGAGACACAGAGCTGCTAGAACATCTCCACACCTCCGAGCTGAGAACGTTGGTGGGCGTAGAGTTTATGTGGAGACAGAACCTGGATCTTCTGAAGGAGAAGAGAGATCAGACAATAGTTTTAATACTGTGAGGAGAGGCAGGAACAGAAGCAACAACCGAGATTATGACCCATTGAAACAACAGCTGAATCACCTTAAGCTTCAGTTTCCTTCTTTCCACGGTAATAATGATCCAGAAGTCTACTTAGATTGGGAAAGAAAGATGGAATCAAATTTCTTGGTTCAAGGTACCTATGAGCTCAACAAGGTGAAGATAGCTGTTTCAGAGTTCAATGGCTATGCACTCTTGTGGTGGGAGCAGTTGGGAGTCACTAGAGAGAGGCATCACGAACTTCCTATTACCACCTGGGGTCAACTAACCACGCAGATGAGGAGGAAGTTTGTTCCTGCACACTATCAGAGAGAGATTCTCAACAAGCTTAGGCGCCTCATACAAGGAACAAAGTCTGTTCGAGATTACTACCAAGAGCTGGAAACCTTGATGATTAGAGCCGATTTGAGAGAAGGAGAAGACATGGTGATGTCTAGGTTCTTGGGAGGACTTAACAGAGAGATTCAAGACAAGGTTGAGCTACAGAACTATGAGGATGTGCAAGAAATGGTGCATAAGGCAGAACTGATTGAAGCACAGATCAAGAGGAGAATTAGCAGACCAACCTTCACCTCTAACATACCAAAACTGAAAGAGTTCAACAAGTCAATCTCTACCCAGAACACAAAACCGGCTACAACAACAATCAAGGAGGAGATTAAAACCGAGTTTAAACCAAGAGGAACTTCTACTAGCAATGTCAGATGCTTCAAGTGTCAAGGTATGGGACATTACTCCAGAGATTGTCCTAATAAGAAGATGTTTTTGCTGCAAGAGGGAGGAGACATCGTACCTCAATACAGTTCAGAGAGTGAATCAAATGCTAGTATAGAAGGAGAAGAAGAAGCAGCAGCAGTTGGAGAGATGCTAGTAGCATGCAGGGCTTTGAGTGTTCAGGTGCATCCAGATGATAGAGGTCAGAGAGAGAATCTCTTTCACACCAGATGTGTAGTTCAGGACAAGGTCTGCACCTTGATTATAGATGGGGGAAGTTGCACCAATGCCGCCAGTGAAGAGATGGTAAAGAAGCTTAATCTTAAAACCACTTCACATCCTAGACCTTACAAGCTGCAGTGGTTGGACAACAAAGGAGCTATCACCGTTTCTCAACAAGTGCTTGTCAAGCTAGCCATTGGGAAGTATGAAGATGAACTCCTTTGTGATGTGGTTCCTATGAGGTCTAGTCATATGTTATTAGGGAGGCCATGGCAGTATGATAGGAGAGTTCTTCATGATGGCTACACCAACAAGCAGACTTTTGAATTTAAGGGGCGCAAGGTCACTCTTCTACCACTTTCCCCCAGCAAAATCTACCAAGATCAACTTCACATGAACCGCAAAGACAAAGAGAAAGTCTCCAACAGTTTATACATCAACCACAGTGAGTTCAACAAGCTCTTTGATCCTGAGATGACCACTTTCATGTTTGTCTACAAAGAAACACTGGCTAGTACTAAACCGTTAGAGAAACTTCCCTATGAAGTGATAGAGATCATTGAGGAATACAAGGATGTCTTTCCAGAAGAGATACCCCCAGGCTTACCCCCAACTCGCGGAATTGAGCATCAGATTGATCTAGTGCCAGGATCAGTGCTACCAAATAAGTTTGAGACTCGGTTCAAGGATTTTCTGAAAGAGAACAGTGCTGCAGAAAGTGATTCATCAGAACCGCCCAGCCCTAGTGAAGCAATCCGCCTTGCCAAAGGAAAAGCACACATGGGAGCTTCTTCTAAACAACCCAGAGCTAAAACTACAAGAACACCGGTTGGAAGGAGAGAAACCAGTGTAAACCGGCGAAGGAATGCTGAGGGAACAGAGAGAGAGAGACACAGAGCTGCTAGAACATCTCCACACCTCCGAGCTGAGAACGTTGGTGGGCGTAGAGTTTATGTGGAGACAGAACCTGGATCTTCTGAAGGAGAAGAGAGATCAGACAATAGTTTTAATACTGTGAGGAGAGGCAGGAACAGAAGCAACAACCGGAATACAAGGATGTCTTTCCAGAAGAGATACCCCCAGGCTTACCCCCAACTCGCGGAATTGAGCATCAGATTGATCTAGTGCCAGGATCAGTGCTACCAAATAAGCCGGCTTACAGAACCAGCCCTGTAGAGACTAAAGAGCTTCAGAAACAAGTAGAAGAGCTGATGAGTAAAGGATATATCAGAGAGAGCCTCAGTCCCTGTGCAGTACCAGTCCTGTTGGTTCCTAAGAAAGATGGAACATGGAGGATGTGTGTAGACTGCAGAGCAATCAACAACATCACAGTGAAGTATAGACATCCTATCCCAAGATTAGATGACATGTTAGATGAGTTATGTGGGTCAACAGTGTTCTCCAAAATCGATTTAAAGAGTGGTTATCATCAGATCAGAATGAAAGAGGGAGATGAGTGGAAGACTGCTTTCAAGACCAAGCAAGGGTTGTATGAGTGGTTAGTCATGCCGTTTGGTCTCACCAATGCTCCCAGTACCTTCATGCGTCTAATGAACCATGCCTTAAGACCATTCATTGGAGTTTTTGTTGTGGTCTACTTCGATGACATTCTCATCTACAGCAAAGGTTTGGAAGAACATCTAGGGCACATCCGCCAAGTTCTTGATGTTCTTCGTTCTCAATCCCTTTTTGCTAACTTCTCTAAGTGTTCATTCTGTACTACTGAGGTTGTCTTTCTAGGTTTTGTTGTTAGTGCAGAAGGAGTGAGGGTTGATGAAGAGAAGATCAAAGCAATCAAAGAATGGCCTACGCCTAAGAGTGTTGGGGAAGTGAGAAGCTTTCATGGATTAGCAGGATTCTACAGAAGATTTGTTCCAAGCTTTAGCACCCTTGCTGCACCATTAACTGAAGTCATCAAGAAGGAAGTTGGTTTTAGATGGGAGGAAGCACAAGAACAGGCTTTCACAGCCCTTAAAGAGAAGCTTATCAATGCCCCTCTTTTAGTTCTTCCTGATTTCCTTAAAACTTTTGAAATTGAATGTGATGCTTCAGGAGTTGGAATCGGTGCTGTATTGATGCAGGATAGGAAACCAGTGGCATACTTCAGTGAGAAGCTAGGAGGATCAACCGCCAACTATCCAACCTATGACAAGGAACTCTATGCATTAGTTCGAGCTCTTCAAACGTGGCAGCACTACTTGTGGCCCAAGGAATTCGTCATTCATACAGATCATGAGTCTCTAAAGCACCTTAAAGGACAGCAAAAGCTCAATAAAAGACACGCCAGATGGAGATCATGAGTCTTTTATTGAGCTTTTGCTGTCCTTTAAGGTGCTTTAGAGACTCATGATCTGTATGAATGACGAATTCCTTGGGCCACAAGTAGTGCTGCCACGTTTGAAGAGCTCGAACTAATGCATAGAGTTCCTTGTCATAGGTTGGATAGTTGGCGGTTGATCCTCCTAGCTTCTCACTGAAGTATGCCACTGGTTTCCTATCCTGCATCAATACAGCACCGATTCCAACTCCTGAAGCATCACATTCAATTTCAAAAGTTTTAAGGAAATCAGGAAGAACTAAAAGAGGGGCATTGATAAGCTTCTCTTTAAGGGCTGTGAAAGCCTGTTCTTGTGCTTCCTCCCATCTAAAACCAACTTCCTTCTTGATGACTTCAGTTAATGGTGCAGCAAGGGTGCTAAAGCTTGGAACAAATCTTCTGTAGAATCCTGCTAATCCATGAAAGCTTCTCACTTCCCCAACACTCTTAGGCGTAGGCCATTCTTTGATTGCTTTGATCTTCTCTTCATCAACCCTCACTCCTTCTGCACTAACAACAAAACCTAGAAAGACAACCTCAGTAGTACAGAATGAACACTTAGAGAAGTTAGCAAAAAGGGATTGAGAACGAAGAACATCAAGAACTTGGCGGATGTGCCCTAGATGTTCTTCCAAACCTTTGCTGTAGATGAGAATGTCATCGAAGTAGACCACAACAAAAACTCCAATGAATGGTCTTAAGGCATGGTTCATTAGACGCATGAAGGTACTGGGAGCATTGGTGAGACCAAACGGCATGACTAACCACTCATACAACCCTTGCTTGGTCTTGAAAGCAGTCTTCCACTCATCTCCCTCTTTCATTCTGATCTGATGATAACCACTCTTTAAATCGATTTTGGAGAACACTGTTGACCCACATAACTCATCTAACATGTCATCTAATCTTGGGATAGGATGTCTATACTTCACTGTGATGTTGTTGATTGCTCTGCAGTCTACACACATCCTCCATGTTCCATCTTTCTTAGGAACCAACAGGACTGGTACTGCACAGGGACTGAGGCTCTCTCTGATATATCCTTTACTCATCAGCTCTTCTACTTGTTTCTGAAGCTCTTTAGTCTCTACAGGGTTGGTTCTGTAAGCCGGCTTATTTGGTAGCACTGATCCTGGCACTAGATCAATCTGATGCTCAATTCCGCGAGTTGGGGGTAAGCCTGGGGGTATCTCTTCTGGAAAGACATCCTTGTACTCCTCAATGATCTCTATTACCTCATAGGGAAGTTTCTCTAACGGTTTAGTACTAGCCAGTGTTTCTTTGTAAACAAACATGAAGGTGGTCATCTCAGGATCAAAGAGCTTGTTGAACTCACTGTGGTTGATGTATAAACTGTTGGAGACTTTCTCTTTGTCTTTGCGGTTCATGTGAAGTTGATCTTGGTAGATTTCGCTGGGGGAAAGTGGTAGAAGAGTGACCTTGCGCCCCTTAAATTCAAAAGTCTGCTTGTTGGTGTAGCCATCATGAAGAACTCTCCTATCATACTGCCATGGCCTCCCTAATAACATATGACTAGACCTCATAGGAACCACATCACAAAGGAGTTCATCTTCATACTTCCCAATGGCTAGCTTGACAAGAACTTGTTGAGAAACGGTGATAGCTCCTTTGTTGTCCAACCACTGCAGCTTGTAAGATCTAGGATGTGAAGTGGTTTTAAGATTAAGCTTCTTTACCATCTCTTCACTGGCGGCATTGGTGCAACTTCCCCCATCTATAATCAAGGTGCAGACCTTGTCCTGAACTACACATCTGGTGTGAAAGAGATTCTCTCTCTGACCTCTATCATCTGGATGCACCTGAACACTCAAAGCCCTGCATGCTACTAGCATCTCTCCAACTGCTGCTGCTTCTTCTTCTCCTTCTGTACTAGCATCTGATTCACTCTCTGAACTGTATTGAGGTACGATGTCTCCTCCCTCTTGCAGCAAAAACATCTTCTTATTAGGACAATCTCTGGAGTAATGTCCCATACCTTGACACTTGAAGCATCTGACATTGCTAGTAGAAGTTCCTCTTGGTTTAAACTCGGTTTTAATCTCCTCCTTGATTGTTGTTGTAGCCGGTTTTGTGTTCTGGGTAGAGATTGACTTGTTGAACTCTTTCGGTTTTGGTATGTTAGAGGTGAAGGTTGGTCTGCTAATTCTCCTCTTGATCTGTGCTTCAATCAGTTCTGCCTTATGCACCATTTCTTGCACATCCTCATAGTTCTGTAGCTCAACCTTGTCTTGAATCTCTCTGTTAAGTCCTCCCAAGAACCTAGACATCACCATGTCTTCTCCTTCTCTCAAATCGGCTCTAATCATCAAGGTTTCCAGCTCTTGGTAGTAATCTCGAACAGACTTTGTTCCTTGTATGAGGCGCCTAAGCTTGTTGAGAATCTCTCTCTGATAGTGTGCAGGAACAAACTTCCTCCTCATCTGCGTGGTTAGTTGACCCCAGGTGGTAATAGGAAGTTCGTGATGCCTCTCTCTAGTGACTCCCAACTGCTCCCACCACAAGAGTGCATAGCCATTGAACTCTGAAACAGCTATCTTCACCTTGTTGAGCTCATAGGTACCTTGAACCAAGAAGTTTGATTCCATCTTTCTTTCCCAATCTAAGTAGACTTCTGGATCATTATTACCGTGGAAAGAAGGAAACTGAAGCTTAAGGTGATTCAGCTGTTGTTTCAATGGGTCATAATCTCGGTTGTTGCCTCTGTTCCTGCCTCTCCTCACAGTATTAAAGCTATTGTCTGATCTCTCTTCTCCTTCAGAAGATCCAGGGTCTGTCTCCACATAAACTCTACGCCCACCAACGTTCTCAGCTCGGAGGTGTGGAGATATTCTAGCAGCTCTGTGTCTCTCTCTCTCTGTTCCCTCAGCATTCCTTCGCCGGTTTACACTGGTTTCTCTCCTTCCAACCGGTGTTCTTGTAGTGTTAGCTTTGGGTTGTTTAGAAGAAGCTCCCATGTGTGCTTTTCCTTTGGCAAGGCGGATTGCTTCACTAGGGCTGGGCGGTTCTGATGAGTCACTTTCTGCAGCACTGTTCTCTTTCAGAAAATCCTTGAACCGAGTCTCAAACTTGTCGTTGAGCTGCTCTATCTGTTGCATCAGCTGAGTAGCAACTGACTGATTAGCTTCTTTGATTTGTTGCGCCATGGCTTGATTCAGAGCTTCCATGGCTTCTGCTGAAAGCTCCATGGTACCTGAGACAATCAAAACAACAATCAAAGTAAAAAGTTCTCAAGATAACAAGTTTTTAAGATTGATTAAAGAAAGAGATACAACTCCTAAAACTATTAGGGAAACGAACACACAACCTATTACTATTAGGAAATCGAAACTAAACACTAACTTTTATGAAACAACAAAAGGGCAAACCTAAGACTCTTAGGACAATCGATTTAACAAAGAAAAGGAAAAAGAGGGGTTTAGGGTTTCTCAGCCTTTGGTTCAGAGTTGGCTCTGATACCACATGACACGATCTCCCTTGGAACTACTCTGAAGATAGGCTGATGAAGATCAAATGATGATTGCGAAATGGTGATGCTGATCGTGTGAAAGGGGAAGTGATAGTGTAGAGTGAGATTGGAATGGTATTAGGGGTTTAATGGAACGATTTAAGTGATAAGATGGGAGTAAAAGATAGTAGAGTTTCAAGGACACTTGGTGAATAGAAACTCGGCAACAAGAACACATTCAAGAGATCAAAGGGTGAGAGAAGAAATGCAGCAATGGCTGTTTGTTTAACACTTAGTTCTTCGCTGATTTACAAATGGGGGCGTAATACAAGTCTTATACTACCCTAAAAACCAAACAGCATGGCGTCTAAGAAAGAAAACAACAAAACGTCCAAGTAAAGAATAAAACAACAAGGCGTCCCATTCCTTAGAATCCTAATTGGTGCGCCTGAAAATACTAAGTATAAGACCAAAGTAGCTCATACATTTATTACCCATTGGTAATGACTCCTAAGTAACTTGACGTAGTGATTCATCTGCCTCATTAAAAACCATGTTGAGAAAACCCAATGGGACAAAACTCATCATGGGAAAAAGAGTACAGACTCCTCACCTAAGTTACTTAGTTATCATTACCGGGTGGAGTCTTCTGGTTGAAGATGTTGAAAACTTGAATAGCTGGTAGGTTGCATAATCCTTCTGCCATAAGTGCATGAACTTCCTTAGCCAGCTCCTTAGCTCTGGAACGAGTGATCCTCCCTACTATCTCCGGTTCCTCCTTTGGTTCTGCAACTACCGTGCTATCCCCTATCATATCACCTCTATTACTTGTATCTCATTCCCTAGAAGAGATCCAAAATGAAGATCCGATATTGGTCTACTGGCCGCAAATAGGGAAAATGGACTTCTGATGAATCATACAAAGAAAATGGAGTAAATAGGTTTGAAATAGTCATCTGGGACTCATAATAGTATAATGAGAAGCCTTTATTACTTGTATCTCATTCCCTAGAAGAGATCCCAAATAAAGATCCAAAACTGGTCTACTGGCCGAAAATAGGAAAAACGGATTTCTGATGAATCACACAAAGAAAATAGAGTAAATAGGCCTGAAATAGTCATCTGGGACTCATAATACTACATTTAGAAGCATATATTACTTGTATCTCGTTCCCTACAAGAGATCCCATATGAAGATCTCAAACTGGTCTACTGGCCGAAAATGGGGAAAACGGACTTCTGATGAATCACACAAAGAAAATGGAGTAAATAGGCTTGAAATAGTCATCTGGGACTTATAATACTACAATGAGAAGCCTCTATTACTTGTATCTCATTCCCTAGAAGAGATCCAAAATGAAGATCCGAAATTGGTCTACTGGCCGAAAATAGGGAAAACGGACTTCTGATGAGTCATGTTAGAATTTGCGGAATGATACTTAGAGAAATAAGTGAAGAAAATAACAGAGAAGAGAGAATGAGTTAAGGATGATTATATTTCCTTAAGTTAATCTTACATATGTTCACAATGTTCTATTTATAGAACCATACAAGCTAAGCTAACGGCGATAAGAGATAGGGACATAAAGGATTAAACAAATGGTGTGGTCCTCACGGTGATAGTGACCTCTCATGAACGTTCCTTAGCTTAAGTAGAACATGTGACGTTATCCTTATTTGCTTCTTCTCTTGTGACCGTTGTGATAGTTGACTAAGGGAGGCGTAGATTTACTTGCCTTGCACTCCACTCTTGTCTCATTACTTGAATGCCACGTTCAAGCATGTGTACGGACACCATTCATCCTTCAACTTTGATACTCCCCCTCAAGCTTTAACCATGGTGAATGGTTAGAGCTTGGTGCCATGAAGGATCACCTCATTAAAAACCTCAATGTAGAAAACCTCATGGGACAAAACTACATTGAGGGAAAAAGAGTGTGATCTCCACGGCTAGGTGAGCTCAAGCTGAGATGTCAACGAGCCCCATCTTGGAGTGGATGAACTCGTTGATCTTCTGACTTGTTGCCTTGGTGAAGATATCGGCTAGCTGATCTGAACTCTTTGTGTAGCATGGCAGGATGACTCCAAGCTGGACTTGCTCCCTGACCTTGTGACAATCAACCTCAATGTGCTTGGTTCTTTCATGGAAGACCGAGTTTGATGCAATGTGTATAGCCGCTTGGTTGTCACAGTGCATGGTGATTGGTGTGATTGTCTCACGTCCAAGGTCCTTCAGAAGGTTCCTTAACCACATTAGCTCGGTTGTTAACCTCCTCATGGCCCGGTACTCAGCTTCAGCACTAGAACATGCCACTACATTTTTGCTTCTTGCTCTTCCAAGTAACTAGGTTCCCACCAATGAAAGTGCAATAGCCAGTAGTTGATCTTCGATCTACACGGTCTCCTGCCCAGTCTGCATCGCAATATCCCACAATCTCTGAGCTTCCATTGCAGCCCATCCAAATGCGATGACCGATTGTTCCTTGGACATAGCTGAGAATGCGCTTGACCATGCTCCAGTGATATGACTTTGGGGCTTTCATGTGTTGGCTAACCTGATTCACAGCAAAACACAAGTCAGGTCTAGTTATGGTAAGATAAATTAGCTTACCAACCATCCTGCGGTATTGTGTGATATCTTCAAAGGGCTCATCTTCTAGCTCCCCCTTTCGGTCCACCTTGTAGCTATCTTCAAGAGGAGTTTTAGCTACCTTATCTCCAAGGTTTCCTGCTTCACTCAACATATCCATCATATACTTTCTTTGTGAGAGGAACAAGCCTTCTTTAGATCTACAAACTTCAATACCTAAGAAGTATTTTAGTTCACCTAGATCTTTAATGTCAAAAACATTCTTTAAATAATCTTTAGTAGCAAGAATGTTTACCTTGTCATTCCCAGAGATGATAATATCATCTACATAAATGAGAATGACTACTATACCTTCTTGGCTGGTGAGAGTGAATAAGGTGTGATCGGCTTCTGATCTGCTGAATCCCCTATCAAATAGAACTCTACTCAACCTGTGGTACCATGCTCTCGGCGATTGCTTGAGACCATAAATCGCCTTTCTCAGCCTTAGTACTTTGCCATGGGCAACCTCTTTGTCTACACCAGGTGGTGGTGTCATGTAGACTTCCTCCTCAAGCTCTCCTTGTAGAAATGCATTCTTCACATCCATTTGCCAAAGATCCCATTCCAGGTTCACGGCAAGTGAGATGACTACTCTAACTGTGTGAAGCTTAGCCACTGGTGCAAAGGTGTCTCCATAGTCTTCTCCATAGGTCTGAGTGAATCCTCTTGCTACTAACCGAGCCTTATACCTCTCTATTTCACCATTGCTCTTGTATTTGATAGTGAAGACCCATCTTGAGCTCACTGTCTTCTTTCCTTTGGGCAATGTAGCCTCATCCCAAGTGTGATTCTTCTCCATGGCCCCTCTTTCTTCACTGATCGCATCACGCCATACCTTGTACTCTATTGCTTCTTCATAGGTTTTCGGTATCTGACCTTGCTCCAATGCAACCAGGAAGGCCTGATGCTCCTTTGGAAACTGAGCGAATGAGCAAGCTGCTTGAGTAGGGTGGGCTACTGCATTGCCATTGTAGTATACCCTTGTGTTGACCCAGTTTGATGGATCCTGCCTTTCCCTAGTGCTTCTCCTTAGTGCCGCTGGAGTAGGAGCTGGTGCTTGTTCTGCTTGTTGTAAGCTTTGCAACCGCGGACTTCTTCTTAGGGGAGCTGGTGCTTGGTGAGTTACTGACCGTGTGGGTGCTACTGCTTGCTCCGGAGGTTGATCATGTGCATTTGCTTGGGTCTCCGAGTCTATGTGCTCTGCTGGTGAGTCATTGTTGTCGCCATTGTTATCACCGTTATCACCATTGTTGTCACCATTCTCCCCCTCAGGATCAACCGTAGGGATTCCAGAGCTTGTAGTGATACCGAGATGGTCCAGGAGTAGCCGAAGGTTAGTAGCTCTATCTGATGTAGACTTGGAGATATCTTGTAAGTCTTCCCATGACTGTTTGGCATAGAAGCTTTCTGATTCCAAGAACTTCACATCTCTAGAGATTATAACTCGGCGTGTAGTGGGATTATAGCACTTGTACCCCTTTTGTGTAGTAGAGTAGCCAATAAACATACACCTTGTGCTCTTGGCATCCAGCTTTGTTCGAAGGTCTCCTGGGATTAAGGCAAAACAAACACACCCAAACACTCGTAAGTGATTAAGAGAGGGTTTAGTTGAGTTGAGTACCTCATATGGTGATAAGTCATTGACGACTTTGGTTGGTATTCGGTTGATCAGGTAGCAGGCTGTAAGTACAGCATCTCCCCAAAACCGCTTTGGTACATTGTTTTGAAACATCATGGATCTGGCCACCTCCATTAAGTGTCTGTTCTTCCTTTCAGCAACACCATTTTGTTGGGGTGTATAAGGACAGCTGGTTTGGTGAATGATGCCTTGTGAGGTAAGATATTCTTTGAATAAGTTGCTTGTGTATTCTCCCCCATTATCTGATCTGAAAATCTTAATCTTGGCATTAAAATGGTTAGTTATGTGAGTTTGAAAGTTCCTAAATGCCTCAAAGACTCTATCTTTTGATGGGAGGAGAGTTAACCAAGTATACTTAGACTTTTCATCTATGAAAGTAACAAAGTACTTGTTTTGATCTCTAGATTCACAAGGGGATGTCCAAACATCAGAATGAACTAAATCAAAACATTTTCATAAATGGTAGAAGACTTAGGAAAAACAGTTCTACAATGCTTTCCTAAGATACAAGCCTCACAATCATCATTCTTAAACACTACTTCAGGTAATAAAAGATGCACGAGCATGAGGATGTCCTAATCTAGCATGCCAAATCGCATTATTATCACAAGCTACAACATTATTAGAGGAAGCAAAGGTAGGATCTAAAAGCTTAGTGTCTTCAAGAACATAGAGATCATCTTTGGTAGTCCCTTTCCCAAGCGTTTTGCTGGTCTTAATATCCTGAAAACACACTTCATTAGGTCCAAAGATAGCAATACAGTTTAAATCAGTTGTAGCCTTCTTTACTGATAATAAGTTAGATGTAAAAGTAGGCATGTAGAAAGCTTTAGAAGATCTCTCAAATAGCTTAAGTTCTCCTATTCCCTTAATTGGAACCTTTTCCCCATTAGCAATCTCAACATTTCCTATTGTTGGTTTTATGTTGCTAATTAAGCTTAAATCACTAATCATGTGATGAGAAGCCCCTGAATCAACTATTAATGGCTTATTCTTAAGTGTATGTGAAGAACTATAAGAATTACCCATATTTTGAATCACATGAAAAGAGGTACCAAGAGTGTTACCAGACTCCTTAAACGCTTTGATCAGGGCATCCAAGTCTGATTTTGTCACGAATTGAGATGAGTTTGCTGCTCCTTCTCCAGGGTATTCTTAGAGCTTTCGCCTTTGTGAGCTACCTCTTCTGAAGCAATCCTAGCCTTTCCCTCCTTCCATTTCGGTTTTAGGTGAGGATGGAGACTCCAG
The DNA here is from genome assembly GCA_911865555.2 of Thlaspi arvense. Taxonomy (NCBI): domain Eukaryota; kingdom Viridiplantae; phylum Streptophyta; class Magnoliopsida; order Brassicales; family Brassicaceae; genus Thlaspi; species Thlaspi arvense. Next base: position 24,542,046 of record OU466860.2, read on the forward strand.
CAACCTTCTTTGGTATGCCCCTTTCTCTTGCAATGATCACAAAATGAGTTTCTCTTCTCATCAAACTTGTAGGCTCCTTTGTTGGCTGAGATCAGTTCTCCTTTTCCTCCAAATAGGCCGAGTGATCCTTGCTCCTTTTGGATTTGGGAACAGACTTCTTCAAGCGTTGGTAGCCTTTCTGCTCTGAGAAGGTGTTTGATGAGATCATTGTAGGTTGAGTTGAGAGTCAAAAGCAGCCCAAAGACCTTGTCTTGCTCCCTTCTTTCATTTAAAATTTGTGGGTCCACAGTACTTGGCCTTAGCATTTCCAGCTCCGCCCATAGTGCTCTGAACTTTCCAAAGTGTTTGGTAAACTCCACATCTTCTTGCCTTAGCTCATTGATAGCTTTCTTGACTTCAAAGACACGGCTGAGATTAGAGATGTTGCCGAATACTTGCTTCAGGGTCTCCCATAGCTCTTTGGCGGTTTCACAGTATGAGTAAGCCTCCAAGATTTCAGTGCTAAGGGAGCTTTGTAGGAGAGCAAGGACGGTCTGATCTTCCTTGTACCAATGGGTTTCTTCTGCTGGGACAATGGCGGCTCCGGCGGCTGGTGGTGCTGCTATGGGAGCATCGCTTGATACATGTCTCCAAAGACCTCTTCCACACAAGGCGGTTCTTGTGGTCCTTGACCACAGTAGATAGTTCACTCCTTTGAGTGTAACTGGTAAAGCCAATGGCTTATTGTTCTCCATGGCCATGAAATTTATTCTATGGACCTATGGGTAAAGCTATGGACCGTTGGGTAAACGTTTTTAGAAATGAGGTATAGGTGATTTAGAGGATAAGCGAAAGAGGATATAGGTGATTAGAGGGGTTTAGAGTGATTTTGGAGTTTAGAAGATCGTTTAAGAGATTTCAAAAGAGATAAAGAGAGTAAGGACCGCTGGGTAAAGATTTTGAGAATTTTCTGTAAACTGAGAGAGAGACAGCGAATAGAGAAGAAGCAAAATGAGAGAGGATGAGAATCAGAGTTTGTGATCCAAAGATCTACACAACTCGCTCTGATACCATGTTAGAATTTGCGGAATGATACTTAGAGAAATAAGTGAAGAACATAACAGAGAAGAGAGAATGAGTTAAGGATGATTATATTTCCTTAAGTTAATCTTACATATGTTCACAATGTTCTATTTATAGAACCATACAAGCTAAGCTAACGGCCATAAGAGATAGGGACATAAAGGATTAAACAAATGGTGTGGTCCTCACGGTGATAGTGACCTCTCATGAACGTTCCTTAGCTTAAGTAGAACATGTGACCTTATCCTTATTTGCTTCTTCTCTTGTGACCGTTGTGATAGTTGACTAAGGGAGGCGTAGATTCACTTGCCTTGCACTCCACTCTTGTCTCATTACTTGAATGCCACGTTCAAGCATGTGTACGGACACCATTCATCCTTCAACTTTGATATACAAAGAATATGGAGTAAATAGGCTTGAAATAGTCATCTGGGACTCATAATAGCATCATGATAAGTCTCTATTACTTGTATTTCATTCCCTGGAAGAGATCCCAAATGAAGATCCGAAACTGGTCTACTGGCCAAAAATAGGGGAAACGAATTTCTCATGAATCACACAAAGAATATATAGTAAATTAGCTTTAAATAGTCATCTGGGACTCATAATACTACAATGATAAGCCTCTATTAATTGTATCTCATTCCCTAGAAGAGATCCAAAATGAAGATCCGAAATTGGTCTATTAGCCGAAAATGGGGAAAACGGACTTCTGATGAATCATCCAAAGAAAATGGGGTAAATAGGCTTGAAATAGTCATCTTTGACTCATAATAGCATAATTAGAAGCCTATATTACTTGTATCTTATTCCTTAGAAGAGATCCCAAATGAAGATCTGAAACTGGTCTACTGGCCGAAAATAGGGAAAACGGACTTCTGATGGATCATACAAAGAAAATGGAGTAAATTGTCTTGAAGTAGTCATCTGGCACTCATAATAGCATAATGAGAAGCCTTTATTACTTGTATCTCATTCCCTAGAAGAGATTCCAAATGAAGATCCGAAACTGGTCTACTGGCCGAAAATTGGGGAAATGGATTTCTCATGAATCGAACAAAGAAAATGGGGTAAATAGGATTTAAATAGTCAGCTGAAACTCATAATAGTACAATGAGAAGCCTCTATTACTTGTATCTCATTCTGAAGAAGAGATCCCAAATGAAGATCCGAAACTGGTCTACTGGCTGAAAATGGGGAAAACGGACTTCTGAAGAATCATACAAAGAATATGGAGTAAGTAGGCTTGAAATAGTCATCTGGGACTCATAATACTACAATTAGAAGCCTCTACTACTTGTATCTCATTCCCTAGAAGAGATCTCAAATGAAGATCCGAAAATGGTCTACTTGCCGAAAATGGGGAAAACGGACTTCTCATGAATCACACAAAGAAAATGGAGTAAATAGGCTTGAAATAGTCATCTGGGACTCATATTACTAGAATGAGAAGCCTATACTACTTGTATCTGATTCCCTAGAAGAGATTCCAAATGAAGATCTGAAACTGGTCTACTGGCCGAAAATGGGGAAAACGGACTTCTGATAAATCACACAAAGAAATTGGAGTAAATAGGCTTGAAATAGTCATCTGGGACTCATAATAGTATAATGAGAAGCCTGTATTACTTGTATCTCATTCCCTAGAAGAGATCTCAAATGAAGATCCGAAACTGGTCAACTAGCCGAAAATGGGGAAAACGGATTTTTCATGAATCATACAAAGAAAATGGAGTAAATAGGCTTGAAATAGTCATCTGGGACTCATAATACTACAATGAGAAGCCTCTATGACTTGTATCTCATTCCCTAGAAGAGATCCAAAATGAAGATCCGAAATTGGTCTATTGGACGAAAATAGGGAAAATGGACTTCTGATGAATCATACAAATAAAATGGAGTAAATAGGCTTGAAATAGTCATTTTTGACTCATAATACTACAATGCGAAGCCTCTATTACTTGTATCTCATTCCCTTGAAGAGATCCCAAATGAAGATCTGAAACTGGTCTACTAGCATCAAATGGGGAAAACAGACTTCTGATGAATCACCTAAAGAAAATAGAGTAAATAGGCTTGAAATAGTCATCTGGGACTCATTAATACAATGAGAAGCCTATATTGCTTGTATCTTATTCCCTAGAAGAGATCCCAAATGAAGATCCGAAACTGGTCTAGTGGCCGAAAATAGGGAAAACGGATTTCTCATGAATCACACAAAGAAAATGAAGTAAATAGGCTTGAAATAGTCATCTGGGACTCATAATACTACATTTATAAGCCTCTATTACTTATATCTCATTCCCTAGAAGAGATCCCAAATGAAGATCCGAAACTGGGTATACTAGCCGAAAATGGGGAAAACGGACTTCCGATGAATCACACAAAGAAAATAGAGTAAATAGGCTTGAACTAGTCATCTGGGACTCATATTACTACAATGAGAAGCCTATATTACTTTTATCTGATTCCCTAGAAGAGATCCCAAATGAAGATCTGAAACTGGTCTACTGGCCGAAAATGGGCAAAACGGACTTTTGATGAATCACACAAAGAAAATGGAGTAAATAGGCTTGAAATAGTCATCTGGGACTCATAATAGTATAATGAGAAGCCTGTATTACTTGTATCTCATTCCCTAGAAGAGATCTCAAATGAAGATCCGAAACTGGTCAACTAGCTGAAAATGGGGAAAACGGATTTCTCATGAATCATACAAAGAAAATGGAGTAAATAGGCTTGAAATAGTCATCTAGGACTCATAATACTACAATGAGAAGCCTCTATTACTTGTTACTCATTCCCTAGAAGAGATCCCAAATGAAGATCCGAAACTGGTCTACTGGCCGAAAATAGGGAAAAAACGGATTTCTGATGAATCACACAAAGAAAATGAAGTAAATAGGCTGAAATAGTCATCTGGGACTCATAATACTACATTTAGAAGCCTCTATTACTTGTATCTTATTCCTTAGAAGAGATCTCAAATGAAGATCTGAAACTGGTCTACTGGCCGAAAATGGGGAAAACGGACTTCTGATGAATCACACAAAGAAAATGGAGTAAATAGGCCTAAAATAGTCATCTGGGACTCATAATACTACAATGAGAAGCCTCTATTACTTGTATCTCATTCCCTAGAAGAGATCCAAAATGAAGATCCGATATTGGTCTACTGGCCGCAAATAGGGAAAATGGACTTCTGATGAATCATACAAAGAAAATGGAGTAAATAGGTTTGAAATAGTCATCTGGGACTCATAATAGTATAATGAGAAGCCTTTATTACTTGTATCTCATTCCCTAGAAGAGATCCCATATGAAGATCTCAAACTGGTCTACTGGCCGAAAATGGGGAAAACGGACTTCTGATGAATCACACAAAGAAAATGGAGTAAATAGGCTTGAAATAGTCATCTGGGACTTATAATACTACAATGAGAAGCCTCTATTACTTGTATCTCATTCCCTAGAAGAGATCCAAAATGAAGATCCGAAATTGGTCTACTGGCCGAAAATAGGGAAAACGGACTTCTGATGAGTCATACAAAGAAAATGGAGTAAATAGGCTTGAAATAGTTATCTGGGACTCATAATAGCATCATGATAAGTCTCTATTACTTGTATCTCATTCCCTGGAATGTCAAAATGATCAAGTTAGAGAAGTGTCCGTACAAGTCACAACCGTGAGGCTCCAGGAAGAAGATCACACAAAGGAAGCAAGAGTGATGATCAAGGAAGCAACGGTCATATAATTGACCTTAGTTAAGCCTAGCAACGGTCACAAGCTCAAGGAATCAAAGAAGATAAGGTCACATGTTCTTGTTAAGCTTGTGGACGTTGGAGACTCTTATGAAGTGTCGCTTTCACTTTGAGGACCACATCCTCTTTGTTTATTGTTTGTGTCACTATCTCCCTTAGCCTTTAGAACCGATTTGTATGGTCTATAAATAGACATTCGATATCATTTGTAATGGTTAACTTAAGGAAATATAATCATCCTTAACTCATTCTCTCTTCTCCGTTATGTTCTTCACTCATTTCTCTAAGTATCATTCCGCAAATTCTAACATGGTATCAGAGCGAGTTGTGTAGATCTTTGGATCACAAACTCTGATTCTCATCCTCTCTCATTTTGCTTCTTCACTATTCGCTGTCTCTCTTTCAGTTTACAGAAAATTCTCAAAATCTTTACCCAGCGGTCCTTACTCTCTTTATCTCTTTTGAAATCTCTTAAATGATCTTCTAAACTCCAAAATCACTCTAAACCCCTCTAATCACCTATATCCTCATTCGCTTATCCTCTAAATCACCCATACCTCATTTCTAAAACCATTTACCCAACGGTCCATATCTTTACCCATAGGTCCATAGAATAAATTTCATGGCCATGGAGAACAATAAGCCATTGGCTTTACCAGTTACACTCAAAGGAGTGAACTATCTACTGTGGTCAAGGACCACAAGAACCGCCTTGTGTGGAAGAGGTCTTTGGAGACATGTATCAAGCGATGCCCCCATAGCAGCACCACCAGCCGCCGGAGCCGCCATTGTCCCAACAGAAGAGACCCATTGGTACAAGGAAGATCAGACCGTCCTTGCTCTCCTACAAAGCTCCCTTAGCACTGAAACCTTGGAGGCTTACTCATACTGTGAAACCGCCAAAGAGCTATGGGAGACCCTGAAGCAAGTATTCGGCAACATCTCTAATCTCAGCCGTGTCTTTGAAGTCAAGAAAGCCATCAATGAGCTAAGGCAAGAAGATGCGGAGTTTACCAAACACTTTGGAAAGTTCAGAGCGCTATGGGCTGAGCTGGAAATGCTAAGGCCAAGTACTGTGGACCCACAAATTTTGAATGAAAGAAGGGAGCAAGACAAGGTCTTTGGGCTGTTTTTGACTCTCAACTCAACCTACAATGATCTCATCAAACATCTTCTCAGAGCAGAAAGGCTACCAACGCTTGAAGAAGTCTGTTCCCAAATCCAAAAGGAGCAAGGATCACTCGGCCTATTTGGAGGAAATAGAGAACTGATCTCAGCCAACAAAGGAGCCTACAAGTTTGATGAGAAGAGAAACTCATTCTGTGATCATTGCAAGAGAAAGGGGCATACCAAAGAAGGTTGCTGGAGTCTTCATCCTCACCTAAAACCGAAGTGGAAGGAGGGAAAGGCTAGGATTGCTTCAGAAGAGGTGGCTCACAAAGGCGAAAGCTCTAAGAATACCCCTGGAGAAGGAGCAGCAAACTCATCTCAATTCGTGACAAAATCAGACCTGGATGCCCTGATCAAAGCGTTTAAGGAGTCTGGTAACACTCTTGGTACCTCTCTTTTCATGTGATTCAAAATATGGGTAATTCTTATAGTTCTTCACATACACTTAAGAATAAGCCATTAATAGTTGATTCAGGGGCTTCTCATCACATGATTAGTGATTTAAGCTTAATTAGCAACATAAAACCAACAATAGGAAATGTTGAGATTGCTAATGGGGAAAAGGTTCCAATTAAGGGAATAGGAGAACTTAAGCTATTTGAGAGATCTTCTAAAGCTTTCTACATGCCTACGTTTACATCTAACTTATTATCAGTAAAGAAGGCTACAACTGATTTAAACTGTATTGCTATCTTTGGACCTAATGAAGTGTGTTTTCAGGATATTAAGACCAGCAAAACGCTTGGGAAAGGGACTACCAAAGATGATCTCTATGTTCTTGAAGACACTAAGCTTTTAGATCCTACCTTTGCTTCTTCTAATAATGTTGTAGCTTGTGATAATAATGCGATTTGGCATGCTAGATTAGGACATCCTCATGCTCGTGCATTGAGTCTTTTACTACCTGAAGTAGTGTTTAAGAATGATGATTGTGAGGCTTGTATCTTAGGAAAGCATTGTAGAACTGTTTTTCCTAAGTCTTCTACCATTTATGAAAAATGTTTTGACTTAGTTCACTCTGATGTTTGGACATCCCCTTGTGAATCTAGAGATCAAAACAAGTACTTTGTTACTTTCATAGATGAAAAGTCTAAGTATACTTGGTTAACTCTCCTCCCATCAAAAGATAGAGTCTTTGAGGCATTTAGGAACTTTCAAACTCACATAACTAACCATTTTAATGCCAAGATTAAGATTTTCAGATCAGATAATGGGGGAGAATACACAAGCAACTTATTCAAAGAATATCTTACCTCACAAGGCATCATTCACCAAACCAGCTGTCCTTATACGCCCCAACAAAATGGTGTTGCTGAAAGGAAGAACAGACACTTAATGGAGGTGGCCAGATCCATGATGTTTCAAAACAATGTACCAAAGCGGTTTTGGGGAGATGCTGTACTTACAGCCTGCTACCTGATCAACCGAATACCAACCAAAGTCCTCAATGACTCATCACCATATGAGGTACTCAACTCAACTAAACCCTCTCTTAATCACTTACGAGTGTTTGGGTGTGTTTGTTTTGCCTTAATCCCAGGAGACCTTCGAACAAAGCTGGATGCCAAGAGCACAAGGTGTATGTTTATTGGCTACTCTACTACACAAAAGGGGTACAAGTGCTATAATCCCACTACACGCCGAGTTATAATCTCTAGAGATGTGAAGTTCTTGGAATCAGAAAGCTTCTATGCCAAACAGTCATGGGAAGACTTACAAGATATCTCCAAGTCTACATCAGATAGAGCTACTAACCTTCGGCTACTCCTGGACCATCTCGGTATCACTACAAGCTCTGGAACCCCTACGGTTGATCCTGAGGGGGAGAATGGTGACAACAATGGTGATAACGGTGATAACAATGGTGACAACAATGACTCACCAGCGGAGCACATAGACTCGGAGACCCAAGCAAATACACATGATCAACCTCCGGAGCAAGCAGTAGCACCCACACGGTCAGTAACTCACCAAGCACCAGCTCCTCTAAGAAGAAGTCCGCGGTTGCAAAGCTTACAACAAGCAGAACAAGCACCAGCTCCTACTCCAGCGGCACTAAGGAGAAGCACTAGGGAAAGGCAGGATCCATCAAATTGGGTCAACACAAGGGTATACTACAATGGCAATGCAGTAGCCCACCCTACTCAAGCAGCTTGCTCTTTCGCTCAGTTTCCAAAGGAGCATCAGGCTTTCTTAGTTGCTTTGGAGCAAGGTCAGATACCGAAAACCTATGAAGAAGCAATAGAGTACAAGGTATGGCGTGATGCAATCAGTGAAGAAAGAGGGGCCATGGAGAAGAATCACACTTGGGATGAGGCTACATTGCCTAAAGGAAAGAAGACAGTGAGCTCAAGATGGGTCTTCACTATCAAATACAAGAGCAATGGCGAAATAGAGAGGTATAAGGCTCGGCTAGTAGCAAGAGGATTCACTCAAACCTATGGAGAAGACTATGGCGACACCTTTGCACCAGTGGCTAAGCTCCACACAGTTAGAGTTGTCATCTCACTTGCTGTGAATCTGGAATGGGATCTTTGGCAAATGGATGTGAAGAATGCATTTCTACAAGGAGAGCTTGAGGAGGAAGTCTACATGACACCACCACCTGGTGTAGACAAAGAGGTTGCCCATGGCAAAGTACTAAGGCTAAGAAAGGCGATTTATGGTCTCAAGCAATCGCCAAGAGCATGGTACCATCGGTTGAGTAGAGTTCTATTTGATAGAGGATTCAGCAGATCAGAGCGGATCACACCCTATTCACTCTCACCAGCCAAGAAGGTATAGTTGTCATTCTCATTTATGTAGATGATATTATCATCTCTGGGAATGACAAGGTAAACATTCTTGCTACTAAAGACTATTTAAAGAATGTTTTTGACATTAAAGATCTAGGTGAACTAAAATACTTCTTAGGTATTGAAGTTTGTAGATCTAAAGAAGGCTTGTTTCTCTCACAAAGAAAGTATATGATGGATATGTTGAGTGAAGCAGGAAACCTTGGAGATAAAGTAGCTAAGACTCCTCTTGAAGATAGCTACAAGGTGGACCGAAAAGGGGAGCTAGAAGATGAACCCTTTGAAGACATCACACAATACCGCAGGATGGTTGGTAAGCTAATTTATCTTACCATAACTAGACCTGACTTGTGTTTTGCTGTGAACCAGGTTAGCCAACACATGAAAGCCCCAACGTCATATCACTGGAGCATGGTCAAGCGCATTCTCAGCTATGTCCAAGGAACAATCGGTCATGGCATTTGGATGGGGTGCAATGGAAGCTCAGAGATTGTGGGATATTGCGATGCAGACTGGGCAGGAGACCGTGTAGATCGAAGATCAACTACTGGCTATTGCACTTTCATTGGTGGGAACCTAGTTACTTGGAAGAGCAAGAAGCAAAATGTAGTGGCATGCTCTAGTGCTGAAGCTGAGTACCGGGCCATGAGGAGGTTAACAACCGAGCTAATGTGGTTAAGGAACCTTCTTAAGGACCTTGGGCGTGAGACAATCACACCAATCACCATGCACTGTGACAACCAAGCGGCTATACACATTGCATCAAACTCGGTCTTCCATGAACGAACCAAGCATATTGAGGTTGATTGTCACAAGGTCAGGGAGCAAGTCCAGCTTGGAGTCATCCTGCCGTGCTACACAAAGAGTTCAGATCAGCTAGCCGATATCTTCACCAAGGCAACAAGTCAGAAGATCAACGAGTTCATCTACCCTAAGATGGGGCTCGTTGACATCTCAGCTTGAGCTCACCTAGCCGTGGGGATCACACTCTTTTTCCCTCAATGTAGTTTTGTCCCATGAGGTTTTCTACATTGAGGTTTTTAATGAGGTGATCATTCATGGCTCCAAGCTTTGCCACTCACCATGGCTAAAGCTTGAGGGGGAGTGTCAAAATGATCAAGTTAGAGAAGTGTCCGTACAAGTCACAACCGTGAGGCTCCAGGAAGAAGATCACACAAAGGAAGCAAGAGTGATGATCAAGGAAGCAACGGTCATATAATTGACCTTAGTTAAGCCTAGCAACGGTCACAAGCTCAAGGAATCAAAGAAGATAAGGTCACATGTTCTTGTTAAGCTTGTGGACGTTGGAGACTCTTATGAAGTGTCGCTTTCACTTTGAGGACCACATCCTCTTTGTTTATTGTTTGTGTCACTATCTCCCTTAGCCTTTAGAACCGATTTGTATGGTCTATAAATAGACATTCGATATCATTTGTAATGGTTAACTTAAGGAAATATAATCATCCTTAACTCATTCTCTCTTCTCCGTTATGTTCTTCACTCATTTCTCTAAGTATCATTCCGCAAATTCTAACATGGAAGAGATCCCAAATGAAGATCCGAAACTGGTCTACTGGCCAAAAATAGGGGAAACGGATTTCTCATGAATCACACAAAGAATATATAGTAAATTGGCTTTAAATAGTCATCTGGGACTCATAATACTACAATGATAAGCCTCTATTAATTGTATCTCATTCCCTAGAAGAGATCCAAAATGAAGATCCGAAATTGGTCTATTAGCCGAAAATGGGGAAAACGGACTTCTGATGAATCATCCAAAGAAAATGGGGTAAATAGGCTTGAAATAGTCATCTTTGACTCATAATAGCATAATTAGAAGCCTATATTACTTGTATCTTATTCCTTAGAAGAGATCCCAAATGAAGATCTGAAACTGGTCTACTGGCCGAAAATAGGGAAAACGGACTTCTGATGGATCATACAAAGAAAATGGAGTAAATAGTCTTGAAGTAGTCATCTGGCACTCATAATAGCATAATGAGAAACCTTTATTACTTGTATCTCATTCCCTAGAAGAGATTCCAAATGAAGATCCGAAACTGGTCTACTGGCCGAAAATTGGGGAAACGGATTTCTCATGAATCGAACAAAGAAAATGGGGTAAATAGGATTGAAATAGTCAGCTGAGACTCATAATAGTACAATGAGAAGCCTCTATTACTTGTATCTCATTCTGAAGAAGAGATCCCAAATGAAGATCCGAAAATGGAGAAAACGGACTTCTGAAGAATCATACAAAGAATATGGAGTAAATAGGCTTGAAATAGTCATCTGGGACTCATAATACTACATTTAGAAGCCTCTACTACTTGTATCTCATTCCCTAGAAGAGATCTCAAATGAAGATCCGAAAATGGTCTACTTGCCGAAAATGGGGAAAACGGACTTCTCATGAATCACACAAAGAAAATAGAGTAAATAGGCTTGAAATAGTCATCTGGGACTCATATTACTAGAATGAGAAGCCTATATTACTTGTATCTGATTCCCTAGAAGAGATTCCAAATGAAGATCTGAAACTGGTCTACTGGCCGAAAATGGGGTAAACGGACTTCTGATGAATCACACAAAGAAAATGGAGTAAATAGGCTTGAAATGGTCATCTGGGACTCATAATAGTATAATAAAAAACCTCTATTACTTATATCTCATTCCCTAGAAGAGATCCCAAATGAAGATCCGAAACTGGTGAACTAGCAGAAAATGGGGAAAACGGATTTCTCATGAATCATACAAAGAAAATGGAGTAAATAGGCTTGAAATAGTCATCTGGGACTCATCATACTACATTTAGAAGCCTCTATTACTTGTATCTTATTCCCTAGAAGAGATCCCAAATGAAGATCTGAAACTGGTCTACTGGCCAAAAATGGGGAAAACGGATTTCTGATTAATCACACAAAGAAAATGGAGTAAATAGGTTTGAAATAGTCATCTGGGACTCATAATACTATATTTAGAAGCCTCTATTACTTGTATCTTATTCCTACAAGAGATCCCAAATGAAGATCTGAAACTGGTCTACTGGCCGAAAATGGGGAAAACGGACTTCTGATGAATCACACAAAGAAAATGGAGTAAATAGGCTTGAAATAGTCATATGTGACTCATAATACTACAATGAGAAACCTCTATTACTTGTATTTCATTCCCTAGAAGAGATCCCAAATGAAGATCCAAAACTGGTCTACTGGCCGAAAATAGGAAAAACGGACTTCTGATTAATCACACAAAGAAAATGGAGTAAATAGGCTTGAAATAGTCATCTGGGACTCATAATAGCATAATGAGAAGCCTCTATTACTTTTATCTCATTCCCTAGAAGAGATCCCAAATGAAGATCCGAAACTGGTCTATTGGCCGAAAATAGGGGAAACGGATTTCTTATTAATCACACAAAGAATATAGAGTAAATAGGCTTAAAATAGTCATCTGGGACTCATAATACTACAATGATAAGCCTCTATTACTTTTATCTTATTCCCTAGAAGAGATCCCAAATGAAGATCCAAAACTAGTATATTGGCCAAAAATAGGAAAAACGGACTTCTGATGAATCACACAAAGAAAATGGAGTAAATAGGCCTGAAATACTCATCTGGGACTCATAATACTATATTTAGAAGCATCTATTACTTGTTTCTCATTCCCTACTAGAGATCCCAAATGAAGATCTGAAACTGGTCTACTGGTCGAAAATGGGGAAAACGGACTTCTGATGAATCACACATAGAAAATGGAGTAAATAGGCTTGAAATAGTCATCTGGGACTCATAATACTACAATGAGAAGCCTCTATTATTTGTATCTCATTCCCTAGAAGAGATCCAAAATGAAGATCCGAAATTGGTCTACTGGCCGAAAATAGGGAAAATGGACTTCTGATGAGTCATACAAAGAAAATGGAGTAAATAGGCTTGAAATAGTCATCTGGGACTCATAATAGCATAATGATAAGCATTTATTACTTGTATCTCATTCCCTAGAAGAGATCCCAAATAAAGATCCGAAACTGGTCTACTGGCCGAAAATAGGGGAAACGGATTTCTCATGAATCACACAAAGAATATAGAGTAAATAGGCTTAAAATAGTTATCTGGGTGATACAAACTTAGGAGCTGAAGCTGACATCCCTACCATGAGACAAGCTCTAAGAACAAGATCAGGAACTAAAGACTTAGCTGATGGCTTCAACCAAGCAGTAGAGACGCTGATCACTTCCCAACACTTAGAGGATATCACTACTCAACTAAGTCAACTAAGCATCGCCAAGGAAGCAGCAATGGCAAGGGCTTATCTAGACGAGGAGGGCATTGAGCAAGAAGACCTTCCCAACGAGCAAGCAGGCGGTTTAGACATCACCCACGACCCTCTCATCAAAAGCATAGGTTATACACGTGACTGGCCATTGATTCATGCCAACAAAGGAGTTTCCTTATTCACCATCACGTCAGCTAAGTAAACCGCCTCATTTGGAGCTAAACCAAGGTATGATCCGAATCCTTAATTTCAATATGGTTTAGTTCTACTAATCAATCTTTTCTGTTTTGTTTTCTTGGTTTAGTTTTTACCTCATTTAAACTTTAGTATAAGGCATGTTGGCCACCTTTTATTTACATTTTTGTTTTAAGGCATTGTTAGCCAAGTAGTTTAACCTAAGGGTTTTGTAATCTGTTTCAAGTCCCCTAGAAGGGCAAAGCTGTTTGGACTGTTTATAAAGTCCCCTCACAGCCGTGTATTCTTTCACCATATCAATAAAGATCGAACTTCTTGGCTAAGTACCAAACTCTTGTTCTCTAAAGCTTTGTGTGATTCATTGCTTGAGAGTTCTTTGTCTTATCAAGGCTTAGGTCCATAAAGCCTTGTGGCGACTTTCGTTCCATCCTTCTATTCATCTCATCCTTTAGTTCTTACAAATAGAGTGGCACAACTCTTTGTTTGAGCTCCATCTCGATCCCCTTCCTTCCATAGTCCATCCACTGATTGCAAGCCGAAAGAGTTGAACAACCAGCGGCCCAATCCCATCATCCCTACACGGTTATCTGTTGGTAGGCGTGTGTCATCTGGTATCAGAGCCGAAAAGCTCCATAAACAGGTGTACTCTATCCCTTTTTGCATCGTTTGCTCCCTAGCCTTGTTTGGTTCATTAGTTGTTCATTCATCATTTTTCAAAAAAAAATATAAGAAGTTCATTATTTTCATTGTTTAATCCTATTTTAAAAACCATAAAACCCTAAAAAAAGTTTTCTTTCTTGCATTTTTGCCTTATTTCATATCTTACAAAAAAAAAAAAAAATCATAAAAACTTTTTCATCAATTAAAGTGCATATTCGGTTTAAGCACTCTTTCCATAAACGGTCCTTTTGCATTTAGTTCTTACTTGTTTAGGATTATTGCATATTGACTTGCTGTGTGAGGTTATTGCTATTGATTAGGTCGGATTCTAGTAGTAAGGCATTAGGACTATAGCTCATAAGCTGTGTTTTAGTTGACTTTTATTAGAACCCCTTTAAGCACTTGTTCTTTGAAATTTTGTAGGTACTAAGATGGGAGAAGCCGATCAAGCTGATGTTATGAGGCAGATGCTCGAGTCTATTCAAGGCATCAGTGCTAGGATGAATCAGTTGGAGCAGCGCCTGCCACCACCACCTCCCGCCGGAGCTCCCAATGGCCCTAGAAACCGAGAGGGGACTCCCTTAACACAAGGGGGAAGTGAAACTGACGATGACATGCCGAGTTTGGAGGAAGACAATCCCAACCCGAGGCAAAGGAGGTACCATGATCGTCCTAGAAGAGGGAGAGGCCGAGAAGATGATCAACCGTGGCTTGGAGGAAAGGATATCAAGCTTACAGCCCCCATATTCGCTGGAAGAGTCAACCCCGAGGCATATGTGGATTGGGAGAGAAGAATGGAGTATATCTTCGACTACTACCAGTACCATGATGCCAAGAAGGTCTCCTTAGCAGCTGCACAACTCACCGAGAATGCTCTTGCCTGGTGGGACAGAGAAGTTTCGGAGAGAAGGAGACATAGACACGACCAGATCACCACTTGGGCAGAGATGCGATACCACTTGAGGAAGAGATATGTTCCTTCCTACTACCACCGAGACCTACAGAAGAAGTTCAGAAAGCTCACACAGGGTACTAGATCCGTTGAGGAGTACTTTGAGGAGTTTGAACTACTCAAAAACCGCTTGGAGACCAACGAGACAGAAGAAACCCTCATGGCGCAGTTCATTGATGGGTTACATGACCGGATAGCAAGAAAGGTGGAGAGGACTACTTACCGAGATCTTGATGAGCTCCTACACTTGGCTGTACAAGCCGAGCAGCACGTCAAGAGGAAGTCAGCCTCTACTGCTAGAGCTAAGCCCACTGTCAAAATAACCAAGTTAGAGAAGTGTCTGTACAAGTCACAACCATGAGGCTTAAGGAAGAGGATCACACAAAGGAAGCAAGAGTGATGATCAAGGAAGGAAGCAACGGTCATATTATTGACCTTAGTCATCTGGAGCAACGGTCACAAGCTTAAGGAATCAAAGGAGATAAGGTCACATGTTTTGGTTAAGCTTGTGAGCGTTATGAAGGGTCGCTTTCACTATGAGGACCACATCCTCTTTGTTTATTGTTTGTGTCGTTATCACCCTTAGCCGTTAGGAATGATTTGTATGGTCTATAAATACACATTTGATGTTGTTTGTAATGGTTAACTTAAGGAATAATAATCATCCTTAACTCTTTCTCTTGTTCTTCATGTTTTCACTCATTTCTCTTCTTTACTCTAAACTTCCGCAAACAATTCCAACATGGTATCAGAGCGGTTTGTAGATCTTTGGACTACAACCTTTTGATTCTCATTACTCTCCTCTTGATTTCATCTCTCGGTTTTTCACTCCTTCAAAACTCCAGAAAATCCTTAATCTTTACCCAACGGTCCATAGCTCTCAATCACTCTTCTTTGCTTTAAATCACCCCTAAACACTCTCTAAACCGCCCCAACCACTCTCATTCCACCATACTCTCATTCGCTCACCTTCTAATCACCTCTAATTTACCATTCAAAACCGTTTACCCAACGGTTCCTTGCTTTGCCCAACGGTCCATAGTATCTTAAACATGGCCTTGGAGAACAACAAGCCATTGGCTTTACCAGTGACCCTCAAAGGGGTGAACTACTTGCTGTGGTCAAGAACCACAAGAACCGCCTTGTGTGGAAGAGGTCTTTGGAGTCATGTGTCAAGCGATGCTCCTAGAGCAGCACCACCAGCCGCCGGAGCCGTCATTGTCCCAGCCGAAGAGACCCAATGGTACAAGGAAGATCAGACCGTTCTTGCTCTTCTACAAAGCTCCCTTAGCAATGAAATCTTGGAGGCTTACTCATACTGTGAAACCGCCAAAGAGCTATGGGGGACTCTGAAGCAAGTATTCGGCAACATCTCCAATCTCAGCCGTGTATTTGAAGTCAAGAAGGCTATCAATGAGCTAAGGCAAGAAGATATGGAGTTTACTAAGCATTTTGGAAGATTCAGAGCACTATGGGCAGAACTGGAGATGCTAAGGCCAAGCACAGTTGACCCTCAAGTCCTGAACAACAGAAGAGAGCAAGACAAAGTCTTTGGCCTGCTCATGACCCTCAGCTCAACTTACAATGACCTCATCAAGCACCTCCTTAGAGCAGAACGGTTGCCAACCCTTGAAGAAGTGTGTTCTCAAATCCAAAAGGAGCAAGGATCACTCGGCTTATTTGGAGGAAAGGGGGAACTCGTCTCAGCCAACAAGGGCGCTTACCAGTTTGAAGAAAGGAGGAGCTCATTTGATGTTGTTTGTAATGGTTAACTTAAGGAATAATAATCATCCTTAACTCTTTCTCTTGTTCTTCATGTTTTCACTCATTTCTCTTCTTTACTCTAAACTTCCGCAAACAATTCCAACAGGGGCAGCTAGTTTGATGAATGATTCCATGTGAAGTGAGATGTTCTCTGAAAATATTGCTTGTGTATTCGCCTCCATTATCTGATCTAAAGATCTTAATCTTGGCATTAAAATGGTTAGTGATATGATTTTGAAAATTTTTAAATGCCTCAAAGACTCTATCCTTGGATGGAAGGAGAGTTACCCAAGTATACTTAGATTTTTCATCTATAAAGGTGACAAAATATTTGTTTTGATCTCTAGATTCACATGGTGATGACCAAACATCTGAATGCACTAAATCAAAACATTTTTCATAGATAGTAGATGACTTGGGGAACACAGTCCTACAATGTTTTCCTAAGATACAAGCCTCACATTCATCATTTTTAAAACTAACTTTAGGTAATAAAAGACTCAATGCACGAGCATGAGGATGACCTAACCTAGCATGCCAAATTGCATTATTAGCAGAAGCTACAACATTATTAGAAGATAAAAACTTAGTGTCTTCAAGAACATAGAGATCATCCTTAGTAGTCCCTTTTCCAAGCATTCTGTTGGTTTTAATATCCTGAAAACACACATCATTAGGTCCAAAGATAGCAATACAATCTAAATCAGTTGTAGCTTTCTTAACAGATAACAAATTAGAGGTAAAGGTTGGCATATAAAACGCTTTAGATGATCTATCAAAGAGTTTTAAATCTCCTATGCCTTTAATAGGCACCTTTTCTCCATTAGCAATCTCAACATTTCCTATTGTTGGCTTTAGGTTACTAATCAGATTTAAGTCACTAATCATATGATGTGAAGCGCCTGAATCTACAATCAATGGTTTAGTCCTAAGAGTATATGAAGAACTATAAGAGTTACCATAGTGCTTCATTACATGAAAGGAGGTACCAAGAGTGTTACCAGATTCCTTAAGCGCTTTGATCAGTGCATCTAGGTCTGATTTTGTCACGAATTGAGAGGAGTTAGCTGCTCCTTCTTCTCCAGCGGTTGTCTTAGATGATTCGCCCTTATGAGTGGTGTTCTCGGCGGCATAGCTAGCCTTCCCTTCCTTCCACTTGCTAGGCTTGAGATGTGGGTGAAGGATCCAGCACTTGTCTTTAACATGCCCCTTTTTCTTGCAATGCTCGCAGAATGAGCTCCTCCTTTCTTCAAACTGGTAAGCGCCCTTGTTGGCTGAGATGAGTTCCCCCTTTCCTCCAAATAAGCCGAGTGATCCTTGCTCCTTTTGGATTTGAGAACACACTTCTTCAAGGGTTGGCAACCGTTCTGCTCTAAGGAGGTGCTTGATGAGGTCATTGTAAGTTGAGCTGAGGGTCATGAGCAGGCCAAAGACTTTGTCTTGCTCTCTTCTGTCGTTCAGGACTTGAGGGTCAACTGTGCTTGGCCTTAGCATCTCCAGTTCTGCCCATAGTTCTCTGAATCTTCCAAAATGCTTAGTAAACTCCATATCTTCTTGCCTTAGCTCATTGATAGCCTTCTTGACTTCAAATACACGGCTGAGATTGGAGATGTTGCCGAATACTTGCTTCAGAGTCCCCCATAGCTCTTTGGCGGTTTCACAGTATGAGTAAGCCTCCAAGATTTCATTGCTAAGGGAGCTTTGTAGAAGAGCAAGAACGGTCTGATCTTCCTTGTACCATTGGGTCTCTTCGGCTGGGACAATGACGGCTCCGGCGGCTGGTGGTGCTGCTCTAGGAGCATCGCTTGACACATGACTCCAAAGACCTCTTCCACACAAGGCGGTGTTAATCAAGAAGGTATTTACTAGTAACTAATTAATAGTTACATAGTAAAATACAGTTACTTGAGTAATAAGGAAGTTAGTTTGTATTAGAAAGAAGAGGGAAAAAGAGGATAAAAGACTAAAGGGATAAGGTGGCAGTACACTTTGTCTTATAGCGCTGTACCTTCACCCTTATCCTCTTGTTACCGTTATGAGCTGTAAAGGGGTGAGTCATACACGGTTTGTATAAGGCTGAATGAGGACGCAATAGTGGCTTTGTGTGTAACCCTTTCAGACCTAGAATGTGTTCTATATAAACTGTGTATCCCCCTTCATTGTAGATAACTTTTCTTCATCTAATACATTTTCACATTTTCCTATCATGAGAGTCGAATCCTTATCCTACAATCTTCTATAATTTACATGGTATCAGAGCGGTTTTGTGATTCTTGAGTCTTAAATCTTGGTTTTCTTGTTCGATTCTTGTGTTTGAGAGAAGTTCTTGTGAGTTAATCCGTGGCAAAAGCTATTCTGGGTTGAAACTGGGTCTTATGAGTTAAGCTGAAGCATCAAACCGAGCTAAGAAGGTGAAGCAAGTCAGATCTGGAAAAGTAAAGGTTTGAGCTTTATCTCTCTCTCTGGTTGAAAGGTCTAGTCTAGAGGAATCAGTTTAAGGCAAAGGTTGTGGATAGATTAGTGTTGCGGTTTGGCTTGTGGTTTGAGTAAGGAAGGTTCGAAAAGTTGGATCTTTGGTCTTGGAAAGTGTTAGTTTTGGTGTTCAATAAGCGAAATACTTAAGCTTTGGTGATGGCTGCTCTTCAACAAGCTCCTATGCCTGTTACGGTGTATGATGGCAAGATGAATGACACCTTCAAAGACTTGAGATTTGCGGTAACTCTAAATGGGAACAACTTTCTGTTGTGGAAGCGAACAACTCTGAATGTGTTAGGAGGAAGGAAGCTCACAAAACACATTGAGTTCACCTATGAAGAGCTAAAGGCAATTGATAGAGGTCTGGATGAAGATACTTGGAAGCAGTATGATCTGAATGTGCTGACTGCTCTACACTGCTCACTAGAGGCGTCAATTCTAGAAGGCTATTCGTACTGTGAGACTGCTAAGGAGCTGTGGGATACTCTTACAAATGTCTTCGGCAATGAGTCTAACTTGACTCGGGTCTATGGTATCAAGAAAGCTCTCGGAAATCTGAGCCAAGAAGAGAGTGACTTCAACACCCATTTCGGAAGGTATAGATCGTTGGTTGCTGAGTTGGATATGTTGAGACCCTTTACCACTGATGCTAAGACACTCAAGGAGAGAAGAGAGCAAGATCGTGTGTTTGGGTTGCTTCTGTCTCTGAATCAAGGCTATACTGATGTAATCCAGCACATCTTGAGAGAAGACAAGATTCCTACCCTAGAGCAAGTTTGTGCTAAGATACAAAAGGAGTATGGCAATCAGGAGTTGTTTGGCAACAAGAATGCAAGTCTACCTACGGCTAACAAGGTGGGAGTGGCAAAACATGGAGACAAGAAGACATGGGTTTGTGAGCATTGTGAGAAAAAGGGTCATCTCAAAGACAAATGCTGGATCCTACACCCTCATTTAAAGCCAGATAAGTTCAAGAAGGACAAGATGAAGGCGAATGTGGCAGAAGCAAGTGAAGGCTCCGAAAATGCTGAAAGAGCTATGGTGCAGTTCGGTCATCATGAGAAGGCTTTACAAGCTATACAAGACAAGAGCTCAGCTTCCACCTCTCAGGAGACCATTGTGATGAACAAAGCTGATCTAGAGAGCCTCCTTCAATCCATTGCATCTAAGTTACATCCAGGCGGTATATCTCTCTTATCTTCTAACTCTAGTGATTTAAACTCATTAGTATTAGACTCAGGAGCTTCTCACCATATGATTAGTAATCCTAAGTTGTTAGAGAACATTAAACCGGCTTTAGGGAATGTTAAGGTTGCAAATGGTCATAATGTGCCAATAGAAGGTATAGGTTATATTAATGTGTTTAACAAGAAGCTAAGTGCCTTTTATATGCCTAAGTTCACCTCTAATCTCCTTTCTGTAAAGAAAACTACTAAGGACTTAAACTGTTTAGCTATTTTTAGTCCTAATGATGTTAAGTTGCAGGATATTGAGAGTGGAAAAGTGTTTGGGCAAGGCAGCACCAAGGATGACTTATATGTGTTCCAAGACATCTCTTTAAATTCTGTTTCTAAGAATAATGTTTCTTCTATCTTTGCAAACTCTGTTAAGACATCTGTTGTTTTATGGCATGAAAGACTTGGTCACCCTCATTCTAGAGCCTTAAGTTTACTAATGCCTGGTTTTTCTTATGATTGTGCAAATTGTGAAGCATGCATATTAGGCAAACATTGCAAAGCTGTTTTTCCTAAGTCTAGTGCGATTTATGAAAAATGTTTTGATCTTGTGCATTCTGATGTGTGGTCTTCACCTTGTGCATCTAGAGATAACCATAAGTATTTTGTCACATTTATAGATGAGAAATCTAAGTATACTTGGGTAACCTTGATGCCTTCTAAGGATAGAGTTTATGATGCATTTATAAACTTTCAAAACTATGTGACTAACTACTTTGATGCAAAGATTAAGATTTTAAGAACAGATAATGGAGGTGAATATACAAGCAACAAGCTCAAAGAACACTTAGAGAAATGTGGAATTCTTCATCAAACCAGCTGCCCATATAACCCCCAACAAAATGGTGTTGCTGAGAGAAAGAATAGGCACCTAATGGAGGTGGCAAGGGCTATGCTATTTCAAAAACACATGCCTAAGAGGTTTTGGGGCGATGCAGTAATGACAGCTTGCTATCTCATCAACCGAACACCAACTCGTATCCTTGATGATAAATCTCCTTTCCAAATCCTAAATAACTCAAATCCTAGTATTGACCATTTGAGGGTGTTTGGTAGTCTGTGTTTTGTGTTTGTTCCAGGTGACTTAAGGAACAAGCTGGAGCCTAAGAGTAACAAGTGCGTATTCATTGGATACTCAACAACTCAGAAGGGCTACAAGTGCTTCGATCCAGTCACCAACCGGTACTATGTGTCAAGGGATGTCAAGTTTTTGGAAGACAAAGCCTACTTTGGGGAAAAGAGTTGGGAGAGTGTGAAGGACCTACCTAACTCAACCGCTGATAGAGCTTCAAGCCTCCGACGAATTCTGGAGCACTTAGGGAATGCAAGCTCCCCTCAGGCAGAAAAGGAAGCTCCATCATTTCCAAATGAGGATGTGCATGAAGTTAGAGAGGATGAGAACAATGCATCTCAGGATCTTTTGGATGATCACCAAGAAAGTGATAGAGGAGAGAAGTCTAGTGAAGAAGTGGCAGAGACGGGTCAGTCTAGTAAAGAAGTGGCAGAGGAGACGGGTCAGTCTAGTGAAGGAGAGGTCATTGAATCGGGTCAGTCTAGTGAAGGAGAGTTCATTGAATCTTCAAGCGATGACGATACCTATCAAGCTCCACAAGTTACACCAGATCCAGTCTACACTCGGGAGAATCAAAGAAAGAGTACAAGAGAGAAGAAATCCCCCTCAAAGTGGAAGAATACGAGAGTTTACTACAACTGCCAAGCTGTAGCTCATCCAATTCAAGCTACTTGTTCGATTGACCTTCTTCCGGAGGAGCATAAAGCTTTTATCAGCAAGCTGGATGTAGAACTCATCCCACAAAGCTATGAGGAAGCCAAGGAAAGTAAGGAATGGACTAATGCTGTTGATGATGAGGTTCAAGCTATGGTGAGGAATCACACTTGGGTTGAAGAAGAACTACCAAAAGGAAAGAAGTGTGTTAGCTCAAAGTGGGTATTCACCATTAAGTACAAGAGTGATGGTGAAATCGAGAGATATAAGGCAAGGCTGGTTGCAAGAGGGTTTACCCAAACTTATGGGGATGACTATAGGGAAACATTTGCTCCAGTAGCTAAGCAACATACCGTGAAAGTGGTTCTCTCTTTAGCAGTTAATTTGGATTGGGAGTTGTGGCAAATGGATGTCAAGAATGCTTTCCTTCAGGGGGAGTTAGAAGAAGAAGTCTACATGTCACCTCCTCCGGGTTTAGAAGACATAGTGGCTCCGGGAAAGGTCTTAAGGCTTCGGAAAGCAATCTATGGGCTTAAACAATCTCCAAGAGCTTGGTATCACAAGCTAAGCTCTACACTACTGGCTAATGGCTTCAAGAGGTCACACTCTGATCACACTCTATTTACTAAGCAAGATATTCATGGCATAGTAGTAGTGTTGGTCTATGTGGATGATTTGATTATTTCAGGGAGTAACAAAGAGGGTATTCAAGCCATTAAGTCCTCTTTGCACTCAGCCTTTGATATTAAAGATTTGGGTGTTTTGAAGTATTTCTTAGGGATTGAAGTGTGTAGATCCAAGGAGGGACTTTTTCTCTCACAAAGGAAATATGCACTTGATCTTCTAAAGCTTACAGGAAAACTTGGAGCTAAACCGGTGGACACACCACTAGAGCAAGGATACAAGGTCAATCGAAAGGGGGAGAAGGATGATACTCCATATCATTGCCCGGAACAGTACCGAAGACTCGTGGGTAAGCTCATATACTTAACATATACTCGGCCTGATCTTTCTTTTGCTGTGAATCAGGTGGCTCAACACATGCAAGTACCTACGGTATACCATTGGAGCCTGGTGGAAAGGATTCTGAGATATATCAAAGGGAGTCCTGGCAAAGGCATTTGGATGGGAAGAAATTCAAGCACGGAAATAGTGGGATACTGTGATGCAGATTACAATGGAGATCGCAACACAAGGCAGTCTACAACCGGCTTTTGCACCTTCATTGGTGGAAATCTTGTGACTTGGAAGACAAAGAAGCAGAAGGTGGTGTCTTGTTCCAGTGCTGAAGCAGAGTATAGGGCGATGAAGAAGCTCACAAACGAGCTAACTTGGCTAAAGGCTCTACTTAAGGACTTCGGGATAGAGCAGAAGACGCCAATCACCTTCCATTGCGACAACCAAGCTGCCATCCATATAGCCACTAATCCAGTGTTTCACGAGAGGACCAAGCACATAGAGACGGATTGCCACAAGACAAGAGAGAAGATCGAAGATGGTACAATTCTCCCTTGTTTTACTAAGAGTTCGGACCAATTGGCCGACATTTTTACCAAGGCAGCAAGTAACCAAGTTTGCCAATTTATCCATGGTAAGCTTGGTCTTGTAGACCTAACACATCCTTGAGAGAGACTCTCCAACTTGTAGGGATAATACTCTTTTTCCCTAAGCTTGGTTTTGTCCCACGTGGTTTTCCAAGCTTAGGTTTTTAATGAGGTTATCCTTGCAAGTGCCAAGTTTATACACAATCAGTATTGTAGTATAAACTTGAGGGGGAGTGTTAATCAAGAAGGTATTTACTAGTAACTAATTAATAGTTACATAGTAAAATACAGTTACTTGAGTAATAAGGAAGTTAGTTTGTATTAGAAAGAAGAGGGAAAAAGAGGATAAAAGACTAAAGGGATAAGGTGGCAGTACACTTTGTCTTATAGCGCTGTACCTTCACCCTTATCCTCTTGTTACCGTTATGAGCTGTAAAGGGGTGAGTCATACACGGTTTGTATAAGGCTGAATGAGGACGCAATAGTGGCTTTGTGTGTAACCCTTTCAGACCTAGAATGTGTTCTATATAAACTGTGTATCCCCCTTCATTGTAGATAACTTTTCTTCATCTAATACATTTTCACATTTTCCTATCATGAGAGTCGAATCCTTATCCTACAATCTTCTATAATTTACAGGCGGTTCTTGTGGTTCTTGACCACAGCAAGTAGTTCACCCCTTTGAGGGTCACTGGTAAAGCCAATGGCTTGTTGTTCTCCAAGGCCATGTTTAAGATACTATGGACCGTTGGGCAAAGCAAGGAACCGTTGGGTAAATGGTTTTGAATGGTAAATTAGAGGTGATTAGAAGGTGAGCGAATGAGAGTATGGTGGAATGAGAGTGGTTGGGGCGGTTTAGAGAGTGTTTAGGGGTGATTTAAAGCAAAGAAGAGTGATTGAGAACTATGGACCGTTGGGTAAAGATTAAGGATTTTCTGGAGTTTTGAAGGAGTGAAAAACCGAGAGATGAAATCAAGAGGAGAGTAATGAGAATCAAAAGGTTGTAGTCCAAAGATCTACAAACCGCTCTGATACCATGTTGGAATTGTTTGCGGAAGTTTAGAGTAAAGAAGAGAAATGAGTGAAAACATGAAGAACAAGAGAAAGAGTTAAGGATGATTATTATTCCTTAAGTTAACCATTACAAACAACATCAAATGTGTATTTATAGACCATACAAATCATTCCTAACGGCTAAGGGTGATAACGACACAAACAATAAACAAAGAGGATGTGGTCCTCATAGTGAAAGCGACCCTTCATAACGCTCACAAGCTTAACCAAAACATGTGACCTTATCTCCTTTGATTCCTTAAGCTTGTGACCGTTGCTCCAGATGACTAAGGTCAATAATATGACCGTTGCTTCCTTCCTTGATGGGGAAAATGGGGAAAACGGATATCTCATGAATCATACAAAGAAAATGGAGTAAATAGGCTTTAAATAGTCATCTGGGACTCATAATACTACAATAAGAAGCCTCTATTACTTGTATCTCATTCCCTAGAAGAGACCCTAAATGAAGTTCCAAAACTGGTCTACCGGCCGAAAATAGGAAAAACGGAGTTCTGATGAATCACACAAGAAAATGGAGTAAATAGGCTTGAAATAGTCATCTGGGACTCATAATAGCATAATTATAAGCCTCTATTACTTGAATCTCATTCCCTAGAAGAGATCCCAAATGAAGATCCGAAACTGGTCTACTGGCCGAAAATAGGGGAAACGGATTTCTCATGAATCACACAAAGAATATAGAGTAATTAGGCTAAAATTAGTCATCTGGGACTCATAATACTACTATGAGAAGCCTCTATTACTTGTATATCATTCCCTAGAAGAGACCCTAAATGAAGATCCAAAACTGGTTTACCGGCCGAAAATAGGAAAAACAGACTTCTGATGAATCACAAAAAGAAAATGGAGTAAATAGGCTTGAAATAGCCATCTGGGACTCATATAGTACAATGAGAAGCCTCTATTACTTGTATCTCATTCCGAAGAAGAGATCCCAAATGAATATCCGAAACTGGTTTACTGGCCGAAAATAGGGAAAACGGACTTCTGAAGAATCATACAATGAAAATGGAGTAAATAAGCTTGAAATAGTAATCTGGGACTCATAATACTACATTGAGAAGCCTCTATTACTTGTATCTCAGTCCTTAGAAGAGATCGCAAATGAAGATCTGAAACTGGTCTACTGGTTGAAAATGGGAAAAACGGACTTCTGATGAATCATACAAAGAAAATAGAGTAAATAGGCTTGAAATAGTCATCTGGGACTCATAAAGCAAAATTAGAAGCCTCTATTACTTGTATCTCAATCCATTGAAGAGATTCCAAATGAAGATCTGAAACTGGTCTACTGGACGAAATTAGGGGAAACAGATTTCTCATGAATCACACAAAGAAAATAGAGTAAATAGGCTTAAAATAGTCATCTGGGACTCATAATACTACAATGAGAAGCCTTTATTACTTGTATCTCATTCCCTAGACGAGATCCCAAATGAAGATCCAAAACTGGCCTACTGGCCGAAAATAAGAAAAACGGACTTCTGATGAATCACACAATTAAAATGGAGTAATTAGGCTTGAAATAGTCATCTGGGATTAATATAGTACAATGATAAGCCTCTATTACTTGTATCTCATTCCGAAGAAGAGATCCCAAATGAAGATCCGAAACTGGTCTACTGGCCGAAAATGGGGAAAACGGACATCTGAAGAATCATACAAAGAAAATGGAGTAAATTGGCTTGAAATAGTCATCTGGGACTCATAATAATACATTGAGAAGCCTCTATTACTTGTATCTCATTCCCTAGAAGAGATCCCAAATGAAGATCCAAAACTGGTCTACTAGCCGAAAATGGGGAAAATGGACATCTGATGAATCACACAAAGAAAATGGAGTAAATAGGCTTGAAATAGTCATCTGGGACTCAAAATACTACAATGAGAAGCCTCTATTACTTGTATCTCATTCCCTACAAGAGATCCCAAATGAAGATCCGAAACTGGTCTACTAGCCGAAAATGGGGAAAACGGACTTCTGATGAATCACACAAAGAAAATGGAGTAAATATGCTTGAAATAGTCATCTGGGACTCATAAGACTACAATGATAAGCCTCTATTACTTGTTTCTCATTCCCTAGAAGAGATCCCAAATGAAGATCCGAAACTGGTCTACTAGCTGAAAATGGGGAAAACGGACATCTGATGAATCACACAAAGAAAATGGAGTAAATAGGCTTGAAATAGTCATCTGGGACTCATAATACTACAATGAGAAGCCTCTATTACTTGTATCTCATTCCCTAGAAGAGATCCCAAATGATGATCCAAAAGTGGCCTACATGCCGAAAATAGGAAAAACGGACATCTGATGAATCACACAAAGAAAATGGAGTAAATAGGATTGAAATAGTCATCTGGGACTCATAATAGTACAATGAGAAGCCTCTATTACTTGTATCTCATTCCGAAGAAGAGATCCCAAATGAAGACCAGAAACTGGTCTACTGGCCGAAAATGGGGAAAACGGACATCTGAAGAATCATACAAAGAAAATGGAGTAAATTGGCTTGAAATAGTCATCTGGGATATTAGAGTGAGGAGATGAGAAGGCCACACATGAAGTGAAGGCCAAGCATCTCCACATCAAATAAGAAGAAGAAGAGAAGTGTCAAAGCGTGACTTAGCCAAGAATGAAGCTCATCACATGTAAAAGACATCAAGAAGGTGATCAACCATGTGTATATGAAGCAATGGAGGCTTAGGAGTCATGAAGTGTGTTGCAAGCCCAACTTATTGGGTTGTCCATACAATCTCTTAGTGGGCTGTCCGTACAAGCCCACATAAACTCCTCCAATCAAGCCCAAACTGTAAGGAGGAGTGTGTGCACGCCTAAGAGAAGTTGTCAAGTGTTCTAGAAGCTCCTCACTTGCCTCCATAACCGTTTGAATTCAAAGAAGTGGAGGGAAGCAAGAGTCACATGTGTGACTTAAGAAAAGAGCTGTTATGTGCTGTCACTTTCAATCTTTGTCTTTGTGCCCAAGTTTAATTTCTATATAAGGACGCCCTCTCTCATTGTAAAACACATAGAATTTATAATAAAAGAGACAAGTTCTTGTTAAATTTGTATACATCTCTCTCCTTTACTTATGCTTAATTAAATTAAGGCAATGTAGAGAGTGAGTTATATGCAGTTTAGGTCTGCCTTAATGGCAGACCATTACTTGTCTAATTATACTTCAAACCACCTAAACTCTTTCTTTGTTCAGTTAGACACTAAGTTAGTGAGCTAATCCTTCTTTAATGAGAACACAAACTCTAAGTGTTGTTGTTACTCAAATATGGATTCATGTCTCATGCTAGTGCAACTCTTCTTTACTTAGTTAGTCATTAGATTACTAAACCTTTCTTTGGTTATGACAACAAACTCTCTAGTTATGTTGCTTGTAATACTCAGATTGTGTATCATACTAATGCATTTTTTATTATGTTGAAGTGAGTTCATTTGGTTGGTTAATGAAGAACCAATCACAAGTTGATTGTGTTTCTTCTTATGTGAGACAAACCCTCACAAATTCCAACATGGTATCAGAGCAAGGTTATTCTCTTGGGCTGGACTCACTTCTTCTTTCTTCTTTCTTCTTTCTTCATTCCAAGGATTCCTCTCTCACACATTCTTGTTAAGCTTTGTAGACAGACTTGTGATGTCTCTTGTCCAAAGCGTGAGGAGAGAGTGATAGGATGAAGTTTGGTTTTCAAATACCTTTAATGGTTTTATTTTTCAAACTCTTTCCTCCCTCTACCCATCTCTTCTCTTGATAAGCTTGGATAAAAGACTTTATGTCTGTATATGCCAATGCTTAAGGGAGGGAGAGAGGATGAAAGTTGATTTTTGAATTTGAAAACTTCTTAAAAAATTACTTTGGGAATTATTCACCCTTTGTTCAAAAGATTTGAATTTTGAAAAATGTTTTTAAAATGGTCCAAAATAATTTTAAATTGTTTTGAGAATTTTGCTTGATGGTTACAAGCTTCAAAGTAATTTTGGAAGTTATTTCCTTGATAAACCCTTTGGGAAGATTTTTGGAAAATATTTTTAAAATTCCGAAATGTATTTTTAAAAATATTTTAAAATGTTCTTGATGAACCTTTGGCTTTGATAAGCTATTTTAAATGTTTTAAAATTGTTTTACAATCTTTCCTTGAAATGAAAAGGTTTTAAAAAAAAAAAAAATATCTTTTGAAAGGTTCAAAATTCTGGAAAATATTTTTGAAAATGTTTTGGCCTTGAATGGCTTTGTTTTGCTGATGGACAAATGGTTTTGTTCCATTAGCACAACTCTTTAACACTCAGAAATCACTTGAATGTGAATTACTCTAATGTGTTTGTTGTTGAGATTGTAGGAAATCTCTTGAAGAGAGTTTGTCCTTGCACCTCTTAGATGAAAGACTGGTGGGAAGTTAAAAGCCTCACCAGCATTGTTGCTCAGCCATGAAGCTTGAAGGCCATGGACTGAATGTTGCTTCCGCTCATACTCATTCTCCATCATACTCATTCTCCATCATACTCATTCTCCACCATACTCTCACTACACTTCTGCTTACACTCTATCATACTCTTATATTCTCTCATACTTATAGTTGCTTATACTCTTATTCTCTGGTTACTTTATATTCTTCATCTCTCACTATTGTTTGCTTTGAATCTGTCTATACTCTACAGGTTCTAAGTGTAATAATGGGGTTTGGTGCTTATGGCTTGATTGTCTCATGAAGGCAATGCAAGTGTTTTGGTGTTTGGCGCATCCTTGACTAGGGGAGTTAGAACCAATGGCCACCTAGAATGTCTGCTGGACTGGTGGAAAGTGATGAATCAGCTCGGAGTTAGAACCAATGGCCTGTTGGAATTGTTTGCGGAAGTTTAGAGTAAAGAAGAGAAATGAGTGAAAACATGAAGAACAAGAGAAAGAGTTAAGGATGATTATTATTCCTTAAGTTAACCATTACAAACAACATCAAATGTGTGTTTATAGACCATACAAATCATTCCTAACGGCTAAGGGTGATAACGACACAAACAATAAACAAAGAGGATGTGGTCCTCATAGTGAAAGCGACCCTTCATAACGCTCACAAGCTTAACCAAAACATGTGACCTTATCTCCTTTGATTCCTTAAGCTTGTGACCGTTGCTCCAGATGACTAAGGTCAATAATATGACCGTTGCTTCCTTCCTTGATCATCACTCTTGCTTCCTTTGTGTGATCCTCTTCCTTAAGCCTCACGGTTGTGACTTGTACGGACACTTCTCTAACTTGGTTATTTTGACACTCCCCCTCAAGCTTTAGCCATGGTGAATGCTAAAGCTTGGAACCATGACTAACCACCTCATTAAAAAACCTCAATGTAGAAAACCACGTGGGACAAAACTCCACTGAGGGAAAAAGAGTGTGATTGCCATGGTTAGGATAGATCAAGCCGAGATGTCAACGAGTCCCATCTTAGAGTGAATGAACTCGCTTGTCTTCTGATTGACCGCCTTAGTGAAGATGTCAGCTAACTGATCTGAACTCCTTGTATAGCACGGTAGAATGACTCCAAGTTGTACTTGCTCCCTGACTTTATGACAATCCACCTCTATATGCTTGGTCCTTTCATGGAAGACCGAGTTGGATGCAATGTGCATAGCCGCTTGATTATCACAATGCATTGTGATAGGTGTGCTTGTCTCACATCCGAGGTCTTTGAGGAGGTTTCTTAGCCACATCAGCTCGGTTGTTAGTCTCCTCATGGCCCGGTATTCAGCTTCAGCACTAGAGCATGCCACCACGTTTTGCTTCTTGCTCTTCCAAGTGACTAGATTCCCTCCAATGAATGTGCAATAGCCAGTAGTGGATCTTCTGTCTACACGGTCTCCTGCCCAATCTGCATCACAGTATCCTACTAGCTCTGAGCTTCCATTGCACCCCATCCAAATGCCATGACCAATCGTTCCTTGAACATAGCTGAGAATGCGCTTGACCATGCTCCAATGATACATCTTTGGAGCTTTCATGTATTGGCTAACCTGATTCACAGCAAAGCACAAGTCAGGTCTGGTTATTGTAAGATAGATTAGCTTACCAACCATCCTGCGATATTGTGTGACATCTTCAAAGGGTTCATCCTCTAGCTCCCCCTTTCGGTCCACTTTGTAGCTATCTTCAAGAGGGGTTTTAGCTACTTTATCTCCAAGGTTTCCTGTTTCACTCAACATATCAAGCATATATTTTCTTTATGAGAGAAACAAGCCTTCTTTAGATCTACACACTTCGATACCTAAGAAGTATTTTAGTTCACCTAGATCTTTAATATCAAAAACAGTTTTTAAATAGTCTTTAGTAGCTTGAATGTTTACCTTGTCATTCCCAGAGATGATTATATCATCTACATAGATGAGAATGACTACTATACCTTCTCGGCTGGTGAGAGTGAATAAGGTGTGATCCGCTTCTGATCTGTTGAATCCCCTATCGAATAGAACTCTACTCAACCGGTGGTACCAAGCTCTTGGCGATTGCTTGAGACCATAAATCGCCTTTCTCAGTCTTAGTACTTTGCCATGGGCAACCTCTTTGTCTACACCAGGTGGTGGTGTCATGTAGACTTCCTCCTCAAGCTCTCCTTGTAGAAATGCATTCTTCACATCCATTTGCCAAAGATCCCATTCCAGATTCACGGCAAGTGAGATGACAACTCTAACTGTGTGGAGCTTCGCCACTGGTGCAAAGGTGTCTCCATAGTCTTCTCCATAGGTTTGAGTGAATCCTCTTGCTACTAGCCGAGCCTTATACCTTTCTATTTCCCCGTTGCTTTTGTATTTGATAGTGAAGACCCATCTTGAGCTCACGGTTTTCTTCCCTTTAGGCAATGTAGCCTCATCCCAAGTGTGATTCTTCTCCATAGCACCCCTTTCCTCACTGATTGCATTCCGCCATACCTCATACTCTACTGCTTCTTCGTAAGATCTAGGTACCTGACCTTGCTCCAATGCTACTAGGA
Organism: Thlaspi arvense; assembly: GCA_911865555.2. Classification (NCBI taxonomy): domain Eukaryota; kingdom Viridiplantae; phylum Streptophyta; class Magnoliopsida; order Brassicales; family Brassicaceae; genus Thlaspi; species Thlaspi arvense. Next base: position 24,573,733 of record OU466860.2, read on the forward strand.
AGGCTTGGTGCTCCTTTGGAAACTGAGCGAAAGAGCAAGTTACTTGAGTAGGATGAGCTACTGCATTGCCGTTGTAGTACACTCTGGTGTTAACCCAATTTGATGGATCCTGCCTTTCCCTAGTGCTTCTCCTTAGGGCTGCTGGAGCAGGAGCTGGAGCCGGAGCTTGTTCTGCTTGTTGTTGTAGGCGCTCTAAGCGTTGACTCCTTCTTAGCGGTACAACGTGAGGAGAGGAGCTAGGGTGTTCCGGAGACCGAACCGGTGTGGGGCTTTCCAAGTTTGCTTCTGCTTGATCATGAGCATTATCTTGGGTCTCCAAGTTTGCTTGTTCCTCATTTCCCCCCTCAGGATCAACAGCAGGAGCACTAGTAGGTGTTGTTACCCCAAGGTGGTCTAGGATGAGCCGTAAGCTAGCTTCCCTATCAGAGGTAGAGGTAGATAGCCCTTGTAGGTCCTCCCACGGTTGTTTGGCATAGAAGCTTTCTGACTCTAAGAATTTGACATCACGAGAGACTATGACCCGGCGTGTATCATGGTTGTAGCATTTGTACCCCTTTTGGGTAGTAGAGTAGCCAATGAACATACACCTCATGCTTTTAGCTTCCAGCTTTGTTCTATGATCCCCTGGAATAAAGGCAAAACACACACAACCAAACACTCGTAAGTGATCAAGAGAGGGTTTAGTTGAGTTGAGTACCTCATAGGGTGAGGAGTCACGGAGAACTTTGGTAGGAATTCGGTTGATCAAGTAGCAAGCTGTAAGGACAGCATCGCCCCAAAACCGCTTTGGTACATTATGTTGAAACATCATGGATCTCGCCACCTCCATTAGATGTCTGTTTTTCCTCTCAGCTACACCATTCTGTTGAGGCGTGTAGGGGCAGCTAGTTTGATGAATGATTCCATGTGAAGTGAGATGTTCTCTGAAAACATTGCTTGTGTATTCGCCTCCATTATCTGATCTAAAGATCTTAATCTTGGCATTAAAATGGTTAGTGATATGATTTTGAAAATTTTTAAATGCCTCAAAGACTCTATCCTTGGATGGAAGGAGAGTTACCCAAGTATACTTAGATTTTTCATCTATAAAGGTGACAAAATATTTGTTTTGATCTCTAGATTCACATGGTGATGACCAAACATCTGAATGCACTAAATCAAAACATTTTTCATAGATAGTAGATGACTTGGGGAACACAGTCCTACAATGTTTTCCTAAGATACAAGCCTCACATTCATCATTTTTAAAACTAACTTTAGGTAATAAAAGACTCAATGCACGAGCATGAGGATGACCTAACCTAGCATGCCAAATTGCATTATTAGCAGAAGCTACAACATTATTAGAAGATAAAAACTTAGTGTCTTCAAGAACATAGAGATCATCCTTAGTAGTCCCTTTTCCAAGCATTCTGTTGGTTTTAATATCCTGAAAACACACATCATTAGGTCCAAAGATAGCAATACAATCTAAATCAGTTGTAGCTTTCTTAACAGATAACAAATTAGAGGTAAAGGTTGGCATATAAAACGCTTTAGATGATCTATCAAAGAGTTTTAAATCTCCTATGCCTTTAATAGGCACCTTTTCTCCATTAGCAATCTCAACATTTCCTATTGTTGGCTTTAGGTTACTAATCAGATTTAAGTCACTAATCATATGATGTGAAGCGCCTGAATCTACAATCAATGGTTTAGTCCTAAGAGTATATGAAGAACTATAAGAGTTACCATAGTGCTTCATTACATGAAAGGAGGTACCAAGAGTGTTACCAGATTCCTTAAGCGCTTTGATCAGTGCATCTAGGTCTGATTTTGTCACGAATTGAGAGGAGTTAGCTGCTCCTTCTTCTCCAGCGGTTGTCTTAGATGATTCGCCCTTATGAGTGGTGTTCTCGGCGGCATAGCTAGCCTTCCCTTCCTTCCACTTGCTAGGCTTGAGATGTGGGTGAAGGATCCAGCACTTGTCTTTAACATGCCCCTTTTTCTTGCAATGCTCGCAGAATGAGCTCCTCCTTTCTTCAAACTGGTAAGCGCCCTTGTTGGCTGAGACGAGTTCCCCCTTTCCTCCAAATAAGCCGAGTGATCCTTGCTCCTTTTGGATTTGAGAACACACTTCTTCAAGGGTTGGCAACCGTTCTGCTCTAAGGAGGTGCTTGATGAGGTCATTGTAAGTTGAGCTGAGGGTCATGAGCAGGCCAAAGACTTTGTCTTGCTCTCTTCTGTCGTTCAGGACTTGAGGGTCAACTGTGCTTGGCCTTAGCATCTCCAGTTCTGCCCATAGTGCTCTGAATCTTCCAAAATGCTTAGTAAACTCCATATCTTCTTGCCTTAGCTCATTGATAGCCTTCTTGACTTCAAATACACGGCTGAGATTGGAGATGTTGCCGAATACTTGCTTCAGAGTCCCCCATAGCTCTTTAGCGGTTTCACAGTATGAGTAAGCCTCCAAGATTTCATTGCTAAGGGAGCTTTGTAGAAGAGCAAGAACGGTCTGATCTTCCTTGTACCATTGGGTCTCTTCGGCTGGGACAATGACGGCTCCGGCGGCTGGTGGTGCTGCTCTAGGAGCATCGCTTGACACATGACTCCAAAGACCTCTTCCACACAAGGCGGTTCTTGTGGTTCTTGACCACAGCAAGTAGTTCACCCCTTTGAGGGTCACTGGTAAAGCCAATGGCTTGTTGTTCTCCAAGGCCATGTTTAAGATACTATGGACCGTTGGGCAAAGCAAGGAACCGTTGGGTAAACGGTTTTGAATGGTAAATTAGAGGTGATTAGAAGGTGAGCGAATGAGAGTATGGTGGAATGAGAGTGGTTGGGGCGGTTTAGAGAGTGTTTAGGGGTGATTTAAAGCAAAGAAGAGTGATTGAGAGCTATGGACCGTTGGGTAAAGATTAAGGATTTTCTGGAGTTTTGAAGGAGTGAAAAACCGAGAGATGAAATCAAGAGGAGAGTAATGAGAATCAAAAGGTTGTAGTCCAAAGATCTACAAACCGCTCTGATACCATGTTGGAATTGTTTGCGGAAGTTTAGAGTAAAGAAGAGAAATGAGTGAAAACATGAAGAACAAGAGAAAGAGTTAAGGATGATTATTATTCCTTAAGTTAACCATTACAAACAACATCAAATGTGTATTTATAGACCATACAAATCATTCCTAACGGCTAAGGGTGATAACGACACAAACAATAAACAAAGAGGATGTGGTCCTCATAGTGAAAGCGACCCTTCATAACGCTCACAAGCTTAACCAAAACATGTGACCTTATCTCCTTTGATTCCTTAAGCTTGTGACCGTTGCTCCAGATGACTAAGGTCAATAATATGACCGTTGCTTCCTTCCTTGATCATCACTCTTGCTTCCTTTGTGTGATCCTCTTCCTTAAGCCTCACGGTTGTGACTTGTACGGACACTTCTCTAACTTGGTTATTTTGACATGGCCACCTAGAATGTCTGCTGGACTGGTGGAAAGTGATGAATCAGCTCAGAGTTAGAACCAATGGCCACCTAGAAAGTCTGCTGGACTGGTGGAAAGTGATGAATCAGTTCGCTAGCAAGATGTTTTCCCATAGATGGAGATCAAACCAAATTCATTCAGTCCATTCAAAGGACCATTCAAAGACCACTCTTCTTCTATTGAAAGGCTGTTCTCTAAACCCTATCTCCTATTTCAATTAGTGCTAATTTCATGACTTACTTCATTCATTTAGCAGTCAAATTACTCTTCATAATTTATGCATAATTCTGTTTGACTGAATTGCATAAGTTAGTTTGAGAATATTAATTGGATGTCTTTTTGAAATTGTTTGAGTTAATGCATAATTCAGATTGACATTAATTTCGATTTTTCTGCTTAAAATGTTCAGTTCTCTGTATGAATTACTAATTGTGCATCTTAGTCTTTAATATATCTCTTAGGCTTTGATATTCCTCATTTGGTTATTTGATATTCCTTATGGCAATACTTAATCTCCTCTTCTTTATTCTCTTGTTTAAGGGAAAAGAAGACCATAAGAGCCTCAAAGAGACTAATGAGAGCCTCAAATGCTGAAGAGTCTCAAAGGAGATGGCAAAGAAAGGATTCAAATGAAAGAGAAGTCAAGTCATGAAGAGCTAAGAAGTGAGAAGACTTGGAAAGGAGCCAATTTTCAAAATGGTTTAAACCAAGGTCATAGCTATTCTAATGCACCGTGGAGGCTATACACTTTTTGTCCTCATCATGGTTTTATCCCAAAGAGGTTTTACATGATGAGGTTTTTAATGAGGTAGTCCTTTGCGTGGGCAAGCTTGGCCTTTGGTCCCAATGGCTCCCGACGCCCAAGCTTGAGGGAGGGTATTAGAGTGAGGAGATGAGAAGGCCACACATGAAGTGAAGGCCAAGCATCTCCACATCAAATAAGAAGAAGAAGAGAAGTGTCAAAGCGTGACTTAGCCAAGAATGAAGCTCATCACATGTAAAAGACATCAAGAAGGTGATCAACCATGTGTATATGAAGCAATGGAGGCTTAGGAGTCATGAAGTGTGTTGCAAGCCCAACTTATTGGGTTGTCCATACAATCTCTTAGTGGGCTGTCCGTACAAGCCCACATAAACTCCTCCAATCAAGCCCAAACTGTAAGGAGGAGTGTGTGCACGCCTAAGAGAAGTTGTCAAGTGTTCTAGAAGCTCCTCACTTGCCTCCATAACCGTTTGAATTCAAAGAAGTGGAGGGAAGCAAGAGTCACATGTGTGACTTAAGAAAAGAGCTGTTATGTGCTGTCACTTTCAATCTTTGTCTTTGTGCCCAAGTTTAATTTCTATATAAGGGCGCCCTCTCTCATTGTAAAACACATAGAATTTATAATAAAAGAGACAAGTTCTTGTTAAATTTGTATACATCTCTCTCCTTTACTTATGCTTAATTAAATTAAGGCAATGTAGAGAGTGAGTTATATGCAGTTTAGGTCTGCCTTAATGGCAGACCATTACTTGTCTAATTATACTTCAAACCACCTAAACTCTTTCTTTGTTCAGTTAGACACTAAGTTAGTGAGCTAATCCTTCTTTAATGAGAACACAAACTCTAAGTGTTGTTGTTACTCAAATATGGATTCATGTCTCATGCTAGTGCAACTCTTCTTTACTTAGTTAGTCATTAGATTACTAAACCTTTCTTTGGTTATGACAACAAAACTCTCTAGTTATGTTGCTTGTAATACTCAGATTGTGTATCATACTAATGCATTTTTTATTATGTTGAAGTGAGTTCATTTGGTTGGTTAATGAAAAACCAATCACAAGTTGATTGTGTTTCTTCTTATGTGAGACAAACCCTCACAAATTCAAACATGGGACTCATAATACTACATTGAGAAGCCTCTATTACTTGTATCTCATTCCCTAGAAGAGATCCCAAATGAAGATCCAAAACTGGTCTACTAGCCGAAAATGGGGAAAATGGACATCTGATGAATCACACAAAGAAAATGGAGTAAATAGGCTTGAAATAGTCATCTGGGACTCAAAATACTACAATGAGAAGCCTCTATTACTTGTATCTCATTCCCTACAAGAGATCCCAAATGAAGATCCGAAACTGGTCTACTAGCCGAAAATGGGGAAAACGGACTTCTGATGAATCACACAAAGAAAATGGAGTAAATATGCTTGAAATAGTCATCTGGGACTCATAAGACTACAATGATAAGCCTCTATTACTTGTTTCTCATTCCCTAGAAGAGATCCCAAATGAAGATCCGAAACTGGTCTACTAGCTGAAAATGGGGAAAACGGACATCTGATGAATCACACAAAGAAAATGGAGTAAATAGGCTTGAAATAGTCATCTGGGACACATAATACTACAATGAGAAGCCTCTATTACTTGTATCTCATTCCCTACAAGAGATCCCAAATGAAGATCCGAAACTGGTCTACTAGCCGAAAATGGGGAAAATGGACTTCTGATGAATCATACAAAGAAAATGGAGTAAATAGGCTTGAAATAGTCATCTAGGACTCATAATAGCATAATGAGAAGCCTCTATTACTTGTATCTCATTCCGAAGAAGAGATCCCAAATGAAGATCAGAAACTGGTCTACTAGCCGAAAATGGGGAAAACGGACTTCTGATGAATCACACAAAGAAAATGGAGTAAATATGCTTGAAATAGTCATCTGGGACTCATAAGACTACAATGATAAGCCTCTATTACTTGTTTCTCATTCCCTAGAAGAGATCCCAAATGAAGATCCGAAACTGGTCTACTAGCCGAAAATGGGGAAAACGGACATCTGATGAATCACACAAAGAAAATGGAGTAAATAGGCTTGAAATAGTCATCTGGGACTCATATTACTACAATGAGAAGCCTATATTACTTGTATCTGATTCCTTAGAAGAGATCCCAAATGAATATCTGAAACTAGTCTATTGGCCGAAAATGGGGAAAACGTACTTCTGATGAATCACACAAAGAAAATGGAGTAAATAGGCTTGAAATAGTCATCTGGGACTGAAATAGTATAATGAGAAGCTTCTATTACTTGTATCTCATTCCCTAGAAGAGATCTCAAATGAAGATCCGAAACTGGTCAACAAGCCAAAAATGGGGAAAACGGATTTCTCATGAATCATACAAAGAAAATGGAGTAAATAGGCTTTAAAATAGTCATCTGGGACTCATAATACTACAATAAGAAGCCTCTATTACTTGTATCTCATTCCCTAGAAGAGACCCTAAATGAAGTTCCAAAACTGGTCTACCGGCCGAAAATAGGAAAAACGGAGTTCTGATGAATCACACAAGAAAATGGAGTAAATAGGCTTGAAATAGTCATATGGGACTCATAATAGCATAATTATAAGCCTCTATTACTTGAATCTCATTCCCTAGAAGAGATCCCAAATGAAGATCCGAAACTAGTCTACTGGCCGAAAATAGGGGAAACGGATTTCTCATGAATCACACAAAGAATATAGAGTAATTAGGCTAAAATTAGTCATCTGGGATTCATAATACTACTATGAGAAGCCTCTATTACTTGTATATCATTCCCTAGAAGAGACCCTAAATGAAGATCCAAAACTGGTTTACCGGCCGAAAATAGGAAAAACAGACTTCTGATGAATCACAAAAAGAAAATGGAGTAAATAGGCTTGAAATAGCCATCTGGGACTCATATAGTACAATGAGAAGCCTCTATTACTTGTATCTCATTCCGAAGAAGAGATCCCAAATGAATATCCGAAACTGGTTTACTGGCCGAAAATAGGGAAAACGGACTTCTGAAGAATCATACAATGAAAATGGAGTAAATAAGCTTGAAATAGTAATCTGGGACTCATAATACTACATTGAGAAGCCTCTATTACTTGTATCTCATTCCTTAGAAGAGTTCGCAAATGAAGATCTGAAACTGGTCTACTGGTTGAAAATGGGAAAAAAAACGGACTTCTGATGAATCATACAAAGAAAATAGAGTAAATAGGCTTGAAATAGTCATCTGGGACTCATAAAGCAAAATTAGAAGCCTCTATTACTTGTATCTCAATCCATTGAAGAGATTCCAAATGAAGATCTGAAACTGGTCTACTGGACGAAATTAGGGGGAAACAGATTTCTCATGAATCACACAAAGAAAATAGAGTAAATAGGCTTAAAATAGTCATCTGGGACTCATAATACTACAATGAGAAGCCTTTATTACTTGTATCTCATTCCCTAGACGAGATCCCAAATGAAGATCCAAAACTGGCCTACTGGCCGAAAATAAGAAAAACGGACTTCTGATGAATCACACAATTAAAATGGAGTAATTAGGCTTGAAATAGTCATCTGGGATTAATATAGTACAATGATAAGCCTCTATTACTTGTATCTCATTCCGAAGAAGAGATCCCAAATGAAGATCCGAAACTGTTCTACTGGTCGAAAATGGGGAAAATGGACTTTTGAAGAATCATACAAAGAAAATGGAGTAAATAGGCTTGAAATAGTCATCTGGGACTCATAATACTACAATGAGAAGCCTCTATTACTTGTATCTCATTCCCTAGAAGAGATCCAAAATGAAGATCCAAAATTGGTCTACAGGCCGAAAATAGGAAAAAACGGATTTCTGATGAATCATACAAAGAAAATGGAGTAAATAGGCTTGAAGTAGTCATCTGGGACTCATAATAGCATAATGAGAAGCCTCTATTACTTGTATCTCATTCCCTAGAAGAGATCCCAAATGAAGATCCGAAACTGGTCTATTGTCTGAAAATAGGGGAAACAGATTTCTCATGAATCACACAAAGAAAATGGAGTAAATAGGCTTGAAATAGTCATCTGGGAGTCATAATAGTATAATGAGAAGCCTCTATTACCTGTATCTCATTCCTTAGAAGAGATCTCAAATGATGATCCAAAAGTGGCCTACATGCCGAAAATAGGAAAAACGGACATCTGATGAATCACACAAAGAAAATAGAGTAAATAGGATTGAAATAGTCATCTGGGACTCATAATAGTACAATGAGAAGCCTCTATTACTTGTATCTCATTCCGAAGAAGAGATCCCAAATGAAGGTCCGAAACTGGTCTACTGGCCGAAAATAGGGAAAACGGACATCTGAAGAATCATACAAAGAAAATGGAGTAAATTGGCTTGAAATAGTCATCTGGGACTCAAAATACTACATTGAGAAGCCTCTATTACTTGTATCTCATTCCCTAGAAGAGATCCCAAATGAAGATCCAAAACTGGTCTACTAGCCGAAAATGGGGAAAATGGACATCTGATGAATCACACAAAGAAAATGGAGTAAATAGGCTTGAAATAGTCATCTGGGACTCAAAATACTACAATGAGAAGCCTCTATTACTTGTATCTCATTCCCTACAAGAGATCCCAAATGAAGATCCGAAACTGGTCTACTAGCCGAAAATGGGGAAAACGGACTTCTGATGAATCACACAAAGAAAATGGAGTAAATATGCTTGAAATAGTCATCTGGGACTTTTAAGACTACAATGATAAGCCTCTATTACTTGTATCTCATTCCCTAGAAGAGATCCCAAATGAAGATCCGAAACTAGTCAACTAGCTGAAAATGGGGAAAACGGATTTCTCATGAATCATACAAAGAAAATGGAGTAAATAGGCTTTAAAATAGTCATCTGGGACTCATAATACTACAATAAGAAGCCTCTATTGTTAGAGTTTGCGGAATGATACTTAGAGAAGTGAGTGAAGAACATAACAGAGAAGAGAGAATGAGTTAAGGATGATTATATTTCCTTAAGTTGATCTTACATATGTTCACAATGTTCTATTTATAGAACCATACAAGCTAAGCTAACGGCCATAAGAGATAGGGACATAAAGGATTAAACAAATGGTGTGGTCCTCACGGTGATAGTGACCTCTCATGAACGTTCCTTAGCTTAAGTAGAACATGTGACCTTATCCTTATTTGCTTCTTCTCTTGTGACCGTTGTGATAGTTGACTAAGGGAGGCGTAGATTCACTTGCCTTGCACTCCACTCTTGTCTCATCACTTGAATGCCACGTTCAAGCATGTGTACGGACACCATTCCTCCTTCTACTTTGATACTCCCCCTCAAGCTTTAACCATAGTGAATGGTTAGAGCTTGGTGCCATGAAGGATCACCTCATTAAAAACCTCAATGTAGAAAACCTCATGGGACAAAACTACATTGAGGGAAAAAGAGTGTGATCTCCACGGCTAGGTGAGCTCAAGCTGAGATGTCAACGAGCCCCATCTTGGAGTGGATGAACTCGTTGATCTTCTGACTTGTTGCCTTGGTGAAGATATCGGCTAGTTGGTCTGAGCTCTTTGTGTAGCATGGCAGGATGACTCCAAGCTGGACTTGCTCCCTAACCTTGTGACAATCAACTTCAATATGCTTGGTTCTTTCATGGAAGACCGAGTTTGATGCAATGTGTATAGCCGCTTGGTTGTCACAGTGCATGGTGATTGGTGTGCTTGTCTCACATCCGAGGTCTTTAAGGAGGTTTCTTAGCCACATTAGCTCGGTTGTTAACCTCCTCATGGCCCGGTACTCAGCTTCAGCACTAGAACATGCAACTACATTTTGCTTCTTGCTCTTCCAAGTAACTAGATTCCCACCAACGAACGTACAATAGCCAGTAGTTGATCTTCTATCTACACGGTCTCCTGCCCAGTCTGCATCGCAATATCCCACAATCTCTGAGCTTTTGTTGCAACCCATCCAAATGCCATGACCGATTGTTCCTTGAACATAGCTGAGAATGCGCTTGACCATGCTCCAGTGATATGAATTTGGGGCTTTCATGTGTTGGCTAACCTGATTCACAGCAAAAAAAACACAAGTCAGGTCTAGTTATGGTAAGATAAATTAGCTTACCAACCATCCTGCGGTATTGTGTGATATCTTCAAAGGGCTCATCTTCTAGCTCCCCCTTTCGGTCCACCTTGTAGCTATCTTCAAGAGGAGTTTTAGCTACCTTATCTCCAAGGTTTCCTGCTTCACTCAACATATCCATCATATATTTTCTTTGTGAGAGGAACAAGCCTTCTTTAGATCTACAAACTTCAATACCTAAGAAGTATTTTAGTTCACCTAGATCTTTAATGTCAAAAACATTCTTTAAATAATCTTTAGTAGCAAGAATGTTTACCTTGTCATTCCCAGAGATGATAATATCATCTACATAAATGAGAATGACTACTATACCTTCTTGGCTGGTGAGAGTGAATAAGGTGTGATCGGCTTCTGATCTGCTGAATCCCCTATCAAATAGAACTCTACTCAACCTGTGGTACCATGCTCTCGGCGATTGCTTGAGACCATAAATCGCCTTTCTCAGCCTTAGTACTTTGCCATGGGCAACTTCTTTGTCTACACCAGGTGGTGGTGTCATGTAGACTTCCTCCTCAAGCTCTCCTTGTAGAAATGCATTCTTCACATCCATTTGCCAAAGATCCCATTCCAGGTTCACGGCAAGTGAGATGACTACTCTAACTGTGTGAAGCTTAGCCACTGGTGCAAAGGTGTCTCCATAGTCTTCTCCATAGGTCTGAGTGAATCCTCTTGCTACTAACCGAGCCTTATACCTCTCTATTTCACCATTGCTCTTGTATTTGATAGTGAAGACCCATCTTGAGCTCACTGTCTTCTTTCCTTTAGGCAATGTAGCCTCATCCCAAGTGTGATTCTTCTCCATGGCCCCTCTTTCTTCACTGATCGCATCACGCCATACCTCGTATTCTATTGCTTCGTCATAGGTTTTCGGTATCTGACCTTGCTCCAATGCAACCAGGAAGGCCTGATGCTCCTTTGGAAACTGAGCGAATGAGCAAGCTGCTTGAGTAGGATGGGCTACTGCATTGCCATTGTAGTATACCCTTGTGTTGACCCAATTTGATGGATCCTGCCTTTCCCTAGTGCTTCTCCTTAGTGCCGCTGGAGTAGGAGCTGGTGCTTGTTCTGCTTGTTGTAAGCTTTGCAACCGTGGACTTCTTCTTAGAGGAGCTGGTGCTTGGTGAGTTACTGACCGTGTGGGTGCTACTGTTTGCTCCGGAGGTTGATCATGTGCATTTGCTTGGGTCTCCGAGTCTATGTGCTCCGCTGGTGGGTCATTGTTGTCACCATTGTTGTCACCATTCTCCCCCTCAGGATCAACCGTAGGGGTTCCAGAGCTTGTAGTGATACCGAGATGGTCCAGGAGTAGCCGAAGGTTAGTAGCTCTATCTGATGTAGACTTGGAGATATCTTGTAAGTCTTCCCATGACTGTTTGGCATAGAAGCTTTCTGATTCCAAGAACTTCACATCTCTAGAGATTATAACTCGGCGTGTAGTGGGATTATAGCACTTGTACCCCTTTTGTGTAGTAGAGTAGCCAATAAACATACACCTTGTGCTCTTGGCATCCAGCTTTGTTCGAAGGTCTCCTGGGATTAAGGCAAAACAAACACACCCAAACACTCGTAAGTGATTAAGAGAGGGTTTAGTCGAGTTGAGTACCTCATATGGTGATGAGTCATTGAGGACTTTGGTTGGTATTCGGTTGATCAGGTAGCAGGCTGTAAGTACAGCATCTCCCCAAAACCGCTTTGGTACATTGTTTTGAAACATCATGGATCTGGCCACCTCCATTAAGTGTCTGTTCTTCCTTTCAGCAACACCATTTTGTTGGGGTGTATAAGGACAGCTGGTTTGGTGAATGATGCCTTGTGAGGTAAGATATTCTTTGAATAAGTTGCTTGTGTATTCTCCCCCATTATCTGATCTGAAAATCTTAATCTTGGCATTAAAATGGTTAGTTATGTGAGTTTGAAAGTTCCTAAATGCCTCAAAGACTCTATCTTTTGATGGGAGGAGAGTTAACCAAGTATACTTAGACTTTTCATCTATGAAAGTAACAAAGTACTTGTTTTGATCTCTAGATTCACAAGGGGATGTCCAAACATCAGAATGAACTAAATCAAAACATTTTTCATAAATGGTAGAAGACTTAGGAAAAACAGTTCTACAATGCTTTCCTAAGATACAAGCCTCACAATCATCATTCTTAAACACTACTTCAGGTAATAAAAGACTCAATGCACGAGCATGAGGATGTCCTAATCTAGCATGCCAAATCGCATTATTATCACAAGCTACAACATTATTAGAAGAAGCAAAGGTAGGATCTAAAAGCTTAGTATCTTCAAGAACATAGAGATCATCTTTGGTAGTCCCTTTCCCAAGCGTTTTGCTGGTCTTAATATCCTGAAAACACACTTCATTAGGTCCAAAGATAGCAATACAGTTTAAATCAGTTGTAGCCTTCTTTACTGATAATAAGTTAGATGTAAAAGTAGGCATGTAGAAAGCTTTAGAAGATCTCTCAAATAGCTTAAGTTCTCCTATTCCCTTAATTGGAACCTTTTCCCCATTAGCAATCTCAACATTTCCTATTGTTGGTTTTATGTTGCTAATTAAGCTTAAATCACTAATCATGTGATGAGAAGCTCCTGAATCAACTATTAATGGCTTATTCTTAAGTGTATGTGAAGAACTATAAGAATTACCCATATTTTGAATCACATGAAAAGAGGTACCAAGAGTGTTACCAGACTCCTTAAACGCTTTGATCAGGGCATCCAAGTCTGATTTTGTCACGAATTGAGATGAGTTTGCTGCTCCTTCTCCAGGGGTATTCTTAGAGCTTTCGCCTTTGTGAGCTACCTCTTCTGAAGCAATCCTAGCCTTTCCCTCCTTCCATTTCGGTTTTAGGTGAGGATGGAGACTCCAGCAAACTTCTTTGGTATGCCCCTTTCTCTTGCAATGATCACAAAATGAGTTTCTCTTCTCATCAAACTTGTAGGCTCCTTTGTTGGCTGAGATCAGTTTCTCCTTTTCCTCCAAATAGGCCGAGTGATCCTTGCTCCTTTTGGATTTGGGAACAGACTTCTTCAAGCGTTGGTAGCCTTTCTGCTCTGAGAAGGTGTTTGATGAGATCATTGTAGGTTGAGTTGAGAGTCAAGAGCAGCCCAAAGACCTTGTCTTGCTCCCTTCTTTCATTTAAAATTTGTGGGTCCACAGTACTTGGCCTTAGCATTTCCAGCTCCGCCCATAGTGCTCTGAACTTTCCAAAGTGTTTGGTAAACTCCACATCTTCTTGCCTTAGCTCATTGATAGCTTTCTTGACTTCAAAGACACGGCTGAGATTAGAGATGTTGCCGAATACTTGCTTCAGGGTCTCCCATAGCTCTTTGGCGGTTTCACAGTATGAGTAAGCCTCCAAGATTTCAGTGCTAAGGGAGCTTTGTAGGAGAGCAAGGACGGTCTGATCTTCCTTGTACCAATGGGTCTCTTCTGCTGGGACAATGGCGGCTCCGGCGGCTGGTGGTGCTGCTATGGGAGCATCGCTTGATACATGTCTCCAAAGACCTCTTCCACACAAGGCGGTTCTTGTGGTCCTTGACCACAGTAGATAGTTCACTCCTTTGAGTGTAACTGGTAAAGCCAATGGCTTATTGTTCTCCATGGCCATGAAATTTATTCTATGGACCTATGGGTAAAGCTATGGACCGTTGGGTAAACGGTTTTAGAAATGAGGTATAGGTGATTTAGAGGGTAAGCGAATGAGGATATAGGTGATTAGAGGGGTTTAGAGTGATTTTGGAGTTTAGAAGATCGTTTAAGAGATTTCAAAAGAGATAAAGAGAGTAAGGACCGCTGGTAAAGATTTTGAGAATTTTCTGTAAAATGAGAGAGAGACAGCGAATAGAGAAGAAGCAAAATGAGAGAGAATGAGAATCAGAGTTTGTGATCCAAAGATCTACACAACTCGCTCTGATACCATGTTAGAGTTTGCGGAATGATACTTAGAGAAGTGAGTGAAGAACATAACAGAGAAGAGAGAATGAGTTAAGGATGATTATATTTCCTTAAGTTGATCTTACATATGTTCACAATGTTCTATTTATAGAACCATACAAGCTAAGCTAACGGCCATAAGAGATAGGGACATAAAGGATTAAACAAATGGTGTGGTCCTCACGGTGATAGTGACCTCTCATGAACGTTCCTTAGCTTAAGTAGAACATGTGACCTTATCCTTATTTGCTTCTTCTCTTGTGACCGTTGTGATAGTTGACTAAGGGAGGCGTAGATTCACTTGCCTTGCACTCCACTCTTGTCTCATCACTTGAATGCCACGTTCAAGCATGTGTACGGACACCATTCCTCCTTCTACTTTGATATCTATTACTTGTATCTCATTCCCTAGAAGAGACCCTAAATGAAGTTCCAAAACTGGTCTACCGGCCGAAAATAGGAAAAACGGAGTTCTGATGAATCACACAAAAAAATGGAGTAAATAGGCTTGAAATAGTCATCTGGGACTCATAATAGCATAATTATAAGCCTCTATTACTTGAATCTCATTCCCTAGAAGAGATCCCAAATGAAGATCCGAAACTAGTCTACTGGCCGAAAATAGGGGAAACGGATTTCTCATGAATCACACAAAGAATATAGAGTAATTAGGCTAAAATTAGTCATCTGGGATTCATAATACTACTATGAGAAGCCTCTATTACTTGTAGATCATTCCCTAGAAGAGACCCTAAATGAAGATCCAAAACTGGTTTACCGGCCGAAAATAGGAAAAACAGACTTCTGATGAATCACAAAAAGAAAATGGAGTAAATAGGCTTGAAATAGCCATCTGGGACTCATATAGTACAATGAGAAGCCTCTATTACTTGTATCTCATTCCGAAGAAGAGATCCCAAATGAATATCCGAAACTGGTTTACTGGCCGAAAATAGGGAAAACGGACTTCTGAAGAATCATACAATGAAAATGGAGTAAATAAGCTTGAAATAGTAATCTGGGACTCATAATACTACATCGAGAAGCCTCTATTACTTGTATCTCATTCCTTAGAAGAGATCGCAAATGAAGATCTGAAACTGGTCTACTGGTTGAAAATGGGAAAAACGGACTTCTGATGAATCATACAAAGAAAATAGAGTAAATAGGCTTGAAATAGTCATCTGGGACTCATAAAGCAAAATTAGAAGCCTCTATTACTTGTATCTCAATCCATTGAAGAGATTCCAAATGAAGATCTGAAACTGGTCTACTGGACGAAATTAGGGGAAACAGATTTCTCATGAATCACACAAAGAAAATAGAGTAAATAGGCTTAAAATAGTCATCTGGGACTCATAATACTACAATGAGAAGCCTTTATTACTTGTATCTCATTCCCTAGACGAGATCCCAAATGAAGATCCAAAACTGGCCTACTGGCCGAAAATAAGAAAAACGGACTTCTGATGAATCACACAATTAAAATGGAGTAATTAGGCTTGAAATAGTCATCTGGGATTAATATAGTACAATGATAAGCCTCTATTACTTGTATCTCATTCCGAAGAAGAGATCCCAAATGAAGATCCGAAACTGTTCTACTGGTCGAAAATGGGGAAAATGGACTTTTGAAGAATCATACAAAGAAAATGGAGTAAATAGGCTTGAAATAGTCATCTGGGACTCATAATACTACAATGAGAAGCCTCTATTACTTGTATCTCATTCCCTAGAAGAGATCCAAAATGAAGATCCAAAATTGGTCTACAGGCCGAAAATAGGGAAAACGGATTTCTGATGAATCATACAAAGAAAATGGAGTAAATAGGCTTGAAGTAGTCATCTGGGACTCATAATAGCATAATGAGAAGCCTCTATTACTTGTATCTCATTCCCTAGAAGAGATCCCAAATGAAGATCCGAAACTGGTCTATTGTCTGAAAATAGGGGAAACAGATTTCTCATGAATCACACAAAGAAAATGGAGTAAATAGGCTTGAAATAGTCATCTGGGAGTCATAATAGTATAATGAGAAGCCTCTATTACCTGTATCTCATTCCTTAGAAGAGATCTCAAATGATGATCCAAAAGTGGCCTACATGCCGAAAATAGGAAAAACGGACATCTGATGAATCACACAAAGAAAATAGAGTAAATAGGATTGAAATAGTCATCTGGGACTCATAATAGTACAATGAGAAGCCTCTATTACTTGTATCTCATTCCGAAGAAGAGATCCCAAATGAAGGTCCGAAACTGGTCTACTGGCCGAAAATAGGGAAAACGGACATCTGAAGAATCATACAAAGAAAATGGAGTAAATTGGCTTGAAATAGTCATCTGGGACTCAAAATACTACATTGAGAAGCCTCTATTACTTGTATCTCATTCCCTAGAAGAGATCCCAAATGAAGATCCAAAACTGGTCTACTAGCCGAAAATGGGGAAAATGGACATCTGATGAATCACACAAAGAAAATGGAGTAAATAGGCTTGAAATAGTCATCTGGGACTCAAAATACTACAATGAGAAGCCTCTATTACTTGTATCTCATTCCCTACAAGAGATCCCAAATGAAGATCCGAAACTGGTCTACTAGCCGAAAATGGGGAAAACGGACTTCTGATGAATCACACAAAGAAAATGGAGTAAATATGCTTGAAATAGTCATCTGGGACTTTTAAGACTACAATGATAAGCCTCTATTACTTGTATCTCATTCCCTAGAAGAGATCCCAAATGAAGATCCGAAACTAGTCAACTAGCTGAAAATGGGGAAAACGGATTTCTCATGAATCATACAAAGAAAATGGAGTAAATAGGCTTTAAAATAGTCATCTGGGACTCATAATACTACAATAAGAAGCCTCTATTACTTGTATCTCATTCCCTAGAAGAGACCCTAAATGAAGTTCCAAAACTGGTCTACCGGCCGAAAATAGGAAAAACGGAGTTCTGATGAATCACACAAAAAAATGGAGTAAATAGGCTTGAAATAGTCATCTGGGACTCATAATAGCATAATTATAAGCCTCTATTACTTGAATCTCATTCCCTAGAAGAGATCCCAAATGAAGATCCGAAACTAGTCTACTGGCCGAAAATAGGGGAAACGGATTTCTCATGAATCACACAAAGAATATAGAGTAATTAGGCTAAAATTAGTCATCTGGGATTCATAATACTACTATGAGAAGCCTCTATTACTTGTAGATCATTCCCTAGAAGAGACCCTAAATGAAGATCCAAAACTGGTTTACCGGCCGAAAATAGGAAAAACAGACTTCTGATGAATCACAAAAAGAAAATGGAGTAAATAGGCTTGAAATAGCCATCTGGGACTCATATAGTACAATGAGAAGCCTCTATTACTTGTATCTCATTCCGAAGAAGAGATCCCAAATGAATATCCGAAACTGGTTTACTGGCCGAAAATAGGGAAAACGGACTTCTGAAGAATCATACAATGAAAATGGAGTAAATAAGCTTGAAATAGTAATCTGGGACTCATAATACTACATCGAGAAGCCTCTATTACTTGTATCTCATTCCTTAGAAGAGATCGCAAATGAAGATCTGAAACTGGTCTACTGGTTGAAAATGGGAAAAACGGACTTCTGATGAATCATACAAAGAAAATAGAGTAAATAGGCTTGAAATAGTCATCTGGGACTCATAAAGCAAAATTAGAAGCCTCTATTACTTGTATCTCAATCCATTGAAGAGATTCCAAATGAAGATCTGAAACTGGTCTACTGGACGAAATTAGGGGAAACAGATTTCTCATGAATCACACAAAGAAAATAGAGTAAATAGGGTTAAAATAGTCATCTGGGACTCATAATACTACAATGAGAAGCCTTTATTACTTGTATCTCATTCCCTAGACGAGATCCCAAATGAAGATCCAAAACTGGCCTACTGGCCGAAAATATGAAAAACGGACTTCTGATGAATCACACAATTAAAATGGAGTAATTAGGCTTGAAATAGTCATCTGGGATTAATATAGTACAATGATAAGCCTCTATTACTTGTATCTCATTCCGAAGAAGAGATCCCAAATGAAGATCCGAAACTGGTCTACTGGTCGAAAATGGGAAAAATGGACTTTTGAAGAATCATACAAAGAAAATGGAGTAAATAGGCTTGAAATAGTCATCTGGGACTCATAATACTACAATGAGAAGCCTCTATTACTTGTATCTCATTCCCTAGAAGAGATCCAAAATGAAGATCCAAAATTGGTCTACAGGCCGAAAATAGGGAAAACGGACTTCTGATGAATCATACAAAGAAAATGGAGTAAATAGGCTTGAAGTAGTCATCTGGGACTCATAATAGCATAATGAGAAGCCTCTATTACTTGTATCTCATTCCCTAGAAGAGATCCCAAATGAAGATCCGAAACTGGTCTATTGTCTGAAAATAGGGGAAACAGATTTCTCATGAATCACACAAAGAAAATGGAGTAAATAGGCTTGAAATAGTCATCTTGGAGTCATAATAGTATAATGAGAAGCCTCTATTACCTGTATCTCATTCCTTAGAAGAGATCTCAAATGATGATCCAAAAGTGGCCTACATGCCGAAAATAGGAAAAACGGACATCTGATGAATCACACAAAGAAAATGGAGTAAATTGGATTGAAATAGTCATCTGGGACTCATAATAGTACAATGAGAAGCCTCTATTACTTGTATCTCATTCCGAAGAAGAGATCCCAAATGAAGATCCGAAACTGGTCTACTGGCCGAAAATGGGGAAAACGGACATCTGAAGAATCATACAAAGAAAATGGAGTAAATTGGCTTGAAATAGTCATCTGGGACTCAAAATACTACATTGAGAAGCCTCTATTACTTGTATCTCATTCCCTAGAAGAGATCCCAAATGAAGATCCAAAACTGGTCTACTAGCCGAAAATGGGGAAAATGGACATCTGATGAATCACACAAAGAAAATGGAGTAAATAGGCTTGAAATAGTCATCTGGGACTCAAAATACTACAATGAGAAGCCTCTATTACTTGTATCTCATTCCCTACAAGAGATCCCAAATGAAGATCCGAAACTGGTCTACTAGCCGAAAATGGGGAAAACGGACTTCTGATGAATCACACAAAGAAAATGGAGTAAATATGCTTGAAATAGTCATCTGGGACTTTTAAGACTACAATGATAAGCCTCTATTACTTGTATCTCATTCCCTAGAAGAGATCCCAAATGAAGATCTGAAACTAGTCAACTAGCTGAAAATGGGGAAAACGGATTTCTCATGAATCATACAAAGAAATGGAGTAAATAGGCTTGAAACAGTCATCTGGGACTCATAATACTACAATGAGAAGCCTCTGTTACTTGTATCTCATTCCCTAGAAGAGATCCCAAATGATGATCCAAAAGTGGCCTACATGCCGAAAATAGGAAAAACGGACATCTGATGAATCACACAAAGAAAATGGAGTAAATAGGATTGAAATAGTCATCTGGGACTCATAATAGTACAATGAGAAGCCTCTATTACTTGTATCTCATTCCGAAGAAGAGATCCCAAATGAAGATCAGAAACTGGTCTACTGGCCGAAAATGGGGAAAACGGACATCTGAAGAATCATACAAAGAAAATGGAGTAAATTGGCTTGAAATAGTCATCTGGGACTCATAATACTACATTGAGAAGCCTCTATTACTTGTATCTCATTCCCTAGAAGAGATCCCAAATGAAGATCCAAAACTGGTCTACTAGCCGAAAATGGGGAAAATGGACATCTGATGAATCACACAAAGAAAATGGAGTAAATAGGCTTGAACTAGTCATCTGGGACTCAAAATACTACAATGAGAAGCCTCTATTACTTGTATCTCATTCCCTACAAGAGATCCCAAATGAAGATCCGAAACTGGTCTACTAGCCGAAAATGGGGAAAACGGACTTCTGATGAATCACACAAAGAAAATGGAGTAAGTAGGATTGAAATAGTCATCTGGGACTCATAATAGTACAACGAGAAGCCTCTATTACTTGTATCTCATTCCGAAGAAGAGATCCCAAATGAAGATCAGAAACTGGTCTACTGGCCGAAAATGGGGAAAACGGACATCTGAAGAATCATACAAAGAAAATGGAGTAAATTGGCTTGAAATAGTCATCTGGGACTCATAATACTACATTGAGAAGCCTCTATTACTTGTATCTCATTCCCTAGAAGAGATCCCAAATGAAGATCCAAAACTGGTCTACTAGCCGAAAATGGGGAAAATGGACATCTGATGAATCACACAAAGAAAATGGAGTAAATAGGCTTGAAATAGTCATCTGGGACTCAAAATACTACAATGAGAAGCCTCTATTACTTGTATCTCATTCCCTACAAGAGATCCCAAATGAAGATCCGAAACTGGTCTACTAGCCGAAAATGGGGAAAACGGACTTCTGATGAATCACACAAAGAAAATGGAGTAAATATGCTTGAAATAGTCATCTGGGACTCATAAGACTACAATGATAAGCCTCTATTACTTGTTTCTCATTCCCTAGAAGAGATCCCAAATGAAGATCCGAAACTGGTCTACTAGCTGAAAATGGGGAAAACGGACATCTGATGAATCACACAAAGAAAATGGAGTAAATAGGCTTGAAATAGTCATCTGGGACTCATAATACTACAATGAGAAGCCTCTATTACTTGTATCTCATTCCCTACAAGAGATCCCAAATGAAGATCCGAAACTGGTCTACTAGCCGAAAATGGGGAAAACGGACTTCTGATGAATCATACAAAGAAAATGGAGTAAATAGGCTTGAAATAGTCATCTGGGACTCATAATAGCATATTGAGAAGCCTCTATTACTTGTATCTCATTCCGAAGAAGAGATCCCAAATGAAGATCAGAAACTGGTCTACTAGCCGAAAATGGGGAAAACGGACTTCTGATGAATCACACAAAGAAAATGGAGTAAATATGCTTGAAATAGTCATCTGGGACTCATAAGACTACAATGATTGTTAATCAAGAAGGTATTTACTATTAACTAACTAATAGTTACATAGTAAATATATTTACTTGAGTTATAAGGTTAGTTTGTATTAAAAAGAAGAGGGAAAGGAGGACAAAAGGTGCTAACGGTCATGTTGACCGTACGGTGATGACTCATCCGTCTTGTAGCGGCTGTACCTCCACCCTTATCCTTTTGTTACCGTTATGAGCTGTAAAGGGGGCTGAGTCACACATGGTTTGTACAAGGCAGAATGAGGACGCAATAGAGGCTTTGTGCGTAACCCTTTCTGACCTAGAGTTTGTTCTATATAAACCAAGTGTATCCCCTCTCATGTAAAAAACAACTTTTATCATCTAATACATTTTTCCTCTATTCCTAAACATGAGAGTCGAGACTTTACCTTATAATCTTCTATAATTTACATGGTATCAGAGCGGTTTTGTGATTCTTGAGTCTTAAATCTTGGTTTTCTTGTTCGATTCTTCTGTTTGAGAGAAGTTCTTGTGGGTTAATCCGTGGCAAAAGTTATTCTGGGTTGAAGCTGGTTCTTGTGGGTTAAGCTGAAGCATCAAACCGAGCAAAGAAGGTGAAGCAAGTCAGATCTGAAAATAAAAGGTTTGAGCTTTATCTCTCTCTGGTTGAAAGGTTTAGTCTAAGGAATCAGTTTAAGGCAAAGGGTGTAGATAGACTAGTGTTGCGGCTTGGCGTGTGGTTTGAGTGTGGAAAGTTCAAGGTTAAAGCTTTAGTCTTGGAAAGTGTTAGTTTTTGGTGTCTAATCGGCGAATTACTTAAGGTTTGTTAATGGCTGCTCTTCAACAAGCTCCTGTGCCTGTTATGGTGTATGATGGCAAGATGAATGATACCTTCAAGGACTTGAGATTTGCGGTAACTCTGAATGGAAACAACTTTCTGCTGTGGAAGCGAACAGCTCTGAATGTGTTGGGAGGAAGGAAGCTCACAAAACACATTGAGTTCACCTATGAAGAGCTAAAGGCAACTGATAGAAGTCTGGATGAGGGTACTTGGAAGCAATATGATCTGAATGTACTGACTGCTCTACACTGCTCACTAGAGGCATCAATCCTAGAAGGCTATTCGTATTGTGAGACTGCTAAGGAGCTATGGGATACTCTTACAAGTGTCTTCGGCAATGAGTCTAACTTGACTCGGGTCTATGGTATCAAGAAAGCTCTCGGCAATCTGAGCCAAGAAGAGAGTGACTTCAACACCCATTTCGGAAGGTATAGATCGTTGGTTGTTGAGTTAGATATGTTGAGACCCTTTACCACCGATGCTAAGACACTCAAGGAAAGAAGAGAGCAAGATCGTGTGTTTGGGTTACTACTGTCTCTGAATCAAGGCTATACTGATGTAATCCAACACATCTTGAGAGAAGACAAGATCCCTACCCTAGAGCAAGTTTGTGCTAAGATACAAAAGGAGTATGGCAATCAGGAGCTGTTTGGCAACAAGAATGCAAGTCTACCTACGGCTAACAAGGTGGGATTGGCGAAGCATGGAGACAAGAAGACATGGGTTTGCGAGCATTGTGAGAAAAAGGGTCATGTCAAAGACAAATGCTGGATCCTGTTAATCAAGAAGGTATTTACTAGTAACTAATTAATAGTTACATAGTAAATATAGTTACTTGAGTAATAAGGAAGTTAGTTTGTATTAGAAAGAAGAGGGAAAGGAGGATAAGAAAAGCTAAAGGATAAGGTGACCGTACACTTTGTCCTATAGCGGCTGTACCTCCTCCCTTATCCTTTTGTTACCGTTATGAGCTGTAAAGGGATGAGTCACACACGGTTTGTACAAGGCAGAATGAGGACGCAATAGTGGCTTTGTGCGTAACCCTTTCTGACCTAGAATGTGTTCTATATAAACCAAGTGTATCCCCTCTCATTGTAGATAACTTTTTATCATCTAATACATTTTCACCTTTTCCTAAACATGAGAGTCGAATCCTTATCCTATAATCTTCTATAATTTTCATGGTAGCAGAGCGGTTTTGTGATTCTTGAGTCTTAAATCTTGGTTTTCTTGTTCGATTCTTGTGTTTGAGAGAAGTTCTTGTGAGTTAATCCGTGGCAAAAGCTATTCTGGGTTGAAGCTGGTTCTTGTGGGTTAAGCTGAAGCATCAAACCGAGCTAAGAAGGTGAAGCAAGTCAGATCTGAAAAAGTAAAGGTTTGAGCTTTATCTCTCTCTCTGGTTGAAAGGTTTAGTCTAGAGGAATCAGTTTAAGGCAAAGGTTGTGGATAGATTAGTGTTGCGGTTTGGCTTGTGGTTTGAGTAAGGAAGGTTCGAAAGTTGAATCTTTGGTCTTGGAAAGTGTTAGTCTTGGTGTTCAATAGGCGAAATACTTAAGCTTTGGTGATGGCTGCTCTTCAACAAGCTCCTATGCCTGTTACGGTGTATGATGGCAAGATGAATGACACCTTCAAAGACTTGAGATTTGCGGTAACTCTAAATGGGAACAACTTTCTGTTGTGGAAGCGAACAACTCTGAATGTGTTGGGAGGAAGGAAGCTCACAAAACACATTGAGTTCACCTATGAAGAGCTAAAGGCAATTGATAGAGGTCTGGATGAGGATACTTGGAAGCAGTATGATCTGAATGTGCTGACTGCTCTACACTGCTCACTAGAGGCGTCAATTCTAGAAGGCTATTCGTACTGTGAGACTGCTAAGGAGCTGTGGGATACTCTTACAGGTGTCTTCGGCAATGAGTCTAACTTGACTCGGGTCTATGGTATCAAGAAAGCTCTCGGAAATCTGAGCCAAGAAGAGAGTGACTTCAACACCCATTTCGGAAGGTATAGATCGTTGGTTGCTGAGTTAGATATGTTGAGACCCTTTACCACTGATGCTAAGACACTCAAGGAAAGAAGAGAGCAAGATCGTGTGTTTGGGTTGCTACTGTCTCTGAATCAAGGCTATACTGATGTAATCCAACACATCTTGAGAGAAGACAAGATCCCTACCCTAGAGCAAGTTTGTGCTAAGATACAAAAGGAGTATGGCAATCAGGAGCTGTTTGGCAACAAGAATGCAAGTCTACCTACGGCTAACAAGGTGGGAGTGGCGAAACATGGAGACAAGAAGACATGGGTTTGTGAGCATTGTGAGAAAAAGGGTCATCTCAAAGACAAATGCTGGATCCTACACCCTCATTTGAAGCCAGATAAGTTCAAGAAGGACAAGATGAAGGCGAATGTGGCAGAAGCAAGTGAAGGCTCCGAAAATGCTGAAAGAGCTATAGTGCAGTTCGGTCATCATGAGAAGGCATTACAAGCTATACAAGACAAGAGCTCAGCTTCCACCTCTCAGGAGACCATTGTTATGAACAAAGCTGATCTAGAGAGCCTCCTTCAATCCATTGCATCTAAGTTACATCCAGGCGGTATATCTCTCTTATCTTCTAATTCTAGTGATTTAAACTCATTAGTATTAGACTCAGGAGCTTCTCACCATATGATTAGTAATCCTAAGTTGTTAGAGAACATTAAACCGGCTTTAGGAAATGTTAAGGTTGCAAATGGCCATAATGTGCCAATAGAAGGTATAGGTTATATTAATGTGTTTAACAAGAAGCTAAGTGCCTTTTATATGCCTAAGTTCACCTCTAATCTCCTTTCTGTAAAGAAAACTACTAAGGACTTAAACTGTTTAGCTATTTTTAGTCCTAATGATGTTAAGTTGCAGGATATTGAGAGTGGAAAAGTGTTTGGGCAAGGAAGCACCAAGGATGACTTATATGTGTTCCAAGACATCTCTTTAAATTCTGTTTCTAAGAATAATGTTTCTTCTATCTTTGCAAACTCTGTTAAGACATCTGTTGTTTTATGGCATGAAAGACTTGGTCACCCTCATTCTAGAGCTTTAAGTTTATTAATGCCTGGTTTTTCTTATGATTGTGCAAATTGTGAAGCATGCATATTAGGCAAACATTGCAAAGCTGTTTTTCCTAAGTCTAGTGCGATTTATGAAAAATGTTTTGATCTTGTGCATTCTGATGTTTGGTCTTCACCTTGTGCATCTAGAGATAACCATAAGTATTTTGTCACATTTATAGATGAGAAATCTAAGTATACTTGGGTAACCTTGATGCCATCTAAGGATAGAGTTTATGATGCATTTATAAACTTTCAAAACTATGTGACTAACTACTTTGATGCAAAGATTAAGATTCTAAGAACAGATAATGGAGGTGAATATACAAGCAACAAGCTCAAAGAACACTTAGAGAAATGTGGAATTCTTCATCAAACCAGCTGCCCATATAACCCCCAACAAAATGGTGTTGCTGAGAGAAAGAATAGGCACCTAATGGAGGTGGCAAGAGCTATGCTATTTCAAAAACACATGCCTAAGCGGTTTTGGGGCGATGCAGTAATGACAGCTTGCTATCTCATCAACCGAACACCAACTCGTATCCTTGATGATAAATCTCCTTTCCAAATCCTAAATAACTCAAATCCTAGTATTGACCATTTAAGGGTGTTTGGTAGTCTGTGTTTTTTGTGTTTGTTCCAGGTGACTTAAGGAACAAGCTGGAGCCTAAGAGTAACAAGTGCGTATTCATTGGATACTCAACAACTCAGAAGGGCTACAAGTGCTTTGATCCAGTCACCAACCGGTATTATGTGTCAAGGGATGTCAAGTTTTTGGAAGACAAGGCCTACTTTGGGGAAAAGAGTTGGGAGAGTGTGAAGGACCTACCTAACTCAACCGCTGATAGAGCTTCAAGCCTCCGACGAATTCTGGAACACTTAGGGAATGCAAGCTCCCCTCAGGCAGAGAAGGAAGCTCCACCATCTCCAAATGAGGACGTGAATGAAGTTAGAGAGGATGAGAACGATGCTTTTCAGGAACCTTTGGATGATCACCAAGAAAGTGATAGAGGAGAGAAGTCTAGTGAAGAAGTGGCAGAGGCGGGACAGTCTAGTGAAGGAGAGATTATTGAATCTTCAAGCGATGACAATGTCTATGAAGCTCCACAAACTACATCAGATCCAGTCTACACTCGGGAGAATCCAAGGAAGAGTACAAGAGAGAAGAAATCACCTTCAAACTGGAAGAATACGAGAGTTTACTACAACTGCCAAGCTGTCGCTCATCCAATTCAAGCTACCTGTTCGATTGACCTTCTTCCGGAAGAACATCAAGCCTTTATCAGCAAGCTGGATGTAGAACTTATTCCACAAAGCTATGAGGAAGCCAAGGAAAGAAAGGAATGGACTAATGCTGTTGATGATGAGGTTCAAGCTATGGTCAGGAATCAAACGTGGGTTGAAGAAGAACTACCAAAAGGAAAGAAGTGTGTTAGCTCAAAGTGGGTATTCACCATTAAGTACAAGAGTGATGGTGAAATAGAAAGATATAAGGCAAGGCTGGTTGCAAGAGGGTTTACACAAACGTATGGGGATGACTATAGGGAAACATTTGCTCCAGTAGCTAAGCAACACACAGTGAAAGTGGTTCTCTCTTTAGCAGTTAATTTGGATTGGGAGTTGTGGCAAATGGATGTCAAGAACGCTTTCCTTCAGGGGGAGTTAGAAGAAGAAGTCTACATGTCACCTCCTCCGGGTTTAGAAGACATAGTGGCTCCGGGAAAGGTCTTAAGGCTTCGGAAAGCAATCTATGGGCTTAAACAATCTCCAAGAGCTTGGTATCACAAGTTAAGCTCTACACTACTGGCTAATGGCTTCAAGAGGTCACATTCTGATCACACTCTATTTACTAAGCAAGATATTCATGGCATAGTAGTAGTGTTGGTCTATGTGGATGATTTGATTATTTCAGGGAGTAACAAAGAGGGTATTCAAGCCATTAAGTCCTCTTTGCACTCAGCCTTTGATATTAAAGATTTGGGTGTTTTGAAGTATTTCTTAGGGATTGAAGTGTGTAGATCCAAGGAGGGACTATTTCTCTCACAAAGGAAATATGCACTTGATCTTCTAAAGCTTACAGGAAAACTTGGAGCTAAACCGGTGGACACACCACTAGAGCAAGGATACAAGGTCAATCGAAAGGGGGAGAAGGATGATACTCCATATCATTGCCCGGAACAGTACCGAAGACTCGTTGGTAAGCTCATATACTTAACATATACTCGGCCTGATCTTTCTTTTGCTGTGAATCAGGTGGCTCAACACATGCAAGTACCTACGGTATACCATTGGAGCTTGGTGGAAAGGACTCTGAGATATATCAAAGGGAGTCCTGGCAAAGGCATTTGGATGGGAAGAAACTCTAGCACGGAAGTTGTGGGATACTGTGATGCAGATTACAATGGAGATCGCAACACAAGGCAGTCTACAACCGGCTTTTGCACCTTCATTGGTGGAAATCTTGTGACTTGAAAGACAAAGAAGCAGAAGGTGGTGTCTTGTTCGAGTGCTGAAGCAGAGTATAGGGCGATGAAGAAGCTCACAAATGAGCTAACTTGGCTGAAGGCTCTACTTAAGGACTTCGGGATAGAGCAGAAGACACCAATCACCTTCCATTGCGACAACCAAGCTGCCATCCATATAGCCACTAATCCAGTGTTTCATGAGAGGACCAAGCACATAGAGACTGATTGCCACAAGACAAGAGAGAAGATCGAAGATGGTACAATTCTCCCTTGTTTTACTAAGAGTTCGGACCAATTGGCCGACATCTTTACCAAGGCAGCAAGTAACCAAGTTTGCCAATTTATCCATGGTAAGCTTGGTCTTGTAGACCTAACACATCCTTGAGAGAGACTCTCCAACTTGTAGGGATAATACTCTTTTTCCCTAAGCTTGGTTTTGTCCCACGTGGTTTTCCAAGCATAGGTTTTTAATGAGGTTATCCTTGCAAGTGCCAAGTTTATACACAATCAGTATTGTAGTATAAACTTGAGGGGGAGTGTTAATCAAGAAGGTATTTACTAGTAACTAATTAATAGTTACATAGTAAATATAGTTACTTGAGTAATAAGGAAGTTAGTTTGTATTAGAAAGAAGAGGGAAAGGAGGATAAGAAAAGCTAAAGGATAAGGTGACCGTACACTTTGTCCTATAGCGGCTGTACCTCCTCCCTTATCCTTTTGTTACCGTTATGAGCTGTAAAGGGATGAGTCACACACGGTTTGTACAAGGCAGAATGAGGACGCAATAGTGGCTTTGTGCGTAACCCTTTCTGACCTAGAATGTGTTCTATATAAACCAAGTGTATCCCCTCTCATTGTAGATAACTTTTTATCATCTAATACATTTTCACCTTTTCCTAAACATGAGAGTCGAATCCTTATCCTATAATCTTCTATAATTTTCAGATCCTACACCCCCATTTGAAGCCAGACAAGTTCAAGAAAGACAAGATGAAGGCAAATGTGGCAGAAGCAAGTGAAGGCTCCGAGAATGGTGAAAGAGCTATAGTGCAGTACGGTCATCATGAGAAGGCGTTACAAGCTACACAAGACAAGAGCTCAGCTTCTACCTCTCAGGAGACCATTGTGATGAACAAAGCTGATCTAGAGAGCCTCCTTCAATCCATTGCATCAAAGTTACATCCAGGCGGTATATCTCTCTTATCTTCTAATTCTAGTGATTTAAACTCATTAGTATTAGACTCAAGAGCTTCTCATCATATGATTAGTAATCCTAAGTTGTTAGAGAATATTAAACCGGCTTTAGGGAATGTTAAGGTTGCAAATGGCCATAATGTGCCAATAGAAGGTATAGGTTATATTAATATGTTCAACAAGAAGCTAAGTGCCTTTTATATGCCTAAGTTCACTTCTAATCTCTTTTCTGTAAAGAAAACTACTAAGGACTTGAACTGTTTAGCTATTTTCAGTCCTAATGATGTTAAGTTACAGGATATTGAGAGTGGAAAAGTGTTTGGGCAAGGAAGCACCAAGGATGACTTATATGTGTTCCAAGACATCTCTTTAAATTCTGTTTCTAAGAATAACGTTTCTTCTATCTTTGCAAACTCTGTTAAGACATCTGTTGTATTGTGGCATGAAAGACTTGGTCACCCTCATTCTCGAGCTTTAAGTTTATTAATGCCTGGTTTTTCTTATGATTGTGCAAATTGTGAAGCATGCATATTAGGCAAACATTGCAAAGCTGTTTTTCCTAAGTCTAGTGCGATTTATGAAAAATGTTTTGATCTTGTGCATTCTGATGTTTGGTCTTCACCTTGTGCATCTAGAGATAACCATAAGTATTTTGTCACATTTATAGATGAGAAATCTAAGTATACTTGGGTAACCTTGATGCCATCTAAGGATAGAGTTTATGATGCATTTATAAACTTTCAAAACTATGTGACTAACTACTTTGATGCAAAGATTAAGATTCTAAGAACAGATAATGGAGGTGAATATACAAGCAACAAGCTCAAAGAACACTTAGAGAAATGCGGAATTCTTCATCAAACCAGCTGCCCATATAACCCTCAACAAAATGGTGTTGCTGAGAGAAAGAATAGGCATCTAATGGAGGTGGCAAGAGCTATGTTGTTTCAAAAACACATGCCTAAGCGGTTTTGGGGAGATGCAGTGATGACAGCATGTTATCTCATCAACCGAACACCAACTCGTATCCTTGATGATAAATCTCCTTTCCAAATCCTAAATAACTCAAATCCTAGTATTGATCATTTAAGGGTATTTGGTAGTCTGTGTTTTGTGTTTGTTCCAGGTGACTTAAGGAACAAGCTGGAGCCTAAGAGTAATAAGTGCGTATTCATTGGATACTCAACAACTCAAAGAGGTTACAAGTGCTTTGTGTAAATTATAGAAGATTGTAGGATAAGGATTCGACTCTCATGATAGGAAAATGTGAAAATGTATTAGATGAAGAAAAGTTATCTACAATGAAGGGGGATACACAGTTTATATAGAACACATTCTAGGTCTGAAAGGGTTACACACAAAGCCACTATTGCGTCCTCATTCAGCCTTATACAAACCGTGTATGACTCACCCCTTTACAGCTCATAACGGTAACAAGAGGATAAGGGTGAAGGTACAGCGCTATAAGACAAAGTGTACTGCCACCTTATCCCTTTAGTCTTTGTTAATCAAGAAGGTATTTACTAGTAACTAATTAATAGTTACATAGTAAAATACAGTTACTTGAGTAATAAGGAAGTTAGTTTGTATTAGAAAGAAGAGGGAAAAAGAGGATAAAAGACTAAAGGGATAAGGTGGCAGTACACTTTGTCTTATAGCGCTGTACCTTCAACCTTATCCTCTTGTTACAGTTATGAGCTGTAAAGGGGTGAGTCATACACGGTTTGTATAAGGCTGAATGAGGACGCAATAGTGGCTTTGTGTGTAACCCTTTCAGACCTAGAATGTGTTCTATATAAACTGTGTATCCCCCTTCATTGTAGATAACTTTTCTTCATCTAATACATTTTCACATTTTCCTATCATGAGAGTCGAATCCTTATCCTACAATCTTCTATAATTTACATGGTATCAGAGCGGTTTTGTGATTCTTGAGTCTTAAATCTTGGTTTTCTTGTTCGATTCTTGTGTTTGAGAGAAGTTCTTGTGAGTTAATCCGTGGCAAAAGCTATTCTGGGTTGAAACTGGGTCTTATGAGTTAAGCTGAAGCATCAAACCGAGCTAAGAAGGTGAAGCAAGTCAGATCTGGAAAAGTAAAGGTTTGAGCTTTATCTCTCTCTCTGGTTGAAAGGTCTAGTCTAGAGGAATCAGTTTAAGGCAAAGGTTGTGGATAGATTAGTGTTGCGGTTTGGCTTGTGGTTTGAGTAAGGAAGGTTCGAAAAGTTGGATCTTTGGTCTTGGAAAGTGTTAGTTTTGGTGTTCAATAAGCGAAATACTTAAGCTTTGGTGATGGCTGCTCTTCAACAAGCTCCTATGCCTGTTACGGTGTATGATGGCAAGATGAATGACACCTTCAAAGACTTGAGATTTGCGGTAACTCTAAATGGGAACAACTTTCTGTTGTGGAAGCGAACAACTCTGAATGTGTTAGGAGGAAGGAAGCTCACAAAACACATTGAGTTCACCTATGAAGAGCTAAAGGCAATTGATAGAGGTCTGGATGAAGATACTTGGAAGCAGTATGATCTGAATGTGCTGACTGCTCTACACTGCTCACTAGAGGCGTCAATTCTAGAAGGCTATTCGTACTGTGAGACTGCTAAGGAGCTGTGGGATACTCTTACAAATGTCTTCGGCAATGAGTCTAACTTGACTCGGGTCTATGGTATCAAGAAAGCTCTCGGAAATCTGAGCCAAGAAGAGAGTGACTTCAACACCCATTTCGGAAGGTATAGATCGTTGGTTGCTGAGTTGGATATGTTGAGACCCTTTACCACTGATGCTAAGACACTCAAGGAGAGAAGAGAGCAAGATCGTGTGTTTGGGTTGCTTCTGTCTCTGAATCAAGGCTATACTGATGTAATCCAGCACATCTTGAGAGAAGACAAGATTCCTACCCTAGAGCAAGTTTGTGCTAAGATACAAAAGGAGTATGGCAATCAGGAGCTGTTTGGCAACAAGAATGCAAGTCTACCTACGGCTAACAAGGTGGGAGTGGCAAAACATGGAGACAAGAAGACATGGGTTTGTGAGCATTGTGAGAAAAAGGGTCATCTCAAAGACAAATGCTGGATCCTACACCCTCATTTAAAGCCAGATAAGTTCAAGAAGGACAAGATGAAGGCGAATGTGGCAGAAGCAAGTGAAGGCTCCGAAAATGCTGAAAGAGCTATGGTGCAGTTCGGTCGTCATGAGAAGGCTTTACAAGCTATACAAGACAAGAGCTCAGCTTCCACCTCTCAGGAGACCATTGTGATGAACAAAGCTGATCTAGAGAGCCTCCTTCAATCCATTGCATCTAAGTTACATCCAGGCGGTATATCTCTCTTATCTTCTAACTCTAGTGATTTAAACTCATTAGTATTAGACTCAGGAGCTTCTCACCATATGATTAGTAATCCTAAGTTGTTAGAGAACATTAAACCGGCTTTAGGGAATGTTAAGGTTGCAAATGGTCATAATGTGCCAATAGAAGGTATAGGTTATATTAATGTGTTTAACAAGAAGCTAAGTGCCTTTTATATGCCTAAGTTCACCTCTAATCTCCTTTCTGTAAAGAAAACTACTAAGGACTTAAACTGTTTAGCTATTTTTAGTCCTAATGATGTTAAGTTGCAGGATATTGAGAGTGGAAAAGTGTTTGGGCAAGGCAGCACCAAGGATGACTTATATGTGTTCCAAGACATCTCTTTAAATTCTGTTTCTAAGAATAATGTTTCTTCTATCTTTGCAAACTCTGTTAAGACATCTGTTGTTTTATGGCATGAAAGACTTGGTCACCCTCATTCTAGAGCCTTAAGTTTACTAATGCCTGGTTTTTCTTATGATTGTACAAATTGTGAAGCATGCATATTAGGCAAACATTGCAAAGCTGTTTTTCCTAAGTCTAGTGCGATTTATGAAAAATGTTTTGATCTTGTGCATTCTGATGTGTGGTCTTCACCTTGTGCATCTAGAGATAACCATAAGTATTTTGTCACATTTATAGATGAGAAATCTAAGTATACTTGGGTAACCTTGATGCCTTCTAAGGATAGAGTTTATGATGCATTTATAAACTTTCAAAACTATGTGACTAACTACTTTGATGCAAAGATTAAGATTTTAAGAACAGATAATGGAGGTGAATATACAAGCAACAAGCTCAAAGAACACTTAGAGAAATGTGGAATTCTTCATCAAACCAGCTGCCCATATAACCCCCAACAAAATGGTGTTGCTGAGAGAAAGAATAGGCACCTAATGGAGGTGGCAAGGGCTATGCTATTTCAAAAAACACATGCCTAAGAGGTTTTGGGGCGATGCAGTAATGACAGCTTGCTATCTCATCAACCGAACACCAACTCGTATCCTTGATGATAAATCTCCTTTCCAAATCCTAAATAACTCAAATCCTAGTATTGACCATTTGAGGGTGTTTGGTAGTCTGTGTTTTGTGTTTGTTCCAGGTGACTTAAGGAACAAGCTGGAGCCTAAGAGTAACAAGTGCGTATTCATTGGATACTCAACAACTCAGAAGGGCTACAAGTGCTTCGATCCAGTCACCAACCGGTACTATGTGTCAAGGGATGTCAAGTTTTTGGAAGACAAAGCCTACTTTGGGGAAAAGAGTTGGGAGAGTGTGAAGGACCTACCTAACTCAACCGCTGATAGAGCTTCAAGCCTCCGACGAATTCTGGAGCACTTAGGGAATGCAAGCTCCCCTCAGACAGAAAAGGAAGCTCCATCATTTCCAAATGAGGATGTGCATGAAGTTAGAGAGGATGAGAACAATGCATCTCAGGATCTTTTGGATGATCACCAAGAAAGTGATAGAGGAGAGAAGTCTAGTGAAGAAGTGGCAGAGACGGGTCAGTCTAGTAAAGAAGTGGCAGAGGAGACGGGTCAGTCTAGTGAAGGAGAGGTCATTGAATCGGGTCAGTCTAGTGAAGGAGAGTTCATTGAATCTTCAAGCGATGACGATACCTATCAAGCTCCACAAGTTACACCAGATCCAGTCTACACTCGGGAGAATCAAAGAAAGAGTACAAGAGAGAAGAAATCCCCCTCAAAGTGGAAGAATACGAGAGTTTACTACAACTGCCAAGCTGTAGCTCATCCAATTCAAGCTACTTGTTCGATTGACCTTCTTCCGGAGGAGCATAAAGCTTTTATCAGCAAGCTGGATGTAGTAGAACTCATCCCACAAAGCTATGAGGAAGCCAAGGAAAGTAAGGAATGGACTAATGCTGTTGATGATGAGGTTCAAGCTATGGTGAGGAATCACACTTGGGTTGAAGAAGAACTACCAAAAGGAAAGAAGTGTGTTAGCTCAAAGTGGGTATTCACCATTAAGTACAAGAGTGATGGTGAAATCGAGAGATATAAGGCAAGGCTGGTTGCAAGAGGGTTTACCCAAACTTATGGGGATGACTATAGGGAAACATTTGCTCCAGTAGCTAAGCAACATACAGTGAAAGTGGTTCTCTCTTTAGCAGTTAATTTGGATTGGGAGTTGTGGCAAATGGATGTCAAGAATGCTTTCCTTCAGGGGGAGTTAGAAGAAGAAGTCTACATGTCACCTCCTCCGGGTTTAGAAGACATAGTGGCTCCGGGAAAGGTCTTAAGGCTTCGGAAAGCAATCTATGGGCTCAAACAATCTCCAAGAGCTTGGTATCACAAGCTAAGCTCTACACTACTGGCTAATGGCTTCAAGAGGTCACACTCTGATCACACTCTATTTACTAAGCAAGATATTCATGGCATAGTAGTAGTGTTGGTCTATGTGGATGATTTGATTATTTCAGGGAGTAACAAAGAGGGTATTCAAGCCATTAAGTCCTCTTTGCACTCAGCCTTTGATATTAAAGATTTGGGTGTTTTGAAGTATTTCTTAGGGATTGAAGTGTGTAGATCCAAGGAGGGACTTTTTCTCTCACAAAGGAAATATGCACTTGATCTTCTAAAGCTTACAGGAAAACTTGGAGCTAAACCGGTGGACACACCACTAGAGCAAGGATACAAGGTCAATCGAAAGGGGGAGAAGGATGATACTCCATATCATTGCCCGGAACAGTACCGAAGACTCGTGGGTAAGCTCATATACTTAACATATACTCGGCCTGATCTTTCTTTTGCTGTGAATCAGGTGGCTCAACACATGCAAGTACCTACGGTATACCATTGGAGCCTGGTGGAAAGGATTCTGAGATATATCAAAGGGAGTCCTGGCAAAGGCATTTGGATGGGAAGAAATTCAAGCACGGAAATAGTGGGATACTGTGATGCAGATTACAATGGAGATCGCAACACAAGGCAGTCTACAACCGGCTTTTGCACCTTCATTGGTGGAAATCTTGTGACTTGGAAGACAAAGAAGCAGAAGGTGGTGTCTTGTTCCAGTGCTGAAGCAGAGTATAGGGCGATGAAGAAGCTCACAAACTAGCTAACTTGGCTAAAGGCTCTACTTAAGGACTTCGGGATAGAGCAGAAGACGCCAATCACCTTCCATTGCGACAACCAAGCTGCCATCCATATAGCCACTAATCCAGTGTTTCACGAGAGGACCAAGCACATAGAGACGGATTGCCACAAGACAAGAGAGAAGATCGAAGATGGTACAATTCTCCCTTGTTTTACTAAGAGTTCGGACCAATTGGCCGACATTTTTACCAAGGCAGCAAGTAACCAAGTTTGCCAATTTATCCATGGTAAGCTTGGTCTTGTAGACCTAACACATCCTTGAGAGAGACTCTCCAACTTGTAGGGATAATACTCTTTTTCCCTAAGCTTGGTTTTGTCCCACGTGGTTTTCCAAGCTTAGGTTTTTAATGAGGTTATCCTTGCAAGTGCCAAGTTTATACACAATCAGTATTGTAGTATAAACTTGAGGGGGAGTGTTAATCAAGAAGGTATTTACTAGTAACTAATTAATAGTTACATAGTAAAATACAGTTACTTGAGTAATAAGGAAGTTAGTTTGTATTAGAAAGAAGAGGGAAAAAGAGGATAAAAGACTAAAGGGATAAGGTGGCAGTACACTTTGTCTTATAGCGCTGTACCTTCAACCTTATCCTCTTGTTACAGTTATGAGCTGTAAAGGGGTGAGTCATACACGGTTTGTATAAGGCTGAATGAGGACGCAATAGTGGCTTTGTGTGTAACCCTTTCAGACCTAGAATGTGTTCTATATAAACTGTGTATCCCCCTTCATTGTAGATAACTTTTCTTCATCTAATACATTTTCACATTTTTCTATCATGAGAGTCGAATCCTTATCCTACAATCTTCTATAATTTACAGTCTTTTATCCTCTTTTTCCCTCTTCTTTCTAATACAAACTAACTTCCTTATTACTCAAGTAACTGTATTTTACTATGTAACTATTAATTAGTTACTAGTAAATACCTTCTTGATTAACACTCCCCCTCAAGTTTATACTACAATACTGATTGTGTATAAACTTGGCACTTGCAAGGATAACCTCATTAAAAACCTAAGCTTGGAAAACCACGTGGGACAAAACCAAGCTTAGGGAAAAAGAGTATTATCCCTACAAGTTGGAGAGTCTCTCTCAAGGATGTGTTAGGTCTACAAGACCAAGCTTACCATGGATAAATTGGCAAACTTGGTTACTTGCTGCCTTGGTAAAAATGTCGGCCAATTGGTCCGAACTCTTAGTAAAACAAGGGAGAATTGTACCATCTTCGATCTTCTCTCTTGTCTTGTGGCAATCCGTCTCTATGTGCTTGGTCCTCTCGTGAAACACTGGATTAGTGGCTATATGGATGGCAGCTTGGTTGTCGCAATGGAAGGTGATTGGCGTCTTCTGCTCTATCCCGAAGTCCTTAAGTAGAGCCTTTAGCCAAGTTAGCTCGTTTGTGAGCTTCTTCATCGCCCTATACTCTGCTTCAGCACTGGAACAAGACACCACCTTCTGCTTCTTTGTCTTCCAAGTCACAAGATTTCCACCAATGAAGGTGCAAAAGCCGGTTGTAGACTGCCTTGTGTTGCGATCTCCATTGTAATCTGCATCACAGTATCCCACTATTTCCGTGCTTGAATTTCTTCCCATCCAAATGCCTTTGCCAGGACTCCCTTTGATATATCTCAGAATCCTTTCCACCAGGCTCCAATGGTATACCGTAGGTACTTGCATGTGTTGAGCCACCTGATTCACAGCAAAAGAAAGATCAGGCCGAGTATATGTTAAGTATATGAGCTTACCCACGAGTCTTCGGTACTGTTCCGGGCAATGATATGGAGTATCATCCTTCTCCCCCTTTCGATTGACCTTGTATCCTTGCTCTAGTGGTGTGTCCACCGGTTTAGCTCCAAGTTTTCCTGTAAGCTTTAGAAGATCAAGTGCATATTTCCTTTGTGAGAGAAAAAGTCCCTCCTTGGATCTACACACTTCAATCCCTAAGAAATACTTCAAAACACCCAAATCTTTAATATCAAAGGCTGAGTGCAAAGAGGACTTAATGGCTTGAATACCCTCTTTGTTACTCCTTGAAATAATCAAATCATCCACATAGACCAACACTACTACTATGCCATGAATATCTTGCTTAGTAAATAGAGTGTGATCAGAGTGTGACCTCTTGAAGCCATTAGCCAGTAGTGTAGAGCTTAGCTTGTGATACCAAGCTCTTGGAGATTGTTTAAGCCCATAGATTGCTTTCCGAAGCCTTAAGACCTTTCCCGGAGCCACTATGTCTTCTAAACCCGGAGGAGGTGACATGTAGACTTCTTCTTCTAAATCCCCCTGAAGGAAAGCATTCTTGACATCCATTTGCCACAACTCCCAATCCAAATTAACTGCTAAAGAGAGAACCACTTTCACGGTATGTTGCTTAGCTACTGGAGCAAATGTTTCCCTATAGTCATCCCCATAAGTTTGGGTAAACCCTCTTGCAACCAGCCTTGCCTTATATCTCTCGATTTCACCATCACTCTTGTACTTAATGGTGAATACCCACTTTGAGCTAACACACTTCTTTCCTTTTGGTAGTTCTTCTTCAACCCAAGTGTGATTCCTCACCATAGCTTGAACCTCATCATCAACAGCATTAGTCCATTCCTTACTTTCCTTGGCTTCCTCATAGCTTTGTGGGATGAGTTCTACATCCAGCTTGCTGATAAAAGCTTTATGCTCCTCCGGAAGAAGGTCAATCGAACAAGTAGCTTGAATTGGATGAGCTACAGCTTGGCAGTTGTAGTAAACTCTCGTATTCTTCCACTTTGAGGGGGATTTCTTCTCTCTTGTACTCTTTCTTTGATTCTCCCGAGTGTAGACTGGATCTGGTGTAACTTGTGGAGCTTGATAGGTATCGTCATCGCTTGAAGATTCAATGAACTCTCCTTCACTAGACTGACCCGTCTCCTCTGCCACTTCTTTACTAGACTGACCCGTCTCTGCCACTTCTTCACTAGACTTCTCTCCTCTATCACTTTCTTGGTGATCATCCAAAAGATCCTGAGATGCATTGTTCTCATCCTCTCTAACTTCATGCACATCCTCATTTGGAAATGATGGAGCTTCCTTTTCTGCCTGAGGGGAGCTTGCATTCCCTAAGTGCTCCAGAATTCGTCGGAGGCTTGAAGCTCTATCAGCGGTTGAGTTAGGTAGGTCCTTCACACTCTCCCAACTCTTTTCCCCAAAGTAGGCTTTGTCTTCCAAAAACTTGACATCCCTTGACACATAGTACCGGTTGGTGACTGGATCGAAGCACTTGTAGCCCTTCTGAGTTGTTGAGTATCCAATGAATACGCACTTGTTACTCTTAGGCTCCAGCTTGTTCCTTAAGTCACCTGGAACAAACACAAAACACAGACTACCAAACACCCTCAAATGGTCAATACTAGGATTTGAGTTATTTAGGATTTGGAAAGGAGATTTATCATCAAGGATACGAGTTGGTGTTCGGTTGATGAGATAGCAAGCTGTCATTACTGCATCGCCCCAAAACCTCTTAGGCATGTGTTTTTGAAATAGCATAGCCCTTGCCACCTCCATTAGGTGCCTATTCTTTCTCTCAGCAACACCATTTTGTTGGGGGTTATATGGGCAGCTGGTTTGATGAAGAATTCCACATTTCTCTAAGTGTTCTTTGAGCTTGTTGCTTGTATATTCACCTCCATTATCTGTTCTTAAAATCTTAATCTTTGCATCAAAGTAGTTAGTCACATAGTTTTGAAAGTTTATAAATGCATCATAAACTCTATCCTTAGAAGGCATCAAGGTTACCCAAGTATACTTAGATTTCTCATCTATAAATGTGACAAAATACTTATGGTTATCTCTAGATGCACAAGGTGAAGACCACACATCAGAATGCACAAGATCAAAACATTTTTCATAAATCGCACTAGACTTAGGAAAAACAGCTTTGCAATGTTTGCCTAATATGCATGCTTCACAATTTGCACAATCATAAGAAAAACCAGGCATTAGTAAACTTAAGGCTCTAGAATGAGGGTGACCAAGTCTTTCATGCCATAAAACAACAGATGTCTTAACAGAGTTTGCAAAGATAGAAGAAACATTATTCTTAGAAACAGAATTTAAAGAGATGTCTTGGAACACATATAAGTCATCCTTAGTGCTGCCTTGCCCAAACACTTTTCCACTCTCAATATCCTGCAACTTAACATCATTAGGACTAAAAATAGCTAAACAGTTTAAGTCCTTAGTAGTTTTCTTTACAGAAAGGAGATTAGAGGTGAACTTAGGCATATAAAAGGCACTTAGCTTCTTGTTAAACACATTAATATAACCTATACCTTCTATTGGCACATTATGACCATTTGCAACCTTAACATTCCCTAAAGCCGGTTTAATGTTCTCTAACAACTTAGGATTACTAATCATATGGTGAGAAGCTCCTGAGTCTAATACTAATGAGTTTAAATCACTAGAGTTAGAAGATAAGAGAGATATACCGCCTGGATGTAACTTAGATGCAATGGATTGAAGGAGGCTCTCTAGATCAGCTTTGTTCATCACAATGGTCTCCTGAGAGGTGGAAGCTGAGCTCTTGTCTTGTATAGCTTGTAAAGCCTTCTCATGATGACCGAACTGCACCATAGCTCTTTCAGCATTTTCGGAGCCTTCACTTGCTTCTGCCACATTCGCCTTCATCTTGTCCTTCTTGAACTTATCTGGCTTTAAATGAGGGTGTAGGATCCAGCATTTGTCTTTGAGATGACCCTTTTTCTCACAATGCTCACAAACCCATGTCTTCTTGTCTCCATGTTTTGCCACTCCCACCTTGTTAGCCGTAGGTAGACTTGCATTCTTGTTGCCAAACAGCTCCTGATTGCCATACTCCTTTTGTATCTTAGCACAAACTTGCTCTAGGGTAGGAATCTTGTCTTCTCTCAAGATGTGCTGGATTACATCAGTATAGCCTTGATTCAGAGACAGAAGCAACCCAAACACACGATCTTGCTCTCTTCTCTCCTTGAGTGTCTTAGCATCAGTGGTAAAGGGTCTCAACATATCCAACTCAGCAACCAACGATCTATACCTTCCGAAATGGGTGTTGAAGTCACTCTCTTCTTGGCTCAGATTTCCGAGAGCTTTCTTGATACCATAGACCCGAGTCAAGTTAGACTCATTGCCGAAGACATTTGTAAGAGTATCCCACAGCTCCTTAGCAGTCTCACAGTACGAATAGCCTTCTAGAATTGACGCCTCTAGTGAGCAGTGTAGAGCAGTCAGCACATTCAGATCATACTGCTTCCAAGTATCTTCATTTAGACCTCTATCAATTGCCTTTAGCTCTTCATAGGTGAACTCAATGTGTTTTGTGAGCTTCCTTCCTCCTAACACATTCAGAGTTGTTCGCTTCCACAACAGAAAGTTGTTCCCATTTAGAGTTACCGCAAATCTCAAGTCTTTGAAGGTGTCATTCATCTTGCCATCATACACCGTAACAGGCA
Source organism: Thlaspi arvense (assembly GCA_911865555.2). Classification (NCBI taxonomy): domain Eukaryota; kingdom Viridiplantae; phylum Streptophyta; class Magnoliopsida; order Brassicales; family Brassicaceae; genus Thlaspi; species Thlaspi arvense. The sequence goes on from OU466860.2 coordinate 24,614,565, forward strand.
TAGGAGCTTGTTGAAGAGCAGCCATCACCAAAGCTTAAGTATTTCGCTTATTGAACACCAAAACTAACACTTTCCAAGACCAAAGATCCAACTTTTCGAACCTTCCTTACTCAAACCACAAGCCAAACCGCAACACTAATCTATCCACAACCTTTGCCTTAAACTGATTCCTCTAGACTAGACCTTTCAACCAGAGAGAGAGATAAAGCTCAAACCTTTACTTTTCCAGATCTGACTTGCTTCACCTTCTTAGCTCGGTTTGATGCTTCAGCTTAACTCATAAGACCCAGTTTCAACCCAGAATAGCTTTTGCCACGGATTAACTCACAAGAACTTCTCTCAAACACAAGAATCGAACAAGAAAACCAAGATTCAAGACTCAAGAATCACAAAACCGCTCTGATACCATGTAAATTATAGAAGATTGTAGGATAAGGATTCGACTCTCATGATAGGAAAATGTGAAAATGTATTAGATGAAGAAAAGTTATCTACAATGAAGGGGGATACACAGTTTATATAGAACACATTCTAGGTCTGAAAGGGTTACACACAAAGCCACTATTGCGTCCTCATTCAGCCTTATACAAACCGTGTATGACTCACCCCTTTACAGCTCATAACGGTAACAAGAGGATAAGGGTGAAGGTACAGCGCTATAAGACAAAGTGTACTGCCACCTTATCCCTTTAGTCTTTTATCCTCTTTTTCCCTCTTCTTTCTAATACAAACTAACTTCCTTATTACTCAAGTAACTGTATTTTACTATGTAACTATTAATTAGTTACTAGTAAATACCTTCTTGATTAACACTTTGATCCAGTCACCAACCGGTATTATGTGTCAAGGGATGTCAAGTTCATGGAAGACAAGGCATACTTTGGGGAAAAGAGTTGGGAGAGTGTGAAAGACCTACCTAACTCAACCACTGATCGAGCTTCAAGCCTCCGACAAATTCTGGAACACTTAGGGAATGCAAGCTCTCCTCAGGCTGAGAAGGAAGCTTCACCATCTCCAAATGAGGATGTGAATGAAGTTAGAGAGGATGAGAACAATGCACCTCAGGATCTTTTGGATGATCACCAAGAAAATGATAGAGGAGAGAAGTCTAGTGAAGAAGTGGCAGAGACGGGACAGTCTAGTGAAGGAGAGATCATTGAATCTTCAAGCGATGACGATGCCTATCAAGCTCCTTAAGCTACATCAGATGACACGATCTCCCTGGAACTGCTCTGAAGATAGGCTGAAGATGAACGTGTGATAGTGAAAGTGATAGTGTAGAGTGAGATTGGAATGATATTAGGGTTAAATGGAACGATTTAAATGATAAGATGGGAATGAAACATAGAGGAGTTTCAGGGACACTTGGTGAATAGAAACTCGGATCAACAAGAACACATTCAAGAGATCAAAGGGTGAGAGAAGAAATGCAGCAATGGCTGTTTGTTTAACACTTAGTTCTTCGCTGATTTACAACTGGAGGCGTAATACAAGACTTATACTACCCTAAACCAAACAACAAGGCGTCTAAGAAAGAAAACAACAAGACGTCCAAAATAAAGAGAAAAACAACAAGGCGTCCCATTCCTTAGAATTCCTAATTGGTGCGCCTAAAATTACTAAGTATAAACCATAGTAGCTCATACACTTATTACCCATTGGCAATGACTCCTAAGTAACTTGACATAGTGATTCATCTGCCTCATTAAAAACCATGTTGAGAAAACCCAGTGGGACAAAACTCAATCATGGGAAAAAGAGTACAGACTCCTCACCTAAGTTACTTAGTCATCATTACCGGGTGGAGTCTTCTGGTTGAAGATGTTGAAAACTTGAATAGCTGGTAAGTTGCACAGTCCTTCTGCTATAAGTGCATGAACCTCCTTAGCCAGCTCCTTAGCTCTGGAACGAGTGATCCTCCCTACTATCTCTGGTTCCTTCTCTGGTTCACTAGCTGCCGTGCTATCCACTATCATATCATCAGATCCAGTCTACACTCGGGAGAATCCAAGAAAGAGTACAAGAGAGAAGAAATCACCTTCAAACTGGAAGAATACGAGAGTTTACTACAACTGCCAAGCTGTTGCTCATCCAATTCAAGCTACCTGTTCGATTGACCTTCTTCCTGAAGAGCATAAAGCCTTTATCAGCAAGCTAGATGTAGAACTCATTCCACAAAGCTATGAGGAAGCCAAGGAAAGAAAGGAATGGACTAATGCTGTTGATGATGAGGTTCAAGCTATGGTGAGGAATCAAACTTGGGTTGAAGAAGATCTACCAAAAGGAAAGAAGTGTGTTAGCTCAAAGTGGGTATTCACCATTAAGTACAAGAGTGATGGTGAAATCGAGAGATATAAGGCAAGGCTGGTTGCAAGAGGGTTTACACAAACTTATGGGGATGACTACAGGGAAACATTTGCTCCAGTAGCTAAGCAACACACAGTGAAAGTGGTTCTCTCTTTAGCAGTTAATTTGGATTGGGAGTTGTGGCAAATGGATGTCAAGAATGCTTTCCTTCAGGGGGAGTTAGAAGAAGAAGTCTACATGTCACCTCCTCCGGGTTTAGAAGACATAGTGGCTCTGGGAAAGGTCTTAAGGCTTCGGAAAGCAATCTATGGTCTCAAACAGTCTCCAAGAGCTTGGTATCACAAGTTAAGCTCCACATTACTGGCTAATGGCTTCAAGAGGTCACACTCTGATCATACTCTATTTACTAAGCAAGATAATCAAGGCATAGTAGTGGTGCTGGTCTACGTTGATGATTTGATTATCTCAGGCAGTAACAAAGAGGGTATTCAAGCCATTAAGTCTTCTTTACACTCAGCTTTTGATATTAAAGATTTGGGTGTTTTGAAGTATTTCTTAGGGATCGAAGTGTGTAGATCCAAGGAGGGACTATTTCTCTCACAAAGGAAATATGCACTCAATCTCCTAAAGCTTACAGGAAAACTTGGAGCTAAACCGGTGGATACACCACTAGAGCAAGGATACAAGGTCAATCGAAAGGGGGAGAAGGATGATACTCCATATCATTGCCCAGAACAGTACCGAAGACTCGTTGGTAAGCTCATATACTTGACATATACTCGGCCTGATCTTTCTTTTGCTGTGAATCAGGTGGCTCAACATATGCAAGTACCTACGGTATACCATTGGAGCTTGGTGGAAAGGATTCTGAGATATATCAAAGGGAGTCCCGGCAAAGGCATTTGGATGGGAAGAAACTCTAGCACGGAAATTGTTGGATACTGTGATGCAGATTACAATGGAGATCGCAACACGAGGCAGTCTACAACCGGCTTTTGCACTTTCATTGGTGGAAATCTTGTGACTTGGAAGACAAAGAAGCAGAAGGTGGTGTCTTGTTCAAGTGCTGAAGCAGAGTATAGGGCTATGAAGAAGCTCACAAATGAGTTAACATGGCTGAAAGCTCTACTTAAGGACTTCGGGATAGAGCAGAAGACGCCAATCACCTTCCATTGTGACAACCAAGCCGCCATCCATATAGCCACTAATCCCGTGTTTCACGAGAGGACCAAGCACATAGAGACTGATTGCCACAAGACAAGAGAGAAGATTGAAGACGGTACAATTCTCCCTTGCTTCACTAAGAGTTCGGACCAACTGGCCGACATATTTACCAAGGCAGCAAGTAACCAAGTTTGCCAATTTATCCATGGTAAACTTGGTCTTGTAGTAGACCTAACACACCCTTGAGAGAGACTCTCCAACTTGTAGGGATAATACTCTTTTTCCCTAAGCTTGGTTTTGTCCCACGTGGTTTTCCAAGCTTAGGTTTTTAATGAGGTTATTCTTGCAAGTGCCAAGTTTATACACAATCAGTATTGTAGTATAAACTTGAGGGGGAGTGTTAATCAAGAAGGTATTTACTATTAACTAACTAATAGTTACATAGTAAATATATTTACTTGAGTTATAAGGTTAGTTTGTATTAAAAAGAAGAGGGAAAGGAGGACAAAAGGTGCTAACGGTCATGTTGACCGTACGGTGATGACTCATCCGTCTTGTAGCGGCTGTACCTCCACCCTTATCCTTTTGTTACCGTTATGAGCTGTAAAGGGGGCTGAGTCACACATGGTTTGTACAAGGCAGAATGAGGACGCAATAGAGGCTTTGTGCGTAACCCTTTCTGACCTAGAGTTTGTTCTATATAAACCAAGTGTATCCCCTCTCATGTAAAAAACAACTTTTATCATCTAATACATTTTTCCTCTATTCCTAAACATGAGAGTCGAGACTTTACCTTATAATCTTCTATAATTTACACTTCTAAATATAGTATTATGAGTCCCAGATGACTATTTCAAGCCTATTTACTCCATTTTCTTTGTGTGATTCATCAGAAGTCCGTTTTCCCCACTTTCGGCCAGTAGACCAGTTTCAGATCTTCATAACGGATCTCTTCAATGGAATGAGATACAAGTAATAGAGGCTTCTAATTATGCTATTATGAGTCCCAGATGACTATTTCAAGCCTATTTACTCCATTTTCTTTGTATGATTCATCAGAAATCCGTTTTCCCTATTTCGGCCAGTAGACCAATTTCGGATCTTCATTTTGGATCTCTTCTAGGGAATGAGATACAAGTAATAGAGGCTTCTCATTGTAGTATTATGAGTCCCAGATGACTATTTCAAGCTTATTTACTCCATTTTCTTTGTGTGATTCATCAGAAGTCCGTTTTCCTTATTTTCGGCTAGTAGACCAGTTTCGGATCTTCATTTGGGATCTCTTCTAGGGAATGAGATACAAGTAATAGAGGCTTCTCATTGTAGTAATTTGAGTCCCAGATGACAATTTCAAGCCTATTTACAACATTTTCTTTGTGTGATTCATCAGATGTCCGTTTTCCCCATTTTCGGCTAGTAGACCAATTTCGGATCTTCATTTGGGATCTCTTTTAGGGAATGAGATACAAGTAATATAGGATTCTCAATGTAGTATTATGAGTCCCAGTTGACTATTTCAAGCCAATTTACTCCATTTTCTTTGTATGATTCTTCAGAAGTCCGTTTTCCCCATTTTCGGCCAGTAGACCAGTTTCAGATCTTCATTTGGGATCTCTTGTAGGGAATGAGATACAAGTAATAGATGCTTATCATTGTACTATTATGAGTCCTAGATGACTATTTACATCCTATTTACTCCATTTTGTTTATGTGACTCATCATATGTCCGTTTTTCTATTTTCGGCCAGTAGGCCAGTTTTGGATCATCATTTGGGATCTCTTCTTCGGACTGAGATACAAGTAATAGAGGCTTCTCATTGTACTATTATGAGTCCCAGATGACTATTTCAATCCTATTTACTCCATTTTCTTTGTGTGATTCATCAGATGTCCGTTTTTCCTATTTTCGGCCAGTAGGCCAGTTTTGGATCATCATTTGGGATCTCTTCTAGGGAATGAGATACAAGTAATAGAGGCTTCTCATTGTAGTATTATGAGTCCCAGATGACTATTTCAAGCCTATTTACTCCATTTCTTTGTATGATTCATGAGAAATCAGTTTTCCCCATTTTCGGCTAGTTGACTAGTTTCGGATCTTCATTTGAGATCTCTTCTAGGGAATGAGATACAGGTAATAGAGGCTACTCATTATACTATTATAAGTCCCAGATGACTATTTAAAGCCTATTTACTCCATTTTTTTTGTGTGATTCATGATAAATCCGTTTCCCCTATTTTCAGACAGTAGACCAGTTTCGGATCTTCATTTGGGATCTCTTCTAGGGAATGAGATACAAGTAATAGATTCTTCTGAATGTAGTATTATGAGTCCCAGATGACTATTTCAAGCATATTTACTCCATATTCTTTGTGTGATTCATCAGAAGTCCGTTTTCTCCATTTTCGGCCAGTAGACCAGTTTCAGATCTTCATTTGGGATCTCTTGTAGGGAATGATATACAAGTAATAGATGATTCTAAATGTAGTATTATGAGTCCCAGATGACTATTTCAAGCCTATTTACTCCATTTTCTTTGTGTGATTCTTCAGAAGTCCGTTTTCCCCATTTTCGGCCAGTAGACCAGTTTCAGATCTTCATAACGGATCTCTTCAATGGAATGAGATACAAGTAATAGAGGCTTTTAATTATGCTATTATGAGTCCCAGATGACTATTTCAAGCCTATTTACTCCATTTTCTTTGTATGATTTATCAGATGTCCGTTTTTCCAATTTTCGGCCAGTAGGCCAGTTTTGGATCATCATTTGGGATCTTTTCTAGGGAATGAGATACAAGTAATAGAGGCTTCTCATTGTAGTAATTTGAGTCCCAGATAACAAATTCAAGCCTATTTACTCCATTTTCTTTGTGTGATTCATCAGATGTCCGTTTTCCCCATTTTCGGCTAGTAGACCAATTTCGGATCTTCATTTGGGATCTCTTCTAGGGAATGAGATACAAGTAATATAGGCTTCTCAATGTAGTATTATGAGTCCCAGTTGGCTATTTCAAGCCAATTTACTACATTTTCTTTGTATGATTCTTCAGAAGTCCGTTTTCCCCATTTTCGGCCAGTAGACCAGTTTCAGATCTTCATTTGGGATCTCTTGTAGGGAATGAGATACAAGTAATAGATGCTTCTCATTGTACTATTATGAGTCCTAGATGACTATTTCAATCCTATTTACTCCATTTTCTTTGTGTGACTCATCAGATGTCCGTTTTTCTATTTTCGGCCAGTAGGCCAGTTTTGGATCATCATTTGGGATCTCTTCTAGGGAATGAGATACAAGTAATAGAGGCTTCTCATTGTAGTATTATGAGTCCCAGATGACTATTTCAAGCCTATTTACTCCATTTCTTTGTATGATTCATGAGAAATCAGTTTTCCCCATTTTCGGCTAGTTGACTAGTTTCAGATCTTCATTTGAGATCTCTTCTAGGGAATGAGATACAGGTAATAGAGGCTACTCATTATACTATTATAAGTCCCAGATGACTATTTAAAGCCTATTTACTCCATTTTCTTTGTGTGATTCATGATAAATCCATTTCCCCTATTTTCAGACAGTAGACCAGTTTCGGATCTTCATTTGGGATCTCTTCTAGGGAATGAGATACAAGTAATAGATTCTTCTAAATGTAGTATTATGAGTCCCAGATGACTATTTCAAGCATATTTACTCCATATTCTTTGTGTGATTCATCAGAAGTCCGTTTTCCCCATTTTCGGCCAGTAGACCAGTTTCAGATCTTCATTTGGGATCTCTTGTAGGGAATGATATACAAGTAATAGATGCTTCTAAATGTAGTATTATGAGTCCCAGATGACTATTTCAAGCCTATTTACTCCATTTTCTTTGTGTGATTCATCAGAAGTCCGTTTTCCCCATTTTCGGCCAGTAGACCAGTTTCAGATCTTCATAACGGATCTCTTCAACGGAATGAGATACAAGTAATAGAGGCTTTTAATTATGCTATTATGAGTCCCAGATGACTATTTCAAGCCTATTTACTCCCTTTTCTTTGTATGATTTATCAGAAATCCGTTTTCCCTATTTTCGGCTAGTAGACCAGTTTCAGATCTTTATTTGGGATCTCTTCTAGGGAATGAGATACAGGTAATAGAGGCTACCCATTATACTATTATAAGTCCCAGATGACTATTTAAAGCCTATTTTCTCCATTTTCTTTGTGTGATTCATGATAAATCCGTTTCCCTTATTTTCAGACAGTAGACCAGTTTCGGATCTTCATTTGGGATCTCTTCTAGGGAATGAGATACAAGTAATAGATTCTTCTAAATGTAGTATTATGAGTCCCAGATGACTATTTCAAGCCCATTTACTCCATTTCTTTGTATGATTCATGAGAAATCAGTTTTCCCCATTTTCGGCTAGTTGACTAATTTCGGATCTTCATTTGAGATCTCTTCTAGGGAATGAGATACAGGTAATAGAGGGTACTCATTATACTATTATAAGTCCCAGATGACTATTTAAAGCCTATTTACTCCATTTTCTTTGTGTGATTCATGATAAATCCGTTTCCCCTATATTCAGACAGTAGACCAGTTTTGGATCTTTATTTGGGATCTCTTCTAGGGAATGAGATACAAGTAATAAATTCTTCTAAATGTAGTATTCTGAGTCCCAGATGACTATTTCAAGCATATTTACTCCATATTCTTTGTGTGATTCATCAGAAGTTCGTTTTCCCCATTTTCGGCCAGTAGACCAGTTTCAGATCTTCATTTGGGATCTCTTGTAGGGAATGATATACAAGTAATAGAAGCTTCTAAATGTAGTATTAGGAGTCCCAGATGACTATTTCAACCCAATTTACTCCATTTTCTTTGTGTGATTCATCAGAAGTCCGTTTTCCCCATTTTTGGCCAGTAGACCAGTTTCAGATCTTCATAACGGATCTCTTCAAAGGAATGAGATACAAGTAATAGAGGCTTCTCATTGTACTATTATGAGTCCCAGATGACTATTTCAATCCTATTTACTCCATTTTCTTTGTGTGATTCATCAGATGTCCGTTTTTCCTATTTTCGGCCAGTAGGCCAGTTTTGGATCATCATTTGGGATCTCTTCTAGGGAATGAGATACAAGTAATAGAGGCTTCTCATTGTAGTATTATGAGTCCCAGATGACTATTTCAAGCCTATTTACTCCATTTCTTTGTATGATTCATGAGAAATCCGTTTTCCCCCATTTTCGGCTAGTTGACTAGTTTCGGATCTTCATTTGAGATCTCTTCTAGAGAATGAGATACAGGTAATCGAGGCTACTCATTATACTATTATAAGTCCCAGATGACTATTTAAAGCCTATTTACTCCATTTTCTTTGTGTGATTCATGATAAATCCGTTTCCCCTATTTTCAGACAGTAGACCTGTTTCGGATCTTCATTTGGGATCTCTTCTAGGGAATGAGATACAAGTAATAGATTCTTCCAAATGTAGTATTATGAGTCCCAGATGACTATTTCAAGCATATTTACTCCATATTCTTTGTGTGATTCATCAGAAGTCCGTTTTCCCCATTTTCGGCCAGTAGACCAGTTTCAGATCTTCATTTGGGATCTCTTGTAGGGAATGATATACAAGTAATAGAGACTTATAAATGTAGTATTATGAGTCCCAGATGACTATTGCAAGCCTATTTACTCCATTTTCTTTGTGTGATTCATCAGAAGTCCGTTTTCCCCATCTTCGGCCAGTAGACCAGTTTCAGATCTTCATAACGGATCTCTTCAATGGAATGAGATACAAGTAATAGAGGCTTCTAATTATGCTATTATGAGTCCCAGATGACTATTTCAAGCCTATTTACTCCATTTTCTTTGTATGATTCATCAGAAATCCGTTTTCCCTATTTTCGGCCAGTAGACCAGTTTCAGATCTTCATTTGGGATCTCTTCTAGGGAATGAGATACAGGTAATAGAGGCTACCCATTATACTATTATAAGTCCCAGATGACTATTTAAAGCCTATTTTCTCCATTTTCTTTGTGTGATTCATGATAAATCCGTTTCCCTTATTTTCAGACAGTAGACCAGTTTCGGATCTTCATTTGGGATCTCTTCTAGGGAATGAGATACAAGTAATAGATTCTCCTAAATGTAGTATTATGAGTCCCAGATGACTATTTCAAGCCCATTTACTCCATTTCTTTGTATGATTCATGAGAAATCAGTTTTCCCCATTTTCGGCTAGTTGACTAATTTCGGATCTTCATTTGAGATCTCTTCTAGGGAATGAGATACAGGTAATAGAGGGTACTCATTATACTATTATAAGTCCCAGATGACTATTTAAAGCCTATTTACTCCATTTTCTTTGTGTGATTCATGATAAATCCGTTTCCCCTATATTCAGACAGTAGACCAGTTTCGGATCTTTATTTGGGATCTCTTCTAGGGAATGAGATACAAGTAATAAATTCTTCTAAATGTAGTATTCTGAGTCCCAGATGACTATTTCAAGCATATTTACTCCATATTTTTTGTGTGATTCATCAGAAGTTCGTTTTCCCCATTTTCGGCCAGTAGACCAGTTTCAGATCTTCATTTGGGATCTCTTGTAGGGAATGATATACAAGTAATAGAAGCTTCTAAATGTAGTATTAGGAGTCCCAGATGACTATTTCAAGCCTATTTACTCCATTTTCTTTGTGTGATTCATCAGAAGTCCGTTTTCCCCATTTTCGGCCAGTAGACCAGTTTCAGATCTTCATAACGGATCTCTTCAACGGAATGAGATACAAGTAATAGAGGCTTTTAATTATGCTATTATGAGTCCCAGATGACTATTTCAAGCCTATTTACTCCATTTTCTTTGTATGATTTATCAGAAATCCGTTTTCCCTATTTTCGGCTAGTAGACCAGTTTCAGATCTTTATTTGGGATCTCTTCTAGGGAATGAGATACAGGTAATAGAGGCTACCCATTATACTATTATAAGTCCCAGATGACTATTTAAAGCCTATTTTCTCCATTTTCTTTGTGTGATTCATGATAAATCCGTTTCCCTTATTTTCAGACAGTAGACCAGTTTCGGATCTTCATTTGGGATCTCTTCTAGGGAATGAGATACAAGTAATAGATTCTTCTAAATGTAGTATTATGAGTCCCAGATGACTATTTCAAGCCCATTTACTCCATTTCTTTGTATGATTCATGAGAAATCAGTTTTCCCCATTTTCGGCTAGTTGACTAATTTCGGATCTTCATTTGAGATCTCTTCTAGGGAATGAGATACAGGTAATAGAGGGTACTCATTATACTATTATAAGTCCCAGATGACTATTTAAAGCCTATTTACTCCATTTTCTTTGTGTGATTCATGATAAATCCGTTTCCCCTATATTCAGACAGTAGACCAGTTTCGGATCTTTATTTGGGATCTCTTCTAGGGAATGAGATACAAGTAATAAATTCTTCTAAATGTAGTATTCTGAGTCCCAGATGACTATTTCAAGCATATTTACTCCATATTCTTTGTGTGATTCATCAGAAGTTCGTTTTCCCCATTTTCGGCCAGTAGACCAGTTTCAGATCTTCATTTGGGATCTCTTGTAGGGAATGATATACAAGTAATAGAAGCTTCTAAATGTAGTATTAGGAGTCCCAGATGACTATTTCAACCCAATTTACTCCATTTTCTTTGTGTGATTCATCAGAAGTCCATTTTCCCCATTTTTGGCCAGTAGACCAGTTTCAGATCTTCATAACGGATCTCTTCAAAGGAATGAGATACAAGTAATAGAGGCTTCTCATTGTACTATTATGAGTCCCAGATGACTATTTCAATCCTATTTACTCCATTTTCTTTGTGTGATTCATCAGATGTCCGTTTTTCCTATTTTCGGCCAGTAGGCCAGTTTTGGATCATCATTTGGGATCTCTTCTAGGGAATGAGATACAAGTAATAGAGGCTTCTCATTGTAGTATTATGAGTCCCAGATGACTACTTCAAGCCTATTTACTCCATTTCTTTGTATGATTCATGAGAAATCCGTTTTCCCCATTTTCGGCTAGTTGACTAGTTTCGGATCTTCATTTGAGATCTCTTCTAGAGAATGAGATACAGGTAATCGAGGCTACTCATTATACTATTATAAGTCCCAGATGACTATTTAAAGCCTATTTACTCCATTTTCTTTGTGTGATTCATGATAAATCCGTTTCCCCTATTTTCAGACAGTAGACCTGTTTCGGATCTTCATTTGGGATCTCTTCTAGGGAATGAGATACAAGTAATAGATTCTTCCAAATGTAGTATTATGAGTCCCAGATGACTATTTCAAGCATATTTACTCCATATTCTTTGTGTGATTCATCAGAAGTCCGTTTTCCCCATTTTCGGCCAGTAGACCAGTTTCAGATCTTCATTTGGGATCTCTTGTAGGGAATGATATACAAGTAATAGAGACTTATAAATGTAGTATTATGAGTCCCAGATGACTATTGCAAGCCTATTTACTCCATTTTCTTTGTGTGATTCATCAGAAGTCCGTTTTCCCCATCTTCGGCCAGTAGACCAGTTTCAGATCTTCATAACGGATCTCTTCAATGGAATGAGATACAAGTAATAGAGGCTTCTAATTATGCTATTATGAGTCCCAGATGACTATTTCAAGCCTATTTACTCCATTTTCTTTGTATGATTCATCAGAAATCCGTTTTCCCTATTTTCGGCCAGTAGACCAATTTCGGATCTTCATTTTGGATCTCTTCTAGGGAATGAGATACAAGTAATAGAAGCTTCTCATTGTAGTATTATGAGTCCCAGATGACTATTTCAAGCCTATTTACTCCATTTTCTTTGTGTGATTTATCAGAAGTCCGTTTTCCCTATTTTCGGCTAGTAGACCAGTTTCGGATCTTCATTTGGGATCTCTTCTAGGGAATGAGATACAAGTAATAGAGGCTTCTCATTGTAGTAATTTGAGTCCCAGATGACAATTTCAAGCCTATTTTTCCCCATTTTCGGCTAGTAGACCAATTTCGGATCTTCATTTGGGATCTCTTCTAGGGAATGAAATACAAGTAATATAGGCTTCTCAATGTAGTATTATGATTCCCAGTTGACTATTTCAAGCCAATTTATTCCATTTTCTTTGTATGATTCTTCAGAAGTCCGTTTTTGCCATTTTCGGCCAGTAGACCAGTTTCAGATCTTCATTTGGGATCTCTTGTAGGGAATGAGATACAAGTAATAGATGCTTCTAAATGTAGTATTATGAGTCCCAGATGACAATTTCAAGCCTATTTACTCCATTTTCTTTGTGTGATTCATTAGATGTCCGTTTTCCCCATTTTCGGCTAGTAGACCAATTTCGGATCTTCATTTGGGATGTCTTCTAGGGAATGAAATACAAGTAATATAGGCTTCTCAATGTAGTATTATGATTCCCAGTTGACTATTTCAAGCCAATTTATTCCATTTTCTTTGTACGATTCTTCAGAAGTCCGTTTTCCCCATTTTCGGCCAGTAGACCAGTTTCAGATCTTCATTTGGGATCTCTTGTAGGGAATGAGATACAAGTAATAGATGCTTCTCATTGTACTATTATGAGTCCTAGATTGTAAATTATAGAAGATTGTAGGATAAGGATTCGACTCTCATGATAGGAAAATGTGAAAATGTATTAGATGAAGAAAAGTTATCTACAATGAAGGGGGATACACAGTTTATATAGAACACATTCTAGGTCTGAAAGGGTTACACACAAAGCCACTATTGCGTCCTCATTCAGCCTTATACAAACCGTGTATGACTCACCCCTTTACAGCTCATAACGGTAACAAGAGGATAAGGGTGAAGGTACAGCGCTATAAGACAAAGTGTACTGCCACCTTATCCCTTTAGTCTTTTATCCTCTTTTTCCCTCTTCTTTCTAATACAAACTAACTTCCTTATTACTCAAGTAACTGTATTTTACTATGTAACTATTAATTAGTTACTAGTAAATACCTTCTTGATTAACACTCCCCCTCAAGTTTATACTACAATACTGATTGTGTATAAACTTGGCACTTGCAAGGATAACCTCATTAAAAACCTAAGCTTGGAAAACCACGTGGGACAAAACCAAGCTTAGGGAAAAAGAGTATTATCCCTACAAGTTGGAGAGTCTCTCTCAAGGATGTGTTAGGTCTACAAGACCAAGCTTACCATGGATAAATTGGCAAACTTGGTTACTTGCTGCCTTGGTAAAAATGTCGGCCAATTGGTCCGAACTCTTAGTAAAACAAGGGAGAATTGTACCATCTTCGATCTTCTCTCTTGTCTTGTGGCAATCCGTCTCTATGTGCTTGGTCCTCTCGTGAAACACTGGATTAGTGGCTATATGGATGGCAGCTTGGTTGTCGCAATGGAAGGTGATTGGCGTCTTCTGCTCTATCCCGAAGTCCTTAAGTAGAGCCTTTAGCCAAGTTAGCTCGTTTGTGAGCTTCTTCATCGCCCTATACTCTGCTTCAGCACTGGAACAAGACACCACCTTCTGCTTCTTTGTCTTCCAAGTCACAAGATTTCCACCAATGAAGGTGCAAAAGCCGGTTGTAGACTGCCTTGTGTTGCGATCTCCATTGTAATCTGCATCACAGTATCCCACTATTTCCGTGCTTGAATTTCTTCCCATCCAAATGCCTTTGCCAGGACTCCCTTTGATATATCTCAGAATCCTTTCCACCAGGCTCCAATGGTATACCGTAGGTACTTGCATGTGTTGAGCCACCTGATTCACAGCAAAAGAAAGATCAGGCCGAGTATATGTTAAGTATATGAGCTTACCCACGAGTCTTCGGTACTGTTCCGGGCAATGATATGGAGTATCATCCTTCTCCCCCTTTCGATTGACCTTGTATCCTTGCTCTAGTGGTGTGTCCACCGGTTTAGCTCCAAGTTTTCCTGTAAGCTTTAGAAGATCAAGTGCATATTTCCTTTGTGAGAGAAAAAGTCCCTCCTTGGATCTACACACTTCGATCCCTAAGAAATACTTCAAAACACCCAAATCTTTAATATCAAAGGCTGAGTGCAAAGAGGACTTAATGGCTTGAATACCCTCTTTGTTACTCCCTGAAATAATCAAATCATCCACATAGACCAACACTACTACTATGCCATGAATATCTTGCTTAGTAAATAGAGTGTGATCAGAGTGTGACCTCTTGAAGCCATTAGCCAGTAGTGTAGAGCTTAGCTTGTGATACCAAGCTCTTGGAGATTGTTTAAGCCCATAGATTGCTTTCCGAAGCCTTAAGACCTTTCCCGGAGCCACTATGTCTTCTAAACCCGGAGGAGGTGACATGTAGACTTCTTCTTCTAACTCCCCCTGAAGGAAAGCATTCTTGACATCCATTTGCCACAACTCCCAATCCAAATTAACTGCTAAAGAGAGAACCACTTTCACTGTATGTTGCTTAGCTACTGGAGCAAATGTTTCCCTATAGTCATCCCCATAAGTTTGGGTAAACCCTCTTGCAACCAGCCTTACTTGTATCTCATTCCCTAGAAGAGATCCAAAATGAAGATCCGAATTTGGTCTACAGGCCGAAAATAGGGAAAACGGACTTCTGATGAATCATAAAAAGAAAATGGAGTAAATAGGCTTGAAATAGTCATCTGGGACTCATAATAGCATAATGAGAAGCCTCTATTACTTGTATCTCATTCCCTAGAAGAGATCCCAAATGAAGATCCAAAACTGGTCTATTGTCTGAAAATAGGGGAAACGGATTTCTCATGAATCACACAAAGAAAATGGAGTAAATAGGCTTGAAATAGTCATCTGGGACTCATAATAGTATAATGAGAAGCCTCTATTACCTGTATCTCATTCCTTAGAAGAGATCTCAAATGAAGATCCGAAACTAGTCAACTAGCTGAAAATGGGGAAAACGGATTTCTCATGAATCATACAAAGAAATAGAGTAAATAGGCTTGAAATAGTCATCTGGGACTCATAATACTACAATGAGAAGCCTCTATTACTTGTATCTCATTCCCTAGAAGAGATCCCAAATGATGATCCAAAAGTGGCCTACAGGCCGAAAATAGGAAAAACGGACATCTGATGAATCACACAAAGAAAATGGAGTAAATAGGATTGAAATAGTCATCTGGGACTCATAATAGTACAATGAGAAGCCTCTATTACTTGTATCTCATTCCGAAGAAGAGATCCCAAATGAAGATCAGAAACTGGTCTACTGGCCGAAAATGGAGAAAACGGACATCTGAAGAATCATACAAAGAAAATGGAGTAAATTGGCTTGAAATAGTCATCTGGGACTCATAATACTACATTGAGAAGCCTCTATTACTTGTATCTCATTCCCTAGAAGAGATCGCAAATGAAGATCCAAAACTGGTCTACTAGCCGAAAATGGGGAAAATGGACATTTGATGAATTGCACAAAGAAAATGGAGTAAATAGGCTTGAAATAGTCATCTGGGACTCAAAATACTACAATGAGAAGCCTCTATTACTTGTATCTCATTCCCTACAAGAGATCCCAAATGAAGATCCGAAACTGGTCTACTAGCCGAAAATGGGGAAAACGGACTTCTGATGAATCACACAAAGAAAATGGAGTAAATATGCTTGAAATATTCATCTGGGACTCATAAGACTACAATGAGAAGCCTCTATTACTTGTATCTCATTCCCTAGAAGAGATCCCAAATGAAGATCCGAAACTGGTCTATTAGCCGAAAATGGGGAAAACGGACATCTGATGAATCACACAAAGAAAATGGAGTAAATAGGCTTGAAATAGTCATCTGGGACTCAAAATACTACAATGAGAAGCCTCTGTTACTTGTATCTCATTCCCTAGAAGAGATCCCAAATGAAGATCCGAAACTGGTCTACTAGCCGAAAATGGGGAAAACAGACTTCTGATGAATCACACAAAGAAAATGGAGTAAATAGGCTTGAAATAGTCATCTGGGACTCATAATACTACAATGAGATGCCTCTATTACTTGTATCTCATTCCATTGAAGAGATCCTAAATGAAGATCTGAAACTGGTCTACTGGCCGAAAATGGGGAAAACAGACTTCTGATGAATCACACAAAGAAAATGGAGTAAATAGGCTTGCAATAGTCATCTGGGACTCATAATACTTCAATGAGAAGCCTCTATTACTTGTATCTCATTCCCTTGAAGAGATCCAAAATGAAGATCCGAAATTGGTCTACTGGCCGAAAATAGGGAAAACGGACTTCTGATGAATCATACAAAGAAAATAGAGTAAATAGACTTGAAATAGTCATCTGGGACTCAAAATACTACAATGAGAAGCCTCTATTACTTGTATCTCATTCCCTAGAAGAGATCCCAAATGAAGATCCGAAACTGGTCTATTAGCCGAAAATGGGGAAAACGGACTTCTGATGAATCACACAAAGAAAATGGAGTAAATAGGCTTGAAATAGTCATCTGGGACTCATATTACTACAATGAGAAGCCTATATTACTTGTATCTTATTCCCTAGAAGAGATCCCAAATGAAGATCTGAAACTGGTCTACTGGCCGAAAATGGAGAAAACAGACTTCTGATGAATCACACAAAGAAAATAGAGTAAATAGGCTTGAAATTGTCATCTGAGACTCATAATACTACTGTTAGAATATTTGCGGATTATTATGAATAAGAGAGTGTGAAGTGAGTGAAAGGAGTGAAGAACATGAGTGAAAAAGAGAGTAGTTTAAGGAGAGTATATTTCCTTATGTTGATTGTTACAAATGTAGGTAATTGTCTATATATAGACCACCTTGTAACAACAGCAATCAATAAGACAATGACATTAACAATAAACAATGGAATGGTCTCCAAGGGAGTAAAAATGACATGTCCCAACGGTTGACTTCCTTAAGTAAACATGTGACCTTATCCCCTTTGTTGTTTATGTGGAGATGACCGTTATAAGAAGATGACCATTGGGGATGTGATAACAAAACCAAGCATATCCTTTATTCTTGACTTGTGTACCACGCTTATTGAAGATCATGCTTGAGTGACACGGTTCCCTAGGTGTACGGACTTGTACGGACACACTTCCTCCTTCTAGTTTGATACTCTCCCTCAAGCTTTAACCGTGGTGAATGGTTAAAACTTGGAGCCATGAAGGATCACCTCATTAAAAACCTCAATGTAGAAAACCTCATGGGACAAAACTATATTGAGGGAAAAAGAGTGTGATCTCCACGGCTAGGTGAGCTCAAGCTGAGATTTCAACGAGTCCCATCTTAGAGTGAATGAACTCGCATGTCTTCTGGTTAGCAGCCTTAGTGAAGATATCAGCTAGTTGGTCTGAACTCTTGGTATAACATGGAAGAATGACTCCAAGTTGGACTTGTTGATATAAGACTCAGAGGAGGCTTATATGAACCGGATGGGGGATGATAAGCACAAGCTGGCGGTCGCTCTCTCTTGTACTCGTTTGGTGGTCGTTGATGGGGTTCTAACACGCTGGCGGTCGCTCTCTCGTGTGGGATCAAGGTAAACCTGGTTTGTTGGCGGAACGAAGTGTACCACAGAGTTGTGATGAGACTCTGATACAACACAGCTTAACCTCACGAGAATCCACTCAAGAAATCAAGCAAAAAGATGAGAAAACTCTCTAGAACTCTTTGAAGAAGTTCAGCGTTTTTATTGATAATCAAAGGTAACCAAATTACACGGCTGCAAGGGGACCTTATAAATGGTCCTATCAGCTAGCCCTAGGGCCAAAGTAAAACGCAAAAGAAACAAAACAAAACACAAAAGAAATGACACAAAGCTAAGCGTACAAAGCAAAAAAACTATAAAAGGAAAGTTCTCTTAAACTTAAAAGAAAGAAGGAATAACTAAGCCGCTTCTTCTTGACTCTAGCTGGGACTCGAACGTGGGTGCTTTGGAAGCTTCTTGGAACCGCTGGGACGTGTCATTCAACCTGCATGATGTTATAAATTGAAAGTACCTTAGTGAAGTAGCCGCGGTCATGGTAGGTAGTAATGATGTTTTCCTCAGGTGCCGTGTTCTTGAGCTCTTGTTGCACTTGACTCTTGAAGCTTGAAGTATCCTTACTCGTAGCTAGGTTGTGAACATCACTTGACTCGTCTCGGCCTCCTTGCTGCTCTTCCCTTGAACTTGGTGCGACACGGTTTTGGTGTGTATGGGGCTCATCCAACGTGAACGTTCCGGCAAGGTTAGTGGGTGGAATAGTACGTGTGGGAGTGCTAATGACCTTACCTTGGCGAGGCGAATGGATGGCAAGACGGTTAAAGCCATCAATAATGTCGTCGTGTGAGGTTTGGTCGATCGGACCCACGGTACGTCCCGTTATGTTAGAGTTTGCGGAATGATACTTAGAGAAGTGAGTGAAGAACATAACAGAGAAGAGAGAATGAGTTAAGGATGATTATATTTCCTTAAGTTGATCTTACATATGTTCACAATGTTCTATTTATAGAACCATACAAGCTAAGCTAACGGCCATAAGAGATAGGGACATAAAGGATTAAACAAATGGTGTGGTCCTCACGGTGATAGTGACCTCTCATGAACGTTCCTTAGCTTAAGTAGAACATGTGACCTTATCCTTATTTGCTTCTTCTCTTGTGACCGTTGTGATAGTTGACTAAGGGAGGCGTAGATTCACTTGCCTTGCACTCCACTCTTGTCTCATCACTTGAATGCCACGTTCAAGCATGTGTACGGACACCATTCCTCCTTCTACTTTGATACTCCCCCTCAAGCTTTAACCATAGTGAATGGTTAGAGCTTGGTGCCATGAAGGATCACCTCATTAAAAACCTCAATGTAGAAAACCTCATGGGACAAAACTACATTGAGGGAAAAAGAGTGTGATCTCCACGGCTAGGTGAGCTCAAGCTGAGATGTCAACGAGCCCCATCTTGGAGTGGATGAACTCGTTGATCTTCTGACTTGTTGCCTTGGTGAAGATATCGGCTAGTTGGTCTGAGCTCTTTGTGTAGCATGGCAGGATGACTCCAAGCTGGACTTGCTCCCTAACCTTGTGACAATCAACTTCAATATGCTTGGTTCTTTCATGGAAGACCGAGTTTGATGCAATGTGTATAGCCGCTTGGTTGTCACAGTGCATGGTGATTGGTGTGCTTGTCTCACATCCGAGGTCTTTAAGGAGGTTTCTTAGCCACATTAGCTCGGTTGTTAACCTCCTCATGGCCCGGTACTCAGCTTCAGCACTAGAACATGCAACTACATTTTGCTTCTTGCTCTTCCAAGTAACTAGATTCCCACCAACGAACGTACAATAGCCAGTAGTTGATCTTCTATCTACACGGTCTCCTGCCCAGTCTGCATCGCAATATCCCACAATCTCTGAGCTTTTGTTGCAACCCATCCAAATGCCATGACCGATTGTTCCTTGAACATAGCTGAGAATGCGCTTGACCATGCTCCAGTGATATGAATTTGGGGCTTTCATGTGTTGGCTAACCTGATTCACAGCAAAACACAAGTCAGGTCTAGTTATGGTAAGATAAATTAGCTTACCAACCATCCTGCGGTATTGTGTGATATCTTCAAAGGGCTCATCTTCTAGCTCCCCCTTTCGGTCCACCTTGTAGCTATCTTCAAGAGGAGTTTTAGCTACCTTATCTCCAAGGTTTCCTGCTTCACTCAACATATCCATCATATATTTTCTTTGTGAGAGGAACAAGCCTTCTTTAGATCTACAAACTTCAATACCTAAGAAGTATTTTAGTTCACCTAGATCTTTAATGTCAAAAACATTCTTTAAATAATCTTTAGTAGCAAGAATGTTTACCTTGTCATTCCCAGAGATGATAATATCATCTACATAAATGAGAATGACTACTATACCTTCTTGGCTGGTGAGAGTGAATAAGGTGTGATCGGCTTCTGATCTGCTGAATCCCCTATCAAATAGAACTCTACTCAACCTGTGGTACCATGCTCTCGGCGATTGCTTGAGACCATAAATCGCCTTTCTCAGCCTTAGTACTTTGCCATGGGCAACTTCTTTGTCTACACCAGGTGGTGGTGTCATGTAGACTTCCTCCTCAAGCTCTCCTTGTAGAAATGCATTCTTCACATCCATTTGCCAAAGATCCCATTCCAGGTTCACGGCAAGTGAGATGACTACTCTAACTGTGTGAAGCTTAGCCACTGGTGCAAAGGTGTCTCCATAGTCTTCTCCATAGGTCTGAGTGAATCCTCTTGCTACTAACCGAGCCTTATACCTCTCTATTTCACCATTGCTCTTGTATTTGATAGTGAAGACCCATCTTGAGCTCACTGTCTTCTTTCCTTTAGGCAATGTAGCCTCATCCCAAGTGTGATTCTTCTCCATGGCCCCTCTTTCTTCACTGATCGCATCACGCCATACCTCGTATTCTATTGCTTCGTCATAGGTTTTCGGTATCTGACCTTGCTCCAATGCAACCAGGAAGGCCTGATGCTCCTTTGGAAACTGAGCGAATGAGCAAGCTGCTTGAGTAGGATGGGCTACTGCATTGCCATTGTAGTATACCCTTGTGTTGACCCAATTTGATGGATCCTGCCTTTCCCTAGTGCTTCTCCTTAGTGCCGCTGGAGTAGGAGCTGGTGCTTGTTCTGCTTGTTGTAAGCTTTGCAACCGTGGACTTCTTCTTAGAGGAGCTGGTGCTTGGTGAGTTACTGACCGTGTGGGTGCTACTGTTTGCTCCGGAGGTTGATCATGTGCATTTGCTTGGGTCTCCGAGTCTATGTGCTCCGCTGGTGGGTCATTGTTGTCACCATTGTTGTCACCATTCTCCCCCTCAGGATCAACCGTAGGGGTTCCAGAGCTTGTAGTGATACCGAGATGGTCCAGGAGTAGCCGAAGGTTAGTAGCTCTATCTGATGTAGACTTGGAGATATCTTGTAAGTCTTCCCATGACTGTTTGGCATAGAAGCTTTCTGATTCCAAGAACTTCACATCTCTAGAGATTATAACTCGGCGTGTAGTGGGATTATAGCACTTGTACCCCTTTTGTGTAGTAGAGTAGCCAATAAACATACACCTTGTGCTCTTGGCATCCAGCTTTGTTCGAAGGTCTCCTGGGATTAAGGCAAAACAAACACACCCAAACACTCGTAAGTGATTAAGAGAGGGTTTAGTCGAGTTGAGTACCTCATATGGTGATGAGTCATTGAGGACTTTGGTTGGTATTCGGTTGATCAGGTAGCAGGCTGTAAGTACAGCATCTCCCCAAAACCGCTTTGGTACATTGTTTTGAAACATCATGGATCTGGCCACCTCCATTAAGTGTCTGTTCTTCCTTTCAGCAACACCATTTTGTTGGGGTGTATAAGGACAGCTGGTTTGGTGAATGATGCCTTGTGAGGTAAGATATTCTTTGAATAAGTTGCTTGTGTATTCTCCCCCATTATCTGATCTGAAAATCTTAATCTTGGCATTAAAATGGTTAGTTATGTGAGTTTGAAAGTTCCTAAATGCCTCAAAGACTCTATCTTTTGATGGGAGGAGAGTTAACCAAGTATACTTAGACTTTTCATCTATGAAAGTAACAAAGTACTTGTTTTGATCTCTAGATTCACAAGGGGATGTCCAAACATCAGAATGAACTAAATCAAAACATTTTTCATAAATGGTAGAAGACTTAGGAAAAACAGTTCTACAATGCTTTCCTAAGATACAAGCCTCACAATCATCATTCTTAAACACTACTTCAGGTAATAAAAGACTCAATGCACGAGCATGAGGATGTCCTAATCTAGCATGCCAAATCGCATTATTATCACAAGCTACAACATTATTAGAAGAAGCAAAGGTAGGATCTAAAAGCTTAGTATCTTCAAGAACATAGAGATCATCTTTGGTAGTCCCTTTCCCAAGCGTTTTGCTGGTCTTAATATCCTGAAAACACACTTCATTAGGTCCAAAGATAGCAATACAGTTTAAATCAGTTGTAGCCTTCTTTACTGATAATAAGTTAGATGTAAAAGTAGGCATGTAGAAAGCTTTAGAAGATCTCTCAAATAGCTTAAGTTCTCCTATTCCCTTAATTGGAACCTTTTCCCCATTAGCAATCTCAACATTTCCTATTGTTGGTTTTATGTTGCTAATTAAGCTTAAATCACTAATCATGTGATGAGAAGCTCCTGAATCAACTATTAATGGCTTATTCTTAAGTGTATGTGAAGAACTATAAGAATTACCCATATTTTGAATCACATGAAAAGAGGTACCAAGAGTGTTACCAGACTCCTTAAACGCTTTGATCAGGGCATCCAAGTCTGATTTTGTCACGAATTGAGATGAGTTTGCTGCTCCTTCTCCAGGGGTATTCTTAGAGCTTTCGCCTTTGTGAGCTACCTCTTCTGAAGCAATCCTAGCCTTTCCCTCCTTCCATTTCGGTTTTAGGTGAGGATGGAGACTCCAGCAAACTTCTTTGGTATGCCCCTTTCTCTTGCAATGATCACAAAATGAGTTTCTCTTCTCATCAAACTTGTAGGCTCCTTTGTTGGCTGAGATCAGTTCTCCTTTTCCTCCAAATAGGCCGAGTGATCCTTGCTCCTTTTGGATTTGGGAACAGACTTCTTCAAGCGTTGGTAGCCTTTCTGCTCTGAGAAGGTGTTTGATGAGATCATTGTAGGTTGAGTTGAGAGTCAAGAGCAGCCCAAAGACCTTGTCTTGCTCCCTTCTTTCATTTAAAATTTGTGGGTCCACAGTACTTGGCCTTAGCATTTCCAGCTCCGCCCATAGTGCTCTGAACTTTCCAAAGTGTTTGGTAAACTCCACATCTTCTTGCCTTAGCTCATTGATAGCTTTCTTGACTTCAAAGACACGGCTGAGATTAGAGATGTTGCCGAATACTTGCTTCAGGGTCTCCCATAGCTCTTTGGCGGTTTCACAGTATGAGTAAGCCTCCAAGATTTCAGTGCTAAGGGAGCTTTGTAGGAGAGCAAGGACGGTCTGATCTTCCTTGTACCAATGGGTCTCTTCTGCTGGGACAATGGCGGCTCCGGCGGCTGGTGGTGCTGCTATGGGAGCATCGCTTGATACATGTCTCCAAAGACCTCTTCCACACAAGGCGGTTCTTGTGGTCCTTGACCACAGTAGATAGTTCACTCCTTTGAGTGTAACTGGTAAAGCCAATGGCTTATTGTTCTCCATGGCCATGAAATTTATTCTATGGACCTATGGGTAAAGCTATGGACCGTTGGGTAAACGGTTTTAGAAATGAGGTATAGGTGATTTAGAGGGTAAGCGAATGAGGATATAGGTGATTAGAGGGGTTTAGAGTGATTTTGGAGTTTAGAAGATCGTTTAAGAGATTTCAAAAGAGATAAAGAGAGTAAGGACCGCTGGGTAAAGATTTTGAGAATTTTCTGTAAAATGAGAGAGAGACAGCGAATAGAGAAGAAGCAAAATGAGAGAGAATGAGAATCAGAGTTTGTGATCCAAAGATCTACACAACTCGCTCTGATACCATGTTAGAGTTTGCGGAATGATACTTAGAGAAGTGAGTGAAGAACATAACAGAGAAGAGAGAATGAGTTAAGGATGATTATATTTCCTTAAGTTGATCTTACATATGTTCACAATGTTCTATTTATAGAACCATACAAGCTAAGCTAACGGCCATAAGAGATAGGGACATAAAGGATTAAACAAATGGTGTGGTCCTCACGGTGATAGTGACCTCTCATGAACGTTCCTTAGCTTAAGTAGAACATGTGACCTTATCCTTATTTGCTTCTTCTCTTGTGACCGTTGTGATAGTTGACTAAGGGAGGCGTAGATTCACTTGCCTTGCACTCCACTCTTGTCTCATCACTTGAATGCCACGTTCAAGCATGTGTACGGACACCATTCCTCCTTCTACTTTGATACGTTATGTGGTCATTACGACCTGCGGTACGATCCTCCGTACCGTCATTACGGACCATGGTACGGTCCATCATAATGTCATGTCCTGTTACAAGTGATACGAGTTCCTCTGGTCCGAGTGATTTAATGAAGTTTTCTATGGCCAAGTTGAATCTCTTTCTCAGTTGCTTTGTCCTTGAACGTGTCATGGGGGCCTCACGAACCTCGGGTACTTGGCTAATGTCGACGTTTGGATCGATGTCCTCATCATTCCCGCCCTCTTCAGGAGCTTTTGACCTCAAAACTGGTTCACCTGCGTCATAAATAGAGAGGTCAGCAACATTAAACGTGTGGGAAATGTTATACTCACCTGGCAGCTCCAAACGGTAAGCATTGTCATTGATCTTAGCGATGACTTTGAATGGTCCGTCGCCTCGTGGTGATAGCGTAGAAGCTCGTTTGTGTGGGAACCGCTCCGTTCTCATGTGAAGCCACACCCAATCTCTATCAAACTAGAAGGAGAAGGGATCCTGTCCGTACAATCAAGAGAGAGAGCCGTGATATTCAAGTGAGGGAGCTAGTGTGGTGAACAAGGCAAAGGGATGCAAGGCAAGGAGGATATTCGCCTTTGTTGATCAGCTATAACGGTCACATGATCACAAAGGCTAAGGGATAAGGTTCACATGTCAAGTATAAGGAAGGGACCGTCTCTGAACTGTCACTTTCACTATGAGGACCACTTCCCTTAGCTTATTCCTTATGTCCCTATCCTATGTAGCCGTTATACAATCATGTAGAAGTCTATATATAGACCATTCCCATCGTTGTAACAAGTTAACTTAAGGAAATATAATCATCCTTAATCCATTCTCTCTTATTCTCTTTCATGTTCTTCACTCATTCCCATTCCTCTAAGTATCATTCCACAAATTTCTAACATGGTATCAGAGCGGTTTGTAGATCTTCGGACTACAACCTTTTGATTCTCATCATTCTCTTCTTGTTTTCATCTCTCGGTTATCACTCTCTTAAAACTCCAGAAATTTCTTAATCTTTACCCAACGGTCCATGATCCTTAATCATTCCCCTTTCACTTCAAATCACTCCTAAACACCCTCTAAACCACCTAAAACATTCTCATTTCACCATACTATCATTCGCTCACCTTCTAATCACTTACAACTTATCATCTAAAACCGTTTACCCAACGGTCCTTTACTTTGTCCAACGGTCCCTAGTATCTAAAACATGGCCTTGGAGAACAACAAGCCATTGGCTTTACCAGTTACACTCAAAGGAGTGATGATATGATAGTGGATAGCACAGCAGCTAGTGAACCAGAGAAGGAACCAGAGATAGTAGGGAGGATCACTCGTTCCAGAGCTAAGGAGCTGGCTAAGGAGGTTCATGCACTTATAGCAGAAGGACTGTGCAACTTACCAGCTATTCAAGTTTTCAACATCTTCAACCAGAAGACTCCACCCGGTAATGATGACTAAGTAACTTAGGTGAGGAGTCTGTACTCTTTTTCCCATGATTGAGTTTTGTCCCACTGGGTTTTCTCAACATGGTTTTTAATGAGGCAGATGAATCACTATGTCAAGTTACTTAGGAGTCATTGCCAATGGGTAATAAGTGTATGAGCTACTATGGTTTATACTTAGTAATTTTAGGCGCACCAATTAGGATTCTAAGGAATGGGACGCCTTGTTGTTTTTCTCTTTATTTTGGACGTCTTGTTGTTTTCTTTCTTAGACGCCTTGTTGTTTGGTTTAGGGTAGTATAAGTCTTGTATTACGCCTCCAGTTGTAAAGCAGCGAAGAACTAAGTGTTAAACAAACAGCCATTGCTGCATTTCTTCTCTCACCCTTTGATCTCTTGAATGTGTTCTTGTGATCCGAGTTTCTATTCACCAAGTGTCCTTGAAACTCTACTATCTGTTACTTCCATTTTATCACCTAAAACGTTCCATTAAACCCCTTAATACCATTCTAATCGTACTCTACACTACCATTTCCCCTTTTCACACGATCATCATCACCATTTCGCAATCATCCTTTGATCTTCATCAGCCTATCTTCAGAGTAGTTCCAGGGGAGATCGTGTCATGTGGTATCAGAGCCGCCTCTGAACCAAAGGCTGAGAAAACCCTAAACCCCTCTTTTTCCTTTTCTTTGTTAAATCGAATTTTCCTAAGAGTATTAGGTTTGCTTTCTTTTGTTGTTTCATAAAAGTTAGTGATTAGTTTCGAATTCCTAATAGCAATAGGTTGTGTGTTCGTTTCTCTATTAGTTTAGGATTGTATCTCTCTCTTTAATTAATCTTAAAAACTTGTTATTTTGAGAACTCTTTACTTTGAGTGTTGTTTTGATTGTCCCAGGTACCATGGAGCTTTCAGCAGAAGCCATGGAAGCTCTGAATCAAGCTATGGCGCAACAAATCAAAGAGGCTAATCAGTCAGTTGCTACTCAGTTGATGCAACAGATAGAACAGCTCAATGACAAGTTTGAGTCACGGTTCAAAGACTTCCTGAAAGAGAACAGTGCTGCAGAAAGTGACTCATCAGAACCGCCCAGCCCTAGTGAAGCAATCCGCCTTGCCAAAGGAAAAGCACACATGGGAGCTTCTTCTAAACATCCCAAAGCCAACACTACAAGAGCACCGGTTGGAAGGAGAGAAATCAGTGGAAACCGGCGCAGGAATGCTGAGGGAGCAGAGAGAGAGAGACACAGAACTACTAGAACATCTCCACACCTCCGAGCTGAGAATGTTGGTGGGCGTAGAGTTTATGTGGAGACAGAACCAGGATCTTCTGAAGGAGAAGAGAGATCAGATAATAGCTTCAATACTGTGAGGAGAGGCAGGAACAGAGGCAACCACCGAGAATATGATCCCTTGAAACAGCAGCTGAATCACCTTAAGCTTCAGTTTCCTTCCTTCCATGGTAATAATGATCCCGAAGTCTACTTAGATTGGGAAAGGAAGATGGAATCGAACTTCTTGGTTCAAGGTACTTATGAGCTCAACAAGGTGAAGATAGCTGTTTCAGAGTTCAATGGCTATGCACTCTTGTGGTGGGAGCAGTTGGGAGTTACTAGAGAGAGGCATCACGAGCTTCCTATTACCACCTGGGGTCAACTAACCACGCAGATGAGGAGGAAGTTTGTTCCTGCACACTATCAGAGAGAGATTCTCAACAAGCTTAGGCGCCTCATACAAGGAACTAAGTCTGTTAGAGATTACTACCAAGAGCTGGAAACCTTGATGATTAGAGCCGATTTGAGAGAAGGAGAAGACATGGTGATGTCTAGGTTCTTGGGAGGACTTAACAGAGAGATTCAAGACAAAGTTGAGCTACAGAACTATGAGGATGTGCAAGAAATGGTGCATAAGGCAGAATTGATTGAAGCACAGATTAAGAGGAGAATCAGCAGACCAACTTTCGCCTCTAACATACCAAAACCGAAAGAGTTCAACAAGTCAACCCCTACTCAGAACACAAAACCGGCGACAGCAACAATCAAAGAGGAGATTAAAACCGAGTTTAAACCAAGAGGAACTTCTACTAGCAATGTCAGATGCTTCAAGTGTCAAGGTATGGGACATTACTCCAGAGACTGTCCTAATAAGAAGATGTTTTTGTTGCAAGAGGGAGGAAACATCGTGCCTCAATACAGTTCAGAGAGTGAATCAGATGTTAGTACAGAAGGAGAAGAAGAAGCAGCCGCAGTAGGAGAGATGCTAGTAGCATGCAGAGCTTTGAGTGTTCAGGTGCATCCAGATGATAGAGGTCAGAGAGAGAATCTCTTTCACACCAGATGTGTAGTTCAGGACAAGGTCTGCACGTTGATTATAGATGGGGGAAGTTGCACCAATGCCGCCAGTGAAGAGATGGTAAAGAAGCTTAACCTTAAAACCACTTCACATCCTAGACCTTACAAGCTGCAGTGGCTGGACAACAAAGGAGCTATTACCGTTTCTCAACAAGTGCTTGTCAAGCTAGCCATTGGGAAGTATGAAGATGAACTCCTCTGTGATGTGGTTCCTATGAGGTCTAGTCATATGTTATTAGGGAGGCCGTGGCAGTATGATAGGAGAGTTCTTCATGATGGCTACACCAACAAGCAGACCTTTGAATTCAAGGGGCGCAAGTTCACCCTTCTACCACTTTCCCCCAGCGAAATCTACCAAGATCAACTTCACATGAACCGCAAAGACAAAGAGAAAGTCTCCAACAGTCTATACATCAATCACAGTGAGTTCAACAAGCTCTTTGATCCTGAGATGACCACCTTCATGTTTGTTTACAAAGAAACGCTGGCTAGTACTCAACCGTTAGAGAAGCTTCCCCATGAGGTGATAGAGATCATTGAGGAGTACAAGGATGTATTTCCAGAAGAGATACCCCCAGGCTTACCCCCAACTCGTGGAATTGAGCATCAGATTGATCTAGTGCCAGGGTCAGTACTACCAAATAAACCAGCTTACAGAACCAACCCTGTAGAGACTAAAGAGCTTCAGAAACAAGTAGAGGAGCTGATGAGTAAAGGATATATCAGAGAAAGCCTCAGTCCATGTGCAGTACCAGTTCTGTTGGTTCCTAAGAAAGATGGAACATGGAGAATGTGTGTAGACTGCAGAGCAATCAATAACATCACAGTGAAGTATAGACATCCTATCCCAAGATTAGATGACATGTTAGATGAGTTATGTGGGTCAACAGTGTTCTCCAAAATCGATTTAAAGAGTGGTTATCATCAGATCAGAATGAAAGAGGGAGATGAGTGGAAAACTGCTTTCAAGACCAAGCAAGGGTTGTATGAGTGGTTAGTCATGCCGTTTGGTCTCACTAATGCTCCCAGTACCTTCATGCGCCTAATGAATCATGCCTTAAGATCATTCATTGGAGTTTTTGTAGTGGTTTACTTTGATGACATTCTCATCTACAGTAAAGGTTTGGAGGAACATCTAGGGCACATCCGCCAAGTTCTGGATGTTCTTCGTTCTCAATCCCTATTTGCTAACTTCTCTAAGTGTTCATTCTGTACTACTGAAGTTGTTTTTCTAGGCTTTGTTGTTAGTGCAGAAGGAGTGAGAGTTGACGAAGAGAAGATCAAAGCAATCAAAGAATGGCCTACGCCTAAGAGTGTTGGGGAAGTGAGGAGCTTTCATGGGTTAGCAGGATTCTACAGAAGATTTGTTCCAAGCTTTAGCACCCTTGCTGCGCCATTAACCGAAGTCATCAAGAAGGAAGTTGGTTTTAGATGGGAAGAAGCACAAGAGCAGGCTTTCACAGCCCTTAAAGAGAAGCTTATCAATGCCCCTCTTTTAGTTCTTCCTGATTTCCTTAAAACCTTTGAAATTGAATGTGATGCTTCAGGAGTTGGAATTGGTGCTGTATTGATGCAGGATAGGAAACCAGTGGCATACTTCAGTGAGAAACTAGGAGGATCAACCGCCAACTATCCCACCTATGACAAGGAACTATATGCATTAGTCCGAGCTCTTCAAACGTGGCAGCACTACTTGTGGCCCAAGGAGTTTGTCATTCATACAGATCATGAGTCTCTAAAGCACCTTAAAGGACAGCAGAAGCTCAATAAAAGACACGCCAGATGGATGGAGTTTATTGAGACTTTTCCCTACATCATTAAGTACAAGAAAGGTAAAGATAATGTAGTTGCAGATGCATTATCAAGGAGGTACACACTTGTCTCTACTTTAACTTCTAAGCTTAATGGATTCGAACATATAGTAGATCTTTATGAGACTGACATTGATTTTGCTGAGAGCTATGGCAAGTGCTATAAGTTTGCTTTTGAAAAGTATCATAGACAGGATGGATATCTGTTCTATAACAATCGTTTGTGCATACCAAGAGGATCTGTCAGAGAGTTATTGGTCAGGGAAGCTCATGGAGGTGGATTAGCTGGACATTTTGGAGTCACTAAGACTTTACTTGGACTGCAAGATCACTTTTATTGGCCATATATGAAGACAGACGTTGAGAGGATTTGTTCTAGGTGTGCGGTTTGTAAAATGGCAAAGAGTAAGGTGCAACCTCACGGTTTGTATACTCCTCTGCCTATTCCCTCTCAACCGTGGACTCATATTTCTATGGACTTTGTGCTTGGCTTACCTCGAACCAGAAATGGTAGAGATTCGATTTTTGTAGTTGTTGACAGGTTCAGTAAGATGGCACACTTCATTGCAAGTCATAAGACAGATGATGCTGTCTGTGTAGCTAACTTGTTTTTCAGGGAAGTGGTTCGTTTACATGGCATGCCTCAAGTGATAGTTTCAGACAGGGATACCAAGTTTCTAGGGCATTTCTGGAGAACATTGTGGGCTAAGTTGGGAACCAAGCTTCAATTCTCCACTACTTGTCACCCTCAAACTGATGGACAAACCGAGGTGGTGAACAGAACATTGTCAACACTTCTTAGAACGTTGGTCAAGAGTAACATCAAGTCATGGGAGGAGTGTCTACCACACGTGGAGTTTGCTTACAATCACGCTAAGCATTCTGCTACTCTCTTTTCTCCTTTTGAAATTGTTTATGGCTTTAACCCACAATCACCTCTAGATTTGATCCCTTTGCCTCTAAGTGTGAAATGTAGTTTAGATGGTAAAGAAAAGGCAGAACAGGTGAGGAAGATACACGCCAAGGCCAAGGAGAATATAGAGAAGAAAACAAAGCAGTATGAGAAGCATGCAAACAAGGGTCGAAAGGAGTTAATCTTTGAGGAAGGAGACTTGGTGTGGATTCATTTGAGGAAAGATCGATTTCCAGAAGAGAGGAAGAGCAAGCTTATGCCAAGGATGGATGGACCATTTGAAGTCATCAAAAGGATCAACAACAATGCCTACCAGATTGATCTTCAAGGTAAGTATAATATATCTCCATCATTCAATGTTTCTGACTTGCTTCCTTATGTTGCAGATACAGATTTGAGGACAAATCCTTTTCAAGAGGGAGAGGATGATATGATAGTGGATAGCACAGCAGCTAGTGAACCAGAGAAGGAACCAGAGATAGTAGGGAGGATCACTCGTTCCAGAGCTAAGGAGCTGGCTAAGGAGGTTCATGCACTTATAGCAGAAGGACTGTGCAACTTACCAGCTATTCAAGTTTTCAACATCTTCAACCAGAAGACTCCACCCGGTAATGATGACTAAGTAACTTAGGTGAGGAGTCTGTACTCTTTTTCCCATGATTGAGTTTTGTCCCACTGGGTTTTCTCAACATGGTTTTTAATGAGGCAGATGAATCACTATGTCAAGTTACTTAGGAGTCATTGCCAATGGGTAATAAGTGTATGAGCTACTATGGTTTATACTTAGTAATTTTAGGCGCACCAATTAGGATTCTAAGGAATGGGACGCCTTGTTGTTTTTCTCTTTATTTTGGACGTCTTGTTGTTTTCTTTCTTAGACGCCTTGTTGTTTGGTTTAGGGTAGTATAAGTCTTGTATTACGCCTCCAGTTGTAAAGCAGCGAAGAACTAAGTGTTAAACAAACAGCCATTGCTGCATTTCTTCTCTCACCCTTTGATCTCTTGAATGTGTTCTTGTGATCCGAGTTTCTATTCACCAAGTGTCCTTGAAACTCTACTATCTGTTACTTCCATTTTATCACCTAAAACGTTCCATTAAACCCCTTAATACCATTCTAATCGTACTCTACACTACCATTTCCCCTTTTCACACGATCATCATCACCATTTCGCAATCATCCTTTGATCTTCATCAGCCTATCTTCAGAGTAGTTCCAGGGGAGATCGTGTCATGTGGTATCAGAGCCGCCTCTGAACCAAAGGCTGAGAAAACCCTAAACCCCTCTTTTTCCTTTTCTTTGTTAAATCGAATTTTCCTAAGAGTATTAGGTTTGCTTTCTTTTGTTGTTTCATAAAAGTTAGTGATTAGTTTCGAATTCCTAATAGCAATAGGTTGTGTGTTCGTTTCTCTATTAGTTTAGGATTGTATCTCTCTCTTTAATTAATCTTAAAAACTTGTTATTTTGAGAACTCTTTACTTTGAGTGTTGTTTTGATTGTCCCAGGTACCATGGAGCTTTCAGCAGAAGCCATGGAAGCTCTGAATCAAGCTATGGCGCAACAAATCAAAGAGGCTAATCAGTCAGTTGCTACTCAGTTGATGCAACAGATAGAACAGCTCAATGACAAGTTTGAGTCACGGTTCAAAGACTTCCTGAAAGAGAACAGTGCTGCAGAAAGTGACTCATCAGAACCGCCCAGCCCTAGTGAAGCAATCCGCCTTGCCAAAGGAAAAGCACACATGGGAGCTTCTTCTAAACATCCCAAAGCCAACACTACAAGAGCACCGGTTGGAAGGAGAGAAATCAGTGGAAACCGGCGCAGGAATGCTGAGGGAGCAGAGAGAGAGAGAGACACAGAACTACTAGAACATCTCCACACCTCCGAGCTGAGAATGTTGGTGGGCGTAGAGTTTATGTGGAGACAGAACCAGGATCTTCTGAAGGAGAAGAGAGATCAGATAATAGCTTCAATACTGTGAGGAGAGGCAGGAACAGAGGCAACCACCGAGAATATGATCCCTTGAAACAGCAGCTGAATCACCTTAAGCTTCAGTTTCCTTCCTTCCATGGTAATAATGATCCCGAAGTCTACTTAGATTGGGAAAGGAAGATGGAATCGAACTTCTTGGTTCAAGGTACTTATGAGCTCAACAAGGTGAAGATAGCTGTTTCAGAGTTCAATGGCTATGCACTCTTGTGATGGGAGCAGTTGGGAGTTACTAGAGAGAGGCATCACGAGCTTCCTATTACCACCTGGGGTCAACTAACCACGCAGATGAGGAGGAAGTTTGTTCCTGCACACTATCAGAGAGAGATTCTCAACAAGCTTAGGCGCCTCATACAAGGAACTAAGTCTGTTAGAGATTACTACCAAGAGCTGGAAACCTTGATGATTAGAGCCGATTTGAGAGAAGGAGAAGACATGGTGATGTCTAGGTTCTTGGGAGGACTTAACAGAGAGATTCAAGACAAAGTTGAGCTACAGAACTATGAGGATGTGCAAGAAATGGTGCATAAGGCAGAATTGATTGAAGCACAGATTAAGAGGAGAATCAGCAGACCAACTTTCGCCTCTAACATACCAAAACCGAAAGAGTTCAACAAGTCAACCCCTACTCAGAACACAAAACCGGCGACAGCAACAATCAAAGAGGAGATTAAAACCGAGTTTAAACCAAGAGGAACTTCTACTAGCAATGTCAGATGCTTCAAGTGTCAAGGTATGGGACATTACTCCAGAGACTGTCCTAATAAGAAGATGATTTTTTGTTGCAAGAGGGAGGAAACATCGTGCCTCAATACAGTTCAGAGAGTGAATCAGATGTTAGTACAGAAGGAGAAGAAGAAGCAGCCGCAGTAGGAGAGATGCTAGTAGCATGCAGAGCTTTGAGTGTTCAGGTGCATCCAGATGATAGAGGTCAGAGAGAGAATCTCTTTCACACCAGATGTGTAGTTCAGGACAAGGTCTGCACGTTGATTATAGATGGGGGAAGTTGCACCAATGCCGCCAGTGAAGAGATGGTAAAGAAGCTTAACCTTAAAACCACTTCACATCCTAGACCTTACAAGCTGCAGTGGCTGGACAACAAAGGAGCTATTACCGTTTCTCAACAAGTGCTTGTCAAGCTAGCCATTGGGAAGTATGAAGATGAACTCCTCTGTGATGTGGTTCCTATGAGGTCTAGTCATATGTTATTAGGGAGGCCGTGGCAGTATGATAGGAGAGTTCTTCATGATGGCTACACCAACAAGCAGACCTTTGAATTCAAGGGGCGCAAGTTCACCCTTCTACCACTTTCCCCCAGCGAAATCTACCAAGATCAACTTCACATGAACCGCAAAGACAAAGAGAAAGTCTCCAACAGTCTATACATCAATCACAGTGAGTTCAACAAGCTCTTTGATCCTGAGATGACCACCTTCATGTTTGTTTACAAAGAAACGCTGGCTAGTACTCAACCGTTAGAGAAGCTTCCCCATGAGGTGATAGAGATCATTGAGGAGTACAAGGATGTATTTCCAGAAGAGATACCCCCAGGCTTACCCCCAACTCGTGGAATTGAGCATCAGATTGATCTAGTGCCAGGGTCAGTACTACCAAATAAACCAGCTTACAGAACCAACCCTGTAGAGACTAAAGAGCTTCAGAAACAAGTAGAGGAGCTGATGAGTAAAGGATATATCAGAGAAAGCCTCAGTCCATGTGCAGTACCAGTTCTGTTGGTTCCTAAGAAAGATGGAACATGGAGAATGTGTGTAGACTGCAGAGCAATCAATAACATCACAGTGAAGTATAGACATCCTATCCCAAGATTAGATGACATGTTAGATGAGTTATGTGGGTCAACAGTGTTCTCCAAAATCGATTTAAAGAGTGGTTATCATCAGATCAGAATGAAAGAGGGAGATGAGTGGAAAACTGCTTTCAAGACCAAGCAAGGGTTGTATGAGTGGTTAGTCATGCCGTTTGGTCTCACTAATGCTCCCAGTACCTTCATGCGCCTAATGAATCATGCCTTAAGATCATTCATTGGAGTTTTTGTAGTGGTTTACTTTGATGACATTCTCATCTACAGTAAAGGTTTGGAGGAACATCTAGGGCACATCCGCCAAGTTCTGGATGTTCTTCGTTCTCAATCCCTATTTGCTAACTTCTCTAAGTGTTCATTCTGTACTACTGAAGTTGTTTTTCTAGGCTTTGTTGTTAGTGCAGAAGGAGTGAGAGTTGACGAAGAGAAGATCAAAGCAATCAAAGAATGGCCTACGCCTAAGAGTGTTGGGGAAGTGAGGAGCTTTCATGGGTTAGCAGGATTCTACAGAAGATTTGTTCCAAGCTTTAGCACCCTTGCTGCGCCATTAACCGAAGTCATCAAGAAGGAAGTTGGTTTTAGATGGGAAGAAGCACAAGAGCAGGCTTTCACAGCCCTTAAAGAGAAGCTTATCAATGCCCCTCTTTTAGTTCTTCCTGATTTCCTTAAAACCTTTGAAATTGAATGTGATGCTTCAGGAGTTGGAATTGGTGCTGTATTGATGCAGGATAGGAAACCAGTGGCATACTTCAGTGAGAAACTAGGAGGATCAACCGCCAACTATCCCACCTATGACAAGGAACTATATGCATTAGTCCGAGCTCTTCAAACGTGGCAGCACTACTTGTGGCCCAAGGAGTTTGTCATTCATACAGATCATGAGTCTCTAAAGCACCTTAAAGGACAGCAGAAGCTCAATAAAAGACACGCCAGATGGATGGAGTTTATTGAGACTTTTCCCTACATCATTAAGTACAAGAAAGGTAAAGATAATGTAGTTGCAGATGCATTATCAAGGAGGTACACACTTGTCTCTACTTTAACTTCTAAGCTTAATGGATTCGAACATATAGTAGATCTTTATGAGACTGACATTGATTTTGCTGAGAGCTATGGCAAGTGCTATAAGTTTGCTTTTGAAAAGTATCATAGACAGGATGGATATCTGTTCTATAACAATCGTTTGTGCATACCAAGAGGATCTGTCAGAGAGTTATTGGTCAGGGAAGCTCATGGAGGTGGATTAGCTGGACATTTTGGAGTCACTAAGACTTTACTTGGACTGCAAGATCACTTTTATTGGCCATATATGAAGACAGACGTTGAGAGGATTTGTTCTAGGTGTGCGGTTTGTAAAATGGCAAAGAGTAAGGTGCAACCTCACGGTTTGTATACTCCTCTGCCTATTCCCTCTCAACCGTGGACTCATATTTCTATGGACTTTGTGCTTGGCTTACCTCGAACCAGAAATGGTAGAGATTCGATTTTTTTGTAGTTGTTGACAGGTTCAGTAAGATGGCACACTTCATTGCAAGTCATAAGACAGATGATGCTGTCTGTGTAGCTAACTTGTTTTTCAGGGAAGTGGTTCGTTTACATGGCATGCCTCAAGTGATAGTTTCAGACAGGGATACCAAGTTTCTAGGGCATTTCTGGAGAACATTGTGGGCTAAGTTGGGAACCAAGCTTCAATTCTCCACTACTTGTCACCCTCAAACTGATGGACAAACCGAGGTGGTGAACAGAACATTGTCAACACTTCTTAGAACGTTGGTCAAGAGTAACATCAAGTCATGGGAGGAGTGTCTACCACACGTGGAGTTTGCTTACAATCACGCTAAGCATTCTGCTACTCTCTTTTCTCCTTTTGAAATTGTTTATGGCTTTAACCCACAATCACCTCTAGATTTGATCCCTTTGCCTCTAAGTGTGAAATGTAGTTTAGATGGTAAAGAAAAGGCAGAACAGGTGAGGAAGATACACGCCAAGGCCAAGGAGAATATAGAGAAGAAAACAAAGCAGTATGAGAAGCATGCAAACAAGGGTCGAAAGGAGTTAATCTTTGAGGAAGGAGACTTGGTGTGGATTCATTTGAGGAAAGATCGATTTCCAGAAGAGAGGAAGAGCAAGCTTATGCCAAGGATGGATGGACCATTTGAAGTCATCAAAAGGATCAACAACAATGCCTACCAGATTGATCTTCAAGGTAAGTATAATATATCTCCATCATTCAATGTTTCTGACTTGCTTCCTTATGTTGCAGATACAGATTTGAGGACAAATCCTTTTCAAGAGGGAGAGGATGATATGATAGTGGATAGCACAGCAGCTAGTGAACCAGAGAAGGAACCAGAGATAGTAGGGAGGATCACTCGTTCCAGAGCTAAGGAGCTGGCTAAGGAGGTTCATGCACTTATAGCAGAAGGACTGTGCAACTTACCAGCTATTCAAGTTTTCAACATCTTCAACCAGAAGACTCCACCCGGTAATGATGACTAAGTAACTTAGGTGAGGAGTCTGTACTCTTTTTCCCATGATTGAGTTTTGTCCCACTGGGTTTTCTCAACATGGTTTTTAATGAGGCAGATGAATCACTATGTCAAGTTACTTAGGAGTCATTGCCAATGGGTAATAAGTGTATGAGCTACTATGGTTTATACTTAGTAATTTTAGGCGCACCAATTAGGATTCTAAGGAATGGGACGCCTTGTTGTTTTTCTCTTTATTTTGGACGTCTTGTTGTTTTCTTTCTTAGACGCCTTGTTGTTTGGTTTAGGGTAGTATAAGTCTTGTATTACGCCTCCAGTTGTAAAGCAGCGAAGAACTAAGTGTTAAACAAACAGCCATTGCTGCATTTCTTCTCTCACCCTTTGATCTCTTGAATGTGTTCTTGTGATCCGAGTTTCTATTCACCAAGTGTCCTTGAAACTCTACTATCTGTTACTTCCATTTTATCACCTAAAACGTTCCATTAAACCCCTTAATACCATTCTAATCGTACTCTACACTACCATTTCCCCTTTTCACACGATCATCATCACCATTTCGCAATCATCCTTTGATCTTCATCAGCCTATCTTCAGAGTAGTTCCAGGGGAGATCGTGTCAAGTGAACTATCTACTGTGGTCAAGAACCACAAGAACCGTCTTGTGTGGAAGAGGTCTTTGGAGACATGTGTCAAGCGATGCTCCTATAGCAGCACCACCAGCCGCCGGAGCCGCCATTGTCCCAGCAGAAGAGACCCATTGGTACAAGGAAGACCAGACCATCCTTGCTCTCCTACAAAGCTCCCTTAGCAATGAAATCTTGGAGGCTTACTCATACTGTGAAACCGCCAAAGAGCTATGGGAGACCCTGAAGCAAGTATTCGGCAACATCTCCAACCTCAGCCGTGTATTTGAAGTCAAGAAGGCTATCAACGAGCTAAGGCAAGAAGATATGGAGTTTACCAAACACTTTGGAAAGTTCAGAGCACTATGGGCTGAGCTGGAAATGCTAAGGCCAAGTACTATGGACCCACAAATTCTAAATGAAAGAAGGGAGCAAGACAAGGTCTTTGGACTGCTTTTGAC
The DNA here is from genome assembly GCA_911865555.2 of Thlaspi arvense. Lineage (NCBI taxonomy): Eukaryota > Viridiplantae > Streptophyta > Magnoliopsida > Brassicales > Brassicaceae > Thlaspi > Thlaspi arvense. The sequence continues at coordinate 24,652,845 of OU466860.2, forward strand.
TCTCAGCTCAACCTACAATGATCTCATCAAACATCTTCTCAGAGCAGAAAGGCTACCAACGCTTGAAGAAGTCTGTTCCCAAATCCAAAAGGAGCAAGGATCACTCGGCTTATTTGGAGGAAAAGGAGAACTGATCTCAGCCAACAAAGGAGCCTACAAGTTTGATGAGAAGAGAAACTCATTTTGCGATCATTGCAAGAGAAAGGGGCACACCAAAGAAGTATGCTGGAGTCTCCATCCTCATCTAAAACCAAAATGGAAGGAGGGAAGGGCTAGGATTGCTTCAGAAGAGGTGGCTCACAAAGGCGAAAGCTCTAAAACCACCCCTGGAGAAGGAGCAGCCAACTCATCTCAATTCGTGACAAGATCAGACTTAGAGGCCCTGATCAAAGCGTTTAAGGAGTCTGGTAACACTCTTGGTACCTCTTTTCATGTGATTCAAAATATGGGTAATTCTTATAGTTCATTACATACACTTAAGAATAAGCCATTAATAGTTGATTCAGGGGCTTCTCATCACATGATTAGTGATTTAAGCTTAATTAGCAACATAAAACCAACAATAGGAAATGTTGAGATTGCTAATGGGGAAAAGGTGCCAATTAAGGGAATAGGAGAACTTAAACTCTTTGAGAGATCTTCTAAAGCGTTTTACATGCCTACCTTTACATCTAACTTATTATCAGTAAAGAAAGCTACAACTGATTTAAACTGTATTGCTATTTTTGGACCTAATGAAGTGTGTTTTCAGGATATTAAGACCAGCAAAACGCTTGGGAAAGGGACTACCAAAGACGATCTCTATGTTCTTGAAGACACTAAGCTTTTAGATCCTACCTTTGCTTCTTCTAATAATGTTGTAGCTTGTGATAATAATGCGATTTGGCATGCTAGATTAGGACATCCTCATGCTCGTGCATTGAGTCTTCTATTACCTAAAGTAGTGTTTAAGAATGATGATTGTGAGGCTTGTATCTTAGGAAAGCATTGTAGAACTGTTTTTCCTAAGTCTTCTACCATTTATGAAAAATGTTTTGATTTAGTTCATTCTGATGTTTGGACATCCCCATGTGAATCTAGAGATCAAAACAAGTATTTTGTTACTTTCATAGATGAGAAGTCTAAGTATACTTGGTTAACTCTCCTCCCATCAAAAGATAGAGTCTTTGAGGCATTTAGGAACTTTCAAACTCACATAACTAACCATTTTAATGCCAAGATTAAGATTTTCAGATCAGATAATGGAGGAGAATACACAAGCAACTTATTCAAAGAATACCTTACCTCACAAGGCATCATTCACCAAACCAGCTGTCCTTACACGCCCCAACAAAATGGTGTTGCTGAAAGGAAGAACAGACACTTAATGGAGGTGGCCAGATCCATGATGTTTCAAAACAATGTACCAAAACGGTTTTGGGGGGATGCTGTACTTACAGCCTGCTACCTGATCAACCGAATACCAACCAAAGTCCTCAATGACTCATCACCATATGAGGTACTCAACTCAACCAAACCCTCTCTTGATCACTTACGAGTGTTTGGGTGTGTTTGTTTTGCCTTAATCCCAGGAGACCTTAGAACAAAGCTAGATGCCAAGAGCACTAGGTGTATGTTTATTGGCTACTCAGCTACTCAAAAGGGGTACAAGTGCTATAATCCCACTACACGACGAGTTATGATCTCTAGAGATGTGAAGTTCTTGGAATCAGAAAGCTTCTATGCCAAACAGTCATGGGAAGACTTACAAGATATCTCCAAGTCTACATCAGATAGAGCTACTAACCTTCGGCTACTTCTGGATCATCTCGGTGTCACTACAAGCACTGGAACCCCTACGGTTGATCCTGAGGGGGAGAATGGTGACAACAATGGTGAAAACAATGACCCACCAGCGGAGCACATAGACTCGGAGACCCAAGCAAATGCACATGATCAACCTCCGGAGCAAGCGGTAGCACCCACACGGTCAGTAACTCACCAAGCACCAGCCCCTCTAAGAAGAAGTCCGCGGTTGCAAAGCTTACAACAAGCAGAACAAGCACCAGCCCCTACTCCAGCAGCACTAAGGAGAAGCACTAGGGAAAGGCAGGATCCATCAAATTGGGTCAACACAAGGGTATACTACAATGGCAATGCAGTAGCTCATCCTACTCAAGCAGCTTACTCTTTTGCTCAGTTTCCAAAGGAGCATCAGGCTTTCTTAGTTGCTTTGGAGCAAGGTCAGATACCGAAAACCTATGAAGAAGCAATAGAGTACAAGGTATGGCGTGATGCAATCAGTGAAGAAAGAAGGGCCATGGAGAAGAATCACACTTGGGACGAGGCTACATTGCCTAAAGGAAAGAAGACAGTGAGCTCAAGATGGGTCTTCACTATCAAATACAAGAGCAATGGCGAAATAGAGAGGTATAAGGCTCGGCTAGTAGCAAGAGGATTCACTCAAACCTATGGAGAAGACTATGGAGACACCTTTGCACCAGTGGCTAAGCTCCACACAGTTAGAGTTGTCATCTCACTTGCCGTGAATCTGGAATGGGATCTTTGGCAAATGGATGTGAAGAATGCATTTCTACAAGAAGAGCTTGAGGAGGAAGTCGACATGACACCACCACCTGGTGTAGACAAAGAGGTTGCCCATGGCAAAATACTAAGGCTGAGAAAGGCGATTTATGGTCTCAAGCAATCGCCAAGAGCATGGTACCACCGGTTGAGTAGAGTTCTATTTGATAGGGGATTCAGCAGATCAGAAGCGGATCACACCTTATTCACTCTCACCAGCCAAGAAGGTATAGTAGTCATTCTCATTTATGTAGATGATATTATCATCTCTGGGAATGACAAGGTAAACATTCTTGCTACTAAAGACTATTTAAAGAATGTCTTTGACATTAAAGATCTAGGTGAACTAAAATACTTCTTAGGTATTGAAGTTTGTAGATCTAAAGAAGGCTTGTTTCTCTCACAAAGAAAATATATGATTGATATGTTGAGTGAAGCAGGAAACCTTGGAGATAAAGTAGCTAAGACTCCCCTTGAAGATAGCTACAAAGTGGACCGAAAGGGGAAGCTAGAAGATGAACTCTTTGAAGATATCACACAATATCGCAGGATGGTTGGTAAGCTAATTTATCTTACTATAACTAGACCTGACTTGTGTTTTGCTGTGAATCAGGTTAGTCAACACATGAAAGCCCCAAAGTCATATCACTGGGGCATGGTCAAGCGCATTCTCAGCTATGTCCAAGGAACAATCGGTCATGGCATTTGGATGGGTTGCAATGGAAGCTCAGAGATTGTGGGATATTGCGATGCAGACTGGACAGGAGACCGTGTAGATAGGAGATCAACTACTGGCTATTGCACTTTCATTGGTGGGAACCTAGTTACTTGGAAGAGCAAGAAGCAAAATGTAGTGGCATGTTCTAGTGCTGAAGCTGAGTACCGGGCCATGAGGAGGTTAACAACCGAGCTAATGTGGTTAAGGAACCTTCTTAAAGACCTTGGACGTGAGACAAGCACACCAATCACCATGCACTGTGACAACCAAGCGGCTATACACATTGCATCAAACTCGGTCTTCCATGAAAGAACCAAGCATATTGAGGTTGATTGTCACAAGGTCAGGGAGCAAGTCCAGCTTGGAGTCATCCTGCCATGCTACACAAAGAGTTCAGACCAGCTAGCCGATATCTTCACCAAGGCAACAAGTCAGAAGATCAACGAGTTCATCTACTCTAAGATGGGGCTCGTTGACATCTCAGCTTGAGCTCACCTAGCCGTGGGGATCACACTCTTTTTCCCTCAATGTAGTTTTGTCCCATGAGGTTTTCTACAGTGAGGTTTTTAATGAGGTGATCCTTCATGGCTCCAAGCTCTAACCATTCACGACGGTTAAAGCTTGAGGGGGAGTATCAAACTAGAAGGAGAAGGGATCCTGTCCGTACAGGTCCGTACAATCAAGAGAGAGAGCCGTGATATTCAAGTGAGGGAGCTAGTGTGGTGAACAAGGCAAAGGGATGCAAGGCAAGGAGGATATTCGCCTTTGTTGATCAGCTATAACGGTCACATGATCACAAAGGCTAAGGGATAAGGTTCACATGTCAAGTATAAGGAAGGGACCGTCTCTGAACTGTCACTTTCACTATGAGGACCACTTCCCTTAGCTTATTCCTTATGTCCCTATCCTATGTAGCCGTTATACAATCATGTAGAAGTCTATATATAGACCATTCCCATCGTTGTAACAAGTTAACTTAAGGAAATATAATCATCCTTAATCCATTCTCTCTTATTCTCTTTCATGTTCTTCACTCATTCCCATTCCTCTAAGTATCATTCCGCAAATTTCTAACAATCTCCGGGCTCAAAGGTCAGCTGCTTCCTCCCCTTATCCGCTCTCTTCTTATACTCTTATGTCTTCTTCTCTATGTTCTCCTTTGCCTTTCGGTGAAGCTTTTTGATGATTTCCCCCCGGTTTAGACCATCTAAGCTAGCTTGCTCCGTTTGTGGTATAGGTACGAGATCCACTGGTGATAAAGGATTAACTCCATAGACAACTTCAAAAGGGGACAACTTAGAAGCGGAGTGAGTAGCACGGTTATATGCAAATTCAATGAATGGAATGCAATATAACCAAGTTTTCAAGTTTCTACCAAGTGTTGCTCTAAGTAAAGTAGATAAGGTACTGTTTACCACTTCGGTTTGGCCATCCGTTTGAGGGTGACAAGTGGTGGAAAACAACAGCTTGGTACCTAACTTCCTCCACAAGGTTCGCCAAAAATGGCTAAGGAACTTGGTGTCACGGTCTGATACGATGGTACGGGGAATGCTAAGCAAGCGCACCACCTCTTTGAAGAATAGATCAGCTATTTGAGTAGCATCGTTGGTCTTCTCACATGGAATGAAATGGGCCATCTTAGAGAACCGGTCAACAACAACAAAGATATAATCTTTGTGTTTGATCTTGGGCAAACCTAAGACAAAATCCATAGAGATATCCTCCCAAGGAGCGTTAGGAATAGGTAAGGGTAAGTACAAGCCGTGAGGGTGTAACCTGGACTTAGCCTTATGGCAAGTGATGCATCGGCTACAGAACCGCTCTACGTCTCTCTTAAGATGGGGCCAATAGAAGTGTTCCACGACGACCGCTAAGGTATTATCCTCCCCGAAGTGTCCCATTAATCCGCCACCGTGAGCTTCACTAAGCACTAGCTCTCTCATAGATCCTTGAGGAATGCATAGCCGCTTGTCTCTGAATAGAAACCCCTCGTGTATGTAGAATTGTTTAAAAGCTCCTGTACCGTGTTCCTTGTAAGCCTCACTTAGCTCCGGATCAGTGTCATATAATGTCTTGATGTGCTCAAACCCGAGGACTTTGTATCAAAGTAGAAGGAGGAATGGTGTCCGTACACATGCTTGAACGTGGCATTCAAGTGATGAGACAAGAGTGGAGTGCAAGGCAAGTGAATCTACGCCTCCCTTAGTCAACTATCACAACGGTCACAAGAGAAGAAGCAAATAAGGATAAGGTCACATGTTCTACTTAAGCTAAGGAACGTTCATGAGAGGTCACTATCACCGTGAGGACCACACCATTTGTTTAATCCTTTATGTCCCTATCTCTTATGGCCGTTAGCTTAGCTTGTATGGTTCTATAAATAGAACATTGTGAACATATGTAAGATCAACTTAAGGAAATATAATCATCCTTAACTCATTCTCTCTTCTCTGTTATGTTCTTCACTCACTTCTCTAAGTATCATTCCGCAAACTCTAACATGGTATCAGAGCGAGTTGTGTAGATCTTTGGATCACAAACTCTGATTCTCATTCTCTCTCATTTTGCTTCTTCTCTATTCGCTGTCTCTCTCTCATTTTACAGAAAATTCTCAAAATCTTTACCCAGCGGTCCTTACTCTCTTTATCTCTTTTGAAATCTCTTAAACGATCTTCTAAACTCCAAAATCACTCTAAACCCCTCTAATCACCTATATCCTCATTCGCTTACCCTCTAAATCACCTATACCTCATTTCTAAAACCGTTTACCCAACGGTCCATAGCTTTACCCATAGGTCCATAGAATAAATTTCATGGCCATGGAGAACAATAAGCCATTGGCTTTACCAGTTACACTCAAAGGAGTGAACTATCTACTGTGGTCAAGGACCACAAGAACCGCCTTGTGTGGAAGAGGTCTTTGGAGACATGTATCAAGCGATGCTCCCATAGCAGCACCACCAGCCGCCGGAGCCGCCATTGTCCCAGCAGAAGAGACCCATTGGTACAAGGAAGATCAGACCGTCCTTGCTCTCCTACAAAGCTCCCTTAGCACTGAAATCTTGGAGGCTTACTCATACTGTGAAACCGCCAAAGAGCTATGGGAGACCCTGAAGCAAGTATTCGGCAACATCTCTAATCTCAGCCGTGTCTTTGAAGTCAAGAAAGCTATCAATGAGCTAAGGCAAGAAGATGTGGAGTTTACCAAACACTTTGGAAAGTTCAGAGCACTATGGGCGGAGCTGGAAATGCTAAGGCCAAGTACTGTGGACCCACAAATTTTAAATGAAAGAAGGGAGCAAGACAAGGTCTTTGGGCTGCTCTTGACTCTCAACTCAACCTACAATGATCTCATCAAACACCTTCTCAGAGCAGAAAGGCTACCAACGCTTGAAGAAGTCTGTTCCCAAATCCAAAAGGAGCAAGGATCACTCGGCCTATTTGGAGGAAAAGGAGAACTGATCTCAGCCAACAAAGGAGCCTACAAGTTTGATGAGAAGAGAAACTCATTTTGTGATCATTGCAAGAGAAAGGGGCATACCAAAGAAGTTTGCTGGAGTCTCCATCCTCACCTAAAACCGAAATGGAAGGAGGGAAAGGCTAGGATTGCTTCAGAAGAGGTAGCTCACAAAGGCGAAAGCTCTAAGAATACCCCTGGAGAAGGAGCAGCAAACTCATCTCAATTCGTGACAAAATCAGACTTGGATGCCCTGATCAAAGCGTTTAAGGAGTCTGGTAACACTCTTGGTACCTCTTTTCATGTGATTCAAAATATGGGTAATTCTTATAGTTCTTCACATACACTTAAGAATAAGCCATTAATAGTTGATTCAGGAGCTTCTCATCACATGATTAGTGATTTAAGCTTAATTAGCAACATAAAACCAACAATAGGAAATGTTGAGATTGCTAATGGGGAAAAGGTTCCAATTAAGGGAATAGGAGAACTTAAGCTATTTGAGAGATCTTCTAAAGCTTTCTACATGCCTACTTTTACATCTAACTTATTATCAGTAAAGAAGGCTACAACTGATTTAAACTGTATTGCTATCTTTGGACCTAATGAAGTGTGTTTTCAGGATATTAAGACCAGCAAAACGCTTGGGAAAGGGACTACCAAAGATGATCTCTATGTTCTTGAAGATACTAAGCTTTTAGATCCTACCTTTGCTTCTTCTAATAATGTTGTAGCTTGTGATAATAATGCGATTTGGCATGCTAGATTAGGACATCCTCATGCTCGTGCATTGAGTCTTTTATTACCTGAAGTAGTGTTTAAGAATGATGATTGTGAGGCTTGTATCTTAGGAAAGCATTGTAGAACTGTTTTTCCTAAGTCTTCTACCATTTATGAAAAATGTTTTGATTTAGTTCATTCTGATGTTTGGACATCCCCTTGTGAATCTAGAGATCAAAACAAGTACTTTGTTACTTTCATAGATGAAAAGTCTAAGTATACTTGGTTAACTCTCCTCCCATCAAAAGATAGAGTCTTTGAGGCATTTAGGAACTTTCAAACTCACATAACTAACCATTTTAATGCCAAGATTAAGATTTTCAGATCAGATAATGGGGGAGAATACACAAGCAACTTATTCAAAGAATATCTTACCTCACAAGGCATCATTCACCAAACCAGCTGTCCTTATACACCCCAACAAAATGGTGTTGCTGAAAGGAAGAACAGACACTTAATGGAGGTGGCCAGATCCATGATGTTTCAAAACAATGTACCAAAGCGGTTTTGGGGAGATGCTGTACTTACAGCCTGCTACCTGATCAACCGAATACCAACCAAAGTCCTCAATGACTCATCACCATATGAGGTACTCAACTCGACTAAACCCTCTCTTAATCACTTACGAGTGTTTGGGTGTGTTTGTTTTGCCTTAATCCCAGGAGACCTTCGAACAAAGCTGGATGCCAAGAGCACAAGGTGTATGTTTATTGGCTACTCTACTACACAAAAGGGGTACAAGTGCTATAATCCCACTACACGCCGAGTTATAATCTCTAGAGATGTGAAGTTCTTGGAATCAGAAAGCTTCTATGCCAAACAGTCATGGGAAGACTTACAAGATATCTCCAAGTCTACATCAGATAGAGCTACTAACCTTCGGCTACTCCTGGACCATCTCGGTATCACTACAAGCTCTGGAACCCCTACGGTTGATCCTGAGGGGGAGAATGGTGACAACAATGGTGACAACAATGACCCACCAGCGGAGCACATAGACTCGGAGACCCAAGCAAATGCACATGATCAACCTCCGGAGCAAACAGTAGCACCCACACGGTCAGTAACTCACCAAGCACCAGCTCCTCTAAGAAGAAGTCCACGGTTGCAAAGCTTACAACAAGCAGAACAAGCACCAGCTCCTACTCCAGCGGCACTAAGGAGAAGCACTAGGGAAAGGCAGGATCCATCAAATTGGGTCAACACAAGGGTATACTACAATGGCAATGCAGTAGCCCATCCTACTCAAGCAGCTTGCTCATTCGCTCAGTTTCCAAAGGAGCATCAGGCCTTCCTGGTTGCATTGGAGCAAGGTCAGATACCGAAAACCTATGACGAAGCAATAGAATACGAGGTATGGCGTGATGCGATCAGTGAAGAAAGAGGGGCCATGGAGAAGAATCACACTTGGGATGAGGCTACATTGCCTAAAGGAAAGAAGACAGTGAGCTCAAGATGGGTCTTCACTATCAAATACAAGAGCAATGGTGAAATAGAGAGGTATAAGGCTCGGTTAGTAGCAAGAGGATTCACTCAGACCTATGGAGAAGACTATGGAGACACCTTTGCACCAGTGGCTAAGCTTCACACAGTTAGAGTAGTCATCTCACTTGCCGTGAACCTGGAATGGGATCTTTGGCAAATGGATGTGAAGAATGCATTTCTACAAGGAGAGCTTGAGGAGGAAGTCTACATGACACCACCACCTGGTGTAGACAAAGAAGTTGCCCATGGCAAAGTACTAAGGCTGAGAAAGGCGATTTATGGTCTCAAGCAATCGCCGAGAGCATGGTACCACAGGTTGAGTAGAGTTCTATTTGATAGGGGATTCAGCAGATCAGAAGCCGATCACACCTTATTCACTCTCACCAGCCAAGAAGGTATAGTAGTCATTCTCATTTATGTAGATGATATTATCATCTCTGGGAATGACAAGGTAAACATTCTTGCTACTAAAGATTATTTAAAGAATGTTTTTGACATTAAAGATCTAGGTGAACTAAAATACTTCTTAGGTATTGAAGTTTGTAGATCTAAAGAAGGCTTGTTCCTCTCACAAAGAAAATATATGATGGATATGTTGAGTGAAGCAGGAAACCTTGGAGATAAGGTAGCTAAAACTCCTCTTGAAGATAGCTACAAGGTGGACCGAAAGGGGGAGCTAGAAGATGAGCCCTTTGAAGATATCACACAATACCGCAGGATGGTTGGTAAGCTAATTTATCTTACCATAACTAGACCTGACTTGTGTTTTGCTGTGAATCAGGTTAGCCAACACATGAAAGCCCCAAATTCATATCACTGGAGCATGGTCAAGCGCATTCTCAGCTATGTTCAAGGAACAATCGGTCATGGCATTTGGATGGGTTGCAACAAAAGCTCAGAGATTGTGGGATATTGCGATGCAGACTGGGCAGGAGACCGTGTAGATAGAAGATCAACTACTGGCTATTGTACGTTCGTTGGTGGGAATCTAGTTACTTGGAAGAGCAAGAAGCAAAATGTAGTTGCATGTTCTAGTGCTGAAGCTGAGTACCGGGCCATGAGGAGGTTAACAACCGAGCTAATGTGGCTAAGAAACCTCCTTAAAGACCTCGGATGTGAGACAAGCACACCAATCACCATGCACTGTGACAACCAAGCGGCTATACACATTGCATCAAACTCGGTCTTCCATGAAAGAACCAAGCATATTGAAGTTGATTGTCACAAGGTTAGGGAGCAAGTCCAGCTTGGAGTCATCCTGCCATGCTACACAAAGAGCTCAGACCAACTAGCCGATATCTTCACCAAGGCAACAAGTCAGAAGATCAACGAGTTCATCCACTCCAAGATGGGGCTCGTTGACATCTCAGCTTGAGCTCACCTAGCCGTGGAGATCACACTCTTTTTCCCTCAATGTAGTTTTGTCCCATGAGGTTTTCTACATTGAGGTTTTTAATGAGGTGATCCTTCATGGCACCAAGCTCTAACCATTCACTATGGTTAAAGCTTGAGGGGGAGTATCAAAGTAGAAGGAGGAATGGTGTCCGTACACATGCTTGAACGTGGCATTCAAGTGATGAGACAAGAGTGGAGTGCAAGGCAAGTGAATCTACGCCTCCCTTAGTCAACTATCACAACGGTCACAAGAGAAGAAGCAAATAAGGATAAGGTCACATGTTCTACTTAAGCTAAGGAACGTTCATGAGAGGTCACTATCACCGTGAGGACCACACCATTTGTTTAATCCTTTATGTCCCTATCTCTTATGGCCGTTAGCTTAGCTTGTATGGTTCTATAAATAGAACATTGTGAACATATGTAAGATCAACTTAAGGAAATATAATCATCCTTAACTCATTCTCTCTTCTCTGTTATGTTCTTCACTCACTTCTCTAAGTATCATTCCGCAAACTCTAACACTTTGGCCTCCATGGTGGTTATTAGAGCATGTCTTCTTGACAAGGCATCGGCGACCACGTTCTCCTTCCCCTTCTTGTACTTGATCACGTACGGAAAGGTCTCTATGAACTCCAACCACTTGGCATGTCTTCTCTTTAACGCAGTTTGTCCTGTAGGTGCTTCAAGGTCTCATGGTCAGTGTGAATGATGAACTCTTTGGACAGTAGATAGTGTTGCCACGCCTCTAAAGCTCTAACCAATGCATATAACTCCTTGTCGTAGGTGGGATAGTTCAGCATAGCTCCACTTAGCTTCTCACTGAAAAATGCTACTGGCTTCTTACGTTGATGTAGCACGGCTCCAATGCCAACTCCGGAAGCATCACACTCGACCTCAAACATCTCGTCAAAGTCAGGAAGGGCCAGTACTGGTGCTTGTGTAAGCCTGTCTTTCAGCGTGTTGAAAGCTGCATCTTGAGCTGATCCCCAACTGAATGGTGCATTATTTTTGATCACGGCAGTGAGTGGTGCTGCTACTGTGCTAAAATCTCGCACAAAACGCCTTAGAAGCTGGCTAAGCCATGGAAACTTCGCACTTGTCCAATGGTAGTTGGTGTTAGCCACTCTCTTATTGCCTTGATCTTCTCCTCATCTACTTGTAAGCCCTGTTCACTCACTACAAAGCCTAAGAAAACGAGCTTGTTAGTACAAAATGAGCACTTTTGGAGGTTAGCAAATAAGCCTTCTTTTCGAAGTGTTTGTAAAACAAACTCAAGATGTTTAATGCGATCAGGATAGTTCTTACTATATACGAGTATATCATCAAAATATACTACCACGAATTTACCAATGTAAGACCTTAGAATCTGATTCATCAGGCGCATGAAGGTGCTTGGTGCATTGGTCAAGCCGAATGGCATGACTAGCCACTCGTAAAGCCCCTGTTTTGTTTTGAAAGCCGTCTTCCATTCGTCTCCCTCCCTCATCCTCACTTGGTGGTATCCACTCTTGAGGTCAACTTTGGAGAAGATGGTGGCTCCACTCAACACGTCAAGCATGTCATCTAAGCGTGGGATCGGATGCCGGTACATGATCGTTATGTTGTTGATGGCGCAGCAGTCTACGCACATTCGCCATGTCCCATCTTTCTTGGGAACAAGTAGTACAGGCACGGCACACGGGCTGAGGCTCTCTCGTATGTAGCCTTTGTCCATAAGATCCCTTACTTGCTGCTCAAGCTCCTTAGTTTTATCAAAGTAGAAGGAGGAATGGTGTCCGTACACATGCTTGAACGTGGCATTCAAGTGATGAGACAAGAGTGGAGTGCAAGGCAAGTGAATCTACGCCTCCCTTAGTCAACTATCACAACGGTCACAAGAGAAGAAGCAAATAAGGATAAGGTCACATGTTCTACTTAAGCTAAGGAACGTTCATGAGAGGTCACTATCACCGTGAGGACCACACCATTTGTTTAATCCTTTATGTCCCTATCTCTTATGGCCGTTAGCTTAGCTTGTATGGTTCTATAAATAGAACATTGTGAACATATGTAAGATCAACTTAAGGAAATATAATCATCCTTAACTCATTCTCTCTTCTCTGTTATGTTCTTCACTCACTTCTCTAAGTATCATTCCGCAAACTCTAACATGGTATCAGAGCGAGTTGTGTAGATCTTTGGATCACAAACTCTGATTCTCATTCTCTCTCATTTTGCTTCTTCTCTATTCGCTGTCTCTCTCTCATTTTACAGAAAATTCTCAAAATCTTTACCCAGCGGTCCTTACTCTCTTTATCTCTTTTGAAATCTCTTAAACGATCTTCTAAACTCCAAAATCACTCTAAACCCCTCTAATCACCTATATCCTCATTCGCTTACCCTCTAAATCACCTATACCTCATTTCTAAAACCGTTTACCCAACGGTCCATAGCTTTACCCATAGGTCCATAGAATAAATTTCATGGCCATGGAGAACAATAAGCCATTGGCTTTACCAGTTACACTCAAAGGAGTGAACTATCTACTGTGGTCAAGGACCACAAGAACCGCCTTGTGTGGAAGAGGTCTTTGGAGACATGTATCAAGCGATGCTCCCATAGCAGCACCACCAGCCGCCGGAGCCGCCATTGTCCCAGCAGAAGAGACCCATTGGTACAAGGAAGATCAGACCGTCCTTGCTCTCCTACAAAGCTCCCTTAGCACTGAAATCTTGGAGGCTTACTCATACTGTGAAACCGCCAAAGAGCTATGGGAGACCCTGAAGCAAGTATTCGGCAACATCTCTAATCTCAGCCGTGTCTTTGAAGTCAAGAAAGCTATCAATGAGCTAAGGCAAGAAGATGTGGAGTTTACCAAACACTTTGGAAAGTTCAGAGCACTATGGGCGGAGCTGGAAATGCTAAGGCCAAGTACTGTGGACCCACAAATTTTAAATGAAAGAAGGGAGCAAGACAAGGTCTTTGGGCTGCTCTTGACTCTCAACTCAACCTACAATGATCTCATCAAACACCTTCTCAGAGCAGAAAGGCTACCAACGCTTGAAGAAGTCTGTTCCCAAATCCAAAAGGAGCAAGGATCACTCGGCCTATTTGGAGGAAAAGGAGAACTGATCTCAGCCAACAAAGGAGCCTACAAGTTTGATGAGAAGAGAAACTCATTTTGTGATCATTGCAAGAGAAAGGGGCATACCAAAGAAGTTTGCTGGAGTCTCCATCCTCACCTAAAACCGAAATGGAAGGAGGGAAAGGCTAGGATTGCTTCAGAAGAGGTAGCTCACAAAGGCGAAAGCTCTAAGAATACCCCTGGAGAAGGAGCAGCAAACTCATCTCAATTCGTGACAAAATCAGACTTGGATGCCCTGATCAAAGCGTTTAAGGAGTCTGGTAACACTCTTGGTACCTCTTTTCATGTGATTCAAAATATGGGTAATTCTTATAGTTCTTCACATACACTTAAGAATAAGCCATTAATAGTTGATTCAGGAGCTTCTCATCACATGATTAGTGATTTAAGCTTAATTAGCAACATAAAACCAACAATAGGAAATGTTGAGATTGCTAATGGGGAAAAGGTTCCAATTAAGGGAATAGGAGAACTTAAGCTATTTGAGAGATCTTCTAAAGCTTTCTACATGCCTACTTTTACATCTAACTTATTATCAGTAAAGAAGGCTACAACTGATTTAAACTGTATTGCTATCTTTGGACCTAATGAAGTGTGTTTTCAGGATATTAAGACCAGCAAAACGCTTGGGAAAGGGACTACCAAAGATGATCTCTATGTTCTTGAAGATACTAAGCTTTTAGATCCTACCTTTGCTTCTTCTAATAATGTTGTAGCTTGTGATAATAATGCGATTTGGCATGCTAGATTAGGACATCCTCATGCTCGTGCATTGAGTCTTTTATTACCTGAAGTAGTGTTTAAGAATGATGATTGTGAGGCTTGTATCTTAGGAAAGCATTGTAGAACTGTTTTTCCTAAGTCTTCTACCATTTATGAAAAATGTTTTGATTTAGTTCATTCTGATGTTTGGACATCCCCTTGTGAATCTAGAGATCAAAACAAGTACTTTGTTACTTTCATAGATGAAAAGTCTAAGTATACTTGGTTAACTCTCCTCCCATCAAAAGATAGAGTCTTTGAGGCATTTAGGAACTTTCAAACTCACATAACTAACCATTTTAATGCCAAGATTAAGATTTTCAGATCAGATAATGGGGGAGAATACACAAGCAACTTATTCAAAGAATATCTTACCTCACAAGGCATCATTCACCAAACCAGCTGTCCTTATACACCCCAACAAAATGGTGTTGCTGAAAGGAAGAACAGACACTTAATGGAGGTGGCCAGATCCATGATGTTTCAAAACAATGTACCAAAGCGGTTTTGGGGAGATGCTGTACTTACAGCCTGCTACCTGATCAACCGAATACCAACCAAAGTCCTCAATGACTCATCACCATATGAGGTACTCAACTCGACTAAACCCTCTCTTAATCACTTACGAGTGTTTGGGTGTGTTTGTTTTGCCTTAATCCCAGGAGACCTTCGAACAAAGCTGGATGCCAAGAGCACAAGGTGTATGTTTATTGGCTACTCTACTACACAAAAGGGGTACAAGTGCTATAATCCCACTACACGCCGAGTTATAATCTCTAGAGATGTGAAGTTCTTGGAATCAGAAAGCTTCTATGCCAAACAGTCATGGGAAGACTTACAAGATATCTCCAAGTCTACATCAGATAGAGCTACTAACCTTCGGCTACTCCTGGACCATCTCGGTATCACTACAAGCTCTGGAACCCCTACGGTTGATCCTGAGGGGGAGAATGGTGACAACAATGGTGACAACAATGACCCACCAGCGGAGCACATAGACTCGGAGACCCAAGCAAATGCACATGATCAACCTCCGGAGCAAACAGTAGCACCCACACGGTCAGTAACTCACCAAGCACCAGCTCCTCTAAGAAGAAGTCCACGGTTGCAAAGCTTACAACAAGCAGAACAAGCACCAGCTCCTACTCCAGCGGCACTAAGGAGAAGCACTAGGGAAAGGCAGGATCCATCAAATTGGGTCAACACAAGGGTATACTACAATGGCAATGCAGTAGCCCATCCTACTCAAGCAGCTTGCTCATTCGCTCAGTTTCCAAAGGAGCATCAGGCCTTCCTGGTTGCATTGGAGCAAGGTCAGATACCGAAAACCTATGACGAAGCAATAGAATACGAGGTATGGCGTGATGCGATCAGTGAAGAAAGAGGGGCCATGGAGAAGAATCACACTTGGGATGAGGCTACATTGCCTAAAGGAAAGAAGACAGTGAGCTCAAGATGGGTCTTCACTATCAAATACAAGAGCAATGGTGAAATAGAGAGGTATAAGGCTCGGTTAGTAGCAAGAGGATTCACTCAGACCTATGGAGAAGACTATGGAGACACCTTTGCACCAGTGGCTAAGCTTCACACAGTTAGAGTAGTCATCTCACTTGCCGTGAACCTGGAATGGGATCTTTGGCAAATGGATGTGAAGAATGCATTTCTACAAGGAGAGCTTGAGGAGGAAGTCTACATGACACCACCACCTGGTGTAGACAAAGAAGTTGCCCATGGCAAAGTACTAAGGCTGAGAAAGGCGATTTATGGTCTCAAGCAATCGCCGAGAGCATGGTACCACACAGTTGAGTAGAGTTCTATTTGATAGGGGATTCAGCAGATCAGAAGCCGATCACACCTTATTCACTCTCACCAGCCAAGAAGGTATAGTAGTCATTCTCATTTATGTAGATGATATTATCATCTCTGGGAATGACAAGGTAAACATTCTTGCTACTAAAGATTATTTAAAGAATGTTTTTGACATTAAAGATCTAGGTGAACTAAAATACTTCTTAGGTATTGAAGTTTGTAGATCTAAAGAAGGCTTGTTCCTCTCACAAAGAAAATATATGATGGATATGTTGAGTGAAGCAGGAAACCTTGGAGATAAGGTAGCTAAAACTCCTCTTGAAGATAGCTACAAGGTGGACCGAAAGGGGGAGCTAGAAGATGAGCCCTTTGAAGATATCACACAATACCGCAGGATGGTTGGTAAGCTAATTTATCTTACCATAACTAGACCTGACTTGTGTTTTTGCTGTGAATCAGGTTAGCCAACACATGAAAGCCCCAAATTCATATCACTGGAGCATGGTCAAGCGCATTCTCAGCTATGTTCAAGGAACAATCGGTCATGGCATTTGGATGGGTTGCAACAAAAGCTCAGAGATTGTGGGATATTGCGATGCAGACTGGGCAGGAGACCGTGTAGATAGAAGATCAACTACTGGCTATTGTACGTTCGTTGGTGGGAATCTAGTTACTTGGAAGAGCAAGAAGCAAAATGTAGTTGCATGTTCTAGTGCTGAAGCTGAGTACCGGGCCATGAGGAGGTTAACAACCGAGCTAATGTGGCTAAGAAACCTCCTTAAAGACCTCGGATGTGAGACAAGCACACCAATCACCATGCACTGTGACAACCAAGCGGCTATACACATTGCATCAAACTCGGTCTTCCATGAAAGAACCAAGCATATTGAAGTTGATTGTCACAAGGTTAGGGAGCAAGTCCAGCTTGGAGTCATCCTGCCATGCTACACAAAGAGCTCAGACCAACTAGCCGATATCTTCACCAAGGCAACAAGTCAGAAGATCAACGAGTTCATCCACTCCAAGATGGGGCTCGTTGACATCTCAGCTTGAGCTCACCTAGCCGTGGAGATCACACTCTTTTTCCCTCAATGTAGTTTTGTCCCATGAGGTTTTCTACATTGAGGTTTTTAATGAGGTGATCCTTCATGGCACCAAGCTCTAACCATTCACTATGGTTAAAGCTTGAGGGGGAGTATCAAAGTAGAAGGAGGAATGGTGTCCGTACACATGCTTGAACGTGGCATTCAAGTGATGAGACAAGAGTGGAGTGCAAGGCAAGTGAATCTACGCCTCCCTTAGTCAACTATCACAACGGTCACAAGAGAAGAAGCAAATAAGGATAAGGTCACATGTTCTACTTAAGCTAAGGAACGTTCATGAGAGGTCACTATCACCGTGAGGACCACACCATTTGTTTAATCCTTTATGTCCCTATCTCTTATGGCCGTTAGCTTAGCTTGTATGGTTCTATAAATAGAACATTGTGAACATATGTAAGATCAACTTAAGGAAATATAATCATCCTTAACTCATTCTCTCTTCTCTGTTATGTTCTTCACTCACTTCTCTAAGTATCATTCCGCAAACTCTAACAAGTTTCCACCGGGTTCATACGGTACGCCGGTTTGTTTGGAAGGGCAGCTCCGGGTACTAGGTCAATTTGATGTTCAATGCCACGTAAAGGAGGTAAGCCGGGTGGTATATCGTTCGGGAACACGTCTTTGAACTGGTCTAAGAGTACTTTCATCTCCACGGGAAGCTCTCCTTTTTCTATTCCTGAACTTAGACACTCTTTATAGAACATTAGTAGTACGGTGCCTTTGGCACTCATGGTTTTGTGAATAGAGTTAGAGGAAAGAAACAAATTAGAACCACTTACCTCGACCTCTTTGTTCATATGAGTTTGCAACTCATGTACCTCGGAAGGGCTCAAAGGAGTGAGGTTGAACTTTCGGTCATTATGGGTGAAAGAGTATCGATTAGTACGATCGTTATGGAATGTGGCTCGGTCAAACTGCCACGGACGGCCAAGTAACAAGTGCCCCGCTTGCATGGGGACGACATCACATAGCACTTGATCTTGGTACTTGCCCACGCTGAACGGTACGGTGACTTGCTCGGATATTTTGAGCTCCGTTTGATCATTCAACCACCTTAGCTTATACGGTCTCGGATGTTTGATCATTTCCAAGCCTAGCTTATCCACCATATACCTGCTTGCCACGTTAGTACATGAGCCTCCGTCTATAATGAGGTTACATACCTTCTCTTTGACGGTACACCTCGTATGAAAGATGTTCTCGCGCTGAACCTTCTCCTCGGGGTTTACCATTACGCTTAGCATTCGGCGTGTCACTAATTGCTCTCCCGTGTCAGGGAACTCGAGCTCCTCGTCATCCTCGTCATGGCTATAGTCTTGTTCGTCTTGAGACTCATACTCGCCGCTTGGTGTGAGGATCATCACCCGTTGGTTCGGGCATTCACGAGCCATGTGTCCCCTGCCTTGGCACTTAAAACAAGTTATATCCCGAGTCCTTGATTGGTTACTAGGGAACTTACCTTGGTCAGCACGGTTGAATTTGGAGGTTTTGGGTGGCTTGCTCTTGAACCGTGAGTCAATCTCAATCGCCTTCCCCTTATCCACTGGCTTAGACCCGCTTGCTGTCCACGGCTGAGTGGCTCGATTCCGACCGGTGTAAGAGGTCTTGCGCTTGGTTTGCTGCTCTACTTGCACCGAGAGGTGTAGCAGCTCGTGTAACCCACTATATTGGGCTCGTTCCACCTTACGAGCTATCCTCTCCTGAAGCCCATCTATAAACTGTGCCATTAGAGCTTCCTCGGACTCCTCTAGCTCCAACGAGTTCATTAACTTCTCAAACTCCTCGAAGTACTCCTCAACGCTCCTAGTACCCTGTGACAACTTACGAAAACTCTTATGTAAGTCTCTATGGCAATGTTCTGGCACGTACCTTTGGCCAAGAAGGAACTTCATGTCGCTCCAAGCCGAGACTGGTCTGAAACGTTGGCGTCTCCTCTCGGCTACACTCCTATCCCACCACGTGAGGGCGTTCTCCGTGAGGTTGGCAGCAGCTACGGCCACCTTCTTACGCTCAGCGTACCCATAACATGCGAAGATGTGGTCCATCCTTTGCTCCCAGTCCATATAAACCTTCGGGTTTGATTTACCTGCAAAAGTTGGAAGGGTTAGTTTAATATCATGGTTTTGATCTCTAGGGTCTACCTCACGCGCAGGGTTTCTTTGGAGGGGATCTTGTCACCTCGGTTGTGGACGTCGTATGGGCTCACGCATGTCCTCATCCATGTCGGTTATGTCATCATCAGGTTCCGGGGGAATGGGGTCTCCGCGTATGGGAGCTCTCCTCGGCCGTGCCTCCATTTGATCAATCCTGGCACCAAACTCTTGGCGCATAGTCCCTACTGTCTCGGTCATGGTCCTAAAATCCTCCCTTAGAGCCGCAAACATCTGTATCATGGCATCTTGTGTGTTTGTCTCTCCATCCGTCATGATGTTGCTCCTTGCAAACACTTAGCAAACGGTCACGATACCAACGTAAAGGAGATAAAGCTTACTACTGCTATCACTTGACTAGAGAAACAATAAATGGATTAAAAAGCAAGACTAGCAAAGCGTGCAACACAAATAAAACTTTTTATGGGTTTTGATGAAAGGTATTTCCTTTTTTAAAAATTCAAAACAAGAGAACACAATAACCAAATCGGATCTAATCTTTTAGGGGTTTTCTTTTATTATTAAAACTTCAAAGCAAAATACTAGAAAGGAGTAAGCGAATAATTCTTATGGGTTTTTGAATAAACAAAGCACAAAGCACAAGCAAACAATGAAATAACTAAAGCTATCAAACGGATCAATAAGCAAAGGGATAGAAAAACTAAAGGTAGGAACCTTTGGCTCTGATACCAGATGATATAAGACTCGGAGGAGGCTTATATGAACCGGATGGGGGATGATAAGCACAAGCTGGTGGTCGCTCACTCTTGTACTCGTTTGATGGTCGTTGATGGGGATCTAACACGCTGGCGGTCGCTCTCTCGTGTGGGATCAAGGTAAACGTGGTTTGTTGGTGGAACGAAGTGTACCACAGAGTTGTGATGAGACTCTGATACAACACAGCTTAACCTCACGAGAATCCACTCAAGAAATCAAGCAAAAAGATGAGAAAACTCTCTAGAACTCTTTAAAGAAGTTCGGCGTTTTTTATTGATAATCAAAGGTAACCAAATTACACGGCTGCAAGGGGACCTTATAAATGGTCCTATCAGCTAGCCCTAGGGCCAAAGTAAAACGCAAAAGAAACAAAACAAAACACAAAAGAAACGACACAAAGCTAAGCGTACAAAGCAAAGAAACTATAAAAGGAAAGTTCTCTTAAACTAAAAAGAAAGAAGGAATAACTAAGCCGCTTCTTCTTGACTTTAGTTGGGACTCGAACGTGGGTGCTTTGGAAGCTTCTTGGAACCGCTGGGACGTGTCATTCAACCTGCATGATGTTATAAATTGAAAGTACCTTAGTGAAGTAGCCGCGGTCATGGTAGGTAGTGATGATGTTTTCCTCAGGTGCCGAGGTGTTCTTGAGCTCTTGTTGCACTTGACTCTTGAAGCTTGAAGTATCCTCACTCGTAGCTAGGTTGTGAACATCACTTGATTCGTCTCGGGGTCCTTGCTGCTCTTCCCTTGAACTTGGTGCGACACGGTTTTGGTGTGGATGGGGCTCATCTAACGTGAATGTTCCTGCAAGGTTAGTGGGTGGTATAGTACGTGTGGGAGTGCTAATGACCTTACCTTGGCGAGGCGAATGGATGGCAAGATGGTTAAAGCCATCAATAATGTCGTCGTGTGAGGTTTGGTCGATCTGACCCGCGGTACGTCCCGTTATGTGGTCATTACGACCCGCGGTACGATCCTCCGTACCGTCGTTACGGACCATGGTACGGTCCATCGTAATGTCATGTCCCGTTCCAACTGATACGAGTTCCTCTGGTCCGAGTGATTGAATGAAGTTTCCTTTGGCCAAGTTGAATCTCTTTCTCAGTTGCCTTGTCCTTGAACGTGTCATGGAGGCCTCACGAACCTCGGGTACTTGGCCAATGTCGACGTTTGGATCGATGTCCTTATCACTTGTTCCCTGACCTTGTGACAATCCATATCTATATGCTTAGTTCTCTCATGGAAGACTGAGTTAGATGCAATGTGCATAGCAGCTTGGTTGTCGCAGTGCATTGTGATAGGCGTTGTTGTTTCACATCCGAGGTCTTTAAGGAGATTCTTTAGCCACATTAGCTCGGTTGTTGATGAGGACATCAAGTCATCATCAACTAAAGAGCAGGGAACCAGGAGTCATGAAGAGGAGAACATAAAGCTGATGAGAGTCAAGGAGACAGGCGAGCTAAGTTCAGTTCAAAAGGAGGCCAAAACCGAAGATTCAAACTCAACCAAAACCTGGAGAATATTCTCAACTCATCTAGAGTTCCACACAAAGAAGAATCAGCTCAAAAGGAGTTCATATGAAGAAGATATTGAAGATACAACTTGGAAGTTCTTCAATGGACCCGATGGAGACATACGATTACTAATCAAATCATTCCGGCCGAACCAGGATGAACCAAGAAACAAATCTAATTTTATTGGATTCCCACCTCATCATGAAAACGCGGCGAATTGGATTCAAGGCCAAATTCATTTTGTTTTAAGAGTTATGAATTTTACAAATCGGGTGAACCAAGACTTTCCCGATTTGGATGTAAGAGCGCTAATTGGAGGATTACGACCGAACCAGGAGGATTTAATCTATGAAACGACTTGGTATGGATTCTTGACTCAACTGGGAAGCTCTACGAATTTGAATCATACCAAAAAGAAATTTGGTTTAAAAGTTATTCAACTTTTAAATCAGTGGATTCTCTGCTTGCCTTATATGGAAGCATTCATACTTGGTGTCATAAGTTACCAACGGCTACTTACTTTTGTGAAACTCAAGAAGACATCTAGAAGATCAAGAAGCCACGGTTATATCAAGTTTATATCAAGATACAAGGCGTTCTCCAGTTCCTAAGTTTGGCCAAGCATTCAAGTCCCCAACGGCTAGATTGTCAAAGCCACATCTTTCATTATTTGTTTCTTTGTTTAGTGCTTTAGAACGTTAGAGTAGTATTATTTCCGAGCCTATATAAGCTCATTTCGTTTTTCATTGTAAAACACCAATCATTTTAGAAATTAATCAAGTATTATTCAGTTTACAAAAGTCTTTTCTTTTGTGTTGTTCATTAGAGACTTAGGTGGATTCCTTTACTCTTTTGCTTTTGTGACACGATCTCCCTGGAACTGCTCTGAAGATAGGCTGAAGATGAACGTGTGATAGTGAAAGTGATAGTGTAGAGTGAGATTGGAATGATATTAGGGTTAAATGGAACGATTTAAATGATAAGATGGGAATGAAACATAGAAGAGTTTCAGGGACACTTGGTGAATAGAAACTCGGATCAACAAGAACACATTCAAGAGATCAAAGGGTGAGAGAAGAAATGCAGCAATGGCTGTTTGTTTAACACTTAGTTCTTCGCTGCTTTACAACTGGAGGCGTAATACAAGACTTATACTACCCTAAACCAAACAACAAGGCGTCTAAGAAAGAAAACAACAAGACGTCCAAAATATAGAGAAAAACAACAAGGCGTCCCATTCCTTAGAATCCTAATTGGTGCGCCTAAAATTACTAAGTATAAACCATAGTAGCTCATACACTTATTACCCATTGGCAATGACTCCTAAGTAACTTGACATAGTGATTCATCTGCCTCATTAAAAACCATGTTGAGAAAACCCAGTGGGACAAAACTCAATCATGGGAAAAAGAGTACAGACTCCTCACCTAAGTTACTTAGTCATCATTACCGGGTGGAGTCTTCTGGTTGAAGATGTTGAAAACTTGAATAGCTGGTAAGTTGCACAGTCCTTCTGCTATAAGTGCATGAACCTCCTTAGCCAGCTCCTTAGCTCTGGAACGAGTGATCCTCCCTACTATCTCTGGTTCCTTCTCTGGTTCACTAGCTGCTGTGCTATCCACTATCATATCATCCTCTCCCTCTTGAAAAGGATTTGTCCTCAAATCTGTATCTGCAACATAAGGAAGCAAGTCAGAAACATTGAATGATGGAGATATATTATACTTACCTTGAAGATCAATCTGGTAGGCATTGTTGTTGATCCTTTTGATGACTTCAAATGGTCCATCCATCCTTGGCATAAGCTTGCTCTTCCTCTCTTCTGGAAATCGATCTTTCCTCAAATGAATCCACACCAAGTCTCCTTCCTCAAAGATTAACTCCTTTCGACCCTTGTTTGCATGCTTCTCATACTGCTTTGTTTTCTTCTCTATATTCTCCTTGGCCTTGGCGTGTATCTTCCTCACCTGTTCTGCCTTTTCTTTACCATCTAAACTACATTTCACACTTAGAGGCAAAGGGATCAAATCTAGAGGTGATTGTGGGTTAAAGCCATAAACAATTTCAAAAGGAGAAAAGAGAGTAGCAGAATGCTTAGCGTGATTGTAAGCAAACTCCACGTGTGGTAGACACTCCTCCCATGACTTGATGTTACTCTTGACCAACGTTCTAAGAAGTGTTGACAATGTTCTGTTCACCACCTCGGTTTGTCCATCAGTTTGAGGGTGACAAGTAGTGGAGAATTGAAGCTTGGTTCCCAACTTAGCCCACAATGTTCTCCAGAAATGCCCTAGAAACTTGGTATCCCTGTCTGAAACTATCACTTGAGGCATGCCATGTAAACGAACCACTTCCCTGAAAAACAAGTTAGCTACACAGACAGCATCATCTGTCTTATGACTTGCAATGAAGTGTGCCATCTTACTGAACCTGTCAACAACTACAAAAATCGAATCTCTACCATTTCTGGTTCGAGGTAAGCCAAGCACAAAGTCCATAGAAATATGAGTCCACGGTTGAGAGGGAATAGGCAGAGGAGTATACAAACCGTGAGGTTGCACCTTACTCTTTGCCATTTTACAAACCGCACACCTAGAACAAATCCTCTCAACGTCTGTCTTCATATATGGCCAATAAAAGTGATCTTGCAGTCCAAGTAAAGTCTTAGTGACTCCAAAATGTCCAGCTAATCCACCTCCATGAGCTTCCCTGACCAATAACTCTCTGACAGATCCTCTTGGTATGCACAAACGATTGTTATAGAACAGATATCCATCCTGTCTATGATACTTTTCAAAAGCAAACTTATAGCACTTGCCATAGCTCTCAGCAAAATCAATGTCAGTCTCATAAAGATCTACTATATGTTCGAATCCATTAAGCTTAGAAGTTAAAGTAGAGACAAGTGTGTACCTCCTTGATAATGCATCTGCAACTACATTATCTTTACCTTTCTTGTACTTAATGATGTAGGGAAAAGTCTCAATAAACTCCATCCATCTGGCGTGTCTTTTATTGAGCTTCTGCTGTCCTTTAAGGTGCTTTAGAGACTCATGATCTGTATGAATGACAAACTCCTTGGGCCACAAGTAGTGCTGCCACGTTTGAAGAGCTCGGACTAATGCATATAGTTCCTTGTCATAGGTGGGATAGTTGGCGGTTGATCCTCCTAGTTTCTCACTGAAGTATGCCACTGGTTTCCTATCCTGCATCAATACAGCACCAATTCCAACTCCTGAAGCATCACATTCAATTTCAAAGGTTTTAAGGAAATCAGGAAGAACTAAAAGAGGGGCATTGATAAGCTTCTCTTTAAGGGCTGTGAAAGCCTGCTCTTGTGCTTCTTCCCATCTAAAACCAACTTCCTTCTTGATGACTTCGGTTAATGGCGCAGCAAGGGTGCTAAAGCTTGGAACAAATCTTCTATAGAATCCTGCTAACCCATGAAAGCTCCTCACTTCCCCAACACTCTTAGGCGTAGGCCATTCTTTGATTGCTTTGATCTTCTCTTCGTCAACTCTCACTCCTTCTGCACTAACAACAAAGCCTAGAAAAACAACTTCAGTAGTACAGAATGAACACTTAGAGAAGTTAGCAAATAGGGATTGAGAACGAAGAACATCCAGAACTTGGCGGATGTGCCCTAGATGTTCCTCCAAACCTTTACTGTAGATGAGAATGTCATCAAAGTAAACCACTACAAAAAACTCCAATGAATGATCTTAAGGCATGATTCATTAGGCGCATGAAGGTACTGGGAGCATTAGTGAGACCAAACGGCATGACTAACCACTCATACAACCCTTGCTTGGTCTTGAAAGCAGTTTTCCACTCATCTCCCTCTTTCATTCTGATCTGATGATAACCACTCTTTAAATCGATTTTGGAGAACACTGTTGACCCACATAACTCATCTAACATGTCATCTAATCTTGGGATAGGATGTCTATACTTCACTGTGATGTTGTTGATTGCTCTGCAGTCTACACACATTCTCCATGTTCCATCTTTCTTAGGAACCAACAGAACTGGTACTGCACATGGACTGAGGCTTTCTCTGATATATCCTTTACTCATCAGCTCCTCTACTTGTTTCTGAAGCTCTTTAGTCTCTACAGGGTTGGTTCTGTAAGCTGGTTTATTTGGTAGTACTGACCCTGGCACTAGATCAATCTGATGCTCAATTCCACGAGTTGGGGGTAAGCCTGGGGGTATCTCTTCTGGAAATACATCCTTGTACTCCTCAATGATCTCTATCACCTCATGGGGAAGCTTCTCTAACGGTTGAGTACTAGCCAGCGTTTCTTTGTAAACAAACATGAAGGTGGTCATCTCAGGATCAAAGAGCTTGTTGAACTCACTGTGATTGATGTATAGACTGTTGGAGACTTTCTCTTTGTCTTTGCGGTTCATGTGAAGTTGATCTTGGTAGATTTCGCTGGGGGAAAGTGGTAGAAGGGTGACCTTGCGCCCCTTGAATTCAAAGGTCTGCTTGTTGGTGTAGCCATCATGAAGAACTCTCCTATCATACTGCCACGGCCTCCCTAATAACATATGACTAGACCTCATAGGAACCACATCACAGAGGAGTTCATCTTCATACTTCCCAATGGCTAGCTTGACAAGCACTTGTTGAGAAACGGTAATAGCTCCTTTGTTGTCCAGCCACTGCAGCTTGTAAGGTCTAGGATGTGAAGTGGTTTTAAGGTTAAGCTTCTTTACCATCTCTTCACTGGCGGCATTGGTGCAACTTCCCCCATCTATAATCAACGTGCAGACCTTGTCCTGAACTACACATCTGGTGTGAAAGAGATTCTCTCTCTGACCTCTATCATCTGGATGCACCTGAACACTCAAAGCTCTGCATGCTACTAGCATCTCTCCTACTGCGGCTGCTTCTTCTTCTCCTTCTGTACTAACATCTGATTCACTCTCTGAACTGTATTGAGGCACGATGTTTCCTCCCTCTTGCAACAAAAACATCTTCTTATTAGGACAGTCTCTGGAGTAATGTCCCATACCTTGACACTTGAAGCATCTGACATTGCTAGTAGAAGTTCCTCTTGGTTTAAACTCGGTTTTAATCTCCTCTTTGATTGTTGCTGTAGCCGGTTTTGTGTTCTGAGTAGGGGTTGACTTGTTGAACTCTTTCGGTTTTGGTATGTTAGAGGCGAAAGTTGGTCTGCTGATTCTCCTCTTAATCTGTGCTTCAATCAATTCTGCCTTATGCACCATTTCTTGCACATCCTCATAGTTCTGTAGCTCAACTTTGTCTTGAATCTCTCTGTTAAGTCCTCCCAAGAACCTAGACATCACCATGTCTTCTCCTTCTCTCAAATCGGCTCTAATCATCAAGGTTTCCAGCTCTTGGTAGTAATCTCTAACAGACTTAGTTCCTTGTATGAGGCGCCTAAGCTTGTTGAGAATCTCTCTCTGATAGTGTGCAGGAACAAACTTCCTCCTCATCTGCGTGGTTAGTTGACCCCAGGTGGTAATTAGGAAGCTCGTGATGCCTCTCTCTAGTAACTCCCAACTGCTCCCACCACAAGAGTGCATAGCCATTGAACTCTGAAACAGCTATCTTCACCTTGTTGAGCTCATAAGTACCTTGAACCAAGAAGTTCGATTCCATCTTCCTTTCCCAATCTAAGTAGACTTCGGGATCATTATTACCATGGAAGGAAGGAAACTGAAGCTTAAGGTGATTCAGCTGCTGTTTCAAGGGATCATATTCTCGGTTGTTGCCTCTGTTCCTGCCTCTCCTCACAGTATTGAAGCTATTATCTGATCTCTCTTCTCCTTCAGAAGATCCTGGTTCTGTCTCCACATAAACTCTACGCCCACCAACATTCTCAGCTCGGAGGTGTGGAGATGTTCTAGTAGTTCTGTGTCTCTCTCTCTCTGCTCCCTCAGCATTCCTGCGCCGGTTTCCACTGATTTCTCTCCTTCCAACCGGTGCTCTTGTAGTGTTGGCTTTGGGATGTTTAGAAGAAGCTCCCATGTGTGCTTTTCCTTTGGCAAGGCGGATTGCTTCACTAGGGCTGGGCGGTTCTGATGAGTCACTTTCTGCAGCACTGTTCTCTTTCAGGAAGTCTTTGAACCGTGACTCAAACTTGTCATTGAGCTGTTCTATCTGTTGCATCAACTGAGTAGCAACTGACTGATTAGCCTCTTTGATTTGTTGCGCCATAGCTTGATTCAGAGCTTCCATGGCTTCTGCTGAAAGCTCCATGGTACCTGGGACAATCAAAACAACACTCAAAGTAAAGAGTTCTCAAAATAACAAGTTTTTAAGATTAATTAAAAAGAGAGATACAATCCTAAACTAATAAAGAAACGAACACACAACCTATTGCTATTAGGAATTCGAAACTAATCACTAACTTTTATGAAACAACAAAAGAAAGCAAACCTAATACTCTTAGGAAAATTCGATTTAACAAAGAAAAGGAAAAAGAGGGGTTTAGGGTTTTCTCAGCCTTTGGTTCAGAGGCGGCTCTGATACCACATGACACGATCTCCCTGGAACTGCTCTGAAGATAGGCTGAAGATGAACGTGTGATAGTGAAAGTGATAGTGTAGAGTGAGATTGGAATGATATTAGGGTTAAATGGAACGATTTAAATGATAAGATGGGAATGAAACATAGAAGAGTTTCAGGGACACTTGGTGAATAGAAACTCGGATCAACAAGAACACATTCAAGAGATCAAAGGGTGAGAGAAGAAATGCAGCAATGGCTGTTTGTTTAACACTTAGTTCTTCGCTGCTTTACAACTGGAGGCGTAATACAAGACTTATACTACCCTAAACCAAACAACAAGGCGTCTAAGAAAGAAAACAACAAGACGTCCAAAATATAGAGAAAAACAACAAGGCGTCCCATTCCTTAGAATCCTAATTGGTGCGCCTAAAATTACTAAGTATAAACCATAGTAGCTCATACACTTATTACCCATTGGCAATGACTCCTAAGTAACTTGACATAGTGATTCATCTGCCTCATTAAAAACCATGTTGAGAAAACCCAGTGGGACAAAACTCAATCATGGGAAAAAGAGTACAGACTCCTCACCTAAGTTACTTAGTCATCATTACCGGGTGGAGTCTTCTGGTTGAAGATGTTGAAAACTTGAATAGCTGGTAAGTTGCACAGTCCTTCTGCTATAAGTGCATGAACCTCCTTAGCCAGCTCCTTAGCTCTGGAACGAGTGATCCTCCCTACTATCTCTGGTTCCTTCTCTGGTTCACTAGCTGCTGTGCTATCCACTATCATATCATTTTGTCTTTAGGTCCTAAGTGTGTGAGATACTTTTGGTCTATTGATCTGCAAAAAAAGATTGTTTTGAGTGATTCAAACACTCTTGTTTGTTCATTTGATTGAGTGAGTCGATCAGTCCCACCTCCATCTCTACCTTCATTCCACTTCAGCAAATCATAAGCTTGGAATCTCTTGATCATTGAGTGATCTTAAGTTGGAGTGATTCCAATCTTATATCATTTGGTATCAGAGCTAAAAGTTCCTATCAATCAGGTCGTGTTATTCCAACCTTTATTTTTTATTTTATGTTCTTATTTTATTTTTACATATCAAATAAATAAAAAAAACCATAAGAATTGCATTTGATCTTATTTGTTTCTGTCTATTTAAATTTTTATAAAATCTAAAATCCAAAAAAGTGTTTTGCTTTATTTTCTGAACATTTTGTTCCATCTAAAAAATTTAAAAAAAAATTATTTGCTATTTATTTATAAGTTGTTTTCAAAGAAAATTGAGAAAATTCAAAAAAATTGTTTCTTGCTTTGTTTTGTTTCCAGACCAAAATAAAAAGTTTATTTCTGTTACTTTCTGAAATTTATTTCGTCTAATAAACATAAAAAATAACAAAAAATTGTTCTTTATAATTTATTTCCATTTATTTGAATTAAAACAAAAAAAAATACCATAAAAAAAGTTTTATTTCCTTTTTTAGCTTATTGCCAATATTTTTTGGTATCTCTTCTTGTGTGGTTTAATTGAGCACGAATCTGAGTCCTTCTTTTGTTCTTTTTGCAAGGTAGTTTCACAAAACCAAAGACAATGGAGTACACTGATTCAGAAGAAGAGGATCCATACAACTATGCATATGAAGATCAATGGAGTCAAGAAGAAACTTTTAGCCAGCACTCATGTTTTGAAGAAGAACCAGGAGTGGAGACGTGGTCTGAGTCAGATGAGGACTATGGAGGCATCCCATATCCTGAGAAAATCAATCATGAACCTCCTGACCAATACTACACCAGCCTACATAATCATGAGCCTTACACCAACACTCCTCAAGCAACAACAACTTGGAGCCAGCTGAGTTCTGATAAGGATGATTATGATGAAGAGTCTGAGGAGGACTCATATGAACATTACCATTATCCATGGAGAGAAGAGGAGCCCACGCCATCTCTTTGTGTCAAGCCGGATTGCTGCCCACACTGCCTTAGCCGGATCAAAGAAGCAGTCTAGTAAGAGATATGTTAATAATTCCGAGTCATACCATTCTAAATCTTTAATATTTTCAGGTCATAGCAAGGACCCTAAGGATTATCTCAGATGGGAAACAAACATGAAGCAGTGGTTGCACAACAACAATATTCCTAAAGAAGAGAAGCTCTCCTATGCTGTTGATTCTCTAGTTGGAGATGCTTATGTTTGGTGGCTAAAGGAGGATGCCCATACTTTCTACAACAGGCCAGTGACTGATTGGGGAGATCTCAAGGCAAGAATGTATAGAGAGTTTGTAAGGAAGTGTTGGAATTGTTTGCGGAAGTTTAGAGTAAAGAAGAGAAATGAGTGAAAACATGTAGAACAAGAGAAAAGAGTTAAGGATGATTATTATTCCTTAAGTTAACCATTACAAACAACATCAAATGTCTATTTATAGACCATACAAATCATTCCTAACGGCTAAGGGTGATAACGACACAAACAATAAACAAAGAGGATGTGGTCCTCATAGTGAAAGCGACCCTTCATAACGCTCACAAGCTTAACCAAGACATGTGACCTTATCTCCTTTGATTCCTTAAGCTTGTGACCATTGCTCCAGATGACTAAGGTCAATAATATGACCGTTGCTTCCTTCCTTGATCATCACTCTTGCTTCCTTGTGTGATCCTCTTCCTTAAGCCTCACGGTTGTGACTTGTACGGACACTTCTCTAACTTGGTTATTTTGACACTCCCCCTTAAGCTTTAGCCATGGTGAATGCTAAAGCTTGGAACCATGACTAACCACCTCATTAAAAACCTCAATGTAGAAAACCACGTGGGACAAAACTCCACTGAGGGAAAAAGAGTGTGATTGCCATGGTGAGGATAGATCAAGCTGAGATGTCAACGAGTCCCATCTTAGAGTGAATGAACTCGCTTGTCTTCTGATTGACCGCCTTAGTGAAGATGTCAGCTAGCTGATCTGAACTCCTTGTATAGCACGGTAGAATGACTCCAAGTTGTACTTGCTCCCTGACTTTATGACAATCCACCTCTATATGCTTGGTCCTTTCATGGAAGACCGAGTTGGATGCAATGTGCATAGCCGCTTGATTATCACAATGCATTGTGATAGGTGTGCTTGTCTCACATCCGAGGTCTTTGAGGAGGTTTCTTAGCCACATCAGCTCGGTTGTTAGTCTCCTCATGGCCCGGTATTCAGCTTCAGCACTAGAGCATGCTACCACGTTTTGCTTCTTGCTCTTCCAAGTGACTAGATTCCCTCCAATGAATGTGCAATAGCCAGTAGTGGATCTTCTGTCTACACGGTCTCCTGCCCAATCTGCATCACAGTATCCTACTAGCTCTGAGCTTCCATTGCACCCCATCCAAATGCCATGACCAATCGTTCCTTGAACATAGCTGAGAATGCGCTTGACCATGCTCCAATGATACATCTTTGGAGCTTTCATGAATTGGCTAACCTGATTCACAGCAAAGCACAAGTCAGGTCTGGTTATTGTAAGATAGATTAGCTTACCAACCATCCTGCGATATTGTGTGACATCTTCAAAGGGTTCATCCTCTAGCTCCCCCTTTCGGTCCACTTTGTAGCTATCTTCAAGAGGGGTTTTAGCTACTTTATCTCCAAGGTTTCCTGTTTCACTCAACATATCAAGCATATATTTTCTTTGTGAGAGAAACAAGCCTTCTTTAGATCTACACACTTCGATACCTAAGAAGTATTTTAGTTCACCTAGATCTTTAATATCAAAAACAGTTTTTAAATAGTCTTTAGTAGCTTGAATGTTTACCTTGTCATTCCCAGAGATGATTATATCATCTACATAGATGAGAATGACTACTATACCTTCTCGGCTGGTGAGAGTGAATAAGGTGTGATCCGCTTCTGATCTGTTGAATCCCCTATCGAATAGAACTCTACTCAACCGGTGGTACCAAGCTCTTGGCGATTGCTTGAGACCATAAATCGCCTTTCTCAGCCTTAGTACTTTTCCATGGGCAACCTCTTTGTCTACACCAGGTGGTGGTGTCATGTAGTCCTCCTCAAGCTCTCCTTGTAGAAATGCATTCTTCACATCCATTTGCCAAAGATCCCATTCCAGATTCACGGCAAGTGAGATGACAACTCTAACTGTGTGGAGCTTCGCCACTGGTGCAAAGGTGTCTCCATAGTCTTCTCCATAGGTTTGAGTGAATCCTCTTGCTACTAGCCGAGCCTTATACCTTTCTATTTCCCCGTTGCTTTTGTATTTGATAGTGAAGACCCATCTTGAGCCCACGGTTTTCTTCCCTTTAGGCAATGTAGCCTCATCCCAAGTGTGATTCTTCTCCATAGCACCCCTTTCCTCACTGATTGCATTCCGCCATACCTCATACTCTACTGCTTCTTCGTAAGATCTAGGTACCTGACCTTGCTCCAATGCTACTAGGAAGGCTTGGTGCTCCTTTGGAAACTGAGCGAAACAGCAAGTTACTTGAGTAGGATGAGCTACTGCATTGCCGTTGTAGTACACTCTGGTGTTAACCCAATTTGATGGATCCTGCCTTTCCCTAGTGCTTCTCCTTAGGGCTGCTGGAGCAGGAGCTGGAGCCGGAGCTTGTTCTGCTTGTTGTTGTAGGCGCTCTAAGCGTTGACTCCTTCTTAGCGGTACAACGCGAGGAGAGGAGCTAGGGTGTTCCGGAGACCGAACTGGTGTAGGGCTTTCCAAGTTTGCTTCTGCTTGATCATGAACATTATCTTGGGTCTCCAAGTTTGCTTGTTCCTCATTTCCCCCCTCAGGATCAACAGCAGGAGCACTAGTAGGTGTTGTTACCCCAAGGTGGTCTAGGATGAGCCGTAAGCTAGCTGCCCTATCGGAAGTAGAGGTAGATAGCCCTTGCAGGTCCTCCCACGGTTGTTTGGCATAGAAGCTTTCTGACTCTAAGAATTTGACATCACGAGAGACTATGACCCGGCGTGTATCATGGTTGTAGCATTTGTACCCCTTTTGGGTAGTAGAGTAGCCAATGAACATACACCTCATGCTTTTAGCTTCCAGTTTTGTTCTATGATCCCCTGGAATAAAGGCAAAACACACACAACCAAACACTTGTAAGTGATCAAGAGAGGGTTTAGTTGAGTTGAGTACCTCATAGGGTGAGGAGTCATGGAGAACTTTGGTAGGAATTCGGTTGATCAAGTAGCAAGCTGTAAGGACAGCATCGCCCCAAAACCGCTTTGGTACATTATGTTGAAACATCATGGATCTCGCCACCTCCATTAGATGTCTGTTTTTCCTCTCAGCTACACCATTCTGTTGAGGCGTGTAGGGGCAGCTAGTTTGATGAATGATTCCATGTGAAGTGAGATGTTCTCTGAAAACATTGCTTGTGTATTCTCCTCCATTATCTGACCTAAAGATCTTAATCTTGGCATTAAAATGGTTAGTGATATGATTTTGAAAATTTTTAAATGCCTCAAAGAC
Source organism: Thlaspi arvense (assembly GCA_911865555.2). Classification (NCBI taxonomy): domain Eukaryota; kingdom Viridiplantae; phylum Streptophyta; class Magnoliopsida; order Brassicales; family Brassicaceae; genus Thlaspi; species Thlaspi arvense. The sequence continues at coordinate 24,686,375 of OU466860.2, forward strand.
TCTATCCTTGGATGGAAGAAGAGTTACCCAAGTATACTTAGATTTTTCATCTATAAAAGTGACAAAATATTTGTTTTGATCTCTAGATTCACATGGTGATGACCAAACATCTGAATGCACTAAATCAAAACATTTTTCATAGATAGTAGATGACTTGGGAAACACAGTCCTACAATGTTTTCCTAAGATACAAGCCTCACATTCATCATTTTTAAAACTAACTTTAGGTAATAAAAGACTCAATGCACGAGCATGAGGATGACCTAATCTAGCATGCCAAATTGCATTATTAGCAGAAGCTACAACATTATTAGAAGATAAAAACTTAGTGTCTTCAAGAACATAGAGATCATCCTTAGTAGTCCCTTTTCCAAGCACTCTGTTGGTTTTAATATCCTGAAAACACACATCATTAGGTCCAAAGATAGCAATACAATCTAAATCAGTTGTAGCTTTCTTAACAGATAACAAATTAGAGGTAAAGGTTGGCATATAAAACGCCTTAGATGATCTATCAAAGAGTTTTAAATCTCCTATGCCTTTAATAGGCACCTTTTCTCCATTAGCAATCTCAACATTTCCTACTGTTGGCTTTAAGTTACTAATCAGATTTAAGTCACTAATCATATGATGTGAAGCGCCTGAATCTACAATCAATGGTTTAGTCCTAAGAGTATATGAAGAACTATAAGAGTTACCATAGTGCTTCATTACATGAAAGGAGGTACCAAGAGTGTTACCAGATTCCTTAAGCGCTTTGATCAGTGCATCTAGGTCTGATTTTGTCACGAATTGAGAGGAGTTAGCTGCTCCTTCTTCTCCAGCGGTTGTCTTAGATGATTCGCCCTTATGAGTGGTGTTCTCGGCGGCATAGCTAGCCTTCCCTTCCTTCCACTTGCTAGGCTTGAGATGTGGGTGAAGGATCCAGCACTTGTCTTTAACATGCCCCTTTTTCTTGCAATGCTCGCAGAATGAGCTCCTCCTTTCTTCAAACTGGTAAGCGCCCTTGTTGGCTGAGACAAGTTCCCCCTTTCCTCCAAATAAGCCGAGTGATCCTTGCTCCTTTTGGATTTGAGAACACACTTCTTCAAGGGTTGGCAACCGTTCTGCTCTAAGGAGGTGCTTGATGAGGTCATTGTAAGTTGAGCTGAGGGTCATGAGCAGGCCAAAGACTTTGTCTTGCTCTCTTCTGTCGTTCAGGACTTGAGGGTCAACTGTGCTTGGCCTTAGCATCTCCAGTTCTGCCCATAGTGCTCTGAATCTTCCAAAATGCTTAGTAAACTCCATATCTTCTTGCCTTAACTCATTGATAGCCTTCTTGACTTCAAATACACGGCTGAGATTGGAGATGTTACCGAATACTTGCTTCAGAGTCCCCCATAGCTCTTTGGCGGTTTCACAGTATGAGTAAGCCTCCAAGATTTCATTGCTAAGGGAGCTTTGTAGAAGAGCAAGAACGGTCTGATCTTCCTTGTACCATTGGGTCTCTTCGGCTGGGACAATGACGGCTCCGGCGGCTGGTGGTGCTGCTCTAGGAGCATCGCTTGACACATGACTCCAAAGACCTCTTCCACACAAGGCGGTTCTTGTGGTTCTTGACCACAGCAAGTAGTTCACCCCTTTGAGGGTCACTGGTAAAGCCAATGGCTTGTTGTTCTCCAAGGCCATGTTTAAGACACTATGGACCGTTGGGCAAAGCAAGGAACCGTTGGGTAAACGGTTTTGGATGGTAAATTAGAGGTGATTAGAAGGTGAGCGAATGGAAGTATGGTGGAATGAGAGTGGTTGGGGCGGTTTAGAGAGTGTTTAGGGGTGATTTAAAGCAAAGAAGAGTGATTGAGGGCTATGGACCGTTGGGTAAAGATTAAGGGTTTTCTGGAGTTTTAAAGGAGTGAAAACTGAGAGATGAAATCAAGAGGAGAGTGATGAGAATCAAAAGGTTGTAGTCCAAAGATCTACAAACCGCTCTGATACCATGTTGGAATTGTTTGCGGAAGTTTAGAGTAAAGAAGAGAAATGAGTGAAAACATGTAGAACAAGAGAAAAGAGTTAAGGATGATTATTATTCCTTAAGTTAACCATTACAAACAACATCAAATGTCTATTTATAGACCATACAAATCATTCCTAACGGCTAAGGGTGATAACGACACAAACAATAAACAAAGAGGATGTGGTCCTCATAGTGAAAGCGACCCTTCATAACGCTCACAAGCTTAACCAAGACATGTGACCTTATCTCCTTTGATTCCTTAAGCTTGTGACCGTTGCTCCAGATGACTAAGGTCAATAATATGACCGTTGCTTCCTTCCTTGATCATCACTCTTGCTTCCTTGTGTGATTGACACGATCTCCCTGGAACTGCTCTGAAGATAGGCTGATGATGAACGTGTGAAAGTGAAAGTGATAGTGTAGAGTGAGATTGGAATGATATTAGGGTTAAATGGAACGATTTAAATGATAAGATGGGAATGAAAGATAGAAGAGTTTCAGGGACACTTGGTGAATAGAAACTCGGATCAACAAGAACACATTCAAGAGATCAAAGGGTGAGAGAAGAAATGCAGCAATGGCTGTTTGTTTAACACTTAGTTCTTCGCTGCTTTACAACTGGAGGCGTAATACAAGACTTATACTACCCTAAACCAAACAACAAGGCGTCTAAGAAAGAAAACAACAAGACGTCCAAAATAAAGAGAAAAACAACAAGGCGTCCCATTCCTTAGAATCCTAATTGGTGCGCCTAAAATTACGAAGTATAAACCATAGTAGCTCATACACTTATTACCCATTGGCAATGACTCCTAAGTAACTTGACATAGTGATTCATCTGCCTCATTAAAAACCATGTTGAGAAAACCCAGTGGGGACAAAACTCAATCATGGGAAAAAGAGTACAGACTCCTCACCTAAGTTACTTAGTCATCATTACCGGGTGGAGTCTTCTGGTTGAAGATGTTGAAAACTTGAATAGCTGGTAAGTTGCACAGTCCTTCTGCTATAAGTGCATGAACCTCCTTAGCCAGCTCCTTAGCTCTGGAACGAGTGATCCTCCCTACTATCTCTGGTTCCTTCTCTGGTTCACTAGCTGCTGTGCTATCCACTATCATATCATCCTCTCCCTCTTGAAAAGGATTTGTCCTCAAATCTGTATCTGCAACATAAGGAAGCAAGTCAGAAACATTGAATGATGGAGATATATTATACTTACCTTGAAGATCAATCTGGTAGGCATTGTTGTTGATCCTTTTGATGACTTCAAATGGTCCATCCATCCTTGGCATAAGCTTGCTCTTCCTCTCTTCTGGAAATCGATCTTTCCTCAAATGAATCCACACCAAGTCTCCTTCCTCAAAGATTAACTCCTTTCGACCCTTGTTTGCATGCTTCTCATACTGCTTTGTTTTCTTCTCTATATTCTCCTTGGCCTTGGCGTGTATCTTCCTCACCTGTTCTGCCTTTTCTTTACCATCTAAACTACATTTCACACTTAGAGGCAAAGGGATCAAATCTAGAGGTGATTGTGGGTTAAAGCCATAAACAATTTCAAAAGGAGAAAAGAGAGTAGCAGAATGCTTAGCGTGATTGTAAGCAAACTCCACGTGTGGTAGACACTCCTCCCATGACTTGATGTTACTCTTGACCAACGTTCTAAGAAGTGTTGACAATGTTCTGTTCACCACCTCGGTTTGTCCATCAGTTTGAGGGTGACAAGTAGTGGAGAATTGAAGCTTGGTTCCCAGCTTAGCCCACAATGTTCTCCAGAAATGCCCTAGAAACTTGGTATCCCTGTCTGAAACTATCACTTGAGGCATGCCATGTAAACGAACCACTTCCCTGAAAAACAAGTTAGCTACACAGACAGCATCATCTGTCTTATGACTAGCAATGAAGTGTGCCATCTTACTGAACCTGTCAACAACTACAAAAATCGAATCTCTACCATTTCTGGTTCGAGGTAAGCCAAGCACAAAGTCCATAGAAATATGAGTCCACGGTTGAGAGGGAATAGGCAGAGGAGTATACAAACCGTGAGGTTGCACCTTACTCTTTGCCATTTTACAAACCGCACACCTAGAACAAATCCTCTCAACGTCTGTCTTCATATATCGCCAATAAAAGTGATCTTGCAGTCCAAGTAAAGTCTTAGTGACTCCAAAATGTCCAGCTAATCCACCTCCATGAGCTTCCCTGACCAATAACTCTCTGACAGATCCTCTTGGTATGCACAAACGATTGTTATAGAACAGATATCCATCCTGTCTATGATACTTTTCAAAAGCAAACTTATAGCACTTGCCATAGCTCTCAGCAAAATCAATGTCAGTCTCATAAAGATCTACTATATGTTCGAATCCATTAAGCTTAGAAGTTAAAGTAGAGACAAGTGTGTACCTCCTTGATAATGCATCTGCAACTACATTATCTTTACCTTTCTTGTACTTAATGATGTAGGGAAAAGTCTCAATAAACTCCATCCATCTGGCGTGTCTTTTATTGAGCTTCTGCTGTCCTTTAAGGTGCTTTAGAGACTCATGATCTGTATGAATGACAAACTCCTTGGGCCACAAGTAGTGCTGCCACGTTTGAAGAGCTCGGACTAATGCATAGAGTTCCTTGTCGTAGGTGGGATAGTTGGCGGTTGATCCTCCTAGTTTCTCACTGAAGTATGCCACTGGTTTCCTATCCTGCATCAATACAGCACCAATTCCAACTCCTGAAGCATCACATTCAATTTCAAAGGTTTTAAGGAAATCAGGAAGAACTAAAAGAGGGGCATTGATAAGCTTCTCTTTAAGGGCTGTGAAAGCCTGCTCTTGTGCTTCTTCCCATCTAAAACCAACTTCCTTCTTGATGACTTCGGTTAATGGCGCAGCAAGGGTGCTAAAGCTTGGAACAAATCTTCTGTAGAATCCTGCTAACCCATGAAAGCTCCTCACTTCCCCAACACTCTTAGGCGTAGGCCATTCTTTGATTGCTTTGATCTTCTCTTCGTCAACTCTCACTCCTTCTGCACTAACAACAAAGCCTAGAAAAACAACTTCAGTAGTACAGAATGAACACTTAGAGAAGTTAGCAAATAGGGATTGAGAACGAAGAACATCCAGAACTTGGCGGATGTGCCCTAGATGTTCCTCCAAACCTTTACTGTAGATGAGAATGTCATCAAAGTAAACCACTACAAAAACTCCAATGAATGATCTTAAGGCATGATTCATTAGGCGCATGAAGGTACTGGGAGCATTAGTGAGACCAAACGGCATGACTAACCACTCATACAACCCTTGCTTGGTCTTGAAAGCAGTTTTCCACTCATCTCCCTCTTTCATTCTGATCTGATGATAACCACTCTTTAAATCGATTTTGGAGAACACTGTTGACCCACATAACTCATCTAACATGTCATCTAATCTTGGGATAGGATGTCTATACTTCACTGTGATGTTGTTGATTGCTCTGCAGTCTACACACATTCTCCATGTTCCATCTTTCTTAGGAACCAACAGAACTGGTACTGCACATGGACTGAGGCTTTCTCTGATATATCCTTTACTCATCAGCTCCTCTACTTGTTTCTGAAGCTCTTTAGTCTCTACAGGGTTGGTTCTGTAAGCTGGTTTATTTGGTAGTACTGACCCTGGCACTAGATCAATCTGATGCTCAATTCCACGAGTTGGGGGTAAGCCTGGGGGTATCTCTTCTGGAAATACATCCTTGTACTCCTCAATGATCTCTATCACCTCATGGGGAAGCTTCTCTAACGGTTGAGTACTAGCCAGCGTTTCTTTGTAAACAAACATGAAGGTGGTCATCTCAGGATCAAAGAGCTTGTTGAACTCACTGTGATTGATGTATAGACTGTTGGAGACTTTCTCTTTGTCTTTGCGGTTCATGTGAAGTTGATCTTGGTAGATTTCGCTGGGGGAAAGTGGTAGAAGGGTGACCTTGCGCCCCTTGAATTCAAAGGTCTGCTTGTTGGTGTAGCCATCATGAAGAACTCTCCTATCATACTGCCACGGCCTCCCTAATAACATATGACTAGACCTCATAGGAACCACATCACAGAGGAGTTCATCTTCATACTTCCCAATGGCTAGCTTGACAAGCACTTGTTGAGAAACGGTAATAGCTCCTTTGTTGTCCAGCCACTGCAGCTTGTAAGGTCTAGGATGTGAAGTGGTTTTAAGGTTAAGCTTCTTTACCATCTCTTCACTGGCGGCATTGGTGCAACTTCCCCCATCTATAATCAACGTGCAGACCTTGTCCTGAACTACACATCTGGTGTGAAAGAGATTCTCTCTCTGACCTCTATCATCTGGATGCACCTGAACACTCAAAGCTCTGCATGCTACTAGCATCTCTCCTACTGCGGCTGCTTCTTCTTCTCCTTCTGTACTAACATCTGATTCACTCTCTGAACTGTATTGAGGCACGATGTTTCCTCCCTCTTGCAACAAAAACATCTTCTTATTAGGACAGTCTCTGGAGTAATGTCCCATACCTTGACACTTGAAGCATCTGACATTGCTAGTAGAAGTTCCTCTTGGTTTAAACTCGGTTTTAATCTCCTCTTTGATTGTTGCTGTAGCCGGTTTTGTGTTCTGAGTAGGGGTTGACTTGTTGAACTCTTTCGGTTTTGGTATGTTAGAGGCGAAAGTTGGTCTGCTGATTCTCCTCTTAATCTGTGCTTCAATCAATTCTGCCTTATGCACCATTTCTTGCACATCCTCATAGTTCTGTAGCTCAACTTTGTCTTGAATCTCTCTGTTAAGTCCTCCCAAGAACCTAGACATCACCATGTCTTCTCCTTCTCTCAAATCGGCTCTAATCATCAAGGTTTCCAGCTCTTGGTAGTAATCTCTAACAGACTTAGTTCCTTGTATGAGGCGCCTAAGCTTGTTGAGAATCTCTCTCTGATAGTGTGCAGGAACAAACTTCCTCCTCATCTGCGTGGTTAGTTGACCCCAGGTGGTAATAGGAAGCTCGTGATGCCTCTCTCTAGTAACTCCCAACTGCTCCCACCACAAGAGTGCATAGCCATTGAACTCTGAAACAGCTATCTTCACCTTGTTGAGCTCATAAGTACCTTGAACCAAGAAGTTCGATTCCATCTTCCTTTCCCAATCTAAGTAGACTTCGGGATCATTATTACCATGGAAGGAAGGAAACTGAAGCTTAAGGTGATTCAGCTGCTGTTTCAAGGGATCATATTCTCGGTTGTTGCCTCTGTTCCTGCCTCTCCTCACAGTATTGAAGCTATTATCTGATCTCTCTTCTCCTTCAGAAGATCCTGGTTCTGTCTCCACATAAACTCTACGCCCACCAACATTCTCAGCTCGGAGGTGTGGAGATGTTCTAGTAGTTCTGTGTGTCTCTCTCTCTCTGCTCCCTCAGCATTCCTGCGCCGGTTTCCACTGGTTTCTCTCCTTCCAACCGGTGCTCTTGTAGTGTTGGCTTTGGGATGTTTAGAAGAAGCTCCCATGTGTGCTTTTCCTTTGGCAAGGCGGATTGCTTCACTAGGGCTGGGCGGTTCTGATGAGTCACTTTCTGCAGCACTGTTCTCTTTCAGGAAGTCTTTGAACCGTGACTCAAACTTGTCATTGAGCTGTTCTATCTGTTGCATCAACTGAGTAGCAACTGACTGATTAGCCTCTTTGATTTGTTGCGCCATAGCTTGATTCAGAGCTTCCATGGCTTCTGCTGAAAGCTCCATGGTACCTGGGACAATCAAAACAACACTCAAAGTAAAGAGTTCTCAAAATAACAAGTTTTTAAGATTAATTAAAGAGAGAGATACAATCCTAAACTAATAGAGAAACGAACACACAACCTATTGCTATTAGGAATTCGAAACTAATCACTAACTTTTATGAAACAACAAAAGAAAGCAAACCTAATACTCTTAGGAAAATTCGATTTAACAAAGAAAAGGAAAAAAGGGGTTTAGGGTTTTCTCAGCCTTTGGTTCAGAGGCGGCTCTGATACCACATGACACGATCTCCCTGGAACTGCTCTGAAGATAGGCTGATGATGAACGTGTGAAAGTGAAAGTGATAGTGTAGAGTGAGATTGGAATGATATTAGGGTTAAATGGAACGATTTAAATGATAAGATGGGAATGAAAGATAGAAGAGTTTCAGGGACACTTGGTGAATAGAAACTCGGATCAACAAGAACACATTCAAGAGATCAAAGGGTGAGAGAAGAAATGCAGCAATGGCTGTTTGTTTAACACTTAGTTCTTCGCTGCTTTACAACTGGAGGCGTAATACAAGACTTATACTACCCTAAACCAAACAACAAGGCGTCTAAGAAAGAAAACAACAAGACGTCCAAAATAAAGAGAAAAACAACAAGGCGTCCCATTCCTTAGAATCCTAATTGGTGCGCCTAAAATTACGAAGTATAAACCATAGTAGCTCATACACTTATTACCCATTGGCAATGACTCCTAAGTAACTTGACATAGTGATTCATCTGCCTCATTAAAAACCATGTTGAGAAAACCCAGTGGGACAAAACTCAATCATGGGAAAAAGAGTACAGACTCCTCACCTAAGTTACTTAGTCATCATTACCGGGTGGAGTCTTCTGGTTGAAGATGTTGAAAACTTGAATAGCTGGTAAGTTGCACAGTCCTTCTGCTATAAGTGCATGAACCTCCTTAGCCAGCTCCTTAGCTCTGGAACGAGTGATCCTCCCTACTATCTCTGGTTCCTTCTCTGGTTCACTAGCTGCTGTGCTATCCACTATCATATCAGTGATCCTCTTCCTTAAGCCTCACGGTTGTGACTTGTACGGACACTTCTCTAACTTGGTTATTTTGACAGGAAGCACCAACCTCGTGGCAACATCACTACCAATCCCATGTGCCAAGCAACACCAAGGAATGTGACATATACACCAAGTTTGCAGCCTGTTCGTGATTACAAGTTAAACTCCGGTTCTGAGCCCAAGAAAGTGTTCTCCAGCACCTTAACAAAGCAAGTAAAACCTAAGAAAGGCGTTCAGGTAAAGGAGGCTAAACAAGCTTCAATCCCTACATCCTTTCCTGAGCCACCACTCAAAACACTTCAAAGTAAGTCCTCTTATTCTAACTCTGAATCTTTAGAGAGGCCATTTTGCTGCTAATTGCCCTGAAAGAAATTTAGCAAAAGCAACTTTACTAGATCCGAAATTGAGTACTAGTCTTGTTCATTCAAGTTCTGAAAATTTCACTTCTAGTATAATGCACTTGTCTCTGTCCAAGGTTGATAATGCAGGTTTAAAACATGACATGGAGCAACATTCAAGGAACAAAACGTGCCATCCTACCCCTGAGAAGAATGGAGTTGTCACCAGCTTCAGTTCAATACAAGAAGAACCACCAGATTACATAATGAAAGCCAAAAACGTGGTATCTAACAAAACAGAACAAGATGAGTGTTCTGATCAGGTAAGTAAACACATACTCAATCTTAGCTCTAATGATTCTTGCTATGTGAAAACAAATTTGTTAAATTCTGATGATTCTGAAGCAGAAAAGTCTTTAGTATTGAAACCTGTAAAGAAGATTACCCATCTTAAACTGCACTTTAATGAAAATTTATTTATAGTAATGGAAGCTGAGTCTTGTTTCTTTGTTTTAAAACATTCCATGACTGCTATAATATACTTGTCTTTGCCAAAATGTTTTATTTCAGGAATAAGACAAGAAGAAGAACATACAAGCCAAGATGAAAGGCTACATCTGATTTGTCAAAAAGAGGATGTGAAAAAGAAAGCAGAGCCAATCCTACTTCAGCTTTTGAATTCAATCACTGTGAATTTAAGTATTAAAAAGCCTATTTCTCAAGTTTAAAATTCACATATGATGCACTTGTCTTTGTTTTTAGAAGATTATTCAGGTACAAAACAGGCCAATAATTACAATGTACAAGAGGAACCAAGAAAGAGATTAGCATGTTCAAGAGCAAAGGATGCTGAAAGAGGAGAATGTCTGAAAGAGAAACCACCAGAGCAGTCATTGCATCACTCTATTGCTTTGAGGCAAAAGATCACGAAGATTGTTCCTCAAGTAAGTTGTTCTTTCACAAATATTGTGTCAAGAGAGTCACAAAAGGTATTATTGAGCTTACTGAAATTATTAGAAAGCAATAACCTTACAGCTTTTTATTTACAACAAGACTTTGATACAACTTTTAAATTTCGTAAAGAACACATAAAACACTTGTTTCTTGTCCAAAGTGTTGAGATTTTTGCAGGTACTAACATAGTGAATGGCAAAGAGATTCCACCAGATAAACACTTGCTACTGCAACAAAGTAGATTGGTGTCAAATGAACAAAAGGATGATTCAATCAAAAGAGAAAAAGCTACAATGGCTCTATGTTCGAAGAGGAGAAGCAACACACCAGACAAGAGCCACGGAGTTATTCTTTCCTACTTGCTCACAGGAGATCCCCCTGATGTTCCTCCCATTGCACAGCCAAAAATACTTCAAGGTAAGACATTAAGCTCTCAAAAAGGATGAATGATAACTTGCTCTATCTTGGTGCAGGAGATATAGTTTCGAGGTCGAAACCTTTTCAAGAGGGAGAGTATGATGAGTACATCAAGTCATCATCAACTAAAGAGCAGGGAACCAGGAGTCATGAAGAGGAGAACATAAAGCTGATGAGAGTCAAGGAGACAGGCGAGCTAAGTTCAGTTCAAAAGGAGGCCAAAACCGAAGATTCAAACTCAACCAACACCTGGAGAATATTCTCAACTCATCTAGAGTTCCACACGAAGAAGAATCAGCTCAAAAGGAGTTCATATGAAGAAGATATTGAAGATACAACTTGGAAGTTCTTCAATGGACCCGATGGAGACATACGATTACTAATCAAATCATTCCCGTCGAACCAGGAGGAACCAAGAAACAAATCCAATTTTATTGGATTCCCACCTCATCATGAAAACGCGGCGAATTGGATTCAAGGCCAAATTCATTTTGGTTTAAGAGTTATGAATTTTACAAATCGGGTGAACCAAGACTTTCCCGATTTGGACGTAAGAGCGCTAATTGGAGGATTACGACCGAACCAGGAAGATCTAAGCTATGAAACGACTTTTTATGGATTCTTGACTCAACTGGGAAGCTCTACGAATTTGAATCATACCAAAAAGAAATTTGGTTTAAAAGTTATTCAACTTTTAAATCAGTGGATTCTCTGCTTGCCTTATATGGAAGCATTAATACTTAGTGTCATAAGTTACCAACGGCTACTTACTTTTGTGAAACTCAAGAAGACATCTAGAAGATCAAGAAGCCACGGTTATATCAAGTTTATATCAAGATACAAGGCGTTCTCCAGTTCCCAAGTTTGGCCAAGCATTCAAGTCCCCAACGGCTAGATTGTCAAAGCCACATCTTTTCATTATTTGTTTCTTTGTTTAGTGCTTTAGAACGTTAGAGTAGTATTATTTTAAAGCCTATATAAGCTCATTTCGTTTTTCATTGTAAAACACCAATCATTTTAGAAATTAATCAAGTATTATTCAGTTTACAAAAGTCTTTTCTTTTGTGGTGTTCATTAGAGTCTTAGGTGGATTCCTTTACTCTTTTGCTCTTGTCTTTAGATCCTAAGTGTGTGAGATACTTTTGGTCTATTGATCTGCAAATAAAGATTGTTTTGAGTGATTCAAACACTCTTGTTTGTTCATTTGATTGAGTGAGTCGATCAGTCCCACCTCCATCTCTACCTTCATTCCACTTCCGCAAATCATAAGCTTGGAATCTCTTGATCATTGAGTGATCTTAAGTTGGAGTGATTCCAATCTTATATCAGTTGTTAACCTCCTCATAGCCCGATATTCAGCTTCAGCACTAGAACATGCCCCTACATTCTGCTTCTTGCTCTTCCAAGTGACTAGATTCCCACCAATTGTAAATTATAGAAGATTGTAGGATAAGGATTCGACTCTCATGATAGGAAAATGTGAAAATGTATTAGATGAAGAAAAGTTATCTACAATGAAGGGGGATACACAGTTTATATAGAACACATTCTAGGTCTGAAAGGGTTACACACAAAGCCACTATTGCGTCCTCATTCAGCCTTATACAAACCGTGTATGACTCACCCCTTTACAGCTCATAACGGTAACAAGAGGATAAGGGTGAAGGTACAGCGCTATAAGACAAAGTGTACTGCCACCTTATCCCTTTAGTCTTTTATCCTCTTTTTCCCTCTTCTTTCTAATACAAACTAACTTCCTTATTACTCAAGTAACTGTATTTTACTATGTAACTATTAATTAGTTACTAGTAAATACCTTCTTGATTAACACTCCCCCTCAAGTTTATACTACAATACTGATTGTGTATAAACTTGGTACTTGTAAGGATAACCTCATTAAAAACCTAAGCTTGGAAAACCACGTGGGACAAAACCAAGCTTAGGGAAAAAGAGTATTATCCCTACAAGTTGGAGAGTCTCTCTCAAGGATGTGTTAGGTCTACAAGACCAAGCTTACCATGGATAAATTGGCAAACTTGGTTACTTGCTGCCTTGGTAAAAATGTCGGCCAATTGGTCCGAACTCTTAGTAAAACAAGGGAGAATTGTACCATCTTCGATCTTCTCTCTTGTCTTGTGGCAATCCGTCTCTATGTGCTTGGTCCTCTCGTGAAACACTGGATTAGTGGCTATATGGATGGCAGCTTGGTTGTCGCAATGGAAGGTGATTGGCGTCTTCTGCTCTATCCCGAAGTCCTTAAGTAGAGCCTTTAGCCAAGTTAGCTCGTTTGTGAGCTTCTTCATCGCCCTATACTCTGCTTCAGCACTGGAACAAGACACCACCTTCTGCTTCTTTGTCTTCCAAGTCACAAGATTTCCACCAATGAAGGTGCAAAAGCCGGTTGTAGACTGCCTTGTGTTGCGATCTCCATTGTAATCTGCATCACAGTATCCCACTATTTCCGTGCTTGAATTTCTTCCCATCCAAATGCCTTTGCCCAGGACTCCCTTTGATATATCTCAGAATCCTTTCCACCAGGCTCCAATGGTATACCGTAGGTACTTGCATGTGTTGAGCCACCTGATTCACAGCAAAAGAAAGATCAGGCCGAGTATATGTTAAGTATATGAGCTTACCCACGAGTCTTCGGTACTGTTCCGGGCAATGATATGGAGTATCATCCTTCTCCCCCTTTCGATTGACCTTGTATCCTTGCTCTAGTGGTGTGTCCACCGGTTTAGCTCCAAGTTTTCCTGTAAGCTTTAGAAGATCAAGTGCATATTTCCTTTGTGAGAGAAAAAGTCCCTCCTTGGATCTACACACTTCAATCCCTAAGAAATACTTCAAAACACCCAAATCTTTAATATCAAAGGCTGAGTGCAAAGAGGACTTAATGGCTTGAATACCCTCTTTGTTACTCCCTGAAATAATCAAATCATCCACATAGACCAACACTACTACTATGCCATGAATATCTTGCTTAGTAAATAGAGTGTGATCAGAGTGTGACCTCTTGAAGCCATTAGCCAGTAGTGTAGAGCTTAGCTTGTGATACCAAGCTCTTGGAGATTGTTTAAGCCCATAGATTGCTTTCCGAAGCCTTAAGACCTTTCCCGGAGCCACTATGTCTTCTAAACCCGGAGGAGGTGACATGTAGACTTCTTCTTCTAACTCCCCCTGAAGGAAAGCATTCTTGACATCCATTTGCCACAACTCCCAATCCAAATTAACTGCTAAAGAGAGAACCACTTTCACTGTATGTTGCTTAGCTACTGGAGCAAATGTTTCCCTATAGTCATCCCCATAAGTTTGGGTAAACCCTCTTGCAACCAGCCTTGCCTTATATCTCTCGATTTCACCATCACTCTTGTACTTAATGGTGAATACCCACTTTGAGCTAACACACTTCTTTCCTTTTGGTAGTTCTTCTTCAACCCAAGTGTGATTCCTCACCATAGCTTGAACCTCATCATCAACAGCATTAGTCCATTCCTTACTTTCCTTGGCTTCCTCATAGCTTTGTGGGATGAGTTCTACATCCAGCTTGCTGATAAAAGCTTTATGCTCCTCCGGAAGAAGGTCAATCGAACAAGTAGCTTGAATTGGATGAGCTACAGCTTGGCAGTTGTAGTAAACTCTCGTATTCTTCCACTTTGAGGGGGATTTCTTCTCTCTTGTACTCTTTCTTTGGTTCTCCCGAGTGTAGACTGGATCTGGTGTAACTTGTGGAGCTTGATAGGTATCGTCATCGCTTGAAGATTCAATGAACTCTCCTTCACTAGACTGACCCGATTCAATGACCTCTCCTTCACTAGACTGACCCGTCTCCTCTGCCACTTCTTTACTAGACTGACCCGTCTCTGCCACTTCTTCACTAGACTTCTCTCCTCTATCACTTTCTTGGTGATCATCCAAAAGATCCTGAGATGCATTGTTCTCATCCTCTCTAACTTCATGCACATCCTCATTTGGAAATGATGAAGCTTCCTTTTCTGCCTGAGGGGAGCTTGCATTCCCTAAGTGCTCCAGAATTCGTCGGAGGCTTGAAGCTCTATCAGCGGTTGAGTTAGGTAGGTCCTTCACACTCTCCCAACTCTTTTCCCCAAAGTAGGCTTTGTCTTCCAAAAACTTGACATCCCTTGACACATAGTACCGGTTGGTGACTGGATCGAAGCACTTGTAGCCCTTCTGAGTTGTTGAGTATCCAATGAATACGCACTTGTTACTCTTAGGCTCCAGCTTGTTCCTTAAGTCACCTGGAACAAACACAAAACACAGACTACCAAACACCCTCAAATGGTCAATACTAGGATTTGAGTTATTTAGGATTTGGAAAGGAGATTTATCATCAAGGATACGAGTTGGTGTTCGGTTGATGAGATAGCAAGCTGTCATTACTGCATCGCCCCAAAACCTCTTAGGCATGTGTTTTTGAAATAGCATAGCCCTTGCCACCTCCATTAGGTGCCTATTCTTTCTCTCAGCAACACCATTTTGTTGGGGGTTATATGGGCAGCTGGTTTGATGAAGAATTCCACATTTCTCTAAGTGTTCTTTGAGCTTGTTGCTTGTATATTCACCTCCATTATCTGTTCTTAAAATCTTAATCTTTGCATCAAAGTAGTTAGTCACATAGTTTTGAAAGTTTATAAATGCATCATAAACTCTATCCTTAGAAGGCATCAAGGTTACCCAAGTATACTTAGATTTCTCATCTATAAATGTGACAAAATACTTATGGTTATCTCTAGATGCACAAGGTGAAGACCACACATCAGAATGCACAAGATCAAAACATTTTTCATAAATCGCACTAGACTTAGGAAAAACAGCTTTGCAATGTTTGCCTAATATGCATGCTTCACAATTTGCACAATCATAAGAAAAACCAGGCATTAGTAAACTTAAGGCTCTAGAATGAGGGTGACCAAGTCTTTCATGCCATAAAACAACAGATGTCTTAACAGAGTTTGCAAAGATAGAAGAAACATTATTCTTAGAAACAGAATTTAAAGAGATGTCTTGGAACACATATAAGTCATCCTTGGTGCTGCCTTGCCCAAACACTTTTCCACTCTCAATATCCTGCAACTTAACATCATTAGGACTAAAAATAGCTAAACAGTTTAAGTCCTTAGTAGTTTTCTTTACAGAAAGGAGATTAGAGGTGAACTTAGGCATATAAAAGGCACTTAGCTTCTTGTTAAACACATTAATATAACCTATACCTTCTATTGGCACATTATGACCATTTGCAACCTTAACATTCCCTAAAGCCGGTTTAATGTTCTCTAACAACTTAGGATTACTAATCATATGGTGAGAAGCTCCTGAGTCTAATACTAATGAGTTTAAATCACTAGAGTTAGAAGATAAGAGAGATATACCGCCTGGATGTAACTTAGATGCAATGGATTGAAGGAGGCTCTCTAGATCAGCTTTGTTCATCACAATGGTCTCCTGAGAGGTGGAAGCTGAGCTCTTGTCTTGTATAGCTTGTAAAGCCTTCTCATGATGACCGAACTGCACCATAGCTCTTTCAGCATTTTCGGAGCCTTCACTTGCTTCTGCCACATTCGCCTTCATCTTGTCCTTCTTGAACTTATCTGGCTTTAAATGAGGGTGTAGGATCCAGCATTTGTCTTTGAGATGACCCTTTTTCTCACAATGCTCACAAACCCATGTCTTCTTGTCTCCATGTTTTGCCACTCCCACCTTGTTAGCCGTAGGTAGACTTGCATTCTTGTTGCCAAACAGCTCCTGATTGCCATACTCCTTTTGTATCTTAGCACAAACTTGCTCTAGGGTAGGAATCTTGTCTTCTCTCAAGATGTGCTGGATTACATCAGTATAGCCTTGATTCAGAGACAGAAGCAACCCAAACACACGATCTTGCTCTCTTCTCTCCTTGAGTGTCTTAGCATCAGTGGTAAAGGGTCTCAACATATCCAACTCAGCAACCAACGATCTATACCTTCCGAAATGGGTGTTGAAGTCACTCTCTTCTTGGCTCAGATTTCCGAGAGCTTTCTTGATACCATAGACCCGAGTCAAGTTAGACTCATTGCCGAAGACATTTGTAAGAGTATCCCACAGCTCCTTAGCAGTCTCACAGTACGAATAGCCTTCTAGAATTGACGCCTCTAGTGAGCAGTGTAGAGCAGTCAGCACATTCAGATCATACTGCTTCCAAGTATCTTCATCCAGACCTCTATCAATTGCCTTTAGCTCTTCATAGGTGAACTCAATGTGTTTTTGTGAGCTTCCTTCCTCCTAACACATTCAGAGTTGTTCGCTTCCACAACAGAAAGTTGTTCCCATTTAGAGTTACCGCAAATCTCAAGTCTTTGAAGGTGTCATTCATCTTGCCATCATACACCGTAACAGGCATAGGAGCTTGTTGAAGAGCAGCCATCACCAAAGCTTAAGTATTTCGCTTATTGAACACCAAAACTAACACTTTCCAAGACCAAAGATCCAACTTTTCGAACCTTCCTTACTCAAACCACAAGCCAAACCGCAACACTAATCTATCCACAACCTTTGCCTTAAACTGATTCCTCTAGACTAGACCTTTCAACCAGAGAGAGAGATAAAGCTCAAACCTTTACTTTTCCAGATCTGACTTGCTTCACCTTCTTAGCTCGGTTTGATGCTTCAGCTTAACTCATAAGACCCAGTTTCAACCCAGAATAGCTTTTGCCACGGATTAACTCACAAGAACTTCTCTCAAACACAAGAATCGAACAAGAAAACCAAGATTTAAGACTCAAGAATCACAAAACCGCTCTGATACCATGTAAATTATAGAAGATTGTAGGATAAGGATTCGACTCTCATGATAGGAAAATGTGAAAATGTATTAGATGAAGAAAAGTTATCTACAATGAAGGGGGATACACAGTTTATATAGAACACATTCTAGGTCTGAAAGGGTTACACACAAAGCCACTATTGCGTCCTCATTCAGCCTTATACAAACCGTGTATGACTCACCCCTTTACAGCTCATAACGGTAACAAGAGGATAAGGGTGAAGGTACAGCGCTATAAGACAAAGTGTACTGCCACCTTATCCCTTTAGTCTTTTATCCTCTTTTTCCCTCTTCTTTCTAATACAAACTAACTTCCTTATTACTCAAGTAACTGTATTTTACTATGTAACTATTAATTAGTTACTAGTAAATACCTTCTTGATTAACACCAATGAATCTACAATAGCCAGTAGTTGATCTTCTATCTACACGGTCTCCTGCCCAGTCTGCTTCACAATATCCCACTATCTCTGAGCTTCCATTGCAACCCATCCAAATGCCATGACCGATTGTTCCTTGGACATAGCTGAGAATGCGCTTGACCATGCTCCAGTGATACACCTTTGGGGCTTTCATGTATTGACTAACCTGATTCACAGCAAAACACAAGTCAGGTCTAGTTATGGTAAGATAAATCAGCTTACCAACCATCCTGCGGTATTGTGTGATGTCTTCAAAGGGCTCATCCTCTAGCTCCCCCTTTCGGTCCACTTTATAGCTATCTTCAAGCGGAGTCTTAGCCACTTTATCTCCAAGATCTCTTGTCTCACTCAACATATCAAGCATATATTTTCTTTGTGAGAGAAACAAGCCTTCTTTAGATCTACAAACTTCAATACCTAAGAAATATTTTAGTTCACCTAGATCTTTAATATCAAACACTTTCTTTAAATAGTCTTTAGTAGCTAGAATGTTTACCTTGTCATTCCCAGAGATGATAATATCATCTACATAGATGAGAATGACTACTATACCTTCTTGGCTGGTGAGAGTGAATAAGGTATGGTCAGCTTCTGATCTGCTGAATCCCCTATCAAATAGAACTCTGCTAAGCCGGTGGTACCATGCTCTTGGCGATTGCTTAACACCGTATATAGCCTTTCATAGCCTTAACACTTTGCCACGGGTGACATCTTCTTCCACACCTGGTGGTGGTGTCATATAGACTTCCTCCTCAAGCTCTCCTTGCAGGAATGCATTCTTCACATCCATTTGCCAAAGATCCCATTCTAGATTCACGGCAAGTGAGATGACTACTCTAACCGTGTGAAGCTTAGCCACTCATAGGTTTGAGTGAAGCCTCTTGCAATTAGCCGAGCCTTATACCTCTCTATTTCCCCATTGCTCTTGTATTTGATAGTGAAGACCCATCTTGAGCTTACTGTTTTCTTCCCCTTTGGCAATGTAGCCTCATCCCAAGTGTGATTCTTTTCCATAGCACCCCTTTCTTCATTGATTGCATCACGCCATACCTCATGCTCTATTGCTTCTTCATAGGTCTTAGGTACATGGTTTTGCTCCAGCGCTACTATGAAGGCTTGATGCTCCTTTGGAAACCGAGCAAAAGAACACGCCACTTGAGTAGGATGAGCTACTGCATTGCCATTGTAGTACACCCTTGTGTTAACCCAGTTAGATGGATCTTGTCTTTCTCTTGTGCTTCTCCTTAGGGTGGCTGGGGCAGGTGCTTGTTCTGCTTCTGCTTGCTGTTGTAAGCGCTCTAAGCGTTGGCTTCTTCTTAGCGGTACATGAGGAGATGGTGATGATCTAGGCTGTTCCGGAGATTGAACTTGTGTAGATCGTTCCGGAGGTGCTACTGCTTGATCATGATCGTTTGCTTGGGTCTCCAAGTCTGTTTGTTGTTCACCATTGCCCCCCTCAGGATCAACAGCAGGAGCACCAGGAGGGAATGTAGGTGTTGTTACACCAAGGTGATCTAAGAGGAGCCGAAGGTTAGCCGCTCTATCAGAGGTAGAAGTAGAGAGCCCTTGTAAGTCTTCCCACGGTTGTTTAGAGTAGAAGATTTCTGACTCTAAGAACTTGACATAATGAGAGACTATAACCCGGCGTGTGTCATGATTGTAGCATTTGTACCCCTTTTGAGTAGTAGAGAAGCCAATGAACATACATCTCATGCTCTTAGCTTCCAGCTTTGTTCTATGATCCCCTGAAATAAAGGCAAAACAAACACAACCAAATACCCGTAAGTGATCAAGAGAGGGTTTGGTTGAGTTGAGTACCTCATAAGGTGATGAATCATTGAGAACTTTAGTGGGGATCCGGTTGATTAGATAGCAAGCTGTAAGGACAACATCTCCCCAAAACCGCTTTGGTACGTTGTGCTGAAACATCATGGATCTTGCCACCTCCATTAAGTGTCTATTCTTTCTCTCAGCTACACCATTCTGTTGAGGTGTGTAAGGGCAGCTGGTTTGATGAATGATGCCATGTGAGGTAAGATATTCTTTGAAAACATTGCTGGTGTACTCGTCCCCATTATCTGATATAAAAATCTTAATCTTGGCATTAAAATGGTTAGTGATATGATTTTGAAATATTTTAAATGCCTCAAAGACTCTATCCTTTGATGGGAGAAGAGTGACCCAAGTATACTTAGATTTTTCATCTATAAAAGTAACAAAATATTTGTTTTGATTTCTAGATTCACACGGTGATGTCCATACATCCGAGTGTACTAAATCAAAACATTTTTCATAGATAGTAGATGATTTGGGAAAAACAGTTCTACAATGTTTTCCTAAGATACAAGTCTCACATTCATCATTTTTAAAAACAACTTTAGGTAATAATAGACTCAATGCACGAGCATGAGGATGTCCTAGTCTAGCATGACAAATTGTATTATTAGCACAAGCTACAACATTATTAGCAGAAGATAAAAGCTTAGTGTCTTCCAGAATATAGAGATCATCCTTAGTAGTCCCTTTTCCAAGCAGTTTGCTGGTTTTAATATCCTGAAAGCACACATCATTAGGTCCAAAAATAGCAATGCAATCTAAATCAGTTGTAGCTTTCTTTACAGATAATAAATTAGAGGTAAAGGTAGGCATATAAAAAGCTTTAGATGATCTATCAAAGAGTTTCAAGTCTCCTATTCCTTTAATAGGTACCTTTTCCCCATTAGCAATCTCAACATTGTTAATCAAGAAGGTATTTACTAGTAACTAATTAATAGTTACATAGTAAATATAGTTACTTGAGTAATAAGGAAGTTAGTTTGTATTAGAAAGAAGAGGGAAAGGAGGATAAGAAAAGCTAAAGGATAAGGTGACCGTACACTTTGTCCTATAGCGGCTGTACCTCCTCCCTTATCCTTTTGTTACCGTTATGAGCTGTAAAGGGATGAGTCACACACGGTTTGTACAAGGCAGAATGAGGACGCAATAGTGGCTTTGTGCGTAACCCTTTCTGACCTAGAATGTGTTCTATATAAACCAAGTGTATCCCCTCTCATTGTAGATAACTTTTTATCATCTAATACATTTTCACCTTTTCCTAAACATGAGAGTCGAATCCTTATCCTATAATCTTCTATAATTTTCATGGTATCAGAGCGGTTTTGTGATTCTTGAGTCTTAAATCTTGGTTTTCTTGTTCGATTCTTGTGTTTGAGAGAAGTTCTTGTGAGTTAATCCGTGGCAAAAGCTATTCTGGGTTGAAGCTGGTTCTTGTGGGTTAAGCTGAAGCATCAAACCGAGCTAAGAAGGTGAAGCAAGTCAGATCTGAAAAAGTAAAGGTTTGAGCTTTATCTCTCTCTCTGGTTGAAAGGTTTAGTCTAGAGGAATCAGTTTAAGGCAAAGGTTGTGGATAGATTAGTGTTGCGGTTTGGCTTGTGGTTTGAGTAAGGAAGGTTCGAAAGTTGAATCTTTGGTCTTGGAAAGTGTTAGTCTTGGTGTTCAATAGGCGAAATACTTAAGCTTTGGTGATGGCTGCTCTTCAACAAGCTCCTATGCCTGTTACGGTGTATGATGGCAAGATGAATGACACCTTCAAAGACTTGAGATTTGCGGTAACTCTAAATGGGAACAACTTTCTGTTGTGGAAGCGAACAACTCTGAATGTGTTGGGAGGAAGGAAGCTCACAAAACACATTGAGTTCACCTATGAAGAGCTAAAGGCAATTGATAGAGGTCTGGATGAGGATACTTGGAAGCAGTATGATCTGAATGTGCTGACTGCTCTACACTGCTCACTAGAGGCGTCAATTCTAGAAGGCTATTCGTACTGTGAGACTGCTAAGGAGCTGTGGGATACTCTTACAGGTGTCTTCGGCAATGAGTCTAACTTGACTCGGGTCTATGGTATCAAGAAAGCTCTCGGAAATCTGAGCCAAGAAGAGAGTGACTTCAACACCCATTTCGGAAGGTATAGATCGTTGGTTGCTGAGTTAGATATGTTGAGACCCTTTACCACTGATGCTAAGACACTCAAGGAAAGAAGAGAGCAAGATCGTGTGTTTGGGTTGCTACTGTCTCTGAATCAAGGCTATACTGATGTAATCCAACACATCTTGAGAGAAGACAAGATCCCTACCCTAGAGCAAGTTTGTGCTAAGATACAAAAGGAGTATGGCAATCAGGAGCTGTTTGGCAACAAGAATGCAAGTCTACCTACGGCTAACAAGGTGGGAGTGGCGAAACATGGAGACAAGAAGACATGGGTTTGTGAGCATTGTGAGAAAAAGGGTCATCTCAAAGACAAATGCTGGATCCTACACCCTCATTTGAAGCCAGATAAGTTCAAGAAGGACAAGATGAAGGCGAATGTGGCAGAAGCAAGTGAAGGCTCCGAAAATGCTGAAAGAGCTATAGTGCAGTTCGGTCATCATGAGAAGGCATTACAAGCTATACAAGACAAGAGCTCAGCTTCCACCTCTCAGGAGACCATTGTGATGAACAAAGCTGATCTAGAGAGCCTCCTTCAATCCATTGCATCTAAGTTACATCCAGGCGGTATATCTCTCTTATCTTCTAATTCTAGTGATTTAAACTCATTAGTATTAGACTCAGGAGCTTCTCACCATATGATTAGTAATCCTAAGTTGTTAGAGAACATTAAACCGGCTTTAGGGAATGTTAAGGTTGCAAATGGCCATAATGTGCCAATAGAAGGTATAGGTTATATTAATGTGTTTAACAAGAAGCTAAGTGCCTTTTATATGCCTAAGTTCACCTCTAATCTCCTTTCTGTAAAGAAAACTACTAAGGACTTAAACTGTTTAGTTATTTTTAGTCCTAATGATGTTAAGTTGCAGGATATTGAGAGTGGAAAAGTGTTTGGGCAAGGAAGCACCAAGGATGACTTATATGTGTTCCAAGACATCTCTTTAAATTCTGTTTCTAAGAATAATGTTTCTTCTATCTTTGCAAACTCTGTTAAGACATCTGTTGTTTTATGGCATGAAAGACTTGGTCACCCTCATTCTAGAGCTTTAAGTTTATTAATGCCTGGTTTTTCTTATGATTGTGCAAATTGTGAAACATGCATATTAGGCAAACATTGCAAAGCTGTTTTTCCTAAGTCTAGTGCGATTTATGAAAAATGTTTTGATCTTGTGCATTCTGATGTTTGGTCTTCACCTTGTGCATCTAGAGATAACCATAAGTATTTTGTCACATTTATAGATGAGAAATCTAAGTATACTTGGGTAACCTTGATGCCATCTAAGGATAGAGTTTATGATGCATTTATAAACTTTCAAAACTATGTGACTAACTACTTTGATGCAAAGATTAAGATTCTAAGAACAGATAATGGAGGTGAATATACAAGCAACAAGCTCAAAGAACACTTAGAGAAATGTGGAATTCTTCATCAAACCAGCTGCCCATATAACCCCCAACAAAATGGTGTTGCTGAGAGAAAGAATAGGCACCTAATGGAGGTGGCAAGAGCTATGCTATTTCAAAAACACATGCCTAAGCGGGTTTTGGGGCGATGCAGTAATGACAGCTTGCTATCTCATCAACCGAACACCAACTCGTATCCTTGATGATAAATCTCCTTTCCAAATCCTAAATAACTCAAATCCTAGTATTGACCATTTAAGGGTGTTTGGTAGTCTGTGTTTTGTGTTTGTTCCAGGTGACTTAAGGAACAAGCTGGAGCCTAAGAGTAACAAGTGCGTATTCATTGGATACTCAACAACTCAGAAGGGCTACAAGTGCTTTGATCCAGTCACCAACCGGTATTATGTGTCAAGGGATGTCAAGTTTTTGGAAGACAAGGCCTACTTTGGGGAAAAGAGTTGGGAGAGTGTGAAGGACCTACCTAACTCAACCGCTGATAGAGCTTCAAGCCTCCGACGAATTCTGGAACACTTAGGGAATGCAAGCTCCCCTCAGGCAGAGAAGGAAGCTCCACCATCTCCAAATGAGGACGTGAATGAAGTTAGAGAGGATGAGAACGATGCTTTTCAGGAACCTTTGGATGATCACCAAGAAAGTGATAGAGGAGAGAAGTCTAGTGAAGAAGTGGCAGAGGCGGGACAGTCTAGTGAAGGAGAGATTATTGAATCTTCAAGCGATGACAATGTCTATGAAGCTCCACAAACTACATCAGATCCAGTCTACACTCGGGAGAATCCAAGGAAGAGTACAAGAGAGAAGAAATCACCTTCAAACTGGAAGAATACGAGAGTTTACTACAACTGCCAAGCTGTCGCTCATCCAATTCAAGCTACCTGTTCGATTGACCTTCTTCCGGAAGAACATCAAGCCTTTATCAGCAAGCTGGATGTAGAACTTATTCCACAAAGCTATGAGGAAGCCAAGGAAAGAAAGGAATGGACTAATGCTGTTGATGATGAGGTTCAAGCTATGGTCAGGAATCAAACGTGGGTTGAAGAAGAACTACCAAAAGGAAAGAAGTGTGTTAGCTCAAAGTGGGTATTCACCATTAAGTACAAGAGTGATGGTGAAATAGAAAGATATAAGGCAAGGCTGGTTGCAAGAGGGTTTACACAAACGTATGGGGATGACTATAGGGAAACATTTGCTCCAGTAGCTAAGCAACACACAGTGAAAGTGGTTCTCTCTTTAGCAGTTAATTTGGATTGGGAGTTGTGGCAAATGGATGTCAAGAACGCTTTCCTTCAGGGGGAGTTAGAAGAAGAAGTCTACATGTCACCTCCTCCGGGTTTAGAAGACATAGTGGCTCCGGGAAAGGTCTTAAGGCTTCAGAAAGCAATCTATGGGCTTAAACAATCTCCAAGAGCTTGGTATCACAAGTTAAGCTCTACACTACTGGCTAATGGCTTCAAGAGGTCACATTCTGATCACACTCTATTTACTAAGCAAGATATTCATGGCATAGTAGTAGTGTTGGTCTATGTGGATGATTTGATTATTTCAGGGAGTAACAAAGAGGGTATTCAAGCCATTAAGTCCTCTTTGCACTCAGCCTTTGATATTAAAGATTTGGGTGTTTTGAAGTATTTCTTAGGGATTGAAGTGTGTAGATCCAAGGAGGGACTATTTCTCTCACAAAGGAAATATGCACTTGATCTTCTAAAGCTTACAGGAAAACTTGGAGCTAAACCGGTGGACACACCACTAGAGCAAGGATACAAGGTCAATCGAAAGGGGGAGAAGGATGATACTCCATATCATTGCCCGGAACAGTACCGAAGACTCGTTGGTAAGCTCATATACTTAACATATACTCGGCCTGATCTTTCTTTTGCTGTGAATCAGGTGGCTCAACACATGCAAGTACCTACGGTATACCATTGGAGCTTGGTGGAAAGGATTCTGAGATATATCAAAGGGAGTCCTGGCAAAGGCATTTGGATGGGAAGAAACTCTAGCACGGAAATTGTGGGATACTGTGATGCAGATTACAATGGAGATCGCAACACAAGGCAGTCTACAACCGGCTTTTGCACCTTCATTGGTGGAAATCTTGTGACTTGGAAGACAAAGAAGCAGAAGGTGGTGTCTTGTTCGAGTGCTGAAGCAGAGTATAGGGCGATGAAGAAGCTCACAAATGAGCTAACTTGGCTGAAGGCTCTACTTAAGGACTTCGGGATAGAGCAGAAGACACCAATCACCTTCCATTGCGACAACCAAGCTGCCATCCATATAGCCACTAATCCAGTGTTTCATGAGAGGACCAAGCACATAGAGACTGATTGCCACAAGACAAGAGAGAAGATCGAAGATGGTACAATTCTCCCTTGTTTTACTAAGAGTTCGGACCAATTGGCCGACATCTTTACCAAGGCAGCAAGTAACCAAGTTTGCCAATTTATCCATGGTAAGCTTGGTCTTGTAGACCTAACACATCCTTGAGAGAGACTCTCCAACTTGTAGGGATAATACTCTTTTTCCCTAAGCTTGGTTTTGTCCCACGTGGTTTTCCAAGCATAGGTTTTTAATGAGGTTATCCTTGCAAGTGCCAAGTTTATACACAATCAGTATTGTAGTATAAACTTGAGGGGGAGTGTTAATCAAGAAGGTATTTACTAGTAACTAATTAATAGTTACATAGTAAATATAGTTACTTGAGTAATAAGGAAGTTAGTTTGTATTAGAAAGAAGAGGGAAAGGAGGATAAGAAAAGCTAAAGGATAAGGTGACCGTACACTTTGTCCTATAGCGGCTGTACCTCCTCCCTTATCCTTTTGTTACCGTTATGAGCTGTAAAGGGATGAGTCACACACGGTTTGTACAAGGCAGAATGAGGACGCAATAGTGGCTTTGTGCGTAACCCTTTCTGACCTAGAATGTGTTCTATATAAACCAAGTGTATCCCCTCTCATTGTAGATAACTTTTTATCATCTAATACATTTTCACCTTTTCCTAAACATGAGAGTCGAATCCTTATCCTATAATCTTCTATAATTTTCAAACATTACCTACTGTTGGTTTTATATTATTAATTAAGCTTAAGTCACTAATCATGTGATGAGAGGCTCCTGAATCTACAATTAATGGCTTAGTCCTAAGTGTATATGAAGAACTATAGGAATTACCATATTGTTTCATCACATGAAAGGAGGTACCAAGAATGTTACCAGATTCTTTAAGCGCTTTGAACAGGGCATCTAAGTCTGATCTTGTCACGAATTGGGATGAGTTGGCTGCCCCTTCTTCTCCAATGATAGACTTAGAGTTTTCGCCTTTGTGAGCAGCTTCTTCCGTTGCATACTTAGCCTTTCCCTCCTTCCATTTTTTTGGTTTGAGGTGTGGATGTGACACAAGATCAAGGGTGGTTAATCTTGTTGGTGGACTGATGGAGCCGTATGATGGTTGTGCAACGCTTTCAAAACGACTAAGGGGTGAATGATGAGGAGGTGGACGAGCGTGGGATCAAAGAGTGGTTGTTCAACACTTCTCTATTGACCAAGGGATGTTATTGAATTGATATCAATGGATCGAAGCCGCCACAAAGTTTTATGATTCTAAACTTTGATAAGACAAACAAAACTCTCTACAATGAATCTCTCAAGTGTTTAAAAAGTTACAAAGGGATTTCTTTATAAGAAAACTCGGGTATTTTTATTGATCAAAGGTAAAGAATACACTGCTGTGAGAGGGGACTTTATAACTAGTCCAAACAGCTGTTGCCCTTCTTGGGGTCTTTGAAACAAATTACATTGAAGAAAACACAAATGATTGAAGTAAATTAAAAACTAATTGGCGAAACAAATGCCTTTGACTACTAATGTAAATTAATAGAATCATCACTTAAACACAAAAGCAATCTTTGTTTTTATTAGTAAATACCCGAAGGAAATAGAAATGAAATCAGTACATACCTTGGTTTAGACTTGATTTGCTTGGTTTAGTTGAAGTGCTGCGTTTCAAGCCTTCCTTGTACTGGTGCGTTTTGATCTTTCAGCTAAGTGACGTGATGCTAAACAAGGTAACTTCACCCTTCCCTTGAATCATTGGCCACTCCTTGATATAAGATATGCTTTTGATGCTTGGACCGTCATTGGTGGGTATATCTTGTATTTGGCGCTCCCTTTGTGTTTGAATGATGCCGTGCTCTTCAAGCTCTTCCTTGACATGAGTTGCTTCCTTTGAAATGCTTAACTTATCAAGTTGAGACGTGATACCTTTAAGCTCGTGGTTGATCATTAAAGCTTCGGTTGCTAGATTAAAAGCTTCATAAACATCTCTTGTTCCTGATCTGGTCCTTGGTGTTGTTCTGATGGTGGGAACAAGGGTACTTGGGTCCTCATTCTTTTCTGATATTGTATCATCCTCTCCCCCTTGTAAAGGTTCTGACCTCAGAACTCCATCTGCATCAAACGGTAACAAATCAGAAACGTTGAATGTGTTTGAAATGTTAAGCTCACCTGGAAGTTCTATTTGGTAAGCGTTGTCATTTATCTTCTTCAGGACATTGAATAGGCCATCTCCTCTTGGTAGCAGCTTGGACTTTCTTTGAGTTGGGAATCTTTCTGTTCTCATGTGCAGCCAAACCCAATCTCCTTCTTGAAATGTTACTTCTTTACGGCCCTTATCAGCATTCTTCTTGTAGTGTAAGTTCCTTTGCTCAATATTAGCTTTGACTTTTTGAAACATCTTCTTCATTAGCTCAGCTTTGGTCACCCCGTCTTGGTTAACCTGTTCTTTCTGTGGTAAAGGTGTAAGGTCTAATGGAGCTATTGGCCGGAATCCATAAACAATCTCAAACAGTGAGAGCTTAGTAGCCGAGTGGGGAACTCGGTTATATGCAAATTCAATAAATGGTAAACAATCAAGCCAATTTCTTAAATTTTTACCAACCGTGGCCCTTCAAAGGATTGAAAGGGTGCGGTTAACAGCTTCTGTTTGGCCGTCAGTCTGAGGGTGGCAAGTGGTTGAGAATAGAAGCTTGGTTCCCAGCTTCCTCCATAATGTCCTCCAGAAATGGCTTAAGAACTTTGTATCTCGATCTGAAACAATGGTTCTTGGCAGCCCATGAATTCTCACTACTTCCTTAAAGAAAAGATCAGCAACTTGTGTAGCATCATTAGTTTTAGCACAAGGAATAAAATGTGCCATTTTAGAAAATCTATCCACTACTACAAAGATTGAATCCTTGTTTCTGATCTTTGGTAAGCCTAAAACAAAATCCATAGAAATATCTACCCATGGTATGTCAGGAATAGGCAAAGGAATATATAAGCCATGAGGGTGTAACCTGGACTTTGCTCTAAGGCAAATGATGCATTTTTAGCAGAACCTCTCTACATCACGCTTGAGATGGGGCCAATAGAAGTGTTCAGAGATGACACTTAGTGTTTTATCAACTCCAAAATGGCCCATGAGTCCTCTTCCGTGTGCTTCTCTCATGATTAACTCACGCATTGAGCTTTGGGGAATGCATAGCCTTTTGTATTTGAATAAGTCCTCATGTTGATAGAATGAGCTGGCTGCTCCTTTGCTGCTTTGTTGATATAGCTCGCCAAAGTCAAGATCATCCTTGTATAAATCCTTGAGATGCTCAAACCCCATGATTTTTGCTTCCATTGTAGCGATTAAGGCATGTCTTCTGGAAAGTGCATCATGTTGGAATTGTTTGCGGAAGTTTAGAGTAAAGAAGAGAAATGAGTGAAAACATGAAGAACAAGAGAAAGAGTTAAGGATGATTATTATTCCTTAAGTTAACCATTACAAACAACATCAAATGTGTATTTATAGACCATACAAATCATTCCTAACGGCTAAGGGTGATAACGACACAAACAATAAACAAAGAGGATGTGGTCCTCATAGTGAAAGCGACCCTTCATAACGCTCACAAGCTTAACCAAAACATGTGACCTTATCTCCTTTGATTCCTTAAGCTTGTGACCGTTGCTCCAGATGACTAAGGTCAATAATATGACCGTTGCTTCCTTCCTTGATCATCACTCTTGCTTCCTTTGTGTGATCCTCTTCCTTAAGCCTCACGGTTGTGACTTGTACGGACACTTCTCTAACTTGGTTATTTTGACACTCCCCCTCAAGCTTTAGCCATGGTGAATGCTAAAGCTTGGAACCATGACTAACCACCTCATTAAAAAACCTCAATGTAGAAAACCACGTGGGACAAAACTCCACTGAGGGAAAAAGAATGTGATTGCCATGGTTAGGATAGATCAAGCCGAGATGTCAACGAGTCCCATCTTAGAGTGAATGAACTCGCTTGTCTTCTGATTGACCGCCTTAGTGAAGATGTCAGCTAACTGATCTGAACTCCTTGTATAGCACGGTAGAATGACTCCAAGTTGTACTTGCTCCCTGACTTTATGACAATCCACCTCTATATGCTTGGTCCTTTCATGGAAGACCGAGTTGGATGCAATGTGCATAGCCGCTTGATTATCACAATGCATTGTGATAGGTGTGCTTGTCTCACATCCGAGGTCTTTGAGGAGGTTTCTTAGCCACATCAGCTCGGTTGTTAGTCTCCTCATGGCCCGGTATTCAGCTTCAGCACTAGAGCATGCCACCACGTTTTGCTTCTTGCTCTTCCAAGTGACTAGATTCCCTCCAATGAATGTGCAATAGACAGTAGTGGATCTTCTGTCTACACGGTCTCCTGCCCAATCTGCATCACAGTATCCTACTAGCTCTGAGCTTCCATTGCACCCCATCCAAATGCCATGACCAATCGTTCCTTGAACATAGCTGAGAATGCGCTTGACCATGCTCCAATGATACATCTTTGGAGCTTTCATGTATTGGCTAACCTGATTCACAGCAAAGCACAAGTCAGGTCTGGTTATTGTAAGATAGATTAGCTTACCAACCATCCTGCGATATTGTGTGACATCTTCAAAGGGTTCATCCTCTAGCTCCCCCTTTCGGTCCACTTTGTAGCTATCTTCAAGAGGGGTTTTAGCTACTTTATCTCCAAGGTTTCCTGTTTCACTCAACATATCAAGCATATATTTTCTTTGTGAGAGAAACAAGCCTTCTTTAGATCTACACACTTCGATACCTAAGAAGTATTTTAGTTCACCTAGATCTTTAATATCAAAAACAGTTTTTAAATAGTCTTTAGTAGCTTGAATGTTTACCTTGTCATTCCCAGAGATGATTATATCATCTACATAGATGAGAATGACTACTATACCTTCTCGGCTGGTGAGAGTGAATAAGGTGTGATCCGCTTCTGATCTGTTGAATCCCCTATCGAATAGAACTCTACTCAACCGGTGGTACCAAGCTCTTGGCGATTGCTTGAGACCATAAATCGCCTTTCTCAGTCTTAGTACTTTGCCATGGGCAACCTCTTTGTCTACACCAGGTGGTGGTGTCATGTAGACTTCCTCCTCAAGCTCTCCTTGTAGAAATGCATTCTTCACATCCATTTGCCAAAGATCCCATTCCAGATTCACGGCAAGTGAGATGACAACTCTAACTGTGTGGAGCTTCGCCACTGGTGCAAAGGTGTCTCCATAGTCTTCTCCATAGGTTTGAGTGAATCCTCTTGCTACTAGCCGAGCCTTATACCTTTCTATTTCCCCGTTGCTTTTGTATTTGATAGTGAAGACCCATCTTGAGCTCACGGTTTTCTTCCCTTTAGGCAATGTAGCCTCATCCCAAGTGTGATTCTTCTCCATAGCACCCCTTTCCTCACTGATTGCATTCCGCCATACCTCATACTCTACTGCTTCTTCGTAAGATCTAGGTACCTGACCTTGCTCCAATGCTACTAGGAAGGCTTGGTGCTCCTTTGGAAACTGAGCGAAAGAGCAAGTTACTTGAGTAGGATGAGCTACTGCATTGCCGTTGTAGTACACTCTGGTGTTAACCCAATTTGATGGATCCTGCCTTTCCCTAGTGCTTCTCCTTAGGGCTGCTGGAGCAGGAGCTGGAGCCGGAGCTTGTTCTGCTTGTTGTTGTAGGCGCTCTAAGCGTTGACTCCTTCTTAGCGGTACAACGTGAGGAGAGGAGCTAGGGTGTTCCGGAGACCGAACCGGTGTGGGGCTTTCCAAGTTTGCTTCTGCTTGATCATGAGCATTATCTTGGGTCTCCAAGTTTGCTTGTTCCTCATTTCCCCCCTCAGGATCAACAGCAGGAGCACTAGTAGGTGTTGTTACCCCAAGGTGGTCTAGGATGAGCCGTAAGCTAGCTGCCCTATCAGAGGTAGAGGTAGATAGCCCTTGTAGGTCCTCCCACGGTTGTTTGGCATAGAAGCTTTCTGACTCTAAGAATTTGACATCACGAGAGACTATGACCCGGCGTGTATCATGGTTGTAGCATTTGTACCCCTTTTGGGTAGTAGAGTAGCCAATGAACATACACCTCATGCTTTTAGCTTCCAGCTTTGTTCTATGATCCCCTGGAATAAAGGCAAAACACACACAACCAAACACTCGTAAGTGATCAAGAGAGGGTTTAGTTGAGTTGAGTACCTCATAGGGTGAGGAGTCACGGAGAACTTTGGTAGGAATTCGGTTGATCAAGTAGCAAGCTGTAAGGACAGCATCGCCCCAAAACCGCTTTGGTACATTATGTTGAAACATCATGGATCTCGCCACCTCCATTAGATGTCTGTTTTTCCTCTCAGCTACACCATTCTGTTGAGGCGTGTAGGGGCAGCTAGTTTGATGAATGATTCCATGTGAAGTGAGATGTTCTCTGAAAACATTGCTTGTGTATTCGCCTCCATTATCTGATCTAAAGATCTTAATCTTGGCATTAAAATGGTTAGTGATATGATTTTGAAAATTTTTAAATGCCTCAAAGACTCTATCCTTGGATGGAAGGAGAGTTACCCAAGTATACTTAGATTTTTCATCTATAAAGGTGACAAAATATTTGTTTTGATCTCTAGATTCACATGGTGATGACCAAACATCTGAATGCACTAAATCAAAACATTTTTCATAGATAGTAGATGACTTGGGGAACACAGTCCTACAATGTTTTCCTAAGATACAAGCCTCACATTCATCATTTTTAAAACTAACTTTAGGTAATGAAAGACTCAATGCACGAGCATGAGGATGACCTAACCTAGCATGCCAAATTGCATTATTAGCAGAAGCTACAACATTATTAGAAGATAAAAACTTAGTGTCTTCAAGAACATAGAGATCATCCTTAGTAGTCCCTTTAATATCCTGAAAACACACATCATTAGGTCCAAAGATAGCAATACAATCTAAATCAGTTGTAGCTTTCTTAACAGATAACAAATTAGAGGTAAAGGTTGGCATATAAAACGCTTTAGATGATCTATCAAAGAGTTTTAAATCTCCTATGCCTTTAATAGGCACCTTTTCTCCATTAGCAATCTCAACATTTCCTATTGTTGGCTTTAGGTTACTAATCAGATTTAAGTCACTAATCATATGATGTGAAGCGCCTGAATCTACAATCAATGGTTTAGTCCTAAGAGTATATGAAGAACTATAAGAGTTACCATAGTGCTTCATTACATGAAAGGAGGTACCAAGAGTGTTACCAGATTCCTTAAGCGCTTTGATCAGTGCATCTAGGTCTGATTTTGTCACGAATTGAGAGGAGTTAGCTGCTCCTTCTTCTCCAGCGGTTGTCTTAGATGATTCGCCCTTATGAGTGGTGTTCTCGGCGGCATAGCTAGCCTTCCCTTCCTTCCACTTGCTAGGCTTGAGATGTGGGTGAAGGATCCAGCACTTGTCTTTAACATGCCCCTTTTTCTTGCAATGCTCGCAGAATGAGCTCCTCCTTTCTTCAAACTGGTAAGCGCCCTTGTTGGCTGAGACGAGTTCCCCCTTTCCTCCAAATAAGCCGAGTGATCCTTGCTCCTTTTGGATTTGAGAACACACTTCTTCAAGGGTTGGCAACCGTTCTGCTCTAAGGAGGTGCTTGATGAGGTCATTGTAAGTTGAGCTGAGGGTCATGAGCAGGCCAAAGACTTTGTCTTGCTCTCTTCTGTCGTTCAGGACTTGAGGGTCAACTGTGCTTGGCCTTAGCATCTCCAGTTCTGCCCATAGTGCTCTGAATCTTCCAAAATGCTTAGTAAACTCCATATCTTCTTGCCTTAACTCATTGATAGCCTTCTTGACTTCAAATACACGGCTGAGATTGGAGATGTTGCCGAATACTTGCTTCAGAGTCCCCCATAGCTCTTTGGCGGTTTCACAGTATGAGTAAGCCTCCAAGATTTCATTGCTAAAGGAGCTTTGTAGAAGAGCAAAGAACGGTCTGATCTTCCTTGTACCATTGGGTCTCTTCGGCTGGGACAATGACGGCTCCGGCGGCTGGTGGTGCTGCTCTAGGAGCATCGCTTGACACATGACTCCAAAGACCTCTTCCACACAAGGCGGTTCTTGTGGTTCTTGACCACAGCAAGTAGTTCACCCCTTTGAGGGTCACTGGTAAAGCCAATGGCTTGTTGTTCTCCAAGGCCATGTTTAAGATACTATGGACCGTTGGGCAAAGCAAGGAACCGTTGGGTAAACGGTTTTGAATGGTAAATTAGAGGTGATTAGAAGGTGAGCGAATGAGAGTATGGTGGAATGAGAGTGGTTGGGGCGGTTTAGAGAGTGTTTAGGGGTGATTTAAAGCAAAGAAGAGTGATTGAGAGCTATGGACCGTTGGGTAAAGATTAAGGATTTTCTGGAGTTTTGAAGGAGTGAAAAACCGAGAGATGAAATCAAGAGGAGAGTAATGAGAATCAAAAGGTTGTAGTCCAAAGATCTACAAACCGCTCTGATACCATGTTGGAATTGTTTGCGGAAGTTTAGAGTAAAGAAGAGAAATGAGTGAAAACATGAAGAACAAGAGAAAGAGTTAAGGATGATTATTATTCCTTAAGTTAACCATTACAAACAACATCAAATGTGTATTTATAGACCATACAAATCATTCCTAACGGCTAAGGGTGATAACGACACAAACAATAAACAAAGAGGATGTGGTCCTCATAGTGAAAGCGACCCTTCATAACGCTCACAAGCTTAACCAAAACATGTGACCTTATCTCCTTTGATTCCTTAAGCTTGTGACCGTTGCTCCAGATGACTAAGGTCAATAATATGACCGTTGCTTCCTTCCTTGATCATCACTCTTGCTTCCTTTGTGTGATCCTCTTCCTTAAGCCTCACGGTTGTGACTTGTACGGACACTTCTCTAACTTGGTTATTTTGACACATCAGCTACAACATTCTCTTTTCCTTTCTTATATTAGATGATGTATGGAAATGTCTCCACAAATTCAAGCCATCTAGCGTGTCTTTTCTTCAGTGTGGTTTGGCCTCTCAAATATTTTAGAGTTTCATGATCTGTAAGAATAACAAACTCTTTAGTTAAAAGATAATGTTGCCAAGTTTCTAGTGACCTTACCAGGGCATACAATTCTTTGTCATAAGTGGGATAGTTAAAAGCAGCTCCTTTGAGTTTCTCACTGAAATAAGCCACTGGTTTTCCTCCTTGTGTTAGTACAG
Source organism: Thlaspi arvense (assembly GCA_911865555.2). Taxonomy (NCBI): domain Eukaryota; kingdom Viridiplantae; phylum Streptophyta; class Magnoliopsida; order Brassicales; family Brassicaceae; genus Thlaspi; species Thlaspi arvense. The sequence goes on from OU466860.2 coordinate 24,721,055, forward strand.
CGCCAATCCCTATTCCTGAAGCATCACATTCAACCTCAAAAGTTTTGTTAAAATCAGGCAAAACTAAAATAGGGGAATGTGTTAAACTGTCTTTAAGCTTCTGGAAAGCTTTCTCTTGTTATTCTCCCCATGTGAATGTTACATTCTTCTTAATCACGGATGTCATAGGGGCGGCTATGGTGCTAAAATCTTTGACAAATCCCCTATAGAAGCTGGCCAAGCCGTGGAAGCTTCGGATATGCCCAATGGTGGTGGGAGTAGGCCAATCTTGTATCGCCTTTATTTTCTCCTCATCTACTTTAAGTCCCTGTGAACTTACAACAAAGCCTAAAAACACTACTTGATCAGTGCAAAAGGTACACTTCTTTAGGTTTGCATATAATCCTTCTAGCCTTAGAGTTTCTAAGACTTTCTCAAGATGCTTATTAGAGTGAGGAGATGAGAAGGCCACATATGAAGTGAAGGCCAAGCATCTCCACATCAAATAAGAAGAAGAAGAGAAGTGTCAAAGCGTGACTTAGCCAAGAATGAAGCTCATCACATGTAAAAGACATCAAGAAGGTGATCAACCTTGTGTATATGAAGCAATGGAGGCTTAGGAGTCATGAAGTGTGTTGCAAGCCCAACTTATTGGGCTGTCCATACAATCTCTTAGTGGGCTGTCCGTACAAGCCCACATAAACTCCTCCAATCAAGCCCAAACTGTAAGGAGGAGTTTGTGCACGCCTAGAGAAGTTTTCAAGTGTTCTAGAAGCTCCTCACTTGCCTCCATAACCGTTTGAATTCAAAGAAGTGGAGGGAAGCAAGAGTCACATGTGTGACTTAAGAAAAGAGCTGTTATGTGCTGTCACTTTCAATCTTTGTCTTTGTGCACAAGTTGAATTTATGTGTAATGCCTATATAAGGGCGCCCTCTCTCATTGTAAAACATACAGACTTAATAATAAAAAAAGACAAGTTCTTGTTAAATTTGTATACATCTCTCTCCTTTACTTATGGTTAATTAAATTAAAGCAATGTAGAGAGTGAGTTATATGCAGTTTAGGTCTGCCTTAATGGCAGACCATTACTTGTCTAATTATACTTCAAACCACCTAAACTCTTTCTTTTGTTCAGTTAGACACTAAGTTAGTGAGCTTATCCTTCTTTAATGAGAACACAAACTCTAAGTGTTGTTGTTACTCAAATATGGATTCATGTCTCATGCTAGTGCAACTCTTCTTTACTTAGTTAGTCATTAGATTACTGAACCTTTTTTTGGTTATGACAACAAACTCTCTAGTTATGTTGCTTGTAATACTCAGATTGTGTATCATACTAATGCATTTTTTATTATGTTGAAGTGAGTTCATTTGGTTGGTTAATGAAGAATCAATCACAAGTTGATTGTGTTTCTTCTTATGTGAGACAAACCCTCACAAATTCCAACATAGTATCAGAGCCAGGTTATTCTCTTGGGCTGGACTCACTTCTTCTTTATTCTTTCTTCATTCCAAGGATTCCTCTCTCTCACATTCTTGTTAAGCTTTTGTGACAGACCTGTGAAGTCTCTTATCCAAAGCGTGAGGAGAGAGTGATAGGATGAAGTTTAGTTTTCAAGTGCCTTTAATGGTTTTGTTTCAATCCATAAATTCTCCTCTTTATCCCCTCTTTTCTTATTTGAAGTTTTAGATGAAAGATTGAATATGTTCATACTAACTTGAGGGAGGGAGAAAGATTGAAACTTTCACTTGAAAATGTTTTACAAAAGCTTTGCCTTTGATTTTATTTTTCAAACTCTTTCTTCCCTCTACCCATTTCTTCTCTTGATAAGCTTGGATAAAAGACTTTATGTCTGTATATGCCTATGCTTAAGGGAGGGAGAGATGATGAAAGTTGAGTTTTGAATTTGAAAACTCCTTGAAAAATTACTTTGGGAATTATTCACCCTTTGTTCAAAGGATTTGAATTTTGAAAAATGTTTTAGAACAGATTTATAATTAATCTCCCTTTGATAAATGCTTTAAAATGGTCCAAAATAATTTTAAACTGTTTTGAGAATTTTGCTTGATGGTTACAAGCTTGAAAGTTATTTTGGAAATTATTTCCTTGATAAACCCTTTGGGAAAATTTTTGGAAAATATTTTTAAAATTCCGAAAAGTATTTTTAAAAATATTTTAAAATGTTCTTGATGAACCTTGGCTTTGATAAGCTATTTTAAATGTTTTAAAATTCTTGGAAAAATTGTTTTAAAATTGTTTTGCAATTTTTCCTTGAAATGAAAAGGGTTTGAAAAAGAAAAGAAAAAGAAAAAGAAAAAAAAACAACCATTTGAAAGGTTCAAAATTCTGGAAAATATTTTTGAAAAAGTTTTGGCCTTGAATGGCTTTGTTTTGCTGATGGACAAATGGTTTTGTTCCATTAGCACAACTCTTTAACACTCAGAAATCACTTGAAACTGAATTACTCTAATGTGTTTGTTGTTGAGGTTGTAGGAAATCTCTTGAAGAGAGTTTGTCCTTGTACCCCTTTGATGAAAGACTGGTGGGAAGTTAAAAGCCTCACCAGCATTGTTGCTCAGCCATGAAGCTTGAAGGCCATGGACTGAATGTTGCTTCCGCTCATACTCATTCTCCATCATACTCATTCTCCACCATACTCTCACTACACTTCCGCTCACACTCTATCATACTCTTATATTCTCTCATACTTATGGTTACTTATACTCTTATTCTCTGGTTAATTTATACTCTTCACCTCTCACTATTGTTTCCTTTGAATCTAACTATACTCAACATGTTCTAAGTTTAATAATGGGGTTTGGTGCTTTTGGCTTGATTGTCTCATGAAGGCAAGGCAAGTGTTTTGGTGTTTGGCGCATCCTTGACTTGGGGACTTAGAACCAATGGCCACCTAGAATGTCTGCTGGACTGGTGGAAAGTGATGAATCAGCTCGCCAGCAAGAAGTTTGTCCCATGATCTCTAAGATGGAGATCAAACCAAATTTACTCAGTCCATTCAAAGGACCATTCAAAGACCACTCTTCTTCTATTAAATGGCTGTTCTTTAAACCCTATCTCCTATTTCAATTAGTGCTAATCTCATGACTTACTTCATTCATTTAGCAGTCAAATTACTCTTCATAATTCTTGGAATTGTTTGACTGAATTGCCTAAGTTAGTATGAGAATACTAATTGGATGTCTTTTATAATTGTTTGAGTTAATGCATCATTCAGATTGACATTATTTCGAACTGCTTGCTTAAAATGTTCAGTTCTCTCTATGAATTACTAATTGTGCATCTTAGTCTTTGATATACCTCTTAGGCTTTGATATTCCTCATTTGGTTATTTGATATTCCTTATGGCAATACTTAATCTCTTCTTCTTTATCTCTTGTTTAAGGGAAAAGAAGACCATAAGAGCCTCAAAGAGACTAATGAGAGCCTCAAATGCTGAAGAGTCTCAAAGGAGATGGCAAAGAAAGGAGTCAAATGAAAGAGAAGTCAAGTCATGAAGGGCTAAGAAGTGAGAAGACTTGGAAAGGAGCCAATTTATTTTCAAAATGGTTCAAACCATGGTCATAGCTATTCTAATGCACCGTGGAGGCTATACTCTTTTTGTCCTCGTCATGGTTTTATCCCAAAGAGGTTTTACATGATGAGGTTTTTAATGAGGTAGTCCTTTGCGTCGGCAAGCTTGGCCTTTGGTCCCAATGGCTCCCGACGCCCAAGCTTGAGGGAGGGTATTAGAGTGAGGAGATGAGAAAGCCACACATGGAGTGAAGGCCAAGCATCTCCACATCAAATAAGAAGAAGAAGAGAAGTGTCAAAGCGTGACTTAGCCAAGAATGAATCTCATCACATGTAAAAGACATCAAGAAGGTGATCAACCATGTGTATATGAAGCATTGGAGGCTTAGGAGTCATGAAGTGTGTTGCAAGCCCAACTTATTGGGCTGTCCATACAATCTCTTAGTGGGCTGTCCGTACAAGCCCACATAAACTCCTCCAATCAAGCCCAAACTGTAAGGAGGAGTTTGTGCACGCCTAGAGAAGTTTTCAAGTGTTCTAGAAGCTCCTCACTTGCCTCCATAACCGTTTGAATTCAAAGAAGTGGAGGGAAGCAAGAGTCACATGTGTGATTAAGAAAAGAGTTGTTATGTGCTGTCACTTTTAATCTTTGTCTTTGTGCACAAGTTGAATTTATGTGTAATGCCTATATAAGGGCACCCTCTCTCATTGTAAAATATACATAATTAATAATAAAAAAAAGACAAGTTCTTGTTAAATTTATATACATCTCTCTCCTTTACTTATGCTTAATTAAATTAAAGCAATATAGAGAGTGAGTTATATGCAGTTTAGGTCTGCCTTAATGGCAGACCATTACTTGTCTAATTATACTTCAAACCACCTAAAGTCTTTCTTTTGTTCAGTTAGACACTAAGTTAGTGAGCTAATCCTTCTTTAATGAGAACACAAACTCTAAGTGTTGTTGTTACTCAAATATGGATTCATGTCTCATGCTAGTGCAACTCTTCTTTACTTAGTTAGTCACTAGATTACTGAACCTTTCTTTGGTTATGACAACAAACTCTCTAGTTATGTTGCTTGTAATACTCAGATTGTGTATCATACTAATACATTTTTTATCGTGTTGAAGTGAGTTCATTTGGTTGGTTAATGAAGAACCAATCACAAGTTGATTGTGTTTCTTCTTATGTGAGACACACCCTCACAAATTCCAACAATGCTCAATATGATCAGTTAAGTTGGAGCTATATATCAAAATATCATCAAAATATACCACTACAAACTTACAGATATACTCTCGTAGCACATGATTCATGAGGCACATGAAGGTACTAGGGGCGTTGGTGAGTCCAAATGGCATGACTAGCCATTCATATAGACCCCTCTTAGTCTTGAAAGCGGTTTTCCACTCATCGCCCTCCTTCATTCTAACTTGATGGTACCCACTCTTCAAATCAATCTTGGAAAATATGATGGCACCACTTACCTCGTCGAGCATGTCATCTAGCCGTGGGATAAGGTGGCGGTATTTGACCGTCATGTTGTTTATCGCCTTACAATCCACGCACATCCTCCATGTACCGTCTTTCTTAGGCACTAGTAGAACTGGTACAGCGCAAGGACTTAAACTTTCTCGGATATAGCCTTTTGACATGAGCTCTTGGACTTGTTTTTCCAACTCCTTTGCTTCCTCAGGGTTAACTCGGTAAGTTGGCCTGTTGGGTAGTGGCGCTCCAGGAATGAGGTCTATTTGGTGCTCTATCCCTCGGATGGGAGGTAAACCAGCTGGTATATCGTCGGGAAAAACGTCTTTGAAACCTTCAATTAGCTTAGATATCTCCACAGGTAGCTCTTTCTCCTCTTGTCCTGAAAATAAACTTTCTCTAAAGATCATTAGTAGCACCTGTGTTTTATTATCTAAAACCTTAAAAACATCTCTAGAAGATATATAGAGATTGGTTTTACCTAGTTTATCTCCTTTGTCCATGGCCTTTTGTATGTTAAAGACTTCTTGTGGGGTAAGAGGAGCAAGGTTGTGCTTGCGTTTGTTGTGAACAAAGCTGTAAATGTTGGTACGCCCGTTGTGGACTGCTTCTTTGTTAAACTGCCATGGCCTTCCGAGCAATAGATGGCCTGCTTGCATAGGTACTACATCGCACAATACTTGATCGGAGTATCTCCCAATACTGAATGGAACGATGACTTGCTCTCCAATCTTTAGCTCCGTCTCATCATTGAGCCATTTGAGTTTATATGGCCTCGGGTGCTTTGTTTTCTTGAGACCTAGCTTATTCACCAAGTATGTACTAGCAACATTAGTACAAGACCCTCCATCTATAATTAGACTACATACCTTAGAGTCTATGGTGCAGCGTGAATGGAAAATGTTCTCCCTTTGCATCATTTCGGGGCAACGAAAGTACTAAGGACTCTTCTGGTGACAAGTACCTCCCCCTCGTCAGGATAATCAGTGATTTCTTCCTCAGATTCTAAAAGACTAGCTTCTGCTTCGTCTTGAGATTCATATTCACCATCCTCCTTTAGTAGCATAACCCATTGATTAGGGCAGTCACGAGCATAATGTCCTCTCCCTTGATATTTGAAGCAAGTAACATCTCTGGCACGTTGGTTTTGAGGCTTGCTTGTCTCGGCTGTAGCTCCTTTAGATGTTTCCACCAATGGTTTCTTGAATCTAGACGTTGACTCCGGTGCTTTGCCTTTGTCTACTCCTCTCGGCTGAGAGCTCCAAGCTGGTTTGGTGCGAGTAGTAGAGGCTGACTTTCTCTTGACATGTTGCTCTGCTTGCACGGCTAAGTTTAGCAACTCGTCGAGATCCCTATAGTTCGTCCTCTCCACCTTTCTTATTATATGGTCATGAAGACCATCAATGAATTGAGCCATCAATGTCTCCTCGGTCTCATTAGTCTCCAAGCGGTTCTTAAGTAGCTCGAACTCTTCAAAGTACTCCTCTACAGATTTGGTTCCTTGAGTGAGTGATACAAGCTCGAGTAGGGGAGCGAACTAGTAGAACTTCGGTACGAGTGTGGGATGGACGGGGTTGTCACTAGCCCAGATACTTAGGCCTATGATCCGTGGAATGTAGTAAAGGAGTGATGGTCACGCGGTACGAGTGGGTCGGATGACTTTTGGCCGGATGGTCGAGATACTCAGACCGTAGGACCGAGGGAACGAAAGGAACGAATAAACTAGAACCGGGGGAAACGAAGTGTACCACAAGGGCTATGACAACTCCCTTGATACAACACGAGAACTCTTAATACTTTGGAGGTACTGGTCTCACAAAATAAAGAGCAAAGTCAAGAAATGTTCTTGAAGAAATTCGGTATTTTATTGATCAAAAGTTAAAGATACACTGCTGTGAGAGGGGACTTGATAAACTAGTCCAAACAGCTATGCCCTTCTTGGGGTCTTTGGAAACAAATTACATTGAAATAAAAGCAAGAAATCAGGCTAACATTTGCCTTACTTATTTAAACGAAAATCAACATAAATGTAATAGAAATAACAACTAAGTCTAGGCTGCAAAAGAGATTGAGAATCATTAGTCAAAATGTAATGAAAATAACCATAAACACTTACCTTGTTTGTTTGTATGGTTTAAGTTTCAATGATTCATCTCTTTAATCCCCTTTGGTCGTGGCTTTATGGGTCTTGGGCCTTGCTTGAGATGACAAGGAGATTGTAGCCGTTGTTGTGCTTAGAGAAAAGGGGCCAAGCTTCTTGGATTTCCTTAACTCCGAATGGGCCTTTGGCAGCTTGATCCATGTCATGAAGTTCTTGATCATCAGCTTGACGTGCAGCTAACATGATAGCTTGATTGTACTTGTGCTGCAAGACCCTTGCTCTTTCCCTTGTAATGGCTCCGGTGGGAACTTCAATCACTTGTGGTTCGGTCAAGTCTGGTTCTTCTTGGATGTCTTCATCATTCCCTCCCTCTTGAATAGGTTTTGGCCTCAAAACAGGTTCATCTGCAAGAAATGGAGCTAAATCAGAAACGTTAAAGGTAGAAGATACATTAAACTCACCTGGAAGTTCAAGGCGGTAGGCGTTGTCATTGATCTTCTCTAGAATCTTGAATGGGCCGTCTCCTCTTGGTTTTAGCTTTGAGCTTCGTTGATTTGGAAACCTTTCCTGCCTCATGTGAAGCCAAACCCACTCTCCTGGTGAAAATACAACTTCTTTTCGTCCCTTGTTGGCGTGCCTTGTATACTGTTCTGTCCTCTTTTCCAAGTTTTCTTTAGCCTTCTGATGCAATTTCTTGATAAACGCTGCTTTCTCCTCTCCTACTAAGCTTACTGCTTCAGCTGGTGGCAATGGTGTTAAGTCTAGAGGTGTTGTAGGGTTGAATCCGTAGACTATCTCAAAGGGGGACATCTAGGTGGCTGAATGTTGTGCTCGGTTGTAAGCGAACTCTATGAAAGGTATACACTCCAGCCAATTCTTCATGTTCTTCCCAATGGTGGCTCTTAGCAAAGCTGATAAGGTCCGGTTTACTACCTCCGTTTGCCCATCTGTTTGGGGATGACAAGTTGTAGAGAATAAGAGCTTTGTCCCTAGCTTCTTCCACAAGGTTCTCCAAAAATGGCTGAGGAACTTGCTATCTCTATCTGATACGATGGTCCTCGGTACCCCATGTAGCCTTACTATCTCCTTGAAGAACAATTCAGCGGTTTGAGAAGTGTCATTCACCTTGGCGCATGGTATGAAGTGTGCCATTTTTGAGAAGCGGTCCACTACAACGAATATGGAATCCTTGCTGCAAATCTTCGGGAGTCCAAGTACAAAATCCATGGAGATGTCTACCCAAGGTGTCGTGGGGATGGGTAAGGGTAAGTATAACCCATGAGGATGTACTTTAGACTTGGCCTTCTTGCATGTCACGCATCTAGCACAATGAGCTTCTACGGTCTTCTTGAGGTGCGGCCAGTAAAAGTGCTCTTTGACGATAGTTAGTGTTTTGTCTACTCCAAAGTGACCCATGAGTCCTCCATCGTGAGCTTCCCGTACGATCAAGTCTCTAAGAGAGCAGTGTGGGATGCAGAGCCTCTTCTCTCGAAATAGAAAGCCTTCGTAGATGTAGAACTTGCCTTGTCCTCCGTTGTTGCAACCGTTGTAGCTCTCTTTTAGATCATCATCCTCGTGATATAGCTCTTTGATGTACTCAAATCCTATTACTTTCGCCTCCATGGTTGATATTAAAACATGTCTTCTAGAAAGAGTGTCAGCTACAATGTTCTCCTTTCCCTTCTTATACTTGATAATGTAGGGAAACGTCTCTATATACTCCATCCAACGGGCGTGCCTCTTCTTTAGGTGAGTCTGTCCTCTGAGGTGTTTCAGTGTCTCGTGATCCGTATGCACTACGAACTCGCTTGACATCAAATAGTGTTGCCATGTTTCCAGCGCTCTTACTAAGGCGTATAGCTCTCGGTCATATGTAGGGTAGTTTAGCGTGGCACCTCCTAGCTTCTCGCTGAAAAAGGCTACTGGCTTGCCTCCCTGAGTTAGTACTGCTCCAATACCGACTCCTGATGCATCACATTCCACCTCAAATGTCTTCTCAAAGTCGGGTAAGGTTAAGACTGGTGCATTGGTGAGCTTCTCTTTAAGGTCTTCAAAGGCTTTTTGTTGAGCTTCTCCCCATGCAAACTCTATGTTTTTCTTGATCACAGCCGTGAGGGGAGCCGCTACACTGCTAAAATCCTTCACAAACCGGCGGTAGAAGCTAGCTAGACCATGGAAACTCCTCACTTGGCTAATACTTGTTGGCGTAGGCCACTCCTTAATGGCTTTTATCTTCTCATCATCAACCTGTAAACCCTGCGAGCTTACAACAAAACCTAGGAAAACTATCTTATTAGTACAAAATGCACACTTCTTTAAGTTTACATAAAGTCCTTCTTGGCGAAGTGTCTTTAGTACAAGCTCAAGATGTGATACATGATCATCTAAACTCTTGCTATATATCAAGATGTCATCAAAATAGACAACAACAAATTTACTTATGTAAGCTCAAAGAACCTGGTTCATTAGTCGCATGAAGGTGCTAGGAGCATTGGTTAAGCCAAAGGGCATGACCATCCATTCATACAGCCCCTGCTTAGTTTTAAAGGCTGTCTTCCATTCGTCGCCTTCTTTCATTCTTACTTGATGATATCCGCTCTTCAAATCAATCTTAGAAAACAAGTTAGCTCCACTTAATTCATCAAGCATATCATCTGACCTTGGTATGGGATGGCGGAATTTGATGGTGATATTGTTTATAGCTCGACAATCTACACACATACACCAAGAGCCATCCTTCTTGGGTACCAATAAGACTGGTACAGCACACGGGCTAAGGCTCTCCCTTACATAGCCTTTGTCTAGTAACTCCTTGACTTGTTTCTCCAACTCCTTTGATTCTTCAGGACTCATCCTATAAGCGGGTTTGTTGGGTAACGCTGCTCCTGGAATGAAGTCTATTTGGTGCTCAATGCCTCTCAAAGGGGGTAATCTTTCTGGCATATCCTCGGGAAAGACGTCTTTAAACTTGTCTAACACGCTAGTGACTTCCATTGGTAGCTCTTCTAAGCTGTATCCTGCGCTCAAAACTTCCTTAAAGATCATAAGTAGCAAAGTGTGTTTTGATGCATAAGCCTTTCTAACGTGACTAGATTGAACAAGAAAGTTTGGTTTAGCAACAATATCTTTCTCCTTAGTCATTTTCATTTGCAAATCATGAACTTGAGAGGGCGTGAGAGGTGGTAAACTGACTTTTCTTTTATCATGCATGAAAGTATACATATTAGTCCTACCATCATGCTTAGTTTCTTTATCAAACTGCCAAGGTCTACCTAGCAACAAATGACCAGCTTGCATAGGAACCACATCACAAGTTACTTGATCATTATATTTACCAACACTGAATGGTATAACGACTTGATCACTAACTTTAAGCTCTACCTTATCATCGAGCCACCTTAGCCTATAGGGCCGTGGGTGTTTAGTTCTCTCAAGGCCAAGCTTTTCAACCATGTGAGCACTTGCTACATTGGTGCAAGACCCACCATCAATAATAAGATTACATACCTTGCCTTTAATGGTGCAACGGGTATGGAATATGTTTTCTCTTTGTATGATCTCGGTTGGCTCTACCATGGTGCTCAATACTCGCCTCATCACTAGTAGTTCTCCAGAGTCAGGGTACTCAATGTCACCAAACTCGTCATTCTGTTCCATATCAGCCTCATCATGGGATTCATAGTCGCCGTTTTCGGTTAGGAGCATGACTCTTTGGTTGGGACATTCTCTCGCCATATGTCCTCTACCTCTGCACTTAAAACACGTTATGTCTCTAGAACGTTGAGGGTTTAAAGACTTACTTGGCTCTGTTCGGTTATCTTTGACATTGTCTAGAGCTTTCCCTTTGTACCGCGAATCTATCTCGATGCCTTTGCCCTTATCCATCGGTTTGTTGATATTTGGGTTCCAAGAGCTTTGAGGTTTGATTCTGGCACTGCTCGTCTTACGTTTGATATGTTGCTCAGCCTGAATGGATAGATGAAAGAGGTCTTTGATGTCACGGTATACTTGTCTCTCCACTTTGCGGCTGATCCTCTCTTGTAAACAGTCTAGAAACTGAGCCATCAATGCTTCCTCATCGTCATGCAGCTCCAAGCGGTTCCTCAAGCGTTCAAATTCCTCATAATATTCTTCCACTAACCTAGTTCCTTGTTTAAGAGAACGAAACTTGCGTTGTAAGTCTCTATGGAAATGAGGAGGGATATACCTTTGACGCATAAGGTCTTTCATGTCCACCCATGAATCAATGGACCGTTGGCGGTTTCTCCTTCTGTCGGCTACTATTCTGTCCCACCAAATGAGGGTGTTGTCCGTGAGCTGAGCTACGGCTAGTGCTATCCTCTTAGGGCCGGGATGATTGTAGTAGTCAAATATATGGTCCATTCTCTTCTCCCATTCGAGATAAGCCTCGGGATCAACTTTACCGGCAAAGTTAGGCGTGGTTAGTTTGATATTCCCTTGGTTTTGTCTCGGGTGAGGGTCGTATGGCTCGTCTTCTTCATACTCCTCCCTTTGTACTCGTCTCCTCCATACACGGTTTGTTCTTGGGGGTGGATCCTCGTCATCCTCTTGAGAGTCATCGTCACGTAGCTGTTCTCCATTCGTAGGCTCATTGATGTGAATGCCGTTGTGTCGTTGAGGATTGCCATGGGGGTTGGTAGTGCCAAATCCTCCAACGTTTCTCACAGGCCGTAAGGGAGCGCGAGGGGTCTGTTCTACACGAGTGAGACGTTCTCCCACTTCTTGCCTAAAGGCTTGAAACTCTTCCCTCATCATGGCCATCATTTGACTGACCGGATCATTTGCATTGCTAGCTTCTTCTCCCATGTCGTTTTGATTTCAAGTCCCTTAAACCAAAGAATAAATGTGATTAAGACCTTTAAATGAATACAATACGGTCCAAGATGATATTATGGTAAGGCAGTACCCGAATCAATTAGGCAAATGGTGATTGTTGACAAGGTTCTAAAAATGGAAACCGTGATGAATGCAAATGAATGACTTAAACCAATAATTTTTTTTTGACTTTTTGATTGAAACTTGATAGAATTCGATTTAAATGATGAATGATAATTAGCTAGCAATAATAAACAAGGAATGAGGAATATTTTTTTTTTTTTTTTTTTGTAACGAAATGAAATGAAAACACTACTATGAAATGTAATGAAAGATGTGAAAAGGATAGATGCAACCTGGGGCTGAAGGAACTTCAGCTCTGATACCAAAAATTGATACAAGCTCGAGTACGGGAGCGAACTAGTAGAACTTCGGTACGAGTGTGGGATGGACGGGGTTGTCACTAGCCCAGATACTCAGGCCTATGATCCGTGGAATGTAGTAAAGGAGTGATGGTCACGCGGTACGAGTGGGTCGGATGACTTTTGGCCGGATGGTCGAGATACTCAGACCGTAGGACCGAGGGAACGAAAGGAACGAATAAACTAGAACCGGGGGAAACGAAGTGTACCACAAGGGCTATGACAACTCCCTTGATACAACACGAGAACTCTTAATACTTTGGAGGTACTGGTCTCACAAAATAAAGAGCAAAGTCAAGAAATGTTCTTGAAGAAATTCGGTATTTTATTGATCAAAAGTTAAAGATACACTGCTGTGAGAGGGGACTTGATAAACTAGTCCAAACAGCTATGCCCTTCTTGTAAATTATAGAGGATTATAAGATAAAGACTCGACTCTCATGTTTAGGAATAAAGGGAAAAATGTATTAGATGATAAAAATTGATTACATAAGAAGAGAAACACTTGGTATATATAGGACAATCCCTAGGTTAGAAAGGGTTACGCACATAGCCTGAATTGCGTCCTCATTCTACCTCTTAAAACCATGTGTGACTCACTCTCCTTTACAGCTCATAACGGTAACAAAGAGATAAGATAAGGAGGTACAGCCGCTATAGGACAAGTGACTCATCACCGTACGGTCACCTTATCCTTTAGCTTTTCTTATCCTCCTTTCTCTCTTCTTTCTAATACAAACTTCCTTATTACTCAAGTAACTATATTTACTATGTAACTATTAATTAGTTAATAGTAAACACCTTCTTGATTAACACTCCCCCTCAAGTTTATACTACAATACTGATTGTGTATAAACTTGGCACTTGCAAGAATAACCTCATTAAAAACCTAAGCTTGGAAAACCACGTGGGACAAAACCAAGCTTAGGGAAAAAGAGTATTATCCCTACAAGTTGGAGAGTCTCTCTCAAGGATGTGTTAGGTCTACAAGACCAAGCTTACCATGGATAAATTGGCAAACTTGGTTACTTGCTGCCTTGGTAAAGATGTCGGCCAATTGGTCCGAACTCTTAGTAAAACAAGGAAGAATTGTACCGTCTTCGATCTTCTCTCTTGTCTTGTGGCAATCAGTCTCTATGTGCTTGGTCCTCTCGTGGAATACTGGATTAGTGGCTATATGGATGGCAGCTTGCTTGTCGCAATGGAAGGTGATTGGCGTCTTCTGCTCTATCCCAAAGTCCTTAAGTAGAGCCTTCAGCCATGTTAGCTCATTTGTGAGCTTCTTCATCGCCCTATACTCTGCTTCAGCACTGGAACAAGACACCACCTTCTGCTTCTTTGTCTTCCAAGTCACAAGATTTCCACCAATGAAGGTGCAAAAGCCGGTTGTAGACTGCCTTGTGTTGCGATCTCCATTGTAATCTGCATCACAGTATCCCACTATTTCCGTGCTTGAATTTCTTCCCATCCAAATGCCTTTGCCAGGACTCCCTTTGATATATCTCAGAATCCTTTCCACCAGGCTCCAATGGTATACCGTAGGTACTTGCATGTGTTGAGCCACCTGATTCACAGCAAAAGAAAGATCAGGCCGAGTATATGTTAAGTATATGAGCTTACCAACGAGTCTTCGGTACTGTTCCGGGCAATGATATGGAGTATCATCCTTCTCCCCCTTTCGATTGACCTTGTATCCTTGCTCTAGTGGTGTGTCCACCGGTTTAGCTCCAAGTTTTCCTGTAAGCTTTAGAAGATCAAGTGCATATTTCCTTTGTGAGAGAAATAGTCCCTCCTTGGATCTACGCACTTCAATCCCTAAGAAATACTTCAAAACACCCAAATCTTTAATATCAAAGGCTGAGTGTAAAGAGGACTTAATGGCTTGAATACCCTCTTTGTTACTCCCTGAAATAATCAAATCATCCACATAGACCAACACTACTACTATGCCATGAATATCTTGCTTAGTAAATAGAGTGTGATCAGAATGTGACCTCTTGAAGCCATTAGCCAGTAGTGTAGAGCTTAACTTGTGATACCAAGCTCTTGGAGATTGTTTAAGCCCATAGATTGCTTTCCGAAGCCTTAAGACCTTTCCCAGAGCCACTATGTCTTCTAAACCCGGAGGAGGTGACATGTAGACTTCTTCTTCTAACTCCCCCTGAAGGAAAGCATTCTTGACATCCATTTGCCACAACTCCCAATCCAAATTAACTGCTAAAGAGAGAACCACTTTCACTGTGTGTTGCTTAGCTACTGGAGCAAATGTTTCCCTATAGTCATCCCCATAAGTTTGTGTAAACCCTCTTGCAACCAGCCTTGCCTTATATCTCTCGATTTCACCATCACTCTTGTACTTAATGGTGAATACCCACTTTGAGCTAACACACTTCTTTCCTTTTGGTAGTTCTTCTTCAACCCACGTTTGATTCCTGACCATAGCTTGAACCTCATCATCAACAGCATTAGTCCATTCCTTTCTTTCCTTGGCTTCCTCATAGCTTTGTGGAATAAGTTCTACATCCAGCTTGCTGATAAAGGCTTGATGTTCTTCCGGAAGAAGGTCAATCGAACAGGTAGCTTGAATTGGATGAGCGACAGCTTGGCAGTTGTAGTAAACTCTCGTATTCTTCCAGTTTGAAGGTGATTTCTTCTCTCTTGTACTCTTCCTTGGATTCTCCCGAGTGTAGACTGGATCTGATGTAGCTTGTGGAGCTTCATAGGCATTGTCATCGCTTGAAGATTCAATAATCTCTCCTTCACTAGACTGTCCCGCCTCTGCCACTTCTTCACTAGACTTCTCTCCTCTATCACTTTCTTGTTGATCATCTAAAGGATCCTGAAATGCATCGTTCTCATCCTCTCTAACTTCATTCACATCCTCATTTGGAGATGGTGGAGCTTCCTTCTCTGCCTGAGGAGAGCTTGCATTCCCTAAGTGTTCAAGAATTTGTCGGAGGCTTGAAGCTCTATCAGCGGTTGAGTTAGGTAGGTCTTTCACACTCTCCCAACTCTTTTCCCCAAAGTAGGCCTTGTCTTCCATAAACTTGACATCCCTTGACACATAATACTGGTTGGTGACTGGATCAAAGCACTTGTAACCTCTCTGAGTTGTTGAGTATCCAATGAATACGCACTTGTTACTCTTAGGCTCCAGCTTGTTCCTTAAGTCACCTGGAACAAACACAAAACACAGACTACCAAACACCCTTAAATGATCAATACTAGGATTTGAGTTATTTAGGATTTGGAAAGGCGATTTATCATCAAGGATACGAGTTGGTGTTCGGTTGATGAGATAGCAAGCTGTCATTACTGCATCGCCCCAAAACCGCTTAGGCATGTGTTTTTGAAATAGCATAGCTCTTGCCACCTCCATTAGATGCCTATTCTTTCTCTCAGCAACACCATTTTGTTGGGGGTTATATGGGCAGCTGGTTTGATGAAGAATTCCACATTTCTCTAAGTGTTCTTTGAGCTTGTTGCTTGTATATTCACCTCCATTATCTGTTCTTAGAATCTTAATCTTTGCATCAAAGTAGTTAGTCACATAGTTTTGAAAGTTTATAAATGCATCATAAACTCTATCCTTAGATGGCATCAAGGTTACCCAAGTATACTTAGATTTCTCATCTATAAATGTGACAAAATACTTATGGTTATCTCTAGATGCACAAGGTGAAGACCAAACATCAGAATGCACAAGATCAAAACATTTTTCATAAATCGCACTAGACTTAGGAAAAACAGCTTTGCAATGTTTGCCTAATATGCATGCTTCACAATTTGCACAATCATAAGAAAAACCAGGCATTAATAAACTTAAAGCTCTAGAATGAGGGTGACCAAGTCTTTCATGCCACAATACAACAGATGTCTTAACAGAGTTTGCAAAGATAGAAGAAACTTTATTCTTAGAAACAGAATTTAAAGAGATGTCTTGGAACACATATAAGTCATCCTTGGTGCTTCCTTGCCCAAACACTTTTCCACTCTCAATATCCTGCAACTTAACATCATTAGGACTGAAAATAGCTAAACAGTTTAAGTCCTTAGTAGTTTTTTCTTTACAGAAAGGAGATTAGAGGTGAACTTAGGCATATAAAAGGCACTTAGCTTCTTGTTGAACACATTAATATAACCTAACCTTCTATTGGCACATTATGGCCATTTGCAACCTTAACATTCCCTAAAGCCGGTTTAATGTTCTCTAACAATTTAGGATTACTAATCATATGGTGAGAAGCTCCTGAGTCTAATACTAATGAGTTTAAATCACTAGAATTAGAAGATAAGAGAGATATACCGCCTGGATGTAACTTAGATGCAATGGATTGAAGGAGGCTCTCTAGATCAGCTTTGTTCATCACAATGGTCTCCTGAGAGGTAGAAGCTGAGCTCTTGTCTTGTATAGCTTGTAACGCCTTCTCATGATGACCGAACTGTACTATAGCTCTTTCAGCATTCTCGGAGCCTTCACTTGCTTCTGCCACATTCGCCTTCATCTTGTCCTTCTTGAACTTGTCTGGCTTCAAATGAGAGTGTAAGATCCAGCATTTGTCTTTGAGATGACCCTTTTTCTCACAATGCTCACAAACCCATGTCTTCTTGTCTCCATGTTTCGCCACTCCCACCTTGTTAGCCGTAGGTAGACTTGCATTCTTGTTGCCAAACAGCTCCTGATTGCCATACTCCTTTTGTATCTTAGCACAAACTTGCTCTAGGGTAGGTATCTTGTCTTCTCTCAAGATGTGTTGGATTACATCAGTATAGCCTTGATTCAGAGACAGTAGCAACCCAAACACACGATCTTGCTCTCTTCTTTCCTTGAGTGTCTTAGCATCGGTGGTAAAGGGTCTCAACATATCTAACTCAGCAACCAACGATCTATACCTTCCGAAATGGGTGTTGAAGTCACTCTCTTCTTGGCTCAGATTACCGAGAGCTTTCTTGATACCATAGACCCGAGTCAAGTTAGACTCATTGCCGAAGACACTTGTAAGAGTATCCCATAGCTCCTTAGCAGTCTCACAGTACGAATAGCCCTCTAGGATTGACGCCTCTAGTGAGCAGTGTAGAGCAGTCAGCACATTCAGATCATATTGCTTCCAAGTATCCTCATCCAGACCTCTATCAGTTGCCTTTAGCTCTTCATAGGTGAACTCAATGTGTTTTGTGAGCTTCCTTCCTCCCAACACATTCAGAGTTGTTCGCTTCCACAACAGAAAGTTGTTCCCATTCAGAGTTACCGCAAATCTCAAGTCTTTGAAGGTGTCATTCATCTTGCCATCATACACCGTAACAGGCATAGGAGCTTGTTGAAGAGCAGCCATCACTTTCCAAGACCAAAGTTTCAACTTTTGAACCTTCCTCACTCAAACCACAAGCCAAACCGCAACACTAATCTATCCACAACCTTTGCCTTAAACTGATTCCTCTAGACTAAACCTTTCAACCAGAGAGAGATAAAGCTCAAACCTTTACTTTTTCAGATCTGACTTGCTTCACCTTCTTAGCTCGGTTTGATGCTTCAGCTTAACCCACAAGAACCAGCTTCAACCCAGAATAGCTTTTGCCACGGATTAACTCACAAGAACTTCTCTCAAACAAAAGAATCGAACAAGAAAACCAAGATTTAAGACTCAAGAATCACAAAACCGCTCTGATACCATGTAAATTATAGAGGATTATAAGATAAAGACTCGACTCTCATGTTTAGGAATAAAGGGAAAAATGTATTAGATGATAAAAATTGATTACATAAGAAGAGAAACACTTGGTATATATAGGACAATCCCTAGGTTAGAAAGGGTTACGCACATAGCCTGAATTGCGTCCTCATTCTACCTCTTAAAACCATGTGTGACTCACTCTCCTTTACAGCTCATAACGGTAACAAAGAGATAAGATAAGGAGGTACAGCCGCTATAGGACAAGTGACTCATCACCGTACGGTCACCTTATCCTTTAGCTTTTCTTATCCTCCTTTCCCTCTTCTTTCTAATACAAACTTCCTTATTACTCAAGTAACTATATTTACTATGTAACTATTAATTAGTTAATAGTAAACACCTTCTTGATTAACACTTCTTGGGGTCTTTGGAAACAAATTACATTGAAATAAAAGCAAGAAATCAGGCTAACATTTGCCTTACTTATTTAAACGAAAATCAACATAAATGTAATAGAAATAACAACTAAGTCTAGGCTGCAAAAGAGATTGAGAATCATTAGTCAAAATGTAATGAAAATAATCATAAACACTTACCTTGTTTGTTTGTATGGTTTAAGTTTCAATGATTCATCTCTTTAATCCCCTTTGGTCGTGGCTTTATGGGTCTTGGGCCTTGCTTGAGATGACAAGGAGATTGTAGCCGTTGTTGTGCTTAGAGAAAAGGGGCCAAGCTTCTTGGATTTCCTTAACTCCGAATGGGCCTTTGGCAGCTTGATCCATGTCATGAAGTTCTTGATCATCAGCTTGACGTGCAGCTAACATGATAGCTTGATTGTACTTGTGCTGCAAGACCCTTGCTCTTTCCCTTGTAATGGCTCCGGTGGGAACTTCAATCACTTGTGGTTCGGTCAAGTCTGGTTCTTCTTGGATGTCTTCATCAGTGAGCTTCCTGAATTTCTTCTGGAGATCGTGGTGATAATAAGAGGGAATGTATCTTTTCTCATTTGATAACGCATATCAGCCCATATGTTGATTTGAGCATGTCTATGCCTTCTTCTCTCGGACACTTCTCTATCCCACCATGAAAGGGCAATCTCCGTGAGTTGAGCAGCTGCTAAGGAGACCTTCTTGGCGTCATTGTAATGGGAATACTCGAATATGTATTCCATTCTTCTCTCCCAATCGATATAAGCTTCTGGATTGACTCTACCAGCAACCGTGGGGGCATTGAGCTTGAGGTCGTTGCTTCCTAGCCAAGGTTGCTCTTCTGCTCGCTCTCTTCCTCCTCCATTTCTGTATTGATCTCTCTGAGGTCTAGGTTCTTGGTTATCCTCTTCAAGGCTTGGCATTTCACTATCGCTCTCGCTCTCTTCTTGAGATTGAGGTGTTAATTCTCCCTCCATCTCCACGACCATTTGGTGCTGCGGGGGCTGGCGGTGGTACTCGTTGCTCTAGCCGGTTCATGCGTTCACTAATGCTTTGTAGGGAAGCCAACATTTGGCGCATCATGGCTCCTTGATCCACTTCTTCTCCCATGTTGTTAGTACATGTATATCAAAATCAACAATGGTTTGAATATGTTTGATAGAATATACAAATTAACCACAAATGGATTAACGAGTATGGCAACCAAACAATAATGCAAATAATGATATGATTGCATGCTAATGAAGGTAACACAGGATTATGTGATCTAAATGGGGAAAGTTTGACTTAAAAATTTATGCAAGGATGATAATGAGGAATGAAGCAATATGGTAATTCCTTTAGTTCTTCATATACACTTAGGACTAAACCATTGATTGTAGAATCAGGAGCCTCACATCACATGATTAGTGACTTAAACCTGATTAGTAATGTAAAACCAACAGTAGGAAATGTTGAAATTGCTAATGGGGAAAAGGTGCCTATTAAAGGCATAGGAGATTTGAAACTCTTTGATAGATCATCTAAAGCGTTTTATATGCCTACCTTTACATCTAATCTATTATCTGTAAAGAAAGCTATGACTGTGAGGCTTGTATCTTAGGAAAACATTGTAGAACTGTTTTTCCCAAATCATCTACTATTTATGAAAAATGTTTTGATTTAGTGCATTCAGATGTATGGACATCACCATGTGAATCTAGAGATCAAAACAAATATTTTGTCACTTTTATAGATGAAAAATATAAGTATACTTGGGTAACTCTTCTTCCATCAAAGGATAGAGTCTTTGAGGCATTTAAATTTTTTCAAAACCATATAACTAATCATTTTAATGCCAAGATTAAGATTTTTAGATCAGATAATGGGGGCGAGTACACCAGCAATGTTTTCAGAGAACATCTTACCTCACACGGCATCATCCATCAAACTAGCTGTCCTTACACACCTCAACAGAATGGTGTAGCTGAGAGGAAGAACAGACACTTAATGGAGGTGGCAAGATCCATGATGTTTCAGCATAATGTACCAAAACGGTTTTGGGGAGATGCTGTTCTTACAGCTTGTTATCTAATCAATCGGATCCTCACTAAAGTTCTCAATGATTCATCACCTTATGAGGTACTCAACTCAACTAAACCCTCTCTTGATCACTTACGGGTATTTGGTTGTGTCTGTTTTGCCTTTATTCCAGGGGATCATAGAACAAAGCTGGAAGCTAAGAGCATGAGATGTGATATGATAGGGGATAGCACGGTAGTTGCAGAACCAAAGGAGGAACCGGAGATAGTAGGGAGAATCACTCGTTCCAGAGCTAAGGAGCTGGCTAAGGAAGTTCATGCACTTATGGCAGAAGGATTATGTACCCTACTAGCTATTCAAGTTTTCAACATCTTCAACCAGAAGACTCCACCCGGTAATGATAACTAAGTAACTTAGGTGAGGAGTCTGTACTCTTTTTCCCATGATGAGTTTTGTCCCATTGGGTTTTCTCAACATGGTTTTTAATGAGGCAGATGAATCACTACGTCAAGTTACTTAGGAGTCATTGCCAATGGGTAATAAATGTATGAGCTACTTTGGTCTTATACTTAGTATTTTCAGGCGCACCAATTAGGATTCTAAGGAATGGGACGCCTTGTTGTTTTATTCTTTACTTTGGACGTTTTGTTGTTTTCTTTCTTAGACGCCATGCTGTTTGGTTTTTAGGGTAGTATAAGACTTGTATTACGCCCCCATTTGTAAATCAGCGAAGAACTAAGTGTTAAACAAACAGCCATTGCTGCATTTCTTCTCTCACCCTTTGATCTCTTGAATGTGTTCTTGTTGATCCGAGTTTCTATTCACCAAGTGTCCTTGAAACTCTACTATCTTTTACTCCCATCTTATCACTTAAATCGTTCCATTAAACCCCTAATACCATTCCAATCTCACTCTACACTATCACTTCCCCTTTCACACGATCAGCATCACCATTTCGCAATCATCATTTAATCTTCATCAGCCTATCTTCAGAGTAGTTCCAAGGGAGATCGTGTCATGTGGTATCAGAGCCAACTCTGAACCAAAGGATGAGAAACCCTAAACCCCTCTTTTTCCTTTTCTTTGTTAAATCGATTGTCCTAAGAGTCTTAGGTTTGCCTTTTTGTTGTTTCATAAAAGTTAGTGTTTAGTTTCGATTTCCTAATAGTAATAGGTTGTGTGTTCGTTTCCCTAATAGTTTTAGGAGTTGTATCTCTTTCTTTAATCAATC
This sequence comes from Thlaspi arvense, assembly GCA_911865555.2. Taxonomy (NCBI): domain Eukaryota; kingdom Viridiplantae; phylum Streptophyta; class Magnoliopsida; order Brassicales; family Brassicaceae; genus Thlaspi; species Thlaspi arvense. Next base: position 24,742,766 of record OU466860.2, read on the forward strand.
TTAAAAACTTGTTATCTTGAGAACTTTTTACTTTGATTGTTGTTTTGATTGTCTCAGGTACCATGGAGCTTTCAGCAGAAGCCATGGAAGCTCTGAATCAAGCCATGGCGCAACAAATCAAAGAAGCTAATCAGTCAGTTGCTACTCAGCTGATGCAACAGATAGAGCAGCTCAACGACAAGTTTGAGACTCGGTTCAAGGATTTTCTGAAAGAGAACAGTGCTGCAGAAAGTGACTCATTAGAACCGCCCAGCCCTAGTGAAGCAATCCGCCTTGCCAAAGGAAAAGCACACATGGGAGCTTCTTCTAAACAACCCAAAGCTAACACTACAAGAACACCGGTTGGAAGGAGAGACTCCAGTGTAAACCGGCGAAGGAATGCTGAGGGAACAGAGAGAGAGAGACACAGAGCTGCTAGAACATCTGCACACCTCCGAGCTGAGAACGTTGGTGGGCGTAGAGTTTATGTGGAGACAGAACCTGGATCTTCTGAAGGAGAAGAGAGATCAGACAATAGCTTTAATACTGTGAGGAGAGGCAGGAACAGAGGCAACAACCGAGATTATGACCCATTGAAACAACAGCTGAATCACCTTAAGCTTCAGTTTCCTTCTTTCCACGGTAATAATGATCCAGAAGTCTACTTAGATTGGGAAAGAAAGATGGAATCAAACTTCTTGGTTCAAGGTACCTATGAGCTCAACAAGGTGAAGATAGCTGTTTCAGAGTTTAATGGCTATGCACTCTTGTGGTGGGAGCAGTTGGGAGTCACTAGAGAGAGGCATCACGAACTTCCTATTACCACCTGGGGTCAACTAACCACGCAGATGAGGAGGAAGTTTGTTCCTGCACACTATCAGAGAGAGATTCTCAACAAGCTTAGGCGCCTCATACAAGGAACAAAGTCTGTTCGAGATTACTACCAAGAGCTGGAAACCTTGATGATTAGAGCCGATTTGAGAGAAGGAGAAGACATGGTGATGTCTAGGTTCTTGGGAGGACTTAACAGAGAGATTCAAGACAAGGTTGAGCTACAGAACTATGAGGATGTGCAAGAAATGGTGCATAAGGCAGAACTGATTGAAGCACAGATCAAGAGGAGAATTAGCAGACCAACCTTCACCTCTAACATACCAAAACCGAAAGAGTTCAACAAGTCAATCTCTACCCAGAACACAAAACCGGCTACAACAACAATCAAGGAGGAGATTAAAACCGAGTTTAAACCAAGAGGAACTTCTACTAGCAATGTCAGATGCTTCAAGTGTCAAGGTATGGGACATTACTCCAGAGATTGTCCTAATAAGAAGATGTTTTTGCTGCAAGAGGGAGGAGACATCGTACCTCAATACAGTTCAGAGAGTGAATCAGATGCTAGTACAGAAGGAGAAGAAGAAGCAGCAGCAGTTGGAGAGATGCTAGTAGCATGCAGGGCTTTGAGTGTTCAGGTGCATCCAGATGATAGAGGTCAGAGAGAGAATCTCTTTCACACCAGATGTGTAGTTCAGGACAAGGTCTGCACCTTGATTATAGATGGGGGAAGTTGCACCAATGCCGCCAGTGAAGAGATGGTAAAGAAGCTTAATCTTAAAACCACTTCACATCCTAGACCTTACAAGCTGCAGTGGTTGGACAACAAAGGAGCTATCACCGTTTCTCAACAAGTGCTTGTCAAGCTAGCCATTGGGAAGTATGAAGATGAACTCCTTTGTGATGTGGTTCCTATGAGGTCTAGTCATATGTTATTAGGGAGGCCATGGCAGTATGATAGGAGAGTTCTTCATGATGGCTACACCAACAAGCAGACTTTTGAATTTAAGGGGCGCAAGGTCACTCTTCTACCACTTTCCCCCAGCGAAATCTACCAAGATCAACTTCACATGAACCGCAAAGACAAAGAGAAAGTCTCCAACAGTTTATACATCAACCACAGTGAGTTCAACAAGCTCTTTGATCCTGAGATGACCACCTTCATGTTTGTTTACAAAGAAACACTGGCTAGTACTAAACCGTTAGAGAAACTTCCCTATGAGGTAATAGAGATCATTGAGGAGTACAAGGATGTCTTTCCAGAAGAGATACCCCCAGGCTTACCCCCAACTCGCGGAATTGAGCATCAGATTGATCTAGTGCCAGGATCAGTGCTACCAAATAAGCCGGCTTACAGAACCAACCCTGTAGAGACTAAAGAGCTTCAGAAACAAGTAGAAGAGCTGATGAGTAAAGGATATATCAGAGAGAGCCTCAGTCCCTGTGCAGTACCAGTCCTGTTGGTTCCTAAGAAAGATGGAACATGGAGGATGTGTGTAGACTGCAGAGCAATCAACAACATCACAGTGAAGTATAGACATCCTATCCCAAGATTAGATGACATGTTAGATGAGTTATGTGGGTCAACAGTGTTCTCCAAAATCGATTTAAAGAGTGGTTATCATCAGATCAAAATGAAAGAGGGAGATGAGTGGAAGACTGCTTTCAAGACCAAGCAAGGGTTGTATGAGTGGTTAGTCATGCCGTTTGGTCTCACCAATGCTCCCAGTACCTTCATGCGTCTAATGAACCATGCCTTAAGACCATTCATTGGAGTTTTTGTTGTGGTCTACGTCGATGACATTCTCATCTACAGCAAAGGTTTGGAAGAACATCTAGGGCACATCCGCCAAGTTCTTGATGTTCTTCGTTCTCAATCCCTTTTTGCTAACTTCTCTAAGTGTTCATTCTGTACTACTGAGGTTGTCTTTCTAGGTTTTGTTGTTAGTGCAGAAGGAGTGAGGGTTGATGAAGAGAAGATCAAAGCAATCAAAGAATGGCCTACGCCTAAGAGTGTTGGGGAAGTGAGAAGCTTTCATGGATTAGCAGGATTCTACAGAAGATTTGTTCCAAGCTTTAGCACCCTTGCTGCACCATTAACTGAAGTCATCAAGAAGGAAGTTGGTTTTAGATGGGAGGAAGCACAAGAACAGGCTTTCACAGCCCTTAAAGAGAAGCTTATCAATGCCCCTCTTTTAGTTCTTCCTGATTTCCTTAAAACTTTTGAAATTGAATGTGATGCTTCAGGAGTTGGAATCGGTGCTGTATTGATGCAGGATAGGAAACTAGTGGCATACTTCAGTGAGAAGCTAGGAGGATCAACCGCCAACTATCCAACCTATGACAAGGAACTCTATGCATTAGTTCGAGCTCTTCAAACGTGGCAGCACTACTTGTGGCCCAAGGAATTCGTCATTCATACAGATCATGAGTCTCTAAAGCACCTTAAAGGACAGCAAAAGCTCAATAAAAGACACGCCAGATGGATGGAGTTCATAGAGACTTTCCCATACATCATTAAGTACAAGAAAGGTAAAGATAATGTAGTTGCAGATGCATTATCAAGGAGGTACACACTTGTCTCTACTTTAACTTCTAAGCTTAATGGATTCGAACATATAGTAGATCTTTATGAAACTGACATTGATTTTGCTGAGAGCTATAGCAAGTGCTATAAGTTTGCTTTTGAAAAATATCATAGACAGGATGGATATCTGTTTTATAACAATCGCCTGTGCATACCAAGAGGATCTGTCAGAGAGTTATTGGTCAGAGAAGCTCATGGAGGTGGATTAGCTGGACACTTTGGAGTCGCTAAGACTCTACTTGGACTGCAAGATCACTTTTATTGGCCATATATGAAGACAGACGTTGAGAGGATTTGTTCTAGGTGTGCAGTTTGTAAGATGGCAAAGAGTAAGGTGCAACCTCACGGTTTGTATACTCCTCTTCCTATACCTTCTCAACCTTGGACTCATATTTCTATGGACTTTGTGCTTGGCTTACCTCGAACCAGAAATGGTAGAGATTCGATTTTTGTAGTTGTTGACAGGTTCAGCAAGATGGCACACTTCATTGCTAGTCATAAGACAGATGATGCTGTCTGTGTAGCTAACTTGTTTTTCAGGGAAGTAGTTCGTCTACATGGCATGCCTCAAGTGATAGTTTCAGACAGGGATACCAAGTTTCTAGGGCATTTCTGGAGAACATTATTATGGGCTAAACTAGGAACCAAGCTTCAATTCTCCACTACTTGTCACCCTCAAACTGATGGACAAACCGAGGTGGTGAACAGAACATTGTCAACACTTCTTAGAACGCTGGTCAAGAGTAACATCAAGTCATGGGAGGAGTGTCTACCACACGTGGAGTTTGCTTACAATCACGCTAAGCATTCTGCAACCCTCTTTTCTCCTTTTGAAATTGTCTATGGCTTTAATCCACAATCACCTCTAGACTTGATCCCTTTGCCTCTAAGTGTGAAATGTAGTTTAGATGGAAAAGAAAAGGCAGAACAGGTGAGGAAGATACACGCCAAGGCTAAGGAGAATATAGAGAAGAAGACTAAGCAGTATGAGAAGCATGCAAACAAGGGCCGAAAGGAGTTAATCTTTGAGGAAGGAGACTTGGTGTGGATTCATTTGAGGAAAGACCGATTTCCAGAAGAGAGGAAGAGCAAGCTTATGCCAAGGATGGATGGACCATTCGAAGTCATCAAGAGGATCAACAACAATGCCTATCAGATTGATCTTCAAGGTAAGTATAATATATCTCCATCATTCAATGTCTCTAACTTGCTTCCTTATGTTGCAGATACAGATTTGAGGACAAATCCCTTTCAAGAGGGAGAGGATGATATGATAGGGGATAGCACGGTAGTTGCAGAACCAAAGGAGGAACCGGAGATAGTAGGGAGGATCACTCGTTCCAGAGCTAAGGAGCTGGCTAAGGAAGTTCATGCACTTATGGCAGAAGGATTATGCAACCTACCAGCTATTCAAGTTTTCAACATCTTCAACCAGAAGACTCCACCCGGTAATGATAACTAAGTAACTTAGGTGAGGAGTCTGTACTCTTTTTCCCATGATGAGTTTTGTCCCATTGGGTTTTCTCAACATGGTTTTTAATGAGGCAGATGAATCACTACGTCAAGTTACTTAGGAGTCATTGCCAATGGGTAATAAATGTATGAGCTACTTTGGTCTTATACTTAGTATTTTCAGGCGCACCAATTAGGATTCTAAGGAATGGGACGCCTTGTTGTTTTATTCTTTACTTTGGACGTTTTGTTGTTTTCTTTCTTAGACGCCATGCTGTTTGGTTTTTAGGGTAGTATAAGACTTGTATTACGCCCCCATTTGTAAATCAGCGAAGAACTAAGTGTTAAACAAACAGCCATTGCTGCATTTCTTCTCTCACCCTTTGATCTCTTGAATGTGTTCTTGTTGATCCGAGTGTAAAGAGGACTTAATGGCTTGAATACCCTCTTTGTTGTTAATCAAGAAGGTATTTACTAGTAACTAATTAATAGTTACATAGTAAAATACAGTTACTTGAGTAATAAGGAAGTTAGTTTGTATTAGAAAGAAGAGGGAAAAAGAGGATAAAAGACTAAAGGGATAAGGTGGCAGTACACTTTGTCTTATAGCGCTGTACCTTCACCCTTATCCTCTTGTTACCGTTATGAGCTGTAAAGGGGTGAGTCATACACGGTTTGTATAAGGCTGAATGAGGACGCAATAGTGGCTTTGTGTGTAACCCTTTCAGACCTAGAATGTGTTCTATATAAACTGTGTATCCCCCTTCATTGTAGATAACTTTTCTTCATCTAATACATTTTCACATTTTCCTATCATGAGAGTCGAATCCTTATCCTACAATCTTCTATAATTTACATGGTATCAGAGCGGTTTTGTGATTCTTGAGTCTTGAATCTTGGTTTTCTTGTTCGATTCTTGTGTTTGAGAGAAGTTCTTGTGAGTTAATCCGTGGCAAAAGCTATTCTGGGTTGAAACTGGGTCTTATGAGTTAAGCTGAAGCATCAAACCGAGCTAAGAAGGTGAAGCAAGTCAGATCTGGAAAAGTAAAGGTTTGAGCTTTATCTCTCTCTCTGGTTGAAAGGTCTAGTCTAGAGGAATCAGTTTAAGGCAAAGGTTGTGGATAGATTAGTGTTGCGGTTTGGCTTGTGGTTTGAGTAAGGAAGGTTCGAAAAGTTGGATCTTTGGTCTTGGAAAGTGTTAGTTTTGGTGTTCAATAAGCGAAATACTTAAGCTTTGGTGATGGCTGCTCTTCAACAAGCTCCTATGCCTGTTACGGTGTATGATGGCAAGATGAATGACACCTTCAAAGACTTGAGATTTGCGGTAACTCTAAATGGGAACAACTTTCTGTTGTGGAAGCGAACAACTCTGAATGTGTTAGGAGGAAGGAAGCTCACAAAACACATTGAGTTCACCTATGAAGAGCTAAAGGCAATTGATAGAGGTCTGGATGAAGATACTTGGAAGCAGTATGATCTGAATGTGCTGACTGCTCTACACTGCTCACTAGAGGCGTCAATTCTAGAAGGCTATTCGTACTGTGAGACTGCTAAGGAGCTGTGGGATACTCTTACAAGTGTCTTCGGCAATGAGTCTAACTTGACTCGGGTCTATGGTATCAAGAAAGCTCTCGGAAATCTGAGCCAAGAAGAGAGTGACTTCAACACCCATTTCGGAAGGTATAGATCGTTGGTTGCTGAGTTGGATATGTTGAGACCCTTTACCACTGATGCTAAGACACTCAAGGAGAGAAGAGAGCAAGATCGTGTGTTTGGGTTGCTTCTGTCTCTGAATCAAGGCTATACTGATGTAATCCAGCACATCTTGAGAGAAGACAAGATTCCTACCCTAGAGCAAGTTTGTGCTAAGATACAAAAGGAGTATGGCAATCAGGAGCTGTTTGGCAACAAGAATGCAAGTCTACCTACGGCTAACAAGGTGGGAGTGGCAAAACATGGAGACAAGAAGACATGGGTTTGTGAGCATTGTGAGAAAAAAGGGTCATCTCAAAGACAAATGCTGGATCCTACACCCTCATTTAAAGCCAGAAAAGTTCAAGAAGGACAAGATGAAGGCGAATGTGGCAGAAGCAAGTGAAGGCTCCGAAAATGCTGAAAGAGCTATGGTGCAGTTCGGTCATCATGAGAAGGCTTTACAAGCTATACAAGACAAGAGCTCAGCTTCCACCTCTCAGGAGACCATTGTGATGAACAAAGCTGATCTAGAGAGCCTCCTTCAATCCATTGCATCTAAGTTACATCCAGGCGGTATATCTCTCTTATCTTCTAACTCTAGTGATTTAAACTCATTAGTATTAGACTCAGGAGCTTCTCACCATATGATTAGTAATCCTAAGTTGTTAGAGAACATTAAACCGGCTTTAGGGAATGTTAAGGTTGCAAATGGTCATAATGTGCCAATAGAAGGTATAGGTTATATTAATGTGTTTAACAAGAAGCTAAGTGCCTTTTATATGCCTAAGTTCACCTCTAATCTCCTTTCTGTAAAGAAAACTACTAAGGACTTAAACTGTTTAGCTATTTTTAGTCCTAATGATGTTAAGTTGCAGGATATTGAGAGTGGAAAAGTGTTTGGGCAAGGCAGCACCAAGGATGACTTATATGTGTTCCAAGACATCTCTTTAAATTCTGTTTCTAAGAATAATGTTTCTTCTATCTTTGCAAACTCTGTTAAGACATCTGTTGTTTTATGGCATGAAAGACTTGGTCACCCTCATTCTAGAGCCTTAAGTTTACTAATGCCTGGTTTTTCTTATGATTGTGCAAATTGTGAAGCATGCATATTAGGCAAACATTGCAAAGCTGTTTTTCCTAAGTCTAGTGCGATTTATGAAAAAATGTTTTGATCTTGTGCATTCTGATGTGTGGTCTTCACCTTGTGCATCTAGAGATAACCATAAGTATTTTGTCACATTTATAGATGAGAAATCTAAGTATACTTGGGTAACCTTGATGCCTTCTAAGGATAGAGTTTATGATGCATTTATAAACTTTCAAAACTATGTGACTAACTACTTTGATGCAAAGATTAAGATTTTAAGAACAGATAATGGAGGTGAATATACAAGCAACAAGCTCAAAGAACACTTAGAGAAATGTGGAATTCTTCATCAAACCAGCTGCCCATATAACCCCCAACAAAATGGTGTTGCTGAGAGAAAGAATAGGCACCTAATGGAGGTGGCAAGGGCTATGCTATTTCAAAAACACATGCCTAAGAGGTTTTGGGGCGATGCAGTAATGACAGCTTGCTATCTCATCAACCGAACACCAACTCGTATCCTTGATGATAAATCTCCTTTCCAAATCCTAAATAACTCAAATCCTAGTATTGACCATTTGAGGGTGTTTGGTAGTCTGTGTTTTGTGTTTGTTCCAGGTGACTTAAGGAACAAGCTGGAGCCTAAGAGTAACAAGTGCGTATTCATTGGATACTCAACAACTCAGAAGGGCTACAAGTGCTTCGATCCAGTCACCAACCGGTACTATGTGTCAAGGGATGTCAAGTTTTTGGAAGACAAAGCCTACTTTGGGGAAAAGAGTTGGGAGAGTGTGAAGGACCTACCTAACTCAACCGCTGATAGAGCTTCAAGCCTCCGACGAATTCTGGAGCACTTAGGGAATGCAAGCTCCCCTCAGGCAGAAAAGGAAGCTCCATCATTTCCAAATGAGGATGTGCATGAAGTTAGAGAGGATGAGAACAATGCATCTCAGGATCTTTTGGATGATCACAAGAAAGTGATAGAGGAGAGAAGTCTAGTGAAGAAGTGGCAGAGACGGGTCAGTCTAGTAAAGAAGTGGCAGAGGAGACGGGTCAGTCTAGTGAAGGAGAGTTCATTGAATCTTCAAGCGATGACGATACCTATCAAGCTCCACAAGTTACACCAGATCCAGTCTACACTCGGGAGAATCAAAGAAAGAGTACAAGAGAGAAGAAATCCCCCTCAAAGTGGAAGAATACGAGAGTTTACTACAACTGCCAAGCTGTAGCTCATCCAATTCAAGCTACTTGTTCGATTGACCTTCTTCCGGAGGAGCATAAAGCTTTTATCAGCAAGCTGGATGTAGAACTCATCCCACAAAGCTATGAGGAAGCCAAGGAAAGTAAGGAATGGACTAATGCTGTTGATGATGAGGTTCAAGCTATGGTGAGGAATCACACTTGGGTTGAAGAAGAACTACCAAAAGGAAAGAAGTGTGTTAGCTCAAAGTGGGTATTCACCATTAAGTACAAGAGTGATGGTGAAATCGAGAGATATAAGGCAAGGCTGGTTGCAAGAGGGTTTACCCAAACTTATGGGGATGACTATAGGGAAACATTTGCTCCAGTAGCTAAGCAACATACAGTGAAAGTGGTTCTCTCTTTAGCAGTTAATTTGGATTGGGAGTTGTGGCAAATGGATGTCAAGAATGCTTTCCTTCAGGGGGAGTTAGAAGAAGAAGTCTACATGTCACCTCCTCCGGGTTTAGAAGACATAGTGGCTCCGGGAAAGGTCTTAAGGCTTCGGAAAGCAATCTATGGGCTTAAACAATCTCCAAGAGCTTGGTATCACAAGCTAAGCTCTACACTACTGGCTAATGGCTTCAAGAGGTCACACTCTGATCACACTCTATTTACTAAGCAAGATATTCATGGCATAGTAGTAGTGTTGGTCTATGTGGATGATTTGATTATTTCAGGGAGTAACAAAGAGGGTATTCAAGCCATTAAGTCCTCTTTGCACTCAGCCTTTGATATTAAAGATTTGGGTGTTTTGAAGTATTTCTTAGGGATCGAAGTGTGTAGATCCAAGGAGGGACTTTTTCTCTCACAAAGGAAATATGCACTTGATCTTCTAAAGCTTACAGGAAAACTTGGAGCTAAACCGGTGGACACACCACTAGAGCAAGGATACAAGGTCAATCGAAAGGGGGAGAAGGATGATACTCCATATCATTGCCCGGAACAGTACCGAAGACTCGTGGGTAAGCTCATATACTTAACATATACTCGGCCTGATCTTTCTTTTGCTGTGAATCAGGTGGCTCAACACATGCAAGTACCTACGGTATACCATTGGAGCCTGGTGGAAAGGATTCTGAGATATATCAAAGGGAGTCCTGGCAAAGGCATTTGGATGGGAAGAAATTCAAGCACGGAAATAGTGGGATACTGTGATGCAGATTACAATGGAGATCGCAACACAAGGCAGTCTACAACCGGCTTTTGCACCTTCATTGGTGGAAATCTTGTGACTTGGAAGACAAAGAAGCAGAAGGTGGTGTCTTGTTCCAGTGCTGAAGCAGAGTATAGGGCGATGAAGAAGCTCACAAACGAGCTAACTTGGCTAAAGGCTCTACTTAAGGACTTCGGGATAGAGCAGAAGACGCCAATCACCTTCCATTGCGACAACCAAGCTGCCATCCATATAGCCACTAATCCAGTGTTTCACGAGAGGACCAAGCACATAGAGACGGATTGCCACAAGACAAGAGAGAAGATCGAAGATGGTACAATTCTCCCTTGTTTTACTAAGAGTTCGGACCAATTGGCCGACATTTTTACCAAGGCAGCAAGTAACCAAGTTTGCCAATTTATCCATGGTAAGCTTGGTCTTGTAGACCTAACACATCCTTGAGAGAGACTCTCCAACTTGTAGGGATAATACTCTTTTTCCCTAAGCTTGGTTTTGTCCCACGTGGTTTTCCAAGCTTAGGTTTTTAATGAGGTTATCCTTGCAAGTGCCAAGTTTATACACAATCAGTATTGTAGTATAAACTTGAGGGGGAGTGTTAATCAAGAAGGTATTTACTAGTAACTAATTAATAGTTACATAGTAAAATACAGTTACTTGAGTAATAAGGAAGTTAGTTTGTATTAGAAAGAAGAGGGAAAAAGAGGATAAAAGACTAAAGGGATAAGGTGGCAGTACACTTTGTCTTATAGCGCTGTACCTTCACCCTTATCCTCTTGTTACCGTTATGAGCTGTAAAGGGGTGAGTCATACACGGTTTGTATAAGGCTGAATGAGGACGCAATAGTGGCTTTGTGTGTAACCCTTTCAGACTTAGAATGTGTTCTATATAAACTGTGTATCCCCCTTCATTGTAGATAACTTTTCTTCATCTAATACATTTTCACATTTTCCTATCATGAGAGTCGAATCCTTATCCTACAATCTTCTATAATTTACACCAAGTTTATACACAATCAGTATTGTAGTATAAACTTGAGGGGGAGTGTTAATCAAGAAGGTATTTACTAGTAACTAATTAATAGTTACATAGTAAAATACAGTTACTTGAGTAATAAGGAAGTTAGTTTGTATTAGAAAGAAGAGGGAAAAAGAGGATAAAAGACTAAAGGGATAAGGTGGCAGTACACTTTGTCTTATAGCGCTGTACCTTCACCCTTATCCTCTTGTTACCGTTATGAGCTGTAAAGGGGTGAGTCATACACGGTTTGTATAAGGCTGAATGAGGACGCAATAGTGGCTTTGTGTGTAACCCTTTCAGACCTAGAATGTGTTCTATATAAACTGTGTATCCCCCTTCATTGTAGATAACTTTTCTTCATCTAATACATTTTCACATTTTCCTATCATGAGAGTCGAATCCTTATCCTACAATCTTCTATAATTTACAGGAAAGAAAGATGGAATCAAACTTCTTGGTTCAAGGTACCTATGAGCTCAACAAGGTGAAGATAGCTGTTTCAGAGTTCAATGGCTATGCACTCTTGTGGTGGGAGCAGTTGGGAGTCACTAGAGAGAGGCATCACGAACTTCCTATTACCACCTGGGGTCAACTAACCACGCAGATGAGGAGGAAGTTTGTTCCTGCACACTATCAGAGAGAGATTCTCAACAAGCTTAGGCGCCTCATACAAGGAACAAAGTCTGTTCGAGATTACTACCAAGAGCTGGAAACCTTGATGATTAGAGCCGATTTGAGAGAAGGAGAAGACATGGTGATGTCTAGGTTCTTGGGAAGGACTTAACAGAGAGATTCAAGACAAGGTTGAGCTACAGAACTATGAGGATGTGCAAGAAATGGTGCATAAGGCAGAACTGATTGAAGCACAGATCAAGAGGAGAATTAGCAGACCAACCTTCACCTCTAACATACCAAAACCGAAAGAGTTCAACAAGTCAATCTCTACCCAGAACACAAAACCGGCTACAACAACAATCAAGGAGGAGATTAAAACCGAGTTTAAACCAAGAGGAACTTCTACTAGCAATGTCAGATGCTTCAAGTGTCAAGGTATGGGACATTACTCCAGAGATTGTCCTAATAAGAAGATGTTTTTGCTGAAAGAGGGAGGAGACATCGTACCTCAATACAGTTCAGAGAGTGAATCAGATGCTAGTACAGAAGGAGAAGAAGAAGCAGCAGCAGTTGGAGAGATGCTAGTAGCATGCAGGGCTTTGAGTGTTCAGGTGCATCCAGATGATAGAGGTCAGAGAGAGAATCTCTTTCACACCAGATGTGTAGTTCAGGACAAGGTCTGCACCTTGATTATAGATGGGGGAAGTTGCACCAATGCCGCCAGTGAAGAGATGGTAAAGAAGCTTAATCTTAAAACCACTTCACATCCTAGACCTTACAAGCTGCAGTGGTTGGACAACAAAGGAGCTATCACCGTTTCTCAACAAGTGCTTGTCAAGCTAGCCATTGGGAAGTATGAAGATGAAATCCTTTGTGATGTGGTTCCTATGAGGTCTAGTCATATGTTATTAGGGAGGCCATGGCAGTATGATAGGAGAGTTCTTCATGATGGCTACACCAACAAGCAGACTTTTGAATTTAAGGGGCGCAAGGTCACTCTTCTACCACTTTCCCCCAGCGAAATCTACTAAGATCAACTTCACATGAACCGCAAAGACAAAGAGAAAGTCTCCAACAGTTTATACATCAACCACAGTGAGTTCAACAAGCTCTTTGATCCTGAGATGACCACCTTCATGTTTGTTTACAAAGAAACACTGGCTAGTACTAAACCGTTAGAGAAACTTCCCTATGAGGTAATAGAGATCATTGAGGAGTACAAGGATGTCTTTCCAGAAGAGATACCCCCAGGCTTACCCCCAACTCGCGGAATTGAGCATCAGATTGATCTAGTGCCAGGATCAGTGCTACCAAATAAGCCGGCTTACAGAACCAACCCTGTAGAGACTAAAGAGCTTCAGAAACAAGTAGAAGAGCTGATGAGTAAAGGATATATCAGAGAGAGCCTCAGTCCCTGTGCAGTACCAGTCCTGTTGGTTCCTAAGAAAGATGGAACATGGAGGATGTGTGTAGACTGCAGAGCAATCAACAACATCACAGTGAAGTATAGACATCCTATCCCAAGATTAGATGACATGTTAGATGAGTTATGTGGGTCAACAGTGTTCTCCAAAATCGATTTAAAGAGTGGTTATCATCAGATCAGAATGAAAGAGGGAGATGAGTGGAAGACTGCTTTCAAGACCAAGCAAGGGTTGTATGAGTGGTTAGTCATGCCGTTTGGTCTCACCAATGCTCCCAGTACCTTCATGCGTCTAATGAACCATGCCTTAAGACCATTCATTGGAGTTTTTGTTGTGGTCTACTTCGATGACATTCTCATCTACAGCAAAGGTTTGGAAGAACATCTAGGGCACATCCGCCAAGTTCTTGATGTTCTTCGTTCTCAATCCCTTTTTGCTAACTTCTCTAAGTGTTCATTCTGTACTACTGAGGTTGTCTTTCTAGGTTTTGTTGTTAGTGCAGAAGGAGTGAGGGTTGATGAAGAGAAGATCAAAGCAATCAAAGAATGGCCTACGCCTAAGAGTGTTGGGGAAGTGAGAAGCTTTCATGGATTAGCAGGATTCTACAGAAGATTTGTTCCAAGCTTTAGCACCCTTGCTGCACCATTAACTGAAGTCATCAAGAAGGAAGTTGGTTTTAGATGGGAGGAAGCACAAGAACAGGCTTTCACAGCCCTTAAAGAGAAGCTTATCAATGCCCCTCTTTTAGTTCTTCCTGATTTCCTTAAAACTTTTGAAATTGAATGTGATGCTTCAGGAGTTGGAATCGGTGCTGTATTGATGCAGGATAGGAAACCAGTGGCATACTTCAGTGAGAAGCTAGGAGGATCAACCGCCAACTATCCAACCTATGACAAGGAACTCTATGCATTAGTTCGAGCTCTTCAAACGTGGCAGCACTACTTGTGGCCCAAGGAATTCGTCATTCATACAGATCATGAGTCTCTAAAGCACCTTAAAGGACAGCAAAAGCTCAATAAAAGACACGCCAGATGGATGGAGTTCATAGAGACTTTCCCATACATCATTAAGTACAAGAAAGGTAAAGATAATGTAGTTGCAGATGCATTATCAAGGAGGTACACACTTGTCTCTACTTTAACTTCTAAGCTTAATGGATTCGAACATATAGTAGATCTTTATGAAACTGACATTGATTTTGCTGAGAGCTATGGCAAGTGCTATAAGTTTGCTTTTGAAAAATATCATAGACAGGATGGATATCTGTTTTATAACAATCGCCTGTGCATACCAAGAGGATCTGTCAGAGAGTTATTGGTCAGAGAAGCTCATGGAGGTGGATTAGCTGGACACTTTGGAGTCGCTAAGACTCTACTTGGACTGCAAGATCACTTTTATTGGCCATATATGAAGACAGATGTTGAGAGGATTTGTTCTAGGTGTGCAGTTTGTAAGATGGCAAAGAGTAAGGTGCAACCTCACGGTTTGTATACTCCTCTTCCTATACCTTCTCAACCTTGGACTCATATTTCTATGGACTTTGTGCTTGGCTTACCTCGAACCAGAAATGGTAGAGATTCGATTTTTGTAGTTGTTGACAGGTTCAGCAAGATGGCACACTTCATTGCTAGTCATAAGACAGATGATGCTGTCTGTGTAGCTAACTTGTTTTTCAGGGAAGTAGTTCGTCTACATGGCATGCCTCAAGTGATAGTTTCAGACAGGGATACCAAGTTTTCTAGGGCATTTCTGGAGAACATTATGGGCTAAACTAGGAACCAAGCTTCAATTCTCCACTACTTGTCACCCTCAAACTGATGGACAAACCGAGGTGGTGAACAGAACATTGTCAACACTTCTTAGAACGCTGGTCAAGAGTAACATCAAGTCATGGGAGGAGTGTCTACCACACGTGGAGTTTGCTTACAATCACGCTAAGCATTCTGCAACCCTCTTTTCTCCTTTTGAAATTGTCTATGGCTTTAATCCACAATCACCTCTAGACTTGATCCCTTTGCCTCTAAGTGTGAAATGTAGTTTAGATGGAAAAGAAAAGGCAGAACAGGTGAGGAAGATACACGCCAAGGCTAAGGAGAATATAGAGAAGAAGACTAAGCAGTATGAGAAGCATGCAAACAAGGGCCGAAAGGAGTTAATCTTTGAGGAAGGAGACTTGGTGTGGATTCATTTGAGGAAAGACCGATTTCCAGAAGAGAGGAAGAGCAAGCTTATGCCAAGGATGGATGGACCATTCGAAGTCATCAAGAGGATCAACAACAATGCCTACCAGATTGATCTTCAAGGTAAGTATAATATATCTCCATCATTCAATGTCTCTAACTTGCTTCCTTATGTTGCAGATACAGATTTGAGGACAAATCCCTTTCAAGAGGGAGAGGATGATATGATAGGGGATAGCACGGTAGTTGCAGAACCAAAGGAGGAACCGGAGATAGTAGGGAGGATCACTCGTTCCAGAGCTAAGGAGCTGGCTAAGGAAGTTCATGCACTTATGGCAGAAGGATTATGCAACCTACCAGCTATTCAAGTTTTCAACATCTTCAACCAGAAGACTCCACCCGGTAATGATAACTAAGTAACTTAGGTGAGGAGTCTGTACTCTTTTTCCCATGATGAGTTTTGTCCCATTGGGTTTTCTCAACATGGTTTTTAATGAGGCAGATGAATCACTACGTCAAGTTACTTAGGAGTCATTGCCAATGGGTAATAAATGTATGAGCTACTTTGGTCTTATACTTAGTATTTTCAGGCGCACCAATTAGGATTCTAAGGAATGGGACGCCTTGTTGTTTTATTCTTTACTTTGGACGTTTTGTTGTTTTCTTTCTTAGACGCCATGCTGTTTGGTTTTTAGGGTAGTATAAGACTTGTATTACGCCCCCATTTGTAAATCAGCGAAGAACTAAGTGTTAAACAAACAGCCATTGCTGCATTTCTTCTCTCACCCTTTGATCTCTTGAATGTGTTCTTGTTGATCCGAGTTTCTATTCACCAAGTGTCCTTGAAACTCTACTATCTTTTACTCCCATCTTATCACTTAAATCGTTCCATTAAACCCCTAATACCATTCCAATCTCACTCTACACTATCACTTCCCCTTTCACACGATCAGCATCACCATTTCGCAATCATCATTTGATCTTCATCAGCCTATCTTCAGAGTAGTTCCAAGGGAGATCGTGTCAAGATGTATGTTCATTGGCTACTCTACTACTCAAAAGGGGTACAAATGCTACAATCATGATACACGCCGGGTTATAGTCTCTCGTGATGTCAAGTTCTTAGAATCAGAAAGCTTCTACTCTAAACAACTGTGGGAAGACTTACAAGGACTCTCCACGTCTACTCTGATAGAGCGGCTAACCTACGGCTCCTCTTAGATCATCTTGGCGTAACAACACCTACATTCCCTACTGGTGCTCCTGCTGTTGATCCTGAGGGGGGCAATGGTGAACAACAAACAGACTTGGAGACCCAAGCAAATCATGATCAAGCAGCAGCACCTCCGGAACGATCTACACAAGTTCAATCTCCGGAACAGCCTAGACCATCACCAGCTCCTCATGTACCGCTAAGAAGAAGCCAACGCTTAGAGCGCTTACAACAGCAAGCAGAAGCAGAACAAGCACCTGCCCCAGCCACCCTAAGGAGAAGCACAAGAGAAAGATAAGATCCATCTAACTGGGTTAACACAAGAGTGTACTACAACGGCAATGCAGTAGCTCATCCTACTCAGGCGGCGTGTTCTTTTGCTCGGTTTCCAAAGGAGCATCAAGCCTTTATAGTAGCCCTGGAGCAAAGCCATGTAACTAAGACATATGAAGAAGCAATAGAGCATGAGGTATGGCGTGATGCAATCAGTGAAGAAAGAGGTGTTATGGAAAAGAATCACACTTGGGATGAGGCTATATTGCCTAAAGGAAAGAAAACAGTGAGCTCAAGATGGGTTTTCACTATCAAATACAAGAGCAATGGTGAAATAGAGAGGTATAAGG
The DNA here is from genome assembly GCA_911865555.2 of Thlaspi arvense. Lineage (NCBI taxonomy): Eukaryota > Viridiplantae > Streptophyta > Magnoliopsida > Brassicales > Brassicaceae > Thlaspi > Thlaspi arvense. The sequence goes on from OU466860.2 coordinate 24,759,886, forward strand.
CTCGGCTAGTTGCAAGAGGCTTCACTCAGACCTATGGCGAAGACTATGGAGACACCTTTGCACCAGTGGCTAAGCTTCACACGGTTAGAGTAGTCATCTCACTTGCCGTGAATCTAGAATGGGATCTTTGGCAAATGGATGTGAAGAATGCATTCCTGCAAGGAGAGCTTGAGGAGGAAGTCTATATGACAGCACCACCGGGAGTGGAAGAAGATGTCACCCATGGCAAAGTGTTAAGGCTGAGAAAGGCTATATATGGTCTTAAACAATCACCAAGAGCATGGTACCCGGCTAAGCAGAGTTCTATTCGATAGGGGATTCAGCAGATCATAAGCTGATCATACCTTATTCACTCTCACCAGCCAAGAAGGTATAGTAGTCATTCTCATTTATGGAGATGATATAATCATCTCTGGGAATGACAAGGTAAACATTCTAGCTACTAAAGAATATATAAAGAAAGTGTTTGATATTAAAGATCTAGGTGAACTAAAATACTTCTTAGGTATTGAAGTTTGTAGATCTAAAGAAGGCTTGTTTCTCTCACAAAGAAAATATATGCTTGATATGTTGAGTGAAACAGGAGATCTTGGAGATAAAGTGGCTAAGACTCCCCTTGAAGATAGCTATAAGGTGGACCGAAAGGGGGAGCTAGAGGATGAGCCCTTTGAAAACATCACACAATACCGCAGGATGGTTGGTAAGCTGATTTATCTTACCATAACTAGACCTGACTTGTGTTTTGCTGTGAATCAGGTTAGCCAATATATGAAAGCTCCAAAGGTGTATCACTGGAGCATGGTCAAACGTATTCTCAGCTATGTCCAAGGAACCATCGGTCATGGCATTTGGATGGGTTGCAACGGAAGCTCAGAGATTGTGGGATACTGTGGTGCAGACTGGGCAGGAGACCGTGTAGATAGAAGATCAACTACTGGCTACTATACATTCATTGGTGGGAACCTAGTCACTTGGAAGAGCAAGAAGCAAAATGTAGTGGCTTGTTCCAGTGCTGAAGCTGAATACCGGGCTATGAGGAGGCTAACAAACGAACTAATGTGGCTAAGGAGTCTTCTTAAAGACCTCGGATGTGAGACAAGCACTCCAATCACCATGCATTGTGACAACCAAGCGGCTATACACATTGCATCAAACTCGGTCTTCCATGAAAGGACCAACCATATAGAGGTTGATTGTCACAAGGTCAGGGAACAAGTCCAGCTCGGAGTCATTCTGCCATGCTACACAAAGAGCTCAGATCAACTAGCCGATATCTTCACCAAGGCTGCAAGCCAGAAGACCTGCGAGTTCATCCACTCTAAGATGGGGCTCGTTGATATCTCAGCTTGAGCTCACCTAGCCGTGGAGATCACACTCTTTTTCCCTCAATGTAGTTTTGTCCCATGAGGTTTTCTACATTGAGGTTTTTAATGAAGTGATCCTTCATGGCTCCAAGCTCTAACCATTCACCATGGTTAAAGCTTGAGGGGGAGTATCAAACTAGGAGAATGAAGTATGTCCGTACAAGTCCGTACACCTAGGGAATTGTGTCACTCAAGCATGATCATCAACCAGGCGTGGTGAGCAAGTTAAGTTTCCATGAATGTAGGTTATGCTTGGGGCGTGATCACATCCCCAGCGGTCATGTTCTACAACGGTCATCTTCAAATAATCAATAAAGAGGATAAGGTCGCATGTGTGCTTAAGGAGTCAATCGTTGAGGACAAGTCGCTTTCGCTTCCTTGGAGACCATCCCTTTGTTTAATCTTTATGTCATTTTCTTATCGATTCTTGTTGTAACAAGGCAAGTCTATAAATAGACATTTGCTCCCATGTGTAACATTCAACTTAAGGAAATATAATCATCCTTATTTCAATCTCTCACAGTCTCTCATGTTCTTCACCTATTCATCATTTCTTTAGGTCATTATTCCGCAAATTCTAACATGGGACTCATAATACTACAATAAGAAGCCTCTATTACTTGTATCTCATTACCTAGAAGAGATCCCAAATGAAGATCTGAAACTGGCTACTAGCCGAAAATGGGGAAAACGGACTTCTGATGAATCACACAAAGAAAATGGAATAAATAGGCTTGAAATAGTCATCTGGGACTCATAATACTACATTTAAAAGCATTTATTACTTGTATCTTATTCCCTATAAGAGATCCCAAATGAAGATCTGAAACTGGTCTACTGGCCGAAAATGGGGAAAACGGACTTCTGAAGAATCACACAAAAAAAATGGAGTAAATAGGCTTGAAATAGTCATCTGTGACTCATAATACTACATTTAGAAGCATCTATTACTTGTATCTCATTCCCTACAAGAGATCCTAAATGAAGATCTGAAACTGGTCTACTGGCCGAAAATGGGGAAAACGGACTTCGGATGAATCACACAAAAAAAATGGAGTAAATAAGCCTGAAATAGTCATCTGGGACTCATAATACTACAATGAGAAGCCTCTATTACTTGTATCTCATTCCCTAAAAGAGATCCAAAATGAAGATCCGATATTGGTCTACTGGCCGCAAATAGGGAAAACGGACTTCTGATGAATCATACAAAGAAAATGGAGTAAATAGGCTTGAAATAGTCATCTGGGACTCATAATAGCATAATGAGAAGCCTATATTACTTGTATCTCATTCTCTAGAAGAGATCCCAAATGAAGATCCGAAACTGGTCTACTGTCTTAAAATAGGGGAAAAGGATTTATCATGAATCACACAAAGAAAATGGAGTAAATAGGTTTTAAATAGTCATCTGGGACTCATAATAGTATAATGAGAAGCCTCTATTACCTGTATCTCATTCCCTAGAAGAGATCTCAAATGAAGATCTGAAACTAGTCAACTAGCCGAAAATGGGGAAAACAGATTTCTCATGAATCATACAAATAAATGGAGTAATTAGGCTTGAAATAGTCATCTCGGACTCATAATACTACAATGAGAAGCCTCTATTACTTGTATCTCATTCCCTAGAAGAGATCCCAAATGATGATCCAAAACTGGCCTACTGACCGAAAATAGGAAAAACGGACATCTGATGAATCACACAAAGAAAATGGAGTAAATAGGATTGAAATAGTCATCTGGGACTCATAATAGTACAATGAGAAGCCTCTATTACTTGTATCTCATTCCGAAGAAGAGATCCCAAATGATGATCCAAAACTGGCCTACTGGCCGAAAATAGGAAAACGGACATCTGATGAATCACACAAAGAAAATGGAGTAAATAGGATTGAAATAGTCATCTAGGACTCATAATAGTACAATGAGAAGCATCTATTACTTGTATCTCATTCCCTACAAGAGATCCCAAATGAAGATCTGAAACTGGTCAACTGGCCGAAAATGGGGAAAACGGACTTCTGAAGAATCATACAAAGAAAATGGAATAAATTGGCTTGAAATAGTCAACTGGGATTCATAATACTACATTGAGAAGCCTCTATTACTTGTATCTCATTCCCTACAAGAGATCCCAAATGAAGATCTGAAATTGGTGTACTAGCCGAAAATGGGGAAAACGGACATCTGATCAATCACACAAAGAAAATGGAGTAAATAGGCTTGAAATTGTCATCTGGGACTCAAAATACTACAATGAGAAGCCTCTATTACTTGTGTCTCATTCCCTAGAAGAGATCCCAAATGAATATTCGAAACTGGTCTACTAGCCGAAAATGGGGAAAACGAACTTCTGATGAATCACACAAAGAAAATGGAGTAAATAGGCTTGAAATAGTCATCTGGGACTCATAATACTACAATGAGAAGCCTCTATTACTTGTATCTCATTCCCTAGAAGATATCCAAAATGAAGATCCGAAATTGGTCTACTGGCCGAAAATAGGGAAAACGGACTTCTGATGAATCATACAAAGAAAATGGAGTAAATAGGCTTGAAATAGTCATCTGGGACTCATAATAGCATAATTAGAAGCCTCTATTACTTGTATCTCATTCCATTGAAGAGATCCCTTATGAAGATCTGAAACTGGTCTACTGGCCCAAAATGGGGAAAACGGACTTCTGATGAATCACACAAAGAAAATGGAGTAAATAGGCTTGAAATAGTCATCTGGGACTCATAATACTACATTTAGAAGCATCTATTACTTGTATCTCATTCCCTACAAGAGATCCCAAATGAAGATCTGAAACTGGTCTACTGACCGAAAATGGGGGGAAAACGGACTTCTGATGAATCACACAAAGAAAATGGAGTAAATAGGCTTGGAATAGTCATCTGGGACTCATAATACTACATTTAGAAGCATCTATTACTTGTATCTCATTCCCTACAAGAGATCCCAAATGAAGATCCGACACTGGTCTACTGGCCGAAAATAGGGAAAACGGACATCTGATGAATCACACAAAGAATATGAAGTAAATATGCTTGAAATAGTCATATGGGACTCATAATACTACATTTAGAAGCATCTATTACTTGTATCTCATTCCCTAGAAGAGATCCCAAATGAAGATCCGAAACTGGTCTACTGTCTGAAAATAGGGGAAACGGATTTATCATGAATCACACAAAGAAAATGGAGTAAATAGACTTTAAATAGTCATCTGGGACTCATAATAGTATAATGAGTAGCCTATATTACCTGAATCTCATTCCCTAGAAGAGATCTCAAATGAAGATCCGAAACTAGTCAACTAGCCGAAAATGGGGAAAACGGATTTCTCATGAATCATACAAAGAAATGGAGTAAATAGGCTTGAAATAGTCATCTGGGACTCATAATACTACAATGAGAAGCCTCTATTACTTGTATCTCATTCCCTAGAAGAGATCCCAAATGATGATCCAAAACTGGCCTACTTGCCGAAAATAGGAAAAACAGACATCTGATGAATCACACAAAGAAAATGGAGTAAATATGATTGAAATAGTCATCTGGGACTCATAATATTACAATGAGAAGCCTCTATTACATGTATCTCATTCCGAAGAAGAGATCCCAAATGATGATCCAAAACTGGCCTACTGGCCGAAAATAGGAAAACGGACATCTGATGAATCACACATAGAAAATGGAGTAAATAGGATTGAAATAGTCATCTAGGACTCATAATAGTACAATGAGAAGCATCTATTACTTGTATCTTATTCCCTACAAGAGATTCCAAATGAAGATCTGAAACTGGTCTACTGGCCGAAAATGGGGAAAACGGACTTCTGAAGAATCGTACAAAGAAAATGGAATAAATTGGCTTGAAATAGTCAACTGGGAATCATAATACTACATTGAGAAGCCTATATTACTTGTATTTCATTCCCTAGAAGAGATCCCAAATGAAGATCCGAAATTGGTCTACTAGCCGAAAATGGGGAAAACGGACATCTAATGAATCACACAAAGAAAATGGAGTAAATAGGCTTGAAATTGTCATCTGGGACTCATAATACTACATTTAGAAGCATCTATTACTTGTATCTCATTCCCTACAAGAGATCCCAAATGAAGATCTGAAACTGGTCTACTGGCCGAAAATGGCAAAAACGGACTTCTAAAGAATCATACAAAGAAAATGGAATAAATTGGCTTGAAATAGTCAACTGGGAATCATAATACTACATTGAGAAGCCTATATTACTTGTATTTCATTCCCTAGAAGAGATCCCAAATGAAGATCCGAAATTGGTCTACTAGCCGAAAATGGGGAAAAATAGGCTTGAAATTGTCATCTGGGACTCAAATTACTACAATGAGAAGCCTCTATTACTTGTATCTCATTCCCTAGAAGAGATCCCAAATGAAGATCCGAAACTGGTCTACTAGCCGAAAATAGGGAAAACGGACTTCTGATAAATCACACAAAGAAAATGGAGTAAATAGGCTTGAAATAGTCATCTGGGACTCATAATACTACAATGAGAAGCTTCTATTACTTGTATCTCATTCCCTAGAAGAGATCCAAAATGAAGATCCGAAATTGGTTTACTGGCCGAAAATAGGGAAAACGGATTTCTGATGAATCATACAAAGAAAATGGAGTAAATAGGCTTGAAATAGTCATCTGGGACTCATAATAGCATAATTAGAAGCCTCTATTACTTGTATCTCATTCCATTGAAGAGATCCGTTATGAAGATCTGAAACTGGTCTACTGGCCGAAAATGGGGAAAACGGACTTCTGATGAATCACACAAAGAAAATGGAGTAAATAGGCTTGCAATAGTCATCTGGGACTCATAATACTACATTTATAAGTATCTATTACTTGTATATCATTCCCTACAAGAGATCCCAAATGAAGATCTGAAACTGGTCTACTGGCCGAAAATGGGGAAAACGGACTTCTGATGAATCACACAAAGAATATGGAGTAAATATGCTTGAAATAGTCATCTGGGACTCATAATACTACATTTGGAAGAATCTATTACTTGTATCTCATTCCCTAGAAGAGATCCCAAATGAAGATCCGAAACAGGTCTACTGTCTGAAAATAGGGGAAACGGATTTATCATGAATCACACAAAGAAAATGGAGTAAATAGGCTTTAAATAGTCATCTGGGACTTATAATAGTATAATGAGTAGCCTCGATTACCTGTATCTCATTCTCTAGAAGAGATCTCAAATGAAGATCCGAAACTAGTCAACTAGCCGAAAATGGGGAAAACGGATTTCTCATGAATCATACAAAGAAATGGAGTAAATAGGCTTGAAATAGTCATCTGGGACTCATAATACTACAATGAGAAGCCTCTATTACTTGTATCTCATTCCCTAGAAGAGATCCCAAATGATGATCCAAAACTGGCCTACTGGCCGAAAATAGGAAAAACGGACATCTGATGAATCACACAAAGAAAATGGAGTAAATAGGATTGAAATAGTCATCTGGGACTCATAATAGTACAATGAGAAGCCTCTATTACTTGTATCTCATTCCTTTGAAGAGATCCGTTATGAAGATCTGAAACTGGTCTACTGACAAAAATGGGGAAAACGGACTTCTGATGAATCACACAAAGAAAATGGAGTAAATAGGGTTGAAATAGTCATCTGGGACTCCTAATACTACATTTAGAAGCTTCTATTACTTGTATATCATTCCCTACAAGAGATCCCAAATGAAGATCTGAAACTGGTCTACTGGCCGAAAATGGGGAAAACGAACTTCTGATGAATCACACAAAGAATATGGAGTAAATATGCTTGAAATAGTCATCTGGGACTCAGAATACTACATTTAGAAGAATTTATTACTTGTATCTCATTCCCTAGAAGAGATCCCAAATAAAGATCCGAAACTGGTCTACTGTCTGAATATAGGGGAAACGGATTTATCATGAATCACACAAAGAAAATGGAGTAAATAGGCTTTAAATAGTCATCTGGGACTTATAATAGTATAATGAGTACCGTCTATTACCTGTATCTCATTCCCTAGAAGAGATCTCAAATGAAGATCCGAAATTAGTCAACTAGCCGAAAATGGGGAAAACTGATTTCTCATGAATCATACAAAGAAATGGAGTAAATGGGCTTGAAATAGTCATCTGGGACTCATAATACTACAATGAGAAGCCTCTATTACTTGTATCTCATTCCCTAGAAGAGATCCAATATGAAGATCCGAAATTGGTCTACTGGCCGAAAATAAGGAAAACGGATTTCTGATGAATCATACAAAGAAAATGGAGTAAATAGGCTTGAAATAGTCATCTGGGACTCATAATAGCATAATTAGAAGCCTCTATTACTTGTATCTCATTCCATTGAAGAGATCCCTTATGAAGATCTGAAACTGGTCTACTGGCCGAAAATGGGGAAAACGGACTTCTGATGAATCACACAAAGAAAATGGAGTAAATAGACTTGAAATAGTCATCTGGGACTCATAATACTACATTTAGAAGCATATATTACTTGTATCTCATTCCCTACAAGAGATCCCAAATGAAGATCTGAAACTGGTCTACTGACCGAAAATAGGGAAAACGGACTTCTGATGAATCACACAAAGAAAATGGAGTAAATAGGCTTGGAATAGTCATCTGGGACTCATAATACTACATTTAGAAGCATCTATTACTTGTATCTCATTCCCTAGAAGAGATCCCAAATGTAGATCCGAAACTGGTCTACTGTCTGAAACTAGGGGAAACGGATTTATCATGAATCACACAAAGAAAATGGAGTAAATAGGCTTTAAATAGTCATCTGGGACTCATAATACTACAATGAGAAGCCTCTATTACTTGTATCTCATTCCCTAGAAGAGATCCAAAATGAAGATCCGAAATTGGTCTACTGGCCGAAAATAGGGAAAATGGATTTCTGATAAATCATACAAAGAAAATAGAGTAAATAGGCTTGAAATAGTCATCTGGGACTCATAATAGCATAATTAGAAGCCTCTATTACTTGTATCTCATTCCATTGAAGAGATCCGTTATGAAGATCTGAAACTGGTCTACTGGCCGAAAATGGGGGAAAACGGACTTCTGATGAATCACACAAAGAAAATGGAGTAAATAGGCTTGCAATAGTCATCTGGGACTCATAATACTACATTTATAAGTATCTATTACTTGTATATCATTCCCTACAAGAGATCCCAAATGAAGATCTGAAACTGGTCTACTGGCCGAAAATGGGGAAAACGGACTTCTGATGAATCACACAAAGAATATGGAGTAAATATGCTTGAAATAGTCATCTGGGACTCATAATACTACATTTGGAAGAATCTATTACTTGTATCTCATTCCCTAGAAGAGATCCCAAATGAAGATCCGAAACAGGTCTACTGTCTGAAAATAGGGGAAACGGATTTATCATGAATCACACAAAGAAAATGGAGTAAATAGGCTTTAAATAGTCATCTGGGACTTATAATAGTATAATGAGTAGCCTCGATTACCTGTATCTCATTCTCTAGAAGAGATCTCAAATGAAGATCCGAAACTAGTCAACTAGCCGAAAATGGGGAAAACGGATTTCTCATGAATCATACAAAGAAATGGAGTAAATAGGCTTGAAATAGTCATCTGGGACTCATAATACTACAATGAGAAGCCTCTATTACTTGTATCTCATTCCCTAGAAGAGATCCCAAATGATGATCCAAAACTGGCCTACTGGCCGAAAATAGGAAAAACGGACATCTGATGAATCACACAAAGAAAATGGAGTAAATAGGATTGAAATAGTCATCTGGGACTCATAATAGTACAATGAGAAGCCTCTATTACTTGTATCTCATTCCTTTGAAGAGATCCGTTATGAAGATCTGAAACTGGTCTACTGACAAAAATGGGGAAAACGGACTTCTGATGAATCACACAAAGAAAATGGAGTAAATAGGGTTGAAATAGTCATCTGGGACTCCTAATACTACATTTAGAAGCTTCTATTACTTGTATATCATTCCCTACAAGAGATCCCAAATGAAGATCTGAAACTGGTCTACTGGCCGAAAATGGGGAAAACGAACTTCTGATGAATCACACAAAGAATATGGAGTAAATATGCTTGAAATAGTCATCTGGGACTCAGAATACTACATTTAGAAGAATTTATTACTTGTATCTCATTCCCTAGAAGAGATCCCAAATAAAGATCCGAAACTGGTCTACTGTCTGAATATAGGGGAAACGGATTTATCATGAATCACACAAAGAAAATGGAGTAAATAGGCTTTAAATAGTCATCTGGGACTTATAATAGTATAATGAGTACCGTCTATTACCTGTATCTCATTCCCTAGAAGAGATCTCAAATGAAGATCCGAAATTAGTCAACTAGCCGAAAATGGGGAAAACTGATTTCTCATGAATCATACAAAGAAATGGAGTAAATGGGCTTGAAATAGTCATCTGGGACTCATAATACTACAATGAGAAGCCTCTATTACTTGTATCTCATTCCCTAGAAGAGATCCAATATGAAGATCCGAAATTGGTCTACTGGCCGAAAATAAGGAAAACGGATTTCTGATGAATCATACAAAGAAAATGGAGTAAATAGGCTTGAAATAGTCATCTGGGACTCATAATAGCATAATTAGAAGCCTCTATTACTTGTATCTCATTCCATTGAAGAGATCCCTTATGAAGATCTGAAACTGGTCTACTGGCCGAAAATGGGGAAAACGGACTTCTGATGAATCACACAAAGAAAATGGAGTAAATAGACTTGAAATAGTCATCTGGGACTCATAATACTACATTTAGAAGCATATATTACTTGTATCTCATTCCCTACAAGAGATCCCAAATGAAGATCTGAAGCTGGTCTACTGACCGAAAATAGGGAAAACGGACTTCTGATGAATCACACAAAGAAAATGGAGTAAATAGGCTTGGAATAGTCATCTGGGACTCATAATACTACATTTAGAAGCATCTATTACTTGTATCTCATTCCCTAGAAGAGATCCCAAATGTAGATCCGAAACTGGTCTACTGTCTGAAACTAGGGGAAACGGATTTATCATGAATCACACAAAGAAAATGGAGTAAATAGGCTTTAAATAGTCATCTGGGACTCATAATACTACAATGAGAAGCCTCTATTACTTGTATCTCATTCCCTAGAAGAGATCCAAAATGAAGATCCGAAATTGGTCTACTGGCCGAAAATAGGGAAAATGGATTTCTGATAAATCATACAAAGAAAATAGAGTAAATAGGCTTGAAATAGTCATCTGGGACTCATAATAGCATAATTAGAAGCCTCTATTACTTGTATCTCATTCCATTGAAGAGATCCGTTATGAAGATCTGAAACTGGTCTACTGGCCGAAAATGGGGAAAACGGACTTCTGATGAATCACACAAAGAAAATGGAGTAAATAGGCTTGCAATAGTCATCTGGGACTCATAATACTACATTTATAAGTATCTATTACTTGTATATCATTCCCTACAAGAGATCCCAAATGAAGATCTGAAACTGGTCTACTGGCCGAAAATGGGGAAAACGGACTTCTGATGAATCACACAAAGAATATGGAGTAAATATGCTTGAAATAGTCATCTGGGACTCATAATACTACATTTGGAAGAATCTATTACTTGTATCTCATTCCCTAGAAGAGATCCCAAATGAAGATCCGAAACAGGTCTACTGTCTGAAAATAGGGGAAACGGATTTATCATGAATCACACAAAGAAAATGGAGTAAATAGGCTTTAAATAGTCATCTGGGACTTATAATAGTATAATGAGTAGCCTCGATTACCTGTATCTCATTCTCTAGAAGAGATCTCAAATGAAGATCCGAAACTAGTCAACTAGCCGAAAATGGGGAAAACGGATTTCTCATGAATCATACAAAGAAATGGAGTAAATAGGCTTGAAATAGTCATCTGGGACTCATAATACTACAATGAGAAGCCTCTATTACTTGTATCTCATTCCCTAGAAGAGATCCCAAATGATGATCCAAAACTGGCCTACTGGCCGAAAATAGGAAAAACGGACATCTGATGAATCACACAAAGAAAATGGAGTAAATAGGATTGAAATAGTCATCTGGGACTCATAATAGTACAATGAGAAGCCTCTATTACTTGTATCTCATTCCTTTGAAGAGATCCGTTATGAAGATCTGAAACTGGTCTACTGACAAAAATGGGGAAAACGGACTTCTGATGAATCACACAAAGAAAATGGAGTAAATAGGGTTGAAATAGTCATCTGGGACTCCTAATACTACATTTAGAAGCTTCTATTACTTGTATATCATTCCCTACAAGAGATCACAAATGAAGATCTGAAACTGGTCTACTGGCCGAAAATGGGGAAAACGAACTTCTGATGAATCACACAAAGAATATGGAGTAAATATGCTTGAAATAGTCATCTGGGACTCAGAATACTACATTTAGAAGAATTTATTACTTGTATCTCATTCCCTAGAAGAGATCCCAAATAAAGATCCGAAACTGGTCTACTGTCTGAATATAGGGGAAACGGATTTATCATGAATCACACAAAGAAAATGGAGTAAATAGGCTTTAAATAGTCATCTGGGACTTATAATAGTATAATGAGTACCGTCTATTACCTGTATCTCATTCCCTAGAAGAGATCTCAAATGAAGATCCGAAATTAGTCAACTAGCCGAAAATGGGGAAAACTGATTTCTCATGAATCATACAAAGAAATGGAGTAAATGGGCTTGAAATAGTCATCTGGGACTCATAATACTACAATGAGAAGCCTCTATTACTTGTATCTCATTCCCTAGAAGAGATCCAATATGAAGATCCGAAATTGGTCTACTGGCCGAAAATAAGGAAAACGGATTTCTGATGAATCATACAAAGAAAATGGAGTAAATAGGCTTGAAATAGTCATCTGGGACTCATAATAGCATAATTAGAAGCCTCTATTACTTGTATCTCATTCCATTGAAGAGATCCCTTATGAAGATCTGAAACTGGTCTACTGGCCGAAAATGGAGAAAACGGACTTCTGATGAATCACACAAAGAAAATGGAGTAAATAGACTTGAAATAGTCATCTGGGACTCATAATACTACATTTAGAAGCATATATTACTTGTATCTCATTCCCTACAAGAGATCCCAAATGAAGATCTGAAACTGGTCTACTGACCGAAAATAGGGAAAACGGACTTCTGATGAATCACACAAAGAAAATGGAGTAAATAGGCTTGGAATAGTCATCTGGGACTCATAATACTACATTTAGAAGCATCTATTACTTGTATCTCATTCCCTAGAAGAGATCCCAAATGAAGATCCGAAACTGGTCTACTGTCTGAAAATAGGGGAAACGGATTTATCATGAATCACACAAAGAAAATGGAGTAAATAGGCTTTAAATAGTCATCTGGGACTCATAATACTACAATGAGAAGCCTCTATTACTTGTATCTCATTCCCTAGAAGAGATCCAAAATGAAGATCCGAAATTGGTCTACTGGCCGAAAATAGGGAAAATGGATTTCTGATAAATCATACAAAGAAAATAGAGTAAATAGGCTTGAAATAGTCATCTGGGACTCATAATAGCATAATTAGAAGCCTCTATTACTTGTATCTCATTCCATTGAAGAGATCCGTTATGAAGATCTGAAACTGGTCTACTGGCCGAAAATGGGGAAAACGGACTTCTGATGAATCACACAAATAAAATGGAGTAAATAGGCTTGAAATAGTCATCTGGGACTCATAATACTACATTTAGAAGCATCTATTACTTGTATATCATTCCCTACAAGAGATCCCAAATGAAGATCTGAAACTGGTCTACTGGCCGAAATGGGGAAAACGGACTTCTGAAGAATCACACAAAAAAAATGGAGTAAATAGGCTTGAAATAGTCATCTGTGACTCATAATACTACATTTAGAAGCATCTATTACTTGTATCTCATTCCCTACAAGAGATCCTAAATGAAGATCTGAAACTGGTCTACTGGCCGAAAATGGGGAAAACGGACTTCGGATGAATCACACAAAAAAAATGGAGTAAATAAGCCTGAAATAGTCATCTGGGACTCATAATACTACAATGAGAAGCCTCTATTACTTGTATCTCATTCCCTAAAAGAGATCCAAAATGAAGATCCGATATTGGTCTACTGGCCGCAAATAGGGAAAACGGACTTCTGATGAATCATACAAAGAAAATGGAGTAAATAGGCTTGAAATAGTCATCTGGGACTCATAATAGCATAATGAGAAGCCTATATTACTTGTATCTCATTCTCTAGAAGAGATCCCAAATGAAGATCCGAAACTGGTCTACTGTCTTAAAATAGGGGAAAAGGATTTATCATGAATCACACAAAGAAAATGGAGTAAATAGGTTTTAAATAGTCATCTGGGACTCATAATAGTATAATGAGAAGCCTCTATTACCTGTATCTCATTCCCTAGAAGAGATCTCAAATGAAGATCTGAAACTAGTCAACTAGCCGAAAATGGGGAAAACAGATTTCTCATGAATCATACAAATAAATGGAGTAATTAGGCTTGAAATAGTCATCTCGGACTCATAATACTACAATGAGAAGCCTCTATTACTTGTATCTCATTCCCTAGAAGAGATCCCAAATGATGATCCAAAACTGGCCTACTGACCGAAAATAGGAAAAACGGACATCTGATGAATCACACAAAGAAAATGGAGTAAATAGGATTGAAATAGTCATCTGGGACTCATAATAGTACAATGAGAAGCCTCTATTACTTGTATCTCATTCCGAAGAAGAGATCCCAAATGATGATCCAAAACTGGCCTACTGGCCGAAAATAGGAAAACGGACATCTGATGAATCACACAAAGAAAATGGAGTAAATAGGATTGAAATAGTCATCTAGGACTCATAATAGTACAATGAGAAGCATCTATTACTTGTATCTCATTCCCTACAAGAGATCCCAAATGAAGATCTGAAACTGGTCAACTGGCCGAAAATGGGGAAAACGGACTTCTGAAGAATCATACAAAGAAAATGGAATAAATTGGCTTGAAATAGTCAACTGGGATTCATAATACTACATTGAGAAGCCTCTATTGTTAGAATTTGCGGAATGATACTTAGAGAAATGAGTGAAGAACATAACGGAGAAGAGAGAATGAGTTAAGGATGATTATATTTCCTTAAGTTAACCATTACAAATGATATCGAATGTCTTTTTATAGACCATACAAATCGGTTCTAAAGGCTAAGGGAGATAGTGACACAAACAATAAACAAAGAGGATGTGGTCCTCAAAGTGAAAGCGACACTTCATAAGAGTCTCCAACGTCCACAAGCTTAACAAGAACATGTGACCTTATCTTCTTTGATTCCTTGAGCTTGTGACCGTTGCTAGGCTTAACTAAGGTCAATTATATGACCGTTGCTTCCTTGATCATCACTCTTGCTTCCTTTGTGTGATCTTCTTCCTGGAGCCTCACGGTTGTGACTTGTACGGACACTTCTCTAACTTGATCATTTTGACACTCCCCCTCAAGCTTTAGCCATGGTGAGTGGCAAAGCTTGGAGCCATGAATGATCACCTCATTAAAAACCTCAATGTAGAAAACCTCATGGGACAAAACTACATTGAGGGAAAAAGAGTGTGATCCCCACGGCTAGGTGAGCTCAAGCTGAGATGTCAACGAGCCCCATCTTAGGGTAGATGAACTCGTTGATCTTCTGACTTGTTGCCTTGGTGAAGATATCGGCTAGCTGATCTGAACTCTTTGTGTAGCACGGCAGGATGACTCCAAGCTGGACTTGCTCCCTGACCTTGTGACAATCAACCTCAATATGCTTGGTTCGTTCATGGAAGACCGAGTTTGATGCAATGTGTATAGCCGCTTGGTTGTCACAGTGCATGGTGATTGGTGTGATTGTCTCACGCCCAAGGTCCTTAAGAAGGTTCCTTAACCACATTAGCTCGGTTGTTAACCTCCTCATGGCCCGGTACTCAGCTTCAGCACTAGAGCATGCCACTACATTTTGCTTCTTGCTCTTCCAAGTAACTAGGTTCCCACCAATGAAAGTGCAATAGCCAGTAGTTGATCTTCGATCTACACGGTCTCCTGCCCAGTCTGCATCGCAATATCCCACAATCTCTGAGCTTCCATTGCACCCCATCCAAATGCCATGACCGATTGTTCCTTGGACATAGCTGAGAATGCGCTTGACCATGCTCCAGTGATATGACGTTGGGGCTTTCATGTGTTGGCTAACCTGGTTCACAGCAAAACACAAGTCAGGTCTAGTTATGGTAAGATAAATTAGCTTACCAACCATCCTGCGGTATTGTGTGATGTCTTCAAAGGGTTCATCTTCTAGCTCCCCTTTTCGGTCCACCTTGTAGCTATCTTCAAGAGGAGTCTTAGCTACTTTATCTCCAAGGTTTCCTGCTTCACTCAACATATCCATCATATACTTTCTTTGTGAGAGAAACAAGCCTTCTTTAGATCTACAAACTTCAATACCTAAGAAGTATTTTAGTTCACCTAGATCTTTAATGTCAAAAACATTCTTTAAATAGTCTTTAGTAGCAAGAATGTTTACCTTGTCATTCCCAGAGATGATAATATCATCTACATAAATGAGAATGACAACTATACCTTCTTGGCTGGTGAGAGTGAATAGGGTGTGATCCGCTTCTGATCTGCTGAATCCTCTATCAAATAGAACTCTACTCAACCGATGGTACCATGCTCTTGGCGATTGCTTGAGACCATAAATCGCCTTTCTTAGCCTTAGTACTTTGCCATGGGCAACCTCTTTGTCTACACCAGGTGGTGGTGTCATGTAGACTTCCTCCTCAAGCTCTCCTTGTAGAAATGCATTCTTCACATCCATTTGCCAAAGATCCCATTCCAGATTCACAGCAAGTGAGATGACAACTCTAACTGTGTGGAGCTTAGCCACTGGTGCAAAGGTGTCGCCATAGTCTTCTCCATAGGTTTGAGTGAATCCTCTTGCTACTAGCCGAGCCTTATACCTCTCTATTTCGCCATTGCTCTTGTATTTGATAGTGAAGACCCATCTTGAGCTCACTGTCTTCTTTCCTTTAGGCAATGTAGCCTCATCCCAAGTGTGATTCTTCTCCATGGCCCCTCTTTCTTCACTGATTGCATCACGCCATACCTTGTACTCTATTGCTTCTTCATAGGTTTTCGGTATCTGACCTTGCTCCAAAGCAACTAAGAAAGCCTGATGCTCCTTTGGAAACTGAGCGAAAGAGCAAGCTGCTTGAGTAGGGTGGGCTACTGCATTGCCATTGTAGTATACCCTTGTGTTGACCCAATTTGATGGATCCTGCCTTTCCCTAGTGCTTCTCCTTAGTGCCGCTGGAGTAGGAGCTGGTGCTTGTTCTGCTTGTTGTAAGCTTTGCAACCGCGGACTTCTTCTTAGAGGAGCTGGTGCTTGGTGAGTTACTGACCGTGTGGGTGCTACTGCTTGCTCCGGAGGTTGATCATGTGTATTTGCTTGGGTCTCCGAGTCTATGTGCTCCGCTGGTGAGTCATTGTTGTCACCATTGTTATCACCGTTATCACCATTGTTGTCACCATTCTCCCCCTCAGGATCAACCGTAGGGGTTCCAGAGCTTGTAGTGATACCGAGATGGTCCAGGAGTAGCCGAAGGTTAGTAGCTCTATCTGATGTAGACTTGGAGATATCTTGTAAGTCTTCCCATGACTGTTTGGCATAGAAGCTTTCTGATTCCAAGAACTTCACATCTCTAGAGATTATAACTCGGCGTGTAGTGGGATTATAGCACTTGTACCCCTTTTGTGTAGTAGAGTAGCCAATAAACATACACCTTGTGCTCTTGGCATCCAGCTTTGTTCGAAGGTCTCCTGGGATTAAGGCAAAACAAACACACCCAAACACTCGTAAGTGATTAAGAGAGGGTTTAGTTGAGTTGAGTACCTCATATGGTGATGAGTCATTGAGGACTTTGGTTGGTATTCGGTTGATCAGGTAGCAGGCTGTAAGTACAGCATCTCCCCAAAACCGCTTTGGTACATTGTTTTGAAACATCATGGATCTGGCCACCTCCATTAAGTGTCTGTTCTTCCTTTCAGCAACACCATTTTGTTGGGGCGTATAAGGACAGCTGGTTTGGTGAATGATGCCTTGTGAGGTAAGATATTCTTTGAATAAGTTGCTTGTGTATTCTCCCCCATTATCTGATCTGAAAATCTTAATCTTGGCATTAAAATGGTTAGTTATGTGAGTTTGAAAGTTCCTAAATGCCTCAAAGACTCTATCTTTTGATGGGAGGAGAGTTAACCAAGTATACTTAGACTTTTCATCTATGAAAGTAACAAAGTACTTGTTTTGATCTCTAGATTCACAAGGGGATGTCCAAACATCAGAGTGAACTAAGTCAAAACATTTTTCATAAATGGTAGAAGACTTAGGAAAAACAGTTCTACAATGCTTTCCTAAGATACAAGCCTCACAATCATCATTCTTAAACACTACTTCAGGTAGTAAAAGACTCAATGCACGAGCATGAGGATGTCCTAATCTAGCATGCCAAATCGCATTATTATCACAAGCTACAACATTATTAGAAGAAGCAAAGGTAGGATCTAAAAGCTTAGTGTCTTCAAGAACATAGAGATCATCTTTGGTAGTCCCTTTCCCAAGCGTTTTGCTGGTCTTAATATCCTGAAAAACACACTTCATTAGGTCCAAAGATAGCAATACAGTTTAAATCAGTTGTAGCCTTCTTTACTGATAATAAGTTAGATGTAAACGTAGGCATGTAGAAAGCTTTAGAAGATCTCTCAAATAGCTTAAGTTCTCCTATTCCCTTAATTGGAACCTTTTCCCCATTAGCAATCTCAACATTTCCTATTGTTGGTTTTATGTTGCTAATTAAGCTTAAATCACTAATCATGTGATGAGAAGCCCCTGAATCAACTATTAATGGCTTATTCTTAAGTGTATGTGAAGAACTATAAGAATTACCCATATTTTGAATCACATGAAAAGAGGTACCAAGAGTGTTACCAGACTCCTTAAACGCTTTGATCAGGGCATCCAGGTCTGATTTTGTCACGAATTGAGATGAGTTTGCTGCTCCTTCTCCAGGGGTATTCTTAGAGCTTTCGCCTTTGTGAGCCACCTCTTCTGAAGCAATCCTAGCCTTTCCCTCCTTCCACTTCGGTTTTAGGTGAGGATGAAGACTCCAGCAACCTTCTTTGGTATGCCCCTTTCTCTTGCAATGATCACAGAATGAGTTTCTCTTCTCATCAAACTTGTAGGCTCCTTTGTTGGCTGAGATCAGTTCTCTATTTCCTCCAAATAGGCCGAGTGATCCTTGCTCCTTTTGGATTTGGGAACAGACTTCTTCAAGCGTTGGTAGCCTTTCTGCTCTGAGAAGATGTTTGATGAGATCATTGTAGGTTGAGTTGAGAGTCAAAAACAGCCCAAAGACCTTGTCTTGCTCCCTTCTTTCATTCAAAATTTGTGGGTCCACAGTACTTGGCCTTAGCATTTCCAGCTCAGCCCATAGCGCTCTGAACTTTCCAAAGTGTTTGGTAAACTCCGCATCTTCTTGCCTTAGCTCATTGATGGCTTTCTTGACTTCAAAGACACGGCTGAGATTAGAGATGTTGCCGAATACTTGCTTCAGGGTCTCCCATAGCTCTTTGGCGGTTTCACAGTATGAGTAAGCCTCCAAGGTTTCAGTGCTAAGGGAGCTTTGTAGGAGAGCAAGGACGGTCTGATCTTCCTTGTACCAATGGGTCTCTTCTGTTGGGACAATGGCGGCTCCGGCGGCTGGTGGTGCTGCTATGGGGGCATCGCTTGATACATGTCTCCAAAGACCTCTTCCACACAAGGCGGTTCTTGTGGTCCTTGACCACAGTAGATAGTTCACTCCTTTGAGTGTAACTGGTAAAGCCAATGGCTTATTGTTCTCCATGGCCATGAAATTTATTCTATGGACCTATGGGTAAAGATATGGACCGTTGGGTAAATGGTTTTAGAAATGAGGTATGGGTGATTTAGAGGATAAGCGAATGAGGATATAGGTGATTAGAGGGGTTTAGAGTGATTTTTGGAGTTTAGAAGATCATTTAAGAGATTTCAAAAGAGATAAAGAGAGTAAGGACCGCTGGGTAAAGATTTTGAGAATTTTCTGTAAACTGAAAGAGAGACAGCGAATAGTGAAGAAGCAAAATGAGAGAGGATGAGAATCAGAGTTTGTGATCCAAAGATCTACACAACTCGCTCTGATACCATGTTAGAATTTGCGGAATGATACTTAGAGAAATGAGTGAAGAACATAACGGAGAAGAGAGAATGAGTTAAGGATGATTATATTTCCTTAAGTTAACCATTACAAATGATATCGAATGTCTATTTATAGACCATACAAATCGGTTCTAAAGGCTAAGGGAGATAGTGACACAAACAATAAACAAAGAGGATGTGGTCCTCAAAGTGAAAGCGACACTTCATAAGAGTCTCCAACGTCCACAAGCTTAACAAGAACATGTGACCTTATCTTCTTTGATTCCTTGAGCTTGTGACCGTTGCTAGGCTTAACTAAGGTCAATTATATGACCGTTGCTTCCTTGATCATCACTCTTGCTTCCTTTGTGTGATCTTCTTCCTGGAGCCTCACGGTTGTGACTTGTACGGACACTTCTCTAACTTGATCATTTTGACATCTATTACTTGTATCTCATTCCCTACAAGAGATCCCAAATGAAGATCTGAAATTGGTGTACTAGCCGAAAATGGGGAAAACGGACATCTGATCAATCACACAAAGAAAATGGAGTAAATAGGCTTGAAATTGTCATCTGGGACTCAAAATACTACAATGAGAAGCCTCTATTACTTGTGTCTCATTCCCTAGAAGAGATCCCAAATGAATATTCGAAACTGGTCTACTAGCCGAAAATGGGGAAAACGAACTTCTGATGAATCACACAAAGAAAATGGAGTAAATAGGCTTGAAATAGTCATCTGGGACTCATAATACTACAATGAGAAGCCTCTATTACTTGTATCTCATTCCCTAGAAGATATCCAAAATGAAGATCCGAAATTGGTCTACTGGCCGAAAATAGGGAAAACGGACTTCTGATGAATCATACAAAGAAAATGGAGTAAATAGGCTTGAAATAGTCATCTGGGACTCATAATAGCATAATTAGAAGCCTCTATTACTTGTATCTCATTCCATTGAAGAGATCCCTTATGAAGATCTGAAACTGGTCTACTGGCCCAAAATGGGGAAAACGGACTTCTGATGAATCACACAAAGAATATGGAGTAAATATGCTTGAAATAGTCATCTGGGACTCAGAATACTACATTTAGAAGAATTTATTACTTGTATCTCATTCCCTAGAAGAGATCCCAAATAAAGATCCGAAACTGGTCTACTGTCTGAATATAGGGGAAACGGATTTATCATGAATCACACAAAGAAAATGGAGTAAATAGGCTTTAAATAGTCATCTGAAACTTATAATAGTATAATGAGTACCGTCTATTACCTGTATCTCATTCCCTAGAAGAGATCTCAAATGAAGATCCGAAATTAGTCAACTAGCCGAAAATGGGGAAAACTGATTTCTCATGAATCATACAAAGAAATGGAGTAAATGGGCTTGAAATAGTCATCTGGGACTCATAATACTACAATGAGAAGCCTCTATTACTTGTATCTCATTCCCTAGAAGAGATCCAATATGAAGATCCGAAATTGGTCTACTGGCCGAAAATAAGGAAAACGGATTTCTGATGAATCATACAAAGAAAATGGAGTAAATAGGCTTGAAATAGTCATCTGGGACTCATAATAGCATAATTAGAAGCCTCTATTACTTGTATCTCATTCCATTGAAGAGATCCCTTATGAAGATCTGAAACTGGTCTACTGGCCGAAAATGGAGAAAACGGACTTCTGATGAATCACACAAAGAAAATGGAGTAAATAGACTTGAAATAGTCATCTGGGACTCATAATACTACATTTAGAAGCATATATTACTTGTATCTCATTCCCTACAAGAGATCCCAAATGAAGATCTGAAACTGGTCTACTGACCGAAAATAGGGAAAACGGACTTCTGATGAATCACACAAAGAAAATGGAGTAAATAGGCTTGGAATAGTCATCTGGGACTCATAATACTACATTTAGAAGCATCTATTACTTGTATCTCATTCCCTAGAAGAGATCCCAAATGAAGATCCGAAACTGGTCTACTGTCTGAAAATAGGGGAAACGGATTTATCATGAATCACACAAAGAAAATGGAGTAAATAGGCTTTAAATAGTCATCTGGGACTCATAATACTACAATGAGAAGCCTCTATTACTTGTATCTCATTCCCTAGAAGAGATCCAAAATGAAGATCCGAAATTGGTCTACTGGCCGAAAATAGGGAAAATGGATTTCTGATAAATCATACAAAGAAAATAGAGTAAATAGGCTTGAAATAGTCATCTGGGACTCATAATAGCATAATTAGAAGCCTCTATTACTTGTATCTCATTCCATTGAAGAGATCCGTTATGAAGATCTGAAACTGGTCTACTGGCCGAAAATGGGGAAAACGGACTTCTGATGAATCACACAAATAAAATGGAGTAAATAGGCTTGAAATAGTCATCTGGGACTCATAATACTACATTTAGAAGCATCTATTACTTGTATATCATTCCCTACAAGAGATCCCAAATGAAGATCTGAAACTGGTCTACTGGCCGAAATGGGGAAAACGGACTTCTGAAGAATCACACAAAAAAAATGGAGTAAATAGGCTTGAAATAGTCATCTGTGACTCATAATACTACATTTAGAAGCATCTATTACTTGTATCTCATTCCCTACAAGAGATCCTAAATGAAGATCTGAAACTGGTCTACTGGCCGAAAATGGGGAAAACGGACTTCGGATGAATCACACAAAAAAAATGGAGTAAATAAGCCTGAAATAGTCATCTGGGACTCATAATACTACAATGAGAAGCCTCTATTACTTGTATCTCATTCCCTAAAAGAGATCCAAAATGAAGATCCGATATTGGTCTACTGGCCGCAAATAGGGAAAACGGACTTCTGATGAATCATACAAAGAAAATGGAGTAAATAGGCTTGAAATAGTCATCTGGGACTCATAATAGCATAATGAGAAGCCTATATTACTTGTATCTCATTCTCTAGAAGAGATCCCAAATGAAGATCCGAAACTGGTCTACTGTCTTAAAATAGGGGAAAAGGATTTATCATGAATCACACAAAGAAAATGGAGTAAATAGGTTTTAAATAGTCATCTGGGACTCATAATAGTATAATGAAAGCCTCTATTACCTGTATCTCATTCCCTAGAAGAGATCTCAAATGAAGATCTGAAACTAGTCAACTAGCCGAAAATGGGGAAAACAGATTTCTCATGAATCATACAAATAAATGGAGTAATTAGGCTTGAAATAGTCATCTCGGACTCATAATACTACAATGAGAAGCCTCTATTACTTGTATCTCATTCCCTAGAAGAGATCCCAAATGATGATCCAAAACTGGCCTACTGACCGAAAATAGGAAAAACGGACATCTGATGAATCACACAAAGAAAATGGAGTAAATAGGATTGAAATAGTCATCTGGGACTCATAATAGTACAATGAGAAGCCTCTATTACTTGTATCTCATTCCGAAGAAGAGATCCCAAATGATGATCCAAAACTGGCCTACTGGCCGAAAATAGGAAAACGGACATCTGATGAATCACACAAAGAAAATGGAGTAAATAGGATTGAAATAGTCATCTAGGACTCATAATAGTACAATGAGAAGCATCTATTACTTGTATCTCATTCCCTACAAGAGATCCCAAATGAAGATCTGAAACTGGTCAACTGGCCGAAAATGGGGAAAACGGACTTCTGAAGAATCATACAAAGAAAATGGAATAAATTGGCTTGAAATAGTCAACTGGGATTCATAATACTACATTGAGAAGCCTCTATTACTTGTATCTCATTCCCTACAAGAGATCCCAAATGAAGATCTGAAATTGGTGTACTAGCCGAAAATGGGGAAAACGGACATCTGATCAATCACACAAAGAAAATGGAGTAAATAGGCTTGAAATTGTCATCTGGGACTCAAAATACTACAATGAGAAGCCTCTATTACTTGTGTCTCATTCCCTAGAAGAGATCCCAAATGAATATTCGAAACTGGTCTACTAGCCGAAAATGGGGAAAACGAACTTCTGATGAATCACACAAAGAAAATGGAGTAAATAGGCTTGAAATAGTCATCTGGGACTCATAATACTACAATGAGAAGCCTCTATTACTTGTATCTCATTCCCTAGAAGATATCCAAAATGAAGATCCGAAATTGGTCTACTGGCCGAAAATAGGGAAAACGGACTTCTGATGAATCATACAAAGAAAATGGAGTAAATAGGCTTGAAATAGTCATCTGGGACTCATAATAGCATAATTAGAAGCCTCTATTACTTGTATCTCATTCCATTGAAGAGATCCCTTATGAAGATCTGAAACTGGTCTACTGGCCCAAAATGGGGAAAACGGACTTCTGATGAATCACACAAAGAAAATGGAGTAAATAGGCTTGAAATAGTCATCTGGGACTCATAATACTACATTTAGAAGCATCTATTACTTGTATCTCATTCCCTACAAGAGATCCCAAATGAAGATCTGAAACTGGTCTACTGACCGAAAATGGGGAAAACGGACTTCTGATGAATCACACAAAGAAAATGGAGTAAATAGGCTTGCAATAGTCATCTGGGACTCATAATACTACATTTAGAAGCATCTATTACTTGTATCTCATTCCCTACAAGAGATCCCAAATGAAGATCCGACACTGGTCTACTGGCCGAAAATAGGGAAAACGGACATCTGATGAATCACACAAAGAATATGAAGTAAATATGCTTGAAATAGTCATCTGGGACTCATAATACTACATTTAGAAGCATCTATTACTTGTATCTCATTCCCTAGAAGAGATCCCAAATGAAGATCCGAAACTGGTCTACTGTCTGAAAATAGGGGAAACGGATTTATCATGAATCACACAAAGAAAATGGAGTAAATAGGCTTTAAATAGTCATCTGGGACTCATAATAGTATAATGAGTAGCCTATATTACCTGAATCTCATTCCCTAGAAGAGATCTCAAATGAAGATCCGAAACTAGTCAACTAGCCGAAAATGGGGAAAACGGATTTCTCATGAATCATACAAAGAAATGGAGTAAATAGGCTTGAAATATGTTAATCAAGAAGGTATTTACTAGTAACTAATTAATAGTTACATAGTAAATATAGTTACTTGAGTAATAAGGAAGTTAGTTTGTATTAGAAAGAAGAGGGAAAGGAGGATAAGAAAAGCTAAAGGATAAGGTGACCGTACACTTTGTCCTATAGCGGCTGTACCTCCTCCCTTATCCTTTTGTTACCGTTATGAGCTGTAAAGAGATGAGTCACACACGGTTTGTACAAGGCAGAATGAGGACGCAATAGTGGCTTTGTGCGTAACCCTTTCTGACCTAGAATGTGTTCTATATAAACCAAGTGTATCCCCTCTCATTGTAGATAACTTTTTATCATCTAATACATTTTCACCTTTTCCTAAACATGAGAGTCGAATCCTTATCCTAT
Organism: Thlaspi arvense; assembly: GCA_911865555.2. Lineage (NCBI taxonomy): Eukaryota > Viridiplantae > Streptophyta > Magnoliopsida > Brassicales > Brassicaceae > Thlaspi > Thlaspi arvense. The sequence continues at coordinate 24,785,051 of OU466860.2, forward strand.
AATCTTCTATAATTTTCATGGTATCAGAGCGGTTTTGTGATTCTTGAGTCTTAAATCTTGGTTTTCTTGTTCGATTCTTGTGTTTGAGAGAAGTTCTTGTGAGTTAATCCGTGGCAAAAGCTATTCTGGGTTGAAGCTGGTTCTTGTGGGTTAAGCTGAAGCATCAAACCGAGCTAAGAAGGTGAAGCAAGTCAGATCTGAAAAAGTAAAGGTTTGAGCTTTATCTCTCTCTCTGGTTGAAAGGTTTAGTCTAGAGGAATCAGTTTAAGGCAAAGGTTGTGGATAGATTAGTGTTGCGGTTTGGCTTGTGGTTTGAGTAAGGAAGGTTCGAAAGTTGAATCTTTGGTCTTGGAAAGTGTTAGTCTTGGTGTTCAATAGGCGAAATACTTAAGCTTTGGTGATGGCTGCTCTTCAACAAGCTCCTATGCCTGTTACGGTGTATGATGGCAAGATGAATGACACCTTCAAAGACTTGAGATTTGCGGTAACTCTAAATGGGAACAACTTTCTGTTGTGGAAGCGAACAACTCTGAATGTGTTGGGAGGAAGGAAGCTCACAAAACACATTGAGTTCACCTATGAAGAGCTAAAGGCAATTGATAGAGGTCTGGATGAGGATACTTGGAAGCAGTATGATCTGAATGTGCTGACTGCTCTACACTGCTCACTAGAGGCGTCAATTCTAGAAGGCTATTCGTACTGTGAGACTGCTAAGGAGCTGTGGGATACTCTTACAGGTGTCTTCGGCAATGAGTCTAACTTGACTCGGGTCTATGGTATCAAGAAAGCTCTCGGAAATCTGAGCCAAGAAGAGAGTGACTTCAACACCCATTTCGGAAGGTATAGATCGTTGGTTGCTGAGTTAGATATGTTGAGACCCTTTACCACTGATGCTAAGACACTCAAGGAAAGAAGAGAGCAAGATCGTGTGTTTGGGTTGCTACTGTCTCTGAATCAAGGCTATACTGATGTAATCCAACACATCTTGAGAGAAGACAAGATCCCTACCCTAGAGCAAGTTTGTGCTAAGATACAAAAGGAGTATGGCAATCAGGAGCTGTTTGGCAACAAGAATGCAAGTCTACCTACGGCTAACAAGGTGGGAGTGGCGAAACATGGAGACAAGAAGACATGGGTTTGTGAGCATTGTGAGAAAAAGGGTCATCTCAAAGACAAATGCTGGATCCTACACCCTCATTTGAAGCCAGATAAGTTCAAGAAGGACAAGATGAAGGCGAATGTGGCAGAAGCAAGTGAAGGCTCCGAAAATGCTGAAAGAGCTATAGTGCAGTTCGGTCATCATGAGAAGGCATTACAAGCTATACAAGACAAGAGCTCAGCTTCCACCTCTCAGGAGACCATTGTGATGAACAAAGCTGATCTAGAGAGCCTCCTTCAATCCATTGCATCTAAGTTACATCCAGGCGGTATATCTCTCTTATCTTCTAATTCTAGTGATTTAAACTCATTAGTATTAGACTCAGGAGCTTCTCACCATATGATTAGTAATCCAAAGTTGTTAGAGAACATTAAACCGGCTTTAGGGAATGTTAAGGTTGCAAATGGCCATAATGTGCCAATAGAAGGTATAGGTTATATTAATGTGTTTAACAAGAAGCTAAGTGCCTTTTATATGCCTAAGTTCACCTCTAATCTCCTTTCTGTAAAGAAAACTACTAAGGACTTAAACTGTTTAGCTATTTTTAGTCCTAATGATGTTAAGTTGCAGGATATTGAGAGTGGAAAAGTGTTTGGGCAAGGAAGCACCAAGGATGACTTATATGTGTTCCAAGACATCTCTTTAAATTCTGTTTCTAAGAATAATGTTTCTTCTATCTTTGCAAACTCTGTTAAGACATCTGTTGTTTTATGGCATGAAAGACTTGGTCACCCTCATTCTAGAGCTTTAAGTTTATTAATGCCTGGTTTTTCTTATGATTGTGCAAATTGTGAAGCATGCATATTAGGCAAACATTGCAAAGCTGTTTTTCCTAAGTCTAGTGCGATTTATGAAAAATGTTTTGATCTTGTGCATTCTGATGTTTGGTCTTCACCTTGTGCATCTAGAGATAACCATAAGTATTTTGTCACATTTATAGATGAGAAATCTAAGTATACTTGGGTAACCTTGATGCCATCTAAGGATAGAGTTTATGATGCATTTATAAACTTTCAAAACTATGTGACTAACTACTTTGATGCAAAGATTAAGATTCTAAGAACAGATAATGGAGGTGAATATACAAGCAACAAGCTCAAAGAACACTTAGAGAAATGTGGAATTCTTCATCAAACCAGCTGCCCATATAACCCCCAACAAAATGGTGTTGCTGAGAGAAAGAATAGGCACCTAATGGAGGTGGCAAGAGCTATGCTATTTCAAAAACACATGCCTAAGCGGTTTTGGGGCGATGCAGTAATGACAGCTTGCTATCTCATCAACCGAACACCAACTCGTATCCTTGATGATAAATCTCCTTTCCAAATCCTAAATAACTCAAATCCTAGTATTGACCATTTAAGGGTGTTTGGTAGTCTGTGTTTTGTGTTTGTTCCAGGTGACTTAAGGAACAAGCTGGAGCCTAAGAGTAACAAGTGCGTATTCATTGGATACTCAACAACTCAGAAGGGCTACAAGTGCTTTGATCCAGTCACCAACCGGTATTATGTGTCAAGGGATGTCAAGTTTTTGGAAGACAAGGCCTACTTTGGGGAAAAGAGTTGGGAGAGTGTGAAGGACCTACCTATAGTCATCCCCATAAGTTTGGGTAAACCCTCTTGCAACCAGCCTTGCCTTATAGTCATCCCCATAAGTTTGGGTAAACCCTCTTGCAACCAGCCTTGCCTTATATCTCTCGATTTCACCATCACTCTTGTACTTAATGGTGAATACCCACTTTGAGCTAACACACTTCTTTCCTTTTGGTAGTTCTTCTTCAACCCAAGTGTGATTCCTCACCATAGCTTGAACCTCATCATCAACAGCATTAGTCCATTCCTTACTTTCCTTGGCTTCCTCATAGCTTTGTGGGATGAGTTCTACATCCAGCTTGCTGATAAAAGCTTTATGCTCCTCCGGAAGAAGGTCAATCGAACAAGTAGCTTGAATTGGATGAGCTACAGCTTGGCAGTTGTAGTAAACTCTCGTATTCTTCCACTTTGAGGGGGATTTCTTCTCTCTTGTACTCTTTCTTTGATTCTCCCGAGTGTAGACTGGATCTGGTGTAACTTGTGGAGCTTGATAGGTATCGTCATCGCTTGAAGATTCAATGAACTCTCCTTCACTAGACTGACCCGATTCAATGACCTCTCCTTCACTAGACTGACCCGTCTCCTCTGCCACTTCTTTACTAGACTGACCCGTCTCTGCCACTTCTTCACTAGACTTCTCTCCTCTATCACTTTCTTGGTGATCATCCAAAAGATCCTGAGATGCATTGTTCTCATCCTCTCTAACTTCATGCACATCCTCATTTGGAAATGATGGAGCTTCCTTTTCTGCCTGAGGGGAGCTTGCATTCCCTAAGTGCTCCAGAATTCGTCGGAGGCTTGAAGCTCTATCAGCGGTTGAGTTAGGTAGGTCCTTCACACTCTCCCAACTCTTTTCCCCAAAGTAGGCTTTGTCTTCCAAAAACTTGACATCCCTTGACACATAGTACCGGTTGGTGACTGGATCGAAGCACTTGTAGCCCTTCTGAGTTGTTGAGTATCCAATGAATACGCACTTGTTACTCTTAAGGCTCCAGCTTGTTCCTTAAGTCACCTGGAACAAACACAAAACACAGACTACCAAACACCCTCAAATGGTCAATACTAGGATTTGAGTTATTTAGGATTTGGAAAGGAGATTTATCATCAAGGATACGAGTTGGTGTTCGGTTGATGAGATAGCAAGCTGTCATTACTGCATCGCCCCAAAACCTCTTAGGCATGTGTTTTTGAAATAGCATAGCCCTTGCCACCTCCATTAGGTGCCTATTCTTTCTCTCAGCAACACCATTTTGTTGGGGGTTATATGGGCAGCTGGTTTGATGAAGAATTCCACATTTCTCTAAGTGTTCTTTGAGCTTGTTGCTTGTATATTCACCTCCATTATCTGTTCTTAAAATCTTAATTTTTGCATCAAAGTAGTTAGTCACATAGTTTTGAAAGTTTATAAATGCATCATAAACTCTATCCTTAGAAGGCATCAAGGTTACCCAAGTATACTTAGATTTCCCATCTATAAATGTGACAAAATACTTATGGTTATCTCTAGATGCACAAGGTGAAGACCACACATCAGAATGCACAAGATCAAAACATTTTTCATAAATCGCACTAGACTTAGGAAAAACAGCTTTGCAATGTTTGCCTAATATGCATGCTTCACAATTTGCACAATCATAAGAAAAACCAGGCATTAGTAAACTTAAGGCTCTAGAATGAGGGTGACCAAGTCTTTCATGCCATAAAACAACAGATGTCTTAACAGAGTTTGCAAAGATAGAAGAAACATTATTCTTAGAAACAGAATTTAAAGAGATGTCTTGGAACACATATAAGTCATCCTTGGTGCTGCCTTGCCCAAACACTTTTCCACTCTCAATATCCTGCAACTTAACATCATTAGGACTAAAAATAGCTAAACAGTTTAAGTCCTTAGTAGTTTTCTTTACAGAAAGGAGATTAGAGGTGAACTTAGGCATATAAAAGGCACTTAGCTTCTTGTTAAACACATTAATATAACCTATACCTTCTATTGGCACATTATGACCATTTGCAACCTTAACATTCCCTAAAGCCGGTTTAATGTTCTCTAACAACTTAGGATTACTAATCATATGGTGAGAAGCTCCTGAGTCTAATACTAATGAGTTTAAATCACTAGAGTTAGAAGATAAGAGAGATATACCGCCTGGATGTAACTTAGATGCAATGGATTGAAGGAGGCTCTCTAGATCAGCTTTGTTCATCACAATGGTCTCCTGAGAGGTGGAAGCTGAGCTCTTGTCTTGTATAGCTTGTAAAGCCTTCTCATGATGACCGAACTGCACCATAGCTCTTTCAGCATTTTCGGAGCCTTCACTTGCTTCTGCCACATTCGCCTTCATCTTGTCCTTCTTGAACTTATCTGGCTTTAAATGAGGGTGTAGGATCCAGCATTTGTCTTTGAGATGACCCTTTTTCTCACAATGCTCACAAACCCATGTCTTCTTGTCTCCATGTTTCGCCACTCCCACCTTGTTAGCCGTAGGTAGACTTGCATTCTTGTTGCCAAACAGCTCCTGATTGCCATACTCCTTTTGTATCTTAGCACAAACTTGCTCTAGGGTAGGAATCTTGTCTTCTCTCAAGATGTGCTGGATTACATCAGTATAGCCTTGATTCAGAGACAGAAGCAACCCAAACACACGATCTTGCTCTCTTCTCTCCTTGAGTGTCTTAGCATCAGTGGTAAAGGGTCTCAACATATCCAACTCAGCAACCAACGATCTATACCTTCCGAAATGGGTGTTGAAGTCACTCTCTTCTTGGCTCAGATTTCCGAGAGCTTTCTTGATACCATAGACCCGAGTCAAGTTAGACTCATTGCCGAAGACATTTGTAAGAGTATCCCACAGCTCCTTAGCAGTCTCACAGTACGAATAGCCTTCTAGAATTGACGCCTCTAGTGAGCAGTGTAGAGCAGTCAGCACATTCAGATCATACTGCTTCCAAGTATCTTCATCCAGACCTCTATCAATTGCCTTTAGCTCTTCATAGGTGAACTCAATGTGTTTTGTGAGCTTCCTTCCTCCTAACACATTCAGAGTTGTTCGCTTCCACAACAGAAAGTTGTTCCCATTTAGAGTTACCGCAAATCTCAAGTCTTTGAAGGTGTCATTCATCTTGCCATCATACACCGTAACAGGCATAGGAGCTTGTTGAAGAGCAGCCATCACCAAAGCTTAAGTATTTCGCTTATTGAACACCAAAACTAACACTTTCCAAGACCAAAGATCCAACTTTTCGAACCTTCCTTACTCAAACCACAAGCCAAACCGCAACACTAATCTATCCACAACCTTTGCCTTAAACTGATTCCTCTAGACTAGACCTTTCAACCAGAGAGAGAGATAAAGCTCAAACCTTTACTTTTCCAGATCTGACTTGCTTCACCTTCTTAGCTCGGTTTGATGCTTCAGCTTAACTCATAAGACCCAGTTTCAACCCAGAATAGCTTTTGCCACGGATTAACTCACAAGAACTTCTCTCAAACACAAGAATCGAACAAGAAAACCAAGATTTAAGACTCAAGAATCACAAAACCGCTCTGATACCATGTAAATTATAGAAGATTGTAGGATAAGGATTCGACTCTCATGATAGGAAAATGTGAAAATGTATTAGATGAAGAAAAGTTATCTACAATGAAGGGGGATACACAGTTTATATAGAACACATTCTAGGTCTGAAAGGGTTACACACAAAGCCACTATTGCGTCCTCATTCAGCCTTATACAAACCGTGTATGACTCACCCCTTTACAGCTCATAACGGTAACAAGAGGATAAGGGTGAAGGTACAGCGCTATAAGACAAAGTGTACTGCCACCTTATCCCTTTAGTCTTTTATCCTCTTTTTCCCTCTTCTTTCTAATACAAACTAACTTCCTTATTACTCAAGTAACTGTATTTTACTATGTAACTATTAATTAGTTACTAGTAAATACCTTCTTGATTAACACCAATGAATCTACAATAGCCAGTAGTTGATCTTCTATCTACACGGTCTCCTGCCCAGTCTGCTTCACAATATCCCACTATCTCTGAGCTTCCATTGCAACCCATCCAAATGCCATGACCGATTGTTCCTTGGACATAGCTGAGAATGCGCTTGACCATGCTCCAGTGATACACCTTTGGGGCTTTCATGTATTGACTAACCTGATTCACAGCAAAACACAAGTCAGGTCTAGTTATGGTAAGATAAATCAGCTTACCAACCATCCTGCGGTATTGTGTGATGTCTTCAAAGGGCTCATCCTCTAGCTCCCCCTTTCGGTCCACTTTATAGCTATCTTCAAGCGGAGTCTTAGCCACTTTATCTCCAAGATCTCTTGTCTCACTCAACATATCAAGCATATATTTTCTTTGTGAGAGAAACAAGCCTTCTTTAGATCTACAAACTTCAATACCTAAGAAATATTTTAGTTCACCTAGATCTTTAATATCAAACACTTTCTTTAAATAGTCTTTAGTAGCTAGAATGTTTACCTTGTCATTCCCAGAGATGATAATATCATCTACATAGATGAGAATGACTACTATACCTTCTTGGCTGGTGAGAGTGAATAAGGTATGGTCAGCTTCTGATCTGCTGAATCCCCTATCAAATAGAACTCTGCTAAGCCGGTGGTACCATGCTCTTGGCGATTGCTTAAGACCGTATATAGCCTTTCATAGCCTTAACACTTTGCCACGGGTGACATCTTCTTCCACACCTGGTGGTGGTGTCATATAGACTTCCTCCTCAAGCTCTCCTTGCAGGAATGCATTCTTCACATCCATTTGCCAAAGATCCCATTCTAGATTCACGGCAAGTGAGATGACTACTCTAACCGTGTGAAGCTTAGCCACTCATAGGTTTGAGTGAAGCCTCTTGCAATTAGCCGAGCCTTATACCTCTCTATTTCCCCATTGCTCTTGTATTTGATAGTGAAGACTATCAAAGCAAAAGGATGAGTTATGTCCGTACACATACTTGGCATACAAGGAAGTAGACAAGAGTGGGATGCAAGGTATGATATCAAGCTAAGTGAAGTGCAAGGCAAGGGATTAGTGGCTTTGTTATCTACACCAACGGTCACAAAGTTTCAAGACCAAAGAAGATAAGGTCACATGTTATACTTAAGGATATGACCGTTGGGGAGCTTCCTTGACCAGTCACTATCACCGTGAGGACCACATCCACACTTGTTTATTCTTTGTGTCCCTTTCATATGTAACCGTTACTCTCCTTGTATGAGTCTATATAAAGACTCTTTCTATCATTGTAACAAGTTAACTTAAGAAAATAATACTCTCCTTAACCAAAACTCTCGTTCTTACTCATGTTCATCACTCTCTTCTCTCATTTCATACTCCCTTACTCATAATAATCCGCAATAATTCTAACATGGTATCAGAGCGGTTTGTAGATCTTTGGACTACAACCTTTTGATTCTCATTATTCTTCTCTTCATTTCATTGTTCGCTTTTACTCTTTCAAATTCCAGAAACACTTAATCTTTATCCACTGGTCCATAACTCTCAAACACTCCTCTTTTACTCTTAATTCTCACTAAACACTCTCTAAATCGCCTAAAACACCTTCTTTCCACCATACTAGTATTCGCTTACCCTCTCAATCACCTAAAACTCATTTCTAAAAACGTTTACCCAACGGTCCATATCTTTATCCATAGGTCCATAGAATAAATTTCATGGATATGGAGAATAATAAGCCATTGGCTTTACCAGTTACACTCAAAGGAGCGAACTATCTACTGTGGTCAAGAACCACAAGAACCGCCTTGTGTGGAAGAGGTCTTTGGAGACATGTATCAAGCGATGCCCCCATAGCAGCACCACCAGCCGCCGGAGCAGCCATTGTCCCAGCAGAAGAGACCCAATGGTACAAGGAGGATCAGACCGTTCTTGCTCTCCTACAAAGCTCCCTTAGCACTGAAATCTTGGAGGCTTACTCATACTGTGAAACCGCCAAAGAGCTATGGGAGACCCTGAAGCAAGTATTCGGCAACATCTCTAATCTCAGCCGTGTCTTTGAAGTCAAGAAAGCCATCAATGAGCTAAGGCAAGAAGATGCGGAATTTACCAAACACTTTGGAAAATTCAGAGCACTATGGGCTGAGCTGGAAATGCTAAGGCCAAGCACTGTGAACCCACAGATTTTGAATGAAAGAAGGGAGCAAGACAAGGTCTTTGGGCTACTTTTGACTCTCAACTCCACCTACAACGATCTCATCAAACACCTTCTCAGAGCAGAAAGGCTACCAACGCTTGAAGAAGTATGTTCCCAAATCCAAAAGGAACAAGGATCACTCGGCCTATTTGGAGGAAAAGGAGAACTGATATCAGCCAACAAAGGAGCCTACAAGTTTGATGAGAAGAGAAACTCATTCTGCGATCATTGCAAGAGAAAGGGGCATACCAAAGAAGTTTGCTGGAGCCTTCATCCTCACCTAAAACCGAAATGGAAGGAGGGAAAGGCTAGGATTGCTTCAGAAGAGGTGGCTCACAAAGGCGAAAGCTCTAAGACCACCCCTGGAGAAGGAGCAGCAAACTCATCCCAGTTCGTGACAAAATCAGACCTGGATGCCCTGATCAAAGCGTTTAAGGAGTCTGGTAACACCCTTGGTACCTCTCTTCATGTGATTAAAAATATGGGCAATTCTTATAGTTCTTCACATGCACTTAAGAATAAACCATTAATAGTTGATTCAGGGGCTTCTCATCACATGATTAGTGATTTAAGTCTAATTAGCAACATAAAACCAACAATAGGAAATGTTGAGATTGCTAATGGTGAAAAGGTTCCAATTAAGGGAATAGGAGAACTTAAGCTATTTGAGAGATCTTCTGAAGCATTCTACATGCCTACTTTTACATCCAACTTATTATCAGTAAAGAAAGCTACAACTGATTTACACTGTATTGCTATATTTGGACCTAATGAAGTGTGTTTTCAGGATATTAAGACCAGCAAAACGCTTGGGAAAGGGACTACCAAAGATGATCTCTATGTTCTTGAAGACACTAAGCTTTTAGATCCTACTTTTGCTTCTTCTAATAGTGTTGTAGCTTGTGATAATAATGCGATTTGGCATGCTAGATTAGGACATCCTCATGCTCGTGCCTTGAGTCTTTTATTACCTGAAGTAGTGTTTAAGAATGATGATTGTGAGGCTTGTATCTTAGGAAAGCATTGTAGAACTGTTTTTCCTAAGTCTTCTACCATTTATGAAAAATGTTTTGATTTAGTTCATTCTGATGTTTGGACATCCCCTTGTGAATCTAGAGATCAAAACAAGTACTTTGTTACTTTCATAGATGAAAAGTCTAAGTATACTTGGTTAACTCTCCTCCCATCAAAAGATAGAGTCTTTGAGGCATTTAGGAACTTTCAAACTCACATAACTAACCATTTTAATGCCAAGATTAAGATTTTCAGATCAGATAATGGGGGAGAATACACAAGCAACTTATTCAAAGAATATCTTACCTCACAAGGCATCATTCACCAAACAAGCTGTCCTTATACGCCCCAACAAAATGGTGTCGCAGAAAGGAAGAACAGACATTTAATGGAGGTGGCCAGGTCCATGATGTTTCAAAACAATGTACCAAAGCGGTTTTGGGGGGATGCTGTACTTACAGCCTGCTACCTTATCAACCGAATACCAACCAAAGTCCTCAATGACTCATCACCATATGAGGTACTCAACTCAACTAAACCCTCTCTTAATCACTTACGAGTGTTTGGGTGTGTTTGTTTTGCCTTAATCCCAGGAGACCTGCGAACAAAGCTGGATGCCAAGAGCACAAGGTGCATGTTTATTGGATACTCTACTACACAAAAGGGGTACAAGTGCTATAATCCCACTACACGCCGAGTTATAATCTCTAGAGATGTGAAGTTTTTGGAATCAGAAAGCTTCTATGCCAAACAGCCATGGGAAGACTTGCAAGACATTTCCAGGTCTACATCAGATAGAGCCACTAACCTCCGGCTGCTTCTAGATCATCTCGGTGTCACTACCAGTACTAGAGTTCCTACGGTTGATCATGAGGGGGAGAATGGTGATAACAATGATGATCCACCAGCTGAGCACACAGCCTCGGATTCCCACGACAATGCACATGATCAACCTTCAGAGCAAGATCAAGCACCCACACGGTCAGCACCAGCTCAAGCACCTGCTCCTCTAAGAAGAAGTCCACGCTTGCAAAGTCTACAACAAGCGGAACAAGCAGAACAAGTTCAAGCAGTTCCAGCTCCTGCTCCTACTACCTTAAGGCGCAGTACAAGAGAAAGGCAGGATCCCTCTAATTGGGTGAACACAAGAGTGTATTACAACGGCAATGCCGTGGCGCATCCAACTCAGGCATCATGCTCCTTTGCACAACTTCCGGAGACACACCGAGTGTTCTTAGCAGCAATAGAGCAGGGTCATATTCCTAAGACCTATGAAGAAGCAGCGGAACATGAGGAGTGGCGTGAAGCAATCAGGGAAGAAAAAGGAGCTATGGAAAGAAACCATACTTGGGACGAAGCTAATTTACCTAAAGGGAAGAAGACGGTTAGCTCAAGATGGGTCTTTACTATCAAGTACAAGAGCAATGGTGAAATAGAGAGGTACAAAGCTCGGTTGGTGGCTAGAGGTTTTACTCAGACATATGGAGAAGACTATGGAGACACCTTTGCACCGGTGGCCAAGCTCCACACAGTTAGAGTTGTCATCTCACTTGCCGTGAATCTGGAATGGGATCTTTGGCAAATGGATGTGAAGAATGCATTTCTACAAGGAGAGCTTGAGGAGGAAGTCTACATGACACCACCACCTGGTATAGACAAAGAGGTTGCCCATGGCAAAGTACTAAGGCTGAGAAAGGCGATTTATGGTCTCAAGCAATCGCCAAGAGCATGGTACCACAGGCTGAGTAGAGTTCTATTTGATAGGGGATTCAGCAGATCAGAAGCGGATCACACCTTATTCACTCTCACCAGCCAAGAAGGTATAGTAGTCATTCTCATTTATGTAGATGATATTATCATCTCTGGGAATGACAAGGTAAACATTCTCGCTACTAAAGAGTATTTAAAGAATGTTTTTGACATTAAAGATCTAGGTGAACTAAAATACTTCTTAGGTATTGAAGTTTGTAGATCTAAAGAAGGTTTGTTTCTCTCACAAAGAAAATATATGATGGATATGTTGAGTGAAGCAGGAAACCTTGGAGATAAAGTAGCTAAAACTCCTCTTGAAGATAGCTACAAGGTGGACCGAAAGGAGGAGCTAGAAGATGAACCCTTTGAAGACATCACACAATACCGCAGGATGGTTGGTAAGCTAATTTATCTTACCATAACTAGACCTGACTTGTGTTTTGCTGTGAATCAGGTTAGTCAACACATGAAAGCCCCAAAGTCATATCACTGGAGCATGGTCAAGCGCATTCTCAGCTATGTTCAAGGAACAATCGGTCATGGCATTTGGATGGGTTGCAATGGAAGCTCAGAGATTGTGGGGTATTGCGATGCAGACTGGGCAGGGGACCGTGTAGATAGAAGATCAACTACTGGCTATTGCACTTTCGTTGGTGGGAACCTAGTTACTTGGAAGAGCAAGAAGCAAAATGTAGTGGCATGTTCTAGTGCTGAAGCTGAGTACCGGGCCATGAGGAGGTTAACAACCGAGCTAATGTGGTTAAGGAACCTTCTTAAAGACCTCGGACGTGAGACAAGCACACCAATCACCATGCATTGTGACAACCAAGCGGCTATACACATTGCATCAAACTCGGTCTTCCATGAAAGAACCAAGCATATTGAGGTTGATTGTCACAAGGTCAGGGAGCAAGTCCAGCTTGGAGTCATCCTGCCATGCTACACAAAGAGTTCAGATCAGCTAGCCGATATCTTCACCAAGGCAACAAGTCAGAAGATCAACGAGTTCATCTACTCTAAGATGGGGCTCGTTGACATCTCAGCTTGAGCTCACCTAGCCGTGGAGATCACACTCTTTTTCCCTCAATGTAGTTTTGTCCCATGAGGTTTTCTACATTGAGGTTTTTAATGAGGTGATCCTTCATGGCTCCAAGCTCTAACCATTCACCATGGTTAAAGCTTGAGGGGGAGTATCAAAGCAAAAGGATGAGTTATGTCCGTACACATACTTGGCATACAAGGAAGTAGACAAGAGTGGGATGCAAGGTATGATATCAAGCTAAGTGAAGTGCAAGGCAAGGGATTAGTGGCTTTGTTATCTACACCAACGGTCACAAAGTTTCAAGACCAAAGAAGATAAGGTCACATGTTATACTTAAGGATATGACCGTTGGGGAGCTTCCTTGACCAGTCACTATCACCGTGAGGACCACATCCACACTTGTTTATTCTTTGTGTCCCTTTCATATGTAACCGTTACTCTCCTTGTATGAGTCTATATAAAGACTCTTTCTATCATTGTAACAAGTTAACTTAAGAAAATAATACTCTCCTTAACCAAAACTCTCGTTCTTACTCATGTTCATCACTCTCTTCTCTCATTTCATACTCCCTTACTCATAATAATCCGCAATAATTCTAACAAAGACCCATCTTGAGCTTACTGTTTTCTTCCCCTTTGGCAATGTAGCCTCATCCCAAGTGTGATTCTTTTCCATAGCACCCCTTTCTTCATTGATTGCATCACGCCATACCTCATGCTCTATTGCTTCTTCATAGGTCTTAGGTACATGGTTTTGCTCCAGCGCTACTATGAAGGCTTGATGCTCCTTTGGAAACCGAGCAAAAGAACACGCCACTTGAGTAGGATGAGCTACTGCATTGCCATTGTAGTACACCCTTGTGTTAACCCAGTTAGATGGATCTTGTCTTTCTCTTGTGCTTCTCCTTAGGGTGGCTGGGGCAGGTGCTTGTTCTGCTTCTGCTTGCTGTTGTAAGCGCTCTAAGCGTTGGCTTCTTCTTAGCGGTACATGAGGAGATGGTGATGATCTAGGCTGTTCCGGAGATTGAACTTGTGTAGATCGTTCCGGAGGTGCTACTGCTTGATCATGATCGTTTGCTTGGGTCTCCAAGTCTGTTTGTTGTTCACCATTGCCCCCCTCAGGATCAACAGCAGGAGCACCAGGAGGGAATGTAGGTGTTGTTACACCAAGGTGATCTAAGAGGAGCCGAAGGTTAGCCGCTCTATCAGAGGTAGAAGTAGAGAGCCCTTGTAAGTCTTCCCACGGTTGTTTAGAGTAGAAGATTTCTGACTCTAAGAACTTGACATAATGAGAGACTATAACCCGGCGTGTGTCATGATTGTAGCATTTGTACCCCTTTTGAGTAGTAGAGAAGCCAATGAACATACATCTCATGCTCTTAGCTTCCAGCTTTGTTCTATGATCCCCTGAAATAAAGGCAAAACAAACACAACCAAATACCCGTAAGTGATCAAGAGAGGGTTTGGTTGAGTTGAGTACCTCATAAGGTGATGAATCATTGAGAACTTTAGTGGGGATCCGGTTGATTAGATAGCAAGCTGTAAGGACAACATCTCCCCAAAACCGCTTTGGTACGTTGTGCTGAAACATCATGGATCTTGCCACCTCCATTAAGTGTCTATTCTTTCTCTCAGCTACACCATTCTGTTGAGGTGTGTAAGGGCAGCTGGTTTGATGAATGATGCCATGTGAGGTAAGATATTCTTTGAAAACATTGCTGGTGTACTCGTCCCCATTATCTGATATAAAAATCTTAATCTTGGCATTAAAATGGTTAGTGATATGATTTTGAAATATTTTAAATGCCTCAAAGACTCTATCCTTTGATGGGAGAAGAGTGACCCAAGTATACTTAGATTTTTCATCTATAAAAGTAACAAAATATTTGTTTTGATTTCTAGATTCACACGGTGATGTCCATACATCCGAGTGTACTAAATCAAAACATTTTTCATAGATAGTAGATGATTTGGGAAAAACAGTTCTACAATGTTTTCCTAAGATACAAGTCTCACATTCATCATTTTTAAAAACAACTTTAGGTAATAATAGACTCAATGCACGAGCATGAGGATGTCCTAGTCTAGCATGACAAATTGTATTATTAGCACAAGCTACAACATTATTAGCAGAAGATAAAAGCTTAGTGTCTTCCAGAATATAGAGATCATCCTTAGTAGTCCCTTTTCCAAGCAGTTTGCTGGTTTTAATATCCTGAAAGCACACATCATTAGGTCCAAAAATAGCAATGCAATCTAAATCAGTTGTAGCTTTCTTTACAGATAATAAATTAGAGGTAAAGGTAGGCATATAAAAAGCTTTAGATGATCTATCAAAGAGTTTCAAGTCTCCTATTCCTTTAATAGGTACCTTTTCCCCATTAGCAATCTCAACATTGTTAATCAAGAAGGTATTTACTAGTAACTAATTAATAGTTACATAGTAAATATAGTTACTTGAGTAATAAGGAAGTTAGTTTGTATTAGAAAGAAGAGGGAAAGGAGGATAAGAAAAGCTAAAGGATAAGGTGACCGTACACTTTGTCCTATAGCGGCTGTACCTCCTCCCTTATCCTTTTGTTACCGTTATGAACTGTAAAGGGATGAGTCACACACGGTTTGTACAAGGCAGAATGAGGACGCAATAGTGGCTTTGTGCGTAACCCTTTCTGACCTAGAATGTGTTCTATATAAACCAAGTGTATCCCCTCTCATTGTAGATAACTTTTTATCATCTAATACATTTTCACCTTTTCCTAAACATGAGAGTCGAATCCTTATCCTATAATCTTCTATAATTTTCATGGTATCAGAGCGGTTTTGTGATTCTTGAGTCTTAAATCTTGGTTTTCTTGTTCGATTCTTGTGTTTGAGAGAAGTTCTTGTGAGTTAATCCGTGGCAAAAGCTATTCTGGGTTGAAGCTGGTTCTTGTGGGTTAAGCTGAAGCATCAAACCGAGCTAAGAAGGTGAAGCAAGTCAGATCTGAAAAAGTAAAGGTTTGAGCTTTATCTCTCTCTCTGGTTGAAAGGTTTAGTCTAGAGGAATCAGTTTAAGGCAAAGGTTGTGGATAGATTAGTGTTGCGGTTTGGCTTGTGGTTTGAGTAAGGAAGGTTCGAAAGTTGAATCTTTGGTCTTGGAAAGTGTTAGTCTTGGTGTTCAATAGGCGAAATACTTAAGCTTTGGTGATGGCTGCTCTTCAACAAGCTCCTATGCCTGTTACGGTGTATGATGGCAAGATGAATGACACCTTCAAAGACTTGAGATTTGCGGTAACTCTAAATGGGAACAACTTTCTGTTGTGGAAGCGAACAACTCTGAATGTGTTGGGAGGAAGGAAGCTCACAAAACACATTGAGTTCACCTATGAAGAGCTAAAGGCAATTGATAGAGGTCTGGATGAGGATACTTGGAAGCAGTATGATCTGAATGTGCTGACTGCTCTACACTGCTCACTAGAGGCGTCAATTCTAGAAGGCTATTCGTACTGTGAGACTGCTAAGGAGCTGTGGGATACTCTTACAGGTGTCTTCGGCAATGAGTCTAACTTGACTCGGGTCTATGGTATCAAGAAAGCTCTCGGAAATCTGAGCCAAGAAGAGAGTGACTTCAACACCCATTTCGGAAGGTATAGATCGTTGGTTGCTGAGTTAGATATGTTGAGACCCTTTACCACTGATGCTAAGACACTCAAGGAAAGAAGAGAGCAAGATCGTGTGTTTGGGTTGCTACTGTCTCTGAATCAAGGCTATACTGATGTAATCCAACACATCTTGAGAGAAGACAAGATCCCTACCCTAGAGCAAGTTTGTGCTAAGATACAAAAGGAGTATGGCAATCAGGAGCTGTTTGGCAACAAGAATGCAAGTCTACCTACGGCTAACAAGGTGGGAGTGGCGAAACATGGAGACAAGAAGACATGGGTTTGTGAGCATTGTGAAAAAAAGGGTCATCTCAAAGACAAATGCTGGATCCTACACCCTCATTTGAAGCCAGATAAGTTCAAGAAGGACAAGATGAAGGCGAATGTGGCAGAAGCAAGTGAAGGCTCCGAAAATGCTGAAAGAGCTATAGTGCAGTTCGGTCATCATGAGAAGGCATTACAAGCTATACAAGACAAGAGCTCAGCTTCCACCTCTCAGGAGACCATTGTGATGAACAAAGCTGATCTAGAGAGCCTCCTTCAATCCATTGCATCTAAGTTACATCCAGGCGGTATATCTCTCTTATCTTCTAATTCTAGTGATTTAAACTCATTAGTATTAGACTCAGGAGCTTCTCACCATATGATTAGTAATCCTAAGTTGTTAGAGAACATTAAACCGGCTTTAGGGAATGTTAAGGTTGCAAATGGCCATAATGTGCCAATAGAAGGTATAGGTTATATTAATGTGTTTAACAAGAAGCTAAGTGCCTTTTATATGCCTAAGTTCACCTCTAATCTCCTTTCTGTAAAGAAAACTACTAAGGACTTAAACTGTTTAGCTATTTTTAGTCCTAATGATGTTAAGTTGCAGGATATTGAGAGTGGAAAAGTGTTTGGGCAAGGAAGCACCAAGGATGACTTATATGTGTTCCAAGACATCTCTTTAAATTCTGTTTCTAAGAATAATGTTTCTTCTATCTTTGCAAACTCTGTTAAGACATCTGTTGTTTTATGGCATGAAAGACTTGGTCACCCTCATTCTAGAGCTTTAAGTTTATTAATGCCTGGTTTTTCTTATGATTGTGCAAATTGTGAAGCATGCATATTAGGCAAACATTGCAAAGCTGTTTTTCCTAAGTCTAGTGCGATTTATGAAAAATGTTTTGATCTTGTGCATTCTGATGTTTGGTCTTCACCTTGTGCATCTTGAGATAACCATAAGTATTTTGTCACATTTATAGATGAGAAATCTAAGTATACTTGGGTAACCTTGATGCCATCTAAGGATAGAGTTTATGATGCATTTATAAACTTTCAAAACTATGTGACTAACTACTTTGATGCAAAGATTAAGATTCTAAGAACAGATAATGGAGGTGAATATACAAGCAACAAGCTCAAAGAACACTTAGAGAAATGTGGAATTCTTCATCAAACCAGCTGCCCATATAACCCCCAACAAAATGGTGTTGCTGAGAGAAAGAATAGGCACCTAATGGAGGTGGCAAGAGCTATGCTATTTCAAAAACACATGCCTAAGCGGTTTTGGGGCGATGCAGTAATGACAGCTTGCTATCTCATCAACCGAACACCAACTCGTATCCTTGATGATAAATCTCCTTTCCAAATCCTAAATAACTCAAATCCTAGTATTGACCATTTAAGGGTGTTTGGTAGTCTGTGTTTTGTGTTTGTTCCAGGTGACTTAAGGAACAAGCTGGAGCCTAAGAGTAACAAGTGCGTATTCATTGGATACTCAACAACTCAGAAGGGCTACAAGTGCTTTGATCCAGTCACCAACCGGTATTATGTGTCAAGGGATGTCAAGTTTTTGGAAGACAAGGCCTACTTTGGGGAAAAGAGTTGGGAGAGTGTGAAGGACCTACCTAACTCAACCGCTGATAGAGCTTCAAGCCTCCGATGAATTCTGGAACACTTAGGGAATGCAAGCTCCCCTCAGGCAGAGAAGGAAGCTCCACCATCTCCAAATGAGGACGTGAATGAAGTTAGAGAGGATGAGAACGATGCTTTTCAGGAACCTTTGGATGATCACCAAGAAAGTGATAGAGGAGAGAAGTCTAGTGAAGAAGTGGCAGAGGCGGGACAGTCTAGTGAAGGAGAGATTATTGAATCTTCAAGCGATGACAATGTCTATGAAGCTCCACAAACTACATCAGATCCAGTCTACACTCGGGAGAATCCAAGGAAGAGTACAAGAGAGAAGAAATCACCTTCAAACTGGAAGAATACGAGAGTTTACTACAACTGCCAAGCTGTCGCTCATCCAATTCAAGCTACCTGTTCGATTGACCTTCTTCCGGAAGAACATCAAGCCTTTATCAGCAAGCTGGATGTAGAACTTATTCCACAAAGCTATGAGGAAGCCAAGGAAAGAAAGGAATGGACTAATGCTGTTGATGATGAGGTTCAAGCTATGGTCAGGAATCAAACGTGGGTTGAAGAAGAACTACCAAAAGGAAAGAAGTGTGTTAGCTCAAAGTGGGTATTCACCATTAAGTACAAGAGTGATGGTGAAATAGAAAGATATAAGGCAAGGCTGGTTGCAAGAGGGTTTACACAAACGTATGGGGATGACTATAGGGAAACATTTGCTCCAGTAGCTAAGCAACACACAGTGAAAGTGGTTCTCTCTTTAGCAGTTAATTTGGATTGGGAGTTGTGGCAAATGGATGTCAAGAACGCTTTCCTTCAGGGGGAGTTAGAAGAAGAAGTCTACATGTCACCTCCTCCGGGTTTAGAAGACATAGTGGCTCCGGGAAAGGTCTTAAGGCTTCAGAAAGCAATCTATGGGCTTAAACAATCTCCAAGAGCTTGGTATCACAAGTTAAGCTCTACACTACTGGCTAATGGCTTCAAGAGGTCACATTCTGATCACACTCTATTTACTAAGCAAGATATTCATGGCATAGTAGTAGTGTTGGTCTATGTGGATGATTTGATTATTTCAGGGAGTAACAAAGAGGGTATTCAAGCCATTAAGTCCTCTTTGCACTCAGCCTTTGATATTAAAGATTTGGGTGTTTTGAAGTATTTCTTAGGGATTGAAGTGTGTAGATCCAAGGAGGGACTATTTCTCTCACAAAGGAAATATGCACTTGATCTTCTAAAGCTTACAGGAAAACTTGGAGCTAAACCGGTGGACACACCACTAGAGCAAGGATACAAGGTCAATCGAAAGGGGGAGAAGGATGATACTCCATATCATTGCCCGGAACAGTACCGAAGACTCGTTGGTAAGCTCATATACTTAACATATACTCGGCCTGATCTTTCTTTTGCTGTGAATCAGGTGGCTCAACACATGCAAGTACCTACGGTATACCATTGGAGCTTGGTGGAAAGGATTCTGAGATATATCAAAGGGAGTCCTGGCAAAGGCATTTGGATGGGAAGAAATTCAAGCACGGAAATTGTGGGATACTGTGATGCAGATTACAATGGAGATCGCAACACAAGGCAGTCTACAACCGGCTTTTGCACCTTCATTGGTGGAAATCTTGTGACTTGGAAGACAAAGAAGCAGAAGGTGGTGTCTTGTTCGAGTGCTGAAGCAGAGTATAGGGCGATGAAGAAGCTCACAAATGAGCTAACTTGGCTGAAGGCTCTACTTAAGGACTTCGGGATAGAGCAGAAGACACCAATCACCTTCCATTGCGACAACCAAGCTGCCATCCATATAGCCACTAATCCAGTGTTTCATGAGAGGACCAAGCTGACACGATCTCCCTGGAACTGCTCTGAAGATAGGCTGATGATGAACGTGTGAAAGTGAAAGTGATAGTGTAGAGTGAGATTGGAATGATATTAGGGTTAAATGGAACGATTTAAATGATAAGATGGGAATGAAAGATAGAAGAGTTTCAGGGACACTTGGTGAATAGAAACTCGGATCAACAAGAACACATTCAAGAGATCAAAGGGTGAGAGAAGAAATGCAGCAATGGCTGTTTGTTTAACACTTAGTTCTTCGCTGCTTTACAACTGGAGGCGTAATACAAGACTTATACTACCCTAAACCAAACAACAAGGCGTCTAAGAAAGAAAACAACAAGACGTCCAAAATAAAGAGAAAAACAACAAGGCGTCCCATTCCTTAGAATCCTAATTGGTGCGCCTAAAATTACTAAGTATAAACCATAGTAGCTCATACACTTATTACCCATTGGCAATGACTCCTAAGTAACTTGACATAGTGATTCATCTGCCTCATTAAAAACCATGTTGAGAAAACCCAGTGGGACAAAACTCAATCATGGGAAAAAGAGTACAGACTCCTCACCTAAGTTACTTAGTCATCATTACCGGGTGGAGTCTTCTGGTTGAAGATGTTGAAAACTTGAATAGCTGGTAAGTTGCACAGTCCTTCTGCTATAAGTGCATGAACCTCCTTAGCCAGCTCCTTAGCTCTGGAACGAGTGATCCTCCCTACTATCTCTGGTTCCTTCTCTGGTTCACTAGCTGCTGTGCTATCCACTATCATATCATCCTCTCCCTCTTGAAAAGGATTTGTCCTCAAATCTGTATCTGCAACATAAGGAAGCAAGTCAGAAACATTGAATGATGGAGATATATTATACTTACCTTGAAGATCAATCTGGTAGGCATTGTTGTTGATCCTTTTGATGACTTCAAATGGTCCATTCATCCTTGGTATCAAAGTAGAAGGAGGAATGGTGTCCGTACACATGCTTGAACGTGGCATTCAAGTGATGAGACAAGAGTGGAGTGCAAGGCAAGTGAATCTACGCCTCCCTTAGTCAACTATCACAACGGTCACAAGAGAAGAAGCAAATAAGGATAAGGTCACATGTTCTACTTAAGCTAAGGAACGTTCATGAGAGGTCACTATCACCGTGAGGACCACACCATTTGTTTAATCCTTTATGTCCCTATCTCTTATGGCCGTTAGCTTAGCTTGTATGGTTCTATAAATAGAACATTGTGAACATATGTAAGATCAACTTAAGGAAATATAATCATCCTTAACTCATTCTCTCTTCTCTGTTATGTTCTTCACTCACTTCTCTAAGTATCATTCCGCAAACTCTAACATGGTATCAGAGCGAGTTGTGTAGATCTTTGGATCACAAACTCTGATTCTCATTCTCTCTCATTTTGCTTCTTCTCTATTCGCTGTCTCTCTCTCATTTTACAGAAAATTCTCAAAATCTTTACCCAGCGGTCCTTACTCTCTTTATCTCTTTTGAAATCTCTTAAACGATCTTCTAAACTCCAAAATCACTCTAAACCCCTCTAATCACCTATATCCTCATTCGCTTACCCTCTAAATCACCTATACCTCATTTCTAAAACCGTTTACCCAACGGTCCATAGCTTTACCCATAGGTCCATAGAATAAATTTCATGGCCATGGAGAACAATAAGCCATTGGCTTTACCAGTTACACTCAAAGGAGTGAACTATCTACTGTGGTCAAGGACCACAAGAACCGCCTTGTGTGGAAGAGGTCTTTGGAGACATGTATCAAGCGATGCTCCCATAGCAGCACCACCAGCCGCCGGAGCCGCCATTGTCCCAGCAGAAGAGACCCATTGGTACAAGGAAGATCAGACCGTCCTTGCTCTCCTACAAAGCTCCCTTAGCACTGAAATCTTGGAGGCTTACTCATACTGTGAAACCGCCAAAGAGCTATGGGAGACCCTGAAGCAAGTATTCGGCAACATCTCTAATCTCAGCCGTGTCTTTGAAGTCAAGAAAGCTATCAATGAGCTAAGGCAAGAAGATGTGGAGTTTACCAAACACTTTGGAAAGTTCAGAGCACTATGGGCGGAGCTGGAAATGCTAAGGCCAAGTACTGTGGACCCACAAATTTTAAATGAAAGAAGGGAGCAAGACAAGGTCTTTGGGCTGCTCTTGACTCTCAACTCAACCTACAATGATCTCATCAAACACCTTCTCAGAGCAGAAAGGCTACCAACGCTTGAAGAAGTCTGTTCCCAAATCCAAAAGGAGCAAGGATCACTCGGCCTATTTGGAGGAAAAGGAGAACTGATCTCAGCCAACAAAGGAGCCTACAAGTTTGATGAGAAGAGAAACTCATTTTGTGATCATTGCAAGAGAAAGGGGCATACCAAAGAAGTTTGCTGGAGTCTCCATCCTCACCTAAAACCGAAATGGAAGGAGGGAAAGGCTAGGATTGCTTCAGAAGAGGTAGCTCACAAAGGCGAAAGCTCTAAGAATACCCCTGGAGAAGGAGCAGCAAACTCATCTCAATTCGTGACAAAATCAGACTTGGATGCCCTGATCAAAGCGTTTAAGGAGTCTGGTAACACTCTTGGTACCTCTTTTCATGTGATTCAAAATATGGGTAATTCTTATAGTTCTTCACATACACTTAAGAATAAGCCATTAATAGTTGATTCAGGAGCTTCTCATCACATGATTAGTGATTTAAGCTTAATTAGCAACATAAAACCAACAATAGGAAATGTTGAGATTGCTAATGGGGAAAAGGTTCCAATTAAGGGAATAGGAGAACTTAAGCTATTTGAGAGATCTTCTAAAGCTTTCTACATGCCTACTTTTACATCTAACTTATTATCAGTAAAGAAGGCTACAACTGATTTAAACTGTATTGCTATCTTTGGACCTAATGAAGTGTGTTTTCAGGATATTAAGACCAGCAAAACGCTTGGGAAAGGGACTACCAAAGATGATCTCTATGTTCTTGAAGATACTAAGCTTTTAGATCCTACCTTTGCTTCTTCTAATAATGTTGTAGCTTGTGATAATAATGCGATTTGGCATGCTAGATTAGGACATCCTCATGCTCGTGCATTGAGTCTTTTATTACCTGAAGTAGTGTTTAAGAATGATGATTGTGAGGCTTGTATCTTAGGAAAGCATTGTAGAACTGTTTTTCCTAAGTCTTCTACCATTTATGAAAAATGTTTTGATTTAGTTCATTCTGATGTTTGGACATCCCCTTGTGAATCTAGAGATCAAAACAAGTACTTTGTTACTTTCATAGATGAAAAGTCTAAGTATACTTGGTTAACTCTCCTCCCATCAAAAGATAGAGTCTTTGAGGCATTTAGGAACTTTCAAACTCACATAACTAACCATTTTAATGCCAAGATTAAGATTTTCAGATCAGATAATGGGGGAGAATACACAAGCAACTTATTCAAAGAATATCTTACCTCACAAGGCATCATTCACCAAACCAGCTGTCCTTATACACCCCAACAAAATGGTGTTGCTGAAAGGAAGAACAGACACTTAATGGAGGTGGCCAGATCCATGATGTTTCAAAACAATGTACCAAAGCGGTTTTGGGGAGATGCTGTACTTACAGCCTGCTACCTGATCAACCGAATACCAACCAAAGTCCTCAATGACTCATCACCATATGAGGTACTCAACTCGACTAAACCCTCTCTTAATCACTTACGAGTGTTTGGGTGTGTTTGTTTTGCCTTAATCCCAGGAGACCTTCGAACAAAGCTGGATGCCAAGAGCACAAGGTGTATGTTTATTGGCTACTCTACTACACAAAAGGGGTACAAGTGCTATAATCCCACTACACGCCGAGTTATAATCTCTAGAGATGTGAAGTTCTTGGAATCAGAAAGCTTCTATGCCAAACAGTCATGGGAAGACTTACAAGATATCTCCAAGTCTACATCAGATAGAGCTACTAACCTTCGGCTACTCCTGGACCATCTCGGTATCACTACAAGCTCTGGAACCCCTACGGTTGATCCTGAGGGGGAGAATGGTGACAACAATGGTGACAACAATGACCCACCAGCGGAGCACATAGACTCGGAGACCCAAGCAAATGCACATGATCAACCTCCGGAGCAAACAGTAGCACCCACACGGTCAGTAACTCACCAAGCACCAGCTCCTCTAAGAAGAAGTCCACGGTTGCAAAGCTTACAACAAGCAGAACAAGCACCAGCTCCTACTCCAGCGGCACTAAGGAGAAGCACTAGGGAAAGGCAGGATCCATCAAATTGGGTCAACACAAGGGTATACTACAATGGCAATGCAGTAGCCCATCCTACTCAAGCAGCTTGCTCATTCGCTCAGTTTCCAAAGGAGCATCAGGCCTTCCTGGTTGCATTGGAGCAATGTCAGATACCGAAAACCTATGACGAAGCAATAGAATACGAGGTATGGCGTGATGCGATCAGTGAAGAAAGAGGGGCCATGGAGAAGAATCACACTTGGGATGAGGCTACATTGCCTAAAGGAAAGAAGACAGTGAGCTCAAGATGGGTCTTCACTATCAAATACAAGAGCAATGGTGAAATAGAGAGGTATAAGGCTCGGTTAGTAGCAAGAGGATTCACTCAGACCTATGGAGAAGACTATGGAGACACCTTTGCACCAGTGGCTAAGCTTCACACAGTTAGAGTAGTCATCTCACTTGCCGTGAACCTGGAATGGGATCTTTGGCAAATGGATGTGAAGAATGCATTTCTACAAGGAGAGCTTGAGGAGGAAGTCTACATGACACCACCACCTGGTGTAGACAAAGAAGTTGCCCATGGCAAAGTACTAAGGCTGAGAAAGGCGATTTATGGTCTCAAGCAATCGCCGAGAGCATGGTACCACAGGTTGAGTAGAGTTCTATTTGATAGGGGATTCAGCAGATCAGAAGCCGATCACACCTTATTCACTCTCACCAGCCAAGAAGGTATAGTAGTCATTCTCATTTATGTAGATGATATTATCATCTCTGGGAATGACAAGGTAAACATTCTTGCTACTAAAGATTATTTAAAGAATGTTTTTGACATTAAAGATCTAGGTGAACTAAAATACTTCTTAGGTATTGAAGTTTGTAGATCTAAAGAAGGCTTGTTCCTCTCACAAAGAAAATATATGATGGATATGTTGAGTGAAGCAGGAAACCTTGGAGATAAGGTAGCTAAAACTCCTCTTGAAGATAGCTACAAGGTGGACCGAAAGGGGGAGCTAGAAGATGAGCCCTTTGAAGATATCACACAATACCGCAGGATGGTTGGTAAGCTAATTTATCTTACCATAACTAGACCTGACTTGTGTTTTGCTGTGAATCAGGTTAGCCAACACATGAAAGCCCCAAATTCATATCACTGGAGCATGGTCAAGCGCATTCTCAGCTATGTTCAAGGAACAATCGGTCATGGCATTTGGATGGGTTGCAACAAAAGCTCAGAGATTGTGGGATATTGCGATGCAGACTGGGCAGGAGACCGTGTAGATAGAAGATCAACTACTGGCTATTGTACGTTCGTTGGTGGGAATCTAGTTACTTGGAAGAGCAAGAAGCAAAATGTAGTTGCATGTTCTAGTGCTGAAGCTGAGTACCGGGCCATGAGGAGGTTAACAACCGAGCTAATGTGGCTAAGAAACCTCCTTAAAGACCTCGGATGTGAGACAAGCACACCAATCACCATGCACTGTGACAACCAAGCGGCTATACACATTGCATCAAACTCGGTCTTCCATGAAAGAACCAAGCATATTGAAGTTGATTGTCACAAGGTTAGGGAGCAAGTCCAGCTTGGAGTCATCCTGCCATGCTACACAAAGAGCTCAGACCAACTAGCCGATATCTTCACCAAGGCAACAAGTCAGAAGATCAACGAGTTCATCCACTCCAAGATGGGGCTCGTTGACATCTCAGCTTGAGCTCACCTAGCCGTGGAGATCACACTCTTTTTCCCTCAATGTAGTTTTGTCCCATGAGGTTTTCTACATTGAGGTTTTTAATGAGGTGATCCTTCATGGCACCAAGCTCTAACCATTCACTATGGTTAAAGCTTGAGGGGGAGTATCAAAGTAGAAGGAGGAATGGTGTCCGTACACATGCTTGAACGTGGCATTCAAGTGATGAGACAAGAGTGGAGTGCAAGGCAAGTGAATCTACGCCTCCCTTAGTCAACTATCACAACGGTCACAAGAGAAGAAGCAAATAAGGATAAGGTCACATGTTCTACTTAAGCTAAGGAACGTTCATGAGAGGTCACTATCACCGTGAGGACCACACCATTTGTTTAATCCTTTATGTCCCTATCTCTTATGGCCGTTAGCTTAGCTTGTATGGTTCTATAAATAGAACATTGTGAACATATGTAAGATCAACTTAAGGAAATATAATCATCCTTAACTCATTCTCTCTTCTCTGTTATGTTCTTCACTCACTTCTCTAAGTATCATTCCGCAAACTCTAACACTTGGCATAAGCTTGCTCTTCCTCTCTTCTGGAAATCGATCTTTCCTCAAATGAATCCACACCAAGTCTCCTTCCTCAAAGATTAACTCCTTTCGACCCTTGTTTGCATGCTTCTCATACTGCTTTGTTTTCTTCTCTATATTCTCCTTGGCCTTGGCGTGTATCTTCCTCACCTGTTCTGCCTTTTCTTTACCATCTAAACTACATTTCACACTTAGAGGCAAAGGGATCAAATCTAGAGGTGATTGTGGGTTAAAGCCATAAACAATTTCAAAAGGAGAAAAGAGAGTAGCAGAATGCTTAGCGTGATTGTAAGCAAACTCCACGTGTGGTAGACACTCCTCCCATGACTTGATGTTACTCTTGACCAACGTTCTAAGAAGTGTTGACAATGTTCTGTTCACCACCTCGGTTTGTCCATCAGTTTGAGGGTGACAAGTAGTGGAGAATTGAAGCTTGGTTCCCAGCTTAGCCCACAATGTTCTCCAGAAATGCCCTAGAAACTTGGTATCCCTGTCTGAAACTATCACTTGAGGCATGCCATGTAAACGAACCACTTCCCTGAAAAACAAGTTAGCTACACAGACAGCATCATCTGTCTTATGACTAGCAATGAAGTGTGCCATCTTACTGAACCTGTCAACAACTACAAAAATCGAATCTCTACCATTTCTGGTTCGAGGTAAGCCAAGCACAAAGTCCATAGAAATATGAGTCCACGGTTGAGAGGGAATAGGCAGAGGAGTATACAAACCGTGAGGTTGCACCTTACTCTTTGCCATTTTACAAACCGCACACCTAGAACAAATCCTCTCAACGTCTGTCTTCATATATGGCCAATAAAAGTGATCTTGCAGTCCAAGTAAAGTCTTAGTGACTCCAAAATGTCCAGCTAATCCACCTCCATGAGCTTCCCTGACCAATAACTCTCTGACAGATCCTCTTGGTATGCACAAACGATTGTTATAGAACAGATATCCATCCTGTCTATGATACTTTTCAAAAGCAAACTTATAGCACTTGCCATAGCTCTCAGCAAAATCAATGTCAGTCTCATAAAGATCTACTATATGTTCGAATCCATTAAGCTTAGAAGTTAAAGTAGAGACAAGTGTGTACCTCCTTGATAATGCATCTGCAACTACATTATCTTTACCTTTCTTGTACTTAATGATGTAGGGAAAAGTCTCAATAAACTCCATCCATCTGGCGTGTCTTTTATTGAGCTTCTGCTGTCCTTTAAGGTGCTTTAGAGACTCATGATCTGTATGAATGACAAACTCCTTGGGCCACAAGTAGTGCTGCCACGTTTGAAGAGCTCGGACTAATGCATAGAGTTCCTTGTCATAGGTGGGATAGTTGGCGGTTGATCCTCCTAGTTTCTCACTGAAGTATGCCACTGGTTTCCTATCCTGCATCAATACAGCACCAATTCCAACTCCTGAAGCATCACATTCAATTTCAAAGGTTTTAAGGAAATCAGGAAGAACTAAAAGAGGGGCATTGATAAGCTTCTCTTTAAGGGCTGTGAAAGGCTGCTCTTGTGCTTCTTCCCATCTAAAACCAACTTCCTTCTTGATGACTTCGGTTAATGGCGCAGCAAGGGTGCTAAAGCTTGGAACAAATCTTCTGTAGAATCCTGCTAACCCATGAAAGCTCCTCACTTCCCCAACACTCTTAGGCGTAGGCCATTCTTTGATTGCTTTGATCTTCTCTTCGTCAACTCTCACTCCTTCTGCACTAACAACAAAGCCTAGAAAAACAACTTCAGTAGTACAGAATGAACACTTAGAGAAGTTAGCAAATAGGGATTGAGAACGAAGAACATCCAGAACTTGGCGGATGTGCCCTAGATGTTCCTCCAAACCTTTACTGTAGATGAGAATGTCATCAAAGTAAACCACTACAAAAACTCCAATGAATGATCTTAAGGCATGATTCATTAGGCGCATGAAGGTACTGGGAGCATTAGTGAGACCAAACGGCATGACTAACCACTCATACAACCCTTGCTTGGTCTTGAAAGCAGTTTTCCACTCATCTCCCTCTTTCATTCTGATCTGATGATAACCACTCTTTAAATCGATTTTGGAGAACACTGTTGACCCACATAACTCATCTAACATGTCATCTAATCTTGGGATAGGATGTCTATACTTCACTGTGATGTTGTTGATTGCTCTGCAGTCTACACACATTCTCCATGTTCCATCTTTCTTAGGAACCAACAGAACTGGTACTGCACATGGACTGAGGCTTTCTCTGATATATCCTTTACTCATCAGCTCCTCTACTTGTTTCTGAAGCTCTTTAGTCTCTACAGGGTTGGTTCTGTAAGCTGGTTTATTTGGTAGTACTGACCCTGGCACTAGATCAATCTGATGCTCAATTCCACGAGTTGGGGGTAAGCCTGGGGGTATCTCTTCTGGAAATACATCCTTGTACTCCTCAATGATCTCTATCACCTCATGGGGAAGCTTCTCTAACGGTTGAGTACTAGCCAGCGTTTCTTTGTAAACAAACATGAAGGTGGTCATCTCAGGATCAAAGAGCTTGTTGAACTCACTGTGATTGATGTATAGACTGTTGGAGACTTTCTCTTTGTCTTTGCGGTTCATGTGAAGTTGATCTTGGTAGATTTCGCTGGGGGAAAGTGGTAGAAGGGTGACCTTGCGCCCCTTGAATTCAAAGGTCTGCTTGTTGGTGTAGCCATCATGAAGAACTCTCCTATCATACTGCCACGGCCTCCCTAATAACATATGACTAGACCTCATAGGAACCACATCACAGAGGAGTTCATCTTCATACTTCCCAATGGCTAGCTTGACAAGCACTTGTTGAGAAACGGTAATAGCTCCTTTGTTGTCCAGCCACTGCAGCTTGTAAGGTCTAGGATGTGAAGTGGTTTTAAGGTTAAGCTTCTTTACCATCTCTTCACTGGCGGCATTGGTGCAACTTCCCCCATCTATAATCAACGTGCAGACCTTGTCCTGAACTACACATCTGGTGTGAAAGAGATTCTCTCTCTGACCTCTATCATCTGGATGCACCTGAACACTCAAAGCTCTGCATGCTACTAGCATCTCTCCTACTGCGGCTGCTTCTTCTTCTCCTTCTGTACTAACATCTGATTCACTCTCTGAACTGTATTGAGGCACGATGTTTCCTCCCTCTTGCAACAAAAACATCTTCTTATTAGGACAGTCTCTGGAGTAATGTCCCATACCTTGACACTTGAAGCATCTGACATTGCTAGTAGAAGTTCCTCTTGGTTTAAACTCGGTTTTAATCTCCTCTTTGATTGTTGCTGTAGCCGGTTTTGTGTTCTGAGTAGGGGTTGACTTGTTGAACTCTTTCGGTTTTGGTATGTTAGAGGCGAAAGTTGGTCTGCTGATTCTCCTCTTAATCTGTGCTTCAATCAATTCTGCCTTATGCACCATTTCTTGCACATCCTCATAGTTCTGTAGCTCAACTTTGTCTTGAATCTCTCTGTTAAGTCCTCCCAAGAACCTAGACATCACCATGTCTTCTCCTTCTCTCAAATCGGCTCTAATCATCAAGGTTTCCAGCTCTTGGTAGTAATCTCTAACAGACTTAGTTCCTTGTATGAGGCGCCTAAGCTTGTTGAGAATCTCTCTCTGATAGTGTGCAGGAACAAACTTCCTCCTCATCTGCGTGGTTAGTTGACCCCAGGTGGTAATAGGAAGCTCGTGATGCCTCTCTCTAGTAACTCCCAACTGCTCCCACCACAAGAGTGCATAGCCATTGAACTCTGAAACAGCTATCTTCACCTTGTTGAGCTCATAAGTACCTTGAACCAAGAAGTTCGATTCCATCTTCCTTTCCCAATCTAAGTAGACTTCGGGATCATTATTACCATGGAAGGAAGGAAACTGAAGCTTAAGGTGATTCAGCTGCTGTTTCAAGGGATCATATTCTCGGTTGTTGCCTCTGTTCCTGCCTCTCCTCACAGTATTGAAGCTATTATCTGATCTCTCTTCTCCTTCAGAAGATCCTGGTTCTGTCTCCACATAAACTCTACGCCCACCAACATTCTCAGCTCGGAGGTGTGGAGATGTTCTAGTAGTTCTGTGTCTCTCTCTCTCTGCTCCCTCAGCATTCCTGCGCCGGTTTCCACTGGTTTCTCTCCTTCCAACCGGTGCTCTTGTAGTGTTGGCTTTGGGATGTTTAGAAGAAGCTCCCATGTGTGCTTTTCCTTTGGCAAGGCGGATTGCTTCACTAGGGCTGGGCGGTTCTGATGAGTCACTTTCTGCAGCACTGTTCTCTTTCAGGAAGTCTTTGAACCGTGACTCAAACTTGTCATTGAGCTGTTCTATCTGTTGCATCAACTGAGTAGCAACTGACTGATTAGCCTCTTTGATTTGTTGCGCCATAGCTTGATTCAGAGCTTCCATGGCTTCTGCTGAAAGCTCCATGGTACCTGGGACAATCAAAACAACACTCAAAGTAAAGAGTTCTCAAAATAACAAGTTTTTAAGATTAATTAAAGAGAGAGATACAATCCTAAACTAATAGAGAAACGAACACACAACCTATTGCTATTAGGAATTCGAAACTAATCACTAACTTTTATGAAACAACAAAAGAAAGCAAACCTAATACTCTTAGGAAAATTCGATTTAACAAAGAAAAGGAAAAAAAGGGGTTTAGGGTTTTCTCAGCCTTTGGTTCAGAGGCGGCTCTGATACCACATGACACGATCTCCCTGGAACTGCTCTGAAGATAGGCTGATGATGAACGTGTGAAAGTGAAAGTGATAGTGTAGAGTGAGATTGGAATGATATTAGGGTTAAATGGAACGATTTAAATGATAAGATGGGAATGAAAGATAGAAGAGTTTCAGGGACACTTGGTGAATAGAAACTCGGATCAACAAGAACACATTCAAGAGATCAAAGGGTGAGAGAAGAAATGCAGCAATGGCTGTTTGTTTAACACTTAGTTCTTCGCTGCTTTTTACAACTGGAGGCGTAATACAAGACTTATACTACCCTAAACCAAACAACAAGGCGTCTAAGAAAGAAAACAACAAGACGTCCAAAATAAAGAGAAAAACAACAAGGCGTCCCATTCCTTAGAATCCTAATTGGTGCGCCTAAAATTACTAAGTATAAACCATAGTAGCTCATACACTTATTACCCATTGGCAATGACTCCTAAGTAACTTGACATAGTGATTCATCTGCCTCATTAAAAACCATGTTGAGAAAACCCAGTTGGACAAAACTCAATCATGGGAAAAAGAGTACAGACTCCTCACCTAAGTTACTTAGTCATCATTACCGGGTGGAGTCTTCTGGTTGAAGATGTTGAAAACTTGAATAGCTGGTAAGTTGCACAGTCCTTCTGCTATAAGTGCATGAACCTCCTTAGCCAGCTCCTTAGCTCTGGAACGAGTGATCCTCCCTACTATCTCTGGTTCCTTCTCTGGTTCACTAGCTGCTGTGCTATCCACTATCATATCATCCTCTCCCTCTTGAAAAGGATTTGTCCTCAAATCTGTATCTGCAACATAAGGAAGCAAGTCAGAAACATTGAATGATGGAGATATATTATACTTACCTTGAAGATCAATCTGGTAGGCATTGTTGTTGATCCTTTTGATGACTTCAAATGGTCCATTCATCCTTGGCATAAGCTTGCTCTTCCTCTCTTCTGGAAATCGATCTTTCCTCAAATGAATCCACACCAAGTCTCCTTCCTCAAAGATTAACTCCTTTCGACCCTTGTTTGCATGCTTCTCATACTGCTTTGTTTTCTTCTCTATATTCTCCTTGGCCTTGGCGTGTATCTTCCTCACCTGTTCTGCCTTTTCTTTACCATCTAAACTACATTTCACACTTAGAGGCAAAGGGATCAAATCTAGAGGTGATTGTGGGTTAAAGCCATAAACAATTTCAAAAGGAGAAAAGAGAGTAGCAGAATGCTTAGCGTGATTGTAAGCAAACTCCACGTGTGGTAGACACTCCTCCCATGACTTGATGTTACTCTTGACCAACGTTCTAAGAAGTGTTGACAATGTTCTGTTCACCACCTCGGTTTGTCCATCAGTTTGAGGGTGACAAGTAGTGGAGAATTGAAGCTTGGTTCCCAGCTTAGCCCACAATGTTCTCCAGAAATGCCCTAGAAACTTGGTATCCCTGTCTGAAACTATCACTTGAGGCATGCCATGTAAACGAACCACTTCCCTGAAAAACAAGTTAGCTACACAGACAGCATCATCTGTCTTATGACTAGCAATGAAGTGTGCCATCTTACTGAACCTGTCAACAACTACAAAAATCGAATCTCTACCATTTCTGGTTCGAGGTAAGCCAAGCACAAAGTCCATAGAAATATGAGTCCACGGTTGAGAGGGAATAGGCAGAGGAGTATACAAACCGTGAGGTTGCACCTTACTCTTTGCCATTTTACAAACCGCACACCTAGAACAAATCCTCTCAACGTCTGTCTTCATATATGGCCAATAAAAGTGATCTTGCAGTCCAAGTAAAGTCTTAGTGACTCCAAAATGTCCAGCTAATCCACCTCCATGAGCTTCCCTGACCAATAACTCTCTGACAGATCCTCTTGGTATGCACAAACGATTGTTATAGAACAGATATCCATCCTGTCTATGATACTTTTCAAAAGCAAACTTATAGCACTTGCCATAGCTCTCAGCAAAATCAATGTCAGTCTCATAAAGATCTACTATATGTTCGAATCCATTAAGCTTAGAAGTTAAAGTAGAGACAAGTGTGTACCTCCTTGATAATGCATCTGCAACTACATTATCTTTACCTTTCTTGTACTTAATGATGTAGGGAAAAGTCTCAATAAACTCCATCCATCTGGCGTGTCTTTTATTGAGCTTCTGCTGTCCTTTAAGGTGCTTTAGAGACTCATGATCTGTATGAATGACAAACTCCTTGGGCCACAAGTAGTGCTGCCACGTTTGAAGAGCTCGGACTAATGCATAGAGTTCCTTGTCATAGGTGGGATAGTTGGCGGTTGATCCTCCTAGTTTCTCACTGAAGTATGCCACTGGTTTCCTATCCTGCATCAATACAGCACCAATTCCAACTCCTGAAGCATCACATTCAATTTCAAAGGTTTTAAGGAAATCAGGAAGAACTAAAAGAGGGGCATTGATAAGCTTCTCTTTAAGGGCTGTGAAAGGCTGCTCTTGTGCTTCTTCCCATCTAAAACCAACTTCCTTCTTGATGACTTCGGTTAATGGCGCAGCAAGGGTGCTAAAGCTTGGAACAAATCTTCTGTAGAATCCTGCTAACCCATGAAAGCTCCTCACTTCCCCAACACTCTTAGGCGTAGGCCATTCTTTGATTGCTTTGATCTTCTCTTCGTCAACTCTCACTCCTTCTGCACTAACAACAAAGCCTAGAAAAACAACTTCAGTAGTACAGAATGAACACTTAGAGAAGTTAGCAAATAGGGATTGAGAACGAAGAACATCCAGAACTTGGCGGATGTGCCCTAGATGTTCCTCCAAACCTTTACTGTAGATGAGAATGTCATCAAAGTAAACCACTACAAAAACTCCAATGAATGATCTTAAGGCATGATTCATTAGGCGCATGAAGGTACTGGGAGCATTAGTGAGACCAAACGGCATGACTAACCACTCATACAACCCTTGCTTGGTCTTGAAAGCAGTTTTCCACTCATCTCCCTCTTTCATTCTGATCTGATGATAACCACTCTTTAAATCGATTTTGGAGAACACTGTTGACCCACATAACTCATCTAACATGTCATCTAATCTTGGGATAGGATGTCTATACTTCACTGTGATGTTGTTGATTGCTCTGCAGTCTACACACATTCTCCATGTTCCATCTTTCTTAGGAACCAACAGAACTGGTACTGCACATGGACTGAGGCTTTCTCTGATATATCCTTTACTCATCAGCTCCTCTACTTGTTTCTGAAGCTCTTTAGTCTCTACAGGGTTGGTTCTGTAAGCTGGTTTATTTGGTAGTACTGACCCTGGCACTAGATCAATCTGATGCTCAATTCCACGAGTTGGGGGTAAGCCTGGGGGTATCTCTTCTGGAAATACATCCTTGTACTCCTCAATGATCTCTATCACCTCATGGGGAAGCTTCTCTAACGGTTGAGTACTAGCCAGCGTTTCTTTGTAAACAAACATGAAGGTGGTCATCTCAGGATCAAAGAGCTTGTTGAACTCACTGTGATTGATGTATAGACTGTTGGAGACTTTCTCTTTGTCTTTGCGGTTCATGTGAAGTTGATCTTGGTAGATTTCGCTGGGGGAAAGTGGTAGAAGGGTGACCTTGCGCCCCTTGAATTCAAAGGTCTGCTTGTTGGTGTAGCCATCATGAAGAACTCTCCTATTGATATGATAGTGGATAGCACGGCAGCTAGTGAACCAGAGAAGGAACCAGAGATAGTAGGGAGGATCACTCGTTCCAGAGCTAAGGAGCTGGCTAAGGAGGTTCATGCACTTATAGCAGAAGGACTGTGCAACTTACCAGCTATTCAAGTTTTCAACATCTTCAACCAGAAGACTCCACCCGGTAATGATGACTAAGTAACTTAGGTGAGGAGTCTGTACTCTTTTTCCCATGATTGAGTTTTGTCCCACTGGGTTTTCTCAACATGGTTTTTAATGAGGCAGATGAATCACTATGTCAAGTTACTTAGGAGTCATTGCCAATGGGTAATAAGTGTATGAGCTACTATGGTTTATACTTAGTAATTTTAGGCGCACCAATTAGGAATTCTAAGGAATGGGACGCCTTGTTGTTTTTCTCTTTATTTTGGACGTCTTGTTGTTTTCTTTCTTAGACGCCTTGTTGTTTGGTTTAGGGTAGTATAAGTCTTGTATTACGCCTCCAGTTGTAAATCAGCGAAGAACTAAGTGAAAACAAACAGCCATTGCTGCATTTCTTCTCTCACCCTTTGATCTCTTGAATGTGTTCTTGTTGATCCGAGTTTCTATTCACCAAGTGTCCCTGAAACTCTACTATCTTTCATTCTCATCTTATCATTTAAATCGTTCCATTAAACCCCCAATATCATTCCAATCTCACTCTACACTCTCACTTTCACTTTCGCACAATCATCATCCCCATTTCGCAAATCATCATTTGATCTTCATCAGCCTATCTTCAGAGCAGTTCCAGGGAGATCGTGTCATGTGGTATCAGAGCCGCCTCTGAACCAAAGGCTGAGAAAACCCTAAACCCCTCTTTTTCCTTTTCTTTGTTAAATCGAATTTTCCTAAGAGTATTAGGTTTGCTTTCTTTTGTTGTTTCATAAAAGCTAGTGATTAGTTTCGAATTCCTAATAGCAATAGGTTGTGTGTTCGTTTCTCTATTAGTTTAGGATTGTATCTCTCTCTTTAATCAATCTTAAAAACTTGTTATTTTGAGAACTCTTTACTTTGAGTGTTGTTTTGATTGTCCCAGGTACCATGGAGCTTTCAGCAGAAGCCATGGAAGCTCTGAATCAAGCTATGGCGCAACAAATCAAAGAGGCTAATCAGTCAGTTGCTACTCAGTTGATGCAACAGATAGAACAGCTCAATGACAAGTTTGAGTCACGGTTCAAAGACTTCCTGAAAGAGAACAGTGCTGCAGAAAGTGACTCATCAGAACCGCCCAGCCCTAGTGAAGCAATCCGCCTTGCCAAAGGAAAAGCACACATGGGAGCTTCTTCTAAACATCCCAAAGCCAACACTACAAGAGCACCGGTTGGAAGGAGAGAAACCAGTGAAAACCGGCGCAGGAATGCTGAGGGAGCAGAGAGAGAGAGACACAGAACTACTAGAACATCTCCACACCTCCGAGCTGAGAATGTTGGTGGGCGTAGAGTTTATGTGGAGACAGAACCAGGATCTTCTGAAGGAGAAGAGAGATCAGATAATAGCTTCCATACTGTGAGGAGAGGCAGGAACAGAGGCAACAACCGAGAATATGATCCCTTGAAACAGCAGCTGAATCACCTTAAGCTTCAGTTTCCTTCTTTCCATGGTAATAATGATCCCGAAGTCTACTTAGATTGGGAAAGGAAGATGGAATCGAACTTCTTGGTTCAAGGTACTTATGAGCTCAACAAGGTGAAGATAGCTGTTTCAGAGTTCAATGGCTATGCACTCTTGTGGTGGGAGCAGTTGGGAGTTACTAGAGAGAGGCATCACGAGCTTCCTATTACCACCTGGGGTCAACTGACCACGCAGATGAGGAGGAAGTTTGTTTCCTGCACACTATCAGAGAGAGATTCTCAACAAGCTTAGGCGCCTCATACAAGGAACTAAGTCTGTTAGAGATTACTACCAAGAGCTGGAAACCTTGATGATTAGAGCCGATTTGAGAGAAGGAGAAGACATGGTGATGTCTAGGTTCTTGGGAGGACTTAACAGAGAGATTCAAGACAAAGTTGAGCTACAGAACTATGAGGATGTGCAAGAAATGGTGCATAAGGCAGAATTGATTGAAGCACAGATTAAGAGGAGAATCAGCAGACCAACTTTCGCCTCTAATATACCAAAACCGAAAGAGTTCAACAAGTCAATCCCTACTCAGAACACAAAACCGGCTACAAAAACAATCAAGGAGGAGATTAAAACCGAGTTTAAACCAAGAGGAACCTCTACTAGCAATGTCAGGTGCTTCAAGTGTCAAGGTATGGGACATTACTCCAGAGACTGTCCTAATAAGAAGATGTTTTTGCTGCAAGAGGGAGGAAACATCGTGCCTCAATACAGTTCAGAGAGTGAATCAGAGGCTAGTACAGAAGGAGAAGAAGAAGCAGCCGCAGTAGGAGAGATGCTAGTAGCATGCAGAGCTTTGAGTGTTCAGGTGCATCCAGATGATAGAGGTCAGAGAGAGAATCTCTTTCACACCAGATGTGTAGTTCAGGACAAGGTCTGCACTTTGATTATAGATGGGGGAAGTTGCACCAATGCCGCCAGTGAAGAGATGGTAAAGAAGCTTAATCTTAAAACCACTTCACATCCTAGACCTTACAAGCTGCAGTGGCTGGACAACAAAGGAGCTATTACTGTTTCTCAACAAGTGCTTGTCAAGCTAGCCATTGGGAAGTATGAAGATGAACTCCTCTGTGATGTGGTTCCTATGAGGTCTAGTCATATGTTATTAGGAAGGCCGTGGCAGTATGATAGGAGAGTTCTTCATGATGGCTACACCAACAAGCAGACCTTTGAATTCAAGGGGCGCAAGGTCACCCTCCTACCACTTTCCCCCAGCGAAATCACCAAGATCAACTTCACATGAACCGCAAAGACAAAGAGAAAGTCTCCAACAGTCTATACATCAATCACAGTGAGTTCAACAAGCTCTTTGATCCTGAGATGACCACCTTCATGTTTGTTTACAAAGAAACGCTGGCTAGTACTAAACCGTTAGAGAAGCTTCCCCATGAGGTGATAGAGATCCTTGAGGAGTACAAGGATGTATTTCCAGAAGAGATACCCCCAGGCTTACCCCCAACTCGTGGAATTGAGCATCAGATTGATCTAGTGCCAGGGTCAGTGCTACCTAATAAACCAGCTTACAGAACCAACCCTGTAGAGACTAAAGAGCTTCAGAAACAAGTAGAGGAGCTGATGAGTAAAGGATATATCAGAGAAAGCCTCAGTCCTTGTGCAGTACCAGTTCTGTTGGTTCCTAAGAAAGATGGAACATGGAGAATGTGTGTAGACTGCAGAGCAATCAACAACATCACAGTGAAGTATAGACATCCTATCCCAAGATTAGATGACATGTTAGATGAGTTATGTGGGTCAACAGTGTTCTCCAAAATCGATTTAAAGAGTGGTTATCATCAGATCAGAATGAAAGAGGGAGATGAGTGGAAAACTGCTTTCAAGACCAAGCAAGGGTTGTATGAGTGGTTAGTCATGCCGTTTGGTCTCACTAATGCTCCCAGTACCTTCATGCGCTTAATGAATCACGCCTTAAGATCATTCATTGGAGTTTTCGTAGTGGTCTACTTTGATGACATTCTCATATACAGTAAAAGGTTTGGAGGAACATCTAGGGCACATCCGCCAAGTTCTGGATGTTCTTCGTTCTCAATCCCTTTTTGCTAACTTCTCTAAGTGTTCATTCTGTACTACTGAAGTTGTTTTTCTAGGCTTTGTTGTTAGTGCAGAAGGAGTGAGAGTTGATGAAGAGAAGATCAAAGCAATCAAAGAATGGCCTACGCCTAAGAGTGTTGGTGAAGTGAGGAGCTTTCATGGATTAGCAGGATTCTACAGAAGATTTGTTCCAAGCTTTAGCACTCTTGCTGCGCCATTAACTGAAGTCATCAAGAAGGAAGTTGGTTTTAGATGGGAAGAAGCACAAGAGCAGGCTTTCACAGCCCTTAAAGAGAAGCTTATCAATGCCCCTCTTTTAGTTCTTCCTGATTTCCTTAAAACCTTTGAAATTGAATGTGATGCTTCAGGAGTTGGAATTGGTGCTGTATTGATGCAGGATAGGAAACCAGTGGCATACTTCAGTGAGAAACTAGGAGGATCAACCGCCAACTATCCCACCTATGACAAGGAACTCTATGCATTAGTCCGAGCTCTTCAAACGTGGCAGCACTACTTGTGGCCCAAGGAGTTTGTCATTCATACAGATCATGAGTCTCTAAAGCACCTTAAAGGACAGCAGAAGCTCAATAAAAGACACGCCAGATGGATGGAGTTTATTGAGACTTTTCCCTACATCATTAAGTACAAGAAAGGTAAAGATAATGTAGTTGCAGATGCATTATCAAGGAGGTACACACTTGTCTCTACTTTAACTTCTAAGCTTAATGGATTCGAACATATAGTAGATCTTTATGAGACTGACATTGATTTTGCTGAGAGCTATGGCAAGTGCTATAAGTTTTCTTTTGAAAAGTATCATAGACAGGATGGATATCTGTTCTATAACAATCGTTTGTGCATACCAAGAGGATCTGTCAGAGAGTTATTGGTCAGAGAAGCTCATGGAGGTGGATTAGCTGGACATTTTGGAGTCACTAAGACTTTACTTGGACTGCAAGATCACTTTTATTGGCCATATATGAAGACAGACGTTGAGAGGATTTGTTCTAGGTGTGCGGTTTGTAAAATGGCAAAGAGTAAGGTGCAACCTCACGGTTTGTATACTCCTCTGCCTATTCCCTCTCAACCGTGGACTCATATTTCTATGGACTTTGTGCTTGGCTTACCTCGAACCAGAAATGGTAGAGATTCGATTTTTGTAGTTGTTGACAGGTTCAGTAAGATGGCACACTTCATTGCTAGTCATAAGACAGATGATGCTGTCTGTGTAGCTAACTTGTTTTTCAGGGAAGTGGTTCGTTTACATGGCATGCCTCAAGTGATAGTTTCAGACAGGGATACCAAGTTTCTAGGGCATTTCTGGAGAACATTATGGGCTAAGCTGGGAACCAAGCTTCAATTCTCCACTACCTGTCACCCTCAAACTGATGGACAAACCGAGGTGGTGAACAGAACATTGTCAACACTTCTTAGAACGTTGGTCAAGAGTAACATCAAGTCATGGGAGGAGTGTCTACCACACGTGGAGTTTGCTTACAATCACGCTAAGCATTCTGCTACTCTCTTTTCTCCTTTTGAAATTGTTTATGGCTTTAACCCACAATCACCTCTAGATTTGATCCCTTTGCCTCTAAGTGTGAAATGTAGTTTAGATGGTAAAGAAAAGGCAGAACAGGTGAGGAAGATACACGCCAAGGCCAAGGAGAATATAGAGAAGAAAACAAAGCAGTATGAGAAGCATGCAAACAAGGGTCGAAAGGAGTTAATCTTTGAGGAAGGAGACTTGGTGTGGATTCATGTGAGGAAAGATCGATTTCCAGAAGAGAGGAAGAGCAAGCTTATGCCAAGGATGGATGGACCATTTGAAGTCATCAAAAGGATCAACAACAATGCCTACCAGATTGATCTTCAAGGTAAGTATAATATATCTCCATCATTCAATGTTTCTGACTTGCTTCCTTATGTTGCAGATACAGATTTGAGGACAAATCCCTTTCAAGAGGGAGAGGATGATATGATAGTGGATAGCACGGCAGCTAGTGAACCAGAGAAGGAACCAGAGATAGTAGGGAGGATCACTCGTTCCAGAGCTAAGGAGCTGGCTAAGGAGGTTCATGCACTTATAGCAGAAGGACTGTGCAACTTACCAGCTATTCAAGTTTTCAACATCTTCAACCAGAAGACTCCACCCGGTAATGATGACTAAGTAACTTAGGTGAGGAGTCTGTACTCTTTTTCCCATGATTGAGTTTTGTCCCACTGGGTTTTCTCAACATGGTTTTTAATGAGGCAGATGAATCACTATGTCAAGTTACTTAGGAGTCATTGCCAATGGGTAATAAGTGTATGAGCTACTATGGTTTATACTTAGTAATTTTAGGCGCACCAATTAGGAATTCTAAGGAATGGGACGCCTTGTTGTTTTTCTCTTTATTTTGGACGTCTTGTTGTTTTCTTTCTTAGACGCCTTGTTGTTTGGTTTAGGGTAGTATAAGTCTTGTATTACGCCTCCAGTTGTAAATCAGCGAAGAACTAAGTGAAAACAAACAGCCATTGCTGCATTTCTTCTCTCACCCTTTGATCTCTTGAATGTGTTCTTGTTGATCCGAGTTTCTATTCACCAAGTGTCCCTGAAACTCTACTATCTTTCATTCTCATCTTATCATTTAAATCGTTCCATTAAACCCCCAATA
Source organism: Thlaspi arvense (assembly GCA_911865555.2). NCBI lineage: Eukaryota > Viridiplantae > Streptophyta > Magnoliopsida > Brassicales > Brassicaceae > Thlaspi > Thlaspi arvense. The sequence goes on from OU466860.2 coordinate 24,826,383, forward strand.
TCATTCCAATCTCACTCTACACTCTCACTTTCACTTTCGCACAATCATCATCCCCATTTCGCAAATCATCATTTGATCTTCATCAGCCTATCTTCAGAGCAGTTCCAGGGAGATCGTGTCACCTATCATACTGCCACGGCCTCCCTAATAACATATGACTAGACCTCATAGGAACCACATCACAGAGGAGTTCATCTTCATACTTCCCAATGGCTAGCTTGACAAGCACTTGTTGAGAAACGGTAATAGCTCCTTTGTTGTCCAGCCACTGCAGCTTGTAAGGTCTAGGATGTGAAGTGGTTTTAAGGTTAAGCTTCTTTACCATCTCTTCACTGGCGGCATTGGTGCAACTTCCCCCATCTATAATCAACGTGCAGACCTTGTCCTGAACTACACATCTGGTGTGAAAGAGATTCTCTCTCTGACCTCTATCATCTGGATGCACCTGAACACTCAAAGCTCTGCATGCTACTAGCATCTCTCCTACTGCGGCTGCTTCTTCTTCTCCTTCTGTACTAACATCTGATTCACTCTCTGAACTGTATTGAGGCACGATGTTTCCTCCCTCTTGCAACAAAAACATCTTCTTATTAGGACAGTCTCTGGAGTAATGTCCCATACCTTGACACTTGAAGCATCTGACATTGCTAGTAGAAGTTCCTCTTGGTTTAAACTCGGTTTTAATCTCCTCTTTGATTGTTGCTGTAGCCGGTTTTGTGTTCTGAGTAGGGGTTGACTTGTTGAACTCTTTCGGTTTTGGTATGTTAGAGGCGAAAGTTGGTCTGCTGATTCTCCTCTTAATCTGTGCTTCAATCAATTCTGCCTTATGCACCATTTCTTGCACATCCTCATAGTTCTGTAGCTCAACTTTGTCTTGAATCTCTCTGTTAAGTCCTCCCAAGAACCTAGACATCACCATGTCTTCTCCTTCTCTCAAATCGGCTCTAATCATCAAGGTTTCCAGCTCTTGGTAGTAATCTCTAACAGACTTAGTTCCTTGTGTTAGAATTTGCGGAATGATACTTAGAGAAATGAGTGAAGAACATAACGGAGAAGAGAGAATGAGTTAAGGATGATTATATTTCCTTAAGTTAACCATTACAAATGATATCGAATGTCTATTTATAGACCATACAAATCGGTTCTAAAGGCTAAGGGAGATAGTGACACAAACAATAAACAAAGAGGATGTGGTCCTCAAAGTGAAAGCGACACTTCATAAGAGTCTCCAACGTCCACAAGCTTAACAAGAACATGTGACCTTATCTTCTTTGATTCCTTGAGCTTGTGACCGTTGCTAGGCTTAACTAAGGTCAATTATATGACCGTTGCTTCCTTGATCATCACTCTTGCTTCCTTTGTGTGATCTTCTTCCTGGAGCCTCACGGTTGTGACTTGTACGGACACTTCTCTAACTTGATCATTTTGACACTCCCCCTCAAGCTTTAGCCATGGTGAGTGGCAAAGCTTGGAGCCATGAATGATCACCTCATTAAAAACCTCAATGTAGAAAACCTCATGGGACAAAACTACATTGAGGGAAAAAGAGTGTGATCCCCACGGCTAGGTGAGCTCAAGCTGAGATGTCAACGAGCCCCATCTTAGGGTAGATGAACTCGTTGATCTTCTGACTTGTTGCCTTGGTGAAGATATCGGCTAGCTGATCTGAACTCTTTGTGTAGCACGGCAGGATGACTCCAAGCTGGACTTGCTCCCTGACCTTGTGACAATCAACCTCAATATGCTTGGTTCGTTCATGGAAGACCGAGTTTGATGCAATGTGTATAGCCGCTTGGTTGTCACAGTGCATGGTGATTGGTGTGATTGTCTCACGCCCAAGGTCCTTAAGAAGGTTCCTTAACCACATTAGCTCGGTTGTTAACCTCCTCATGGCCCGGTACTCAGCTTCAGCACTAGAGCATGCCACTACATTTTGCTTCTTGCTCTTCCAAGTAACTAGGTTCCCACCAATGAAAGTGCAATAGCCAGTAGTTGATCTTCGATCTACACGGTCTCCTGCCCAGTCTGCATCGCAATATCCCACAATCTCTGAGCTTCCATTGCACCCCATCCAAATGCCATGACCGATTGTTCCTTGGACATAGCTGAGAATGCGCTTGACCATGCTCCAGTGATATGACGTTGGGGCTTTCATGTGTTGGCTAACCTGGTTCACAGCAAAACACAAGTCAGGTCTAGTTATGGTAAGATAAATTAGCTTACCAACCATCCTGCGGTATTGTGTGATGTCTTCAAAGGGTTCATCTTCTAGCTCCCCTTTTCGGTCCACCTTGTAGCTATCTTCAAGAGGAGTCTTAGCTACTTTATCTCCAAGGTTTCCTGCTTCACTCAACATATCCATCATATACTTTCTTTGTGAGAGAAACAAGCCTTCTTTAGATCTACAAACTTCAATACCTAAGAAGTATTTTAGTTCACCTAGATCTTTAATGTCAAAAACATTCTTTAAATAGTCTTTAGTAGCAAGAATGTTTACCTTGTCATTCCCAGAGATGATAATATCATCTACATAAATGAGAATGACAACTATACCTTCTTGGCTGGTGAGAGTGAATAGGGTGTGATCCGCTTCTGATCTGCTGAATCCTCTATCAAATAGAACTCTACTCAACCGATGGTACCATGCTCTTGGCGATTGCTTGAGACCATAAATCGCCTTTCTTAGCCTTAGTACTTTGCCATGGGCAACCTCTTTGTCTACACCAGGTGGTGGTGTCATGTAGACTTCCTCCTCAAGCTCTCCTTGTAGAAATGCATTCTTCACATCCATTTGCCAAAGATCCCATTCCAGATTCACAGCAAGTGAGATGACAACTCTAACTGTGTGGAGCTTAGCCACTGGTGCAAAGGTGTCGCCATAGTCTTCTCTCCATAGGTTTGAGTGAATCCTCTTGCTACTAGCCGAGCCTTATACCTCTCTATTTCGCCATTGCTCTTGTATTTGATAGTGAAGACCCATCTTGAGCTCACTGTCTTCTTTCCTTTAGGCAATGTAGCCTCATCCCAAGTGTGATTCTTCTCCATGGCCCCTCTTTCTTCACTGATTGCATCACGCCATACCTTGTACTCTATTGCTTCTTCATAGGTTTTCGGTATCTGACCTTGCTCCAAAGCAACTAAGAAAGCCTGATGCTCCTTTGGAAACTGAGCGAAAGAGCAAGCTGCTTGAGTAGGGTGGGCTACTGCATTGCCATTGTAGTATACCCTTGTGTTGACCCAATTTGATGGATCCTGCCTTTCCCTAGTGCTTCTCCTTAGTGCCGCTGGAGTAGGAGCTGGTGCTTGTTCTGCTTGTTGTAAGCTTTGCAACCGCGGACTTCTTCTTAGAGGAGCTGGTGCTTGGTGAGTTACTGACCGTGTGGGTGCTACTGCTTGCTCCGGAGGTTGATCATGTGTATTTGCTTGGGTCTCCGAGTCTATGTGCTCCGCTGGTGAGTCATTGTTGTCACCATTGTTATCACCGTTATCACCATTGTTGTCACCATTCTCCCCCTCAGGATCAACCGTAGGGGTTCCAGAGCTTGTAGTGATACCGAGATGGTCCAGGAGTAGCCGAAGGTTAGTAGCTCTATCTGATGTAGACTTGGAGATATCTTGTAAGTCTTCCCATGACTGTTTGGCATAGAAGCTTTCTGATTCCAAGAACTTCACATCTCTAGAGATTATAACTCGGCGTGTAGTGGGATTATAGCACTTGTACCCCTTTTGTGTAGTAGAGTAGCCAATAAACATACACCTTGTGCTCTTGGCATCCAGCTTTGTTCGAAGGTCTCCTGGGATTAAGGCAAAACAAACACACCCAAACACTCGTAAGTGATTAAGAGAGGGTTTAGTTGAGTTGAGTACCTCATATGGTGATGAGTCATTGAGGACTTTGGTTGGTATTCGGTTGATCAGGTAGCAGGCTGTAAGTACAGCATCTCCCCAAAACCGCTTTGGTACATTGTTTTGAAACATCATGGATCTGGCCACCTCCATTAAGTGTCTGTTCTTCCTTTCAGCAACACCATTTTGTTGGGGCGTATAAGGACAGCTGGTTTGGTGAATGATGCCTTGTGAGGTAAGATATTCTTTGAATAAGTTGCTTGTGTATTCTCCCCCATTATCTGATCTGAAAATCTTAATCTTGGCATTAAAATGGTTAGTTATGTGAGTTTGAAAGTTCCTAAATGCCTCAAAGACTCTATCTTTTGATGGGAGGAGAGTTAACCAAGTATACTTAGACTTTTCATCTATGAAAGTAACAAAGTACTTGTTTTGATCTCTAGATTCACAAGGGGATGTCCAAACATCAGAGTGAACTAAGTCAAAACATTTTTCATAAATGGTAGAAGACTTAGGAAAAACAGTTCTACAATGCTTTCCTAAGATACAAGCCTCACAATCATCATTCTTAAACACTACTTCAGGTAGTAAAAGACTCAATGCACGAGCATGAGGATGTCCTAATCTAGCATGCCAAATCGCATTATTATCACAAGCTACAACATTATTAGAAGAAGCAAAGGTAGGATCTAAAAGCTTAGTGTCTTCAAGAACATAGAGATCATCTTTGGTAGTCCCTTTCCCAAGCGTTTTGCTGGTCTTAATATCCTGAAAACACACTTCATTAGGTCCAAAGATAGCAATACAGTTTAAATCAGTTGTAGCCTTCTTTACTGATAATAAGTTAGATGTAAACGTAGGCATGTAGAAAGCTTTAGAAGATCTCTCAAATAGCTTAAGTTCTCCTATTCCCTTAATTGGAACCTTTTCCCCATTAGCAATCTCAACGTTTCCTATTGTTGGTTTTATGTTGCTAATTAAGCTTAAATCACTAATCATGTGATGAGAAGCCCCTGAATCAACTATTAATGGCTTATTCTTAAGTGTATGTGAAGAACTATAAGAATTACCCATATTTTGAATCACATGAAAAGAGGTACCAAGAGTGTTACCAGACTCCTTAAACGCTTTGATCAGGGCATCCAGGTCTGATTTTGTCACGAATTGAGATGAGTTTGCTGCTCCTTCTCCAGGGGTATTCTTAGAGCTTTCGCCTTTGTGAGCCACCTCTTCTGAAGCAATCCTAGCCTTTCCCTCCTTCCACTTCGGTTTTAGGTGAGGATGAAGACTCCAGCAACCTTCTTTGGTATGCCCCTTTCTCTTGCAATGATCACAGAATGAGTTTCTCTTCTCATCAAACTTGTAGGCTCCTTTGTTGGCTGAGATCAGTTCTCTATTTCCTCCAAATAGGCCGAGTGATCCTTGCTCCTTTTGGATTTGGGAACAGACTTCTTCAAGCGTTGGTAGCCTTTGTGCTCTGAGAAGATGTTTGATGAGATCATTGTAGGTTGAGTTGAGAGTCAAAAACAGCCCAAAGACCTTGTCTTGCTCCCTTCTTTCATTCAAAATTTGTGGGTCCACAGTACTTGGCCTTAGCATTTCCAGCTCAGCCCATAGCGCTCTGAACTTTCCAAAGTGTTTGGTAAACTCCGCATCTTCTTGCCTTAGCTCATTGATGGCTTTCTTGACTTCAAAGACACGGCTGAGATTAGAGATGTTGCCGAATACTTGCTTCAGGGTCTCCCATAGCTCTTTGGCGGTTTCACAGTATGAGTAAGCCTCCAAGGTTTCAGTGCTAAGGGAGCTTTGTAGGAGAGCAAGGACGGTCTGATCTTCCTTGTACCAATGGGTCTCTTCTGTTGGGACAATGGCGGCTCCGGCGGCTGGTGGTGCTGCTATGGGGGCATCGCTTGATACATGTCTCCAAAGACCTCTTCCACACAAGGCGGTTCTTGTGGTCCTTGACCACAGTAGATAGTTCACTCCTTTGAGTGTAACTGGTAAAGCCAATGGCTTATTGTTCTCTATGGCCATGAAATTTATTCTATGGACCTATGGGTAAAGATATGGACCGTTGGGTAAATGGTTTTAGAAATGAGGTATGGGTGATTTAGAGGATAAGCGAATGAGGATATAGGTGATTAGAGGGGTTTAGAGTGATTTTGGAGTTTAGAAGATCATTTAAGAGATTTCAAAAGAGATAAAGAGAGTAAGGACCGCTGGGTAAAGATTTTGAGAATTTTCTGTAAACTGAAAGAGAGACAGCGAATAGTGAAGAAGCAAAATGAGAGAGGATGAGAATCAGAGTTTGTGATCCAAAGATCTACACAACTCGCTCTGATACCATGTTAGAATTTGCGGAATGATACTTAGAGAAATGAGTGAAGAACATAACGGAGAAGAGAGAATGAGTTAAGGATGATTATATTTCCTTAAGTTAACCATTACAAATGATATCGAATGTCTATTTATAGACCATACAAATCGGTTCTAAAGGCTAAGGGAGATAGTGACACAAACAATAAACAAAGAGGATGTGGTCCTCAAAGTGAAAGCGACACTTCATAAGAGTCTCCAACGTCCACAAGCTTAACAAGAACATGTGACCTTATCTTCTTTGATTCCTTGAGCTTGTGACCGTTGCTAGGCTTAACTAAGGTCAATTATATGACCGTTGCTTCCTTGATCATCACTCTTGCTTCCTTTGTGTGATCTTCTTCCTGGAGCCTCACGGTTGTGACTTGTACGGACACTTCTCTAACTTGATCATTTTGACACCTTGTATGAGGCGCCTAAGCTTGTTGAGAATCTCTCTCTGATAGTGTGCAGGAACAAACTTCCTCCTCATCTGCGTGGTTAGTTGACCCCAGGTGGTAATAGGAAGCTCGTGATGCCTCTCTCTAGTAACTCCCAACTGCTCCCACCACAAGAGTGCATAGCCATTGAACTCTGAAACAGCTATCTTCACCTTGTTGAGCTCATAAGTACCTTGAACCAAGAAGTTCGATTCCATCTTCCTTTCCCAATCTAAGTAGACTTCGGGATCATTATTACCATGGAAGGAAGGAAACTGAAGCTTAAGGTGATTCAGCTGCTGTTTCAAGGGATCATATTCTCGGTTGTTGCCTCTGTTCCTGCCTCTCCTCACAGTATTGAAGCTATTATCTGATCTCTCTTCTCCTTCAGAAGATCCTGGTTCTGTCTCCACATAAACTCTACGCCCACCAACATTCTCAGCTCGGAGGTGTGGAGATGTTCTAGTAGTTCTGTGTCTCTCTCTCTCTGCTCCCTCAGCATTCCTGCGCCGGTTTCCACTGGTTTCTCTCCTTCCAACCGGTGCTCTTGTAGTGTTGGCTTTGGGATGTTTAGAAGAAGCTCCCATGTGTGCTTTTCCTTTGGCAAGGCGGATTGCTTCACTAGGGCTGGGCGGTTCTGATGAGTCACTTTCTGCAGCACTGTTCTCTTTCAGGAAGTCTTTGAACCGTGACTCAAACTTGTCATTGAGCTGTTCTATCTGTTGCATCAACTGAGTAGCAACTGACTGATTAGCCTCTTTGATTTGTTGCGCCATAGCTTGATTCAGAGCTTCCATGGCTTCTGCTGAAAGCTCCATGGTACCTGGGACAATCAAAACAACACTCAAAGTAAAGAGTTCTCAAAATAACAAGTTTTTAAGATTAATTAAAGAGAGAGATACAATCCTAAACTAATAGAGAAACGAACACACAACCTATTGCTATTAGGAATTCGAAACTAATCACTAACTTTTATGAAACAACAAAAGAAAGCAAACCTAATACTCTTAGGAAAATTCGATTTAACAAAGAAAAGGAAAAAAAAGGGGTTTAGGGTTTTCTCAGCCTTTGGTTCAGAGGCGGCTCTGATACCACATGACACGATCTCCCTGGAACTGCTCTGAAGATAGGCTGATGATGAACGTGTGAAAGTGAAAGTGATAGTGTAGAGTGAGATTGGAATGATATTAGGGTTAAATGGAACGATTTAAATGATAAGATGGGAATGAAAGATAGAAGAGTTTCAGGGACACTTGGTGAATAGAAACTCGGATCAACAAGAACACATTCAAGAGATCAAAGGGTGAGAGAAGAAATGCAGCAATGGCTGTTTGTTTAACACTTAGTTCTTCGCTGCTTTACAACTGGAGGCGTAATACAAGACTTATACTACCCTAAACCAAACAACAAGGCGTCTAAGAAAGAAAACAACAAGACGTCCAAAATAAAGAGAAAAACAACAAGGCGTCCCATTCCTTAGAATCCTAATTGGTGCGCCTAAAATTACTAAGTATAAACCATAGTAGCTCATACACTTATTACCCATTGGCAATGACTCCTAAGTAACTTGACATAGTGATTCATCTGCCTCATTAAAAACCATGTTGAGAAAACCCAGTGGGACAAAACTCAATCATGGGAAAAAGAGTACAGACTCCTCACCTAAGTTACTTAGTCATCATTACCGGGTGGAGTCTTCTGGTTGAAGATGTTGAAAACTTGAATAGCTGGTAAGTTGCACAGTCCTTCTGCTATAAGTGCATGAACCTCCTTAGCCAGCTCCTTAGCTCTGGAACGAGTGATCCTCCCTACTATCTCTGGTTCCTTCTCTGGTTCACTAGCTGCTGTGCTATCCACTATCATATCACAAGCACATAGAGACTGATTGCCACAAGACAAGAGAGAAGATCGAAGATGGTACAATTCTCCCTTGTTTTACTAAGAGTTCGGACCAATTGGCCGACATCTTTACCAAGGCAGCAAGTAACCAAGTTTGCCAATTTATCCATGGTAAGCTTGGTCTTGTAGACCTAACACATCCTTGAGAGAGACTCTCCAACTTGTAGGGATAATACTCTTTTTCCCTAAGCTTGGTTTTGTCCCACGTGGTTTTCCAAGCATAGGTTTTTAATGAGGTTATCCTTGCAAGTGCCAAGTTTATACACAATCAGTATTGTAGTATAAACTTGAGGGGGAGTGTTAATCAAGAAGGTATTTACTAGTAACTAATTAATAGTTACATAGTAAATATAGTTACTTGAGTAATAAGGAAGTTAGTTTGTATTAGAAAGAAGAGGGAAAGGAGGATAAGAAAAGCTAAAGGATAAGGTGACCGTACACTTTGTCCTATAGCGGCTGTACCTCCTCCCTTATCCTTTTGTTACCGTTATGAGCTGTAAAGGGATGAGTCACACACGGTTTGTACAAGGCAGAATGAGGACGCAATAGTGGCTTTGTGCGTAACCCTTTCTGACCTAGAATGTGTTCTATATAAACCAAGTGTATCCCCTCTCATTGTAGATAACTTTTTATCATCTAATACATTTTCACCTTTTCCTAAACATGAGAGTCGAATCCTTATCCTATAATCTTCTATAATTTTCAAAATAGTCATCTGGGACTCATAATACTACAATGAGAAGCCTCTATTACTTGTATCTCATTCCCTAGAAGAGATCCCAAATGATGATCCAAAACTGGCCTACTTGCCGAAAATAGGAAAAACAGACATCTGATGAATCACACAAAGAAAATGGAGTAAATATGATTGAAATAGTCATCTGGGACTCATAATATTACAATGAGAAGCCTCTATTACATGTATCTCATTCCGAAGAAGAGATCCCAAATGATGATCCAAAACTGGCCTACTGGCCGAAAATAGGAAAACGGACATCTGATGAATCACACATAGAAAATGGAGTAAATAGGATTGAAATAGTCATCTAGGACTCATAATAGTACAATGAGAAGCATCTATTACTTGTATCTTATTCCCTACAAGAGATCCCAAATGAAGATCTGAAACTGGTCTACTGGCCGAAAATGGGGAAAACGGACTTCTGAAGAATCGTACAAAGAAAATGGAATAAATTGGCTTGAAATAGTCAACTGGGAATCATAATACTACATTGAGAAGCCTATATTACTTGTATTTCATTCCCTAGAAGAGATCCCAAATGAAGATCCGAAATTGGTCTACTAGCCGAAAATGGGGAAAACGGACATCTAATGAATCACACAAAGAAAATGGAGTAAATAGGCTTGAAATTGTCATCTGGGACTCATAATACTACATTTAGAAGCATCTATTACTTGTATCTCATTCCCTACAAGAGATCCCAAATGAAGATCTGAAACTGGTCTACTGGCCGAAAATGGCAAAAACGGACTTCTGAAGAATCATACAAAGAAAATGGAATAAATTGGCTTGAAATAGTCAACTGGGAATCATAATACTACATTGAGAAGCCTATATTACTTGTATTTCATTCCCTAGAAGAGATCCCAAATGAAGATCCGAAATTGGTCTACTAGCCGAAAATGGGGAAAAATAGGCTTGAAATTGTCATCTGGGACTCAAATTACTACAATGAGAAGCCTCTATTACTTGTATCTCATTCCCTAGAAGAGATCCCAAATGAAGATCCGAAACTGGTCTACTAGCCGAAAATAGGGAAAACGGACTTCTGATAAATCACACAAAGAAAATGGAGTAAATAGGCTTGAAATAGTCATCTGGGACTCATAATACTACAATGAGAAGCTTCTATTACTTGTATCTCATTCCCTAGAAGAGATCCAAAATGAAGATCCGAAATTGGTCTACTGGCCGAAAATAGGGAAAACGGATTTCTGATGAATCATACAAAGAAAATGGAGTAAATAGGCTTGAAATAGTCATCTGGGACTCATAATAGCATAATTAGAAGCCTCTATTACTTGTATCTCATTCCATTGAAGAGATCCGTTATGAAGATCTGAAACTGGTCTACTGGCCGAAAATGGGGAAAACGGACTTCTGATGAATCACATAAAGAAAATGGAGTAAATAGGCTTGCAATAGTCATCTGGGACTCATAATACTACATTTATAAGTATCTATTACTTGTATATCATTCCCTACAAGAGATCCCAAATGAAGATCTGAAACTGGTCTACTGGCCGAAAATGGGGAAAACGGATTTCTGATGAATCACACAAAGAATATGGAGTAAATATGCTTGAAATAGTCATCTGGGACTCATAATACTACATTTGGAAGAATCTATTACTTGTATCTCATTCCCTAGAAGAGATCCCAAATGAAGATCCGAAACAGGTCTACTGTCTGAAAATAGGGGAAACGGATTTATCATGAATCACACAAAGAAAATGGAGTAAATAGGCTTTAAATAGTCATCTGGGACTTATAATAGTATAATGAGTAGCCTCGATTACCTGTATCTCATTCTCTAGAAGAGATCTCAAATGAAGATCCGAAACTAGTCAACTAGCCGAAAATGGGGAAAACGGATTTCTCATGAATCATACAAAGAAATGGAGTAAATAGGCTTGAAATAGTCATCTGGGACTCATAATACTACAATGAGAAGCCTCTATTACTTGTATCTCATTCCCTAGAAGAGATCCCAAATGATGATCCAAAACTGGCCTACTGGCCGAAAATAGGAAAAACGGACATCTGATGAATCACACAAAGAAAATGGAGTAAATAGGATTGAAATAGTCATCTGGGACTCATAATAGTACAATGAGAAGCCTCTATTACTTGTATCTCATTCCTTTGAAGAGATCCTTTATGAAGATCTGAAACTGGTCTACTGGCCAAAAATGGGGAAAACGGACTTCTGATGAATCACACAAAGAAAATGGAGTAAATAGGGTTGAAATAGTCATCTGGGACTCCTAATACTACATTTAGAAGCTTCTATTACTTGTATATCATTCCCTACAAGAGATCCCAAATGAAGATCTGAAACTGGTCTACTGGCCGAAAATGGGGAAAACGAACTTCTGATGAATCACACAAAGAATATGGAGTAAATATGCTTGAAATAGTCATCTGGGACTCAGAATACTACATTTAGAAGAATTTATTACTTGTATCTCATTCCCTAGAAGAGATCCCAAATAAAGATCCGAAACTGGTCTACTGTCTGAATATAGGGGAAACGGATTTATCATGAATCACACAAAGAAAATGGAGTAAATAGGCTTTAAATAGTCATCTGGGACTTATAATAGTATAATGAGTACCCTCTATTACCTGTATCTCATTCCCTAGAAGAGATCTCAAATGAAGATCCGAAATTAGTCAACTAGCCGAAAATGGGGAAAACTGATTTCTCATGAATCATACAAAGAAATGGAGTAAATGGGCTTGAAATAGTCATCTGGGACTCATAATACTACAATGAGAAGCCTCTATTACTTGTATCTCATTCCCTAGAAGAGATCCAATATGAAGATCCGAAATTGGTCTACTGGCCGAAAATAGGGAAAACGGATTTCTGATGAATCATACAAAGAAAATGGAGTAAATAGGCTTGAAATAGTCATCTGGGACTCATAATAGCATAATTAGAAGCCTCTATTACTTGTATCTCATTCCATTGAAGAGATCCCTTATGAAGATCTGAAACTGGTCTACTGGCCGAAAATGGGGAAAACGGACTTCTGATGAATCACACAAAGAAAATGGAGTAAATAGACTTGAAATAGTCATCTGGGACTCATAATACTACATTTAGAAGCATATATTACTTGTATCTCATTCCCTACAAGAGATCCCAAATGAAGATCTGAAACTGGTCTACTGACCGAAAATAGGGAAAACGGACTTCTGATGAATCACACAAAGAAAATGGAGTAAATAGGCTTGGAATAGTCATCTGGTGTTAATCAAGAAGGTATTTACTAGTAACTAATTAATAGTTACATAGTAAATATAGTTACTTGAGTAATAAGGAAGTTAGTTTGTATTAGAAAGAAGAGGGAAAGGAGGATAAGAAAAGCTAAAGGATAAGGTGACCGTACACTTTGTCCTATAGCGGCTGTACCTCCTCCCTTATCCTTTTGTTACCGTTATGAGCTGTAAAGGGATGAGTCACACACGGTTTGTACAAGGCAGAATGAGGACGCAATAGTGGCTTTGTGCGTAACCCTTTCTGACCTAGAATGTGTTCTATATAAACCAAGTGTATCCCCTCTCATTGTAGATAACTTTTTATCATCTAATACATTTTCACCTTTTTCTAAACATGAGAGTCGAATCCTTATCCTATAATCTTCTATAATTTACATGGTATCAGAGCGGTTTTGTGATTCTTGAGTCTTAAATCTTGGTTTTCTTGTTCGATTCTTGTGTTTGAGAGAAGTTCTTGTGAGTTAATCCGTGGCAAAAGCTATTCTGGGTTGAAGCTGGTTCTTGTGGGTTAAGCTGAAGCATCAAACCGAGCTAAGAAGGTGAAGCAAGTCAGATCTGAAAAAGTAAAGGTTTGAGCTTTATCTCTCTCTCTGGTTGAAAGGTTTAGTCTAGAGGAATCAGTTTAAGGCAAAGGTTGTGGATAGATTAGTGTTACGGTTTGGCTTGTGGTTTGAGTAAGGAAGGTTCGAAAGTTGAATCTTTGGTCTTGGAAAGTGTTAGTTTTGGTGTTCAATAGGCGAAATACTTAAGCTTTGGTGATGGCTGCTCTTCAACAAGCTCCTATGCCTGTTACGGTGTATGATGGCAAGATGAATGACACCTTCAAAGACTTGACATTTGCGGTAACTCTAAATGGGAACAACTTTCTGTTGTGGAAGCGAACAACTCTGAATGTGTTGGGAGGAAGGAAGCTCACAAAACACATTGAGTTCACCTATGAAGAGCTAAAGGCAATTGATAGAGGTCTGGATGAGGATACTTGGAAGCAGTATGATCTGAATGTGCTGACTGCTCTACACTGCTCACTAGAGGCGTCAATTCTAGAAGGCTATTCGTACTGTGAGACTGCTAAGGAACTGTGGGATACTCTTACAAGTGTCTTCGGCAATGAGTCTAACTTGACTCGGGTCTATGGTATCAAGAAAGCTCTCGGAAATCTGAGCCAAGAAGAGAGTGACTTCAACACCCATTTCGGAAGGTATAGATCGTTGGTTGCTGAGTTAGATATGTTGAGACCCTTTACCACTGATGCTAAGACACTCAAGGAAAGAAGAGAGCAAGATCGTGTGTTTGGGTTGCTACTGTCTCTGAATCAAGGCTATACTGATGTAATCCAACACATCTTGAGAGAAGACAAGATCCCTACCCTAGAGCAAGTTTGTGCTAAGATACAAAAGGAGTATGGCAATCAGGAGCTGTTTGGCAACAAGAATGCAAGTCTATGGCTAACAAGGTGGGAGTGGCGAAACATGGAGACAAGAAGACATGGGTTTGTGAGCATTGTGAGAAAAAGGGTCATCTCAAAGACAAATGCTGGATCCTACACCCTCATTTGAAGCCAGATAAGTTCAAGAAGGACAAGATGAAGGCGAATGTGGCAGAAGCAAGTGAAGGCTCCGAAAATGCTGAAAGAGCTATAGTGCAGTTCGGTCATCATGAGAAGGCATTACAAGCTATACAAGACAAGAGCTCAGCTTCCACCTCTCAGGAGACCATTGTGATGAACAAAGCTGATCTAGAGAGCCTCCTTCAATCCATTGCATCTAAGTTACATCCAGGCGGTATATCTCTCTTATCTTCTAATTCTAGTGATTTAAACTCATTAGTATTAGACTCAGGAGCTTCTCACCATATGATTAGTAATCCTAAGTTGTTAGAGAACATTAAACCGGCTTTAGGGAATGTTAAGGTTGCAAATGGCCATAATGTGCCAATAGAAGGTATAGGTTATATTAATGTGTTTAACAAGAAGCTAAGTGCCTTTTATATGCCTAAGTTCACCTCTAATCTCCTTTCTGTAAAGAAAACTACTAAGGACTTAAACTGTTTAGCTATTTTTAGTCCTAATGATGTTAAGTTGCAGGATATTGAGAGTGGAAAAGTGTTTGGGCAAGGAAGCACCAAGGATGACTTATATGTGTTCCAAGACATCTCTTTAAATTCTGTTTCTAAGAATAATGTTTCTTCTATCTTTGCAAACTCTGTTAAGACATCTGTTGTTTTATGGCATGAAAGACTTGGTCACCCTCATTCTAGAGCTTTAAGTTTATTAATGCCTGGTTTTTCTTATGATTGTGCAAATTGTGAAGCATGCATATTAGGCAAACATTGCAAAGCTGTTTTTCCTAAGTCTAGTGCGATTTATGAAAAATGTTTTGATCTTGTGCATTCTGATGTTTGGTCTTCACCTTGTGCATCTAGAGATAACCATATCAAAGCAAAAGGATGAGTTATGTCCGTACACATACTTGGCATACAAGGAAGTAGACAAGAGTGGGATGCAAGGTATGATATCAAGCTAAGTGAAGTGCAAGGCAAGGGATTAGTGGCTTTGTTATCTACACCAACGGTCACAAAGTTTCAAGACCAAAGAAGATAAGGTCACATGTTATACTTAAGGATATGACCGTTGGGGAGCTTCCTTGACCAGTCACTATCACCGTGAGGACCACATCCACACTTGTTTATTCTTTGTGTCCCTTTCATATGTAACCGTTACTCTCCTTGTATGAGTCTATATAAAGACTCTCTCTATCATTGTAACAAGTTAACTTAAGGAAATAATACTCTCCTTAACCAAAACTCTCGTTCTTACTCATGTTCATCACTCTCTTCTCTCATTTCATACTCCCTTACTCATAATAATCCGCAATAATTCTAACATGGTATCAGAGCGGTTTGTAGATCTTTGGACTACAACCTTTTGATTCTCATTATTCTTCTCTTCATTTCATTGTTCGCTTTTACTCTTTCAAATTCCAGAAACACTTAATCTTTATCCACTGGTCCATAACTCTCAAACACTCCTCTTTTACTCTTAATTCTCACTAAACACTCTCTAAATCGCCTAAAACACCTTCTTTCCACCATACTAGTATTCGCTTACCCTCTCAATCACCTAAAACTCATTTCTAAAAACGTTTACCCAACGGTCCATATCTTTATCCATAGGTCCATAGAATAAATTTCATGGATATGGAGAATAATAAGCCATTGGCTTTACCAGTTACACTCAAAGGAGCGAACTATCTACTGTGGTCAAGAACCACAAGAACCGCCTTGTGTGGAAGAGGTCTTTGGAGACATGTATCAAGCGATGCCCCCATAGCAGCACCACCAGCCGCCGGAGCAGCCATTGTCCCAGCAGAAGAGACCCAATGGTACAAGGAGGATCAGACCGTTCTTGCTCTCCTACAAAGCTCCCTTAGCACTGAAATCTTGGAGGCTTACTCATACTGTGAAACCGCCAAAGAGCTATGGGAGACCCTGAAGCAAGTATTCGGCAACATCTCTAATCTCAGCCGTGTCTTTGAAGTCAAGAAAGCCATCAATGAGCTAAGGCAAGAAGATGCGGAATTTACCAAACACTTTGGAAAATTCAGAGCACTATGGGCTGAGCTGGAAATGCTAAGGCCAAGCACTGTGAACCCACAGATTTTGAATGAAAGAAGGGAGCAAGACAAGGTCTTTGGGCTACTTTTGACTCTCAACTCCACCTACAACGATCTCATCAAACACCTTCTCAGAGCAGAAAGGCTACCAACGCTTGAAGAAGTATGTTCCCAAATCCAAAAGGAACAAGGATCACTCGGCCTATTTGGAGGAAAAGGAGAACTGATATCAGCCAACAAAGGAGCCTACAAGTTTGATGAGAAGAGAAACTCATTCTGCGATCATTGCAAGAGAAAGGGGCATACCAAAGAAGTTTGCTGGAGCCTTCATCCTCACCTAAAACCGAAATGGAAGGAGGGAAAGGCTAGGATTGCTTCAGAAGAGGTGGCTCACAAAGGCGAAAGCTCTAAGACCACCCCTGGAGAAGGAGCAGCAAACTCATCCCAGTTCGTGACAAAATCAGACCTGGATGCCCTGATCAAAGCGTTTAAGGAGTCTGGTAACACCCTTGGTACCTCTCTTCATGTGATTAAAAATATGGGCAATTCTTATAGTTCTTCACATGCACTTAAGAATAAACCATTAATAGTTGATTCAGGGGCTTCTCATCACATGATTAGTGATTTAAGTCTAATTAGCAACATAAAACCAACAATAGGAAATGTTGAGATTGCTAATGGTGAAAAGGTTCCAATTAAGGGAATAGGAGAACTTAAGCTATTTGAGAGATCTTCTGAAGCATTCTACATGCCTACTTTTACATCCAACTTATTATCAGTAAAGAAAGCTACAACTGATTTACACTGTATTGCTATATTTGGACCTAATGAAGTGTGTTTTCAGGATATTAAGACCAGCAAAACGCTTGGGAAAGGGACTACCAAAGATGATCTCTATGTTCTTGAAGACACTAAGCTTTTAGATCCTACTTTTGCTTCTTCTAATAGTGTTGTAGCTTGTGATAATAATGCGATTTGGCATGCTAGATTAGGACATCCTCATGCTCGTGCCTTGAGTCTTTTATTACCTGAAGTAGTGTTTAAGAATGATGATTGTGAGGCTTGTATCTTAGGAAAGCATTGTAGAACTGTTTTTCCTAAGTCTTCTACCATTTATGAAAAATGTTTTGATTTAGTTCATTCTGATGTTTGGACATCCCCTTGTGAATCTAGAGATCAAAACAAGTACTTTGTTACTTTCATAGATGAAAAGTCTAAGTATACTTGGTTAACTCTCCTCCCATCAAAAGATAGAGTCTTTGAGGCATTTAGGAACTTTCAAACTCACATAACTAACCATTTTAATGCCAAGATTAAGATTTTCAGATCAGATAATGGGGGGAGAATACACAAGCAACTTATTCAAAGAATATCTTACCTCACAAGGCATCATTCACCAAACAAGCTGTCCTTATACGCCCCAACAAAATGGTGTCGCAGAAAGGAAGAACAGACATTTAATGGAGGTGGCCAGGTCCATGATGTTTCAAAACAATGTACCAAAGCGGTTTTGGGGGGATGCTGTACTTACAGCCTGCTACCTTATCAACCGAATACCAACCAAAGTCCTCAATGACTCATCACCATATGAGGTACTCAACTCAACTAAACCCTCTCTTAATCACTTACGAGTGTTTGGGTGTGTTTGTTTTGCCTTAATCCCAGGAGACCTGCGAACAAAGCTGGATGCCAAGAGCACAAGGTGCATGTTTATTGGATACTCTACTACACAAAAGGGGTACAAGTGCTATAATCCCACTACACGCCGAGTTATAATCTCTAGAGATGTGAAGTTTTTGGAATCAGAAAGCTTCTATGCCAAACAGCCATGGGAAGACTTGCAAGACATTTCCAGGTCTACATCAGATAGAGCCACTAACCTCCGGCTGCTTCTAGATCATCTCGGTGTCACTACCAGTACTAGAGTTCCTACGGTTGATCATGAGGGGGAGAATGGTGATAACAATGATGATCCACCAGCTGAGCACACAGCCTCGGATTCCCACGACAATGCACATGATCAACCTTCAGAGCAAGATCAAGCACCCACACGGTCAGCACCAGCTCAAGCACCTGCTCCTCTAAGAAGAAGTCCACGCTTGCAAAGTCTACAACAAGCGGAACAAGCAGAACAAGTTCAAGCAGTTCCAGCTCCTGCTCCTACTACCTTAAGGCGCAGTACAAGAGAAAGGCAGGATCCCTCTAATTGGGTGAACACAAGAGTGTATTACAACGGCAATGCCGTGGCGCATCCAACTCAGGCATCATGCTCCTTTGCACAACTTCCGGAGACACACCGAGTGTTCTTAGCAGCAATAGAGCAGGGTCATATTCCTAAGACCTATGAAGAAGCAGCGGAACATGAGGAGTGGCGTGAAGCAATCAGGGAAGAAAAAGGAGCTATGGAAAGAAACCATACTTGGGACGAAGCTAATTTACCTAAAGGGAAGAAGACGGTTAGCTCAAGATGGGTCTTTACTATCAAGTACAAGAGCAATGGTGAAATAGAGAGGTACAAAGCTCGGTTGGTGGCTAGAGGTTTTACTCAGACATATGGAGAAGACTATGGAGACACCTTTGCACCGGTGGCCAAGCTCCACACAGTTAGAGTTGTCATCTCACTTGCCGTGAATCTGGAATGGGATCTTTGGCAAATGGATGTGAAGAATGCATTTCTACAAGGAGAGCTTGAGGAGGAAGTCTACATGACACCACCACCTGGTATAGACAAAGAGGTTGCCCATGGCAAAGTACTAAGGCTGAGAAAGGCGATTTATGGTCTCAAGCAATCGCCAAGAGCATGGTACCACAGGCTGAGTAGAGTTCTATTTGATAGGGGATTCAGCAGATCAGAAGCGGATCACACCTTATTCACTCTCACCAGCCAAGAAGGTATAGTAGTCATTCTCATTTATGTAGATGATATTATCATCTCTGGGAATGACAAGGTAAACATTCTCGCTACTAAAGAGTATTTAAAAAGAATGTTTTTGACATTAAAGATCTAGGTGAACTAAAATACTTCTTAGGTATTGAAGTTTGTAGATCTAAAGAAGGTTTGTTTCTCTCACAAAGAAAATATATGATGGATATGTTGAGTGAAGCAGGAAACCTTGGAGATAAAGTAGCTAAAACTCCTCTTGAAGATAGCTACAAGGTGGACCGAAAGGAGGAGCTAGAAGATGAACCCTTTGAAGACATCACACAATACCGCAGGATGGTTGGTAAGCTAATTTATCTTACCATAACTAGACCTGACTTGTGTTTTGCTGTGAATCAGGTTAGTCAACACATGAAAGCCCCAAAGTCATATCACTGGAGCATGGTCAAGCGCATTCTCAGCTATGTTCAAGGAACAATCGGTCATGGCATTTGGATGGGTTGCAATGGAAGCTCAGAGATTGTGGGGTATTGCGATGCAGACTGGGCAGGGGACCGTGTAGATAGAAGATCAACTACTGGCTATTGCACTTTCGTTGGTGGGAACCTAGTTACTTGGAAGAGCAAGAAGCAAAATGTAGTGGCATGTTCTAGTGCTGAAGCTGAGTACCGGGCCATGAGGAGGTTAACAACCGAGCTAATGTGGTTAAGGAACCTTCTTAAAGACCTCGGACGTGAGACAAGCACACCAATCACCATGCATTGTGACAACCAAGCGGCTATACACATTGCATCAAACTCGGTCTTCCATGAAAGAACCAAGCATATTGAGGTTGATTGTCACAAGGTCAGGGAGCAAGTCCAGCTTGGAGTCATCCTGCCATGCTACACAAAGAGTTCAGATCAGCTAGCCGATATCTTCACCAAGGCAACAAGTCAGAAGATCAACGAGTTCATCTACTCTAAGATGGGGCTCGTTGACATCTCAGCTTGAGCTCACCTAGCCGTGGAGATCACACTCTTTTTCCCTCAATGTAGTTTTGTCCCATGAGGTTTTCTACATTGAGGTTTTTAATGAGGTGATCCTTCATGGCTCCAAGCTCTAACCATTCACCATGGTTAAAGCTTGAGGGGGAGTATCAAAGCAAAAGGATGAGTTATGTCCGTACACATACTTGGCATACAAGGAAGTAGACAAGAGTGGGATGCAAGGTATGATATCAAGCTAAGTGAAGTGCAAGGCAAGGGATTAGTGGCTTTGTTATCTACACCAACGGTCACAAAGTTTCAAGACCAAAGAAGATAAGGTCACATGTTATACTTAAGGATATGACCGTTGGGGAGCTTCCTTGACCAGTCACTATCACCGTGAGGACCACATCCACACTTGTTTATTCTTTGTGTCCCTTTCATATGTAACCGTTACTCTCCTTGTATGAGTCTATATAAAGACTCTTTCTATCATTGTAACAAGTTAACTTAAGGAAATAATACTCTCCTTAACCAAAACTCTCGTTCTTACTCATGTTCATCACTCTCTTCTCTCATTTCATACTCCCTTACTCATAATAATCCGCAATAATTCTAACAAACCATAAGTATTTTGTCACATTTATAGATGAGAAATCTAAGTATACTTGGGTAACCTTGATGCCATCTAAGGATAGAGTTTATGATGCATTTATAAACTTTCAAAACTATGTGACTAACTACTTTGATGCAAAGATTAAGATTCTAAGAACAGATAATGGAGGTGAATATACAAGCAACAAGCTCAAAGAACACTTAGAGAAATGTGGAATTCTTCATCAAACCAGCTGCCCATATAACCCCCAACAAAATGGTGTTGCTGAGAGAAAGAATAGGCACCTAATGGAGGTGGCAAGAGCTATGCTATTTCAAAAACACATGCCTAAGCGTTTTTGGGGCGATGCAGTAATGACAGCTTGCTATCTCATCAACCGAACACCAACTCGTATCCTTGATGATAAATCTCCTTTCCAAATCCTAAATAACTCAAATCCTAGTATTGACCATTTAAGGGTGTTTGGTAGTCTGTGTTTTGTGTTTGTTCCAGGTGACTTAAGGAACAAGCTGGAGCCTAAGAGTAACAAGTGCGTATTCATTGGATACTCAACAACTCAGAAGGGCTACAAGTGCTTTGATCCAGTCACCAACCGGTATTATGTGTCAAGGGATGTCAAGTTTTTGGAAGACAAGGCCTACTTTGGGGAAAAGAGTTGGGAGAGTGTGAAGGACCTACCTAACTCAACCGCTGATAGAGCTTCAAGCCTCCGACGAATTCTGGAACACTTAGGGAATGCAAGCTCCCCTCAGGCAGAGAAGGAAGCTCCACCATCTCCAAATGAGGACGTGAATGAAGTTAGAGAGGATGAGAACGATGCTTTTCAGGAACCTTTGGATGATCACCAAGAAAGTGATAGAGGAGAGAAGTCTAGTGAAGAAGTGGCAGAGGCGGGACAGTCTAGTGAAGGAGAGATTATTGAATCTTCAAGCGATGACAATGTCTATGAAGCTCCACAAACTACATCAGATCCAGTCTACACTCGGGAGAATCCAAGGAAGAGTACAAGAGAGAAGAAATCACCTTCAAACTGGAAGAATACGAGAGTTTACTACAACTGCCAAGCTGTCGCTCATCCAATTCAAGCTACCTGTTCGATTGACCTTCTTCCGGAAGAACATCAAGCCTTTATCAGCAAGCTGGATGTAGAACTTATTCCACAAAGCTATGAGGAAGCCAAGGAAAGAAAGGAATGGACTAATGCTGTTAATGATGAGGTTCAAGCTAAGGTCAGGAATCAAACGTGGGTTGAAGAAGAACTACCAAAAGGAAAGAAGTGTGTTAGCTCAAAGTGGGTATTCACCATTAAGTACAAGAGTGATGGTGAAATAGAAAGATATAAGGCAAGGCTGGTTGCAAGAGGGTTTACACAAACGTATGGGGATGACTATAGGGAAACATTTGCTCCAGTAGCTAAGCAACACACAGTGAAAGTGGTTCTCTCTTTAGCAGTTAATTTGGATTGGGAGTTGTGGCAAATGGATGTCAAGAACGCTTTCCTTCAGGAGGAGTTAGAAGAAGAAGTCTACATGTCACCTCCTCCGGGTTTAGAAGACATAGTGGCTCCGGGAAAGGTCTTAAGGCTTCGGAAAGCAATCTATGGGCTTAAACAATCTCCAAGAGCTTGGTATCACAAGTTAAGCTCTACACTACTGGCTAATGGCTTCAAGAGGTCACATTCTGATCACACTCTATTTACTAAGCAAAATATTCATGGCATAGTAGTAGTGTTGGTCTATGTGGATGATTTGATTATTTCAGGGAGTAACAAAGAGGGTATTCAAGCCATTAAGTCCTCTTTGCACTCAGCCTTTGATATTAAAGATTTGGGTGTTTTGAAGTATTTCTTAGGGATTGAAGTGTGTAGATCCAAGGAGGGACTATTTCTCTCACAAAGGAAATATGCACTTGATCTTCTAAAGCTTACAGGAAAACTTGGAGCTAAACCGGTGGACACACCACTAGAGCAAGGATACAAGGTCAATCGAAAGGGGGAGAAGGATGATACTCCATATCATTGCCCGGAACAGTACCGAAGACTCGTTGGTAAGCTCATATACTTAACATATACTCGGCCTGATCTTTCTTTTGCTGTGAATCAGGTGGCTCAACACATGCAAGTACCTACGGTATACCATTGGAGCTTGGTGGAAAGGATTCTGAGATATATCAAAGGGAGTCCTGGCAAAGGCATTTGGATGGGAAGAAATTCAAGCACGGAAATTGTGGGATACTGTGATGCAGATTACAATGGAGATCGCAACACAAGGCAGTCTACAACCGGCTTTTGCACCTTCATTGGTGGAAATCTTGTGACTTGGAAGACAAAGAAGCAGAAGGTGGTGTCTTGTTCGAGTGCTGAAGCAGAGTATAGGGCGATGAAGAAGCTCACAAATGAGCTAACTTGGCTGAAGGCTCTACTTAAGGACTTCGGGATAGAGCAGAAGACACCAATCACCTTCCATTGCGACAACCAAGCTGCCATCCATATAGCCACTAATCCAGTGTTTCACGAGAGGACCAAGCACATAGAGACTGATTGCCACAAGACAAGAGAGAAGATCGAAGATGGTACAATTCTCCCTTGTTTTACTAAGAGTTCGGACCAATTGGCCGACATCTTTACCAAGGCAGCAAGTAACCAAGTTTGCCAATTTATCCATGGTAAGCTTGGTCTTGTAGACCTAACACATCCTTGAGAGAGACTCTCCAACTTGTAGGGATAATACTCTTTTTCCCTAAGCTTGGTTTTGTCCCACGTGGTTTTCCAAGCATAGGTTTTTTTAATGAGGTTATCCTTGCAAGTGCCAAGTTTATACACAATCAGTATTGTAGTATAAACTTGAGGGGGAGTGTTAATCAAGAAGGTATTTACTAGTAACTAATTAATAGTTACATAGTAAATATAGTTACTTGAGTAATAAGGAAGTTAGTTTGTATTAGAAAGAAGAGGGAAAGGAGGATAAGAAAAGCTAAAGGATAAGGTGACCGTACACTTTGTCCTATAGCGGCTGTACCTCCTCCCTTATCCTTTTGTTACCGTTATGAGCTGTAAAGGGATGAGTCACACACGGTTTGTACAAGGCAGAATGAGGACGCAATAGTGGCTTTGTGCGTAACCCTTTCTGACCTAGAATGTGTTCTATATAAACCAAGTGTATCCCCTCTCATTGTAGACAACTTTTTATCATCTAATACATTTTCACCTTTTTCTAAACATGAGAGTCGAATCCTTATCCTATAATCTTCTATAATTTACATCTGGGACTCATAATACTACATTTAGAAGCATCTATTACTTGTATCTCATTCCCTAGAAGAGATCCCAAATGAAGATCCGAAACTGGTCTACTGTCTGAAAATAGGGGAAACGGATTTATCATGAATCACACAAAGAAAATGGAGTAAATAGGCTTTAAATAGTCATCTGGGACTCATAATACTACAATGAGAAGCCTCTATTACTTGTATCTCATTCCCTAGAAGAGATCCAAAATGAAGATCCGAAATTGGTCTACTGGCCGAAAATAGGGAAAATGGATTTCTGATAAATCATACAAAGAAAATAGAGTAAATAGGCTTGAAATAGTCATCTGGGACTCATAATAGCATAATTAGAAGCCTCTATTACTTGTATCTCATTCCATTGAAGAGATCCGTTATGAAGATCTGAAACTGGTCTACTGGCCGAAAATGGGGAAAACGGACTTCTGATGAATCACACAAAGAAAATGGAGTAAATAGGCTTGAAATAGTCATCTGGGACTCATAATACTACATTTAGAAGCATCTATTACTTGTATATCATTCCCTACAAGAGATCCCAAATGAAGATCTGAAACTGGTCTACTGGCCGAAATGGGGGAAAACGGACTTCTGAAGAATCACACAAAAAAAATGGAGTAAATAGGCTTGAAATAGTCATCTGTGACTCATAATACTACATTTAGAAGCATCTATTACTTGTATCTCATTCCCTACAAGAGATCCTAAATGAAGATCTGAAACTGGTCTACTGGCCGAAAATGGGGAAAACGGACTTCGGATGAATCACACAAAAAAAATGGAGTAAATAAGCCTGAAATAGTCATCTAGGACTCATAATACTACAATGAGAAGCCTCTATTACTTGTATCTCATTCCCTAAAAGAGATCCAAAATGAAGATCCGATATTGGTCTACTGGCCGCAAATAGGGAAAACGGACTTCTGATGAATCATACAAAGAAAATGGAGTAAATAGGCTTGAAATAGTCATCTGGGACTCATAATAGCATAATGAGAAGCCTATATTACTTGTATCTCATTCTCTAGAAGAGATCCCAAATGAAGATCCGAAACTGGTCTACTGTCTTAAAATAGGGGAAAAGGATTTATCATGAATCACACAAAGAAAATGGAGTAAATAGGTTTTAAATAGTCATCTGGGACTCATAATAGTATAATGAGAAGCCTCTATTACCTGTATCTCATTCCCTAGAAGAGATCTCAAATGAAGATCTGAAACTAGTCAACTAGCCGAAAAATGGGGGAAAACAGATTTCTCATGAATCATACAAATAAATGGAGTAATTAGGCTTGAAATAGTCATCTCGGACTCATAATACTACAATGAGAAGCCTCTATTACTTGTATCTCATTCCCTAGAAGAGATCCCAAATGATGATCCAAAACTGGCCTACTGACCGAAAATAGGAAAAACGGACATCTGATGAATCACACAAAGAAAATGGAGTAAATAGGATTGAAATAGTCATCTGGGACTCATAATAGTACAATGAGAAGCCTCTATTACTTGTATCTCATTCCGAAGAAGAGATCCCAAATGATGATCCAAAACTGGCCTACTGGCCGAAAATAGGAAAACGGACATCTGATGAATCACACAAAGAAAATGGAGTAAATAGGATTGAAATAGTCATCTAGGACTCATAATAGTACAATGAGAAGCATCTATTACTAGTATCTCATTCCCTACAAGAGATCCCAAATGAAGATCTGAAACTGGTCAACTGGCCGAAAATGGGGAAAACGGACTTCTGAAGAATCATACAAAGAAAATGGAATAAATTGGCTTGAAATAGTCAACTGGGATTCATAATACTACATTGAGAAGCCTCTATTACTTGTATCTCATTCCCTACAAGAGATCCCAAATGAAGATCTGAAATTGGTGTACTAGCCGAAAATGGGGAAAACGGACATCTGATCAATCACACAAAGAAAATGGAGTAAATAGGCTTGAAATTGTCATCTGGGACTCAAAATACTACAATGAGAAGCCTCTATTACTTGTGTCTCATTCCCTAGAAGAGATCCCAAATGAATATTCGAAACTGGTCTACTAGCCGAAAATGGGGAAAACGAACTTCTGATAAATCACACAAAGAAAATGGAGTAAATAGGCTTGAAATAGTCATCTGGGACTCATAATACTACAATGAGAAGCCTCTATTACTTGTATCTCATTCCCTAGAAGATATCCAAAATGAAGATCCGAAATTGGTCTACTGGCCGAAAATAGGGAAAACGGACTTCTGATGAATCATACAAAGAAAATGGAATAAATAGGCTTGAAATAGTCATCTGGGACTCATAATAGCATAATCAGAAGCCTCTATTACTTGTATCTCATTCCATTGAAGAGATCCCTTATGAAGATCTGAAACTGGTCTACTGGCCCAAAATGGGGAAAACGGACTTCTGATGAATCACACAAAGAAAATGGAGTAAATAGGCTTGAAATAGTCATCTGGGACTCATAATACTACATTTAGAAGCATCTATTACTTGTATCTCATTCCCTACAAGAGATCCCAAATGAAGATCTGAAACTGGTCTACTGACCGAAAATGGGGAAAACGGACTTCTGATGAATCACACAAAGAAAATGGAGTAAATAGGCTTGGAATAGTCATCTGGGACTCATAATACTACATTTAGAAGCATCTATTACTTGTATCTCATTCCCTACAAGAGATCCCAAATGAAGATCCGACACTGGTCTACTGGCCGAAAATAGGGAAAACGGACATCTGATGAATCACACAAAGAATATGAAGTAAATATGCTTGAAATAGTCATCTGGGACTCATAATACTACATTTAGAAGCATCTATTACTTGTATCTCATTCCCTAGAAGAGATCCCAAATGAAGATCCGAAACTGGTCTACTGTCTGAAAATAGGGGAAACGGATTTATCATGAATCACACAAAGAAAATGGAGTAAATAGGCTTTAAATAGTCATCTGGGACTCATAATAGTATAATGAGTAGCCTATATTACCTGAATCTCATTCCCTAGAAGAGATCTCAAATGAAGATCCGAAACTAGTCAACTAGCCGAAAATGGGGAAAACGGATTTCTCATGAATCATACAAAGAAATGGAGTAAATAGGCTTGAAATAGTCATCTGGGACTCATAATACTACAATGAGAAGCCTCTATTACTTGTATCTCATTCCCTAGAAGAGATCCCAAATGATGATCCAAAACTGGCCTACTTGCCAAAAATAAGAAAAACAGACATCTGATGAATCACACAAAGAAAATGGAGTAAATATGATTGAAATAGTCATCTGGGACTCATAATATTACAATGAGAAGCCTCTATTACATGTATCTCATTCCGAAGAAGAGATCCCAAATGATGTTAGAATTATTGCGGATTATTATGAGTAAGGGAGTATGAAATGAGAGAAGAGAGTGATGAACATGAGTAAGAACGAGAGTTTTGGTTAAGGAGAGTATTATTTCCTTAAGTTAACTTGTTACAATGATAGAAAGAGTCTTTATATAGACTCATACAAGGAGAGTAACGGTTACATATGAAAGGGACACAAAGAATAAACAAGTGTGGATGTGGTCCTCACGGTGATAGTGACTGGTCAAGGAAGCTCCCCAACGGTCATATCCTTAAGTATAACATGTGACTGTTGGAATTTGTGAGGGTTTGTCTCACATAAGAAGAAACACAATCAACTTGTGATTGGTTCTTCATTAACCAACCAAATGAACTCACTTCAACATAATAAAAAATGCATTAGTATGATACACAATCTGAGTATTACAAGCAACATAACTAGAGAGTTTGTTGTCATAACCAAAGAAAGGTTCAGTAATCTAATGACTAACTAAGTAAAGAAGAGTTGCACTAGCATGAGACATGAATCCATATTTGAGTAACAACAACACTTAGAGTTTGTGTTCTCATTAAAGAAGGATTAGCTCATTAACTTAGTGTCTAACTGAACAAAGAAAGAGTTTAGGTGGTTTGAAGTATAATTAGACAAGTAATGGTCTGCCATTAAGGCAGACCTAAACTGCATATAACTCACTCTCTACATTGCCTTAATTTAATTAAGCATAAGTAAAGGAGAGAGATGTATACAAATTTAACAAGAACTTGTCTCTTTTATTATAAATTCTGTATGTTTTACAATGAGAGAGGGCGCCCTTATATAGAAATTAAACTTGGGCACAAAGACAAAGATTGAAAGTGACAGCACATAACAGCTCTTTTCTTAAGTCACACATGTGACTCTTGCTTCCCTCCACTTCTTTGAATTCAAACGGTTATGGAGGCAAGTGAGGAGCTTCTAGAACACTTGACAACTTCTCTTAGGTGTGCACACACTCCTCCTTACAGTTTGGGCTTGATTGGAGGAGTTTATGTGGGCTTGTACGGACAGCCCACTAAGAGATTGTATGGACAACCCAATAAGTTGGGCTTGCAACACACTTCATGACTCCTAAGCCTCCAATGCTTCATATACACATGGTTGATCACCTTCTTGATGTCATTTACATGTGATGAGCTTCATTCTTGGCTAAGTCACGCTTTGACACTTCTCCTCTTTTTCTTATTTGATGTGGAGATGCTTGGCCTTCACTTCATGTGCGGCCTTCTCATCTCCTCACTCTAATACCCTCCCTCAAGCTTGGGCGTCGGGAGCCATTGGGACCAAAGGCCAAGCTTGCCCACGCAAAGGACTACCCTCATTAAAAACCTCATCATGTAAAACCTCTTTGGGATAAAACCATGATGAGGACAAAAAGAGTATAGCCTCCACGGTGCATTAGAATAGCTATGACCTTGGTTTAAACCATTTTGAAAATTGGCTCCTTTCCAAGTCTTCTCACTTCTTAGCTCTTCATGACTTGACTTCTCTTTCATTTGAATCCTTTCTTTGCCATCTCCTTTGAGACTCTTCAGCATTTGAGACTCTCATTAGTCTCTTTAAGGCTCTTATGGTCTTCTTTTCCCTTAAACAAGAGAATAAAGAAG
The DNA here is from genome assembly GCA_911865555.2 of Thlaspi arvense. Taxonomy (NCBI): domain Eukaryota; kingdom Viridiplantae; phylum Streptophyta; class Magnoliopsida; order Brassicales; family Brassicaceae; genus Thlaspi; species Thlaspi arvense. Next base: position 24,855,318 of record OU466860.2, read on the forward strand.
AGGAGATTAAGTATTTGCCATAAGGAATATCAAATAACCAAATGAGGAATATCAAAGCCTAAGAGATATATTAAAGACTAAGATGCACAATTAGTAATTCATACAGAGAACTGAACATTTTAAGCAGAAAAATCGAAATTAATGTCAATCTGAATTATGCATTAACTCAAACAATTTCAAAAAAAAACATCCAATTAATATTCTCATACTAACTTATGCAATTCAGTCAAACAGAATTATGCATAAATTATGAAGAGTAATTTGACTGCTAAATGAATGAAGTAAGTCATGAAATTAGCACTAATTGAAATAGGAGATAGGGTTTAGAGAACAGCCTTTCAATAGAAGAAGAGTGGTCTTTGAATGGTCCTTTGAATGGACTGAATGAATTTGGTTTGATCTCCATCTATGGGAAAACATCTTGCTAGCGAACTGATTCATCACTTTCCACCAGTCCAGCAGACTTTCTAGGTGGCCATTGGTTCTAACTCTGAGCTGATTCATCACTTTCCACCAGTCCAGCAGAAATTCTAGGTGGCCATTGGTTCTAACTCCGAGCTGATTCATCACTTTCCACCAGTCCAGCAGACATTCTAGGTGGCCATTGGTTCTAATTCCCCTAGTCAAGGATGCGCCAACCACCAAAACACTTGCATTGCCTTCATGAGACAATCAAGCCATAAGCACCAAACCCCATTATTACACTTAGAACCTGTAGAGTATAGACAGATTCAAAGCAAACAATAGTGAGAGATGAAGAATATAAAGTAACCAGAGAATAAGAGTATAAGCAACTATAAGTATGAGAGAATATAAGAGTATGATAGAGTGTAAGCAGAAGTGTAGTGAGAGTATGGTGGAGAATGAGTATGATGGAGAATGAGTATGATGGAGAAGCAACATTCAGTCCATGGCCTTCAAGCTTCATGGCTGAGCAACAATGCTGGTGAGGCTTTTAACTTCCCACCAGTCTTTCATCAAAGAGGTGCAAGGACAAACTCTCTTCAAGAGATTTCCTACAATCTCAACAACAAACACATTAGAGTAATTCACATTCAAGTGATTTCTGAGTGTTAAAGAGCTGTGCTAATGGAACAAAACCATTTGTCCATCAGCAAAACAAAGCCATTCAAGGCCAAAACATTTTCAAAAATATTTTCCAGAATTTTGAACCTTTCAAAAGAGTTTTTCAAAACCTTTTCATTTCAAGGAAAAATTGCAAAACAATTTTAAAACAATTTTTCGAAGAATTTTAAAACATTTAAAATAGCTTATCAAAGCCAAAGGTTCATCAAGAACATTTTAAAATATTTTTAAAAATACTTTTCGGAATTTTTAAAAATATTTTCCAAAAATCTTCCCAAAGGGTTTATCAAGGAAATAATTTCCAAAATAACTTTCAAGCTTGTAACCATCAAGCAAAATTCTCAAAACAATTTAAAATTATTTTGGACCATTTTTAAAACATTTTTCAAAATTTAAATCCTTTGAAAAAAGGGTAAATAATTCCCAAAGTAATTTTTCAAGGAGTTTTTCAAATTCAAAAATCAACTTTCATCCTCTCTCCCTCCCTTAAGCATAGGCATATACAGACATAAAGTCTTTTATCCAAGCTTATCAAGAGAAGAGATGGGTAGAGGGAAGAAAGAGTTTGAAAAATAAAACCAAAGACAAAGCTTTTGTAAAACATTTTCAAGTGAAAGTTTCAATCTTTCTCCCTCCCTCAAGTTAGTATGAACAGATTCAATCTTTCATCTAAAGCTTCAAATAAGAAAAGAGGGGATAGAGAGGAGAATTTATGGATTGAAACAAAGCCATTAAAGGCACTTGAAAACTAAAATTCATCCTATCACTCTCTCCTCACGCTTTGGACAAGAGACTTCACAGGTCTGTCTACAAAGCTTAACAAGAATGTGAGAGAGAGGAATCCTTGGAATGAAGAAAGAAGAAAGAAGAAAGAAGAAGTGAGTCCAGCCCAAGAGAATAACCTTGCTCTGATACCATGTTGGAATTTGTGAGGGTTTGTGTCTCACATAAGAAGAAACACAATCAACTTGTGATTGGTTCTTCATTAACCAACCAAATGAACTCACTTCAACATAATAAAAAATGCATTAGTATGATACACAATCTGAGTATTACAAGCAACATAACTAGAGAGTTTGTTGTCATAACCAAAGAAAGGTTCAGTAATCTAATGACTAACTAAGTAAAGAAGAGTTGCACTAGCATGAGACATGAATCCATATTTGAGTAACAACAACACTTAGAGTTTGTGTTCTCATTAAAGAAGGATTAGCTCATTAACTTAGTGTCTAACTGAACAAAGAAAGAGTTTAGGTGGTTTGAAGTATAATTAGACAAGTAATGGTCTGCCATTAAGGCAGACCTAAACTGCATATAACTCACTCTCTACATTGCCTTAATTTAATTAAGCATAAGTAAAGGAGAGAGATGTATACAAATTTAACAAGAACTTGTCTCTTTTATTATAAATTCTGTATGTTTTACAATGAGAGAGGGCGCCCTTATATAGAAATTAAACTTGGGCACAAAGACAAAGATTGAAAGTGACAGCACATAACAGCTCTTTTCTTAAGTCACACATGTGACTCTTGCTTCCCTCCACTTCTTTGAATTCAAACGGTTATGGAGGCAAGTGAGGAGCTTCTAGAACACTTGACAACTTCTCTTAGGTGTGCACACACTCCTCCTTACAGTTTGGGCTTGATTGGAGGAGTTTATGTGGGCTTGTACGGACAGCCCACTAAGAGATTGTATGGACAACCCAATAAGTTGGGCTTGCAACACACTTCATGACTCCTAAGCCTCCAATGCTTCATATACACATGGTTGATCACCTTCTTGATGTCATTTACATGTGATGAGCTTCATTCTTGGCTAAGTCACGCTTTGACACTTCTCCTCTTCTTCTTATTTGATGTGGAGATGCTTGGCCTTCACTTCATGTGCGGCCTTCTCATCTCCTCACTCTAATAGTGACCTTATCTTCTTTGGTCTTGAAACTTTGTGACCGTTGGTGTAGATAACAAAGCCACTAATCCCTTGCCTTGCACTTCACTTAGCTTGATATCATACCTTGCATCCCACTCTTGTCTACTTCCTTGTATGCCAAGTATGTGTACGGATATAACTCATCCTTTTGCTTTGATACTCCCCCTCAAGCTTTAACCATGGTGAATGGTTAGAGCTTGGAGCCATGAAGGATCACCTCATTAAAAACCTCAATGTAGAAAACCTCATGGGACAAAACTACATTGAGGGAAAAAGAGTGTGATCTCCACGGCTAGGTGAGCTCAAGCTGAGATGTCAACGAGCCCCATCTTAGAGTAGATGAACTCGTTGATCTTCTGACTTGTTGCCTTGGTGAAGATATCGGCTAGCTGATCTGAACTCTTTGTGTAGCATGGCAGGATGACTCCAAGCTGGACTTGCTCCCTGACCTTGTGACAATCAACCTCAATATGCTTGGTTCTTTCATGGAAGACCGAGTTTGATGCAATGTGTATAGCCGCTTGGTTGTCACAATGCATGGTGATTGGTGTGCTTGTCTCACGTCGAGGGTCTTTAAGAAGGTTCCTTAACCACATTAGCTCGGTTGTTAACCTCCTCATGGCCCGGTACTCAGCTTCAGCACTAGAACATGCCACTACATTTTGCTTCTTGCTCTTCCAAGTAACTAGGTTCCCACCAACGAAAGTGCAATAGCCAGTAGTTGATCTTCTATCTACACGGTCCCCTGCCCAGTCTGCATCGCAATACCCCACAATCTCTGAGCTTCCATTGCAACCCATCCAAATGCCATGACCGATTGTTCCTTGAACATAGCTGAGAATGCGCTTGACCATGCTCCAGTGATATGACTTTGGGGCTTTCATGTGTTGACTAACCTGATTCACAGCAAAACACAAGTCAGGTCTAGTTATGGTAAGATAAATTAGCTTACCAACCATCCTGCGGTATTGTGTGATGTCTTCAAAGGGTTCATCTTCTAGCTCCTCCTTTCGGTCCACCTTGTAGCTATCTTCAAGAGGAGTTTTAGCTACTTTATCTCCAAGGTTTCCTGCTTCACTCAACATATCCATCATATATTTTCTTTGTGAGAGAAACAAACCTTCTTTAGATCTACAAACTTCAATACCTAAGAAGTATTTTAGTTCACCTAGATCTTTAATGTCAAAAACATTCTTTAAATACTCTTTAGTAGCGAGAATGTTTACCTTGTCATTCCCAGAGATGATAATATCATCTACATAAATGAGAATGACTACTATACCTTCTTGGCTGGTGAGAGTGAATAAGGTGTGATCCGCTTCTGATCTGCTGAATCCCCTATCAAATAGAACTCTACTCAGCCTGTGGTACCATGCTCTTGGTGATTGCTTGAGACCATAAATCGCCTTTCTCAGCCTTAGTACTTTGCCATGGGCAACCTCTTTGTCTATACCAGGTGGTGGTGTCATGTAGACTTCCTCCTCAAGCTCTCCTTGTAGAAATGCATTCTTCACATCCATTTGCCAAAGATCCCATTCCAGATTCACGGCAAGTGAGATGACAACTCTAACTGTGTGGAGCTTGGCCACCGGTGCAAAGGTGTCTCCATAGTCTTCTCCATATGTCTGAGTAAAACCTCTTGCCACCAACCGAGCTTTGTACCTCTCTATTTCACCATTGCTCTTGTACTTGATAGTAAAGACCCATCTTGAGCTAACCGTCTTCTTCCCTTTAGGTAAATCAGCTTCGTCCCAAGTATGGTTTCTTTCCATAGCTCCTTTTTCTTCCCTGATTGCTTCACGCCACTCCTCATGTTCCGCTGCTTCTTCATAGGTCTTAGGAATATGACCCTGCTCTATTGCTGCTAAGAACACTCGGTGTGTCTCCGGAAGTTGTGCAAAGGAGCATGATGCCTGAGTTGGATGCGCCACGGCATTGCCGTTGTAATACACTCTTGTGTTCACCCAATTAGAGGGATCCTGCCTTTCTCTTGTACTGCGCCTTAAGGTAGTAGGAGCAGGAGCTGGAACTGCTTGAACTTGTTCTGCTTGTTCCGCTTGTTGTAGACTTTGCAAGCGTGGACTTCTTCTTAGAGGAGCAGGTGCTTGAGCTGGTGCTGACCGTGTGGGTGCTTGATCTTGCTCTGAAGGTTGATCATGTGCATTGTCGTGGGAATCCGAGGCTGTGTGCTCAGCTGGTGGATCATCATTGTTATCACCATTCTCCCCCTCATGATCAACCGTAGGAACTCTAGTACTGGTAGTGACACCGAGATGATCTAGAAGCAGCCGGAGGTTAGTGGCTCTATCTGATGTAGACCTGGAAATGTCTTGCAAGTCTTCCCATGGCTGTTTGGCATAGAAGCTTTCTGATTCCAAAAACTTCACATCTCTAGAGATTATAACTCGGCGTGTAGTGGGATTATAGCACTTGTACCCCTTTTGTGTAGTAGAGTATCCAATAAACATGCACCTTGTGCTCTTGGCATCCAGCTTTGTTCGCAGGTCTCCTGGGATTAAGGCAAAACAAACACACCCAAACACTCGTAAGTGATTAAGAGAGGGTTTAGTTGAGTTGAGTACCTCATATGGTGATGAGTCATTGAGGACTTTGGTTGGTATTCGGTTGATAAGGTAGCAGGCTGTAAGTACAGCATCCCCCCAAAACCGCTTTGGTACATTGTTTTGAAACATCATGGACCTGGCCACCTCCATTAAATGTCTGTTCTTCCTTTCTGCGACACCATTTTGTTGGGGCGTATAAGGACAGCTTGTTTGGTGAATGATGCCTTGTGAGGTAAGATATTCTTTGAATAAGTTGCTTGTGTATTCTCCCCCATTATCTGATCTGAAAATCTTAATCTTGGCATTAAAATGGTTAGTTATGTGAGTTTGAAAGTTCCTAAATGCCTCAAAGACTCTATCTTTTGATGGGAGGAGAGTTAACCAAGTATACTTAGACTTTTCATCTATGAAAGTAACAAAGTACTTGTTTTGATCTCTAGATTCACAAGGGGATGTCCAAACATCAGAATGAACTAAATCAAAACATTTTTCATAAATGGTAGAAGACTTAGGAAAAACAGTTCTACAATGCTTTCCTAAGATACAAGCCTCACAATCATCATTCTTAAACACTACTTCAGGTAATAAAAGACTCAAGGCACGAGCATGAGGATGTCCTAATCTAGCATGCCAAATCGCATTATTATCACAAGCTACAACACTATTAGAAGAAGCAAAAGTAGGATCTAAAAGCTTAGTGTCTTCAAGAACATAGAGATCATCTTTGGTAGTCCCTTTCCCAAGCGTTTTGCTGGTCTTAATATCCTGAAAACACACTTCATTAGGTCCAAATATAGCAATACAGTGTAAATCAGTTGTAGCTTTCTTTACTGATAATAAGTTGGATGTAAAAGTAGGCACGTAGAATGCTTCAGAAGATCTCTCAAATAGCTTAAGTTCTCCTATTCCCTTAATTGGAACCTTTTCACCATTAGCAATCTCAACATTTCCTATTGTTGGTTTTATGTTGCTAATTAGACTTAAATCACTAATCATGTGATGAGAAGCCCCTGAATCAACTATTAATGGTTTATTCTTAAGTGCATGTGAAGAACTATAAGAATTGCCCATATTTTTAATCACATGAAGAGAGGTACCAAGGGTGTTACCAGACTCCTTAAACGCTTTGATCAGGGCATCCAGGTCTGATTTTGTCACGAACTGGGATGAGTTTGCTGCTCCTTCTTCAGGGGTGGTCTTAGAGCTTTCGCCTTTGTGAGCCACCTCTTCTGAAGCAATCCTAGCCTTTCCCTCCTTCCATTTCGGTTTTAGGTGAGGATGAAGGCTCCAGCAAACTTCTTTGGTATGCCCCTTTCTCTTGCAATGATCGCAGAATGAGTTTCTCTTCTCATCAAACTTGTAGGCTCCTTTGTTGGCTGATATCAGTTCTCCTTTTCCTCCAAATAGGCCGAGTGATCCTTGTTCCTTTTGGATTTGGGAACATACTTCTTCAAGCGTTGGTAGCCTTTCTGCTCTGAGAAGGTGTTTGATGAGATCGTTGTAGGTGGAGTTGAGAGTCAAAAGTAGCCCAAAGACCTTGTCTTGCTCCCTTCTTTCATTCAAAATCTGTGGGTTCACAGTGCTTGGCCTTAGCATTTCCAGCTCAGCCCATAGTGCTCTGAATTTTCCAAAGTGTTTGGTAAATTCCGCATCTTCTTACCTTAGCTCATTGATGGCTTTCTTGACTTCAAAGACACGGCTGAGATTAGAGATGTTGCCGAATACTTGCTTCAGGGTCTCCCATAGCTCTTTGGCGGTTTCACAGTATGAGTAAGCCTCCAAGATTTCAGTGCTAAGGGAGCTTTGTAGGAGAGCAAGAACGGTCTGATCCTCCTTGTACCATTGGGTCTCTTCTGCTGGGACAATGGCTGCTCCGGCGGCTGGTGGTGCTGCTATGGGGGCATCGCTTGATACATGTCTCCAAAGACCTCTTCCACACAAGGCGGTTCTTGTGGTTCTTGACCACAGTAGATAGTTCACTCCTTTGAGTGTAACTGGTAAAGCCAATGGCTTATTGTTCTCCATATCCATGAAATTTATTCTATGGACCTATGGATAAAGATATGGACCGTTGGGTAAACGGTTTTAGAAATGAGTTTTAGGTGATTGAGAGGGTAAGCGAATACTAGTATGGTGGAAAGAAGGTGTTTTAGGCGATTTAGAGAGTGTTTAGTGAGAATTAAGAGTAAAAGAGGAGTGTTTGAGAGTTATGGACCAGTGGATAAAGATTAAGTGTTTCTGGAATTTGAAAGAGTAAAAGCGAACAATGAAATGAAGAGAAGAATAATGAGAATCAAAAGGTTGTAGTCCAAAGATCTACAAACCTGGCTCTGATACCATGTTAGAATTATTGCGGATTATTATGAGTAAGGGAGTATGAAATGAGAGAAGAGAGTGATGAACATGAGTAAGAACGAGAGTTTTGGTTAAGGAGAGTATTATTTCCTTAAGTTAACTTGTTACAATGATAGAAAGAGTCTTTATATAGACTCATACAAGGAGAGTAACGGTTACATATGAAAGGGACACAAAGAATAAACAAGTGTGGATGTGGTCCTCACGGTGATAGTGACTGGTCAAGGAAGCTCCCCAACGGTCATATCCTTAAGTATAACATGTGACCTTATCTTCTTTGGTCTTGAAACTTTGTGACCGTTGGTGTAGATAACAAAGCCACTAATCCCTTGCCTTGCACTTCACTTAGCTTGATATCATACCTTGCATCCCACTCTTGTCTACTTCCTTGTATGCCAAGTATGTGTACGGATATAACTCATCCTTTTGCTTTGATAAATGATGATCCAAAACTGGCCTACTGGCCGAAAATAGGAAAACGGACATCTGATGAATCACACATAGAAAATGGAGTAAATAGGATTGAAATAGTCATCTAGGACTCATAATAGTACAATGAGAAGCATCTATTACTTGTATCTTATTCCCTACAAGAGATCCCAAATGAAGATCTGAAACTGGTCTACTGGCCGAAAATGGGGAAAACGGACTTCTGAAGAATCGTACAAAGAAAATGGAACAAATTGGCTTGAAATAGTCAACTGGGAATCATAATACTACATTGAGAAGCCTATATTACTTGTATTTCATTCCCTAGAAGAGATCCCAAATGAAGATCCGAAATTGGTCTACTAGCCGAAAATGGGGAAAACGGACATCTAATGAATCACACAAAGAAAATGGAGTAAATAGGCTTGAAATTGTCATCTGGGACTCATAATACTACATTTAGAAGCATCTATTACTTGTATCTCATTCCCTACAAGAGATCCCAAATGAAGATCTGAAACTGGTCTACTGGCCGAAAATGGCAAAAACGGACTTCTGAAGAATCATACAAAGAAAATGGAATAAATTGGCTTGAAATAGTCAACTGGGAATCATAATACTACATTGAGAAGCCTATATTACTTGTATTTCATTCCCTAGAAGAGATCCCAAATGAAGATCCGAAATTGGTCTACTAGCCGAAAATGGGGAAAAATAGGCTTGAAATTGTCATCTGGGACTCAAATTACTACAATGAGAAGCCTCTATTACTTGTATCTCATTCCCTAGAAGAGATCCCAAATGAAGATCCGAAACTGGTCTACTAGCCGAAAATAGGGAAAACGGACTTCTGATAAATCACACAAAGAAAATGGAGTAAATAGGCTTGAAATAGTCATCTGGGACTCATAATACTACAATGAGAAGCTTCTATTACTTGTATCTCATTCCCTAGAAGAGATCCAAAATGAAGATCCGAAATTGGTCTACTGGCCGAAAATAGGGAAAACGGATTTCTGATGAATCATACAAAGAAAATGGAGTAAATAGGCTTGAAATAGTCATCTGGGACTCATAATAGCATAATTAGAAGCCTCTATTACTTGTATCTCATTCCATTGAAGAGATCCGTTATGAAGATCTGAAACTGGTCTACTGGCCGAAAATGGGGAAAACGGACTTCTGATGAATCACACAAAGAAAATGGAGTAAATAGGCTTGCAATAGTCATCTGGGACTCATAATACTACATTTATAAGTATCTATTACTTGTATATCATTCCCTACAAGAGATCCCAAATGAAGATCTGAAACTGGTCTACTGGCCGAAAATGGGGAAAACGGACTTCTGATGAATCACACAAAGAATATGGAGTAAATATGCTTGAAATAGTCATCTGGGACTCATAATACTACATTTGGAAGAATCTATTACTTGTATCTCATTCCCTAGAAGAGATCCCAAATGAAGATCCGAAACAGGTCTACTGTCTGAAAATAGGGGAAACGGATTTATCATGAATCACACAAAGAAAATGGAGTAAATAGGCTTTAAATAGTCATCTGGGACTTATAATAGTATAATGAGTAGCCTCGATTACCTGTATCTCATTCTCTAGAAGAGATCTCAAATGAAGATCCGAAACTAGTCAACTAGCCGAAAATGGGGAAAACGGATTTCTCATGAATCATACAAAGAAATGGAGTAAATAGGCTTGAAATAGTCATCTGGGACTCATAATACTACAATGAGAAGCCTCTATTACTTGTATCTCATTCCCTAGAAGAGATCCCAAATGATGATCCAAAACTGGCCTACTGGCCGAAAATAGGAAAAACGGACATCTGATGAATCACACAAAGAAAATGGAGTAAATAGGATTGAAATAGTCATCTGGGACTCATAATAGTACAATGAGAAGCCTCTATTACTTGTATCTCATTCCTTTGAAGAGATCCGTTATGAAGATCTGAAACTGGTCTACTGGCCAAAAATGGGGAAAACGGACTTCTGATGAATCACACAAAGAAAATGGAGTAAATAGGGTTGAAATAGTCATCTGGGACTCCTAATACTACATTTAGAAGCTTCTATTACTTGTATATCATTCCCTACAAGAGATCCCAAATGAAGATCTGAAACTGGTCTACTGGCCGAAAATGGGGAAAACGAACTTCTGATGAATCACACAAAGAATATGGAGTAAATATGCTTGAAATAGTCATCTGGGACTCAGAATACTACATTTAGAAGAATTTATTACTTGTATCTCATTCCCTAGAAGAGATCCCAAATAAAGATCCGAAACTGGTCTACTGTCTGAATATAGGGGAAATGGATTTATCATGAATCACACAAAGAAAATTGAGTAAATAGGCTTTAAATAGTCATCTGGGACTTATAATAGTATAATGAGTACCCTCTATTACCTGTATCTCATTCCCTAGAAGAGATCTCAAATGAAGATCCGAAATTAGTCAACTAGCCGAAAATGGGGAAAACTGATTTCTCATGAATCATACAAAGAAATGGAGTAAATGGGCTTGAAATAGTCATCTGGGACTCATAATACTACAATGAGAAGCCTCTATTACTTGTATCTCATTCCCTAGAAGAGATCCAATATGAAGATCCGAAATTGGTCTACTGGCCGAAAATAGGGAAAACGGATTTCTGATGAATCATACAAAGAAAATGGAGTAAATAGGCTTGAAATAGTCATCTGGGACTCATAATAGCATAATTAGAAGCCTCTATTACTTGTATCTCATTCCATTGAAGAGATCCCTTATGAAGATCTGAAACTGGTCTACTGGCCGAAAATGGGGAAAACGGACTTCTGATGAATCACACAAAGAAAATGGAGTAAATAGACTTGAAATAGTCATCTGGGACTCATAATACTACATTTAGAAGCATATATTACTTGTATCTCATTCCCTACAAGAGATCCCAAATGAAGATCTGAAACTGGTCTACTGACCGAAAATAGGGAAAACGGACTTCTGATGAATCACACAAAGAAAATGGAGTAAATAGGCTTGGAATAGTCATCTGGGACTCATAATACTACATTTAGAAGCATCTATTACTTGTATCTCATTCCCTAGAAGAGATCCCAAATGAAGATCCGAAACTGGTCTACTGTCTGAAAATAGGGGAAACGGATTTATCATGAATCACACAAAGAAATTGGAGTAAATAGGCTTTAAATAGTCATCTGGGACTCATAATACTACAATGAGAAGCCTCTATTACTTGTATCTCATTCCCTAGAAGAGATCCCAAATAAAGATCCGAAACTGGTCTACTGTCTGAATATAGGGGAAACGGATTTATCATGAATCACACAAAGAAAATGGAGTAAATAGGCTTTAAATAGTCATCTGGGACTTATAATAGTATAATGAGTACCCTCTATTACCTGTATCTCATTCCCTAGAAGAGATCTCAAATGAAGATCCGAAATTAGTCAACTAGCCGAAAATGGGGAAAACTGATTTCTCATGAATCATACAAAGAAATGGAGTAAATGGGCTTGAAATAGTCATCTGGGACTCATAATACTACAATGAGAAGCCTCTATTACTTTTATCTCATTCCCTAGAAGAGATCCAATATGAAGATCCGAAATTGGTCTACTGGCCGAAAATAGGGAAAACGGATTTCTGATGAATCATACAAAGAAAATGGAGTAAATAGGCTTGAAATAGTCATCTGGGACTCATAATAGCATAATTAGAAGCCTCTATTACTTGTATCTCATTCCATTGAAGAGATCCCTTATGAAGATCTGAAACTGGTCTACTGGCCGAAAATGGGGAAAACGGACTTCTGATGAATCACACAAAGAAAATGGAGTAAATAGACTTGAAATAGTCATCTGGGACTCATAATACTACATTTAGAAGCATATATTACTTGTATCTCATTCCCTACAAGAGATCCCAAATGAAGATCTGAAACTGGTCTACTGGCCGAAAATGGGGAAAACGGACTTCTGATGAATCACACAAAGAATATGGAGTAAATATGCTTGAAATAGTCATCTGGGACTCATAATACTACATTTAGAAGAATCTATTACTTGTATCTCATTCCCTAGAAGAGATCCCAAATGAAGATCCGAAACTGGTGTACTGTCTGAAAATAGGGGAAACGGATTTATCATGAATCACACAAAGAAAATGGAGAAAATAGGCTTTAAATAGTCATCTGGGACTTATAATAATATAATGGGTAGCCTCTATTACCTGTATCTCATTCCCTAGAAGAGATCCCAAATAAAGATCTGAAACTAGTCAACTAGCCGAAAATGGAGAAAACTGATTTCTCATGAATCACACAAAGAAAATGGAGTAAATAGGCTTGGAATAGTCATCTGGGACTCATAATACTACATTTAGAAGCATCTATTACTTGTATCTCATTCCCTAGAAGAGATCCCAAATGAAGATCCGAAACTGGTCTACTGTCTGAAAATAGGGGAAACGGATTTATCATGAATCACACAAAGAAATTGGAGTAAATAGGCTTTAAATAGTCATCTGGGACTCATAATACTACAATGAGAAGCCTCTATTACTTGTATCTCATTCCCTAGAAGAGATCCCAAATAAAGATCCGAAACTGGTCTACTGTCTGAATATAGGGGAAACGGATTTATCATGAATCACACAAAGAAAATGGAGTAAATAGGCTTTAAATAGTCATCTGGGACTTATAATAGTATAATGAGTACCCTCTATTACCTGTATCTCATTCCCTAGAAGAGATCTCAAATGAAGATCCGAAATTAGTCAACTAGCCGAAAATGGGGAAAACTGATTTCTCATGAATCATACAAAGAAATGGAGTAAATGGGCTTGAAATAGTCATCTGGGACTCATAATACTACAATGAGAAGCCTCTATTACTTTTATCTCATTCCCTAGAAGAGATCCAATATGAAGATCCGAAATTGGTCTACTGGCCGAAAATAGGGAAAACGGATTTCTGATGAATCATACAAAGAAAATGGAGTAAATAGGCTTGAAATAGTCATCTGGGACTCATAATAGCACAATGAGAAGCCTCTATTACTTGTATCTCATTCCATTGAAGAGATCCGTTATGAAGATCTGAAACTGGTCTACTGGCCGAAAATGGGGAAAACGGATTTCTGATGAATCACACAAAGAAAATGGAGTAAATAGGCTTGAAATAGTCATCTGGGACTCATAATACTACATTTAGAAGCATCTATTACTTGTATATCATTCGCTACAAGAGATCCCAAATGAAGATCTGAAACTGGTCTACTGGCCGAAATGGGGAAAACGGACTTCTGATGAATCACACAAAGAATATGGAGTAAATATGCTTGAAATAGTCATCTGGGACTCATAATACTACATTTAGAAGAATCTATTACTTGTATCTCATTCCCTAGAAGAGATCCCAAATGAAGATCCGAAACTGGTCTACTGTCTGAAAATAAGGGAAACGGATTTATCATGAATCACACAAAGAAAATGGAGTAAATAGGCTTTAAATAGTCATCTGGGACTTATAATAGTACAATGAGAAGCATCTATTACTTGTATCTCATTCCCTACAAGAGATCCCAAATGAAGATCTGAAACTGGTCTACTGGCCGAAAATGGGGAAAACGGACTTCTGAAGAATCATACAAAGAAAATGGAGTAAATTGGCTTGAAATAGTCAACTGGGACTCATAATACTACATTGAGAAGCCTATATTACTTGTATCTCATTCCCTAGAAGAGATCCCAAATGAAGATCCGAAATTGGTCTACTAGCCGAAAATGGGGAAAACGGACATCTGATGAATCACACAAAGAAAATGGAGTAAATAAGCTTGAATTTGTCATCTGGGACTCAAATTACTACAATGAGAAGCCTATATTACTTGTATCTCATTCCCTAGAAGAGATCCCAAATGAAGATCCGAAACTGGTCTACTAGCCGAAAATAGGGAAAACGGACTTCTGATGAATCACACAAAGAAAATGGAGTAAATAGGCTTGAAATAGTCATCTGGGACTCATAATACTACAATGAGAAGCCTCTATTACTTGTATCTCATTCCCTAGAAGAGATCCAAAATGAAGATCCGAAATTGGTCTACTGGCCGAAAATAGGGAAAACGGATTTCTGATGAATCATACAAAGAAAATGGAGTAAATAGGCTTGAAATGGTCATCTGGGACTCATAATAGCATAATTAGAAGCCTCTATTACTTGTATCTCATTCCATTGAAGAGATCCGTTATGAAGATCTGAAACCGGTCTACTTGCCGAAAATGGAGAAAACGGACTTCTGATGAATCACACAAAGAAAATGGAGTAAATAGGCTTGAAATAGTCATCTGGGACTCATAATACTACATTTAGAATCATCTATTACTTGTATATCATTCCCTACAAGAGATCCCAAATGAAGATCTGAAACTGGTCTACTGGCCGAAATGGGGAAAACGGACTTCTGATGAATCACACAAAGAATATGGAGTAAATATGCTTGAAATAGTCAACTGGGACTCATAATACTACATTTAGAAGAATCTATTACTTGTATCTCATTCCCTAGAAGAGATCCCAAATGAAGATCCGAAACTGGTCTACTGTCTGAAAATAGGGGAAACGGATTTATCATGAATCACACAAAGAAAATGGAGTAAATAGGCTTTAAATAGTCATCTGGGACTTATAATAGTATAATGAGTAGCCTCTATTACCTGTATCTCATTCCCTAGAAGAGATCCCAAATGATGATCCAAAACTGGCCTACTGGCCGAAAATAGAAAAACGGACATCAGATGAATCACACAAAGAAAATGGAGTAAATAGGATTGAAATAGTCATCTAGGACTCATAATAGTACAATGAGAAGCATCTATTACTTGTATCTCATTCCCTACAAGAGATCCCAAATGAAGATCTGAAACTGGTCTACTGGCCGAAAATGGGGAAAACGGACTTCTGAAGAATCATACAAAGAAAATGGAGTAAATTGGCTTGAAATAGTCAACTGGGACTCATAATACTACATTGAGAAGCCTATATTACTTGTATCTCATTCCCTAGAAGAGATCCCAAATGAAGATCCGAAATTGGTCTACTAGCCGAAAATGGGGAAAACGGACATCTGATGCATCACACAAAGAAAATGGAGTAAATAAGCTTGAATTTGTCATCTGGGACTCAAATTACTACAATGAGAAGCCTATATTACTTGTATCTCATTCCCTAGAAGAGATCCCAAATGAAGATCCGAAACTGGTCTACTAGCCGAAAATAGGGAAAACGGACTTCTGATGAATCACACAAAGAAAATGGAGTAAATAGGCTTGAAATAGTCATCTGGGACTCATAATACTACAATGAGAAGCCTCTATTACCTGTATCTCATTCCCTAGAAGAGATCCAAAATGAAGATCCGAAATTGGTCTACTGGCCGAAAATAGGGAAAACGGATTTCTGATGAATCATACAAAGAAAATGGAGTAAATAGGCTTGAAATAGTCATCTGGGACTCATAATAGCATAATTAGAAGCCTCTATTACTTGTATCTCTTTCCATTGAAGAGATCCGTTATGAAGATCTGAAACCGGTCTACTGGCCGAAAATGGAGAAAACGGACTTCTGATGAATCACACAAAGAAAATGGAGTAAATAGGCTTCAAATAGTCATCTGGGACTCATAATACTACATTTAGAATCATATATTACTTGTATATCATTCCCTACAAGAGATCCCAAATGAAGATCTGAAACTGGTCTACTGGCCGAAAATGGGGAAAACGGACTTCTGATGAATCACACAAAGAATATGGAGTAAATATGCTTGAAATAGTCATCTGGGACTCATAATACTACATTTAGAAGAATCTATTACTTGTATCTCATTCCCTAGAAGAGATCCCAAATGAAGATCCGAAACTGGTGTACTGTCTGAAAATAGGGGAAACGGATTTATCATGAATCACACAAAGAAAATGGAGAAAATAGGCTTTAAATAGTCATCTGGGACTTATAATAATATAATGGGTAGCCTCTATTACCTGTATCTCATTCCCTAGAAGAGATCCCAAATAAAGATCTGAAACTGGTCTACTAGCCGAAAATAGGGAAAACGGATTTCTGATGAATCACACAAAGAAAATGGAGTAAATAGGCTTGAAATAGTCATCTGGGACTCATAATACTACAATGAGATGCCTCTATTACTTGTATCTCATTCCCTAGAAGAGATCCAAAATGAAGATCCGAAATTGGTCTACTGGCCGAAAATAGGGAAAATGGATTTCTGATAAATCATACAAAGAAAATGGAGTAAATAGGCTTGAAATAGTCATCTGGGACTCATAATAGCATAATTAAAAGCCTCTATTACTTGTATCTCATTCCGTTGAAGAGATCCGTTATGAAGATCTGAAATTGGTCTACTGGCCGAAAATGGGGAAAACGGACTTCTGATGAATCACACAAAGAAAATGGAGTAAATAGGCTTGAAATAGTCATCTGGGACTCATAATACTACATTTAGAAGCATCTATTACTTGTATATCATTCCCTACAAGAGATCCCAAATGAAGATCTGAAACTGGTCTACTGGCCGAAAATGGGGAAAACGGACTTCTGATGAATCACACAAAGAATATGGAGTAAATATGCTTGAAATAGTCATCTGGGACTCATAATACTACATTTAGAAGAATCTATTACTTGTATCTCATTCCCTAGAAGAGATCCCAAATGAAGATCCGAAACTGGTCTACTGTCTGAAAATAGGGGAAATGGATTTATCATGAATCACACAAAGAAAATGGAGTAAATAGGCTTTAAATAGTCATCTGGGACTTATAATAGTATAATGAGTAGCCTCTATTACCTGTATCTCATTCCCTAGAAGAGATCTCAAATGAAGATCCGAAACTAGTCAACTAGCCGAAAATGGAGAAAACTGATTTCTCATGAATCATACAAAGAAATGGAGTGAATAGGCTTGAAATAGTCATCTGGGACTCATAATACTACAATGAGAAGCCTCTATTACTTGTATCTCATTCCCTAGAAGAGATCCCAAATGATGATCCAAAACTGGCCTACTGGCCGAAAATAGAAAAACGGACATCTGATGAGTCACACAAAGAAAATGGAGTAAATAGGATTGAAATAGTCATCTAGGACTCATAATAGTACAATGAGAAGCCTATATTACTTGTATCTCATTCCCTACAAGAGATCCCAAATGAAGATCTGAAACTGGTCTACTGGCCGAAAATGGGGAAAACGGACTTCTGAAGAATCATACAAAGAAAATGTAGTAAATTGGCTTGAAATAGTCAACTGGGACTCATAATACTACATTGAGAAGCCTATATTACTTGTATTTCATTCCCTAGAAGAGATCCCAAATGAAGATCCGAAATTGGTCTACTAGCCGAAAATGGGGAAAACGGACATCTAATGAATCACACAAAGAAAATGGAGTAAATAGGCTTGAAATTGTCATCTGGGACTCATAATAATACATTTAGAAGCATCTATTACTTGTATCTCATTCCCTACAAGAGATCCCAAATGAAGATCTGAAACTGGTCTACTGGCCGAAAATGGCAAAAACGGACTTCTGAAGAATCATACAAAGAAAATGGAATAAATTGGCTTGAAATAGTCAACTGGGAATCATAATACTACATTGAGAAGCCTATATTACTTGTATTTCATTCCCTAGAAGAGATCCCAAATGAAGATCCGAAATTGGTCTACTAGCCGAAAATGGGGAAAACGGACATCTGATGAATCACACAAAGAAAATGGAGTAAATAAGCTTGAATTTGTCATCTGGGACTCAAATTACTACAATGAGAAGCCTATATTACTTGTATCTCATTCCCTAGAAGAGATCCCAAATGAAGATCCGAAACTGGTCTACTAGCCGAAAATAGGGAAAACGGACTTCTGATGAATCACACAAAGAAAATGGAGTAAATAGGCTTGAAATAGTCATCTGGGACTCATAATACTACAATGAGAAGCCTCTATTACTTGTATCTCATTCCCTAGAAGAGATCCAAAATGAAGAACCGAAATTGGTCTACTGGCCGAAAATAGGGAAAACGGATTTCTGATGAATCATACAAAGAAAATGGAGTAAATAGGCTTGAAATGGTCATCTGGGACTCATAATAGCATAATTAGAAGCCTCTATTACTTGTATCTCATTCCATTGAAGAGATCCGTTATGAAGATCTGAAACCGGTCTACTGGCCGAAAATGGAGAAAATGGACTTATAATAGTATAATGAGTACCCTCTATTACCTGTATCTCATTCCCTAGAAGAGATCTCAAATGAAGATCCGAAATTAGTCAACTAGCCGAAAATGGGGAAAACTGATTTCTCATGAATCATACAAAGAAATGGAGTAAATGGGCTTGAAATAGTCATCTGGGACTCATAATACTACAATGAGAAGCCTCTATTACTTGTATCTCATTCCCTAGAAGAGATCCAATATGAAGATCCGAAATTGGTCTACTGGCCGAAAATAGGGAAAACGGATTTCTGATGAATCATACAAAGAAAATGGAGTAAATAGGCTTGAAATAGTCATCTGGGACTCATAATAGCATAATTAGAAGCCTCTATTACTTGTATCTCATTCCATTGAAGAGATCCCTTATGAAGATCTGAAACTGGTCTACTGGCCGAAAATGGGGAAAACGGACTTCTGATGACTCACACAAAGAAAATGGAGTAAATAGACTTGAAATAGTCATCTGGGACTCATAATACTACATTTAGAAGCATATATTACTTGTATCTCATTCCCTACAAGAGATCCCAAATGAAGATCTGAAACTGGTCTACTGACCGAAAATAGGGAAAACGGACTTCTGATGAATCACACAAAGAAAATGGAGTAAATAGGCTTGGAATAGTCATCTGGGACTCATAATACTACATTTAGAAGCATCTATTACTTGTATCTCATTCCCTAGAAGAGATCCCAAATGAAGATCCGAAACAGGTCTACTGTCTGAAAATAGGGGAAACGGATTTATCATGAATCACACAAAGAAAATGGAGTAAATAGGCTTTAAATAGTCATCTGGGACTCATAATACTTCAATGAGAAGCCTCTATTACTTGTATCTCATTCCCTAGAAGAGATCCAAAATGAAGATCCGAAATTGGTCTACTGGCCGAAAATAGGGAAAATGGATTTCTGATAAATCATACAAAGAAAATAGAGTAAATAGGCTTGAAATAGTCATCTGGGACTCATAATAGCATAATTAGAAGCCTCTATTACTTGTATCTCATTCCATTGAAGAGATCCGTTATGAAGATCTGAAACTGGTCTACTGGCCGAAAATGGGGAAAACGGACTTCTGATGAATCACACAAAGAAAATGGAGTAAATAGGCTTGAAATAGTCATCTGGGACTCATAATACTACATTTAGAAGCATCTATTACTTGTATATCATTCCCTACAAGAGATCCCAAATGAAGATCTGAAACTGGTCTACTGGCCGAAATGGGGAAAACGGACTTCTGATGAATCACACAAAGAATATGGAGTAAATATGCTTGAAATAGTCATCTGGGACTCATAATACTACATTTAGAAGAATCTATTACTTGTATCTCATTCCCTAGAAGAGATCCCAAATGAAGATCCGAAACTGGTCTACTGTCTGAAAATAGGGGAAACGGATTTATCATGAATCACACAAAGAAAATGGAGTAAATAGGCTTTAAATAGTCATCTGGGACTTATAATAGTATAATGAGTAGCCTCTATTACCTGTATCTCATTCCCTAGAAGAGATCCCAAATGATGATCCAAAACTGGCCTACTGGCCGAAAATAGAAAAACGGACATCAGATGAATCATACAAAGAAAATGGAGTAAATAGGATTGAAATAGTCATCTAGGACTCATAATAGTACAATGAGAAGCATCTATTACTTGTATCTCATTCCCTACAAGAGATCCCAAATGAAGATCTGAAACTGGTCTACTGGCCGAAAATGGGGAAAACGGACTTCTGAAGAATCATACAAAGAAAATGGAGTAAATTGGCTTGAAATAGTCAACTGGGACTCATAATACTACATTGAGAAGCCTATATTACTTGTATCTCATTCCCTAGAAGAGATCCCAAATGAAGATCCGAAATTGGTCTACTAGCCGAAAATGGGGAAAACGGACATCTGATGAATCACACAAAGAAAATGGAGTAAATAAGCTTGAATTTGTCATCTGGGACTCAAATTAATACAATGAGAAGCCTATATTACTTGTATCTCATTCCCTAGAAGAGATCCCAAATGAAGATCCGAAACTGGTCTACTAGCCGAAAATAGGGAAAACGGACTTCTGATGAATCACACAAAGAAAATGGAGTAAATAGGCTTGAAATAGTCATCTGGGACTCATAATACTACAATGAGAAGCCTCTATTACTTGTATCTCATTCCCTAGAAGAGATCCAAAATGAAGATCCGAAATTGGTCTACTGGCCGAAAATAGGGAAAACGGATTTCTGATGAATCATACAAAGAAAATGGAGTAAATAGGCTTGAAATAGTCATCTGGGACTCAAATTACTACAATGAGAAGCCTATATTACTTGTATCTCATTCCCTAGAAGAGATCCCAAATGAAGATCCGAAACTGGTCTACTAGCCGAAAATAGGGAAAACGGACTTCTGATGAATCACACAAAGAAAATGGAGTAAATAGGCTTGAAATAGTCATCTGGGACTCATAATACTACAATGAGAAGCCTCTATTACTTGTATCTCATTCCCTAGAAGAGATCCAAAATGAAGATCCGAAATTGGTCTACTGTCCGAAAATAGGGAAAACGGATTTCTGATGAATCATACAAAGAAAATGGAGTAAATAGGCTTGAAATGGTCATCTGGGACTCATAATAGCATAATTAGAAGCCTCTATTACTTGTATCTCATTCCATTGAAGAGATCCGTTATGAAGATCTGAAACCGGTCTACTGGCCGAAAATGGAGAAAACGGACTTCTGATGAATCACACAAAGAAAATGGAGTAAATAGGCTTGAAATAGTCATCTGGGACTCATAATACTACATTTAGAATCATCTATTACTTGTATATCATTCCCTACAAGAGATCCCAAATGAAGATCTGAAACTGGTCTACTGGCCGAAATGGGGAAAACGGACTTCTGATGAATCACACAAAGAATATGGAGTAAATATGCTTGAAATAGTTAACTGGGACTCATAATACTACATTTAGAAGAATCTATTACTTGTATCTCATTCCCTAGAAGAGATCCCAAATGAAGATCCGAAACTGGTCTACTGTCTGAAAATAGGGGAAACGGATTTATCATGAATCACACAAAGAAAATGGAGTAAATAGGCTTTAAATAGTCATCTGGGACTTATAATAGTATAATGAGTAGCCTCTATTACCTGTATCTCATTCCCTAGAAGAGATCCCAAATGATGATCCAAAACTGGCCTACTGGCCGAAAATAGAAAAACGGACATCAGATGAATCACACAAAGAAAATGGAGTAAATAGGATTGAAATAGTCATCTAGGACTCATAATAGTACAATGAGAAGCATCTATTACTTGTATCTCATTCCCTAGAAGAGATCCCAAATGAAGATCCGAAACTGGTCTACTGTCTGAAAATAGGGGAAACGGATTTATCATGAATCACACAAAGAAAATGGAGTAAATAGGCTTTAAATAGTCATCTGGGACTCATAATACTTCAATGAGAAGCCTCTATTACTTGTATCTCATTCCCTAGAAGAGATCCAAAATGAAGATCCGAAATTGGTCTACTGGCCGAAAATAGGGAAAATGGATTTCTGATAAATCATACAAAGAAAATAGAGTAAATAGGCTTGAAATAGTCATCTGGGACTCATAATAGCATAATTAGAAGCCTCTATTACTTGTATCTCATTCCATTGAAGAGATCCGTTATGAAGATCTGAAACTGGTCTACTGGCCGAAAATGGGGAAAACGGACTTCTGAAGAATCACACAAAGAAAATGGAGTAAATAGGCTTGAAATAGTCATCTGGGACTCATAATACTACATTCAGAAGCATCTATTACTTGTATATCATTCCCTACAAGAGATCCCAAATGAAGATCTGAAACTGGTCTACTGGCCGAAATGGGGAAAACGGACTTCTGATGAATCACACAAAGAATATGGAGTAAATATGCTTGAAATAGTCATCTGGGACTCATAATACTACATTTAGAAGAATCTATTACTTGTATCTCATTCCCTAGAAGAGATCCCAAATGAAGATCCGAAACTGGTCTACTGTCTGAAAATAGGGGAAACGGATTTATCATGAATCACACAAAGAAAATGGAGTAAATAGGCTTTAAATACTCATCTGGGACTTATAATAGTATAATGAGTAGCCTCTATTACCTGTATCTCATTCCCTAGAAGAGATCCCAAATGATGATCCAAAACTGGCCTACTGGCCGAAAATAGAAAAACGGACATCAGATGAATCATACAAAGAAAATGGAGTAAATAGGATTGAAATAGTCATCTAGGACTCATAATAGTACAATGAGAAGCATCTATTACTTGTATCTCCTTCCCTACAAGAGAACCCAAATGAAGATCTGAAACTGGTCTACTGGCCGAAAATGGGGAAAACGGACTTCTGAAGAATCATACAAAGAAAATGGAGTAAATTGGCTTGAAATAGTCAACTGGGACTCATAATACTACATTGAGAAGCCTATATTACTTGTATCTCATTCCCTAGAAGAGATCCCAAATGAAGATCCGAAATTGGTCTACTAGCCGAAAATGGGGAAAACGGACATCTGATGAATCACACAAAGAAAATGGAGTAAATAAGCTTGAATTTGTCATCTGGGACTCAAATTACTACAATGAGAAGCCTATATTACTTGTATCTCATTCCCTAGAAGAGATCCCAAATGAAGATCCGAAACTGGTCTCCTAGCCGAAAATAGGGAAAACGGACTTCTGATGAATCACACAAAGAAAATGGAGTAAATAGGCTTGAAATAGTCATCTGGGACTCATAATACTACAATGAGAAGCCTCTATTACTTGTATCTCATTCCCTAGAAGAGATCCAAAATGAAGATCCGAAATTGGTCTACTGGCCGAAAATAGGGAAAACGGATTTCTGATGAATCATACAAAGAAAATGGAGTAAATAGGCTTGAAATGGTCATCTGGGACTCATAATAGCATAATTAGAAGCCTCTATTACTTGTATCTCATTCCATTGAAGAGATCCGTTATGAAGATCTGAAACCGGTCTACTGGCCGAAAATGGAGAAAACGGACTTCTGATGAATCACACAAAGAAAATGGAGTAAATAGGCTTGAAATAGTCATCTGGGACTCATAATACTACATTTAGAATCATCTATTACTTGTATATCATTCCCTACAAGAGATCCCAAATGAAGATCTGAAACTGGTCTACTGGCCGAAATGGGGAAAACGGACTTCTGATGAATCACACAAAGAATATGGAGTAAATATGCTTGAAATAGTCAACTGGGACTCATAATACTACATTTAGAAGAATCTATTACTTGTATCTCATTCCCTAGAAGAGATCCCAAATGAAGATCCGAAACTGGTCTACTGTCTGAAAATAGGGGAAACGGATTTATCATGAATCACACAAAGAAAATGGAGTAAATAGGCTTTAAATAGTCATCTGGGACTTATAATAGTATAATGAGTAGCCTCTATTACCTGTATCTCATTCCCTAGAAGAGATCCCAAATGATGATCCAAAACTGGCCTACTGGCCGAAAATAGAAAAACGGACATCAGATGAATCACACAAAGAAAATGGAGTAAATAGGATTGAAATAGTCATCTAGGACTCATAATAGTACAATGAGAAGCATCTATTACTTGTATCTCATTCCCTACAAGAGTGTTAATCAAGAAGGTATTTACTAGTAACTAATTAATAGTTACATAGTAAATATAGTTACTTGAGTAATAAGGAAGTTAGTTTGTATTAGAAAGAAGAGGGAAAGGAGGATAAGAAAAGCTAAAGGATAAGGTGACCGTACACTTTGTCCTATAGCGGCTGTACCTCCTCCCTTATCCTTTTGTTACCGTTATGAGCTGTAAAGGGATGAGTCACACACGGTTTGTACAAGGCAGAATGAGGACGCAATAGTGGCTTTGTGCGTAACCCTTTCTGACCTAGAATGTGTTCTATATAAACCAAGTGTATCCCCTCTCATTGTAGATAACTTTTTATCATCTAATACATTTTCACCTTTTCCTAAACATGAGAGTCGAATCCTTATCCTATAATCTTCTATAATTTTCATGGTATCAGAGCGGTTTTGTGATTCTTGAGTCTTAAATCTTGGTTTTCTTGTTCGATTCTTGTGTTTGAGAGAAGTTCTTGTGAGTTAATCCGTGGCAAAAGCTATTCTGGGTTGAAGCTGGTTCTTGTGGGTTAAGCTGAAGCATCAAACCGAGCTAAGAAGGTGAAGCAAGTCAGATCTGAAAAAGTAAAGGTTGGAGCTTTATCTCTCTCTCTCTGGTTGAAAGGTTTAGTCTAGAGGAATCAGTTTAAGGCAAAGGTTGTGGATAGATTAGTGTTGCGGTTTGGCTTGTGGTTTGAGTAAGGAAGGTTCGAAAGTTGAATCTTTGGTCTTGGAAAGTGTTAGTTTTGGTGTTCAATAGGCGAAATACTTAAGCTTTGGTGATGGCTGCTCTTCAACAAGCTCCTATGCCTGTTACGGTGTATGATGGCAAGATGAATGACACCTTCAAAGACTTGAGATTTGCGGTAACTCTAAATGGGAACAACTTTCTGTTGTGGAAGCGAACAACTCTGAATGTGTTGGGAGGAAGGAAGCTCACAAAACACATTGAGTTCACCTAAGAAGAGCTAAAGGCAATTGATAGAGGTCTGGATGAGGATACTTGGAAGCAGTATGATCTGAATGTGCTGACTGCTCTACACTGCTCACTAGAGGCGTCAATTCTAGAAGGCTATTCGTACTGTGAGACTGCTAAGGAGCTGTGGGATACTCTTACAGGTGTCTTCGGCAATGAGTCTAACTTGACTCGGGTCTATGGTATCAAGAAAGCTCTCGGAAATCTGAGCCAAGAAGAGAGTGACTTCAACACCCATTTCGGAAGGTATAGATCGTTGGTTGCTGAGTTAGATATGTTGAGACCCTTTACCACTGATGCTAAGACACTCAAGGAAAGAAGAGAGCAAGATCGTGTGTTTGGGTTGCTACTGTCTCTGAATCAAGGCTATACTGATGTAATCCAACACATCTTGAGAGAAGACAAGATCCCTACCCTAGAGCAAGTTTGTGCTAAGATACAAAAGGAGTATGGCAATCAGGAGCTGTTTGGCAACAAGAATGCAAGTCTACCTACGGCTAACAAGGTGGGAGTGGCGAAACATGGAGACAAGAAGACATGGGTTTGTGAGCATTGTGAGAAAAAGGGTCATCTCAAAGACAAATGCTGGATCCTACACCCTCATTTGAAGCCAGATAAGTTCAAGAAGGACAAGATGAAGGCGAATGTGGCAGAAGCAAGTGAAGGCTCCGAAAATGCTGAAAGAGCTATAGTGCAGTTCGGTCATCATGAGAAGGCATTACAAGCTATACAAGACAAGAGCTCAGCTTCCACCTCTCAGGAGACCATTGTGATGAACAAAGCTGATCTAGAGAGCCTCCTTCAATCCATTGCATCTAAGTTACATCCAGGCGGTATATCTCTCTTATCTTCTAATTCTAGTGATTTAAACTCATTAGTATTAGACTCAGGAGCTTCTCACCATATGATTAGTAATCCAAAGTTGTTAGAGAACATTAAACCGGCTTTAGGGAATGTTAAGGTTGCAAATGGCCATAATGTGCCAATAGAAGGTATAGGTTATATTAATGTGTTTAACAAGAAGCTAAGTGCCTTTTATATGCCTAAGTTCACCTCTAATCTCCTTTCTGTAAAGAAAACTACTAAGGACTTAAACTGTTTAGCTATTTTTAGTCCTAATGATGTTAAGTTGCAGGATATTGAGAGTGGAAAAGTGTTTGGGCAAGGAAGCACCAAGGATGACTTATATGTGTTCCAAGACATCTCTTTAAATTCTGTTTCTAAGAATAATGTTTCTTCTATCTTTGCAAACTCTGTTAAGACATCTGTTGTTTTATGGCATGAAAGACTTGGTCACCCTCATTCTAGAGCTTTAAGTTTATTAATGCCTGGTTTTTCTTATGATTGTGCAAATTGTGAAGCATGCATATTAGGCAAACATTGCAAAGCTGTTTTTCCTAAGTCTAGTGCGATTTATGAAAAATGTTTTGATCTTGTGCATTCTGATGTTTGGTCTTCACCTTGTGCATCTAGAGATAACCATAAGTATTTTGTCACATTTATAGATGAGAAATCTAAGTATACTTGGGTAACCTTGATGCCATCTAAGGATAGAGTTTATGATGCATTTATAAACTTTCAAAACTATGTGACTAACTACTTTGATGCAAAGATTAAGATTCTAAGAACAGATAATGGAGGTGAATATACAAGCAACAAGCTCAAAGAACACTTAGAGAAATGTGGAATTCTTCATCAAACCAGCTGCCCATATAACCCCCAACAAAATGGTGTTGCTGAGAGAAAGAATAGGCACCTAATGGAGGTGGCAAGAGCTATGCTATTTCAAAAACACATGCCTAAGCGGTTTTGGGGCGATGCAGTAATGACAGCTTGCTATCTCATCAACCGAACACCAACTCGTATCCTTGATGATAAATCTCCTTTCCAAATCCTAAATAACTCAAATCCTAGTATTGACCATTTAAGGGTGTTTGGTAGTCTGTGTTTTGTGTTTGTTCCAGGTGACTTAAGGAACAAGCTGGAGCCTAAGAGTAACAAGTGCGTATTCATTTGATACTCAACAACTCAGAAGGGCTACAAGTGCTTTGATCCAGTCACCAACCGGTATTATGTGTCAAGGGATGTCAAGTTTTTGGAAGACAAGGCCTACTTTTGGGAAAAGAGTTGGGAGAGTGTGAAGGACCTACCTAACTCAACCGCTGATAGAGCTTCAAGCCTCCGACGAATTCTGGAACACTTAGGGAATGCAAGCTCCCCTCAGGCAGAGAAGGAAGCTCCACCATCTCCAAATGAGGACGTGAATGAAGTTAGAGAGGATGAGAACGATGCTTTTCAGGAACCTTTGGATGATCACCAAGAAAGTGATAGAGGAGAGAAGTCTAGTGAAGAAGTGGCAGAGGCGGGACAGTCTAGTGAAGGAGAGATTATTCAATCTTCAAGCGATGACAATGTCTATGAAGCTCCACAAACTACATCAGATCCAGTCTACACTCGGGAGAATCCAAGGAAGAGTACAAGAGAGAAGAAATCACCTTCAAACTGGAAGAATACGAGAGTTTACTACAACTGCCAAGCTGTCGCTCATCCAATTCAAGCTACCTGTTCGATTGACCTTCTTCCGGAAGAACATCAAGCCTTTATCAGCAAGCTGGATGTAGAACTTATTCCACAAAGCTATGAGGAAGCCAAGGAAAGAAAGGAATGGACTAATGCTGTTGATGATGAGGTTCAAGCTATGGTCAGGAATCAAACGTGGGTTGAAGAAGAACTACCAAAAGGAAAGAAGTGTGTTAGCTCAAAGTGGGTATTCACCATTAAGTACAAGAGTGATGGTGAAATAGAAAGATATAAGGCAAGGCTGGTTGCAAGAGGGTTTACACAAACGTATGGGGATGACTATAGGGAAACATTTGCTCCAGTAGCTAAGCAACACACAGTGAAAGTGGTTCTCTCTTTAGCAGTTAATTTGGATTGGGAGTTGTGGCAAATGGATGTCAAGAACGCTTTCCTTCAGGGGGAGTTAGAAGAAGAAGTCTACATGTCACCTCCTCCGGGTTTAGAAGACATAGTGGCTCCGGGAAAGGTCTTAAGGCTTCGGAAAGCAATCTATGGGCTTAAACAATCTCCAAGAGCTTGGTATCACAAGTTAAGCTCTACACTACTGGCTAATGGCTTCAAGAGGTCACATTCTGATCACACTCTATTTACTAAGCAAGATATCCAAGGAAGAGTACAAGAGAGAAGAAATCCCCCTCAAAGTGGAAGAATACGAGAGTTTACTACAACTGCCAAGCTGTAGCTCATCCAATTCAAGCTACTTGTTCGATTGACCTTCTTCCGGAGGAGCATAAAGCTTTTATCAGCAAGCTGGATGTAGAACTCATCCCACAAAGCTATGAGGAAGCCAAGGAAAGTAAGGAATGGACTAATGCTGTTGATGATGAGGTTCAAGCTATGGTGAGGAATCACACTTGGGTTGAAGAAGAACTATCAAAAGGAAAGAAGTGTGTTAGCTCAAAGTGGGTATTCACCATTAAGTACAAGAGTGATGGTGAAATCGAGAGATATAAGGCAAGGCTGGTTGCAAGAGGGTTTACCCAAACTTATGGGGATGACTATAGGGAAACATTTGCTCCAGTAGCTAAGCAACATACAGTGAAAGTGGTTCTCTCTTTAGCAGTTAATTTGGATTGGGAGTTGTGGCAAATGGATGTCAAGAATGCTTTCCTTCAGGGGAGTTAGAAGAAGAAGTCTACATGTCACCTCCTCCGGGTTTAGAAGACATAGTGGCTCCGGGAAAGGTCTTAAGGCTTCGGAAAGCAATCTATGGGCTTAAACAATCTCCAAGAGCTTGGTATCACAAGCTAAGCTCTACACTACTGGCTAATGGCTTCAAGAGGTCACACTCTGATCACACTCTATTTACTAAGCAAGATATTCATGGCATAGTAGTAGTGTTGGTCTATGTGGATGATTTGATTATTTCAGGGAGTAACAAAGAGGGTATTCAAGCCATTAAGTCCTCTTTGCACTCAGCCTTTGATATTAAAGATTTGGGTGTTTTGAAGTATTTCTTAGGGATTGAAGTGTGTAGATCCAAGGAGGGACTTTTTCTCTCACAAAGGAAATATGCACTTGATCTTCTAAAGCTTACAGGAAAACTTGGAGCTAAACCGGTGGACACACCACTAGAGCAAGGATACAAGGTCAATCGAAAGGGGGAGAAGGATGATACTCCATATCATTGCCCGGAACAGTACCGAAGACTCGTGGGTAAGCTCATATACTTAACATATACTCGGCCTGATCTTTCTTTTGCTGTGAATCAGGTGGCTCAACACATGCAAGTACCTACGGTATACCATTGGAGCCTGGTGGAAAGGATTCTGAGATATATCAAAGGGAGTCCTGGCAAAGGCATTTGGATGGGAAGAAATTCAAGCACGGAAATAGTGGGATACTGTGATGCAGATTACAATGGAGATCGCAACACAAGGCAGTCTACAACCGGCTTTTGCACCTTCATTGGTGGAAATCTTGTGACTTGGAAGACAAAGAAGCAGAAGGTGGTGTCTTGTTCCAGTGCTGAAGCAGAGTATAGGGCGATGAAGAAGCTCACAAACGAGCTAACTTGGCTAAAGGCTCTACTTAAGGACTTCGGGATAGAGCAGAAGACGCCAATCACCTTCCATTGCGACAACCAAGCTGCCATCCATATAGCCACTAATCCAGTGTTTCACGAGAGGACCAAGCACATAGAGACGGATTGCCACAAGACAAGAGAGAAGATCGAAGATGGTACAATTCTCCCTTGTTTTACTAAGAGTTCGGACCAATTGGCCGACATTTTTACCAAGGCAGCAAGTAACCAAGTTTGCCAATTTATCCATGGTAAGCTTGGTCTTGTAGACCTAACACATCCTTGAGAGAGACTCTCCAACTTGTAGGGATAATACTCTTTTTCCCTAAGCTTGGTTTTGTCCCACGTGGTTTTCCAAGCTTAGGTTTTTAATGAGGTTATCCTTACAAGTACCAAGTTTATACACAATCAGTATTGTAGTATAAACTTGAGGGGGAGTGTTAATCAAGAAGGTATTTACTAGTAACTAATTAATAGTTACATAGTAAAATACAGTTACTTGAGTAATAAGGAAGTTAGTTTGTATTAGAAAGAAGAGGGAAAAAGAGGATAAAAGACTAAAGGGATAAGGTGGCAGTACACTTTGTCTTATAGCGCTGTACCTTCACCCTTATCCTCTTGTTACCGTTATGAGCTGTAAAGGGGTGAGTCATACACGGTTTGTATAAGGCTGAATGAGGACGCAATAGTGGCTTTGTGTGTAACCCTTTCAGACCTAGAATGTGTTCTATATAAACTGTGTATCCCCCTTCATTGTAGATAACTTTTCTTCATCTAATACATTTTCACATTTTCCTATCATGAGAGTCGAATCCTTATCCTACAATCTTCTATAATTTACAATCTGGGACTTATAATAATATAATGGGTAGCCTCTATTACCTGTATCTCATTCCCTAGAAGAGATCCCAAATAAAGATCTGAAACTGGTCTACTAGCCGAAAATAGGGAAAACGGATTTCTGATGAATCACACAAAGAAAATGGAGTAAATAGGCTTGAAATAGTCATCTGGGACTCATAATACTACAATGAGATGCCTCTATTACTTGTATCTCATTCCCTAGAAGAGATCCAAAATGAAGATCCGAAATGTAAATTATAGAAGATTGTAGGATAAGGATTCGACTCTCATGATAGGAAAATGTGAAAATGTATTAGATGAAGAAAAGTTATCTACAATGAAGGGGGATACACAGTTTATATAGAACACATTCTAGGTCTGGAAGGGTTACACACAAAGCCACTATTGCGTCCTCATTCAGCCTTATACAAACCGTGTATGACTCACCCCTTTACAGCTCATAACGGTAACAAGAGGATAAGGGTGAAGGTACAGCGCTATAAGACAAAGTGTACTGCCACCTTATCCCTTTAGTCTTTTATCCTCTTTTTCCCTCTTCTTTCTAATACAAACTAACTTCCTTATTACTCAAGTAACTGTATTTTACTATGTAACTATTAATTAGTTACTAGTAAATACCTTCTTGATTAACACTCCCCCTCAAGTTTATACTACAATACTGATTGTGTATAAACTTGGCACTTGCAAGGATAACCTCATTAAAAACCTAAGCTTGGAAAACCACGTGGGACAAAACCAAGCTTAGGGAAAAAGAGTATTATCCCTACAAGTTGGAGAGTCTCTCTCAAGGATGTGTTAGGTCTACAAGACCAAGCTTACCATGGATAAATTGGCAAACTTGGTTACTTGCTGCCTTGGTAAAAATGTCGGCCAATTGGTCCGAACTCTTAGTAAAACAAGGGAGAATTGTACCATCTTCGATCTTCTCTCTTGTCTTGTGGCAATCCGTCTCTATGTGCTTGGTCCTCTCGTGAAACACTGGATTAGTGGCTATATGGATGGCAGCTTGGTTGTCGCAATGGAAGGTGATTGGCGTCTTCTGCTCTATCCCGAAGTCCTTAAGTAGAGCCTTTAGCCAAGTTAGCTCGTTTGTGAGCTTCTTCATCGCCCTATACTCTGCTTCAGCACTGGAACAAGACACCACCTTCTGCTTCTTTGTCTTCCAAGTCACAAGATTTCCACCAATGAAGGTGCAAAAGCCGGTTGTAGACTGCCTTGTGTTGCGATCTCCATTGTAATCTGCATCACAGTATCCCACTATTTCCGTGCTTGAATTTCTTCCCATCCAAATGCCTTTGCCAGGACTCCCTTTGATATATCTCAGAATCCTTTCCACCAGGCTCCAATGGTATACCGTAGGTACTTGCATGTGTTGAGCCACCTGATTCACAGCAAAAGAAAGATCAGGCCGAGTATATGTTAAGTATATGAGCTTACCCACGAGTCTTCGGTACTGTTCCGGGCAATGATATGGAGTATCATCCTTCTCCCCCTTTCGATTGACCTTGTATCCTTGCTCTAGTGGTGTGTCCACCGGTTTAGCTCCAAGTTTTCCTGTAAGCTTTAGAAGATCAAGTGCATATTTCCTTTGTGAGAGAAAAAGTCCCTCCTTGGATCTACACACTTCGATCCCTAAGAAATACTTCAAAACACCCAAATCTTTAATATCAAAGGCTGAGTGCAAAGAGGACTTAATGGCTTGAATACCCTCTTTGTTACTCCCTGAAATAATCAAATCATCCACATAGACCAACACTACTACTATGCCATGAATATCTTGCTTAGTAAATAGAGTGTGATCAGAGTGTGACCTCTTGAAGCCATTAGCCAGTAGTGTAGAGCTTAGCTTGTGATACCAAGCTCTTGGAGATTGTTTAAGCCCATAGATTGCTTTCCGAAGCCTTAAGACCTTTCCCGGAGCCACTATGTCTTCTAAACCCGGAGGAGGTGACATGTAGACTTCTTCTTCTAACTCCCCCTGAAGGAAAGCATTCTTGACATCCATTTGCCACAACTCCCAATCCAAATTAACTGCTAAAGAGAGAACCACTTTCACTGTATGTTGCTTAGCTACTGGAGCAAATGTTTCCCTATAGTCATCCCCATAAGTTTGGGTAAACCCTCTTGCAACCAGCCTTGCCTTATATCTCTCGATTTCACCATCACTCTTGTACTTAATGGTGAATACCCACTTTGAGCTAACACACTTCTTTCCTTTTGGTAGTTCTTCTTCAACCCAAGTGTGATTCCTCACCATAGCTTGAACCTCATCATCAACAGCATTAGTCCATTCCTTACTTTCCTTGGCTTCCTCATAGCTTTGTGGGATGAGTTCTACATCCAGCTTGCTGATAAAAGCTTTATGCTCCTCCGGAAGAAGGTCAATCGAACAAGTAGCTTGAATTGGATGAGCTACAGCTTGGCAGTTGTAGTAAACTCTCGTATTCTTCCACTTTGAGGGGGATTTCTTCTCTCTTGTACTCTTTCTTTGATTCTCCCGAGTGTAGACTGGATCTGGTGTAACTTGTGGAGCTTGATAGGTATCGTCATCGCTTGAAGATTCAATGAACTCTCCTTCACTAGACTGACCCGTCTCCTCTGCCACTTCTTTACTAGACTGACCCGTCTCTGCCACTTCTTCACTAGACTTCTCTCCTCTATCACTTTCTTGGTGATCATCCAAAAGATCCTGAGATGCATTGTTCTCATCCTCTCTAACTTCATGCACATCCTCATTTGGAAATGATGGAGCTTCCTTTTCTGCCTGAGGGGAGCTTGCATTCCCTAAGTGCTCCAGAATTCGTCGGAGGCTTGAAGCTCTATCAGCGGTTGAGTTAGGTAGGTCCTTCACACTCTCCCAACTCTTTTCCCCAAAGTAGGCTTTGTCTTCCAAAAACTTGACATCCCTTGACACATAGTACCGGTTGGTGACTGGATCGAAGCACTTGTAGCCCTTCTGAGTTGTTGAGTATCCAATGAATACGCACTTGTTACTCTTAGGCTCCAGCTTGTTCCTTAAGTCACCTGGAACAAACACAAAACACAGACTACCAAACACCCTCAAATGGTCAATACTAGGATTTGAGTTATTTAGGATTTGGAAAGGAGATTTATCATCAAGGATACGAGTTGGTGTTCGGCTGATGAGATAGCAAGCTGTCATTACTGCATCGCCCCAAAACCTCTTAGGCATGTGTTTTTGAAATAGCATAGCCCTTGCCACCTCCATTAGGTGCCTATTCTTTCTCTCAGCAACACCATTTTGTTGGGGGTTATATGGGCAGCTGGTTTGATGAAGAATTCCACATTTCTCTAAGTGTTCTTTGAGCTTGTTGCTTGTATATTCACCTCCATTATCTGTTCTTAAAATCTTAATCTTTGCATCAAAGTAGTTAGTCACATAGTTTTGAAAGTTTATAAATGCATCATAAACTCTATCCTTAGAAGGCATCAAGGTTACCCAAGTATACTTAGATTTCTCATCTATAAATGTGACAAAATACTTATGGTTATCTCTAGATGCACAAGGTGAAGACCACACATCAGAATGCACAAGATCAAAACATTTTTCATAAATCGCACTAGACTTAGGAAAAACAGCTTTGCAATGTTTGCCTAATATGCATGCTTCACAATTTGCACAATCATAAGAAAAACCAGGCATTAGTAAACTTAAGGCTCTAGAATGAGGGTGACCAAGTCTTTCATGCCATAAAACAACAGAAGTCTTAACAGAGTTTGCAAAGATAGAAGAAACATTATTCTTAGAAACAGAATTTAAAGAGATGTCTTGGAACACATATAAGTCATCCTTGGTGCTGCCTTGCCCAAACACTTTTCCACTCTCAATATCCTGCAACTTAACATCATTAGGACTAAAAATAGCTAAACAGTTTAAGTCCTTAGTAGTTTTCTTTACAGAAAGGAGATTAGAGGTGAACTTAGACATATAAAAGGCACTTAGCTTCTTGTTAAACACATTAATATAACCTATACCTTCTATTGGCACATTATGACCATTTGCAACCTTAACATTCCCTAAAGCCGGTTTAATGTTCTCTAACAACTTAGGATTACTAATCATATGGTGAGAAGCTCCTGAGTCTAATACTAATGAGTTTAAATCACTAGAGTTAGAAGATAAGAGAGATATACCGCCTGGATGTAACTTAGATGCAATGGATTGAAGGAGGCTCTCTAGATCAGCTTTGTTCATCACAATGGTCTCCTGAGAGGTGGAAGCTGAGCTCTTGTCTTGTATAGCTTGTAAAGCCTTCTCATGATGACCGAACTGCACCATAGCTCTTTCAGCATTTTCGGAGCCTTCACTTGCTTCTGCCACATTCGCCTTCATCTTGTCCTTCTTGAACTTATCTGGCTTTAAATGAGGGTGTAGGATCCAGCATTTGTCTTTGAGATGACCCTTTTTCTCACAATGCTCACAAACCCATGTCTTCTTGTCTCCATGTTTTGCCACTCCCACCTTGTTAGCCGTAGGTAGACTTGCATTCTTGTTGCCAAACAGCTCCTGATTGCCATACTCCTTTTGTATCTTAGCACAAACTTGCTCTAGGGTAGGAATCTTGTCTTCTCTCAAGATGTGCTGGATTACATCAGTATAGCCTTGATTCAGAGACAGAAGCAACCCAAACACACGATCTTGCTCTCTTCTCTCCTTGAGTGTCTTAGCATCAGTGGTAAAGGGTCTCAACATATCCAACTCAGCAACCAACGATCTATACCTTCCGAAATGGGTGTTGAAGTCACTCTCTTCTTGGCTCAGATTTCCGAGAGCTTTCTTGATACCATAGACCCGAGTCAAGTTAGACTCATTGCCGAAGACATTTGTAAGAGTATCCCACAGCTCCTTAGCAGTCTCACAGTACGAATAGCCTTCTAGAATTGACGCCTCTAGTGAGCAGTGTAGAGCAGTCAGCACATTCAGATCATACTGCTTCCAAGTATCTTCATCCAGACCTCTATCAATTGCCTTTAGCTCTTCATAGGTGAACTCAATGTGTTTTGTGAGCTTCCTTCCTCCTAACACATTCAGAGTTGTTCGCTTCCACAACAGAAAGTTGTTCCCATTTAGAGTTACCGCAAATCTCAAGTCTTTGAAGGTGTCATTCATCTTGCCATCATACACCGTAACAGGCATAGGAGCTTGTTGAAGAGCAGCCATCACCAAAGCTTAAGTATTTCGCTTATTGAACACCAAAACTAACACTTTCCAAGACCAAAGATCCAACTTTTCGAACCTTCCTTACTCAAACCACAAGCCAAACCGCAACACTAATCTATCCACAACCTTTGCCTTAAACTGATTCCTCTAGACTAGACCTTTCAACCAGAGAGAGAGATAAAGCTCAAACCTTTACTTTTCCAGATCTGACTTGCTTCACCTTCTTAGCTCGGTTTGATGCTTCAGCTTAACTCATAAGACCCAGTTTCAACCCAGAATAGCTTTTGCCACGGATTAACTCACAAGAACTTCTCTCAAACACAAGAATCGAACAAGAAAACCAAGATTTAAGACTCAAGAATCACAAAACCGCTCTGATACCATGTAAATTATAGAAGATTGTAGGATAAGGATTCGACTCTCATGATAGGAAAATGTGAAAATGTATTAGATGAAGAAAAGTTATCTACAATGAAGGGGGATACACAGTTTATATTGAACACATTCTAGGTCTGAAAGGGTTACACACAAAGCCACTATTGCGTCCTCATTCAGCCTTATACAAACCGTGTATGACTCACCCCTTTACAGCTCATAACGGTAACAAGAGGATAAGGGTGAAGGTACAGCGCTATAAGACAAAGTGTACTGCCACCTTATCCCTTTAGTCTTTTATCCTCTTTTTCCCTCTTCTTTCTAATACAAACTAACATCCTTATTACTCAAGTAACTGTATTTTACTATGTAACTATTAATTAGTTACTAGTAAATACCTTCTTGATTAACACGAAATTGGTCTACTGGCCGAAAATAGGGAAAATGGATTTCTGATAAATCATACAAAGAAAATGGAGTAAATAGGCTTGAAATAGTCATCTGGGACTCATAATAGCATAATTAAAAGCCTCTATTACTTGTATCTCATTCCGTTGAAGAGATCCGTTATGAAGATCTGAAATTGGTCTACTGGCCGAAAATGGGGAAAACGGACTTCTGATGAATCACACAAAGAAAATGGAGTAAATAGGCTTGAAATAGTCATCTGGGACTCATAATACTACATTTAGAAGCATCTATTACTTGTATATCATTCCCTACAAGAGATCCCAAATGAAGATCTGAAACTGGTCTACTGGCCGAAAATGGGGAAAACGGACTTCTGATGAATCACACAAAGAATATGGAGTAAATATGCTTGAAATAGTCATCTGGGACTCATAATACTACATTTAGAAGAATCTATTACTTGTATCTCATTCCCTAGAAGAGATCCCAAATGAAGATCCGAAACTGGTCTACTGTCTGAAAATAGGGGAAATGGATTTATCATGAATCACACAAAAAAAATGGAGTAAATAGGCTTTAAATAGTCATCTGGGACTTATAATAGTATAATGAGTAGCCTCTATTACCTGTATCTCATTCCCTAGAAGAGATCTCAAATGAAGATCCGAAACTAGTCAACTAGCCGAAAATGGAGAAAACTGATTTCTCATGAATCATACAAAGAAATGGAGTAAATAGGCTTGAAATAGTTATCTGGGACTCATAATACTACAATGAGAAGCCTCTATTACTTGTATCTCATTCCCTAGAAGAGATCCCAAATGATGATCCAAAACTGGCCTACTGGCCGAAAATAGAAAAATGGACATCTGATGAGTCACACAAAGAAAATGGAGTAAATAGGATTGAAATAGTCATCTAGGACTCATAATAGTACAATGAGAAGCATCTATTACTTGTATCTCATTCCCTACAAGAGATCCCAAATGAAGATCTGAAACTGGTCTACTGGCCGAAAATGGGGAAAACGGACTTCTGAAGAATCATACAAAGAAAATGTAGTAAATTGGCTTGAAATAGTCAACTGGGACTCATAATACTACATTGAGAAGCCTATATTACTTGTATCTCATTCCCTAGAAGAGATCCCAAATGAAGATCCGAAATTGGTCTACTAGCCGAAAATGGGGAAAACGGACATCTGATGAATCACACAAAGAAAATGGAGTAAATAGGCTTGAATTTGTCATCTGGGACTCAAATTACTACAATGAGAAGCCTCTATTACTTGTATCTCATTCCCTAGAAGAGATCCCAAATGATGATCCAAAACTGGCCTACTGGCCGAAAATTGGAAAAACGGACATCTGATAAATCATACAAAGAAAATGGAGTAAATAGGCTTGAAATAGTCATCTGGGACTCATAATAGCATAATTAAAAGCCTCTATTACTTGTATCTCATTCCATTGAAGAGATCCGTTATGAAGATCTGAAACTGGTCTACTGGCCGAAAATGGGGAAAACGGACTTCTGATGAATCACACAAAGAAAATGGAGTAAATAGGCTTGAAATAGTCATCTGGGACTCATAATACTACATTTAGAAGCATCTATTACTTGTATATCATTCCCTACAAGAGATCCCAAATGAAGATCTGAAACTGGTCTACTGGCCGAAAATAGGGAAAACGGACTTCTGATGAATCACACAAAGAATATGGAGTAAATATGCTTGAAATAGTCATCTGGGACTCATAATACTACATTTAGAAGAATCTATTACTTGTATCTCATTCCCTAAAAGAGATCCCAAATGAAGATCCGAAACTGGTCTTCTAGCCGAAAATAGGGAAAACGGACTTCTGATGAATCACACAAAGAAAATGGAGTAAATAGGCTTGAAATAGTCATCTGGGACTCATAATACTACAATGAGAAGCCTCTATTACTTGTATCTCATTCCCTAGAAGAGATCCAATATGAAGATCCGAAATTGGTCTACTGGCCGAAAATAGGGAAAACGGATTTCTGAAGAATCATACAAAGAAAATGGAGTAAATAGGCTTGAAATAGTCATCTGGGACTCATAATAGCATAATTAGAAGCCTCTATTACTTGTATCTCATTCCATTGAAGAGATCCGTTATGAAGATCTGAAACTGGTCTACTGGCCGAAAATGGAGAAAACGGACTTCTGATGAATCACACAAAGAAAATGGAGTAAATAGGCTTGAAATAGTCATCTGGGACTCATAATAGCATAATTAAAAGCCTCTATTACTTGTATCTCATTCCATTGAAGAGATCCGTTATGAAGATCTGAAACTGGTCTACTGGCCGAAAATGGAGAAAACGGACTTCTGATGAATCACACAAAGAAAATGGAGTAAATAGGCTTGAAATAGTCATCTGGGACTCATAATACTACATTTAGAATCATCTATTACTTGTATATCATTCCCTACAAGAGATCCCAAATGAAGATCTGAAACTGGTCTACTGGCCGAAAATGGAGAAAACGGACTTCTGATGAATCACACAAAGAATATGGAGTAAATATGCTTGAAATAGTCATCTGGGACTCATAATACTACATTCAGAAGAATCTATTACTTGTATCTCATTCCCTAGAAGAGATCCCAAATGAAGATCCGAAACTGGTCTACTGTCTGAAAATAGGGGAAACGGATTTATCATGAATCACACAAAGAAAATGGAGAAAATAGGCTTTAAATAGTCATCTGGGACTTATAATAGTATAATGGGTAGCCTCTATTACCTGTATCTCATTCCCTAGAAGAAATCCCAAATAAAGATCCGAAACTGGTCTACTAGCCGAAAATAGGAAAAACGGATTTCTGATGAATCACACAAACAAAATAGAGTAAATAGGCTTGAAATAGTCATCTGGGACTCATAATACTACAATGAGAAGCCTCTATTACTTGTATCTCATTCCCTAGAAGAGATCCTAAATGAAGATCCGAAATTGGTCTACTGGCCGAAAATAGGGAAAATGGATTTCTGATAAATCATACAAAGAAAATGGAGTAAATAGGCTTGAAATAGTCATCTGGGACTCATAATAGCATAATTAGAAGCCTCTATTACTTGTATCTAATTCCATTGAAGAGATCCGTTATGAAGATCTGAAACTGGTCTACTGGCCGAAAAAGGGGAAAACGGACTTCTAATGAATCACACAAAGAATATGGAGTAAATATGCTTGAAATAGTCATCTGGGACTCATAATACTACATTTAGAAGAATCTATTACTTGTATCTCATTCCCTAGAAGAGATCCCAAATGAAGATCCGAAACTGGTCTATTGTCTGAAAATAGGGGAAACGGATTTATCATGAATCACACAAAGAAAATGGAGTAAATAGGCTTTAAATAGTCATCTGGGACTTATAATAGTATAATGAGTAGTTTCTATTACCTGTATCTCATTCCCTAGAAGAGATCTCAAATGAAGATCCGAAACTAGTCAACTAGCCGAAAATGGGGAAAACTGATTTCTCATGAATCATACAAAGAAATGGAGTAAA
Organism: Thlaspi arvense; assembly: GCA_911865555.2. NCBI lineage: Eukaryota > Viridiplantae > Streptophyta > Magnoliopsida > Brassicales > Brassicaceae > Thlaspi > Thlaspi arvense. Next base: position 24,895,646 of record OU466860.2, read on the forward strand.
TAGGCTTGAAATAGTCATCTGGGACTCATAATACTACAATGAGAAGCCTCTGTTACTTGTATCTCATTCCCTAGAAGAGATCCCAAATGAAGATCTGAAACTGGTCTACTGGCCGAAAATGGGGAAAACGGACTTCTGAAGAATCATACAAAGAAAATGGAGTAAATTGGCTTGAAATAGTCAACTGGGACTCATAATACTACATTGAGAAGCCTATATTACTTGTATCTCATTCCCTAAAAGAGATACCAAATGAAGATCCGAAATTGGTCTACTAGCCGAAAATGGGGAAAACGGACATCTGATGAATCACACAAAGAAAATGTTGTAAATAGGCTTGAAATTGTCATCTGGGACTCAAATTACTACAATGAGAAGCCTCTATTACTTGTATCTCATTCCCTAGAAGAGATCCCAAATGAAGATCCGAAACTGGTCTACTAGCCGAAAATAAGGAAAACGGACTTCTGATGAATCACACAAAGAAAATAGAGTAAATAAGCTTGAAATAGTCATCTGGGACTCATAATACTACATTGAGAAGCCTCTATTACTTGTATCTCATTCCCTAGAAGAGATCCAAAATGAAGATCCGAAATTGGTCTACTGGCCGAAATAGGGAAAACGGATTTCTGATGAATCATACAAAGAAAATGGAGTAAATAGGCTTGAAATAGTCATCTGGGACTCATAATAGCATAATTAGAAGCCTCTATTACTTGTATCTCATTCCATTGAAGAGATCCGTTATGAAGATCTGAAACTGGTCTACTGGCCGAAAGTGGGGAAAACGGACTTCTGATGAATCACACAAAGAAAATGGAGTAAATAGGCTTGAAATAGTCATCTGGGACTCATAATACTACATTTAGAAGTGTAAATTATAGAAGATTATAAGGTAAAGTCTCGACTCTCATGTTTAGGAATAGAGGAAAAATGTATTAGATGATAAAAGTTGTTTTTTACATGAGAGGGGATACACTTGGTTTATATAGAACAAACTCTAGGTCAGAAAGGGTTACGCACAAAGCCTCTATTGCGTCCTCATTCTGCCTTGTACAAACCATGTGTGACTCAGCCCCCTTTACAGCTCATAACGGTAACAAAAGGATAAGGGTGGAGGTACAGCCGCTACAAGACGGATGAGTCATCACCGTACGGTCAACATGACCGTTAGCACCTTTTGTCCTCCTTTCCCTCTTCTTTTTAATACAAACTAACCTTATAACTCAAGTAAATATATTTACTATGTAACTATTAGTTAGTTAATAGTAAATACCTTCTTGATTAACACTCCCCCTCAAGTTTATACTACAATACTGATTGTGTATAAACTTGGCACTTGCAAGAATAACCTCATTAAAAACCTAAGCTTGGAAAACCACGTGGGACAAAACCAAGCTTAGGGAAAAAGAGTATTATCCCTACAAGTTGGAGAGTCTCTCTCAAGGGTGTGTTAGGTCTACAAGACCAAGTTTACCATGGATAAATTGGCAAACTTGGTTACTTGCTGCCTTGGTAAATATGTCGGCCAGTTGGTCCGAACTCTTAGTGAAGCAAGGGAGAATTGTACCGTCTTCAATCTTCTCTCTTGTCTTGTGGCAATCAGTCTCTATGTGCTTGGCCCTCTCGTGAAACACGGGATTAGTGGCTATATGGATGGCGGCTTGGTTGTCACAATGGAAGGTGATTGGCGTCTTCTGCTCTATCCCGAAGTCCTTAAGTAGAGCTTTCAGCCATGTTAACTCATTTGTGAGCTTCTTCATAGCCCTATACTCTGCTTCAGCACTTGAACAAGACACCACCTTCTGCTTCTTTGTCTTCCAAGTCACAAGATTTCCACCAATGAAAGTGCAAAAGCCGGTTGTAGACTGCCTCGTGTTGCGATCTCCATTGTAATCTGCATCACAGTATCCAACAATTTCCGTGCTAGAGTTTCTTCCCATCCAAATGCCTTTGCCGGGACTCCCTTTGATATATCTCAGAATCCTTTCCACCAAGCTCCAATGGTATACCGTAGGTACTTGCATATGTTGAGCCACCTGATTCACAGCAAAAGAAAGATCAGGCCGAGTATATGTCAAGTATATGAGCTTACCAACGAGTCTTCGGTACTGTTCTGGGCAATGATATGGAGTATCATCCTTCTCCCCCTTTCGATTGACCTTGTATCCTTGCTCTAGTGGTGTATCCACCGGTTTAGCTCCAAGTTTTCCTGTAAGCTTTAGGAGATCGAGTGCATATTTCCTTTGTGAGAGAAATAGTCCCTCCTTGGATCTACACACTTCGATCCCTAAGAAATACTTCAAAACACCCAAATCTTTAATATCAAAAGCTGAGTGTAAAGAAGACTTAATGGCTTGAATACCCTCTTTGTTACTGCCTGAGATAATCAAATCATCAACGTAGACCAGCACCACTACTATGCCTTGATTATCTTGCTTAGTAAATAGAGTATGATCAGAGTGTGACCTCTTGAAGCCATTAGCCAGTAATGTGGAGCTTAACTTGTGATACCAAGCTCTTGGAGACTGTTTGAGACCATAGATTGCTTTCCGAAGCCTTAAGACCTTTCCCGGAGCCACTATGTCTTCTAAACCCGGAGGAGGTGACATGTAGACTTCTTCTTCTAACTCCCCCTGAAGGAAAGCATTCTTGACATCCATTTGCCACAACTCCCAATCCAAATTAACTGCTAAAGAGAGAACCACTTTCACTGTGTGTTGCTTAGCTACTGGAGCAAATGTTTCCCTGTAGTCATCCCCATAAGTTTGTGTAAACCCTCTTGCAACCAGCCTTGCCTTATATCTCTCGATTTCACCATCACTCTTGTACTTAATGGTGAATACCCACTTTGAGCTAACACACTTCTTTCCTTTTGGTAGATCTTCTTCAACCCAAGTTTGATTCCTCACCATAGCTTGAACCTCATCATCAACAGCATTAGTCCATTCCTTTCTTTCCTTGGCTTCCTCATAGCTTTGTGGAATGAGTTCTACCTCTAGCTTGCTGATAAAGGCTTTATGCTCTTCAGGAAGAAGGTCAATCGAACAGGTAGCTTGAATTGGATGAGCAACAGCTTGGCAGTTGTAGTAAACTCTCGTATTCTTCCAGTTTGAAGGTGATTTCTTCTCTCTTGTACTCTTTCTTGGATTCTCCCGAGTGTAGACTGGATCTGATGTAGCTTGTGGAGCTTGATAGGCATCGTCATCGCTTGAAGATTCAATGATCTCTCCTTCACTAGACTGTCCCGTCTCTGCCACTTCTTCACTAGACTTCTCTCCTCTATCATTTTCTTGGTGATCATCCAAAAGATCCTGAGGTGCATTGTTCTCATCCTCTCTAACTTCATTCACATCCTCATTTGGAGATGGTGAAGCTTCCTTCTCAGCCTGAGGAGAGCTTGCATTCCCTAAGTGTTCCAGAATTTGTCGGAGGCTTGAAGCTCGATCAGCGGTTGAGTTAGGTAGGTCTTTCACACTCTCCCAACTCTTTTCCCCAAAGTATGCCTTGTCTTCCATGAACTTGACATCCCTTGACACATAATACCGGTTGGTGACTGGATCAAAGCACTTGTAACCTCTTTGAGTTGTTGAGTATCCAATGAATACGCACTTATTACTCTTAGGCTCCAGCTTGTTCCTTAAGTCACCTGGAACAAACACAAAACACAGACTACCAAATACCCTTAAATGATCAATACTAGGATTTGAGTTATTTAGGATTTGGAAAGGAGATTTATCATCAAGGATACGAGTTGGTGTTCGGTTGATGAGATAACATGCTGTCATCACTGCATCTCCCCAAAACCGCTTAGGCATGTGTTTTTGAAACAACATAGCTCTTGCCACCTCCATTAGATGCCTATTCTTTCTCTCAGCAACACCATTTTGTTGAGGGTTATATGGGCAGCTGGTTTGATGAAGAATTCCGCATTTCTCTAAGTGTTCTTTGAGCTTGTTGCTTGTATATTCACCTCCATTATCTGTTCTTAGAATCTTAATCTTTGCATCAAAGTAGTTAGTCACATAGTTTTGAAAGTTTATAAATGCATCATAAACTCTATCCTTAGATGGCATCAAGGTTACCCAAGTATACTTAGATTTCTCATCTATAAATGTGACAAAATACTTATGGTTATCTCTAGATGCACAAGGTGAAGACCAAACATCAGAATGCACAAGATCAAAACATTTTTCATAAATCGCACTAGACTTAGGAAAAACAGCTTTGCAATGTTTGCCTAATATGCATGCTTCACAATTTGCACAATCATAAGAAAAACCAGGCATTAATAAACTTAAAGCTCGAGAATGAGGGTGACCAAGTCTTTCATGCCACAATACAACAGATGTCTTAACAGAGTTTGCAAAGATAGAGAAACGTTATTCTTAGAAACAGAATTTAAAGAGATGTCTTGGAACACATATAAGTCATCCTTGGTGCTTCCTTGCCCAAACACTTTTCCACTCTCAATATCCTGTAACTTAACATCATTAGGACTGAAAATAGCTAAACAGTTCAAGTCCTTAGTAGTTTTCTTTACAGAAAAGAGATTATAAAAGGCACTTAGCTTCTTGTTGAACATATTAATATAACCTATACCTTCTATTGGCACATTATGGCCATTTGCAACCTTAACATTCCCTAAAGCCGGTTTAATATTCTCTAACAACTTAGGATTACTAATCATATGATGAGAAGCTCCTGAGTCTAATACTAATGAGTTTAAATCACTAGAATTAGAAGATAAGAGAGATATACCGCCTGGATGTAACTTAGATGCAATGGATTGAAGGAGGCTCTCTAGATCAGCTTTGTTCATCACAATGGTCTCCTGAGAGGTAGAAGCTGAGCTCTTGTCTTGTGTAGCTTGTAACGCCTTCTCATGATGACCGTACTGCACTATAGCTCTTTCACCATTCTCGGAGCCTTCACTTGCTTCTGCCACATTTGCCTTCATCTTGTCTTTCTTGAACTTGTCTGGCTTCAAATGGGGGTGTAGGATCCAGCATTTGTCTTTGAGATGACCCTTTTTCTCACAATGCTCGCAAACCCATGTCTTCTTGTCTCCATGCTTCGCCAATCCCACCTTGTTAGCCGTAGGTAGACTTGCATTCTTGTTGCCAAACAGCTCCTGATTGCCATACTCCTTTTGTATCTTAGCACAAACTTGCTCTAGGGTAGGGATCTTGTCTTCTCTCAAGATGTGTTGGATTACATCAGTATAGCCTTGATTCAGAGACAGTAGTAACCCAAACACACGATCTTGCTCTCTTCTTTCCTTGAGTGTCTTAGCATCGGTGGTAAAGGGTCTCAACATATCTAACTCAACAACCAACGATCTATACCTTCCGAAATGGGTGTTGAAGTCACTCTCTTCTTGGCTCAGATTGCCGAGAGCTTTCTTGATACCATAGACCCGAGTCAAGTTAGACTCATTGCCGAAGACACTTGTAAGAGTATCCCATAGCTCCTTAGCAGTCTCACAATACGAATAGCCTTCTAGGATTGATGCCTCTAGTGAGCAGTGTAGAGCAGTCAGTACATTCAGATCATATTGCTTCCAAGTACCCTCATCCAGACTTCTATCAGTTGCCTTTAGCTCTTCATAGGTGAACTCAATGTGTTTTGTGAGCTTCCTTCCTCCCAACACATTCAGAGTTGTTCGCTTCCACAGCAGAAAGTTGTTTCCATTCAGAGTTACCGCAAATCTCAAGTCCTTGAAGGTATCATTCATCTTGCCATCATACACCATAACAGGCACAGGAGCTTGTTGAAGAGCAGCCATTAACAAACCTTAAGTAATTCGCCGATTAGACACCAAAAACTAACACTTTCCAAGACTAAAGCTTTAACCTTGAACTTTCCACACTCAAACCACAAGCCAAGCCGCAACACTAGTCTATCTACACCCTTTGCCTTAAACTGATTCCTTAGACTAAACCTTTCAACCAGAGAGAGATAAAGCTCAAACCTTTTATTTTCAGATCTGACTTGCTTCACCTTCTTTGCTCGGTTTGATGCTTCAGCTTAACCCACAAGAACCAGCTTCAACCCAGAATAACTTTTGCCACGGATTAACCCACAAGAACTTCTCTCAAACAGAAGAATCGAACAAGAAAACCAAGATTTAAGACTCAAGAATCACAAAACCGCTCTGATACCATGTAAATTATAGAAGATTATAAGGTAAAGTCTCGACTCTCATGTTTAGGAATAGAGGAAAAATGTATTAGATGATAAAAGTTGTTTTTTACATGAGAGGGGATACACTTGGTTTATATAGAACAAACTCTAGGTCAGAAAGGGTTACGCACAAAGCCTCTATTGCGTCCTCATTCTGCCTTGTACAAACCATGTGTGACTCAGCCCCCTTTACAGCTCATAACGGTAACAAAAGGATAAGGGTGGAGGTACAGCCGCTACAAGACGGATGAGTCATCACCGTACGGTCAACATGACCGTTAGCACCTTTTGTCCTCCTTTCCCTCTTCTTTTTAATACAAACTAACCTTATAACTCAAGTAAATATATTTACTATGTAACTATTAGTTAGTTAATAGTAAATACCTTCTTGATTAACAATCATTGTAGTCTTATGAGTCCCAGATGACTATTTCAAGCATATTTACTCCATTTTCTTTGTGTGATTCATCAGAAGTCCGTTTTCCCCATTTTCAGCTAGTAGACCAGTTTCTGATCTTCATTTGGGATCTCTTCTTCGGAATGAGATACAAGTAATAGAGGCTTCTCATTATGCTATTATGAGTCCAAGATGACTATTTCAAGCCTATTTACTCCATTTTCTTTGTATGATTCATCAGAAGTCCGTTTTCCCCATTTTCGGCTAGTAGACCAGTTTCGGATCTTCATTTGGGATCTCTTGTAGGGAATGAGATACAAGTAATAGAGGCTTCTCATTGTAGTATTATGAGTCCCAGATGACTATTTCAAGCCTATTTACTCCATTTTCTTTGTGTGATTCATCAGATGTCCGTTTTCCCCATTTTCAGCTAGTAGACCAGTTTCGGATCTTCATTTGGGATCTCTTCTAGGGAATGAGATACAAGTAATAGAGGCTTATCATTGTAGTCTTAAAAGTCCCAGATGACTATTTCAAGCATATTTACTCCATTTTCTTTGTGTGATTCATCAGAAGTCCGTTTTCCCCATTTTCGGCTAGTAGACCAGTTTCGGATCTTCATTTGGGATCTCTTGTAGGGAATGAGATACAAGTAATAGAGGCTTCTCATTGTAGTATTTTGAGTCCCAGATGACTATTTCAAGCCTATTTACTCCATTTTCTTTGTGTGATTCATCAGATGTCCATTTTCCCCATTTTCGGCTAGTAGACCAGTTTTGGATCTTCATTTGGGATCTCTTCTAGGGAATGAGATACAAGTAATAGAGGCTTCCCAATGTAGTATTATGAGTCCCAGATGACTATTTCAAGCCAATTTACTCCATTTTCTTTGTATGATTCTTCAGATGTCCGTTTTCCCCATTTTCGGCCAGTAGACCAGTTTCTGATCTTCATTTGGGATCTCTTCTTCGGAATGAGATACAAGTAATAGAGGCTTCTCATTGTACTATTATGAGTCCCAGATGACTATTTCAATCCTATTTACTCCATTTTCTTTGTGTGATTCATCAGATGTCCGTTTTTCCTATTTTCGGCATGTAGGCCACTTTTGGATCATCATTTGGGATCTCTTCTAGGGAATGAGATACAAGTAATAGAGGCTTCTCATTGTAGTATTATGAGTCCCAGATGACTGTTTCAAGCCTATTTACTCCATTTCTTTGTATGATTCATGAGAAATCCGTTTTCCCCATTTTCAGCTAGTTGACTAGTTTCGGATCTTCATTTGGGATCTCTTCTAGGGAATGAGATACAAGTAATAGAGGCTTATCATTGTAGTCTTAAAAGTCCCAGATGACTATTTCAAGCATATTTACTCCATTTTCTTTGTGTGATTCATCAGAAGTCCGTTTTCCCCATTTTCGGCTAGTAGACCAGTTTCGGATCTTCATTTGGGATCTCTTGTAGGGAATGAGATACAAGTAATAGAGGCTTCTCATTGTAGTATTTTGAGTCCCAGATGACTATTTCAAGCCTATTTACTCCATTTTCTTTGTGTGATTCATCAGATGTCCATTTTCCCCATTTTCGGCTAGTAGACCAGTTTTGGATCTTCATTTGGGATCTCTTCTAGGGAATGAGATACAAGTAATAGAGGCTTCTCAATGTAGTATTTTGAGTCCCAGATGACTATTTCAAGCCAATTTACTCCATTTTCTTTGTATGATTCTTCAGATGTCCGTTTTCCCCATTTTCGGCCAGTAGACCAGTTTCGGATCTTCATTTGGGATCTCTTCTTCGGAATGAGATACAAGTAATAGAGGCTTCTCATTGTACAATTATGAGTCCCAGATGACTATTTCAATCCTATTTACTCCATTTTCTTTGTGTGAATCATCAGATGTCCGTTTTTCCTATTTTCGGCATGTAGGCCACTTTTGGATCATCATTTGAGATCTCTTCTAAGGAATGAGATACAGGTAATAGAGGCTTCTCATTATACTATTATGACTCCCAGATGACTATTTCAAGCCTATTTGCTCCATTTTCTTTGTGTGATTCATGAGAAATCTGTTTCCCCTATTTTCAGACAATAGACCAGTTTCGGATCTTCATTTGGGATCTCTTCTAGGGAATGAGATACAAGTAATAGAGGCTTCTCATTATGCTATTATGAGTCCCAGATGACTACTTCAAGCCTATTTACTCCATTTTCTTTGTATGATTCATCAGAAGTCTGTTTTCCCTATTTTCGGCCTGTAGACCAATTTTGGATCTTCATTTTGGATCTCTTCTAGGGAATGAGATACAAGTAATAGAGGCTTCTCATTGTAGTATTATGAGTCCCAGATGACTATTTCAAGCCTATTTACTCCATTTTCTTTGTATGATTCTTCAAAAGTCCATTTTCCCCATTTTCGACCAGTAGACCAGTTTCGGATCTTCATTTGGGATCTCTTCTTCGGAATGAGATACAAGTAATAGAGGCTTATCATTGTACTATATTAATCCCAGATGACTATTTCAAGCCTAATTACTCCATTTTAATTGTGTGATTCATCAGAAGTCCGTTTTTCTTATTTTCGGCCAGTAGGCCAGTTTTGGATCTTCATTTGGGATCTCGTCTAGGGAATGAGATACAAGTAATAAAGGCTTCTCATTGTAGTATTATGAGTCCCAGATGACTATTTTAAGCCTATTTACTCTATTTTCTTTGTGTGATTCATGAGAAATCTGTTTCCCCTAATTTCGTCCAGTAGACCAGTTTCAGATCTTCATTTGGAATCTCTTCAATGGATTGAGATACAAGTAATAGAGGCTTCTAATTTTGCTTTATGAGTCCCAGATGACTATTTCAAGCCTATTTACTCTATTTTCTTTGTATGATTCATCAGAAGTCCGTTTTTCCCATTTTCAACCAGTAGACCAGTTTCAGATCTTCATTTGCGATCTCTTCTAAGGAATGAGATACAAGTAATAGAGGCTTCTCAATGTAGTATTATGAGTCCCAGATTACTATTTCAAGCTTATTTACTCCATTTTCATTGTATGATTCTTCAGAAGTCCGTTTTCCCTATTTTCGGCCAGTAAACCAGTTTCGGATATTCATTTGGGATCTCTTCTTCGGAATGAGATACAAGTAATAGAGGCTTCTCATTGTACTATATGAGTCCCAGATGGCTATTTCAAGCCTATTTACTCCATTTTCTTTTTGTGATTCATCAGAAGTCTGTTTTTCCTATTTTCGGCCGGTAAACCAGTTTTGGATCTTCATTTAGGGTCTCTTCTAGGGAATGATATACAAGTAATAGAGGCTTCTCATAGTAGTATTATGAATCCCAGATGACTAATTTTAGCCTAATTACTCTATATTCTTTGTGTGATTCATGAGAAATCCGTTTCCCCTATTTTCGGCCAGTAGACTAGTTTCGGATCTTCATTTGGGATCTCTTCTAGGGAATGAGATTCAAGTAATAGAGGCTTATAATTATGCTATTATGAGTCCCAGATGACTATTTCAAGCCTATTTACTCCATTTTCTTGTGTGATTCATCAGAACTCCGTTTTTCCTATTTTCGGCCGGTAGACCAGTTTTGGAACTTCATTTAGGGTCTCTTCTAGGGAATGAGATACAAGTAATAGAGGCTTCTTATTGTAGTATTATGAGTCCCAGATGACTATTTTAAAGCCTATTTACTCCATTTTCTTTGTATGATTCATGAGAAATCCGTTTTCCCCATTTTTGGCTTGTTGACCAGTTTCGGATCTTCATTTGAGATCTCTTCTAGGGAATGAGATACAAGTAATAGAAGCTTCTCATTATACTATTTCAGTCCCAGATGACTATTTCAAGCCTATTTACTCAATTTTCTTTGTGTGATTCATCAGAAGTCCGTTTTCCCCATTTTCGGCCAATAGACCAGTTTCAGATATTCATTTGGGATCTCTTCTAAGGAATCAGATACAAGTAATATAGGCTTCTCATTGTAGTAATATGAGTCCCAGATGACTATTTCAAGCCTATTTACTCCATTTTCTTTGTGTGATTCATCAGATGTCCGTTTTCCCCATTTTCGGCTAGTAGACCAGTTTCGGATCTTCATTTGGGATCTCTTCTAGGGAATGAGAAACAAGTAATAGAGGCTTATCATTGTAGTCTTATGAGTCCCAGATGACTATTTCAAGCATATTTACTCCATTTTCTTTGTGTGATTCATCAGAAGTCCGTTTTCCCCATTTTTGGCTAGTAGACCAGTTTCTGATCTTCATTTGGGATCTCTTCTTCGGAATGAGATACAAGTAATAGAGGCTTCTCATTATGCTATTATGAGTCCTAGATGACTATTTCAAGCCTATTTACTCCATTTTCTTTGTATGATTCATCAGAAGTCCGTTTTCCCCATTTTCGGCTAGTAGACCAGTTTCGGATCTTCATTTGGGATCGCTTGTAGGGAATGAGATACAAGTAATAGAGGCTTCTCATTGTAGTATTATGAGTCCCAGATGACTATTTCAAGCCTATTTACTCCATTTTCTTTGTGTGATTCATCAGATGTCCGTTTTCCCCATTTTCAGCTAGTAGACCAGTTTCGGATCTTCATTTGGGATCTCTTCTAGGGAATGAGAAACAAGTAATAGAGGCTTATCATTGTAGTCTTATGAGTCCCAGATGACTATTTCAAGCATATTTACTCCATTTTCTTTGTGTGATTCATCAGAAGTCCGTTTTCCCCATTTTCGGCTAGTAGACCAGTTTCGGATCTTCATTTGGGATCTCTTGTAGGGAATGAGATACAAGTAATAGAGGCTTCTCATTGTAGTATTTTGAGTCCCAGATGACTATTTCAAGCCTATTTACTCCATTTTCTTTGTGTGATTCATCAGATGTCCGTTTTCCCCATTTTCAGCTAGTAGACCAGTTTCGGATCTTCATTTGGGATCTCTTCTAGGGAATGAGAAACAAGTAATAGAGGCTTATCATTGTAGTCTTATGAGTCCCAGATGACTATTTCAAGCATATTTACTCCATTTTCTTTGTGTGATTCATCAGAAGTCCGTTTCCCCATTTTCGGCTAGTAGACCAGTTTCGGATCTTCATTTGGGATCTCTTGTAGGGAATGAGATACAAGTAATAGAGGCTTCTCATTGTAGTATTTTGAGTCCCAGATGACTATTTCAAGCCTATTTACTCCATTTTCTTTGTGTGATTCATCAGATGTCCATTTTCCCCATTTTCGGCTAGTAGACCAGTTTTGGATCTTCATTTGGGATCTCTTCTAGGGAATGAGATACAAGTAATAGAGGCTTCTCAATGTAGTATTATGAGTCCCATGTTTGAATTTGTGAGGGTTTGTCTCACATAAGAAGAAACACAATCAACTTGTGATTGGTTCTTCATTAACCAACCAAATGAACTCACTTCAACATAATAAAAAATGCATTAGTATGATACACAATCTGAGTATTACAAGCAACATAACTAGAGAGTTTGTTGTCATAACCAAAGAAAGGTTTAGTAATCTAATGACTAACTAAGTAAAGAAGAGTTGCACTAGCATGAGACATGAATCCATATTTGAGTAACAACAACACTTAGAGTTTGTGTTCTCATTAAAGAAGGATTAGCTCACTAACTTAGTGTCTAACTGAACAAAGAAAGAGTTTAGGTGGTTTGAAGTATAATTAGACAAGTAATGGTCTGCCATTAAGGCAGACCTAAACTGCATATAACTCACTCTCTACATTGCCTTAATTTAATTAAGCATAAGTAAAGGAGAGAGATGTATACAAATTTAACAAGAACTTGTCTCTTTTATTATAAATTCTATGTGTTTTACAATGAGAGAGGGCGCCCTTATATAGAAATTAAACTTGGGCACAAAGACAAAGATTGAAAGTGACAGCACATAACAGCTCTTTTCTTAAGTCACACATGTGACTCTTGCTTCCCTCCACTTCTTTGAATTCAAACGGTTATGGAGGCAAGTGAGGAGCTTCTAGAACACTTGACAACTTCTCTTAGGCGTGCACACACTCCTCCTTACAGTTTGGGCTTGATTGGAGGAGTTTATGTGGGCTTGTACGGACAGCCCACTAAGAGATTGTATGGACAACCCAATAAGTTGGGCTTGCAACACACTTCATGACTCCTAAGCCTCCATTGCTTCATATACACATGGTTGATCACCTTCTTGATGTCTTTTACATGTGATGAGCTTCATTCTTGGCTAAGTCACGCTTTGACACTTCTCGTCTTCTTCTTATTTGATGTGGAGATGCTTGGCCTTCACTTCATGTGTGGCCTTCTCATCTCCTCACTCTAATACCCTCCCTCAAGCTTGGGCGTCGGGAGCCATTGGGACCAAAGGCCAAGCTTGCCCACGCAAAGGACTACCTCATTAATGTAAATTATAGAAGATTGTAGGATAAGGATTCGACTCTCATGATAGGAAAATGTGAAAATGTATTAGATGAAGAAAAAGTTATTTTCAATGAAGGGGGATACACAGTTTATATAGAACACATTCTAGGTCTGAAAGGGTTACACACAAAGCCACTATTGCGTCCTCATTCAGCCTTATACAAACCGTGTATGACTCACCCCTTTACAGCTCATAACGGTAACAAGAGGATAAGGGTGAAGGTACAGCGCTATAAGACAAAGTGTACTGCCACCTTATCCCTTTAGCCTTTTATCCTCTTTTTCCCTCTTCTTTCTAATACAAACTAACTTCCTTATTACTCAAGTAACTGTATTTTACTATGTAACTATTAATTAGTTACTAGTAAATACCTTCTTGATTAACACTCCCCCTCAAGTTTATACTACAATACTGATTGTGTATAAACTTGGCACTTGCAAGGATAACCTCATTAAAAACCTAAGCTTGGAAAACCACGTGGGACAAAACCAAGCTTAGGGAAAAAGAGTATTATCCCTACAAGTTGGAGAGTCTCTCTCAAGGATGTGTTAGGTCTACAAGACCAAGCTTACCATGGATAAATTGGCAAACTTGGTTACTTGCTGCCTTGGTAAAAATGTCGGCCAATTGGTCCGAACTCTTAGTAAAACAAGGGAGAATTGTACCATCTTCGATCTTCTCTCTTGTCTTGTGGCAATCCGTCTCTATGTGCTTGGTCCTCTCGTGAAACACTGGATTAGTGGCTATATGGATGGCAGCTTGGTTGTCGCAATGGAAGGTGATTGGCGTCTTCTGCTCTATCCCGAAGTCCTTAAGTAGAGCCTTTAGCCAAGTTAGCTCGTTTGTGAGCTTCTTCATCGCCCTATACTCTGCTTCAGCACTGGAACAAGACACCACCTTCTGCTTCTTTGTCTTCCAAGTCACAAGATTTCCACCAATGAAGGTGCAAAAGCCGGTTGTAGACTGCCTTGTGTTGCGATCTCCATTGTAATCTGCATCACAGTATCCCACTATTTCCGTGCTTGAATTTCTTCCCATCCAAATGCCTTTGCCAGGACTCCCTTTGATATATCTCAGAATCCTTTCCACCAGGCTCCAATGGTATACCGTAGGTACTTGCATGTGTTGAGCCACCTGATTCACAGCAAAAGAAAGATCAGGCCGAGTATATGTTAAGTATATGAGCTTACCCACGAGTCTTCGGTACTGTTCCGGGCAATGATATGGAGTATCATCCTTCTCCCCCTTTCGATTGACCTTGTATCCTTGCTCTAGTGGTGTGTCCACCGGTTTAGCTCCAAGTTTTCCTGTAAGCTTTAGAAGATCAAGTGCATATTTCCTTTGTGAGAGAAATAGTCCCTCCTTGGATCTACACACTTCAATCCCTAAGAAATACTTCAAAACACCCAAATCTTTAATATCAAAGGCTGAGTGTAAAGAAGACTTAATGGCTTGAATACCCTCTTTGTTACTCCCTGAAATAATCAAATCATCCACATAGACCAACACTACTACTATGCCATGAATATCTTGCTTAGTAAATAGAGTGTGATCAGAATGTGACCTCTTGAAGCCATTAGCCAGTAGTGTAGAGCTTAACTTGTGATACCAAGCTCTTGGAGATTGTTTAAGCCCATAGATTGCTTTCCGAAGCCTTAAGACCTTTCCCGGAGCCACTATGTCTTCTAAACCCGGAGGAGGTGACATGTAGACTTCTTCTTCTAACTCCCCCTGAAGGAAAGCATTCTTGACATCCATTTGCCACAACTCCCAATCCAAATTAACTGCTAAAGAGAGAACCACTTTCACTGTTATCAAGGTAGAAGGAGGAATGGTGTCCGTACACATGCTTGAACGTGGCATTCAAGTGATGAGACAAGAGTGGAGTGCAAGGCAAGTGAATCTACGCCTCCCTTAGTCAACTATCACAACGGTCACAAGAGAAGAAGCAAATAAGGATAAGGTCACATGTTCTACTTAAGCTAAGGAACGTTCATGAGAGGTCACTATCACCGTGAGGACCACACCATTTGTTTAATCCTTTATGTCCCTATCTCTTATGGCCGTTAGCTTAGCTTGTATGGTTCTATAAATAGAACATTGTGAACATATGTAAGATCAACTTAAGGAAATATAATCATCCTTAACTCATTCTCTCTTCTCTGTTATGTTCTTCACTCACTTCTCTAAGTATCATTCCGCAAACTCTAACATGGTATCAGAGCGAGTTGTGTAGATCTTTGGATCACAAACTCTGATTCTCATTCTCTCTCATTTTGCTTCTTCTCTATTCGCTGTCTCTCTCTCATTTTACAGAAAATTCTCAAAATCTTTACCCAGCGGTCCTTACTCTCTTTATCTCTTTTGAAATCTCTTAAACGATCTTCTAAACTCCAAAATCACTCTAAACCCCTCTAATCACCTATATCCTCATTCGCTTACCCTCTAAATCACCTATACCTCATTTCTAAAACCGTTTACCCAACGGTCCATAGCTTTACCCATAGGTCCATAGAATAAATTTCATGGCCATGGAGAACAATAAGCCATTGGCTTTACCAGTTACACTCAAAGGAGTGAACTATCTACTGTGGTCAAGGACCACAAGAACCGCCTTGTGTGGAAGAGGTCTTTGGAGACATGTATCAAGCGATGCTCCCATAGCAGCACCACCAGCCGCCGGAGCCGCCATTGTCCCAGCAGAAGAGACCCATTGGTACAAGGAAGATCAGACCGTCCTTGCTCTCCTACAAAGCTCCCTTAGCACTGAAATCTTGGAGGCTTACTCATACTGTGAAACCGCCAAAGAGCTATGGGAGACCCTGAAGCAAGTATTCGGCTACATCTCTAATCTCAGCCGTGTCTTTGAAGTCAAGAAAGCTATCAATGAGCTAAGGCAAGAAGATGTGGAGTTTACCAAACACTTTGGAAAGTTCAGAGCACTATGGGCGGAGCTGGAAATGCTAAGGCCAAGTACTGTGGACCCACAAATTTTAAATGAAAGAAGGGAGCAAGACAAGGTCTTTGGGCTGCTCTTGACTCTCAACTCAACCTACAATGATCTCATCAAACACCTTCTCAGAGCAGAAAGGCTACCAACGCTTGAAGAAGTCTGTTCCCAAATCCAAAAGGAGCAAGGATCACTCGGCCTATTTGGAGGAAAAGGAGAACTGATCTCAGCCAACAAAGGAGCCTACAAGTTTGATGAGAAGAGAAACTCATTTTGTGATCATTGCAAGAGAAAGGGGCATACCAAAGAAGTTTGCTGGAGTCTCCATCCTCACCTAAAACCGA
Organism: Thlaspi arvense; assembly: GCA_911865555.2. NCBI lineage: Eukaryota > Viridiplantae > Streptophyta > Magnoliopsida > Brassicales > Brassicaceae > Thlaspi > Thlaspi arvense. The sequence goes on from OU466860.2 coordinate 24,911,948, forward strand.
AATGGAAGGAGGGAAAGGCTAGGATTGCTTCAGAAGAGGTAGCTCACAAAGGCGAAAGCTCTAAGAATACCCCTGGAGAAGGAGCAGCAAACTCATCTCAATTCGTGACAAAATCAGACTTGGATGCCCTGATCAAAGCGTTTAAGGAGTCTGGTAACACTCTTGGTACCTCTTTTCATGTGATTCAAAATATGGGTAATTCTTATAGTTCTTCACATACACTTAAGAATAAGCCATTAATAGTTGATTCAGGAGCTTCTCATCACATGATTAGTGATTTAAGCTTAATTAGCAACATAAAACCAACAATAGGAAATGTTGAGATTGCTAATGGGAAAAGGTTCCAATTAAGGGAATAGGAGAACTTAAGCTATTTGAGAGATCTTCTAAAGCTTTCTACATGCCTACTTTTACATCTAACTTATTATCAGTAAAGAAGGCTACAACTGATTTAAACTGTATTGCTATCTTTGGACCTAATGAAGTGTGTTTTCAGGATATTAAGACCAGCAAAACGCTTGGGAAAGGGACTACCAAAGATGATCTCTATGTTCTTGAAGATACTAAGCTTTTAGATCCTACCTTTGCTTCTTCTAATAATGTTGTAGCTTGTGATAATAATGCGATTTGGCATGCTAGATTAGGACATCCTCATGCTCGTGCATTGAGTCTTTTATTACCTGAAGTAGTGTTTAAGAATGATGATTGTGAGGCTTGTATCTTAGGAAAGCATTGTAGAACTGTTTTTTCCTAAGTCTTCTACCATTTATGAAAAATGTTTTTGATTTAGTTCATTCTGATGTTTGGACATCCCCTTGTGAATCTAGAGATCAAAACAAGTACTTTGTTACTTTCATAGATGAAAAGTCTAAGTATACTTGGTTAACTCTCCTCCCATCAAAAGATAGAGTCTTTGAGGCATTTAGGAACTTTCAAACTCACATAACTAACCATTTTAATGCCAAGATTAAGATTTTCAGATCAGATAATGGGGGAGAATACACAAGCAACTTATTCAAAGAATATCTTACCTCACAAGGCATCATTCACCAAACCAGCTGTCCTTATACACCCCAACAAAATGGTGTTGCTGAAAGGAAGAACAGACACTTAATGGAGGTGGCCAGATCCATGATGTTTCAAAACAATGTACCAAAGCGGTTTTGGGGAGATGCTGTACTTACAGCCTGCTACCTGATCAACCGAATACCAACCAAAGTCCTCAATGACTCATCACCATATGAGGTACTCAACTCGACTAAACCCTCTCTTAATCACTTACGAGTGTTTGGGTGTGTTTTTTTTTGCCTTAATCCCAGGAGACCTTCGAACAAAGCTGGATGCCAAGAGCACAAGGTGTATGTTTATTGGCTACTCTACTACACAAAAGGGGTACAAGTGCTATAATCCCACTACACGCCGAGTTATAATCTCTAGAGATGTGAAGTTCTTGGAATCAGAAAGCTTCTATGCCAAACAGTCATGGGAAGACTTACAAGATATCTCCAAGTCTACATCAGATAGAGCTACTAACCTTCGGCTACTCCTGGACCATCTCGGTATCACTACAAGCTCTGGAACCCCTACGGTTGATCCTGAGGGGGAGAATGGTGACAACAATGGTGACAACAATGACCCACCAGCGGAGCACATAGACTCGGAGACCCAAGCAAATGCACATGATCAACCTCCGGAGCAAACAGTAGCACCCACACGGTCAGTAACTCACCAAGCACCAGCTCCTCTAAGAAGAAGTCCACGGTTGCAAAGCTTACAACAAGCAGAACAAGCACCAGCTCCTACTCCAGCGGCACTAAGGAGAAGCACTAGGGAAAGGCAGGATCCATCAAATTGGGTCAACACAAGGGTATACTACAATGGCAATGCAGTAGCCCATCCTACTCAAGCAGCTTGCTCATTCGCTCAGTTTCCAAAGGAGCATCAGGCCTTCCTGGTTGCATTGGAGCAAGGTCAGATACCGAAAACCTATGACGAAGCAATAGAATACGAGGTATGGCGTGATGCGATCAGTGAAGAAAGAGGGGCCATGGAGAAGAATCACACTTGGGATGAGGCTACATTGCCTAAAGGAAAGAAGACAGTGAGCTCAAGATGGGTCTTCACTATCAAATACAAGAGCAATGGTGAAATAGAGAGGTATAAGGCTCGGTTAGTAGCAAGAGGATTCACTCAGACCTATGGAGAAGACTATGGAGACACCTTTGCACCAGTGGCTAAGCTTCACACAGTTAGAGTAGTCATCTCACTTGCCGTGAACCTGGAATGGGATCTTTGGCAAATGGATGTGAAGAATGCATTTCTACAAGGAGAGCTTGAGGAGGAAGTCTACATGACACCACCACCTGGTGTAGACAAAGAAGTTGCCCATGGCAAAGTACTAAGGCTGAGAAAGGCGATTTATGGTCTCAAGCAATCGCCGAGAGCATGGTACCACAGGTTGAGTAGAGTTCTATTTGATAGGGGATTCAGCAGATCAGAAGCCGATCACACCTTATTCACTCTCACCAGCCAAGAAGGTATAGTAGTCATTCTCATTTATGTAGATGATATTATCATCTCTGGGAATGACAAGGTAAACATTCTTGCTACTAAAGATTATTTAAAGAATGTTTTTGACATTAAAGATCTAGGTGAACTAAAATACTTCTTAGGTATTGAAGTTTGTAGATCTAAAGAAGGCTTGTTCCTCTCACAAAGAAAATATATGATGGATATGTTGAGTGAAGCAGGAAACCTTGGAGATAAGGTAGCTAAAACTCCTCTTGAAGATAGCTACAAGGTGGACCGAAAGGGGGAGCTAGAAGATGAGCCCTTTGAAGATATCACACAATACCGCAGGATGGTTGGTAAGCTAATTTATCTTACCATAACTAGACCTGACTTGTGTTTTGCTGTGAATCAGGTTAGCCAACACATGAAAGCCCCAAATTCATATCACTGGAGCATGGTCAAGCGCATTCTCAGCTATGTTCAAGGAACAATCGGTCATGGCATTTGGATGGGTTGCAACAAAAGCTCAGAGATTGTGGGATATTGCGATGCAGACTGGGCAGGAGACCGTGTAGATAGAAGATCAACTACTGGCTATTGTACGTTCGTTGGTGGGAATCTAGTTACTTGGAAGAGCAAGAAGCAAAATGTAGTTGCATGTTCTAGTGCTGAAGCTGAGTACCGGGCCATGAGGAGGTTAACAACCGAGCTAATGTGGCTAAGAAACCTCCTTAAAGACCTCGGATGTGAGACAAGCACACCAATCACCATGCACTGTGACAACCAAGCGGCTATACACATTGCATCAAACTCGGTCTTCCATGAAAGAACCAAGCATATTGAAGTTGATTGTCACAAGGTTAGGGAGCAAGTCCAGCTTGGAGTCATCCTGCCATGCTACACAAAGAGCTCAGACCAACTAGCCGATATCTTCACCAAGGCAACAAGTCAGAAGATCAACGAGTTCATCCACTCCAAGATGGGGCTCGTTGACATCTCAGCTTGAGCTCACCTAGCCGTGGAGATCACACTCTTTTTCCCTCAATGTAGTTTTGTCCCATGAGGTTTTCTACATTGAGGTTTTTAATGAGGTGATCCTTCATGGCACCAAGCTCTAACCATTCACTATGGTTAAAGCTTGAGGGGGAGTATCAAAGTAGAAGGAGGAATGGTGTCCGTACACATGCTTGAACGTGGCATTCAAGTGATGAGACAAGAGTGGAGTGCAAGGCAAGTGAATCTACGCCTCCCTTAGTCAACTATCACAACGGTCACAAGAGAAGAAGCAAATAAGGATAAGGTCACATGTTCTACTTAAGCTAAGGAACGTTCATGAGAGGTCACTATCACCGTGAGGACCACACCATTTGTTTAATCCTTTATGTCCCTATCTCTTATGGCCGTTAGCTTAGCTTGTATGGTTCTATAAATAGAACATTGTGAACATATGTAAGATCAACTTAAGGAAATATAATCATCCTTAACTCATTCTCTCTTCTCTGTTATGTTCTTCACTCACTTCTCTAAGTATCATTCCGCAAACTCTAACAACTGTATGTTGCTTAGCTACTGGAGCAAATGTTTCCCTATAGTCATCCCCATAAGTTTGGGTAAACCCTCTTGCAACCAGCCTTGCCTTATATCTCTCGATTTCACCATCACTCTTGTACTTAATGGTGAATACCCACTTTGAGCTAACACACTTCTTTCCTTTTGGTAGTTCTTCTTCAACCCAAGTTTGATTCCTCACCATAGCTTGAACCTCATCATCAACAGCATTAGTCCATTCCTTACTTTCCTTGGCTTCCTCATAGCTTTGTGGGATGAGTTCTACATCCAGCTTGCTGATAAAAGCTTTATGCTCCTCCGGAAGAAGGTCAATCGAACAAGTAGCTTGAATTGGATGAGCTACAGCTTGGCAGTTGTAGTAAACTCTCGTATTCTTCCACTTTGAGGGGGATTTCTTCTCTCTTGTACTCTTTCTTTGATTCTCCCGAGTGTAGACTGGATCTGGTGTAACTTGTGGAGCTTGATAGGTATCGTCATCGCTTGAAGATTCAATGAACTCTCCTTCACTAGACTGACCCGATTCAATGACCTCTCCTTCACTAGACTGACCCGTCTCCTCTGCCACTTCTTCACTAGACTGACCCGTCTCTGCCACTTCTTCACTAGACTTCTCTCCTCTATCACTTTCTTGGTGATCATCCAAAAGATCCTGAGATGCATTGTTCTCATCCTCTCTAACTTCATGCACATCCTCATTTGGAAATGATGGAGCTTCCTTTTCTGCCTGAGGGGAGCTTGCATTCCCTAAGTGCTCCAGAATTCGTCGGAGGCTTGAAGCTCTATCAGCGGTTGAGTTAGGTAGGTCCTTCACACTCTCCCAACTCTTTTCCCCAAAGTAGGCTTTGTCTTCCAAAAACTTGACATCCCTTGACACATAGTACCGGTTGGTGACTGGATCGAAGCACTTGTAGCCCTTCTGAGTTGTTGAGTATCCAATGAATACGCACTTGTTACTCTTAGGCTCCAGCTTGTTCCTTAAGTCACCTGGAACAAAAACACAAAACACAGACTACCAAACACCCTCAAATGGTCAATACTAGGATTTGAGTTATTTAGGATTTGGAAAGGAGATTTATCATCAAGGATACGAGTTGGTGTTCGGTTGATGAGATAGCAAGCTGTCATTACTGCATCACCCCAAAACCTCTTAGGCATGTGTTTTTGAAATAGCATAGCCCTTGCCACCTCCATTAGGTGCCTATTCTTTCTCTCAGCAACACCATTTTGTTGGGGGTTATATGGGCAGCTGGTTTGATGAAGAATTCCACATTTCTCTAAGTGTTCCTTGAGCTTGTTGCTTGTATATTCACCTCCATTATCTGTTCTTAAAATTTTAATCTTTGCATCAAAGTAGTTAGTCACATAGTTTTGAAAGTTTATAAATGCATCATAAACTCTATCCTTAGAAGGCATCAAGGTTACCCAAGTATACTTAGATTTCTCATCTATAAATGTGACAAAATACTTATGGTTATCTCTAGATGCACAAGGTGAAGACCACACATCAGAATGCACAAGATCAAAACATTTTTCATAAATCGCACTAGACTTAGGAAAAACAGCTTTGCAATGTTTGCCTAATATGCATGCTTCACAATTTGCACAATCATAAGAAAAACCAGGCATTAGTAAACTTAAGGCTCTAGAATGAGGGTGACCAAGTCTTTCATGCCATAAAACAACAGATGTCTTAACAGAGTTTGCAAAGATAGAAGAAACATTATTCTTAGAAACAGAATTTAAAGAGATGTCTTGGAACACATATAAGTCATCCTTGGTGCTGCCTTGCCCAAACACTTTTCCACTCTCAATATCCTGCAACTTAACATCATTAGGACTAAAAATAGCTAAACAGTTTAAGTCCTTAGTAGTTTTCTTTACAGAAAGGAGATTAGAGGTAAACTTAGGCATATAAAAGGCACTTAGCTTCTTGTTAAACACATTAATATAACCTATACCTTCTATTGGCACATTATGACCATTTGCAACCTTAACATTCCCTAAAGCCGGTTTAATGTTCTCTAACAACTTAGGATTACTAATCATATGGTGAGAAGCTCCTGAGTCTAATACTAATGAGTTTAAATCACTAGAGTTAGAAGATAAGAGAGATATACCGCCTGGATGTAACTTAGATGCGATGGATTGAAGGAGGCTCTCTAGATCAGCTTTGTTCATCACAATGGTCTCCTGAGAGGTGGAAGCTGAGCTCTTGTCTTGTATAGCTTGTAAAGCCTTCTCATGATGACCGAACTGCACCATAGCTCTTTCAGCATTTTCGGAGCCTTCACTTGCTTCTGCCACATTCGCCTTCATCTTGTCCTTCTTGAACTTATCTGGCTTTAAATGAGGGTGTAGGATCCAGCATTTGTCTTTGAGATGACCCTTTTTCTCACAATGCTCACAAACCCATGTCTTCTTGTCTCCATGTTTTGCCACTCCCACCTTGTTAGCCGTAGGTAGACTTGCATTCTTGTTGCCAAACAGCTCCTGATTGCCATACTCCTTTTGTATCTTAGCACAAACTTGCTCTAGGGTAGGAATCTTGTCTTCTCTCAAGATGTGCTGGATTACATCAGTATAGCCTTGATTCAGAGACAGAAGCAACCCAAACACACGATCTTGCTCTCTTCTCTCCTTGAGTGTCTTAGCATCAGTGGTAAAGGGTCTCAACATATCCAACTCAGCAACCAACGATCTATACCTTCCGAAATGGGTGTTGAAGTCACTCTCTTCTTGGCTCAGATTTCCGAGAGCTTTCTTGATACCATAGACCCGAGTCAAGTTAGACTCATTGCCGAAGACACTTGTAAGAGTATCCCACAGCTCCTTAGCAGTCTCACAGTACGAATAGCCTTCTAGAATTGACGCCTCTAGTGAGCAGTGTAGAGCAGTCAGCACATTCAGATCATACTGCTTCCAAGTATCTTCATCCAGACCTCTATCAATTGCCTTTAGCTCTTCATAGGTGAACTCAATGTGTTTTGTGAGCTTCCTTCCTCCTAACACATTCAGAGTTGTTCGCTTCCACAACAGAAAGTTGTTCCCATTTAGAGTTACCGCAAATCTCAAGTCTTTGAAGGTGTCATTCATCTTGCCATCATACACCGTAACAGGCATAGGAGCTTGTTGAAGAGCAGCCATCACCAAAGCTTAAGTATTTCGCTTATTGAACACCAAAACTAACACTTTCCAAGACCAAAGATCTAACTTTTCGAACCTTCCTTACTCAAACCACAAGCCAAACCGCAACACTAATCTATCCACAACCTTTGCCTTAAACTGATTCCTCTAGACTAGACCTTTCAACCAGAGAGAGAGATAAAGCTCAAACCTTTACTTTTCCAGATCTGACTTGCTTCACCTTCTTAGCTCGGTTTGATGCTTCAGCTTAACTCATAAGACCCAGTTTCAACCCAGAATAGCTTTTGCCACGGATTAACTCACAAGAACTTCTCTCAAACACAAGAATCGAACAAGAAAACCAAGATTTAAGACTCAAGAATCACAAAACCGCTCTGATACCATGTAAATTATAGAAGATTGTAGGATAAGGATTCGACTCTCATGATAGGAAAATGTGAAAATGTATTAGATGAAGAAAAAGTTATTTTCAATGAAGGGGGATACACAGTTTATATAGAACACATTCTAGGTCTGAAAGGGTTACACACAAAGCCACTATTGCGTCCTCATTCAGCCTTATACAAACCGTGTATGACTCACCCCTTTACAGCTCATAACGGTAACAAGAGGATAAGGGTGAAGGTACAGCGCTATAAGACAAAGTGTACTGCCACCTTATCCCTTTAGCCTTTTATCCTCTTTTTCCCTCTTCTTTCTAATACAAACTAACTTCCTTATTACTCAAGTAACTGTATTTTACTATGTAACTATTAATTAGTTACTAGTAAATACCTTCTTGATTAACAATTAAAAACCTCATCATGTAAAACCTCTTTGGGATAAAACCATGATGAGGACAAAAAGTGTATAGCCTCCACGGTGCATTAGAATAGCTATGACCTTGGTTTAAACCATTTTGAAAATTGGCTCCTTTCCAAGTCTTCTCACTTCTTAGCTCTTCATGACTTGACTTCTCTTTCATTTGAATCCTTTCTTTGCCATCTCCTTTGAGACTCTTCAGCATTTGAGGCTCTCATTAGTCTCTTTGAGGCTCTTATGGTCTTCTTTTCCCTTAAACAAGAGAATAAAGAAGAGGAGATTAAGTATTGCCATAAGGAATATCAAATAACCAAATGAGGAATATCAAAGCCTAAGAGATATATTAAAGACTAAGATGCACAATTAGTAATTCATACAGAGAACTGAACATTTTAAGCAGAAAAATCGAAATTAATGTCAATCTGAATTATGCATTAACTCAAACAATTTCAAAAAGACATCCAATTAATATTCTCAAACTAACTTATGCAATTCAGTCAAACAGAATTATGCATAAATTATGAAGAGTAATTTGACTGCTAAATGAATGAAGTAAGTCATGAAATTAGCACTAATTGAAATAGGAGATAGGGTTTAGAGAACAGCCTTACAATAGAAGAAGAGTGGTCTTTGAATGGTCCTTTGAATGGACTGAATGAATTTGGTTTGATCTCCATCTATGGGAAAACATCTTGCTAGCGAACTGATTCATCACTTTCCACCAGTCCAGCAGACTTTCTAGGTGGCCATTGGTTCTAACTCTGAGCTGATTCATCACTTTCCACCAGTCCAGCAGACATTCTAGGTGGCCATGTCAAAATAACCAAGTTAGAGAAGTGTCCGTACAAGTCACAACCGTGAGGCTTAAGGAAGAGGATCACACAAAGGAAGCAAGAGTGATGATCAAGGAAGGAAGCAACGGTCATATTATTGACCTTAGTCATCTGGAGCAACGGTCACAAGCTTAAGGAATCAAAGGAGATAAGGTCACATGTTTTGGTTAAGCTTGTGAGCGTTATGAAGGGTCGCTTTCACTATGAGGACCACATCCTCTTTGTTTATTGTTTGTGTCGTTATCACCCTTAGCCGTTAGGAATGATTTGTATGGTCTATAAATACACATTTGATGTTGTTTGTAATGGTTAACTTAAGGAATAATAATCATCCTTAACTCTTTCTCTTGTTCTTCATGTTTTCACTCATTTCTCTTCTTTACTCTAAACTTCCGCAAACAATTCCAACATGGTATCAGAGCGGTTTGTAGATCTTTGGACTACAACCTTTTGATTCTCATTACTCTCCTCTTGATTTCATCTCTCGGTTTTTCACTCCTTCAAAACTCCAGAAAATCCTTAATCTTTACCCAACGGTCCATAGCTCTCAATCACTCTTCTTTGCTTTAAATCACCCCTAAACACTCTCTAAAAACCCCCAACCACTCTCATTCCACCATACTCTCATTCGCTCACCTTCTAATCACCTCTAATTTACCATTCAAAACCGTTTACCCAACGGTTCCTTGCTTTGCCCAACGGTCCATAGTATCTTAAACATGGCCTTGGAGAACAACAAGCCATTGGCTTTACCAGTGACCCTCAAAGGGGTGAACTACTTGCTGTGGTCAAGAACCACAAGAACCGCCTTGTGTGGAAGAGGTCTTTGGAGTCATGTGTCAAGCGATGCTCCTAGAGCAGCACCACCAGCCGCCGGAGCCGTCATTGTCCCAGCCGAAGAGACCCAATGGTACAAGGAAGATCAGACCGTTCTTGCTCTTCTACAAAGCTCCCTTAGCAATGAAATCTTGGAGGCTTACTCATACTGTGAAACCGCCAAAGAGCTATGGGGGACTCTGAAGCAAGTATTCGGCAACATCTCCAATCTCAGCCGTGTATTTGAAGTCAAGAAGGCTATCAATGAGCTAAGGCAAGAAGATATGGAGTTTACTAAGCATTTTGGAAGATTCAGAGCACTATGGGCAGAACTGGAGATGCTAAGGCCAAGCACAGTTGACCCTCAAGTCCTGAACGACAGAAGAGAGCAAGACAAAGTCTTTGGCCTGCTCATGACCCTCAGCTCAACTTACAATGACCTCATCAAGCACCTCCTTAGAGCAGAACGGTTGCCAACCCTTGAAGAAGTGTGTTCTCAAATCCAAAAGGAGCAAGGATCACTCGGCTTATTTGGAGGAAAGGGGGAACTCGTCTCAGCCAACAAGGGCGCTTACCAGTTTGAAGAAAGGAGGAGCTCATTCTGCGAGCATTGCAAGAAAAAGGGGCATGTTAAAGACAAGTGCTGGATCCTTCACCCACATCTCAAGCCTAGCAAGTGGAAGGAAGGGAAGGCTAGCTATGCCGCCGAGAACACCACTCATAAGGGCGAATCATCTAAGACAACAGCTGGAGAAGAAGGAGCAGCTAACTCCTCTCAATTCGTGACAAAATCAGACCTAGATGCACTGATCAAAGCGCTTAAGGAATCTGGTAACACTCTTGGTACCTCCTTTCATGTAATGAAGCACTATGGTAACTCTTATAGTTCTTCATATACTCTTAGGACTAAACCATTGATTGTAGATTCAGGCGCTTCACATCATATGATTAGTGACTTAAATCTGATTAGTAACCTAAAGCCAACAATAGGAAATGTTGAGATTGCTAATGGAGAAAAGGTGCCTATTAAAGGCATAGGAGATTTAAAACTCTTTGATAGATCATCTAAAGCGTTTTATATGCCAACCTTTACCTAATTTGTTATCTGTTAAGAAAGCTACAACTGATTTAGATTGTATTGCTATCTTTGGACCTAATGATGTGTGTTTTCAGGATATTAAAACCAACAGAATGCTTGGAAAAGGGACTACTAAGGATGATCTCTATGTTCTTGAAGACACTAAGTTTTTATCTTCTAATAATGTTGTAGCTTCTGCTAATAATGCAATTTGGCATGCTAGGTTAGGTCATCCTCATGCTCGTGCATTGAGTCTTTTATTACCTAAAGTTAGTTTTAAAAATGATGAATGTGAGGCTTGTATCTTAGGAAAACATTGTAGGACTGTGTTCCCCAAGTCATCTACTATCTATGAAAAATGTTTTGATTTAGTGCATTCAGATGTTTGGTCATCACCATGTGAATCTAGAGATCAAAACAAATATTTTGTCACCTTTATAGATGAAAAATCTAAGTATACTTGGGTAACTCTCCTTCCATCCAAGGATAGAGTCTTTGAGGCATTTAAAAATTTTCAAAATCATATCACTAACCATTTTAATGCCAAGATTAAGATCTTTAGATCAGATAATGGAGGCGAATACACAAGCAATGTTTTCAGAGAACATCTCACTTCACATGGAATCATTCATCAAACTAGCTGCCCCTACACGCCTCAACAGAATGGTGTAGCTGAGAGGAAAAACAGACATCTAATGGAGGTGGCGAGATCCATGATGTTTCAACATAATGTACCAAAGCGGTTTTGGGGCGATGCTGTCCTTACAGCTTGCTACTTGATCAACCGAATTCCTACCAAAGTTCTCCGTGACTCCTCACCCTATGAGGTACTCAACTCAACTAAACCCTCTCTTGATCACTTACGAGTGTTTGGTTGTGTGTGTTTTGCCTTTATTCCAGGGGATCATAGAACAAAGCTGGAAGCTAAAAGCATGAGGTGTATGTTCATTGGCTACTCTACTACCCAAAAGGGGTACAAATGCTACAACCATGATACACGCCGGGTCATAGTCTCTCGTGATGTCAAATTCTTAGAGTCAGAAAGCTTCTATGCCAAACAACCGTGGGAGGACCTACAAGGGCTATCTACCTCTACCTCTGATAGGGCAGCTAGCTTACGGCTCATCCTAGACCACCTTGGGGTAACAACACCTACTAGTGCTCCTGCTGTTGATCCTGAGGGGGGAAATGAGGAACAAGCAAACTTGGAGAACCAAGATAATGCTCATGATCAAGCAGAAGCAAACTTGGAAAGCCCCACACCGATTCGGTCTCCGGAACACCCTAGCTCCTCTCCTCACGTTGTACCGCTAAGAAGGAGTCAACGCTTAGAGCGCCTACAACAACAAGCAGAACAAGCTCCGGCTCCAGCTCCTGCTCCAGCAGCCCTAAGGAGAAGCACTAGGGAAAGGCAGGATCCATCAAATTGGGTTAACACTAGAGTGTACTACAACGGCAATGCAGTAGCTCATCCTACTCAAGTAACTTGCTCTTTCGCTCAGTTTCCAAAGGAGCACCAAGCCTTCCTAGTAGCATTGGAGCAAGGTCAGGTACCTAGATCTTACGAAGAAGCAGTAGAGTATGAGGTATGGCGGAATGCAATCAGTGAGGAAAGGGGTGCTATGGAGAAGAATCACACTTGGGATGAGGCTACATTGCCTAAAGGGAAGAAAACCGTGAGCTCAAGATGGGTCTTCACTATCAAATACAAAAGCAACGGGGAAATAGAAAGGTATAAGGCTCGGCTAGTAGCAAGAGGATTCACTCAAACCTATGGAGAAGACTATGGAGACACCTTTGCACCAGTGGCGAAGCTCCACACAGTTAGAGTTGTCATCTCACTTGCCGTGAATCTGGAATGGGATCTTTGGCAAATGGATGTGAAGAATGCATTTCTACAAGGAGAGCTTGAGGAGGAAGTCTACATGACACCACCACCTGGTGTAGACAAAGAGGTTGCCCATGGCAAAGTACTAAGGCTGAGAAAGGCGATTTATGGTCTCAAGCAATCGCCAAGAGCTTGGTACCACCGGTTGAGTAGAGTTCTATTCGATAGGGGATTCAACAGATCAGAAGCGGATCACACCTTATTCACTCTCACCAGCCGAGAAGGTATAGTAGTCATTCTCATCTATGTAGATGATATAATCATCTCTGGGAATGACAAGGTAAACATTCAAGCTACTAAAGACTATTTAAAAACTGTTTTTGATATTAAAGATCTAGGTGAACTAAAATACTTCTTAGGTATCGAAGTGTGTAGATCTAAAGAAGGCTTGTTTCTCTCACAAAGAAAATATATGCTTGATATGTTGAGTGAAACAGGAAACCTTGGAGATAAAGTAGCTAAAACCCCTCTTGAAGATAGCTACAAAGTGGACCGAAAGGGGGAGCTAGAGGATGAACCCTTTGAAGATGTCACACAATATCGCAGGATGGTTGGTAAGCTAATCTATCTTACAATAACCAGACCTGACTTGTGCTTTGCTGTGAATCAGGTTAGCCAATACATGAAAGCTCCAAAGATGTATCATTGGAGCATGGTCAAGCGCATTCTCAGCTATGTTCAAGGAACGATTGGTCATGGCATTTGGATGGGGTGCAATGGAAGCTCAGAGCTAGTAGGATACTGTGATGCAGATTGGGCAGGAGACCGTGTAGACAGAAGATCCACTACTGGCTATTGCACATTCATTGGAGGGAATCTAGTCACTTGGAAGAGCAAGAAAGCAAAACGTGGTGGCATGCTCTAGTGCTGAAGCTGAATACCGGGCCATGAGGAGACTAACAACCGAGCTGATGTGGCTAAGAAACCTCCTCAAAGACCTCGGATGTGAGACAAGCACACCTATCACAATGCATTGTGATAATCAAGCGGCTATGCACATTGCATCCAACTCGGTCTTCCATGAAAGGACCAAGCATATAGAGGTGGATTGTCATAAAGTCAGGGAGCAAGTACAACTTGGAGTCATTCTACCGTGCTATACAAGGAGTTCAGATCAGTTAGCTGACATCTTCACTAAGGCGGTCAATCAGAAGACAAGCGAGTTCATTCACTCTAAGATGGGACTCGTTGACATCTCGGCTTGATCTATCCTAACCATGGCAATCACACTCTTTTTCCCTCAGTGGAGTTTTGTCCCACGTGGTTTTCTACATTGAGGTTTTTAATGAGGTGGTTAGTCATGGTTCCAAGCTTTAGCATTCACCATGGCTAAAGCTTGAGGGGGAGTGTCAAAATAACCAAGTTAGAGAAGTGTCCGTACAAGTCACAACCGTGAGGCTTAAGGAAGAGGATCACACAAAGGAAGCAAGAGTGATGATCAAGGAAGGAAGCAACGGTCATATTATTGACCTTAGTCATCTGGAGCAACGGTCACAAGCTTAAGGAATCAAAGGAGATAAGGTCACATGTTTTGGTTAAGCTTGTGAGCGTTATGAAGGGTCGCTTTCACTATGAGGACCACATCCTCTTTGTTTATTGTTTGTGTCGTTATCACCCTTAGCCGTTAGGAATGATTTGTATGGTCTATAAATACACATTTGATGTTGTTTGTAATGGTTAACTTAAGGAATAATAATCATCCTTAACTCTTTCTCTTGTTCTTCATGTTTTCACTCATTTCTCTTCTTTACTCTAAACTTCCGCAAACAATTCCAACATTAATATCCTGAAAACACACATCATTAGGTCCGAATATAGCAATACAGTTTAAATCAGTTGTAGCTTTCTTAACTGACAGTAAGTTAGAGGTAAAGGTAGGCATATAAAACGCTTTAGAAGACCTTTCAAAGAGTTTAAGTTCACCTATTCCCTTAATTGGTACCTTTTCACCATTAGCAATCTCAACATTTCCTAAAGTTGGCTTTATATTACTAATTAGGCTTAAATCACTAATCATGTGATGTGAAGCTCCTGAATCAACTATTAAAGGTTTATTCTTAAGAGTATATGAAGATCTATAAGAATTACCCAAGTTGTTAACTACATGAAAGGAGGTACCAAGGGTGTTACCGGATTCTTTGAGTGCTTTGATCAGGGCGTCTAACTCTGTTTTCTTCACGAATTGAGATGAGTTAGCTATCCCCTCTTCACACATGTTCCTCTGAGAGGGCTCTCCCTTGTGACTCCCCTCTTCATTCGCAAAGTTAGCTCTTGTTTCCTTCCATTTGCTCGGTTTGAGGTGTGGATGAAGGATCCAGCATTTTTCTTTGCTATGCCCTTTCTTCTTGCAATGATCGCAGAATTGGCTCCTCTTCTCATCGAACTTGTATGCCCCCTTATTCACTGAGACTAGCTCCCCCTTTCCTCCAAATAAACCGAGAGATCCTTGCTCCTTTTGGATTTGAGAGCATACTTCTTCAAGGGTTGGCAACCGTTCCGCTCTAAGGAGATGCTTGATGAGGTCATTGTAAGTTGAGCTGAGGGTCATGAGTAGGCCAAAGACTTTGTCTTGCTCTCTTCTGTCATTCAAGACTTGAGGGTCAACTGTGTCAAAATAACCAAGTTAGAGAAGTGTCCGTACAAGTCACAACCGTGAGGCTTAAGGAAGAGGATCACACAAAGGAAGCAAGAGTGATGATCAAGGAAGGAAGCAACGGTCATATTATTGACCTTAGTCATCTGGAGCAACGGTCACAAGCTTAAGGAATCAAAGGAGATAAGGTCACATGTTTTGGTTAAGCTTGTGAGCATTATGAAGGGTCGCTTTCACTATGAGGACCACATCCTCTTTGTTTATTGTTTGTGTCGTTATCACCCTTAGCCGTTAGGAATGATTTGTATGGTCTATAAATACACATTTGATGTTGTTTGTAATGGTTAACTTAAGGAATAATAATCATCCTTAACTCTTTCTCTTGTTCTTCATGTTTTCACTCATTTCTCTTCTTTACTCTAAACTTCCGCAAACAATTCCAACATGGTATCAGAGCGGTTTGTAGATCTTTGGACTACAACCTTTTGATTCTCATTACTCTCCTCTTGATTTCATCTCTCGGTTTTTCACTCCTTCAAAACTCCAGAAAATCCTTAATCTTTACCCAACGGTCCATAGCTCTCAATCACTCTTCTTTGCTTTAAATCACCCCTAAACACTCTCTAAACCGCCCCAACCACTCTCATTCCACCATACTCTCATTCGCTCACCTTCTAATCACCTCTAATTTACCATTCAAAACCATTTACCCAACGGTTCCTTGCTTTGCCCAACGGTCCATAGTATCTTAAACATGGCCTTGGAGAACAACAAGCCATTGTGATATGATAGTGGATAGCACGGCAGCTAGTGAACCAGAGAAGGAACCAGAGATAGTAGGGAGGATCACTCGTTCCAGAGCTAAGGAGCTGGCTAAGGAGGTTCATGCACTTATAGCAGAAGGACTGTGCAACTTACCAGCTATTCAAGTTTTCAACATCTTCAACCAGAAGACTCCACCCGGTAATGATGACTAAGTAACTTAGGTGAGGAGTCTGTACTCTTTTTCCCATGATTGAGTTTTGTCCCACTGGGTTTTCTCAACATGGTTTTTAATGAGGCAGATGAATCACTATGTCAAGTTACTTAGGAGTCATTGCCAATGGGTAATAAGTGTATGAGCTACTATGGTTTATACTTAGTAATTTTAGGCGCACCAATTAGGAATTCTAAGGAATGGGACGCCTTGTTGTTTTTCTCTTTATTTTGGACGTCTTGTTGTTTTTCTTTCTTAGACGCCTTGTTGTTTGGTTTAGGGTAGTATAAGTCTTGTATTACGCCTCCAGTTGCAAATCAGCGAAGAACTAAGTGTTAAACAAACAGCCATTGCTGCATTTCTTCTCTCACCCTTTGATCTCTTGAATGTGTTCTTGTGATCCGAGTTTCTATTCACCAAGTGTCCTTGAAACTCTACTATCTGTTACTTCCATTTTATCACCTAAAACGTTCCATTAAACCCCTTAATACCATTCTAATCGTACTCTACACTACCATTTCCCCTTTTCACACGATCATCATCACCATTTCGCAATCATCCTTTGATCTTCATCAGCCTATCTTCAGAGTAGTTCCAGGGGAGATCGTGTCATGTGGTATCAGAGCCGCCTCTGAACCAAAGGCTGAGAAAACCCTAAACCCCTCTTTTTCCTTTTCTTTGTTAAATCGGATTTTCCTAAGAGTATTAGGTTTGCTTTCTTTTGTTGTTTCATAAAAGCTAGTGATTAGTTTCGAATTCCTAATAGCAATAGGTTGTGTGTTCGTTTCTCTATTAGTTTAGGATTGTATCTCTCTCTTTAATCAATCTTAAAAACTTGTTATTTTGGGAACTCTTTACTTTGAGTGTTGTTTTGATTGTCCCAGGTACCATGGAGCTTTCAGCAGAAGCCATGGAAGCTCTGAATCAAGCTATGGCGCAACAAATCAAAGAGGCTAATCAGTCAGTTGCTACTCAGTTGATGCAACAGATAGAACAGCTCAATGACAAGTTTGAGTCACGGTTCAAAGACTTCCTGAAAGAGAACAGTGCTGCAGAAAGTGACTCATCAGAAACCGCCCAGCCCTAGTGAAGCAATCCGCCTTGCCAAAGGAAAAGCACACATGGGAGCTTCTTCTAAACATCCCAAAGCCAACACTACAAGAGCACCGGTTGGAAGGAGAGAAACCAGTGAAAACCGGCGCAGGAATGCTGAGGGAGCAGAGAGAGAGAGACACAGAACTACTAGAACATCTCCACACCTCCGAGCTGAGAATGTTGGTGGGCGTAGAGTTTATGTGGAGACAGAACCAGGATCTTCTGAAGGAGAAGAGAGATCAGATAATAGCTTCAATACTGTGAGGAGAGGCAGGAACAGAGGCAACAACCGAGAATATGATCCCTTGAAACAGCAGCTGAATCACCTTAAGCTTCAGTTTCCTTCTTTCCATGGTAATAATGATCCCGAAGTCTACTTAGATTGGGAAAGGAAGATGGAATCGAACTTCTTGGTTCAAGGTACTTATGAGCTCAACAAGGTGAAGATAGCTGTTTCAAAGTTCAATGGCTATGCACTCTTGTGGTGGGAGCAGTTGGGAGTTACTAGAGAGAGGCATCACGAGCTTCCTATTACCACCTGGGGTCAACTGACCACGCAGATGAGGAGGAAGTTTGTTCCTGCACACTATCAGAGAGAGATTCTCAACAAGCTTAGGCGCCTCATACAAGGAACTAAGTCTGTTAGAGATTACTACCAAGAGCTGGAAACCTTGATGATTAGAGCCGATTTGAGAGAAGGAGAAGACATGGTGATGTCTAGGTTCTTGGGAGGACTTAACAGAGAGATTCAAGACAAAGTTGAGCTACAGAACTATGAGGATGTGCAAGAAATGGTGCATAAGGCAGAATTGATTGAAGCACAGATTAAGAGGAGAATCAGCAGACCAAATTTCGCCTCTAATATACCAAAACCGAAAGAGTTCAACAAGTCAATCCCTACTCAGAACACAAAACCGGCTACAACAACAATCAAGGAGGAGATTAAAACCGAGTTTAAACCAAGAGGAACCTCTACTAGCAATGTCAGGTGCTTCAAGTGTCAAGGTATGGGACATTACTCCAGAGACTGTCCTAATAAGAAGATGTTTTTGCTGCAAGAGGGAGGAAACATCGTGCCTCAATACAGTTCAGAGAGTGAATCAGAGGCTAGTACAGAAGGAGAAGAAGAAGCAGCCGCAGTAGGAGAGATGCTAGTAGCATGCAGAGCTTTGAGTGTTCAGGTGCATCCAGATGATAGAGGTCAGAGAGAGAATCTCTTTCACACCAGATGTGTAGTTCAGGACAAGGTCTGCACGTTGATTATAGATGGGGGAAGTTGCACCAATGCCGCCAGTGAAGAGATGGTAAAGAAGCTTAACCTTAAAACCACTTCACATCCTAGACCTTACAAGCTGCAGTGGTTGGACAACAAAGGAGCTATTACCGTTTCTCAACAAGTGCTTGTCAAGCTAGCCATTGGGAAGTATGAAGATGAACTCCTCTGTGATGTGGTTCCTATGAGGTCTAGTCATATGTTATTAGGGAGGCCGTGGCAGTATGATAGGAGAGTTCTTCATGATGGCTACACCAACAAGCAGACCTTTGAATTCAAGGGGCGCAAGGTCACCCTTCTACCACTTTCCCCCAGCGAAATCTACCAAGATCAACTACACATGAACCGCAAAGACAAAGAGAAAGTCTCCAACAGTCTATACATCAATCACAGTGAGTTCAACAAGCTCTTTGATCCTGAGATGACCACCTTCATGTTTGTTTACAAAGAAACGCTGGCTAGTACTAAACCGTTAGAGAAGCTTTCCCATGAGGTGATAGAGATCATTGAGGAGTACAAGGATGTATTTCCAGAAGAGATACCCCCAGGCTTACCCCCAACTCGTGGAATTGAGCATCAAATTGATCTAGTGCCAGGGTCAGTACTACCAAATAAACCAGCTTACAGAACCAACCCTGTAGAGACTAAAGAGCTTCAGAAACAAGTAGAGGAGCTGATGAGTAAAGGATATATCAGAGAAAGCCTCAGTCCTTGTGCAGTACCAGTTCTGTTGGTTCCTAAGAAAGATGGAACATGGAGAATGTGTGTAGACTGCAGAGCAATCAACAACATCACAGTGAAGTATAGACATCCTATCCCAAGATTAGATGACATGTTAGATGAGTTATGTGGGTCAACAGTGTTCTCCAAAATCGATTTAAAGAGTGGTTATCATCAGATCAGAATGAAAGAGGGAGATGAGTGGAAAACTGCTTTCAAGACCAAGCAAGGGTTGTATGAGTGGTTAGTCATGCCGTTTGGTCTCACTAATGCTCCCAGTACCTTCATGCGCCTAATGAATCATGCCTTAAGATCATTCATTGGAGTTTTTGTAGTGGTCTACTTTGATGACATACTCATCTACAGTAAAGGTTTGGAGGAACATCTAGGGCACATCCGCCAAGTTCTGGATGTTCTTCGTTCTCAATCCCTATTTGCTAACTTCTCTAAGTGTTCATTCTGTACTACTGAAGTTGTTTTTCTAGGCTTTGTTGTTAGTGCAGAAGGAGTGAGAGTTGACGAAGAGAAGATCAAAGCAATCAAAGAATGGCCTACGCCTAAGAGTGTTGGGGAAGTGAGGAGCTTTCATGGGTTAGCAGGATTCTACAGAAGATTTGTTCCAAGCTTTAGCACCCTTGCTGCGCCATTAACCGAAGTCATCAAGAAGGAAGTTGGTTTTAGATGGGAAGAAGCACAAGAGCAGGCTTTCACAGCCCTTAAAGAGAAGCTTATCAATGCCCCTCTTTTAGTTCTTCCTGATTTCCTTAAAACCTTTGAAATTGAATGTGATGCTTCAGGAGTTGGAATTGGTGCTGTATTGATGCAGGATAGGAAACCAGTGGCATACTTCAGTGAGAAACTAGGAGGATCAACCGCCAACTATCCCACCTATGACAAGGAACTCTATGCATTAGTCCGAGCTCTTCAAACGTGGCAGCACTACTTGTGGCCCAAGGAGTTTGTCATTCATACAGATCATGAGTCTCTAAAGCACCTTAAAGGACAGCAGAAGCTCAATAAAAGACACGCCAGATGGATGGAGTTTATTGAGACTTTTCCCTACATCATTAAGTACAAGAAAGGTAAAGATAATGTAGTTGCAGATGCATTATCAAGGAGGTACACACTTGTCTCTACTTTAACTTCTAAGCTTAATGGATTCGAACATATAGTAGATCTTTATGAGACTGACATTGATTTTGCTGAGAGCTATGGCAAGTGCTATAAGTTTTCTTTTGAAAAGTATCATAGACAGGATGGATATCTGTTCTATAACAATCGTTTGTGCATACCAAGAGGATCTGTCAGAGAGTTATTGGTCAGAGAAGCTCATGGAGGTGGATTAGCTGGACATTTTGGAGTCACTAAGACTTTACTTGGACTGCAAGATCACTTTTATTGGCCATATATGAAGACAGACGTTGAGAGGATTTGTTCTAGGTGTGCGGTTTGTAAAATGGCAAAGAGTAAGGTGCAACCTCACGGTTTGTATACTCCTCTGCCTATTCCCTCTCAACCGTGGACTCATATTTCTATGGACTTTGTGCTTGGCTTACCTCGAACCAGAAATGGTAGAGATTCGATTTTTGTAGTTGTTGACAGGTTCAGTAAGATGGCACACTTCATTGCTAGTCATAAGACAGATGATGCTGTCTGTGTAGCTAACTTGTTTTTCAGGGAAGTGGTTCGTTTACATGGCATGCCTCAAGTGATAGTTTCAGACAGGGATACCAAGTTTCTAGGGCATTTCTGGAGAACATTATGGGCTAAGCTGGGAACCAAGCTTCAATTCTCCACTACTTGTCACCCTCAAACTGATGGACAAACCGAGGTGGTGAACAGAACATTGTCAACACTTCTTAGAACGTTGGTCAAGAGTAACATCAAGTCATGGGAGGAGTGTCTACCACACGTGGAGTTTGCTTACAATCACGCTAAGCATTCTGCTACTCTCTTTTCTCCTTTTGAAATTGTTTATGGCTTTAACCCACAATCACCTCTAGATTTGATCCCTTTGCCTCTAAGTGTGAAATGTAGTTTAGATGGTAAAGAAAAGGCAGAACAGGTGAGGAAGATACACGCCAAGGCCAAGGAGAATATAGAGAAGAAAACAAAGCAGTATGAGAAGCATGCAAACAAGGGTCGAAAGGAGTTAATCTTTGAGGAAGGAGACTTGGTGTGGATTCATTTGAGGAAAGATCGATTTCCAGAAGAGAGGAAGAGCAAGCTTATGCCAAGGATGGATGGACCATTTGAAGTCATCAAAAGGATCAACAACAATGCCTACCAGATTGATCTTCAAGGTAAGTATAATATATCTCCATCATTCAATGTTTCTGACTTGCTTCCTTATGTTGCAGATACAGATTTGAGGACAAATCCTTTTCAAGAGGGAGAGGATGATATGATAGTGGATAGCACGGCAGCTAGTGAACCAGAGAAGGAACCAGAGATAGTAGGGAGGATCACTCGTTCCAGAGCTAAGGAGCTGGCTAAGGAGGTTCATGCACTTATAGCAGAAGGACTGTGCAACTTACCAGCTATTCAAGTTTTCAACATCTTCAACCAGAAGACTCCACCCGGTAATGATGACTAAGTAACTTAGGTGAGGAGTCTGTACTCTTTTTCCCATGATTGAGTTTTGTCCCACTGGGTTTTCTCAACATGGTTTTTAATGAGGCAGATGAATCACTATGTCAAGTTACTTAGGAGTCATTGCCAATGGGTAATAAGTGTATGAGCTACTATGGTTTATACTTAGTAATTTTAGGCGCACCAATTAGGAATTCTAAGGAATGGGACGCCTTGTTGTTTTTCTCTTTATTTTGGACGTCTTGTTGTTTTTCTTTCTTAGACGCCTTGTTGTTTGGTTTAGGGTAGTATAAGTCTTGTATTACGCCTCCAGTTGCAAATCAGCGAAGAACTAAGTGTTAAACAAACAGCCATTGCTGCATTTCTTCTCTCACCCTTTGATCTCTTGAATGTGTTCTTGTGATCCGAGTTTCTATTCACCAAGTGTCCTTGAAACTCTACTATCTGTTACTTCCATTTTATCACCTAAAACGTTCCATTAAACCCCTTAATACCATTCTAATCGTACTCTACACTACCATTTCCCCTTTTCACACGATCATCATCACCATTTCGCAATCATCCTTTGATCTTCATCAGCCTATCTTCAGAGTAGTTCCAGGGGAGATCGTGTCACATTGGCTTTACCAGTGACCCTCAAAGGGGTGAACTACTTGCTGTGGTCAAGAACCACAAGAACCGCCTTGTGTGGAAGAGGTCTTTGGAGTCATGTGTCAAGCGATGCTCCTAGAGCAGCACCACCAGCCGCCGGAGCCGTCATTGTCCCAGCCGAAGAGACCCAATGGTACAAGGAAGATCAGACCGTTCTTGCTCTTCTACAAAGCTCCCTTAGCAATGAAATCTTGGAGGCTTACTCATACTGTGAAACCGCCAAAGAGCTATGGGGGACTCTGAAGCAAGTATTCGGCAACATCTCCAATCTCAGCCGTGTATTTGAAGTCAAGAAGGCTATCAATGAGCTAAGGCAAGAAGATATGGAGTTTACTAAGCATTTTGGAAGATTCAGAGCACTATGGGCAGAACTGGAGATGCTAAGGCCAAGCACAGTTGACCCTCAAGTCCTGAACGACAGAAGAGAGCAAGACAAAGTCTTTGGCCTGCTCATGACCCTCAGCTCAACTTACAATGACCTCATCAAGCACCTCCTTAGAGCAGAACGGTTGCCAACCCTTGAAGAAGTGTGTTCTCAAATCCAAAAGGAGCAAGGATCACTCGGCTTATTTGGAGGAAAGGGGGAACTCGTCTCAGCCAACAAGGGCGCTTACCAGTTTGAAGAAAGGAGGAGCTCATTCTGCGAGCATTGCAAGAAAAAGGGGCATGTTAAAGACAAGTGCTGGATCCTTCACCCACATCTCAAGCCTAGCAAGTGGAAGGAAGGGAAGGCTAGCTATGCCGCCGAGAACACCACTCATAAGGGCGAATCATCTAAGACAACCGCTGGAGAAGAAGGAGCAGCTAACTCCTCTCAATTCGTGACAAAATCAGACCTAGATGCACTGATCAAAGCGCTTAAGGAATCTGGTAACACTCTTGGTACCTCCTTTCATGTAATGAAGCACTATGGTAACTCTTATAGTTCTTCATATACTCTTAGGACTAAACCATTGATTGTAGATTCAGGCGCTTCACATCATATGATTAGTGACTTAAATCTGATTAGTAACCTAAAGCCAACAATAGGAAATGTTGAGATTGCTAATGGAGAAAAGGTGCCTATTAAAGGCATAGGAGATTTAAAACTCTTTGATAGATCATCTAAAGCGTTTTATATGCCAACCTTTACCTCTAATTTGTTATCTGTTAAGAAAGCTACAACTGATTTAGATTGTATTGCTATCTTTGGACCTAATGATGTGTGTTTTCAGGATATTAAAACCAACAGAATGCTTGGAAAAGGGACTACTAAGGATGATCTCTATGTTCTTGAAGACACTAAGTTTTTATCTTCTAATAATGTTGTAGCTTCTGCTAATAATGCAATTTGGCATGCTAGGTTAGGTCATCCTCATGCTCGTGCATTGAGTCTTTTATTACCTAAAGTTAGTTTTAAAAATGATGAATGTGAGGCTTGTATCTTAGGAAAACATTGTAGGACTGTGTTCCCCAAGTCATCTACTATCTATGAAAAATGTTTTGATTTAGTGCATTCAGATGTTTGGTCATCACCATGTGAATCTAGAGATCAAAACAAATATTTTGTCACCTTTATAGATGAAAAATCTAAGTATACTTGGGTAACTCTCAAGGATAGAGTCTTTGAGGCATTTAAAAATTTTCAAAATCATATCACTAACCATTTTAATGCCAAGATTAAGATCTTTAGATCAGATAATGGAGGCGAATACATAAGCAATGTTTTCAGAGAACATCTCACTTCACATGGAATCATTCATCAAACTAGCTGCCCCTACACGCCTCAACAGAATGGTGTAGCTGAGAGGAAAAACAGACATCTAATGGAGGTGGCGAGATCCATGATGTTTCAACATAATGTACCAAAGCGGTTTTGGGGCGATGCTGTCCTTACAGCTTGCTACTTGATCAACCGAATTCCTACCAAAGTTCTCCGTGACTCCTCACCCTATGAGGTACTCAACTCAACTAAACCCTCTCTTGATCACTTACGAGTGTTTGGTTGTGTGTGTTTTGCCTTTATTCCAGGGGATCATAGAACAAAGCTGGAAGCTAAAAGCATGAGGTGTATGTTCATTGGCTACTCTACTACCCAAAAGGGGTACAAATGCTACAACCATGATACACGCCGGGTCATAGTCTCTCGTGATGTCAAATTCTTAGAGTCAGAAAGCTTCTATGCCAAACAACCGTGGGAGGACCTACAAGGGCTATCTACCTCTACCTCTGATAGGGCAGCTAGCTTACGGCTCATCCTAGACCACCTTGGGGTAACAACACCTACTAGTGCTCCTGCTGTTGATCCTGAGGGGGGAAATGAGGAACAAGCAAACTTGGAGAACCAAGATAATGCTCATGATCAAGCAGAAGCAAACTTGGAAAGCCCCACACCGATTCGGTCTCCGGAACACCCTAGCTCCTCTCCTCACGTTGTACCGCTAAGAAGGAGTCAACGCTTAGAGCGCCTACAACAACAAGCAGAACAAGCTCCGGCTCCAGCTCCTGCTCCAGCAGCCCTAAGGAGAAGCACTAGGGAAAGGCAGGATCCATCAAATTGGGTTAACACCAGAGTGTACTACAACGGCAATGCAGTAGCTCATCCTACTCAAGTAACTTGCTCTTTCGCTCAGTTTCCAAAGGAGCACCAAGCCTTCCTAGTAGCATTGGAGCAAGGTCAGGTACCTAGATCTTACGAAGAAGCAGTAGAGTATGAGGTATGGCGGAATGCAATCAGTGAGGAAAGGGGTGCTATGGAGAAGAATCACACTTGGGATGAGGCTACATTGCCTAAAGGGAAGAAAACCGTGAGCTCAAGATGGGTCTTCACTATCAAATACAAAAGCAACGGGGAAATAGAAAGGTATAAGGCTCGGCTAGTAGCAAGAGGATTCACTCAAACCTATGGAGAAGACTATGGAGACACCTTTGCACCAGTGGCGAAGCTCCACACAGTTAGAGTTGTCATCTCACTTGCCGTGAATCTGGAATGGGATCTTTGGCAAATGGATGTGAAGAATGCATTTCTACAAGGAGAGATTGAGGAGGAAGTCTACATGACACCACCACCTGGTGTAGACAAAGAGGTTGCCCATGGCAAAGTACTAAGGCTGAGAAAGGTGATTTATGGTCTCAAGCAATCGCCAAGAGCTTGTACCACCGGTTGAGTAGAGTTCTATTCGATAGGGGATTCAACAGATCAGAAGCGGATCACACCTTATTCACTCTCACCAGCCGAGAAGGTATAGTAGTCATTCTCATCTATGTAGATGATATAATCATCTCTGGGAATGACAAGGTAAACATTCAAGCTACTAAAGACTATTTAAAAACTGTTTTTGATATTAAAGATCTAGGTGAACTAAAATACTTCTTAGGTATCGAAGTGTGTAGATCTAAAGAAGGCTTGTTTCTCTCACAAAGAAAATATATGCTTGATATGTTGAGTGAAACAGGAAACCTTGGAGATAAAGTAGCTAAAACCCCTCTTGAAGATAGCTACAAAGTGGACCGAAAGGGGGAGCTAGAGGATGAACCCTTTGAAGATGTCACACAATATCGCAGGATGGTTGGTAAGCTAATCTATCTTACAATAACCAGACCTGACTTGTGCTTTGCTGTGAATCAGGTTAGCCAATACATGAAAGCTCCAAAGATGTATCATTGGAGCATGGTCAAGCGCATTCTCAGCTATGTTCAAGGAACGATTGGTCATGGCATTTGGATGGGGTGCAATGGAAGCTCAGAGCTAGTAGGATACTGTGATGCAGATTGGGCAGGAGACCGTGTAGACAGAAGATTCTGTTAGAGTTTGCGGAATGATACTTAGAGAAGTGAGTGAAGAACATAACAGAGAAGAGAGAATGAGTTAAGGATGATTATATTTCCTTAAGTTGATCTTACATATGTTCACAATGTTCTATTTATAGAACCATACAAGCTAAGCTAACGGCCATAAGAGATAGGGACATAAAGGATTAAACAAATGGTGTGGTCCTCACGGTGATAGTGACCTCTCATGAACGTTCCTTAGCTTAAGTAGAACATGTGACCTTATCCTTATTTGCTTCTTCTCTTGTGACCGTTGTGATAGTTGACTAAGGGAGGCGTAGATTCACTTGCCTTGCACTCCACTCTTGTCTCATCACTTGAATGCCACGTTCAAGCATGTGTACGGACACCATTCCTCCTTCTACTTTGATACTCCCCCTCAAGCTTTAACCATAGTGAATGGTTAGAGCTTGGTGCCATGAAGGATCACCTCATTAAAAACCTCAATGTAGAAAACCTCATGGGACAAAACTACATTGAGGGAAAAAGAGTGTGATCTCCACGGCTAGGTGAGCTCAAGCTGAGATGTCAACGAGCCCCATCTTGGAGTGGATGAACTCGTTGATCTTCTGACTTGTTGCCTTGGTGAAGATATCGGCTAGTTGGTCTGAGCTCTTTGTGTAGCATGGCAGGATGACTCCAAGCTGGACTTGCTCCCTAACCTTGTGACAATCAACTTCAATATGCTTGGTTCTTTCATGGAAGACCGAGTTTGATGCAATGTGTATAGCCGCTTGGTTGTCACAGTGCATGGTGATTGGTGTGCTTGTCTCACATCCGAGGTCTTTAAGGAGGTTTCTTAGCCACATTAGCTCGGTTGTTAACCTCCTCATGGCCCGGTACTCAGCTTCAGCACTAGAACATGCAACTACATTTTGCTTCTTGCTCTTCCAAGTAACTAGATTCCCACCAACGAACGTACAATAGCCAGTAGTTGATCTTCTATCTACACGGTCTCCTGCCCAGTCTGCATCGCAATATCCCACAATCTCTGAGCTTTTGTTGCAACCCATCCAAATGCCATGACCGATTGTTCCTTGAACATAGCTGAGAATGCGCTTGACCATGCTCCAGTGATATGAATTTGGGGCTTTCATGTGTTGGCTAACCTGATTCACAGCAAAACACAAGTCAGGTCTAGTTATGGTAAGATAAATTAGCTTACCAACCATCCTGCGGTATTGTGTGATATCTTCAAAGGGCTCATCTTCTAGCTCCCCCTTTCGGTCCACCTTGTAGCTATCTTCAAGAGGAGTTTTAGCTACCTTATCTCCAAGGTTTCCTGCTTCACTCAACATATCCATCATATATTTTCTTTGTGAGAGGAACGAGCCTTCTTTAGATCTACAAACTTCAATACCTAAGAAGTATTTTAGTTCACCTAGATCTTTAATGTCAAAAACATTCTTTAAATAATCTTTAGTAGCAAGAATGTTTACCTTGTCATTCCCAGAGATGATAATATCATCTACATAAATGAGAATGACTACTATACCTTCTTGGCTGGTGAGAGTGAATAAGGTGTGATCGGCTTCTGATCTGCTGAATCCCCTATCAAATAGAACTCTACTCAACCTGTGGTACCATGCTCTCGGCGATTGCTTGAGACCATAAATCGCCTTTCTCAGCCTTAGTACTTTGCCATGGGCAACTTCTTTGTCTACACCAGGTGGTGGTGTCATGTAGACTTCCTCCTCAAGCTCTCCTTGTAGAAATGCATTCTTCACATCCATTTGCCAAAGATCCCATTCCAGGTTCACGGCAAGTGAGATGACTACTCTAACTGTGTGAAGCTTAGCCACTGGTGCAAAGGTGTCTCCATAGTCTTCTCCATAGGTCTGAGTGAATCCTCTTGCTACTAACCGAGCCTTATACCTCTCTATTTCACCATTGCTCTTGTATTTGATAGTGAAGACCCATCTTGAGCTCACTGTCTTCTTTCCTTTAGGCAATGTAGCCTCATCCCAAGTGTGATTCTTCTCCATGGCCCCTCTTTCTTCACTGATCGCATCACGCCATACCTCGTATTCTATTGCTTCGTCATAGGTTTTCGGTATCTGACCTTGCTCCAATGCAACCAGGAAGGCCTGATGCTCCTTTGGAAACTGAGCGAATGAGCAAGCTGCTTGAGTAGGATGGGCTACTGCATTGCCATTGTAGTATACCCTTGTGTTGACCCAATTTGATGGATCCTGCCTTTCCCTAGTGCTTCTCCTTAGTGCCGCTGGAGTAGGAGCTGGTGCTTGTTCTGCTTGTTGTAAGCTTTGCAACCGTGGACTTCTTCTTAGAGGAGCTGGTGCTTGGTGAGTTACTGACCGTGTGGGTGCTACTGTTTGCTCCGGAGGTTGATCATGTGCATTTGCTTGGGTCTCCGAGTCTATGTGCTCCGCTGGTGGGTCATTGTTGTCACCATTGTTGTCACCATTCTCCCCCTCAGGATCAACCGTAGGGGTTCCAGAGCTTGTAGTGATACCGAGATGGTCCAGGAGTAGCCGAAGGTTAGTAGCTCTATCTGATGTAGACTTGGAGATATCTTGTAAGTCTTCCCATGACTGTTTGGCATAGAAGCTTTCTGATTCCAAGAACTTCACATCTCTAGAGATTATAACTCGGCGTGTAGTGGGATTATAGCACTTGTACCCCTTTTGTGTAGTAGAGTAGCCAATAAACATACACCTTGTGCTCTTGGCATCCAGCTTTGTTCGAAGGTCTCCTGGGATTAAGGCAAAACAAACACACCCAAACACTCGTAAGTGATTAAGAGAGGGTTTAGTCGAGTTGAGTACCTCATATGGTGATGAGTCATTGAGGACTT
Organism: Thlaspi arvense; assembly: GCA_911865555.2. Taxonomy (NCBI): domain Eukaryota; kingdom Viridiplantae; phylum Streptophyta; class Magnoliopsida; order Brassicales; family Brassicaceae; genus Thlaspi; species Thlaspi arvense. The sequence goes on from OU466860.2 coordinate 24,941,113, forward strand.
TGGTTGGTATTCGGTTGATCAGGTAGCAGGCTGTAAGTACAGCATCTCCCCAAAACCGCTTTGGTACATTGTTTTGAAACATCATGGATCTGGCCACCTCCATTAAGTGTCTGTTCTTCCTTTCAGCAACACCATTTTGTTGGGGTGTATAAGGACAGCTGGTTTGGTGAATGATGCCTTGTGAGGTAAGATATTCTTTGAATAAGTTGCTTGTGTATTCTCCCCCATTATCTGATCTGAAAATCTTAATCTTGGCATTAAAATGGTTAGTTATGTGAGTTTGAAAGTTCCTAAATGCCTCAAAGACTCTATCTTTTGATGGGAGGAGAGTTAACCAAGTATACTTAGACTTTTCATCTATGAAAGTAACAAAGTACTTGTTTTGATCTCTAGATTCACAAGGGGATGTCCAAACATCAGAATGAACTAAATCAAAACATTTTTCATAAATGGTAGAAGACTTAGGAAAAACAGTTCTACAATGCTTTCCTAAGATACAAGCCTCACAATCATCATTCTTAAACACTACTTCAGGTAATAAAAGACTCAATGCACGAGCATGAGGATGTCCTAATCTAGCATGCCAAATCGCATTATTATCACAAGCTACAACATTATTAGAAGAAGCAAAGGTAGGATCTAAAAGCTTAGTATCTTCAAGAACATAGAGATCATCTTTGGTAGTCCCTTTCCCAAGCGTTTTGCTGGTCTTAATATCCTGAAAACACACTTCATTAGGTCCAAAGATAGCAATACAGTTTAAATCAGTTGTAGCCTTCTTTACTGATAATAAGTTAGATGTAAAAGTAGGCATGTAGAAAGCTTTAGAAGATCTCTCAAATAGCTTAAGTTCTCCTATTCCCTTAATTGGAACCTTTTCCCCATTAGCAATCTCAACATTTCCTATTGTTGGTTTTATGTTGCTAATTAAGCTTAAATCACTAATCATGTGATGAGAAGCTCCTGAATCAACTATTAATGGCTTATTCTTAAGTGTATGTGAAGAACTATAAGAATTACCCATATTTTGAATCACATGAAAAGAGGTACCAAGAGTGTTACCAGACTCCTTAAACGCTTTGATCAGGGCATCCAAGTCTGATTTTGTCACGAATTGAGATGAGTTTGCTGCTCCTTCTCCAGGGGTATTCTTAGAGCTTTCGCCTTTGTGAGCTACCTCTTCTGAAGCAATCCTAGCCTTTCCCTCCTTCCATTTCGGTTTTAGGTGAGGATGGAGACTCCAGCAAACTTCTTTGGTATGCCCCTTTCTCTTGCAATGATCACAAAATGAGTTTCTCTTCTCATCAAACTTGTAGGCTCCTTTGTTGGCTGAGATCAGTTCTCCTTTTCCTCCAAATAGGCCGAGTGATCCTTGCTCCTTTTGGATTTGGGAACAGACTTCTTCAAGCGTTGGTAGCCTTTCTGCTCTGAGAAGGTGTTTGATGAGATCATTGTAGGTTGAGTTGAGAGTCAAGAGCAGCCCAAAGACCTTGTCTTGCTCCCTTCTTTCATTTAAAATTTGTGGGTCCACAGTACTTGGCCTTAGCATTTCCAGCTCCGCCCATAGTGCTCTGAACTTTCCAAAGTGTTTGGTAAACTCCACATCTTCTTGCCTTAGCTCATTGATAGCTTTCTTGACTTCAAAGACACGGCTGAGATTAGAGATGTTGCCGAATACTTGCTTCAGGGTCTCCCATAGCTCTTTGGCGGTTTCACAGTATGAGTAAGCCTCCAAGATTTCAGTGCTAAGGGAGCTTTGTAGGAGAGCAAGGACGGTCTGATCTTCCTTGTACCAATGGGTCTCTTCTGCTGGGACAATGGCGGCTCCGGCGGCTGGTGGTGCTGCTATGGGAGCATCGCTTGATACATGTCTCCAAAGACCTCTTCCACACAAGGCGGTTCTTGTGGTCCTTGACCACAGTAGATAGTTCACTCCTTTGAGTGTAACTGGTAAAGCCAATGGCTTATTGTTCTCCATGGCCATGAAATTTATTCTATGGACCTATGGGTAAAGCTATGGACCGTTGGGTAAACGGTTTTAGAAATGAGGTATAGGTGATTTAGAGGGTAAGCGAATGAGGATATAGGTGATTAGAGGGGTTTAGAGTGATTTTGGAGTTTAGAAGATCGTTTAAGAGATTTCAAAAGAGATAAAGAGAGTAAGGACCGCTGGGTAAAGATTTTGAGAATTTTCTGTAAAATGAGAGAGAGACAGCGAATAGAGAAGAAGCAAAATGAGAGAGAATGAGAATCAGAGTTTGTGATCCAAAGATCTACACAACTCGCTCTGATACCATGTTAGAGTTTGCGGAATGATACTTAGAGAAGTGAGTGAAGAACATAACAGAGAAGAGAGAATGAGTTAAGGATGATTATATTTCCTTAAGTTGATCTTACATATGTTCACAATGTTCTATTTATAGAACCATACAAGCTAAGCTAACGGCCATAAGAGATAGGGACATAAAGGATTAAACAAATGGTGTGGTCCTCACGGTGATAGTGACCTCTCATGAACGTTCCTTAGCTTAAGTAGAACATGTGACCTTATCCTTATTTGCTTCTTCTCTTGTGACCGTTGTGATAGTTGACTAAGGGAGGCGTAGATTCACTTGCCTTGCACTCCACTCTTGTCTCATCACTTGAATGCCACGTTCAAGCATGTGTACGGACACCATTCCTCCTTCTACTTTGATAGATCCACTACTGGCTATTGCACATTCATTGGAGGGAATCTAGTCACTTGGAAGAGCAAGAAAGCAAAACGTGGTGGCATGCTCTAGTGCTGAAGCTGAATACCGGGCCATGAGGAGACTAACAACCGAGCTGATGTGGCTAAGAAACCTCCTCAAAGACCTCGGATGTGAGACAAGCACACCTATCACAATGCATTGTGATAATCAAGCGGCTATGCACATTGCATCCAACTCGGTCTTCCATGAAAGGACCAAGCATATAGAGGTGGATTGTCATAAAGTCAGGGAGCAAGTACAACTTGGAGTCATTCTACCGTGCTATACAAGGAGTTCAGATCAGTTAGCTGACATCTTCACTAAGGCGGTCAATCAGAAGACAAGCGAGTTCATTCACTCTAAGATGGGACTCGTTGACATCTCGGTTTGATCTATCCTAACCATGGCAATCACACTCTTTTTCCCTCAGTGGAGTTTTGTCCCACGTGGTTTTCTACATTGAGGTTTTTAATGAGGTGGTTAGTCATGGTTCCAAGCTTTAGCATTCACCATGGCTAAAGCTTGAGGGGGAGTGTCAAAATAACCAAGTTAGAGAAGTGTCCGTACAAGTCACAACCGTGAGGCTTAAGGAAGAGGATCACACAAAGGAAGCAAGAGTGATGATCAAGGAAGGAAGCAACGGTCATATTATTGACCTTAGTCATCTGGAGCAACGGTCACAAGCTTAAGGAATCAAAGGAGATAAGGTCACATGTTTTGGTTAAGCTTGTGAGCGTTATGAAGGGTCGCTTTCACTATGAGGACCACATCCTCTTTGTTTATTGTTTGTGTCGTTATCACCCTTAGCCGTTAGGAATGATTTGTATGGTCTATAAATACACATTTGATGTTGTTTGTAATGGTTAACTTAAGGAATAATAATCATCCTTAACTCTTTCTCTTGTTCTTCATGTTTTCACTCATTTCTCTTCTTTACTCTAAACTTCCGCAAACAATTCCAACAAACTGTGCTTGGCCTTAGCATCTCCAGTTCTGCCCATAGTGCTCTGAATCTTCCAAAATGCTTAGTAAACTCCATATCTTCTTGCCTTAGCTCATTGATAGCCTTCTTGACTTCAAATACACGGCTGAGATTGGATATATTGCCGAACACTTGCTTCAGAGTCTCCCATAGTTCTTTGGCGGTTTCACAGTATGAGTAAGCCTCCAAGATTTCATTACTAAGGGAGCTTTGTAGAAGGGCAAGGACGGTCTGATCTTCCTTGTACCATTGGGTCTCTTCAGCTGGGACAATGGCGGCTCCGGCGGCTGGTGGTGCTGCTATAGGGGCATCGCTTGAAACATGTCTCCAAAGACCTCTTCCACACAAGGCGGTTCTTGTGGTTCGTGACCACAGCAAATAGTTAACCCCTTTGAGGGTAACCGGTAAAGCCAATGGCTTGTTGTTCTCCAAGGCCATGTTTAAACACTATGGACCGTTGGGCAAAGTGAGTGACCGTTGGGTAAACGGTTTTGGATGATGAAGTAGAGATGATTAGAAGGTGAGCGAATACTAGTATGGTGGGAAGAGAGTGTTTTAGGCGGTTTAGAGAGTGTTTAGTGAGAATTTAGAGTAAAGAAAAATAGTTGAGAGTTATGGACCATTGGGTAGAGATGAAAGTGTTTCTGGAATTTTGAAAGAGTGAAAGAGCGAAAGATGAAATGAAGAAGAGAGTGATGAAAATCAAAAGGTTGTAGTCCAAAGATCTACAAACCGCTCTGATACCATGTTGAAAGTGTTGCGGAAGTTTATGATAAAAGAGAGAAAGGAATGAAGAACATGAAGAACAAGAGAGAATGATTCAAGGATGATTATTATTCCTTAAGTTAACCATTACAAACAACATCAAATGTCTATTTATAGACCATACAAATCATTCCTAACGGCTAAGGGTGATAACGACACAAACAATAAACAAAGAGGATGTGGTCCTCATAGTGAAAGCGACCCTTCATAACGCCCACAAGCTTAACCAAAACATGTGACCTTATCTCCTTTGATTCCTTAAGCTTGTGACCGTTGCTCCAGATGACTAAGGTCAATAATATGACCGTTGCTTCCTTCCTTGATCATCACTCTTGCTTCCTTTGTGTGATCCTCTTCCTTAAGCCTCACGGTTGTGACTTGTACGGACACTTCTCTAACTTGGTTATTTTGTCAATAGAGGCTTCTAATTATGCTATTATGAGTCCCAGATGACTATTTCAAGATGACTATTTCATTTTCTAGGGAATGAGATACAGGTAATAGAGGCGACTCATTATACTATTATAAGTCCCAGATGACTATTTAAAGCCTATTTACTCCATTTTCTTTGTGTGATTCATGATAAATCCGTTTCCCCTATTTTCAGACAGTAGACCAGTTTCGGATCTTCATTTGGGATCTCTTCTAGGGAATGAGATACAAGTAATAGTTTCTTCTAAATGTAGTATTATGAGTCCGAGATGACTATTTCAAGCATATTTACTCCATATTTTTTGTGTGATTCATCAGAAGTCCGTTTTCCCCATTTTCGGCCAGTAGACCAGTTTCAGATCTTCATTTGGGATCTCTTGTAGGGAATGATATACAAGTAGTAGATGCTTCTAAATGTAGTATTATGAGTCCCAGATGACTATTTCAAGCCTATTTACTCCATTTTCTTTGTGTGATTCATCAGAAGTCCGTTTTCCCCATTTTCGGCCAGCAGACCAGTTTCAGATCTTCATAACAGATCTCTTCAATGGAATGAGATACAAGTAATAGAGGCTTCGCATTGTACTATTATGAGTCCTAGATGACTATTTCAATCCTATTTACTCCATTTTCTTTGTGTGATTCATCAGATGTCCGTTTTTCCTATTTTTGGCCAGTAGGCCAGTTTTGGATCATCATTTGGGATCTCTTCTAGGGAATGAGATACAAGTAATAGAGGCTTCTCATTGTAGTATTATGAGTCCCAGATGACTATTTCAAGCCTATTTACTCCATTTCTTTGTATGATTCATGAGAAATCCGTTTTCCCCATTTTCGGCTAGTTGACTAGTTTCGGATCTTCATTTGAGATCTCTTCTAGGGAATGAGATACAGGTAATAGATTCTACTCATTATACTATTATGAGTCCCAGATGACTATTTAAAGCCTATTTACTCCATTTTCTTTGTATGATTCATCAGAAGTCCGTTTTCCCTATTTTCGGCTAGTAGACCAGTTTCGGATCTTCATTTGGGATCTCTTCGAGGGAATGAGATACAGGTAATAGAGACTACTCATTATACTATTATAAGTCCCAGATGACTATTTAAAACCTATTTACTCCATTTTCTTTGTGTGATTCATGATAAATCCGTTTCCCCTATTTTCAGACAGTAGACCAGTTTCGGATCTTCATTTGGGATCTCTTCTAGGGAATGAAATACAAGTAATAGATTCTTCTAAATGTAGTATTATGAGTCCCAGATGACTATTTCAAGCATATTTACTCCATATTCTTTGTGTGATTCATCAGAAGTCCGTTTTCCCCCAGTAGACCTGTTTCAGATCTTCATTTGGGATCTCTTGTAGAGAATGATATACAAGTAATAGATGCTTCTAAATGTAGTATTATGAGTCCCAGATGACTATTTCAAGCCTATTTACTCCATTTTCTTTGTGTGATTCATCAGAAGTCCGTTTTCCCCATTTTCGGCCAGTTGACCAGTTTCAGATCTTCATAACGGATCTCTTCAATGGAATGAGATACAAGTAATAGAGGCTTCTAATTATGCTATTATGAGTCCCAGATGACTATTTCAAGCCTATTTACTCCATTTTCTTTGTATGATTCATCAGAAGTCCGTTTTCCCTATTTTCGGCGAGTAGACCAATTTCGGATCTTCATTTTGGATCTCTTCTAGGGAATGAGATACAAGTAATAGAGGCTTCTCATTGTAGTATTATGAGTCCCAGATGACTATTTCAAGCCTATTTACTCCATTTTCTTTGTGTGATTCATCAGAAGTCCGTTTTCCCCATTTTCGGCTAGTAGACCAGTTTCGGATCTTCATTTGTGATCTCTTCTAGGGAATGAGATACAAGTAATAGATGCTTCTCATTGTAGTAATTTGAGTCCCAGACGACAATTTCAAGCCTATTTACTCCATTTTCTTTGTGTGATTCATCAGTTGTCCGTTTTCCCCATTTTCAGCTAGTAGACCAATTTCGGATCTTCATTTCGGATCTGTCTAGGGAATGAGATACAAGTAATAGATGCTTCTAAATGTAGTATTATGAGTCCCAGATGACTATTTCAAGCCTATTTACTCCATTTTCTTTGTGTGATTCATCAGAAGTCCGTTTTCCCCATTTTCGGCCAGTAGATCAGTTTCAGATCTTCATAAGGGATCTCTTCAATGAAATGAGATACAAGTAATAGAAGCTTCTAATTATGCTATTATGAGTCTCAGATGACTATTTAAAGCCTATTTACTCCATTTTCTTTGTATGATTTATCAGAAGTTCGTTTTCCCTATTTTCGGCTAGTAGACCAATTTCGGATCTTCATTATCTCTTCTAGGGAATGAGATACAAGTAATAGAGGCTTCTCATTATAGTATTATGAGTCCCAGATGACTATTTCAAGCCTATTTACTCCATTTTCTTTGTGTGATTTATCAGAAGTCTGTTTTCCCCATTTTCGGCTAGTAGACCAGTTTCGGATCTTCATTTGGGATCTCTTCTAGGGAATGAGATACAAGTAAGAGATGCTTCTCATTGTAGTAATTTGAGTCACAGACGACAATTTCAAGCCTATTTACCCCATTTTCTTTCTGTGATTCATCAGAAGTCCGTTTTTCCCATTTTCGGCTAGTAGACCAGTTTCGGATCTTCATTTGGGATCTCTTCTAGGGAATGAGATACAAGTAATAGATGCTTCTCATTGTAGTAATTTGAGTCCCAGACGACAATTTCAAGCCTATTTACTCCATTTTCTTTGTGTGATTCATAAGATGTCCGTTTTCCCCATTTTCGGCTAGTAGTCCAATTTCGGATTTTCATTTTGGATCTCTTCTAGGGAATGAGATACAAGTAATAGAGGCTTCTCATTGTAGTATTATGAGTCCCAGATGAATATTTCAAGCCTATTTACTCCATTTTCTTTGTATGATTCATCAGAAGTCCGTTTTCCCAATTTTCGGCCAGTAGACCAATTTCGGATCTTCATTTTGGATCTCTTCTAGGGAATGAGATACAAGTAATAGAGGCTTCTCATTGTAGTATTATGAGTCCCAGATGACTATTTCAAGCCTATTTTCTCCATTTTCTTTGTGTGATTCATCAGAAGTCCGTTTTCCCCATTTTCGGCTAGTAGACCAGTTTCGGATCTTCATTTGGGATCTCTTCTAGGGAATGAGATACAAGTAATAGATGCTTCTCATTGTAGTAATTTGAGTCCCAGACGACAATTTCAAGTCTATTTACTCCATTTTCTTTGTGTGATTCATCAGATGTCCGTTTTCCCCATTTTCGGCTAGTAGACCAATTTTGGATCTTCATTTCGGATTGTCAAAATGATCAAGTTAGAGAAGTGTCCGTACAAATCACAACCGTGAAGCTCAAGGAAGAAGATCACACAAAGGAAGCAAGAGTGATGATCAAGGAAGCAACGGTCATATAATTGACCTTAGTCAAGCATAGCAACGGTTACAAGCTCAAGGAATCAAAGAAGATAAGGTCACATGTTCTTGTTAAGCTTGTGGACGTTGGAGGCTCTTATGAAGTGTCGCTTTCACTTTGAGGACCACATCCTCTTTGTTTATTATTTGTGTCTCTATCTCCCTTAGCCGTTAGAACTGGTTTGTATGGTCTATAAATAGACATTTGATATCATTTGTAATGGTTAACTTAAGGAAATATACTTATCCTTAATTCACTCTCTCATTCTCTTACTTGCTCTTCACTTGTTCTTCATTTCTTAATCAAATCATCCGCAAATTCTAACATGGTATCAGAGCGAGTTGTGTAGATCTTTGGATCACAAACTCTGATTCTCATCTTCTCTTCTTCTTCTACTTCTTCTCTATTCGCTGTACCTCTCTCAGTTTACCGAAAATTCCCAAAATCTTTACCCAACGGTCCTTACTCTCTTTATCTCTTTTAAAACTTCTTAAACAGTCTCCTAAACCCCAAAACCACTCTAAACCTCTCTAATCACCTAAACTCTCATTCGTTCATCCTCTAAATTACCCATAACTCTTTTCTAAAACCGTTTACCCAACGGTCCTTTACTTTGCCCAACGGTCCATAGACTCTAAACATGGCCTTGGAGAACAACAAGCCATTGGCTTTACCAGTTACACTCAAAGGAGTGAACTACCTACTGTGGTCAAGAACCACAAGAGCCGCCTTGTGTGGAAGAGGTCTCTGGAGTCATGTTTCAAGTGACGCTCCTATAGCAGCACCACCAGCCGCGGGAGTAGCCATTGTCCCAGCCGAAGAGACCCCATGGTACAGGGAAGACCAGACCGTCCTTGCTTTGTTACAAAGCTCCCTAAGCAACGAGATCTTGGAGGCATACTCTTACTGTGAAACCGCCAAGGAGCTGTGGGGGACTTTGAAGCAAGTATTCAGCAATGTCTCTAATCTCAGCCGTATGTTTGAAGTCAAAAAGGCTATCAACGATCTAAGGCAAGAAGATATGGAGTTCACCAAGCACTTTGGAAAATTCAGAGCACTATGGGCTGAGCTGGAAATGCTAAGGCCAAGTACCCTAGATCCACAAGTCTTGAATGAAAGAAGGGAGAAAGACAAAGTCTTTGGACTGCTTTTGACCCTCAGCTCAACTTACAATGATCTAATCAAACACCTTCTCAGAGCAGAAAGGCTACCAACGCTTGAAGAAGTCTGCTCCCAAGTCCAAAAGGAGCAAGGATCACTCGGCTTATTTGGAGGAAAAGGAGAGCTGATCTCAGCCAACAAAGGAGCCTACAAGTTTGATGAGAAGAGAAACTCATTTTGTGATCATTGCAAGAGAAAAGGCACACCAAAGACGTATGTTGGAGTCTCCATCCGCACCTTAAACCAAAATGGAAGGAGGGAAAGGCTAGGTTTGCTTCAGAAGAGGTTGCTCACAAAGGCGAAAGCTCTAAGACTACCCCTGGAGGAGAAGAAGCAGCCAACTCATCTCAATTCGTGACAAGATCGGACTTAGATGCCCTGATCAAAGCGTTTAAAGAGTCTGGTAATATTCTTGGTACCTCTTTTCATGTGATTCAAAATATGGGTAATTCTTATAGTTCTTCACACACACTTAAGAATAAGCCATTAATAGTTGATTCAGGAGGTTCCCATCACATGATTAGTGATTTAAGCTTAATTAGCAATATAAAACCAACAATAGGAAATGTTGAGATTGCTAATGGGGAAAAGGTTCCAATTAAGGGAATAGGAGAACTTAAGCTCTTTGAAAGATCTTCTAAAGCATTTTACATGCCTACCTTTACATCTAACTTATTATCAGTAAAGAAAGCTACAACTGATTTAAACTGTATTGCTATCTTTGGACCTAATGAAGTGTGTTTTCAGGATATTAAGACCAGCAAAACGCTTGGGAAAGGGACTACCAAAGATGATCTCTATGTTCTTGAAGACACTAAGCTCTTAGATCCTATCTTTGCTTCTTCTAATAATGTTGTAGCTTGTGATAATAATGCGATTTGGCATGCTAGATTAGGACACTCTCATGCTCGTGCATTGAGTCTTTTATTACCTAAAGTAGTGTTTAAGAATGATAATTGTGAGGCTTGTATCTTAGGAAAGCATTGTAGAACTGTTTTTCCTAAGTCTTCTACCATTTATGAAAAATGTTTTGATTTAGTTCATTCTGATGTTTGGACATCTCCATGTGAATCTAGAGATCAAAACAAGTATTTTGTTACTTTCATAGATGAGAAGTCTAAGTATACTTGGTTAACTCTCCTTGTTAATCAAGAAGGTGTTTACTATTAACTAATTAATAGTTACATAGTAAATATAGTTACTTGAGTAATAAGGAAGTTTGTATTAGAAAGAAGAGGGAAAGGAGGATAAGAAAAGCTAAAGGATAAGGTGACCGTACGGTGATGAGTCACTTGTCCTATAGCGGCTGTACCTCCTTATCTTATCTCTTTGTTACCGTTATGAGCTGTAAAGGAGAGTGAGTCACACATGGTTTTAAGAGGTAGAATGAGGACGCAATTCAGGCTATGTGCGTAACCCTTTCTAACCTAGGGATTGTCCTATATATACCAAGTGTTTCTCTTCTTATGTAATCAATTTTTATCATCTAATACATTTTTCCCTTTATTCCTAAACATGAGAGTCGAGTCTTTATCTTATAATCCTCTATAATTTACATGGTATCAGAGCGGTTTTGTGATTCTTGAGTCTTAAATCTTGGTTTTCTTGTTCGATTCTTTTGTTTGAGAGAAGTTCTTGTGAGTTAATCCGTGGCAAAAGCTATTCTGGGTTGAAGCTGGTTCTTGTGGGTTAAGCTGAAGCATCAAACCGAGCTAAGAAGGTGAAGCAAGTCAGATCTGAAAAAGTAAAGGTTTGAGCTTTATCTCTCTCTGGTTGAAAGGTTTAGTCTAGAGGAATCAGTTTAAGGCAAAGGTTGTGGATAGATTAGTGTTGCGGTTTGGCTTGTGGTTTGAGTGAGGAAGGTTCAAAAGTTGAAACTTTGGTCTTGGAAAGTGATGGCTGCTCTTCAACAAGCTCCTATGCCTGTTACGGTGTATGATGGCAAGATGAATGACACCTTCAAAGACTTGAGATTTGCGGTAACTCTGAATGGGAACAACTTTCTGTTGTGGAAGCGAACAACTCTGAATGTGTTGGGAGGAAGGAAGCTCACAAAACACATTGAGTTCACCTATGAAGAGCTAAAGGCAACTGATAGAGGTCTGGATGAGGATACTTGGAAGCAATATGATCTGAATGTGCTGACTGCTCTACACTGCTCACTAGAGGCGTCAATCCTAGAGGGCTATTCGTACTGTGAGACTGCTAAGGAGCTATGGGATACTCTTACAAGTGTCTTCGGCAATGAGTCTAACTTGACTCGGGTCTATGGTATCAAGAAAGCTCTCGGTAATCTGAGCCAAGAAGAGAGTGACTTCAACACCCATTTCGGAAGGTATAGATCGTTGGTTGCTGAGTTAGATATGTTGAGACCCTTTACCACCGATGCTAAGACACTCAAGGAAACAAGAGAGCAAGATCGTGTGTTTGGGTTGCTACTGTCTCTGAATCAAGGCTATACTGATGTAATCCAACACATCTTGAGAGAAGACAAGATACCTACCCTAGAGCAAGTTTGTGCTAAGATACAAAAGGAGTATGGCAATCAGGAGCTGTTTGGCAACAAGAATGCAAGTCTACCTACGGCTAACAAGGTGGGAGTGGCGAAACATGGAGACAAGAAGACATGGGTTTGTGAGCATTGTGAGAAAAAGGGTCATCTCAAAGACAAATGCTGGATCTTACACCCTCATTTGAAGCCAGACAAGTTCAAGAAGGACAAGATGAAGGCGAATGTGGCAGAAGCAAGTGAAGGCTCCGAGAATGCTGAAAGAGCTATAGTACAGTTCGGTCATCATGAGAAGGCGTTACAAGCTATACAAGACAAGAGCTCAGCTTCTACCTCTCAGGAGACCATTGTGATGAACAAAGCTGATCTAGAGTGTTAGAGTTTGCGGAATGATACTTAGAGAAATGAGTGAAGAACTTAACAGAGAAGAGAGAATGAGTTAAGGATGATTATATTTCCTTAAGTTGATCTTACATATGTTCACAATGTTCTATTTATAGAACCATACAAGCTAAGCTAACGGCCATAAGAGATAGGGACATAAAGGATTAAACAAATGGTGTGGTCCTCACGGTGATAGTGACCTCTCATGAACGTTCCTTAGCTTAAGTAGAACATGTGACCTTATCCTTATTTGCTTCTTCTCTTGTGACCGTTGTGATAGTTGACTAAGGGAGGCGTAGATTCACTTGCCTTGCACTCCACTCTTGTCTCATCACTTGAATGCCACGTTCAAGCATGTGTACGGACACCATTCCTCCTTCTACTTTGATACTCCCCCTCAAGCTTTAACCATAGTGAATGGTTAGAGCTTGGTGCCATGAAGGATCACCTCATTAAAAACCTCAATGTAGAAAACCTCATGGGACAAAACTACATTGAGGGAAAAAGAGTGTGATCTCCACGGCTAGGTGAGCTCAAGCTGAGATGTCAACGAGCCCCATCTTGGAGTGGATGAACTCGTTGATCTTCTGACTTGTTGCCTTGGTGAAGATATCGGCTAGTTGGTCTGAGCTCTTTGTGTAGCATGGCAGGATGACTCCAAGCTGGACTTGCTCCCTAACCTTGTGACAATCAACTTCAATATGCTTGGTTCTTTCATGGAAGACCGAGTTTGATGCAATGTGTATAGCCGCTTGGTTGTCACAGTGCATGGTGATTGGTGTGCTTGTCTCACATCCGAGGTCTTTAAGGAGGTTTCTTAGCCACATTAGCTCGGTTGTTAACCTCCTCATGGCCCGGTACTCAGCTTCAGCACTAGAACATGCAACTACATTTTGCTTCTTGCTCTTCCAAGTAACTAGATTCCCACCAACGAACGTACAATAGCCAGTAGTTGATCTTCTATCTACACGGTCTCCTGCCCAGTCTGCATCGCAATATCCCACAATCTCTGAGCTTTTTGTTGCAACCCATCCAAATGCCATGACCGATTGTTCCTTGAACATAGCTGAGAATGCGCTTGACCATGCTCCAGTGATATGAATTTGGGGCTTTCATGTGTTGGCTAACCTGATTCACAGCAAAACACAAGTCAGGTCTAGTTATGGTAAGATAAATTAGCTTACCAACCATCCTGCGGTATTGTGTGATATCTTCAAAGGGCTCATCTTCTAGCTCCCCCTTTCGGTCCACCTTGTAGCTATCTTCAAGAGGAGTTTTAGCTACCTTATCTCCAAGGTTTCCTGCTTCACTCAACATATCCATCATATATTTTCTTTGTGAGAGGAACAAGCCTTCTTTAGATCTACAAACTTCAATACCTAAGAAGTATTTTAGTTCACCTAGATCTTTAATGTCAAAAACATTCTTTAAATAATCTTTAGTAGCAAGAATGTTTACCTTGTCATTCCCAGAGATGATAATATCATCTACATAAATGAGAATGACTACTATACCTTCTTGGCTGGTGAGAGTGAATAAGGTGTGATCGGCTTCTGATCTGCTGAATCCCCTATCAAATAGAACTCTACTCAACCTGTGGTACCATGCTCTCGGCGATTGCTTGAGACCATAAATCGCCTTTCTCAGCCTTAGTACTTTGCCATGGGCAACTTCTTTGTCTACACCAGGTGGTGGTGTCATGTAGACTTCCTCCTCAAGCTCTCCTTGTAGAAATGCATTCTTCACATCCATTTGCCAAAGATCCCATTCCAGGTTCACGGCAAGTGAGATGACTACTCTAACTGTGTGAAGCTTAGCCACTGGTGCAAAGGTGTCTCCATAGTCTTCTCCATAGGTCTGAGTGAATCCTCTTGCTACTAACCGAGCCTTATACCTCTCTATTTCACCATTGCTCTTGTATTTGATAGTGAAGACCCATCTTGAGCTCACTGTCTTCTTTCCTTTAGGCAATGTAGCCTCATCCCAAGTGTGATTCTTCTCCATGGCCCCTCTTTCTTCACTGATCGCATCACGCCATACCTCGTATTCTATTGCTTCGTCATAGGTTTTCGGTATCTGACCTTGCTCCAATGCAACCAGGAAGGCCTGATGCTCCTTTGGAAACTGAGCGAATGAGCAAGCTGCTTGAGTAGGATGGGCTACTGCATTGCCATTGTAGTATACCCTTGTGTTGACCCAATTTGATGGATCCTGCCTTTCCCTAGTGCTTCTCCTTAGTGCCGCTGGAGTAGGAGCTGGTGCTTGTTCTGCTTGTTGTAAGCTTTGCAACCGTGGACTTCTTCTTAGAGGAGCTGGTGCTTGGTGAGTTACTGACCGTGTGGGTGCTACTGTTTGCTCCGGAGGTTGATCATGTGCATTTGCTTGGGTCTCCGAGTCTATGTGCTCCGCTGGTGGGTCATTGTTGTCACCATTGTTGTCACCATTCTCCCCCTCAGGGTCAACCGTAGGGGTTCCAGAGCTTGTAGTGATACCGAGATGGTCCAGGAGTAGCCGAAGGTTAGTAGCTCTATCTGATGTAGACTTGGAGATATCTTGTAAGTCTTCCCATGACTGTTTGGCATAGAAGCTTTCTGATTCCAAGAACTTCACATCTCTAGAGATTATAACTCGGCGTGTAGTGGGATTATAGCACTTGTACCCCTTTTGTGTAGTAGAGTAGCCAATAAACATACACCTTGTGCTCTTGGCATCCAGCTTTGTTCGAAGGTCTCCTGGGATTAAGGCAAAACACAAACACACCCAAACACTCGTAAGTGATTAAGAGAGGGTTTAGTTGAGTTGAGTACCTCATATGGTGATGAGTCATTGAGGACTTTGGTTGGTATTCGGTTGATCAGGTAGCAGGCTGTAAGTACAGCATCTCCCCAAAACCGCTTTGGTACATTGTTTTGAAACATCATGGATCTGGCCACCTCCATTAAGTGTCTGTTCTTCCTTTCAGCAACACCATTTTGTTGGGGTGTATAAGGACAGCTGGTTTGGTGAATGATGCCTTGTGAGGTAAGATATTCTTTGAATAAGTTGCTTGTGTATTCTCCCCCATTATCTGATCTGAAAATCTTAATCTTGGCATTAAAATGGTTAGTTATGTGAGTTTGAAAGTTCCTAAATGCCTCAAAGACTCTATCTTTTGATGGGAGGAGAGTTAACCAAGTATACTTAGACTTTTCATCTATGAAAGTAACAAAGTACTTGTTTTGATCTCTAGATTCACAAGGGGATGTCCAAACATCAGAATGAACTAAATCAAAACATTTTTCATAAATGGTAGAAGACTTAGGAAAAACAGTTCTACAATGCTTTCCTAAGATACAAGCCTCACAATCATCATTCTTAAACACTACTTCAGGTAATAAAAGACTCAATGCACGAGCATGAGGATGTCCTAATCTAGCATGCCAAATCGCATTATTATCACAAGCTACAACATTATTAGAAGAAGCAAAGGTAGGATCTAAAAGCTTAGTATCTTCAAGAACATAGAGATCATCTTTGGTAGTCCCTTTCCCAAGCGTTTTGCTGGTCTTAATATCCTGAAAACACACTTCATTAGGTCCAAAGATAGCAATACAGTTTAAATCAGTTGTAGCCTTCTTTACTGATAATAAGTTAGATGTAAAAGTAGGCATGTAGAAAGCTTTAGAAGATCTCTCAAATAGCTTAAGTTCTCCTATTCCCTTAATTGGAACCTTTTCCCCATTAGCAATCTCAACATTTCCTATTGTTGGTTTTATGTTGCTAATTAAGCTTAAATCACTAATCATGTGATGAGAAGCTCCTGAATCAACTATTAATGGCTTATTCTTAAGTGTATGTGAAGAACTATAAGAATTACCCATATTTTGAATCACATGAAAAGAGGTACCAAGAGTGTTACCAGACTCCTTAAACGCTTTGATCAGGGCATCCAAGTCTGATTTTGTCACGAATTGAGATGAGTTTGCTGCTCCTTCTCCAGGGGTATTCTTAGAGCTTTCGCCTTTGTGAGCTACCTCTTCTGAAGCAATCCTAGCCTTTCCCTCCTTCCATTTCGGTTTTAGGTGAGGATGGAGACTCCAGCAAACTTCTTTGGTATGCCCCTTTCTCTTGCAATGATCACAAAATGAGTTTCTCTTCTCATCAAACTTGTAGGCTCCTTTGTTGGCTGAGATCAGTTCTCCTTTTCCTCCAAATAGGCCGAGTGATCCTTGCTCCTTTTGGATTTGGGAACAGACTTCTTCAAGCGTTGGTAGCCTTTCTGCTCTGAGAAGGTGTTTGATGAGATCATTGTAGGTTGAGTTGAGAGTCAAGAGCAGCCCAAAGACCTTGTCTTGCTCCCTTCTTTCATTTAAAATTTGTGGGTCCACAGTACTTGGCCTTAGCATTTCCAGCTCCGCCCATAGTGCTCTGAAATTTCCAAAGTGTTTGGTAAACTCCACATCTTCTTGCCTTAGCTCATTGATAGCTTTCTTGACTTCAAAGACACGGCTGAGATTAGAGATGTTGCCGAATACTTGCTTCAGGGTCTCCCATAGCTCTTTGGCGGTTTCACAGTATGAGTAAGCCTCCAAGATTTCAGTGCTAAGGGAGCTTTGTAGGAGAGCAAGGACGGTCTGATCTTCCTTGTACCAATGGGTCTCTTCTGCTGGGACAATGGCGGCTCCGGCGGCTGGTGGTGCTGCTATGGGAGCATCGCTTGATACATGTCTCCAAAGACCTCTTCCACACAAGGCGGTTCTTGTGGTCCTTGACCACAGTAGATAGTTCACTCCTTTGAGTGTAACTGGTAAAGCCAATGGCTTATTGTTCTCCATGGCCATGAAATTTATTCTATGGACCTATGGGTAAAGCTATGGACCGTTGGGTAAACGGTTTTAGAAATGAGGTATAGGTGATTTAGAGGATAAGCGAATGAGGATATAGGTGATTAGAGGGGTTTAGAGTGATTTTGGAGTTTAGAAGATCGTTTAAGAGATTTCAAAAGAGATAAAGAGAGTAAGGACCGCTGGGTAAAGATTTTGAGAATTTTCTGTAAAATGAGAGAGAGACAGCGAATAGAGAAGAAGCAAAATGAGAGAGAATGAGAATCAGAGTTTGTGATCCAAAGATCTACACAACTCGCTCTGATACCATGTTAGAGTTTGCGGAATGATACTTAGAGAAATGAGTGAAGAACTTAACAGAGAAGAGAGAATGAGTTAAGGATGATTATATTTCCTTAAGTTGATCTTACATATGTTCACAATGTTCTATTTATAGAACCATACAAGCTAAGCTAACGGCCATAAGAGATAGGGACATAAAGGATTAAACAAATGGTGTGGTCCTCACGGTGATAGTGACCTCTCATGAACGTTCCTTAGCTTAAGTAGAACATGTGACCTTATCCTTATTTGCTTCTTCTCTTGTGACCGTTGTGATAGTTGACTAAGGGAGGCGTAGATTCACTTGCCTTGCACTCCACTCTTGTCTCATCACTTGAATGCCACGTTCAAGCATGTGTACGGACACCATTCCTCCTTCTACTTTGATATAGAGAGCCTCCTTCAATCCATTGCATCTAAGTTACATCCAGGCGGTATATCTCTCTTATCTTCTAATTCTAGTGATTTAAACTCATTAGTATTAGACTCAGGAGCTTCTCACCATATGATTAGTAATCCTAAATTGTTAGAGAACATTAAACCGGCTTTAGGGAATGTTAAGGTTGCAAATGGCCATAATGTGCCAATAGAAGGTATAGGTTATATTAATGTGTTCAACAAGAAGCTAAGTGCCTTTTATATGCCTAAGTTCACCTCTAATCTCCTTTCTGTAAAGAAAACTACTAAGGACTTAAACTGTTTAGCTATTTTCAGTCCTAATGATGTTAAGTTGCAGGATATTGAGAGTGGAAAAGTGTTTGGGCAAGGAAGCACCAAGGATGACTTATATGTGTTCCAAGACATCTCTTTAAATTCTGTTTCTAAGAATAAAGTTTCTTCTATCTTTGCAAACTCTGTTAAGACATCTGTTGTATTGTGGCATGAAAGACTTGGTCACCCTCATTCTAGAGCTTTAAGTTTATTAATGCCTGGTTTTTCTTACGATTGTGCAAATTGTGAAGCATGCATATTAGGCAAACATTGCAAAGCTGTTTTTCCTAAGTCTAGTGCGATTTATGAAAAATGTTTTGATCTTGTGCATTCTGATGTTTGGTCTTCACCTTGTGCATCTAGAGATAACCATAAGTATTTTGTCACATTTATAGATGAGAAATCTAAGTATACTTGGGTAACCTTGATGCCATCTAAGGATAGAGTTTATGATGCATTTATAAACTTTCAAAACTATGTGACTAACTACTTTGATGCAAAGATTAAGATTCTAAGAACAGATAATGGAGGTGAATATACAAGCAACAAGCTCAAAGAACACTTAGAGAAATGTGGAATTCTTCATCAAACCCGCTGCCCATATAACCCCCAACAAAATGGTGTTGCTGAGAGAAAGAATAGGCATCTAATGGAGGTGGCAAGAGCTATGCTATTTCAAAAACACATGCCTAAGCGGTTTTGGGGCGATGCAGTAATGACAGCTTGCTATCTCATCAACCGAACACCAACTCGTATCCTTGATGATAAATCGCCTTTCCAAATCCTAAATAACTCAAATCCTAGTATTGATCATTTAAGGGTGTTTGGTAGTCTGTGTTTTGTGTTTGTTCCAGGTGACTTAAGGAACAAGCTGGAGCCTAAGAGTAACAAGTGCGTATTCATTGGATACTCAACAACTCAGAGAGGTTACAAGTGCTTTGATCCAGTCACCAACCGGTATTATGTGTCAAGGGATGTCAAGTTTATGGAAGACAAGGCCTACTTTGGGGAAAAGAGTTGGGAGAGTGTGAAAGACCTACCTAACTCAACCGCTGATAGAGCTTCAAGCCTCCGACAAATTCTTGAACACTTAGGGAATGCAAGCTCTCCTCAGGCAGAGAAGGAAGCTCCACCATCTCCAAATGAGGATGTGAATGAAGTTAGAGAGGATGAGAACGATGCATTTCAGGATCCTTTAGATGATCAACAAGAAAGTGATAGAGGAGAGAAGTCTAGTGAAGAAGTGGCAGAGGCGGGACAGTCTAGTGAAGGAGAGATTATTGAATCTTCAGCGATGACAATGCCTATGAAGCTCCACAAGCTACATCAGATCCAGTCTACACTCGGGAGAATCCAAGGAAGAGTACAAGAGAGAAGAAATCACCTTCAAACTGGAAGAATACGAGAGTTTACTACAACTGCCAAGCTGTCGCTCATCCAATTCAAGCTACCTGTTCGATTGACCTTCTTCCGGAAGAACATCAAGCCTTTATCAGCAAGCTGGATGTAGAACTTATTCCACAAAGCTATGAGAAAGCCAAGGAAAGAAAGGAATGGACTAATGCTGTTGATGATGAGGTTCAAGCTATGGTCAGGAATCAAACGTGGGTTGAAGAAGAACTACCAAAAGGAAAGAAGTGTGTTAGCTCAAAGTGGGTATTCACCATTAAGTACAAGAGTGATGGTGAAATCGAGAGATATAAGGCAAGGCTGGTTGCAAGAGGGTTTACACAAACTTATGGGGATGACTATAGGGAAACATTTGCTCCAGTAGCTAAGCAACACACAGTGAAAGTGGTTCTCTCTTTAGCAGTTAATTTGGATTGGGAGTTGTGGCAAATGGATGTCAAGAATGCTTTCCTTCAGGGGGAGTTAGAAGAAGAAGTCTACATGTCACCTCCTCCGGGTTTAGAAGACATAGTGGCTCCGGGAAAGGTCTTAAGGCTTCGGAAAGCAATCTATGGGCTTAAACAATCTCCAAGAGCTTGGTATCACAAGTTAAGCTCTACACTACTGGCTAATGGCTTCAAGAGGTCACATTCTGATCACACTCTATTTACTAAGCAAGATATTCATGGCATAGTAGTAGTGTTGGTCTATGTGGATGATTTGATTATTTCAGGGAGTAACAAAGAGGGTATTCAAGCCATTAAGTCCTCTTTACACTCAGCCTTTGATATTAAAGATTTGGGTGTTTTGAAGTATTTCTTAGGGATTGAAGTGTGTAGATCCAAGGAGGGACTATTTCTCTCACAAAGGAAATATGCACTTGATCTTCTAAAGCTTACAGGAAAACTTGGAGCTAAACCGGTGGACACACCACTAGAGCAAGGATACAAGGTCAATCGAAAGGGGGAGAAGGATGATACTCCATATCATTGCCCGGAACAGTACCGAAGACTCGTTGGTAAGCTCATATACTTAACATATACTCGGCCTGATCTTTCTTTTGCTGTGAATCAGGTGGCTCAACACATGCAAGTACCTACGGTATACCATTGGAGCCTGGTGGAAAGGATTCTGAGATATATCAAAGGGAGTCCTGGCAAAGGCATTTGGATGGGAAGAAACTCTAGCACGGAAATTGTGGGATACTGTGATGCAGATTACAATGGAGATCGCAACACAAGGCAGTCTACAACCGGCTTTTGCACCTTCATTGGTGGAAATCTTGTGACTTGGAAGACAAAGAAGCAGAAGGTGGTGTCTTGTTCGAGTGCTGAAGCAGAGTATAGGGCGATGAAGAAGCTCACAAATGAGCTAACATGGCTGAAGGCTCTACTTAAGGACTTTGGGATAGAGCAGAAGACGCCAATCACCTTCCATTGCGACAACCAAGCTGCCATCCATATAGCCACTAATCCAGTATTCCACGAGAGGACCAAGCACATAGAGACTGATTGCCACAAGACAAGAGAGAAGATCGAAGACGGTACAATTCTTCCTTGTTTTACTAAGAGTTCGGACCAATTGGCCGACATCTTTACCAAGGCAGCAAGTAACCAAGTTTGCCAATTTATCCATGGTAAGCTTGGTCTTGTAGACCTAACACATCCTTGAGAGAGACTCTCCAACTTGTAGGGATAATACTCTTTTTCCCTAAGCTTGGTTTTGTCCCACGTGGTTTTCCAAGCTTAGGTTTTTAATGAGGTTATTCTTGCAAGTGCCAAGTTTATACACAATCAGTATTGTAGTATAAACTTGAGGGGGAGTGTTAATCAAGAAGGTGTTTACTATTAACTAATTAATAGTTACATAGTAAATATAGTTACTTGAGTAATAAGGAAGTTTGTATTAGAAAGAAGAGGGAAAGGAGGATAAGAAAAGCTAAAGGATAAGGTGACCGTACGGTGATGAGTCACTTGTCCTATAGCGGCTGTACCTCCTTATCTTATCTCTTTGTTACCGTTATGAGCTGTAAAGGAGAGTGAGTCACACATGGTTTTAAGAGGTAGAATGAGGACGCAATTCAGGCTATGTGCGTAACCCTTTCTAACCTAGGGATTGTCCTATATATACCAAGTGTTTCTCTTCTTATGTAATCAATTTTTATCATCTAATACATTTTTCCCTTTATTCCTAAACATGAGAGTCGAGTCTTTATCTTATAATCCTCTATAATTTACACTCCTCCCATCAAAAGATAGAGTCTTTGAGGCATTTAGGAATTTTCAAACTCACATAACTAACCATTTTAATGCCAAGATTAAGATTTTCAGATCAGATAATGGAGGAGAATACACCAGTAACTTATTTAAAGAATACCTCACCTCACAAGGCATCATTCACCAAACCAGCTGCCCTTACACGCCTCAACAAAATGGTGTGGCTGAAAGGAAGAATAGACACTTAATGGAGGTGGCCAGATCCATGATGTTTCAAAACAATGTACCAAAACGGTTTTGGGGGGATGCTGTACTTACAGCTTGCTACCTGATCAACCGAATACCAACCAAAGTTCTCAATGACTCATCGCCATATGAGGTACTCAACTCAACTAAACCCTCCCTTGATCACTTACGAGTGTTTGGGTGTGTTTGTTTTGCCTTAATCTCAGGAGATCTTAGAACAAAGCTGGATGCCAAGAGCACTAGGTGTATGTTTGTTGGCTACTCTACTACTCAAAAGGGGTACAAGTGCTATAATTCCACTACACGACGGGTTATGATCTCTAGAGATGTGAAGTTCTTGGAATCAGAAAGCTTCTATGCCAAACAGTCATGGGAAGACTTACAAGATATCTCCAAGTCTACATCAGATAGAGCTACTAACCTTCGGCTACTTCTAGACCACCTCGATGTCACTACAAGCACTAGAACCCCTACGGTTGATCATGAGGGGGAGAATGGTGAAAACAATGACCCACCAACTGAGCACACAGACTCGGAGACCCAAGACAATGCACATGATCAACCTCCGGAGCAAGCAGTAGCACCCACACGGCCAGTAACTCACCAAGCACCAGCTCCTCTAAGAAGAAGTCCGCGGTTGCAAAGCTTACAACAAGCGGAAAAAGTCCCAGCTCCTACTCCAGCAGCACTAAGGAGAAGTACAAGGGAAAGGCAGGATCCATCAAATTGGGTGAACACACGGGTATACTACAATGGCAATGCGGTAGCCCATCCCACTCAAGCAGCTTGCTCTTTCGCTCGGTTTCCAAAGGAGCATCAAGCCTTCTTAGTTGCACTGGAGCAAGGTCAGATACCTAAAACCTATGAAGAAGCAATAGAGTACAAGGTATGGCGTGATGCAATCAGTGAAGAAAGAGGGGCTATGGAAAAGAATCACACTTGGGATGAGGCTACATTGCCTAAAGGAAAGAAAACAGTGAGCTCAAGATGGGTCTTCACTATCAAATACAAGAGTAATGGCGAAATAGAGAGGTATAAGGCTCGGCTAGTAGCAAGAGGATTCACTCAGACCTATGGCGAAGACTATGGAGACACCTGACACGATCTCCCTTGGAACTACTCTGAAGATAGGCTGATGAAGATCAGATGATGATTGCGAAATGGTGACGCTGATCGTGTGAAGGGGAAAGTGATAGTGTGGAGTGAGATTGGAATGGTATAAGGGGTTTAATGGAACGATTTAAGTGATAAGATGGGAGTAACAGATAGTAGAGTTTCAAGGACACTTGGTGAATAGAAACTCGGATCAACAAGAACACATTCAAGAGATCAAAGGGTGAGAGAAGAAATGCAGCAATGGCTGTTTGTTTAACACTTAGTTCTTCGCTGCTTTACAAATGGGGGCGTAATACAAGTCTTATACTACCCTAAAAACCAAACAGCATGGCGTCTAAGAAAGAAAACAACAAAACGTCCAAAGTAAAGAATAAAACAACAAGGCGTCCCATTCCTTAGAATCCTAATTGGTGCGCCTGAAAATACTAAGTATAAGACCAAAGTAGCTCATACATTTATTACCCATTGGCAATGACTCCTAAGTAACTTGACGTAGTGATTCATCTGCCTCATTAAAAACCATGTTGAGAAAACCCAATGGGACAAAACTCATCATGGGAAAAAGAGTACAGACTCCTCACCTAAGTTACTTAGTTATCATTACCGGGTGGAGTCTTCTGGTTGAAGATGTTGAAAACTTGAATAGCGGGTAGGTTGCATAATCCTTCTGCCATAAGTGCATGAACTTCCTTAGCCAGCTCCTTAGCTCTGGAACGAGTGATCCTCCCTACTATCTCCGGTTCCTCCTTTGGTTCTGCAGCTACCGTGCTATCCCCTATCATATCATCCTCTCCCTCTTGAAAGGGATTTGTCCTCAAATCTGTATCTGCAACATAAGGAAGCAAGTCAGAGACATTGAATGATGGAGATATATTATACTTACCTTGAAGATCAATCTGGTAGGCATTGTTGTTGATCCTCTTGATGACTTCGAATGGTCCATCCATCCTTGGCATAAGCTTGCTCTTCCTCTCTTCTGGAAATCGATCTTTCCTCAAATGAATCCACACCAAGTCTCCTTCCTCAAAGATTAACTCCTTTCGGCCCTTGTTTGCATGCTTCTCATACTGCTTAGTCTTCTTCTCTATATTCTCCTTAGCCTTGGCGTGTATCTTCCTCACCTGTTCTGCCTTTTCTTTTCCATCTAAACTACATTTCACACTTAGAGGCAAAGGGATCAAGTCTAGAGGTGATTGTGGATTAAAGCCATAGACAATTTCAAAAGGAGAAAAGAGTGTTGCAGAATGCTTAGCGTGATTGTAAGCAAACTCCACGTGTGGTAGACACTCCTCCCATGACTTGATGTTACTCTTGACCAGCGTTCTAAGAAGTGTTGACAATGTTCTGTTCACCACCTCGGTTTGTCCATCAGTTTTAGGGTGACAAGTAGTGGAGAATTGAAGCTTGGTTCCTAGTTTAGCCCATAATGTTCTCCAGAAATGCCCTAGAAACTTGGTATCCCTATCTGAAACTATCACTTGAGGCATGCCATGTAGACGAACTACTTCCCTGAAAAACAAGTTAGCTACACAGACAGCATCATCTGTCTTATGACTAGCAATGAAGTGTGCCATCTTGCTGAACCTGTCAACAACTACAAAAATCGAATCTCTACCATTTCTGGTTCGAGGTAAGCCAAGCACAAAGTCCATAGAAATATGAGTCCAAGGTTGAGAAGGTATAGGAAGAGGAGTATACAAACCGTGAGGTTGCACCTTACTCTTTGCCATCTTACAAACTGCACACCTAGAACAAATCCTCTCAACGTCTGTCTTCATGTATGGCCAATAAAAGTGATCTTGCAGTCCAAGTAGAGTCTTAGCGACTGCAAAGTGTCCAGCTAATCCACCTCCATGAGCTTCTCTGATCAATAACTCTCTGACAGATCCTCTTGGTATGCACAAGCGATTGTTATAAAACAGATATCCATCCTGTCTATGATATTTTTCAAAAGCAAACTTATAGCACTTGCCATAGCTCTCAGCAAAATCAATGTCAGTCTCATAAAGATCTACTATATGTTCGAATCCATTAAGCTTAGAAGTTAAAGTAGAGACAAGTGTGTACCTCCTTGATAATGCATCTGCAACTACATTATCTTTACCTTTCTTGTACTTAATGATGTATGGAAAAGTCTCTATGAACTCCATCCATCTGGCGTGTCTTTTATTGAGTTTCTGCTGCCCTTTAAGGTGCTTTAGAGACTCATGATCTGTATGAATGACAAATTCCTTGGGCCACAAGTAGTGCTGCCACGTTTGAAGAGCTCGAACTAATGCATAGAGTTCCTTGTCATAGGTTGGATAGTTGGCGGTTGACCCTCCTAGCTTCTCACTGAAGTATGCCACGGGTTTCCTATCCTGCATCAATACAGCACCGATTCCAACTCCTGAAGCATCACATTCAATTTCAAAAGTTTTAAGGAAATCAGGAAGAACTAAAAGAGGGGCATTGATAAGCTTCTCTTTAAGGGCTGTGAAAGCCTGTTCTTGTGCTTCTTCCCATCTAAAACCGACTTCCTTCTTGATGACTTCAGTTAATGGTGCAGCAAGGGTGCTAAAGCTTGGAACAAATCTTCTGTAGAATCCTGCTAACCCATGAAAGCTTCTCACTTCCCCAACACTCTTAGGCGTAGGCCATTCTTTGATTGCTTTGATCTTCTCTTCATCAACCCTCACTCCTTCTGCACTAACAACAAAGCCTAGAAAGACAACTTCAGTAGTACAGAATGAACACTTAGAGAAGTTAGAAAAAAGGGATTGAGAACGAAGAACATCCAGAACTTGGCGGATGTGCCCTAGATGTTCCTCCAAACCTTTGCTGTAGATGAGAATGTCATCGAAGTAGACCACTACAAAAACTCCAATGAATGGTCTTAAGGCATGGTTCATTAGACGCATGAAGGTACTGGGAGCATTGGTGAGACCAAACGGCATGACTAACCACTCATACAACCCTTGCTTGGTCTTGAAAGCAGTCTTCCACTCATCTCCCTCTTTCATTCTGATCTGATGATAACCACTCTTTAAATCGATTTTGGAGAACACTGTTGACCCACATAACTCATCTAACATATCATCTAATCTTGGGATAGGATGTCTATACTTCACTGTGATGTTGTTGATTGCTCTGCAGTTTACACACATCCTCCATGTTCCATCTTTCTTAGGAACCAACAGAACTGGTACTGCACATGGACTGAGACTCTCTCTGATATATCCTTTACTCATCAGCTCTTCTACTTGTTTCTGAAGCTCTTTAGTCTCTACAGGGTTGGTTCTGTAAGCCGGCTTGTTTGGTAGCACTGATCCTGGCACTAGATCAATCTGATGCTCAATTCCGCGAGTTGGGGGTAAGCCTGGGGGTATCTCTTCTGGAAAGACATCCTTGTATTCCTCAATGATCTCTATCACTTCATAGGGAAGTTTCTCTAACGGTTTAGTACTAGCCAGTGTTTCTTTGTAGACAAACATGAAAGTGGTCATCTCAGGATCAAAGAGCTTGTTGAACTCACTGTGGTTGATGTATAAACTGTTGGAGACTTTCTCTTTGTCTTTGCGGTTCATGTGAAGTTGATCTTGGTAGATTTCGCTGGGGGAAAGTGGTAGAAGAGTGACCTTGCGCCCCTTAAATTCAAAAGTCTGCTTGTTGGTGTAGCCATCATGAAGAACTCTCCTATCATACTGCCATGGCCTCCCTAATAACATATGACTAGACCTCATAGGAACCACATCACAAAGGAGTTCATCTTCATACTTCCCAATGGCTAGCTTGACAAGCACTTGTTGAGAAACGGTGATAGCTCCTTTGTTGTCCAACCACTGCAGCTTGTATGGTCTAGGATGTGAAGTGGTTTTAAGATTAAGCTTCTTTACCATCTCTTCACTGGCGGCATTGGTGCAACTTCCCCCATCTATAATCAAGGTGCAGACCTTGTCCTGAACTACACATCTGGTGTGAAAGAGATTCTCTCTCTGACCTCTATCATCTGGATGCACCTGAACACTCAAAGCCCTGCATGCTACTAGCATCTCTCTAACTGCTGCTGCTTCTTCTTCTCCTTCTATACTAGCATTTGATTCACTCTCTGAACTGTATTGAGGTACGATGTCTCCTCCCTCTTGCAGCAAAAACATCTTCTTATTAGGACAATCTCTGGAGTAATGTCCCATACCTTGACACTTGAAGCATCTGACATTGCTAGTAGAAGTTCCTCTTGGTTTAAACTCGGTTTTAATCTCCTCCTTGATTGTTGTTGTAGCCGGTTTTGTGTTCTGGGTAGAGACTGACTTGTTGAACTCTTTCGGTTTTGGTATGTTAGAGGTGAAGGTTGGTCTGCTAATTCTCCTCTTGATCTGTGCTTCAATCAGTTCTGCCTTATGCACCATTTCTTGCACATCCTCATAGTTCTGTAGCTCAACCTTGTCTTGAATCTCTCTTTTAAGTCCTCCCAAGAACCTAGACATCACCATGTCTTCTCCTTCTCTCAAATCGGCTCTAATCATCAAGGTTTCCAGCTCTTGGTAGTAATCTCGAACAGACTTTGTTCCTTGTATGAGGCGCCTAAGCTTGTTGAGAATCTCTCTCTGATAGTGTGCAGGAACAAACTTCCTCCTCATCTGCGTGGTTAGTTGACCCCAGGTGGTAATAGGAAGTTCGTGATGCCTCTCTCTAGTGACTCCCAACTGCTCCCACCACAAGAGTGCATAGCCATTGAACTCTGAAACAGCTATCTTCACCTTGTTGAGCTCATAGGTACCTTGAACCAAGAAATTTGATTCCATCTTTCTTTCCCAATCTAAGTAGACTTCTGGATCATTATTACCGTGGAAAGAAGGAAACTGAAGCTTAAGGTGATTCAGCTGTTGTTTCAATGGGTCATAACCTCGGTTGTTGCTTCTGTTCCTGCCTCTCCTCACAGTATTAAAACTATTGTCTGATCTCTCTTCTCCTTCAGAAGATCCAGGTTCTGTCTCCACATAAACTCTACGCCCACCAACGTTCTCAGCTCGGAGGTGTGGAGATGTTCTAGCAGCTCTGTGTCTCTCTCTCTCTGTTCCCTCAGCATTCCTTCGCCGGTTTACACTGGTTTCTCTCCTTCCAACCGGTGTTCTTGTAGTTTTAGCTCTGGGTTGTTTAGAAGAAGCTCCCATGTGTGCTTTTCCTTTGGCAAGGCGGATTGCTTCACTAGGGCTGGGCGGTTCTGATGAATCACTTTCTGCAGCACTGTTCTCTTTCCGAAAATCCTTGAACCGAGTCTCAAACTTGTCGTTGAGCTGCTCTATCTGTTGCATCAGCTGAGTAGCAACTGACTGATTAGCTTCTTTGATTTGTTGCGCCATGGCTTGATTCAGAGCTTCCATGGCTTCTGCTGAAAGCTCCATGGTACCTGAGACAATCAAAACAACAATCAAAGTAAAACGTTCTCAAGATAACAAGTTTTTTTAAGATTGCTTAAAGGAAGAAAAACAACTCCTAATACTATTAGGGAAACGAACACACAACCTATTGCTATTAGGAAATCGAAACTAAACACTAACTTTTATGAAACAACAAAAAAAAGGCAAACCTAAGACTCTTAGGACAATCGATTTAACAAAGAAAAGGAAAAAGAGGGGTTTAGGGTTTCTCAGCCTTTGGTTCAGAGTTGGCTCTGATACCACATGACACGATCTCCCTTGGAACTACTCTGAAGATAGGCTGATGAAGATCAGATGATGATTGCGAAATGGTGACGCTGATCGTGTGAAGGGGAAAGTGATAGTGTGGAGTGAGATTGGAATGGTATAAGGGGTTTAATGGAACGATTTAAGTGATAAGATGGGAGTAACAGATAGTAGAGTTTCAAGGACACTTGGTGAATAGAAACTCGGATCAACAAGAACACATTCAAGAGATCAAAGGGTGAGAGAAGAAATGCAGCAATGGCTGTTTGTTTAACACTTAGTTCTTCGCTGCTTTACAAATGGGGGCGTAATACAAGTCTTATACTACCCTAAAAACCAAACAGCATGGCGTCTAAGAAAGAAAACAAAAAAACATCCAAAGTAAAGAATAAAACAACAAGGCGTCCCATTCCTTAGAATCCTAATTGGTGCACCTAAAAATACTAAGTATAAGACCAAAGTAGCTCATACATTTATTACCCATTGGCAATGACTCCTAAGTAACTTGACGTAGTGATTCATCTGCCTCATTAAAAACCATGTTGAGAAAACCCAATGGGACAAAACACATCATGGGAAAAAGAGTACAGACTCCTCACCTAAGTTACTTAGTTATCATTACCGGGTGGAGTCTTTGTTAATCAAGAAGGTATTTACTAGTAACTAATTAATAGTTACATAGTAAATATAGTTACTTGAGTAATAAGGAAGTTAGTTTGTATTAGAAAGAAGAGGGAAAGGAGGATAAGAAAAGCTAAAGGATAAGGTGACCGTACACTTTGTCCTATAGCGGCTGTACCTCCTCCCTTATCCTTTTGTTACCGTTATGAGCTGTAAAGGGATGAGTCACACACGGTTTGTACAAGGCAGAATGAGGACGCAATAGTGGCTTTGTGCGTAACCCTTTCTGACCTAGAATGTGTTCTATATAAACCAAGTGTATCCCCTCTCATTGTAGATAATTTTTTATCATCTAATACATTTTCACCTTTTCCTAAACATGAGAGTCGAATCCTTATCCTATAATCTTCTATAATTTTCATGGTATCAGAGCGGTTTTGTGATTCTTGAGTCTTAAATCTTGGTTTTCTTGTTCGATTCTTGTGTTTGAGAGAAGTTCTTGTGAGTTAATCCGTGGCAAAAGCTATTCTGGGTTGAAGCTGGTTCTTGTGGGTTAAGCTGAAGCATCAAACCGAGCTAAGAAGGTGAAGCAAGTCAGATCTGAAAAAGTAAAGGTTGGAGCTTTATCTCTCTCTCTCTGGTTGAAAGGTTTAGTCTAGAGGAATCAGTTTAAGGCAAAGGTTGTGGATAGATTAGTGTTGCGGTTTGGCTTGTGGTTTGAGTAAGGAAGGTTCGAAAGTTGAATCTTTGGTCTTGGAAAGTGTTAGTTTTGGTGTTCAATAGGCGAAATACTTAAGCTTTGGTGATGGCTGCTCTTCAACAAGCTCCTATGCCTGTTACGGTGTATGATGGCAAGATGAATGACACCTTCAAAGACTTGAGATTTGCGGTAACTCTAAATGGGAACAACTTTCTGTTGTGGAAGCGAACAACTCTGAATGTGTTGGGAGGAAGGAAGCTCACAAAACACATTGAGTTCACCTATGAAGAGCTAAAGGCAATTGATAGAGGTCTGGATGAGGATACTTGGAAGCAGTATGATCTGAATGTGCTGACTGCTCTACACTGCTCACTAGAGGCGTCAATTCTAGAAGGCTATTCGTACTGTGAGACTGCTAAGGAGCTGTGGGATACTCTTACAGGTGTCTTCGGCATTGAGTCTAACTTGACTCGGGTCTATGGTATCAAGAAAGCTCTCGGAAATCTGAGCCAAGAAGAGAGTGACTTCAACACCCATTTCGGAAGGTATAGATCGTTGGTTGCTGAGTTAGATATGTTGAGACCCTTTACCACTGATGCTAAGACACTCAAGGAAAGAAGAGAGCAAGATCGTGTGTGTGGGTTGCTACTGTCTCTGAATCAAGGCTATACTGATGTAATCCAACACATCTTGAGAGAAGACAAGATCCCTACCCTAGAGCAAGTTTGTGCTAAGATACAAAAGGAGTATGGCAATCAGGAGCTGTTTGGCAACAAGAATGCAAGTCTACCTACGGCTAACAAGGTGGGAGTGGCGAAACATGGAGACAAGAAGACATGGGTTTGTGAGCATTGTGAGAAAAAGGGTCATCTCAAAGACAAATGCTGGATCCTACACCCTCATTTGAAGCCAGATAAGTTCAAGAAGGACAAGATGAAGGCGAATGTGGCAGAAGCAAGTGAAGGCTCCGAAAATGCTGAAAGAGCTATAGTGCAGTTCGGTCATCATGAGAAGGCATTACAAGCTATACAAGACAAGAGCTCAGCTTCCACCTCTCAGGAGACCATTGTGATGAACAAAGCTGATCTAGAGAGCCTCCTTCAATCCATTGCATCTAAGTTACATCCAGGCGGTATATCTCTCTTATCTTCTAATTCTAGTGATTTAAACTCATTAGTATTAGACTCAGGAGCTTCTCACCATATGATTAGTAATCCAAAGTTGTTAGAGAACATTAAACCGGCTTTAGGGAATGTTAAGGTTGCAAATGGCCATAATGTGCCAATAGAAGGTATAGGTTATATTAATGTGTTTAACAAGAAGCTAAGTGCCTTTTATATGCCTAAGTTCACCTCTAATCTCCTTTCTGTAAAGAAAACTACTAAGGACTTAAACTGTTTAGCTATTTTTAGTCCTAATGATGTTAAGTTGCAGGATATTGAGAGTGGAAAAGTGTTTGGGCAAGGAAGCACCAAGGATGACTTATATGTGTTCCAAGACATCTCTTTAAATTCTGTTTCTAAGAATAATGTTTCTTCTATCTTTGCAAACTCTGTTAAGACATCTGTTGTTTTATGGCATGAAAGACTTGGTCACCCTCATTCTAGAGCTTTAAGTTTATTAATGCCTGGTTTTTCTTATGATTGTGCAAATTGTGAAGCATGCATATTAGGCAAACATTGCAAAGCTGTTTTTCCTAAGTCTAGTGCGATTTATGAAAAATGTTTTGATCTTGTGCATTCTGATGTTTGGTCTTCACCTTGTGCATCTAGAGATAACCATAAGTATTTTGTCACATTTATAGATGAGAAATCTAAGTATACTTGGGTAACCTTGATGCCATCTAAGGATAGAGTTTATGATGCATTTATAAACTTTCAAAACTATGTGACTAACTACTTTGATGCAAAGATTAAGATTCTAAGAACAGATAATGGAGGTGAATATACAAGCAACAAGCTCAAAGAACACTTAGAGAAATGTGGAATTCTTCATCAAACCAGCTGCCCATATAACCCCCAACAAAATGGTGTTGCTGAGAGAAAGAATAGGCACCTAATGGAGGTGGCAAGAGCTATGCTATTTCAAAAACACATGCCTAAGCGGTTTTGGGGCGATGCAGTAATGACAGCTTGCTATCTCATCAACCGAACACCAACTCGTATCCTTGATGATAAATCTCCTTTCCAAATCCTAAATAACTCAAATCCTAGTATTGACCATTTAAGGGTGTTTGGTAGTCTGTGTTTTGTGTTTGTTCCAGGTGACTTAAGGAACAAGCTGGAGCCTAAGAGTAACAAGTGCGTATTCATTGGATACTCAACAACTCAGAAGGGCTACAAGTGCTTTGATCCAGTCACCAACCGGTATTATGTGTCAAGGGATGTCAAGTTTTTGGAAGACAAGGCCTACTTTGGGGAAAAGAGTTGGGAGAGTGTGAAGGACCTACCTAACTCAACCGCTGATAGAGCTTCAAGCCTCCGACGAATTCTGGAACACTTAGGGAATGCAAGCTCCCCTCAGGCAGAGAAGGAAGCTCCACCATCTCCAAATGAGGACGTGAATGAAGTTAGAGAGGATGAGAACGATGCTTTTCAGGAACCTTTGGATGATCACCAAGAAAGTGATAGAGGAGAGAAGTCTAGTGAAGAAGTGGCAGAGGCGGGACAGTCTAGTGAAGGAGAGATTATTGAATCTTCAAGCGATGACAATGTCTATGAAGCTCCACAAACTACATCAGATCCAGTCTACACTCGGGAGAATCCAAGGAAGAGTACAAGAGAGAAGAAATCACCTTCAAACTGGAAGAATACGAGAGTTTACTACAACTGCCAAGCTGTCGCTCATCCAATTCAAGCTACCTGTTCGATTGACCTTCTTCCGGAAGAACATCAAGCCTTTATCAGCAAGCTGGATGTAGAACTTATTCCACAAAGCTATGAGGAAGCCAAGGAAAGAAAGGAATGGACTAATGCTGTTGATGATGAGGTTCAAGCTATGGTCAGGAATCAAACGTGGGTTGAAGAAGAACTACCAAAAGGAAAGAAGTGTGTTAGCTCAAAGTGGGTATTCACCATTAAGTACAAGAGTGATGGTGAAATAGAAAGATATAAGGCAAGGCTGGTTGCAAGAGGGTTTACACAAACGTATGGGGATGACTATAGGGAAACATTTGCTCCAGTAGCTAAGCAACACACAGTGAAAGTGGTTCTCTCTTTAGCAGTTAATTTGGATTGGGAGTTGTGGCAAATGGATGTCAAGAACGCTTTCCTTCAGGGGGAGTTAGAAGAAGAAGTCTACATGTCACCTCCTCCGGGTTTAGAAGACATAGTGGCTCCGGGAAAGGTCTTAAGGCTTCAGAAAGCAATCTATGGGCTTAAACAATCTCCAAGAGCTTGGTATCACAAGTTAAGCTCTACACTACTGGCTAATGGCTTCAAGAGGTCACATTCTGATCACACTCTATTTACTAAGCAAGATATTCATGGCATAGTAGTAGTGTTGGTCTATGTGGATGATTTGATTATTTCAGGGAGTAACAAAGAGGGTATTCAAGCCATTAAGTCCTCTTTGCACTCAGCCTTTGATATTAAAGATTTGGGTGTTTTGAAGTATTTCTTAGGGATTGAAGTGTGTAGATCCAAGGAGGGACTATTTCTCTCACAAAGGAAATATGCACTTGATTTTCTAAAGCTTACAGGAAAACTTGGAGCTAAACCGGTGGACACACCACTAGAGCAAGGATACAAGGTCAATCGAAAGGGGGAGAAGGATGATACTCCATATCATTGCCCGGAACAGTACCGAAGACTCGTTGGTAAGCTCATATACTTAACATATACTCGGCCTGATCTTTCTTTTGCTGTGAATCAGGTGGCTCAACACATGCAAGTACCTACGGTATACCATTGGAGCTTGGTGGAAAGGATTCTGAGATATATCAAAGGGAGTCCTGGCAAAGGCATTTGGATGGGAAGAAATTCAAGCACGGAAATTGTGGGATACTGTGATGCAGATTACAATGGAGATCGCAACACAAGGCAGTCTACAACCGGCTTTTGCACCTTCATTGGTGGAAATCTTGTGACTTGGAAGACAAAGAAGCAGAAGGTGGTGTCTTGTTCGAGTGCTGAAGCAGAGTATAGGGCGATGAAGAAGCTCACAAATGAGCTAACTTGGCTGAAGGCTCTACTTAAGGACTTCGGGATAGAGCAGAAGACACCAATCACCTTCCATTGCGACAACCAAGCTGCCATCCATATAGCCACTAATCCAGTGTTTCATGAGAGGACCAAGCACATAGAGACTGATTGCCACAAGACAAGAGAGAAGATCGAAGATGGTACAATTCTCCCTTGTTTTACTAAGAGTTCGGACCAATTGGCCGACATCTTTACCAAGGCAGCAAGTAACCAAGTTTGCCAATTTATCCATGGTAAGCTTGGTCTTGTAGACCTAACACATCCTTGAGAGAGACTCTCCAACTTGTAGGGATAATACTCTTTTTCCCTAAGCTTGGTTTTGTCCCACGTGGTTTTCCAAGCATAGGTTTTTAATGAGGTTATCCTTGCAAGTGCCAAGTTTATACACAATCAGTATTGTAGTATAAACTTGAGGGGGAGTGTTAATCAAGAAGGTATTTACTAGTAACTAATTAATAGTTACATAGTAAATATAGTTACTTGAGTAATAAGGAAGTTAGTTTGTATTAGAAAGAAGAGGGAAAGGAGGATAAGAAAAGCTAAAGGATAAGGTGACCGTACACTTTGTCCTATAGCGGCTGTACCTCCTCCCTTATC
The DNA here is from genome assembly GCA_911865555.2 of Thlaspi arvense. Classification (NCBI taxonomy): domain Eukaryota; kingdom Viridiplantae; phylum Streptophyta; class Magnoliopsida; order Brassicales; family Brassicaceae; genus Thlaspi; species Thlaspi arvense. Next base: position 24,976,146 of record OU466860.2, read on the forward strand.
CTTTTGTTACCGTTATGAGCTGTAAAGGGATGAGTCACACACGGTTTGTACAAGGCAGAATGAGGACGCAATAGTGGCTTTGTGCGTAACCCTTTCTGACCTAGAATGTGTTCTATATAAACCAAGTGTATCCCCTCTCATTGTAGATAATTTTTTATCATCTAATACATTTTCACCTTTTCCTAAACATGAGAGTCGAATCCTTATCCTATAATCTTCTATAATTTTCAGTCTTCTGGTTGAAGATGTTGAAAACTTGAATAGCGGGTAGGTTGCATAATCCTTCTGCCATAAGTGCATGAACTTCCTTAGCCAGCTCCTTAGCTCTGGAACGAGTGATCCTCCCTACTATCTCCGGTTCCTCCTTTGGTTCTGCAGCTACCGTGCTATCCCCTATCATATCAACACCTTTGCACCAGTGGCTAAGCTTCACACAGTTAGAGTAGTCATCTCACTTGCCGTAAACCTGGAATGGGATCTTTGGCAAATGGATGTGAAGAATGCATTCCTGCAAGGAGAGCTTGAGGAGGAAGTCTACATGACACCACCACCTGGTGTAGACAAAGAGGTTGCCCATGGCAAAGTACTAAGGCTGAGAAAGGCGATTTATGGTCTCAAGCAATCGCCAAGAGCATGGTACCACCGGTTGAGTAGAGTTCTATTTGATAGGGGATTCAGCAGATCAGAAGCGGATCACACCTTATTCACTCTTACCAGCCGAGAAGGTATAGTAGTCATTCTCATTTATGTAGATGATATAATCATCTCTGGGAATGACAAGGTAAACATTCTTGCTACTAAAGACTATCTAAAGAATGTTTTTGATATTAAATATCTAGGTGAACTAAAATACTTCTTAGGTATTGAAGTTTGTAGATCTAAGGAAGGCTTGTTTCTCTCACAAAGGAAATATATGCTTGATATGTTGAGTGAAGCAGGAAACCTTGGTGATAAAGTAGCTAAAACTCCTCTTGAAGATAGCTACAAAGTGGACCGAAAGGGGGAGCTAGAAGATGAACCCTTTGAAGATATCACACAATATCGCAGGATGGTGGGTAAGTTAATCTATCTTACCATAACTAGACCTGACTTATGCTTTGCTGTGAATCAGGTTAGTCAACACATGAAAGCCCCAAATTCACATCACTGGAGCATGGTCAAGCGCATTCTCAGCTATGTTCAAGGAACAATCGGTCATGGCATTTGGATGGGTTGCAACGGAAGCTCAGAGATTGTGGGATATTGCGATGCAGACTGGACAGGAGACCGTGTAGATAGAAGATCAACTACTGGCTATTGCACTTTCGTCGGTGGGAATCTAGTTACTTGGAAGAGCAAGAAGCAAAATGTAGTTGCATGTTCTAGTGCTGAAGCTGAGTACCGGGCCATGAGGAGGTTAACAACCGAGCTAATGTGGCTAAGGAACCTCCTTAAAGACCTCGGATGTGAGACAAGCACACCAATCACCATGCACTGTGACAATCAAGCGGCTATACACAATGCATCTAACTCGGTCTTCCATGAAAGAACCAAGCATATTGAAGTTGACTGTCACAAGGTTAGAGAGCAAGTCCAGCTTGGAGTCAACCTGCCATGCTACATAAAGAGTTCAGACCAACTAGCCGATATCTTCACCAAGGCAACAAATCAGAAGATCAACGAGTTCATCCACTCCAAGATGGGGCTCTTTGACATCTCAGCTTGAGCTCACCTAGCCGTGGAGATCACACTCTTTTTCCCTCAATGTAGTTTTGTCCCATGAGGTTTTCTACATTGAGGTTTTTAATGAGGTGATCATTCATGGCTCCAAGCTTTGCCATTCACCATGGCTAAAGCTTGAGGGGGAGTGTCAAAATGATCAAGTTAGAGAAGTGTCCGTACAAATCACAACCGTGAAGCTCAAGGAAGAAGATCACACAAAGGAAGCAAGAGTGATGATCAAGGAAGCAACGGTCATATAATTGACCTTAGTCAAGCATAGCAACGGTCACAAGCTCAAGGAATCAAAGAAGATAAGGTCACATGTTCTTGTTAAGCTTGTGGACGTTGGAGGCTCTTATGAAGTGTCGCTTTCACTTTGAGGACCACATTCTCTTTGTTTATTATTTGTGTCTCTATCTCCCATAGCCGTTAGAACTGGTTTGTATGGTCTATAAATAGACATTTGATATCATTTGTAATGGTTAACTTAAGGAAATATACTTATCCTTAATTCACTCTCTCATTCTCTTACTTGCTCTTCACTTGTTCTTCATTTCTTAATCAAATCATCCGCAAATTCTACACGGATCTGTTCTAGAGAATGAGATACAAGTAATAGATGCTTCTAAATGTAGTATTATGAGTCCCAGATGAATATTTCAAGCCTATTTACTCCATTTTCTTTGTGTGATTCATCAGAAGTCCGTTTTCCCCATTTTCGGCCAGTAGATCAGTTTCAGATCTTCATAAGGGATCTCTTCAATGGAATGAGATACAAGTAATAGAGGCTTCTAATTATGCTATTATGAGTCCCAGATGACTATTTAAAGCCTATTTACTCCATTTTCTTTGTATGATTCATCAGAAGTTCGTTTTCCCTATTTTCGGCTAGTAGACCAATTTCGGATCTTCATTTTGGATCTCTTCTAGGGAATGAGATACAAGTAATAGAGGCTTCTCATTATAGTATTATGAGTCCCAGATGACTATTCCAAGCCTATTTACTCCATTTTCTTTGTGTGATTTATCAGAAGTCCGTTTTCCCCATTTTCGGCTAGTAGACCAGTTTCGGATCTTCATTTGGGATCTCTTCTAGGGAATGAGATACAAGTAAGAGATGCTTCTCATTGTAGTAATTTGAGTCACAGACGACAATTTCAAGCCTATTTACTCCATTTTCTTTGTGTGATTCATCAGAACTCCGTTTCCCCCATTTTCGGCTAGTAGACCAGTTTCGGATCTTCATTTGGGATCTCTTATAGGGAATGAGATACAAGTAATAGATGCTTCTCATTGTAGTAATTTGAGTCCCAGACGAAAATTTCAAGCCTATTTACTACATTTTCTTTGTGTGATTCATAAGATGTCTGTTTTCCCCATTTTCGGCTAGTAGTCCAATTTCGGATCTTCATTTTGGATCTCTTCTAGGGAATGAGATACAAGTAATAGAGGCTTCTCATTGTAGTATTATGAGTCCCAGATGAATATTTCAAGCCTATTTACTCTATTTTCTTTGTGTGATTCATCAGAAGTCCGTTTTCCCTATTTTCGGCTAGTAGACCAGTTTCGGATCTTCATTTGGGATCTCTTTTAGGGAATGAGATCCAAGTAATAGAGGCTTCTCACTGTAGTATTTTGAGTCCCAGATGACAATTTCAAGCCTATTTACTCCATTTTCTTTGTGTGATTCATCAGATGTCCGTTTTCCCCATTTTTGGCTAGTAGACCAAGTTCGGATCATCATTTGGGATCTGTTCTAGGGAATGAGATACAAGTAATAGAGGCTTCTCAATGTAGTATTATAAGTCCCAGTTGACTATTTCAAGCTAATTTACTCCATTTTCTTTGTATGATTCTTCAGAAGTCCGTTTTCCCCATTTTCGGCCAGTAGACCAGTTTCAGATCTTCATTTGGGATCTCTTGTAGGGAATGAGATACAAAAGTTGATGCTTCTCAGTGTACTATTATGAGTCCTAGATGACTATTTCAATCCTATTTACTCCATTTTCTTTGTGTGATTCATCAGATGTCCGTTTTTCCTATTTTCGGCCAATAGGCCAGTTTTGGATCATCATTTGGGATCTCTTCTTCGGAATGAGATACAAGTAATAGAGGCTTCTCATTGTACAACTATGAGTCCCAGATGACTATTTTAATCCTATTTACTCCATTTTCTTTGAGTGATTCGTCAGAAGTCCGTTTTTCCCATTTTTGACCAGTATACCAGTTTCAGATTTTCATTTGGGATCTATTGTTGGGAATAAGATACAAGTAATAGAGGCTTCTCATTGTACTATTATGAGTCCCAGATGACTACTTCAAGCCTATTTACTCCATTTTCATAGTGCGATTCATGAGAAATCCGTTTTCCCTATTTTCGGCCAGTGGACCAGTTTCAGATCTTCATTTGGGATCTCTTCTTGGGAATGAGATACAAGTAATATAGGCTTCTCATTGTAGTAATATGAGTCCTAGATGACTATTTCAAGCCTATTTGCTCCATTTTCTTTTGTGACTCATCAGAAGTCCGTTTTCCCCATTTTCGGCTAGTAGACCAGTTTCGGATCTTCATTTGGGATCTCTTCTAAGGAATGAGATACAAGTAATAGAGGCTTCTCATTGTAGTATTTTGAGTCCCGGATGACTATTTCAAGCCTATTTACTCCATTTTCTTTGAGTGATTCATAAGAAGTCCGTTTTCCCTATTTTCGGCTAGTAGATGTAAATTATAGAAGATTGTAGGATAAGGATTCGACTCTCATGATAGGAAAATGTGAAAATGTATTAGATGAAGAAAAGTTATCTACAATGAAGGGGGATACACAGTTTATATAGAACACACTCTAGGTCTGAAAGGGTTACACACAAAGCCACTATTGCGTCCTCATTCAGCCTTATACAAACCGTGTATGACTCACCCCTTTACAGCTCATAACGGTAACAAGAGGATAAGGGTGAAGGTACAGCGCTATAAGACAAAGTGTACTGCCACCTTATCCCTTTAGCCTTTTATCCTCTTTTTCCCTCTTCTTTCTAATACAAACTAACTTCCTTATTACTCAAGTAACTGTATTTTACTATGTAACTATTAATTAGTTACTAGTAAATACCTTCTTGATTAACACTCCCCCTCAAGTTTATACTACAATACTGATTGTGTATAAACTTGGCACTTGCAAGGATAACCTCATTAAAAACCTAAGCTTGGAAAACCACGTGGGACAAAACCAAGCTTAGGGAAAAAGAGTATTATCCCTACAAGTTGGAGAGTCTCTCTCAAGGATGTGTTAGGTCTACAAGACCAAGCTTACCATGGATAAATTGGCAAACTTGGTTACTTGCTGCCTTGGTAAAAATGTCGGCCAATTGGTCCGAACTCTTAGTAAAACAAGGGAGAATTGTACCATCTTCGATCTTCTCTCTTGTCTTGTGGCAATCCGTCTCTATGTGCTTGGTCCTCTCGTGAAACACTGGATTAGTGGCTATATGGATGGCAGCTTGGTTGTCGCAATGGAAGGTGATTGGCGTCTTCTGCTCTATCCCGAAGTCCTTAAGTAGAGCCTTTAGCCAAGTTAGCTCGTTTGTGAGCTTCTTCATCGCCCTATACTCTGCTTCAGCACTGGAACAAGACACCACCTTCTGCTTCTTTGTCTTCCAAGTCACAAGATTTCCACCAATGAAGGTGCAAAAGCCGGTTGTAGACTGCCTTGTGTTGCGATCTCCATTGTAATCTGCATCACAGTATCCCACTATTTCCGTGCTTGAATTTCTTCCCATCCAAATGCCTTTGCCAGGACTCCCTTTGATATATCTCAGAATCCTTTCCACCAGGCTCCAATGGTATACCGTAGGTACTTGCATGTGTTGAGCCACCTGATTCACAGCAAAAGAAAGATCAGGCCGAGTATATGTTAAGTATATGAGCTTACCCACGAGTCTTCGGTACTGTTCCGGGCAATGATATGGAGTATCATCCTTCTCCCCCTTTCGATTGACCTTGTATCCTTGCTCTAGTGGTGTGTCCACCGGTTTAGCTCCAAGTTTTCCTGTAAGCTTTAGAAGATCAAGTGCATATTTCCTTTGTGAGAGAAATAGTCCCTCCTTGGATCTACACACTTCAATCCCTAAGAAATACTTCAAAACACCCAAATCTTTAATATCAAAGGCTGAGTGCAAAGAGGACTTAATGGCTTGAATACCCTCTTTGTTACTCCCTGAAATAATCAAATCATCCACATAGACCAACACTACTACTATGCCATGAATATCTTGCTTAGTAAATAGAGTGTGATCAGAGTGTGACCTCTTGAAGCCATTAGCCAGTAGTGTAGAGCTTAACTTGTGATACCAAGCTCTTGGAGATTGTTTAAGCCCATAGATTGCTTTCCGAAGCCTTAAGACCTTTCCCGGAGCCACTATGTCTTCTAAACCCGGAGGAGGTGACATGTAGACTTCTTCTTCTAACTCCCCCTGAAGGAAAGCATTCTTGACATCCATTTGCCACAACTCCCAATCCAAATTAACTGCTAAAGAGAGAACCACTTTCACTGTATGTTGCTTAGCTACTGGAGCAAATGTTTCCCTATAGTCATCCCCATAAGTTTGGGTAAACCCTCTTGCAACCAGCCTTGCCTTATATCTCTCGATTTCACCATCACTCTTGTACTTAATGGTGAATACCCACTTTGAGCTAACACACTTCTTTCCTTTTGGTAGTTCTTCTTCAACCCAAGTTTGATTCCTCACCATAGCTTGAACCTCATCATCAACAGCATTAGTCCATTCCTTACTTTCCTTGGCTTCCTCATAGCTTTGTGGGATGAGTTCTACATCCAGCTTGCTGATAAAAGCTTTATGCTCCTCCGGAAGAAGGTCAATCGAACAAGTAGCTTGAATTGGATGAGCTACAGCTTGGCAGTTGTAGTAAACTCTCGTATTCTTCCACTTTGAGGGGGATTTCTTCTCTCTTGTACTCTTTCTTTGATTCTCCCGAGTGTAGACTGGATCTGGTGTAACTTGTGGAGCTTGATAGGTATCGTCATCGCTTGAAGATTCAATGAACTCTCCTTCACTAGACTGACCCGATTCAATGACCTCTCCTTCACTAGACTGACCCGTCTCCTCTGCCACTTCTTCACTAGACTGACCCGTCTCTGCCACTTCTTCACTAGACTTCTCTCCTCTATCACTTTCTTGGTGATCATCCAAAAGATCCTGAGATGCATTGTTCTCATCCTCTCTAACTTCATGCACATCCTCATTTGGAAATGATGGAGCTTCCTTTTCTGCCTGAGGGGAGCTTGCATTCCCTAAGTGCTCCAGAATTCGTCGGAGGCTTGAAGCTCTATCAGCGGTTGAGTTAGGTAGGTCCTTCACACTCTCCCAACTCTTTTCCCCAAAGTAGGCTTTGTCTTCCAAAAACTTGACATCCCTTGACACATAGTACCGGTTGGTGACTGGATCGAAGCACTTGTAGCCCTTCTGAGTTGTTGAGTATCCAATGAATACGCACTTGTTACTCTTAGGCTCCAGCTTGTTCCTTAAGTCACCTGGAACAAACACAAAACACAGACTACCAAACACCCTCAAATGGTCAATACTAGGATTTGAGTTATTTAGGATTTGGAAAGGAGATTTATCATCAAGGATACGAGTTGGTGTTCGGTTGATGAGATAGCAAGCTGTCATTACTGCATCGCCCCAAAACCTCTTAGGCATGTGTTTTTGAAATAGCATAGCCCTTGCCACCTCCATTAGGTGCCTATTCTTTCTCTCAGCAACACCATTTTGTTGGGGGTTATATGGGCAGCTGGTTTGATGAAGAATTCCACATTTCTCTAAGTGTTCTTTGAGCTTGTTGCTTGTATATTCACCTCCATTATCTGTTCTTAAAATCTTAATCTTTGCATCAAAGTAGTTAGTCACATAGTTTTGAAAGTTTATAAATGCATCATAAACTCTATCCTTAGAAGGCATCAAGGTTACCCAAGTATACTTAGATTTCTCATCTATAAATGTGACAAAATACTTATGGTTATCTCTAGATGCACAAGGTGAAGACCACACATCAGAATGCACAAGATCAAAACATTTTTCATAAATCGCACTAGACTTAGGAAAAACAGCTTTGCAATGTTTGCCTAATATGCATGCTTCACAATTTGCACAATCATAAGAAAAACCAGGCATTAGTAAACTTAAGGCTCTAGAATGAGGGTGACCAAGTCTTTCATGCCATAAAACAACAGATGTCTTAACAGAGTTTGCAAAGATAGAAGAAACATTATTCTTAGAAACAGAATTTAAAGAGATGTCTTGGAACACATATAAGTCATCCTTGGTGCTGCCTTGCCCAAACACTTTTCCACTCTCAATATCCTGCAACTTAACATCATTAGGACTAAAAATAGCTAAACAGTTTAAGTCCTTAGTAGTTTTCTTTACAGAAAGGAGATTAGAGGTGAACTTAGGCATATAAAAGGCACTTAGCTTCTTGTTAAACACATTAATATAACCTATACCTTCTATTGGCACATTATGACCATTTGCAACCTTAACATTCCCTAAAGCCGGTTTAATGTTCTCTAACAACTTAGGATTACTAATCATATGGTGAGAAGCTCCTGAGTCTAATACTAATGAGTTTAAATCACTAGAGTTAGAAGATAAGAGAGATATACCGCCTGGATGTAACTTAGATGCAATGGATTGAAGGAGGCTCTCTAGATCAGCTTTGTTCATCACAATGGTCTCCTGAGAGGTGGAAGCTGAGCTCTTGTCTTGTATAGCTTGTAAAGCCTTCTCATGATGACCGAACTGCACCATAGCTCTTTCAGCATTTTCGGAGCCTTCACTTGCTTCTGCCACATTCGCCTTCATCTTGTCCTTCTTGAACTTATCTGGCTTTAAATGAGGGTGTAGGATCCAGCATTTGTCTTTGAGATGACCCTTTTTCTCACAATGCTCACAAACCCATGTCTTCTTGTCTCCATGTTTTGCCACTCCCACCTTGTTTGCCGTAGGTAGACTTGCATTCTTGTTGCCAAACAGCTCCTGATTGCCATACTCCTTTTGTATCTTAGCACAAACTTGCTCTAGGGTAGGAATCTTGTCTTCTCTCAAGATGTGCTGGATTACATCAGTATAGCCTTGATTCAGAGACAGAAGCAACCCAAACACACGATCTTGCTCTCTTCTCTCCTTGAGTGTCTTAGCATCAGTGGTAAAGGGTCTCAACATATCCAACTCAGCAACCAACGATCTATACCTTCCGAAATGGGTGTTGAAGTCACTCTCTTCTTGGCTCAGATTTCCGAGAGCTTTCTTGATACCATAGACCCGAGTCAAGTTAGACTCATTGCCGAAGACACTTGTAAGAGTATCCCACAGCTCCTTAGCAGTCTCACAGTACGAATAGCCTTCTAGAATTGACGCCTCTAGTGAGCAGTGTAGAGCAGTCAGCACATTCAGATCATACTGCTTCCAAGTATCTTCATCCAGACCTCTATCAATTGCCTTTAGCTCTTCATAGGTGAACTCAATGTGTTTTGTGAGCTTCCTTCCTCCTAACACATTCAGAGTTGTTCGCTTCCACAACAGAAAGTTGTTCCCATTTAGAGTTACCGCAAATCTCAAGTCTTTGAAGGTGTCATTCATCTTGCCATCATACACCGTAACAGGCATAGGAGCTTGTTGAAGAGCAGCCATCACCAAAGCTTAAGTATTTCGCTTATTGAACACCAAAACTAACACTTTCCAAGACCAAAGATCCAACTTTTCGAACCTTCCTTACTCAAACCACAAGCCAAACCGCAACACTAATCTATCCACAACCTTTGCCTTAAACTGATTCCTCTAGACTAGACCTTTCAACCAGAGAGAGAGATAAAGCTCAAACCTTTACTTTTCCAGATCTGACTTGCTTCACCTTCTTAGCTCGGTTTGATGCTTCAGCTTAACTCATAAGACCCAGTTTCAACCCAGAATAGCTTTTGCCACGGATTAACTCACAAGAACTTCTCTCAAACACAAGAATCGAACAAGAAAACCAAGATTTAAGACTCAAGAATCACAAAACCGCTCTGATACCATGTAAATTATAGAAGATTGTAGGATAAGGATTCGACTCTCATGATAGGAAAATGTGAAAATGTATTAGATGAAGAAAAGTTATCTACAATGAAGGGGGATACACAGTTTATATAGAACACACTCTAGGTCTGAAAGGGTTACACACAAAGCCACTATTGCGTCCTCATTCAGCCTTATACAAACCGTGTATGACTCACCCCTTTACAGCTCATAACGGTAACAAGAGGATAAGGGTGAAGGTACAGCGCTATAAGACAAAGTGTACTGCCACCTTATCCCTTTAGCCTTTTATCCTCTTTTTCCCTCTTCTTTCTAATACAAACTAACTTCCTTATTACTCAAGTAACTGTATTTTACTATGTAACTATTAATTAGTTACTAGTAAATACCTTCTTGATTAACAGTAGACCAATTTCGGATCTTCATTTTGGATCTCTTCTAGGGAATGAGATACAAGTAATAGAGGCTTCTCATTGTAGTATTATGAGTATCAGATGACTATTGCAAGCCTATATTCTAAATTTTCTTTGTGTGATTCATCAGAAGTTCGTTTTCCCCATTTTCGGCCAGTATACCAGTTTCACATCTTCATTTGGGATCTCTTCTAGAGAATGAGATACAAGTAATATAGGCTTCTCACTGTAGTAGTATGAGTCCCAAATGACTATTTCAAGCCTATTTACTCCATTTTCATTTTGTGATTCATGAGAAATCTGTTTTCCCTATTTTTGGCCAGTTGACCAGTTTCAGATCTTCATTTGGGATCTCTTCTAGGGGATGAGATACAAGTAATATAGGCTTCTCATTGTAGTAATATGAGTCCCAGATGACTATTTCAAGCTTATTTACTCCATTTTCTTTGTGTGATTCATCAGAAGTCCGTTTTCTCCATTTTCGGCCAGTAGACCAGTTTCGGATCTTCATTTGGGATCTCTTTTAGGGAATGAGATCCAAGTAATAGAGGCTTCTCACTGTAGTATTTTGAGTCCCAGAAGACAATTTCAAGCCTATTTACTCCATTTTCTTTGTGTGATTCATCAGATGTCCGTTTTCCCCATTTTCGGCTAGTAGACCAAGTTCGGATCATCATTTGGGATCTGTTCTAGGGAATGAGATACAAGTAATAGAGGCTTCTCAATGTAGTATTATGAGTCCCAGTTGACTATTTCAAGCCAATTTACTCCATTTTCTTTGTATGATTCTTCAGAAGTCTGTTTTCCCCATTTTCGGCCAGTAGACCAGTTTCAGATCTTCATTTGGGATCTCTTGTAGGGAATGAGATACAAGTAATATAGGCTTCTCACTTTAGTAGTATGAGTCCCAAATGAGTATTTCAAGCCTATTTACTCCATTTTCATTTTGTGATTCATGAGAAATCTGTTTTCCCTATTTTTGGCCAGTTGACCAGTTTCAGATCTTCATTTGGGATCTCTTCTAGGGGATGAGATACAAGTAATATAGGCTTCTCATTGTAGTAATATGAGTCCCAGATGACTATTTCAAGCATATTTACTCCATATTCTTTGTGTGATTCATCAGAAGTCCGTTTTCTCTATTTTCGGCCAGTAGACCAGTTTCAGATCTTCATTTGGGATCTCTTGTAGGGAATGATATACAAGTAATAGAGGCTTCTCATTGTAGTATTATGAGTCCCAGATGACTATTTCAAGCCTATTTACTCCATTTCTTTGTATGATTCATGAGAAATCCGTTTTCCCCATTTTCGGCTAGTTGACTAGTTTCGGATCTTCATTTGAGATCTCTTCTAGGGAATGAGATACAGGTAATAGATTCTACTCATTATGCAATTATGAGTCCCAGATGACTATTTAAAGCCTATTTACTCCATTTTCTTTGTGTGATTCATGATAAATCCGTTTCCCCTATTTTCAGACAGTAGACCAGTTTCGGATCTTCATTTGGGATCTCTTCTAGGGAATGAGATACAAGTAATAGATGCTTCTAAATGTAGTATTATGAGTCCCAGATGACTATTTCAAGCATATTTACTTCATATTCTTTGTGTGATTCATCAGATGTCCGTTTTCCCCATTTTCGGCCAGTAGACCAGTTTCGGATCTTCATTTAGGATCTCTTGTAGGGAATGAGATACGAGTAATAGATGCTTCTAAATGTAGTATTATGAGTCCCAGATGACTATTTCAAGCCTATTTACTCCATTTTCTTTGTGTGATTCATCAGAAGCCCGTTTTCCCCATTTTCGGCCAGTAGACCAGTTTCAGATCTTCATTTGGGATCTCTTGTAGGGAATGAGATACAAGTAATAGATGCTTCTCATTGTACTATTATGAGTCCTAGATGACTATTTCAATCCTATTTACTCCATTTTCGTTGTGTGATTCATCAGATGTCCGTTTTCCCCATTTTCGGCCAGTAGGCCAGTTTTGGATCATCATTTGGGATCTCTTCTTCGGAATGAGATACAAGTAATAGAGGCTTCTCATTGTACTATTATGAGTCCCAGATGACTATTTCAATCCTATTTACTCTATTTTCTTTGTGTGATTCATCAGATGTCCGTTTTTCCTATTTTCGGCCAGTAGGCCAGTTTTGGATCATCATTTGGGATCTCTTCTAGGGAATGAGATACAAGTAATAGAGGCTTCTCATTGTAGTATTATGAGTCCCAGATGACTATTTCAAGCCTATTTACTCCATTTCTTTGTATGATTCATGAGAAATCCGTTTTCCCCATTTTCGGCTAGTTGACTAGTTTCGGATCTTCATTTGAGATCTCTTCTAGGGAATGAGATACAGGTAATAGAGGCTACTCATTATACTATTATGAGTCCCAGATGACTATTTAAAGCCTATTTACTCCATTTTCTTTGTGTGATTCATGATAAATCCGTTTCCCCTATTTTCAGACAGTAGTGTTAATCAAGAAGGTATTTACTAGTAACTAATTAATAGTTACATAGTAAAATACAGTTACTTGAGTAATAAGGAAGTTAGTTTGTATTAGAAAGAAGAGGGAAAAAGAGGATAAAAGACTAAAGGGATAAGGTGGCAGTACACTTTGTCTTATAGCGCTGTACCTTCACCCTTATCCTCTTGTTACCGTTATGAGCTGTAAAGGGGTGAGTCATACACGGTTTGTATAAGGCTGAATGAGGACGCAATAGTGGCTTTGTGTGTAACCCTTTCAGACCTAGAATGTGTTCTATATAAACTGTGTATCCCCCTTCATTGTAGATAACTTTTCTTCATCTAATACATTTTCACATTTTCCTATCATGAGAGTCGAATCCTTATCCTACAATCTTCTATAATTTACAAGTAGACCTGTTTCGGATCTTCATTTGGGATCTCTTCTAGGGAATGAGATACAAGTAATAGATTCTTCTAAATGTAGTATTATGAGTCCCATATGACTATTTCAAGCATATTTACTCCATATTCTTTGTGTGATTCATCAGAAGTCCGTTTTCCCCATTTTCGGCCAGTACACCAGTTTCAGATCTTCATTTGGGATCTCTTGTAGGGAATGATATACAAGTAATAGATGCTTCTAAATGTAGTATTATGAGTCCCAGATGACTATTTCAAGCCTATTTACTCTATTTTCTTTGTGTGATTCATCAGAAGTCCGTTTTCCCTATTTTCGGCCAGTAGACCAGTTTCATATCTTCATAACAGATCTCTTCAATGGAATGAGATACAAGTAATAGAGGCTTCGCATTGTACTATTATGAGTCCCAGATGACTATTTCAATCCTATTTACTCCATTTTCTTTGTGTGATTCATCAGAAGTCCGTTTTCCCTATTTTCGGCCAGTAGACCAGTTTCATATCTTCATAACAGATCTCTTCAATGGAATGAGATACAAGTAATAGAGGCTTCGCATTGTACTATTATGAGTCCCAGATGACTATTTCAATCCTATTTACTCCATTTTCTTTGTGTGATTCATCAGATGTCCGTTTTTCCTATTTTTGGCCAGTAGGCCAGTTTTGGATCATCATTTGGGATCTCTTCTAGGGAATGAGATACAAGTAATAGAGGCTTCTCATTGTAGTATTATGAGTCCCAGATGACTATTTCAAGCCTATTTACTCATTTCTTTGTATGATTCATGAGAAATCCGTTTTCCCCATTTTCGGTTAGTTGACTAGTTTCGGATCTTCATTTGAGATCTCTTCTAGGGAATGAGATACAGGTAATAGAGGCTACTCATTATACTATTATAAGTCCCAGATGACTATTTAAAGCCTATTTACTCCATTTTCTTTGTGTGATTCATGATAAATCCGTTTCCCCTATTTTCAGACAGTAGACCAGTTTCGGATCTTCATTTGGGATCTCTTCTAGGGAATGAGAAACAAGTAGTAGATTCTTCTAAATGTAGTATTATGAGTCACAGATGACTATTTCAAGCATATTTACTCCATATTCTTTGTGTGATTCATCAGAAGTCCGTTTTCCCCATTTTTGGCCAGTAGACCAGTTTCAGATCTTCATTTGGGATCTCTTATAAGGAATGATATACAAGTAATAGATGCTTCTAAATGTAGTATTATGAGTCCCAGATGACTATTTCAAGCCTATTTACTCCATTTTCTTTGTGTGATTCATCAGAAGTCCGTTTTCCCCATTTTCGGCCAGTAGACCAGTTTCAGATCTTCATAACAGATCTCTTCAATGGAATGAGATACAAGTAATAGAGGCTTCTAATTATGCTATTATGAGTCCCAGATGACTATTTCAAGCCTATTTACTCCATTTTTTTTGTATGGTTCATCAGAAGTCCGTTTTCCCTATTTTCGGCCAGTAGACCAATTTCGGATCTTCATTTTGTATCTCTTCAAGGGAATGAGATACAAGTAATAAAGGCTTCTCTTTGTAGTATTATGAGTCCCAGATGACTATTTCAAGCCTATTTACTCCATTTTCTTTGTGTGATTCATCAGAAGTCCGTTTTCCCCATTTTCGGCTAGTAGACCAGTTTCGGATCTTCATTTGGGATCTCTTCTAGGGAATGAGATACAAGTAATAGATGCTTCTTAATGTAGTATTATGAGTCCCAGACGACAATTTCAAGCCTATTTACTCCATTTTCTTTGTGTGATTCATCAGATGTCCGTTTTCCCCATTTTCGGCTAGTAGACCAATTTCGGATCTTCATTTCGGATCTGTTCTAGGGAATGAGATACAAGTAATAGATGCTTCTAAATGTAGTATTATGAGTCCCAGATGACTATTTCAATCCTATTTACTCCATTTTCTTTGTGTGATTCATCAGAAATCCGTTTTCCCCATTTACGGCCAGTAGATCAGTTTCAGATCTTCATAAGGGATCTCTTCAATGGAATGAGATACAAGTAATAGAGGCTTCTAATTATGCTATTATGAGTCCCAGATGACTATTTAAAGCCTATTTACTCCATTTTCTTTGTATGATTCATCAGAAGTTCGTTTTCCCCATTTTCGGCCAGTAGACCAATTTCAGATCTTCATAACAGATCTCTTCAATGGAATGAGATACAAGTAATAGAGGCTTCGCATTGTACTATTATGAGTCCCAGATGACTATTTCAATCCTATTTACTCCATTTTCTTTGTGTGATTCATCAGATGTCCGTTTTTCCTATTTTTGGCCAGTAGGCCAGTTTTGGATCATCATTTGGGATCTCTTCTAGGGAATGAGATACAAGTAATAGAGGCTTCTCATTGTAGTATTATGAGTCCCAGATGACTATTTCAAGCCTATTTACTCCATTTCTTTGTATGATTCATGAGAAATCCGTTTTCCCCATTTTCGGCTAGTTGACTAATTTCGGATCTTCATTTGAGATCTCTTCTAGGGAATGAGATACAGGTAATAGAGCCTTCTCATTGTAGTATTATGAGTCCCAGATGACTATTTCAAGCCTATTTACTCCATTTATTTGTATGATTCATGAGAAATCCGTTTTCCCCATTTTCGGCTAGTTGACTAGTTTCGGATCTTCATTTGAGATCTCTTCTAGGGAATGAGATACAGGTAATAGAGGCTACTCATTATACTATTATGAGTCCCAGATGACTATTTAAAGCCTATTTACTCCATTTTCTTTGTGTGATTCATGATAAATCTGTTTCCCCTATTTTCAGACAGTAGACCAGTTTCGGATCTTCATTTGGGATCTCTTCTAGCAAATGAGATACAAGTAATAGATGCTTCTAAATGTAGTATTATGAGTCCCAGATGACTATTTCAAGCATATTTACTTCATATTCTTTGTGTGATTCATCAGATGTCCGTTTTCCCCATTTTCGGCCAGTAGACCAGTTTCGGATCTTCATTTAGGATCTCTTGTAGGGAATGAGATACAAGTAATAGATGTTTCTAAATGTAGTATTATGAGTCCCAGATGACTATTTCAAGACTATTTACTCCATTTTCTTTGTGTGATTCATCAGAAGTCCGTTTTCCCCATTTTCGGCCAGTAGACCAGTTTCAGATCTTCATTTGGGATCTCTTGTAGGAAATGAGATACAAGTAATAGATGCTTCTCATTGTACTATTATGAGTCCTAGATGACTATTTCAATCCTATTTACTCCATTTTCGTTGTGTGATTCATCAGATGTCCGTTTTCCCCATTTTCGGCCAGTAGGCCAGTTTTGGATCATCATTTGGGATCTCTTCTTCGGAATGAGATACAAGTAATAGAGGCTTCTCATTGTACTATTATGAGTCCCAGATGACTATTTCAATCCTGTTTACTCTATTTTCTTTGTGTGATTCATCAGATGTCCGTTTTTCCTATTTTCGGCCAGTAGGCCAGTTTTGGATCATCATTTGGGATCTCTTCTAGGGAATGAGATACAAGTAATAGAGCCTTCTCATTGTAGTATTATGAGTCCCAGATGACTATTTCAAGCCTATTTACTCCATTTATTTGTATGATTCATGAGAAATCCGTTTTCCCCATTTTCGGCTAGTTGACTAGTTTCGGATCTTCATTTGAGATCTCTTCTAGGGAATGAGATAAAGGTAATAGAGGCTACTCATTATACTATTATGAGTCCCAGATGACTATTTAAAGCCTATTGACTCCATTTTCTTTGTGTGATTCATGATAAATCCGTTTCCCCTATTTTCAGACAGTAGACCTGTTTCGGATCTTCATTTGGGATCTCTTCTAGGGAATGAGATACAAGTAATAGATTCTTCTAAATGTAGTATTATGAGTCCCAGATGACTATTTCAAGCATATTTACTCCATATTCTTTGTGTGATTCATCAGAAGTCCGTTTTCCCCATTTTCGGCCAGTACACCAGTTTCAGATCTTCATTTGGGATCTCTTGTAGGGAATGATATACAAGTAATAGATGCTTCTAAATGTAGTATTATGAGTCCCAGATGACTATTTCAAGCCTATTTACTCCATTTTCTTTGTCTGATTCATCAGAAGTCCGTTTTCCCTATTTTCGGCCAGTAGACCAGTTTCAGATCTTCATAACAGATCTCTTGAATGGAATGAGATACAAGTAATAGAGGCTTCGCATTGTACTATTATGAGTCCCAGATGACTATTTCAATCCTATTTACTCCATTTTCTTTGTGTGATTCATCAGATGTCCGTTTTTCCTATTTTTGGCCAGTAGGCCAGTTTTGGATCATCATTTGGGATCTCTTCTAGGGAATGAGATACAAGTAATAGAGGCTTCTCATTGTAGTATTATGAGTCCCATATGACTATTTCAAGCCTATTTACTCATTTCTTTGTATGATTCATGAGAAATCCGTTTTCCCAATTTTCGGTTAGTTGACTAGTTTCGGATCTTCATTTGAGATCTCTTCTAGGGAATGAGATACAGGTAATAGAGGCTACTCATTATACTATTATGAGTCCCAGATGACTATTTAAAGCCTATTGACTCCATTTTCTTTGTGTGATTCATGATAAATCCGTTTCCCCTATTTTCAGACAGTAGACCAGTTTCGGATCTTCATTTGGGATCTCTTCTAGGGAATGAGATACAGGTAATAGAGGCTACTCATTATACTATTATAAGTCCCAGATGACTATTTAAAGCCTATTTACTCCATTTTCTTTGTGTGATTCATGATAAATCCGTTTCCCCTATTTTCAGACAGTAGACCAGTTTCGGATCTTCATTTGGGATCTCTTCTAGGGAATGAGATACAAGTAGTAGATTCTTCTAAATGTAGTATTATGAGTCACAGATGACTATTTCAAGCATATTTACTCCATATTATTTGTGTGATTCATCAGAAGTCCGTTTTCCCCATTTTCGGCCAGTAGACCAGTTTCAGATCTTCATTTGGGATCTCTTATAGGGAATGATATACAAGTAATAGATGCTTCTAAATGTAGTATTATGAGTCCCAGATGACTATTTCAAGCCTATTTACTCCATTTTCTTTGTGTGATTCATCAGAAGTCCGTTTTCCCCATTTTCGGCCAGTAGACCAGTTTCAGATTTTCATAACAGATCTCTTCAATGGAATGAGATACAAGTAATAGAGGCTTCTAATTATGCTATTATGAGTCCCAGATGACTATTTCAAGCCTATTTACTCCATTTTCTTTGTATGATTCATCAGAAGTCCGTTTTCCCTATTTTCGGCCAGTAGACCAATTTCGGATCTTCATTTTGGATCTCTTCTAGGGAATGAGATACAAGTAATAAAGGCTTCTCATTGTAGTATTATGAGTCCCAGATGACTATTTCAAGCCTATTTACTCCATTTTCTTTGTGTGATTCATAAGAAGTCCGTTTTCCCCATTTTCGGCTAGTAGACCAGTTTCGGATCTTCATTTGGGATCTCTTCTAGGGAATGAGATACAAGTAATAGATGCTTCTCATTGAAGTAATTTGAGTCCCAGACGACAATTTCAAGCCTATTTACTCCATTTTCTTTGTGTGATTCATCAGATGTCCGTTTTCCCCATTTTCGGCTAGTAGACCAATTTCGGATCTTCATTTCGGATCTGTTCTAGGGAATGAGATACAAGTAATAGATGCTTCTAAATGTAGTATTATGAGTCCCAGATGACTATTTCAAGCCTATTTACTCCATTTTCTTTGTGTGATTCATCAGAAGTCCGTTTTCCCCATTTACGGCCAGTAGATCAGTTTCAGATCTTCATAAGGGATCTCTTCAATGGAATGAGATACAAGTAATAGAGGCTTCTAATTATGCTATTATGAGTCCCAGATGACTATTTAAAGCCTATTTACTCCATTTTCTTTGTATGATTCATCAGAAGTTCGTTTTCCCCATTTTCGGCCAGTAGACCAATTTCAGATCTTCATAACAGATCTCTTCAATGGAATGAGATACAAGTAATAGAGGCTTCGCATTGTACTATTATGAGTCCCAGATGACTATTTCAATCCTATTTACTCCATTTTCTTTGTGTGATTCATCAGATGTCCGTTTTTCCTATTTTTGGTCAGTAGGCCAGTTTTGGATCATCATTTGGGATCTCTTCTAGGGAATGAGATACAAGTAATAGAGGCTTCTCATTGTAGTATTATGAGTCCCAGATGACTATTTCAAGCCTATTTACTCCATTTCTTTGTATGATTCATGAGAAATCCGTTTTCCCCATTTTCGGCTAGTTGACTAGTTTCGGATCTTCATTTGAGATATCTTCTAGGGAATGAGATCTAGGTAATAGAGGCTACTCATTATACTATTATAAGTCCCAGATGACTATTTAAAGCCTATTTACTCCATTTTCTTTGTGTGATTCATGATAAATCCGTTTCCCCTATTTTCAGACAGTAGACCAGTTTCGTATCGTCATTTGGGATCTCTTCTAGGGAATGAGATACAAGTAATAGATTCTTCTAAATGTAGTATTATGAGTCACAGATGACTATTTCAAGCCTATTTACTCATTTCTTTGTATGATTCATGAGAAATCCGTTTTCCCAATTTTCGGTTAGTTGACTAGTTTCGGATCTTCATTTGAGATCTCTTCTAGGGAATGAGATACAGGTAATAGAGGCTACTCATTATACTATTATGAGTCCCAGATGACTATTTAAAGCCTATTGACTCCATTTTCTTTGTGTGATTCATGATAAATCCGTTTCCCCTATTTTCAGACAGTAGACCAGTTTCGGATCTTCATTTGGAATCTCTTCTAGGGAATGAGATACAGGTAATAGAGGCTACTCATTATACTATTATAAGTCCCAGATGACTATTTAAAGCCTATTTACTCCATTTTCTTTGTGTGATTCATGATAAATCCGTTTCCCCTATTTTCAGACAGTAGACCAGTTTCGGATCTTCATTTGGGATCTCTTCTAGGGAATGAGATACAAGTAGTAGATTCTTCTAAATGTAGTATTATGAGTCACAGATGACTATTTCAAGCATATTTACTCCATATTATTTGTGTGATTCATCAGAAGTCCGTTTTCCCCATTTTCGGCCAGTAGACCAGTTTCAGATCTTCATTTGGGATCTCTTATAGGGAATGATATACAAGTAATAGATGCTTCTAAATGTAGTATTATGAGTCCCAGATGACTATTTCAAGCCTATTTACTCCATTTTCTTTGTGTGATTCATCAGAAGTCCGTTTTCCCCATTTTCGGCCAGTAGACCAGTTTCAGATTTTCATAACAGATCTCTTCAATGGAATGAGATACAAGTAATAGAGGCTTCTAATTATGCTATTATGAGTCCCAGATGACTATTTCAAGCCTATTTACTCCATTTTCTTTGTATGATTCATCAGAAGTCCGTTTTCCCTATTTTCGGCCAGTAGACCAATTTCGGATCTTCATTTTGGATCTCTTCTAGGGAATGAGATACAAGTAATAAAGGCTTCTCATTGTAGTATTATGAGTCCCAGATGACTATTTCAAGCCTATTTACTCCATTTTCTTTGTGTGATTCATAAGAAGTCCGTTTTCCCCATTTTCGGCTAGTAGACCAGTTTCGGATCTTCATTTGGGATCTCTTCTAGGGAATGAGATACAAGTAATAGATGCTTCTCATTGAAGTAATTTGAGTCCCAGACGACAATTTCAAGCCTATTTACTCCATTTTCTTTGTGTGATTCATCAGATGTCCGTTTTCCCCATTTTCGGCTAGTAGACCAATTTCGGATCTTCATTTCGGATCTGTTCTAGGGAATGAGATACAAGTAATAGATGCTTCTAAATGTAGTATTATGAGTCCCAGATGACTATTTCAAGCCTATTTACTCCATTTTCTTTGTGTGATTCATCAGAAGTCCGTTTTCCCCATTTACGGCCAGTAGATCAGTTTCAGATCTTCATAAGGGATCTCTTCAATGGAATGAGATACAAGTAATAGAGGCTTCTAATTATGCTATTATGAGTCCCAGATGACTATTTAAAGCCTATTTACTCCATTTTCTTTGTATGATTCATCAGAAGTTCGTTTTCCCCATTTTCGGCCAGTAGACCAATTTCAGATCTTCATAACAGATCTCTTCAATGGAATGAGATACAAGTAATAGAGGCTTCGCATTGTACTATTATGAGTCCCAGATGACTATTTCAATCCTATTTACTCCATTTTCTTTGTGTGATTCATCAGATGTCCGTTTTTCCTATTTTTGGTCAGTAGGCCAGTTTTGGATCATCATTTGGGATCTCTTCTAGGGAATGAGATACAAGTAATAGAGGCTTCTCATTGTAGTATTATGAGTCCCAGATGACTATTTCAAGCCTATTTACTCCATTTCTTTGTATGATTCATGAGAAATCCGTTTTCCCCATTTTCGGCTAGTTGACTAGTTTCGGATCTTCATTTGAGATATCTTCTAGGGAATGAGATCTAGGTAATAGAGGCTACTCATTATACTATTATAAGTCCCAGATGACTATTTAAAGCCTATTTACTCCATTTTCTTTGTGTGATTCATGATAAATCCGTTTCCCCTATTTTCAGACAGTAGACCAGTTTCGTATCGTCATTTGGGATCTCTTCTAGGGAATGAGATACAAGTAATAGATTCTTCTAAATGTAGTATTATGAGTCACAGATGACTATTTCAAGCATATTTACTCCATATTCTTTGTGTGATTCATCAGAAGTCCGTTTTCCCCATTTTCGGCCAGTAGACCAGTTTCAGATCTTCATTTGGGATCTCTTGTAGGGAATGATATACAAGTAATAGATGCTTCTAAATGTAGTATTATGAGTCCCAGATGACTATTTCAAGCCTATTTACTCCATTTCTTTGTATGATTCATGAGAAATCCGTTTTCCCCATTTTCGGCTAGTTGACTAGTTTCGGATCTTCATTTGAGATGTCTTCTAGGGAATGAGATACAGGTAATAGATTCTACTCATTATAATATTATGAGTCCCAGATGACTATTTAAAGCCTATTTACTCCATTTTCTTTGTGTGATTCATGATAAATCCGTTTCCCCTATTTTCAGACAGTAGACCAGTTTCGGATCTTCATTTGGGATCTCTTCTAGGGAATGAGATACAAGTAATAGATGCTTCTAAATGTAGTATTATGAGTCCCAGATGACTATTTCAAGCATATTTACTTCATATTCTTTGTGTGATTCATCAGATGTCCGTTTTCCCCATTTTCGGCCAGTAGACCAGTTTCAGATCTTCATTTAGGATCTCTTGTAGGGAATATGATACAAGTAATAGATGCTTCTAAATATAGTATTATGAGTCCCAGATGACTATTTCAAGCCTATTTACTCCATTTTCTTTGTGTGATTCATCAGAAGTCCGTTTTCCCTATTTTCGGCCAGTAGACCAGTTTCAGATCTTCATTTGGGATCTCTTGTAGGGAATGAGATACAAGTAATAGATGCTTCTCATTGTACTATTATGAGTCCTAGATGACTATTTCAATCCTATTTACTCCATTTTCGTTGTGTGATTCATCAGATGTCCGTTTTCCTATTTTCGGCAAGTAGGCCAGTTTTGGATCATCATTTGGGATCTCTTCTTCGGAATGAGATACAAGTAATAGAGGCTTCTCATTGTACTATTATGAGTCCCAGATGACTATTTCAATCCTATTTACTCCATTTTCTTTCTGTGATTCATCAGATGTCCGTTTTTCCTATTTTCGGCCAGTAGGCCTGTTTTGGATCATCATTTGGGATCTCTTCTAGGGAATGAGATACAAGTAATAGAGGCTTCTCATTGTAGTATTATGAGTCCCAGATGACTATTTCAAGCCTATTTACTCCACTTCTTTGTATGATTCATGAGAAATCCGTTTTCCCCATTTTCGGCTAGTTGACTAGTTTCGGATCTTCATTTGAGATCTCTTCTAGGGAATGAGATACAGGTAATAGAGGCTACTCATTATACTATTATAAGTCCCAGATGACTATTTAAAGCCTATTTACTCCATTTTCTTTGTGTGATTCATGATAAATCCGTTTCCCCTATTTTCAGACAGTAGACCAGTTTCGGATCTTCATTTGGGATCTCTTCTAGGGAATGAGATACAAGTAATAGATCCTTCTAAATGTAGTATTATGAGTCCCAGATGACTATTTCAAGCATATTTACTCCATATTCTTTGTGTGATTCATCAGAAGTCCGTTTTCCCCATTTTCGGCCAGTAGACCAGTTTCAGATCTTCATTTGGGATCTCTTGTAGGGAATGATATACAAGTAATAGATGCTTCTAAATGTAGTATTATGAGTCCCAGATGACTATTTCAAGCCTATTTACTCCATTTTCTTTGTGTGATTCATCAGAAGTCCGTTTTCCCCATTTTCGACCAGTAGACCAGTTTCAGATCTTCATAACAGATCTCTTCAATGGAATGAGATACAAGTAATAGAGGCTTCGCATTGTAATATTATGAGTCCCAGATGACTATTTCAATCCTATTTACTCCATTTTCTTTGTGTGATTCATCAGATGTCCGTTTTTCCTATTTTCGGCCAGTAGGCCAGTTTTGGATCATCATTTGGGATCTCTTCTTCGGAATGAGATACAAGTAATAGAGGCTTCTCATTGTACTATTATGAGTCCCAGATGACTATTTTAATCCTATTTACTCCATTTTCTTTGAGTGATTCGTCAGAAGTCCGTTTTTCCCATTTTTGACCAGTAGACCAGTTTCGGATTTTCATTTGGGATCTCTTGTTGGGAATAAGATACAAGTAATAGAGGCTTCTCCTTGTACTATTATGAGTCCCAGATGACTACTTCAAGCCTATTTACTCCATTTTCTTTGTGCGATTCATGAGAAATCCGTTTTCCCTATTTTCGGCCAGTGGACCAGTTTCAGATCTTCATTTGTGATCTATTCTAGGGAATGAGATACAAGTAATATAGGCTTCTCATTGTAGTAATATGAGTCCTAGATGACTATTTCAAGCCTATTTACTCCATTTTCTTATGTGACTCATCAGAAGTCCGTTTTCCCCATTTTCGGCTAGTAGACCATTTTCGGATCTTTATTTGGGATCTCTTCTAAGGAATGAGATACAAGTAATAGAGGCTTCTCATTGTAGTATTTTGAGTCCCGGATGACTATTTCAAGCCTATTTACTCCATTTTCTTTGAGTGATTCATCAGAAGTCCGTTTTCCCTATTTTCGGCTAGTAGACCAATTTCGGATCTTCATTTTGGATCTCTTCTAGGGAATGAGATACAAGTAATAGAGGCTTTTTATTGTAGTATTATGAGTATCAGATGACTATTGCAAGCCTATTTTCTAAATTTTCTTTGTGTGATTCATCAGAAGTTCGTTTTCCCCATTTTCGGCCAGTAGACCAGTTTCACATCTTCATTTGGGATCTCTTCTAGGGAATGAGATACAAGTAATATAGGCTTCTCACTGTAGTAGTATGAGTCCCAAATGACTATTTCAAGCCTATTTACTCCATTTTCATTTTGTGATTCATGAGAAATCTGTTTTCCCTATTTTTGGCCAGTTGACCAGTTTCAGATCTTCATTTGGGATCTCTTCTAGGGGATGAGATACAAGTAATATAGGCTTCTCATTGTAGTAATAAGAGTCCCAGATGACTATTTCAAGCTTATTTACTCCATTTTCTTTGTGTGATTTATCAGAAGTCCGTTTTCCCCATTTTCGGCTAGTAGACCAGTTTCGGATCTTCATTTGGGATCTCTTCTAGGGAATGAGATACAAGTAAGAGATGCTTCTCATTGTAGTAATTTGAGTCACAGACGAAAATTTCAAGCCTATTTACTCCATTTTCTTTGTGTGATTCATCAGAAGTCCGTTTTCCCCATTTTCGTCTAGTAGACCAGTTTCGGATCTTTATTTGGGATCTCTTCTAGGGAATGAGATACAAGTAATAGATGCTTCTCATTGTAGTAATTTGAGTCCCAGACGACAATTTCAAGCCTATTTACTCCATTTTCTTTGTGTGATTCATAAGATGTCCGTTTTCCCCATTTTCGGCTAGTAGTCCAATTTCGGATCTTCATTTTGGATCTCTTCTAGGGACTGAGATACAAGTAATAGATTCTTCTAAATGTAGTATTATGAGTCCCAGATGACTATTTCAAGCATATTTACTCCATATTCTTTGTGTGATTCATCAGAAGTTCGTTTTCCCCATTTTCGGCCAGTAAACCAGTTTCAGATCTTCATTTGGGATCTCTTGTAGGGAATGATATACAAGTAATAGATGCTTCTAAATGTAGTATTATGAGTCCCAGATGACTATTTCAAGCCTATTTACTCCATTTTCTTTGTATGATTCATCAGAAGTCCGTTTTCCCTATTTTCGGCTAGTAGACCAGTTTCGGATCTTTATTTGGGATCTCTTCTAGGGAATGAGATACAAGTAATAGAGGCTTCGCATTGTACTATTATGAGTCCCAGATGACTATTTCAATCCTATTTACTCCATTTTCTTTGTGTGATTCATCAGATGTCCGTTTTTCCTATTTTTGGCCAGTAGGCCAGT
Source organism: Thlaspi arvense (assembly GCA_911865555.2). Lineage (NCBI taxonomy): Eukaryota > Viridiplantae > Streptophyta > Magnoliopsida > Brassicales > Brassicaceae > Thlaspi > Thlaspi arvense. The sequence continues at coordinate 25,001,849 of OU466860.2, forward strand.
TTTGGATCATCATTTGGGATCTCTTCTAGGGAATGAGATACAAGTAATAGAGGCTTCTCATTGTAGTATTATGAGTCCCAGATGACTATTTCAAGCCTATTTACTCCATTTCTTTGTATGATTCATGAGAAATCCGTTTTCCCCATTTTCGGCTAGTTGACTAATTTCGGATGTTCATTTGAGATCTCTTCTAGGGAATGAGATACAGGTAATAGATTCTACTCATTATACCATTATGAGTCCCAGATGACTATATAAAGCCTATTTACTCCATTTTCTTTGTATGATTCATGATAAATCCGTTTCCCCTATTTTCAGACAGTAGACCAGTTTCGGATCTTCATTTGGGATCTCTTCTAGCGAATGAGATACAAGTAATAGATGCTTCTAAATGTATTATTATGAGTCCCAGATGACTATTTCAAGCATATTTACTTCATATTCTTTGTGTGATTCATCAGATGTCCGTTTTCCCCATTTTCGGCCAGTAGACCAGTTTCGGATCTTCATTTAGGATCTCTTGTAGGGAATGAGATACAAGTAATAGATGCTTCTAAATGTAGTATTATGAGTCCCAGATGACTATTTCAAGCCTATTTACTCCATTTTCTTTGTGTGATTCATCAGAAGTCCGTTTTCCCCATTTTCGGCCAGTAGACCAGTTTCAGATCTTCATAACAGATCTCTTCAATGGAATGAGATACAAGTAATAGAGGCTTCTAATTATGCTATTATGAGTCCCAGATGACTATTTCAAGCCTATTTACTCCATTTTCTTTGTATGATTCATCAGAAGTCCGTTTTCCCTATTTTCGGCCAGTAGACCAATTTCGGATCTTCATTTTGGATCTCTTCAAGGGAATGAGATACAAGTAATAAAGGCTTCTCTTTGTAGTATTATGCGTCCCAGATGACTATTTCAAGCCTATTTACTCCATTTTCTTTGTGTGATTCATCAGAAGTCCGTTTTCCCCATTTTCGGCTAGTAGACCAGTTTCGGATCTTCATTTGGGATCTCTTCTAGGGAATGAGATACAAGTAATAGATGCTTCTCATTGTAGTAATTTGAGTCCCAGACGACAATTTCAAGCCTCTTTACTCCATTTTCTTTGTGTGATTCATCAGATGTCCGTTTTCCCCATTTTCGGCTAGTAGACCAATTTCGGATCTTCATTTCGGATCTGTTCTAGGGAATGAGATACAAGTAATAGATGCTTCTAAATGTAGTATTATGAGTCCCAGATGACTATTTCAAGCCTATTTACACCATTTTCTTTGTGTGATTCATCAGAAGTCCGTTTTCCCCATTTACGGCCAGTAGATCAGTTTCAGATCTTCATAAGGGATCTCTTCAATGGAATGAGATACAAGTAATAGAGGCTTCTAATTATGCTATTATGAGTCCCAGATGACTATTTAAAGCCTATTTACTCCATTTTCTTTGTATGATTCATCAGAAGTTCGTTTTCCCCATTTTCGGCCAGTAGACCAATTTCATATCTTCATAACAGATCTCTTCAATGGAATGAGATACAAGTAATAGAGGCTTCGCATTGTACTATTATGAGTCCCAGATGACTATTTCAATCCTATTTACTGATATGATAGTGGATAGCACGGCAGCTAGTGAACCAGAGAAGGAACCAGAGATAGTAGGGAGGATCACTCGTTCCAGAGCTAAGGAGCTGGCTAAGGAGGTTCATGCACTTATAGCAGAAGGACTGTGCAACTTACCAGCTATTCAAGTTTTCAACATCTTCAACCAGAAGACTCCACCCGGTAATGATGACTAAGTAACTTAGGTGAGGAGTCTGTACTCTTTTTCCCATGATTGAGTTTTGTCCCACTGGGTTTTCTCAACATGGTTTTTAATGAGGCAGATGAATCACTATGTCAAGTTACTTAGGAGTCATTGCCAATGGGTAATAAGTGTATGAGCTACTATGGTTTATACTTAGTAATTTTAGGCGCACCAATTAGGAATTCTAAGGAATGGGACGCCTTGTTGTTTTTCTCTTTATTTTGGACGTCTTGTTGTTTTCTTTCTTAGACGCCTTGTTGTTTGGTTTAGGGTAGTATAAGTCTTGTATTACGCCTCCAGTTGTAAATCAGCGAAGAACTAAGTGTTAAACAAACAGCCATTGCTGCATTTCTTCTCTCACCCTTTGATCTCTTGAATGTGTTCTTGTTGATCCGAGTTTCTATTCACCAAGTGTCCCTGAAACTCTTCTATGTTTCATTCCCATCTTATCATTTAAATCGTTCCATTTAACCCTAATATCATTCCAATCTCACTCTACACTATCACTTTCACTATCACACGTTCATCTTCAGCCTATCTTCAGAGCAGTTCCAGGGAGATCGTGTCATGTGGTATCAGAGCCGCCTCTGAACCAAAGGCTGAGAAAACCCTAAACCCCTCTTTTTCCTTTTCTTTGTGAAATCGAATTTTCCTAAGAGTATTAGGTTTGCTTTCTTTTGTTATTTCATAAAAGTTAGTGATTAGTTTCGAATTCCTAATAGCAATAGGTTGTGTGTTCGTTTTCTCTATTAGTTTAGGATTGTATCTCTCTCTTTAATTAATCTTAAAAACTTGTTATTTTGAGAACTCTTTACTTTGAGTGTTGTTTTGATTGTCCCAGGTACCATGGAGCTTTCAGCAGAAGCCATGGAAGCTCTGAATCAAGCTATGGCGCAACAAATCAAAGAGGCTAATCAGTCAGTTGCTACTCAGTTGATGCAACAGATAGAACAGCTCAATGACAAGTTTGAGTCACGGTTCAAAGACTTCCTGAAAGAGAACAGTGCTGCAGAAAGTGACTCATCAGAACCGCCCAGCCCTAGTGAAGCAATCCGCCTTGCCAAAGGAAAGGCACACATGGGAGCTTCTTCTAAACATCCCAAAGCCAACACTACAAGAGCACCGGTTGGAAGGAGAGAAACCAGTGGAAACCGGCGCAGGAATGCTGAGGGAGCAGAGAGAGAGAGACACAGAACTACTAGAACATCTCCACACCTCCGAGCTGAGAATGTTGGTGGGCGTAGAGTTTTTATGTGGAGACAGAACCAGGATCTTCTGAAGGAGAAGAGAGATCAGATAATAGCTTCAATACTGTGAGGAGAGGCAGGAACAGAGGCAACAACCGAGAATATGATCCCTTGAAACAGCAGCTGAATCACCTTAAGCTTCAGTTTTTCCTTCCTTCCATGGTAATAATGATCCCGAAGTCTACTTAGATTGGGAAAGGAAGATGGAATCGAACTTCTTGGTTCAAGGTACTTATGAGCTCAACAAGGTGAAGATAGCTGTTTCAGAGTTCAATGGCTATGCACTCTTGTGGTGGGAGCAGTTGGGAGTTACTAGAGAGAGGCATCACGAGCTTCCTATTACCACCTGGGGTCAACTAACCACGCAGATGAGGAGGAAGTTTGTTCCTGCACACTATCAGAGAGAGATTCTCAACAAGCTTAGGCGCCTCATACAAGGAACTAAGTCTGTTAGAGAGTACTACCAAGAGCTGGAAACCTTGATGATTAGAGCCGATTTGAGAGAAGGAGAAGACATGGTGATGTCTAGGTTCTTGGGAGGACTTAACAGAGAGATTCAAGACAAAGTTGAGCTACAGAACTATGAGGATGTGCAAGAAATGGTGCATAAGGCAGAATTGATTGAAGCACAGATTAAGAGGAGAATCAGCAGACCAACTTTCGCCTCTAACATACCAAAACCGAAAGAGTTCAACAAGTCAACCCCTACTCAGAACACAAAACCGGCGACAGCAACAATCAAAGAGGAGATTAAAACCGAGTTTAAACCAAGAGGAACTTCTACTAGCAATGTCAGATGCTTCAAGTGTCAAGGTATGGGACATTACTCCAGAGACTGTCCTAATAAGAAGATGTTTTTGTTGCAAGAGGGAGGAAACATCGTGCCTCAATACAGTTCAGAGAGTGAATCAGATGTTAGTACAGAAGGAGAAGAAGAAGCAGCCGCAGTAGGAGAGATGCTAGTAGCATGCAGAGCTTTGAGTGTTCAGGTGCATCCAGATGATAGAGGTCAGAGAGAGAATCTCTTTCACACCAGATGTGTAGTTCAGGACAAGGTCTGCACGTTGATTATAGATGGGGGAAGTTGCACCAATGCCGCCAGTGAAGAGATGGTAAAGAAGCTTAACCTTAAAACCACTTCACATCCTAGACCTTACAAGCTGCAGTGGCTGGACAACAAAGGAGCTATTACCGTTTCTCAACAAGTGCTTGTCAAGCTAGCCATTGGGAAGTATGAAGATGAACTCCTCTGTGATGTGGTTCCTATGAGGTCTAGTCATATGTTATTAGGGAGGCCGTGGCAGTATGATAGGAGAGTTCTTCATGATGGCTACACCAACAAGCAGACCTTTGAATTCAAGGGGCGCAAGGTCACCCTTCTACCACTTTCCCCCAGCGAAATCTACCAAGATCAACTTCACATGAACCGCAAAGACAAAGAGAAAGTCTCCAACAGTCTATACATCAATCACAGTGAGTTCAACAAGCTCTTTGATCCTGAGATGACCACCTTCATGTTTGTTTACAAAGAAACGCTGGCTAGTACTCAACCGTTAGAGAAGCTTCCCCATGAGGTGATAGAGATCATTGAGGAGTACAAGGATGTATTTCCAGAAGAGATACCCCCAGGCTTACCCCCAACTCGTGGAATTGAGCATCAGATTGATCTAGTGCCAGGGTCAGTACTACCAAATAAACCAGCTTACAGAACCAACCCTGTAGAGACTAAAGAGCTTCAGAAACAAGTAGAGGAGCTGATGAGTAAAGGATATATCAGAGAAAGCCTCAGTCCATGTGCAGTACCAGTTCTGTTGGTTCCTAAGAAAGATGGAACATGGAGAATGTGTGTAGACTGCAGAGCAATCAACAACATCACAGTGAAGTATAGACATCCTATCCCAAGATTAGATGACATGTTAGATGAGTTATGTGGGTCAACAGTGTTCTCCAAAATCGATTTAAAGAGTGGTTATCATCAGATCAGAATGAAAGAGGGAGATGAGTGGAAAACTGCTTTCAAGACCAAGCAAGGGTTGTATGAGTGGTTAGTCATGCCGTTTGGTCTCACTAATGCTCCCAGTACCTTCATGCGCCTAATGAATCATGCCTTAAGATCATTCATTGGAGTTTTTGTAGTGGTTTACTTTGATGACATTCTCATCTACAGTAAAGGTTTGGAGGAACATCTAGGGCACATCCGCCAAGTTCTGGATGTTCTTCGTTCTCAATCCCTATTTGCTAACTTCTCTAAGTGTTCATTCTGTACTACTGAAGTTGTTTTTCTAGGCTTTGTTGTTAGTGCAGAAGGAGTGAGAGTTGACGAAGAGAAGATCAAAGCAATCAAAGAATGGCCTACGCCTAAGAGTGTTGGGGAAGTGAGGAGCTTTCATGGGTTAGCAGGATTCTACAGAAGATTTGTTCCAAGCTTTAGCACCCTTGCTGCGCCATTAACCGAAGTCATCAAGAAGGAAGTTGGTTTTAGATGGGAAGAAGCACAAGAGCAGGCTTTCACAGCCCTTAAAGAGAAGCTTATCAATGCCCCTCTTTTAGTTCTTCCTGATTTCCTTAAAACCTTTGAAATTGAATGTGATGCTTCAGGAGTTGGAATTGGTGCTGTATTGATGCAGGATAGGAAACCAGTGGCATACTTCAGTGAGAAACTAGGAGGATCAACCGCCAACTATCCCACCTATGACAAGGAACTATATGCATTAGTCCGAGCTCTTCAAACGTGGCAGCACTACTTGTGGCCCAAGGAGTTTGTCATTCATACAGATCATGAGTCTCTAAAGCACCTTAAAGGACAGCAGAAGCTCAATAAAAGACACGCCAGATGGATGGAGTTTATTGAGACTTTTCCCTACATCATTAAGTACAAGAAAGGTAAAGATAATGTAGTTGCAGATGCATTATCAAGGAGGTACACACTTGTCTCTACTTTAACTTCTAAGCTTAATGGATTCGAACATATAGTAGATCTTTATGAGACTGACATTGATTTTGCTGAGAGCTATGGCAAGTGCTATAAGTTTGCTTTTGAAAAGTATCATAGACAGGATGGATATCTGTTCTATAACAATCGTTTGTGCATACCAAGAGGATCTGTCAGAGAGTTATTGGTCAGGGAAGCTCATGGAGGTGGATTAGCTGGACATTTTGGAGTCACTAAGACTTTACTTGGACTGCAAGATCACTTTTATTGGCCATATATGAAGACAGACGTTGAGAGGATTTGTTCTAGGTGTGCGGTTTGTAAAATGGCAAAGAGTAAGGTGCAACCTCACGGTTTGTATACTCCTCTGCCTATTCCCTCTCAACCGTGGACTCATATTTCTATGGACTTTGTGCTTGGCTTACCTCGAACCAGAAATGGTAGAGATTCGATTTTTGTAGTTGTTGACAGGTTCAGTAAGATGGCACACTTCATTGCTAGTCATAAGACAGATGATGCTGTCTGTGTAGCTAACTTGTTTTTCAGGGAAGTGGTTCGTTTACATGGCATGCCTCAAGTGATAGTTTCAGACAGGGATACCAAGTTTCTAGGGCATTTCTGGAGAACATTATGGGCTAAGCTGGGAACCAAGCTTCAATTCTCCACTACCTGTCACCCTCAAACTGATGGACAAACCGAGGTGGTGAACAGAACATTGTCAACACTTCTTAGAACGTTGGTCAAGAGTAACATCAAGTCATGGGAGGAGTGTCTACCACACGTGGAGTTTGCTTACAATCACGCTAAGCATTCTGCTACTCTCTTTTCTCCTTTTGAAATTGTTTATGGCTTTAACCCACAATCACCTCTAGATTTGATCCCTTTGCCTCTAAGTGTGAAATGTAGTTTAGATGGTAAAGAAAAGGCAGAACAGGTGAGGAAGATACACGCCAAGGCCAAGGAGAATATAGAGAAGAAAACAAAGCAGTATGAGAAGCATGCAAACAAGGGTCGAAAGGAGTTAATCTTTGAGGAAGGAGACTTGGTGTGGATTCATTTGAGGAAAGATCGATTTCCAGAAGAGAGGAAGAGCAAGCTTATGCCAAGGATGGATGGACCATTTGAAGTCATCAAAAGGATCAACAACAATGCCTACCAGATTGATCTTCAAGGTAAGTATAATATATCTCCATCATTCAATGTTTCTGACTTGCTTCCTTATGTTGCAGATACAGATTTGAGGACAAATCCCTTTCAAGAGGGAGAGGATGATATGATAGTGGATAGCACGGCAGCTAGTGAACCAGAGAAGGAACCAGAGATAGTAGGGAGGATCACTCGTTCCAGAGCTAAGGAGCTGGCTAAGGAGGTTCATGCACTTATAGCAGAAGGACTGTGCAACTTACCAGCTATTCAAGTTTTCAAACATCTTCAACCAGAAGACTCCACCCGGTAATGATGACTAAGTAACTTAGGTGAGGAGTCTGTACTCTTTTTCCCATGATTGAGTTTTTGTCCCACTGGGTTTTTCTCAACATGGTTTTTAATGAGGCAGATGAATCACTATGTCAAGTTACTTAGGAGTCATTGCCAATGGGTAATAAGTGTATGAGCTACTATGGTTTATACTTAGTAATTTTAGGCGCACCAATTAGGAATTCTAAGGAATGGGACGCCTTGTTGTTTTTCTCTTTATTTTGGACGTCTTGTTGTTTTCTTTCTTAGACGCCTTGTTGTTTGGTTTAGGGTAGTATAAGTCTTGTATTACGCCTCCAGTTGTAAATCAGCGAAGAACTAAGTGTTAAACAAACAGCCATTGCTGCATTTCTTCTCTCACCCTTTGATCTCTTGAATGTGTTCTTGTTGATCCGAGTTTCTATTCACCAAGTGTCCCTGAAACTCTTCTATGTTTCATTCCCATCTTATCATTTAAATCGTTCCATTTAACCCTAATATCATTCCAATCTCACTCTACACTATCACTTTCACTATCACACGTTCATCTTCAGCCTATCTTCAGAGCAGTTCCAGGGAGATCGTGTCATGTGGTATCAGAGCCGCCTCTGAACCAAAGGCTGAGAAAACCCTAAACCCCTCTTTTTCCTTTTCTTTGTGAAATCGAATTTTCCTAAGAGTATTAGGTTTGCTTTCTTTTGTTATTTCATAAAAGTTAGTGATTAGTTTCGAATTCCTAATAGCAATAGGTTGTGTGTTCGTTTCTCTATTAGTTTAGGATTGTATCTCTCTCTTTAATTAATCTTAAAAACTTGTTATTTTGAGAACTCTTTACTTTGAGTGTTGTTTTGATTGTCCCAGGTACCATGGAGCTTTCAGCAGAAGCCATGGAAGCTCTGAATCAAGCTATGGCGCAACAAATCAAAGAGGCTAATCAGTCAGTTGCTACTCAGTTGATGCAACAGATAGAACAGCTCAATGACAAGTTTGAGTCACGGTTCAAAGACTTCCTGAAAGAGAACAGTGCTGCAGAAAGTGACTCATCAGAACCGCCCAGCCCTAGTGAAGCAATCCGCCTTGCCAAAGGAAAAGGCACACATGGGAGCTTCTTCTAAACATCCCAAAGCCAACACTACAAGAGCACCGGTTGGAAGGAGAGAAACCAGTGGAAACCGGCGCAGGAATGCTGAGGGAGCAGAGAGAGAGAGACACAGAACTACTAGAACATCTCCACACCTCCGAGCTGAGAATGTTGGTGGGCGTAGAGTTTATGTGGAGACAGAACCAGGATCTTCTGAAGGAGAAGAGAGATCAGATAATAGCTTCAATACTGTGAGGAGAGGCAGGAACAGAGGCAACAACCGAGAATATGATCCCTTGAAACAGCAGCTGAATCACCTTAAGCTTCAGTTTCCTTCCTTCCATGGTAATAATGATCCCGAAGTCTACTTAGATTGGGAAAGGAAGATGGAATCGAACTTCTTGGTTCAAGGTACTTATGAGCTCAACAAGGTGAAGATAGCTGTTTCAGAGTTCAATGGCTATGCACTCTTGTGGTGGGAGCAGTTGGGAGTTACTAGAGAGAGGCATCACGAGCTTCCTATTACCACCTGGGGTCAACTAACCACGCAGATGAGGAGGAAGTTTGTTCCTGCACACTATCAGAGAGAGATTCTCAACAAGCTTAGGCGCCTCATACAAGGAACTAAGTCTGTTAGAGATTACTACCAAGAGCTGGAAACCTTGATGATTAGAGCCGATTTGAGAGAAGGAGAAGACATGGTGATGTCTAGGTTCTTGGGAGGACTTAACAGAGAGATTCAAGACAAAGTTGAGCTACAGAACTATGAGGATGTGCAAGAAATGGTGCATAAGGCAGAATTGATTGAAGCACAGATTAAGAGGAGAATCAGCAGACCAACTTTCGCCTCTAACATACCAAAAACCGAAAGAGTTCAACAAGTCAACCCCTACTCAGAACACAAAACCGGCGACAGCAACAATCAAAGAGGAGATTAAAACCGAGTTTAAACCAAGAGGAACTTCTACTAGCAATGTCAGATGCTTCAAGTGTCAAGGTATGGGACATTACTCCAGAGACTGTCCTAATAAGAAGATGTTTTTGTTGCAAGAGGGAGGAAACATCGTGCCTCAATACAGTTCAGAGAGTGAATCAGATGTTAGTACAGAAGGAGAAGAAGAAGCAGCCGCAGTAGGAGAGATGCTAGTAGCATGCAGAGCTTTGAGTGTTCAGGTGCATCCAGATGATAGAGGTCAGAGAGAGAATCTCTTTCACACCAGATGTGTAGTTCAGGACAAGGTCTGCACGTTGATTATAGATGGGGGAAGTTGCACCAATGCCGCCAGTGAAGAGATGGTAAAGAAGCTTAACCTTAAAACCACTTCACATCCTAGACCTTACAAGCTGCAGTGGCTGGACAACAAAGGAGCTATTACCGTTTCTCAACAAGTGCTTGTCAAGCTAGCCATTGGGAAGTATGAAGATGAACTCCTCTGTGATGTGGTTCCTATGAGGTCTAGTCATATGTTATTAGGGAGGCCGTGGCAGTATGATAGGAGAGTTCTTCATGATGGCTACACCAACAAGCAGACCTTTGAATTCAAGGGGCGCAAGGTCACCCTTCTACCACTTTCCCCCAGCGAAATCTACCAAGATCAACTTCACATGAACCGCAAAGACAAAGAGAAAGTCTCCAACAGTCTATACATCAATCACAGTGAGTTCAACAAGCTCTTTGATCCTGAGATGACCACCTTCATGTTTGTTTACAAAGAAACGCTGGCTAGTACTCAACCGTTAGAGAAGCTTCCCCATGAGGTGATAGAGATCATTGAGGAGTACAAGGATGTATTTCCAGAAGAGATACCCCCAGGCTTACCCCCAACTCGTGGAATTGAGCATCAGATTGATCTAGTGCCAGGGTCAGTACTACCAAATAAACCAGCTTACAGAACCAACCCTGTAGAGACTAAAGAGCTTCAGAAACAAGTAGAGGAGCTGATGAGTAAAGGATATATCAGAGAAAGCCTCAGTCCATGTGCAGTACCAGTTCTGTTGGTTCCTAAGAAAGATGGAACATGGAGAATGTGTGTAGACTGCAGAGCAATCAACAACATCACAGTGAAGTATAGACATCCTATCCCAAGATTAGATGACATGTTAGATGAGTTATGTGGGTCAACAGTGTTCTCCAAAATCGATTTAAAGAGTGGTTATCATCAGATCAGAATGAAAGAGGGAGATGAGTGGAAAACTGCTTTCAAGACCAAGCAAGGGTTGTATGAGTGGTTAGTCATGCCGTTTGGTCTCACTAATGCTCCCAGTACCTTCATGCGCCTAATGAATCATGCCTTAAGATCATTCATTGGAGTTTTTGTAGTGGTTTACTTTGATGACATTCTCATCTACAGTAAAGGTTTGGAGGAACATCTAGGGCACATCCGCCAAGTTCTGGATGTTCTTCGTTCTCAATCCCTATTTGCTAACTTCTCTAAGTGTTCATTCTGTACTACTGAAGTTGTTTTTCTAGGCTTTGTTGTTAGTGCAGAAGGAGTGAGAGTTGACGAAGAGAAGATCAAAGCAATCAAAGAATGGCCTACGCCTAAGAGTGTTGGGGAAGTGAGGAGCTTTCATGGGTTAGCAGGATTCTACAGAAGATTTGTTCCAAGCTTTAGCACCCTTGCTGCGCCATTAACCGAAGTCATCAAGAAGGAAGTTGGTTTTAGATGGGAAGAAGCACAAGAGCAGGCTTTCACAGCCCTTAAAGAGAAGCTTATCAATGCCCCTCTTTTAGTTCTTCCTGATTTCCTTAAAACCTTTGAAATTGAATGTGATGCTTCAGGAGTTGGAATTGGTGCTGTATTGATGCAGGATAGGAAACCAGTGGCATACTTCAGTGAGAAACTAGGAGGATCAACCGCCAACTATCCCACCTATGACAAGGAACTATATGCATTAGTCCGAGCTCTTCAAACGTGGCAGCACTACTTGTGGCCCAAGGAGTTTGTCATTCATACAGATCATGAGTCTCTAAAGCACCTTAAAGGACAGCAGAAGCTCAATAAAAGACACGCCAGATGGATGGAGTTTATTGAGACTTTTCCCTACATCATTAAGTACAAGAAAGGTAAAGATAATGTAGTTGCAGATGCATTATCAAGGAGGTACACACTTGTCTCTACTTTAACTTCTAAGCTTAATGGATTCGAACATATAGTAGATCTTTATGAGACTGACATTGATTTTGCTGAGAGCTATGGCAAGTGCTATAAGTTTGCTTTTGAAAAGTATCATAGACAGGATGGATATCTGTTCTATAACAATCGTTTGTGCATACCAAGAGGATCTGTCAGAGAGTTATTGGTCAGGGAAGCTCATGGAGGTGGATTAGCTGGACATTTTGGAGTCACTAAGACTTTACTTGGACTGCAAGATCACTTTTATTGGCCATATATGAAGACAGACGTTGAGAGGATTTGTTCTAGGTGTGCGGTTTGTAAAATGGCAAAGAGTAAGGTGCAACCTCACGGTTTGTATACTCCTCTGCCTATTCCCTCTCAACCGTGGACTCATATTTCTATGGACTTTGTGCTTGGCTTACCTCGAACCAGAAATGGTAGAGATTCGATTTTTGTAGTTGTTGACAGGTTCAGTAAGATGGCACACTTCATTGCTAGTCATAAGACAGATGATGCTGTCTGTGTAGCTAACTTGTTTTTCAGGGAAGTGGTTCGTTTACATGGCATGCCTCAAGTGATAGTTTCAGACAGGGATACCAAGTTTCTAGGGCATTTCTGGAGAACATTATGGGCTAAGCTGGGAACCAAGCTTCAATTCTCCACTACCTGTCACCCTCAAACTGATGGACAAACCGAGGTGGTGAACAGAACATTGTCAACACTTCTTAGAACGTTGGTCAAGAGTAACATCAAGTCATGGGAGGAGTGTCTACCACACGTGGAGTTTGCTTACAATCACGCTAAGCATTCTGCTACTCTCTTTTCTCCTTTTGAAATTGTTTATGGCTTTAACCCACAATCACCTCTAGATTTGATCCCTTTGCCTCTAAGTGTGAAATGTAGTTTAGATGGTAAAGAAAAGGCAGAACAGGTGAGGAAGATACACGCCAAGGCCAAGGAGAATATAGAGAAGAAAACAAAGCAGTATGAGAAGCATGCAAACAAGGGTCGAAAGGAGTTAATCTTTGAGGAAGGAGACTTGGTGTGGATTCATTTGAGGAAAGATCGATTTCCAGAAGAGAGGAAGAGCAAGCTTATGCCAAGGATGGATGGACCATTTGAAGTCATCAAAAGGATCAACAACAATGCCTACCAGATTGATCTTCAAGGTAAGTATAATATATCTCCATCATTCAATGTTTCTGACTTGCTTCCTTATGTTGCAGATACAGATTTGAGGACAAATCCCTTTCAAGAGGGAGAGGATGATATGATAGTGGATAGCACGGCAGCTAGTGAACCAGAGAAGGAACCAGAGATAGTAGGGAGGATCACTCGTTCCAGAGCTAAGGAGCTGGCTAAGGAGGTTCATGCACTTATAGCAGAAGGACTGTGCAACTTACCAGCTATTCAAGTTTTCAACATCTTCAACCAGAAGACTCCACCCGGTAATGATGACTAAGTAACTTAGGTGAGGAGTCTGTACTCTTTTTCCCATGATTGAGTTTTGTCCCACTGGGTTTTCTCAACATGGTTTTTAATGAGGCAGATGAATCACTATGTCAAGTTACTTAGGAGTCATTGCCAATGGGTAATAAGTGTATGAGCTACTATGGTTTATACTTAGTAATTTTAGGCGCACCAATTAGGAATTCTAAGGAATGGGACGCCTTGTTGTTTTTCTCTTTATTTTGGACGTCTTGTTGTTTTCTTTCTTAGACGCCTTGTTGTTTGGTTTAGGGTAGTATAAGTCTTGTATTACGCCTCCAGTTGTAAATCAGCGAAGAACTAAGTGTTAAACAAACAGCCATTGCTGCATTTCTTCTCTCACCCTTTGATCTCTTGAATGTGTTCTTGTTGATCCGAGTTTCTATTCACCAAGTGTCCCTGAAACTCTTCTATGTTTCATTCCCATCTTATCATTTAAATCGTTCCATTTAACCCTAATATCATTCCAATCTCACTCTACACTATCACTTTCACTATCACACGTTCATCTTCAGCCTATCTTCAGAGCAGTTCCAGGGAGATCGTGTCACTTTAGGTAAGTCAGCTTCATCCCAAGTATGATTTCTTTCCATAGCTCCTTTTTCTTCCCTGATTGCTTCACGCCATTCCTCATGTTCCACTGCTTCTTCATAGGTCTTAGGAATATGACCCTGCTCTATTGCTGCCAAGAACACTCGGTGTTCCTCCGGAAGTTGTGCAAAGGAGCATGATGCCTGAGTTGGATGCGCCACGGCATTGCCATTGTAATACACTCTTGTGTTCACCCAATTAGAGGGTCCTGCCTTTCTCTTGTACTGCGCCTTAAGGTAGTGGGAGCCGGAGCTTGGACTGGTTCTGCTTGTTGTAGACTTTGCAAGCGTGGACTTCTTCTTAGAGGAGCTGGTGCTTGAGCTGGTGCTGACCGTGTGGGTGCTTGATCTTGCTCTGAAGGTTGATCATGTGCATTGTCGTGGGAATCCGAGGCTGTGTGCTCAGCTGGTGGATCATCATTGTTATCACCATTCTCCCCCTCATGATCAACCGTAGGGGCTCTAGTATTGGTAGTGACACCGAGATGATCTAGGAGCAGCCGGAGGTTAGTGGCTCTATCTGATGTAGACTTGGAAATGTCTTGCAAGTCTTCCCATGGCTGCTTGGCATAGAAGCTTTCGGATTCCAAAAAACTTCACATCTCTAGACACTATAACCCGGCGTGTAGTAGGATTGTAGCATTTGTACCCCTTTTGAGTAGTGGAATAGCCAACAAACATACATCTAGTGCTCTTGGCATCCAGCTTTGTTCTAAGATCTCCTGGAATTAAGACAAAAACACACACACCCAAACACTCGTAAGTGATCAAGAGAAGGTTTGGTTGAGTTGAGTACCTCATATGGTGATGAGTCATTGAGGACTTTTGTGGGTATGCGATTGATCAGGTAACAAGCCGTGAGCACTGCATCTCCCCAAAAACGCTTTGGTACATTGCTTTGAAACATCATGGATCTGGCCACCTCCATTAAGTGTCTATTCTTCCTCTCAGCTACACCATTCTGTTGAGGAGTGTAGGGACAGCTCGTTTGGTGAATGATGCCGTGTGAGTTGAGATATTCTTTGAATATGTTACTTGTGTATTCTCCTCCATTATCTGATCTGAAAATCTTAATCTTGGCATTAAAGTGATTAGTGACATGGGTTTGAAAGTTTCTAAATGCCTCAAAAACTCTATCTTTTGATGGAAGGAGAGTTAGCCAAGTATACTTAGATTTTTCATCTATGAATGTAACAAAGTATTTATTTTGATCTCTAGACTCACAGGGAGAAGACCAAACATCAGAATGCACTAAATCAAAGCATTTATCATAAATAGTAGAAGACTTAGGAAAAAAACAGTTCTACAATGTTTTCCTAAGATACAAGCCTCACACTCATCATTTCATTTTAAACACTACTTTAGGTAATAAAAGACTCAATGCACGAGCATGAGGATGTCCTAGTCTAGCATGCCAAATCGCATTATTAGCACAGGCTACAACATTATTAGAAGAGGCAAAGGTAGAATCTAAGAGCTTAGTGTCTTCAAGAACATAGAGATCATCTTTGGTAGTCCCTTTCCCAAGCAATTTGCTGGTCTTAATATCCTGAAAACACACATCATTAGGTCCGAATACAGCGATACAGTTTAAATCAGTTGTAGCTTTCTTAACTGACAATAAGTTAGAGGTAAAGGTAGGCATATAAAACGCTTTAGAGGACCTTTCAAAGAGTTTAAGTTCACCTATTCCTTTAATTGGTACCTTTTCACCATTAGCAATCTCAACATTTCCTAAAATTGGCTTTATATTACTAATTAGGCTTAAATCACTAATCATGTGATGTGAAGCTCCTGAATCAACTATTAGAGGTTTATTCTTAAGAGTATATGAAGATCTATAAGAATTACCCAAGTTGTTAACTACATGAGAGGAGGTACCAAGGGTGTTACCGGATTCTTTGAGTGCTTTGATCAGGGCGTCTAACTCTGTTTTCTTCACGAATTGAGATGAGTTAGCTATCCCCTCTTCACACATGTTCCTCTGAGAGGGCTCTCCCTTGTGACTCCCCTCTTCATTCGCAAAGTTAGCTCTTGTTTCCTTCCATTTGCTCGGTTTGAGGTGTGGATGAAGGATCCAGCATTTTTCTTTGCCATGCCCTTTCTTCTTGCAATGATCGCAGAATTGGCTCCTCTTCTCATCAAACTTGTATGCCCCCTTATTCGCTGAGACTAGCTCCCCCTTTCCTCCAAATAAACCGAGAGATCCTTGCTCCTTTTGGATTTGAGAGCATACTTCTTCAAGGGTTGGCAACCGTTCCGCTCTAAGGAGATGCTTGATGAGGTCATTGTAAGTTGAGCTGAGGGTCATGAGTAGGCCAAAGACTTTGTCTTGCTCTCTTCTGTCATTCAGGACTTGAGGGTCAACCGTGCTTGGCCTTAGCATCTCCAGTTCTGCCCATAGTGCTCTGAATCTTCCAAAATGCTTAGTAAACTCCATATCTTCTTGCCTTAGCTCATTGATAGCCTTCTTGACTTCAAATACACGGCTGAGATTGGATATATTGCCGAACACTTGCTTCAGAGTCTCCCATAGTTCTTTGGCGGTTTCACAGTATGAGTAAGCCTCCAAGATTTCATTACTAAGGGAGCTTTGTAGAAGAGCAAGGACGGTCTGATCTTCCTTGTACCATTGGGTCTCTTCAGCTGGGACAATGGCGGCTCCGGCGGCTGGTGGTGCTGCTATAGGGGCATCGCTTGAAACATGTCTCCAAAGACCTCTTCCACACAAGGCGGTTCTTGTGGTTCGTGACCACAGCAAATAGTTAACCCCTTTGAGGGTAACCGGTAAAGCCAATGGCTTGTTGTTCTCCAAGGCCATGTTTAAACACTATGGACCGTTGGGCAAAGTGAGTGACCGTTGAGTAAACGGTTTTGGATGATGAAGTAGAGATGATTAGAAGGTGAGCGAATACTAGTATGGTGGGAGGAGAGTGTTTTAGGCGGTTTAGAGAGTGTTTAGTGAGAATTTAGAGTAAAGAAAAAATGGTAGAGAGTTATGGACCATTGGGTAAAGATTAAAGTGTTTCTGGAATTTTGAAAGAGTGAAAGAACGAAAGATGAAATGAAGAAGAGAGTGATGAAAATCAAAAGGTTGTAGTCCAAAGATCTACAAACCGCTCTGATACCATGTTGAGAAAGTTTGCGGATGATTATAATAAACGAGAGAAAGAGATGAAGAACATGAAGAACAAGAGAGAAATGATTAAGGATGATTATATTCCTTAGTTATCGATTACATTTGATAGAGATGATCTATTTATAGATCTACAAACAGCCTAAGCTAACGGCTACAAGGGGTGAAACAATAAGAATAAACAATTATGTGGATCCCAAGAGTGAGAGTGACAGATCAAGGTTGACTCCAACGTCCACTTGCTTAAGTTAGACATGTGACCTTATCTTCTTAGCCTTGAGATGCATATGACCGTTAGACTAGATGATAAGGGCGAGCTTATTCTTGCCTTGTAAGTCACTTGATGCTGATATCCTTCCTTGAGTGTCACGGTTAAGTATGTGTACGGACACCCCTCATCCTTCTAGTTTGATAAGATACAAGTAATAGATTCTTCTAAATGTAGTATTATGAGTCCCAGATGACTATTTCAAGCATATTTACTCCATATTCTTTGTGTGATTCATCAGAAGTCCGTTTTCCCCATTTTTGGCCAGTAGACCAGTTTCAGATCTTCATTTGGGATCTCTTCTAGGGAATGATATACAAGTAATAAATGCTTCTAAATGTAGTATTATGAGTCCCAGATGACTATTTCAAGCCTATTTACTCCATTTTCTTTGTGTGATTCATCAGAAGTTCGTTTTCCCAATTTTCGGCCAGTAGACCAGTTTCAGATCTTCATAACGGATCTCTTCAATGGTGATATGATAGGGGATAGCACGGTAGTTGCAGAACCAAAGGAGGAACCGGAGATAGTAGGGAGGATCACTCGTTCCAGAGCTAAGGAGCTGGCTAAGGAAGTTCATGCACTTATGGCAGAAGGATTATGCAACCTACCAGCTATTCAAGTTTTCAACATCTTCAACCAGAAGACTCCACCCGGTAATGATAACTAAGTAACTTAGGTGAGGAGTCTGTACTCTTTTTCCCATGATGAGTTTTGTCCCATTGGGTTTTCTCAACATGGTTTTTAATGAGGCAGATGAATCACTACGTCAAGTTACTTAGGAGTCATTGCCAATGGGTAATAAATGTATGAGCTACTTTGGTCTTATACTTAGTATTTTCAGGCGCACCAATTAGGATTCTAAGGAATGGGACGCCTTGTTGTTTTATTCTTTACTTTGGACGTTTTGTTGTTTTCTTTCTTAGACGCCATGCTGTTTGGTTTTTAGGGTAGTATAAGACTTGTATTACGCCCCCATTTGTAAATCAGCGAAGAACTAAGTGTTAAACAAACAGCCATTGCTGCATTTCTTCTCTCACCCTTTGATCTCTTGAATGTGTTCTTGTTGATCCGAGTTTCTATTCACCAAGTGTCCTTGAAACTCTACTATCTTTTACTCCCATCTTATCACTTAAATCGTTCCATTAAACCCCTAATACCATTCCAATCTCACTCTACACTATCACTTCCCCTTTCACACGATCAGCATCACCATTTCGCAATCATCATTTGATCTTCATCAGCCTATCTTCAGAGTAGTTCCAAGGGAGATCGTGTCAAATGGAATGAGATACAAGTAATAGAGGCTTCTAATTATGCTATTATGAGTCCCAGATGACTATTTCAAGCCTATTTACTCTATTTTCTTTGTATGATTTATCAGAAATCCATTTTCCCTATTTTCGGCCAGTAGACCAATTTTGGATCTTCATTTTGGATCTCTTCTAGGGAATGAGATACAAGTAATAGAGGCTTCTCATTGTAGTATTATGAGTCCCAGATGACTATTTCAAGCCTATTTACTCCATTTTCTTTGTGTGATTCATCAGAAGTCCGTTTTCCCTATTTTCGGTTAGTAGATCAGTTTCGGATGTTTATTTGGGATCTCTTCTAGGGAATGAGATACAGGTAATAGAGGCTACTCATTATACTATTATAAGTCCCAGATGACTATTTAAAGCCTATTTACTGTAAATTATAGAAGATTATAAGGTAAAGTCTTGACTCTCATGTTTAGGAATAGAGGAAAAATGTATTAGATGATAAAAGTTACATTCACAAGAAGGGATACACATGATATTTATAGGACAATCCCTAGGTTAGAAAGGGTTACGCACATAGACCATATAGCGTCCTCATTCTACCTTGTACTACCATGTGTGACTCACTCTCCTTTACAGCTCATAACGGTAACAAAGAGATAAGGGAAGGAGGTACAGCCGCTACAGGACGGATGACTCATCACCGTACGGTCAACATGACCGTTAGCTTTTCTTATCCTCCTTTCCCTCTTCTTTCTAATACAAACTACCTTATTACTCAAGTAACTATATTTACTATGTAACTATTAGTTAGTTAATAGTAAATACCTTCTTGATTAACACTCCCCCTCAAGTTTATACTACAATACTGATTGTGTATAAACTTGGCACTTGCAAGAATAACCTCATTAAAAAAACCTAAGCTTGGAAAACCACGTGGAACAAAACCAAGCTTAGGGAAAAAGAGTATTATCCCTACAAGTTGGAGAGTCTCTCTCAAGGATGTGTTAGGTCTACAAGACCAAGTTTACCATGGATAAATTGGCAAACTTGGTTACTTGCTGCCTTGGTAAAGATGTTGGCCAATTGGTCCGAACTTTTAGTAAAGCAAGGGAGAATTGTACCGTCTTCGATCTTCTCTCTTGTCTTGTGGCAATCAGTCTCTATGTGCTTGGTCCTCTCGTGGAACACGGGATTAGTGGCTATATGGATGGCAGCTTGGTTGTCGCAATGGAAGGTGATTGGCGTCTTCTGCTCTATCCCGAAGTCCTTAAGTAGAGCTTTCAGCCATGTTAACTCATTTGTGAGCTTCTTCATCGCCCTATACTCTGCTTCAGCACTCGAACAAGACACCACCTTCTGCTTCTTTGTCTTCCAAGTCACAAGATTTCCACCAATGAAGGTGCAAAAGCCGGTTGTAGACTGCCTTGTGTTGCGATCTCCATTGTAATCTGCATCACAGTATCCAACAATTTTCGTGCTAGAGTTTCTTCCCATCCAAATGCCTTTGCCAGGACTCCCTTTGATATATCTCAGAATCCTTTCCACCAGGCTCCAATGGTATACCGTAGGTACTTGCATGTGTTGAGCCACCTGATTCACAGCAAAAGAAAGATCAGGCCGAGTATATGTTAAGTATATGAGCTTACCAACGAGTCTTCGGTACTGTTCCGGGCAATGATATGGAGTATCATCCTTCTCCCCCTTTCGATTGACCTTGTATCCTTGCTCTAGTGGTGTGTCCACCGGTTTAGCTCCAAGTTTTCCTGTAAGCTTTAGAAGATCAAGTGCATATTTCCTTTGTGAGAGAAATAGTCCCTCCTTGGATCTACACACTTCAATCCCTAAGAAATACTTCAAAACACCCAAATCTTTAATATCAAAGGCTGAGTGTAAAGAAGACTTAATGGCTTGAATACCCTCTTTGTTACTCCCTGAGATAATCAAATCATCAACGTAGACCAACACCACTACTATGCCTTGATTATCTTGCTTAGTAAATAGGGTATGATCAGAATGGGACCTCTTGAAGCCATTAGCCAGTAGTGTAGAGCTTAACTTGTGATACCAAGCTCTTGGAGATTGTTTAAGCCCATAGATTGCTTTCCGAAGCCTTAAGACCTTTCCCGGAGCCACTATGTCTTCTAAACCCGGAGGAGGTGACATGTAGACTTCTTCTTCTAACTCCCCCTGAAGGAAAGCATTCTTGACATCCATTTGCCACAACTCCCAATCCAAATTAACTGCTAAAGAGAGAACCACTTTCACTGTGTGTTGCTTAGCTACTGGAGCAAATGTTTCCCTGTAGTCATCCCCATAAGTTTGCGTAAACCCTCTTGCAACCAGCCTTGCCTTATATCTCTCGATTTCACCATCACTCTTGTACTTAATGGTGAATACCCACTTTGAGCTAACACACTTCTTTCCTTTTGGTAGTTCTTCTTCAACCCAAGTTTGATTCTTCACCATAGCTTGAACCTCATCATCAATAGCATTAGTCCATTCCTTTCTTTCCTTGGCTTCCTCATAGCTTTGTGGAATGAGTTCTACATCTAGCTTGCTGATAAAGGCTTTATGCTCTTCAGGAAGAAGGTCAATCGAACAGGTAGCTTGAATTGGATGAGCAACAGCTTTGGCAGTTGTAGTAAACTCTCGTATTCTTCCAGTTTGAAGGTGATTTCTTCTCTCTTGTACTCTTTCTTGGATTCTCCCGAGTGTAGACTGGATCTGATGTAGCTTGTGGAGCTTGATAGGCATTGTCATCGCTTGAAGATTCAATGATCTCTCCTTCACTAGACTGTCCCGTCTCTGCCACTTCTTCACTAGACTTCTCTCCTCTATCATTTTCTTGGTGATCATCCAAAAGATCCTGAGATGCATTGTTCTCATCCTCTCTAACTTCATTCACATCCTCATTTGGAGATGGTGGAGCTTCCTTCTCTGCCTGAGGAGAGCTTGCATTCCCTAAGTGTTCCAGAATTTGTCGGAGGCTTAAAGCTTGATCAGCGGTTGAGTTAGGTAGGTCTTTCACACTCTCCCAACTCTTTTCCCCAAAGTATGCCTTGTCTTCCATGAACTTGACATCCCTTGACACATAATACCGGTTGGTGACTGGATCAAAACACTTGTAACCTCTTTGAGTTGTTGAGTATCCAATGAATACACACTTATTACTCTTCGGCTCCAGCTTGTTCCTTAAGTCACCTGGAACAAACACAAAACACAGACTACCAAATACCCTTAAATGATCAATACTAGGATTTGAGTTATTTAGGATTTGGAAAGGAAATTTATCGTCAAGGATACGAGTTGGTGTTCGGTTGATGAGATAACATGCTGTCATCACTGCATCTCCCCAAAACCGCTTAGGCATGTGTTTTTGAAACAACATAGCTCTTGCCACCTCCATTAGATGCCTATTCTTTCTCTCAGCAACACCATTTTGTTGAGGGTTATATGGGCAGCTGGTTTGATGAAGAATTCCGCATTTCTCTAAGTGTTCTTTGAGCTTGTTGCTTGTATATTCACCTCCATTATCTGTTCTTAGAATCTTAATCTTTGCATCAAAGTAGTTAGTCACATAGTTTTGAAAGTTTATAAATGCATCATAAACTCTATCCTTAGATGGCATCAAGGTTACCCAAGTATACTTAGATTTCTCATCTATAAATGTGACAAAATACTTATGGTTATCTCTAGATGCACAAGGTGAAGACCAAACATCAGAATGCACAAGATCAAAACATTTTTCATAAATCGCACTAGACTTAGGAAAAACAGCTTTGCAATGTTTGTCTAATATGCATGCTTCACAATTTGCACAATCATAAGAAAAACCAGGCATTAATAAACTTAAAGCTCGAGAATGAGGGTGACCAAGTCTTTCATGCCACAATACAACAGATGTCTTAACAGAGTTTGCAAAGATAGAAGAAACGTTATTCTTAGAAACAGAATTTAAAGAGATGTCTTGGAACACATATAAGTCATCCTTGGTGCTTCCTTGCCCAAACACTTTTCCACTCTCAATATCCTGCAACTTAACATCATTAGGACTGAAAATAGCTAAACAGTTCAAGTCCTTAGTAGTTTTCTTTACAGAAAGGAGATTAGAAGTGAACTTAGGCATATAAAAGGCACTTAGCTTCTTGTTGAACATATTAATATAACCTATACCTTCTATTGGCACATTATGGCCATTTGCAACCTTAACATTCCCTAAAGCCGGTTTAATATTCTCTAACAACTTAGGATTACTAATCATATGATGAGAAGCTCCTGAGTCTAATACTAATGAGTTTAAATCACTAGAATTAGAAGTTAAGAGAGATATACCGCCTGGATGTAACTTAGATGCAATGGATTGAAGGAGGCTCTCTAGATCAGCTTTGTTCATCACAATGGTCTCCTGAGAGGTAGAAGCTGAGCTCTTGTCTTGTGTAGCTTGTAACGCCTTCTCATGATGACTGTACTGCACTATAGCTCTTTCACCATTCTCGGAGCCTTCACTTGCTTCTGCCACATTTGCCTTCATCTTGTCTTTCTTGAACTTGTCTGGCTTCAAATGGGGGTGTAGGATCCAGCATTTGTCCTTGAGATGACCCTTTTTCTCACAATGCTCGCAAACCCATGTCTTCTTGTCTCCATGCTTCGCCAATCCCACCTTGTTAGCCGTAGGTAGACTTGCATTCTTGTTGCCAAACAGCTCCTGATTGCCATACTCCTTTTGTATCTTAGCACAAACTTGCTCTAGGGTAGGGATCTTGTCTTCTCTCAAGATGTGTTGGATTACATCAGTATAGCCTTGATTCAGAGACAGTAGCAACCCCAAACACACAATCTTGCTCTCTTCTTTCCTTGAGTGTCTTAGCATCGGTGGTAAAGGGTCTCAACATATCTAACTCAGCAACCAACGATCTATACCTTCCGAAATGGGTGTTGAAGTCACTCTCTTCTTGGCTCAGATTGCCGAGAGCTTTCTTGATACCATAGACCCGAGTCAAGTTAGACTCATTGCCGAAGACACTTGTAAGAGTATCCCATAGCTCCTTAGCAGTCTCACAATACGAATAGCCTTCTAGGATTGACGCCTCTAGTGAGCAGTGTAGAGCAGTCAGCACATTCAGATCATATTGCTTCCAAGTACCCTCATCCAGACTTCTATCAGTTGCCTTTAGCTCTTCATAGGTGAACTCAATGTGTTTTGTGAGCTTCCTTCCTCCCAACACATTCAGAGTTGTTCGCTTCCACAACAGAAAGTTGTTCCCATTCAGAGTTACCGCAAATCTCAAGTCCTTGAAGGTATCATTCATCTTGCCATCATACACCATAACAGGCATAGGAGCTTGTTGAAGAGCAGCCATTAACAAAGCTTAAGTATTTCGCCGATTAGACACCAAAAACTAACACTTTCCAAGACTAAAGCTTTAACCTTGAACCTTCACACACTCAAACCACAAGCCAAACCGCAACACTAGTCTATCCACAACCTTTGCCTTAAACTGATTCCTTAGACTAAACCTTTCAACCAGAGAGAGATAAAGCTCAAACCTTTTATTTTCAGATCTGACTTGCTTCACCTTCTTTGCTCGGTTTGATGCTTCAGCTTAACCCACAAGAACCAGCTTCAACCCAGAATAGCTTTTGCCACGGATTAACCCACAAGAACTTCTCTCAAACAGAAGAATCGAACAAGAAAACCAAGATTTAAGACTCAAGAATCACAAAACCGCTCTGATACCATGTAAATTATAGAAGATTATAAGGTAAAGTCTTGACTCTCATGTTTAGGAATAGAGGAAAAATGTATTAGATGATAAAAGTTACATTCACAAGAAGGGATACACATGATATTTATAGGACAATCCCTAGGTTAGAAAGGGTTACGCACATAGACCATATAGCGTCCTCATTCTACCTTGTACTACCATGTGTGACTCACTCTCCTTTACAGCTCATAACGGTAACAAAGAGATAAGGGAAGGAGGTACAGCCGCTACAGGACGGATGACTCATCACCGTACGGTCAACATGACCGTTAGCTTTTCTTATCCTCCTTTCCCTCTTCTTTCTAATACAAACTACCTTATTACTCAAGTAACTATATTTACTATGTAACTATTAGTTAGTTAATAGTAAATAACTTCTTGATTAACATTTACTCCATTTTCTTTGAGTGATTCATGATAAATCCATTTCCCCTATTTTCAGACAGTAGACCAGTTTCGGATCTTCATTTGGGATCTCTTCTAGGGAATGAGATACAAGTAATAGATTCTTCTAAATGTAGTATTATGAGTCCCATATGACTATTTCAAGCATATTTACTCCATATTCTTTGTGTGATTCATCAGAAGTCCGTTTTCCCCATTTTCGGCCAGTAGACCAGTTTCAGATCTTCATTTGGGATCTCTTGTAGGGAATGATATACAAGTAATAAATGCTTCTAAATGTAGTATTATGAGTCCCAGATGACTATTTCAAGCCTATTTACTCTATTTTCTTTGTGTGATTCATCAGAAGTTTATTTTCCCCATTTTCGGCCAGTAGACCAGTTTCAGATCTTCATAACGGATCTCTTCAATGGAATGAGATACAAGTAATAGAGGCTTCTAATTATGCTATTATGAGTCCCAGATGACTATTTCAAGCCTATTAACTCCATTTTCTTTGTATGATTTATCAGAAATCCATTTTCCCTATTTTCGGCCAGTAGACCAATTTCGGATCTTCATTTTGGATCTCTTCTAGGGAATGAGATACAAGTAATAGATGCTTCTCATTGTAGTATTATGAGTCCCAGATGACTATTTCAAGCCTATTTACTCTATTTTCTTTGTGTGATTCATCAGAGGTCTGTTTTCCCTATTTTCGGCTAGTAGACCAGTTTCGGATCTTTATTTGGGATCTCTTCTAGGGAATGAGATACAGGTAATAGAGGCTACTCATTATACTATTATAAGTCCCAGATGACTATTTAAAGCCTATTTACTCCATTTTCTTTGTGTGATTCATGATAAATCCGTTTCCCCTATTTTCAGACAGTAGACCAGTTTCGGATCTTCATTTGGGATCTCTTCTAGGGAATGAGATACAAGTAATAGATTCTTCTAAATGTAGTATTATGAGTCCCAGATGACTATTTCAAGCATATTTACTCCCTATTCTTTGTGTGATTCATAAGAAGTCCGTTTTCCCCATTTTCGGCCAGTAGACCAGTTTCAGATCTTCATTTGGGATCTCTTGTAGGGAATGATATACAAGTAATAGATGATTCTAATGTTGGAATTGTTTGCGGAAGTTTAGAGTAAAGAAGAGAAATGAGTGAAAACATGAAGAACAAGAGAAAAGAGTTAAGGATGATTATTATTCCTTAAGTTAACCATTACAAACAACATCAAATGTCTATTTATAGACCATACAAATCATTCCTAACGGCTAAGGGTGATAACGACACAAACAATAAACAAAGAGGATGTGGTCCTCATAGTGAAAGCGACCCTTCATAACGCTCACAAGCTTAACCAAAACATGTGACCTTATCTCCTTTGATTCCTTAAGCTTGTGACCGTTGCTCCAAATGACTAAGGTCAATAATATGACCGTTGCTTCCTTCCTTGATCATCACTCTTGCTTCCTTTGTGTGATCCTCTTCCTTAAGCCTCATGGTTGTGACTTGTACGGACACTTCTCTAACTTGGTTATTTTGACACTCCCCCTCAAGCTTTAGCCATGGTGAATGCTAAAGCTTGGAACCATGACTAACCACCTCATTAAAAACCTCAATGTAGAAAACCACGTGGGACAAAACTCCACTGAGGGAAAAAGAGTGTGATTGCCATGGTTAGGATAGATCAAGCCGAGATGTCAACGAGTCCCATCTTAGAGTGAATGAACTCGCTTGTCTTCTGATTGACCGCCTTAGTGAAGATGTCAGCTAGCTGATCTGAACTCCTTGTATAGCACGGTAGAATGACTCCAAGTTGTACTTGCTCCCTGACTTTATGACAATCCACCTCTATATGCTTGGTCCTTTCATGGAAGACCGAGTTGGATGCAATGTGCATAGCCGCTTGATTATCACAATGCATTGTGATAGGTGTGCTTGTCTCACATCCGAGGTCTTTGAGGAGGTTTCTTAGCCACATCAGCTCGGTTGTTAGTCTCCTCATGGCCCGGTATTCAGCTTCAGCACTAGAGCATGCCACCACGTTTTGCTTCTTGCTCTTCCAAGTGACTAGATTCCCTCCAATGAATGTGCAATAGCCAGTAGTGGATCTTCTGTCTACACGGTCTCCTGCCTAATCTGCATCACAGTATCCTACTAGCTCTGAGCTTCCATTGCACCCCATCCAAATGCCATGACCAATCGTTCCTTGAACATAACTGAGAATGCGCTTGACCATGCTCCAATGATACATCTTTGGAGCTTTCATGTATTGGCTAACCTGATTCACAGCAAAGCACAAGTCAGGTCTGGTTATTGTAAGATAGATTAGCTTACCAACCATCCTGCGATATTGTGTGACATCTTCAAAGGGTTCATCCTCTAGCTCCCCCTTTCGGTCCACTTTGTAGCTATCTTCAAGAGGGGTTTTAGCTACTTTATCTCCAAGGTTTCCTGTTTCACTCAACATATCAAGCATATATTTTCTTTGTGAGAGAAACAAGCCTTCTTTAGATCTACACACTTCGATACCTAAGAAGTATTTTAGTTCACCTAGATCTTTAATATCAAAAACAGTTTTTAAATAGTCTTTAGTAGCTTGAATGTTTACCTTGTCATTCCCAGAGATGATTATATCATCTACATAGATGAGAATGACTACTATACCTTCTCGGCTGGTGAGAGTGAATAAGGTGTGATCCGCTTCTGATCTGTTGAATCCCCTATCGAATAGAACTCTACTCAAACCGGTGGTACCAAGCTCTTGGCGATTGCTTGAGACCATAAATCGCCTTTCTCAGCCTTAGTACTTTGCCATGGGCAACCTCTTTGTCTACACCAGGTGGTGGTGTCATGTAGACTTCCTCCTCAAGCTCTCCTTGTAGAAATGCATTCTTCACATCCATTTGCCAAAGATCCCATTCCATATTCACGGCAAGTGAGATGACAACTCTAACTGTGTGGAGCTTCGCCACTGGTGCAAAGGTGTCTCCATAGTCTTCTCCATAGGTTTGAGTGAATCCTCTTGCTACTAGCCGAGCCTTATACCTTTCTATTTCCCCGTTGCTTTTGTATTTGATAGTGAAGACCCATCTTGAGCTCACGGTTTTCTTCCCTTTAGGCAATGTAGCCTCATCCCAAGTGTGATTCTTCTCCATAGCACCCCTTTCCTCAATGATTGCATTCCGCCATACCTCATACTCTACTGCTTCTTCGTAAGATCTAGGTACCTGACCTTGCTCCAATGCTACTAGGAAGGCTTGGTGCTCCTTTGGAAACTGAGCGAAAGAGCAAGTTACTTGAGTAGGATGAGCTACTGCATTGCCGTTGTAGTACACTCTGGTGTTAACCCAATTTGATGGATCCTGCCTTTCCCTAGTGCTTCTCCTTAGGGCTGCTGGAGCAGGAGCTGGAGCCGGAGCTTGTTCTGCTTGTTATTGTAGGCGCTCTAAGCGTTGACTCCTTCTTAGCGGTACAACGTGAGGAGAGGAGCTAGGGTGTTCCGGAGACCAAACTGGTGTGGGGCTTTCCAAGTTTGCTTCTGCTTGATCATGAGCATTATCTTGGGTCTCCAAGTTTGCTTGTTCCTCATTTCCCCCCTCAGGATCAACAGCAGGAGCACTAGTAGGTGTTGTTACCCCAAGGTGGTCTAGGATGAGCCGTAAGCTAGCTGCCCTATCAGAGGTAGAGGTAGATAGCCCTTGTAGGTCCTCCCACGGTTGTTTGGCATAGAAGCTTTCTGACTCTAAGAATTTGACATCACGAGAGACTATGACCCGGCGTGTATCATGGTTGTAGCATTTGTACCCCTTTTGGGTAGTAGAGTAGCCAATGAACATACACCTCATGCTTTTAGCTTCCAGCTTTGTTCTATGATCCCCTGGAATAAAGGCAAAACACACACAACCAAACACTCGTAAGTGATCAAGAGAGGGTTTAGTTGAGTTGAGTACCTCATAGGGTGAGGAGTCACGGAGAACTTTGGTAGGAGTTCGGTTGATCAAGTAGCAAGCTGTAAGGACAGCATCGCCCCAAAACCGCTTTGGTACATTATGTTGAAACATCATGGATCTCGCCACCTCCATTAGATGTCTGTTTTTCCTCTCAGCTACACCATTCTGTTGAGGCGTGTAGGGGCAGCTAGTTTGATGAATGATTCCATGTGAAGTAAGATGTTCTCTGAAAACATTGCTTGTGTATTCGCCTCCATTATCTGATCTAAAGATCTTAATCTTGGCATTAAAATGGTTAGTGATATGATTTTGAAAATTTTTAAATGCCTCAAAGACTCTATCCTTGGATGGAAGGAGAGTTACCCAAGTATACTTAGATTTTTCATCTATAAAGGTGACAAAATATTTGTTTTGATCTCTAGATTCACATGGTGATGACCAAACATCTGAATGCACTAAATCAAAACATTTTTCATAGATAGTAGATGACTTGGGAAACACAGTCCTACAATGTTTTCCTAAGATACAAGCCTCACATTCATCATTTTTAAAACTAACTTTAGGTAATAACAGACTCAATGCACGAGCATGAGGATGACCTAATCTAGCATGCCAAATTGCATTATTAGCAGAAGCTACAACATTATTAGAAGATAAAAACTTAGTGTCTTCAAGAACATAGAGATCATCCTTAGTAGTCCCTTTTCCAAGCATTCTGTTGGTTTTAATATCCTGAAAACACACATCATTAGGTCCAAAGATAGCAATACAATCTAAATCAGTTGTAGCTTTCTTAACAGATAACAAATTAGAGGTAAAGGTTGGCATATAAAACGCTTTAGATGATCTATCAAAGAGTTTTAAATCTCCTATGCCTTTAATAGGCACCTTTTCTCCATTAGCAATCTCAACATTTCCTATTGTTGGCTTTAGGTTACTAATCAGATTTAAGTCACTAATCATATGATGTGAAGCGCCTGAATCTACAATCAATGGTTTAGTCCTAAGAGTATATGAAGAACTATAAGAGTTACCATAGTGCTTCATTACATGAAAGGAGGTACCAAGAGTGTTACCAGATTCCTTAAGCGCTTTGATCAGTGCATCTAGGTCTGATTTTGTCACGAATTGAGAGGAGTTAGCTGCTCCTTCTTCTCCAGCGGTTGTCTTAGATGATTCGCCCTTATGAGTGGTGTTCTCGGCGGCATAGCTAGCCTTCCCTTCCTTCCACTTGCTAGGCTTGAGATGTGGGTGAAGGATCCAGCACTTGTCTTTAACATGCCCCTTTTTCTTGCAATGCTCGCAGAATGAGCTCCTCCTTTCTTCAAACTGGTAAGCGCCCTTGTTGGCTGAGGCGAGTTCCCCCTTTCCTCCAAATAAGCCGAGTGATCCTTGCTCCTTTTGGATTTGAGAACACACTTCTTCAAGGGTTGGCAACCGTTCTGCTCTAAGGAGGTGCTTGATGAGGTCATTGTAAGTTGAGCTGAGGGTCATGAGCAGGCCAAAGACTTTGTCTTGCTCTCTTCTGTCGTTCAGGACTTGAGGGTCAACTGTGCTTGGCCTTAGCATCTCCAGTTCTGCCCATAGCGCTCTGAATCTTCCAAAATGCTTAGTAAACTCCATATCTTCTTGCCTTAGCTCATTGATAGCCTTCTTGACTTCAAATACACGGCTGAGATTGGAGATGTTGCCGAATACTTGCTTCAGAGTCCCCCATAGCTCTTTGGCGGTTTCACAGTATGAGTAAGCCTCCAAGATTTCATTGCTAAGGGAGCTTTGTAGAAGAGCAAGAACGGTCTGATCTTCCTTGTACCATTGGGTCTCTTCGGCTGGGACAATGACGGCTCCGGCGGCTGGTGGTGCTGCTCTAGGAGCATCGCTTGACACATGACTCCAAAGACCTCTTCCACACAAGGCGGTTCTTGTGGTTCTTGACCACAGCAAGTAGTTCACCCCTTTGAGGGTCACTGGTAAAGCCAATGGCTTGTTGTTCTCCAAGGCCATGTTTAAGATACTATGGACCGTTGGGCAAAGCAAGGAACCGTTGGGTAAACGGTTTTGGATGGTAAATTAGAGGTGATTAGAAGGTGAGCTGATATGATAGTGGATAGCACAGCAGCTAGTGAACCAGAGAAGGAACCAGAGATAGTAGGGAGGATCACTCGTTCCAGAGCTAAGGAGCTGGCTAAGGAGGTTCATGCACTTATAGCAGAAGGACTGTGCAACTTACCAGCTATTCAAGTTTTCAACATCTTCAACCAGAAGACTCCACCCGGTAATGATGACTAAGTAACTTAGGTGAGGAGTCTGTACTCTTTTTCCCATGATTGAGTTTTGTCCCACTGGGTTTTCTCAACATGGTTTTTAATGAGGCAGATGAATCACTATGTCAAGTTACTTAGGAGTCATTGCCAATGGGTAATAAGTGTATGAGCTACTATGGTTTATACTTAGTAATTTTAGGCGCACCAATTAGGATTCTAAGGAATGGGACGCCTTGTTGTTTTTCTCTTTATTTTGGACGTCTTGTTGTTTTCTTTCTTAGACGCCTTGTTGTTTGGTTTAGGGTAGTATAAGTCTTGTATTACGCCTCCAGTTGTAAAGCAGCGAAGAACTAAGTGAAAACAAACAGCCATTGCTGCATTTCTTCTCTCACCCTTTGATCTCTTGAATGTGTTCTTGTTGATCCGAGTTTCTATTCACCAAGTGTCCCTGAAACTCTACTATCTTTCATTCCCATCTTATCATTTCAAATCGTCCATTATACCATAATACCATTCGAATCTCATTCTACACTATCACTTTCCTTCTCACACAATCATCATCTCCATTCGCAATCATCATTTGATCTTCATCAGTCTAACTTCAGAGCAGTTCCAGGGAGATCGTGTCATGTGGTATCAGAGCCGCCTCTGAACCAAAGGCTGAGAAAACCCTAAACCCCTCTTTTTCCTTTTCTTTGTTAAATCGAATTTTCCTAAGAGTATTAGGTTTGCTTTCTTTTGTTGTTTCATAAAAGCTAGTGTTTAGTTTCGAATTCCTAATAGCAATAGGTTGTGTGTTCGTTTTTCTATTAGTTTAGGATTGTATCTCTCTCTTTAATTAATCTTAAAAACTTGTTATTTTGAGAACTCTTTACTTTGAGTGTTGTTTTGATTGTCCCAGGTACCATGGAGCTTTCAGCAGAAGCCATGGAAGCTCTGAATCAAGCTATGGCGCAACAAATCAAAGAGGCTAATCAGTCAGTTGCTACTCAGTTGATGCAACAGATAGAACAGCTCAATGACAAGTTTTGAGTCACGGTTCAAAGACTTCCTGAAAGAGAACAGTGCTGCAGAAAGTGACTCATCAGAACCGCCCAGCCCTAGTGAAGCAATCCGCCTTGCCAAAGGAAAAGCACACATGGGAGCTTCTTCTAAACATCCCAAAGCCAACACTACAAGAGCACCGGTTGGAAGGAGAGAAACCAGTGGAAACCGGCGCAGGAATGCTGAGGGAGCAGAGAGAGAGAGACACAGAACTACTAGAACATCTCCACACCTCCGAGCTGAGAATGTTGGTGGGCGTAGAGTTTATGTGGAGACAGAACCAGGATCTTCTGAAGGAGAAGAGAGATCAGATAATAGCTTCAATACTGTGAGGAGAGGCAGGAACAGAGGCAACAACCGAGAATATGATCCCTTGAAACAGCAGCTGAATCACCTTAAGCTTCAGTTTCCTTCCTTCCATGGTAATAATGATCCCGAAGTCTACTTAGATTGGGAAAGGAAGATGGAATCGAACTTCTTGGTTCAAGGTACTTATGAGCTCAACAAGGTGAAGATAGCTGTTTCAGAGTTCAATGGCTATGCACTCTTGTGGTGGGAGCAGTTGGGAGTTACTAGAGAGAGGCATCACGAGCTTCCTATTACCACCTGGGGTCAACTAACCACGCAGATGAGGAGGAAGTTTGTTCCTGCACACTATCAGAGAGAGATTCTCAACAAGCTTAGGCGCCTCATACAAGGAACTAAGTCTGTTAGAGATTACTACCAAGAGCTGGAAACCTTGATGATTAGAGCCGATTTGAGAGAAGGAGAAGACATGGTGATGTCTAGGTTCTTGGGAGGACTTAACAGAGAGATTCAAGACAAAGTTGAGCTACAGAACTATGAGGATGTGCAAGAAATGGTGCATAAGGCAGAATTGATTGAAGCACAAATTAAGAGGAGAATCAGCAGACCAACTTTCGCCTCTAACATACCAAAACCGAAAGAGTTCAACAAGTCAACCCCTACTCAGAACACAAAACCGGCTACAGCAACAATCAAAGAGGAGATTAAAACCGAGTTTAAACCAAGAGGAACTTCTACTAGCAATGTCAGATGCTTCAAGTGTCAAGGTATGGGACATTACTCCAGAGACTGTCCTAATAAGAAGATGTTTTTTGATGCAAGAGGGAGGAAACATCGTGCCTCAATACAGTTCAGAGAGTGAATCAGATGCTAGTACAGAAGGAGAAGAAGAAGCAGCCGCAGTAGGAGAGATGCTAGTAGCATGCAGAGCTTTGAGTGTTCAGGTGCATCCAGATGATAGAGGTCAGAGAGAGAATCTCTTTCACACCAGATGTGTAGTTCAGGACAAGGTCTGCACGTTGATTATAGATGGGGGAAGTTGCACCAATGCCGCCAGTGAAGAGATGGTAAAGAAGCTTAACCTTAAAACCACTTCACATCCTAGACCTTACAAGCTGCAGTGGCTGGACAACAAAGGAGCTATTACCGTTTCTCAACAAGTGCTTGTCAAGCTAGCCATTGGGAAGTATGAAGATGAACTCCTCTGTGATGTGGTTCCTATGAGGTCTAGTCATATGTTATTAGGGAGGCCGTGGCAGTATGATAGGAGAGTTCTTCATGATGGCTACACCAACAAGCAGACCTTTGAATTCAAGGGGCGCAAGGTCACCCTTCTACCACTTTCCCCCAGCGAAATCTACCAAGATCAACTTCACATGAACCGCAAAGACAAAGAGAAAGTCTCCAACAGTCTATACATCAATCACAGTGAGTTCAACAAGCTCTTTGATCCTGAGATGACCACCTTCATGTTTGTTTACAAAGAAACGCTGGCTAGTACTCAACCGTTAGAGAAGCTTCCCCATGAGGTGATAGAGATCATTGAGGAGTACAAGGATGTATTTCCAGAAGAGATACCCCCAGGCTTACCCCCAACTCGTGGAATTGAGCATCAGATTGATCTAGTGCCAGGGTCAGTACTACCAAATAAACCAGCTTACAGAACCAACCCTGTAGAGACTAAAGAGCTTCAGAAACAAGTAGAGGAGCTGATGAGTAAAGGATATATCAGAGAAAGCCTCAGTCCATGTGCAGTACCAGTTCTGTTGGTTCCTAAGAAAGATGGAACATGGAGAATGTGTGTAGACTGCAGAGCAATCAACAACATCACAGTGAAGTATAGACATCCTATCCCAAGATTAGATGACATGTTAGATGAGTTATGTGGGTCAACAGTGTTCTCCAAAATCGATTTAAAGAGTGGTTATCATCAGATCAGAATGAAAGAGGGAGATGAGTGGAAAACTGCTTTCAAGACCAAGCAAGGGTTGTATGAGTGGTTAGTCATGCCGTTTGGTCTCACTAATGCTCCCAGTACCTTCATGCGCCTAATGAATCATGCCTTAAGATCATTCATTGGAGTTTTTGTAGTGGTTTACTTTGATGACATTCTCATCTACAGTAAAGGTTTGGAGGAACATCTAGGGCACATCCGCCAAGTTCTGGATGTTCTTCGTTCTCAATCCCTATTTGCTAACTTCTCTAAGTGTTCATTCTGTACTACTGAAGTTGTTTTTCTAGGCTTTGTTGTTAGTGCAGAAGGAGTGAGAGTTGACGAAGAGAAGATCAAAGCAATCAAAGAATGGCCTACGCCTAAGAGTGTTGGGGAAGTGAGGAGCTTTCATGGGTTAGCAGGATTCTACAGAAGATTTGTTCCAAGCTTTAGCACCCTTGCTGCGCCATTAACCGAAGTCATCAAGAAGGAAGTTGGTTTTAGATGGGAAGAAGCACAAGAGCAGCCTTTCACAGCCCTTAAAGAGAAGCTTATCAATGCCCCTCTTTTAGTTCTTCCTGATTTCCTTAAAACCTTTGAAATTGAATGTGATGCTTCAGGAGTTGGAATTGGTGCTGTATTGATGCAGGATAGGAAACCAGTGGCATACTTCAGTGAGAAACTAGGAGGATCAACCGCCAACTATCCCACCTATGACAAGGAACTCTATGCATTAGTCCGAGCTCTTCAAACGTGGCAGCACTACTTGTGGCCCAAGGAGTTTGTCATTCATACAGATCATGAGTCTCTAAAGCACCTTAAAGGACAGCAGAAGCTCAATAAAAGACACGCCAGATGGATGGAGTTTATTGAGACTTTTCCCTACATCATTAAGTACAAGAAAGGTAAAGATAATGTAGTTGCAGATGCATTATCAAGGAGGTACACACTTGTCTCTACTTTAACTTCTAAGCTTAATGGATTCGAACATATAGTAGATCTTTATGAGACTGACATTGATTTTGCTGAGAGCTATGGCAAGTGCTATAAGTTTGCTTTTGAAAAGTATCATAGACAGGATGGATATCTGTTCTATAACAATCGTTTGTGCATACCAAGAGGATCTGTCAGAGAGTTATTGGTCAGGGAAGCTCATGGAGGTGGATTAGCTGGACATTTTGGAGTCACTAAGACTTTACTTGGACTGCAAGATCACTTTTATTGGCCATATATGAAGACAGACGTTGAGAGGATTTGTTCTAGGTGTGCGGTTTGTAAAATGGCAAAGAGTAAGGTGCAACCTCACGGTTTGTATACTCCTCTGCCTATTCCCTCTCAACCGTGGACTCATATTTCTATGGACTTTGTGCTTGGCTTACCTCGAACCAGAAATGGTAGAGATTCGATTTTTGTAGTTGTTGACAGGTTCAGTAAGATGGCACACTTCATTGCTAGTCATAAGACAGATGATGCTGTCTGTGTAGCTAACTTGTTTTTCAGGGAAGTGGTTCGTTTACATGGCATGCCTCAAGTGATAGTTTCAGACAGGGATACCAAGTTTCTAGGGCATTTCTGGAGAACATTGTGGGCTAAGCTGGGAACCAAGCTTCAATTCTCCACTACTTGTCACCCTCAAACTGATGGACAAACCGAGGTGGTGAACAGAACATTGTCAACACTTCTTAGAACGTTGGTCAAGAGTAACATCAAGTCATGGGAGGAGTGTCTACCACACGTGGAGTTTGCTTACAATCACGCTAAGCATTCTGCTACTCTCTTTTCTCCTTTTGAAATTGTTTATGGCTTTAACCCACAATCACCTCTAGATTTGATCCCTTTGCCTCTAAGTGTGAAATGTAGTTTAGATGGTAAAGAAAAGGCAGAACAGGTGAGGAAGATACACGCCATGGCCAAGGAGAATATAGAGAAGAAAACAAAGCAGTATGAGAAGCATGCAAACAAGGGTCGAAAGGAGTTAATCTTTGAGGAAGGAGACTTGGTGTGGATTCATTTGAGGAAAGATCGATTTCCAGAAGAGAGGAAGAGCAAGCTTATGCCAAGGATGGATGGACCATTTGAAGTCATCAAAAGGATCAACAACAATGCCTACCAGATTGATCTTCAAGGTAAGTATAATATATCTCCATCATTCAATGTTTCTGACTTGCTTCCTTATGTTGCAGATACAGATTTGAGGACAAATCCTTTTCAAGAGGGAGAGGATGATATGATAGTGGATAGCACAGCAGCTAGTGAACCAGAGAAGGAACCAGAGATAGTAGGGAGGATCACTCGTTCCAGAGCTAAGGAGCTGGCTAAGGAGGTTCATGCACTTATAGCAGAAGGACTGTGCAACTTACCAGCTATTCAAGTTTTCAACATCTTCAACCAGAAGACTCCACCCGGTAATGATGACTAAGTAACTTAGGTGAGGAGTCTGTACTCTTTTTCCCATGATTGAGTTTTGTCCCACTGGGTTTTCTCAACATGGTTTTTAATGAGGCAGATGAATCACTATGTCAAGTTACTTAGGAGTCATTGCCAATGGGTAATAAGTGTATGAGCTACTATGGTTTATACTTAGTAATTTTAGGCGCACCAATTAGGATTCTAAGGAATGGGACGCCTTGTTGTTTTTTTCTCTTTATTTTGGACGTCTTGTTGTTTTCTTTCTTAGACGCCTTGTTGTTTGGTTTAGGGTAGTATAAGTCTTGTATTACGCCTCCAGTTGTAAAGCAGCGAAGAACTAAGTGAAAACAAACAGCCTTTGCTGCATTTCTTCTCTCACCCTTTGATCTCTTGAATGTGTTCTTGTTGATCCGAGTTTCTATTCACCAAGTGTCCCTGAAACTCTACTATCTTTCATTCCCATCTTATCATTTCAAATCGTCCATTATACCATAATACCATTCGAATCTCATTCTACACTATCACTTTCCTTCTCACACAATCATCATCTCCATTCGCAATCATCATTTGATCTTCATCAGTCTAACTTCAGAGCAGTTCCAGGGAGATCGTGTCATGAGCGAATGAGAGTATGGTGGAATGAGAGTGGTTGGGGCGGTTTAGAGAGTGTTTAGGGGTGATTTAAAGCAAAGAAGAGTGATTGAGAGCTATGGACCGTTGGGTAAAGATTAAGGATTTTCTGGAGTTTTGAAGGAGTGAAAAACCGAGAGATGAAATCAAGAGGAGAGTAATGAGAATCAAAAGGTTGTAGTCCAAAGATCTACAAACCGCTCTGATACCATGTGGGAATTGTTTGCGGAAGTTTAGAGTAAAGAAGAGAAATGAGTGAAAACATGAAGAACAAGAGAAAAGAGTTAAGGATGATTATTATTCCTTAAGTTAACCATTACAAACAACATCAAATGTCTATTTATAGACCATACAAATCATTCCTAACGGCTAAGGGTGATAACGACACAAACAATAAACAAAGAGGATGTGGTCCTCATAGTGAAAGCGACCCTTCATAACGCTCACAAGCTTAACCAAAACATGTGACCTTATCTCCTTTGATTCCTTAAGCTTGTGACTGTTGCTCCAGATGACTAAGGTCAATAATATGACCGTTGCTTCCTTCCTTGATCATCACTCTTGCTTCCTTTGTGTGATCCTCTTCCTTAAGCCTCACGGTTGTGACTTGTACGGACACTTCTCTAACTTGGTTATTTTGACATCTAAATGTAGTATTATGAGTCCCAGATGACTATTTCAAGCCTATTTACTCCATTTTCTTTGTGTAATTCATCAGAAGTCCGTTTTCTCCATTTTCGGAAACGGATCTCTTCAATGGAATGAGATACAAGTAATAGAGGCTTCTAATTATGCTATTATGAGTCCCAGATGACTATTTCAAGCCTATTTACTCCATTTTCTTTGTATGATTCATCAGAAATCCGTTTTCCCTATTTTCGGCCACTAGACCAATTTCGGATCTTCATTTTGGATCTCTTCTAGGGAATGAGATACAAGTAATAGAAGCTTCTCATTGTAGTATTATGAGTCCCAGATGACTATTTCAAGCCTATTTACTCCATTTTCTTTGTGTGATTCATCGGAAGTCCGTTTTCCCTATTTTCGGCTAGTAGACCAGTTTCGGATCTTCATTTGGGATCTCTTCTAGGGAATGAGATACAAGTAATAGAGGCTTCTCATTGTAGTAATTTGAGTCCCAGATGACAATTTCAAGCCTATTTACTCCATTTTCTTTGTGTGATTCATCAGATGTCCGTTTTCCCCATTTTCGGCTAGTAGACCAATTTCGGATCTTCATTTGGGATCTCTTCTAGGGAATGAGATACAAGTAATATAGGCTTCTCAATGTAGTATTATGAGTCCCAGTTGACTATTTCAAGCCAATTTACTCCATTTTCTTTGTATGATTCTTCAGAAGTCCGTTTTCCCCATTTTCGGCTAGTAGACCAGTTTCAGATCTTCATTTGGGATCTCTTGTAGGGAATGAGATACAAGTAATAGATACTTCTCATTGTACTATTATGAGTCCTAGATGACTATTTCAATCCTATTTACTCCATTTTCTTTGTGTGATTCATCAGATGTCCGTTTTCTTATTTTCGGCGAGTAGGCCAGTTTTGGATCATCATTTGGGATCTCTTCTTCGGAAAGAGATACAAGTAATAGAGGCTTCTCATTGTAGTATTATGAGTCCCAGATGACTATTTCAAGCCTATTTACTCCATTTCTTTGTATGATTGATGAGAAATCCGTTTTCCCCATTTTCGGCTAGTTGACTAGTTTCGGATCTTCATTTGAGATCTCTTTTAGGGAATGAGATACAGGTAATAGAGGCTACTCATTATACTATTATAAGTCCCAGATGACTATTTAAAGCCTATTTACTCCATTTTCTTTGTGTGATTCATGATAAATCCGTTTCCCCTATTTTCAGACAGTAGACCAGTTTCGGATCTTCATTTGGGATCTCTTCTAGGGAATGAGATACAAGTAGTAGATTCTTCTAAATGTAGTATTATGAGTCCCAGATGACTATTTCAAGCATATTTACTCCATATTCTTTGTGTGATTCATCAGAAGTCCGTTTTCCCCATTTTCGGCCAGTAGACCAGTTTCAGATCTTCATTTGGGATCTCTTGTAGGGAATGATATACAAGTAATAAATGCTTCTAAATGTAGTATTATGAGTCCCAGATGACTATTTCAAGCCTATTTACTCCATTTTCTTTGTGTGATTCATCAGAAGTTCGTTTTCCCCATTTTCGGCCAGTAGACCAGTTTCAGATCTTCATAACGGATCTCTTCAATGGAATGAGATACAAGTCATAGAGGCTTCTAATTATGCTATTATGAGTCCCAGATGACTATTTCAAGCCTATTTACTCCATTTTCTTTGTATGATTAATCAGAAATCCATTTTCCCTATTTTCGGCCAGTAGACCAATTTCGGATCTTCATTTTGGATCTCTTCTAGGGAATGAGATACAAGTAATAGAGGCTTCTCATTGTAGTATTATGAGTCCCAGATGACTATTTCAAGCCTATTTACTCCATTTTCTTTGTGTGATTCATCAGAAGTCCGTTTTCCCTATTTTCGGCTAGTAGACCAGTTTCGGATCTTCATTTGGGATCTCTTCTAGGGAATGAGATACAAGTAATAGAGGCTTCTCATTGTAGTAATTTGAGTCCCAGATGACAATTTCAAGCCTATTTACTCCATTTTCTTTGTGTGATTCATCAGATGTCCGTTTTCCCCATTTTCGGCTAGTAGACCAATTTCGGATCTTCATTTGGGATCACTTCTAGGGAATGAGATACAAGTAATATAGGCTTCTCAATGTAGTATTATGAGTCCTAGTTGACTATTTCAAGCCAATTTACTCCATTTTCTTTGTATGATTCTTCAGAAGTCCGTTTTCCCCATTTTCGGCCATTACACCAGTTTCAGATCTTCATTTGGGATCTCTTGTAGGGAATGAGATACAATTAATAGATGCTTCTCATTGTACTATTATGAGTCCTAGATGACTATTTCAATCCTATTTACTCCATTTTCTTTGTGTGATTCATCAGATGTCCGTTTTCTTATTTTCGGCCAGTAGGCCAGTTTTGGATCATTATTTGGGATCTCTTCTTCGGAATGAGATACAAGTAATAGAGGCTTCTCATTGTAGTATTATGAGTCCCAGATGACTATTTCTGTTAATCAAGAAGGTATTTACTAGTAACTAATTAATAGTTACATAGTAAAATACAGTTACTTGAGTAATAAGGAAGTTAGTTTGTATTAGAAAGAAGAGGGAAAAAGAGGATAAAAGACTAAAGGGATAAGGTGGCAGTACACTTTGTCTTATAGCGCTGTACCTTCACCCTTATCCTCTTGTTACCGTTATGAGCTGTAAAGGGGTGAGTCATACACGGTTTGTATAAGGCTGAATGAGGACGCAATAGTGGCTTTGTGTGTAACCCTTTCAGACCTAGAATGTGTTCTATATAAACTGTGTATCCCCCTTCATTGTAGATAACTTTTCTTCATCTAATACATTTTCACATTTTCCTATCATGAGAGTCGAATCCTTATCCTACAATCTTCTATAATTTACATGGTATCAGAGCGGTTTTGTGATTCTTGAGTCTTAAATCTTGGTTTTCTTGTTCGATTCTTGTGTTTGAGAGAAGTTCTTGTGAGTTAATCCGTGGCAAAAGCTATTCTGGGTTGAAACTGGGTCTTATGAGTTAAGCTGAAGCATCAAACCGAGCTAAGAAGGTGAAGCAAGTCAGATCTGGAAAAGTAAAGGTTTGAGCTTTATCTCTCTCTCTGGTTGAAAGGTCTAGTCTAGAGGAATCAGTTTAAGGCAAAGGTTGTGGATAGATTAGTGTTGCGGTTTGGCTTGTGGTTTGAGTAAGGAAGGTTCGAAAAGTTGGATCTTTGGTCTTGGAAAGTGTTAGTTTTGGTGTTCAATAAGCGAAATACTTAAGCTTTGGTGATGGCTGCTCTTCAACAAGCTCCTATGCCTGTTACGGTGTATGATGGCAAGATGAATGACACCTTCAAAGACTTGAGATTTGCGGTAACTCTAAATGGGAACAACTTTCTGTTGTGGAAGCGAACAACTCTGAATGTGTTAGGAGGAAGGAAGCTCACAAAACACATTGAGTTCACCTATGAAGAGCTAAAGGCAATTGATAGAGGTCTGGATGAAGATACTTGGAAGCAGTATGATCTGAATGTGCTGACTGCTCTACACTGCTCACTAGAGGCGTCAATTCTAGAAGGCTATTCGTACTGTGAGACTGCTAAGGAGCTGTGGGATACTCTTACAAATGTCTTCGGCAATGAGTCTAACTTGACTCGGGTCTATGGTATCAAGAAAGCTCTCGGAAATCTGAGCCAAGAAGAGAGTGACTTCAACACCCATTTCGGAAGGTATAGATCGTTGGTTGCTGAGTTGGATATGTTGAGACCCTTTACCACTGATGCTAAGACACTCAAGGAGAGAAGAGAGCAAGATCGTGTGTTTGGGTTGCTTCTGTCTCTGAATCAAGGCTATACTGATGTAATCCAGCACATCTTGAGAGAAGACAAGATTCCTACCCTAGAGCAAGTTTGTGCTAAGATACAAAAGGAGTATGGCAATCAGGAGCTGTTTGGCAACAAGAATGCAAGTCTACCTACGGCTAACAAGGTGGGAGTGGCAAAACATGGAGACAAGAAGACATGGGTTTGTGAGCATTGTGAGAAAAAGGGTCATCTCAAAGACAAATGCTGGATCCTACACCCTCATTTAAAGCCAGATAAGTTCAAGAAGGACAAGATGAAGGCGAATGTGGCAGAAGCAAGTGAAGGCTCCGAAAATGCTGAAAGAGCTATGGTGCAGTTCGGTCATCATGAGAAGGCTTTACAAGCTATACAAGACAAGAGCTCAGCTTCCACCTCTCAGGAGACCATTGTGATGAACAAAGCTGATCTAGAGAGCCTCCTTCAATCCATTGCATCTAAGTTACATCCAGGCGGTATATCTCTCTTATCTTCTAACTCTAGTGATTTAAACTCATTAGTATTAGACTCAGGAGCTTCTCACCATATGATTAGTAATCCTAAGTTGTTAGAGAACATTAAACCGGCTTTAGGGAATGTTAAGGTTGCAAATGGTCATAATGTGCCAATAGAAGGTATAGGTTATATTAATGTGTTTAACAAGAAGCTAAGTGCCTTTTATATGCCTAAGTTCACCTCTAATCTCCTTTCTGTAAAG
Organism: Thlaspi arvense; assembly: GCA_911865555.2. Taxonomy (NCBI): domain Eukaryota; kingdom Viridiplantae; phylum Streptophyta; class Magnoliopsida; order Brassicales; family Brassicaceae; genus Thlaspi; species Thlaspi arvense. The sequence continues at coordinate 25,044,131 of OU466860.2, forward strand.
AAAACTACTAAGGACTTAAACTGTTTAGCTATTTTTAGTCCTAATGATGTTAAGTTGCAGGATATTGAGAGTGGAAAAGTGTTTGGGCAAGGCAGCACCAACGATGACTTATATGTGTTCCAAGACATCTCTTTAAATTCTGTTTCTAAGAATAATGTTTCTTCTATCTTTGCAAACTCTGTTAAGACATCTGTTGTTTTATGGCATGAAAGACTTGGTCACCCTCATTCTAGAGCCTTAAGTTTACTAATGCCTGGTTTTTCTTATGATTGTGCAAATTGTGAAGCATGCATATTAGGCAAACATTGCAAAGCTGTTTTTCCTAAGTCTAGTGCGATTTATGAAAAATGTTTTGATCTTGTGCATTCTGATGTGTGGTCTTCACCTTGTGCATCTAGAGATAACCATAAGTATTTTGTCACATTTATAGATGAGAAATCTAAGTATACTTGGGTAACCTTGATGCCTTCTAAGGATAGAGTTTATGATGCATTTATAAACTTTCAAAACTATGTGACTAACTACTTTGATGCAAAGATTAAGATTTTAAGAACAGATAATGGAGGTGAATATACAAGCAACAAGCTCAAAGAACACTTAGAGAAATGTGGAATTCTTCATCAAACCAGCTGCCCATATAACCCCCAACAAAATGGTGTTGCTGAGAGAAAGAATAGGCACCTAATGGAGGTGGCAAGGGCTATGCTATTTCAAAAACACATGCCTAAGAGGTTTTGGGGCGATGCAGTAATGACAGCTTGCTATCTCATCAACCGAACACCAACTCGTATCCTTGATGATAAATCTCCTTTCCAAATCCTAAATAACTCAAATCCTAGTATTGACCATTTGAGGGTGTTTGGTAGTCTGTGTTTTGTGTTTGTTCCAGGTGACTTAAGGAACAAGCTGGAGCCTAAGAGTAACAAGTGCGTATTCATTGGATACTCAACAACTCAGAAGGGCTACAAGTGCTTCGATCCAGTCACCAACCGGTACTATGTGTCAAGGGATGTCAAGTTTTTGGAAGACAAAGCCTACTTTGGGGAAAAGAGTTGGGAGAGTGTGAAGGACCTACCTAACTCAACCGCTGATAGAGCTTCAAGCCTCCGACGAATTCTGGAGCACTTAGGGAATGCAAGCTCCCCTCAGGCAGAAAAGGAAGCTCCATCATTTCCAAATGAGGATGTGCATGAAGTTAGAGAGGATGAGAACAATGCATCTCAGGATCTTTTGGATGATCACCAAGAAAGTGATAGAGGAGAGAAGTCTAGTGAAGAAGTGGCAGAGACGGGTCAGTCTAGTAAAGAAGTGGCAGAGGAGACGGGTCAGTCTAGTGAAGGAGAGGTCATTGAATCGGGTCAGTCTAGTGAAGGAGAGTTCATTGAATCTTCAAGCGATGACGATACCTATCAAGCTCCACAAGTTACACCAGATCCAGTCTACACTCGGGAGAATCAAAGAAAGAGTACAAGAGAGAAGAAATCCCCCTCAAAGTGGAAGAATACGAGAGTTTACTACAACTGCCAAGCTGTAGCTCATCCAATTCAAGCTACTTGTTCGATTGACCTTCTTCCGGAGGAGCATAAAGCTTTTATCAGCAAGCTGGATGTAGAACTCATCCCACAAAGCTATGAGGAAGCCAAGGAAAGTAAGGAATGGACTAATGCTGTTGATGATGAGGTTCAAGCTATGGTGAGGAATCACACTTGGGTTGAAGAAGAACTACCAAAAGGAAAGAAGTGTGTTAGCTCAAAGTGGGTATTCACCATTAAGTACAAGAGTGATGGTGAAATCGAGAGATATAAGGCAAGGCTGGTTGCAAGAGGGTTTACCCAAACTTATGGGGATGACTATAGGGAAACATTTGCTCCAGTAGCTAAGCAACATACAGTGAAAGTGGTTCTCTCTTTAGCAGTTAATTTGGATTGGGAGTTGTGGCAAATGGATGTCAAGAATGCTTTCCTTCAGGGGGAGTTAGAAGAAGAAGTCTACATGTCACCTCCTCCGGGTTTAGAAGACATAGTGGCTCCGGGAAAGGTCTTAAGGCTTCGGAAAGCAATCTATGGGCTTAAACAATCTCCAAGAGCTTGGTATCACAAGCTAAGCTCTACACTACTGGCTAATGGCTTCAAGAGGTCACACTCTGATCACACTCTATTTACTAAGCAAGATATTCATGGCATAGTAGTAGTGTTGGTCTATGTGGATGATTTGATTATTTCAGGGAGTAACAAAGAGGGTATTCAAGCCATTAAGTCCTCTTTGCACTCAGCCTTTGATATTAAAGATTTGGGTGTTTTGAAGTATTTCTTAGGGATTGAAGTGTGTAGATCTAAGGAGGGACTTTTTCTCTCACAAAGGAAATATGCACTTGATCTTCTAAAGCTTACAGGAAAACTTGGAGCTAAACCGGTGGACACACCACTAGAGCAAGGATACAAGGTCAATCGAAAGGGGGAGAAGGATGATACTCCATATCATTGCCCGGAACAGTACCGAAGACTCGTGGGTAAGCTCATATACTTAACATATACTCGGCCTGATCTTTCTTTTGCTGTGAATCAGGTGGCTCAACACATGCAAGTACCTACGGTATACCATTGGAGCCTGGTGGAAAGGATTCTGAGATATATCAAAGGGAGTCCTGGCAAAGGCATTTGGATGGGAAGAAATTCAAGCACGGAAATAGTGGGATACTGTGATGCAGATTACAATGGAGATCGCAACACAAGGCAGTCTACAACCGGCTTTTGCACCTTCATTGGTGGAAATCTTGTGACTTGGAAGACAAAGAAGCAGAAGGTGGTGTCTTGTTCCAGTGCTGAAGCAGAGTATAGGGCGATGAAGAAGCTCACAAACGAGCTAACTTGGCTAAAGGCTCTACTTAAGGACTTCGGAATAGAGCAGAAGACGCCAATCACCTTCCATTGCGACAACCAAGCTGCCATCCATATAGCCACTAATCCAGTGTTTCACGAGAGGACCAAGCACATAGAGACGGATTGCCACAAGACAAGAGAGAAGATCGAAGATGGTACAATTCTCCCTTGTTTTACTAAGAGTTCGGACCAATTGGCCGACATTTTTACCAAGGCAGCAAGTAACCAAGTTTGCCAATTTATCCATGGTAAGCTTGGTCTTGTAGACCTAACACATCCTTGAGAGAGACTCTCCAACTTGTAGGGATAATACTCTTTTTCCCTAAGCTTGGTTTTGTCCCACGTGATTTTCCAAGCTTAGGTTTTTAATGAGGTTATCCTTGCAAGTGCCAAGTTTATACACAATCAGTATTGTAGTATAAACTTGAGGGGGAGTGTTAATCAAGAAGGTATTTACTAGTAACTAATTAATAGTTACATAGTAAAATACAGTTACTTGAGTAATAAGGAAGTTAGTTTGTATTAGAAAGAAGAGGGAAAAAAGAGGATAAAAGACTAAAGGGATAAGGTGGCAGTACACTTTGTCTTATAGCGCTGTACCTTCACCCTTATCCTCTTGTTACCGTTATGAGCTGTAAAGGGGTGAGTCATACACGGTTTGTATAAGGCTGAATGAGGACGCAATAGTGGCTTTGTGTGTAACCCTTTCAGACCTAGAATGTGTTCTATATAAACTGTGTATCCTCCTTCATTGTAGATAACCTTTTCTCATCTAATACATTTTTCACATTTTCCTATCATGAGAGTCGAATCCTTAGCCTACAATCTTCTATAATTTACAGTGCGCCTGAAAATACTAAGTATAAGACCAAAGTAGCTCATACATTTATTACCCATTGGCAATGACTCCTAAGTAACTTGACGTAGTGATTCATCTGCCTCATTAAAAACCATGTTGAGAAAACCCAATGGGACAAAACTCATCATGGGAAAAAGAGTACAGACTCCTCACCTAAGTTACTTAGTTATCATTACCGGGTGGAGTCTTCTGGTTGAAGATGTTGAAAACTTGAATAGCTGGTAGGTTGCATAATCCTTCTGCCATAAGTGCATGAACTTCCTTAGCCAGCTCCTTAGCTCTGGAACGAGTGATCCTCCCTACTATCTCCGGTTCCTCCTTTGGTTCTGCAGCTACCGTGCTATCCCCTATCATATCATCCTCTCCCTCTTGAAAGGGATTTGTCCTCAAATCTGTATCTGCAACATAAGGAAGCAAGTCAGAGACATTGAATGATGGAGATATATTATACTTACCTTGAAGATCAATCTGGTAGGCATTGTTGTTGATCCTCTTGATGACTTCGAATGGTCCATCCATCCTTGGCATAAGCTTGCTCTTCCTCTCTTCTGGAAATCGATCTTTCCTCAAATGAATCCACACCAAGTCTCCTTCCTCAAAGATTAACTCCTTTCGGCCCTTGTTTGCATGCTTCTCATACTGCTTAGTCTTCTTCTCTATATTCTCCTTAGCCTTGGCGTGTATCTTCCTCACCTGTTCTGCCTTTTCTTTTCCATCTAAACTACATTTCACACTTAGAGGCAAAGGGATCAAGTCTAGAGGTGATTGTGGATTAAAGCCATAGACAATTTCAAAAGGAGAAAAGAGTGTTGCAGAATGCTTAGCGTGATTGTAAGCAAACTCCACGTGTGGTAGACACTCCTCCCATGACTTGATGTTACTCTTGACCAGCGTTCTAAGAAGTGTTGACAATGTTCTGTTCACCACCTCGGTTTGTCCATCAGTTTGAGGGTGACAAGTAGTGGAGAATTGAAGCTTGGTTCCTAGTTTAGCCCATAATGTTCTCCAGAAATGCTCTAGAAACTTGGTATCCCTGTCTGAAACTATCACTTGAGGCATGCCATGTAGACGAACTACTTCCCTGAAAAACAAGTTAGCTACACAGACAGCATCATCTGTCTTATGACTAGCAATGAAGTGTGCCATCTTGCTGAACCTGTCAACAACTACAAAAATCGAATCTCTACCATTTCTGGTTCGAGGTAAGCCAAGCACAAAGTCCATAGAAATATGAGTCCAAGGTTGAGAAGGTATAGGAAGAGGAGTATACAAACCGTGAGGTTGCACCTTACTCTTTGCCATCTTACAAACTGCACACCTAGAACAAATCCTCTCAACGTCTGTCTTCATGTATGGCCAATAAAAGTGATCTTGCAGTCCAAGTAGAGTCTTAGCGACTCCAAAGTGTCCAGCTAATCCACCTCCATGAGCTTCTCTGATCAGTAACTCTCTGACAGATCCTCTTGGTATGCACAAGCGATTGTTATAAAACAGATATCCATCCTGTCTCCTTGATAATGCATCTGCAACTACATTATCTTTACCTTTCTTGTACTTAATGATGTATGGAAAAGTCTCTATGAACTCCATCCATCTGGCGTTTTTTTTATTGAGTTTCTGCTGCCCTTTAAGGTGCTTTAGAGACTCATGATCTGTATGAATGACAAATTCCTTGGGCCACAAGTAGTGCTGCCACGTTTGAAGAGCTCGAACTAATGCATAGAGTTCCTTGTCATAGGTTGGATAGTTGGCGGTTGACCCTCCTAGCTTCTCACTGAAGTATGCCACGGGTTTCCTATCCTGTTCGATTGACCTTCTTCCTGAAGAGCATAAAGCCTTTATCAGCAAGCTAGATGTAGAACTCATTCCACAAAGCTATGAGGAAGCCAAGGAAAGAAAGGAATGGACTAATGCTGTTGATGATGAGGTTCAAGCTATGGTGAGGAATCAAACTTGGGTTGAAGAAGATCTACCAAAAGGAAAGAAGTGTGTTAGCTCAAAGTGGGTATTCACCATTAAGTACAAGAGTGATGGTGAAATCGAGAGATATAAGGCAAGGCTGGTTGCAAGAGGGTTTACCCAAACTTATGGGGATGACTATAGGGAAACATTTGCTCCAGTAGCTAAGCAACATACCGTGAAAGTGGTTCTCTCTTTAGCAGTTAATTTGGATTGGGAGTTGTGGCAAATGGATGTCAAGAATGCTTTCCTTCAGGGGGAGTTAGAAGAAGAAGTCTACATGTCACCTCCTCCGGGTTTAGAAGACATAGTGGCTCCGGGAAAGGTCTTAAGGCTTCGGAAAGCAATCTATGGGCTTAAACAATCTCCAAGAGCTTGGTATCACAAGCTAAGCTCTACACTACTGGCTAATGGCTTCAAGAGGTCACACTCTGATCACACTCTATTTACTAAGCAAGATATTCATGGCATAGTAGTAGTGTTGGTCTATGTGGATGATTTGATTATTTCAGGGAGTAACAAAGAGGGTATTCAAGCCATTAATTCCCCTTTGCACTCAGCCTTTGATATTAAAGATTTGGGTGTTTTGAAGTATTTCTTAGGGATTGAAGTGTGTAGATCCAAGGAGGGACTTTTTCTCTCACAAAGGAAATATGCTCTTGATCTTCTAAAGCTTACAGGAAAACTTGGAGCTAAACCGGTGGACACACCACTAGAGCAAGGATACAAGGTCAATCGAAAGGGGGAGAAGGATGATACTCCATATCATTGCCCGGAACAGTACCGAAGACTCGTGGGTAAGCTCATATACTTAACATATACTCGGCCTGATCTTTCTTTTGCTGTGAATCAGGTGGCTCAACACATGCAAGTACCTACGGTATACCATTGGAGCCTGGTGGAAAGGATTCTGAGATATATCAAAGGGAGTCCTGGCAAAGGCATTTGGATGGGAAGAAATTCAAGCACGGAAATAGTGGGATACTGTGATGCAGATTACAATGGAGATCGCAACACAAGGCAGTCTACAACCGGCTTTTGCACCTTCATTGGTGGAAATCTTGTGACTTGGAAGACAAAGAAGCAGAAGGTGGTGTCTTGTTCCAGTGCTGAAGCAGAGTATAGGGCGATGAAGAAGCTCACAAACGAGCTAACTTGGCTAAAGGCTCTACTTAAGGACTTCGGGATAGAGCAGAAGACGCCAATCACCTTCCATTGCGACAACCAAGCTGCCATCCATATAGCCACTAATCCAGTGTTTCACGAGAGGACCAAGCACATAGAGACGGATTGCCACAAGACAAGAGAGAAGATCGAAGATGGTACAATTCTCCCTTGTTTTACTAAGAGTTCGGACCAATTGGCCGACATTTTTACCAAGGCAGCAAGTAACCAAGTTTGCCAATTTATCCATGGTAAGCTTGGTCTTGTAGACCTAACACATCCTTGAGAGAGACTCTCCAACTTGTAGGGATAATACTCTTTTTCCCTAAGCGTGGTTTTGTCCCACGTGGTTTTCCAAGCTTAGGTTTTTAATGAGGTTATCCTTGCAAGTGCCAAGTTTATACACAATCAGTATTGTAGTATAAACTTGAGGGGGAGTGTTAATCAAGAAGGTATTTACTAGTAACTAATTAATAGTTACATAATAAAATACAGTTACTTGAGTAATAAGGAAGTTAGTTTGTATTAGAAAGAAGAGGGAAAAAGAGGATAAAAGACTAAAGGGATAAGGTGGCAGTACACTTTGTCTTATAGCGCTGTACCTTCACCCTTATCCTCTTGTTACCGTTATGAGCTGTAAAGGGGTGAGTCATACACGGTTTGTATAAGGCTGAATGAGGACGCAATAGTGGCTTTGTGTGTAACCCTTTCAGACCTAGAATGTGTTCTATATAAACTGTGTATCCCCCTTCATTGTAGATAACTTTTCTTCATCTAATACATTTTCACATTTTCCTATCATGAGAGTCGAATCCTTATCCTACAATCTTCTATAATTTACAATTTCAAGCCTATTTAGTCCATTTCTTTGTATGATTCATGAGAAATCCGTTTTCCCCATTTTCGGCTAGTTGACTAGTTTCAGATCTTCATTTGAGATCTCTTCTAGAGAATGAGATACAGGTAATAGAGGCTACTCATTATACTATTATAAGTCCCAGATGACTATTTAAAGCCTATTTACTCCATTTTCTTTGTGTGATTCATGATAAATCCGTTTCCCCTATTTTCAGACAGTATACCAGTTTCGGATCTTCATTTGGGATCTCTTCTAGGGAATGTACAAGTAATAGATTCTTCTAAATGTAGTATTATGAGTCCCAGATGACTATTTCAAGCATATTTACTCCATATTCTTTGTGTGATTCATCAGAAGTTTGTTTTCCCAATTTTCGGCCAGTAGACCAGTTACAGATCTTCATAACGGATCTCTTCAATGGAATGAGATACAAGTAATAGAGGCTTCTAATTATGCTATTATGAGTCCCAGATGACTATTTCAAGCCTATTTACTCCATTTTCTTTGTATGATTTATCAGAAATCCATTTTCCCTATTTTCGTCCAGTAGACCGATTTCGGATCTTCATTTTGGATCTCTTCTAGGGAATGAGATACAAGTAATAGAGGCTTCTCATTGTAGTATTATGAGTCCCAGATGACTATTTCAAGCCTATTTACTCCATTTTCTTTGTGTGATTCATCAGAAGTCCGTTTTCCCTATTTTCGGCTAGTAGACCAGTTTCAGATCTTTATTTGGGATCTCTTCTAGGGAATGAGATACAGGTAATAGAGGCTACTCATTATACTATTATAAGTCCCAGATGACTATTTAAAGCCTATTTACTCCATTTTCTTTGTGTGATTCATGATAAATCCGTTTCCCCTATTTTCAGACAGTAGACCAGTTTCGGATCTTCATTTGGGATCTCTTCTAGGGAATGAGATACAAGTAATAGATTCTTCTAAATGTAGTATTATGAGTCCCAGATGACTATTTCAAGCATATTTACTCCATATTCTTTGTGTGATTCATCAGAAGTCCGTTTTGTTAATCAAGAAGGTGTTTACTATTAACTAATTAATAGTTACATAGTAAATATAGTTACTTGAGTAATAAGGAAGTTTGTATTAGAAAGAAGAGGGAAAGGAGGATAAGAAAAGCTAAAGGATAAGGTGACCGTACGGTGATGAGTCACTTGTCCTATAGCGGCTGTACCTCCTTATCTTATCTCTTTGTTACCGTTATGAGCTGTAAAGGAGAGTGAGTCACACATGGTTTTAAGAGGTAGAATGAGGACGCAATTCAGGCTATGTGCGTAACCCTTTCTAACCTAGGGATTGTCCTATATATACCAAGTGTTTCTCTTCTTATGTAATCAATTTTTATCATCTAATACATTTTTCCCTTTATTCCTAAACATGAGAGTCGAGTCTTTATCTTATAATCCTCTATAATTTACATGGTATCAGAGCGGTTTTGTGATTCTTGAGTCTTAAATCTTGATTTTCTTGTTCGATTCTTTTGTTTGAGAGAAGTTCTTGTGAGTTAATCCGTGGCAAAAGCTATTCTGGGTTGAAGCTGGTTCTTGTGGGTTAAGCTGAAGCATCAAACCGAGCTAAGAAGGTGAAGCAAGTCAGATCTGAAAAAGTAAAGGTTTGAGCTTTATCTCTCTCTGGTTGAAAGGTTTAGTCTAGAGGAATCAGTTTAAGGCAAAGGTTGTGGATAGATTAGTGTTGCGGTTTGGCTTGTGGTTTGAGTGAGGAAGGTTCAAAAGTTGAAACTTTGGTCTTGGAAAGTGATGGCTGCTCTTCAACAAGCTCCTATGCCTGTTACGGTGTATGATGGCAAGATGAATGACACCTTCAAAGACTTGAGATTTGCGGTAACTCTGAATGGGAACAACTTTCTGTTGTGGAAGCGAACAACTCTGAATGTGTTAGGAGGAAGGAAGCTCAAAAAAAACACATTGAGTTCACCTATGAAGAGCTAAAGGCAACTGATAGAGGTCTGGATGAGGATACTTGGAAGCAATATGATCTGAATGTGCTGACTGCTCTACACTGCTCACTAGAGGCGTCAATCCTAGAGGGCTATTCGTACTGTGAGACTGCTAAGGAGCTATGGGATACTCTTACAAGTGTCTTCGGCAATGAGTCTAACTTGACTCGGGTCTATGGTATCAAGAAAGCTCTCGGTAATCTGAGCCAAGAAGAGAGTGACTTCAACACCCATTTCGGAAGGTATAGATCGTTGGTTGCTGAGTTAGATATGTTGAGACCCTTTACCACCGATGCTAAGACACTCAAGGAAAGAAGAGAGCAAGATCGTGTGTTTGGGTTGCTACTGTCTCTGAATCAAGGCTATACTGATGTAATCCAACACATCTTGAGAGAAGACAAGATACCTACCCTAGAGCAAGTTTGTGCTAAGATACAAAAGGAGTATGGCAATCAGGAGCTGTTTGGCAACAAGAATGCAAGTCTACCTACGGCTAACAAGGTGGGAGTGGCGAAACATGGAGACAAGAAGACATGGGTTTGTGAGCATTGTGAGAAAAAGGGTCATCTCAAAGACAAATGCTGGATCTTACACCCTCATTTGAAGCCAGACAAGTTCAAGAAGGACAAGATGAAGGCGAATGTGGCAGATGTAAATTATAGAAGATTGTAGGATAAGGATTCGACTCTCATGATAGGAAAATGTGAAAATGTATTAGATGAAGAAAAGTTATCTACAATGAAGGGGGATACACAGTTTATATAGAACACACTCTAGGTCTGAAAGGGTTACACACAAAGCCACTATTGCGTCCTCATTCAGCCTTATACAAACCGTGTATGACTCACCCCTTTACAGCTCATAACGGTAACAAGAGGATAAGGGTGAAGGTACAGCGCTATAAGACAAAGTGTACTGCCACCTTATCCCTTTAGCCTTTTATCCTCTTTTTCCCTCTTCTTTCTAATACAAACTAACTTCCTTATTACTCAAGTAACTGTATTTTACTATGTAACTATTAATTAGTTACTAGTAAATACCTTCTTGATTAACACTCCCCCTCAAGTTTATACTACAATACTGATTGTGTATAAACTTGGCACTTGCAAGGATAACCTCATTAAAAACCTAAGCTTGGAAAACCACGTGGGACAAAACCAAGCTTAGGGAAAAAGAGTATTATCCCTACAAGTTGGAGAGTCTCTCTCAAGGATGTGTTAGGTCTACAAGACCAAGCTTACCATGGATAAATTGGCAAACTTGGTTACTTGCTGCCTTGGTAAAAATGTCGGCCAATTGGTCCGAACTCTTAGTAAAACAAGGGAGAATTGTACCATCTTCGATCTTCTCTCTTGTCTTGTGGCAATCCGTCTCTATGTGCTTGGTCCTCTCGTGAAACACTGGATTAGTGGCTATATGGATGGCAGCTTGGTTGTCGCAATGGAAGGTGATTGGCGTCTTCTGCTCTATCCCGAAGTCCTTAAGTAGAGCCTTTAGCCAAGTTAGCTCGTTTGTGAGCTTCTTCATCGCCCTATACTCTGCTTCAGCACTGGAACAAGACACCACCTTCTGCTTCTTTGTCTTCCAAGTCACAAGATTTCCACCAATGAAGGTGCAAAAGCCAGTTGTAGACTGCCTTGTGTTGCGATCTCCATTGTAATCTGCATCACAGTATCCCACTATTTCCGTGCTTGAATTTCTTCCCATCCAAATGCCTTTGCCAGGACTCCCTTTGATATATCTCAGAATCCTTTCCACCAGGCTCCAATGGTATACCGTAGGTACTTGCATGTGTTGAGCCACCTGATTCACAGCAAAAAAAAGATCAGGCCGAGTATATGTTAAGTATATGAGCTTACCCACGAGTCTTCGGTACTGTTCCAGGCAATGATATGGAGTATCATCCTTCTCCCCCTTTCGATTGACCTTGTATCCTTGCTCTAGTGGTGTGTCCACCGGTTTAGCTCCAAGTTTTCCTGTAAGCTTTAGAAGATCAAGTGCATATTTCCTTTGTGAGAGAAATAGTCCCTCCTTGGATCTACACACTTCAATCCCTAAGAAATACTTCAAAACACCCAAATCTTTAATATCAAAGGCTGAGTGCAAAGAGGACTTAATGGCTTGAATACCCTCTTTGTTACTCCCTGAAATAATCAAATCATCCACATAGACCAACACTACTACTATGCCATGAATATCTTGCTTAGTAAATAGAGTGTGATCAGAGTGTGACCTCTTGAAGCCATTAGCCAGTAGTGTAGAGCTTAACTTGTGATACCAAGCTCTTGGAGATTGTTTAAGCCCTTAGATTGCTTTCCGAAGCCTTAAGACCTTTCCCGGAGCCACTATGTCTTCTAAACCCGGAGGAGGTGACATGTAGACTTCTTCTTCTAACTCCCCCTGAAGGAAAGCATTCTTGACATCCATTTGCCACAACTCCCAATCCAAATTAACTGCTAAAGAGAGAACCACTTTCACTGTATGTTGCTTAGCTACTGGAGCAAATGTTTCCCTATAGTCATCCCCATAAGTTTGGGTAAACCCTCTTGCAACCAGCCTTGCCTTATATCTCTCGATTTCACCATCACTCTTGTACTTAATGGTGAATACCCACTTTGAGCTAACACACTTCTTTCCTTTTGGTAGTTCTTCTTCAACCCAAGTTTGATTCCTCACCATAGCTTGAACCTCATCATCAACAGCATTAGTCCATTCCTTACTTTCCTTGGCTTCCTCATAGCTTTGTGGGATGAGTTCTACATCCAGCTTGCTGATAAAAGCTTTATGCTCCTCCGGAAGAAGGTCAATCGAACAAGTAGCTTGAATTGGATGAGCTACAGCTTGGCAGTTGTAGTAAACTCTCGTATTCTTCCACTTTGAGGGGGATTTCTTCTCTCTTGTACTCTTTCTTTGATTCTCCCGAGTGTAGACTGGATCTGGTGTAACTTGTGGAGCTTGATAGGTATCGTCATCGCTTGAAGATTCAATGAACTCTCCTTCACTAGACTGACCCGATTCAATGACCTCTCCTTCACTAGACTGACCCGTCTCCTCTGCCACTTCTTCACTAGACTGACCCGTCTCTGCCACTTCTTCACTAGACTTCTCTCCTCTATCACTTTCTTGGTGATCATCCAAAAGATCCTGAGATGCATTGTTCTCATCCTCTCTAACTTCATGCACATCCTCATTTGGAAATGATGGAGCTTCCTTTTCTGCCTGAGGGGAGCTTGCATTCCCTAAGTGCTCCAGAATTCGTCGGAGGCTTGAAGCTCTATCAGCGGTTGAGTTAGGTAGGTCCTTCACACTCTCCCAACTCTTTTCCCCAAAGTAGGCTTTGTCTTCCAAAAACTTGACATCCCTTGACACATAGTACCGGTTGGTGACTGGATCGAAGCACTTGTAGCCCTTCTGAGTTGTTGAGTATCCAATGAATACGCACTTGTTACTCTTAGGCTCCAGCTTGTTCCTTAAGTCACCTGGAACAAACACAAAACACAGACTACCAAACACCCTCAAATGGTCAATACTAGGATTTGAGTTATTTAGGATTTGGAAAGGAGATTTATCATCAAGGATACGAGTTGGTGTTCGGTTGATGAGATAGCAAGCTGTCATTACTGCATCGCCCCAAAACCTCTTAGGCATGTGTTTTTGAAATAGCATAGCCCTTGCCACCTCCATTAGGTGCCTATTCTTTCTCTCAGCAACACCATTTTGTTGGGGGTTATATGGGCAGCTGGTTTGATGAAGAATTCCACATTTCTCTAAGTGTTCTTTGAGCTTGTTGCTTGTATATTCACCTCCATTATCTGTTCTTAAAATCTTAATCTTTGCATCAAAGTAGTTAGTCACATAGTTTTGAAAGTTTATAAATGCATCATAAACTCTATCCTTAGAAGGCATCAAGGTTACCCAAGTATACTTAGATTTCTCATCTATAAATGTGACAAAATACTTATGGTTATCTCTAGATGCACAAGGTGAAGACCACACATCAGAATGCACAAGATCAAAACATTTTTCATAAATCGCACTAGACTTAGGAAAAACAGCTTTGCAATGTTTGCCTAATATGCATGCTTCACAATTTGCACAATCATAAGAAAAACCAGGCATTAGTAAACTTAAGGCTCTAGAATGAGGGTGACCAAGTCTTTCATGCCATAAAACAACAGATGTCTTAACAGAGTTTGCAAAGATAGAAGAAACATTATTCTTAGAAACAGAATTTAAAGAGATGTCTTGGAACACATATAAGTCATCCTTGGTGCTGCCTTGCCCAAACACTTTTCCACTCTCAATATCCTGCAACTTAACATCATTAGGACTAAAAATAGCTAAACAGTTTAAGTCCTTAGTAGTTTTCTTTACAGAAAGGAGATTAGAGGTGAACTTAGGCATATAAAAGGCACTTAGCTTCTTGTTAAACACATTAATATAACCTATACCTTCTATTGGCACATTATGACCATTTGCAACCTTAACATTCCCTAAAGCCGGTTTAATGTTCTCTAACAACTTAGGATTACTAATCATATGGTGAGAAGCTCCTGAGTCTAATACTAATGAGTTTAAATCACTAGAGTTAGAAGATAAGAGAGATATACCGCCTGGATGTAACTTAGATGCAATGGATTGAAGGAGGCTCTCTAGATCAGCTTTGTTCATCACAATGGTCTCCTGAGAGGTGGAAGCTGAGCTCTTGTCTTGTATAGCTTGTAAAGCCTTCTCATGATGACCGAACTGCACCATAGCTCTTTCAGCATTTTCGGAGCCTTCACTTGCTTCTGCCACATTCGCCTTCATCTTGTCCTTCTTGAACTTATCTGGCTTTAAATGAGGGTGTAGGATCCAGCATTTGTCTTTGAGATGACCCTTTTTCTCACAATGCTCACAAACCCATGTCTTCTTGTCTCCATGTTTTGCCACTCCCACCTTGTTTGCCGTAGGTAGACTTGCATTCTTGTTGCCAAACAGCTCCTGATTGCCATACTCCTTTTGTATCTTAGCACAAACTTGCTCTAGGGTAGGAATCTTGTCTTCTCTCAAGATGTGCTGGATTACATCAGTATAGCCTTGATTCAGAGACAGAAGCAACCCAAACACACGATCTTGCTCTCTTCTCTCCTTGAGTGTCTTAGCATCAGTGGTAAAGGGTCTCAACATATCCAACTCAGCAACCAACGATCTATACCTTCCGAAATGGGTGTTGAAGTCACTCTCTTCTTGGCTCAGATTTCCGAGAGCTTTCTTGATACCATAGACCCGAGTCAAGTTAGACTCATTGCCGAAGACACTTGTAAGAGTATCCCACAGCTCCTTAGCAGTCTCACAGTACGAATAGCCTTCTAGAATTGACGCCTCTAGTGAGCAGTGTAGAGCAGTCAGCACATTCAGATCATACTGCTTCCAAGTATCTTCATCCAGACCTCTATCAATTGCCTTTAGCTCTTCATAGGTGAACTCAATGTGTTTTGTGAGCTTCCTTCCTCCTAACACATTCAGAGTTGTTCGCTTCCACAACAGAAAGTTGTTCCCATTTAGAGTTACCGCAAATCTCAAGTCTTTGAAGGTGTCATTCATCTTGCCATCATACACCGTAACAGGCATAGGAGCTTGTTGAAGAGCAGCCATCACCAAAGCTTAAGTATTTCGCTTATTGAACACCAAAACTAACACTTTCCAAGACCAAAGATCCAACTTTTCGAACCTTCCTTACTCAAACCACAAGCCAAACCGCAACACTAATCTATCCACAACCTTTGCCTTAAACTGATTCCTCTAGACTAGACCTTTCAACCAGAGAGAGAGATAAAGCTCAAACCTTTACTTTTCCAGATCTGACTTGCTTCACCTTCTTAGCTCGGTTTGATGCTTCAGCTTAACTCATAAGACCCAGTTTCAACCCAGAATAGCTTTTGCCACGGGTTAACTCACAAGAACTTCTCTCAAACACAAGAATCGAACAAGAAAACCAAGATTTAAGACTCAAGAATCACAAAACCGCTCTGATACCATGTAAATTATAGAAGATTGTAGGATAAGGATTCGACTCTCATGATAGGAAAATGTGAAAATGTATTAGATGAAGAAAAGTTATCTACAATGAAGGGGGATACACAGTTTATATAGAACACACTCTAGGTCTGAAAGGGTTACACACAAAGCCACTATTGCTTTCCGAAGATTGTTTAAGCCCATAGATTGCTTTCCGAAGCCTTAAGACCTTTCCCGGAGCCACTATGTCTTCTAAACCCGGAGGAGGTGACATGTAGACTTCTTCTTCTAACTCCCCCTGAAGGAAAGCATTCTTGACATCCATTTGCCACAACTCCCAATCCAAATTAACTGCTAAAGAGAGAACCACTTTCACTGTGTGTTGCTTAGCTACTGGAGCAAATGTTTCCCTGTAGTCATCCCCATAAGTTTGCGTAAACCCTCTTGCAACCAGCCTTGCCTTATATCTCTCGATTTCACCATCACTCTTGTACTTAATGGTGAATACCCACTTTGAGCTAACACACTTCTTTCCTTTTGGTAGTTCTTCTTCAACCCAAGTTTGATTCCTCACCATAGCTTGAACCTCATCATCAATAGCATTAGTCCATTCCTTTCTTTCCTTGGCTTCCTCATAGCTTTGTGGAATGAGTTCTACATCTAGCTTGCTGATAAAGGCTTTATGCTCTTCAGGAAGAAGGTCAATCGAACAGGTAGCTTGAATTGGATGAGCAACAGCTTGGCAGTTGTAGTAAACTCTCGTATTCTTCCAGTTTGAAGGTGATTTCTTCTCTCTTGTACTCTTTCTTGGATTCTCCCGAGTGTAGACTGGATCTGATGTAGCTTGTGGAGCTTGATAGGCATTGTCATCGCTTGAAGATTCAATGATCTCTCCTTCACTAGACTGTCCCGTCTCTGCCACTTCTTCACTAGACTTCTCTCCTCTATCATTTTCTTGGTGATCATCCAAAAGATCCTGAGATGCATTGTTCTCATCCTCTCTAACTTCATTCACATCCTCATTTGGAGATGGTGGAGCTTCCTTCTCTGCCTGAGGAGAGCTTGCATTCCCTAAGTGTTCCAGAATTTGTCGGAGGCTTGAAGCTTGATCAGCGGTTGAGTTAGGTAGGTCTTTCACACTCTCCCAACTCTTTTCCCCAAAGTATGCCTTGTCTTCCATGAACTTGACATCCCTTGACACATAATACCGGTTGGTGACTGGATCAAAACACTTGTAACCTCTTTGAGTTGTTGAGTATCCAATGAATACGCACTTATTACTCTTCGGCTCCAGCTTGTTCCTTAAGTCACCTGGAACAAACACAAAACACAGACTACCAAATACCCTTAAATGATCAATACTAGGATTTGAGTTATTTAGGATTTGGAAAGGAGATTTATCGTCAAGGATACGAGTTGGTGTTCGGTTGATGAGATAACATGCTGTCATCACTGCATCTCCCCAAAACCGCTTAGGCATGTGTTTTTGAAACAACATAGCTCTTGCCACCTCCATTAGATGCCTATTCTTTCTCTCAGCAACACCATTTTGTTGAGGGTTATATGGGCAGCTGGTTTGATGAAGAATTCCGCATTTCTCTAAGTGTTCTTTGAGCTTGTTGCTTGTATATTCACCTCCATTATCTGTTCTTAGAATCTTAATCTTTGCATCAAAGTAGTTAGTCACATAGTTTTGAAAGTTTATAAATGCATCATAAACTCTATCCTTAGATGGCATCAAGGTTACCCAAGTATACTTAGATTTCTCATCTATAAATGTGACAAAATACTTATGGTTATCTCTAGATGCACAAGGTGAAGACCAAACATCAGAATGCACAAGATCAAAACATTTTTCATAAATCGCACTAGACTTAGGAAAAACAGCTTTGCAATGTTTGTCTAATATGCATGCTTCACAATTTGCACAATCATAAGAAAAACCAGGCATTAATAAACTTAAAGCTCGAGAATGAGGGTGACCAAGCCTTTCATGCCACAATACAACAGATGTCTTAACAGAGTTTGCAAAGATAGAAGAAACGTTATTCTTAGAAACAGAATTTAAAGAGATGTCTTGGAACACATATAAGTCATCCTTGGTGCTTCCTTGCCCAAACACTTTTCCACTCTCAATATCCTGCAACTTAACATCATTAGGACTGAAAATAGCTAAACAGTTCAAGTCCTTAGTAGTTTTCTTTACAGAAAGGAGATTAGAAGTGAACTTAGGCATATAAAAGGCACTTAGCTTCTTGTTGAACATATTAATATAACCTATACCTTCTATTGGCACATTATGGCCATTTGCAACCTTAACATTCCCTAAAGCCGGTTTAATATTCTCTAACAACTTAGGATTACTAATCATATGATGAGAAGCTCCTGAGTCTAATACTAATGAGTTTAAATCACTAGAATTAGAAGTTAAGAGAGATATACCGCCTGGATGTAACTTAGATGCAATGGATTGAAGGAGGCTCTCTAGATCAGCTTTGTTCATCACAATGGTCTCCTGAGAGGTAGAAGCTGAGCTCTTGTCTTGTGTAGCTTGTAACGCCTTCTCATGATGACTGTACTGCACTATAGCTCTTTCACCATTCTCGGAGCCTTCACTTGCTTCTGCCACATTTGCCTTCATCTTGTCTTTCTTGAACTTGTCTGGCTTCAAATGGGGGTGTAGGATCCAGCATTTGTCCTTGAGATGACCCTTTTTCTCACAATGCTCGCAAACCCATGTCTTCTTGTCTCCATGCTTCGCCAATCCCACCTTGTTAGCCGTAGGTAGACTTGCATTCTTGTTGCCAAACAGCTCCTGATTGCCATACTCCTTTTGTATCTTAGCACAAACTTGCTCTAGGGTAGGGATCTTGTCTTCTCTCAAGATGTGTTGGATTACATCAGTATAGCCTTGATTCAGAGACAGTAGCAACCCAAACACACAATCTTGCTCTCTTCTTTCCTTGAGTGTCTTAGCATCGGTGGTAAAGGGTCTCAACATATCTAACTCAGCAACCAACGATCTATACCTTCCGAAATGGGTGTTGAAGTCACTCTCTTCTTGGCTCAGATTGCCGAGAGCTTTCTTGATACCATAGACCCGAGTCAAGTTAGACTCATTGCCGAAGACACTTGTAAGAGTATCCCATAGCTCCTTAGCAGTCTCACAATACGAATAGCCTTCTAGGATTGACGCCTCTAGTGAGCAGTGTAGAGCAGTCAGCACATTCAGATCATATTGCTTCCAAGTACCCTCATCCAGACTTCTATCAGTTGCCTTTAGCTCTTCATAGGTGAACTCAATGTGTTTTGTGAGCTTCCTTCCTCCCAACACATTCAGAGTTGTTCGCTTCCACAACAGAAAGTTGTTCCCATTCAGAGTTACCGCAAATCTCAAGTCCTTGAAGGTATCATTCATCTTGCCATCATACACCATAACAGGCATAGGAGCTTGTTGAAGAGCAGCCATTAACAAAGCTTAAGTATTTCGCTGATTAGACACCAAAAACTAACACTTTCCAAGACTAAAGCTTTAACCTTGAACCTTCCACACTCAAACCACAAGCCAAACCGCAACACTAGTCTATCCACAACCTTTGCCTTAAACTGATTCCTTAGACTAAACCTTTCAACCAGAGAGAGATAAAGCTCAAACCTTTTATTTTCAGATCTGACTTGCTTCACCTTCTTTGCTCGGTTTGATGCTTCAGCTTAACCCACAAGAACCAGCTTCAACCCAGAATAGCTTTTGCCACGGATTAACCCACAAGAACTTCTCTCAAACAGAAGAATCGAACAAGAAAACCAAGATTTAAGACTCAAGAATCACAAAACCGCTCTGATACCATGTAAATTATAGAAGATTATAAGGTAAAGTCTTGACTCTCATGTTTAGGAATAGAGGAAAAATGTATTAGATGATAAAAGTTACATTCACAAGAAGGGATACACATGATATTTATAGGACAATCCCTAGGTTAGAAAGGGTTACGCACATAGACCATATAGCGTCCTCATTCTACCTTGTACTACCATGTGTGACTCACTCTCCTTTACAGCTCATAACGGTAACAAAGAGATAAGGGAAGGAGGTACAGCCGCTACAGGACGGATGACTCATCACCGTACGGTCAACATGACCGTTAGCTTTTCTTATCCTCCTTTCCCTCTTCTTTCTAATACAAACTACCTTATTACTCAAGTAACTATATTTACTATGTAACTATTAGTTAGTTAATAGTAAATAACTTCTTGATTAACATTTACTCCATTTTCTTTGAGTGATTCATGATAAATCCATTTCCCCTATTTTCAGACAGTAGACCAGTTTCGGATCTTCATTTGGGATCTCTTCTAGGGAATGAGATACAAGTAATAGATTCTTCTAAATGTAGTATTATGAGTCCCATATGACTATTTCAAGCATATTTACTCCATATTCTTTGTGTGATTCATCAGAAGTCCGTTTTCCCCATTTTCGGCCAGTAGACCAGTTTCAGATCTTCATTTGGGATCTCTTGTAGGGAATGATATACAAGTAATAAATGCTTCTAAATGTAGTATTATGAGTCCCAGATGACTATTTCAAGCCTATTTACTCTATTTTCTTTGTGTGATTCATCAGAAGTTTATTTTCCCCATTTTCGGCCAGTAGACCAGTTTCAGATCTTCATAACGGATCTCTTCAATGGAATGAGATACAAGTAATAGAGGCTTCTAATTATGCTATTATGAGTCCCAGATGACTATTTCAAGCCTATTAACTCCATTTTCTTTGTATGATTTATCAGAAATCCATTTTCCCTATTTTCGGCCAGTAGACCAATTTCGGATCTTCATTTTGGATCTCTTCTAGGGAATGAGATACAAGTAATAGATGCTTCTCATTGTAGTATTATGAGTCCCAGATGACTATTTCAAGCCTATTTACTCTATTTTCTTTGTGTGATTCATCAGAGGTCTGTTTTCCCTATTTTCGGCTAGTAGACCAGTTTCGGATCTTTATTTGGGATCTCTTCTAGGGAATGAGATACAGGTAATAGAGGCTACTCATTATACTATTATAAGTCCCAGATGACTATTTAAAGCCTATTTACTCCATTTTCTTTGTGTGATTCATGATAAATCCGTTTCCCCTATTTTCAGACAGTAGACCAGTTTCGGATCTTCATTTGGGATCTCTTCTAGGGAATGAGATACAAGTAATAGATTCTTCTAAATGTAGTATTATGAGTCCCAGATGACTATTTCAAGCATATTTACTCCCTATTCTTTGTGTGATTCATAAGAAGTCCGTTTTCCCCATTTTCGGCCAGTAGACCAGTTTCAGATCTTCATTTGGGATCTCTTGTAGGGAATGATATACAAGTAATAGATGATTCTAATGTTGGAATTGTTTGCGGAAGTTTAGAGTAAAGAAGAGAAATGAGTGAAAACATGAAGAACAAGAGAAAAGAGTTAAGGATGATTATTATTCCTTAAGTTAACCATTACAAACAACATCAAATGTCTATTTATAGACCATACAAATCATTCCTAACGGCTAAGGGTGATAACGACACAAACAATAAACAAAGAGGATGTGGTCCTCATAGTGAAAGCGACCCTTCATAACGCTCACAAGCTTAACCAAAACATGTGACCTTATCTCCTTTGATTCCTTAAGCTTGTGACCGTTGCTCCAAATGACTAAGGTCAATAATATGACCGTTGCTTCCTTCCTTGATCATCACTCTTGCTTCCTTTGTGTGATCCTCTTCCTTAAGCCTCATGGTTGTGACTTGTACGGACACTTCTCTAACTTGGTTATTTTGACACTCCCCCTCAAGCTTTAGCCATGGTGAATGCTAAAGCTTGGAACCATGACTAACCACCTCATTAAAAACCTCAATGTAGAAAACCACGTGGGACAAAACTCCACTGAGGGAAAAAGAGTGTGATTGCCATGGTTAGGATAGATCAAGCCGAGATGTCAACGAGTCCCATCTTAGAGTGAATGAACTCGCTTGTCTTCTGATTGACCGCCTTAGTGAAGATGTCAGCTAGCTGATCTGAACTCCTTGTATAGCACGGTAGAATGACTCCAAGTTGTACTTGCTCCCTGACTTTATGACAATCCAC
The DNA here is from genome assembly GCA_911865555.2 of Thlaspi arvense. Taxonomy (NCBI): domain Eukaryota; kingdom Viridiplantae; phylum Streptophyta; class Magnoliopsida; order Brassicales; family Brassicaceae; genus Thlaspi; species Thlaspi arvense. Next base: position 25,065,952 of record OU466860.2, read on the forward strand.
CTCTATATGCTTGGTCCTTTCATGGAAGACCGAGTTGGATGCAATGTGCATAGCCGCTTGATTATCACAATGCATTGTGATAGGTGTGCTTGTCTCACATCCGAGGTCTTTGAGGAGGTTTCTTAGCCACATCAGCTCGGTTGTTAGTCTCCTCATGGCCCGGTATTCAGCTTCAGCACTAGAGCATGCCACCACGTTTTGCTTCTTGCTCTTCCAAGTGACTAGATTCCCTCCAATGAATGTGCAATAGCCAGTAGTGGATCTTCTGTCTACACGGTCTCCTGCCTAATCTGCATCACAGTATCCTACTAGCTCTGAGCTTCCATTGCACCCCATCCAAATGCCATGACCAATCGTTCCTTGAACATAACTGAGAATGCGCTTGACCATGCTCCAATGATACATCTTTGGAGCTTTCATGTATTGGCTAACCTGATTCACAGCAAAGCACAAGTCAGGTCTGGTTATTGTAAGATAGATTAGCTTACCAACCATCCTGCGATATTGTGTGACATCTTCAAAGGGTTCATCCTCTAGCTCCCCCTTTCGGTCCACTTTGTAGCTATCTTCAAGAGGGGTTTTAGCTACTTTATCTCCAAGGTTTCCTGTTTCACTCAACATATCAAGCATATATTTTCTTTGTGAGAGAAACAAGCCTTCTTTAGATCTACACACTTCGATACCTAAGAAGTATTTTAGTTCACCTAGATCTTTAATATCAAAAACAGTTTTTAAATAGTCTTTAGTAGCTTGAATGTTTACCTTGTCATTCCCAGAGATGATTATATCATCTACATAGATGAGAATGACTACTATACCTTCTCGGCTGGTGAGAGTGAATAAGGTGTGATCCGCTTCTGATCTGTTGAATCCCCTATCGAATAGAACTCTACTCAACCAGTGGTACCAAGCTCTTGGCGATTGCTTGAGACCATAAATCGCCTTTCTCAGCCTTAGTACTTTGCCATGGGCAACCTCTTTGTCTACACCAGGTGGTGGTGTCATGTAGACTTCCTCCTCAAGCTCTCCTTGTAGAAATGCATTCTTCACATCCATTTGCCAAAGATCCCATTCCAGATTCACGGCAAGTGAGATGACAACTCTAACTGTGTGGAGCTTCGCCACTGGTGCAAAGGTGTCTCCATAGTCTTCTCCATAGGTTTGAGTGAATCCTCTTGCTACTAGCCGAGCCTTATACCTTTCTATTTCCCCGTTGCTTTTGTATTTGATAGTGAAGACCCATCTTGAGCTCACGGTTTTCTTCCCTTTAGGCAATGTAGCCTCATCCCAAGTGTGATTCTTCTCCATAGCACCCCTTTCCTCAATGATTGCATTCCGCCATACCTCATACTCTACTGCTTCTTCGTAAGATCTAGGTACCTGACCTTGCTCCAATGCTACTAGGAAGGCTTGGTGCTCCTTTGGAAACTGAGCGAAAGAGCAAGTTACTTGAGTAGGATGAGCTACTGCATTGCCGTTGTAGTACACTCTGGTGTTAACCCAATTTGATGGATCCTGCCTTTCCCTAGTGCTTCTCCTTAGGGCTGCTGGAGCAGGAGCTGGAGCCGGAGCTTGTTCTGCTTGTTGTTGTAGGCGCTCTAAGCGTTGACTCCTTCTTAGCGGTACAACGTGAGGAGAGGAGCTAGGGTGTTCCGGAGACCAAACTGGTGTGGGGCTTTCCAAGTTTGCTTCTGCTTGATCATGAGCATTATCTTGGGTCTCCAAGTTTGCTTGTTCCTCATTTCCCCCCTCAGGATCAACAGCAGGAGCACTAGTAGGTGTTGTTACCCCAAGGTGGTCTAGGATGAGCCGTAAGCTAGCTGCCCTATCAGAGGTAGAGGTAGATAGCCCTTGTAGGTCCTCCCACGGTTGTTTGGCATAGAAGCTTTCTGACTCTAAGAATTTGACATCACGAGAGACTATGACCCGGCGTGTATCATGGTTGTAGCATTTGTACCCCTTTTGGGTAGTAGAGTAGCCAATGAACATACACCTCATGCTTTTAGCTTCCAGCTTTGTTCTATGATCCCCTGGAATAAAGGCAAAACACACACAACCAAACACTCGTAAGTGATCAAGAGAGGGTTTAGTTGAGTTGAGTACCTCATAGGGTGAGGAGTCACGGAGAACTTTGGTAGGAGTTCGGTTGATCAAGTAGCAAGCTGTAAGGACAGCATCGCCCCAAAACCGCTTTGGTACATTATGTTGAAACATCATGGATCTCGCCACCTCCATTAGATGTCTGTTTTTCCTCTCAGCTACACCATTCTGTTGAGGCGTGTAGGGGCAGCTAGTTTGATGAATGATTCCATGTGAAGTAAGATGTTCTCTGAAAACATTGCTTGTGTATTCGCCTCCATTATCTGATCTAAAGATCTTAATCTTGGCATTAAAATGGTTAGTGATATGATTTTGAAAATTTTTAAATGCCTCAAAGACTCTATCCTTGGATGGAAGGAGAGTTACCCAAGTATACTTAGATTTTTCATCTATAAAGGTGACAAAATATTTGTTTTGATCTCTAGATTCACATGGTGATGACCAAACATCTGAATGCACTAAATCAAAACATTTTTCATAGATAGTAGATGACTTGGGAAACACAGTCCTACAATGTTTTCCTAAGATACAAGCCTCACATTCATCATTTTTAAAACTAACTTTAGGTAATAACAGACTCAATGCACGAGCATGAGGATGACCTAATCTAGCATGCCAAATTGCATTATTAGCAGAAGCTACAACATTATTAGAAGATAAAAACTTAGTGTCTTCAAGAACATAGAGATCATCCTTAGTAGTCCCTTTTCCAAGCATTCTGTTGGTTTTAATATCCTGAAAACACACATCATTAGGTCCAAAGATAGCAATACAATCTAAATCAGTTGTAGCTTTCTTAACAGATAACAAATTAGAGGTAAAGGTTGGCATATAAAACGCTTTAGATGATCTATCAAAGAGTTTTAAATCTCCTATGCCTTTAATAGGCACCTTTTCTCCATTAGCAATCTCAACATTTCCTATTGTTGGCTTTAGGTTACTAATCAGATTTAAGTCACTAATCATATGATGTGAAGCGCCTGAATCTACAATCAATGGTTTAGTCCTAAGAGTATATGAAGAACTATAAGAGTTACCATAGTGCTTCATTACATGAAAGGAGGTACCAAGAGTGTTACCAGATTCCTTAAGCGCTTTGATCAGTGCATCTAGGTCTGATTTTGTCACGAATTGAGAGGAGTTAGCTGCTCCTTCTTCTCCAGCGGTTGTCTTAGATGATTCGCCCTTATGAGTGGTGTTCTCGGCGGCATAGCTAGCCTTCCCTTCCTTCCACTTGCTAGGCTTAAGATGTGGGTGAAGGATCCAGCACTTGTCTTTAACATGCCCCTTTTTCTTGCAATGCTCGCAGAATGAGCTCCTCCTTTCTTCAAACTGGTAAGCGCCCTTGTTGGCTGAGGCGAGTTCCCCCTTTCCTCCAAATAAGCCGAGTGATCCTTGCTCCTTTTGGATTTGAGAACACACTTCTTCAAGGGTTGGCAACCGTTCTGCTCTAAGGAGGTGCTTGATGAGGTCATTGTAAGTTGAGCTGAGGGTCATGAGCAGGCCAAAGACTTTGTCTTGCTCTCTTCTGTCGTTCAGGACTTGAGGGTCAACTGTGCTTGGCCTTAGCATCTCCAGTTCTGCCCATAGCGCTCTGAATCTTCCAAAATGCTTAGTAAACTCCATATCTTCTTGCCTTAGCTCATTGATAGCCTTCTTGACTTCAAATACACGGCTGAGATTGGAGATGTTGCCGAATACTTGCTTCAGAGTCCCCCATAGCTCTTTGGCGGTTTCACAGTATGAGTAAGCCTCCAAGATTTCATTGCTAAGGGAGCTTTGTAGAAGAGCAAGAACGGTCTGATCTTCCTTGTACCATTGGGTCTCTTCGGCTGGGACAATGACGGCTCCGGCGGCTGGTGGTGCTGCTCTAGGAGCATCGCTTGACACATGACTCCAAAGACCTCTTCCACACAAGGCGGTTCTTGTGGTTCTTGACCACAGCAAGTAGTTCACCCCTTTGAGGGTCACTGGTAAAGCCAATGGCTTGTTGTTCTCCAAGGCCATGTTTAAGATACTATGGACCGTTGGGCAAAGCAAGGAACCGTTGGGTAAACGGTTTTGGATGGTAAATTAGAGGTGATTAGAAGGTGAGCTGATATGATAGTGGATAGCACAGCAGCTAGTGAACCAGAGAAGGAACCAGAGATAGTAGGGAGGATCACTCGTTCCAGAGCTAAGGAGCTGGCTAAGGAGGTTCATGCACTTATAGCAGAAGGACTGTGCAACTTACCAGCTATTCAAGTTTTCAACATCTTCAACCAGAAGACTCCACCCGGTAATGATGACTAAGTAACTTAGGTGAGGAGTCTGTACTCTTTTTCCCATGATTGAGTTTTGTCCCACTGGGTTTTCTCAACATGGTTTTTAATGAGGCAGATGAATCACTATGTCAAGTTACTTAGGAGTCATTGCCAATGGGTAATAAGTGTATGAGCTACTATGGTTTATACTTAGTAATTTTAGGCGCACCAATTAGGATTCTAAGGAATGGGACGCCTTGTTGTTTTTCTCTTTATTTTGGACGTCTTGTTGTTTTCTTTCTTAGACGCCTTGTTGTTTGGTTTAGGGTAGTATAAGTCTTGTATTACGCCTCCAGTTGTAAAGCAGCGAAGAACTAAGTGAAAACAAACAGCCATTGCTGCATTTCTTCTCTCACCCTTTGATCTCTTGAATGTGTTCTTGTTGATCGGAGTTTCTATTCACCAAGTGTCCCTGAAACTCTACTATCTTTCATTCCCATCTTATCATTTCAAATCGTCCATTATACCATAATACCATTCGAATCTCATTCTACACTATCACTTTCCTTCTCACACAATCATCATCTCCATTCGCAATCATCATTTGATCTTCATCAGTCTAACTTCAGAGCAGTTCCAGGGAGATCGTGTCATGTGGTATCAGAGCCGCCTCTGAACCAAAGGCTGAGAAAACCCTAAACCCCTCTTTTTCCTTTTCTTTGTTAAATCGAATTTTCCTAAGAGTATTAGGTTTGCTTTCTTTTGTTGTTTCATAAAAGCTAGTGTTTAGTTTCGAATTCCTAATAGCAATAGGTTGTGTGTTCGTTTTTCTATTAGTTTAGGATTGTATCTCTCTCTTTAATTAATCTTAAAAACTTGTTATTTTGAGAACTCTTTACTTTGAGTGTTGTTTTGATTGTCCCAGGTACCATGGAGCTTTCAGCAGAAGCCATGGAAGCTCTGAATCAAGCTATGGCGCAACAAATCAAAGAGGCTAATCAGTCAGTTGCTACTCAGTTGATGCAACAGATAGAACAGCTCAATGACAAGTTTGAGTCACGGTTCAAAGACTTCCTGAAAGAGAACAGTGCTGCAGAAAGTGACTCATCAGAACCGCCCAGCCCTAGTGAAGCAATCCGCCTTGCCAAAGGAAAAGCACACATGGGAGCTTCTTCTAAACATCCCAAAGCCAACACTACAAGAGCACCGGTTGGAAGGAGAGAAACCAGTGGAAACCGGCGCAGGAATGCTGAGGGAGCAGAGAGAGAGAGACACAGAGCTACTAGAACATCTCCACACCTCCGAGCTGAGAATGTTGGTGGGCGTAGAGTTTATGTGGAGACAGAACCAGGATCTTCTGAAGGAGAAGAGAGATCAGATAATAGCTTCAATACTGTGAGGAGAGGCAGGAACAGAGGCAACAACCGAGAATATGATCCCTTGAAACAGCAGCTGAATCACCTTAAGCTTCAGTTTCCTTCCTTCCATGGTAATAATGATCCCGAAGTCTACTTAGATTGGGAAAGGAAGATGGAATCGAACTTCTTGGTTCAAGGTACTTATGAGCTCAACAAGGTGAAGATAGCTGTTTCAGAGTTCAATGGCTATGCACTCTTGTGGTGGGAGCAGTTGGGAGTTACTAGAGAGAGGCATCACGAGCTTCCTATTACCACCTGGGGTCAACTAACCACGCAGATGAGGAGGAAGTTTGTTCCTGCACACTATCAGAGAGAGATTCTCAACAAGCTTAGGCGCCTCATACAAGGAACTAAGTCTGTTAGAGATTACTACCAAGAGCTGGAAACCTTGATGATTAGAGCCGATTTGAGAGAAGGAGAAGACATGGTGATGTCTAGGTTCTTGGGAGGACTTAACAGAGAGATTCAAGACAAAGTTGAGCTACAGAACTATGAGGATGTGCAAGAAATGGTGCATAAGGCAGAATTGATTGAAGCACAAATTAAGAGGAGAATCAGCAGACCAACTTTCGCCTCTAACATACCAAAACCGAAAGAGTTCAACAAGTCAACCCCTACTCAGAACACAAAACCGGCTACAGCAACAATCAAAGAGGAGATTAAAACCGAGTTTAAACCAAGAGGAACTTCTACTAGCAATGTCAGATGCTTCAAGTGTCAAGGTATGGGACATTACTCCAGAGACTGTCCTAATAAGAAGATGTTTTTGATGCAAGAGGGAGGAAACATCGTGCCTCAATACAGTTCAGAGAGTGAATCAGATGCTAGTACAGAAGGAGAAGAAGAAGCAGCCGCAGTAGGAGAGATGCTAGTAGCATGCAGAGCTTTGAGTGTTCAGGTGCATCCAGATGATAGAGGTCAGAGAGAGAATCTCTTTCACACCAGATGTGTAGTTCAGGACAAGGTCTGCACGTTGATTATAGATGGGGGAAGTTGCACCAATGCCGCCAGTGAAGAGATGGTAAAGAAGCTTAACCTTAAAACCACTTCACATCCTAGACCTTACAAGCTGCAGTGGCTGGACAACAAAGGAGCTATTACCGTTTCTCAACAAGTGCTTGTCAAGCTAGCCATTGGGAAGTATGAAGATGAACTCCTCTGTGATGTGGTTCCTATGAGGTCTAGTCATATGTTATTAGGGAGGCCGTGGCAGTATGATAGGAGAGTTCTTCATGATGGCTACACCAACAAGCAGACCTTTGAATTCAAGGGGCGCAAGGTCACCCTTCTACCACTTTCCCCCAGCGAAATCTACCAAGATCAACTTCACATGAACCGCAAAGACAAAGAGAAAGTCTCCAACAGTCTATACATCAATCACAGTGAGTTCAACAAGCTCTTTGATCCTGAGATGACCACCTTCATGTTTGTTTACAAAGAAACGCTGGCTAGTACTCAACCGTTAGAGAAGCTTCCCCATGAGGTGATAGAGATCATTGAGGAGTACAAGGATGTATTTCCAGAAGAGATACCCCCAGGCTTACCCCCAACTCGTGGAATTGAGCATCAGATTGATCTAGTGCCAGGGTCAGTACTACCAAATAAACCAGCTTACAGAACCAACCCTGTAGAGACTAAAGAGCTTCAGAAACAAGTAGAGGAGCTGATGAGTAAAGGATATATCAGAGAAAGCCTCAGTCCATGTGCAGTACCAGTTCTGTTGGTTCCTAAGAAAGATGGAACATGGAGAATGTGTGTAGACTGCAGAGCAATCAACAACATCACAGTGAAGTATAGACATCCTATCCCAAGATTAGATGACATGTTAGATGAGTTATGTGGGTCAACAGTGTTCTCCAAAATCGATTTAAAGAGTGGTTATCATCAGATCAGAATGAAAGAGGGAGATGAGTGGAAAACTGCTTTCAAGACCAAGCAAGGGTTGTATGAGTGGTTAGTCATGCCGTTTGGTCTCACTAATGCTCCCAGTACCTTCATGCGCCTAATGAATCATGCCTTAAGATCATTCATTGGAGTTTTTGTAGTGGTTTACTTTGATGACATTCTCATCTACAGTAAAGGTTTGGAGGAACATCTAGGGCACATCCGCCAAGTTCTGGATGTTCTTCGTTCTCAATCCCTATTTGCTAACTTCTCTAAGTGTTCATTCTGTACTACTGAAGTTGTTTTTCTAGGCTTTGTTGTTAGTGCAGAAGGAGTGAGAGTTGACGAAGAGAAGATCAAAGCAATCAAAGAATGGCCTACGCCTAAGAGTGTTGGGGAAGTGAGGAGCTTTCATGGGTTAGCAGGATTCTACAGAAGATTTGTTCCAAGCTTTAGCACCCTTGCTGCGCCATTAACCGAAGTCATCAAGAAGGAAGTTGGTTTTAGATGGGAAGAAGCACAAGAGCAGGCTTTCACAGCCCTTAAAGAGAAGCTTATCAATGCCCCTCTTTTAGTTCTTCCTGATTTCCTTAAAACCTTTGAAATTGAATGTGATGCTTCAGGAGTTGGAATTGGTGCTGTATTGATGCAGGATAGGAAACCAGTGGCATACTTCAGTGAGAAACTAGGAGGATCAACCGCCAACTATCCCACCTATGACAAGGAACTCTATGCATTAGTCCGAGCTCTTCAAACGTGGCAGCACTACTTGTGGCCCAAGGAGTTTGTCATTCATACAGATCATGAGTCTCTAAAGCACCTTAAAGGACAGCAGAAGCTCAATAAAAGACACGCCAGATGGATGGAGTTTATTGAGACTTTTCCCTACATCATTAAGTACAAGAAAGGTAAAGATAATGTAGTTGCAGATGCATTATCAAGGAGGTACACACTTGTCTCTACTTTAACTTCTAAGCTTAATGGATTCGAACATATAGTAGATCTTTATGAGACTGACATTGATTTTGCTGAGAGCTATGGCAAGTGCTATAAGTTTGCTTTTGAAAAGTATCATAGACAGGATGGATATCTGTTCTATAACAATCGTTTGTGCATACCAAGAGGATCTGTCAGAGAGTTATTGGTCAGGGAAGCTCATGGAGGTGGATTAGCTGGACATTTTGGAGTCACTAAGACTTTACTTGGACTGCAAGATCACTTTTATTGGCCATATATGAAGACAGACGTTGAGAGGATTTGTTCTAGGTGTGCGGTTTGTAAAATGGCAAAGAGTAAGGTGCAACCTCACGGTTTGTATACTCCTCTGCCTATTCCCTCTCAACCGTGGACTCATATTTCTATGGACTTTGTGCTTGGCTTACCTCGAACCAGAAATGGTAGAGATTCGATTTTTGTAGTTGTTGACAGGTTCAGTAAGATGGCACACTTCATTGCTAGTCATAAGACAGATGATGCTGTCTGTGTAGCTAACTTGTTTTTCAGGGAAGTGGTTCGTTTACATGGCATGCCTCAAGTGATAGTTTCAGACAGGGATACCAAGTTTCTAGGGCATTTCTGGAGAACATTGTGGGCTAAGCTGGGAACCAAGCTTCAATTCTCCACTACTTGTCACCCTCAAACTGATGGACAAACCGAGGTGGTGAACAGAACATTGTCAACACTTCTTAGAACGTTGGTCAAGAGTAACATCAAGTCATGGGAGGAGTGTCTACCACACGTGGAGTTTGCTTACAATCACGCTAAGCATTCTGCTACTCTCTTTTCTCCTTTTGAAATTGTTTATGGCTTTAACCCACAATCACCTCTAGATTTGATCCCTTTGCCTCTAAGTGTGAAATGTAGTTTAGATGGTAAAGAAAAGGCAGAACAGGTGAGGAAGATACACGCCAAGGCCAAGGAGAATATAGAGAAGAAAACAAAGCAGTATGAGAAGCATGCAAACAAGGGTCGAAAGGAGTTAATCTTTGAGGAAGGAGACTTGGTGTGGATTCATTTGAGGAAAGATCGATTTCCAGAAGAGAGGAAGAGCAAGCTTATGCCAAGGATGGATGGACCATTTGAAGTCATCAAAAGGATCAACAACAATGCCTACCAGATTGATCTTCAAGGTAAGTATAATATATCTCCATCATTCAATGTTTCTGACTTGCTTCCTTATGTTGCAGATACAGATTTGAGGACAAATCCTTTTCAAGAGGGAGAGGATGATATGATAGTGGATAGCACAGCAGCTAGTGAACCAGAGAAGGAACCAGAGATAGTAGGGAGGATCACTCGTTCCAGAGCTAAGGAGCTGGCTAAGGAGGTTCATGCACTTATAGCAGAAGGACTGTGCAACTTACCAGCTATTCAAGTTTTCAACATCTTCAACCAGAAGACTCCACCCGGTAATGATGACTAAGTAACTTAGGTGAGGAGTCTGTACTCTTTTTCCCATGATTGAGTTTTGTCCCACTGGGTTTTCTCAACATGGTTTTTAATGAGGCAGATGAATCACTATGTCAAGTTACTTAGGAGTCATTGCCAATGGGTAATAAGTGTATGAGCTACTATGGTTTATACTTAGTAATTTTAGGCGCACCAATTAGGATTCTAAGGAATGGGACGCCTTGTTGTTTTTCTCTTTATTTTGGACGTCTTGTTGTTTTCTTTCTTAGACGCCTTGTTGTTTGGTTTAGGGTAGTATAAGTCTTGTATTACGCCTCCAGTTGTAAAGCAGCGAAGAACTAAGTGAAAACAAACAGCCATTGCTGCATTTCTTCTCTCACCCTTTGATCTCTTGAATGTGTTCTTGTTGATCGGAGTTTCTATTCACCAAGTGTCCCTGAAACTCTACTATCTTTCATTCCCATCTTATCATTTCAAATCGTCCATTATACCATAATACCATTCGAATCTCATTCTACACTATCACTTTCCTTCTCACACAATCATCATCTCCATTCGCAATCATCATTTGATCTTCATCAGTCTAACTTCAGAGCAGTTCCAGGGAGATCGTGTCATGTGGTATCAGAGCCGCCTCTGAACCAAAGGCTGAGAAAACCCTAAACCCCTCTTTTTCCTTTTCTTTGTTAAATCGAATTTTCCTAAGAGTATTAGGTTTGCTTTCTTTTGTTGTTTCATAAAAGCTAGTGTTTAGTTTCGAATTCCTAATAGCAATAGGTTGTGTGTTCGTTTTTCTATTAGTTTAGGATTGTATCTCTCTCTTTAATTAATCTTAAAAACTTGTTATTTTGAGAACTCTTTACTTTGAGTGTTGTTTTGATTGTCCCAGGTACCATGGAGCTTTCAGCAGAAGCCATGGAAGCTCTGAATCAAGCTATGGCGCAACAAATCAAAGAGGCTAATCAGTCAGTTGCTACTCAGTTGATGCAACAGATAGAACAGCTCAATGACAAGTTTGAGTCACGGTTCAAAGACTTCCTGAAAGAGAACAGTGCTGCAGAAAGTGACTCATCAGAACCGCCCAGCCCTAGTGAAGCAATCCGCCTTGCCAAAGGAAAAGCACACATGGGAGCTTCTTCTAAACATCCCAAAGCCAACACTACAAGAGCACCGGTTGGAAGGAGAGAAACCAGTGGAAACCGGCGCAGGAATGCTGAGGGAGCAGAGAGAGAGAGACACAGAGCTACTAGAACATCTCCACACCTCCGAGCTGAGAATGTTGGTGGGCGTAGAGTTTATGTGGAGACAGAACCAGGATCTTCTGAAGGAGAAGAGAGATCAGATAATAGCTTCAATACTGTGAGGAGAGGCAGGAACAGAGGCAACAACCGAGAATATGATCCCTTGAAACAGCAGCTGAATCACCTTAAGCTTCAGTTTCCTTCCTTCCATGGTAATAATGATCCCGAAGTCTACTTAGATTGGGAAAGGAAGATGGAATCGAACTTCTTGGTTCAAGGTACTTATGAGCTCAACAAGGTGAAGATAGCTGTTTCAGAGTTCAATGGCTATGCACTCTTGTGGTGGGAGCAGTTGGGAGTTACTAGAGAGAGGCATCACGAGCTTCCTTATCAAAGTAGAAGGAGGAATGGTGTCCGTACACATGCTTGAACGTGGCATTCAAGTGATGAGACAAGAGTGGAGTGCAAGGCAAGTGAATCTACGCCTCCCTTAGTCAACTATCACAACGGTCACAAGAGAAGAAGCAAATAAGGATAAGGTCACATGTTCTACTTAAGCTAAGGAACGTTCATGAGAGGTCACTATCACCGTGAGGACCACACCATTTGTTTAATCCTTTATGTCCCTATCTCTTATGGCCGTTAGCTTAGCTTGTATGGTTCTATAAATAGAACATTGTGAACATATGTAAGATCAACTTAAGGAAATATAATCATCCTTAACTCATTCTCTCTTCTCTGTTATGTTCTTCACTCACTTCTCTAAGTATCATTCCGCAAACTCTAACATGGTATCAGAGCGAGTTGTGTAGATCTTTGGATCACAAACTCTGATTCTCATTCTCTCTCATTTTGCTTCTTCTCTATTCGCTGTCTCTCTCTCATTTTACAGAAAATTCTCAAAATCTTTACCCAGCGGTCCTTACTCTCTTTATCTCTTTTGAAATCTCTTAAACGATCTTCTAAACTCCAAAATCACTCTAAACCCCTCTAATCACCTATATCCTCATTCGCTTACCCTCTAAATCACCTATACCTCATTTCTAAAACCGTTTACCCAACGGTCCATAGCTTTACCCATAGGTCCATAGAATAAATTTCATGGCCATGGAGAACAATAAGCCATTGGCTTTACCAGTTACACTCAAAGGAGTGAACTATCTACTGTGGTCAAGGACCACAAGAACCGCCTTGTGTGGAAGAGGTCTTTGGAGACATGTATCAAGCGATGCTCCCATAGCAGCACCACCAGCCGCCGGAGCCGCCATTGTCCCAGCAGAAGAGACCCATTGGTACAAGGAAGATCAGACCGTCCTTGCTCTCCTACAAAGCTCCCTTAGCACTGAAATCTTGGAGGCTTACTCATACTGTGAAACCGCCAAAGAGCTATGGGAGACCCTGAAGCAAGTATTCGGCAACATCTCTAATCTCAGCCGTGTCTTTGAAGTCAAGAAAGCTATCAATGAGCTAAGGCAAGAAGATGTGGAGTTTACCAAACACTTTGGAAAGTTCAGAGCACTATGGGCGGAGCTGGAAATGCTAAGGCCAAGTACTGTGGACCCACAAATTTTAAATGAAAGAAGGGAGCAAGACAAGGTCTTTGGGCTGCTCTTGACTCTCAACTCAACCTACAATGATCTCATCAAACACCTTCTCAGAGCAGAAAGGCTACCAACGCTTGAAGAAGTCTGTTCCCAAATCCAAAAGGAGCAAGGATCACTCGGCCTATTTGGAGGAAAAGGAGAACTGATCTCAGCCAACAAAGGAGCCTACAAGTTTGATGAGAAGAGAAACTCATTTTGTGATCATTGCAAGAGAAAGGGGCATACCAAAGAAGTTTGCTGGAGTCTCCATCCTCACCTAAAACCGAAATGGAAGGAGGGAAAGGCTAGGATTGCTTCAGAAGAGGTAGCTCACAAAGGCGAAAGCTCTAAGAATACCCCTGGAGAAGGAGCAGCAAACTCATCTCAATTCGTGACAAAATCAGACTTGGATGCCCTGATCAAAGCGTTTAAGGAGTCTGGTAACACTCTTGGTACCTCTTTTCATGTGATTCAAAATATGGGTAATTCTTATAGTTCTTCACATACACTTAAGAATAAGCCATTAATAGTTGATTCAGGAGCTTCTCATCACATGATTAGTGATTTAAGCTTAATTAGCAACATAAAACCAACAATAGGAAATGTTGAGATTGCTAATGGGGAAAAGGTTCCAATTAAGGGAATAGGAGAACTTAAGCTATTTGAGAGATCTTCTAAAGCTTTCTACATGCCTACTTTTACATCTAACTTATTATCAGTAAAGAAGGCTACAACTGATTTAAACTGTATTGCTATCTTTGGACCTAATGAAGTGTGTTTTCAGGATATTAAGACCAGCAAAACGCTTGGGAAAGGGACTACCAAAGATGATCTCTATGTTCTTGAAGATACTAAGCTTTTAGATCCTACCTTTGCTTCTTCTAATAATGTTGTAGCTTGTGATAATAATGCGATTTGGCATGCTAGATTAGGACATCCTCATGCTCGTGCATTGAGTCTTTTATTACCTGAAGTAGTGTTTAAGAATGATGATTGTGAGGCTTGTATCTTAGGAAAGCATTGTAGAACTGTTTTTTTAAGTCTTCTACCATTTATGAAAAATGTTTTGATTTAGTTCATTCTGATGTTTGGACATCCCCTTGTGAATCTAGAGATCAAAAACAAGTACTTTGTTACTTTCATAGATGAAAAGTCTAAGTATACTTGGTTAACTCTCCTCCCATCAAAAGATAGAGTCTTTGAGGCATTTAGGAACTTTCAAACTCACATAACTAACCATTTTAATGCCAAGATTAAGATTTTCAGATCAGATAATGGGGGAGAATACACAAGCAACTTATTCAAAGAATATCTTACCTCACAAGGCATCATTCACCAAACCAGCTGTCCTTATACACCCCAACAAAATGGTGTTGCTGAAAGGAAGAACAGACACTTAATGGAGGTGGCCAGATCCATGATGTTTCAAAACAATGTACCAAAGCGGTTTTGGGGAGATGCTGTACTTACAGCCTGCTACCTGATCAACCGAATACCAACCAAAGTCCTCAATGACTCATCACCATATGAGGTACTCAACTCGACTAAACCCTCTCTTAATCACTTACGAGTGTTTGGGTGTGTTTGTTTTGCCTTAATCCCAGGAGACCTTCGAACAAAGCTGGATGCCAAGAGCACAAGGTGTATGTTTATTGGCTACTCTACTACACAAAAGGGGTACAAGTGCTATAATCCCACTACACGCCGAGTTATAATCTCTAGAGATGTGAAGTTCTTGGAATCAGAAAGCTTCTATGCCAAACAGTCATGGGAAGACTTACAAGATATCTCCAAGTCTACATCAGATAGAGCTACTAACCTTCGGCTACTCCTGGACCATCTCGGTATCACTACAAGCTCTGGAACCCCTACGGTTGATCCTGAGGGGGAGAATGGTGACAACAATGGTGACAACAATGACCCACCAGCGGAGCACATAGACTCGGAGACCCAAGCAAATGCACATGATCAACCTCCGGAGCAAACAGTAGCACCCACACGGTCAGTAACTCACCAAGCACCAGCTCCTCTAAGAAGAAGTCCACGGTTGCAAAGCTTACAACAAGCAGAACAAGCACCAGCTCCTACTCCAGCGGCACTAAGGAGAAGCACTAGGGAAAGGCAGGATCCATCAAATTGGGTCAACACAAGGGTATACTACAATGGCAATGCAGTAGCCCATCCTACTCAAGCAGCTTGCTCATTCGCTCAGTTTCCAAAGGAGCATCAGGCCTTCCTGGTTGCATTGGAGCAAGGTCAGATACCGAAAACCTATGACGAAGCAATAGAATACGAGGTATGGCGTGATGCGATCAGTGAAGAAAGAGGGGCCATGGAGAAGAATCACACTTGGGATGAGGCTACATTGCCTAAAGGAAAGAAGACAGTGAGCTCAAGATGGGTCTTCACTATCAAATACAAGAGCAATGGTGAAATAGAGAGGTATAAGGCTCGGTTAGTAGCAAGAGGATTCACTCAGACCTATGGAGAAGACTATGGAGACACCTTTGCACCAGTGGCTAAGCTTCACACAGTTAGAGTAGTCATCTCACTTGCCGTGAACCTGGAATGGGATCTTTGGCAAATGGATGTGAAGAATGCATTTCTACAAGGAGAGCTTGAGGAGGAAGTCTACATGACACCACCACCTGGTGTAGACAAAGAAGTTGCCCATGGCAAAGTACTAAGGCTGAGAAAGGCGATTTATGGTCTCAAGCAATCGCCGAGAGCATGGTACCACAGGTTGAGTAGAGTTCTATTTGATAGGGGATTCAGCAGATCAGAAGCCGATCACACCTTATTCACTCTCACCAGCCAAGAAGGTATAGTAGTCATTCTCATTTATGTAGATGATATTATCATCTCTGGGAATGACAAGGTAAACATTCTTGCTACTAAAGATTATTTAAAGAATGTTTTTGACATTAAAGATCTAGGTGAACTAAAATACTTCTTAGGTATTGAAGTTTGTAGATCTAAAGAAGGCTTGTTCCTCTCACAAAGAAAATATATGATGGATATGTTGAGTGAAGCAGGAAACCTTGGAGATAAGGTAGCTAAAACTCCTCTTGAAGATAGCTACAAGGTGGACCGAAAGGGGGAGCTAGAAGATGAGCCCTTTGAAGATATCACACAATACCGCAGGATGGTTGGTAAGCTAATTTATCTTACCATAACTAGACCTGACTTGTGTTTTGCTGTGAATCAGGTTAGCCAACACATGAAAGCCCCAAATTCATATCACTGGAGCATGGTCAAGCGCATTCTCAGCTATGTTCAAGGAACAATCGGTCATGGCATTTGGATGGGTTGCAACAAAAGCTCAGAGATTGTGGGATATTGCGATGCAGACTGGGCAGGAGACCGTGTAGATAGAAGATCAACTACTGGCTATTGTACGTTCGTTGGTGGGAATCTAGTTACTTGGAAGAGCAAGAAGCAAAATGTAGTTGCATGTTCTAGTGCTGAAGCTGAGTACCGGGCCATGAGGAGGTTAACAACCGAGCTAATGTGGCTAAGAAACCTCCTTAAAGACCTCGGATGTGAGACAAGCACACCAATCACCATGCACTGTGACAACCAAGCGGCTATACACATTGCATCAAACTCGGTCTTCCATGAAAGAACCAAGCATATTGAAGTTGATTGTCACAAGGTTAGGGAGCAAGTCCAGCTTGGAGTCATCCTGCCATGCTACACAAAGAGCTCAGACCAACTAGCCGATATCTTCACCAAGGCAACAAGTCAGAAGATCAACGAGTTCATCCACTCCAAGATGGGGCTCGTTGACATCTCAGCTTGAGCTCACCTAGCCGTGGAGATCACACTCTTTTTCCCTCAATGTAGTTTTGTCCCATGAGGTTTTCTACATTGAGGTTTTTAATGAGGTGATCCTTCATGGCACCAAGCTCTAACCATTCACTATGGTTAAAGCTTGAGGGGGAGTATCAAAGTAGAAGGAGGAATGGTGTCCGTACACATGCTTGAACGTGGCATTCAAGTGATGAGACAAGAGTGGAGTGCAAGGCAAGTGAATCTACGCCTCCCTTAGTCAACTATCACAACGGTCACAAGAGAAGAAGCAAATAAGGATAAGGTCACATGTTCTACTTAAGCTAAGGAACGTTCATGAGAGGTCACTATCACCGTGAGGACCACACCATTTGTTTAATCCTTTATGTCCCTATCTCTTATGGCCGTTAGCTTAGCTTGTATGGTTCTATAAATAGAACATTGTGAACATATGTAAGATCAACTTAAGGAAATATAATCATCCTTAACTCATTCTCTCTTCTCTGTTATGTTCTTCACTCACTTCTCTAAGTATCATTCCGCAAACTCTAACATTCCTATTACCACCTGGGGTCAACTAACCACGCAGATGAGGAGGAAGTTTGTTCCTGCACACTATCAGAGAGAGATTCTCAACAAGCTTAGGCGCCTCATACAAGGAACTAAGTCTGTTAGAGATTACTACCAAGAGCTGGAAACCTTGATGATTAGAGCCGATTTGAGAGAAGGAGAAGACATGGTGATGTCTAGGTTCTTGGGAGGACTTAACAGAGAGATTCAAGACAAAGTTGAGCTACAGAACTATGAGGATGTGCAAGAAATGGTGCATAAGGCAGAATTGATTGAAGCACAAATTAAGAGGAGAATCAGCAGACCAACTTTCGCCTCTAACATACCAAAACCGAAAGAGTTCAACAAGTCAACCCCTACTCAGAACACAAAACCGGCTACAGCAACAATCAAAGAGGAGATTAAAACCGAGTTTAAACCAAGAGGAACTTCTACTAGCAATGTCAGATGCTTCAAGTGTCAAGGTATGGGACATTACTCCAGAGACTGTCCTAATAAGAAGATGTTTTTGATGCAAGAGGGAGGAAACATCGTGCCTCAATACAGTTCAGAGAGTGAATCAGATGCTAGTACAGAAGGAGAAGAAGAAGCAGCCGCAGTAGGAGAGATGCTAGTAGCATGCAGAGCTTTGAGTGTTCAGGTGCATCCAGATGATAGAGGTCAGAGAGAGAATCTCTTTCACACCAGATGTGTAGTTCAGGACAAGGTCTGCACGTTGATTATAGATGGGGGAAGTTGCACCAATGCCGCCAGTGAAGAGATGGTAAAGAAGCTTAACCTTAAAACCACTTCACATCCTAGACCTTACAAGCTGCAGTGGCTGGACAACAAAGGAGCTATTACCGTTTCTCAACAAGTGCTTGTCAAGCTAGCCATTGGGAAGTATGAAGATGAACTCCTCTGTGATGTGGTTCCTATGAGGTCTAGTCATATGTTATTAGGGAGGCCGTGGCAGTATGATAGGAGAGTTCTTCATGATGGCTACACCAACAAGCAGACCTTTGAATTCAAGGGGCGCAAGGTCACCCTTCTACCACTTTCCCCCAGCGAAATCTACCAAGATCAACTTCACATGAACCGCAAAGACAAAGAGAAAGTCTCCAACAGTCTATACATCAATCACAGTGAGTTCAACAAGCTCTTTGATCCTGAGATGACCACCTTCATGTTTGTTTACAAAGAAACGCTGGCTAGTACTCAACCATTAGAGAAGCTTCCCCATGAGGTGATAGAGATCATTGAGGAGTACAAGGATGTATTTCCAGAAGAGATACCCCCAGGCTTACCCCCAACTCGTGGAATTGAGCATCAGATTGATCTAGTGCCAGGGTCAGTACTACCAAATAAACCAGCTTACAGAACCAACCCTGTAGAGACTAAAGAGCTTCAGAAACAAGTAGAGGAGCTGATGAGTAAAGGATATATCAGAGAAAGCCTCAGTCCATGTGCAGTACCAGTTCTGTTGGTTCCTAAGAAAGATGGAACATGGAGAATGTGTGTAGACTGCAGAGCAATCAACAACATCACAGTGAAGTATAGACATCCTATCCCAAGATTAGATGACATGTTAGATGAGTTATGTGGGTCAACAGTGTTCTCCAAAATCGATTTAAAGAGTGGTTATCATCAGATCAGAATGAAAGAGGGAGATGAGTGGAAAACTGCTTTCAAGACCAAGCAAGGGTTGTATGAGTGGTTAGTCATGCCGTTTGGTCTCACTAATGCTCCCAGTACCTTCATGCGCCTAATGAATCATGCCTTAAGATCATTCATTGGAGTTTTTGTAGTGGTTTACTTTGATGACATTCTCATCTACAGTAAAGGTTTGGAGGAACATCTAGGGCACATCCGCCAAGTTCTGGATGTTCTTCGTTCTCAATCCCTATTTGCTAACTTCTCTAAGTGTTCATTCTGTACTACTGAAGTTGTTTTTCTAGGCTTTGTTGTTAGTGCAGAAGGAGTGAGAGTTGACGAAGAGAAGATCAAAGCAATCAAAGAATGGCCTACGCCTAAGAGTGTTGGGGAAGTGAGGAGCTTTCATGGGTTAGCAGGATTCTACAGAAGATTTGTTCCAAGCTTTAGCACCCTTGCTGCGCCATTAACCGAAGTCATCAAGAAGGAAGTTGGTTTTAGATGGGAAGAAGCACAAGAGCAGGCTTTCACAGCCCTTAAAGAGAAGCTTATCAATGCCCCTCTTTTAGTTCTTCCTGATTTCCTTAAAACCTTTGAAATTGAATGTGATGCTTCAGGAGTTGGAATTGGTGCTGTATTGATGCAGGATAGGAAACCAGTGGCATACTTCAGTGAGAAACTAGGAGGATCAACCGCCAACTATCCCACCTATGACAAGGAACTCTATGCATTAGTCCGAGCTCTTCAAACGTGGCAGCACTACTTGTGGCCCAAGGAGTTTGTCATTCATACAGATCATGAGTCTCTAAAGCACCTTAAAGGACAGCAGAAGCTCAATAAAAGACACGCCAGATGGATGGAGTTTATTGAGACTTTTCCCTACATCATTAAGTACAAGAAAGGTAAAGATAATGTAGTTGCAGATGCATTATCAAGGAGGTACACACTTGTCTCTACTTTAACTTCTAAGCTTAATGGATTCGAACATATAGTAGATCTTTATGAGACTGACATTGATTTTGCTGAGAGCTATGGCAAGTGCTATAAGTTTGCTTTTGAAAAGTATCATAGACAGGATGGATATCTGTTCTATAACAATCGTTTGTGCATACCAAGAGGATCTGTCAGAGAGTTATTGGTCAGGGAAGCTCATGGAGGTGGATTAGCTGGACATTTTGGAGTCACTAAGACTTTACTTGGACTGCAAGATCACTTTTATTGGCCATATATGAAGACAGACGTTGAGAGGATTTGTTCTAGGTGTGCGGTTTGTAAAATGGCAAAGAGTAAGGTGCAACCTCACGGTTTGTATACTCCTCTGCCTATTCCCTCTCAACCGTGGACTCATATTTCTATGGACTTTGTGCTTGGCTTACCTCGAACCAGAAATGGTAGAGATTCGATTTTTGTAGTTGTTGACAGGTTCAGTAAGATGGCACACTTCATTGCTAGTCATAAGACAGATGATGCTGTCTGTGTAGCTAACTTGTTTTTCAGGGAAGTGGTTCGTTTACATGGCATGCCTCAAGTGATAGTTTCAGACAGGGATACCAAGTTTCTAGGGCATTTCTGGAGAACATTGTGGGCTAAGCTGGGAACCAAGCTTCAATTCTCCACTACTTGTCACCCTCAAACTGATGGACAAACCGAGGTGGTGAACAGAACATTGTCAACACTTCTTAGAACGTTGGTCAAGAGTAACATCAAGTCATGGGAGGAGTGTCTACCACACGTGGAGTTTGCTTACAATCACGCTAAGCATTCTGCTACTCTCTTTTCTCCTTTTGAAATTGTTTATGGCTTTAACCCACAATCACCTCTAGATTTGATCCCTTTGCCTCTAAGTGTGAAATGTAGTTTAGATGGTAAAGAAAAGGCAGAACAGGTGAGGAAGATACACGCCAAGGCCAAGGAGAATATAGAGAAGAAAACAAAGCAGTATGAGAAGCATGCAAACAAGGGTCGAAAGGAGTTAATCTTTGAGGAAGGAGACTTGGTGTGGATTCATTTGAGGAAAGATCGATTTCCAGAAGAGAGGAAGAGCAAGCTTATGCCAAGGATGGATGGACCATTTGAAGTCATCAAAAGGATCAACAACAATGCCTACCAGATTGATCTTCAAGGTAAGTATAATATATCTCCATCATTCAATGTTTCTGACTTGCTTCCTTATGTTGCAGATACAGATTTGAGGACAAATCCTTTTCAAGAGGGAGAGGATGATATGATAGTGGATAGCACAGCAGCTAGTGAACCAGAGAAGGAACCAGAGATAGTAGGGAGGATCACTCGTTCCAGAGCTAAGGAGCTGGCTAAGGAGGTTCATGCACTTATAGCAGAAGGACTGTGCAACTTACCAGCTATTCAAGTTTTCAACATCTTCAACCAGAAGACTCCACCCGGTAATGATGACTAAGTAACTTAGGTGAGGAGTCTGTACTCTTTTTCCCATGATTGAGTTTTGTCCCACTGGGTTTTCTCAACATGGTTTTTAATGAGGCAGATGAATCACTATGTCAAGTTACTTAGGAGTCATTGCCAATGGGTAATAAGTGTATGAGCTACTATGGTTTATACTTAGTAATTTTAGGCGCACCAATTAGGATTCTAAGGAATGGGACGCCTTGTTGTTTTTCTCTTTATTTTGGACGTCTTGTTGTTTTCTTTCTTAGACGCCTTGTTGTTTGGTTTAGGGTAGTATAAGTCTTGTATTACGCCTCCAGTTGTAAAGCAGCGAAGAACTAAGTGAAAACAAACAGCCATTGCTGCATTTCTTCTCTCACCCTTTGATCTCTTGAATGTGTTCTTGTTGATCCGAGTTTCTATTCACCAAGTGTCCCTGAAACTCTACTATCTTTCATTCCCATCTTATCATTTCAAATCGTCCATTATACCATAATACCATTCGAATCTCATTCTACACTATCACTTTCCTTCTCACACAATCATCATCTCCATTCGCAATCATCATTTGATCTTCATCAGTCTAACTTCAGAGCAGTTCCAGGGAGATCGTGTCATGAGCGAATGAGAGTATGGTGGAATGAGAGTGGTTGGGGCGGTTTAGAGAGTGTTTAGGGGTGATTTAAAGCAAAGAAGAGTGATTGAGAGCTATGGACCGTTGGGTAAAGATTAAGGATTTTCTGGAGTTTTGAAGGAGTGAAAAACCGAGAGATGAAATCAAGAGGAGAGTAATGAGAATCAAAAGGTTGTAGTCCAAAGATCTACAAACCGCTCTGATACCATGTTGGAATTGTTTGCGGAAGTTTAGAGTAAAGAAGAGAAATGAGTGAAAACATGAAGAACAAGAGAAAAGAGTTAAGGATGATTATTATTCCTTAAGTTAACCATTACAAACAACATCAAATGTCTATTTATAGACCATACAAATCATTCCTAACGGCTAAGGGTGATAACGACACAAACAATAAACAAAGAGGATGTGGTCCTCATAGTGAAAGCGACCCTTCATAACGCTCACAAGCTTAACCAAAACATGTGACCTTATCTCCTTTGATTCCTTAAGCTTGTGACTGTTGCTCCAGATGACTAAGGTCAATAATATGACCGTTGCTTCCTTCCTTGATCATCACTCTTGCTTCCTTTGTGTGATCCTCTTCCTTAAGCCTCACGGTTGTGACTTGTACGGACACTTCTCTAACTTGGTTATTTTGACATCTAAATGTAGTATTATGAGTCCCAGATGACTATTTCAAGCCTATTTACTCCATTTTCTTTGTGTAATTCATCAGAAGTCCGTTTTCTCCATTTTCGGCCAGTAGACCGGTTTCAGATCTTCATAACGGATCTCTTCAATGGAATGAGATACAAGTAATAGAGGCTTCTAATTATGCTATTATGAGTCCCAGATGACTATTTCAAGCCTATTTACTCCATTTTCTTTGTATGATTCATCAGAAATCCGTTTTCCCTATTTTCGGCCACTAGACCAATTTCGGATCTTCATTTTGGATCTCTTCTAGGGAATGAGATACAAGTAATAGAAGCTTCTCATTGTAGTATTATGAGTCCCAGATGACTATTTCAAGCCTATTTACTCCATTTTCTTTGTGTGATTCATCGGAAGTCCGTTTTCCCTATTTTCGGCTAGTAGACCAGTTTCGGATCTTCATTTGGGATCTCTTCTAGGGAATGAGATACAAGTAATAGAGGCTTCTCATTGTAGTAATTTGAGTCCCATATGACAATTTCAAGCCTATTTACTCCATTTTCTTTGTGTGATTCATCAGATGTCCGTTTTCCCCATTTTCGGCTAGTAGACCAATTTCGGATCTTCATTTGGGATCTCTTCTAGGGAATGAGATACAAGTAATATAGGCTTCTCAATGTAGTATTATGAGTCCCAGTTGACTATTTCAAGCCAATTTACTCCATTTTCTTTGTATGATTCTTCAGAAGTCCGTTTTCCCCATTTTCGGCTAGTAGACCAGTTTCAGATCTTCATTTGGGATCTCTTGTAGGGAATGAGATACAAGTAATAGATACTTCTCATTGTACTATTATGAGTCCTAGATGACTATTTCAATCCTATTTACTCCATTTTCTTTGTGTGATTCATCAGATGTCCGTTTTCTTATTTTCGGCCAGTAGGCCAGTTTTGGATCATCATTTGGGATCTCTTCTTCGGAAAGAGATACAAGTAATAGAGGCTTCTCATTGTAGCATTATGAGTCCCAGATGACTATTTCAAGCCTATTTACTCCATTTCTTTGTATGATTGATGAGAAATCCGTTTTCCCCATTTTCGGCTAGTTGACTAGTTTCGGATCTTCATTTGAGATCTCTTTTAGGGAATGAGATACAGGTAATAGAGGCTACTCATTATACTATTATAAGTCCCAGATGACTATTTAAAGCCTATTTACTCCATTTTCTTTGTGTGATTCATGATAAATCCGTTTCCCCTATTTTCAGACAGTAGACCAGTTTCGGATCTTCATTTGGGATCTCTTCTAGGAATGAGATACAAGTAGTAGATTCTTCTAAATGTAGTATTATGAGTCCCAGATGACTATTTCAAGCATATTTACTCCATATTCTTTGTGTGATTCATCAGAAGTCCGTTTTCCCCATTTTCGGCCAGTAGACCAGTTTCAGATCTTCATTTGGGATCTCTTGTAGGGAATGATATACAAGTAATAAATGCTTCTAAATGTAGTATTATGAGTCCCAGATGACTATTTCAAGCCTATTTACTCCATTTTCTTTGTGTGATTCATCAGAAGTTCGTTTTCCCCATTTTCGGCCAGTAGACCAGTTTCAGATCTTCATAACGGATCTCTTCAATGGAATGAGATACAAGTCATAGAGGCTTCTAATTATGCTATTATGAGTCCCAGATGACTATTTCAAGCCTATTTACTCCATTTTCTTTGTATGATTAATCAGAAATCCATTTTCCCTATTTTCGGCCAGTAGACCAATTTCGGATCTTCATTTTGGATCTCTTCTAGGGAATGAGATACAAGTAATAGAGGCTTCTCATTGTAGTATTATGAGTCCCAGATGACTATTTCAAGCCTATTTACTCCATTTTCTTTGTGTGATTCATCAGAAGTCCGTTTTCCCTATTTTCGGCTAGTAGACCAGTTTCGGATCTTCATTTGGGATCTCTTCTAGGGAATGAGATACAAGTAATAGAGGCTTCTCATTGTAGTAATTTGAGTCCCAGATGACAATTTCAAGCCTATTTACTCCATTTTCTTTGTGTGATTCATCAGATGTCCGTTTTCCCCATTTTCGGCTAGTAGACCAATTTCGGATCTTCATTTGGGATCACTTCTAGGGAATGAGATACAAGTAATATAGGCTTCTCAATGTAGTATTATGAGTCCTAGTTGACTATTTCAAGCCAATTTACTCCATTTTCTTTGTATGATTCTTCAGAAGTCCGTTTTCCCCATTTTCGGCCATTACACCAGTTTCAGATCTTCATTTGGGATCTCTTGTAGGGAATGAGATACAATTAATAGATGCTTCTCATTGTACTATTATGAGTCCTAGATGACTATTTCAATCCTATTTACTCCATTTTCTTTGTGTGATTCTTCAGATGTCCGTTTTCTTATTTTCGGCCAGTAGGCCAGTTTTGGATCATTATTTGGGATCTCTTCTTCGGAATGAGATACAAGTAATAGAGGCTTCTCATTGTAGTATTATGAGTCCCAGATGACTATTTCAAGCCTATTTAGTCCATTTCTTTGTATGATTCATGAGAAATCCGTTTTCCCCATTTTCGGCTAGTTGACTAGTTTCAGATCTTCATTTGAGATCTCTTCTAGAGAATGAGATACAGGTAATAGAGGCTACTCATTATACTATTATAAGTCCCAGATGACTATTTAAAGCCTATTTACTCCATTTTCTTTGTGTGATTCATGATAAATCCGTTTCCCCTATTTTCAGACAGTATACCAGTTTCGGATCTTCATTTGGGATCTCTTCTAGGGAATGTACAAGTAATAGATTCTTCTAAATGTAGTATTATGAGTCCCAGATGACTATTTCAAGCATATTTACTCCATATTCTTTGTGTGATTCATCAGAAGTTTGTTTTCCCAATTTTCGGCCAGTAGACCAGTTACAGATCTTCATAACGGATCTCTTCAATGGAATGAGATACAAGTAATAGAGGCTTCTAATTATGCTATTATGAGTCCCAGATGACTATTTCAAGCCTATTTACTCCATTTTCTTTGTATGATTTATCAGAAATCCATTTTCCCTATTTTCGTCCAGTAGACCGATTTCGGATCTTCATTTTGGATCTCTTCTAGGGAATGAGATACAAGTAATAGAGGCTTCTCATTGTAGTATTATGAGTCCCAGATGACTATTTCAAGCCTATTTACTCCATTTTCTTTGTGTGATTCATCAGAAGTCCGTTTTCCCTATTTTCGGCTAGTAGACCAGTTTCAGATCTTTATTTGGGATCTCTTCTAGGGAATGAGATACAGGTAATAGAGGCTACTCATTATACTATTATAAGTCCCAGATGACTATTTAAAGCCTATTTACTCCATTTTCTTTGTGTGATTCATGATAAATCCGTTTCCCCTATTTTCAGACAGTAGACCAGTTTCGGATCTTCATTTGGGATCTCTTCTAGGGAATGAGATACAAGTAATAGATTCTTCTAAATGTAGTATTATGAGTCCCAGATGACTATTTCAAGCATATTTACTCCATATTCTTTGTGTGATTCATCAGAAGTCCGTTTTGTTAATCAAGAAGGTGTTTACTATTAACTAATTAATAGTTACATAGTAAATATAGTTACTTGAGTAATAAGGAAGTTTGTATTAGAAAGAAGAGGGAAAGGAGGATAAGAAAAGCTAAAGGATAAGGTGACCGTACGGTGATGAGTCACTTGTCCTATAGCGGCTGTACCTCCTTATCTTATCTCTTTGTTACCGTTATGAGCTGTAAAGGAGAGTGAGTCACACATGGTTTTAAGAGGTAGAATGAGGACGCAATTCAGGCTATGTGCGTAACCCTTTCTAACCTAGGGATTGTCCTATATATACCAAGTGTTTCTCTTCTTATGTAATCAATTTTTATCATCTAATACATTTTTCCCTTTATTCCTAAACATGAGAGTCGAGTCTTTATCTTATAATCCTCTATAATTTACATGGTATCAGAGCGGTTTTGTGATTCTTGAGTCTTAAATCTTGGTTTTCTTGTTCGATTCTTTTGTTTGAGAGAAGTTCTTGTGAGTTAATCCGTGGCAAAAGCTATTCTGGGTTGAAGCTGGTTCTTGTGGGTTAAGCTGAAGCATCAAACCGAGCTAAGAAGGTGAAGCAAGTCAGATCTGAAAAAGTAAAGGTTTGAGCTTTATCTCTCTCTGGTTGAAAGGTTTAGTCTAGAGGAATCAGTTTAAGGCAAAGGTTGTGGATAGATTAGTGTTGCGGTTTGGCTTGTGGTTTGAGTGAGGAAGGTTCAAAAGTTGAAACTTTGGTCTTGGAAAGTGATGGCTGCTCTTCAACAAGCTCCTATGCCTGTTACGGTGTATGATGGCAAGATGAATGACACCTTCAAAGACTTGAGATTTGCGGTAACTCTGAATGGGAACAACTTTCTGTTGTGGAAGCGAACAACTCTGAATGTGTTGGGAGGAAGGAAGCTCAAAAAAAAACACATTGAGTTCACCTATGAAGAGCTAAAGGCAACTGATAGAGGTCTGGATGAGGATACTTGGAAGCAATATGATCTGAATGTGCTGACTGCTCTACACTGCTCACTAGAGGCGTCAATCCTAGAGGGCTATTCGTACTGTGAGACTGCTAAGGAGCTATGGGATACTCTTACAAGTGTCTTCGGCAATGAGTCTAACTTGACTCGGGTCTATGGTATCAAGAAAGCTCTCGGTAATCTGAGCCAAGAAGAGAGTGACTTCAACACCCATTTCGGAAGGTATAGATCGTTGGTTGCTGAGTTAGATATGTTGAGACCCTTTACCACCGATGCTAAGACACTCAAGGAAAGAAGAGAGCAAGATCGTGTGTTTGGGTTGCTACTGTCTCTGAATCAAGGCTATACTGATGTAATCCAACACATCTTGAGAGAAGACAAGATACCTACCCTAGAGCAAGTTTGTGCTAAGATACAAAAGGAGTATGGCAATCAGGAGCTGTTTGGCAACAAGAATGCAAGTCTACCTACGGCTAACAAGGTGGGAGTGGCGAAACATGGAGACAAGAAGACATGGGTTTGTGAGCATTGTGAGAAAAAGGGTCATCTCAAAGACAAATGCTGGATCTTACACCCTCATTTGAAGCCAGACAAGTTCAAGAAGGACAAGATGAAGGCGAATGTGGCAGATGTAAATTATAGAAGATTGTAGGATAAGGATTCGACTCTCATGATAGGAAAATGTGAAAATGTATTAGATGAAGAAAAGTTATCTACAATGAAGGGGGATACACAGTTTATATAGAACACACTCTAGGTCTGAAAGGGTTACACACAAAGCCACTATTGCGTCCTCATTCAGCCTTATACAAACCGTGTATGACTCACCCCTTTACAGCTCATAACGGTAACAAGAGGATAAGGGTGAAGGTACAGCGCTATAAGACAAAGTGTACTGCCACCTTATCCCTTTAGCCTTTTATCCTCTTTTTCCCTCTTCTTTCTAATACAAACTAACTTCCTTATTACTCAAGTAACTGTATTTTACTATGTAACTATTAATTAGTTACTAGTAAATACCTTCTTGATTAACACTCCCCCTCAAGTTTATACTACAATACTGATTGTGTATAAACTTGGCACTTGCAAGGATAACCTCATTAAAAACCTAAGCTTGGAAAACCACGTGGGACAAAACCAAGCTTAGGGAAAAAGAGTATTATCCCTACAAGTTGGAGAGTCTTTCTCAAGGATGTGTTAGGTCTACAAGACCAAGCTTACCATGGATAAATTGGCAAACTTGGTTACTTGCTGCCTTGGTAAAAATGCCGGCCAATTGGTCCGAACTCTTAGTAAAACAAGGGAGAATTGTACCATCTTCGATCTTCTCTCTTGTCTTGTGGCAATCCGTCTCTATGTGCTTGGTCCTCTCGTGAAACACTGGATTAGTGGCTATATGGATGGCAGCTTGGTTGTCGCAATGGAAGGTGATTGGCGTCTTCTGCTCTATCCCGAAGTCCTTAAGTAGAGCCTTTAGCCAAGTTAGCTCGTTTGTGAGCTTCTTCATCGCCCTATACTCTGCTTCAGCACTGGAACAAGACACCACCTTCTGCTTCTTTGTCTTCCAAGTCACAAGATTTCCACCAATGAAGGTGCAAAAGCCGGTTGTAGACTGCCTTGTGTTGCGATCTCCATTGTAATCTGCATCACAGTATCCCACTATTTCCGTGCTTGAATTTCTTCCCATCCAAATGCCTTTGCCAGGACTCCCTTTGATATATCTCAGAATCCTTTCCACCAGGCTCCAATGGTATACCGTAGGTACTTGCATGTGTTGAGCCACCTGATT
The DNA here is from genome assembly GCA_911865555.2 of Thlaspi arvense. NCBI lineage: Eukaryota > Viridiplantae > Streptophyta > Magnoliopsida > Brassicales > Brassicaceae > Thlaspi > Thlaspi arvense. The sequence goes on from OU466860.2 coordinate 25,094,827, forward strand.
CACAGCAAAAGAAAGATCAGGCCGAGTATATGTTAAGTATATGAGCTTACCCACGAGTCTTCGGTACTGTTCCGGGCAATGATATGGAGTATCATCCTTCTCCCCCTTTCGATTGACCTTGTATCCTTGCTCTAGTGGTGTGTCCACCGGTTTAGCTCCAAGTTTTCCTGTAAGCTTTAGAAGATCAAGTGCATATTTCCTTTGTGAGAGAAATAGTCCCTCCTTGGATCTACACACTTCAATCCCTAAGAAATACTTCAAAACACCCAAATCTTTAATATCAAAGGCTGAGTGCAAAGAGGACTTAATGGCTTGAATACCCTCTTTGTTACTCCCTGAAATAATCAAATCATCCACATAGACCAACACTACTACTATGCCATGAATATCTTGCTTAGTAAATAGAGTGTGATCAGAGTGTGACCTCTTGAAGCCATTAGCCAGTAGTGTAACTTGTGATACCAAGCTCTTGGAGATTGTTTAAGCCCATAGATTGCTTTCCGAAGCCTTAAGACCTTTCCCGGAGCCACTATGTCTTCTAAACCCGGAGGAGGTGACATGTAGACTTCTTCTTCTAACTCCCCCTGAAGGAAAGCATTCTTGACATCCATTTGCCACAACTCCCAATCCAAATTAACTGCTAAAGAGAGAACCACTTTCACTGTATGTTGCTTAGCTACTGGAGCAAATGTTTCCCTATAGTCATCCCCATAAGTTTGGGTAAACCCTCTTGCAACCAGCCTTGCCTTATATCTCTCGATTTCACCATCACTCTTGTACTTAATGGTGAATACCCACTTTGAGCTAACACACTTCTTTCCTTTTGGTAGTTCTTCTTCAACCCAAGTTTGATTCCTCACCATAGCTTGAACCTCATCATCAACAGCATTAGTCCATTCCTTACTTTCCTTGGCTTCCTCATAGCTTTGTGGGATGAGTTCTACATCCAGCTTGCTGATAAAAGCTTTATGCTCCTCCGGAAGAAGGTCAATCGAACAAGTAGCTTGAATTTGTTAGAATTATTGCGGATTATTATGAGTAAGGGAGTATGAAATGAGAGAAGAGAGTGATGAACATGAGTAAGAACGAGAGTTTTGGTTAAGGAGAGTATTATTTCCTTAAGTTAACTTGTTACAATGATAGAAAGAGTCTTTATATAGACTCATACAAGGAGAGTAACGGTTACATATGAAAGGGACACAAAGAATAAACAAGTGTGGATGTGGTCCTCACGGTGATAGTGACTGGTCAAGGAAGCTCCCCAACGGTCATATCCTTAAGTATAACATGTGACCTTATCTTCTTTGGTCTTGAAACTTTGTGACCGTTGGTGTAGATAACAAAGCCACTAATCCCTTGCCTTGCACTTCACTTAGCTTGATATCATACCTTGCATCCCACTCTTGTCTACTTCCTTGTATGCCAAGTATGTGTACGGACATAACTCATCCTTTTGCTTTGATACTCCCCCTCAAGCTTTAACCATGGTGAATGGTTAGAGCTTGGAGCCATGAAGGATCACCTCATTAAAAACCTCAATGTAGAAAACCTCATGGGACAAAACTACATTGAGGGAAAAAGAGTGTGATCTCCACGGCTAGGTGAGCTCAAGCTGAGATGTCAACGAGCCCCATCTTAGAGTAGATGAACTCGTTGATCTTCTGACTTGTTGCCTTGGTGAAGATATCGGCTAGCTGATCTGAACTCTTTGTGTAGCATGGCAGGATGACTCCAAGCTGGACTTGCTCCCTGACCTTGTGACAATCAACCTCAATATGCTTGGTTCTTTCATGGAAGACCGAGTTTGATGCAATGTGTATAGCCGCTTGGTTGTCACAATGCATGGTGATTGGTGTGCTTGTCTCACGTCCGAGGTCTTTAAGAAGGTTCCTTAACCACATTAGCTCGGTTGTTAACCTCCTCATGGCCCGGTACTCAGCTTCAGCACTAGAACATGCCACTACATTTTGCTTCTTGCTCTTCCAAGTAACTAGGTTCCCACCAACGAAAGTGCAATAGCCAGTAGTTGATCTTCTATCTACACGGTCCCCTGCCCAGTCTGCATCGCAATACCCCACAATCTCTGAGCTTCCATTGCAACCCATCCAAATGCCATGACCGATTGTTCCTTGAACATAGCTGAGAATGCGCTTGACCATGCTCCAGTGATATGACTTTGGGGCTTTCATGTGTTGACTAACCTGATTCACAGCAAAAAACACAAGTCAGGTCTAGTTATGGTAAGATAAATTAGCTTACCAACCATCCTGCGGTATTGTGTGATGTCTTCAAAGGGTTCATCTTCTAGCTCCTCCTTTCGGTCCACCTTGTAGCTATCTTCAAGAGGAGTTTTAGCTACTTTATCTCCAAGGTTTCCTGCTTCACTCAACATATCCATCATATATTTTCTTTGTGAGAGAAACAAACCTTCTTTAGATCTACAAACTTCAATACCTAAGAAGTATTTTAGTTCACCTAGATCTTTAATGTCAAAAACATTCTTTAAATACTCTTTAGTAGCGAGAATGTTTACCTTGTCATTCCCAGAGATGATAATATCATCTACATAAATGAGAATGACTACTATACCTTCTTGGCTGGTGAGAGTGAATAAGGTGTGATCCGCTTCTGATCTGCTGAATCCCCTATCAAATAGAACTCTACTCAGCCTGTGGTACCATGCTCTTGGCGATTGCTTGAGACCATAAATCGCCTTTCTCAGCCTTAGTACTTTGCCATGGGCAACCTCTTTGTCTATACCAGGTGGTGGTGTCATGTAGACTTCCTCCTCAAGCTCTCCTTGTAGAAATGCATTCTTCACATCCATTTGCCAAAGATCCCATTCCAGATTCACGGCAAGTGAGATGACAACTCTAACTGTGTGGAGCTTGGCCACCGGTGCAAAGGTGTCTCCATAGTCTTCTCCATATGTCTGAGTAAAACCTCTAGCCACCAACCGAGCTTTGTACCTCTCTATTTCACCATTGCTCTTGTACTTGATAGTAAAGACCCATCTTGAGCTAACCGTCTTCTTCCCTTTAGGTAAATTAGCTTCGTCCCAAGTATGGTTTCTTTCCATAGCTCCTTTTTCTTCCCTGATTGCTTCACGCCACTCCTCATGTTCCGCTGCTTCTTCATAGGTCTTAGGAATATGACCCTGCTCTATTGCTGCTAAGAACACTCGGTGTGTCTCCGGAAGTTGTGCAAAGGAGCATGATGCCTGAGTTGGATGCGCCACGGCATTGCCGTTGTAATACACTCTTGTGTTCACCCAATTAGAGGGATCCTGCCTTTCTCTTGTACTGCGCCTTAAGGTAGTAGGAGCAGGAGCTGGAACTGCTTGAACTTGTTCTGCTTGTTCCGCTTGTTGTAGACTTTGCAAGCGTGGACTTCTTCTTAGAGGAGCAGGTGCTTGAGCTGGTGCTGACCGTGTGGGTGCTTGATCTTGCTCTGAAGGTTGATCATGTGCATTGTCGTGGGAATCCGAGGCTGTGTGCTCAGCTGGTGGATCATCATTGTTATCACCATTCTCCCCCTCATGATCAACCGTAGGAACTCTAGTACTGGTAGTGACACCGAGATGATCTAGAAGCAGCCGGAGGTTAGTGGCTCTATCTGATGTAGACCTGGAAATGTCTTGCAAGTCTTCCCATGGCTGTTTGGCATAGAAGCTTTCTGATTCCAAAAACTTCACATCTCTAGAGATTATAACTCGGCGTGTAGTGGGATTATAGCACTTGTACCCCTTTTGTGTAGTAGAGTATCCAATAAACATGCACCTTGTGCTCTTGGCATCCAGCTTTGTTCGCAGGTCTCCTGGGATTAAGGCAAAACAAACACACCCAAACACTCGTAAGTGATTAAGAGAGGGTTTAGTTGAGTTGAGTACCTCATATGGTGATGAGTCATTGAGGACTTTGGTTGGTATTCGGTTGATAAGGTAGCAGGCTGTAAGTACAGCATCCCCCCAAAACCGCTTTGGTACATTGTTTTGAAACATCATGGACCTGGCCACCTCCATTAAATGTCTGTTCTTCCTTTCTGCGACACCATTTTGTTGGGGCGTATAAGGACAGCTTGTTTGGTGAATGATGCCTTGTGAGGTAAGATATTCTTTGAATAAGTTGCTTGTGTATTCTCCCCCATTATCTGATCTGAAAATCTTAATCTTGGCATTAAAATGGTTAGTTATGTGAGTTTGAAAGTTCCTAAATGCCTCAAAGACTCTATCTTTTTGATGGGAGGAGAGTTAACCAAGTATACTTAGACTTTTCATCTATGAAAGTAACAAAGTACTTGTTTTGATCTCTAGATTCACAAGGGGATGTCCAAACATCAGAATGAACTAAATCAAAACATTTTTCATAAATGGTAGAAGACTTAGGAAAAACAGTTCTACAATGCTTTCCTAAGATACAAGCCTCACAATCATCATTCTTAAACACTACTTCAGGTAATAAAAGACTCAAGGCACGAGCATGAGGATGTCCTAATCTAGCATGCCAAATCGCATTATTATCACAAGCTACAACACTATTAGAAGAAGCAAAAGTAGGATCTAAAAGCTTAGTGTCTTCAAGAACATAGAGATCATCTTTGGTAGTCCCTTTCCCAAGCGTTTTGCTGGTCTTAATATCCTGAAAACACACTTCATTAGGTCCAAATATAGCAATACAGTGTAAATCAGTTGTAGCTTTCTTTACTGATAATAAGTTGGATGTAAAAGTAGGCATGTAGAATGCTTCAGAAGATCTCTCAAATAGCTTAAGTTCTCCTATTCCCTTAATTGGAACCTTTTCACCATTAGCAATCTCAACATTTCCTATTGTTGGTTTTATGTTGCTAATTAGACTTAAATCACTAATCATGTGATGAGAAGCCCCTGAATCAACTATTAATGGTTTATTCTTAAGTGCATGTGAAGAACTATAAGAATTGCCCATATTTTTAATCACATGAAGAGAGGTACCAAGGGTGTTACCAGACTCCTTAAACGCTTTGATCAGGGCATCCAGGTCTGATTTTGTCACGAACTGGGATGAGTTTGCTGCTCCTTCTCCAGGGGTGGTCTTAGAGCTTTCGCCTTTGTGAGCCACCTCTTCTGAAGCAATCCTAGCCTTTCCCTCCTTCCATTTCGGTTTTAGGTGAGGATGAAGGCTCCAGCAAACTTCTTTGGTATGCCCCTTTCTCTTGCAATGATCGCAGAATGAGTTTCTCTTCTCATCAAACTTGTAGGCTCCTTTGTTGGCTGATATCAGTTCTCCTTTTCCTCCAAATAGGCCGAGTGATCCTTGTTCCTTTTGGATTTGGGAACATACTTCTTCAAGCGTTGGTAGCCTTTCTGCTCTGAGAAGGTGTTTGATGAGATCGTTGTAGGTGGAGTTGAGAGTCAAAAGTAGCCCAAAGACCTTGTCTTGCTCCCTTCTTTCATTCAAAATCTGTGGGTTCACAGTGCTTGGCCTTAGCATTTCCAGCTCAGCCCATAGTGCTCTGAATTTTCCAAAGTGTTTGGTAAATTCCGCATCTTCTTGCCTTAGCTCATTGATGGCTTTCTTGACTTCAAAGACACGGCTGAGATTAGAGATGTTGCCGAATACTTGCTTCAGGGTCTCCCATAGCTCTTTGGCGGTTTCACAGTATGAGTAAGCCTCCAAGATTTCAGTGCTAAGGGAGCTTTGTAGGAGAGCAAGAACGGTCTGATCCTCCTTGTACCATTGGGTCTCTTCTGCTGGGACAATGGCTGCTCCGGCGGCTGGTGGTGCTGCTATGGGGGCATCGCTTGATACATGTCTCCAAAGACCTCTTCCACACAAGGCGGTTCTTGTGGTTCTTGACCACAGTAGATAGTTCGCTCCTTTGAGTGTAACTGGTAAAGCCAATGGCTTATTATTCTCCATATCCATGAAATTTATTCTATGGACCTATGGATAAAGATATGGACCGTTGGGTAAACGTTTTTAGAAATGAGTTTTAGGTGATTGAGAGGGTAAGCGAATACTAGTATGGTGGAAAGAAGGTGTTTTAGGCGATTTAGAGAGTGTTTAGTGAGAATTAAGAGTAAAAGAGGAGTGTTTGAGAGTTATGGACCAGTGGATAAAGATTAAGTGTTTCTGGAATTTGAAAGAGTAAAAGCGAACAATGAAATGAAGAGAAGAATAATGAGAATCAAAAGGTTGTAGTCCAAAGATCTACAAACCGCTCTGATACCATGTTAGAATTATTGCGGATTATTATGAGTAAGGGAGTATGAAATGAGAGAAGAGAGTGATGAACATGAGTAAGAACGAGAGTTTTGGTTAAGGAGAGTATTATTTCCTTAAGTTAACTTGTTACAATGATAGAAAGAGTCTTTATATAGACTCATACAAGGAGAGTAACGGTTACATATGAAAGGGACACAAAGAATAAACAAGTGTGGATGTGGTCCTCACGGTGATAGTGACTGGTCAAGGAAGCTCCCCAACGGTCATATCCTTAAGTATAACATGTGACCTTATCTTCTTTGGTCTTGAAACTTTGTGACCGTTGGTGTAGATAACAAAGCCACTAATCCCTTGCCTTGCACTTCACTTAGCTTGATATCATACCTTGCATCCCACTCTTGTCTACTTCCTTGTATGCCAAGTATGTGTACGGACATAACTCATCCTTTTGCTTTGATAGAATTGGATGAGCTACAGCTTGGCAGTTGTAGTAAACTCTCGTATTCTTCCACTTTGAGGGGGATTTCTTCTCTCTTGTACTCTTTCTTTGATTCTCCCGAGTGTAGACTGGATCTGGTGTAACTTGTGGAGCTTGATAGGTATCGTCATCGCTTGAAGATTCAATGAACTCTCCTTCACTAGACTGACCCGATTCAATGACCTCTCCTTCACTAGACTGACCCGTCTCCTCTGCCACTTCTTCACTAGACTGACCCGTCTCTGCCACTTCTTCACTAGACTTCTCTCCTCTATCACTTTCTTGGTGATCATCCAAAAGATCCTGAGATGCATTGTTCTCATCCTCTCTAACTTCATGCACATCCTCATTTGGAAATGATGGAGCTTCCTTTTCTGCCTGAGGGGAGCTTGCATTCCCTAAGTGCTCCAGAATTCGTCGGAGGCTTGAAGCTCTATCAGCGGTTGAGTTAGGTAGGTCCTTCACACTCTCCCAACTCTTTTCCCCAAAGTAGGCTTTGTCTTCCAAAAACTTGACATCCCTTGACACATAGTACCGGTTGGTGACTGGATCGAAGCACTTGTAGCCCTTCTGAGTTGTTGAGTATCCAATGAATACGCACTTGTTACTCTTAGGCTCCAGCTTGTTCCTTAAGTCACCTGGAACAAACACAAAACACAGACTACCAAACACCCTCAAATGGTCAATACTAGGATTTGAGTTATTTAGGATTTGGAAAGGAGATTTATCATCAAGGATACGAGTTGGTGTTCGGTTGATGAGATAGCAAGCTGTCATTACTGCATCGCCCCAAAACCTCTTAGGCATGTGTTTTTGAAATAGCATAGCCCTTGCCACCTCCATTAGGTGCCTATTCTTTCTCTCAGCAACACCATTTTGTTGGGGGTTATATGGGCAGCTGGTTTGATGAAGAATTCCACATTTCTCTAAGTGTTCTTTGAGCTTGTTGCTTGTATATTCACCTCCATTATCTGTTCTTAAAATCTTAATCTTTGCATCAAAGTAGTTAGTCACATAGTTTTGAAAGTTTATAAATGCATCATAAACTCTATCCTTAGAAGGCATCAAGGTTACCCAAGTATACTTAGATTTCTCATCTATAAATGTGACAAAATACTTATGGTTATCTCTAGATGCACAAGGTGAAGACCACACATCAGAATGCACAAGATCAAAACATTTTTCATAAATCGCACTAGACTTAGGAAAAACAGCTTTGCAATGTTTGCCTAATATGCATGCTTCACAATTTGCACAATCATAAGAAAAACCAGGCATTAGTAAACTTAAGGCTCTAGAATGAGGGTGACCAAGTCTTTCATGCCATAAAACAACAGATGTCTTAACAGAGTTTGCAAAGATAGAAGAAACATTATTCTTAGAAACAGAATTTAAAGAGATGTCTTTGGAACACATATAAGTCATCCTTGGTGCTGCCTTGCCCAAACACTTTTCCACTCTCAATATCCTGCAACTTAACATCATTAGGACTAAAAATAGCTAAACAGTTTAAGTCCTTAGTAGTTTTCTTTACAGAAAGGAGATTAGAGGTGAACTTAGGCATATAAAAGGCACTTAGCTTCTTGTTAAACACATTAATATAACCTATACCTTCTATTGGCACATTATGACCATTTGCAACCTTAACATTCCCTAAAGCCGGTTTAATGTTCTCTAACAACTTAGGATTACTAATCATATGGTGAGAAGCTCCTGAGTCTAATACTAATGAGTTTAAATCACTAGAGTTAGAAGATAAGAGAGATATACCGCCTGGATGTAACTTAGATGCAATGGATTGAAGGAGGCTCTCTAGATCAGCTTTGTTCATCACAATGGTCTCCTGAGAGGTGGAAGCTGAGCTCTTGTCTTGTATAGCTTGTAAAGCCTTCTCATGATGACCGAACTGCACCATAGCTCTTTCAGCATTTTCGGAGCCTTCACTTGCTTCTGCCACATTCGCCTTCATCTTGTCCTTCTTGAACTTATCTGGCTTTAAATGAGGGTGTAGGATCCAGCATTTGTCTTTGAGATGACCCTTTTTCTCACAATGCTCACAAACCCATGTCTTCTTGTCTCCATGTTTTGCCACTCCCACCTTGTTTGCCGTAGGTAGACTTGCATTCTTGTTGCCAAACAGCTCCTGATTGCCATACTCCTTTTGTATCTTAGCACAAACTTGCTCTAGGGTAGGAATCTTGTCTTCTCTCAAGATGTGCTGGATTACATCAGTATAGCCTTGATTCAGAGACAGAAGCAACCCAAACACACGATCTTGCTCTCTTCTCTCCTTGAGTGTCTTAGCATCAGTGGTAAAGGGTCTCAACATATCCAACTCAGCAACCAACGATCTATACCTTCCGAAATGGGTGTTGAAGTCACTCTCTTCTTGGCTCAGATTTCCGAGAGCTTTCTTGATACCATAGACCCGAGTCAAGTTAGACTCATTGCCGAAGACACTTGTAAGAGTATCCCACAGCTCCTTAGCAGTCTCACAGTACGAATAGCCTTCTAGAATTGACGCCTCTAGTGAGCAGTGTAGAGCAGTCAGCACATTCAGATCATACTGCTTCCAAGTATCTTCATCCAGACCTCTATCAATTGCCTTTAGCTCTTCATAGGTGAACTCAATGTGTTTTGTGAGCTTCCTTCCTCCTAACACATTCAGAGTTGTTCGCTTCCACAACAGAAAGTTGTTCCCATTTAGAGTTACCGCAAATCTCAAGTCTTTGAAGGTGTCATTCATCTTGCCATCATACACCGTAACAGGCATAGGAGCTTGTTGAAGAGCAGCCATCACCAAAGCTTAAGTATTTCGCTTATTGAACACCAAAACTAACACTTTCCAAGACCAAAGATCCAACTTTTCGAACCTTCCTTACTCAAACCACAAGCCAAACCGCAACACTAATCTATCCACAACCTTTTCCTTAAACTGATTCCTCTAGACTAGACCTTTCAACCAGAGAGAGAGATAAAGCTCAAACCTTTACTTTTCCAGATCTGACTTGCTTCACATTCTTAGCTCGGTTTGATGCTTCAGCTTAACTCATAAGACCCAGTTTCAACCCAGAATAGCTTTTGCCACGGATTAACTCACAAGAACTTCTCTCAAACACAAGAATCGAACAAGAAAACCAAGATTTAAGACTCAAGAATCACAAAACCGCTCTGATACCATGTAAATTATAGAAGATTGTAGGATAAGGATTCGACTCTCATGATAGGAAAATGTGAAAATGTATTAGATGAAGAAAAGTTATCTACAATGAAGGGGGATACACAGTTTATATAGAACACACTCTAGGTCTGAAAGGGTTACACACAAAGCCACTATTGCGTCCTCATTCAGCCTTATACAAACCGTGTATGACTCACCCCTTTACAGCTCATAACGGTAACAAGAGGATAAGGGTGAAGGTACAGCGCTATAAGACAAAGTGTACTGCCACCTTATCCCTTTAGCCTTTTATCCTCTTTTTCCCTCTTCTTTCTAATACAAACTAACTTCCTTATTACTCAAGTAACTGTATTTTACTATGTAACTATTAATTAGTTACTAGTAAATACCTTCTTGATTAACAGCAGAAGCAAGTGAAGGCTCCGAGAATGCTGAAAGAGCTATAGTACAGTTCGGTCATCATGAGAAGGCGTTACAAGCTATACAAGACAAGAGCTCAGCTTCTACCTCTCAGGAGACCATTGTGATGAACAAAGCTGATCTAGAGAGCCTCCTTCAATCCATTGCATCTAAGTTACATCCAGGCGGTATATCTCTCTTATCTTCTAATTCTAGTGATTTAAACTCATTAGTATTAGACTCAGGAGCTTCTCACCATATGATTAGTAATCCTAAATTGTTAGAGAACATTAAACCGGCTTTAGGGAATGTTAAGGTTGCAAATGGCCATAATGTGCCAATAGAAGGTATAGGTTATATTAATGTGTTCAACAAGAAGCTAAGTGCCTTTTATATGCCTAAGTTCACCTCTAATCTCCTTTCTGTAAAGAAAACTACTAAGGACTTAAACTGTTTAGCTATTTTCAGTCCTAATGATGTTAAGTTGCAGGATATTGAGAGTGGAAAAGTGTTTGGGAAAGGAAGCACCAAGGATGACTTATATGTGTTCCAAGACATCTCTTTAAATTCTGTTTCTAAGAATAAAGTTTCTTCTATCTTTGCAAACTCTGTTAAGACATCTGTTGTATTGTGGCATGAAAGACTTGGTCACCCTCTTTCTAGAGCTTTAAGTTTATTAATGCCTGGTTTTTCTTATGATTGTGCAAATTGTGAAGCATGCATATTAGGCAAACATTGCAAAGCTGTTTTTCCTAAGTCTAGTGCGATTTATGAAAAATGTTTTGATCTTGTGCATTCTGATGTTTGGTCTTCACCTTGTGCATCTAGAGATAACCATAAGTATTTTGTCACATTTATAGATGAGAAATCTAAGTATACTTGGGTAACCTTGATGCCATCTAAGGATAGAGTTTATGATGCATTTATAAACTTTCAAAACTATGTGACTAACTACTTTGATGCAAAGATTAAGATTCTAAGAACAGATAATGGAGGTGAATATACAAGCAACAAGCTCAAAGAACACTTAGAGAAATGTGGAATTCTTCATCAAACCAGCTGCCCATATAACCCCCAACAAAATGGTGTTGCTGAGAGAAAGAATAGGCATCTAATGGAGGTGGCAAGAGCTATGCTGATATGATAGTGGATAGCACGGCAGCTAGTGAACCAGAGAAGGAACCAGAGATAGTAGGGAGGATCACTCGTTCCAGAGCTAAGGAGCTGGCTAAGGAGGTTCATGCACTTATAGCAGAAGGACTGTGCAACTTACCAGCTATTCAAGTTTTCAACATCTTCAACCAGAAGACTCCACCCGGTAATGATGACTAAGTAACTTAGGTGAGGAGTCTGTACTCTTTTTCCCATGATTGAGTTTTGTCCCACTGGGTTTTCTCAACATGGTTTTTAATGAGGCAGATGAATCACTATGTCAAGTTACTTAGGAGTCATTGCCAATGGGTAATAAGTGTATGAGCTACTATGGTTTATACTTAGTAATTTTAGGCGCACCAATTAGGAATTCTAAGGAATGGGACGCCTTGTTGTTTTTCTCTTTATTTTGGACGTCTTGTTGTTTTTCTTTCTTAGACGCCTTGTTGTTTGGTTTAGGGTAGTATAAGTCTTGTATTACGCCTCCAGTTGCAAATCAGCGAAGAACTAAGTGTTAAACAAACAGCCATTGCTGCATTTCTTCTCTCACCCTTTGATCTCTTGAATGTGTTCTTGTGATCCGAGTTTCTATTCACCAAGTGTCCTTGAAACTCTACTATCTGTTACTTCCATTTTATCACCTAAAACGTTCCATTAAACCCCTTAATACCATTCTAATCGTACTCTACACTACCATTTCCCCTTTTCACACGATCATCATCACCATTTCGCAATCATCCTTTGATCTTCATCAGCCTATCTTCAGAGTAGTTCCAGGGGAGATCGTGTCATGTGGTATCAGAGCCGCCTCTGAACCAAAGGCTGAGAAAACCCTAAACCCCTCTTTTTCCTTTTCTTTGTTAAATCGGATTTTCCTAAGAGTATTAGGTTTGCTTTCTTTTGTTGTTTCATAAAAGCTAGTGATTAGTTTCGAATTCCTAATAGCAATAGGTTGTGTGTTCGTTTCTCTATTAGTTTAGGATTGTATCTCTCTCTTTAATCAATCTTAAAAACTTGTTATTTTGGGAACTCTTTACTTTGAGTGTTGTTTTGATTGTCCCAGGTACCATGGAGCTTTCAGCAGAAGCCATGGAAGCTCTGAATCAAGCTATGGCGCAACAAATCAAAGAGGCTAATCAGTCAGTTGCTACTCAGTTGATGCAACAGATAGAACAGCTCAATGACAAGTTTGAGTCACGGTTCAAAGACTTCCTGAAAGAGAACAGTGCTGCAGAAAGTGACTCATCAGAACCGCCCAGCCCTAGTGAAGCAATCCGCCTTGCCAAAGGAAAAGCACACATGGGAGCTTCTTCTAAACATCCCAAAGCCAACACTACAAGAGCACCGGTTGGAAGGAGAGAAACCAGTGAAAACCGGCGCAGGAATGCTGAGGGAGCAGAGAGAGAGAGACACAGAACTACTAGAACATCTCCACACCTCCGAGCTGAGAATGTTGGTGGGCGTAGAGTTTATGTGGAGACAGAACCAGGATCTTCTGAAGGAGAAGAGAGATCAGATAATAGCTTCAATACTGTGAGGAGAGGCAGGAACAGAGGCAACAACCGAGAATATGATCCCTTGAAACAGCAGCTGAATCACCTTAAGCTTCAGTTTCCTTCTTTCCATGGTAATAATGATCCCGAAGTCTACTTAGATTGGGAAAGGAAGATGGAATCGAACTTCTTGGTTCAAGGTACTTATGAGCTCAACAAGGTGAAGATAGCTGTTTCAAAGTTCAATGGCTATGCACTCTTGTGGTGGGAGCAGTTGGGAGTTACTAGAGAGAGGCATCACGAGCTTCCTATTACCACCTGGGGTCAACTGACCACGCAGATGAGGAGGAAGTTTGTTCCTGCACACTATCAGAGAGAGATTCTCAACAAGCTTAGGCGCCTCATACAAGGAACTAAGTCTGTTAGAGATTACTACCAAGAGCTGGAAACCTTGATGATTAGAGCCGATTTGAGAGAAGGAGAAGACATGGTGATGTCTAGGTTCTTGGGAGGACTTAACAGAGAGATTCAAGACAAAGTTGAGCTACAGAACTATGAGGATGTGCAAGAAATGGTGCATAAGGCAGAATTGATTGAAGCACAGATTAAGAGGAGAATCAGCAGACCAAATTTCGCCTCTAATATACCAAAACCGAAAGAGTTCAACAAGTCAATCCCTACTCAGAACACAAAACCGGCTACAACAACAATCAAGGAGGAGATTAAAACCGAGTTTAAACCAAGAGGAACCTCTACTAGCAATGTCAGGTGCTTCAAGTGTCAAGGTATGGGACATTACTCCAGAGACTGTCCTAATAAGAAGATGTTTTTGCTGCAAGAGGGAGGAAACATCGTGCCTCAATACAGTTCAGAGAGTGAATCAGAGGCTAGTACAGAAAGAGAGGAAGAGCAAGCTTATGCCAAGGATGGATGGACCATTTGAAGTCATCAAAAGGATCAACAACAATGCCTACCAGATTGATCTTCAAGGTAAGTATAATATATCTCCATCATTCAATGTTTCTGACTTGCTTCCTTATGTTGCAGATACAGATTTGAGGACAAATCCTTTTCAAGAGGGAGAGGATGATATGATAGTGGATAGCACGGCAGCTAGTGAACCAGAGAAGGAACCAGAGATAGTAGGGAGGATCACTCGTTCCAGAGCTAAGGAGCTGGCTAAGGAGGTTCATGCACTTATAGCAGAAGGACTGTGCAACTTACCAGCTATTCAAGTTTTCAACATCTTCAACCAGAAGACTCCACCCGGTAATGATGACTAAGTAACTTAGGTGAGGAGTCTGTACTCTTTTTCCCATGATTGAGTTTTGTCCCACTGGGTTTTCTCAACATGGTTTTTAATGAGGCAGATGAATCACTATGTCAAGTTACTTAGGAGTCATTGCCAATGGGTAATAAGTGTATGAGCTACTATGGTTTATACTTAGTAATTTTAGGCGCACCAATTAGGAATTCTAAGGAATGGGACGCCTTGTTGTTTTTCTCTTTATTTTGGACGTCTTGTTGTTTTTCTTTCTTAGACGCCTTGTTGTTTGGTTTAGGGTAGTATAAGTCTTGTATTACGCCTCCAGTTGCAAATCAGCGAAGAACTAAGTGTTAAACAAACAGCCATTGCTGCATTTCTTCTCTCACCCTTTGATCTCTTGAATGTGTTCTTGTGATCCGAGTTTCTATTCACCAAGTGTCCTTGAAACTCTACTATCTGTTACTTCCATTTTATCACCTAAAACGTTCCATTAAACCCCTTAATACCATTCTAATCGTACTCTACACTACCATTTCCCCTTTTCACACGATCATCATCACCATTTCGCAATCATCCTTTGATCTTCATCAGCCTATCTTCAGAGTAGTTCCAGGGGAGATCGTGTCATATGCTATTTCAAAAACACATGCCTAAGCGGTTTTGGGGCGATGCAGTAATGACAGCTTGCTATCTCATCAACCGAACACCAACTCGTATCCTTGATGATAAATCGCCTTTCCAAATCCTAAATAACTCAAATCCTAGTATTGATCATTTAAGGGTGTTTGGTAGTCTGTGTTTTGTGTTTGTTCCAGGTGACTTAAGGAACAAGCTGGAGCCTAAGAGTAACAAGTGCGTATTCATTGGATACTCAACAACTCAGAGAGGTTACAAGTGCTTTGATCCAGTCACCAACCGGTATTATGTGTCAAGGGATGTCAAGTTTATGGAAGACAAGGCCTACTTTGGGGAAAAGAGTTGGGAGAGTGTGAAAGACCTACCTAACTCAACCGCTGATAGAGCTTCAAGCCTCCGACAAATTCTTGAACACTTAGGGAATGCAAGCTCTCCTCAGGCAGAGAAGGAAGCTCCACCATCTCCAAATGAGGATGTGAATGAAGTTAGAGAGGATGAGAACGATGCATTTCAGGATCCTTTAGATGATCAACAAGAAAGTGATAGAGGAGAGAAGTCTAGTGAAGAAGTGGCAGAGGCGGGACAGTCTAGTGAAGGAGAGATTATTGAATCTTCAAGCGATGACAATGCCTATGAAGCTCCACAAGCTACATCAGATCCAGTCTACACTCGGGAGAATCCAAGGAAGAGTACAAGAGAGAAGAAATCACCTTCAAACTGGAAGAATACGAGAGTTTACTACAACTGCCAAGCTGTCGCTCATCCAATTCAAGCTACCTGTTCGATTGACCTTCTTCCGGAAGAACATCAAGCCTTTATCAGCAAGCTGGATGTAGAACTTATTCCACAAAGCTATGAGGAAGCCAAGGAAAGAAAGGAATGGACTAATGCTGTTGATGATGAGGTTCAAGCTATGGTCAGGAATCAAACGTGGGTTGAAGAAGAACTACCAAAAGGAAAGAAGTGTGTTAGCTCAAAGTGGGTATTCACCATTAAGTACAAGAGTGATGGTGAAATCGAGAGATATAAGGCAAGGCTGGTTGCAAGAGGGTTTACACAAACTTATGGGGATGACTATAGGGAAACATTTGCTCCAGTAGCTAAGCAACACACAGTGAAAGTGGTTCTCTCTTTAGCAGTTAATTTGGATTGGGAGTTGTGGCAAATGGATGTCAAGAATGCTTTCCTTCAGGGGGAGTTAGAAGAAGAAGTCTACATGTCACCTCCTCCGGGTTTAGAAGACATAGTGGCTCCGGGAAAGGTCTTAAGGCTTCGGAAAGCAATCTATGGGCTTAAACAATCTCCAAGAGCTTGGTATCACAAGTTAAGCTCTACACTACTGGCTAATGGCTTCAAGAGGTCACATTCTGATCACACTCTATTTACTAAGCAAGATATTCATGGCATAGTAGTAGTGTTGGTCTATGTGGATGATTTGATTATTTCAGGGAGTAACAAAGAGGGTATTCAAGCCATTAAGTCCTCTTTACACTCAGCCTTTGATATTAAAGATTTGGGTGTTTTGAAGTATTTCTTAGGGATTGAAGTGTGTAGATCCAAGGAGGGACTATTTCTCTCACAAAGGAAATATGCACTTGATCTTCTAAAGCTTACAGGAAAACTTGGAGCTAAACCGGTGGACACACCACTAGAGCAAGGATACAAGGTCAATCGAAAGGGGGAGAAGGATGATACTCCATATCATTGCCCGGAACAGTACCGAAGACTCGTTGGTAAGCTCATATACTTAACATATACTCGGCCTGATCTTTCTTTTGCTGTGAATCAGGTGGCTCAACACATGCAAGTACCTACGGTATACCATTGGAGCCTGGTGGAAAGGATTCTGAGATATATCAAAGGGAGTCCTGGCAAAGGCATTTGGATGGGAAGAAACTCTAGCACGGAAATTGTGGGATACTGTGATGCAGATTACAATGGAGATCGCAACACAAGGCAGTCTACAACCGGCTTTTGCACCTTCATTGGTGGAAATCTTGTGACTTGGAAGACAAAGAAGCAGAAGGTGGTGTCTTGTTCGAGTGCTGAAGCAGAGTATATGGCGATGAAGAAGCTCACAAATGAGCTAACATGGCTGAAGGCTCTACTTAAGGACTTTGGGATAGAGCAGAAGACGCCAATCACCTTCCATTGCGACAACCAAGCTGCCATCCATATAGCCACTAATCCAGTATTCCACGAGAGGACCAAGCACATAGAGACTGATTGCCACAAGACAAGAGAGAAGATCGAAGACGGTACAATTCTTCCTTGTTTTACTAAGAGTTCGGACCAATTGGCCGATATCTTTACCAAGGCAGCAAGTAACCAAGTTTGCCAATTTATCCATGGTAAGCTTGGTCTTGTAGACCTAACACATCCTTGAGAGAGACTCTCCAACTTGTAGGGATAATACTCTTTTTCCCTAAGCTTGGTTTTGTCCCACGTGGTTTTCCAAGCTTAGGTTTTTAATGAGGTTATTCTTGCAAGTGCCAAGTTTATACACAATCAGTATTGTAGTATAAACTTGAAGGGGAGTGTTAATCAAGAAGGTGTTTACTATTAACTAATTAATAGTTACATAGTAAATATAGTTACTTGAGTAATAAGGAAGTTTGTATTAGAAAGAAGAGGGAAAGGAGGATAAGAAAAGCTAAAGGATAAGGTGACCGTACGGTGATGAGTCACTTGTCCTATAGCGGCTGTACCTCCTTATCTTATCTCTTTGTTACCGTTATGAGCTGTAAAGGAGAGTGAGTCACACATGGTTTTAAGAGGTAGAATGAGGACGCAATTCAGGCTATGTGCGTAACCCTTTCTAACCTAGGGATTGTCCTATATATACCAAGTGTTTCACTTCTTATGTAATCAATTTTTATCATCTAATACATTTTTCCCTTTATTCCTAAACATGAGAGTCGAGTCTTTATCTTATAATCCTCTATAATTTACACGTTTTTCCCATTTTCGGCCAGTAGACCAGTTTCAGATCTTCATTTGGGATCTCTTGTAGGGAATGATATACAAGTAATAGATGATTCTAAATGTAGTATTATGAGTCCCAGTTGACTATTTCAAGCCTATTTACTCCATTTTCTTTGTGTGATTCATCAGAAGTCCGTTTTCTCCATTTTCGGCCAGTAGACCGGTTTCAGATCTTCATAACGGATCTCTTCAATGGAATGAGATACAAGTAATAGAGGCTTCTAATTATGCTATTATGAGTCCCAGATGACTATATCAAGCCTATTTACTCCATTTTCTTTGTAAGATTCATCAGAAATCCGTTTTCCCTATTTTCGACCAGTATACCAATTTCGGATCTTCATTTTGGATCTCTTCTAGGGAATGAGATACAAGTAATAGAGGCTTCTCATTGTAGTATTATGAGTCCCAGATGACATTTCAAGCCTATTTACTCGATTTTCTTTGTGTGATTCATCAGAAGTCCGTTTTCCCTAGCTAGTAGACCAGTTTCGGATCTTCATTTGGGATCTCTTCTAGGGAATGAGATACAAGTAATAGAGGCTTCTCATTGTAGTAATTTGAGTCATAGATGACAATTTCAAGCCTATTTACTCTATTTTCTTTGTGTGATTCATCAGATGTCTGTTTTCCCCATTTTCGGCTAGTAGACCAGTTTCAGATCTTCATTTGGGATCTCTTGTAGGGAATGAGATACAAGTAATAGATGCTTCTCATTGTAGTATTATGAGTCCCAGATGAATATTTCAAGCCTATTTACTCCATTTCTTTGTATGATTCATGAGAAATCCGTTTTTATTAGAGTGAGGAGATGAGAAGGCCACACATGAAGTGAAGGCCAAGCATCTCCATGTAAATTATAGAAGATTGTAGGATAAGGATTCGACTCTCATGATAGGAAAATGTGAAAATGTATTAGATGAAGAAAAGTTATCTACAATGAAGGGGGATACACAGTTTATATAGAACACATTCTAGGTCTGAAAGGGTTACACACAAAGCCACTATTGCGTCCTCATTCAGCCTTATACAAACCGTGTATGACTCACCCCTTTACAGCTCATAACGGTAACAAGAGGATAAGGGTGAAGGTACAGCGCTATAAGACAAAGTGTACTGCCACCTTATCCCTTTAGTCTTTTATCCTCTTTTTCCCTCTTCTTTCTAATACAAACTAACTTCCTTATTACTCAAGTAACTGTATTTTACTATGTAACTATTAATTAGTTACTAGTAAATACCTTCTTGATTAACACTCCCCCTCAAGTTTATACTACAATACTGATTGTGTATAAACTTGGCACTTGCAAGGATAACCTCATTAAAAACCTAAGCTTGGAAAACCACGTGGGACAAAACCAAGCTTAGGGAAAAAGAGTATTATCCCTACAAGTTGGAGAGTCTCTCTCAAGGATGTGTTAGGTCTACAAGACCAAGCTTACCATGGATAAATTGGCAAACTTGGTTACTTGCTGCCTTGGTAAAAATGTCGGCCAATTGGTCCGAACTCTTAGTAAAACAAGGGAGAATTGTACCATCTTCGATCTTCTCTCTTGTCTTGTGGCAATCCGTCTCTATGTGCTTGGTCCTCTCGTGAAACACTGGATTAGTGGCTATATGGATGGCAGCTTGGTTGTCGCAATGGAAGGTGATTGGCGTCTTCTGCTCTATCCCGAAGTCCTTAAGTAGAGCCTTTAGCCAAGTTAGCTCGTTTGTGAGCTTCTTCATCGCCCTATACTCTGCTTCAGCACTGGAACAAGACACCACCTTCTGCTTCTTTGTCTTCCAAGTCACAAGATTTCCACCAATGAAGGTGCAAAAGCCGGTTGTAGACTGCCTTGTGTTGCGATCTCCATTGTAATCTGCATCACAGTATCCCACTATTTCCGTGCTTGAATTTCTTCCCATCCAAATGCCTTTGCCAGGACTCCCTTTGATATATCTCAGAATCCTTTCCACCAGGCTCCAATGGTATACCGTAGGTACTTGCATGTGTTGAGCCACCTGATTCACAGCAAAAGAAAGATCAGGCCGAGTATATGTTAAGTATATGAGCTTACCCACGAGTCTTCGGTACTGTTCCGGGCAATGATATGGAGTATCATCCTTCTCCCCCTTTCGATTGACCTTGTATCCTTGCTCTAGTGGTGTGTCCACCGGTTTAGCTCCAAGTTTTCCTGTAAGCTTTAGAAGATCAAGTGCATATTTCCTTTGTGAGAGAAAAAGTCCCTCCTTGGATCTACACACTTCAATCCCTAAGAAATACTTCAAAACACCCAAATCTTTAATATCAAAGGCTGAGTGCAAAGAGGACTTAATGGCTTGAATACCCTCTTTGTTACTCCCTGAAATAATCAAATCATCCACATAGACCAACACTACTACTATGCCATGAATATCTTGCTTAGTAAATAGAGTGTGATCAGAGTGTGACCTCTTGAAGCCATTAGCCAGTAGTGTAGAGCTTAGCTTGTGATACCAAGCTCTTGGAGATTGTTTGAGCCCATAGATTGCTTTCCGAAGCCTTAAGACCTTTCCCGGAGCCACTATGTCTTCTAAACCCGGAGGAGGTGACATGTAGACTTCTTCTTCTAACTCCCCCTGAAGGAAAGCATTCTTGACATCCATTTGCCACAACTCCCAATCCAAATTAACTGCTAAAGAGAGAACCACTTTCACTGTATGTTGCTTAGCTACTGGAGCAAATGTTTCCCTATAGTCATCCCCATAAGTTTGGGTAAACCCTCTTGCAACCAGCCTTGCCTTATATCTCTCGATTTCACCATCACTCTTGTACTTAATGGTGAATACCCACTTTGAGCTAACACACTTCTTTCCTTTTGGTAGTTCTTCTTCAACCCAAGTGTGATTCCTCACCATAGCTTGAACCTCATCATCAACAGCATTAGTCCATTCCTTACTTTCCTTGGCTTCCTCATAGCTTTGTGGGATGAGTTCTACATCCAGCTTGCTGATAAAAGCTTTATGCTCCTCCGGAAGAAGGTCAATCGAACAAGTAGCTTGAATTGGATGAGCTACAGCTTGGCAGTTGTAGTAAACTCTCGTATTCTTCCACTTTGAGGGGGATTTCTTCTCTCTTGTACTCTTTCTTTGATTCTCCCGAGTGTAGACTGGATCTGGTGTAACTTGTGGAGCTTGATAGGTATCGTCATCGCTTGAAGATTCAATGAACTCTCCTTCACTAGACTGACCCGATTCAATGACCTCTCCTTCACTAGACTGACCCGTCTCCTCTGCCACTTCTTTACTAGACTGACCCGTCTCTGCCACTTCTTCACTAGACTTCTCTCCTCTATCACTTTCTTGGTGATCATCCAAAAGATCCTGAGATGCATTGTTCTCATCCTCTCTAACTTCATGCACATCCTCATTTGGAAATGATGGAGCTTCCTTTTCTGCCTGAGGGGAGCTTGCATTCCCTAAGTGCTCCAGAATTCGTCGGAGGCTTGAAGCTCTATCAGCGGTTGAGTTAGGTAGGTCCTTCACACTCTCCCAACTCTTTTCCCCAAAGTAGGCTTTGTCTTCCAAAAACTTGACATCCCTTGACACATAGTACCGGTTGGTGACTGGATCGAAGCACTTGTAGCCCTTCTGAGTTGTTGAGTATCCAATGAATACGCACTTGTTACTCTTAGGCTCCAGCTTGTTCCTTAAGTCACCTGGAACAAACACAAAACACAGACTACCAAACACCCTCAAATGGTCAATACTAGGATTTGAGTTATTTAGGATTTGGAAAGGAGATTTATCATCAAGGATACGAGTTGGTGTTCGGTTGATGAGATAGCAAGCTGTCATTACTGCATCGCCCCAAAACCTCTTAGGCATGTGTTTTTGAAATAGCATAGCCCTTGCCACCTCCATTAGGTGCCTATTCTTTCTCTCAGCAACACCATTTTGTTGGGGGTTATATGGGCAGCTGGTTTGATGAAGAATTCCACATTTCTCTAAGTGTTCTTTGAGCTTGTTGCTTGTATATTCACCTCCATTATCTGTTCTTAAAATCTTAATCTTTGCATCAAAGTAGTTAGTCACATAGTTTTGAAAGTTTATAAATGCATCATAAACTCTATCCTTAGAAGGCATCAAGGTTACCCAAGTATACTTAGATTTCTCATCTATAAATGTGACAAAATACTTATGGTTATCTCTAGATGCACAAGGTGAAGACCACACATCAGAATGCACAAGATCAAAACATTTTTCATAAATCGCACTAGACTTAGGAAAAACAGCTTTGCAATGTTTGCCTAATATGCATGCTTCACAATTTGCACAATCATAAGAAAAACCAGGCATTAGTAAACTTAAGGCTCTAGAATGAGGGTGACCAAGTCTTTCATGCCATAAAACAACAGATGTCTTAACAGAGTTTGCAAAGATAGAAGAAACATTATTCTTAGAAACAGAATTTAAAGAGATGTCTTGGAACACATATAAGTCATCCTTGGTGCTGCCTTGCCCAAACACTTTTCCACTCTCAATATCCTGCAACTTAACATCATTAGGACTAAAAATAGCTAAACAGTTTAAGTCCTTAGTAGTTTTCTTTACAGAAAGGAGATTAGAGGTGAACTTAGGCATATAAAAGGCACTTAGCTTCTTGTTAAACACATTAATATAACCTATACCTTCTATTGGCACATTATGACCATTTGCAACCTTAACATTCCCTAAAGCCGGTTTAATGTTCTCTAACAACTTAGGATTACTAATCATATGGTGAGAAGCTCCTGAGTCTAATACTAATGAGTTTAAATCACTAGAGTTAGAAGATAAGAGAGATATACCGCCTGGATGTAACTTAGATGCAATGGATTGAAGGAGGCTCTCTAGATCAGCTTTGTTCATCACAATGGTCTCCTGAGAGGTGGAAGCTGAGCTCTTGTCTTGTATAGCTTGTAAAGCCTTCTCATGATGACCGAACTGCACCATAGCTCTTTCAGCATTTTCGGAGCCTTCACTTGCTTCTGCCACATTCGCCTTCATCTTGTCCTTCTTGAACTTATCTGGCTTTAAATGAGGGTGTAGGATCCAGCATTTGTCTTTGAGATGACCCTTTTTCTCACAATGCTCACAAACCCATGTCTTCTTGTCTCCATGTTTTGCCACTCCCACCTTGTTAGCCGTAGGTAGACTTGCATTCTTGTTGCCAAACAGCTCCTGATTGCCATACTCCTTTTGTATCTTAGCACAAACTTGCTCTAGGGTAGGAATCTTGTCTTCTCTCAAGATGTGCTGGATTACATCAGTATAGCCTTGATTCAGAGACAGAAGCAACCCAAACACACGATCTTGCTCTCTTCTCTCCTTGAGTGTCTTAGCATCAGTGGTAAAGGGTCTCAACATATCCAACTCAGCAACCAACGATCTATACCTTCCGAAATGGGTGTTGAAGTCACTCTCTTCTTGGCTCAGATTTCCGAGAGCTTTCTTGATACCATAGACCCGAGTCAAGTTAGACTCATTGCCGAAGACATTTGTAAGAGTATCCCACAGCTCCTTAGCAGTCTCACAGTACGAATAGCCTTCTAGAATTGACGCCTCTAGTGAGCAGTGTAGAGCAGTCAGCACATTCAGATCATACTGCTTCCAAGTATCTTCATCCAGACCTCTATCAATTGCCTTTAGCTCTTCATAGGTGAACTCAATGTGTTTTGTGAGCTTCCTTCCTCCTAACACATTCAGAGTTGTTCGCTTCCACAACAGAAAGTTGTTCCCATTTAGAGTTACCGCAAATCTCAAGTCTTTGAAGGTGTCATTCATCTTGCCATCATACACCGTAACAGGCATAGGAGCTTGTTGAAGAGCAGCCATCACCAAAGCTTAAGTATTTCGCTTATTGAACACCAAAACTAACACTTTCCAAGACCAAAGATCCAACTTTTCGAACCTTCCTTACTCAAACCACAAGCCAAACCGCAACACTAATCTATCCACAACCTTTGCCTTAAACTGATTCCTCTAGACTAGACCTTTCAACCAGAGAGAGAGATAAAGCTCAAACCTTTACTTTTCCAGATCTGACTTGCTTCACCTTCTTAGCTCGGTTTGATGCTTCAGCTTAACTCATAAGACCCAGTTTCAACCCAGAATAGCTTTTGCCACGGATTAACTCACAAGAACTTCTCTCAAACACAAGAATCGAACAAGAAAACCAAGATTTAAGACTCAAGAATCACAAAACCGCTCTGATACCATGTAAATTATAGAAGATTGTAGGATAAGGATTCGACTCTCATGATAGGAAAATGTGAAAATGTATTAGATGAAGAAAAGTTATCTACAATGAAGGGGGATACACAGTTTATATAGAACACATTCTAGGTCTGAAAGGGTTACACACAAAGCCACTATTGCGTCCTCATTCAGCCTTATACAAACCGTGTATGACTCACCCCTTTACAGCTCATAACGGTAACAAGAGGATAAGGGTGAAGGTACAGCGCTATAAGACAAAGTGTACTGCCACCTTATCCCTTTAGTCTTTTATCCTCTTTTTCCCTCTTCTTTCTAATACAAACTAACTTCCTTATTACTCAAGTAACTGTATTTTACTATGTAACTATTAATTAGTTACTAGTAAATACCTTCTTGATTAACACTCCACATCAAATAAGAAGAAGAAGAGAAGTGTCAAAGCGTGACTTAGCCAAGAATGAAGCTCATCACATGTAAAAGACATCAAGAAGGTGATCAACCATGTGTATATGAAGCATTGGAGGCTTAGGAGTCATGAAGTGTGTTGCAAGCCCAACTTATTGGGTTGTCTATACAATCTCTTAGTGGGCTGTCCGTACAAGCCCACATAAACTCCTCCAATCAAGCCCAAACTGTAAGGAGGAGTGTGTACACGCCTAAGTGAAGTTGTCAAGTGTTCTAGAAGCTCCTCACTTGCCTCCATAACCGTTTGAATTCAAAGAAGTGGAGGGAAGCAAGAGGCACATGTGTGACTTAAGAAAAGAGCTGTTATGTGCTGTCACTTTCAATCTTTGTCTTTGTGCCCAAGTTTAATTTCTATATAAGGGCGCCCTCTCTCATTGTAAAACATATAGAATTTATAATAAAAGAGACAAGTTCTTGTTAAATTTGTATACATCTCTCTCCTTTACTTATGCTTAATTAAATTAAGGCAATGTAGAGAGTGAGTTATATGCAGTTTAGGTCTGCCTTAATGGCAGACCATTACTTGTCTAATTATACTTCAAACCACCTAAACTCTTTCATTGTTCAGTTAGACACTAAGTTAGTGAGCTAATCCTTCTTTAATGAGAACACAAACTCTAAGTGTTGTTGTTACTCAAATATGGATTCATGTCTCATGCTAGTGCAACTCTTCTTTACTTAGTTAGTCATTAGATTACTGAACCTTTCTTTGGTTATGACAACAAACTCTCTAGTTATGTTGCTTGTAACACTCAGATTGTGTATCATACTAATGCATTTTTTATTATGTTGAAGTGAGTTCATTTGGTTGGTTAATGAAGAACCAATCACAAGTTGATTGTGTTTCTTCTTATGTGAGACAAACCCTCACAAATTCCAACAGTTTTCCCCATTTTCGGCTAGTTGACTAGTTTCGGATCTTCATTTGAGATCTCTTCTAGGGAATGAGATACAGGTAATAGAGGCTACTCATTATACTATTATAAGTCCCAGATGACTATTTAAAGCCTATTTACTCCATTTTCTTTGTGTGATTTATGATAAATCCGTTTCCCCTATTTTCAGACAGTATACCAGTTTCGGATCTTCATTTGGGATCTCTTCTAGGGAATGAGATACAAGTAATAGATTCTTCTAAATGTAGTATTATGAGTCCCAAATGACTATTTCAATCCTATTTACTCCATTTTCTTTGTGTGATTCATCAGATGTCCGTTTTTCTATTTTCGGCCAGTAGGCCAGTTTTGGATCATCATTTGGGATCTCTTCTTCGGAATGAGATACAAGTAATAGAGGCTTCTCATTGTACTATTATGAGTCCCAGATGACTATTTCAATCCTATTTACTCCATTTTCTTTGTGTGATTCATCAGATGTCCGTTTTTCCTATTTTCGGCCAGTAGGCCAGTTTTGGATCATCATTTGGGATCTCTTCTAGGGAATGAGATACAAGTAATAGAGGCTTCTAATTGTAGTATTATGAGTCCCAGATGACTATTTCTAGCCTATTTACTCCATTTCTTTGTATGATTCATGAAAAATCAGTTTTCCCCATTTTCGGCTAGTTGACTAGTTTCGGATCTTCATTTGAGATCTCTTCTAGGGAATGAGATACAGGTAATAGAGGCTACGCATTATACTATTATAAGTCCCAGATGACTATTTAAAGCCTATTTACTCCATTTTCTTTGTGTGATTCATGATAAATCTGTTTTCCCTATTTTCAGACAGTAGACCAGTTTCGGATCTTCATTTGGGATCTCTTCTAGGGAATGAGATACAAGTAATAGATTATTCTAAATGTAGTATTATGAGTCCCAGATGACTATTTCAAGCATATTTACTCCATATTCTTTGTGTGATTCATCAGAATTCCGTTTTCCCTATTTTCGGCCAGTAGACCAGTTTCAGATCTTCATTTGGGATCTCTTGTAGGGAATGATATACAAGTAATAGATGATTCTAAATGTAGTATTATGAGTCCCAGATGACTATTTCAAGCTTATTTACTCCATTTTCTTTGTGTGATTCATCAGAAGTCCGTTTCCTCCATTTTCGGCCAGTAGACCGGTTTCAGATCTTCATAACGGATCTCTTCAATGGAATGAGATACAAGTAATAGAAGCTTCAAATTATGCTATTATGAGTCCCAGATGACTATTTCAAGCCTATTTACTCCATTTTCTTTGTATGATTCATCAGAAATCCGTTTTCCCTATTTTCGGCCAGTAGACCAATTTCAGATCTTCATTTTGGATCTCTTCTAGGGAATGAGATACAAGTAATAGAGGCTTCTCATTGTAGTATTATGAGTCCCAGATGACTATTTCAAGCCTATTTACTCCATTTTCTTTGTGTGATTCATCAGATGTCCATTTTCCCCATTTTCGGCTAGTAGACCAGTTTCAGATCTTCATTTGGGATCTCTTGTAGGGAATGAGATACAAGTAATAGATGCTTCTCATTGTACTATTATGAGTCCTAGATGACTATTTCAATCCTATTTACTCCATTTTCTTTGTGTGATTCATCAGATGTCCATTTTTCTATTTTCGGCCAGTAGGCCAGTTTTGGATCATCATTTGGGATCTCTTCTTCGGAATGAGATACAAGTAATAGAGGCTTCTCATTGTACTATTATGAGTCCCAGATGACTATTTCAATCCTATTTACTCCATTTTCTTTGTGTGATTCATCAGATGTCCGTTTTTCTATTTTCGGCCAGTAGGCCAGTTTTGGATCATCATTTGGGATCTCTTCTTCGGAATGAGATACAAGTAATAGAGGCTTCTCATTGTACTATTATGAGTCCCAGATGACTATTTCAATCCTATTTACTCCATTTTCTTTGTGTGATTCATCAGATGTCCGTTTTTCCTATTTTCGGCCAGTAGGCCAGTTTTGGATCATCATTTGGGATCTCTTCTAGGGAATGAGATACAAGTAATAGAGGCTTCTAATTGTAGTATTATGAGTCCCAGATGACTATTTCAAGCCTATTTACTCCATTTCTTTGTATGATTCATGAGAAATCAGTTTTCCCCATTTTCGGCTAGTTGACTAGTTTCGGATCTTCATTTGAGATCTCTTCTAGGGAATGAGATACAGGTAATAGAGGCTACTCATTATACTATTATAAGTCCCAGATGACTATTTAAAGCCTATTTACTCCATCTTCTTTGTGTGATTCATGATAAATCCGTTTCCCCTATTTTCAGACAGTAGACCAGTTTCGGATCTTCATTTGGGATCTCTCCTAGGGAATGAAATACAAGTAATAGATTATTCTAAATGTAGTATTATGAGTCCCAGATGACTATTTCAAGCATATTTACTCCATATTCTTTGTGTGATTCATCAGAATTCCGTTTTCCCCATTTTC
The DNA here is from genome assembly GCA_911865555.2 of Thlaspi arvense. Lineage (NCBI taxonomy): Eukaryota > Viridiplantae > Streptophyta > Magnoliopsida > Brassicales > Brassicaceae > Thlaspi > Thlaspi arvense. The sequence goes on from OU466860.2 coordinate 25,122,690, forward strand.
GGCCAATAGACCAGTTTCAGATCTTCATTTGGGATCTCTTGTAGGGAATGATATACAAGTAATAGATGATTCTAAATGTAGTATTATGAGTCCCAGTTGACTATTTCAAGCCAATTTACTCCATTTTCTTTGTATGATTCTTCAGAAGTCCGTTTTCCCCATTTTCGGCCAGTAGACCAGTTTCAGATCTTCATTTGAGATCTCTTGTAGGGAATGAGATACAAGTAATAGATGCTTCTCATTGTACTATTATGAGTCCTAGATGACTATTTCAATCCTATTTACTCCATTTTCTTTGTGTGATTCATCAGATGTCCGTTTTCTTATTTTCGGCCAGTAGGCCAGTTTTGGATCATCATTTGGGATCTCTTCTTCGGAAAGAGATACAAGTATTAGAGGCTTCTCATTGTAGTATTATGAGTCCCAGATGACTATTTCAAGCCTATTTACTCCATTTCTTTGTATGATTCATGAGAAATCCGTTTTCCCCATTTTCAGATAGTTGACTAGTTTCGGATCTTCATTTGAGATCTCTTCTAGGGAATGAGATACAGGTAATAGAGGCTACTCATTATACTATTATAAGTCCCAGATGACTATTTCAAGCCTATTTACTCCATTTTCTTTGTGTGATTCATCAGAAGTCCGTTTCCCCTATTTTCAGACAGTAGACCAGTTTCGGATCTTCATTTGGGATCTCTTCTAGGAAATGAGATACAAGTAATAGATTCTTCTAAATGTAGTATTATGAGTCCCAGATGACTATTTCAAGCATATTTACTCCATATTCTTTGTGTGATTCATCAGAAGTCCGTTTTCCCCATTGGGTTTCAGATCTTCATAACGGATCTCTTCAATGGAATGAGATACAAGTAATAGAGGCTTCTAATTATGCTATTATGAGTCCCAGATGACTATATCAAGCCTATTTACTCCATTTTCTTTGTAAGATTCATCAGAAATCCGTTTTCCCTATTTTCGACCAGTATACCAATTTCGGATCTTCATTTTGGATCTCTTCTAGGGAATGAGATACAAGTAATAGAGGCTTCTCATTGTAGTATTATGAGTCCCAGATGACTATTTCAAGCCTATTTACTCGATTTTCTTTGTGTGATTCATCAGAAGTCCGTTTTCCCTATTTTCGGCTAGTAGACCAGTTTCGGATCTTCATTTGGGATCTCTTCTAGGGAATGAGATACAAGTAATAGAGGCTTCTCATTGTAGTAATTTGAGTCATAGATGACAATTTCAAGCCTATTTACTCTATTTTCTTTGTGTGATTCATCAGATGTCCGTTTTCCCCATTTTCGGCTAGTAGACCAGTTTCAGATCTTCATTTGGGATCTCTTGTAGGGAATGAGATACAAGTAATAGATGCTTCTCATTGTAGTATTATGAGTCCCAGATGAATATTTCAAGCCTATTTACTCCATTTCTTTGTATGATTCATGAGAAATCCGTTTTTATTAGAGTGAGGAGATGAGAAGGCCACACATGAAGTGAAGGCCAAGCATCTCCACATCAAATAAGAAGAAGAAGAGAAGTGTCAAAGCGTGACTTAGCCAAGAATGAAGCTCATCACATGTAAAAGACATCAAGAAGGTGATCAACCATGTGTATATGAAGCATTGGAGGCTTAGGAGTCATGAAGTGTGTTGCAAGCCCAACTTATTGGGTTGTCTATACAATCTCTTAGTGGGCTGTCCGTACAAGCCCACATAAACTCCTCCAATCAAGCCCAAACTGTAAGGAGGAGTGTGTACACGCCTAAGAGAAGTTGTCAAGTGTTCTAGAAGCTCCTCACTTGCCTCCATAACCGTTTGAATTCAAAGAAGTGGAGGGAAGCAAGAGTCACATGTGTGACTTAAGAAAAGAGCTGTTATGTGCTGTCACTTTCAATCTTTGTCTTTGTGCCCTAGTTTAATTTCTATATAAGGGCGCCCTCTCTCATTGTAAAACATATAGAATTTATAATAAAAGAGACAAGTTCTTGTTAAATTTGTATACATCTCTCTCCTTTACTTATGCTTAATTAAATTAAGGCAATGTAGAGAGTGAGTTATATGCAGTTTAGGTCTGCCTTAATGGCAGACCATTACTTGTCTAATTATACTTCAAACCACCTAAACTCTTTCTTTGTTCAGTTAGACACTAAGTTAGTGAGCTAATCCTTCTTTAATGAGAACACAAACTCTAAGTGTTGTTGTTACTCAAATATGGATTCATGTCTCATGCTAGTGCAACTCTTCTTTACTTAGTTAGTCATTAGATTACTGAACCTTTCTTTGGTTATGACAACAAACTCTCTAGTTATGTTGCTTGTAATACTCAGATTGTGTATCATACTAATGCATTTTTTATTATGTTGAAGTGAGTTCATTTGGTTGGTTAATGAAGAACCAATCACAAGTTGATTGTGTTTCTTCTTATGTGAGACAAACCCTCACAAATTCCAACAGTTTTCCCCATTTTCGGCTAGTTGACTAGTTTCGGATCTTCATTTGAGATCTCTTCTAGGGAATGAGATACAGGTAATAGAGGCTACTCATTATACTATTATAAGTCCCAGATGACTATTTAAAGCCTATTTACTCCATTTTCTTTGTGTGATTTATGATAAATCCGTTTCCCTTATTTTCAGACAGTATACCAGTTTCGGATCTTCATTTGGGATCTCTTCTAGGGAATGAGATACAAGTAATAGATTCTTCTAAATGTAGTATTATGAGTCCCAAATGACTATTTCAATCCTATTTACTCCATTTTCTTTGTGTGATTCATCAGAAGTCCGTTTTTCTATTTTCGGCCAGTAGGCCAGTTTTGGATCATCATTTGGGATCTCTTCTTCGGAATGAGATACAAGTAATAGAGGCTTCTCATTGTACTATTATGAGTCCCAGATGACTATTTCAATCCTATTTACTCCATTTTCTTTGTGTGATTCATCAGATGTCCGTTTTTCCTATTTTCGGCCAGTAGGCCAGTTTTGGATCATCATTTGGGATCTCTTCTAGGGAATGAGATACAAGTAATAGAGGCTTCTAATTGTAGTATTATGAGTCCCAGATGACTATTTCTAGCCTATTTACTCCATTTCTTTGTATGATTCATGAAAAATCAGTTTTCCCCATTTTCGGCTAGTTGACTAGTTTCGGATCTTCATTTGAGATCTCTTCTAGGGAATGAGATACAGGTAATAGAGGCTACGCATTATACTATTATAAGTCCCAGATGACTATTTAAAGCCTATTTACTCCATTTTCTTTGTGTGATTCATGATAAATCTGTTTTCCCTATTTTCAGACAGTAGACCAGTTTCGGATCTTCATTTGGGATCTCTTCTAGGGAATGAGATACAAGTAATAGATTATTCTAAATGTAGTATTATGAGTCCCAGATGACTATTTCAAGCATATTTACTCCATATTCTTTGTGTGATTCATCAGAATTCCGTTTTCCCTATTTTCGGCCAGTAGACCAGTTTCAGATCTTCATTTGGGATCTCTTGTAGGGAATGATATACAAGTAATAGATGATTCTAAATGTAGTATTATGAGTCCCAGATGACTATTTCAAGCCTATTTACTCCATTTTCTTTGTGTGATTCATCAGAAGTCCGTTTCCTCCATTTTCGGCCAGTAGACCGGTTTCAGATCTTCATAACGGATCTCTTCAATGGAATGAGATACAAGTAATAGAAGCTTCAATTTATGCTATTATGAGTCCCAGATGACTATTTCAAGCCTATTTACTCCATTTTCTTTGTATGATTCATCAGAAATCCGTTTTCCCTATTTTCGGCCAGTAGACCAATTTCGGATCTTCATTTTGGATCTCTTCTAGGGAATGAGATACAAGTAATAGAGGCTTCTAATTGTAGTATTATGAGTCCTAGATGACTATTTCAAGCCTATTTACTCCATTTTCTTTGTGTGATTCATCAGATGTCCGTTTTCCCCATTTTCGGCTAGTAGACCAGTTTCAGATCTTCATTTGGGATCTCTTGTAGGGAATGAGATACAAGTAATAGATGCTTCTCATTGTACTATTATGAGTCCTAGATGACTATTTCAATCCTATTTACTCCATTTTCTTTGTGTGATTCATCAGATGTCCGTTTTTCTATTTTCGGCCAGTAGGCCAGTTTTGGATCATCATTTGGGATCTCTTCTTCGGAATGAGATACAAGTAATAGAGGCTTCTCATTGTACTATTATGAGTCCCAGATGACTATTTCAATCCTATTTACTCCATTTTCTTTGTGTGATTCATCAGATGTCCGTTTTTCCTATTTTCGGCCAGTAGGCCAGTTTTGGATCATCATTTGGGATCTCTTCTAGGGAATGAGATACAAGTAATAGAGGCTTCTAATTGTAGTATTATGAGTCCCAGATGACTATTTCAAGCCTATTTACTCCATTTCTTTGTATGATTCATGAGAAATCAGTTTTCCCCATTTTCGGCTAGTTGACTAGTTTCGGATCTTCATTTGAGATCTCTTCTAGGGAATGAGATACAGGTAATAGAGGCTACTCATTATACTATTATAAGTCTCAGATGACTATTTAAAGCCTATTTACTCCATCTTCTTTGTGTGATTCATGATAAATCCGTTTCCCCTATTTTCAGACAGTAGACCAGTTTCGGATCTTCATTTGGGATCTCTCCTAAGGAATGAAATACAAGTAATAGATTATTCTAAATGTAGTATTATGAGTCCCAGATGACTATTTCAAGCATATTTACTCCATATTCTTTGTGTGATTCATCAGAATTCCGTTTTCCCCATTTTCGGCCAATAGACCAGTTTCAGATCTTCATTTGGGATCTCTTGTAGGGAATGATATACAAGTAATAGATGATTCGAAATGTAGTATTATGAGTCCCAGTTGACTATTTCAAGCCAATTTACTCCATTTTCTTTGTATGATTCTTCAGAAGTCCGTTTTCCCCATTTTCGGCCAGTAGACCAGTTTCAGATCTTCATTTGAGATCTCTTGTAGGGAATGAGATACAAGTAATAGATGCTTCTCATTGTACTATTATGAGTCCTAGATGACTATTTCAATCCTATTTACTCCATTTTCTTTGTGTGATTCATCAGATGTCCGTTTTCTTATTTTCGGCCAGTAGGCCAGTTTTGGATCATCATTTGGGATCTCTTCTTCGGAAAGAGATACAAGTAATAGAGGCTTCTCATTGTAGTATTATGAGTCCCAGATGACTATTTCAAGCCTATTTACTCCATTTCTTTGTATGATTCATAAGAAATCCGTTTTCCCCATTTTCAGATAGTTGACTAGTTTCGGATCTTCATTTGAGATCTCTTCTAGGGAATGAGATACAGGTAATAGAGGCTACTCATTATACTATTATAAGTCCCAGATGACTATTTAAAGCCTATTTACTCCATTTTCTTTGTGTGATTCATGATAAATCCGTTTCCCCTATTTTCAGACAGTAGACCAGTTTCGGATCTTCATTTGGGATCTCTTCTAGGTAATGAGATACAAGTAATAGATTCTTCTAAATGTAGTATTATGAGTCCCAGATGACTATTTCAAGCATATTTACTCCATATTCTTTGTGTGATTCATCAGAAGTCCGTTTTCCCCATTTTCGGCCAGTAGACCAGTTTCAGATCTTCATTTGGGATCTCTTGTAGGGAATGATATACAAGTAATAAATGCTTCTAAATGTAGTATTATGAGTCCCAGATGACTATTTCAAGCCTATTTACTCCATTTTCTTTGTGTGATTCATGATAAATCCGTTTTCCCAATTTTCGGCCAATAGACCAGTTTCAGATCTTCATAACGGATCTCTTCAATGGAATGAATACAAGTAATAGAGGCTTCTAATTATGCTATTATGAGTCCCAGATGACTATTTCAAGCCTATTTACTCCATTTTCTTTCTATGATTTATCAGAAATCCATTTTCCCTATTTTCGGCCAGTAGACCAATTTCGGATCTTCATTTTGGATCTCTTCTAGGGAATGAGATACAAGTAATAGAGGCTTCTCATTGTAGTATTATGAGTCCCAGATGACTATTTCAAGCCTATTTACTCCATTTTCTTTGTGTGATTCATCAGAAGTCCGTTTTCCCTATTTTCGGCTAGTAGACCAGTTTCGGATCTTTATATGGGATCTCTTCTAGGGAATGAGATACAGGTAATAGAGGCTACTCATTATACTATTATAAGTCCCAGATGACTATTTAAAGCCTATTTACTCCATTTTCTTTGTGTGATTCATGATAAATCCGTTTCCCCTATTTTCAGACAGTAGACCAGTTTCGGATCTTCATTTGGGATCTCTTCTAGGGAATGAGATACAAGTAATAGATTCTTCTAAATGTAGTATTATGAGTCCCAGATGACTATTTCAAGCATATTAACTCCATATTCTTTGTGTGATTAATCAGAAGTCCGTTTTCCCCATTTTCGGCCAGTAGACCAGTTTCAGATCTTCATTTGGGATCTCTTGTAGGGAATGATATACAAGTAATAGATGATTCTAAATGTAGTATTATGAGTCCCAGATGACTATTTCAAGCCTATTTACTCCATTTTCTTTGTGTGATTCATCAGAAGTCCGTTTTCTCCATTTTCGGCCAGTAGACCGGTTTCAGATCTTCATAACGGATCTCTTCAATGGAATGAGATACAACTAATAGAGGCTTCTAATTATGTTATTATGAGTCCCAGATGACTATTTCAAGCCTATTTACTATATTTTATTTGTATGATTCATCAGAAATCCGTTTTCCCTATTTTCGGCCAGTAGACCAATTTCGGATCTTCATTTTGGATGTCTTCTAGGGAATGAGATACAAGTAATAGAGGCTTCTCATTGTAGTATTATGAGTCCCAGATGACTATTTCAAGCCTATTTACTCCATTTTCTTTGTGTGATTCATCAGAAGTCCGTTTTCCCTATTTTCGGCTAGTAGACCAGTTTCGGATCTTCATTTGGGATCTCTTCTAGGGAATGAGATACAAGTAATAGAGGCTTCTCATTGTAGTATTATGAGTCCCAGATGACTATTTAAAGCCTATTTACTCCATTTTCTTTGTGTGATTCATCAGAAGTCCGTTTTCCCTATTTTCGGCTAGTAGACCAGTTTCGGATCTTCATTTGGGATCTCTTCTAGGGAATGAGATACAAGTAATAGATTCTTCTAAATGTAGTATTATGAGTCCCAGATGACTATTTCAAGCATATTTACTCCATATTCTTTGTGTGATTCATCAGAAGTCCGTTTTCCCCATTTTCGGCCAGTAGACCAGTTTCAGATCTTCATTTGGGATCTCTTGTAGGGAATGATATACAAGTAATAAATGCTTCTAAATGTAGTATTATGAGTCCCAGATGACTATTTCAAGCCTATTTACTCCATTTTCTTTGTGTGATTCATCAGAAGTTCGTTTTCCCCATTTTCGGCCAGTAGACCAGTTTCAGATCTTCATAACGGATCTCTTCAATGGAATGAGATACAAGTAATAGAGGCTTCTAATTATGCTAATATGAGTCCCAGATGACTATTTCAAGCCTATTTACTCCATTTTCTTTCTATGATTTATCAGAAATCCATTTTCCCTATTTTCGGCCAGTAGACCAATTTCGGATCTTCATTTTGGATCTCTTCTAGGGAATGAGATACAAGTAATAGAGGCTTCTCATTGTAGTATTATGAGTCCCAGATGACTATTTCAAGCCTATTTACTCCATTTTCTTTGTGTGATTCATCAGAAGTCCGTTTTCCCTATTTTCGGCTAGTAGACCAGTTTCGGATCTTTATATGGGATCTCTTCTAGGGAATGAGATACAGGTAATAGAGGCTACTCATTATACTATTATAAGTCCCAGATGACTATTTAAAGCCTATTTACTCCATTTTCTTTGTGTGATTCATGATAAATCCGTTTCCCCTATTTTCAGACAGTAGACCAGTTTCGGATCTTCATTTGGGATCTCTTCTAGGGAATGAGATACAAGTAATAGATTCTTCTAAATGTAGTATTATGAGTCCCAGATGACTATTTCAAGCATATTAACTCCATATTCTTTGTGTGATTAATCAGAAGTCCGTTTTTCCCCATTTTCGGCCAGTAGACCAGTTTCAGATCTTCATTTGGGATCTCTTGTAGGGAATGATATACAAGTAATAGATGATTCTAAATGTAGTATTATGAGTCCCAGATGACTATTTCAAGCCTATTTACTCCATTTTCTTTGTGTGATTCATCAGAAGTCCGTTTTCTCCATTTTCGGCCAGTAGACCGGTTTCAGATCTTCATAACGGATCTCTTCAATGGAATGAGATACAACTAATAGAGGCTTCTAATTATGTTATTATGAGTCCCAGATGACTATTTCAAGCCTATTTACTATATTTTATTTGTATGATTCATCAGAAATCCGTTTTCCCTATTTTCGGCCAGTAGACCAATTTCGGATCTTCATTTTGGATGTCTTCTAGGGAATGAGATACAAGTAATAGAGGCTTCTCATTGTAGTATTATGAGTCCCAGATGACTATTTCAAGCCTATTTACTCCATTTTCTTTGTGTGATTCATCAGAAGTCCGTTTTCCCTATTTTCGGCTAGTAGACCAGTTTCGGATCTTCATTTGGGATCTCTTCTAGGGAATGAGATACAAGTAATAGAGGCTTCTCATTGTAGTATTATGAGTCCCAGATGACTATTTAAAGCCTATTTACTCCATTTTCTTTGTGTGATTCATCAGAAGTCCGTTTTCCCTATTTTCGGCTAGTAGACCAGTTTCGGATCTTCATTTGGGATCTCTTCTAGGGAATGAGATACAAGTAATAGATTCTTCTAAATGTAGTATTATGAGTCCCAGATGACTATTTCAAGCATATTTACTCCATATTCTTTGTGTGATTCATCAGAAGTCCGTTTTCCCCATTTTCGGCCAGTAGACCAGTTTCAGATCTTCATTTGGGATCTCTTGTAGGGAATGATATACAAGTAATAAATGCTTCTAAATGTAGTATTATGAGTCCCAGATGACTATTTCAAGCCTATTTACTCCATTTTCTTTGTGTGATTCATCAGAAGTTCGTTTTCCCCATTTTCGGCCAGTAGACCAGTTTCAGATCTTCATAACGGATCTCTTCAATGGAATGAGATACAAGTAATAGAGGCTTCTAATTATGCTAATATGAGTCCCAGATGACTATTTCAAGCCTATTTACTCCATTTTCTTTCTATGATTTATCAGAAATCCATTTTCCCTATTTTCGGCCAGTAGACCAATTTCGGATCTTCATTTTGGATCTCTTCTAGGGAATGAGATACAAGTAATAGAGGCTTCTCATTGTAGTATTATGAGTCCCAGATGACTATTTCAAGCCTATTTACTCCATTTCTTTGTATGATTCATAAGAAATCCGTTTTCCCCATTTTCAGATAGTTGACTAGTTTCGGATCTTCATTTGAGATCTCTTCTAGGGAATGAGATACAGGTAATAGAGGCTACTCATTATACTATTATAAGTCCCAGATGACTATTTAAAGCCTATTTACTCCATTTTCTTTGTGTGATTCATGATAAATCCGTTTCCCCTATTTTCAGACAGTAGACCAGTTTCGGATCTTCATTTGGGATCTCTTCTAGGGAATGAGATACAAGTAATAGATTCTTCTAAATGTAGTATTATGAGTCCCAGATGACTATTTCAAGCATATTTACTCCATATTCTTTGTGTGATTCATCAGAAGTCCGATTTCCCCATTTTCGGCCAGTAGACCAGTTTCAGATCTTCATTTGGGATCTCTTGTAGGGAATGATATAGAAGTAATAAATGCTTCTAAATGTAGTATTATGAGTCCCAGATGACTATTTCAAGCCTATTTACTCCATTTTCTTTGTGTGATTCATCAGAAGTTCGTTTTCCCCATTTTCGGCCAGTAGACCAGTTTCAGATCTTCATAACGGATCTCTTCAATGGAATGAGATACAAGTAATAGAGGCTTCTAATTATGCTAATATGAGTCCCAGATGACTATTTCAAGCCTATTTACTCCATTTTCTTTCTATGATTTATCAGAAATCCATTTTCCCTATTTCCGGCCAGTAGACCAATTTCGGATCTTCATTTTGGATCTCTTCTAGGGAATGAGATACAAGTAATAGAGGCTTCTCATTGTAGTATTATGAGTCCCAGATGACTATTTCAAGCCTATTTACTCCATTTTCTTTGTGTGATTCATCAGAAGTCCGTTTTTCCCTATTTTCGGCTAGTAGACCAGTTTCGGATCTTTATTTGGGATCTCTTCTAGGGAATGAGATACAGGTAATAGAGGCTACTCATTATACTATTATAAGTCCCAGATGACTATTTAAAGCCTATTTACTCCATTTTCTTTGTGTGATTCATGATAAATCCGTTTTCCCCTATTTTCAGACAGTAGACCAGTTTCGGATCTTCATTTGGGATCTCTTCTAGGGAATGAGATACAAGTAATAGATTCTTCTAAATGTAGTATTATGAGTCCCAGATGACTATTTCAAGCATATTAACTCCATATTCTTTGTGTGATTAATCAGAAGTCCGTTTTCCCCATTTTCGGCCAGTAGACCAGTTTCAGATCTTCATTTGGGATCTCTTGTAGGGAATGATATACAAGTAATAGATGATTCTAAATGTAGTATTATGAGTCCCAGATGACTATTTCAAGCCTATTTACTCCATTTTCTTTGTGTGATTCATCAGAAGTCCGTTTTCTCCATTTTCGGCCAGTAGACCGGTTTCAGATCTTCATAACGGATCTCTTCAATGGAATGAGATACAACTAATAGAGGCTTCTAATTATGTTATTATGAGTCCCAGATGACTATTTCAAGCCTATTTACTATATTTTCTTTGTATGATTCATCAGAAATCCGTTTTCCCTATTTTCGGCCAGTAGACCAATTTCGGATCTTCATTTTGGATGTCTTCTAGGGAATGAGATACAAGTAATAGAGGCTTCTCATTGTAGTATTATGAGTCCCAGATGACTATTTCAAGCCTATTTACTCCATTTTCTTTGTGTGATTCATCAGAAGTCCGTTTTCCCTATTTTCGGCTAGTAGACCAGTTTCGGATCTTCATTTGGGATCTCTTCTAGGGAATGAGATACAAGTAATAGAGGCTTCTCATTGTAGTATTATGAGTCCCAGATGACTATTTAAAGCCTATTTGTTAGAGTTTGCGGAATGATACTTAGAGAAGTGAGTGAAGAACATAACAGAGAAGAGAGAATGAGTTAAGGATGATTATATTTCCTTAAGTTGATCTTACATATGTTCACAATGTTCTATTTATAGAACCATACAAGCTAAGCTAACGGCCATAAGAGATAGGGACATAAAGGATTAAACAAATGGTGTGGTCCTCACGGTGATAGTGACCTCTCATGAACGTTCCTTAGCTTAAGTAGAACATGTGACCTTATCCTTATTTGCTTCTTCTCTTGTGACCGTTGTGATAGTTGACTAAGGGAGGCGTAGATTCACTTGCCTTGCACTCCACTCTTGTCTCATCACTTGAATGCCACGTTCAAGCATGTGTACGGACACCATTCCTCCTTCTACTTTGATACTCCCCCTCAAGCTTTAACCATAGTGAATGGTTAGAGCTTGGTGCCATGAAGGATCACCTCATTAAAAACCTCAATGTAGAAAACCTCATGGGACAAAACTACATTGAGGGAAAAAGAGTGTGATCTCCACGGCTAGGTGAGCTCAAGCTGAGATGTCAACGAGCCCCATCTTGGAGTGGATGAACTCGTTGATCTTCTGACTTGTTGCCTTGGTGAAGATATCGGCTAGTTGGTCTGAGCTCTTTGTGTAGCATGGCAGGATGACTCCAAGCTGGACTTGCTCCCTAACCTTGTGACAATCAACTTCAATATGCTTGGTTCTTTCATGGAAGACCGAGTTTGATGCAATGTGTATAGCCGCTTGGTTGTCACAGTGCATGGTGATTGGTGTGCTTGTCTCACATCCGAGGTCTTTAAGGAGGTTTCTTAGCCACATTAGCTCGGTTGTTAACCTCCTCATGGCCCCGGTACTCAGCTTCAGCACTAGAACATGCAACTACATTTTGCTTCTTGCTCTTCCAAGTAACTAGATTCCCACCAACGAACGTACAATAGCCAGTAGTTGATCTTCTATCTACACGGTCTCCTGCCCAGTCTGCATCGCAATATCCCACAATCTCTGAGCTTTTGTTGCAACCCATCCAAATGCCATGACCGATTGTTCCTTGAACATAGCTGAGAATGCGCTTGACCATGCTCCAGTGATATGAATTTGGGGCTTTCATGTGTTGGCTAACCTGATTCACAGCAAAACACAAGTCAGGTCTAGTTATGGTAAGATAAATTAGCTTACCAACCATCCTGCGGTATTGTGTGATATCTTCAAAGGGCTCATCTTCTAGCTCCCCCTTTCGGTCCACCTTGTAGCTATCTTCAAGAGGAGTTTTAGCTACCTTATCTCCAAGGTTTCCTGCTTCACTCAACATATCCATCATATATTTTCTTTGTGAGAGGAACGAGCCTTCTTTAGATCTACAAACTTCAATACCTAAGAAGTATTTTAGTTCACCTAGATCTTTAATGTCAAAAACATTCTTTAAATAATCTTTAGTAGCAAGAATGTTTACCTTGTCATTCCCAGAGATGATAATATCATCTACATAAATGAGAATGACTACTATACCTTCTTGGCTGGTGAGAGTGAATAAGGTGTGATCGGCTTCTGATCTGCTGAATCCCCTATCAAATAGAACTCTACTCAACCTGTGGTACCATGCTCTCGGCGATTGCTTGAGACCATAAATCGCCTTTCTCAGCCTTAGTACTTTGCCATGGGCAACTTCTTTGTCTACACCAGGTGGTGGTGTCATGTAGACTTCCTCCTCAAGCTCTCCTTGTAGAAATGCATTCTTCACATCCATTTGCCAAAGATCCCATTCCAGGTTCACGGCAAGTGAGATGACTACTCTAACTGTGTGAAGCTTAGCCACTGGTGCAAAGGTGTCTCCATAGTCTTCTCCATAGGTCTGAGTGAATCCTCTTGCTACTAACCGAGCCTTATACCTCTCTATTTCACCATTGCTCTTGTATTTGATAGTGAAGACCCATCTTGAGCTCACTGTCTTCTTTCCTTTAGGCAATGTAGCCTCATCCCAAGTGTGATTCTTCTCCATGGCCCCTCTTTCTTCACTGATCGCATCACGCCATACCTCGTATTCTATTGCTTCGTCATAGGTTTTCGGTATCTGACCTTGCTCCAATGCAACCAGGAAGGCCTGATGCTCCTTTGGAAACTGAGCGAATGAGCAAGCTGCTTGAGTAGGATGGGCTACTGCATTGCCATTGTAGTATACCCTTGTGTTGACCCAATTTGATGGATCCTGCCTTTCCCTAGTGCTTCTCCTTAGTGCCGCTGGAGGAGTAGGAGCTGGTGCTTGTTCTGCTTGTTGTAAGCTTTGCAACCGTGGACTTCTTCTTAGAGGAGCTGGTGCTTGGTGAGTTACTGACCGTGTGGGTGCTACTGTTTGCTCCGGAGGTTGATCATGTGCATTTGCTTGGGTCTCCGAGTCTATGTGCTCCGCTGGTGGGTCATTGTTGTCACCATTGTTGTCACCATTCTCCCCCTCAGGATCAACCGTAGGGGTTCCAGAGCTTGTAGTGATACCGAGATGGTCCAGGAGTAGCCGAAGGTTAGTAGCTCTATCTGATGTAGACTTGGAGATATCTTGTAAGTCTTCCCATGACTGTTTGGCATAGAAGCTTTCTGATTCCAAGAACTTCACATCTCTAGAGATTATAACTCGGCGTGTAGTGGGATTATAGCACTTGTACCCCTTTTGTGTAGTAGAGTAGCCAATAAACATACACCTTGTGCTCTTGGCATCCAGCTTTGTTCGAAGGTCTCCTGGGATTAAGGCAAAACAAACACACCCAAACACTCGTAAGTGATTAAGAGAGGGTTTAGTCGAGTTGAGTACCTCATATGGTGATGAGTCATTGAGGACTTTGGTTGGTATTCGGTTGATCAGGTAGCAGGCTGTAAGTACAGCATCTCCCCAAAACCGCTTTGGTACATTGTTTTGAAACATCATGGATCTGGCCACCTCCATTAAGTGTCTGTTCTTCCTTTCAGCAACACCATTTTGTTGGGGTGTATAAGGACAGCTGGTTTGGTGAATGATGCCTTGTGAGGTAAGATATTCTTTGAATAAGTTGCTTGTGTATTCTCCCCCATTATCTGATCTGAAAATCTTAATCTTGGCATTAAAATGGTTAGTTATGTGAGTTTGAAAGTTCCTAAATGCCTCAAAGACTCTATCTTTTTTGATGGGAGGAGAGTTAACCAAGTATACTTAGACTTTTCATCTATGAAAGTAACAAAGTACTTGTTTTGATCTCTAGATTCACAAGGGGATGTCCAAACATCAGAATGAACTAAATCAAAACATTTTTCATAAATGGTAGAAGACTTAGGAAAAACAGTTCTACAATGCTTTCCTAAGATACAAGCCTCACAATCATCATTCTTAAACACTACTTCAGGTAATAAAAGACTCAATGCACGAGCATGAGGATGTCCTAATCTAGCATGCCAAATCGCATTATTATCACAAGCTACAACATTATTAGAAGAAGCAAAGGTAGGATCTAAAAGCTTAGTATCTTCAAGAACATAGAGATCATCTTTGGTAGTCCCTTTCCCAAGCGTTTTGCTGGTCTTAATATCCTGAAAACACACTTCATTAGGTCCAAAGATAGCAATACAGTTTAAATCAGTTGTAGCCTTCTTTACTGATAATAAGTTAGATGTAAAAGTAGGCATGTAGAAAGCTTTAGAAGATCTCTCAAATAGCTTAAGTTCTCCTATTCCCTTAATTGGAACCTTTTCCCCATTAGCAATCTCAACATTTCCTATTGTTGGTTTTATGTTGCTAATTAAGCTTAAATCACTAATCATGTGATGAGAAGCTCCTGAATCAACTATTAATGGCTTATTCTTAAGTGTATGTGAAGAACTATAAGAATTACCCATATTTTGAATCACATGAAAAGAGGTACCAAGAGTGTTACCAGACTCCTTAAACGCTTTGATCAGGGCATCCAAGTCTGATTTTGTCACGAATTGAGATGAGTTTGCTGCTCCTTCTCCAGGGGTATTCTTAGAGCTTTCGCCTTTGTGAGCTACCTCTTCTGAAGCAATCCTAGCCTTTCCCTCCTTCCATTTCGGTTTTAGGTGAGGATGGAGACTCCAGCAAACTTCTTTGGTATGCCCCTTTCTCTTGCAATGATCACAAAATGAGTTTCTCTTCTCATCAAACTTGTAGGCTCCTTTGTTGGCTGAGATCAGTTCTCCTTTTCCTCCAAATAGGCCGAGTGATCCTTGCTCCTTTTGGATTTGGGAACAGACTTCTTCAAGCGTTGGTAGCCTTTCTGCTCTGAGAAGGTGTTTGATGAGATCATTGTAGGTTGAGTTGAGAGTCAAGAGCAGCCCAAAGACCTTGTCTTGCTCCCTTCTTTCATTTAAAATTTGTGGGTCCACAGTACTTGGCCTTAGCATTTCCAGCTCCGCCCATAGTGCTCTGAACTTTCCAAAGTGTTTGGTAAACTCCACATCTTCTTGCCTTAGCTCATTGATAGCTTTCTTGACTTCAAAGACACGGCTGAGATTAGAGATGTTGCCGAATACTTGCTTCAGGGTCTCCCATAGCTCTTTGGCGGTTTCACAGTATGAGTAAGCCTCCAAGATTTCAGTGCTAAGGGAGCTTTGTAGGAGAGCAAGGACGGTCTGATCTTCCTTGTACCAATGGGTCTCTTCTGCTGGGACAATGGCGGCTCCGGCGGCTGGTGGTGCTGCTATGGGAGCATCGCTTGATACATGTCTCCAAAGACCTCTTCCACACAAGGCGGTTCTTGTGGTCCTTGACCACAGTAGATAGTTCACTCCTTTGAGTGTAACTGGTAAAGCCAATGGCTTATTGTTCTCCATGGCCATGAAATTTATTCTATGGACCTATGGGTAAAGCTATGGACCGTTGGGTAAACGGTTTTAGAAATGAGGTATAGGTGATTTAGAGGGTAAGCGAATGAGGATATAGGTGATTAGAGGGGTTTAGAGTGATTTTGGAGTTTAGAAGATCGTTTAAGAGATTTCAAAAGAGATAAAGAGAGTAAGGACCGCTGGGTAAAGATTTTGAGAATTTTCTGTAAAATGAGAGAGAGACAGCGAATAGAGAAGAAGCAAAATGAGAGAGAATGAGAATCAGAGTTTGTGATCCAAAGATCTACACAACTCGCTCTGATACCATGTTAGAGTTTGCGGAATGATACTTAGAGAAGTGAGTGAAGAACATAACAGAGAAGAGAGAATGAGTTAAGGATGATTATATTTCCTTAAGTTGATCTTACATATGTTCACAATGTTCTATTTATAGAACCATACAAGCTAAGCTAACGGCCATAAGAGATAGGGACATAAAGGATTAAACAAATGGTGTGGTCCTCACGGTGATAGTGACCTCTCATGAACGTTCCTTAGCTTAAGTAGAACATGTGACCTTATCCTTATTTGCTTCTTCTCTTGTGACCGTTGTGATAGTTGACTAAGGGAGGCGTAGATTCACTTGCCTTGCACTCCACTCTTGTCTCATCACTTGAATGCCACGTTCAAGCATGTGTACGGACACCATTCCTCCTTCTACTTTGATACTATTTACTCCATTTTCTTTGTGTGATTCATCAGAAGTCCGTTTTCCCTATTTTCGGCTAGTAGACCAGTTTCGGATCTTCATTTGGGATCTCTTCTAGGGAATGAGATACAAGTAATAGATTCTTCTAAATGTAGTATTATGAGTCCCAGATGACTATTTCAAGCATATTTACTCCATATTCTTTGTGTGATTCATCAGAAGTCCGTTTTCCCCATTTTCGGCCAGTAGACCAGTTTCAGATCTTCATTTGGGATCTCTTGTAGGGAATGATATACAAGTAATAAATGCTTCTAAATGTAGTATTATGAGTCCCAGATGACTATTTCAAGCCTATTTACTCCATTTTCTTTGTGTGATTCATCAGAAGTTCGTTTTCCCCATTTTCGGCCAGTAGACCAGTTTCAGATCTTCATAACGGATCTCTTCAATGGAATGAGATACAAGTAATAGAGGCTTCTAATTATGCTAATATGAGTCCCAGATGACTATTTCAAGCCTATTTACTCCATTTTCTTTCTATGATTTATCAGAAATCCATTTTCCCTATTTTCGGCCAGTAGACCAATTTCGGATCTTCATTTTGGATCTCTTCTAGGGAATGAGATACAAGTAATAGAGGCTTCTCATTGTAGTATTATGAGTCCCAGATGACTATTTCAAGCCTATTACTCCATTTCTTTGTATGATTCATAAGAAATCCGTTTTCCCCATTTTCAGATAGTTGACTAGTTTCGGATCTTCATTTGAGATCTCTTCTAGGGAATGAGATACAGGTAATAGAGGCTACTCATTATACTATTATAAGTCCCAGATGACTATTTAAAGCCTATTTACTCCATTTTCTTTGTGTGATTCATGATAAATCCGTTTCCCCTATTTTCAGACAGTAGACCAGTTTCGGATCTTCATTTGGGATCTCTTCTAGGGAATGAGATACAAGTAATAGATTCTTCTAAATGTAGTATTATGAGTCCCAGATGACTATTTCAAGCATATTTACTCCATATTCTTTGTGTGATTCATCAGAAGTCCGTTTTCCCCATTTTCGGCCAGTAGACCAGTTTCAGATCTTCATTTGGGATCTCTTGTAGGGAATGATATACAAGTAATAAATGCTTCTAAATGTAGTATTATGAGTCCCAGATGACTATTTCAAGCCTATTTACTCCATTTTCTTTGTGTGATTCATCAGAAGTTCGTTTTCCCCATTTTCGGCCAGTAGACCAGTTTCAGATCTTCATAACGGATCTCTTCAATGGAATGAGATACAAGTAATAGAGGCTTCTTATTATGCTAATATGAGTCCCAGATGACTATTTCAAGCCTATATACTCCATTTTCTTTCTATGATTTATCAGAAATCCATTTTCCCTATTTCCGGCCAGTAGACCAATTTCGGATCTTCATTTTGGATCTCTTCTAGGGAATGAGATACAAGTAATAGAGGCTTCTCATTGTAGTATTATGAGTCCCAGATGACTATTTCAAGCCTATTTACTCCATTTTCTTTGTGTGATTCATCAGAAGTCCGTTTTCCCTATTTTCGGCTAGTAGACCAGTTTCGGATCTTTATTTGGGATCTCTTCTAGGGAATGAGATACAGGTAATAGAGGCTACTCATTATACTATTATAAGTCCCAGATGACTATTTAAAGCCTATTTACTCCATTTTCTTTGTGTGATTCATGATAAATCCGTTTCCCCAATTTTCAGACAGTAGACCAGTTTCGGATCTTCATTTGGGATCTCTTCTAGGGAATGAGATACAAGTAATAGATTCTTCTAAATGTAGTATTATGAGTCCCAGATGACTATTTCAAGCATATTAACTCCATATTCTTTGTGTGATTAATCAGAAGTCCGTTTTCCCCATTTTCGGCCAGTAGACCAATTTCAGATCTTCATTTGGGATCTCTTGTAGGGAATGATATACAAGTAATAGATGATTCTAAATGTAGTATTATAAGTCCCAGATGACTATTTCAAGCCTATTTACTCCATTTTCTTTGTGTGATTCATCAGAAGTCCGTTTTCTCCATTTTTGGCCAGTAGACCGGTTTCAGATCTTCATAACAGATCTCTTCAATGGAATGAGATACAACTAATAGAGGCTTCTAATTATGTTATTATGAGTCCCAGATGACTATTTCAAGCCTATTTACTATATTTTCTTTGTATGATTCATCAGAAATCCGTTTTCCCTATTTTCGGCCAGTAGACCAATTTCGGATCTTCATTTTGGATGTCTTCTAGGGAATGAGATACAAGTAATAGAGGCTTCTCATTGTAGTATTATGAGTCCCAGATGACTATTTCAAGCCTATTTACTCCATTTTCTTTGTGTGATTCATCAGAAGTCCGTTTTCCCTATTTTCGGCTAGTAGACCAGTTTCGGATCTTCATTTGGGATCTCTTCTAGGGAATGAGATACAAGTAATAGAGGCTTCTCATTGTAGTAATTTGAGTCCCAGATGACAATTTCAAGCCTATTTACTCCATTTTCTTTGTGTGATTCATCAGATGTCCGTTTTCCCCATTTTCGGCTAGTAGACCAATTTCGGATCTTCATTTGGGATTTCTTCTAGGGAATGAGATACAAGTAATATAGGCTTCTCAATGTAGTATTATGAGTCCCAGTTGACTATTTCAAGCCAATTTACTCCATTTTCTTTGTATGATTCTTCAGAAGTCCGTTTTCCCTATTTTCGGCCAGTAGACCAGTTTCAGATCTTCATTTGGGATCTCTTGTAGGGAATGAGATACAAGTAATAGATGCTTCTCATTGTACTATTATGAGTCCTAGATGACTATTTCAATCCTATTTACTCCATTTTCTTTGTGTGATTCATCAGATGTCCGTTTTCTTATTTTCGGCCAGTAGGCCAGTTTTGGATCATCATTTGGGATCTCTTCTTCGGAATGAGATACAAGTAATAGAGGCTTCTCATTGTAGTATTATGAGTCCCAGATGAATATTTCAAGCCTATTTACTCCATTTCTTTGTATGATTCATGAGAAATCCGTTTTCCCCATTTTCGGCTAGTTGACTAGTTTCGGATCTTCATTTGAGATCTCTTCTAGGGAATGAGATACAGGTAATAGAGGCTACTCATTATACTATTATAAGTCCCAGATGACTATTTAAAGCCTATTTACTCCATTTTCTTTGTGTGATTTATGATAAATCCGTTTCCCCTATTTTCAGACAGTATACCAGTTTCGGATCTTCATTTGGGATCTCTTCTAGGGAATGAGATACAAGTAATAGATTCTTCTAAATGTAGTATTATGAGTCCCAGATGACTATTTCAAGCATATTTACTCCATATTCTTTGTGTGATTCATCAGAAGTCCGTTTTTCCCATTTTCGGCCAGTAGACCAGTTTCAGATCTTCATTTGGGATCTCTTGTAGGGAATGATATACAAGTAATAGATGATTCTAAATGTAGTATAATGAGTCACAGATGACTATTTCAAGCCTATTTACTCCATTTTCGTTGTGTGATTCATCAGAAGTCCGTTTTCTCCATTTTTGGCCAGTAGACCGGTTTCAGATCTTCATAACGGATCTCTTCAATGGAATGAGATACAAGTAATAGAGGCTTCTAATTATGCTATTATGAGTCCCAGATGATTATTTCAAGCCTATTTACGCCATTTTCTTTGTATGATTCATCAGAAATCCGTTTTCCCTATTTTCGGCCAGTAGACCAATTTTGGATCTTCATTTTGGATCTCTTCTAGGGAATGAGATACAAGTAATAGAGGCTTCTCATTGTAGTATTATGAGTCCCAGATGACTATTTCAAGCCTATTTACTCCATTTTCTTTGTGTGATTCATCAGAAGTCCGTTTTCCCTATTTTCGGCTAGTAGACCAGATTCGGATCTTCATTTGGGATCTCTTCTAGGGAATGAGATACAAGTAATAGAGGCTTCTCATTGTAGTAATTTGAGTCCTAGATGACAATTTCAAGCCTATTTACTCCATTTTCTTTGTGTGATTCATCAGATGTCCGTTCTCCCCATTTTCGGCTAGTAGACCAGTTTCAGATCTTCATTTGGGATCTCTTGTAGGGAATGAGATACAAGTAATAGATGCTTCTCATTGTACTATTATGAGTCCTAGATGACTATTTCAATCCTATTTACTCCATTTTCTTTGTGTGATTCATCAGATGTCCGTTTTTCTATTTTCGGCCAGTAGGCCAGTTTTGGATCATCATTTGGGATCTCTTCTTTGGAATGAGATACAAGTAATAGAGGCTTCTCATTGTACTATTATGAGTCCCAGATGACTATTTCAATCCTATTTACTCCATTTTCTTTGTGTGATTCATCAGATGTCCGTTTTTCTATTTTCGGCCAGTAGGCCAGTTTTGGATCATTATTTGGGATCTCTTCTTCGGAATGAGATACAAGTAATAGAGGCTTCTCATTGTACTATTATGAGTCCCAGATGACTATTTCTATCCTATTTACTCCATTTTTTTGTGTGATTCATCAGATGTCCGTTTTTCCTATTTTCGGCCAGTAGGCCAGTTTTGGATCATCATTTGGGATCTCTTCTAGGGAATGAGATACAGAGGCTTCTAATTGTAGTATTATGAGTCCCAGATGACTATTTCAAGCCTTTTTACTCCATTTCTTTGTATGATTCATGAGAAATCAGTTTTCCCCATTTTCGGCTAGTTGACTAGTTTCGGATCTTCATTTGAGATCTCTTCTAGGGAATGAGATACAGGTAATAGAGGCTACTCATTATACTATTATAAGTCCCAGATGACTATTTAAAGCCTATTTACTCCATTTTCTTTGTGTGATTCATGATAAATCCGTTTTCCCTATTTTCAGACAGTAGACCAGTTTCAGATCTTCATTTGGGATCTCTTCTAGGGAATGAGATACAAGTAATAGATTATTCTAAATGTAGTATTATGAGTCCCAGATGACTATTTCAAGCATATTTACTCCATATTCTTTGTGTGATTCATCAGAATTCCGTTTTCCCCATTTTCGGCCAGTAGACCAGTTTCAGATCTTCATTTGGGATCTCTTGTAGGGAATGATATACAAGTAATAGATGATTCTAAATGTAGTATTATGAGTCCCAGATGACTATTTCAAGCCTATACTCTTTTTGTCCTCATCATAGTTTTATCCCAAAGAGGTTTTACATGATGAGGTTTTTAATGAGGTAGTCCTTTGCGTGGGCAAGCTTGGCCTTTGGTCCCAATGGCTCCCGACGCCCAAGCTTGAGGGAGGATATTAGAGTGAGGAGATGAGAAGGCCACACATGAAGTGAAGGCCAAGCATCTCCACATCAAATAAGAAGAAGAAGAGAAGTGTCAAAGCGTGACTTAGCCAAGAATGAAGCTCATCACATGTAAAAGACATCAAGAAGGTGATCAACCATGTGTATATGAAGCAATGGAGGCTTAGGAGTCATGAAGTGTGTTGCAAGCCCAACTTATTGGGTTGTCCATACAATCTCTTAGTGGGCTGTCCGTACAAGCCCACATAAACTCCTCCAATCAAGCCCAAACTGTAAGGAGGAGTGTGTGCACGCCTAAGAGAAGTTGTCAAGTGTTCTAGAAGCTCCTCACTTGCCTCCATAACCGTTTGAATTCAAAGAAGTGGAGGGAAGCAAGAGTCACATGTGTGACTTAAGAAAAGAGCTGTTATGTGCTGTCACTTTCAATCTTTGTCTTTGTGCCCAAGTTTAATTTCTATATAAGGGCGCCCTCTCTCATTGTAAAACACATAGAATTTATAATAAAAGAGACAAGTTCTTGTTAAATTTGTATACATCTCTCTCCTTTACTTATGCTTAATTAAATTAAGGCAATGTAGAGAGTGAGTTATATGCAGTTTAGGTCTGCCTTAATGGCAGACCATTACTTGTCTAATTATACTTCAAACCACCTAAACTCTTTCTTTGTTCAGTTAGACACTAAGTTAGTGAGCTAATCCTTCTTTAATGAGAACACAAACTCTAAGTGTTGTTGTTACTCAAATATGGATTCATGTCTCATGCTAGTGCAACTCTTCTTTACTTAGTTAGTCATTAGATTACTGAACCTTTCTTTGGTTATGACAACAAACTCTCTAGTTATGTTGCTTGTAATACTCAGATTGTGTATCATACTAATGCATTTTTTTATTATGTTGAAGTGAGTTCATTTGGTTGGTTAATGAAGAACCAATCACAAGTTGATTGTGTTTTTTCTTATGTGAGACAAACCCTCACAAATTCCAACATTTACTCCATTTTCTTTGTGTGATTCATCAGATGTCCGTTTTCTCCATTTTCGGCCAGTAGACCGGTTTCAGATCTTCATAACGGATCTCTTCAATGGAATGAGATACAAGTAATAGAGGCTTCTAATTATGCTATTATGAGTCCCAGATGACTATTTCAAGCCTATTTACTCCATTTTCTTTCTATGATTTATCAGAAATCCATTTTCCCTATTTTCGGCCAGTAGACCAATTTCGGATCTTCATTTTGGATCTCTTCTAGGGAATGAGATACAAGTAATAGAGGCTTCTCATTGTAGTATTATGAGTCCCAGATGACTATTTCAAGCCTATTTACTCCATTTTCTTTGTGTGATTCATTAGAAGTCCGTTTTCCCTATTTTCGGCTAGTAGACCAGTTTCGGATCTTCATTTGGGATCTCTTCTAGGGAATGAGATACAAGTAATAGAGGCTTCTCATTGTAGTAATTTGAGTCCTAGATGACAAGTTCAAGCCTATTTACTCCATTTTCTTTGTGTGATTCATCAGATGTCCGTTTTCTCCATTTTCGGCTAGTAGACCAGTTTCAGATCTTCATTTGGGATCTCTTGTAGGGAATGAGATACAAGTAATAGATGCTTCTCATTGTACTATTATGAGTCCTAGATGACTATTTCAATCCTATTTACTCCATTTTCTTTGTGTGATTCATCAGATGTCCGTTTTTCTATTTTCGGTCAGTAGGCCAGTTTTGGATCATCATTTGGGATCTCTTCTTCGGAATGAGATACAAGTAATAGAGGATTCTCATTGTACTATTATGAGTCCCAGATGACTATTTCAATCCTATTTACTCCATTTTCTTTGTGTGATTCATCAGATGTCCGTTTTTCTATTTTCAGCCAGTAGGCCAGTTTTGGATCATCATTTGGGATCTCTTCTTCGGAATGAGAAACAAGTAATAGAGGCTTCTCATTGTACTATTATGAGTCCCAGATGACTATTTCAATCCTATTTACTCCATTTTCTTTGTGTGATTCATCAGATGTCCGTTTTTCCTATTTTCGGCCAGTAGGCCAGTTTTGGATCATCATTTGGGATCTCTTCTAGGGAATGAGATACAAGTAATAGAGGCTTCTAATTGTAGTATTATGAGTCCCAGATTATCAAAGTAGAAGGAGGAATGGTGTCCGTACACATGCTTGAACGTGGCATTCAAGTGATGAGACAAGAGTGGAGTGCAAGGCAAGTGAATCTACGCCTCCCTTAGTCAACTATCACAACGGTCACAAGAGAAGAAGCAAATAAGGATAAGGTCACATGTTCTACTTAAGCTAAGGAACGTTCATGAGAGGTCACTATCACCGTGAGGACCACACCATTTGTTTAATCCTTTATGTCCCTATCTCTTATGGCCGTTAGCTTAGCTTGTATGGTTCTATAAATAGAACATTGTGAACATATGTAAGATCAACTTAAGGAAATATAATCATCCTTAACTCATTCTCTCTTCTCTGTTATGTTCTTCACTCACTTCTCTAAGTATCATTCCGCAAACTCTAACATGGTATCAGAGCGAGTTGTGTAGATCTTTGGATCACAAACTCTGATTCTCATTCTCTCTCATTTTGCTTCTTCTCTATTCGCTGTCTCTCTCTCATTTTACAGAAAATTCTCAAAATCTTTACCCAGCGGTCCTTACTCTCTTTATCTCTTTTGAAATCTCTTAAACGATCTTCTAAACTCCAAAATCACTCTAAACCCCTCTAATCACCTATATCCTCATTCGCTTACCCTCTAAATCACCTATACCTCATTTCTAAAACCGTTTACCCAACGGTCCATAGCTTTACCCATAGGTCCATAGAATAAATTTCATGGCCATGGAGAACAATAAGCCATTGGCTTTACCAGTTACACTCAAAGGAGTGAACTATCTACTGTGGTCAAGGACCACAAGAACCGCCTTGTGTGGAAGAGGTCTTTGGAGACATGTATCAAGCGATGCTCCCATAGCAGCACCACCAGCCGCCGGAGCCGCCATTGTCCCAGCAGAAGAGACCCATTGGTACAAGGAAGATCAGACCGTCCTTGCTCTCCTACAAAGCTCCCTTAGCACTGAAATCTTGGAGGCTTACTCATACTGTGAAACCGCCAAAGAGCTATGGGAGACCCTGAAGCAAGTATTCGGCAACATCTCTAATCTCAGCCGTGTCTTTGAAGTCAAGAAAGCTATCAATGAGCTAAGGCAAGAAGATGTGGAGTTTACCAAACACTTTGGAAAGTTCAGAGCACTATAGGCGGAGCTGGAAATGCTAAGGCCAAGTACTGTGGACCCACAAATTTTAAATGAAAGAAGGGAGCAAGACAAGGTCTTTGGGCTGCTCTTGACTCTCAACTCAACCTACAATGATCTCATCAAACACCTTCTCAGAGCAGAAAGGCTACCAACGCTTGAAGAAGTCTGTTCCCAAATCCAAAAGGAGCAAGGATCACTCGGCCTATTTGGAGGAAAAGGAGAACTGATCTCAGCCAACAAAGGAGCCTACAAGTTTGATGAGAAGAGAAACTCATTTTGTGATCATTGCAAGAGAAAGGGGCATACCAAAGAAGTTTGCTGGAGTCTCCATCCTCACCTAAAACCGAAATGGAAGGAGGGAAAGGCTAGGATTGCTTCAGAAGAGGTAGCTCACAAAGGCGAAAGCTCTAAGAATACCCCTGGAGAAGGAGCAGCAAACTCATCTCAATTCGTGACAAAATCAGACTTGGATGCCCTGATCAAAGCGTTTAAGGAGTCTGGTAACACTCTTGGTACCTCTTTTCATGTGATTCAAAATATGGGTAATTCTTATAGTTCTTCACATACACTTAAGAATAAGCCATTAATAGTTGATTCAGGAGCTTCTCATCACATGATTAGTGATTTAAGCTTAATTAGCAACATAAAACCAACAATAGGAAATGTTGAGATTGCTAATGGGGAAAAGGTTCCAATTAAGGGAATAGGAGAACTTAAGCTATTTGAGAGATCTTCTAAAGCTTTCTACATGCCTACTTTTACATCTAACTTATTATCAGTAAAGAAGGCTACAACTGATTTAAACTGTATTGCTATCTTTGGACCTAATGAAGTGTGTTTTCAGGATATTAAGACCAGCAAAACGCTTGGGAAAGGGACTACCAAAGATGATCTCTATGTTCTTGAAGATACTAAGCTTTTAGATCCTACCTTTGCTTCTTCTAATAATGTTGTAGCTTGTGATAATAATGCGATTTGGCATGCTAGATTAGGACATCCTCATGCTCGTGCATTGAGTCTTTTATTACCTGAAGTAGTGTTTAAGAATGATGATTGTGAGGCTTGTATCTTAGGAAAGCATTGTAGAACTGTTTTTCCTAAGTCTTCTACCATTTATGAAAAATGTTTTGATTTAGTTCATTCTGATGTTTGGACATCCCCTTGTGAATCTAGAGATCAAAACAAGTACTTTGTTACTTTCATAGATGAAAAGTCTAAGTATACTTGGTTAACTCTCCTCCCATCAAAAGATAGAGTCTTTGAGGCATTTAGGAACTTTCAAACTCACATAACTAACCATTTTAATGCCAAGATTAAGATTTTCAGATCAGATAATGGGGGAGAATACACAAGCAACTTATTCAAAGAATATCTTACCTCACAAGGCATCATTCACCAAACCAGCTGTCCTTATACACCCCAACAAAATGGTGTTGCTGAAAGGAAGAACAGACACTTAATGGAGGTGGCCAGATCCATGATGTTTCAAAACAATGTACCAAAGCGGTTTTGGGGAGATGCTGTACTTACAGCCTGCTACCTGATCAACCGAATACCAACCAAAGTCCTCAATGACTCATCACCATATGAGGTACTCAACTCGACTAAACCCTCTCTTAATCACTTACGAGTGTTTGGGTGTGTTTGTTTTGCCTTAATCCCAGGAGACCTTCGAACAAAGCTGGATGCCAAGAGCACAAGGTGTATGTTTATTGGCTACTCTACTACACAAAAGGGGTACAAGTGCTATAATCCCACTACACGCCGAGTTATAATCTCTAGAGATGTGAAGTTCTTGGAATCAGAAAGCTTCTATGCCAAACAGTCATGGGAAGACTTACAAGATATCTCCAAGTCTACATCAGATAGAGCTACTAACCTTCGGCTACTCCTGGACCATCTCGGTATCACTACAAGCTCTGGAACCCCTACGGTTGATCCTGAGGGGGAGAATGGTGACAACAATGGTGACAACAATGACCCACCAGCGGAGCACATAGACTCGGAGACCCAAGCAAATGCACATGATCAACCTCCGGAGCAAACAGTAGCACCCACACGGTCAGTAACTCACCAAGCACCAGCTCCTCTAAGAAGAAGTCCACGGTTGCAAAGCTTACAACAAGCAGAACAAGCACCAGCTCCTACTCCAGCGGCACTAAGGAGAAGCACTAGGGAAAGGCAGGATCCATCAAATTGGGTCAACACAAGGGTATACTACAATGGCAATGCAGTAGCCCATCCTACTCAAGCAGCTTGCTCATTCGCTCAGTTTCCAAAGGAGCATCAGGCCTTCCTGGTTGCATTGGAGCAAGGTCAGATACCGAAAACCTATGACGAAGCAATAGAATACGAGGTATGGCGTGATGCGATCAGTGAAGAAAGAGGGGCCATGGAGAAGAATCACACTTGGGATGAGGCTACATTGCCTAAAGGAAAGAAGACAGTGAGCTCAAGATGGGTCTTCACTATCAAATACAAGAGCAATGGTGAAATAGAGAGGTATAAGGCTCGGTTAGTAGCAAGAGGATTCACTCAGACCTATGGAGAAGACTATGGAGACACCTTTGCACCAGTGGCTAAGCTTCACACAGTTAGAGTAGTCATCTCACTTGCCGTGAACCTGGAATGGGATCTTTGGCAAATGGATGTGAAGAATGCATTTCTACAAGGAGAGCTTGAGGAGGAAGTCTACATGACACCACCACCTGGTGTAGACAAAGAAGTTGCCCATGGCAAAGTACTAAGGCTGAGAAAGGCGATTTATGGTCTCAAGCAATCGCCGAGAGCATGGTACCACAGGTTGAGTAGAGTTCTATTTGATAGGGGATTCAGCAGATCAGAAGCCGATCACACCTTATTCACTCTCACCAGCCAAGAAGGTATAGTAGTCATTCTCATTTATGTAGATGATATTATCATCTCTGGGAATGACAAGGTAAACATTCTTGCTACTAAAGATTATTTAAAGAATGTTTTTGACATTAAAGATCTAGGTGAACTAAAATACTTCTTAGGTATTGAAGTTTGTAGATCTAAAGAAGGCTTGTTCCTCTCACAAAGAAAATATATGATGGATATGTTGAGTGAAGCAGGAAACCTTGGAGATAAGGTAGCTAAAACTCCTCTTGAAGATAGCTACAAGGTGGACCGAAAGGGGGAGCTAGAAGATGAGCCCTTTGAAGATATCACACAATACCGCAGGATGGTTGGTAAGCTAATTTATCTTACCATAACTAGACCTGACTTGTGTTTTGCTGTGAATCAGGTTAGCCAACACATGAAAACCCCAAATTCATATCACTGGAGCATGGTCAAGCGCATTCTCAGCTATGTTCAAGGAACAATCGGTCATGGCATTTGGATGGGTTGCAATGGAAGCTCAGAAATTATGGGATATTGCGATGCAGACTGGGCAGGAGACCGTGTAGACAGGAGATCAACTACTGGCTATTGCACTTTCATTGGTGGGAACCTAGTTACTTGGAAGAGCAAGAAGCAAAATGTAGTGGCATGTTCTAGTGCTGAAGCTGAGTACCGGGCCATGAGGAGGTTAACAACCGAGCTAATGTGGTTAAGGAACCTTCTTAAAGACCTCGGACGTGAGACAAGCACACCAATCACCATGCACTGTGACAACCAAGCGGCTATACACATTGCATCAAACTCGGTCTTCCATGAAAGAACCAAGCATATTGAAGTTGATTGTCACAAGGTTAGGGAGCAAGTCCAGCTTGGAGTCATCTTGCTATGCTACACAAAGAGTTCAGACCAACTAGCCGATATCTTCACCAAGGCAACAAGTCAGAAGATCAACGAGTTCATCCACTCAAAGATGGGGCTCGTTGACATCTCAGCTTGAGCTCACCTAGCCGTGGAGATCACACTCTTTTTCCCTCAATGTAGTTTTGTCCCATGAGGTTTTCTACATTGAGGTTTTTAATGAGGTGATCATTCATGGAAAAAAGAGTGTGATCTCCTTGGTTGATCATTTTGATACTCCCCCTCAAGCTTTAACCATAGTGAATGGTTAGAGCTTGGTGCCATGAAGGATCACCTCATTAAAAAAACCTCAATGTAGAAAACCTCATGGGACAAAACTACATTGAGGGAAAAAGAGTGTGATCTCCACGGCTAGGTGAGCTCAAGCTGAGATGTCAACGAGCCCCATCTTGGAGTGGATGAACTCGTTGATCTTCTGACTTGTTGCCTTGGTGAAGATATCGGCTAGTTGGTCTGAGCTCTTTGTGTAGCATGGCAGGATGACTCCAAGCTGGACTTGCTCCCTAACCTTGTGACAATCAACTTCAATATGCTTGGTTCTTTCATGGAAGACCGAGTTTGATGCAATGTGTATAGCCGCTTGGTTGTCACAGTGCATGGTGATTGGTGTGCTTGTCTCACATCCGAGGTCTTTAAGGAGGTTTCTTAGCCACATTAGCTCGGTTGTTAACCTCCTCATGGCCCGGTACTCAGCTTCAGCACTAGAACATGCAACTACATTTTGCTTCTTGCTCTTCCAAGTAACTAGATTCCCACCAACGAACGTACAATAGCCAGTAGTTGATCTTCTATCTACACGGTCTCCTGCCCAGTCTGCATCGCAATATCCCACAATCTCTGAGCTTTTGTTGCAACCCATCCAAATGCCATGACCGATTGTTCCTTGAACATAGCTGAGAATGCGCTTGACCATGCTCCAGTGATATGAATTTGGGGCTTTCATGTGTTGGCTAACCTGATTCACAGCAAAACACAAGTCAGGTCTAGTTATGGTAAGATAAATTAGCTTACCAACCATCCTGCGGTATTGTGTGATATCTTCAAAGGGCTCATCTTCTAGCTCCCCCTTTCGGTCCACCTTGTAGCTATCTTCAAGAGGAGTTTTAGCTACCTTATCTCCAAGGTTTCCTGCTTCACTCAACATATCCATCATATATTTTCTTTGTGAGAGGAACAAGCCTTCTTTAGATCTACAAACTTCAATACCTAAGAAGTATTTTAGTTCACCTAGATCTTTAATGTCAAAAACATTCTTTAAATAATCTTTAGTAGCAAGAATGTTTACCTTGTCATTCCCAGAGATGATAATATCATCTACATAAATGAGAATGACTACTATACCTTCTTGGCTGGTGAGAGTGAATAAGGTGTGATCGGCTTCTGATCTGCTGAATCCCCTATCAAATAGAACTCTACTCAACCTGTGGTACCATGCTCTCGGCGATTGCTTGAGACCATAAATCGCCTTTCTCAGCCTTAGTACTTTGCCATGGGCAACTTCTTTGTCTACACCAGGTGGTGGTGTCATGTAGACTTCCTCCTCAAGCTCTCCTTGTGATATGATAGGGGATAGCACGGTAGCTGCAGAACCAAAGGAGGAACCGGAGATAGTAGGGAGGATCACTCGTTCCAGAGCTAAGGAGCTGGCTAAGGAAGTTCATGCACTTATGGCAGAAGGATTATGCAACCTACCAGCTATTCAAGTTTTCAACATCTTCAACCAGAAGACTCCACCCGGTAATGATAACTAAGTAACTTAGGTGAGGAGTCTGTACTCTTTTTCCCATGATGAGTTTTGTCCCATTGGGTTTTCTCAACATGGTTTTTAATGAGGCAGATGAATCACTACGTCAAGTTACTTAGGAGTCATTGCCAATGGGTAATAAATGTATGAGCTACTTTGGTCTTATACTTAGTATTTTCAGGCGCACCAATTAGGATTCTAAGGAATGGGACGCCTTGTTGTTTTATTCTTTACTTTGGACGTTTTGTTGTTTTCTTTCTTAGACGCCATGCTGTTTGGTTTTTAGGGTAGTATAAGACTTGTATTACGCCCCCATTTGTAAAGCAGCGAAGAACTAAGTGTTAAACAAACAGCCATTGCTGCATTTCTTCTCTCACCCTTTGATCTCTTGAATGTGTTCTTGTTGATCCGAGTTTCTATTCACCAAGTGTCCTTGAAACTCTACTATCTGTTACTCCCATCTTATCACTTAAATTGTTCCATTAAACCCCTTATACCATTCCAATCTCACTCCACACTATCACTTTCCCCTTCACACGATCAGCGTCACCATTTCGCAATCATCATCTGATCTTCATCAGCCTATCTTCAGAGTAGTTCCAAGGGAGATCGTTGTTGGAATTTGTGAGGGTTTGTCTCACATAAGAAGAAACACAATCAACTTGTGATTGGTTCTTCATTAACCAACCAAATGAACTCACTTCAACATAATAAAAAATGCATTAGTATGATACACAATCTGAGTATTACAAGCAACATAACTAGAGAGTTTGTTGTCATAACCAAAGAAAGGTTCAGTAATCTAATGACTAACTAAGTAAAGAAGAGTTGCACTAGCATGAGACATGAATCCATATTTGAGTAACAACAACACTCAGAGTTTGTGTTCTCATTAAAGAAGGATTAGCTCACTAACTTAGTGTCTAACTGAACAAAAGAAAGAGTTTAGGTGTTTGAAGTATAATTAGACAAGTAATGGTCTGCCATTAAGGCAGACCTAAACTGCATATAACTCACTCTCTACATTGCTTTAATTTAATTAAGCATAAGTAAAGGAGAGAGATGTATACAAATTTAACAAGAACTTGTCTCTTTTATTATATATTCTGTCTGTTTTACAATGAGAGAGGGCGCCCTTATATAGAAATTAAACTTGGGCACAAAGACAAAGATTGAAAGTGACAGCACATAACAGCTCTTTTCTTAAGTCACACATGTGACTCTTGCTTCCCTCCACTTCTTTGAATTCAAACGGTTATGGAGGCAAGTGAGGAGCTTCTAGAACACTTGACAACTTCTCTTAGGCGTGCACACACTCCTCCTTACAGTTTGGGCTTGATTGGAGGAGTTTATGTGGGCTTGTACGGACAGCCCACTAAGAGATTGTATGGACAACCCAATAAGTTGGGCTTGCAACACACTTCATGACTCCTAAGCCTCCATTGCTTCATATACACATGGTTGATCACCTTCTTGATGTCTTTTACATGTGATGAGCTTCATTCTTGGCTAAGTCACGCTTTGACACTTCTCCTCTTCTTCTTATTTGATGTGGAGATGCTTGGCCTTCACTTCATGTGTGGCCTTCTCATCTCCTCACTCTAATACCCTCCCTCAAGCTTGGGCGTCGGGAGCCATTGGGACCAAAGGCCAAGCTTGCCCACGCAAAGGACTACCTCATTAAAAACCTCATCATGTAAAACCTCTTTGGGATAAAACCATGATGAGGACAAAAAGAGTATAGCCTCCACGGTGCATTAGAATAGCTATGACCTTGGTTTAAACCATTTTGAAAATTGGCTCCTTTCCAAGTCTTCTCACTTCTTAGCTCTTCATGACTTGACTTCTCTTTCATTTGAATCCTTTCTTTGCCATCTCCTTTGAGACTCTTCAGCATTTGATGCTCTCATTAGTCTCTTTGAGGCTCTTATGGTCTTCTTTTCCCTTAAACAAGAGAATAAAGAAGAGGAGATTAAGTATTGCCATAAGGAATATCAAATAACCAAATGAGGAATATCAAAGCCTAAGAGATATATTAAAGACTAAGATGCACAATTAGTAATTCATACAGAGAACTGAACATTTTAAGCAGAAAAATCGAAATTAATGTCAATCTGAATTATGCATTAACTCAAACAATTTCAAAAAGACATCCAATTAATATTCTCATACTAACTTATGCAATTCAGTCAAACAGAATTATGCATAAATTATGAAGAGTAATTTGACTGCTAAATGAATGAAGTAAGTCATGAAATTAGCACTAATTGAAATAGGAGATAGGGTTTAGAGAACAGCCTTTCAATAGAAGAAGAGTGGTCTTTGAATGGTCCTTTGAATGGACTGAATGAATTTGGTTTGATCTCCATCTATGGGAAAACATCTTGCTAGCGAACTGATTCATCACTTTCCACCAGTCCAGCAGACTTTCTAGGTGGCCATTGGTTCTAACTCCGAGCTGATTCATCACTTTCCACCAGTCCAGCAGACATTCTAGGTGGCCATTGGTTCTAACTCCGAGCTGATTCATCACTTTCCACCAGTCCAGCAGACATTCTAGGTGGCCATTGGTTCTAACTCCCCTAGTCAAGGATGCGCCAAACACCAAAACACTTGCATTGCCTTCATGAGACAATCAAGCCATAAGCACCAAACCCCATTATTACACTTAGAACCTGTAGAGTATAGACAGATTCAAAGCAAACAATAGTGAGAGATGAAGAATATAAAGTAACCAGAGAATAAGAGTATAAGCAACTATAAGTATGAGAGAATATAAGAGTATGATAGAGTGTAAGCAGAAGTGTAGTGAGAGTATGGTGGAGAATGAGTATGATGGAGAATGAGTATGATGGAGAATGAGTATGAGCGGAAGCAACATTCAGTCCATGGCCTTCAAGCTTCATGGCTGAGCAACAATGCTGGTGAGGCTTTTAACTTCCCACCAGTCTTTCATCTAAGAGGTGCAAGGACAAACTCTCTTCAAGAGATTTCCTACAATCTCAACAACAAACACATTAGAGTAATTCACATTCAAGTGATTTCTGAGTGTTAAAGAGTTGTGCTAATGGAACAAAACCATTTGTCCATCAGCAAAACAAAGCCATTCAAGGCCAAAACATTTTCAAAAATATTTTCTAGAATTTTGAACCTTTCAAAAGAGTTTTTCAAAACCTTTTCATTTCAAGGAAAAATTGCAAAACAATTTTAAAACATTTGAAATAGCTTATCAAAGCCAAAGGTTCATCAAGAACATTTTAAAATATTTTCTCTTTTTAAAAAAAATACTTTTCGGAATTTTAAAAATATTTTCCAAAAATCTTCCCAAAGGGTTTATCAAGGAAATAATTTCCAAAATAACTTTCAAGCTTGTAACCATCAAGCAAAATTCTCAAAACAATTTAAAATTATTCTGGACCATTTTAAAATATTTTTCAAAGGCAGATTAATTTTAAATCTGTTCCAAAACATTTTTCAAAATTCAAATCCTTTTCAAAGTAATTTGTAAAATCGATTTGAAGAAATGGTGAATAATTCCCAAAGTAATTTTCTAAGAGTTTTCAAATTCAAAAATCAACTTTCATCCTCTCTCCCTCCCTTAAGCATTGGCATATACAGACATAAAGTCTTTTATCCAAGCTTATCAAGAGAAGAGATGGGTAGAGGGAGGAAAGAGTTTGAAAAATAAAACCATTAAAGGTATTTGAAAACCAAACTTCATCCTATCACTCTCTCCTCACGCTTTGGACAAGAGACATCACAAGTCTGTCTACAAAGCTTAACAAGAATGTGAGAGAGAGGAATCCTTGGAATGAAGAAAGAAGAAAGAAGAAAGAAGAAGTGAGTCCAGCCCAAGAGAATAACCTTGCTCTGATACCATGTTGGAATTTGTGAGGGTTTGTCTCACATAAGAAGAAACACAATCAACTTGTGATTGGTTCTTCATTAACCAACCAAATGAACTCACTTCAACATAATAAAAAATGCATTAGTATGATACACAATCTGAGTATTACAAGCAACATAACTAGAGAGTTTGTTGTCATAACCAAAGAAAGGTTCAGTAATCTAATGACTAACTAAGTAAAGAAGAGTTGCACTAGCATGAGACATGAATCCATATTTGAGTAACAACAACACTCAGAGTTTGTGTTCTCATTAAAGAAGGATTAGCTCACTAACTTAGTGTCTAACTGAACAAAAGAAAGAGTTTAGGTGTTTGAAGTATAATTAGACAAGTAATGGTCTGCCATTAAGGCAGACCTAAACTGCATATAACTCACTCTCTACATTGCTTTAATTTAATTAAGCATAAGTAAAGAAGAGAGATGTATACAAATTTAACAAGAACTTGTCTCTTTTATTATATATTCTGTATGTTTTACAATGAGAGAGGGCGCCCTTATATAGAAATTAAACTTGGGCACAAAGACAAAGATTGAAAGTGACAGCACATAACAGCTCTTTTCTTAAGTCACACATGTGACTCTTGCTTCCCTCCACTTCTTTGAATTCAAACGGTTATGGAGGCAAGTGAGGAGCTTCTAGAACACTTGACAACTTCTCTTAGGCGTGCACACACTCCTCCTTACAGTTTGGGCTTGATTGGAGGAGTTTATGTGGGCTTGTACGGACAGCCCACTAAGAGATTGTATGGACAACCCAATAAGTTGGGCTTGCAACACACTTCATGACTCCTAAGCCTCCATTGCTTCATATACACATGGTTGATCACCTTCTTGATGTCTTTTACATGTGATGAGCTTCATTCTTGGCTAAGTCACGCTTTGACACTTCTCCTCTTCTTCTTATTTGATGTGGAGATGCTTGGCCTTCACTTCATGTGTGGCCTTCTCATCTCCTCACTCTAATAATCGTGTCATGTGGTATCAGAGCCAACTCTGAACCAAAGGCTGAGAAACCCTAAACCCCTCTTTTTCCTTTTCTTTGTTAAATCGATTGTCCTAAGAGTCTTAGGTTTGCCTTTTTTTTGTTGTTTCATAAAAGTTAGTGTTTAGTTTCGATTTCCTAATAGCAATAGGTTGTGTGTTCGTTTCCCTAATAGTATTAGGAGTTGTTTTTCTTCCTTTAAGCAATCTTAAAAAACTTGTTATCTTGAGAACTTTTTACTTTGATTGTTGTTTTGATTGTCTCAGGTACCATGGAGCTTTCAGCAGAAGCCATGGAAGCTCTGAATCAAGCCATGGCGCAACAAATCAAAGAAGCTAATCAGTCAGTTGCTACTCAGCTGATGCAACAGATAGAGCAGCTCAACGACAAGTTTGAGACTCGGTTCAAGGATTTTCTGAAAGAGAACAGTGCTGCAGAAAGTGATTCATCAGAACCGCCCAGCCCTAGTGAAGCAATCCGCCTTGCCAAAGGAAAAGCACACATGGGAGCTTCTTCTAAACAACCCAGAGCTAAAACTACAAGAACACCGGTTGGAAGGAGAGAAACCAGTGTAAACCGGCGAAGGAATGCTGAGGGAACAGAGAGAGAGAGACACAGAGCTGCTAGAACATCTCCACACCTCCGAGCTGAGAACGTTGGTGGGCGTAGAGTTTATGTGGAGACAGAACCTGGATCTTCTGAAGGAGAAGAGAGATCAGACAATAGTTTTAATACTGTGAGGAGAGGCAGGAACAGAAGCAACAACCGAGATTATGACCCATTGAAACAACAGCTGAATCACCTTAAGCTTCAGTTTCCTTCTTTCCACGGTAATAATGATCCAGAAGTCTACTTAGATTGGGAAAGAAAGATGGAATCAAATTTCTTGGTTCAAGGTACCTATGAGCTCAACAAGGTGAAGATAGCTGTTTCAGAGTTCAATGGCTATGCACTCTTGTGGTGGGAGCAGTTGGGAGTCACTAGAGAGAGGCATCACGAACTTCCTATTACCACCTGGGGTCAACTAACCACGCAGATGAGGAGGAAGTTTGTTCCTGCACACTATCAGAGAGAGATTCTCAACAAGCTTAGGCGCCTCATACAAGGAACAAAGTCTGTTCGAGATTACTACCAAGAGCTGGAAACCTTGATGATTAGAGCCGATTTGAGAGAAGGAGAAGACATGGTGATGTCTAGGTTCTTGGGAGGACTTAACAGAGAGATTCAAGACAAGGTTGAGCTACAGAACTATGAGGATGTGCAAGAAATGGTGCATAAGGCAGAACTGATTGAAGCACAGATCAAGAGGAGAATTAGCAGACCAACCTTCACCTCTAACATACCAAAACCGAAAGAGTTCAACAAGTCAATCTCTACCCAGAACACAAAACCGGCTACAACAACAATCAAGGAGGAGATTAAAACCGAGTTTAAACCAAGAGGAACTTCTACTAGCAATGTCAGATGCTTCAAGTGTCAAGGTATGGGACATTACTCCAGAGATTGTCCTAATAAGAAGATGTTTTTGCTGCAAGAGGGAGGAGACATCGTACCTCAATACAGTTCAGAGAGTGAATCAAATGCTAGTATAGAAGGAGAAGAAGAAGCAGCAGCAGTTGGAGAGATGCTAGTAGCATGCAGGGCTTTGAGTGTTCAGGTGCATCCAGATGACAGAGGTCAGAGAGAGAATCTCTTTCACACCAGATGTGTAGTTCAGGACAAGGTCTGCACCTTGATTATAGATGGGGGAAGTTGCACCAATGCCGCCAGTGAAGAGATGGTAAAGAAGCTTAATCTTAAAACCACTTCACATCCTAGACCTTACAAGCTGCAGTGGTTGGACAACAAAGGAGCTATCACCGTTTCTCAACAAGTGCTTGTCAAGCTAGCCATTGGGAAGTATGAAGATGAACTCCTTTGTGATGTGGTTCCTATGAGGTCTAGTCATATGTTATTAGGGAGGCCATGGCAGTATGATAGGAGAGTTCTTCATGATGGCTACACCAACAAGCAGACTTTTGAATTTAAGGGGCGCAAGGTCACTCTTCTACCACTTTCCCCCAGCGAAATCTACCAAGATCAACTTCACATGAACCGCAAAGACAAAGAGAAAGTCTCCAACAGTTTATACATCAACCACAGTGAGTTCAACAAGCTCTTTGATCATGAGATGACCACTTTCATGTTTGTCTACAAAGAAACACTGGCTAGTACTAAACTGTTAGAGAAACTTCCCTATGAAGTGATAGAGATCATTGAGGAATACAAGGATGTCTTTCCAGAAGAGATACCCCCAGGCTTACCCCCAACTCGCGGAATTGAGCATCAGATTGATCTAGTGCCAGGATCAGTGCTACCAAACAAGCCGGCTTACAGAACCAACCCTGTAGAGACTAAAGAGCTTCAGAAACAAGTAGAAGAGCTGATGAGTAAAGGATATATCAGAGAGAGTCTCAGTCCATGTGCAGTACCAGTTCTGTTGGTTCCTAAGAAAGATGGAACATGGAGGATGTGTGTAGACTGCAGAGCAATCAACAACATCACAGTGAAGTATAGACATCCTATCCCAAGATTAGATGATATGTTAGATGAGTTATGTGGGTCAACAGTGTTCTCCAAAATCGATTTAAAGAGTGGTTATCATCAGATCAGAATGAAAGAGGGAGATGAGTGGAAGACTGCTTTCAAGACCAAGCAAGGGTTGTATGAGTGGTTAGTCATGCCGTTTGGTCTCAACCAATGCTCCCAGTACCTTCATGCGTCTAATGAACCATGCCTTAAGACCATTCATTGGAGTTTTTGTAGTGGTCTACTTCGATGACATTCTCATCTACAGCAAAGGTTTGGAGGAACATCTAGGGCACATCCGCCAAGTTCTGGATGTTCTTCGTTCTCAATCCCTTTTTGCTAACTTCTCTAAGTGTTCATTCTGTACTACTGAAGTTGTCTTTCTAGGCTTTGTTGTTAGTGCAGAAGGAGTGAGGGTTGATGAAGAGAAGATCAAAGCAATCAAAGAATGGCCTACGCCTAAGAGTGTTGGGGAAGTGAGAAGCTTTCATGGGTTAGCAGGATTCTACAGAAGATTTGTTCCAAGCTTTAGCACCCTTGCTGCACCATTAACTGAAGTCATCAAGAAGGAAGTCGGTTTTAGATGGGAAGAAGCACAAGAACAGGCTTTCACAGCCCTTAAAGAGAAGCTTATCAATGCCCCTCTTTTAGTTCTTCCTGATTTCCTTAAAACTTTTGAAATTGAATGTGATGCTTCAGGAGTTGGAATCGGTGCTGTATTGATGCAGGATAGGAAACCCGTGGCATACTTCAGTGAGAAGCTAGGAGGGTCAACCGCCAACTATCCAACCTATGACAAGGAACTCTATGCATTAGTTCGAGCTCTTCAAACGTGGCAGCACTACTTGTGGCCCAAGGAATTTGTCATTCATACAGATCATGAGTCTCTAAAGCACCTTAAAGGGCAGCAGAAACTCAATAAAAAAAACGCCAGATGGATGGAGTTCATAGAGACTTTTCCATACATCATTAAGTATAAGAAAGGTAAAGATAATGTAGTTGCAGATGCATTATCAAGGAGGTACACACTTGTCTCTACTTTAACTTCTAAGCTTAATGGATTCGAACATATAGTAGATCTTTATGAGACTGACATTGATTTTGCTGAGAGCTATGGCAAGTGCTATAAGTTTGCTTTTGAAAAATATCATAGACAGGATGGATATCTGTTTTATAACAATCGCTTGTGCATACCAAGAGGATATGTCAGAGAGTTATTGATCAGAGAAGCTCATGGAGGTGGATTAGCTGGACACTTTGGAGTCGCTAAGACTCTACTTGGACTGCAAGATCACTTTTATTGGCCATACATGAAGACAGACGTTGAGAGGATTTGTTCTAGGTGTGCAGTTTGTAAGATGGCAAAGAGTAAGGTGCAACCTCACGGTTTGTATACTCCTCTTCCTATACCTTCTCAACCTTGGACTCATATTTCTATGGACTTTGTGCTTGGCTTACCTCGAACCAGAAATGGTAGAGATTCGATTTTTGTAGTTGTTGACAGGTTCAGCAAGATGGCACACTTCATTGCTAGTCATAAGACAGATGATGCTGTCTGTGTAGCTAACTTGTTTTTCAGGGAAGTAGTTCGTCTACATGGCATGCCTCAAGTGATAGTTTCAGACAGGGATACCAAGTTTCTAGGGCATTTATGGAGAACATTATGGGCTAAACTAGGAACCAAGCTTCAATTCTCCACTACTTGTCACCCTCAAACTGATGGACAAACCGAGGTGGTGAACAGAACATTGTCAACACTTCTTAGAACGCTGGTCAAGAGTAACATCAAGTCATGGGAGGAGTGTCTACCACACGTGGAGTTTGCCTACAATCGCTAAGCATTCTGCAACCCTCTTTTCTCCTTTTGAAATTGTCTATGGCTTTAATCCACAATCACCTCTAGACTTGATCCCTTTGCCTCTAAGTGTGAGGAAGATCCTCACCTGTTCTGCCTTTTCTTTTCCATCTAAACTACATTTCACACTTAGAGGCAAAGGGATCAAGTCTAGAGGTGATTGTGGATTAAAGCCATAGACAATTTCAAAAGGAGAAAAGAGGGTTGCAGAATGCTTAGCGATTGTAGGCAAACTCCACGTGTGGTAGACACTCCTCCCATGACTTGATGTTACTCTTGACCAGCGTTCTAAGAAGTGTTGACAATGTTCTGTTCACCACCTCGGTTTGTCCATCAGTTTGAGGGTGACAAGTAGTGGAGAATTGAAGCTTGGTTCCTAGTTTAGCCCATAATGTTCTCCATAAATGCCCTAGAAACTTGGTATCCCTGTCTGAAACTATCACTTGAGGCATGCCATGTAGACGAACTACTTCCCTGAAAAACAAGTTAGCTACACAGACAGCATCATCTGTCTTATGACTAGCAATGAAGTGTGCCATCTTGCTGAACCTGTCAACAACTACAAAAATCGAATCTCTACCATTTCTGGTTCGAGGTAAGCCAAGCACAAAGTCCATAGAAATATGAGTCCAAGTTTCAGATCTTCATAACAGATCTCTTCAATGGAATGAGATACAAGTAATAGAGGCTTCTAATTATGCTATTATCAGTCCCAGATGACTATTTCAAGCCTATTTACTCCATTTTCTTTGTATGATTCATCAGAAATCCGTTTTCCCTATTTTCGGCCAGTAGACCAATTTTGGATCTTCATTTTGGATCACTTCTAGGGAATGAGATACAAGTAATAGAGGCTTCTCATTGTAGTATTATGAGTCCCAGATGACTATTTCAAGCTTATTTACTCCATTTTCTTTGTGTGATTCATCAGAAGTCCGTTTTCCTTATTTTCGGCTAGTAGAC
The DNA here is from genome assembly GCA_911865555.2 of Thlaspi arvense. Lineage (NCBI taxonomy): Eukaryota > Viridiplantae > Streptophyta > Magnoliopsida > Brassicales > Brassicaceae > Thlaspi > Thlaspi arvense. The sequence goes on from OU466860.2 coordinate 25,163,801, forward strand.
CAGTTTCGGATCTTCATTTGGGATCTCTTCTAGGGAATGAGATACAAGTAATAGAGGCTTCTCATTGTAGTAATTTGAGTCCCAGATGACAATTTCAAGCCTATTTACTCCATTTTCTTTGTGTGATTCATCAGATGTCCGTTTTCCCCATTTTCGGCTAGTAGACCAATTTCGGATCTTCATTTGGGATCTCTTCTAGGGAATGAGATACAAGTAATATAGGCTTCTCAATGTAGTATTATGAGTCCCAGTTGACTATTTCAAGCTAATTTACTCCATTTTCTTTGTATGATTCTTCAGAAGTCCGTTTTCCCTATTTTTGGCCAGTAGACCAGTTTCAGATCTTCATTTGGGATCTCTTGTAGGGAATGAGATACAAGTAATAGATGCTTATCATTGTACTATTATGAGTCCTAGATGACTATTTCAATCCTATTTACTCCATTTTCTTTGTGTGATTTTTCAGATGTCCGTTTTTCTATTTTCGGCCAGTAGGCCAGTTTTGGATCATCATTTGGGATCTCTTCTTTTGAATGAGATACAAGTAATAGAGGCTTCTCATTGTACTACTATGAGTCCCAGATGACTATTTCAATCCTATTTACTCCATTTTCTTTGTGTGATTCATCAGATGTCCGTTTTTCCTATTTTCGGCCAGTAGGCCAGTTTTGCATCATCATTTGGGATCTCTTCTAGGGAATGAGATACAAGTAATAGAGGCTTTTAATTGTAGTATTATGAGTCCCAAATGACTATTTCAAGCCTATTTACTCCATTTCTTTGTATGATTCATGAGAAATCAGTTTTCCCCATTTTCGGCTAGTTGACTAGTTTCGGTTCTTCATTTGAGATCTCTTCTAGGGAATGAGATACAGGTAATAGAGGCTACTCATTATACTATTATAAGTCCCAGATGACTATTTAAAGCCTATTTACTCTATTTTCTTTGTGTGATTCATGATAAATCCGTTTCCCCTATTTTCAGACAGTAGACCAGTTTCGGATCTTCATTTGGGATCTCTTCTAGGGAATGAGATGAAAGTAATAGATTATTCTAAATGTAGTATTATGAGTCCCAGATGACTATTTCAAGCATATTTACTCCATATTCTTTGTGTGATTCATCAGAAGTCCGTTTTCCCCATTTTCGGCCGGTAGACCAGTTTCAGATCTTCATTTGAGATCTCTTGTAAGGAATGATATACAAGTAATCGATGCTTCTAAATGTAGTATTATGAGTCCCAGATGACTATTTCAAGCCTATTTACTCCATTTTCTTTGTGTGATTCATCAGAAGTCCGTTTTCCCCATTTTCGGCCAGTAGACCAGTTTCAGATCTTCATAACAGATCTCTTCAATGGAATGAGATACAAGTAATAGAGGCTTCTAATTATGCTATTATGACTCCCAGATGACTATTTCAAGCCTATTTACTCCATTTTCTTTGTATGATTCTTCAGAAGTCCGTTTTTCCCATTTTCGGCCAGTAGACCAGTTTCAGATCTTCATTTGGGATCTCTTGTAGGGAATGAGATACAAGTAATAGATGCTTATCATTGTACTATTATGAGTCCTAGATAACTATTTCAATCCTATTTACTCCATTTTCTTTGTGTGATTCATCAGATGTCCGTTTTTCTATTTTCGGCCAGTAGGCCAGTTTTGGATCATCATTTGGGATCTCTTCTTCGGACTGAGATACAAGTAATAGAGGCTTCTCATTGTACTATTATGAGTCCCAGATGACTATTTCAATCCTATTTACTCCATTTTCTTTGTGTGATTCATCAGATGTCCGTTTTTCCTATTTTCGGCCAGTAGGCCAGTTTTGGATCATCATTTGGGATCTCTTCTAGGGAATGAGATACAAGTAATAGAGGCTTCTAATTGTAGTATTATGAGTCCCAGATGACTATTTAAAGCCTATTTACTCCATTTCTTTGTATGATTCATGAGAAATCAGTTTTCCCCATTTTCGGCTAGTTGACTAGTTTCAGATCTTCATTTGAGATCTCTTCTAGGGAATGAGATACAGGTAATAGAGGCTACTCATTATACTATTATAAGTTCCAGATGACTATTTAAAGCCTATTTACTCCATTTTCTTTGTGTGATTCATGATAAATCCGTTTTCCCTATTTTCAGACAGTAGACCAGTTTCGGATCTTCATTTGGGATCTCTTCTAGGGAATGAGAGACAAGTAATAGATTATTCTAAATGTAGTATTATGAGTCCCAGATGACTGTTTCAAGCATATTTACTCCATATTCTTTGTGTGATTCATCAGAATTCCGTTTTCCCCATTTTCGGCCAGTACACCAGTTTCAGATCTTCATTTGGGATCTCTTGTAGGGAATGATATACAAGTAATAGATGAAAATTATAGAAGATTATAGGATAAGGATTCGACTCTCATGTTTAGGAAAAGGTGAAAATGTATTAGATGATAAAAAGTTATCTACAATGAGAGGGGATACACTTGGTTTATATAGAACACATTCTAGGTCAGAAAGGGTTACGCACAAAGCCACTATTGCGTCCTCATTCTGCCTTGTACAAACCGTGTGTGACTCATCCCTTTACAGCTCATAACGGTAACAAAAGGATAAGGGAGGAGGTACAGCCGCTATAGGACAAAGTGTACGGTCACCTTATCTTTTAGCTTTTCTTATCCTCCTTTCCCTCTTCTTTCTAATACAAACTAACTTCCTTATTACTCAAGTAACTATATTTACTATGTAACTATTAATTAGTTACTAGTAAATACCTTCTTGATTAACACTCCCCCTCAAGTTTATACTACAATACTGATTGTGTATAAACTTGGCACTTGCAAGGATAACCTCATTAAAAACCTATGCTTGGAAAACCACGTGGGACAAAACCAAGCTTAGGGAAAAAGAGTATTATCCCTACAAGTTGGAGAGTCTCTCTCAAGGATGTGTTAGGTCTACAAGACCAAGCTTACCATGGATAAATTGGCAAACTTGGTTACTTGCTGCCTTGGTAAAGATGTCGGCCAATTGGTCCGAACTCTTAGTAAAACAAGGGAGAATTGTACCATCTTCGATCTTCTCTCTTGTCTTGTGGCAATCAGTCTCTATGTGCTTGGTCCTCTCATGAAACACTGGATTAGTGGCTATATGGATGGCAGCTTGGTTGTCGCAATGGAAGGTGATTGGTGTCTTCTGCTCTATCCCGAAGTCCTTAAGTAGAGCCTTCAGCCAAGTTAGCTCATTTGTGAGCTTCTTCATCGCCCTATACTCTGCTTCAGCACTGGAACAAGACACCACCTTCTGCTTCTTTGTCTTCCAAGTCACAAGATTTCCACCAATGAAGGTGCAAAGGCCGGTTGTAGACTGCCTTGTGTTGCGATCTCCATTGTAATCTGCATCACAGTATCCCACTATTTCCGTGCTTGAATTTCTTCCCATCCAAATGCCTTTGCCAGGACTCCCTTTGATATATCTCAGAATCCTTTCCACCAGGCTCCAATGGTATACCGTAGGTACTTGCATGTGTTGAGCCACCTGATTCACAGCAAAAGAAAGATCAGGCCGAGTATATGTTAAGTATATGAGCTTACCCACGAGTCTTCGGTACTGTTCCGGGCAATGATATGGAGTATCATCCTTCTCCCCTTTCGATTGACCTTGTATCCTTGCTCTAGTGGTATGTCCACCGGTTTAGCTCCAAGTTTTCCTGTAAGCTTTAGAAGATCAAGTGCATATTTCCTTTGTGAGAGAAAAAGTCCCTCCTTGGATCTACACACTTCGATCCCTAAGAAATACTTCAAAACACCCAAATCTTTAATATCAAAGGCTGAGTGCAAAGAGGACTTAATGGCTTGAATACCCTCTTTGTTACTCCCTGAAATAATCAAATCATCCACATAGACCAACACTACTACTATGCCATGAATATCTTGCTTAGTAAATAGAGTGTGATCAGAGTGTGACCTCTTGAAGCCATTAGCCAGTAGTGTAGAGCTTAGCTTGTGATACCAAGCTCTTGGAGATTGTTTAAGCCCATAGATTGCTTTCCGAAGCCTTAAGACCTTTCCCGGAGCCACTATGTCTTCTAAACCCGGAGGAGGTGACATGTAGACTTCTTCTTCTAACTCCCCCTGAAGGAAAGCGTTCTTGACATCCATTTGCCACAACTCCCAATCCAAATTAACTGCTAAAGAGAGAACCACTTTCACTGTGTGTTGCTTAGCTACTGGAGCAAATGTTTCCCTATAGTCATCCCCATACGTTTGTGTAAACCCTCTTGCAACCAGCCTTGCCTTATATCTTTCTATTTCACCATCACTCTTGTACTTAATGGTGAATACCCACTTTGAGCTAACACACTTCTTTCCTTTTGGTAGTTCTTCTTCAACCCACGTTTGATTCCTGACCATAGCTTGAACCTCATCATCAACAGCATTAGTCCATTCCTTTCTTTCCTTGGCTTCCTCATAGCTTTGTGGAATAAGTTCTACATCCAGCTTGCTGATAAAGGCTTGATGTTCTTCCGGAAGAAGGTCAATCGAACAGGTAGCTTGAATTGGATGAGCGACAGCTTGGCAGTTGTAGTAAACTCTCGTATTCTTCCAGTTTGAAGGTGATTTCTTCTCTCTTGTACTCTTCCTTGGATTCTCCCGAGTGTAGACTGGATCTGATGTAGTTTGTGGAGCTTCATAGACATTGTCATCGCTTGAAGATTCAATAATCTCTCCTTCACTAGACTGTCCCGCCTCTGCCACTTCTTCACTAGACTTCTCTCCTCTATCACTTTCTTGGTGATCATCCAAAGGTTCCTGAAAAGCATCGTTCTCATCCTCTCTAACTTCATTCACGTCCTCATTTGGAGATGGTGGAGCTTCCTTCTCTGCCTGAGGGGAGCTTGCATTCCCTAAGTGTTCCAGAATTCGTCGGAGGCTTGAAGCTCTATCAGCGGTTGAGTTAGGTAGGTCCTTCACACTCTCCCAACTCTTTTCCCCAAAGTAGGCCTTGTCTTCCAAAAACTTGACATCCCTTGACACATAATACCGGTTGGTGACTGGATCAAAGCACTTGTAGCCCTTCTGAGTTGTTGAGTATCCAATGAATACGCACTTGTTACTCTTAGGCTCCAGCTTGTTCCTTAAGTCACCTGGAACAAACACAAAACACAGACTACCAAACACCCTTAAATGGTCAATACTAGGATTTGAGTTATTTAGGATTTGGAAAGGAGATTTATCATCAAGGATACGAGTTGGTGTTCGGTTGATGAGATAGCAAGCTGTCATTACTGCATCGCCCCAAAACCGCTTAGGCATGTGTTTTTGAAATAGCATAGCTCTTGCCACCTCCATTAGGTGCCTATTCTTTCTCTCAGCAACACCATTTTGTTGGGGGTTATATGGGCAGCTGGTTTGATGAAGAATTCCACATTTCTCTAAGTGTTCTTTGAGCTTGTTGCTTGTATATTCACCTCCATTATCTGTTCTTAGAATCTTAATCTTTGCATCAAAGTAGTTAGTCACATAGTTTTGAAAGTTTATAAATGCATCATAAACTCTATCCTTAGATGGCATCAAGGTTACCCAAGTATACTTAGATTTCTCATCTATAAATGTGACAAAATACTTATGGTTATCTCTAGATGCACAAGGTGAAGACCAAACATCAGAATGCACAAGATCAAAACATTTTTCATAAATCGCACTAGACTTAGGAAAAACAGCTTTGCAATGTTTGCCTAATATGCATGCTTCACAATTTGCACAATCATAAGAAAAACCAGGCATTAATAAACTTAAAGCTCTAGAATGAGGGTGACCAAGTCTTTCATGCCATAAAACAACAGATGTCTTAACAGAGTTTGCAAAGATAGAAGAAACATTATTCTTAGAAACAGAATTTAAAGAGATGTCTTGGAACACATATAAGTCATCCTTGGTGCTTCCTTGCCCAAACACTTTTCCACTCTCAATATCCTGCAAGTTAACATCATTAGGACTAAAAATAGCTAAACAGTTTAAGTCCTTAGTAGTTTTCTTTACAGAAAGGAGATTAGAGGTGAACTTAGGCATATAAAAGGCACTTAGCTTCTTGTTAAACACATTAATATAACCTATACCTTCTATTGGCACATTATGGCCATTTGCAACCTTAACATTCCCTAAAGCCGGTTTAATGTTCTCTAACAACTTAGGATTACTAATCATATGGTGAGAAGCTCCTGAGTCTAATACTAATGAGTTTAAATCACTAGAGTTAGAAGATAAGAGAGATATACCGCCTGGATGTAACTTAGATGCAATGGTCTCCTGAGAGGTGGAAGCTGAGCTCTTGTCTTGTATAGCTTGTAATGCCTTCTCATGATGACCGAACTGCACTATAGCTCTTTCAGCATTTTCGGAGCCTTCACTTGCTTCTGCCACATTCGCCTTCATCTTGTCCTTCTTGAACTTATCTGGCTTCAAATGAGGGTGTAGGATCCAGCATTTGTCTTTGAGATGACCCTTTTTCTCACAATGCTCACAAACCCATGTCTTCTTGTCTCCATGTTTCGCCACTCCCACCTTGTTAGCCGTAGGTAGACTTGCATTCTTGTTGCCAAACAGCTCCTGATTGCCATACTCCTTTTGTATCTTAGCACAAACTTGCTCTAGGGTAGGGATCTTGTCTTCTCTCAAGATGTGTTGGATTACATCAGTATAGCCTTGATTCAGAGACAGTAGCAACCCAAAACACACGATCTTGCTCTCTTCTTTCCTTGAGTGTCTTAGCATCAGTGGTAAAGGGTCTCAACATATCTAACTCAGCAACCAACGATCTATACCTTCCGAAATGGGTGTTGAAGTCACTCTCTTCTTGGCTCAGATTTCCGAGAGCTTTCTTGATACCATAGACCCGAGTCAAGTTAGACTCATTGCCGAAGACACCTGTAAGAGTATCCCACAGCTCCTTAGCAGTCTCACAGTACGAATAGCCTTCTAGAATTGACGCCTCTAGTGAGCAGTGTAGAGCAGTCAGCACATTCAGATCATACTGCTTCCAAGTATCCTCATCCAGACCTCTATCAATTGCCTTTAGCTCTTCATAGGTGAACTCAATGTGTTTTGTGAGCTTCCTTCCTCCCAACACATTCAGAGTTGTTCGCTTCCACAACAGAAAGTTGTTCCCATTTAGAGTTACCGCAAATCTCAAGTCTTTGAAGGTGTCATTCATCTTGCCATCATACACCGTAACAGGCATAGGAGCTTGTTGAAGAGCAGCCATCACCAAAGCTTAAGTATTTCGCCTATTGAACACCAAGACTAACACTTTCCAAGACCAAAGATTCAACTTTCGAACCTTCCTTACTCAAACCACAAGCCAAACCGCAACACTAATCTATCCACAACCTTTGCCTTAAACTGATTCCTCTAGACTAAACCTTTCAACCAGAGAGAGAGATAAAGCTCAAACCTTTACTTTTTCAGATCTGACTTGCTTCACCTTCTTAGCTCGGTTTGATGCTTCAGCTTAACCCACAAGAACCAGCTTCAACCCAGAATAGCTTTTGCCACGGATTAACTCACAAGAACTTCTCTCAAACACAAGAATCGAACAAGAAAACCAAGATTTAAGACTCAAGAATCACAAAACCGCTCTGCTACCATGAAAATTATAGAAGATTATAGGATAAGGATTCGACTCTCATGTTTAGGAAAAGGTGAAAATGTATTAGATGATAAAAAGTTATCTACAATGAGAGGGGATACACTTGGTTTATATAGAACACATTCTAGGTCAGAAAGGGTTACGCACAAAGCCACTATTGCGTCCTCATTCTGCCTTGTACAAACCGTGTGTGACTCATCCCTTTACAGCTCATAACGGTAACAAAAGGATAAGGGAGGAGGTACAGCCGCTATAGGACAAAGTGTACGGTCACCTTATCCTTTAGCTTTTCTTATCCTCCTTTCCCTCTTCTTTCTAATACAAACTAACTTCCTTATTACTCAAGTAACTATATTTACTATGTAACTATTAATTAGTTACTAGTAAATACCTTCTTGATTAACAATAGATGATTCTAAATGTAGTATTATGAGTCCCAGATGACTATTTCAAGCCTATTTACTCCATTTTCTTTGTGTGATTCATCAGAAGTCCGTTTTCTCCATTTTCGGCCAGTAGACCGGTTTCAGATCTTCATAACGGATCTCTTCAATGGAATGAGATACAAGTAATAGAGGCTTCTAATTATGCTATTATGAGTCCCAGATGACTATTTCAAGCCTATTTACTCCATTTTCTTTGTATGATTCATCAGAAATCCGTTTTCCCTATTTTCGGCCAGTAGACCAATTTCGGATCTTCATTTTGGATCTCTTCTAGGGAATGAGATACAAGTAATAGAGGCTTCTCATTGTAGTATTATGAGTCCCAGATGACTATTTCAAGCCTATTTACTCCATTTTCTTTGTGTGATTCATCAGAAGTCCGTTTTCCCTATTTTCGGCTAGTAGACCAGTTTCGGATCTTCATTTGGGATCTCTTCTAGGGAATGAGATACAAGTAATAGAGGCTTCTCATTGTAGTAATTTGAGTCCTAGATGAAAATTTTAAGCCTATTTACTCCATTTTCTTTGTGTGATTCATCAGATGTCCGTTTTCCCCATTTTCGGCTAGTAGACCAGTTTCAGATCTTCATTTGGGATCTCTTGTAGGGAATTAGATACAAGTAATAGATGCTTCTCATTGTACTATTATGAGTCCTAGATGACTATTTCAATCCTATTTACTCCATTTTCTTTGTGTGATTCATCAGATGTCCGTTTTTCTATTTTCGGCCAGTAGGCCAGTTTTGGATCATCATTTGGGATCTCTTCTTTTGAATGAGATACAAGTAATAGAGGCTTCTCATTGTACTATTATGAGTCCTAGATGACTATTTCAATCCTATTTACTCCATTTTCTTTGTGTGATTTTTCAGATGTCCGTTTTTCTATTTTCGGCCAGTAGGCCAGTTTTGGATCATCATGTGGGATCTCTTCTTTTGAATGAGATACAAGTAATAGAGGCTTCTCATTGTACTATTATGAGTCCCAGATGACTATTTCAATCCTATTTACTCCATTTTGTTTGTGTGATTCATCAGATGTCCGTTTTTCCTATTTTCGGCCAGTAGGCCAGTTTTGGATCATCATTTGGGATCTCTTCTAGAGAATGAGATACAAGTAATAGAGGCTTTTAATTGTAGCATTTTGAGTCCCAAATGACTATTTCAAGCCTATTTACTCCATTTCTTTGTATGATTCATGAGAAATAAGTTTTCCCCATTTTCGGCTAGTTGACTAGTTTCGGTTCTTCATTTGAGATCTCTTCTAGGGAATGAGATACAGGTAATAGAGGCTACTCATTATACTATTATAAGTCCCAGATGACTATTTAAAGCCTATTTACTCCATTTTCTTTGTGTGATTCATGATAAATCCGTTTCCCCTATTTTCAGACAGTAGACCAGTTTCGGATCTTCATTTGGGAACTCTTCTAGGGAATGAGATACAAGTAATAGATTATTCTAAATGTAGTATTATGAGTCCCAGATGACTATTTCAAGCATATTTACTCCATATTCTTTGTGTGATTCATCAGAAGTCCGTTTTCCCCATTTTCGGCCGGTAGACCAGTTTCAGATCTTCATTTGAGATCTCTTGTAGGGAATGATATACAAGTAATAGATGCTTCTAAATGTAGTATTATGAGTCCCAGATGACTATTTCAAGCCTATTTACTCCATTTTTTTTGTGTGAGTCATCAGAAGTCCGTTTTCCCGATTTTCGGCCAGTAGACCAGTTTCAGATCTTCATAACAGATCTCTTCAATGGAATGAGATACAAGTAATAGAGGCTTCTAATTATGCTATTATGAGTCCCAGATGACTATTTCAAGCCTATTTACTCCATTTTCTTTGTATGATTCATCAGAAATCCGTTTTCCCTATTTTCGGCCAGTAGACCAATTTCGGATCTTCATTTTGGATCTCTTCTAGGGAATGAGATACAAGTAATAGAGGCTTCTCATTGTAGTATTATGAGTCCCATATGACTATTTCAAGCTTATTTACTCCATTTTCTTTGTGTGATTCATCAGAAGTCCGTTTTCCTTATTTTCGGCTAGTAGACCAGTTTCGGATCTTCATTTGGGATCTCTTCTAGGGAATGAGATACAAGTAATAGAGGCTTCTCATTGTAGTAATTTGAGTCCCAGATGACAATTTCAAGCCTATTTACTCCATTTTCTTTGTGTGATTCATCAGATGTCCGTTTTCCCCATTTTCGGCCAGTAGACCAGTTTCAGATCTTCATTTAGGATCTCTTGTAGGGAATGATATACAAGTAATAGATGATTCCATTTTCGGCCAGTAGACCGGTTTCAGATCTTCATAACGGATCTCTTCAATGGAATGAGATACAAGTAATAGATTATTCTAAATGTAGTATTATGAGTCCCAGATGACTATTTCAAGCATATTTACTCCATATTCTTTGTGTGATTCATCAGAATTCCGTTTTCCCCATTTTCGGCCAGTAGACCAGTTTCAGATCTTCATTTGGGATCTCTTGTAGGGAATGATATACAAGTAATAGATGATTCTAAATGTAGTATTATGAGTCCCAGATGACTATTACAAGCCTATGTACTCTATTTTCTTTGTGTGATTCATCTGATGTCCGTTTTCTCCATTTTCGGCCAGTAGACCGGTTTCAGATCTTCATAACGGATCTCTTCAATGGAATGAGATACAAGTAATAGAGGCTTCTAATTATGCTATTATGAGTCCCAGATGACTATTTCAAGCCTATTTACTCCATTTTCTTTGTATGATTCATCAGAAATCCGTTTTCCCTATTTTCGGCCAATAGACCAATTTCGGATCTTCATTTTGGATCTCTTCTAGGGAATTAGATACAGGTAATAGAGGCTTCTCATTGTAGTATTATGAGTCCCAGATGACTATTTCAAGCCTATTTACTCCATTTTCTTTGTGTGATTCATGATAAATCCGTTTTCCCTATTTTCAGACAGTAGACCAGTTTCGGATCTTCATTTGGGATCTCTTCTAGGGAATGAGATACAAGTAATAGATTATTCTAAATGTAGTATTATGAGTCCCAGATGACTATTTCCAGCATATTTACTCCATATTCTTTGTGTGATTCATAAGAATTCCGTTTTCCCCATTTTCGGCCAGTAGACCAGTTTCAGATCTTCATTTGGGATCTCTTGTAGGGAATGATATACAAGTAATAGATGATTCTAAATGTAGTATTATGAGTCCCAGTTGACTATTTCAAGCCTTTTTACTCCATTTTCTTTGTGTGATTCATCAGAAGTCCGTTTCCTCCATTTTTGGCCTGTAGACCGGTTTCAGATCTTCATAACGGATCTCTTCAATGGAATGAGATACAAGTAATAGAGGCTTCTAATTATGCTATTATGAGTCCCAGATGACTATTTCAAGCCTATTTACTCCATTTTCTTTGTATGATTCATCAGAAATCCGTTTTCCCTATTTTCGGCCAGTAGACCAATTTCGGATCTTCATTTTGGATCTCTTCTAGGGAATGAGATACAAGTAATAGAGGCTTCTCATTGTAGTATTATGAGTCCCATATGACTATTTCAAGCTTATTTACTCCATTTTCTTTGTGTGATTCATCAGAAGTCCGTTTTCCTTATTTTCGGCTAGTAGACCAGTTTCGGATCTTCATTTGGGATCTCTTCTAGGGAATGAGATACAAGTAATAGAGGCTTCTCATTGTAGTAATTTGAGTCCCAGATGACAATTTCAAGCCTATTTACTCCATTTTCTTTGTGTGATTCATCAGATGTCCGTTTTCCCCATTTTCGGCCAGTAGACCAGTTTCAGATCTTCATTTAGGATCTCTTGTAGGGAATGATATACAAGTAATAGATGATTCCATTTTCGGCCAGTAGACCGGTTTCAGATCTTCATAACGGATCTCTTCAATGGAATGAGATACAAGTAATAGATTATTCTAAATGTAGTATTATGAGTCCCAGATGACTATTTCAAGCATATTTACTCCATATTCTTTGTGTGATTCATCAGAATTCCGTTTTCCCCATTTTCGGCCAGTAGACCAGTTTCAGATCTTCATTTGGGATCTCTTGTAGGGAATGATATACAAGTAATAGATGATTCTAAATGTAGTATTATGAGTCCCAGATGACTATTTCAAGCCTATGTACTCTATTTTCTTTGTGTGATTCATCAGATGTCCGTTTTCTCCATTTTCGGCCAGTAGACCGGTTTCAGATCTTCATAACGGATCTCTTCAATGGAATGAGATACAAGTAATAGAGGCTTCTAATTATGCTATTATGAGTCCCAGATGACTATTTCAAGCCTATTTACTCCATTTTCTTTGTATGATTCATCAGAAATCCGTTTTCCCTATTTTCGGCCAATAGACCAATTTCGGATCTTCATTTTGGATCTCTTCTAGGGAATGAGATACAGGTAATAGAGGCTTCTCATTGTAGTATTATGAGTCCCAGATGACTATTTCAAGCCTATTTACTCCATTTTCTTTGTGTGATTCATGATAAATCCGTTTTCCCTATTTTCAGACAGTAGACCAGTTTCGGATCTTCATTTGGGATCTCTTCTAGGGAATGAGATACAAGTAATAGATTATTCTAAATGTAGTATTATGAGTCCCAGATGACTATTTCCAGCATATTTACTCCATATTCTTTGTGTGATTCATAAGAATTCCGTTTTCCCCATTTTCGGCCAGTAGACCAGTTTCAGATCTTCATTTGGGATCTCTTGTAGGGAATGATATACAAGTAATAGATGATTCTAAATGTAGTATTATGAGTCCCAGTTGACTATTTCAAGCCTTTTTACTCCATTTTCTTTGTGTGATTCATCAGAAGTCCGTTTCCTCCATTTTTGGCCTGTAGACCGGTTTCAGATCTTCATAACGGATCTCTTCAATGGAATGAGATACAAGTAATAGAGGCTTCTAATTATGCTATTATGAGTCCCAGATGACTATTTCAAGCCTATTTACTCCATTTTCTTTGTGTGATTCATCAGAAGTCCGTTTTCCCTATTTTCGGCTAGTAGACCAGTTTCGGATCTTCATTTGGGATCTCTTCTAGGGAATGAGATACAAGTAATAGAGGCTTCTCATTGTAGTAATTTGAGTCCTAGATGAAAATTTCAAGCCTATTTACTCCATTTTCTTTGTGTGATTCATCAGATGTCCGTTTTCCCCATTTTCGGCTAGTAGACCAGTTTCAGATCTTCATTTGGGATCTCTTGTAGGGAATGAGATACAAGTAATAGATGCTTCTCATTGTACTATTATGAGTCCTAGATGACTATTTCAATCCTATATACTCCATTTTCTTTGTGTGATTCATCAGATGTCCGTTTTTCTATTTTCGGCCAGTAGGCCAGTTTTGGATCATCATTTGGGATCTCTTCTTTTGAATGAGATACAAGTAATAGAGGCTTCTCATTGTACTATTATGAGTCCTAGATGACTATTTCAATCCTATTTACTCCATTTTCTTTGTGTGATTCATCAGATGTCCGTTTTTCTATTTTCGGCCAGTAGGCCAGTTTTGGATCATCATTTGGGATCTCTTCTTTTGAATGAGATACAAGTAATAGAGGCTTCTCATTGTACTATTATGAGTCCTAGATGACTATTTCAATCCTATTTACTCCATTTTCTTTGTGTGATTTTTCAGATGTCCGTTTTTCTATTTTCGGCCAGTAGGCCAGTTTTGGATCATCATGTGGGATCTCTTCTTTTGAATGAGATACAAGTAATAGAGGCTTCTCATTGTACTATTATGAGTCCCAGATGACTATTTCAATCCTATTTACTCCATTTTCTTTGTGTGATTCATCAAATGTCCGTTTTTCCTATTTTCGGCCAGTAGGCTAGTTTTGGATCATCATTTGGGATCTCTTCTAGGGAATGAGATACAAGTGATAGAGGCTTTTAATTGTAGTATTATGAGTCCCAAATGACTATTTCAAGCCTATTTACTCCATTTCTTTGTATGATTCATGAGAAATCAGTTTTCCCCATTTTCGGCTAGTTGACTAGTTTCGGTTCTTCATTTGAGATCTCTTCTAGGGAATGAGATACAGGTAATAGAGGCTACTCATTATACTATTATAAGTCCCAGATGACTATTGAAAGCCTATTTTCTCCATTTTCTTTGTGTGATTCATGATAAATCCGTTTCCCCTATTTTCAGACAGTAGACCAGTTTCGGATCTTCATTTGGGATCTCTTCTAGGGAATGAGATACAAGTAATAGATTATTCTAAATGTAGTATTATGAGTCCCAGATGACTATTTCAAGCATATTTACTCCATATTCTTTGTGTGATTCATCAGAAGTCCGTTTTCCCCATTTTCGGCCGGTAGACCAGTTTCAGATCTTCATTTGAGATCTCTTGTAGGGAATGATATAAAAGTAATAGATGCTTCTAAATGTATTATTATGAGTCCCAGATGACTATTTCAAGCCTATTTACTCCATTTTCTTTGTGTGATTCATCAGAAGTCCGTTTTCCCCATTTTCGGCCAGTAGACCAGTTACAGATCTTCATAACAGATCTCTTCAATGGAATGAGATACAAGTAATAGAGGCTTCTAATTATGCTATTATGAGTCCCAGATGACTATTTCAAGCCTATTTACTCCATTTTCTTTGTATGATTCATCAGAAATCCGTTTTCCCTATTTTCGGCCAGTAGACCAATTTCGGATCTTCATTTTGGATCTCTTCTAGGGAATGAGATACAAGTAATAGAGACATCTCATTGTAGTATTATGAGTCCCAGATGACTATTTCAAGCTTATTTACTCCATTTTCTTTGTGTGATTCATCAGAAGTCCGTTTTCCTTATTTTCGGCTAGTAGACCAGTTTCGGATCTTCATTTGGGATCTCTTCTAGGGAATGAGATACAAGTAATACAGGCTTCTCATTGTAGTAATTTGAGTCCCAGATGACAATTTCAATCCTATTTACTCCATTTTCTTTGTGTGATTCATCAGATGTCCGTTTTTCTATTTTCGGCCAGTAGGCCAGTTTTGGATCATCATTTGGGATCTCTTCTTCGGACTGAGATACAAGTAATAGAGGCTTCTAATTGTACTATTATGAGTCCCAGATGACTATTTCAATCCTATTTACTCCATTTTCTTTGTGTGATTCATCAGATGTCCGTTTTCCCTATTTTCGGCTAGTAGACCAGTTTCGGATCTTCATTTGGGATCTCTTCTAGGGAATGAGATACAAGTAATAGAGGCTTCTCATTGTAGTAATTTGAGTACTAGATGACAATTTCAAGCCTATTTACTCCATTTTCTTTGTGTGATTCATCAGATGTCCGTTTTCCCCATTTTCGGCTAGTAGACCAATTTCGGATCTTCATTTGGGATCTCTTCTAGGGAATGAGATGTTAGAATAATTGCGTATTATGAGTCCCAGATGACTATTTCAAGCCTATTTACTCCATTTCTTTGTATGATTCATGAGAAATCAGTTTTCCCCATTTTCGGCTAGTTGACTAGTTTCGGATCTTCATTAGAGATCTCTTCTAGGGAATGAGATACAGGTAATAGAGGCTACTCATTATACTATTATAAGTCCCAGATGACTATTTAAAGCCTATTTACTCCATTTTCTTTGTGTGATGCATGATAAATCCGTTTCCCCTATTTTCAGACAATAGACCAGTTTCGGATCTTCATTTGGGATCTCTTCTAGGGAATGAGATACAAGTAATAGATTCTTCTAAATGTAGTATTATGAGTCCCAGAAGACTATTTCAAGCATATTTACTCCATATTCTTTGTGTGATTCATCAGAAGTCCGTTTACCCTATTTTTGGCCGGTAGACCAGTTTCAGATCTTCATTTGGGATCTCTTGTAGGGAATGATATACAAGTAATAGATGATTCTAAATGTAGTATTATGAGTCCCAGATGACAATTTAAAGCCTATTTACTCCATTTTCTTTGTGTGATTCATCAGATGTCCGTTTTCCCCATTTTCGGCTAGTAGACCAATTTCGGATCTTCATTTGGGATCTCTTCTAGAGAATGAGATACAAGTAATATAGGCTTCTCAATGTAGTATTATGAGTTCCAGTTGACTATTTCAAGCCTATTTACTCCATTTTCTTTGTATGATTCTTCAGAAGTCCGTTTTCCCCATTTTCGGCCAGTAGACCAGTTTCAGATCTTCATTTGGGATCTCTTGTAGGGAATGAGATACAAGTAATAGATGCTTCTCATTGTACTATTATGAGTCCTAGATGACTATTTCAATCCTATTTACTCCATTTTCTTTGTGTGATTCATCAGATGTCCGTTTTTCTATTTTAGGCCAGTAGGCCAGTTTTGGATCATCATTTGGGATCTCTTCTTTTGAATGAGATACAAGTAATAGAGGCTTCTCATTGTACTATTATGAGTCCCAGATGACTATTTAAATCCTATTTACTCCATTTTCTTTGTGTGATTCATCAGATGTCCGTTTTTCCTATTTTCGGCCAGTAGGCCAGTTTTGGATCATCATTTGGGATCTCTTCTAGGGAATGAGATACAAGTAGTAGAGGCTTTTAATTGTAGTATTATGAGTCCCAAATGACTATTTCAAGCCTATTTACTCCATTTCTTTGTATGATTCATGAGAAATCAGTTTTCCCCATTTTCGGCTAGTTGAATAGTTTCGGTTCTTCATTTGAGATCTCTTCTAGGGAATGAGATACAGGTAATAGAGGCTACTCATTATACTATTATAAGTCCCAGATAACTATTTAAAGCCTATTTACTCCATTTTCTTTGTGTGATTCATGATAAATCCGTTTCCCCTATTTTCAGACAGTAGACCAGTTTCGGATCTTCATTTGGGATCTCTTCTAGGGAATGAGATACAAGTAATAGATTATTCTAAATGTAGTATTATGAGTCCCAGATGACTATTTCAAGCATATTTACTCCATATTCTTTGTGTGATTCATCAGAAGTCCGTTTTCCCAATTTTCGGCCAGTAGACCAGTTTCAGATCTTCATTTGAGATCTCTTGTAGGGAATGATATACAAGTAATAGATGCTTCTAAATGTAGTATTATGAATCCCAGATGACTATTTCAAGCCTATTTACTCCATTTTCTTTGTGTGATTCATCAGAAGTTCGTTTTCCCAATTTTCGGCCAGTAGACCAGTTTCAGATCTTCATAACGGATCTCTTCAATGGAATGAGATACAAGTAATAGAGGCTTCTAATTATGCTATTATGAGTCCCAGATGACTATTTCAAGCCTATTTACTCCATTTTCTTTGTATGATTTATCAGAAATCCATTTTCCCTATTTTCGGCCAGTAGACCAATTTCGGATCTTCATTTTGGATCTCTTCTAGGGAATGAGATACAAGTAATAGAGGCTTCTCATTGTAGTATTATGAGTCCCAGATGACTATTTCAAGCCTATTTACTCCATTTTCTTTGTGTGATTCATCAGAAGTCCGTTTTCCCTATTTTCGGCTAGTAGACCAGTTTCAGATCTTTATTTGAGATCTCTTCTAGGGAATGAGATACAGGTAATAGAGGCTACTCATTATACTATTATAAGTCCCAGATGACTATTTAAAGCCTATTTACTCCATTTTCTTTGTGTGATTCATGATAAATCCGTTTCCCCTATTTTCAGACAGTAGACCAGTTTCGGATCTTCATTTGGGATCTCTTCTAGGGAATGAGATACAAGTAATAGATTCTTCTAAATGTAGTATTATGCGTCCGAGATGACTATTTCAAGCATATTTACTCCATATTCTTTGTGTGATTCATCAGAAGTCCGTTTTTCCCATTTTCGGCCAGTAGACCAGTTTCAGATCTTCATTTGGGATCTCTTGTAGGGAATGATATACAAGTAATAGATGATTCTAAATGTAGTATTATGAGTCCCAGATGGCTATTTCAAGCCTATTTACTCCATTTTCTTTGTGTGATTCATCAGAAGTCCGTTTTCTCCATTTTCGGCCAGTAGACCGGTTTCAGATCTTCATAACGGATCTCTTCAATGGAATGAGATACAAGTAATAGAGGCTTCTAATTATGCTATTATGAGTCCCAGATGACTATTTCAAGCCTATTTATTCCATTTTCTTTGTATGATTCATCAGAAATCCGTTTTCCCTATTTTCGGCCAGTAGACCAATTTCGGATCTTCATTTTGGATCTCTTCTAGGGAATGAGATACAGGTAATAGAGGCTTCTCATAGTAGTATTATGAGTCCCAGATGACTATTTCAAGCCTATTTACTCCATTTTCTTTGTGTAATTCATCAGAAGTCCGTTTTCCCTATTTTCGGCTAGTAGACCAGTTTCGGATCTTCATTTGGGATCTCTTCCAGGGAATGAGATACAAGTAATAGAGGCTTCTCATTGTAGTAATTTGAGTCCTAGATGACAATTTCAAGCCTATTTACTCCATTTTCTTTGTGTGATTCATCAGATGTCCGTTTTCTCCATTTTCGGCTAGTAGACCAGTTTCAGATCTTCATTTGGGATCTCTTGTAGGGAATGAGATACAAGTAATAGATGCTTCTCATTGTACTATTATGAGTCCTAGATGACTATTTCAATCCTATTTACTCCATTTTCTTTGTGTGATTCATCAGATGTCCGTTTTTCTATTTTCGGCCAATAGGCCAGTTTTGGATCATCATTTGGGATCTCTTCTTCGGAATGAGATACAAGTAATAGAGGCTTCTCATTGTACTATTATGAGTCCCAGATGACTATTTCAATCCTATTTACTCCATTTTCTTTGTGTGATTCATCAGATGTCCGTTTTTCTATTTTCGGCCAGTAGGCCAGTTTTGGATCATCATTTGGGATCTCTTCTTCGGAATGAGATACAAGTATTAGAGGCTTCTCATTGTACTATTATGAGTCCCAGATGACTATTTCAATGCTATTTTCTCCATTTACTTTGTGTGATTCATCAGATGTCCGTTTTTCCTATTTTCGGCCAATAGGCCAGTTTTGGATCATTATTTGGGATCTCTTCTAGGGAATGAGATACAAGTAATAGAGGCTTCTAATTGTAGTATTATGAGTCCCAGATGACTATTTAAAGCCTATTTACTCCATTTCTTTGTATGATTCATGAGAAATCAGTTTTCCCCATTTTCGGC
The DNA here is from genome assembly GCA_911865555.2 of Thlaspi arvense. Classification (NCBI taxonomy): domain Eukaryota; kingdom Viridiplantae; phylum Streptophyta; class Magnoliopsida; order Brassicales; family Brassicaceae; genus Thlaspi; species Thlaspi arvense. The sequence goes on from OU466860.2 coordinate 25,183,043, forward strand.
TAGTTGACTAGTTTCGGATCTTCATTTGAGATCTCTTCTAGGGAATGAGATACAGGTAATAGAGGCTACTCATTATACTATTATAAGTCCCAGATGACTATTTAAAGCCTATTTACTCCATTTTCTTTGTGTGATTCATGATAAATCCGTTTTCCCTATTTTCAGACAGTAGACCAGTTTCGGATCTTCATTTGGGATCTCTTCTAGGGAATGAGATACAAGTAATAGATTATTCTAAATGTAGTATTATGAGTCACAGATGACTATTTCAAGCATATTTACTCCATATTCTTTGTGTGATTCATCAGAATTCCGTTTTCCCCATTTTCGGCCAGTAGACCAGTTTCAGATCTTCATTTGGGATCTCTTGTAGGGAATGATATACAAGTAATAGATGATTCTAAATGTAGTATTATGAGTCCCAGATGACTATTTCAAGCCTATTTACTCCATTTTCTTTGTGTGATTCATCAGAAGTCCGTTTCCTCCATTTTCGGCCAGTAGACCGGTTTCAGATCTTCATAACGGATCTCTTCAATGGAATGAGATACAAGTAATAGAGGCTTCTAATTATGCTATTATGAGTCCCAGATGACTATTTCAAGCCTATTTACTCCATTTTCTTTGTATGATTCATCAGAAATCCGTTTTCCCTATTTTCGGCCAGTAGATCAATTTCGGATCTTCATTTTGGATCTCTTCTAGGGAATGAGATACAAGTAATAGAGGCTTCTCATTGTAGTATTATGAGTCCCAGATGACTATTTCAAGCCTATTTACTCCATTTGCTTTGTGTGATTCATCAGAAGTCCGTTTTCCCTATTTTCGGCTAGTAGACCAGTTTCGGATCTTCATTTGGGATCTCTTCTAGGGAATGAGATACAAGTAATAGAGGCTTTTCATTGAAGTAATTTGAGTCCTAGATGACAATTTCAAGCCTATTTACTCCATTTTCTTTGTGTGATTCATCAGATGTCCGTTTTCCCCATTTTCGGCTAGTAGACCAGTTTCAGATCTTCATTTGGGATCTCTTGTAGGGAATGAGATACAAGTAATAGATGCTTCTCATTGTACTATTATGAGTCCTAGATGACTATTTCAATCCTATTTACTCCATTTTCTTTGTGTGATTCATCAGATGTCCGTTTTTCTATTTTCGGCCAGTAGGCCAGTTTTGGATCATCATTTGGGATCTCTTCTTCGGAATGAGATACAAGTAATAGAGGCTTCTCATTGTACTATTATGAGTCCCAGATGACTATTTCAATCCTATTTACTCCATTTTCTTTGTGTGATTCATCAGATGTCCGTTTTTCTATTTTCGGCCAGTAGGCCAGTTTTGGATCATCATTTGGGATCTCTTCTTCGGAATGAGATACAAGTAATAGAGGCTTCTCATTGTACTATTATGAGTCCCAGATGACTATTTCAATCCTATTTACTCCATTTTCTTTGTGTGATTCATCAGATGTCCGTTTTTCCTATTTTCGGCCAGTTGGCCAGTTTTGGATCATCATTTGGGATCTCTTCTAGGGAATGAGATACAAGTAATAGAGGCTTCTAATTGTAGTATTATGAGTCCCAGATGACTATTTCAAGCCTATTTACTCCATTTCTTTGTATGATTCATGAGAAATCAGTTTTCCCCATTTTTGGCTAGTTGACTAGTTTCGGATCTTCATTTGAGATCTCTTCTAGGGAATGAGATACAGGTAATAGAGGCTACTCATTATACTATTATAAGTCCCAGATGACTATTTAAAGCCTATTTACTCCATTTTCTTTGTGTGATTCATGATAAATCCGTTTCCCCTATTTTCAGACAGTAGACCAGTTTCGGATCTTCATTTGGGATCTCTTCTAGGGAATGAGATACAAGTAATAGATTATTCTAAATGTAGTATTATGAGTCCCAGATGACTATTTCATGCATATTTACTCCATATTCTTTGTGTGATTCATCAGAATTCCTTTTTCCCCATTTTCGGCCAGTAGACCAGTTTCAGATCTTCATTTAGGATCTCTTGTAGGGAATGATATACAAGTAATAGATGATTCTAAATGTAGTATTATGAGTCCCAGATGACTATTTCAAGCCTATGTACTCCATTTTCTTTGTGTGATTCATCAGATGTCCATTTTCTCCATTTTCGGCCAGTAGACCGGTTTCAGATCTTCATAACGGATCTCTTCAATGGAATGAGATACAAGTAATAGAGGCTTCTAATTACGCTATTATGAGTCCCAGATGACTATTTCAAGCCTATTTACTCCATTTTCTTTGTATGATTCTTCAGAAATCCGTTTTCCCTATTTTTGGCCAATAAACCAATTTCGGATCTTCATTTTGGATCTCTTCTAGGGAATGAGATACAGGTAATAGAGGCTTCTCATTGTAGTATTATGAGTCCCAGATGACTATTTCAAGCCTATTTACTCCATTTTCTTTGTGTGATTCATCAGAAGTCCGTTTTCCCTATTTTCGGCTAGTAGACCAGTTTCGGATCTTCTTTTGGGATCTCTTCTAGGGAATGAGATACAAGTAATAGAGGCTTCTCATTGTAGTAATTTGAGTCCTAGATGACAATTTCAAGCCTATTTACTCCATTTTCTTTGTGTGATTCATCAGATGTCCGTTTTCCCCATTTTCGGCTAGTAGACCAATTTCGGATCTTCATTTGGGATCTCTTCTAGGGAATGAGATACAAGTAATATAGGCTTCTCAATGTAGTATTATGAGTCCCAGTTGACTATTTCAAGCCAATTTACTCCATTTTCTTTGTATGATTCTTCAGAAGTCCGTTTTCCCCATTTTCGGCCAGTAGACCAGTTTCAGATCATCATTTGGGATCTCTTGTAGGGAATGAGATACAAGTAATAGATGCTTCTCATTGTACTATTATGAGTCCTAGATGACTATTTCAATCCTATTTACTCCATTTTCTTTGTGTGATTCATCAGATGTCCGTTTTTCTATTTTTGGCCAGTAGGCCAGTTTTGGATCATCATTTGGGATCTATTCTTTTGAATGAGATACAAGTAATAGAGGCTTCTCATTGTACTATTATGAGTCCCAGATGACTATTTCAATCCTATTTACTCCATTTTCTTTGTGTGATTCATCAGATGTCCGTTTTTCCTATTTTCGGCCAGTAGGCCAGTTTTGGATCATCATTTGGGATCTCTTCTAGGGAATGAGATACAAGTAATAGAGGCTTTTAATTGTAGTATTATGAGTCCCAAATGACTATTTCAAGCCTATTTACTCTATTTCTTTGTATGATTCATGAGAAATCAGTTTTCCCCATTTTCGGCTAGTTGACTAGTTTCGGTTCTTCATTTGAGATCTCTTCTAGGGAATGAGATACAGGTAATAGAGGCTACTAATTATACTATTATAAGTCCCAGATGACTATTTAAAGCCTATTTACTCCATTTTCTTTGTGCGATTCATGATAAATCCGTTTCCCCTATTTTCAGACAGTAGACCAGTTTCGGATCTTCATTTGGGATCTCTTCTAGGGAATGAGATACAACTAATAGATTATTCTAAATGTAGTATTATGAGTCCCAGATGACTATTTCAAGCATATTTACTCCATATTCTTTGTGTGATTCATCAGAATTCCGTTTTCCCTATTTTCGGCCGGTAGACCAGTTTCAGATCTTCATTTGAGATCTCTTGTAGGGAATGATATACAAGTAATAGATGCTTCTAAATGTAGTATTATGAGTCCCAGATGACTATTTCAAGCCTATTTACTCCATTTTCTTTGTGTGATTCATCAGAAGTGATATGATAGGGGATAGCACGGTAGTTGCAGAACCAAAGGAGGAACCGGAGATAGTAGGGAGGATCACTCGTTCCAGAGCTAAGGAGCTGGCTAAGGAAGTTCATGCACTTATAGCAGAAGGATTATGCAACCTACCAGCTATTCAAGTTTTCAACATCTTCAACCAGAAGACTCCACCCGGTAATGATAACTAAGTAACTTAGGTGAGGAGTCTGTACTCTTTTTACCATGATGAGTTTTGTCCCATTGGGTTTTCTCAACATGGTTTTTAATGAGGCAGATGAATCACTACGTCAAGTTACTTAGGAGTTATTGCCAATGGGTAATAAATGTATGAGCTACTTTGGTCTTATACTTAGTATTTTCAGGCGCACCAATTAGGATTCTAAGGAATGGGACGCCTTGTTGTTTTATTCTTTACTTTGGACGTTTTGTTGTTTTCTTTCTTAGACGCCATGCTGTTTGGTTTTTAGGGTAGTATAAGACTTGTATTACGCCCCCATTTGTAAATCAGCAAAGAACTAAGTGTTAAACAAACAGCCATTGCTGCATTTCTTCTCTCACCCTTTGATCTCTTGAATGTGTTCTTGTTGATCCGAGTTTCTATTCACCAAGTGTCCTTGAAACTCTACTATCTTTTACTCCCATCTTATCACTTAAATCGTTCCATTAAACCCCTAATACCATTCCAATCTCACTCTACACTATCACTTCCCCTTTCACACGATCAGCATCACCATTTCGCAATCATCATTTGATCTTCATTAGCCTATCTTCAGAGTAGTTCCAAGGGAGATCGTGTCATGTGGTATCAGAGCCAACTCTTGTTGAGAAAGTTTGCGGATGATTATAATAAACGAGAGAAAGAGATGAAGAACATGAAGAACAAGAGAGAAATGATTAAGGATGATTATATTCCTTAGTTATCGATTACATTTGATAGAGATGATCTATTTATAGATCTACAAACAGCCTAAGCTAACGGCTACAAGGGGTGAAACAATAAGAATAAACAATTATGTGGATCCCAAGAGTGAGAGTGACAGATCAAGGTTGACTCCAACGTCCACTTGCTTAAGTTAGACATGTGACCTTATCTTCTTAGCCTTGAGATGCATATGACCGTTAGACTAGATGATAAGGGCGAGCTTATTCTTGCCTTGTAAGTCACTTGATGCTGATATCCTTCCTTGAGTGTCACGGTTAAGTATGTGTACGGACACCCCTCATCCTTCTAGTTTGATACTCCCCCTCAAGCTTTAACCATAGTGGATGGTTAGAGCTTGGAGCTATGAAGGATCACCTCATTAAAAACCTCAATGTAGAAAACCTCATGGGACAAAACTACATTGAGGGGGAAAAAGAGTATGATCTTCACGGCTAGGTGAGCTCAAGCTGAGATATCAACGAGTCCCATCCTAGAGTGGATGAACTCGCTTGTCTTCTGGTTGACTGCCTTGGTGAAGATGTCAGCTAGCTGATCTGAACTCTTGGTGTAGCATGGGAGAGAATGACTCCGAGTTGCACTTGCTCCCTGACTTTATGACAATCCACCTCTATATGCTTGGTTCTCTCATGGAAGACCGAGTTTGATGCTATATGCATAGCCGCCTGATTATCACAATGCATTGTGATCGGTGTGCTTATCTCTTGTCCGAGGTCTTTGAGGAGGTTTCTTAGCCACATTAGCTCGGTAGTTAGTCTTCTCATAGCTCGGTATTCAGCTTCGGCACTAGAGCATGCTACCACATTTTGCTTCTTGCTCTTCCAAGTGACTAGATTCCCTCCAATGAATGTGCAATAGCCAGTAGTGGATCTTCTGTCTACACGGTCTCCTGCCCAATCTGCATCACAGTATCCCACTAGCTCTGAGCTTCCATTGCACCCCATCCAAATGCCATGGCCAATCGTTCCTTGAACATAGCTGAGAATGCGCTTGACCATGTTCCAGTGATGTACCTTAGGAGCCTTCATGTATTGACTAACCTGATTCACAGCAAAACACAAGTCAGGCCTAGTTATGGTAAGGTAGATTAACTTACCAACCATCCTGCGGTATTGTGTGATATCATCAAATAGCTCATTGCAAGGCTCCCCCTCTCGTTCCAACTTATAGTTATCTTCAAGAGGGGTTTTCGCTAGTCTATCTCCAAGATTTCCTGTTTCACTTAACATGTCAGTCATATACTTTCTTTGTGAAAGAAACACACCCTCTTTTGATCTACAAACTTCAATTCCTAAGAAATATTTGAGTTCGCCTAAATCCTTAATATCAAAAACATTCTGTAAATAGCTTTTAGTAGCAAGAATGTTTACCTTGTCATTCCCAGAGATGATTATATCATCTACATAAATGAGAATGACTACTATACCTTCCTGGCTGGTGAGTGTGAATAGAGTGTGGTCAGCTTCTGATCGGCTGAATCCTCTATCAAACAGTACTCTGCTCAGCTTGTGGTACCATGCTCTAGGCGATTGCTTCAAGCCATATATCGCCTTCCTTAGTCTTAGTACTCTACCAGGAGTGATGCCTTCTTCTAAGCCGGGTGGTGGTGTCATATAGACCTCTTCCTCAAGTTCTCCTTGTAGGAAAGCGTTCTTTACATCCATTTGCCAGAGATCCCACTCTAGATTAACCGCCAAGGATATGATTACTCTAACCGTGTGGAGCTTAGCTACTGGTGCAAAAGTGTCTTTGTAGTCTTCCCCATATGTCTGAGTAAAGCCTCTAGCCACCAACCGAGCTTTGTACCTTTCTATTTCACCATTGCTCTTGTACTTGATAGTAAAGACCCATCTTGAGCTAACCGTTTTCTTCCCTTTAGGTAAGTCAGCTTCATCCCAAGTATGATTTCTTTCCATAGCTCCTTTTTTCTTCCCTGATTGCTTCACGCCATTCCTCATGTTCCACTGCTTCTTCATAGGTCTTAGGAATATGACCCTGCTCTATTGCTGCCAAGAACACTCGGTGTTCCTCCGGAAGTTGTGCAAAGGAGCATGATGCCTGAGTTGGATGCGCCACGGCATTGCCATTGTAATACACTCTTGTGTTCACCCAATTAGAGGGGTCCTGCCTTTCTCTTGTACTGCGCCTTAAGGTAGTGGGAGCCGGAGCTTGGACTGGTTCTGCTTGTTGTAGACTTTGCAAGCGTGGACTTCTTCTTAGAGGAGCTGGTGCTTGAGCTGGTGCTGACCGTGTGGGTGCTTGATCTTGCTCTGAAGGTTGATCATGTGCATTGTCGTGGGAATCCGAGGCTGTGTGCTCAGCTGGTGGATCATCATTGTTATCACCATTCTCCCCCTCATGATCAACCGTAGGGGCTCTAGTATTGGTAGTGACACCGAGATGATCTAGGAGCAGCCGGAGGTTAGTGGCTCTATCTGATGTAGACTTGGAAATGTCTTGCAAGTCTTCCCATGGCTGCTTGGCATAGAAGCTTTCGGATTCCAAAAACTTCACATCTCTAGACACTATAACCCGGCATGTAGTAGGATTGTAGCATTTGTACCCCTTTTGAGTAGTGGAATAGCCAACAAACATACATCTAGTGCTCTTGGCATCCAGCTTTGTTCTAAGATCTCCTGGAATTAAGACAAAACACACACACACCCAAACACTCGTAAGTGATCAAGAGAAGGTTTGGTTGAGTTGAGTACCTCATATGGTGATGAGTCATTGAGGACTTTTGTGGGTATGCGATTGATCAGGTAACAAGCCGTGAGCACTGCATCTCCCCAAAAACGCTTTGGTACATTGCTTTGAAACATCATGGATCTGGCCACCTCCATTAAGTGTCTATTCTTCCTCTCAGCTACACCATTCTGTTGAGGAGTGTAGGGACAGCTCGTTTGGTGAATGATGCCGTGTGAGTTGAGATATTCTTTGAATATGTTACTTGTGTATTCTCCTCCATTATCTGATCTGAAAATCTTAATCTTGGCATTAAAGTGATTAGTGACATGGGTTTGAAAGTTTCTAAATGCCTCAAAAACTCTATCTTTTGATGGAAGGAGAGTTAGCCAAGTATACTTAGATTTTTCATCTATGAATGTAACAAAGTATTTATTTTGATCTCTAGACTCACAGGGAGAAGACCAAACATCAGAATGCACTAAATCAAAGCATTTATCATAAATAGTAGAAGACTTAGGAAAAACAGTTCTACAATGTTTTCCTAAGATACAAGCCTCACACTCATCATTTTTAAACACTACTTTAGGTAATAAAAGACTCAATGCACGAGCATGAGGATGTCCTAGTCTAGCATGCCAAATCGCATTATTAGCACAGGCTACAACATTATTAGAAGAGGCAAAGGTAGAATCTAAGAGCTTAGTGTCTTCAAGAACATAGAGATCATCTTTGGTAGTCCCTTTCCCAAGCAATTTGCTGGTCTTAATATCCTGAAAACACACATCATTAGGTCCGAATACAGCGATACAGTTTAAATCAGTTGTAGCTTTCTTAACTGACAATAAGTTAGAGGTAAAGGTAGGCATATAAAACGCTTTAGAGGACCTTTCAAAGAGTTTAAGTTCACCTATTCCTTTAATTGGTACCTTTTCACCATTAGCAATCTCAACATTTCCTAAAGTTGGCTTTATATTACTAATTAGGCTTAAATCACTAATCATGTGATGTGAAGCTCCTGAATCAACTATTAGAGGTTTATTCTTAAGAGTATATGAAGATCTATAAGAATTACCCAAGTTGTTAACTACATGAGAGGAGGTACCAAGGGTGTTACCGGATTCTTTGAGTGCTTTGATCAGGGCGTCTAACTCTGTTTTTCTTCACGAATTGAGATGAGTTAGCTATCCCCTCTTCACACATGTTCCTCTGAGAGGGCTCTCCCTTGTGACTCCCCTCTTCATTCGCAAAGTTAGCTCTTGTTTCCTTCCATTTGCTCGGTTTGAGGTGTGGATGAAGGATCCAGCATTTTTCTTTGCCATGCCCTTTCTTCTTGCAATGATCGCAGAATTGGCTCCTCTTCTCATCAAACTTGTATGCCCCCTTATTCGCTGAGACTAGCTCCCCCTTTCCTCCAAATAAACCGAGAGATCCTTGCTCCTTTTGGATTTGAGAGCATATTTCTTCAAGGGTTGGCAACCGTTCCGCTCTAAGGAGATGCTTGATGAGGTCATTGTAAGTTGAGCTGAGGGTCATGAGTAGGCCAAAGACTTTGTCTTGCTCTCTTCTGTCATTCAGGACTTGAGGGTCAACCGTGCTTGGCCTTAGCATCTCCAGTTCTGCCCATAGTGCTCTGAATCTTCCAAAATGCTTAGTAAACTCCATATCTTCTTGCCTTAGCTCATTGATAGCCTTTTTGACTTCAAATACACGGCTGAGATTGGATATATTGCCGAACACTTGCTTCAGAGTCTCCCATAGTTCTTTGGCGGTTTCACAGTATGAGTAAGCCTCCAAGATTTCATTACTAAGGGAGCTTTGTAGAAGAGCAAGGACGGTCTGATCTTCCTTGTACCATTGGGTCTCTTCAGCTGGGACAATGGCGGCTCCGGCGGCTGGTGGTGCTGCTATAGGGGCATCGCTTGAAACATGTCTCCAAAGACCTCTTCCACACAAGGCGGTTCTTGTGGTTCGTGACCACAGCAAATAGTTAACCCCTTTGAGGGTAACCGGTAAAGCCAATGGCTTGTTGTTCTCCAAGGCCATGTTTTTAAACACTATGGACCGTTGGGCAAAGTGAGTGACCGTTGGGTAAACGGTTTTGGATGATGAAGTAGAGATGATTAGAAGGTGAGCGAATACTAGTATGGTGGGAGGAGAGTGTTTTAGGCGGTTTAGAGAGTGTTTAGTGAGAATTTAGAGTAAAGAAAAATGGTAGAGAGTTATGGACCATTGGGTAAAGATTAAAGTGTTTCTGGAATTTTGAAAGAGTGAAAGAACGAAAGATGAAATGAAGAAGAGAGTGATGAAAATCAAAAGGTTGTAGTCCAAAGATCTACAAACCGCTCTGATACCATGTTGAGAAAGTTTGCGGATGATTATAATAAACGAGAGAAAGAGATGAAGAACATGAAGAACAAGAGAGAAATGATTAAGGATGATTATATTCCTTAGTTATCGATTACATTTGATAGAGATGATCTATTTATAGATCTACAAACAGCCTAAGCTAACGGCTACAAGGGGTGAAACAATAAGAATAAACAATTATGTGGATCCCAAGAGTGAGAGTGACAGATCAAGGTTGACTCCAACGTCCACTTGCTTAAGTTAGACATGTGACCTTATCTTCTTAGCCTTGAGATGCATATGACCGTTAGACTAGATGATAAGGGCGAGCTTATTCTTGCCTTGTAAGTCACTTGATGCTGATATCCTTCCTTGAGTGTCACGGTTAAGTATGTGTACGGACACCCCTCATCCTTCTAGTTTGATAAAGAAGTTTAGAGTAAAGAAGAGAAATGAGTGAAAACATGAAGAACAAGAGAAAGAGTTAAGGATGATTATTATTCCTTAAGTTAACCATTACAAACAACATCAAATGTGTATTTATAGACCATACAAATCATTCCTAACGGCTAAGGGTGATAACGACACAAACAATAAACAAAGAGGATGTGGTCCTCATAGTGAAAGCGACCCTTCATAACGCTCACAAGCTTAACCAAAACATGTGACCTTATCTCCTTTGATTCCTTAAGCTTGTGACCGTTGCTCCAGATGACTAAGGTCAATAATATGACCGTTGCTTCCTTCCTTGATCATCACTCTATCAAACTAGAAGGATGAGGGGTGTCCGTACACATACTTAACCGTGACACTCAAGGAAGGATATCAGCATCAAGTGACTTACAAGGCAAGAATAAGCTCGCCCTTATCATCTAGTCTAACGGTCATATGCATCTCAAGGCTAAGAAGATAAGGTCACATGTCTAACTTAAGCAAGTGGACGTTGGAGTCAACCTTGATCTGTCACTCTCACTCTTGGGATCCACATAATTGTTTATTCTTATTGTTTCACCCCTTGTAGCCGTTAGCTTAGGCTGTTTGTAGATCTATAAATAGATCATCTCTATCAAATGTAATCGATAACTAAGGAATATAATCATCCTTAATCATTTCTCTCTTGTTCTTCATGTTCTTCATCTCTTTCTCTCGTTTATTATAATCATCCGCAAACTTTCTCAACATGGTATCAGAGCGGTTTGTAGATCTTTGGACTACAACCTTTTGATTTTCATCACTCTCTTCTTCATTTCATCTTTCGTTCTTTCACTCTTTCAAAATTCCAGAAACACTTTAATCTTTACCCAATGGTCCATAACTCTCTACCATTTTTCTTTACTCTAAATTCTCACTAAACACTCTCTAAACCGCCTAAAACACTCTCCTCCCACCATACTAGTATTCGCTCACCTTCTAATCATCTCTACTTCATCATCCAAAACCGTTTACCCAACGGTCACTCACTTTGCCCAACGGTCCATAGTGTTTAAACATGGCCTTGGAGAACAACAAGCCATTGGCTTTACCGGTTACCCTCAAAGGGGTTAACTATTTGCTGTGGTCACGAACCACAAGAACCGCCTTGTGTGGAAGAGGTCTTTGGAGACATGTTTCAAGCGATGCCCCTATAGCAGCACCACCAGCCGCCGGAGCCGCCATTGTCCCAGCTGAAGAGACCCAATGGTACAAGGAAGATCAGACCGTCCTTGCTCTTCTACAAAGCTCCCTTAGTAATGAAATCTTGGAGGCTTACTCATACTGTGAAACCGCCAAAGAACTATGGGAGACTCTGAAGCAAGTGTTCGGCAATATATCCAATCTCAGCCGTGTATTTGAAGTCAAGAAGGCTATCAATGAGCTAAGGCAAGAAGATATGGAGTATACTAAGCATTTTGGAAGATTCAGAGCACTATGGGCAGAACTGGAGATGCTAAGGCCAAGCACGGTTGACCCTCAAGTCCTGAATGACAGAAGAGAGCAAGACAAAGTCTTTGGCCTACTCATGACCCTCAGCTCAACTTACAATGACCTCATCAAGCATCTCCTTAGAGCGGAACGGTTGCCAACCCTTGAAGAAGTATGCTCTCAAATCCAAAAGGAGCAAGGATCTCTCGGTTTATTTGGAGGAAAGGGGGAGCTAGTCTCAGCGAATAAGGGGGCATACAAGTTTGATGAGAAGAGGAGCCAATTCTGCGATCATTGCAAGAAGAAAGGGCATGGCAAAGAAAAATGCTGGATCCTTCATCCACACCTCAAACCGAGCAAATGGAAGGAAACAAGAGCTAACTTTGCGAATGAAGAGGGGAGTCACAAGGGAGAGCCCTCTCAGAGGAACATGTGTGAAGAGGGGATAGCTAACTCATCTCAATTCGTGAAGAAAACAGAGTTAGACGCCCTGATCAAAGCACTCAAAGAATCCGGTAACACCCTTGGTACCTCCTCTCATGTAGTTAACAACTTGGGTAATTCTTATAGATCTTCATATACTCTTAAGAATAAACCTCTAATAGTTGATTCAGGAGCTTCACATCACATGATTAGTGATTTAAGCCTAATTAGTAATATAAAGCCAACTTTAGGAAATGTTGAGATTGCTAATGGTGAAAAGGTACCAATTAAAGGAATAGGTGAACTTAAACTCTTTGAAAGGTCCTCTAAAGCGTTTTATATGCCTACCTTTACCTCTAACTTATTGTCAGTTAAGAAAGCTACAACTGATTTAAACTGTATCGCTGTATTCGGACCTAATGATGTGTGTTTTCAGGATATTAAGACCAGCAAATTGCTTGGGAAAGGGACTACCAAAGATGATCTCTATGTTCTTGAAGACACTAAGCTCTTAGATTCTACCTTTGCCTCTTCTAATAATGTTGTAGCCTGTGCTAATAATGCGATTTGGCATGCTAGACTAGGACATCCTCATGCTCGTGCATTGAGTCTTTTATTACCTAAAGTAGTGTTTAAAAATGATGAGTGTGAGGCTTGTATCTTAGGAAAACATTGTAGAACTGTTTTTCCTAAGTCTTCTACTATTTATGATAAATGCTTTGATTTAGTGCATTCTGATGTTTGGTCTTCTCCCTGTGAGTCTAGAGATCAAAATAAATACTTTGTTACATTCATAGATGAAAAATCTAAGTATACTTGGCTAACTCTCCTTCCATCAAAAGATAGAGTTTTTGAGGCATTTAGAAACTTTCAAACCCATGTCACTAATCACTTTAATGCCAAGATTAAGATTTTCAGATCAGATAATGGAGGAGAATACACAAGTAACATATTCAAAGAATATCTCAACTCACACGGCATCATTCACCAAACGAGCTGTCCCTACACTCCTCAACAGAATGGTGTAGCTGAGAGGAAGAATAGACACTTAATGGAGGTGGCCAGATCCATGATGTTTCAAAGCAATGTACCAAAGCGTTTTTGGGGAGATGCAGTGCTCACGGCTTGTTACCTGATCAATCGCATACCCACAAAAGTCCTCAATGACTCATCACCATATGAGGTACTCAACTCAACCAAACCTTCTCTTGATCACTTACGAGTGTTTGGGTGTGTGTGTTTTGTCTTAATTCCAGGAGATCTTAGAACAAAGCTGGATGCCAAGAGCACTAGATGTATGTTTGTTGGCTATTCCACTACTCAAAAGGGGTACAAATGCTACAATCCTACTACACGCCGGGTTATAGTGTCTAGAGATGTGAAGTTTTTGGAATCCGAAAGCTTCTATGCCAAGCAGCCATGGGAAGACTTGCAAGACATTTCCAAGTCTACATCAGATAGAGCCACTAACCTCCGGCTGCTCCTAGATCATCTCGGTGTCACTACCAATACTAGAGCCCCTACGGTTGATCATGAGGGGGAGAATGGTGATAACAATGATGATCCACCAGCTGAGCACACAGCCTCGGATTCCCACGACAATGCACATGATCAACCTTCAGAGCAAGATCAAGCACCCACACGGTCAGCACCAGCTCAAGCACCAGCTCCTCTAAGAAGAAGTCCACGCTTGCAAAGTCTACAACAAGCAGAACCAGTCCAAGCTCCGGCTCCCACTACCTTAAGGCGCAGTACAAGAGAAAGGCAGGACCCCTCTAATTGGGTGAACACAAGAGTGTATTACAATGGCAATGCCGTGGCGCATCCAACTCAGGCATCATGCTCCTTTGCACAACTTCCGGAGGAACACCGAGTGTTCTTGGCAGCAATAGAGCAGGGTCATATTCCTAAGACCTATGAAGAAGCAGTGGAACATGAGGAATGGCGTGAAGCAATCAGGGAAGAAAAAGGAGCTATGGAAAGAAATCATACTTGGGATGAAGCTGACTTACCTAAAGGGAAGAAAAACGGTTAGCTCAAGATGGGTCTTTACTATCAAGTACAAGAGCAATGGTGAAATAGAAAGGTACAAAGCTCGGTTGGTGGCTAGAGGCTTTACTCAGACATATGGGGAAGACTACAAAGACACTTTTGCACCAGTAGCTAAGCTCCACACGGTTAGAGTAATCATATCCTTGGCGGTTAATCTAGAGTGGGATCTCTGGCAAATGGATGTAAAGAACGCTTTCCTACAAGGAGAACTTGAGGAAGAGGTCTATATGACACCACCACCCGGCTTAGAAGAAGGCATCACTCCTGGTAGAGTACTAAGACTAAGGAAGGCGATATATGGCTTGAAGCAATCGCCTAGAGCATGGTACCACAAGCTGAGCAGAGTACTGTTTGATAGAGGATTCAGCCGATCAGAAGCTGACCACACTCTATTCACACTCACCAGCCAGGAAGGTATAGTAGTCATTCTCATTTATGTAGATGATATAATCATCTCTGGGAATGACAAGGTAAACATTCTTGCTACTAAAAGCTATTTACAGAATGTTTTTGATATTAAGGATTTAGGCGAACTCAAATATTTCTTAGGAATTGAAGTTTGTAGATCAAAAGAGGGTGTGTTTCTTTCACAAAGAAAGTATATGACTGACATGTTAAGTGAAACAGGAAATCTTGGAGATAGACTAGCGAAAACCCCTCTTGAAGATAACTATAAGTTGGAACGAGAGGGGGAGCCTTGCAATGAGCTATTTGATGATATCACACAATACCGCAGGATGGTTGGTAAGTTAATCTACCTTACCATAACTAGGCCTGACTTGTGTTTTGCTGTGAATCAGGTTAGTCAATACATGAAGGCTCCTAAGGTACATCACTGGAACATGGTCAAGCGCATTCTCAGCTATGTTCAAGGAACGATTGGCCATGGCATTTGGATGGGGTGCAATGGAAGCTCAGAGCTAGTGGGATACTGTGATGCAGATTGGGCAGGAGACCGTGTAGACAGAAGATCCACTACTGGCTATTGCACATTCATTGGAGGGAATCTAGTCACTTGGAAGAGCAAGAAGCAAAATGTGGTAGCATGCTCTAGTGCCGAAGCTGAATACCGAGCTATGAGAAGACTAACTACCGAGCTAATGTGGCTAAGAAACCTCCTCAAAGACCTCGGACAAGAGATAAGCACACCGATCACAATGCATTGTGATAATCAGGCGGCTATGCATATAGCATCAAACTCGGTCTTCCATGAGAGAACCAAGCATATAGAGGTGGATTGTCATAAAGTCAGGGAGCAAGTGCAACTGGGAGTCATTCTCCCATGCTACACCAAAAGTTCAGATCAGCTAGCTGACATCTTCACCAAGGCAGTCAACCAGAAGACAAGCGAGTTCATCCACTCTAGGATGGGACTCGTTGATATCTCAGCTTGAGCTCACCTAGCCGTGAAGATCATACTCTTTTTCCCTCAATGTAGTTTTGTCCCATGAGGTTTTCTACATTGAGGTTTTTAATGAGGTGATCCTTCATAGCTCCAAGCTCTAACCATCCACTATGGTTAAAGCTTGAGGGGGAGTATCAAACTAGAAGGATGAGGGGTGTCCGTACACATACTTAACCGTGACACTCAAGGAAGGATATCAGCATCAAGTGACTTACAAGGCAAGAATAAGCTCGCCCTTATCATCTAGTCTAACGGTCATATGCATCTCAAGGCTAAGAAGATAAGGTCACATGTCTAACTTAAGCAAGTGGACGTTGGAGTCAACCTTGATCTGTCACTCTCACTCTTGGGATCCACATAATTGTTTATTCTTATTGTTTCACCCCTTGTAGCCGTTAGCTTAGGCTGTTTGTAGATCTATAAATAGATCATCTCTATCAAATGTAATCGATAACTAAGGAATATAATCATCCTTAATCATTTCTCTCTTGTTCTTCATGTTCTTCATCTCTTTCTCTCGTTTATTATAATCATCCGCAAACTTTCTCAACACACTCTTGCTTCCTTTGTGTGATCCTCTTCCTTAAGCCTCACGGTTGTGACTTGTACGGACACTTCTCTAACTTGGTTATTTTGACACTCCCCCTCAAGCTTTAGCCATGGTGAATGCTAAAGCTTGGAACCATGACTAACCACCTCATTAAAAACCTCAATGTAGAAAACCACGTGGGACAAAACTCCACTGAGGGAAAAAGAGTGTGATTGCCATGGTTAGGATAGATCAAGCCGAGATGTCAACGAGTCCCATCTTAGAGTGAATGAACTCGCTTGTCTTCTGATTGACCGCCTTAGTGAAGATGTCAGCTAACTGATCTGAACTCCTTGTATAGCATGGTAGAATGACTCCAAGTTGTACTTGCTCCCTGACTTTATGACAATCCACCTCTATATGCTTGGTCCTTTCATGGAAGACCGAGTTGGATGCAATGTGCATAGCCGCTTGATTATCACAATGCATTGTGATAGGTGTGCTTGTCTCACATCCGAGGTCTTTGAGGAGGTTTCTTAGCCACATCAGCTCGGTTGTTAGTCTCCTCATGGCCCGGTATTCAGCTTCAGCACTAGAGCATGCCACCACGTTTTGCTTCTTGCTCTTCCAAGTGACTAGATTCCCTCCAATGAATGTGCAATAGCCAGTAGTGGATCTTCTGTCTACACGGTCTCCTGCCCAATCTGCATCACAGTATCCTACTAGCTCTGAGCTTCCATTGCACCCCATCCAAATGCCATGACCAATCGTTCCTTGAACATAGCTGAGAATGCGCTTGACCATGCTCCAATGATACATCTTTGGAGCTTTCATGTATTGGCTAACCTGATTCACAGCAAAGCACAAGTCAGGTCTGGTTATTGTAAGATAGATTAGCTTACCAACCATCCTGCGATATTGTGTGACATCTTCAAAGGGTTCATCCTCTAGCTCCCCCTTTCGGTCCACTTTGTAGCTATCTTCAAGAGGGGTTTTAGCTACTTTATCTCCAAGGTTTCCTGTTTCACTCAACATATCAAGCATATATTTTCTTTGTGAGAGAAACAAGCCTTCTTTAGATCTACACACTTCGATACCTAAGAAGTATTTTAGTTCACCTAGATCTTTAATATCAAAAACAGTTTTTAAATAGTCTTTAGTAGCTTGAATGTTTACCTTGTCATTCCCAGAGATGATTATATCATCTACATAGATGAGAATGACTACTATACCTTCTCGGCTGGTGAGAGTGAATAAGGTGTGATCCGCTTCTGATCTGTTGAATCCCCTATCGAATAGAACTCTACTCAACCGGTGGTACCAAGCTCTTGGCGATTGCTTGAGACCATAAATCGCCTTTCTCAGCCTTAGTACTTTGCCATGGGCAACCTCTTTGTCTACACCAGGTGGTGGTGTCATGTAGACTTCCTCCTCAAGCTCTCCTTGTAGAAATGCATTCTTCACATCCATTTGCCAAAGATCCCATTCCAGATTCACGGCAAGTGAGATGACAACTCTAACTGTGTGGAGCTTCGCCACTGGTGCAAAGGTGTCTCCATAGTCTTCTCCATAGGTTTGAGTGAATCCTCTTGCTACTAGCCGAGCCTTATACCTTTCTATTTCCCCGTTGCTTTTGTATTTGATAGTGAAGACCCATCTTGAGCTCACGGTTTTCTTCCCTTTAGGCAATGTAGCCTCATCCCAAGTGTGATTCTTCTCCATAGCACCCCTTTCCTCACTGATTGCATTCCGCCATACCTCATACTCTACTGCTTCTTCGTAAGATCTAGGTACCTGACCTTGCTCCAATGCTACTAGGAAGGCTTGGTGCTCCTTTGGAAACTGAGCGAAAGAGCAAGTTACTTGAGTAGGATGAGCTACTGCATTGCCGTTGTAGTACACTCTGGTGTTAACCCAATTTGATGGATCCTGCCTTTCCCTAGTGCTTCTCCTTAGGGCTGCTGGAGCAGGAGCTGGAGCCGGAGCTTGTTCTACTTGTTGTTGTAGGCGCTCTAAGCGTTGACTCCTTCTTAGCGGTACAGCGTGAGGAGAGGAGCTAGGGTGTTCCGGAGACCGAACCGGTGTGGGGCTTTCCAAGTTTGCTTCTGCTTGATCATGAGCATTATCTTGGGTCTCCAAGTTTGCTTGTTCCTCATTTCCCCCCTCAGGATCAACAGCAGGAGCACTAGTAGGTGTTGTTACCCCAAGGTGGTCTAGGATGAGCCGTAAGCTAGCTGCCCTATCAGAGGTAGAGGTAGATAGCCCTTGTAGGTCCTCCCGCGGTTGTTTGGCATAGAAGCTTTCTGACTCTAAGAATTTGACATCACGAGAGACTATGACCCGGCGTGTATCATGGTTGTAGCATTTGTACCCCTTTTGGGTAGTAGAGTAGCCAATGAACATACACCTCATGCTTTTAGCTTCCAGCTTTGTTCTATGATCCCCTGGAATAAAGGCAAAACACACACAACCAAACACTCGTAAGTGATCAAGAGAGGGTTTAGTTGAGTTGAGTACCTCATAGGGTGAGGAGTCACGGAGAACTTTGGTAGGAATTCGGTTGATCAAGTAGCAAGCTGTAAGGACAGCATCGCCCCAAAACCGCTTTGGTACATTATGTTGAAACATCATGGATCTCGCCACCTCCATTAGATGTCTGTTTTTCCTCTCAGCTACACCATTCTGTTGAGGCGTGTAGGGGCAGCTAGTTTGATGAATGATTCCATGTGAAGTGAGATGTTCTCTGAAAACATTGCTTGTGTATTCGCCTCCATTATCTGATCTAAAGATCTTAATCTTGGCATTAAAATGGTTAGTGATATGATTTTGAAAATTTTTAAATGCCTCAAAGACTCTATCCTTGGATGGAAGGAGAGTTACCCAAGTATACTTAGATTTTTCATCTATAAAGGTGACAAAATATTTGTTTTGATCTCTAGATTCACATGGTGATGACCAAACATCTGAATGCACTAAATCAAAACATTTTTCATAGATAGTAGATGACTTGGGGAACACAGTCCTACAATGTTTTCCTAAGATACAAGCCTCACATTCATCATTTTTAAAACTAACTTTAGGTAATAAAAGACTCAATGCACGAGCATGAGGATGACTTAACCTAGCATGCCAAATTGCATTATTAGCAGAAGCTACAACATTATTAGAAGATAAAAACTTAGTGTCTTCAAGAACATAGAGATCATCCTTAGTAGTCCCTTTTCCAAGCATTCTGTTGGTTTTAATATCCTGAAAACACACATCATTAGGTCCAAAGATAGCAATACAATCTAAATCAGTTGTAGCTTTCTTAACAGATAACAAATTAGAGGTAAAGGTTGGCATATAAAACGCTTTAGATGATCTATCAAAGAGTTTTAAATCTCCTATGCCTTTAATAGGCACCTTTTCTCCATTAGCAATCTCAACATTTCCTATTGTTGGCTTTAGGTTACTAATCAGATTTAAGTCACTAATCATATGATGTGAAGCGCCTGAATCTACAATCAATGGTTTAGTCCTAAGAGTATATGAAGAACTATAAGAGTTACCATAGTGCTTCATTACATGAAAGGAGGTACCAAGAGTGTTACCAGATTCCTTAAGCGCTTTGATCAGTGCATCTAGGTCTGATTCTGTCACGAATTGAGAGGAGTTAGCTGCTCCTTCTTCTCCAGCGGTTGTCTTAGATGATTCGCCCTTATGAGTGGTGTTCTCGGCGGCATAGCTAGCCTTCCCTTCCTTCCACTTGCTAGGCTTGAGATGTGGGTGAAGGATCCAGCACTTGTCTTTAACATGCCCCTTTTTCTTGCAATGCTCGCAGAATGAGCTCCTCCTTTCTTCAAACTGGTAAGCGCCCTTGTTGGCTGAGACGAGTTCCCCCTTTCCTCCAAATAAGCCGAGTGATCCTTGCTCCTTTTGGATTTGAGAACACACTTCTTCAAGGGTTGGCAACCGTTCTGCTCTAAGGAGGTGCTTGATGAGGTCATTGTAAGTTGAGCTGAGGGTCATGAGCAGGCCAAAGACTTTGTCTTGCTCTCTTCTGTCGTTCAGGACTTGAGGGTCAACTGTGCTTGGCCTTAGCATCTCCAGTTCTGCCCATAGTGCTCTGAATCTTCCAAAATGCTTAGTAAACTCCATATCTTCTTGCCTTAGCTCATTGATAGCCTTCTTGACTTCAAATACACGGCTGAGATTGGAGATGTTGCCGAATACTTGCTTCAGAGTCCCCCATAGCTCTTTGGCGGTTTCACAGTATGAGTAAGCCTCCAAGATTTCATTGCTAAGGGAGCTTTGTAGAAGAGCAAGAACGGTCTGATCTTCCTTGTACCATTGGGTCTCTTCGGCTGGGACAATGACGGCTCCGGCGGCTGGTGGTGCTGCTCTAGGAGCATCGCTTGACACATGACTCCAAAGACCTCTTCCACACAAGGCGGTTCTTGTGGTTCTTGACCACAGCAAGTAGTTCACCCCTTTGAGGGTCACTGGTAAAGCCAATG
The DNA here is from genome assembly GCA_911865555.2 of Thlaspi arvense. Classification (NCBI taxonomy): domain Eukaryota; kingdom Viridiplantae; phylum Streptophyta; class Magnoliopsida; order Brassicales; family Brassicaceae; genus Thlaspi; species Thlaspi arvense. Next base: position 25,203,627 of record OU466860.2, read on the forward strand.
GCTTGTTGTTCTCCAAGGCCATGTTTAAGATACTATGGACCGTTGGGCAAAGCAAGGAACCATTGGGTAAACGGTTTTGAATGGTAAATTAGAGGTGATTAGAAGGTGAGCGAATGAGAGTATGGTGGAATGAGAGTGGTTGGGGCGGTTTTAGAGAGTGTTTAGGGGTGATTTAAAGCAAAGAAGAGTGATTGAGAGCTATGGACCGTTGGGTAAAGATTAAGGATTTTCTGGAGTTTTGAAGGAGTGAAAAACCGAGAGATGAAATCAAGAGGAGAGTAATGAGAATCAAAAGGTTGTAGTCCAAAGATCTACAAACCGCTCTGATACCATGTTGGAATTGTTTGCGGAAGTTTAGAGTAAAGAAGAGAAATGAGTGAAAACATGAAGAACAAGAGAAAGAGTTAAGGATGATTATTATTCCTTAAGTTAACCATTACAAACAACATCAAATGTGTATTTATAGACCATACAAATCATTCCTAACGGCTAAGGGTGATAACGACACAAACAATAAACAAAGAGGATGTGGTCCTCATAGTGAAAGCGACCCTTCATAACGCTCACAAGCTTAACCAAAACATGTGACCTTATCTCCTTTGATTCCTTAAGCTTGTGACCGTTGCTCCAGATGACTAAGGTCAATAATATGACCGTTGCTTCCTTCCTTGATCATCACTCTTGCTTCCTTTGTGTGATCCTCTTCCTTAAGCCTCACGGTTGTGACTTGTACGGACACTTCTCTAACTTGGTTATTTTGACACTCCCCCTCAAGCTTTAGCCATGGTGAATGCTAAAGCTTGGAACCATGACTAACCACCTCATTAAAAACCTCAATGTAGAAAACCACGTGGGACAAAACTCCACTGAGGGAAAAAGAGTGTGATTGCCATGGTTAGGATAGATCAAGCCGAGATGTCAACGAGTCCCATCTTAGAGTGAATGAACTCGCTTGTCTTCTGATTGACCGCCTTAGTGAAGATGTCAGCTAACTGATCTGAACTATTAAGACCAGCAAATTGCTTGGGAAAGGGACTACCAAAGATGATCTCTATGTTCTTGAAGACACTAAGCTCTTAGATTCTACCTTTGCTTCTTCTAATAATGTTGTAGCCTGTGCTAATAATGCGATTTGGCATGCTAGACTAGGACATCCTCATGCTCGTGCATTGAGTCTTTTATTACCTAAAGTAGTGTTTAAAAATGATGAGTGTGAGGCTTGTATCTTAGGAAAACATTGTAGAACTGTTTTTCCTAAGTCTTCTACTATTTATGATAAATGCTTTGATTTAGTGCATTCTGATGTTTGGTCATCTCCCTGTGAGTCTAGAGATCAAAATAAATACTTTGTTACATTCATAGATGAAAAATCTAAGTATACTTGGCTAACTCTCCTTCCATCAAAAGATAGAGTTTTTGAGGCATTTAGAAACTTTCAAACCCATGTCACTAATCACTTTAATGCCAAGATTAAGATTTTCAGATCAGATAATGGAGGAGAATACACAAGTAACATATTCAAAGAATATCTCAACTCACACGGCATCATTCACCAAACGAGCTGTCCCTACACTCCTCAACAGAATGGTGTAGCTGAGAGGAAGAATAGACACTTAATGGAGGTGGCCAGATCCATGATGTTTCAAAGCAATGTACCAAAGCGTTTTTGGGGGGATGCAGTGCTCACGGCTTGTTACCTAATCAATCGCATACCCACAAAAGTCCTCAATGACTCATCACCATATGAGGTACTCAACTCAACCAAACCTTCTCTTGATCACTTACGAGTGTTTGGGTGTGTGTGTTTTGTCTTAATTCCAGGAGATCTTAGAACAAAGCTGGATGCCAAGAGCACTAGATGTATGTTTGTTGGCTATTCCACTACTCAAAAGGGGTACAAATGCTACAATCCTACTACACGCCGGGTTATAGTGTCTAGAGATGTGAAGTTTTTGGAATCAGAAAGCTTCTATGCCAAGCAGCCATGGGAAGACTTGCAAGACATTTCCAAGTCTACATCAGATAGAGCCACTAACCTCCGGCTGCTCCCAGATCATCTCGGTGTCACTACCAATAATAGAGCCCCTACGGTTGATCATGAGGGGGAGAATGGTGATAACAATGATGATCCACCAGCTGAGCACACAGCCTCGGATTCCCATGACAATGCACATGATCAACCTTCAGAGCAAGATCAAGCACCCACACGGTCAGCACCAGCTCAAGCACCAGCTCCTCTAAGAAGAAGTCCACGCTTGCAAAGTCTACAACAAGCAGAACCAGTCCAAGCTCCGGCTCCCACTACCTTAAGGCGCAGTACAAGAGAAAGGCAGGACCCCTCTAATTGGGTGAACACAAGAGTGTATTACAATGGCAATGCCGTGGCGCATCCAACTCAGGCATCATGCTCCTTTGCACAACTTCCGGAGGAACACCGAGTGTTCTTGGTAGCAATAGAGCAGGGTCATATCCCTAAGACCTATGAAGAAGCAGTGGAACATGAGGAATGGCGTGAAGCAATCAGGGAAGAAAAAGGAGCTATGGAAAGGAATCATACTTGGGATGAAGCTGACTTACCTAAAGGGAAGAAAACGGTTAGCTCAAGATGGGTCTTTACTATCAAGTACAAGAGCAATGGTGAAATAGAGAGGTACAAAGCTCGGTTGGTGGCTAGAGGCTTTACTCAGACATATGGGGAAGACTACAAAGACACTTTTGCACCAGTAGCTAAGCTCCACACGGTTAGAGTAATCATATCCTTGGCGGTTAATCTAGAGTGGGATCTCTGGCAAATGGATGTAAAGAACGCTTTCCTACAAGGAGAACTTGAGGAAGAGGTCTATATGACACCACCACCCGGCTTAGAAGAAGGCATCACTCCTGGTAGAGTACTAAGACTAAGGAAGGCGATATATGGCTTGAAGCAATCGCCTAGAGCATGGTACCACAAGCTGAGCAGAGTACTGTTTGATAGAGGATTCAGCCGATCAGAAGCTGACCATACTCTATTCACACTCACCAGCCAGGAAGGTATAGTAGTCATTCTCATTTATGTAGATGATATATAATCATCTCTGGGAATGACAAGGTAAACATTCTTGCTACTAAAAGCTATTTACAGAATGTCTTTGATATTAAGGATTTAGGGGAACTCAAATACTTCTTAGGAATTGAAGTTTGTAGATCAAAAGAGGGTGTGTTTCTCTCACAAAGAAAGTATATGACTGACATGTTAAGTGAAACAGGAGATCTTGGAGATAGACTAGCGAAAACCCCTCTTGAAGATAACTATAAGTTGGAGCGAGAGGGGGAGCCTTGTAATGAGCCATTTGATGATTTCGCACAATACCGCAGGATGGTTGGTAAGTTAATTTACCTTACCATAACTAGGCCTGACTTGTGTTTTGCTGTGAATCAGGTGAGTCAATACATGAAGACTCCAAAGGTGCATCACTGGAACATGGTCAAGCGTATCCTCAGTTATGTCCGAGGCACAATAGGACATGGCATTTGGATGAGTTGCAACGGAAGCTCAGAGATTGTGGGCTACTGTGATGCAGATTGGGCAGGAGATCGGTCAGATAGAAGATCAACTACTGGCTATTGTACATTCATTGGTGGGAACCTAGTCAATTGGAAAAGCAAGAAGCAAAATGTAGTTGCATGCTCCAGTGCTGAAGCTGAATACCGGGCCATGAGGAGACTAACAACCGAGCTGATGTGGCTAAGAAACCTCCTCAGAGACCTCGGATGTGAGACAAGTACACCTATTACAATGCATTGTGATAATCAAGCGGCTATGCACATTGCATCCAACTCGGTCTTCCATGAAAGGACCAAGCATATAGAGGTGGATTGTCATAAAGTCAGGGAGCAAGTACAACTTGGAGTCATTCTACCGTGCTATACAAGGAGTTCAGATCAGCTAGCTGACATCTTCACTAAGGCGGTCAATCAGAAGACAAGCGAGTTCATTCACTCTAAGATGGGACTCGTTGACATCTCAGCTTGATCTATCCTAACCATGGCAATCACACTCTTTTTCCCTCAATGGAGTTTTGTCCCACGTGGTTTTCTACATTGAGGTTTTTAATGAGGTGGTTAGTCATGGTTCCAAGCTTTAGCATTCACCATGGCTAAAGCTTGAGGGGGAGTGACAAAATAACCAAGTTAGAGAAGTGTCCGTACAAGTCACAACCGTGAGGCTTAAGGAAGAGGATCACACAAAGGAAGCAAGAGTGATGATCAAAGAAGGAAGCAACGGTTATATTATTGACCTTAGTCATCTGGAGCAACGGTCACAAGCTTAAGGAATCAAAGGAGATAAGGTCACATGTTTTGGTTAAGCTTGTGGGCGTTATGAAGGGTCGCTTTCACTATGAGGACCACATCCTCTTTGTTTATTGTTTGTGTCGTTATCACCCTTAGCCGTTAGGAATGATTTGTATGGTCTATAAATAGACATTTGATGTTGTTTGTAATGGTTAACTTAAGGAATAATAATCATCCTTGAATCATTCTCTCTTGTTCTTCATGTTCTTCATTCCTTTCTCTCTTTTATCATAAACTTCCGCAACACTTTCAACATCTATTACTTGTATCTCATTCCATTGAAGAGATCCGTTATGAAGATCTGAAACTGGTCTACTGGCCGAAAATGGGGAAAACGGACTTCTGATGAATCACACAAAGAAAATGGAGTAAATAGGCTTGAAATAGTCATCTGGGACTCATAATACTACAATGAGAAGCCTCTATTACTTGTATCTCATTCCCTAGAAGAGATCCAAAATGAAGATCCGAAATTGGTCTACTGGCCGAAAATAGGGAAAACGGACTTCTGATGAATCGTACAAAGAAAATGGAGTAAATAGGCTTGAAATAATCATCTGGGACTCATAATAGCATAATTAGAAGCCTCTATTACTTGTATCTCATTCCATTGAAGAGATCCCTTATGAAGATCTGTAACTGGTCTACTGGCCGAATATGGGGAAAACGGACTTCTGATGAATCACACAAAGAAAATAGAGTAAATAGGCTTGAAATAGTCATCTGGGACTCATAATACTACATTTAGAAGCATCTATTACTTGTATCTCATTCCCTACAAGAGATCCCAAATGAATATCTGAAACCGGTCTAATGGCCGAAAATGGGGAAAACGGACTTCTGATGAATCACACCAAGAATATGGAGTAAATATGCTTGAAGTGGTCATCTGGGACTCATAATACTACATGTAGAAGCATCTATTACTTGTATCTCATTCCCTAGAAGAGATCCAAAATGAAGATCCGAAATTGGTCTACTGGCCGAAAATTGGGAAAACGGACTTCTGATGAATCATACAAAGAAAATGGAGTAAATAGGCTTGAAATATTCATCTGGGACTCATAATACTACAATGAGAAGCCTCTATTACTTGTATCTCATTCCCTAGAAGAGATCCAAAATGAAAATCCGAAATTGGACTACTAGCCGAAAATGGGGAAAACGGACATCTTATGAATCACACAAAGAAAATGGAGTAAATAGGCTTGAAATTGTCGTCTGGGACTCAAATTACTACAATGAGAAGCATCTATTACTTGTATCTCATTCCCTAGAAGAGATCCCAAATGAAGATCCGAAACTGGTCTACTAGCCGAAAATGGGGAAAACGGACTTCTGATGAATCACAGAAAGAAAATGGAGTAAATAGGCTTGAAATTGTCGTCTGTGACTCAAATTACTACAATGAGAAGCATCTCTTACTTGTATCTCATTCCCTAGAAGAGATCCCAAATGAAGATCCGAAACTGGTCTACTAGCCGAAAATAGGGAAAACAGACTTCTGATAAATCACACAAAGAAAATGGAGTAAATAGGCTTGAAATAGTCATCTGGGACTCATAATACTATAATGAGAAGCCTCTATTACTTGTATCTTATTCCCTAGAAAAGATCCAAAATGAAGATCCGAAATTGGTCTACTAGCCGAAAATAGGGAAAACGAACTTCTGATAAATCATACAAAGAAAATAGAGTAAATAGGCTTTAAATAGTCATCTGAGACTCATAATAGCATAATTAGAAGCCTCTATTACTTGTATCTCATTCCATTGAAGAGATCCCTTATGAAGATCTGAAACTGATCTACTAGCCGAAAATAGGGAAAACGGACTTCTGATGAATCACACAAAGAAAATGGAGTAAATAGGCTTGAAATAGTCATCTGGGACTCATAATACTACATTTAGAAGCATCTATTACTTGTATCTCATTCCCTAGACAGATCCGAAATGAAGATCCGAAATTGGTCTACTAGCCAAAAATGGGGAAAACGGACATCTGATGAATCACACAAAGAAAATGGAGTAAATAGGCTTGAAATTGTCGTCTGGGACTCAAATTACTACAATGAGAAGCATCTATTACTTGTATCTCATTCCCTAGAAGAGATCCCAAATGAAGATCCGAAACTGGTCTACTAGCCGAAAATGGGGAAAACGGACTTCTGATGAATCACACAAAGAAAATGGAGTAAATAGGCTTGAAATAGTCATCTGGGACTCATAATACTACAATGAGAAGCCCATATTACTTGTATTTTATTCCCTAGAAGAGATCCCAAATGAAGATCTGAAACTGGTCTATTACTTGAAATAGTCATCTGGGACTCATAATAGCATAATTAGAAGCCTCTATTACTTGTATCTCATTCCATTGAAGAGATCCGTTATGAAGATCTGAAACTGGTCTACTGGCCGAAAATGGGGAAAACGGACTTCTGATGAATCACACAAAGAAAATGGAGTAAATAGGCTTGAAATAGTCATCTGGGACTCATAATACTACATTTAGAAGCATCTATTACTTGTATATCATTCCCTACAAGAGATCCCAAATGAAGATCTGAAACAGGTCTACTGGGGGAAAACGGACTTCTGATGAATCACACAAAGAATATGGAGTAAATATGCTTGAAATAGTCATCTGGGACTCATAATACTACATTTAGAAGAATCTATTACTTGTATTTCATTCCCTAGAAGAGATCCCAAATGAAGATCTGAAACTGGTCTACTGTCTGAAAATAGGGGAAACGGATTTATCATGAATCACACAAAGAAAATGGAGTAAATAGGCTTTAAATAGTCATCTGGGACTTATAATAGTATAATGAGTAGCCTCTATTACCTGTATCTCATTCCCTAAAAGAGATCCCAAATGAAGATCCGAAACTGGTCTACTAGCCGAAAATAGGGAAAACGGACTTCTGATGAATCATACAAAGAAAATGGAGTAAATAGGCTTTAAATAGTCATCTGGGACTCATAATAGTATAATGAGTAGAATCTATTACCTGTATCTCATTCCCTAGAAGAGATCTCAAATGAAGATCCAAAACTAGTCAACTAGCCGAAAATGGGGAAAACGGATTTCTCATGAATCATACAAAGAAATGGAGTAAATAGGCTTGAAATAGTCATCTGGGACTCATAATACTACAATGAGAAGCCTCTATTACTTGTATCTCATTCCCTAGAAGAGATCCCAAATGATGATCCAAAACTGGCCTACTGGCCGAAAATAGGAAAAACGGACATCTGATGAATCACACAAAGAAAATGGAGTAAATAGGATTGAAATAGTGATCTGGGACTCATAATAGTACAATGCGAAGCCTCTATTACTTGTATCTCATTCCATTGAAGAGATCTGTTATGAAGATCTGAAACTGGTCTGCTGGCCGAAAATGGGGAAAACGGACTTCTGATGAATCACACAAAGAAAATGGAGTAAATAGGCTTGAAATAGTCATCTGAGACTCATAATACTACAATGAGAAGCCTCTATTACTTGTATCTGATTCCCTAGAAGAGATCCAAAATGAAGATCCGAAATTGGTCTACTGGCCGAAAATAGGGAAAACGGACTTCTGATGAATCATACAAAGAAAATGGAGTAAATAGGCTTGAAATATTTATCTGGGACTCATAATAGCATAATTAGAAGCCTCTATTACTTGTATCTCATTCCATTGAAGAGATCCCTTGTGAAGATCTGAAACTGGTCTACTGGCCGAATATGGGGAAAACGGACTTCTGATGAATCACACAAAGAAAATGGAGTAAATAGGCTTGAAATAGTCATCTGGGACTCATAATACTACATTTAGAAGCATCTATTACTTGTATCTCATTCCCTATAAAAGATCCCAAATGAAGATCTGAAACCGGTCTACTGGCCAAAAATGGGGAAAACGGACTTCTGATGAATCACACCAAGAATATGGAGTAAATATGCTTGAAGTGGTCATCTGGGACTTATAATACTACATGTAGAAGCATTTATTACTTGTATCTCATTCCCTAGAAGAGATCCAAAATGAAGATCCGAAATTGGTCTACTGGCCGAAAATTGGGAAAACGGACTTCTGATGAATCATACAAAGAAAATGGAGTAAATAGGCTTGAAATATTCATCTGGGACTCATAATACTACAATGAGAAGCCTCTATTACTTGTATCTCATTCCCTAGAAGAGATCCAAAATGAAGATCCGAAATTGGACTACTAGCCGAAAATGGGGAAAACGGACATCTTATGAATCACACAAAGAAAATGGAGTAAATAGGCTTGAAATTGTCGTCTGGGACTCAAATTACTACAGTGAGAAGCATCTATTACATGTATATCATTCCCTAGAAGAGATCCCAAATGAAGATCCGAAACTGGTCTACTAGCCGAAAATTGGGAAAATGGACTTCTGATGAATCACACAAAGAAAATGGAGTAAATAGGCTTGAAATTGTCGTCTGTGACTCAAATTACTACAATGAGAAGCATCTCTTACTAAGTATAAGACCAAAGTAGCTCATACATTTATTACCCATTGGCAATGACTCCTAAGTAACTTGACGTAGTGATTCATCTGCCTCATTAAAAACCATGTTGAGAAAACCCAATGGGACAAAACTCATCATGGGAAAAAGAGTACAGACTCCTCACCTAAGTTACTTAGTTATCATTACCGGGTGGAGTCTTCTGGTTGAAGATGTTGAAAACTTGAATAGCTGGTAGGTTGCATAATCCTTCTGCCATAAGTGCATGAACTTCCTTAGCCAGCTCCTTAGCTCTGGAACGAGTGATCCTCCCTACTATCTCCGGTTCCTCCTTTGGTTCTGCAGCTACCGTGCTATCCCCTATCATATCATCCTCTCCCTCTTGAAAGGGATTTGTCCTCAAATCTGTATCTGCAACATAAGGAAGCAAGTCAGAGACATTGAATGATGGAGATATATTATACTTACCTTGAAGATCAATCTGGTAGGCATTGTTGTTGATCCTCTTGATGACTTCGAATGGTCCATCCATCCTTGGCATAAGCTTGCTCTTCCTCTCTTCTGGAAATCGATCTTTCCTCAAATGAATCCACACCAAGTCTCCTTCCTCAAAGATTAACTCCTTTCGGCCCTTGTTTGCATGCTTCTCATACTGCTTAGTCTTCTTCTCTATATTCTCCTTAGCCTTGGCGTGTATCTTCCTCACCTGTTCTGCCTTTTCTTTTCCATCTAAACTACATTTCACACTTAGAGGCAAAGGGATCAAGTCTAGAGGTGATTGTGGATTAAAGCCATAGACAATTTCAAAAGGAGAAAAGAGTGTTGCAGAATGCTTAGCGTGATTGTAAGCAAACTCCACGTGTGGTAGACACTCCTCCCATGACTTGATGTTACTCTTGACCAGCGTTCTAAGAAGTGTTGACAATGTTCTGTTCACCACCTCGGTTTGTCCATCAGTTTGAGGGTGACAAGTAGTGGAGAATTGAAGCTTGGTTCCTAGTTTAGCCCATAATGTTCTCCAGAAATGCCCTAGAAACTTGGTATCCCTGTCTGAAACTATCACTTGAGGCATGCCATGTAGACGAACTACTTCCCTGAAAAACAAGTTAGCTACACAGACAGCATCATCTGTCTTATGACTAGCAATGAAGTGTGCCATCTTGCTGAACCTGTCAACAACTACAAAAATCGAATCTCTACCATTTCTGGTTCGAGGTAAGCCAAGCACAAAGTCCATAGAAATATGAGTCCAAGGTTGAGAAGGTATAGGAAGAGGAGTATACAAACCGTGAGGTTGCACCTTACTCTTTGCCATCTTACAAACTGCACACCTAGAACAAATCCTCTCAACGTCTGTCTTCATGTATGGCCAATAAAAGTGATCTTGCAGTCCAAGTAGAGTCTTAGCGACTCCAAAGTGTCCAGCTAATCCACCTCCATGAGCTTCTCTGATCAATAACTCTCTGACAGATCCTCTTGGTATGCACAAGCGATTGTTATAAAACAGATATCCATCCTGTCTATGATATTTTTCAAAAGCAAACTTATAGCACTTGCCATAGCTCTCAGCAAAATCAATGTCAGTCTCATAAAGATCTACTATATGTTCGAATCCATTAAGCTTAGAAGTTAAAGTAGAGACAAGTGTGTACCTCCTTGATAATGCATCTGCAACTACATTATCTTTACCTTTCTTGTACTTAATGATGTATGGAAAAGTCTCTATGAACTCCATCCATCTGGCGTGTCTTTTATTGAGTTTCTGCTGCCCTTTAAGGTGCTTTAGAGACTCATGATCTGTATGAATGACAAATTCCTTGGGCCACAAGTAGTGCTGCCACGTTTGAAGAGCTCGAACTAATGCATAGAGTTCCTTGTCATAGGTTGGATAGTTGGCGGTTGACCCTCCTAGCTTCTCACTGAAGTATGCCACGGGTTTCCTATCCTGCATCAATACAGCACCGATTCCAACTCCTGAAGCATCACATTCAATTTCAAAAGTTTTAAGGAAATCAGGAAGAACTAAAAGAGGGGCATTGATAAGCTTCTCTTTAAGGGCTGTGAAAGCCTGTTCTTGTGCTTCTTCCCATCTAAAACCGACTTCCTTCTTGATGACTTCAGTTAATGGTGCAGCAAGGGTGCTAAAGCTTGGAACAAATCTTCTGTAGAATCCTGCTAACCCATGAAAGCTTCTCACTTCCCCAACACTCTTAGGCGTAGGCCATTCTTTGATTGCTTTGATCTTCTCTTCATCAACCCTCACTCCTTCTGCACTAACAACAAAGCCTAGAAAGACAACTTCAGTAGTACAGAATGAACACTTAGAGAAGTTAGCAAAAAGGGATTGAGAACGAAGAACATCCAGAACTTGGCGGATGTGCCCTAGATGTTCTTCCAAACCTTTGCTGTAGATGAGAATGTCATCGAAGTAGACCACTACAAAAACTCCAATGAATGGTCTTAAGGCATGGTTCATTAGACGCATGAAGGTACTGGGAGCATTGGTGAGACCAAACGGCATGACTAACCACTCATACAACCCTTGCTTGGTCTTGAAAGCAGTCTTCCACTCATCTCCCTCTTTCATTCTGATCTGATGATAACCACTCTTTAAATCGATTTTGGAGAACACTGTTGACCCACATAACTCATCTAACATATCATCTAATCTTGGGATAGGATGTCTATACTTCACTGTGATGTTGTTGATTGCTCTGCAGTCTACACACATCCTCCATGTTCCATCTTTCTTAGGAACCAACAGAACTGGTACTGCACATGGACTGAGACTCTCTCTGATATATCCTTTACTCATCAGCTCTTCTACTTGTTTCTGAAGCTCTTTAGTCTCTACAGGGTTGGTTCTGTAAGCCGGCTTGTTTGGTAGCACTGATCCTGGCACTAGATCAATCTGATGCTCAATTCCGCGAGTTGGGGGTAAGCCTGGGGGTATCTCTTCTGGAAAGACATCCTTGTATTCCTCAATGATCTCTATCACTTCATAGGGAAGTTTCTCTAACGGTTTAGTACTAGCCAGTGTTTCTTTGTAGACAAACATGAAAGTGGTCATCTCAGGATCAAAGAGCTTGTTGAACTCACTGTGGTTGATGTATAAACTGTTGGAGACTTTCTCTTTGTCTTTGCGGTTCATGTGAAGTTGATCTTGGTAGATTTCGCTGGGGGAAAGTGGTAGAAGAGTGACCTTGCGCCCCTTAAATTCAAAAGTCTGCTTGTTGGTGTAGCCATCATGAAGAACTCTCCTATCATACTGCCATGGCCTCCCTAATAACATATGACTAGACCTCATAGGAACCACATCACAAAGGAGTTCATCTTCATACTTCCCAATGGCTAGCTTGACAAGCACTTGTTGAGAAACGGTGATAGCTCCTTTGTTGTCCAACCACTGCAGCTTGTAAGGTCTAGGATGTGAAGTGGTTTTAAGATTAAGCTTCTTTACCATCTCTTCACTGGCGGCATTGGTGCAACTTCCCCCATCTATAATCAAGGTGCAGACCTTGTCCTGAACTACACATCTGGTGTGAAAGAGATTCTCTCTCTGACCTCTATCATTTGGATGCACCTGAACACTCAAAGCCCTGCATGCTACTAGCATCTCTCCAACTGCTGCTGCTTCTTCTTCTCCTTCTATACTAGCATTTGATTCACTCTCTGAACTGTATTGAGGTACGATGTCTCCTCCCTCTTGCAGCAAAAACATCTTCTTATTAGGACAATCTCTGGAGTAATGTCCCATACCTTGACACTTGAAGCATCTGACACGATCTCCCTTGGAACTACTCTGAAGATAGGCTGATGAAGATCAGATGATGATTGCGAAATGGTGACGCTGATCGTGTGAAGGGGAAAGTGGTAGTGTGGAGTGAGATTGGAATGGTATAAGGGGTTTAATGGAACGATTTAAGTGATAAGGTGGGAGTAACAGATAGTAGAGTTTCAAGGACACTTGGTGAATAGAAACTCGGATCAACAAGAACACATTCAAGAGATCAAAGGGTGAGAGAAGAAATGCAGCAATGGCTGTTTGTTTAACACTTAGTTCTTCGCTGCTTTACAAATGGGGGCGTAATACAAGTCTTATACTACCCTAAAAACCAAACAGCATGGCGTCTAAGAAAGAAAACAACAAAACGTCCAAAGTAAAGAATAAAACAACAAGGCGTCCCATTCCTTAGAATCCTAATTGGTGCGCCTGAAAATACTAAGTATAAGACCAAAGTAGCTCATACATTTATTACCCATTGGCAATGACTCCTAAGTAACTTGACGTAGTGATTCATCTGCCTCATTAAAAACCATGTTGAGAAAACCCAATGGGACAAAACTCATCATGGGAAAAAGAGTACAGACTCCTCACCTAAGTTACTTAGTTATCATTACCGGGTGGAGTCTTCTGGTTGAAGATGTTGAAAACTTGAATAGCTGGTAGGTTGCATAATCCTTCTGCCATAAGTGCATGAACTTCCTTAGCCAGCTCCTTAGCTCTGGGAACGAGTGATCCTCCCTACTATCTCCGGTTCCTCCTTTGGTTCTGCAGCTACCGTGCTATCCCCTATCATATCATCCTCTCCCTCTTGAAAGGGATTTGTCCTCAAATCTGTATCTGCAACATAAGGAAGCAAGTCAGAGACATTGAATGATGGAGATATATTATACTTACCTTGAAGATCAATCTGGTAGGCATTGTTGTTGATCCTCTTGATGACTTCGAATGGTCCATCCATCCTTGGCATAAGCTTGCTCTTCCTCTCTTCTGGAAATCGATCTTTCCTCAAATGAATCCACACCAAGTCTCCTTCCTCAAAGATTAACTCCTTTCGGCCCTTGTTTGCATGCTTCTCATACTGCTTAGTCTTCTTCTCTATATTCTCCTTAGCCTTGGCGTGTATCTTCCTCACCTGTTCTGCCTTTTCTTTTCCATCTAAACTACATTTCACACTTAGAGGCAAAGGGATCAAGTCTAGAGGTGATTGTGGATTAAAGCCATAGACAATTTCAAAAGGAGAAAAGAGTGTTGCAGAATGCTTAGCGTGATTGTAAGCAAACTCCACGTGTGGTAGACACTCCTCCCATGACTTGATGTTACTCTTGACCAGCGTTCTAAGAAGTGTTGACAATGTTCTGTTCACCACCTCGGTTTGTCCATCAGTTTGAGGGTGACAAGTAGTGGAGAATTGAAGCTTGGTTCCTAGTTTAGCCCATAATGTTCTCCAGAAATGCCCTAGAAACTTGGTATCCCTGTCTGAAACTATCACTTGAGGCATGCCATGTAGACGAACTACTTCCCTGAAAAACAAGTTAGCTACACAGACAGCATCATCTGTCTTATGACTAGCAATGAAGTGTGCCATCTTGCTGAACCTGTCAACAACTACAAAAAAATCGAATCTCTACCATTTCTGGTTCGAGGTAAGCCAAGCACAAAGTCCATAGAAATATGAGTCCAAGGTTGAGAAGGTATAGGAAGAGGAGTATACAAACCGTGAGGTTGCACCTTACTCTTTGCCATCTTACAAACTGCACACCTAGAACAAATCCTCTCAACGTCTGTCTTCATGTATGGCCAATAAAAGTGATCTTGCAGTCCAAGTAGAGTCTTAGCGACTCCAAAGTGTCCAGCTAATCCACCTCCATGAGCTTCTCTGATCAATAACTCTCTGACAGATCCTCTTGGTATGCACAAGCGATTGTTATAAAACAGATATCCATCCTGTCTATGATATTTTTCAAAAGCAAACTTATAGCACTTGCCATAGCTCTCAGCAAAATCAATGTCAGTCTCATAAAGATCTACTATATGTTCGAATCCATTAAGCTTAGAAGTTAAAGTAGAGACAAGTGTGTACCTCCTTGATAATGCATCTGCAACTACATTATCTTTACCTTTCTTGTACTTAATGATGTATGGAAAAGTCTCTATGAACTCCATCCATCTGGCGTGTCTTTTATTGAGTTTCTGCTGCCCTTTAAGGTGCTTTAGAGACTCATGATCTGTATGAATGACAAATTCCTTGGGCCACAAGTAGTGCTGCCACGTTTGAAGAGCTCGAACTAATGCATAGAGTTCCTTGTCATAGGTTGGATAGTTGGCGGTTGACCCTCCTAGCTTCTCACTGAAGTATGCCACGGGTTTCCTATCCTGCATCAATACAGCACCGATTCCAACTCCTGAAGCATCACATTCAATTTCAAAAGTTTTAAGGAAATCAGGAAGAACTAAAAGAGGGGCATTGATAAGCTTCTCTTTAAGGGCTGTGAAAGCCTGTTCTTGTGCTTCTTCCCATCTAAAACCGACTTCCTTCTTGATGACTTCAGTTAATGGTGCAGCAAGGGTGCTAAAGCTTGGAACAAATCTTCTGTAGAATCCTGCTAACCCATGAAAGCTTCTCACTTCCCCAACACTCTTAGGCGTAGGCCATTCTTTGATTGCTTTGATCTTCTCTTCATCAACCCTCACTCCTTCTGCACTAACAACAAAGCCTAGAAAGACAACTTCAGTAGTACAGAATGAACACTTAGAGAAGTTAGCAAAAAGGGATTGAGAACGAAGAACATCCAGAACTTGGCGGATGTGCCCTAGATGTTCTTCCAAACCTTTGCTGTAGATGAGAATGTCATCGAAGTAGACCACTACAAAAACTCCAATGAATGGTCTTAAGGCATGGTTCATTAGACGCATGAAGGTACTGGGAGCATTGGTGAGACCAAACGGCATGACTAACCACTCATACAACCCTTGCTTGGTCTTGAAAGCAGTCTTCCACTCATCTCCCTCTTTCATTCTGATCTGATGATAACCACTCTTTAAATCGATTTTGGAGAACACTGTTGACCCACATAACTCATCTAACATATCATCTAATCTTGGGATAGGATGTCTATACTTCACTGTGATGTTGTTGATTGCTCTGCAGTCTACACACATCCTCCATGTTCCATCTTTCTTAGGAACCAACAGAACTGGTACTGCACATGGACTGAGACTCTCTCTGATATATCCTTTACTCATCAGCTCTTCTACTTGTTTCTGAAGCTCTTTTAGTCTCTACAGGGTTGGTTCTGTAAGCCGGCTTGTTTGGTAGCACTGATCCTGGCACTAGATCAATCTGATGCTCAATTCCGCGAGTTGGGGGTAAGCCTGGGGGGTATCTCTTCTGGAAAGACATCCTTGTATTCCTCAATGATCTCTATCACTTCATAGGGAAGTTTCTCTAACGGTTTAGTACTAGCCAGTGTTTCTTTGTAGACAAACATGAAAGTGGTCATCTCAGGATCAAAGAGCTTGTTGAACTCACTGTGGTTGATGTATAAACTGTTGGAGACTTTCTCTTTGTCTTTGCGGTTCATGTGAAGTTGATCTTGGTAGATTTCGCTGGGGGAAAGTGGTAGAAGAGTGACCTTGCGCCCCTTAAATTCAAAAGTTCTGCTTGTTGGTGTAGCCATCATGAAGAACTCTCCTATCATACTGCATGGCCTCCCTAATAACATATGACTAGACCTCATAGGAACCACATCACAAAGGAGTTCATTCTTCATACTTTCCCAATGGCTAGCTTGACAAGCACTTGTGAGAAACGGTGATAGCTCCTTTGTTGTCCAACCACTGCAGCTTGTAAGGTCTAGGATGTGAAGTGGTTTTGAAGATTAAGCTTCTTTACCATCTCTTCACTGGCGGCACTTGGTGCAACTTCCCCCATCTATAATTCAAGGTGCAGACCATTTGTCCTGAACTTTACACATCTGAGTGTGAAAGAGATTCTCTCTCTGACCTCTATCATCTTGGAGCACCTGAACACTCAAAGCCCTGCATGCTACTAGCATCTCTCCAACTGCCGGCTGCCTTCTTCTTCTCCTTCTATACTAGCATTTGATTCACTCTACTGGAACTGTATTGAGGTACGATGTCTCCTCCCTCTTGTCAGCAAAAAACATCGTCTTATTAGGACAATCTCACTGGAGTAATGTCCCATACCTTGACACTTGAAGCATCTGACACGATCTCCTTGGAACTACATCTGAAGATAGGCTGATGAAGATCAGATGATGATGCGAAATGGTGACGTGATCGTCGTGAAGGGGCAAAGTGGTAGTGTGGAGTGAGATTGGAATGGTATAAGGGGTTTAATGGAACGATTTAAGTGATAAGGTGGGGAGTAACAGATAGTAGAGTGTTCAAGGACACTTGGTGAATAGAAAACTCTGGATCACTACAAGAACACATTTCAAGAGATCAAAGGGTGAGAGAAGAAATGCAGCAAATGGCTGTTTGTTTAACACTAGTCTCTTCGCTGCCTTACACAATGGTGCCGGCGTAATAACAAGTCTTATTACTACCCTAAAAACCAAACAGCAGCATGCGCGTCTAAGAAAGAAAACAACAAAACGTCCAAAGTAAAGAGAATAAAACAAACAAGGCGTACCTAATTCCTTAGAATCCTAATTGGTGCGCGCTGAAAAATACTAAGTATAAGACCAAAGTAGCTCATACCATTTATTACTCCCATTGGCATATGACCTCCTAACAAGTAACTTGACGAGTAGTGATTCATCTGCCTCATTAAAAACCATGACTGTGAGAAAACCCAATGGGAAAAAAATCATCATGGGAAAAAGAGTACAGACTCTCACCTAAGTTACCTTAGTTATCATACCGGGGTGGAGTCTTCTGGTTTGAAGATAGTCGTTGAAAAACTTGAATAGCTGGTATGGTGCATAATCCTTCTGCCATAAGGCATGAACCTTCCTTAGCCAGCTCCTTTAGCTCTGGAAAACGAGTGATCCTCCCTACTATCTCCGGTTCCTCCTTTGGTTCTGCAGCTACCAGTGCTATCCCTCATCATATCATCCTCTCCCTCTTGAAAGGGATTTGTCCTCAAATCTGTATCTGCAAAACATAAGGAAGCAAGTCAGAGACATGAATGATGGAGATATATATTATACGCTACCTGAAGATCATCTGGTAGGCATTGTTGTTGATACTCTGGATGACTTCGAATGGTCCATTCCATCCTTGGCATAAGCTTGCTCTTCCTCTCTTCTGGAAATCGATCTTCCTCAAATGAATCCACACCAAGTCTCCCACTTCCTCAAAGATTGAACTCCTTTCGGCCCTTGTTTGCATGCTTCTCATACTGCTTAGTTCTTCTCTTCTTCTCTATATTCTCCTTCAAGCCTTGGCGTGTTATATTCCTCATCTGTTCTGCCTTTTCTTTTCCATCTAAACTACATTTCAACCAATTAGAGGCAAAGGGATCAAGTCTAGAGGTGATTGTGGATTAAAGCCATAGACATTTCAAAAGGAGAAAAGAGGTTGCAGAATGCGTAGCGTGATTGTAAAGCAAACTCCACGTGTGGTAGACACTCCTCCCATGACTGATGGTACTCTTGACCAGCGTTCTAAGAAGTGTTGACAATGTTCTGTTCCACCACCTCGGTTGTCCATCAGTTGAGGGTGACAAGTAGTGGAGAATTGAAGCTTGGTTCCTAGTTTAGCCCATAATGTTCTCCAGAAATGCCCCTAGAAACTTGGTATCCCTGTCTGAAAAACTATCACTTGAGGCATGCCATGTAGACGAACTTACTTCCCTGAAAAACAAGTAGCTACACAGACAGCATCATCTAGTCTTTATGACTAGCAATGAAGTGTGCCATCTTGCTGAACCTGTCAACAACTACAAAAATCGAATCTCTACCATTTCTGATGTTCGAAGGTTAAGCACAAGCACAAAGTCATAGAAATATGAGTCCAAGGTTGAGAATGGTATAGGAAGAGGAGTGATACCAAAACCGTGAGGTTGCACCTTACTCTCTGCCATCTTACAAACTGCACACCTTAGAACAAATTCTTCTCAACGTCTGTCTTCATGTATGGCCAATAAAAGTTGATCTTGCAGTCACAAGTAGAGTCTTAGCGCACTCCAAAAGTGTTCCAGCAATTCCACCTCCATGAGCTTCTCATGATCAATAACTCTCTGGACAGATCCTCTTGGTATGCACAAGCGATGGTATAAAACAGATATAATCCTGTCTATGATATTTTCAAAAGCAAACTTATAGCACTTGCACATAGCTCTCCAGCAAACTCAATGTCAGTCTCCATAAAAGATCTACTATATGTTTAGCATCCCATTAAGGCTTAGAAGTTAAAGTAGAGAACAAGTGTTGGGCCTCCTTGATTAAGCATCTGCAACTACCAGATCTTTACCTTTCTGGTACGTAATGACTGTATGGAAAAAAAGTCATCTATGAACTCCATCCATCTGGCGATGTCTTTTATTGAGTTGTCTGCTGCCCTTTAAGGTGCTTTTAGAGACTCATGATCTGTATGAATGACAAATTCCTTGGGGGCCACAGTAGTGCGGGCCACGTTTGAAGAGCATCGCACTAATGCATAGAGTTCCTTGTAATCAGGTTGGCTAGTTGGCGGTTGACCCTCCTAGCTTCTCACTTGAAGTATGCCACGGGTTTCCTATCCTGCATCAATACAGCACCGATTCCAACTCCTGAAGCATCACATTCAATTCAAAAGTTTTAAGGAAATCAGGAAGATTACTAACAAGAGCGGGGCATTGATAAGCTTCTCTTTAAGGGCTGATGAAAGCCGTGTTCTTGTGCTTCTTCCCATCCTAAAACCGACTTCCTTCTTGATGACTTCAGTTAATGGTGCAGCAAGGGTGCTATGCTAAGCTTGGAAAAATCTTCTGTAGAATCTTGCTAACCCATGAAAGCTTCTCACTTCCCAAAACTCTTAGGCGTAGGCCATTCTTTGATTGCTTTGATCTTCTGCTTCATCAACCTCACTCATTCTGCACTAACAACAAAGCCTAGAAAGACAACTTCAGTAGTACAGAATGAACACTTAGAGAAGTTAGCAAAAAGGGATTGAGAACGAAAGAACATCCAGAACTTGGCGGATGTGCCCCTAGATGTTCTTCCAAACCTTTGCTGTAGTATGAGAATGTCATCGAAGTAGACCACTACCAAAAACTCCAATGAATGCGTCTTAAGGCATGGTTCATTAGACGCATGAGGTACTGGGAGCATGGTGAGACCAAACGGCCTATGACTAACCACTCATACAAACCCTTGCTTGTCTTGAAGCAGTCTTCCACTCATCTCCCTCTTTCATTCTGATCTGATGATAACCACTCTTTAAATCGATTTTGGAGAACACTGTTGACCCACAGAACTCATCTAACATATCATCTAATCTTGGGGATAGGATGTCTATACTTCACTGTGATGTTGTTGATTGCTCTGCAGTCTACACACCATCCTCCATGTTCCATCTTTCTTAGGAACCAAACAGAACTGTAGTACTGCACATGTTACTGACGGAGACTCTCTCCTGATATATCCTTTACTAATCAGCTTCTTCTACTTGTTTCTGAAGCTCATTAGTCTCTACAGGGTTGGTTCTGTAAGCCGGCTTGTTTGGTAGCACTGATACTGGCACTAGATCAATCTGATGCTCAATTCGCGCGAGTTGGGGTAAGCCTGGGGGTATCTCTTCTGGAAAGACATCCTTGTATCCTCAATGATCTCTATCACTTCATAGGGAAGTTTCTCTAACGGTTTAGTACTAGACAGTGTTTCTTTGTAGACAAACATGAAAGTGGTCATCTCAGGATACAAAGAAGCTTGGTGAACCATACTGTGGTTGATGTATAAAACTGTTGGAGACTTTATCTTTGTCCTTGCGGTTCATGTGACGAGTTGATCTGGTAGATTTTCGCTGGGGGAAAGTGGTAGTAAGAGTGACCTTGGCCCTTTAAATTCAAAAGTCTGCTTGTTGGTGTAGCCATCATGAAGAAACTCTCCTATCATACTGCCATGCCTCCCTAATAACAATATGACTAGACCTCATAGGAAACCACATCACAAAGGAGTTCATCTTTCATACTTCCCAATGGCTAGCTTGACAAGCACTTGTTGAGAAACTGTGATAGCTACCTTTGTTGTCCAACCCATGCAGCTTGTAAGGTATAGGATGTGAAGTGGTTTTAAGATTAAGCTTCTTTACCATCTCTTCACTGGCGGCATTGGTGCAACTTCCCCCATCTATAATCAAGGTGCAGACCTTGTCCTGAACTACACATCTGGTGTGAAAGAGATTCTCTCTCTGACCTCTATCATTTGGATGCACCTGAACACTCAAAGCCCTGCATGCTACTAGCATCTCTCCAACTGCTGCTGCTTCTTCTTCTCCTTCTATACTAGCATTTGATTCACTCTCTGAACTGTATTGAGGTACGATGTCTCCTCCCTCTTGCAGCAAAAACATCTTCTTATTAGGACAATCTCTGGAGTAATGTCCCATACCTTGACACTTGAAGCATCTGACACGATCTCCCTTGGAACTACTCTGAAGATAGGCTGATGAAGATCAGATGATGATTGCGAAATGGTGACGCTGATCGTGTGAAGGGGAAAGTGGTAGTGTGGAGTGAGATTGGAATGGTATAAGGGGTTTAATGGAACGATTTAAGTGATAAGGTGGGAGTAACAGATAGTAGAGTTTCAAAGGACACTTGGTGAATAGAAACTCGGATCAACAAGAACACATTCAAAGAGATCAAAGGGTGAGAGAAGAAATGCAGCAATGGCTGTTTGTTTAACACTTAGTTCTTCGCTGCTTTACAAATGGGGGCGTAATACAAGTCTTATACTACCCTAAAAACCAAACAGCATGGCGTCTAAGAAAGAAAACAACAAAACGTCCAAAGTAAAGAATAAAACAACAAGGCGTCCCATTCCTTAGAATCCTAATTGGTGCGCCTGAAAATACTAAGTATAAGACCAAAGTAGCTCATACATTTATTACCCATTGGCAATGACTCCTAAGTAACTTGACGTAGTGATTCATCTGCCTCATTAAAAACCATGTTGAGAAAACCCAATGGGACAAAACTCATCATGGGAAAAAGAGTACAGACTCCTCACCTAAGTTACTTAGTTATCATTACCGGGTGGAGTCTTCTGGTTGAAGATGTTGAAAACTTGAATAGCTGGTAGGTTGCATAATCCTTCTGCCATAAGTGCATGAACTTCCTTAGCCAGCTCCTTAGCTCTGGAACGAGTGATCCTCCCTACTATCTCCGGTTCCTCCTTTGGTTCTGCAGCTACCGTGCTATCCCCTATCATATCATCCTCTCCCTCTTGAAAGGGATTTGTCCTCAAATCTGTATCTGCAACATAAGGAAGCAAGTCAGAGACATTGAATGATGGAGATATATTATACTTACCTTGAAGATCAATCTGGTAGGCATTGTTGTTGATCCTCTTGATGACTTCGAATGGTCCATCCATCCTTGGCATAAGCTTGCTCTTCCTCTCTTCTGGAAATCGATCTTTCCTCAAATGAATCCACACCAAGTCTCCTTCCTCAAAGATTAACTCCTTTCGGCCCTTGTTTGCATGCTTTCTCATACTGCTTAGTCTTCTTCTCTATATTCTCCTTAGCCTTGGCGTGTATCTTCCTCACCTGTTCTGCCTTTTCTTTTCCATCTAAACTACATTTCACACTTAGAGGCAAAGGGATCAAGTCTAGAGGTGATTGTGGATTAAAGCCATAGACAATTTCAAAAGGAGAAAAGAGTGTTGCAGAATGCTTAGCGTGATTGTAAGCAAACTCCACGTGTGGTAGACACTCCTCCCATGACTTGATGTTACTCTTGACCAGCGTTCTAAGAAGTGTTGACAATGTTCTGTTCACCACCTCGGTTTGTCCATCAGTTTGAGGGTGACAAGTAGTGGAGAATTGAAGCTTGGTTCCTAGTTTAGCCCATAATGTTCTCCAGAAATGCCCTAGAAACTTGGTATCCCTGTCTGAAACTATCACTTGAGGCATGCCATGTAGACGAACTACTTCCCTGAAAAAACAAGTTAGCTACACAGACAGCATCATCTGTCTTATGACTAGCAATGAAGTGTGCCATCTTGCTGAACCTGTCAACAACTACAAAAATCGAATCTCTACCATTTCTGGTTCGAGGTAAGCCAAGCACAAAGTCCATAGAAATATGAGTCCAAGGTTGAGAAGGTATAGGAAGAGGAGTATACAAACCGTGAGGTTGCACCTTACTCTTTGCCATCTTACAAAACTGCACACCTAGAACAAATCCTCTCAACGTCTGTCTTCATGTATGGCCAATAAAAGTGATCTTGCAGTCCAAGTAGAGTCTTAGCGACTCCAAAGTGTCCAGCTAATCCACCTCCATGAGCTTCTCTGATCAATAACTCTCTGACAGATCCTCTTGGTATGCACAAGCGATTGTTATAAAACAGATATCCATCCTGTCTATGATATTTTTCAAAAGCAAACTTATAGCACTTGCCATAGCTCTCAGCAAAATCAATGTCAGTCTCATAAAGATCTACTATATGTTCGAATCCATTAAGCTTAGAAGTTAAAGTAGAGACAAGTGTGTACCTCCTTGATAATGCATCTGCAACTACATTATCTTTACCTTTCTTGTACTTAATGATGTATGGGAAAAGTCTCTATGAACTCCATCCATCTGGCGTGTCTTTTATTGAGTTTCTGCTGCCCTTTAAGGTGCTTTAGAGACTCATGATCTGTATGAATGACAAATTCCTTGGGCCACAAGTAGTGCTGCCACGTTTGAAGAGCTCGAACTAATGCATAGAGTTCCTTGTCATAGGTTGGATAGTTGGCGGTTGACCCTCCTAGCTTCTCACTGAAGTATGCCACGGGTTTCCTATCCTGCATCAATACAGCACCGATTCCAACTCCTGAAGCATCACATTCAATTTCAAAAGTTTTAAGGAAATCAGGAAGAACTAAAAGAGGGGCATTGATAAGCTTCTCTTTAAGGGCTGTGAAAGCCTGTTCTTGTGCTTCTTCCCATCTAAAACCGACTTCCTTCTTGATGACTTCAGTTAATGGTGCAGCAAGGGTGCTAAAGCTTGGAACAAATCTTCTGTAGAATCCTGCTAACCCATGAAAGCTTCTCACTTCCCCAACACTCTTAGGCGTAGGCCATTCTTTGATTGCTTTGATCTTCTCTTCATCAACCCTCACTCCTTCTGCACTAACAACAAAGCCTAGAAAAGACAACTTCAGTAGTACAGAATGAACACTTAGAGAAGTTAGCAAAAAGGGATTGAGAACGAAGAACATCCAGAACTTGGCGGATGTGCCCTAGATGTTCTTCCAAACCTTTGCTGTAGATGAGAATGTCATCGAAGTAGACCACTACAAAAACTCCAATGAATGGTCTTAAGGCATGGTTCATTAGACGCATGAAGGTACTGGGAGCATTGGTGAGACCAAACGGCATGACTAACCACTCATACAACCCTTGCTTGGTCTTGAAAGCAGTCTTCCACTCATCTCCCTCTTTCATTCTGATCTGATGATAACCACTCTTTAAATCGATTTTGGAGAACACTGTTGACCCACATAACTCATCTAACATATCATCTAATCTTGGGATAGGATGTCTATACTTCACTGTGATGTTGTTGATTGCTCTGCAGTCTACACACATCCTCCATGTTCCATCTTTCTTAGGAACCAACAGAACTGGTACTGCACATGGACTGAGACTCTCTCTGATATATCCTTTACTCATCAGCTCTTCTACTTGTTTCTGAAGCTCTTTAGTCTCTACAGGGTTGGTTCTGTAAGCCGGCTTGTTTGGTAGCACTGATCCTGGCACTAGATCAATCTGATGCTCAATTCCGCGAGTTGGGGGTAAGCCTGGGGGTATCTCTTCTGGAAAGACATCCTTGTATTCCTCAATGATCTCTATCACTTCATAGGGAAGTTTCTCTAACGGTTTAGTACTAGCCAGTGTTTCTTTGTAGACAAACATGAAAGTGGTCATCTCAGGATCAAAGAGCTTGTTGAACTCACTGTGGTTGATGTATAAACTGTTGGAGACTTTCTCTTTGTCTTTGCGGTTCATGTGAAGTTGATCTTGGTAGATTTCGCTGGGGGAAAGTGGTAGAAGAGTGACCTTGCGCCCCTTAAATTCAAAAGTCTGCTTGTTGGTGTAGCCATCATGAAGAACTCTCCTATCATACTGCCATGGCCTCCCTAATAACATATGACTAGACCTCATAGGAACCACATCACAAAGGAGTTCATCTTCATACTTCCCAATGGCTAGCTTGACAAGCACTTGTTGAGAAACGGTGATAGCTCCTTTGTTGTCCAACCACTGCAGCTTGTAAGGTCTAGGATGTGAAGTGGTTTTAAGATTAAGCTTCTTTACCATCTCTTCACTGGCGGCATTGGTGCAACTTCCCCCATCTATAATCAAGGTGCAGACCTTGTCCTGAACTACACATCTGGTGTGAAAGAGATTCTCTCTCTGACCTCTATCATTTGGATGCACCTGAACACTCAAAGCCCTGCATGCTACTAGCATCTCTCCAACTGCTGCTGCTTCTTCTTCTCCTTCTATACTAGCATTTGATTCACTCTCTGAACTGTATTGAGGTACGATGTCTCCTCCCTCTTGCAGCAAAAACATCTTCTTATTAGGACAATCTCTGGAGTAATGTCCCATACCTTGACACTTGAAGCATCTGACACGATCTCCCTTGGAACTACTCTGAAGATAGGCTGATGAAGATCAGATGATGATTGCGAAATGGTGACGCTGATCGTGTGAAGGGGAAAGTGGTAGTGTGGAGTGAGATTGGAATGGTATAAGGGGTTTAATGGAACGATTTAAGTGATAAGGTGGGAGTAACAGATAGTAGAGTTTCAAGGACACTTGGTGAATAGAAACTCGGATCAACAAGAACACATTCAAGAGATCAAAGGGTGAGAGAAGAAATGCAGCAATGGCTGTTTGTTTAACACTTAGTTCTTCGCTGCTTTACAAATGGGGGCGTAATACAAGTCTTATACTACCCTAAAAACCAAACAGCATGGCGTCTAAGAAAGAAAACAACAAAACGTCCAAAGTAAAGAATAAAAACAACAAGGCGTCCCATTCCTTAGAATCCTAATTGGTGCGCCTGAAAATACTAAGTATAAGACCAAAGTAGCTCATACATTTATTACCCATTGGCAATGACTCCTAAGTAACTTGACGTAGTGATTCATCTGCCTCATTAAAAACCATGTTGAGAAAACCCAATGGGACAAAACTCATCATGGGAAAAAGAGTACAGACTCCTCACCTAAGTTACTTAGTTATCATTACCGGGTGGAGTCTTCTGGTTGAAGATGTTGAAAACTTGAATAGCTGGTAGGTTGCATAATCCTTCTGCCATAAGTGCATGAACTTCCTTAGCCAGCTCCTTAGCTCTGGAACGAGTGATCCTCCCTACTATCTCCGGTTCCTCCTTTGGTTCTGCAGCTACCGTGCTATCCCCTATCATATCATCCTCTCCCTCTTGAAAGGGATTTGTCCTCAAATCTGTATCTGCAACATAAGGAAGCAAGTCAGAGACATTGAATGATGGAGATATATTATACTTACCTTGAAGATCAATCTGGTAGGCATTGTTGTTGATCCTCTTGATGACTTCGAATGGTCCATCCATCCTTGGCATAAGCTTGCTCTTCCTCTCTTCTGGAAATCGATCTTTCCTCAAATGAATCCACACCAAGTCTCCTTCCTCAAAGATTAACTCCTTTCGGCCCTTGTTTGCATGCTTCTCATACTGCTTAGTCTTCTTCTCTATATTCTCCTTAGCCTTGGCGTGTATCTTCCTCACCTGTTCTGCCTTTTCTTTTCCATCTAAACTACATTTCACACTTAGAGGCAAAGGGATCAAGTCTAGAGGTGATTGTGGATTAAAGCCATAGACAATTTCAAAAGGAGAAAAGAGTGTTGCAGAATGCTTAGCGTGATTGTAAGCAAACTCCACGTGTGGTAGACACTCCTCCCATGACTTGATGTTACTCTTGACCAGCGTTCTAAGAAGTGTTGACAATGTTCTGTTCACCACCTCGGTTTGTCCATCAGTTTGAGGGTGACAAGTAGTGGAGAATTGAAGCTTGGTTCCTAGTTTAGCCCATAATGTTCTCCAGAAATGCCCTAGAAACTTGGTATCCCTGTCTGAAACTATCACTTGAGGCATGCCATGTAGACGAACTACTTCCCTGAAAAACAAGTTAGCTACACAGACAGCATCATCTGTCTTATGACTAGCAATGAAGTGTGCCATCTTGCTGAACCTGTCAACAACTACAAAAATCGAATCTCTACCATTTCTGGTTCGAGGTAAGCCAAGCACAAAGTCCATAGAAATATGAGTCCAAGGTTGAGAAGGTATAGGAAGAGGAGTATACAAACCGTGAGGTTGCACCTTACTCTTTGCCATCTTACAAACTGCACACCTAGAACAAATCCTCTCAACGTCTGTCTTCATGTATGGCCAATAAAAGTGATCTTGCAGTCCAAGTAGAGTCTTAGCGACTCCAAAGTGTCCAGCTAATCCACCTCCATGAGCTTCTCTGATCAATAACTCTCTGACAGATCCTCTTGGTATGCACAAGCGATTGTTATAAAACAGATATCCATCCTGTCTATGATATTTTTCAAAAGCAAACTTATAGCACTTGCCATAGCTCTCAGCAAAATCAATGTCAGTCTCATAAAGATCTACTATATGTTCGAATCCATTAAGCTTAGAAGTTAAAGTAGAGACAAGTGTGTACCTCCTTGATAATGCATCTGCAACTACATTATCTTTACCTTTCTTGTACTTAATGATGTATGGAAAAGTCTCTATGAACTCCATCCATCTGGCGTGTCTTTTATTGAGTTTCTGCTGCCCTTTAAGGTGCTTTAGAGACTCATGATCTGTATGAATGACAAATTCCTTGGGCCACAAGTAGTGCTGCCACGTTTGAAGAGCTCGAACTAATGCATAGAGTTCCTTGTCATAGGTTGGATAGTTGGCGGTTGACCCTCCTAGCTTCTCACTGAAGTATGCCACGGGTTTCCTATCCTGCATCAATACAGCACCGATTCCAACTCCTGAAGCATCACATTCAATTTCAAAAGTTTTAAGGAAATCAGGAAGAACTAAAAGAGGGGCATTGATAAGCTTCTCTTTAAGGGCTGTGAAAGCCTGTTCTTGTGCTTCTTCCCATCTAAAACCGACTTCCTTCTTGATGACTTCAGTTAATGGTGCAGCAAGGGTGCTAAAGCTTGGAACAAATCTTCTGTAGAATCCTGCTAACCCATGAAAGCTTCTCACTTCCCCAACACTCTTAGGCGTAGGCCATTCTTTGATTGCTTTGATCTTCTCTTCATCAACCCTCACTCCTTCTGCACTAACAACAAAGCCTAGAAAGACAACTTCAGTAGTACAGAATGAACACTTAGAGAAGTTAGCAAAAAGGGATTGAGAACGAAGAACATCCAGAACTTGGCGGATGTGCCCTAGATGTTCTTCCAAACCTTTGCTGTAGATGAGAATGTCATCGAAGTAGACCACTACAAAAACTCCAATGAATGGTCTTAAGGCATGGTTCATTAGACGCATGAAGGTACTGGGAGCATTGGTGAGACCAAACGGCATGACTAACCTGTTAGAGTTTGCGGAATGATACTTAGAGAAGTGAGTGAAGAACATAACAGAGAAGAGAGAATGAGTTAAGGATGATTATATTTCCTTAAGTTGATCTTACATATGTTCACAATGTTCTATTTATAGAACCATACAAGCTAAGCTAACGGCCATAAGAGATAGGGACATAAAGGATTAAACAAATGGTGTGGTCCTCACGGTGATAGTGACCTCTCATGAACGTTCCTTAGCTTAAGTAGAACATGTGACCTTATCCTTATTTGCTTCTTCTCTTGTGACCGTTGTGATAGTTGACTAAGGGAGGCGTAGATTCACTTGCCTTGCACTCCACTCTTGTCTCATCACTTGAATGCCACGTTCAAGCATGTGTACGGACACCATTCCTCCTTCTACTTTGATACTCCCCCTCAAGCTTTAACCATAGTGAATGGTTAGAGCTTGGTGCCATGAAGGATCACCTCATTAAAAACCTCAATGTAGAAAACCTCATGGGACAAAACTACATTGAGGGAAAAAGAGTGTGATCTCCACGGCTAGGTGAGCTCAAGCTGAGATGTCAACGAGCCCCATCTTGGAGTGGATGAACTCGTTGATCTTCTGACTTGTTGCCTTGGTGAAGATATCGGCTAGTTGGTCTGAGCTCTTTGTGTAGCATGGCAGGATGACTCCAAGCTGGACTTGCTCCCTAACCTTGTGACAATCAACTTCAATATGCTTGGTTCTTTCATGGAAGACCGAGTTTGATGCAATGTGTATAGCCGCTTGGTTGTCACAGTGCATGGTGATTGGTGTGCTTGTCTCACATCCGAGGTCTTTAAGGAGGTTTCTTAGCCACATTAGCTCGGTTGTTAACCTCCTCATGGCCCGGTACTCAGCTTCAGCACTAGAACATGCAACTACATTTTGCTTCTTGCTCTTCCAAGTAACTAGATTCCCACCAACGAACGTACAATAGCCAGTAGTTGATCTTCTATCTACACGGTCTCCTGCCCAGTCTGCATCGCAATATCCCACAATCTCTGAGCTTTTGTTGCAACCCATCCAAATGCCATGACCGATTGTTCCTTGAACATAGCTGAGAATGCGCTTGACCATGCTCCAGTGATATGAATTTGGGGCTTTCATGTGTTGGCTAACCTGATTCACAGCAAAAACACAAGTCAGGTCTAGTTATGGTAAGATAAATTAGCTTACCAACCATCCTGCGGTATTGTGTGATATCTTCAAAGGGCTCATCTTCTAGCTCCCCCTTTCGGTCCACCTTGTAGCTATCTTCAAGAGGAGTTTTAGCTACCTTATCTCCAAGGTTTCCTGCTTCACTCAACATATCCATCATATATTTTCTTTGTGAGAGGAACAAGCCTTCTTTAGATCTACAAACTTCAATACCTAAGAAGTATTTTAGTTCACCTAGATCTTTAATGTCAAAAACATTCTTTAAATAATCTTTAGTAGCAAGAATGTTTACCTTGTCATTCCCAGAGATGATAATATCATCTACATAAATGAGAATGACTACTATACCTTCTTGGCTGGTGAGAGTGAATAAGGTGTGATCGGCTTCTGATCTGCTGAATCCCCTATCAAATAGAACTCTACTCAACCTGTGGTACCATGCTCTCGGCGATTGCTTGAGACCATAAATCGCCTTTCTCAGCCTTAGTACTTTGCCATGGGCAACTTCTTTGTCTACACCAGGTGGTGGTGTCATGTAGACTTCCTCCTCAAGCTCTCCTTGTAGAAATGCATTCTTCACATCCATTTGCCAAAGATCCCATTCCAGGTTCACGGCAAGTGAGATGACTACTCTAACTGTGTGAAGCTTAGCCACTGGTGCAAAGGTGTCTCCATAGTCTTCTCCATAGGTCTGAGTGAATCCTCTTGCTACTAACCGAGCCTTATACCTCTCTATTTCACCATTGCTCTTGTATTTGATAGTGAAGACCCATCTTGAGCTCACTGTCTTCTTTCCTTTAGGCAATGTAGCCTCATCCCAAGTGTGATTCTTCTCCATGGCCCCTCTTTCTTCACTGATCGCATCACGCCATACCTCGTATTCTATTGCTTCGTCATAGGTTTTCGGTATCTGACCTTGCTCCAATGCAACCAGGAAGGCCTGATGCTCCTTTGGAAACTGAGCGAATGAGCAAGCTGCTTGAGTAGGATGGGCTACTGCATTGCCATTGTAGTATACCCTTGTGTTGACCCAATTTGATGGATCCTGCCTTTCCCTAGTGCTTCTCCTTAGTGCCGCTGGAGTAGGAGCTGGTGCTTGTTCTGCTTGTTGTAAGCTTTGCAACCGTGGACTTCTTCTTAGAGGAGCTGGTGCTTGGTGAGTTACTGACCGTGTGGGTGCTACTGTTTGCTCCGGAGGTTGATCATGTGCATTTGCTTGGGTCTCCGAGTCTATGTGCTCCGCTGGTGGGTCATTGTTGTCACCATTGTTGTCACCATTCTCCCCCTCAGGATCAACCGTAGGGGTTCCAGAGCTTGTAGTGATACCGAGATGGTCCAGGAGTAGCCGAAGGTTAGTAGCTCTATCTGATGTAGACTTGGAGATATCTTGTAAGTCTTCCCATGACTGTTTGGCATAGAAGCTTTCTGATTCCAAGAACTTCACATCTCTAGAGATTATAACTCGGCGTGTAGTGGGATTATAGCACTTGTACCCCTTTTGTGTAGTAGAGTAGCCAATAAACATACACCTTGTGCTCTTGGCATCCAGCTTTGTTCGAAGGTCTCCTGGGATTAAGGCAAAACAAACACACCCAAACACTCGTAAGTGATTAAGAGAGGGTTTAGTCGAGTTGAGTACCTCATATGGTGATGAGTCATTGAGGACTTTGGTTGGTATTCGGTTGATCAGGTAGCAGGCTGTAAGTACAGCATCTCCCCAAAACCGCTTTGGTACATTGTTTTGAAACATCATGGATCTGGCCACCTCCATTAAGTGTCTGTTCTTCCTTTCAGCAACACCATTTTGTTGGGGTGTATAAGGACAGCTGGTTTGGTGAATGATGCCTTGTGAGGTAAGATATTCTTTGAATAAGTTGCTTGTGTATTCTCCCCCATTATCTGATCTGAAAATCTTAATCTTGGCATTAAAATGGTTAGTTATGTGAGTTTGAAAGTTCCTAAATGCCTCAAAGACTCTATCTTTTGATGGGAGGAGAGTTAACCAAGTATACTTAGACTTTTCATCTATGAAAGTAACAAAGTACTTGTTTTGATCTCTAGATTCACAAGGGGATGTCCAAACATCAGAATGAACTAAATCAAAACATTTTTCATAAATGGTAGAAGACTTAGGAAAAACAGTTCTACAATGCTTTCCTAAGATACAAGCCTCACAATCATCATTCTTAAACACTACTTCAGGTAATAAAAGACTCAATGCACGAGCATGAGGATGTCCTAATCTAGCATGCCAAATCGCATTATTATCACAAGCTACAACATTATTAGAAGAAGCAAAGGTAGGATCTAAAAGCTTAGTATCTTCAAGAACATAGAGATCATCTTTGGTAGTCCCTTTCCCAAGCGTTTTGCTGGTCTTAATATCCTGAAAACACACTTCATTAGGTCCAAAGATAGCAATACAGTTTAAATCAGTTGTAGCCTTCTTTACTGATAATAAGTTAGATGTAAAAGTAGGCATGTAGAAAGCTTTAGAAGATCTCTCAAATAGCTTAAGTTCTCCTATTCCCTTAATTGGAACCTTTTCCCCATTAGCAATCTCAACATTTCCTATTGTTGGTTTTATGTTGCTAATTAAGCTTAAATCACTAATCATGTGATGAGAAGCTCCTGAATCAACTATTAATGGCTTATTCTTAAGTGTATGTGAAGAACTATAAGAATTACCCATATTTTGAATCACATGAAAAGAGGTACCAAGAGTGTTACCAGACTCCTTAAACGCTTTGATCAGGGCATCCAAGTCTGATTTTGTCACGAATTGAGATGAGTTTTGCTGCTCCTTCTCCAGGGGTATTCTTAGAGCTTTCGCCTTTGTGAGCTACCTCTTCTGAAGCAATCCTAGCCTTTCCCTCCTTCCATTTCGGTTTTAGGTGAGGATGGAGACTCCAGCAAACTTCTTTGGTATGCCCCTTTCTCTTGCAATGATCACAAAATGAGTTTCTCTTCTCATCAAACTTGTAGGCTCCTTTGTTGGCTGAGATCAGTTCTCCTTTTCCTCCAAATAGGCCGAGTGATCCTTGCTCCTTTTGGATTTGGGAACAGACTTCTTCAAGCGTTGGTAGCCTTTCTGCTCTGAGAAGGTGTTTGATGAGATCATTGTAGGTTGAGTTGAGAGTCAAGAGCAGCCCAAAGACCTTGTCTTGCTCCCTTCTTTCATTTAAAATTTGTGGGTCCACAGTACTTGGCCTTAGCATTTCCAGCTCCGCCCATAGTGCTCTGAACTTTCCAAAGTGTTTGGTAAACTCCACATCTTCTTGCCTTAGCTCATTGATAGCTTTCTTGACTTCAAAGACACGGCTGAGATTAGAGATGTTGCCGAATACTTGCTTCAGGGTCTCCCATAGCTCTTTGGCGGTTTCACAGTATGAGTAAGCCTCCAAGATTTCAGTGCTAAGGGAGCTTTGTAGGAGAGCAAGGACGGTCTGATCTTCCTTGTACCAATGGGTCTCTTCTGCTGGGACAATGGCGGCTCCGGCGGCTGGTGGTGCTGCTATGGGAGCATCGCTTGATACATGTCTCCAAAGACCTCTTCCACACAAGGCGGTTCTTGTGGTCCTTGACCACAGTAGATAGTTCACTCCTTTGAGTGTAACTGGTAAAGCCAATGGCTTATTGTTCTCCATGGCCATGAAATTTATTCTATGGACCTATGGGTAAAGCTATGGACCGTTGGGTAAACGGTTTTAGAAATGAGGTATAGGTGATTTAGAGGGTAAGCGAATGAGGATATAGGTGATTAGAGGGGTTTAGAGTGATTTTGGAGTTTAGAAGATCGTTTAAGAGATTTCAAAAGAGATAAAGAGAGTAAGGACCGCTGGGTAAAGATTTTGAGAATTTTCTGTAAAATGAGAGAGAGACAGCGAATAGAGAAGAAGCAAAATGAGAGAGAATGAGAATCAGAGTTTGTGATCCAAAGATCTACACAACTCGCTCTGATACCATGTTAGAGTTTGCGGAATGATACTTAGAGAAGTGAGTGAAGAACATAACAGAGAAGAGAGAATGAGTTAAGGATGATTATATTTCCTTAAGTTGATCTTACATATGTTCACAATGTTCTATTTATAGAACCATACAAGCTAAGCTAACGGCCATAAGAGATAGGGACATAAAGGATTAAACAAATGGTGTGGTCCTCACGGTGATAGTGACCTCTCATGAACGTTCCTTAGCTTAAGTAGAACATGTGACCTTATCCTTATTTGCTTCTTCTCTTGTGACCGTTGTGATAGTTGACTAAGGGAGGCGTAGATTCACTTGCCTTGCACTCCACTCTTGTCTCATCACTTGAATGCCACGTTCAAGCATGTGTACGGACACCATTCCTCCTTCTACTTTGATATAACCACTCATACAACCCTTGCTTGGTCTTGAAAGCAGTCTTCCA
Organism: Thlaspi arvense; assembly: GCA_911865555.2. Taxonomy (NCBI): domain Eukaryota; kingdom Viridiplantae; phylum Streptophyta; class Magnoliopsida; order Brassicales; family Brassicaceae; genus Thlaspi; species Thlaspi arvense. Next base: position 25,237,589 of record OU466860.2, read on the forward strand.
CTCATCTCCCTCTTTCATTCTGATCTGATGATAACCACTCTTTAAATCGATTTTGGAGAACACTGTTGACCCACATAACTCATCTAACATATCATCTAATCTTGGGATAGGATGTCTATACTTCACTGTGATGTTGTTGATTGCTCTGCAGTCTACACACATCCTCCATGTTCCATCTTTCTTAGGAACCAACAGAACTGGTACTGCACATGGACTGAGACTCTCTCTGATATATCCTTTACTCATCAGCTCTTCTACTTGTTTCTGAAGCTCTTTAGTCTCTACAGGGTTGGTTCTGTAAGCCGGCTTGTTTGGTAGCACTGATCCTGGCACTAGATCAATCTGATGCTCAATTCCGCGAGTTGGGGGTAAGCCTGGGGGTATCTCTTCTGGAAAGACATCCTTGTATTCCTCAATGATCTCTATCACTTCATAGGGAAGTTTCTCTAACGGTTTAGTACTAGCCAGTGTTTCTTTGTAGACAAACATGAAAGTGGTCATCTCAGGATCAAAGAGCTTGTTGAACTCACTGTGGTTGATGTATAAACTGTTGGAGACTTTCTCTTTGTCTTTGCGGTTCATGTGAAGTTGATCTTGGTAGATTTCGCTGGGGGAAAGTGGTAGAAGAGTGACCTTGCGCCCCTTAAATTCAAAAGTCTGCTTGTTGGTGTAGCCATCATGAAGAACTCTCCTATCATACTGCCATGGCCTCCCTAATAACATATGACTAGACCTCATAGGAACCACATCACTATCAAAGTAGAAGGAGGAATGGTGTCCGTACACATGCTTGAACGTGGCATTCAAGTGATGAGACAAGAGTGGAGTGCAAGGCAAGTGAATCTACGCCTCCCTTAGTCAACTATCACAACGGTCACAAGAGAAGAAGCAAATAAGGATAAGGTCACATGTTCTACTTAAGCTAAGGAACGTTCATGAGAGGTCACTATCACCGTGAGGACCACACCATTTGTTTAATCCTTTATGTCCCTATCTCTTATGGCCGTTAGCTTAGCTTGTATGGTTCTATAAATAGAACATTGTGAACATATGTAAGATCAACTTAAGGAAATATAATCATCCTTAACTCATTCTCTCTTCTCTGTTATGTTCTTCACTCACTTCTCTAAGTATCATTCCGCAAACTCTAACATGGTATCAGAGCGAGTTGTGTAGATCTTTGGATCACAAACTCTGATTCTCATTCTCTCTCATTTTGCTTCTTCTCTATTCGCTGTCTCTCTCTCATTTTACAGAAAATTCTCAAAATCTTTACCCAGCGGTCCTTACTCTCTTTATCTCTTTTGAAATCTCTTAAACGATCTTCTAAACTCCAAAATCACTCTAAACCCCTCTAATCACCTATATCCTCATTCGCTTACCCTCTAAATCACCTATACCTCATTTCTAAAACCGTTTACCCAACGGTCCATAGCTTTACCCATAGGTCCATAGAATAAATTTCATGGCCATGGAGAACAATAAGCCATTGGCTTTACCAGTTACACTCAAAGGAGTGAACTATCTACTGTGGTCAAGGACCACAAGAACCGCCTTGTGTGGAAGAGGTCTTTGGAGACATGTATCAAGCGATGCTCCCATAGCAGCACCACCAGCCGCCGGAGCCGCCATTGTCCCAGCAGAAGAGACCCATTGGTACAAGGAAGATCAGACCGTCCTTGCTCTCCTACAAAGCTCCCTTAGCACTGAAATCTTGGAGGCTTACTCATACTGTGAAACCGCCAAAGAGCTATGGGAGACCCTGAAGCAAGTATTCGGCAACATCTCTAATCTCAGCCGTGTCTTTGAAGTCAAGAAAGCTATCAATGAGCTAAGGCAAGAAGATGTGGAGTTTACCAAACACTTTGGAAAGTTCAGAGCACTATGGGCGGAGCTGGAAATGCTAAGGCCAAGTACTGTGGACCCACAAATTTTAAATGAAAGAAGGGAGCAAGACAAGGTCTTTGGGCTGCTCTTGACTCTCAACTCAACCTACAATGATCTCATCAAACACCTTCTCAGAGCAGAAAGGCTACCAACGCTTGAAGAAGTCTGTTCCCAAATCCAAAAGGAGCAAGGATCACTCGGCCTATTTGGAGGAAAAGGAGAACTGATCTCAGCCAACAAAGGAGCCTACAAGTTTGATGAGAAGAGAAACTCATTTTGTGATCATTGCAAGAGAAAGGGGCATACCAAAGAAGTTTGCTGGAGTCTCCATCCTCACCTAAAACCGAAATGGAAGGAGGGAAAGGCTAGGATTGCTTCAGAAGAGGTAGCTCACAAAGGCGAAAGCTCTAAGAATACCCCTGGAGAAGGAGCAGCAAACTCATCTCAATTCGTGACAAAATCAGACTTGGATGCCCTGATCAAAGCGTTTAAGGAGTCTGGTAACACTCTTGGTACCTCTTTTCATGTGATTCAAAATATGGGTAATTCTTATAGTTCTTCACATACACTTAAGAATAAGCCATTAATAGTTGATTCAGGAGCTTCTCATCACATGATTAGTGATTTAAGCTTAATTAGCAACATAAAACCAACAATAGGAAATGTTGAGATTGCTAATGGGGAAAAGGTTCCAATTAAGGGAATAGGAGAACTTAAGCTATTTGAGAGATCTTCTAAAGCTTTCTACATGCCTACTTTTACATCTAACTTATTATCAGTAAAGAAGGCTACAACTGATTTAAACTGTATTGCTATCTTTGGACCTAATGAAGTGTGTTTTCAGGATATTAAGACCAGCAAAACGCTTGGGAAAGGGACTACCAAAGATGATCTCTATGTTCTTGAAGATACTAAGCTTTTAGATCCTACCTTTGCTTCTTCTAATAATGTTGTAGCTTGTGATAATAATGCGATTTGGCATGCTAGATTAGGACATCCTCATGCTCGTGCATTGAGTCTTTTATTACCTGAAGTAGTGTTTAAGAATGATGATTGTGAGGCTTGTATCTTAGGAAAGCATTGTAGAACTGTTTTTCCTAAGTCTTCTACCATTTATGAAAAATGTTTTGATTTAGTTCATTCTGATGTTTGGACATCCCCTTGTGAATCTAGAGATCAAAACAAGTACTTTGTTACTTTCATAGATGAAAAGTCTAAGTATACTTGGTTAACTCTCCTCCCATCAAAAGATAGAGTCTTTGAGGCATTTAGGAACTTTCAAACTCACATAACTAACCATTTTAATGCCAAGATTAAGATTTTCAGATCAGATAATGGGGGAGAATACACAAGCAACTTATTCAAAGAATATCTTACCTCACAAGGCATCATTCACCAAACCAGCTGTCCTTATACACCCCAACAAAATGGTGTTGCTGAAAGGAAGAACAGACACTTAATGGAGGTGGCCAGATCCATGATGTTTCAAAACAATGTACCAAAGCGGTTTTGGGGAGATGCTGTACTTACAGCCTGCTACCTGATCAACCGAATACCAACCAAAGTCCTCAATGACTCATCACCATATGAGGTACTCAACTCGACTAAACCCTCTCTTAATCACTTACGAGTGTTTGGGTGTGTTTGTTTTGCCTTAATCCCAGGAGACCTTCGAACAAAGCTGGATGCCAAGAGCACAAGGTGTATGTTTATTGGCTACTCTACTACACAAAAGGGGTACAAGTGCTATAATCCCACTACACGCCGAGTTATAATCTCTAGAGATGTGAAGTTCTTGGAATCAGAAAGCTTCTATGCCAAACAGTCATGGGAAGACTTACAAGATATCTCCAAGTCTACATCAGATAGAGCTACTAACCTTCGGCTACTCCTGGACCATCTCGGTATCACTACAAGCTCTGGAACCCCTACGGTTGATCCTGAGGGGGAGAATGGTGACAACAATGGTGACAACAATGACCCACCAGCGGAGCACATAGACTCGGAGACCCAAGCAAATGCACATGATCAACCTCCGGAGCAAACAGTAGCACCCACACGGTCAGTAACTCACCAAGCACCAGCTCCTCTAAGAAGAAGTCCACGGTTGCAAAGCTTACAACAAGCAGAACAAGCACCAGCTCCTACTCCAGCAGCACTAAGGAGAAGCACTAGGGAAAGGCAGGATCCATCAAATTGGGTCAACACAAGGGTATACTACAATGGCAATGCAGTAGCCCATCCTACTCAAGCAGCTTGCTCATTCGCTCAGTTTCCAAAGGAGCATCAGGCCTTCCTGGTTGCATTGGAGCAAGGTCAGATACCGAAAACCTATGACGAAGCAATAGAATACGAGGTATGGCGTGATGCGATCAGTGAAGAAAGAGGGGCCATGGAGAAGAATCACACTTGGGATGAGGCTACATTGCCTAAAGGAAAGAAGACAGTGAGCTCAAGATGGGTCTTCACTATCAAATACAAGAGCAATGGTGAAATAGAGAGGTATAAGGCTCGGTTAGTAGCAAGAGGATTCACTCAGACCTATGGAGAAGACTATGGAGACACCTTTGCACCAGTGGCTAAGCTTCACACAGTTAGAGTAGTCATCTCACTTGCCGTGAACCTGGAATGGGATCTTTGGCAAATGGATGTGAAGAATGCATTTCTACAAGGAGAGCTTGAGGAGGAAGTCTACATGACACCACCACCTGGTGTAGACAAAGAAGTTGCCCATGGCAAAGTACTAAGGCTGAGAAAGGCGATTTATGGTCTCAAGCAATCGCCGAGAGCATGGTACCACAGGTTGAGTAGAGTTCTATTTGATAGGGGATTCAGCAGATCAGAAGCCGATCACACCTTATTCACTCTCACCAGCCAAGAAGGTATAGTAGTCATTCTCATTTATGTAGATGATATTATCATCTCTGGGAATGACAAGGTAAACATTCTTGCTACTAAAGATTATTTAAAGAATGTTTTTGACATTAAAGATCTAGGTGAACTAAAATACTTCTTAGGTATTGAAGTTTGTAGATCTAAAGAAGGCTTGTTCCTCTCACAAAGAAAATATATGATGGATATGTTGAGTGAAGCAGGAAACCTTGGAGATAAGGTAGCTAAAACTCCTCTTGAAGATAGCTACAAGGTGGACCGAAAGGGGGAGCTAGAAGATGAGCCCTTTGAAGATATCACACAATACCGCAGGATGGTTGGTAAGCTAATTTATCTTACCATAACTAGACCTGACTTGTGTTTTGCTGTGAATCAGGTTAGCCAACACATGAAAGCCCCAAATTCATATCACTGGAGCATGGTCAAGCGCATTCTCAGCTATGTTCAAGGAACAATCGGTCATGGCATTTGGATGGGTTGCAACAAAAGCTCAGAGATTGTGGGATATTGCGATGCAGACTGGGCAGGAGACCGTGTAGATAGAAGATCAACTACTGGCTATTGTACGTTCGTTGGTGGGAATCTAGTTACTTGGAAGAGCAAGAAGCAAAATGTAGTTGCATGTTCTAGTGCTGAAGCTGAGTACCGGGCCATGAGGAGGTTAACAACCGAGCTAATGTGGCTAAGAAACCTCCTTAAAGACCTCGGATGTGAGACAAGCACACCAATCACCATGCACTGTGACAACCAAGCGGCTATACACATTGCATCAAACTCGGTCTTCCATGAAAGAACCAAGCATATTGAAGTTGATTGTCACAAGGTTAGGGAGCAAGTCCAGCTTGGAGTCATCCTGCCATGCTACACAAAGAGCTCAGACCAACTAGCCGATATCTTCACCAAGGCAACAAGTCAGAAGATCAACGAGTTCATCCACTCCAAGATGGGGCTCGTTGACATCTCAGCTTGAGCTCACCTAGCCGTGGAGATCACACTCTTTTTCCCTCAATGTAGTTTTTGTCCCATGAGGTTTTCTACATTGAGGTTTTTAATGAGGTGATCCTTCATGGCACCAAGCTCTAACCATTCACTATGGTTAAAGCTTGAGGGGGAGTATCAAAGTAGAAGGAGGAATGGTGTCCGTACACATGCTTGAACGTGGCATTCAAGTGATGAGACAAGAGTGGAGTGCAAGGCAAGTGAATCTACGCCTCCCTTAGTCAACTATCACAACGGTCACAAGAGAAGAAGCAAATAAGGATAAGGTCACATGTTCTACTTAAGCTAAGGAACGTTCATGAGAGGTCACTATCACCGTGAGGACCACACCATTTGTTTAATCCTTTATGTCCCTATCTCTTATGGCCGTTAGCTTAGCTTGTATGGTTCTATAAATAGAACATTGTGAACATATGTAAGATCAACTTAAGGAAATATAATCATCCTTAACTCATTCTCTCTTCTCTGTTATGTTCTTCACTCACTTCTCTAAGTATCATTCCGCAAACTCTAACAATCACAAAGGAGTTCATCTTCATACTTCCCAATGGCTAGCTTGACAAGCACTTGTTGAGAAACGGTGATAGCTCCTTTGTTGTCCAACCACTGCAGCTTGTAAGGTCTAGGATGTGAAGTGGTTTTAAGATTAAGCTTCTTTACCATCTCTTCACTGGCGGCATTGGTGCAACTTCCCCCATCTATAATCAAGGTGCAGACCTTGTCCTGAACTACACATCTGGTGTGAAAGAGATTCTCTCTCTGACCTCTATCATTTGGATGCACCTGAACACTCAAAGCCCTGCATGCTACTAGCATCTCTCCAACTGCTGCTGCTTCTTCTTCTCCTTCTATACTAGCATTTGATTCACTCTCTGAACTGTATTGAGGTACGATGTCTCCTCCCTCTTGCAGCAAAAACATCTTCTTATTAGGACAATCTCTGGAGTAATGTCCCATACCTTGACACTTGAAGCATCTGACACGATCTCCCTTGGAACTACTCTGAAGATAGGCTGATGAAGATCAGATGATGATTGCGAAATGGTGACGCTGATCGTGTGAAGGGGAAAGTGGTAGTGTGGAGTGAGATTGGAATGGTATAAGGGGTTTAATGGAACGATTTAAGTGATAAGGTGGGAGTAACAGATAGTAGAGTTTCAAGGACACTTGGTGAATAGAAACTCGGATCAACAAGAACACATTCAAGAGATCAAAGGGTGAGAGAAGAAATGCAGCAATGGCTGTTTGTTTAACACTTAGTTCTTCGCTGCTTTACAAATGGGGGCGTAATACAAGTCTTATACTACCCTAAAAACCAAACAGCATGGCGTCTAAGAAAGAAAACAACAAAACGTCCAAAGTAAAGAATAAAACAACAAGGCGTCCCATTCCTTAGAATCCTAATTGGTGCGCCTGAAAATACTAAGTATAAGACCAAAGTAGCTCATACATTTATTACCCATTGGCAATGACTCCTAAGTAACTTGACGTAGTGATTCATCTGCCTCATTAAAAACCATGTTGAGAAAACCCAATGGGACAAAACTCATCATGGGAAAAAGAGTACAGACTCCTCACCTAAGTTACTTAGTTATCATTACCGGGTGGAGTCTTCTGGTTGAAGATGTTGAAAACTTGAATAGCTGGTAGGTTGCATAATCCTTCTGCCATAAGTGCATGAACTTCCTTAGCCAGCTCCTTAGCTCTGGAACGAGTGATCCTCCCTACTATCTCCGGTTCCTCCTTTGGTTCTGCAGCTACCGTGCTATCCCCTATCATATCATCCTCTCCCTCTTGAAAGGGATTTGTCCTCAAATCTGTATCTGCAACATAAGGAAGCAAGTCAGAGACATTGAATGATGGAGATATATTATACTTACCTTGAAGATCAATCTGGTAGGCATTGTTGTTGATCCTCTTGATGACTTCGAATGGTCCATCCATCCTTGGCATAAGCTTGCTCTTCCTCTCTTCTGGAAATCGATCTTTCCTCAAATGAATCCACACCAAGTCTCCTTCCTCAAAGATTAACTCCTTTCGGCCCTTGTTTGCATGCTTCTCATACTGCTTAGTCTTCTTCTCTATATTCTCCTTAGCCTTGGCGTGTATCTTCCTCACCTGTTCTGCCTTTTCTTTTCCATCTAAACTACATTTCACACTTAGAGGCAAAGGGATCAAGTCTAGAGGTGATTGTGGATTAAAGCCATAGACAATTTCAAAAGGAGAAAAGAGTGTTGCAGAATGCTTAGCGTGATTGTAAGCAAACTCCACGTGTGGTAGACACTCCTCCCATGACTTGATGTTACTCTTGACCAGCGTTCTAAGAAGTGTTGACAATGTTCTGTTCACCACCTCGGTTTGTCCATCAGTTTGAGGGTGACAAGTAGTGGAGAATTGAAGCTTGGTTCCTAGTTTAGCCCATAATGTTCTCCAGAAATGCCCTAGAAACTTGGTATCCCTGTCTGAAACTATCACTTGAGGCATGCCATGTAGACGAACTACTTCCCTGAAAAACAAGTTAGCTACACAGACAGCATCATCTGTCTTATGACTAGCAATGAAGTGTGCCATCTTGCTGAACCTGTCAACAACTACAAAAATCGAATCTCTACCATTTCTGGTTCGAGGTAAGCCAAGCACAAAGTCCATAGAAATATGAGTCCAAGGTTGAGAAGGTATAGGAAGAGGAGTATACAAACCGTGAGGTTGCACCTTACTCTTTGCCATCTTACAAACTGCACACCTAGAACAAATCCTCTCAACGTCTGTCTTCATGTATGGCCAATAAAAGTGATCTTGCAGTCCAAGTAGAGTCTTAGCGACTCCAAAGTGTCCAGCTAATCCACCTCCATGAGCTTCTCTGATCAATAACTCTCTGACAGATCCTCTTGGTATGCACAAGCGATTGTTATAAAACAGATATCCATCCTGTCTATGATATTTTTCAAAAGCAAACTTATAGCACTTGCCATAGCTCTCAGCAAAATCAATGTCAGTCTCATAAAGATCTACTATATGTTCGAATCCATTAAGCTTAGAAGTTAAAGTAGAGACAAGTGTGTACCTCCTTGATAATGCATCTGTAACTACATTATCTTTACCTTTCTTGTACTTAATGATGTATGGAAAAGTCTCTATGAACTCCATCCATCTGGCGTGTCTTTTATTGAGTTTCTGCTGCCCTTTAAGGTGCTTTAGAGACTCATGATCTGTATGAATGACAAATTCCTTGGGCCACAAGTAGTGCTGCCACGTTTGAAGAGCTCGAACTAATGCATAGAGTTCCTTGTCATAGGTTGGATAGTTGGCGGTTGACCCTCCTAGCTTCTCACTGAAGTATGCCACGGGTTTCCTATCCTGCATCAATACAGCACCGATTCCAACTCCTGAAGCATCACATTCAATTTCAAAAGTTTTAAGGAAATCAGGAAGAACTAAAAGAGGGGCATTGATAAGCTTCTCTTTAAGGGCTGTGAAAGCCTGTTCTTGTGCTTCTTCCCATCTAAAACCGACTTCCTTCTTGATGACTTCAGTTAATGGTGCAGCAAGGGTGCTAAAGCTTGGAACAAATCTTCTGTAGAATCCTGCTAACCCATGAAAGCTTCTCACTTCCCCAACACTCTTAGGCGTAGGCCATTCTTTGATTGCTTTGATCTTCTCTTCATCAACCCTCACTCCTTCTGCACTAACAACAAAGCCTAGAAAGACAACTTCAGTAGTACAGAATGAACACTTAGAGAAGTTAGCAAAAAGGGATTGAGAACGAAGAACATCCAGAACTTGGCGGATGTGCCCTAGATGTTCTTCCAAACCTTTGCTGTAGATGAGAATGTCATCGAAGTAGACCACTACAAAAACTCCAATGAATGGTCTTAAGGCATGGTTCATTAGACGCATGAAGGTACTGGGAGCATTGGTGAGACCAAACGGCATGACTAACCACTCATACAACCCTTGCTTGGTCTTGAAAGCAGTCTTCCACTCATCTCCCTCTTTCATTCTGATCTGATGATAACCACTCTTTAAATCGATTTTGGAGAACACTGTTGACCCACATAACTCATCTAACATATCATCTAATCTTGGGATAGGATGTCTATACTTCACTGTGATGTTGTTGATTGCTCTGCAGTCTACACACATCCTCCATGTTCCATCTTTCTTAGGAACCAACAGAACTGGTACTGCACATGGACTGAGACTCTCTCTGATATATCCTTTACTCATCAGCTCTTCTACTTGTTTCTGAAGCTCTTTAGTCTCTACAGGGTTGGTTCTGTAAGCCGGCTTGTTTGGTAGCACTGATCCTGGCACTAGATCAATCTGATGCTCAATTCCGCGAGTTGGGGGTAAGCCTGGGGGTATCTCTTCTGGAAAGACATCCTTGTATTCCTCAATGATCTCTATCACTTCATAGGGAAGTTTCTCTAACGGTTTAGTACTAGCCAGTGTTTCTTTGTAGACAAACATGAAAGTGGTCATCTCAGGATCAAAGAGCTTGTTGAACTCACTGTGGTTGATGTATAAACTGTTGGAGACTTTCTCTTTGTCTTTGCGGTTCATGTGAAGTTGATCTTGGTAGATTTCGCTGGGGGAAAGTGGTAGAAGAGTGACCTTGCGCCCCTTAAATTCAAAAGTCTGCTTGTTGGTGTAGCCATCATGAAGAACTCTCCTATCATACTGCCATGGCCTCCCTAATAACATATGACTAGACCTCATAGGAACCACATCACAAAGGAGTTCATCTTCATACTTCCCAATGGCTAGCTTGACAAGCACTTGTTGAGAAACGGTGATAGCTCCTTTGTTGTCCAACCACTGCAGCTTGTAAGGTCTAGGATGTGAAGTGGTTTTAAGATTAAGCTTCTTTACCATCTCTTCACTGGCGGCATTGGTGCAACTTCCCCCATCTATAATCAAGGTGCAGACCTTGTCCTGAACTACACATCTGGTGTGAAAGAGATTCTCTCTCTGACCTCTATCATTTGGATGCACCTGAACACTCAAAGCCCTGCATGCTACTAGCATCTCTCCAACTGCTGCTGCTTCTTCTTCTCCTTCTATACTAGCATTTGATTCACTCTCTGAACTGTATTGAGGTACGATGTCTCCTCCCTCTTGCAGCAAAAACATCTTCTTATTAGGACAATCTCTGGAGTAATGTCCCATACCTTGACACTTGAAGCATCTGACACGATCTCCCTTGGAACTACTCTGAAGATAGGCTGATGAAGATCAGATGATGATTGCGAAATGGTGACGCTGATCGTGTGAAGGGGAAAGTGGTAGTGTGGAGTGAGATTGGAATGGTATAAGGGGTTTAATGGAACGATTTAAGTGATAAGGTGGGAGTAACAGATAGTAGAGTTTCAAGGACACTTGGTGAATAGAAACTCGGATCAACAAGAACACATTCAAGAGATCAAAGGGTGAGAGAAGAAATGCAGCAATGGCTGTTTGTTTAACACTTAGTTCTTCGCTGCTTTACAAATGGGGGCGTAATACAAGTCTTATACTACCCTAAAAACCAAACAGCATGGCGTCTAAGAAAGAAAACAACAAAACGTCCAAAGTAAAGAATAAAACAACAAGGCGTCCCATTCCTTAGAATCCTAATTGGTGCGCCTGAAAATACTAAGTATAAGACCAAAGTAGCTCATACATTTATTACCCATTGGCAATGACTCCTAAGTAACTTGACGTAGTGATTCATCTGCCTCATTAAAAACCATGTTGAGAAAACCCAATGGGACAAAACTCATCATGGGAAAAAGAGTACAGACTCCTCACCTAAGTTACTTAGTTATCATTACCGGGTGGAGTCTTCTGGTTGAAGATGTTGAAAACTTGAATAGCTGGTAGGTTGCATAATCCTTCTGCCATAAGTGCATGAACTTCCTTAGCCAGCTCCTTAGCTCTGGAACGAGTGATCCTCCCTACTATCTCCGGTTCCTCCTTTGGTTCTGCAGCTACCGTGCTATCCCCTATCATATCATCCTCTCCCTCTTGAAAGGGATTTGTCCTCAAATCTGTATCTGCAACATAAGGAAGCAAGTCAGAGACATTGAATGATGGAGATATATTATACTTACCTTGAAGATCAATCTGGTAGGCATTGTTGTTGATCCTCTTGATGACTTCGAATGGTCCATCCATCCTTGGCATAAGCTTGCTCTTCCTCTCTTCTGGAAATCGATCTTTCCTCAAATGAATCCACACCAAGTCTCCTTCCTCAAAGATTAACTCCTTTCGGCCCTTGTTTGCATGCTTCTCATACTGCTTAGTCTTCTTCTCTATATTCTCCTTAGCCTTGGCGTGTATCTTCCTCACCTGTTCTGCCTTTTCTTTTCCATCTAAACTACATTTCACACTTAGAGGCAAAGGGATCAAGTCTAGAGGTGATTGTGGATTAAAGCCATAGACAATTTCAAAAGGAGAAAAGAGTGTTGCAGAATGCTTAGCGTGATTGTAAGCAAACTCCACGTGTGGTAGACACTCCTCCCATGACTTGATGTTACTCTTGACCAGCGTTCTAAGAAGTGTTGACAATGTTCTGTTCACCACCTCGGTTTGTCCATCAGTTTGAGGGTGACAAGTAGTGGAGAATTGAAGCTTGGTTCCTAGTTTAGCCCATAATGTTCTCCAGAAATGCCCTAGAAACTTGGTATCCCTGTCTGAAACTATCACTTGAGGCATGCCATGTAGACGAACTACTTCCCTGAAAAACAAGTTAGCTACACAGACAGCATCATCTGTCTTATGACTAGCAATGAAGTGTGCCATCTTGCTGAACCTGTCAACAACTACAAAAATCGAATCTCTACCATTTCTGGTTCGAGGTAAGCCAAGCACAAAGTCCATAGAAATATGAGTCCAAGGTTGAGAAGGTATAGGAAGAGGAGTATACAAACCGTGAGGTTGCACCTTACTCTTTGCCATCTTACAAACTGCACACCTAGAACAAATCCTCTCAACGTCTGTCTTCATGTATGGCCAATAAAAGTGATCTTGCAGTCCAAGTAGAGTCTTAGCGACTCCAAAGTGTCCAGCTAATCCACCTCCATGAGCTTCTCTGATCAATAACTCTCTGACAGATCCTCTTGGTATGCACAAGCGATTGTTATAAAACAGATATCCATCCTGTCTATGATATTTTTCAAAAGCAAACTTATAGCACTTGCCATAGCTCTCAGCAAAATCAATGTCAGTCTCATAAAGATCTACTATATGTTCGAATCCATTAAGCTTAGAAGTTAAAGTAGAGACAAGTGTGTACCTCCTTGATAATGCATCTGTAACTACATTATCTTTACCTTTCTTGTACTTAATGATGTATGGAAAAGTCTCTATGAACTCCATCCATCTGGCGTGTCTTTTATTGAGTTTCTGCTGCCCTTTAAGGTGCTTTAGAGACTCATGATCTGTATGAATGACAAATTCCTTGGGCCACAAGTAGTGCTGCCACGTTTGAAGAGCTCGAACTAATGCATAGAGTTCCTTGTCATAGGTTGGATAGTTGGCGGTTGACCCTCCTAGCTTCTCACTGAAGTATGCCACGGGTTTCCTATCCTGCATCAATACAGCACCGATTCCAACTCCTGAAGCATCACATTCAATTTCAAAAATTTTAAGGAAATCAGGAAGAACTAAAAGAGGGGCATTGATAAGCTTCTCTTTAAGGGCTGTGAAAGCCTGTTCTTGTGCTTCTTCCCATCTAAAACCGACTTCCTTCTTGATGACTTCAGTTAATGGTGCAGCAAGGGTGCTAAAGCTTGGAACAAATCTTCTGTAGAATCCTGCTAACCCATGAAAGCTTCTCACTTCCCCAACACTCTTAGGCGTAGGCCATTCTTTGATTGCTTTGATCTTCTCTTCATCAACCCTCACTCCTTCTGCACTAACAACAAAGCCTAGAAAGACAACTTCAGTAGTACAGAATGAACACTTAGAGAAGTTAGCAAAAAGGGATTGAGAACGAAGAACATCCAGAACTTGGCGGATGTGCCCTAGATGTTCTTCCAAACCTTTGCTGTAGATGAGAATGTCATCGAAGTAGACCACTACAAAAACTCCAATGAATGGTCTTAAGGCATGGTTCATTAGACGCATGAAGGTACTGGGAGCATTGGTGAGACCAAACGGCATGACTAACCACTCATACAACCCTTGCTTGGTCTTGAAAGCAGTCTTCCACTCATCTCCCTCTTTCATTCTGATCTGATGATAACCACTCTTTAAATCGATTTTGGAGAACACTGTTGACCCACATAACTCATCTAACATATCATCTAATCTTGGGATAGGATGTCTATACTTCACTGTGATGTTGTTGATTGCTCTGCAGTCTACACACATCCTCCATGTTCCATCTTTCTTAGGAACCAACAGAACTGGTACTGCACATGGACTGAGACTCTCTCTGATATATCCTTTACTCATCAGCTCTTCTACTTGTTTCTGAAGCTCTTTAGTCTCTACAGGGTTGGTTCTGTAAGCCGGCTTGTTTGGTAGCACTGATCCTGGCACTAGATCAATCTGATGCTCAATTCCGCGAGTTGGGGGTAAGCCTGGGGGTATCTCTTCTGGAAAGACATCCTTGTATTCCTCAATGATCTCTATCACTTCATAGGGAAGTTTCTCTAACGGTTTAGTACTAGCCAGTGTTTCTTTGTAGACAAACATGAAAGTGGTCATCTCAGGATCAAAGAGCTTGTTGAACTCACTGTGGTTGATGTATAAACTGTTGGAGACTTTCTCTTTGTCTTTGCGGTTCATGTGAAGTTGATCTTGGTAGATTTCGCTGGGGGAAAGTGGTAGAAGAGTGACCTTGCGCCCCTTAAATTCAAAAGTCTGCTTGTTGGTGTAGCCATCATGAAGAACTCTCCTATCATACTGCCATGGCCTCCCTAATAACATATGACTAGACCTCATAGGAACCACATCACAAAGGAGTTCATCTTCATACTTCCCAATGGCTAGCTTGACAAGCACTTGTTGAGAAACGGTGATAGCTCCTTTGTTGTCCAACCACTGCAGCTTGTAAGGTCTAGGATGTGAAGTGGTTTTAAGATTAAGCTTCTTTACCATCTCTTCACTGGCGGCATTGGTGCAACTTCCCCCATCTATAATCAAGGTGCAGACCTTGTCCTGAACTACACATCTGGTGTGAAAGAGATTCTCTCTCTGACCTCTATCATTTGGATGCACCTGAACACTCAAAGCCCTGCATGCTACTAGCATCTCTCCAACTGCTGCTGCTTCTTCTTCTCCTTCTATACTAGCATTTGATTCACTCTCTGAACTGTATTGAGGTACGATGTCTCCTCCCTCTTGCAGCAAAAACATCTTCTTATTAGGACAATCTCTGGAGTAATGTCCCATACCTTGACACTTGAAGCATCTGACACGATCTCCCTTGGAACTACTCTGAAGATAGGCTGATGAAGATCAGATGATGATTGCGAAATGGTGACGCTGATCGTGTGAAGGGGAAAGTGGTAGTGTGGAGTGAGATTGGAATGGTATAAGGGGTTTAATGGAACGATTTAAGTGATAAGGTGGGAGTAACAGATAGTAGAGTTTCAAGGACACTTGGTGAATAGAAACTCGGATCAACAAGAACACATTCAAGAGATCAAAGGGTGAGAGAAGAAATGCAGCAATGGCTGTTTGTTTAACACTTAGTTCTTCGCTGCTTTACAAATGGGGGCGTAATACAAGTCTTATACTACCCTAAAAACCAAACAGCATGGCGTCTAAGAAAGAAAACAACAAAACGTCCAAAGTAAAGAATAAAACAACAAGGCGTCCCATTCCTTAGAATCCTAATTGGTGCGCCTGAAAATACTAAGTATAAGACCAAAGTAGCTCATACATTTATTACCCATTGGCAATGACTCCTAAGTAACTTGACGTAGTGATTCATCTGCCTCATTAAAAACCATGTTGAGAAAACCCAATGGGACAAAACTCATCATGGGAAAAAGAGTACAGACTCCTCACCTAAGTTACTTAGTTATCATTACCGGGTGGAGTCTTCTGGTTGAAGATGTTGAAAACTTGAATAGCTGGTAGGTTGCATAATCCTTCTGCCATAAGTGCATGAACTTCCTTAGCCAGCTCCTTAGCTCTGGAACGAGTGATCCTCCCTACTATCTCCGGTTCCTCCTTTGGTTCTGCAGCTACCGTGCTATCCCCTATCATATCATCCTCTCCCTCTTGAAAGGGATTTGTCCTCAAATCTGTATCTGCAACATAAGGAAGCAAGTCAGAGACATTGAATGATGGAGATATATTATACTTACCTTGAAGATCAATCTGGTAGGCATTGTTGTTGATCCTCTTGATGACTTCGAATGGTCCATCCATCCTTGGCATAAGCTTGCTCTTCCTCTCTTCTGGAAATCGATCTTTCCTCAAATGAATCCACACCAAGTCTCCTTCCTCAAAGATTAACTCCTTTCGGCCCTTGTTTGCATGCTTCTCATACTGCTTAGTCTTCTTCTCTATATTCTCCTTAGCCTTGGCGTGTATCTTCCTCACCTGTTCTGCCTTTTCTTTTCCATCTAAACTACATTTCACACTTAGAGGCAAAGGGATCAAGTCTAGAGGTGATTGTGGATTAAAGCCATAGACAATTTCAAAAGGAGAAAAGAGTGTTGCAGAATGCTTAGCGTGATTGTAAGCAAACTCCACGTGTGGTAGACACTCCTCCCATGACTTGATGTTACTCTTGACCAGCGTTCTAAGAAGTGTTGACAATGTTCTGTTCACCACCTCGGTTTGTCCATCAGTTTGAGGGTGACAAGTAGTGGAGAATTGAAGCTTGGTTCCTAGTTTAGCCCATAATGTTCTCCAGAAATGCCCTAGAAACTTGGTATCCCTGTCTGAAACTATCACTTGAGGCATGCCATGTAGACGAACTACTTCCCTGAAAAACAAGTTAGCTACACAGACAGCATCATCTGTCTTATGACTAGCAATGAAGTGTGCCATCTTGCTGAACCTGTCAACAACTACAAAAATCGAATCTCTACCATTTCTGGTTCGAGGTAAGCCAAGCACAAAGTCCATAGAAATATGAGTCCAAGGTTGAGAAGGTATAGGAAGAGGAGTATACAAACCGTGAGGTTGCACCTTACTCTTTGCCATCTTACAAACTGCACACCTAGAACAAATCCTCTCAACGTCTGTCTTCATGTATGGCCAATAAAAGTGATCTTGCAGTCCAAGTAGAGTCTTAGCGACTCCAAAGTGTCCAGCTAATCCACCTCCATGAGCTTCTCTGATCAATAACTCTCTGACAGATCCTCTTGGTATGCACAAGCGATTGTTATAAAACAGATATCCATCCTGTCTATGATATTTTTCAAAAGCAAACTTATAGCACTTGCCATAGCTCTCAGCAAAATCAATGTCAGTCTCATAAAGATCTACTATATGTTCGAATCCATTAAGCTTAGAAGTTAAAGTAGAGACAAGTGTGTACCTCCTTGATAATGCATCTGCAACTACATTATCTTTACCTTTCTTGTACTTAATGATGTATGGAAAAGTCTCTATGAACTCCATCCATCTGGCGTGTCTTTTATTGAGTTTCTGCTGCCCTTTAAGGTGCTTTAGAGACTCATGATCTGTATGAATGACAAATTCCTTGGGCCACAAGTAGTGCTGCCACGTTTGAAGAGCTCGAACTAATGCATAGAGTTCCTTGTCATAGGTTGGATAGTTGGCGGTTGACCCTCCTAGCTTCTCACTGAAGTATGCCACGGGTTTCCTATCCTGCATCAATACAGCACCGATTCCAACTCCTGAAGCATCACATTCAATTTCAAAAGTTTTAAGGAAATCAGGAAGAACTAAAAGAGGGGCATTGATAAGCTTCTCTTTAAGGGCTGTGAAAGCCTGTTCTTGTGCTTCTTCCCATCTAAAACCGACTTCCTTCTTGATGACTTCAGTTAATGGTGCAGCAAGGGTGCTAAAGCTTGGAACAAATCTTCTGTAGAATCCTGCTAACCCATGAAAGCTTCTCACTTCCCCAACACTCTTAGGCGTAGGCCATTCTTTGATTGCTTTGATCTTCTCTTCATCAACCCTCACTCCTTCTGCACTAACAACAAAGCCTAGAAAGACAACTTCAGTAGTACAGAATGAACACTTAGAGAAGTTAGCAAAAAGGGATTGAGAACGAAGAACATCCAGAACTTGGCGGATGTGCCCTAGATGTTCTTCCAAACCTTTGCTGTAGATGAGAATGTCATCGAAGTAGACCACTACAAAAACTCCAATGAATGGTCTTAAGGCATGGTTCATTAGACGCATGAAGGTACTGGGAGCATTGGTGAGACCAAACGGCATGACTAACCACTCATACAACCCTTGCTTGGTCTTGAAAGCAGTCTTCCACTCATCTCCCTCTTTCATTCTGATCTGATGATAACCACTCTTTAAATCGATTTTGGAGAACACTGTTGACCCACATAACTCATCTAACATATCATCTAATCTTGGGATAGGATGTCTATACTTCACTGTGATGTTGTTGATTGCTCTGCAGTCTACACACATCCTCCATGTTCCATCTTTCTTAGGAACCAACAGAACTGGTACTGCACATGGACTGAGACTCTCTCTGATATATCCTTTACTCATCAGCTCTTCTACTTGTTTCTGAAGCTCTTTAGTCTCTACAGGGTTGGTTCTGTAAGCCGGCTTGTTTGGTAGCACTGATCCTGGCACTAGATCAATCTGATGCTCAATTCCGCGAGTTGGGGGTAAGCCTGGGGGTATCTCTTCTGGAAAGACATCCTTGTATTCCTCAATGATCTCTATCACTTCATAGGGAAGTTTCTCTAACGGTTTAGTACTAGCCAGTGTTTCTTTGTAGACAAACATGAAAGTGGTCATCTCAGGATCAAAGAGCTTGTTGAACTCACTGTGGTTGATGTATAAACTGTTGGAGACTTTCTCTTTGTCTTTGCGGTTCATGTGAAGTTGATCTTGGTAGATTTCGCTGGGGGAAAGTGGTAGAAGAGTGACCTTGCGCCCCTTAAATTCAAAAGTCTGCTTGTTGGTGTAGCCATCATGAAGAACTCTCCTATCATACTGCCATGGCCTCCCTAATAACATATGACTAGACCTCATAGGAACCACATCACAAAGGAGTTCATCTTCATACTTCCCAATGGCTAGCTTGACAAGCACTTGTTGAGAAACGGTGATAGCTCCTTTGTTGTCCAACCACTGCAGCTTGTAAGGTCTAGGATGTGAAGTGGTTTTAAGATTAAGCTTCTTTACCATCTCTTCACTGGCGGCATTGGTGCAACTTCCCCCATCTATAATCAAGGTGCAGACCTTGTCCTGAACTACACATCTGGTGTGAAAGAGATTCTCTCTCTGACCTCTATCATTTGGATGCACCTGAACACTCAAAGCCCTGCATGCTACTAGCATCTCTCCAACTGCTGCTGCTTCTTCTTCTCCTTCTATACTAGCATTTGATTCACTCTCTGAACTGTATTGAGGTACGATGTCTCCTCCCTCTTGCAGCAAAAACATCTTCTTATTAGGACAATCTCTGGAGTAATGTCCCATACCTTGACACTTGAAGCATCTGACACGATCTCCCTTGGAACTACTCTGAAGATAGGCTGATGAAGATCAGATGATGATTGCGAAATGGTGACGCTGATCGTGTGAAGGGAAAGTGGTAGTGTGGAGTGAGATTGGAATGGTATAAGGGGTTTAATGGAACGATTTAAGTGATAAGGTGGGAGTAACAGATAGTAGAGTTTCAAGGACACTTGGTGAATAGAAACTCGGATCAACAAGAACACATTCAAGAGATCAAAGGGTGAGAGAAGAAATGCAGCAATGGCTGTTTGTTTAACACTTAGTTCTTCGCTGCTTTACAAATGGGGGCGTAATACAAGTCTTATACTACCCTAAAAACCAAACAGCATGGCGTCTAAGAAAGAAAACAACAAAACGTCCAAAGTAAAGAATAAAACAACAAGGCGTCCCCATTCCTTAGAATCCTAATTGGTGCGCCTGAAAATACTAAGTATAAGACCAAAGTAGCTCATACATTTATTACCCATTGGCAATGACTCCTAAGTAACTTGACGTAGTGATTCATCTGCCTCATTAAAAACCATGTTGAGAAAAACCCAATGGGACAAAACTCATCATGGGAAAAGAGTACAGACTCCTCACCTAAGTTACTTAGTTATCATTACCGGGTGGAGTCTTCTGGTTGAAGATGTTTGAAAACTTGAATAGCTGGTAGGTTGCATAATCCTTCTGCCATAAGTGCATGAACTTCCTTAGCCAGCTCCTTAGCTCTGGAACGAGTGATCCTCCCTACTATCTCCGGTTCCTCCTTTGGTTCTGCAGCTACCGTGCTATCCCCTATCATATCATCCTCTCCCTCTTGAAAGGGATTTGTCCTCAAATCTGTATCTGCAACATAAGGAAGCAAGTCAGAGACATTGAATGATGGAGATATATTATACTTACCTTGAAGATCAATCTGGTACGGCATTGTTGTTGATCCTCTTGATGACTTCGAATGGTCCATCCATCCTTGGCATAAGCTTGCTCTTCCTCTCTTCTGGAAATCGATCTTTCCTCAAATGAATCCACACCAAGTCTCCTTCCTCAAAGATTAACTCCTTTCGGCCCTTGTTTTGCATGCTTCTCATACTGCTTAGTTCTTCTTCTCTATATTCTCCTTAGCCTTGGCGTGTATCTTCCTCACCTGTTCTGCCTTTTCTTTTCCATCTAAACTACATTTCACACTTAGAGGCAAAGGGATCAAGTCTAGAGGTGATTGTGGGATTAAAGCCCATAGACAATTTTCAAAAAAGGAGAAAAGAGTGTTGCAGAATGCTTAGCGTGATTGTAAGCAAACTCCACGTGTGGTAGACACTCCTCCCATGACTTGATGTTACTCTTGACCAGCGTTCTAAGAAGTGTTGACAATGTTTCTGTTCACCACCTCGGTTTTGTCCATCAGTTTGAGGGTGACAAGTAGTGGAGAATTGAAGCTTGGTTCCTAGTTTAGCCCATAATGTTCTCCAGAAATGCCCTAGAAACTTGGTATCCCTGTCTGAAACTATCACTTGAGGCATGCCATGTAGACGAACTACTTCCCTGAAAAACAAGTTTAGCCTACACAGACAGCATCATCTGTCTTATGACTAGCAATGAAGTGTGCCATCTTGCTGAACCTGTCAACAACTACAAAATCGAATCTCTACCATTTCTGGTTCGAGGTAAGCCAAGCACAAAGTCCATAGAAATATGAGTCCAAAGGTTGAGAAGGTATAGGATTATGCAAGGAGACCGTGATATACACAATAGCATGTGAGCAATTGCACCTTTACTCTTTGCCATCTTACAAAACTGACACCTAGAACAATATCCTCTCAACGTCTGTCTTCATTGTATGGCCAATAAAAAGTGATCTTGCAGTCCAAGTAGAGTCTTAGCGACTCCAAAGTGTCCAGCTAATCCACCTCCATGAGCATTCTCTGATCAATAAAACTCTCTGACAGATCCTCTGGGGGTATTGCACAGCGATTGTTATAAAACAGAGATATCCATCCTGTCTTATGATATTTTTTTTTTTTTTCAAAAGAGAGAAAACTTATAGCACTTAGAGCATTGCCATAGCTCTCCAGCAAATATGTCAATGTCAGTCTCATAAAGATCTACTAGATGTTCGAATCCATTAAGCTTAGAAGTTAAAGTAGATGAGACAAAGTGTGTACCTCCTTGATTAATGCATCTGTATACTACATCTATCTTTTTACCTTTCTTGTACTTATGATGTATGGAACAAGTCTCTATGAACTCCATCCATCTGGCGTGGTCTTTTATTGAGTTTCTGCTGCCCTTTGAAGGTTGCTTTTAGAGGACTCATGATCTGTATGATATGACAAATTTCCTTTGGGCCACAAGTAGTGCCTGCACACGTTTGAAGAGCTCGAACTAATGCATAGAGTTCCTTGTCATAGTGGGATAGTTGGCGGTTTACCCTCCTAGCTTCTCACTGAAGGTATGCCATCGGGTTTCCCTATCCTGCATCATATACAGCACCGTATTCCAACTCCTGAAGCATCACATTCAATTTCAAAAGTTTTAAGGAAATCAGGAAGAACTAAAAGAAGGGGGCATTGATAAGCTTCTCTTTAAGGGCTGTGCAAGCACTGTTCTTGTGCTTCTTCCCATCTAAACCGAACTTCTTCTTGATGACTTCAGTTAATTGTTGCAGCAAGGGTGTAAAGCTTGGAACGAATCTTCTGTAGAATCCTGGCTAACACCTTGAAAGCTTCTCACTTCCCCAACACTCTTAGCGTTCGTAGGCCACATTCTTTGATTGCTTTGATCTTCCTCTTCATCATACGCCTCACATCCTTCTGCACTAACAACAGCCTAGAAAGACAACTTCAGTAGTACAGAATGAACACTTAGAGAAGTTAGCCCCAAAAAGGGGTTGAGAACGAAGAACATGCCAGAACTTTGTCCGGCGGATGTGCCCTAGATGTTCTTCAAACCTTTGCTTGTAGATGAGAATGTCATCGAAGTAGACCACTACAAAAAAAAACTCCAATGAATGGTCTTAAGGCATGGTTCATTAGAACGCATGAAGGTACTGGGAGCATTTGTGTGAGAACCAAACGGCATGACTAACCACTCATACAACCCTTGCTTTGGTCTTGAAAGCAGTCTTTCACTCATCTCACCTCTTTCACTTCTGATTCTGATGATGATAACTCACTCTTTAAATCGATTTTGGAGAACCACTGTTTGACCCACATAACTCATCTACACATATCATCTAATCTTGGGATAGGATTGTCTTATACTTCACTGTGATGTTGTTGATTGCTCTGCAGTCTACACACATCCTCCTCCATTTCCATCTTTCTTAGGAACCAACAGAACTGGTACTGCACATGATCTGAGACTCTCTCTGGATATATCCTTTACTCATCAGCTCTTCTACTATGTTTCTGAAGCTCTTTAGTCTCTACAGGTTGGTTGTTCTGTAAGCCGGCTTGTTTGATAGCACTGATCCTGGCACTATGATCAATCTGATGCTCAATTCCGCGAGTTTGGGGGTAAGCCTGGGGGTATCTCTTCTGGAAAGACATCCTTGTAATTCCTCAATGATTCTCTATCACTTCATAGGGAAAGTTTCTCTAACGGTTTAGTATTAGCCAGTGTTTCTTTGTAGACAAACATGATATAAGTGGTCATCTCAGGATCAAAGAGCTTGTTGAACTCACTGTGGTTGATTGTATAAACTGTTGGAGACTTTCTCTTTGTCTTTGCGGTTCATGTGAAGTTGATCTTGGTAGATTTCGCTGGGGGAAAGTGGTATGAAGAGTGACCTTGCGCCCTTAAAATTCACAAAGTCTGCCTTGTTGGTGGTAGCCATCTATGAAGTAACTCTCTATCATACGTGCCATGGGCATCTCCTAATAACATATATACTAGACCTCATAGGAACCACATCACAAAAGTTGAGGTTTCATCTTCATACTTCCCAATGGCTAGCTTGACAAGGCACTTGTGAGAAACGGTGGTAGCTCCTTTGTTGTCCACCACTGCAGCTTGTAAGGTCTAGGATGTGAAGTGGTTTTAAGATTATGCTTCTTTACCATCTCTTCACTGGCGGCATTGGTGCAACTTCCCCCATCTTAATCAAGGTGCAGACCTTGTCCTGAACTACACATCTGGTGTGAAAGAGATTCTCTCTCTGACCTCTATCATTTGGATGCACCTGAACACTCAAAGCCCTGCATGCTACTAGCATCTCTCCAACTGGCTGCTGCTCTTCTTCTTCTCCTTCTATACTAGCATTTGATTCACTCTCTGAACTGTATTGAGGTACGATGTCTCCTCCCTCTTGCAGCAAAAACATCTTCTTATTAGGACAATCTCTGGAGTAATGTCCCATACCTTGACACTTGAAGCATCTGACACGATCTCCCTTGGAACTACTCTGAAGATAGGCTGATGAAGATCAGATGATGATTGCGAAATGGTGACGCTGCTCGTGTTGAAGGGGAAAGTGGTAGTGTGGAGTGAGATTGGAATGGATATAGGGGTTTTAATGGAAACGACTTATTATGTGATAAGGTGGGAGGTAACAGATAGTAGAGTTTCAAGGACACTTGGTGAATAGAGAAACTTCGGATCAACAAGAAACACATTCAAGAGATCAAAGGGTGAGAGAAGAAATGCAGCAATGGCTGGTTTGTTTAACACTTAGTTCTTCGCTGCTTTACAAATGGGGGCGTAATACAAGTCTTATACTACCCTAAAAACCAAACAGCATGGCGTCTAAGAAAGAAAACAACAAAACGTCCAAAGTAAAGAATATAAACAAACAAGGCGTCCCATTCCTTAGAATCCTAATTGGTGCGCCTGAAAATACTAAGTATAAGACCAAAGTAGCTCATACATTTATTACCCATTTGGCAATGACTCCTAAGTAACTTGACGTAGTGATCATCTGCCTCATTAAAAACCATGTTTGAGAAAACCCAATGGGACAAAAACTCATCATGGGAAAAAGAGTACAGACTCCTCACCTAAGTTTACTTAGTTATCATTACCGGGTGGGTCTTCTGGTTGAAGATGTTGAAAACTTGAATATCTGTAGGTTGCATAATCCTTCTGCCGATAAGTGCATGAACTTCCTTTCCTTAGCCAGCTCCTTAGCTCTGGAACGAGTGATCCACTCCCTACTATCTCTCGGTTCCTCCTTTGGTTCTGCAAGCTACCGTGCTATCCCCTATCATATCATCCTCTCCCTCTTGAAAGGGATTTGTCCTCAAATCTGTATCTGCAACATAAGGAAGCAAGTCAGAGACATTGAATGATGGAGATATATTATACTTACCTTGACAGATCAATCTGGTAGGCATTGTTGTTGATCCTCGTTTGATGACTTCGAATGGTCCATCCATCCTTGGCACATAGCGCTTGCTCTTCCTCTCTTCTGGAAATCGATCTTTCCTCAAATGATATCCACACCAAGTCTCCTTCCTCAAAGATTTAACTCCTTTCGGCCCTTGTTTTGCATGCTTCTCATACTGCTTAGGGTCTTCTTCTCTATATTCTCCTTAGCCTTGGCGTGTATCTTTCCTCACCTGTTCTGTTCCTTTCTTTTCCATCTAAACTACATTTCACACTTAGAGGCAAAAGGGATCAAGTCTAGAGGTGATTGTGGATTAAAGCCATAGACAATTTCAAAAGGAGAAAAGAGTGTTGCAGAATGCTTAGCGTGATTGTAATCAAACTCCACGTGTGGTAGACACTCCTCCCATGACTTGATGTTACTCCTTGACCAGCGTTCTAAGAAGTGTTGACAATGTTCTGTTCACCACCTCGTTTTGTCCA
Organism: Thlaspi arvense; assembly: GCA_911865555.2. Taxonomy (NCBI): domain Eukaryota; kingdom Viridiplantae; phylum Streptophyta; class Magnoliopsida; order Brassicales; family Brassicaceae; genus Thlaspi; species Thlaspi arvense. Next base: position 25,262,783 of record OU466860.2, read on the forward strand.
TCAGTTTGAGGGTGACAAGTAGTGGAGAATTGAAGCTTGGTTCCTAGTTTAGCCCATAATGTTCTCCAGAAATGCCCTAGAAACTTGGTATCCCTGTGTCTGAAACTATCACTTGAGGCATGCCATGTAGACGAACTACTTCCCTGAAAAACAAGTTAGCTACACAGCATGTACAGCATCATCTGTCTTATGACTACAATGAATTGTGCCATCTTGCTGAACCTGTCAACAACTACAAAATCGAATCTCTACCATTTCTGGTTCGAGGTAAGCCAAGCACAAAGTCCATAGAAATATGAGTCCAAGGTTGAGAAGGTATAGGAAGAGGAGTATACAAACCGTGAGGTTGCACCTTACTCTTTGCCATCTTACAAACTGCACACCTAGAACAAATCCTCTCAACGTCTGTCTTCATGTATGGCCAATAAAAGTGATCTTGCAGTCCAAGTAGAGTCTTAGCGACTCCAAAGTGTCCAGCTAATCCACCTCCATGAGCTTCTCTGATCAATAACTCTCTGACAGATCCTCTTGGTATGCACAAGCGATTGTTATAAAAACAGATATCCATCCTGTCTATGATATTTTTCAAAAGCAAACTTATAGCACTTGCCATAGCTCTCAGCAAAATCAATGTCAGTCTCATAAAGATCTACTATATGTTCGAATCCATTAAGCTTAGAAGTTAAAGTAGAGACAAGTGTGTACCTCCTTGATAATGCATCTGTAACTACATTATCTTTACCTTTCTTGTACTTAATGATGTATGGAAAAGTCTCTATGAACTCCATCCATCTGGCGTGTCTTTTATTTGAGTTTCTGCTGCCCTTTAAGGTGCTTTTAGAGACTCATGATCTGTATGAATGACAAATTCCTTGGGCCACAAGTAGTGCTGCCACGTTTGAAGAGCTCGAACTAATGCATAGAGTTCCTTGTCATAGGTTGGATAGTTGGCGGTTGACCCTCCTAGCTTCTCACTGAAGTATGCCACGGGTTTCCTATCCTGCATCAATACAGCACCGATTCCAACTCCTGAGCATCACATTCAATTTCAAAAGTTTTAAGGAAATCAGGAAGAACTAAAAGAGGGGCATTGATAAGCTTCTCTTTAAGGGCTGTGAAAGCCTGTTCTTGTGCTTCTTCCCATCTAAAACCGACTTCCTTCTTGATGACTTCAGTTAATGGTGCAGCAAGGGTGCTAAAGCTTGGAACAAATCTTCTGTAGAATCCTGCTAACCATGAAAGCTTCTCACTTCCCCAACACTCTTAGGCGTAGGCCATTCTTTGATTGCTTTGATCTTCTCTTCATCAACCCTCACTCCTTCTGCCCTAACAACAAAGCCTAGAAAGACAACTTCAGTAGTACAGAATGAACACTTAGAGAAGTTAGCAAAAAGGGATTGAGAACGAAGAACATCCAGAACTTGGGCGGATGTGCCCTAGATGTTCTTCCAAACCTTTGCTGTAGATGAGAATGTCATCGAAGTAGACCACTACAAAAAACTCCAATGAATGGTCTTAAGGCATGGTTCATTAGACGCATGAAGGTACTGGGAGCATTGGTGAGACCAAACGGCATGACTAACCACTCATACAACCCTTGCTTGGTCTTGAAAGCAGTCTTCCACTCATCTCCCTCTTTCATTCTGATCTGATGATAACCACTCTTTAAATCGATTTTGGAGAACACTGTTGACCCACATAACTCATCTAACATATCATCTAATCTTGGATAGGATGTCTATACTTCACTGTGATGTTGTTGATTGCTCTGCAGTCTACACACATCCTCCATGTTCCATCTTTCTTAGGAACCAACAGAACTGGTACTGCACATGGACTGAGACTCTCTCTGATATATCCTTTACTCATCAGCTCTTCTACTTGTTTCTGAAGCTCTTTAGTCTCTACAGGGTTGGTTCTGTAAGCCGGCTTGTTTGGTAGCACTGATCCTGGCACTAGATCAATCTGATGCTCAATTCCGCGAGTTGGGGGGTAAGCCTGGGGGTATCTCTTCTGGAAAGACATCCTTGTATTCCTCAATGATCTCTATCACTTCATAGGGAAGTTTCTCTAACGGTTTAGTACTAGCCAGTGTTTCTTTGTAGACAAACATGAAAGTGGTCATCTCAGGATCAAAGAGCTTGTTGAACTCACTGTGGTTGATGTATAAACTGTTGGAGACTTTCTCTTGTCTTTGCGGTTCATGTGAAGTTGATCTTGGTAGATTTCGCTGGGGGAAAGTGGTAGAAGAGTGACCTTGCGCCCCTTAAATTCAAAAGTCTGCTTGTTGGTGTAGCCATCATGAAGAACTCTCCTATCATACTGCCATGGCCTCCCTAATAACATATGACTAGACCTCATAGGAACCACATCACAAAGGAGTTCATCTTCATACTTCCCAATGGCTAGCTTGACAAGCACTTGTTGAGAAACGGTGATAGCTCCTTTGTTGTCCAACCACTGCAGCTTGTAGGTCTAGGATGTGAAGTGGTTTTAAGATTAAGCTTCTTTACGCATCTCTTCACTGGCGGCATTGGTGCAACTTCCCCCATCTATAATCAAGGTGCAGACCTTGTCCTGAACTACACATCTGGTGTGAAAGAGATTCTCTCTCTGACCTCTATCATTTGGATGCACCTGAACACTCAAAGCCCTGCATGCTACTAGCATCTCTCCAACTGCTGCTGCTTCTTCTTCTCCTTCTATACTAGCATTTGATTCACTCTCTGAACTGTATTGAGGTACGATGTCTCCTCCCTCTTGGCAGCAAAAACATCTTCTTATTAGGACAATCTCTGGAGTAATGTCCCATACTTGACACTTGAAGCATCTGACACGATCTCCCTTGGAACTACTCTGAAGATAGGCTGATGAAGATCAGATGATGATTGCGAAAAATGGTGACGCTGATCGTGTGAAGGGGAAAGTGGTAGTGTGGAGTGAGATTGGAATGGTATAAGGGGTTTAATGGAACGATTTAAGTGATAAGGTGGGAGTAACAGATAGTAGAGTTTCAAGGACACTTGGTGAATAGAAACTCGGATCAACAAGAACACATTCAAGAGATCAAAGGGTGAGAGAAGAAATGCAGCAATGGCTGTTTGTTTAACACTTAGTTCTTCGCTGCTTTACAAATGGGGGCGTAATACAAGTCTTATACTACCCTAAAAACCAAACAGCATGGCGTCTAAGAAAGAAAACAACAAAACGTCCAAGTAAAGAATAAAACAACAAGGCGTCCCATTCCTTAGAATCCTAATTGGTGCGCCTGAAAATACTAAGTATAAGACCAAAGTAGCTCATACATTTATTACCCATTGGCAATGACTCCTAAGTAACTTGACGTAGTGATTCATCTGCCTCATTAAAAACCATGTTGAGAAAACCCAATGGGACAAAACTCATCATGGGAAAAAGAGTACAGACTCCTCACCTAAGTTACTTAGTTATCATTACCGGGTGGAGTCTTCTGGTTGAAGATGTTGAAAACTTGAATAGCTGGTAGGTTGCATAATCCTTCTGCCATAAGTGCATGAACTTCCTTAGCCAGCTCCCTTAGCTCTGGAACGAGTGATCCTCCCTACTATCTCCGGTTCCTCCTTTGGTTCTGCAGCTACCGTGCTATCCCCTATCATATCATCCTCTCCCTCTTGAAAGGGATTTGTCCTCAAATCTGTATCTGCAACATAGGAAGCAAGTCAGAGACTTGAATGATGGAGATATATTATACTTACCTTGAAGATCAATCTGGTAGGCATTGTTGTTGATCCTCTTGATGACTTCGAATGGTCCATCCATCCTTGGCATAAGCTTGCTCTTCCTCTCTTCTGGAAATCGATCTTTCCTCAAATGAATCCACACCAAGTCTCCTTCCTCAAAGATTAACTCCTTTCGGCCCTTGTTTGCATGCTTCTCATACTGCTTAGTCTTCTTCTCTATATTCTCCTTAGCCTTGGCGTGTATCTTCCTCACCTGTTCTGCCTTTTCTTTTCCATCTAAACTACATTTCACACTTAGAGGCAAAGGGATCAAGTCTAGTAGGTGATTGTGGATTAAAGCCATAGACAATTTCAAAAGGAGAAAAGAGTGTTGCAGAATGCTTAGCGTGATTGTAAGCAAACTCCACGTGTGGTAGACACTCCTCCCATGACTTGATGTTACTCTTGACCAGCGTTCTAAGAAGTGGTTGACAATGTTCTGTTCACCACCTCGGTTTGTCCATCAGTTTTGAGGTGACAAGTAGTGGAGAATTGAAGCTTGGTTCCTAGTTTAGCCCATAATGTTCTCCAGAAATGCCCTAGAAACTTGGTATCCCTGTCTGAAACTATCACTTGAGGCATGCCATGTAGACGAACTACTTCCCTGAAAAACAAGTTAGCTACACAGACAGCATCATCTGTCTTATGACTAGCAATGAAGTGTGCCATCTTGCTGAACCTGTCAACAACTACAAAATCGAATCTCTACCATTTCGGGTTCGAGGTAAGCCAAGCACAAAGTCCATAGAAATATGAGTCCAAGGTTGAGAAGGTATAGGAAAGAGGAGTATACAAACCGTGAGGTTGCACCTTACTCTTTGCCATCTTACAAACTGCACACCTAGAACAAATCCTCTCAAACGTCTGTCTTCATGTTAGGCCAATAAAAAGTGATCTTGCAGTCCAAGTAGAGTCTTAGCGACTCCAAAGTGTCCAGCTAATCCACCTCCATGAGCTTCTCTGATCAATAACTCTCTGACAGATCCTCTTGGTATGCACAAGCGATTGTTATAAAACAGATATCCATCCTGTCTATGATATTTTTCAAAAGCAAAACTTATAGCACTTGCCATAGCTCTCAGCAAAATCAATTGTCCGTCTCATAAAAGATCTACTATATGTTCGAATCCATTAAGCTTAGAAGTTAAAGTAGAGACAAGTGTGTACCTCCTTGATAATGCATCTGTAACTACATTATCTTTACCTTTCTTGTACTTAATGATGTATGGAAAAAGTCTCTATGAACTCCATCCATCTGGCGTGTCTTTTTATTGAGTTTCTGCTGCCCTTTAAGGTGCTTTTAGGAGACTCATGATCTGTATGAATGACAAATTCCTTGGGCCACAAGTAGTGCTGCCACGTTTGAAGAGCTCGAACTAATGCATAGAGTTCCTTGTCATAGGTTGGATAGTTGGCGGTTGACCCTCCTAGCTTCTCACTGAAGTATGCCACGGGTTTTTCCTATCCTGCATCAATACAGCACCGATTCCAACTCCTGAAGCATCACATTCAATTTCAAAAGTTTTAAGGAAATCAGGAAGAACTAAAGAGGGGCATTGATAAGCTTCTCTTTAAGGGCTGTGTGAAAGCCTGTTCTTGTGCTTCTTCCCATCTAAAACCGACTTCCTTCTTGATGACTTCAGTTAATGGTGCAGCAAGGGTGCTAAAGCTTGGAACAAATCTTCTGTAGAATCCTGCTAACCCATGAAAGCTTCTCACTTCCCCAACACTCTTAGGCGTAGGCCATTCTTTGATTGCTTTGATCTTCTCTTCATCAACCCTCACTCCTTCTGCACTAACAACAAAGCCTAGAAAGACAACTTTCAGTAGTACAGAATGAACACTTAGAGAAGTTAGCAAAAAGGGATTGAGAACGAAGAACATCCAGAACTTGGCGGATGTGCCCTAGATGTTCTTCCAAACCTTTGCTGTAGATGAGAATGTCATCGAAGTAGACCACTACAAAAACTCCAATGAATGGTCTTAAGCATGGTTCATTAGACGCATGAAGGTACTGGGAGCATTGGTGAGACCAAACGGCATGACTACCACTCATACACCCTTGCTTGGTCTTGAAAGCAGTCTTCCACTCATCTCCCTCTTTCATTCTGATCTGATGATAACCACTCTTTAAATCGATTTTGGAGAACACTGTTGACCCACATAACTCATCTAACATATCATCTAATCTTGGGATAGGATGTCTATACTTCACTGTGATGTTGTTGATTGCTCTGCAGTCTACACACATCCTCCATGTTTCCATCTTTCTTAGGAACCAACAGAACTGGTACTGCACATGGACTGAGACTCTCTCTGATATATCCTTTACTCATCAGCTCTTCTACTTGTTTCTGAAGCTCTTTAGTCTCTACAGGGTTGGTTCTGTAAGCCGGCTTGTTTGGTAGCACTGATCCTGGCACTAGATCAATCTGATGCTCAAATTCCGCGAGTTGGGGGTAAGCCTGGGGGTATCTCTTCTGGAAAGACATCCTTGTATTCCTCAATGATCTCTATCACTTCATAGGGAAGTTTCTCTAACGGTTTAGTACTAGCCAGTGTTTTCTTTGTAGACAAACATGAAAGTGGTCATCTCAGGATCAAAGAGCTTGTTGAACTCACTGTGGTTGATGTATAAACTGTTGGAGACTTTCTCTTTGTCTTTGCGGTTCATGTGAAGTTGATCTTGGTAGATTTCGCTGGGGGAAAGTGGTAGAAGAGTGACCTTGCGCCCCTTAAATTCAAAAGTCTGCTTGTTGGTGTAGCCATCATGAAGAACTCTCCTATCATACTGCCATGGCCTCCCTAATAACATATGACTAGACCTCATAGGAACCACATCACAAAGGAGTTCATCTTCATACTTCCCAATGGCTAGCTTGACAAGCACTTGTTGAGAAACGGTGATAGCTCCTTTGTTGTCCAACCACTGCAGCTTGTAAGGTCTAGGATGTGAAGTGGTTTTAAGATTAAGCTTCTTTACCATCTCTTCACTGGCGGCATTGGTGCAACTTCCCCCATCTATAATCAAGGTGCAGACCTTGTCCTGAACTACACATCTGGTGTGAAAGAGATTCTCTCTCTGACCTCTATCATTTGGATGCACCTGAACACTCAAAGCCCTGCATGCTACTAGCATCTCTCCAACTGCTGCTGCTTCTTCTTCTCCTTCTATACTTAGCATTGATTCACTCTCTGAACTGTATTGAGGTACGATGTCTCCTCCCTCTTGCAGCAAAAACATCTTCTTATTAGGACAATCTCTGGAGTAATGTCCCATACCTTGACACTTGAAGCATCTGACACGATCTCCCTTGGAACTACTCTGAAGATAGGCTGATGAAGATCAGATGATGATTGCGAAATGGTGACGCTGATCGTGTGAAGGGGAAAGTGGTAGTGTGGAGTGAGATTGGAATGGTATAAGGGGTTTAATGGAACGATTTTAAGTGATAAGGTGGGAGTAACAGATAGTAGAGTTTCAAGGACACTTGGTGAATAGAAACTCGGATCAACAAGAACACATTCAAGAGATCAAAGGGTGAGAGAAGAAATGCAGCAATGGCTGTTTGTTTAACACTTAGTTCTTCGCTGCTTTACAAATGGGGGCGTAATACAAGTCTTATACTACCCTAAAAACCAAACAGCATGGCGTCTAAGAAAAGAAAACAACAAAACGTCCAAAGTAAAGAATAAAACAACAAGGCGTCCCATTCCTTAGAATCCTAATTGGTGCGCCTGAAAATACTAAGTATAAGACCAAAGTAGCTCATACATTTATTACCCATTGGCAATGACTCCTAAGTAACTTGACGTAGTGATTCATCTGCCTCATTAAAAACCATGTTGAGAAAACCCAATGGGACAAAACTCATCATGGGAAAAAGAGTACAGACTCCTCACCTAAGTTACTTAGTTATCATTACCGGGTGGAGTCTTCTGGTTGAAGATGTTGAAAACTTGAATAGCTGGTAGGTTGCATAATCCTTCTGCCATAAGTGCATGAACTTCCTTAGCCAGCTCCTTAGCTCTGGAACGAGTGATCCTCCCTACTATCTCCGGTTCCTCCTTTGGTTCTGCAGCTACCGTGCTATCCCCTATCATATCATCCTCTCCCTCTTGAAAGGGATTTGTCCTCAAATCTGTATCTGCAACATAAGGAAGCAAGTCAGAGACATTGAATGATGGAGATATATTATACTTACCTTGAAGATCAATCTGGTAGGCATTGTTGTTGATCCTCTTGATGACTTCGAATGGTCCATCCATCCTTGGCATAAGCTTGCTCTTCCTCTCTTCTGGAAATCGATCTTTCCTCAAATGAATCCACACCAAGTCTCCTTCCTCAAAGATTAACTCCTTTCGGCCCTTGTTTGCATGCTTCTCATACTGCTTAGTCTTCTTCTCTATATTCTCCTTAGCCTTGGCGTGTATCTTCCTCACCTGTTCTGCCTTTTCTTTTCCATCTAAACTACATTTCACACTTAGAGGCAAAGGGATCAAGTCTAGAGGTGATTGTGGATTAAAGCCATAGACAATTTCAAAAGGAGAAAAGAGTGTTGCAGAATGCTTAGCGTGATTGTAAGCAAACTCCACGTGTGGTAGACACTCCTCCCATGACTTGATGTTACTCTTGACCAGCGTTCTAAGAAGTGTTGACAATGTTCTGTTCACCACCTCGGTTTGTCCATCAGTTTGAGGGTGACAAGTAGTGGAGAATTGAAGCTTGGTTCCTAGTTTAGCCCATAATGTTCTCCAGAAATGCCCTAGAAACTTGGTATCCCTGTCTGAAACTATCACTTGAGGCATGCCATGTAGACGAACTACTTCCCTGAAAAACAAGTTAGCTACACAGACAGCATCATCTGTCTTATGACTAGCAATGAAGTGTGCCATCTTGCTGAACCTGTCAACAACTACAAAAATCGAATCTCTACCATTTCTGGTTCGAGGTAAGCCAAGCACAAAGTCCATAGAAATATGAGTCCAAGGTTGAGAAGGTATAGGAAGAGGAGTATACAAACCGTGAGGTTGCACCTTACTCTTTGCCATCTTACAAACTGCACACCTAGAACAAATCCTCTCAACGTCTGTCTTCATGTATGGCCAATAAAAGTGATCTTGCAGTCCAAGTAGAGTCTTAGCGACTCCAAAGTGTCCAGCTAATCCACCTCCATGAGCTTCTCTGATCAATAACTCTCTGACAGATCCTCTTGGTATGCACAAGCGATTGTTATAAAACAGATATCCATCCTGTCTATGATATTTTTCAAAAGCAAACTTATAGCACTTGCCATAGCTCTCAGCAAAATCAATGTCAGTCTCATAAAGATCTACTATATGTTCGAATCCATTAAGCTTAGAAGTTAAAGTAGAGACAAGTGTGTACCTCCTTGATAATGCATCTGTAACTACATTATCTTTACCTTTCTTGTACTTAATGATGTATGGAAAAGTCTCTATGAACTCCATCCATCTGGCGTGTCTTTTATTGAGTTTCTGCTGCCCTTTAAGGTGCTTTAGAGACTCATGATCTGTATGAATGACAAATTCCTTGGGCCACAAGTAGTGCTGCCACGTTTGAAGAGCTCGAACTAATGCATAGAGTTCCTTGTCATAGGTTGGATAGTTGGCGGTTGACCCTCCTAGCTTCTCACTGAAGTATGCCACGGGTTTCCTATCCTGCATCAATACAGCACCGATTCCAACTCCTGAAGCATCACATTCAATTTCAAAAGTTTTAAGGAAATCAGGAAGAACTAAAAGAGGGGCATTGATAAGCTTCTCTTTAAGGGCTGTGAAAGCCTGTTCTTGTGCTTCTTCCCATCTAAAACCGACTTCCTTCTTGATGACTTCAGTTAATGGTGCAGCAAGGGTGCTAAAGCTTGGAACAAATCTTCTGTAGAATCCTGCTAACCCATGAAAGCTTCTCACTTCCCCAACACTCTTAGGCGTAGGCCATTCTTTGATTGCTTTGATCTTCTCTTCATCAACCCTCACTCCTTCTGCACTAACAACAAAGCCTAGAAAGACAACTTCAGTAGTACAGAATGAACACTTAGAGAAGTTAGCAAAAAAGGGATTGAGAACGAAGAACATCCAGAACTTGGCGGATGTGCCCTAGATGTTCTTCCAAACCTTTGCTGTAGATGAGAATGTCATCGAAGTAGACCACTACAAAAACTCCAATGAATGGTCTTAAGGCATGGTTCATTAGACGCATGAAGGTACTGGGAGCATTGGTGAGACCAAACGGCATGACTAACCACTCATACAACCCTTGCTTGGTCTTGAAAGCAGTCTTCCACTCATCTCCCTCTTTCATTCTGATCTGATGATAACCACTCTTTAAATCGATTTTGGAGAACACTGTTGACCCACATAACTCATCTAACATATCATCTAATCTTGGGATAGGATGTCTATACTTCACTGTGATGTTGTTGATTGCTCTGCAGTCTACACACATCCTCCATGTTCCATCTTTCTTAGGAACCAACAGAACTGGTACTGCACATGGACTGAGACTCTCTCTGATATATCCTTTACTCATCAGCTCTTCTACTTGTTTCTGAAGCTCTTTAGTCTCTACAGGGTTGGTTCTGTAAGCCGGCTTGTTTGGTAGCACTGATCCTGGCACTAGATCAATCTGATGCTCAATTCCGCGAGTTGGGGGTAAGCCTGGGGGTATCTCTTCTGGAAAGACATCCTTGTATTCCTCAATGATCTCTATCACTTCATAGGGAAGTTTCTCTAACGGTTTAGTACTAGCCAGTGTTTCTTTGTAGACAAACATGAAAGTGGTCATCTCAGGATCAAAGAGCTTGTTGAACTCACTGTGGTTGATGTATAAACTGTTGGAGACTTTCTCTTTGTCTTTGCGGTTCATGTGAAGTTGATCTTGGTAGATTTCGCTGGGGGAAAGTGGTAGAAGAGTGACCTTGCGCCCCTTAAATTCAAAAGTCTGCTTGTTGGTGTAGCCATCATGAAGAACTCTCCTATCATACTGCCATGGCCTCCCTAATAACATATGACTAGACCTCATAGGAACCACATCACAAAGGAGTTCATCTTCATACTTCCCAATGGCTAGCTTGACAAGCACTTGTTGAGAAACGGTGATAGCTCCTTTGTTGTCCAACCACTGCAGCTTGTAAGGTCTAGGATGTGAAGTGGTTTTAAGATTAAGCTTCTTTACCATCTCTTCACTGGCGGCATTGGTGCAACTTCCCCCCATCTATAATCAAGGTGCAGACCTTGTCCTGAACTACACATCTGGTGTGAAAGAGATTCTCTCTCTGACCTCTATCATTTGGATGCACCTGAACACTCAAAGCCCTGCATGCTACTAGCATCTCTCCAACTGCTGCTGCTTCTTCTTCTCCTTCTATACTAGCATTTGATTCACTCTCTGAACTGTATTGAGGTACGATGTCTCCTCCCTCTTGCAGCAAAAACATCTTCTTATTAGGACAATCTCTGGAGTAATGTCCCATACCTTGACACTTGAAGCATCTGACACGATCTCCCTTGGAACTACTCTGAAGATAGGCTGATGAAGATCAGATGATGATTGCGAAATGGTGACGCTGATCGTGTGAAGGGGAAAGTGGTAGTGTGGAGTGAGATTGGAATGGTATAAGGGGTTTAATGGAACGATTTAAGTGATAAGGTTGGGGAGTAACAGATAGTAGAGTTTCAAGGACACTTGGTGAATAGAAACTCGGATCAACAAGAACACATTCAAGAGATCAAAGGGTGAGAGAAGAAATGCAGCAATGGCTGTTTGTTTAACACTTAGTTCTTCGCTGCTTTACAAATGGGGGCGTAATACAAGTCTTATACTACCCTAAAAACCAAACAGCATGGCGTCTAAGAAAGAAAACAACAAAACGTCCAAAGTAAAGAATAAAACAACAAGGCGTCCCATTCCTTAGAATCCTAATTGGTGCGCCTGAAAATACTAAGTATAAGACCAAAGTAGCTCATACATTTATTACCCATTGGCAATGACTCCTAAGTAACTTGACGTAGTGATTCATCTGCCTCATTAAAAACCATGTTGAGAAAACCCAATGGGACAAAACTCATCATGGGAAAAAGAGTACAGACTCCTCACCTAAGTTACTTAGTTATCATTACCGGGTGGAGTCTTCTGGTTGAAGATGTTGAAAACTTGAATAGCTGGTAGGTTGCATAATCCTTCTGCCATAAGTGCATGAACTTCCTTAGCCAGCTCCTTAGCTCTGGAACGAGTGATCCTCCCTACTATCTCCGGTTCCTCCTTTGGTTCTGCAGCTACCGTGCTATCCCCTATCATATCATCCTCTCCCTCTTGAAAGGGATTTGTCCTCAAATCTGTATCTGCAACATAAGGAAGCAAGTCAGAGACATTGAATGATGGAGATATATTATACTTACCTTGAAGATCAATCTGGTAGGCATTGTTGTTGATCCTCTTGATGACTTCGAATGGTCCATCCATCCTTGGCATAAGCTTGCTCTTCCTCTCTTCTGGAAATCGATCTTTCCTCAAATGAATCCACACCAAGTCTCCTTCCTCAAAGATTAACTCCTTTCGGCCCTTGTTTGCATGCTTCTCATACTGCTTAGTCTTCTTCTCTATATTCTCCTTAGCCTTGGCGTGTATCTTCCTCACCTGTTCTGCCTTTTCTTTTCCATCTAAACTACATTTCACACTTAGAGGCAAAGGGATCAAGTCTAGAGGTGATTGTGGATTAAAGCCATAGACAATTTCAAAAGGAGAAAAGAGTGTTGCAGAATGCTTAGCGTGATTGTAAGCAAACTCCACGTGTGGTAGACACTCCTCCCATGACTTGATGTTACTCTTGACCAGCGTTCTAAGAAGTGTTGACAATGTTCTGTTCACCACCTCGGTTTGTCCATCAGTTTGAGGGTGACAAGTAGTGGAGAATTGAAGCTTGGTTCCTAGTTTAGCCCATAATGTTCTCCAGAAATGCCCTAGAAACTTGGTATCCCTGTCTGAAACTATCACTTGAGGCATGCCATGTAGACGAACTACTTCCCTGAAAAACAAGTTAGCTACACAGACAGCATCATCTGTCTTATGACTAGCAATGAAGTGTGCCATCTTGCTGAACCTGTCAACAACTACAAAAATCGAATCTCTACCATTTCTGGTTCGAGGTAAGCCAAGCACAAAGTCCATAGAAATATGAGTCCAAGGTTGAGAAGGTATAGGAAGAGGAGTATACAAACCGTGAGGTTGCACCTTACTCTTTGCCATCTTACAAACTGCACACCTAGAACAAATCCTCTCAACGTCTGTCTTCATGTATGGCCAATAAAAGTGATCTTGCAGTCCAAGTAGAGTCTTAGCGACTCCAAAGTGTCCAGCTAATCCACCTCCATGAGCTTCTCTGATCAATAACTCTCTGACAGATCCTCTTGGTATGCACAAGCGATTGTTATAAAACAGATATCCATCCTGTCTATGATATTTTTCAAAAGCAAACTTATAGCACTTGCCATAGCTCTCAGCAAAATCAATGTCAGTCTCATAAAGATCTACTATATGTTCGAATCCATTAAGCTTAGAAGTTAAAGTAGAGACAAGTGTGTACCTCCTTGATAATGCATCTGTAACTACATTATCTTTACCTTTCTTGTACTTAATGATGTATGGAAAAGTCTCTATGAACTCCATCCATCTGGCGTGTCTTTTATTGAGTTTCTGCTGCCCTTTAAGGTGCTTTAGAGACTCATGATCTGTATGAATGACAAATTCCTTGGGCCACAAGTAGTGCTGCCACGTTTGAAGAGCTCGAACTAATGCATAGAGTTCCTTGTCATAGGTTGGATAGTTGGCGGTTGACCCTCCTAGCTTCTCACTGAAGTATGCCACGGGTTTCCTATCCTGCATCAATACAGCACCGATTCCAACTCCTGAAGCATCACATTCAATTTCAAAAGTTTTAAGGAAATCAGGAAGAACTAAAAGAGGGGCATTGATAAGCTTCTCTTTAAGGGCTGTGAAAGCCTGTTCTTGTGCTTCTTCCCATCTAAAACCGACTTCCTTCTTGATGACTTCAGTTAATGGTGCAGCAAGGGTGCTAAAGCTTGGAACAAATCTTCTGTAGAATCCTGCTAACCCATGAAAGCTTCTCACTTCCCCAACACTCTTAGGCGTAGGCCATTCTTTGATTGCTTTGATCTTCTCTTCATCAACCCTCACTCCTTCTGCACTAACAACAAAGCCTAGAAAGACAACTTCAGTAGTACAGAATGAACACTTAGAGAAGTTAGCAAAAAGGGATTGAGAACGAAGAACATCCAGAACTTGGCGGATGTGCCCTAGATGTTCTTCCAAACCTTTGCTGTAGATGAGAATGTCATCGAAGTAGACCACTACAAAAACTCCAATGAATGGTCTTAAGGCATGGTTCATTAGACGCATGAAGGTACTGGGAGCATTGGTGAGACCAAACGGCATGACTAACCACTCATACAACCCTTGCTTGGTCTTGAAAGCAGTCTTCCACTCATCTCCCTCTTTCATTCTGATCTGATGATAACCACTCTTTAAATCGATTTTGGAGAACACTGTTGACCCACATAACTCATCTAACATATCATCTAATCTTGGGATAGGATGTCTATACTTCACTGTGATGTTGTTGATTGCTCTGCAGTCTACACACATCCTCCATGTTCCATCTTTCTTAGGAACCAACAGAACTGGTACTGCACATGGACTGAGACTCTCTCTGATATATCCTTTACTCATCAGCTCTTCTACTTGTTTCTGAAGCTCTTTAGTCTCTACAGGGTTGGTTCTGTAAGCCGGCTTGTTTGGTAGCACTGATCCTGGCACTAGATCAATCTGATGCTCAATTCCGCGAGTTGGGGGTAAGCCTGGGGGTATCTCTTCTGGAAAGACATCCTTGTATTCCTCAATGATCTCTATCACTTCATAGGGAAGTTTCTCTAACGGTTTAGTACTAGCCAGTGTTTCTTTGTAGACAAACATGAAAGTGGTCATCTCAGGATCAAAGAGCTTGTTGAACTCACTGTGGTTGATGTATAAACTGTTGGAGACTTTCTCTTTGTCTTTGCGGTTCATGTGAAGTTGATCTTGGTAGATTTCGCTGGGGGAAAGTGGTAGAAGAGTGACCTTGCGCCCCTTAAATTCAAAAGTCTGCTTGTTGGTGTAGCCATCATGAAGAACTCTCCTATCATACTGCCATGGCCTCCCTAATAACATATGACTAGACCTCATAGGAACCACATCACAAAGGAGTTCATCTTCATACTTCCCAATGGCTAGCTTGACAAGCACTTGTTGAGAAACGGTGATAGCTCCTTTGTTGTCCAACCACTGCAGCTTGTAAGGTCTAGGATGTGAAGTGGTTTTAAGATTAAGCTTCTTTACCATCTCTTCACTGGCGGCATTGGTGCAACTTCCCCCATCTATAATCAAGGTGCAGACCTTGTCCTGAACTACACATCTGGTGTGAAAGAGATTCTCTCTCTGACCTCTATCATTTGGATGCACCTGAACACTCAAAGCCCTGCATGCTACTAGCATCTCTCCAACTGCTGCTGCTTCTTCTTCTCCTTCTATACTAGCATTTGATTCACTCTCTGAACTGTATTGAGGTACGATGTCTCCTCCCTCTTGCAGCAAAAACATCTTCTTATTAGGACAATCTCTGGAGTAATGTCCCATACCTTGACACTTGAAGCATCTGACACGATCTCCCTTGGAACTACTCTGAAGATAGGCTGATGAAGATCAAATGATGATTGCGAAATGGTGATGCTGATCGTGTGAAGGGGAAAGTGGTAGTGTGGAGTGAGATTGGAATGGTATAAGGGGTTTAATGGAACGATTTAAGTGATAAGGTGGGAGTAACAGATAGTAGAGTTTCAAGGACACTTGGTGAATAGAAACTCGGATCAACAAGAACACATTCAAGAGATCAAAGGGTGAGAGAAGAAATGCAGTAATGGCTGTTTGTTTAACACTTAGTTCTTCGCTGCTTTACAAATGGGGGCGTAATACAAGTCTTATACTACCCTAAAAACCAAACAGCATGGCGTCTAAGAAAGAAAACAACAAAACGTCCAAAGTAAAGAATAAAACAACAAGGCGTCCCATTCCTTAGAATCCTAATTGGTGCGTGTTAATCAAGAAGGTATTTACTAGTAACTAATTAATAGTTACATAGTAAAATACAGTTACTTGAGTAATAAGGAAGTTAGTTTGTATTAGAAAGAAGAGGGAAAAAAGAGGATAAAAGACTAAAGGGATAAGGTGGCAGTACACTTTGTCTTATAGCGCTGTACCTTCACCCTTATCCTCTTGTTACCGTTATGAGCTGTAAAGGGGTGAGTCATACACGGTTTGTATAAGGCTGAATGAGGACGCAATAGTGGCTTTGTGTGTAACCCTTTCAGACCTAGAATGTGTTCTATATAAACTGTGTATCCCCCTTCATTGTAGATAACCTTTTCTCATCTAATACATTTTTCACATTTTCCTATCATGAGAGTCGAATCCTTAGCCTACAATCTTCTATAATTTACATGGTATCAGAGCCAGGTTTGTGATTCTTGAGTCTTAAATCTTGGTTTTCTTGTTCGATTCTTGTGTTTGAGAGAAGTTCTTGTGAGTTAATCCGTGGCAAAAGCTATTCTGGGTTGAAACTGGGTCTTATGAGTTAAGCTGAAGCATCAAACCGAGCTAAGAAGGTGAAGCAAGTCAGATCTGGAAAAGTAAAGGTTTGAGCTTTATCTCTCTCTCTGGTTGAAAGGTCTAGTCTAGAGGAATCAGTTTAAGGCAAAGGTTGTGGATAGATTAGTGTTGCGGTTTGGCTTGTGGTTTGAGTAAGGAAGGTTCGAAAAGTTGGATCTTTGGTCTTGGAAAGTGTTAGTTTTGGTGTTCAATAAGCGAAATACTTAAGCTTTGGTGATGGCTGCTCTTCAACAAGCTCCTATGCCTGTTACGGTGTATGATGGCAAGATGAATGACACCTTCAAAGACTTGAGATTTGCGGTAACTCTAAATGGGAACAACTTTCTGTTGTGGAAGCGAACAACTCTGAATGTGTTAGGAGGAAGGAAGCTCACAAAACACATTGAGTTCACCTATGAAGAGCTAAAGGCAATTGATAGAGGTCTGGATGAAGATACTTGGAAGCAGTATGATCTGAATGTGCTGACTGCTCTACACTGCTCACTAGAGGCGTCAATTCTAGAAGGCTATTCGTACTGTGAGACTGCTAAGGAGCTGTGGGATACTCTTACAAATGTCTTCGGTAATGAGTCTAACTTGACTCGGGTCTATGGTATCAAGAAAGCTCTCGGAAATCTGAGCCAAGAAGAGAGTGACTTCAACACCCATTTCGGAAGGTATAGATCGTTGGTTGCTGAGTTGGATATGTTGAGACCCTTTACCACTGATGCTAAGACACTCAAGGAGAGAAGAGAGCAAGATCGTGTGTTTGGGTTGCTTCTGTCTCTGAATCAAGGCTATACTGATGTAATCCAGCACATCTTGAGAGAAGACAAGATTCCTACCCTAGAGCAAGTTTGTGCTAAGATACAAAAGGAGTATGGCAATCAGGAGCTGTTTGGCAACAAGAATGCAAGTCTACCTACGGCTAACAAGGTGGGAGTGGCAAAACATGGAGACAAGAAGACATGGGTTTGTGAGCATTGTGAGAAAAAGGGTCATCTCAAAGACAAATGCTGGATCCTACACCCTCATTTAAAGCCAGATAAGTTCAAGAAGGACAAGATGAAGGCGAATGTGGCAGAAGCAAGTGAAGGCTCCGAAAATGCTGAAAGAGCTATGGTGCAGTTCGGTCATCATGAGAAGGCTTTACAAGCTATACAAGACAAGAGCTCAGCTTCCACCTCTCAGGAGACCATTGTGATGAACAAAGCTGATCTAGAGAGCCTCCTTCAATCCATTGCATCTAAGTTACATCCAGGCGGTATATCTCTCTTATCTTCTAACTCTAGTGATTTAAACTCATTAGTATTAGACTCAGGAGCTTCTCACCATATGATTAGTAATCCTAAGTTGTTAGAGAACATTAAACCGGCTTTAGGGAATGTTAAGGTTGCAAATGGTCATAATGTGCCAATAGAAGGTATAGGTTATATTAATGTGTTTAACAAGAAGCTAAGTGCCTTTTATATGCCTAAGTTCACCTCTAATCTCCTTTCTGTAAAGAAAACTACTAAGGACTTAAACTGTTTAGCTATTTTTAGTCCTAATGATGTTAAGTTGCAGGATATTGAGAGTGGAAAAGTGTTTGGGCAAGGCAGCACCAAGGATGACTTATATGTGTTCCAAGACATCTCTTTAAATTCTGTTTCTAAGAATAATGTTTCTTCTATCTTTGCAAACTCTGTTAAGACATCTGTTGTTTTATGGCATGAAAGACTTGGTCACCCTCATTCTAGAGCCTTAAGTTTACTAATGCCTGGTTTTTCTTATGATTGTGCAAATTGTGAAGCATGCATATTAGGCAAACATTGCAAAGCTGTTTTTCCTAAGTCTAGTGCGATTTATGAAAAATGTTTTGATCTTGTGCATTCTGATGTGTGGTCTTCACCTTGTGCATCTAGAGATAACCATAAGTATTTTGTCACATTTATAGATGAGAAATCTAAGTATACTTGGGTAACCTTGATGCCTTCTAAGGATAGAGTTTATGATGCATTTATAAACTTTCAAAACTATGTGACTAACTACTTTGATGCAAAGATTAAGATTTTAAGAACAGATAATGGAGGTGAATATACAAGCAACAAGCTCAAAGAACACTTAGAGAAATGTGGAATTCTTCATCAAACCAGCTGCCCATATAACCCCCAACAAAATGGTGTTGCTGAGAGAAAGAATAGGCACCTAATGGAGGTGGCAAGGGCTATGCTATTTCAAAAACACATGCCTAAGAGGTTTTGGGGCGATGCAGTAATGACAGCTTGCTATCTCATCAACCGAACACCAACTCGTATCCTTGATGATAAATCTCCTTTCCAAATCCTAAATAACTCAAATCCTAGTATTGACCATTTGAGGGTGTTTGGTAGTCTGTGTTTTGTGTTTGTTCCAGGTGACTTAAGGAACAAGCTGGAGCCTAAGAGTAACAAGTGCGTATTCATTGGATACTCAACAACTCAGAAGGGCTACAAGTGCTTCGATCCAGTCACCAACCGGTACTATGTGTCAAGGGATGTCAAGTTTTTGGAAGACAAAGCCTACTTTGGGGAAAAGAGTTGGGAGAGTGTGAAGGACCTACCTAACTCAACCGCTGATAGAGCTTCAAGCCTCCGACGAATTCTGGAGCACTTAGGGAATGCAAGCTCCCCTCAGGCAGAAAAGGAAGCTCCATCATTTCCAAATGAGGATGTGCATGAAGTTAGAGAGGATGAGAACAATGCATCTCAGGATCTTTTGGATGATCACCAAGAAAGTGATAGAGGAGAGAAGTCTAGTGAAGAAGTGGCAGAGACGGGTCAGTCTAGTAAAGAAGTGGCAGAGGAGACGGGTCAGTCTAGTGAAGGAGAGGTCATTGAATCGGGTCAGTCTAGTGAAGGAGAGTTCATTGAATCTTCAAGCGATGACGATACCTATCAAGCTCCACAAGTTACACCAGATCCAGTCTACACTCGGGAGAATCAAAGAAAGAGTACAAGAGAGAAGAAATCCCCCTCAAAGTGGAAGAATACGAGAGTTTACTACAACTGCCAAGCTGTAGCTCATCCAATTCAAGCTACTTGTTCGATTGACCTTCTTCCGGAGGAGCATAAAGCTTTTATCAGCAAGCTGGATGTAGAACTCATCCCACAAAGCTATGAGGAAGCCAAGGAAAGTAAGGAATGGACTAATGCTGTTGATGATGAGGTTCAAGCTATGGTGAGGAATCACACTTGGGTTGAAGAAGAACTACCAAAAGGAAAGAAGTGTGTTAGCTCAAAGTGGGTATTCACCATTAAGTACAAGAGTGATGGTGAAATCGAGAGATATAAGGCAAGGCTGGTTGCAAGAGGGTTTACCCAAACTTATGGGGATGACTATAGGGAAACATTTGCTCCAGTAGCTAAGCAACATACAGTGAAAGTGGTTCTCTCTTTAGCAGTTAATTTGGATTGGGAGTTGTGGCAAATGGATGTCAAGAATGCTTTCCTTCAGGGGGAGTTAGAAGAAGAAGTCTACATGTCACCTCCTCCGGGTTTAGAAGACATAGTGGCTCCGGGAAAGGTCTTAAGGCTTCGGAAAGCAATCTATGGGCTTAAACAATCTCCAAGAGCTTGGTATCACAAGCTAAGCTCTACACTACTGGCTAATGGCTTCAAGAGGTCACACTCTGATCACACTCTATTTACTAAGCAAGATATTCATGGCATAGTAGTAGTGTTGGTCTATGTGGATGATTTGATTATTTCAGGGAGTAACAAAGAGGGTATTCAAGCCATTAAGTCCTCTTTGCACTCAGCCTTTGATATTAAAGATTTGGGTGTTTTGAAGTATTTCTTAGGGATTGAAGTGTGTAGATCCAAGGAGGGACTTTTTCTCTCACAAAGGAAATATGCACTTGATCTTCTAAAGCTTACAGGAAAACTTGGAGCTAAACCGGTGGACACACCACTAGAGCAAGGATACAAGGTCAATCGAAAGGGGGAGAAGGATGATACTCCATATCATTGCCCGGAACAGTACCGAAGACTCGTGGGTAAGCTCATATACTTAACATATACTCGGCCTGATCTTTCTTTTGCTGTGAATCAGGTGGCTCAACACATGCAAGTACCTACGGTATACCATTGGAGCCTGGTGGAAAGGATTCTGAGATATATCAAAGGGAGTCCTGGCAAAGGCATTTGGATGGGAAGAAATTCAAGCACGGAAATAGTGGGATACTGTGATGCAGATTACAATGGAGATCGCAACACAAGGCAGTCTACAACCGGCTTTTGCACCTTCATTGGTGGAAATCTTGTGACTTGGAAGACAAAGAAGCAGAAGGTGGTGTCTTGTTCCAGTGCTGAAGCAGAGTATAGGGCGATGAAGAAGCTCACAAACGAGCTAACTTGGCTAAAGGCTCTACTTAAGGACTTCGGGATAGAGCAGAAGACGCCAATCACCTTCCATTGCGACAACCAAGCTGCCATCCATATAGCCACTAATCCAGTGTTTCACGAGAGGACCAAGCACATAGAGACGGATTGCCACAAGACAAGAGAGAAGATCGAAGATGGTACAATTCTCCCTTGTTTTACTAAGAGTTCGGACCAATTTGGCCGACATTTTTACCAAGGCAGCAAGTAACCAAGTTTGCCAATTTATCCATGGTAAGCTTGGTCTTGTAGACCTAACACATCCTTGAGAGAGACTCTCCAACTTGTAGGGATAATACTCTTTTTCCCTAAGCTTGGTTTTGTCCCACGTGATTTTCCAAGCTTAGGTTTTTAATGAGGTTATCCTTGCAAGTGCCAAGTTTATACACAATCAGTATTGTAGTATAAACTTGAGGGGGAGTGTTAATCAAGAAGGTATTTACTAGTAACTAATTAATAGTTACATAGTAAAATACAGTTACTTGAGTAATAAGGAAGTTAGTTTGTATTAGAAAGAAGAGGGAAAAAAGAGGATAAAAGACTAAAGGGATAAGGTGGCAGTACACTTTGTCTTATAGCGCTGTACCTTCACCCTTATCCTCTTGTTACCGTTATGAGCTGTAAAGGGGTGAGTCATACACGGTTTGTATAAGGCTGAATGAGGACGCAATAGTGGCTTTGTGTGTAACCCTTTCAGACCTAGAATGTGTTCTATATAAACTGTGTATCCTCCTTCATTGTAGATAACCTTTTCTCATCTAATACATTTTTCACATTTTCCTATCATGAGAGTCGAATCCTTAGCCTACAATCTTCTATAATTTACAGTGCGCCTGAAAAATACTAAGTATAAGACCAAAGTAGCTCATACATTTATTACCCATTGGCAATGACTCCTAAGTAACTTGACGTAGTGATTCATCTGCCTCATTAAAAACCATGTTGAGAAAACCCAATGGGACAAAACTCATCATGGGAAAAAGAGTACAGACTCCTCACCTAAGTTACTTAGTTATCATTACCGGGTGGAGTCTTCTGGTTGAAGATGTTGAAAACTTGAATAGCTGGTAGGTTGCATAATCCTTCTGCCATAAGTGCATGAACTTCCTTAGCCAGCTCCTTAGCTCTGGAACGAGTGATCCTCCCTACTATCTCCGGTTCCTCCTTTGGTTCTGCAGCTACCGTGCTATCCCCTATCATATCATCCTCTCCCTCTTGAAAGGGATTTGTCCTCAAATCTGTATCTGCAACATAAGGAAGCAAGTCAGAGACATTGAATGATGGAGATATATTATACTTACCTTGAAGATCAATCTGGTAGGCATTGTTGTTGATCCTCTTGATGACTTCGAATGGTCCATCCATCCTTGGCATAAGCTTGCTCTTCCTCTCTTCTGGAAATCGATCTTTCCTCAAATGAATCCACACCAAGTCTCCTTCCTCAAAGATTAACTCCTTTCGGCCCTTGTTTGCATGCTTCTCATACTGCTTAGTCTTCTTCTCTATATTCTCCTTAGCCTTGGCGTGTATCTTCCTCACCTATTCTGCCTTTTCTTTTCCATCTAAACTACATTTCACACTTAGAGGCAAAGGGATCAAGTCTAGAGGTGATTGTGGATTAAAGCCATAGACAATTTCAAAAGGAGAAAAGAGTGTTGCAGAATGCTTAGCGTGATTGTAAGCAAACTCCACGTGTGGTAGACACTCCTCCCATGACTTGATGTTACTCTTGACCAGCGTTCTAAGAAGTGTTGACAATGTTCTGTTCACCACCTCGGTTTGTCCATCAGTTTGAGGGTGACAAGTAGTGGAGAATTGAAGCTTGGTTCCTAGTTTAGCCCATAATGTTCTCCAGAAATGCTCTAGAAACTTGGTATCCCTGTCTGAAACTATCACTTGAGGCATGCCATGTAGACGAACTACTTCCCTGAAAAACAAGTTAGCTACACAGACAGCATCATCTGTCTTATGACTAGCAATGAAGTGTGCCATCTTGCTGAACCTGTCAACAACTACAAAAATCGAATCTCTACCATTTCTGGTTCGAGGTAAACCAAGCACAAAGTCCATAGAATTATGAGTCCAAGGTTGAGAAGGTATAGGAAGAGGAGTATACAAACCGTGAGGTTGCACCTTACTCTTTGCCATCTTACAAACTGCACACCTAGAACAAATCCTCTCAACGTCTGTCTTCATGTATGGCCAATAAAAGTGATCTTGCAGTCCAAGTAGAGTCTTAGCGACTCCAAAGTGTCCAGCTAATCCACCTCCATGAGCTTCTCTGATCAGTAACTCTCTGACAGATCCTCTTGGTATGCACAAGCGATTGTTATAAAACAGATATCCATCCTGTCTCCTTGATAATGCATCTGCAACTACATTATCTTTACCTTTCTTGTACTTAATGATGTATGGAAAAGTCTCTATGAACTCCATCCATCTGGCGTTTTTTTTATTGAGTTTCTGCTGCCCTTTAAGGTGCTTTAGAGACTCATGATCTGTATGAATGACAAATTCCTTGGGCCACAAGTAGTGCTGCCACGTTTGAAGAGCTCGAACTAATGCATAGAGTTCCTTGTCATAGGTTGGATAGTTGGCGGTTGACCCTCCTAGCTTCTCACTGAAGTATGCCACGGGTTTCCTATCCTGCATCAATACAGCACCGATTCCAACTCCTGAAGCATCACATTCAATTTCAAAAGTTTTAAGGAAATCAGGAAGAACTAAAAGAGGGGCATTGATAAGCTTCTCTTTAAGGGCTGTGAAAGCCTGTTCTTGTGCTTCTTCCCATCTAAATCCGACTTCCTTCTTGATGACTTCAGTTAATGGTGCAGCAAGGGTGCTAAAGCTTGGAACAAATCTTCTGTAGAATCCTGCTAACCCATGAAAGCTTCTCACTTCCCCAACACTCTTAGGCGTAGGCCATTCTTTGATTGCTTTGATCTTCTCTTCATCAACCCTCACTCCTTCTGCACTAACAACAAAGCCTAGAAAGACAACTTCAGTAGTACAGAATGAACACTTAGAGAAGTTAGCAAAAAGGGATTGAGAACGAAGAACATCCAGAACTTGGCGGATGTGCCCTAGATGTTCCTCCAAACCTTTGCTGTAGATGAGAATGTCATCGAAGTAGACCACTACAAAAACTCCAATGAATGGTCTTAAGGCATGGTTCATTAGACGCATGAAGGTACTGGGAGCATTGGTGAGACCAAACGGCATGACTAACCACTCATACAACCCTTGCTTGGTCTTGAAAGCAGTCTTCCACTCATCTCCCTCTTTCATTCTGATCTGATGATAACCACTCTTTAAATCGATTTTGGAGAACACTGTTGACCCACATAACTCATCTAACATATCATCTAATCTTGGGATAGGATGTCTATACTTCACTGTGATGTTGTTGATTGCTCTGCAGTCTACACACATCCTCCATGTTCCATCTTTCTTAGGAACCAACAGAACTGGTACTGCACATGGACTGAGACTCTCTCTGATATATCCTTTACTCATCAGCTCTTCTGCTTGCTTCTGAAGCTCTTTAGTCTCTACAGGGTTGGTTCTGTAAGCCGGCTTGTTTGGTAGCACTGATCCTGGCACTAGATCAATCTGATGCTCAATTCCGCGAGTTGGGGGTAAGCCTGGGGGTATCTCTTCTGGAAAGACATCCTTGTATTCCTCAATGATCTCTATCACTTCATAGGGAAGTTTCTCTAACGGTTTAGTACTAGCCAGTGTTTCTTTGTAGACAAACATGAAAGTGGTCATCTCAGGATCAAAGAGCTTGTTGAACTCACTGTGGTTGATGTATAAACTGTTGGAGACTTTCTCTTTGTCTTTGCGGTTCATGTGAAGTTGATCTTGGTAGATTTCGCTGGGGGAAAGTGGTAGAAGAGTGACCTTGCGCCCCTTAAATCAAAAGTCTGCTTGTTGGTGTAGCCATCATGAAGAACTCTCCTATCATACTGCCATGGCCTCCCTAATAACATATGACTAGACCTCATAGGAACCACATCACAAAGGAGTTCATCTTCATACTTCCCAATGGCTAGCTTGACAAGCACTTGTTGAGAAACGGTTATAGCTCCTTTGTTGTCCAACCATTGCAGCTTGTAAGGTCTAGGATGTGAAGTGGTTTTAAGATTAAGCTTCTTTACCATCTCTTCACTGGCGGCATTGGTGCAACTTCCCCCATCTATAATCAAGGTGCAGACCTTGTCCTGAACTACACATCTGGTGTGAAAGAGATTCTCTCTCTGACCTCTATCATCTGGATGCACCTGAACACTCAAAGCCCTGCATGCTACTAGCATCTCTCCAACTGCTGCTGCTTCTTCTTCTCCTTCTATACTAGCATTTGATTCACTCTCTGAACTGTATTGAGGTACGATGTCTCCTCCCTCTTGCAGCAAAAACATCTTCTTATTAGGACAATCTCTGGAGTAATGTCCCATACCTTGACACTTGAAGCATCTGACATTGCTAGTAGAAGTTCCTCTTGGTTTAAACTCGGTTTTAATCTCCTCCTTGATTGTTGTTGTAGCCGGTTTTGTGTTCTGGGTAGAGATTGACTTGTTGAACTCTTTCGGTTTTGGTATGTTAGAGGTGAAGGTTGGTCTGCTAATTCTCCTCTTGATCTGTGCTTCAATCAGTTCTGCCTTATGCACCATTTCTTGCACATCCTCATAGTTCTGTAGCTCAACCTTGTCTTGAATCTCTCTGTTAAGTCCTCCCAAGAACCTAGACATCACCATGTCTTCTCCTTCTCTCAAATCGGCTCTAATCATCAAGGTTTCCAGCTCTTGGTAGTAATCTCGAACAGACTTTGTTCCTTGTATGAGGCGCCTAAGCTTGTTGAGAATCTCTCTCTGATAGTGTGCAGGAACAAACTTCCTCCTCATCTGCGTGGTTAGTTGACCCCAGGTGGTAATAGGAAGTTCGTGATGCCTCTCTCTAGTGACTCCCAACTGCTCCCACCACAAGAGTGCATAGCCATTGAACTCTGAAACAGCTATCTTCACCTTGTTGAGCTCATAGGTACCTTGAACCAAGAAATTTGATTCCATCTTTCTTTCCCAATCTAAGTAGACTTCTGGATCATTATTACCGTGGAAAGAAGGAAACTGAAGCTTAAGGTGATTCAGCTGTTGTTTCAATGGGTCATAATCTCGGTTGTTGCTTCTGTTCCTGCCTCTCCTCACAGTATTAAAACTATTGTCTGATCTCTCTTCTCCTTCAGAAGATCCAGGTTCTGTCTCCACATAAACTCTACGCCCACCAACGTTCTCAGCTCGGAGGTGTGGAGATGTTCTAGCAGCTCTGTGTCTCTCTCTCTCTGTTCCCTCAGCATTCCTTCGCCGGTTTACACTGGTTTCTCTCCTTCCAACCGGTGTTCTTGTAGTTTTAGCTCTGGGTTGTTTAGAAGAAGCTCCCATGTGTGCTTTTCCTTTGGCAAGGCGGATTGCTTCACTAGGGCTGGGCGGTTCTGATGAATCACTTTCTGCAGCACTGTTCTCTTTCAGAAAATCCTTGAACCGAGTCTCAAACTTGTCGTTGAGCTGCTCTATCTGTTGCATCAGCTGAGTAGCAACTGACTGATTAGCTTCTTTGATTTGTTGCGCCATGGCTTGATTCAGAGCTTCCATGGCTTCTGCTGAAAGCTCCATGGTACCTGAGACAATCAAAACAACAATCAAAGTAAAAAGTTCTCAAGATAACAAGTTTTTTTAAGATTGCTTAAAGGAAGAAAAAACAACTCCTAATACTATTAGGGAAACGAACACACAACCTATTGCTATTAGGAAATCGAAACTAAACACTAACTTTTATGAAACAACAAAAAAAAGGCAAACCTAAGACTCTTAGGACAATCGATTTAACAAAGAAAAGGAAAAAGAGGGGTTTAGGGTTTCTCAGCCTTTGGTTCAGAGTTGGCTCTGATACCACATGACACGATCTCCCTTGGAACTACTCTGAAGATAGGCTGATGAAGATCAGATGATGATTGCGAAATGGTGACGCTGATCGTGTGAAGGGGAAAGTGATAGTGTGGAGTGAGATTGGAATGGTATAAGGGGTTTAATGAAACGATTTAAGTGATAAGATGGGTGTAACAGATAGTAGAGTTTCAAGGACACTTGGTGAATAGAAACTCGGATCAACAAGAACACATTCAAGAGATCAAAGGGTGAGAGAAGAAATGCAGCAATGGCTGTTTGTTTAACACTTAGTTCTTCGCTGCTTTACAAATGGGGGCGTAATACAAGTCTTATACTACCCTAAAAACCAAACAGCATGGCGTCTAAGAAAGAAAACAACAAAACGTCCAAAGTAAAGAATAAAACAACAAGGCGTCCCATTCCTTAGAATCCTAATTGGTGCGCCTGAAAATACTAAGTATAAGACCAAAGTAGCTCATACATTTATTACCCATTAGCAATGACTCCTAAGTAACTTGACGTAGTGATTCATCTGCCTCATTAAAAACCATGTTGAGAAAACCCAATGGGACAAAACTCATCATGGGAAAAAGAGTACAGACTCCTCACCTAAGTTACTTAGTTATCATTACCGGGTGGAGTCTTCTGGTTGAA
Organism: Thlaspi arvense; assembly: GCA_911865555.2. Lineage (NCBI taxonomy): Eukaryota > Viridiplantae > Streptophyta > Magnoliopsida > Brassicales > Brassicaceae > Thlaspi > Thlaspi arvense. The sequence goes on from OU466860.2 coordinate 25,290,255, forward strand.
GATGTTGAAAACTTGAATAGCTGGTAGGTTGCATAATCCTTCTGCCATAAGTGCATGAACTTCCTTAGCCAGCTCCTTAGCTCTGGAACGAGTGATCCTCCCTACTATCTCCGGTTCCTCCTTTGGTTCTGCAGCTACCGTGCTATCCCCTATCATATCAACTTGTATCTCATTCCATAGAAGAGATCCAAAATGAAGATCCAAAATTGGTCTACTGGTCGAAAATTGGGAAAACGGACTTCTGATGAATCATACAACGAAAATGGAGCAAATAGGCTTGAAATAGTCATCTGGGACTCAAAATACTACAATTAGAAGCCTCTATTACTTGTATCTCATTCCCTAGAAGAGATCCAAAATGAAGATCCGAAACTGGTCTACTAACCGAAAATGAGGAAACGGACTTCTTATGAATCACACAAAGAAAATGGATTAAATAGGCTTGAAATAGTCATCTGGGACTCATATTACTACAATTAGAAGCCTATATTACTTGTATCTCATTCCCTAGAAGAGATCCAAAATAAAGATCTGAAACTGGTCTACTGGCCGACAATGGGGAAAACGGACTTCTGATGAATCACACAAAGAAAATGGAGTAAATATGCTTGAAATAGTCATATGGGACTCATAATAATACAATGAGAAGCCTCTATTACTTGTATCTCATTCCCTAGAAGAGATCTAAAATGAAGATCCAAAACTGTCCTACTGGCTGAAAATAGGAAAAACGGACATCTGATGAATCACACAAAGAAAATGGAGTAAATAGGATTGAAATAGTCATCTAGGACTTATAATAGTACACTGAAAAGCATCAACTTTTGTATCTCATTCCCTACAAGAGATCCCAAATGAAGATCTGAAACTGGTCTACTGGCCGAAAATGGGGAAAACGGACTTCTGAAGAATCATACAAAGAAAATGGAGTAAATTGGCTTGAAATAGTCAACTGGGACTCATAATACTACATTGAGAAGCCTCTATTACTTGTATCTCATTCCCTAGAACAGATCCCAAATGATGATCCGTGTAAATTATAGAAGATTGTAGGCTAAGGACTCGACTCTCATGATAGGAAAATGTGAAAATGTATTAGATGAGAAAAGGTTATCTACAATGAAGGGGGATACACAGTTTATATAGAACACATTCTAGGTCTGAAAGGGTTACACACAAAGCCACTATTGCGTCCTCATTCAGCCTTATACAAACCGTGTATGACTCACCCCTTTACAGCTCATAACGGTAACAAGAGGATAAGGGTGAAGGTACAGCGCTATAAGACAAAGTGTACTGCCACCTTATCCCTTTAGTCTTTTATCCTCTTTTTCCCTCTTCTTTCTAATACAAACTAACTTCCTTATTACTCAAGTAACTGTATTTTACTATGTAACTATTAATTAGTTACTAGTAAATACCTTCTTGATTAACACTCCCCCTCAAGTTTATACTACAATACTGATTGTGTATAAACTTGGCACTTGCAAGGATAACCTCATTAAAAACCTAAGCTTGGAAAACCACGTGGGACAAAACCAAGCTTAGGGAAAAAGAGTATTATCCCTACAAGTTGGAGAGTCTCTCTCAAGGATGTGTTAGGTCTACAAGACCAAGCTTACCATGGATAAATTGGCAAACTTGGTTACTTGCTGCCTTGGTAAAAATGTCGGCCAATTGGTCCGAACTCTTAGTAAAACAAGGGAGAATTGTACCATCTTCGATCTTCTCTCTTGTCTTGTGGCAATCCGTCTCTATGTGCTTGGTCCTCTCGTGAAACACTGGATTAGTGGCTATATGGATGGCAGCTTGGTTGTCGCAATGGAAGGTGATTGGCGTCTTCTGCTCTATCCCGAAGTCCTTAAGTAGAGCCTTTAGCCAAGTTAGCTCGTTTGTGAGCTTCTTCATCGCCCTATACTCTGCTTCAGCACTGGAACAAGACACCACCTTCTGCTTCTTTGTCTTCCAAGTCACAAGATTTCCACCAATGAAGGTGCAAAAGCCGGTTGTAGACTGCCTTGTGTTGCGATCTCCATTGTAATCTGCATCACAGTATCCCACTATTTCCGTGCTTGAATTTCTTCCCATCCAAATGCCTTTGCCAGGACTCCCTTTGATATATCTCAGAATCCTTTCCACCAGGCTCCAATGGTATACCGTAGGTACTTGCATGTGTTGAGCCACCTGATTCACAGCAAAAGAAAGATCAGGCCGAGTATATGTTAAGTATATGAGCTTACCCACGAGTCTTCGGTACTGTTCCGGGCAATGATATGGAGTATCATCCTTCTCCCCCTTTCGATTGACCTTGTATCCTTGCTCTAGTGGTGTGTCCACCGGTTTAGCTCCAAGTTTTCCTGTAAGCTTTAGAAGATCAAGTGCATATTTCCTTTGTGAGAGAAAAAGTCCCTCCTTGGATCTACACACTTCAATCCCTAAGAAATACTTCAAAACACCCAAATCTTTAATATCAAAGGCTGAGTGCAAAGAGGACTTAATGGCTTGAATACCCTCTTTGTTACTCCTTGAAATAATCAAATCATCCACATAGACCAACACTACTACTATGCCATGAATATCTTGCTTAGTAAATAGAGTGTGATCAGAGTGTGACCTCTTGAAGCCATTAGCCAGTAGTGTAGAGCTTAGCTTGTGATACCAAGCTCTTGGAGATTGTTTAAGCCCATAGATTGCTTTCCGAAGCCTTAAGACCTTTCCCGGAGCCACTATGTCTTCTAAACCCGGAGGAGGTGACATGTAGACTTCTTCTTCTAACTCCCCCTGAAGGAAAGCATTCTTGACATCCATTTGCCACAACTCCCAATCCAAATTAACTGCTAAAGAGAGAACCACTTTCACTGTATGTTGCTTAGCTACTGGAGCAAATGTTTCCCTATAGTCATCCCCATAAGTTTGGGTAAACCCTCTTGCAACCAGCCTTGCCTTATATCTCTCGATTTCACCATCACTCTTGTACTTAATGGTGAATACCCACTTTGAGCTAACACACTTCTTTCCTTTTGGTAGTTCTTCTTCAACCCAAGTGTGATTCCTCACCATAGCTTGAACCTCATCATCAACAGCATTAGTCCATTCCTTACTTTCCTTGGCTTCCTCATAGCTTTGTGGGATGAGTTCTACATCCAGCTTGCTGATAAAAGCTTTATGCTCCTCCGGAAGAAGGTCAATCGAACAAGTAGCTTGAATTGGATGAGCTACAGCTTGGCAGTTGTAGTAAACTCTCGTATTCTTCCACTTTGAGGGGGATTTCTTCTCTCTTGTACTCTTTCTTTGATTCTCCCGAGTGTAGACTGGATCTGGTGTAACTTGTGGAGCTTGATAGGTATCGTCATCGCTTGAAGATTCAATGAACTCTCCTTCACTAGACTGACCCGATTCAATGACCTCTCCTTCACTAGACTGACCCGTCTCCTCTGCCACTTCTTTACTAGACTGACCCGTCTCTGCCACTTCTTCACTAGACTTCTCTCCTCTATCACTTTCTTGGTGATCATCCAAAAGATCCTGAGATGCATTGTTCTCATCCTCTCTAACTTCATGCACATCCTCATTTGGAAATGATGGAGCTTCCTTTTCTGCCTGAGGGGAGCTTGCATTCCCTAAGTGCTCCAGAATTCGTCGGAGGCTTGAAGCTCTATCAGCGGTTGAGTTAGGTAGGTCCTTCACACTCTCCCAACTCTTTTCCCCAAAGTAGGCTTTGTCTTCCAAAAAACTTGACATCCCTTGACACATAGTACCGGTTGGTGACTGGATCGAAGCACTTGTAGCCCTTCTGAGTTGTTGAGTATCCAATGAATACGCACTTGTTACTCTTAGGCTCCAGCTTGTTCCTTAAGTCACCTGGAACAAAACACAAAACACAGACTACCAAACACCCTCAAATGGTCAATACTAGGATTTGAGTTATTTAGGATTTGGAAAGGAGATTTATCATCAAGGATACGAGTTGGTGTTCGGTTGATGAGATAGCAAGCTGTCATTACTGCATCGCCCCAAAACCTCTTAGGCATGTGTTTTTGAAATAGCATAGCCCTTGCCACCTCCATTAGGTGCCTATTCTTTCTCTCAGCAACACCATTTTGTTGGGGGTTATATGGGCAGCTGGTTTGATGAAGAATTCCACATTTCTCTAAGTGTTCTTTGAGCTTGTTGCTTGTATATTCACCTCCATTATCTGTTCTTAAAATCTTAATCTTTGCATCAAAGTAGTTAGTCACATAGTTTTGAAAGTTTATAAATGCATCATAAACTCTATCCTTAGAAGGCATCAAGGTTACCCAAGTATACTTAGATTTCTCATCTATAAATGTGACAAAATACTTATGGTTATCTCTAGATGCACAAGGTGAAGACCACACATCAGAATGCACAAGATCAAAACATTTTTCATAAATCGCACTAGACTTAGGAAAAACAGCTTTGCAATGTTTGCCTAATATGCATGCTTCACAATTTGCACAATCATAAGAAAAACCAGGCATTAGTAAACTTAAGGCTCTAGAATGAGGGTGACCAAGTCTTTCATGCCATAAAACAACAGATGTCTTAACAGAGTTTGCAAAGATAGAAGAAACATTATTCTTAGAAACAGAATTTAAAGAGATGTCTTGGAACACATATAAGTCATCCTTGGTGCTGCCTTGCCCAAACACTTTTCCACTCTCAATATCCTGCAACTTAACATCATTAGGACTAAAAATAGCTAAACAGTTTAAGTCCTTAGTAGTTTTCTTTACAGAAAGGAGATTAGAGGTGAACTTAGGCATATAAAAGGCACTTAGCTTCTTGTTAAACACATTAATATAACCTATACCTTCTATTGGCACATTATGACCATTTGCAACCTTAACATTCCCTAAAGCCGGTTTAATGTTCTCTAACAACTTAGGATTACTAATCATATGGTGAGAAGCTCCTGAGTCTAATACTAATGAGTTTAAATCACTAGAGTTAGAAGATAAGAGAGATATACCGCCTGGATGTAACTTAGATGCAATGGATTGAAGGAGGCTCTCTAGATCAGCTTTGTTCATCACAATGGTCTCCTGAGAGGTGGAAGCTGAGCTCTTGTCTTGTATAGCTTGTAAAGCCTTCTCATGATGACCGAACTGCACCATAGCTCTTTCAGCATTTTCGGAGCCTTCACTTGCTTCTGCCACATTCGCCTTCATCTTGTCCTTCTTGAACTTATCTGGCTTTAAATGAGGGTGTAGGATCCAGCATTTGTCTTTGAGATGACCCTTTTTCTCACAATGCTCACAAACCCATGTCTTCTTGTCTCCATGTTTTGCCACTCCCACCTTGTTAGCCGTAGGTAGACTTGCATTCTTGTTGCCAAACAGCTCCTGATTGCCATACTCCTTTTGTATCTTAGCACAAACTTGCTCTAGGGTAGGAATCTTGTCTTCTCTCAAGATGTGCTGGATTACATCAGTATAGCCTTGATTCAGAGACAGAAGCAACCCAAACACACGAACTTGCTCTCTTCTCTCCTTGAGTGTCTTAGCATCAGTGGTAAAGGGTCTCAACATATCCAACTCAGCAACCAACGATCTATACCTTCCGAAATGGGTGTTGAAGTCACTCTCTTCTTGGCTCAGATTTCCGAGAGCTTTTTTGATACCATAGACCCGAGTCAAGTTAGACTCATTGCCGAAGACATTTGTAAGAGTATCCCACAGCTCCTTAGCAGTCTCACAGTACGAATAGCCTTCTAGAATTGACGCCTCTAGTGAGCAGTGTAGAGCAGTCAGCACATTCAGATCATACTGCTTCCAAGTATCTTCATCCAGACCTCTATCAATTGCCTTTAGCTCTTCATAGGTGAACTCAATGTGTTTTGTGAGCTTCCTTCCTCCTAACACATTCAGAGTTGTTCGCTTCCACAACAGAAAGTTGTTCCCATTTAGAGTTACCGCAAATCTCAAGTCTTTGAAGGTGTCATTCATCTTGCCATCATACACCGTAACAGGCATAGGAGCTTGTTGAAGAGCAGCCATCACCAAAGCTTAAGTATTTCGCTTATTGAACACCAAAACTAACACTTTCCAAGACCAAAGATCCAACTTTTCGAACCTTCCTTACTCAAACCACAAGCCAAACCGCAACACTAATCTATCCACAACCTTTGCCTTAAACTGATTCCTCTAGACTAGACCTTTCAACCAGAGAGAGAGATAAAGCTCAAACCTTTACTTTTCCAGATCTGACTTGCTTCACCTTCTTAGCTCGGTTTGATGCTTCAGCTTAACTCATAAGACCCAGTCTCAACCCAGAATAGCTTTTGCCACGGATTAACTCACAAGAACTTCTCTCAAACACAAGAATCGAACAAGAAAACCAAGATTTAAGACTCAAGAATCACAAAACTGCTCTGATACCATGTAAATTATAGAAGATTGTAGGCTAAGGACTCGACTCTCATGATAGGAAAATGTGAAAATGTATTAGATGAGAAAAGGTTATCTACAATGAAGGGGGATACACAGTTTATATAGAACACATTCTAGGTCTGAAAGGGTTACACACAAAGCCACTATTGCGTCCTCATTCAGCCTTATACAAACCGTGTATGACTCACCCCTTTACAGCTCATAACGGTAACAAGAGGATAAGGGTGAAGGTACAGCGCTATAAGACAAAGTGTACTGCCACCTTATCCCTTTAGTCTTTTATCCTCTTTTTCCCTCTTCTTTCTAATACAAACTAACTTCCTTATTACTCAAGTAACTGTATTTTACTATGTAACTATTAATTAGTTACTACTAAATACCTTCTTGATTAACAAACTTGGTCTACTAGCCGAAAATGGGGAAAACGGACATCTGATGAATCACACAAAGAAAATGGAGTAAATAGGCTTGAAATTGTCATCTGGGACTCCAAATACTACAGTGAGAAGCCTCTATTACTTGGATCTCATTCCCTAGAAGAGATCCAAAATGAAGATCCGAAATTGGTCTACTAGCCGAAAATAGGAAAAACGAACTTCTGATGAATCATACAAAGAAAATGGAGTAAAAAGGCTTTAAATAGTCATCTGGGACTCATAATAGCATAATTAGAAGCCTCTATTACTTGTATCTCATTCCATTGAAGAGATCCCTTATGAAGATCTGAAACTGGTCAACTGGTCGAAAATGGGGAAAACGGACTTTTGAAGAATCATACAAAGAAAATGGAGTAAATTGGCTTGAAATAGTCAACTGGGACTCATAATACTACATTGAGAACCCTATATTACTTGTATCTCATTCCCTAGAACAGATTCCAAATGATGATCCGAACTTGGTCTACTAGCCGAAAATGGGGAAAACGGACATCTGATGAATCACACAAAGAAAATGGAGTAAATAGGCTTGAAATTGTCATCTGGGACTCAAAATACTACAGTGAGAAGCCTCTATTACTTGGATCTCATTCCCTAAAAGAGATCCCAAATGAAGATCCGAAACTGGTCTACTAGCCGAAAATGGGGAAAACGGACTTCTGATGAATCACACAAAGAAAATGGAGTAAATAGGCTTGAAATATTCATCTGGGACTCATAATACTACAATGAGAAGCCTCTATTACTTGTATCTCATTCCCTAGAAGAGATCCAAAATGAAGATCCGAAATTGGTCTACTAGCCGAAAATCGGGAAAACGGACATCTTATGAATCACACAAAGAAAATGGAGTAAATAGGCTTGAAATTGTCGTCTGGGACTCAAATTACTACAATGAGAAGCATCTATTACTTGTATCTCATTCCCTAGAACAGATCACAAATGAAGATCCGAAACTGGTCTACTAGCCGAAAATGGGAAAAACGGACTTCTGATAAATCACACAAAGAAAATGGAGCAAATAGGCTTTAAATAGTCATCTGGGACTCATAATACTATAATGAGAAGCCTCTATTACTTGTATCTCATTCCCTAGAAGAGATCCAAAATGAAGATCCGAAATTGGTCTACTGGCCGAAAATAGGGAAAACGAACTTCTGATGAATCATACAAAGAAAATGGAGTAAATAGGCTTTAAATAGTCATCTGGGACTCATAATAGCATAATTAGAAGCCTATATTACTTGTATCTCATTCCATTGAAGAGATCCCTTATGAAGATCTGAAACTGGTCTACTGGCCGAAAATAGGGAAAACGGACTTCTGATGAATCACACAAAGAAATAGAGTAAATAGGCTTGAAATAGTCATCTGGGACTCATAATACTACATTTAGAAGCATCTATTACTTGTATCTCATTCCCTTGAACAGATCCGAAATGAAGATCCGAAATTGGTCTACTAGCCGAAAATGGGGAAAACGGACATCTGATGAATCACACAAAGAAAATGGAGTAAATAGGCTTGAAATTGTCGTCTGGGACTCAAATTACTACAATGAGAAGCATCTATTACTTGTATCTCATTCCCTAGAAGAGATCCCAAAAGAAGATCCGAAACTGGTCTACTAGCCGAAAATAGGGAAAACGGACTTCTGATGAATCACACAAAGAAAATGGAGTAAATAGGCTTGAAATATTCATCTGGGACTCATAATACTACAATGAGAAGCCTCTATTACTTGTATCGAATTCCCTAGAAGAGATCCAAAATGAAGATCCGAAATTGGACTACTAGCCGAAAATGGGGAAAACGGACATCTTATGAATCACACAAAGAAAATGGAGTAAATAGGCTTGAAATTGTCGTCTGGGACTCAAATTACTACAATGAGAAGCATCTATTACTTGTATCTCATTCCCTAGAAGAGATCCCAAATGAAGATCCGAAACTGGTCTACTAGCTGAAAATGGGGGAAACGGACTTCTGATGAATCACACAAAGAAAATGGAGTAAATTGGCTTGAAATTGTCGTCTGTGATTCAAATTACTACAATGAGAAGCATATCTTACTTGTATCTCATTCCCTAGAAGAGATTCCAAATGAAGATCCGAAACTGGTCTACTAGCCGAAAATAGGGAAAACGGACTTCTGATAATTCACACAAAGAAAATCGAGTAAATAGGCTTGAAATAGTCATCTGGGACTCATAATACTATAATGAGAAGCCTCTATTACTTGTATCTCATTCCCTAGAAATGATCCAAAATGAAGATCCGAAATTGGTCTACTAGCCGAAAATAGGAAAAACGAACTTCTGATGAATCAAACAAAGAAAATGGAGTAAATAGGCTTTAAATAGTCATCTGGGACTCATAATAGCATAATTAGAAGCCTCTATTACTTGTATCTCATTCCATTGAAGAGATCCCTTATGAAGATCTGAAACTGATCTACTAGCCGAAAATGGGGAAAACGGACTTTTGATGAATCACACAAAGAAAATGGAGTAAATAGGCTTGAAATAGTCATCTGGGGCTCATAATACTACATTTAGAAGCATCGATTACTTGTATCTCATTCCCTACAAAAGATCCCAAATGAAGATCTGAAACCGGTCTACTGGCCGAAAATGGGGAAAACGGACTTCTGATGAATCTCACAAAGAAAATGGAGTAAATATGCTTGAAGTGGTCATCTGGGACTTATAATACTACATGTAGAAGCATTTATTACTTGTATCTCATTCCCTAGAAGAGATCCAAAATGAAGATCCGAAATTGGTCTACTGGCCGAAAATTGGGAAAACGGACTTCTGATAAATCATACAAAGAAAATGGAGTAAATAGGCTTGAAATATTCATCTGGGACTCATAATACTACAATGAGAAGCCTCTATTACTTGTATCTGATTCCCTAGAAGAGATCCAAAATGAAGATCCGAAATTGGTCTACTGGCCGAAAATAGAGAAATCGGACTTCTGATGAATCATACAAAGAAAATGGAGTAAATAGGCTTGAAATAGTCATCTGGGACTCATCATAGCATAATTAGAAGCCTCTATTACTTGTATCTCATTCCATTGAAGAGATCCCTTATGAAGATCTGAAACTGGTCTACTGGCCGAATATGGGGAAAACGGACTTCTGATGAATCACACAAAGAAAATGGAGTAAATAGGCTTGAAATAGTCATCTGGGACTCATAATACTACATTTAGAAGCATCTATTACTTGTATCTCATTCCCTACAAAAGATCCCAAATGAAGATCTGAAACCGGTCTACTGGCCGAAAATGGGGAAAACGGACTTCTGATGAATCACACCAAGAATATGGAGTAAATATGCTTGAAGTGGTCATCTGGGACTTATAATACTACATGTAGAAGCATTTATTACTTGTATCTCATTCCCTAGAAGAGATCCAAAATGAAGATCCGAAATTGCTCTACTGGCCGAAAATTGGGAAAACGGACTTCTGATGAATCATACAAAGAAAATGGAGTAAATAGGCTTGAAATATTCATCTGGGACTCATAATACTACAATTAGAAGCCTCTATTACTTGTATCTGATTCCCTAGAAGAGATCCAAAATGAAGATCCGAAATTGGTCTACTGGCCGAAAATAGAGAAAACGGACTTCTGATGAATCATACAAAGAAAATGGAGTAAATAGGCTTTAAATAGTCATCTGGGACTCATAATAGCATAATTAGAAGCCTCTATTACTTGTATCTCATTCCATTGAAGAGATCCCTTATGAAGATCTGAAACTGGTCTACTGGCCGAATATGGGGAAAACGGACTTCTGATGAATCACACAAAGAAAATGGAGTAAATAGGCTTGAAATAGTCTTCTGGGACTCATAATACTACATTTAGAAGCCTCTATTACTTGTATCTCATTCCCTAGAAGAGATCCAAAATGAAGATCCGAAATTGGACTACTAGCCGAAAATGGGGAAAACGGACATCTGATGAATCACACAAAGAAAATGGAGTAAATAGGCTTGAAATTGTCGTCTGGGACTCAAATTACTACAATGAGAAGCATCTATTACTTGTATCTCATTCCCTAGAAGAGATCCCAAATGAAGATCCGAAATTGGACTACTAGCCGAAAATGGGGAAAACGGACTTCTGATGAATCACACAAAGAAAATGGAGTAAATAGGCTTGAAATAGTCATCTGGGACTCATAATACTACAATGAGGAGCCTCTATTACTTGTATCTGATTCCCTAGAAGAGATCCAAAATGAAGATCCGAAATTGGTCTACTAGCCGAAAATGGGGAAAACGGATTTCTGATAAATCACACAAAGAAAATGGAGTAAATAGGCTTGAAATAGTCATCTGGGACTCATAATACTACAATGAGAAGCCTCTATTACTTGTATCTGATTCCCTAGAAGAGATCCAAAATGAAGATCCGAAATTGGTCTACTGGCCGAAAATAGGGAAAACGGACTTCTGATGAATCATACAAAGAAAATGGAGTAAATAGGCTTGAAATAGTCATCTGGGACTCATAATAGCATAATTCGAAGCCTCTATTACTTGTATCTCATTCCATTGAAGAGATCCCTTATGAAGATCTGAAACTGGTCTACTGGCCGAATATGGGGGAAAACGGACTTCTGATGAATCACACAAAGAAAATGGAGTAAATAGGCTTGAAATAGTCATCTGGGACTCATAATACTACATTTAGAAGCATCTATTACTTGTATCTCATTCCCTACAAAAGATCCCAAATGAAGATCTGAAACCGGTCTACTGGCCGAAAATGGGGAAAACGGACTTCTGATGAATCACACAAAGAAAATGGAGTAAATATGCTTGAAGTGGTCATCTGGGACTTATAATACTACATGTAGAAGCATTTATTACTTGTATCTCATTCCCTAGAAGAGATCCAAAATGAAGATCCGAAATTGGTCTACTGGCCGAAAATTGGGAAAACGGACTTCTGATGAATCATACAAAGAAAATGGAGTAAATAGGCTTGAAATATTCATCTGGGACTCATAATACTACAATTAGAAGCCTCTATTACTTGTATCTGATTCCCTAGAAGAGATCCAAAATGAAGATCCGAAATTGGTCTACTGGCCGAAAATAGAGAAAACGGACTTCTGATGAATCATACAAAGAAAATGGAGTAAATAGGCTTTAAATAGTCATCTGGGACTCATAATAGCATAATTAGAAGCCTCTATTACTTGTATCTCATTCCATTGAAGAGATCCCTTATGAAGATCTGAAACTGGTCTACTGGCCGAATATGGGGAAAACGGACTTCTGATGAATCACACAAAGAAAATGGAGTAAATAGGCTTGAAATAGTCTTCTGGGACTCATAATACTACATTTAGAAGCCTCTATTACTTATATCTCATTCCCTAGAAGAGATCCAAAATGAAGATCCGAAATTGGACTACTAGCCGAAAATGGGGAAAACGGACATCTGATGAATCACACAAAGAAAATGGAGTAAATAGGCTTGAAATTGTCGTCTGGGACTCAAATTACTACAATGAGAAGCATCTATTACTTGTATCTCATTCCCTAGAAGAGATCCCAAATGAAGATCCGAAATTGGACTACTAGCCGAAAATGGGGAAAACGGACTTCTGATGAATCACACAAAGAAAATGGAGTAAATAGGCTTGAAATAGTCATCTGGGACTCATAATACTACAATGAGAAGCCTCTATTACTTGTATCTGATTCCCTAGAAGAGATCCAAAATGAAGATCCAAAATTGGTCTACTAGCCGAAAATGGGGAAAACGGATTTCTGATAAATCTCACAAAGAAAATGGAGTAAATAGGCTTGAAATAGTCATCTGGGACTCATAATACTACAATGAGAAGCCTCTATTACTTGTATCTGATTCCCTAGAAGAGATCCAAAATGAAGATCCGAAATTGGTCTACTGGCCGAAAATAGGGAAAACGGACTTCTGATGAATCATACAAAGAAAATGGAGTAAATAGGCTTGAAATAGTCATCTGGGACTCATAATAGCATAATTAGAAGCCTCTATTACTTGTATCTCATTCCATTGAAGAGATCCCTTATGAAGATCTGAAACTGGTCTATTGGCCGAATATGGGGAAAACGGACTTCTGATGAATCACACAAAGAAAATGGAGTAAATAGGCTTGAAATAGTCTTCGAGGACTCATAATACTACATTTAGAAGCCTCTATTACTTGTATCTCATTCCCTAGAAGAGATCCAAAATGAAGATCCGAAATTGGACTACTAGCCAAAAATGGGGAAAACGGACATCTGATGAATCACACAAAGAAAATGGAGTAAATAGGCTTGAAATAGTCATCTGGGACTCATAATACTACAATGAGAAGCCTCTATTACTTGTATCTGATTCCCTAGAAGAGATCCAAAATGAAGATCCAAAATTGGTCTACTAGCCGAAAATGGGGAAAACGGATTTCTGATAAATCTCACAAAGAAAATGGAGTAAATAGGCTTGAAATAGTCATCTGGGACTCATAATACTACAATGAGAAGCCTCTATTACTTGTATCTGATTCCCTAGAAGAGATCCAAAATGAAGATCCGAAATTGGTCTACTGGCCGAAAATAGGGAAAACGGACTTCTGATGAATCATACAAAGAAAATGGAGTAAATAGGCTTGAAATAGTCATCTGGGACTCATAATAGCATAATTAGAAGCCTCTATTACTTGTATCTCATTCCATTGAAGAGATCCCTTATGAAGATCTGAAACTGGTCTACTGGCCGAATATGGGGAAAACGGACTTCTGATGAATCACACAAAGAAAATAGAGTAAATAGGCTTGAAATAGTCATCTGGGACTCATAATACTACATTTAGAAGCATCTATTACTTGTATCTCATTCCCTACAAAAGATCCCAAATGAAGATCTGAAACCGGTCTACTGGCCAAAAATGGGGAAAACGGACTTCTGATGAATCACACAAAGAAAATGGAGTAAATAGGCTTGAAATAGTCATCTGGGACTCATAATACTACAATGAGAAGCCTCTATTACTTGTATCTGATTCCCTAGAAGAGATCCCAAATGAAGATCCGAAATTGGACTACTAGCCGAAAATGGGGAAAACGGACTTCTGATGAATCACACAAAGAAAATGGAGTAAATAGGCTTGAAATTGTCGTCTGGGACTCAAATTACTACAATGAGAAGCATCTATTACTTGTATCTCATTCCCTAGAAGAGATCCCAAATGAAGATCCGAAATTGGACTACTAGCCGAAAATGGGGAAAACGGACTTCTGATGAATCACACAAAGAAAATGGAGTAAATAGGCTTGAAATAGTCATCTGGGACTCATAATACTACAATGAGAAGCCTCTATTACTTGTATCTGATTCCCTAGAAGAGATCCAAAATGAAGATCCGAAATTGGTCTACTGGCCGAAAATAGGGAAAACGGACTTCTGATGAATCATACAAAGAAAATGGAGTAAATAGGCTTGAAATAGTCATCTGGGACTCATAATAGCATAATTCGAAGCCTCTATTACTTGTATCTCATTCCATTGAAGAGATCCCTTATGAAGATCTGAAACTGGTCTACTGGCCGAATATGGGGAAAACGGACTTCTGATGAATCACACAAAGAAAATGGAGTAAATAGGCTTGAAATAGTCATCTGGGACTCATAATACTACATTTAGAAGCATCTATTACTTGTATCTCATTCCCTACAAAAGATCCCAAATGAAGATCTGAAACCGGTCTACTGGCCGAAAATGGGGAAAACGGACTTCTGATGAATCACACAAAGAAAATGGAGTAAATATGCTTGAAGTGGTCATCTGGGACTTATAATACTACATGTAGAAGCATTTATTACTTGTATCTCATTCCCTAGAAGAGATCCAAAATGAAGATCCGAAATTGGTTTACTGTCCGAAAATTGGGAAAACGGACTTCTGATGAATCATACAAAGAAAATGGAGTAAATAGGCTTGAAATATTCATCTGGGACTCATAATACTACAATGAGAAGCCTCTATTACTTGTATCTGATTCCCTAGAAGAGATCCAAAATGAAGATCCGAAATTGGTCTACTGGCCGAAAATAGGGAAAACGGACTTCTGATGAATCATACAAAGAAAATGGAGTAAATAGGCTTGAAATAGTCATCTGGGACTCATCATAGCATAATTAGAAGCCTCTATTACTTGTATCTCATTCCATTGAAGAGATCCCTTATGAAGATCTGAAACTGGTCTACTGGCCGAATATGGGGAAAACGGACTTCTGATGAATCACACAAAGAAAATGGAGTAAATAGGCTTGAAATAGTCATCTGGGACTCATAATACTACATTTAGAAGCATCTATTACTTGTATCTCATTCCCTATAAAAGATCCCAAATGAAGATCTGAAACCGGTCTACTGGCCGAAAATGGGGAAAACGGACTTCTGATGAATCACACCAAGAATATGGAGTAAATATGCTTGAAGTGGTCATCTGGGACTTATAATACTACATGTAGAAGCATTTATTACTTGTATCTCATTCCCTAGAAGAGATCCAAAATGAAGATCCGAAATTGGTCTACTGGCCGAAAATTGGGAAAACGGACTTCTGATGAATCATACAAAGAAAATGGAGTAAATAGGCTTGAAATATTCATCTGGGACTCATAATACTACAATTAGAAGCCTCTATTACTTGTATCTGATTCCCTAGAAGAGATCCAAAATGAAGATCCGAAATTGGTCTACTGGCCGAAAATAGAGAAAACGGACTTCTGATGAATCATACAAAGAAAATGGAGTAAATAGGCTTTAAATAGTCATCTGGGACTCATCATAGCATAATTAGAAGCCTCTATTACTTGTATCTCATTCCATTGAAGAGATCCCTTATGAAGATCTGAAACTGGTCTACTGGCCGAATATGGGGAAAACGGACTTCTGATGAATCACACAAAGAAAATGGAGTAAATAGGCTTGAAATAGTCATCTGGGACTCATAATACTACATTTAGAAGCATCTATTACTTGTATCTCATTCCCTACAAAAGATCCCAAATGAAGATCTGAAACCGGTCTACTGGCCGAAAATGGGGAAAACGGACTTCTGATGAATCACACCAAGAATATGGAGTAAATATGCTTGAAGTGGTCATCTGGGACTTATAATACTACATGTAGAAGCATTTATTACATGTATCTCATTCCCTAGAAGAGATCCAAAATGAAGATCCGAAATTGGTCTACTGGCCGAAAATTGGGAAAACGGACTTCTGATGAATCATACAAAGAAAATGGAGTAAATAGGCTTGAAATATTCATCTGGGACTCATAATACTACAATTAGAAGCCTCTATTACTTGTATCTGATTCCCTAGAAGAGATCCAAAATGAAGATCCGAAATTGGTCTACTGGCCGAAAATAGAGAAAACGGACTTCTGATGAATCATACAAAGAAATTGGAGTAAATAGGCTTTAAATAGTCATCTGGGACTCATAATAGCATAATTAGAAGCCTCTATTACTTGTATCTCATTCCATTGAAGAGATCCCTTATGAAGTTCTGAAACTGGTCTACTGGTCGAATATGGGGAAAACGGACTTCTGATGAATCACACAAAGAAAATGGAGTAAATAGGCTTGAAATAGTCTTCGAGGACTCATAATACTACATTTAGAAGCCTCTATTACTTGTATCTCATTCCCTAGAAGAGATCCAAAATGAAGATCCGAAATTGGACTACTAGCCGAAAATGGGGAAAACGGACATCTGATGAATCACACAAAGAAAATGGAGTAAATAGGCTTGAAATAGTCATCTGGGACTCATAATACTACAATGAGAAGCCTCTATTACTTGTATCTGATTCCCTAGAAGAGATCCAAAATGAAGATCCAAAATTGGTCTACTAGCCGAAAATGGGGAAAACGGATTTCTGATAAATCTCACAAAGAAAATGGAGTAAATAGGCTTGAAATAGTCATCTGGGACTCATAATACTACAATGAGAAGCCTCTATTACTTGTATCTGATTCCCTAGAAGAGATCCAAAATGAAGATCCGAAATTGGTCTACTGGCCGAAAATAGGGAAAACGGACTTCTGATGAATCATACAAAGAAAATGGAGTAAATAGGCTTGAAATAGTCATCTGGGACTCATAATAGCATAATTAGAAGCCTCTATTACTTGTATCTCATTCCATTGAAGAGATCCCTTATGAAGATCTGAAACTGGTCTACTGGCCGAATATGGGGAAAACGGACTTCTGATGAATCACACAAAGAAGATAGAGTAAATAGGCTTGAAATAGTCATCTGGGACTCATAATACTACATTTAGAAGCATCTATTACTTGTATCTCATTCCCTACAAAAGATCCCAAATGAAGATCTGAAACCGGTCTACTGGCCGAAAATGGGGAAAACGGACTTCTGATGAATCACACAAAGAAAATGGAGTAAATAGGCTTGAAATAGTCATCTGGGACTCATAATACTACAATGAGAAGCCTCTATTACTTGTATCTGATTCCCTAGAAGAGATCCCAAATGAAGATCCGAAATTGGACTACTAGCCGAAAATGGGGAAAACGGACTTCTGATGAATCACACAAAGAAAATGGAGTAAATAGGCTTGAAATTGTCGTCTGGGACTCAAATTACTACAATGAGAAGCATCTATTACTTGTATCTCATTCCCTAGAAGAGATCCCAAATGAAGATCCGAAATTGGACTACTAGCCGAAAATGGGGAAAACGGACTTCTGATGAATCACACAAAGAAAATGGAGTAAATAGGCTTGAAATAGTCATCTGGGACTCATAATACTACAATGAGAAGCCTCTATTACTTGTATCTGATTCCCTAGAAGAGATCCAAAATGAAGATCCGAAATTGGTCTACTAGCCGAATATGGGGAAAACGGATTTCTGATAAATCACACAAAGAAAATGGAGTAAATAGGCTTGAAATAGTCATCTGGGACTCATAATACTACAATGAGAAGCCTCTATTACTTGTATCTGATTCCCTAAAAGAGATCCAAAATGAAGATCCGAAATTGGTCTACTGGCCGAAAATAGGGAAAACGGACTTCTGATGAATCATACAAAGAAAATGGAGTAAATAGGCTTGAAATAGTCATCTGGGACTCATAATAGCATAATTCGAAGCCTCTATTACTTGTATCTCATTCCATTGAAGAGATCCCTTATGAAGATCTGAAACTGGTCTACTGGCCGAATATGGGGAAAACGGACTTCTGATGAATCACACAAAGAAAATGGAGTAAATAGGCTTGAAATAGTCATCTGGGACTCATAATACTACATTTAGAAGCATCTATTACTTGTATCTCATTCCCTACAAAAGATCCCAAATGAAGATCTGAAACCGGTCTACTGGCCGAAAATGGGGAAAACGGACTTCTGATGAATCACACAAAGAAAATGGAGTAAATATGCTTGAAGTGGTCATCTGGGACTTATAATACTACATGTAGAAGCATTTATTACTTGTATCTCATTCCCTAGAAGA
Source organism: Thlaspi arvense (assembly GCA_911865555.2). Classification (NCBI taxonomy): domain Eukaryota; kingdom Viridiplantae; phylum Streptophyta; class Magnoliopsida; order Brassicales; family Brassicaceae; genus Thlaspi; species Thlaspi arvense. Next base: position 25,308,663 of record OU466860.2, read on the forward strand.
GATCCAAAATGAAGATCCGAAATTGGTCTACTGGCCGAAAATTGGGAAAACGGACTTCTGATGAATCATACAAAGAAAATGGAGTAAATAGGCTTGAAATATTCATCTGGGACTCATAATACTACAATGAGAAGCCTCTATTACTTGTATCTGATTCCCTAGAAGAGATCCAAAATGAAGATCCGAAATTGGTCTACTGGCCGAAAATAGGGAAAACGGACTTCTGATGAATCATACAAAGAAAATGGAGTAAATAGGCTTGAAATAGTCATCTGGGACTCATCATAGCATAATTAGAAGCCTCTATTACTTGTATCTCATTCCATTGAAGAGATCCCTTATGAAGATCTGAAACTGGTCTACTGGCCGAATATGGGGAAAACGGACTTCTGATGAATCACACAAAGAAAATAGAGTAAATAGGCTTGAAATAGTCATCTGGGACTCATAATACTACATTTAGAAGCATCTATTACTTGTATCTCATTCCCTACAAAAGATCCCAAATGAAGATCTGAAACCGGTCTACTGGCCGAAAATGGGGAAAACGGACTTCTGATGAATCACACCAAGAATATGGAGTAAATATGCTTGAAGTGGTCATCTGGGACTTATAATACTACATGTAGAAGCATTTATTACTTGTATCTCATTCCCTAGAAGAGATCCAAAATGAAGATCCGAAATTGGTCTACTGGCCAAAAATTGGGAAAACGGACTTCTGATGAATCATACAAAGAAAATGGAGTAAATAGGCTTGAAATATTCATCTGGGACTCATAATACTACAATTAGAAGCCTCTATTACTTGTATCTGATTCCCTAGAAGAGATCCAAAATGAAGATCCGAAATTGGTCTACTGGCCGAAAATAGAGAAAACGGACTTCTGATGAATCATACAAAGAAAATGGAGTAAATAGGCTTTAAATAGTCATCTGGGACTCATAATAGCATAATTAGAAGCCTCTATTACTTGTATCTCATTCCATTGAAGAGATCCCTTATGAAGATCTGAAACTGGTCTACTGGCCGAATATGGGGAAAACGGACTTCTGATGAATCACACAAAGAAAATGGAGTAAATAGGCTTGAAATAGTCATCTGGGACTCATAATACTACATTTAGAAGCATCTATTACTTGTATCTCATTCCCTAGAAGAGATCCAAAATGAAGATCCGAAATTGGACTACTAGCCGAAAATGGGGAAAACGGACATCTGATGAATCACACAAAGAAAATGGAGTAAATAGGCTTGAAATAGTCATCTGGGACTCATAATACTACAATGAGAAGCCTCTATTACTTGTATCTGATTCCCTAGAAGAGATCCAAAATGAAGATCCAAAATTGGTCTACTAGCCGAAAATGGGGAAAACGGATTTCTGATAAATCTCACAAAGAAAATGGAGTAAATAGGCTTGAAATAGTCATCTGGGACTCATAATACTACAATGAGAAGCCTCTATTACTTGTATCTGATTCCCTAGAAGAGATCCAAAATGAAGATCCGAAATTGGTCTACTGGCCGAAAATAGGGAAAACGGACTTCTGATGAATCATACAAAGAAAATGGAGTAAATAGGCTTGAAATAGTCATCTGGGACTCATAATAGCATAATTAGAAGCCTCTATTACTTGTATCTCATTCCATTGAAGAGATCCCTTATGAAGATCTGAAACTGGTCTACTGGCCGAATATGGGGAAAACGGACTTCTGATGAATCACACAAAGAAAATAGAGTAAATAGGCTTGAAATAGTCATCTGGGACTCATAATACTACATTTAGAAGCATCTATTACTTGTATCTCATTCCCTACAAAAGATCCCAAATGAAGATCTGAAACCGGTCTACTGGCCGAAAATGGGGAAAACGGACTTCTGATGAATCACACAAAGAAAATGGAGTAAATAGGCTTGAAATAGTCATCTGGGACTCATAATACTACAATGAGAAGCCTCTATTACTTGTATCTGATTCCCTAGAAGAGATCCCAAATGAAGATCCGAAATTGGACTACTAGCCGAAAATGGGGAAAACGGACTTCTGATGAATCACACAAAGAAAATGTTAGAATTTGCGGAATGATACTTAGAGAAATGAGTGAAGAACATAACGGAGAAGAGAGAATGAGTTAAGGATGATTATATTTCCTTAAGTTAACCATTACAAATGATATCGAATGTCTATTTATAGACCATACAAATCGGTTCTAAAGGCTAAGGGAGATAGTGACACAAACAATAAACAAAGAGGATGTGGTCCTCAAAGTGAAAGCGACACTTCATAAGAGTCTCCAACGTCCACAAGCTTAACAAGAACATGTGACCTTATCTTCTTTGATTCCTTGAGCTTGTGACCGTTGCTAGGCTTAACTAAGGTCAATTATATGACCGTTGCTTCCTTGATCATCACTCTTGCTTCCTTTGTGTGATCTTCTTCCTGGAGCCTCACGGTTGTGACTTGTACGGACACTTCTCTAACTTGATCATTTTGACACTCCCCCTCAAGCTTTAGCCATGGTGAGTGGCAAAGCTTGGAGCCATGAATGATCACCTCATTAAAAACCTCAATGTAGAAAACCTCATGGGACAAAACTACATTGAGGGAAAAAGAGTGTGATCCCCACGGCTAGGTGAGCTCAAGCTGAGATGTCAACGAGCCCCATCTTAGGGTAGATGAACTCGTTGATCTTCTGACTTGTTGCCTTGGTGAAGATATCGGCTAGCTGATCTGAACTCTTTGTGTAGCACGGCAGGATGACTCCAAGCTGGACTTGCTCCCTGACCTTGTGACAATCAACCTCAATATGCTTGGTTCGTTCATGGAAGACCGAGTTTGATGCAATGTGTATAGCCGCTTGGTTGTCACAGTGCATGGTGATTGGTGTGATTGTCTCACGCCCAAGGTCCTTAAGAAGGTTCCTTAACCACATTAGCTCGGTTGTTAACCTCCTCATGGCCCGGTACTCAGCTTCAGCACTAGAGCATGCCACTACATTTTGCTTCTTGCTCTTCCAAGTAACTAGGTTCCCACCAATGAAAGTGCAATAGCCAGTAGTTGATCTTCGATCTACACGGTCTCCTGCCCAGTCTGCATCGCAATATCCCACAATCTCTGAGCTTCCATTGCACCCCATCCAAATGCCATGACCGATTGTTCCTTGGACATAGCTGAGAATGCGCTTGACCATGCTCCAGTGATATGACGTTGGGGCTTTCATGTGTTGGCTAACCTGGTTCACAGCAAAACACAAGTCAGGTCTAGTTATGGTAAGATAAATTAGCTTACCAACCATCCTGCGGTATTGTGTGATGTCTTCAAAGGGTTCATCTTCTAGCTCCCCTTTTCGGTCCACCTTGTAGCTATCTTCAAGAGGAGTCTTAGCTACTTTATCTCCAAGGTTTCCTGCTTCACTCAACATATCCATCATATACTTTCTTTGTGAGAGAAACAAGCCTTCTTTAGATCTACAAACTTCAATACCTAAGAAGTATTTTAGTTCACCTAGATCTTTAATGTCAAAAACATTCTTTAAATAGTCTTTAGTAGCAAGAATGTTTACCTTGTCATTCCCAGAGATGATAATATCATCTACATAAATGAGAATGACAACTATACCTTCTTGGCTGGTGAGAGTGAATAGGGTGTGATCCGCTTCTGATCTGCTGAATCCTCTATCAAATAGAACTCTACTCAACCGATGGTACCATGCTCTTGGCGATTGCTTGAGACCATAAATCGCCTTTCTTAGCCTTAGTACTTTGCCATGGGCAACCTCTTTGTCTACACCAGGTGGTGGTGTCATGTAGACTTCCTCCTCAAGCTCTCCTTGTAGAAATGCATTCTTCACATCCATTTGCCAAAGATCCCATTCCAGATTCACAGCAAGTGAGATGACAACTCTAACTGTGTGGAGCTTAGCCACTGGTGCAAAGGTGTCGCCATAGTCTTCTCCATAGGTTTGAGTGAATCCTCTTGCTACTAGCCGAGCCTTATACCTCTCTATTTCGCCATTGCTCTTGTATTTGATAGTGAAGACCCATCTTGAGCTCACTGTCTTCTTTCCTTTAGGCAATGTAGCCTCATCCCAAGTGTGATTCTTCTCCATGGCCCCTCTTTCTTCACTGATTGCATCACGCCATACCTTGTACTCTATTGCTTCTTCATAGGTTTTCGGTATCTGACCTTGCTCCAAAGCAACTAAGAAAGCCTGATGCTCCTTTGGAAACTGAGCGAAAGAGCAAGCTGCTTGAGTAGGGTAGGCTACTGCATTGCCATTGTAGTATACCCTTGTGTTGACCCAATTTGATGGATCCTGCCTTTCCCTAGTGCTTCTCCTTAGTGCCGCTGGAGTAGGAGCTGGTGCTTGTTCTGCTTGTTGTAAGCTTTGCAACCGCGGACTTCTTCTTAGAGGAGCTGGTGCTTGGTGAGTTACTGACCGTGTGGGTGCTACTGCTTGCTCCGGAGGTTGATCATGTGTATTTGCTTGGGTCTCCGAGTCTATGTGCTCCGCTGGTGAGTCATTGTTGTCACCATTGTTATCACCGTTATCACCATTGTTGTCACCATTCTCCCCCTCAGGATCAACCGTAGGGGTTCCAGAGCTTGTAGTGATACCGAGATGGTCCAGGAGTAGCCGAAGGTTAGTAGCTCTATCTGATGTAGACTTGGAGATATCTTGTAAGTCTTCCCATGACTGTTTGGCATAGAAGCTTTCTGATTCCAAGAACTTCACATCTCTAGAGATTATAACTCGGCGTGTAGTGGGATTATAGCACTTGTACCCCTTTTGTGTAGTAGAGTAGCCAATAAACATACACCTTGTGCTCTTGGCATCCAGCTTTGTTCGAAGGTCTCCTGGGATTAAGGCAAAACAAACACACCCAAACACTCGTAAGTGATTAAGAGAGGGTTTAGTTGAGTTGAGTACCTCATATGGTGATGAGTCATTGAGGACTTTGGTTGGTATTCGGTTGATCAGGTAGCAGGCTGTAAGTACAGCATCTCCCCAAAACCGCTTTGGTACATTGTTTTGAAACATCATGGATCTGGCCACCTCCATTAAGTGTCTGTTCTTCCTTTCAGCAACACCATTTTGTTGGGGCGTATAAGGACAGCTGGTTTGGTGAATGATGCCTTGTGAGGTAAGATATTCTTTGAATAAGTTGCTTGTGTATTCTCCCCCATTATCTGATCTGAAAATCTTAATCTTGGCATTAAAATGGTTAGTTATGTGAGTTTGAAAGTTCCTAAATGCCTCAAAGACTCTATCTTTTGATGGGAGGAGAGTTAACCAAGTATACTTAGACTTTTCATCTATGAAAGTAACAAAGTACTTGTTTTGATCTCTAGATTCACAAGGGGATGTCCAAACATCAGAGTGAACTAAGTCAAAACATTTTTCATAAATGGTAGAAGACTTAGGAAAAACAGTTCTACAATGCTTTCCTAAGATACAAGCCTCACAATCATCATTCTTAAACACTACTTCAGGTAGTAAAAGACTCAATGCACGAGCATGAGGATGTCCTAATCTAGCATGCCAAATCGCATTATTATCACAAGCTACAACATTATTAGAAGAAGCAAAGGTAGGATCTAAAAGCTTAGTGTCTTCAAGAACATAGAGATCATCTTTGGTAGTCCCTTTCCCAAGCGTTTTGCTGGTCTTAATATCCTGAAAACACACTTCATTAGGTCCAAAGATAGCAATACAGTTTAAATCAGTTGTAGCCTTCTTTACTGATAATAAGTTAGATGTAAACGTAGGCATGTAGAAAGCTTTAGAAGATCTCTCAAATAGCTTAAGTTCTCCTATTCCCTTAATTGGAACCTTTTCCCCATTAGCAATCTCAACATTTCCTATTGTTGGTTTTATGTTGCTAATTAAGCTTAAATCACTAATCATGTGATGAGAAGCCCCTGAATCAACTATTAATGGCTTATTCTTAAGTGTATGTGAAGAACTATAAGAATTACCCATATTTTGAATCACATGAAAAGAGGTACCAAGAGTGTTACCAGACTCCTTAAACGCTTTGATCAGGGCATCCAGGTCTGATTTTGTCACGAATTGAGATGAGTTTGCTGCTCCTTCTCCAGGGGTATTCTTAGAGCTTTCGCCTTTGTGAGCCACCTCTTCTGAAGCAATCCTAGCCTTTCCCTCCTTCCACTTCGGTTTTAGGTGAGGATGAAGACTCCAGCAACCTTCTTTGGTATGCCCCTTTCTCTTGCAATGATCACAGAATGAGTTTCTCTTCTCATCAAACTTGTAGGCTCCTTTGTTGGCTGAGATCAGTTCTCTATTTCCTCCAAATAGGCCGAGTGATCCTTGCTCCTTTTGGATTTGGGAACAGACTTCTTCAAGCGTTGGTAGCCTTTCTGCTCTGAGAAGATGTTTGATGAGATCATTGTAGGTTGAGTTGAGAGTCAAAAACAGCCCAAAGACCTTGTCTTGCTCCCTTCTTTCATTCAAAATTTGTGGGTCCACAGTACTTGGCCTTAGCATTTCCAGCTCAGCCCATAGCGCTCTGAACTTTCCAAAGTGTTTGGTAAACTCCGCATCTTCTTGCCTTAGCTCATTGATGGCTTTCTTGACTTCAAAGACACGGCTGAGATTAGAGATGTTGCCGAATACTTGCTTCAGGGTCTCCCATAGCTCTTTGGCGGTTTCACAGTATGAGTAAGCCTCCAAGGTTTCAGTGCTAAGGGAGCTTTGTAGGAGAGCAAGGACGGTCTGATCTTCCTTGTACCAATGGGTCTCTTCTGTTGGGACAATGGCGGCTCCGGCGGCTGGTGGTGCTGCTATGGGGGCATCGCTTGATACATGTCTCCAAAGACCTCTTCCACACAAGGCGGTTCTTGTGGTCCTTGACCACAGTAGATAGTTCACTCCTTTGAGTGTAACTGGTAAAGCCAATGGCTTATTGTTCTCCATGGCCATGAAATTTATTCTATGGACCTATGGGTAAAGATATGGACCGTTGGGTAAATGGTTTTAGAAATGAGGTATGGGTGATTTAGAGGATAAGCGAATGAGGATATAGGTGATTAGAGGGGTTTAGAGTGATTTTGGAGTTTAGAAGATCATTTAAGAGATTTCAAAAGAGATAAAGAGAGTAAGGACCGCTGGGTAAAGATTTTGAGAATTTTCTGTAAACTGAAAGAGAGACAGCGAATAGTGAAGAAGCAAAATGAGAGAGGATGAGAATCAGAGTTTGTGATCCAAAGATCTACACAACTCGCTCTGATACCATGTTAGAATTTGCGGAATGATACTTAGAGAAATGAGTGAAGAACATAACGGAGAAGAGAGAATGAGTTAAGGATGATTATATTTCCTTAAGTTAACCATTACAAATGATATCGAATGTCTATTTATAGACCATACAAATCGGTTCTAAAGGCTAAGGGAGATAGTGACACAAACAATAAACAAAGAGGATGTGGTCCTCAAAGTGAAAGCGACACTTCATAAGAGTCTCCAACGTCCACAAGCTTAACAAGAACATGTGACCTTATCTTCTTTGATTCCTTGAGCTTGTGACCGTTGCTAGGCTTAACTAAGGTCAATTATATGACCGTTGCTTCCTTGATCATCACTCTTGCTTCCTTTGTGTGATCTTCTTCCTGGAGCCTCACGGTTGTGACTTGTACGGACACTTCTCTAACTTGATCATTTTGACAGAAAATGGAGTAAATAGGCTTGAAATTGTCGTCTGGGACTCAAATTACTACAATGAGAAGCATCTATTACTTGTATCTCATTCCCTAGAAGAGATCCCAAATGAAGATCCGAAATTGGACTACTAGCCGAAAATGGGGAAAACGGACTTCTGATGAATCACACAAAGAAAATGGAGTAAATAGGCTTGAAATAGTCATCTGGGACTCATAATACTACAATGAGAAGCCTCTATTACTTGTATCTGATTCCCTAGAAGAGATCCAAAATGAAGATCCAAAATTGGTCTACTAGCCGAAAATGGGGAAAACGGATTTCTGATAAATCTCACAAAGAAAATGGAGTAAATAGGCTTGAAATAGTCATCTGGGACTCATAATACTACAATGAGAAGCCTCTATTACTTGTATCTGATTCCCTAGAAGAGATCCAAAATGAAGATCCGAAATTGGTCTACTGGCCGAAAATAGGGAAAACGGACTTCTGATGAATCATACAAAGAAAATGGAGTAAATAGGCTTGAAATAGTCATCTGGGACTCATAATAGCATAATTCGAAGCCTCTATTACTTGTATCTCATTCCATTGAAGAGATCCCTTATGAAGATCTGAAACTGGTCTACTGGCCGAATATGGGGAAAACGGACTTCTGATGAATCACACAAAGAAAATGGAGTAAATAGGCTTGAAATAGTCATCTGGGACTCATAATACTACATTTAGAAGCATCTATTACTTGTATCTCATTCCCTACAAAAGATCCCAAATGAAGATCTGAAACCGGTCTACTGGCCGAAAATGGGGAAAACGGACTTCTGATGAATCACACAAAGAAAATGGAGTAAATATGCTTGAAGTGGTCATCTGGGACTTATAATACTACATGTAGAAGCATTTATTACTTGTATCTCATTCCCTAGAAGAGATCCAAAATGAAGATCCGAAATTGGTCTACTGGCCGAAAATTGGGAAAACGGACTTCTGATGAATCATACAAAGAAAATGGAGTAAATAGGCTTGAAATATTCATCTGGGACTCATAATACTACAATGAGAAGCCTCTATTACTTGTATCTGATTCCCTAGAAGAGATCCAAAATGAAGATCCGAAATTGGTCTACTGGCCGAAAATAGGGAAAACGGACTTCTGATGAATCATACAAAGAAAATGGAGTAAATAGGCTTGAAATAGTCATCTGGGACTCATCATAGCATAATTAGAAGCCTCTATTACTTGTATCTCATTCCATTGAAGAGATCCCTTATGAAGATCTGAAACTGGTCTACTGGCCGAATATGGGGGAAAACGGACTTCTGATGAATCACACAAAGAAAATGGAGTAAATAGGCTTGAAATAGTCATCTGGGACTCATAATACTACATTTAGAAGCATCTATTACTTGTATCTCATTCCCTACAAAAGATCCCAAATGAAGATCTGAAACCGGTCTACTGGCCGAAAATGGGGAAAACGGACTTCTGATGAATCACACCAAGAATATGGAGTAAATATGCTTGAAGTGGTCATCTGGGACTTATAATACTACATGTAGAAGCATTTATTACTTGTATCTCATTCCCTAGAAGAGATCCAAAATGAAGATCCGAAATTGGTCTACTGGCCGAAAATTGGGAAAACGGACTTCTGATGAATCATACAAACAAAATGGAGTAAATAGGCTTGAAATATTCATCTGGGACTCATAATACTACAATTAGAAGCCTCTATTACTTGTATCTGATTCCCTAGAAGAGATCCAAAATGAAGATCCGAAATTGGTCTACTAGCCGAAAATAGAGAAAACAGACTTCTGATGAATCATACAAAGAAAATGGAGTAAATAGGCTTTAAATAGTCATCTGGGACTCATAATAGCATAATTAGAAGCCTCTATTACTTGTATCTCATTCCATTGAAGAGATCCCTTATGAAGATCTGAAACTGGTCTACTGGCCGAATATGGGGAAAACGGACTTCTGATGAATCACACAAAGAAAATGGAGTAAATAGGCTTGAAATAGTCTTCTGGGACTCATAATACTACATTTAGAAGCCTCTATTACTTGTATCTCATTCCCTAGAAGAGATCCAAAATGAAGATCCGAAATTGGACTACTAGCCGAAAATGGGGAAAACGGACATCTGATGAATCACACAAAGAAAATGGAGTAAATAGGCTTGAAATAGTCATCTGGGACTCATAATACTACAATGAGAAGCCTCTATTACTTGTATCTGATTCCCTAGAAGAGATCCAAAATGAAGATCCAAAATTGGTCTACTAGCCGAAAATGGGGAAAACGGATTTCTGATAAATCTCACAAAGAAAATGGAGTAAATAGGCTTGAAATAGTCATCTGGGACTCATAATACTACAATGAGAAGCCTCTATTACTTGTATCTGATTTCCTAGAAGAGATCCAAAATGAAGATCCGAAATTGGTCTACTGGCCGAAAATAGGGAAAACGGACTTCTGATGAATCATACAAAGAAAATGGAGTAAATAGGCTTGAAATAGTCATCTGGGACTCATAATAGCATAATTAGAAGCCTCTATTACTTGTATCTCATTCCATTGAAGAGATCCCTTATGAAGATCTAAAACTGGTCTACTGGCCGAATATGGGGAAAACGGACTTCTGATGAATCACACAAAGAAAATAGAGTAAATAGGCTTGAAATAGTCATATGGGACTCATAATACTACATTTAGAAGCATCTATTACTTGTATCTCATTCCCTACAAAAGATCCCAAATGAAGATCTGAAACCGGTCTACTGGCCGAAAATGGGGAAAACGGACTTCTGATGAATCACACAAAGAAAATGGAGTAAATAGGCTTGAAATAGTCATCTGGGACTCATAATACTACAATGAGAAGCCTCTATTACTTGTATCTGATTCCCTAGAAGAGATCCCAAATGAAGATCCGAAATTGGACTACTAGCCGAAAATGGGGAAAACGGACTTCTGATGAATCACACAAAGAAAATGGAGTAAATAGGCTTGAACTTGTCGTCTGGGACTCAAATTACTACAATGAGAAGCATCTATTACTTGTATCTCATTCCCTAGAAGAGATCCCAAATGAAGATCCGAAATTGGACTACTAGCCGAAAATGGGGAAAACGGATTTCTGATAAATCTCACAAAGAAAATGGAGTAAATAGGCTTGAAATAGTCTTCTGGGACTCATAATACTACATTGAGAAGCCTATATTACTTGTATTTCATTCCCTAGAAGAGATCCCAAATGAAGATCCGAAATTGGTCTACTAGCCGAAAATGGGGAAAACGGACATCTAATGAATCACACAAAGAAAATGGAGTAAATAGGCTTAAAATTGTCATCTGGGACTCATAATACTACATTTAGAAGCATCTATTACTTGTATCTCATTCCCTACAAGAGATCCCAAATGAAGATCTGAAACTGGTCTACTGGCCGAAAATGAGGAAAACGGACTTCTGAAGAATCACACAAAGAAAATGGAGTAAATAGGCTTGAAATAGTCATATGGGACTCATAATACTACAATGAGAAGCCTCTATTACTTGTATCTCATTCCCTAGAAGAGATCTAAAATGAAGATCCAAAACTGTCCTACTGGCTGAAAATAGGAAAAACGGACATCTGATGAATCACACAAAGAAAATGGAGTAAATAGGATTGAAATAGTCATCTAGGACTTATAATAGTACACTGAAAAGCATCAACTTTTGTATCTCATTCCCTACAAGAGATCCCAAATGAAGATCTGAAACTGGTCTACTGGCCGAAAATGGGGAAAACGGACTTCTGAAGAATCATACAAAGAAAATGGAGTAAATTGGCTTGAAATAGTCAACTGGGACTCATAATACTACATTGAGAAGCCTCTATTACTTGTATCTCATTCCCTAGAACAGATCCCAAATGATGATCCGAACTTGGTCTACTAGCCGAAAATGGGGAAAACGGACATCAGATGAATCAAACAAAGAAAATGGAGTAAATAGGCTTGAAATTGTCATCTGGGACTCCAAATACTACAGTGAGAAGCCTCTATTACTTGGATCTCATTCCCTAAAAGAGATCCCAAAAGAAGATCCGAAACTGGTCTACTAGCCGAAAATAGGGAAAACGGACTTCTGATGAATCACACAAAGAAAATGGAGTAAATAGGCTTGAAATATTCATCTGGGACTCATAATACTACAATGAGAAGCCTCTATTACTTGTATCGAATTCCCTAGAAGAGATCCAAAATGAAGATCCGAAATTGGACTACTAGCCGAAAATGGGGAAAACGGACATCTTATGAATCACACAAAGAAAATGGAGTAAATAGGCTTGAAATTGTCGTCTGGGACTCAAATTACTACAATGAGAAGCATCTATTACTTGTATCTCATTCCCTAGAAGAGATCCCAAATGAAGATCCGAAACTGGTCTACTAGCTGAAAATGGGGGAAACGGACTTCTGATGAATCACACAAAGAAAATGGAGTAAATAGGCTTGAAATTGTCGTCTGTGATTCAAATTACTACAATGAGAAGCATATCTTACTTGTATCTCATTCCCTAGAAGATATTCCAAATGAAGATCCGAAACTGGTCTACTAGCCGAAAATAGGGAAAACGGACTTCTGATAAATCACACAAAGAAAATCGAGTAAATAGGCTAGAAATAGTCATCTGGGACTCATAATACTATAATGAGAAGCCTCTATTACTTGTATCTCATTCCCTAGAAGAGATCCAAAATGAAGATCCGAAATTGGTCTACTAGCCGAAAATAGGAAAAACGAACTTCTGATGAATCATACAAAGAAAATGGAGTAAATAGGCTTTAAATAGTCATCTGGGACTCATAATAGCATAATTAGAAGCCTCTATTACTTGTATCTCATTCCATTGAAGAGATCCCTTATGAAGATCTGAAACTGATCTACTAGCCGAAAATGGGGAAAACGGACTTTTGATGAATCACACAAAGAAAATGGAGTAAATAGGCTTGAAATAGTCATCTGGGGCTCATAATACTACATTTAGAAGCATCTATTACTTGTATCTCATTCCCTAGAACAGATCCGAAATGAAGATCCGAAATTGGTCTACTAGCCGAAAATGGGGAAAACAGACATCTGATGAATCACACAAAGAAAATGGAGTAAATAGGCTTGAAATTGTCGTCTGGGACTCAAATTACTACAATGAGAAGCATCTATTACTTGTATCTCATTCCCTAGAAGAGATCCCAAATGAAGATCCGAAATTGGACTACTAGCCGAAAATGGGGAAAACGGACTTCTGATGAATCACACAAAGAAAATGGAGTAAATAGGCTTGCAATAGTCATCTGGGACTCATAATACTACAATGAGAAGCCTCTATTACTTGTATCTGATTCCCTAGAAGAGATCCAAAATGAAGATCCGAAATTGGTCTACTAGCCGAAAATGGGGAAAACGGATTTCTGATAAATCACACAAAGAAAATGGAGTAAATAGGCTTGAAATAGTCATCTGGGACTCATAATACTACAATGAGAAGCCTCTATTACTTGTATCTGATTCCCTAGAAGAGATCCAAAATGAAGATCCGAAATTGGTCTACTGGCCGAAAATAGGGAAAACGGACTTCTGATGAATCATACAAAGAAAATGGAGTAAATAGGCTTGAAATAGTCATCTGGGACTCATAATAGCATAATTCGAAGCCTCTATTACTTGTATCTCATTCCATTGAAGAGATCCCTTATGAAGATCTGAAACTGGTCTACTGGCCGAATATGGGGAAAACGGACTTCTGATGAATCACACAAAGAAAATGGAGTAAATAGGCTTGAAATAGTCATCTGGGACTCATAATACTACATTTAGAAGCATCTATTACTTGTATCTCATTCCCTACAAAAGATCCCAAATGAAGATCTGAAACCGGTCTACTGGCCGAAAATGGGGAAAACGGACTTCTGATGAATCACACAAAGAAAATGAGGTAAATATGCTTGAAGTGGTCATCTGGGACTTATAATACTACATGTAGAAGCATTTATTACTTGTATCTCATTCCCTAGAAGAGATCCAAAATGAAGATCCGAAATTGGTCTACTGGCCAAAAATTGGGAAAACGGACTTCTGATGAATCATACAAAGAAAATGGAGTAAATAGGCTTGAAATATTCATCTGGGACTCATAATACTACAATGAGAAGCCTCTATTACTTGTATCTGATTCCCTAGAAGAGATCCAAAATGAAGATCCGAAATTGGTCTACTGGCCGAAAATAGGGAAAACGGACTTCTGATGAATCATACAAAGAAAATGGAGTAAATAGGCTTGAAATAGTCATCTGGGACTCATCATAGCATAATTAGAAGCCTCTATTACTTGTATCTCATTCCATTGAAGAGATCCCTTATGAAGATCTGAAACTGGTCTACTGGCCGAATATGGGGAAAACGGACTTCTGATGAATCACACAAAGAAAATGGAGTAAATAGGCTTGAAATAGTCATCTGGGACTCATAATACTACATTTAGAAGCATCTATTACTTGTATCTCATTCCCTACAAAAGATCCCAAATGAAGATCTGAAACCGGTCTACTGGCCGAAAATGGGGAAAACGGACTTCTGATGAATCACACCAAGAATATGGAGTAAATATGCTTGAAGTGGTCATCTGGGACTTATAATACTACATGTAGAAGCATTTGTTACTTGTATCTCATTCCCTAGAAGAGATCCAAAATGAAGATCCAAAATTGGTCTACTGGCCGAAAATTGGGAAAACGGACTTCTGATGAATCATACAAAGAAAATGGAGTAAATAGGCTTGAAATATTCATCTGGGACTCATAATACTACAATTAGAAGCCTCTATTACTGGTATCTGATTCCCTAGAAGAGATCCAAAATGAAGATCCGAAATTGGTCTACTGGCCGAAAATAGAGAAAACGGACTTCTGATGAATCATACAAAGAAAATGGAGTAAATAGGCTTTAAATAGTCATCTGGGACTCATAATAGCATAATTAGAAGCCTCTATTACTTGTATCTCATTCCATTGAAGAGATCCCTTATGAAGATCTGAAACTGGTCTACTGGCCGAATATGGGGAAAACGGACTTCTGATGAATCACACAAAGAAAATGGAGTAAATAGGCTTGAAATAGTCTTCTGGGACTCATAATACTACATTTAGAAGCATCTATTACTTGTATCTCATTCCCTAGAACAGATCCGAAATGAAGATCCGAAATTGGTCTACTAGCCGAAAATGGAGAAAACGGACATCTGATGAATCACACAAAGAAAATGGAGTAAATAGGCTTGAAATTGTCGTCTGGGACTCAAATTACTACAATGAGAAGCATCTATTACTTGTATCTCATTCCCTAGAAGAGATCCCAAATGAAGATCCGAAATTGGACTACTAGCCGAAAATGGGGAAAACGGACTTCTGATGAATCACACAAAGAAAATGGAGTAAATAGGCTTGAAATAGTCATCTGGGACTCATAATACTACAATGAGAAGCCTCTATTACTTGTATCTGATTCCCTAGAAGAGATCCAAAATGAAGATCCGAAATTGGTCTACTAGCCGAAAATGGGGAAAACGGATTTCTGATAAATCTCACAAAGAAAATGGAGTAAATAGGCTTGAAATAGTCATCTGGGACTCATAATACTACAATGAGAAGCCTCTATTACTTGTATCTGATTCCCTAGAAGAGATCCAAAATGAAGATCCAAAATTGGTCTACTGGCCGAAAATAGGGAAAACGGACTTCTGATGAATCATACAAAGAAAATGGAGTAAATAGGCTTGAAATAGTCATCTGGGACTCATAATAGCATAATTAGAAGCCTCTATTACTTGTATCTCATTCCATTGAAGAGATCCCTTATGAAGATCTGAAACTGGTCTACTGGCCGAATATGGGGAAAACGGACTTCTGATGAATCACACAAAGAAAATAGAGTAAATAGGCTTGAAATAGTCATCTGGGACTCATAATACTACATTTAGAAGCATCTATTACTTGTATCTCATTCCCTACAAAAGATCCCAAATGAAGATCTGAAACCGGTCTACTGGCCGAAAATGGGGAAAACGGACTTCTGATGAATCACACAAAGAAAATGGAGTAAATAGGCTTGAAATAGTCATCTGGGACTCATAATACTACAATGAGAAGCCTCTATTACTTGTATCTGATTCCCTAGAAGAGATCCCAAATGAAGATCCGAAATTGGACTACTAGCCGAAAATGGGGAAAACGGACTTCTGATGAATCACACAAAGAAAATGGAGTAAATAGGCTTGAAATATTCATCTGGGACTCATAATACTACAATGAGAAGCCTCTATTACTTGTATCTGATTCCTTAGAAGAGATCTAAAATGAAGATCCGAAATTGGTCTACTGGCCGAAAATAGGGAAAACGGACTTCTGATGAATCATACAAAGAAAATGGAGTAAATAGGCTTGAAATAGTCATCTGGGACTCATCATAGCATAATTAGAAGCCTCTATTACTTGTATCTCATTCCATTGAAGAGATCCCTTATGAAGATCTGAAACTGGTCTACTGGCCAAATATGGGGAAAACAGACTTCTGATGAATCACACAATGAAAATGGAGTAAATAGGCTTGAAATAGTCATCTGGGACTCATAATACTACATTTAGAAGCATCTATTACTTGTATCTCATTCCCTACAAAAGATCCCAAATGAAGATCTGAAACCGGTCTACTGGCCGAAAATGGGGAAAACGGACTTCTGATGAATCACACCAAGAATATGGAGTAAATATGCTTGAAGTGGTCATCTGGGACTTATAATACTACATGTAGAAGCATTTATTACTTGTATCTCATTCCCAAGAAGAGATCCAAAATGAAGATCCGAAATTGGTCTACTGGCCGAAAATTGGGAAAACGGACTTCTGATGAATCATACAAAGAAAATGGAGTAAATAGGCTTGAAATATTCATCTGGGACTCATAATACTACAATGAGAAGCCTCTATTACTTGTATCTGATTCCCTAGAAGAGATCCAAAATGAAGATCCGAAATTGGTCTACTGGCCGAAAATAGGGAAAACGGACTTCTGATGAATCATACAAAGAAAATGGAGTAAATAGGCTTGAAATAGTCATCTGGGACTCATAATAGCATAATTAGAAGCCTCTATTACTTGTATCTCATTCCATTGAAGAGATCCCTTATGAAGATCTGAAACTGGTCTACAAGCCGAAAATGGGGAAAACGGACATCTTATGAATCACACAAAGAAAATGGAGTAAATAGGCTTGAAATTGTCGTCTGGGACTCAAATTACTACAATGAGAAGCATCTATTACTTGTATCTCATTCCCTAGAAGAGATCCCAAATGAAGATCCGAAACTGGTCTGCTAGCCGAAAATCGGGAAAACGGACTTCTGATGAATCACACAACGAAAATGGAGTAAATAGGCTTGAAATTGTCGTCTGTGACTCAAATTACTACAATGAGAAGCATCTCTTACTTGTATCTCATTCCCTAGAAGAGATCCCAAATGAAGATCCGAAACTGGTCTACTAGCCGAAAATGGGGAAAACGGATTTCTGATATATCACACAAAGAAAATGGAGTAAATAGGCTTGAAATAGTCATCTGGGACTCATAATACTATAATGAGAAGCCTCTATTACTTGTATCTCATTCCCTAGAAGAGATCCAAAATGAAGATCCGAAATTGGTCTACTAGCCGTATATAGGGAAAAGGAACTTCTGATGAATCATACAAAGAAAATGGAGTAAATAGGCTTTAAATAGTCATCTGGGACTCATAATAACATAATTAGAAGCCTCTATTACTTGTATCTCATTCCATTGAAGAGATCCCTTATGAAGATCTGAAACTGATCTACTGGCCGAAAATGGGGAAAACGGACTTCTGATGAATCACACAAAGAAAATGGAGTAAATAGGTTTGAAATAGTCATCTGGGACTCATAATACTACATTTAGAAGCATCTATTACTTGTATCTCATTCCCTAGAACAGATCCGAAATGAAGATCCGAAATTGGTCTACTAGCCGAAAATGGGGAAAACGGACATCTGATGAATCACACAAAGAAAAAGGAGTAAATAGGCTTGAAATTGTCGTTTGGGACTCAAATTACTACAATGAGAAGCATCTATTACTTGTATCTTATTCCCTAGAAGAGATCCCAAATGAAGATCCGAAACTGGTCTACTAGCCGAAAATGGGGAAAACGGACTTCTGATGAATCACACAAAGAAAATGGAGTAAATAGGCTTGAAATAGTCATCTGGGACTCACAATACTACAATGAGAAGCCTCTATTACTTGTATCTCATTCCCTAGAAGAGATCCAAAATGAAGATCCGAAATTGATCTACTGGCCGAAAATAGTGAAAACGGACTTCTGATGAATCATACAAAGAAAATGGAGTAAATAGGCTTGAAATAGTCATCTGGGACTCATAATAGCATAATTAGAAGCCTCTATTACTTGTATCTCATTCCATTGAAGAGATCCCTTATGAAGATCTGAAACTGGTCTACTGGCCGAATATGGGAAAAACGGACTTCTGATGAATCACACAAAGAAAATAGAGTAAATAGGCTTGAAATAGTCATCTGGGACTCATAATACTACATTTAGAAGCATCTATTACTTGTATCTCATTCCCTACAAAAGATCCCAAATGAAGATCTGAAACCGGTCTACTAGCCGAAAATGGGGAAAACGGACTTCTGATGAATCACACCAAGAATATGGAGTAAATATGCTTGAAGTGGTCATCTGGGACTCATAATACTACATGTAGAAGCATCTATTACTTGTATCTCATTCCCTAGAAGAGATCCAAAATGAAGATCCAAAATTGGTCTACTGGCCGAAAATTGGGAAAACGGACTTCTGATGAATCATACAAAGAAATGGAGTAAATAGGCTTGAAATAGTCATCTGGGACTCAAAATACTACAATTAGAAGCCTCTATTACTTGTATCGAATTCCCTAGAAGAGATCCAAAATGAAGATCCGAAATTGGACTACTAGCCGAAAATGGGGAAAACGGACATCTTATGAATCACACAAAGAAAATGGAGTAAATAGGCTTGAAATTGTCGTCTGGGACTCAAATTACTACAATGAGAAGCATCTATTACTTGTATCTCATTCCCTAGAAGAGATCCCAAATGAAGATCTGAAACTGGTCTACTAGCTGAAAATGGGGGAAACGGACTTCTGATGAATCACACAAAGAAAATGGAGTAAATAGGCTTGAAATTGTCGTCTGTGATTCAAATTACTACAATGAGAAGCATATCTTACTTGTATCTCATTCCCTAGAAGATATTCCAAATGAAGATCCGAAACTGGTCTTCTAGCCGAAAATAGGGAAAACGGACTTCTGATAAATCACACAAAGAAAATCGAGTAAATAGGCTTGAAATAGTCATCTGGGACTCATAATACTATAATGAGAAGCCTCTATTACCTGTATCTCATTCCCTAGAAGAGATCCAAAATGAAGTTCCGAAATTGGTCTACTAGCCGAAAATAGGAAAAACGAACTTCTGATGAATCATACAAAGAAAATGGAGTAAATAGGCTTTAAATATTCATCTGGGACTCATAATAGCATAATTAGAAGCCTCTATTACTTGTATCTCATTCCATTGAAGAGATCCCTTATGAAGATCTGAAACTGATCTACTAGCCGAAAATGGGAAAAACGGACTTTTGATGAATCACACAAAGAAAATGGAGTAAATAGGCTTGAAATAGTCATCTGGGGCTCATAATACTACATTTAGAAGCATCTATTACTTGTATCTCATTCCCTAGAACAGATCCGAAATGAAGATCCGAAATTGGTCTACTAGCCGAAAATGGAGAAAACGGACATCTGATGAATCACACAAAGAAAATGGAGTAAATAGGCTTGAAATTGTCGTCTGGGACTCAAATTACTACAATGAGAAGCATCTATTACTTGTATCTCATTCCCTAGAAGAGATCCCAAATGAAGATCCGAAATTGGACTACTAGCCGAAAATGGGGAAAACGGACTTCTGATGAATCACACAAAGAAAATGGAGTAAATAGGCTTGAAATAGTCATCTGGGACTCATAATACTACAATGAGAAGCCTCTATTACTTGTATCTGATTCCCTAGAAGAGATCCAAAATGAAGATCCGAAATTGGTCTACTACCCGAAAATGGGGAAAACGGATTTCTGATAAATCACACAAAGAAAATGGAGTAAATAGGCTTGAAATAGTCATCTGGGACTCATAATACTACAATGAGAAGCCTCTATTACTTGTATCTGATTCCCTAGAAGAGATCCAAAATGAAGATCCGAAATTGGTCTACTGGCCGAAAATAGGGAAAACGGACTTCTGATGAATCATACAAAGAAAATAGAGTAAATAGGCTTGAAATAGTCATCTGGGACTCATAATAGCATAATTCGAAGCCTCTATTACTTGTATCTCATTCCATTGAAGAGATCCCTTATGAAGATCTGAAACTGGTCTACTTGCCGAATATGGGGAAAACGGACTTCTGATGAATCACACAAAGAAAATGGAGTAAATAGGCTTGAAATAGTCATCTGGGACTCATAATACTACATTTAGAAGCATCTATTACTTGTATCTCATTCCCTACAAAAGATCCCAAATGAAGATCTGAAACCGGTCTACTGGCCGAAAATGGGGAAAACGGACTTCTGATGAATCACACAAAGAAAATGGAGTAAATATGCTTGAAGTAGTCATCTGGGACTTATAATACTACATGTAGAAGCATTTATTACTTGTATCTCATTCCCTAGAAGAGATCCAAAATGAAGATCCGAAATTGGTCTACTGGCCGAAAATTGGGAAAACGGACTTCTGATGAATCATACAAAGAAAATGGAGTAAATAGGCTTGAAATATTCATCTGGGACTCATAATACTACAATGAGAAGCCTCTATTACTTGTATCTGATTCCCTAGAAGAGATCCAAAATGAAGATCCGAAATTGGTCTACTGGCCGAAAATAGGGAAAACGGACTTCTGATGAATCATACAAAGAAAAAGGAGTAAATAGGCTTGAAATAGTCATCTGGGACTCATCATAGCATAATTAGAAGCCTCTATTACTTGTATCTCATTCCATTGAAGAGATCCCTTATGAAGATCTGAAACTGGTCTACTGGCCGAATATGGGGAAAACGGACTTCTGATGAATCACACAAAGAAAATGGAGTAAATAGGCTTGAAATAGTCATCTGGGACTCATAATACTACATTTAGAATCATCTATTACTTGTATCTCATTCCCTACAAAAGATCCCAAATGAAGATCTGAAACCGGTCTACTGGCCGAAAATGGGGAAAACGGACTTCTGATGAATCACACCAAGAATATGGAGTAAATATGCTTGAAGTGGTCATCTGGGACTTATAATACTACATGTAGAAGCATTTATTACTTGTATCTCATTCCCAAGAAGAGATCCAAAATGAAGATCCGAAATTGGTCTACTGGCCGAAAATTGGGAAAACGGACTTCTGATGAATCATACAAAGAAAATGGAGTAAATAGGCTTGAAATATTCATCTGGGACTCATAATACTACAATGAGAAGCCTCTATTACTTGTATCTGATTCCCTAGAAGAGATCGAAAATGAAGATCCGAAATTGGTCTACTGGCCGAAAATAAGGAAAACGGACTTCTGATGAATCATACAAAGAAAATGGAGTAAATAGGCTTGAAATAGTCATCTGGGACTCATAATAGCATAATTAGAAGCCTCTATTACTTGTATCTCATTCCATTGAAGAGATCCCTTATGAAGATCTGAAACTGGTCTACAAGCCGAAAATGGGGAAAACGGACATCTTATGAATCACACAAAGAAAATGGAGTAAATAGGCTTGAAATTGTCGTCTGGGACTCAAATTACTACAATGAGAAGCATCTATTACTTGTATCTCATTCCCTAGAAGAGATCCCAAATGAAGATCCGAAACTGGTCTGCTAGCCGAAAATCGGGAAAACGGACTTCTGATGAATCACACAACGAAAATGGAGTAAATAGGCTTGAAATTGTCGTCTGTGACTCAAATTACTACAATGAGAAGCATCTCTTACTTGTATCTCATTCCCTAGAAGAGATCCCAAATGAAGATCCGAAACTGGTCTACTAGCCGAAAATGGGGAAAACGGATTTCTGATATATCACACAAAGAAAATGGAGTAAATAGGCTTGAAATAGTCATCTGGGACTCATAATACTATAATGAGAAGCCTCTATTACTTGTATCTCATTCCCTAGAAGAGATCCAAAATGAAGATCCGAAATTGGTCTACTAGCCGTATATAGGGAAAAGGAACTTCTGATGAATCATACAAAGAAAATGGAGTAAATAGGCTTTAAATAGTCATCTGGGACTCATAATAACATAATTAGAAGCCTCTATTACTTGTATCTCATTCCATTGAAGAGATCCCTTATGAAGATCTGAAACTGATCTACTGGCCGAAAATGGGGAAAACGGACTTCTGATGAATCACACAAAGAAAATGGAGTAAATAGGCTTGAAATAGTCATCTGGGACTCATAATACTACATTTAGAAGCATCTATTACTTGTATCTCATTCCCTAGAACAGATCCGAAATGAAGATCCGAAATTGGTCTACTAGCCGAAAATGGGGAAAACGGACATCTGATGAATCACACAAAGAAAAAGGAGTAAATAGGCTTGAAATTGTCGTTTGGGACTCAAATTACTACAATGAGAAGCATCTATTACTTGTATCTTATTCCCTAGAAGAGATCCCAAATGAAGATCCGAAACTGGTCTACTAGCCGAAAATGGGGGAAAACGGACTTCTGATGAATCACACAAAGAAAATGGAGTAAATAGGCTTGAAATAGTCATCTGGGACTCACAATACTACAATGAGAAGCCTCTATTACTTGTATCTCATTCCCTAGAAGAGATCCAAAATGAAGATCCGAAATTGGTCTACTGGCCGAAAATAGTGAAAACGGACTTCTGATGAATCATACAAAGAAAATGGAGTAAATAGGCTTGAAATAGTCATCTGGGACTCATAATAGCATAATTAGAAGCCTCTATTACTTGTATCTCATTCCATTGAAGAGATCCCTTATGAAGATCTGAAACTGGTCTACTGGCCGAATATGGGAAAAACGGACTTCTGATGAATCACACAAAGAAAATAGAGTAAATAGGCTTGAAATAGTCATCTGGGACTCATAATACTACATTTAGAAGCATCTATTACTTGTATCTCATTCCCTACAAAAGATCCCAAATGAAGATCTGAAACCGGTCTACTGGCCGAAAATGGGGAAAACGGACTTCTGATGAATCACACCAAGAATATGGAGTAAATATGCTTGAAGTGGTCATCTGGGACTCATAATACTACATGTAGAAGCATCTATTACTTGTATCTCATTCCCTAGAAGAGATCCAAAATGAAGATCCAAAATTGGTCTACTGGCCGAAAATTGGGAAAACGGACTTCTGATGAATCATACAAAGAAATGGAGTAAATAGGCTTGAAATAGTCATCTGGGACTCAAAATACTACAATTAGAAGCCTCTATTACTTGTATCGAATTCCCTAGAAGAGATCCAAAATGAAGATCCGAAATTGGACTACTAGCCGAAAATGGGGAAAACGGACATCTTATGAATCACACAAAGAAAATGGAGTAAATAGGCTTGAAATTGTCGTCTGGGACTCAAATTACTACAATGAGAAGCATCTATTACTTGTATCTCATTCCCTAGAAGAGATCCCAAATGAAGATCCGAAACTGGTCTACTAGCTGAAAATGGGGGAAACGGACTTCTGATGAATCACACAAAGAAAATGGAGTAAATAGGCTTGAAATTGTCGTCTGTGATTCAAATTACTACAATGAGAAGCATATCTTACTTGTATCTCATTCCCTAGAAGATATTCCAAATGAAGATCCGAAACTGGTCTTCTAGCCGAAAATAGGGAAAACGGACTTCTGATAAATCACACAAAGAAAATCGAGTAAATAGGCTTGAAATAGTCATCTGGGACTCATAATACTATAATGAGAAGCCTCTATTACCTGTATCTCATTCCCTAGAAGAGATCCAAAATGAAGTTCCGAAATTGGTCTACTAGCCGAAAATAGGAAAAAAAAACGAACTTCTGATGAATCATACAAAGAAAATGGAGTAAATAGGCTTTAAATATTCATCTGGGACTCATAATAGCATAATTAGAAGCCTCTATTACTTGTATCTCATTCCATTGAAGAGATCCCTTATGAAGATCTGAAACTGATCTACTAGCCGAAAATGGGAAAAACGGACTTTTGATGAATCACACAAAGAAAATGGAGTAAATAGGCTTGAAATAGTCATCTGGGGCTCATAATACTACATTTAGAAGCATCTATTACTTGTATCTCATTCCCTAGAACAGATCCGAAATGAAGATCCGAAATTGGTCTACTAGCCGAAAATGGAGAAAACGGACATCTGATGAATCACACAAAGAAAATGGAGTAAATAGGCTTGAAATTGTCGTCTGGGACTCAAATTACTACAATGAGAAGCATCTATTACTTGTATCTCATTCCCTAGAAGAGATCCCAAATGAAGATCCGAAATTGGACTACTAGCCGAAAATGGGGGAAAACGGACTTCTGATGAATCACACAAAGAAAATGGAGTAAATAGGCTTGAAATAGTCATCTGGGACTCATAATACTACAATGAGAAGCCTCTATTACTTGTATCTGATTCCCTAGAAGAGATCCAAAATGAAGATCCGAAATTGGTCTACTACCCGAAAATGGGGAAAACGGATTTCTGATAAATCACACAAAGAAAATGGAGTAAATAGGCTTGAAATAGTCATCTGGGACTCATAATACTACAATGAGAAGCCTCTATTACTTGTATCTGATTCCCTAGAAGAGATCCAAAATGAAGATCCGAAATTGGTCTACTGGCCGAAAATAGGGAAAACGGACTTCTGATGAATCATACAAAGAAAATGGAGTAAATAGGCTTGAAATAGTCATCTGGGACTCATAATAGCATAATTCGAAGCCTCTATTACTTGTATCTCATTCCATTGAAGAGATCCCTTATGAAGATCTGAAACTGGTCTACTGGCCGAATATGGGGAAAACGGACTTCTGATGAATCACACAAAGAAAATGGAGTAAATAGGCTTGAAATAGTCATCTGGGACTCATAATACTACATTTAGAAGCATCTATTACTTGTATCTCATTCCCTACAAAAGATCCCAAATGAAGATCTGAAACCGGTCTACTGGCCGAAAATGGGGAAAACGGACTTCTGATGAATCACACAAAGAAAATGGAGTAAATATGCTTGAAGTAGTCATCTGGGACTTATAATACTACATGTAGAAGCATTTATTACTTGTATCTCATTCCCTAGAAGAGATCCAAAATGAAGATCCGAAATTGGTCTACTGGCCGAAAATTGGGAAAACGGACTTCTGATGAATCATACAAAGAAAATGGAGTAAATAGGCTTGAAATATTCATCTGGGACTCATAATACTACAATGAGAAGCCTCTATTACTTGTATCTGATTCCCTAGAAGAGATCCAAAATGAAGATCCGAAATTGGTCTACTGGCCGAAAATAGGGAAAACGGACTTCTGATGAATCATACAAAGAAAAAGGAGTAAATAGGCTTGAAATAGTCATCTGGGACTCATCATAGCATAATTAGAAGCCTCTATTACTTGTATCTCATTCCATTGAAGAGATCCCTTATGAAGATCTGAAACTGGTCTACTGGCCGAATATGGGGAAAACGGACTTCTGATGAATCACACAAAGAAAATGGAGTAAATAGGCTTGAAATAGTCATCTGGGACTCATAATACTACATTTAGAATCATCTATTACTTGTATCTCATTCCCTACAAAAGATCCCAAATGAAGATCTGAAACCGGTCTACTGGCCGAAAATGGGGAAAACGGACTTCTGATGAATCACACCAAGAATATGGAGTAAATATGCTTGAAGTGGTCATCTGGGACTTATAATACTACATGTAGAAGCATTTATTACTTGTATCTCATTCCCTAGAAGAGATCCAAAATGAAGATCCAAAATTGGTCTACTGGCCGAAAATTGGGAAAACGGACTTCTGATGAATCATACAAAGAAAATGGAGTAAATAGGCTTGAAATATTCATCTGGGACTCATAATACTACAATTAGAAGCCTCTA
Organism: Thlaspi arvense; assembly: GCA_911865555.2. Classification (NCBI taxonomy): domain Eukaryota; kingdom Viridiplantae; phylum Streptophyta; class Magnoliopsida; order Brassicales; family Brassicaceae; genus Thlaspi; species Thlaspi arvense. The sequence continues at coordinate 25,334,685 of OU466860.2, forward strand.
TTACTGGTATCTGATTCCCTAGAAGAGATCCAAAATGAAGATTCGAAATTGGTCTACTGGCCAAAAATAGAGAAAACGGACTTCTGATGAATCATACAAAGAAAATGGAGTAAATAGGCTTTAAATAGTCATCTGGGACTCATAATAGCATAATTAGAAGCCTCTATTACTTGTATCTCATTCCATTGAAGAGATCCCTTATGAAGATCTGAAACTGGTCTACTGGCCGAATATGGGGAAAACGGACTTCTGATGAATCACACAAAGAAAATGGAGTAAATAGGCTTGAAATAGTCTTCTGGGACTCATAATACTACATTTAGAAGCCTCTATTACTTGTATCTCATTCCCTAGAAGAGATCCAAAATGAAGATCCGAAATTGGACTACTAGCCGAAAATGGGGAAAACGGACATCTGATGAATCACACAAAGAAAATGGAGTAAATAGGCTTGAAATTGTCGTCTGGGACTCAAATTACTACAATGAGAAGCATCTATTACTTGTATCTCATTCCCTAGAAGAGATCCCAAATGAAGATCCGAAATTGGACTACTAGCCGAAAATGGGGAAAACGGACTTCTGATGAATCACACAAAGAAAATGGAGTAAATAGGCTTGAAATAGTCATCTGGGACTCATAATACTACAATGAGAAGCCTCTATTACTTGTATCTGATTCCCTAGAAGAGATCCAAAATGAAGATCCGAAATTGGTCTACTAGCCGAAAATGGGGAAAACGGATTTCTGATAAATCTCACAAAGAAAATGGAGTAAATAGGCTTGAAATAGTCATCTGGGACTCATAATACTACAATGAGAAGCCTCTATTACTTGTATCTGATTCCCTAGAAGAGATCCAAAATGAAGATCCGAAATTGGTCTACTGGCCGAAAATAGGGAAAACGGACTTCTGATGAATCATACAAAGAAAATGGAGTAAATAGGCTTGAAATAGTCATCTGGGACTCATAATAGCATAATTAGAAGCCTCTATTACTTGTATCTCATTCCATTGAAGAGATCCCTTATGAAGATCTGAAACTGGTCTACTGGCCGAATATGGGGAAAACGGACTTCTGATGAATCACACAAAGAAAATGGAGTAAATAGGCTTGAAATAGTCATCTGGGACTCATAATACTACATTTAGAATCATCTATTACTTGTATCTCATTCCCTACAAAAGATCCCAAATGAAGATCTGAAACCGGTCTACTGGCCGAAAATGGGGAAAACGGACTTCTGATGAATCACACAAAGAAAATGGAGTAAATATGCTTGAAGTGGTCATCTGGGACTTATAATACTACATGTAGAAGCATTTATTACTTGTATCTCATTCCCTAGAAGAGATCCAAAATGAAGATCCGAAATTGGTCTACTGGCCGAAAATTGGGAAAACGGACTTCTGATGAATCATACAAAGAAAATGGAGTAAATAGGCTTGAAATATTCATCTGGGACTCATAATACTACAATGAGAAGCCTCTATTACTTGTATCTGATTCCCTAGAAGAGATCCAAAATGAAGATCCGAAATTGGTCTACTGGCCGAAAATAGGGAAAACGGACTTCTGATGAATCATACAAAGAAAATGGAGTAAATAGGCTTGAAATAGTCATCTGGGACTCATCATAGCATAATTAGAAGCCTCTATTACTTGTATCTCATTCCATTGAAGAGATCCCTTATGAAGATCTGAAACTGGTCTACTGGCCGAATATGGGGAAAACGGACTTCTGATGAATCACACAAAGAAAATGGAGTAAATAGGCTTGAAATAGTCATCTGGGACTCATAATACTACATTTAGAAGCATCTATTACTTGTATCTCATTCCCTACAAAAGATCCCAAATGAAGATCTGAAACCGGTCTACTGGCCGAAAATGGGGAAAACGGACTTCTGATGAATCACACCAAGAATATGGAGTAAATATGCTTGAAGTGGTCATCTGGGACTTATAATACTACATGTAGAAGCATTTATTACTTGTATCTCATTCCCTAGAAGAGATCCAAAATGAAGATCCAAAATTGGTCTACTGGCCGAAAATTGGGAAAACGGACTTCTGATGAATCATACAAAGAAAATGGAGTAAATAGGCTTGAAATATTCATCTGGGACTCATAATACTACAATTAGAAGCCTCTATTACTGGTATCTGATTCCCTAGAAGAGATCCAAGATGAAGATCCGAAATTGGTCTACTGGCCGAAAATAGAGAAAACGGACTTCTGATGAATCATACAAAGAAAATGGAGTAAATAGGCTTTAAATAGTCATCTGGGACTCATAATAGCATAATTAGAAGCCTCTATTACTTGTATCTCATTCCATTGAAGAGATCCCTTATGAAGATCTGAAACTGGTCTACTGGCCGAATATGGGGAAAACGGACTTCTGATGAATCACACAAAGAAAATGGAGTAAATAGGCTTGAAATAGTCTTCTGGGACTCATAATACTACATTTAGAAGCCTCTATTACTTGTATCTCATTCCCTAGAAGAGATCCAAAATGAAGATCCGAAATTGGACTACTAGCCGAAAATGGGGAAAACGGACATCTGATGAATCACACAAAGAAAATGGAGTAAATAGGGTTGAAATTGTCGTCTGGGACTCAAATTACTACAATGAGAAGCATCTATTACTTGTATCTCATTCCCTAGAAGAGATCCCAAATGAAGATCCGAAATTGGACTACTAGCCGAAAATCGGGAAAACAGACTTCTGATGAATCATACAAAGAAAATGGAGTAAATAGGCTTTAAATAGTCATCTGGGACTCATAATAGCATAATTAGAAGCCTCTATTACTTGTATCTCATTCCATTGAAGAGATCCCTTATGAAGATCTGAAACTGGTCTACTGGCCGAATATGGGGAAAACGGACTTCTGATGAATCACACAAAGAAAATGGAGTAAATAGGCTTGAAATAGTCTTCTGGGACTCATAATACTACATTTAGAAGCCTCTATTACTTGTATCTCATTCCCTAGAAGAGATCCAAAATGAAGATCCGAAATTGGACTACTAGCCGAAAATGGGGAAAACGGACATCTGATGAATCACACAAAGAAAATGGAGTAAATAGGCTTGAAATTGTCGTCTGAGACTCAAATTACTACAATGAGAAGCATCTATTACTTGTATCTCATTCCCTAGAAGAGATCCCAAATGAAGATCCGAAATTGGACTACTAGCCGAAAATGGGGAAAACGGACTTCTGATGAATCACACAAAGAAAATGGAGTAAATAGGCTTGAAATAGTCATCTGGGACTCATAATACTACAATGAGAAGCCTCTATTACTTGTATCTGATTCCCTAGAAGAGATCCAAAATGAAGATCCGAAATTGGTCTACTAGCCGAAAATGGGGAAAACGGATTTCTGATAAATCTCACAAAGAAAATGGAGTAAATAGGCTTGAAATAGTCATCTGGGACTCATAATACTACAATGAGAAGCCTCTATTACTTGTATCTGATTCCCTAGAAGAGATCCAAAATGAAGATCCGAAATTGGTCTACTGGCCGAAAATAGGGAAAACGGACTTCTGATGAATCATACAAAGAAAATGGAGTAAATAGGCTTGAAATAGTCATCTGGGACTCATAATAGCATAATTAGAAGCCTCTATTACTTGTATCTCATTCCATTGAAGAGATCCCTTATGAAGATCTGAAACTGGTCTACTGGCCGAATATGGGGAAAACGGACTTCTGATGAATCACACAAAGAAAATAGAGTAAATAGGCTTGAAATAGTCATCTGGGACTCATAATACTACATTTAGAAGCATCTATTACTTGTATCTCATTCCCTACAAAAGATCCCAAATGAAGATCTGAAACCGGTCTACTGGCCGAAAATGGGAAAAACGGACTTCTGATGAATCACACAAAGAAAATGGAATAAATAGGCTTGAAATAGTAAACTGGGACTCATAATACTACAATGAGAAGCCTCTATTACTTGTATCTGATTCCCTAGAAGAGATCCCAAATGAAGATCCGAAATTGGACTACTAGCCGAAAATGGGGAAAACGGACTTCTGATGAATCACACAAAGAAAATGGAGTAAATAGGCTTGAAATATTCATCTGGGACTCATAATACTACAATGAGAAGCCTCTATTACTTGTATCTGATTCCCTAGAAGAGATCTAAAATGAAGATCCGAAATTGGTCTACTGGCCGAAAATAGGGAAAACGGACTTCTGATGAATCATACAAAGAAAATGGAGTAAATAGGCTTGAAATAGTCATCTGGGACTCATCATAGCATAATTAGAAGCCTCTATTACTTGTATCTCATTCCATTGAAGAGATCCCTTATGAAGATCTGAAACTGGTCTACTGGCCGAATATGGGGAAAACAGACTTCTGATGAATCACACAAAGAAAATGGAGTAAATAGGCTTGAAATAGTCATCTGGGACTCATAATACTACATTTAGAAGCATCTATTACTTGTATCTCATTCCCTACAAAAGATCCCAAATGAAGATCTGAAACCGGTCTACTGGCCGAAAATGGGGAAAACGGACTTCTGATGAATCACACCAAGAATATGGAGTAAATATGCTTGAAGTGGTCATCTGGGACTTATAATACTACATGTAGAAGCATTTATTACTTGTATCTCATTCCCAAGAAGAGATCCAAAATGAAGATCCGAAATTGGTCTACTGGCCGAAAATTGGGAAAACGGACTTCTGATGAATCATACAAAGAAAATGGAGTAAATAGGCTTGAAATATTCATTTGGGACTCATAATACTACAATGAGAAGCCTCTATTACTTGTATCTGATTCCCTAGAAGAGATCCAAAATGAAGATCCGAAATTGGTCTACTGGCCGAAAATAGGGAAAACGGACTTCTGATGAATCATACAAAGAAAATGGAGTAAATAGGCTTGAAATAGTCATCTGGGACTCATAATAGCATAATTAGAAGCCTCTATTACTTGTATCTCATTCCATTGAAGAGATCCCTTATGAAGATCTGAAACTGGTCTACAAGCCGAAAATGGGGAAAACGGACATCTTATGAATCACACAAAGAAAATAGAGTAAATAGGCTTGAAATTGTCGTCTGGGACTCAAATTACTACAATGAGAAGCATCTATTACTTGTATCTCATTCCCTAGAAGAGATCCCAAATGAAGATCCGAAACTGGTCTACTAGCCGAAAATCGGGAAAACGGACTTCTGATGAATCACACAAAGAAAATGGAGTAAATAGGCTTGAAATTGTCGTCTGTGACTCAAATTACTACAATGAGAAGCATCTCTTACTTGTATCTCATTCCCTAGAAGAGATCCCAAATGAAGATCCGAAACTGGTCTACTAGCCGAAAATGGGGAAAACGGATTTCTGATAAATCACACTAAGAAAATGGAGTAAATAGGCTTGAAATAGTCATCAGGGACTCATAATACTATATTGAGAAGCCTCTATTACTTGTATCTCATTCCCTAGAAGAGATCCAAAATGAAGATCCGAAATTGGTCTACTAGCCGTATATAGGGAAAACGAACTTCTGATGAATCATACAAAGAAAATGGAGTAAATAGGCTTTAAATAGTCATCTGGGACTCATAATAACATAATTAGAAGCCTCTATTACTTGTATCTCATTCCATTGAAGAGATCCCTTATGAAGATCTGAAACTGATCTACTGGCCGAAAATGGGGAAAACGGACTTCTGATGAATCACACAAAGAAAATGGAGTAAATAGGCTTGAAATAGTCATCTGGGACTCATAATACTACATTTAGAAGCATCTATTACTTGTATCTCATTCCCTAGAACAGATCCGAAATGAAGATCCGAAATTGGTCTACTAGCCGAAAATGGGGAAAACGGACATCTGATGAATCACACAAAGAAAAAGGAGTAAATAGGCTTGAAATTGTCGTTTGGGACTCAAATTACTACAATGAGAAGCATCTATTACTTGTATCTTATTCCCTAGAAGAGATCCCAAATGAAGATCCGAAACTGGTCTACTAGCCGAAAATGGGGAAAACGGACTTCTGATGAATCACACAAAGAAAATGGAGTAAATAGGCTTGAAATAGTCATCTGGGACTCACAATACTACAATGAGAAGCCTCTATTACTTGTATCTCATTACCTAGAAGAGATCCAAAATGAAGATCCGAAATTGGTCTACTGGCCGAAAATAGTGCAAAACGGACTTCTGATGAATCATACAAAGAAAATGGAGTAAATAGGCTTGAAATAGTCATCTGGGACTCATAATAGCATAATTAGAAGCCTCTATTACTTGTATCTCATTCCATTGAAGAGATCCCTTATGAAGATCTGAAACTGGTCTACTGGCCGAATATGGGAAAAACGGACTTCTGATGAATCACACAAAGAAAATAGAGTAAATAGGCTTGAAATAGTCATCTGGGACTCATAATACTACATTTAGAAGCATCTATTACTTGTATCTCATTCCCTACAAAAGATCCCAAATGAAGATCTGAAACCGGTCTACTCGCCGAAAATGGGGAAAACGGACTTCTGATGAATCACACCAAGAATATGGAGTAAATATGCTTGAAGTGGTCATCTGGGACTCATAATACTACATGTAGAAGCATCTATTACTTGTATCTCATTCCCTAGAAGAGATCCAAAATGAAGATCCGAAATTGGTCTACTGGCCGAAAATTGGGAAAACGGACTTCTGATGAATCATACAAAGAAATGGAGTAAATAGGCTTGAAATAGTCATCTGGGACTCAAAATACTACAATTAGAAGCCTCTATTACTTGTATCGAATTCCCTAGAAGCGATCCAAAATGAAGATCCGAAATTGGACTACTAGCCGAAAATGGGGAAAACGGACATCTTATGAATCACACAAAGAAAATGGAGTAAATAGGCTTGAAATTGTCGTCTGGGACTCAAATTACTACAATGAGAAGCATCTATTACTTGTCTCTCATTCCCTAGAAGAGATCCCAAATGAAGATCCGAAACTGGTCTACTAGCTGAAAATGGGGGAAACGGACTTCTGATGAATCACACAAAGAAAATGGAGTAAATAGGCTTGAAATTGTCGTCTGTGATTCAAATTACTACAATGAGAAGCATATCTTACTTGTATCTCATTCCCTAGAAGATATTCCAAATGAAGATCCGAAACTGGTCTACTAGCCGAAAATAGGGAAAACGGACTTCTGATAAATCACACAAAGAAAATCGAGTAAATAGGCTTGAAATAGTCATCTGGGACTCATAATACTATAATGAGAAGCCTCTATTACCTGTATCTCATTCCCTAGAAGAGATCCAAAATGAAGTTCCGAAATTGGTCTACTAGCCGAAAATAGGAAAAACGAACTTCTGATGAATCATACAAAGAAAATGGAGTAAATAGGCTTTAAATAGTCATCTGGGACTCATAATAGCATAATTAGAAGCCTCTATTACTTGTATCTCATTCCATTGAAGAGATCCCTTATGAAGATCTGAAACTGATCTACTAGCCGAAAATGGGGAAAACGGACTTTTGATGAATCACACAAAGAAAATGGAGTAAATAGGCTTGAAATAGTCATCTGGGGCTCATAATACTACATTTAGAAGCATCTATTACTTGTATCTCATTCCCTAGAACAGATCCGAAATGAAGATCCGAAATTGGTCTACTAGCCGAAAATGGGGAAAACGGACATCTGATGAATCACACAAAGAAAATGGAGTAAATAGGCTTGAAATTGTCGTCTGGGACTCAAATTACTACAATGAGAAGCATCTATTACTTGTATCTCATTCCCTAGAAGAGATCCCAAATGAAGATCCGAAATTGGACTACTAGCCGAAAATGGGCAAAACGGACTTCTGATGAATCACACAAAGAAAATGGAGTAAATAGGCTTGAAATAGTCATCTGGGACTCATAATACTACAATGAGAAGCCTCTATTACTTGTATCTGATTCCCTAGAAGAGATCCAAAATGAAGATCCGAAATTGGTCTATTAGCCGAAAATGGGGAAAACGGATTTCTGATAAATCACACAAAGAAAATGGAGTAAATAGGCTTGAAATAGTCATCTGGGACTCATAATACTACAATGAGAAGCCTCTATTACTTGTATCTGATTCCCTAGAAGAGATCCAAAATGAAGATCCGAAATTGGTCTACTGGCCGAAAATAGGGAAAACGGACTTCTGATGAATCATACAAAGAAAATGGAGTAAATAGGCTTGAAATAGTCATCTGGGACTCATAATAGCATAATTCGAAGCCTCTATTACTTGTATCTCATTCCATTGAAGAGATCCCTTATGAAGATCTGAAACTGGTCTACTGGCCGAATATGGGGAAAACGGACTTCTGATGAATCACACAAAGAAAATGGAGTAAATAGGCTTGAAATAGTCATCTGGGACTCATAATACTACATTTAGAAGCATCTATTACTTGTATCTCATTCCCAAAAAAAAACTCCCAAATGAAGATCTGAAACCGGTCTACTGGCCGAAAATGGGGAAAACGGACTTCTGATGAATCACACAAAGAAAATGGAGTAAATATGCTTGAAGTGGTCATCTGGGACTTATAATACTACATGTAGAAGCATTTATTACTTGTATCTCATTCCCTAGAAGAGATCCAAAATGAAGATCCGAAATTGGTCTACTGGCCGAAAATTGGGAAAACGGACTTCTGATGAATCATACAAAGAAAATGGAGTAAATAGGCTTGAAATATTCATCTGGGACTCATAATACTACAATGAGAAGCCTCTATTACTTGTATCTCATTCCCTAGAAGAGATCCAAAATGAAGATCCGAAATTGGTCTACTGGCCGAAAATAGTGAAAACGGACTTCTGATGAATCATACAAAGAAAATGGAGTAAATAGGCTTGAAATAGTCATCTGGGACTCATAATAGCATAATTAGAAGCCTCTATTACTTGTATCTCATTCCATTGAAGAGATCCCTTATGAAGATCTGAAACTGGTCTACTGGCCGAATATGGGAAAAACGGACTTCTGATGAATCACACAAAGAAAATAGAGTAAATAGGCTTGAAATAGTCATCTGGGACTCATAATACTACATTTAGAAGCATCTATTACTTGTATCTCATTCCCTACAAAAGATCCCAAATGAAGATCTGAAACCGGTCTACTGGCCGAAAATGGGGAAAACGGACTTCTGATGAATCACACCAAGAATATGGAGTAAATATGCTTGAAGTGGTCATCTGGGACTCATAATACTACATGTAGAAGCATCTATTACTTGTATCTCATTCCCTAGAAGAGATCCAAAATGAAGATCCGAAATTGGTCTACTGGCCGAAAATTGGGAAAACGGACTTCTGATGAATCATACAAAGAAATGGAGTAAATAGGCTTGAAATAGTCATCTGGGACTCCAAAATACTACAATTAGAAGCCTCTATTACTTGTATCTCATTCCCTAGAAGAGATCCAAAATGAAGATCCGAAACTGGTCTACTAACCGAAAATGAGGAAACGGACTTCTTATGAATCACACAAAGAAAATGGATTAAATAGGCTTGAAATAGTCATCTGGGACTCATATTACTACAATTAGTAGCCTATATTACTTGTATCTCATTCCCTAGAAGAGATCCCAAATAAAGATCTGAAACTGGTTTACTGGCCGAAAATGGGGAAAACGGACTTCTGATGAATCACACAAAGAAAATGGAGTAAATAGGCTTGAAATAGTCATCTGGGACTCATAATACTACAATGAGAAGCCTCTATTACTTGTATCTCATTCCCTACAAGAGATCCCAAATGATGATCCAAAACTGGCCTACTGGCCGAAAATAGGAAAAACGGACATCTGATAAATCACACAAAGAAAATGGAGAAAATAGGATTGAAATAGTCATCTGGGACTCATACTAGTACAATGAGAAGCCTCTATTACTTGTATCTTATACCGAAGAAGAGATCCCAAATGATGATCCAAAACTGTCCTACTGGCTGAAAATAGGAAAAACGGACATCTGATGAATCACACAAAGAAAATGGAGTAAATAGGATTGAAATAGTCATCTAGGACTTATAATAGTACACTGAAAAGCATCAACTTTTGTATCTCATTCCCTACAAGAGATCCCAAATGAAGATCTGAAACTGGTCAACTGGCCGAAAATGGGGAAAACGGACTTTTGAAGAATCATACAAAGAAAATGGAGTAAATTGGCTTGAAATAGTCAACTGGGACTCATAATACTACATTGAGAACCCTCTATTACTTGTATCTCATTCCCTAGAACAGATCCCAAATGATGATCCAACTTGGTCTATTAGCCGAAAATGGGGAAAACGGACATCTGATGAATCACACAAAGAAAATGGAGTAAATAGGCTTGAAATTGTCATTTGGGACTCAAAATACTACAGTGAGAAGCCTCTATTACTTGGATCTCATTTCCTAAAAGAGATCCCAAATGAAGATCCGAAACTGGTCTATTAGCCGAAAATGGGGAAAACGGACTTCTGATGAATCACACAAAGAAAATGGAGTAAATAGGCTTGAAATATTCATCTGGGACTCATAATACTACAATGAGAAGCCTCTATTACTTGTATCTCATTCCCTAGAAGAGATCCAAAATGAAGATCCGAAATTGGTCTACTAGCCGAAAATCGGGAAAACGGACATCTTATGAATCACACAAAGAAAATGGAGTAAATAGGCTTGAAATTGTCGTCTGGGACTCAAATTACTACAATGAGAAGCATCTATTACTTGTATCTCATTCCCTAGAAGAGATCCCAAATGAAGATCCGAAACTGGTTTACTAGCCGAAAATAGGAAAAACGGACTTCTGATAAATCACACAAAGAAAATGGAGTAAATAGGCTTGAAATAGTCATCTGGGACTCATAATACTATAATGAGAAGCCTCTATTACTTGTATCTCATTCCCTAGAAGAGATCCAAAATGAAGATCCGAAATTGGTCTACTGGCCGAAAAAAGGGAAAACGAACTTCTGATGAATCATACAAAGAAAATGGAGTAAATAGGCTTTAAATAGTCATCTGGGACTCATAATAGCATAATTAGAAGCCTATATTACTTGTATCTCATTCCATTGAAGAGATTCCTTATAAAGATCTGAAACTGGTCTACTGGCCGAAAATAGGGAAAACGGACTTCTGATGAATCACACAAAGAAAATAGAGTAAATAGGCTTGAAATAGTCATCTGGGACTCATAATACTACATTTAGAAGCATCTATTACTTGTATCTCATTCCCTTGAACAGATCCGAAATGAAGATCCGAAATTAGTCTACTAGACGAAAATGGGGAAAACGGACATCTGATGAATCACACAAAGAAAATGGAGTAAATAGGCTTGAAATTGTCGTCTGGGACTCAAATTACTACAATGAGAAGCATCTATTACTTGTATCTCATTCCCTAGAAGAGATCCCAAATGAAGATCCGAAACTGGTCTACTAGCCGAAAATGGAGAATCGGACTTCTGATGAATCACACAAAGAAAATGGAGTAAATAGGCTTGAAATAATCATCTGGGACTCATAATACTACATTTAGAAGCATCTATTACTTGTATCTCATTCCCTAGAACAGATCCGAAATGAAGATCCGAAATTGGTCTACTAGCCGAAAATGGGGAAAACGGACATCTGATGAATCACACAAAGAAAATGGAGTAAATAGGCTTGAAATTATCGTCTAGGACTCAAATTACTACAATGAGAAGCATCTATTACTTGTATCTCATTCCCTAGAAGAGATCCCAAATGAAGATTCGAAATTGGACTACTAGCCGAAAATGGGGAAAACGGACTTCTGATGAATCACACAAAGAAAATGGAGTAAATAGGCTTGAAATAGTCATCTGGGACTCATAATACTACAATGAGAAGCCTCTATTACTTGTATCTGATTCCCTAGAAGAGATCCAAAATGAAGATCCGAAATTGGTCTACTGGTCGAAAATAGGAAAAACGGACTTCTGATGAATCATACAAAGAAAATGGAATAAATAGGCTTGAAATAGTCATCTGGGACTCATAATAGCATAATTAGAAGCCTCTATTACTTGTATCTCATTCCATTGAAGAGATCCCTTATGAAGATCTGAAACTGGTCTACTGGCCGAATATGGGGAAAACGGACTTCTGATGAATCACACAAAGAAAATGGAGTAAATAGGCTTGAAATAGTCATCTGGGACTCATAATACTACATTTAGAAGCATCTATTACTTGTATCTCATTCCCTACAAAAGATCCCAAATGAAGATCTGAAACCGGTCTACTGGCCGAAAATGGGGAAAACGGACTTCTGATGAATCACACCAAGAATATGGAGTAAATATGCTTGAAGTGGTCATCTGGGACTTATAATACTACATGTAGAAGCATTTATTACTTGTATCTCAATCCCTAGAAGAGATCCAAAATGAAGATCCGAAATTGGTCTACTGGCCGAAAATTGGGAAAACGGACTTCTGATGAATCATACAAAGAAAATGGAGTAAATAGGCTTGAAATATTCATCTGGGACTCATAATACTACAATGAGAAGCCTCTATTACTTGTATCTCATTCCCTAGAAGAGATCCAAAATGAAGATCCGAAATTGGACTACTAGCCGAAAATGGGGAAAACGGACATCTTATGAATCACACAAAGAAAATGGAGTAAATAGGCTTGAAATTGTCGTCTGGGACTCAAATTACTACAATGAGAAGCATCTATTACTTGTATCTCATTCCCTAGAAGAGATCCCAAATGAAGATCCGAAACTGGTCAACTAGCCGAAAATCGGGAAAACGGACTTCTGATGAATCACACAAAGAAAATGGAGTAAATAGGCTTGAAATTGTCGTCTGTGACTCAAATTACTACAATGAGAAGCATCTCTTACTTGTATCTCATTCCCTAGAAGAGATCCCAAATGAAGATCCGAAACTGGTCTACTAGCCGAAAATGGGGAAAACGGATTTCTGATGAATCACACTAAGAAAATGGAGTAAATAGGCTTGAAATAGTCATCTGGGACTCATAATACTATAATGAGAAGCCTCTATTACTTGTATCTCATTCCCTAGAAGAGATCCAAAATGAAGATCCGAAATTGGTCTACTAGCCGTATATAGGGAAAACGAACTTCTGATAAATCATACAAATAAAATGGAGTAAATAGGCTTTAAATAGTCATCTTGGACTCATAATAACATAATTAGAAGCCTCTATTACTTGTATCTCATTCCATTGAAGAGATCCCTTATGAAGATCTGAAACTGATCTACTGGCCGAAAATGGGGAAAACGGACTTCTGATGAATCACACAAAGAAAATGGAGTAAATAGGCTTGAAATAGTCATCTGGGACTCATAATACTACATTTAGAAGCATCTATTACTTGTATCTCATTCCCTAGAACAGATCCGAAATGAAGATCCGAAATTGGTCTACTAGCCGAAAATGGGGAAAACGGACATCTGATGAATCACACAAAGAAAAAGGAGTAAATAGGCTTGAAATTGTCGTTTGGGACTCAAATTACTACAATGAGAAGCATCTATTACTTGTATCTTATTCCCTAGAAGAGATCCCAAATGAAGATCCGAAACTGGTCTACTAGCCGAAAATAGGGAAAACGGACTTCTGATGAATCACACAAAGAAAATGGAGTAAATAGGCTTGAAATAGTCATCTGGGACTCACAATACTACAATGAGAAGCCTCTATTACTTGTATCTCATTCCCTAGAAGAGATCCAAAATGAAGATCCGAAATTGGTCTACTGGCCGAAAATAGGGAAAACGGACTTCTGATGAATCATACAAAGAAAATGGAGTAAATAGGCTTGAAATAGTCATCTGGGACTCATAATAGCATAATTAGAAGCCTCTATTACTTGTATCTCATTCCATTGAAGAGATCCCTTATGAAGATCTGAAACTGGTCTACTGGCCGAATATGGGGAAAACGGACTTCTGATGAATCACACAAATAAAATAGAGTAAATAGGCTTGAAATAGTCATCTGGGACTCATAATACTACATTTAGAAGAATCTATTACTTGTATCTCATTCCCTACAAAAGATCCCAAATGAAGATCTGAAACCGGTCTACTGGCCGAAATTGGGGAAAACGGACTTCTGATGAATCACACCAAGAATATGGAGTAAATATGCTTGAAGTGGTCATCTGGGACTCATAATACTACATGTAGAAGCATCTATTACTTGTATCTCATTCCCTAGAAGAGATCCAAAATGAAGATCCGAAATTGGTCTACTGGCCGAAAATTGGGAAAACGGACTTCTGATGAATCATACAAAGAAATGGAGTAAATAGGCTTGAAATAGTCATCTGGGACTCAAAATACTACAATTAGAAGCCTCTATTACTTGTATCTCATTCCCTAGAAGAGATCCAAAATGAAGATCCGAAACTGGTCTACTAACCGAAAATGAGGAAACGGACTTCTTATGAATCACACAAAGAAAATGGATTAAATAGGCTTGAAATAGTCATCTGGGACTCATAATACTACATTTAGAAGCATCTATTACTTGTATCTCATTCCCTAGAACAGATCCGAAATGAAGATCCGAAATTGGTCTACTAGCCGAAAATGGGGAAAACGGACATCTGATGAATCACACAAAGAAAAAGGAGTAAATAGGCTTGAAATTGTCGTTTGGGACTCAAATTACTACAATGAGAAGCATCTATTACTTGTATCTTATTCCCTAGAAGAGATCCCAAATGAAGATCCGAAACTGGTCTACTAGCCGAAAATAGGGAAAACGGACTTCTGATGAATCACACAAAGAAAATGGAGTAAATAGGCTTGAAATAGTCATCTGGGACTCACAATACTACAATGAGAAGCCTCTATTACTTGTATCTCATTCCCTAGAAGAGATCCAAAATGAAGATCCGAAATTGGTCTACTGGCCGAAAATAGTGAAAACGGACTTCTGATGAATCATACAAAGAAAATGGAGTAAATAGGCTTGAAATAGTCATCTGGGACTCATAATAGCATAATTAGAAGCCTCTATTACTTGTATCTCATTCCATTGAAGAGATCCCTTATGAAGATCTGAAACTGGTCTACTGGCCGAATATGGGAAAAACGGACTTCTGATGAATCACACAAAGAAAATAGAGTAAATAGGCTTGAAATAGTCATCTGGGACTCATAATACTACATTTAGAAGCATCTATTACTTGTATCTCATTCCCTACAAAAGATCCCAAATGAAGATCTGAAACCGGTCTACTGGCCGAAAATGGGGAAAACGGACTTCTGTTGAATCACACCAAGAATATGGAGTAAATATGCTTGAAGTGGTCATCTGGGACTCATAATACTACATGTAGAAGCATCTATTACTTGTATCTCATTCCCTAGAAGAGATCCAAAATGAAGATCCGAAATTGGTCTACTGGCCGAAAATTGGGAAAACGGACTTCTGATGAATCATACAAAGAAATGGAGTAAATAGGCTTGAAATAGTCATCTGGGACTCAAAATACTACAATTAGAAGCCTCTATTACTTGTATCTCATTCCCTAGAAGAGATCCAAAATGAAGATCCGAAACTGGTCTACTAACCGAAAATGAGGAAACGGACTTCTTATGAATCACACAAAGAAAATGGATTAAATAGGCTTGAAATAGTCATCTGGGACTCATATTACTACAATTAGTAGCCTATATTACTTGTATCTCATTCCCTAGAAGAGATCCTAAATAAAGATCTGAAACTGGTTTACTGGCCAAAAATGGGGAAAACGGACTTCTGATGAATCACACAAAGAAAATGGAGTAAATAGGCTTGAAATAGTCATCTGGGACTCATAATACTACAATGAGAAGCCTCTATTACTTGTATCTCATTCCCTACAAGAGATCCCAAATGATGATCCAAAACTGGCCTACTGGCCGAAAATAGGAAAAACGGACATCTGATAAATCACACAAAGAAAATGGAGAAAATAGGATTGAAATAGTCATCTGGGACTCATACTAGTACAATGAGAAGCCTCTATTACTTGTATCTTATTCCGAAGAAGAGATCCCAAATGATGATCCAAAACTGTCCTACTGGCTGAAAATAGGAAAAACGGACATCTGATGAATCACACAAAGAAAATGGAGTAAATAGGATTGAAATAGTCATCTAGGACTTATAATAGTACACTGAAAAGCATCAACTTTTGTATCTCATTCCCTACAAGAGATCCCAAATGAAGATCTGAAACTGGTCAACTGGCCGAAAATGGGGAAAACGGACTTTTGAAGAATCATACAAAGAAAATGGAGTAAATTGGCTTGAAATAGTCAACTGGGACTCATAATACTACATTGAGAACCCTCTATTACTTGTATCTCATTCCCTAGAACAGATCCCAAATGATGATCCAACTTGGTCTATTAGCCAAAAATGGGGAAAACGGACATCTGATGAATCACACAAAGAAAATGGAGTAAATAGGCTTGAAATTGTCATCTGGGACTCAAAATACTACAGTGAGAAGCCTCTATTACTTGGATCTCATTTCCTAAAAGAGATCCCAAATGAAGATCCGAAACTGGTCTACTAGCCGAAAATGGGGAAAACGGACTTCTGATGAATCACACAAAGAAAATGGAGTAAATAGGCTTGAAATATTTATCTGGGACTCATAATACTACAATGAGAAGCCTCTATTACTTGTATCTCATTCCCTAGATGAGATCCAAAATGAAGATCCGAAATTGGTCTACTAGCCGAAAATCGGGAAAACGGACATCTTATGAATCACACAAAGAAAATGGAGTAAATAGGCTTGAAATTGTCGTCTGGGACTCAAATTACTACAATGAGAAGCATCTATTACTTGTATCTCATTCCCTAGAAGAGATCCCAAATGAAGATCCGAAACTGGTTTACTAGCCGAAAATAGGAAAAACGGACTTCTGATAAATCACACAAAGAAAATGGAGTAAATAGGCTTGAAATAGTCATCTGGGACTCATAATACTATAATGAGAAGCCTCTATTACTTGTATCTCATTCCCTAGAAGAGATCCAAAATGAAGATCCGAAATTGGTCTACTGGCCGAAAAAAGGAAAAACGAACTTCTGATGAATCATACAAAGAAAATGGAGTAAATAGGCTTTAAATAGTCATCTGGGACTCATAATAGCATAATTAGAAGCCTATATTACTTGTATCTCATTCCATTGAAGAGATTCCTTATAAAGATCTGAAACTGGTCTACTGGCCGAAAATAGGGAAAACGGACTTCTGATGAATCACACAAAGAAAATAGAGTAAATAGGCTTGAAATAGTCATCTGGGACTCATAATACTACATTTAGAAGCATTTATTACTTGTATCTCATTCCCTTGAACAGATCCGAAATGAAGATCCGAAATTAGTCTACTAGACGAAAATGGGGAAAACGGACATCTGATGAATCACACAAAGAAAATGGAGTAAATAGGCTTGAAATTGTCGTCTGGGACTCAAATTACTACAATGAGAAGCATCTATTACTTGTATCTCATTCCCTAGAAGAGATCCCAAATGAAGATCCGAAACTGGTCTACTAGCCGAAAATGGAGAATCGGACTTCTGATGAATCACACAAAGAAAATGGAGTAAATAGGCTTGAAATAATCATCTGGGACTCATAATACTACATTTAGAAGCATCTATTACTTGTATCTCATTCCCTAGAACAGATCCGAAATGAAGATCCGAAATTGGTCTACTAGCCGAAAATGGGGGAAAACGGACATCTGATGAATCACACAAAGAAAATGGAGTAAATAGGCTTGAAATTATCGTCTAGGACTCAAATTACTACAATGAGAAGCATCTATTACTTGTATCTCATTCCCTAGAAGAGATCCCAAATGAAGATTCGAAATTGGACTACTAGCCGAAAATGGGGAAAACGGACTTCTGATGAATCACACAAAGAAAATGGAGTAAATAGGCTTGAAATAGTCATCTGGGACTCATAATACTACAATGAGAAGCCTCTATTACTTGTATCTGATTCCCTAGAAGAGATCCAAAATGAAGATCCGAAATTGGTCTACTGGTCGAAAATAGGAAAAACGGACTTCTGATGAATCATACAAAGAAAATGGAATAAATAGGCTTGAAATAGTCATCTGGGACTCATAATAGCATAATTAGAATCCTCTATTACTTGTATCTCATTCCATTGAAGAGATCCCTTATGAAGATCTGAAACTGGTCTACTGGCCGAATATGGGGAAAACGGACTTCTGATGAATCACACAAAGAAAATGGAGTAAATAGGCTTGAAATAGTCATCTGGGACTCATAATACTACATTTAGAAGCATCTATTACTTGTATCTCATTCCCTACAAAAGATCCCAAATGAAGATCTGAAACCGGTCTACTGGCCGAAAATGGGGAAAACGGACTTCTGATGAATCACACCAAGAATATGGAGTAAATATGCTTGAAGTGGTCATCTGGGACTTATAATACTACATGTAGAAGCATTTATTACTTGTATCTCAATCCCTAGAAGAGATCCAAAATGAAGATCCGAAATTGGTCTACTGGCCGAAAATTGGGGAAAACGGACTTCTGATGAATCATACAAAGAAAATGGAGTAAATAGGCTTGAAATATTCATCTGGGACTCATAATACTACAATGAGAAGCCTCTATTACTTGTATCTCATTCCCTAGAAGAGATCCAAAATGAAGATCCGAAATTGGACTACTAGCCGAAAATGGGGGAAAACGGACATCTTATGAATCACACAAAGAAAATGGAGTAAATAGGCTTGAAATTGTCGTCTGGGACTCAAATTACTACAATGAGAAGCATCTATTACTTGTATCTCATTCCCTAGAAGAGATCCCAAATGAAGATCCGAAACTGGTCTACTAGCCGAAAATCGGGAAAACGGACTTCTGATGAATCACACAAAGAAAATGGAGTAAATAGGCTTGAAATTGTCGTCTGTGACTCAAATTACTACAATGAGAAGCATCTCTTACTTGTATCTCATTCCCTAGAAGAGATCCCAAATGAAGATCCGAAACTGGTCTACTAGCCGAAAATGGGGAAAACGGATTTCTGATGAATCACACTAAGAAAATGGAGTAAATAGGCTTGAAATAGTCATCTGGGACTCATAATACTATAATGAGAAGCCTCTATTACTTGTATCTCATTCCCTAGAAGAGATCCAAAATGAAGATCCGAAATTGGTCTACTAGCCGTATATAGGGAAAACGAACTTCTGATGAATCATACAAATAAAATAGAGTAAATAGGCTTTAAATAGTCATCTTGGACTCATAATAACATAATTAGAAGCCTCTATTACTTGTATCTCATTCCATTGAAGAGATCCCTTATGAAGATCTGAAACTGATCTACTGGCCGAAAATGGGGAAAACGGACTTCTGATGAATCACACAAAGAAAATGGAGTAAATAGGCTTGAAATAGTCATCTGGGACTCATAATACTACATTTAGAAGCATCTATTACTTGTATCTCATTCCCTAGAACAGATCCGAAATGAAGATCCAAAATTGGTCTACTAGCCGAAAATGGGGAAAACGAACATCTGATGAATCACACAAAGAAAAAGGAGTAAATAGGCTTGAAATTGTCGTTTGGGACTCAAATTACTACAATGAGAAGCATCTATTACTTGTATCTTATTCCCTAGAAGAGATCCCAAATGAAGATCCGAAACTGGTCTACTAGCCGAAAATAGGGAAAACGGACTTCTGATGAATCACACAAAGAAAATGGAGTAAATAGGCTTGAAATAGTCATCTGGGACTCACAATACTACAATGAGAAGCCTCTATTACTTGTATCTCATTCCCTAGAAGAGATCCAAAATGAAGATCCGAAATTGGTCTACTGGCCGAAAATAGGGAAAACGGACTTCTGATGAATCATACAAAGAAAATGGAGTAAATAGGCTTGAAATAGTCATCTGGGACTCATAATAGCATAATTAGAAGCCTCTATTACTTGTATCTCATTCCATTGAAGAGATCCCTTATGAAGATCTGAAACTGGTCTACTGGCCGAATATGGGGAAAACGGACTTCTGATGAATCACACAAATAAAATAGAGTAAATAGGCTTGAAATAGTCATCTGGGACTCATAATACTACATTTAGAAGAATCTATTACTTGTATCTCATTCCCTACAAAAGATCCCAAATGAAGATCTGAAACCGGTCTATTGGCCGAAAATGGGGAAAACGGACTTCTGATGAATCACACCAAGAATATGGAGTAAATATGCTTGAAGTGGTCATCTGGGACTCATAATACTACATGTAGAAGCATCTATTACTTGTATCTCATTCCCTAGAAGAGATCCAAAATGAAGATCCGAAATTGGTCTACTGGCCGAAAATTGGGAAAACGGACTTCTGATGAATCATACAAAGAAATGGAGTAAATAGGCTTGAAATAGTCATCTGGGACTCAAAATACTACAATTAGAAGCCTCTATTACTTGTATCTCATTCCCTAGAAGAGATCCAAAATGAAGATCCGAAACTGGTCTACTAACCGAAAATGAGGAAACGGACTTCTTATGAATCACACAAAGAAAATGGATTAAATAGGCTTGAAATAGTCATCTGGGACTCATATTACTACAATTAGAAGCCTATATTACTTGTATCTCATTCCCTAGAAGAGATCCCAAATAAAGATCTGAAACTGGTTTACTGGCCGAAAATGGGGAAAACGGACTTCTGATGAATCACACAAAGAAAATGGAGTAAATAGGCTTGAAATAGTCATCTGGGACTCATAATACTACAATGAGAAGCCTCTATTACTTGTATCTCATTCCCTACAAGAGATCCCAAATGATGATCCAAAACTGGCCTACTGGCCGAAAATAGGAAAAACGGACATCTGATAAATCACACAAAGAAAATGAAGTAAATAGGATTGAAATAGTCATCTGGGACTCATAATAGTACAATGAGAAGCCTATATTACTTGTATCTTATTCCGAAGAAGAGATCCCAAATGATGATCCAAAACTGTCCTACTGGCTGAAAATAGGAAAAACGGACATCTGATGAATCACACAAAGAAAATGGAGTAAATAGGATTGAAATAGTCATCTAGGAGTTATAATAGTACACTGAAAAGCATCAACTTTTGTATCTCATTCCCTACAAGAGATCCCAAATGAAGATCTGAAACTGGTCAACTGGCCGAAAATAGGGAAAACGGACTTTTGAAGAATCATACAAAGAAAATGGAGTAAATTGGATTGAAATAGTCAACTGGGACTCATAATACTACATTGAGAACCCTCTATTACTTGTATCTCATTCCCTAGAACAGATCCCAAATGATGATCCAACTTGGTCTATTAGCCGAAAATGGGGAAAACGGACATCTGATGAATCACACAAAGAAAATGGAGTAAATAGGCTTGAAATTGTCATCTGGGACTCAAAATACTACAGTGAGAAGCCTCTATTACTTGGATCTCATTTCCTAAAAGAGATCCCAAATGAAGATCCGAAACTGGTCTACTAGCCGAAAATGGGGAAAACGGACTTCTGATGAATCACACAAAGAAAATGGAGTAAATAGGCTTGAAATATTCATCTGGGACTCATAATACTACAATGAGAAGCCTCTATTACTTGTATCTCATTCCCTAGAAGAGATCCAAAATGAAGATCCGAAATTGGTCTACTAGCCGAAAATCGAGAAAACGGACATCTTATGAATCACACAAAGAAAATGGAGTAAATAGGCTTGAAATTGTCGTCTGGGACTCAAATTACTACAATGAGAAGCATCTATTACTTGTATCTCATTCCCTGGAAGAGATCCCAAATGAAGATCCGAAACTGGTTTACTAGCCGAAAATAGGAAAAACGGACTTCTGATAAATCACACAAAGAAAATGGAGTAAATAGGCTTTAAATAGTCATCTGGGACTCATAATAGCATAATTAGAAGCCTATATTACTTGTATCTCATTTCATTGAAGAGATCCCTTATGAAGATCTGAAACTGGTCTACTGGCCGAAAATAGGGAAAACGGACTTCTGATGAATCACACAAAGAAAATAGAGTAAATAGGCTTGAAATAGTCATCTGGGACTCTTAATACTACATTTAGAAGCATCTATTACTTGTATCTTATTCCCTTGAACAGATCCGAAATGAAGATCCGAAATTGGACTACTAGCCGAAAATGGGGAAAACGGACATCTGATGAATCACACAAAGAAAATGGAGTAAATAGGCTTGAAATTGTCGTCTGGGACTCAAATTACTACAATGAGAAGCATCTATTACTTGTATCTCATTCCCTAGAAGAGATCCCAAATGAAGATCCGAAACTGGTCTACTAGCCGAAAATGGGGAATCGGACTTCTGATGAATCACACAAAGAAAATGGAGTAAATAGGCTTGAAATAATCATCTGGGACTCATAATACTACATTTAGAAGCATCTATTACTTGTATCTCATTCCCTAGAACAGATCCGAAATGAAGATCCGAAATTGGTCTACTAGCCGAAAATGGGGAAAACGGACATCTGATGAATCACACAAACAAAATGGAGTAAATAGGCTTGAAATTGTCGTCTGGGACTCAAATTACTACAATGAGAAGCATCTATTACTTGTATCTCATTCCCTAGAAGAGATCCCAAATGAAGATTCGAAATTGGACTACTAGCCGAAAATGGGGAAAACGGACTTCTGATGAATCACACAGAGAAAATGGAGTAAATAGGCTTGAAATAGTCATCTGGGACTCATAATACTACAATGAGAAGCCTCTATTACTTGTATCTGATTCCCTAGAAGAGATCCAAAATGAAGATCCAAAATTGGTCTACTGGTCGAAAATAGGAAAAACGGACTTCTGATGAATCATACAAAGAAAATGGAGTAAATAGGCTTTAAATAGTCATCTGGGACTCATAATAGCATAATTAGAAGCCTCTATTACTTGTATCTCATTCCATTGAAGAGATCCCTTATGAAGATCTGAAACTGGTCTACTGGCCGAATATGGGGAAAACGGACTTCTGATGAATCACACAAAGAAAATGGAGTAAATAGGCTTGAAATAGTCATCTGGGACTCATAATACTACATTTAGAAGCGTCTATTACTTGTATCTCAATCCCTACAAAAGATCCCAAATGAAGATCTGAAACCGGTCTACTGGCCGAAAATGGGGAAAACGGACTTCTGATGAATCACACCAAGAATATGGAGTAAATATGCTTGAAGTGGTCATCTGGGACTTATAATACTACATGTAGAAGCATTTATTACTTGTATATCATTCCCTAGAAGAGATCCAAAATGAAGATCCGAAATTGGTCTACTGGCCGAAAATTGGGAAAACGGACTTCTGATGAATCATACAGAGAAAATGGAGTAAATAGGCTTGAAATATTCATCTGGGACTCATAATACTACAATGAGAAGCCTCTATTACTTGTATCTCATTCCCTAGAAGAGTTCCAAAATGAAGATCCGAAATTGGACTACTAGCCCGAAAATGGGGAAAACGGACATCTTATGAATCACACAAAGAAAATGGAGTAAATAGGCTTGAAATTGTCGTCTGGGACTCAAATTACTACAATGAGAAGCATCTATTACTTGTATCTCATTCCCTAGAAGAGATCCCAAATGAAGATCCGAAACTGGTCTACTAGCCGAAAATCGGGAAAACGGACTTCTGATGAATCACACAAAGAAAATGGAGTAAATAGGCTTGAAATTGTCGTCTGTGACTCAAATTTCTACAATGAGAAGCATCTCTTACTTGTATCTCATTCCCTAGAAGAGATCCCAAATGAAGATCCGAAACTGGTCTACTAGCCGAAAAAATGGGGAAAACGGATTTCTGATAAATCACACTAAGAAAATGGAGTAAATAGGCTTGAAATAGTCATCAGGGACTCATAATACTATATTGAGAAGCCTCTATTACTTGTATCTCATTCCCTAGAAGAGATCCAAAATGAAGATCCGAAATTGGTCTACTAGCCGTATATAGGGAAAACGAACTTCTGATGAATCATACAAAGAAAATGGAGTAAATAGGCTTTAAATAGTCATCTTGGACTCATAATAACATAATTAGAAGCCTCTATTACTTGTATCTCATTCCATTGAAGAGATCCCTTATGAAGATCTGAAACTGATCTACTGGCCGAAAATGGGGAAAATGGACTTCTGATGAATTACACAAAGAAAATGGAGTAAATAGGCTTGAAATAGTCATCTGGGACTCATAATACTACATTTAGAAGCATCTATTACTTGTATCTCATTCCCTAGAACAGATCCGAAATGAAGATCCGAAATTGGTCTACTAGCCGAAAATGGGGAAAACGGACATCTGATGAATCACACAAAGAAAAAGGAGTAACTAGGCTTGAAATTGTCGTTTGGGACTCAAATTACTACAATGAGAAGCATCTATTACTTGTATATTATTCCCTAGAAGAGATCCCAAATGAAGATCCGAAACTGGTCTACTAGCCGAAAATGGGGGAAAACGGACTTCTGATGAATCACACAAAGAAAATGGAGTAAATAGGCTTGAAATAGTCATCTGGGACTCATAATACTACAATGAGAAGCCCCTATTACTTGTATCTCATTCCCTAGAAGAGATCCAAAATGAAGATCCGAAATTGGTCTACTGGCCGAAAATAGGGAAAACGGACTTCTGATGAATCATACAAAGAAAATGGAGTAAATAGGCTTGAAATAGTCATCTGGGACTCATAATAGCATAATTAGAAGCCTCTATTACTTGTATCTCATTCCATTGAAGAGATCCCTTATGAAGATCTGAAACTGGTCTACTGGCCGAATATGCGGAAAACGGACTTCTGATGAATCACGCAAAGAAAATAGAGTAAATAGGCTTGAAATAGTCATCTGGGACTCATAATACTACATTTAGAAGCATCTATTACTTGTATCTCATTCCCTACAAAAGATCCCAAATGAAGATCTGAAAACCGGTCTACTGGCCGAAAATGGGGAAAACGGACTTCTGATGAATCACACCAAGAATATGGAGTAAATATGCTTGAAGTGGTCATCTGGGACTCATAATACTACATGTAGAAGCATCTATTACTTGTATCTCATTCCCTAGAAGAGATCCAAAATGAAGATCCGAAATTGGTCTACTGGCCGAAAATTGGGAAAGCGGACTTCTGATGAATCATACAAAGAAATGGAGTAAATAGGCTTTTAATAGTCATCTGGGACTCAAAATACTACAATTAGAAGCCTCTATTACTTGTATCTCATTCCCTAGAAGAGATCCAAAATGATGATCCGAAACTGGTCTACTAACCGAAAATGAGGAAACGGACTTCTTATGAATCACACAAAGAAAATGGAGTAAATAGGCTTGAAATAGTCATCTGGGACTCATAATACTACAATGAGAAGCCTCTATTACTTGTATCTCATTCCCTACAAGAGATCCCAAATGATGATCCAAAACTGGCCTACTGGCCGAAAATAGGAAAAACGGACA
Source organism: Thlaspi arvense (assembly GCA_911865555.2). Taxonomy (NCBI): domain Eukaryota; kingdom Viridiplantae; phylum Streptophyta; class Magnoliopsida; order Brassicales; family Brassicaceae; genus Thlaspi; species Thlaspi arvense. The sequence continues at coordinate 25,360,322 of OU466860.2, forward strand.
TCTGATGAATCACACAAAGAAAATGGAGTAAATAGGATTGAAATAGTTATCTGGGACTCATAGTAGTACAATGAGAAGTCTCTATTACTTGTATCTTATTCCGAAGAAGAGATCCCAAATGATGATCCAAAACTGTCCTACTGGCTGAAAATAGGAAAAACGGACATCTGATGAATCACACAAAGAAAATGGAGTAAATAGGATTGAAATAGTCATCTAGGACTTATAATAGTACACTTAAAAGCATCAACTTTTGTATCTCATTCCCTACAAGAGATCCCAAATGAAGATCTGAAACTGGTCAAACTGGCCGAAAATGGGGGGGAAAACGGACTTTTGAAGAATCATACAAAGAAAATGGAGTAAATTGGCTTGTAATAGTCAACTGGGACTCATAATACTACATTGAGAACCCTCTATTACTTGTATCTAATTCCCTAGAACAGATCCCAATTGATGATCCGAACTTGGTCTACTAGCCGAAAATGGGGAAAACGGACATCTGATGAATCACACAAAGAAAATGGAGTAAATAGGCTTGAAATTGTCATCTGGGACTCAAAATACTACAGTGAGAAGCTTCTATTACTTGGATCTCATTCCCTAAAAGAGATCCCAAATGAAGATCCGAAACTGGTCTACTAGCCGAAAATGGGGAAAACGGACTTCTAATGAATCACACAAAGAAAATGGAGTAAATAGGCTTGAAATATTCATCTGGGACTCATAATACTACAATGAGAAGCCTCTATTACTTGTATCTCATTCCCTAGAAGAGATCCAAAATAAAGATCCGAAATTAGTCTACTAGCCGAAAATCGAGAAAACGGACATCTTATAAATCACACAAAGAAAATGGAGTAAATAGGCTTGAAATTGTCGTCTGGGACTCAAATTACTACAATGAGAAGCATCTATTACTTGTATCTCATTCCTTAGAAGAGATCCCAAATGAAGATCCGAAACTGGTCTACTAGCCGAAAATGGGAAAAACGGACTTCTGATAAATCACACAAAGAAAATGGAGTAAATAGGCTTGAAATAGTCATCTGGGACTCATAATACTATAATGAGAAGCCTCTATTACTTGTATCTCATTCCCTAGAAGAGATCCAAAATGAAGATCCGAAATTGGTCTACTGGCCGAAAATAGGGAAAACGAACTTCTGATGAATCATACAAAGAAAATGGAGTAAATAGGCTTTAAATAGTCATCTGGGACTCATAATAGCATAATTAGAAGCCTATATTACTTGTATCTCATTCCATTGAAGAGATCCCTTATGAAGATCTGAAACTGGTCTACTGGCCGAAAATAGGGAAAACGGACTTCTGATGAATCACACAAAGAAAATAGAGTAAATAGGCTTGAAATAGTCATCTGAGACTCATAATACTACATTTAGAAGCATCTATTACTTGTATCTCATTCCCTTGAACAGATCCGAAATGAAGATCCGAAATTGGTCTACTAGCCGAAAATGGGGAAAACGGACTTCTGATGAATCACACAAAGAAAATGGAGTAAATAGGCTTGAAATATTCATCTGGGACTCATAATACTACAATGAGAAGCATCTATTACTTGTATCTCATTCCCTAGAAGAGATCCCAAATGAAGATTCGAAATTGGACTACTAGCCGAAAATGGGGAAAACGGACTTCTGATGAATCACACAGAGAAAATGGAGTAAATAGGCTTGAAATAGTCATCTGGGACTCATAATACTACAATGAGAAGCCTCTATTACTTGTATCTGATTCCCTAGAAGAGATCCAAAATGAAGATCCAAAATTGGTCTACTGGTCGAAAATAGGAAAAACGGACTTCTGATGAATCATACAAAGAAAATGGAGTAAATAGGCTTTAAATAGTCATCTGGGACTCATAATAGCATAATTAGAAGCCTCTATTACTTGTATCTCATTCCATTGAAGAGATCCCTTATGAAGATCTGAAACTGGTCTACTGGCCGAATATGGGGAAAACGGACTTCTGATGAATCACACAAAGAAAATGGAGTAAATAGGCTTGAAATAGTCATCTGGGACTCATAATACTACATTTAGAAGCGTCTATTACTTGTATCTCAATCCCTACAAAAGATCCCAAATGAAGATCTGAAACCGGTCTACTGGCCGAAAATGGGGAAAACGGACTTCTGATGAATCACACCAAGAATATGGAGTAAATATGCTTGAAGTGGTCATCTGGGACTTATAATACTACATGTAGAAGCATTTATTACTTGTATATCATTCCCTAGAAGAGATCCAAAATGAAGATCCGAAATTGGTCTACTGGCCGAAAATTGGGAAAACGGACTTCTGATGAATCATACAGAGAAAATGGAGTAAATAGGCTTGAAATATTCATCTGGGACTCATAATACTACAATGAGAAGCCTCTATTACTTGTATCTCATTCCCTAGAAGAGTTCCAAAATGAAGATCCGAAATTGGACTACTAGCCGAAAATGGGGAAAACGGACATCTTATGAATCACACAAAGAAAATGGAGTAAATAGGCTTGAAATTGTCGTCTGGGACTCAAATTACTACAATGAGAAGCATCTATTACTTGTATCTCATTCCCTAGAAGAGATCCCAAATGAAGATCCGAAACTGGTCTACTAGCCGAAAATCGGGAAAACGGACTTCTGATGAATCACACAAAGAAAATGGAGTAAATAGGCTTGAAATTGTCGTCTGTGACTCAAATTTCTACAATGAGAAGCATCTCTTACTTGTATCTCATTCCCTAGAAGAGATCCCAAATGAAGATCCGAAACTGGTCTACTAGCCGAAAATGGGGAAAACGGATTTCTGATAAATCACACTAAGAAAATGGAGTAAATAGGCTTGAAATAGTCATCAGGGACTCATAATACTATATTGAGAAGCCTCTATTACTTGTATCTCATTCCCTAGAAGAGATCCAAAATGAAGATCCGAAATTGGTCTACTAGCCGTATATAGGGAAAACGAACTTCTGATGAATCATACAAAGAAAATGGAGTAAATAGGCTTTAAATAGTCATCTTGGACTCATAATAACATAATTAGAAGCCTCTATTACTTGTATCTCATTCCATTGAAGAGATCCCTTATGAAGATCTGAAACTGATCTACTGGCCGAAAATGGGGAAAATGGACTTCTGATGAATTACACAAAGAAAATGGAGTAAATAGGCTTGAAATAGTCATCTGGGACTCATAATACTACATTTAGAAGCATCTATTACTTGTATCTCATTCCCTAGAACAGATCCGAAATGAAGATCCGAAATTGGTCTACTAGCCGAAAATGGGGAAAACGGACATCTGATGAATCACACAAAGAAAAAGGAGTAACTAGGCTTGAAATTGTCGTTTGGGACTCAAATTACTACAATGAGAAGCATCTATTACTTGTATATTATTCCCTAGAAGAGATCCCAAATGAAGATCCGAAACTGGTCTACTAGCCGAAAATGGGGAAAACGGACTTCTGATGAATCACACAAAGAAAATGGAGTAAATAGGCTTGAAATAGTCATCTGGGACTCATAATACTACAATGAGAAGCCCCTATTACTTGTATCTCATTCCCTAGAAGAGATCCAAAATGAAGATCCGAAATTGGTCTACTGGCCGAAAATAGGGAAAACGGACTTCTGATGAATCATACAAAGAAAATGGAGTAAATAGGCTTGAAATAGTCATCTGGGACTCATAATAGCATAATTAGAAGCCTCTATTACTTGTATCTCATTCCATTGAAGAGATCCCTTATGAAGATCTGAAACTGGTCTACTGGCCGAATATGCGGAAAACGGACTTCTGATGAATCACGCAAAGAAAATAGAGTAAATAGGCTTGAAATAGTCATCTGGGACTCATAATACTACATTTAGAAGCATCTATTACTTGTATCTCATTCCCTACAAAAGATCCCAAATGAAGATCTGAAACCGGTCTACTGGCCGAAAATGGGGAAAACGGACTTCTGATGAATCACACCAAGAATATGGAGTAAATATGCTTGAAGTGGTCATCTGGGACTCATAATACTACATGTAGAAGCATCTATTACTTGTATCTCATTCCCTAGAAGAGATCCAAAATGAAGATCCGAAATTGGTCTACTGGCCGAAAATTGGGAAAGCGGACTTCTGATGAATCATACAAAGAAATGGAGTAAATAGGCTTTTAATAGTCATCTGGGACTCAAAATACTACAATTAGAAGCCTCTATTACTTGTATCTCATTCCCTAGAAGAGATCCAAAATGATGATCCGAAACTGGTCTACTAACCGAAAATGAGGAAACGGACTTCTTATGAATCACACAAAGAAAATGGAGTAAATAGGCTTGAAATAGTCATCTGGGACTCATAATACTACAATGAGAAGCCTCTATTACTTGTATCTCATTCCCTACAAGAGATCCCAAATGATGATCCAAAACTGGCCTACTGGCCGAAAATAGGAAAAACGGACATCTGATGAATCACACAAAGAAAATGGAGTAAATAGGATTGAAATAGTTATCTGGGACTCATAGTAGTACAATGAGAAGTCTCTATTACTTGTATCTTATTCCGAAGAAGAGATCCCAAATGATGATCCAAAACTGTCCTACTGGCTGAAAATAGGAAAAACGGACATCTGATGAATCACACAAAGAAAATGGAGTAAATAGGATTGAAATAGTCATCTAGGACTTATAATAGTACACTTAAAAGCATCAACTTTTGTATCTCATTCCCTACAAGAGATCCCAAATGAAGATCTGAAACTGGTCAACTGGCCGAAAATGGGGAAAACGGACTTTTGAAGAATCATACAAAGAAAATGGAGTAAATTGGCTTGTAATAGTCAACTGGGACTCATAATACTACATTGAGAACCCTCTATTACTTGTATCTAATTCCCTAGAACAGATCCCAATTGATGATCCGAACTTGGTCTACTAGCCGAAAATGGGGAAAACGGACATCTGATGAATCACACAAAGAAAATGGAGTAAATAGGCTTGAAATTGTCATCTGGGACTCAAAATACTACAGTGAGAAGCTTCTATTACTTGGATCTCATTCCCTAAAAGAGATCCCAAATGAAGATCCGAAACTGGTCTACTAGCCGAAAATGGGGAAAACGGACTTCTAATGAATCACACAAAGAAAATGGAGTAAATAGGCTTGAAATATTCATCTGGGACTCATAATACTACAATGAGAAGCCTCTATTACTTGTATCTCATTCCCTAGAAGAGATCCAAAATAAAGATCCGAAATTAGTCTACTAGCCGAAAATCGAGAAAACGGACATCTTATAAATCACACAAAGAAAATGGAGTAAATAGGCTTGAAATTGTCGTCTGGGACTCAAATTACTACAATGAGAAGCATCTATTACTTGTATCTCATTCCTTAGAAGAGATCCCAAATGAAGATCCGAAACTGGTCTACTAGCCGAAATGGGGGAAAAAACGGACTTCTGATAAATCACACAAAGAAAATGGAGTAAATAGGCTTGAAATAGTCATCTGGGACTCATAATACTATAATGAGAAGCCTCTATTACTTGTATCTCATTCCCTAGAAGAGATCCAAAATGAAGATCCGAAATTGGTCTACTGGCCGAAAATAGGGAAAACGAACTTCTGATGAATCATACAAAGAAAATGGAGTAAATAGGCTTTAAATAGTCATCTGGGACTCATAATAGCATAATTAGAAGCCTATATTACTTGTATCTCATTCCATTGAAGAGATCCCTTATGAAGATCTGAAACTGGTCTACTGGCCGAAAATAGGGAAAACGGACTTCTGATGAATCACACAAAGAAAATAGAGTAAATAGGCTTGAAATAGTCATCTGAGACTCATAATACTACATTTAGAAGCATCTATTACTTGTATCTCATTCCCTTGAACAGATCCGAAATGAAGATCCGAAATTGGTCTACTAGCCGAAAATGGGGAAAACGGACTTCTGATGAATCACACAAAGAAAATGGAGTAAATAGGCTTGAAATATTCATCTGGGACTCATAATACTACAATGAGAAGCATCTATTACTTGTATCTCATTCCCTAGAAGAGATCCCAAATGAAGATCCGAAACTGGTCTACTAGCCGAAAATGGGGAATCGGACTTCTGATGAATCACACAAAGAAAATGGAGTAAATAGGCTTGAAATAGTCATCTGGGACTCATAATACTACAATGAGAAGCCTCTATTACTTGTATCTCATTCTCTAGAAGAGATCCAAAATGAAGATCCGAAAATGGTCTACTGGCCGAAAATAGGGAAAACGGACTTCTGATGAATCATACAAAGAAAATGGAGTAAATAGGCTTGAAATAGTCATCTGGGACTCATAATAGGATAATTAGAAGCCTCTATTACTTGTATCTCTTTCCATTGAAGAGATCCCTTATGAAGATCTGAAACTGGTCTACTGGCCGAATATGGGGAAAACGGACTTCTGATGAATCACACAAAGAAAATGGAGTAAATAGGCTTGAAATAGTCATCTGGGACTCATAATACTACATTTAGAAGCATCTATTACTTGTATCTCATTCCCTACAAAAGATCCCAAATCAAGATCTGAAACTGGTCTACTGGCCGAAAATGGGGAAAACGGACTTCTGATGAATCACACAAAGAATATGGAGTAAATATGCTTGAAGTAGCCATCTGGGACTCATAATACTACATGTAGAAGCATCTATTACTTGTATCTCATTCCATAGAAGAGATCCAAAATGAAGATCCGAAATTGGTCTACTGGTCGAAAATTGGGAAAACGGACTTCTGATGAATCATACAAAGAAAATGGAGCAAATAGGCTTGAAATAGTCATCTGGGACTCAAAATAATACAATAAGAAGCCTCTATTACTTGTATCTCATTCCCTAGAAGAGATCCAAAATGAAGATCCGAAACTGGTTTACTAGCCGAAAATGAGGAAACGGACTTCTTATGAATCACACAAAGAAAATGGATTAAATAGGCTTGAAATAGTCATCTGGGACTCATATTACTACAATTAGAAGCCTATATTACTTGTATCTCATTCCCTAGAAGAGATCCAAAATAAAGATCTGAAACTGGTCTACTGGCCGAAAATGGGGAAAACGGACTTCTGATGAATCACACAAAGAAAATGGAGTAAATAGGCTTGAAATAGTCATATGGGACTCATAATACTACAATGAGAATCCTCTATTACTTGTATTTCATTCTCTAGAAGAGATCTAAAATGAAGATCATAAATTGGTCTACTAGCCGAAAATAGGAAAAACGGACTTCTGATGAATCATACAAAGAAAATGGAGTAAATAGGCTTGAAATAGTCATCTGGGACTCAAAATACTACAATGAGAAGCCTCTAATACTTGTATCTCATTCCCTAGAAGAGATCCCAAATGAATATCCGAAACTGGTCTACTTGCCGAAAATGGGGAAAACGGACTTCTGATGAATCACACAAAGAAAATGGAGTAAATAGGATTGAAATAGTCATCTAGGACTCATAATAGTACAATGAGAAGCATCTATTACTTGTATCTCATTCCCTACAAGAGATCCCAAATGAAGATCCGAAACTGGTCTACTGGCCGAAAATGGGGAAAACGGACTTCTGATGAATCACACAAAGAAAATGGAGTAAATAGGCTTGAAATAGTCATCTAGGACTCATAATACTACATTTAGAAGCATCTATTACTTGTATCTCATTCTCTACAAGAGATCCCAAATGAAGATCCGAAACTGGTCTACTGGCCGAAAATGGGGAAAACGGACAGCTGATGAATCACACAAAGAATATGAAGTAAATATGCTTGAAATAGTCATCTGGGACTCATAATACTACATTTAGAAGCATCTATTACTTGTATCTCATTCCCTAGAAGAGATCCCAAATAAAATCTGAAACTGGTCTATTGTCTGAAAATAGGAGAAACGGATTTATCATGAATCACACAAAGAAAATGGAGTAAATAGGCTTTAAATAGTCATCTGGGACTCATAATAGTATAATGAGTAGAATCTATTACCTGTATCTCATTCCCTAGAAGAGATCTCAAATGAAGATCCGAAACTGGTATATTGGCCGAAAATTGGGAAAACGGATTTCTCATAAATCACACAAAGAAAATGAAGTAAATAGGCTTGAAATAGTCATCTGGGACTCATAATACTACAATGAGAAGCCTCTATTACTTGTATCTCATTCCCTAGAAGAGATCCCAAATGATGATCCAAAACTGGCCTACTGGCCAAAAATAGGAAAAACGGACATCTGATGAATCACACAAAGAAAATGGAGTAAATAGGATTAAAATAGTCATCTGGGACTCATAGTAGTACAATGAGAAGCCTCTATTACTTGTATATTATTCCGAAGAAGAGATCCCAAATGATGATCCAAAACTGGCCTACTGGCTGAAAATAGGAAAAACATACATCTGATGAATCACACAAAGAAAATGGAGTAAATAGGATTGAAATAGTCATCTTGGACTCATAATAGTACACTGAGAAGCATCAACTTTTGTATCTCATTCCCTACAAGAGATCCCAAATGAAGATCTGAAACTGGTCAACTAGCCGAAAATGGGGAAAACGGACTTCTGAAGAATCATACAATGAAAATGGAGTAAATTGGCTTGAAATAGTCAACTGGGACTCATAATACTACATTGAGAAGCCTCTATTACTTGTATCTCATTCCCTAGAACAGATCTCAAATGATGATCCGAACTTGGTCTACTAGCCGAAAATGGGGAAAACGGACATCTGATGAATCACACAAAGAAAGTGGAGTAAATAGGCTTGAAATTGTCATCTGGGACTCAAAATACTACAGTGAGAAGCCTCTATTACTTGGATCTCATTCCCTAAAAGAGATCCCAAATGAAGATCCGAAACTGGTCTACTAGCCGAAAATGGGGAAAACGGACTTCTGATGATTCATACAAAGAAAATGGAGTAAATAGGCTTGAAATATTCATCTGGGACTCATAATACTACAATGAGAAGCCTCTATTACTTGTATCTCATTCCCTAGAAGAGATCCAAAATGAAGATCCGAAATTGGTCTACTAGCCGAAAATGGGGAAAACGGACATCTTATGAATCACACAAAGAAAATGGAGTAAATAGGCTTGAAATTGTCGTATGGGACTCAAATTACTACAATGAGAAGCATCTATTACTTGTATCTCATTCCCTAGAAGAGATCCCAAATGAAGATCCGAAACTGGTCTACTAGCCGAAAATGGGGAATCGGACTTCTGATGAATCACACAAAGAAAATGGAGTAAATAGGCTTGAAATAGTCATCTGGGACTCATAATACTACAATGAGAAGCCTCTATTACTTGTATCTCATTCTCTAGAAGAGATCCAAAATGAAGATCCGAAAATGGTCTACTGGCCGAAAATAGGGAAAACGGACTTCTGATGAATCATACAAAGAAAATGGAGTAAATAGGCTTGAAATAGTCATCTGGGACTCATAATAGGATAATTAGAAGCCTCTATTACTTGTATCTCTTTCCATTGAAGAGATCCCTTATGAAGATCTGAAAACTGGTCTACTGGCCGAATATGGGGAAAACGGACTTCTGATGAATCACACAAAGAAAATGGAGTAAATAGGCTTGAAATAGTCATCTGGGACTCATAATACTACATTTAGAAGCATCTATTACTTGTATCTCATTCCCTACAAAAGATCCCAAATCAAGATCTGAAACTGGTCTACTGGCCGAAAATGGGGAAAACGGACTTCTGATGAATCACACAAAGAATATGGAGTAAATATGCTTGAAGTAGCCATCTGGGACTCATAATACTACATGTAGAAGCATCTATTACTTGTATCTCATTCCATAGAAGAGATCCAAAATGAAGATCCAAAATTGGTCTACTGGTCGAAAATTGGGAAAACGGACTTCTGATGAATCATACAAAGAAAATGGAGCAAATAGGCTTGAAATAGTCATCTGGGACTCAAAATAATACAATAAGAAGCCTCTATTACTTGTATCTCATTCCCTAGAAGAGATCCAAAATGAAGATCCGAAACTGGTCTACTAGCCGAAAATGAGGAAACGGACTTCTTATGAATCACACAAAGAAAATGGATTAAATAGGCTTGAAATAGTCATCTGGGACTCATATTACTACAATTAGAAGCCTATATTACTTGTATCTCATTCCCTAGAAGAGATCCAAAATAAAGATCTGAAACTGGTCTACTGGCCGAAAATGGGGAAAACGGACTTCTGATGAATCACACAAAGAAAATGGAGTAAATAGGCTTGAAATAGTCATATGGGACTCATAATACTACAATGAGAATCCTCTATTACTTGTATTTCATTCTCTAGAAGAGATCTAAAATGAAGATCATAAATTGGTCTACTAGCCGAAAATAGGAAAAACGGACTTCTGATGAATCATACAAAGAAAATGGAGTAAATAGGCTTGAAATAGTCATCTGGGACTCAAAATACTACAATGAGAAGCCTCTATTACTTGTATCTCATTCCCTAGAAGAGATCCCAAATGAATATCCGAAACTGGTCTACTTGCCGAAAATGGGGAAAACGGACTTCTGATGAATCACACAAAGAAAATGGAGTAAATAGGATTGAAATAGTCATCTAGGACTCATAATAGTACAATGAGAAGCATCTATTACTTGTATCTCATTCCCTACAAGAGATCCCAAATGAAGATCCGAAACTGGTCTACTGGCCGAAAATGGGGAAAACGGACTTCTGATGAATCACACAAAGAAAATGGAGTAAATAGGCTTGAAATAGTCATCTAGGACTCATAATACTACATTTAGAAGCATCTATTACTTGTATCTCATTCTCTACAAGAGATCCCAAATGAAGATCCGAAACTGGTCTACTGGCCGAAAATGGGGAAAACGGACAGCTGATGAATCACACAAAGAATATGAAGTAAATATGCTTGAAATAGTCATCTGGGACTCATAATACTACATTTAGAAGCATCTATTACTTGTATCTCATTCCCTAGAAGAGATCCCAAATAAAATCTGAAACTGGTCTATTGTCTGAAAATAGGAGAAACGGATTTATCATGAATCACACAAAGAAAATGGAGTAAATAGGCTTTAAATAGTCTTCTGGGACTCATAATAGTATAATGAGTAGAATCTATTACCTGTATCTCATTCCCTAGAAGAGATCTCAAATGAAGATCCAAAACTGGTATATTGGCCGAAAATTGGGAAAACGGATTTCTCATAAATCACACAAAGAAAATGAAGTAAATAGGCTTGAAATAGTCATCTGGGACTCATAATACTACAATGAGAAGCCTCTATTACTTGTATCTCATTCCCTAGAAGAGATCCCAAATGATGATCCAAAACTGGCCTACTGGCCGAAAATAGGAAAAACGGACATCTGATGAATCACACAAAGAAAATGGAGTAAATAGGATTAAAATAGTCATCTGGGACTCATAGTAATACAATGAGAAGCCTCTATTACTTGTATATTATTCCGAAGAAGAGATCCCAAATGATGATCCAAAACTGGCCTACTGGCTGAAAATAGGAAAAACAGACATCTGATGAATCACACAAAGAAAATGGAGTAAATAGGATTGAAATAGTCATCTAGGACTCATAATAGTACACTGAGAAGCATCAACTTTTGTATCTCATTCCCTACAAGAGATCCCAAATGAAGATCTGAAACTGGTCAACTAGCCGAAAATGGGGAAAACGGACTTCTGAAGAATCATACAATGAAAATGGAGTAAATTGGCTTGAAATAGTCAACTGGGACTCATAATACTACATTGAGAAGCCTCTATTACTTGTATCTCATTCCCTAGAACAGATCTCAAATGATGATCCGAACTTGGTCTACTAGCCGAAAATGGGGAAAACGGACATCTGATGAATCACACAAAGAAAATGGAGTAAATAGGCTTGAAATTGTCATCTGGGACTCAAAATACTACAGTGAGAAGCCTCTATTACTTGGATCTCATTCCATAAAAGAGATCCCAAATGAAGATCCGAAACTGGTCTACTAGCCGAAAATGGGGAAAACGGACTTCTGATGATTCATACAAAGAAAATGGAGTAAATAGGCTTGAAATATTCATCTGGGACTCATAATACTACAATGAGAAGCCTCTATTACTTGTATCTCATTCCCTAGAAGAGATCCAAAATGAAGATCCGAAATTGGTCTACTAGCCGAAAATGGGGAAAACGGACATCTTATGAATCACACAAAGAAAATGGAGTAAATAGGCTTGAAATTGTCGTCTGGGACTCAAATTACTACAATGAGAAGCATCTATTACTTGTATCTCATTCCCTAGAAGAGATCCCAAATGAAGATCCGAAACTGGTCTACTAGCCGAAAATGGGGAAAACGGACTTCTGATGAATCACACAAAGAAAATGGAGTAAATAGGCTTGAAATTGTCGTCTGGGACTCAAATTACTACAATGAGAAGCATCTATTACTTGTATCTCATTCCCTAGAAGAGATCCCAAATGAAGATCCGAAACTGGTCTACTAGCCGAAAATGGGGAATCGGACTTCTGATGAATCACACAAAGAAAATGGAGTAAATAGGCTTGAAATAGTCATCTGGGACTCATAATACTACAATGAGAAGCCTCTATTACTTGTATCTCACTCTCTAGAAGAGATCCAAAATGAAGATCCGAAAATGGCCTACTGGCCGAAAATAGGGAAAACGGACTTCTGATGAATCATACAAAGAAAATGGAGTAAATAGGCTTGAAATAGTCATCTGGGACTCATAATAGCATAATTAGAAGCCTCTATTACTTGTATCTCATTCCATTGAAGAGATCCCTTATGAAGATCTGAAACTGGTCTACTGGCCGAATATGGGGAAAACGGACTTCTGATGAATCACACAAAGAAAATGGAGGCAATAGGCTTGAAATAGTCATCTGGGACTCATAATACTACATTTAGAAGCATTTATTACTTGTATCTCATTCCCTACAAAAGATCCCAAATGAAGATCTGAAACTGGTCTATTGGCAGAAAATGGGGAAAACGGACTTCTAATGAATCACACAAAGAATATGGAGTAAATATGCTTGAAGTAGTCATCTGGGACTCATAATACTACATGTAGAAGAATCTATTACTTGTATCTCATTCCCTAGAAGAGATCCAAAATGAAGATCCGAAATTGGTCTACTGGCCGAAAATTGGGAAAACGGACTTCTGATGAATCATACAAAGAAATGGAGTAAATAGGCTTGAAATAGTAATCTGGGACTCAAAATACTACAATTAGAAGCCTCTATTACTTGTATCTCATTCCCTAGAAGAGATCCAAAATGAAGATCCGAAACTGGTGTACTAGCCGAAAATGAGGAAACGGACTTCTTATGAATCACACAAAGAAAATGGATTAAATAGGCTTGAAATAGTCATCTGGGACTCATATTACTACAATTAGAAGCCTATATTACTTGTATCTCATTCCCTAAAAGAGATCCCAAATAAAGATCTGAAACTGGTCTACTGGCCCAAAATGGGGAAAACGGACTTCTGATGAATCACACAAAGAAAATGGAGTAAATAGGCTTGAAATAGTCATTTGGGACTCATAATACTACAATGAGAAGCCTCTATTACTTGTATCTCATTCCCTAGAAGAGATCTAAAATGAAGATCATAAATTGGTCTACTAGCCGAAAATAGGGAAAACGGACTTCTAATGAATTATACAAAGAAAATGGAGTAAATAGGCTTGAAATAGTCATGTGGGACTCAAAATACTACAATGAGAAGCCTCTATTACTTGTATCTCATTCCCTAGAAGAGATCCCAAATGAATATCCAAAACTGGTCTACTAGCCGAAAATGGGGAAAACGGACTTCTGATGAATCACACAAAGGAAATGGAGTAAATAGGCTTGAATAGTCATCTGGGACTCATATTACTACAATGAGAAGCCTATATTACTTGTATCTCATTCCCTAGAAGAGATCCCAAATGAAGATCCGAAACTGGTCTAATGGCCGAAAATAGGAAAAACGGATTTTTCATGAATCTCACAAAGAAAATGAAGTAAATAGGCTTGAAATACTCATCTGGGACTCATAATACTACATTTAGAAGCCTCTATTACTTGTATCTTATTCCCTAGAAGAGATCCCAAATGAAGATTTGAAATTGGTCTACTGGCCGAAAATGGGGAAAACGGACTGCTGATGAATCACACAAAGAAAATGGAGTAAATAGGCTCGTAATAGTCATCTGGGACTCATAATACTACATATAAAAGCCTATATTACTTGTATCTCATTCCATAGAAGAGATACCAAATGAAGATCCAAAACTGGTCTACTGGCCGAAAATAGGGAAAACGGATTTCTCATGAATCTCATAAAGAAAATGAAGTAAATAGGCTTGAAATAGTCATCTGGGACTCATAATACTACATTTAGAAGCCTCTATTACTTGTATCTTATTCCCTAAAAGAGATCCCAAATGAAGATCTGAAACTGGTCTACTCGCCGAAAATGGGGAAAACGGACTTCTGATGAATCACACAATGAAAATGGAGTAAATAGGCTTGTTTTATGCACGAATCATGCATGGTTCGGTTCAGCTCGGTTTCGTGCATAACTCGTGCATGTTTCGTGTGTGCTTCAGTTCTCTTCGGCTCCATGCACAAATTCTGCACCGAAGCCTTTCAGCTCGGTTTCTGCACAATTTGTGCACCGAAGCATTCAGCTCGGTTTCTGCACAATTCGTGCACCGAGGTGTTTAGCTTGGGCCGTGCACAATTTATGCATCGAGGTGTTTAGCTCGGGCCGTGCACAATTTGTGCACCGAGGCGTTTGGCTCGGATCGTGCGCAACCTGTGCACCGAGGTGTTTGGCTCGGGTCGTGCACAGTTTGTGCACCGAAGTGTTTGGCTCGGGTCTTTGCACAGCCTGTGCACGGCTCGTTCTCCTGCACATTTTATGTACGGTCAGGAATAATTTCCATATTTAGTCATTTTCTTGATTGATCTTGTCGGGGTGAATACCGACCCCAACAGTTAGCCCCCTAGCTCGTTAGACTCAGGAGTGTGAATGACGAGCTGTTAGGAGAGACGAGATCAATGTTCCACGATCTTTTTCTTTGACTATCCAGAACGCTTCGCTTACCTAGCCGAGGCGTCTAGGCTCAACTGGCCGAGGCGTTATGCTTGCCTAGCTGAAGCGTTTTACTTTGATCGGCCGAGGCGTTTAGCGTGCCTTGCCGAGGCGTTTTGCTTGCCTAGGCGAAGTGTCTTGACTTAACTTGCCGAGGTGTTCATGCCTTTTGGCCGAGGCGTTCTTTTTGCCTTACTGGCCGAGGCGTTTTGTTTACCTTATTGGCCGAGGCGTTTTGTTTGCCTTATTGGCCGAGGCGTTTTGTTTGCCTTATTGTCCGAGGCGTTTTGTTTGCCTTATTGGCCGAGGCGTTCTGTTTGCCTTATTGGCCGAGGCGTTTTTGCCTTATTGGCCGAGATATTTTGTTTGCCTTATTGGCCGAGGCGTTCTGTTTGCATTATTGGCCGAGGTGCTTATGCTCTGACGACGAGGCGTTAAGCTTGCCTTGCCGAAGCGTTTTACTCCGATTGGCCGAGGCGTTTATGCTTCGTGGACGATATGTTTGCTTCAAGATTGTCGAGACGAGCTACGTGCTTTTAGGATATTCGCCTCGGTCTTCAAAGGATAGTCGCTTCGGTCTCCAAAGGATATTCGTTTCGGTCTTCAAAAAATATTCACCTCGGTCTTCCAAGGATATTCGCCTTGGACTTCCAAGGATATTCGCCTCGGCTCTTTATCAATGCCTTGGAAACACTTAGGATTTTTATAGCATCTCCAAATCTTCTGAATTGGGCCTCAGTCTCAATAAGTTTGGGCCTCTAGAAGCCCATTACTCTTTCAAAGAGTTAATTATGCCTCGGGAAGTGTAAACATCTTGTCAACTTTGGCTATAAAAGCCGAGGCTTCCCTTCACTTCTTCATCATCTTCATCTCTCCAAAACTAAAAGGTTTGCTTTCTCTCTCTTCTCTTCCTTCTCTCTAGTTTTATGTTTAGATTGAAATTAGGGTTTACACAACCATTATTGTACCGCCGCCGTCCGCCCTGACTCTCCGATCCATCTCCGTCCATTTTTCCGAGCTGACGCGGGTACCAAGGCGTGTCTTCCCTTGCTTTATCTCGAGTCAGCTTTTCTTGTCTTTGTCGGCCGAAATGAGATCTTCCGAGGAATCATCTGCTGCGTCTTCTCGCGCCGAGGTGAAGTCTCGCGAGCCGTTGTTTGCTGCGTCCACTCGTGACAAAGCGAGATATTCTGGGTTTCGGAGAACCGAGGCGTCGATCGCCGTGTCCTCCCGAGCTGCAACGCCGTCTTCCATGCCTTCTCCAGCCGAGGAGTCTTATACTTCTTCCCGAACCAAGGCGGTTTCCATCATTGTTCCTGGTGCCGAGGGGTCGCTTGAGGATTCGGTCGATTCGTTTAATCTTCCAACGGCTCGGGGTCGAAAGATGATCCGATCCGAGGAACTTGGAGCTTCCGCCAAGGCGAACGATTATGTGGGACAAGTCAGGGGTCTCGATGCGAAGGAGCTCACTAATGAAGGTGTCTATAATGACGAGGCGATTCATTCTGGTTCTCTGATTGAGGGTCATCTCTCTTCAGCTGCCGAAGCATCACGGATAAAATCGGAGGAAGAAGGCTGGGATTTCGATCCTGTAGAGGCGAGAAAAGAGTTGGACTTTCTGATGAGTCTTCAGAACGAGGGCTCGTCAAAGAGGCGAAGAACGAGGAAGAAACGGGCGGATCCTCCGGGTTCGACGCTCTCTACTGCGGACAGTTTATCAGAGTTAAAGGCTTGTTTCGGCATTAGCGAGGCGGTGGAGTTCGTATTACCCACTCCATTAGGTCGCGCAGAAAGTCCACCTCCAGGCCATTTTTCTGCGTACGAAAGTTTTTTCTATGCCATCTCTTGCGGTTCCCGATCCCGGGGTTAGTATGCGAGTACTTATAGACACACGGGTTGGCCCTGGCTCAGCTTACTCCCCGGAGTCTTCGTCACCTCGTAGGCCTTATTGTGCTGAGCTATGAATGCGATATCGAGCTATCAATGGAGCATCTGCTTAACTTGCTGGAAATTCGTAAGAATCCTAAGTCTGAAACTCATTATATCGGCAATAAGAAGAATAGGCGGATCCTTCACAACTTTCCTAGCAAAGACTTGGATTGGAACAGTCGGTTATTGTACGTTCTTATCGATGATGCCTCGGTAACTGAAGCCTGGATCGGGAAGATTAGGATGGACTGGGGAAAAATTGGTAGCCAACCAAGGATATATTTCGAGGTTCTCGATTCCGAGGTGAAATGAAATACTTTTCTGATTTATTATTTTTGTATCTGCAGTTCGCCAGCTCGTCCTTCGCGTACCCGAAGATTTGTCCAAGGTGGTTAAAGCTTTTCGCGAGCGTAGAGTGCATTGGACCAGGAGCTTTACACTCCAAAGAGTAGAGCGTGCGCGAGCTTATCATTTCGGAGTTGAAGTAGATACGTCGGTCTCTCATTCTCCGGATATCGACCCAAGGCTTAAGATGGTGGCGAAGATGACCTACCGAGACAAGAAGGTGCTGGCTGCGAAGATGGGAGCCGAGGAGAGAGGCACAGAAAGCTCTGAATCCAAGGGGACAAACCAAAAGGCTCTGAGCGTATCCACCGAACCGATCATCGAGCCTCCTCGGAAATCTTCTTCAGGAAAGAGCTCGTTGCGGGGTTGAAGTCTGCCCCGAGACCTGAGGGATCCGTTGTGGCTCGGGATGATGATAAAGCAAAGGTGTCGATTCGGAAAGAAACGGGAGATGCTAACAAAAGGCCACCAAAGCTTCCGAGCAGACCAAGGCTGCTAACGATGAGGCTCCCAAGAAAAAGACGAGGCGCAGTGTTACAGCTCAAGCCTCGGTCCTGTCTCTAAATGTCGCATCTGCTGTAGCCGACGCACCTGTTGACGATGCCGCGGCCTCCGTGACCCTTTTTTCCAAGATGGTTCGTGCCGGTGACCGTTTTCCGCCGCCTGATACTTTTACCGAGAGGAGGAAGTATGCCAGGATGGCTCAAAAGGGGACCAAGGTATCACATATTCTTCACTTCCCTTAGTCTTTAGACGGTCTGATTGCTAACTCGAGTTGGTTCACAGTTTATTGAAGCTGCGAACGATGTGGTCGCGGGATACGAGCAAGATGCTCGGGAGGATCAACGTCGTGTTGCTGAGGCGCGCCAGGATGCTGTTGCCCTCAAGGCTAAGCTTGACGAGGCGGAAAGTAGACACACCGCCGAGCTGGAAAGGGCCGAGGCCCACGTGAAGAAACTCGAGGAAGTGAGGGACGAGTTTAAGCTGAAACGCGACAGATCTGACAGTCTGGCTGGTCGTCTGAATGAGCAAAAGATAAAGATAGAGTCTGAGCTTGCGTCGGTGAAACGTCAGTTGATTGCGGACCGCGAATTGCACGAGGCTGCTGTGACGAAAACTCAGAAAGCGGCGAAGCAAGAACTTGTTGAGAAGTTCCAAGCGTGCATACACCGAGCCGAAGCGAAGATCGATGAGTTAAAAGGTGGAGCTAGGACAAAGATTATCGATCTCGCTCAAGTAGAGAGCAATCTTCAGCTTATCAGGATCCTTCAGGGCAATGATCCCCCTACGTTAGACGAGGAAAAAAAAACTTTGACTGAGTGGAAAGATGAGCTCGCGGATGCCGACGCAGAATTTGAACGTCTCGCGACCGATCTCCGGGAAGACCTCAAGCTATCTCCGGTTTCGTCTGATTCTGGGCCCCTTATCCTGGGTGGTGAGTCGATCGAGCTCATGAGCTCGAAGGTTGGTGTTGCGGATCCAGCAGGGTCTAACGTTGGTGCTCCAGGGGTACAAGACTTGATTGCCGAGAAGGAGACCGAGCTGGGGTCCAAGTCATCCGAGAAAGAGCCCGAGGAGAAGACCCGAGAGACGTCCGATGCTGATTGAGTGATCGACCTAGAGACCGTTTGCTGTTATTTTTATGCTTTTCGTTTTGATTTTTTTATTTTTGTTGCGTGACCCTCTTCGCGGACATGCTTTCTGTTCCGAACTTGGTGCCTGGACGGCTTTATCCACTTAGACCTTATGTTATGGCTTTTATATGATATTGTGTTTTGTTATTGAGCCGGAGAGTTATTGTTCTGCTTCTGAATTGCGACGAAGCGAAGTATTCGAGTTATAAATTTGGATGTGTATGATGCTTCGTACTCGATTGTTTAAGACTTTCCCGATTCGTTTTTCTTACTGGGTGAGCCATAGCTGAAAAAGGCGTAATGGTCAGGACCAGTGTTGCTCGGAAGCAAGGTTAGCGTTGGGTTGAAAGTTGATCATTCAAACTTTTTAGTACTCCACGACCGCGAGGCGGTTATAGTGAATATGACGTTGAGATTGAACGCACCAAAGCGTAACGTAGCTAGGAAGCGAAGTGTTTGCCTCGGTTTTGAGTTAAACTACGTTTAGTATATAATGTTTCTGAGGTGGTTCAGGAAACGAACCAAAGATGGGCGAACTGCGGTATTATGGCCGCTATTAACCCGTGAATGCTTTGCAGCGTTTAGGACCAGTGTTGCTTTGAAGCGAGATGTTTTACTGGGTTTAAGTTTGAAAACAATTTTACCTGATTGTGCCCATCAGGTACAAAGGTCCAGAAATGTTTTAAGAGACGAGCTGTGACTGGGAGAGCCGCAGTGTCCGGGTCGTGAATGACCTATGAATGCTATGTAGCGTAAATGACCAGTGTTGGTAAGAAGCGAGGCGTTTTGCTGGGTTTATGTTTGAACATATATGGGTACCTCGTATTCTATGACCAACCGTGAATATTATGTTCTGGAGGTGTTATCAGACCAACATTGCTTAAAACGAACTGTTGTTGGGTTTAGGATGTTTTGCCACAGCTTTAGGACTTGCAAACCCAACTTGACTTAATTATCCGTTTTTCCGGCAAAACATAAAGAACAAAGTATAGGATTTACCCAACAATGTTTGACCGGGATGTACCCAGCCATGATTTATATAGCGCGCTTTAATCCGTAGAGGATGTTTGAGAACTCCATTGTCCAGTGAGAACACAGGAGTTAGAATCCGTAAAGGGTGTAATAGTTCGTCCGTTGTGGCCAACAACGGGCGAGGTGAGTGATAAGAGTTGAGGTACGAGTTGAATAAAATTGCTCTTTGATTTCAGCGAAGTGATTACAAAGTGTGGGAGTATACGTACCCCACTCCCCCCCCTTTTTTGGGAGTGGGGCAGTTGAACTCGTTGTGAGACGAGCTGCCTACGTACCCCTTTCGGGGATCAAACCGCCCCGTAGTTCATGGTTTTGATAGAGTGACTTAGAAGTAGTACTTCTTTAAGTGCATCGCGTTCCAGGATCTTGGTACTGGGACGTCAGTTGCGCTGTTGGCGAGTTCGTAAACGCCGGGACGGACTACCTTGGTAATGCGGTAGGGTCCTTCCTAGTTAGCTCCCAGTTTGCCGGCGTTTCGTTCGGCTATGTTTTGGAAAACTTTACGGAGGACGAGATTCGAGTTGTAATACTTAGCCGTGGCTTGTTGATAGTTCTGCATTCGAATAAGTGCTTGATCGCGTTGCTCGTTGATCAAGTTGAGGTCGTCCAAGAGCATGAGGTGATTCAGGCCTTCTTGTCCTGGCAGAAGTCGTCGACGAACTCCAGGGAAATCCACCTCAGGGGGGATTACACACTCTGCTCCTTAGACAAGTGCGAATGGTGTTTCGCCTGTTGCTCGTCTCAGGGTTGTCCGGTGCGACCAGAGGACTCCTTCAAGTTCGTCCGCCCATCGTCCCTTTTTTTCGTCGAGGTGTTTCTTCAGGCCATCGAGTATAGTTTTGTTTGCCGCCTCGGCTTGCCCGTTGCCCTGTGGGTAGCGAGGCGTGGATTTGCTGAGCCTTATCTTCCATTTTTCGCAGAAAGTTTCGAAGCAGGTGGAGGATAATTGCGAGCCGTTATCGGTTACAATCTCGTAAGATACTCCATGTCGGCAGATCATGTGCTTCCATACGAAGTTCTCAACCTGGGCGTCCTTGATGCTGGCGTAAGATTCCCCCTCGACCCATTTGGAGAAATAGTCTGTTAGGACGAGGAGAAAGCTTTTTTGCTTGGAACGATGTAGTGGTCCGACGATGTCCATCAACCATCGCATGAAAGGGTATGGCGAGGAGATTGACGGTAGCAGTTCTGTGGGTTGGTAGATCGTAGGGGCATGGTGTTGGCATTTTTCGCATTTCCGCGAATATATTTCACAGTCTTTCACCATGGTCGGCCAATAATAGACGTGACGCTTGATCTTGATTGCCAACGTTCTTCCGCCAGAGTAGTTTCCACACGAGCCTTCGTGAACTTCTTCCATGACCTTTCTTGCTTCAGGGCCCTCCACGCACGTCATTAGTGGTCCCGATAATCTCCATTTGAATACTTCGTCGTCGAGTAGAACGTACCGAGCTGCTTGGGCTTTGAGTTTTCGAGCCGCCCATTTGTCTGTTGGAACTACTCCATCCATTATGTAGGATCGTATTGGTCCCATCCATTCATGGTCGCATCCGTACTCGCTCTCCTGTTACACTGCTGTGAGAGGGGACTTTATAAACTAGTCCAAACAGCTATGCCCTTCTTGGGGTCTTTGGAAACAAATTACATTGAAATAAAAGCAAGAAATCAGGCTAACATTTGCCTTACTTATTTAAACGAAAATCAACATAAATGTAATAGAAATAACAACTAAGTCTAGGCTGCAAAAGAGATTAAGAATCATTAGTCAAAATGTAATGAAAATAATCATAAACACTTACCTTGTTTGTTTGTATGGTTTAAGTTTCAATGATTCATCTCTTTAATCCCCTTTGGTCATGGCTTTATGGGTCTTGGGCCTTGCTTGAGATGACAAGGAGATTGTAGCCATTGTTGTGCTTAGAGAAAAGGGGCCAAGCTTCTTGGATTTCCTTAACTCCGAATGGGCCTTTGGCAGCTTGATCCATGTCATGAAGTTCTTGATCATCAGCTTGACGTGCAGCTAACATGATAGCTTGATTGTACTTGTGCTGCAAGACCCTTGCTCTTTCCCTTGTAATGGCTCCGGTGGGAACTTCAATCACTTGTGGTTCGGTCAAGTCTGGTTCTTCTTGGATGTCTTCATCATTCCCTCCCTCTTGAATAGGTTTTGGCCTCAAAACAGGTTCATCTGCAAGAAATGGAGCTAAATCAGAAACGTTAAAGGTAGAAGATACATTAAACTCACCTGGAAGTTCAAGGCCGTAGGCGTTGTCATTGATCTTCTCTAGAATCTTGAATGGGCCGTCTCCTCTTGGTTTTAGCTTTGAGCTTCGTTGATTTGGAAACCTTTCCTGCCTCATGTGAAGCCAAACCCACTCTCCTGGTGAAAATACAACTTCTTTTCGTCCCTTGTTAGCGTGCCTTGTATACTGTTCTGTCCTCTTTTCCAAGTTTTCTTTAGCCTTCTGATGCAATTTCTTGATAAACGCTGCTTTCTCCTCTCCTACTAAGCTTACTGCTTCAGCTGGTGGCAATGGTGTTAAGTCTAGAGGTGTTGTAGGGTTGAATCCGTAGACTATCTCAAAGGGGGACATCTTGGTGGCTGAATGCTGTGCTCGGTTGTAAGCGAACTCTATGAAAGGTATACACTCCAGCCAATTCTTCATGTTCTTCCCAATGGTGGCTCTTAGCAAAGCTGATAAGGTCCGGTTTACTACCTCCGTTTGCCCATCTGTTTGGGGATGACAAGTTGTAGAGAATAAGAGCTTTGTCCCTAGCTTCTTCCACAAGGTTCTCCAAAAATGGCTGAGGAACTTGCTATCTCTATCTGATACGATGGTCCTCGGTACCCCATGTAGCCTTACTATCTCCTTGAAGAACAATTCAGCGGTTTGAGAAGCGTCATTCACCTTGGCGCATGGTATGAAGTGTGCCATTTTTGAGAAGCGGTCCACTACAACGAATATGGAATCCTTGCTGCGAATCTTCAGGAGTCCAAGTACAAAATCCATGGAGATGTCTACCCAAGGTGTCGTGGGGATGGGTAAGGGTAAGTATAACCCATGAGGATGTACTTTAGACTTGGCCTTCTTGCATGTCACGCATCTAGCACAATGAGCTTCTACGGTCTTCTTGAGGTGCGGCCAGTAAAAGTGCTCTTTGACGATAGCTAGTGTTTTGTCTACTCCAAAGTGACCCATGAGTCCTCCACCGTGAGCTTCCCGTACGATCAAGTCTCTAAGAGAGCAGTGTGGGATGCAGAGCCTCTTCTCTCGAAATAGAAAGCCTTCGTAGATGTAGAACTTGCCTTGTCCTCCGTTGTTGCAACCGTTGTAGCTCTCTTTTAGATCATCATCCTCGTGATATAGCTCCTTGATGTACTCAAATCCTATTACTTTCGCCTCCATGGTTGATATTAAAACATGTCTTCTAGAAAGAGCGTCAGCTACAATGTTCTCCTTTCCCTTCTTATACTTGATAATGTAGGGAAACGTCTCTATATACTCCATCCAACGGGCGTGCCTCTTCTTTAGGTGAGTCTGTCCTCTGAGGTGTTTCAGTGTCTCGTGATCCGTATGCACTACGAACTCCCTTGACATCAAATAGTGTTGCCATGTTTCCAGCGCTCTTACTAAGGCGTATAGCTCTCGGTCATATGTAGGGTAGTTTAGCGTGGCACCTCCTAGCTTCTAGCTGAAAAAGGCTACTGGCTTGCCTCCCTGAGTTAGTACTGCTCCAATACTGACTCCTGATGCATCACATTCCACCTCAAATGTCTTCTCAAAGTCGGGTAAGGTTAAGACTGGTGCATTGGTGAGCTTCTCTTTAAGGTCTTCAAAGGCTTTTTGTTGAGCTTCTCCCCATGCAAACTCTATGTTTTTCTTGATCACAGCCGTGAGGGGAGCCGCTACACTGCTAAAATCCTTCACAAACCGGCGGTAGAAGCTAGCTAGGCCATGGAAACTCCTCACTTGGCTAATACTTGTTGGCGTACGCCACTCCTTAATGGCTTTTATCTTCTCATCATCAACCTGTAAACCCTGCGAGCTTACAACAAAACCTAGGAAAACTATCTTATTAGTACAAAATGCACACTTCTTTAAGTTTGCATAAAGTCCTTCTTGGCGAAGTGTCTTTAGTACAAGCTCAAGATGTGATACATGATCATCTAAACTCTTGCTATATATCAAGATGTCATCAAAATAGACAACAACAAATTTACTTATGTAAGCTCGAAGAACCTGGTTCATTAGTCGCATGAAGGTGCTAGGAGCATTGGTTAAGCCAAAGGGCATGACCATCCATTCATACAGCCCCTGATTAGTTTTAAAGGCTGTCTTCCATTCGTCGCCTTCTTTCATTCTTACTTGATGATATCCGCTCTTCAAATCAATCTTAGAAAACAAGTTAGCTCCACTTAATTCATCAAGCATATCATCTAACCTTGGTATGGGATGGCGGTATTTGATGGTGATATTGTTTATAGCTCGGCAATCTACACACATACACCAAGAGCCATCCTTCTTGGGTACCAATAAGACTGGTACAGCACACGGGCTAAGGCTCTCCCTTACATAGCCTTTGTCTAGTAACTCCTTGACTTGTTTCTCCAACTCCTTTGATTCTTCAGGACTCATCCTATAGGCGGGTTTGTTGGGTAACGCTGCTCCTGGAATGAAGTCTATTTGGTGCTCAATGCCTCTCAAAGGGGGTAATCCTTCTGGCATATCCTCGGGAAAGACGTCTTTAAACTTGTCTAACACGCTAGTGACTTCCATTGGTAGCTCTTCTAAGCTGTATCCTGCGCTCAAAACTTCCTTAAAGATCATAAGTAGCAAAGTGTGTTTTGATGCATAAGCCTTTCTAACGTGACTAGATTGAACAAGAAAGTTTGGTTTAGCAACAATATCTTTCTCCTTAGTCATTTTCATTTGCAAATCATGAACTTGAGAGGGCGTGAGAGGTGCTAAACTGACTTTTCTTTTATCATGCATGAAAGTATACATATTAGTCCTACCATCATGCTTAGTTTTTTTATCAAACTGCCAAGGTCTACCTAGCAACAAATGACCAGCTTGCATAGGAACCACATCACAAGTTACTTGATCATTATATTTACCAACACTGAATGGTATAACGACTTGATCACTAACTTTAAGCTCTACCTTATCATCGAGCCACCTTAGCCTATAGGGCCGTGGGTGTTTAGTTCTCTCAAGGCCAAGCTTTTCAACCATGTGAGCACTTGCTACATTGGTGCAAGACCCACCATCAATAATAAGATTACATACCTTGCCTTTAATGGTGCAACGGGTATGGAATATGTTTTCTCTTTGTATGATCTCGGTTGGCTCTACCATGGTGCTCAATACTCGCCTCATCACTAGTAGTTCTCCAGAGTCAGGGTACTCAATGTCACCAAACTCGTCATTCTGTTCCATATCAGCCTCATCATGGGATTCATAGTCGCCGTTTTTGGTTAGGAGCATGACTCTTTGGTTGGGACATTCTCTCGCCATATGTCCTCTACCTCTGCACTTAAAACACGTTATGTCTCTAGAACGTTGAGGGTTTAAAGACTTACTTGGCTCTGTTCGGTTATCTTTGACATTGTCTAGAGCTTTCCCTTTGTACCGCGAATCTATCTCGATGCCTTTGCCCTTATCCATCGGTTTGTTGATATTTGGGTTCCAAGAGCTTTGAGGTTTGATTCTGGCACTGCTCGTCTTACGTTTGATATGTTGCTCAGCCTGAATGGATAGATGAAAGAGGTCTTTGATGTCACGGTATACTTGTCTCTCCACTTTGCGGCTGATCCTCTCTTGTAAACAGTCTAGAAACTGAGCCATCAATGCTTCCTCATCGTCATGCAGCTCCAAGCGGTTCCTCAAGCGTTCAAATTCCTCATAATATTCTTCCACTAACCTAGTTCCCTGTTTAAGAGAACGAAACTTGCGTTGTAAGTCTCTATGGAAATGAGGAGGGATATACCTTTGACGCATAAGGTCTTTCATGTCCACCCATGAATCAATGGACCGTTGGCGGTTTCTCCTTCTGTCGGCTACTATTCTGTCCCACCAAATGAGGGCGTTGTCCGTGAGCTGAGCTACGGCTAGTGCTATCCTCTTAGGGCCGGGATGATTGTAGTAGTCAAATATATGGTCCATTCTCTTCTCCCATTCGAAATAAGCCTTGGGATCAACTTTACCGGCAAAGTTAGGCGCGGTTAGTTTGATATTCCCTTGGTTTTGTCTCGGGTGAGGGTCGTATGGCTCGTCTTCTTCATACTCCTCCCTTTGTACTCATCTCCTCCGTACACGGTTTGTTCTTGGGGGTGGATCCTCGTCATCCTCTTGAGAGTCATCGTCACGTAGCTGTTCTCCATTCATAGGCTCATTGATGTGAATGCCGTTGTGTCGTTGAGGATTGCCATGGGGGTTGGTAGTGCCAAATCCTCCAACGTTTCTCACAGGCCGTAAGGGAGCGCGAGGGGTCTGTTCTACACGAGTGAGACGTTCTCCCACTTCTTGCCTAAAGGCTTGAAACTCTTCCCTCATCATGGCCATCATTTGACTGACCAGATCATTTGCATTGCTAGCTTCTTCTCCCATGTCGTTTTGATTTCAAGTCCCTTAAACCAAAGAATAAATGTGATTAAGACCTTTGAATGAATACAATACCGTCCAAGATGATATTATGGTAAGGCAGTACCCGAATCAATTAGGCAAATGGTGATTGTTGACAAGGTTCTAAAAATGGAAACCGTGATGAATGCAAATGAATGACTTAAACCAATAATTTTTTTTTGACTTTTTGATTGAAACTTGATAGAATTCGATTTAAATGATGAATGATAATTAGCTAGCAATAATAAACAAGGAATGAGGAATATTTTTTTTTTTTTTTGTAACGAAATGAAATGAAAACACTACTATGAAATGTAATGAAAGATGTGAAAAGGATAGATGCAACTTGGGGCTGAAGGAACTTCAGCTCTGATACCAAAAATTGATACAAGCTCGAGTAGGGGAGCGAACTAGTAGAACTTCGGTACGAGTGTGGGATGGACGGGGTTGTCACTAGCCGAGATACTCAGGCCTATGATCCGTGGAATGTAGTAAAGGAGTGATGGTCACGCGGTACGAGTGGGTCGGATGACTTTTGGCCGGATGGTCGAGATACTCAGACCGTAGGACAGGGGGAACGAAAGGAACGAATAAACTAGAACCGGGGGAAACGAAGTGTACCACAAGGGCTATGACAACTCCCTTGATACAACACGAGAACTCTTAATACTTTGGAGGTACTGGTCTCACAAAATAAAGAGCAAAGTCAAGAAATGTTCTTGAAGAAATTCGCTATTTTATTGATCAAAAGTTAAAGATACACTGCTGTGAGAGGGGACTTTATAAACTAGTCCAAACAGCTATGCCCTTCTTGGGGTCTTTGGAAACAAATTACATTGAAATAAAAGCAAGAAATCAGGCTAACATTTGCCTTACTTATTTAAACGAAAATCAACATAAATGTAATAGAAATAACAACTAAGTCTAGGCTGCAAAAGAGATTGAGAATCATTAGTCAAAATGTAATGAAAATAATCATAAACACTTACCTTGTTTGTTTGTATGGTTTAAGTTTCAATGATTCATCTCTTTAATCCCCTTTGGTCGTGGCTTTATGGGTCTTGGGCCTTGCTTGAGATGACAAGGAGATTGTAGCCGTTGTTGTGCTTAGAGAAAAGGGGCCAAGCTTCTTGGATTTCCTTAACTCCGAATGGGCCTTTGGCAGCTTGATCCATGTCATGAAGTTCTTGATCATCAGCTTGACGTGCAGCTAACATGATAGCTTGATTGTACTTGTGCTGCAAGACCCTTGCTCTTTCCCTTGTAATGGCTCCGGTGGGAACTTCAATCACTTGTGGTTCGGTCAAGTCTGGTTCTTCTTGGATGTCTTCATCAGTGAGCTTCCTGAATTTCTTCTGGAGATCGCGGTGATAATAAGAGGGAATGTATCTTTTTCTCATTTGATAGCGCATATCAGCCCATGTGTTGATTTGAGCATGTATATATATACCTTCTTCTCTCGGACACTTTCTATCCCACCATGAAAGGGCATTCTCCGTGAGTTGAGCAGCTGCTAAGGAGACCTTCTTGGCATCATTGTAATGGTAATACTCGAATATGTATTCCATTCTTCTCTCCCAATCGATATAAGCTTCTGGATTGACTCTACCAGCAAACGTGGGGGCATTGAGCTTGAGGTCGTTGCTTCCTAGCCAAGGTTGCTCTTCTGCTCGCTCTCTTCCTCCTCCATTTCTGTATTGATCTCTCCGAGGTCTAGGTTCTTGGTTATCCTCTTCAAGGCTTGGCATTTCACTATCGCTCTCGCTCTCTTCTTGAGATTGAGGTGTTAATTCTCCCTCCATCTCCACGACCATTTGGTGCTGCGGGGGCTGGCGGTGGTACTCGTTGCTCTAGCCGGTTCATGCGTTCACTAATGCTTTGTAGGGAAGCCAACATTTGGCGCATCATGGCTCCTTGATCCACTTCTTCTCCCATGTTGTTAGTACATGTATATCAAAATCAACAATGGTTTGAATATGTTTGATAGAATATACAAATTAACCACAAATGGATTAACGAGTATGGCAACCAAACAATAATGCAAATAATGATATGATTACACGCTAATGAAGGTAACACAGGATTATGTGATCTAAATGGGGAAAGTTTGACTTAAAATTTTATGCAAGGATGATAATGAGGAATGAAGCATTATGGTAATTCCTTTAGTTCTTCATATACACTTAGGACTAAACCATTGATTGTAGAATCAGGAGCCTCACATCACATGATTAGTGACTTAAACCTGATTAGTAATGTAAAACCAACAGTAGGAAATGTTGAAATTGCTAATGGGGAAAAGGTGCCTATTAAAGGCATAGGAGATTTGAAACTCTTTGATAGATCATCTAAAGCGTTTTATATGCCTACCTTTACATCTAATCTATTATCTGTAAAGAAAGCTATGACTGTGAGGCTTGTATCTTAGGAAAACATTGTAGAACTGTTTTTCCCAAATCATCTACTATTTATGAAAAATGTTTTAATTTAGTGCATTCAGATGTATGGACATCACCATGTGAATCTAGAGATCAAAACAAATATTTTGTCACTTTTATAGATGAAAAATATAAGTATACTTAGGTAACTCTTCTTCAATCAAAGAATAGAGTCTTTGAGGCATTTAAAAATTTTCAAAACCATATAACTAATCATTTTAATGCCAAGATTAAGATTTTTAGATCAGATAATGGGGGCGAGTACACCAGCAATGTTTTCAGAGAACATCTTACCTCACACGGCATCATCCATCAAACTAGCTGTCCTTACACACCTCAACAGAATGGTGTAGCTGAGAGGAAGAACAGACACTTAATGAAGGTGGCAAGATCCATGATGTTTCAGCATAATGTACCAAAACGGTTTTGGGGAGATGCTGTTCTTACAGCTTGTTATCTAATCAATCGGATCCCCACTAAAGTTCTCAATGATTCATCACCTTATGAGGTACTCAACTCAACTAAACCCTCTCTTGATCACTTACGGGTATTTGGTTGTGTCTGATTTGCCTTTATTCCAGGGGATCATAGAACAAAGCTGGAAGCTAAGAGCATGAGATGTATGTTCATTGGCTACTCTACTACTCAAAAGGGGTACAAATGCTACAATCATGATACACGCCGGGTTATAGTCTCTCGTGATGTCAAGTTCTTAGAATCAGAAAGCTTTTACTCTAAACAACCGTGGGAAGACTTACAAGGACTCTCCACGTCTACCTCTGATAGAGCGGCTAACCTACGGCTCCTCTTAGATCATCTTGGCGTAACAACACCTACATTCCCTACTGGTGCTCCTGCTGTTGATCCTGAGGGGGCAATGGTGAACAACAAACAGACTTGGAGACCCAAGCAAATCATGATCAAGCAGCAGCACCTCCGGAACGATCTACACAAGTTCAATCTCCGGAACAGCCTAGACCATCACCAGCTCCTCATGTACCGCTAAGAAGAAGCCAACGCTTAGAGCGCTTACAACAGCAAGCAGAAGCAGAACAAGCACCTGCCCCAGCCACCCTAAGGAGAAGCACAAGAGAAAGATAAGATCCATCTAACTGGGTTAACACAAGAGTGTACTACAACGGCAATGCAGTAGCTCATCCTACTCAGGCGGCGTGTTCTTTTGCTCGGTTTCCAAAGGAGCATCAAGCCTTTATAGTAGCCCTGGAGCAAAGCCATGTAACTAAGACATATGAAGAAGCAATAGAGCATGAGGTATGGCGTGATGCAATCAGTGAAGAAAGAGGTGTTATGGAAAAGAATCACACTTGGGATGAGGCTATATTGCCTAAAGGAAAGAAAACAGTGAGCTCAAGATGGGTTTTCACTATCAAATACAAGAGCAATGGTGAAATAGAGAGGTATAAGGCTCGGCTAGTTGCAAGAGGCTTCACTCAGACCTATGGAGAAGACTATGGAGACACCTTTGCACCAGTGGCTAAGCTTCACACGGTTAGAGTAGTCATCTCACTTGCCGTGAATCTAGAATGGGATCTTTGGCAAATGGATGTGAAGAATGCATTCCTGCAAGGAGAGCTTGAGGAGGAAGTCTATATAACACCACCACCGGGAGTGGAAGAAGATGTCACCCATGGCAAAGTGTTAAGGCTGAGAAAGGCTATATATGGTCTTAAACAATCGCCAAGAGCATGGTACCACCGGCTAAGCAGAGTTCTATTCGATAGGGGATTCAGCAGATCAGAAGCTGATCATACCTTATTCACTCTCACCAGCCAAGAAGGTATAATAGTCATTCTCATTTATGGAGATGATATAATCATCTCTGGGAATGACAAGGTAAACATTCTAGCTACTAAAGAATATATAAAGAAAATGTTTGATATTAAAGATCTAGGTGAACTAAAATACTTCTTAGGTATTGAAGTTTGTAGATCTAAAGAAGGCTTGTTTCTCTCACAAAGAAAATATATGCTTGATATGTTGAGTGAAACAGGAGATCTTGGAGATAAAGTGGCTAAGACTCCCCTTGAAGATAGCTATAAAGTGGACCGAAAGGGGGAGCTAGAGGATGAGCCCTTTGAAAACATCACACAATACCGCAGGATGGTTGGTAAGCTGATTTATCTTACCATAACTAGACCTGACTTGTGTTTTACTGTGAATCAGGTTAGCCAATATATGAAAGCTCCAAAGGTGTATCACTGGAGCATGGTCAAGCGTATTCTCAGCTATGTCCAAGGAACCATCGGTCATGGCATTTGGATGGGTTGCAACGGAAGCTCAGAGATTGTGGGATACTGTGGTGCAGACTGGGCAGGAGACCGTGTAGATAGAAGATCAACTACTGGCTACTGTACATTCATTGGTGGGAACCTAGTCACTTGGAAGAGCAAGAATACCGGGCTATGAGGAGGCTAACAAACGAACTAATGTGGCTAAGGAGTCTTCTTAAAGACCTCGGATGTGAGACAAGCACTCCAATCACCATGCATTGTGACAACCAAGCGGCTATACACATTGCATCAAACTCGGTCTTCCATGAAAGGACCAAGCATATAGAGGTTGATTGTCACAAGGTCAGGGAACAAGTCCAGCTCGGAGTCATTCTGCCATGCTACACAAAGGCTCAGATCAACTAGCCGATATCTTCACCAAGGCTGCAAGCCAGAAGACCTGCGAGTTCATCCACTCTAAGATGGGGCTCGTTGATATCTCAGCTTGAGCTCACCTAGCCGTGGAGATCACACTCTTTTTCCCTCAAT
Organism: Thlaspi arvense; assembly: GCA_911865555.2. NCBI lineage: Eukaryota > Viridiplantae > Streptophyta > Magnoliopsida > Brassicales > Brassicaceae > Thlaspi > Thlaspi arvense. The sequence goes on from OU466860.2 coordinate 25,392,310, forward strand.
GTAGTTTTGTCCCATGAGGTTTTCTACATTGAGGTTTTTAATGAGGTGATCCTTCATGGCTCCAAGCTCTAACCATTCACCATGGTTAAAGCTTGAGGGGGAGTATCAAACTAGGAGAATGAAGTATGTCCGTACAAGTCCATACACCTAGGGAATTGTGTCACTCAAGCATGATCATCAACCAGGCGTGGTGAGCAAGTTAAGTTTCCATGAATGTAGGTTATGCTTGGGGCGTGATCACATCCCCAACGGTCATGTTCTACAACGGTCATCTTCAAACAATCAATAAAGAGGATAAGGTCACATGTGTGCTTAAGGAGTCAATCGTTGAGGACAAGTCGCTTTCGCTTCCTTGGAGACCATCCCTTTGTTTATTCTTTATGTCATTTTCTTATCGATTCTTGTTGTAACAAGGCAAGTCTATAAATAGACATTTGCTCTCATGTGTAACATTCAACTTAAGGAAATATAATCATCCTTATTTCAATCTCTCACAGTCTCTCATGTTCTTCACCTATTCATCATTTCTTTAGGTCATTATTCCGCAAATTCTAACATGGGACTCATAATACTACAATGAGAAGCCTCTATTACTTGTATCTCATTACCTAGAAGAGATCCCAAATGAAGATCTGAAACTGGTCTACTGGCCAAAAATGGGGAAAACGGACTTCTGATGAATCACACAAAGAAAATGGAGTAAATAGGCTTGAAATAGTCATCTGGGACTCATAATACTACAATGAGAAGCCTCTATTACTTGTATCTCATTCCCTAGAAGAGATCCAAAATGAAGATCTGAAATTGGTCTACTGGCCGAAAATAGGGAAAACGGACTTCTGATGAATCATACAAAGAAAATGGAGTAAATAGGCTTGAAATAGTCATCTGGGACTCATAATAGCATAATTAGAAGCCTCTATTACTTGTATCTTATTCCATTGAAGAGATCCCTTATGAAGATCTGAAACTGGTCTACTGGCCGAAAATGGGGAAAACGGACTTCTGATGAATCACACAAAGAAAATGGAGTAAATAGGCTTGAAATAGTCATCTGGGACTCATAATACTACATTTAGAAGCATCTATTACTTGTATCTCATTCCCTACAAGAGATCCCAAATGAAGATCTGAAACTGGTCTACTGGCCGAAAATGGGGAAAATGGACTGCTGATGAATCACACAAAGAAAATGGAGTAAATAGGCTTGAAATAGTCATCTGGGACTCATAATACTACATTTAGAAGAATCTATTACTTGTATCTCATTCCCTACAAGAGATCCCAAATGAAGATCCGAAACTGGTCTACTGGCGGAAAATGGGGAAAACGGACATCTGAGGAATCACACAAAGAATATGAAGTAAGTATGCTTGAAATAGTTATCTGGGACTCATAATACTACATTTAGAAGCATCTATTACTTGTATCTCATTCCCTAGAAGAGTTCCCAAATGAAGATCCGAAACTGGTCTACTGTCTGAAAATAGGGGAAACGGATTTATCATGAATCACACAAAGAAAATGGAGTAAATAGGCTTTAAATAGTCATCTGGGACTCATAATAGTATAATGAGTAGCCTCTATTACCTATATCTCATTCCCTAGAAGAGATCTCAAATGAAGATCCGAAACTAGTCAACTAGCCGAAAATGGGGAAAATGGATTTCTCATGAATCATACAAAGAAATGAAGTAAATAGGCTTGAAATAGTCATCTGGGACTCATAATACTACAATGAGAAGGCTCTATTACTTGTATCTCATTCCCTAGAAGAGATCCCAAATGATGATCCAAAACTGGCCTACTTGCCGAAAATAGGAAAAACGGACATCTGATGAATCACACAAAGAAAATGGAGTAAATAGGATTGAAATAGTCATCTGGGACCCATAATAGTACAATGAGAAGCCTCTATTACTTGTATCTCATTCCGAAGAAGAGATCCCAAATGATGATCCAAAACTGGCCTACTGGCCGAAAATAGGAAAACGGACATCTGATGAATCACAAAAAGAAAATAGAGTAAATAGGCTTTAAATAGTCATATGGGACTTATAATAGTATAATGAGTAGCCTCTATTACCTGTATCTCATTCCCTAGATGAGATCTCAAATGAAGATCCGAAACTAGTCAACTAGCCGAAAATGGGGAAAACGGATTTCTCATGAATCATACAAAGAAATGGAGTAAATAGGCTTGAAATAGTCATCTGGGACTCATAATACTACAATGAGAAGCCTCTATTACTTGTATCGCATTCCCTAGAAGAGATCCCAAATGATGATCCAAAACTGGCCAACTGGCCGAAAATAGGGAAAACGGACATCTGATGAATCACACAAAGAAAATGGAGTAAATAGGATTGAAATAGTCATCTGGGACTCATAATAGTACAATGAGAAGCCTCTATTACTTGTATCTCATTCCGAAGAAGAGATCCCAAATAATGATCCAAAACTTGCCTACTGGCCGAAAATAGGAAAACGGACATCTGATGAATCACACAAAGAAAATGGAGTAAATAGGATTGAAATAGTCATCTAGGACTCATAATAGTACAATGAGAAGCACCTATTACTTGTATCTCATTCCCTACAAGAGATCCCAAATGAAGATCTGAAACTGGTCTACTGGCCAAAAATAGGGAAAACGGACTTCTGATGAATCACACAAAGAAAATGGAGTAAATAGGCTTGAAATAGTCATCTGGGACTAATAATACTACATTTAGAAGCATCTATTACTTGTATCTCATTCCATACAAGAGATCCCAAATGAAGATCCGAAACTGGTCTACTGGCCGAAAATGGGGAAAACGGACATCTGATGAATCACACAAAGAATATGAAGTAAATATGCTTGAAATAGTCATCTGGGACTCATAATACTACATTTAGAAGCATCTATTACTTGTATCTCATTCCCTAGAAGAGATCCCAAATGAAGATCCGAAACTGGTCTACTAGCCGAAAATGGGGAAAACGGATTTCTGATAAATCACACAAAGAAAATGGAGTAAATAGGCTTTAAATAGTCATATGGGACTCGTAATAGTATAATGAGTAGCCTCTATTACCTATATCTCATTCCCTAGAAGAGATCTCAAATGAAGATCCGAAACTAGTCAACTAGCCGAAAATGGGGAAAACAGATTTCTCATGAATCATACAAAGAAATGAAGTAAATAGGCTTGAAATAGTCATCTGGGACTCATAATACTACAATGAGAAGCCTCTATTACTTGTATCGCATTCCCTAGAAGAGATCCCAAATGATGATCCAAAACTGGCCTACTTGCCGAAAATAGGAAAAACGGACATCTGATGAATCACACAAAGAAAATGGAGTAAATAGGATTGAAATAGTCATCTGGGACTCATAATAGTACAATGAGAAGCCTCTATTACTTGTATCTCATTCCGAAGAAGAGATCCCAAATGATGATCCAAAACTGGCCTACTGGCCGAAAATAGGAAAACGGACATCTGATGAATCACAAAAAGAAAATAGAGTAAAAGGCTTTAAATAGTCATCTGGGACTTATAATAGTATAATGAGTAGCCTCTATTACCTGTATCTCATTCCCTAGATGAGATCTCAAATGAAGATCCAAAACTAGTCAACTAGCCGAAAATGGGGAAAACGGATTTCTCATGAATCATACAAAGAAATGGAGTAAATCGGCTTGAAATAGTCATCTGCGACTCATAATAATACAATGAGAAGCCTCTATTACTTGTATCGCATTCCCTAAAAGAGATCCCAAATGATGATCCAAAACTGGCCAACTGGCCGAAAATAGGGAAAACGGACATCTGATGAATCACACAAAGAAAATGGAGTAAATAGGATTGAAATAGTCATCTGGGACTCATAATAGTACAATGAGAAGCCTCTATTACTTGTATCTCATTCCGAAGAAGAGATCCCAAATGATGATCCAAAACTGGCCTACTGGCCGAAAATAGGAAAACGGCATCTGATGAATCACACAAAGAAAATGGAGTAAATAGGATTTAAATAGTCATCTAGGACTCATAATAGTACAATGAGAAGCACCTATTACTTGTATCTCATTCCCTACAAGAGATCCCAAATGAAGATCTGAAACTGGTCTACTGGCCGAAAATAGGGAAAACGGACTTCTGATGAATCACACAAAGAAAATGGAGTAAATAGGCTTGAAATAGTCATCTGGGACTAATAATACTACATTTAGAAGCATCTATTACTTGTATCTCATTCCATACAAGAGATCCCAAATGAAGATCTGAAACTGGTCTACTGGCCGAAAATGGGGAAAACGGACATCTGATGAATCACACAATGAATATGAAGTAAATATGCTTGAAATAGTCATCTGGGACTCATAATACTACATTTAGAAGCATCTATTACTTGTATCTCATTCCCTAGAAGAGATCCCAAATGAAGATCTGAAACTGGTCTCCTGTCTGAAAATAGGGGAAACGGATTTATCATGAATCACACAAAGAGAATGGAGTAAATAGGCCTTAAATAGTCATCTGGGACTCATAATAGTATAATTAGTAGCCTCTATTACGTGTATCTCATTCCCTAGAAGAGATATCAAATGAAGACCGCAACTAGTCAACTAGCCGAAAATGGGGAAAACGGATTTCTCATGAATCATACAAAGAAAATGGAGTAAATAGGCTTGAAATAGTCATCCGGAACTCAAAATACTACAATGAGAAGCCTCTATTACTTGTATCTCATTCCTTAGAAGAGATCCCAAATGAAGATCCGAAACTGGTCTACTAGCCGAAAATGGGGAAAACGGACTTCTGATGAGTCACAAAAGAAAATGGAGCAAATAGCCTTGAAATAGTAATCTAGGACTCATATTACTACAATGAGAAGCCTATATTTATTGTATCTCATTCCCAAGAAGAGATCCCAAATGAAGATCTGAAACTGGTCCACTGGCCGAAAATAGGGAAAACGGATTTCTCATGAATCACACAAAGAAAATGGAGTAAATAGGATTGAAATAGTCATCTGGGACTCATAATAGTACAATGAGAAGCCTCTATTACTTGTATCTCATTCCGAAGAAGAGATCCTAAATGATGATCCAAAACTGGCCTATTGGCCGAAAATAGGAAAAACGGACATCTGATGAATCACACAAATAAAATGGAGTAAATAGGATTGAAATAATAATCTAGGACTCATAATAGTACACTGAGAAGCATCAACTTTTGTATCTCATTCCCTACAAGAGATCCCAAATGAAGATCTGAAACTGGTCTACTGGCCGAAAATGGGGAAAACGGACTTCTGAAGAATCATACAAAGAAAATGGAGTAAATTGGCTTGAAATAGTCAACTGGGACTTATAATACTACATTGAGAAGCCTCTATTACTTGTATCTCATTCCCTAGAACAGATCGCAAATGATGATCCGAACTTGGTCTACTAGCCGAAAATGGGGAAAACGGACATCTGATGAATCACACAAAGAAAATGGAGTAAATAGGCTTGAAATTGTCATCTGAGACTCAAAATACTACAGTGAGAAGCCTCTATTACTTGGATCTCATTCCCTAAAAGAGATCCCAAATGAAGATCCGAAACTGGTCTACTAGCCGAAATTGGGGAAAACGGACTTCTGATGAATCACACAAAGAAAATGGAGTAAATAGGCTTGAAATATTCATCTGAGACTCATAATACTACAATGAGAAGCCTCTATTACTTGTATCTCATTCCCTAGAAGAGATCCAAAATGAAGATCCGAAATTGGTTTACTAGCCGAAAATGGGGAAAACGGACATCTGATGAATCACACAAAGAAAATGGAGTAAATAGGCTTGAAATTGTCGTCTGGGACTCAAATTACTACAATGAGAAGCATCTATTACTTGTATCTCATTCCCTAGAAGAGATCCCAAATGAAGATCCGAAACTGGTCTACTACCCGAAAATGGGAAAAACGGACTTCTGATGAATCACACAAAGAAAATGGAGTAAATAGGCTTGAAATTGTCGTCTGTGACTCAAATTACTACAATGAGAAGCATCTATTACTTGTATCTCATTCCCTAGAAGAGATCCCAAATGAAGATCTGAAACTGGTCTACTAGCCGAAAATGGGGAAAACGGACTTCTGGTAAATCACACAAAGAAAATGGAATAAATAGGCTTGAAATAGTCATCTAGGACTCATAATACTATAATGAGAAGCCTCTATTACTTGTATCTCATTCCCTAGAAGAGATCCAAAATGAAGATCCGAAATTGGTCTACTGGCCGATAATAGGGAAAACGGACTTCTGATGAATCATACAAAGAAAATGGAGTAAATAGGCTTTAAATAGTCATCTGGGACTCATAATAGCATAATTAGAAGCCTCTATTACTTGTATCTCATTCCATTGAAGAGATCCCTTATGAAGATCTGAAACTGGTCTACTGGCCGAAAATGGGGAAAACGGACTTCTGATGAATCACACAAAGAAAATAGAGTAAATAGGCTTGAAATAGTCATCTGGGACTCATAATACTACATTTAGAAGCATCTATTACTTGTATCTCATTCCCTAGAACAGATCCGAAATGAAGATCCGAAATTGGTCTACTAGCCGAAAATGGGGAAAACGGACATCTGATGAATCACACAAAGAAAATGGAGTAAATAGGCTTAAAATTGTCGTCTGGGACTCAAATTACTACAATGAGAAGCATCTATTACTTGTATCTCATTCCCTAGAAGAGATCCTAAATGAAGATCCGAAACTGGTCTACTAGCCGAAAATGGGGAAAATGAACTTCTGATGAATCACACAAAGAAAATGGAGTAAATAGGCTTGAAATAGTCATCTGGGACTCATAATACTACAATGAGAAGCCTATATTACTTGTATCTCATTCCCTAGAAGAGATTCAAAATGAAGATCCAAAATTGGTCTACTGGCCGAAAATAGGGAAAACGGACTTCAGATGAATCATACAAACAAAATGGAGTAAATAGGCTTGAAATAGTCATCTGGGACTCATAATAGCATAATTAGAAGCCTCTATTACTTGTATCTCATTCCATTGAAGAGATCCCTTATGAAGATCTGAAACTGGTCTACTGGCCGAATATGGGGAAAACGGACTTCTGATGAATCACACAAAGAAAATGGAGTAAATAGGCTTGAAATAGTCATCTGGGACTCATAATACTACATTTAGAAGCATCTATTACTTGTATCTCATTCCCTACAAAAGATCCCAAATGAAGATCTGACTCTGGTCTACTGGCCGAAAATGGGGAAAACGGACTTCTGATGAATCACACAAAGAATATGGAGTAAATATGCTTGAAGTAGTCATCTGGGACTCATAATACTACATGTAGAAGCATCTATTACTTCTATCTCATTCCCTAGAAGAGATCCAAAATGAAGATCCGATATTGGTCTACTGGCCGAAAATAGGGAAAATGGACTTCTGATGAATCATACAAAGAAAATGGAGTAAATAGGCTTGAAATAGTCATCTGGGACTCAAAATACTACAATTAGGAGCCTCTATTACTTGTATCTCATTCCCTAGAAGAGATCCAAAATGAAGATCCGAAACTGGTCTACTAGCCGAAAATGAGGAAACGGACTTCTTATGAATCACACAAAGAAAATGGATTAAATAGGCTTGAAATAGTCATCTGGGACTCATATTACTACAATTAGAAGCGTATATTACTTGTATCTCATTCCCTAGAAGAGATCCCAAATAAATATCTGAAACTGGTCTACTGGCCGAAAATGGAGAAAACGGACTTCTGATGAATCACACAAAGAAAATGGAGTAAATAGGCTTGAAATAGTCATCTGGGACTCATAATACTACAATGAGAAGCCTCTATTACTTGTATCTCATTCCCTAGAAGAGATCTAAAATGAAGATCAGAAATTGGTCTACTAGCCGAAAATAGGGAAAACGGACTTCTGATGAATCATACAAAGAAAATGGAGTAAATAGGCTTGAAATAGTCATCTGGGACTCAAAATACTACAATGAGAAGCCTCTATTACTTGTATCTCATTCCCTAGAAGAGATCCCAAATGTATATCTGAAACTGGTCTACTAGCCGAAAATGGGGAAAACGGACTTCTGATGAATCACACAAAGGAAATGGAATAAATAGGCTTGAATAGTCATCTGGGACTCATATTACTACAATGAGAAGCCTATATTACTTGTATCTCATTCCCTAGAAGAGATCCCAAACGAAGATCCGAAACTGGTCTAATGGCCAAAAATAGGGAAAACGGATTTATCATGAATCTCACAAAGAAAATGACGTAAATAGGCTTGAAATACTCACCTGGGACTCATAATACTACATTTAGAAGCCTCTATTACTTGTATCTTATTCCCTAGAAGAGATCCCAAATGAAGATCTGAAACTGGTCTACTGGCTGAAAATGGGGAAAACGGATTTCTGATGAATCACACAAAGAAAATGGAGTAAATAGGCTCGTAATAGTCATCTGGGACTCATAATACTACATATAAAAGCATATATTACTTGTATCTCATTGCCTAGAAGAGATACCAAATGAAGATCCGAAACTGGTCTACTGGCCGAAAATAGGGAAAACGGATTTCTCATGAATCTCACAAAGAAAATGAAGTAAATAGGCTTGAAATAGTCATCTGGGACTCATAATACTACATTTAGAAGCCTCTATTACTTGTATCTTATTCCCTAAAAGAGATCCCAAATGAAGATCTGAAACTGGTATACTGGCCAAAAATAGGGAAAACGGACTTCTGATGAATCACACAAAGAAAATGGAGTAAATAGGCTTGTTTTATGCACGAATCATGCATGGTTCGGTTCAGCTCGGTTTCGTGCATAACTCGTGCATGTTTCGTGTGTGCTTCAGTTCTCTTCGGCTCCATGCACAAATTCTGCACCGAAGCATTTCAGCTCGGTTTCTGCACAATTTGTGCACCGAAGCATTCAGCTCGGTTTCTGCACAATTCGTGCTCCGAGGTGTTTAGCTCGGGCCGTGCACAATTTGTGCACCGTGGTGTTTAGTTCGGGCCGTGCACAATTTGTGCACCGAGGCGTTTGGCTCGGGTCGTGCACAACCTGTGCACCGAGGTGTTTGGCTCGGGTCGTGCACAGTTTGTGCACCGAAGTGTTTGGCTCGGGTCTTTGCACAGCCTGTGCACGGCTCGTTCTCCTGCACATTTTATGTACGGTCGGGAATAATTTCCATATTTAGTCATTTTCTTGATTGATCTCGTCGGGGTGAATACCGACCCCAACAGTTTGCCCCCCAGCTCGTTAGACTCAGGAGTGTGAATGACGAGCTGTTAGGAGAGACGAGATCAATGTTCCACGATCTTTTTCTTTGACTATCCAGAACGCTTCGCTTACCTAGCCGAGGCGTCTAGGCTCAACTGGCCGAGGCGTTATGCTTGCCTAGCTGAAGCGTTTTACTTTGATCGGCCGAGGCGTTTAGCTTGCCTTGCCGAGGCGTTTTGCTTGCCTAGGCGAAGTGTCTTGACTTAACTTGCCGAGGTGTTCATGCCTTATTGGCCGAGGCGTTCTTTTTGCCTTACTGGCCGAGGCGTTTTGTTTACCTTATTGGCCGAGGCGTTTTGTTTGTCTTATTGGCCGAGGCGTTTTGTTTGCCTTATTGTCCGAGGCGTTTTGTTTGTCTTATTGGCCGAGGCGTTCTGTTTGCCTTATTGGCCGAGGCGTTTTGTTTGCCTTATTGGCCGAGGCGTTTTGTTTGCCTTATTGGCCGAGACGTTTTGTTTGCCTTATTGGCCGAGGCGTTCTGTTTGCCTTATTGGCCGAGGTGCTTATGCTCTGACAACGAGGCGTTAAGCTTGCCTTGCCGAAGCGTTTTACTCCGATTGGCCGAGGCGTTTATGCTTCGTGGACGATATGTTTGCTTCAAGATTGTCGAGACGAGCTACATGCTTTTAGGATATTTGCCTCGGTCTTCAAAGGATAGTCGCTTCGGTCTTCAAAGGATATTCGCTTCGGTCTTCAAAAAATATTCACCTCGGTCTTCCAAGGATATTCGCCTTGGTCTTCCAAGGATATTCGCCTCGGCTCTTTATCAATCCCTTGGAAACACTTAGGATTTTTATGGCATTTCCAAATCTTCTGAATTGGACCTCAGTCTCAATAAGTTTGGGCCTCTAGAAGCCCATTACTCTTTCAAAGAGTTAATTATGCCTCGGGAAGTGTAAACGTCTTGTCAACTTTGGCTATAAAAGCCGAGGCTTCCCTTCACTTCTTCATCATCTTCATCTCTCCAAAACTAAAAGGTTTGCTTTCTCTCTCTTCTCTTCCTTCTCTCTAGTTTTATGTTTAGATTGAAGTTAGGGTTTTCACAACCATTATTATACCGCCGCCATCCGCCCTGACTCTCCGATCCGTCTCCGTCCATTTTTCCGAGCTGACGCGGGTACCAAGGCGTGTCTTCCCTTGCTTCATCTCGAGTCAGCTTTTCTTGTCTTTGTCGGCCGAAATGAGATCTTCCGAGGAATCATCTGCTGCGTCTTCTCGCGCCGAGGTGAAGTCTCGCGAGCCGTTGTTCGCTGCGTCCACTCGTGACGAAGCGAGATATTCCAGGTTTCGGAGAACCGAGGCGTCGATCGCCGTGTCCTCCCGAGCTGCAACGCCGTCTTCCATGCCTTCTCCTGCCGAAGAGTCTTATACTTCTTCCCGAACCAAGGCGGCTTTCATCGTTGTTCCTGGTGCCGAGGGGTCGCTTGAGGATTCGGTCGATTCGTTTAATCTTCCAACGGCTCGGGGTCGAAAGATGATCCGATCCGAGGAACTTGGAGCTTCCGCCGAGGCGAACGATTATGTGGGACAAGTCAGGGGTCTCGATGCGAAGGAGCTCACTAATGAAGGTGTCTATAATGACGAGGCGATTCATTCTGGTTCTCTGATTGAGGGTCATCTCTCTTCAGCTGCCGAAGCATCACGGATAAAATCGGAGGAAGAAGGCTGGGATTTCGATCCTGTAGAGGCGAGAAAAGAGTTGGACTTTCTGATGAGTCTTCAGAACGAGGGCTCGTCAAAGAGGCGAAGAACGAGGAAGAAACGGGCGGATCCTCCGGGTTCGACGCTCTCTACTGCGGACAGTTTATCAGAGTTAAAGGCTTTTTTCGGCATTAGCGAGGCGGTGGAGTTCGTATTACCCACTCCATTAGGTCGCGCAGAAAGTCCACCTCCAGGCCATTTTTCTGCGTACGAAAGTTTTTTCTATGCCAGTCTCTTGCGGTTCTCGATCCCGGGGTTAGTATGCGAGTACTTATGGACACATGGGTTGGCCCTGGCTCAGCTTACTCCCCGGAGTCTTCGTCACCTCGTAGGCCTTATTGTGCTGAGCTATGAATGTGATATCGAGCTATCAATAGAGCATCTGCTTAACTTGCTGGAAATTCGTAAGAATCCTAAGTCTGAAACTCATTATATCGGCAATAAGAAGAGTAAGCGGATCCTTCACAGCTTTCCTAGCAAAGACTTGGATTGGAACAGTCGGTTCTTGTACGTTCTTATCGATGATGCCTCGGTAACTGAAGCCTGGATCGGGAAGATTAGGACGGACTGGGGAAATATTGGTAGCCAACCAAGGCTATATTTCGAGGTTCTCGATTCCGAGGTGAAATGAAATACTTTGCTGATTTATTATTTTTTTATCTGCAGTTCGCCAGCTCGTCCTTCGCGTACCCGAAGATTTGTCCAAGGTGGTTAAAGCTTTTCGCGAGCGCAAAGTGCATTGGACCAGGAGCTTTACACTCCAAAGAGTAGAGCGTGCGCGAGCTTATCATTTCGGAGTTGAAGTAGATACGTCGGTCTCTCATTCTCCGGATATCGACCCAAGGCTTAAGATGGTGGCGAAGATGACCTACCGAGACAACAAGGTGCTGGCTGCGAAGATGAGAGCCGAGGAGAGGCAGAGAAAGCTCTGAATCCAAGGGGACAAACCAAAAGGCTCCGAGCGTATCCACCGAACCGATCATCGAGCCTCCTCGGAAATCTTCTTCAGGAAAAGAGCTCGTTGCGGGGTTGAAGTCTGCCCCGAGGCCTGAGGGATCCGTTGTGGCTCGGGATGATGATAAAGCAAAGGTGTCGATTCGGAAAGAAACGGGAGATGCTAACAAAAGGCCACCAAAGCGGTCTGCTTCCGAGCAGACCAAGGCTGCTAACGATGAGGCTCCCAAGAAAAAGACGAGGCGCAGTGTTACAGCTCAAGCCTCGGTCCCGTCTCTAAATGTCGCATCTGCTGTAGCCGAAGCACCTGTTGACGATGCCGCGGCCTCCGCGACCCTTTTTTCCAAGATGGTTCGTGGCGGTGACCATTTTCCGCCGCCTGATACTCTTACCGAGAGGAGGAAGTATGCCAGGATGGCTCAAAAGGGGATCAAGGTATCACATTTTCTTCACTTCCCTTAGTCTTTAGACGGTCTGATTGCTAACTCGAGTTGGTTCACAGTTTATTGAAGCTGCGAACGATGTGGTCGCGGGGTACGAGCAAGATGCTTGGGATAATCAACGTCATGTTGCTGAGGAGCGCCAGGATGCTGTTGCCCTCAAGGCTAAGCTTGACGAGGCGGAAAGTAGACACACCGCCGAGCTGGAAAGGGCCGAGGCCCACGTGAAGAAACTCGAGGAAGAGAGAGACGAGTTTAAGCTGAAACGCGACAGATCTGACAGTCTGGCAGGTCGTCTGAATGAGCAAAAGATAAAGATAGAGTCTGAGCTTGCGTCGGTGAAACGTCAGTTGATTGCGGACCGCGAATTGCACGAGGCTGCTGTGACGAAAACTCAGAAAGCGGCAAAGCAAGAACTTGTTGAGAAGTTCCAAGCGCGCATACACCGAGCCGAAGCGAAGATCGATGAGTTAAAAGGTGGAGCTAGGATAAAGATTATCGATCTCGCTCAAGTAGAGAGCAATCGTCAGCTTATCAGGATCCTTCAGGGCAATGATCCCCCTACGTTAGACGAGGAGAAGAAAACTTTGACTGAGTGGAAAGATGAGCTCGCGGATGCCGACGCAGAATTTGAACGTCTCGCGACCGATCTCCAGGAAGACCTCAAGCTATCTCCGGTTTCGTCTGATTCTGGGCCCCTTATCTTGGGTGGTGAGTCGATCGAGCTCATGAGCTCGAAGGTTGGTGTTGCAGATCCAGCAGGGTCTAACGTTGGTGCTCCAGGGGTACAAGACTTGATTGCTGAGAAGGAGACCGAGCTGGGGTCCAAGTCATCCGAGAAAGAGCCCGAGGAGAAGACCCGAGAGACGTCCGGTGCTGATTGTGTGATCGACCTAGAGACCGTTTGCTGTTATTTTTATGCTTTTCGTTTTGATTTTTTTATTTTTGTTGCGTGATCCTCTTCGCGGACACGCTTTCTGTTCCGAACTTGGTGCTTGGACGGCTTTATCCACTTAGACCTTATGTTATAGCTTTTATATGATATTGTGTTTTGTTATTGAGCCGGAGCGTTATTGTTCTGCTTCTGAATTGCGACGAAGCGAAGTGTTCGAGTTATAAATTTGGATGTGTATGATGCTTCGTACTCGATTGTTTAAGACTTTCCCGATTCGTTTTTCTTACTGGGTGAGCCATAGCAGAAAAAGGCGTAATGGTCAGGACCAGTGTTGCTCGGAAGCAAGGTTAGCATTGGGTTGAAAGTTGATCATTCAAACTTTTTAGTACTCCACGACCGCGAGGCGTTTATAGTGAATATGACGTTGAGATTGAACGCACCAAAGCGTAACGTAGCTAGGAAGCGAAGCGTTTGCCTCGGTTTTGAGTTAAACTATGTTTAGTATATAATGTTTCTGACGTGGTTCGGGAAACGAACCGAAGATGGGCGAACTGCAGTATTATGGCCGTTATTAACCCGTGAATGCTTTGCAGCGTTTAGGACCAGTGTTGCTTTGAAGCGAGATGTTTTACTGGGTTTAAGTTTGAAAACAATTTGGTATCTTCGTACTTGATTGTGCACATCAGGTACAAAGGTCCAAAAATGTTTTAAGAGACGAGCTGTGACTGGGAGAGCCGCAGTGTCCGGGTCGTGAATGACCTATGAATGCTATGTAGCGTAAATGACCAGTGTTGCTAAGAAGCGAGGCGTTTTGCTGGGTCTATGTTTGAACATATATGGGTACCTCGTATTCTACGACCAACCGTGAATATTATGTTCGTGAGGTGTTATCAGACCAACATTGCTTAAAACGAACTGTTGTTGGGTTTAGGATGTTTTGCCATAGCTTTAGGACTTTCGAACCCAACTTGACTTAATTATCCGTTTTTCCGGCAAAACATAAAGAACAAAATATAGGATTTACCCAACGATGTTTGACCGGGATGTACCCAGCCATGATTTATAAAGCGCGCTTTAATCCTTAGAGGATGTTTGAGAACTCCATTGTCCAGTGAGAACGCAGGAGTTAGAATCCGTAAAGGATGTAATAGTTCGTCCGTTGTGGCCAACAACGGGCGAGGTGAGTGATAAGAGTTGAGGGACAAGTTGAATAAAATTGCTCTTTGATTTCAGCGAAGTGAGTGTGGGAGTATACGAGTATACGTACCCCACTCCCCCCCTTTTTTGGGAGTAGGGCAGTTGAACTCGTTGTGAGACGATCTGCCTACGTACCCCTTTCGGGGATCAAACCGCCCCGTAGTTCATAGTTTTGATAGAGTGACTTAGAAGTAGTACTTCTTTAAGTGCATCGCATTCCAGGATCTTGGTACTGGGACGTCAGTTGCGCTGTTGGCGAGTTCGTAAACGCCGGGACGAACTACCTTGGTAATGCGGTAGGGTCCTTCCTAGTTAGCTCCCAGTTTGCCGGCGTTTCGTTCGGCTATGTTTTGGAAAACTTTACGGAGGACGAGATTCGAGTTGTAATACTTAGCCGTGGCTTGTTGATAGTTCTGCATTCGAATAAGTGCTTGATCGCGTCGCTCGTTGATCAAGTCGAGGTCGTCCAAGAGCATGAGGTGATTCAGGCCTTCTTGTCCTGGCAGAAGTCGTCGACGAACTCCAGGGAAATCCACCTCAGGGGGGATTACACACTCTGCTCCGTAGACAAGTGCGAATGGTGTTTCGCCTGTTGCTCGTCTCAGGGTTGTCCGCTGCGACCAGAGGACTCCTTCAAGTTTGTCCGCCCATCGTCCCTTTTTCTTGTCGAGGTGTTTCTTCAGGCCATCGAGTATAGTTTTGTTTGCCACCTCGGCTTGCCCGTTGCCCTGTGGGTAGCGAGGCGTGGATTTGCTGAGCCTTATCTTCCATTTTTCGCAGAAAGTTTCGAAGCGGGTAGAGATGAATTGCGAGCCGTTATCGGTTACAATCTCGTAAGGTACTCCATGTCGGCAGATCATGTGCTTCCATACGAAGTTCTCAACCTGGGCGTCCTTGATGCTGGCGTAAGATTCCCACTCGACCCATTTGGAGAAATAGTCTGTTAGGACGAGGAGAAACCTTTTTTGCTTGGAACGATGTAGTGGTCCGACGATGTCCATCGACCATCGCATGAAAGGGTATGGCGAGGAGATTGACGATAGCAGTTCTGTGGGTTGGTGGATTGTAGGGGCGTGGTGTTGGCATTTTTCGTATTTCCGCGAATATATTTTACAGTCTTTCACCATGGTCGGCCAATAATAGCCGTGACGCTTGATCTTGATTGCCAACGTTCTTCCGCCAGAGTAGTTTCCGCACGAGCCTTCGTGAACTTCTTCCATGACCTTTCTTGCTTCAGGGCCCTCCACGCACATCATTAGTGGTCCCGATAATCTCCATTTGAATACTTCGACGTCAAGTAGAACGTACCGAGCTGCTTGGGCTTTGAGTTTTTGAGCCGCCCATTTGTCTGTTGGAACTACTCCATCCATTATGTAGGATCGTATTGGTCCCATCCATTCATGGTCGCATCCGTACTCGCTCTCCTGTTGCGGTTTTGCTTCCATTTCCGCTTGTCCGTTATTGGCTGGCCTGACTTCTTGCGCCTGTTCGTCGACTATCACCCCCTCTTCTTCTACTGGATTGATCAGGTTGACTGTTTCGGGATTTTTGATGCTGGGTCGCTCGATAAACTCTACTGGGATGATTCTCTTCAAGCCAGGATCTGAGGATGAGGCGAGGGCTGCCAATGCATCGGCTTGAGCGTTTTCTCCTCGGGGTATTCTTGTTAGTTCGAATTCTGAAAACTCTTTAGCGAGTGTTTGGACGAGGTTTAAGTATGCTTCCATTCTCTCATCCCTCGCCGTGTATTCTCCATTAAACTGGTTCGCAAAGAGTTGGGAGTCGCAAAAAGCACGGATTTTTTGGACTTTTAGCCCGCGAGCCAATCTGAGTCCAGCGATCAGGGCCTCGTATTCAGCTTCGTTGTTTGACGCATGGAAAGCCAATCTGAAAGACTGCTCCAGGATTTCACCAGTTGGCGAAGTCAACCGGATCCCGACTCCTGACCCTTGCTTGGATGACGAGCCGTCGACGTGGAGGATCCAAGTAGAATCTTGGGTTGGTTCGTCGGTCCATTCGGTTGGGAGTTCGATCAGAAAATCCGCCAGGACTTGAGATTTCGCGCAGGTTTTGCTTATGTACTCGATGTCATATTCGCTAAGTTCCACTGCCCATTTGGCTAGTCTTCCAGACTGGCTTGGACTGTGCAGTATAGCCCGTAGTGGGAAGGAAGTTAGCAATATGATAGAGTGCGACTGAAAGTATGGCCTGAGCTTTCGTGCGGACATCACCACTGCGAGCGCCAACTTCTCCATTTGCGGGTATCGCGTCTCCGCATCTGCCAGAGTTTGGCTTACGTAGAAGATGGGCTTCTGTTCGCCTCGCTCCTCTCGAACCAGGACTTTGCTTACCGCTGTAACTGATACAGCGATGTATAGGTACAGTGGCTCTCCCTCGACTGGTTTTGTAAGCACGGGCGGGGTGGCGAGGTAACTTTTTAACTTTTGGAAGGCCTGCTCGCACTCCTCTGTCCACTCAAATTTATTATTGCCTCGGAGCGTGTCGTAGAAAGGCAAGCATTTATCCGTCGATCTTGAGATGAATCGGTTCAGTGCGGCGATGCATCCAGTAAGTCGCTGTACTTCTCGTTTGTTCTTGGGCGATGCCATCTGGATCAAGGCGTCGATCTGCTTCGGATTTGCTTCAATTCCCCGGTTTGTCACCAAGTATCTGAGAAACTCTCCGGAGGTTACTGCGAATCGGCACTTCGTCGGATTTAACTTCATGTTATGTTGATTTAGCTAAGCGAATCAATCTCTGAGGTGGGCGACGTGATCCTTCTCTTCGAGTGATTTCACCAACATATCTTCTATATATACTTCCATCATTTTTCCGAGTTGGACGGTGAACATCTTATTCACCAATCATTGGTAGGTTGCTCTAGCGTTCTTGAGCCCGAATGGCATTACTTTGTAACAGTATATCCCCAGGTCCGTTATGAATGCTGTCTTTTCTCTGTCGTCGTGATTCATCAGGATCTGATTATACCCAGAAAACATCCATAAACGGGAGGAGCTTGTTGCCGGCATTTGCCTCGACGAGGCGGTCTATATGTGGTAGCGGAAAGTTATCTTTCGGGCACGCTTTGTTTAGATCTGTAAAATCTACGCAGATCCGCCATTTCCCATTCTTCTTTTTTACCACTACTGGGTTAGCGAGCCAGTCGGGATACTTCGCCTCAACAATAGATCCCACCTTCAAAAGTCTGTTTACTTCGTCGTTAGCCGCTTTTGCTCGCTCCGGCCCGAGCTTTCTTCTCTTCTGCTTCACGGGTTTAAAGGTCGGATCGACATTCAGTTCATGGCAAGTAACGTCGATGCATATCCTGGGCATGTCTTCTGCGGCCCATGCGAAAGTGTTAATGTTCTCTTTTAAGAAGGAGATCAGTTCGGTTTTTAATGTCTCGTTCAGCTCGGCTTCGATTTCCACGCATCTCTCCGGGTTTGCCTCGTCTATGCACACCGAGATTATGGGTGCACATCTCGGCTGTTCGCCTTTTCCTTCCTCCGACTTCTGTAATTGCTATAAAAGTCTCGACCGCCTTAACTTCGCTTCGTGGTTCGTCTTTATCTTCTTATGCTCCGTATCTCCCTTCGCCTTGGTCTTGGGATTTCTGAGTTTGTGTTCGGCCATGAAGCATATCCTGGACTCCTTTTGGCTTCCCCATATTGTCTTTATTCCGTTCGGGCCTGGGAATTTCAAGCACAAGTGGTAAGTCGAGGCGACAGCTCGCATAGAATTAATCCATGGTGTTCCCATGATGATATTATAGATCGCCGGGCTATTAGTGACTGAAAAATCGATGATCCTAGTCACGTCTCTGGCTCGGACAGGCAACTTAATGGTTCCCAGCGTCATTATCGTATCCCCAGCGAAACCAGTCAGAGGGCTCGGGGTCAGCTTGACTTCGGACATATCGACTCCCATTTTGACTAGGGTATCTCGAAAGATAACGTCTACGGAACTTCCAGTATCGATGAGGACTCTCGCCACGTCATGATCTTTCACGATCAGTTCGATGACAAGCGGGTCATTATGCGGTCTGTCGATGCCCGTGGTTTTGCGTTCTTCGAAGGTGATGATATCGTTTGGATTTTTCGTTGGTGCAGACCAGTTGATGCTCGCATCGGCCCGCCTTTGGAAGGACTTGATCGCGGAGATAGTGTCTCGGCAATATTGTGATCCGCCCATGATCATGTTTATCCTTTGTCGTGTCCCCGGTTCAGTTTCCTTGTCATTCTTCCGATTATGCTTCGGGGTTGCACGTGGCCTCGCCTTGGGATCTATCCTCGCCTCAGGGCCTTTTTCTTCTGGAGCTGGCTCGTCTCATTGTTCTGCTTCTACTGCGATTTCTCCTTCGAGGTCGTTCAAGGTCACCGCATCGCCGAGCTCTCTTGCTATAAGTTTCTCGGTGAGTTTAGCTCCGATTTTTCGGCATTTTGGCGTCGGGTGTCCGTAGGCCTTGTGCACTTTGCAGTATGCTTTTCGTCATATGAGTTCGAGTTTCTCGTCCAGGTATTACTCCACGGGAGTTTGCCTCGGTTAGTGCCTATTTGATAGTTATGGGCTCCGCGGAAGTTTGGTCCTTCATGGTTTACGTACGAGTTGCTCTGGTAACTCTTCTTCTGGGATGGTTGGCTCGGCATCATGACTTGACTTTTGCCACTCGCCTTCCCCGAACCAAAGCGTTGGTCTAAAGTTTTGAATTTCTCTTCCTCCAGTATGAAGTCCGAAGCGCGGTGCATAGCGTCCTGGATAGTTTGCGGCTTGTTTCAGCTTATTTCCTTCCTAAACTCCGACTTATACCAGAGGGATTTTCTCAAGGCGACGAGTGCTCCCTTATCGCTTACATTTTCCACTTTAGACATCACTGCTTTGAATCGTCCCATGAACGCTCTTAACGATTCGGTCGGTCCTTGGGACAAGGTCCATAGGTCGGCGTCTGAAACGCATTGGTTCATGAACATGGAATATTGTTTCATGAATTCCTTGGTCAATTCTTTGAAGTTGTCGATCGAGTTCCGTTCTAATCGCGAGAACCATTCAAGAGCTGCCCCTCGAAGGCTTTCTACGAAGAGAAGGCAGAAGCCAGCGTCTCGCTCATTCTCCTTGAATTTGGATCTTGCCATCGCGGTGTTGAACGATCTGATATGCTCCTTTGGATTGGTCGTTCCTTCGTAAGTGGGTAATCAAATTTTTCCAGGGTCGGATACTCTCACCTCCGTGATCCAAGTGGTGAATGGGGTTTTATGGACTTCCTCTAGCAGCAAGTCTATCTCTGGCACCGCGCTGGTTGCCTTATGCACCTCGGATCTGATGGCTCGCACCTCGGCATTGGCTCGGGCTAAGGCGGCTCGGATCTCGCTAAGGGCATCTCCTCCTCGGCTCCCATGCCCGCGTTGGATAATATGGCTCCGATTTGTGGTTCTGTGCTCCTCGGGGTATCGAGCTTGTTCGTCCCATGCGAGGTCTTCATCTTCCTCGTCCGAATCGTGCTCGTGCTCTGATGCGTTGGCTTTGGGTTCGACTCTCCGCTGCTAACACCTCGAGGGTTTTATCTTGCTCTCCCGCCTTCTTCACAATGTCGCCAACATCCCCTTCGGCTCGGATCTGCATCGCCGTGGTATTGTTTGCATCAGGTTGGGTCGGGCCCGTCTGCATCTCCTCGGCCATAACCGGATTGGCTTCGCTCCCAACTTGTTTGCGCCTGGCTATTGGTTCCCCTGCTCCTGGGCGACTCATCTCCGGTTCAAACGTGGTGGGATTGTGATGTTTGGCCTCGTTGCGGCAGGTGTCTGTTCTTCGGGGGCAGTTCGTGATTGGAGAACTCCTGAACCTCCGGGTCTGCTGCTGCTCGTCACTGGCGTAGAGAAATTGAGCGTCGTAGGGTTGAGTCTGTGTCTTCTGAACCTGCCTGGTGGGTTCGTCGATGGAAGGATGCTCCCGATGCGTTGGCTTTGGGTTCGACTCTCCGCTGCTAACACCTCGAGGGTTTTATCTTGCTCTCCCGCCTTCTTCGCCAGCGTCGCCAACATCTCTTTCACCTCTGCTAGGGCAGCTGCGAGCGCCTCGGCTTGCGTCTGTGGATGCTGAACCATATCATTTGCGCCTCCATCGCCTCGCCTAGCTCCGGTGTTATCTCCGTCTTGTGCTTCGGTGGACATCTCTTCAGATCTTGCGTATCTCGGTTCGTGGGTGTAAGAATTCTTCTAAGCACCCTCCTTCTAGCGCCAAATTGTGTGGACTGGATTTCACACAATAGAATTTATCTGTTAAAAATAAAAAAGGACGTAAAGATTCTAAGTTAAACACGAGAAAACAAGGATCCAAAGATGGTGATTTTATTAATGCCGCTTAGATGAGCTTTTGGTACAAGTATTTTGCTAGAGCTTTGCTAGGTAAAAAGCCGATCCCTTTACGAATGAACTAAGTTATCTATTTATACGACTTCTCTCCGCCTAAGCGAGAATCTAGGAGTATAATATGTAGATATTCCTTCCTTTCTCTCTTGACGACGACCCCCTTCACAAGGCTTCGTCTTCTAGGGTAAACATCGCTTCGGACCTCCTTGTGGGCTTGGGCTCGGCCCGTAATCCAAATGCTTTCGCCTCGGGCTTGGTTTTGGGCTTCGTCTTCACTTAGTCCATAAATGCTTTAGTTTGGCTCGATACTGAGCATATCTCGTTTGGTTCGGTTTGTGTATGGTTTCTGGCCGAGGCAACGGTTTAGCTCGGTTTATGCACGAATCATGCACGGTTCGGTTCAGCTCGGTTTCGTGCATAACTCGTGCATGTTTCGTGTGCTTCAGTTCTCTTCGGGTCCATGCACAAATTCTGCACCGAAGCATTTCAGCTCGGTTTCTGCACAATTTGTGCACCGAGGCGTTTGGCTCGGGTCGTGCACAACCTGTGCACCGAGGTGTTTGGCTCGGGTCGTGCACAACCTGTGCACCGAGGTGTTTGGCTCGGGTCGTGCACAGTTTGTGCGCCGAGGCGTTCGACTCGGGTCGTGCACAGATTGTGCACCGAGGTGTTTGGCTCGGGTCGTGCACAGTTTGTGCACCGAGGTGTTTGGCTCGGGTTTTGCACAGCCTGTGCACGGCTCGTTCTCCTGCACATTTTATGTGCGGTCGGGAATAATTTCCATACTTAGTCATTATCTTGATTGATCTCGTCGGGGTGAATACCGACCCCAACAGTTTTTGGTCGAGAGGTCGAGGAACTCAGACGATCTGACCGGTGGTTAAACTGACCGAATGGGACGGCCGGATGGATTGAAGTGTACCATAAAAGCTATGAAAGGGCCTTTGATACAACACGATTTTCCCTTTAATTTTTGGAGGTACTGGTCTCAACAAAAGTGAAGAGGAAGAACACAAGTTTTAAGTATAAACTTTGTGAAAGAAAATTTGGTTCTTTATTGATATCAAAAGTGATGATACACGGCTGTAAGAGGGGACCTTATAAAGGGGTCCGAACAGCTTTGCCCTTCTTGGAGACTTTGAAGCAAATTACACTTATTGAAAAGCAACATTATTGGAATAAAAATGCGAAATTATTGGCTAACAATGCCTTAACTAATAAAAGAAAAATAAATCATTGGCTGGCTAGAAATCAATCAAGGGGAAACATAAAAGATTAGTCAAAAAATAAATAATATGATTAACTAAACAAATGATTTACCTTCTTTGACTTGGCGTGAGTAAGTGTAATGTAATCCCCTTTGACCATGCTCTTGGCAACTAAGTGTTTTCCTCTTGTGTAGAGATAGTAAAGATATTGGCGTGGGCTTTGGTTGAAATCAAGGGCCAGCTTTCTTGCTCCTTTGTTGGGTTTGTAGCTTCTAAGACGTCCAATGTATCATCCCATGTAGCTTGAGTTAAACTTGGGCTTCCCTCCTTAAAATCATTCATGGCACGTAAAATGGCTTGGTTATAACTGTCTTGAAGTGCTCGGGCCCGTTGTCTTGTGATCACACCTTTGTTTGGAACCGGTATATCAACTTCTTGCATTTGTGGTTCGGTTAAGTCTGGTTCACTTGAGATGTCCTCATTATTCCCTCCCTCTTGAATAGATTTTGGCCCCAAAATGTTGTCATCTGCAAGGAAAGGAGCTAAATCAGTAACATTGAAGGTAGAGGATACGTTTAACTCACCTGGTAACTCAAGACGGTAGGCGTTGTTGTTAATTCTTTCTAAGACTTTGAATGGACCGTCTCCTCTTGGTTTGAGCTTTGAGCTTCTTTGGTCAGGAAATCTTTCTTTCCTCATGTGTAGCCAAACCCATTCTCCTGGTTGAAATACCAGCTCTTTTCTTCCTTTGTTGGCTTGCTTTGTGTATTGCTCCGTCCTCTTCTCTAAATTATCTCGAGCTTTCTGATGTAGCTTCTTGATGAACTTAGCTTTCTCCTCGCCAACTAGACTGATTGCTTCTGCTGGAGGTAAAGGGGTTAGATCAAGAGGAGTGGTAGGATTAAAACCGTATACAACCTCGAATGGTGACATCTTGGTGGCTGAATGTTGAGCTCTGTTGTAGGCGAATTCAATGAAGGGAATACACTCTAGCCAATTCTTCATATGCTTTCCAATGGTCGCCCTTAACAATGCTGAAAGGGTGAGGTTCACAACCTCCGTTTGGCCGTCCGTTTGTGGGTGACAAGTAGTAGAGAAGAGAAGTTTTGTTCCTAACTTCTTCCACAAGGTTCTCCAAAAGTGACTCAAGAACTTGCTGTCTCGGTCTGAGACTATTGTCCTTGGAACGCCATGTAGCCGCACTACTTCCTTGAAGAATAGATCCGCGGTTTGTGTTGCATCATTCACCTTAGCACAAGGGATGAAATGCGCCATTTTGGAGAATCTATCCACTACCATGAATATAGAATCCTTGTGATTGATCTTTGGCATCCCTAGAACGAAATCCATTGATATATCAACCCATGGTGCTGTAGGAATGGGTAGAGGTACGTACAAGCCATGAGGTTGGACTCTGGATTTGGCCTTCTTACAAACAACACATCTAGAACAATGAGCTTCTACCATCTTCTTCAAGTGTGGCCAATAGAAGTGCTCTTTAACCACGGCTAAGGTTTTATCAACTCCAAAGTGCCCCATTAACCCTCCTCTGTGGGCTTCACGCATAATAAGCTCTCGTAATGAACATTGAGGAATAGACAACCGCCTTTCTCTTAACAAAATCCTCTCAATGATGTAGAACTTGCCAAACGCTCCTTTGCTCCACTTGCCATATATCTCCATAAGGTCATTGTCTTCGCGGTAAAGCTCTTTGATAAACTCAAACCCCATGACTTTGCTCTCCATTGTAGATATCAAAGTGTACCTTCTTGATAAGGCATCCGCTACAACGTTGTCTTTGCCTTTCTTATACTTGATGATATACGGGAAGGTTTCTATGAACTCCATCCAACGAGCGTGTCTTCTCTTAAGGTGAGTTTGTCCTCTAAGATGCTTCAGTGTTTCATGATCAGTGTGGACCACGAACTCTCTTGAGATCAAATAGTGTTGCCATGTCTCCAAAGCTCTCACAAGAGCGTATAACTCCTTATCATACGTTGATACAAGCACCGGATGAAACGGGGGTGGATTGCTGATTGGACCGGCCAGCCGAGGATCTCAGGCTATGGGTCGAGGAATTTGAGACGGGACGGTACGAGTGGGACAGCTAGTACGAGAGTGGGACGATGGGATGGTACGGTGGTACGAGTGGTACGGGGATGGGATGATGACACCGTAATGTGGGACGAGGGTGGTACGATGGCGGGACGATGGTACCGTAATGTGGTACGAGGGTGGTACGATGGCGGGACGATGACTTTTGGTCGAGAGGTCGAGGAACTCAGACTTTTTGACCGGTGGTTAGACTGACCGAATGGGACGGCCGGGTGGATTGAAGTGTACCACAAAGGCTATGGGAAGGGCCTTTGATACAACACGATTTTCTCTTTAGTTTTGGAGGTACTGGTCTCAACAAAAGTAAAGAAGAAGAACACAAGTTTGAGTATAAACTTTGTGAAAAGAAAATTCAGTTCTTTATTGATATCAAGGTGAAAAATACACGGCTGTAAGAGGGGACCTTATAAAGGGGTCCGAACAGCTTTGCCCTTCTAGAGGACTTTGAAACAAATTACACTTATTGAAAAGCAACATTATTGGAATAAAATGCGAGATTATAGGCTAACAATGCCTTAACTAATAAAGAAAAATAAATCATTGGCTGGCTAGAAATCAATCAAGGGGAAACATAAAAGATTAGTCACAAAATAATAATATGATTAACTAAACAAATGACTTACCTTCTTTGACTCGGCGTGAGTAAGCATAATGTGATCCTCTTTGACCATGCTCTTGGCAACTAAGTGCTTTCCTCTTGTGTAGAGATAGTAAAGATATTGGCGTGGGCTTGGGTTGAAATCAAGGGCCAGCTTCCTTGCTCCTTTGTTGGGTTCGTAGCTTCTAAGACGTCCAATGTATCATCCCATGTAGCTTTAGTTAAACTTGGGCTTCCCTCCTTAAAATCATTCATGGCACGTAAGATGGCTTGGTTATATTTGTCTTGAAGTGCTCTGGCCCGTTGTCTTGTGATCACACCTTTGTTTGGAACCGGTATGTCTACTTCTTGCATTTGAGGCTTGGTTAAGTCAGGTTCAGTTGAGATGTCCTCATCATTCCCTCCCTCTTGAATAGATTTTGACCCCAAAATGTTTTTATCTGCAAGAAAAGGGGCTAGATCAGTAACATTGAAGGTAGATGATACGTTTAACTCACCTGGAAGTTCAAGGCGGTAGGCATTGTTGTTGATTCTTTCTATGACTTTGAATGGACCGTCTCCTCTCGGTTTGAGGTTTGAGCTTCTCTGGTCAGGGAATCTTTCTTTCCTCATGTGTAGCCAAACTCATTCTCCTGGTTGGAACACCACTTCTTTTCTTCCTTTGTTGGCTTGTTTTGTGTATTGCTCCGTCCTCTTCTCTAGATTCTCTCGAGCTTTCTGATGTAGCTTCTTGATGAACTTAGCTTTCTCCTCGCCAACTAGACTGACCGCTTCTGCTGGAGGTAAAGGAGTTAGATCAAGAGGAGTGGTAGGATTAAAACCGTATACAACCTCAAATGGTGACATCTTGGTGGCTGAATGTTGAGCTCTGTTGTAGGCGAATTCAATGAAGGGAATACACTCTAGCCAATTCTTCATATGCTTTCCAATGGTCGCCCTTAACAATGCTGAAAGTGTGCGGTTCACCACCTCTGTTTGGCCGTCCGTTTGTGGGTGACAAGTGGTAGAGAAAAGGAGTTTAGTTCCTAACTTCTTCCACAAAGTTCTCCAGAAGTGACTCAAGAACTTGTTGTCTCGGTCTGAAACTATGGTTCTTGGAACTCCATGTAGCCGTACTACTTCTTTGAAGAATAGATCCGCCGTTTGTGTTGCATCGTTCACCTTAGCACAAGGGATGAAATGCGCCATTTTGGAAAACCTATCCACCACCACGAATATAGAGTCTTTGTGGTTGATCTTGGGCAATCCTAACACGAAGTCCATTGAGATATCTACCCATGGTGCTGTAGGAATGGGTAGAGGTAAGTATAAGCCGTGAGGTTGAACTCTGGACTTGGCTCTCTTGCAAACAACACACCTTGAACAATGAGCTTCAACCATCTTCTTCAAGTGTGGCCAATAGAAGTGCTCCTTGACCACGGCTAAGGTTTTATCAACCCCAAAGTGCCCCATTAGCCCTCCTCCGTGGGCTTCACGTACAATAAGCTCTCGTAATGAACATTGGGGAATGCACAGTCGCTTCTCTCTAAACAGAAACCCCTCAAGATGTAGAATTTTCCAAACGCTCCTTTGTTGCACTCGCCAAATATCTCCATAAGATCTTTGTCTTCACGGTAAAGCTCTTTGATAAAATCAAACCCCATGACCTTGCTCTCCATTGTAGATATTAGAGTGTATCTTCGTGACAAGGCATCCGCTACAATGTTGTCTTTGCCCTTCTTGTATTTGATGATGTAAGGAAAGGTCTCTATGAACTCCATCCAACGAGCATGTCTTCTCTTAAGGTGAGTTTGTCCTCTTAGGTGCTTCAACGTCTCATGATCAGTGTGGACTACGAACTCTCTTGAAATCAGATAGTGTTGCCAAGTCTCCAAAGCTCTCACAAGAGCGTATAACTCCTTGTCATAGGTAGCGTAATTGAGTGTAGCTCCTCCTATCGTTTCGCTGAAAAATGCTACTGGCTTCCTTTCTTGAGTTAGCACTGCTCCTATGCCTATCCCCGAGGCATCACACTCCACTTCAAACGTCTTATTGAAATCAGGCAAGATCAGTACGGGTGCTATGGTTAGCCTGTCTTTCAAGGTGTCAAAGGCTTGTTGCTGTGCTTCTCCCCATGTAAAACCAACACTCTTCTTGACTACCGCCGTGAGAGGAGCTGCTATACTGCTGAAGTCTTTAACAAACCTTCGGTAAAAACTAGCCAAGCCGTGGAAGCTTCTCACTTGACTAACGTTTGCTGGTGCTGGCCACTCCTGAATTGCTTTAACTTTCTCCTTATCAACCTGTAATCCCTGCGAGCTCACAATAAAACCTAGGAAAACTAATTGATTAGTGCAGAATGAACACTTCTTTAAGTTTGCATAAAGCCCCTATTGTCTAAGAGTCTTTAAAACAAGCTCAAGATGTGTCATATGTTCAGATAAGCTTTTGCTGTAAACTAAAATATCATCAAAATATACAACAACAAACTTACTGATGTATGCTCTAAGCACTTGATTCATGAGGCGCATGAAAGTACTAGGAGCATTGGTGAGTCCAAATGGCATTACCATCCATTCGTATAGTCCTTGCTTGGTTTTGAAGGCTGTTTTCCATTCATCTCCTTCTTTCATCCTCACTTGGTGGTATCCGCTCTTTAAATCTATTTTAGAGAACAAAACAGAACCACTAAGCTCATCAAGCATATCATCTAACCTGGGTATGGGATGGCGGTATTTGATGGTGATGTTGTTGATGGCTCTACAATCAACGCACATCCGCCAAGAACCATCTTTCTTTGGTACGAGTAAGACTGGTACGGCACATGGGCTAAGGCTTTCCCTCACGTAGCCCTTGTCTAGCAATTCTTGGACTTGCTTCTCAAGCTCTTTAGACTCCTCCGGGCTCATTCGGTAAGCTGGCTTGTTTGGTAGAGCAGCTCCGGGGATGAAGTCTATCTGGTGTTCAATCCCTCGTAGGGGTGGTAAGCCTTCAGGCATCTCTTCTGGGAACACATCTTTAAAAGTATCAAGTAACTTAATGATCTCGGGTGGTAAATCGGATGCTCCATAACCTGCGCTCAAAGCCTCCTTAAAGATCATTAGTAGCATTGTGTGTTTAGAAGCTATAGCCTTTCTCACATGGCTAGGCTGAATAAGAAAATTAGACTTAGAACTAATTTTTTTTTCTTTAGCCATTTGTATTTGTAACTCATGCCCTTGAGATGGTGATAAAGGTGCTAAGCTAACTTTTCTTTTATCATGCATAAATGTGTAAAAATTAGTTCTACCATCATGCTTGGTTTCTTTATCAAATTGCCGTGGTCTACCTAACAATATATGGCCGGCTTGCATAGGAACTATATCACAAACAACACTATCTTGATATTTTCCTATACTGAATGGTATAACAACTTGTTCATTGATTTTCAATTCAACCTTGTCATCGAGCCACCTTAGCCTATAGGGCAGTGGGTGTTTAGTTCTCTCAAGGTGACGTTTATCAACCATATGAGTACTTGCCACGTTAGTGCAAGACCCACCATCAATGATTAGGTTACATACCTTGCCTTGTACGGTACAGCGTGTGTGGAATATGTTTTCTCTTTGCATCAGCTCGGCTGGTTCCACCATTGTACTAAGTATGCGCCTTGTAACGAGAAGCTCTCCTGAGTCAGGATACTCAATATCTCCAAACTCCTCAAGTGTTTCAGCTTCTGCTTCGTCTTGAGACTCATATTCTCCGGTCTCGGTTAAGAGCATGATACGCTGATTTGGACATTCTCTCGCCATATGTCCCCTGCCTCTACACTTGAAACACGTTATATCCCTTGAACGTGGAGGGTTAGTAGGCTTACCTGCTTCGGGGCGGTTGTCTTTGGGGGGTTCAGCAGCTTTCTCTTTGTACCGAGAGTCTATCTCAAGACCTTTACCCTTGTCTAGAGGCTTGCTAGAGTTGGGGTTCCAAGGCATTTGAGGCTTGCTCCGGGTGAGACTAGACTTGCGCTTGATATGCTGTTCAGCTTGTATAGCTAGATGGAAGAGATCTTTGAAATCTTGATAGACTTGTCTCTCTACCTTTCGACTGATTCGCTCTTGCAACCCGTCTATGAATTGAGCCATCAAAGCTTCCTCATCATCATGAAGCTCTAAACGATTCCTCAAGCGCTCGAATTCTTCATAGTATTATTCTACTGACCTAGTTCCCTGTTTAAAAGCACGAAATTTGCGTTGTAAGTCTCTATTGAAATGGGGAGGAATGTACCTTTGGCGCATGATATCTTTCATGTCTAGCCACGAATCAATGGCTCTTTGACGGTTTCGCCTCCGGTCAGCTACGGTTCTGTCCTACCAGATGAGGGCATTGTCCGTTAGTTGAGCCACGGCTAAGGCTATTCTCTTGTGGTGGGGGTCCATCCTCTTTTCCCACTCAAGATAAGCCTCCGGGTCCACCTTTCCAGCAAAGCTTGGGGCGGTAAGCTTGACATGGCTCTGGTGTTGCCGCTGGGGATAGTTGTCATCTTCCTCCTCTCCATAGTCATTCCTTGTGGTACGCCTTCTCCTCCCTTGGTTAGTGGGTAAAGGCGGGTCATCATCACCGTCTTGTGAATCATGGTCATCACCTAGGGGGTCTCCGTTTGGTTCATTGATGTGTATGCCATTACGCCTATTGTTGGGGCCAGTATGATGTGTGTTGCCAAAGGCATTGTTGTGCCCTCGGCCACCTACGTTCCGGACTGGCTGTATAGGGGGTCGTGGAGCTTGTTCCACACGAGTAAGACGATCGCCGATCTCTTGCCTAAAAGCTCGGAACTCCTCTCTCATCATGGCCATCATCAGGGTAGTGGGGTCTTGGGCATTACTGGACTCTTCTCCCATGTCTTACCTTAGATTATACACGAACAAAGAGAAAAATAATCCGCTTAGGCTAACCTTTTATTTCAAAGAACAAAAGACTGTACTAAGAATGATTATATGGACTAATGCTTAAAAGATATGGGAAACTTTGTTTATTTTTTGTATAGTTTGGAAATAAGAATCAGAAAATAAAAATGGGAAGTGCGATTATGGTGATAGAAAACAAAATTTTTTTGACTTTTTCGGTTTAAAAATGTAAACTTTAGATGTTACAAATAAATTAGATCAAGAGATTTGAAAGCAAATTAAATCGTTTTTCCTTTTTTTTTTTTTTTAGAAAATGTAAACACGAATCAAAGAGAAAATAATGCAAAAGATTGATAGGATGGATAGATACAACCTTGCTGAAGGAACTTCAGCTCTGATACCAAAAATGATACAAGCACCGGATGGAACGGGGGTGGATTGCTGATTGGACCGGCCAGCCGAGGATCTCAGGCTATGGGTCGAGGAATTTGAGACGGGAAAATACGAGTGGGACAGCTAGTACGAGAGTGGGACGATGGGATGGTACGGTGGTACGAGTGGTACGGGGATGGGATGATGACACCATAATGTGGGACGAGGGTGGTATGATGGCGGGACGATGACTTTTGGTCGAGAGGTCGAGGAACTCAGACTTTTTGACCGGTGGTTAGACTGACCGAATGGGACGGCCGGGTGGATTGAAGTGTACCACAAAGGCTATGGGAAGGGCCTTTGATACAACACGATTTTCTCTTTAGTTTTGGAGGTACTGGTCTCAACAAAAGTAAAGAAGAAGAACACAAGTTTGAGTATAAACTTTGTGAAAAGAAAATTCAGTTCTTTATTGATATCAAGGTGAAAAATACACGGCTGTAAGAGGGGGACCTTATAAAGGGGTCCGAACAGCTTTGCCCTTCTAGGGGACTTTGAAACAAATTACACTTATTGAAAAGCAACATTATTGGAATAAAATGCAAGATTATAGGCTAACAATGCCTTAACTAATAAAGAAAAATAAATCATTGGCTGGCTAGAAATCAATCAAGGGGAAACATAAAAGATTAGTCACAAAATAATAATATGATTAACTAAACAAATGACTTACCTTCTTTGACTCGGCGTGAGTAAGCATAATGTGATCCCCTTTGACCATGCTCTTGGCAACTAAGTGCTTTCCTCTTGTGTAGAGATAGTAAAGATATTGGCGTGGGCTTGGGTTGAAATCAAGGGCCAGCTTCCTTGCTCCTTTGTTGGGTTCGTAGCTTCTAAGACGTCCAATGTATCATCCCATGTAGCTTTAGTTAAACTTGGGCTTCCCTCCTTAAAATCATTCATGGCACGTAAGATGGCTTGGTTATATTTGTCTTGAAGTCCTCTGGCCCGTTGTCTTGTGATCACACCTTTGTTTGGAACCGGTATGTCTACTTCTTGCATTTGAGGCTTGGTTAAGTCAGGTTCAGTTGAGATGTCCTCATCATTCCCTCCCTCTTGAATAGATTTTGACCCCAAAATGTTTTTTATCTGCAAGAAAAGGGGCTAGATCAGTAACATTGAAGGTAGATGATACGTTTAACTCACCTGGAAGTTCAAGGCGGTAGGCATTGTTGTTGATTCTTTCTATGACTTTGAATGGACCGTCTCCTCTCGGTTTGAGGTTTGAGCTTCTCTGGTCAGGGAATCTTTCTTTCCTCATGTGTAGCCAAACCCATTCTCCTGGTTGGAACACCACTTCTTTTCTTCCTTTGTTGGCTTGTTTTGTGTATTGCTCCGTCCTCTTCTCTAGATTCTCTCGAGCTTTCTGATGTAGCTTCTTGATGAACTTAGCTTTCTCCTCGCCAACTAGACTGACCGCTTCTGCTGGAGGTAAAGGAGTTAGATCAAGAGGAGTGGTAGGATTAAAACCGTATACAACCTCAAATGGTGACATCTTGGTGGCTGAATGTTGAGCTCTGTTGTAGGCGAATTCAATGAAGGGAATACACTCTAGCCAATTCTTCATATGCTTTTCCAATGGTCGCCCTTAACAATGCTGAAAGTGTGCGGTTCACCACCTCTGTTTGGCCGTCCGTTTGTGGGTGACAAGTGGTAGAGAAAAGGAGTTTAGTTCCTAACTTCTTCCACAAAGTTCTCCAGAAGTGACTCAAGAACTTGTTGTCTCGGTCTGAAACTATGGTTCTTGGAACTCCATGTAGCCGTACTACTTCTTTGAAGAATAGATCCGCCGTTTGTGTTGCATCGTTCACCTTAGCACAAGGGATGAAATGCGCCATTTTGGAAAACCTATCCACCACCACGAATATAGAGTCTTTGTGGTTGATCTTGGGCAATCCTAACACGAAGTCCATTGAGATATCTACCCATGGTGCTGTAGGAATGGGTAGAGGTAAGTATAAGCCGTGAGGTTGAACTCTGGACTTGGCTCTCTTGCAAACAACACACCTTGAACAATGAGCTTCAACCATCTTCTTCAAGTGTGGCCAATAGAAGTGCTCCTTGACCACGGCTAAGGTTTTATCAACCCCAAAGTGCCCCATTAGCCCTCCTCCATGGGCTTCACGTACAATAAGCTCTCGTAATGAACATTGGGGAATGCACAGTCGCTTCTCTCTAAACAGAAACCCCTCAAAGATGTAGAATTTTCCAAACGCTCCTTTGTTGCACTCGCCAAATATCTCCATAAGATCTTTGTCTTCACGGTAAAGCTCTTTGATAAAATCAAACCCCATGACCTTGCTCTCCATTGTAGATATTAGAGTGTATCTTCGTGACAAGGCATCCGCTACAATGTTGTCTTTGCCCTTCTTGTATTTGATGATGTAAGGAAAGGTCTCTATGAACTCCATCCAACGAGCATGTCTTCTCTTAAGGTGAGTTTGTCCTCTTAGGTGCTTCAACGTCTCATGATCAGTGTGGACTACGAACTCTCTTGAAATCAGATAGTGTTGCCAAGTCTCCAAAGCTCTCACAAGAGCGTATAACTCCTTGTCATAGGTAGCGTAATTGAGTGTAGCTCCTCCTATCGTTTCGCTGAAAAATGCTACTGGCTTCCTTTCTTGAGTTAGCACTGCTCCTATGCCTATCCCCGAGGCATCACACTCCACTTCAAACGTCTTATTGAAATCAGGCAAGATCAGTACGGGTGCTATGGTTAGCCTGTCTTTCAAGGTGTCAAAGGCTTGTTGCTGTGCTTCTCCCCATGTAAAACCAACACTCTTCTTGACTACCGCCGTGAGAGGAGCTGCTATACTGCTGAAGTCTTTAACAAACCTTCGGTAAAAACTAGCCAAGCCGTGGAAGCTTCTCACTTGACTAACGTTTGCTGGTGCTGGCCACTCCTGAATTGCTTTAACTTTCTCCTTATCAACCTGTAATCCCTGCGAGCTCACAATAAAACCTAGGAAAACTAATTGATTAGTGCAGAATGAACACTTCTTTAAGTTTGCATAAAGCCCCTATTGTCTAAGAGTCTTTAAAACAAGCTCAAGATGTGTCATATGTTCAGATAAGCTTTTGCTGTAAACTAAAATATCATCAAAATATACAACAACAAACTTACTGATGTATGCTCTAAGCACTTGATTCATGAGGCGCATGAAAGTACTAGGAGCATTGGTGAGTCCAAATGGCATTACCATCCATTCGTATAGTCCTTGCTTGGTTTTGAAGGCTGTTTTCCATTCATCTCCTTCTTTCATCCTCACTTGGTGGTATCCGCTCTTTAAATCTATTTTAGAGAACAAAACAGAACCACTAAGCTCATCAAGCATATCATCTAACCTGGGTATGGGATGGCGGTATTTGATGGTGATGTTGTTGATGGCTCTACAATCAACGCACATCCGCCAAGAACCATCTTTCTTTGGTACGAGTAAGACTGGTACGGCACATGGGCTAAGGCTTTCCCTCACGTAGCCCTTGTCTAGCAATTCTTGGACTTGCTTCTCAAGCTCTTTAGACTCCTCCGGGCTCATTCGGTAAGCTGGCTTGTTTGGTAGAGCAGCTCCGGGGATGAAGTCTATCTGGTGTTCAATCCCTCGTAGGGGTGGTAAGCCTTCAGGCATCTCTTCTGGGAACACATCTTTAAAAGTATCAAGTAACTTAATGATCTCGGGTGGTAAATCGGATGCTCCATAACCTGCGCTCAAAGCCTCCTTAAAGATCATTAGTAGCATTGTGTGTTTAGAAGCTATAGCCTTTCTCACATGGCTAGGCTGAATAAGAAAATTAGACTTAGAACTAATTTTTTTTTTCTTTAGCCATTTGTATTTGTAACTCATGCCCTTGAGATGGTGATAAAGGTGCTAAGCTAACTTTTCTTTTATCATGCATAAATGTGTAAAAATTAGTTCTACCATCATGCTTGGTTTCTTTATCAAATTGCCGTGGTCTACCTAACAATATATGGCCGGCTTGCATAGGAACTATATCACAAACACACTATCTTGATATTTTCCTATACTGAATGGTATAACAACTTGTTCATTGATTTTCAATTCAACCTTGTCATCGAGCCACCTTAGCCTATAGGGCAGTGGGTGTTTAGTTCTCTCAAGGTGACGTTTATCAACCATATGAGTACTTGCCACGTTAGTGCAAGACCCACCATCAATGATTAGGTTACATACCTTGCCTTGTACGGTACAGCGTGTGTGGAATATGTTTTCTCTTTGCATCAGCTCGGCTGGTTCCACCATTGTACTAAGTATGCGCCTTGTAACGAGAAGCTCTCCTGAGTCAGGATACTCAATATCTCCAAACTCCTCAAGTGTTTCAGCTTCTGCTTCGTCTTGAGACTCATATTCTCCGGTCTCGGTTAAGAGCATGATACGCTGATTTGGACATTCTCTCGCCATATGTCCCCTGCCTCTACACTTGAAACACGTTATATCCCTTGAACGTGGAGGGTTAGTAGGCTTACCTGCTTCGGGGCGGTTGTCTTTGGGGGGTTCAGCAGCTTTCTCTTTGTACCGAGAGTCTATCTCAAGACCTTTACCCTTGTCTAGAGGCTTGCTAGAGAGTTGGGGTTCCAAGGCATTTGAGGCTTGCTCCGGGTGAGACTAGACTTGCGCTTGATATGCTGTTCAGCTTGTATAGCTAGATGGAAGAGATCTTTGAAATCTTGATAGACTTGTCTCTCTACCTTTCGACTGATTCGCTCTTGCAACCCGTCTATGAATTGAGCCATCAAAGCTTCCTCATCATCATGAAGCTCTAAACGATTCCTCAAGCGCTCGAATTCTTCATAGTATTATTCTACTGACCTAGTTCCCTGTTTAAAAGCACGAAATTTGCGTTGTAAGTCTCTATTGAAATGGGGAGGAATGTACCTTTGGCGCATGATATCTTTCATGTCTAGCCACGAATCAATGGCTCTTTGACGGTTTCGCCTCCGGTCAGCTACGGTTCTGTCCTACCAGATGAGGGCATTGTCCGTTAGTTGAGCCACGGCTAAGGCTATTCTCTTGTGGTTGGGGGTCCATCCTCTTTTCCCACTCAAGATAAGCCTCCGGGTCCACCTTTCCAGCAAAGCTTGGGGCGGTAAGCTTGACATGGCTCTGGTGTTGCCGCTGGGGATAGTTGTCATCTTCCTCCTCTCCATAGTCATTCCTTGTGGTACGCCTTCTCCTCCCTTGGTTAGTGGGTAAAGGCGGGTCATCATCACCGTCTTGTGAATCATGGTCATCACCTAGGGGGTCTCCGTTTGGTTCATTGATGTGTATGCCATTACGCCTATTGTTGGGGCCAGTATGATGTGTGTTGCCAAAGGCATTGTTGTGCCCTCGGCCACCTACGTTCCGGACTGGCTGTATAGGGGGTCGTGGAGCTTGTTCCACACGAGTAAGACGATCGCCGATCTCTTGCCTAAAAGCTCGGAACTCCTCTCTCATCATGGCCATCATCAGGGTAGTGGGGTCTTGGGCATTACTGGACTCTTCTCCCATGTCTTACCTTAGATTATACACGAACAAAGAGAAAAATAATCCGCTTAGGCTAACCTTTTATTTCAAAGAACAAAAGACTGTACTAAGAATGATTATATGGACTAATGCTTAAAAGATATGGGAAACTTTGTTTATTTTTTGTATAGTTTGGAAATAAGAATCAGAAAATAAAAATGGGAAGTGCGATTATGGTGATAGAAAACAAAATTTTTTTGACTTTTTCGGTTTAAAAATGTAAACTTTAGATGTTACAAATAAATTAGATCAAGAGATTTGAAAGCAAATTAAATTGTTTTTTTTTTTTTTTTTTTTTTAGAAAATGTAAACACGAATCAAAGAGAAAATAATGCAAAAGATTGATAGGATGGATAGATACAACCTTGCTGAAGGAACTTCAGCTCTGATACCAAAAATGATACAAGCACCGGATGGAACGGGGGTGGATTGCTGATTGGACCGGCCAGCCGAGGATCTCAGGCTATGGGTCGAGGAATTTGAGACGGGAAAATACGAGTGGGACAGCTAGTACGAGAGTGGGACGATGGGATGGTACGGTGGTACGAGTGGTACGGGGATGGGATGATGACACCATAATGTGGGACGAGGGTGGTATGATGGCGGGACGATGACTTTTGGTCGAGAGGTCGAGGAACTCAGACTTTTTGACCGGTGGTTAGACTGACCGAATGGGACGGCCGGGTGGATTGAAGTGTACCACAAAGGCTATGGGAAGGGCCTTTGATACAACACGATTTTCTCTTTAGTTTTGGAGGTACTGGTCTCAACAAAAGTAAAGAAGAAGAACACAAGTTTGAGTATAAACTTTGTGAAAAGAAAATTCAGTTCTTTATTGATATCAAGGTGAAAAATACACGGCTGTAAGAGGGGACCTTATAAAGGGGTCCGAACAGCTTTGCCCTTCTAGGGGACTTTGAAACAAATTACACTTATTGAAAAGCAACATTATTGGAATAAAATGCAAGATTATAGGCTAACAATGCCTTAACTAATAAAGAAAAATAAATCATTGGCTGGCTAGAAATCAATCAAGGGGAAACATAAAAGATTAGTCACAAAATAATAATATGATTAACTAAACAAATGACTTACCTTCTTTGACTCGGCGTGAGTAAGCATAATGTGATCCCCTTTGACCATGCTCTTGGCAACTAAGTGCTTTCCTCTTGTGTAGAGATAGTAAAGATATTGGCGTGGGCTTGGGTTGAAATCAAGGGCCAGCTTCCTTGCTCTTTTGTTGGGTTCGTAGCTTCTAAGACGTCCAATGTATCATCCCATGTAGCTTTAGTTAAACTTGGGCTTCCCTCCTTAAAATCATTCATGGCACGTAAGATGGCTTGGTTATATTTGTCTTGAAGTGCTCTGGCCCGTTGTCTTGTGATCACACCTTTGTTTGGAACCGGTATGTCTACTTCTTGCATTTGAGGCTTGGTTAAGTCAGGTTCGGTTGAGATGTCCTCATCATACGTAGCATAGATGAGTGTAGCTCCTCCTAGCTTCTCGCTGAAGAATGCTACTGGCTTCCTTTCTTGAGTTAGCACTGCTCCTATGCCTATCCCCGAGGTATCACACTCCACTTCAAATGTTTTGTTGAAATCAGGCAAGATCAGCACGGGTGCATTGGTTAGCCGGTCTTTGAATGTGTCAAAGGCTTGTTGTTGTGCTTCTCCCCATGTAAAACCAACACTCTTCTTGACTACCGCCGTGAGAGGAGCTGCTAAGCTGCTGAAATCTTTGACAAACCTCCGGTAAAAACTAGCCAAACCGTGGAAGCTTCTCACTTGACTAACGTTTGTTGGTGCTGGCCACTCCTTAATTGCCTTAACTTTCTCCTTATCAACCTGTAATCCCTGCGAGCTTACAATAAAACCTAGGAAAACTAATTGATTAGTGCAGAATGAACACTTCTTTAAGTTTGCATAA
This sequence comes from Thlaspi arvense, assembly GCA_911865555.2. NCBI lineage: Eukaryota > Viridiplantae > Streptophyta > Magnoliopsida > Brassicales > Brassicaceae > Thlaspi > Thlaspi arvense. The sequence continues at coordinate 25,429,861 of OU466860.2, forward strand.
AGCCCCTCTTGTCTAAGAGTCTTTAAAACAAGCTCAAGATGTGTCATGTGTTCAGATAAGCTTTTGCTGTAAATCAAAATATCATCAAAGTATACAACACCAAACTTACTGATGTATGCTCTAAGCACTTGATTCATGAGGCGCATGAAAGTACTAGGAGCATTGGTGAGTCCAAACGGCATTACCATCCATTCGTATAGTCCTTGCTTGGTTTTGAAAGCTGTCTTCCATTCATCTCCTTCTTTCATCCTCACTTGGTGGTATCCGCTCCTTAAATCTATTTTAGAGAACAAAACAGAACCACTAAGCTCGTCAAGCATATTATCTAACCTTGGTATTGGATGACGGTATTTGATGGTGATGTTGTTGATAGCTCCACAATCAACGCACATCCTCCAAGAACCATCCTTCTTTGGTACGAGCAAGACCGGTACGGCACATGGGCTAAGGCTTTCCCTCACGTAGCCCTTGTCTAGTAACTCTTGGACTTGCTTCTCAAGCTCTTTAGTCTCCTCTGGGCTCATACGGTAAGCTGGTTCGTTGGGTAGAGCAGCACCGGGAACGAAGTCTATCTGGTGTTCAATCCCTCGTAGAGGTGGCAACCCTTCAGGCATCACTTCTGGAAACACATCTTTAAACGTGTCAAGTAACTTAACGATCTCGGGTGGTAACTCGGATGCTCCATAACCTGCGCTCAAAGCCTCCTTAAAGATCATTAGTAGCATTGTGTGTTTAGAAGCTATAGCCTTTCTCACATGGCTAGGCTGAATAAGAAAATTAGACTTAGAACTAATTTCTATTTCTTTAGCCATTTGCATTTGTAAATCATGCACTTGGGATGGTGATAAAGGTGCTAGACTAATCTTTCTTTTATCATGCATGAATGTATAAAAATTAGTTCTACCATCATGCTTAGTCTCTTTATCAAATTGCCATGGTCTTCCTAACAATATATGGCCGGCTTGCATAGGAACTATATCACAAACAACACTATCTTGATATTTTCCTATACTGAATGGTATAACAACTTGCTCATTGATTTTTAATTCAACCTTGTCATCGAGCCACCTTAGCCTATAGGGCCGTGGGTGTTTAGTCCTCTCAAGGTGAAGTTTATCAACCATATGAGTGCTTGCCACGTTAGTGCAAGACCCACCATCAATGATTAGGTTACATACCTTGCCTTGTACGGTACAGCGTGTGTGGAAGATGTTTTCTCTTTGCATCAGCTCGGCTGGTTCCACCATTGTACTAAGTATACGCCTTGTAACGAGAAGCTCTCCTGAGTCAGGATACTCAATATCTCCAAACTCGTCAAGTGTTTCAGCTTCTGCTTCGTCTTGAGACTCATATTCCCCGGTCTCGGTTAAGAGCATGACGCGCTGATTTGGGCATTCTCTCGTTATGTCCCTTGAACGTTGAGGGTTAGTAGACTTACCTGCTTAAGGGCGGTTGTCTTTGGGTGGTTCAGCAGCTTTTCCTTTGTACCGGGAGTGTATCTCAATCCCTTTTCCTTTCTCTAATGGTTTGTTGGGGTTGGGGTTCCACGGCGTTTGGGGCTTGCTCTGAATGGTGCTAGTCTTTCGTTTGATGTGTTGTTCTGCTTGTATAGCTAAGTGGAAAAGGTCCTTGAAGTCTTGGTAGACTTGTCTTTCTACTTTGCGGCTGATGCGCTCTTGTAATCCATCTAGGAATTGTGCCATCAAAGCCTCCTCATCGTCATGTAGCTCCAAGCGATTCCTCGAGCGCTCAAACTCTTCATAATATTCTTCTACTGACCTAGTTCCCTGTTTAAGAGCACGAAACTTGCGCTGTAAGTCTCTATTGAAATGGGGAGGAATGTACCTTTGGCGCATGATATCTTTCATGTCTAGCCATGAGTCAATGGCTCTTTGACGGTTTCGCCTCCGGTCAGCTACGGTTCTGTCCCACCAGATGAGGGCATTTTCCGTTAGTTGAGCCACGGTTAAGGCTATTCTCTTGTGGTTGGGGTGATCATAATAATCAAAGAGGTGGTCCATCCTCTTTTCCCACTCAAGATAAGCCTCCAGGTCCATCTTTCCAGCAAAGCTAGGTGCGGTAAGCTTGATGTGGCTCTGGTGTTGCCGCTGAGGGTAGTTGTCATCTTCCTCCTCTCCATAGTCATTCCTTGGGGTATGCCTTCTCCTCCCTTGGTTAGTGGGTAAAGGCGGGTCATCATCACCGTCTTGTGAATCATGGTCATCACCTAGTGCATCTCCGTTTGGTTCATTGATGTGTATGACATTACGCCTATGGTTGGGGCCGATATGTTGTGAATTGCCAAAGACATTGTTGTGCCCTCGGCCACCTACGTTCCTGACTAGCTGTATAGGGGGTCGTGGAGCTTGTTCCACACGAGTAAGGCGGTCGCCGATCTCTTGTCTAAAAGCTCTGAATTCCTCTCTCATCATGGCATCATCAGGGTAGTGGGGTCTTGAGCATTACTGGACTCTTCTCCCATTGCTTACCTTAGGTTTTCCACGAAACAAAGAAAAGATCGGTTTAGGCTAGCCTTTTAATTCAAAGAACAAAAGATTGCACTAAGAATGATTATAACTAAGGCTAAAGATATGGAAAACTTTGTTTATTTTTTTTGTAGGGTTTATAAATAAAATCAGGAAATAAAAATGGAAAGTGCGATTAATGGTGATAGAAGACAGAAAATTATTTTGAATTTTTCGGTTTTAAGAATGTAAACTCTAAGAATAACAAATAAATTAGATCAACAGGTTAAAAGCAAATCAAGTTGTCCTTTTTTATATATATTTTTTAAATAGCAAATGTAAACACGAATCAAAGAAAATAATGCAAAAGATTGTTAGGATGGATAGTTACAACCTTGCTGAAGGAACTTCAGCTCTGATACCAAAAATGATACAAGCACCGGATGGAACGGGGGTGGAAAGTTGATTTGACCGGCCAGCCGAGGATCTCAGGCTATGGATCAAGGAATTTGAGACGAGGGTGGTACAAGTGGTACGATGATGGGATGGTGGTACCGTAACGTAGGACGAGAGTGGTACGATGGCGTGACGAGGGGACGGTACGTGGTATGGACTGGCGTGACGATGGTTTTTGGTCGAGAGGTCGAGGAACTCAGACGATCTGACCGGTGATTAAACTGACCGAATGGGACGGCCGGATGGATTGAAGTGTACCACAAAGGCTATGAAAGGGCCTTTGATACAACACGATTTTCCCTTTAATTTTTGGAGGTACTGGTCTCAACAAAAGTGAAGAGGAAGAACACAAGTTTTAAGTATAAACTCTGTGAAAGAAAATTTGGTTCTTTATTGATATCAAAAGTGATGATACACGGCTGTAAGAGGGGACTTTATAAAGGGGTCCGAACAGTTTTGCCCTTCTAGGGGACTTTGAAGCAAATTACACTTATTGAAAAACAACATTATTGGCTGGCTAGAAATCAATCAAGGGGAAACATAAAAGATTAGTAAAAAAAATAATAATATGATTAACTAAACAAATAACTTACCTTCTTTGACTTGGCGTGAGTAAGTGTAATGTAATCCCCTTTGACCATGCACTTGGCAACTAAGTGTTTTCCTCTTGTGTAGAGATAGTAAAGATATTGGCGTGGGCTTTGGTTGAAATCAAGGGCCAGCTTTCCTGCTCCTTTGTTGGGTTTGTAGCTTCTAAGACGTCCAATGTATCATCCCATGTAGCTTGAGTTAAACTTGGGCTTCCCTCCTTAAAATCATTCATTGAAAGTAAAATGGCTTGGTTATATTTGTCTTGAAGTGAAGAACCGAAATTGGTCTACTGGCATAAAATGAAGATCTGAAACTAGTCAACAAGTCGAAAATGGGGAAAACGGATTTTTCATTAATCATAAAAAGAAATGGAGTAATTAGGCTTGAAATAGTCATCTGGGACTCATAATACTACAATGAGAGGCCTCTATTACTTGTATCTCATTCCCTAGAAGAGATCCCAAATGAAGATCCGAAACTGGTCTACTAGCCGAAAATGGGGAAAACGGACATCTGATGAATCACACAAAGAATATGGAGTAAATAGGCTTGAAATAGTCATCTGGGACTCATAATACTACAGTGAGAAGCCTCTATTACTTGTATATCATTCCCTAGAAGAGATCCCAAATGAAGATCCCAAACTGGTCTACTAGCCGAAAATGGGGAAAACGGACTTCTGATGAATCACACAAAGAAAATGGAGTAAATAGGCTTGAAACAGTCATCTGGGACTCATATATATAGTACAATGAGAAGCCTCTATTACTTCTATATCATTCCCTAGAAGAGATCCCAAATGATGATCCGAAACTGGTCTACTAGCCGAAAATAGAGAAAACGGACATCTGATGAATCACAAAAAGAAAATGGAGTAAACAGGCTTGAAATAGTCATCTGGAACTCATAATAGCATAATTAGAAGCCTCTATTAATTGTATCTCATTCCATTGAAGAGCTCCCAAATGAAGATCCGAAACTGGTCTACTAACCGAAAATGGGGAAAACGGACTTCTGATGAATCACAAAAGAAAATGGAGTAAATAGGCTTGAAACAGTCATCTGGGACTCATAATACTATATTTAGAAGCCTCTATTACTTGTATCTCATTCCCTAGAAGAGATCGCAAATGAAGATCTGAAACTGGTCTACTGGCCGAAAATGGGGAAAACGGACTTCTGATGAATCACACAAAGAAAATGGAGTAAAAAAATAGTCATCTGCGACTCATAATACTACAATGACAAGCCTCTATTACTTGTATCTCATTCCCTAGAAGAGATCCAAAATGAAGATCCGAAATTGGTCTACTAGCCGAAAATAGGGACAACGGACTTCTGATGAATCATACAAAGAAAATGGAGTAAATAGGCTTGAAATAGTCATATGGGACTCATAATAGCATAATTAGAAGCCTCTATTACTTGTATCTCATTCCATTGAAGAGATCCCAAATGAAGATCCGAAACTGGTCTACTAGTCGAAAATGGGGAAAACGGACTTCTGATGAATCACAAAAGAAAATGGAGTAAATAGGCTTGAAATAGTCATCTGGGAATCATATTACTACAATTAGAAGCCTATATTACTTATATCTCATTCCCGAGAAGAGATCCCAAATGAATATCTTAAACTGGTCTACTGGGCAAAAAAAGGGAAAACGGATTTCTCATGAATCGCACAATGAAAATGGTATAAATAGGCTTGAAGTAGTCATCTGGGACTCATAATAGTACAATGAGAAGCCTCTATTACTTGTATCTCATTCCCAACAAGAGATCCCAAATGAAAATCCGAAACTGGTCTACTGGTCGAAATGGGAAAAACGGACTTCTGACGAATCACACAAAGAAAATGGAGTAAATAGGCATGAAATAGTCATCTAGGACTCATAATACTACAATAAGAAGCCTCTATTACTTGTATCTCATTCCGAAGAAGAGATCCCAAATGAAGATCTGAAACTTATCTACTGGCCGAAAATGGGGAAAACAGACTTCCTGATGAATCACACAAAGAAAAAGGAGTAAATAGTCATATGGGACCCATAATAGTACAATGAGAAACCTCCATTACTTGTATCTCATTCCGAAGAAGAGATCCCAAATGAAGATCCGAAACTGGTCTATTGGCTAAAAATGGGGAAAACGGACTTCTGATGAATCACACAAAGAAAATGGAGTAAATAGGCTTGAAATTGTCATCTGGGACTCATAATACTACGATGGGAAGCCTTTATTACTTGTATCTCATTCTCTAGTAGAGATCCCAAATGAAGAACCGAAATTGGTCTACTCGCAGAAAATGAAGATCTGAAACTAGTCAACTAGGCGAAAATGGGGAAAACGGATTTCTCATTAATCATAAAAAGAAATGGAGTAATTAGGCTTGAAATAGTCATTTGGGACTCATAATACTACAATGAGAAGCCTCTATAACTTGTATCTCATTCCCTAGAAGAGATCCCAAATAAAGATCCGAAACTAGTCTACTAGCCAAAAATGGGGAAAACGGACATCTGATGAATCACACAAAAAAATGGAGTAAATAGGCTTGAAATAGTCATTTGGGACTCAAAAAACTACCGTGAAAATCCTCTATTACTTGTATATCATTCCCTAGAAGAGATCCCAAATGAAGATCCAAAACTGGTCTACTGGTCGAAAATAGGAAAAACGGACTTCTGATGAATCACAAAAAGAAAATGGAGTAAATAAGCTTGAAATAGTCATCTGGGACTCATATAGTACAATGAGAAGCCTCTGTTACTTATATCTCATTCCGAAGAAGAGATCCCAAATGAAGATCCGAAACTGGTGTACTGGTCGAAAATGGGGAAAACGGACTTCTGAAGAATCATACAAAGAAAATGGAGTAAATAGGCTTGAAATAGTCATCTGGGACTCATAATACGACAATGAGAAGCCTCTATTACTGGTATGTCATTCCCTAGAAGAGATCCAAAATGAAGATCCAAAATTGGTCTATTGGCCGAAAATAGGGACAACGGACTTCTGATGAATCATACAAAGAAAATGCAGTAAATAGGCTTGAAATAGTCATCTGGGACTCATAATACTACAATGAGAAGCCGCTATTACTTGTATCTCATTCCCTAGTAGAGATCCAAAATGAAGATCCGAAATTGGTCTACTAGCCGAAAATAGGAAAAACGGACTTCTGATGAATCATTCAAAGAAAATGGGGTAAATAGGCTTGAAATAGTCATCTGGGACTCATAATAGCGTAATTATAAGCCTCTATTACTTGTATCTCATTCCCTAGAAGAGATCCCAAATGAAGAACCGAAATTGGTCTACTGGCAGAAAATGAAGATCTGAAACTAGTCAACTATCTGATAATGGGGAAAACGGATTTCTCATTAATCATAAAACGAAATGGAGTAATTTGGCTTGAAATATTCATCTGGGACTGATAATACTACAATGAGAAGCCTCTATTACTTGTATTTCATCCCCTAGAAGAGATCCCAAATGAAGATCCGAAACTCGTCTACTAGCCGAAAATAGGGAAAACGGACTTCTGATGAATCACAAAAGAAAATGGAGTAAATAGGCTTGAAATTGTTATCTGAGACTCATAATACTACGATGGGAAGCCTTTATTACTTGTATCTCATTCCCTAGTAGAGATCCCAAATGAAGAACCGAAATTGGTCTACTGGCAGAAAATGAAGATCTGAAACTAGTCAACTAGCCGAAAATGGGGAAAACGGATTTCTCATTAATCATAAAAAGAAATGGAGTAATTAGGCTTGAAATAGTCATCTGAGACTCATAATACTACAATGAGAAGCCTCAAGTACTTGTATCTCATTCCCTAGAAGAGATCCCAAATGAAGATCCAAAACTGGTCTACTAGCCGAAAATGGGGAAAACGGACATCTGATTAATCACACAAAGAAAATTGAGTAAATAGGCTTGAAATAGTCATCTGGGTCTCATAATACTACAATGAGAAGCCTCTGTTACTTGTATCTCATTCCCTAGAAGAGATCCCAAATGAAGATCTGAAACTGGTCTACTGGCCGAAAATGGGGAAAACGGACTTCTGATGAATCATTCAAAGAAAATGGAGTAAAAAGGCTTGAAATAGTCATCTGGGACTCGTAATACTACAATGACAAGCCTCTATTACATGTATCTCATTCCCTAGAAGAGATCCCAAATGAAGATCCGAAATTGGTCTACTAGCCGAAAATGGGGAAAACGGACTTCTGATGAATCACAAAAGAAAATGGAGTAAATAGGCTTGAAATAGTCATCTGAGACTCAGATTACTACAATGAGAAGCCTATATTACTTGTATCTCATTCCCTAGAAGAGATCCCAAATGAAGATCTGAAACTGGTCTACTAGCCAAAAATAGGGAAAACGGATTTCTCATGAATCGCACAATGAAAATGGTGTAAATAGGCTTTAAGTAGTCATCTGGGACTTATAATAGTACAATGAGAAGCCTCTATTACTTGTATCTCATTCCCAACAAGAGATCCCAAATGAAAATCCAAAACTGGTCTACTGGTCGAAAATGGGAAAAACGGACTTCTGACGAATCACACAAAGAAAATGGAGTAAATAGGCTTGCAATAGTCATCTAGGACTCATAATACTACAATCAGAAGCCTCTATTACTTGTATCTCATTCCGAAGAAGAGATCCCAAATGAAGATCTGAAACTTGTCTACTGGCCGAAAATGGGGAAAACAGACTTCCTGATGAATCACACAAAGAAAAAGGAGTAAATAGGCTTGAAATAGTCATATGGGACTCATAATAGTACAATGAGAAACCTCCATTACTTGTATCTCATTCCGAAGAAGAGATCCCAAATGAAGATCCGAAACTGGCCTATTGGCTAAAAATGGGGAAAACGGACTTCTGATGAATCACACAAAGAAAATGGAGTAAATAGGCTTGAAATTATCATCTGGGACTCATATTACTACAATGAGAAGACTATATTACTTGTATCTCATTCCCTAGAAGAGATCCCAAATGAAGATCCGAAACTGGTCTACTAGCCGAAAATGGGGAAAATGAACTTCTGATGAATCACACAAAGAAAATGGAGTAATTAGGCTTGGAATAGTCATATGGGACTCATATTACTACAATAAGAAGCCTATATTACTTGTATCTCATTCCCTAAAAGAGATCCCAAATAAAGATCTGAAACTGGTCTACTGGCCGAAAATGGGGAAAACAGACTTCTGATGAATTACACAAATAAAATGAAGTAAATAGGCTTGAAATAGTCATCTGGGACTCATAATACTACAATGGGAAGCCTCTATTACTTGTATCTCATTCCCTAGAAGATATCCAAAATGAAGATCCGAAATTGGTCTACTAGCCGAAAATAGGGAAAACGGACTTCTGATAAATCATTCAAAGAAAATGGAGTAAATAGGCTTGAAATAGTCATCTAGGACTCATATTACTCCAATGAGAAGCCTATATTACTTGTATCTCATTCCCTAGAAGAGATCCCAAATGAAGATCTGAAACTGGTCTACTGGCCAAAAATAGGGAAAACAGATTTCTCATGAATCACACAAAGAAAATGGAGTAAATAGGCTTGAAATAGTCATCTGGGACTCATATTACTACAGTGAGAAGCCTATATTACTTGTATCTCATTCCCTAGAAGAGATCCCAAATGAAGATCTGAAACTGGTCTACTGACTGAAAATGAGGAAAACGGACTTCTGATGAATCACACAAAGAAAATGGAGTAAATAGGCTTGAAATAGTCATCTGGGACTCATAATACTACAATGAGAAGCCTCTATTACTTGTATATCATTCCCTAGAAGAGATCCAAAATGAAGATCCAAAATTGGTCTACTAGCCGAAAATAGGAAAAACGGACTTCTGATGAATCATTCTACGAAAATGGGGTATATAGGCTTGAAATAGTCATCTGGGACTCAAAATACTTCAATGAGAAGCCTCTATTACTTGTATCTCATTCCCTAGAAGAGATCCCAAATGAAGATCCGAAACTGGTCTACTAGCCGAAAATGGGGAAAACGGACTTCTGATGAATCACAAAAGTAAATGGAGTAAATAGGCTTGAAATAGTCATCTGGGACTCATATTACTACAATGAGAAGCCTATATTACTTGTATCTCATTCCCTAGAAGAGATCCCAAATGAAGATCTGAAACTGGTCTACTGGCCAAAAATAGGGAAAACGGATTTCTCATGAATCGCACAATGAAAATGGTGTAAATAGGCTTGAAGTACTCATATGGGACTCATAATAGTACAATGAGAAGCCTCTATTACTTGTATCTCATTCCCAACAAGAGATCCCAAATGAAAATCCGAAACTGGTCTATTGGTCGAAAATATGAAAAACGGACTTCTGACGAATCACGCAAAGAAAATGGAGTAAATAGGCTTGAAATAGTCATCTAGGACTCATAATACTACAATCAGAAGAAGAGATCCCAAATGAAGATCTGAAACTTGTCTACTGGCCGAAAATGGGAAAAACAGACTTCTTGATGAATCATACAAAGAAAAAGGGGTAAATAGGCTTGAAATAGTCATATGGGACTCATAATAGTACAATGAGAAACCTCCATTACTTGTATCTCATTCCGAAGAAGAGATCCCAAATGAAGATCCGAAACTGGTCTATTTGTTAAAAATGGGGAAAACGGACTTCTGATGAATCACACAAAGAAAATGGAGTAAATAGGCTTGAAATCGTCATCTGGGACTCATAATACTACGATAGGAAGCCTTTATTACTTGTATCTCATTCCCTAGTAGAGATCCCAAATGAAGAACCGAAATTGGTCTACTGGCATAAAATGAAGATCTGAAACTAGTCAACTAGTCGAAAATGGGGAAAACAGATTTCTCATTAATCATAAAAAGAAATGGAGTAATTAGGCTTGAAATAGTCATCTGGAACTCAAAATACTACAATGAGAGGCCTCGATTACTTGTATCTCATTCCCTAGAAGAGATCCCAAATGAAGATCCGAAACTGGTCTACTAGCCAAAAATGGGGAAAACGGACATCTGATGAATCACACAAAGAATATGGAGTAAATAAGCTTGAAATAGTCATTTGGGACTCAAAATACTACAGTGAGAAACCTCTATTACTTGTATATCATTCCCTAGAAGAGATCCCAAATGAAGATCCGAAACTGGTCTACTAGCCGAAAATGGGGAAAACGGACTTCTGATGACTCACACAAAGAAAATGGAGTAAATAGGCTTGAAATAGTCATCTGGGACTCATATATATAGTACAATGAGAAGCCTCTATTACTTGTATATCATTCCCTAGAAGAGATCCCAAATGAATATCCGAAACTGGTCTACTAGCCGAAAATGGGGAAAATGGACATCTGATGAATCACAAAAACAAAATGGAGTAAATAGGCTTAAAATAGTCATATGGGACTCATAATAGTACAATGAGAAACCTCCATTACTTGTATCTCATTCCGAAGAAGAGATCCCAAATGAAGATCCGAAACTGGTCTACTACCCGAAAATGGGGAAAACGGACTTCTGATGATTCACAAAAGAAAATGGAGTAAAGAGGCTTGAAATAGTCATCTGGGACTCATATTACTACAATGAGAAGCCTATATTACTTGTATCTCATTCCCTAGAAGAGATCCCAAATGAAGATCCGAAACTGGTATATTGGCCGAAAATTGGGAAAACGGATTTCTCATAAATCACACAAAGAAAATGAAGTAAATAGGCTTGAAATAGTCATCTGGGACTCATAATACTACATTTAGAAGCCTCTATTACTTGTATCTCATTCCCTAGAAGAGATCCCAAATGAAGATCTGAAACTGGTCTACTGGCCGAAATTGGGGAAAACGGACTTCTGATGAATCACACAAAGAAAATGGAGTAAATAGGCTTGAAATAGTCATCTGGGACTCATAATACTACAATGACAAGCCTCTATTACTTGTATCTTATTCCCTAGAAGAGATCCAAAATGAAGATCTGAAATTGGTCTACTATGCGAAAATAGCGAAAACAGACTTCTGATGAATCATACAAAGAAAATGGAGTAAATAGGCTTGAAATAGTCATATGGGACTCATAATAGCATAATTAGAAGCCTCTATTACTTGTATCTCATTCCCAACAAGAGATCCCAAATGAAAATCCGAAACTGGTCTATTGGTCGAAAATATGAAAAACGGACTTCTGACGAATCACACAAAGAAAATGGAGTAAATAGGCTTGAAATAGTCATCTAGGACTCATAATACTACAATCAGAAGAAGAGATCCCAAATGAAGATCTGAAACTTGTCTACTGGCCGAAAATGGGGAAAACAGACTTCTTGATGAATCATACAAAGAAAAAGGGGTAAATAGGCTTGAAATAGTCATATGGGACTCATAATAGTACAATGAGAAACCTCCATTACTTGTATCTCATTCCGAAGAAGAGATCCCAAATGAAGATCCGAAACTGGTCTATTTGCTAAAAATGGGGAAAACGGACTTCTGATGAATCACACAAAGAAAATGGAGTAAATAGGCTTGAAATCGTTATCTGGGACTCATAATACTACGATAGGAAGCCTTTATTACTTGTATCTCATTCCCTAGTAGAGATCCCAAATGAAGAACCGAAATTGGTCTACTGGCATAAAATGAAGATCTGAAACTAGTCAACTAGTCGAAAATGGGGAAAACAGATTTCTCATTAATCATAAAAAGAAATGGAGTAATTAGGCTTGAAATAGTCATCTGGAACTCAAAATACTACAATGAGAGGCCTCGATTACTTGTATCTCATTCCCTAGAAGAGATCCCAAATGAAGATCCGAAACTGGTCTACTAGCCAAAAATGGGGAAAATGGACATCTGATGAATCACACAAAGAATATGGAGTAAATAAGCTTGAAATAGTCATTTGGGACTCAAAATACTACAGTGAGAAACCTCTATTACTTGTATATCATTCCCTAGAAGAGATCCCAAATGAAGATCCGAAACTGGTCTACTAGCCGAAAATGGGGAAAACGGACTTCTGATGACTCACACAAAGAAAATGGAGTAAATAGGCTTGAAATAGTCATCTGGGACTCATATATATAGTACAATGAGAAGCCTCTATTACTTGTATATCATTCCCTAGAAGAGATCCCAAATGAAGATCCGAAACTGGTCTACTAGCCGAAAATGGGGAAAACGGACATCTGATGAATCACAAAAACAAAATGGAGTAAATAGGCTTAAAATAGTCATATGGGACTCATAATAGTACAATGAGAAACCTCCATTACTTGTATCTCATTCCGAAGAAGAGATCCCAAATGAAGATCCGAAACTGGTCTACTACCCGAAAATAGGGAAAACGGACTTCTGATGATTCACAAAAGAAAATGGAGTAAAGAGGCTTGAAATAGTCATCTGGGACTCATATTACTACAATGAGAAGCCTATATTACTTGTATCTCATTCCCTAGAAGAGATCCCAAATGAATATCCGAAACTGGTATATTGGCCGAAAATTGGGAAAACGGATTTCTCATAAATCACAAAAAGAAAATGAAGTAAATAGGCTTGAAATAGTCATCTGGGACTCATAATACTACATTTAGAAGCCTCTATTACTTGTATCTCATTCCCTAGAAGAGATCCCAAATGAAGATCTGAAACTGGTCTACTGGCCGAAAATGGGGAAAACGGACTTCTGATGAATCACACAAAGAAAATGGAGTAAATAGGCTTGAAATAGTCATCTGGGACTCATAATACTACAATGACAAGCCTCTATTACTTGTATCTTATTCCCTAGAAGAGATCCAAAATGAAGATCCGAAATTGGTCTACTATGCGAAAATAGCGAAAACAGACTTCTGATGAATCATACAAAGAAAATGGAGTAAATAGGCTTGAAATAGTCATATGGGACTCATAATAGCATAATTAGAAGCCTCTATTACTTGTATCTCATTCCATTGAAGAGATCCCAAATGAAGATCCGAAACTGGTCTACTAGCCGAAAATAGGGAAAACGGACTTCTGATGAATCACAAAAGAAAATGGAGTAAATAGGCTTGAAATAGTCATCTGGGACTCATATTACTACAATGAGAAGCCTATATTACTTATATCTCATTCCCTAGAAGAGATCCCAAATGAAGATTTGAAACTGGTCTACTGGCCAAAAAAAGGGAAAACGGATTTCTCATGAATCGCACAATGAAAATGGTGTAAATAGGCTTGAAGTAGTCATCTGGGATTCATAATAGTACAATGCGAAGCCTCTATTACTTGTATCTCATTTCCAACAAGAGATCCCAAATGAAAATCCAAAACTGGTCTACTGGTCGAAAATGGGAAAAACGGACTTCTGACGAATCACACAAAGAAAATGGAGTAAATAGGCTTGAAATAGTCATCTAGGACTCATAATACTACAATCAGAAGCCTCTATTACTTGTATCTCATTCCGAAGAAGAGATCCCAAATGAAGATCTGAAACTTGTCTACTGGCCGAAAATGGGGAAAACAGACTTCCTGATGAATTACACAAAGAAAAAGGAGTAAATAGGCTTGAAATAATCATATGGGACTCATAATAGTACAATGAGAAACCTCCATTACTTGTATCTCATTCCGAAGAAGAGATCCTAAATGAAGATCCGAAACTGGTCTATTGGCTAAAAATGGGGAAAACGGACTTCTGATGAATCACACAAAGAAAATGGAGTAAATAGGCTTGAAAAATTGTCATCTGGGACTCATATTACTACAATGAGAAGCCTATATTACTTATATCTCATTCCCTAGAAGAGATCCCAAATGAAGATCTGAAACTGGTCTACTGGCCAACAAAAGGGAAAACGGATTTTATCAAACTAGAGGAGAAGGGATCATGTCCGTACAGGTCCGTACACAAACCCTAGGGAACCGTGCTGCTCAAGAATGATCATCTAATAGTCTTGGAACACAAGATAAGGAGGAGTGGCGAATAAGCTAAGGAGAAGTCAAGAATATACTTGACTTCTTGTTTCTACTCCAACGGTCACAATGAGAAGAAGATAAGGTCACATGTGTGAGATAAGGAGCAACCGTTAGGACCTGTCCCTTTCATTCCCTTGAGATCAACTCCTTTGTTTATTCTTTATGTCATTGTTGCTTTGTTATGTGTAGTAACCGAAACCAACTATAAGTGGGCATCTTAGCCTCATTTGTGATGTTCAACTTAAGGAAATATACTCTCCTTAACTCTATTCTCACACTCTCTCTTGTTCTTCACTTGTTCTTCATCTTTTTACTTAACCATTCTGCAAATATTCTAACATGGTATCAGAGCGAGTTATGTAGATCTTTTGATCACAAACTCTGATTCTCATCCTCTCTCTCTTTACTTCTTCTTTATTCGCTACCTCTCTCTCTCAACTCCAGAAAATTCTCAGAAACTTTACCCAACGGTCCATAGCCACTAATCACCCTCTTTATACTCTTAAATCACTCCTAAAACTCTCTAAACCACCTAAACACATTCTCAATCCACCATACTCTCATTCGCTTATTCTTCTCTTCCCTCAAATCTCTTTCCCAAAACTATTGACCAACGGTCCATAGAATCAATTCATGGCCATGGAAAACAATAAGCCATTGGCTTTACCAGTTACACTGAAAGGAGTGAACTATCTACTGTGGTCAAGAACCACAAGAGCCGCCTTGTGTGGAAGAGGTCTCTGGAGTCATGTTTCAAGTGACGCTCCCATAGTAGCACCACCAGCCGCGGGAGTAGCCATTGTCCCAGCCGAAGAGACCCAATGGTACAGGGAAGACCAGACCGTCCTTGCTTTGTTACAAAGCTCCCTAAGCAACGAGATCTTGGAGGCATACTCCTACTGTGAAACCGCCAAGGAGCTGTGGGGGACTTTGAAGCAAGTATTCGGCAATGTCTCTAATCTAAGCCGTGTGTTTGAAGTCAAAAAGGCTATCAACGATCTAAGGCAAGAAGATATGGAGTTTACCAAGCACTTTGGAAAATTCAGAGCACTATGGGCTGAGCTGGAAATGCTAAGGCCAAGTACCATAGATCCACAAGTCTTGAATGAAAGAAGGGAGCAAGACAAGGTCTTTGGACTGCTTTTGACTCTCAGCTCAACCTACAATGATCTCATCAAACACCTTCTCAGAGCAGAAAGGCTACCAACGCTTGAAGAAGTCTGTTCTCAAGTCCAAAAGGAGCAAGGATCACTCGGCTTATTTGGAGGAAAAGGAGAACTGATCTCAGCCAACAAAGGAGCCTACAAGTTTGATGAGAAGAGAAACTCGTTTTGTGATCATTGCAAAAGAAAGGGGCACACCAAAGAAATCTGCTGGAGTCTCCATCCACACCTTAAACCAAAATGGAAGGAGGGAAAGGCTAGGTGTGCTTCAGAAGAAGCTGCTCACAAAGGCGAAAGCTCTAAGACGATCTATGGAGGAGAAGGAGCAGCCAACTCATCCCAATTCGTGACAAAATCGGACTTAGATGCCTTGATCAAGGCGTTTAAGGAGTCTGGTAACACTCTTGGTACCTCTTTTCATGTGATTCAAAATATGGGAAATTCTTACAGTTCTTCACATACACTTAAGAATAAGCCATTAATAGTTGATTCAGGAGCCTCTCATCACATGATTAGTGATTTAAGCTTAATTAGCAACATAAAACCAACTATAGGAAATTTTGAGATTGCTAATGGGGAAAAGGTGCCAATTAAGGGAATAGGAGAACTTAAGCTCTTTGAGAGATCTTCTAAAGCGTTTTATATGCCTACCTTTACATCTAACTTATTATCAGTAAAGAAAGCTACAACTGATTTAAACTGTATTGCTATCTTTGGACCTAATGAAGTGTGTTTTCAGGATATTAAGACCAGCAAAACGCTTGGGAAAGGGACTACCAAAGATGATCTCTATGTTCTTGAAGACACTAAGCTTTTAGATCCTACCTTTGCTTCTTCTAATAATGTTGTAGCTTGTGCTAATAATGCGATTTGGCATGCTAGATTAGGACACCCTCATGCTCGTGCATTGAGTCTTCTATTACCTAAAGTAGTGTTTAAGAATGATGATTGTGAGGCTTGTATCTTAGGAAAACATTGTAGAACTGTTTTTCCTAAGTCTTCTACTATTTATGAAAAATGCTTTGATTTAGTTCATTCTGATGTTTGGACATCTCCATGTGAGTCTAGAGATCAAAATAAGTATTTTGTTACCTTCATAGATGAAAAGTCTAAGTATACTTGGTTAACTCTCCTTCCATCAAAAGATAGAGTCTTTGAGGCATTTAGGAATTTTCAAACTCACATAACTAACCATTTTAATGCCAAGATTAAGATTTTCAGATCAGATAATGGAGGAGAATATACCAGTAACTTATTCAAAGAATACCTTACCTCACAAGGCATCATTCACCAAACAAGCTGCCCTTACACGCCCCAACAAAATGGTGTAGCTGAAAGGAAGAATAGACACTTAATGGAGGTGGCCAGATCCATGATGTTTCAAAGCAATGTACCAAAACGGTTTTGGGGAGATGCTGTACTTACAGCTTGCTACTTGATCAACCGAATACCAACCAAAGTTCTCAATGACTCATCACCATATGAGGTACTCAACTCAACTAAACCCTCTCTTGATCACTTACGAGTGTTTGGGTGTGTTTGTTTTGCCTTAATTCCAGGAGATCTTAGAACAAAGCTTGATGCCAAGAGCACTAGCTGTATGTTTGTTGGCTACTCTACTACTCAAAAGGGGTACAAATGCTACAATCCCACTACACGACGGGTTATAATCTCTAGAGATGTGAAGTTTTTGGAATCAGAGAGTTTCTATGCCAAACAGTCATGGGAAGACTTACATGACATCTCCAAGTCCACATCAGATAGAGCTACTAATCTCCGGCTACTCCTAGACCATCTCGGTGTCACTACAAATACTGGAACCCCTACGGTTGATCATGAGGGGGAGAATGGTGCAACTAGTGACCCACCAGCTGAGCACACAGACTCGGAGACCCAAGACAATGCACATGATCAACCTCCGGAGCAAGCTGTAGCACCCACACGGTCAGTAACTCATCAAGCACCAGCTCCTCTAAGAAGAAGTCCGCGGTTGCAAAGCTTACAACAAGCAGAACAAGCCCCAGCCCCTGCTCCAGCAGCACTAAGGAGAAGCACAAGGGAAAGGCAGGATCCATCCAATTGGGTTAACACAAGGGTCTACTACAATGGCAATGCCGTAGCCCATCCTACTCAAGCGGCTTGCTCTTTCGCTCAGTTTCCAAAGGAGCATCAAGCTTTCTTAGTTGCACTGGAGCAAGGTCAGATACCTAAAACCTATGAAGAAGCAATAGAGTATAAGGTATGGCGTGATGCAATCAGTGAAGAAAGGTGGGCTATGGAGAAGAATCACACTTGGGATGAGGCTACATTGCCTAATGGAAAGAAAACAGTGAGCTCAAGATGGGTCTTCACTATCAAATACAAGAGCAATGGCGAAATAGAAAGGTATAAGGCTCGGCTAGTAGCAAGAGGATTCACTCAGACCTATGGAGAAGACTATGGAGACACCTTTTCACCAGTGGCTAAGCTTCACACGGTTAGAGTAGTCATCTCACTTGCCGTGAACCTTGAATGGGATCTTTGGCAAATGGATGTGAAGAATGCATTCCTGCAAGGAGAGCTTGAGGAGGAAGTCTACATGACACCGCCACCTGGTGTAGACAAAGAGGTTGCCCATGGCAAAGTGCTAAGGCTGAGAAAGGCAATTTATGGTCTCAAGCAATCACCAAGAGCATGCTACCACCGGTTGAGTAGAGTTCTATTTGATAGGGGATTCAGCAGATCAGAAGCGGATCACACCTTATTCACTCTTACCAGCCGAGAAGGTATAGTAGTCATTCTCATTTATGTAGATGATATAATCATCTCTGGGAATGACAAGGTAAACATTCTTGCTACTAAAGACTATCTAAAGAATGTTTTTGATATTAAAGATCTAGGTGAACTAAAATACTTCTTAGGTATTGAAGTTTGTAGATCTAAGGAAGGCTTGTTTCTCTCACAAAGAAAATATATGCTTGATATGTTGAGTGAAGCAGGAAACCTTGGTGATAAAGTAGCTAAAACTCCTCTTGAAGATAGCTACAAAGTGGACCGAAAGGGGGAGCTAGAAGATGAACCCTTTGAAGATATCACACAATATCGCAGGATGGTGGGTAAGCTAATCTATCTTACCATAACTAGACCTGACTTGTGTTTTGCTGTGAATCAGGTTAGTCAACACATGAAAGCCCCAAATTCATATCACTGGAGCATGATCAAGCGCATTCTCAGCTATGTTCAAGGAACAATCGGTCATGGCATTTGGATGGGTTGCAACGGAAGCTCAGAGATTGTGGGATATTGCGATGCAGACTGGGCAGGAGACCGTGTAGATAGAAGATCAACTACTGGCTATTGCACTTTTGTGGGTGGGAATCTAGTTACTTGGAAGAGCAAGAAGCAAAATGTAGTTGCATGTTCTAGTGCTGAAGCTGAGTACCGGGCCATAAGGAGGTTAACAACCAAACTAATGTGGCTAAGGAACCTCATTAAAGACCTCGGATGTAAGACAAGCACACCAATCACCATGCACTGTGACAACCAAGCGGCTATACACATTGCATCAAACTCGGTCTTCCATGAAAGAACCAAGCATATTGAAGTTGATTGTCACAAGGTTAGGGAGCAAGTCCAGCTTGGAGTCATCCTGCCATGCTACACAAAGAGTTCAGACCAACTAGCCGATATCTTCACCAAGGCAACAAGTCAGAAGATCAACGAGTTCATCCACTCCAAGATGGGGCTCGTTGACATCTCAGCTTGAGCTCACCTAGCCGTGGAGATCACACTCTTTTTCCCTCAATGTAGTTTTGTCCCGTGAGGTTTTCTACATTGAGGTTTTTAATGAGGTGATCCTTCATGGCTCCAAGCTCTAACCATTCACCATGGTTAAAGCTTGAGGGGGAGTATCAAACTAGAGGAGAAGGGATCATGTCCGTACAGGTCCGTACACAAACCCTAGGGAACCGTGCTGCTCAAGAATGATCATCTAATAGTCTTGGAACACAAGATAAGGAGGAGTGGCGAATAAGCTAAGGAGAAGTCAAGAATATACTTGACTTCTTGTTTCTACTCCAACGGTCACAATGAGAAGAAGATAAGGTCACATGTGTGAGATAAGGAGCAACCGTTAGGACCTGTCCCTTTCATTCCCTTGAGATCAACTCCTTTGTTTATTCTTTATGTCATTGTTGCTTTGTTATGTGTAGTAACCGAAACCAACTATAAGTGGGCATCTTAGCCTCATTTGTGATGTTCAACTTAAGGAAATATACTCTCCTTAACTCTATTCTCACACTCTCTCTTGTTCTTCACTTGTTCTTCATCTTTTTACTTAACCATTCCGCAAATATTCTAACAGATTTCTCATGAATCGCACAATGAAAATGGAGTCATATGGGACTCATAATAGTACAATGAGAAACCTCCATTACTTGTATCTCATTCCGAAGAAGAGATCCCAAATGAAGATCCGAAACTGGTCTATTGGCTAAAAATGGGGAAAGCGGACTTCTGATGAATCACACAAAGAAAATGGAGTAAATAGGCTTGAAATTGTCATCTGGTACTCATAATACTACGATGGGAAGCCTTTATTACTTGTATCTCATTCCCTAGTAAAGATCCCAAATGAAGAACCGAAATTGGTCTACTGGCAGAAAATGAAGATCTGAAACTAGTCAACTAGCCGAAAATAGGGAAAACGGATTTCTCATTAATCATAAAAAGAAATGGAGTAATTAGGCTTGAAATAGTCATCTGGGACTCATAATACTACAATGAGAAGCCTATATCCCTTTTTTCTTCCCGGTCCAATATTTGTTCTCTTGTATCTCATTCCCTAGAAGAGATCCCAAATGAAGATCCGAAACTGGTCTACTAGCCGAAAATGGGGAAAACGGACATCTGATGAATCACACAAAGAAAATGGAGTAAATAGGCTTGAAATAGTCATCTGGGACTCAAAATACTACCGTGAGAAGCCTATAGTACTTGTATCTCATTCCCTAGAAGAGATCCCATATGAAGATCTGAAACTGGTCTACTGGCCGAAAATAAGGAAAACAGACTTCTGATGAATCACACAAAGAAAATGGAGTAAATAGGATTGAAAGAGTCATCTGGGACTCATAATACTACAATAAGAAGCCTCTATTAGTTGTATCTCATTCCCTAGTAGAGATCCCAAATGAAGAACCGAAACTGGCCTACTAGCCGAAAATGGGGAAAACGGACATCTGATGAATCACACAAAGAATATGGAGTAAATTGGCTTGAAATAGTCATCTGGGACTCATAATAGTACAATGAGAAACCTCCATTACTTGTATCTTATTCCGAAGAAGAGATCCCAAATGAAGATCCGAAACTGGTCTATTTGCTAAAAATGGGGAAAACGGACTTCTGATGAATCACACAAAGAAAATGGAGTAAATAGGCTTGAAATTGTCATCTGGGACTCATAATACTACGATGGGAAGCCTTTATTACTTGTATCTCATTCCCTAGTAGGGATCCCAAATGAAGAACCGAAATCGGTCTACTGGCATAAAATGAAGATCTGAAACTAGTCAACTAGACGAAAATGGGGAAAACGGATTTCTCATTAATCATAAAAAGAAATGGAGTAATTAGGCTTAAAATAGTCATCTGGGACTCATAATACTACAATGAGAAGCCTCTATAACTTGTATCTCATTCCCTAGAAGATATCCCAAATGAAGATCCGAAACTGGTCTACTAGCCGAAAATGGGGAAAACGGACATCTGATGAATCACACAAAGAAAATGGAGTAAATAGGCTTGAAATAGTCATCTGGGACTCAAAATACTACCGTGAGAAGCCTCTATTACTTGTATATCATTCCCTAGAAGAGATCCCAAATGAAGATCCAAAACTGGTCTACTGGCCGAAAATAGGAAAAACGGACTTCTGATGAATCACAAAAAGAAAATGGAGTAAATAAGCTTGAAATAGTCATATGGGACTCATATAGTACGATGAGAAGCCTCTGTTACTTGTATCTCATTCCGAAGAAGAGATCCCAAATGAAGATCCAAAACTAGTCTACTGGTCGAAAATGGGGAAAACGGACTTCTGAAGAATCATAAAAAGAAAATGTTGTAAATAGGCTTAAAATAGTCATCTGGGACTCATCATACTATATTTAGAAGCCTATATTACTTGTATCTCATTACCTAGATGAGTTCCCAAATAAAGATCTGAAACTGGTCTACTGGCCGAAAATGGGGAAAACGGATTTCTGATGATTCATACAAAGGAAATGGAGTAAATAGGCTTGAAATAGTCATTCGGGACTCATAATAGTACAATGATAGGCCTCTATTACTTGTATCTCATTCCCTAGAAGTGTTCCCAAATAAAGATCCGAAACTTGTCTACTGACCGAAAATGGTGAAAACGGACTTTCGATGAATCATACAAACTAAATGGAGTAAATGGGCTAGAAATAGTCATCTGGGACTCATAATAGTAAAATGAGAAGCCTCTATTACTTGTATCTCATTCTGAAGAAGAGATCCGAAATAAAAATCCGAAACTGGTCTATTAGCCAAAAATGGGGAAAACGGACTTCTGATGAATCTCACAAATAAAATGGAGTAAATAGGCTTGAAATAGTCATCTGGGACTCATAATACTACAATGGGAAGCCAATATTACATGTATCTCATTCCCTAGAAGAGATCCCAAATGAAGATCTGAAACTTGTCTACTGGCCGAAAATGAGGAAAACGGACATCTCATGAATCACACAAAGAAAATGGAGTAAATAGGCTTGAAATAGTCATCTGGGACTCATAATAGTACAATGAGAAGCGTCTATTACTTGGATCTTATTCCGAAGAAGAGATACCAAATGATGATCCAAAACTGGCCTACTGGCTGAAAATAGGAAAAATGGACATCTGATGAATCACACAAAGAAAATGGAGTAAATAGGATTGAAATAGTCATCTGGGACTCATAATAGTAAAATGAGAAGCATCTATTACTTGTATCCAATTTCCTAGAAGCGATCCCAAATGAAGATCTGAAACTGGTCTACTGGCCGAAAATGTGGGAAAACGGACTTCTGAAGAGTCATACAAAGAAAATGGAGTAAACTGTCTTGAAATAGTCATCTGGGACTCATAATACTACATTGGGAAGCATCTATTACTTGTATTTCATTCTCTAGAAGAGATCCCATATGAAGATCCGAAACTGGTCTACTAGCCGAAAATGGGAAAAACGGACTCCTGATAAATCATTCAAAACAAATGGAGTAAATAGGCTTGAAATAGTCGTTTGGGACTCATAATACTACAATGAGAAGCCTCTATTACTTGTATCTCATTCCCTAGAAGAGATCCAAAAAATGAAGATCCGAAATTGGTCTACTGGCCGAAAATAGGGACAACGGACTTCTGATGAATCATACATAGAAAATAAAGTAAATAGGCTTGAAATAGTCATCTGGGACTCAAAATACTACAATGAGAAGCCGCTATTACTTGTATCTCATTCCCTAGAAGAGATCCCAAATGAAGATCCGAAACTGGTCTACTAGCCGAAAATGGGAAAAACGGACATCTGATGAATCACGCAAAAAAATGGAGTAAATAAGCTTGAAATAGTCATCTGGGACTCATATAGTACAATGAGAAGCCTCTGTTACTTGTATCTCATTCCGAAGAAGAGATCCCAAATGAAGATCCGAAACTGGTCTACTGTCCGAAAATGGGGAAAACGGACTTCTGAAGAATCATACAAAGAAAATGGAGTAAATAGGCTTAAAATAGTCATCTGGGACTCATAATACTACATTTAGAAACCTCTATTACTTGTATCTTATTCCCTAGAAGAGATCCCAAATGAAGATCTGAAACAGGTCTACTGGCCGAAAATGGGGAAAACGGACTTCTGCTGAATCAGACAAAGAAAATGGAGTAAATAGGCTTGAAATAGTCATCCGGGACTCATAATACTACAATGACAAGCCTCTATTACTTGTATCTCATTCCTCAGAAGAAATACAAAATGAAGATCCAAAATTGGTCTACTAGCCGAAAAAGCAAAAACGGACTTCTGATTAATCATACAAAGAAAATGGAGTAAATAGGCTTGAAATAGTCATCTGGGACTCATAATAGCATAATGAGAAGCCTATATTACTGGTATCTCATTCCCTAAAAGAGATACCAAATGAAGATCTGAAACGGGTCTATTGGCCGAAAATAGGGGAAAACAGATTTCTCATGAATCACACAAAGAATATAGAGTAAATAGGCTTAAAATAGTCATCTGGGACTCATAATACTACAATGAGAAGCCTCTATTACTTGTATCTCATTCCCTAGAAGAGATCCCAAATGAAGATCCGAAACTGGTCTACTGGCCGAAAATAGGAAAAACGGACTTCTGATGAATCACACAAGAAATGGAGTAATTAGGCTTGAAATAGTCATCTGGGACTCATAATACTACAATGAGAAGCCTCTGTTACTTGTATCTCATTCTGAAGAAGAGATCCCAAATGAAGATCCGAAACTGGTCTATTGGTCGAAAATGGGAAAAACGGACTTCTGAAGAATCATACAAAGAAAATGGAGTAAATAGGCTTAAAATAGTCATTCGGGACTCATAATACTATATTTAGAAGCCTCTATTACTTGTATCTCATTCCCTAGAAGAGATCGCAAATGAAGATCCGAAACTGGTCTACTAGGCGAAAATAGGGAAAACGGACTTCTGATAAATCACAAAAGAAAATGGAGTAAATAGGCTTGAAATAGTCATATGGGACTCATATTGCTACAATGAGAAGCCTATATTACTTGTATCTCATTCCGAAGAAGAGATCCCAAATGAAGATTTGAAACTGGTCTACTGGCCAAAAATAGGGAAAACAGATTTCTCATGAATCACACAAAGATAATAGAGTAAATAGGCTTGAAATAGTCATCTGGGACTCATATTACTACAATGAGAAGCCTATATTACTTGTATCTCATTCCCTAGAAGAGATCCCAAATGAAGATTTGAAACTGGTCTACTGGCCAAAAATAGGGAAAACAGATTTCTCATGAATCACACAAAGAAAATGGAGTAAATAGGCTTGAAATAGTCATCTGGGACTCATATTACTACAGTGAGAAGCCTATAGTACTTGTATCTCATTCCCTAGAAGAGATCCCATATGAAGATCTGAAACTGGTCTACTGGCCGAAAATAAGGAAAACGGACTTCTGATGAATCACACAAAGAAAATGGAGTAAATAGGATTGAAATAGTCATCTGGGACTCATAATACTACAATGAGAAGCCTCTATTACTTGTATCTCATTCCCTAGTAGAGATCCCAAATGAAGAACCGAAACTGGCCTACTAGCCGAAAATGGGGAAAACGGACATCTGATGAATCACACAAAGAATATGGAGTAAATAGGCTTGAAATAGTCATCTGGGACTCATAATAGTACAATGAGAAACCTCCATTACTTGTATCTCATTCCGAAGAAGAGATCCCAAATGAAGATCCGAAACTGGTCTATTTGCTAAAAATGGGGAAAACGGACTTCTGATGAATCACACAAAGAAAATGGAGTAAATAGGCTTGAAATTGTCATCTGGGACTCATAATACTACGATGGGAAGCCTTTATTACTTGTATCTCATTCTCTAGTAGAGATCCCAAATGAAGAACCGAAATCGGTCTACTGGCATAAAATGAAGATCTGAAACTAGTCACCTAGCCGAAAATGGGGAAAACAGATTTCTCATTAATCATAAAAAGAAATGGAGTAATTAGGCTTGAATTAGTCATCTGGGACTCATAATACTACAATGAGAAGCCTCTATAACTTGTATCTCATTCCCTAAAAGAGATCCCAAATAAAGATCCGAAACTAGTCTACTAGCCGAAAATGGGGAAAACGGACATCTGATGAATCACACAAAGAATATGGAGTAAATAGGCTTGAAATAGTCATCTAGGACTCAAAATACTACAGTGAGAAGCCTCTATTACTTGTATATCATTCCCTAGAAGAGATCCCAAATGAAATTCTGAAACAGGTCTACTAGCCGAAAATGGGGAAAACGGACATCTGATGAATCACACAAAGAAAATGGAGTAAATAGGCTTGAAATAGTCATCTTGGACTCAAAATACTACCGTGAGAAGCCTCTATTACTTGTATATCATTCCCTAGAAGAGATCCCAAATGAAGATCTAAAACTGGTCTACTGGCCGAAAATAGGAAAAACGGACTTCTGATGAATCACAAAAAGAAAATGGAGTAAATAAGCTTGAAATAGTCATATGGGACTCATATAGTACGATGAGAAGCCTCTGTTACTTGTATCTCATTCCGAAGAAGAGATCCCAAATGAAGATACGAAACTGGTCTACTGGTCGAAAATGGGGAAAACGGACTTCTGAAGAATCATACGAAGAAAATGTTGTAAATAGGCTTGAAATAGTCATCTGGGACTCATCATACTACATTTAGAAGCCTATATTACTTGTATCTCATTACCTAGATTAGTTCCCAAATAAAGATCTGAAACTGGTCTACTGGCCGAAAATGGGGAAAACGGATTTCTGATGATTCATACAAAGGAAATGGAGTAAATAGGCTTGAAATAGTCATTCGGGACTCATAATAGTACAATGATAGGCCTCTATTACTTGTATCTCATTCCCTAGAAGTGTTCCCAAATAAAGATCCGAAACAGGTCTACTGACCGAAAATGGTGAAAACGGACTTCTGATGAATCAGACAAAGAAAATGGAGTAA
This sequence comes from Thlaspi arvense, assembly GCA_911865555.2. Taxonomy (NCBI): domain Eukaryota; kingdom Viridiplantae; phylum Streptophyta; class Magnoliopsida; order Brassicales; family Brassicaceae; genus Thlaspi; species Thlaspi arvense. Next base: position 25,456,325 of record OU466860.2, read on the forward strand.
ATAGGCTTGAAATAGTCATCTGGGACTCATAATATAACAATGAGAAGCCTCTATTACATGTATCTCATTCCGAAGAAGAGATCCCAAATGAAGATCTGAAACTGGTCTATTATCCAAAAATGGGGAAAATGGACTTCAGATGTATCATAGAAAGAAAATGGAGTAAATAGGCTTGAAATAGTCATATGGGACTCATAATACTACAACGGGAAGCTTATATTACATGTATCTCATTACCTAGATGAGTTCCCAAATAAAGATCCGAAACTGGTCTACTGGCCGAAAATGGGGAAAACAGACTTATGATGAACCATACAAAGAAAAAGGCGTCAATAGGCTTGAAATAGTCATCTGGGAATTATAATAGTATAATGATAAGCCTATATTACTTGTATCTCATTCCGAAGAAGAGATCCCAAATGAAGATCCGTAACTGGTCTACTGGCCAAAAATGGGGAAAACGGACTTTCGATGAATCATACAAACTAAATGGAGTAAATGGGCTAGAAATAGTCATCTGGGACTCATAATAGTAAAATGAGAAGCCTCTATTACTTGTATCTCATTCTGAAGAAGAGATCCGAAATAAAGATCCGAAACTGGTCTATTAGCCAAAAATGGGGAAAACGGACTTCTGATGAATCACACAAATAAAATGGAGTAAATAGGCTTGAAATAGTCATCTGGGACTCATAATACTACAATGGGAAGCCAATATTACATGTATCTCATTCCCTAGAAGAGATCCCAAATGAAGATCTGAAACTTGTCTACTGGCCGAAAATGAGGAAAACGGACATCTCATGAATCACACAAAGAAAATGGAGTAAATAGGCTTGAAATAGTCATCTGGGACTCATAATAGTACAATGAGAAGCGTCTATTACTTGGATCTTATTCCGAAGAAGAGATACCAAATGATGATCCAAAACTGGCCTACTGGCCGAAAATAGGAAAAATGGACATCTGATGAATCACACAAAGAAAATGGAGTAAATAGGATTGAAATAGTCATCTGGGACTCATAATAGTAAAATGAGAAGCATCTATTACTTGTATCCAATTTCCTAGAAGCGATCCCAAATGAAGATCTGAAACTGGTCTACTGGCCGAAAATGTGGGAAAACGGACTTCTGAAGAGTCATACAAAGAAAATGGAGTAAACTGTCTTGAAATAGTCATCTGGGACTCATAATACTACATTGGGAAGCATCTATTACTTGTATTTCATTCTCTAGAAGAGATCCCATATGAAGATCCGAAACTGGTCTACTAGCCGAAAATGGGGAAAACGGACATCTGTTGAATCACACAAAGTAAATGGAGTAAATAGGCTTGAAATAGTCATCTGGGACTCCAAATACTACAATGAGAAGGCTCTATTACTTGTATCTCATTCCCTAGAAGAGATCCTAAATGAAGATCTGAAACTGGTTTACTAGCCGAAAATAGGGAAAACGGACTTCTGATGATCCACACAAAGAAAATGGAGTAAATAGGCTTGAAATAGTCATCTAGGACTCATAATACTACAATGAGAAGCCTCTATTACTTGTATCTCATTCCCTAGAAGAGATCCAAAAAATGAAGATCCGAAATTGGTCTACTGGCCGAAAATAGGGACAACGGACTTCTGATGAATCATACATAGAAAATGGAGTAAATAGGCTTGAAATAGTCATCTGGGACTCATAATAGTACAATGAGAAGCCTCTATTACATGTATCTCATTCCGAAGAAGAGATCCCAAATGAAGATCTGAAACTGGTCTATTAGCCAAAAATGGGGAAAATGGACTTCAGATGTATCATAGAAATAAAATGGAGTAAATAGGCTTGAAATAGTCATATGGGACTCATAATACTTCAATGGGAAGCTTATATTACATGTATCTCATTACCTAGATGAGTTCCCAAATAAAGATCCGAAACTGGTCTACTGGCCGAAAATGGGGAAAACAGACTTATGATGAACCATACAAAGAAAATGGCGTCAATAGGCTTGAAATAGTCATCTGGGAATTATAATAGTATAATGATAAGCCTATATTACTTGTATCTCATTCCGAAGAAGAGATCCCAAATGAAGATCTGAAACTGGTCTACTGGCCAAAAATGGGGAAAACGGACTTTCGATGAATCATACAAACTAAATGGAGTAAATGGGCTAGAAATAGTCATCTGGGACTCATAATAGTAAAATGAGAAGCCTCTATTACTTGTATCTCATTCTGAAGAAGAGATCCGAAATAAAGATCCGAAACTGGTCTATTAGCCAAAAATGGGGAAAACGGACTTCTGATAAATCACACAAATAAAATGGAGTAAATAGGCTTGAAATAGTCATCTGGGACTCATAATACTACAATGGGAAGCCAATATTACATGTATCTCATTCCCTAGAAGAGATCCCAAATGAAGATCTGAAACTTGTCTACTGGCCGAAAATGAGGAAAACGGACATCTCATGAATCACACAAAGAAAATGGAGTAAATAGGCTTGAAATAGTCATCTGGGACTCATAATAGTACAATGAGAAGCGTCTATTACTTGGATCTTATTCCGAAGAAGAGATACCAAATGATGATCCAAAACTGGCCTACTGGCCGAAAATAGGAAAAATGGACATCTGATGAATCACACAAAGAAAATGGAGTAAATAGCAGGTAGTAAGTAGTGAAGTATAGTAGGGATTGAAATAGTCATCTGGGACTCATAATAGTAAAATGAGAAGCATCTATTACTTGTATCCAATTTCCTAGAAGCGATCCCAAATGAAGATCTGAAACTGGTCTACTGGCCGAAAATGTGGGAAAACGGACTTCTGAAGAGTCATACAAAGAAAATGGAGTAAACTGTCTTGAAATAGTCATCTGGGACTCATAATACTACATTGGGAAGCATCTATTACTTGTATTTCATTCTCTAGAAGAGATCCCATATGAAGATCCGAAACTGGTCTACTAGCCGAAAATGGGGAAAACGGACATCTGTTGAATCACACAAAGTAAATGGAGTAAATAGGCTTGAAATAGTCATCTGGGACTCCAAATACTACAATGAGAAGGCTCTATTACTTGTATCTCATTCCCTAGAAGAGATCCTAAATGAAGATCCGAAACTGGTTTACTAGCCGAAAATAGGGAAAACGGACTTCTGATGATCCACACAAAGAAAATGGAGTAAATAGGCTTGAAATAGTCATCTAGGACTCATAATACTACAATGAGAAGCCTCTATTACTTGTATCTCATTCCCTAGAAGAGATCCAAAAAATGAAGATCCGAAATTGGTCTACTGGCCGAAAATAGGAACAACGGACTTCTGATGAATCATACATAGAAAATGGAGTAAATAGGCTTGAAATAGTCATCTGGGACACAAAATACTACAATGAGAAGCCGCTATTACTTGTATCTCATTCCCTAGAAGAGATCCCAAATGAAGATCCAAAACTGGTCTACTAGCCGAAAATGGGAAAAACGGACATCTGATGAATCACGCAAAAAAATGGAGTAAATAAGCTTGAAATAGTCATCTGGGACTCATATAGTACAATGAGAAGCCTCTGTTACTTGTATCTCATTCCGAAGAAGAGATCCCAAATGAAGATCCGAAACTGGTCTACTGTCCAAAAATGGGGAAAACGGACTTCTGAAGAATCATACAAAGAAAATGGAGTAAATAGGCTTAAAATAGTCATCTGGGACTCATAATACTACATTTAGAAACCTCTATTACTTGTATCTTATTCCCTAGAAGAGATCCCAAATGAAGATCTGAAACAGGTCTACTGGCCGAAAATGGGGAAAACGGACTTCTGCTGAATCAGACAAAGAAAATGGAGTAAATAGGCTTGAAATAGTCATCCGGGACTCATAATACTACAATGACAAGCCTTTATTACTTGTATCTCATTCCTCAGAAGAAATACAAAATGAAGATCCAAAATTGGTCTACTAGCCGAAAAAGCAAAAACGGACTTCTGATTAATCATACAAAGAAAATGGAGTAAATAGGCTTGAAATAGTCATCTGGGACTCATAATAGCATAATGAGAAGCCTATATTACTGGTATCTCATTCCCTAGAAGAGATCCCAAATGAAGATCTGAAACGGGTCTATTGGCCGAAAATAGGGGAAAACAGATTTCTCATGAATCACACAAAGAATATAGAGTAAATAGGCTTAAAATAGTCATCTGGGACTCATAATACTACAATGAGAAGCCTCTATTACTTGTATCTCATTCCCTAGAAGAGATCCCAAATGAAGATCCGAAACTGGTCTACTGGCCGAAAATAGGAAAAACGGACTTCTGATGAATCACACAAGAAATGGAGTAATTAGGCTTGAAATAGTCATCTGGGACTCATAATACTACAATGAGAAGCCTCTGTTACTTGTATCTCATTCTGAAGAAGAGATCCCAAATGAAGATCCGAAACTGGTCTATTGGTCGAAAATGGGAAAAACGGACTTCTGAAGAATCATACAAAGAAAATGGAGTAAATAGGCTTAAAATAGTCATTTGGGACTCATAATACTATATTTAGAAGCCTCTATTACTTGTATCTCATTCCCTAGAAGAGATCGCAAATGAAGATCCGAAACTGGTCTACTAGCCAAAAATAGGGAAAACGGACTTCTGATAAATCACTAAAGAAAATGGAGTAAATAGGCTTGAAATAGTCATATGGGACTCATATTGCTACAATGAGAAGCCTATATTACTTGTATCTCATTCCGAAGAAGAGATCCCAAATGAAGATTTGAAACTGGTCTACTGGCCAAAAATAGGGAAAACAGATTTCTCATGAATCACACAAAGAAAATGGAGTAAATAGGCTTAAAATAGTCATCTGGGACTCATATTACTACAATGAGAAGCCTATATTACTTGTATCTCATTCCCTAGAAGAGATCCCAAATGAAGATTTAAAACTGGTCTACTGGCCAAAAATAGGGAAAACAGATTTCTCATGAATCACACAAAGAAAATGGAGTAAATAGGCTTGAAATTGTCATCTGGGACTCATATTACTACAGTGAGAAGCCTATAGTACTTGTATCTCATTCCCTAGAAGAGATCCCATATGAAGATCTGAAACTGGTCTACTGGCCGAAAATAAGGAAAACGGACTTCTGATGAATCACACAAAGAAAATGGAGTAAATAGGATTGAAATAGTCATCTGGGACTCATAATACTACAATGAGAAGCCTCTATTACTTGTATCTCATTCCCTAGTAGAGATCCCAAATGAAGAACCGAAACTGGCCTACTAGCCGAAAATGGGGAAAACATACATCTGATGAATCACACAAAGAATATGGAGTAAATAGGCTTGAAATAGTCATCTGGGACTCATAATAGTACAATGAGAAACCTCCATTACTTGTATCTCATTCCGAAGAAGAGATCCCAAATGAAGATCCGAAACTGGTCTATTTGCTAAAAATGGGGAAAACGGACTTCTGATGAATCACACAAAGAAAATGGAGTAAATAGGCTTGAAATTGTCATCTGGGACTCATAATACTACGATGGGAAGCCTTTATTACTTGTATCTCATTCCCTAGTAGAGATCCCAAATGAAGAACCGAAATCGGTCTACTGGCATAAAATGAAGATCTGAAACTAGTCAACTAGCCGAAAATGGGGAAAACAGATTTCTCATTAATCATAAAAAGAAATGGAGTAATTAGGCTTGAATTAGTCATCTGGGACTCATAATACTACAATGAGAAGCCTCTATAACTTGTATCTCATTCCCTAAAAGAGATCCCAAATAAAGATCCGAAACTAGTCTACTAGCCGAAAATGGGGAAACCGGACATCTGATGTATCACACAAAGAATATGGAGTAAATAGGCTTGAAATAGTCATCTAGGACTCAAAATACTACAGTGAGAAGCCTCTATTACTTGTATATCATTCCCTAGAAGAGATCCCAAATGAAATTCCGAAACAGGTCTACTAGCCGAAAATGGGGAAAACGGACTTCTGATGAATTACACAAATAAAATGGAGTAAATAAGCTTGAAATAGTCATCTGGAACTCATATATATAGTACAATGAGAAGCCTCTATTACTTGTATATCATTCCCTAGAAGAGATCCCAAATGAAGATCCGAAACTGGTCTACTAGCCGAAAATGGGGAAAACGGACATCTGATGAATCACACAAAGAAAATGGAGTAAATAGGCTTGAAATAGTCATCTTGGACTCAAAATACTACCGTGAGAAGCCTCTATTACTTGTATATCATTCCCTAGAAGAGATCCCAAATGAAGATCTAAAACTGGTCTACTGGCCGAAAATAGGAAAAACGGACTTCTGATGAATCACAAAAAGAAAATGGAGTAAATAAGCTTGAAATAGTCATATGGGACTCATATAGTACGATGAGAAGCCTCTGTTACTTGTACCTCATTCCGAAGAAGAGATCCCAAATGAAGATCCGAAACTGGTCTACTGGTCGAAAATGGGGAAAACGGACTTCTGAAGAATCATACAAAGAAAATGTTGTAAATAGGCTTAAAATAGTCATCTGGGACTCATCATACTACATTTAGAAGCCTATATTACTTGTATCTCATTACCTAGATGAGTTCCCAAATAAAGATCTGAAACTGGTCTACTGGCCGAAAATGGGGAAAACGGACATCTGATGAATCACACAAAGAATATGGAGTAAATAGGCTTGAAATAGTCATCTAGGACTCAAAATACTACAGTGAGAAGCCTCTATTACTTGTATATCATTCCCTAGAAGAGATCCCAAATGAAATTCCGAAACAGGTCTACTAGCCGAAAATGGGGAAAACGGACTTCTGATGAATTACACAAATAAAATGGAGTAAATAGGCTTGAAATAGTCATCTGGAACTCATATATATAGTACAATGAGAAGCCTCTATTACTTGTATATCATTCCCTAGAAGAGATCCCAAATGAAGATCCGAAACTGGTCTACTAGCCGAAAATGGGGAAAACGGACATCTGATGAATCACACAAAGAAAATGGAGTAAATAGGCTTGAAATAGTCATCTTGGACTCAAAATACTACCGTGAGAAGCCTCTATTACTTGTATATCATTCCCTAGAAGAGATCCCAAATGAAGATCTAAAACTGGTCTACTGGCCGAAAATAGGAAAAACGGACTTCTGATGAATCACAAAAAGAAAATGGAGTAAATAAGCTTGAAATAGTCATATGGGACTCATATAGTACGATGAGAAGCCTCTGTTACTTGTACCTCATTCCGAAGAAGAGATCCCAAATGAAGATCCGAAACTGGTCTACTGGTCGAAAATGGGGAAAACGGACTTCTGAAGAATCATACAAAGAAAATGTTGTAAATAGGCTTAAAATAGTCATCTGGGACTCATCATACTACATTTAGAAGCCTATATTACTTGTATCTCATTACCTAGATGAGTTCCCAAATAAAGATCTGAAACTGGTCTACTGGCCGAAAATGGGGGGAAAACGGACATCTGATGAATCACACAAAGAATATGGAGTAAATAGGCTTGAAATAGTCATCTAGGACTCAAAATACTACAGTGAGAAGCCTCTATTACTTGTATATCATTCCCTAGAAGAGATCCCAAATGAAATTCCGAAACAGGTCTACTAGCCGAAAATGGGGAAAACGGACTTCTGATGAATTACACAAATAAAATGGAGTAAATAGGCTTGAAATAGTCATCTGGAACTCATATATATAGTACAATGAGAAGCCTCTATTACTTGTATATCATTCCCTAGAAGAGATCCCAAATGAAGATCCGAAACTGGTCTACTAGCCGAAAATGGGGAAAACGGACATCTGATGAATCACACAAAGAAAATGGAGTAAATAGGCTTGAAATAGTCATCTTGGACTCAAAATACTACCGTGAGAAGCCTCTATTACTTGTATATCATTCCCTAGAAGAGATCCCAAATGAAGATCTAAAACTGGTCTACTGGCCCAAAATAGGAAAAACGGACTTCTGATGAATCACAAAAAGAAAATGGAGTAAATAAGCTTGAAATAGTCATATGGGACTCATATAGTACGATGAGAAGCCTCTGTTACTTGTATCTCATTCCGAAGAAGAGATCCCAAATGAAGATCCGAAACTGGTCTACTGGTCGAAAATGGGGAAAACGGACTTCTGAAGAATCATACAAAGAAAATGTTGTAAATAGGCTTAAAATAGTCATCTGGGACTCATCATACTACATTTAGAAGCCTATATTACTTGTATCTCATTACCTAGATGAGTTCCCAAATAAAGATCTGAAACTGGTCTACTGGCCGAAAATGGGGAAAACAGATTTCTGATGATTCATACAAAGGAAATGGAGTAAATAGGCTTGAAATAGTCATTCGGGACTCATAATAGTACAATGATAGGCCTCTATTACTTGTATCTCATTCCCTAGAAGTGGTCCCAAATAAAGATCCGAAAAAGGTCTACTGACCGAAAATGGTGAAAACGGACTTCTGATGAATCAGACAAAGAAAATGGAGTAAATAGGCTTGAAATAGTCATCTGGGACTCATAATAGTACAATGAGAAGCCTCTATTACATGTATCTCATTCCGAAGAAGAGATCCCAAATGAAGATCTGAAACTGGTCTATTAGCCAAAAATGGGGAAAATGGACTTCAGATGTATCATAGAAAGAAAATGGAGTAAATAGGCTTGAAATAGTCATATGGGACTCATAATACTACAATGGGAAGCTTATATTACATGTATCTCATTACCTAGATGAGTTCCCAAATAAAGATCCGAAACTGGTCTACTGGCCGAAAATGGGGAAAACAGACTTATGATGAACCATACAAAGAAAATGGCGTCAATAGGCTTGAAATAGTCATCTGGGAATTATAATAGTATAATGATAAGCCTATATTACTTGTATCTCATTCCGAAGAAGAGATCCCAAATGAAGATCCGAAACTGGTCTACTGGCCAAAAATGGGGAAAACGGACTTTTGATGAATCATACAAACTAAATGGAGTAAATGGGCTAGAAATAGTCATCTGGGACTCATAATAGTAAAATGAGAAGCCTCTATTACTTGTATCTCATTCTGAAGAAGAGATCCGAAATAAAGATCCGAAACTGGTCTATTGGCCAAAAATGGGGAAAACGGACTTCTGATGAATCACACAAATAAAATGGAGTAAATAGGCTTGAAATAGTCATCTGGGACTCATAATACTACAATGGGAAGCCAATATTACATGTATCTCATTCCCTAGAAGAGATCCCAAATGAAGATCTGAAACTTGTCTACTGGCCGAAAATGAGGAAAACGGACATCTCATGAATCACACAAAGAAAATGGAGTAAATAGGCTTGAAATAGTAATCTGGGACTCATAATAGTACAATGAGAAGCGTCTATTACTTGGATCTTATTCCGAAGAAGAGATACCAAATGATGATCCAAAACTGGCCTACTGGCCGAAAATAGGAAAAATGGACATCTGATGAATCACACAAAGAAAATGGAGTAAATAGGATTGAAATAGTCATCTGGGACTCATAATAGTAAAATGAGAAGCATCTATTACTTGTATCCAATTTCCTAGAAGCGATCCCAAATGAAGATCTGAAACTGGTCTACTGGCCGAAAATGTGGGAAAACGGACTTCTGAAGAGTCATACAAAGAAAATGGAGTAAACTGTCTTGAAATAGTCATCTGGGACTCATAATACTACATTGGGAAGCATCTATTACTTGTATTTCATTCTCTAGAAGAGATCCCATATGAAGATCCGAAACTGGTCTACTAGCCGAAAATGGGGAAAACGGACATCTGTTGAATCACACAAAGTAAATGGAGTAAATAGGCTTGAAATAGTCATCTGGGACTCCAAATACTACAATGAGAAGGCTCTATTACTTGTATCTCATTCCCTAGAAGAGATCCCAAATGAAGATCCGAAACTGGTTTACTAGCCGAAAATAGGGAAAACGGACTTCTGATGATCCACACAAAGAAAATGGAGTAAATAGGCTTGAAATAGTCATCTAGGACTCATAATACTACAATGAGAAGCCTCTATTACTTGTATCTCATTCCCTAGAAGAGATCCAAAAAATGAAGATCCGAAATTGGTCTACTGGCCGAAAATAGGGACAACGGACTTCTGATGAATCATACATAGAAAATGGAGTAAATAGGCTTGAAATAGTCATCTGGGACTCAAAATACTACAATGAGAAGCCGCTATTACTTGTATCTCATTCCCTAGAAGAGATCCCAAATGAAGATCCGAAACTGGTCTACTAGCCAAAAACTGGAAAAACGGACATCTGATGAATCACAAAAAAAAATGGAGTAAATAAGCTTGAAATAGTCATCTGGGACTCATATAGTACAATGAGAAGCCTCTGTTACATGTATCTCATTCCGAAGAAGAGATCCCAAATGAAGATCCGAAACTGGTCTACTGTCCGAAAATGGGGAAAACGGACTTCTGAAGAATCATACAAAGAAAATGGAGTAAATAGGCTTAAAATAGTCATCTGGGACTCATAATAGTACATTTAGAAACCTCTATTACTTGTATCTTATTCCCTAGAAGAGATCCCAAATGAAGATCTGAAACAGGTCTACTTGCCGAAAATGGGGAAAACGGACTTCTGCTGAATCAGACAAAGAAAATGGAGTAAATAGGCTTGATATAGTCATCCGGGACTCATAATACTACAATGACAAGCCTCTATTACTTGTATCTCATTCCTCAGAAGAAATACAAAATGAAGATCCAAAATTGGTCTACTAGCCGAAAAAGCAAAAACGGACTTCTGATTAATCATACAAAGAAAATGGAGTAAATAGGCTTGAAATAGTCATCTGGGACTCATAATAGCATAATGAGAAGCCTATATTACTGGTATCTCATTCCCTAGAAGAGATCCCAAATGAAGATCTGAAACGGGTCTATTGGCCGAAAATAGGGGAAAACAGATTTCTCATGAATCACACAAAGAATATAGAGTAAATAGGCTTAAAATAGTCATCTGGGACTCATAATACTACAATGAGAAGCCTCTATTACTTGTATCTCATTCCCTAGAAGAGATCCCAAATGAAGATCCGAAACTGGTCTACTGGCCGAAAATAGGAAAAACGGACTTCTGATGAATCACACAAGAAATGGAGTAATTAGGCTTGAAATAGTCATCTGGGACTCATAATACTACAATGAGAAGCCTCTGTTACTTGTATCTCATTCTGAAGAAGAGATCCCAAATGAAGATCCGAAACTGGTCTATTGGTCGAAAATGGGAAAAACGGACTTCTGAAGAATCATACAAAGAAAATGGAGTAAATAGGCTTAAAATAGTCATTTGGGACTCATAATACTATATTTAGAAGCCTCTATTACTTGTATCTCATTCCCTAGAAGAGATCGCAAATGAAGATCTGAAACTGGTCTACTAGCCGAAAATAGGGAAAACGGACTTCTGATAAATCACAAAAGAAAATGGAGTAAATAGGCTTGAAATAGTCATATGGGACTCATATTGCTACAATGAGAAGCCTATATTACTTGTATCTCATTCCGAAGAAGAGATCCCAAATGAAGATTTGAAACTGGTCTACTGGCCAAAAATAGGGAAAACAGATTTCTCATGAATCACACAAAGAAAATGGAGTAAATAGGCTTGAAATAGTCATCTGGGACTCATATTACTACAATGAGAAGCCTATATTACTTGTATCTCATTCCCTAGAAGAGATCCCAAATGAAGATTTGAAACTGGTCTACTGGCAAAAAATAGGGAAAACAGATTTCTCATGAATCACACAAAGAAAATGGAGTAAATAGGCTTGAAATAGTCATCTGGGACTCATATTACTACAGTGAGAAGCCTATAGTACTTGTATCTCATTCCCTAGAAGAGATCCCATATGAAGATCTGAAACTGGTCTACTGGCCGAAAATAAGGAAAACAGACTTCTGATGAATCACACAAAGAAAATGGAGTAAATAGGATTGAAATAGTCATCTGGGACTCATAATACTACAATGAGAAGCCTCTATTACTTGTATCTCATTCCCTAGTAGAGATCCCAAATGAAGAACCGAAACTGGCCTACTAGCCGAAAATGGGGAAAACGGACATCTGATGAATCACACAAAGAATATGGAGTAAATAGGATTGAAATAGTCATCTGGGACTCATAATAGTACAATGAGAAACCTCCATTACTTGTATCTCATTCCGAAGAAGAGATCCCAAATGAAGATCCGAAACTGGTCTATTTGCTAAAAATGGGGAAAACGGACTTCTGATGAATCACACAAAGAAAATAGAGTAAATAGGCTTGAAATTGTTATCTGGGACTCATAATACTACGATGGGAAGCCTTTATTACTTGTATCTCATTCCCTAGTAGAGATCCTAAATGATGAACCGAAATCGGTCTACTGGCATAAAATGAAGATCTGAAACTAGTCAACTAGCCGAAAATGGGGAAAACAGATTTCTCATTAATCATAAAAATAAATGGAGTAATTAGGCTTGAATTAGTCATCTGGGACTCATAATACTACAATGAGAAGCCTCTATAACTTGTATCTCATTCCCTAGAAGAGATCCCAAATAAAGATCCGAAACTAGTCTACTAGCCGAAAATGGGGAAAACGGACATCTGATGAATCACACAAAGAATATGGAGTAAATAGGCTTGAAATAGTCATCTAGGACTCAAAATACTACAGTGAGAAGCCTCTATTACTTGTATATCATTCCCTAGAAGAGATCCCAAATGAAATTCCGAAACAGGTCTACTAGCCGAAAATGGGGAAAACGGATATCTGATGAATCACACAAAGAATATGGAGTAAATAGGATTGAAATAGTCATCTGGGACTCATAATAGTACAATGAGAAACCTCCATTACTTGTATCTCATTCCGAAGAAGAGATCCCAAATGAAGATCCGAAACTGGTCTATTTGCTAAAAATGGGGAAAACGGACTTCTGATGAATCACACAAAGAAAATGGAGTAAATAGGCTTGAAATTGTTATCTGGGACTCATAATACTACGATGGGAAGCCTTTATTACTTGTATCTCATTCCCTAGTAGAGATCCTAAATGAAGAACCGAAATCGGTCTACTGGCATAAAATGAAGATCTGAAACTAGTCAACTAGCCGAAAATGGGGAAAACAGATTTCTCATTAATCATAAAAAGAAATGGAGTAATTAGGCTTGAATTAGTCATCTGGGACTCATAATACTACAATGAGAAGCCTCTATAACTTGTATCTCATTCCCTAGAAGAGATCCCAAATAAAGATCCGAAACTAGTCTACTAGCCGAAAATGGGGAAAACGGACATCTGATGAATCACACAAAGAATATGGAGTAAATAGGCTTGAAATAGTCATCTAGGACTCAAAATACTACATTGAGAAGCCTCTATTACTTGTATATCATTCCCTAGAAGAGATCCCAAATGAAATTCCGAAACAGGTCTACTAGCCGAAAATGGGGAAAACGGACTTCTAATGAATTACACAAATAAAATGGAGTAAATAGGCTTGAAATAGTCATCTGGAACTCATATATATAGTACAATGAGAAGCCTCTATTACTTGTATATCATTCCCTAGAAGAGATCCCAAATGAAGATCCGAAACTGGTCTACTAGCCGAAAATGGGGAAAACGGACATCTGATGAATCACACAAAGAAAATGGAGTTAATAGGCTTGAAATAGTCATCTGGGACTCAAAATACTACTGTGAGAAGCCTCTATTACTTGTATATCATTCCCTAGAAGAGATCCCAAATGAAGATCCAAAACTGGTCTACTGGCCGAAAATAGGAAAAACGGACTTCTGATGAATCACAAAAAGAAAATGGAGTAAATAAGCTTGAAATAGTCATCTGGGACTCATATAGTACGATGAGAAGCCTCTGTTACTTGTATCTCATTCCGAAGAAGAGATCCCAAATGAAGATCCGAAACTGGTCTAGTGGTCGAAAATGGGGAAAACGGACTTCTGAAGAATCATACAAAGAAAATGTTGTAAATAGGCTTAAAATAGTCATCTGGGACTCATTATACTACATTTAGAAGCCTATATTACTTGTATCTCATTACCTAGATGAGTTCCCAAATAAAGATCTGAAACTGGTCTACTGGCCGAAAATAGGGAAAACGGATTTCTGATGATTCATACAAAGGAAATGGAGTAAATAGGCTTGAAATAGTCATTCGGGACTCATAATACTACAATGAGAAGCCTCTATTACTTGTATCTTATTCCCTAGAAGAGATCCAAAAAATGAAGATCCGAAATTGGTCTACTAGCCGAAAATAGGGACAACGGACTTCTGATGAATCATACATAGAAAATGGAGTAAATAGGCTTGAAATAGTCATCTGGGACTCAAAATACTACAATGAGAAGCCGCTCTTACTTGTATCTCATTCCCTAGAAGAGATCCCAAATGAAGATCTGAAACTGGTCTACTAGCCGAAAATAGGGAAAACGGACATCTGATGAATCACACAAAGAAAATGGAGTAAATAAGCTTGAAATAGTCATCTGGGACTCATATATTACAATGAGAAGCCTCTGTTACTTGTATCTCATTCCGAAGAAGAGATCCCAAACGAAGATCCGAAACTGGTCTACTGGCCGAAAATGGGGAAAACGGACTTCTGAAGAATCATACAAAGAAAATAGAGTAAATAGGCTTAAAATAGTCATTTGGGACTTATTATACTACATTTAGAAACCTCTATTACTTGTATCTTATTCCCTAGAAGGGATCCCAAATGAAGATCTGAAACAGGTCTACTAGCCGAATATGGGGAAAACGGACTTTTGCTGAATCAGACAAAGAAAATGGAGTAAATAGGCTTGAAATAGTCATCCGGGACTCATAATACTACAATGACAAGCCTCTATTACTAGTATCTCATTCCCTAGAAGAAATACAAAATGAAGATCCGAAATTGGTCTACTAGCCGAAAAAGCAAAAACGGACTTCTGATGAATCATACAAAGAAAATAGAGTAAATAGGCTTCAAATAGTCATCTGGGACTCATAATAGCATAATGAGAAGCCTCTATTACTTGTATCTCATTCCCTAGAAGAGATCCCAAATGAAGATCCGAAACTGGTCTACTGGCCAAAAATAGGAAAAACGGACTTCTGATGAATCACACAAAGAAAATGGGGAAAATGGACTTCAGATGTATCATAGAAAGAAAATGGAGTAAATAGGCTTGAAATAGTCATATGGGACTCATAATACTACAATGGGAAGCTTATATTACATGTATCTCATTACCTAGATGAGTTCCCAAATAAAGATCCGAAACTGGTCTACTGGCCGAAAATGGGGAAAACAGACTTATGATGAACCATACAAAGAAAATGGCGTCAATAGGCTTGAAATAGTCATCTGGGAATTATAATAGTATAATGATAAGCCTATATTACTTGTATCTCATTCCGAAGAAGAGATCCCAAATGAAGATCCGAAACTGGTCTACTGGCCAAAAATGGGGAAAACGGACTTTTGATGAATCATACAAACTAAATGGAGTAAATGGGCTAGAAATAGTCATCTGGGACTCATAATAGTAAAATGAGAAGCCTCTATTACTTGTATCTCATTCTGAAGAAGAGATCCGAAATAAAGATCCGAAACTGGTCTATTGGCCAAAAATGGGGAAAACGGACTTCTGATGAATCACACAAATAAAATGGAGTAAATAGGCTTGAAATAGTCATCTGGGACTCATAATACTACAATGGGAAGCCAATATTACATGTATCTCATTCCCTAGAAGAGATCCCAAATGAAGATCTAAAACTTGTCTACTGGCCGAAAATGAGGAAAACGGACATCTCATGAATCACACAAAGAAAATGGAGTAAATAGGCTTGAAATAGTAATCTGGGACTCATAATAGTACAATGAGAAGCGTCTATTACTTGGATCTTATTCCGAAGAAGAGATACCAAATGATGATCCAAAACTGGCCTACTGGCCGAAAATAGGAAAAATGGACATCTGATGAATCACACAAAGAAAATGGAGTAAATAGGATTGAAATAGTCATCTGGGACTCATAATAGTAAAATGAGAAGCATCTATTACTTGTATCCAATTTCCTAGAAGCGATCCCAAATGAAGATCTGAAACTGGTCTACTGGCCGAAAATGTGGGAAAACGGACTTCTGAAGAGTCATACAAAGAAAATGGAGTAAACTGTCTTGAAATAGTCATCTGGGACTCATAATACTACATTGGGAAGCATCTATTACTTGTATTTCATTCTCTAGAAGAGATCCCATATGAAGATCCGAAACTGGTCTACTAGCCGAAAATGGGGAAAACGGACATCTGTTGAATCACACAAAGTAAATGGAGTAAATAGGCTTGAAATAGTCATCTGGGACTCCAAATACTACAATGAGAAGGCTCTATTACTTGTATCTCATTCCCTAGAAGAGATCCCAAATGAAGATCCGAAACTGGTTTACTAGCCGAAAATAGGGAAAACGGACTTCTGATGATCCACACAAAGAAAATGGAGTAAATAGGCTTGAAATAGTCATCTAGGACTCATAATACTACAATGAGAAGCCTCTATTACTTGTATCTCATTCCCAAGAAGAGATCCAAAAAATGAAGATCCGAAATTGGTCTACTGGCCGAAAATAGGGACAACGGACTTCTGATGAATCATACATAGAAAATGGAGTAAATAGGCTTGAAATAGTCATCTGGGACTCAAAATACTACACTGAGAAGCCGCTATTACTTGTATCTCATTCCCTAGAAGAGATCCCAAATGAAGATCCGAAACTGGTCTACTAGCCAAAAACTGGAAAAACGGACATCTGATGAATCACACAAAAAAATGGAGTAAATAAGCTTGAAATAGTCATCTGGGACTCATATAGTACAATGAGAAGCCTCAGTTACATGTATCTCATTCCGAAGAAGAGATCCCAAATGAAGATCCGAAACTGGTCTACTGTCCGAAAATGGGGAAAACGGACTTCTGAAGAATCATACAAAGAAAATGGAGTAAATAGGCTTAAAATAGTCATCTGGGACTCATAATACTACATTTAGAAACCTCTATTACTTGTATCTTATTCCCTAGAAGAGATCCCAAATGAAGATCTGAAACAGGTCTACTAGCCGAAAATGGGGAAAACGGACTTCTGCTGAATCAGACAAAGAAAATGGAGTAAATAGGCTTGATATAGTCATCCGGGACTCATAATACTACAATGACAAGCCTCTATTACTTGTATCTCATTCCTCAGAAGAAATACAAAATGAAGATCCAAAATTGGTCTACTAGCCGAAAAAGCAAAAACGGACTTCTGATTAATCATACAAAGAAAATGGAGTAAATAGGCTTGAAATAGTCATCTGGGACTCATAATAGCATAATGAGAAGCCTATATTACTGGTAGCTCATTCCCTAGAAGAGATCCCAAATGAAGATCTGAAACGGGTCTATTGGCCGAAAATAGGGGAAAACAGATTTCTCATGAATCACACAAAGAATATAGAGTAAATAGGCTTAAAATAGTCATCTGGGACTCATAATACTACAATGAGAAGCCTCTATTACTTGTATCTCATTCCCTAGAAGAGATCCCAAATGAAGATCCGAAACTGGTCTACTGGCCGAAAATAGGAAAAACGGACTTCTGATGAATCACACAAGAAATGGAGTAATTAGGCTTGAAATAGTCATCTGGGACTCATAATACTACAATGAGAAGTCTCTGTTACTTGTATCTCATTCTGAAGAAGAGATCCCAAATGAAGATCCGAAACTGGTCTATTGGTCGAAAATGGGAAAAACGGACTTCTGAAGAATCATACAAAGAAAATGGAGTAAATAGGCTTAAAATAGTCATTTGGGACTCATAATACTATATTTAGAAGCCTCTATTACTTGTATCTCATTCCCTAGAAGAGATCGCAAATGAAGATCCGAAACTGGTCTACTAGCCGAAAATAGGGAAAACGGACTTCTGATAAATCACAAAAGAAAATGGAGTAAATAGGCTTGAAATAGTCATATGGGACTCATATTGCTACAATGAGAAGCCTATATTACTTGTATCTCATTCCGAAGAAGAGATCCCAAATGAAGATTTGAAACTGGTCTACTGGCCAAAAATAGGGAAAACAGATTTCTCATGAATCACACAAAGAAAATGGAGTAAATAGGCTTGAAATAGTCATCTGGGATTCATATTACTACAATGAGAAGCCTATATTACTTGTATCTCATTCCCTAGAAGAGATCCCAAATGAAGATTTGAAACTGGTCTACTGGCCAAAAATAGGGAAAACAGATTTCTCATGAATCACACAAAGAAAATGGAGTAAATAGGCTTGAAATAGTCATCTGGGACTCATATTACTACAGTGAGAAGCCTATAGTACTTGTATCTCATTCCCTAGAAGAGATCCCATATGAAGATCTGAAACTGGTCTACTGGCCGAAAATAAGGAAAACAGACTTCTGATGAATCACACAAAGAAAATGGAGTAAATAGGATTGAAATAGTCATCTGGGACTCATAATACTACAATGAGAAGCCTCTATTACTTGTATCTCATTCCCTAGTAGAGATCCCAAATGAAGAACCGAAACTGGCCTACTAGCCGAAAATGGGGAAAACGGACATCTGATGAATCACACAAAGAATATGAAGTAAATAGGATTGAAATAGTCATCTGGGACTCATAATACTACAATGAGAAGCCTCTATTACTTGTATCTCATTCCCTAGTAGAGATCCCAAATGAAGAACCGAAACTGGCCTACTAGCCGAAAATGGGGAAAACGGACATCTGATGAATCACACAAAGAATATGGAGTAAATAGGCTTGAAATAGTCATCTGGGACTCATAATAGTACAATGAGAAACCTCCATTACTTGTATCTCATTCCGAAGAAGAGATCCCAAATGAAGATCCGAAACTGGTCTATTTGCTAAAAATGGGGAAAACGGACTTCTGATGAATCACACAAAGAAAATGGAGTAAATAGGCTTGAAATTGTTATCTGGGACTCATAATACTACGATGGGAAGCCTTTATTACTTGTATCTCATTCCCTAGTAGAGATCCTAAATGAAGAACCGAAATCGGTCTACTGGCATAAAATGAAGATCTGAAACTAGTCAACTAGCCGAAAATGGGGAAAACAGATTTCTCATTAATCATAAAAAGAAATGGAGTAATTAGGCTTGAATTAGTCATCTGGGACTCATAACACTACAATGAGAAGCCTCTATAACTTGTATCTCATTCCCTAGAAGAGATCCCAAATAAAGATCCGAAACTAGTCTACTAGCCGAAAATGGGGAAAACGGACATCTGATGAATCACACAAAGAATATGGAGTAAATAGGCTTGAAATAGTCATCTAGGACTCAAAATACTACAGTGAGAAGCCTCTATTACTTGTATATCATTCCCTAGAAGAGATCCCAAATGAAATTCCGAAACAGGTCTACTAGCCGAAAATGGGGAAAACGGACTTCTAATGAATTACACAAATAAAATGGAGTAAATAGGCTTGAAATAGTCATCTGAAACTCATATACATAGTACAATGAGAAGCCTCTATTACTTGTATATCATTCCCTAGAAGAGATCCCAAATGAAGATCCGAAACTGGTCTACTAGCCGAAAATGGGGAAAACGGACATCTGATGAATCACACAAAGAAAATGGAGTAAATAGGCTTGAAATAGTCATCTGGGACTCAAAATACTACTGTGAGAAGCCTCTATTACTTGTATATCATTCCCTAGAAGAGATCCCAAATGAAGATCCAAAACTGGTCTACTGGCCGAAAATAGGAAAAACGGACTTCTGATGAATCACAAAAAGAAAATGGAGTAAATAGGCTTGAAATAGTCATCTGGGACTCATATAGTACGATGAGAAGCTTCTGTTACTTGTATCTCATTCCGAAGAAGAGATCCCAAATGAAGATCCGAAACTGGTCTAGTGGTCGAAAATGGGGAAAACGGACTTCTGAAGAATCATACAAAGAAAATGTTGTAAATAGGCTTAAAATAGTCATCTGGGACTCATTATACTACATTTAGAAGCCTATATTACTTGTATCTCATTACCTAGATGAGTTCCCAAATAAAGATCTGAAACTGGTCTACTGGCCGAAAATAGGGAAAACGGATTTCTGATGATTCATACAAAGGAAATGGAGTAAATAGGCTTGAAATAGTCATTCGGGACTCATAATACTACAATGAGAAGCCTCTATTACTTGTATCTTATTCCCTAGAAGAGATCCAAAAAATGAAGATCCGAAATTGGTCTACTAGCCGAAAATAGGGACAACGGACTTCTGATGAATCATACATAGAAAATGGAGTAAATAGGCTTGAAATAGTCATCTGGGACTCAAAATACTACAATGAGAAGCCGCTCTTACTTGTATCTCATTCCCTAGAAGAGATCCCAAATGAAGATCTGAAACTGGTCTACTAGCCGAAAATGGGGAAAACGGACATCTGATGAATCACACAAAGAAAATGGAGTAAATAAGCTTGAAATAGTCATCTGGGACTCATATAGTACAATGAGAAGCCTCTGTTACTTGTATCTCATTCCGAAGAAGAGATCCCAAACGAAGATCCGAAACTGGTCTACTGGCCGAAAATGGGGAAAACGGACTTCTGAAGAATCATACAAAGAAAATAGAGTAAATAGGCTTAAAATAGTCATTTGGGACTCATTATACTACATTTAGAAACCTCTATTACTTGTATCTTATTCCCTAGAAGAGATCCCAAATGAAGATCTGAAACAGGTCTACTAGCCGAAAATGGGGAAAACGGACTTCTGCTGAATCAGACAAAGAAAATGGAGTAAATAGGCTTGATATAGTCATCCGGGACTCATAATACTACAATGACAAGCCTCTATTACTTGTATCTCATTCCTCAGAAGAAATACAAAATGAAGATCCAAAATTGGTCTACTAGCCGAAAAAGCAAAAACGGACTTCTGATTAATCATACAAAGAAAATGGAGTAAATAGGCTTGAAATAGTCATCTGGGACTCATAATAGCATAATGAGAAGCCTATATTACTGGTATCTCATTCCCTAGAAGAGATCCCAAATGAAGATCTGAAACGGGTCTATTGGCCGAAAATAGGGGAAAACAGATTTCTCATGAATCACACAAAGAAAATGAAGTAAATAGGCTTAAATAGTCATTTGGGACTCATAATACTATATTTAGAAGCCTCTATTACTTGTATCTCATTCCCTAGAAGAGATCGCAAATGAAGATCCGAAACTGGTCTACTAGCCGAAAATATGGAAAACGGACTTCTGATGAATCACAAAAGAAAATGGAGTAAATAGGCTTGAAATAGTCTTCTGGGACTCATATTGCTACAATGAGAAGCCTATATTACTTGTATCTCATTCCGAAGAAGAGATCCCAAATGAAGATCTGAAACTTGTCTACTGGCTGAAAATGGGGAAAACAGACTTCCTGATGAATCACACAAAGAAAAAGGAGTAACTAGGCTTGAAATAGTCATCTGGGACTCAAAATACTACAATGAGAAGCCTCTATTACTTGTATCTCATTCCCTAAAAGAGATCCCAAATGAAGATTCAAAACTGGTCTACTAGCCGAAAATGGTGAAAACGGACTTCTGATGAATCACACAAAGAAAATGGAGTAAATAGGCTTGAAATAGTCATCTGGGATTCATATTACTACAATGAGAAGCCTATATTACTTGTATCTCATTCCCTAGAAGAGATCCCAAATGAAGATCTGAAACTGGTCTACTAGCCAAAAATAGGGAAAACAGATTTCTCATGAATCACACAAAGAAAATGGAGTAAATAGGCTTGAAATAGTCATCTGGGACTCATATTACTACAGTGAGAAGCCTATAGTACTTGTATCTCATTCCCTAGAAGAGATCCCATATGAAGATCTAAAACTGGTCTACTGGCCGAAAATAAGGAAAACGGACTTCTGATGAATCACACAAAGAAAATGGAGTAAATAGGATTGAAATAGTCATCTGAGACTCATAATACTACAATGAGAAGCCTCTATTACTTGTATCTCATTCCCTAGTAGAGATCCCATATGAAGATCTAAAACTGGTCTACTGGCCGAAAATAAGGAAAACGGACTTCTGATGAATCACACAAAGAAAATGGAGTAAATAGGATTGAAATAGTCATCTGGGACTCATAATACTACAATGAGAAGCCTCTATTACTTGTATCTCATTCCCTAGTAGAGATCCCAAATGAAGAACCGAAACTGGCCTACTAGCCGAAAATGGGGAAAACGGACATCTGATGAATCACACAAAGAATATGAAGTAAATAGGATTGAAATAGTCATCTGGGACTCATAATACTACAATGAGAAGCCTCTATTACTTGTATCTCATTCCCTAGTAGAGATCCCAAATGAAGAACCGAAACTGGCCTACTAGCCGAAAATGGGGAAAACGGACATCTGATGAATCACACAAAGAATATGGAGTAAATAGGCTTGAAATAGTCATCTGGGACTCAAAATACTACAATGAGAAGCCTCTATTACTTGTATCTCATTCCCTAAAAGAGATCCCAAATGAAGATTCGAAACTGGTCTACTAGCCGAAAATGGTAAAAACGGACTTCTGATGAATCACACAAAGAAAATGGAGTAAATAGGCTTGAAATTATCATCTGGGACTCATAATACTACGATGGAGAGCCTTTATTACTTGTATCTCATTCCCTAGTAGAGATCCCAAATGAAGAACCGAAATCGGTCTACTGGCATAAAATGAAGATCTGAAACTAGTCAACTAGACGAAAATGGGGAAAACAGATTTCTCATTAATCATAAAAAGAAATGGAGTAATTAGGCTTAAAATAGTCATCTGGGACTCATAATACTACAATGAGAAGCCTCTATAACTTGTATCTCATTCTCTAAAAGATATCCCAAATGAAGATCCGAAACTGGTCTACTAGCCGAAAATGGGGAAAACGGACATCTGTATCAAACAAGGAGGAGGTAGCATCCGTACAAGTCCGTACACCTAGGGAACCGAGCCACTCAAGCTTGATCATCATGTAAGCTTGACATACAAGCTAGGTCTCCAACGGTCACTTAGATGCTCGGTTCTAGGTTTACTACTTCAACGGTCATGATTTAATAAGCAACAAGAGGATAAGGTCACATGTTTGCTTAAGGAGACAACCGTTGATGACAAGTCACTTTCGCTTCCTGGGAGACCATCCCTTTGTTTATTCTTATTGTCTTTGTCTTATTGATTCAAGTTGTAACCAAGGCGAGTCTATATATAGACTATTGCCCACATTTGTAACATTCAACTTAAGGAAATATACTCTCCTTGATTCTATTCTCACATTCTCTCCTGTTCTTCACTTGTTCTTCATCATTTTACTTAAACATTCCGCAAATATTCTAACATGGTATCAGAGCGAGTTATGTAGATCTTTGGATCACAAACTCTGATTCTCATCCTCTCTCATTTTACTTCTTCTTTATTCGCTACCTCTCTCTCTCTCAACTCCAGAAAATTCTCAGAAACTTTACCCAACGGTCCATAGCCACTAATTACCCTCTTTATACTCTTAAATCACTCCTAAAACTCTCTACACCACCTAAACTCATTCTCAATCCACCATACTCTCATTCGCTTACTCTTCTCTTTCCTCAAATCTCTTTCTCAAAACCATTGACCAACGGTCCATACCTTTGCCCATAGGTCCATAGAACCAAATTCATGGCCATGGAGAACAACAAGCCATTGGCTTTACCAGTTACACTCAAAGGAGTGAACTATCTACTGTGGTCAAGAACCACAAGAGCCGCCTTGTGTGGAAGAGGTCTCTGGAGTCATGTTTCAAGTGACGCCCCCATAGCAGCACCACCAGCCGCGGGAGCAGCCATTGTCCCAGCCGAAGAGACCCAATGGTACAGGGAAGACCAGACCGTCCTTGCTTTGTTACAAAGCTCCCTAAGCAACGAAATCTTGGAGGCATACTCCTACTGTGAAACCGCCAAGGAGCTGTGGGGGACTTTGAAGCAAGTATTCGGCAATGTCTCTAATCTAAGCCGTGTGTTTGAAGTCAAAAAGGCTATCAACGATCTAAGGCAAGAAGATATGGAGTTCACCAAGCACTTTGGAAAATTCAGACCACTTTGGGCTGAGCTGGAAATGCTAAGGCCAAGTACCGTGGATCCACAAGTCTTGAATGAAAGAAGGGAGCAAGACAAGGTCTTTGGACTGCTTTTGACTCTCAGCTCAACCTAAAATGATCTCATCAAACACCTTCTCAGAGCAGAAAGGCTACCAACGCTTGAAGAAGTCTGTTCTCAAGTCCAAAAGGAGCAAGGATCACTCGGCTTATTTGGAGGAAAAGGAGAACTGATTTCAGCCAACAAAGGAGCCTACAAGTTTGATGAGAAGAGAAACTCGTTTTGTGATCATTGCAAGAGAAAGGGGCACACCAAAGAAATCTGCTGGAGTCTCCATCCACACCTTAAACCAAAATGGAAGGAGGGAAAGGCTAGGTGTGCTTCAGAAGAAGCTGCTCACAAAGGCGAAAGCTCTAAGACGATCCCTGGAGAAGAAGGAGCAGCCAACTCATCCCAATTCGTGACAAAATCGGACTTAGATGCCTTGATCAAGGCGTTTAAGGAGTCTGGTAACACTCTTGGTACCTCTTTTCATGTGATTCAAAATATGGGAAATTCTTACAGTTCTTCACATACACTTAAGAATAAGCCATTAATAGTTGATTCAGGAGCCTCTCATCACATGATTAGTGATTTAAGCTTAATTAGCAACATAAAACCAACTATAGGAAATGTTGAGATTGCTAATGGGGAAAAGGTGCCAATTAAGGGAATAGGAGAACTAAAGCTCTTTGAGAGATCTTCTAAAGCGTTTTATATGCCTACCTTTACATCTAATTTATTATCAGTAAAGAAAGCTACAACTGATCTAAACTGTATTGCTATCTTTGGACCTAATGAAGTGTGTTTTCAGGATATTAAGACCAGCAAAACGCTTGGGAAAGGGACTACCAAAGATGATCTCTATGTTCTTGAAGACACTAAGCTTTTAGATCCTACCTTTGCTTCTTCTAATAATGTTGTAGCTTGTGCTAATAATGCGATTTGGCATGCTAGATTAGGTCACCCTCATGCTCGTGCATTGAGTCTTCTATTACCTAGAGTAGTGTTTAAGAATGATGATTGTGAGGCTTGTATCTTAGGAAAACATTGTAGAACTGTCTTTCCTAAGTCTTCTACTATTTATGAAAAATGCTTTGATTTAGTTCATTCTGATGTTTGGACATCTCCATGTGAGTCTAGAGATCAAAACAAGTATTTTGTTACCTTCATAGATGAAAAATCTAAGTATACTTGGTTAACTCTTCTTCCATCAAAAGATAGAGTCTTTGAGGCATTTAGAAATTTTCAAACTCACATAACTAACCATTTTAATGCCAAGATTAAGATTTTCAGATCAGATAATGGAGGAGAATACACCAGTAACTTATTCAAAGAATACCTTACCTCACAAGGCATCATTCACCAAACAAGCTGCCCTTACACGCCCCAACAAAATGGTGTAGCTGAAAGGAAGAATAGACACTTAATGGAGGTGGCCAGATCCATGATGTTTCAAAGCAATGTACCAAAACGGTTTTGGGGAGATGCTGTACTTACGGCTTGCTACTTGATCAACCGAATACCAACCAAAGTTCTCAATGACTCATCACCGTATGAGGTACTCAACTCAACTAAACCCTCTCTTGATCACTTACGAGTGTTTGGGTGTGTTTGTTTTGCCTTAATTCCAGGAGAGCTTAGAACAAAGCTTGATGCCAAGAGCACTAGGTGTATGTTTGTTGGCTACTCTACCACTCAAAAGGGGTACAAATGCTACAATCCCACTACACGACGGGTTATAATCTCTAGAGATGTGAAGTTTTTGGAATCAGAAAGCTTCTATGCCAAACAGTCATGGGAAGACTTGCAAGACATCTCCAAGTCCACATTAGATAGAGCTACTAACCTCCGGCTACTCCTAGACCATCTCGGTGTCACTACAAATACTGGAACCCCTACGGTTGATCATGAGGGGGAGAATGGTGAACCTAGTGACCCACCAGCTGAGCACACAGACTCGGAGACCCAAGACAATGCACATGATCAACCTCCGGAGCAAGCAGTAGCACCCACACGGTCAGTAACTCATCAAGCACCAGCTCCTCTAAGAAGAAGTCCGCGGTTGCAAAGCTTACAACAAGCAGAACAAGTCCCAGCCCCTGCTCCAGCAGCACTAAGGAGAAGCACAAGGGAAAGGCAGGATCCATCCAATTGGGTTAACACAAGGGTCTACTACAATGGCAATGCCGTAGCCCATCCTACTAAAGCGGCTTGCTCTTTCGCTCAGTTTCCAAAGGAGCATCAAGCTTTCTTAGTTGCACTGGAGCAAGGTCAGATACCTAAAACCTATGAAGAAGCAATAGAGTATAAGGTATGGCGTGATGCAATCAGTGAAGAAAGGGGGGCTATGGAAAAGAATCACACTTGGGATGAGGCTACATTGCCTAAAGGAAAGAAAACAGTGAGCTCAAGATGGGTCTTCACTATTAAATACAAGAGCAATGGCGAAATAGAGAGGTATAAGGCTCGGCTAGTAGAAAGAGGATTCACTCAGACCTATGGAGAAGACTATGGAGACACCTTTGCACCAGTGGCTAAGCTTCACACGGTTAGAGTAGTCATCTCACTTGCCGTGAACCTGGAATGGGATCTTTGGCAAATGGATGTGAAGAATGCATTCCTGCAAGGAGAGCTTGAGGAGGAAGTCTACATGACACCACCACCGGGTGTAGACAAAGAGGTTGCCCATGGGAAAGTACTAAGGCTGAGAAAGGCGATTTATGGCCTCAAGCAATCTCCAAGAGCATGGTACCACCGGTTGAGTAGAGTTCTATTTGATAGGGGATTCAGCAGATCAGAAGCGGATCACACCTTATTCACTCTTACCAGTCGAGAAGGTATAGTAGTCATTCTCATTTATGTAGATGATATAATCATCTCTGGGAATGACAAGGTAAACATTCTTGCTACTAAAGACTATCTAAAGAATGTTTTTGATATTAAAGATCTAGGTGAACTAAAATACTTCTTAGGTATTGAAGTTTGTATTTCTAAGGAAGGCTTGTTTCTCTCACAAAGAAAATATATGCTTGATATGTTGAGTGAAGCAGGAAACCTTGGTGATAAAGTAGCTAAAACTCCTCTTGAAGATAGCTACAAAGTGGACCGAAAGGGGGAGCTAGAAGATGAACCCTTTGAAGATATCACACAATATCGCAGGATGGTGGGTAAGCTAATCTATCTTACCATAACTAGACCTGACTTGTGTTTTGCTGTGAATCAGGTTAGTCAACACATGAAAGCTCCAAATTCATATCACTGGAGCATGGTCAAGCGCATTCTCAGCTATCTTCAAGGAACAATCGGTCATAGCATTTGGATGGGTTGCAACGGAAGCTCAGAGATTGTGGGATATTGCGATGCAGACTGGGCAGGAGACCGTGTAGATAGAAGATCAACTACTGGCTATTGCACGTTCGTTGGTGGGAATCTAGTTACTTGGAAGAGCAAGAAGCAAAATGTAGTTGCATGTTCTAGCGCTGAAGCTGAGTACCGGGCCATGAGGAGGTTAACAACCGAGTTAATGTGGCTAAGGAACCTCCTTAAAGACCTCGGATGTGAGACAAGCACACCAATCACCATGCACTGTGACAACCAAGCGGCTATACACATTGCATCAAACTCGGTCTTCCATGAAAGAACCAAGCATATTGAGGGTTATTGTCACAAGGTCAGGGAGCAAGTCCAGCTTGGAGTCATCCTGCCATGCTACACAAAGAGTTCAGACCAACTAGCCGATATCTTCACCAAGGCAACAAGTCAGAAGATCAACGAGTTCATCCACTCCAAGATGGGGCTCGTTGACATCTCAGCTTGAGCTCACTTAGCCGTGGAGATCACACTCTTTTTCCCTCAATGTAGTTTTGTCCCATGAGGTTTTCTACATTGAGGTTTTTAATGAGGTGATCCTTCATGGCTCCAAGCTCTAACCATTCACCACGGTTAAAGCTTGAGGGGGAGTATCAAACAAGGAGGAGGTAGCATCCGTACAAGTCCGTACACCTAGGGAACCGAGCCACTCAAGCTTGATCATCAAGTAAGCTTGACATACAAGCTAGGTCTCCAACGGTCACTTAGATGCTCGGTTCTAGGCTTACTACTTCAACGATCATGATTTAATAAGCAACAAGAGGATAAGGTCACATGTTTGCTTAAGGAGACAACCGTTGATGACAAGTCACTTTCGCTTCCTTGGAGACCATCCCTTTGTTTATTCTTATTGTCTTTGTCTTATTGATTCAAGTTGTAACCAAGGCGAGTCTATATATAGACTATTGCCCACATTTGTAACATTCAACTTAAGGAAATATACTCTCCTTAATTCTATTCTCACATTCTCTCCTGTTCTTCACTTGTTCTTCATCATTTTACTTAAACATTCCGCAAATATTCTAACAATCTGATGAATCACACAAAGAAAATGGAGTAAATAGGCTTGAAATAGTCATCTGGGACTCAAAATACTACCGTGAGAAGCCTCTATTACTTGTATATCATTCCCTAGAAGAGATCCCAAATGAAGATCCAAAACTGGTCTACTGGCCGAAAATAGGAAAAACGGACTTCTGATGAATCACAAAAAGAAAATGGAGTAAATAAGCTTGAAATAGTCATCTGGGACTCATATAGTACGATGAGAAGCCTCTGTTACTTGTATCTCATTCCGAAGAAGAGATCCGAAATGAAGATCCGAAACTGGTCTACTGGTCGAAAATGGGGAAAACGGACTTCTGAAGAATCATACAAAGAAAATGTTGTAAATAGGCTTAAAATAGTCATCTGGGACTCATCATACTACATTTAGAAGCCTATATTACTTATATCTCATTACCTAGATGAGTTCCCAAATAAAGATCTGAAACTGGTCTACTGGCCGAAAATAGGGAAAACGGATTTCTGATGATTCATACATAGGAAATGGAGTAAATAGGCTTGAAATAGTCATTCGGAACTCATAATAGTACAATGAGAAGCCTCTATTACTTGTATCTCATTCCCTAGAAGTGTTCCCAAATAAAGATCCAAAACTGGTCTACTGACCGAAAATGGTGAAAATGGACTTCTGATGAATCAGACAAAGAAAATGGAGTAAATAGGCTTGAAATAGATATCTGGGACTCATAATAGTACAATGAGAAGCCTCTATTACATGTATCTCATTCCGAAGAAGAGATCCCAAATGAAGATCTGAAACTGGTCTATTAGCTAAAAATGGGGAAAATGGACTTTAGATGTATCACAGAAAGAAAATGGAGTAAATAGGCTTGAAATAGTCATCTGGGACTCATAATACTACAATGGGAAGCCTATATTACATGTATCTCATTACCTAGATGAGTTCCCAAATAAAGATCCGTAACTGGTCTACTGGCCGAAGATGGGGAAAACAGACTTATGATGAACCATACAAAGAAAATGGCGTCAATAGGCTTGAAATAGTCATCTGGGAATTATAATAGTATAATGATAAGCCTATATTACTTGTATCTCATTCCGAAGAAGAGATCCCAAATGAAGATCCGAAACTGGTCTACTGGCCAAAAATGGGGAAAACGGACTTCCGATGAATCATACAAACTAAATGGAGTAAATGGGCTAAAAATAGTCATCTGGGACTCATAATAGTAAAATGAGAAGCCTCTATTACTTGTATCTCATTCTGAAGAAGAGATCCGAAATAAAGATCCAAAACTGGTCTATTGGCCAAAAATGGAGAAAACGGACTTCTGATGAATCACACAAAACAAATGGAGTAAATAAGCTTGAAATAGTCATCTGAGACTCATAATACTACAATGGGAAGCCAATATTACATGTATCTCATTCCCTAGAAGAGATCCCAAATGAAGATCCGAAACTTGTCTACTGGCCAAAAATGAGGAAAACGTACTTCTCATGAATCACACAAAGAAAATGGAGTAAATAGGCTTGAAATAGTCATTTGGGACTCATAATAGTACAATGAGAAGCGTCTATTACTTGGATCTTATTCCGAAGAAGAGATACCAAATGATGATCCAAAACTGGCCTACTGGCCGAAAATAAGAAAAACGGACATCTGATGAATCACACAAAGAAAATAGAGTAAATAGGATTGAAATAGTCATCTGGGACTCATAATAGTAAAATGAGAAGCATCTATTACTTGTATCTCATTTCCTACAAGCGATCCCAAATGAAGATCTGAAACTGGTCTACTGGCCGAAAATGTGGGAAAACGGACTTCTGTAGAATAATACAAAGAAAATGGAGTAAACTGGCTTGAAATAGTCATCTGGGACTCATAATACTACATTGGGAAGCATCTATTACTTGTATTTCATTCCCTAGAAGAGATCCCATATGAAGATCCGAAACTTGTCTACTAGCCGAAAATGGGGAAAACGGACATCTGTTGAACAACACAAAGTAAATGGAGTAAATCGGCTTGAAATAGTCATCTGGGACTCGAAATACTACAATGAGAAGGCTCTATTACTTGTATCTCATTCCCTAGAAGAGATCCCAAATGAAGATCTGAAACTGGTTTACTAGCCGAAAATGGGGAAAACAGACTTCTGATGATCCACACAAAGAAAATGGAGTAAATAGGCTTGAAATAGTCATCTAGGACTCATAATACTACAATGAGAAGCCTCTATTACTTGTATCTCATTCCCTAGAAGAGATCCAAAAAATGAAGATCCGAAATTGGTCTACTAGCCGAAAATAGGGACAACGGACTTCTGATGAATCATACATAGATAATGGAGTAAATAGGCTTGAAATAGTCATCTGGGACACATATTGCTACAATGAGAAGCCTATATTACTTGTATCTCATTCCGAAGAAGAGATCCCAAATGAAGATCTGAAACTTGTCTACTGGCCAAAAATGGGGAAAACAGACTTCCTGATGAATCACACAAAGAAAAAGGAGTAACTAGGCTTGAAATAGTCATCTAAGACTCAAAATACTACAATGAGAAGCCTCTATTACTTGTATCTCATTCCCTAAAAGAGATCCCAAATGAAGATTCGAAACTGGTCTACTAGCCGAAAATGGTAAAAACGGACTTCTGATGAATCACACAAAGAATATGGAGTAAATAGGCTTGAAATAGTCATCTGGGACTCATATTACTACAATGAGAAGCCTATATTACTTGTATCTCATTCCCTAGAAGAGATCCCAAATGAAGATCTGAAACTGGTCTACTGGCCAAAAATAGGGAAAACAGATTTCTCATGAATCACACAAAGAAAATGGAGTAAATAGGATTGAAATAGTCATCTGGGACTCATTTTACAACAGTGAGAAGCCTATAGTACTTGTATCTCATTCCCTAGAAGAGATCCATTATGAAGATCTAAAACTGGTCTACTGGCCGAAAATAAGGAAAACGGACTTCTGATGAATCACACAAAGAAAATGGAGTAAATAGGATTGAAATAGTCATCTGGGACTCATAATACTACAATTAGAAGCCTCTATTACTTGTATCTCATTCCCTAGTAGAGATCCCAAATGAAGAACCGAAACTGGCCTACTAGCCGAAAATGGGGAAAACGGACATCTGATGAATCACACAAAGAATATGGAGTAAATAGGCTTGAAATAGTCATCTGGGACTCATAATAGTACAATGAGAAACCTCCATTACTTGTATCTCATTCCGAAGAAGAGATCCCAAATGAAGATCCGAAACTGGCCTATTTGCTAAAAATGGGGAAAACGGACTTCTGATGAATCACACAAAGAAAATGGAGTAAATAGGCTTGAAATTGTCATCTGGGACTCATATTACTACGATGGGAAGCCTTTATTACTTGTATCTCATTCCCTAGTAGAGATCCCAAATGAAGAACCGAAATCGGTCTACTGGCATAAAATGAAGATCTGAAACTAGTCAACTAGACGAAAATGGGGAAAACGGATTTCTCATTAATCATAAAAAGAAATAGAGTAATTAGGCTTAAAATAGTCATCTGCGACTCATAATACTACAATGAGAAGCCTCTATAACTTGTATCTCATTCCCTAGAAGATATCCCAAATGAAGATCCGAAACTGGTCTACTAGCCGAAAATGGGGAAAACGGACATCTGATGAATTACAGAAAGAAAATGGAGTAAATAGGCTTGAAATAGTCATCTGGGACTCAAAATTCTACCGTGAGAAGCCTCTATTACATGTATATCATTCCCTAGAAGAGATCCCAAATGAAGATCCAAAACTGGTCTACTGGCCGAAAATAGGAAAAACGGACTTCTGATGAATCACAAAAAGAAAATGGAGTAAATAAGCTTGAAACAGTCATCTGGGACTCATATAGTACGATGAGAAGCCTCTGTTACTTGTATCTCATTCCGAAGAAGAGATCCCAAATGAAGATCCGAAACTGGTCTACTGGTCAAAAATGGGGAAAACGGACTTCTGAAGAATTATACAAAGAAAATGGAGTAAATAGGCTTAAAATAGTCATCTGGGACTCATCATACTACATTTAGAAGCCTATATTACTTGTATCTCATTACCTAGATGAGTTCCCAAATAAAGATCTGAAACTGGTCTACTGGCCAAAAATAGGGAAAACGGATTTCTGATGATTCATACAAAGGAAATGGAGTAAATAGACTTGAAATAGTCATTCGGGACTCATAATAGTACAATGATAGGCCTCTATTACTTGTATCTCATTCCCTAGAAGTGTTCCCAAATAAAGATCCGAAACTGGTCTACTGACCGAAAATGGTGAAAACGGACTTCTGATGAATCAGACAAAGAAAATGGAGTAAATAGGCTTGAAATAGTCATCTGGGACTCATAATAGTAGAATGAGAAGCCTCTATTACATGTATCTCATTCCGAAGAAGAGATCCCAAATGAAGATCTGAAACTGGTCTATTAGCCAAAAATGGGGAAAATGGACTTCAGATGTATCACAGAAAGAAAATGGAGTAAATAGGCTTGAAATAGTCATCTGGGACTCATAATACTACAATGAGAAGCCTATATTACATGTATCTCATTACCTAGATGAGTTCCCAAATAAAGATCCGAAACTGGTCTACTGGCCGAAGATGGGGAAAACAGATTTATGATGAACCATACAAAGAAAATGGAGTCAATAGGCTTGAAATAGTCATCTGGGAATTATAATAGTATAATGATAAGCCTATATTACTTGTATTTCGTTCCGAAGAAGAGATCCCAAATGAAGATCCGAAACTGGTCTACTGGCCAAAAATGGGGAAAACGGACTTCCGAAGAATCATACAAACTAAATGGAGTAAATGGGCTAAAAATAGTCATCTGGGACTCATATTAGTAAAATGAGAAGCCTCTATTACTTGTATCTCATTCTGAAGAAGAGATCTGAAATAAAGATCTGAAACTGGTCTATTGGCCAAAAATGGGGAAAACGGACTTCTGATGAATCACACAAAAAAATGGAGCAAATAAGCTTGAAATAGTCATCTGGGACTCATAATACTACAATGGGAAGCCAATATTACATGTATCTCATTCCCTAGAAGAGATCCCAAATGAAGATCCGAAACTTGTCTACTGGCCGAAAATGAGGAAAACGGACTTCTCATGAATCACACAAAGAAAATGGAGTAACTAGGCTTGAAATAGTCATCTGGGACTCATAATAGTACAATGAGAAGCGTCTATTACTTGGATCTTATTTCGAAGAAGAGATACCAAATGATGATCGAAAACTGGTCTACTGGCCGAAAATAGGAAAAACGGACATCTGATGAATCAGACAAAGAAAATGGAGTAAATAGGATTGAAATAGTCATCTCGGATTCATAATAGTAAAATAAGAAGCATCTATTACTTGTATCTCATTTCCTACAAGCGATCCCAAATGAAGATCTGAAACTGGTCTACTGGCCGAAAATGTGGGAAAACGGACTTCTGAAGAATCATACAAAGAAAATGGAGTAAACTGGCTTGAAATAGTCATCTGGGACTCATAATACTAATTGGGAAGCATCTATTACTTGTATTTCATTCCCTAGAAGAGATCCTATATGAAGATCCGAAACTGGTCTACTAGCCGAAAATGGGGAAAACGGACATCTGTTCAATCACACAAAGTAAATGGAGTAAATAGGCTTGAAATAGTCATCTGGGACTCCAAATACTACAATGAGAAGCCTCTATAACTTGTATCTCATTCCCTAGAAGATATCCCAAATGAAGATCCGAAACTGGTCTACTAGCCGAAAATGGGGAAAACAGACTTCTGATGATCCACACAAAGAAAATGGAGTAAATAGGCTTGAAATAGTCATCTAGGACTCATAATACTACAATGAGAAGCCTCTATTACTTGTATCTCATTCCCTAGAAGAGATCCAAAAAATGAAGATCCGAAATTGGTCTACTAGCCGAAAATAGGGACAACAGACTTCTGATGAATCATACATAGAAAATGGAGTAAATAGGCTTGAAATAGTCATCTGGGACTCAAAATACTACAATGAGAAGCCGCTATTACTTGTATCTCATTCCCTAGAAGAGATCCCAAATGAAGATCTGAAACTGGTCTACTAGCCGAAAATGGGGAAAACGGACATCTGATGAATCACACAAAGAAAATGGAGTAAATAAGCTTGAAATAGTCATCTGGGACTCATATAGTACAATGAGAAGCCTCTGTTACTTGTATCTCATTCCGAAGAAGAGATCCCAAATGAAGATCCGAAATTGGTCTACTGGCTGAAAATGGGGAAAATGGACTTCTGAAGAATCATACAAAGAAAATGGAGTAAATAGGCTTAAAATAGTCATCTGGGACTCATAATACTTCATTTAGAAACCTCTATTACTTGTATCTTATTCCCTAGAAGGGATCCCAAATGAAGATCTGAAACAGGTCTACTAGCCGAAAATGGGGAAAACGGACTTCTGCTGAATCAGACAAAGAAAATGGAGTAAATAGGCTTGAAATAGTCATCCGGGACTCATAATACTACAATGACAAGCCTTTATTACTTGTATCTCATTCCCTAGAAGAGATCCCAAATGAAGATCTGAAACTGGTTTACTGGCCGAAAATGGGGAAAACGGACTTCTGATGAATCCCACAAAGAAAATGGAGTAAATAGGCTTGAAATAGTCATCTGGGACTCATAATACTACAATGACAAGCCTCTATTACTTGTATCTCATTCCCTAGAAGAAATACAAAATGAAGATCCGAAATTTGTCTACTAGCCGAAAAAGCAAAAACGGACTTCTGATGAATCATACAAAGAAAATGGAGTAAATAGGCTTGAAATAGTCATCTGGGACTCATAATAGCATAATGAGAAGCCTCTATTACTGGTATCTCATGCCCTAGAAGAGATCCCAAATGAAGATCCGGAACTGGTCTATTGGCCAAAAATAGGGGAAAACGGATTTCTCATGAATCACACAAAGAATATAGAATAAATAGGCTTAAAATAGTCATCTGGGATGTTGGAATTGTTTGCGGAAGTTTAGAGTAAAGAAGAGAAATGAGTGAAAACATGAAGAACAAGAGAAAGAGTTAAGGATGATTATTATTCCTTAAGTTAACCATTACAAACAACATCAAATGTGTGTTTATAGACCATACAAATCATTCCTAACGGCTAAGGGTGATAACGACACAAACAATAAACAAAGAGGATGTGGTCCTCATAGTGAAAGCGACCCTTCATAACGCTCACAAGCTTAACCAAAACATGTGACCTTATCTCCTTTGATTCCTTAAGCTTGTGACCGTTGCTCCAGATGACTAAGGTCAATAATATGACCGTTGCTTCCTTCCTTGATCATCACTCTTGCTTCCTTTGTGTGATCCTCTTCCTTAAGCCTCACGGTTGTGACTTGTACGGACACTTCTCTAACTTGGTTATTTTGACACTCCCCCTCAAGCTTTAGCCATGGTGAATGCTAAAGCTTGGAACCATGACTAACCACCTCATTAAAAACCTCAATGTAGAAAACCACGTGGGACAAAACTCCACTGAGGGAAAAAGAGTGTGATTGCCATGGTTAGGATAGATCAAGCCGAGATGTCAACGAGTCCCATCTTAGAGTGAATGAACTCGCTTGTCTTCTGATTGACCGCCTTAGTGAAGATGTCAGCTAACTGATCTGAACTCCTTGTATAGCACGGTAGAATGACTCCAAGTTGTACTTGCTCCCTGACTTTATGACAATCCACCTCTATATGCTTGGTCCTTTCATGGAAGACCGAGTTGGATGCAATGTGCATAGCCGCTTGATTATCACAATGCATTGTGATAGGTGTGCTTGTCTCACATCCGAGGTCTTTGAGGAGGTTTCTTAGCCACATCAGCTCGGTTGTTAGTCTCCTCATGGCCCGGTATTCAGCTTCAGCACTAGAGCATGCCACCACGTTTTGCTTCTTGCTCTTCCAAGTGACTAGATTCCCTCCAATGAATGTGCAATAGCCAGTAGTGGATCTTCTGTCTACACGGTCTCCTGCCCAATCTGCATCACAGTATCCTACTAGCTCTGAGC
Source organism: Thlaspi arvense (assembly GCA_911865555.2). Taxonomy (NCBI): domain Eukaryota; kingdom Viridiplantae; phylum Streptophyta; class Magnoliopsida; order Brassicales; family Brassicaceae; genus Thlaspi; species Thlaspi arvense. The sequence continues at coordinate 25,493,161 of OU466860.2, forward strand.
TTCCATTGCACCCCATCCAAATGCCATGACCAATCATTCCTTGAACATAGCTGAGAATGCGCTTGACCATGCTCCAATGATACATCTTTGGAGCTTTCATGTATTGGCTAACCTGATTCACAGCAAAGCACAAGTCAGGTCTGGTTATTGTAAGATAGATTAGCTTACCAACCATCCTGCGATATTGTGTGACATCTTCAAAGGGTTCATCCTCTAGCTCCCCCTTTCGGTCCACTTTGTAGCTATCTTCAAGAGGGGTTTTAGCTACTTTATCTCCAAGGTTTCCTGTTTCACTCAACATATCAAGCATATATTTTCTTTGTGAGAGAAACAAGCCTTCTTTAGATCTACACACTTCGATACCTAAGAAGTATTTTAGTTCACCTAGATCTTTAATATCAAAAACAGTTTTTTAAATAGTCTTTAGTAGCTTGAATGTTTACCTTGTCATTCCCAGAGATGATTATATCATCTACATAGATGAGAATGACTACTATACCTTCTCGGCTGGTGAGAGTGAATAAGGTGTGATCCGCTTCTGATCTGTTGAATCCCCTATCGAATAGAACTCTACTCAACCAGTGGTACCAAGCTCTTGGCGATTGCTTGAGACCATAAATCGCCTTTCTCAGCCTTAGTACTTTGCCATGGGCAACCTCTTTGTCTACACCAGGTGGTGGTGTCATGTAGACTTCCTCCTCAAGCTCTCCTTGTAGAAATGCATTCTTCACATCCATTTGCCAAAGATCCCATTCCAGATTCACGGCAAGTGAGATGACAACTCTAACTGTGTGGAGCTTCGCCACTGGTGCAAAGGTGTCTCCATAGTCTTCTCCATAGGTTTGAGTGAATCCTCTTGCTACTAGCCGAGCCTTATACCTTTCTATTTCCCCGTTGCTTTTGTATTTGATAGTGAAGACCCATCTTGAGCTCACGGTTTTCTTCCCTTTAGGCAATGTAGCCTCATCCCAAGTGTGATTCTTCTCCATAGCACCCCTTTCCTCACTGATTGCATTCCGCCATACCTCATACTCTACTGCTTCTTCGTAAGATCTAGGTACCTGACCTTGCTCCAATGCTACTAGGAAGGCTTGGTGCTCCTTTGGAAACTGAGCGAAAGAGCAAGTTACTTGAGTAGGATGAGCTACTGCATTGCCGTTGTAGTACACTCTGGTGTTAACCCAATTTGATGGATCCTGCCTTTCCCTAGTGCTTCTCCTTAGGGCTGCTGGAGCAGGAGCTGGAGCCGGAGCTTGTTCTGCTTGTTGTTGTAGGCGCTCTAAGCGTTGACTCCTTCTTAGCGGTACAACGTGAGGAGAGGAGCTAGGGTGTTCCGGAGACCGAACCGGTGTGGGGCTTTCCAAGTTTGCTTCTGCTTGATCATGAGCATTATCTTGGGTCTCCAAGTTTGCTTGTTCCTCATTTCCCCCCTCAGGATCAACAGCAGGAGCACTAGTAGGTGTTGTTACCCCAAGGTGGTCTAGGATGAGCCGTAAGCTAGCTGCCCTATCAGAGGTAGAGGTAGATAGCCCTTGTAGGTCCTCCCACGGTTGTTTGGCATAGAAGCTTTCTGACTCTAAGAATTTGACATCACGAGAGACTATGACCCGGCGTGTATCATGGTTGTAGCATTTGTACGCCTTTTGGGTAGTAGAGTAGCCAATGAACATACACCTCATGCTTTTAGCTTCCAGCTTTGTTCTATGATCCCCTGGAATAAAGGCAAAACACACACAACCAAACACTCGTAAGTGATCAAGAGAGGGTTTAGTTGAGTTGAGTACCTCATAGGGTGAGGAGTCACGGAGAACTTTGGTAGGAATTCGGTTGATCAAGTAGCAAGCTGTAAGGACAGCATCGCCCCAAAACCGCTTTGGTACATTATGTTGAAACATCATGGATCTCGCCACCTCCATTAGATGTCTGTTTTTCCTCTCAGCTACACCATTCTGTTGAGGCGTGTAGGGGCAGCTAGTTTGATGAATGATTCCATGTGAAGTGAGATGTTCTCTGAAAACATTGCTTGTGTATTCGCCTCCATTATCTGATCTAAAGATCTTAATCTTGGCATTAAAATGGTTAGTGATATGATTTTGAAAATTTTTAAATGCCTCAAAGACTCTATCCTTGGATGGAAGGAGAGTTACCCAAGTATACTTAGATTTTTCATCTATAAAGGTGACAAAATATTTGTTTTGATCTCTAGATTCACATGGTGATGACCAAACATCTGAATGCACTAAATCAAAACATTTTTCATAGATAGTAGATGACTTGGGGAACACAGTCCTACAATGTTTTCCTAAGATACAAGCCTCACATTCATCATTTTTAAAACTAACTTTAGGTAATAAAAGACTCAATGCACGAGCATGAGGATGACCTAACCTAGCATGCCAAATTGCATTATTAGCAGAAGCTACAACATTATTAGAAGATAACAACTTAGTGTCTTCAAGAACATAGAGATCATCCTTAGTAGTCCCTTTTCCAAGCATTCTGTTGGTTTTAATATCCTGAAAACACACATCATTAGGTCCAAAGATAGCAATACAATCTAAATCAGTTGTAGCTTTCTTAACAGATAACAAATTAGAGGTAAAGGTTGGCATATAAAACGCTTTAGATGATCTATCAAAGAGTTTTAAATCTCCTATGCCTTTAATAGGCACCTTTTCTCCATTAGCAATCTCAACATTTCCTATTGTTGGCTTTAGGTTACTAATCAGATTTAAGTCACTAATCATATGATGTGAAGCGCCTGAATCTACAATCAATGGTTTAGTCCTAAGAGTATATGAAGAACTATAAGAGTTACCATAGTGCTTCATTACATGAAAGGAGGTACCAAGAGTGTTACCAGATTCCTTAAGCGCTTTGATCAGTGCATCTAGGTCTGATTTTGTCACGAATTGAGAGGAGTTAGCTGCTCCTTCTTCTCCAGCGGTTGTCTTAGATGATTCGCCCTTATGAGTGGTGTTCTCGGCGGCATAGCTAGCCTTCCCTTCCTTCCACTTGCTAGGCTTGAGATGTGGGTGAAGGATCCAGCACTTGTCTTTAACATGCCCCTTTTTCTTGCAATGCTCGCAGAATGAGCTCCTCCTTTCTTCAAACTGGTAAGCGCCCTTGTTGGCTGAGACGAGTTCCCCCTTTCCTCCAAATAAGCCGAGTGATCCTTGCTCCTTTTGGATTTGAGAACACATTTCTTCAAGGGTTGGCAACCGTTCTGCTCTAAGGAGGTGCTTGATGAGGTCATTGTAAGTTGAGCTGAGGGTCATGAGCAGGCCAAAGACTTTGTCTTGCTCTCTTCTGTCGTTCAGGACTTGAGGGTCAACTGTGCTTGGCCTTAGCATCTCCAGTTCTGCCCATAGTGCTCTGAATCTTCCAAAATGCTTAGTAAACTCCATATCTTCTTGCCTTAGCTCATTGATAGCCTTCTTGACTTCAAATACACGGCTGAGATTGGAGATGTTGCCGAATACTTGCTTCAGAGTCCCCCATAGCTCTTTGGCGGTTTCACAGTATGAGTAAGCCTCCAAGATTTCATTGCTAAGGGAGCTTTGTAGAAGAGCAAGAACGGTCTGATCTTCCTTGTACCATTGGGTCTCTTCGGCTGGGACAATGACGGCTCCGGCGGTTGGTGGTGCTGCTCTAGGAGCATCGCTTGACACATGACTCCAAAGACCTCTTCCACACAAGGCGGTTCTTGTGGTTCTTGACCACAGCAAGTAGTTCACCCCTTTGAGGGTCACTGGTAAAGCCAATGGCTTGTTGTTCTCCAAGGCCATGTTTAAGATACTATGGACCGTTGGGCAAAGCAAGGAACCGTTGGGTAAACGGTTTTGAATGGTAAATTAGAGGTGATTAGAAGGTGAGCGAATGAGAGTATGGTGGAATGAGAGTGGTTGGGGCGGTTTAGAGAGTTTTTAGGGGTGATTTAAAGCAAAGAAGACTGATTGAGAGCTATGGACCGTTGGGTAAAGATTAAGGATTTTCTGGAGTTTTGAAGGAGTGAAAAACCGAGAGATGAAATCAAGAGGAGAGTAATGAGAATCAAAAGGTTGTAGTCCAAAGATCTACAAACCTCTCTGATACCATGTTGGAATTGTTTGCGGAAGTTTAGAGTAAAGAAGAGAAATGAGTGAAAACATGAAGAACAAGAGAAAGAGTTAAGGATGATTATTATTCCTTAAGTTAACCATTACAAACAACATCAAATGTGTATTTATAGACCATACAAATCATTCCTAACGGCTAAGGGTGATAACGACACAAACAATAAACAAAGAGGATGTGGTCCTCATAGTGAAAGCGACCCTTCATAACGACGCTCACAAGCTTAACCAAAACATGTGACCTTATCTCCTTTGATTCCTTAAGCTTGTGACCGTTGCTCCAGATGACTAAGGTCAATAATATGACCGTTGCTTCCTTCCTTGATCATCACTCTTGCTTCCTTTGTGTGATCCTCTTCCTTAAGCCTCACGGTTGTGACTTGTACGGACACTTCTCTAACTTGGTTATTTTGACATGGGACTCATAATAGTACAATGAGAAGCCTCTATTACTTGTATCTCATTCCCTAGAAGAGATCCCAAATGAAGATCCGAAACTGGTCTACTGGCCGAAAATAGGAAAAACGGACTTCTGATGAATCACACAAAGAAATGGAGTAATTAGGCTTGAAATAGTCATCTGGGACTCATAATACTACAATGAGAAGCCTCTGTTACTTGTATCTCATTCCGAAGAAGAGATCCCAAATGAATATCCGAAACTGGTCTATTGGCCGAAAATAGGGAAAACGGACTTCTGAAGAATCATACAAAGAAAATGGAGAAAATAGGCTTAAAATAGTCATCTGGAACTCATAATACTATATTTAGAAGCCTCAATTACTTGTATCTCATTCCCTAGAAGAGATCGCAAATGAAGATCCGAAACTGGTCTACTAGCCGAAAATAGGGAAAACGGACTTCTGATGAATCACAAAAGAAAATGGAGTAAATAGGCTTGAAATAGTCATCTGGGACTCATAATAGTACAATGAGAAACTTCCATTACTTGTATCTCATTCCGAAGAAGAGATCCCAAATGAAGATCCGAAACTGGTCTATTTGCTAAAAATGGGGAAAAGGGACTTCTGAGGAATCACACAAAGAAAATGGAGTAAATAGGCTTGAAATTTTCATCTGGGACTCATAATACTACGATGGGAAGCCTTTATTACTTGTATCTCATTCCCTAGTAGAGATCCCAAATGAAGAACCAAAATTGGTCTACTGGCATAAAATGAAGATCTGAAACTAGTCAACTAGCCGAAAATGGGGAAAATGGATTTCTCATTAATCATAAAAAGAAATGGAGAAATTAGGCTTGAAATAGTCATCTGGGACTCATAATACTACAATGAGAAGCCTCTATTACTTGTATCTCATTCCCTAGAAGAGATCCCAAATGAAGATCTGAAACTGGTCTACTAGCCGAAAATGGGGAAAACGGACATTTGATGAATCACACAAAGAATATGGAGTAAATAGGCCTGAAATAGTCATCTGGGACTCAAAATACTACAGTGAGAAGCCTCTATTACTTGTATATCATTCCATAGAAGAGATCCCAAATGAAGATCTGAAACTGGTCTACTAGCCGAAAATGGGGAAAACGGACTTCTGATGAATCACACAAATAAAATGGAGTAAATAGGCTTGAAATAGTCATCTGGGACTCATATATAGTACAATGAGAAGCCTCTATTACTTGTATATCATTCTCTAGAAGAGATCCCAAATGAAGATCTGAAACTGGTCTACTAGCCGAAAATGGGGAAAACGGAAATCTGATGAATCACACAAAGAAAATGGAGAAAATAGGCTTGAAATAGTCATTTGGGACTCATAATAGTACAATGAGAAGCGTCTATTACTTGGATCTTATTCCGAAGAAGAGATACCAAATGATGATCCAAAACTGGCCTACTGGCCGAAAATAAGAAAAACGGACATCTGATGAATCACACAAAGAAAATGGAGTAAATAGGATTGAAATAGTCATCTGGGACTCATAATAGTAAAATGAGAAGCATCTATTACTTGTATCTCATTTCCTACAAGCGATCCCAAATGAAGATCTGAAACTGGTCTACTGGCCGAAAATGTGGGAAAACGGACTTCTGAAGAATAATACAAAGAAAATGGAGTAAACTGGCTTGAAATAGTCATCTGGGACTCATAATACTACATTGGGAAGCATCTATTACTTGTATTTCATTCCCTAGAAGAGATCCCATATGAAGATCCGAAACTTGTCTACTAGCCGAAAATGGGGAAAACGGACATCTGTTGAATCACACAAAGTAAATGGAGTAAATAGGATTGAAATAGTCATCTGGGACTCATAATACTACAATTAGAAGTCTCTATTACTTGTATCTCATTCCCTAGTAGAGATCCCAAATGAAGAACCGAAACTGGCCTACTAGCCGAAAATGGGGAAAACGGACATCTGATGAATCACACAAAGAATATGGAGTAAATAGGCTTGAAATAGTCATCTGGGACTCATAATAGTACAATGAGAAACCTCCATTACTTGTATCTCATTCCGAAGAAGAGATCCCAAATGAAGATCCGAAACTGGCCTATTTGCTAAAAATGGGGAAAACGGACTTCTGATGAATCACACAAAGAAAATGGAGTAAATAGGCTTGAAATTGTCATCTGGGACTCATATTACTACGATGGGAAGCCTTTATTACTTGTATCTCATTCCCTAGTAGAGATCCCAAATGAAGAACCGAAATCGGTCTACTGGCATAAAATGAAGATCTGAAACTAGTCAACTAGACGAAAATGGGGAAAACGGATTTCTCATTAATCATAAAAAGAAATGGAGTAATTAGGCTTAAAATAGTCATCTGCGACTCATAATACTACAATGAGAAGCCTCTATAACTTGTATCTCATTCCCTAGAAGATATCCCAAATGAAGATCCGAAACTGGTCTACTAGCCGAAAATGGGGAAAACGGACATCTGATGAATCACAGAAAGAAAATGGAGTAAATAGGCTTGAAATAGTCATCTGGGACTCAAAATTCTACCGTGAGAAGCCTCTATTACTTGTATATCATTCCCTAGAAGAGATCCCAAATGAAGATCCAAAACTGGTCTACTGGCCGAAAATAGGAAAAATGGACTTCTGATGAATCACAAAAAGAAAATGGAGTAAATAAGCTTGAAATAGTCATCTGGGACTCATATAGTACGATGAGAAGCCTCTGTTACTTGTATCTCATTCCGAAGAAGAGATCTCAAATGAAGATCCGAAACTGGTCTACTGGTCGAAAATGGGGAAAACGGACTTCTGAAGAATTATACAAAGAAAATGTTGTAAATAGGCTTAAAATAGTCATCTGGGACTCATCATACTACATTTAGAAGCATATATTACTTGTATCTCATTACCTAGATGAGTTCCCAAATAAAGATCTGAAACTTGTCTACTGGCCAAAAATAGGGAAAACGGATTTCTGATGATTCATACAAAGGAAATGGAGTAAATAGACTTGAAATAGTCATTCGGGACTCATAATAGTACAATGATAGGCCTCTATTACTTGTATCTCATTCCCTAGAAGTGTTCCCAAATAAAGATCCGAAACTGGTCTACTGACCGAAAATGGTGAAAACGGACTTCTGATGAATCAGACAAAGAAAATGGAGTAAATAGGCTTGAAATAGTCATCTGGGACTCATAATAGTAGAATGAGAAGCCTCTATTACATGTATCTCATTCCGAAGAAGAGATCCCAAATGAAGATCTGAAACTGGTCTATTAGCCAAAAATGGGGAAAATGGACTTCAGATGTATCACAGAAAGAAAATGGAGTAAATAGGCTTGAAATAGTCATCTGGGACTCATAATACTACAATGAGAAGCCTATATTACATGTATCTCATTACCTAGATGAGTTCCCAAATAAAGATCCGAAACTGGTCTACTGGCCGAAGATGGGGAAAACAGATTTATGATGAACCATACAAAGAAAATGGAGTCAATAGGCTTGAAATAGTCATCTGGGAATTATAATAGTATAATGATAAGCCTATATTACTTGTATTTCGTTCCGAAGAAGAGATCCCAAATGAAGATCCGAAACTGGTCTACTGGCCAAAAATGGGGAAAACGGACTTCCGAAGAATCATACAAACTAAATGGAGTAAATGGGCTAAAAATAGTCATCTGGGACTCATAATAGTAAAATGAGAAGCCTCTATTACTTGTATCTCATTCTGAAGAAGAGATCTGAAATAAAGATCTGAAACTGGTCTATTGGCCAAAAATGGGGAAAACGGACTTCTGATGAATCACACAAAAAAATGGAGCAAATAAGCTTGAAATAGTCATCTGGGACTCATAATACTACAATGGGAAGCCAATATTACATGTATCTCATTCCCTAGAAGAGATCCCAAATGAAGATCCGAAACTTGTCTACTGGCCGAAAATGAGGAAAACGGACTTCTCATGAATCACACAAAGAAAATGGAGTAACTAGGCTTGAAATAGTCATCTGGGACTCATAATAGTACAATGAGAAGCGTCTATTACTTGGATCTTATTCCGAAGAAGAGATACCAAATGATGATCCAAAACTGGTCTACTGGCCGAAAATAGGAAAAACGGACATCTGATGAATCAGACAAAGAAAATGGAGTAAATAGGATTGAAATAGTCATCTCGGACTCATAATAGTAAAATAAGAAGCATCTATTATTTGTATCTCATTCCCTAGAAGAGATCCCAAATGAAGATCTGTACCTGGTCTACTGGCCGAAAATGGGGAAAACGGACTTCTGATGAATCACACAAAGAAAATGGAGTAAATAGCCTTGAAATAGTCATCTGGGACTCATAATACTACAATGACAAGCCTCTATTACTTGTATCTCATTCCCTAGAAGAGATCCAAAATGAAGATCTGAAATTGGTCTACTAGCCGAAAATAGCGAAAACAGACTTCTGATGAATCATACAAAGAAAATGGAGTAAATAGGCTTAAAATAGTCATCTGGGACTCATAATAGCATAATGAGAAGCCTCTATTACTTGTATCTCATTCCATTGAAGAGATCCCAAATGAAGATCCGAAACTGGTCTACTAGCCGAAAATAGGGAAAACGGACTTCTGATGAATCACAAAAGAAAATTGAGTAAATAGGCTTTAAATTGTCATATGGGACTCATATTACTACAATGAGAAGCCTATATTACTTGTATCTCATTCCCCAGAAGAGATCCTAAATGAAGATCTGAAACTGGTCTACTGGCCAAAAATAGGGAAAACGGATTTCTCATGAATCGCACAATGAAAATGGTGTAAATAGGCTTGAAGTAGTCATCTGGGACTCATAATAGTACAATGAGAAGCTTTTATTACTTGTATCTCATTCCCAACAAGAGATCCCAAATGAAAATCCAAAACTGGTCTACTGGTCGAAAATGGGAAAAACGGACTTCTGATGAATCACACAAAGAAAATGGAGTAAATAGGCTTAAAATAGTCATCTAGGACTCATAATACTACAATCAGAAGCCTCTATTACTTGTATCTCATTTCGAAGAAGAGATCCCAAATGAAGATCTGAAACTGGTCTACTGGCCGAAAATGAGGAAAACGGACTTCTGATGAATCACACAAAGAAAATGGAGTAAATAGGCTTTAAATAGTCATTTGAGACTCATAATACTACAATGAGAAGCCTCTATTACTTGTATCTCATTCCCTAGAAGAGATCCCAAATGAAGATCCGAAACTGGTCTACTAGCCGAAAATGGGGAAAACGGACATCTGATGAATCACACAAAGAATATGGAGTAAATAGGCTTGAAATTGTCATCTGGGACTCAAAATACTACAGTGAGAAGCCTCTATTACTTGTATATCATTCCCTAGAAGAGATCCCAAATGAAATTCCGAAACAGGTCTACTAGCCGAAAATGGGGAAAACCGACTTCTGATGAATTACACAAATAAAATGGAGTGTATAGGCTTGAAATAGTCATCTGGGACTCATATATATAGTACAGTGAGAAGCCTCTATTACTTGTATATCATTCCCTAGAAGAGATCCCAAATGAAGATCCGAAACTGGTCTACTAGCCGAAAATGGGGAAAACGGATATCTGATGAATCACACAAAGAAAATGGAGTAAATAGGCTTGAAATAGTCATCTGGGACTCATAATAGCATAAGTAGAAGCCTCTATTACTTGTATCTCATTCCATTGAAGAGATCCCAAATGAAGATCCGAAACTGGTCTACTAACCGAAAATGGGGAAAACGGACTTCTGATGAATCACTAAAGAAAATGGAGTAAATAGGCTTGAAATAGTCATCTGGGACTCATATTACTACAATGAGAATCCTATATTACTTGTATCTCATTCCCTAGAAGAGATCCCAAATGAAGATCTGAAACTGGTCTACTGGCCAAAAATAGGGAAAACAGATTTCTCATGAATCACACAAAGAAAATGGAGTAAATAGGCTTGAAATAGTCATCTGGGACACATATTACTACAGTGAGAAGCCTATATTACTTGTATCTCATTCCCTAGAAGATATCCCAAATGAAGATCTGAAACTGGTCTACTGGCCGAAAATGAGGTAAACGGACTTCGATGAATCACACAAAGAAAATGGAGTAAATAGGATTGAAATAGTCATCTGGGACTCATAATACTACAATGAGAAGCCTCTATTACTTGTATCTCATTCCCTAGTAGAGATCCCAAATGAAGAACCAAAACTGGCCTACTAGCCGAAAATGGGGAAAACGGACATCTGATGAATCACACAAAGAATATGGAGTAAATAGGCTTGAAATAGTCATCTGGGACTCATAAAAGTACAATTAGAAACCTCCATTACTTGTATCTCATTCCGAAGAAGAGATCCCAAATGAAGATCCGAAACTGGTCTATTTGCTAAAAATGGGGAAAACGGACTTCTGAAGAATCACACAAAGAAAATGGAGTAAATAGGCTTGAAATTGTCATCTGGGACTCATAATACTACGATGGGAAGCCTTTATTACTTGTATCTCATTCCCTAGTAGAGATCCCAAATGAAGAACCGAAATTGGTCTACTGGTATAAAATGAAGATCTGAAACTAGTCAACTACCGGAAAATGGGGAAAACGGATTTCTCATTAATCATAAAAAGAAATGGAGTAATTAGGCTTGAAATAGTCATCTGGGACTCATAATACTACAATGAGAAGCCTCTATTACTTGTATCTCATTCCCTAGAAGAGATCCCAAATGAAGATCCGAAACTGGTCTACTAGCCGAAAATGGGGAAAACGAACATCTGATGAATCACACAAAGAAAATGGAGTAAATAGGCTTGAAATAGTCATCTGGGACTCATAATAGCATAATTAGAAGCCTCTATTACATGTATCTCATCCCATTGAAGAGATCCCAAATAAAGATCCGAAACTGGTCTACTAACCGAAAATGGGGAAAACGGACTTCTGATGAATCACTAAAGAAAATGGAGTAAATAGGCTTGAAATAGTCATCTGGGACTCATATTACAACAATGAGAATCCTATATTACTTGTATCTCATTCCCTAGAAGAGATCCCAAAGGAAGATCTGAAACTTGTCTACTGGCCGAAAATGAAGAAAACAGACTTCCTGATGAATCACACAAAGAAAAAGGAGTAAATAGGCTTGAAATAGACATCTGGGACTCAAAATACTACAATGAGAAGCCTCTATTACTTGTATCTCATTCCCTAAAAGAGATCCCAAATGAAGATTCGAAACTGGTCTCTTAGCCGAAAATGGGGAAAACGGACTTCTAATGAATCACACAAAGAAAATGGATTAAATAGGCTTGAAATAGTCATCTGGGACTCATATTACTACAATGAGAAGCCTATATTACTTGTATCTCATTCCCTAGAAGAGATCCCAAATGAAGATCTGAAACTGGTCTACTGGCCAAAAATAGGGAAAACAGATTTCTCCTGAATCACACAAAGAAAATGGAGTAAATATGCTTGAAATAGTCATCTGGTCTATTGGCCGAAAATTGGCAAAACGGATTTCTCATAAATCACACAAAGAAAATGAAGTAAATAGGCCTGAAATAGTCATCTGGGACTCATAATACTACATTTAGAAGCCTCTATTACTTGTATCTCATTCCCTAGAAGAGATCCCAAATGAAGATCTGTACCTGGTCTACTGGCCGAAAATGGGGAAAACGGACTTCTGATGAATCACACAAAGAAAATGGAGTAAATAGCCTTGAAATAGTCATCTGGGACTCATAATACTACAATGACAAGCCTCTATTACTTGTATCTCATTCCCTAGAAGAGATCCAAAATAAAGATCTGAAATTGGTCTACTAGCCGAAAATAGCGAAAACAGACTTCTGATGAATCATACAAAGAAAATAGAGTAAATAGGCTTGAAATAGTCATCTGGGACTCATAATAGCATAATGAGAAGCCTCTATTACTTGTATCTCATTCCATTGAAGAGATCCCAAATGAAGATCCAAAACTGGTCTCCTGGCCGAAAATTGGGAAAACGGATTTCTCATAAATCACACAAATAAAATAAAGTAAATAGGCTTGAAATAGTCATCTGGGACTCATAATACTACATTTAGAAGCCTATATTACTTGTATCTCATTCCCTAGAAGAGATCCCAAATGAAGATCTGAAACTGGTCTACTGGTCGAAAATGGGGAAAACGGACTTCTGATGAATCCCACAAAGAAAATGGAGTAAATAGGCTTGAAATAGTCATCTGGGACTCATAATAGCATAATGAGAAGCCTCTATTACTGGTATCTCATTCCCTAGAAGAGATCCCAAATGAAGATCTGAAACTGGTCTACTGGCCGAAAATGGGGAAAACGGACTCCTGAAGAATCACAAAAGAAAATGGAGTAAATAGGCTTGAAATAGTCATCTGGGACTCATATTACTACAATGAGAAGCCTATATTACTTGTATCTCATTCCCTAGAAGAGATCCCATATGAAGATCCGAAACTGGTCTACTAGCCGAAAATGGGGAAAACGGACATCTGTTGAATCACACAAAGTAAATGGAGTAAATAGGCTTGAAATAGTCATCTAGGACTCCAAATACTACAATGAGAAGGCTCTATCACTTGTATCTCATTCCCTAGAAGAGATCCCAAATGAAGATCCGAAACTGGTCAACTAGCCAAAAATGGGGAAAACGGACTTCTGATGATCCACACAAAGAAAATGGAGTAAATAGGCTTGAAATAGTCATCTAGGACTCATAATACTACAATGAGAAGCCTCTATTACTTGTATCTCATTCCCTAGAAGAGATCCAAAAAATGAAGATCCAAAATTGGTCTACTGGCCGAAAATAGGGACAACGGACTTCTGATGAATCATACATAGAAAATGGATTAAATAGGCTTGAAATAGTCATCTGGGACTCAAAATACTACAATGAGAAGCCTCTATTACTTGTATCTCATTCCCTAGAAGAGATCCTAAATGAAGATCCGAAAATGGTCTACTAGCCGAAAATGGGAAAAACGGACTTCTGATGAATCACACAAAGAAAATGGAGTAAATAAGCTTGAAATATTCATCTGGGACTCATATAGTACAATGAGAAGCCTCTGTTACTTGTATCTCATTCTGAAGAAGAGATCCCAAATGAAGATCCGAAACTGGTCTACTGGCCGAAAATGGGGAAAACGGACTTCTGAAGAATCATACAAAGAAAATGGAGTAAATAGGCTTAAAATAGTCATCTGGGACTCATAATACTACATTTAGAAAACTCTATTACTTGTATCTTATTCTCTAGAAGAGATCCCAAATGAAGATCTGAAACTGGTCTACTGGCCGAAAATGGGGAAAACGGACTTCTGCTGAATCAGACAAAGAAAATGGAGTAAATAGGCTTGAAATAGTCATCCGGGACTCATATTACTACAATGACAAGCCTCTATTACTTGTATCTCATTCCCTAGAAGAAATACAAAATGAAGATCCGAAATTGGTCTACTAGCCGAAAAAGCGAAAACGGACTTCTGATGAATCATACAAAGAAAATGGAGTAAATAGGCTTGAAATAGTCATCTGGGACTCATAATAGCATAATTAGAAGCCTCTGTTACTTGTATCTCATTCCATTGAAGAGATCCCAAATGAAGATCCGAAACTGGTCTACTAGCCGAAAATGGGGAAAACGGACTTCTGATGAATCACAAAAGAATATGGAGTAAATAGGCTTGAAATAGTCATCCGGGACTCATAATACTACAATGACAAGCCTCTATTACTTGTATCTCATTCCCTAGAAGAAATACAAAATGAAGATCCGAAATTGGTCTACTAGCCGAAAAAGCGAAAACGGACTTCTGATGAATCATACAAAGAAAATGGAGTAAATAGGCTTGAAATAGTCATCTGGGACTCATAATAGCATAATTAGAAGCCTCTATTACTTGTATCTCATTCCATTGAAGAGATCCCAAATGAAGATCCGAAACTGGTCTACTAGCCGAAAATAGGGAAAACGGACTTCTGATGAATCACAAAAGAAAATGGAGTAAATAGGCTTGAAATAGTCATCTAGGACTCATAATACTACAATGACAAGCCTCTATTACTTGTATCTCATTCCCTAGAAGAGATCCAAAATGAAGATCAGAAATTGGTCAACTAGCCGAAAATAGCGAAAACAGACTTCTGATGAATCATACAAAGAAAATGGAGTAAATAGGCTTGAAATAGCCATCTGGGACTCATAATAGCATAATTAGAAGCCTCTATTACTTGTATCTCATTCCATTGAAGAGATCCCAAATGAAGATCCGAAACTGGTCTACTAGCCGAAAATGGGGAAAACGGACTTCTGATGAATCACACAAAGAAAATGGATTAAATAGGCTTGAAATAGTCATCTGGGACTCATAATAGTACATTTAGAAGCCTATATTACTTGTATCTCATTCCCTAGAAGATATACAAAATGAAGATCCGAAATTGGTCTACTAGCCGAAAAAGCGAAAACGGACTTCTGATGAATCATACAAAGAAAATGAAGTAAATAGGCTTGAAATAGTATTCTGGGACTCATAATACTACAATGACAAGCCTCTATTACTTGTATCTCATTCCCTAGAAGAGATCCAAAATGAAGATCCGAAATTGGTCTACTAGCCGAAAATAGCGAAAACAGACTTCTGATGAATCATACAAAGAAAATGGAGTAAATAGGCTTGAAATAGTCATCTGGGACTCATAATAGCATAATTAGAAGCCTCTATTACTTGTATCTCATTCCATTGAAGAGATCCCAAATGAAGATCCGAAACTGGTCTACTAGCCGAAAATGGGGAAAACGGACTTCAGATGAATCACAAAAGAAAATGGAGTAAATAGGCTTGAAATAGTCATCTAGGACTCATATTACTACAATGAGAAGCCTATATTACTTGTATCTCATTCCCTAGAAGAGATCCCAAATGAAGATCCGAAACTGGTCTACTAGCCGAAAATAGGAAAAACGGACTTCTGATGAATTACACAAATAAAATGGAGTAAATAGGCTTGAAATAGTCATCTGGGATTCATATATATAGTACAATGAGAAGCCTCTATTACTTGTATATCATTCCCTAGAAGAGATCCCAAATGAAGATCCGAAACTGGTATACTAGCCGAAAATGGGGAAAACGGACATCTGATGAATTACACAAAGAAAATGGAGTAAATAGGCTTGAAATAGTCATCTGGGACTCATAATAGCATAATTAGAAGCCTCTATTACTTGTATCTCATTCCATTGAAGAGATCCCAAATAAAGATCCGAAACTGGTCTCTTAACCGAAAATGGGAAAAACGGACTTCTGATGAATCACTAAAGAAAATGGAGTAAATAGGCTTCAAATAGTCATCTGAGACTCATATTACTACAATGAGAATCCTATATTACTTGTATCTCATTCCCTAGAAGAGATCCCAAATCAAGATCCAAAACTGGTCTATTGGCCAAAAATTTGGAAAACGGATTTCTCATAAATCACACAAAGAAAATGAAGTAAATAGGCTTGAAATAGTCATCTGGGACTCATAATACTACATTTAGAAGCCTCTATTACTTGTATCTCATTCCCTAGAAGAGATCCCAAATGAAGATCTGAAACTGGTCTACTGGCTGAAAATGGGGAAAACGGACTCCTGAAGAATCACAAAAGAAAATGGAGTAAATAGGCTTGAAATAGTCATCTGGGACTCATATTACTACAATGAGAAGCCTATATTACTTGTATCTCATTCCCTAGAAGAGATCCCATATGAAGATCCGAAACTGGTCTACTAGCCGAAAATGGGGAAAACGGACATCTGTTGAATCACACAAAGTAAATGGAGTAAATAGGCTTGAAATAGTCATCTAAGACTCCAAATACTACAATGAGAAGGCTCTATCACTTGTATCTCATTCCCTAGAAGAGATCCCAAATGAAGATCCGAAACTGGTCTATAGCCGAAAATGGGGAAAACGGACTTCTGATGATCCACACAAAGAAAATGGAGTAAATAGGCTTGAAATAGTCATCTAGGACTCATAATACTACAATTAGAAGCCTCTGTTACTTGTATTTCATTCCGAAGAAGAGATCCCAAATGAAGATCCGAAACTGGTCTACTGGCCGAAAATGGGGAAAACGGACTTCTGAAGAATCATACAAAGAAAATGGAGTAAATAGGCTTAAAATAGTCATCTGGGACACATAATACTACATTTAGAAACCTTTATTACTTGTATCTTATTCCCTAGAAGAGATCCCAAATAAAGATCTGAAACTGGTCTACTGGCCGAAAATGGGGAAAACGGACTTCTGCTGAATCAGACAAAAAAAATGGAGTAAATAGGCTTGAAATAGTCATCCGGGACTCATAATACTACAATGACAAGCCTCTATTACTTGTATCTCATTCCCTAGAAGAAATACAAAATGAAGATCCGAAATTGGTCTACTAGCCGAAAAAGCGAAAACGGACTTCTGATGAATCATACAAAGAATATGGAGTAAATAGGCTTGAAATAGTCATCTAGGACTCAAAATACTACAGTGAGAAGCCTCTATTACTTGTATATCATTCCCTAGAAGAGATCCCAAATGAAATTCCGAAACAGGTCTACTAGCCGAAAATGGGGAAAACGGACTTCTGATGAATTACACAAATAAAATGGAGTAAATAGGCTTGAAATAGTCATCTGGAACTCATATATATAGTACAATGAGAAGCCTCTATTACTTGTATATCATTCCCTAGAAGAGATCCCAAATGAAGATCCGAAACTGGTCTACTAGCCGAAAATGGGGAAAACGGACATCTGATGAATCACACAAAGAAAATGGAGTAAATAGGCTTGAAATAGTCATCTGGGACTCATAATAGCATAATTAGAAGCCTCTATTACTTGTATCTCATTCCATTGAAGAGATCCCAAATGAAGATCCGAAACTGGTCTACTAACCGAAAATGGGAAAAACGGACTTCTGATGAATCACTAAAGAAAATGGAGTAAATAGGCTTCAAATAGTCATCTGGGACTCATATTACTACAATGAGAATCCTATATTACTGGTATCTCATTCCCTAGAAGAGATCCCAAATGAAGATCCGAAACTGGTCTATTGGCCGAAAATAGGGGAAAACGGATTTCTCATGAATCACACAAAGAATATATAGTAAATAGGCTTAAAATAGTCATATGGGACTGATAATACTCTAATGAGAAGCCTCTATTACTTGTATCTCATTCCCTAGAAGAGATCCCAAATGAAGATCCGAAACTGGTCTACTAGCCGAAAATAGGAAAAACGGACTTCTGATGAATCACACAAAGAAAATGGATTAAATAAGCTTGAAATAGTCATCTGGGACTCAAAATACTACAATGAGAAGCCTCCATTACTTGTATCTCATTCCGAAGAAGAGATCCCAAATGAAGAAACGAAACTGGTCTATTGGCCGAAAATGGGCAAAACAGACTTCTGAAGAATCATACAAAGAAAATGGAGTAAATAGGCTTAAAATAGTCATCTGGGACTCATAATACTATATTTAGAAGCCTCTATTACTTGTATCTCAATCCCTAATAGAGATCGCAAATGAAGATCCGAAACTGGTCTACTAGCCGAAAATAGGGAAAACGGACTTCTGATGAATCACAAAAGAAAATGGAGTAAATAGGCTTGAAATAGTCATCAGGGACTCATATTACTACAATGAGAAGCCTATATTACTTGTATCTCATTCCGAACAAGATATCCCAAATGAAGATCTGAAACTTGTCTACTGGCCGAAAATGAAGAAAACAGACTTCCTGATGAATCACACAAAGAAAAAGGAGTAAATAGGCTTGAAATAGACATCTGGGACTCAACATACTACAATGAGAGGCATCTATTACTTGTATCTCATTCCCTAAAAGAGATCCCAAATGAAGATTCGAAACTGGTCTCTTAGCCGAAAATGGGGAAAACGGACTTCTGATGAATCACACAAAGAAAATGGATTAAATAGGCTTGAAATAGTCATCTGGGACTCATATTACTACAATGAGAAGCCTATATTACTTGTATCTCATTTCCTAGAAGAGATCCCAAATGAAGATCTGAAACTGGTCTACTGGCCAAAAATAGGGAAAACAGATTTCTCCTGAATCACACAAAGAAAATGGAGTAAATAGGCTTGAAATAGTCATCTGGGACTCATATTACTACAGTGAGAAGCCTATATTACTTGTATCTTATTCCCTAGAAGAGATCCCAAATGAAGATCTGAAACTGGTCTACTGGCCGAAAATGAGGAAAACGGACTTCTGATGAATCACACAAAGAAAATGGATTAAATAGGCTTGAATTAGTCATCTGGGACTCATAATACTACAATGAGAAGCCTCTATTACTTGTATCTCATTCGCTAGTAGAGATCCCAAATGAAGAATCGAAACTGGTCTTCTAGCCGGAAATGGAGAAAACGGACATCTGATGAATCACACAAAGAATATGGATTAAATAGGCTTGAAATAGTCATATGAGACTCATAATAGTACAATGAGAAACCTCCATTACATGTATCTCATTCCGAAGAAGAGATCCCAAATGAAGATCCGAAACTGGTCTATTTGCTAAAAATGGGAAAAATGGACTTCTGATGAATCACACAAAGAAAATGGAGTAAATAGGCTTGAAATTGTCATCTGGGACTCATAATGCTACGATGGGAAGCCTTTATTACTTGTATCTCATTCCCTAGTAGAGATCCCAAATGAAGAACCGAAATTGGTCTACTGGCAGAAAATGAAGATCTGAAACTAGTCAACTAGCCGAAAATGGGGAAAACAGATTTCTCATTAATCATAAAAAGAAATGGAGTAAATAGGCTTGAATTAGTCATCTGGGACTCATAATACTACAATGAGAAGCCTCTATAACTTGTATCTCATTCCCTAGAAGAGATCCCAAATAAAGATCCGAAACTAGTCTACTAGCCGAAAATGGGGAAAACGGACATCTGATGAATCACACAAAAAAAATGGAGAAAATAGGTTTGAAATAGTCATCTGGGACTCAAAATACTACCGTGAGAATCCTCTATTACTTGTATATCATTCCCTAGAAGAGATCCCAAATGAAATTCCGAAACAGGTCTACTAGCCGAAAATGGGGAAAACGGACTTCTGATGAATTACACAAATAAAATGGAGTAAATAGGCTTGAAATAGTCATCTGGAACTCATATATATAGTACAATGAGAAGCCTCTATTACTTGTATATCATTCCCTAGAAGAGATCCCAAATGAAGATCCGAAACTGGTCTACTAGCCGAAAATGGGGAAAACGGACTTCTGATGAATCACAAAAGAAAATGGAGTAAATAGGCTTGAAATTGTCATCTGGGACTCATAATACTACATTTAGAAGCCTATATTACTTGTATCTCATTCCCTAGAAGAAATACAAAATGAAGATCCGAAATTGGTCTACTAGCCGAAAAAGCGAAAACGGACTTCTGATGAATCATACAAAGAAAATGGAGTAAATAGGCTTGAAATAGTCATCTGGGACTCATAATACTACAATGACAAGCCTCTATTACTTGTATCTCATTCCCTAGAAGAGATCCAAAATGAAGATCCAAAATTGGTCTACTAGCCGAAAATAGCGAAAACAGACTTCTGATGAATCATACAAAGAAAATGGAGTAAATAGGCTTGAAATAGTCATCTGGGACTCATAATAGCATAATTAGAAGCCTCTATTACTTGTATCTCATTCCATTGAAGAGATCCCAAATGAAGATCCGAAACTGGTCTACTAGCCGAAAATGGGGAAAACGGACTTCAGATGAATCACAAAAGAAAATGGAGTAAATAGGCTTGAAATAGTCATCTAGGACTCATATTACTACAATGAGAAGCCTATATTACTTGTATCTCATTCCCTAGAAGAGATCCCAAATGAAGATCCGAAACTGGTCTACTAGCCGAAAATAGGAAAAACGGACTTCTGATGAATTACACAAATAAAATGGAGTAAATAGGCTTGAAATAGTCATCTGGGACTCATATATATAGTACAATGAGAAGCCTCTATTACTTGTATATCATTCCCTAGAAGAGATCCCAAATGAAGATCCGAAACTGGTCTACTAGCCGAAAATGGGGAAAACGGACATCTGATGAATCATACAAAGAAAATGGAGTAAATAGGCTTGAAATAGCCATCTGGGACTCATAATAGCATAATTAGAAGCCTCTATTACTTGTATCTCATTCCATTGAAGAAATCCCAAATGAAGATCCGAAACTGGTCTACTAGCCGAAAATAGGGAAAACGGACTTCTGATGAATCACAAAAGAAAATGGAGTAAATAGGCTTGAAATAGTCATCTGGGACTCATAATACTACAATGACAAGCCTCTATTACTTGTATCTCATTCCCTAGAAGAGATCCAAAATGAAGATCAGAAATTGGTTTACTAGCCGAAAATAGCGAAAACAGACTTCTGATGAATCATACAAAGAAAATGGAGTAAATAGGCTTGAAATAGCCATCTGGGACTCGTAATAGCATAATTAGAAGCCTCTATTACTTGTATCTCATTCCATTGAAGAGATCCCAAATGAAGATCCGAAACTGGTCTACTAGCCGAAAATGGGGAAAACGGACTTCTGATGAATCACAAAAGAAAATGGAGTAAATAGACTTGAAATAATCATCTAGGACTCATATTACTACAATGAGAAGCCTATATTACTTGTATCTCATTCCCTAGAAGAGATCCCAAATGAAGATCCAAAACTGGTCTATTGGCCGAAAATGGGGAAAACGGATTTCTCATAAATCACACAAAGAAAATGAAGTAAATAGGCTTGAAATAGTCATCTGGGACTCATAATACTACCTTTATAAGCCTCTATTACTTGTATCTCATTCCCTAGAAGAGATCCCAAATGAAGATCTGAAACTGGTCTACTGGCCGAAAATGGGGAAAACGGACTCCTGAAGAATCACAAAAGAAAATGGAGTAAATAGGCTTGAAATAGTCATCTGGGATTCATATTACTACAATGAGAAGCCTATATTACTTGTATCTCATTCCCTAGAAGAGATCCCATATGAAGATCGGAAACTGGTCTACTAGCCGAAAATGGGGAAAACGGACATCTGTTGAATCACACAAAGTAAATGGAGTAAATAGGCTTGAAATAGTCATCTAAGACTCCAAATACTACAATGAGAAGGCTCTATCACTTGTATCTCATTCCCTAGAAGAGATCCCAAATGAAGATCCAAAACTGGTCTATAGCCGAAAATGGGGAAAACGGACTTCTGATGATCCACACAAAGAAAATGGAGTAAATAGGCTTGAAATAGTCATCTAGGACTCATAATACTACAATGAGAAGCCTCTATTACTTGTATCTCATTCCCTAGAAGAGATCCAAAAAATGAAGATCCAAAATTGGTCTATTGGCCGAAAATAGGGACACCGGACTTCTGATAAATCATACATAGAAAATGGAGTAAATAGGCTTGAAATAGTCATCTGGGACTCAAAATACTACAATGAGAAACCTCTATTTCTTGTATCTCATTCCCTAGAAGAGATCCTAAATGAAGATCCGAAACTGGTCTACTAGCCGAAAATGGAAAAAACGGACTTCTGATGAATCACACAAAGAAAATGGAGTAAATAAGCTTGAAATAGTCATCTGGCACTCATATAGTACAATGAGAAGCCTCTGTTACTTGTATTTTATTCCGAAGAAGAGATCCCAAATGAAGATTCGAAACTGATCTACTGGCCGAAAATGGGGAAAACAGACTTCTGAAGAATCATACAAAGAAAATGGAGTAAATAGGCTTAAAATAGTCATCTGGGACTCATAATACTACATTTAGAAACCTTTATTACTTCTATCTTATTCCTTAGAAGAGATCCCAAATAAAGATCTGAAACTGGTCTACTGGCCGAAAATGGGGAAAACGGACTTCTGCTGAATAAGACAAAGAAAATGGAGTAAATAGGCTTGAAATAGTCATCCGGGACTCATAATACTACAATGACAAGCCTCTATTACTTGTATCTCATTCCCTAGAAGAAATACGAAATGAAGATCCGAAATTGGTCTACTAGCCGAAAAAGCGAAAACGGACTTCTGATGAATCATACAAAGAAAATGGAGTAAATAGGCTTGAAATAGTCATCTGGGACTCATAATAGCAAAATGAGAAGCATCTATTACTGGTATCTCATTCCCTAGAAGAGATCCCAAATGAAGATCCGAAACTGGTCTATTGGCCGAAAATAGGGGAAACCGGATTTCTCATGAATCACACAAAGAATATATAGTAAATAGGCTTAAAATAGTCATCTGGGACTCATAATACTACAATGAGAAGCCTCTATTACTTGTATCTCATTCCCTAGAAAAGATCCCAAATGAAGATCCGAAACTGGTCTACTAGCCGAAAATAGGAAAAACGGACTTCTGATGAATCACACAAAGAAAATGGAGTAAATAGGCTTGAAATAGTCATCTGGGACTCATAATACTACATTTAGAAACCTCTATTACTTGTATCTTATTCCCTAGAAGAGACCCTAAATAAAGATCTGAAACTGGTCTACTGGCCGAAAATGGGGAAAACGGACTTCTGCTGAATCACACAAAGAAAATGGAGTAAATAGGCTTGAAATAGTCATTCGGGACTCATAATACTACAATGACAAGCCTCTATTACTTGTATCTCATTCCCTAGAAGAAATACAAAATGAAGATCCGAAATTGGTCTACTAGCCGAAAAAGCGAAAACGGACTTCTGATGAATCATACAAAGAAAATGGAGTAAATAGGCTTGAAGTAGTCATCTGGGACTCATAATAGCATAATTAGAAGCCTCTATTACTTGTATCTCATTCCATTGAAGAGATCCCAAATGAAGATCCGAAACTGGTCTACTAGCAGAAAATGGGGAAAACGGACTTCTGATGAATCACAAAAGAAAATGGAGTAAATAGGCTTGAAATAGTTATATGGGACTCATAATACTACATTTAGAAGCCTATATTACTTGTATCTCATTCCCTAGAAGAAATACAAAATGAAGATCCGAAATTGGTCTACTAGCCGAAAAAGCGAAAACGGACTTCTGATGAATCATACATAGAAAATGGAGTAAATAGGCTTGAAATAGTCATCTGGGACTCATAATAGCATAATTAGAAGCCTCTGTTACTTGTATCTCATTCCATTGAAGAGATCCCAAATGAAGATCCGAAACTGGTCTACTAGCCGAAAATGGGGAAAACGGACTTCTGATGAATCACAAAAGAAAATGGAGTAAATAGGCTTGAAATAGTCATCCGGGACTCATAATACTACAATGACAAGCCTCTATTACTTGTATCTCATTCCCTAGAAGAAATACAAAATGAAGATCCGAAATTGGTCTACTAGCCGAAAAAGCGAAAACGGACTTCTGATGAATCATACAAAGAAAATGGAGTAAATAGGCTTGAAATAGTCATCTGGGACTCATAATAGCATAATTAGAAGCCTCTATTACTTGTATCTCATTCCATTGAAGAGATCCCAAATGAAGATCCGAAACTGGTCTACTAGCCGAAAATGGGAAAAACGGACATCTGATGAATCACACAAAGAATATGGAGTAAATAGGCTTGAAAAAGTCATCTGGGACTCATAATAGTACAATGAGAAACCTCTATTTCTTGTATCTCATTCCCTAGAAGAGATCCTAAATGAAGATCCGAAACTGGTCTACTAGCCGAAAATGGGAAAAACGGACTTCTGATGAATCACACAAAGAAAATGGAGTAAATAAGCTTGAAATAGTCATCTGGCACTCATATAGTACAATGAGAAGCCTCTGTTACTTGTATTTCATTCCGAAGAAGAGATCCCAAATGAAGATCCGAAACTGGTCTACTGGCCGAAACTGGGGAAAACGGACTTCTGAAGAATCATACAAAGAAAATGGAGTAAATAGGCTTAAAATAGTCATCTGGGACTCATAATACTACATTTAGAAACCTTTATTACTTGTATCTTATTCCCTAGAAGAGATCCCAAATAAAGATCTGAAACTGGTCTACTGGCCGAAAATGGGGAAAACGGACTTCTGCTGAAACAGACAAAAACAATGGAGTAAATAGGCTTGAAATAGTCATCCGGGACTCATAATACTACAATGACAAGCCTCTATTACTTGTATCTCATTCCCTAGAAGAAATACAAAATGAAGATCCGAAATTGGTATACTAGCCGAAAAAGCGAAAACGGACTTCTGATGAATCATATAAAGAATATGGAGTAAATAGGCTTGAAATAGTCATATAGGACACAAAATACTACAGTGAGAAGCCTCTATTACTTGTATATCATTCCCTAGAAGAGATCCCAAATGAAATTCCGAAACAGGTCTACTAGCCAAAAATGGGGAAAACGGACTTCTGATGAATTACACAAATAAAATGGAGTAAATAGGCTTGAAATAGTCATCTGGAACTCATATATATAGTACAATGAGAAGCCTCTATTACTTGTATATCATTCCCTAGAAGAGATCCCAAATGAAGATCCGAAACTGGTCTACTAGCCGAAAATGGGGAAAACGGACATCTGATGAATCACACAAAGAAAATGGAGTAAATAGGCTTCAAATAGTCATCTGGGACTCATAATAGCATAATTAGAAGCCTCTATTACTTGTATCTCATTCCATTGAAGAGATCCCAAATGAAGATCCGAAACTGGTCTACTAACCGAAAATGGGAAAAACGGACTTCTGATGAATCACTAAAGAAAATGGAGTAAATAGGCTTCAAATAGTCATCTGGGACTCATATTACTACAATGAGAATCCTATATTACTGGTATCTCATTCCCTAGAAGAGATCCCAAATGAAGATCCGAAACTGGTCTATTGGCCGAAAATAGGGGAAAACGGATTTCTCATGAATCACACAAAGAATATATAGTTAATAGGCTTAAAATAGTCATATGGGACTGATAATACTCTAATGAGAAGCCTCTATTACTTGTATCTCATTCTCTAGAAGAGATCCCAAATGAAGATCCGAAACTGGTCTGCTAGCCGAAAATAGGAAAAACGGACTTCTGACGAATCACACAAAGAAAATGGATTAAATAAGCTTGAAATAGTCATCTGGGACTCAAAATACTACAATGAGAAGCCTCCATTACTTGTATCTCATTCCGAAGAAGAGATCCCAAATGAAGAAACGAAACTGGTCTATTGGCCGAAAATGGGGAAAACGGACTTCTGAAGAATCATACAAAGAAGATGGAGTAAATAGGCTTAAAATAGTCATCTGGGACAATACTATATTTAGAAGCCTCTATTACTTGTATCTCAATCCCTAATAGAGATCGCAAATGAAGATCCGAAACTGGTCTACTAGCCGAAAATAGGGAAAACGGACTTCTGATGAATCACAAAAGAAAATGGAGTAAATAGGCTTGAAATAGTCATCTGGGACTCATATTACTACAATGAGAAGCCTATATTACTTGTAT
Source organism: Thlaspi arvense (assembly GCA_911865555.2). NCBI lineage: Eukaryota > Viridiplantae > Streptophyta > Magnoliopsida > Brassicales > Brassicaceae > Thlaspi > Thlaspi arvense. The sequence goes on from OU466860.2 coordinate 25,519,342, forward strand.
CTCATTCCGAACAAGATATCCCAAATGAAGATCTGAAACTTGTCTACTGGCCGAAGATGAAGAAAACAGACTTCCTGATGAATCACACAAAGAAAAAGGAGTAAATAGGCTTGAAATAGACATCTGGGACTCAACATACTACAATGAGAGGCATCTATTACTTGTATCTCATTCCCTAAAAGAGATCCCAAATGAAGATTCGAAACTGGTCTCTTAGCCGAAAATGGGGAAAACGGACTTCTGATGAATCACACAAAGAAAATGGATTAAATAGGCTTGAAATAGTCATCTGGGACTCATATTACTACAATGAGAAGCCTATATTACTTGTATCTCATTCCCTAGAAGAGATCCCAAATGAAGATCTGAAACTGGTCTACTGGCCAAAAATAGGGAAAACAGATTTCTCTTGAATCACACAAAGAAAATGGAGTAAATAGGCTTGAAATAGTCATCTGGGACTCATATTACTACAGTGAGAAGCCTATATTACTTGTATCTTATTCCCTAGAAGAGATCCCAAATGAAGATCTGAAACTGGTCTACTGGCCGAAAATGAGGAAAACGGACTTCTGATGAATCACACAAAGAAAATGGATTAAATAGGCTTGAATTAGTCATCTGGGACTCATAATACTACAATGAGAAGCCTCTATTACTTGTATCTCATTCGCTAGTAGAGATCCCAAATGAAGAATCGAAACTGGTCTTCTAGCCGGAAATGGAGAAAACGGACATCTGATGAATCACACAAAGAATATGGATTAAATAGGCTTGAAATAGTCATATGAGACTCATAATAGTACAATGAGAAACCTCCATTACATGTATCTCATTCCGAAGAAGAGATCCCAAATGAAGATCCGAAACTGGTCTATTTGCTAAAAATGGGAAAAATGGACTTCTGATGAATCACACAAAGAAAATGGAGTAAATAGGCTTGAAATTGTCATCTGGGACTCATAATGCTACGATGGGAAGCCTTTATTACTTGTATCTCATTCCCTAGTAGAGATCCCAAATGAAGAACCGAAATTGGTCTACTGGCAGAAAATGAAGATCTGAAACTAGTCAACTAGCCGAAAATGGGGAAAACAGATTTCTCATTAATCATAAAAAGAAATGGAGTAAATAGGCTTGAATTACTCATCTGGGACTCATAATACTACAATGAGAAGCCTCTATAACTTGTATCTCATTCCCTAGAAGAGATCCCAAATAAAGATCCGAAACTAGTCTACTAGCCGAAAATGGGGAAAACGGACATCTGATGAATCACACAAAAAAAATGGAGAAAATAGGTTTGAAATAGTCATCTGGGACTCAAAATACTACCGTGAGAATCCTCTATTACTTGTATATCATTCCCTAGAAGAGATCCCAAATGAAATTCCGAAACAGGTCTACTAGCCGAAAATGGGGAAAACGGACTTCTGATGAATTACACAAATAAAATGGAGTAAATAGGCTTGAAATAGTCATCTGGAACTCATATATATAGTACAATGAGAAGCCTCTATTACTTGTATATCATTCCCTAGAAGAGATCCCAAATGAAGATCCGAAACTGGTCTACTAGCCGAAAATGGGGAAAACGGACTTCTGATGAATCACAAAAGAAAATGGAGTAAATAGGCTTGAAATAGTCATCTGGGACTCATAATACTACATTTAGAAGCCTATATTACTTGTATCTCATTCCCTAGAAGAAATACAAAATGAAGATCCGAAATTGGTCTACTAGCCGAAAAAGCGAAAACGGACTTCTGATGAATCATACAAAGAAAATGGAGTAAATAGGCTTGAAATAGTCATCTGGGACTCATAATACTACAATGACAAGCCTCTATTACTTGTATCTCATTCCCTAGAAGAGATCCAAAATGAAGATCCAAAATTGGTCTACTAGCCGAAAATAGCGAAAACAGACTTCTGATGAATCATACAAAGAAAATGGAGTAAATAGGCTTGAAATAGTCATCTGGGACTCATAATAGCATAATTAGAAGCCTCTATTACTTGTATCTCATTCCATTGAAGAGATCCCAAATGAAGATCCGAAACTGGTCTACTAGCCGAAAATGGGGAAAACGGACTTCAGATGAATCACAAAAGAAAATGGAGTAAATAGGCTTGAAATAGTCATCTAGGACTCATATTACTACAATGAGAAGCCTATATTACTTGTATCTCATTCCCTAGAAGAGATCCCAAATGAAGATCCGAAACTGGTCTACTAGCCGAAAATAGGAAAAACGGACTTCTGATGAATTACACAAATAAAATGGAGTAAATAGGCTTGAAATAGTCATCTGGGACTCATATATATAGTACAATGAGAAGCCTCTATTACTTGTATATCATTCCCTAGAAGAGATCCCAAATGAAGATCCGAAACTGGTCTACTAGCCGAAAATAGGGAAAACGGACATCTGATGAATCATACAAAGAAAATGGAGTAAATAGGCTTGAAATAGTCATCTGGGACTCATAATAGCATAATTAGAAGCCTCTATTACTTGTATCTCATTCCATTGAAGAAATCCCAAATGAAGATCCGAAACTGGTCTACTAGCCGAAAATAGGGAAAACGGACTTCTGATGAATCACAAAAGAAAATGGAGTAAATAGGCTTGAAATAGTCATCTGGGACTCATAATACTACAATGACAAGCCTTTATTACTTGTATCTCATTCCCTAGAAGAGATCCAAAATGAAGATCAGAAATTGGTTTACTAGCCGAAAATAGCGAAAACAGACTTCTGATGAATCATACAAAGAAAATGGAGTAAATAGGCTTGAAATAGCCATCTGGGACTCGTAATAGCATAATTAGAAGCCTCTATTACTTGTATCTCATTCCATTGAAGAGATCCCAAATGAAGATCCGAAACTGGTCTACTAGCCGAAAATGGGGAAAACGGACTTCTGATGAATCACAAAAGAAAATGGAGTAAATAGGCTTGAAATAGTCATCTAGGACTCATATTACTACAATGAGAAGCCTATATTACTTGTATCTCATTCCCTAGAAGAGATCCCAAATGAAGATCCAAAACTGGTCTATTGGCCGAAAATAGGGAAAACGGATTTCTCATAAATCACACAAAGAAAATGAAGTAAATAGGCTTGAAATAGTCATCTGGGACTCATAATACTACCTTTATAAGCCTCTATTACTTGTATCTCATTCCCTAGAAGAGATCCCAAATGAAGATCTGAAACTGGTCTACTGGCCGAAAATGGGGAAAACGGACTCCTGAAGAATCACAAAAGAAAATGGAGTAAATAGGCTTGAAATAGTCATCTGGGATTCATATTACTACAATGACAAGCCTATATTACTTGTATCTCATTCCCTAGAAGAGATCCCATATGAAGATCGGAAACTGGTATACTAGTCGAAAATGGGGAAAACGGACATCTGTTGAATCACACAAAGTAAATGGAGTAAATAGGCTTGAAATAGTCATCTAAGACTCCAAATACTACAATGAGAAGGCTCTATCACTTGTATCTCATTCCCTAGAAGAGATCCCAAATGAAGATCCAAAACTGGTCTATAGCCGAAAATGGGGAAAACGGACTTCTGATGATCCACACAAAGAAAATGGAGTAAATAGGCTTGAAATAGTCATCTAGGACTCATAATACTACAATGAGAAGCCTCTATTACTTGTATCTCATTCCCTAGAAGAGATCCAAAAAATGAAGATCCAAAATTGGTCTATTGGCCGAAAATAGGGACACCGGACTTCTGATAAATCATACATAGAAAATGGAGTAAATAGGCTTGAAATAGTCATCTGGGACTCAAAATACTACAATGAGAAACCTCTATTTCTTGTATCTCATTCCCTAGAAGAGATCCTAAATGAAGATCCGAAACTGGTCTACTAGCCGAAAATGAAAAAAAAAAAAACGGACTTCTGATGAATCACACAAAGAAAATGGAGTAAATAAGCTTGAAATAGTCATCTGGCACTCATATAGTACAATGAGAAGCCTCTGTTACTTGTATTTCATTCCGAAGAAGAGATCCCAAATGAAGATTCGAAACTGATCTACTGGCCGAAAATGGGGAAAACGGACTTCTGAAGAATCATACAAAGAAAACGGAGTAAATAGGCTTAAAATAGTCATCTGGGACTCATAATACTACATTTAGAAACCTTTATTACTTCTATCTTATTCCTTAGAAGAGATCCCAAATAAAGATCTGAAACTGGTCTACTGGCCGAAAATGGGGAAAACGGACTTCTGCTGAATGAGACTAAGAAAATGGAGTAAATAGGCTTGAAATAGTCATCCGGGACTCATAATACTACAATGACAAGCCTCTATTACTTGTATCTCATTCCCTAGAAGAAATACAAAATGAAGATCCGAAATTGGTCTACTAGCCGAAAAAGCGAAAACGGACTTCTGATGAATCATACAAAGAAAATGGAGTAAATTGGCTTGAAATAGTCATCTGGGACTCATAATAGCAATATGAGAAGCCTCTATTACTGGTATCTCATTCCCTAGAAGAGATCCCAAATGAAGATCCGAAACTGGTCTATTGTCCGAAAATAGGGGAAAACGGATTTCTCATGAATCACACAAAGAATATATAGTAAATAGGCTTAAAATAGTCATCTGGGACTCATAATACTACAATGAGAAGCCTCTATTACTTGTATCTCATTCCCTAGAAGAGATCCCAAATGAAGATCCGAAACTGGTCTACTAGCCGAAAATAGGAAAAACGGACTTCTGATGAATCACACAAAGAAAATGGAGTAAATAGGCTTGAAATAGTCATCTGGGACTCATAATACTACATTTAGAAACCTCTATTACTTGTATCTTATTCCCTAGAAGAGACCCTAAATAAAGATCTGAAACTGGTCTACTGGCCGAAAATGGGGAAAACGGACTTCTGCTGAATTACACAAAGAAAATGGAGTAAATAGGCTTGAAATAGTCATCCGGGACTCATAATACTACAATGACAAGCCTCTATTACTTGTATCTCATTCCCTAGAAGAAATACAAAATGAAGATCCGAAATTGGTCTACTAGCCGAAAAAGCGAAAACGGACTTCTGATGAATCATACAAAGAAAATGGAGTAAATAGGCTTGAAGTAGTCATCTGGGACTCATAATAGCATAATTAGAAGCCTCTATTACTTGTATCTCATTCCATTGAAGAGATCCCAAATGAAGATCCGAAACTGGTCTACTAGCAGAAAATGGGGAAAACGGACTTCTGATGAATCACAAAAGAAAATGGAGTAAATAGGCTTGAAATAGTTATCTGGGACTCATAATACTACATTTAGAAGCATATATTACTTGTATCTCATTCCCTAGAAGAAATACAAAATGAAGATCCGAAATTGGTCTACTAGCCGAAAAAGCGAAAACGGACTTCTGATGAATCATACAAAGAAAATGGAGTAAATAGGCTTGAAATAGTCATCTGGGACTCATAATAGCATAATTAGAAGCCTCTGTTACTTGTATCTCATTCCATTGAAGAGATCCCAAATGAAGATCCGAAACTGGTCTACTAGCCGAAAATGGGGAAAACGGACTTCTGATGAATCACAAAAGAAAATGGAGTAAATAGGCTTGAAATAGTCATCTAGGACTCATAATACTACAATGACAAGCCTCTATTACTTGTATCTCATTCCCTAGAAGAAATACAAAATGAAGATCCGAAATTGGTCTACTAGCCGAAAAAGCGAAAACGGACTTCTGATGAATCATACAAAGAAAATGGAGTAAATAGGCTTGAAATAGTCATCTGGGACTCATAATAGCATAATTAGAAGCCTCTATTACTTGTATCTCATTCCATTGAAGAGATCCCAAATGAAGATCCGAAACTGGTCTACTAGCCGAAAATGGGAAAAACGGACATCTGATGAATCACACAAAGAATATGGAGTAAATAAGCTTGAAATAGTCATCTGGGACTCATAATAGTACAATGAGAAACCTCTATTTCTTGTATCTCATTCCCTAGAAGAGATCCTAAATGAAGATCCGAAACTGGTCTACTAGCCGAAAATGGGAAAAACGGACTTCTGATGAATCACACAAAGAAAATGGAGTAAATAAGCTTGAAATAGTCATCTGGCACTCATATAGTACAATGAGAAGCCTCTGTTACTTGTATTTCATTCCGAAGAAGAGATCCCAAATGAAGATCCGAAACTGGTCTACTGGCCGAAAATGGGGAAAACGGACTTCTGAAGAATCATACAAAGAAAATGGAGTAAATAGGCTTAAAATAGTCATCTGGGACTCATAATACTACATTTAGAAACCTTTATTACTTGTATCTTATTCCCTAGAAGAGATCCCAAATAAAGATCTGAAACTGGTCTACTGGCCGAAAATGGGGAAAACGGACTTCTGCTGAAACAGACAAAAAAAATGGAGTAAATAGGCTTGAAATAGTCATCCGGGACTCATAATACTACAATGACAAGCCTCTATTACTTGTATCTCATTCCCTAGAAGAAATACAAAATGAAGATCCGAAATTGGTCTACTATCCGAAAAAGCGAAAACGGACTTCTGATGAATCATACAAAGAATATGGAGTAAATAGGCTTGAAATAGTCATCTAGGACAGAAAATACTACAGTGAGAAGCCTCTATTACTTGTATATCATTCCCTAGAAGAGATCCCAAATGAAATTCCGAAACAGGTCTACTAGCCGAAAATGGGGAAAACGGACTTCTGATGAATTACACAAATAAAATGGAGTAAATAGGCTTGAAATAGTCATCTGGAACTCATATATATAGTACAATGAGAAGCCTCTATTACTTGTATATCATTCCCTAGAAGAGATCCCAAATGAAGATCCGAAACTGGTCTACTAGCCGAAAATGGGGAAAACGGACATCTGATGAATCACACAAAGAAAATGGAGTAAATAGGCTTCAAATAGTCATCTGGGACTCATAATAGCATAATTAGAAGCCTTTATTACTTGTATCTCATTCCATTGAAGAGATCCCAAATGAAGATCCGAAACTGGTCTACTAACCGAAAATGGGAAAAACGGACTTCTGATGAATCACTAAAGAAAATGGAGTAAATAGGCTTCAAATAGTCATCTGGGACTCATATTACTACAATGAGAATCCTATATTACTGGTATCTCATTCCCTAGAAGAGATCCCAAATGAAGATCCGAAACTGGTCTATTGGCCGAGAATAGGGGAAAACGGATTTCTCATGAATCACACAAAGAATATATAGTAAATAGGCTTAAAATAGTCATATGGGACTGATAATACTCTAATGAGAAGCCTCTATTACTTGTATCTCATTCCCTAGAAGAGATCCCAAATAAAGATCCGAAACTGGTCTGCTAGCCGAAAATAGGAAAAACGGACTTCTGACGAATCACACAAAGAAAATGGATTAAATAAGCTTGAAATAGTCATCTGGGACTCAAAATACTACAATGAGAAGCCTCCATTACTTGCATCTCATTCCGAAGAAGAGATCCCAAATGAAGAAACGAAACTGGTCTATTGGCCGAAAATGGGGAAAACGGACTTCTGAAGAATCATACAAAGAAAATGGAGTAAATAGGCTTAAAATAGTCATCTGGGATAATACTATATTTAGAAGCCTCTATTACTTGTATCTCAATCCCTAATAGAGATCGCAAATGAAGATCCGAAACTGGTCTACTAGCCGAAAATAGGGAAAACGGACTTCTGATGAATCACAAAAGAAAATGAGGTAAATAGGCTTGAAATAGTCATCTGGGACTCATATTACTACAATGAGAAGCCTATATTACTTGTATCTCATTCCGAACAAGATATCCCAAATGAAGATCTGAAACTTGTCTACTGGCCGAAAATGAAGAAAACAGACTTCCTGATGAATCACACAAAGAAAAAGGAGTAAATAGGCTTGAAATAGACATCTGGGACTCAACATACTACAATGAGAGGCATCTATTACTTGTATCTCATTCCCTAAAAGAGATCCCAAATGAAGATTCGAAACTGGTCTCTTAGCCGAAAATGGGGAAAACGGACTTCTGATGAATCACACAAAGAAAATGGATTAAATAGGCTTGAAATAGTCATCTGGGACTCATATTACTACAATGAGAAGCCTATATTACTTGTATCTCATTCCCTAGAAGAGATCCCAAATGAAGATCTGAAACTGGTCTACTGGCCAAAAATAGGGAAAACAGATTTCTCTTGAATCACACAAAGAAAATGGAGTAAATAGGCTTGAAATAGTCATCTGGGACTCATATTACTACAGTGAGAAGCCTATATTACTTGTATCTCATTCCCTAGAAGAGATCCCAAATGAAGATCTGAAACTGGTCTACTGGCCGAAAATGAGGAAAACGGACTTCTGATGAATCACACAAAGAAAATGGAGTAAATAGGCTTGAAATAGTCATCTGGGACTCATAATACTACAATGAGAAGCCTCTATTACTTGTATCTCATTCCCTAGTAGAGATCCCAAATAAAGAACCAAAACTGGTCTACTCGCCGGAAATGGGGAAAACGGAAATCTGATGAATCACACAAAGAATATGGAGTAAATAGGCTTGAAATAGTCATATGGGACTCATAATAGTACAATGAGAAACCTCCATTACATGTATCTCATTCCGAAGAAGAGATCCCAAATGAAGATCTGAAACTGGTCAATTTGCTAAAAATAGGGAAAACAGACTTCTGATGAATCACACAAAGAAAATGGAGTAAATAGGCTTGAAATTGTCATCTGGGACTCATAATACTACGATGGGAAACCTTTATTACTTGTATCTCATTCCCTAGTAGAGATCCCAAATGAAGAACTGAAATTGGTCTACTGGCATAAAATGAAGATCTGAAACTAGTCAACTAGCCGAAAATGGGGAAAACGGATTTCTCATTAATCATAAAAAGAAATGGAGTAATTAGGCTTGAAATAGTCATCTGGGACTCATAATACTACAATGAGAAGCCTCTATTACTTGTATATCATTCCCTAGAAGAGATCCCAAATGAAATTCCAAAACAGGTCTACTAGCCGAAAATGGGGAAAACGGACTTCTGATGAATTACACAAATAAAATGGAGTAAATAGGCTTGAAATAGTCATCTGGGACTCATATATATAGTACAATGAGAAGCCTCTATTACTTGTATATCATTCCCTAGAAGAGATCCCAAATGAAGATCCGAAACTGGTCTACTAGCCGAAAATAGAGAAAACGGACATCTGATGAATCACACAAAGAAAATGGAGTAAATAGGCTTGAAATAGTCATCTGGGACTCATAATATCATAATTAGAAGCCTCTATTACTTGTATCTCATTCCATTGAAGAGATCCCAAATGAAGATCCGAAACTGGTCTACTAACCGAAAATGGGAAAAACGGACTTCTGATGAATCACAAAAGAAAATGGAGTAAATAGGCTTCAAATAGTCATCTGAGACTCATATTACTACAATGAGAATCCTATATTACTTGTATCTCATTCCCTAGAAGAGATCCCAAATCAAGATCCAAAACTGGTCTATTGGCCGAAAATTGGGAAAACGGATTTCTCATAAATCACACAAAGAAATGAAGTAAATAGGCCTGAAATAGTCATCAGGGACTCATAATACTACATTTAGAAGCCTCTATTACTTGTATCTCATTCCCTAGAAGAGATCCCAAATGATGATCTGTAACTGGTCTACTGGCCGAAAATGGGGAAAACGGACTTCTGATGAATCACACAAAGAAAATGGAGTAAATAGCCTTAAAATAGTCATCTGGGACTCATAATACTACAATGACAAGCCTCTATTACTGGTATCTCATTCCCTAGAAGAGATCCAAAATGAAGATACGAAATTGGTCTACTAGCCGAAAATAGCGAAAACAGACTTCTGATGAATCATACAAAGAAAATGGAGTAAATAGGCTTGAAATAGTCATTTGGGACTCATAATAGCATAATGAGAAGCCTCTATTACTTGTATCTCATTCCCTAGAAGAGATCCCAAATGAAGATCTGAAACTTGTCTACTGGCCAAAAATAGGGAAAACGGATTTCTCATGAATCGCACAATGAAAATGGTGTAAATAGGCTTGAAGTAGTCATCTGGGACTCATAATAGTACAATGAGAAGCTTCTATTACTTGTATCTCATTCCCAACAAGAGATCCCAAATAAAAATCCGAAACTGGTCTACTGAATGGGAAAAACGGACTTCTGACGAATCACACAAAGAAAATGGAGTAAATAGGCTTGAAATAGTCATCTAGGACTCATAATACTACAATCAGAAGCCTCTATTACTTGTATCTCATTCCGAAGAAGAGATCCCAAATGAAGATCTGAAACTTGTCTACTGGCCGAAAATGGGGAAAACAGACTTCCTGATGAATTACAGAAAGAAAAAGGAGTAAATAGGCTTGAAATAGTCATATGGGACTCATAATAGTACAATGAGAAATCTCCATTACTTGTATCTCATTCCGAAGAAGAGTTCCCAAATGAAGATCAAAAACTGGTCTATTAGCTAAAAATGGGAAAAACGGACTTCTGATGAATCACACAAAGAAAATGGAGTAAATAGGCTTGAAATCGTCATCTGGAACTCATAATACTACGATGGGAAGCCTTTATTACTTGTATCTCATTCCCTAGTAGAGATCCCAAATGAAGAACCGAAATTGGTCTACTGGCATAAAATGAAGATCTGAAACTAGTCAACTAGTCGAAAATGGGGAAAACGGATTTCTCATTAATCATAAAAAGAAATGGAGTAATTAGGCTTGAAATAGTCATCTGGGACTCATAATACTACAATATGAAGCCTCTATTACTTGTATCTCATTCCCTAGAAGAGATCCCAAATGAAGATCCGAAACTGGCCTACTAGCCGAAAATGGGGAAAACGGACATCTGATGAATCACACAAAGAATATGGAGTAAATAGGCTTGAAATAGTCATCTGGGACTCATAATACTACAGTGAGAAGCCTCTATTACTTGTATATCATTCCCTAGAAGAGATCCCAAATGAAGATCCCAAACTGGTCTACTAGCCGAAAATGGGGAAAACGGACTTCTGATGAATCACACAAAGAAAATGGAGTAAATAGGCTTGAAATAGTCATCTGGGACTCATATATATAGTACAATTAGAAGCCTCTATTACTTGTATCTCATTCCCTAGAAGAGATCCCAAATGAAGATCCGAAACTGGCCTACTAGCCAAAAATGGGGAAAACGGACATCTGATGAATCACACAAAGAATATGGAGTAAATAGGCTTGAAATAGTCATCTGGTACTCATAATACTACAGTGAGAAGCCTCTATTACTTGTATATCATTCCCTAGAAGAGATCCCAAATGAAGATCCCAAACTGGTCAACTAGCCGAAAATGGGGAAAACGGACTTCTGATGAATCACACAAAGAAAATGGAGTAAATAGGCTTGAAATAGTCATCTGGGACTCATATATATAGTACAATTAGAAGCCTCTATTACTTGTATATCATTCCCTAGAAGAGATCCCAAATGATGATCCGAAACTGGTCTACTAGCCGAAAATGGAGAAAACGGACATCTGATGAATCACAAAAAGAAAATGGAGTAAATAGGCTTGAAATAGTCATATGGGACTCATAATAGCATAATTAGAAGCCTCTATTAATTGTATCTCATTCCATTGAAGAGATCCCAAATGAAGATCCGAAACTGGTCTACTAACCGAAAATGGGGAAAACGGACTTCTGATGAATCACAAAAAAAAATGGAGTAAATAGGCTTGAAATAGTCATCTGGGACTCATATTACTACAATGAGAAGCCTATATTACTTGTATATCATTCCCTAGAAGAGATCCCAAATGAAGATCCGAAACTGGTATATTGGCCGAAAATTGGGAAAACGGATTTCTCATAAATCACACAAAGAAAATGAAGTAAATAGGCTTGAAATAGTCATCTGGGACTCATAATACTACATTTACAAGCCTCTATTACTTGTATCTCATTCCATTGAATAGATCCCAAATGAAGATCCAAAACTGGTCTACTAGCCGAAAATGGGGAAAACGGACTTCTGATGAATCACAAAAAAAATGGAGTAAATAGGCTTGAAATACTCATCTGGGACTCATATTACTACAATTAGAAGCCTATATTACTTATATCTCATTTCCTAGAAGAGATCCCAAATGAAGATCTGAAACTGGTCTACTGGCCAAAAAAAGGGAAAACGGATTTCTCATGTATCGCACAATGAAAATGGTGTAAATAGGCTTGAAGTAGTCCTCTGGGACTCATAATAGTACAATGAGAAGCCTCTATTACTTGTATCTCATTCCCAACAAAAGATCCCAAATGAAAATCCGAAACTGGTCTACTGGTCGAAAATGGGAAAAACAGACTTCTGACGAATCACACAAAGAAAATGGAGTAAATAGGCTTGAAATAGTCATCTAGGACTCATAATACTACAATAAGAAGCCTCTATTACATGTAACTCATTCCGAAGAAGAGATCCCAAATGAAGATCTGAAATTTGTCTACTGGCAAAAAATGGGGAAAACAGACTTCCTGATAAATCACACAAAGAAAAAGGAGTAAATAGGCTTGAAATAGTCATATGGGACTCATAATAATAAATGAGAAACCTCCATTACTTGTATCTCATTCCGAAGAAGAGATCCCAAATGAAGATCCGAAACTGGTCTATTGGCTAAAAATGGGGAAAACGGACTTCTGATGAATCACACAAAGAAAATGGAGTAAATAGGCTTGAAATTGTCATCTGGGACTCATGATACTACGATGGGAAGCCTTTATTACTTGTATCTCATTCCCTAGTAGAGATCCCAAATGAAGAACCGAAATTGGTCTACTGGCAGAAAATGAAGATCTGAAACTAGTCAACTAGCCGAAAATGGGGAAAACGGATTTCTCATTAATCATAAAAAGAAATGGAGTAATTAGGCTTGAATTAGTCATCTGGGACTCATAATACTACAATGAGAAGTCTCTATAACTTGTATCTCATTCCCTAGAAGAGATCCCAAATAAAGATCCGAAACTAGTCTACTAGCCGAAAATGGGTAAAACGGACATCTGATGAATCACACAAAGAAAATGGATTAAATAAGCTTGAAATAGTCATCTGGGACTCAAATAGTACAATGAGAAGCCTCTGTTACTTGTATCTCATTCCGAAGAAGATATCCCAAATGAAGATCTGAAACTGGTGTATTGGTCGAAAATGGGGAAAACGGACTTCGGAAGAATCATACAAAGTAAATGTTGTAAATAGGCTTAAAATAGTCATCTGGGACTCATAATACTATATTTAGAAGCCTCTATTACTTGTATCTCATTCCCTAGAAGAGATCGCAAATGAAGATCCGAAATTGGTCTACTGGCCGAAAATAGGAAAACGGACTTCTGATGAATCATACAAAGAAAATGGAGCAAATAGGCTTGAAATAGTCATCTGGGACTCATATATATAGTACAATGAGAAGCCTCTATTACTTGTATATCATTCCCTAGAAGAGATCCCAAATGATGATCCGAAACTGGTCTACTAGCCGAAAATGGAGAAAACGGACATCTGATGAATCACAAAAAGAAAATGGAGTAAATAGGCTTGAAATAGTCATATGGGACTCATAATAGCATAATTAGAAGCCTCTATTAATTGTATCTCATTCCATTGAAGAGATCCCAAATGAAGATCCTAAACTGGTCTACTAACCGAAAATGGGAAAACGGATTTCTGATGAATCACAAAATAAAATGAAGTAAATAGGCTTGAAATAGTCATCTGGGACTCATATTACTACAATGAGAAGCCTATATTACTTGTATCTCATTCCCTAGAAGAGATCCCAAATGAAGATCCGAAACTGGTCTACTAGCCGAAAATAGGAAAAACGGACTTCTGATGAATCACACAAAGAAAATGGAGTAAATAGGCTTGAAATAGTCATCTGGGACTCATAATACTACATTTAGAAACCTCTATTACTTGTATCTTATTCCCTAGAAGAGACCCTAAATAAAGATCTGAAACTGGTCTACTGGCCGAAAATGGGGAAAACGGACTTCTGCTGAATCACACAAAGAAAATGGAGTAAATAGGCTTGAAATTGTCATCCGGGACTCATAATACTACAATGACAAGCCTCTATTACTTGTATCTCATTCCCTAGAAGAAATACAAAATGAATATCCGAAATTGGTCTACTAGCCGAAAAAGCGAAAACGGACTTCTGATGAATCATACAAAGAAAATGGAGTAAATAGGCTTGAAATAGTCATCTGGGACTCATAATAGCATAATTAGAAGCCTCTATTACTTGTATCTCATTCCATTGAAGAGATCCCAAATGAAGATCCGAAACTGGTCTACTAGCAGAAAATGGGGAAAACGGACTTCTGATGAATCACAAAAGAAAATGGAGTAAATAGGCTTGAAATAGTTATCTGGGACTCATAATACTACATTTAGAAGCATATATTACTTGTATCTCATTCCCTAGAAGAAATACAAAATGAAGATCCGAAATTGGTCTACTAGCCGAAAAAGCGAAAACGGACTTCTGATGAATCATACAAAGAAAATGGAGTAAATAGGCTTGAAATAGTCATCTGGGACTCATAATAGCATAATTAGAAGCCTCTGTTACTTGTATCTCATTCCATTGAAGAGATCCCAAATGAAGATCCGAAACTGGTCTACTAGCCGAAAATGGGGAAAACGGACTTCTGATGAATCACAAAAGAAAATGGAGTAAATAGGCTTGAAATAGTCATCCGGGACTCATAATACTACAATGACAAGCCTCTATTACTTGTATCTCATTCCCTAGAAGAAATACAAAATGAAGATCCGAAATTGGTCTACTAGCCGAAAAAGCGAAAACGGACTTCTGATGAATCATACAAAGAAAATGGAGTAAATAGGCTTGAAATAGTCATCTGGGACTCATAATAGCATAATTAGAAGCCTCTATTACTTGTATCTCATTCCATTGAAGAGATCCCAAATGAAGATCCGAAACTGGTCTACTAGCCGAAAATGGGAAAAACGGACATCTGATGAATCACACAAAGAATATGGAGTAAATAGGCTTGAAATAGTCATCTGGGACTCATAATAGTACAATGAGAAACCTCTATTTCTTGTATCTCATTCCCTAGAAGAGATCCTTAATGAAGATCCGAAACTGGTCTACTAGCCGAAAATGGGAAAAACGGACTTCTGATGAATCACACAAAGAAAATGGAGTAAATAAGCTTGAAATAGTCATCTGGCAATCATATAGTACAATGAGAAGCCTCTGTTACTTGTATTTCATTCCGAAGAAGAGATCCCAAATGAAGATCCGAAACTGGTCTACTGGCCGAAAATGGGGAAACGGACTTCTGAAGAATCATACAAAGAAAATGGAGTAAATAGGCTTAAAATAGTCATCTGGGACTCATATTACTACAGTGAGAAGCCTATATTACTTGTATCTCATTCTCTAGAAGAGATCCCAAATGAAGATCTGAAACTGGTCTACTGGTCGAAAATGAGGAAAACGGACTTCTGATGAATCACACAAAGAATATGGAGTAAATAGGCTTGAAATAGTCATCTGGGACTCATAATACTACAATGAGAAGCCTCTATTACTTGTATCTCATTCCTTAGTAGAGATCCCAAATAAAGAACCGAAACTGGTCTACTCGCCGGAAATGGGGAAAACGGAAATCTGATGAATCACACAAAGAATATGGAGTAAATAGGCTTGAAATAGTCATATGGGACTCATAATAGTACAATGAGAAACCTCCATTACATGTATCTCATTCCGAAGAAGAGATCCCAAATGAAGATCTGAAACTGGTCAATTTGCTAAAAATAGGGAAAACAGACTTCTGATGAATCACACAAAGAAAATGGAGTAAATAGGCTTGAAATTGTCATCTGGGACTCATAATACTACGATGGGAAGCCTTTATTACTTGTATCTCATTCCCTAGTAGAGATCCCAAATGAAGAACTGAAATTGGTCTACTGGCATAAAATGAAGATCTGAAACTAGTCAACTAGCCGAAAATGGGGAAAACGGATTTCTCATTAATCATAAAAATAAATGGAGTAATTAGGCTTGAAATAGTCATCTGGGACTCATAATACAACAATGAGAAGCCTCTATTACTTGTATATCATTCCCTAGAAGAGATCCCAAATGAAATTCCAAAACAGGTCTACTAGCCGAAAATGGGGAAAACGGACTTCTGATGAATTACACAAATAAAATGGAGTAAATAGGCTTGAAATAGTCATCTGGGACTCATATATATAGTACAATGAGAAGCCTCTATTACTTGTATATCATTCCCTAGAAAAGATCCCAAATGAAGATCCGAAACTGGTCTACTAGCCGAAAATAGAGAAAACGGACATCTGATGAATCACACAAAGAAAATGGAGTAAATAGGCTTGAAATAGTCATCTGGGACTCATAATATCATAATTAGAAGCCTCTATTACTTGTATCTCATTCCATTGAAGAGATCCCAAATGAAGATCCGAAACTGGTCTACTAACCGAAAATGGGAAAAACGGACTTCTGATGAATCACATAAGAAAATGGAGTAAATAGGCTTCAAATAGTCATCTGAGACTCATATTACTACAATGAGAATCCTATATTACTTGTATCTCATTCCCTAGAAGAGATCCCAAATCAAGATCCAAAACTGGTCTATTGGCCGAAAATTGGGAAAACGGATTTCTCATAAATCACACAAAGAAATGAAGTAAATAGGCCTGAAATAGTCATCAGGGACTCATAATACTACATTTAGAAGCCTCTATTACTTGTATCTCATTCCCTAGAAGAGATCCCAAATGATGATCTGTAACTGGTCTACTGGCCGAAAATGGGGGGAAAACGGACTTCTGATGAATCACACAAAGAAAATGGAGTAAATAGCCTTAAAATAGTCATCTGGGACTCATAATACTACAATGACAAGCCTCTATTACTGGTATCTCATTCCCTAGAAGAGATCCAAAATGAAGATACGAAATTGGTCTACTAGCCGAAAATAGCGAAAACAGACTTCTGATGAATCATACAAAGAAAATGGAGTAAATAGGCTTGAAATAGTCATTTGGGACTCATAATAGCATAATGAGAAGCCTCTATTACTTGTATCTCATTCCCTAGAAGAGATCCCAAATGAAGAACTGAAACTTGTCTACTGGCCAAAAATAGGGAAAACGGATTTCTCATGAATCGCACAATGAAAATGGTGTAAATAGGCTTGAAGTAGTCATCTGGGACTCATAATAGTACAATGAGAAGCTTCTATTACTTGTATCTCATTCCCAACAAGAGATCCCAAATAAAAATCCGAAACTGGTCTACTGAATGGGAAAAACGGACTTCTGACGAATCACACAAAGAAAATGGAGTAAATAGGCTTGAAATAGTCATCTAGGACTCATAATACTACAATCAGAAGCCTCTATTACTTGTATCTCATTCCGAAGAAGAGATCCCAAATGAAGATCTGAAACTTGTCTACTGGCCGAAAATGGGGAAAACAGACTTCCTGATGAATCACAGAAAGAAAAAGGAGTAAATAGGCTTGAAATGGTCATATGGGACTCATAATAGTACAATGAGAAATCTCCATTACTTGTATCTCATTCCGAAGAAGAGTTCCCAAATGAAGATCAAAAACTGGTCTATTAGCTAAAAATGGGGAAAACGGACTTCTGATGAATCACACAAAGAAAATGGAGTAAATAGGCTTGAAATCGTCATCTGGAACTCATAATACTACGATGGGAAGCCTTTATTACTTGTATCTCATTCCCTAGTAGAGATCCCAAATGAAGAACCGAAATTGGTCTACTGGCATAAAATGAAGATCTGAAACTAGTCAACTAGTCGAAAATGGGGAAAACGGATTTCTCATTAATCATAAAAAGAAATGGAGTAATTAGGCTTGAAATAGTCATCTGGGACTCATAATACTACAATATGAAGCCTCTATTACTTGTATCTCATTCCCTAGAAGAGATCCCAAATGAAGATCCGAAACTGGCCTACTAGCCGAAAATGGGGAAAACGGACATCTGATGAATCACACAAAGAATATGGAGTAAATAGGCTTGAAATAGTCATCTGGGACTCATAATACTACAGTGAGAAGCCTCTATTACTTGTATATCATTCCTTAGAAGAGATCCCAAATGAAGATCCCAAACTGGTCTACTAGCCGAAAATGGGGAAAACGGACTTCTGATGAATCACACAAAGAAAATGGAGTAAATAGGCTTGAAATAGTCATCTGGGACTCATATATATAGTACAATTAGAAGCCTCTATTACTTGTATCTCATTCCCTAGAAGAGATCCCAAATGAAGATCCGAAACTGGCCTACTAGCCGAAAATGGGGAAAACGGACATCTGATGAATCACACAAAGAATATGGAGTAAATAGGCTTGAAATAGTCATCTGGTACTCATAATACTACAGTGAGAAGCCTCTATTACTTGTATATCATTCCCTAGAAGAGATCCCAAATGAAGATCCCAAACTGGTCTACTAGCCGAAAATGGAGAAAACGGACATCTGATGAATCACAAAAAGAAAATGGAGTAAATAGGCTTGAAATAGTCATATGGGACTCATAATAGCATAATTAGAAGCCTCTATTAATTGTATCTCATTCCATTGAAGAGATCCCAAATGAAGATCCGAAACTGGTCTATTAACCAAAAATGGGGAAAACGGACTTCTGATGAATCACAAAAAAAAATGGAGTAAATAGGCTTGAAATAGTCATCTGGGACTCATATTACTACAATGAGAAGCCTATATTACTTGTATATCATTCCCTAGAAGAGATCCCAAATGAAGATCCGAAACTGGTATATTGGCCGAAAATTGGGAAAACGGATTTCTCATAAATCACACAAAGAAAATGAAGTAAATAGGCTTGAAATAGTCATCTGGGACTCATAATACTACATTTAGAAGCCTCTATTACTTGTATCTCATTCCCTAGAAGAGATCCCAAATGTAGATCTGAAACTGGTCTACTGGCCGAAAATGGGGAAAACGGACTTCTGATGAATCACACAAAGAAAATGGAGTAAATAGGCTTGAAATAGTCATCTGGGACTCATAATACT
This sequence comes from Thlaspi arvense, assembly GCA_911865555.2. Classification (NCBI taxonomy): domain Eukaryota; kingdom Viridiplantae; phylum Streptophyta; class Magnoliopsida; order Brassicales; family Brassicaceae; genus Thlaspi; species Thlaspi arvense. The sequence continues at coordinate 25,538,581 of OU466860.2, forward strand.
ACAATGAAAAGCCTCTATTACTTGTATCTCATTCCCTAGAAGAGATCCAAAATGAAGATCCGAAATTGGTCTACTAGCCGAAAATAGCGCAAACAGACTTCTGATGAATCATACAAAGAAAATGGAGTAAATAGGCTTGAAATAGTCATATGGGACTCATGATAGCATAATTAGAAGCCTCTATTACTTGTATCTCATTCCATTGAATAGATCCCAAATGAAGATCCGAAACTGGTCTACTAGCCGAAAATGGGGAAAACGGACTTCTGATGAATCACAAAAAAAAATGGAGTAAATAGGCTTGAAATACTCATCTGGGACTCATATTACTACAATTAGAAGCCTATATTACTTATATCTCATTTCCTAGAAGAGATCCCAAATGAAGATCTGAAACTGGTCTACTGGCCAAAAAAAGGGAAAACGGATTTCTCATGTATCGCACAATGAAAATGGTGTAAATAGGCTTGAAGTAGTCCTCTGGGACTCATAATAGTACAATGAGAAGCCTCTATTACTTGTATCTCATTCCCAACAAAAGATCCCAAATGAAAATCCGAAACTGGTCTACTGGTCGAAAATGGGAAAAACAGACTTCTGACGAATCACACAAAGAAAATGGAGTAAATAGGCTTGAAATAGTCATCTAGGACTCATAATACTACAATAAGAAGCCTCTATTACATGTATCTCATTCCGAAGAAGAGATCCCAAATGAAGATCTGAAATTTGTCTACTGGCCAAAAATGGGGAAAACAGACTTCCTGATAAATCACACAAAGAAAAAGGAGTAAATAGGCTTGAAATAGTCATATGGGACTCATAATAGTAAATGAGAAACCTCCATTACTTGTATCTCATTCCGAAGAAGAGATCCCAAATGAAGATCCGAAACTGGTCTATTGGCTAAAAATGGGGAAAACGGACTTCTGATGAATCACACAAAGAAAATGGAGTAAATAGGCTTGAAATTGTCATCTGGGACTCATGATACTACGATGGGAAGCCTTTATTACTTGTATCTCATTCCCTAGTAGAGATCCCAAATGAAGAACCGAAATTGGTCTACTGGCAGAAAATGAAGATCTGAAACTAGTCAACTAGCCGAAAATGGGGAAAACGGATTTCTCATTAATCATAAAAAGAAATGGAGTAATTAGGCTTGAATTAGTCATCTGGGACTCATAATACTACAATGAGAAGTCTCTATAACTTGTATCTCATTCCCTAGAAGAGATCCCAAATAAAGATCCGAAACTAGTCTACTAGCCGAAAATGGGTAAAACGGACATCTGATGAATCACACAAAGAAAATGGAGTAAATAAGCTTGAAATAGTCATCTGGGACTCAAATAGTACAATGAGAAGCCTCTGTTACTTGTATCTCATTCCGAAGAAGATATCCCAAATGAAGATCTGAAACTGGTGTATTGGTCGAAAATGGGGAAAACGGACTTCGGAAGAATCATACAAAGTAAATGTTGTAAATAGGCTTAAAATAGTCATCTGGGACTCATAATACTATATTTAGAAGCCTCTATTACTTGTATCTCAAATGAAGATCCGAAATTGGTCTACTGGCCGAAAATAGGAAAACTGACTTCTGATGAATCATACAAAGAAAATGGAGTAAATAGGCTTGAAATAGTCATCTGGGACTCATATATATAGTACAATGAGAAGCCTCTATTACTTGTTTATCATTCCCTAGAAGAGATCCCAAATGATGATCCGAAACTGGTCTACTAGCCGAAAATGGAGAAAACGGACATCTGATGAATCACAAAAAGAAAATGGAGTAAATAGGCTTGAAATAGTCATATGGGACTCATAATAGCATAATTAGAAGCCTCTAATAATTGTATCTCATTCCATTGAAGAGATCCCAAATGAAGATCCTAAACTGGTCTACTAACCGAAAATGGGAAAACGGATTTCTGATGAATCACAAAATAAAATGAAGTAAATAGGCTTGAAATAGTCATCTGGGACTCATATTACTACAATGAGAAGCCTATATTACTTGTATCTCATTCCCTAGAAGAGATCTCAAATGAAGATCCGAAACTGGTCTACTAGCCGAAAATGGGGAAAACGGACATCTAATGAATCACACAAAGAAAATGGAGTAAATAGGCTTGAAATAGTCATCTGGGAATCATAATAGCATAATGAGAAGCCTCTATTACTGGTATCTCATTCCCTAGAAGAGATCCCAAATGAAGATCCGAAACTGGTCTATTGGCCGAAAATAGGGGAAAACGGATTTCTCATGAATCACACAAAGAATATATAGTAAATAGGCTTAAAATAGTCATCTGGGACTCATAATACTACAATGAGAAGCCTCTATTACTTGTATCTCATTCCCTAGAAGATATCCCAAATGAAGATCCGAAATTGGTCTACTGGCCGAAAATAGGAAAAACGGACTTCTGATGAATCACACAAAGAAAATGGATTAAATAAGCTTGAAATAGTCATCTGGGACTCAAAATACTACAATGAGAAGCCTCCATTACTTGTATCTCATTCCGAAGATGAGATCCCAAATGAAGAAACGAAACTGGTCTATTGGCTGAAAATGGGGAAAACGGACTTCTGAAGAATCATACAAAGAAAATGGAGTAAATAGGCTTAATATAGTCATCTGGGACTCATAATACTATATTTAGATGCCTCTATTACTTGTATCTCAATCCCTAAAAGAGATCGCAAATGAAGATCCGAAACTGGTCTACTAGCCGAAAATAGGGAAAACGGACTTCTGATGAATCACAAAAGAAAATGGAGTAAATAGGCTTGAAATAGTCATCTGGGACTCATATTACTACAATGAGAAGCCTATATTACTTGTATCTCATTCCGAAGAAGAGATGCCAAATGAAGATCTGAAACTTGTCTACTGGCCGAAAATGAAGAAAACAGACTTCCTGATGAATCACACAAAGAAAAAGGAGTAAACAGGCTTCAAATAGACATCTGGGACTCAAAATACTGCAATGAGAAGCCTCTATTACTTGTATCTCATTCCCTAAAACAGATCCCAAATGAAGATTCGAAACTGGTCTCTTAGCCGAAAATGGGGAAAACGGACTTCTGATGAATCACAAAAAGAAAATGGATTAAATAGGCTTGAAATAGTCATCTGGGACTCATATTACTACAATGAGAAGCCTATATTACTTGTATCTCATTCCCTAGAAGAGATCCCAAATGAAGATCTGAAACTGGTCTATTGGCCAAAAATAGGGAAAACAGATTTCTCCTGAATCACACAAAGAAAATGGAGTAAATATGCTTGAAATAGTCATCTGGGACTCATATTACTACAGTGAGAAGCCTATATTACTTGTATCTCATTCCCTAGAAGAGATCCCAAATGAAGATCTGAAACTGGTCTACTAGCCGAAAATGAGGAAAACGGACTTCTGATGAATCACACAAAGAAAATGGATTAAATAGGCTTGAAATAGTCATATGGGACTCATAATACTACAATGAGAAGCCTCTATTACTTGTATCTCATTCGCTAGTAGAGATCCCAAATGAAGAATCGAAACTGGTCTACTAGCCGGAAATGGAGAAAACGGACATCTGATGAATCACACAAAGAATATGGATTAAATAGGCTTGAAATAGTCATATGAGACTCATAATAGTACAATGAGAAACCTCCATTACATGTATCTCATTCCGAAGAAGAGATCCCAAATGAAGATCCGAAACTGGTCTATTTGCTAAAAATGGGAAAAATAGACTTCTGATGAATCACACAAAGAAAATGGAGTAAATAGGCTTGAAATTGTCATCTGGGACTCATAATACTACGATGGGAAGCCTTTATTACTTGTATCTAATTCCCTAGTAGAGATCCCAAATGAAGAACCGAAATTGGTCTACTGGCAGAAAATGAAGATCTGAAACTAGTCAACTAGCCGAAAATGGGGAAAACAGATTTCTCATTAATCATAAAAAGAAATGGAGTAAATAGGCTTGAATTAGTCATCTGGGACTCATAATACTACAATGAGAAGCCTCTATAACTTGTATCTCATTCCCTAGAAGAGATCCCAAATAAAGATCCGAAACTAGTCTACTAGCCAAAAATGGGGAAAACGGACATCTGATGAATCACACAAAAAAATGGAGAAAATAGGTTTGAAATAGTCATCTGGGACTCAAAATACTACCGTGAGAATCCTCTATTACTTGTATATCATTCCCTAGAAGAGATCCCAAATGAAGATCCAAAACTGGTCTACTGGCCGAAAATAGGACAAACGGACTTCTGATGAATCACAAAAAGAAAATGGAGTAAATAAGCTTGAAATAGTCATCTGGGACTCATATAGTACAATGAGAAGCCTCTGTTACTTGTATCTCATTCCGAAGAAGAGATCCCAAATGAAGATCCGAAACTGGTGTATTGGTCGAAGATGGGGAAAACGGACTTCTGAAGAATCATACAAAGAAAATGTTGTAAATAGGCTTAAAATAGTCATCTGGGACTCATAATACTACATTTAGAAGCCTCTTTTACTTGTATCTCATTCCCTAGAAGAGATCGCAAATGAAGATCCGAAATTGGTCTACTGGCCGAAAATAGGAAAACGGACTTCTGATGAATCATACAAAGAAAATGGAGTAAATAGGCTTGAAATAGTCATCTGGGACTCATAATACGACAATGAGAAGCCTCTATTACTTGTATCTCATTCCCTAGAAGAGATCCAAAATGAAGATCCGAAATTGGTCTACTGGCCGAAAAAAGGGACAACGGACTTCTGATGAATCATACAAAGAAAATGGAGTAAATAGGCTTGAAATAGTCATCTGGGACTCATAATACTACAATGAGAAGCCGCTATTACTTGTATCTCATTCCCTAGTAGAGATCCAAAATGAAGATCCGAAATTGGTCTACTAGCCGAAAATAGGAAAAACGGACATCTGATGAATCATTCAAAGAAAATAGAGTAAATAGGCTTGAAATAGTCATCTGGGACTCATTATAGCGTAATTATAAGCCTCTATTACTTGTATCTCATTCTCTAGAAGAGATCCCAAATGAAGAACCGAAATTGGTCTACTGGCAGAAAATGAAGATCTGAAACTAGTCAACTAGCCGATAATGGGGAAAACGGATTTCTCATTAATCATAAAAAGAAATGGAGTAATTATGCTTGAAATATTCATCTGGGACTCATAATACTACAATGAGAAGCCTCTATTACTTGTATTTCATTCCCTAGAAGAGATCCCAAATGAAGATCTGAAACTGGTCTACTAGCCGAAAATGGGGAAAATGAACATCTGATGAATCACACAAAGAAAATGGAGTAAATAAGCTTGAAATAGTCATCTGGGAATCAAAATACTACAGTGAGAAGCCTCTATTACTTGTATATCATTCCCTAGAAGAGATCCCAAGTGAAGATCCGAAACTGGTCTACTAGCCGAAAATGGGGAAAACGGACTTCTGATGAATCACACAAAGAAAATAGAGTAAATAGGCTTGAAATAGTCATCTGGGAATCAAAATACTACAGTGAGAAGCCTCTATTACTTGTATATCATTCCCTAGAAGAGATCCCATGTGAAGATCCGAAACTGGTCTACTAGCCGAAAATGGGGAAAAAGGACTTCTGATGAATCACACAAAGAAAATGGAGTAAATAGGCTTGAAATAGTCATCTGGTACTCATATATATAGTACAATGAGAAGCCTCTATTACTTGTATATCATTCCCTAGAAGAGATCCCAAATGAAGATCCGAAACTGCTCTACTAGCCGAAAATGGGGAAAACGCACATCTGATGAATCACACAAAGAAAATGGAGTAAATAGGCTGGAAATAGACATCTGGGACTCATTATAATACAATGAGAAGTCTCTATTACTTGTATATCATTCCCTAGAAGAGATCCAAAATGAAGATCCGAAATTCGTCTACTGGCCAAAAATAGGGAAAACGGACTTCTGATGAATCATACAAAGAAAATGGAATAAATAGGCTTGAAATAGTCATCTGGGACTCATATTACTACAATGAAAAGCCTATATTGCTTGTATCTCATACCCTTGAAGAGATCCCAAATGATTATCCGAAACTGGTCTACTGGTCGAAAATGGGAAAAACGGACTTCTGATGAATCATACAAAACAAATGGAGTAAATAGGCTTGAAATAGTCGTTTGAGACTCATAATACTACAATGAGAAGCCTCTATTACATGTATTTCATTCCGAAGAAGAGATCGCAAATGAAGATCCGAAACTGGTCTACTAGCCGAAAATAGGGAAAACGGACTTCTGATGAATCACACAAAGAAAATGGAGTAAATAGGCTTCAAATTGTCATCTGGGACTCATAATACTACGATGGGAAGCCTTTATTACTTGTATCTCATTCCCTAGTAGAGATCCCAAATGAGGAACCGAAATTGGTCTACTGGCATAAAATGAAGATCTGAAACTAGTCAACTAGCCGAAAATGGGGAAAACGGATTTCTCATTAATCATAAAAAGAAATGGAGTAATTAGGCTCGAATTAGTCATCTGGGACTCATAATACTACAATGAGAAGCCTCTATTACTTGTATCTCATTCCCTAGAAGAGATCCCAAATGTAGATCCGAAACTGGTCTACTAGCCGAAAATGGGGAAAACGGACATCTGATGAATCACACAAAGAATATGGAGTAAATAGGCTTGAAATAGTCATCTGGACTCAAAATACTACAGTGAGAAGCCTCTATTACTTGTATATCATTCCCTAGAAGAGATCCCAAATGAAATTCCGAAACAGGTCTACTAGCCGAAAATGGGGAAAACGGACTTCTGATGAATTACACAAATAAAATGGAGTAAATAGGCTTGAAATAGTCATCTGGAACTCATATATATAGTACAATGAGAAGCCTCTATTACTTGTATATCATTCCCTAGAAGAGATCCCAAATGAAGATCCGAAACTCGTCTACTAGCCGAAAATGGGGAAAACGGACATCTGATGAATCACACAAAGAAAATGGAGTAAATAGGCTTAAAATAGTCATCTGGGACTCATAATAGCATAGTTAGAAGCCTCTATTACTTGTATCTCATTCCATTGAAGAGATCCCAAATGAAGATCCGAAACTGGTCTACTAACCGAAAATGGGAAAAACGGACTTCTGATGAATCACTAAAGAAAAAGGAGTAAATAGGCTTCAAATAGTCATCTGGGACTCATATTACTACAATGAGAATCCTATATTACTTGTATCTCATTCCCTAGAAGAGATCCCAAATGAAGATCCGAAACTGGTCTATTGGCCGAAAATTGGGAAAACGGATTTCTCATAAATCACACAAAGAAAATGAAGTAAATAGGCCTGAAATAGTCATCAGGGACTCATAATACTACATTTAGAAGCCTCTATTACTTGTATCTCATTCCCTAGAAGAGATCCCAAATGAAGATCTGTAACTGGTCTACTGGCCGAAAATGGGGAAAACGGACTTCTGATGAATCACACAAAGAAAATGGAGTAAATAGCCTTAAAATAGTCATCTGGGACTCATAATACTACAATGACAAGCCTCTATTACTGGTATCTCATTCCCTAGAAGAGATCCAAAATGAAGATACGAAATTGGTCTACTAGCCGAAAATAGCGAAAACAGACTTCTGATGAATCATACAAAGAAAATGGAGTAAATAGGCTTGAAATAGTCATCTGGGACTCATAATAGCATAATGAGAAGCCTCTATTACTTTTATCTCATTCCATTGAAGAGATCCCAAATGAAGATCCGAAACTGGTCTACTAGCCGAAAATGGGGAAAACGGACTTCTGATGAATCACAAAAGAAAATGGAGTAAATAGGCTTGAAATAGTCATCTGGGACTCATATTACTACAATGAGAAGCCTATATTACTTGTATCTCATTCCCTAGAAGAGATCCCAAATGAAGATTTGAAACTTGTCTACTGGCCAAAAATTGGGAAAACGGATTTCTCATGAATCGCACAATGAAAATGGTGTAAATTGGCTTTAAGTAGTCATCTGGGACTCATAATAGTACAATGAGAAGCTTCTATTACTTGTATCTCATTCCCAACAAGAGATCCCAAATGAAAATCCGAAACTGGTCTACTGGTCGAAAATGGGAAAAACGGACTTCTGACGAATCACACAAAGAAAATGGAGTAAATAGGCTTGAAATAGTCATCTAGGACTTATAATACTACAATAAGAAGCCTCTATTACTTGTATCTCATCCCGAAGAAGAGATCCCAAATGAAGATCTGAAATTTGTCTGCTGGCCAAAAATGGGGAAAACAGACTTCCTGATAAATCACACAAAGAAAAAGGAGTAAATAGGCTTGAAATAGTCATATGGGACTCATAATAGTAAATGAGAAACCTCCATTACTTGTATCTCATTCCGAAGAAGAGATCCCAAATGAAGATCCGAAACTGGTCTATTGGGTAAAAATGGGGAAAACGGACTTCTGATGAATCACACAAAGAAAATGGAGTAAATAGGCTTGAAATTGTCATCTGGGACTCATGATACTACGATGGGAAGCCTTTATTACTTGTATCTCATTCCCTAGTAGAGATCAAAAATGAAGAACCGAAATTGGTCTACTGGCAGAAAATGAAGATCTGAAACTAGTCAATTAGCCGAAAATGGGGAAAACGGATTTCTCATTAATCATAAAAAGAAATGGAGTAATTAGGCTTGAATTAGTCATCTGGGACTCATAATACTACAATGAGAAGCCTCTATAACGTGTATCTCATTCCCTAGAAGAGATCCCAAATAAAGATCCGAAACTAGTCTACTAGCCGAAAATGGGTAAAACGGACATCTGATGAATCACACAAAGAAAATGGAGTAAATAAGCTTGAAATAGTCATCTGGGACTCATATAGTACAATGAGAAGCCTCTGTTACTTGTATCTCATTCCGAAGATGATCCTACAATGAGAAGTCTCTATTACTTGTATATCATCTGGGACTCATTATAATACAATGAGAAGTCTCTATTACTTGTATATCATTCCCTAGAAGAGATCCAAAATGAAGATCCGAAATTCGTCTACTGGCCAAAAATAGGGAAAACGGACTTCTGATGAATCATACAAAGAAAATGGAATAAATAGGCTTGAAATAGTCATCTGGGACTCATATTACTACAATGAAAAGCCTATATTGCTTGTATCTCATACCCTTGAAGAGATCCCAAATGATTATCCGAAACTGGTCTACTGGTCGAAAATGGGAAAAACGGACTTCTGATGAATCATACAAAACAAATGGAGTAAATAGGCTTGAAATAGTCGTTTGAGACTCATAATACTACAATGAGAAGCCTCTATTACATGTATTTCATTCCGAAGAAGAGATCGCAAATGAAGATCCGAAACTGGTCTACTAGCCGAAAATAGGGAAAACGGACTTCTGATGAATCACACAAAGAAAATGGAGTAAATAGGCTTGAAATTGTCATCTGGGACTCATAATACTACGATGGGAAGCCTTTATTACTTGTATCTCATTCCCTGGTAGAGATCCCAAATGAAGAACCGAAATTGGTCTACTGGCATAAAATGAAGATCTAAAACTAGTCAACTAGCCGAAAATGGGGAAAACGGATTTCTCATTAACCATAAAAAGAAATGGAGTAATTAGGCTTGAAATAGTCATCTGGGACTCATAATACTACAATGAGAAGCCTCTATTACTTGTATCTCATTCCCTAGAAGAGATCCCAAATGTAGATCCGAAACTGGTCTACTAGCCGAAAATGGGGAAAACGGACATCTGATGAATCACACAAAGAATATGGAGTAAATAGGCTTGAAATAGTCATCTGGACTCAAAATACTACAGTGAGAAGCCTCTATTACTTGTATATCATTCCCTAGAAGAGATCCCAAATGAAATTCCGAAACAGGTCTACTAGCCGAAAATGGGGAAAACGGACTTCTGATGAATTACACAAATAAAATGGAGTAAATAGGCTTGAAATAGTCATCTGGAACTCATATATATAGTACAATGAGAAGCCTCTATTACTTGTATCTCATTCCCTAGAAGAGATCCCAAATGAAGATCCGAAACTGGTCTACTAGCCGAAAATGGGGAAAATGGACATCTGATGAATCACACAAAGAATATGGAGTAAATAGGCTTGAAATAGTCATCTGGGACTCATAATACTACAGTGAGAAGCCTCTATTACTTGTATATCATTCCCTAGAAGAGATCCCAAATGAAATTCCGAAATAGGTCTACTAGCCGAAAATGGGGAAAACGGACTTCTGATGAATTACACAAATAAAATAGAGTAAATAGGCTTGAAATAGTCATCTGGGACTCATATATATAGTACAATGAGAAGCCTCTATTACTTGTATATCATTCCCTAGAAGAGATCCCAAATGATGATCCGAAACTGGTCTACTAGCCGAAAATAGAGAAAACGGACATCTGATGAATCACAAAAAGAAAATGGAGTAAATAGGCTTGAAATAGTCATATGGGACTCATAATAGCATAATTAGAAGCCTCTATTAATTGTATCTCATCCATTGAAGAGATCCCAAATGAAGATCCGAAACTGGTCTACTAACCGAAAATGGGAAAACGGACTTCTGATGAATCACAAAAGAAAATGGAGTAAATAGGCTTGAAATAGTCATCTGGGACTCATATTACTACAATGAGAAGCCTATATTACTTGTATCTCATTCCCTAGAAGAGATCCCAAATGAAGATCCGAAACTGGTATATTGGCCGAAAATTGGGAAAACGGATTTCTCATAAATCACACAAAGAAAATGAAGTAAATAGGCTTGAAATAGTCATCTGGGACTCATAATACTACATTTAGAAGCCTCTATTACTTGTATCTCATTCCCTAGAAGAGATCCCAATTGAAGATCTGAAACTGGTCTACTGGCCGAAAATGGGGAAAACGGACTTCTGATGAATCACACAAAGAAAATGGAGTAAATAGGCTTGAAATAGTCATCTGGGACTCATAATACTACAATGTAAAGCCTCTATTACTTGTATCTCATTCCCTAGAAGAGATCCAAAATGAAGATCCGAAATTGGTCTACTAGCCGAAAATAGCGAAAACAGACTTCTGATGAATCATACAAAGAAAATAGAGTAAATAGGCTTGAAATAGTCATATGGGACTCATGATAGCATAATTAGAAGCCTCTATTAATTGTATCTCATTCCATTGAAGAGATCTCAAATGAAGATCCGAAACTGGTCTACTAACCGAAAATGGGGAAAACGGACTTCTGATGAATCACAAAAGAAAATGGAGTAAATAGGCTTGAAATAGTCATCTGGGACTCATATTACTACAATGAGAAGCCTATATTACTTGTATCTCATTCCCTAGAAGAGATCCCAAATGAAGATCCGAAACTGGTATATTGGCCGAAAATTGGGAAAACGGATTTCTCATAAATCACACAAAGAAAATGAAGTAAATAGGCTTGAAATAGTCATCTGGGACTCATAATACTACAGTGAGAAGCCTCTAATACTTGTATATCATTCCCTAGAAGAGATCCCAAGTGAAGATCCGAAACTGGTCTACTAGCCGAAAATGGGGAAAACGGACTTCTTATGAATCACACAAAGAAAATGGAGTAAATAGGCTTGAAATAGTCATCTGGGAATCAAAATACTACAGTGAGAAGCCTCTAATACTTGTATATCATTCCCTAGAAGAGATCCCAAGTGAAGATCCGAAACTGGTCTACTAGCCGAAAATAGGGAAAACGGACTTCTTATGAATCACACAAAGAAAATGGAGTAAATAGGCTTGAAATAGTCATCTGGGAATCAAAATACTACAGTGAGAAGCCTCTATTACTTGTATATCATTCCCTAGAAGAGATCCCAAGTGAAGATCCGAAACTGGTCTACTAGCCGAAAATGGGGAAAACGGACTTCTGATGAATCACACAAAGAAAATGGAGTAAATAGGCTTGAAATAGTCATCTGGGACTCATATATATAGTACAATGAGAAGCCTCTATTACTTGTATCTCATTCCCTAGAAGAGATCCCAAATAAAGATCCGAAACTGGTCTACTAGCCGAAAATAGGGATAACAGACTTCTGATGAATCACACAAAGAAAATGGAGTAAATAGGCTTGAAATAGTCATCTGGGACTCATATTACTACAATGAGAAGCCTATATTACTTTTATCTCATTCCCTAGAAGAGATCCCAAAGAATATCTGAAACTGGTCTACTGGTCGAAAATGGGGAAAACAGACTTCTGATGAATCACACAAAGAAAATGGAGTAAATAGGCATGAAATAGTCATCTGGGACTCATAATACTACAATGAGAAGCCTCTATTACTTGTATCTCATTCCCTAGTAGAGATCCAAAATGAAGATCCGAAATTGGTCTACTAGCCAAAAATAGGGAAAACGGACTTCTGATAAATCATTCAAAGAAAATGGAGTAAATAGGCTTGAAATAGTCATCTGGGACTCAAAAAACTACAATCAGAAGCCTCTATTACTGGTATCTCATTCCCTAGAAGAGAACCCAAATGAAGATCCGAAACTGGTCTACTAGCCGAAAATGGGGAAAACGGACTTCTGATGAATCACAAAAGAAAATGGAGTACATAGGCTTGAAATAGTCATCTGGGACTCATATTACTACAATGAGAAGCCTATATTACTTGTATCTCATTCCCTAGAAGAGATCCCAAATGAAGATCTGAAACTGGTCTACTGGCCAAAAATAGGGGAAACGGATTTCTCATGAATCACACAAAGAATATATAGTAAATAGGCTTAAAATAGTCATCTGGGTCTCATAATACTACAATGAGAAGCCACTATTACTTGTATCTCATTCCCTAGTAGAGATCCAAAATGAAGATCCGAAATTGGTCTACTAGCCGAAAATTGGAAAAACGGACTTCTGATGAATCATTCAAAGAAAATGGAGTAAATAGGCTTGAAATAATCATCTGGGACTCATAATAGCATAATTATAAGCCTCTATTTCTTGTATCTCATTCCCTAGAAGAGATCCCAAATGAAGAACCGAAATTGGTCTACTAGCAGATAATGAAGATCTGAATCTAGTCAACTAGCCGAAAATGGGGAAAACGGATTTGTCATTAATCATAAAAAGAAATGGAGTAATTAGGCTTGAAATATTCATCTGGGACTCATAATACTACAATGAGAAGCCTCTATTACTTGTATCTCATTCCCTAGAAGAGATCCCAAATGATGATCCGAAACTGGTCTACTAGCCGAAAATGGGGAAAACGGACATCTGATGAATCACACAAAGAAAATGGAGTAAATTGGCTTGAAATAGTCATCTGGGACTCAATATACTACAGTGAGAGGCCTCTATTACTTGTATATCATTCCCTAGAAGAGATCCCAAATGAAGATCCGAAACTGGTCTACTAGCCGAAAATGGGGAAAGCGAACTTCTGATGAATCACACAAAGAAAATGGAGTAAATAGGCCTGAAATAGTCATCTGGGACTCATATATATAGTACAATGAGAAGCCACTATTACTTGTGTATCATTCCCTAGAAGAGATCCCAAATGAAGATCCGAAACTGGTCTACTAGCCGAAAATAGGGAAAACGGACATCTGATGAATCACACAAAGAAAATGGAGTAAATAGGCTTGAAATAGTCATCTGGGACTCATTATACTACAATGAGAAGTCTCTATTACTTGTATCTCATTCCCTAGAAGAGATCCAAAATGAAAATCCGAAATTGGTTTACTGGCCGAAAATAGGGAAAACGGACTTCTGATGAATCATACAAAGAAAATGGAGTAAATAGGCGTGAAATAGTAATCTCGGACTCATATTACTATAATGAGAAGCCTATATTACTTGTATCTCATTCCCTAGAAGAGATCCCAAATGAAGATCCGAAACTGGTCTACTGGTCGAAAATGGGAAAAACGGACTTCTGATGAATCATACAAAACAAATGGAGTAAATAGGCTTGAAATAGTCGTTTGAGACTCATAATACTACAATGAGTAACCTCTATTACTTGTATCTCATTCCGAAGAATAGATCGCAAATGAAGATCCAAAACTGGTCTACTAGCCGAAAATAGGGAAAACGGAGTTCTGATGAATCACACAAAGAAAATGGAGTAAATAGGCTTGAAATAGTCATCTGGGACTCATAATACGACAATGAGAAGCCTCTATTACTTGTATATCATTCCCTAGAAGAGATCCCAAATGAAGATCCGAAACTGGTCTACTAGCCGAAAATGGGGAAAACGGACTTCTGATGACTCACACAAAGAAAATGGAGTAAATAGGCTTGAAATAGTCATCTGGGACTCATATATATAGTACAATGAGAAGCCTCTATTACTTGTATATCATTCCCTAGAAGAGATCCCAAATGAAGATCTGAAACTTGTCTACTAGCCGAAAATGGGGAAAACGGACTTCTGATGAATCACACAAAGAAAATAGAGTAAATAGGCTTGAAATAGTCATCTAGGACTGATATTACTACAATGAGAAGCCTATATTACTTGTATCTCATTCCCTAGAAGAGATCCCAAAGAAGATCTGAAACTGGTCTACAGGCCGAAAATGGGGAAAACGGACTTCTGATGAATCACACAAAGAAAATGGAGTAAATAGGCTTGAAATAGTCATCTGGGACTCATAATACTACAATGAGAAGCCTCTATTACTTGTATCTCATTCCCTAGTAGAGATCCAAAAAGAACATCCGAAATTGGTCTACTAGCCGAAAATAGGGAAAGCGGACTTCTGATGAATCATTCAAAGAAAATGGAGTAAATAGGCTTGAAATAGTCATCTGGGACTCAAAAAACTACAATGAGAAGCCTCTATTACTTGTATCTAATTCCCAACAAGTGATCCCAAATAAAAATCCAAAACTGGTCTACTGGTCGAAAATGGGAAAAACGGACTTCTGACGAATCACACAAAGAAAATGGAGTAAATAGGCTTGAAATAGTCATCTAGGACTCATAATACTACAATGATAATCCTCTATTACTTGTATCTCATTCCGAAGAAGAGATCCCAAATGAAGATCTGAAACTTGTCTACTGGCCGAAATGGGGAAAACAGACTTCCTCATGAATCACACAAAGAAAAAGGAGTAAATAGGCTTGAAATAGTCATATGGGACACATAATAGTACAATGAGAAACCTCCATTACTTGTATCTCATTCCGAAGAAGAGTTCCCAAATGAAGATCCGAAACTGGTCTATTGCTAAAAATGGGGAAAACGGACTTCTGATGAATCACACAAAGAAAATGGAGTAAATAGGCTTGAAATTGTCATCTGGGACTCATAATACTACGATGGGAAGCCTCTATTACTTGTATCTCATTCCCTAGTAGAGATCCCAAATGAAGAACCGAAATTGGTCTACTGGCGGAAAATGGGGAAAACGGACTTCTATTGAATCACACAAAGAAAATTGAGTAAATAGGCTTGAAATAGTCATCTGGGAATCAAAATACTACAGTGAGAAGCCTCTAATACTTGTATATCATTCCCTAGAAGAGATCCCAAGTGAAGATCCGAAACTGGTCTACTAGCCGAAAATGGGGAAAACGGACTTCTTATGAATCACACAAAGAAAATGGAGTAAATAGGCTTGAAATAGTCATCTGGGAATCAAAATACTACAGTGAGAAGCCTCTATTACTTGTATATCATTCCCTAGAAGAGATCCCAAGTGAAGATCCGAAACTGGTCTACTAGCCGAAAATGGGGAAAACGGACTTCTGATGAATCACACAAAGAAAATGGAGTAAATAGGCTTGAAATAGTCATCTGGTACTCATATAAGAAGTTGACTATATCCGCATACCAAGGTAGGTCTTCTTCTCTCAAACTCAAAACTTCTTCAAACTGATCCTCTAGCCGTGTGCATACAACAGCGTTGACCATCATGAGCTGCTCTTCAGGGAGTGAATCATCCAAAGGTAAGGCTTCATTGACCCTCATTCTTGAAAGGTGATCATCAACACCATTCTCTATCCCCTTCTTGTCCTTTATCTCCATATCAAACTCTTGTAGAAGAAGAATCCACCTTAAGAGCCTCGGCTAGGTATCCTTCTTAGAGTAGATATACCTTAAAGCAGCGTGATCCGTGTATACAACAACCAGTCGATCTTCCACTCGTTCTGGTCCGGATCAATTGCATTCATATCGATCTCTTGCTCGATTTGATGTGGATCGAGCAGTGGATCGATTCGCTGAGTCGTTCTCTGAACTGATCGAGTTGCTTCTCTTGATCTCCTCATCGATTTCTTGACCAGATCGACCACCTTCCTCGATCTTCTTATCGATCATTGTCTTGGATCGAGTAAAGTCCTCGATTTCCTGATCGATCTCTAGGCACCCGCCTTCATCTTCCTTCACAACCTTGCGAGAATCAAGGATGTGAACGTATTCTTGAGTCTGCTCACTCAGAAAACCAAACTCTCTATACTTCTTTGTCAAGGCTAGCTGCAAGTGATCTTCATGTGCCAACTCCTCAAGCAACTCATCGGCTAAAGCATCCAAAGTCTCAATGTAGAAAGCTTGCCCTCAAATGGTTGGCTTCTTCAAGAATTCATTGATATCAAAGTATAGCTTGATGTCCTTGCCCAAGTGTCGAGAGATCTTGCCATTTTTCACGGTTGAAAGAAACGGTCTTCCAAGGATTAGAGGATCCTTTGGCTCTTCATCCATCTCTAAAACAACAAAGTCGGTTGGCTCGTTAACTCTACTGATCCTCACGGGAAAATTTTCAAGCATACTCGCAGGAAGTCTTATACTTCTATCAGCTAGCACCAGAGAGATCCTACACTCCTTGAAGTTGGTGAAACCGAGCTTCTTAGCAATAGAGTGGGGCATGAGATTGATTCTTGCTCCTAAATTGCATAAACAGCTTTCAAACTTTAAGGGACCAAGAGCACAAGGAATGGTGAATGATCCTGGATCTCCAAGCTTCTTTGGAGCTATCTCTTTGTGAATGATGGCACTGCACTCTTCACTAAGCACCAAAACCTCTTCACTCTCCTTGCTCTTCTTAGTTAGTGTATCCTTAAAGAACATAGCACATTTAGGCTTAATGGCCAAACAATCAACAAAAGGCAGCTTGATCTCAACATTTTCCAAATGCTTCTCAAAGACTGCTCTATGCTTCTCAAGCAGCTGCTTCTTGAACCGCAGGAAAGGGAAGTTTCGATTTGTATGGTGGAGGAACAAATGCATCTTTCTCTTTGCTCACCTCCTCTACTTTCTTCTCTACAACGGCTTCCTTGCCTTTCCTTGGCCTCTCAATCCACACATTGTCAAAGTTAATCTACTCATTATTTGAAAGCTTACCCTCCCCCTCTTCAACCACAATGTCCTCATTGTCTTTAGGTGCAACTCTCAGCTGAAGCTCTTTCCCACTCCTCAAGGTAATAGTGTTTGCATATTCCTTGGGATTTTTCTCACACTTGCCGGGTAAGCGGCCTTGACCGCTTGTACTAGCTTTGCCTTTCTCTAACTGTTTGATCTTGTTGTTCAGATTGGTGATCTGTGTAGAGACGTCAGTAAGAGAAGAATCTAGCCGGTTGTTCATCTCAACAAACTTCTGATTTGTAGAAGCTTGACCTTGAAGCAACTGTTGAAACATTGCTTGAACCGGATCCTGAGGTGGGGGTTGCATTTGTTGCTGCTGTGGAATAAAACCAGGAGGAAACATAGGAGTGTAGCCTTTGTTGCCTTGCCGTTGCTGCTGGAAATTGCCTTGCCTCTGACCTTGGTGCCCACTGTTTTGTTGAAAACCCTTGTTGTAAGATACAAAAGGCTTGCCTTGTTGAAGGGGGTACACCTGATCTTTAGGGTTCTCAACGTTGGTGCTCCTATATGAGAGATTGTTGTTGCCCTGGTAGCCTTGTGAATAGCCTTGAGGCTTGTTGTAGTTCTGACCAGCAACCCAATTAGCTTCTTCTTAGCTCAGCTCTAACTCCTCTAAGACAACTTCGGCTTCTCCCACGAAATGTACTTGCTTCTGATTTGCAAGCACTAGCTTGTCTATCTTCTCATAAAGCGATTTGAGCTCCTTCTCGTGTGACTCAAGCTCGAAACCTCTAGGTGCACGGTCGTAGTCTTCAGTGTAATTCCCATCACTTAAAAGCCAAGTTCTCTATAAGCTCCATACCTTCTTCCACTTCTTGACCAAGATAGTTACCCTTGCTTGCCGTATCAAGCAACATTTTGATCTTGGGTAATGCTCCTCAGTATATTGTGCTCAAGAGAGTCTCTTCACTGAAGCCGTGGTGAGGAAACTGAATGGTATAGTCCTTGAACCGCTCCATAGCTTCACTGAATGTCTCGTTCTGCCTTTGAGTGAATCCGCTAATCTCACTTTGCAGCCTAGCTGTTCTTGTGCTCGAGAAAAACTTTGAGAGGAACGCCATCTTACAGTCAGCCCAAGAAGTAATGGTGCCTTGTGGAAGGGTCTTCTCCCAGTGCATAGCCTTATCTCCAAGAGAAAATAGATAGAGCCTAAGCTTGAAAACATCTTCCGAGATCCCATTGATATTTATCATTCCACAGACTTGCTCAAAGTGGTCAAGATGCTCCAAATGGTCTTCCATTGCCAGCCCGTGGAACTTGTTGCTCTGAACTATAGAGAAAAGCCAGGCTTGATCTCAAAGTTGTTGTTTTGGACTGGTGGAGGAGTGATCCCAAAGCGGTTGTGATGTGTATTTGGAGCATCACCAGCACCAATGATCCGTGGCGGTCTAGCTGCGTGGTTGGGGTTTCCATTACTCCGTCCTATAGCACCGTGAGCTGGTGGAGGTCCCTCAAGATGTTCTTGCACAGCCATTCTTGCAAAGTCAACTGTACCAGCTTGCACAATCTCTTCAAAAGCTTGAGCTTGCTCTCTTGCTCTTCTTGATCTTGCGTGTCCGAGTTGATGAATATTGTCCAGGGGTTTAAGGAGATTGTTGTCACCCCTAGACCTCAGATTCATGTACCTGAAAACACAAGGATGAAGGCAGAGAAATCAGTAACCAAAGTAAATGTAAAGGCTTAGTCTTTACTAAGCTCCAAATCCTAATGCTTTCTAACAAACCCAAGTTGGCAATGGCGCCATTTGATAGCAGGATTTTTGCAAGTCTAAATGTCAAAGCTCAAGCAACCAATAGTTGTAGTACAGTATGCAAGAGAGTATCAATCCAACCTGGGTGAAGAAAGAACACAAGGAATGCAAGAACTAATCAAAGCTAAGCAGGATCAGGTAAATAGATGGTAAAATCGATGAAAACTAAATGCAACGACTAAATGAGCAGGAAAACTATTTTAAGATCACTGGAAGAGGGTTAACAACTACTAGAAGAAAATAAAGACTCTAAAATGCGAATGGGTAAAACAGGACACTTCTAACAACTTAGATGAATGACTTCAAATGATCAAAGAAGCAAGCTTTAAGACTAGAATGATAAACATAGGTTTTAAATTGCTAAAAAGAGGGTTCAAGGTCGAGGTTCATGTTCAAGAGGGTTCAAAGGTTCAAGCTTTGGTTTGAAAACACATAGATCTACTCATTTGATGAGCTTTCCCTAAGCCTTGAGAAACTTAAACTAGGATCATCCATGACGTGTGGTATGAACCCCTTCCTTGACCTCTCCTCCAAACCCATGGCTTGTGGTGGAAAGAGAGATCAAAGAGCATGGACTACAGATCTCAACAAGTGGCTTAACTAACTTCCTCTACATCCATGGCGTTTGGGAGAGGGTAGATTAGTCTCTAGAATTTGGTTTTCAAGGATATCTGAATCCGGTCAAGGTAAGAGAAGCCCTGGAATCATAGAGATCTTTTCCAAGACTCCCTAAGCCTTAATACCCCAAATCCTAGAAGAGAGTGAGTTAAGAACAAGAAAAATCCAAAAGCTAAAACCCTTAAACCCCTTTGAATCGCCCCAACCTTTATCCCAAAGAAAACTACTCACTACTCATGATTGAAACCGATTCAAATGCAAAGAAAGGTAAACTAAACATGATTAAGCAAGCGATTAAAGAAAAAAGACTTAATGATTAACATGATTCAAAGTTTAAAAACAAGAAAAGCTTAAAAGGTTTGCAATGGCCGAATCACCTAAGAGAAAGAACAGAAAAAGATAAGACAAAGTGTGTGTGTTCTGAAAGTGATCTTCGCCCTTTGCCTAAAATGGCCAAACATCCCTAATGGTCCCCTCACTACGCTCCAAAAGTTAGCTGGCCGGATAAGGCTCCAGGGATCGATCTCTAGATCGAGCAGCTCACCCGATCTTCTTCATGGATCACCATATATCGCTCGATCGTCAAGTCAATTTGGTTGGATGGATCGAGCACTTCTTTTGATCTTCTACTCTATCCTTGGATGATCGAGTCGTGGTCTCGATCTGGCTCTCGTTCTGCATGGTGATAACACATTTCATACGGTGCAATGATGTGTCAAGATGCAACATAGAGGTTATCAAAACTCTAATGCACACAGAGATGTAGTATAGTGAGCAAGAGAGGTATCAATCCACACCTAGGGGTAGCAAGTTCACTAAGAGTGCAAGGGAATGAGCAAATCTAAGCAGAATATGAAAATGATTGGTAAAATCCCTAAAAACTAGATACAAGTGTCAAATGCAAAGCAAAAAAAATTTAAAATCCCTGGAAGAGGGTTAACTACCTTGAGGAACAAGCGGAATAATTAAAATGCAAAGCTATGAATTAATAAAAATCGACTAGTGGATCGACTACAGAATCGACCACTAGATCGAGCTAATAACGATCGATCTCGTCTAAACAACCTAAAATGATGAAATGATGCAATGTGCGATTGACAAGAACACAACTTTATGATGATGGAATGATAAACAAAGACTTATAACACTAAGCAGAAGGGTCTAGGGTCGAGGTTCATATTCGTGGGTCTCAAAGATCAAAGCTTGATTTGAAAACGTTAGATCTACTCTTTCTAAGAGGTTCTCTAGGCCTTGAAAACAAAACAAGATCCATCCATGGCGTGTGGTATGGATCACTCCTTCATTCTCTTCTCCACACCCATAGCGTTTGGTGGAAAAAGAGATTGAAGGGCATAAAACATAGATTTCAAACACACGGCCTAACTAATCCCCTAAACAACCATGGCGTGTGGGAAAGGAAGGATTAGCCTCTAGGATTCGATTTCCAGGACATTTGGATCCTGTCAAGGTATGACATCCCTCGGATCATAGAGATCTTGGCGTGAGAGTCTCTAAGCCTTAAGCACTCGAAATTCTAGAAGAGAAGGCGATGAGGAACAAGAAAACACAAAGCAATGCGCGATTGACAAGAACACAACTTTATGATGATGGAATGATAAACAAAGACATATAACACTAAGAAGATGGGTCTAGAGTCAAAATTCATATTCGTGGGTCCCAAAGATCAAAGCTTGGTTTGAAAACGTTAGATCTACTCTTTCTAAGAGGTTCTCTAGGCCTTGAAAACAAAACAAGATCCATCCATGGCTTGTGGAATTGATCACTCCTTCATTCTCTTCTCCAAACCCATGGAGTTTGGTGGAAAAAGAGACTGAAGGGCATAAAACATAGATTTCAAACAAACGGCCTAACTAATTCCCTAAACAACCATGGCGTGTGGGAAAGGAAGGATTAGCCTCTAGGATTTGACTTCTCCAGGACATCTGAATCCTGTCAAGGTAAGATATCCCTCTGATCATAGAGATCTTGGCGTGAGAGTCTCTAAGCCTTAAGTGCTCAAATCGTAGAAAAGAAAGGAATGAAGAACAAGAAAACACAAGCCTTAACCTTTTCGACCCTTTGAATCACATCAAACCCAAAACCCAATAAGACTACTCGCTACACCTAAAGTAGCCAAAAGCGGTTAAAGTAGCCTGGGATCGACCTTGAGATCGAGCATCTTACTCGATCATCTTCGGGAATCGCGGCCTCAGCTTGATCTGTGTATCAATCTTCTTTGATGGACCGAGTGCTTCGTTCGATCTTGGAGTCGATCTTTGGAGGATCGAGTGGTGGACTCGATCCGACTCTCGCTCTGCATGGCGTCATTTACGTCTGTACTTCATGATCGATCTCTTCAATCGATCTTGGCCTCGATCAGTTTCCTTGAATCGGATGGGCTACTCGATCTTCTGGTCGAACTCGTCTAGATCGACCTGCCATGCTCGATCTGCTTCTCGATCTGAGGTCCTTAGCATGAAATCCTGATTTCTCCAAGTGTCCACGAACTTCCTCACGAGCCTTAGCACGTCCACGAACCTTCCATAGCTCCAAAGTAGCCGGAAACAACCTGAATGCAATGCATAATGCAAAAATATGCAAATGTTGGTGCAAAAATGCTCTAGGACCTAAAGTGATGCAAACTAGCCTAAAGTGCAAGGTAAATGCATGAGAAACTATCTTACATGCATGCAAAACACATGAAATATGCAACAATATCAACTCCCCCAAACTTGTCTTTTGCTTGCCCTCAAGCAAACAGAAAACAAGAAAGGAAGAGCAGTTTTAAAAACGGGGGTTTAAGCTTCTTGCAAATGTGTCTTTCAAATGAATCAATCTCACTGTCCTAGTTCTTAATTCTAAGATGCAATGCACACGCTCTTACTCCGAAGAACTTAGCCATACTCATCACACAATGAATTTCAAATCATGACTCTTTTATTCCAAACAATCAAAGAACCTTATCCTTTAACATTCATTAATGATCAAACTGTGAATCAAACTTATGCACATTAAAGCAGAACACATTCGGTTAAGGGCAAAGGCTTTGAGCATAGAATGATCTCTTTTAAAAGGGTTTTATAATGCAAAGGGTTTCTCTCAAGACTGGTATGAACTTTATGCATAATGCTAAAGGTAAAGGCAATTGATGCATACATGATCAGATTCTCATCTACCCATACACGCTAATCAATCGTCCTAAAACCCCTCTCATTTCTTTTCTTTTAAGCTCACTCACCCTCTTAGAGTCTACCCTTATCCCCAAAGCTAAAGCTTAGCAAATCCCAAATCAAAACAGAAAACATCTTTACTCTTTAGGCTAGTGAAAGGCTGAAAATATTTTAGCTCTTTACTTTTTTTCTTATTGATAGCTCTCTACTCTTTTCTTTCTTTTTTTTTTCTTTATATTTGGCACTTAGGCTCTTTTCTTTTCTTTTTCTTTTTCTTTTACTTGAGAGATATCTTCTGAAATACTTAGAGCTTTTTATTTTTGAAAACAAAGCCTTTCACTTAAAACCTTTTATTCACTTTAATCACCAAAAAATTTTGAAACCGAAAGCATATAAACAACCCTTATGAACCCCAAACCTATCCTAAGCCTAAAACTAGCTTCAAAATGCAAAGCTAGCAATCAAATGAGAACCTAATTATGTCGCCTAAACGTAACACGTTATGCTAAGTTCAAACCGAAAAGAGGCCTCACAATGATGTCACACAAGAATACTTGGCTTGAAAGAAAGGTAAGGGTTATGGTGGGAGTTCTACTTAGGCTCACAAAGAGTGGTAAAAGGAGGAAGATAGCTTAAATATGTATAAGATCCATGTGTTTATTTTCAAATGCATAAGAATAATATTTAAAAATCAAATTAGGGTTCTCACTTATTAGGACAAGTTTCAAATCATAAATGTTTAAGTCAAGCCACGAAAATCAAAACAAGTGATCCAAGCATGGTAAGAACTTACATTCAAAGCGTGAGCAAAGCATCAAACAACTACTAACTAGGGCATTGAAATAATTCATGAGCTTAAAACACCTTTTTAAGAAAACTTTAACCCCTTATGCAAATGTAAACAACCTAGATGCTTAAAAATTCTAGACTCAATCATAAAATGTTTAACAAAGTGAATGCAACTACATGAATTTTTTTTGAAAATGTTTTAAAAATTTTACTAATTTTTTTTTCTTTTCTATGCTTTAGATGCAATGAAATGTAATGCAAGACTCAAATGATGTAAATAGAAAATCAGAGCAAAATAAACATGTCAAATAGCACACACACTCCCCCAAACTTGAATGACACCGTCCCGGTGGCAAACAAATTCGAGAGAGTTCAAAAACACTAAGCAAAAACAAAGAAAATATGAGCGGTATATACAAGGGAAGGTTGTTAGTACCTCGGATCTAGCCTCGGCTGGAACTTGAGGATGTTCCAGACGAGCTAGATGCTATGGTTTTGCCTTTGGACGCTGGCTCTTGGAGGGAAAGACGCGCCGGCTGGATGTTGCTTGCTTGGGTCTCATGGATGACCACTCCACCGGTTGAAAGCCTCCTCTTCTCCGGTTGGTGAACCTCCTCACTTGCAGCCTTCTTTGGTGAAGCTCCTTGACTTTCTTGGCAAGCTTCTTGATGACCTTACTTTGCCATTTGTTCCTTTGCATCTCCACAACAGAAGCAAAGAACTTTTCTATCTTAGTCTGCGGCTCAAAATCGATCTTGGGAAGGACAAAGGCTTCGGGCATCTCATCATCTGTGGCTGGAGACTCTGATCTTGGGCGAGTAGCTTGTTTAATGGCGGCTGTGGCTCTTAAAGGAGAAAAACACTCCTCTACGCTTGGGAGAAACTCGATGTTCCCAACTCCCAACAGCCTGGTTTCGTTCCTGTTTGGCAAAATACACACCCTCTTCTCATTCTCCGTGTCAATGAACTGATATGCAAAGAAGCCCTCAGCTGGCGTGCATCCCAAGCTGTCCCTGTTCCTTAGGTATATCTCGTCCATGAAAGCTCTATCCGGAACAGGAGTGAAGTCTTGAAGCGGTACAACAGCTTGCACAGACAAGGGCGTGAGGAAGCCTCTAATAAGTGACGAGATTGCCTTGCATCTCAAGGCATACGCCTTGTATTTCACTAGTGAAGCAGCTAGGATACATCTGTAGTTCACGTCGTCTCCTAATTGGTCTTCCAACGGCTCATCATTCTCATCCGGGTCACACACGAGATGTTTAATGCCTTGGAACAATAAGCAAAGCTCCGTCTTGGTTATTGTGGGAGCTACTGACCGTCCACTGAAGGTGTTGGCGATCAGTTTCAATGTGTAACGCAGTACGGGACTCCTCACTCTCTTGATCTTTGCAGTATTCGCCTTGTAGTCATCGTCAGCTATGATGTCCCACAGATCGTTTGCTTGCGTGAAAGAGGGGAACTCAACCCGTGGCAGCATCGGGGAGGCCATAGGCTTGACAAAGCTCGGGGATTGAGAGGCTAAAGGCTTGACATTTGATCTTGAAAGAGAGGCGGACTTGAGAAAGAGTTGGGACGTTAGTGTTCTCGTACGCAAACTCCAAAGTGGCAAGGAAGTCGATTGTCACTTCAGAAAAGGTTGGGCAATCCATCCGTGACAAACACCTGAGCCATATCTTCTGGAGGAGTTGATCAAAATCCCCCGAAGTCCCCATCTTAGACAGCAAACCTCTGTCCACGAACTTTCTTGGTTCGAACTTCAGCCTTTGAAGCCGCTCCTTGTCTCGTTATTCCTCCTTAGACAATCTGACCCTCTCTTGAACAACCACTTCTTGACCTTCTCCCTCTTGTGCTGTCTCCTCTCTTGTTCTTTTGGGGGCCATGGTGCCTGAAACAAGATTCTCAAGAAAGAGAATTAGCAAATCGGCGAAAAATCGAGAAAGAGACAAGCAAGAAGGAAAACTTATAACTAATACCCTAGAATTTTGGGGAATTTATAATAATCCTAGCAAGATAACAGAGAATCAGATATAGAGATATAACTAAATCTAGAAATTTTCCTAATATCAAGCTAGTTTTAAAAAATTTAAACCGCCCTAGCATCTAGAACAATCAAAGTGAATTAAAAGGAAATTTTCTTGAAGATTGTTTCAAAGATTCGAAAATACCTTTGCAAAGATTGAAAGAGTATGATGTTAGCCTTTAGAAAATAAAAATTCACACTCTCTTTTGCTTAAGAACTCGCAAAAACAGAAATGGGAGAGTGTGAGAGAGGTTGAAAATATAAAGGCTAACAATTTTACAAAACCATGGGTAAAAGAAGTGGTTTTCTGGAAAAAAACTGGGTGGTCAAGGGACATCTTTCATGGTCAAAGATGCTTGCCTTGACCACTTTTATATTTAAAAATTGAAGGGAAAGTGGAAAAGAGGGAAAAGGAATTGTTGCCTCGGCACGAGATCGAGTCCATTTGGTCGATCAAGGACTCGATCTCATGCCCATAATGGCTTGGATCGAGAGGGTTGCTCGATTTGGGACTCGATTCAAATTCAATCAAGTCTTGGATCAATAGCACCTCTCGTTCCTTGATTTTTGGCACGGTGGCTAAGTCCTCGTGATCGAGCCACGTCCTCCCTTCAGGGGTCGATTTAGGCTTAGATCGAGTGGCAGATCGAGTAGCCTACTCGATGTGTTTTCGAGGATCGAGTGTCTTGGTCGATCTACGCCTCGTTCGCTTTTCAAGCTGAACGCATTGGCGGGTTGTCCTCTCATGATCGACTGTTCCACTCGATGTTCTACTCGATCTCGTCTAGATCGACTGACTCCTCTCGATTCACTAGCTCGATCTAGCAAAGACCGAGCCAGGATGAGTCGAGCTAGCACTCAATATCTAGCCTATATTCGCCCCTTCTTACTCCTTTTGGGTCTAAGATCATGGCCTGCAATCCCTTATACCTGTTCCTACACACTCAGAAGATAAAAACATAAAACTGAAAGAGAAAGAAAGCAAAAATATATACAAGATAGACATGGGAATGCCTCCCAAGTGTGCTTTCTTTAACGTCTTTAGCTTGACTTTATTTGGTTTAGGCAGATGGTGGGTCTTAGAGAAGAATTGAAATACTCTCCTTGTTGACTGCACTGACCATGTATGGTTTCACTCTGTGTCCGTTAACTGTTAATGCATTCCCACTCTTGCCTACCAATGTAACAGCTCCGTAGGGCAATACCTCTTTGATCTCAAACGGCCCACTCCATCTAGATTTCAGCTTCCCAGGGAATAGCTTGAGCCTTGAATTGTAAAGCAGCACCAAACTCCCTTCCTTAAGCTCTTTGTGAACCAACATCTTATCGTGAACAACCTTAGTCCGCTCCTTGTAGACCTTAGCACTATCGTATGCATCCAACCGTAGCTCATCAAGCTCATGTAGCTGAATCAAACGCTTCTCTTGAGCTGACTTAAGGTTGTAGTTGAGCTGCTTCACCGCCCACATTGCCCTATGCTCCAACTCAACGGGAAGATGACAAGCCTTGCCGTATAGAAGAGTGAAAGGAGTAGTACCAATAGGCTTCTTGAAAGCGGTCCGGTAAGCCCAGAAAGCTTCATCTAGCTTGACTGCCCAATCCTTCCGAGTAGTACCCACTGTTAGCTCGAGTATGGCCTTGATCTGTCGGTTAGAGACCTCGACTTGCCCACTCGTTTGAGGATGATACGGTGTAGCCACCTTGTGCTTCACGCCATACTTCCTTAGAAGGCTTTCAAACACCTTGTTGATAAAATGGCTACCGCCGTTACTGATCACAACCTTGGGGACTCCAAACCGTGGAAATATGATGGTCTTGAAAAGCTTTATCACCACCTTTGCATCGTTTGTTGGGGAAGCTATAGCCTCAACCCACTTAGACACATAGTCTACAGCCACCAAAATGAACTTGTTGCCGCAAGAAGAAGGATACGGTCCCATAAATTCTATTCCCCATGCGTCAAAAACGTTAACCTCGAAGATAGGAACCTGAGGCATCTCGTTTCGCTTGGTGATGTTCCCAGCTCGTTGACAAGCTTCATAACTTTTCACAAACTCATAAGCGTCTTTGAAGATAGACGGCCACCAGAAACCTGCTTGTATGACTTTTGTAGCGGTCTTGAATGAGGCAAAGTGACCGCCATATGAAGAGCCATGGCAGTGAAAGAGAATGTCTTTAGCTTCCTCCTTTATTACACACCTCATGTATAAACTGTCCACGTCCCAAAAGTAGTGGCCTACGTCTCTCATGAACTTCTTCTTGTGATAGTTGTCAAGATGAGTTGGCTCCTCTCCACACGCTAAGAAATTCACAATGTCAGCGTACCATGGCAAGTCCTCTTCCTTGAAACTCAGAACCTCTTCAAACTGACCCTCTAGCTTTCCACATACGGCTGTAGTGATCATCATAAGTTGTTCTTCCGGGAGCGAATCATCCAAAGGTATAGACTTGCTCACTCTCATCCTAGAAAGGTGATCAGCCACGCCATTCTCTATCCCTTTCTTGTCTTTAATCTCCATGTCAAACTCCTGAAGAAAAAGTATCCATCTCATGAGCCTTGGCTTAGTATCCTTCTTGGAATAGATGTAACTAAGCGCCGCGTGATCCGTGTAGAAGATGGCTTTGGAACCTACGAGGTATGACCTGAACTTCTCAAAGGCGAATACAACTGCCAGCAACTCCTTCTCAGTCGTAGTGTATCTGGCTTGCGTGTCATCCATGGTACGTGAAGCATAGTAAATCACATGCAGCCGCTTGTCTTTCCTCTGACCAAGAACAGCTCCCACAGCGTAGTCACTCGCGTCACACATTATCTCGAATGGTAGAGTCCAGTCCGGTGCTTGTACTATCGGCGTGGATACTAGAGCTTCCTTGGTGGTCACGAAAGCATGAAGGCAATCCTCATCAAACACAAAGTCAGCTTCCTTACACAACAGCCGTGTGAGAGGGCGTGCAATCTTGGAAAAATCTTTGATGAAGCGCCAATAGAAGCCAGCATGGCCTAGGAAACTCCTCACTCCTTTGATATTAACCGGCGGCTCAAGACTCATCATGACCTCAACCTTGGCTTTATCAACCTCTATAACTTTCTCTGATATCTTGTGGCCAAGCACGATCCCTTACTTCACCATGAAGTGACACTTCACCCAGTTAAGCATAAGATTCGTCTCTTCACAATGCTTTAGTACCTTGCAAAGATTCAACAAACACGCAGAAAAAGACGCACCATATACAGAGAACTCGTCCATAAACACTTCTACCATCTCTTCTATTATTAGATCAGAGAAAATCGACATCATACACTGCTGAAACGTAGCCGGTGCGTTACACAACCCAAATGGCATCCTTCGATATGCGAAGGTGCCATAAGGGCATGTAAAGGTCGTCTTCTCTTGATCATTTGGATGGATTGGTATTTGAAAGAATCCACTATATCCATCAAGAAAGCAATAATAAGGATGATTAGCAAGCCTCTAAAGCATTTGGTTAATAAAAGGTAACGGAAAATGATCCTTTCTAGTAGCAAGATTAAGCTTTCTATAGTCAATACACATACATCCTGTAATAGTCCTAGTAGGTATAAGCTCATCTTTTTCATTCTTAATGACTGTGATCCCTCCCTTCTTAGTCACCACGTGTACGGGAGAAACCCACGTGCTGTCACTTATGGGATAGATCACGCCAGCCTCTAACAGCTTAAGAATCTCTTTCTTAACAACCTCCTTTAAATTCGGATTCAAACGCATTGGGAAAGGCCCTTGATGTCACTTAGAGAGTACCCAATGGCCTTCCTTACTTTCTCAGCTCATTTAGGAGCGAGTGCAACTCATCATCACTTAAGTTCTCATTCACAATCACGGGATAGGTTTCATTAGGCCCTAAGAAAGCATACCTTAGCCCTTTTGGGAGCTCCTTGAGGTCCACCTTTGGGGCTAGCAGCTCGCTCCAGTCCTCCTCGTGGCTCTTGTTGACGTTCCCATCCTCAGTAGCCTCCTTAGAACCCGAGACACGACCCAAAAGACTGCTTTCTTGAACCGTTGTCCCCATGGAGATCGAGTCTTCTAGTCGATCTTGCACTCGTTCTGGCCTGGATCGAGCAATTTCACTCGATTCTCCTACTCGATTTAATTGGGGTCGAGCAGGAGATCGAGTCCCCGTCTCGAACTCTGAACTGATCGATTGACTTCCCTCGATCTTCCCATCGATTGCTTTGCTGGATCGACTGCTCTCAGGTCGATCACTCACTCGATTTAGATGGGATTGAGTAGTGGATCGAGTGTCTGAGTCGTTCTCTTCTCTAGATCGACCAGTATCCTCGATCTTCTTGTCGATTGCTGACCTGGATCGAGTGATCTTCTCGATTGCCTGATCGATCTCTAGGCATTCGCCTTCATCTTCTAGCACAACTGTCCTGGAATCAAGGAGATTAACGTACTCCTGAGCCCTCTGATCCACGAAACCGTACTCTCCTGGCTCCTTATTCAATGCCATCTTTAAGTGATCCTCTTGGGCAAGCTCCTCTAGCAGTTCATACGCCAAAGCATCCAACGTCTCTATGTTGAAAGCTTGCCCTTCTATGGTGGGTTTCTTCAGGACCTCGTTTATATCAAAATCCAGCCTTATATTCTTACCCAAGTGTAGAGCTATCTTCCCATTCTTGACATTGATGATTGCTCCGGCGGTTGCAAGGAATGGCCTTCCAAGAATGAGCGGATCCTTAGGCTCTTCATCCATTTCAAGCACAACGAAGTCTGTAGGCACGTTTACACCACTGACCCTCACTGGTAAGTCCTCAAGCAAACCCACGGGTAACCTCACGCTTCTGTCAGCTAGCACCAAGGAGATTCTACAGTCTTTGAACCGGGTAAAACCGAGCTTCTTTGCTATAGAATGGGGCATCAGATTTATACTAGCACCAAGATCGCATAAACAGCTCTGAAATGTCAAAGGACCGAGAGCACATGGTATAGTGAAGCTTCCTTGATCTCCCAGCTTCTTGGAAACTATCTCCTTCTGTATAATTGCGCTACACTCCTCACTAAGCACCAGCACTTCCTTGCTTTCCTTATTCTTCTTTGCAAGCGTGTCTTTGAAGAATTTTGCACATTTAGGCATCATGGCAAGGCAATCCACAAGAGGTAGCTTGATCTCTACGTCCCTTAGATGCTTCTCAAACAAGAGCCTATGCTTCTCTATAAGCTGTTTCTTGAAGCAACCAGGAAAAGAAAGCTTAGGAACATAAGGCGTAGGTATGTACTCATCCTTCTCCTCGATAGCTTTCTCCACTTGCTTCTATACAGCTGCTTTTTTACCCTTTGTTGGCCGCTCTATCCACACGTTGTGGAAGTTGGTCTCATCATCAGCCGACGGCTTATCCTCCCCCTCTTGAACCACAATGTCCTCATTGTCCTTAGGTGCAACCCTCGGTGGAAGCTCTTTCCCACTTCTTAGTGTGATGGCGTTGGCGTATTCCTTGGGATTTTGCTCACACTTTCCCGGTAAACTGCTTTGACCACTTGTACTTGCTTTACCATCTCTAAGTGCTTGATCTTGTTGTTTAGAGTTGTGATCTGAGTAGAGACATCAGTGAGAGAGGTGTCTAAGCGATTGTTCATCTCGGCGAACTTCTGGTTTGTTAAAGCTTGCCCTTGAAGCAACTGCTGAAACATGGCTTGTACAGGATCAACTTGCTGCGGTTGCATTTGTTGTTGAGGAACAAAACCTGGAGGATACATAGGAGTATAAGGTTTGTTTCCTTGCTGCTGTTGCTGTCCCTGAAAGTTACCTTGGCGCTGACCTTGAAAACCACTACTCGGCTGAAAACCTTTGTTGTAGGGCACAAATGGCTTTGCTTGCTGAGCAGGGTACACTTGATCTTTAGGGTTCTCCACATTGGTGCTTCTGTAGGAGAGATTGTTGTTCTGCAGGTAGCCTTGTGAATACCCTTGAGGTTTGTAGTTGTTGTGACCCGCCACCCAATTGGCTTCTTCTTGACTGAACTCAAGCTCCTCTAAGGTCTCATCCGCTTCACCAACGAAGTGAACATGCTTCTGGTTAGCCAGCACCAGCTTGTCAATCTTCTCATGCAAGGACTTAAGCTCTTTCTTGTGAGACTCTAGCTCAGAACCCCTCGGTGCACGGTCATAGTCTTCAGCGTAGTTGCCGTCACTCAATGCCAAGTTCTCTATCAGCTCTATACCATCTTCCACTTCTTGACCAAGGAAATTTCCCTTACTAGCCGTGTCAAGTAGCAAGCGGATCTTTGGTGAAGCTCCGCAGTATATTGTGCTTAGGAGAGTCTCTTCACTGAAGCCGTGGTGAGGACACTGAATGGTGTAGTCCTTGAACCGATCCATTGCTTCATTGAACGTCTCATTGTTCCTTTGAGTGAAGCCGCTGATCTCACATCTCAACTTTGCTGTTCTGGTGCTAGAGAAGAACTTTGAAAGGAACGCCTTCTTACACTCAGCCCAAGAGGTGATGGTGCCTTGTGGAAGGGTCTTCTCCCAATGTCTAGCCTTGTCTCCAAAAGAAATTGGAAAGAGACGCAGCTTGAAAGCATCTTCGGATATGCCATTAATCTTGATCATCCCACACACTTGCTCAAAGTTGTCAAGATGCTCCAAAGGGTCTTCCATTGCTAACCCATGGAACTTGTTGTTTTGCACCATTGAGATGAATCCTGGCTTAATTTCGAAGTTGTTGTTCTGTACAGGAGGAGGAGTGATCCCAAACCTATTATGATGAGTGTTGGGAGCATCTCCCGCTCCAATGATCCGTGGGGGTCTAGCCGCGTGTGTTTCCATTACCCCTTCCCACTGCCCCGTGAGCTGGAGGAGGTCCCTCTGGATGTTCTTGCTCAGCCATCGTTTCAAAATCCACTAAACCTTGCTGAACAATCTCCTCAGAGTGCAAGAGAATGAGCAAATCTAAGCAGAATATGAAAATAATTGGTAAAATCCCTAAAAGCTAGATGCAAGTGTCAAATGCAAAGCAAAACAATTTTAAAATCCCTGGAAGAGGGTTAACTACCATGAGTAACAAGCGGAATAATTAAAATGCAAAGCTATGAATTAATAAAAATCGACTAGTGGATCGACTACAGAATCGACCACTAGATCGAGCAATAACGATCGATCTCGTCTAAACAACCTAAAATGATGAAATGATGCAATGTGCGATTGACAAGAACACAACTTTATGATGATGGAATGATAAACAAAGACTTATAACACTAAGCAGAAGGGTCTAGGGTCGAGGTTCATATTCGTGGGTCTCAAAGATCAAAGCTTGATTTGAAAACGTTAGATCTACTCTTTCTAAGAGGTTCTCTAGGCCTTGAAAACAAAACAAGATCCATCCATGGCTTGTGGTGTGGATCACTCCTTCATTCTCTTCTCCAAACCCATGGCGTTTGGTGGAAAAAGAGATTGAAGGGCATAAAACATAGATTTCAAACAAACGGCCTAACTAATCCCCTAAACAACCATGGCGTGTGGGAAAGGAAGGATTAGCCTCTAGGATTTGACTTCTCCAGGACATCTGAATCCTGTCAAGGTAAGATATCCCTCTGATCATAGAGATCTTGGCTTGAGAGTCTCTAAGCCTTAAGTGCTCAAATCCTAGAAAAGAAAGGAATGAAGAACAAGAAAACACAAGCCTTAACCTTTTCGACCCTTTCAATCACCTCAACCCCAAAACCCAATAAGACTACTTGCTACACATAAAATAAACTGAACAAATCATAGAAGATGATCTACTAAACATGATTAAAGATAGATTAAAGCAAAAGGTTCAATATTCAAAGCGCAAATGCAAGAAAACTCAAGGTTCTACAATGGCGGAGATAATCGCCAAAAAACTAGAGAGAAGAAGATGATCAGCAAAAGTGAAAACGTGTTGATAAAGTGGAATCGCCACCTTCCCAAAAATGGGCAAACCGCTCGATGGTCCCCCCTCGCTAGAAGCCAAAAGCGGTTAAAGTAGCCTTGGATCGACCTTGAGATCGAGCATCTCACTCGATCATCTTCGGGAATCGCGGCCGCAGCTCGATCTGTGTATCGATCTTCTTTGATGGATCGAGTTCTTCGTTCGATCTTGGAGTCGATCTTTGGAGGATCGAGTGGTGGACTCGATCCGACTCTTGCTCTGCATGGCGTCATTTACGTCCGTACTTCTTGATCGATCTCTTCAATTGATCTTGGGCTCGATCAGTTTCCTTGAATCGGATGGGCTTCTCGGTCTTCTGGTCGATCTCGTCTAGATCGACCTGCCATGCTCGATCTGCTTCTCGATCTCAGGTCCTTAGCATGCAATCCTGATTTCTCCAAGTGTACACGAACTTCCTCACGAGCCTTAGCACGTCCACGAACCTTCCATAGCTCCAAAGTAGCCGGAAACAACCTGAATGCAATGCATAATGCAAGAAATATACAAATGTTAGTGCAAAAGTGCTCTAGGACCTAAAGTGATGCAAACTAGCCTAAAGTGCAAGGTAAAATGCATGAGAAACTATCTTAAATGCATGCAAAACACATGAAATATGCAACAATATCACATGACGTCATCCACGTCATTACTCACGATCGATCTCCTTTCTCGATCTTGGTTTCGATCGTTCTCCTTGAAACGACTTGAGTCACTCGATCTTCTGGTCGATCTCGTCTAGATCACCTGCCTTGCTCGATCCGCTACTCGATCTCGGGTCCTTTGCATGGATGGCTGAGTTCTCCAAGTGTACACAAGCTCCATTTTGATCTCCAGCATGTCCACGCAACCTCCACAGCTCTAGTGTGTCCCAAACAACCTGATAATGATGCAAAAGATGCAGAAACTATGCAAAATGCGAATGCAAAGTGATTTATGACCTAAAATGCAACAAATGATAGAAACTAGCATATTATGCCAGATGAATGCATGAAAACTATCCTAAATGCATGCTAAATATGCAAAATATATGGTAATATCACTGAGTACTCCCAAGTGTCCATAGCGTTCCTTTCGATCCTTAGCATGTCCACGCAACCTCCTTAACTCTATTTTATCCAAAACAACCTGAATATGATGCAAGAATTCAAGAAATATGTGAATGCTAATGCAAAGTGCACTTAAGACCTAAAATGAGACAAATGGTGCAAACTAGCCTATTATGAAAGATGTATACATGAAAACTATTCTAAATGCATGATAAATATGCGAAATATATGAGTATATCAAAAGGATAAAAAATCAAGAAGATGATGAATAATGAGAAGATGAAGAAGAATAAGAAGAAGACATAGACATATAAGAACAGAAACTGAAACACCCCGACCCGGCTATCGTTGGCTGCAGTACGAGGGTTCCATGTTCATCCCACATTTCCCTGCTCAACCTCCCTTTTAAAAACCATTACCTAGCAAAATCTCCTCTTTGAGGTTTGATCACTAGTCTATCTTATGCAGCAGAAATATCTTATCATAAAAACGGTACTATCTCTTGGTTTTAGCTTAAACCAAGCACTTGCCGGTCTGATGATCTCCTGCACTCGGTAGTCCACTTGACCACCGTTCAGCTCTGAGATCGATCGTTGACTCGGATCATGCAAAAAATCTTACGCAACAACCGTTCCATTCCCCTAGACCATTCTACTTAGAACTAGGCTAGTGACTATCCAGGTAGTAACATTCCAACTACGGACTAGTCAACATCCTAGCCATCCAGCTCAAGTCGTAGTCTTGTCGATACCCAAGCTATTATAATTCCGCTACAGTCTTTGCTTATCCATACCTTAGCCATATCCAAGAGGTGTAGTTGCACCTTGACTAGCTCCTTTGAGTCAGCTGGACTCAGCTAAACTCAGCTTGACTCAGCTGATCATATACCAACTCCCCATGGTTGTACAATCAGCTCCCTTAGCTTATCCACCATCTCCAATCCTTCCTTAGTCATTCAACCAACCATCCCCACATGACTAGGTTAGATCAGAGAGGCTATTCAGCCCCATGCCTCGACTAGGGTCGTCCCTTAGGATCGCTCGTTCGTCCATGTCTTTCCCTTTCCGGTTTAGTCAAACCTTACACTTGTTCTCTTGATGACTTCATGATCTCTCCCGATCAAAGCCATGCCTCTCTCGACCGTAGTCAGAGTTCCCGGCTATCGCCTGACTGGAATCACGAGAAATGATCCAATCCGGATCATTTCATCCGACAATCGCAACCATTCATCCAACCGTCACGACCATTCACCAACAGTCGTGGCCATTCACGGGATACTCGACCAGTATCTCATGACCTTGGTCAATCCTCTGATACGGCTTCCCGATTCCACCGATGTTTGGCAGGAATCCTTTTTACGTGCCTACTCATGATTCTTCACGGTCCTAGACACGTTCTCTCGGATATAATCCTGCTTCTCTCGGTAATAGCCACGCTTCACCCGATCGTAGTCGGAGACATTCGGTGATACAATCCTCAAATGGTTAAGGAATGTTTCTTAGAACAGATAGCTTTAAGCTATATAGAATGGAAGAGAAGACTGGTGGTTTTGTAGCCTTGTTGACGCTTGATGACCTCAAACACCAAGGGTTAGACTCTTCTCAGCTCAAGGGCTAATCTTCACAAGAGCTTAGGAGATTCTACACGAAATTCTATAAGGTTAAATCCTCAAAACACTTAAAGAAATTACAGGAACAGTTTGTAATGCAAAGAGACATTTTCTTTGAAAACAAAATAACTTGGGTGACGAAAATACATGAAGTGAGGAGCTTATATAATGCTCAAGAGTAATGAAATAAAACGGTAAGAAAGTAAAGAAAAAGCATAAAATGTGGGATAGTTTTCTTGGCTTCATTCTCCTAGCCGTTAGGCTTTAAAGGTGATGGTGCTTGAATGGGACGGTCAAAGGGGGAAATCTTGGGGTCTTGAGGTCGAAATGAACGTGTATGATCATGTAGCTTGACTGATGGATCAAGAGTAATGATATGATGTATTCTTTGGTCGTCCTTGCCTTCTTTACTCCTTGAATCAACAAAAATGGTTCCATCTTTGGCAAGTGGCTCTTCTTTGATATCTTCTTGGTTTTGGCTCGGTTTGGGGCGGTTCAGAAGTTGATTTTCTGGTCTTGAACATCTTGAAATATGTCTTGGTGGTCGGATATGATGGTGGGGTGAATAAAATGTCATATGATCCTTTGTTTCCTTAACTAGCTCCAATGTTGCTCCTTTTGGTGGTTTAGAGAGATTTGGTGGTTCTGGCTTGATTTGAATGAGATGACTCCGGTTTGCAGCTTCCTTATCTTCATTATTATCTTGTAAATGCTCCAAAATATAAGGTAAAGTCGTGCTTGCCTCATATAACTCGCCATATGTATATGTTGGGTTTGGCTCGACCATTTGACTCCTTGTGAGGTCT
Source organism: Thlaspi arvense (assembly GCA_911865555.2). NCBI lineage: Eukaryota > Viridiplantae > Streptophyta > Magnoliopsida > Brassicales > Brassicaceae > Thlaspi > Thlaspi arvense. The sequence continues at coordinate 25,575,769 of OU466860.2, forward strand.
AGAACGACAATGTATGATGGTTTGATCCTGAACAGCTCCAAGCTCAGCTATAAGCTCTCCTTTCTCCACGGGTTCAAGCTCTTCTGCACCATCCTTAGCTTCAAGGCTCCACTTCTTGGCTGTGTTAAGTGAATTGCAATCCATTCTTACATCATCATCTCCCTCTTGTAGAGGTTTTGTCCTCAAAACTGTAGAACCTGCATCAAACAACCTTAAGTTAGTCCTTGGAAAATGTTTTATGTTTAAGAACTTACCTTGGGAATTGGCTTGTAAATGCTCCATTAGATGAATGAATAGAATGTTTTTGGCTTCCTTAAGCTCCAGTGTTGATTTAAAATCAACTAATGGTGATTTCTCCTTAGTAAACATCAAGCTTTCACCAATATTACCCACGCCAATCTCCTTAGCCTTCTTATCTTTGAACTCTTGCTCTTTAATTCCTGCAAAACAATTCTTTGACAAAGACAAGTGCATCATATCTGTGGGATTTAAATCTGAAAACTCTTGAATAGCAAAATAACTACTCTTTCCTTTAGCTCTGTTTTGTAAAACTCTAACTTCTTTTTGAGGTAAAGGAGCAAGAATAAACTTACAATAGTTGAAAGAGAATGAATATTCATTGGTCCTCCCATTGTGTGCAACATCTCTATCATACTGCCATGACCTTCCAAGCAGTACATGCCCAGCTTGCATTGGCGCCACATCACATAAAATCTGGTCTTTGTACTGGCCAATGGAGAGAGGAACTTCTACTTGCTTGTTCACATTCAACTCTTCTTTGTCATTAAGCCATTTAAGCTTGTATGGCCTTGGGTGAGGTTTAGCTTTAAGGCCTAGCTTCTCTACTAAACAAACACTAGCAATATTAGCACAAGAACCACTGTCAATTATTAAATGACATACCTTGTTCTGAATACTGCATCTGGAGTGAAAGAGGTTGTCTCTTTGTTCTAAGTCCTCCAAAACTGGTTGAGAGTTTAGAGCTCTTTGAATGACTAACAGCTCTCCTTCATCAGCATATACAGTGATTTCTTCTTCTGATTCTTCAGCCATAGTCTCATCTTGTGAATCAAATCCACCATCTGGTCTAATAATCATGGTCCTCTTGTTTGGACATTTCCTTGAAACATGACTCCTGCCTTGACATTTAAAACAAATAATGTCATGATGTCTATTGGAGTTGCTAGACTTACCTTGCTCTTGGCGTGATTCATTGGTTTTGAATCTTGATTCTATGGCAATGGCTTTGCCTTTATCTACCAAGGGTGTTGGCGTTGGTTGTTGCTGCTGTTGGGGTTGATTTTGTTGGTTCCAAGCATTGTTGTTTGAGCCTCTTCTAGTAGAGATTTTCTTCTTGATTTGTTGCTCTCTTTGAATGGCCAAGTGGAGAAGTTCTTGTAAAGAGTGGTAAGGCTGCATTTCCACCTTTCTTTGTATCCTCTCTTGTAAGCCATCGATGAATTGAGACATGAGAGACTCCTCTGATTCTTCTAACGCCAGCCTACTTCTTAGAACATCAAATTCTTCAAAGTATTCTTCTACACTCTTGGTTCCCTGATACAAAGACCTAAATCTTTTTAGTAAATTTCTGTGATAATGAGGGGGAACATACCTCTTTTGTAGCTCAAATTTCATGTCTGCCCATCTGTTGATTTGAGGATAGCTTAGTCTCCTCTTTTCAGCTGTTTCTCTGTCCGACCAAGCTAAGGCATGATCAGTGAGACTTGCAATTGCTAAGGCCATCTTCTTTGGTTCATTGTAAGAGTAATACTCAAACAAATGTTTCATTCTTCTTTCCCACTCTAGGTAGGCAGCTGGATCAATCTTTCCTGCAAAAGTTGGAGCAGCAAGCTTGACTTCTGGTGGCAAGTTTCTGTCCTCTTGGTATGGCCTGTTGCGCTCAGCATTTCTTCTATTTAAAATTTCTGGGGCAGCTTGTACAGGGTCAGGTGCTCGTGGTGGTACATCAGGGGGCTTCTCTACACGGTCTGCATCTTGTTGACCTCCAGGAACGTTTCTTCTTGGCAATAGATGAGGAGGGCGTGCTGGGTTCTCCAAGCGATTTAGCCTTTCAGCAGTGGCTTGGGTATTGGCATTGAGGTTGGGTAGATTTTCGTTGATGGCTGCGAATTGTGTTTGCATCATGGCCATCATTGCCTGCATTGGGTCTACTGGTGGTGGATCTTCCATCTAGTACCTTGCAAATAAGATTCAAGTACAAAAGATCAAAGTTTGTTCAAGGTAAATCACAAGAACACAAGAACAGTTTTCAGACTGTTTAGCAGTTGAATAAAAAAATCAAAGATAAATTATCAAATGATTTGAAAAATTCAAGAAACAATTTTTTGTTGTTTTTAAGGGTCTAATTTAACAGAAACAAAAAGAAATTAATTTTTTGAATTTTTATGGATTTTATAAAAATCGGACAAAATGAAAAACACAGAATTAAGCGGATTTGACCAATTGAGTTGAAAAATCAAAACAAATTAACAAACGATCCGAATAATTTTGGGAAATAATTTTTTTGAGTTTTTAAGAGATCAAATAAACTGAAACAAAAAGAAAAAACAATGTTTATGGATTTTTGGATTTTATAGAATTCGCAGAAGACAGATGAAAATTAAAACAGTTTTTGTGGGTTTTTAATTTTAAAAGAGTGGAAAAATGAATGAAAATAAAAATTAAAAACTTGAGAAGAGAACTGAAAACACCTGGATAAGGAGCTTTTAGCTCTGATACCAATGATACAATCCTCAAATGGTTAAGGAATGTGTCTTAGAACAGATAGCTTTAAGCTGAAAATTATAGAAGATTATAGGATAAGGATTCGACTCTCATGTTTAGGAAAAGGTGAAAATGTATTAGATGATAAAAAGTTATCTACAATGAGAGGGGATACACTTGGTTTATATAGAACACATTCTAGGTCAGAAAGGGTTACGCACAAAGCCACTATTGCGTCCTCATTCTGCCTTGTACAAACCGTGTGTGACTCATCCCTTTACAGCTCATAACGGTAACAAAAGGGTAAGGGAGGAGGTACAGCCGCTATAGGACAAAGTGTACGGTCACCTTATCCTTTAGCTTTTCTTATCCTCCTTTCCCTCTTCTTTCTAATACAAACTAACTTCCTTATTACTCAAGTAACTATATTTACTATGTAACTATTAATTAGTTACTAGTAAATACCTTCTTGATTAACACTCCCCCTCAAGTTTATACTACAATACTGATTGTGTATAAACTTGGCACTTGCAAGGATAACCTCATTAAAAACCTATGCTTGGAAAACCACGTGGGACAAAACCAAGCTTAGGGAAAAAGAGTATTATCCCTACAAGTTGGAGAGTCTCTCTCAAGGATGTGTTAGGTCTACAAGACCAAGCTTACCATGGATAAATTGGCAAACTTGGTTACTTGCTGCCTTGGTAAAGATGTCGGCCAATTGGTCCGAACTCTTAGTAAAACAAGGGAGAATTGTACCATCTTCGATCTTCTCTCTTGTCTTGTGGCAATCAGTCTCTATGTGCTTGGTCCTCTCATGAAACACTGGATTAGTGGCTATATGGATGGCAGCTTGGTTGTCGCAATGGAAGGTGATTGGTGTCTTCTGCTCTATCCCGAAGTCCTTAAGTAGAGCCTTCAGCCAAGTTAGCTCATTTGTGAGCTTCTTCATCGCCCTATACTCTGCTTCAGCACTCGAACAAGACACCACCTTCTGCTTCTTTGTCTTCCAAGTCACAAGATTTCCACCAATGAAGGTGCAAAAGCCGGTTGTAGACTGCCTTGTGTTGCGATCTCCATTGTAATCTGCATCACAGTATCCCACAACTTCCGTGCTAGAGTTTCTTCCCATCCAAATGCCTTTGCCAGGACTCCCTTTGATATATCTCAGAATCCTTTCCACCAAGCTCCAATGGTATACCGTAGGTACTTGCATGTGTTGAGCCACCTGATTCACAGCAAAAGAAAGATCAGGCCGAGTATATGTTAAGTATATGAGCTTACCAACGAGTCTTCGGTACTGTTCCGGGCAATGATATGGAGTATCATCCTTCTCCCCCTTTCGATTGACCTTGTATCCTTGCTCTAGTGGTGTGTCCACCGGTTTAGCTCCAAGTTTTCCTGTAAGCTTTAGAAGATCAAGTGCATATTTCCTTTGTGAGAGAAATAGTCCCTCCTTGGATCTACACACTTCAATCCCTAAGAAATACTTCAAAACACCCAAATCTTTAATATCAAAGGCTGAGTGCAAAGAGGACTTAATGGCTTGAATACCCTCTTTGTTACTCCCTGAAATAATCAAATCATCCACATAGACCAACACTACTACTATGCCATGAATATCTTGCTTAGTAAATAGAGTGTGATCAGAATGTGACCTCTTGAAGCCATTAGCCAGTAGTGTAGAGCTTAACTTGTGATACCAAGCTCTTGGAGATTGTTTAAGCCCATAGATTGCTTTCCGAAGCCTTAAGACCTTTCCCGGAGCCACTATGTCTTCTAAACCCGGAGGAGGTGACATGTAGACTTCTTCTTCTAACTCCCCCTGAAGGAAAGCGTTCTTGACATCCATTTGCCACAACTCCCAATCCAAATTAACTGCTAAAGAGAGAACCACTTTCACTGTGTGTTGCTTAGCTACTGGAGCAAATGTTTCCCTATAGTCATCCCCATACGTTTGTGTAAACCCTCTTGCAACCAGCCTTGCCTTATATCTTTCTATTTCACCATCACTCTTGTACTTAATGGTGAATACCCACTTTGAGCTAACACACTTCTTTCCTTTTGGTAGTTCTTCTTCAACCCACGTTTGATTCCTGACCATAGCTTGAACCTCATCATCAACAGCATTAGTCCATTCCTTTCTTTCCTTGGCTTCCTCATAGCTTTGTGGAATAAGTTCTACATCCAGCTTGCTGATAAAGGCTTGATGTTCTTCCGGAAGAAGGTCAATCGAACAGGTAGCTTGAATTGGATGAGCGACAGCTTGGCAGTTGTAGTAAACTCTCGTATTCTTCCAGTTTGAAGGTGATTTCTTCTCTCTTGTACTCTTCCTTGGATTCTCCCGAGTGTAGACTGGATCTGATGTAGTTTGTGGAGCTTCATAGACATTGTCATCGCTTGAAGATTCAATAATCTCTCCTTCACTAGACTGTCCCGCCTCTGCCACTTCTTCACTAGACTTCTCTCCTCTATCACTTTCTTGGTGATCATCCAAAGGTTCCTGAAAAGCATCGTTCTCATCCTCTCTAACTTCATTCACGTCCTCATTTGGAGATGGTGGAGCTTCCTTCTCTGCCTGAGGGGAGCTTGCATTCCCTAAGTGTTCCAGAATTCGTCGGAGGCTTGAAGCTCTATCAGCGGTTGAGTTAGGTAGGTCCTTCACACTCTCCCAACTCTTTTCCCCAAAGTAGGCCTTGTCTTCCAAAAACTTGACATCCCTTGACACATAATACCGGTTGGTGACTGGATCAAAGCACTTGTAGCCCTTCTGAGTTGTTGAGTATCCAATGAATACGCACTTGTTACTCTTAGGCTCCAGCTTGTTCCTTAAGTCACCTGGAACAAACACAAAACACAGACTACCAAACACCCTTAAATGGTCAATACTAGGATTTGAGTTATTTAGGATTTGGAAAGGAGAGATTATCATCAAGGATACGAGTTGGTGTTCGGTTGATGAGATAGCAAGCTGTCATTACTGCATCGCCCCAAAACCGCTTAGGCATGTGTTTTTGAAATAGCATAGCTCTTGCCACCTCCATTAGGTGCCTATTCTTTCTCTCAGCAACACCATTTTGTTGGGGGTTATATGGGCAGCTGGTTTGATGAAGAATTCCACATTTCTCTAAGTGTTCTTTGAGCTTGTTGCTTGTATATTCACCTCCATTATCTGTTCTTAGAATCTTAATCTTTGCATCAAAGTAGTTAGTCACATAGTTTTGAAAGTTTATAAATGCATCATAAACTCTATCCTTAGATGGCATCAAGGTTACCCAAGTATACTTAGATTTCTCATCTATAAATGTGACAAAATACTTATGGTTATCTCTAGATGCACAAGGTGAAGACCAAACATCAGAATGCACAAGATCAAAACATTTTTCATAAATCGCACTAGACTTAGGAAAAACAGCTTTGCAATGTTTGCCTAATATGCATGCTTCACAATTTGCACAATCATAAGAAAAACCAGGCATTAATAAACTTAAAGCTCTAGAATGAGGGTGACCAAGTCTTTCATGCCATAAAACAACAGATGTCTTAACAGAGTTTGCAAAGATAGAAGAAACATTATTCTTAGAAACAGAATTTAAAGAGATGTCTTGGAACACATATAAGTCATCCTTGGTGCTTCCTTGCCCAAACACTTTTCCACTCTCAATATCCTGCAACTTAACATCATTAGGACTAAAAATAGCTAAACAATTTAAGTCCTTAGTAGTTTTCTTTACAGAAAGGAGATTAGAGGTGAACTTAGGCATATAAAAGGCACTTAGCTTCTGTGTTAAACACATTAATATAACCTATACCTTCTATTGGCACATTATGGCCATTTGCAACCTTAACATTCCCTAAAGCCGGTTTAATGTTCTCTAACAACTTAGGATTACTAATCATATGGTGAGAAGCTCCTGAGTCTAATACTAATGAGTTTAAATCACTAGAATTAGAAGATAAGAGAGATATACCGCCTGGATGTAACTTAGATGCAATGGATTGAAGGAGGCTCTCTAGATCAGCTTTGTTCATCACAATGGTCTCCTGAGAGGTGGAAGCTGAGCTCTTGTCTTGTATAGCTTGTAATGCCTTCTCATGATGACCGAACTGCACTATAGCTCTTTCAGCATTTTCGGAGCCTTCACTTGCTTCTGCCACATTCGCCTTCATCTTGTCCTTCTTGAACTTATCTGGCTTCAAATGAGGGTGTAGGATCCAGCATTTGTCTTTGAGATGACCCTTTTTCTCACAATGCTCACAAACCCATGTCTTCTTGTCTCCATGTTTCGCCACTCCCACCTTGTTAGCCGTAGGTAGACTTGCATTCTTGTTGCCAAACAGCTCCTGATTGCCATACTCCTTTTGTATCTTAGCACAAACTTGCTCTAGGGTAGGGATCTTGTCTTCTCTCAAGATGTGTTGGATTACATCAGTATAGCCTTGATTCAGAGACAGTAGCAACCCAAACACACGATCTTGCTCTCTTCTTTCCTTGAGTGTCTTAGCATCAGTGGTAAAGGGTCTCAACATATCTAACTCAGCAACCAACGATCTATACCTTCCGAAATGGGTGTTGAAGTCACTCTCTTCTTGGCTCAGATTTCCGAGAGCTTTCTTGATACCATAGACCCGAGTCAAGTTAGACTCATTGCCGAAGACACCTGTAAGAGTATCCCACAGCTCCTTAGCAGTCTCACAGTACGAATAGCCTTCTAGAATTGACGCCTCTAGTGAGCAGTGTAGAGCAGTCAGCACATTCAGATCATACTGCTTCCAAGTATCCTCATCCAGACCTCTATCAATTGCCTTTAGCTCTTCATAGGTGAACTCAATGTGTTTTGTGAGCTTCCTTCCTCCCAACACATTCAGAGTTGTTCGCTTCCACAACAGAAAGTTGTTCCCATTTAGAGTTACCGCAAATCTCAAGTCTTTGAAGGTGTCATTCATCTTGCCATCATACACCGTAACAGGCATAGGAGCTTGTTGAAGAGCAGCCATCACCAAAGCTTAAGTATTTCGCCTATTGAACACCAAGACTAACACTTTCCAAGACCAAAGATTCAACTTTCGAACCTTCCTTACTCAAACCACAAGCCAAACCGCAACACTAATCTATCCACAACCTTTGCCTTAAACTGATTCCTCTAGACTAAACCTTTCAACCAGAGAGAGAGATAAAGCTCAAACCTTTACTTTTTCAGATCTGACTTGCTTCACCTTCTTAGCTCGGTTTGATGCTTCAGCTTAACCCACAAGAACCAGCTTCAACCCAGAATAGCTTTTGCCACGGATTAACTCACAAGAACTTCTCTCAAACACAAGAATCGAACAAGAAAACCAAGATTTAAGACTCAAGAATCACAAAACCGCTCTGATACCATGAAAATTATAGAAGATTATAGGATAAGGATTCGACTCTCATGTTTAGGAAAAGGTGAAAATGTATTAGATGATAAAAAGTTATCTACAATGAGAGGGGATACACTTGGTTTATATAGAACACATTCTAGGTCAGAAAGGGTTACGCACAAAGCCACTATTGCGTCCTCATTCTGCCTTGTACAAACCGTGTGTGACTCATCCCTTTACAGCTCATAACGGTAACAAAAGGATAAGGGAGGAGGTACAGCCGCTATTGGACAAAGTGTACGGTCACCTTATCCTTTAGCTTTTCTTATCCTCCTTTCCCTCTTCTTTCTAATACAAACTAACTTCCTTATTACTCAAGTAACTATATTTACTATGTAACTATTAATTAGTTACTAGTAAATACCTTCTTGATTAACATAAGCTAGATAGAATGGAAGAGAAGACTGGTGGTTTTGTAGCCTTGTTGATGCTTGATGACTTCAAACACCAAGGGTTAGACTCTTCTCAGCTCAATGGCTAATCCTCACAAGAGCTTAGGAGATTCTACACGAAATTATATAAGGTTGAATCCTCAAAATACTTAAAGAAATCGCAGGAACAGTTTGTAATGCAAAGAGACACTCTCTTTGAAAACAAAATAACTTCTTTTTGATAATAACTTGGGTGACGAAAATACATGAAGTGGGGAGCTTATATAATGCTCAAGAGTAATGAAATAAAACGGTAACAAAGTAAAGAAAAAGCATAAAATGTGGGATAGTCTTCTTGGCTTCATTCTCCTAGCCGTTAGGCTTTAAAGGTGATGGTGCTTGAATGGGGCAGTCAAAGGGGGAAATCTTGGGGTCTTGAGGTCGAAATGAATGTGTATGATCATGTAGCTTGACTGATGGATCAAGAGTAATGATATGATGTAGTCTTTGGTCGTCCTTGCCTTCTTTACTCCTTGAATCAACAAAAATGGTTCCATCTTTGGCAAGTGGCTCTTCTTTGATATCTTCTTGGTTTTGGCTCGGTTTGGAGCTGTTCAGAAGTTGATTTTCTGGTCTTGAACATCTTGAAATATGTCTTGGTGGTCGGATATGATGGTGGGGTGAATAAAATGTCATATGATCCCTTGTTTCCTTAACTAGCTCCAATGTTGCTCCTTTTGGTGGTTTAGAGAGATTTGGTAGTTCTGGCTTGATTTGAATGAGATGACTCCGGTTTGCAGCTTCCTTATCTTCATTATTATCTTCTAAATACTCCAAAATATAAGGTAAATTCGTGCTTGCCTCATATAACTCGCCATATGTATATGTAGGTCCAAATAGATGTTTTGGCGGTTTAGATGGAATAACTCCTGAATTAACTCGGACCGGTTGGGGTTTGGCTCGACCATTTGACTCCTTGTGAGGTCTAGAACGACGATGTATGTTGGTTTGATCCTGAACAGCTCCAAGCTCAGCTACAAGCTCTCCTTTCTCCACGAGTTCAAGCTGATCTGCACCATCCTTAGCTTCAAGGCTCCACTTCTTGGTTGTGTTAAGTGAATTGCAATCCATTCTTACATCATTCGGCTATCTCCTGATCGTAGTACGTTTCATCCGACCATCCTCGAGAGATCTCACGATCCTCGGTAAGGATCCTTCGACAATCCGATTATCCTGGATAATCTCTCGGATGAAACCCTTCCCTTTGACCGTTTCTTCAACGCAGTATGGTTTCTCTCGGCTATCCTCTCGGTATAACCATCTTCTCTCAATGATAGTCACAGTATCATCGTTTCTCCCAGTTATAGTCACGATCCGATCCGGCGATCCTACGCATCATCCAGCTATCACTGTGAGACTCTCGGCTAATCTTCTCATCTTCCGGATATCTCTCCTTTCTCTCGGGCGAACATCCATCGCTCGGAGTTTCTCTTGTATGTAGTCACGGTTATCCGTTTCTCTCGGATATAGTCACGAACCGATCCTTCGATCATTCGCATCACCCGACTATACATGCGAGACATCGGACTATCATCGTGATACTTCCGGCTATTCTTGTTCCTTATTGGATATCTCTACTTTCTCTCGGATAAGGTCACGGCTTAACCGTTTCTCTCGGATATAGTTACGAATTTATCCACTGATCATTCGCATCACCAGACTATAATCGCGCGATTCCGACCATTCCTCTTCATCCCTCAGATAACTTGTTATTCTCTCGACTAAGATTCATTTATCCCGATCATCTCTCAGCGATGGTTACGTTCCTCTCGAAACCAGTAACAACGCCTCGACTGGAATCGCCTTGTCGCGGACTGTCCTCGGATATTGTAGGCCCACTCCAGGAATGACTCGACTGGAATCCGCACATCCCTGTTTCTCCAGAACCATCTCTAAACTCTCGGATGATCTCCATTATCTCTCAGATAAACCCCCTTTCTCCCGGATAATACCGAACTCTCTTGGATATGGTCGCAGCACTCAGGCACTGACTTGATTGGCATCCGGGAATCATATTTTTTCTCGGCTAGTTTGGGCATTTTCGTGGAAAATGACATCTCTTTTTATAGCTAATAGGAGGTTTCCTTTGCCCCAAACCGTCCATCCTTCATACCCTAATCTCAGCCATTGATTCTTTCAATGGCCAGGATTGCACCCTTTGGATCACGGGCAGTTACTTGGTACTAACCACTTTTGGCCGAGCTCCACCAGTCACAGCTGACTTACTATTGCCTCATTCACACCTTAGCTTGGTATCTAGCTGGTCAGTCTGCCCAGCTGGGTCAGTACTTTTTCAGGTCACTGAGCTAGGTTGAGCTGTCGTTTAACTAGTCCAGCTTGTTCAGCTAGTAGTCAGCTGGTTCAGATAATAGTCAGCTGGTACAGCTAGTAGTGAGCTACTTCAGCTCGTTCAGCTCGACTATTCCTGCCAGCTCGACTATTGAGACTCATCTTGTCCGACTAAGTCCTTCAGACTTGTCTCTCGACCTTAAATAAGTCATTCCTTTAACTTGTTCACGATCAGTCCTTTTGATCTGAACCAATTCATCCTTTTTCCTCGATACAAACAGGCCCACTCTCCCGAGCCGGGATAGAGGTGCCACAGAAACTAAACTATTAAGAAGAAGAATATCAAGATGACACGGAAGAGGAATATTTGTAAGATTAAGAAAAATATTACATAGACAAAAAAAAAACAAAAAAAAAACAGAAAAAGGAGAAAGAAAAAGTCGGACAAGAGGATGAAGAAGACTACATAGATGAGGAGAAGGGAAAGACGAATACGATGAATATTGTAACATTGCAATTTTAAGAATATGAATATATATGTGGAAAGGTTTAAGATAATTGATTTTGCTACCCTTTATTTTTGTCAGAATCATATTGGTTTATATTGATTTAAGAAAGTCTGAATAGAAAATGTTGTTGATTGGAGTTGGGGGGATTATTGTGCCTGATTCAAACACATTGTTAGAAAACGGTTGTGATACTAACATATGAGCAACCTCATTACAATTACGTATAACCAAGATTTGATATTAATTAAAATTGTTTATATTATTATCATTCTCATTCCTTAAAAGGGAATCCATCAATAATTTACAGTCACCTTCGAAGTATAGCCGATCATATCTCATGCTCCATGTATTTTGTAGTGTCAAAATACATTTCGCTACCTATGTTACCTTATTGTACTTAATTTTCCTCATACTGGTCCCGAGAGAATTCCATATTTAAGAGTGCTTGAGCTGGAGTATGATTATAGTGGGTGACCTATCGGGATGTGATTTCCAGTACCATGTAAGTGAGGCCAAAACACAGGAAAAGATCATGCGGTGATTGCAGAGTCAATATATCTCCAACTTCCTGGCTAATGCAATGACCATTAAACAGGATGGGCCCACAGACCCGAGAGTGGACATGGATACTCACAGGTAGGGATGGTCGGGGCGTTACAAGTGGTACTAGAGACGAACCTAGACAAGAGTGTGGAATCAGAAGGGCTCAGACCGTGTGGGGTAACGGTCCTCGTGCGCAACGAGGATGTTGCGCTCAGTGAGTGGGGGTGAATTGTAACATTCTGATTTCAGGAAGAATATTAATGTATATGTGGAAAGCCTGAAAATAATTGATTTGGTTACCTATGTCACCTATGTGCACTTATCTTTTTGGTTACTCATCCTGATAACAGGATTTTTCTAAGCAGTGCAGGAGAGGTTATCAAAACTCAAGCAACATGCAGTTGTAGTATGCAAGAGGTATCAATCCATTCCTAGGAGCAGGAAGTACACTAATAAAGCAAAGGATGAGCAATGCTAAGCAGATTATGAAAATGATTGGTAAAATCCCTAAAAACTAAATGCATGTATCAAATGCAAAGCAAAACAATTTTAAAATCCCTGGAAGAGGGCTAACTACCACTAGGAACAAGCAGAAAGTCTAAAATGCAAAGCTATTAAAAACTAAAAATCGACTAGTGGATCAACCACTGGATCGAGCAACAACGATCGATCTCGTCTAACAACCTAGAATGATGAATGATGCGATGAACTAATGAGCAAGATGCGAACTTTATGATGACAGAATGATAAGCAGAGATTTAAAACACTAAGAAAGAGGGTCTAGGGTTGAGGGTCATATTCATGGGTCTCGAAGATTAAAGCTTGGCTTGAAAACTTTTACATCTACTCACTTTGTGAGGGTCTCTAGGCCTTGAAAACAAAACAAGATCCATCCATGGCGTGTGGTATGGATCACCTCCTCAATCTCTTCTCCAAACCCATGGCGTTTGGTGGAAAAAGAGATCGAAGAGCATGGAACACAGATTTCAAACAAATGACCTAACTAATCCCCTAAACAACCATGGCGTGTGGGAAAGGAAGGATTAGCCTCTAGGATCTAATTTTTTCCAGGACATCTGAATCCTGTCAAAGTAAAACAACCCTTGGATCATAGAGATCTTGGCGTGAGACTCTATAAGCCTTAAGTACTCAAGATCCTAGAAGAGAAGGTAATGAAGAACAAGAAAACTCAAAGCTTTAACCCCTTCGACCCTTTTGAATCACCTCCATCAACCCAAACGAAACTACTCGCTACTCATAAAGAAAACCGAACAAAAAGCAATAAACAGAAAGCTAAGCATGATTAACGATTTATTAAAGCAAAAGATTTGATATTCAAAGGTTCAAATGCAAGAAAAAGCTTCAAGGTTCCACAATGGCGGAATCGCCTAAGCAAGAGAAAGAAAACGAAAAAAGATAAAAGCGAAAAGTGTGTGAGAAAGCAGGATCGCCGCCTTCCCAAAGTGGACAAACAGCTTGATGGTCCCCCCTTCGCTAGAAGCCAAAAACGATTAAAGTAGCCTGGGATCGAGCAGGAAGCTCGATCTGGCTCTCGATCTTCATCTTGGATCAGATGGCTTTGGTCGATCTCCGAGTCGATCTTGTGCTGATCGGGTTGGAAGCTCGATCTGGTACACGATCTGCATGGCATCATTTACGTCCGTACTTCAGATCAATCTCCTTACTCGATCTTGGTCTCGATCCGTTTCCTTGCATCGACTTGGTCACTCGATCTTCTGGTCGATCTCGTCAAGATCGACCTGCCTTGTGATATCCCTTGTATTTACACCATTTAAGGCTGCATTTAGTACATATTTTGATCCTCTTTTGCATGTTTTCCATTTGCTTTTGTCCCATTTTCTTCTCCTTTTAGACTTATGATGCATTTAGAGTATAGTTTGCATTTTCTTTGCATTTTGGATGTTTTTAGGTGCTTTTGGAGCTTAAAAGAGCTTGGAGGAGTTTTGGGAATGATACAAGATTCTAGCTGGGCAGAAGGGAGCAAGCAGGATCACAGCAGAAGATCTCTGCATAAGTTTTCGGTTAGAGCACAAAGAGTATCAGTGAAGGGTGACCGATACGGAGCATATCGATCACCAGTATCGGTCAAGTGTGATCGACACAGACACACCGGATGAATTTCGGTCATATGTGTCGATCACTCCAGACCGATAGGGACCCATTTCGGTCATTGAAGACCGACACAACTGACCGATATTGACCTAGCCTGAACCTGTTTTTAATTACATTTATGCCATTACTCTAAGATTTTCTTCTCTAGACTATAAATAGCCCCCTTTTCTAGATTTTCGAGGGGTCATGTCATTTTACTGTTCTTGAGCACTTTCTTTAAGTTTGTAAGACAATTTCTTTCTTTTGTTTAATATAATCAAGTATTTGCTTTAATCTTTCTTTAATCTTTCTTTTAATCATGATTAGCATCCTTTCCCTTTGTGATTTTGTGTTAAACATTATTATGAGTGAGTAGTCATCTTAGGGTTTTTAGATGTGGTAGATTAGGGGGATTTAAGGCTTGATTATGGTTTGTTAAGTGCTTCTGTTTATGGGTTCCTCTCTATTAATCTGTTATTCATGCTAGATTAGTCTTGGTCAAACTTGTCTAAGTTGTTAGCTTTTTCTTATGCCCACCAAGTGTTTGATGAAATGCTGATCATGTTTAATAAAGGATTTGCTGGCCTTGGCTCAAGAGATTGAATGTTTGAGGAGCATTTTGACTTGAATAGAGTTGTTTAATCATGCTTGCTTGATTTTTTAGCACTAATGAGAGTTAGTTCTTGTTAGAATGTTTAGCAAAGGGTTATTTGCCAAGGGATTGGATCTAACTAGCTTAAGTGTGAACTCTATGTCTAGGAATCACCATTGCTTGCTTGTTTGCTTGATCAATTTAGTTTGAAACAGCCTTAGTTAATGTCTGAAATTCCCCAAAGTCAATAACCACATCTAGAGACTTGCCTTTCTCTTATTTGAATTTCGAATTTGCTCTGTTTTGCTCTGTTTTACTCTGTTTTTCTTGCTTAGAATTGCTTAGTTTGCTTTTGCTTTTACTTTGTTTGCTGCTTGTTTCCCTTGGGTTGCTAGAACTGTTGCCTAGGCAACAAAACCAATTTTCTGCTTGCTTGACTTTCTGTTTTCAACTCTTCCTATTGGATTGACATAAAACCCTTACTACAACTGACTAGATTGAACCAAGGGGTCACAAACCTTGTGTCAATTTGGCACCGTTGCCATTTGGGAACCAGTTTGAATCATTAGAGTTTGTAGAATCTTTAAGATCAGGCTTTTACTTTTCTTTGGTTACTAATTCTCTTTCACTCTCACTTCTGTCTTTCAGGTATATGAACTTGAGATCTAGAGGTTCAAGCAATCTTTTGGATTTCATAGACATCATCAATCTTCTGGATAGAGGACAGAGAGCAAGGAGACAGCAAGAAAGGCAGCAACACTTGCAAAGACTTGGTATGAACAATCAGGATCAAGTCATGGTTGATATCAGATTTCAGGGTCCTCCAGGAGCTGCAGGAGCTCAGGATATACAAGGACATCAAGGTGTTCAAGGCTTACAGGGTGAGCAAGGACCAAGATGCGTTGCACAAGCTCTAAGAGCAGCAAGACCTATTGGCACTGGTGATGCACCAAATGCCTACAACAACAGCACATGCATCATTCCACCAGCTGTCCAAAACAACAACATCGAAATCAAGTCTGGATTCATTTCAATGGTTTCCCTTTTCCCTAGGAGACAAAGCACATCAGTGGGAGAAAAACCTTCCCCAAGGGAGTATCACCAGCTGGGATGAAGGCAAGAAAGCCTTTCTAGCAAAGTTTTTCTCCACTTCAAGAACTGCTAGGATTAGGAATGAGATTACAAGATTTGCACAGAGGAACAATGAAACCTTTGGAGAAGCTTGGGATAGATTAAAGGGTTACACATTGCAATGCATCATCATGGCTTCTCACAAGCCTCTTTGCTATCGACTCTCTATAGAGGAGCCTTGCCTAAGATCATAATGCTCCTGGACACAGTCTCCAATGGGAACTTCCTGTCAAAAAATGTAGATGAAGGTTTAGAGTTAGTAGAGAACTTGGCTCAGTCTGATGGAAACTACAATGAGGAGTTTGACAGAGCACCAAGGAATGCAAAGGAAGAATTAGAGTCTAGCAAGAAAGAAATCAAGTCTCTACATGAGAAGCTGGACTTGTTGTTAAGGGAAAAGAAAGAGGTTCACTTTGTGGGACACATGGTTCAGCTTGATGATCAGGAGCAATGCCAAGTTGAGGAGATGAACTATTTGGGAAATCAAGGTGGCTACAACAACTATGGGAACTACAGACCCAATCCCAACTTGTCCTACAGGAGCAATAATGTTGCCAACCCACAAGATCAGGTTTACCCTCAACAGCAACATCAAGCTGCCCCAAGACCATTTGTTCCCTACAACAATCAAGGTTTCCAGCAGAGGAACAACAAATATCAGCCAAGAGCGCCCTACAACCCTCCAGGATTCAATGTCCAAGCACAAAGACAAGCTTCCTCTAGCTCTCAAGACACTGACATCAAGACCCTCATGCAGCAATTGATCAACACCCAAGTCACTACAACCTTGGAAATGAACAAGAAGTTTGCAGAGGTTCATAACAAAATTGATTCAGTGCATGTAGAACTTACCAACAAGTTTGATGGGTTGGCTGCAAGAGTCAAAACACTAGAGAACAATAAAAGAATAGCTGGTCCCAAGCCACAAGGACAGTTTCCTGGAAAACCAGAAGCAAACCAAAAGGAGTTCTGCAATGCTATTGTGCTAGAAGAAGGAAGCTTCTCTGCTGAAGAGGAGGCTATCATTGAAGAGTTCCTCTACTTGTTCACTGAGGACACTGAACCTCTAAGTGGGGGGGGGGGGGGGGGGGGGGGGGAAAGAATTCTTGGAAATTAAAAATGACCAAGGAGCTGTAGAAGAAAGACCCCTTGGAGATAGGGAAAACTCAGATGATGAAGAGTGGTGGGCGCCACATGAAGTTGTTGACAACACAAAGGACTACTTGATGGAAACTGCTGATGATAAGGAGAAACCTCAAACAGCTGCTCTTCCTGTCTATCAACCAACCATCCCTTTTTCAGGAAGGTTCAAGAAACAGCTAGTTCAGAAGTATGAAACTCTATATGCTGCTCAAATGGAGTTGAGGGGTTTGAATGGCCAAGAAAAACTTGAGAAGCTAAGGGAGAAGACTGGAACACCTGAAGTTAAGGAGCTCACTATAAAAAAACTTGGGGATCCAGGCTGTTTCACTCTCCCATGTGAACTTAAGGGGCAGACATTCAAGAGCTGTCTTTGTGACCTTGGAGCAAGTATCAACCTTCTCCCATCCTCTACTGCTAAAGCTCTTGGCTACAGTCAACTTCAGGAGAGTAATGTATCCCTTACTATAGCTGATGGGACAGTAAAGAAACCACTTGGGAGTCTCGAGGATGTGCCAATGATGATAGAAGGAGTAACCATTCCCACTGATTTCTTGGTGCTTGATGTGGAAGGGCATATAAAGAATGCTATCATACTAGGAAGACCTTTCTTTGCCTCATCTGGAGCAGTGTTTGATTCTAAGGAATGCACTATTGAGCTGAAACTGACCAAGAAGAAAGTTCTAAGGTTTGACTCCAAGGGGAATAAGCTGGAGAGAATGAGCAAGCCTTCTCAATGGAGATCAAGAAGCAACTTGGAAGGAACTGGCCAGAGTTTGAAGGCTACCAAGGAGAGAGTTTTGATGGCTGCTGCTTGGCCAAGTTGTTTGAAGACACCACTGAAAATGAGGTCCTTGAAGTGGTTGGTTACAAGAATCTGAATGAGATCAAGTAGGATACTAACAAAAGGGAGCTGGTTTTGCAACCAAGGGTCTCTAAGAAGGGAGAGTTCATCTTCAAGCTTCAGCAAGAGGGGAAGACTATGCCTTTTGCCAAGATAAAGATGAATGGGGTTTCTGCTAGAGTCCAAAGGAGCAAGCCACCACCAAGGAGTTCCATGACTCCTTCTCCTCATCTCAACTAAAGAGGTAATCAAAGTCAAGCTTAGTGACTTTAAACAAGCACTCTTGTGAGGTAGTCCCATGGTATCCTTTTGTATATATTATGCTTTCTAGTTCATCTTTTATGCTTTGTTTTAGTGTGTAGAAACAGGATTTCGAACTGGGGTTTGGGAAAGTTTGATGGGGACAAAGAACAGGTGTATTCTTGCTGATATCGGTCATTTGTATCGGTCATGACAGACCGATACACAGATTTTCGGTCATCAGCATCGATCATGATTGACCGATATCAGTGGAGCCAGTCTATCCCAGTCTGCATATCGGTCACTTGTGACCGATATGGAAAGAAGTTTTGAAAGCAGGACAATTTTTGGTAATACATATCGATCATACTTGATCGACACAAACACACCGTATGATTTTCGGTCCAGTGTATTGATCACTGATGATCGATGAGATTCTTGGGATCATATCAGTCACCAGTATCGATCAGTCAAGATCGACACAATCATGCCAGATGTATTTCGGTCAAGTGTGTCGATAACTGATGACTGATACTGATCCCAGGAAGCACGTCAGTCTCTAGTGTCGATCACTCATAACCGAAAATGCAATTTCGGTCAGTAATATCAGTCATGAGAGACCGAAACTCCATCCGAGGTAAGTGTCTCAACTTTTAAAAAAATTTACCTCCTTTGGTTTTGAGCCAAAGGAATTTGAATTTTTAAATGGGATTCCATCTAACCTCTTTCCTAGCTTCTGAACACTTTTGTTTTTGTCCCCCACACTTTTGATTCCTGATGTTCCCTCACCAACCTTTGATTCCTTTGGTTTCCTCTCTTCTCTCTCTATTTAAGCAACAACTTTCTTCACTTCTCTTCACACTCAAACTCACTCTTCTTCTCACCTAAAGCTCGAAACAACTAGTTCTTTTTCTCCTTTATTGCTTTCTTTAAGTGTTCAGAAGCTCACTAAAGGTTTGCTTCCTAAACTATCTCTCTTTGCTCTTACTCTCAGCTTATGATAAAAATCGCTTGTATGAAGTTTTTAAGAGTAAGCAGTGTTTAGTTTTGATTGTTGTGCTATGGTTTTGCAATTTGGATTTGTTTTGAGATATCAAGCTAGATGTTGAAGTTCTGATTAATATCTATTTATTCTTATTGCTTGCTCATCTTCATCCTTTTGCAAGATCATCATCTATTTTGCCTAAGAACCATTTTGCTAGAATGTCATGCATAACTGTTTATCTTTTGTGCATTCTAGCTTATTTAGTTGCTAGCTTTTGATCTCTTCTTGCTTTGAATAAGTTTCACCATGTTGTTAGGAATTGTTAGATTTTTCTTAGCTTAAAGAGTTTCTCTATTAAAAGCTTTCAGCTATTTGGTTCTTCAGCTTTTATTCTTTCACTTACCTTATTTTCAAGCTTTGCTTTTGAAGGTACCATGGGAAGAACAAACAAAGCTGCTGGGAAAAAGGGAAAAGCACCTCAGGAAGCACCAATCTAACCAAGAACACAGAAAGATAAAGGAATCGGCAAGGCTGATGAGCAATCCTCCAAGGCCGCTGGAAAGAGACCGGTTGGAAATGAGGGAGAAGATCAACAAAACAAGGGCAGTGCTGCTAGAGAACTCATGAAGGCTTTCAACCAATGCACTTTCAAGCCAACAAGATATCCATGCACTTCCACAATGAAGGCGCTTGGACTCTATGGTGACTGCAAAGCCACATTTGAGCGCATGGGCTTTGGAGCTTCATGGAGATGCCACTCCCATCTTACCAACAGCTCACTTACCAATTCCTCTCCACACTCAAGGTGGTCTGGTATGAAGACAGTGAACTCCCTAATGGCGATGGATGGATCTCTTTTCAGACTGGCAAGGAAAAGTTCTCCTCAACATTCACAGAGATCGCCAAGGATCTAGAGCTGAAATCCCACTCCACCAAGCTGAGCAGGTTCGAAATCCCAAGTAGGCAACACATCATGCTGTGGGGGATTATTGGGGTTGGGAAATACACTCCTGGAAGATCAAGGAACCAGCACCTAGGGCATCCAGCCATAAGATATGTCCACAAAGCACTTGCGGATACACTCTTTGCAAGGAAGGAGACAACATATCTCCCAGGAAGGGAGACAGATCTGATATACCAAGGACTGTATGAGCTGTTGGGAAGCGATGAGTATGGAGAACCTCTCAGAGCACCAAAAAGCTATCCCTGCTATGTGTCTATGTTGATGGAGCAGCTCTTATCCTACCAGAGCTGAGTTTTAAGCATGACAAAGAAGGAGAGCAGCCTTCAAGTGCACATTGGGGGAGTTGTGACAGCAGTTCTACAAGCTAGTGGAGTAGACCTTGATAGACATGCAGGTGATGCACTTGAGCCACTATGGATTGACATTGATTACCTCAAGAGAAGAGGAGCACACTGAAGAGATCAGAGAAGAAGAAAAAGAAGAAGAAGAACAATGGAATGCTACTGCTGGTGCTGAAGGCCAAGGAAGAACCCATGAAGAAGATGAGCTTGAAGAAGAAGAAGTGTTGAACTACAGCTCAAGGCAGTTCTACTTCCAGCCCTATGAAGCTCCCAACCAAGGAAGCTCTTTGAGAGCAGCTCATGAGCACATCAACACATTACAGAAGTGGTGCAAGTGGCAAGACAAAGCCATTAAAAGGCTTATGAAGAAGGTGAAGGGGAAGTTCAGGAAGAACAAAGCTACATCAGCAAAAAATTCCCACCACAGCCACACCCAAGAACGCAACTCTCAACAAGAAGAGCAACTTCACCAAGCTGAGCCAACTGAAGAGGAGGAAGCTGTATGGAACCCCCATGGAAGACACTCATTCCATGCACAATCATGTGATCAATGGGGTACATGGGCACAACCAACGGCCTCATCTTTTAAGCCCATGTTGCATTTCATTCCTTTAAAATTGAGTCTAGTGTTGACATATAGGTTGCATTGCATTTGCATAGGGCATTATGATGAATTTTCCTTGTAAAGTGCTTAGTGTTTAGAGATGATTTCGGTTTTCAAGTGCTTAGTTGTTTGATGCATCATATGATTGCTAGAAGTTAAGGCTGAACCATGCTTAGATTGCTAGGTTTGGTCTTCTCATCTCATTCTGAAAGCATTTGTTCTCTGAAAATCAACTCTATCAACTTGAACTTTAACTTGGACTTTTAATTATCATGTCTTATGCATTGAAAAGTGATTACATGGCTACCATATATATATTTGGATCATCTTTCTCCTTTCTACCACTCTTGTTGATCCAAATAGCTGATCCTTATAATTATGGGACAGTTACATCCTCACCCTTAACCAAAACCTCATTTTGAGCCTAAACACTATTGTGAGAGCTGTGAGGCCTTTGCATTGCATTTTCGATTTTGTCTTGGCAAAAAGTGTTAGGAATAAGGCTGGCAATGATTAGCTCTTTTGTAGATATCAGCTTGCATCTTGAGCTTGATTCTAGGATAGGAGTTTTGGGGTTTAAAAGGGTAGCTTAAGTGGTTTGATCTTCATGTTTATATGTTTTGAAAGAATATGAAAAGATCTGAAATGGTTGAAAAGGGGAAACAGTTTAGTATTGTGGTTAAGTAAAGGGGATAAAAGCTCTAAGTCTAAAAAGAAGGACTGGCGCCAACAACAATGCTTAGAAGGGTTCAAAAGAAGAAAAATCTGACCAAGAAGCAATCCACTAAAGGTGATGAAGGTGCCAACACAACAAAGAAGAGCAAGTCCCAACCAAAAAGAAGCTGCCACACAAGCAAAAGAGGAAGTTTCCCCAGCCATGAAGATGGGTAAAGGGTAGAATCTAGGAAAGGGTAGACTTAGAGGGTTCACTCTTGGGTTTAGAAATGCTTAGGAATCATCTTTGGGAAATAAGGGTAGAAGGGAGCTTTGAATTACATGCATAAGTGTGTTTTTACCTTTAGCATTTTGCCTAAGATGAAGTCATTTCATTGAGTGATCATGTTTTTGAACCCTTGTGCTTAAATGAGATCATTCTTATCTCATAACCTTACTCTTTTCAACCAAATGTCTTCACTTGATTTGCTTAAGCATGATTCATGTTCTAAACTTAATTGAATGTTAAAGATTTGATTGATTTGAGCATTTGCCTAAGTTGAGATTTGAGATTATTTTGAAACATGATGAGCATGGCTAGGATCTTTAAAGTATAGCTGATTATTTTTGCATCCTACAACTAGGCACTTGAGCATTGAAACCATCTCTTTACCTTTGCACTTTTGGAATCTGAATGCCCACTTTCAAACCTCACTCTCCCATTTGTTCTTAATTGCTTGAGGACAAGCAAAAGGCAAGTGTGGGGGTGTTGATATCCCTTGTATTTACACCATTTAGGACTGCATTTAGTACATATTTTGATCCTCTTTTGCATGTTTTCCCTTTGCTTTTGTCCCATTTTCTTCTCCTTTTAGACTTAGGTTGCATTTAGAGTATTTTTTGCATTTTCTTTGCATTTTCTTTGTATTTTAGATGTTTTTAGGTGCTTTTGGAGCTTAAAGGAGCTTGGAGGAGTTTTGGGAATGATACTGATATATCATGGTTTTATGGTTTTTAACCATGATATAAGTCCTTTTTATTGAGTCTTTTTGGTCTTTTTAGAGTCCTAAAAGAGTCTTTGCAGGTTATAGCATGTCTGGAGCATAATTGGAGATTTTGGAACCTTTTGGAGCATTCTGGGTGGAAGCCACGAAGTACCAAGCTCAAAGCAGAAAGTATCACATATGGTTACGCTCGTCACCACCTTTGGTGACGCTCGTCACCCATTAAGGAAGGAGCGTGGCTGTTTTATTAAAAGTATGAAGAAGATTTGCAGAATTGGCCCAGAAGTTCCTTTATTTACATGAAGACCCCAGATCGTGTTTAGCCTCTATTTATTAGGTTTTTCAGCCATTGTTGGCGGGGATCTTAGTTTTTGAGAATTCAGAGAGCTTAGAGAGAGATTTATTCAGAGCTTTTTGGGGAGACAAATCCTGTATTCTTTTTAGAAGATTTCGAACCCCCTTTATTTCTTTACTCTTTCTCTTAATGCAATATTATTCAGTTATGTTTTGTGATTCCATAATCATGTCTGAGTAATCTGCTAGTTAAGTTAGGGTTTTTCAAAGGTTGATGAAGAGATTGTAGAATCGCTATCTGTTAGGAATATCTTATGGTTTTTCATCTCTGCTTGCTTTAAAATCGAATTTCTGAGATACATCATCTAGGAATCCGAAAATCTTAGGTTGTTAAATATATGTGAGAGCATTATTCATAACCTGAACTAGTATTTGATGAGCAAAGCAACTTAGTGCCAAGAGTTTTGGCTTAGGAGCTTTGTAAACAATTGAATCTGATCATTCCTACTTTCTTAGGTTGTTAGGGTTTGCAAAGAGATTTGAAACTCTGTGATTTAGGCATAGATAACTTTTGCAATGAGAATTGATTAGTTATGTATCAGTGATTCATGTTTAAAACGGTTCTTAATCATTCCTGATTAGCTGCGTCATACATTCTTGGATTCAACCTGCGAACTGCCCTAACTTAGCGCTTTTAGTTTTCTGGAACTTAGATCATCTTAAAAAATCGTTTGCTTACTTTCATTCATTCATTCGCATTACATACATCATATTTTCCTTTGCTTAATCCGAATCTACATTCGATAGTGTAGTCTGCATTACTCTCTTGGGATTTCGATACCCCTTGTACAACAACTGCTTTTGCTGTGCACTTGCAGTAGTTTTATTTGGGTAAAACCTGAGCCCTATCAAGTTTTTGGCGCCTTGCCGGGGAGTAATAGCTGCATATCGATTTTTAGTATTAGGATTTTTCTAAGTTTTTATTTTTATTACTAACTTTCAGCTACTTTTCTTTGTTCCTGTTTCAGGTGTATGCCTAATCGCAGAACCAGAAGCAACAAAGAGAAGGAGCTTGTGACTTTGAGCATCGACGAACTTGCTAGGTTGGAGAGAACTAACAGGAAAGCTAAGAAGCAATCTACAATGGCCGCTCCACTTATCTTGGTTGAAGATGCAGAAGGTCACTTGGTTGACAGGGAAGGAAACAGGAGGAACGAAGATGGGCAAAAAATTGATCAAGAGGGAAATGTCAGGAAATAGCAGGTTCAGCAAGTGGCTGAGAACGTGGGAGTCCCTGCTGCTGTCAATAACGCTGCTGGGCGTTTTGTTCAGAGGACTCTAGGTGACTACAACAGACCTGATCAGTTATATGCCAACAGAGCTGCAATCCGACCTCCTGCCTTCCAGAGGAACGATTTTGAGGTTAAACCAGTGTACTATCAGCTGGTTGGCCAGCATCCATTCCATGGTTTACCTCATGAGCATCCTATGGATCACATAGAGAGATTTGAGGTCTTGGCTTCTAGTGTCAAAACTAATGGGGTTAGCAATGACTTTCTGTTCTGCAAGCTCTTTCCTTACTCTCTTGAAGGAGAAGCTGCATATTGGCTGAAGCAACTGGAACCTGCTTCATTGACCACTTGGGAAGACACCAAGAATGCCTTTTTGAACAACTTCTATGATGATGCAAGATGAGAGGACATGAGGACGAAAATTGCATCATTTACACAAGGCCCTGCTGAAGCTTTTAAGGCCTCTTGGATCAGGTTCAAGTCTTATCAAAGGGACTGTCCTCTTCATGGCTTCAGTCAGGTGCAATTACTTGGGATTTTCTTCAGAGGCATTGACTGGAAATATCAGATGGCGCTGGATGCAGCAAGTGCAGGAAACTTCAACACCAACAGACCAGAAGAAGCGTTCAGACTGATTGAGAACTTGGTCTGCAGCAACAGCACTAAAAACGCAGACTTCCAGAGGATGAAACAAGCTGGTGTAGCTGATGGAAATCAGATTGCTGAAGTTAAGGCTAAGTTGGATGATATGCACAGCCTTTTGGTGGGGAAGAAATCAGTTCACTTTGCTGCAGAAGTTGAAACTTTTGAAGCTCCAGAGGAAGTTGAGCAGGAGGATGTAAATTTCATCAATTCTGGTGGTTTTCAGGGACAAAGGTATGAGAATCAGCAGTGGAACAGAGGATACAGCAACAACAATCAGAAGAATGCCCTTACAAGAGGACAGAGCACGCCTGGTTTCACTCCTAGACCCCCATTCCAGAAGACAGAGAACCAGAAGACATTCCAGAACAGTGGAAATTACAGAAACTATGGTTCTTCTTCCTATCAAACAGCACCTCCACAAGGGAACAAAATGGAAGCAATGTTAGAACAGATCTTGGAAGGACAACAGAAGCTTACAATGGACTTTAAAGGCAAGATAGATTCGCTCTATCAGGATTTGAATGGAAAAATTGAGAGTCTGAACTCTCATATGAAGAAGCTTGATGTTCAAGTTGCCCAAACTGCAGGAGCTGTTCAGAGGCAAGAAGGATTTCTTCCAGGAAGAACTGATGCTAATCCCAAACACCACGTGAATGCCATCACATTGAGGAGTGGAAAGAACCTGCAACCAGTGTTGCAGAAAGATTTAACCTCAAGAAATTTCGTGGGTATGGAAGAGTATAAAGATGAAGAAATATTTGCTGAAGAACCATGGGTGATGCTCGTCACCAATAATGGGTGTCGCTCGTCATCCATCGAGCACAACCCTGACCCCGACTCTTCACAAATTGGTGACGACCGTCACCAGGAGGGTGACGCTCGTCACCCATATCCAATGATCGATCCCGACTCGTCTAAAGTGAGTGACGCTCGCCACCATTCCAGTGACGCTCGTCACCAGACACCATATGCTGCAGTTCCGCCTAAGACTTCAGATAATGCTAAGGAGACCGTGTATAAACCCAAGATACCCTATCCTAAGCATCCTAAGAAGTCTAAGCAAGAGCTTGAAGATGCAAGATGCAAGGCTATCATGGACAAGTTGGTAATAGAGATCCCTTTGATAGATGCTGTAAAGATCACTCCTGTTATAAGAAGGTATGTGAAGGGGATGGTGACCAATAACTTGAGTCTTGAGGTTGGAGCTATGATGATCAACGAGCAGGTCAGTGCAGTGATTCAGAACAGAGTTCCAGAGAAGCTTTCAGACCAGGAAGCTTTGTTTTAGACTGCACCATCTTCAATGACAAGTTTGAGAGGTCATTGTGTGATCTTGGTTCTAATGTGAACCCCATGCCTCATTTTGTTGCCAAGAGTTTTGATATATCATGGTTTTTATGGTTTTTAACCATGATATAAGTCCTTTTTATTGAGTCTTTTTGGTCTTTTTAGAGTCCTAGAAGAGTCTTTGCAGGTTATAGCATGTCTGGAGCATAATTGGAGATTTTGGAACCTTTTGGAGCATTATGGGTGGAAGCCACGAAGTACCAAGCTCGAAGCAAAAGTATCACATATGGTGACGCTCGTCACCACCTTTGGTGACGCTCGTCACCTATTAAGGATGGAGCGTGGCTGTTTTATTAAAAGTATGAAGATGATTTGCAGAATTGGCCCAGAAGTTCCTTTATTTACATGAAGACCCCAGATCGTGTTTAGCCTCTATTTATTAGGTTTTTCAGCCATTTTTGGCGGGGATCTTAGTTTTTGAGAATTCAGAGAGCTTAGAGAGAGATTTATTCAGAGCTTTTTGGGGAGACAAATCCTGTACTCTTTTGAGAAGATTTCGAACCCCCTTTATTTCTTTACTCTTTCTCTTAATGCAATATTATTCAGTTATGTTTTGTGATTCTATAATCATGTCTGAGTAGTCTGCTAGTTAAGTTAGGGTTTTTCAAAGGTTGATGAAAAGATTGTAGAATCGCTATCTGCTAGGAATATCTTATGATTTTTCATCTCTGTTTGCTTTAAAATCGAATTTCTGAGACACATCATCTAGGAATCCGAAAATCATAGGTTGTTAAATATATGTGAGAGCATTATTCATAACCTGAACTAGTATTTGATGAGCAAAGCAACTTAGTGCAAAGAGATTTGGCTTAGGAGTTTTGTAAACAATTGAATCTGATGATTCCTGCAAGCTTAGGTTGCTAGGGTTTGCAAAGAGATTTGAAACTCTATGATTCAGGCATAGATAACTTTTGAAATGAGAATTGATTAGTTATGGATTAGTGATTCATGTTTAAAACGGTTCTTAATCATTCCTGATTTCCTGCGTCATACATTCTTGGATTCAACCTGCGAACTGTCCTGACTTAGCGCTTTTTAGTCTTCTGGAACTTAGATCATCTTACAAAATCGTTTGCTTACTTTCATTCATTCATTCGCATTGCATACACCATATCTTGCTTAGCTTAATCCAAATCTACATTTGATAGTGTAGTCTGCATTACTCTCTTGGGATTTCGATACCCCTTGTACTACAACTTCTTTTGCTGTGCACTTGCAATAGTTTTATTTGGGTAAAACATGAGCGCTATCAAGTTTTTGGCGCCGTTGCCGGGGAGTAATAGCTGCATATTGATTTTTAGTATTAGGATTTTGTCTAAGTTTTTATTTTTATTACTGACTTTCAGCTACTTTTCTTTGTTCTTGTTTCAGGTGTATGCCTAATCGCAGAACTAGAAGCAACAAAAAGAAGGAGCTTGTGACTTTGAGCATCGACGAGCTTGCTAGGTTGGAGAGAACTAACAGGAAAGCTAAGAAGAAATATACAATGGTCGCTCCACTTATCTTGGTTAAAGATGCAGAAGGTCACTTGGTTGACAGGGAAGGAAACAGGAGGAACGAAAAGGGGCAGAGAATTGATCAAGAGGGGAATGTCATTGTTGAACAGCAGGTTCAGCAAGTGGCTGAGAACGTGGAAGTTCCTGCTGCTGTCAATAACGCTGCTGGGCGTTTTGTTCAGAGAACTCTAGGTGACTACAACAGACCTGATCAGTTCTATGCCAACAGAGCTGCAATACGACCTCCTGCCTTCCAGAGGAACGATTTTGAGGTTAAACCAGTCTACTATCAGCTGGTTGGCCAGCATCCATTCCATGGTTTACCTCATGAGCATCTTATGGATAACATAGAGAGATTTGAGGACTTGGCTTCCAGTGTCAAAGCTAATGGGGTTAGCAATGACTTTCTGTTCTGCAAGCTCTTTCCTTACTCTCTTGAAGGAGAAGCTGCATATTGGCTGAAGCAACTGGAACCTGCTTCATTGACCACTTGGGAAGACACCAAGAATGCCTTTTTGAACAACTTCTATGATGATGCAAGATGAGAGGACATGAGGACGAAAATTGCATCATTTACACAAGGCCCTACTGAAGCTTTTAAGGCCTCTTGGATCAGGTTCAAGTCTTATCAAAGGGACTGTCCTCTTCATGGCTTCAGTCAGGTGCAATTACTTGGGATTTTCTTCAGAGGCATTGACTGGAAATATCAGATGGCGCTGGATGCAGCAAGTGCAGGAAACTTCAACACCAACAGACCAGAAGAAGCGATCAGACTGATTGAGAACTTGGTCTGCAGCAACAGCACTAAAAACGCAGACTTTCAGAGGATGAAACAAGCTGGTGTAGCTGATGGAAATAAGATTGCTGAAGTTAAGGCTAAGTTGGATGATATGCACAACCTTTTGGTGGGGAAGAAATCAGTTCACTTTGCTGCAGAAGTTGAAACTTTTGAAGCTCCAGAGGAAATTGAGCAGGAGGATGTAAATTTCATCAATTCTGGTGGTTTTCAGAGACAAAGGTATGGGAATCAGCAGTGGAACAGATGATACAGCAACAACAATCAGAAGAACGCCCTTACAGGAGAACAGAGCACGCCTGGTTTCACTCCTAGACCCCCATTCCAGAAGACAGAGAACCAGAAGCCATTCCAGAACAGTGGAAATTACAGAAACTATGGTTCTTCTTCCTATCAACCAGCACCTCCACAAGGGAACAAAATGGAAGCAATGTTAGAACAGATCTTGGAAGGACAACAGAAGCTTACAGTAGACTTTAATGGCAAGATAGATTCGCTCAATCAGGATTTGAATGGAAAAATTGAGAGTCTGAACTCTCATATGAAGAAGCTTAATGTTCAAGTTGCCCAAACTGCAGGAGCTGTTCAGAGGCAAGAAGGATTTCTTCCAGGAAAAACTGATGCTAATCCCAAACACCATGTGAATGCCATCACATTGAGGAGTGGAAAGAACCTGCAACCAGTTTTTCAGAAGGATTTAACCTCAAGGAATTTCGTGGGTATGGAAGAGTATGAAGATGAAGAAATATTTGCTGAAGAACCATGGGTGACGCTCGTCACCAATATTGGGTGTCGCTCGTCACCCATCGAGCACAACCCCGACCCCGACTCTTCACAAATTGGTGACGACCGTCACCAGGTGGGTGACGCTCGTCACCCATATCCAGTGATCGATCCTGACTCGTCCAAAGTGAGTGACGCTCACCACCATTTCAGTGACGCTCGTCACCAGACACCATATGCTGCAGTTTCGCCTAAGACTTCAGATAATGCTAAAGAGACCGTGTATAAACCCAAGATACCCTATCCTAAGCATCCTAAGAAGTCTAAGCAAGAGCTTGAAGATGCAAGATGCAAGGCTATCATGGACAAGTTGGTAATAGAGATCCCATTGATAGATGCTGTAAGGATCACTTATAACAGGAGTGATCCTTACAGCAGTGAAGAGGATGGTGACCAATAAGAAGGTATGTGAAGAGGATGGTGACCAATAACTTGAGTCTTGAGGTTGGAGCTATGATGATCAACGAGCAGGTCAGTGCAGTGATTCAGAACAGAGTTCCAGAGAAGCTTTCAGACCCTGGAAGCTTTGTTTTAGACTGCACCATCTTCAATGACAAGTTTGAGAGGTCATTGTGTGATCTTGGTTCTAGTGTGAACCTCATGCCTCATTCTGTTGCCAAGAGTTTGGGGATGACCGATTTTAAGGCTACAAGGATATCTCTTGTCCTAGCTGATAGATCAGTCAGAATTCCTGAAGGAGTGATAGAGGATGTTCCTACCAAAATAGGAGATTGTATGATCCCTACTGATTTTGTGGTTCTAGAGTATGGAGAAGAGCCCAAAGACCCCTTGATTCTTGGCAGACCCTTCTTAGCTACTGCAGGAGCTATTATTGACGTCAGGAAGGGTAGAATAGAGCTGAATGTTGGCGATTTAGTGATGAAATTCGAAATGGACAAGCTGATGAAGAGGCCAACCATAGATGGACAGACTTTTTATGTGGATGTTCTCACAAACATGCTGATCAGATCATCCATGAGATGAGTTCAGAGGATCCCTTGGAAAGGGCGCTGACCACTTCTACAGCTGAGTATGAGCATTTAGATGCTGCTGTAACAGGCTACACAAAGATAATGGATGCTACTGCACAAGTGATGCAACTGGTTGCACATGATGAGCTTGTCTCCAGATCTGCGAAAGCTGCCACAATGGGTGATTGGTCTGCAGCAAAAGCACCAAAAGTTGAGCTTAAACAATGCTAGTGGTGGTCAAACACAAACTTAAAGCTCTTTCTTTAAATCTTGGTAGCTCTCTTCTCTTATTTTTTTTTCTCTTAAAACTTTGGCCTTTGGCTCTTTTCTTTCTGATTTTCTTTTTTTTTTTTTTTTTTTTTTTTGAGAGCTACCTCCTTCTCTTTTAAAACTGAGCTTTTATTTAAAAACAGAACAACACCACCACTTAAAACCATGAGTCCTTTTTATTTTCAAACCCCAAACACCATTTCTTTTTAAACTGAAAACACATAAGCAAAATTCTTTTAACACCAGCGAATCCCTGGCCCAAAACAAACCTAAAACTAGCTTCAAAATGCAAAGCTAGCATCAATATGAAAGCCTAATCATGTCGCCTAAACCTAACACTTTATGCCAAGTTCAATCAAAAAAATAAGGCCTCACATCACACAAGAAATATTTAGCTTGAAAGGAAGGCAAGGTTCAGGGTGTGGAGTTCTATTCAGACTTACAAAGAGTGGTAGAAAGGGGTAAGAAAGCCTGAATATGTATATGTGATCCATGTATTTCATTTCAAATGCACAAGTGTGATAATTCAAATTCAGATTAAGGTTCTCACTTAGTAGGAAAGGATTCAATTCATGTCTGTTCAACTTAAGCCACAAAAATCAAAACAAATGATCCAAATATGGTTAGAACTTAACTTCAAGTTTGCACAAGCATCAAAGAACTACTAACTAGGGCCTTGAACTAATTCATGAGCATAAAACACTTTTTTAAGAAAAATTGCCCCATATGCACGTGAATGCAAGCAACCTATATGATAATATCTAGACTCCATCCTAAAATATTTACCAATGCAAGTGCAAGCTACATGGATTTTTTCGAAAATTTTGAAAATTTTTCTGATTTTCTATGCAAATGTATATGCATGAAGACTCAAATATGCTTAAAGGGAAAATAAGAAAACAAAACACAAAATTAAATCTCTCAACCTCTCCCCCAAACTTAAATTACACAGTCTCTTGTGTAATAAAAGTTCAAGAGAGACCAGCAACAAGAAATAAAATTCAAAAAGCCAAGAATTCATGATATATACAAGGTGTTGGAATGGTGTACCTTGGGCTGTGTTGTGGATCGAGCTAGAGGATCGATCTGAGGGTCGTTCTGGGCAGAAGATCGAGGATCATGCTCAATCAAGAGGTCGATCTTGATAGGACCGATCGGTCCAAACTCTGAGAATTTCCCGAGAGAAATTAGATCGGTCGATCCATTTTTGGACCGATCGATCCGTTCTTTAGATCGACCTTGTCACTCGATCTAGCCATCGATCTACTGGACATGCTTCAGTTTTCCTGTATTTAAGAGCTTCCAAAAGCGTGCTTTTAGATCTCCATCTTCCTTGGTCATGTTGAGGCTTGTATCACCAGGCTCATACTCATCATAGAACCATCCCCCAAATGTGTGCATCCTTATCTCCTCAAAGTGTAACTGCCGTGGATCCTCAATGCTTTCTTCATTGGTGAGGGTGAAACCGAGGTGCTTGGCAAAAGGTTGTTGCATTGGAGATTCTTCTTCTTCACCCTCCTTGGAGGCTAATGAAATGGGATTCTCCTTTGTCTCCTTCCTGGGAATGAGTTGCAAATGTGTTTCTTTCTTGGTGGAGGGCTCTTGCTCAACAAATGAGCTCTCACTAGCATTCTCTAAACATTCAACAACCGAACTTTCTTCACAAGGATCTTCAAAGCTTTGCTCAAGATTTTCATCAACAATGTACCTAAGAAGAGCTTCAAGTTCTTCAGCTTCTTGTTGGAATTCATCATTGGTGAGAGCTTTATCCTCTTGTTCCTCATTCCCTTGTGTGATTTTGGTGTTGATAGACTCCACATGTGTTGTTGCAGCAACTCTTGAAAATGGAGCAGGAGAGCCTAGTTTGAAGTCAAGCATGCTAATGCTCTCATTAAGCTGTTCTTGCTGCTCCAAAAGCAACTTCATCATGTTGAGAGTTTCTTCCTCTTTAGAGATGTGTGAAGAGTAGGTTGATCCTTGCTGCTCCAAAAGCAACTTCATCATGTTGAGAGTTTCTTCCTCCTTAGAGATGTGGGAAGAATAGGCTGCTCCTTGCTCGTCCTCCATGTCCCAGGATTGGTATTCCTCAGCATATCCATAGTGATTCTCTGGAGTAGAATGTTCATCCATAAGCCCTCTTTGATAAGTGGATGACCTTTCAAAACCATGGTTGCTAGTTGGGTCCCAAGCCAGCATTCTCTCTTGATTCGCTAATAAGGCCTCAAACATTGATGCTATATCCGAATCTATACTGTCTTCCTTGTGATTGTGCCTTGCAAAAAGAACAAACACTTGAAAGAGAGTTAGTAACCAAAATGAAAAATAAAAACTTAGTCTATACTAAGCTCCAAATCCTAGTAATTTCAGCAAAACCTAAGTTGGCAACGGTGCCAATTGATAGAGAGCTTTTTTCACAGTTCTAATTATCAATCCTAAAGCCTCTTAGTGTTGCTGTAGTACTTTAGGTGTCAATCCAGCCTAGGTGAGAAAGATACTAGGAGTACAAGAGCAAAGTAAAGCTAAGTCAAATTCGGGTAAATGAGGGAGAAATTCAACAAAAACTAAATGCAATACGAAATGAGCAAGAAAACAATTTTAAAATCCCCTCTTAAGGGTTAGAAACTACTAGAAGAAAACTAGGAATTTAAAGTGCAAGACTACTGATTATGAAAATTCGAAAACTGAAAACAGGCAATTAAGGCTATTTCTAGCAACTTAAATGAGCAAACTTTAAATCTAAAGGAGAAAGCTTTTGAAACTACTTGAATGATAAATAACAGATCCAAGGATGAGGTTCATGCTTAGGGAAGCTCAAGGTTCGATCTTAGTTTGCAAAAAGTTAATCTACACATTTCAAAATGAGCTATCCTTAAGCCTAAGAAGCAATCTTCCCATGGCTTGTGGGTAAGATAAATTCCTCTCATCATTCATCCCCTCCAAACCCATGGCTTGTGGTGGAAAAGGATGGTTGATGGAGATGAAGCACGGATCTTAACATGGCTTAACTAGCCCTTACTTGTCACTTCCGTGGTCTTTAAGGCATACTAGTCTCTTGGTTTGGACATAAGAGATCTCCTAAGTTCTTATGAGAAAAGGAAATCTCTTGGATCATAAAGCCTCTCTCAAGGTCTTTAAGCATTTGATACTCCAAACTAAGAAAGGATAAAGTTAAGAACAAGAAAATATGAAGATCTAACCTTTAAAACCTTCCTAATCACCTCATCCTTAAATCCTAAAGAACTACTCTATTATCATTTTCAAACCCCTCTTAATCATAAGATAAGAGGAGTGAAACATGATTAAGATAACAAGAAAGAAAGATTAAAGCTTAAAGAGAAGTTCTTAAATTCAAAATCAAAATTTTTACAAAAGATAAAGCTTGAAAATGGAAAAAGATGCTTTAATGGTGATCCACAAAACCCAAAAATGGGGATGGAGGCTGTAAATTTCGTGGATCGCCCAAAATTTTAGGTTTAGAGTGTTTGTAAAGGACCACACAACTGGTCCCCTCACTAAAAGACAAAGTCTAAGCTGTCCAAGGAAGGAAGCAGAAATCTTGGCCGAAGATCGACCCGCCTGGTCGATCTAGTGGTCGATCTGAGCTGAAACGGGTGGCCTGGTAGATCTAGAGGTCGATTTGAGGCTGAAACGAGTGGGATAGTCGATCTGGTGGTCGATCTCTGCCTGAAACGAGTGGGATGGTCGATCTGGTGGTCGATCTCTGCCTGAAACGAGTGGGATGGTCGATCTGGTGGTTGATCTCTGCCTGAAACGAGTGGGATGGTCGATCTGGTGGTCGATCTCTGCTTAATTCTTTTTGGCCGAACTCTTTCTTGACTCCCAGCAACTCCCAAGCTCTTCTTTTGACTCCTTGTCCATGCTCAGCGTCCAACACAGCTCCATGTACACCATATTACCTAAAAACAATGCATATATGCAAGAAATATGCAAATGCTAATGCAAACATGTCTAAAACCTAAAATGGAGCAAAAGTTACAAATAATCTAAATATGAATGCAATGTGAATGAAAAATCTATCCTAAATGAGTGCTAAAATATGCTAAATTATGAGTTTATCAGGCCTACAGGACTGCATACAAAACGCCACTTGGGACTACACCATTCCATCTTCTCTATGGCAAGGCGTGCCATCTACCAGTAGAGTTGGAGTTCAAAGCAGAATGGACCATCAAGAAGCTGAACTTCGATCTGAAGCCTGCTGCGGAAAGGCGATTGATTCAGCTCAATGAACTGGATGAGATCAGATATCTGGCCTATGAAAACTCCAAGTTATACAAGGAGAGGACAAAGGCATATCATGATAAAAAGATCATCTCCAGGCATTTCGAGCCTAATGACCAGGTATTACTCTACAACTCTCGTTTACAGCTTTTTCCTGGTAAATTGCATTCTCGATGGTCAGGTCCTTTTACTGTCAAAGAAGCTCGCCCACATGGTGCAATTGTCCTGATTAACTCCAAAGGAGAGGAGTTCACTGTCAATGGACAAAGGGTGAAGCACTACTGGGCACAAGCAGAGATTCCAGCAGGACACATTGTGTCTCTGAATCAGGCACCAGCTGTCTAAACAGCCAACCAAAGTCAAGCTAATGACTTTAAACAAGCGCTTAGTGGGAGGCAACCCACTGGTCAGTTGTAGATATAACACTTAGTTATAATTTTCGTGCTTAAGATTAGTAATTAGATTAATATTAGTTAAAAAAAAAAAAAAAGAGTGGTGACGATCGTCACCCTTATGGTGATGCTCGTCACCCTTCGAAGTCGGGGACGGTTATTAGTTTTCTCTCTTCTTCTTCCTCGGGCATAACTGTTTAAACCAAGAACACTTAGAAATTTTTAGAGATTCATAACTTTTGATTTTCTAAACCAAATTGAGTGATTCAAGAGTCTAATCCCTGCGGATTTTGCTCCTCTTTCTGAATATCCACTCGGTTTTTACGATCTGCAAGGTATGTGTTCGGAATCCCTAATTTTCAGTCCGCCATAGGTTTGGTAAAATCCGATTTTTGACTTGATTGGCTTGATTTAACTGTTGAATCATGGTTAGTTAGGTTGTATTAGAGGAATGGAACCATCTATGTGAGCTTTTATTGGTTGATTTGCAAGTTTTGAATTTTCGAGTTCATGATGAAAATTGCAAAAATCTGGAAATTTTGGGTGATTTGGGTTGAACTGATGATTGAATTGTGTTCCTGGTAGTGCTGTAGTTGATCGCCATCAGTTATTTCACCTTGATTGGTTGATTTTTCGAACTTTGAAAAATTTGCTATTTTTTGTGATGTTTTTGGTCGATTTTGATCTTCAATTTTCAGATGCCTCGTCAGGAGAAACGACCAAGGCAAATCTCTACCCAGATTTGGTCCGCCAGTTTCTCTCTACAGTTCGCGTCTACTACGCGATTGAGCTGGCAAAGCGTGCGCAGGAAGGCACGATGATGTTTCTGATCCGACGAGTTCGATACCGGATTAGTCTGATGGAGCTTTGTGGGATCTATGGCTTCTCTGACCATCCCACAGGCGTTCTCCTTCCCTCTCAGTGGACCCATATGCGGACATTTTGGTCCAAGTTCGGGAATGGAGTCTATGACAGCAAGACCAGCACGCAGACGGAGGTTCGACATCCGGTTTTGAGGTATATTATGCGCCTCTTTGGTCATACCATTTTGTGCAAGTCTGCGCCCAGCAAGACTCGAGCGCTGTTTTCGCTGAGCATCTGGTCTCCTTGAAGACCAAGCCATTCACCAATCCAGGGAAGAAGACTGAGAGTGTTGGCAGCCTGCTGACACCAGTCTTCCATCATTTTCAGATCGATGTCACACCTTGCAGTCTGCGCAGTGACAAATCACTTATGGATGACCAGTATCTGCGCCATGTCACTTGGATGAAGATTGGAGTTGTCTGGACTTTCACTACCACTTCTGGAGAGTATGTTGGCATTAAGTTGCCACAGAGAGCCCTAACTACTATTCAGGGAGATCCACGCCAGCTATTCTTCATGCCAGCATGGACTCTTCTGCGCCCCTTGACTCTGCGCCCTGCTAAAGCTGTTACAGCTGGCGCCTCTGCTTCTACTGCCGCTGCTGCTGCTGCTGGACCTTCTACACGCCAGAGTGGTTCTTCTACTGCTTTCAGGCGTCCTCCACAACCACAGACACCCATGGATATGGCTGCTTTTCAGGAGTATGTCATTGACAGCTTTGAGGGACTCTGGGATGCTGTTGCTACACTTAGCAACTGTGGTTGTGTCTGCCCCCATTACACCACTGAGCCTTGCGAGGATGAGGATTGAGGCTTCACTATCTGGTTACTTATTCCTTTTTCCCTTTTATTTTTCTTTCTCTTGAGTCATTTTTATGTTTTCTTTGAGTCAGTTGTCAGTTTCTTTGATGATGTTTTGTGAGATTGTTGAACCAGGTTATTTTTGCTATGTTTGGATATTGTTAATTATGTGTTTGAATGCTCAAAAAGTCTAACTTTCGAGTACATATGCAAACACTTTGTTAATTAACATCTGACATAAGAATTGGGCAATACAGGTCGTGGTGACGCTCGTCACCTGACCCCACGCGAGGTAACACTTTTCTGACTTGGTTTTTCAACTTCTCATTCATTTTTCTGACCAACTCTTTGCTTAATAACACTGGGGACAGTGTTGTTTAAGTCTGGGGGAGGTGGTTACTGACGTTGTGTGCTTTGTGTCATGTCTATAGAGTCTTAAAGTTGAGTCAAAAACCTGTTTTTCTAGAGTCAAAATTTTTGAAACTGTCAGTTTTTCTTAGAACTAACCATATGACGTTTTTGCTGATAAGAACCATTGCCACAGTAGTTAATTACAAGTCTCACTAAGTTGAAAGTCATAGGTAGATCAGTCTAGCAATGAAAGTTTAGGTTCTTAGAGAGTCTGAAAAATTTGCTGTTAGCTCCACCTTAATGAACTTTAAACTTCTTGTCTTGGTGATTGATTCTTATTGATCTTGATTCTCTCTTTCAGCACTGAAAATAAGGTTAAAATACAGTCTCTCTTTGATCTTCCCTGATGTCGTTTTTAAAAGATTAAGTCCAAAGAATGGTGCATTCATGACCCTGTCTCCTCACAAGGAACAACAGTAGTGAACACACTCAAGAACCTGTCTCCTCACAAGGAACACAAGTATTGAGTAGCCCCATATCTTAAACTGTAAAAGTTGAGAAAAAGAAGTGAAAAATCGAAAATATCCAAAGGAAAAGATCAAGGGAAGAGAAAATACGAGAGCTGTGTTGAGATCTATTTGTTCAGTTGCTAGGAAGGGAAATGAATCTGTAAAGTGATTGAGATGATAGAGTCGTGATGAGATTTCACACTTAGATAAAAAATAAGGAGTTAATTGTAGAAATTTCGGATTTCTTGAAGGGATTTGGACTGGACTTGAGAGATTTGCTAAGCTTGTGATAATTAGACTGAAATTTGACCTTGTGTTGACTATGTGGTATGTGGATTCGAAAGCTCTAACTAGTATGGTGTTCCTGATGACTGACTGACTGTTTCTTGTTTCCAAACCTCGACCTTATTCTTTGTCTGATGTTTGCTTGAGGGCAAGCAAAAGCTAAGTCTGGGGGAGTTGATATATCATGGTTTTTAAGGTTTTTAACCATGATATAAGTCCTTTTTATTGAGTCTTTTTAGTCTTTTTAGAGTCCTAGAAGAGTCTTTGCAGGTTATAGCATGTCTAGAGCATAATTGGAGATTTTGGATCCTTTTGGAGCATTCTGGGTGGAAGCCATGAAGTACCAAGCTCGAAGCAAAAATATCACATATGGTGACGCTCGTCACCACCTTTGGTGACGCTCGTCACCCATTAAAGATGGAGCACGGCTGTTTTATTAAAAGTATGAAGAAGATTTGCAGAATTGGCCCAGAAGTTCCTTTATTTACATGAAGACCCCAGATCGTGTTTAACCTCTATTTATTAGGTTTTTCAGCCATTGTTGGCTATTATCTTAGTTTTTGAAAATTCAGAGAGCTTAGAGAGAGATATTTATTCAGAGCTTTTTGAGGAGACAAATCCTGTACTCTTTTGAGAAGATTTTGAACCCCCTTTATTTCTTTACTCTTTCTCTTAATGCAATATTATTCAGTTATGTTTTGTGATTCCATAATCATGTCTGAGTAGTCTGCTAGTTAAGTTAGGGTTTTTCAAAGGTTGATGAAAAGATTGTAGAATCGCTATCTGTTAGGAATATCTTATGATTTTTCATCTCTGCTTGCTTTAAAATCGAATTTCTGAGACACATCATCTAGGAATCCGAAAATCATAGGTTGTTAAATATATGTGAGAGCATTATTCATAACCTGAACTAGTATTTGATGAGCAAAGCAACTTAGTGCAAAAACATTTGGCTTAGGAGTTTTGTAAACAATTGAATCTGATCATTCCTGCATGCTTAGGTTGCTAGGGTTTGCAAAGAGATTTGAAACTCTGTGATTTAGGCATAGATAACTTTTGCAGAGAGAAATGATTAGTTATGCATTAGTGATTCATGTTTAAAACGGTTTTTAATCATTCCTGATTTCCTGCGTCATACATTCTTGGATTCAACCTGCGAACTGCCCTGACTTAGCGCTTTTTAGTCTTCTGGAACTCAGATCATCTTACAAAATCGTTTGCTTACTTTCATTCATTCATTTGCATTACATACATCATATCTTGCTTAGCTTAATCCAAATCTACATTCGATAGTGTAGTTTGCATAACTCTCTTGGGATTTCGATACCCCTTGTACTACAACTGCTTTTGCTGTGCACTTACAGTAGTTTTATTTGGGTAAAACCTGAGCCCTATCAAGTTTAGGGATGACCGATTTTAAGACTACAAGGATATCTCTTGTCCTAGCTGATAGATCAGTCAGAGTTCCTGAAGGAGTGATAGAAGATGTTCCTATCAAAATAGGAGATTGTATGATCCCTACTGATTTTGTGGTTCTAGAGTATGGAGAAGAGCCCAAAGACCCCTTGATTCTTGGCAGACCCTTCTTAGCTACTGCAGGAGCTATTATTGACGTCAGGAAGGGTAGAATAGAGCTAAATGTTGGCGATTTAGTGATGAAATTTGAAATGGACAAGCTGATGAGGAGGCCAACCATAGATGGACAGACTTTTTATGTGGATGTTCTCACAAACATTGCTGATCAGATCTTCCATGAGATGAGTTCAGAGGATACCTTGGAAAGGGCGTTGACCACTTCTACAGCTGAGTATGAGCATTTAGATGCTGCTGCAACAGGCTACACAAAGATGATGGATGCTACTGCACAAGTGATGCAACTGGTTGCACAGGATGAGCTTGTCTCCACATCTGCGAAAGCTGCCACAATGGGTGATTGGTCTGCAGCAAAGCACCAAAAGTTGAGATTAAACAGCTCCCTGCAGGGCTAAGGTACGCATTTCTGGGAGAAAACTCCACCTATCCTGTTATTGTTAATGCTTCATTGAACAATGCAGAGCTCACCCTTTTGCTAAGTAAGCTGCGAAGATTTCGCAAAGCTCTTGGCTATTCTCTTGATGACATTTCAGGTATCTCCCCAGACTTGTGCATGCATACCATACACTTGGAGGATGAGTCGAAATCATCAGTTGAGCACCAGAGGAGGCTGAATCCGAATTTGCAGGATGTGGTCAAGAAAGAGATCATGAAGTTGTTGCAGGCTGGTATCATCTATCCTATATCAGACAGTGCTTGGGTGAGTCCAGTGCACGTGGTGCCTAAGAAAGGAGGTGTCACAGTGGTAAAGAATGACAAGGATGAACTGATTCCAACCAGGACTGTGACAGGACACAGGATGTGCATAGACTACAGGAAACTGAATGCAGCAACAAGGAAGGATCATTTTCCTCTGCCTTTCATCGATCAGATGCTAGAGAGGCTGGCGAATCACAAGTATTACTGCTTCCTTGATGGGTATTCAGGTTTCTTTCAGACCCCATCCATCCAGATGATCAGGAGAAGACCACTTTTACCTGTCCCTATGTCACTTTTGCATATCACAGAATGCCTTTTGGGCTGTGTAATGCTCCTGCAACCTTCTAGAGATGCATGATGTCGATTTTCACAGACATGATAGAAAAGTTTATGGAGGTGTTCATGGATGACTTCTTTGTTTATGGGTCCTCTTTCAAGAACTGTTTGGATAATCTGTGTGCAGTTCTGCAGAGATGTAAAGAGAAGCACTTGGTTTTAAACTGGGAGAAGTGTCATTTTATGGTTCAGGATGGTATTGTACTTGGCCACAGAGTCTCAGGAGACGGTATAGAGGTGGATAGGGCGAAAATTGAGGTGATGACAAGTCTGCAAGCACCTGATTCAGTCAAAGCAGTGAGGAGTTTTCTGGTCATGCAGGCTTCTACAGAAGATTTATCAAGGATTTTAGCAAGATAGCACGCCCCTTTACTGCTTTCCTCTGCAAGGATGTGAAGTTTGAGTTCACAGAAGAGTGCAAATCCGCCTTTGAACAGATCAAACAGGCTTTGGTTACAGCCCCTATTGTGCAGCCTCCAGATTGGGACTTACCTTTTGAGGTAATGTGTGATGCCAGCGATTTTGCAGTTGGAGCAGTGCTGGGACAGAGGAAAGACAAGAAACTCCACGCCATCTACTATGCAAGTAGGACTTTGGATGATGCTCAGAAGAATTAAGCAACAACTGAGAAAGAATTGTTAGCTGTTGTGTTTGCTTTTGAGAAGTTCAGGCAGTATCTTGTTGGCTCCAAGGTCGTGGTTCATACTGACCATTCAGCACTGAAGTACCTAATGCAGAAGAAAAATGCAAAACCAAGGCTGTTAAGATGGATCCTGCTTCTTCAGGAATTTGATATTGAAGTGAAGGACAAGAAAGGGGTTGAGAATGGAGTTGCTGATCATTTATCCCGGATTCAGGTGGAAGACAGTGTTCCAATCAATGATTTCTTGTCTGAAGAGAATGTTTACTTGGTGGAAACCAGAGAACAAGAGGAAAGTACTGAAAACCTGCAGTTTTCACGAAATTGCAGGGGAGTGACGAGCGACACCAGGAGGGTGACGCTCGTCACCAACCCAGAACAGTCGCGACCAAAGTATACGAGAGAGGTGACGCTCGTCACCAATCTCAACACTTATCTGCGATTTGTGCAAGCTTGGGGATGGCTTTTGAAGAACCTGTATATGCTTTGCATGATCCAAAGAGGCCCTGGTATGTCGATATTGCAAATTATCTTACTGCAGAAGATGAACCACATGACTTTAAAGGCTATGCTAAGAAGAAGTTTTTGAGAGAACTTAGGAGATTCTATTGGGATGAGCCATATCTCTACAAGCATTGTGCTAATGGTATCTACAGAAGATGCTTAGCAGAAGAAGAAGTCCAGGACGTCCTTTTTCACTGTCATGGATCAGAATATGCTGGACACTTTGCTACATTCAAGACTGTCTCTAACGTATTGCAAGCTGGATTTTGGTGGCCTACTATGTTCAGAGACGCCCAAGCCTTCATCACAAGCTGTGATACTTGTCAGAGAAGAGGAAAAATCAGCAGGAGACATGAGATGCCACAGAACTTCATTCAGGAAGTTGAAGTTTTTGATTGTTAGGGTATTGACTTCATGGGACTTTTTCCCTCATCTTATGGGAATATATACATTCTGGTTGCTGTTGATTATGTATCTAAGTGGGTAGAGGCGTTGGCTACTCCTACTAATGATGCTGCAGTGGTTATGAAGCTGTTTAAGACCATTATCTTTCCCAGATTTGGTGTCCCGCGGATTGTCATAAGTGATGGTGGTTCTCACTTTGTCAACAAGATTTTTGACAAGCTTTTGAAGAAGTATGGTGTACAGCACAGAGTGGCCACACCCTATCATCCCCAAACAAATGGACAGGTTGAGGTTTCCAACAGGCAGATCAAGCAGATTCTGAAAAAGACAGTTGGGAAGACAAGGAAAGATTGGTCTGCAAAGCTGGATGATGCATTATGTGCCTACAGGACTGCATACAAAACGCCACTTGGGACTACACCATTCCATCTTCTCTATGGAAAGGCATGCCATCTACCAGTAGAGTTGGAGTTCAAAGCAGAATGGACCATCAAGAAGCTGAACTTCGATCTGAAGCCTGCTGCGGAAAGGCGTTTGATTCAGCTCAATGAACTGGATGAGATCAGATATCTGGCCTATGAAAACTCCAAGTTATACAAGGAGAGGACAAAGGCATATCATGATAAAAAGATCATCTCCAGGCATTTCGAGCCCAATGACCAGGTATTACTCTACAACTCTCGTTTACAGCTTTTTCCTGGTAAATTGCGTTCTCGATGGTCAGGTCCTTTCACTGTCAAAGAAGCTCGCCCACATGGTGCAATTGTCCTGATTAACTCCAAAGGAGAGGAGTTCACTGTCAATGGACAAAGGGTGAAGCACTACTGGGCACAAGCAGAGATTCCAGCAGGACACATTGTGTCTCTGGATCAGGCACCAGCTGTCTAAACAGCCAACCAAAGTCAAGCTAATGACTTTAAACAAGCG
Organism: Thlaspi arvense; assembly: GCA_911865555.2. Taxonomy (NCBI): domain Eukaryota; kingdom Viridiplantae; phylum Streptophyta; class Magnoliopsida; order Brassicales; family Brassicaceae; genus Thlaspi; species Thlaspi arvense. Next base: position 25,618,726 of record OU466860.2, read on the forward strand.
CTTAGTGGGAGGCAACCCACTGGTAAGTTGTAGATATAACACTTAGTTATTATTTTCGTGCTTAGGATTAGTAATTAGATTAATATTAGTTAAAAAAAAAAAAAATGGTGACGATCGTCACCCTTATGGTGACGCTCGTCACTCGTCGAAGTCGAGCACGGGTATTAGTTTTCTCTCTTCTTCTTCCTCGGGCATAACTGTTTAAACATCGAACAGATAGAAAATTTTCAGAGATTCATAACTTTTGATTTTCTAAACCAAATTGAGTGATTCAAGAGTCTAATCCGTGTGGATTTTGCTCCTCTTTCTGAATATCAACTCGGTTTTCAAGATCTGCAAGGTATGTGTTCGGAATCCCCAATTTTTAGTCCGCCATAGGTTTGGTAAAATCCGATTTTTGACTTGATTGGCTTGATTTAACTGTTAAATCTTGGTTAGTTAGGTTGTATTAGAGGTATGGAACTATCTATGTGAGCTTTTATCGGTTGATTTGCAAGTTTTGAATTTTCGAGTTCATGATGAAAATTGCAAAAATCTAGAAATTTTGGGTGTTTTGGGTTGAACTGATGATTGAATTGTGTTCCTGGTAGTGTTGTAGTTGATCGCCATCAGTTATTTCACCTTGATTGGTTGATTTTTCGAACTTTGAAAAATTTGCTAATTTTTGTGATGTTTTTGGTCGATTTTGATCTTCAATTTTCTGATGCCTCGTCAGGAGAAACGACCAAGGCAAAGCTCGTCTTCAAGCACTGCAACAGGGTCTACGGATTCCTTCAGTCAACACCCGGTTTGCAGGCCCGCATGGCCCAAACGAGAAGATTGGAAAATAGCCTCAGGAATGGTTTGGGCAGGGACTCCGAAGCAGGAAGTGTCCCGAGACACCTGTGTGTTCCGCGATATTCAGGAAGAGTGGGATGAGTATGACACGCTGTTCTACAATGCGTGGCTGGGAGTGAAGATTATCCCCACTCGGTTCGCGGATTCTGCTGTTCTGCAGAAGATGGGGATCTTCGAGGAGGTTGTTCAGATTATGGAGCGCATTGGGATGGGGACTATGCCGTTCCAGCAGTATGATCTGTACCCAAATTTGGTCCGCCAGTTTCTCTCTACAGTTCGCGTCTACTACGCGAATGAGCTGGCGAAGCGTGCGCAGGAAGTCACGATGACATTTCTGATCCGAGGAGTTCGATACCGGATCAGTCTGATGGAGCTTTGTGGGATCTATGGCTTCTCTGACCATCCCACAGGCGTTCTCCTTCCCTCTCAGTGGACCCATATGCGGACATTTTGGTCCAAGTTCGGGAATGGAGTCTATGACAGCAAGACCAGCACGCAGACGGAGGTTCGACATCCGGTTTTGAGGTACATTCTGCGCCTCTTTGGTCATACCATTATGTGCAAGTCCGCGCCTAGCAAGACTCGAGTTAGTGAGCTGATTCTCCTCTACTACGGACTTTATAAGATGCGGGATGATTCGATACCTGTTGATAGCATGGTTTGCGCCAACTTAGGCGCTGTTTTCGCTGAGCATCTGGTCTCCTTGAAGACCAAGCCATTCACCAATCCAGGGAAGAAGACTGAGAGTGTTGGCAGCCTACTGACACCGATCTTCCATCATTTCCAGATCGATGTCACACCTTGCAGTCTGCGCAGTGACAGATCACTTATGGATGACCAGTATCTGCGCCATGTCACTTGGATGAAGATTGGAGTTGTCTGGACTTTCACTACCACTTCTGGAGAGTATGTTGGCATTAAGTTGCCACAGAGAGCCCTCACTACTATTCAGGGAGATCCACGCCAGCTATTCTTCACGCCAGCACGGACTCTTCTGTGCCCCTTGACTCTGCGTCCTGCTAGAGCTGCTACAGCTGGCGCCTCTGCTTCTACACGCCAGAGTGGTTCTTCTACTGCTAGAGCTGCTACAGCTGGACCTTCTACACGCCAGAGTGGTTCTTCTACTGCTTTAAGGCGTCCTCCACGACCACAGACACCCATGGATATGGCTGCCTTTCAGGAGTATGTCATTGACAGCTTTGAGGGACTCTGGTATGCTGTTGCTACACTTAGCAACTGTGGTTGTGTTCGTCCCCATTACACCATTGAGCCTTGCGAGGATGATGATTAAGGCTTCACTATCTGGTTACTTGTTACTTTTTCCCTTTTATTTTTCTTTCTCTTGAGTCATTTTTATGTTTTCTTTGAGTCAGTTGTCAGTTTCTTTGATGATGTTTTGTGAGATTGTTGAACCAGGTTATTTTTGCTATGTTTGGATGTTGTTAATTATGTGTGTGAATGCTCAAAAAGTCTAACTTTAAAGTACACATGAAAACTCTTCGTTAATTAACATCTGACATAAGAATTGGGCAATACAGGTCGTGGTGACGCACGTGACCAGACTGGTGACGCTCGTCACCCGACCCCACGCGAGGTAACACTTTTCTAACTTGATTTTTCGACTTCTCATTCATTTTTCTGACCAACTCTTGGCTTAATAACACTGGGGACGGAGTGTTGTTTAAGTCTGGGGGAGGTGGTTACTAACGTTGTGTGCTTTGTGTCATGTCTATAGAGTCTTAAAGTTGAGTCAAAAACCTGTTTTATAGAGTCAAAATTTTTGAAACTGTCAGTTTTTCTTGGAACTAACAATAGGACGTTTTTGCTGATAAGAACCATTGCCACAGTAGTTGATTACAAGTCTCACTAAGTTGAAAGTCATAGGTAGATCAGTCTAGCAATGAAGGTTTAGGTTCTTAGAGAGTCTGAAAAATTTGCTTTTAGCTCCACCTTAATGAACTTTAAACTTCTTGTCTTGGTGATTGATTCTTATTGATCTTGATTCTCTCTTTCAGCACTGACAAAAGGTTAAAATGCAGTCTCTCTTTGATCTTCCCTGATGTAGTTTTTAAAAGATTAAGTCCAAAGAATGGTGCATTCATGACCCTGTCTCCTCACAAGGAACAACAGTAGTGAACACACTCAAGAACCTGTCTCCTCACAAGGAACACAAGTATTGAGTAGCCCCATATCTTAGACTGTAAAAGTTGAGAAAAAGAAGTGAAAAATCGAAAATATCCTAAGGAAAAGATTAAGGGAAGAGAAAATAGGAGAGTTGTGTTGAGATCTATTTGTTCAGTTGTTAGAAAGGGAAAAGAATCTGTAAAGTGATTGAGATGATAGAGCCTTGATGAGATTTCACACTTAGATAAAAAAAAATAAGGAGTTAACAGTAGAAATTTTGGATTTCTTGATGAGATTTCACACTTAGATAAAAAAAAATAATAAGGAGTTAACAGTAGAAATTTTGGATTTCTTGAAGGGATTTGGACTGGACTTGAGTGATTTGCTAAGCTTGTGATAATTAGACTGAAATTTGACCTTGTGTTGACTATGTGGTATGTGGATTCGAAAGCTCTAACTAGTATGGTGTTCCTGATCACTGACTGACTGTTTCTTGTTTCCAAACCTCGACCTTATTCTTTGTCTGATGTTTGCTTGAGGGCAAGCAAAAGCTAAGTCTGGGGGAGTTGATATATCATGGTTTTTAAGGTTTTTAACCATGATATAAGTCCTTTTTATTGAGTCTTTTTGGTCTTATTAGAGTCCTAGAAGAGTCTTTGTAGGTTATAGCATGTCTGGAGCATAATTGGAGATTTTGAAACCTTTTGGAGCATTCTGGGTGGAAGCCACGAAGTACCAAGCTTGAAGCAGAAAGTATCACATATGGTGACGCTCGTCACCACCTTTGGTGATGCTCGTCACCCATTAAGGAAGGAGCGTGGCTGTTTTATTAAAAGTATGAAGAAGATTTGCAGAATTGGCCCAGAAGTTCCTTTATTTACATGAAGACCCCAGATCGTGTTTAGCCTCTATTTATTACGTTTTTCAGCCATTGTTGGCGGGGATCTTAGTTTTTGAGAATTCAGAGAGCTTAGAGAGAGATTTATTCAGAGCTCTTTGGGGAGATAAATCCTGTACTCTTTTTGAGAAGATTTTGAACCCCCTTTATTTATTTACTCTTTCTCTTAATGCAATATTATTCAATTATGTTTTGTGATTCCATAATCATGTCTGAGTAATCTGCTAGTTAAGTTAGGGTTTTTCAAAGGTTGATGAAGAGATTGTAGAATCGCTATCTGTTAGGAATATCTTATGGTTTTTCATCTCTGCTTGCTTTAAAATCGAATTTCTGAGATACATCATCTAGGAATCCGAAAATCTTAGGTTGTTAAATATATGTGAGAGCATTATTCATAACCTGAACTAGTATTTGATGAGCAAAGCAACTTATTGCAAAGAGATTTGGCTTAGGAGCTTTGTAAACAATTGAATCTGATCATTCCTGCATGCTCAGGTTGTTAGGGTTTGCAAAGAGATTTGAAACTCTGTGATTTAGGCATAGATAACTTTTGCAATGAGAATTGATTAGTTATGCATCAGTGATTCATGTTTAAAACGGTTCTTAATCATTCCTGATTTGCTGCGTCATACATTCTTGGATTCAACCTGCGAACTGCCTTGACTTAGCGCTTTTAGTTTTCTGGAACTTAGATCATCTTACAAAATCGTTTGCTTTCTTTCATTCATTCATTCGCATTACATACATCATATCTTGCTTAGCTTAATCCGAATCTACATTCGATAGTGTAGTCTGCATTACTCTCTTGGGATTTCGATACCCCTTGTACTACAACTGCTTTTGCTGTGCACTTGCAGTAGTTTTATTTGGGTAAAACCTGAGCCCTATCAGATACAAGATTCTAGCTGGGCAGAAGAGAGCAAGAAGGATCACAGCAGAAGATCTCTGCAGAAGTTTTCGGTCAGAGCACAGAGAGTATTGATCAAACTTGTCTAAGTTGTTAGCTTTCTCTTATGCCCACCAAGTGTTTGATGAAATGCTGATCATGTTTAATAGAGGATTTGTTGGCCTTGGCTCAAGAGATTTACTGTTTGAGGAGCATTTTGACTTGAATAGAGTTGTTTAATCATGTTTGCTTGATGTTTTAGCACTAATGAGAGTTAGTTCTTGTTAAAATGTTTATCAAAGGGTTATTTACCAAGAGATTGGATCTAACTAGCTTAAGTGTGAACTCTTTGTCTAGGAATCACCATTGCTTGCTTGTTTGCTTGATCAATGTAGTTTGAAACAGCCTTAGTTAATGTCTGAAATTCTCCAAAGTCAATAACCACATCTAGAGACTTGCCTTTCTCTTATTTGAATTTCGGATTTGCTCTGTTTTGCTCTGTTTTACTCTGTTTTTCTTGCTTAGAATTGCTTAGTTTGCTTTTGCTTTTACTTTGTTTGCTGCTTGTTTCACTTAGGTTGCTAGAACTGTTGCTTAGGCAACAAAACCAATTCCCTGCTTGCTTGACTTAGAGACTTTACTCTCAACTCTTCTGTTTTCAACTCTTCCCATTGGACTGACATAAAACCCTTACTACAACTGACTAGTGCAAGGGTGATTGAACCAAGGGGCACAAACCTTGTGTCACCATGCTCGATCCACTACTCGATCTCAGGTCCCTTTGCTGAACGTTTAAGTCTTCCAAGTGTCCATGGGCTCCTCACAAGCCTTAGCACGTCCACGAATCCTCCAAGGCTCCAAAGTATCCGAAAACAACCTGAATGCAATGCATAATGCAAGAAATATGCAAATGCTAATGCAAAAGTGCTCTAGGACCTAAAATGGTGCAAACTAGCCTAATATGCAAGATAAATACATGAGGAACTATCTCATATGCATGCAAAACACACGAAATATACAGCAATATCAACTCCCCCAAACGTGCTTTTTGCTTGCCCTCAAGCAAACACAATTCAAGAAGGAAGAGGGGTTTTAAAAACGGGGGTTTAAACTTCTTGCAAAGGTGCTTTTCAAATGAATCACTTCAGTGGTCCTAGTTCTTAATTCTAAAATGCAATGCACACACTCATACTCCAAAGAACTTAGCCATACTCATCACACAATGAATTTCAAAGCATGACTCTCCTATTCCAAACAATCAAAGAATCTTATCCTTTAACATTCATTAATGATCAAACCGTGAATCAAACTTATGCACGTTAAAGCATAACACATTTGGCTAAGGACATAGGCTATGAGATTAGAATGATCTCATTTACGTAGGTTTAAAAATGCAACGGTTTCTCTCAAGAAGGGTATGAACTTTATGCATAATGCTAAAGGTAAAGGCAATTGATGCATACATGATTAGATTCTCATCTACCCATGCATACTAACAATCATCCTAAAACCCCTCTCATTTCTTTTCTTTTCAGCTCACTCACCCTCCTACATGCTACCCTTATCAACAAAGCATTAGCTTAGCAAATCCCAAATAAAAACAGAAAACATCTTTTACTCTTTAGGCTAGTGGAAAGGCCGAAAACATTTTAAGCTCTTTAAACTTTCTTATTGATAGCTCTCTACTCTTTCTTTTCTTTTCTCTCTCTTTTTTTTTCTTTATTTGGCGCTTAGGCTCTTTTCTTTTCTTTTTCTTTTATTTGAGAGCTATCTCCTGATATACACTTTGGAAAAGTCCCTTGAAGCGCCTTGACTTTCTTGGCAAGCTTCTTGATGACCTTACTTTGTCATTTGTTGATCTTCCTTTGCATCTCCACAACGGAAGCAAAGAACTTTTCTGTCTTAGTCCGCGGCTCAAAGTCATTCTTAGGGAGTACACAGCTTTTTGGAATGTCATCATCCGAGGAAGGAGACTCTGAACGTGGGCGAGAAGCTAGTGCTGGAGCAGCTGTTCCTCCTAGAGGTGCAAAGCACTCCTCTACGCTTGGGAGAAACTCGATGTTCCCAACTCCCAACAGCTCGGTTTCGTCCTTGTTTGGCAGGATAGACACCCTTTTCTCATTCTCCTCATCAATGAACAGATACGCATAAAAACCCTCAGCTGGCGTGCGTCCCAAGCGTTCGGTGTTCCTTAGATAAATCTCATCCATGTACGCCCTATCTGTGCAAGGTACGAAGTCAGCTAGTGGCACTCCGGCTTGAACAAACAAAGGAGTAGGGAACCCTCCAATCAAAGACGAACTCGCCTTGGACCTCATGGCATACGCCTTATACTTCACCAATGAAGACTCTAGAATACAGCCGTAGTTCACGTCATCTCCTAGCTGGTCTTCCAACGGCTCATCATTCTCATTGGGATCACACACGAGATGCTTAACGCCTTGGAACAAGAAGCAAAACTCTGTCTTGGTGACTGTAGGGGCCACGGACCATCCATTAAAGGTGTTGGCGATCAGCTTCAGCGTGTAAAGCAGCATCGGGCTTCTCACTCGCTTGATCTTCGCAGTGTTCGGATTGTAGTCGTCATTGCTTATGAGGTTCCACAGCTCGTTGGCTTGAGAGAAAGACGGGAACTCCACTTGTCCAGCATCAGCGTTCAAACCGTAAGCTTGGCAAAGCTCTTGGATCGAGAGATGATAGGCTTGACGTCTGATCTTGAAGGTGATGTGCCCTTGGGACATCTGAATACTGTTAAGGTAAGATAACCCTTGGATCATAGAGATCTTGGCGTGAGACTCTCTAAGCCTTAAGTACTCAAGATCCTAGAAGAGAAGGTAATGAAGAACAAGAAAACACAAAGCTTTAACCCCTTCGACCCTTTTGAATCACCTCAACCTATCAACTCAAACGAAACTACTCGCTAATCATAAAGAAAACCGAACAAAACACAATAAACAGAAAGCTAAGCATGATTAACGATTGATTAAAGGAAAAGATTCGATATTCAAAGGTTCAAATGCAAGAAAAAGCTTCAAGGTTCTACAATGGCGGAATCGCCTAAGCAAGAGAAAGAAAACGAAAAAAGATAAAAGTGAAAAGTGTGTGAGAAAGCAGGATCACCGCTTTCAAAAAGTGGACAAACAACTTGATGGTCCCCCCTTCGCTAGAAGCCAAAAATGGTTAAAGTAGCCTGGGATCGAGCAGAAAGCTCGATCTGGCTCTCGATCTTCGTCTTGGATCGGATGGCTTTGGTCGATCTCTGAGTCGATCTTGTGCTGATCGGGTTGGAAGCTCGATCTGGTACTCGATCTGCATGGCGTCATTTACGTCTGTACTTCAGATCGATCTCCTCACTCGATCTTGGTCTCGATCCGTTTCCTTGCATCGACTTGGTCACTCGTTCTTCTGGTCAATCTCGTATAGATCGGTCTGCCTTGCTCGATCCGCTACTCGATCTCAGGTCCCTTTGCTGAACGTCTAAGTCTTCCAAGTGTCCATGGGCTCCTTACGAGCCTTAGCAAGTCCACGAATCCTCCAAGGCTCCAAAGTATCCAAAAACAACCTGAATGCGATGCATAATGCAAGAAATATGCAAATGCTAATGCAAAAGTGCTATAGGACCTAAAATGGTGCAAACTAGCCTAATATGCAAGGTAAATGCATGAGGAACTATCTCATATGCATGCAAAACACACGAAATATGCAGCAATATCACATCTCGGGAGAACACTAGAGTTAAGCGTACTTGAGCTAAAGTAGGACTAGGATGGGAGATATAGGAAAAAGTGATTTCTGGTACCGTGTGAATGAGGCCAAAACACAGGAATGATCGCGTGGTGATTGTAGGGTCAGTATATCACTACTTTGGAACCTCCCGGCTAACGCCTCAGTCGCCAGACAAGGGTGTGGTCAACAAGCCCAAGAACGGATGTGGAGCCTCATGGTAGGAGTCGTCGGAGCGTTACAAATATAATCTATATGTTTCTTCATGATTAATAAATTTAAAATAAAGAATATAATGTTGTGCAGTACCGTTATGGGCCAAGCATCATACATGGAGTAAAACACACATAAATATATGAGATTGACTAACATGGTATATATTGATAGAAATATATAGGTTATTTTAATGAAGCTGTGTCTTTGAGTTTCGTCCTCTGGGGGAAAGGTGATGAGTCGTCATGGGGCGGAAGCCTGCGTGATATGATAGGGAATAGCACGGTAGTTGCAGAACCAAAGGAGGAACCGGAGATAGTAGGGAGGATCACTCGTTCCAGAGCTAAGGAGCTGGCTAAGGAAGTTCATGCACTTATGGCAGAAGGATTATGCAACCTACCAGATATTCAAGTTTTCAACATCTTCAACCAGAAGACTCCACCCGGTAATGATAACTAAGTAACTTAGGTGAGGAGTCTGTACTCTTTTTCCCATGATGAGTTTTGTCCCATTGGGTTTTCTCAACATGGTTTTTAATGAGGCAGATGAATCACTACGTCAAGTTACTTAGGAGTCATTGCCAATGGGTAATAAATGTATGAGCTACTTTGGTCTTATACTTAGTATTTTCAGGCGCACCAATTAGGATTCTAAGGAATGGGACGCCTTGTTGTTTTATTCTTTACTTTGGACGTTTTGTTGTTTTCTTTCTTAGACGCCATGCTGTTTGGTTTTTAGGGTAGTATAAGACTTGTATTACGCCCCCATTTGTAAATCAGCGAAGAACTAAGTGTTAAAAAAACAGCCATTGCTGCATTTCTTCTCTCACCCTTTGATCTCTTGAATGTGTTCTTGTTGATCCGAGTTTCTATTCACCAAGTGTCCTTGAAACTCTACTATCTTTTACTCCCATCTTATCACTTAAATCGTTCCATTAAACCCCTAATACCATTCCAATCTCACTCTACACTATCACTTCCCCTTTCACACGATCAGCATCACCATTTCGCAATCATCATTTGATCTTCATCAGCCTATCTTCAGAGTAGTTCCAAGGGAGATCGTGTCATGTGGTATCAGAGCCAACTCTGAACCAAAGGCTGAGAAACCCTAAACCCCTCTTTTTCCTTTTCTTTGTTAAATCGATTGTCCTAAGAGTCTTAGGTTTGCCTTTTTGTTGTTTCATAAAAGTTAGTGTTTAGTTTCGATTTCCTAATAGTAATAGGTTGTGTGTTTGTTTCCCTAATAGTTTTAGGAGTTGTATCTCTTTCTTTAATCAATCTTAAAAACTTGTTATCTTGAGAACTTTTTACTTTGATTGTTGTTTTGATTGTCTCAGGTACCATGGAGCTTTCAGCAGAAGCCATGGAAGCTCTGAATCAAGCCATGGCGCAACAAATCAAAGAAGCTAATCAGTCAGTTGCTACTCAGCTGATGCAACAGATAGAGCAGCTCAACGACAAGTTTGAGACTCGGTTCAAGGATTTTCTGAAAGAGAACAGTGCTGCAGAAAGTGACTCATCAGAACCGCCCAGCCCTAGTGAAGCAATCCGCCTTGCCAAAGGAAAAGCACACATGGGAGCTTCTTCTAAACAACCCAAAGCTAACACTACAAGAACACCGGTTGGAAGGAGAGAAACCAGTGTAAACCGGCGAAGGAATGCTGAGGGAACAGAGAGAGAGAGACACAGAGCTGCTAGAACATCTCCACACCTCCGAGCTGAGAACGTTGGTGGGCGTAGAGTTTATGTGGAGACAGAACCTGGATCTTCTGAAGGAGAAGAGAGATCAGACAATAGCTTTAATACTGTGAGGAGAGGCATGAACAGAGGCAACAACCGAGATTATGACCCATTGAAACAACAGCTGAATCACCTTAAGCTTCAGTTTCCTTCTTTCCACGGTAATAATGATCCAGAAGTCTACTTAGATTGGGAAAGAAAGATGGAATCAAACTTCTTGGTTCAAGGTACCTATGAGCTCAACAAGGTGAAGTGAAGTTATAGCTGTTTCAGAGTTCAATGGCTATGCACTCTTGTGGTGGGAGCAGTTGGGAGTCACTAGAGAGAGGCATCACGAACTTCCTATTACCACCTGGGGTCAACTAACCACGCAGATGAGGAGGAAGTTTGTTCCTGCACACTATCAGAGAGAGATTCTCAACAAGCTTAGGCGCCTCATACAAGGAACAAAGTCTGTTCGAGATTACTACCAAGAGCTGGAAACCTTGATGATTAGAGCCGATTTGAGAGAAGGAGAAGACATGGTGATGTCTAGGTTCTTGGGAGGACTTAACAGAGAGATTCAAGACAAGGTTGAGCTACAGAACTATGAGGATGTGTAAGAAATGGTGCATAAGGCAGAACTGATTGAAGCACAGATCAAGAGGAGAATTAGCAGACCAACCTTCACCTCTAACATACCAAAACCGAAAGAGTTCAACAAGTCAATCTCTACCCAGAACACAAAACCGGCTACAACAACAATCAAGGAGGAGATTAAAACCGAGTTTAAACCAAGAGGAACTTCTACTAGCAATGTCAGATGCTTCAAGTGTCAAGGTATGGGACATTACTCCAGAGATTGTCCTAATAAGAAGATATTTTTGCTGCAAGAGGGAGGAGACATCGTACCTCAATACAGTTCAGAGAGTGAATCAGATGCTAGTACAGAAGGAGAAGAAGAAGCAGCAGCAGTTGGAGAGATGCTAGTAGCATGCAGGGCTTTGAGTGTTCAGGTGCATCCAGATGATAGAGGTCAGAGAGAGAATCTCTTTCACACCAGATGTGTAGTTCAGGACAAGGTCTGCACCTTGATTATAGATGGGGGAAGTTGCACCAATGCCGCCAGTGAAGAGATGGTAAAGAAGCTTAATCTTAAAACCACTTCACATCCTAGACCTTACAAGCTGCAGTGGTTGGACAACAAAGGAGCTATCACCGTTTCTCAACAAGTGCTTGTCAAGCTAGCCATTGGGAAGTATGAAGATGAACTCCTTTGTGATGTGGTTCCTATGAGGTCTAGTCATATGTTATTAGGGAGGCCATGGCAGTATGATAGGAGAGTTCTTCATGATGGCTACACCAACAAGCAGACTTTTGAATTTAAGGGGCGCAAGGTCACTCTTCTACCACTTTCCCCCAGCGAAATCTACCAAGATCAACTTCACATGAACCGCAAAGACAAAGAGAAAGTCTCCAACAGTTTATACATCAACCACAGTGAGTTCAACAAGCTCTTTGATCCTGAGATGACCACCTTCATGTTTGTTTACAAAGAAACACTGGCTAGTACTAAACCGTTAGAGAAACTTAAACCGTTAGAGAAACTTCCCTATGAGGTAATAGAGATCATTGAGGAGTACAAGGATGTCTTTCCAGAAGAGATACCCCCAGGCTTACCCCCAACTCGCGGAATTGAGCATCAGATTGATCTAGTGCCAGGATCAGTGCTACCAAATAAGCCGGCTTACAGAACCAACCCTGTAGAGACTAAAGAGCTTCAGAAACAAGTAGAAGAGCTGATGAGTAAAGGATATATCAGAGAGAGCCTCAGTCCCTGTGCAGTACCAGTCCTGTTGGTTCCTAAGAAAGATGGAACACGGAGGATGTGTGTAGACTGCAGAGCAATCAACAACATCACAGTGAAGTATAGACATCCTATCCCAAGATTAGATGACATGTTAGATGAGTTATGTGGGTCAACAGTGTTCTCCAAAATCGATTTAAAGAGTGGTTATCATCATATCAGAATGAAAGAGGGAGATGAGTGGAAGACTGCTTTCAAGACCAAGCAAGGGTTGTATGAGTAGTTAGTCATGCCGTTTGGTCTCACCAATGCTCCCAGTACCTTCATGCGTCTAATGAACCATGCCTTAAGACCATTCATTGGAGTTTTTGTTGTGGTCTACTTCGATGACATTCTCATCTACAGCAAAGGTTTGGAAGAACATCTAGGGCACATCCGCCAAGTTCTTGATGTTCTTCGTTCTCAATCCCTTTTTGCTAACTTCTCTAACTGTTCATTCTGTACTACTGAGGTTGTCTTTCTAGGTTTTGTTGTTAGTGCAGAAGGAGTGAGGGTTGATGAAGAGAAGATCAAAGCAATCAAAGAATGGCCTACGCCTAAGAGTGTTGGGGAAGTGAGAAGCTTTCATGGATTAGCAGGATTCTACAGAAGATTTGTTCCAAGCTTTAGCACCCTTGCTGCACCATTAACTGAAGTCATCAAGAAGGAAGTTGGTTTTAGATGGGAGGAAGCACAAGAACAGGCTTTCACAGCCCTTAAAGAGAAGCTTATCAATGCCCCTCTTTTAGTTCTTCCTGATTTCCTTAAAACTTTTGAAATTGAATGTGATGCTTCAGGAGTTGGAATCGGTGCTGTATTGATGCAGGATAGGAAACCAGTGGCATACTTCAGTGAGAAGCTAGGAGGATCAACCGCCAACTATCCAACCTATGACAAGGAACTCTATGCATTAGTTCGAGCTCTTCAAACGTGGCAGCACTACTTGTGGCCCAAGGAATTCGTCATTCATACAGATCATGAGTCTCTAAAGCACCTTAAAGGACAGCAAAAGCTCAATAAAAGACACGCCAGATGGATGGAGTTCATAGAGACTTTCTCATACATCATTAAGTACAAGAAAGGTAAAGATAATGTAGTTGCAGATGCATTATCAAGGAGGTACACACTTGTCTCTACTTTAACTTCTAAGCTTAATGGATTCGAACATATAGTAGATCTTTATGAAACTGACATTGATTTTGCTGAGAGCTATGGCAAGTGCTATAAGTTTGCTTTTGAAAAATATCATAGACAGGATGGATATCTGTTTTATAACAATCGCCTGTGCATACCAAGAGGATCTGTCAGAGAGTTATTGGTCAGAGAAGCTCATGGAGGTGGATTAGCTGGACACTTTGGAGTCGCTAAGACTCTACTTGGACTGCAAGATCACTTTTATTGGCCATATATGAAGACAGACGTTGAGAGGATTTGTTCTAGGTGTGCAGTTTGTAAGATGGCAAAGAGTAAGGTGCAACCTCACGGTTTGTATACTCCTCTTCCTATACCTTCTCAACCTTGGACTCATATTTCTATGGACTTTGTGCTTGGCTTACCTCGAACCAGAAATGGTAGAGATTCGATTTTTGTAGTTGTTGACAGGTTCAGCAAGATGGCACACTTCATTGCTAGTCATAAGACAGATGATGCTGTCTGTGTAGCTAACTTGTTTTTCAGGGAAGTAGTTCGTCTACATGGCATGCCTCAAGTGATAGTTTTCAGACAGGGATACCAAGTTTCTAGGGTATTTCTGGAGAACATTATGGGCTAAACTAGGAACCAAGCTTCAATTCTCCACTACTTGTCACCCTCAAACTGATGGACAAACCGAGGTGGTGAACAGAACATTGTCAACACTTCTTAGAACGCTGGTCAAGAGTAACATCAAGTCATGGGAGGAGTGTCTACCACACGTGGAGTTTGCTTACAATCACGCTAAGCATTCTGCAACCCTCTTTTCTCCTTTTGAAATTGTCTATGGCTTTAATCCACAATCACCTCTAGACTTGATCCCTTTGCCTCTAAGTGTGAAATGTAGTTTAGATGGAAAAGAAAAGGCAGAACAGGTGAGGAAGATACACACCAAGGCTAAGGAGAATATAGAGAAGAAGACTAAGCAGTATGAGAAGCATGCAAACAAGGGCCGAAAGGAGTTAATCTTTGAGGAAGGAGACTTGGTGTGGATTCATTTGAGGAAAGACCGATTTCCAGAAGAGAGGAAGAGCAAGCTTATGCCAAGGATGGATGGACCATTCGAAGTCATCAAGAGGATCAACAACAATGCCTACCAGATTGATCTTCAAGGTAAGTATAATATATCTCCATCATTCAATGTCTCTGACTTGCTTCCTTATGTTGCAGATACAGATTTGAGGACAAATCCCTTTCAAGAGGGAGACGATGATATGATAGGGGATAGCACGGTAGTTGCAGAACCAAAGAAGGAACCGGAGATAGTAGGGAGGATCACTCGTTCCAGAGCTAAGGAGCTGGCTTAGGAAGTTCATGCACTTATGGCAGAAGGATTATGCAACCTACCAGCTATTCAAGTTTTCAACATCTTCAACCAGAAGACTCCACCCGGTAATGATAACTAAGTAACTTAGGTGAGGAGTTTGTACTCTTTTTCCCATGATGAGTTTTGTCCCATTGGGTTTTCTCAACATGGTTTTTAATGAGGCAGATGAATCACTACGTCAAGTTACTTAGGAGTCATTGCCAATGGGTAATAAATGTATGAGCTACTTTGGTCTTATACTTAGTATTTTCAGGCGCACCAATTAGGATTCTAAGGAATGGGACGCCTTGTTGTTTTATTCTTTACTTTGGACGTTTTGTTGTTTTCTTTCTTAGACGCCATGCTGTTTGGTTTTTAGGGTAGTATAAGACTTGTATTACGCCCCCATTTGTAAATCAGCGAAGAACTAAGTGTTAAACAAACAGCCATTGCTGCATTTCTTCTCTCACCCTTTGATCTCTTGAATGTGTTCTTGTTGATCCGAGTTTCTATTCACCAAGTGTCCTTGAAACTCTACTATCTTTTACTCCCATCTTATCACTTAAATCATTCCATTAAACCCCTAATACCATTCCAATCTCACTCTACACTATCACTTCCCCTTTCACACGATCAGCATCACCATTTCGCAATCATCATTTGATCTTCATCAGCCTATCTTCAGAGTAGTTCCAAGGGAGATCGTGTCACTGCGTATGTCCTGTCGATAGGGTGGTTGTTGTGTGTAATCCGGCAAACACCTAATGAGAGGTCAATCGGGCCTCCGAGAAGATCGAAAGGGGATTTCCCTCCAGAAGGTTTTCCAATGCTCTAGTCAGTGAGTGCCCTACCGGGAATAAATACTCGAGAGGGGTGTTTCTATAGGTTCAGGTGAGAAGTCTCGTCTGGAGATCGAGGGGTATTCTATTTAGAGGGGTAAAGGTGCAACTTATAAAAAGGCAGGGTTCCAGGTTAGGATGGGCTTATCCTGAAAGGTATTCACCCTGGGGAAACAAGGAGTTCTCCCGTGATTATGCTGCTCGCGAGAGCCAACTGACTCGGGTTTAGATGGTTACCTCCTCTTTTATAGGGGGTTCTTGCACCCGTTTACTCGCTCTTTATTGTGTGGTGACCTCTTTTCTTTTATACTCGCGATCTCCTTGTCCTGTCTTCTCCATTCCGCGCGCCAGGGAAGCAAATGGCAGTAATGATTCTTGCATGTTTTGGAAAGTTTGTCAACCGTCCCGAAACAGTGTGTGGGAGTGGTTCGGACGAGCTAGTGTGGCATGTGTCAGTACTCGGGTCAGTGTAGGGTCCACGTGTCGGGTACTTCTTGGGCCAGGTAAAATTGGTCCCAACAGTTACCCCCAACTTTCTGACTGATTGAGAAATGAGTCGAGAAGTCCAATCTTTGTTGGCGTCCTGTAAAATGAGCATGGATTATCCGATTTCCTATTTTGTTTGCCCGTATAGGCTGAACTGACGCGATGACCATGCCGCGTATCGCAAGGGATATGGTATTAGTCTGGGCGAAGCTAAGTTTTGGTAACAAATTAGGGACTCATCCAGGCCATGCCACACATCTTGATGGAGTACGGTACTAGCCGGACGGTCCGGACTTCCGAAGAAGTAGGGAAGGGTGTGAACTTCGACCTTAGCGAGTATCAAGAAGGAGTATGTCCCGGGCCGAAGGAGTAGTTTAAAGAGGACTCTTAACCCCGACATTATTTGCATGTCCCGGGGGAGTGCGTTATCAGTCTAGAGAGTTATGCTCCTGGAGAAGCGGACCGTGAGGCGGTCAAACTAAATACAGACATAAGGACCCGCCCCGTCTACATTACGCATCCAGAGGAGTACACCGTTTGGCCGGAGGGGTTACACTTCTAGAGAAGTGAGCCCCGGGGCAGCTTTATTAGATGTGAACTTTGACTTTATTCGTATCCGGGGGAATACATTATTGGGCGAAGGAATTATGCTTCCGGAGGAATCGAACCGTGAGACGGTCAGACTAAATATGTTTATAGGGACCTGCCGCGTCTAGGTTACACATCTGGAGGAGTACGTTGTTCGGCCGGGGCATTTAGATGATGGGGTCCCATTCTGACTGGGGCGTATATCCGGGGGAGTATGATGCTTGCTCAGAGTGGGAGGATAGGCGTTCCTGGAGAGAACTGATAGCTTGGCCGCTGGTGGACATCTCCCCTAGGGGATTTTACTTCTTGCTTAATGAGGCACTAGACAAGAAGCCGTTTTGCCCCCGCTCGTCGTGGTTATGAGTGAGGTTATAGTCTTATGTGACAATGGGGCTTGACATAAGACAATGACGCGGGCTAAGACACCAGCCCAGGGGACAGAGGTGGCACCATTGGACGGATGAAGGGATGTTCCATGCGTTGCGAGGCGCTAACGCAAGGGGGAGTTCTTACTCGAATGCAGCTGGTGCAGAGTAGGGTGTTTCCCGAGGGTGTTACCTTTCCTTACTGCCTGGACAGTCTTCGCGTTGAGCTTACGCGGAAGTTTCTGGGTTTTGAGAACGTGCTTGTGACATACCCAAAGAGAAAGAGGTCGGAAGTTATCAGGAAGAGAAAGCCTGAGAGTCGGTGATCTCAATTCCTGTGGTGCCTGAATGCAAAGCATGTCCACAGGGGGTGCATGCTGTTTAATGCACGGCCCAATGGAGGGGACTGGCGGGGAAGATCCGAAGATCTGAGAGGCATAAGCCTTAGAATCCCAGGGGGATACTGCCCTGGAGGGTGTGCAAGTTCGCGGGGAACTCAAGGTGTGTGCAGTCCCCGGGGGAGCTGGCACATGGCGATCCATAGGGGCCTGTCGGACAGGAGTCTTGAGTTCTCGGAGGAATGGTGCCCCAGAGGATGAGCAAGTCAGTGGGGGAGCATGCTAAGAAAAAGATGGATTAGAGGCGATGTTTGTAGATGGGGAAACAGGAGGCGAAGATACATATATGAGGAATATGGTGAATGCGAGAAAAAGGAAGAGCTTTGCACTCGCACATGCGGGGCGGGTGCCTAACCATGTAGGCGAGGAATATAAGGCGTGGAACTATGCAGCCAGGGAGTCAAACAATCACGCAAGCAAGGAATCAGACAATCATGGAAGCAATAAATCAAACAATCATGCGACCAAGGAATTAGACAATTATGCAAGCAGGCAATCAAATAATCACGCAAGCAAGAAATCAAACAATCATGCGAGCAAGGAATCAAACGATCATGCAAGCAAGAAATCAATTAATCGCGCAAGCAAGAAATCAAATAATCATGCATGCCAGAAATCAGACAATCATGCAAGCAAGATATCAAATAATCACGCAAGCAATAAATTAGATAATCACGCAACCAAGAAATCAAACAATCATGCAAGCAAGAAATGAAGCCCTGGCTACCAAAGCCATCTTAGGGACGGGCACGTTTCGTCCCTGGTCATGGGTACCGTAAAACCCGCCACTAGGCTCGTACAGCCGGGGTGGTTACGTTTGACCCATGGGCGTGGCCCCTGTGCAACTCGTCCTGAAGTCCGCCTCGCCTGGGGTCAAGCGCTGGTTTTCCAATAAGGGCGCGGATTTCATACCGTTGCGACCGTTCATTAGTCGATCTTCCTAAGACTTTTAGCGGGGTCGATGGCCCTCATTCGAGCCTTCCTGCGCAATCCAACAAAGTTTGGTGAGTGTAATCCACGTAGAGGAACCTTGGGGGTTCGAAATGCAGCGCGTCACTTCACGCAGCATGCACCACTTCTTGAGAACTACCGGTCGCTTTTTCTGCTGCAATAGGCTGTATTTCTCTCTCTGCATTAAATGCGCGTTACTTCTGATGCGTGGTTCGAGAGACTAATAATTACTGAACCGCCAGTGACTTTTGGCTTTCCCTGAGCGACGCGATTCCTCTCGCGTGTCTCTTCAGTTTCTTCTTTCACTATAAAACTGTGAAGTCTGTAGTTCTATCGTTTCACTACATTTTCGAAGCGAACCCTAGAACTCTTCTTTCTAAGTCTTTCTTTTTCTGCCAGGCATCCCTCTTCTCGTTCAGTTGAGATGGCGGCTTCAAGTTTGTTCAGCGAGTGGGACGCCCGCTTTTTGTGGACCTGGGGCGTGGTCGAATATATTGCTCGGACACCTCCAGCAGAGGCTCCCTCTCATTCTCTTCCGTCAAGATGCACGCCGGACTCTCTGGAGATGGTCCTCTCGACGAACCTCCCCTACTCCTCCGGGCTCGGCACAATATTCCCCGGCGAGGGGGACAAATCGGATCGCCTGTCGCGTCATTGCATTGCGATTCACGATGACTACATCTTCTACGGCTTCCGGAGCAGCCTTCCCCGGATAGTGGTCGACTTCTGCCGCTTCGTCGGAATCTGCCCCAGCCAACTCCACCCTTCGGCGTGGGGCCTCTTTTGTGCGTATCAGGTCCTGTCGGACCTGTCTAGGGTCTGCATCCGCAGATCCACGGTGTTGTTATCCTACCAGCTCTGGAGTCTGCCGCCGATGCCCTCTGTTACACCCTGCACACCAGGAACGGGTGTACTGCTACCTTCCATGGGGACCGCTCAGGAAACCGTGACTGGCGCGAGCGGTACTTCTTCTGGACGGTGCCTTCAGACGTCAACGTCCAGCTCACCTGGCGCCTACGGGGTAGGAATGCTGACCTTCTAACTTCTCTTTTGATTACCGTGGCTGACAGAACTAGTTTTTAATGGATTTCTCTTTGTCAAGCTCTACGATGACGTCGGCCTTCGAGCAGGTCGAGCTACACCGGCTGCTCGAGATAGACGAGTGGTTCCAGTCGTTCAACTTCCTGCTCACTCCGATGAGCATCGAGGTGAGCTTGCTCATCCTCCCGTCCCGCATGATGCCGGACATCCCAGGTAACGACTCTGACTCTTCTGCTTCTGATCAGAAGATCCGGTCTCGAGAACCTGCCAAGGCAGAGCCGGTGAGTCTCGCTCACCAAGTCTATCTCGAGATAGCCGGTAAGTTGGTCCACCAAGTCTCGCTCACCGGCTCTGCCTTGGCAGGTTCTCGAGACCGGCTCGCTGAGATCTTGGACCTCTATGCCTTGGATGGCCCCTTGCCTCCCGCAAGGTTTCTGCAGGCTGCACAGAGGACGCCGTTCCAGACTCCATGCCGGAAGCCTCAAGCTGGTTCACCCGAAGGGGAGGCTTTGTCCCGACCTTCGCATCAGAGGCACCTCACTAGGTCTCTTGTGGTGAGAGCGACATAATCACCCGGAACTTCTCCTGTCAGCCCCGTGCCTACTTCTTCGGAGTAACGCTCTTCTTCGGAGTAGGGCTCTGAGGGAGGATGATGCCCCCGAGTACCAAGGCACCATCAAGAAGTCCAGGGACACGCGGGCTGCTACCCCGATCCATGCTGCACCGGGCTCGCTGAAGGCGATGAGCATCTCTCCGGAGTCAGAGCCGATATTTGTGCCTCCTCATCCAACCGCTCCCTCGACCCGCGAGCTTACCGAATGGCGGCTAACTGCCTTGGAGCTCACGCAGACTCTGGATGCGGTAAGACTTCTTTCTTCAGCCTCCTTCCCTTCCTGCTTTTTGGTTCCTCGATTCTTACTCGTCGTCTCGCTGCTGACAGAGCCAGTGCCTGCTTGAGAAGCTAGAGCACGAGCTCCACGCGGCCGATCATCGTGAGCGCAGCCTTGCTGATAGGGCCAGCGAGCTCAAGGCCAAACTCTTGGTGGCTCGGGACCAACTTGCAGAACAGCGGAGATGGAATGCCTGTCCTTAGCGTTGACCAAAATCCAGCGGGATCTGGATGCTCGCAACATGGAAGTGCAAACGCTCCATCAAACCCTCATGGTGTACCGAGGGTTTGCTCGTGGGGCCGAGGTAGATCTGGCGCTGATAGCGGCCAAGGCCTTCATGATAAGCCAGACCACGATCTGCATGCTCAGGCGGGAGCTCGAGGAAGAACGACGACGGGGCTGGCCACGGGGGCCGGATACTTCAGGGGCGGCTGGAGGCGTTAGAGGAGCTGGAGGCGCGGGTCCTTCTTCATCGTCCGGATCCTCACGCCTTCCGGGTTTATATATAGAAAAGACTTTGTTTCGGGCACTTGTACCCCTTGTAAATTTTACTTTTGAACCTGGATCGGTGGCCGTTTTTTGGCCCGTTTGCTTGTTTTTAATGCATCTCTGTTTGCTATGCACGTTTTGTCTTTTATGTGTCGTCTTCGTACATTACTTTGTTTTGTTTTTGCGGATTCGACTTCTCGGCTTTGGGGCCAGTACGCATGATGGTCTTGAAGCATTGAGTTTTATCGAGCAGATCTAGGGTTACAAAGCTAGCCTGTACAGATCGCTTCCTTCCAGGAACACTCACCGGTTTTGCCCCTCCTTCTAGCGCCAACAGTTCGAGAGGAAATTTTGGAATGCCACATGGGGGTGTGTGCTTCGTCAGGGGGGGAGCTGTGTCTCCGAGTTTCATCCTCTGGAGGGAAAGGCGATGAGTCATTATGGGGCGGAAGCCTGCATATGTCATGTCGACGGGGTGGTCGTCGTGTGTAATCCTGCAAACACTCAATGAGAGATCAATCGGGCCTTCGGGAAGACCGAAAGGGGGTTTTGATATCTCCTATATTTACACAATTTAGTCTAGCATTTAGTTCATATCTTTTTTTTCTTTTACATGTTTTCCTTTGCTTTTGTCATATTCTTCTTTATTTTTAAACTTAGGTTGCATCTAGGATGTATTTTGCATTTTCCTTTCATAAGAGATGTTTCTAGATACTTAAGGAGCCATTTTAGACGAGGAGGAAGTGATATCATTGCATATTGCATACATTTTGCATACTCATTAGGTAGTTTTTCATGCATTTGTATCATGTTTCAGGCTAGATTGCATCACTTAGGGTCCTAGAGCATTCTTGCATCAGCATATGCATTTTCTCTGCATGTTGCATCCATTCCAGGTTGTTTCTGGTCGCTTTGGAGACACGGAGGTTCGTGGAGGCGTGGAGGCCGATGTAGCAGTTCATGGAAGCTCGGGAGTGTGCTAAGGACCAGTGATCGAGGAGCAGATCGAGCATGGCCGGTCGATCTAGGAGTTGATCGACCAGAAGATCGAGACGGAGATCGAGTGAAGCAATCGATGTATCGGTACGGACGTAAATGACGCCATGCAGAGCGAGAGCCGGATCGAGTAAACCACTCGATCCTCCCGAAGATCGATACCGAGATCAGATGCAACACTCGATTCACCGAAGAAGATCGAGACCCGGATCGAGCCTAAGACACGATGGCCGGATATGATCGAGAGAACAACTCGATCCAATGGTCGATCTCTGTCCTTTCAACCGTTTTTGGCTGTTAGCGAAGGGGGGACCATTGGACTGTTTTGGCATTTTAGGCAAGGCGGCGAATGCTTTTTGGACAACTTTTAGATTTCTAACCTCTTCTTTTAAGTTTTCTCTCTCATTTTCTCGGAAGAACACCATTGTTGAACCAGTTTTTCTTTTCAAGCTTTTGTATTCTCAAACCTTATCGTTTAATCTAGTCGTTGTTTCATGTTTATCGTTTCATTTCTTCTACCTTGCTTGATTTACTTTATGTGTAGTGAGTAGTTTACTTTGGGTTAGGGGTTGAGAGGATTAAGGGGTAGAAAAGGTTTGATCTTGGTTTGTTTTCTAAACGTTTTTAAGGCTATCTCTTCTAAGGTGTTGAAAGCTTAATGCTTGAAGACTCTCACGCCAAGAGCTTCAAGATCCGAGAGGTCCCTTACCTTGACAGGATCCAGGGGCCTCGGAAGATCTCACCTTAGAGACTAGTTACCCCTTCCCAAAAGCCATGGAAGTTTGGGGGACTAGTTAAGCCATTGTTCGAAATCTGTTTTCCTTGCCTTTCAACCTCTCTTTCCACCAAAAGCCATGGGTTTGGAGGAGAGGATGAAAGAGTGATCTATACCGAAAGCCACAGATAGATCTTGTTTCGTTTTCGAGGCTTAGAGATCCTCACCAAGTGAGTCGATCTAAAGTTTCAAACCCAAGATCGATCTTTGAAACCCCTTATTTGAATCTCAACCCTAAAGCCCTCTCTTCTAGCATATTTACGTCTCATATCATCTTTAGCTGGTTACCTGATAGCATCCTGGTCTTTAGATTCATTGTCTTACGGTTTTAGACGAGATCGATCGTTTCTGCTCGATCTAGTGGTCGATCTTGTGGTCGATCCACTAGTCGAATTTTAACAATTCGAAGCTCCTCCCTTTAATTTATCTGTTTGTTCCTCGTGGTAACTGCTTCCTTTCTAGTAATTTTAAAATAGGTTTCACTCTGTTTAGGTTGCTGCATTTAGTTTTTAGATTATTTCTCATAAACTGTCTCACTTGCTTAGATTTGTCTTAGACCTTGCATTCTCTGTGGATTCTCTATCATCTAGAAGTGGATTGACACTCTCCTGCTTGCCTTACTACAACATTGCTTGCATTAGAGTTTTGATAGCCTCTCTGCTGCATTAGACCGTGAGAAATCATTTATCAAATGGCCCCGTTGCCATTCTAGGTTGCTTAGCGAACATAGAGATTTGGGTCTTCGCAAAGACTAAGTCTTTACCTTTTTCAAGTTACTAATCCTACTACTCTAAACCGTGTGTTTTCAGGTACATGAATCTTCGTTCAAGAGGAGACAACAATCTTCTACAACCCTTAGACAACATTCATCAGCTTGGTCACTCACGGCAAAGAAGAGTCAGAGATCAAACAAGAGCCTTTGAGGAGATTGTTCAGCAAGGTCTGGTTAACTTTGAAGACATGGCTGCACACGAGCATCCAGAAGGACCACCTCCAGCAGGACAGGGTAATGGAAACCCCCAACACGCGGCTAGACCTCCGAGGATCATAGGAGCCGGAGATGCTCCCAATACCCACCACAATAGGTTTGGGATCACTCCTCCTCCGGTACAAAACAATAACTTTGAGATAAAGCCAGGGTTCATATCCATGGTGCAAAACAACAAGTTCCACGGCTTAGCAATGGAAGACCCCTTGGAGCACTTGGACAATTTCGAGCAAGTGTGTGGAATGATTAAGATCAACGGTATATCAGAAGATGCCTTCAAGCTGCGTCTCTTTCCTTTTTCACTCGGAAACAAAGCTAGACATTGGGAGAAGACCCTCCCACAAGGCACCATCACATCATGGGCTGAATGTAAGAAGGCTTTCCTCTCAAAGTTCTTCTCAAGCACCAGGACTGCTTAGTTGAGAAGCGAAATCAGCGGTTTCACTCAACGGAACAACGAGACATTCAATGAGGCTATGGAGCGTTTCAAAGATTACACGATCCAATGCCCTCATCACGGGTTCAGTGAGGAGACTCTACTCAGTACCATATACCGTGGAGCTTCACCAAAGATCCGGTTGTTGCTTGATACAGCTAGCAAAGGGAACTTCCTCGGTCAAGAAGTAGAAGAGGGTATGGGTCTGATAGAGAACCTGGCGTTGAGTGATGGAAACTATGCCGAGGATTATGACCGAGCACCGTGGGGATCAGAATTAGAGTCTCACAAGAAGGAGCTCAAATCGTTGCATGAGAAGATTGACAAGTTGGTCTTAGCTAATCAGAAGCATGTTCACTTCGTTGGTGAAGCTGATGAAAACCAAGAGGAGTTAGAGCTAAGCCAAGAAGAAGCAAATTGGGTGGCTGGACAAAACAACTACAAGTCTCAAGGCTACAACCAAGGCTACCAGAACAACAACCTCTCTTACCGAAACACCAATGTAGCCAACCCTAAAGATCAAGTGTACCCTGCTCAACAAGCTAAGCCTTTCATCCCTTACAACAAAGGTTTTCAACCGAGTAGTGGATTCCACGGTCAAGGGCAAGGCAACTTCCAAGGGCAACAACAACAAAACAAGTGTTATACTCCCAACTACCCTCCGGGCTTTGCACCTCAACAGCAACAACAACCGATGCAACAACAAGTTGATCCGGTTCAAGCAATGTTCCAACAGCTAATACAAGGGCAAGCTTCTACAAATCAGAAGTTCGCTGAAATGAACACTCGGCTAGATTCATCCTTAACCGACTTCTCCACTCAAATCACAAACCTCAACAACAAGATAAAGCAGCTGGAGAAGGGCAAGGCAAGCACGAGTGGACAGAACAGCCTCCCGGGAAAGTGTGAGCAAAACCCCAAGGAGTATGCCAATGCTATTACGTTACGAAGTGGCAAAGAGCTTGAGCCTCCGGTCTCTACAAAGAACAACGAGGACGTTGTAATTCAAGAGGGGGAGGGTAAACTTTCAGCTGATAATGAGGAGATAAACTTTGACAATGTATGGATCCAAGGACCGAGAAGAGGTGACAAGGCATTCATTGAGAAAAAGGCTGAGAAAACCACCAAGGAGAAGGATGACTACGTGCCCCCACCTTACGTACCGAAGTTGCCATTCCCGGGTCGTTTCAAAAAGCAGTTAATAGAGAAGCACCGGATCCTGTTTGAGAAACACTTGAGAGACGTGGAGATAAAGTTACCTCTTGTAGACTGTCTCGCTATGATGCCCAAGTGCGCCAAGTTTTTCAAGGACACCCTTGTGAAGAAGAACAAAGAAAGCAAAGAGGTGCTTGTACTAAGCGAAGAGTGTAGCGCGGTTATTCATAAGGAGATAGTGCCTAAGAAGCTAGGAGATCCAGGAAGCTTCACCATACCTTGTGCTTTAGGTTCTCTAGAGTTCAAGAGTTGCTTGTGTGATCTCGGAGCTAGCATAAACTTGATGCCTCAATCCGTGGCTAAGAAGCTTGGTTTCACTCGGTTTAAGGAATGTCGGATCTCATTGGTGCTGGCTGATAGGAGCGTGAGATTACCGGTAGGGCTGCTTGAAGACTTACCGGTGCGAATCAGTGGTGTGAATGTACCTACAGACTTTGTAGTGCTGGAGATGGACGAGGAGCCGAAAGACCCACTCATCTTAGGGAGACCATTCCTCGCAACCGCCGGAGCCATAATAGACGTGAAGAATGGGAAGATTGCCTTGCATTTGGGGAAAGAGATCAGGCTAGACTTTAACATCAACAAGGTTCTAAAGAAGCCAACCATTGAAGGACAAGCTTTCTATATCGAAACGATGGATGCCTTGGCGGATGAGTTGCTGGAAGAGCTAGCTCTAGAAGACCATTTGAAGCTAGCACTCACTAAGGAGCCAGGAGAGTTTGTCTATGTGGACCAGAGGACCCAAGAGTACGTGAATCTGCTAGATTCGAGGAGGATCATCAAGAATGAAGAAGGATGTTGCCTAGAAATCGACCCCGAGATCGACGCTATCACTCGATCCAGGAGTCAGATCGACAAGCCAATCGAGAACCCAACTCGATCCGGTGCAACAATCGACCAACAGATCGAGAATGATGCTCGATCAGAAGAAACAATCGAGTTGACGATCGAGAAAGACCTCCCGGTCATTTTGGAGTCCAATCAAGAGATCGACTCAACGTCTCGATCCCTTACTCGATCCATATCAAATCGAGTAAGTGAATCGAGTGAAATGGCTCGATCTAGACGACATCGAGAGGAGAATCGACCGGAGGACTCGATCACAAAAGGGATAGCGATAGAGGAAAGCAGTCTGAAGGGCCATGCCTCGAGTTCAAGGGAGAGTTCCAAGGAGGAGAACGACAACAACAGCCACGAGGATGACTGGAGTGAGCTGTTAGCCCCAAAGGTGGACCTTAAGGAGCTCCCAAAAGGGCTAAGGTATGCTTTCTTAGGACCTAATGACACCTATCCCGTGATAGTAAATGAAAACCTTAGTGATGATGAGTTGCACTCGCTCTTAACTGAGCTGAGAAAGTATAGGAAGGCCATTGGGTACTCTTTAAGTGACATCAAAGGTCTTTCACCAATGCTTTGCACTCATAGGATTCACTTGGATAATGAGAACGCCACTTCTGTAGAACATCAAAGGCGTTTGAATCCTAACTTGAAAGAGGTTGTTAAGAAGGAAATCCTTAAGCTTTTAGAGGCTGACGTGATCTATCCCATAAGTGACAGCACATGGGTTTCACCTGTACACGTGGTGCCTAAGAAGGGAGGGATCACGGTCATAAGGAATGAAAAGGATGAACTTATCCCTACTAGGACCATTACTGGTCATAGTGTGTATTGACTATAGAAAGCTTAACCTTGCGACTAGAAAAGACCATTTCCCTTTGCCTTTTATTGATCAGATGCTTGAGAGACTTGCAAATCACCCTTACTACTGTTTTCTCGATGGGTATAGCGGTTTCTTTCAAATACCTATTCACCCAAACGATCAGGAGAAAACAACTTTTACATGTCCCTACAGTACCTTTGCATATCGAAGGATGCCGTTTGGATTGTGTAATGCACCGGCTACCTTTCAGCGGTGTATGATGTCGATCTTCTCTGATCTTATAGAGGAGATGGTAGAGGTGTTTATGGATGACTTCTCTGTGTATGGTGCGTCCTTTCCTGCGTGTTTGTTGAATCTTTGCAGGGTACTTAAACGTTGTGAAGAAACAAACCTGGTGCTGAACTGGGAGAAATGCCACTTGATGGTCAAGGAAGGGATAGTGCTCGGTCACAAGATTTCAGAGAGGGGTATTGAGGTTGATCAGGCTAAGGTTGAGGTTATGATGGGTTTGGAACCACCGGTTAATGTTAAAGGGATCAGAAGCTTCTTGGGACACGCAGGGTTCTATAGGCGCTTCATCAAAGATTTCTCCAAGATTGCACGCCCCCTTACACGACTGTTATGCAAGGAAGCTGAGTTTGTATTCGATAAGGAGTGTTTGAAGGCTTTCGTGACCATCAAGGAAGCCCTCACGTCAGCCTCTATAGTCCAAGCACCAGACTGGTCTCTCCCTTTTGAGATTATGTGTGATGGTAGTGACTATGCTGTAGGAGCAGTCCTCGGTCAGAAGAAGGACAAGAAGCTACATGTGATCTATTATGCTTCAAGGACCTTGGATGACACGCAATCACGAAACACCACTACGGAGAAGGAGCTGCTTGCAGTAGTCTTCGCTTTTGAGAAGTTCAGATCGTATCTCGTTGGCTTCAAGGCTATTGTATACACGGATCATGCTGCTCTACGATACATCTACTCAAAGAAAGACACTAAGCCTCGGCTCTTAAGATGGATTCTCTTACTTCAGGAGTTTGACATGGAAATTAAAGACAAGAAGGGGATAGAAAATGGAGTCGCTGACCACCTCTCAAGGCTAAAGATCAACGAGTCTCTCCCTTTAGACGACTCTCTTACAGAAGAACAACTTATGGCGATTACTACTGCTGTTTGTGGGAAGCTAGAAGGAAGGTTTGAGGAAGTGTTGAGTTTTAAAGAGGAGGATCTACCATGGTATGCTGATGTGGTGAACTACCTAGCATGTGGTGAGGAGCCAACACATCTCAACAGCTATCACAAGAAGAGGTTTTTGAGGGAGGCTAGTGACTACTTTTGGGATGAGCCTTACCTATACAAAAGAGGAGTAGACAGCTTGTACCGAAGATGTGTTACAAAGGAAGAAGCCAGGGCTATCCTCTATCATTGCCATGGCTCTTCCTACGGAGGACACTTCGCTTCATTCAAAACTGCCACGAAAGTATTGCAAGCGGGTTTCTGGTGGCCGTCTATCTTCAAAGATGCACACGAGTTTGTGAAGAGCTGTGAGGCATGTCAGCGAGCAGGGAACATTACCAAGAGGAATGAAATGCCTCAAGTTCCTATCTTCGAGGTTGACGTGTTCGATGCGTGGGGTATTGACTTCATGGGGCCTTTTCCTTCTTCATACGGCAACAAGTACATCTTAGTAGCTGTGGATTATGTCTCCAAATGGGTTGAGGCTGTTGCTTCCCCTACAAACCACTCTAAGGTTGTGATCAAGTTGTTCAAAAGTATCATCTTTCCAAGGTTTGGGGTACCCAAGGTTGTTATAAGTGATGGAGGAAGCCACTTTGTAAACAAGGTTTTTGAGAGCCTCTTGAGAAAGTATGGGGTTAAGCATAAGGTGGCTACACCGTATCATCCTCAAACGAGCGGTCAGGTGGAAGTCTCTAACAGGCAGATCAAAGCTATTCTGGAGAAGACCGTTGGGGCAACAAGGAAGGACTGGTCAGTGAAGCTGGACGATGCTCTTTGGGCCTACCGTACTGCCTTTAAGACGCCGATTGGTACAACCCCTTTCACTCTACTCTATGGCAAGGGTTGTCACCTCCCGGTTGAGCTGGAACACCGTGCATTATGGGCTGTGAAGAGGCTGAACTTTGATCTCAAGACGGCTCAGGAAAGGCGTCTTATTCAGCTACACGAACTGGACGAGTTGAGGTTGAATGCTTACGAGAGTTCCAAGATCTACAAGGAGCGGACTAAGGAGGCTCATGACAAGAAATTGGTTGCCAAGGAGCTTAAGGAAGGAGGACTGGTGTTGCTGTACAACTCGAGGCTGAAGCTCTTCCCGGGCAAGCTGAAATCAAGGTGGAGCGGACCGTTCGTGATTCAAGAGGTCTTGCCATATGGAGCTGTTACTCTAATGGGAAGAAGTGGTAGTGCATTCACCGTCAACGGACACAGAGTGAAGCCCTACCTGGCGGACAGCTTTGACAAGGAGAGTACCTCGGTTCTTCTCCAAGACCCACCATCCGCCTAGACCAAGTAAGGTCTAGCTAAAGACGTTAAAGAAAGCGCACTTGGGAGGCATTCCCATGTTTATCTTGTACATATTTTTGCTTTCATTTCTCTTTCAGTTTTATGTTTTTATGTTTTTAGTGTGTAGGAACAGGTATAAGGAATCTAAACCTTATCTTTGGGGTCCAAAAGGGACAATAGGGGTTAAGATAAAGCTAGAGATCGAGTGCTAGATCGACTGATCCTGGCTCGATCTTTGCTAGATCGAGCCAGTGAATCGAGAGGAGCCAGTCGATCTAGACGAGAACGAGTGACAAGATCGACCTTGACGAAAAAGGATCGATCGATCCAAATCGGATCGATCGATCTAATTTCTCTCGGGAAAAATCTGTTGAAAACTGATCGATCACTCGACTCGATCCACCACTCGATCTATGCCAAATCGACCCCTAAATCGAGGACATAGCTCGATCAGAGGGACTTAGCCGAGGAGCCAACATCTCATTGATCGAGAGAGCCAATCGATCCAGGGCTCGATTCATCTTGAATCGAATCTCAAATCGAGTAACCCTCTCGATCTAAGCCATTTTAGGCATGAGATCGAGTCCTAGATCGACCAAAAGGACTCGATCTCATGCCGAGGTAACAATTTTCTTTCCCTCCTTTACTCCTTTCCCTCCAATTTGTAAATTCAAAACTTGGTCAAGGCAAGCATCTTTGACCATGAAAGATGTGCCTTGACCAAGACTTTTGTCAGAAACCACTTTGACCACCCATTGTTTTGGTTTGTTAAACTCTTTAAATGTTTCAATTTATTCCTCACCCTCTCATTTCTGTTTGCTCGAGTTTTTCTTACAAAGAGAGTGAGAATTTAAAAGCTTTTAAAGTTTAGCAAAGATATCCTCTACTCTTGCAAAGGTATCTTCAAGGTTTAATGATTTTATTTCAAGAAAATCTCCTTAAAAATCGCAAGTTCTTGTTTTAGGATATAGGATCCGATTTGAATTTTTAAAATTAGCTAAGTAATAGGAAAAATTCTTGATTTTCAGTATCTCAAAGATTTGATTTCCTTTTATCTAGCTATTATTTTTATTTGATCCTCAAAAATTCTAGGGTAGTTTAAATAAATCTTCTTCTCCTCTCCTCTTATTCTCATTCAATCGCCTCTTGCTAATCATTCTCTAGAAAAATTTGTTTCAGGAGCAATGGCACCAAAGAGAACAAGAGAGGAGCAAGTGCAAGAAGGAGAAACACAAGAAGTGGTGGTTCAAGAGAGGGTCCGGTGGAGCAAAGATGAGAAGAGGGATAAGAAGAGGTTGGAGAGGCTCCGGTTTGAACCTACAAAGTTTGCTGATCGAGAGCTTCTGTCCAGGCTCGGGATCCTTGGAGACTTCGACCAACTCCTCAAGAACATTGGTCTGAGGTGCTTGTCGCGGATGGACTGCCCTACAATTCCCGAGGTGACGATAGATTTCCTAGCCACTTTGGAGTTCCGGTACGAGAATCCGAGTGCACATGTTCCTTCTCAAGGCCGTCTCTATTTCAAGGTTAGCCGCCAAGCTTACACACTATCCATCCCCGAGCTATGCCAAGCCTACGGTCTCAAGGCTGATGCACACAAGGTGGAGTTCCCAGCCTTCAAGAAAGCCGACGAGTTTTGGGACCTGATCAGCAATGAAGACTACAAAGCCAACACCGCCAAGATCAAGAGAGTTAGGAGTCCAGTGCTGAGGTATACTTTGAAGCTGATAGCTAATACATTCAGTGGGAGGTCTGTTGCTCCTACTGTCACGAAGACGGAGCTGTGCTTCCTTTTCCAAGGCGTGAAGCATTTGGTGTCTGATCCGGATGCGAATGAAGAGCCCATAGAAGATGAACTCGGCGATGAAGTGAATTACGGCTGTGTGCTCGCGGCTTCTCTGGTGAAGTACAAGGCTTATGCCTTACGGTGCAAGGCAACCTCTTCCTACATTGGCGGTTTCCTTACCCCTTTGTTCGTGCAAGCCGGTGTACCCATCCATGACTTTGCTCACATCCCAAACAGAGCTTTCATGGATGAAGCATACATGAGAAACACTGATAGCTTGGGACGCATGCCAGCAGAAGGGTTTTATGCTTACCTCTTCATAGATGAGGAAGACAAGAAGAGAGTGTGCATCCTCCCCAACAAAGACGAGACCGAGCTGCTTGGCGTTGGGAACATCGAGTTCTTACCTATTAGAGTGAGGAGATGAGAAGGCCACACATGAAGTGAAGGCCAAGCATCTCCACATAAAATAAGAAGAAGAAGAGAAGTGTCAAAGCGTGACTTAGCCAAGAATGAAGCTCATCACATGTAAAAGACATCAAGAAGGTGATCAACCATGTGTATATGAAGCAATGGAGGCTTAGGAGTCATGAAGTGTGTTGCAAGCCCAACTTATTGGGTTGTCCATACAATCTCTTAGTGGGCTGTCCGTACAAGCCCACATAAACTCCTCCAATCAAGCCCAAACTGTAAGGAGGAGTGTGTGCACGCCTAAGAAAAGTTGTCAAGTGTTCTAGAAGCTCCTCACTTGCCTCCATAACCGTTTGAATTCAAAGAAGTGGAGGGAAGCAAGAGTCACATGTGTGACTTAAGAAAAGAGCTGTTATGTGCTGTCACTTTCAATCTTTGTCTTTGTGCCCAAGTTTAATTTCTATATAAGGGCGCCCTCTCTCATTGTAAAACACACAGAATTTATAATAAAAGAGACAAGTTCTTGTTAAATTTGTATACATCTCTCTCCTTTACTTATGCTTAATTAAATTAAAGCAATGTAGAGAGTGAGTTATATGCAGTTTAGGTCTGCCTTAATGGCAGACCATTACTTGTCTAATTATATTTCAAACCACCTAAACTCTTTCTTGTTCAGTTAGACACTAAGTTAGTGAGCTAATCCTTCTTTAATGAGAACACAAACTCTAAGTGTTGTTGTTACTCAAATATGGATTCATGTCTCATGCTAGTGCAACTCTTCTTTACTTAGTTAGTCATTAGATTACTGAACCTTTCTTTGGTTATGACAACAAAATCTCTAGTTATGTTGCTTGTAATACTCAGATTGTGTATCATACTAATGCATTTTTTATTATGTTGAAGTGAGTTCATTTGGTTGGTTAATGAAGAACCAATCACAAGTTGATTGTGATTCTTCTTATGTGAGACAAACCCTCACAAATTCCAACATGGTATCAGAGCAAGGCTATTCTCTTGGGCTGGACTCACTTCTTCTTTCTTCTTTCTTCATTCCAAGGATTCCTCTCTCTCACATTCTTGTTAAGCTTTTGTGACAGACCTGTGAAGTCTCTTGTCCAAAGCGTGAGGAGAGAGTGATAGGATGAAGTTTAGTTTTCAAGTGCCTTTAATGGTTTTGTTTCAATCCATAAATTCTCCTCTCTATCCCCTCTTTTCTTATTTGAAGCTTTAGATGAAAGATTGAATCTGTTCATACTAACTTGAGGGAGGGAGAAAGATTGAAAGTTTCACTTGAAAATGTTTTACAAAAGCTTTGCCTTTGGTTTTAGTTTTCAAACTCTTTCTTCCCTCTACCCATCTCTTCTCTTGATAAGCTTGGATAAAAGACTTTATGTCTGTTGCCTATGCTTAAGGGAGGGAGAGAGGATGAAAGTTGATTTTTGAATTTGAAAACTCCTTGAAAAATTACTTTGGGAATTATTCACCCTTTGTTCAAAGGATTTGAATTTTGAAAAATGTTTTAGAACAGATTTATAATTAATCTCCCTTTGAAAAATGTTTTAAAATGGTCCAAAATAATTTTAAATTGTTTTGAGAATTTTGCTTGATGGTTACAAGCTTGAAAGTTATTTTGGAAATTATTTCCTTGATAAACCCTTTGGGAAGATTTTTTGGAAAATATTTTTAAAATTCCGAAAAGTATTTTTTAAAAAATATTTTAAAATGCTTGATGAACCTTTGGCTTTGATAAGCTATTTTAAATGTTTTAAAATTGTTTTGCAATTTTTCCTTGAAATGAAAAGGTTTTGAAAAACTCTTTTGAAAGATTCAAAATTCTGGAAAATATTTTTGAAAATGTTTTGGCCTTGAATGGCTTTGTTTTGCTGATGGACAAATGGTTTTGTTCCATTAGCACAGCTCTTTAACACTCAGAAATCACTTGAATGTGAATTACTCTAATGTGTTTGTTGTTGAGATTGTAGGAAATCTCTTGAAGAGAGTTTGTCCTTGCACCTCTTTGACGAAAGACTGGTGGGAAGTTAAAAGCCTCACCAGCATTGTTGCTCAGCCAGGAAGCTTGAAGGCCATGGACTGAATGTTGCTTCCGCTCATACTCATTCTCCATCATACTCATTCTCCATCATACTCATTCTCCACCATACTCTCACTACACTTCCGCTTACACTCTATCATACTCTTATATTCTCTCATACTTATAGTTGCTTATACTCTTATTCTCTGGTTACTTTATATTCTTCATCTCTCACTATTGTTTGCTTTGAATCTGTCTATACTCTACAGGTTCTAAGTGTAATAATGGGGTTTGGTGCTTATGGCTTGATTGTCTCATGAAGGCAATGCAAGTGTTTTGGTGTTTGGCGCATCCTTGACTAGGGGAGTTAGAACCAATGGCCACCTAGAATGTCTGCTGGACTGGTGGAAAGTGATGAATCAGCTCGGAGTTAGAACCAATGGCCACCTAGAATGTCTGCTGGACTGGTGGAAAGTGATGAATCAGCTCGGAGTTAGAACCAATGGCCACCTAGAAAGTCTGCTGGACTGGTGGAAAGTGATGAATCAGCTCGCTAGCAAGATGTTTTCCCATAGATGGAGATCAAACCAAATTCATTCAGTCCATTCAAAGGACCATTCAAAGACCACTCTTCTTCTATTGAAAGGCTGTTTCTCTAAACCCTATCTCCTATTTCAATTAGTGCTAATTTCATGACTTACTTCATTCATTTAGCAGTCAAATTACTCTTCATAATTTATGCATAATTCTGTTTGACTGAATTGCATAAGTTAGTATGAAAATATTAATTGGATGTCTTTTTGAAATTGTTTCAGTTAATGCATAATTCAGATTGACATTAATTTCGATTTTTCTGCTTAAAATGTTCAGTTCTCTGTATGAATTACTAATTGTGCATCTTAGTCTTTAATATATCTCTTAGGTTTTGATATTCCTCATTTGGTTATTTGATATTCCTTATGGCAATACTTAATCTCTTCTTCTTTATTCTCTTGTTTAAGGGAAAAGAAGACCATAAGAGCCTCAAAGAGACTAATGAGAGCCTCAAATGCTGAAGAGTCTCAAAGGAGATGGCAAAGAAAGGATTCAAATGAAAGAGAAGTCAAGTCATGAAGAGCTAAGAAGTGAGAAGACTTGGAAAGGAGCCAATTTTCAAAATGGTTTAAACCAAGGTCATAGCTATTCTAATGCACCGTGGAGGCTATACTCTTTTTGTCCTCATCATGGTTTTATCCCAAAGAGGTTTTACATGATGAGGTTTTTAATGAGGTAGTCCTTTGTGTGGGCAAGCTTGGCCTTTGGTCCCAATGGCTCCCGACGCCCAAGCTTGAGGGAGGGTATTAGAGTGAGAAGATGAGAAGGCCACACATGAAGTGAAGGCCAAGCATCTCCACATCAAATAAGAAGAAGAAGAGAAGTGTCAAAGCGTGACTTAGCCAAGAATGAAGCTCATCACATGTAAAAGACATCAAGAAGGTGATCAACCATGTGTATATGAAGCAATGGAGGCTTAGGGGTCATGAAGTGTGTTGCAAGCCCAACTTATTGGGTTGTCCATACAATCTCTTAGTGGGCTATCCGTACAAGCCCACATAAACTCCTCCAATCAAGCCCAAACTGTAAGGAGGAGTGTGTGCACGCCTAAGAAAAGTTGTCAAGTGTTCTAGAAGCTCCTCACTTGCCTCCATAACCGTTTGAATTCAAAGAAGTGGAGGGAAGCAAGAGTCACATGTGTGACTTAAGAAAAGAGCTGTTATGTGCTGTCACTTTCAATCTTTGTCTTTGTGCCCAAGTTTAATTTCTATATAAGGGCGCCCTCTCTCATTGTAAAACACACAGAATTTATAATAAAAGAGACAAGTTCTTGTTAAATTTGTATACATCTCTCTCCTTTACTTATGCTTAATTAAATTAAAGCAATGTAGAGAGTGAGTTATATGCAGTTTAGGTCTGCCTTAATGGCAGACCATTACTTGTCTAATTATACTTCAAACCACCTAAACTCTTTCTTGTTCAGTTAGACACTAAGTTAGTGAGCTAATCCTTCTTTAATGAGAACACAAACTCTAAGTGTTGTTGTTACTCAAATATGGATTCATGTCTCATGCTAGTGCAACTCTTCTTTACTTAGTTAGTCATTAGATTACTGAACCTTTCTTTGGTTATGACAACAAACTCTCTAGTTATGTTGCTTGTAATACTCAGATTGTGTATCATACTAATGCATTTTTTATTATGTTGAAGTGAGTTCATTTGGTTGGTTAATGAAGAACCAATCACAAGTTGATTGTGTTTCTTCTTATGTGAGACAAACCCTCACAAATTCCAACATTACCCACGGAGGAAGAATGCTTTGCCCCTTTAGGAGGACCGCCTGCTTCAGCCATTGCCCCGCGCCAAAGGTCAGAGTCTCCAGGAACAGAGGATGAGATGCCCGAGGTTTACACACTTCCCAAGCTGGATTTTGAGCCAAGGACCAAAACCGAGAAGTTCTTAGCCTCGGTGGTGGAGATGCAGCGGAAGATCAACAAGTGGCAAGGGAAGATGCTTAAGAAGCTGGGGAAGAAGGTCAAACAAGTCCAAGGAAGCCAGCCTAAGCCAGCTGTAAGCCAGGAGATACAACAACCCGAGAAGAGGAGACTCTCAACAGGAGGAGTTGTGATCCGCGAGACCCAAGGAGACAACATTCAACCAGCTCGCCACTTCCTCCAAGAACCAGGCAACAAAGGAAAGGCAACAATCTCTAGCTCCTCTGGAACGTCCTCAAGTTCCAGCCGAGCCTAGACAAGAGGTAACAACCTTCCTCCATTGTATATAACCGCACATCTTTGTTTCTTGCATTGTGTTTGTTTGCTCCTTCGGACGAGTTTGCCACCGGGACGGTGTCAAGCAAGTTTGGGGGAGTACTTGTGTGATTTAATCTTGTGTTCTTTGATCTTATCTTCCTTTTACATCCTTGAGTCTTAGTTCATGAAAAATTGGTATTTTTAAAAAAAATTTCAAAGATTCATGTAGTTGCATTCATATTTCTTAAAACATGTAGGATTGAGTCTAGAATTTCTCATGTCACTTAGGTTGTTTGCATTTGCATAGGGGGTTAGAATTTCTTAAAAAGGTGTTTTACTTATGCATCATTTCAATACCCTAGTTAGTAGTTCTTTGATGCTTGTGCAAACTTGAAGTTAAGTTCTAACCTTATTTAGATCATTTGTTTTGATTTTCGTGGCTTAAGCTGAACAAACATGAATTGAATCCTTTTCTACTAAGTGAGAACCCTAATCTGAATTTGAATTATCACACTTGTGCATTCGAAATGAAGTACATGGATCACATATACATATTCAGGCTTTCTTACCCCTTTCTACCACTCTTTGTAAGTCTGAATAGAACTCCACACCCTGAACCTAGCCTTCCTTTCAAGCCAAATATTTCTTGTGTGATGTGAGACCTTATTTTTGGATTGAACTTAGCATAAAGTGTTAGGTTTAGGCGACATGATTAGGCTTTCATATTTATGCTAGCTTTGCATTTTGAAGCTAGTTATAGGTTTGTTTTGGGGCAGGGATTCACTGGTGTTAAAAAGAATTTTGCTTATGTGTTTTCGGTTTAAAAAGAAATGGTTTGGGATTTGAAAATAAGGACTCATGGTTTTAAGTGGTGGTTTGTTCTATTTTTAAAAAAGAAAGCTTAATTTTAAAAGAAAAGAAGGTAGCTCTCAAAAATAAAAAGAAAATCAAAAAGAAAAGAGCCAAAGGCCAAAATAAAAAAAAAAGAGAAAAAAAATATTTAAGAGAAGAGAGCTACCAAGTTTAAAAAAAAAAAAAAAAAAAAAGGGGATTTAAGTTTGTATTCAACCACCACTAGCCTAAGAAGAGTGAAGTTGTTTTCTATTTTTGTGGGTTATGCTTGGCTTCTTGCCTTATTGTTTGGGGTAGCTTCTAGAGGGTGAGTGAGCTTGAAAAAGAAAGAAAATGAGAGGGGTTTAGGATCATTGTTAGTGTATATGGGTAGATGAGAGTCTAGTCATGTATGCATCAATTGTCTTCACCTTTAGCATTATGCATAAGTTCGATCCTTTTTGAGATAACCCATTGTTTGAATCACCCACTTGAATGAGATCATCTTTGTCTCATAACCTTGTCCTTAGCCAAATGTATTATGTTTTAAGTGTATGAGTGTGATTCACGGTTTGATCATTAATTGAATGTTAAAGGATAGGATTCTTGGTTGTTTGGAAAATGAGAGTCATGATCTGAAATTCAATATGTGATGAATATGGCTAAGTTCTTTGAAGTAGAGTTTGTATACTGCATTTTAGAATTAAGAACTAGGACGTTGAGATGATCTATTCGAAAAGCACCTTTGCAAAAAGTTTAAAACCCCTTTGATTTTTCTGAAAACCTCTCTTCCTTACTTGTTTTTTGTTGCTTGAGGGCAAGCAAGAAGTAAGTTTGGGGGAGTTGATATCATTGCATATTGCATACATTTTGCATACTCATTAGGT
Source organism: Thlaspi arvense (assembly GCA_911865555.2). Lineage (NCBI taxonomy): Eukaryota > Viridiplantae > Streptophyta > Magnoliopsida > Brassicales > Brassicaceae > Thlaspi > Thlaspi arvense. The sequence goes on from OU466860.2 coordinate 25,656,835, forward strand.
AGTTTTTCATGCATTTGTATCATGTTTCAGGCTAGATTGCATCGCTTAGGGTCCTAGAGCATTCTTGCATCAGCATATGTATTTTCTCTGCATGTTGCATCCATTCCAGGTTGTTTCTGGTCGCTTTGGAGACACGGAGGTTCGTGGAGGCGTGGAGGCCGATGTAGCAGTTCATGGAAGCTCGGGAGTGTGCTAAGGACGAGTGATCGAGGAGCAGATCGAGCATGGCCGGTCGATCTAGGAGTTGATCGACCAGAAGATCGAGCCAACTAGGCGATCCAAGGATAATGATCGAGACGGAGATCGAGTGAAGCAATCGATGTATCGGTACGGATGTAAATGACGCCATGCAGAGCGAGAGCCGGATCGAGTACACCACTCGATCCTCCTGAAGATCGATACCGAGATCGGATGCAACACTCGATTCACCGAAGAAGATCGAGACCCGGATCGAGCCTAAGACACGATGGCCGGATATGATCGAGAGAACAACTCGATCCAATGGTCGATCTCTGTCCTTTCAACCGTTTTTGGCTGTTAGCGAAGGGGGGACCATTGGACTGTTTTGGCATTTTAGGCAAGGCGGCGAATGCTTTTTGGACAACTTTTAGATTTCTAACCTTTTCTTTTAAGTTTTCTCTCTCGTTTTCTCAGAAGAACACCATTGTTGAACCAGTTTTTCTTTTCAAGCTTTTGTATTCTCAAACCTTATCGTTTAATCTAGTCGTTGTTTCATGTTTATCGTTTCATTTCTTCTACCTTGCTTGATTTACTTTATGTGTAGTGAGTAGTTTACTTTGGGTTAGGGGTTGAGAGGATTAAGGGGTAGAAAAGGTTTTATCTTGGTTTGTTTTCTAAACGTTTTTAAGGCTATCTCATCTAAGGTGTTGAAAGCTTAATGCTTGAAGACTCTCATGCCAAGAGCTTCAAGATCCGAGAGGTCCCTTACCTTGACAGGATCTAGGGGCCTCGGAAGATCTCACCTTAGAGACTAGTTACCCCTTCCCAAAAGCCATGGAAGTTTGGGGGACTAGTTAAGCCATTGTTCGAAATCTGTTTTCCTTGCCTTTCAACCTCTCTTTCCACCAAAAGCCATGGGTTTGGAGGAGAGGATGAAAGAGTGATCTATACCGAAAGCCACGGATAGATCTTGTTTCGTTTTCGAGGCTTAGAGATCCTCACCAAGTGAGTCGATCTAAAGTTTCAAACCCAAGATCGATCTTTGAAACCCCTTATATGAATCTCAACCCTAAAGCCCTCTCTTCTAGCATATTTACGTCTCATATCATCTTTAGCTGGTTACCTGATAGCATCCTGGTCTTTAGATTCATTGTTCTTACGGTTTTAGACGAGATCGATCGTTTCTGCTCGATCTAGTGGTCGATCTTGTGGTCGATCCACTAGTCGAATTTTAACAATTCGAAGCTCCTCCCTTTAATTTATCTGTTTGTTCCTCGTGGTAACTGCTTCCTTTCTAGTAATTTTAAAATAGGTTTCACTCTGTTTAGGTTGCTGCATTTAGTTTTTAGATTATTTCTCATAAACTGTCTCACTTGCTTAGATTTGTCTTAGACCTTGCATTCTCTGTGGATTCTCTATCATCTAGAAGTGGATTGACACTCTCCTGCTTGCCTTACTACAACATTGCTTGCATTAGAGTTTTGATAGCCTCTCTGCTGCATTAGACCGTGAGAAATCGTTTATCAGGAAGTGTGGGAAGGATCCGGGGAGTTCCCTCAATAAAAGAGGAGCAAGAAGAACCAAGAATGCAGTAGTTTGGCCTAGCATCAATAACAAAGAAGTCCACATCGGACGATGTGATTAAGCAGGGAGAAACAGGGTTTACATCGATCACATGTGATCGATGTCAAGCCTCTGGACATCCACATCAATCATCAGCATCGTGCGATGTAATGGACCTGAGACCCTTGAAGTTCACATCGATCAAGCACATTGATCAAAGACTGCTCGATGTTAAGCGCCTAAAGACCTACATCGATCAGTGACAAACAAGGATTTTTCAGAGGTTTTATCAAAGCCAAATGCACTGTTTATGATGTAGCATAGTGCAGGAGGTATCAATCCAGCCTAGGTTGATGAAAGTCACTAAGACAGCAAGAGCTAAGCAAATCTAAGTTAAATCGGGTAAATGGGGGAGAAAATTGATAAAAACTAAATGCAAGTGCTAAATGACCAAAAAAACTATTTTAAAATCCCGTCTGAAGGGTTACACAACTACTAGATGACTTCTAGGAACAATGATTTTTAAGACTAAAGATGCAAACTTTATGACTAAGAAATGAAGAACTTGAGTTTTTAAGCTAAAAGAGGATTCAAGGTTGAGGGTCATGTTAAGAAGGTTCAAGATTCAAGCTTGGGTTTTGAAAATATTAGATCTACACATTTTGTGCTGTCTCTAAGCCTTGAGAAGCTAAAAGAGGTTTATCCAGGGCGTGTGGTATAAACCATTTCCTCAACCCTTCCTCCTAACCCGTGGCGTGTGGTGGAAAGATGGGTCAAAGAAGATTAAGCACAGATCTCAAATAATGGCCTAACTAGCTCCCTAAGCATCCATGGCGTTTGGGAAAGGATGAGCTAGTCTCTTGGAATTGGTTTTAAGGGATTCCTGGATCCTGTCAAGGTAAGAAAAGCCCTGAGATCAAAGAGATCTTTCCCAAGACTCTCTAAGCATTAGGAGCCCAAATCCAAGAAGAGAATAGATTAAGAGCAAGAAAAATATCAAGCTTAAACCCTTTAAACCCTTCTTAATCGCCCGAACCTTAAACCCAAAGGAGACTACTCGCTACACATAACTAAAACCGATGAAAATGCAAAGTATTGATAAACAAGATGGTTTTGAGTTATAATCAAAGCTAAATGCACATGTTTATGATGTAGTATAGTGCAAGAGGTGTCAATCCAGCCTAGGTTGATGAAAGTCACTAAGAATGCACGAGCAATGCAAAGCTAAGTGAAATTGGGTAAGTGGATGAGAAATTCTATAAAAACTAAATGCAACGACCAAATAACTATGAAAACTATTTTAAAATCTCTGGAAGAGGGTTAAACAAGTACTCGAAGAAGACTGAGAATTTAAAATGCAAATCTACTAAATACTAAAAATCGAGATCTAAAGGCAGAAAAACAGAGAATTTCTAGCAACTTAAAACAGTGACTTTTAAGACTAAAGATGCAAAATTTATGACTAAGAAATGATAAACTTGAGTTTTTAAATGCTAAAAGAGATGATCCAAGGTTAAGGGTCATGTTTAAGAGAAGATTCAAGCTTTTGGTTTGAAAACATAGATCTGCTGATTTGATGAGGTATCTCTAAGCCTTGAGAAGCTAAAATAGGTTTATCCATGGCGTGTGGTATAAACCCTTTCCTCAACCCTTCCTCCAAGCCCATGGCATGTGGTGGAAAGATGGGTCAAAGAACATTAAGCAAAGATCTCAAATATTGGCCTAACTAGCTCCCTAAACATCCATGGCGTTTGGGAATGGATGAGCTAGTCTCTTGGATTTGGCTTTAAGGGATTTCTGAATCTGGTCAAGGTAAGAAAGCCTTGGAATCATAGAGATCTTTCCCAAGACTCTCTAAGCATTAACAACCCAAATCCAAGAAGAGAAATGATTAAGAACAAGAAAAAGACCAAAGCTTAAACCCTTAAACCTCTTAAATCGCCCCAACCTTAAACCCAAGGAAATCTACTCACTACACATTGCTAAAACACACGAAAATGCAAAGGAATGAATGCTAAACATGATTAAGCAAGAGCGATTAAGAAAAATACTTAGATTAAGAAAATATCAAGGTTCAACAAAGCAAGAAAAGCTTAAAAGCATAACAATGGCGATAAGCCTAAAGAGAAACTCGAAAACTTGGAGACAAAGTGTTGATAATGAAAGTGATGGGATTTTTCGCCCAAAATAGCCAAACAAAGAAAATGGTCCCCCCCCCCGAGCTGGCTGGATAAGGTGTAGAGATTGAGTTGGGTGACCGATCTCTAGCTCGATCTCTCGGCTAGATCGTCTGCTTTTGCTCGATCATTGGGTCGATTCGTTGGATGGATCGAGTGCTTCAGTCGATCTGCTTCTCGAACCCCGGGTGATCGAGTCCTGACCTCGATCTAGCTCTCGTTCTGCATGGCTTAGTCCACGTCCGTACTCACGATCGATATCCTTGGTCGATCTTGACCTCGATATCTTCCTTGAAACGATCCGAGCTAAGTCGATCTTCTGGTCGATAACATCTAGATCGACCTGCCTAGCTTGATCTTTCTCTCTATCTCGGTTACTTTGCTGAATGGCTGAGTTCTCGCAAGTGTTCACAAGCTCCTCTTCGATCCTTAGCATGTCCACGGAACCTCCATAGCTCCAAAGTGTCCAAAACAACCTGAATATGATGCAAGAATGCAAGAAATATGCAAATGCTAATGCAAAGTGCACTTAGGACCTAAAATGAGACAAATGGTGCAAACCTAGCCTATTATGTGAGATGAATGCATGAAAACTAATCTAAATGATTGCTAAATATGCTAAATATAAGAGTATAACAACTCCCCCAAACTTTCCTTTTGCTTGCCCTCAAGCAAACAAAATTCAAGAATGGAAGAGAGGTTTTAAAAATGAGAGCTCAAATTCCTTGACAAGTGTTTTTCAAATGAATCAATTCAATGGTCCTAGTTTTTAATTCTATAATGCAATGCACAAACTCATACTCCAAAGAACTTAGCCATATTCATCACATGTTGAATTTCAAATCATGACTCTCATATTCCAAACAATCCAAGAATCCTAACCTTTAACATTCAATTAATGATCAAACCGTGAATCACACTTATGCATCTAAAACCGAATACATTTGGCATAGGGACAAAGGTTATGAGACAAAGATGATCTCATTCATAAGGGTAAATCAAGCAATGGGTTCTCTCAAAGAGGGTTGAACTTATGCATAATGCTAAAGGTAAAGGCAATTAATTCATATATGATTAGACTCTCATCTACCCATATACACTAACAATGATCCTAAACCCCTCTCATTCATTTTCTTTCGTTTTAAGCTCACTCACCATCCTAAAGACTACCAACATCAACAAGGCAAGTCGCCTAGCAAAAACCCAAAAAAACATCATTTTAAAACTCTTTTGGCTAGTGGTAAGGCTATAAACATATTTAGCTCTTTTTAATACTTTGAAAGCTCTCTTCTTTTAATATATTTTTTTTTTACATGGCCTTTTGGCTCTTTATTAATCACTATTTTTTTTCTTTTTTTTTTCTTTTAGAGAGCTATCTTCTTATTAAACATGAGTTTTCATTTTAAAACAAGGCCTACCACTTAAAACCATATATTCCCTTTAGTTCAAACCCCAAACATGATATTAACATATATTCTGCATATTTTGCATGCATTTAGAATAGTTTTTCATACATTCATCTTGCATTATAGGCTAGTTTGTTCCATATGTTGCATTTTAGGTCCTAGGGCTCTTTGCATTCGCATTTTGCATATCTGTTGCACTTTTGCATCATTATCAGGTTGTTTGGAGCACTATGGAGTTGTGAAGGCTATGTGGACGTGAGGAGGTTCAAAGTGGAGCTCGTGGATACTTGGAGAACTCAGCTGTGCATGCAAAGGACCCGAGATCGAGTAGTGGATCGAGCAAGGCAGGTCGATCTAGACGAGATCAACCAGAAGATCGAGTGACTGGAGTCGATGCAAGGGGAAGGATCGAGACCAAGATCGAGAGAGGTGATCGATCTGGAGTACGGGCGTAAATGACGCCATGCAGAACGAGAGCCAGATCAAGACCAAGACTCGATCATCCAAAGATCGAGGAAGATACTCGATCCCTCCAACCAGATCAACATGAAGATCGAGCAGAGCAAGGCGGTTCCTGAAGACGATCGAGCGCATTGATCGGTCTCAAGGTCGATCTCTACGGCCTTAACCATTTTTGGCAGCTAGTGAGGGGACCATCGAGAGTGGTTTAGCCATTAAGGGAAAGGAGGCGATGACTTTTCTAGGATGCATACTTTGTCTTTTACTTTTTCTCTCTACCTTAGGCGATTTCGCCATTGTTGAATATCTAAACTTTGAATCTTTTAATATCAAGCAAGTTTTCCTTTAATCGCATCTTTAATCATGCTTAGTTCTTTGTTTGTTGCTTTTCCTCCGATCTTAATCATGTGTAGCGAGTAGTCTTTATGGGTTTTTGGGGTTAAGGCGATTGAAAGGGGTTAAGAGGTTTAAAGCTTTGTGTTTTCTTTGTTCTTCATACCTTCTCTTCTAGGATCTTGGGGTCTTATGACTTAGAGAGCCTTGGAAAAGGTCTTTATGATTCCAGGGCTGTCTTACCTTGACAGAATTCAGATATCCTAGAAAACCAGATCCTAGAGACTAATCTTTCCTTTCCCACACGCCATGGTTCTAAAGGGGATTAGTTAGGTCATTATTTGAAATTTGTTTTCCTTTCTCTTCGATCTCTTTTTCCACCAAACGCCATGGATTTGGAGAAGAGATCGAGGAAGTGAACCATACCACACGCCATGGATGGTTCTTGTTTTGTTTTCAAGTCTTAGAGAAACCTCACAAGTGAGTAGATCTAAATGTTTTCAAACAAAAGCTTAAACCTTAGAGACCATTGAATATGACCTTCGACCCTAAACCCTCCTTTGTAGCATTTTAAAACCTCTGTTCATCGTTTGCTTGTCATAAAGTTGCATCTTCTTCATTAGAAGTCATTTCCTTTAAGTTGTTTGTTAGATCGATCCGTTTTGCTCGAACCAGTGGTCGATCCACTGCTCGATTTTTAGTTCTTCGTAGCTTTGAATTTTTAATCTTCTGCTTGTTCCTAGTGGTAGTTAACCCTCTTCCAGGGATTTTAAAATTGTTTTGCATCTCATTAGGTCGTTGCATCTAGTTTTCCTTGATTTTACCAATCATTTATCCGATTTGCTTAGATTTGGTTCATCCTTGCATTCTTACTGTTCTTCCTGCTTCCTAGGTTGGATTGATTCCCCTTACTACTGTACTACATCATAACATGTGGTTTGGGCTTTGATAACCTCCTTGCTTGCATAAAAAAATCTTGTTATCAAATGGCGCCGTTGCCATCTTAGGATTGCTAGGAAGCATTATGATTTGGGGTTTAGTAAAGACTAAGCCTTTACTTTAAGTTTGGTTACTAATCTCTTTCTCTTCAAACTTGTGTCTTTCAGGTACATGAATCTGCGTTCAAGGGGTGACAACAACTTACTTACACCCCTGGACAATATTCATCAACTTGGCCACGCAAGATCAATAAGTGTGAGAGAGCAAGCTAGAGCCTTTTGTTCATAAAGACCTTTTCCAACGCTCTCTAGGCTTTAAGATCTCAACATCCTAGAAGAGAAGGTATGAAGAACAAAGAAAACACAAAGCTTTAAACCCTTTCAACCCTTTTGAATCACCTCAACCCCAAAACCCGAAACGACTACTCACTACACATGTTTAAGATTGAAGCAGAAGCAATAAACGATAAGCTAAGCATGATTACCGAAAGATTAAAGCAAAACTTGCTTGATATTAAAAGATTCAAAGGTTCAAAAACGAAAAAGCTTAAGGTGTTCTACAATGGCGAATCGCCTAACTTAGAGAGAAAACAGAAAAGACAGAATTCAAGACTGGGAAAACGAATGGTTGCTTTTGCCAAAAATGGCTAAACCGTTAGCTGGTCCCCCCTTCGCTAGCCGCCAAAGACAGCTGGACGGATAAGGGTCGTTTGGGATTGACCTTGAGATCGAACAATGAGCTCGATCATCTTCAGGAATTGCCTTACTCCTCTTGATCTTCTGATCGATCTGGTTCGAGGGATCGAGTATCTTCCTCGATCTACTTCTCGATCTTTGGATGATCGAGTCTTGGTCTCAATCTGGCTCTCGTTCTGCATGGCGTCATTGATATCCCTTGTATTTACACCATTTAGGGCTGCATTTAGTACATATTTTGGTCCTCTTTTGCATGTTTTCCCATAGCTTTTGTCCCATTTTCTCCTCATTTTAGACTTAAGTTGCATTTAGAGTATAATTGGCATTTTCTTTGCATTTTGGATGTTTTTAGGTGGTTTTGGAGCTAAAAGGAGCTTGGAGGAGCTTTGGGAATGATACAAGATGCTAGCTGGGCAAAAGGAAGCAAGAAGGATCACAGCAGAAAATCTCTGCAGAAATTTTCGGTCAGAGCACGGTGAGTATCGGTCAAGGATGACCGATACAGAGCAGTATCGATCACCAGTATAGGTCAAGTGTGATCGACACAAACACACCGGATGGATTTCAGTCATTTGTGTCGATCACTCCAGACCGATAGGAATCCATTTCGGTCACTGAAGACCGACGTAACTGACCGATACGCTGCCAGACTGAAGACCTTTTATTTATAATTTTGCCATTTTCGCCTAGACTCCTATAAATACGAAAAATCCCTAATTTCTGGGAACATGCTTTTACCCAGCAGTTCTTTCTTTCTTGTTTGGACCCTTGGGTTTTGTAATTTGAATCTTTGCTTCATTTTAATAAAAGTTTGCATCTTTCATCTTGTTTAAGCTTTCTAATCATGATTAATCATCTTTCTCTCTTTGATTTGGTGGCTTTAATGGTGATTAGTGAGTAGTTCTTTTAAGGGATTTGAGATGGGTTAGGTTTAGGGAATTTGAGACTCTATCTATGATTGCTTAGTTTTAATTCTTACATTTCCTTTCTTGATTTCTGTGTTTAATGCTTAATTAGCCCTAGCTAAGTTGATTAAGATCTTAGGCTCATTTTATGCCCACCAAGTGTTTGATGAAATGCCTGAACTACTTTGCAAGAGAATTGCTTATCCTAGCTCAAGAGATTGACTGTCTAGGGAGTGATTTGGCAATATAGGATTGATAGATTTGTTTTAATGCTTGCTCTTTATCATTTCACTAATGAAAATTAGTTCTTGACTTAGTAATTAGCAAAGAGATTAGTGCCAAGAGATTGGATTAGTCATATAAATGAATACTATGCATAAGGAATAGCAATATGTGAGTTTGTAAGCATCATGGGCTGAGTCAAGAGTTCCCTATTATTCTTTGATGTCCTTGTATACCCTGAGCCCCTACAGCTCCTTGAGGACTCTGAAATCTGATGTCATCCATGACTTGATCCTGATTGTTCATACCAAGTCTTTGCAAGTGTTGCTGCCTTTCTTGCTGTCTCCTTGCTCTATGTCCTCTATCCAGCAGATTGATGTTGTCTATGAAATCCACAAGATTGCCTGAACCTCTAGATCTGAAGTTCATATACCTGAAAGACAGAAGTGAGAGTCAAAGAGAATTAGTAACCAAAGAAAAGTAAAAGCTTGATCTTAAAGATTCTACAAACTCTAATGATTCAAACTGATTCCCCGGCAACGGCGCCAAATGGACACAAGAGTTTTTTAATCTCTTATGTTCAATCACCCTTGCATTAGTCAGTTGTAGTAAGGGTTTTATATCAATCCATTGGGAAGAGTTGAAAGCAGAAGAGTTGAGAGTAAAGTCTCTAAGTCAAGCAGGCAGAGAATTGGTTTTGTTGCCTAAGCATCAGTTCTAGCAACCTAAGTGAAACAAGCAGCAAACAAAGTAAAAGCAGAGTAAAACAGAGCAAAATAAAGCAAATCCGAAATTCAAATAAGAGAAAGGCAAGTCTCTAGATGTGGTTATTGACTTTGGGGAATTGCAGAAATTAACTAAGGCTGTTTCAACTACATTGATCAAGCAAACAAGCAAGCAATGGTGATTCCTAGACATAGAGTTCACACTTAAGCTAGTTAGATCCAATCTCTTGGCAAATAACTCTTTGCTAAACATTCTAACAAGAACTAACTCTCATTAGTGCTAAAACATCAAGCAAGCATGACTAAACAACTCTATTCAAGTCAAAATGCTCCTCAAAAAGTCAATCTCTTGAGCCAAGGCCAGCAAACCCTCTATTAAACATGATCAGCATTTCATCAAACACTTGGTGGGCATAAGAGAAAGCTAACAACTTAGACAAGTTTGATCAAGACTAATCTAGCATGAAAAACAGATTAATAGAGAGGAACCCATAAACTGAAGCACTTAACAAACCTTAGTCAAGCCTTAAATCCCCCTAATCTACCACATCTAGAAACCCTAAGATGACTACTCACTCATAATCATGTTTAACACCAAATCACAAAGGGAAAGGATGCTAATCATGATTAAAAGAAAGATTAAAGAAAGATTAAAGCAAATAATTGATTATATTAAACAAAGCAAAGAAATTGTCTTATAAACTTAATGAAAATGCTCAAGAACAGTAAAATGACATGACGCCTCGAAAATCTGGAAAAAGGGGCTATTTATAGTCTAGAGAAGAAAACTCTACAGTAATGCATAAATGTAATTAAAAACAGACTTGGGCTGGGTCAGTATCGATCAGTTGTATCGATCTTCAGTGACCGAAATAGGTCCCTATCGGCCTGGAGTGATCGACACACATGACCAAAATTAATCCGATGTGTTTGTGTCGATCACACTTGACCGGTACTGGTGACCGATATGGTCCGTATCGGTCACCCTTGACTGAAACTCTCTGTGCTCTGACCGAAAACTTTTGCAGAGATCGTCTGCTATGATCCTTCTTGCTCCCTTTTGCCCAGCTAGCATCTTGTATCATTCCCAAAACTCCTCGAAGCTCCTTTAAGCTCCAAAACCACCTAAAAACATCCAAAATGCAACGGAAATACAAACTATACTCTAAATGCAACCTAAGTCTAAAAGGAGAAGAAAATGGGACAAAAGCAAAGAGAAAACATGCAAAATAGGACCAAAATATGTACTAAATGCAGCCCTAAATGGTGTAAATACAATGGATATCATCTAAAACCCTTTTTATATCTGCTTGAATTAGGAAATCTACTATAATCCTGCTGTTTCAATCTTCCCCTTTGGATTGACATTAAAACCCAATGCTACAATGACTAGGTTAATGGGTGATTGACCAAGAGAGTCAAAGCTCTTGTATCAATTTGGCGCCGTTGCCATTAGGGGAAAGCTTTGTTCAGTAGGATTTGTAGAGATCTTGATATCAAGCTTTGTTATTTTCGATTTTGATTACTGATTTCTCTTTTGGTCTAGAATTTTTTTTGTAGGTACCACAACACTTGCTCCTAAGTGCCTACAGCTACATCTGAAGTTCAAGGTCAGGAATTTGGGGTTTGCTAAGTCAGAATTCAGTTGTTGAAGCATGGCAGAACATCAGTATGCTGCTGGTTTTGGTTCACAAGGTCCACAAGGTCTTCAAGGGATCCACGGCTTACAAGGACAGCAAGGTCAAGCTGGTCTACAAGGAGCTATTGTTCAAAGACCAAGAAGACCCATTGGTGCTGCTGATATACCCTCCAACTACGCTTCAAGGCAAGAAATTCTTCCACCTATGGAAACTGAGCAATACCAGATCAAGAGCAGTCTCATCACAATTATCCAAGAAAGGCTGTTCTTTGGATTACCCAACCAAGACCCTTTGGAGCACCTGGATCAGTTTGAGAGGATATGCACTTTAACAAAGCTTAGTGGAGTATCAGATGATGGTTTGAAGCTCAAGCTATTTCCATTCTCACTTGGTGATAGAGCTAGATTATGAGAGAAATCTCTAGCACAAGGCAGCATCACTACTTGGGAACATTGTAAATGTGCTTTCTTAACCAAATTCTTCTCTCCCTCAAGAACTGCACACTTCAGAAATGAGATCACAAACTTCAGGCAGTGGTCTAATGAAAGCTTTGGAGACACTTGAGAGAGGTTCAGAGGTTTCACTCATCAATGCCCTCATCATGGCTTCACTAAGGAAATGCTTCTATCAACACTTTATAGAGGTGTTCTCCCCAAGATCAGAATCCTTCTAGACACAGCACGTAATGGCTATTTTCTTGGGAAAGATGTTGATGAGGGCTCGATACTAGTGGAGAACATGGCACTCAGCAATTGGGACTATGTGGATGACAAAGAGCAACATTCCAAGGAACTAGCAACAGCATTGTCTGAGATGAAAGCTCTGCAGAAGAAAGTTGATCTACTACTCAATGCAACCACTAAACTCCTACCCAATGATCTCTCACCAAACCTTTACAAGGAACACCATGTCAAGGCTCTCCAACAACAAGAGGCGCCACTACTGCATCATGAACAGGACGCCTGTATACACCAGCCCATTGAAGACACTCACTCTCCACAGCATCAAGTTTCCTCTTCTCAAACAGCTGGTATCAATAACTCTTCACCTTCACATAATCTGGATTATAAAGAGATGATCCTCCAACTCCAACAACTTCACAATGGAGGACTGCAAAAGATGATGGCTGTTGAGATTCAAAAGAATTTCACTGATATTCAGAGAAGTATGACTGATGAAATACACAAGGACATTGACTCAAAACTTCAGTCACACATAGCTCCTATCAAAATCAAGATCAACAAACTAGAACAACGTCTACCCCTTCTACCTCTTCACACACACAGGAATATGTCAAAGCTGTCACTCTTAGAAGTGGGAAGCAGCTTCCCCCAAGAGTAGCTCCCTCTACACCCAATGAGGACATTAAGGAACAAGAAGAGGGGATGAAGTCAAAGAAAAGGAGGACACTCCAGAAGATGAAATGATTGAAGCTGAAAAGATTTCAGAAAAAGCCAAAGACAAGGAGGTTACTAAAGGCAAGGTAAAGGTGACGTTACTGCATATTGCATGTATTTTGCATACATATAAGTTAGATTTTCATGCATTTACATCACACTTTAGGCTATATTGCATCACTTTAGGCCCTAGAGCATTCTTGCACCAGCATACGCGTGTTCCTTGCATTTTGCATCATATTCAGGTTGTTTCTGGCTACTTTGGAGTCGTGGAGGTTCATGGACATACTGAGGCTAGTGTGGAGGTTCGTGGAACGTCGGATGTTTGCTAGGGACCAGAGATCGGGGAGCAGATCGAGCATGGCAGGTCGATCTAGATGAGATCGACCAGAAGATCGAGAAGCCCAGGCGATCCAGGGGAATTGATCGAGACAAAGATCGAGTGAAGCAATCGATCAAGTGGTACAGACGTAAATGACGCCATGTATAGCGAGAGCCGGATCGAGTCCACCACTCGATCCGACCGAAGATCGATACAAAGATCGGATGCAACACTCAATCCACCGAAGAAGATCGAGACCCAGATCGAGTAGAAGACACGATGTCCGAAAGTGATCGAGAGAGCCGCTCGATACCAAAGTCGATCTCTGTCCTTTCAACCGTTTTTGGCCGCTAGCGAGGGGGGGACCATCGAGCTGTTTGCCCCATTTTGGGAAGGCGGCGATGATCTTTTCCCACACACTTTTTTATTCTTATCTTTTTATGCTTTTTCTCTCTGGTTTGGAGACGATCCACCATTGTTAGACTTTAAGCTTTGTTCTTGAATATTTCGAATCGTTTAAGTTTTAAGTAATCGTCTTTTATGTTTATCGTTTCATCTTTCATGCTTATTTCGGTTATTTCAATGTGTAGTGAGTAGTTTCATTTGGGTCTCGGGATTGAGAAGATTCACAGGGTCTAAAGGGTTTTCAAGTTTGTTGTTTTTTTGTTCTTAATAGCTTTCTCTTCTAAGATGTTGAGCTCCTAACGCTTAAAGAGTCTCACACCAAGATCTTTATGATCAGAGAGAGCTCTTACCTTGACAGTTCTCTGAAAATCACATCTTAGAGGCTAGTTACTCTTTCCCAAACGCCATAGTAGTTTAGAGGACTAGTTAAGCCGCATGGTTGAAATCTGTTTTCCCTGCCTCTCAATCTCTTTTTCCGCCAAACGCCATGGGTCTGGAGGAGAGAAAGAGAGACTGATCCATACCACACACCATGGATGGGTGTTGTTTTGTTTTCAAGGCTTAGAGAATCTCACAAAGTAAGTAGATCTAGAGTTTTCAAACCAAGCTTGGACCTTTGAAACCCCTAACATGAATCTCAACCCTGGACCCTTCTTTCTTAGCATTCTTACATCTTCGTTAATCATTCGCTTGTTATTCGTACCATTCTGGTCATTAGTTTGATTGTACTTGCACTTTTAGACGAGATCGATCCAAACTGCTCGATCTAGTGGTCGATCCACTAGTCGATTTTTAGTAATTCATAGCCTTGCATTTTAATTATTCTGTTTGTTCTTCGTGGTAGTTTAATCACTCTTGGTAATTTTAAAATAGTTTTGCATTTCATTTTACCGCTGCATCTAGTTTTTAGGATTTTCACAAAATCGCCTGTCATTTGCTTAGCTTTACATTGCCCTTGCATTCTCTCTGACTTTTCTAGCTCCTAGGAATGGATTGACACTCTATTGCATACTGTACTACAACCTAAGTGTTGCATTTGAGTTTTGATAGCCTCATTGCATCCTCGCCCTTGCAAAAAGATTGTTATCAAATGGCGTCGTTGCCGTTCTAGGAGTGTTAGAAAGCATAGAGATTTGGGGCTTAGGGAAGACTAAGCTTTACTTTGTTTAAGTTACTAACTTCTCTACTCTCAAACGTGTTTCTTTCAGGTACATGCATCTTCATTCAAGGGGAGACAACAATCTACTTCAACCCTTGGACAACATCCATCAACTTGGTCATTCACGGCAAAGAAGAGTACGAGAACAATCTAGAGTTTTTGAGGAGATTGTTCAGCAAGGTTTGGTTGACTTTGAAGCTATGGCTCAACACGAGCATCCAGAGGGACCTCCTCCAGCTCACGGGGCAGTGGGAAGGGGCAATGGAAACCCCCAACACGCGGCTAGACCCCCAAGGATCATAGGAGCCGGAGATGCTCCCAATACTCATCACAATAGGTTTGGGATCACTCCTCCTCCTATACAAAACAACAACTTCGAGATTAAGCCGGGTTTCATCTCCATGGTGCAAAACAACAAGTTCTACGGCTTAGCAATGGAAGATCCCTTGGAGCACCTCGATGATCAAGATAAACGGCATATCCAAAGATGCTTTCAAGCTGCGTCTCTTTCCATTCTCTCTTGGAGACAAGGCTAGACATTGGGAGAAAACACTTCCTCAGGTCACCATCAACTCATGGGCCGAGTGTAAGAAGGCTTTCCTCTTAAAGTTCTTCTCTAGCACCAGTGATGAGGACATCTCAAGTGAACCAGACTTAACCGAACCACAAATGCAAGAAGTTGATATACTGGTTCCAAACAAAGGTGTGATCACAAGACAACGGGCCCGAGCACTTCAAGACAAATATAACCAAGCCATTTTACGTGCCATGAATGATTTTAAGGAGGGAAGCCCAAGTTTAACTCAAGCTACATGGGATGATACATTGGACGTCTTAGAAGCTACGAACCCAGCAAAGGAGCAAGAAAGCTGGCCCTTGATTTCAACCAAAGCCCACACCAATATCTTTACTATCTCTACACAAGAGGAAAACACTTAGTTGCCAAGAGCATGGTCAAAGGGGATTACATTACACTTACTCATGCCAAGTCAAAGAAGGTAAGTCATTTGTTTAGTTAATCATATTATTATTTTTTTGACTAATCTTTTAAGTTTCCCCTTGATTGATTTCTAGCCAGCCAATGATTTATTTTTCTTTTATTAGTTAAGGCATTGTTAGCCAATAATCTCGCATTTTTATTCTAATAATATTGCTTTTCAATAAGTGTAATTTGCTTCAAAGTCCCCTAGAAGGGCAAAGCTGTTCGGACCCCTTTATAAGGTCCCCTCTTACAGCCGTGTATCATCACTTTTGATATCAATAAAGAACCAAATTTTCTTTCACAAAGTTTATACTTAAAACTTGTGTTCTTCCTCTTTACTTTTGTTGAGACCAGTACCTCCAAAAATTAAAGGGAAAATCGTGTTGTATCAAAGGCCCTTTCATAGCCTTTGTGGTACATTTCAATCCATCCGGCCGTCCCGTTCGGTCAGTTTAACCACCGGTCAGATCGTCTGAGTTACTCGACCTCTCGACCAAAAACCATCGTCACGCCAGTCCATACCACGTACCGTCCCCTCGTCACGCCATCGTACCACCCTCGTCCCACGTTACGGTACCACCATCCCATCATCGTACCACTCGTACCACCCTCGTCCCACATTACGGTATCACCATCCCATCATCGTACCACCAGTACCACGGTACCGTTCCATCGTCCCACTCTTGTACCAGCTGTCCCACTCGTACCGTCCCGTCTCAAATTCCTTGATCTATAGCCTGAGATCCTTGGCTGGCCGGTCAAATCAACTTTTCACCCTCGTTCCATCCGGTGCTTGTATTATTTTTGGTATCAGAGCTGAAATTCCTTCAGCAAAGTTGTATCTATCCATCCTAACAAATTTTGGCATTATTTTCTTTGATTCGTGTTTACATTTGCTATTTCAAAAAAAATATATATAAAAAAAGGACAACTTGATTTGCTTTTAACCTCTTGATCTAATTTATTTGTTATTCTTAGAGTTTACATTTTTAAAACTGAAAAACTCAAAAAACATTTCTGTCTTCTATCACCATTAATTGCACTTCCCATTTTTATTTCCTGATTTTATTTATAAACCCTACAAAAAAAATAAACAAATTTTTCCATATCTTTAGCCTTAGTCTTTATAATCATTCTTAGTGCAATCTTTTGTTCTTTGAATTAAAAGGCTAGCCTACACCGATCTTTTCTTTGTTTTGTGTAAAACCTAAGGTAAGCAATAGGAGAAGAGTCCAGTAATGTGATAAACGCTTTCTTAGCTCGGGTTTATGATGCAGAGAGGTTATCAAACTCTAATGCAAGCAACGTCGTAGTATAGCAAGCAAGAGAGAGTCAATCCACTTCTAGGAGATAGAGAATGCACAGAGAATGCAAGGACTAAAGCAAATCTAAGCAAAATGAGACAGTTTATGAGAAAATATCTAAGAACTAGATGCAGCAACCTAAACAGAGTGAAACCTATTTTAAAAATACTAGAAAGGAAGATACTACCACGAGAAACAAACAGATCAATCAAAGGAAAGAGCTTCGAATTATTAAAATTCGACTAGTGGATCGACCACGAGATCGACCACTAGATCGAGCAGTAACAATCGATCTCATCTAAAATCGTAAAAACAGTAAAGCTAATGACCAGGATGCTATCAGATAACAAGCGAATGATGAGAATAGACGTAAAGATGCTGAAAGAAAGGGCCTAGGGTCGAGATTCATGGTTAGGGGTTTCAAAGGTTCGACCTTGGGTTTGAAACTTTAGATCGACTCACTTGGTGAGGATCTCTAAGCCTTGAAAACAAAACAAGATCTATTCATGGCTTTCGGTATAGATCACTCTTTCATCCTCTCCTCCAAACCCATGGCTTTTGGTGGAAAGAGAGGTCGAAAGGCAAGGAAAACAGATTTCAAGTAAATGGCTTAACTAGTCCCCCAAACTTCCATGGCTTTTGGGAAGGGGTAACAAATCTCTAAGGTGTGATCTTCCGAGGCTCCTGGATCCTGTCAAGGTAAGGAACCTCTCGGATCATGAAGCTCTTGGTGTGAGAGTCTTCAAGCTTTATGCTTTCAACACCTTAGAAGAGATATCCTTTAAAAACGTTTAGAAAAACCCCAAGATCGAAACCTTTTCTACCCCTTAATCCTCTCCACCCCGAACCCAAAGGAACTACTCACTACAAATCAAGCAAAGCATATGAAACGAAACGATGAACATGAAAGAAAAACTAGATTAAACGATAAGGATTCGAATACAAAAGCTTTAAGAGAAAAACGAGTTTCAACAATGGTGTTCTTCCAAAAACGAGAGAGAAAACATAAAGAAGAAGATAAGAATCTAAAAGTTATCGTAAAAGGGTGTCGCCGCCTTGCCTAAAATGCCCAAACAAGCTAATGGTCCCCCCTTCGCTAGCAGCCAAAAACGGTTGAAAGGACAGAAATTGACTCCAAGATCGAGTGGTTCTCTCGATTATATCCGGACATCGTGTCTTCGGCTCGATCTGGGTCTCGATCTTCATCGGCGAATCGAGTGTTGCAGCCGATCTCGGTATCGATCTTCGGCTGGATCGAGTGGTGTACTCGATCTGTCTCTCGCTCTGCATGGCGTCATTTACGTCCGTACCGATTGATCGATTGCTTCACTCGATCTCCATCTCGATCATTCTCCTTGGATCGCCTAGTTGGCTCGATCTTCTGGTCGATCAATTCCTAGATCGACCGGCTATGCTCGATCTGCTCCTCGATCTCTGGTCCTTAGCATATTTCCGAGCTCCCACGAACTGCTACATCAGCTTCAGCACGTCCACGAACCTCCACGACTCCAAAGCAGCCAGAAACAACCTGAATGTGATGCAAAATGCAAGGAAAATGCGTATGTTGATGCAAGAATGCTCTAGGACCCTAAGTGATGCAATCTAGCCTAAAACATGATACAAACGCATGAAAAGCTAACTAATGAGTATGCAAAATGTATGCAATATGCAATAACATCAACTCCCCCAAACTTACTTCTTGCTTGCCCTCAAGCAACAGAAAATAAGTAAGGAAGAGAGGTTTTCAGAAAAATGAATGGGGTTTTAAACTTTTTGCAAAGGTGCCTTTCAAATGAATTAATCTCAATGTCCTAGTTAACAGTTCTAAAATGCTATGCTTACACTCATACTCCAAAGAACTTAGCCATACTCATCACACAAAGAAATTCAAATCATGACTCTCCTATTCCTAACAATCAAAGAAACTCATCCTTTAACATTCATTAACATTCGAACCATGAATCAAACTTATGCACTTTAAAGCAAAACACATTTGGCTAAGGGTTATGGTTATGAGCATAGAATGATCTCATTGAAAAGGGTTTATAAATAGAACAAGGGTTTCTCTCAATAATGGTTGAACTTATGCATAATGCTAAAGGTAAAGACAATTTATGCATACATGATTAGATTCTCATCTACCCATGTAAACTATCAAATGATCCTATACCCCTCTCATTTAAGAAATTTTATCCTCACTCACCACTTAAGAGTCTACCCTTTCCTTCACAAATTTAGCAATCCCCAATTCAAAATAAAGACATTTTTAAACTTTTAGGCTAGTGAAAAGGTTTTGGAAAATACTTTTGCTCTTTAGAAATTTCTTATTGGTAGCTCTCTTATTATTATTTTTTTCTTCTTTTCATTTTTTTTCTTTATTTGGCACTTAGGCTCTTTTTGTTTCTTTTTCTTTTCTTTTCTCTTTTTTATTTTATTTTATTATGGAGAGCTACCTCCTGAAATTAGAGCATACTTATGTTTTAAAAACTACCTTTCACTTAAAACCTCATTTCTTTCCTTAAAACACAAAGCTCTTTGAAACCGAAAACAAATGATCAAGAAAGCAACCCCAATGATCCCCAAACTTATCCTAAGCCTATACCTAGCTTCAAAATGCAAAGCTAGCAACAATATGAAAACCAAATCATGTCGCATAAACCTAACACTTTATGCCAAGTTCAAACCGAAGGGAAGGCCTTACAAAGATGTCACACAAGAACATTTGGCTTCAAAGGAGGGTAAGGTTCAAGGAGGGAGTTCTACTTAGGCTCACAAAGAGTGGTAAAAAGGAAGAAGAGAGCCTAAATATTTTAAAACCATGTGTTCATTTTCAAATGCATAAGAATGATAATTAGAATTTCAAATTAAGGTTTTCACTTATTAGAATGAGTTTCAAATCATGAGAGTTCAATTCAAGCCACGAAAATCCTAACAAGTGATCCAAGCATGGTAAGAACTTACTTTCAAAGCATAGACAAAGCATTAGAGAACTACCAACTAGGGCATTGAAACAATTCATAAGTAAAAACACCTTTGTAAGAAATTCTAACCCCTTATGCAAAATGCAAACAACCTAGGTGATATGAGAAACTCTAGACTCAATCCTAACATGTTTTTTTTTTTTTTTTTTAAAAGATGAATGCAACTACATGAATCTTTGAAAATTTTTTTAATAATTTTACCAATTTTTCATGACTAAAGACTCAAGGATGCAAAAAGGAAAATAAGATCAAATAACACAAGATTAAATCACACATGTACTCCCCCAAACTTGCTTGACACCGTCCCGGTGGCAAACTCATCCGAAGGAGCATCATAACACAATGCAAGAAACAAACTTGAGCGGTTATATACAATGGAAGAAGGTTGTTTACATCTGGTCTAGGCTCGGCTGGAACTTGAGGATGTTCCAGAGGAGCTAGAGATCGTTGCTTTGCCTTTGTCAGCTGGTTCCTGGAGAGAGTGGCGCGCCGGCTGAATGTTGTCTCCTTGGGTCTCGCGGATGACAATTCCTCCGGTTGAGAGCCTTCTCTTCTCGGGTTGTTGCATATCTTGACTTGCAGCTGGCTTAGGCGTGCCTCCCTGAAGTGCCTTGACTTTCTTCCCAAGCTTCTTCAGCATCTTGCCTTGCCACTTGTTAATCTTCCTTTGCATCTCTACCACCGATGCTAGGAACTTCTCGGTTTTTGTCCTCGGCTCAAAGTCTAGCTTGGGAAGTGTGTAAGCCTCGGGCATCTCATCTTCCGTGCCTGGAGACTCTGATCTTTGACGCGGGGCAATGGCTGGAGCAGGCGGTCCTCCTAAAGGGGCAAAGCATTCTTCCTCCGTGGGCAAGAACTCGATGTTCCCAACACCAAGCAGCTCGGTTTCATCTCTGTTGGGAAGGATGCACACTCTCTTCTTGTCCTCGTCATCAATGAAGAGGTAGGCATAGAACCCTTATGCTGGCGTGCGTCCCAAGCTATCAGTATTCCTCATGTATGCTTCATCCATGAAAGCTCTGTTTGGGACGTGAGCAAAGTCATGAATGGGCACACCGGCTTGCACGAACAGAGGAGTAAGGAAACCGCCAATGTAAGAGGAGGTTGCCTTGCACCGTAAGGCATAAGCCTTGTACTTCACCAGAGAAGCCGCGAGCACACAGCCGTAGTTCACCTCATCGCCGAGTTCATCTTCTATGGGCTCTTCATTTGCATCTGGATCAGACACCAAGTGCTTCACACCTTGGAACAGGAAGCACAGCTCCGTCTTCGTGACCGTAGGAGCAACAGACTTCCACTGAACGTGTTGGCAATCAGCTTCAGAGTATACCTCAGAACCGGGCTCCTTACTCGCTTGATCTTGGCAGTGTTGGCCTTGTAATCTTCATTGCTGATCAGGTCCCAAAACTCGTCGGCTTTCTTGAAGGCTGGGAACTCGACCTTGTATGCATCAGCGTTGAGACCGTAGGCTTGGCATAGCTCAGGGATGGAGAGTGTATAGGCTTGACGTCCAACTTTGAAGTAGAGGCGGCCTTGAGAAGGGACGGGTGCACTAGGATTCTCATACCGGAACTCCAAGGTGGCAAGGAAGTCTATTGTCACTTCAGGAATTGTTGGGCAATCCATCCGTGACAGACATCTTAAGCCAATGTTCTTGAGGAGTTGGTCGAAGTCCCCAAGAATCCCAAGCTTAGACAACAGCTCTCGATCTGCAAACTTGGTAGGCTCAAACCGGAGCCTCTCTAGCCGCTTCTTATCCCTCTTCTCATCCTTGCTCCATCTAACCCTCTCTTGAACTGCCACTTCTTGTCCTTCTCCTTCTTGTGCTTGCTCCTCTCTTGTTCTCTTTGGGGCCATGGTTCCTGAAACAAATTTTCTAAAGATATTGATAAGTACATGGCGGTTTGATGAGAATGAGAGAAGAGAAGGAGAGAATTTATAAAAGGCTACCCTAGAATTTTCGGGAATAAATAAAAATCATATCTAAGTAAAGGAAAATCAAATCTTTAGATGCTTAAAAATCTGGAATTATTCCTTTTACTTAGCTAGTTTTAAAAATTCAAAACCAATCATATATTCTAAAACAAGATCTTGCGGATTTAAAGGAGATTTTCTAGAATTAAATCATTAAATCTTTGAAAATACATTTGCAAGAAGTTCAGAATATCTTTTGCTAGCTTTTGAAAAGTAAAACTCTCACTCTCATTGTTTAAAAATCTCGAGCAAAACAGGAATGAGAGGGTGAGAGGATGTTTGAATTATTTAAAGACTAGCAAAACCAAAACAATGGGTAGTCAAAGTGGTTTTTCTGACAAAGTCTTGGTCAAGGCACATCTTTCATGGTCAAAGATGCTTGCCTTGACCAAGTTTTGAATTCAAAAGTTGGAGGGAAAAGAGTAAAGGAGGGAAAGAAAAATGTTACCTCGGCATGAGATCGAGTCCATTTGGTCGATCTAGGACTCGATCTCATGCCCAAAATGGCTTAGATCGAGAGGGTTACTCGATTTGAGACTCGATTCATAGTGAATCGAGTCCTAGATCGATTGGCTCTCTTGATCATTGAGATGTTGGCTCCTCGGCTAAGTCCTCGTGATCGAGCTATGTCCTCGATTAAGGGGTCGATTTGGCATAGATCGAGTGATGGATCGAGTCTAGTGATCGATCAGTTTTCAACAGATTTTCCCGAGAGAAATTAGATCGGTCGATCCGAATTGGATCGATCGATCCTTTTTCGTCAAGGTCGATCTTGTCACTCGATCTCGTCTAGATCGACTGGCTCCTCTCGATTCACTGACTCGATCTAGCAAAGATCGAGCCAGGATTAGTCGATCTAGCACTCGATCTCTAGCCTTATTCTAACCCCTATTGCCTTTTTAAGACCTTAAAGTCAAGGTTTAGACTCCTTATACCTGTTCCTACACATTTGCAAAATAAAAACATAAAACTGAAAGGGAAATAAAGCAGAGGTATGTACAAGATAAACATAGGAATGCCTCCCAAGTGCGCTTTCTTTAACGTCTTTAGCTAGACCTTACTTGGTCTAAGCGGATGGTGGGTCTTGGAGGAGCACCGAGGTACTCTCCTTGTCGTAGCTATCTGCCAAGTAGGGCTTGACTCTGTGTCCGTTGACGGTGAATGCACTGCCACTTTTTCCCATCAGAGTAACAGATCCATATGCAAGACTTCTTGAATCACGAACGGTCCGCTCCACCTTGATTTCAGCTTGCCCGGGAAGAGCTTGAGCCTCGAGTTGTACAGCAACACCAGTCCTCCTTCCTTAAGCTCCTTGGTAACCAACTTCTTGTCATGAACCTCCTTAGTCCGCTCCTTGTATATCCGGGAGCTCTCGTAAGCGTTCAGCCTTAACTCATCCAATTCGTGTAGCTGAATAAGGCGCCTCTCCTGAGCCGTCTTGAGATCAAAGTTCAGCCTCTTCACAGCCCACAACGCACGGTGTTCCATCTCAACCGGGAGGTGACAGCCCTTGCCAAAGAGTAGAGTGAAAGGAGTCGTACCAATCGGCGTCTTGAAAGCGGTACGGTAGGCCCAAAGAGCATCGTCCAGCTTCACTGACCAATCTTTCCTTGTTGCTCCGACGGTCTTCTCTAGGATAGCCTTGATTTGTCTATTGGAGACCTCCACTTGACCGCTTGTTTGAGGATGATACGGTGTAGTCACCTTATGCTTAACCCCATACTTTCTCAAGAGGCTCTCAATGACCTTGTTTATAAAGTGGCTTCCTCCATCACTTATAACAACCTTGGGTACCCCAAACCTTGGAAAGATGATACTCTTGAACAACTTGATTACCACCTTAGAGTCATTTGTAGGGGAAGCAACAGCCTCAACCCATTTGGAGACATAATCCACAGCTACTAAGATGTATTTGTTGCCATATGAGGAAGGGAATGGCCCCATGAAGTCAATCCCCCACGCGTCGAACACGTCAACCTCGAAGATAGGAAACTTGAGGCATTTCGTTCCTCTTAGTTATATTCCCTGCTCGTTGACATGCCTCACAGCTCTTCACAAACTCGTGTGCATCTTTAAAAATGGAGGGCCACCAGAAACCGGCTTGCAACACCTTCGTGGCTGTCTTGAACGAGGCGAAGTGTCCCCCGTAAGAAGAGCCATGGCAATGGTAGAGGATGTCCCTGGCTTCTTCCTTTGTAACACATTTCCGGTACAAGCTGTCTACTCCTCTTTTGTATAAGTAGGGCTCGTCCCAAAAGTAGTCACTAGCCTCCCTCAAAAACCTCTTCTTGTGATAGCTGTTGAGATGTGTTGGCTCCTCACCACATGCTAGATAGTTCACTACATCAGCATACCACGGTAGATCCTCTTCTTTGAAACTCAGCACCTCCTCAAACCTCCCTTCTAGCTTCCCACAAACAGCAGTAGTGATCGCCATAAGCTGTTCTTCTGGAAGAGAGTCATCTAAGGGGAGAGACTCGTTGATCCTTAGCCGTGAGAGGTGGTCAGCGACTCCATTTTCTATCCCTTTCTTGTCTTTAATCTCCATGTCAAACTCCTGGAGTAACAGAATCCATCTTAAGAGCCGAGGCTTAGTGTCTTTCTTCGAGTAGATGTATCGTAAGGCAGCGTGATCCGTGTATACAATAGCCTTGGAGCCAACGAGATATGATCTGAACTTCTCAAAGGCAAAGACTACGGCAAGCAGCTCCTTCTCTGTAGTGGTGTATCGTGATTGCGTGTCATCCAAGGTCCTTGAAGCATAATAGATCACGTGTAGCTTCTTGTCTTTCTTCTGACCAAGGACGGCTCCTACAGCGTAGTCACTAGCATCACACATGATCTCAAAGGGAAGAGACCAGTCTGGTGCTTGGACTATAGGAGCTGATGTAAGGGCTTCCTTGATGGTCACGAAAGCCTTCAAACACTCCTCATCGAATACAAACTCAGCTTCCTTGCACAACAACTGTGTAAGAGGGCGAGCAATCTTGGAGAAATCTTTGATGATACGCCTGTAGAACCCTGCGTGCCCCAAGAAGCTTCTGATTCCCTTGACATTAACCGGCGGCTCAAGACCCATCATGACCTCCACCTTAGCTTGATCAACCTCAATACCCTTCTCTGATATCTTGTGACCGAGCACGATCCCTTCCTTAACCATGAAGTGGCATTTCTCCCAGTTCAGCACCAAGTTTGTCTCTTCACAACGTTTAAGTACCTGCAAAGATTGAACAAACATGCAGGAAAGGACGCACCATACACAGAGAAGTCATCCATGAATACTTCTACCATCTCCTCTATAAGATCAGAGAAGATCGACATCATACACCGCTGAAAGGTAGCCGGTGCATTACACAATCCAAACGGCATCCTTCGATATGCAAAGGTACCGTAGGGACATGTGAAAGTCGTCTTCTCCTGATCGTTTGGGTGAATAGGAATTTGAAAGAAACCGCTATACCCATCAAGAAAACAGTAGTAAGGGTGATTTGCAAGTCTTTCGAGCATTTGATCAATAAAAGGCAAGGGGAAATGGTCTTTCCTAGTCGCAAGGTTAAGCTTCCTATAGTCTATACACATTCTATGACCAGTAATGGTCCTAGTCGGGATAAGTTCATCCGTTTCATTCCTTATGACTGTGATCCCTCCCTTCTTAGGCACCACGTGTACAGGGGAAACCCACGTACTGTCACTTATGGGATAGATCACGTCAGCCTCTAAAAGCTTAAGGATTTCCTTCTTAACAACCTCTTTCATGTTGGGATTCAAACGCCTTTGATTTTCTATAGAAGAAGCGTTCTCATTATCCAAGTGAATCCTATGAGTGCAAAGCATTGGTGAAAGGCCCTTGATGTCACTTAAAGAGTACCCAATGGCCTTCCTATACTTTCTCAGCTCAGTTAGCAGCAAGTGCAACTCATCATCACTAAGGTTTTCATTGACTATCACGGAATAGGTGTTATTAGGCCCTAAGAAAGCATACCTTAGCCCTTTTGGGAGCTCCTTAAGGACCACCTTTGGGGCTAACAGCTCTCTCCAGTCATCCTCGTGGCTGTTGTTGTTGCTTTCCTCCTTGGAACTCTCCTTTGAACTCGAGGCATGGCTCTTCAGACTGCTTTCTTCCATCGCTATCCCTTCTGAGATCGAGTCCTCCGGTCGATTCTCCTCTCGATGTCGTCTAGATCGAGCCATTTCGCTCGATTCACTTACTCGATTTGATAGGGATCGAGTAAGGGATCAAGACGCTGAGTCGATCTCTTGATTGGACTCCAAAAGGATCGGGAGATCTCTCTCGATCGTCGACTCGATTGTTTTTCCTGATCGAGCATTCTTCTCGATCTGTCCATCGATTGTTGCGCCGGATCGAGTTGTGTTCTCGATTGACTTGTCGATCTGACTCCTGGATCGAGTGATAGCGTCGATCTCGGGATCGGTCTCTAGGCAGCAACCTTCTTCTTTCTTGATAATCCTCCTAGAATCCAGCAGGTTCACGTACTCTTGGGTTCTCTGGTCCACATAGCCAAACTCTCCTGGCTCCTTAGTCAGTGCTAGCTTCAGATGGTCTTCTAGAGCCAGCTCTTCCAGCAACTCATCCGCCAAGGCATCCATTGGTTCAATATAGAAAGCTTGTACTTCAATGGTTGGCTTCTTCAGGACCTGGTTGATGTCGAAGTCTAGCCTGATCTCCTTCCCCAAATGCAAGGCAATCTTCCCATTCTTCACGTCTATGATAGCTCCGGCGGTTGCAAGGAATGGTCTCCCTAAGATGAGTGGGTCTTTAGGCTCCTCATCCATATCCAACACTACAAAGTCTGTAGGTACGTTCACACCACTGATTCGTACCGGCAAATCTTCAAGCAGCCCCACTCGCAACCTCACGCTTCTATCAGCCAGCACCAATGAGATCCGACAGTCTTTAAACCGAGTAAAACCAAGCTTCTTAGCCACGGAGTGAGGCATCAAGTTTATACTAGCCCCGAGATCACACAAGCAGCTCTTGAACTCTAGGGGACCCAAAGCACAGGGTATAGTGAAGCTTTTAGGGTCTCCCAACTTCTTGGGGACTATCTCCTTGTGTATAACCGCGCTACACTCTTCACTTAAAACAAGTACCTCCTTGCTTTCTTTGTTCTTCTTCACGAGGGTGTCCTTGAAAAACTTGGCGCACTTGGGCATCATAGCTAGACAATCAACAAGAGGCAGTTTGATTTCCACGTCTCTCAGGTGCTTCTCAAACAAGATCCTGTGCTTCTCAATGAGCTGCTTTTTGAAACGACCGGGAAATGGCAACTTTGGTACGTAAGGTGGGGGCACGTAAGAGTTCTTCTCCTTAGTGGTTTGCTCACTTTTCTTCTCAGCGACCGCCTTATCTCCTCTCCTCGGCCCTTGGATCCAAACGTTGTCAAAGTTTATCTCATCATCACCAGCCGAAAGTTTACCCTCCCCCTCTTGAATTACAACGTTCTCGTTGTTCTTTGTAGAGACCGGAGGTTCGAGCTCTTTGCCACTTCTCAATGTGATAGCATTGGCATACTCCTTGGGATTTTGCTCACACTTTCCGGAAGGCTGTTCTGACCACTCGTGCTTGCTTTCCCTTTCTCCAACTGCTTGATCTTGTTGTTTAGGTTTGTGATCTGAGTGGAGAAGTCGGTTAGAGATGAATCTAGGCGAGTGTTCATTTCAGCGAACTTCTGGTTGGTAGAGGCTTGCCCTTGTATTAGCTGTTGAAACATTGCTTGAACCGGATCAACTTGTTGTTGCATCGGTTGTTGTTGCTGAGGTGCAAAGCCCGGAGGGTAGTTAGGAGTATAACCCTTGTTGTTTTGTTGTTGCCCTTGGAAGTTGCTCTGCCCTTGACCTTGGAAACCACCACCCGGTTGAAAACCTTTGTTGTAAGGGATGAAAGGTTTAGCTTGCTGAGCAGGGTACACTTGATCTTTAGGGTTGGCTACGTTGGTGCTTCGGTAAGAGAGGTTGTTGTTCTGGTAGCCTTGGTTGTAGCCTTGAGACTTGTAGTTGTTATGTCCAGCCACCCAATTTGCTTCTTCTTGACTTAGCTCTAACTCCTCTTGGTTGTCATCAGCTTCACCAACAAAGTGAACATGCTTCTGATTAGCTAACACCAACATATCAATCTTCTCATGCAAAGATTTGAGCTCCTTCTTGTGAGACTCTAACTCTTATCCTCTTGGTGCACGGTCATAATCTTCAGCATAGTTTCCATCACTCAACGCCAGGTTTTCTATCAGCTCCATACCCTCTTCTACCTCTTGACCGAGGAAGTTCCCTTTGCTAGCTGTGTCAAGCAACAACCTGATCTTTGGTGAAGCTCCACGGTATATGGTAGTGAGTAGTGTCTCCTCTCTGAACCCGTGATGAGGACATTGGATCGTGTAATCTTTGAAACGCTCCATTGCCTCGTTGAATGTCTCATTGTTCCTTTGAGTGAAACCGCTGATTTCGCTTCTTAACCGAGCTGTTCTTGTGCTTGAGAAGAACTTGGAGAGGAATGCCTTCTTACACTCAGCCCATGATGTGATGGTGCCTTGTGGGAGGGTCTTCTCCCAATGTCTAGCTTTGTCTCCGAGTGAAAAGGGGAAGAGGCGCAGCTTGAAAGCATCTTCGAATATGCCATTGATCTTGATCATCCCACATACTTGCTCGAAGTTGTCTAAGTGCTCCAAGGGGTCTTCCATTGCTAAGCCGTGGAACTTGTTGTTTTGCACCATGGAGATGAAACCTGGCTTGATCTCGAAGTTATTGTTTTGTACCGGAGGAGGAGTGATCCCAAACCTATTGTGGTGGGTATTGGGAGCATCTCCGGCTCCTATGATCCTCGGTGGTCTAGCCGCGTGTTGGGGGTTTCCATTGCCCCGTCCTGCTGGAGGAGGTCCTTCTGGATGCTCGTGTTCAGCCATAGCTTCAAAGTCAACCAAACCGTGCTGAACAATCTCCTCAAAGGCTCTTGTTTGCTCTTTGACTCTCTTTTGCCGTGAGTGACCAAGTTGATGAATGTTGTCTAAGGGTTGTAGAAGATTGTTGTCTCCCCTTGAACGAAGATTCATGTACCTGAAAACACACGTTTGAGAGTAGAAGTATTAGTAACTTGAAAAAGGTAAAGACTTAGTCTTTGCTAAGACCCAAATCTCTATGTTCTCTAAACAATCCTAGAATGGCAACGGCGCCATTAGATAAACGCTTTCTTAGCTCGGGTTTATGATACAGAGAGGTTATCAAACTCTAATGCAAGCAACGTCGTAGTATAGCAAGCAAGAGAGAGTCAATCCACTTCTAGGAGATAGAGAATGCACAGAGAATGCAAGGACTAAAGCAAATCTAAGGAAAATGAGACAGTTTATGAGAAAATATCTAAGAACTAGATACAGCAACCTAAACAGAGTGAAACCTATTTTAAAAATACTAGAAAGTAAGAAACTACCACGAGAAACAAACAGATCAATCAAAGGAAAGAGCTTCGAATTATTAAAATTCGACTAGTGGATCGACCACGAGATCGACCACTAGATCGAGCAGTAACAATCGATCTCGTCTAAAATCGTAAGAACAGTAAAGCTAAGGACCAGGATGCTATCAGATAACAAGCGAATGATGAGAATAGACGTAAAGATGCTGAAAGAAAGGGCCTAGGGTCGAGATTCATGGTTAGGGGTTTTAAAGGTTTGACCTTGGGTTTGAAACTTTAGATCGACTCACTTGGTGAGGATCTCTAAGCCTTGAAAACAAAACAAGATCTATCTGTGGCTTTCGGTATTGATCACTCTTTCATCCTCTCCTCCAAACCCATGGCTTTTGGTGGAAAGAGAGGTCGAAAGGCAAGGAAAACAGATTTCAAGTAAATGGCTTAACTAGTCCCCCAAACTTCCATGGCTTTTGGGAAGGGGTAACAAATCTCTAAGGTGTGATCTTCCGAGGCTCCTGGATCCTGTCAAGGTAAGGAACCTCTCGGATCATGAAGCTCTTGGCGTGAGAGTCTTCAAGCTTTAGGCTTTCAACACCTTAGAAGAGATAGCCTTTAAAAACGTTTAGAAAAACCCCAAGATCGAAACCTTTTCTACCCCTTAATCCTCTCGACCGCGAACCCAAAGGAACTACTCACTACACATAAAGTAAATCAAGTAAAGCATATGAAACGAAACGATGAACATGGAAGAAAAACTAGATTAAACGATAAGGATTCGAATACAAAAGCTTTAAGAGAAAAACGAGTTTCAACAATGGTGTTCTTCCGAAAACGGGAGAGAAAACATAAAGAAGAAGATAAGAATCTAAAAGTTATCGAAAAAGGGTGTCGCCGCCTTGCCTAAAATGCCGAAACAAGCCAATGGTCCCCCCTTCGCTAGCAGCCAAAAACGGTTGAAAGGACAGAAATCGACTCCAAGATCGAGTGGTTCTCTCGATCATATCCGAACATCGTGTCTTCGGCTCGATCTGGGTCTCGATCTTCATCGGCGAATCGAGTGTTGCATCCGATCTCGGTATCGATCTTCGGCTGGATCGAGTGGTGTACTCGATCTGTCTCTTGCTCTGCATGGCGTCATTTACGTCCGTACCGATTGACCGATTGCTTCACTCGATCTCCATCTCGATCATTCTCCTTGGATCTCCTAGTTGGCTCGATCTTCTGGTCGATCAACTCCTAGATCGACCGGCCATGCTCGATCTGCTCCTCGATCTCTGGTCCTTAGCATATTTCCGAGCTCCCACGAACTGCTACATCAGCTTCAGCACGTCAACAAACCTCCACGACTCCAAAGCTGCCAGAAACAACCTGAATGTGATGCAAAATGCAAGGAAAATGCGATATGTTGATGCAAGAATGCTCTAGGACCCTAAGTGATGCAATCTAGCCTAAAACATGATACAAACGCATGAAAAGCTAACTAATGAGTATGCAAAATGTATGCAATATGCAATAACATCATAATGCTCAAGACCCCACTACCCTGATGAGAGAGGAGTTCAGAGCTATTAGACAAGAGATCGGCGACCGCCTTACTCGAGTGGAACAAGCTCCACGACCCCCTATACAGCCAGTCTACTAACCCTCAACGTTCAAGGGACATAACGTGTTTTAAGTGTAGAGGCAGAGGGCATATGGAGAGAGAATGCCCAAATCAGCGCGTCATGATCTTGACCGAGACCGGAGAATATGAGTCTCAAGACGAAGCAGAAGCTGAAACACTTGACGAGTTTGGAGATATTGAGTATCCTGACTCAGGAGAGCTTCTCGTTACAAGGCGTATACTTAGTACAATGGTGGAACCAGCCGAGCTGATGCAAAGAGAAAACATCTTCCACACACGATGTACCGTACAAGGCAAGGTATGTAACCTAATTATTGATGATGGGTCTTGCACTAACGTGGCAAGCACTCATATGGTTGATAAACTTCACCTTGAGAGGACTAAAACACCCACGGCCCTATAGGCTAAGGTGGCTCGATGACAAGGTTGAATTAAAAATCAATGAGCAAGTTGTTATACCATTCAGTATAGGAAAATATCAAGATAGTGTTGTTTGTGATATAGTTCCTATGCAAGCCGGCCATATATTGTTAGGAAGACCATGGCAATTTGATAAAGAGACTAAGCATGATGGTAGAACTAATTTTTATACATTCATGCATAATAAAAGAAAGATTAGTCTAGGACCTTTATCACCATCCCAAGTGCATGATTTACAAATGCAAATGGCTAAAGAAAAAGAAATTAGTTCAAAGTCTAATTTTCTTATTCAGCCTAGCCATGTGAGAAAGGCTATAGCTTATAAACACACAATGCTACTAATGATCTTTAAGGAGGCTTTGAGCGCATGTTATGGAGCATCCGAGTAACCACCCGAGATCGTTAAGTTACTTGACACGTTTAAAGATGTGTTTCCAGAAGAGATGCCTGAAGGGTTGCCACCTCTACGAGGGATTGAACACCAGATAGACTTTGTTACCGTATGAGCCCGGAGGAGTCTAAAGAGCTTGAGAAGCAAGTCCAAGAGTTACTAGACAAGGGCTACGTGAGGGAAAGCCTTAGCTCATGTGTCGTACCGGTCTTGCTCGTACCGAAGAAGGATGGTTCTTGGAGGATGTGCGTTGATTGTAGAACTATCAACAACATCACCATCAAATACCGTCATCCAATACCAAGGTTAGATAATATGCTTGACGAGCTTAGTGGTTCTGTTTTGTTCTCTAAAATAGATTTAAGGAGCGGATACCACCAAGTGAGGATGAAAGAAGGAGATGAATGGAAGACAGCTTTCAAAACCAAGCAAGGACTATACGAATGGATGGTAATGCCGTTTGAACACACCAATGCTCCTAGTACTTTCTTGCGCCTCATGAATCAAGTGCTTAGAGCATACATCAGTAAGTTTGTTGTTGTATACTTTGATGACATTTTGATTTACAGAAAAAGCTTATCTGAACACATGACACATCTTGAGCTTGTTTTAAAGACTCTTAGACAAGAGGGGCTTTATGCAAACTTAAAGAAGTGTTCATTCTGCACTAATCAATTAGTTTTCCTAGGTTTTATTGTAAGCTCGCAGGGATTACAGGTTAATAAGGAGAAAGTTAAGGCAATTCAGGAGTGGCCAGCACCAACAAACGTTAGTCAAGTGAGAAGCTTCCATGGTTTGGCTAGTTTGTACTGGAGGTTTGTCAAAGATTTCAGCAGCATAACAGCTCCTCTCACGGCGGTAGTCAAGAAGAGTGTTGGTTTTACATGGGGAGAAGCACAACAACAAGCCTTTAACACATTGAAAGACCGGCTAACCAATGCACCCATGCTGATCTTGCCTGATTTCAACAAAACATTTGAAGTGGAGTGTGATGCCTCGGGGATAGGCATATGAGCAGTGCTAACTCAAGAAAAGAAGCCAGTAGCATTCTTCAGCGAGAAGCTAGGAGGAGCTACACTTAACTATGCTACGTATGATAAGGAGTTATACGCTCTTGTGAGAGCTTTGGAGACATGGCAACACTACTTGATCTCAAGAGAGTTCGTGGTCCACACTGATCATGAAACACTGAAGCATCTTAGAGGACAAACTCACCTTAAGAGAAGACACGCTCGTTGGATGGAGTTCATAGAAACCTTCTCGTATATCATCAAGTATAAGAAAGGCAAAGACAACGTTGTAGCGGATGCCTTATCAAGAAGGTACACTTTGATATCTACAATGGAGAGCAAAGTCATGGGGTTTGAGTTTATCAAAGAGCTTTACCGCGAAGACAAAGACCTTATGGAGATATATGGCAAGTGTAACAAAGGAGCGTTTGGCAAGTTCTACATCTTTGAGGGGTTTTTGTTCAGAGAAAGGCGGCTGTGTATTCCTCAATGTTCATTACGAGAGCTTGTTGTGCGTGAAGCCCACAGAGGAGGGTTAATGGGGCACTTTGGAGTTGATAAAACCTTAGCCGTGGTTAAAGAGCACTTCTATTGGCCACACTTGAAGAAGATGGTAGAAGCTCATTGCTCTAGATGTGTTGTTTGCAAGAAGGCCAAATCCAGAGTCCAACCTCACGGCTTGTACCTACCTCTACCCATTCCTACAGCACCATGGGTTGATATATCAATGGATTTAGTTCTAGGGCTGCCAAAGATCAACCACAAGGATTCTGTATTCGTGGTAGTGGATAGATTCTCCAAAATGGCGCATTTCATCCCTTGTGCTAAGGTAAATGATGCAACACAAACCGCGGATCTATTCTTCAAGGAAGTAGTGCGGCTACATGGCATTCCAAGGACAATAGTCTCAGACCGAGACAGCAAGTTCTTGAGTCACTTCTGGAGAACCTTGTGGAAGAAGTTAGGAACAAAAGTTCTCTTCTCTACTACTTGTCACCCACAAACGGACGGCCAAACGGAGGTTGTGAACCGCACCCTTTCAGCATTGTTAAGGGCGACCATTGGAAAGCATTTGAAGAATTGGCTAGAGTGTATTCCCTTCATTGAATTCGCCTACAACAGAGCTCAACATTCAGCCACCAAGATGTCACTATTCGAAGTTGTATACGGTTTTAATCCTACCACTCCTCTTGATCTAACCCCTTTACCTCCAGCAGAAGCAATCAGTCTAGTTGGCGAGGAGAAAGCTAAGTTCATCAAGAAGCTACATCAGAAAGCTCGAGATAATTTAGAGAAGAGGACAGAGCAATACACAAAGCAAGCCAACAAAGGAAGAAAAGAGCTGGTATTTCAACCGGGAGAATGGGTTTGGCTACACATAAGGAAAGAAAGATTTCCTGACCAAAGAAGCTCAAAGCTCAAACCAAGAGGCGACGGTCCATTCAAAGTCTTAGAAAGAATTAACAACAATGCCTACCGTCTTGAGTTACCAGGTGAGTTAAACGTATCATCTACCTTCAATGTTACTGATTTAGCTCCTTTCCTTGCAGATGAAAACATTTTGGGGCCAAAATCTATTCAAGAGGGAGGGAATGATGAGGACTTCTCAAGTGAACCAGACTTAACCGAACCACAAATGCAAGAAGTTGATATACCAGTTCCAAACAAAGGTGTGATCACAAGACAACGGGCCCGAACACTTCAAGACAAATATAACCAAGCCATTTTACGTGCCATGAATGATTTTAAGGAGGGAAGCCCAAGTTTAACTCAAGCTACATGAGATGATACATTGGACGTCTTAGAAGCTACGAACCCAAAAAAGGAGCAAGAACGCTGGCCCTTGATTTCAACCAAAGCCCACGCCAATATCTTTACTATCTATACACAAGAGGAAAACACTTAGTTGCCAAGAGCATGGTCAAAGGGGATTACATTACACTTACTCACGCCAAGTCAAAGAAGGTAAGTGATTTGTTTAGTTAATCATATTATTATTTTTTTTTACTAATCTTCTATGTTTCCCCTTGATTGATTTCTAGCCAGCTAATAATTTATTTTTCTTTTATTAGTTAAGGCATTGTTAGCCAATAATCTCTCATTTTTATTCCAATAATGTTGCTTTTCAATAAGTGTAATTTGCTTCAAAGTCCCCTAGAAGGGCAAAGCTGTTCGGACCCCTTTATAAGGTCCCCTCTTAGAGCCGTGTATCATCACTTTCGATATCAATAAAGAACCAAATTTTCTTTCACAAAGTTTATACTTAAAACGTGTTCTTCCTCTTTACTTTTGTTGAGACCAGTACCTCCAAAAATTAAAGGGAAAATCGTGTTGTATCAAAGGCCCTTTCATAGCCTTTGTGGTACACTTCAATCCATCCGGCCGTCCCGTTCGGTCAGTTTAACCACCGGTCAGATCGTCTGAGTTCCTCGACCTCTCGACCAAAAACCATCCTCACGCCAGTCCA
Organism: Thlaspi arvense; assembly: GCA_911865555.2. Classification (NCBI taxonomy): domain Eukaryota; kingdom Viridiplantae; phylum Streptophyta; class Magnoliopsida; order Brassicales; family Brassicaceae; genus Thlaspi; species Thlaspi arvense. Next base: position 25,691,935 of record OU466860.2, read on the forward strand.
TACCACGTACCGTCCCCTCGTCACGCCATCGTACCACCCTCGTCCCATGTTACGGTACCACCATCCCATCATCGTACCACTCGTACCACCCTCGTCCCACATTACGGTATCACCGTCCCGTCATCGTACCACCATACCGTTCCATCGTCCCACTCTTGTACCAGCTGTCCCACTCGTACCGTCCCGTCTCAAATTCCTTGATCCATAGCCTGAGATCCTCGACTGGCCGGTCAAATCAACTTTCCACCCCCGTTCCATCCGGTGCTTGTATCAACCAGAACGGCAAGGCTAAGAAGCGAGATCAGCGGCTTCACGCAAAGGAATAATGAGACTTTCAATGAAGCCATGGAACGATTCAAAGACTATACTATCCAATGTCCTCACCACGGTTTCAGCAAAGAGACTCTTCTAAGCACTATCTACCGCAGAGCTTCACCAAAGATCAGGTTGTTGCTTGACACGGCCTGTAAGGGGAACTTCCTTGGTCAAGAGGTAGAAGAAGGCATGGAGCTGATTGAGAACTTAGCACTAAGTGACGGCAACTATGCTGAAGATCATGACCGTGCACCGCGAGGTTCTGAGCTAGAGTCCCACAAGAAAGAGTTGAAATCATTACACGAGAAGATTGACAAGTTGGTTTTGGCAAATCAGAAGCATGTTCACTTTGTTGGTGAAGAGGATGAGAGCCAAGAGGAGCTTGAGTTGGCCCAAGAAGAAGCCAATTGGGTGGCGGGTCAAAACAACTACAAACCTCAAGGCTATTCACAAGGCTACAACCAGAACAACAATCTCTCCTACCGCATCACCAATGTAGCAAACCCTAAGGATCAAGTGTACCCTGCTCAGCAAGCAAAGCCTTTCGTACCATACAACAAAGGTTTTCAGCCGAGTGGTGGCTTCCAAGGGCAAGGGCAGAACAACTTCCAAGGACAACAGCAAGGAAACAAGGGTTATACGCCAATGTACCCTCCCGGCTTTGTACCTCAGCAGCAACAACCGATGCAACAACAAGTTGATCCTGTCCAAGCTATGTTTCAATAATTGATTCAAGTAAAAGCCTCTACAAACCAGAAGTTTGCCGAGATGAACACTCGTTTAGACTCATCTCTCACAGACTTCTCTACTCAGATCACCAACTTAAACAACAAGATCAAGCAGCTAGAGAAAGGAAAGGTGAGTACAAGTGGTCAGAATAGCCTACCGGGCAAGTGTGAGCAGAATCCTAAGGAATATGCCAACGCCATCACGTTAAGAAGCGGAAAGGAGCTTGCACCTACGGTTACTCCCAAGAACAACGAGGACGTTGTAATTCAAGAGGGGGAGGGTAAGCCTTCAGCTGATGATGAGATCAACTATGACAATGTCTGGATTCAAGGGGCAAGAAGAGGAGCCAAAGCGGTTGTTGAGAAGAAAGCGGAGCAAACCACTAAGGAGAAGGATGCTTATGTACCTCCACCGTATGTACCTAAGCTAACTTTTCCTGGCCGTTTCAAGAAACAACTCATAGAGAAGCATAGAGTCTTGTTTGAGAAGCATCTTAAGGACGTAGAGATCAAGCTACCTCTCGTGGACTGCCTTGCAATGATGCCTAAATGCGCCAAATTCTTCAAAGACACTCTCGTGAAGAAGAATAAGGAAAGTAAGGAAGTGCTTGTTCTAAGTGAGGAGTGCAGTGCTGTGATACACAAGGAGATAGTCCCTAAGAAGTTGGGAGACCTTGGAAGCTTCACTATACCTTGCGCTTTAGGCCCTTTAGAGTTCAAGAGTTGCCTTTGTGACCTCGGAGCTAGCATAAATCTGATGCCTCATTCCGTGGCAAAGAAACTTGGCCTTACCCGTTTCAAGGACTGTAGAATCTCGTTGGTACTAGCTGACAGGAGTGTGAGGTTACCCGTGGCATTGCTTGAGGACTTGCCAGTAAAGATCAGTGGAGTGAACGTGCCTACAGACTTCGTTGTGTTGGAAATGGATGAAGAACCAAAGGATCCGCTCATTCTCGGTAGACCTTTCTTAGCCACCGCCGGAGCCATAATAGACGTCAAGAACGGGAAGATTTCCTTGCACCTGGGTAAAGATATAAGGCTAGACTTCGATATCAATGAGGTTTTGAAGAAGCCTACGATAGAAGGGCAAGCTTTCTACATTGAGACGTTGGATGCTTTAGCGGATGAGTTGCTGGAAGAGCTGGCTCAGGAAGATCATTTGAAGCTGGCACTGACTAAGGAGCCAGGAGAGTTTGGTTATGTGGATCAGAGGACTCAGGAGTACGTCAACTTGCTTGATTTGAGGAAAGTTGTGCTTGAAGATGTAGGCGTTTGCTCGAACCAAGGGTCAAATCGACAAGACAATCGAGAGCACAACTCGATCCGGTGCAGCAATCGACAGTCAGATCTTGCAAGGTGATCGATCCAAGAAAACAATCGAGTCCGAGATCGAGAAAGGCCTTCCGATCGATTTGGGGTCTAATCTGGAGATCGACTCAGCGTCTCGATCCCTCACTCGATCCACATTAAATCGAGTGAGTGAATCGAGCAAAACTGCTCGATCTAGACGACATCGAGAGCAAGATCGACCTGACGACTCGATTTCAGAAGGGATAGCGGTTGGAGAAAGCAGCCTCAAGGGCCATGTCTCGGGTTCTAAGGAAGGTTCTAAGAAGGAGAACAACAGCAACAGCCACAAGGATGATTGGAGCGAGCTGTTAGTCCCAAAGGTGGACCTTAAGGAGCTTCCAAAAGGGCTAAGGTATGCTTTCTTAGGGCTTAACGAAACCTATCCTGTGATTGTGAATGAAAACTTGAGTGATGATGAGTTGCAATCACTCTTAACTGAGTTGAGAAAGTATAGGAAGGCCATTGGGTACTCTCTAAGTGACATCAAGGGCCTTTCACCAATGCTTTGCACTCATAGGATTCACTTGGATAATGAGAACGCCTCTTCTAAAGAACATCAAAGGCGTTTGAATCCAAATTTGAAAGAGGTTGTTAAGAAAGAGATTCTTAAGCTTTTAGAGGCTGACATGATCTATCCCATAAGTGACAGCACGTGGGTTTCTCCCGTACACGTGGTATCTAAGAAGGGAGGGATCACGGTCGTTAAGAATGACAAAGATGAGCTTATACCTACTAGGACTATTACTGGACACCGTATGTGTATTGATTATAGGAAGCTTAATCTTGCTACTAGAAAGGATCATTTTCCCTTACCTTTTATTGATCAAATGCTTGAAAGACTTGCTAATCACCCCTACTATTGCTTTCTTGATGGATATAGTGGATTTTTCCAAATACCAATCCATCCCAATGATCAGGAGAAGATGACCTTTACATGCCCTTATGGCACCTTTGCGTTTCGAAGGATGCCATTCGGGTTGTGTAATGCACCGGCTACGTTTCAGCGGTGTATGATGTCGATCTTCTCCGATCTTATAGAAAAGATGGTAGAGGTGTTTATGGATGACTTCTCGGTCTATGGTGCGTCCTTTTCTGCGTGTTTGTTGAATCTTTGCAGGGTACTAAAGCGTTGTGAGCAGACAAACTTGGTGCTCAATTGGGACAAATGCCACTTCATGGTTAAGGAGGGGTTCGTGCTTGGACATAAGATATCAGAGAAGGGTATTGAAGTCGACAAAGCAAAGATTGATGTGATGACAAGCCTTGAGCCGCTAGTTAACGTCAAATGGGTGAGAAGCTTCTTGGGATACGCCGGCTTCTACAGGCGCTTCATTAAAGACTTCTCTAAGATTGCACGCCCTCTCAATCGGCTGTTGTGCAAGGAGGCTGAATTCGTCTTTGATGAGGAGTGTTTGCAAGCTTAAGTGACCATCAAGGAGGCCCTAGTATCTGCGCCCATAGTGCAAGCACCAGACTGGAGTATAACTTTCGAGATTATGTGTGATGCTATTGACTTTGCCGTGGGAGCCGTTCTAGGCCAAAGGAAGGATAAGAAGCTGCACGTGATATACTATGCTTCAAGAACCTTGGATGACACGCAAACGAGGTACACCACTACTGAGAAGGAGCTATTGGCGGTTGTATTCGCCTTTGAGAAGTTCAGGGCTTACCTCGTGGGTTCCAAGACCATAGTTTACACGGATCACGCGGCTTTGCGCTATATCTATTCCAAGAAGGACACTAAGCCGAGGCTTTTGAGATGGATCCTCTTACTTCAAGAATTTGACATGGAAATCAAGGACAAGAAAGGGATAGAGAACGGCGTTGCTGACCATCTCTCTCGGTTAAGGATCAACGAATCTCTTCCTTTGGACGATTCTCTCCTCGAGGAACAACTCATGGCGATCACTACGGCTGTTTGTGGGAGCTTAGAGGGGCAGTTTGAGGAAGTTCTGAGCTTCAAAGAGGAGGATCTCCCTTGGTACGCGGATATTGTGAACTACTTGGCATGTGGGGAAGAGCCGTCACATCTTAACAACTACCATAGGAAGAAGTTCATGAGAGACGTGAGCCACTATTATTGGGATGATCCCTATCTATACAAGAGAGGAGTAGATAGCCTGTATAGAAGATGTGTAACAAAGGAAGAAGCAAGAGATATCATCTTTCATTGCCATGGATCCTTGTATGGAGGGCACTTTGCTTCATTCAAAACCGTTACAAAGGTCTTGCAAGCCGGCTTCTGGTGGCCGTCCATCTTCAAAGACACCCATGAGTTTGTGATGAGCTGCGAGGCATGTCAAAGAGCAGGGAATATTACTAAGAGGAACGAGATGCCACAAGTTCCCATATTTGAGGTAGACGTCTTTGACGCGTGGGGCATAGACTTCATGGGGCCATTTCATTCATCATACGGCAACAAGTACATACTAGTGGCTGTTGACTACGTCTCTAAGTGGGTTAAGGCCATTGCTTCCCCCAACAAACGACCCTAAGGTGGTGATCAAGCTCTTTAAGAGCATTATTTTCCCGAGGTTTGGAGTTCCCAAGGTAGTGATAAGCGACGGAGGGAGCCATTTCATCAACAAGCTGTTTGAATATCTGTTAAAGTAGTATGGCGTGAAGCATAAGGTAGCCACGCCTTACCATCCTCAAACGAGTGGCCAAGTGGAAGTCTCTAACCGCCAGATCAAGGCGATACTCGAGAGAACAGTTGGGACTATTCGGAAAGATTGGGCAGTGAAGTTGGATGACACTTTGTGGGCGTACCGGACTGCTTTCAAAACACCTATTGGTACCACTCCTTTCACTCTTCTCTACGATAAAAGGTGTCATCTTCCTGTTGAGTTGGAACATAGGGCGTTGTGGGCCGTGAAGCGGCTGAATTTTGATCTGAAGACGGCTCAGGAGAAGCGTTTGATCCAATTGCACGAGCTTGATGAGCTAAGGCTGGACGCTTACGAAAGCTCTAAGATCTACAAAGAGCGTACCAAGGCTGCTCATGACAAGAAACTGGTGCCTAAGGAGCATAAGGAAGGGAGTTTAGTGCTGCTTTACAACTCGAGACTCAAGCTCTTTCCAGGAAAGCTGAAGTCGTGGTGGAGCGGTCCGTATGAAATCCAGGAAGTACTACCTTACGGAGCTGTCACGTTGGTGGGCAAGAGTGGGAGTGCATTTACAGTGAACGGACACAGGGTTAAGCCATGCGAGTGCATTTGACAAGGAGAGCACCTCAATGCTTCTCCAAGACCCACCATCTGCCTAAACCAAGTAAAGTCTAGCTAAAGACGTTAAAGAAAGCGCACTTGGGAGGCATTCCCATGTTTATCCTGTACATATATTTGCTTAATTTCTTTTCCAGTTTTATGTTTTTGTTTTATGAGTGTGTAGGAAAAAGTGTGAGAGACGCAGGACACGATCCGAGTTCAAAAAGGAGTAAGAAAGGGGCGAGTATAAGCTAGAGATCGAGTGCTAGATCGACTCATCCTGGCTCGATCTTTGCTAGATCGAGCTGGAGAATCGAGAGGAGCCAGTCGATCTAGACGAGATCGAGTAGACAGATCAAGTGACAAACTCGATCTAAAATGTCTCGGGAAATTCTTGGAGTTTAGATCGATCGATCCAAAAATGGATCGACCGATCTATTTTCTCTCGGGAAAGTCCCTCATAGACAGATTGATTAGTCAACTCGATCCACCACTCGATCCAAGCTGAATCGACCCCTGAATCGATAGCATGGCTCGATCACGAGGACTTAGTCGCAATTTCAAAAACTCAAGGAACGAGAGAGCCAATCGATCCACGACTCGATTCAAATCGAATCGTGTCCTAAATCAAGTAACCCTCTCGATCCAAGCCATTATGGGCAGGAGATCGAGTCCCATATCGACCAAAGGGACTCGATCTTGTACCGAGGTAACATTTTCTTTCCCTCCTTTATTCTTTTCCCTCCAGTTTTTAAATTCAAAACTTGGTCAAGGCAAGCATCTTTGACTATGAAAGATGTGCCTTGACCAAGACTTTTGTCAGAAAACCACTTCTTTACCCATAGTTTTGTTTCTTGTTAGCCTTTAAATGTTTTCAACAACTTCACACTCTCTCATTCTACATGAGGAGCAAAGCACTCTTCTACAGTCATCAAGAACTCGATGTCCCAACACCAAGCAGCTCGGTTTCGTCCTTGTTTGGTAGGATGCGCACTCTCTTCTCTTGTTGTTCGTCGATGAAAAGATAAGCATAGAACCCTTCTGCTGGCGTGCGTCCCAAGCTGTCGGTATTCCTCATGTAGACCTCATCCATGAAACAAGAACGACCGAGCTGCTTGGTGTTGGGACATCGAGTTCTTGATGACTGTAGAAGAGTGCTTTGCTCCTCTAGGAGGAACGCCTGCCCCAGCGATTGCTCCACGTCAAAGGTCTGAGTCCCCAGCCATGGTGTCAAGCAAGTTTGGGGGAGTATGTGTGTGGTTTGACATGTGTTTTCTGATCTTATTTTCCCTTTAGCATCCTTGAGTCTTCATTGCATGAAAAATTGGTAAAATTTTTAAAACTTTTTCAATGATTCATGTAGTTGCATTCATCTTGTTAGACATTTTAGGGTTGAGTCTAGAATTTTAAAGCATATAGGTTGTTCACATTTGCATAAGGGGTTAGAGCTTTTCTTGAAAAGGTGTTTTAAACTCATGAATTGTTTCAATACCTTAGTTAGTAGTTCTCTAATGCTTTGCTAATACTTTGAAAGCAAGTTCTTACCATGCTTGGATCACTTGCTATGATTTTCGTGACTTGAATTAAACTCTCATGATTTGAAACTTGTCCTAATAAGTGAAAACCTTAATCTGAAATTTCAATTATCATCCTTATGCATTTGAAAATGAACACATGGATTTTAAAATATTTAGGCTCTCTTCTTCCTTTTACCACTCTTTGTGAGCCTAAGTAGAACTCCCACCTTGACCCTTACCTTTCTTTGAAGCCAAGTTTTCGTGTGTGACATCACTGTGAGGCCTTTTTCCGGTTTGAACATAGCATAAAGTGTTAGGTTTAGGCAACATGATTAGGTTCTCATATGTTTGCTAGCTTTGCATTTTGAAGCTAGACTTAGGCTTATAATAAGTTTGAGGGTTTAAGGGGTTGTTTTCATGTTTATATGCTCTCGGTTTCAAAAGAGTTTGGTATTTGAAAGAAGGAAAAAGGTTTTAAGTGAAAAGTTTGTGTTTAAAAATTTTTATGCTCTAATAATTTCAGAAGGTAGCTCTCTCAAAATAAAAATAAAAAAAAAAAGAAAAGAGCCTAAGTGCCAAAATAAAAGAAAAGAAAAAGGAAAAAAAAGAAAAAAAAAAGAAAAAAAAGTATAAATATAAATAAACAGAGAGCTACCAATAAGAAATATGTAAAGAGCAAATTATTTTCAACCTTTTCACTAGCCTAAAGAGTTAAAAATGCTTTCTTTTTTGAATTGGGGAATGCTAAGCTTTTGCTTTGAGAAAAGGATAGATTCTAAGTGGTGAGTGAGCTTAAAAGATAATAAATGAGAGGGGTTTAGGATCATTGTTAGTTTACATGGGTAGATGAGAATCTGATCATGTATGCATCAATTGCCTTCACCTTTAGCATTATGCATAAATTTCTTGCCATTTTTTTTGAGAGAAACCCTTGTTTTAAATAAAAACCCTTTTCGAAAGAGATCATTCTATGCTCATAGCCTGCACCCTTAGCCAAATGTGTTCTGCTTTAAAGTGCATAAGTTTGATTCATGGTTCGGTCTTTAATGAATGTTAAAGGATGAGTTTCTTTGATTGTTAGGAATAGGAGAGTCATGATCTGAATTTCTTTGTGTGATGAGTATGGCTAAGTTCTTTGGAGTATGAGTGTGCGCATTGCATTTTAGAACTAGTAACTAGGACATTGAGATTGATTCATTTGAAAGGCACCTTTGCAAGAAGCTTAAAACCCCCGTTTGTTTTAAAACCTCTCTTCCTTTCTTATTTTCTGTTGCTTGAGAGCAAGCAAGAAGTAAGTTTGGGGGAGTTGATGTTACTGCATATTGCATGTATTTTGCATACATATAAGTTAGCTTTTCATGCATTTACATCACACTTTAGGCTAGATTGCATCACTTTAGGTCCTAGAGCATTCTTGCACCAGCATACACATGTTCCTTGCATTTTGCATCATATTCAGGTTGTTTCTGGCTACTTTGGAGTCGTGGAGGTTCGTGGACGTGCTGAGGCTAGTGTGGAGGTTCGTGGAACGTCGGATGTTTGCTAAGGACCAGAGATCGGGGAGCAGATCGAGCATGGCAGGTCGATCAAGATCAGATCGACCAGAACATCGAGAAGCCCAGGCGATCCAAGGGAATTGATTGAGACGAAGATCGAGTGAAGCAATCGATCAAGTGGTACGGACGTAAATGATGCCATGCAGAGCGGGAGCCGGATCGAGTCCACCACTCGATCCGACCGAAGATCGATACCAAGATCGGATGCAACACTCGATCCACCGAAGAAGATCGAGAGCCAGATCGAGTAGAAGACACGATGTCCGAAAGTGATCGAGAGAGCCGCTCGATCTCGAAGTCGATCTCTGTCCTTTCAACCGTTTTTGGCCGCTAGCGAGGGGGGGACCATCGAGCTGTTTGCCCCATTTTGGGAAGGCGGCGATGATCTTTTCCTACACACTTTTTCATTCTTATCTTTTTATGCTTTATCTCTCTTGTTTGGAGACGATCCGCCATTGTTAGACTTTGAGCTTTGTTCTTGAATATTTCGAATCGTTTAAGTTTTAAGTAATCGTCTTTTATGTTTATCGTTTCATCTTTCATGCTTATTTTGGTTATTTCAATGTGTAGTGAGTAGTTTCATTTGGGTCTCGGGGTTGAGAAGATTCACAGGGTCTAAAGGGTTTTCAAGTTTGTTGTTTTCTCGTTCTTAATAGCTTTCTCTTCTAAGATGTTGAGCTCCTAAGGCTTAAAGAGTCTCACGCCAAGATCTTTATGATCAGAGAGAGCGCTTACCTTGACAAGATCCAGAGATCTCTGAAAATCACATCTTAGAGGCTAGTTACTCTTTCCCAAACGCCATGGTAGTTTAGAGGACTAGTTAAGCCGCGTGGTTGAAATCTGTTTTCCTTGCCTCTCAATCTCTTTTTCCACCAAACGCCATGGGTCTGGAGGAGAGAATGAGAGAGTGATCCATACCACACGCCATGGATGGGTCTTGTTTTGTTTTCAAGGCTTAGAGAATCTCACAAAGTGAGTAGATCTAGAGTTTTCAAACCAAGCTTGGACCTTTGAAACCCCTAACATGAATCTCAACCCTAGACCCTTTTTTCTTAGCATTCTTACATCTTCGTTTATCATTCGCTTGATATTCGTACCATCCTGGTCATTAGTTTCATTGTACTTGCACTTTTAGACGAGATCGATCCAAACTGCTCGATCTAGTGGTCGATCCTGTGGTCGATCCACTAGTCGATTTTTAGTATTTCATAGCCTTGCATTTTAATTATTCTGTTTATTCCTCGTGGTAGTTTAGTCACTCTTGGTAATTTTAAAATAGTTTTGCATTTCATTTTACCGCTGCATCTAGTTTTTAGGATTTTCACAAAATCGCCTGTCATTTGCTTAGATTTACATTGCCCTTGCATTCTCTCTGACTTTTCTAGCTCCTAGGAATGGATAAATACTCTCTTGCATACTGTACTACAACCTAAGTGTTGCATTTGAGTTTTGATAGCCTCATTGCATCCTCGCCCTTGCAAAAAGATTGTTATCAAAAGGAGGCTTTTAAGGAGTTAGCCAAGGAACCAAAATATATACCTCCTCCTTATCAGCCCACAATACCTTTACCTGGAAGGTTTAAGAAGCAGCTGGTTGCTAAATACAAAGGACTCTTTGATGAACAGATGAAGAAAATCCAGCTCACAATGCCACTGTTACATGCCTTTGTTTTAGTCTCTCCTTATCAGAAATTCTTGAAGGATGCTGTTGCTGAAAGAACCAAGGATCTGCAAGGAATGGTGGTCCTCACACATGAATGTAGCGCCATCATTCAGCAGAAGAGAGTGACTCCTAACACGCTAGGAGATCCAGGGAGCTTCACCTTATCCTGCTCTATAGGTCCACTCATGTTTGACAAATGTTTGTGTGATCTTGGAGCTAGTGTCAGCTTGATGCCCTACTCTGTAGCACAGCGCCTAGGCTTCACCAAGTTCAAGGACTGCAGAATCTCTTTGGTATTGGCAGATAGGTCAGTAAGACTTCCCAAAGGTTTGCTTGAAGATGTACCACTAAGGATTGGGAGTGTAGAAATACCTACTGATTTTGTAGTTTTGGACATGGATGAGGAGCCTAGAGATCCTCTTATTCTTGGGAAACCATTCCTAGCCACAACAGGAGCAGTCATTGATGTTAAGAAGGGAAAGATTGACCTAAAGTTGGGCAAGGATATGTCTTTGAAGTTTGACATCAAGAAGATTATGCAGCAGCCTACTATTGAAGGTCAAGTATTCCAGATTGATATTCTAGAGAAGCTGAATGATGAACTTCAAAAGGAGCTGTGTTGTGAAGACAAGCTCCAAGTGGCTATGACAAGGAAAGCTTGGGGTACACAAGAAAAGAAGCCTTCTCAGCTCAGGAGACTGGTTCCCCAAGCTATGAAGCTGACGCCAAGAAGCAAGGCAGCTCAGATGAGGACTAGAGCGAACTCAAGGCACCAAAGGTGGAACTAAAACCACTTCCTAATGGGCTAAGGTGTGATTTCCTAGGTCCTAACTCCACTTACCCTGTTATAGTCAATGACAGCCTCAATGATGATGAGATCCTGGCCCTTGTCAAGGTGTTGAAGAGGTTTAGGAAAGCTATTGGGTATTCATTAGATGATATCCAAGACTTATCTCCTAACCTCTGCACTCACCGGATCCATCTAGAGGATGAGACAAAAACTTCTATTGAACCTCAGATAAGGCTGAATCCTAATTTAAAAGAAGTAGTGAAAAAGGAAATCATGAAGTTGCTTGAAGCAGGAGATCTATTCCATCTCATATAGCACATGGGTTTCACCAGTCCATCTGGTACCTAAGAAGGGAGGGATCGCTGTTGTTAAAAATGAAAATGATGAGCTAATACCAACTAGGACAATCACTGGTCATAAAATGTGCATTGATTACAGAAAACTTAATTCAGCTTCTAGGAAAGATCACTTCCCTTTGCCATTTATAGACCAAATGCTAGAAAGATTAGCAAATCATAAGTATTACTGCTTTTTGGATGGTTATAGTGGATTCTTTCAGATCCTTATCAATCCCAATGATCAGGAAAAACTACTTTTACTTGTCCATATGGAACTTTCGCTTATAGGAGAATGTCTTTTGGTTTATGCAATGCTCCTGCTACTTTCCAAAGATGTATAACTTCTATCTTTTCTGATTTGTTTGAAGAAATGGTGGAGGTATTCATGGACGACTTTAGCGTCTATGGATCCTCCTTTGGTGTCTGCTTGTCTAACCTTTCTCAGGTTCTCCAAAGGTGTGAAGACACAAAACTGGTCCTGAATTGGGAAAAGTGCCACTTCATGGTGCAAGAATGAATTGTTTTGGGTCATAAGATCTCAGAGAAAGGAATAGAGGTGGACAAAGCTAAGATAGAGGTCATGATGCACTTAGAACCTCCAACTACCGTCAAAGGGATCAGAAGTTTTCTGGGGCATGCTGGCTTCTACAGAAGATTCATCAAGGACTTCTCAAGGATAGCAAGACCCTTGACAAGATTGTTGTGTAAGGAGGCAGAGTTTATGTTTGATGAAGACTGCCTTCAAGCCTTCCTTACTCTCAAACAAGCTCTGATATCAGCACCAATAGTTCAAGCCCCAAAGTGGGATCTGCCATTTGAAATAATGTGTGATGCTAGTGACTATGCAGTTGGAGCAGTTTTGGGGCAGAGAGTTGACAAGAAAATTCATGTTATCTACTATGCCAGCAGAACTATGGATGAGGCTCAGTCAAGGTATGCTACAGCTGAGAAGGAGCACTTGGCAGTTGTCTTTGCATTTGAGAAGTTCAGGAGCTACCTAGTAAGCTCGAAAGTAATTGTTTATACTGACAATGCTGCGCTGAGACACATCTATACTAAGAAGGACACCAAACCAAGGCTTCGTAGATGGATTCTTCTTCTACATGAGTTTGATATGGAGATTGTGGATAAGAGAGGCATTGAGAATGGAGTTGCTGATCACCTCACAAGACTGAGGATAGATGACTTTGTCCCAATCAATGATACCCTACCGTAAGAACAGTTGCATAGCAGAGGAAGAGATTCCAGGAATCCTGCACCATTGCCATGGCTCAGCCTATGGAGGACATTTTGCAACATTCAAGACAGCCTCCAAGGTCCTACAAGCTGGTTTTTGGTGGCCTAGTCTGTTCAAGGACGCCCAAGCCCATATCTCCTCATGTGATGCCTGCCAAAGGAAGGTAAACATCGCCAAGAGAGATGAGATGTCTCTATCCTTGAAGTAGATCGTTTTGATGTGTGGGGGATTGACTTTATAGGACCCTTCCCTTCCTCTTATGAGAACAAGTACATTCTTGTAGCTGTTGATTATATGTCAAAGTGGGTGGAAGCCATTGCTAGTCCAACAAATGATGCTAGAGTTGTGCTGAAGCTCTTCAAGACAATTATCTTCCCATGGTTTGGTACTCCAAGATGTGTGAGCAGTGTTGGTAGAAGTCATTTCATCAACAAGGTTTTTGAGAGCTTGCTCAAGAAGAATGGTGTCAAGCACAAGGTTGCTACTCCTTACCATCCTCAAACAAGTGGCCAAGTGGAGGTGCCCAACAGGGAGATCAAAGCCATCCTAGAGAAAACAGTTGGTGTCACAAGAAAGGACTGGTCTAATAAGCTTGATGATGCTTTGTGGGCTTATAGGACAGCCTTCAAGACACCCATTGGCAGGACTCCTTTCTCACTCCTCTATGGGAAGTCCTGCCATCTGCCTGTTGAGCTAGAGTATAAGGCCTTGTGGGCAACAAAGTTGCTGAATTTTGACATCAAGACAGCTCAGGAAAAAAGACTTATCAACTTGCATGAACTAGAGGAAAACCGCCTTGAAGCTTTTGAGAGTTCTAGGATCTACAAGGAGAGGACAAAAGCCTTCAATGACAAAAGAATCAAACACAAGGACTTCAAGGCAGGGGATCAGGTGTTGCTATGCAACTCAAGGTTGAAGTTATTTCCTGGAAAGCTGAAGTCAAGATGGTCAGGACCATTCAAGAGACAAGGAAGTGCTGCCATATGGAGCTGTGACTTTGTTCAGCAAGAATGGAGAAGACTTCACAGTGAATTGGCACAGGCTAAAACCATACATGGCAAGTGAGTCACTTGGAGATGAAGTGGACATCAACCTTGATGAACCTCCACAAGAGTAATCAACCAAGGAAAGTCAAGCTAGTGACTTTAAACAAGCACACTTGGAAGGTAGTCCCATGGTATCCTTCTGTATATATTATACCTTCTAGTTTATGTTTTATGCTTTTTTTTAGTGTATAAAAGCAGGATTTCGAACTGGGGTTTGAGAAAGTCTGGAGGAGACAAAGAACAGGTGTATTCTGGCTGATATCGGTCATCTGTATTGGTCATGACAGACCAATACACAAATTTTCGGTCATCAGTGTCGATCATGTTTGATCAATATCAGTGGAGACAGTCTACACCAGTCAACATATCGGTCACTTGTGACTGATATGGAAAGCAGTTTTACAGCAGGACGAAATTTTGGTCATTCATATCGCGAGACTTGATCGACATAAACACACTGTTTGATTTTCGGTCCAGTGTGTCGATCACCAGTGATCGATGAGATTCTTGAATGATATCGGTCACCAGTATCGATCAATCAAGACCGACACAATCGCGCCAGATGTATTTCGGTCAAGCGTATCGATCAGTGATGACCGATACTAATCCCAGGAAGCACCAGTCTCCAATATCGATCACTAATGACCGATACTGCCATTTCGGTCAGTTGTATCGGTCATGTGTGACCGATATTCCATCTGAGGTACAATGAGAAGCAGGAGCAGCTCAACAGCAAGTGACATGAGGTCACAAAGAGTGGAAGCATCCCTTTCCCCAAGAGCTAGCAAGTCTCCTCAAACTTCAAGATCATCGCACAACTCCTACCATTAATACAAGTACCACATCGTTTCCATTATTTTATACCATTGCATCTTTTTATTTTTGTAATATATTTTGTTGCTTCTCTCTTCCATTGCTTTCATTACACAAGGGACTGTGTAATTTAAGTGTGGGGGAGAGATTTGGGGTTTGACTTTGTGTTCTGTTTTCTTAGTTTTTCTTTTTTTTTTCACTTTGAGTCTCATGCATATCATGCATACATGTAAGGCATAGAAAAACACAAAAAATCGAAATTTTTTTGCATTTCTGCAAACCAAAAAGAAAGCATGTAGTTACATTTCATTCTTCTAAGATAGAGTCTAGTGTTGACATGTAGGTTGCATTGCATTTGCATAGGGCATTATGATGAATTTTCCTTGTAAAGTGCTTAGTGTTTAGAGATGATTTTAGTTTTTAAGTGCTTAGTTGTTTGATGCATCATATGATTGCTAGAAGTTAAGGCTGAACCATGCTTAGATTGCTAGATTTGGTCTTCTCATCTCATTCTGAAAGCATTTGTTCTCTATAAATAAACTCTATCAACTTGAACTTTAATTTGGACTTTTAATTATCATGTCTTATGCATTGAAAAGTGATTACATGGATACCATATACATATTTGGATCATCTTTCTCCTTTCTACCACTCTTGTTGATCCAAATAGCTGATCCTCATAATTATGGGACAATTACAACCTCACCCTTAACCAAAACCTCCTTTTGAGCCTAAACACTATTGTGAGAGCTGTGAGGCCTTTGCATTGCATTTTTGATTTTTTCTTGGCAAAAAGTGTTAGGAATAAGGCTGGCAATGATTAGCTCTCTTGTAGATATCAGCTTGCATCTTGAGCTTGATTCTAGGATAGGAGTTTTGGGGTTTAAAAGGGTAGTGTAAGTGGTTTGAACTCCATGTTTATATGTTTTGAAAGAAAAAGAAAAGATATGAAATGGTAGAAAAGGGGAAAAAGTTTAGTATTGTGGTTAAGTAAAGGGAATAAAAGCTCTAAGTTCAAAAAGAAGAATTGGCGCCAACAACAATGCTTAGAAAGGTCCAAAAGAAGAAAAGTCTGACCAAGAAGCAATCCACCAAAGGTGATGAAGGTGCCAACACAACAAAGAAGAGGAAGTCCCAACCAAAAAGAAGCAACCACACAAGTAAAAAGAAGAAGTTTCCCCAGCCATGAAGATGGGTAAAGGGTAGAGTTTAGGAAAGGGTAGACTTAGAGGGTTCACTCTTGGGTTTAGAAATGCTTAGGACTCATCTTTGGGAAATAATAAGGGTAGAAGAGAGCTTTGACTTGCATGCATAAGTGTGCTTTTACCTTTAGCATTTTGCCTAAGATGAAGTCATTTCATTGAGTGATCCTTTATGTTTTTGAAACCTTGTGCTTAAATGAGATCATTCTCATCTCATAACCTTACCCTTTTAAACCAAATGTCTTCACTTGATTTGCATAAGCATGATTCATGTTTTGATCTTAATCGAATGTTAAAGAGTTGATTGATTTGAGCATTTGCCTAAGTTGAGATTTGAGATTATTTTGAAACATGATAAGCATGGCTAAGATCTTTAAAGTATAGCTGATTATGTTTGCCTCCTAAAACTAGGCACTTGAGCATTGAAACCATCTCTTTTCCTCTGCACTTTTGGAATCTGAATGCCCACTTTCAAACCTCACTCTCCCATTTGTTCTTATTTGCTTGAGGACAAGCAAAAGGCAAGTGTGGGGGTGTTGATATCCCTTGAAATTACACCATTTAGGGCTGCATTTAGTACATATTTTGGTCCTCTTTTGCATGTTTTCCCTTAGCTTTTGTCCCATTTTCTCCTCCTTTTAAACTTAAGTTGCATTTAGAGTATAGTTTGCATTTTCTTTGCATTTTGGATGTTTTGGGTGCTTTTAGAGCTAAAAGGACCTTGGGGGAGTTTTAGGAATGATACAAGATGCTAGCTGGGTAAAAGGAAGCAAGAAGGATCACAGCAGAAGATCTCTGCAGAAGTTTTCGGTCAGAGCATGGTAAGTATCGGTCAAGGATGACCGATATAGAGCAGTATCGATCACCAGTATCGGTAAAGTGTGATCGACACAAACACACCGGATGGATTTCGGTCATATGTGTCGATCATCCAGATCGATAGGGATCCATTTCGGTCACTGAAGACCGGCGTAACTGACCGATACGCTGCCAGAGTGAAGACCTTTTATTTACAATTTTGCCAATTTCGCATAGACTCCTATAAATACGAAAAATCCCTAATTTCTGGGAACATGCTTTTACCCAGCAGTTCTTTCTTTCTTGTTTGGACCCTTGGGTTTTGTAATTTGAATCTTTGCTTCATTTTAATAAAAGTTTGCATCTTTCATCTTGTTTAAGCTTTCTAATCATGATTAGTCATCTTTCTCTCTTTGATTTGGTGGCTTTAATGGTGATTAGTGAGTAGTTCTTTTTAGGAATTTGAGATGGGTTAGGTTTAGAGAATTTGAGACTCTATCTATGATTGCTTAGCTTTAATTCTTCCATTTCTTTTCTTGATTGCTGTGTTTAGTGCTTAATTATCCCTAGCTAAGTTGATTAAGATCTTACACTCATTTTATCCCACCAAGTGTTTGATGAAATGCCTGAACTGCTTTGCAAGAGAATTACTTATCCTATCTCAAGAGATTGACTGTCTAGAGAGTGATTTGGCAATATAGGATTGATAGATTTGTTTTAATGCTTGCTCTTTATCATTTCACTAATGAGAATTAGTTCTTGACTTGAAAATTAGCAAAGAGATTAGTTCCAAGAGATTGGATTAGTCATATAAATGAATCTTATGCATAAGGAATAGCATTATGTGAGTTTGTTGATATAGCCGCATATTCCATGCATTTTGCATACATATAAGTTAGTTTCTCACGCAATACATTGCATTTTAGGTTAGTTTGCATCACTTTAGGTCCTAGAGTGTTCTTGCACCAGCATATGCATATTTCTTGCATTTTGCATCGCATACAGGTTGTTTTCGGTTACTTTGGATTCTTGGAGGGTTCGTGGACGTGCTGAGGCTCGTGAGGAAGTTCGTGGGACTTGGAGAATTCAGGAATGTTTGCTAGGGACCAGAGATCGAGAGGAGGTTCGAGCATGGCCGGTCAATCTCGACCAGAAGATCGAGTAGTCCATCCGATCCAAGGACTACAGACGTAAATGACGCCATGCAGAGCGAGAGTCAGATTGGGTCCACAACTCGATCCTCTAAAGATCGACTCCAAGATCGAACGAAGCACTCGATCCACCGTGGAAGATCTAGACACAGATCGAGCTGAAGGCACGATGTACGAAGATGATCGAGGGAGATGCTCGATCTCGAGGTCGATCTCAGTGCACTTTAACCGTTTTTGGCCGCTAGCGGGGAGGGGGGACCATCGAGCTGTTTTTGGCCGCTAAAGGAGTGATCCATACCACACGCCATGGATGGATCTTGTTTTGTTTTCAAGGCTTAGGGAATCTCACAAAGTGAGTAGATCTAGAGTTTTCAAACCAAGCTTGAACCTTTGAGACCCTTGAACATGAATCTCAACCCAGGACCCTCTTTCTTAGTATTCTTACATCTCTGCTAGTCATTCGCTTGTTACCTGTTGCATCCTGGTCATTAGTTTCGTTGCATTTGAACTTTTAGACGAGATCGATCGTTGTTGCTTGATCTAGTGGTCGATCCACTAGTCGATTTTTATAAATTCATAGCTTTGCTTTTTAATCATTCTGTTTGTTCGTCGTGGTAGTTCACTCGTTCCTAGAAATTTTAAAATAGTTTTGCCTTGCATTTAGTCGTTGCATTTAGTTTTTAGAATTTTCACAAAATCGTTCATCAATTGCCTAGCTTTACTCGATCCTTGCATTCTCATTGCACTTTCTAGCTCCTGGGTTGGATTGATTCCTCTTGCATGCTATACTACGACTGTGTGCTGCTTGAGTTTTGATAACCTCCTGTTGCATTGCATCACTCTCTCTTTTCACATTGATAAAAAGTAGTTATCAAATGGTGTCCTTGCCATCTTAGGAGTGTTTGGAAAGCATTGAGATTTGAGGTTAGTAAAGACGCCTTTCTTTTTCTTTTGGTTACTAATTTCTCTACTCTCAAACGTGTGTCTTTCAGGTACATGAATCTTCGTTCAAGGGGAGACAACAATCTACTTCAACCCTTGGACAACATTCATCAACGTGGTCATTCACGACGAAGAAGAGTACGGGAACAAGCTAGAGCTTTTGAGGAGATTGTTCAGTGGATTTTGAAGCGATGGCTGAGCACGAGCATCCAGAGGAACCTCCTCCAGCTCACGGGGCAGTGGGAAGGGGTAATGGAAGCCCCCAACACGCGGCTAGACCCCCAAGGATCATAGGAGCGGGAGATGCTCCCAATACTCATCACAATAGGTTTGGGATCACTCCTCCTCCTGTACAGAACAACAACTTCGAGATTAAGCCGGGATTCAGCTCAATGGTCCAAGACAATAAGTTTCACGGGCTAGCAAGGGAAGATCCCTTGGAGCACCTTGATAACTTCGAGCAAGTATGTGGGATGATAAAGATAAATGGCATATCCGAAGATGCTTTCAAGCTGCGTCTCTTTCAATTTTCTCTTGGATACAAGGCTAGACATTGGGAGAAGACACTTCCACAAGGCACCATTACATCTTGGGCTGAGTGTAAGAAGGCTTTCCTCTCAAAGTTTTTCTCTAGCACCAGAACAGCAAGGCTGCGAAGCGAGATCAGCGGCTTCAGTCAAAGGAACAATGAGACTTTCAATGAAGTCGTGGAGCGGTTCAAGGACTACAATATCCAGTGTCCTCACCACGGCTTCAGCAAAGAGACTCTTCTAAGCACTATCTACCGCACAGCTTCACCAAAGATTCGCTTGTTGCTTGACACGGCTAGTAAGGGAAACTTCCTTGGTCAAGAGGTAGAAGAAGGCATGGAGCTGATTGAGAACTTGGCATTGAGTGACGGCAACTATGCTGAAGATTACGACCGTGCACCGAGAGGTTCTGAGCTAGAGTCTCACAAGAAAAAGCTTAAGTCATTGCATGAGAAGATTGACAAGTTGGTTTTGGCAAATCAGAAGCATGTTCACTTTGTTGGTGAAGCGGATGAAACCTTAGAGGAGCTTGAGTTGAGTCAAGAAGAAGCCAACTGGGTGGCGGGTCAAAACAACTACAAACCTCACGGCTATTCCCGAGGTAACAACCAGAATAACAATCTCTCATACCGTAGCACCAACGTCGCGAACCCTAAGGATTAAGTGTAGCCTGCTCAGCAAGCAAAGCCTTTCGTACCATACAACATAGGTTTTCAGCCGAGTGGTGGCTTCCAAGGGCAAGGGCAGAACAACTTCCAAGGACAACAGCAAGGAAACAAGTGTTATACGCCAATGTACCCTCCGGGCTTTGTACCTCAACAACAACAACAGATGCAACAACAAGTTTATCATGTCCAAGCTATGTTTCAAAAATTGATTCAAAGGCAAGCATCTACAAATCAGAATTTTGCCGAGATGAACACTCATTTAGATTTGTCTCTCACGTATTTCTCTACTCAGATCACAAACTTGAATAATAAGATCAAGCAGCTAGAGAAGGGAAATACGAGTACAAGTGGTCATAATAGCTTACCGGGCATGTGTGAGTAGAATCCCAAGCAATACGCCAATACCATTACTCTAAGGAGTGGGAAAGAGCTAGCACCTACGGTTACTCCCAAGATCAACCAGGACGTTGTGATTCAAGAGGGGGACGGTAAGCTTTCAGCCGATGATGAGATAAACTTTGACAATGTTTGGATTCAAGGACCAAGGAGAGGTGAGAAAGCAGTTGTTGAGAAGAAAGCAGAGCAAACTACTAAGGAGAAGGATGCTTATGTACCTCCACCGTATGTACCTAAGCTACCTTTTCCTGGCCGTTTCAAGAAGCAACTCATAGAGAAGCATAAAGTCTTGTTTGAGAAGCACCTTAAGGACGTAGAGATCAAGCTACCTCTCGTGGACTGCCTTGCGATGATGCTTAAATGCGCCAAATTCTTCAAAGACACGCTCGTGAAGAAGAATAAGGAAAGAAAGGAAGTGCTTGTTCTTAGTGAGGAATGTAGTGCTGTGATACACATGGAGATAGTCCCTAAGAAGTTGGGAGACCCTGGAAGCTTCACTATACCTTGCGCTTTAGGTCCTTTGGAGTTCAAGAGTTGTCTTTGTGATCTCAGAGCTAGTATAAATCTGATGCCTCATTCCGTGGCAAAGAAGCTTGGCTTTACCCGTTTCAAGGATTGTAGAATCTCGTTGGTACTAGCTGACAGAAGTGTGAGGTTACCCGTGGGTTTGCTTGAGGACTTGCCAGTGAGAATCAGTGGAATAAACGTGCCTATGGACTTCATTTTGTTGGAAATGGACGAAGAGCCTAAGGATCCACTCATTCTCGGAAGACCGTTCTTAGCCACCACCGGAGCCATCATAGACGTCAAGAATGGGAAGATTGCTCTGCATTTGGGTAAATATATAAGGCTGGACTTCGATATCAATGAGGTTTTGAAGAAGCCTACGATAGAAGGGCAAGCTTTCTACATTGAAACGTTTGATGCTTTAGTGGATGAGTTGCTAGAAGAGTTGGCTCAAGAGGATCATTTGAAGCTGGCATTGACTAAGGAGCCAGGAGAGTTCGGTTACATGGATCAGAGGACTCAGGAGTACGTCAACTTGCTTAATTCAAAGAAGGTTGTGCTAGAAG
Source organism: Thlaspi arvense (assembly GCA_911865555.2). Taxonomy (NCBI): domain Eukaryota; kingdom Viridiplantae; phylum Streptophyta; class Magnoliopsida; order Brassicales; family Brassicaceae; genus Thlaspi; species Thlaspi arvense. The sequence goes on from OU466860.2 coordinate 25,713,253, forward strand.
ATGAAGGCATTTGCCTAGAGATCGACTCCGAGATCGATGACATTACTCGATCCAGGGGTCGGAACGACAAGACAATCGAGAGCGCAACTCGATCCGGTGCAGAAATCGACAGTCAGATCGAGGAGGGTGATCGATCCAGGAAAACAATCGAGTCCAAGATCGAGAGAGGCCTTCCGATCAGTTTGGGGTCTAATCTGGAGATCGACTCTGCGTCTCGATCACTCACTCGATCCACATTAAATCGAGTGAGTGAATCGAGTGAAACTGCTCGATCTAGACGACATCGAGAGCAAGATCGGCTGGACCACTCGATTTCAGAAGGGATAGCTGTTGGAGAAAGCAGCCTCAAGGGTCATGTCTCGGGTTCTAAGGAAGGTTCCAAGGAGGAAAACAACAGCAACAGCCACGAGGATGATTCCCCTCTTGATCAATTCTTTGCCCCTCTTCGTTTCTCCTGTTTCCTTCCTTGTCAACCAAGTGACCTTCTGCATCTTCAACCAGGATAATTGGAGCCACCATTGTAGATTGCTTCTTAGCTTTCCTGTTAGTTCTCTCCAACCTAGCTAGTTCGTCGATGCTCAAAGTCACAAGCTCCTTCTCCTTGTTGCTTCTGGTTCTGCGATTAGGCATACACTTGAAACAGGAACAAAGAAAAGTAGCAAAGTTAGTAAACAAATTAAAACATAGACAAAATCCTAATACTAGGTATCGAAAGGCAGCAATTACTCCCCAACAACGGCGCCAAAAACCTGATAGGGCTCAGGTTTTACCCAAATAAAAACTACTGCAAGTGCACAGCAAAGCAGTTGTAGTACAAGGGGTTATCAAATCCCAAGGGAGTAAGTAAACTACACTATCGAGTTCAGGTTCGGATTAAGCTAAGCAGAATGTAATGAATGTAATGCAAAATAACTAAAGTAATAAAAGCAAGTGGGCGTTTTTGAGACTGTTCTTAAAGTTCAGAAAGCTAAAGGCGCTAAGTCAGAACAATTCGCAAGTTGAATCCGAGAGTGTAGAATGCATGAAATCAGGAATGAATTAAAACCGTCTTAAACATGAATCGCAAAGATATAACTAATCAATTCTCATTGCAGAAGTTATCTATGTCTAAATCACAGAGTTTCAAATCTCTTTGCAAATCCTAACAACTTAAACATGCAGTAATGATCAGGTTCAATTGTTCACAAAACTCCTAAGCCAAATCTCTTTGCACTAGGGCGTTTTGCTCATCTAATACTAGTTCAGGTGATTAATAATGCTCTCACATCTATCAAACAAACTAGGGTTTCGAAATCCAGATGATGTGTCTAAGAAATCGATATGAATGCAAGCACAGATGAAGAACCAAGGGGTTTTCCTAATAGTTTAGCAATTCTACAAACTCTTCATCAACCTTTGAAAAGCCCTAACTTAACTAAAAAACTACTCAGACATGGTGATTTGAGAAAACATCATGAAAAGAATAGATTGCATAAAGGAAATAAGAAGTAAAGATGAAGGAGTTCGAAATCTGCTCTGAAGGAGTCTGATTTGTCTTTCCAAAAGCTCTTCTACAAATCTCTCTCTAAAGCTCTCTAGAATAATAAGATACAAGATATTTTCCGAAATAATGGCTGAAAAACCTAATATACAAGCTAAAACACGATCTGGGGTCTTTTTGCAAATATTAGAACTTCTGGGCCAAAACTGCAATTTCTTACCAATCTTTTAGAAAACAGCCACGACCTCCTTCCTGGGTGGGTGACGAGCGTCACCAGATTGGTGACGAGCGTCACCCATATGCATACTTTTCTTCCCGAGTTGGGTACTTGGTGGCTTCAACTCAAAATGCTCTAAAAGGCTCCAATATCTCCAATTATGCTCCAGACATGCTATAACCTGCAAAGACTCTTCTAGGACTCTAAAAAGACCAAAAAGACTCAATAAAAAGGAATTATATCATGGTTAAAAACCATAAAAACCATGATATATCAACTCCCCCAGACTTAGCTTTTGCTTGCCCTCAAGCAAACATCACACACATGAAAACAAGAAACAGTCACTCAGTCATCAGGAACACCACACTAGTTTGAACTTTCGAATCCACATACCACATAGTCAACACAAGGTCAAATTTCAGTCTAATCATCACAAGCTTAGCAATTCTCTCAAGTCCAGTCCAAATCCCTTCAAGAAATCCGAAATTTCTACTGGTAACTCCTTATTTTTATCTAAGTGTGATATCTCATCAAGACTCTATCATCTCAATCATTTTACAAATTCTTTTCCCTTCCGAACAACTGAACAAATCAATCTCAACACAGCTCTCCTATTTTCTCTTCCCTTGATCTTTTCCTTTGGATATTTTCGATTTTTCACTTCTTTTTCTCAACTTTTACAGTCTAAGATATGGTGCTACTCAATACTTATGTTCCTTGTGAGGAGACAGATTCTTGAACGTGTTCACTACTGATGTTCCTTGTGAGGAGACAGGGTCATGAATGCACCATTCTTTGGACTTAATCTTTTAAAAACTACATCAGGGAAGATCAAAGAAAGACTGTATTTTAACCTTATTGTCAGTGTTGAAAGAGAGAATCAAGATCAGTAAGAATCAATCACCAAGACAAGAAGTTTAAAGTTCATTAAGATGGAGCTAACAGCAAATTTTCCAGACTCTCTAAGAACCTAAACCTTCATTGCTAGACTGATCTACCTATGACTTTCAACTTAGTGAGACTTGTAATCAACTACTGTGGCAATGGTTCTTATCAGGAAAAACGTCCTATGGTTAATTCCAAGAAAAACTGACAGTTTCAAAAATTTTGACTCTATAAAACAGGTTTTTGACTCAACTTTAAGACTCTATAGACATGACACAAAGCACACAACGTCAGTAACCACCTCTCCCAGACTTAAACAACACTGTCCCCAACGTTATTAAGCCAAGAGTTGGTCAAAATGAAGCATGAGAACGTGTAAAACCAAGGTGGAAAAGTTGTACCTCGCGAAGGAGCTAGTGACGAGCGTCACCATCTCTGATACTCCAGAAATCGACATGTTGGATGTTTAAATGCTATGCCATCATGTGTACTCCGAAGTCAAACTGTAAGAGCACTCAAAACACACATCAAAACATCCAAACAAAGCATAATCCATGGTCTAACAAGTTCACAAGACATCATCAAAGCAAACTGACTAACTGACTCTTTTTTTTTTCGATTTTTTCTCATGTTTTTGGGGTTTTTGTTTTAGCTATGTAATAGAAAACTAGACTAAGTATATGAAATATAAAACTTACCAGTGGGTTGCCTCCCACTAAGCGCTTGTTTAAAGTCATTAGCTCGACTTTGAATGCTGCTCAGACAGCTGGTGGAACAGAAGGTGGCAGAGAATACCTTGGAGAAGAATGTCTCCTCATCCATGGTGGTTTGTAAGCAGTAGATGTATGAACACTTCCAAGGAAGTGAGGAACATCAGCATAGTGGGTCGTGACTGTGGGTGGGATACTTCTTTTTCCTGCAGAATTATCAAAAGAAACACCAAGCATTCTACGAGAATCTCGTTGCTTGCATAAGTGTGAAGCAGATTTTTCACCTTTTAAATTCTTATTGATGAGATTAGGTGGTTTGGAACTGGTTCCAGGAAGTGCATACCTTTGCTTAGTTGCAGGTTTCTAGGTTGTGGAATGGTGAATTTTCGGATTGGCAACATATGATGGACTTGTAGCTGTAAAATCACGTTGCTGCTTTGTGTTCAGGTTGGTGACGAGCGTCACCAGGTCAGTGACGGTCGTCATTGACCCTGCAGTTCGAGTTGCTGCAGTTTTCCAGCAATTCAGCTCTGCAAGTCTTGCCTCCATCACAAACACGTCTTCCTCCAGCAACTTGGCATTCATTGGAACCTCTTTTTCAAGCCTAGTCATGAAGATATGATCCTCACTGCAATCCTCAAACCCAACAGCTTCTGCAGATGTTTCAGATATTGGCTCTTCAACAGCCATCTTGCTCACTTGCCCACTAATATCTGATTCATTGACACACTCAGCAATAGTGTCTTCTGAATGCTCCATGACAGTCTCTTCATCTCTGGAAGTTCTTACAGAAAATGTCTGACCATCAATGGTAGAACTCTTTCTTAACTTATCCATGTCAAAGTTCATGACAGCATCACCAAGATCAAGCTCAATGTTCCCCCTTCTAACATCAATGATGGCTCCAGCAGTAGCCAAGAATGGTCTTCCCATAATAAGAGGATCTTTAGGTTCTTCAGCATATTTCAGAACCACAAAATCTGTAGGAATTATGCAGCCTTTAATGTTAACAGGAACATCCTCTAACATGCCTTCTGGGGTTCTTATAGATCGATCTGCTAGGATGAGAGAGATCCTAGCTGGCTTGAAATCAATCATTCAAAGTCTAGCAGCAACAGAAAAGACATCAAGTTAATACTTGACCCTAGATCACATAGAGAGTGTGGAAAACGTCCTGTAGATATTGAGCAATCAAGCACAAAGGTCCCTGGATCAGATAACTTCTCAGGAACTCTGCTTTGAGTGATGGTATTGACTTGTTCAGAAACAGTCACCTTCTTCTTCTTCTTTGGAACTGTGCCTAAGAGAATTGCACTGATGTCTCTGGTAAGCAATGCTCATTTCTCAGGACTTACACCATTCACCACCTTCTTCTTTACATACCTCCTTAGAGCAGGTGAAAGTGTGACTGCATCAACAAGAGAAATCTCAACCATCAGCTTCTCTATCATAGCCTTGCATCTGCCTTCTTCTATCTCCTGTTTAGACTTCCTAGGATGCTTAGGGAATGGTATTTTGGGTTTATAGACTCGTTCCTGACCATTATATGCAATTATAGGCGAAGCAGCTTCGTTCTGGGGAGGGTGACGACCGTCACCAGGGGCGTGACGCTCGTTACTCACTTGTGACAACCCCCGATATCCTTGTAGGTTGGTGACGAGCATCACTCCTCCTTGGTGACGCTCGTCACTCACCTCTGAGACAGAAAAATTTTCATCTTCAGACTCCATGAGTTGCACAATCTGTTCTGCACTCAACCTCTTTTTCTGCACTGTTTTAAGCTCCTTTTCATTCCTGACTGTGATGGCATTAACCTGATGCTTGGGATTGATACCAGTCCTATCAGGAAGGAATCCCTCTTGCCTTTGAACAGCTCCTGCAGTTTGAGCAACCTGCACATCAAGCTTCTTCATGTGAGAGTTCAGACTCTCAATTTTTCCATTCAGCTCTTGATATAGCGAATCTAGCTTGCCATTGAAGTTCACTGTCATCTTCTGCTGTTCTTCAAGTACCTGCTCCAGCATAGCTTCCATTTTATTGTCTTGTGGAGGTGCAGTTTGGTAGGAAGAAGAACCAAAATTCCTGCTGTTTTGGTATGGTTTCTCAACTTCAGTCTTCTGGAACTGTGGCATTGGAGTATAACCAAAAGCATTCTGGTTTCCTGAGAAGGTATTCTTCTGATTGTTGCCATTAAATCCTCTGTTCCACTGTTGATTCATAAACCTTTGGTTCTGAAAACCTCCATTGATGAAGTTAACATCTTTCTGCTCAATGTCTTCCGGATTTTCGAAACTCTCCACTTCTGCAGCGAATTGGACTGACCTCTTTCCCACCAGTTGGCTGTGCATGCTGTCCAACTTAGCCTTAACTTCAGCTATTTGGTTTCCATCATTCAAACCAGCCTGCTGCTTTCTCTGAAAATCTGCATTCTTAGTGCTGTTACTGCAGGCCAAGTTTTCAATCAATCTTACAGCTTCTTCTGGTCTGTTGGTGTTGAAGTTTCCACTACTTGAAGCATCCAGCGCCATCTGATATTTCCAGTCAATGCCTCTGAAGAAGATGCCAAGCAGTTGCACCTGATTGAAACCATGATGAGGACAGTCCCTTTGATAAGACTTAAATCTGATCCAAGAAGCCTTAAAAGCTTCAGTAGGACCCTGTGTAAAGGATGCAATTTTCGTCCTCATGTCCTCTGATCTTGCATCATCATATAAGTTATTTAGAAAGACATTCTTGGTGTCTTCCCAAGTGGTCAATGAAGCAGGCTCCAGTTGCTTCAGCCAATATGCAGCCTCTCCTCCAAGAGAGTATGGAAAAAGCTTGCAGAACAGGAAATCATTGCTGACTCCAGTAGCTTTGACACTTGAAGCCAGATCCTCAAACCTCTCAATGTGATCCATAGGATGCTCATGAGGTAAGCCATGGAATGGATGCTGGCTAACCAGCTGATAGTAGACAGGTTTAACCTCAAAATCGTTCCTCTGGAAGGCAGGAGGTCGGATTGCAGCTCTGTTGGCATAGAACTGATCAGGTCTGTTGTAATCTCCTAGAGTCCTCTGAACAAAACGCCCAGCAGCGTTATTAGCAGCAGCAGGGACTCCCACGTTCTCATTCACTTGTTGAACCTGCTGTTTAACAATGATATTCCCCTCTTGATCAATTCTCTGCCCCTCTTCGTTTCTCCTGTTTCCTTCCCTGTAAACCAAGTGACCTTTTGCATCTTCAACCAGGATAAGTGGAGCCACAATTGTAGATTGCTTCTTAGCTTTCCTGTTAGTTCTCTCCAACCTAGCTAGTTCGTCGATGCTCAAAGTCACAAGCTCCATCTCCTTGTTGCTCCTGGTTCTGCGATTATGCATACACCTGAAACAGGAACAAAGAAAAGTAGCAAAGTTAGTAAACAAATTAAAACTTAGACAAAATCCGAATACTAGGTATCGAAAGGCAGTAATTACTCCCCAGCAACGGCGCCAAAAACTTGATAGGGCTCAGGTTTTACCCAAATAAAAACTACTGCAAGTGCACAGCAAAGCAGTTGTAGTACAAGGGGTTATCGAATCCCAAGGGAGTAAGTAAACTACACTATCGAGTTCAGGTTCGGATTAAGCTAAGCAGAATGTAATGAATGTAATGCAAAATAACTAAAGTCATAAAAGCAAGTGGGCGTTTTTGAGACTGTTCTTAAAGTTCAGAAAGCTAAAGGCGCTAAGTCAGAACAATTCGCAGGTTGAATCTGAGAGTGTAGAATGCATGAAATCAGAAATGAATTAAAACCGTCTTAAACATGAATCGCAAAGATATAACTAATCAATTCTCATTGCAGCAGTTATCTATGTCTAAATCACAGAGTTTCAAATCTCTTTGCAAACCCTAACAACCTAAACATGCAGTAATGATCAGGTTCAATTGTTCACAAAACTCCTAAGCCAAATCTCTTTGCACTAGGGCGTTTTGCTTATCTAATACTATTTCAGGTGATTAATAAAGCTCTCACATCTATCAAACAACCTAGGGTTTCGAAATCCAGATGATGTGTCTAAGAAATCGATATGAAGAACCAATGGATTTTCCTAATAGTTTAGCAAGTCTACAAACTCTTCTTCAACCTTTGAAAAGCCATAACTTAACTAAAAAACTACTCAGACATGGTGATTTGAGAAAGCATCATGAAAAGAATAGATTGCATAAAGGAAATAAGAAGTAAAGATGAATTAGATCTGCTCTGAAGGAGTCTGATTTCTCTCTCCAAAAGTTCTTCTACAAATCTCTCTCTAAAGCTCTCTAGAATAATAAGATACAAGATATTTTCCAAAAGAATGGCTGAAAAACCTAATATACAAGCTAAAACACGATCTGGGGCCTTTTTGCAAATATTAGAACTTCTGGGCCAAAACTGCAATTTCTTCCCAATCTTTTAGAAAACAGCCAGGGCCTCCTTCCTTGGTGGGTGACGAGCGTCACCAGATTGGTGACGAGCGTCACCCATATGCATACTTTTCTTCCCGAGTTGGGTACTTGGTGGCTTCAACTCAAAATGCTCTAAAAGGCTCCAATATCTCCAATTATGCTCCAGACATGCTATAACCTGCAAAGACTCTTCTAGGACTCTAAAAAGACCAAAAAGACTCAATAAAAAGGAATTATATCATGGTTAAAAACCATAAAAACCATGATATATCAACTCCTCCAGACTTAGCTTTTGCTTGCCCTCAAGCAAACATCACACACATGAAAACAAGAAACAGTCACTCAGTCATCAGGAACACCACACTAGTTTGAACTTTCGAATCCACATACCACATAGTCAACACAAGGTCAAATTTCAGTCTAATCATCACAAGCTTAGCAATTCTCTCAAGTCCAGTCCAAGTCCCTTCAAGAAATCCGAAATTTCTACTGCTACAGTCTTTTTCTCAACTTTTACAGTCTAAGATATGGTGCTACTCAATACTTGTGTTCCTTGTGAGGAGACAGGTTCTTGAATGTGTTCACTATTGTTGTTCCTTGTGAGGAGACAGGGTTATGAATGCACCATTCTTTGGACTTAATCTTTTAAAAACTACATCAGGGAAGATCAAAGAGAGACTGTATTTTAACCTTATTGTCAGTGTTGAAAGAGAGAATCAAGATCAATAAGAATCAATCACCAAGACAAGAAGTTTAAAGTTCATTAAGGTGGAGCTAACAGCAAATTTTCCAGACTCTTTAAGAACCTAAACCATCATTGCTAGACTGATCTACCTATGACTTTCAACTTAGTGAGACTTGTAATCAACTACTGTGGCAATGGTTCTTATCAGCAAAAACGTCCTATGGTTAGTTCCAAGAAAAACTGAAAGTTTCAAAAATTTTGACTCTAGAAAACAGGTTTTTGACTTAACTTTAAGACTCTATAGACATGACACAAAGCACACAACGTCAGTAACCACCTCCCCCAGACTTAAACAACACTGTCCCCAGTGTTATTAAGCCAAGAGTTGGTCAAAATTAAGCATGAGAACGTGTAAAACCAAGGTGGAAAAGTGGTACCTCGCGAAGGAGCTAGTGACGAGCGTCACCAGATTGGTGACGAACGTCACCATCTCTGATACTCCAGAAATCGACATGTTGGATGTTTAAATGCTATGCCATCATGTGTACTCTGAAGTCAAACTGTCAGAGCACTCAAAACACACATCAAAACATCCAAACAAAGCATAATCCATGGTCTAACAAGTTCACAAGACATCATCAAAGCAAACTGACAAAGTGACTCTTTTTTTTTTCGATTTTTTCTCATGTTTTTGGGGTTTTTGTTTTAGCTATGTAATAGAAAACTAGACTAAGTATATGAAATATAAAACTTACCAGTGGGTTGCCTCCCACTAAGCACTAGTATAAAGTCATTAGCTCGACTTTGAATGCTGCTCAGACAGCTGGTGGAACAGAAGGTGGCAGTGAATGCCTTGGAGAAGAATGTCTCCTCATCCATGGTGGTTTGTAAGCAGTAGATGTATGAACACTTCCAAGGAAGTGAGGAACATCAGCAGAATGGTTCGTGACTGTGGGTAGGATACTTCTTTTTCCTGCAGAATCATCAAAAGAAACACCAAGCATTCTACGAGAATCTCGTTGCTTGCATAAGTGTGAAGCAGCTTTTTCACCTTTTAAATTCTTATTGATGAGATTAGGAGGTTTGGAACTGGTTCCAGGAAGTGCATACCTTTGCTTAGTTGCAGGTTTCTGGGTTGTGTAATGGTGAATTTTCGGATTGGCAACATATGATGGACTTGTAGCTGTAAAATCACGTTGCTGCTTTGTGTTCAGGTTGGTGACGAGCGTCACCAGGTCAGTGACGGTTGTCACTGACCCTGCAGTTCGAGTTGCTGCAGTTTTCCAGCAATTCAGCTCTGAAAGTCTTGCCTCCATCACAAACACGTCTTCCTCCAGCAACTTGGCATTCATTGGAACCTCTTTTTCAAGCCTAGTCATGAAGATATGATCCTCACTGCAATCCTCAAACCCAACAGCTTCTGCAAAAGTTTCAGATATTGGCTCTTCAACAGCCATCTTGCTCACTTGCCCACTAATATCTGATTCATTGACACACTCAGTAATAGTGTCTTCTGAATGCTCCATGACAGTCTCTTCATCTCTGGACCTTCTTACAGAAAAGGTCTGACCATCAATGGTAGAACTCTTTCTTAACTTATCCATGTCAAAGTTCATGACAGCATCACCAAGATCAAGCTCAATGTTCCCCCTTCTAACATCAATGATGGCTCCAGCAGTAGCCAAGAATGGTCTTCCCAGAAAAAGAGGATCTTTAGGTTCTTCAGCATATTTCAGAACCACAAAATCTGTAGGAATTATGCAGCCTTTAATGTTAACAGGAACATCCTCTAACATGCCTTCTGGGGTTCTTATAGATCGATCTGCTAGGATGAGAGAGATCCTAGCTGGCTTGAAATCAGTCATTCCAAGTCTAGCAGCAATAGAGAAAGGCATCAAGTTAATACTTGACCCTAGATCACATAGAGAGTGTGGAAAACGTCCTGCAGATATTGAGCAATCAAGCACAAAGGTCCCTGGATCAGATGGCTTCTCTGGAACTCTGCTTTGAGTGATGGTATTGACTTGTTCAGAAACAGTCACCTTCTTCTTCTTCTTTGAAACTGTGCCTAAGAGAATTGTACTGATGTCTCTGGTAAGCAATGCTCCTTCCTGAGGACTTACACCATTCACCACCATCCTCTTTACATACCTCCTTAGTGCAGGTGAAAGTGTGACTGCATCAACAAGAGAAATCTCAACCATCAGCTTCTCTATCATAGCCTTGCATCTGGCTTCTTCTATCTCCTGTTTAGACTTCCTAGGATGCTAAGGGAATGGTATTTTGGGTTTATAGACTCGTTCCTGACCATTATATGCAGTTATAGGCAAAGCAGCTTCGTTCAGGGGTGGGTGACAATCGTCACCAGGGGGGTGACGCTCGTCACTCACTTGTGACAACCCCCAATATCCTTGTAGGTTGGTGATGAGCGTCACTCCTCCTTGGTGACGCTCGTCACTCACCTCTGAGACAGAAAAAATTTCATCTTCAGACTCAATGAGTTGCACGATCTGTTCTGCACTCAACCTCTTTTTCTGCACTTTTTTAAGCTCCTTTTCATTCCTGACTGTGATGGCATTAACCTGATGCTTGTGATTGATATCAGTCCTTCCAGGAAGGAATCCCTCTTGCCTTTGAACAGCTCCGTGCAGTTTGAGCAACCTGCACATCAAGCTTCTTCATGTGAGAGTTCAGACTCTCAATTTTTACATTCAGGTCTTGATACAGCGAATCTAGCTAGCCATTGAAGTTCACTGTCATCTTCTGCTGTCCTTCAAGTACCTGCTCCAGCATAGCTTCCATTTTATTGTCTTATGGAGGTGCAGTTTGGTAGGAAGCAGAACCAAAATTCCTGCTGTTTTGGTATGGTTTCTCCACTTCAGTCTTCTAGAACTGTGGCATTGGAGTATAACCAAAAGCATTCTGGTTTCCTGAGAAGGTATTCTTCTGATTGTTGCAATTAAATCCTCTGTTCCACTGTTGATTCCCAAACATTTGGATCTGAAAACCTCCATTGATGAAGTTAACATCTTTCTGCTCAATGTCTTCAGGACTTTCGAAACTCTCCACTTCTGCAGCGAATTGGACTGACTTCTTTCCCACCAAAAGGCTGTGCATGCTGTCCAACATAGCCTTAACTTCAGCTATTAGGTTTCCATCATTCAAACCAGCCTGCTGCTTTCTCTGAAAATCTGCATTCTTAGTGCTGTTACGGCAGGCCAAGTTTTCAATCAATCTTACAGCTTCTTCTGGTATGTTGGTGTTGAAGTTTCCACTACTTGAAGCATCCAGCGCCATCTGATATTTCCAGTCAATGCCTCTAAAGAAGATGCCAAGCAGCTGCACCTGATTGAAACCATGATGAGGACAGTCCCTTTGATAAGACTTAAACCTGATTCAAGAAGCCTTAAAAGCTTCAGTACGACCTTGGGTAAAGGATGCAATTTTCGTCCTCATGTCCTCTGATCTTGCATCATCATAGAAGTTATTCAGAAAGGCATTCTTGGTGTCAATGAAGCAGGCTCCAGTTGCTTCAGCCAATATGCAGCCTCTCCTCCAAGCGAGTAAGGAAAAAGCTTGCAGAACAGGAAATCATTGCTGACTCCAGTAGCTTTGACACTTGAAGCCAGATCCTCAAACCTCTCAATGTGTTCTATAGGATGCTCATGAGGTAAGCCATGGAATGGATGCTGGCTAACCAGCTGATAGTAGACAGGTTTAACCTCAAAACTGTTCCTCTGGAAGGCAGGAGGTCGGATTGCAGCTCTATTGGCATAGAACTGAACAAAACGCCCGGCAGCGTTATTAGCAGCAGCAGGGACTCCCACGTTCTCATTCACTTGTTGAACCTGCTGTTTAACAATGATATTCCCCTCTTGATCAATTCTCTGCCCCTCTTCGTTTCTCCTGTTTCCTTCCCTGTAAACCAAGTGACCTTTTGCATCTTCAACCAGGATAAGTGGAGCCACCATTGTAGATTGCTTCTTAGCTTTCCTGTTAGTTCTCTCCAACCTAGCTAGTTCGTCGATGCTCAAAGTCACAAGCTCCTTCTCCTTGTTGCTTCTGGTTCTGCGATTAGGCATACACCTGAAACAGGAACAAAGAAAAGTAGCAAAGTTAGTAAACAAATTAAAACTTAGACAAAATTCTAATACTAGGTATCGAAAGGCAGCAATTACTCCCCGGAAACGGCGCCAAAAACTTGATAGGGCTCCGGTTTTACCCAAATAAAAACTACTGCAAGTGCACAGCAAAGCAGTTGTAGTACAAGGGGTTATCGAATCCCAAGGGAGTAAGTAAACTACACTATCGAGTTCAGGTTCGGATTAAGCTAAGCAGAACGTAATGAATGTAATGAAAAATAACTAAAGTAATAAAACCAAGTGGGCGTTTTTGAGACTGTTCTTAAAGTTCAGAAAGCTAAAGGCGCTAAGTCAGGACAATTCGCAGGTTGAATCCGAGAGTGTAGAATGCATGAAATCAGGAATAATTAAAACCGTCTTAAACATGAATCGCAAAGATATAACTAATCAATTCTCATTGCAGAAGTTATCTATGTCTAAATCACAGAGTTTCAAATCTCTTTGCAAATCCTAACAACCTAAACATGCAGTAATGATCAGGTTCAATTGTTTACAAAACTCCTAAGCCAAATCTCTTTGTACTAGGGCATTTTGCTCATCTAATACTAGTTCATGTGATTAATAATGCTCTCACATCTATCAAACAACCTAGGATTTCGAAATCCAGATGATGTGTCTAAGAAATCGATATGAATGCAAGCACAGATGAAGAACCAATGGATTTTCCTAATAGTTTAGCAATTCTACAAACTCTTCGTCAAACTAAAAAACTACTCAGACATGGTGATTTGAGAAAACATCAGGAAAAGAATAGATTGCATAACGGAAATAAGAAGTAAAGATGAAGGAGTTCGAAATCTGCTCTGAAGGAGTCTTATTTGTCTCACCAAAAGCTCTTCTACAAATCTCTCTCTAAAGCTCTCTAGAATTATAAGATACAAGATATTTTTCAAAAGAATGACTGAAAAACCTAATATACAAGCTAAAACACGATCTGGGGCCTTTTTGAAAATATTAGAACTTCTGGGCCTAAACTGCAATCCTAATCTTTTAGAAAACAGCCACGGCCTCTTTCCTTAGTGGGTGACGAGCCTCACCAGAATGGTGACGAGCGTCACCAGATTGGTGACGAGCGTCACCCATATGCATACTTTTCTTCCCGAGTTGGGTACTTGGTGGCTTCAACTTAAAATGCTCCAAAAGGCTCCAATATATCCAATTATGCTCCAGACATGCTATAACCGGCAAAGACTCTTCTAGGACTCTAAAAAGACCAAAAAGACTCAATAAAAAGGAATTATATCATGGTTAAAAACCATAAAAACCATGATATATCAACTCCCCCAGACTTAGCTTTTGCTTGCCCTCAAGCAAACATCACACACAGAAAAAGGTCGAGGTTTGAAAACAAGAAAGAGTCAGTCAGTCATCAGGAACACCACACTAGTTTGAACTTTCGAATCCACATACCACATAGTCAACACAAGGTCAAATTTCAGTCTAATCATCACAAGCTTAGCAATTCTCTCAAGTCCAGTCCAAGTCCCTTCAAGAAATCCGAAATTTCTACTGCTAACTCCTTATTTTTATCTAAGTGTGATATCTCATTAAGGCTCTATCATCTCAATCACTTTACAGACTCTTTCCCCTTCCTAACAACTGAACAAATCAATCTCAACACAGCTTTCCTATTTTCTCTTCCCTTGATCTTTTCCTTTGGATATTTTCGATTTTTCACTTCTTTTTCTCAACTTTTACAGTCTAAGATATGGTGCTACTCAATACTTGTGTTCCTTGTGAGGAGACAAGTTCTTGAATGTGTTCACTACTGTTGTTCCTTGTGAGGAGACAGGGTCATGAATGCACAATTCTTTGGACTTAATCTCTTAAAAACTACATCAGGGAAGATCAAAGAGAGACTGTATTTTAACCTTATTGTCAGTGTTGAAAGAGAGAATTAAGATCAATAAGAATCAATCACCAAGACAAGAAGTTTAAAGTTCATTAAGGTGGAGCTAACAGCAAATTTTCCAGACTCTCTAAGAACCTAAACCTTCATTGCTAGACTTATCTACCTATGACTTTCAACTTAGTGAGACTTGTAATCAACTACTGTGGCAATGGTTCTTATCAGCAAAAACATCTTATGGTTAGTTCCAAGAAAAACTGAAAGTTTCAAAAATTTTGACTCTATAAAACAGGTTTTTGACTCAACTTTAAGACTCTATAGACATGACACAAAGCACACAACGTCAGTAACCACCTCCCCCAGACTTAAACAACACTGTCCCTAGTGTTATTAAGCTAAGAGTTGGTCAAAATGAAGCATGAGAACGTGTAAAACCAAGGTGGAAAAGTGGTACCTCGCGAAGGAGCTAGTGACGAGCGTCACCAGTTTGGTGATGAGCGTCACCATCTCTGATACTCCAGAAATCGACATGTTGGATGTTTAAATGCTATGCCATCATGTGTACTCCAAAGTCAAACTGTAAGAGCACTCAAAACACTCATCAAAACATCCAAACAAAGCATAATCCATGGTCTAACAAGTTAACAAGACATCAACAAAGCAAACTGACAAACTCACTCTTTTTTTTTTTCGATTTTTTCTCATATTTTTTGGTTTTTGTTTTAGCTATGTAATAGAAAACTAGACTAAGTATATGAAATATAAAACTTACCAGTGGGTTGCCTCCCACTAAGCGCTTGTTTAAAGTCATTAGCTCGACTTTGAATGCTGCTCAGACAGCTGGTGGAACAGAAGGTGGCAGTAAATGCCTTTGAGAAGAATGTCTCCTCATTCATGGTGGTTTGTAAGCAGTAGATGTATGAACACTTCCAAGGAAGTGAGGAACATCAGCAGAGTGGGTCGTGACTGTGGGTGGGATACTTCTTTTTCCTGCAGAATCATCAAAAGAAACACCAAGCATTCTACGAGAATCTCGTTGCTTGCATAAGTGTGAAGCAGCTTTTTCACCTTTTAAATTCTTATTGATGAGATTAGGAGGTTTGGAACTGGTTCCAGGAAGTGCATACCTTTGCTTAGTTGCAGGTTTCTGGGTTGTGGAATGGTGAATTTTCGGATTGGCAACATATGATGGACTTGTAGCTGTAAAATCACGTTGCTGCTTTGTGTTCAGGTTGGTGACGAGCGTCACCAGGTCAGTGACGGTCGTCACTGACCCTGCAGTTCGAGTTGCTGCAGTTTTCCAGCAATTCAGCTCTGTAAGTCGTGCCTCCATCACAAACACGTCTTCCTCCAGCAACTTGGCATTCATTGGAACCTCTTTTTCAAGCCTAGTCATGAAGATATGATCCTCACTGCAATCCTCGAACCCAACAGCTTCTGCAGAAGTTTCAGATATTGGCTCTTCAACAGCCATCTTGCTCACTTGCCCACTAATATATGATTCATTGACACACTCAGCAATAGTGTCTTCTGAATGCTCCATGATAGTCTCTTCATCTCTGGAAGTTCTTACAGAAAATGTTTGACCATCAATGGTAGAACTCTTTCTTAACTTATCCATGTCAAAGTTCATGACAGCATCACCAAGATCAAGCTCAATGTTCCCCCTTTTAACATCAATGATCGCTCCAGCAGTAGCCAAGAATGGTCTTCCCAGAAAAAGAGGATCTTTAGGTTCTTCAGCATATTTCAGAACCACAAAATCTGTAGGAATTATGCAGTTATAGGCAAAGCAGCTTCGTTCAGGGGTGGGTGACGACTGTCACCAGGGGGGTGACGCTCGTCACTCACTTGTGACAACCCCCGATATCCTTGTAGGTTGGTGACGAGCGTCACTCCTCCTTGGTGACGCTCGTCACTCACCTCTGAGACAGAAATTTTCATCTTCAGACTCCATGAGTTGCACGATCTGTTCTGCACTCAACCTCTTTTTCTGCACTGTTTTAAGCTCCTTTTCATTCCTGACTGTGATGGCATTAACCTGATGCTTGGGATTGATATCAGTCCTTCCAGGAAGGAATCCCTTTTGGCTTTGAACAGCTCCTGCAGTTTGAGCAACCTGCACATCAAGCTTCTTCATGTGAGAGTTCAGACTCTCAATTTTTCCATTTCGGTTTTGATACAGCGAATCTAGCTTGCCATTGAAGTTTACTGTCATCTTCTGCTGTCCTTCAAGTACCTGCTCCAGCATAGCTTCCATTAATTGTCTTGTGGAGGTGCAGTTTGGTAGGAAGAAGAACCAAAATTCTTGCTGTTTTGGTATGGATTCTCAACTTCAGTCTTCTGGAACTCTGGCATTGGAGTATAACCAAAAGCATTCTGGTTTCCTGAGAAGGTATTCTTCTGATTGTTGCCATTAAATCCTCTGTTCCACTGTTGATTCTCAAACCTTTGGTTCTGAAAACCTCCATTGATGAAGTTAACATCTTTCTGCTCAATGTCTTCAGAATTTTCGAAACTCTCCACTTCTGCAGCGAATTAGACTGACTTCTTTCCCACCAAAAGGCTGTGCATGCTGTCCAACATAGCCTTAACTTCAGCTATTTGGTTTCCATCATTCAAACCAGCCTGCTGCTTTCTCTGAAAATTTGCATTCTTAGTGCTGTTACTGCAGGCCAAGTTTTCAATCAATCTTTCAGCTTCTTCTGGTCTGTTGGTGTTGAAGTTTCCACTACTTGAAGCATCCAGCGCCATCTGATATTTCCAGTCAATGCCTCTGAAGAAGATGCCAAGCAGCTGCACCTGATTGAAACCATGATGAGGACAGTCCCTTTGATAAGACTTAAACCTGATCCAAGAAGCCTTAAAAGCTTCAGTAGGACCTTGTGTAAAGGATACAATTTTCGTCCTCATGTCCTCTGATCTTGCATCATCATAAAAGTTATTCAGAAAGGCATTCTTGGTGTCTTCCCAAGTGGACAATGAAGCAGGCTCGAGTTGCTTCAGCCAATATGCAGCCTCTCCTCCAAGAGAGTAAGAAAAAAGCTTGCAGAACAGGAAATCATTGCTTACTCCAGTGGCTTTGACACTTGAAGCCAGATCCTCAAACCTCTCAATGTGATCCATAGGATGCTCATGAGGTAAGCCACGGAATGGATGCTGGCTAACCAGCTGATAGTAGACAGGTTTAACCTCAAGATCGTTCCTCTGGAAGGCAGGAGGTCGGATTGCAGCTCTGTTGGCATAGAACTGATCAGGTCTGTTGTAATCTCCTAGAGTCCTCTGAACAAAACGCCCAGCAGCGTTATTAGCAGCAGCAGGGACTCCCACGTTCTCATTCACTTGTTGAACCTGCTCTTCAACAATGATATTCCCCTCTTGATCAATTCTCTGCCCCTCTTCGTTTCTCCTGTTTCCTTCCCTGTAAACCAAGTGACCTTTTGCATCTTCAACCAGGATAAGTGGAGCCACCATTGTATATTGCTTCTTAGCTTTCCTGTTAGTTCTCTCCAACCTAGCTAGTTCGTCGATGCTCAAAGTCACAAGCTCCTTCTCCTTGTTGCTTCTGGTTCTGCGATTAGGGATACACCTGAAACAAGAACAAAGAAAAGTAGCAAAGTTAGTAAAAAAATTAAAACTTAGACAAAATCCTAATACTAGGTATCAGAAGGCAGCAATTACTCCCCGGCAACGGCGCCAAAAACTTGATAGGGCTCTGCTTTTACCCAAATAAAAACTACTGCAAGTGCACAGCAAAGCAGTTGTAGTACAAGGGGTTATCGAATCCCAAGGGAGTAAGTAAACTACACGATCGAGTTCAGGTTCGGATTAAGCTAAGCAGAATGTAATGAATGTAATGCAAAATAACTAAAGTAATAAAAGCAAGTGGGCGTTTTTGAGACTGTTCTTAAAGTTCAGAAAGCTAAAGGCGCTAAGTCAGGACAATTCGCAGGTTGAATCCGAGAGTGTAGAATGCATGAAATCAGGAATGAATTAAAACCGTCTTAAACATGAATCGCAAAGATATAACTAATCAATTCTCATTGCAGAAGTTATCTATGTCTAAATCACAGAGTTTCAAATCTCTTGGCAACCCTTAACAACCTAAACATGCAGTAATGATCAGGTTCAATTGTTCACAAAACTCCTAAGCCAAATCTCTTTGCACTAGGGCGTTTTGCTCATCTAATACTAGTTCAGGTGATTAGTAATGCTCTCACATCTATCAAACAACCTAGGGTTTCGAAATCCAGATGATGTGTCTAAGAAATCAATATGAATGCAAGCACAGATGAAGAACCAATGGATTTTCCTAACAGTTTAGCAATTCTACAAACTCTTCTTCAACCTTTGAAAAGCCCTAACTTAACTAAAAAACTACTCAGACATGGTGATTTGAGAAAACATCATGAAAAGAATAGATTGCATAACGGAAATAAGAAGTAAAGATGAAGGAGATTGAAATCTGCTCTGAAGGAGTCTGATTTGTCTCTCCAAAAGCTCTTCTACAAATCTCTCTCTAAAGCTCTCTAGAATTAAGATACAATATATTTTCCAAAAGAGTGGCTGAAAAACCTAATATACAAGCTAAAACACGATCTGGGACCTTTTTGAAAATATTAGAACTTCTGGGCCAAAACTGCAGTTTCTTCCCAATCTTTTAGAAAACAGCCACGACCTCCTTCCTTGGTGGGTGACGAGCGTCACCCATATGCATACTTTTCTTCCCGAGTTGGGTACTTCGTGACTTCAACTCAAAATGCTCCAAAAGGCTTCAATATCTCCAATTATGCTCCAGACATGCTATAACCTATAAAGACTCTACTAGGACTCTAAAAAGACCAAAAAGACTCAATAAAAAGGAATTATATCATGGTTAAAAACCATAAAAACCATGATATATCAATCACCCCTACTATTACTTTCTTGATGGATATAGTGGATTTTTCCAAATACCAATCCATCCAAATGATCAGGAGAAGACGACCTTTACATGCCCTTATGGCACCTTTGCTTATCAAAGGATGCCATTCGGGTTGTGTAACGCACTGGCTATGTTTCAGCGGTGTATGATGTCGATCTTCTCCGATCTAATATAAGAGATGGTAGAGGTGTTTATGGATGACTTCTCGATCTATGGTGCATCCTTTTCTGCGTGTTTATTGAATCTTTGCAAGGTACTAAAGCGTTGTGAGGAGACAAACTTGGTGCTTAATTGGGAAAAATGTCACTTCATGGTGAAGGAAGGGATCATGCTCAGCCATAAGATATCAGAGAATGGTATTGAGGTCGACAAGGCTAAAGTTGAAGTGAAGACGAGCCTTGAACTGCCGGTTAACGTCAAACGAGTGAGAAGTTTCTTGGGACACGCCGGCTTCTACAAGCGGTTCATCAAGGATTTTTCTAAGATTGCACGCCCTCTTACACGGCGGTTGTGCAAGGAGGCTGAATTCGTCTTTGATGAGGAGTGTTTGCAAGCTTGCGTGACCATCAAGGAGGCTCTAGTATCCGCGCCTATAGTGCAAGCACCAGACTAGACTACCGTTCGAGATTATGTGTAATGCCAGTGACTACGCCGTGGGAGCCGTTCTAGGCCAAAGGAAAGATAAGAAGCTGCACGTGATTTACTATGCTCTAAGAACCTTGGATGTCATGCTAATAAGGTATACCACCACGGAGAAGGAGGTATTGGCAGTCTTCGCCTTTGAGAAGTTCCGGTCATACCTCGTGGGTTCCAAAGCCATTGTCTACACAGATTACGCGGCTCTGCGCTACATCTATTCAAAAAAGGACACTAAGCCGAGGCTTCTGAGATGGATTTTTCTCCTTCAGGAGTTTGGCATGAAGATCAAAGACAAAAAAGGGATAGAGAACGGCGTTGCTGACCATCTCTCTCCGTTAAGAATCAACGAGTCTCTTCCTTTAGATGATTCTCTCCCCGAGGAACAACTCATGGCGATCACTACTGCTGTTTGTTGGAGCCTAGAAAGGCAGTTTGAGGAAGTTCTGAGCTTCAAAGAGGAGGATCTCCCTTGGTATGTGGAAATTGTGAACTACTTGGCATGTGGGGAAGAGCCTTCGCATCTTGACAACTACCATAGGAAGAAGTTCATGAGGGACGTGAGCCACTACTATTGGGATGAGCCCTATTTATACAAGAGAGGCGTTGATAGCTTGTACAGAAGATGCGTGACAAAGGAGGAAGCAAGACATATCATCTTTCATTGCCACGGTTCTTTGTATGGCGGGCACTTTCCTTCATTCAAAACCGCCACTAAGGTCTTGCAAGCCGGCTTCTGGTGGCCGTCCATCTTCAAAGACACCCATGAGTTCGTGATGAGTTGCGAAGCTTGTCAAAGAGCAGGGAATATCACTAAGAGGAATGAGATGCCTCAAGTTCCCATATTTGAGATAGATGTCTTTGATGCAGGGGGCATAGAGTTCATGGGGCCATTTCCTTCATCATACGGCAACAAGTTCATACTAGTAGCTGTTGATTACGTCTCTAAATGGTTTGAGGCCATTTCTTCCCCAACAAACGACTCTAAGGTGGTGATCAAGCTCTTTAAGAGCATTATTTTCCCGAGGTTTGGAGTGCCTAAGGTGGTGATAAGCGACGGAGGAAGCCATTTCATCAACAAGCTGTTTGAAAATCTTCTAAGGAAGTATGGCGTGAAGCACAAGGTAGCTACACCTTACCATCCTCAAACAAGTGGACAAGTGGAGGTCTCTAACCGTCAGATCAAGGCGATACTCGAGAGAACCGTTGGAACTACTCGGAAGGATTGGGCGGTGAAGTTAGATGACGCTTTGTTGGCTTACTGGACTGCTTTCAAGACGCCCATTGGTACTACTCCTTTCACTCTTCTCTACGGCAAAGGGTGTCACCTCCCCGTTGAGTTGGAACATAGGGCGTTATGGGCTGTGAAGCGGCTGAATTTTGATCTGAAGACGGCTCAGGAGAAGCGGTTGATCCAGTTGCACGAGCTTGATGAACTAAGGCTGGACGCTTACGAAAGCGCTAGGATCTACAAGGAGCGTACCAAGGCTGCTCATGACAAGAAGCTGGTACCTAAGGAGTTTAAGGAAGGGAGTTTGGTGCTGATTTATAACTCAAGGCTCAAGCTCTTTCCAGGGAACCTGAAGTCACGGTGGAGCGGTCCGTATGAAATAAAGGAAGTATTACCTTACGGAGCTGTCACGTTGGTCGGCAAGAGTGGGAATGCATTCACAGTGAACGGACACAGAGTTAAGCCATACATGGCGAGTGCATTTGACAAGGATAACACCTCAATGCTTCTCCAAGACCCACCATCTGCCTAAACCAAGTAAAGTCTAGCTAAAGAAGTTAAAAAAGCGCACTTGGGAGGCATTCCCATGTCTATCCTGTACATATTTTTGCTTTATTTCTTTTCCAGTTTTATGTTTTTATCTTCTGAGTGTGTAGGAATAAGTATGAGGGATCGCAGGCTCTGATCTTAGATCCAAAGGAAGTAAGAAGGGGCGAGTACAAGCTAGAGATCGAGTGGTAGATCGAGTTATCCTGGCTCGATCTTTGCTAGATCGAGCTAGTGAATCGAGAGGAGGTAGTCGATCTAGACGAGATCGAGTGACAAGGTCGATCTATATGAGCACGGATCGATCGGTCCCATCTAGATCGACCGATCTAAAATGTCTCGGGAAATTATTGGAGTTTAGATCGATCGATCATAACATAGACCAACCGATCTATTTTCTCTCGGGAAAGCCCTTCAAAGACGAATCGATCAGTCAACTCGATCCATCACTCGATCTAAGCCAAATCGACCCCTGAATCGGGAACGTGGCTCGATCATGAGGACTTAGCCGTCGTGCCAAAAATTCAGTGAACGAGAGGTGTTATCGATCCAAGACTCGATTCAATTCGAATCGAGTCCCAAATCGAGCAACCTTCTCGATCCACGCTATTATGGGCATGAGATCGAGTCCTAGATCGACCAAAAGGACTCGATCTCGTGCCGAGGTAACATTTTCTTTTCCCTCTCTTACTCTTCCTCTCCAATTTTTTGAATTCAAAAAGTGGTCAAGGCAAGCATCTTTGACCATGAAAGATGTGCCTTGACCACAGCTTTTGTCAGAAACCACTTCTTTTTACCCATGGTTTTGTTTTGTTGACCTTTAAATGTTTTCAACTACTTTCACACTCTCTCATTCTTGTTTTCTCGAGTATTAAGCAAAAAGAGAGTGTGAGTTCGTGTTTTCTAAAGGCTAACAAGCATCTTTAACAATCCTTGCAAAGGTATTTTCGAATCTTTTAGAAGATCTTTAAGAATATCTCCTTTTATTTCGCTTTGATTGTTTTGGATGCTAGGGCGGTTTTGATTTTTTTTTAAAACTAGCTTAATAATAGGAAAAAGTTCTGGATTTTACTGTATCTCTAGATTTGATTCTCTATTATTTTGTTATGATTTTTATAAATCCCCCAAAATTCTAGGGTAGTGGCTATAGGTTTTCTTCTTCGCTTCTCTCTTTCTCTCATCATATCGCCGAATTGCTCTTTGCTTGCTTGAGAAACCTGTTTCAGGCGCAATGGCTCCCAAAAGAACGAGAGAGGAGACAGCACAAGAAGGAAAGGGTCAGGAAGTGGCTGTTCAGGAGAGGGTCCGTTGGAGTAAGGATGAGAAAAGAGACAAGAAGCGGCTGGAAAGACTCCGGTTCGAGGCTACCAAGTTTGCGGCCAGAGGTTTGCTGTCTAAGATGGGGATTTTGGGAGATTTTGAGCAGCTCCTCCAGAAGATAGGGCTCAGGTGTTTGTCACGGATGGATTGCCTAACCTATCCTGAAGTGACAATCGACTTCCTTGCCACTTTGGAGTTTCGGTACGAGAATCCTAGTGTCCCAATTCCCTCTCAAGGCCGCCTTTTCTTCAAGATCAAGCGTCAAGCCTTAGGCCTCTCAATCCCCGAACTTTGTCAAGCCTATGGCCTCGCTGTTGCTGCCACAAAGGTTGACTTCCCCACCTTCACTCAAGCAAACGAGCTGTGGGACATCATAGCCGACGATGACTACAAGGCGAATACTGCAAAGATAAAGAGAGTGAGGAGTCCGGTGCTGCGTTACACGTTGAAGCTGATTGCCAATACCTTCAGCGGACGGTCAGTAGCCCCTACGATGAGGAGAACAGAGCTTTGCTTCTTGTTCCAAGGCATCAAACATCTCGTGTGTGACCCGGATGAGAATGACGATCCGTTGGAAGACCAGTTGGGAGACGACGTCAACTACGGATGCATCTTGGCCGCTTCACTGGTGAAATACAAGGCGTATGCCTGAAGGTCCAAGGCAAGCTCTTCACTCATTGACGGTTTCCTCACCCCCCTATTCGTGCAAGCTGGTGTACCGCTTCAAGACTACACTCCTGTTCCGGATAGAGCCTTCATGGACGAGACATACCAAAGGAACACGGACAGCTTGGGGCGCACGCCAGCTGAGGGTTTCTTTGCATACTTGTTCATTGACACGGAGAACGAGAAGAGGGTCTGTATCTTGCCAAATGGCGAAACTAAGCTGTTAGGAGTGGGGAACATCGAGTTTCTCTGGAGCGTAGAGGAGTGTTTTGCTCCTCTATGAGCCACAACCACCATTCGACAAGCTGCTCGCCCAAGATCAGAGTCTCCTGCCACGGATGATGAGATGCCCGAAGCCTTCGTCCTTCCCAAGATTGACTTTGAGCCGTGGACTAAGACGGAGAAGTTCCTTGCCTCTGTTGTGGAGATGCAAAGGAAAATCAACAAGTGGCAGAGCAAGGTACTCAAGAAGCTTGCCAAGAAGGTCAAATCACTTCAAGGAGGCTCACCTAAGAAGACTGCAAGTGAGGAGGTTCAACAGCTCGAGAAGAGGAGACTTTCAACCGGAGGAGTCGTAATCTGTGAGACTTAAGGCAACAACATTCAGCCGGCCCGTCTCTCTCTCCAAGAGCCAGCCTCCCAGGGCAAAGCCATAGTGCCTAGCTCGTCTGGAACGTCCTCAAGTTCCAGCCGAGACTAGACCCAAGGTACCAAACGACCTTCCATTGTACATACCACTAATGTTTCTTTCTATTTGCTTTGTGTTTTGAGCTCCTTTAAATTTGTTTGCCACCGGAACGGTGTCATTCAAGTTTAGGGGAGTATGTGTGTGGTTTGACTTGTCTATTTTGATCTTATTTTATCTTTGCATCTCTTGAGTCTTGCATGCATCTAAGGCATAGAAAAAAAAAGAAAAAAAATTGGTAAAATTTTTAAAAAGTTTCAAAAAAAAATCCATGTAGTTGCATTCACCTTGTTAAACATTTTAGGATTGAGTCAAGAATTTTTAAGCATCTAGGTTGTTTAGATTTGCATAAGGGGTTAAAGTTTTCTTAAAAAGGTGTTTTAAGCTTATGAATGGTTTCAATATCCTAGTTGGTAGTTCTCTAATGCTTTGGTCACACTTTGAAAGTAAGCTCTTACCATGCTTGGATCACTAGTTTTGATATTCGTGACTTGAATTGAACACTCATGATTTGAAACTTATCCTATTAAGTGAGAACCCTAATTTGAATTTTTAAATATCATTCTTATGCACTTGAAAATGAACACATGGATCTTAAAAATATTTAGGCTCTCTTCCTCCTTTTACCACTCTTTGTGAGCCTAAGTAGAACTCCCACCTTGACCCTTGCCTTTCTTTGAAGCCAAGTTTTCGTGTGTGACATCATTGTGAGGCCTCTTCTGGTTTGAACTTAGCATAAAGTGTTATGTTTAGGCGACATGATTAGGTTCTCATATGATTGCTAGCTTTGCATCTTGAAGTTTGGGGGATCATTGGGGTTGCTTTCATGTTTATTCAAAAGAGTTTGGTATTTGAAGTGAATAAAAGATTTTAAGTGAAAGGTTTTGTGTTTAAAATAAAAAATGCTCTAATAATTTCAGAAGATAGCTCTCTCAAAATAAAAAGAAAAAGAAAAAGAAAAGAGCCTAAGTGCCAAAATAAAAAGAAAAGAAAAAGAAAGAAAGAAAAAAATAATAATAAAGAGAGCTATCAATAAGAAAGACAAAAGGAGCTTAATATTTTCAAACCTTTTCACTAGCCTAAAAGAGCTAAGAAGTTTTCTATTTTTATTTGGGGATTGCTAAGCTTTTGCTTTGGAGATAAGGGTAGATTTTAGGAGGGTGAGTGAGCTAAAAAGAAAAAAAAATGAGAGGGGTTTTAGGATCATTGTTAGCTTGCATGGGTAGATAAGAGTTTGATCATGTATGCATCAATTGCCTTTACTTTTAACATTATCCATAAAATTCTTACCATTTTCGAGGGAAACCCTTGTTTAAAATAAACCCTCATTAAAATGAGATCATTCTATGCTCATAGCCTTTACCCTTAGCCAAATGTGTTTTGCTTTAAAGTGCATAAGTTTGATTCATGGTTCGGTCATTTATAAATGTTAAAGGATGAGTTTCTTTGATTGTTTGGAATAGGAGAGTCATGATTTGAAATTCTTTATGCGATAAGTATGGCTAAGTTCTTTGGAGTATGAGTGTGTGTATTGCATTTTAGAACTAGTAACTAGGACGTTGAGATTGATTCATTTGAAAAACACCTTGGCAAGAACCTTAAACCCCTGTTTGCTTTAAAACCTCTCTCCCTTCTTTAATTTTGTTTGCTTTAGGGCAAGCAAAAGGTAAGTTTGGGGAGTTGATATAGTCGTATATTCCATGCATTTTGCATACATATAAGGTAGTTTCTCACGCATACACATTGCATTTTAGGGTAGTTTTGCATCAATTTAGGTCCTAGAGTTTTCTTGCACCAGCATATGCATATTTCTTGCATTTTGCATTGCATACAGGTTGTTTTCGGCTACTTTGGAGTCTTGGAGGGTTCGTGGACGTGCTGAGGCTCGTGAGGAAGTTCGTGGGACTTGGAGAATTCAGGAATGCTTGCTAAGGACCAGAGATCGAGAGGAGGTTCGAGCATGGCTGGTCGATCTAGATGAGATCGACCAGAAGATCGAGTAGTCCATCCGATCCAAGGAAACTGATCGAGACGGAGATCGAGTGAAGCGATCGATCAGGGAGTACCGGCGTAAATGATGCCATGCAGAGCGAGAGTCAGATCGAGTCCACCACTCGATCCTCCAAAGATCGATTCCAAGATCGAACGAAGCACTCGATCCACCGAGGAAGATCGAGACACAGATCGAGCTGAAGGCACGATGTCCGAAGATGATCGAAGGAGATGCTCGATCTCGAGGTCGATCTCAGTGCTCTTTAACCGTTTTTGGCCGCTAGAGAGGGGGGGACCATCGAGCTGTTTGGCCTATTTTGGGAAGGCGGCGATCATGCTTTCTCAGACACACGTTTTACTTTATCATTTTCATCTTTGTGTCTCGGTTCGAAGGCGATTTCGCTATTGTTAGACTTTGAAGCATTTCTTGCTTTGTATTGAATCTTTGAATCGTTTTAAGTTTAGTCCATCGTTCTTATTGTCTATGAGTTCGTCGTTTATGCTTTGCTTTGTTTACTTAATGTGTAGTGAGTAGTTTAATCAGGTTTTGGGGTTGAGAGGATTCAAAGGGGTTGAAAAGGTTTTCAAGTTTGGTGTTTTTTTGTTCTTCATGGCTTTCTCTTCTATGATGTCGAGTTCTTAAAGCTTAATGAGTCTCACGCCAAGATCTTTATGATCAGAGAGAGCTCTTACCTTGACAGGATCCAGAGATCTCTGAAAATCGAATCCTAGAGGCTAGTTACCCTTTCTGAAACGCCATGGTAGTTTAGGGGACTAGTTAAGCCGCGTGTTTGAAATCTGATTTCCTTGCCCTTCAATCTCCTTTTTCCGTCAAACGCCATGGGTCTGGAGGAGAGAATGAAGCAGTGATCCATACCACACGCCATGGATGGATCTTGTTTTGTTTTCAAACCTTAGGGAATCTCACAAAGTGAGTAGATCTAGAGTTTTTAAACCAAGCTTGAACCTTTGAGACCCTTGAACATGAATCTCAACCCTGGACCCTCTTTCTTAGTATTCTTACATCTCTGCTAGTCATTCACTTGTTACCTATTGCATCCTTGTCATTAGTTTCGTTGCATTTGAACTTTTAGACGAGATCAATCGTTGTTTCTCGATCTAGTGGTCGATCCTGTGGTCGATCCACTAGTCGATTTTTATAAATTCATAGCTTTGCATTTTAATCATTATGTTTGTTTGTCGTGGTAGTTCACTCGTTCCAAGAAATTTTAAAATAGTTTTGCCTTGCATTTAGTCGTTGTATTTACATTGATAAAAAGTAGTTATCATTTGTAAGCATCATAGGCTGAGTCAAGAGTTCCCTATTACCAATTATCTCATCTCAAGTCCCATCTTTTCTCTGTTTTAAGATCTGTTCTGAATTGCTCTGTTTTTACCTTTACTTTGGTTGTTTGCTTGTCTTCTTCCTTACTTTGTGTTTGTTTGGTTTCTGCTTGATCACTTAGGTTGCTAGATATTCTAAAACCCCTTTTATATCTACTTGAATTAGGAAATCTACTATAATCCTGCTGTTTCAATCTTCCCCTTTGGATTGACATTAAAACCCAATGCTACAATGACTAGTACAATGAGTGATTGACCAAGAGACACCGGATGGATTTCGGTCATATTTGTCGATCACTCCAGACCGATAGGGATCCATTTCAGTCACTGAAGACCGACGTAGCTAAACGATACGCTGCCAGACTGAAGACCTTTTATTTACAATTTTGCCAGTTTCGCCTAGACTCGTATAAATAAGAAAAATCCATAATTTCTGGGAACAGGCTTTTACCCAGCAGTTCTTTCTATCTTGTTTGGACCCTTGGGTTTTGTAATTTTAATTTTTGCTTCATTTTAATAAAAGTTTGCATCTTTCATCTTGTTTAAGCTTTCTAATCATGATTAGTCATCTTTCTCTCTTTGATTTAGAGGCGTTAATGGTGATTAGTGAGTAGTTCTTTTTAGGGATTTGAGATGGATTAGGTTTAGGGAATTTGAGACTCTATCTATGATTGCTTAGTTTTAATTCTTCCATTTCCTTTCTTGATTGCTGTGTTTAATGCTTAAGTAGCCTTAGCTAAGTTGATTAAGATCTTAGGCTCACTTTATGCCCACCAAGTGTTTGATGAAATGCTTGAACTGCTTTGCAAGAGAATTGCTTATCCTAGCTCAAGAGATTGACTGTCTAGGGAGTGATTTGGCAATATAAGATTGATAGATTTGTTTGAATGCTTGCTCTTTATCATTTCACTAATGAGAATTAGTTTTTGACTTGGTAATTAGCAAAAATATTAGTGCCAAGAGATTGGATAAGTCATATAAATGAATCCTATGCATTATGAATAGCATTATGTGAGTTTGTAAGCATCATAGGCTGAGTCAAGAGTTTCCTATTACCAATTATCTCATCTCAAGTCCCATCTTTTCTCGGTTTTAAGATCTGTTCTGAAATTCTCTGTTTTT
This sequence comes from Thlaspi arvense, assembly GCA_911865555.2. NCBI lineage: Eukaryota > Viridiplantae > Streptophyta > Magnoliopsida > Brassicales > Brassicaceae > Thlaspi > Thlaspi arvense. Next base: position 25,742,094 of record OU466860.2, read on the forward strand.
ACCTTTACTTTGGTTGTTTGCTTGTCTTCTTCCTTACTTTGTGTTTGTTTAGTTTCTGCTTGATCACTTAGGTTGCTAGATATTCTAAAACCCCTTTTATATATGCTTGAATTAGGAAATCTACTATAATCCTGCTGTTTCAATCTTCCCCTTTGGATTGACATTAAAACCCAATGCTACAATGACTAGTATAATGGGTGATTAACCAAGAGAGTCAAAACTCTTGTATCAGTCATTTACATCCGTACTCCAGATCGATCTTCTCTCTTGATGTCGGTCTCGATCCTTCCTCTTTAATCGACTAGGTGCACCCGATCTTCTGGTCGATCTCATCTAGATCGACCTGCCTTGCTCGATCCGCTACTCGATCTCGGTCCTTAGCATGCACTCCTGAGTTCTCCAAGTGTCCACAAGCTTCCTCACGAGCCTCAGCATGTCCATGAATCCTCCACAGCTCCAAAGTGTCCAAAAACAACCTGAATATGATGCATAATGCAAGAAACATGCGAATGCAAATGCAAAAGTGCTCGAGGACCTAAAATGGTGCAAACTAGCCTAATATGCAAGGTGAATGCATGAGAAACTATCCTAAATGCATGCAAAATATACAAAATATATAGTAATATCAACTCCCCCAAACTTGCCTTTTGCTTGCCCTCAAGCAAACAAAATTCAAGAAGGAAGAGAGGTTTTGAAAACGGGGGTTTAAGCTTCTTGCAAAAGTGTTTTTCAAATGAATCAATTCAATGGTCCTAGGTCTTAATCCTAAAATGCAATGCACACACTCATACTCCAAAGAACTTAGCCATACTCATCACATAATGAATTTCAAATCATGATTCTTATATCCCAAACAATCCAAGAATCCTATCCTTTAACATTAAATAAACTCAAAACCGTGAATCACACTTATGCACTTTAAAATTGGATACACTTGGCTAAGGGACAAAGGTTATAAGATAAAAATGATCTTGCTTACAAGGGCTATTCAAACAAGGGGTTATCTCAATGAATGGCTGAACTTTCACATAATGCTAAAGGTGAAGACAATTGATGCATACATGATGAAACCTTCATCTACCCATGCATACTAATCAAAGATCCTAGAACCATCTCTCATTTTTCTTATCTTTTAAAGCTCACTCACCCTCCTAAAGACTACCCTTATCACCAAGGCAATTCGCCTAGCAACGACCCAAGTAAAAGCATCATTTGAAAACTCTTTAGGCTAGTGGAAAGGCTGAAAACATATTTAGCTCTTCTCTTTTACTTTGATAGCTCTCTACTCATTTTTTTTCTTCTCTTTTCGTTTCTTTTTCAAACACTTGGCCTTTTGGCTCTTTTCTATTTTTTATTTTATTTTGAGAGCTACCTTCTTAGTTAAATTTAGAGTTTTTATTTTTAAAACAGCGAGCCTTCCACTTAAAACCATTGAAACCTTTTTAATTCAACTTCCAAATATCAAACTCTTTAAACCGAAGCAAAACAAAGCAATCCCCAAGAGCACCCGCCCTATCCTAAGCCTAAAACTATCTTGAAAATACAAAGCTAGTATCAATATGAAATCCTAATCATGTCGTCTAAACCTAACACTTTATGCTAAGTTCAACCGAAAAGAGGCCTCACAAAGATTTAACACACAAGAACATTGGCTTGAAAGGAAGGTAAGGTAAGGGTGGGGAAATCTTTTTAGGCTTACAAGAGAGTGGTAAAAGGAGGAAGAAAGCCTAAATATGTATAAGTAATCCATGTATCCCTTTTTCAAATGCATAAGTATGATAATTAAGAAGATTCAAATTAAGGTTCTCACTTATTAGGATAGGATTCAATTCATGAATGTTGAACTTAAACCACGAAAATCAAAACACATAATCCAAGTATGGTTAGAGCTTACTTTCAAAGAGTGTACAATGCATCAAAGGACTACTAACTAGGGCCTTGAAACAATTCATGAGACTTTTTAAGAAAAACTTTTACCCCTTATGCAAATGTAAACAACCTAGATGCTTTAAAACTCTAGACTCGATCCTAAAATGCTTAACAATTCGAATGCAACTACATGAATGTTTTTGAAAATTTTACCAATTTGTTTTGGTTCTTTTCTATGCCTGAGGATGTATGCAAGACTCAAAGGATGATAACAGAAAATAAAAAGAAATAAAACATGTCAAACACAACACACACTCCCCCAAACTTGAATGACAACGTCTCGGTGTCAAACAAATCCAAGAGAGTTTAAAACACAAAGCAAAAACAAAGAAAACATGCGTGGTATATACAAGGGACGGTTGTTGGTACCTCAGAGCTAAGAAGTGCTGGAGCTTGAGGTTGCTCCAGACCTCTTGCTCTTTGTGGGGGTCTCGTGGGCTACTCATTTGCCCTTATCCAAGCTGGCTAGCCCATGAACCGAGTGGCGCGCAGGTTGAGCTGTTGCTTGTGGCTCACGGATCTCAATGCCTCCGGTGGATCTCCTTCTCTTCTCGGGCTGCTCGACCTCTTTGCTTGTAGCCTTCTTAGGTGAGCTCCCTTGAAGCGCCTTGACCTTCTTGGCAAGCTTCTTGATTACTTTGCTTTGCCATTTGTTGATTTTCCTTTGCATCTCCATAACAGAAGCAAGGAACTTCTCGGTCTTAGTCCACGGCTCAAAATTGACCTTGGAGAGAACAAAGCTCTCAGGTATCTTAACAGCCGATGCAGGGGACTCTGATCGTGGGCGAGCAGCTAGTGCTGGTGCAGCTGTTCCTCCTAGAGGCGCAAAACACTCCTCTATACTCGGCAAGAACTCTACATTGCCAACTCCTAGATGCTCTGTTTCCACCTTGTTTGGCAAGAGGCACACTCGCTTCTCGTTCTCAGAGTCAATGTACAAGTAGGCGTAGAAACCCTCGGCTGGCGAGCGTCCCAAGCTATCCGTATTTCTCAGGTAGATCTTATCTATGAAGGCTCTCTCCGGAACAGGAGTGAAGTCTTGAAGTGGTACGCCAGCTTGCACAAACAAGGGCGTGAGGAAGCCTCCAATAAGCGCCGAGCTTGCGTTGTACTTCACCAAGGAGGGCGCTAAGATGCACCCATAGTTCACGTCGTCGCCGAGCTCATCCTCCATTGGCTCGTCATTCTCCTTAGGATCACACACGAGTTGCTTCACGCCTTGGAATAGGAAGCAAAGCTCGGTCTTGGTGACTGTTGGGGACACGGACCGTCCACTAAAGGTGTTGGCAATCAGCTTGAGCGTGTATCTCAGCACCGGACTCCTCACTCTCTTGATCTTCGCCGTATTCGCCTTTTATTCATCGTTGCTTATGAGATCCCACAGATTGTTGGCTTGAGTGAAAGACGGGGAACTCAACCTTGGTGGCAGCAGCATTGAGGCCGTAGGCTTTACAAAGCTCCAGGATTGAGAGACGAAAGGCCTGACGCTTGGTCTTGAAGGAGATGTTGCCTTGAGAAGGAGTAGGGATGCTCGGGTTCTAATATGCAAACTCCAAAGTGGCTAGGAAATCGATTGTAACTTTAGGAAAGGTTGGGCAATCCATCCGTGACAAGCACCTGAGCCCTATGTTCTTAAGGAGTTAATCAAAATCTCCGAAGATCCCCATCTTAGACAGCAAACCCCTATCCGCGAACTTTGTTGGTTCGAACCGAAGCCTCTCTAGCCTCTTCTTGGCTTGCTTTTCCTCCTTAGACCATCTGACCTCCTCCTGAACAACCACTTCTTGACCTTCTCCTTCTTGTGCTGTCTCCTCTCTCGTTCTTTTTGGAGCCATGGTACCTGAAACACAATTCCCAAGCAAGAGAAAGAGCAAAGGTGGCGAATATTGAGAGAAAGACTAAGCAAGAAAGAAAAAGTTATAACTAATACCCTAGATTTTTAGGGAATTTATAAAAATTCTAGCAAGATAATAGAGAAAGGAATCTAGAGATAGAATCAAATCTAGAATTTTTCCTAATATCTAGCTAGTTTTAAAAAATCGCTAAACCCCTAACATCTATTATTCAAGCAAAGCGATAAAAAAGAAATTTTCCAAAAGATTTTGAACAATGATTTGAAAATACCTTTGCAGAGATTGAAAACAGATGCTATTGGCCTTTAGGAGAAGAAAATCACACTCTCTTGTTTTGGAAATCTCGGAATACAAGTGAGAGAGTGTGTGGTGTCATGAAAATATATAAAGGCCAAAAAAATATAAAACTATGGGCAAGACTTAGTGGTTTCTGACAAAAAGCTTGGTTAAGGCACATCTTTCATGGTCAAAGATTCCTGCCTTGAACAAGATTTGAATTTAAAAACAGGAGGGAAAGAAGAAAAGAGGGAAAAGACATTGTTACCTCGGCACGAGATCGAATCCATTTGGTCGATCTGGGACTCGATCTCATGCCCATAATGGCTAGGATCGAGAAGTTTGATCGATCAGGGACTCGATTCAACTTGCATCAAATCTTAGATCAACTGTACCCTCTCGTTCCTTGACTTTTGGTCAACAGGCATTGGTCCTTGGATCGAGCTACATGATCGATTTAAGGGTTGATTTGGCTTAGATCGAGTGGGGGATCGAGTTGACTGATCGATCTGTCTTTGAAGGATCTTCTCGAGAGAAATTAGATCGGTCAATCCAGATTTGGACCAATCAATCCAATCTGCAAGGATTTCCCGAGACATTTTAGATCGATCGATCTAGATGGGACCGATCGATCCGAACTCATCTAGATCGACGTTGTCTACTCGATCTTGTCTAGATCGACTGGCTCCTCTCGATTCACTAGCTCGATCTAGTAAAGATCGAGCTAGGATAAGTCGATCTAGCACTCGATCTCTAGCCTATACTTAGCCCTTCTCGCCTCTTTTGGACTCCAAGATCACACCTAACAATCCCTTATCCATTCACCTACACAGTTAAACATCAAAAGCATAAAACTGAAGTAGAAATAAAGCAAAAATATGTACAAGATAGACATGGAAATGCCTCTCAAGTGTGCTTTCTTTAACGTCTTTAGCTAGACTTTACTTGGTTTAGGCTAGAGGGGGGTCTTGAAGAAGCACGGAGGTGCCCTCCTTGCTGCAATCACTCGCTAGGTAGGGCTTAACTCTGTGCCCATTAACCATGAAAGCATTACCGCTCTTGCCCACCAATGTAACCGCTCCGTAGGGTAGAACCTCTTTGATCTCAAAAGGTCCACACCACCTTGATTTGAGCTTGCCCGGGAACAGCTTCAACCTCGAGTCATAGAGTAGCACCAGACTGCCTTCTCTTAACTCCTTGTGAACAAGCTTCTTGTCATGATCAGCCTTAGTCCTCTCCTTGTAGATCTTAGCACTGTCGTATGCATCCAACACTAGCTCACCAAGCTCATGTAGCTGAATCAACCGCTTCTCCTGAGCTGTCTTGAGGTTGTAGTTCAGCTGCTTCACTCCCCATAGTGCCCTATGCTCCAACTCAACAGGAAGGTGACACGCTTTGCCGTATAGGAGAGTGAAAGGAGTAGTATCAATGGGGGTCTTGAAAGCGGTCCGGTAAGCCCACAAAGCATCGTCTAGCTTAACTGCCCAATCCATCTGAGTAGTACCAACTGTCCTCTCGAGTATAGGCTTGATCTGTCGGTTAGAGACCTCTACTTGTCCACTCGTCTGAGGATGATAAGATGTTGCTACCTTGTGCTTCACACCATACTTCCTCAAGAGACTTTCAAACACCTTGTTGATGAAGTGGCTTCCACCGTCACTGATTACTACCTTGGGGACTCCAAACCGTGGGAAGATGATGGTCTTGAAGAGTTTGAACACTACTCTTGCATTGTTTGTTGGGGAAGCTATAGCCTCAACCCACTTAGATACATAATCAACCGCCACCAAGATGAACTTGTTGCCGTAAGAAGATGGGAATGGACCCATAAAATCTATCCCCCATGCGTCAAAGACATCAACTTCAAAGATAGGAACCTGAGGCATCTCGTTTCTCTTGGTGATGTTTCCTGCCCTTTGACAAGCTTCACAACTATTGACAAACTCGTGAGCGTCCTTGAAGATCGATGGCCACCAAAAACACGCTTATAACACCTTTGTAGCAGTCTTGAAGGAAGCGAAATGACCACCATATGAAGAGCCGTGACAATGTAGGAGTATGTCCTTAGCTTCTTCCCTTGTTACACACCTCCTATACAAGCTGTCCACGCCCCTCTTGTACAAGTATGGTTCGTCCCAAAAGTAATGAGAGATGCCTCTCATGAACTTCTTCTTGTGATAATGATCAAGGTGAGTAGACTCCTCTCCACAAGCAACGTAGTTTACTATATCAGCATACCAAGGCAAGTCTTCTTCCTTGAAACTCAAGACCTCTTCAAACTTGTCTTCAAGCTTCTCACATACCGCTGTGGTGATCATCATGAGTTGCTCTTTAGGAAGTGAACTATCAAGTGGCAAAGCTTCATTGACTCTCATCCTTGATAAGTGATCAGCAACACCATTCTCTATCCCCTTCTTGTCTTTGATCTCCATATCAAACTCTTGTAGAAGGAGAATCCACCTTAGAAGCCTAGATTTATTGTCTTTCTTAAAATAGTTGTATCTCAGAGCTGTAAGATCTGTGTAGACAACAACCTTAGAGCCTACGAGGTATGATCTGAACTTCTCAAAAGCAAACACAATGGCCAGCAACTCCTTCTCGGTGGTAGCATATCTCACTTGCGTGTCATCCAGGGTACGGCTGGCATAATAGATAACATGCAACCACTTTTCTTTCCTCTGACCAAGAACTGCACCCACGACGTAGTCGCTCGCGTCACACATGATCTCGAATGGTAGAGTCCAGTCTGGTGCTTGTACTATAGGCGCGGGTACAAGAGCTTCCTTGATGGGTATGAAAGCATGAAGACAGTCCTCATCAAACACAAAGTCAGCTTCCTTGCATAACATCCGTGTGAGGGGCCTTGCTATCTTGGTGAAATCCTTAATGAATCTCCTGTAGAAGCCTGCGTGGCCTAAAAAACTCTTTACTCCCTTGACATTAACCGGCGGCTCAAGACTCATCATGACCTCAACCTTAGCTTTGTCAACCTCTATGCCTCTCTCTGATATCTTGTGGCTAGGCACGATCCCTTCCTTCACCATGAAGTGACACTTCTCCCAGTTGAGCACCAAGTTTGTCTCCTCACAACGCATAAGTACCTTGCAAAGATTCAACAAACAAGCAGAAAAGGATGCACCATAGACCGAGAAGTCATCCATAAACACTTCTACCATCTCTTCTATAAGATCAGAGAATATCGACATCATACACCGCTGAAACGTAGCCGGTGCGTTACACAACCCGAATGGCATCCTTCGATATGCGAAGGTGCCATAAGGGCAGGTAATGGTCGTCTTCTCTTGATCATTCGGACGGATTGGTATTGAAAGAAACCACTATATCCATCAAGAAAGCAATAATAAGGATGATTAGCAAGCCTCTCAAGCATTTGATCAATAAAAAGGTAAAGGAAAATGATCCTTTCTAGTAGCAAGATTAAGCTTCCTATAGACTATACACATACGGTGTCGAGTTATAGTCCTAGTTGGTATAAGCTCATCTTTATCATTCTTATTGACCGTGATCCCTCCCTTCTTAGACACCACATGTACAGGAGAAATCCACGTGCTGTCACTTATAGGATAGATCACGTCAGCTTCTAAAAACTTAAGAATCTCTTTCTTAACTACCTCTTTCAAATTCGGGTTTAAACGCCTTTGATGTTCAATAGAGGAAGAGTTCTCATTATCTAAGTGAATCCTATGAGTTCAAAGCATTGGTGAAAGGCCCTTGATGTCACTTAGAGAGTACCCAATGGCCTTCCTATTCTTTCTCAGCTCATTTAGGAGCGAGTGCAACTCATCATCACTTAAGTTTTCATTCACAATCACGGGGTAGGTATCATTAAGCCCTAAGAAAGCGTACCTTAGCCCTTTTGGGAGCTCCTTTAGGTCCACCTTTGGGGGTAGCAGCTCGCTCCAGTCCTCCTCGTGGCTCTTGTTGCCGTTCCCATCCTCAATAGCCTCCTTAGAACCCGAGTCATGACCCAAAAGACTGCTTTCTTGAACCGTTGTCTCCTCCGAGATCGAGTCATCCAGTCGATCTTACACTCGTTCTGGTTCGGATCGAGCATCTTCACTCGATTCACCCACTCGATTCGATGTGGATCAAGCAGGAGATCGAGTCCCTGACTTGTTATCTGAACGGATCGATCGGCTTCTCTCGATCTTCCCATCGATTTTTTTTTGCTGGATCGACCAGTGTCCTCGATCTTCTTGTCGATTTCTGTCTTGTATCGAGTCATCTTTTCGATTTCCTGATCGATCTCTAGGCATTCGCCTTCATCTTCTTTGACAACTTTTCTAGAGTCAAGGAGATTAACGTACTCCTGAGTCCTCTCACCCAAGAAACCGTATTCTCCTCTCTCCTTAGTCAATGCCAGCTTCAAGTGATCCTCTTGTGCAAGCTCTTCTAGCAGTTCATCCGCTAAGGCATCCAACGTTTCTATGTAGAATGCTTGCCCTTCAATGGTTGGCTTCTTAAGGACCTCGTTGATATCAAAATGCAGCTTTATGTCCTTGCCCAAGTGTAGAGCTATCTTCCCATTCTTGACATCAATGTTTGCTCTGACGCTTGCAAGGAACAGTCTTCCTAGTATAAGCGGATCTTTAGGCTCTACATCCATCTCAAGCACAACAAAGTCAGTTGGTACATTGACATCGCTTATTCTCACTGGTAGATCTTCTAGCAAACCCAATGGAAGTCTCACGCTTCTATCTGCTAACACAAGGGAGATCCTACACTCTTTGAACCGTGTAAAACCAATCTTCTTTGCTATAGAATGTGGCATGAGATTGATACTTGCACCCAAATTGCATAAGCAGCTCTTGAACTTCAATGGACCCAACACACAAGGAATGGTGAAGGATCCTGGATCTCCTAGCTTCTTAGGAACAATCTCCTTAAGAAATAATGGCACTACACTCTTCACTAAGCACCAAGACTTCTTTACTCTCCTTGTTCTTCTTTGTAAGAGTGTCTTTGAAAAACTTAGCACACTTTGGCATCATAGCTAGACAATCAACAAGAGGAAGCTTGATCTCTACATCCTTTAGATGCTTCTCAAATAAGAGTCTATGCTTCTCTATAAGCTGTTTCTTGAAGTGTCCAGGAAAAGGAAGCTTAGGCACATACAGTGGAGGCACATAAACATCTTTTTCTTTAGTAGCTTGCACCACTTTCTTCTCTACAGCTACCTCTTTACTCTTTCTTGGTCTCTCAATCCATACATTATCAAAGTTGATCTCCTCATCAGCTGAAAGTTTATCCTCCCCCTCTTGAACCATAATGTCCTCACAGGTCTTAGGAGCAACGCGCGGTGGAAGTTCTTTGCCACTCCATAGTGTAATGGCATTGGCTTATTCCTTGGGGTTTTGCTCACACTTGCCCGGTAAGCTGCTCTGGCCGCTTGTAGTAGCTTTTCCCTTCTCTAATTTCTTGATTTTGTTGTTCAGATTTGTAATCTGAGTGGAAACGTCACAAAGAGAGGAGTCAAGGCGGTTGTTCATCTCGGCAAACTTTAGATTAGTGGAAGCTTGAACTTGAAGCAACTGCAGGAACATAGCTTGGACCGGATCTTGTTGTTGCGGTTGCATTTGTTGTTGTTGAGGAACAAAGCCGGGAGGAAACATAGGAGTGTAACCTTTGTTGCCTTGCTTCTGCTGCTGACCCTGGAATTTCCCTTGTCTCTGCCCTTGAAAGCCACTATTCACTTGAAATCCCTTGTTATAAGGTACAAAGGGCTTTGCTTGCTGAGGGGGGTACACTTGATCTTTAGGGTTTTTAACATTTGTGCTTCGGTAAGAGAGATTGTTGTTGGCTTGGTACCCTTGTGAATATCCTTGAGGCTTGTTGTAGTTCTGACCAGCAATCCAGTTAGCCTCTTCTTGGCTCAAGTCTAACTCTTGCAAGACCTCTTCTTGTCTACCGACAAAGTGTACATGCTTCTGGTTTGCAAGCACCAACTTGTCAATCTTCTCATGCAAGGACTTAAGCTCTTTCTTGTGGGACTCTAGCTCAGATCCTCTCGGTGCACGGTCATAGTCTTCAGCGTAGTTACCGTCACTCAATGCCAAGTTCTCAATTAGCTCAATGCCCTCTTCTACTTCTTGACCAAGGAAATTTGCCTTGCTTGCCGTGTCAAGTAGCATACAGATCTTTGGCAATGCTCCACGGTAGATTGTGCTTAGAAGAGTCTCTTCACTGAAATGGTGATGAGGACACTGAATGGTATAGTCTTTGAATCTCTCCATGGCTTCATTGAATGTCTCATTCTGTCTTTGAGTGAAGCCGCTGATCTTACTTCTCAACCTTGCTGTTCTTGTGCTAGAGAAGAACTTTGAGAGGAAAGCCTTCTTACACTCAGCCCAAGAGGTAATGGTTCCTTCTGGAAGTGTCTTCTTCTAATGTTTAGCCTTGTCTCCGAGACAAAATGGAAAGAGTCGCAGCTTGAAAGCATCTTCGGATATGCCATTAATCTTGATCATCCCACAAACTTGCTCAAAGTTGTCATGATGCTCCAATGGGTCTTCCATTGCCAGCCCATGGAACTTGCTATTCTGAACCATAGTGATGAATCCTGGCTTTATCTCGAAGTTGTTGTTCTGTACCGGTGGAGGAGTGATCCCAAAACGATTATGATGCGTATTAGGAGCATCTCCAGCACCAATGATCCGTGGGGGTCTAGCCGCGTGGATGGGGTTTCCATTGCCCCTTCCTACAGCACCATGAGCTGGTGGAGGTCCTTCAGAATGTTCTTTCTCAGCCATTGTTGCAAAGTCCACTGAACCGGCCTGAACAATCTCCTCAAAAGGTCTAGCTTGCTCTCTAACTCTTCTTGATCTTGCGTGTCCAAGTTGATGAATATTGTCTAGGGGTGTAAGTAAGTTGTTGTCACCCCTAGAACGCAGATTCATGTACCTGAAAGACACAAGTTTGAAGGCAGAGAGATTAGTAACCAAAATGAAAACAAAGGCTTAGTCTTTACTAAACCCCAAATCTTATTGCTTCCTAGCAACCTAAGATGGCAACGACGCCATTTGATAACAGGTTTTTTATATATTGATGCAAGCAGGAGGTTATCAAAACTCAAGAAACACACAGTCGTAGCATAGCAAGAGGTATCAATCCATTCCTAGGGAGCAGGAAGAGCAATGAGAATGCAAGGATCTAGTGAATCTCAGCAAATATGATAAATGATTGGTAAATTCAAGGAAAACTAAGTGCAATGATCTAATGCAATGCAAAACAATTTTAAAATCCCTGGAAGAGGGTTAACTACCACGAGGAACAAGCAAAGGATGAAAAATGCAAGGCTACTAAAAACTAAAAATCGGCCAGTGAATCGACCACAGGATCGAGCAATGGGTGGAGCAGAATGGATCGATCTAACAAACAACTTCAAGCAAATGACTTCTAACGAACGGGATGCAAACTAAATGACAAGTGAATGATTAACAGAGGTTTAAAACACTAAAAGAGAGGGTTTAGGGTCGAGTTTCATATTCAAGGGTATCAATGATTCAAGCTTTGGTTTGAAAACTTTTAGATCTACTCTTTTAAGAGGTTTCTCTAAGCCTTGAAAACAAAACAAGAACCATCCATGGCGTGTGATATGGTTCACTTCCTCAACCTCTTCTCCAAAACCATTGCGTTTGGTGGAAAAAGAGATTGAAGAGAAAGAAAGACAGATTTTAAATATTGACCTAACTAATCCCCTAAACAACTATGGCATGTGGGAAAGGAAGGATTAGTCTCTAGGATCTGCTTTTCCAGGACATCTGAATCCTGTCAAGGTAAGATAGCCTTTTGTTCATAGAGACCTTTTCCAAGGCTCTCTAGGCTTTAAGATCCCAAGATCCTAGAACAGAAGGTATGAAGAACAAAGAAAACACAAAGCTTTAAACCCTTTCAACCCTTTTGAATTACCTCAACCCCAAAACCTGAAACGACTACTCACTACACTTGTTTAAGATCGAAGCAAAAGCAATAAACAACAAGCTAATCATGATTAACGAAAGATTAAAGAAAAACTTGCTTGATATTAAAAGATTCAAAGGTTCAAAAACGAAAAAGATTAAGGTGTTCTACGATGGCGAATCGCCTAACTTAGAGAGAAAACAAAAAAGATAGAATTCAAGATTGTGAAAACGAATGGCTGCTTTTGCCAAAAATGGCTAAACCGTTAGCTGGTCCCCCCTTCGGTAGCCGCCAAAGACAGCTGGACGGATAAGGGTCGTCTGGGATCAACCTTGAGATCGAACAATGAGCTCGATCATCTTCAGGAATCGCCTTACTCCGCTCGATCTTCTGATCTATCTGGTTGGAGGGATCGAGTATCTTCCTCGATCTACTTCTCGATCTTCAGATGATTGAGTCTTGGTCTCGATCTGGCTCTCGTTCTGAATGGCGTCATTTACGTCTGTACTCCAGATCGATCTCCTCTCTCTATCTCGGTCTCGATCCTTCCTCTTGAATCGACTAGGTGCACCCAATCTTCTGGTCGATCTCATCTGGATCGACCTGCCTTACTCGATCCGCTACTCGATCTCGGGTCCTTAGCATGCACTCTCTCCAAGTGTCCACGAGCTTCCTCACGAGCCTCAACATGTCCTTGAATCCTCCACAGCTCCAAAGTGTCCAAAAACAACCTGAATATGATGCATAATGCAAGAAACATGCGAATGCTAATGCAAAAGTGCTATAGGACCTAAAATGGTGCAAACTAGCCTAATATGCAAGGTGAATGCATGAAAAACTATCCTAAATGCATGCAAAATATACAAAATATATAGTAATATCAAGAACCCTAAAGATCAAGTGTACCCCCCTCAGCAAGCAAAGCTGTTTGTTCCTTATAACAAAGGTTTTCAACCGAATGGTGGTTTTCAAGGGCAAAGGCAAGGGAACTTCCAGGATCAGCAGCAGCGGCAAGGCAACAAAAGCCACACTCCTATGTTTCCTCCCGGCTTCGTTCCTCAACAACAACAGATGCAACCGCAACAAAAAAATCCGGTACAAGCAATGTTCCAGCAATTGCTTCAAGGTCAAGCTTCTACTAATCATAAGTTTGCCGAGATGAACAACCGCCTTGACTCCTTGATATAACTGCATATTCCATGCATTTTGCATACATATAAGTTAGTTTCTCATGCATATACATTGCATTTTAGGATAGTTTGCATCACTTTAGGTCTTAGAGTGTTCTTGCACCAGCATATGCATATGTCTTGCATTTTGCATCGCATTCAGGTTGTTTTCGGCTACTTTGGAGTCTTGAATGGTTCATAGACGTGCTGAAGCTCGTGAGGAAGTTCGTGGGACTTGGAGAATTCAGGAATGATTGCTAAGGACCAGAGATTGAGAGGAGGATCGAGCATGGCCAGTCGATCTAGATGAGATTGACCAGAAGATCGAGCAGTTCAGCCGATCCAAGGGAACTGATCGAGACGGAGATCGAATGAAGTGATCGATCAAGGAGTACGGACGTAAATGATGCCATGCAGAGCGAGAGCCGGATCGAGTCCACCGCTCGATCCTCCAAAGATCGACTCCAAGATCGAATGAAGCACTCGATCCACCGAGGAAGATCGAGCTGAAGACACGATGTCCGAAGATGATCGAGAGAGATGCTCAATCTCAGTACACTTTAACCATTTTTGGCCGATAGCGAGGGGGGGACCATCGAGCTGTTTGGCCTATTTTGGGAAGGCGGCGATCATGCTTTTGAGACACGGTTTTTTTTACTTTATCATTTTCATCTTTTTTTCTCTCTGTTCGGAGGCGATTTCGCCATTGTTAGACTTTGAAGTTTTTCTTGCTTTGTATTGAATATTTGAATCGTTTTAAGTTTAATCCATCGTTCTTTATGTGGATGTGTTCATCGTTTATGCTTTGCTTGGTTTACTTTATGTGTAGTGAGTAGTTTAATCGGGTTTTGGGGTTGAGAGGATTTAAAGGGGTCGAAAAGGTTTTCAAGTTTGGTGTTTTCTTGTTCTTCATGGCTTTCTCTTCTAGGATGTTGAGTTCTTAAGACTTAAAGAGTCTCACGCCAAGATCTTTATGATCAGAGAGAGCTTTTACCTTGACAGGATCCAGACGTCTCTGAAAATCACATCTTAGAGACTAGTAAAGCCGCGTGTTTGAAATCTGATTTCCTTGCCCTTCAGTCTCTTTTTCCGCCAAACGCCATGGGTCTGGAGGAGAGAATGAAGGAGTGATCCATACCACACGCCATGAATGGATCTTGTTTTGTTTTCAAGGCTTAGAGAACCTCACAAAGTGAGTAGATCTAGAGTTTTCAAACCAAGCTTGAACCTTTGAAACCCCTGAACGTGAATCTCAAAACTAGACCCTATTTCTTAGTATTCTTACATCTCTGTTAGTCATTCGCTTGTTTCCTGTTGCATCCTGGTCATTAGTTTCGTTGCATTTTAAATTTTAGACGAGATCGATCGTTGTTGCTCGATCTAGTGGTCCATCATATGGTCGATTTACTAGTCGATTTTTATAAATTCATAGCTTTGCATTTTAATCATTCTGTTTGTTCGTCGTGGTAGTTCACTGGTAGTTTTAAAATAGTTTTGCCTTGCATTTAGTCGTTGCATTTAGTTTTTAGGATTTTCACAAAACCGATCATCATTTGCCTATCTTTACTCGATCCTTGCATTCTCATTGCACTTTCTAGCCCCTATGTTGAATTGATTCCTTTTGCATGCTATACTACGACTGTGTGTTGCTTGAGTTTTGATAACCTCCTGTTGCATTCCATCACTCCCTCTTTGACATGATAAAAAGCAGCTATCAAATGGTGCCGTTGCCGGCTTAGGAGTGTTTAGAAAGCCTTTCTTTTTCTTTTGGTTACTAGTTTCTCTAATCTCAAACTTGTGTTTCACAGGTACATGAATCTTTGTTCAAGGGGAGACAACAATCTACTTCAACCCTTGGACAACAATCATCAACTTGGTCTTTCACGACAAAGAAGAGTACGAGAGCAAGCTAGAGCTTTGAGGAGATTGTTCAGCAAGGTTCAGTAGATTTTGAAGCGATGGCTGAGCACGAGCATCCAGAGGGACCTCCTCCAGCTCACGGAGCAGTGGGAAGGGGTAATGGAAACCCCCAACAAGCGGCTAGACCCCCAAGGATCATAGGAGTAGGAGATGCTCCCAATACTCATCACAGTAGGTTTGGGATCACTCCTCCTCCTGTACAGAACAACAACTTCGAGATTAAGCCGGGATTCATCTCAATAGTGCAAAACAATATGTTTCACGGGCTAGCAATGGAAGATCCCTTGGAGCACCTTGATACCTTCAAGCAAGTATGTGGGATGATCAAGATAAATGGCATATCTGAAGATGCTTTCAAGCTGCGTCTCTTTCCATTTTCTTTTGGAGACAAGGCTAGACATTGGGAGAAGACACTTCCACAAGGCACCATTACATCTTGGGCTTAGTGTAAGAAGGCTTTCCTCTCAAAGTTTTTCTCTAGCACCAGAACAGCAAGGCTGAGAAGCGAGATCAGCGGCTTCACTCAAAGGAACAATGAGACTTTCAATGAAGCCATGGTGCGGTTCAAGGACTATACCATTCAGTGTCCTCACCACGGCTTCAGCGAAGAGACTCTTCTAAGCACTATCTACCGCGGAGCCTTACCAAAGATTCGCTTGTTGCTTGACATGGCTAGTTAGGGAAACTTCCTTGGTCAAGAGGTAGAAGAAGGCATGGAGAAGGCAGCAACTATGCTGAAGATTACGACCGTGCACCAAAATGTTCTGAGCTAGAGTCTCACAAGAAAGAGCTTAATTCATTGCATGAGAAGATTGACAAGCTGGTGTTGGCTAATCAGAAGCATATTCACTTTGTTGGTGAAGCGGATGAAACCTTAGAGGAGCTTGAGTTGAGTCAACAGGAAGCCAATTGGGTGGCGGGCCAAAACAACTACAAACCTCAAGGGTATTCACAAGCCTACGACAAGAACAACAATCTCTCTTACCGTAGCACCAACGTCGCAAACTCTAAGGATCAAGTGTACCCTGCTCAGCAAGCAAAGCCTTTCGTACCATACAACAAAGGTTTTCAGCCGAGTGGTGGCTTCCAGGGGCAAGGGCAGAACAACTTCCAAGGACAACAGCAAGGAAACAAGGGTTATACGCCAATGTACCCTCCGGGCTTTGTACCTCAACAACAACAACCGATGCAACAACAAGTTGATCTTGTCCAAGCTATGTTTCAACAATTGATTCAAGGGCAAGCCTCTACAAAACAGAAGTTTGCCGAGATGAATACGCGTTTAGACTCGTCTCTCACGAATTTCTCTACTCAGATTACAAACATGAATAACAAGATCAAGCAGCTAGAGAAAGGAAAGGCGAGTACAAGTGGTCAGAATAGCTTACCGGGCAAGTGTGAGCAGAATCCCAAGGAATACGCCAATGCTATTACGCTAAGAAGTGGGAAAGAGCTTGCACCTACGGTTACTCCAAAGATCAACGAGGATGTTGTAATTCAAGAGGGGGAGTGTAAGCTTTCAGCCGATGATGAGATAAACTTAGACAATGTTTGGATTCAAGGACCAAGGAGAGGTGAGAAAGCGGTTGTTGAGAAGAAAGCGGAGCAAACAACTAAGGAGAAGGACGCTTATATACCTCCACCGTATGTACCTAAGCTGCCTTTTCCTGGCCGCTTTAAGAAGCAACTCATAGAGAAGCATAGAGTCTTATTTGAGAAGCACCTTAAGGACGTAGAGATCAAGCTACCTCTCGTGGACTGCCTTGCAATGATGCCTAAATGCGCCAAATTCTTCAAAGACACACTTGTGAAGAAGAATAAGGAAAGCAAGGAAGTTCTGGTTCTTAGTGAGGAATGTAGTGCTGTGATACTGATATATCATGGTTTTTAACCATGATATAAGTCCTTTTTATTGAGTCTTTTTGGTATTTTTAGAGTTCTAAAAGAGTCTTTGCAGGCTATAGCATGTCTGGAGCATAACTGGAGATATTGGAGCCTTTTGGAGCATTGCAAGTTGAAGCCACGAAGTACCTAGCTCGAAGCAGAAAGTATTCACCAATGGTGACGATCGTCACCCCATTGGTGACGCTCGTCACCCACCAAGGAAGGAGGTCGTGGCCTGTTTTTAAAAGATTGGGAAGAAATTGCAGTTTTGGCCCAGAAGTTCCAGTATTTGCAAAAAGACCCCAGATCGTGTTTTAGCTTGTATATTAGGTTTTTCAGCCATTCTTTTGGCATATATCTTGTATCTTATTATTTTTGAGAACTTTAGAGAGAGATTTGTAGCAGAGCTTTTGGGAGAGACAAATCAGACTCCTTCAGAGCAGATTTTAAACTCCTTTATTTCTACTTCTTATTTCTTTTATGCAATCTATTCTTTTCATGATGTTTTCTCAAATCACCATGTCTGAGTAGTTTGTTAGTTAAGTTAGGGCTTTTCAAAGGTTGAAGAAGAGTTTGTAGAATTGCTAAAAACTTATAGGAAATTCATTGGTTCTTCATCTGTGCTTGCATTCATATCGATTTCTTAGACACATCATCTGGATTTCGAAACCCTAGGTTTTTGATAGATGTGAGAGCATTATTAATCACCTGAACTAGTATTAGATGAGCAAAACGCCCTAGTACAAAGAGATTTGGCTTAGGAGTTTTGTGAACAATTGAACCTGATCATTACTGCATGTTTAGGTTGTTAGGGTTTGCAAAGAGATTTGAAACTCTGTGATTTAGACATAGATGACTTCTGCAATGAGAATTGATTAGTTATATCTTTGTGATTCATGTTCAAGACGGTTTTAATTCATTCCTGATTGCATGCATTCTACACTCTCAGATTCAACCTGCGAACTGTCCTGACTTAGCGCCTTTAGCCTTCTGAACTTTAAGAACAAGCATAAAAACGCCCTCTTGCATTTATTCTACTGTTTTGCATTACATTCATTATTTATCGCTTAGCTTAATCTGAATCTATAATCGCTAGTGTGGTTTACATACTCCCTTGGGATTCGATAACCCCTTGTACTACAACTGCTTTTGCTGTGCACTTGCAGTAGTTTTATTTGGGTAAAACCTGACCCTATCAGATACACAAGGAGATAGTCCCTAAAAAGTTGGGAGACCCTGAAAGCTTCACTATACCTTGCGCTTTAGGTCCTTTGGAGTTCAAGAGTTGTCTTTGTGATCTCGGAGCCAGTATAAATCTGATGCCTCATTCCGTAGCAAAGAAGCTTGGCTTTACCCATTTCAAGGATTGTAGAATCTTGTTGGTACTAGCTGATAGAAGTGTGAGGTTACCTGTGGGTTTGCTTGAGGACCTGCTAGTGAAAATCGGTGGAGTAAACGTGCCTACGGAGTTCGTTGTGTTGGAAATGGATGAAGATCCTAAGGATCCACTCATTCTCGGTAGACCTTTCTTAGCAACCACCAGAGCCATCATAGACGTCAAGAACGGGAAGATAGCTCTGCAGTTGGGTAAAGATATAAGGCTGGACTTCGATATCAATGAGGTTTTGAAGAAGCCTACAATAGAAGGGCAAGCTTTCTACATTGAAACGTTGGATGCCTTAGCGGATGAGTTGCTAGAGGAGTTGGCTCAGGAGGATCATTTGAAGCTGGCATTGACTAAGGAGCTAGGAGAGTTCGGTTACATGGATCAGAGGACTCAGGAATACGTCAATTTGATTGATTCAAGGAAGGTTGAGCTAGAAGACAAAGGCGTTTGCCTAGAGATCGACTCCGAGATCGATGATATTACTCGATCCAGGGGTCGAATCGACAAGACGATCGAGAGCGCAACTCGATCCGGTGCAACAATCGACAGACAGATCGAGAAGGGGGATCGATCCAGGAAAACAATCGAGTCTAAGATCGAGAGAGGCCTTCCGATCAGTTTGGGGTCTAATCCGGAGATCGACTCAGCGTCTCGATCTCTCACTCGATCTTCATTAAATCGAGTGAGTGAATCGAGCGAAACTGCTCGATCTAGACATCGAGAGCAAGATCGACTGGACGACTCGATTTCAGAAGGGATAGCGGTTGGAGAAAGCAACCTCAGGGATCAAGTCTCGGGTTCTAAGGAAGGTTCCAAGTAGGAAAAAAACAGCAACAGCCACGAGGATGATTGAGCTGTTAGCCCCAAAGGTGGACCATAAGGAACTCCCAAAAGGGCCAAGGTATTCTTTCTTAGGGCTTAACGAAACTTATCCTGTGATTGTGAATGAAAACTTAAGTGATGATGAGTTGCACTCGCTCTTAACTGAGTTGAGAAAGTATAGGAAGGCCATTGGGTACTCTCTAAGTGACATCAAGGGCCTTTCACCAATGCTTTGACTACGGCTGTTTGTGGGAGCCTAGAAGGGCGGTTTGAGGAAGTTTTGAGCTTCAAAGAGGAGGATCTCCCTTGGTACGCGAATATTGTGAACTACTTGGCATGTGTGGAAGAGCCTTCGCATCTTGACAACTACCATAGGAAGAAGTTCATGAGGGACGTGAGTAACTACTATTGGGATGTGCCCTATTTATACAAGAGAGGTGTTGATAGCCTGTACAGAAGATGCGTGACAAAGGAGGAAGCAAGATATATCATCTTTCATTGCCACAGTTCTTTTTATGGCGGGCACTTTGCTTCATTCAAAACCGCCACTAAGGTTTTGCAAGCCGGCTTCTGGTCGCCGTCCATCTTCAAAGACACCCATGAGTTCGTGATGAGTTGTGAAGCTTGTCAAAGAGCAGGGAATATCACTAAGAGGAATGAGATGCCTCAAGTTCCCATATTTGAGGTAGACGTCTTTGACGCGTGGGGCATAGACTTGATGGGGCCATTTCCTTCATCATACGGCAACAAGTTCATACTAGTAGCTGTTGATTACGTCTCTAAATGGGCTGAGGCCATTGCTTCCCCAACAAACGACTCTAAGCTGGTGATCAAACTCTTTAAAAGCATCATTTTCCCGAGGTTTGGAGTACCCAAGGTGGTGATAAGCGATGGAGGGAGCCATTTCATCAACAAGCTGTTTGAAAATCTTCTAAGGAAGTATGGCGTGAAGCACAAGGTAGCTACGCCTTACCATCCTCAAACGAGTGGCCAAGTGGTGGTCTCTAACCGTCAGATCAAGGCGATACTCGAGAGAACAGTTGGGACTACTCATAAGGATTGGGCGGTGAAGTTAGATGACGCTTTGTGGGCTTACCGTACTGCTTTCAAGATGCCCATCGGTACTACTCCTTTCACTCTTCTCTACGGCAAAGGATGTCACCTCCCCGTTGAGTTGGAACATAGGGCGTTGTGGGCTGTGAAGCGTCTGAATTTTAATCTGAAGACGGCTCAGGAGAAGCGGTTGATCCAGTTGCACGAGCTTGATGAGCTAAGGCTGGATGCTTACGAAAGCGCTAGGATCTATAGGGAATGTACCAAGGCTGCTCATGACAAGAAGCTGGTACCTAAGGAGCTTAAGGAAGGGAGTTTGGTGCTGCTTTACAACTCAAGGCTCAAGCTCTTTCCAGGGAAGCTAAAGTCACGGTGGAGCGGTCTGTATGAAACCAAGGAAGTATTGGCTTACGGGGCTGTCACGTTTGTTAGCAAGAGTAGGAATGCATTCACAGTGAACGGACACATAGTTAAGCCATATATGGCGAGTGCATTTGACAAGGAGAGCACCTCAATGCTTCTCCAAGACCCACCTTATGCCTAAACCAAGTAAAGTCTAGCTAAAGACGTTAAATAAAGCGCACTTAGGAGGCATTCCCATGTCTATCCTGTACATATTTTTGCTTTATTTCTTTTCCAGTTTTATGTTTTTATCTTGTGAGTGTGTAGGAACAAGTACGAGGGATCGCAGGCTCTGATCTTAGATCCAAAGGGAGTAAGAAGGGGCGAGTACAAGCTAGAGATCGAG
Source organism: Thlaspi arvense (assembly GCA_911865555.2). NCBI lineage: Eukaryota > Viridiplantae > Streptophyta > Magnoliopsida > Brassicales > Brassicaceae > Thlaspi > Thlaspi arvense. The sequence goes on from OU466860.2 coordinate 25,763,055, forward strand.
TGCTAGATCGACATATCTTGGCTCGATCTTTGCTAGATCGAGCTAGTGAATCGAGAGGAGTTAGTCGATCTAGACGAGATTGAGTGTCAAGGTCTATCTATATGAGCAAGGATCGATCGGTCCCACCTAGACCGACCGATCTATTTTCTCTTGAGAAAGCCCTTCAAAGACAGATCGATCAGTCAACTCGATCCATCACTCGATTTAAGCCAAATCGACCCCTGAATCGAGAATATGGCTTGATCTTGAGGACTTAGCCGTCATGCCAAAGATTCAAGGAACGAGAGGTGCAATCGATCCAAGACTCGATTCAATTAGAATCGAGTTCCAAATCGAGTAACCCTCTCGATCCATGCCAGTATGGGCATGAGATCGAGTCCTAGATCGACCAAAAGGACTCGATCTCATGCCGAGGTAACATTTTCTTTTCACTCTCTTACTCATTCCCTCCAGGTTTTGAATTCAACAAGTGGTCAAGGCAAGCATCTTTGACCATGAAAGATGTGCCTTGACCACAGCTTTTGTCAGAAACCACTTCTTTTTACCCATGGTTTTGTTTTGTTGGCCTTTAAATGTTTTCAACTACTTTCACACTCTCTCATTCTTGTTTTCTCGAGTGCTAAGCAAAAAGAGAGTGTGAGTTCGTGTTTTCTAAAGGCTAACAAGCATCTTTATTAATCCTTGCAAAGGTATTTTCAAATTTTTTAGAAAATCTCCTTTTATTTCGCTTTGATTGTTTTAGACGCTAGGGCGGGTTTAAATTTTTAAAAATAGCTTGATAATAGGAAAAAATTTTAGATTTCTCTCTATCTCTAGATTTGATTCTCTGTTATTTTGCTATAATTTTTATAAATCCCCCAAAATTCTAGGGTATTAGTTATAGGTTTTCTTCTTTGCTTCTCTCTTTCTCTCATCATATCGCCGACTTGCTCATTGCTTTGCTTGAGAAACTTGTTCTAGGCGCAATGGTTCCCAAAAGAACGAGGGAAGAGACAGCACAAGAAGGAGGAAACCAAGAAGTGGCTGTTCAAGAGAGGGTTCGTTGGAGTAAGGATAAGAAAAGAGATAAAAAGCGGCTGGAAAGACTCCGGTTCGAGCCTACCAAGTTTGCAGACAGAGGTTTTCTGTCTAAGATGGGGATTTTGGGAGATTTTGATCAGCTCCTCCAGAAGATAGGGCTCAGGTGTTTGTCACGGATGGATTGCCCAACCTATCATGAAGTGACAATCGACTTCCTTGCCACATTGGAGTTTCGGTACGAGAATCCTAGCGTCTCAATTCCCTCTCAAGGCGGCCTCTTCTTCAAAATCAAGCATCAGGCCTTCAGCCTCTCAATCCCCGAGCTTTGTCAAGCCTATGGCCTCGCTGCTTCTGCCACAAAGGTTGATTTTCCCACCTTCACTCAAGCAAACTAGCTGTGGGACATCATAGCCGACGATGACTTCAAGGCAAATACTGCAAAGATCAAGAGAGTGAGGAGTCCAGTGCTGCGTTACACGTTGAAGCTGATTGCCAACACCTTCAGAGGACGGTCAGTAGCCCCTACGGTGACGAGAACAGAGCTTTGCTTCTTGTTCCAAGGCATCAAACATCTCGTGTGTGACCCGGATTAGAATGACGATCCGTTGGAAGACCAGTTGGGAGACGACGTCAACTACGGATGCATCTTAGCCGCTTCACTGGTGAAATACAAGGCGTATGCCTGAAGGTGCAAGGCAAGCTCTTCACTCATTGGTGGTTTCCTCACCCCCCCTATTCGTGCAAGCTGGTGTACCACTTCAAGACTACACTCCTATTCCAGATAGAGCCTTCATGGACGAGACATACCTAAGGAACACAGACAGCTTGGGGCGCACGCCAGCTGAGGGTTTCTTTGAATACTTGTTCATTGACACGAAGAACGAGAAGAGGGTTTGTATCTTGCCAAACGGCGAAACTAAGCTGTTAGGAGTGGGGAACATCGAGTTTCTACCGAGCGTAGAGGAGTGTTTTGCTACTCTAGGAGCCACAGCCACCATTCGACAAGCTGCTCGCCCAAGATCAGAGTCTCCTGCCACGGATGATGAGATGCCCGAAGCCTTTGTCCTTCCCAAGATTGACTTTGAGCCGTGGACTAAGGCGGAGAAGTTCCTTGCTTCTGTTATGGAAATGCAAAGGAAAATCAACAAGTGGCAGAGCAAGGTACTCAAGAAGCTTGCTAAGAAGGTCAAATCACTTCAAGGAGGCTCACCTAAGAAGGCTGCGAGTGAGGAGGTTCAACAGCCCAAGAAGAGGAGGCTTTCAACCGGTGGAGTTGTCATCCGTGAGACTCAAGGCAGCAACATTCAACCGGCGCGTCTCTCTCTCCAAGAGCCAGGCTCCAAAGGCAAGGCCATAGTATCTAGCTCTTCTGGAACAACCTCAAGTTCCAGCCGAGACTAGACTCGAGGTAACAACCATCTTCCATTGTATATACCACTCATGTTCTTTCTATTTTTGCTTTGTGTTTTGAGCTCTCTCGAACATGTTTGCCACTGGGACGGTGTCATTCAAGTTTGGGGGAGTATGTGTGTGGTTTGACTTTTCTATTTTGATCTTATTTTATCTTTGCATCTCTTGAGTCTTGCATGCATCTAAGACATAGAAAAGAAAAGGAAAAAAATTGGTAAAATTTTTAAAAATTTTCAAAAAACTTCATGTAGTTGCATTCATCTTGTTAAACATTTTAGGATTGAGTCTAGAAATTTTAAGCATCTAGGATGTTTACATTTGCATAAGGGGTTAAAGTTCTCTTAAAAAGGTGTTTTAAGCTTATGAATGGTTTCAATATCCTAGTTGGTAGTTCTCTAATGCTTTGCTCACACTTTGAAAGTAAGTTCTTACCATGCTTGGATTACTTGTTTTGATTTTAGTGACTTGAATTGAACAGTCATGATTTGAAACTTGTCCTATTAAGTGAGAACCCTAATTTGAATTTTTAAATATCATTCTTATACACTTGAAAATGAACACATGGATCTTAAAAATATTTAGGCTCTCTTCCTCCTTTTACCACTCTTTGTGAGCCTAAGTAGAACCCCCACCTTGACCCTTACCTTTCTTTGAAGCCAAGTTTTCATGTGTGACATCATTGTGAGGCCTCTTCCGGTTTGAACTTAGCATAAAGTGTTACGTTTAGGCGACATGATTAGGTTCTAATATGATTGCTAGCTTTGCATTTTGAAGCTAGATGAAGGCTTAGGATAAGTTTGGGGGATCATTGGGGTTGTTTTCATGTTTATATGTTTTTTTGGTTTCAAAAGAGTTTGGTATTTGAAGTGAATAAAAGGTTTTAAGTGAAAGGTTTTGTGTTTAAAATGTATAATGCTCCAATAATTTCAGAAGATAGCTCTCTCTAAATAAAAAAGAAAAAGGAAAAAAAATAAAAGAGCCTAAGTGCCAAAATAAAAAAAAAAAAGAAAAAAAAGAAAAAATAATAAGAGAGCTATCAATAAGAAAAATAAAGAGCTTAATATTTTCAAACCTTTTCACTAGCCTAAAAGAGTTAAGATGTTTTCTAATTTGAATTGGGGTTTGCTAAGCTTTTGCTTTGGAGATAAGGGTAGATTTTAGGAGGGTGAGTGAGCTAAAAAGAAAAAAATGAGAGGGGTTTTAGGATCATTGTTAACTTGCATGGATAGATGAGAATCTGATCATGTATGCATTAATTGCCTTTACCTTTAGCATTATGCATAAAGTTCTTACCATTTTCGAGAGATGCCCTTTGCTTAAAATAAACCCTCTTTAAAATGAGATCATTATATGCTCATAGCCTTTACCCTTAGCCAAATGTGTTTTGCTTTAAAGTGCATAAGTTTGATTCATGGTTCGGTCATTAATGAATGTTAAAGGATGAGTCTTTTTGATTGTTTGGAATAGGAGAGTCATGATTTGAAATTCTTTGTATGATGAGTATGGCTAAGTTCTTTGGAGTATGAGCGTGTGTATTGCATTTTAGAACTAGTAACTAGGACGTTGAGATTGTTTCATTTGAAAAACACCTTTGCAAGAAGCTTAAACCCCCGTTTGTTTTAAAACCTCTCTCCCTCCTTTAATTTTGTTTGCTTGAGGGCAAGCAAAAGGTAAGTTTGGGGGAGTTGATATAACTGCATATTCCATGCATTTTGCATACATATAAGTTAGTTTCTCACGCATATACATTGCATTTTTGGATAGTTTGCATCACTTTAGGTCCTAGAGTGTTCTTGCACCAGCATATGCATATTTCTTGCATTTTGCATCGCATTCAGGTTGTTTTCGGCTACTTTGGAGTCTTGGAGGGTTCGTAGACGTGCTGAAGCTCGTGAGGAAGTTCTTGGGACTTGGAGAATTCAGGAATGCTTGCTAAGGACCAGAGATCGAGAGGAGGATCGAGCATGGCTGGTCGATCTAGATGAGGTCGACCAGAAGATCGAGCAGTTCAGCCGATCCAAGGAAACTGATCGAGGCGGAGATCGAGTGAAGCGATCGATCAAGGAGTACAGACATAAATGACTCCATGCAGAGCGAGAGCCGGATCGAGTCCACCACTCGATCCTCCAAATATCGACTCCAAGATCGAACGAAGCACTCGATCCACCGAGGAAGATCGTGACACAGATCGAGCTGAAGGCACGATGTCCGAAGATGATCGAGAGAGATGCTCGATCTCGAGCTCGATCTCAGTACACTCTAACCGTTTTTGGCCGCTAGCGAGGGGGGGACCATCGAGCTGTTTGGCCTATTTTGGGAAGGCGGCGATCATGCTTATGAGACACAGTTTTTTTTACTTTATCATTTTCATCTTTTTTTTCTCTCTGTTCGAAGGCGATTTCGCTATTGTTAGACTTTGAAGTTTTTCTTGCTTTGTATTGAATCTTTGAATCGTTTTAAGTTTAATCCATCGTTCTTTATGTGTATGAGTTCATCGTTTATGCTTTGCTTGGTTTACTTTATGTGTAGTGAGTAATTTAATCGGGTTTTGGGGTTCTTCATGGCTTTCTCTTCTAGGATGTCCAGTTCTTAAGGCTTAAAGAGTCTCACGCCAAGATCTTTATGATCAGAGAGAGCTCTTATCTTGACAGGATCCAGAGGTCTCTGAAAATCACATCCTAGAGACTAGTTACCCTTTCCCAAACGCCATGGTAGTTTGGGGACTAGTTAAGCCGCGTGTTTGAAATCTGATTTCCTTGCCCTTCAATCTCTTTTTCCGCCAAACGCCATGGGTCTGGAGGAGAGAATAAAGGAGTGATCCATACCACACGCCATGGATGGATCTTGTTTTGTTTTCAAGGCTTAGAGAACCTCACAAAGTGAGTAGATCTAGAGTTTCAAAGCAAGTTTGAACCTTTGAAACCCCTGAACGTGAATCTCAACCCTAGACCCTCTTTCTTAGTATTCTTGCATCTTTGTTAGTCATTCACTTGTTTCCTGTTGCATCCTGGTCATTAGTTTCGTTGCATTTGAACTTTCAGACGAGATCGATCGTTGTTGCTCAATCTAGTGGTCAATCATGTGGTCGATGTACTAGTCGATTTTTATAAATTCATAGCTTTGCATTTTAATCATTCTGTTTGTTCGTCGTGGTAGTTCACTCATTTCTGGTAATTTTAAAATAGTTTTGCCTTACATTTAGTTGTTGCATTTAGTTTTTAGGATTTTCACAGAACCGTTCATCATTTCCTAGCTTTACTCGATCCTTGCATTCTCATTGCACTGTCTAGCCCCTAGGTTGGATTGATTCCTCTTGCATTCTATACTACGACTGTGTGCTGCTTGAGTTTTGATAACCTCTTGTTGCATTGCATCACTCCCTCTTTGACATGATAAAAAGCAGTTATCACTCCTCTTTTACTGACGTCTCAACGCAGATAACAAACCTAAACAACAAGATCAAGCAGTTAGAGAAGGGAAAGGCTACTACAAGCGGTCAGAGCAGTGATATTGCTGCATATTCCGTGTGTTTTGCATGCATATGAGATAGTTCCTCATGCATTTATCTTGCATATTAGGCTAGTTTGCACCATTTTAGGTCCTAGAGCACTTTTGCATTAGCATTTGCATATTTCTTGCATTATGCATCACATTCAGGTTGTTTTCGGATACTTCGGAGCCTTGGAGGATTCGTGGACGTGCTAAGGCTCGTGACTAGCCCATGGACACTTGGAAGACTTAGACGTTCAGCAAAGGGACCTGAGATCGAGTAGCGGATCGAGCAAGGCAGGTCGATCTAGACGAGATCGACCAGAAGATCGAGTGACCAAATCGATGCAAGGAAACGGATCGAGACCAAGATCGAGTGAGGAGATCGATCTGAAGTATGGACGTAAATGACGCCATGCAGATCGAGTACCAGATCGAGCTTCCAACCCGATCAGCACATGATCGACTCAGAGATCGACCAAAGCCATCCGATCCAAGACGAAGATAGAGAGCCAGATCGAGCTTCCTCCTCGATCCCAGGCTACTTTAACCGTTTTTGGCTTCTAGCAAAGGGGGGACCATCGAGCTGTTTGTCCACTTTGGGAATGCGGCGATCCTGCTTTCTTACACACTTTTCACTTTTATTTTTTTTTCGTTCTTCTTTCTCTTGTTTAGGCGATTCCCCCATTGTAGAACCTTTAAGCTTTTTCTTGCATTTGAACCTTTGAATATCGAATCTTTTACTTTAATCAATCGTTAATCATGCTTAGCTTTCTGTTTATTGCGTTTTGTTCAGTTTTCTTTATGAGTAGCGAGTAGGTTCGTTTGGGTTGATGGGTTGAGGTGATTCAAAAGGGTCGAAGGGGTTAAAGCTTTGAGTTTTCTTGTTCTTTATTACCTTCTCTTCTAGGATCATGAGTACTTAAGGCTTAGAGAGTCTCACGCCAAGATCTCTATGATCCAAGTGTTGTCTTACTTTATCAGGATCAGATGTCCAAGAAAATCAGATCATAGAGGCTAGTCCTTCCTTTCCCACACGCCATGGTTGTTTAGGGGATTAGTTAGGTTATTTGTTTAAAATCTGTGTTCCATGCTCTTCGATCTCTTTTTACACCAAACGCCATGGGTTTGGAGAAGAGATTGAGGAAGTGATCCATACCACACGCCATGGATGGATCTTGTTTTGTTTTCAAGGCCTAGAGACCCTCACAAAGTGAGTAAATCTAAAAGTTTTCAAACCAAGTTTTAATCTTCGAGACCCATGAATATGACCCTCAACCCTAGACCCTCTTTCTTAGGGTTTTAAATCTCTGCTTATTATTCTGTCATCATAAAGTTCGCATCTTGCTCACTAGTTCATCGCATCATTCATCATTCTAGGTTGTTAGACGAGATCGATCATTGTTGCTCGATCTAGTGGTCGATCCAGTGGTCGATCCACTAGTCGATTTTTAGTTTTTAATAGCTTTGCATTTTCGACTTTCTGCTTGTTCCTAGTGGTAGTTAACCCTCTTCCAGGGATTTTAAAATTGTTTAGCTTTGCATTTGATACTTGCATTTAGGTTTTAGGGATTTTACCAATCATTTTTATAATCTGCTTAGCTTTGCTCATCCTTTGCATTCCTAGTGTACTTCCTGCTCCTAAGAATGGATTGATACCTCTTGCATACTACAACCGTGTGTTGCTAGAGTTTTGATAACCTCTCCTGCACTGCTCAGAAAAATTCTGTTATCAAATAGCGCCGTTGCCATCTTAGGGGATAGGAAGCATTAAGATTTGGGGTTTAGTAAAGACTAAGCCTTTACTTTAAATTGGTTACTGATTTCTCTACTTTCAAACTTGTGTCTCACAAAGTACATGAATCTGCGTTCCAGGGGTGACAACAACTTACTTACACCCTTGGACAATATTCATCAGCTTGGACATGTAAGATCAAGAAGGGTTAGAGAGCAAGCTCGAGCCTTTGAGGAGATTGTTCAGCAAGGTTCAGTGAATTTTGAAGCAATGGCTGAGCAAGAACATCCAGAGGGACCTCCTCCAGCTCATGGGGCAGTGGGAAGGGGTAATGGATACCCCCACCACGCGGCTAGACCCCCACGGATCATTGGAGCAGGAGATTCTCCTAATACTCACCATAATAGGTTTGGGATCACTCCTCCTCCAGTGCAAAACAACAACTTCGAGATCAAGCCAGGGTTTGTTCAGATAGTGCAAACAAATTTCATGGGTTAGCTTTGGAGGACTTATTGGCGCATCTAGACAACTTTGAGCAGCTTTGTGGAATGCTCAAGATAAATGGCATCTCGGAGGATAGCTTCAAGCTGCGTTTGTTTCCCTTTTCCATAGGAGACAAGGCACTGCATTGGGAGAAGACTCTTCCACAAGGAACTATCACTTCTTGGGCTGACTGTAAGAAAGCTTTCCTCTCAAAGTTTTTCTCAGGTTCTCGGACAGCACGGTTAGGAAGTGAGATCAGTAGTTTCACTCAAAGACAGAATGAGTCATTCAATGAGGTTATGGAGCGTTTCAAGGATTATACTATAGCTTGTCCTCACAATGGCTTCAGTGAAGAGACCCTCTTGAGTACCATATACCGCGGAGCTCTCCCAAAGATAAGAGTACTACTTGACACGGGAAGCAAAGGAAACTTCCTTGGCCAAGAAGTAGAGGAAGGTATGGAGCTCATTGAGAATCTGGCATTGAGTAATGGGAACTATTCAGAGGATTACGACCGTGCTCCAAGAGGAGCTGATCTTGAAACCAACAAGAAAGAACTGAAGTCTGTACACGAGAAGATCGATAAGCTAATGTTTGCAAACCAAAAGCATGTACATTTTATTGGGGAAGCTGCGGATGTCTTGGATGAGCTAGTGCAATGCCAAGAAGAAGAAGCTAATTGGGTAGCCGGTCAGAACAACTACAAGCCTTAAGGTTACTCTCAAGGCTACCAAGGCAACAACAACTTGTCTTATAGAAGCACCAACGTTGAAAATTCAAAGGATCAGGTGTACCCTCCTCAGCAAGCTAAACCTTTTGTACCCTATAACAAAGGTTTTCAGCCGAGTGGTGGTTTTCAAGGTCAGCGACAAGGTAACTTTCAGGGACAGCAGCAGCAGTAAGGAAAAAAAGTTTATACTCCTATTTACCCTCCCGGCTTTATTCCTTAACAACAACCAATGCAACAACAAGTTCAGGATTCGGTACAAGCCATGTTTCAGCAGTTGCTTCAAGGGCAAGCTTCCACTAATCAGAATTTTTCTGAGATGAACAACCGCTTAGACTCCTCTCTCACTGATGTCTCTACTCAGATAACAACACTAAACAACAAGATCAAGCAGTTAGAGAAGGGAAAAGCAAGTACAAGTGGTCAAAGCAGTTTACCGGGAAAATGTGAACAGAATCCGAAAGAGTATCCAATGCTATTACCATGAGAAGTGGCAAGGAGCTTCCAGCTAGATCAGCAGCAAAACAAAACGAGGATGTTGTTCCTCAAGCGGAGGGGGGTAAACCTTCGGCTGATGAAGAGATCAACTTCCACAATGTGTGGATAGAGAGGCCATCAAAGGGTAAAGAAGCAGCTGTAGAGAAGAAAGTGGAGCAAGCAACGGAGGAGAAGGATGAGTACATACCTCCACTGTATGTTCCTAAGCTCCCATTTCCTGGCCGCTTCAAGAAACAACTTATAGAAAAGGATAGACTTCTATTTTAGAAGCATCTAAGTGACGTAGAGATCAAGCTACCTCTCGTGGATTGCCTTGCTATGATGCCTAAGTGTGCAAAATTTTTCAAGAAAACGCTTGCAAAGAAGAACAAGGAAAGCAAGGAAGTGCTGGTGCTTAATGAAGAGTGTAGCGCCATTATACACAAGGAGATAGTCCCCAAGAAGTTGGGAGACCCAGGAAGCTTCACTATACCATGTGCTCTCGGTCCTTTGACATTTCAGAGTTCCTTGTACGATTTGGGAGCTAGCATAAATCTGATGCCACATTCTATTGCTAAGAAGCTCGGTTTTACCCGATTCAAAGACTGTAGAATCTCCTTGGTGCTAGCTGACAGGAGCGTGAGGTTACCCGTGGGTTTGCTTGAGGACTTACCAGTGAGGATCAGTGGTGTAAACGTGCCTACAGACTTTGTTGTGTTAGAAATGGATGAAGAGCCTAAGGATCCGCTCATCCTTGGAAGGTCGTTCCTAGCAACCGCAGGTGCTATCATCGATGTAAAGAACGGGAAGATTGCCCTGCATCTTGGTAAAGGAATCAAGTTGGATTTCAACATCAACGAGGTTTTGAAGAAGCCTACCATAGAAGGGCTAGCTTTCTATATAGAGACGTTGGATGCTCTAGCCGATGAACTACTAGAGGAGTTGGCAAAAGAAGACCACTTGAAGCTGGCTTAGACTAAAGAGAAGGGAGAGTATGGTTTCTTGGATGAGAGGACTCAGGAGTACATCAACCTGCCGGATACTAGAAGGGTTGTCAAGGAAGATGAAGGCGGCTGCCTAGAAATCGACCCCAAGATCGATGCAATCATGATATATCATGGTTTTTGCTGGTTTTTGACCATGATATAAGTCTTGTTTATAGAGTCTTTTTGGTATTATTCGAGTCTTATAGAGTTTTTGCAGGTTTAGGTACAAATGGAGCATAATTGTGGATTCTGGAACCTTTTGGAGCTATACTGAAGCTGTTGCTGAAAAGACCAAGTCGGAGGGCAAGTGTCGATCGACACCCACCTCTTGGTGTCGATCGACACCGATCGTGGTTGCAAAGAAGCGTTAAATCTCATTAAAAGAAATTGCAACTTGGCCCAGAAGTTTCCCACTATTTGCACTTTTGCCCCAGTTCGTGTTTAGACTTGTATTTAGGTTTTTCTAAGCCATTGTTAGCGAGGTATTCTGAGAATTATTGAGACAAAGAGAGAGATTAGATTTAGAGCTTTTGGGTAGACAAATCCATACTCGGTAGAGAAGAATTTCGAACCCCTTTAATCTTTTACTTTATTTCCTTTATGCAATATTATTCAGTCATGATCTGTGTTTCACTTGCTATGTCTGAGTAATCTGCTAGTTACGTTTTGGGTTATTCAAAGGTTGATAATGAATTGTTAGAACTACAAAACTGGAAGGATAAATCATTTGGTTCTTCATCTTGATTGCTTTAATACTGGTTTTAAGATTGATTACCTAGAAATCAGATCTTAGGTTGTTTAATAGATGTGAAAACATTGTTAATCACCAGAACTATCTTAGATGAGCAAAATAACTAGTTGCAAAGGAATTTGAACTAGTGGTTTTGGGAACTTATCGAACCTGATCTATAATGCATGTTTAGGTTGTTAGAGTTTGCAAAGGAATTTGGAATTCTGGAATCTGATCATAGTTAATCTCTGCGACGGAAGTCGATTGGTTTTACACTAGTGTTTCGAGTTATAGAACGGTTTTAATAAATATTCATTTCAGTCCGTGGTCTGCGATTTATGTCAACCTGCGAATTTCCCATTGCCTAGCGCTTGTCTCTATTGATTTTAAGGACCAACAAACCATCCTGATCTCATTGATTTCGCCAATATCTTAGTTTTATTTTATTACCTACTGCTTAGCTTTATTTGAATCTAAAATCTGTTGAGTGATAGTCTCAAGTCCTTGTGGATTCGATCCCTAAGTACTACCGTGATCTCTTAATTTGAGAGAGTAGCTCTAAGGGTTAATTTGAGCATATCAAATTTTGGTGCCGTTGCCGGGGACTTAGATATCGCTTTCAGATTTTTAGTATTAGAATTTTGACTAAGTTTTTATTTTCTGTTTACTAAACTTCTTTCACTTTTCTGTTGTCTGTTTCAGGTGCATGCATAATCGCAGTACTAGGAGCAACAAAGACAAAGAACTTGTGACTTTAGGCATCGACGAACTCGCCAAGCTAGAGAGAACCATCAGGAAAGCCAAAAAGCAGACTAAAATGGTTGGACCACTTGTTCTGAGGACAGATGCTGAAGGTCATTTAGTTGACAGAGAAGGGAACAGAAGGAATGAGGATGGGCAGAGGATAAATGACAATGGCGTTATAATTGAGGAGCAGAATGTACAACAGCAAGCTGCTGGAGATGCTGCTGGGCGTCATCCACAGAGGACTCTGGGAGATTACAACAGGCCAGATCAGTTCTATGCAAATAGAGCTGCAATCCGCCCACCTGCCTTTCAGAGGAATGACTTTGAGCTGAAACCCAGTTACTATCAGCTTGTAAGTCAGCATCCTTTCCATGGGATTCCACATGAACACCCAATGGACCACATTTAGAAGTTTGAAGACCTGGCTTCAAGTGTTAAAGCCAATGGAGTCACCAATGACTTCCTATTCTGCAAGCTTTTCCCTCACTCTTTGGAAGGAGATGCAGCACATTGGCTCAAACAGCTGGCACCTGCTTCTTGGACTACATGGGAGGACATTAAATCTGCTTTCCTCAACAACTTCTATGATGATGCAAGGTCAGAAGAGTTAAGGAGAAACATCGCCACATTCTCCCAAGGTCCAACAGAAGCTTTTAAAGCAGCATGGGTTAGATTTAAGCTGTACCAAAGGGACTGCCCACATCATGGATTTAATGAAGTACAGCTGCTGGGAATCTTTTTCAGAGGTGTTGACTGGAAATACCAGATGGCTCTGGATGCAGCAAGCAATGGGAACTTCAACACAAGAGTCCCAGCTGATGCCATCAAGTTGATAGAGAACCTAGCTTCCAGCAACAGCACAAAGAATGCTAATTTTGAGAGACAGAAAAACGCTGGGGGTGCAGGAAGTAATCAGTTTGTTGCTGAGATGAAAGCCAAGTTGGACTCTGTGCATAATCTCCTGGTTGGGAAGAAGTCTGTTCAGTTTGCTGTTGAGGTTGAGACATTTGAGCCAGTTGAGGAGTTTGAAGAAGAAGAAGTCAACTACATCAATGGAGCTGGTTTCCAAGGACAAAGGTACAACAATCAGGAAGGAAACAGAGGATTCAGTGGGAATATGCAGAGAAACAACTTCACAGGAAACCAGAGTTCTACTGGCTACACTCCCAAGCCTCAGTTTCAGAAGTCTGAGTACCAGAAGCCTTATCAGAACAGCAACTTCAACAGGAACTATGGTTCCTCATCCTATCAGCCTGCACCAGCACCATCAGCTTCAAACAAAATGGAAGCCATGCTTGAACAGTTGCTAGAAGGTCAGCAAAAGATTACAGTTGACTTCAATGGCAAGATTGACGCCTTGTATCAAGATCTGAATGGGAAAATCGAAGCTCTGAACACTCATGTGAAGACTTTGGATACTCAAGTGGCTCAAACTTCTGGGGCTGTGAAAAGACAGGATGGATTCCATCCAGGAAAGACAGACACCAATCCAAGACACTCTGTTAACGCCATTACGCTGAGGAGTGGAAAGAATCTGCAACCAGTGCAGAAAAAGGGCTTTAGTACAGAAGGTTTCGAGCAGCTTCAGGAGTTTGAAGATGAAGATTTCGAAAATTTCAAAGGGTGTCGATCAACACCAACCCCTCTGTGTCGATCGACACCAGAGGAAATTCGCAACTCCTCGACTCGAAGCGAACGGATATCGACCGAGGTCGACAAGCTGCCCGACACCGGATCGACACAACTCTCAGGAACTAGTGTCGATCGACACCCACCACCTGGTGTCGATCGACGCCCACCACAGAAGCAAACTCCGAGTTCTGAGACTCCAGAAAGTGCAGAAGAAAGGGTCTACAAGCCAAAGGTGCCTTATCCAAGGAACCAGAGGAAGTCTAAACAGGAACTGGAGGATGCTAGGATCAAACCTATCATGGATAAGCTTGTGGTTGAAATCCCTTTGATAGATGCCATAAGGACTACACTTGTGATAAAGAGATATGTGAAAAGGATGATGACAAAGAATTTGGGGCTGGAACAAGGAACAATGATGATTTCAGAGCAAGTGAGTGCAGTGATTCAGAATAAGATACCAGAGAAGCTGACTGATCCTTGGAGTTTTGTTCTGGATTGCACAATCTTTTCTGAAAGGTTTGAGAGGTCATTATGTGATCTAGGGTCAAGTGTCAACCTGATGCCTCACTCAGTTGCTGTCAGTTTAGGTATGACTGACTTCCAGCCAACCAGAATATCTCTTATCCTAGCAGACAGGTCTGTGAGGATTCTTGAAGGCATTTTAGAAGATGTACCAGTCAAAGTGGGAGACTGCGTGATTCCCACAGACTTTGTGGTTCTGGCTTATGGTGAAGAACCAAAGGATCCCTTGATATTGGGAAGACCATTTCTGGCTACTGCAGGTGCCATCATCGATGTCAGGAAAGGGAGAATTGCTCTGAATGTGGGCGATTTGGTGATGCATTTTGACATGGACAAGTTGATGCAGAGGCCAACAATAGATGGCCACACATTCTATGTGGACTCTCTCACTAGTCTTGCAGAAGAAATCTTCCAAGAGATGCATCCTGCAGACCTTTTGGAGAGGGCATTGACAGTTTCTGCAGAATCAACAGAGCATCTAGACAACATTGCTGCTGGGTATGTCAAGATGATGGATGCAAATGAGCAAGTCATGCAGCTGGTTGCACAACAAGAGCTGGTTGGGACATCTGTAAAAGCTGCAAAGCTAGGTGATTGGAGTGAAGAAAAAACTCCCAAAATCGAACTCAAACAGCTTCCTGCAGGTCTAAGGTATGCCTTTCTAGGACCTAACTCTACTTATCCTGTCATAGTTAGTGCTACCTTAAACAATGCAGAGCTCACCTTACTGCTAAGCAAGCTGCGCACTTTTCGCAAGGCTCTTGGCTATTCTCTTGATGACATTTCAGGTATCTCTCTAGAGTTGTGCATGCACAGGATACATCTTGAGGATGAGTCGAAGTCGTCAATCGAGAACCAGAGGAGGCTGAATCCGAACTTGCAGGATGTGGTGAAGAAGGAGATCATGAAGCTTCTGGCTGCTGGGATCATTTACCCGATTTCAGATAGCACTTGGGTCAGTCCAGTACATGTGGTTCCCAAGAAGGGAGGAGTGACAGTGGTGAAAAATGAGACGAATGAGCTAATCCCCACAAGGACCATCCCTGGGCACATGATGTGTATTGACTACAGGAAGCTCAACTCTGCTACAAGAA
Source organism: Thlaspi arvense (assembly GCA_911865555.2). Lineage (NCBI taxonomy): Eukaryota > Viridiplantae > Streptophyta > Magnoliopsida > Brassicales > Brassicaceae > Thlaspi > Thlaspi arvense. The sequence goes on from OU466860.2 coordinate 25,778,107, forward strand.
AGGATCACTTCCCACTGCCATTCATTGATCAGATGCTGGAGAGGTTGGCGAATCACTCCTATTACTGCTTTGTGGATGGCTACTCTGGCTTCTTTCAGATCCCCATCCACCTAGATGATCAGGAGAAGACTACATTCACTTGTCCTTATGGTACATTTGCATATCGCAGAATGCCATTTGGACTTTGTAATGCTCCTGCGACATTTCAGAGATGCATGATGTCCATCTTCACAGACATGATTGAGAAGTATATGGAGGTCTTCATGGATGACTTCTCAGTGTATGGATCATCTTTTAAGGACTGCCTTGACAACCTCTGTCAAGTGCTCGCTAGGTGTGAAGAAAAGCATCTAGTTCTGAATTGGGAAAATTGCCATTTTATGGTCAGAGATGGGATTGTGCTTGGGCATCGAGTTTCTGGAGAGGGTATTGAGGTAGACAGAGCCAAGATCAAAGTGATGACAAGTTTACAGCCTCCAGATTATGTGAAGTCAGTCAGGAGCTTTCTCAGACATGCTGGATTTTACAGAAGGTTCATTAAGGATTTCAGTAAGATTGCAAGACCACTCACAGCTCTGCTTTGCAAGGATGTGAAGTTTGAATTTACTGAAGAATGTTATTTAGCCTTCCAGCAAATCAAGCAGGCTTTAGTAAGTGCCCCTATAGTACAACCTCCTGATTGGGATCTACCATTTGAGGTGATGTGTGATGCTTCAGACTTTGCAGTGGGCGCAGTATTGGGTCAGAGAAAAGACAAGAAGCTTCATGCAATCTACTATGCAAGCAGAACACTGGATGATGCCCAAAAGAACTATGCAACTACAGAGAAGGAATTGTTGGCTGTAGTATTTGCATTTGAGAAGTTCAGACAGTACCTGGCTGGATCTAAGGTAATTGTGCACACTGATCACTCTGCTCTCAAGTTCTTGATGTAGAAGAAAGATGCAAAACCAAGACTGCTGAGATGGATTTTGTTGCTGCAAGAATTTGACATTTAAATAAGAGACAAGAAAGGGGTTGAGAATGGAGTAGCAGACCATCTCTCAAGGATTAGAATTGAAGATAACGTCCCCATTGATGATTTCCTGCCGGAGGAGAACATATGTCTCATTGAGGCAAGATTACAGACTTCAGATACGGATGCACTGCAGTTTTCTCGAACTGCAAACAGGGTGTCGATCGACACCCACCACTTGGTGTCGATCGACACCAATCTCGACGCGAGCCATAATCGACCAGGATCGACATCTCCCTCGCCACCCAGGTCATTGCTACCCAGTTTCGGTCGAAACACCCCATATGGTGTCGATCGACACCAGTCCCGAACTGCAAGTAAGCTTCAACAGATCCTGCGTGATGTTTTCTCTCAGCCTATCTTCACAGTTGCAACCTCTTCTAGGGCTTGGTATGCTGATATTGCCACCTACCTAGCTGCAGACGAGGTCCCTGACACTCTCAAAGGGTATGAGAAGAAGAAATTTATGAGGGAACTAAGGAGATATTACTGGGATGAACCATACCTGTACAAGTACTGTTCAGATGGAATCTACAGAAGATGCCTTGCAGAAACTGAGGTTCAGAATGTGCTTTTCCACTGTCATGGCTCTGAGTATGCAGGACACTTTGCTACCTTTAAGACTGTCTCCAAGGTTCTACAAGCAGGATTCTGATGGCCTACAATGTTCAAGGATGCTCAGACATTCATCTCACAATGTGATGTCTGCCAAAGGAGAAGGAAGATCAGTAGAAGACATGAGATGCCACAGAACTTCATACTTGAAGTTGAAGTTTTTGACTGCTGGGGTATAGATTTCATTGGACCTTTTCCTTCATCCTATGGGAACAAATACATCCTGGTTGCACTGGATTATGTCTCCAAATGGGTAGAAGCAATTGCCAGTCCACACAATGATGCTGCAGTGGTCCTGAAGCTGTTCAAAACCATCATTTTCCCCAGGTTTGGAGTGCCACGGATTGTGATCAGTGATGGTGGAAAACACTTTATCAATAGAGTGTTTGAGAAGCTGCTGCACAAGTATGGAGTTCATCATAAGGTTGCTACACCTTATCACCCTCAGACAAGTGGTCAAGTTGAAGTTTCCAACAGACAAATAAAGGAGATCCTGGAGAAGACAGTAGGGAAGACTAGAAAAGACTGGTCTGCCAAGCTAGATGATGCACTTTGGGCCTACAGGACAGCATTCAAGACACCACTTGGCGCCACTCCATTCCATCTGCTTTATGGGAAAGCATGTCACCTTCCAGTGGAGCTTGAACACAAGGCAAGTTGGGCTGTTAAGAAGATGAACTTTGACTGGAAATCTGCAGCAGAGAGGCGCCAGATACAGCTCAATGAGTTAGATGAGATCAGGCATCATGCTTATGAGAACTCAAAGCTGTACAAGGAGAAGACCAAAGCTTACCACGACAAAAAGATCTTTGCCAGACACTTTGAACCAAATGACCAGGTACTTTTGTATAACTCACGTTTACAATTATTTCCCGGAAAATTGCGTTCTCGTTGGTCAGGTCCTTTCACAATCAAAGAAGGTAGACCATATGGCGCAGTTGTTCTGTCAACTCCAGAAGGCAGGGAATTTGTTGTCAATGGGCAAAGGGTGAAACATTACTGGGAGCAAGCCGCAATTCCCGAAGGACAGATTGTACCTTTGGCAGATGCACCCACAGCCTGATCCTGAGGACAGTCAAGCTAATGACGTTAAACGAGCGCTTGGTGGGAGGCAACCCACTGGTAAGTGTACATACTTAGTCTAACTTTTAATTTTTACAAACTTATTTTCGTGGTATTCAGTCATAAGAAAAAAAAAAAAAACGAGCAGGGTGTCGAGGCGAGCACCTGTCGACCACGGTCGACACCCTGATCGGCACTGACCAGTGTCGATCGACACCCACCCCCTGGTGTCGATTGACACCCTCATTAATCAGGTAAGTTCTTTAACTCGTCAGGTTCTTCGTCTTCTTCCTCATTCTCCACAAACCCAAAAACTCTCATACTTTCCCCAAATTCGCAACTTCCTTGTTTGTTGACGGATCTGAGTGATTCAAAAGCCTAACCTGGGAGGATTTTAGGCCAGATTTTGACTTTTCGAAATTTTGATTTTTGGCCTGATTTTGGGATTTTTCGGTGTTCTTGGTTTTCTGCGTGCAGATGGCTCCACGAAACAGAAAACGATCACGCACGGAGACCGGAGAATCCTCCAACCCCGCACCTGCTATACCAGCTCTTCCTCCATGACCTCGGAGAGAAGGGTTGAGGATCCCAATGGAGAGAGCTTGGGAGGATACTCCGGCGAAGGAAGTCGCAAAGCGCGATTGCATCTTCCGCGACATCAGCGAAGAGTGGGATGACTACGACATGTTGTTCTACAACGCGTGGCTCAAGATGGACTTTGCGCCGACACGGTTTGCAGATGAGGCTACATTGCGCTGCCTCGGGCTCAAGGAGGAGGTTCTGCGCGTGCTGCAGAAGATTGGCTTGGGTACCATGGCGACCAAGCTGTACGATCTATACCCTGAGCTAGTCCGCCAGTTCATTGCCACAGCGAGGGTGTATTACACCAATGACATCGTGAGGAGAGCAGATGAGGGCACTCTCACATTCCTTATCAGAGGCATCAGATACATGATCACATTTCCTGAGCTCTGTACCATCTTCGGGTTCGATCCAGAGCGCACTGGCGTCTCCCTCCCGACACCGTTTCCTGACCTGCAGAGTTACTGGTCCCATTTCGGGAATGGAGTTTATGACTCCAAGCGGTCTACTCAGACTGATGTGCGCCACCCGCTGCTGCGCTACCTGGTCCGCCTTTTCTCCACTACCCTCCAGTGCAAGTCTGAGCCAGGGAAGATGAGAGTTTCTGAGCTGACTCTCCTGTATTACGGCGTTGAGGATGTTCTGACAGAGGAATACCCAATTGACAGCGATGTCAACATGGGGGCCATTTTTGCCCATCACTTGGCTTCGCTGAAGACCAAGGCGTTCACTGGAGCTCGGGGCAAGCCCGAGAGTATTGGCAGTCTCCTCACCCCCATCTTCCGCCATTTCCACATTGACACTTCGACTTGCAGAGTTGTGTCTGAGCGCCACCTCATTGACCTGGATTATTTTAGGAGGACACATTGGATCGCAGGAGATGAGCCACTTTAGAGCTTCGTTAGTCACACTGGTCAGCGATGCCTCATTCCGCTACCTCAAACTGCTCTCACTACACTGCAGACGGACTCCCACAGGTTCCAGCCTGATGCTACACTGCTACGATCTGCGCCAGCTACTAGGCGTAGAGGAGGATCTTCCCGCGCTGCTGCTTCTGCTGTTGAGCATGCGCCTGTTGAGAGTCATGCTGGAGGTTCCTCTCGTCACCCGTCACTACCACGTACGATTCCTCCGCCGATTGGTCCCCATACACTTCCACCGACCCCCGAGATTCCGATGGAGCAGGCCACTTTTCAGCGCTACATGGTGCAGAGTATTCAGGCATTGTGGAACGCTGTCTCGGTGATCTCCAAATGCGGTTGTGTGCACCCCCATTCACCTGATACTGAGGATGAGGACTAGTTCCTCTATGTTACCTGGTTACTTTTCCTTTTCCCTTTGTACTTTTTCATTTTCTGTTGAGTCAGTTTTGTGTCTTTGTTTTGAGTCAGTTTGTCAGCTTGGTAATTGGTTTTGAAATCTGTTTGAACTGATGGGATTATGGATTATGTTGTTGCTTTTAATTGTTTGCTTGAGTGTTCTTAACAGTCCTGACTTTGGAGAACATCAGCTAACAATCTAACTTGCAACAAGTATACATGTTTGGGTCATCCCATTCTGTTTTCGGACAAGGTGTCGATCGACACCAACCATGTGGTGTCGATCGACACCACGCGCAATCACAGGTACCCCTTTCTCATCTCTGTACAAACCGTTTCATTACCTCTTTCTACCAACTCCTTGCTTAATAACACTAGGGACAGTGTTGTTTAAGTCTGGGGGAGGTCGTTGCTGACATTGTTTACATTGTTTTGTATTTATAGAGTCTCAAAGTTGAGTCAAAACCTGTTTTGTTGAGTCAAAATTTTTGAAATTGTCAGTTTTTCTTGGAACAAACCACAAAACAATGATGCTTATAAGAACCATTGCCACATGTGTTGATTACAAGTCTTACTAAGTTAAAAGTCATAGGTAGATCAGTCTAGCAATGAAGGTTTATGTTCTTAGAGAATCTGGAAAATTTGCTGCTAACTCCACTTAAATGAACTTAAACTTATTGTCTTGGTTCTGGATTCTCTTTGGTCTTGATTCTCTCTTCTAACACTGACAAGTATGTTAAGACACAGTTTCTCTTTGATCTTCCCTGAATGAGCTTAAAAGATTTTGAGTCAAAAGTTTGGTGCATTCATGACCCTGTCTCCTCACAAGGAACAACAGTAGTGAACATACTCAAGAACCTGTCTCCTCACAAGGAACACAAGTATTGAGAGTAGCACCAATTCTTAGACTATTACAAAAAAAAATGAGAAAGAGCTTAAAATAAAAATTTTATCAGAAAAAAAGATCAAGGGAAGAGAAAATAGGAGAACTGTGTTGAGACTGCTTAGTTCAGTTGTTTAGGAAGAGAAAAGAATCTATAAGTGATTGAGATGTTAAAACCTTGATGAAACATCACTTAGACAAAAATAAGGAGTTTAGCAGTAGAGATTTCGGATTTCTTGAAGGAGCTTGAACTGGATTTGAAAGATTCGCTAAGCCTGTGATGATTAGACTGAAATTTGATCATGTGTTGACTCTGGGGTATGTGGATTCAAAAGTGTTAATCAATGTGGTGTTCTTGATGTCTGACTGATTTTTTCTGTGTTTTCAAACCTCTACTCTAGGCCATGTCTGATGTTTGCTTAAGGGCAAGCAAAAGATAAGTCTGGGGGAGTTGATATATCATGGTTTTTGCTGGTTTTTGACCATGATATAAGTCTTGTTTATAGAGTCTTTCTGGTATTTTTCGAGTCCTATAGAGTATTTGCAAGTTTAGGTACGATTGAAGCATAATTGTGGATTCTCGAACCTTTTGGAGCTATACTGAAGCTGTTGCTGAAAAGACCAAGTCGGAGGGCGTTAAAGAGCAAGGTGTCGATCGACACCCACCTCTTGGTGTCGATCGACACCGATCGTGGTTGCGAAGAAGCGTTAAATCTCATTAGAAGAAATTGCAACTTGGCCCAGAAGTTTCCCACTATTTGCACTTTTGCCCCAGTTCGTGTTTAGACTTGTATTTAGGTTTTTCTAAGCCATTGTTAGCGAGGTATTCTGAGAATTATTGAGACAAAGAGAGAGATTAGATTTAGAGCTTTTGGGGAGACAAATCCATACTCTGTGGAGAAGAATTTCGAACCCCTTTAATCTTTTACTCTATTTTCTTAATGCATGATATGTGTTTCATTTGCTATGTCTGAGTAATCTGCTAGTTAGGTTTTGGGTTATTCAAAGGTTGATAATGAATTGTTAGAACTACAAAACTGGAAGGATAAATCATTTGGTTCTTCATCTTGATTGCTTTAATACTGGTTTTAAGAATGATCACCTAGAAATCAGATCTTAGGTTGTTTAATAGATGTGGAAACATTGTTAATCACCAGAACTATCTTAGATGAGCAAAAAAACTAGTTGCAAAGGAATTTGAACTAGTGGTTTTGTGAACTTATCGAACCTGATCCATAATGCATGTTTGGGTTGTTAGAGTTTGCAAAGGAATTTGGAATTCTGGAATCTGATCATAGTTAATCTCTGCGACGGAAGTCGATTGGTTTTACACTATTGTTTCGAGTTATAGAACGGTTTTAATAAATATTCCTTTCAGTCTGTGGTCTGCGATTTATGTCAACCTGCGAATTTCCCATTGCCTAGCGCTTGTCTCTATTGATTTTAAGGACCAACAAACCATCCTGATCTCATTGATTTCGCCAATATCTTAGTTTTATTTTATTACCTACTGCTTAGCTTTATTTGAATCTAAAATCTGTTGACTGATAGTCTCAAGTCCTTGTGGATTCGATCCCTAAGTACTACCGTGATCTCTTAATTTGAGAGAGTAGCTCTAAGGGTTAATTTAAGCATATCAAATCACTCGATCCATAGGGCAGATCGACAAGCCAATCGAGAACACAACTCGATCCGGTGAAAGAATCGACAGTCAGATCGAGGAGAGCAGTCGATCCAGGAAATCAATCGAGTCCAAGATCGAGAGAGGCCATCCGATCAGTTCAGGGTACATTTGAGAGAATGATTCAGCACCTCGATCTCTCACTCGATCCACTTTAGATCGAGTGAAAGTGATCAACCCGGAGCAGAACGAGTTGAAGATCGACATGATGACTCGATCTCAGAGTGGACAGCGGTTAAGGAAGGCAGTCTTGTGGGTCATTGCACGGGTTCTAAGGAGGCTACTGAGGATGGGAACGTCAACAAGAGCCACAAGGAGGACTAGAGCGAGCTGCTAGCCCCAAAGGTGGACCCTAAGGAGCTCCTAAAAGGGCTAAGGTATGCTCTCTTAGGGCTTAATGAAACCTATCCCGTGATTGTGAATGAGAACTTAAGTGATGATGAGTTGCACTCGCTCTTAAATGAGCTGAGAAAGTATAGGAAGGCCATTGGGTACTCTCTAAGTGACATCAATGGCCTTTCACCAATGCTTTGCACTCATAGGATTCACCTGGATAATGAGAATGCCTCTTCTATAGAACACCAAAGGCGTCTGAATCCTAATTTAAAGGAGGTTGTTAAGAAAGAGATTCTTAAGTTGTTAGAGGCTGACATGATCTATCCCATAAGTGACAGCACGTGGGTTTCTCCTGTACACGTGGTGCCTAAGAAGGGAGGTATCACGGTCATTAAGAATGATAAAGATGAGCTTATACCTACTAGGACTATAACTGGTCACTGTATGTGTATAGACTTTAGGAACCTAATCTTGCTACTAGAAAGGATCATTTTCCTTTACCTTTTATTGATCAAATGCTTGAGAGGCTTGCTAATCATCCTTATTATTGCTTTCTTCATGGATATAGTGGTTTCTTTCAAATACCAATCCATCCGAATGATCAAGAGAAGACGACCATTACATGCCCTTATGGCACCTTCGCATATCGAAGGATGCCATTCGGGTTATGTAACGCACCGGCTACGTTTCAGCGGTGTATGATGTCGATCTTCTCAGATCTAATAGAAGAGATGGTAGAAGTGTTTATGGATGACTTCTCTGTATATGGTGTGTCTTTTTCTGCGTGTTTGTTGAATCTTTGCAAGGTACTAAAGCGTTGTGAAGAGACGAATCTTGTGCTTAACTGGGAGAAGTGTCACTTCATGGTGAAGAAAGGGATCGTGCTTGGCCACAAGATATCAGAGAAGGGCATAGAGGTTGATAAAGCCAAGGTTGAGGTCATGATAAGTCTTGAGCCGCCGGTTAATGTCAAAGGAGTAAGGAGTTTCTTAGGCCACGCAGGCTTCTACAGGAGATTCATAAAGGATTTATCCAAGATAGCAAGGCCCCTCACACTGTTGCTATGCAAGAAAGCTGACTTTGTGTTTGATGAGGATTGTCTTTGTGCTTTTGTGACCATCCAGGAATCTCTTGTATCCGCGCCAATAGTACAAGCACCAGACTGGACTCTACCGTTCGAGATCATGTGTGATGCAAGTGACTACGCCATTGGAGCTGTTCTTGGTCAGAGGAAAGACAAGCGGTTGCACGTTATCAACTATGCTTCACGTACCTTGGAATACATGCAAGCCAGATACACTACAACCGAGAAGGAGCTGTTGGCAGTCGTCTTTGCATTCGAGAAGTTCAGATAGTATTTGGTAGGAGCCAAGGTTGTTGTCTACACGGATCATGCAGCTCTAAGGTATATCTACTCAAAGAAGGACACTAAGCCAAGGCTGTTAAGGTGGATTCTTCTTTTACAAGAGTTTGATATAGAGATAAAGGACAAGAAGGGCATTGAGTATGGGGTTGCTGATCACCTTTCCAGGATGAGGATCAATGAAGCTTTGCCTCTAGATGATTCACTTTCGGAAGAACAACTCATGATGATCACTATGGCGGTTTGTGAGAAGCTTGAGAACAAGTTTGAGGAAGTTTTGAGCTTCAAAGAAGAGGATCTTCCTTGGTACGCTGACATTGTAAACTTCTTGGCATGTGGAGAGAAGCCAACTCACCTTGATCATTACCACAAGAAGAAGTTTATGAGAGATGTTGCCTACTACTTTTGGGACGAACCCTACTTATACAAGAGAGGAGTTGATAGCTTGTACAGAAGATGTGTCTCGAGGGATGAAGCTCAAGACATTCTAATTCACTGCCATGGATCTTCTTACGGTGGACACTTTGCTTCTTTCAAAACCGCTACAAAAGTGTTGCAAGCCTGTTTTTGGTGGCCATCTCTGTTCAAAGACGCCCATGAGTTTGTCAAAGCTTGTGAAGCATGTCAAAAAGCTGGAAACATCACGAAGAGGAACGAGATGCCTCAGGTTCCTATCTTTGAGGTAGACGTGTTTGACGCATGGGGCATAGTTTTCATGGGACCTTTCCCTTCTTCATACGGCAACAAGTTTATCCTAGTAGCGGTTGACTATGTATCCAAATAGGTTGAGGCCATTGCTTCCCCTACAAACGACTCTAAGGTGGTGATAAAGCTCTTCAAGACCATCATATTCCCGCGGTTTGGAGTCCCTAAGGTTGTGATCAGCGACGGTGGCAGCCATTTCATCAACAAAGTGTTTGAAAGCCTCCTAAGGAAGTATGGCGTGAAGCACAAGGTAGCTACACCTTACCATCCTCAAACGAGTGGGCAAGTAGAGGTTTCTAACTGGCAGATCAAAGCTATACTCGAGCGGACAGTTGGTACTACTAGGAAGGATTGGGCGGCTAAGCTAGACGACACTTTGTGGGCTTACCGGACCGCTTTCAAAACGCCCATAGGAACAACCCCTTTGACTCTTCTCTACGGCAAGGGATGTCACCTCCCTGTTGAGCTGGAACATAGAGCATTGTGGGCTGTGAAGCCGCTGAACTATGATCTCAAGACAGCTCAGGAGAAGCGCTTGATTCAGCTACATGAGCTTGACGAGCTAAGGCTGGACGCCTACAAAAGTACTAGGATCTACAAGGAGCGTACTAAGGCAGCTCATGACAAGAATCTGGTTCATAAAGAGCTTAAGGAAGGCAGCTTGGTACTCAACAACTCGAGGTTGAAGCTCTTTCCAGGAAAGCTCAAATCAAGGTGGTGCGGACCGTTTGAGATCAAGGAGGTATTGCCCTATAGAGCGGTCACTTTGGTTGGCAAGAGTGGGAATGCATTCACAGTCAACGGACACAGAGTAAAGCCATACATGGCCAGTGCAATCAACAAGAAGAGCAATTCAATGCTTCTCCAAGACCCACCATTCGCTTAAACCAAGTAAAGTCTAGCTAAAGACGTCAAGTAAAGCGCACTTGGGAGGCATTCCCATGGTTATCTTGTATATACTTCTGCTCTCTTTCTATTTCAGTTTTATGTTTTTATCTTCTAAGAGTGTAGGAAAAGGTATAAGGGATTGCAGGCCATGATCTTGGATCCAAAAGGAGTAAGGAGAGGCGAATATAGGCTAGAGATCGAGTGTTAGATCGACTCATCCTGGCTCGATCTTTGCTAGATCGAGCTAGTGAATCCAGAGGAGTCAGTTGATCTAGACGATATAGAGTAGGAAATCGAGTGGAACGGTCGATCATGAAGAAGACAACCTGCCAATGCGTTCAGCTTGAAAAGCTAACGAGGTGTAGATCGACCGAGTCACTCGATCCTCGAAGGTTGATCGAGTAGTCTACTCGATCTTTCACTCGATCAAAGCTTAAATTGACCCCCGAATCGATGACGTGGCTCGATCAAGAGGACTTAGCCAACATGCCAAAAATCAAGGAACGAGAGGTGCACTTGATCCAAAGCTCGATTCAATTTGAATCGAGTCCTAAATCGAGCAACCTTATCGATCCAAGCCATTATGGGCATGAGATCGAGTCCTAGATCGACCAAATGGACTCGATCTCGTGCCGAGGTAACAATTTCTTTTCCCTCTTTTCTTCTTTCCCTCCAGTTTTTTAAATTTGAAATGTGGTCAAGGCAACCATCTTTGACCATGAAAGATGTGCCTTGACCACACCTTTTGTCAGAAAACCACTTGCTTGCCCATAGTTTTGTATTTTTGTTGGTCTTTATATTTTCAAGCTAGAACACACTCTCTCATACTTTGTGTTTCGAGTTTCTTAAACAAGAGAGAGTGTGATTTTCCTTGTTTAAAAGATCAACATCATCTGTTTTCAAGCTTGCTAAGGTATTTCCAAATCATTGTTCAAAATTTTTTGAAAATTTTCCTTTTTATTGCTTTGCTGGATTTGCTCTTATCTCTAGATTTGCTCCTCTATTTTCTTGTTAGAATTTTTATAAATTCCCCAAAAATCTAGGGTATTCGTTATAAGTTTTTTCCTCTTGCATAGTCTCTCTCTCTACATTCGCCGCCTTTGCTCATTCTTTTTCTTAAGAATTGTGTTTCAAGTACCATGGCTCAAAAACGAACAAGAGAAGAGATAACCCAAGGAGGAGAGGCTTAGAAAGAGGCTCAACAAGTGGTTCAGGAGAGGGTTTGATGGACCAAAGAGGAGAAACAAGCCAAGAAGCGGCTTGAAAGGCTGAGGTTCGACCCTACAAAGTTTGCAAGGTGAGATCTGGTGGCCAAGATGGGGATTTTGGGAGATTTCGATCAGCTCTTGAAGAACATAGGGCTCCAGTGTTTGTCACGCATGGACTCCCCACTTACCCCGAGGCAACCATCGATTTCTTGGCAACCTTGGAGTTCATGTATGAGAACCCGAATCTTCCTACTCCTTCCCAAGAGCACATCACCTTCAAGATCAGACGTCAAGCATGTCATCTCTCGATCCAAGAGATTTTCCAAGCTTACGGTTTGAACGCTGATGCTGGACAAGTGGAGTTCCCCTCTTTCTCTCAAGCCAACGAGCTGTGGGACCTCATAAGCAATGACGACTACAAGCCGAACACTGCAAAGATCAAGCGAGTGAGAAGCCCGGTGCTGCGTTACACGCTGTAGCTGATCGCCAACACCTTTAGTGGACGGTCTGTGGCCCCTACAGTCACCAAGACAGAGCTTTGCTTCTTGTTCCGAGGCGTTAAGCATCTCGTGTGTGACCACAATGAGAATGATGAGCCGTTGGAAGACCAGCTAGGAGACGACGTGAACAATGGCTGTATTCTAGCCTCTTCATTTGTGAAGTATAAGGAGTATGCCATGAGGTGCAAGGCGAGTTCATCTTTGATTGGAGGGTTCCTTACTCCTTTGTTTGTTCAAGCCGGAGTGCCACTAGCTGACTTCGTACCTTGCGCGGATAGGGCGTACATGGATGAGATTTATCTAAGGAGCACCGATAGCTTGGGACGTACGCCAGCTGAGGGGTTTTATGCGTATCTGTTCATTGATGAGGAGAATGAGAAAAGGGTGTGTATCCTGCCAAACAAGGACGAAACTGACCTGTTGGGAGTTGGGAACATCGAGTTTCTCCCAAGCGTAGAGGAGTGCTTTGCACCTCTAGGAGGAACAACTGCTCCAGCACTAGCTTCTCGCCCACGTTCAGAGTCTCCTGCCTCGGATGATGACATTCCCGAAAGCTTTCTACTCCCTAAGGTTGACTTTGAGCCGCGGACTAAGACAGAAAAGTTATTTGCTTCTGTTGTGGAGATGCAAAGGAAGATTAACAAATGGCAAAGTAAGGTCATCAAGAAGCTTGCCAAGAAAGTCAAGGTGCTTCAAGGGACTTCGCCAAATCAGGCTACAAGTGAGGAGGTTCAACAGCCCGAGAAGAGGAGGCTTTCAACCGGTAGAGTTGTCATCCGTGAGACTCAAGGAAGCAACATCCAGCCAGCGAGCCTTTCCCTCCAAGAGCGAACGTCCAAACGAAAAGCCATAGCCTCTAGCTCGTCTGGAACATCCTCAAGTTCCATCCGAGGCTAGATCCAAGGTACCAACAACCTTCCCTTGTATATACCGCACGTGTTTTCTTTGTTTTTGCTTTGTGTTTTGAACTCTCTTGAATTTGTTTGCCACCGAGACGGTATCATTCAAGTTTGGGAGAGTGTGTGTGTTATTTGACATGTTTTCTTTGCTCTTATTTTCTGTTTGCACCCTTTGAGTCTTGCATTACATATCGTTGCATCGAAGGCATAGAAAAGAACAAAAAAATTGGTAAAATTTTTAAAAATTTTCAAAAAAAAATTCATGTAGTTGCATCCACTTTGTTGAACATTTTAGGATTGAGTCTAGAATTTTTAAGCATTTAGGTTGTTTACATTTGCATAAGAGGTTAAAGTTTTCTTTAAAATGTGTTTTAAGCTCATGAATTGTTTCAAGGCCATAGTTAGTAGTTCTTTGAATTGTACACTCTTAGAAAATAAGCTCTAACCATACTTGGATCATGTGTTTTGATTAACGTGGCTTGACTTGAACATTCATGAACTGAATCTTATCCTAATATGTGAAAACCTTAATCTGATATTTAAATATCATACTTATGTATTTGAAAATAAACACATGGATCATATACATATTTAGGCTCTCTTCCTCCTTTCACCACTCTTTTGTGAGCCTAAGTAGAATTCCCACCATTGCCCTTATCCTTCTTTCAAGCCAAATGTTCTTGTGTGTTATCATTGTGAGGCCTCTTTTCGGTTTGAACTTGGCATAACGTGTTACGTTTAGGCGACATGATTAGGTTCTCATTCGATTGCTAGCTTTGCATTTTGAAGCTAGTTTTAGACTTAGGAATAGGTTTGGGGTTCATGGGGGTTGTTTATTTGCTCATCTGTTTTCAATTTCAAAAGGTTTTGGTGATTGAAGTGAATAAAAAGGTTTTAAGTGGAAGACAATGTTTTCAAAATGAAAAAGCTCTAAGTGTATTTCAGGAGATAGCTCTCCAAAAAAAGAAAAAGAAAAGAAAAGAGCCTAAGCGCCAAATAAAGAAAAAAAAAGAAGAGAGAAAAGAAAAGAAAGAGAGAGCTATCAATAAGAAAGATTAAAGAGCCTAAAATGTTTTCGGTCTTTCCACTAGCCTAAAGAGTAAAGATGTTTTCTGTTTTTATTTGGGATTTGCTAAGCTAATGGTTTGTTGATAAGGGTAGTATCTAGGAGGGTGACTGAGCTGAAAAGAAAAGAAATGAGAGGAGTATTAAGATGATTGTTAGTATCTATGGGTAGATGAGAATCTAGTCATGTATGCATCAATTGCCTTTACCTTTAGCATTACGCATAAAGTTCATACCATTCTTGAGAGAAACCGTTGCATTTTTAAACCCACTTAAATGAGATCATTCTAATCTCATATCCTATGTCCTTAGCCAAAGGTGTTCTCCTTTAAAGTGCATAAGTTTGATTCACGGTTTGATCATTAATGAATGTTAAAGGATAAGATTCTTTGATTGTTTGGAATAGGAGAGTCATGATTTGAAATTCATTGTGTGCTGAGTATGGCTAAGTTCTTTGGAGTATGAGTGTGTGCATTGCATTTTAGAATTAAGAATAAGGACCATTGAAGTGATTTATTTGAAAAGCACCTTTGCAAGAAGCTTAAACCTCCGTTTTTAAAATCTCTCTTCCTTCTTGAATTTTGTTTGCTTGAGGGCAAGCAAAATGCAAGTTTGGGGGAGTTGATATTGCTGCATATTTCGTGTGTTTTGCATGCATATGAGATAGTTCCTCATGCATTTACCTTGCATATTAGGCTAGTTTGCACCATTTTAGGTACTAGAGCACTTTGCATTAGCATTTGCATATTTCTTGCATTATGCATCACATTCAGGTTGTTTTCGGATACTTTGGAGCCTTGGAGGATTCGTGGACGTGCTAAGGCTCGTGAGGAGCCCATGGACACTTGGAAGACATAGACGTTCAGCAAAGGGACCTGAGATCGAGTAGCGGATCAAGCAAGGCAGGTCGATCTAGACGAGATCGACCAGAAGATCGAGTGACCAAGTCGATGCAAGGAAACTTATCGAGACCAAGATCGAGTGAGGAGATCGATCTGAAGTACGGAAGTAAATGACGCCATGCAGATCAAGTACCAGATCGAGCTTCCAACCCGATCAGCACAAGATCGACTAAGAGATCGACCAAAGCCATCCGATCTAAGACAAAGATCGAGAGCCAGATCGAGCTTCCTGCTCGATCCCAGGCTACTTTAACCGTTTTTGGCTTCTAGCGAAGGGGGACCATCAAGCTATTTGTCCACTTTGGGAAGGCGGCGATCCTGCTTTCTCACACACTTTTCACTTTTATTTTTTTTTCGTTCTTCTTTCTCTTGTTTAGGCAATTCCGCCATTGTAGAACCTTTGAGCTTTTTCTTTCATTTGAACCTTTGAATATCGAATCTTTTGCTTTAATCAATCGTTACTCATGCTTAGATTTCTGTTTATTGCGTTTTTCGGTATTCTTTATGAGTAGCGAGTAGTTTCATTTGGGTTGATGGGTTGAGGTGATTCAAAAAGGTCGAAGGGGTTAAAGCTTTGAGTTTTCTTGTTCTTCATTAGCTTCTCTTCTAGGATCTTGAGTACTTAAGGCTTAGAGAGTCTCACGCCAAGATCTCTATGATCCAAGGGTTTTCTTACCTTGACAGGATTCAGATGTCCTGGAAAATCAGATCCTAGAGGCTAATCCTTCTTTTCCCAGACGCCATGGTTGTTTAGGGGATTAGTTAGGTCATTTGTTTGAAATCTGTGTTCCATGCTCTTCGATCTCTTTTTCCAGCAAACACCATGGGTTTTGGAGAAGAGATTGAGGAAGTGATCCATACCACACGCCATGGATGGATCTTGTTTTTTTTTCAAGGCCTAGAGACCCTCACAAAGTGAGTAGATCTAAAAGTTTTCAAACCAAGCTTTAATCTTCGAGACCCATGAATATGACCCTTAACCCTAGACCCTCTTTCTTAGTGTTTTAAATCTTTGCTTATCATTCTGTCATCATAAAGTTCGCATCTTGCTCATTAGTTCATCGCATCATTCATCATTCTAGGTTGTTAGACGAGATCGATCGTTGTTGCTCGATCTAATGGTCGATCCAGTGGTCGATCCACTAGTCGATTTATTGTTTTTAATAGCTTTGCATTTTAGACTTTCTGCTTGTTCCTAGTGGTAGTTAACCCTCTTCCAGGGATTTTAAAATTGTTTTGCTTTGCATTTGATACTTGCATTTAGTTTTTAGGGATTTTACCAATCATTTTCATAATCTGCTTAGCTTTGCTCATCCTTTGCATTCTTAGTGTACTTCCTGCTCCTAGGGATGGATTGATACCTCTTGCATACTACAACCGTGTGTTGCTTGAGTTTTGATAACCTCTCCTGCACTGCTTAGAAAAATCATGTTATCAAGCAGCTTACCGGGCAAGTGTGAGCAGAATCCCAAGGAATACGCCAACGCCATTACATTGAGAAGTGGCAAAGAACTTCCACCGCGAGTTGCTCCTAAGACCAATGAGGACATTGTGATTCAAGAGGGGGAGGGTAAGCTTTCAGCTGATGAAGAAATCAACTTTGACAATGTGTGGATTGAAAGGCCAAGGAAAGGCAAAGAAGTAGCCGTAGAGAAGAAAGTGGAGCAAGCTACTAAAGAGAAAGATGTTTATGTGCCTCCACTGTATGTACCTAAGCTTCCTTTTCCTGGCCGCTTCAAGAAACAGCTGATAGAGAAGCATAGACTCATGTTTGAGAAGCATCTAAGGGATGTGGAGATCAAGTTGCCTCTTGTGGATTGCCTAGCTATGATGCCGAAGTGTGCTAAGTTCTTCAAAGACACCCTTACAAAGAAGAACAAGGGGAGCAAAGAAGTTTTGGTGCTTAGTGAAGAGTGTAGTGCTATTATTCACCATTCCTTGTGCTTTGGGTCCATTGAAGTTTAAGAGCTGTTTATGTGATTTGGGAGCAAGTATCAATCTCATGCCCCACTCTATAGCAAAGAAGCTCGGTTTCACACGGTTCAAAGAGTGTAGGATCTCTCTTTTGTTAGCTGATAGAAGCGTGAGACTTCCAGTGGGTATGCTAGAGGATCTTCTAGTGAGGATAAGTGATGTCAATGTACCTACCGACTTTGTTGTGCTTTAGATGGATGAAGAGCCTAAGGATCCGCTTATACTTGGAAGACCATTCCTTGCAACCGCCAGAGCAATCATTGATGTAAAGAATGGGAAGATAGCTCTGCACCTTGGCAAGAAAACCAAGCTGAAGTTCAACAACAATGAAGCTTTGAAGAAGCCGACTATTGATGGGCAAGCATTCTACATAGGAGCTTTAGATGCATTGGATGGTGAGCCGCTTGAAGAACTGAGACAAGGAGATCATCTACAGCTAGCTTTACCAAGAGAGTGTGAGGAGCATGGTTCCCTGAGTGAACAGCCACAGGAGTGCGTACACAGCCATGATTCACACAAAGTTGTGAAAGGAGATGAAGGCAGATGCCTATGGAATGACCTAAAGATCGACCAAATCACTCGATCCAGGGTTACGATCGATATGACTACTCGATCCAGCAAGGAAATCGTTGAGAAGATCAAGAGAGGCAGCTCGATCCCAGTAGTAACAACGGTTCAGGGAGGCAGCTCGAGAGCTCACAACCCAGGTTCAAGGAAGGTCACTCGTGCACCGTCAAAACCACTCCTTTAGACGCTGAATTGCTGCCAAGCCTTGATCTCCCTCAGCTAAGCTATGGGCCGCGCAGAAAAGCAGAACAGTTTCTTGCTTTGGTTGTTGAGAATCAGCGCAGGGTCAACAAATGGCAATGCAAGATGATAGAGGAACTGGCCGAAAAGATTAGAGACTTACAATGAAGCTCATTTAAGTTTTCTTCGGGTGAAGAGGTTTAGCAGCCAGTGACGAGGAGAAGTTTAACCGGGGGTGTGGGGATCCATGAACCTCAAGTAAGCAAGCGAGTTGCACACCTTTCCCTCCATGACGACCCAAGCAGGAGCAGAGACAAGGACATCCCTCCGATATTCCTAAGAACTTGGCGAGTGATTGCAGCAAGGAGTGCACCACAATGCTTCTCCAAGACCCACCACTGGCCTAAACCAAGTAAAGTCTAGCTAAAGACGTTAAAGAAAGCGCACTTGGAAGGCATTCCCATGTTTATCTTGTATATATTCTTGCTTTCTTTCTATTTCAGTTATATGCTTTTATTGTCTAAGTGTGCAGATGAAAGGATAAGAGTTATAAGCCGTGATCTTGGACTCAAAAGAGGTGAGAAGGGTTAAATATAGGCTAGAGATCGAGTGCTAGATCGAGCTCGATCGAGCTAGCGAATCGAGAGGAGTCAGTCGATCTAGACGAGATCGAGTAGACAAATAGAGTGGAACAGTCGATCACGAGAGGATAAACCACCTATGCATTTAGCTTCAAAAGCAAACAAGGAGTAGATCAACCGAGTCACTCGATTCTTAAAGATAGATCGAACAGTCTACTCGATCTGCCACTCGATCTAAGCCAAAACAACCCCCAAATCGATCATGTGACTCGATCCAAGGAGTACAGCCTAGTTAACCAAAAGTCAAGGAACGAGAGGGTACAATCGATCTAAGACTCGATGCAATTTGAATCGAGTCCCTGGTCGATCAAACCTCTCAATCCTAGCCAACATGGGCATGAGATCGAGTCCTAGATCGACCAAATGGACTCGATCTCGTGCCGAGGTAACAATTTCTTTTCCCTCTTTTCTTCTTTCCCTCCAATTTTTAAATTCAAATTTTGGTCAAGGCAAGCATCTTTGACCATGAAAGTTATGCCTTGACCAGGCTTTTGTCAGAAAGCACTTGTGCATGTGTCCAAAGATTTTTGTCTTTAAAACCTCTCTTGCTCTCTTTGTATCTTCACTTTGCAAACCCGATTTTCACAAAACAGAAAGAGAGAGAGAGAGCAAGTTTGACTTTTTAAGACTTGTGCATTTCTTTTTCTTGTCATACAAAGGTATTTTTGAATTTGTTTGGTTTGCTTGATTAATTTTTTTCAAGAAAATCCTTTTTTGTTATGATTTAGTGAATGATTTACTAGAGAATTAGGAAAATTCTTAGATATAGCTAGATATTCAGAAAATTTCTAGATTTAATACTATCTCTGGATTTTTTTCTCTACTATCTTGCTATAATTTTTATAAATTTCCCAAAAATCTAGGGTAATTGTTAGAAGTTTTTTTCTTTCTTGCCTAGTCTTTCTCTCAATACTCGCCGCCTATACTCATTCTCTTCCTTGAGATTTGAATTTCAGGTACCATGGCTCCAAAGAGAACAAGAGAAGAGACAGCACAAGAAGGAGAGGCTCAAGAAGTGGTTCAGGAGAGGGTTAGATGGAGAAGCAAGCCAAGAAAAGGCTGGAAAGGCTTAGGTTCGATCCCACGAAGTTTGCAAGCAGAAATCTGCTGGCTAAGATGGGGATCTTGGGAGACTTCGATCAGCTTCTCAAGAACATAGGGCTCCGGTGTTTATCTCATATGGATTGTCCAACATATCCCGAGGCAACAATCGATTTTCTAGCCACCTTGGAGTTCACGTATGAGAACCCGAGTCTTCCTACTCCTTCCCAAGGCCACATTACTTTCAATATCCAGAGACAGGCCTATCATCTCTCCATCGCCGAGCTCTGTCAAGCCTACGGTTTGAAGGCTGATGCTAAACAAGTGGAGTTTCCCTCTTTCACTCAAGCTAACGACCTGTGGGATCTCATAAGCAATGATGACTACAAGGCGAATATGGCGAAGATCAAGAGAGTGAGGAGTCCGGTGCTAAGATACACGCTCAAGCTGATTGTCAACACCATCAGTGGACGGTCCGTGGCTCCTACAGTCACTAAGAACGAGCTTCGCTTCTTGTTCCAAGGCGTTAAGCATCTGCTTTGTGATCCTAAGGATAATGATGAGCCAATGGAGGATGAGCTCGGAGATGATGTTAACTACGGCTGTATCCTAGCTTCTTCCTTGGTGAAGTACAAGGCGTATGCACTGAGTTGCAAGGCGAG
This sequence comes from Thlaspi arvense, assembly GCA_911865555.2. Classification (NCBI taxonomy): domain Eukaryota; kingdom Viridiplantae; phylum Streptophyta; class Magnoliopsida; order Brassicales; family Brassicaceae; genus Thlaspi; species Thlaspi arvense. The sequence continues at coordinate 25,798,195 of OU466860.2, forward strand.
TTCAGCTTTGATTGGAGGCTTCCTCACGCCTATGTTTGTGCAAGCCGGAGTGTCACAAGCTGACTTTGTACCTGTCGCGGAGAGAGCTGATAACAACTTTTTATCTGGGATGAGCAAATGCAACAGGAGGTTATCAAAATTCAAGCAGCACACAGTCGTAGTATAGCATGCAAGAGGAATCAATCCAACCTAGGAGCTAGAAAGTGCAATTAGAATGCAAGGATCGAGTAAAGCTAGGCAAATGATGAACGGTTTTGTGAAAATCCAAAAAACTAAATGCAACAACTAAATGCAAGGCAAAACTATTATAAAATTACCACGAACGAGTGAACTAACATGACAAATAAACAGAATGATTAAAATGCAATGCTATGAATTTATAAAAATCGACTAATGGATCGACCACTAGATCGAGCAACAACAATCGATCTCATCTAAAAGTTCAAGTGCAACGAAACTAATGACCAGGATGCAACAGGTAACAAGCAAATGATTAGCAAAGACGTAAGAATACTAAGAAAGAGGGTCTAGGGTTGAGATTCACGTTCAGGGGTTTCAAAGGTTCAAGCTTGGTTCGAAAACTCTACATCTACTCACTTTGTGAGGTTCTCTAAGCCTTGAAAACAAAACGAGAACCATCCATGGCGTGTGGTATGGATCACTCCTTCCTTCTCTCCTCCAGACCCATGGCGTTTGGCGGAAAAAGAGATTGAAGGGCAAGAAAATCAGATTTCAAACACGCGGCTTAACTAGTCCCCTAAACTACCATGGCGTTTGGGAAAGGGTAACTAGTCTCTAGGATGTGATTTTCAGAGATCTCTGGATCCTGTCAAGGTAAGAGCTCTCTCTGATCATAAAGATCTTGGCGTGAGACTCTTTAAGCCTTAAGAACTCGACATCCTAGAAGAGAAAGCCATGAAGAACAAGAAAATACCAAACTTGAAAACCTTTTCGACGTCTTTGAATCCTCTCAACCCCAAAAACCGATTAAACTACTCACTACACATTAAGTAAACCAAGCAAAGCTTGAAAGATGAAACGATAAACATGAAAAACAATTGATTTAACTTAAAACGATTCAAAGATTCAATACAAAGCTTCAAAGTCTAACAATGGCGAAATCGCCTTCGAACAGAGAGAAAAAGATGATAATGATAAAATAAAAAACGTGTCCCTCAAAATCATGCTCGCCGCCTTGCCAAAACAGGCCAAAACAGCTCGATGGTCCTCCCCTCTCTAGCAGCCAAAAGCGGTTAAAGTACACAGAGATCGACTTCGGGATCGAGTATCTCTCTTGATCATCTTCAGACATCGTGCCTTCAGCTCGATCTTCATGTCGATCTTCCTCCGTGGGTCGAGTGCTTCGCTCGATCTTGGAGTCGATCTTTGGAGGATCGAGTGATGGACTCGATCCACCTCTCGCTCTGCATGGCGTCATTCACGTCTGTACTTGATATGATCTTGGACAAGGCTAAAGACTTGGAACTTGAAGTTAAGGAAGACCATGGAGAAGAAGATAAAGGAGATCATGTAGCCGAAGAAGCTCTATACTTTCCCCAAGGTCCAATGACACGTTCACGAGCCAAAGCACTAAAAGAACAAGTGCATTCGTTACTTAACCACTCGGACAATCAAGAAGATCAAAGTCATGCTTATCAAACCACTTTGGTTTTGATTCAAACCCACGGCTAGTAAATCGGGAATGGGCTATACTTGTGCTCTTTTTCCCTCATCTTGTTTTTGTCCCTTTGGGTTTTGCAAGAGAGGTTTTTAACGAGGCAAGTATACCCATCGTTAGCCCATTTACTAGTCCAAGACAAGTTCTAAGCAACAACCATTTCACCTAAGTATTTAAGAGTTCTTCCTTTGTTATTCAAACTAGACGCTCCCCTTATTCATTTCTTTGCTTTGTTTCGAGATGTTCTTGGTGCTTGTACCGAGTTCTATCTCTTTATATGTTGTTTCTGAACTTGCATTTTAATCTATCTATCCTTTTTTTCTCAAACTCTCTGAAACGATAGATCCGGTAAATCAAAGGTTCTCTCATTCCCTTTGTGTGACCATTCAATCCACGGTGAATCTAAGGACCCTCCGCAGCCTTAGTGTGACCAAACGCTCCATTCTACTACTTCATCTCATCCGTGTTAAGTTCTCCCATTCACTCATTCCTATTAGTCATTCATCAACAGCATTTTTCCGTTGTTATCCTTGATCTTTGTCGTCCCTTGCTCATATTGTTCATTCCAGTTGATCATCATTCATATAACATCCTTTTGTGTTAGTCTAGCTTTCAAAGTGTCGAATCATAAGGGTAATCATATTAAGTGGTATCAGAGCCACTTTTAAAGTTTAGATCTTATTGATATCACTTTTCAATATCTTTGTCGATTAAAATTCTTGTGTTGCACGGATCTTTTGTTCTAGGGTGTTAGATCTTTGTTTTGCTTGTTTTGCATCGTCTGAATCTATGATCCATATCTAAAACCAATCATCATAGGATTGTTTTACTGTGAGAAATTGTTTAAACGTTTCAGGTACCATGGCGAATCCAGAGGAAGAAGAAAATATCAACAACGTCAATAACAAACTATGGGTCGAAGCCATGACTGCTCGTTTTGACAAGCTACTCAACGATCGATTTGAAGCCTTCCGCCAAGAGCAAAACCTAAATCAAGCAGAAAACGGATCAAATCAGTCACCCCCTAGAAGAAGAAACCAGCGCGATCATGTTTCATCCGGACATTCTAGTGGCGATTCAACTGATTCTTACTACCATCACAAGAGCGGGTCCTCTCAAGGTCGTCAGCAAAGACCTAGACGAGAAAGGCACGATAGAGGATGTATACAAGATCCGCTTGGAGGCATTAAACTTAAGATACCGTCGTTTCATGGGAAGAACGATCCAGCTGCCTACTTAGAATGGGAAAATAAGATCGAGCTTGTGTTTGATGCTCAGCATTGTACCGAGATCAATAGGGTGAAGATTGCTGCGACTGAATTCTACGACTATGCCCTCAGTTGGTGGGATCAGATAGTTACTACTAGAAGAAGAAACCGTGAGTATCCGGTGGAAACTTGGAACGAGTTGAGAAGCCTGATGAGGAAGAGGTTTGTGCCGAGTCATTACCACCGTGAACTACATCAACAACTCAGAATGCTCGCACAAGGTAACCGCTCGGTTGAGGAATACTATCAGGAGATGGAAACTTTGATGATTCGAGCTGATATAGTAGAAGACAGAGAAGCTACGATGGCACGTTTTCTCGGAGGTTTAAACCGTGAGATACAAGATCGTGTGGAAACTCAGCACTACGTGGAACTAGAAGATATGTTACACAAAGCCATCCTATTCGAGCAGCAGATCAAGAGAAAAGGTCCCTCACGGCTAAGTCAAGGAACCGGAACAGCTTATAACCGGGCTAGTTACTCAAGAGAGGATAAGAGTAGCTACCCGAGGGAAAGTAAACCGTTTATAGCTCCGAAAGCCGAAACAAAGCCACCCACGGTCCACAAAAGAAAGACTATAGAGGGGTTGACAAGGACACGAGACGTCAAGTGTTTTAAGTGTCACGGAAGAGGTCATTATGCCAATGAGTGTACCAACAAGCGTGTGATGATTCTCCTTGATAACGGAGAATTTGAGTCCGAAGATGAGTGTCCAGAAGAAACATGTGAGGAAGACATTCTTCCACCAGTCAGAGGTGATTTGTTGGTAGCAAGAAGAACTTTAAGCGTACAAACTAAGGCCCCGGAGCAAGAGCAACGAGAGAATCTCTTTCACACTCGATGCCATGTTCTAGGAAAGGTGTGTAGTCTTATCATCGACGGAGGAAGTTGCACCAACGTCGCTAGTGACACGATGGTTAAGAAGCTTGGTCTAACGACGTCAAAGCATCCAAACCCTTATAAGCTACAGTGGCTCAATAACAGTGGAGAGCTAAACGTTAGTAGCCAAGTGGTCGTTCCTATTACTATTGGTCGGTATGAAGACGAGGTTTTATGTGATGTTCTACCAATGGAGGCCAGCCATATACTTCTAGGAAGACCGTGGCAATCAGATAGGAGAGTGACACATGATGGTTTCTCTAACCGTCACTCGTTTGAGTACAAAGGCAAGAAAACAACTCTGATTCCCATGACCCCTCAAGAAGTGTATCTTGATCAAAAGAAAGACTCAAAGAAGCCAAAACATTCGAGCTTCTATGCTAAGGCCAGTCAGGTTAAAAAGTCCTTTCTCTCAAATCACTCTATGGTTTTATTTGTTTATAAGGAAGCACTAACGAGTTTGACTAACATCACACCGGTGCTGCCGAGTGAAATGAACCAACTTTTGCAAGAATTTAGTGATGTTTTTCCAGAGGAATCACCAAAGGAATTGCCACCCATCCGAGGCATAGAACATCAAATAGACTTTGTTCCCGGAGCTTCTCTACCAAACCGCCCTGCTTATAGAACTAATCCGGTGGAAACAAAGGAGCTACAACAACAAGTCAATGATCTAATGGCTAAGGGACATATTCGTGAGAGTATGAGTCCTTGTGCTGTTCCTGTTTTGTTGGTTCCAAAGAAAGATGGGAGCTGGCGCATGTGTGTAGACTGCCGAGCCATCAATAACATCACTGTAAAGTATCGCCATCCCATTCCTAGACTTGATGATATGTTAGATGAGTTATGTGGTTCTAACATTTTCTCTAAGGTAGATTTAAAAAGTGGTTATCATCAAATTATGATGAAAGAAGGGGATGAGTGGAAAACAGCCTTTAAAACAAAACAAGGGCTGTATGAGTGGCTCGTAATGCCATTTGGGTTAACTAATGCTCCTAGTACGTTTATGAGGCTTATGAATCATGTTCTTAGGGCATATATAGGAGAGTTTGTGGTCGTATACTTTGATGACATTCTGATATACTCTAAGAACTTAGAAGAGCATGTTAAGCATATTAAGCTTGTTTTAGAAGTGCTTAGGCAAGAAAAGCTTTATGCTAATTTTAAAAAGTGTACTTTTTGTACGGATAACATTGTGTTCTTAGGTTTTGTTGTAAGTACAGAAGGTGTGAAGGTAGACAAAGAAAAGGTTAAGGCGATCAAAGAATGGCCAAGTCCTAAAACCATTGGAGAGGTCCGAAGCTTTCATGGTCTAGCTGGGTTTTACCGACGTTTCGTAAAAGATTTCAGTACTATAGCCGCGCCTTTAACCGAAGTAATCAAGAAGCGTGTGGGGTTCAAATGGGAACAAGCTCAAGAAGAAGCGTTTCAATGCCTTAAAGAGAAGCTTATTCATGCTCCAGTATTAGCTTTACCTGATTTTGTTAAAACCTTTGAAATTGAGTGTGACGCTTCTGGTGTAGGTATTGGGGCCGTGCTTATGCAAGAAAGGAGACCAATTGCCTATTTCAGCGAAAAGCTCGGAGGAGCCACGCTGAATTACCCTACATATGACAAAGAGTTGTATGCTCTTGTTCGGGCATTACAGACTTGGCAACATTACTTGTGGCCAAAAGAATTTGTCATACACACGAATCATGAATCTCTCAAACACCTCAAAGGTCAGCAAAAACTTAACAAAAGACACGCGAGGTGGGTCGAGTTCATTGAAACCTTTCCCTATGTCATCAAATATAAGAAAGGTAAAGACAATGTTGTAGCCGACGCATTGTCTCGGAGGTACGTTCTTCTATCTACTCTTTCTGCTAAGCTTTTAGGGTTTGAACAAATTAAAGAAATGTATGTTGCTGATCCTGATATTCAAGAAATTTTTAAAGCATGTGATAAGTTTGCTTCTGGTCGTTATTATCAACAAGACGGGTATCTCTTCTATGAGAACCGTTTGTGTATTCCTAACTGCTCTCTTCGAGATTTATTTGTCAGGGAAGCACACGAAGGTGGGCTTATGGGGCATTTCGGAATAGCCAAGACGTTAGAAGTCATGAAAGATCATTTCCATTGGCCTCACATGAAAAGAGACGTTGAGCGAATATGTGGCCGTTGTCCTACATGCAAACAAGCTAAGTCTAAAGTACAACCGAATGGTTTGTATACCCCTCTCCCTATTCCTATGCATCCTTGGAATGATATTTCAATGGATTTTGTTATGGGTTTGCCTAGGACTAGAACAGGTAAGGACTCTATCTTTGTTGTAGTTGATAGGTTCTCGAAAATGGCTCATTTCATTGCTTGCAACAAGACTGATGATGCATTACATGTAGCTAATCTGTTTTTCAAAGAAGTTGTACGTTTGCATGGCATGCCTAAGACCATAGTTTCTGATCGTGATACCAAGTTTCTTAGTTTCTTTTGGAAGACACTTTGGTCTAAGTTAGGTACTAAATTGTTGTTTTCTACTACTTGTCATCCACAGACTGATGGTCAGACTGAAGTAGTTAATAGAACCTTAGGAACCATGCTGCGTGCCTTGATTAAGAAAAATTTAAAGAGTTGGGAGGATTGTTTACCTCACATAGAATTTGTTTACAATCACTCTGTTCACTCTTCTTCTAAGTACTCGCCTTTTCAAATCGTGTATGGTTTCAATCCTATTTCTCCTTTAGATCTAATGCTTTTACCTTTGAGTGATAGAGCAAGCATTGATGGAAAGAAAAAGGCAGAGTTGATACAGCAGATTCATGAAAGTGCTCGAAAGAACATAGAAGAAAAGACTAAGTTATATGTCAAACACGCCAACAAACGAAGGAAACAAGTTGTTTTTCAGGTTGGAGATCAAGTTTGGTTGCATTTGAGGAAGGAACGGTTCCCTAATGAAAGAAAATCAAAGCTAATGCCAAGAATAGACGGTCCTTTCAAAATCATCAAACGGATCAGTGACAATGCATATCAACTAGATTTACAAGGTAAGTATAATGTTAGCTCTAGTTTCAATGTTGCTGATCTTGTTCCTTTTGTTTCAGATGAAGCGGATTTGAGGTCAAATCCTTCTCAAGTGGGAGGGGATGATATGATCTTGGACAAGGCTAAAGACTTGGAACTTGAAGTTAAGGAAGACCATGGAGAAGAAGATAAAGGAGATCATGTAGCCGAAGAAGCTCTATACTTTCCCCAAGGTCCAATGACACGTTCAAGAGCCAAAGCACTACAAGAACAAGTGCATTCGTTACTTAACCACTCGGAGAATCAAGAAGATCAAAGTCATGCTTATCAAACCACTTTGGTTTTGATTCAAACCCACGGCTAGTAAATCGGGAATGGGCTATACTTGTGCTCTTTTTCCCTCATCTTGTTTTTGTCCCTTTGGGTTTTGCAAGAGAGGTTTTTAACGAGGCAAGTATACCCATCGTTAGCCCATTTGCTAGTCCAAGACAAGTTCTAAGCAACAACCGTTTCACCTGAGTAGTTTAAGAGTTCTTCCTTTGTTATTCAAACTAGACGCTCCCCGTATTCATTTCTTTGCTTTGTTTCGAGATGTTCTTGGTGCTTGTACCGAGTTCTATCTCTTTTTCTGTTGTCTCTGAACTTGCATTTTAATCTATCTATCCTTTTTTTCTCAAACTCTCTGAAACGATAGATCCGGTAAATCAAAGGTTCTCTCATTCCCTTTGTGTGACCATTCGATCCACGGTGAATCTAAGGACCCTCCGCAGCCTTAGTGTGACCAAACGCTCCATTCTACTACTTCATCTCATCCGTGTTAAGTTCTCCCATTCACTCATTCCCATTAGTCATTCATCAACAGCATTTTTCCGTTGTTATCCTTGATCTTTGTCGTCCCTTGCTCATATTGTTCATTCCAGTTGATCATCATTCATATAACATCCTTTTGTGTTAGTCTAGCTTTCAAAGTGTCGAATCATAAGGGTAATCATATTAGTACTCCTTGATCGATCGCTTCACTCGATCTTCGTCTCGATCAGTTCCCTTGGATCGGCTGGACTACTCGATCTTCTTGTCGATCTCATCTAGATCGACCAGCCATGCTCGAACCTCCTCTCGATCTCAGGTCCTTAGCAAGCATTCCTGAATTCTCCAAGACTCCAAAGTAGCCGAAAACAACATGTATGCGATGCAAAATGCAAGAAATATGCATATGCTGGTGCAAGAACACTCTAGGACCTAAACTGATGCAAACTGTCCTAAAATGCAATGTATATGCGTGAGAAACTAACTTATATGTATGCAAAAATGCATGGAATATGCAGCTATATCAACTCCCCCAAACTTACCTTTTGGTTTCCCTCAAGCAAACAAAATTAAAGAAGGGAGAGAGGTTTTAAAACAAACGGGGGTTTAAGCTTCTTGCAAAGGTGTTTTTCGAATGAATCAATCTCAACGTCCTAGTTACTAGTTCTAAAATTCAATACACACACTCATACCCCAAAGAACTTAGCCATACTCATTGCACAAAGAATTTCAAATCATGACTCTCCTATTCCAAACAATCAAAGAAACTCATCCTTTAGCATTCATTAATGACCGAACCATGAATCAAACTTATGCACTTTAAAGCAAAGCACAATTGGCTAAGGGTAAAGGCTATGAGAATAGAATGATCTCATTTTAAAGAGGGTTTATTTTAAGCAAGGGTTTCTCTCGAAAATGGTAAGAACTTTACGCATAATGCTAAAGGTAAAGGCAATTGATGCATACACGATCAGATTCTCATCTACCCATGTAAACTAACAATGATCCTAAAACCCCTCTCATTTATTTTCTTTTAAGCTCACTCACCATCCTAGAGTTTACCCTTTTTCCCAAAGCAAAAGCTTAGCAATCCCCAAATCAAAAGGTTTGTGAAATATTAGGCTCCTTATTTCTTTCTTATTGATAGCTCTCTTATTTTTTTCTTTCTTTTTCTTTTCTTTTTATTTTGGCACTTAGGCTCTTTTTTATATATATATATTTTTTTTTTATTTTGAGAGAGCTATCTTCTGAAATTATTGGAGCATTATACTTTTTAAACACAAAACCTTTCACTTAAAACCTTTTATTCACATCAAATACCAAACTCATTTGAACCCGAAAACATGTTAACATGAAAGCAACCCCTATGATCCCCCAAACTTATCCTAAGCCTACATCTAGCTTCAAAATGCAAAGCTAGCAATCATATGAGAACCTAATCATGTCGCCTAAACGTAACACTTTATGCTAAGTTCAAACCGAAAGAGGCCTCACAATGATGTCACACACAAAAACTTGGCTTCAAAGAAAGGTAAGGGTCAAGGTAAGAGTTCTACTTAGGCTCACAAAGAGTGGTAAAAGGAAGAAGATAGCCTAAATATTTTTAAGATCCACGTGTTCATTTTCAAGTGCATAGGAGTGATATTTAAAAATTCAAGTTAGGGTTCTCACTTAATAGGACAAGTTTCAAATCATGAGTGTTCAATTCAAGTCACGAAAATCAAAACTAGTGATCCAAGCATGGTAAGAACTTACTTTCAAAGTGTGAACAAAGCATTAGAGAACTACCAACTAGGATATTGAAACCATTCATAAGCTTAAAACACATTTTTAAGAAAACTTTAACCCCTTATGAAAATGTAAACAACCTAGATGCTTAAAAATTCTAGACTCAATCCTAAAATGCTTAACAAGATGAATGCAACTACATGAATTTTTTTTGAAAATTTTTAAAAAATTTACCAATTTTTTTCCTTTTCTTTTCTATACCTTAGCTGCATGCAAGACTCAAGAGATGCAAAGTTAAGATAAGATCAAAATAAACAAGTCAAACCACACACATACTCCCCCAAACTTGAATGACACCGTCCCGGTGGCAAACATGTTCGAGAGAGCTCAAAACACAAAGCAAAAATCAAGAAAACATGAATGGTATATACAATGGAAGATGGTTGTTACCTCGGGTCTAGTCTCGGCTGGAACTTGAGGATGTTCCAGAAGAGCTAGATACTACGGCTTTGCCTTTGGAGCCTGGCTCTTGAAGAGAGAGACGCGCCGGTTGAATGTTGCTGCCTTGAGTCTCACGGATGACAACTCCACCGGTTGAAAGTCTCCTCTTCTCGGGCTGTTGAACCTCCTCACTTGCAGCCTTCTTAGGTGAGCCTCCTTGAAGTGATTTGACCTTCTTGGCAAGCTTCTTGAGCATTTTGCCTTGCCATTTATTGATCTTCCTCTGCATCTCCGTCTTGGTTCTTGGCTCGAAATCGATCTTGGGAAGGGTGTAGGCCTCGGGTATCTCATCATCCGTGGCAGGAGACTCAGACCTTGGACGTGGAGCGATTGCTGGGGCAGATGTTCCTCCTAGAGGAGCAAAGCACTCCTCTACAGTTGGCAAGAACTTGATGTTCCCAACACCAAGCAGCTCGGTCTCGTCTTTGTTTGGCAGGATGCACACTCTCTTCTCATTGTCTGTGTCAAGGAAAAGGTAAGCGTAGAACCCTTCTGCTGGCGTGTGTCCCAAGCTGTCGGTATTCCTCATGTAGATCTCATCCATGAAAGCTCTAGCCGGGACGGGTGTGAACTCATGTATTGGCACGCCAGCTTGCACGAACAGAGGTGTGAGGAAGCCGTCGATGAATGAAGAGCTTGCCTTGCACCGTAAGGCATACGCTTTGTACTTCACCAAGGAAGTAGCAAGTACGCACCTGTAGTTCACGTCATCACCGAGTTCATCCTCCATAGGCTCATCATTCTCCTTCGGATCACACAACAGATGCTTCACGCCTTGGCACAAGAAGCAAAGCTCGGTCTTCGTGACCGTGGGGGCAACTGACCTTCCGCTGAATGTGTTGGGTATCAGCTTCAGGGTGTACCTCAGCACCGGGCTTCTCACTCTCTTGATTATGGCGGTGTTGGCCTTGTAGTCATCGTTGCTGATCAGGTCCCAAAAATAGTTTGCTTGCGTGAAGGAGGGGAACTCGATCTTGGTGGCGGCTGCGTTGAGACCATAAGCTTGACACAGCTTGGGGATCGAGAGGCTGAAAGCTTGACGTCCGACCTTGGAAGAGAGACGGCCTTGTGAAGGAACATGGACGCTAGGGTTTTCGTAGACAACGCCAACATGGCGAGGAAGTCTATTGTCACTTCTGGAATGGTTGGGCAATCCATCTGTGAAAGACATCTTAAGCCAATGTTCTTGAGGAGTTGGTCAAAATCTCCAAGAATCCCCAGCCTAGCAAGTAGCCCTCTGTCCACGAACTTTGTAGGCTCGAACCGAAGCCTCTCCAGCCGCTTCTTGTTCCTTTTCTCATCTTTGCTCCAACGAACCCTTTCTTGAACAGCTACCTCTTGATTCTCTCCCTCTTGTGCTGTCTCTTCTCTTGTTCTTTTAGGTGCCATTGTGCCTCGGCACGAGATCGACTCTTTTTGGTCGATCTGGGACTCGATCTCATGCCCATAATGGCTTGGATCGAGAGGGTTACTCGATTTGGGACACGATTCGATTTGAATCGAGTCTTGGATTGATTGGTTCTCTCGTTCCCTGAGTTTTTGGAACCATAGCTAAGTCCTCATGATCGAGCCATGCTCTCGATTCGAGGGTCAATTCGGCTTTGATCGAGTGATGGATCGAGTCGACTGATCGATCTGTCTATGAAGGACTTTCCCGAGAGAAAATAGATTGGTCGATCTAGATGGGACCAATCGATCCGTGCTCATATAGATCGACCTTGTCACTCGATCTCGTCTAGATCGACTGAGTCCTCTCGATTCACTAACTCGATCTAGCAAAGATCGAGCCAGGATGAGTCGATCTAGCACTCGATCTCTAGCTTATACTCCCCCCCCCTACTTACTCCTCTTGGATTTAAGATCATGGCCTGTATTCCCTCATACTTGTTCCTACACACTCACAAGATAAAAACATAAAACTGGAAAAGAAATAAAGCAAAAATATGTACAGGATAGACATGGGAATGCCTCCCAAGGGCGCTTTCTTTAACGTCTTTAGCTAGACTTTACTTGGTTTAGGCAGATGGTGGGTCTTGGAGTAGCATTGAGGTGCTCGCCTTGTCAAACGCACTCGCCATGTATGGCTTAACTCTGTGTCCGTTCACTGTGAATGCATTCCCACTCTTGCCGACCAACGTGACAGCTCCGTAAGGTAATACTTCCTTGATTTCATACGGACCGCTCCACCGTGACTTCAGCTTCCCTGGAAAGAGCATGAGCCTTGAGTTGTAAAGCAGCACCAAACTCCCTTCCTTAATCTCCTTAGGTACCATCTTCTTGTCATGAGCAGCCTTGGTACGCTCCTTGTAGATCCTAGCGCTTTCGTAAGCATCCAGCCTTAGCTCATCAAGCTCGTGCAACTGGATCAACCGCTTTTCCTGAGCCGTCTTCAGATCAAAATTCAGCCATTTCACAGCCCACAACGCCTTATGTTCCAGCTCAACGGGGAGATGACATCCTTTGCCGTAGAGAAGAGTGAAAGGGGTAGTACCAATGGGTGTTTTGAAGGCAGTCCGGTAAGCCGACAAGGCGTCATCTAACTTCACCGCCCAATCCTTCCGAGTTGTCCCAACTGTTCTCTCGAGTATCGCCTTTATCTGACCGTTAGAGATCTCCACTTGGCCACTCATTTGAGGATGGTAAGGCGTAGCTACCTTATGCTTCACGCCATACTTCCTTAGCAGATTTTCAAACAGCTTGTTGATGAAATGGCTCCCTCCGTTGCTTATTACCACCTTGGGAACTCCAAACCTCGGGAAAATGATGCTCTTAAAGAGTTTGATCACATCCTTAGAGTCGTTTGATGGGGAAGGAATGGCCTCAACCAATTTAGAGACGTAATCAACAGCTACTAGTATGAACATGTTGTCGTATGATGAAGGAAACGGCCCCATGAAGTCTATGCCCCACGCGTCAAAGACGTATACCTCAAATATGGGGACTTGAGGCATCTCATTCCTCTTAGTGATATTCCCTGCTCTTTGACAAGCCTCGCAACTCATCACGAACTCATGGGTGTCTTTGAAGATGGACGGCCACCAGAAGCCGGCTTGTAAGACCTTAGTGGCGGTTTTGAATGAAGCAAAGTGCCCGCCATACAAAGAACCTTGGCAATGAAAGATGATGTCTCTTGCTTCCTCCTTTGTCACGCATATTCTGTACAGGCTATCAACACCTCTCTTGTATAAATAGGGCTCATCCCAATAGTAGTGGCTCACATCCCTCATGAACTTCTTCCTATGGTAGTTGTCAAGATGCGACGGCTCTTCCCCACATGCCAAGTAGTTCACAATATCCGCGTACCAAGGGAGATCCTCCTCTTTGAAGCTTAGAACTTCCTCAAACCGCCCTTCTAGGCTTCCACAAACATATAGAATTCTGTGGAAAGCCGTATTCGATGAAAGTCGTATGTACGGTTTGGAGGGAGATCTTTCATGCCGTAGTGATCGCCATGAGTTGTTCCTCGGGGAGAGGATCATCTAAAGGAAGAGATTCGTTGATTCTTAACCGAGACAGATGGTCAGCAACGCCGTTCTCTATCCCTTTCTTGTCTTTGATCTACATGTCAAACTCCTGAAGAAGAAGAATCCATCTCAAAAGCCTCGGCTTAGTGTCCTTCTTTGAATAAATGTAGCGCAAAGCGGCGTGATAGACAATGGCCTTGGAACCCACGAGATATGACCGGAACTTCTCAAAGGCGAAGACTACTGCCAATAGCTCCTTCTCCGTAGTGGTATACCTTGTTTGCGTGTCATCCAAGGTTCTTGAAGCATAGTAAATCAAGTGCAGCTTCTTATCCTTCCTTTGACCTAGAACGGCTCCCACGGCGTAGTCACTAGCATCACACATAATCTCGAAAGGTAGAGTCCAGTCTGGTGTTTGCACTATAGGCGCGGATACTAGAGCCTCCTTGATGGTCACGAAAGCATGCAAAAACTCCTCATCAAAGATGAATTCAGCTTCCTTGCACAACAGCCGTGTAAGAGGGCGTGCAATCTTAGAAAAATCCTTGATGAAGCGTCTGTAGAAGCGGGCGTGTCCCAAGAAACTTCTCACTCCTTTGATGTTAACTGGCGGCTCAAGGCTTGTCATCACTTCAACCTTTGCCTTGTCGACCTCAATACCCTTCTCTGATATCTTATGGCCAAGCACGACCCCTTCCTTCACCATGAAGTGGCATTTTTCCCAATTAAGCACCAAGTTTGTCTCCTCACAACGCTTTAGTACCCTGCAAAGATTCAACAAACACGCAGAAAAGGACGCACCATAGACCGAGAAGTTATCCATAAACACCTCTACCATCTCTTCTATTAGATCGGAGAAGATCTACATCATACACCGCTGAAACGTAGCCGGTGCTTTACACAACCCGAGTGGCATCCTTCGATACGCGAAGGTGCCATAAGGGCATGTAAAGGTCGTCTTCTCCTGATCATTTGGATGAATTGGTATTTGGAAAAATCCACTATATCCATCAAGAAAGCAATAGTAGGGGTGATTAGCAAGTCTTTCAAGCATTTGATATATAAAAGGCAAGGGAAAATGATTCTTTCTAGTAGCAAGATTAAGCTTCCTATAATCAATACACATACGGTGTCCAGTAATAGTCCTAGTAGGTATAATCTCATCTTTGTCATTCTTAATGACCGTGATCCCTCCCTTCTTAGGCACCACATGTACGGGAGAAACCCACGTGCTGTCACTTATGGGATAGATCACGTCAGCCTCTAAAATCTTAAGAATCTCTTTCTTAACAACCTCTTACAAATTAGGATTCAAACGCCTTTGATGTTCTATAGAAGAGGCGTTCTCATTATCCAAGTGAATCCTATGAGTGCAAAGCATTGGTGAAAGGCCCTTGATGTCACTTAGAGAGTACCCAATGGCCTTCCTATACATTCTCAACTCAGTTAAGAGTGAGTGCAACTCATCATCACTTAAGTTTTCATTCACAATCACAGGATAGGTTTCGTTAAGCCCTAAGAAAGCATACCTTAACCCTTTCGGGAGCTCCTTGAGGTCCACCTTTGGGGCTAACAGCTCGCTCCAATCATCCTCGTGGCTGTTGCTGTTGTTTACCTCCTTGGAACCTTCCTTAGAACCCGAGACATGGCCCTTGAGGCTGCTTTCTTCAACCGCTATCCCTTCTGAAATCGAGTCGTCCAGTCGATCTTACTCTCGATGTCGTCTAGATCGAGCAGTTTCGCTCGATTCACTCACTCGATTTAATGTGGATCGAGTGAGAGATTGAGACGCTGAGTCGATCTCCGGATTGGACCCCAAACTGATCGGAAGGCCTCTCTCGATCTTGGACTCGATTGTTTTCCTGAATCGATCACCCTCCTCGATCTGACTGTCGATTGCTGCACCGGATCGAGTTGTGCTCTCGATTATCTTGTCGATTTGACCTCTGGATCGAGTAATGTCATCGATCTCGGAGTCAATCTCTAGTCCCACGCCTTCATCTTCTAGCACAACCTTCCTTGAATCGAGCAAGTTGACGTATTCTTGAGTCCTCTGATCCACATAGCAAAACTCTCCTGGCTCCTTGGTCAATGCCAGCTTCAAATGATCCTTCTGAGCCAACTCTTCTAGTAACTCATCCGCTAAAGCATCCAACGTCTCAATGTAGAAAGCTTGCACTTCTATTGTAGGCTTCTTCAAAACCTCATTGATATCGAAGTCCAGCCTTATATCTTTATCCAAGCGCAGGGCAATCTTCCCATTCTTGATGTCTATGATGGCTCCGGCGGTGGCTAAGAACGGTCTACCGAGAATGAGTGGATCCTTTGGTTCTTCATCCATTTCCAACACAATGAAGTCTGGCAAGTCCTCAAGCAGACCCACGGGTAACCTCACACTCCTGTGAGCTAGTACCAACGAGATTCTACGATCCTTAAAACGGGTGAAGCCAAGCTTCTTTGCCACGGAATGAGGCATCCGATTTATACTAGCTCCGAGATCACATAGGCAACTCTTGAACTCCAAAGGACCTAAAGCGCAAGGTATAGTGAAGCTTCCAGGGTCTCCCAACTTCTTAGGTACTATCTCCTTGTGTATCACAGCACTACATTCCTCACTAAGAACAAGCACTTCCTTGCTTTCCTTATTCTTCTTCACGAGCGTATCTTTGAAGAATTTGGCGCATTTAGGCATCATTGCAAGGCAGTCCACGAGAGGTAGCTTGATCTCTACGTCCTTAAGGTGCTTCTCAAACAATACTCTATGCTTCTCTATGAGTTGCTTCTTAAAACGGCCAGGAAAAGGTAGCTTAGGTACATACGGTGGAGGTACATAAGCATCCTTCTCCTAAGTAGTTTGCTCCGCTTTCTTCTCAGCAACCGCTTTCTCACCTCTCCTTGGTCCATGAATCCAAACATTGTCAAAGTTTATCTCATCATCGGCTGAAAGCTTACCCTCCCCCTCTTGAATCACAACGTCCTCGTTGATCTTGGGAGTAACCGTAGGTGCTATCTCTTTCCCACTCCTTAGCGTAATGGCATTGGCGTATTCCTTGGGATTCTGCTCACACTTGCCCAGTAAGCTATTCTGACCACTTGTACTCGACTTTCCTTTCTCTAGCTGCTTGATCTTGTTGTTCAAGTTGGTGATCTGAGTAGAGAAATCCGTGAGAGACGAGTCTAAACGAGTATTCATCTCGGCAAACTTCTGATTTGTAGAGGCTTGCCCTTGAATCAATTGTTGAAACATAGCTTGGACAGTATCAACTTGTTGTTGCATCGGTTATTGTTGTTGAGGTACAAAGCCCAGAGGGTACATTGGCGTATAACCCTTGTTTCCTTGCTGTTGCCCTTGGAAGTTGTTCTGCCCTTGCCCTTGGAAGCCACCACTCAGCTGAAAACCTTTGTTTTATGGTACAAAAGGCTTTGCTTGCTGAGCAGGGTACACTTGATCCTTAGGGTTTGCGACATTGGTGCTACGGTAGGAGAGATTGTTGTTTTGGTTGTAGCCTTGTGAATATCCTTGAGGTTTGTAGTTGTTTTGACCCGCCACCCAGTTGGCTTCTTCTTGACTCAACTCAAGCTCCTCTAAGGTTTCATCCGCTTCACCAACAAAGTGAACATACTTCTGATTTGCCAAAACCAACTTGTCAATCTTCTCATGCAATGACTTAAGCTCTTTCTTGTGAGACTCTAGCTCAGAACCTCTCGGGGCACGGTTGTAATCTTCAGCATAGTTGCCGTCACTCAATGCCAATTTCTCAATCAGCTCCATGCCATCTTCTACCTCTTGACCAAGGAAGTTTCCCTTGCTAGCCGTGTCAAGCAACAAGCGAATCTCTGGGGAAGCTCCGCGGTAGATAGTGTTTAGAAGAGTCTCCTCGCTGAAGCCGTGGTGAGGACACTGGATAGTATAGTCCTTGAACCGTTCCATGGCTTCATTGAAAGTCTCATTGTTCCTTTGCGTGAAGCCGCTGATCTCGCTTCTTAGCCGTGCTGTTCTGGTGCTAGAGAAAAACTTTGAGAGGAAAGCCTTCTTACACTCAGCCCAAGATGTAATGGGGCCTTGTGGAAGTGTCTTCTCCCAATGTCTAGCCTTGTCTCCAAGAGAAAATGGAAAGAGACGCAGCTTGAAAGCATCTTCGGATATGCCGTTTCTCTTGATCATCCCACATACTTGTTCAAAGTTATCAAGGTGTTCCAAGGGTCTTCCATTGCTAGCCCGTGAAACTTATTGTTTTGCACCATTGAGATGAATCCCGACTTAATCTCAAAGTTGTTGTTCTGTACAGGAGGAGGAGTGATCCCAAACTTATTGTGATGAGTATTGGGAGCATCTCCGGCTACTATGATCCTTGGGGGTCTAGCTGCGTGTTGGGGGTTTCCATTACCCCTTCCCACTGCCCCGTGAGCTGGAGGAGGTCCCTCTGGATGCTCGTGCTCAGCCATCGCTTCAAAATCCACTAAACCTTGCTGAACAATCTCCTCAAAAGCTCTAGCTTGTTCTCATACTCTTCTTTGCCGTGAATGACCAAGTTGATGAATGTTGTCCAAGGGTTGAAGTAGATTGTTGTCTCCCCTTGAACGAAGATTCATGTACCTGAAAAACACACGTTTGAGAGTAGAGAAATTAGTAACTTAAACAAAGTAAAGGCTTAGTCTTTACTAAACCCCAAATCTCAATGCTTTCTAAACACTCCAAGAATGACAACGGCGCCATTTGATAACAACTTTTTATCTAGGATGAGCAAATGCAACAGGAGGTTATCAAAACTCAAGCAGCACACAGTCGTAGTATAGCATGCAAGAGGAATCAATCCAACCTAGGAGCTAGAAAGTGCAATAAGAATGCAAGGATCGAGTAAAGCTAGGCAAATGATGAACGGTCTTGTGAAAATCCTAAAAACTAAATGCAACGACTAAATGCAAGGCAAAACCATTTTAAAATTACCAGGAACGAGTGAACTAACATGACAAACAAACAGAATGATTAAAATGCAATGCTATGAAGTTATAAAAATCAACTAGTGGATCGACCACAGGATCGACAACTAGATCGAGCAACAACGATCGATCTCATCTAAAAGTTCAAATGCAACGAAAGTAATGACCAGGATGCAACAGGTAACAAGCGAATGACTAGCAAAGACGTAAGAATACTAAGAAAGAGGGTTTAGGGTTGAGATTCACGTTCAGGGGTTTCAAAGGTTCAATCTTGGTTCGAAAACTCTAGATCTACTCACTTTGTGAGGTTCTCTAAGCCTTGAAAACAAAACGAGATCCATTCATGGCGTGTGGTATGGATCACTCCTTCATTCTCTCCTCCAGACCCATGGCGTTTGGCATAAAAAGAGATTGAAGGGCAAGGAAATCAGATTTCAAACACGCGGCATAACTAGTCCCCTAAACTACCATGGTGTTTGGAAAAGGGTAACTAGTCTCTAGGATGTGATTTTCAGAGATCTCTGGATCCTGTCAAGGTAAGAGCTCTTTCTGATCATAAAGATCATGGCGTGAGACTCTTTAAGCCTTAAGAACTCGACATCCTAGAAGATAAAGCCATGAAGAACAAGAAGACACCAAACTTGAAAACCTTTTCGACCCCTTTGAATCCTCTCAACCCCAAAACCCGATTAAACTACTCACTACACATTAAGTAAACTAAGCAAAGCATGAAAGATGAAATGATAAACATGAAAAATGATGGATTAAACTTAAAACGATTCAAAGATTCAATACAAAGCTTCAAAGTCGAACAATGACGAAATCGCCTTCCAACAGAGAGAAAAAGTTGATAATGATAAAATGAAAACGTGTCCCTCAAAAGCATGCTCGCCACCTTGTCAAAACAGGCCAAAACAGCTCGATGGTCCACCCCCCTCGCTAGCGGCCAAAAGCGGTTAAAGTACACTGAGATCGACTTCAGGATCGAGCATCTCTCTCGATCATCTTCAGACATCGTGTCTTCAGCTCGATCTTCGTCTCAATCTTCCTCAGTGGGTCGAGTGCTTCGCTCGATCTTGGAGTCGATCTTTGGAGGATCGAGTGATGGACTCGATCCACCTCTCGCTCTGCATGGCGTCATTCACGTCTGTTCTCCTTGATCGATTGCTTCACTCGATCTCCGTCTCGATCAGTTCCCTTGGATCGGCTGGACTACTCGATCTTCTGGTCGATCTCATCTAGATCGACCGGCCATGATTGAACCTCCTCTCGATCTCTGGTCCTTAGAAAGCATTCCTGAATTCTCCAAGACTCCAAAGTAGCCGAAAACAACCTGTATGCGATGCAAAATGCAAGAAATATGCATATGCTGGTGCAAGAACACTCTAGGACCTAAAGTGATGCAAACTATCCAAAAATGCAATGTATATGCGTGAGAAACTAACTTATAGGTATGCAAAATGCATGGAATATGCAGCTATATCAAGAGCCTACATGGACGAGATTTACATGAGAAACATGGATAGCTTGGGACGCACACCAGCCGAGGGTTTCTACACCTACTTGTACATCGACTGTGAGAATGAGAAGAGGGTTTGCATCTTACCGAATAAGGAAGAAACCAAGCTGCAAGGAGTTGGCAACATTGTGTAGAGGAGTGCTTTTCACCTCTAGGTGGAACAGCTGCTCCCACACTAGCCTCTCGCCCACGCTCGGAGTCGCCTACATCAGATGCTGAGATGCCTGAGAGATTTGTCCTTCCAAAACTTGACTTTGAGCCGAGGACAAAGGCGGAGAAGTTCCTTGCTTCTGTTGTGGAGATGCAAAGGAAAGTGAACAAGTGGCAGAGCAAGATGATCAAGAAGCTTGCTCAGAAGATTAAGAAGCTCAAAAGCAATGCTCCGGGTTCACCTTCAAGCGAAGAGGTTGAGCAGCCGGAGAAGAGAAGGAGATCCACCAGAGGCATTGAGATCCGTGAGCCCCGAGCAACAATCCAACCTGCGCGCCACTCGGTTCATGAGCAAGCTAGCTTGGATAAAGGCAAAGCAGTAGCTCACAAAACCCGTAAAAAGAGCAACAAGTCTGGAGCAACCTCAAGCTCCAGCACTTCTTAGCTCCGAGGTACCAACAACCAAACCCTTGTATATACCACGCATGTTTTCTTTGTTTTTGCTTTGTGTTTTGAACTCCTTTGAATTTGTTTGCCACCGAGACGGTGTCATTCAAGTTTGGGGGAGTGTGTGGTGTGTTTGACATGTTTTCTTTGATCTTAATTTCTGTTATCATCCTTTGAGTCTTGCATTGCATCGTAAGGCATAGAAAAGAACAAAAAAAATGATAAAATTTTTAATATTTTCAAAAAAAATTCATGTAGTTGCGTTCGAATTGTTAAACATTTTAGGATTGAGTCTAGAATTTTTGAGCATTTAGGTTGTTTACATTGGCATAAGGGGTAAAAGTTTTTCTTGAAAAGTGTTTTGAGCTCATGAAATTTTTCAAAGCCCTAGTTAGTAGTTCTTTGATGCATTGTACACTCTTTGAAAGTAAGCTCTAACCATACTTGGATCATGTGTTTTAATTTTCGTGGCTTAAGTTGAACATTCATGAATTGAATCATATCCTAATAAGTGAGAACCTTAATTTGAATCTTTTTAATTATCATACTTATGCATTTGAAAAAAGATACATGGATCACTTATACATATTTACGCTTTCTTCTTCCTTTCGCCACTCTCTTGTAAGCTTAAATAGATTTCCCCACCCTTACCTTACCTTCCTTTCAAGCCAATGTTCTTGTGTGTTAAATCTTTGTGAGGCCTCTTTTCGGTTGAACTTAGCATAAAGTGTTAGGTTTAGGCGACATGATTAGGCTTTCATATTGATTCTAGCTTTGCACTTTGAAGCTAGTCTTAGGCTAAGGATAGGGCGGGTGTTCTTGGGGATTGCTTTATTTTGCTTCGGTTTAAAGAGTTTGATATTTGGAAGTTGAGTAAAAGGATTTTTAATGGTTTTAAGTGGAAGGCTTGTTATTTTAAAATGAAAGCTCTAGATTAATTAAGAAGGTAGCTCTCAAAAGAAAAGAAAAATAAAAGAAAAGAGCCGAAAGGCCAAGTGTTTAAAAAGAAAGAAAAGAAAAATGAGTAGAGAGCTACCAAAGTAAAAAAAAAGAGCTAATTGTGTTTTCAGCCTTGATGATAAGGGTAGTCCTTAGGAGGGTGAGTTAGCTCAAAAAAGAAGAAAAATGAGAGAGGGTTCTAGGATCTTTGTTAGTATGCATGGGTAGATGATGGTTTAATCATGTATGCATCAATTGTCTTCACCTTTAGCATTATGTGAAAGTTCAACCATTCTTTAAGATAACCCCTTGTTTGAATCACCCTTGTAAGTGAGATCATTTTTATCTCGCAGCCCTTGTCCCTTAGCCAAGTGTATCTGTTTTAAAGTGCATGAGTGTGATTCACAGTTTTGATGCTTAATGAATGTTAAAGGGTAGGATTCTTGGATTGTTTGGGATATGAGAGTCATGATTTGAAATTCATTATGTGATGCATATGGCTAAGTTCTTTGGAGTATGAGTGTGTGCATTGCATCTTAGAATTAAGAACTAGGACCATTGAATTGATTCATTTGAAAAACACTTTGGCAAGAAGCTTAAACCCCCGTTTTAAAACCTCTTCTCCTTTCTTGAATTTTGTTTGCTTGAGGGCAAGCAAAAGGCAAGTTTGGGGGAATTGATATTACCATATATTCTGCATATCTTGCATGCATTTAGAATAGTTTTTCATGCATTCATCTTGCATTACAGGTTAGTTTGTTCCATTTGTTGCATTTTAGGTCCTAGGGCTCTTTGCATTCGCATTTTGCATATTTGTTGCACTTTTGCATCATTATCAGGTTGTTTGGAGCACTATGGAGTTATGGAGGCTATGTGGACGTGAGGAGGTTCAAAGTGGAGCTCGTGGACACTTGGAAAACTCAGCCGTGCATGCAAAGGACCCGAGATCAAGTAGCGGATCGAGCAAGACAGGTTGATCTAGACGAGATCGACCAGAAGATCGAGTGACCCTAGTCGATGGAAGGGGAAGGATCGAGACCAAGGTCGAGAAAAGTGATCAATCTGGAGTACGGACGTAAATGACTGATATCCCTTGTACTTATACCATTTAGGACTGCATTTAGTACATATTTTGGTCCATTTTTGCATGTTTTCCCTTAGCTTTTGTCCCACTTTCTTCTCCTTTTATACTTAGGTTGCATTTAGAGTATAATTTGCATTTTCTTTGCATTTTGGATGTTTTTAGGATCTTTTTGGAGCTAAAAGGAGCTTGAAGGAGCTTTGGGGATGATCCAGGATGCTAGCTGGGGAAAAAGGAGCAAGAAGGATCAAAGCAGACAATCTCTGCAGAAGATTTTGGTCAGAGCATGGTGAACATCGGTCAAGGATGACTGATACGGAGCAGTATCGATCACCAGTATCGGTCAAGGGTGACCGACACAAACACAATGGATGGATTTCGGTCATATGTGTCGATTACTCCAGACCGATGGGGATCCATATCGGTCACTGAAGACCGACGTAACTAACCGATACTGACCCGGCCCGAACCTGTTTTAATTACGCTTTTGCCATTACTCTAGGGCTTTGTTCTCTAGGCTATAAATAGCCTCTTTTTCCAGATTTTCAAGATGTCTTGTCAAATTACTGTTCTTAAGCATTTTCTATAAGTTTGTAAGACAAATCCTTTGCTTTGTTTAATATATTTGAGTATTTGCCTTTAATCTATCTTTATTCTCTCTTCTAATCATGATTAACATCATTTTCCATTGTGATTTGTTGTTAAACATAAGTATGAGTGAGTAGTTATCTTAGAGTTTCTAAATGTGGTAGATTAGCAGAATTTAAGACTTGATTAGGGTTTGTTAAGTGCTTCAGTTTATGGGTTCCTTTCTATTAATCTGTTATTCATGCTAGATTAGTCTTGATCAAACTTATCTAAGTTGTTAGCTTTCTCTTATGCCCACCAAGTGTTTGATGAAATGATCATATTTAATAGAGGATTTGCTGGCCTTGGCTCAAGAGATTGACTGTTTGAAGAGCATTTTGACTTGAATATAGTTGTTTACTATTGCTTGCTTGATGTTTAGCACTAATGAGAGTTAGTTCTTGTTAATATGTTTAGCAAAGGGTTATTTGCGATGAGATTGGATCTAGCTAGCTTAATTGTGAATTCTATGTCTAGGAATCACCATTGCTTGCTTACTTGCTTGATCAATGTAGTTTGAAACAGCCTTAGTTAGTGTCTGAAATTCCCCAAATTCAATAACCACATCTAGGAACTTGGCTTTCTCTTATTTGAATCTCGGATTTGCTCTGTTTTGCTCTGTTTTTCTTGTTTAAAACTGCTTAGCTTGCTTTTGTTTTCACTTTCTTTGTTGATTGATCACACTAGGTTGTTAGAACAGTTGCCTAGGCAACAAAAGCATTTTCCTGCTTGCTTAATTTAGAGATTCCGCTCTCAGCTCTTCTGTTTTCAACTGTTCCCAATTGGATTGACATTAAAACCCATACTACAACTGACTAGTACAAGGGTGATTGACAACAAGAACCTCAAAACTCTTGTATCAATTTGGCGCCGTTGCCATTTGGGAACTAAGTTTGAATCATTAGAGTTTGTAGAATCTTTAAGATCAAGCTTTTACTTTGACTCTCATTTCTGTCTTTCAGGTGTATGAACTTGAGATCCAGAGGTTCAAGCAATCTTGTGGACTTCATAGATAACATCAATCTGCTGGATAGAGGACAGAGAGCAAGGAGACAGCAAGAAAGGCAGCAACACTTGCAAAGACTTGGTATGAACAATCAGGATCAAGTCATGGATGACATCAGTTTTCAGGGTCCTCCAGGAGCTGCAGGCGCTCAGGGTATACAAGGACATCAAGGTGTTCAAGGCTTACAGGGTGAGCAAGAACCAAGAGGCGCTGCACAAGCTCCAAGAGCAGCTAGACCTATTGGCGCTGGTGATGCACCAAATGCCTACAATAACAGGACAGGTATCATTCCACCAGCTGTCCAAAACAACAACTATGAAATCAAGTCTGGATTGATTTCAATGGTTCAAAGCAGCAAATTCCATGGGTTACCACTTGAAGACCCTCTAGATCATCTGGATAATTTTGATAGGCTGTGCTCACTAACAAAGATAAATGGAGTGAGTGAAGATGGCTTCAAGCTCAGGTTGTTTCCCTTTTCCCTAGAAGACAAAGCACACCAGTGGGAGAAGAACCTTCCCCAAGGAAGTATAACCAGCTGGGATGAGTGCAAGAAAGCCTTTCTAGCAAAGTTCGTCTCCACTTCAAGAACTGCTAGAATAAGGAATGAGATTTCAGGGTTTGCACAGAGGAACAATGAAAGCTTTGCAGAAGCTTGGGAGAGATTCAAGGGTTACACATTGCAATGCCCTCATCATGGCTTCTCACACGCCTCTTTGCTATCCACTCTCTACAGAGGAGCCTTGCCTAAAGAATGCTTCTGGACACAGCATCAAATGGGAATTTCTTGTCAAAAGATGTAGATGAAGGTTTAGAGTTAGTAGAGAACTTGGCTCAGTCTGATGGAAACTACAATGAGGAGTTTGACAGAGCACCAAGGAGTGCAAAGGATTAGTTAGAGTCTAGCAAGAAAGAAATCAAGTCTCTACATGAGAATCTGGACTTGTTGCTAAGGGAAAAGAAAGAGGTTCACTTTGTGGGAGACATGGTTCAGCTTGATGATCAGGACCAATGCCAAGTTGAGGAGATGAACTATTTGGGAAACAAAGGTGGTTACAACAACTATGGGAACTACAGACCAAATTCCAACATGTCTTACAGGAGCAACAATGTTGCAAACCCATAAGATCAGGTTCACCCTCAACAGCAACAGCAAGCTGCCCCAAGACCTTTTATTGCCTATAACAATCAAGGTTTTCAGCAGAGGAACAACAACTATCAGTCTAGAGCGCCCTACAACCCTCCAGGATTCAATGCCCAAGCTCAAGGACAAGCTTCCGCTAACTCTCAAGACACTGAACTCAGGACCCTCATGCAACAAATGAACAACACTCAAGTCACCACAACCTTGGAAATGAACAAGAAGTTTGCAGAGGTCCACAACAAAATTGATTCAGTGCATGTAGAGCTCACCTACAATTTTGATGGATTGGCTGCAAGAGTCAAAACACTGGAGAATCAGAAGCTAGCCCAAAGGAGTTCTGCAATGCTATTGTGCTAGAGGAGGAAAGCTTCTCAGCTGAAGAGGAGGCTATCATTGAAGAGTTCCTCTACTTGTTCACTGAGGACACTGAACCTCTAAGGTGGGGGGGGGGAAGAGTTCTTAGAAATCGAAAATGACCAAGGAGCTGTAGAAGAAGGACCCTTTGAAGATGGGGAAAACTCAGATGATGAAGAGTTGTGGGCACCACATGAAGTTGTTGATAACACAAAGGACTACTTGGTGGAAGCTGCTGATGATAAGGAGAATCCTCAACCAGCTACTCTTCCTGTCTATCAACCAACTATCCCTTTTCCAGGAAGGTTCAAGGAACAGCTAGTTCAGAAGTATGAAACCCTCTATGCTGCTCAGATGGAATTGAGAGGTTTGAATGGCCAAGAAGAACTTGAGAAGCTAAGGGTGAAGGCTGGAACACCTGAGGTTAAGGAGCTCACCATCCAGAAACTTGGAGATCCAGGATGTTTTACTCTCCCATGTGAGCTTAAGGGGCAGACTTTCAAAAGCTGTATTTGTGACCTTGGAGCAAGTATCAACCTTCTCCCATCCTCTACTGCTAAAGCTCTTGGCTACACTCAACTTCAGGAGAGTAATGTATCCCTTACTATAGCTGATGGGACAGTGAAGAAACCACTTGGCAGTCTCAAGGATGTGCCAATGATGATAGAAGGAGTAACCATTCCCACTTATTACCTGGTGCTTGATGTGGAAGGGCATATAAAGAATGCTATCATTTTAGGAAGACCTTTCTTGGCCTCAGCTGGAGCAGTGTTTGATGCTAAGGAATGCACTATTGAGCTGAAGCTGACCAAGAAGAAGGTTCTAAGGTTTGACTCCAAGGGGAATAAGCTGGAGAATGAGCAAGCCTTCTCAATAGACATCAAGAAGCTGAAGCAGCTTGGCAAGTATTAGCCAGAGTTTGAAGGCTACCAAGGAGAGAGTTTTAATGGCTGCTGCTTGGTCAAGTTGTTTGAAGACACCACTGAAAAGGAGGTCCTTCAAGTGGTTGGTTACAAGAATCTGAATGATGTTAAGCTGGTTACAAGCAAGGGAGAAGTGGTTTTGCAACCAAGTGTCTCTAAGAAGGGAGAGTTTTGCTTTAAGCTTCAGCAAGAGGGGAATGCTACACCTTTTGCCAGGATCAAGGTGAATTGAGTCACCACCAAGGTCAAGAGAAGCAAGATGACACCAAGGAGTTTCAAGACTCCTTCTCCTCACCTCAACTAAAGAGGTAATCAAAGTAAATCTTAGTGACTTTAAACAAGCCCACTTGAGAGGTAGTCCCATGGTATCCTTTTGTATATACTATGCTTTCTAGGTTACCTTTTATCCTTTCTTTTAGTGTTGATGTCATTGCATATTGCATACATTTTGCATACTCATTAGTTAGCTTTTCATGCATTTGTATCACGTTTTAGGTTAGATTGCATCACTTAGGGTCCTAGAGCATTCTTGCATCAGCATACGCATTTTCCTTGCATTTTGCATCACATTCAGGTTGTTTCTGGCTGCTTTGGAGTCGTGGAGGTTCGTGGACGTGTTGAAGCTGATGTAGCAGTTCGTGGGAGCTCTGAAATATGCTAAGGACCAGAGATCGAGGAGCAGATCGAGCATGGCCGGTCGATCTAGAAGTTGATCGACCAGAAGATCGAGGCAACCAGGCGATCCAAGGAGAATGATCAAGACAAAGATCAAGTGAAGCAATCAATCAATCGGTACAGACGTAAATGACGCCATGCAGAGCGAGAGTCAGATTGAGTACACCACTCGATCCAGCCGAAGATCAATACCGAGATCGGATGCAACACTCGATTCACCGATGATGATCGAGACCCGGATCGAGCCGAAGACACGATGCCCGGATATAATCGAGAGAACCACTCGATCTTGGAGTCGATTTCTGTCCTTTCAACCGTTTTTTGGCTGCTAGCGAAAGGGGGACCATTGGCTTGTTTGGGCATTTTAGGCAAGGCGGCGACGTCCTTTTTCGATAAATTTTTAGATCCTTATCTTCTTCTTTATGTTTTCTCTCTCGTTTTCGTGAAGAACATCATTGTTGAAACTCGTTTTTCTCTTAAGCTTTTGTATTCAAATTGTTTCTGTTTAATCCAATTTTTCTTTCATGTTCATCGTCTCGTTTCATATGCTTTGCTTGATTTACTCTATGTGTAGTGAGTAGTTCCTTTGGGTTCGGGGTTGAGAGGATTAAGGGGTAGAAAGGGTTTCGATCTTGGGGTTTTTCTAAACGTTTTTAAAGGCTATCTCTTCTAAGGTGTTGAAAGCTTAAAGCTTGAAGACTCTCACGCCAAGAGCTTCATAATCCGAGAGGTTTACCTTGACAGGATCCAGGAGCCTCAGAAGATCACACCTTAGAGACTAGTTACCCCTTCCCAAAAGCCATGGAAGTTTGGGGGACTAGTTAAGCCATTTACTTGAAATCTGTTTTCCTTGTCTTTCGACCTCTCTTTCCACCAAAAGCCATGGGTTTGGAGGAGATGATGAAAGAGTGATCTATACCGAAAGTCACGGATAGATCTTGTTTTGTTTTCAAGGCTTAGAGATCCTCACCAAGTGAGTCGATCTAAAGTTTCAAACCCAAGGTCGAACCTTTGAAACCCCTAACCATGAATCTCAACTCTAGGCCCTTTCTTTTAGCATCTTTACGTCTATTCCCATCATTCGCTTGTTATCTGATAGCATCCTGGTCATTAGCTTTACTGTTCTTACGATTTTAGACGAGATCGATTGTTACTGCTCGATCTAGTGGTCGATCTCGTGGTCGATCCACTAGTCGAATTTTAATAATTCGAAGCTCTTTCCTTTAATTAATCTGTTTGTTTCTCGTGGTAGTTGCTTCCTTTCTAGTATTTTTAAAATAGGTTTCACTCTGTTTAGGTTGCTGCATCTAGTTCTTAGATATTTTCTCATAAACTTTCTCATTTTGCTTAGATTTGCTTTAGTCCTTGCATTCTCTGTGCATTCTCTATCTCCTAGAAGTGGATTGACTCTCTCTTGCTTGCTATACTACGACATTGCTTGCATTAGAGTTTGATAACCTCTTTGCATTATAAACCCTCGCTAGAAAGCGTTTATCAAATGGCGCCGTTGCCATTCTAGGACTGTTTAGAGAACATAGAGATTTGGGTCTTAGCAAAGACTAAGTCTTTACCTTTTTCAAGTTACTAATACTTCTACTCTCAAACGTGTGTTTTCAGGTACATGAATCTTCGTTCAAGGGGAGACAACAATCTTCTACAACACTTAGACAACATTCATCAACTTGGTCACTCACGGCAAAGGAGAGCCAGAGAGCAAACAAGAGCCTTTGAGGAGATTGTTCAGCACGGTTTGGTTGACTTTGAAGCTATGGCTGAACACGAGCATCCAGAAGGACCTCCTCTAGCAGGAAGGGGCAATGGAAACCCCCAACACGCGGCTAGACCCCCAAGGATCATAGGAGCCGGAGATGCTCCCAATACCCACCACAATAGGTTTGGGATCACTCCTCCTCCTGTACAAAACAATAACTTCGAGATCAAGCCAGGTTTCATCTCCATGGTGCAAAACAACAAGTTCCACGGCTTAGCAATGGAAGACCCCTTGGAGCACCTAGACAACTTCGAGCAAGTATGTGGGATGATCAAGATCAATGGCATATCCGAAGATGCATTCAAGCTGCGCCTCTTCCCCTTTTCACTCGGAGACAAAGCTAGACATTGGGAGAAGACCCTCCGACAAGGCACCATCACATCATGGGCTGAGTGTAAGAAGGCATTCCTCTCAAAGTTCTTCTCAAGCACCAGGACAGCACGGTTAAGAAGCAAAATCAGCGGTTTCACTCAAAGGAACAACGAGACATTCAACGAGGCAATGGAGCGTTTCAAAGATTACACAATCCAATGTCCTCATCACGGGTTCAGCGAGGAAACACTACTCTGTACCATATACCGTGGAGCTTCACCAAAGATCAGGTTGTTGCTTGACACAGCTAGCAAAGGGAACTTCCTTGGTCAGGAGGTAGAAGAGGGTATGGAGCTGATAGAAAACTTGGCGTTGAGTGATGGAAACTATGCTGAAGATTATGACCGTGCACCAAGAGGATCAGAGATGGAGTCTCACAAGAAGGAACTCAAATCTTTGCATGAGAAGATAGATAAGTTGGTGTTAGCTAATCAGAAGCATGTTCACTTTGTTAGTGAAGCTGATGAGAACCAAGAGGAGTTAGAGCTAAGCCAAGAAGAGGCAAATTGGGTGGCTGGACAGAACAACTACAAGTCTCAAGGCTACAACCAAGGCTACCAGAACAACAACCTCTCTTACCGAAGCACCAATGTAGCCAACCCTAAAGACCAAGTGTACCCTGCTCAGCAAGCTAAAACTTTCATCCCTTACAACAAAGGTTTTCAACCGAGTGGTGGTTTCCAAGGTCAAGGGCAGAACAACTTCCAAGGGCAACAACAAAACAACAAAGGTTATACTCCTAACTACCCTCCGGGCTTTGAACCTCAGCAACAACAACCGATGTAACAACAAGTTGATCCGGTTCAAGCGATGTTTCAACAGCTAATACAAGGGCAAGCCTCTACAAACCAGAAGTTCGCAGAGATGAACACTCGTCTAGACTCATCCCTCACTGACTTCTACACTCAGATCACCAACCTAAACAACAAGATCAAGCAGTTGGAGAAAGGGAAAGCAAGCACGAGTGGTCAGAACAGCCTTCCGGGAAAGTGTGAGCAGAATCCCAAGGAGTATGCCAATGCTATAACGTTGAGAAGCGGCAAAGAGCTCGAACCTCCGGTCTATACAAAGAACAACGAGGACGTTGTAATTCAAGAGGGGGAGGGTAAACCTTCGGCTGATGATGATGAGATAAACTTTGATAACGTTTGGATCCAAGGGCCGAGGAGAGGAGATAAGGCGGTCGCTGAGAAGAAAAGTGAGCAAACCACCAAGGAGAAGAATGACTACGTGCCCCCACCTTACGTACCGAAGTTGCCATTTCCCGGTCGTTTCAAAAAGCAGCTCATCGAGAAGCACAGAATCTTGTTTGAGAAGCACCTGAGAGAGGTGGAAATCAAGCTGCCTCTTGTAGATTGTCTTGCTATGATGCCCAAGTGCGCCAAGTTTTTCAAGGACACCCTTGTGAAGATGAACAAAGAAAGCAAAGAGGTACTTGTTCTAAGTGAAGAATGTAGCGCGGTTATACACAAGGAGATAGTCCCTAAGAAGCTGGGAGACCCTGGAAGCTTCATTATACCCTGCACTTTGGGTCCTCTAGAGTTCAAGAGTTGCTTGTGTGATCTCGGAGCTAGCATAAACTTGATGCCTCACTCCGTGGCTAAGAAGCATGGTTTTACTCGGATTAAAGACTGTCGGATCTCATTGGTGCTGGCTGATAGAAGCGTGAGGTTACCAGTGGGGCTGCTTGAAGATTTACCAGTGCGAATCAGTTGTGTGAACGTACCTACAGACTTTGTAGTGTTGGATATGGATGAAGAGCCTAAAGACCCACTCATCTTAGGGACACCGTTCCTTGCAACCGCCGGGGCTATCATAGATGTGAAGAATGGGAAGATTGCCTTGCATTTGGGGAAGGAGATCAGGCTTGACTTCGACATCAACGAGGTTCTGAAGAAGCCAACCATCAAAGGGCAAGCTTTCTACATTGAAACGATGGTTGCTTTAGCGGATGAGTTGATGGAAGAGCTAGCTTTAGAAGACCATCTGAAGTTAGCACTAACTAAGGAGCCAGGAGAGTTTGGCTATGTCGACCAGAGAACCCAAGAGTACGTGAACCTGCTGGATTCTAGGAGGATTATCAAGAATGAAGAAGGTTGCTGCCTAGAGATCGACCCCGAGATCGACGCTATCACTCGATCCAGGAGTCAGATCGACAAGTCAATCGAGAACACAACTCGATCAGGTGCAACAATCGATGGACAGATCGAGAAGAATGCTCGATCAGGAAAAACAATCGAGTCGACGATCGAGAGAAACCTCCCGATCATTTTGGAGTCCAATCAAGAGATCGACTCAGCGTCTCGATCCCTTACTCGATCCCTATCAAATCGAGTAAGTGAATCGAGCGAAATGGCTCGATCTAGACGACATCGAGAGGAGAATCGACCGGAGGACTCGATCTCAGAAGGGATAGCGATGGAGGAAAGCAGTCTGAACGGCCATGCCTCGAGTTCAAGGGAGAGTTCCAAGGAGGAAAGCAACAACAACAGCCACGAGGATGACTGGAGTGAGCTGTTAGCCCCAAAGGTGGACCTTAAGGAGCTCCCAAAAGGGCTAAGGTATGCTTTCTTAGGACCTAATAACACATATCCCGTGATAGTAAATGAAAACCTTAGTGATGATGAGTTGCACTCGCTCCTAACTGAGCTGAGAAAGTATAGGAAGGCCATTGGGTACTCTTTAAGTGACATCAAGGGCCTTTCACCAATGCTATGCACTCATAGGATTCACTTGGATAATGAGAACGCCTCTTCTATAGAACATCAAAGGCGTTTGAATCCTAACTTGAAAGAGGTTGTTAAGAAGGAAATCCTTAAGCTTTTAGAGGCTGACGTGATCTATCCCATAAGTGACAGCACGTGGGTTTCCCCTGTACACGTGGTGCCTAAGAAGGGAGGGATCACGGTCATAAGGAATCAAAAGGATGAGCTTATCCCTACTACGACCATCACTGGTCATAGAATGTGTATTGACTATAGGAAACTTAACCTTGCGACTATGAAAGACCATTTCCCTTTGCCTTTTATTGATCAAATGCTTGAGAGACTTGCAAATCACCCTTACTACTGTTTTCTCGATGGGTATAGCGGTTTCTTTCAAATACCTATTCACCCAAATGATCAGGAGAAGACGATCTTCACATGTCCCTACGGTACCTTTGCATATCGAAGGATGCCGTTTGGATTGTGTAATGCACCAGCTACATTTCAGCGGTGTATGATGTCGATCTTCTCTGATCTTATAGAGGAGATGGTAGAGGTATTCATGGATGACTTCTCTGTGCATGGTGCGTCCTTTCCTGCGTGTTTGTTGAATCTTTGCAGGGTACTTAAACGTTGTGAAGAGACAAACTTGGTGCTGAACTGGGAGAAATGCCACTTCATGGTTAAGGAAGGGATCGTGCTGGGTCACAAGATATCAGAGAAGGGTATTGAGGTTGATCAGGCTAAAGTGGAGGTCATGATGGGTCTTGAGCCGCCGGTTAATGTTAAGGGAATCAGAAGCTTCTTGGGACATGCAGGGTTCTACAGGCGTTTCATCAAGGATTTTTCCAAGATTGCACGCCCTCTTACAAGGCTGTTGTGCAATGAAGCTGAGTTTGTATTCGATGAGGAGTGTTTGAAGGCTTTTGTGACCATCAAGGAAGCCCTTACATCTGCGCCTATAGTCCAAGCACCAGACTGGTCTCTTCCCTTTGAGATCATGTGTGATGCTAGTGACTACGCCGTAGGAGCCGTCCTTGGTCAGAAGAAAGAAAAGAAGCTACACGTGATCTATTATGCTTCAAGGACCTTGGATGACACGTAATCACGATACACCACTACGGAGAAGGAGCTGCTTGCAGTAGTCTTCGCCTTTGAGAAGTTCAGATCATATCTGGTTGGTTCCAAGGCTATTGTATACACGGATCACGCTGCCTTACGATACATCTACTCGAAGAAATACACTAAGCCTCGGCTCTTAAGATGGATTCTGTTACTCCAGGAGTTTGACATGGAGATTAAAGACAAGAAAGGGATAGAAAATGGAGTCGCTGACCAACTCTCACGGCTAAGGATCAACGAGTCTCTCCCCTTAGATGACTCTCTTCCAGAAGAGCAGCTTATGGCGATCACTACAGCTGTTTGTGGGAAGCTAGAAGGGAGGTTTCAGGAAGTGCTGAGTTTCAAAGAGAAGGATCTACCATGGTATGCTGATGTGGTGAACTATCTAGCGTGTGGTGAGGAGCCAACACATCTCAACAGCTATCACAAGAAGCGGTTTATGAGAGAGGCTAGTGACTACTTCTAGGACGAGCCCTACCTATACAAAAGAGGAGTAGACAACTTGTACCGGAGATGTGTTACAAAGGAAGAAGCCAGGGACATCCTCTATCATTGCCATGGCTCTTCCTACGGAGGACACTTCGCCTTATTCAAGATAGCCACGAAGGTGTTGCAAGCCGGTTTCTGGTGGCCCTCCATTTTTAAAGATGCACACGAGTTTGTGAAGAGCTGTGAGGCATGTCAATGAGCAGGGAATATAACCAAGAGGAACGAAATGCCTCAAGTTCCTATCTTCGAGGTTGACGTGTTCGACGCGTGGGGAATTGACTTCATGGGACCATTCCCTTCTTCATACGGCAACAAATACATCTTAGTAGCTGTGGATTATGTCTCTAAATGGGTTGAGGCTGTTGCTTCCCCTACAAATGACTCTAAGGTGGTAATCAAGTTGTTCAAGAGTATCATCTTCCCGAGGTTTGGGGTACCCAAGGTTGTTATAAGTGATGGAGGAAGCCACTTTATAAACAAGGTCTTTGAGAACCTCTTGAGAAAGTATGGGGTTAAGCATAAGGTGGCTACACCGTATCATCCTCAAACAAGCGTTCAAGTGGAGGTCTCCAACAGATAAATCAAGGCTGTTCTAGAGAAGACCGTCGGAGCCACAAGGAAAGACTAGGCAGTGAAGCTGGATAACGCTCTTTGGGCCTACCGTACTGCCTTCAAGACGCCGATTGGTACAACCCCTTTCACTCTACTCTATGGCAAGGGCTCTCACCTCCCAGTTGAGCTGGAACACCGTGCGTTGTGGGCTGTGAAGAGGCTGAACTTTGATCTCAAGATGGCTCAGGAGAGGCGCCTTATTCAGCTACACGAACTGGACGAGTTGAGGCTGAATACTTACGAGAGCTCCCGGATACACAAGGAGCAGACTAAGGAGGCTCATGACAAGAAGTTGGTTGCCAAGGAGCTTAAGGAAGGAGGACTAGTGTTGCTGTACAACTCGAGGCTCAAACTCTTCCCGGGCAAGCTGAAATCAAGGTGGAGCGGACCGTTCGTGATTCAAGAAGTCTTGCCGTATGGAGCTGTTACTCTGATGGGAAAAAGTGGCAGTGCATTCACCGTCAACGGACACAGAGTCAAGCCCTACTTGGCAGACAGCTATGACAAGGAGAGTACCTCGGTGCTTCTCCAAGACCCACCATCCGCCTAGACCAAGTAAGGTCTAGCTAAAGACGTTAAAGAAAGCGCACTTGGGAGGCATTTCCATGTTTATCTTGTACATATCTCTGCTTTATTTCCTTTTCAGTTTTATGTTTTTATTTTGCAAGTGGGTAGGAACAGGTATAAGGAGTCTAAACCTTGACTTTGAGGTCTTAAAAAGGCAATAGGGGTTAGAATAAGGCTAGAGATCGAGTGCTAGATCGACTGATCCTGGCTCGATCTTTGCTAGATCGAGTCAGTGAATCGAGAGGAGCTAGTTGATCTAGACGAGAACAAGTGACAAGATCGACCTAGACGAAAAAGGATCAATCGATCCAAATCGGATCGACCGATCTAATTTCTCTCGGGAAAATCTGTTGAAAACAGATCGATCACTCGATTCGATCCATCACTCGATCTATGCCAAATCGACCCCTAAATCGAGGACATAGCTCGATCATGAGGACTTAGCCGAGGAGCCAACATCTCAATGATCGAGAGAGCTAATCGATCCAGGACTCGATTCACTATGAATCGAGTCTCAAATCGAGTAACCCTCTCGATCTAAGCCATTTTAGGCATGAGATCGAGTCCTAGATCGACCAAATGGACTCGATCTCATGCCGAGGTAACATTTTTCTTTCCCTCCTTTACTCTTTTCCCTCCAACTTTTGAATTCAAAACTTGGTCAAGGCAAGCATCTTTGACCATGAAAGATGTGCCTTGACCAAGACTTTGTCATAAACCACTTTGACTACCCATTGTTTTGGTTTTGCTAAGTCTTTAAATATTTCAAACAACCTCTCACCCTCTCATTCCTGTTTTGCTCGAGAATTTTAAACAAAGAGAGTGAGAGTTTCAATTTTTAATAGCTAGCAAAGATATTCTGAACTTCTTGCAAAGGTATTTTCAATGATTTAATGGTTTAATTTTAGAAAATCTCCTTTAATATCGCAAGATCTTGTTTTAGAATATAGGATCGGTTTTGAATTTTTAAAACTAGCTAAGTAAAAGGAAAAACTCCAGATTTTTCAGTATCTAAAGATTTGATTCCCTTTTATTTAGCTATGATTTTTATTTATTCCCCAAAATTCTAGGGTAGTTTTTATAAATTCTCTCATTCTCTTCTCTCATTCTCATCAAATCGCCGTTTGCTTATCAATCTCTTTAGAAACTTGTTTCAGGAACAATAGCCCCAAAGAGAACAAGAGAAGAGCAAGCACAAGAAGGAGAAGGACAAGAAGTGGCAGTTCAAGAGAGGGTCCGGTGGAGTAAGGATGAGAAGAGGGACAAGAAACGGTTGGAAAGGCTTCGGTTTGAACCCACCAAGTTCGCTGATCGAGAGCTGTTGTCTAAGCTAGGGATTCTTGGGGATTTCGACCAACTCCTCAAGAACATTGGCTTAAGATGTCTGTCACGGATGGATTGCCCAACCATTCCTGAAGTGACAATAGACTTCCTTGCCACCTTGGAGTTCCGGTACGAGAATCCTAGCGCACCCGTCCCTTCCCAAGGTCGGCTCTACTTCAAAGTTGGACGTCAAGCCTATACACTCTCCATCCCTGAGCTATGCCAAGCCTACGGTCTCAACGCTGATGCATACAAGGTCGAGTTCCCAGCCTTCAAGAAAGCCGACGAGTTTTGGGATCTGATCAGCAATGAGGACTACAAAGCCAACACCGCCAAGATCAAGCGAGTAAGGAGTCCGGTGCTGAGGTACACTCTGAAACTGATTGCCAACACGTTCAGTGGAAGGTCTGTTGCCCCTACGGTCATGAAGACAGAGCTGTGCTTCCTGTTCCAAGGCGTGAAGCACTTGGTGTGTGATCGATTCATATTGCTCGATCTAGTTGTCGATCCAGTAGTTGATCCACTAGTTGATTTTTAGTTTTTAGTAGCTTTGCATTTTAGACTTTCTGCTTGTTCCTAGTGCTAGTCAACCCTCTTCCAGGGATTTTAAAATTGTTTTGCTTTGCATTTGTTACTTTCATTTAGTTTTTAGGGATTTTACCGATCATTTTCATAATCTGCTTAGCTTTGCTGATCCATTGCATTCTTAGTGAACTTCCTACTCCTAGGTGTGGATTGATACCTCACTTGCATGATATACTACATCTCAGTGTCGCATTTGAGTTTGATAACCTCTCGTGCTTGCATTGCGTAGTAAAAAATATGTTATCAAATGGCGCCGTTGCCATCTTCGGTTGCTAGGAAGCATTAAGATTTGGGCTTTAGTAAAGACTAAGCCTTTACTTTAAGTTTGTTTACTAATCTCTCTGCCTTCAAACTTGTGTCTTTCAGGTACATGAATTTGCGTTCTAGGGGGTGACAACAACTTACTTACACCCTTAGACAATATTCACCAACTTGGCAACTCAAGAACAAGAAGAGCAAGAGAGCAAGCTAGAGCTTTTGAGGAGATTGTTCAACCAGTTCAGTAGACTTTGCAACAATGGCTGAGCAAGAACATCCTGAGGGACCTCCACCAGCTCATGGTGATGTAGGAAGGGGCAATGGAAACCCCATCCACGCGGCTAGACCTCCATAAATCATTGGTTCTGGAGATGCTCCTAATACGCATCACATCCACTTTGGGATCACTCCTCCACCGGTACAAAACAATAACTTCAAAATCAAGCCAGGGTTTGTTCAGATGGTGCAAAATAACAAGTTTCATGGGTTAGCTTTGGAGGACCCATTAGTGCATTTAGACAACATTGAGCAGCTTTGTGGAATGCTTAAGATAAATGGCATCTCGGAGGACAGCTTCAAGCTGCGTTTGTTTCCCTTTTCCCTCGGAGACAAAGCGCGACATTAGGAGAAGACTCTTCCCTGATAACAACTTTCTTGCAAGGGCGAGGATGCAATGAGGCTATCAAAACTCAAATGCAACACTTAGGTTGTAGTACAGTATGCAAGTGAGAGTCAATCCATTTGTAGGAGCTAGGAAGGTCAAAGAGAATGCAAGAGCAGTGTAAAGCTAAGCGAATGACAGGCGATTTTGTGAAAATCCTAAAAACTATATGCAACGACCAAATGGAATGCAAAACTATTTTAAAATTACCAAGAGTGATTAAACTACCACGAGGAACAAACAGAATAATTAAAATGCAAGGCTATGAATTACTAAAAATCATTTAGTGGATCGACCACAGGATCGACCACTAGATCGAGCAGTTTGGATCGATCTCGTCTGAAAAATGCAAGTATGAAGAATATCATACTTCAGGATGCGACGAATATCAAGCGAATGATTAATGAAGATGTAAGAATGCTAAGAAAGAAGGGTCTAGAGTCGAGATTCATGTTAGGGGTTTCAAAGGTCCAAGCTTGGTTTGAAAACTCTAGATCTACTCACTTTGTGAGATTCTCTAAGGCTTGCAAAAACAAGACCCATCCATGGCGCGTGGTATGGATCACTCTCTCATTCTCTCCTCCAGACCCATGGCGTTTGGCGGAAAAAGAGATTGAGAGGCAAGGGAAACAGATTTTAACCACGCGGCTTAGCTAGTCCTCTAAACTACCATGGTGTTTGGGAAAGAGTAACTAGCCTCTAAGATGTGATTTTCAGAGATCTCTGGATCCTGTCAAGGTAAGAGCTCTCTCTGATCATAAAGATCTTGGCGTGAGACTCTTTAAGCCTTAAGAACTCAACATCTTAGAAAAGAAAGCCATTAAGAACAAGAAAACACGAAGCTTTGAAAACCTTTTCGACCCCGTGAATCCTCTCAACCCCGAAACCCAAATGAAACTACTCACTACACATTAAATAAACTAAGCAAAGCATGAAGAATGAAATGATAAACATAAGAACGATGGATTAAACTTAAACGATTCAAAATATTCAAGAACAAGCTCAAGGTCTAACAATGGCCGATCGTCTCAAAACCAGAGAGAAAAAACATAAAAAGATAAGAATGAAAAGTATGTGGGAAAAGACCATCGCCGCCTTCCCAAAGTGGGGAAAACAGCTCGATGGTGCCCACCTCGCTAGCGGCCAAAAATGGTTGAAAGGACAGAGATCGACTTCGGGATCGAACGGCTCTCTCGATCACTTTCGGACATCGTGTCTTCTACTCGATCTGGGTCTCGATCCTCTTCGGTGGATCGAGTGTTGCATCCGATCTTGGTATCGATCTTCGGTCAGATCGAGTGGTGGACTCGATCCGGCTCTCGCTCTGCATGGCGTCATTCACGTCCGTACCACTTAATCGATTGCTTCACTCGATCTTTTTCTCGATCAATTCCCTTGGATCGCCTGGGCTTCTCGATCTTCTGGTCGATCTCATCTAAATCGACCTGCCGTGCTCGATCTGCTCCCCGATCTCTGGTCCTTAGCAAACATCCGACGTTCCACGAACCTCCACAACTCCAAAGTAGCCAGAAACAACCTGAATATGATGCAAAATGCAAGGAACATGTGTATGCTGGTGCAAGAATGCTCTAGGACCTAAAGTGATGCAACCTAGCCTAAAATGTGATGTAAATGCATGAAAAGCTAACTTATATGTATGCAAAATGCATGCAATATGCAGTGACATCATTCCCCAAGGCACTATCACTTCTTGGGCTGACTGTAAGAAAGCTTTCCTCTCAAAGTTTTTCTCAAGCTCTCGGACAGCAAGGTTGAGAAGTGAGATCAGTGGCTTCACTCAAAGTCAGAATGAGTCATTCAATGAGGCTATGGAGCGTTTCAAGGATTATACTATAGCTTGTCATCACCATGGCTTCAGTGAAGAGACCCTCTTGAGTACCATCTACCGCAGAGCTCTTCCAAAGATCAGATTACTACTTGACACGGCAAGCAAAGGAAACATCCTTGGCCAAGAAGTAGACGAGGGTATGTAGCTCATTGAAAATCTGGCGTTGAGTGATGGGAACTATTCAGAGGATTACGACCGTGCTCCAAGGGGAGCTGATCTTGAAGCTAACAAGAAGGAAATGAAGTCTCTTAATGAGAAGATAGATAAGCTAATGCTTGCAAACCAAAAGCATGTAAATTTTGTTGGGGAAGCTACGGATGTCTTGGATGAGCTAGAACAATGCCAAGAAGAAGAAGCTAATTGGGTTGCTGGTCAAAACTACAAGCCACAAGGCTACTCTCAAGGCTACCAAGGCAACAACAATTTGTCTTACCGAAGAACAAACGTGGAGAACCCTAAAGATCATATGTACCCTCCTCAACAAGCAAAGCCATTTGTACCTTATAACAAGGGTTTTCAAGCGAATAGTGGCTTTCAAGGCAAAAGGCCAGGGAACATCCAAGGTCAGCAGCAGCAGCAAGGCAACAAAGCTTACACTACTATGTTTTCTCCCGGCTTTGTTCCTCAACAACAACAAATGCAACCACAACAACAAGATCTGGTTCAAGCTATGTTTCAGCAATTGCTACAAGGTCAAGCTTTCACTAATCAGAAATTTTCCGAGATGAACAACCGCCTTGAATCCTCTCTCACTGACGTCTCAACTCAGATTACAAACCTGAACAACAAGATCAAGCAGTTAGAGAAAGGAAAAGCTACTACAAGCGGTCAAAGCAGCTTACCGGGCAAGTGTGAGCAGAATCCGAAAGAGTATGCGAATGCTATCACACTAAGGAGTGGCAAAGAACTTCCTCCGCGTGTTGCACACAAAGACAATGAGGACATTGTGGTTCAAGAGGGGAAGGATAAGCTTTCAGCTGATGAGGAGATCAACTTTGATAATGTATGGATTGAGAGACCAAGGAAGGGTAAAGAGGTTGCTGTAGACATGAAAGTGGAGCAAGCTACTAAGGAGAAGGATGTTTATGTACCTCCACCATATGTGCATAAGCTTCTTTTCCTGGCCGCTTCAAGAAACGGCTTATAGAGAAGCATAGACTCTTGTTTGAGAAGCATCTAAGGGATGTAGAGATCAAGCTTCCTCTGGTGGATTGCCTAGCTATGATACCGAAGTGTGTTAAGTTCTTCAAAGACACTCTTACAAAGAAGAACAAGGAGAGCAAAGAAGTCTTGGTGCTTGGTGAAGAGTGTAGCGCCATCATTCACAAGGAAATTGTTTCTAAGAAGCTAGAGGATCCAGGATCCTTCACCATTCTTTGTGCTTTGGGTCCATTGAAGTTCAAGAGCTGCTTATGCGATTTGGGTGCAAGTATCAATCTCATGCCCCATTCTATAGCAAAGAAGCTTGGTTTTACACGGTTCAAAGAGTGTAGGATCTCCCTTGTGTTAGCTGACAGAAGCGTGAGACTTCCAGTGGGTTTGCTAGAGGATCTTCCAGTGAGAATAAGCGATGTCAATGTACCAACTGACTTTGTTGTGCTTGAGATGGATGTTGAGCCTAAAGATCAGCTTATACTAGGAAGACCATTCCTTGCAACCGCCGGAGCAATCATTGATGTCAAGAATAGGAAGATAGCTCTACAATTGAGCAAGGACAAACAGCTGGACTTTGATATCAATGAGGTCCTGAAGAACCCAACCATAGAAGGGCAAGCATTCTACATAGAGACGTTGGATGCTTTGGCGGATGAACTGCTAGAGGAGCTTGCACAAGAGGATCACTTGAAGCTGGCATTGACTAAGGAGAGAGGAGAGTACGGTTTCTTGGATCAGAGGACTCAGGAGTACGTTAATCTCCTTAACTCTAGAAAAGTTGTGTTAGAAGATGAAGGTGGATGCCTAGAGATCGATCAGGCAATCGAGAAGATCACTCGATCCAAGATAGCAATCGACAAGAAGATCGATGATACTGGTCGATCCAGAGAAGAGAACGACTCAGACACTCGATCCACTACTCGATCCCAATCAAATCGAGTAAGTGATCGACCTTAGTGCAGTCGATCCAGTAAAAAAATCGATGGGAAGATCGTGAGAAGCCAATTGATCAGTTCAGAGAACGAGACGAAGACTCAATCTCTTGCTCGATCCCAATCAAATCGAGTAGGTGAATCGAGTGAAATTGCTCGATCCGGACCAGCACAAGTGCAAGATCGACTAGAAGACTCGATCTTGGAGGGGACAACGGTTCAAGGAAGCAGTCTTTTGGGTCAAGTCTCGGGTTCTAAGGAGGCTACTGAGGATGGGAACGTCAACAAGAGCCACGAGGAGGACTGGAGCGAGCTGCTAGCCCCAAAGGTGGACCTAAAGGAGCTCCCAAAAGGGCTAACGTATGCTTTCTTAGGGCTTAATGATACCTACCCCGTGATTGTGAATGAAAACTTAAGTGATGATGAGTTGCACTCGCTCCTAAATGAGCTGAGAAAGTATAGGAAGGCCATTGGGTACTCTCTAAGTTACATCAAGGGCCTTTCACCAATGCTTTGCACACATAGGATTCACTTAGATAATGAGAACTCTTCCTCTATTGAACATCAAAGGCGTTTGAACCCGAATTTCAAAGAGGTAGTTAAGAAAGAGATTCTTAAGCTGTTAGAAGCTGACTTGATCTATCCCATAAGTGACAGCACGTGGGTTTTTCCTGTACACGTGGTGCCTAAGGATGGAGGGATCACGGTCATTAAGAATGATAAAGATGAATTGATACCTACTAGGACTATCACAGGTCACCGTATGTGTATAGACCATAGGAAGCTTAATCTTGCTACTAGAAAGGATCATTTTCCTTTACCTTTTATTAATCAAATGCTTGAAAGGCTTGCTAATCATCCTTACAATTGCTTTCTTGATGGATATAGTGGTTTCTTTCAAATATCAATCCATCCAAACCATCAAGAGAAGACGACCTTTACATGCCCTTATGGCACCTTCGCATATCGAAGGATGCTATTCGGGTTGTGTAACGCACCGGCAACGTTTCAGCAGTGAATAATGTCGATCTTCTCTGATCTAATAGATAAGATGGTAGAAGTGTTTATGGATGACTTCTCTGTATATGATGCGTCTTTTTCTGCTTGTTTGTTGAATCTTTGCAAGGTACTCAAGCGTCGTGAAGAGACGAATTTTGTGCTTAACTGGGAAAAGTGTCACTTCATGGTGAAAGAAGGGATCGTGCTTGGCTACAAGATATCAGAGAAGGGCATAGAGGTTAATAAAGCCAAGTTTGAGGTCATGATGAGTCTTGAGCCACCGGTTAATGTCAAAGGAGTAAGGAGTTTCTTAGGCCATGCAAGCTTCTACAGGAGATTCAAAAAGGATTTCTCCAAGATAACAAGGCCCCTCACATGGCTGTTATGCAAGGAAGCTGACTTTGTGTTTGATGAGGATTGCCTTCATGCTTTCGTGACCATCAAGGAACCTCTTGTATCCGCGCCAATAGTACAAGCACCGGACTGGACTCTACAATTCGAGATCATGTGTGACGCAAGCGACTACGTCGTGGGAGCTGTTCTTGGTCAGAGGAAAGACAAGTCGTTGCATGTAATCTACTATGCCAGCCGTACCTTGGATGACACACAAGTAAAATATGCTACAACCGAGAAGGAGTTGCTGGCCATTTTGTTTGGTTTTAAGAAGTTCAGGTCATACCTCGTAGGCTTTAAGGTTGTTGTCTACACGGATCATGCAGCTTTGAGGAACATTTATTCAAAGAAAGACACTAAACCGAGGCTTCTAAGGTGGATTCTCCTTCTACAAGAGTTTGATATGGAGATCATAGACAAGAAGGGGATAGAGAATTGTGTTGCTGATTACCTCTCAAGGATGAGAATCGATGACGCTTTGCCACTTGATGATTCACTTCCTGAAGAGCAGCTCCTGATGATATCCACGGTGGTATGTGAGAAGCTTGAAGACAAGTTTGAAGAAGTTTTGAGTTTCAAGAAAGAAGACTTA
Source organism: Thlaspi arvense (assembly GCA_911865555.2). NCBI lineage: Eukaryota > Viridiplantae > Streptophyta > Magnoliopsida > Brassicales > Brassicaceae > Thlaspi > Thlaspi arvense. The sequence goes on from OU466860.2 coordinate 25,841,711, forward strand.
CCGTGGTATGCTGATATAGTGAAATTCTTGGCTTGTGGAGAGGAGCCTACTCACCTTGATCATTACCATAAGAAGAAGTTTATGAGAGATGTCTCCCACTACTTTTGGGATGAGCCATACTTGTACAAGAGGGGCAGGGACAATTTGTATAGGAGGTGTGTAACAAGGGAAGAAGCTAAAGACATACTTCTACATTGTCACGGCTCATCATACGGTGGTCATTTCGCTTCTCTCAAGACGGCTACAAAGGTGTTACAAGCGGGTTTTTGGTGGCCATCTATCTTCAAGGACGCTCACAAGTTTGTTAAGAGTTGTGAAGCGTGTCAAAGGGCAGGAAACATCACCAAGAGAAACGAGATGCCTCAGGTTCCTATCTTTGAAGTTGATGTCATTAACGCATGGGGGATAGATTTTATGGGTCCATTCCCATCTTCTTACGGCAACAAGTTCATCTTGGTGGCGGTTGATTATGTGTCTAAGTGGGTTGAGGCTATAGCTTCCCCAACAAACGATGCAAGAGTAGTGATCAAGCTCTTCAAGACCATCATATTCCCACGGTTTGGAGTCCCCAAGGTAGTAATCAGTGATGGTGGATGCCATTTCATCAACAAGGTTTTTGAAAGCCTCTTGAGGAAGTATGGTGTGAAGCACAAGGTAGCTACACCATATCATCCTCAAACGAGTGGGCAAGTAGAGGTCTCTAACCGGCAGATCAAGGCTATACTCTAGAGGACAGTTGGTACTACTCGGAAGGATTGGGCAGCTAAGCTAGACGATGCTTTGTGAGCTTACCGGACCGCTTTCAAAACCCCCATTGGTACTACTCCTTTCACTCTTCTATACGGCAAGGCGTGTCACCTTCCTGTTGAGTTGGAGCATAGGGCACTATGGGCAGTGAAGCAGATGAACTATAACCTAAAGACAGCTCAAGAGAAGCGGTTGATCCAGCTACACGAGCTAGATGAGCTACGGTTGGATGCATACAACAGCGCTAAGATCTACAAGGAGCGGACTAAGGCGGTTCACGACAAGAAGCTTGTTCACAAGGAGTTAAGAGAAGGGAGTCTGGTGCTACTCTATGACTCGAGGTTGAAGCTGTTCCCGGGCAAGCTTAAATCAAGGTGGTGTGGACCGTTTAACATCAAAGAGGTTCTTTCCTATGGAGCAGTTACATTGGTTGGCAAGAGTGGTAATCCTTTCACGGTCAATGGGCACATAGTTAAGCCGTACCTGGCGAGTGATTGTGATATCCCTTGTATTTACACCATTTAGGGCTGCAATTTAGTACATATTTTGATCCTCTTTTGCATGTTTTCCCTTTGCTTTTGTCCCATTTTCTTCTCCTTTTAGACTTAGGTTACATTTAGAGTATAGTTTGCATTTTCTTTGCATTTTGGATGTTTTTAGGTGCTTTTGGAGCTTAAAGGAGCTTGGAGGAGTTTTGGGAATGATACAAGATGGTAGCTGGGCAAAAGGGAGCAAGAAGGATCACAGCAGAAGATCTCTGCAGAAGTTTTTGGTCATAGCACATAGAGTTTTGGTCAAGAGTGACCGATACAGAGCATATCGGTCACCAGTATCGGTCAAGTGTGATCGACACAAACACATCGGATTAATTTCGGTCATTTGTGTCGATCACTGAAGACCGATAGGGACCCATTTTGGTCACAGGAGATCGACACGATTGACCGATACTGACCCAGCCCGAACCTGTTTTTAATTACAACTATGCCATTACTCTAGGGTTTTCCTTTCAAGGCTATAAATAGCCTCTTTTTCCAGATTTTCGACAAGTCATGTGAAAATACTGTTCTTGAGCATTTCTTTTAAGTTTGTAAGACAATTTCTTTGCTTTGTTTAATACAATCAAGTATTTGCTTTAATCTTTCTTTAATCTTTCTTTTAATCATAATTAGCATCCTTTCCCTTTGTGATTTAGTGTTAAACATGATTATGAGTGAGTAGTTATCTTAGGGTTTCTAGATGTGGTAGATTAGGAGAATCTAAGGCTTGATTAAGGCTTGTTATGTTCTTCATTCTATGGGTTCCTCTCTATTAATCTGTTATTCATGCTAGATAGTCTTGATCAAACTTGTCTAAGTTGTTAGCTTTCTCTTATGCCCACCATGTGTTTGATGAAATGCTGATCATGTTTAATAGAGGATTTGCTGGCCTTGGCTCAAGAGATTGACTGTTTGAGGAGCATTTTGACTTGAATAGAGTTGTTTAATCATGCTTGCTTGAAGTTTTAGCACTAATGAGAGTTAGTTCTTGTTAGAATGTTTAGCAAAGGGTTATTTGCCAAGAGATTGGATCTAACTAGCTTAAGTGTGAACTCTATGTCTAGGAATCACCATTGCTTGCTTGATCAATGTAGTTTGAAACAGCCTTAGTTAATACCTGAAATTCCCCAAAGTCAATAACCACCTAGAGACTTGTCTTTCTCTTATTTGAATCTCGGATTTGCTCCGTTTTGCTCTGTTTTACTTTGTTTTTCTTGTTTAGAACTGCTTAGTTTGCTTTTGCTTTCACTTCTTTTGTTGCTTGTTTCACTTAGGTTGCTAGAACTGTTGCTTAGGCAACAAAACCAATTCTCTGCTTGCTTGACTTAGAGATTTTACTCTCAACTCTTCTGTTTTCAACTCTTCCCATTGGATTGACATAAAACCCATACTACACTACAACTGACTAGTACAAGTGTAAGGGTGATTGACATTCAAGAGCCTCAAAAACTCGTGTATCAGATTGCAGCAAGGGGAGCACATCCGTGCTTCTTCAAGACCCCCCTCAGGCCTAAACCATGTAAAGTCTAGCTAAAGAGGTTAAAGAAAGCGCACTTGGGAGGCATTCCCATGACTATCTTGTACATACTTTTGCTTTATTTCTACTTCAGTTTTATGCTTTTAATGTTTAAGTGTGTAGGTGAATGGATAAGGGATTGTTAGGCGTGATCTTGGAGTCCAAAAGAAGCGAGAACGGTTAAGAATAGGCTAGAGATCGAGTGCTAGATCGACTAATCATGACTCTATCTTTACTAGATTAAGTCAGTGAACCGAGAGGAGTTAGTCGATCTAGACGAGATAGAGTAGAAAAATCGAGTGGAACGGTCGATCACGAGAGGATAAACACTCTATACGTTTAGCTTGAAAAGCAAACGAGGGGTAGATCGACTGAGTCACTTGATTCTCAAAGATAGAACGAATAGTCTACTCGATCTAAGCCAAATCGACCCTCAGATCGATCATGTAGCTCGATCCAAGGACCAATGCCTAGTTGACCAAAAGTAAAGGAACGAGAGGGACAGTCGATGTAAGAGTCAATGCAAATTGAATCGAGCCTCTGATCGATCAAACCTCTCGATCCTAGCCATTTTGGGCATGAGATCGAGTCCTAGATCGACCAAATGGATTCGATCTCGTGCCGAGGTAACAATTTCTTTTCCCTCTTTTCTTCTTTCCCTCCTATTTTTAAATTCCAATCTTGGTCAAGGCAGGAATCTTTGACCATGAAAGATGTGCCTTGACAAAGCCTTTAGTCATAAACCACTAAATCTTGCCCATGGTTTTAGCATTTTGTTGGCCTTTATATTTTCAAACACACACTCTCTCATTATTTATGTTTCGAGAGTTTTAAAGCAAAGAGAGAGTGTGATTTTTCTTCCTAAAGGTCAACAACATCTTCTTTCAAAACTTTGCAAAGGTATTTTCGGGTTTTAGTATTAAATCTTTAGGAAATTTTCCTTTTCTTTGCATTGTTTGAATAATAGATGTTAGGGGTTTAGCGAATTTTTTAAAACTAGCTGGATATTAGAAAAAATTCTAGATTTTATTCTATCTCTAGATTCCTTTCTCTATTATCTTGCTAGAATTTTTATAAATTCTCCAAAAATCTAGGACATAAGTTAAAACTTTTTCTTTCTTGCTTACTCTTTCTCTCAATATTCGCCGCCATTGCTCATTCTCTTGTTTGAGAATCTTGTTTCAGGTACTATGGCCCTTAAAAGAACGAGAGAAGAGACAGCACAGGAAGGAGAAGGTCAAGAAGTGGCGGTTCAAGAGAGGGTCAGATGGTCTAAAGAGGAGAAGTAAGCCAAGAAGAGGCTGGAGAGGCTTCAGTTCGAACCAACAAAGTTCACGGATAGGGGTTTGCTGTCTAAGATGGGGATTTGGGGAGATTTTGATCAACTCCTCAAGAACATAGGGCTCATGTGTTTGTCACTGGTGGATTGCCCGACCTTTCCTGAAGTGACAGTCGATTTCCTCGCCTTGTACATTGATGCTGAGAATGAGAAGCGAGTGTGCATCTTGCCTAAGAAGGTGGAAACAGAGCTTCAAGGAGTTGGCAATGTGGAGTTCTTGCCAAGTGTAGAGGAGTGTTTTGCACCTTTAGGAGGAACAGCTGCTCTAGCACTAGCTGCTCGGCCACGATCAGAGTCTCCTGCTTTGGATGATGAGTTGCCCGAGAGATTTGTTCTCTCAAAGGTTGACTTTGAGCCACGGACTAAGACCGAGAAGTTTCTTGCTTCTGTTGTGGAGATGCAAAGGAAAATCAACAAATGGCAAAGCAAAGTCATCAAGAAGCTTGCCAAGAAGGTTAAGGCGCTTCAAGGGAGCTCACCTAAGAAGGCTATAAGCAAAGAGGTCAAGCAGCATAAGAAGAGAAGAAGATCCATGGGAGGCATTGAGATACGTGAGCCACAAGCAACAGCTCAACCTGCGCGCCACTCGGTTCATGAAGGAGCTGCAATGGACAGGGGCACAGGAGTAGCCCACGAGACCCCAACAAAGAGCAAGAGGTCTGGAACGTCCTCAAGTTCCAGCACTTCTTAGCTCCGAGGTACCAACAACCGTCCCTTGTATATACCACACATGCTTTCTTTGTTTTTCCTTTATGTTTGAACTCCTTTGATTTTTTTTGCCACCGAGACGGTATCATTCAAGTTTGGGGGAGTGTGTGTGTTATTTGACATTGTCTTCTTTCTTCTTATTTTCTGTTTGCATCCCTTGAGTCTTCATTGCATCTAAGGCATAGAAAAGAACAAAAAAATTGGTGTAGTTGCATTCACTTTGTTAAACATTTTAGGATTGAGTCTAGAATTTTTAAGCATATAGGTTGTTTACATTTGCATAAGGGGTTAAAGTTTTCTTTAAAAAGTGTTTTAAGCTCGTGAATTGTTTCAAGGCCCTAGTTAGTAGTTCTTTGATGCATTGTACACTCTTTGAAAGTAAGCTCTAACCTTACTTTGATCATGTGTTTTGATTTTCGTGACTTGACTTGAACATTCATGAACTGAATCTTGTCCTACTAAGTGAGAACCTTAATCTGATCTTTAATTATCATACTTATGCACTTGAAAATATACACATGGATCATATACATATTTAGGCTCTCTTCCTCCTTTCACCACTCTTTTGTGAGCCTAAGTAGAACTCCCACCATTACCCTTACCTTTCTCTCAAGCCAAATGTTCTTGTGTGATATCATTGTGAGGTCTCTTTTCGGTTTGAACTTGGCATAAAGTGTTAGATTTAGGCGACATGATTAGGCTTTCATATTGATTCTAGCTTTGCATTTTAAAGCTAGTCTTAGGCTTAGTATTAGGTTTGGAGTTCATGGGGATTGTTTATTTCACTTACTTGTTCTCAGTTTCAAAAAGAGTTTGGTGTTTCAAGTGTTTGAAAAAGGTTTTAAGTGGATGGCTCAATGTTTTTAAAATAAAAGCTCTAGTTAATTCAGAAGATAGCTCTCAAATAAAAAGAAAAAAAAAGAAAAGAGCCTAAGTGCCAAAAAAAAAGAAAAGAAAAGAAAAAAAAAAGTAGAGAGCTATCAATGAGAGTTGAAAAGAGCTAATGTGTTTTAATGCCTTTCCACCAGCCAAAGAGTTTGAGATGCTGTTTTTATTTGGGATTTTGCTAAGCGAATTGCTTTGTTGATAAGGGTAGCATCTAGGAGGGTGAGTGAGCTGAAATGAAAAGAAATGAGAGGGGTTTTAGGATCCTTGTTAGTGAATATGGGTAGATGAGAGTCTAGTCATGTATGCATCAATTGCCTTTACCTTTAGCATTATGCATAAGTTCACACCTTTCTTGAGAGAAACCCTTGCATTATAAAACCCTTTTAAATGAGATCATTCTAGTCTCATAGCCTTTGTCCTTAACCAAATGTGTTCGGCTTTAAAATGCATAGGTGTGATTCACGGTTCTAATCTTAATGAATGTTTAAGGATAAGATTCTTTGATTGTTTGGAATATGAGAGTCATGATATGAAATTCATTATGTGATGAGTATGGCTAAGTTCCTTGGAGTATGAGTGTGTGCATTGCATCTTAGAGTTAAGAACTAGGACCATTGAAGTGATTCATTTGAAAAGCACCTTTGCAAGAAGCTTAAATCCCCTCTTCCTTCTTAAAACCTCTCTTCCTTCTTAAATTTTGTTTGCTTGAGGGCAAGCAAAAGGCAAGTTTGGGGGAGTTGATATTACTGTATATTTCGTGAATTTTGCATGCATATAAGATAGTTTCTCATGCATTTACCTTGCATATTAGGCTAGTTTGCACCATTTTAGGTCCTAGAGCACTTTTGTATTAGCATTCGCATATTTCTTGAATTCTGCATCACATTCAGGTTGTTTTCGTTTTTGGAGCTTTGGAGGATTCATGGACATGCTAAGGCTCGTGAGGAAGCTTATGGATGTTTGGAGAACTCAACCACTCAGTTAAGGACCCGAGATCGAGTAGCAGATCGAGCAAGGCAGGCCGATCTAGATGAGATCGACCAGAAGATCGAATGCACCAAGTCGATTCAAGAGGAAGTATCGAGATCAAGATCGAGAGAGGAGATCGATCTGGAGTACGGACGTAAATGACGCCATGCAGATCGAGCCTCCAACCCTATCGACACAAGATCGACTCAAAGATCGACCCAAGACATCCGATCCAAGACAAAGATCGAGAGTCAGATCGAGCTTCCAACCCGATCTCAGACAAAACCTTATCCATCCAGCCTGGTTTTGGCAGCTAGCGAAGGGGGGACCAGCTAACGGTTTAGCCATTTTTGGCAAAAGCAGCCATTCGCTTTCACAACTTTCATTCTGTCTTTTTCTTTTTTCTCTCTACCTTAGGCATTCGCCATTGTTGGACACTTGGAGCTTTTTCAGTTTTTGAACTTGGAATCGTTTTAATATTAAGCAAGTTTCCCCTAATCGCATCTTTAATCATGCTTAGCTTTCTGTTTATCGCTTTTGCTTCGTTTTTAAACATGTGTAGTGAGTAGTCGTTTCGGGTTTTGGGGTTGAGGAGATTCAAAAGGGTTTAAGAGGTTTAAAGCTTTATGTTTTCTTGTTCTTCATTACCTTCTCTTCTAGGATCTTGAGTACTTAAAGGCTTAGAGAGTCTCACGCCATGACCTCTATGATCCAAAGGTTGTCTTACCTTGACAGGATTCAGATGTCCTGGAAAATCAGATCCTATAGGCTAATCCTTCCTTTCCCACATGCCATGGTTGTTTAGGGGATTAGTTAGGTCAACATTTGAAATCTGTGTTTCTTGCTCTTCGATCTCTTCTTCCACCAAATGCCATGGGTTTGGAGAAGAGATTGAAGAAGTGAACCATACCACATGTCATGGATGGTTTTTGTTTTTTTTTCAAGCCCTAGAGAACCTCACAAAGTGAGTAGATCTAAATGTTTTCAAACCAAGCTTTAATCTTTGAGACCCTTGAATATGATCCTCAACCCTATACCCTCTTTCTTAGTGTTTCAAATCTCTGTTTATCATTCTGTCATCATAAAGTTTGCATCTTGTTCATTAGTTCATCGCATCATTCATCATCTTAGGTTGTTAGACGAGATCGATTCATATTGCTTGATCTAGTGGTTGATCCAGTAGTCGATTCACTAGTCGATTTTTAGTTTTTAGTAGCTTTGCATTTTAGACTGTCTGCTTGTTCCTAGTGCTAGTCAACCCTCTTCCAGGGATTTTAAAATTATTTTGCTTTGCATTTGATACTTGCATTTAGTTTTTTGGGATTTTACCGATCATTTTCATAATCTACTTAGCTTTGCTCATCCTTTGCATTCTTAGTGAACTTGCTACTCCTAGGTGTAGATTGATACCTCACTTGCATGCTATACTACATCTCAGTGTTGCATTTGAGTTTGATAACCTCTCGTGCTTGCATTGCGTAGTAAGAAATATGTTATCAAAGAGGACGAGCTTTCTTGGAGAAATTCTTGATAAACCACCTGTAGAAGCCAGCGTGCCCCAAGAAACTCCTTATCCCTTTCACATTAACCGGCGGCTCTAAGCTCATCATAACCTCTATCTTTGCTTTGTCAACCTCAATCCCTTGCTCAGAAATCTTGTGACCAAGTACAATGTCTTCCTACACCATGAAGTGACACTTTTCCCAATTCAGCACCAAGTTTGTCTCCTCACATCTCTTGAGAACCCTGCAAAGATTAGAGAAAAAACCACCAAAGGAAGCACCATACACAGAAAAATCATCCATGAAGACCTCTACCTTTTCCTCTATAAGATCAGAGAAGATAGACATCATGCACCTTTGAAAGGTTGCTGGTGCATTACATATCCCAAAAGGCATCCTTCAATATGCGAAGGTACCATAAGGGCCTGTGAAAGTTGTCTTCTCTTGGTCATTAGGATGAATGGGAATTTGAAAGAAACCGCTATATCCATCTAGGAAACAATATTATGGATGATTAGCAAGTCTCTCTAATGGGAAGAGGAAAATGATCTATTTTAGTGGCTGGGTTGAGTTTCCTATAATCAATACATATTCTATGTCCAGTGATTGTTCTTGTAGGAATTAACTCATCTTTCTAATTTTTAATAACCGTGATACCCCCTTTCTTTGGTACCACATGGACCGGAGAGCCCCATGTGCTATCACTGATAGGGTATATCACGTCAGCCTCTAAAAGTTTTAAGATCTCTTGCTTAACTACTTCTTTCAAGTTTGGGTTCAAACGTCTCAGTCCTTTCAACCGTTTTTGGCCGCTAGCGAGGGGGGGACCATCAAGCTGTTTGGCCTACTCTGGGAGGGCGGCGATGATCTTTTCCTACACACTTTTTCATTCTGATATTTTTTATGCTTTTTCTCTCTGGTTTGGAGGCGAGACGCCATTGTTAGACCTTAGAGCTTTTTCTTTGAATATTGATATTTTGAGCTTAATCAATCGTTTTTATGTTTATGAGTTTATCGTTCATGCTTATTTCGGTTATTTCCATGTGTAGCGACTAGTTTCATTTGGGTTTCGGGGTTGAGAGGATTCACGGGGTCTAAAGGGTTTTCAAGTTTGGTGTTTTCTCGTTTTTAATAGCTTTCTCTTCTAGGATGTTGAGTTCCTAAGGCTTAAAGAGTCTCATGCCAAGATCTTTATGATCAGAGAGGTCTCTTACCTTGACAGGATCCAGAGATCTCTGAAAATCACATCCTAGAGACTAGGTACCCTTTCCCAAACGCCATGGTAGTTTAGGGGACTAGTTAAGCCATGTTTTTGAAATCAAAGTTCATTGCTCTTCAACCGCTCTTTCCACCAAACACCATGGGTTTGGAGGAGAGGATGAAGGAGTGATCCATACCGCAAGCCACGGATGGATCTTGTTTTTTTTCAAGGCTTAGAGAATCTCACAAAGTGAGTAGATCTAAAGTTTTCAAACCAAGCCTGGACCTTTGGAACCCCTAAACATGAATCTCAACCCTAGACCCTTCTTTCTTAGAATTCTTACATCTTCGTTAATCATTCGCTTGATACTCGTCGCATCCTGGTCATTAGTTTCATTGCACTTGCACTTTTAGACGAGATCGATCGTTACTGCTCGATCTTGTGGTCGATCCCGTGGTCGATCCACTAGTCGATTTTTATAACTTCATAGCTTTGCATTTTAATCATTCTGTTTGTTCGTCGTGGTAGTTTACTTTTTCCTAGTAATTTTAGAATAGTTTTGCCTTCCATTTTACTGCTGCATCTAGTTTTTAGGATTTTCTCAAAACTGATCATCATTTGCTTAGATTTACATAATCTTTGCATTCTCTATGACCTTTCTATCATCCTAGGATTGGATTGACACTCACTTGCACACTGTACTACAACCTGGTTTTGCATTTGAGTTTTGATAGCCTCATTGCATCATCACCTTGCAAAAAAAAACTGTTATCAAATGGCGCCGTTGCCGTTCCAGGAGTGTTAGAAAGCATAGAGATTTGGGGTTTAGTAAAGACTAAGCCTTTCCTTTGTTTAAGTTACTAATTTCTCTACTCTCAAACGTGTTTCTTTCAGGTACATGAATCTTCGTTCAAGGGGAGACAACAATCTACTTCAACCCTTGGACAACATCCATCAACTTGGTCATTCACGGCAAAGAAGAGTACGAGAACAAGCTAGAGCTTTTGAGGAGATTGTTCAGAACGGTTTGGTTGACTTTGAAGCTATGGCTGAACACGAGCATCCAGAGGGACCTCCTCCAGCTCACCGGGCAGTGGGAAGGGGCAATGGAAACCCCCAACACGCGGCTAGACCCCCAAGGATCATAGGAGCCGGAGATGCTCCCAATACTAATCACAATAGGTTTGGGATCACTCCTCCTCCTGTACAAAACAACAACTTCGAGATTAAGCCGGGTTTCATCTCCATGGTGCAAAACAATAAGTTTCACGGGCTTGCAATGGAAGATCCCTTGGAACACCTTGATAACTTCGAACAAGTATGTGGGATGATCAAGATAAACGGCATATCCGAAGATGCTTTCAAGCTATGTCTCTTTCCATTCTCTCTTGGATACAAGGCTAGGCACTAGGAAAAAATACTTTCTCAAGGCACCATCACCTCATGGGCTGAGTGTAAGAAGGCTTTCCTCTCAAAGTTTTTCTCTATCACCAGAACGGCAAGGCTAAGAAGCGAGATCAGCGGTTTCACGCAAAGGAATAATGAGACTTTCAATGAAGCCATGAAACGATTCAAGGACTATACTATCCAATGTCCTCACCACGGCTTCAGCGAAGAGACTCTTCTAAGCACTATCTACCGAGGAGCTTCACCAAAGATTCGCTTATTGCTTGACACGGCTAGTAAGGGGAACTTCCTTGTTCAAGAGGTAGAAGAAGGCATGGAGCTGATTGAGAACTTAGCACTAAGTGACGGCAACTATGCTGAAGATTATGACCGTGCACCACGAGGTTCTGAGTTAGAGTCTCACAAGAAATAGTTGAAATCATTACACGAGAAGATTGACAAGTTGGTTTTGGCAAATCAGAAGCATGTTCACTTTGTTGGTGAAGCGGATGAAAGCCAAGAGGAGCTTGAGTTGAGCCAGGAAGAAGCCAATTGGGTGGCGGGTCTAAACAACTACAAACCTCAAGGTTATTCACAAGGCTACAACCAGAACAACAATCTCTCATACTGCAGCACCAATGTAGCAAACCCTAAGGACCAAGTGTACCCTGCTCAGCAAGCAAAGCCTTTCGTACCATACAACAAAGGTTTTCAGCCGAATGGTGGCTTCCAAGGGCAAGGGCAGAACAACTTCCAAGGACAACAGCAAGGAAACAAGGGTTATACGCCAATGTACCCTCCGGGCTTTGTACCTCAGCAGCAACAACCGATGCAACAACAAGTTGATCCTGTCCAAGCTATGTTCCAACAATTAATTCAAGGGCAAGCCTCTACAAACCAAAAGTTTGCCGAGATGAACATTCGTTTAGACTCGTCTCTCACTGACTTCTCTACTCAGATCACCAACTTAAACAACAAGATCAAGCATCTAGAGAAGGGAAAGGCGAGTACAAGTGGTCAGAATAGCCTACCGGGCAAATGTGAGCAGAACCCTAAGGAATATGCCAACGCCATCACATTAAGAAGCGGAAAAAAGCTTGCACCTACGGTTACTCCAAAGAACAATGAGACGTTGTAATTCAAGAGGGGGAGGGTAAGCTTTCAGCTGATGATGAGATCAACTTTGACAATGTCTGGATTCAAGGGCCAAGAAGAGGAGACAAAGTGGTTGTTGAGAAGAAAGCGGAGCAAACTACTAAGGAGAAGGATGCTTATGTACCTCCACCGTATGTACCTAAGCTACCTTTTCCTGGCCGTTTCAAGAAGCAACTCATAGAGAAGCATAGAGTCTTGTTTGAGAAGCATCTTAAGGACGTAGAGATCAAGCTACCTCTCGTGGACTGCCTTGCAATGATGCCTAAATGCGCCAAATTCTTCAAAGACACTCTCGTGAAGAAGAATAACGAAAGCAAGGAAGTGCTTGTTCTAAGTGAGGAGTGTAGTGCTGTGATACACAAGGAGATAGTCCCTAAGAAGTTGGGAGACCCTGGAAGGTTCATTATACCTTGCGCTTTAGGTCCTTTGGAATTCAAGAGTTGCCTTTGTGATCTCGGGGCTAGCATAAATCTGATGCCTCATTCCGTGCCCAAGAAGCTTGGCTTTACCCATTTCAAGGATTCTAGAATCTCGTTGGTACTAGCTGACAGGAGTGTGAGGTTACCCGTGGGATTGCTTGAGGACTTGCCAGGGAAGATCAGTGGAGTAAACGTGCCTACAGACTTCGTTGTGTTGGAAATGGATGAAGAACCAAAGGATCCACTCATTCTCGGTAGACCTTTCTTAGCCACCGCCGGAGCCATAATAGACGTCAAGAACGGGAAGATTGCCTTGCACTTAGGTAAAGATATAAGGCTAGACTTCGATATCAATGAGGTTTTGAAGAAGCCTACGATAGAAGGGCAAGCTTTCTACATTGAGACGTTGGATGCTTTAGCGGATGAGTTGCTGGAAGAGTTGGCTCAGGAAGATCATTTGAAGCTGGCACTAACTAAGGAGCCGGGAGAGTTTGCTTATGTGGATCAGAGGACTCAGGAGTACGTCAACTTGCTTGATTCGAGGAAGGTTGTGCCTGACGATATAGGCGTTTGCCTAGAGATCGACTCCGAGATCGACAACATTACTGGATCCAGAGGTCAAATCGACAAGACAATCGAGAGCACAACTCGATCTGGTGCAGCAATCGACTGTCAGATCGAGCAAGGTGATCGATCCAGGACAACAATCGAGTCCAAGATCGAGAAAGGCCTTCCGATCAGTTTGGGGTCTAATCTGGAGATCGACTCAGTGTCTCGATCCCTCACTCGATCCACATTAAATCGAGTGAGTGAATCGAGCGAAACTGCTCGATCTAGACGACATCGAGAGCAAGATCGACCTGACGACTCGATTTCAGAAGGGATAGCGGTTGGAGAAAGCAGCCTCAAGGGCCATGTCTCGGGTTCTAAGGAAGGTTCTAAGGAGGAGAACAACAGCAACAGCCACGAGGATGATTGGAGCGAGCTGTTAGCCCTAAAGGTGGACCTTAAGGAGCTCCCAACTAGGCTAAGGTATGCTTTCTTAGGGCCTAATAACACCTATCCCGTGGTTGTAAATGAAAACTTAAGTGATGATGAGTTGCACTCGCTCCTGACCGAGCTGAGAAAGTATAGGAAGGCCATTGGGTACTCTCTAAGTGACATCAAGGGCCTTTCACCAATGCTTTGCACTCACAGGATTCACTTGGATAATGAGAACGCCTCTTCTATAGAACATCAAAGGCGTTTGAATCCAAATTTGAAAGAGGTTGTTAAGAAAGAGATTCTTAAACTTTTAGAGGCTAACGTGATCTATCCTATAAGTGACAGCACGTGGGTTTCTCCCGTACATGTGGTGCCTAAGAAGGGAGGGATCACAGTCATTAAGAATGACAAAAGATGAGCTTATACCTACTAGGACTATTACTGGACACTGTATGTGTATTGATTATAAGAAGCTTAATCTTGCTACTAGAAAGGATCATTTTCCCTTGCCTTTTATTGATCAAATGCTTGAAAGACTTGCTAATCACCCCTACTATTGCTTTCTTGATGGATATAGTGGATTTTTCCATATACCAATCCATCTAAATGATCAGGAGAAGACGAACTTTACATGCCCTTATGGCACCTTCGCGTATCGAAGGATGCCATTCGGGTTGTGTAACGCACCGGCTACGTTTCAGCAGTGTATGATGTCGATCTTCTCCGATCTTATAGAAGAGATGGTAGAGGTGTTTATGGATGACTTCTTGGTCTATGGTGCGTCCTTTTCTTCGTGTTTGTTGAATCTTCTCAGGGTACTAAAGCGTTGTGAGGAGACAAACTTGGGGCTTAATTGGGAAAAATGCCACTTCATGGTTAAGGAGGGGATGGTGCTTGGACATAAGATATCAGAGAAGGGTATTGAAGTCGACAAAGCAAAGATTGATGTGATGACAAGCCTTGAGCCGCCAGTTAACATCAAAGGGGTGAGAAGCTTCTTGGGACACGCCGGCTTCTACAGGTGCTTCATTAAAGACTTCTCTAAGATTGCACGCCCTCTCACTCGGCTGTTGTGCAAGGAGGCTGAATTCGTCTTTGATGTGGAGTGTTTGCAAGCTTTCGTAACAATCAAGGAGGCCCTAGTATCCGTGCCTATAGTGCAAGCACCAGACTGGACTCTACCTTTCGAGATTATGTGTGATGCTAGTGATTATACCGTGGAAGCCGTTCTAGGCCAAAGGAAGGATAAGAAGCTGCACGCGATATACTATGCTTCAAGAACCTTGGATGACACGCATACGAGGTACACCACTACAGAGAAGGAGCTATTGGCGCTAGTATTCGCCTTTGAGAAGTTCAGGGCTTACCTCGTGGGTTCCAAGTCCATGGTTTACACGGATCACGCAGCTTTGCGTTATATCTATTCCAAGAAGGACACTAAGCCGAGGCTTTTGAGATGGATCCTCTTACTTCAAGAATTTGACATGGAAATCAAGGACAAGAAAGGGATAGAGAACGGCTTTGCTGACCATCTCTCTCGGTTAAGAATCAACGAGTCTCTTCCTTTAGATGATTCTCTCCCCGAAGAACAACTCATGGCAATCACTACGGCTGTTTGTGGGAGCTTAGAGGGGCAGTTTGAGGAAGTTCTGAGCTTTAAAGAGGAGGATCTCCCTTGGTACGCGGATATTGTGAACTACTTGGCATGTGGGGAAGAGCCGTTGATAAGCTACTTTTTTTCTTACGGTATAATGCAGCAGAGAGATTATCAAAACTCTAATGCAAGCAATGTTGTAGTAAGGCAAGCAGGAGAGTGTCAATCCACTTCTAGATGATAGAGAATCCACAGAGAATGCAAGGTCTAAGACAAATCTAAGCAAATGAGACAGTTTATGAGAAATAATCTAAAAACTAAATGCAACAACCTAAATGGAATGAAACCTATTTTAAAAATACTAGAAAGGAAGCAGTTACCACGAGGAACAAACAGATAAATTAAAGAGAAGAGCTTCGAATTGTTAAAATTCGACTAGTGGATCGACCACACGATCGACCACTAGATCGAGCAGAAACGATCGATCTCGTCTAAAACCGTAAGAACAATGAATCTAAAGACCAGGATGCTATCAGGTAATAAGCTAAAGATGATATGAGACGTAAATATGCTAGGAGAGAGGGCTTGAGGGTTGAGACTCATATAAGGGGTTTCAAGGAAGGATCTTGGGTTTGAAACTTTGGATCGACTCACTTGGTGAGGATCTCTAAGCCTCGAAAACAAAACAAGATCTATCCGTGGCTTTCGGTATAGATCACTCTTTCATTCTCTCCTCCAAACCCATGGCTTTTGGTGGAAAGAGAGGTCGAAAGGCAAGGAAAACAGATTTCGAACAATGGCTTAACTAGTCCTCCAAACTTCCATGGCTTTTGGGAAGGGGTAACTAGTCTCTAAGGTGAGATTTTCCGAGGCCCCTGGATCCTGTCAAGGTAAGGGACCTCTCGGATCATGAAGCTCTTGGCGTGAGAGTCTTCAAGCATTAAGCTTTCAACACCTTAGAAGAGATAGCCTTAAAAACGTTTAGAAAACAAACCAAGATCGAACCTTTTCTACCCCTTAATCCTCTCAACCCCTAACCCAAAGTAAACTACTCACTACACATAAAGTAAATCAAGCAAGGTGGAAGAAATGAAACGATAAACATGAAACAACGACTAGATTAAACGATAAGGTTCGAGAATACAAAAGCTTGAAAAGAAAACTGGTTCAACAATGGTGTTCTTCCGAAAACGAGAGAGAAAAACTTGAAGGAAAAAGATAAGAAATCTAAAAGTTATTCAAAAAGCATTCGCCGCCTTGCCTAAAATGTCAAAACAGTCCAATGGTCCCCCCTTCGCTAACAGCCAAAAACGGTTGAAAGGACAGAGATCGACCATTGGATCGAGTTGTTCTATCGATCATATCCGGCCATCGTGTCTTCGGCTCGATCCGGGTCTCGATCTTCTTCGGTGAATCGAGTGCTGCATCCGATCCTGGTATCGATCTTTGGGAGGATCGAGTGATGTACTCGATCCAGCTCTCGCTCTGCATGGCGTCATTTACGTCCGTACCGATACATCGATTGCTTCACTCGATCTCCATCTCGATCATTATCCTTGGATCGCCTAGTTGGCTCGATCTTCTGGTCGCTCAACTCCTAGATCGACCGGCAATGCTTGATCTGCTCCTCGATCACTGGTCCTTAGCACACTCCCGAGCTTCCATGAACTGCTACATCGGCCTCCACACCTCCACGAACCTCCGTGTCTCCAAAGCAACCAGAAACAACCTGGAATGAATGCAAAATGCAGAGAAAATGCACATGCTGATGCAAGAATGCTCTAGGACCCTAAGTGATGCAATCTAGCCTAAAACATGATACAAATGCATGAAAAACTACCTAATGAGTATGCAGAATGTATGCAATATGCAATGATATCAACTCCCCCAAACTTACTTCTTGCTTGCCCTCAAGCAACAAAAAAAAAACAAGTAAGGAAGAGAGGTTTTCAGAAAATTCAAAGGGGTTTTAAACTTTTTGCAAAGGTGCCTTTCGAATAGATCATCTCAATGTCCTAGTTAATAGTTCTAAAATGCTAGGCTTACACTCATACTCCAAAGGACTTAGCCATACTCATCACACAAAGAAATTCAAATCATGAGTCTCTTATTCCTAACAATCAAAGAAATTCATCCTTTAACATTCATTAACATTCGAACCATGAATCAAACTTATGCACTTTAAAGCAAAACACATTTGGCTAAGGGTTATGGTTATGAGCATAGAATGATCTCATTTGAAAAAGGTTTACAATTAGACAAGGGTTTCTCTCAAAAATGGTTTGAACTAATGCACAATGCTAAAGGTAAAGGCAATTTATGCATACATGATTAGATTCTCATCTACCCATGTAAACTATCAAACAGTCCTATACCCCTCTCATTTAAGAAATCTAATCCTCACTCACCACTTAAGAGTCTACCTCTTCTTCTCAACTTAGCAATCCCCAATTCAAAATAAAGACATTTTTAAACTTTTTAGGCTAGTGAAAAGGTTTTGAAAAATATTTTTGCTCTTAGAAATTTCTTATTAGTAGCTCTCTTATTATTACTATTTTTCTCTTCATTTTTTTTATTTATTTGGCACTTAGGCTCTTTTTATTTTATTTTTTTTCTTTCTTCTTTTTTTTTTCTTTTTTTTTATTTTATTATGGAGAGCTACCTCCTGAAATTAGAGCATACTTATGTTTTAAAAACAAACCTTTCACTTAAAACCTCATTTCTTTCCTTAAAACACAAACTCTTTTGAACCGAAAACAAATTCACAAAAAAGCAACCCCAATGATCCCCCAAACTTATCCTAAGCCTACACCTAGCTTCAAAATGTAAAGCTAGCAATCAATTATGAAAACCAAATCATGTCGCCTAAACCTAACAATTTATGCCAAGTTCAAACCGAAAATAAGGCCTCACAAAGATGTCACACAAGAACATTTGGCTTCAAAGGAGGGTAAGGCTCAAGGAGGAAGTTCTACTTAGGCTCACAAAGAGTGGTAAAAAGGAAGAAGAGAGCCTAAATATTTTAAAACCATGTGTTCATTTTCAAATGCATAAGAATGATAATTAGATTTTCAAATTAAGGTTTTCACTTAGTAGGATGAGTTTCAAATCATGAGAGTTCAATTCAAGCCACGAAAATCCTAACTAGTGATCCAAGCATGGTTAGAACTTACTTTCAAAGCATAAACAAAGCATTAGAGAACTACTAACTAGGGCATTGAAATGATTCATAAGTAAAACACCTTTTTAAGAAATTCTAACCCCTTATGCAAAATGCAAACAACCTAGGTTATATGAGAGATTCTAGACTAAATCCTAACATGTTTTTAAAGAGATGAATGCAACTACATGAATCTTGGAAAAAATTTTAAAAATTTTACCAATTTTTCATGAACTAAGACTCAAGGATGCAAAAAGGAAAATAAGATCAAAGAACACAAGATTAAATCACACAAGTACTCCCCCAAACTTGCTTGGCACCGTCCCGGTGGCAAACTCATCCGAAGGAGCAAACAAACACAATGCAAGAAACAAATATGTGCGGTTATATACAATGGAGGAAGGTTGTTACCTCTTGTCTAGGCTCGGCTGGAACTTGAGGATGTTCCAGAGGAGCTAGAGATTGTTACCTTTCCTTTGTTGCCTGGTTCTTGGAGGGAGTGGCGAGCCGGTTGAATGTTTTCTCCTTGGGTCTCGCGGATCACAACTCCTCCGGTTGAGAGTCTCCTCTTCTCGGGTTGTTGTATCTCCTGGCTTTCAGCTGGCTTAGGCTGGCTTCCTTGGAGTTGTTTGACCTTCTTCCCCAGCTTCTTAAGCATCTTCCCTTACCACTTGTTTATCTTCCGCTGCATCTCCACCACCGAGGCTAAGAACTTCTCGGTTTTGGTCTTAGGCTCAAAATCCAGCTTGGGAAGTGTGTAAACCTCGGGCATCTCATCCTCTGTTCCTGGAGACTCTGACCTTTGGCTCGGGGCAATGGCTGAAGCAGGCGGTCCTCCTAAGGGGGCAAAGCATTCTTCCTCCGTGGGTAAGAACTCGATGTTCCCAACACCAAGCAGCTCGGTCTCGTCTTTGTTGGTGAGGATGCACACTCTCTTCTTGTCTTCCTCATCTATGAAGAGGTAAGCATAAAACCCTTCTGCTGGCGTGCGTCCCAAGCTATCGGTGTTTCTCATGTATGCTTCATCCATGAAAGCTCTGTTTGGGACGTCAGCACCGGATTCCTAACTCTCTTGATCTTGGCGGTGTTGGCTTTGTAGTCTTCATTGCTGATTAGGTCCCAAAACTCGTCGGCTTTCTTGAAGGCTGGGAACTCCACCTTGTGTGCATCAGCCTTGAGACCGTAGGCTTGGCATAGCTCGGGGATGGATAGTGTGTAGGCTTGGTGGCCAACCTTGAAGTAGAGACGGCCTTGAGAAGGAACAGGTGCACTCGGATTCTCGTACCGGAACTCCAAAGTGGCTAGGAAATCTATCGTCACTTCGGGAATTGTAGGGCAGTCCATCCGCGATAAGCACCTCAGATCAATATTCAT
Organism: Thlaspi arvense; assembly: GCA_911865555.2. Lineage (NCBI taxonomy): Eukaryota > Viridiplantae > Streptophyta > Magnoliopsida > Brassicales > Brassicaceae > Thlaspi > Thlaspi arvense. Next base: position 25,861,189 of record OU466860.2, read on the forward strand.
GAGGAGTTGGTCGAAGTCTCCAAGGATCCCGAGCCTGGACAGAAGCTCTCGATCAGCAAACTTTGTAGGTTCAAACCGGAGCCTCTCCAACCTCTTCTTATCCCTCTTCTCATCTTTGCTCCACCGGACCCTCTCTTGAACTACCACTTCTTGTGTTTCTCCTTCTTGCACTCGCTCTTCTCTTGTTCTCTTTGGTGCCATTGCTCCTGAAACAAATTTTTCTAGAGAATGATTAGCAAGAGGCGATTGAATGAGAATAAGAGAAGAGGAGAAGAAGATTTATATAAACTATTCCAGAATTTTGGGGATCAAATAAAAATAATAGCTAGATAAAAGGAAATAAAATCTTTGAGATACTGAAAATTCAGAATTTTTCCTATTACTTAGTTAATTTTAAAAATTCAAACCCGACCCTATATCCTAAAACAAGAACTTGCGATTTTTAAAGGGATTTTCTTGAAATAAAATCATTAAACTTTGAAAATACCTTTGCAAGAGTAAAGGATATCTTTGCTAAACTTTAAAAGCTTTTAAATTCTCACTCTTTTTGTAAGAAAAACTCGAGCAAACAGAAATTAGAGGGTGAGGAATAAATTGAAATATTTAAAGAGTTTAACAAACCAAAACAATGGGTGGTCAAGGTGGTTTCTGACAAAAGTCTTGGTCAAGGCACATCTTTCATGGTCAAAGATGCTTGCCTTGACCAAATTTCGAATTTAAAAATTGGAGGGAAAGGAGTAAAGGAGGGAAAGAAAATTGTTACCTCGGCATGAGATCGAGTCCTTTTGGTCGATCTAGGACTCGATCTCATGCCTAAAATGGCTTAGATCGAGAGGGTTACTCGATTTGTGACTCGATTCAAGGTGAATCGAGTCCTGGATCGATTGGCTCTCTCGATCATTGAGATGTTGGCTCCTCGGCTAAGTCCCTCTGATCGAGCTATGTCCTCGATTTAGGAGTCGATTTAGCATAGATCGAGTGATGGATCGAGTCGAGTGATCGATCAATTTTCAACAGATTTTCCGAGAAAAATTAGATCGATCCTTTTTCGTCAAGGTCGATCTTGTCACTCGTTCTCGTCTAGATCGACTGGCTCCTCTCGATTCACTGGCTCGATCTAGCAAAGATCGAGCCAGGATCAGTCGATCTAGCACTCGATCTCTAGCTTTATCTTAACCCCTATTGCCCCTTTTGGAACCCAAAGACAAGGTTTAGATTCCTTATACCTGTTCCTACACACTAAAAACATAAAAACATAAAACTGAAAGAGAAATGAAAGCAAAAATATGTACAAGATAAACATGGGAATGCCTGCCAAGTGCGCTTTCTTTAACGTCTTTAGCTAGACCTTACTAGGTCTAGGCGGATGGTGGGTCTTGGAGAAGCACCGAGGTACTCTCCTTGTCAAAACTGTCCGCCAGGTAGGGCTTGACTCTGTGTCCGTTGATGGTGAATGCACTACCACTTCTTCCCATCAGAGTAACAGCTCCATATGGCAAGACCTCTTGAATCACGAACGGTCCGCTCCACCTTGATTTCAGCTTGCCCGAGAAGAGCTTTAGCCTCGAGTTGTACAGCAACACCAGTCCTCCTTTCTTAAGTTCCTTGGCAACCAATTTCTTGTCATGAGCCTCTTTAGTCCGCTCCTTGTAGATCTTGGAACTCTCGTAAGCATTCAACCTCAACTCGTCCAGTTCGTGTAGCTGAATAAGACGCCTTTCCTGAGCCATCTTGAGATCAAAGTTCAGCCTCTTCACAGCCCACAATGCACGGTGTTCCAGCTCAACCGGGAGGTGACAACCCTTGCCATAGAGTAGAGTAAAAGGGGTTGTACCAATCGGCGTCTTGAAGGCAGTACGGTAGGCCCAAAGAGCATCGTCCAGTTTCACTGACCAGTCCTTCCTTGTTGCTCCAACGGTCTTCTCCAGAATAGCTTTGATCTGCCTGTTAGAGACTTCCACCTGACCGCTCGTTTGAGGATGATACGGTGTAGCCACCTTATGCTTAACCCCATACTTTCTCAAGAGGCTCTCAAAAACCTTGTTTACAAAATGGCTTCCTCCATCACTTATAACAACTTTGGGTACCCCAAACCTTGGAAAGATGATACTCTTGAACAACTTGATCACAACCTTAGAGTCGTTTGTAGGGGAAGCAACAGCCTCAACCCATTTGGAGACATAATCCACAGCTACTAAGATGTACTTGTTGCCGTATGAAGAAGGAAAAGGCCCCATGAAGTCAATACCCCACGCATCGAACACGTCAACCTCGAAGATAGGAACTTGAGGCATTTCATTCCTCTTGGTAATGTTCCCTGCTCGCTGACATGCCTCACAGCTCTTCACAAACTCGTGTGCATCTTTGAAGATAGACGGCCACCAGAAACCCGCTTGCAAAACTTTCGTGGCAGTTTTGAATGAAGCGAAGTGTCCTCCGTAGGAAGAGCCATGTCAATGATAGAGGATATCCCTGGCTTCTTCCTTTGTAACACATCTTCGGTACAAGATGTCTACTCCTCTTTTGTATAGGTAAGGCTCATCCCAAAAGTAATCACTAGCCTCCCTCAAAAACCTCTTCTTGTGATAGCTGTTGAGATGTGTTGGCTCTTCACCACACGCTAGGTAGTTCACCATATCAGCATACCATGGTAGATCCTCCTCTTTAAAACTCAACACTTCCTCAAACCTTCCTTCTAGCTTCCCACAAACAGCAGTAGTAATCGCCATCAGTTGTTCTTCTGGAAGAGAATCGTCTAAAGGGAGAGACTCGTTGATCCTTAGTCTTGAGAGGTGGTCAGCGACTCCATTTTCTATCCCCTTCTTGTCTTTAATTTCCATGTCAAACTCCTGGAGTAAGAGAATCCATCTTAAGAGCCGAGGCTTAGTGTCTTTCTTTGAGTAGATGTATCGTAGAGCAGCATGATCTGTGTATACAATAGCCTTGGAGCCAACAAGATACGATCTGAACTTCTCAAAGGCGAAGACTACTGCAAGCAGCTCCTTCTCCGTAGTGGTGTATCGTGATTGCGTGTCATCCAAGGTCCTTGAAGCATAATAGATCACATGTAGCTTCTTGTCCTTCTTCTGACCAAGGACTGCTCCTACAGCATAGTCACTAGCATCACACATAATCTCAAAAGGGAGAGACCAGTCTGGTGCTTGGACTATAGGGGCTGACGTGAGGGCTTCCTTGATGGTCACGAAAGCCTTCAAACACTCCTCATCGAATACAAACTCAGCTTCCTTGCATAACAGCCGTGTAAGGGGGCGTGCAATCTTGGAGAAATCTTTGATGAAGCGCCTATAGAACCCTGCGTGTCCCAAGAAGCTTCTAATCCCTTTAACATTAACCGGCGGCTCCAAACCCATCATCATAACCTCAACCTTAGCCTGATCAACCTCAATACCCCTCTCTGAAATCTTGTGACCGAGCACTATCCCTTCCTTGACCATGAAGTGGCATTTCTCCCAGTTCAGCACCAGGTTTGTTTCTTCACAACGTTTAAGTACCCTGCAAAGATTCAACAAACACGCAGGAAAGGACGCACCATACACAGAGAAGTCATCCATAAAACACCTCTACCTTCTCCTCTATAAGATCGGAGAAGATCGACATCATACACCGCTGAAAGGTAGCCGGTGCATTACACAATCCAAACGGCATCCTTCGATATGCAAAGGTACCGTAGGGACATGTAAAAGTCGTTTTCTCCTGATCGTTTGGGTGAATAGGTATTTGAAAGAAACCGCTATACCCATCGAGAAAACAGTAGTAAGGGTGATTTGCAAGTCTCTCAAGCATCTGATCAATAAAAGGCAAAGGGAAATGGTCTTTTCTAGTCGCAAGGTTAAGCTTTCTATAATCAATACACATTCTATGACCAGTAATGGTCCTAGTAGGGATAAGTTCATCCTTTTCATTCCTTATGACCGTGATCCCTCCCTTCTTAGGCACCACGTGTACAGGTGAAACCCACGTGCTGTCACTTATGGGATAGATCACGTCAGCCTCTAAAAGCTTAAGGATTTCCTTCTTAACAACCTCTTTCAAGTTAGGATTCAAACGCCTTTGATGTTCTACAGAAGTGGCGTTCTCATTATCCAAGTGAATCCTATGAGTGCAAAGCATTGGTGAAAGGCCTTTGATGTCACTTAAAGAGTACCCAATGGCCTTCCTATACTTTCTCAGCTCAGTTAAGAGCGAGTGCAACTCATCATCACTAAGGTTTTCATTGACTATCACGGGATAGGTGTCATTAGGTCCTAAGAAGGCATACCTTAGCCCTTTTGGGAGCTCCTTAAGGTCCACCTTTGGGGCTAACAGCTCACTCCAGTCATCCTCGTGGCTGTTGTTGTTGTTTTCCTCCTTGGAACTCTCCTTTGAACTCGAGGCATGGCCCTTCAGACTGCTTTCCTCTATCGCTATCCCTTCTGTGATCGAGTCTTCCGGTCGATTCTCCTCTCGATGTCGTCTAGATCGAGCTATTTCACTTGATTCACCTACTCGATTTGATATGGATCGAGTAAGGGATCGAGACGTTGAGTCGATCTCTTGATTGGACTCCAAAATGATCGGGAGGTCTTTCTCGATCGTCAACTCGATTGTTTCTTCTGATCGAGCATCATTCTCGATCTGTTGGTCGATTGTTGCACCAGATCGAGTTGGGTTCTCGATTGGCCTGTCGATCTGACTCCTGGATCGAGTGATAGCATCGATCTCGGGGTCGATTTCTAGGCAACATTCTTCTTCATTCTTGATGATTCTCCTCGAATCTAGCAGGTTCACGTACTCTTGGGTCCTTTGGTCCACATAGCCAAACTCTCTTGGCTCCTTAGTGAGTGCTAGCTTCAAATGGTCTTCTAAAGCTAGCTCTTCCAGCAACTCATCCGCCAAGGCATCCATTGTTTCGATATAGAAAGCTTGTCCTTCAATGGTTGGCTTCTTTAGAACCTTGTTGATGTCAAAGTCTAGCCTGATCTCTTTCCCCAAATGCAAGGCAATCTTCCCATTCTTCACGTCTATTATGGCTCCGGCGGTTGCGAGGAATGGTCTCCCTAAGATGAGTGGGTCTTTCGGCTCCTCGTCCATCTCCAGCACTACAAAGTCTGTAGGTACATTCACACCACTGATTCGCACCGGTAAGTCTTCGAGCAGCCCTACCGGTAATCTCACGCTCCTATCAGCCAGCACCAATGAGATCCGACATTCCTTAAACCGAGTGAAACCAAGCTTCTTAGCCACGGAGTGAGGCATCAAGTTTATGCTAGCTTCGAGATCACACAAGCAACTCTTGAACTCTAGGGGACCTAAAGCACAAGGTATGGTGAAGCTTCCTGGATCTCCTAGTTTCTCTTTGCTTTCTTTGTTCTTCTTCACAAGGGTGTCCTTGAAAAACTTGGCGCACTTGGGCATCATAGCGAGACAGTCTACAAGAGGCAAGTTTATCTCCACGTCTCTCAAGTGCTTCTCAAACAGGATCCGGTGTTTCTCTATTAACTGCTTTTTGAAACGACCCGGGAATGGCAACTTTGGTACGTAAGGTGGGGGCACGTAGTCATCCTTTTCCTTGATGGTTTTCTCAGCCTTTTTCTCAATGAATGCCTTGTCACCTCTTCTCGGTCCTTGGATTCATACGTTGTCAAAGTTTATCTCCTCATTAGCAGCTGAAAGTTTACCCTCCCCCTCTTGAATTACAACGTCCTCGTTGTTCTTGGTAGAGACCGGAGGCTCAATCTCTTTGCCACTTCGTAACGTAATAGCATTGGCATATTCCTTGGGGCTTTGCTCACACTTTCCCAGGAGGCTGTTCTGTCCACTCGTGCTTGCCTTGCCCTTCTCCAGCTGCTTTATTTTGTTGTTGAGGTTTGTGATTTGAGTGGAGAAGTCGGTTAAGGATGAATCTAGCCGAGTGTTCATTTCAGCGAACTTCTGATTTGTAGAAGCTTGCCCTTGTATTAGCTGTTGGAACATTGCTTGAACCGGATCAACTTGTTGTTACATCGGTTGTTGTGGCTGTTGAGGTGCAAAGCCCGGAGGGTAGTTGGTAGTATAACCCTTGTTTTGTTGTTGTTGCCCTTGACTTTGGAAATTGCCTTGCCCTTGACCTTGGAAACCACTGCTCGGTTGAAAACCTTTGTTGTAAGGGATTAAAGGCTTAGCTTGTTGAGCAGGGTACACTTGATCTTTAGGGTTGGCTACATTGGTGTTTCGGTAAGAGAGATTGTTGTTTTGGTAGCCTTGGTTATAGCCTTGAGACTTGTAGTTGTTTTGTCCGGCCACCCAATTTGCTTCTTCTTGGCTTAGCTCTAACTCCTCTTGGTTTTCATCAGCTTCACCAACAAAGTGAACATGCTTCTGGTTAGCTAAAACCAACTTGTCAATCTTCTCATGCAACGATTTGAGCTCCTTCTTGTGAGACTCTAATTCTGATCCCCTTGGTGCTCGGTCATAATCCTCAGCATAGTTTCCATCACTCAACCCTAGGTTCTCTATCAGCTCCATACCCTCTTCTACTTCTTTACCGAGGAAATTCCCTTTGCTGGCTGTATCAAGCAACAACCGGATCTTTGGTGAAGCCCCACGGTATATGGTACTGAGTAGAGTCTCCTCACTGGATCCGTGATGAGGGCATTGGATCGTGTAATCTTTGAAACACTCCATAGCCTCATTGAATGTCTCATTGTTCCTTTGAGTGAAACCGCTGATTTCGCTTCTCAACCGAGCAGTCCTGGTGCTTGAGAAGAACTTTGAGAGGAAAGCCTTCTTACATTCAGCCCATGATGTGATGGTGCCTTGTGGGAGGGTCTTCTCCCAATGTCTAGCTTTGTCTCCGAGTGAAAAGGGGAAGAGACGCAGCTTGAAGGCATCTTCTGATATACCGTTGATCTTAATCATTCCACACACTTGCTCGAAATTGTCCAAGTGCTCCAAGGGGTCTTCCATTGCTAAGCCGTGGAACTTGTTGTTTTGCACCATAGATATGAACCCCGGCTTGATCTCAAAGTTATTGTTTTGTACCGGAGGAGGAATGATCCCAAACCTATTGTGGTGGGTATTGGGAGCATCTCCGGCTCCTATGATCCTCGGAGGTCTAGCCGCGTGATGGGGGTTTCATTTGCCCCGTCCTGCGGGAGGTGGTCCTTCTGGATGCGCTTGTGCAGCCATGTCTTCAAAATTAACCAGACCTTGCTGAACAATCTCCTCAAAGGCTCTTGTTTGATCTCTGACTCTTCTTTGCCGTGAGTGACCAAGCTGATGAATGTTGTCTAAGGGTTGTAGAAGATTGTTGTCTCCCCTTGAACGAAGATTCATGTACCTGAAAACACACGGTTTAGAGTAGTAGGATTAGTAACTTGAAAAAGGTAAAGACTTAGTCTTTGCTAAGACCCAAATCTCTATGTTCTCTAAGCAACCTAGAATGGCAACGGCGCCATTTGATAAGCTACTTTTTTTCTTACGGTCAAATGCAGCAGAGAGGTTATCAAAACTCTAATGCAAGCAATGTTGTAGTAAGGCAAGCAGGAGAGTGTCAATCCACTTCTAGATGATAGAGAATCCACAGAGAATGCAAGATCTAAGACAAATCTAAGCAAATGAGACAGTTTATGAGAAATAATCTAAAAACTAAATGCAACAACCTAAATGGAATGAAACCTATTTTAAAAATACTAGAAAGGAAGCAGTTACCACGAGGAACAAACAGATAAATTAAAGAGAAGAGCTTCGAATTGTTAAAATTCGACTAGTGGATCGACCACACGATCAACCACTAGATCGAGCAGAAACGATCGATCTCGTCTAAAACCGTAAGAACAATGAATCTAAAGACCAGGATGCTATCAGGTAATAAGCTAAAGATGATATGAGACGTAAATATGCTAGGAGAGAGGGCTTGAGGGTTGAGATTCATATAAGGGGTTTCAAGGAACGATCTTGGGTTTGAAACTTTGGATCGACTCACTTGGTGAGGATCTCTAAGCCTCGAAAACAAAACAAGATCTATCCGTGGCTTTCGGTATAGATCACTCTTTCATCCTCTCCTCCAAACCCATGGCTTTTGGTGGAAAGAGAGGTCGAAAGGCAAGGAAAACAGATTTCGAACAATGGCTTAACTAGTCCCTTAAACTTCCATGGCTTTTGGGAAGGGGTAACTAGTCTCTAAGGTGAGATTTTCCGAGGCCCCTGGATCCTGTCAAGGTAAGGGACCTCTCGGATCATGAAGCTCTTGGCGTGAGAGTCTTCAAGCATTAAGCTTTCAACACCTTAGAAGAGATAGCCTTAAAAACGTTTAGAAAACAAACCAAGATCGAACCTTTTCTACCCATTAATCCTCTCAACCCCTAACCCAAAGTAAACTACTCACTACACATAAAGTAAATCAAGCAAGGTGGAAGAAATGAAACGATAAACATGAAACAACGACTAGATTAAACGATAAGGTTCGAGAATACAAAAGCTTGAAAAGAAAACTGGTTCAACAATGGTGTTCTTCCGAAAACGAGAGAGAAAAAATTGAAGGAAAAAGATAAGAAATCTAAAAGTTATTCAAAAAGCATTCGCCGCCTTGCCTAAAATGTCAAAACAGTCCAATGGTCCCCCCTTCGCTAACAGCCAAAAACGGTTGAAAGGACAGAGATCGACCATTGGATCGAGTTGTTCTATCGATCATATCCGGCCATCGTGTCTTCGGCTCGATCCGGGTCTCGATCTTCTTCGGTGAATCGAGTGCTGCATCCGATCTTGGTATCGATCTTTGGGAGGATCGAGTGATGTACTCGATCCAGCTCTCGCTCTGCATGGCGTCATTTACGTCCGTACCGATACATCGATTGCTTCACTTGATCTCCCTCTTGATCATTATCCTTGGATCGCCTAGTTGGCTCGATCTTCTGGTCGATCAACTCCTAGATCGACCGGCCATGCTCGATCTGCTCCTCGATCACTGGTCCTTAGCACACTCCCAAGCTTCCATGAACTGCTACATCGGCCTCCACACCTCCACGAACCTCCGTGTCTCCAAAGCAACCAGAAACAACCTGGAATGAATGCAAAATGCAGAGAAAATGCACATGCTGATGCAAGAATGCTCTAGGACCCTAAGTGATGCAATCTAGCCTAAAACATGATACAAATGCATGAAAAACTACCTAATGAGTATGCAGAATGTATGCAATATGCAATGATATCAGCCGTCGCATCTTGACAACTACCATACGAAGAATTTCATGAGAGACGTGAGCCACTACTATTGGGATGACCCCTATTTATACAAGAGAGGAGTGGATAGCCTGTACCGAAGATGCGTGACAAAGGAGGAAGCAAGAGACATCATCTTTCATTGCCACGGTTCTTTGTATGGCAGGCATTTTGCTTCATTCAAAACCGCCACTAAGGTCTTACAAGTCGGCTTCTGGTGGCCGTCCATCTTCAAAGACACCCATGTGTTCGTGATGAGCTGCGAGGCATATCAAAGAGCAGGGAATATTACCAAGAGGAATGAGATGCCTCAAGTTCCCATATTTGAGGTAGACGTCTTTGACGCGTGGGGCATAGACTTCATGGGGCCATTTCCTTCATCATACAGCAACAAGTTAATACTAGTGGCTGTTGACTACGTCTCTAAGTGGGTTGAGGCCATTGCTTCCCCAACAAACGACTCTAAGGTGGTGATCAAGCTCTTTAAGAGCATTATTTTCCCGAGGTTTGGAGTTCCCAAGGTGGTGATAAGCGACGTAGGGAGCCATTTCATCAACAAGCTGTTTGAAAATCTGTTAAAGAAGTATGGCGTGAAGCATAAGGTAGCTACGCCTTACCATCCTCAAACGAGTGGCCAAGTGGAAGTCTCTAACCGTCAGATCAAGGCGATACTCGAGAGAACAGTTGGGACTACTCGGAAGGATTGGGCAGTGAAGTAAGATGACTCTTTGTGGGCTTACCGGACTGCTTTCAAAACACCTATTGGTACCACTCCTTTCACTCTTCTCTACGGTAAAGGGTGTCACCTTCCTGTTGAATTAGAGCATAGGGCGTTGTGGGCTGTGAAGCGGCTGAATTTTGATCTGAGACGGCTCAGGAGAAGCGTTTGATCCAGTTGCACGAGCTTGATGAGCTAAGGCTGGACGCTTACGAAAGCGCTAGGATCTACAAGGAGTGTACCAAGGCTGCTCATGATAAGAAACTGGTGCCTAAGAAGCTTAAGGAAGGGAGTTTGGTGCTGCTTTACAACTCGAAGCTCAAGCTCTTTCTAGGAAAGCTGAAGTCACGGTGGAGCGGTCCATATGAAATTAAGGAAGTATTACCTTACGGAGCTGTCACGTTGGTCGGCAAGATTGGGAGTGCATTCACGGTGAACGGACACAGGGTTAAGCCATACATGGCGAGTGCATTTGACAAGGAGAGCACCTCAATGCTTCTCCAAGACCCACCATCTGCCAAAACCAAGTAAAGTCTAGCTAAAGACGTTGAAGAAAGCGCACTTGGGAGGCATTCCCATGTTTATCCTGTACATATCCTTGCTTTATTTCTTTTTCAGTTTTATGTTTTTGTCTTATGAGTGTGTAGGAACAAGTATGAGGGACGCAGGAGATGATCTGAGTTCAAAAAGGAGTAAGAAGGGGGCGAGTATAAGCTAGAGATCGAGTGCTAGATCGACTCATCCTGGCTCGATCTTTGCTAAATCGAGCTGGTGAATCGAGAGGAGCCAGTCGATCTAGACGAGATCGAGTAGACAGATCGAGTGACGAAGTCGATCTAAAATGTCTCGGGAAATTCTTGGAGTTTAGATCGATCGATCCAAAAATGGATCGACCGATCTATTTTCTCTCGGGAAAGTCCTTCATAGACAGATCGATCAGTCAACTCGATCCACCACTCGATCCAAGCTAAATCGACCCTTGAATCGATAGCATGACTCGATCACGAGGACTTAGCCATGGTGCCAAAATCTAAAGGAATGAGAGTGCCAATCGATCCACGACTCGATTCAACTTGAATCGTGTCCTAAATCGAGTAGCCCTCTCGATCCAAGCCATTATGGGCATGAGATCGAGTCCTAGATCGACCAAACGGACTCGATCTCGTGCCGAGGTAACATTTTCTTTCCCTCCTTTATTCTTTTCCTCCAGTTTTTAAATTCAAAACTTGGTCAAGGCAAGCATCTTTGACCATGAAAGATGTGCCTTGACCAAGACTTTTGTCAGAAAACCATTTCTCTTGCCCATGGTTTTGTTTTGTTGGTCTTTAAATATTTTCAACCACCTTCACACTCTCTCATTCTTTTTTTCTCGAGCTTCTGAGTAAAGAGAGTGTGAGATATTTATTTTTCAAAGACCAACAAGCACTCTTAACAATCCTTGCAAAGGTATTTTCGGAGTTTTGAGAAAATCTTTTGGAAAATCTCTTTTTATTTCGCAATTGATTGTTTTAGATGCCAGGGCAGTTTTGAATTTATAAATTTAGCTTAATAATAGAAAAAAATTCTGGATTTTCTAGTATCTCTAGATTTGATTCTCTCTTATTTTGCTATATTTTTTATAAATTCCCCAAAATTCTAGGGTATTTGCTATCGACTTTCTTCTTATCCTCTCTCTTTCTCTCAACATATCGCATATTTGCTCATAGCTTTGCTTGAGAACTTTGTTTCAGGCGCAATGGGCCCCAAGAGAACGAGAGAAGAGACAGCACAAGAGGGAGAAGGTCAGGAGGTAGCTGTTCAAGAAAGGGTTCGATGGAGTAAGGATGAGAAATGGGATAAGAAGCGGCTGGAAAGGCTTCGGTTCGAGCCTACTAAGTTTGCGGACCGGGAGCTGCTGTTCAAGCTAGGGATCCTCGGAGATTTCATCCAACTCCTCAAGAACATTGGCCTAAGATGTCTGTCACGAATGGATTTCCCAACCATTCCAGAAGCGACAATAGACTTCCTTCCCACGTTGGAGTTCCGTTACGAGAACCCTAGCGCCCCTGTTCCTTCACAAGGCCGTCTCTCTTTCAAGGTTGGACGTCAAGCTTTCAGCCTCTCAATCCCTGAGCTGTGTCAAGCATATGGTCTCAACGCAGCCGCCACCAAGATCGAGTTCCCCTCCTTCACGCGAGCAAACGATTTTTGGGACCTGATCAGCAACGAAGACTACAAGGCCAACTCCGCCAAAATCAAGAGAGTGAGAAGCCCGGTGCTGAGGTACACCTTGAAGCTGATCGCCAACACATTCAGCGGACGGTCAGTTGCTCCCACGGTCACGAAGACCGAGCTTTGCTTCTTGTTTCAAGGCGTGAAGCATTTGTTGTGTGATCCGGCGGAGAATGATGAGCCTATGGAGGATGAACTCGGTGATGACGTGAACTATTGATGCGTACTTGCTGCCTCTTTGGTGAAGTACAAGGCATATGCCTTGCAGTGCAAGGCAAGCTCTTCATTCATTGGCGGTTTCCTCACTCCTCTATTCATACAAGCCGGCATACCTATACATGATTTCACACCCGTCCTGGCTAGAGCTTTCATGGATGAGATCTACATGAGGAAAACCGACAGCTTGGGACGTACGCCAGCAGAAGGGTTTATTTAATAAGCTATTTTTCTTACGGTCTAATGCAGCAGAGAGGTTATCAAAACTCTAATGCAAGCAATGTTGTAGTAAGGCAAGCAGGAGAGTGTCAATCCACTTCTAGATGATAGAGAATCCACAGAGAATGCAACGTCGAAGACAAATCTAAGCAAATGAGACAGTTTATGAGAAATAATCTAAAAACTAAATGCAACAACCTAAATGGAATGAAACCTATTTTAAAAATACTAGAAAGGAAGCAGTTACCACGAGGAACAAACAGATAAATTAAAGAGAAGAGCTTCGAATTGTTAAAATTCGACTAGTGGATCGACCACAAGATCGACCACTAGATCGAGCAGAAACGATCGATCTCGTCTAAAACCGTAAGAACAATGAATCTAAAGACCAGGATGCTATCAGGTAATAAGCTAAAGATGATATGAGACGTAAATATGCTAGGAGAGAGGGCTTGAGGGTCGAGATTCATATAAGGGGTTTCAAGGAACGATCTTGGGTTTGAAACTTTGGATCGACTCACTTGGTGAGGATCTCTAAGCCTCGAAAACAAAACAAGATCTATCTGTGGCTTTCGGCATAGATCACTCTTTCATCCTCTCCTCCAAACCCATGGCTTTTGGTGGAAAGAGAGGTCGAAAGGCAAGGAAAACAGATTTCGAACAATGGCTTAACTAGTCCCCCAAACTTCTATGGCTTTTGGGAAGGGCTAACTAGGCTCTAAGGTGAGATTTTCCGAGGTCCCTGGATCCTGTCAAGGTAAGGGACCTCTCGGATCATGAAGCTCTTGGTGTGAGAGTCATCAAGCATTAAGCTTTCAACACCTTAGAAGAGATAGCCTTAAAAACGTTTAGAAAACAAACCAAGATCGAACCTTTTCTACCCCTTAATCCTCTCAACCCCTAACCCAAAGTAAACTACTCACTACACATAAAGTAAATCAAGCAAGGTGGAAGAAATGAAACGATAAACATGAAACAACGACTAGATTAAACGATAAGGTTCGAGAATACAAAAGCTTGAAAAGAAAACTGGTTCAACAATGGTGTTCTTCCTTAAACGAGAGAGAAAAACTTGAAGGAAAAAGATAAGAAATCTAAAAGTTCTCCAAAAAGCATTCGCTGCCTTGCCTAAAATGTCAAAACAGTCCAATGTTCCCCCCTTCGCTAACAGCCAAAAACGGTTGAAAGGACAGAGATCGACCATTGGATCGAGTTGTTCTATCGATCATATCCGGCCATCGTGTCTTCGGCTCGATCCGGGTCTCGATCTTCTTCGGTGAATCGAGTGCTGCATCCGACCTTGGTATCGATCTGTGGGAGGATCGAGTGATGTACTCGATCCAGCTCTCGCTCTGCATGGCGTCATTTACGTCCGTACCGATACATCGATTGCTTCACTCGATCTCCATCTCGATCATTATCCTTGGATCGCCTAGTTGGCTCGATCTTCTGGTCGATCAACTCCTAGATCGACCGGCCATGCTCGATCTGCTCCTCGATCACTGGTCCTTAGCACACTCCCGAGCTTCCATGAACTGCTACATCGGCCTCCACACCTCCACGAACCTTCGTGTCTCCAAAGCAACCAGAAACAACCTGGAATGAATGCAAAATGCAGAGAAAATGCACATGCTGATGCAAGAATGCTCTAGGACCCTAAGTGATGCAATATAGCCTAAAACATGTGCATGAAAAACTACCTAATGAATATGCAGAATGTATGCAATATGCAATGATATCAACTCCCCCAAACTTACTTCTTGCTTGCCCTCAAGCAACAAAAAAAAACAAGTAAGGAAGAGAGGCTTTCAGAAAATTCAAAGGGGTTTTAAACTTTTTGCAAAGGTGCCTTTCGAATAGATCATCTCAATGTCCTAGTTAATAGTTCTAAAATGCTAGGCTTACACTCATACTCCAAAGGACTTAGCCATACTCATCACACAAAGAAATTCAAATCATGAGTCTCTTATTCCTAACAATCAAAGAAATTCATCCTTTAACATTCATTAACATTCGAACCATGAATCAAACTTATGCACTTTAAAGCAAAACACATTTGGCTAAGGGTTATGGTTATGAGCATAGAATGATCTCATTTGAAAAGGGTTTACAATTAGACAAGGGTTTCTCTCAAAAATGGTTTGAACTAATGCACAATGCTAAAGGTAAAGGCAATTTATGCATACATGATTAGATTCTCATCTACCCATGTAAACTATCAAACAGTCCTATACCCCTCTCATTTAAGAAATCTAATCCTCACTCACCACTTAAGAGTCTACCCCTTCTTCTCAACTTAGCAATCCCTAATTCAAAATAAAGACATTTTTAAACTTTTTAGGCTAGTGAAAAGGTTTTGAAAAATATTTTTGTTCTTAGAAATTTCTTATTAGTAGCTCTCTTATTATTACTATTTTTCTCTTCATTTTTTTTTTATTTATTTATTTGGCACTTAGGCTCTTTTTATTTATTTTATTTTTTTTTCTTCTTTCTCTTTTTTTTTCTTTTTTTTTTATTTTATTATGGAGAGCTACCTCCTGAAATTAGAGCATACTTATGTTTTAAAAACAAACCTTTCACTTAAAACCTCATTTCTTTCCTTAAAACACAAACTCTTTTGAACCGAAAACAAATTCACAAGAAAGCAACCCCAATGATCCCCCAAACTTATCCTAAGCCTACACCTAGCTTCAAAATGTAAAGCTAGCAATCAATTATGAAAACCAAATCATGTCGCCTAAACCTAACACTTTATGCCAAGTTCAAACCGAAAATAAGGCCTCACAAAGATGTCACACAAGAACATTTGGCTTCAAAGGAGGGTAAGGCTCAAGGAGGGAGTTCTACTTAGGCTCACAAAGAGTGGTAAAAAGGAAGAAGAGAGCCTAAATATTTTAAAACCATGTGTTCATTTTCAAATGCATAAGAATGATAATTAGATTTTCAAATTAAGGTTTTCACTTAGTAGGATGAGTTTCAAATCATGAGAGTTCAATTCAAGCCACGAAAATCCTAACTAGTGATCCAAGCATGGTTAGAACTTACTTTCAAAGCATAAACAAAGCATTAGAGAACTACTAACTAGGGCATTGAAATGATTCATAAGTAAAACACCTTTTTAAGAAATCCTAACCCCTTATACAAAATGCAAACAACCTAGGTGATATGAGAAATTCTAGACTCAATCCTAACATGTTTTTAAAGAGATGAATGCAACTACATGAATCTTGGAAAAAATTTTAAAAATTTTACCAATTTTTCATGAACTAAGACTCAAGGATGCAAAAAGGAAAATAAGATCAAAGAACACAATATTAAATCACACAAGTACTCCCCCAAACTTGCTTGACACCGTCCCGGTGGCAAACTCATCCGAAGGAGCAAACAAACACAATGCAAGAAACAAATATATGCGGTTATATACAATGGAGGAAGGTTGTTACCTCTTGTCTAGGCTCGGCTGGAACTTGAGGATGTTCCAGAGGAGCTAGAGATTGTTGCCTTTCCTTTGTTGCCTGGTTCTTGGAGGGAGTGGCGAGCCGGTTGAATGTTTTCTCCTTGGGTCTCGCGGATCACAACTCCTCCGGTTGAGAGTCTCCTCTTCTCGGGTTGTTGTATCTCCTGGCTTTCAGCTGGCTTAGGCTGGCTTCCTTGGAGTTGTTTGACCTTCTTCCCCAGCTTCTTAAGCATCTTCCCTTACCACTTGTTTATCTTCCGCTGCATCTCCACCACCGAGGCTAAGAACTTCTCGGTTTTGGTCTTAGGCTCAAAATCCAGCTTGGGTAGTGTGTAAACCTCGGGCATCTCATCCTCTGTTCCTGGAGACTCTGACCTTTGGCGCGGGGCAATGGCTGAAGCAGGCGGTCCTCCTAAGGGGGCAAAGCATTCTTCCTCCGTGGGTAAGAACTCGATGTTCCCAACACCAAGCAGCTCAGTCTCGTCTTTGTCGGGGAGGATGCACACTCTCTTCTTGTCTTCCTCATCTATGAAGAGGTAAGCATAAAACCCTTCTGCTGGCGTGCGTCCCAAGCTATCGGTGTTTCTCATGTATGCTTCATCCATGAAAGCTCTGTTTGGGACGTGAGCAAAGTCATGGATGGGCACACCGGCTTGCACGAACAAAGGGGTAAGGAAACCGCCAATGTAGGCAGAGGTTGCCTTGCACCGTAAGGCATAAGCCTTGTACTTCACCAGAGAAGCCGCGAGCACACAGCCGTAATTCACTTCATCGCCGAGTTCATCTTCTATGGGTTCTTCATTCGCATACGGATCAGACACCAAATGCTTCACGCCTTGGAAAAGGAAGCACAGCTCCGTCTTCGTGACAGTAGGAGCAACAGACCTCCCACTGAATGTATTAGCTATCAGCTTCAAAGTATACCTCAGCACCGGATTCCTAACTCTCTTGATCTTGGCGGTGTTGGCTTTGTAGTCTTCATTGCTGATTAGGTCCCAAAACTCGTCGGCTTTCTTGAAGGCTGGGAACTCCACCTTGTGTGCATCAGCCTTGAGACCGTAGGCTTGGCATAGCTCGGGGATGGATAGTGTGTAGGCTTGGCGGCCAACCTTGAAGTAGAGACGGCCTTCAGAAGGAACAGGTGCACTCGGATTCTCGTACCGGAACTCCAAAGTGGCTAGGAAATCTATCGTCACTTCGGGAATAGTAGGGCAGTCCATCCGCGATAAGCACCTCAAACCAATATTCATGAGGAGTTGGTCGAAGTCTCCAAGGATCCCGAGCCTGGACAGAAGCTCTCGATCAGCAAACTTTGTAGGTTCAAACCGGAGCCTCTCCAACCTCTTCTTATCCCTCTTCTCATCTTTGCTCCACCGGACCCTCTCTTGAACTACCACTTCTTGTGTTTCTCCTTCTTGCACTCGCTCCTCTCTTGTTCTCTTTGGTGCCATTGCTCGTGAAACAAATTTTTCTAGAGAATAATTAGCAAGAGGCGATTGAATGAGAATAAGAGAAGAGGAGAAGAAGATTTATATAAATTATTCCAGAATTTTGGGGATCAAATAAAAATAATAGCTAGATAAAAGGAAATAAAATCTTTGAGATACTGAAAATTCAGAATTTTTCCTAATACTTAGCTAATTTTAAAAATTCAAACCCGATCTTATATCCTAAAACAAGAACTTGCGATTTTTAAGAGGATTTTCTTGAAATAAAATCATTAAACTTTGAAAATACCTTTGCAAGAGTAGAGGATATCTTTGCTAAACTTTAAAAGCTTTTAAATTCTCACTCTTTTTGTAAGAAAAACTCGAGCAAACAGAAATGAGAGGGTGAGGATTAAATTGATACATTTAAAGAGTTTAACAAACCAAAACAATGGGTGGTCAAGGTGGTTTCTGACAAAAGTCTTAGTCAAGGCACATCTTTCATGGTCAAAGATGCTTGCCTTGACCAAGTTTCGAATTTAAAAATTGGAGGGAAAGGAGTAAAGGAGGGACAGAGAATTGTTACCTCGGCATGAGATCGAGTCCTTTTGGTCGATCTAGGACTCGATCTCATGCCTAAAATGGCTTAGATCGAGAGGGTTACTCGATTTGTGACTCGATTCAAGGTGAATCGAGTCCTGGATCGATTGGCTCTCTCGATCATTGAGATGTTGGCTCCTCGGCTAAGTCCCTCTGATCGAGCTATGTCCTCGATTTAGGGGTCGATTTAGCATAGATCGAGTGATGGATCGAGTCGAGTGATCGATCAATTTTCAACAGATTTTCCGAGAGAAATTAGATCGGTCGATCCTATTTGGATCGATTGATCCTTTTTCGTCAAGGTCGATCTTGTCACTCGTTCTCGTCTAGATCGACTGGCTCCTCTCGATTCACTGGCTCGATCTAGCAGGATCAGTTGATCTAGCACTCGATCTCTAGCTTTATCTTAACCCCTATTGCCCCTTTTGGAACCCAAAGACAAGGTTTAGATTCCTTATACCTGTTCCTACACACTAAAAACATAAAAACATAAAACTGAAAGAGAAATGAAAGCAAAAATATGTACAAGATAAACATGGGAATGCCTCCCAAGTGCGCTTTCTTTAACGTCTTTAGCTAGACCTTACTTGGTCTAGGCGGATGGTGGGTCTTGGAGAAGCACCGAGGTACTCTCCTTGTCAAAACTGTCCGCCAGGTAGGGCTTGACTCTGTGTCTGTTGATGGTGAATGCACTACCACTTCTTCCCATCAGAGTAACAGCTCCATATGGCAAGACAATCACGAACGGTCCGCTCCACCTTGATTTCAGCTTGCCTGAGAAGAGCTTTAGCCTTGAGTTGTACAGCAACACCAGTCCTCCTTCCTTAAGTTCCTTGGCAACCAATTTCTTGTCATGAGCCTCTTTAGTCTGCTCCTTGTAGATCTTGGAACTCTCGTAAGCATTCAACCTCAACTCGTCCAGTTCGTGTAGCTGAATAAGACGCCTTTCCTGAGCCGTCTTGAGATCAAAGTTCAGCCTCTTCACAGCCCACAATGCACGGTGTTCCAGCTCAACCGGGAGGTGACAACCCTTGCCATAGAGTAGAGTAAAAGGGGTTGTACCAATCGGCGTCTTGAAGGCAGTACGGTAGGCCCAAAGAGCATCGTCCAGTTTCACTGACCAGTCCTTCCTTGTTGCTCCAACGGTCTTCTCCAGAATAGCTTTGATCTGCCTGTTAGAGACTTCCACCTGACCGCTCGTTTGAGGATGATACGGTGTAGCCACCTTATGCTTAACCCCATACTTTCTCAAGAGGCTCCAAAAACCTTGTTTACAAAATGGCTTCCTCCATCACTTATAACAACTTTGGGTACCCCAAACCTTGGAAAGATGATACTCTTGAACAACTTGATCACAACCTTAGAGTCGTTTGTAGGGGAAGCAACAGCCTCAACCCATTTGGAGACATAATCCACAGCTACTAAGATGTACTTGTTGCCGTATGAAGAAGGAAAAGGCCCCATGAAGTCAATACCCCACGCATCGAACACGTCAACCTCAAAGATAGGAACTTGAGGCATTTCATTCCTCTTGGTAATGTTCCCTGCTCGCTGACATGCCTCACAGCTCTTCACAAACTCGTGTGCATCTTTGAAGATAGACGGCCACCAGAAACCCGCTTGCAAAACTTTCGTGGCAGTTTTGAATGAAGCGAAGTGTCCTCCGTAGGAAGAGCCATGTCAATGATAGAGGATATCCCTGGCTTCTTCCTTTGTAACACATCTTCGGTACAAGCTGTCTACTCCTCTTTTGTATAGGTAAGGCTCATCCAAAAAGTAATCACTAGCCTCCCTCAAAAACCTCTTCTTGTGATAGCTGTTGAGATGTGTTGGCTCTTCACCACACGCTAGGTAGTTCACCATATCAGCATACCATGGTAGATCCTCCTCTTTAAAACTCAACACTTCCTCAAACCTTCCTTCTAGCTTCCCACAAACAGCAGTAGTAATCGCCATCAGTTGTTCTTCTGGAAGAGAATCGTCTAAAGGGAGAGACTCGTTGATCCTTAGTCTTGAGAGGTGGTCAGCGACTCCATTTTCTATCCCCTTCTTGTCTTTAATTTCCATGTCAAACTCCTGGAGTAAGAGAATCCATCTTAAGAGTCGAGGCTTAGTGTCTTTCTTTGAGTAGATGTATCGTAGAGCAGCATGATCTGTGTATACAATAGCCTTGGAGCCAACGAGATACGATCTGAACTTCTCAAAGGCGAAGACTACTGCAAGCAGCTCCTTCTCCGTAGTGGTGTATCGTGATTGCGTGTCATCCAAGGTCCTTGAAGCATAATAGATCACATGTAGCTTCTTGTCCTTCTTCTGACCAAGGACTGCTCCTACAGCATAGTCACTAGCATCACACATAATCTCAAAAGGGAGAGACCAGTCTGGTGCTTGGACTATAGGGGCTGACGTGAGGGCTTCCTTGATGGTCACGAAAGCCTTCAAACACTCCTCATCGAATACAAACTCAGCTTCCTTGCATAACAGCCGTGTAAGGGGGCGTGCAATCTTGGAGAAATCTTTGATGAAGCGCCTATAGAACCCTGCGTGTCCCAAGAAGCTTCTAATCCCTTTAACATTAACCGGCAGCTCCAAACCCATCATAACCTCAACCTTAGCCTGATCAACCTCAATACCCCTCTCTGAAATCTTGTGACCGAGCACTATCCCTTCCTTGACCATGAAGTGGCATTTCTCCCAGTTCAGCACCAGGTTTGTTTCTTCACAACGTTTAAGTACCCTGCAAAGATTCAACAAACACGCAGGAAAGGACGCACCATACACAGAGAAGTCATCCATAAACACCTCTACCATCTCCTCTATAAGATCGGAGAAGATCGACATCATACACCGCTGAAAGGTAGCCGGTGCATTACACAATCCAAACGGCATCCTTCGATATGCGAAGGTACCGTAGGGACATGTAAAAGTCGTTTTCTCCTGATCGTTTGGGTGAATAGGTATTTGAAAGAAACCGCTATACCCATCGAGAAAACAGTAGTAAGGGTGATTTGCAAGTCTCTCAAGCATCTGATCAATAAAAGGCAAAGGGAAATGGTCTTTTCTAGTCGCAAGGTTAAGCTTTCTATAATCAATACACATTTTATGACCAGTAATGGTCCTAGTAGGGATAAGTTCATCCTTTTCATTCCTTATGACCGTGATCCCTCCCTTCTTAGGCACCACGTGTACAGGTGAAACCCACGTGCTGTCACTTATGGGATAGATCACGTCAGCCTCTAAAAGCTTAAGGATTTCCTTCTTAACAACCTCTTTCAAGTTAGGATTCAAACGCCTTTGATGTTCTACAGAAGTGGCGTTCTCATTATCCAAGTGAATCCTATGAGTGCAAAGCATTGGTGAAAGGCCTTTGATGTCACTTAAAGAGTACCCAATGGCCTTCCTATACTTTCTCAGCTCAGTTAAGAGCGAGTGCAACTCATCATCACTAAGGTTTTCATTTACTATCACGGGATAGGTGTCATTAGGTCCTAAGAAGGCATACCTTAGCCCTTTTGGGAGCTCCTTAAGGTCCACCTTTGGGGCTAACAGCTCACTCCAGTCATCCTCGTGGCTGTTGTTGTTGTTTTCCTCCTTGGAACTCTCCTTTGAACTCGAGGCATGGCCCTTCAGACTGCTTTCCTCTATCGCTATCCCTTCTGTGATCGAGTCTTCCAGTCGATTCTCCTCTCGATGTCGTCTAGATCGAGCTATTTCACTTGATTCACCTACTCGATTTGATATGGATCGAGTAAGGGATCGAGACGTTGAGTCGATCTCTTGATTGGACTCCAAAATGATCGGGAGGTCTTTCTCGATCGTCAACTCGATTGTTTCTTCTGATCGAGCATCATTCTCGATCTGTTGGTCGATTGTTGCACCAGATCGAGTTGGGTTCTCGATTGGCCTGTCGATCTGACTCCTGGATCGAGTGATAGCGTCGATCTCGGGGTCGATTTCTAGGCAACATTCTTCTTCATTCTTGATGATTCTCCTCGAATCTAGCAGGTTCACGTACTCTTGGGTCCTTTGGTCCACATAGCCAAACTCTCCTGGCTCCTTAGTGAGTGCTAGCTTCAAATGGTCTTCTAAAGCTAGCTCTTCCAGCAACTCATCCGCCAAGGCATCCATCGTTTCGATATAGAAAGCTTGTCCTTCAATGGTTGGCTTCTTTAGAACCTTGTTGATGTCAAAGTCTAGCCTGATCTCTTTCCCCAAATGCAAGGCAATCTTCCCATTCTTCACGTCTATTATGGCTCCGGCGGTTGCGAGGAATGGTCTCCCTAAGATGAGTGGGTCTTTCGGCTCCTCGTCCATCTCCAGCACTACAAAGTCTGTAGGTACATTCACACCACTGATTCGCACCGGTAAGTCTTCGAGCAGCCCTACCGGTAATCTCACGCTCCTATCAGCCAGCACCAATGAGATCCGACATTCCTTAAACCGAGTGAAACCAAGCTTCTTAGCCACGGAGTGAGGCATCAAGTTTATGCTAGCTCCGAGATCACACAAGCAACTCTTGAACTCTAGGGGACCTAAAGCACAAGGTATGGTGAAGCTTCCTGGATCTCCCAGCTTCTTAGGTACTATCTCCTTATGAATAACCGCGCTACACTCTTCGCTTAGTACAAGCACCTCTTTGCTTTCTTTGTTCTTCTTCACAAGGGTGTCCTTGAAAAACTTGGCGCACTTAGGCATCATAGCGAGACAGTCTACAAGAGGCAACTTTACCTCCACGTCTCTCAAGTGCTTCTCAAACAGGATCCGGTGTTTCTCTATTAACTGCATTTTGAAACGACCCGGGAATGGCAACTTTGGTACGTAAGGTGGGGGCACGTAGTCATCCTTTTCCTTGATGGTTTTCTCAGCCTTTTTCTCAATGAATGCCTTGTCACCTCTTCTCGGTCCTTGGATCCATACGTTGTCAAAGTTTATCTCCTCATTAGCAGCTGAAAGTTTACCCTCCCCCTCTTGAATTACAACGTCCTCGTTGTTCTTGGTAGAGACCGGAGGCTCAATCTCTTTGCCACTTCGTAACGTAATAGCATTGGCATACTCCTTGGGGTTTTGCTCACACTTTCCCGGGAGGCTGTTCTGTCCACTCGTGCTTGCCTTGCCCTTCTCCAGCTGCTTTATTTTGTTGTTGAGGTTTGTGATTTGAGTGGAGAAGTCGGTTAAGGATGAATCTAGCCGAGTGTTCATTTCAGCGAACTTCTGATTTGTAGAAGCTTGCCCTTGTATTATCTGTTGGAACATTGCTTGAACCGGATCAACTTGTTGTTGCATCGGTTGTTGTGGCTGTTGAGGTGCAAAGCCCGGAGGGTAGTTGGTAGTATAACCCTTGTTTTGTTGTTGTTGCCCTTGACTTTGGAAATTGCCTTGCCCTTGACCTTGGAAACCACTGCTCGGTTGAAAACCTTTGTTGTAAGGGATTAAAGGCTTAGCTTGTTGAGCAGGGTACACTTGATCTTTAGGGTTGGCTACATTGGTGTTTCGGTAAGAGAGATTGTTGTTTTGGTAGCCTTGGTTGTAGCCTTGAGACTTGTAGTTGTTTTGTCCGGCCACCCAATTTGCTTCTTCTTGGCTTAGCTCTAACTCCTCTTGGTTTTCATCAGCTTCACCAACAAAGTGAACATGCTTCTGGTTAGCTAAAACCAACTTGTCAATCTTCTCATGCAACGATTTGAGCTCCTTCTTGTGAGACTCTAATTCTGATCCCCTTGGTGCTCGGTCATAATCCTCAGCATAGTTTCCATCACTCAACCCTAGGTTCTCTATCAGCTCCATATCCTCTTCTACTTCTTGACCGAGGAAATTCCCTTTGCTGGCTGTATCAAGCAACAACCGGATCTTTGGTGAAGCCCCACGGTATATGGTACTGAGTAGAGTCTCCTCACTGAATCCGTGATGAGGGCATTGGATCGTGTAATCTTTGAAACGCTCCATAGCCTCATTGAATGTCTCATTGTTCCTTTGAGTGAAACCGCTGATTTCGCTTCTCAACCGAGCAGTCCTGGTGCTTGAGAAGAACTTTGAGAGGAAAGCCTTCTTACATTCAGCCCATGATGTGATGGTGTCTTGTGGGAGGGTCTTCTCCCAATGTCTAGCTTTGTCTCCGAGTGAAAAGGGGAAGAGACGCAGCTTGAAGGCATCTTCTGATATACCGTTGATCTTAATCATTCCACACACTTGCTCAAAATTGTCCAAGTGCTCCAAGGGGTCTTCCATTGCTAAGCCGTGGAACTTGTTGTTTTGCACCATAGATATGAACCCCGGCTTGATCTCAAAGTTATTGTTTTGTACCGGAGGAGGAGTGATCCCAAACCTATTGTGGTGGGTATTGGGAGCATCTCCGGCTCCTATGATCCTCGGAGGTCTAGCCGCGTGTTGGGGGTTTCCATTGCCCCGTCCTGCTGGAGGTGGTCCTTCTGGATGCTCTTGTGCAGCCATGTCTTCAAAATTAACCAGACCTTGCTGAACAATCTCCTCAAAGGCTCTTGTTTGATCTCTGACTCTTCTTTGCCGTGAGTGACCAAGCTGATGAATGTTGTCTAAGGGTTGTAGAAGATTGTTGTCTCCCCTTGAACGAAGATTCATGTACCTGAAAACACACGGTTTAGAGTAGTAGGATTAGTAACTTGAAAAAGGTAAAGACTTAGTCTTTGCTAAGACCCAAATTTCTATGTTCTCTAAGCAACCTAGAATGGCAACGGCGCCATTTGATAAGCTATTTTTCTTACGGTCTAATGCAGCAGAGAGGTTATAAAAACTCTAATGCAAGCAATGTTGTAGTAAAGCAAGCAGGAGAGTGTCAATCCACTTCTAGATGATAGAGAATCCACAGAGAATGCAAGGTCTAAGACAAATCTAAGCAAATGAGACAGTTTATGAGAAATAATCTAAAAACTAAATGCAACAACCTAAATGGAATGAAACCTATTTTAAAAATACTAGAAAGGAAGCAGTTACCACGAGAAACAAACAGATAAATTAAAGAGAAGAGCTTCGAATTGTTAAAATTCGACTAGTGGATCGACCACAAGATCGACCACTAGATCGAGCAGAAACGATCGATCTCGTCTAAAACCGTAAGAACAATGAATCTAAAGACCAGGATGCTATCAGGTAATAAGCTAAAGATGATATGAGACGTAAATATGCTAGGAGAGAGGGCTTGAGGGTCGAGATTCATATAAGGGGTTTCAAGGAACGATCTTTGGTTTGAAACTTTGGATCGACTCACTTGGTGAGGATCTCTAAGCCTCGAAAACAAAACAAGATCTATCCATGGCTTTCCGTATAGATCACTCTTTCATCCTCTCCTCCAAACCCATGGCTTTTGGTGGAAAGAGAGGTCGAAAGGCAAGGAAAACAGATTTCGAACAATGGCTTAACTAGTCCCCCAAACTTCCATGGCTTTTGGGAAGGGGTAACTAGTCTCTAAGGTGAGATTTTCCGAGGTCCCTGGATCCTGTCAAGGTAAGGGACCTCTCGGATCATGAAGCTCTTGGCGTGAGAGTCTTCAAGCATTAAGCTTTCAACACCTTAGAAGAGATAGCCTTAAAAACGTTTAGAAAACAAACCAAGATCGAACCTTTTCTACCCCTTAATCCTCTCAACCCCTAACCCAAAGTAAACTACTCACTACACATAAAGTAAATCAAGCAAGGTGGAAGAAATGAAACGATAAACATGAAACAATGACTAGATTAAACGATAAGGTTCGAGAATACAAAAGCTTGAAAAGAAAACTGGTTCAACAATGGTGTTCTTCCTAAAACGAGAGAGAAAAACTTGAAGGAAAAAGATAAGAAATCTAAAAGTTCTCCAAAAAGCATTCGCCGCCTTGCCTAAAATGTCAAAACAGTCCAATGGTCCCCCCTTCGCTAACAGCCAAAAACGGTTGAAAGGACAGAGATCGACCATTGGATCGAGTTGTTCTATCGATCATATCCGGCCATCGTGTCTTCGGATCGATCCGGGTCTCGATCTTCTTCGGTGAATCGAGTGCTGCATCCGATCTTGGTATCGATCTTTGGGAGGATCGAGTGATGTACTCGATCCAGCTCTCGCTCTGCATGGCGTGATTTACGTCCGTACCGATACATCGATTGCTTCACTCGATCTCCATCTCGATCATTATCCTTGGATCGCCTAGTTGGCTCGATCTTCTGGTCGATCAGCTCCTAGATCGACCGGCCATGCTCGATCTGCTCCTCGATCACTGGTCCTTAGCACACTCCCGAGCTTCCATGAACTGCTACATCGGCCTCCACACCTCCACGAACCTCCGTGTCTCCAAAGCAACCAGAAACAACCTGGAATGAATGCAAAATGCAGAGAAAATGCACATGCTGATGCAAGAATGCTCTAGGACCCTAAGTGATGCAATCTAGCCTAAAACATGATACAAATGCATGAAAAACTACCTAATGAGTATGCAGAATGTATGCAATATGCAATGATATCAGTTCTACGCTTATCTTTTCATCGACGACGAACACGAGAAGAGAGTGTGCATCCTACCAAACAAGGACGAGGCCGAGCTGCTTGGTGTTGGGAACATCGAGTTCTTGCCAACCGTAGAGGAGTGCTTTTCTCCTCTAGGAGGAACGCCTGCCCTAGCGATTGCTCCACGTCCAAGGTCTGAGTCCCCAGCCACGGAAGATGAGATGCCCGAGGCTTACACCCTTCCCAAGATAGATTTCGAGACGAGAACCAAGACGGAGAAGTTCCTAGCATCAACAAATGGAAAGGCAAAATGCTCAAGAAACTTGCCAAGAAGGTCAAATCGCTTCAAGGAGGCTCGCCTAAGAAAGCTGCAAATGAAGAGGTTCAACAACCAGAGAAGAGGAGGCAGCAACATTCAACCGGCGTGTCTCACTCTTCAAGAGCCAGGCTCCAAAGGCAAAGCCGTAGTATCTAGCTCCTGTGGAACATCCTCAAGTTCCAGCCGAGACTAGACCCGAGGTAACAACCTTCTTCCATTGTACATACCGCTCATGTTTGCTTCTTTTTGCTTTGTGTTTTGGTGCTCCTTTGAATTTATTTGCCATCGGGACGGTGTCAAGCAAGTTTGGGGGAGTATGTGTGTGGTTTGACATGTTTATTCTGATCTTATTTTCCCTTTAGCATCCTTGAGTCTTCATTGCATGAAAAATTGGTAAAAAATTTTAAAATGTTTTTCAAAGATTCATGTAGTTGCATTCATCTTGTTAAGCATTTTAGGATTGAGTCTAGAATTTTTAAGCATCTAGGTTGTTTACATTTGCATAAGGGGTTAAAGTTTTTCTTAAAAAGGTGTTTTAAACTCATGAATTGTTTCAATGCCCTAGTTAGTAGTTCTCTAATGCCTTGCTCATACTTTGAAAGTAAGTTCTTACCATGCTTGGATCACTTGCTATGATTTTCGTGACTTGAATTGAACTCTCATGATTTGAAACTTGTCCTAATAAGTGAAAACCTTAATCTGAAATTTTAATTATCATCCTTATGCATTTGAAAATGAACACATGGATTCGAAAATATTTAGGCTCTCTTCTTCCTTTCACCACTCTTTGTGAGCCTAAGTAGAACTCCCACCTTGACCCTTACCTTTCTTTGAAGCCAAGTTTTCTTGTGTGACATCATTATGAGGCCTTTTTCTGGTTTGAACTTAGCATAAAGTGTTAGATTTAGGCGACATGATTAGGTTCTCATATGATTGCTAGCTTTGTATTTTGAAGATAGATTTAGGCTTAGAATAAGTTTGGGGGTTTAAGGGGTTTTTTCATGTTTATGTGCCCTCGGTTTCAAAAGAGTTTGGTATTTGAAGAAAGAAAAAGGTTTTAAGTGAAAGTTTGTGTTTTAATTTTTACGCTCTAATAATTTCAGAAGGTATCTCTCTCAAAATAAAAATAAAAAGAAAAAGAAAAGAGCCTAAGTGCCAAAATAAAAGAAAAGAAAAAGAAAAAAGAAAAAAATAAATATAAATAAACAAAGAGCTACCAATAAGAAATATGTAAAGAGCAAATTGTTTTCAACCTTTTCACTAACCTAAAAGAGTTAAAAATGCTTTCTGTTTTGAATTGGGGAATGCTAAGCTTTTGCTTTGAGAAAAGGGTAGATTCTAAGTGGTGAGTGAGCTTAAAAGATAATAAATGAGAGGGGTTTAGGATCATTGTTAGTTTACATGGGTAGATGAGAATCTGATCATGTATGCATCAATTGCCTTCACCTTTAGCATTATGCATAAAGTTCTTGCCATTTTTGAGAAAAACTCTTGTTTTAAATAAAAACCATTTTCAAATGAGATCATCCTATGCTCATAACCTGCACCCTTAGCCAAATGTGTTCTGCTTTAAAATGCATAAGTTTGATTCATGGTTCGGATATTAATGAATGTTAAAGGATGAGTTTCTTTGATTGTTAGGAATAGGAGAGTCATGATCTGAATTTCTTTGTGTGATGAGTATGGCTAAGTTCTTTGGAGTATGAGTATGCGCATTGCAATTTAGAACTAGTAACTAGGACATTGAGATTGATTCATTTGAAAGGCACCTTTGCAAGAAGCTTAAACCCCCGTCTGTTCTAAAACCTCTCATCCTTTCTTATTTTCTGTTGCTTGAGGGCAAGCAAGAAGTAAGTTTGGAGGAGTTGATATTGCTGCATATTTCATGTATTTTGCATACATATAAGTTAGCTTTTCATGCACTTACATCACACTTTAGGCTAGATTGCATCACTTTAGGTCCTAGAGCATTCTTGCACCAGCATACGCATTGTTCCTTGCATTTTGCATCATATTCAGGTTGTTTCTGGCTACTTTGGAGTCGTGGAGGTTTGTGGACGTGCTGAGGCTAGTGTGGAGATTTGTGGGAACATCGGCTGTTTATTAAGGACCAGAGATCGGGGAGCAGATCGAGCACGGCAGGTCGATCTAGATGAGATCGACCAGAAGATCGAGTAGTCTTTCCGATCCAGGGAATCTGATCGAGACACAGATCGAGTGAAGCAATCGATCAAGTGGTACGGACGTAAATAACGCCATGCAGAGCGAGAGCCAGATCGAGTCCACCACTCGATCCGCCGAAGATCGATACCAAGATCGGATGCAACACTCGATCCACCGGAGAAGATCGAGACACAGATCGAGTTGAAGACACGATGTCCGAAGATGATCGAGCAGTATGCTCGATCTCGAGGTCGATCTCAGTCCTTTCAACCATTTTTGGCCGCTAGCGAGGGGGGGACCATCGAGCTGTTTGGCCTACTTTGGGAAGGCGGCGATGATCTTTTCCCACATAATTTTTCATTCTGATCTTTTTATGCTTTTTTCTCTCTGGTTTGGAGGCGAGACTCCATTGTTAGACCTTAGAGCTTTTTCTTTGAATCTTGATATTTTGAGCTTAATCAATCGTTTTTATGTTTATGAGTTTATAGTTCATGCTTATTTCGGTTATTTCCATGTGTAGCGAGTAGTTTCATTTGGGTTTCGGGGTTGAGAGGATTCACGGGGTCTAAAGGGTTTTCAAGTTTGGTGTTTTCTCATTCTTAATAGCTTTCTCTTCTAGGATGTTGAGTTCCTAAGGCTTAAACAGTCTCATGCCAAGATCTTTATGATCAGAGAGGTCTCTTACCTTGACAGGATCCAGAGATCTCTGAAAATCACATCCTAGAGACTAGTTACCCTTTTCCAAACGCCATGGTAGTTTAGGGGACTAGTTAAGCCATGTTTTTGGAGGAAAGGATGAAGGAGTGATCCATAACGCAAGCCACGGATGGATCTTGTTTTGTATTCAAGGCTTAGGGAATCTCACAAAGTGAGTAGATCTAAAGTTTTCAAACCGAGCTCGGACCTTTGAAACCCCTAAACATGAATCTCAACCCTAGACCCTTCTTTCTTAGCATTCTTACATCTTTGTTAACCATTCGCTTGATACTCGTCGCATCCTGGTCATTAGTTTCATTGCACTTGCACTTTTAGACGAGATCGATCGTTACTGCTCGATCTAGTAGTCGATCCCGTGGTCGATCCACTAGTCTATTTTTATAAATTCATAGCTCGGCATTTTAATCATTATGTTTGTTCTTCGTGGTAGTTTACTCTTTCCTAGTAATTTTAAAATAGTTTTGCCATCCATTTTACTGCTGCCTCTAGTTTTTAGGATTTTCTCAAAACTGATCATTATTTGCTTAGATTTACATAATCATTGCATTCTCTATGACCTTTCTATCATCCTAGGATTGGATTGACACTCACTTGCATACTGTACTACAACCTGGTTCTGCATTTGAGTTTTGATAGCCTCATTGCATCCTCACCTTGCAAAAAACAAAACTGTTATCAGTAAGTCTTCAAGCACGCCTACAGGGACACTTATGCTTTTGTCAGCCAGCACGAGAGAGATTCTGCACTCTTTAAACTTGGTAAAGCATAGCTTTTTGGCAGTGGAGTGAGGCATAAGATTAATGCTTACTCCTAAATCACACAAGCAACTTTCAAACTTCAAAGGGCCAAGTGCACAAGGGATAGTGAATGATCCTGGATCTCCAAGCTTCTTTGGAACTATCTCCTTGTGGATGATTTCACTGCATTCTTCACTCAACACCAAAACTTATTCACTCTCTTTGTTTCTCGTAGCAAGAGGATCCTTGAAGAACTTGGCTCATTTTGGCATCATAGCTAAGCAATCAACTAAAGGCAGTTTGATCTCAACATCCCTTATGTGCTTCTCAAACAAGGCTTTGTGCTTTTCAAGCAGCTGCTTCTTGAACCGTCCATGCAAAGGAAGCTTCGGTTTGTAGGGTGGAGGCATATAAGCTTCTTTCTCCTTGCTAACCTCCTCTACTTTCTTCTATAAAACTGCTTCCTTGCCTTTCCTTAGCCTTTCAATCCAGACATTTTCAAATGTAATCTCTTCATCATTTGAAAGCTTACTATCCCCCTCTTGAACCACAATGTCCTCATTGTCTTTAGGTACTCGCGTTTGCATACTCCTTGGGGTTTTGCTCACACTTGCCGGGTAAGCTACCTTCACCGCTTGAACTTGTTTTGCCTTTCTCTAGCTGGCGAATCTTGTTGTTCAGTTTGGTGATTTTTGTAGATACCTCAGTAAGAGAAGAGTCCAGCATCTTGTTCATATCAACAAACATCTGATTTGTAGAAGCTTGACCTTGAAGTAACTGTTGAAACATAGCTTGAACCGGATCTTGAGGTGGAGCTTGAGTTTATTGCTGTTGAGGCATGAAACCAGGAAGAAACACAGGAGAGTAGTTGTTGTTTCCTTGCTGTTGCTGGCCTTGGAAGTTGCCTTGTCTTTGCCATTGGTATCCACTGTTTTGTGTAAAGCCACCTTTGTTATAAGGAACAAAACGTTTTCCTTGTTGTGGAAGGTACACATGATCTTTAGGGTCTCCACATTGTTACTTCTGTAAGAGAGGTTGTTGTTGCCTTGATAGCCTTGAGAATAGCCTTGTGGCTTGTTGTAGTTCTGCCCTCCAACCCAATTCGCTTCCTCTTGGCTCAGCTCTAACTCATAAAGAACATCCCCAGCTTCTCCTACAAAGTGAACTTGCTTTTGATTTTCAAGTACTAGTTTGTCTATATTCTCATGGAGGGACTTCATCTCTTTCTTGTGAGCTTCAAGATCAGATCCTCTAGGTGCTCTATCATAGTCCTCATTGTAGTTGCCATCACTCAAAGCCAAGTTCTCAATAAGCTCCATTCCTTTTTCTACATTTTGACAAAGGAATTTCCTTTACTTGCCGTGTCTAGGAGCATGCGAATCTTGCGAAGAGCTCCTCTATAGATGGTGCTCAAGAGTGTTTCTTCACTGAACCCATGATGAGGACAAGCAACGGTGTAGTCCTTGAACCGCTCCATTGCTTCACTAAAGGACTCATTCTGCCTTTGTGTAAAACCGCTGATCTCACTTCTTAACCGAGCTGTCTTTGTGCTTGAGAAGAACTTAGACAGAAATGCCTTCTTGTAATCAGCCCATGATGTTATAGTCCCTTGAGGTAAGGTTTTCTCCCAATGTCTTGCTTTATCTCCAAGGGAAAAAGGGAAAAGCCTTAGCTTGAAGCTGTCCTCCGAGATACCATTGATCTTGATCATTCCACAAACTTGCTCAAAGTTGTCTAAGTGCTCCAGAGGATCATCCATTGCAAGTCCATGAAACTTGTTGTTCTGAACCATTGAGACAAAGTCTGGCTTGATCTCAAAGTTGTTGTTTTGCACCGGTGGATGAGTGATGCCAAAACGGTTGTGATGAGTGTTTGGAGCATCATCAGCACCGATGATCCTTGGTGGTCTTTGAGCGTGGTGGCGATTTCCATTACCCCTACCAGCCTCAGCTTGGTCTTGTTCAGCCATACTCTCAAAATCAACAGCACCAGCTTGCATTATCTCCTCAAAGCCTTGTGCTTCTTCTACTGCCCTTCTTGCTCTTGCACTTCCAAGTTCATGAATGTTTTCTAGAGGTTGTAGTAGATTGTTGTCACCACTGGACCTCAAATTCATGTACCTGAGAGGACAAGCAGTAAGGTAGAGAAATGAGTAACCAAAGTAAAATAAAGGACTTAGTCTTTAGTAAGCTCCAAATCCTAATGCTTTCTAATCAAACCCAAAATAAAGGACTTTGATAAACAAGATTGTTTCGAGTTGTAATCAGAGCCAAATCCACATGTTTAAGATGTAGTATAGTGCAAGAGGTGTCAATCCAGCCTAGGTTGATGAAAGTCACTAAGAATGCAAGAGCAATGCAAAGCTAAGTGAAATTGGGTAAGTGGATGAGAAATTCTATAAAAACTAAATGCAACGACCAAATGACTATGAAAATATTTTAAAATCCCTGGAAGAGGGTTAAACAAGTACTAGAAGAAGACTGAGAATTTATAATGCAAATCTACTAAATACTAAAAATCGAGATCTAAAGGCAGAAAAACAGAGAATTTCTAGCAACTTAGAACAATGACATTTAAGACTAATTATGCAAACTTTATGACTAGGAAATGATAAACTTGAGTTTTTAAATTCTAAAAGAGAGGATCCAAGGTTGAGGGTCATGTTTAAGAGAGTTCAAGATTCAATCTTTGGGTTTGAAAACATAGATCTACTCATTTGATGAGCTATCTCTAAGCCTTGAGAAGCTAAAAGAGGTTTATCCATGGCGTGTTGTATAAACCCTTTCCTCAACCCTTCCTCCAAACCCATGGCGTGTGGTGGAAAGATGGGTCAAAGAACATTAAGCAAAGATCTCAAATATTGGCCTAACTAGCTCCCTAAACATCCATGGCGTTTGGGAAAGGATGAGCTAGCCTCTTGGATTTGGCTTTAAGGGATTTCCGAATCCGGTCAAGGTAAGAAAGCCCTGGAATCATAGAAATCTTTCCCAAGACTCTCTAAGCATTAAGACCTCAAATCCAAGAAGAGAAATGATTAAGAACAAGAAAAAGACCAAAGCTTAAACCCTTAAACCTCTTAAATCGCCCCAACCTTAAACCCAAGGAAATCTACTCACTACACATTGCTAAAACACACGAAAATGCAAAGGAAAGAAAGCTAAATATGATTAAGCAAGAGCGATTAAGAAAAGTACTTAGATTAAGAAAAGATCAACGTTCAACAAAGCAAGAAAAGCTTAAAAGCATAACAATGGCGATAAGCCTAAAGAGAAACTCGAAAACTTGGAGATAAAGTGTTGATAATGAAGGTGATGGGATTTTTCGCCCAAAATAGCCAAACAAAGAAAATGGTCCCCCCCCCACCAAAGTCCAAAAATCAGCTGGCCGGATAAGGTGTAGAGATCGAGTTGGGTGACCGATCTCTAGCTCGATCTCTCGGCTAGATCGTCTGCTTTTGCTCGATCATTGGGTCGATTCGTCGGATGGATCGAGTGCTTCAGTCGATCTGCTTCTCGAACTTCGGGTGATCGAGTCCTGACCTCGATCTAGCTCTCGTTCTGCATGGCTTAGTCCACGTCCGTACTCACAATCGATTTCCTTGGTCGATCTTGACCTCGATCTCTTCCTTGAAACAATCCGGGCTAAGTCGATCTTCTGGTTGATCTCATCTAGATTGACCTGCCTAGCTCCATCTTTCTCTCGATCTCGGTTCCTTTGCTGAATGGCTGAGTTCTCCCAAGTGTCCACAAGCTCCTCTTCGATCCTTGGCATGTCCACGCAACCTCCATAGCTCCAGAGTGTCCAAAACAACATGAATATGATGCAAAAATGCAAGAAATATGCAAATGCTAATGCAAAGTGCACTTAGGACCTAGAATGAGACAAATGGTGCAAACCTAGCCTATTATGTGAGATGAAAGCATGAAAACTAATTTAAATGCATGCTGAATATGCTATATATAAGAGTATATCAAGTATGAAAAGCTAAACATGATTAAAGAAGACAGATTAAGGAAAATATTGGTGATTAAAGCAAGATTAAGGTTCAACAAAACAAGAAAAGCTTAAAAAGTTAACAATGGCGATTTTTCAGCCTTAGAGCATAAGAAAACATAAAACTGGTCCAAGACAAAATGAATGGTTCACACCATATTGCCTAAAATAGCCAAATAAAGAAAATGGTCCCCTCACTACATGTCAAAAGTGAGCTGTCCGGATAAGGTTCTAGAGATCAACTTGGGTGATTGATCTCTAGCTCGATCTTCTTTATGGATCGTCCTCCTTTGCTCGATCTTCGGGTCGATTCGGTTGGGTGGATCGAGTGCTTCTCTCGATCTTCTGGTCGATCCTCGGATGATCGAGTCGTAGTCTTGATCTGGCTCTCGTTCTGCATGACTTAGTCCGCGTCCGTACTCACGATCGATCACCTTGGTCGATCTTGGTCTCGATCAACCTTCTTGAAACGGCTTGAGTAACTCGATCTTCTGGTCGATCTCATCTAGATCGACCTGCCTAGCTCAATCCGCACCTAGATCCCCAGTTCTTTTGCTGAATGGCTGAGTTCTTCCAAGTGTCCACAGGCTCCCTCTCGATCCTTAGCATGTCCATGAAACCTCCATGGCTCCAGAGTATCCAAAACAACTTGAATATGATGCAAGAATGCAAGAAATATGCAAATGCTAATGCAAAGTGCACTTAGGACCTAAAATGAGACAAATGGTGCAAACCTAGCCTATTATGTAAGATGAATGCATGAAAACTACGCTAATTGCATGCTAAATATGCGAAATATATGAGTATGTCAACTCCCCCAAACTTGTGTTTTGCTTGCCCTCAAGCAAACAAAATTCAAGAAAGGAAGAGAGGTTTTAAAAGTGGGAGCTCAAATTACTTGACAAGTGTTTTTCAAATAAATCAATTCATCACATGTTGAATTTCAGATCATGATTCTCATATTCCAAACAATCCAAAAATCCTAACCTTCAATATTCATTTAGATCAAACCGTGAATCACACTCATGCACTTAAAATATAATACATTTGGCTAGAGATAAGGCTATGAGACAAAGATGATCTCATTCAAGTGGGTAATTCAAACAATGGTTTATCTCAAAAAGGGTTGAACTTATGCATAATGCAAAAGATAAAGGCAATTGATGCATACATGACTAGACTCTCATATACCCATATACACTAACAATGATCCTCAACCCCTCTTATTCATTTTCTTTCTTTTTCAAGCTCACTCACCCTCTAGAGACTACCCATTTCAACAAGGCAAAGCGCCAAGCAAAACCCACAAAAACAGAATACAACTTTACTCTTATTATAGCTAGTGGTGGTCAAACACAAACATTTAAGCTCTTTTCTTTTACTTTTGGTAGCTCTCTTCTCTTATATTTTTTTTTCTTTTAAGCATTTGGCCTTTTGGCTCTTTTCTTTATCTGATTTTTTTCTTTTTGAGAGCTACCTTCTTTTCTTTTGAAACTGAGCCTTTATTTTAAAAACAGTATAAGACCACCACTTAAAACCATAAATCCCTTTTATTTCAATCCTCAAACACCAAAATCTTTTCTAGCTGAAAACAAGTAAGCAAAATCTTTCAACACCAGTGAACCCCCGCCCCAAAACTAGACTAAAACTAGCTTCAAAATGCAAAGCTAGCATCAATATGAGAGCCTAATCATGTCGTCTAAACCTAACACTTTAAGCCAAGTTCAATCCAAAAATAGGGCCTCACAAAATCACACAAGAAATACTTGGCTTGAAAGGAGGGTAAGGGTCAAGGTGAGGAGTTCTATTCAGGCTTACAAAAGAGTGGTGAAAAGGATAAGAAAGCCTAAATATGTATATATGATCTATGTATTCTTTTTCAAATGAATAAGTGTGATAATTCAAATTCAGATTAAGGTTCCACTTGATAGGAAAGGATTTAGTTCATGTCTGTTCAGCTTAAGCCACGAAAATCAAAGCAAATGATCCAAATATGGTTAGAGCTTACTTTCAAAGTTTGAACAAAGCATCAAAGAACTACTAACTAGGGCCTTGAACCAATTCATGAGCTTAAAACACTTTTCAAGAAAAAATTTTGCCCCTTATGTAAATTCAAACAACCTAAATGCTTAAAATTCTAGACTCAATCCTAATATTTAACAATGAAAATGCAAGCTACATGAATTTTTTTTGATAATTTTTATGATTTTTTTATGTATTTTTCTATGCACTTAGATGATGCATGAAAAATCAAGGATGATAACTCAAAATAAGATCCAAATAAAAGTTGGCAAACCACACACTCTCTCCTAAACTTGAATGACACCGTCTCGGTGGCAAACAAATTCAAGAGGAGACAAAAAACATAAAGCAAAAATAAGAAAAATGCATGATATTTACAATGGTTGTGTGTTGGTACCTTGAAGCTAGGCATGGCTGGAGCTTGAGGATACTCCAGGCTTCCAGCTCTTTCTAGGAGTGTCGTGAGAGATGCCTTTGTCCTTGCTCTTGCTCGTACCTTCATGGAGAGAGCGACGCACAGCTTGGTTGCTTCCTTGAGGCTCACGGATCTCAATACCTCTGGTTGATCTTATTCTCTTCTCCGGTTGCTCAACCTCTTCGCTTGAAGATGCCTCGGATGAGTTTCTTTGCAGGTCCTTTATCTTCTTAGCCAGCTTCTTGATCATCTTCCCTTGCCACTTGTTGACTTTGCGCTGAATCTCCACAACTGAAGCAAGGAACTTCTCAGCTTTTGTGCGCGGCTCATAGTCTAGCTTAGGGAGATCAAAGCTCGGTGGCATTTCAGCATCTGAAGGAGGTGACTCTAATGGTGGACGAGGGCTATGAGGTGGTGCAGCCGTGCCTCCAAGAGGCGCGAAGCACTCTCCATCGCTCGGTAGGAACTCAATCGTGCCGACGCTTTCGAGGTGTGTCTCATCAGGATTTTGTAGGATGCAAACCTTCTTCTCTTGATCAGTGTTGTAGAACAAGTAGGCATAAAACCCTGGAGCTGGTGTCAGACCTAAGGAATCCGTGTTGTGCATGTAGGTCTCGTCTATGTAGGCTCTCTCTGCGTAAGGCTCAAACTCCTGAAGAGGAACTCCGGCTTGTGTGAACAGTGGTGTGAGGAAGCCTCTAATAAGTGCTGAGCTCACTTTACACCTAAATGCCCACGCCTTGTACTTCACCAAAGAAGAGGCCAAGATACAACCATAGCTGACGTCGTCGCCAAGTTCATCCTCCATCGGCTCATCATTCTCCTTGGCATCGCAAAGGACCTTCTTGATCCCTTGGAAGAGGAAGCACAACTCATTCTTGGTTACCGTTGGAGACACGGATCTTCCACTGAAAGTGTTAGCTAAGAGCTTGAGGGCGTATCTCAGCACAGGGTTGGAAACCTTCTTGATCTTGGCTGTATTGCTCTTGTAGTCGTCATTGCAAACAGGTCCCATAGATCATTGGCGGATTCGAACCGAGGAAATTCCACAAGCTTAGCTGCAGCTTTGAGACCATAGGCTTGGCATAGCTCGGTGATGGAGAGGTAAAAAGCTTGCTTCCTGATCTTGAATGTGACGTGGCCTTCGGAGGGAGCTGGAAGGCTTGGATCTTCATAAGAGAAGTCCAAGGTTGAGAG
The DNA here is from genome assembly GCA_911865555.2 of Thlaspi arvense. Lineage (NCBI taxonomy): Eukaryota > Viridiplantae > Streptophyta > Magnoliopsida > Brassicales > Brassicaceae > Thlaspi > Thlaspi arvense. The sequence continues at coordinate 25,899,246 of OU466860.2, forward strand.
GAAGTTCAACGTTGCCTCGGGGTAAGTAGGGCAGTTCATCCTTGACAGGCACGCAAGCCACATGTCCTTTAGAAGCTCATCAAAATCCTCTAGCAACCCCATCTTCTCCAAGAGGTCCCTGCTTGTAAACTCCGTAGGTTCAAACCGCAGCCTCTCAAGTCTCTTCTTTGCCTTCTTCTCCACCTTAGTCCATCTAACTCTCTCTTGAACCACTTGGTGAGCTTCCTCTTGAGTTGAAGTTGCCACATCTCTGCTTCTCTTTGGTGCCATAGTACCTGAAATACAAGTTCTCAAAGAGGAGAATGAGTATAGGCGGCGATTTTAAAGAGAAAGGTAAGGCAGGAGAGAAAAACCCATAACATAAATCCTAAATTATTAGGGATTTTTCTAATAATTATAAATAAATAGTAGATGGAAATATCTTGAGATAAGATCAAATCAAGCAATTTTCCCTAATATTTAGATACTTATAAAAATTCATCCTAATCCCTAGCAAATAACCCCAAATCAATTCAAAGAAAATGAAATTTTCTAGAAATTCAAACATGAAATGCAAGAAAATTCGAAATACCTTTGAAATGATGAATGTTAGATGCTCTTAGCCTTAAAAGCCAAACTCACACTCTCTCTTTTCTTTAGAAAACAGTTCCGAAACACAAATGGAGAGTGTGTGTGCACAAGTGTTTATAAAGACCAAGAAAACTATGGATGCATGCAAGTGGTTTCTGAAAACGTGTGGTCAAAGGCACATCTTTCATGGTCAAAGATGCTTGCCTTGACCATAATTCAAATTTAAAATAGGAGGGAAAGAGAAAGAGGGGGGGGGGGGGAATTTGAATTAACCTCGCATGAGATCGAGTCAAATTGGTCGATCTTGACCCTATCTCATGCCCATGTTGCCTAGGATCGATAGGGATGATTGATTGGGAGCTCGATTTGATTTGAATCGAGCTTTTGATCGAGTGTGCCCCCTCGTTCCAAGATCCTACGTGATTATGGGATTACTCCTTAGATCGAGTTCCTTGATCGATTTTGAGGTCGTTTGGGTTTGAATTGAAAGCATTAGGATTTGGAGCTTAGTAGAGACTAAGTCCTTTATTTTACTTTGGTTAATCATCTATCTACCTTCCTGCTTGTCTTTTCAGGTACATGAATTTGAGGTCCACTGGTTGATCCTTGCATTCTCATTGCACGTTCTATCTCCTAGGTTGTAATTGATTCTTGCTTGCATCTTGATAATCATTACATTGCAAAAATCTTGTTATCAAATGGAATATTTGGAATCGTTTAAGTTTAATCCATCGTTCTTATGTTTTTCGTTTCATTCTTCATGCTTTGCTTAGTTTATTTAATGTGTTGTGAGTAGTTTCATTTGAGTTTCGGGGTTGAGAGGATTCACGGGGTCGAAAAGGTTTTCAAAGCTTGATGTTTTCTCGTTCTTAATGGCTTTCTTTTCTAAGATGTTAAGTTCTTAAGGCTTAAAGAGTCTCACGCCAAGATCTTTATGATTAGAGAGAGCTCTTACCTTGACAGGATCTAGAGATCTCCGAAAATCACATCTTAGAGGCTAGTTACTCTTTTCTAAACGCCATGGTAGTTTAGAGGACTAGTTAAGCCGCGTGGTTTAAATCTGTTTCCCTTGCCTCTCAATCTCTTTTTTCGCCAGACGCCATGGTCTGGAGTTGAGAATGAGAGAGTGATCCATACCACACGCCATGGATGGGTCTTGGAGAATCTCACAAAGTGAGTAGATCTAGAGTTTTCAAACCAAGCTTGGACCTTTGAAACCCCTAACATGAATCTCGGCCCTAGACCCTCCTTTCTTAGCATTCTTACATCTTCGTTAATCATTCGCTTGATATTCGTCGCATCCTGGTCATTAGTTTCTTCATACTTGCATTTTTTTACGAGATCGATCCAAACTGCTCGATCTAGTGGTCGATCCTGTGGTCGATCCACTAGTCGATTTTTAGTAATTAATAACCTTGTATTTTAATTATTCTGTTTGTTACTCTTGGTAGTTTAATCACTCTTGGTAATTTTAAAATAGTTTTGCATTCCATTTGGTCGGTGCATATAGTTTTTAGGATTTTCACAAAATCACATGTCATTCGCTTAGCTTCACACTGCTCTTGCATTCTCTTTGGCCTTCCTAGCTCCTAGAAATGGATTGACTCTCACTTGCATACTGTACTACAACCTAAGTGTTGCATTTGAGTTTTGATAGCCTCATTGCATCCTCACCCTTTTGCAAAGAAAGTTGTTATCAAATGGTGCCATTCGAGGAGTGTTAGAAAGCATAGAGATTCGGGGCTTAGTGAAGAATAAGCTTTACTTTGTGTAAGTTACTAATCTCTCTACTCTCAAACGTGTTTCTTCCAGGTACATGCATCTTCGTTCCAGGGGAGACAACCATCTACTTCAACCCTTGGACAACATCCATCAACTTGGTCATTCACGGCAAAGAAGAGTACGAGAACAAGCTAGAGCCTTTGACGAGATTGTTCAGCAAGGTTTGGTTGACTTTGAAGCTATGGCTGAACATGAGCATCCAGAGGGACCTCCTCCAGCTCACGGGGCAGTGGGAAGGGGCAATGGAAACCCCCAACACGCGGCTAGACCCCCAAGGATCATAGGAGCCGGAGATGCTCCCAATACTCATCACAATAGGTTTGGGATCACTCCTCCTCCTGTACAAAACAACAACTTCGAGATTAAGCCAGGTTTCATCTCCATGGTGCAAAACAACAAGTTCCACGGCTTAGCAATGGAAGATCCCTTGGAGTACCTCGACAATTTCGAGTAAGTATGTGGGATGATCAAGATAAACGGCATATCCGAAGATGCTTTCAAGCTGCGTCTCTTTCCATTCTCTCTTGGAGACAAGGCTAGACATTGGGAGAAAACACTACCTCAAGGCACCATCACTTCATGGGCCGAGTGTAAGAAGGCTTTCCTCTCAAAGGTCTTCTCTAGCACCAGAACGGTAAGGCTAAGAAGCGAGATCAGCGGCTTCACGCAAAAGAATAATGAGACTTTCAATGAAGCCATGGAACGATTCAAGGACTATACTATCCAATGTCCTCACCACGGCTTCAGCGAAGAGACTCTTCTAAACACTATCTACGGCGGAGCTTCACCGAAGATCAGGTTGTTGCTTGACACGGCCAGTAAGGGGAACTTCCTTGGTCAAGAGGTAGAAGAAGGCATGGAGCTGATTGAAAACTTAGCACTAAGTGACGGCAACTATGCTGAAGATTATGACCGTGCACCACGAGGTTCTGAGCTAGAGTCTCACAAGAAAAAGTTCAAATCATTACACGAGAAGATTGACAAGTTGGTTTTGGCAAATCAGAAGCATGTTCACTTTGTTGGTGAAGCGGATGAGAGCCAAGAGGAGCTTGAGTTGAGCCAAGAAGAAGCCAAATAGGTGGCGGGTCAAAACAACTACAAACCTCAAGGCTATTCACAAGATTACAACCAGAACAACAACCTCTCATACCGCAGCACCAATGTAGCAAACCCTAAGGATCAAGTCTACCCTGCTCAGCAAGCAAAGCCTTTCGTAGCCTACAACAAAGGTTTTCAGCCGAGTGGTGGCTTCCAAGGGCAAGGGCAGAACAACTTCCACGGGCAACAGCAAGGAAACAATGGTTATACGCCAATGTACCCTCCCGGCTTTGTAGCTCAGCAGCAACAACCGAAGCAACAACAAGTTGATCCTGTCCAAGCTATGTTCCAACAACTGATTCAAGGGCAAGCCTCTACAAACCAGAAGTTTGCCGAAATGAACACTCGTCTAGACTCGTCTCTCACTGACTTCTCTACTCAGATCACCAACTTAAACAACAAGATCAAGCAGCTAGAGAAGGGGAAGGCGAGTACAAGTGGTCAGGATAGCCTACCGGGCAAGTGTGAGCAGAATCCTAAGGAATATGCCAACACCATCATGTTAAGAAGCGGAAAGGAGCTTGCACCTACGGTTACTCCTAAGAACAACGAGGACGTTGTAATTCAAGAGGGGGAGGGTAAGCTTTCAGCTGATGATGAGATCAAAATTGACAATGTTTGGATTCAAGGGCCAAGGATAGGTGAGAAAGCGGCTGTAGAGAAGAAAGCGGAGCAAGCTGCTAAGGAGAAGGATGCTTATGTGCCTCCACCGTATGTACCCAAGCTACCTTTTCCTGGCCGCTTCAAGAAGCAACTCATAGAGAAGCACAGAATCTTGTTTGAGAAGCATCTTAAGGACGTAGAGATCAAGCTACCTCTCGTAGACTGCCTTACCATGATGCCTAAATGCGCTAAATTCTTCAAAGACACTATCGTGAAGAAGAATAAGGAAAGTAAGGAAGTGCTTGTTCTAAGTGAGGAGTGTAGTGCTGTGATCCACAAGGAAATAGTCCCTAAGAAGTTGGGAGACCCTAGAAGCTTCATTATACCTTGCGCTTTAGGTCCTTTAGAGTTCAAGTGTTGCCTTTGTGGTCTCGGAGCTAGCATAAATCTGATGCCTCATTCCGTGGCAAAGAAACTCGACTTTACCCGTTTCAAGGACTGTAGAATCTCGTTGGTACTAGCTGACAGGAGTGTGAGGTTACCCGTGGGATTGCTTGAGGACTTGCCAATGAAGATCAGTGGAGTGAACGTGCCTACAAACTTCGTTGTGTTGGAAATGGATGAAGAGCCAAAGGATCCACTCATTCTCGGTAGACCTTTCTTAGCTACCGCCAGAGCCATAATAGACGTCAAGAACGGGAAGATTGCCTTGCACTTGGGTAAAGATATAAGGCTAGACTTCGATATCAATGAGGTTTTGTAAAAGCCTACGATAGAAGGGCAAGCTTTCTACATTGATACGTTGGATGCCTTAGCGGATGAGTTGCTGGAAGAGCTGTCTCAGGAAGATCATTTGAAGCTGGCACTAACTAAGGAGCCAAGAGAGTTTGGTTATATGGATCAGAGGACTCAGGAGTACGTCAACTTGGTTGATTCGAGGAAAGTTGTGCTTGAAGATGTAGGCGTTTGCCTAGAGATCGACTCCAAGATTGATGACATTACTCGATCCAGGAGTCAAATCGACAAGACGATCGAGAGCACAACTCGATCCGGTGCAGCAATCGACAGTCAGATCGAGCAAGGTGATCGATCCAGGAAAACAATCGAGTCCGAGATCGAGAAAGGCCTTCCGATCAATTTGGGGTCTAATTTGGAGATCGACTCAGCGTCTCGATCCCTCACTCGATCCACGTTAAATCGAGTGAGTGAATCGAGCGAAACTGCTCGATCTAGACGACATCGAGAGCAAGATCGACCTGACGACTCGATTTCAGAAGGGATAGCGGTTGGAGAAAGCAGCCTCAAGGGCCGAGTCTCGGGTTCTAAGGAAGGTTCTAAGAAGGAGAACAAGAGCAACAGCCACGAGGATGATTGGAGTGAGCTGTTAGCCCCAAAGGTGGACCTTAAGGAGCTCCCAAAAGGGCTAAGGTATGCTTTCTTAGGGCTTAACGAAACCTATCCTGTGATTGTGAATGAAGACTTCAGTGATGATGAGTTGCAATCACTCTTAACTGAGTTGAGAAAGTATAGGAAGGCCATTGGGTACTCTCTAAGTGACATCAAGGGCCTTTCACCAATGCTTTGCACTCATAGGATTCACTTGGATAATGAGAACGCCTCTTCTATAGAACATCAGAGGCGTTTGAATCCAAATTTGAAAGAGGTTGTCAAGAAGGAGATTCTTAAGCTTTTAGAGGCTGATGTGATCTATCCCACAAGTGACAGCACGTGGGTTTCTCCCGTACACGTGGTGCCTAAGAAGGGAGGGATCACGGTCGTTAAGAATGACAAAGATGAGCTTATACCTACTAGGACTATTACTGGACACCGTATGTGTATTGACTATATGAAGCTTAATCTTGCTACTAGAAATGATCATTTTCCCTTGCCTTTTATTGATCAAATGCTTGAAAGACTTGCTAATCACCCCTACTATTGCTTTCTTGATGGATATAGTGGATTTTTCCAAATACCAATCCATCCCAACGATCAGGAGAAGACGACCTTTACATGCCCTTATGGTACCTTCGTGTATCGAAGGATGCCATTCGGGTTGTGTAACGCACCGGCTATGTTTCAGCGATGTATGATGTCGATCTTCTCCGATCTAATAGAAGAGATGGTAGAGGTGTTTATGGATGACTTTTCGGTCTATTGTGCGTCCTTTTCTGCGTGTTTGTTGAATCTTTGCAGGGTTTTAAAGCGTTGTGAGGAGACCAACTTGGTGCTCAACTTGGAAAAATGCCACTTCATTGTTAAGGAGGGGATCGTGCTTGGACATAAGATATCAGAGAAGGGTATTGAAGTCGACAAAGCAAAGATTGATGTGATGACAAGCCTTGAGCCGCCAGCTAACGTCAAAGGGGTGAGAAGCTTCTTGGGACACGCTTGCTTCTACAGGCGCTTCATTAAAGACTTCTCTAAGATTGCACGCCCTCTCACTCGGCTGTTGTGCAAGGAGGCTGAATTCGTCTTTGATGAGGAGTGTTTGCAAGCTTTCGTGACCATCAAGGAGGCTCTAGTATCCGCGCCCATAGTGCAAGCACCAGACTGGACTCTACCTTTCGAGATTATGTGTGATGCTAGTGACTATGCCGTGGGGGCTGTTCTAGGCCAAAGGAAGGATAAGAAGCTGCACGTGATATACTATGCTTCAAGAACCTTGGATGACACGCAAACGAGGTACACCACTACTGAGAAGGAGCTATTGGCGGTTGTATTCGCCTTTGAAAAGTTCAGAGCTTACCTCGTGGGTTCCAAGACCATAGTCTACATGGATCACGCGGCTTTTCGCTATATCTATTCCAAGAAGGATACTAAGCCGAGGCTTTTGAGATGGATCTACTTCATGAGTTTGACATGGAGATCAAAGACAAGAAAGGAATAGAGAGCGGTGTTGCTGACCATCTCTCTCGGTTAAGGATCAACGAATTTCTTCCTTTGGACGATTCTCTCCCCGAGGAACAACTCATGGCAATCACTAGGCTGTTTATGGAAGCTTAGAGGGGCAGTTTGAGGAAGTTCTGAGCTTCAAGGAGGAAGATCTTCCCTGGTACGCGGATATTATGAACTACATGGCATGCGGTGAGGAGCCGTCACATCTTGACAACTACCATAGGAAGAAGCTCATGAGAGACATGAGCCACTATTATTGGGATGATCCCTACTTGTACAAGAGAGGCGTAGACAGTTTATACCGGAGGTGTGTTACGAAGGAAGAAGCCAAGGACATTCTCTTTCACTGACATGGCTCTTCCTACAGAGGACAGTTTGCTTTGTTCAAGACTGCTACGAAAGTGTTGCAAGCTGGTTTCTGGTGGCCGTCTATCTTCAAGGACGCACACGAGTTTATGAAGAGCTGTGAGGCGTGTCAACGAGCAGGGAATATCACTAAGAGGAACGAGATGCCTCAAGTTCCTATCTTCGAGGTAGATGTCTTTGACGCGTGGGGCATAGACTTCATGGGGCAATTCCCTTCATCATACGGCAACAAGTACATACTAGTGGCTGTTGACTACGTCTCTAAGTGGGTTGAGGCCGTTGCTTCCCCAACAAACAACTCTAAGGTGGTGGTCAAGCTCTTTAAGAGCATTATTTTCCCGAGGTTTGGAGTTCCCAAGAAGGTGATAAGCGACGGAGGGAGCCATTTCATCAACAAGCTGTTTGAAAATCTGCTAAAGAAGTATGGTGTGAAGCATAAGGTAGCTACGCCTTACCATCCTCAAACGAGTGGCCAAGTGGAGGTCTCTAACCGTCAGATCAAGGCGATACTCGAGAGAACAGTTGGGACTACTCGGAAGGACTGGGCTATGAAGTTAGATGACGCTTTGTGGGCGTACCGGACTGCCTTCAAGACGCCTATTGGTACCACTCCCTTCACTCTTCTCTACGGTAAAGGCTGTCACCTTCCTGTTGAGCTGGAGCATAGGGCGTTGTGGGCTGTGAAGCGGCTGAATTTTGATCTGAAGACGGCTCAGGAGAAGCGTTTGATCCAACTGCACGAGCTTAATGAGCTAAGGCTGGATGCCTACGAAAGCGCTCGGATTTACAAGGAGCGTACCAAGGCTGCTCATGACAAGAAGCTGGTACCTAAGGAGCTTAAGGAAGGGAGTTTGGTGCTGCTTTACTACTCGAGGCTCAAGCTCTTTCCAGGAAAGCTGAAGTCACGGTGGAGCGGTCCGTATGAGATCAAGGAAGTACTACCTTACGGGGCTGTCACGTTGGTCGGCAAGAGTGGAGATGCATTCACAGTGAACGGGCACAGAGTTAAGCCGTACATGGCAAGTGCATTTGACAAGGAGAGCACCTCAATGCTTCTCCAAGACCCACCATCTGCCTAAAACAAGTAAAGTCTAGCTAAAGACGATAAAGAAAGTGCACTTGGGAGGCATTCCCATGTCTATCATGTACATATTTTTACTTTATTTCTTTTTCTAGTTTTATGTTTTTATCTTGTGAGTGTGTAGGAAAAAGTATGGGAGACGCAAGCCATGATTTGAGTTCCAAAAGGACTAAGAAAGGGGCGTATATGAGCTAGAGATCGAGTGCTAGATCGACTCATCCTGGCTCGATCTTTGCCAGATCGAGCTAGTGGATTGAGAGGAGGCAGTCGATCTAGACGAGATCGAGTAGACTGATCGAGTGACGAACTCGATCTAAAATATCTCGGGAAATCCTTGGAGTTTAGATCGATCGATCCAAAAATGGATCGACCGATCTATTTTCTCTCGGGAAAAGTCCCTCATAGACAGATCGATTAGTCAACTCGATCCACCACTCGATTCAAGCTGAATCGACCCCTGAATCGATAGCATGACTCGATCACGAGGACATAGTCGCGATTTCAAAAACTCAAGGAACGAGAGAGCCAATCGATCCACGACTCGATTCCAATCGAATCGTGTCCCAAATCTAGTGACCCTCTCGTTCAAAGCCATTATGGGCATGAGATCGAGTCCTAGATCGACCAAAGGGACTCGATCTCGTGCCGAGGTAACATTTCCTCTTCCCTCTCTCGTTCTTTCCCTCCACTTTTTAAATTCAAATCTCGGTCAAGGCAGGAATCTTTGACCCTGAAAACTGTGCCTTGACCGAGACTTTTGTCAGAAACCACTTCTTGCACCCATAGTTTTGTTTTTGTTAGCCTTTAAATGTTTTCAACAACTTCTCACTCTCTCATCTCTTCTATTATTGAACTTTTAAGCAAAGAGAGTGAGAGTTATTTGTTTCTAAAGGCTAGCAAGCTTCTTTAACAACCTTTGCAATAGGTATTTTCTGATTTTTGAGAATCTTTTAGAAAATCTCCCTTTATTTCGCAATTGATTGTTTTATATGTTAGGGCGGTTTCGAAGTTTTTAAATTTTGCTCAATAAAAGGAAAAATTCTGGATTTTCTAGTATCTCTAGATTTGATTCTCTATTATTCTGCTATATTTTTTATAAATTCCCCAAAAGTCTAGGGTATTAGCTATCGACTTTCTTCCTTGCTTCTCTCTTTCTCTCAAAATATCGCATATTTGCTCATAGCTTTCCTTGAGAACTTTGTTTCAGGAACAATGGCCCCCAAGAGAACGAGAGAAGAGACAGCACAAGAGGGAGAAGGTCAGGAAGTGGCTGTTCAAGAGAGGGTTCGATGGAGTAAGGACGAGAAGAGGGATAAGAAGCGGCTGGAAAGGCTTCGGTTCGAGCCTACTAAGTTTGCGGACCGGGAGCTGCTGTTCAAGCTAGGGAGTCTTGGAGATTTCGACAAACTCCTCAAAAACATTGGCCTAAGATGTCTGTCACGAATGGATTGCCCAACCATTCCAGAAGTGGCAATAGACTTCCTTGCCATGTTGGAGTTTCGTTACGAGAACCTTAGCGCCCCCGTTCCTTCACAAGGCCGTCTATCTGTCAAGGTTGGACGTCAAGCCTTCAGCCTCTCAATCCCCATGCTGTGTCAAGCATATGGTCTCAACGCAGCCGCCACCAAGATCGAGTTTCCCTCCTTCACGCGAGCAAACGATTTTTGGGACCTGATCAGCAACGAAGACTACAAGGCTAACACCGCCAAAATCAAGAGAGTGAGAAGCCCGGTACTAAGGTACACCTTGAAGCTGATCGCCAACACATTCAGCGGAAGGTCAGTTGCTCCCACGGTCACGAACACCGAGCTTTGCTTCTTGTTCCAAGGCGTGAAGCATTTGTTGTGTGATCCGGAGGAGAATGAAGAGCCTATGGAGGATGAACTCGGCGACGAGGTGAACTATGGATGCGTACTAGCTGCCTCTTTGGTGAAGTACAAGGCTTATGCCATGCGGTGCAAGGCAAGCTCTTCTTTCATTGGCGGCTTCCTCACTCCACTATTCATACAAGCCGGCGTACCTATACACGATTTCACACCCGTCCCGGCTAGAGCTTTCATGGTTAAGGTCTACATGAGGAATACCGACAGCTTGGGACGCACGCCAGCAGAAGGGTTCTACGCTTATCTTTTCATTGACGACGAAAACGAGAAGAGAGTATGCATCCTACCAAACAAGGACGAGACCGAGCTGCTTGGTGTTGGGAACATCGAGTTCTTGCCAACCGTAGTGGAGTGCTTTGCTCCTCTAAGAGGAACGCCTACCCCAGCGATTGCTCCTCGTCAAAGGTCTGAGTCCCCAGCCACGGAAGATGAGATGCCCGAGGCTTATACCCTTCCCAAGATAGACTTTGAGCCGAGAACGAAAACGGAGAAGTTCCTCGCATCTGTTGTGGAGATGCAAAGGAAAATCAACAAATGGCAATGCAAAATGCTCAAGAAACTTGCCAAGAAGGTCAAATCGCTTCAAGGAGGCTCGCCTAAGCAAGCTGCAAGTCAGGAGGTTCAACAACCCGAGCAGAGGAGGCTTTCAACCGGTGGAGTTGTCATCTGTGAGACTCAAGGCAGCAACATTCAACCGGCACGTCTCTCTCTTCAAAAGCCAGGCTCCAAAGGCAAAGCTGTAGCATCTAGCTCCTCTGGAACATCCTCAAGTTCCAGCCGAGACTAGACCCGAGGTAACAACCCTCTTCCATTGTACATACCGCTCATGTTTGCTTCTTTTTGCTTTATGATTTGGTGCTCCTTCAAATTTGTTTGCCACCGGGACGGTGTCAAGCAAGTTTGGGGGAGTATGTATGTGGTTTGATGTGTTTGTTCTGATCTTATTTTCCCTTTAGCATCCTTGAGTCTTCATTGCATGAAAAATTGGTAAAATTTTTTCAAAGATTCATGTAGTTGCATTCCTCTTGTTAAGCATTTTAGGATTGAGTCTAGAATTTTTAAAGCATCTAGGTTGTTCACATTTGCATAAGGAGTTAGAGTTTTTCTTAAAAAGGTGTTTTAAACTCATGAATTGTTTTAATGCCCTAGTTAGTAGTTCTCTAATGCTTTGTTCATACTTTGAAAGTATGTTCTTACCATGCTTAGATCACTTACTATGATTTTCATGACTTGAATTGAACTCTCATGATTTGAAACTTGTCCTAATAAGTGAAAACCTTAATCTGAAATTTCAATTATCATCCTTATGCATTTGAAAATGAATACATGGATTTTAAAATATTTAGGCTCTCTTCTTTCTTCTACCGCTCTTTGTGAGCCTAAGTAGAACTCCCACCTTGACCCTTACCTTTCTTTGAAGCCAAATTTTCGTGCGTGACATCATTGTGAGACCTTTTTCCGGTTTGAACTTAGCATAAAGTGTTAGGTTTAGGCGACATGATTAGGTTCTCATATGTTTGCTAGCTTTGCATTTTGAAGCTAGACTTAGGCTTAGAATAAGTTTTGGGGTTTAAGGAGTTGTTTTCATGTTTATATGCTCTCGGTTTCAAAAGAGTTTCGTGTTTGAAAAAAAGAAAAAGGTTTTAAGTGAAAGGTTTGTGTTTAAAATTTTTTTATGCTCTAATAATTTCAGAAGGTAGCTCTCTCAAAATAAATAAAAAATAAAAAAAAAGACACTAAGTGCCAAAATAAAAGAAAAAAAAATAATATATAAATATAAATAAACAGAGAGCTGCCAATAAGAAATATGTAAAGAGCAAATTATTTTCAACCTTTTCACTAACCTAAAGAGTTAAAAATGCTTTCTATTTTGAATTGGGGAATGCTAAGCTTTTGCTTTGAGAAAAGGGTAGATTCTAAGTGGTGAGTGAGCTTAGAAGATGGTATATGAGAGGGGTTTAGGATCATTGTTAGTTTACATGGGTAGATGAGAAACTGATCATGTATGCATCAATTGCCTTCACATTTAGCATTATGTATAAAGTTCTTGCCATTTTTTGAGAGAAACCCTTGTCTTAAATAAAAACCCTTTTCGAATGAGATCATTCTATGCTTAGCCAAATGTGTTCTGCTTTAAAGTGCATAAGTTTGATTCATGGTTCGGTCTTTAATGAATGTTAAAGGATGAGTTTCTTTGATTGTTAGGAATAGGAGAGTCATGATCTGAATTTCTTTGTGCGATGAGTATGGCTAAGTTCTTTGGAGTATGAGTGTGCGCATTGCATTTTAGAACTAGTAACTAAGACATTGAGATTGATTCATTTGAAAGGCACCTTTGCAAGAAGCTCAAAACCCCCGTTTGTTTTAAAACCTCTCTTCCTTTCTTATTTTCTGTTGCTTGAGGGCAAGCAAGAAGTAAGTTTGGGGGAGTTGATGTCACTGCATATTGCATGCATTTTGCATACATATAAGTTAGCTTTTCATGCATTTACATCACACTTTAGGCTAGGTTGCATCACTTTAGGTCCTAGAGCATTCTTGCACCAGCATACGCATGTTCCTTGCATTTTGCATCATATTCAGGTTGTTTCTGGCTACTTTGGAGGCGTGGAGGTTCGTGGACGTGCTGAGGCTGTTGTGGAGGTTCGTGGAATGTCGGATGTTTGCTAAGGACCAGAGATCGGCGAGCAGATCGAGCACGGCAGCTCGATCTAGATGAGATCGACCAGAAGATCGAGAAGCCCAGGTGATCCAAGGGAATTGATCGAGAAGAAGATCGAGTGAAGCAATCGATCAAGTGGTATAGACGTAAATGACGCCATGCAGAGCGAGAGTCGGATCGAGTCCACCACTCGATCTGACCGAAGATCGATACCAAGATCAGATGCAACACTCAATCCACCGAAGAGGATCGAGACCCATATCGCGTAGAAGACAAGATGTCCGAAAGTGATCGAGAGAGCTGTTCGATCCCGAAGTCGATCTCTGTCCTTTCAACCGTTTTTGGCCGCTAGCGAGGGGGGGACCATCGAGCAGTTTTCCACATTTTGGGAAGACGGCGATGATTTTTTTCCAGATACTTTTTCATTCTTACCTTTTTATGCTTTTTCTCTCTGGTTTGGAGACGATCCGCCATTGTTAGACCTTGAGCTTGTTCTTGAATATTTTGAATCTTTTAAGTTTAATCTATCGTTCTTATGTTTATCGTTTCATTCTTCATGCTTTGCTTAGTTTATTTAATGTGTAGTGAGTAGTTTCATTTGGGTTTCGGGGTTGAGAGGATTCACGGGGTCAAAAAGGTTTTCAAAGCTTGATGTTTTCTTGTTCTTAATGGCTTTCTTTTCTAAGATGTTGAGTTCTTAAGGCTTAAAGAGTCTCACGCCAAGATCTTTATGATCAGAGAGAGCTCTTACCTTGACAGGATCCAGAGATCTCCGAAAATCACATCTTAGAGGCTAGTTACTCTTTCCCAAACGCCATGGTAGTTTAGAGGACTAGTTAAGCCGCGTGGTTGAAATCTGTTTCCCTTGCCTCTCAATCTCTTTTTCCGCCAAACGCCATGGGTTTGGAGGATAGAATGAGAGAGTGATCCATACCACACGCCATGGATGGGTCTTGTTTTGTTTTCAAGGCTTAGAGAATCTCACAAAGTGAGTAGATCTAGAGTTTTCAAACCAAGCTTGGACCTTTGAAACCTTTAACATGAAGATCGACCCTAGACCCTCCTTTCTTAGCATTCTTACATCTTCGTTAATCATTCGCTTGATATTCGTCTCATCCTGGTCATTAGTTTCTTCATACTTGCATTTTTATACGAGATCGATCCAAACTGCTCGATCCAGTGGTCGATCCTGTGGTCGATCCACTAGTCGATTTTTAGTAATTCATAGCCTTGCATTTTAATTATTCTGTTTGTTCCTCCTGGTAGTTTAATCACTCTTGGTAATTTTAAAATAGTTTTGCATTCCATTTGGTCGGTGCATATAGTTTTTAGGATTTTCACAAAATCGCCTGTCATTCGCTTAGCTTCACATTGCTCTTGCATTCTCTTTGACCTTCTTAGCTCCTAGAAATGGATTGACTCTCACTTGCACACAGTACTACAACATAAGTGTTGCATTTGAGTTTTGATAGCCTTATTGCATCCTCACCCTTGCAAAGAAAGTTGTTATCAGTTACCCGTGGGTCTACTTGAAGACTTGCCAGTGAGAATCAGCGGTGTAAACGTGCCCACGGACTTCGTTGTGTTGGAAATGGATAAAGAACCTAAGGATCCGCTCATTCTTGGTAGACCATTCTTAGCCACCGCTGGAGCCATCATCGACGTCATGAACGGGAAGATAGCTCTGCACTTGGGTAAAGATATAAGGCTGGACTTTGACATCAATGAGGTTTTGAAGAAGCCTACGATAGAAGGGAAAGCTTTCTACATTGAGACATTGGACGCCTTGGCGGATGAACTGCTAGAGGAGCTTGCACAAGAGGATTATTTGAAGCTGGCGTTGACTAAGGAGCCAGGGGAGTATGGTTTCGTGGATCAGAGGATTCAGGAGTACGTTAATCTCCTTGGTCGAGGAAAGTTGTGCTAGAAGATGAAGGCAGCTGCCTAGCGATCGATCAGGAAATCGAGAAGATCACTCGATCCAAGTCAGCAATCGACACGAATATCGAGGATACTGGTCGATCCAGAGAAGAGAACGACTCAGATACCCGATCGACTACTCGATCCCATCTAAATCGAGTGAGTGATCGAGTTGAGAGCAGTCGATCCAAGGAATCAATCGAGTCCAAGATCGAGAGGTGCCCCCGATCAGTTCTGGGTCCATTCCAGAGATTGACCCAGCGTCTCAATCTTTCACCTGATCCACCTTAAATCGAGTGGGAGAATCGAGTGAAATTGCTCAATCTAGACGACATCGAGAGCAACATCGACCAGAAGACTCGAACTCGGAAGGGACAACGGTTCAAGAAAGCATTCTTTTAGGTCATGTCTCGGGTTCTAAGGAGGCTACTGAGGATGGGAACGTCAACAAGATCCACGAGGATGACTGGAGCGAGCTGTTAGCCCCAAAGGTGGACCTTAAGGAGCTCCCAAAAGGGCTAAGGTATGCTTTCTTAGGCCTTAACGAAACCTATCCTGTGATTGTGAATGAAAACTTAAGTGATGATGAGTTGCACTCGCTCCTAACTGAGCTGAGAAAGTATAGGAAGGCCATTGGGTACTCTCTAAGTGACATCAAGGGCCTTTCACCAATGCTTTGCACTCATAGGATTCACTTGGATAATAAGAACGCCTCTTCTATAGAACACCAAAGGCGTTTGAATCCTAATTTGAAAGAGGTTGTTAAGAAAGAGATTCTTAAGCTGTTAGAAGCTGACGTGATCTATCCCATAAGTGACAGCACGTGGGTTTCTCCCATACACGTGGATCCTAAGAAGGGAGGGATCACGGTCATTAAGAATGACAAGGATGAGCTTATACCTACTAGGACTATTACAGGACACCGTATGTGTATTGATTATAGGAAGCTTATTCTTGCTACTAGAAAGGATCATTTTCCCTTGCCTTTTATTGATCAAATGCTTGAAAGACTTGCTAATCATCCCTACTATTGCTTTCTTGATGGATATAGTGGATTTTTCCAAATACCAATCCATCCAAATGATCAGGAGAAGACGACCTTTACTTGCCCTTATGGCACCTTCGTGTATCGAAGGATGCCATTCGGGTTGTGTAACGCACCGGCTACGTTTCAGCAGTGAATGATGTCGATCTTCTCCGTTCTAATAGAAGAGATGGTAGAGGTTTTTATGGATAACTTCTGTGTCTATGGTGCGTCCTTTTCTGCGTGTTTGTTGAATCTTTGCAAGGTACTAACGTTCTGTGAGGAGAAAAACTTGGAGCTAAACTAGGAGAAATGTCACTTCATGGTGAAAGAAGGGATCGTGCTCGGTCATCAGATATCAGAGAAGGGCATTGAGGTTGATAAGGCTAAGGTTGAGGTCATGATGAGTCTTGAGCCGCCGGTTAATGTCAAAGGAGTGAGGAGTTTCCTAGGCCACGCTGGCTTTTATAGGCGCTTCATCAAGGATTTTTCCAAGATTGCACGCCCTCTCACATGGCTGTTGTGTAAGGAAGCTGACTTTGTGTTCGATGAGGATTGCCTTCATGCTTTCACAACCATCAAGGAAGCTCTAGTGTCCGCGCCTATAGTGCAAGCACCGGACTGGACTATACCGTTCGAGATAATGTGTGACGCGAGCGACTACGCCGTGGAAGCAGTTCTTGGTCAAAGGAAAGACAACTGGCTGCACGTGATTTACTATGCTTCAAGAACCTTGGATGACACGCAAACAAGGTACACTACTACGGAGAAGGAGCTATTGGCAGTAGTGTTTGCCTTTGAGAAGTTCAGAGCTTATCTAGTAGGAGCCAAGGTTGTTGTCTATACAGATCACGTGGCGCTTAGATACATCTATTCCAAGAAGGATACTAATCCAAGGCTTTTGAGATGGATCCTCTTGCTCCAAGAATTTGACATGGAAATCAAGGACAAGAAAGGGATAGAGAACGGTGTTGCTGATCACCTCTCTAGGTTGAGGATCGATGAAGCCTTACCTCGTGATGATTCGCTTCCGGAAGAACAACTTATGGTGATCACTACGCTGGTTTGTGGAAAGCTAGAAGGTCAATTTGAGGAAGTTTTGAGTTTCAAAGAAGAGGATCTTCCTTGCTACGCTGATGTTGTGAACTACTTGGCATGCGGAGAGGAGCCAACTCATCTCGACAGCTATCACAAGAAGAAGATCATGAGAGACGCAAGCAACTACTTTTGGGACGAGCCTTACTTGTACAAGAGGGGCGTGGAAAGTTTATACCGCAGATGTGTTACAAAGGAAGAAGCCAAGGACATTCTCTTTCACTGCCATGGCTCTTCATACGGAGGACACTTTGCTTCATTCAAAACCGCTACAGAGGTTTTACAAGCTGGTTTCTGGTGGCCGTCTATCTTCAAGGATGCCCATGAGTTCATGAAGAGTTGTGAAGCTTGTCAACGAGCAGGAAACATCACCAAGCATAATGAGATGCCTCAGGTTCCTATCTTTGAGGTTGACGTCTTTCACGCATGGGGCATAGACTTCATAGGGTCGTTTCCCTCATCCTACAGCAACAAGTTCATTTTGGTAACTGTTGATTACGTTTCTAAATGGGTTGAGGCAATTTCTTCCCCTACAAATGACTCTAAGGTGGTGATCAAGCTCTTTAAGAGCATCATATTCCCGAGGTTTGGAGTACCCAAGGTGGTGATAAGCGACGGAGGAACCCATTTCATCAACAAGTTGTTTGAAAACCTTCTAAGGAAGTATGGCGTGAAGCACAAGGTAGCTACACCTTACCATCCTCAAACGAGTGGCCAAGTGGAGGTCTCTAACCGACAGATCAAAGCAATACTTGAGAGAACAGTTGGGACAACTCGGAAGGATTGGGCAGTGAAGTTAGACGACGCTTTGTGGGCTTACCGGACTGCCTTCAAAACACCTATTGGTACTACTCCTTTCACTCTTCTCTAAGGCAAGGGATGTCACCTCCCCGTTGAGCTGGAACATAGGGCATTGTGGGCTGTGAAGCGTCTGAATTTTGATATAAAGACAGCTCAGGAGAAGCGCTTGATCCAGCTGCACGAACTTGATGAGCTACGGCTGGATGCTTACGAAAGCGTTAGGATCTACAAGGAGCGTACTAAGGCCGCTCATGACAAGAAGTTGGTACCAGAGGAGATTAAGGAAAGGAGTTTGATGCTGCTTTACAATTCAAGGCTCAAGCTCTTTCCAAGGAAGCTGAAATCTAAATGGAGCGGTCCGTATGAAATCAAGGAGGTATTGCCCTACGGAGCTGTCACGTTGGTAGGCAAGAGTGGGAATGCATTCACAGTGAACGGACACAGAGTCAAGCCATACATGGCGAGTGCATTCGACAAAGAGAGCACCTCAATGCTTCTCCAAGACCCACTATCTGCCTAAACCAAGTAAAGTCTAGCTAAAGACGTTAAAGAAAGCGCACTTGGGAGGCATTCGCCTGTCTATCTTGTATATATTTTTACCTTATTTCTCTTTCAGTTTTATGTTTTTATCTTATGAGTGTGTAGGAACAGGTATAAGGGATGGCAGAGCATAATCTTAGATCCAAAAGGAGTAAGAATGGGCGAATATAGGCTAGAGATCGAGTGCTAAATCGATTGATCTTGGCTCGATCTTTGCTAGATCGAGCTAGTGAATCGAGAGGAGTTAGTCGATCTAGACGAGATCGAGTAGACAGATCGTGTGACACAGCCGACCAAGAGAGGATGAACACCCTATACATTTAGCCTGAAAAGCAAAAGAGAGGTAGATCGACTGAGTCACTCGATTTTCAAGGCTAGATCAAATAGTCTACTCGATCTGCCACTCGATCCAAGCTTAAATCGACCCCTGAATTGAGAACGTGGCTCGATCACGAGGACTTAGCCGTCGTGCTAAAAACTCAAGCAACGAGAGGTGTTATCGATCCAAGACTCGATTCAAACCGAATCGAGTCCAAATCGAGCAGCCCTGTCGATCCAAGCCATTATGGGCATAAGATCGAGTCCTAGATCGACCAAATGGACTCGATCTCGTTCTGAGGTAACATTTCCTTTTCCCTCCTTTCCTCTTTCCCTCCGGTTTTTAAATTCAAAAAGTGGTCAAGGCAAGCATCTTTGACCATGAAAGATGTGCCTTGACCACAGTTTAGAAAACCACTTCTTTTACCCCATGGTTTTGTATTTTGTTAGCCATTAAATGTTTTCAACCACTTTCACACCCTCTCATTCTTGTTTTCTCGAGTAGTTAAGCAAAAGAGAGTGTTAATTCTTGTTTTCTAAAGGCTAACAGCATCTTTTTCAATTCTTGCAAAGGTATTTTCGAATTTTTAAGAAAATCTTCAAGAAAATTTCCTTTTTTATTCGCTGTGATTGTTTTAGATGCTAGGGCGGTTTGAATTTTTAAAAATAGCTTGATAATAGGAAAAATTCTAGATTTCTCTATATCTCTAGATATGATTCTCTATTATCTTGTTATAATTTTTATAAATCCCCCAAAACTCTAGGGTATTAGTTACAAGTTTTCTTTCTTGCTTCTCTCTTTCTCTCTACAATTGCCGATTTGCTTATCGTCTTGCTTGAGAATCTTATTTCAGGCACTATGGCCCCCAAGAGAACAAGAGAGGAGACAACACAAGAGGGAGACAATCAAGAAGTGGCTGTTCAGGAGAGGGTTCGTTGGAGTATTGATGAGAAACGGGACAAGGAACGGATTCAAAGGGTGAAGTTTGAGCTAACTAAGTTCGCGGACAGAGGATTGCTGGCTAAGATGGGGATTTTAGGAGATTTTGATCAACTCCTCCAGAAGATAGGGCTGAGGTGTTTGTCACGGATGGATTGCCCAACCTTTCCCGAAGTGACAATCGACTTCCTTGCCACTTTGGAGTTTGCGTACGAGAACCCTAGCGTCCCAACTCCTTTTCAACGCCGCCTCTCCTTCAAGATAAAACATCAAGCCTTCAGTCTCTCAATCCCCGAGCTTTGCCAAGCTTATGGCCTCGATGCAGCTGCCACGAAAGTTGAGTTTCCCTCCTTCACTCAAGCAAACGATTATTGGGACCTCATAGGCAATGAAGACTACAAGGCGAATACCGCAAAGATCAAGAGAGTGAGGAACCCGGTGCTACGTTACACTTTGAAGCTGATGGCCAACCCCTTTAGTGGTCGGTCAGTAGCCCCAACGGTGACCAAGACGGAGCTTTACTTTTTGTTCCAAGGCATTAAGCATCTCGTGTGTGATCCGGATGAGAAAGATGAGCCATTGGAAGACCAGCTCAGAGATGACGTGAACTATGAGTGCATCCTGGCTGCTTCGTTGGTGAAATACAAGGCATATGCCTTGAGATGCAAGGCAAGCTTATTGGCGGTTTCGTCACACCCTTGTTCATGCAAGCCGGCGTGCCGCTTCAGAACTTCACTCCCGTTACGGATAGAGCCTTCATGGACAAAACATATCTAAGGAACACTGACAGCTTGGGACGCACCTCAGCCGAGGGCTTCTTTGAATACTTATTCATTGATGAGGAGAATGAGAAGAGGGCGTGTATCTTGCCAAACCAAACCGAAACCGAGCTGTTGGGAATTGGGAATATCGAGTTTCTTCCAAGCGTAGAGGAGTGCTTTGCTCCTCTAGGAGCCACAACAACCATTCAGCAAGCTACTCGTCCTAGATCAGAGTCTCCAGGCACGGATGATGAGATGCCCGAAGCCTTTGTCCTCCCTAAGCTTGACTTTGAGCCGCGGACCAAGACAGAAAAGTTCTTTGCTTCTGTTGTGGAGATGCAAAGAAAGATCAACAAGTGGCAGAGCAAAGTCATCAAGAAGCTTGCCAAGAAGGTCAAGGCGCTTCAAGAAGCTTCGCCAAAGCAGGCTGCAAGAGAGGAGGTTCAATAGCCCGAGAAGAGGAGGCTTTCAACCGGTGAAGTTGTCATCCGTGAGACTCAAGGAAGCAACATTCAGCCGGCGCGTCTTTCTCTCCAAGAGCCAGCATCCAAAGGCAAAGCCATAGTATCTAGCTCGTCTGGAACATCCTCAAGTTCCATCCATACTATTGTTTCCTAGATGGATATAGCGGTTTTTTTCAAATTCCCATTCATCCTAATGACCAGGAGAAGACAACTTTCACATGCCATTATGGTACTTTTGCTTATCGAAGGATGCCGTTTGGGTTATGTAATGCACCAGCTACCTTTCAAAGGTGCATGATGTCTATCTTCTCTGATCTTAGAGAGGAGATGGTAGAGGTCTCTATGGATGACTTTTCTATGTATGGTGCTTCTTTTGGTGGTTGTTTGTGATATTGCTGCATATTTCATGTGTTTTGCTTACATATAAGATAGTTTCGCATGCATTTACCTTGCACTTTAGGCTAGTTTGCATCACTTTAGGTCCTAGAGTACTTTTGCACCAGCATTTGCATGTTTCTTGCATTTTGCATTGCATTCAGCTTGTTTTCGGCTACTTTGCAGCTATGGAGGATTCGTGGACGTACTGAGGCTCGTGAGGAAGTTCGTGGAAACTTGGAGAGATCAGGATTGCATGCTTGGGACCCGAGATCGAGTAGCAGATCGAGCAAGGCGGGTCGATCCAGACGAGATCGACCAGAAGATCGTGTAATCAAGTCGATGCAAGCAGATGGATCGAGATCAAGATCAAGAGTGGAGATCGATCTGAAGTATTGACGTAAATGATGCCATGCAGATCGAAGACCAGATCGAGCTTCCAACCTGATCAGCAGAAGATCGACTCAGAGATCGACTAAGAGCCTTCTGATCCAAGACAAAATCGAGAGCCAGATCGAGCTTCGTGATCGATCCCAGACCAACCTTATCCGTCCAGCTGGTTTTCGACCGTAGCAAAGGGGGGGGGGGGGGGGGGACCATTTGCGATTTGGCCATTTTTGGCAAAAAGCAACGATCCCTTTCATTGTCCTTATTCTGTCTTCTACCTTTTTTATCTCACTCGTTTTTAGGGGAATCTCTATTGTAGACTTTCAAGCTTTTCTTGCTTTTTATGTTTTGAATATTGAATTTGCTTTTAATCAATCGTTAATCATGTTTAAGAGATCATCCTTTACGCTTTCATCGGTTTTCTTTATGAATCGCGAGTAGTCTCGTTGGGTTTTGGGGTTGGGGCGATTCGAAAGGGTCAAAAAAGTTAAAGTTTCGTGTTTTCTTGTTCTTCATCACCATCTCTTCTAGGATTTCGAACGCTTAAGGCTTAGAGACTCTCACGCCAAGAACTCTATGATCCGAGGGATATCTTACCTTGACAGGATCCAGATGTCCTGGAAAATCAAATCCTAGAGGCTAGTCTACCATTCCCACACGCCATGTTTGTAAAGGGGACTAGTTAGGTCATTGGTTTGAAATCTATGTTTATTGCCCTTCGATCTCTTTTTCCACCAAACGCCATGGGTTTGGAGAAGAGAACGAAGGAGTGATCCATACCACAAGCCATGGATGGTTCTCATTTTGTTTTCAAAGGCCTAGGGAAACTCTCAAAGAGAGTAGATCTAATGTTTTCAAACAAGCTTTGACTTTTGAGACTCACGAACGTGACCCTCAACCCTAGACCCTCTTTCTTAGTATCTAAAGTCATTTATTATCATCCTAGCATCATGAAGTTGTGTTCTTGTTAATCGCATTCTACATCATTTCATCATTTCATCATTTTAGGTTGTTTAGACAAGATCGATCGTTGTTGCTCGATCTGGTGGTCGATCCCGTGGTCGATCCACTAGTCGATTTTTAATAATTAATAGTTTTGCATTTTAAATATTCTGCTTGTTCCTCGTGGTAGTTAACCCTCTTCCAGGGATTTTAAAATTGTTTTGCTTTGCATTTAATCATTGCATATAGTTTTTAGGATTTTTACAAAACCGTTCATCATTTGCTTAGCTTTGCATGATCCTTGCATTCTCATTGCACTTTCTAGCTCCTAGGTTGGATTGATTCCTCTTGCACTATACTACGATTGTGTGCTGCTTGAGTTTTGATAACCTCCTGCTTGCATTGCTTACTCTTATAGACCATAAAAGCTTGTAATCAAATGGCGCCGTTGCCATCTTAGGAGTGTTTAGGAAGCATTGAGATTTGGGGTTTAGTAAAGACTAAGCCTTTGTTTTTTTTTTGGTTACTGATTTCTCTACTCTCAAACTTGTGTCTTTCAGGTACATGAATCTACGTTCACGGGGAGACAACAACTTACTTCAACCCTTGGACAACATTCATCAACTCGGACATTCAAGAACAAGAAGAGTTAGAGAGCAAGCTCGAGCCTTTGAAGAGATTGTTCAGCAAGGTTCAGTGGATTTTGTAGCAATGGCTGAGCACGAACATCCTGAGGGACCTCATGAAGCTGTAGGAAGGGGCAATGGGAACCCCATACACGCGGCTAGACCCCCACGGATCATAGGAGCTGGAGATGCTCCCAACACTCATCACAATAGATTTGGGATCACACCTCCTTACAGAACAACAACTTCGAGATTAAGCCAGGATTCATCTCAATGGTGCAAAACAATAAGTTCCATGGGTTGGCAATGGAAGATCCCTTGGAGCATCTTGACAACTTTGAGCAAGTGTGTGGGATGATCAAGATTAATGGCATATCCAAAGATGCTTTCAAGCTGCGTCTCTTTCCATTTTCTCTTGGAGACAAGGCTAGACATTGGGAGAAGACCCTTCCACAAGGCACCATTACCTCTTGGGCTGAGTGTAAGAAGGCGTTCCTTTCCAAGTTCTTCTCTAGCACCAGAACAGCAAGGTTGAGAAGTGAGATCAACGGCTTCACTCAAAGGAACAATGAGACGTTCAATGAAGCCATGGAGCGGTTCAAGGATTACACCATTCAGTGACCTCACCACGGCTTCAGCGAAGAAACTCTCCTAAGCACAATATACCGTGGAGCTTCACCAAAGATACGCTTGCTACTTGACACGGCTAGTAAGGGAAACTTCATTGGTCAAGAGGTAGAAGAGGGCATGGAGCTGATTGAAAACTTGGCGTTGAGTGACGGCAACTATGCTGAAGACTACGACCGTGCACCGAGAGGTTCTGAGCTAGAGTCTCATAAGAAAGAGCTTAAGTCATTGCATGAGAAGATTGACAAGCTAGTGTTGGCTAACCAGAAGCATGTTCACTTCGTTGGTGAAGCGGATGAAACCATAGAGGAGTTTGAGTTGAGTCAGGAAGAAGCCAATTGGGTGCCGGGTCAGAACAACTACAAACTGCAAGGGTATTCACAAGGCTACCAGCAGAACAAGAATCTCTCCTATAGAAGCACCAATGTGGAGAACCCTAAAGATCAAGTGTACCCTGCGCAGCAAGCAAAGCCATTTGTGCCCTACAACAAAGGCTTTTAGCCGAGTAGTGGTTTTCAAGGTCAGCGGCAAGGTACCTTTCCGGGACAGCAACAGCAGCAAGGGAACAAACCTTATACTCCTATGTATCCTCCAGGTTTTGTTCCTCGACAACAGATGCAACCGCAGCAAGTTGATCCTGTACAAGCCATGTTTCAGCAATTGCTTCAAGGGTAAGCTTCAACAAATCAGAAGTTCGCCGAGATGAACAACTGCTTAGACTCCTCTCTCACTGATGTCTCTGCTCAAATCACAACTCTAAACAACAAGATTAAGCAGTTAGAGAAGGGTAAAGCAACTAGAAGTGGTCAGAATAGCTTATCGGGCAAGTGTGAGCAGAATCCCAAGGAATACGCCAACGCCATTACACTACGGAGTGGGAAAGAGCTTGCACCTACGGTTACTCCTAAGAACAACAAGGACGTTGTAATTAAAGAGGGGGAGGGTAAGCTTTCAGCTGACGATGAGATCAACTTCCACAACGTTTGGATTGAGTGACCAAGAAAGGGAAAAGAAGCAGCTGTAAAGAAGCAAGTGGAGAAAGCTACCGAGGAGAAAGATGAGTACATACCTCCTCCTTATGTTCCTAAGCATCCTTTTCCTGGCCGCTTCAAGAAACAGCTCATAGAGAAGCATAGGCTCTTGTTTGAGAAGCATCTAAGGGACGTAGAGATCAAGCTACCTCTCGTATATTGCTTTGCTATGATGCCTAGATGTGCAAAATTTTTCAAAGACACGCTTGCAAAGAAGAATAAGGAAAGCAAGGAGGTGCTGGTGCTTAGTGAAGAATGTAGCGCAATTATACATAAGGAGATAGTTCCGAAGAAGTTGGGAGATCCAGGAAGCTTCACTATACTATGTGCTCTCGGTCCTTTGACATTTCAGAGGTGTTTGTGTTACCTTGGCGCTAGTATAAATCTGATGCCTCATTCCATAGCAAAGAAATTTGGTTTTACCCTTTTCAAAGATTGCATAATCTCCTTGGTGCTAGCTGACCGAAGCGTGAGGTTACCCGTGGGTTTGCTTGAGGACTTGCCAGTGAGAATCAGTGGTGTAAACGTGCCTATGGACTTCGTTGTGTTGGAAATGGATGAAGAACCTAAAGATCTGCTCATCCTTGGTAGACCGTTCTTAGCCACTGCTGGAGCCATCATCGACGTCAAGAATTGTAAGATAGCTCTGCATCTAGGCAAGGACATCAGGCTTGGTTTTGACATCAATGAGGTCCTGAAGAAACCAACCATATAAGGGCAAGCTTTCTACATAGAAACGTTGGATGCCTTGGCGGACGAACAGCTAGAGGAGCTTGCACAAGAGGATTATTTGAAGTTGGCATTAACTAAGGAGCCAGGAGAGTACGGTTTCGTGGATAAGAGAACTCAGGAGTATGTTAATCTCCTGGATTCTAGGAAATTTGTGTTAGAAGATGAAGGCGGATGCCTATAGATCGATCAGGAAATCGAGAAGATCACTCGATCCAAGTCAGCAATCGACAAGAAGATCGAGGATACTGGTCGATCTGAGGAGAGAACGACTCAGACACCCAATCCATTACTCGATCATTCTAAATCGAGTGAGTGATCGAGTTGAGAGCAATCGATCCAGAAAAACAATCGATGGAAAGATCAAGGGAGGTCAACCGATCAGTTCAGAGAACAAGACGGGGACTCGATCTCCTGCTTGATCCCAATTAAATCGAGTGGGAGAATTGAGTGAAATTGCTCGATCCGGGCCAGAACGAGAGCAAGATAGACTGGAGGACTCGATCTTGGAGGGGACAACGGTTCAAGGAAGCAGTCTTAAGGGTCATCTCTCGGGTTCTAAGGAGGGTTCCAAGGAGGAAAACAACAACAGCAGCCACAAGGATGATTGGAGCGAGCTGCTAGCCCCAAAGGTGGACCTTAAGGAGCTCCCAAAAGGGCTAAGGTATGCTTTCTTAGGGCTTAACGAAACCTATCATGTGATCGTAAATGAAAACACAAGTGATGATGAGTCGCACTCGCTCCTAACTGGGCTGAGGAAGTATAGAAAGGCCATTGGGTACTCTCTAAGTGACATCAAGGGCCTTTCATTAATGCTTTGCACTCATAGGATTCACTTGGATAATGAAAACGCCTCTTCTATAGAACATCAAAAGCGTTTGAATCCGAATTTGAAAGAGGTTGTTAAGAAGGAGATTTTTAAGCTATTAGAGGCTGACGCAATCTATCCCATAAGTGACAGCATATGGGTTTCTCCCGTACACTTGGTGCCTAAGAAGGGAGGGATCACGGTCATTAAGAATGATAAAGATGAGCTTATACCTACTAGGACTATTACAGGACACCGTATGTGTATTGACTATAGAAAGCTTAATCTTGCTATTAGAAAATATCATTTTCCCTTGCCTTTTATTGATCAAATGCTTGAAAGACTTGCTAATCATCCCTACTATTGCTTTCTTGTTGGATATAGTGGATTTTTCAATACCAATCCATCCAAATGATCAGGAGAAGACGACATGTACATGCCCTTATGGTACCTTCGCGTATCGAAGGATGCCATTCGGGTTGTATAATGCACCGGCTACGTTTCAGCGGTGTATGATGTCGATCTTCTGCGATCTAATAGAAGAGATGGTAGAGGTGTTTATGGATGATTTCTCTGTCTATGGTGCGTCCTTTTCTGCGTGTTTGTTGAATCTTTGCAAGGTACTAAAGCGTTGTGAGGAGACAAACTTGGTGCTTAATTGGGAGAAATGTCACTTCATGGTAAAGGAAAGGATCCTGCTTGGTCATAAGATATCAGAGAAGGGCATTGAAGTAGATAAGGCTAAGGTTGAGGTCATGATGAGTCTTGAGCCGCCGGTTAATGTCAAAGGGATCAAGAGTTTCTTGGGGCACGCTGGCTTCTACAGGCGCTTCATCAAGGATTTTTCCAAGATTGCACGCCCTCTCACACGGCTGTTGTGCATGGAAGCCGATTTTGTCTTTGATGAGGAGTGCTTGCAAGCTTTCAAGACCATTAAGGAAGCTCTTGTCATGACACCGATAGTTGAAGCACCAGACTGGAGTCTAACGTTTGAGATAATGTGTGACGCGAGTGACTACGCCGTGGGAGCTGTTCTAGGGTAGAGAAAAGACAAGCGGCTGCATGTGATTTACTATGCTTCAAGAACCTTGGATGACACGCAAACAAGATACACTACTATGGAGAAGAAGCTATTGGCAGTAGTGTTTACATTTGAGAAGTTCAGAGCTTTTCTAGTGGGAGCCAAGGTTGTTGTCTACACAGATCATGCGGCTCTTAGATACATCTACTCCAAGAAGGATACAATGCCGAGACTCTTGAGAGGGATACTTCTTCTTCATGAGTTTGACATGGAAATCAAGGACAAGAAAGGGATAGAGAACGGTGTTGTTGATCACCTCTCTAGGCTGAGGATCAATGAAGCCTTACCTCTTGATGATTCGCGTCCGGAAGAGCAACTAATGATGATCACCACAGCAGTCTGTGGAAGGCTAGAAAGGCGGTTTGAGGAGGTTTTGAGTTTCAAAAAAGAGGATCTTCCTTGGTACGCTGACGTTGTGAACTACTTAGCATGCGGAGAGGAGCCAACTCATCTCGACAGCTTTCACAAGAAGAAGTTCATGAGAGCAACTACTTTTGGGACAATAAAATAAAAATAAAAAAATTCTCAAATCGTTTTTCCGTCTCTCTCTTTGTCTTTGTCTCCCTTCGTCTTTCCTCTTCCTCTTCCTCTTTGCATGCGATTGAATCAGTGCCTGAAATTATTGAAGAATGAAAAGGATACACAGATTAAACAATTGAACCAATTCTCTCCTCAATTACTCGAGTCCGGGTAAATTCGGGTAAGTAACCAAGTGAATTCTTTTCATTTGTGTGCATTTGAAATTGATGATCTTTGGATTTGGTAAACCAAAATCTGTGATTAATTAGTATTTTCAAACGCATCAATGAGTTTGTGTTTCACTCATGGATTTGGATTTCTTTCTGAGGTGGAGCATGTGCTGAGAGAAGAGAAGACAGTGGCTGCTTATGTTTCCGTCGAGATCAGACACATCTCGATACTCCGTCGCTTCTGGAATTTTCCAGATCAATACCGGAGTTTCTACGTTTCAGCGGCTCGTCAACACACTCGATACTCCCAAGGACACGCCGGAGCTCCGGTAGAAGCTGTAAGTTGAAGAAATCGAAACCCTTAATGTCGTTTTTAAGTTTCGATTCTAATTGATTTGTGGGATTCGGTTTATTTTGGATTGAAATTGTTTAATTGGCGTAGGTACAAGACACGATTGCATATTGGGCAGCTTGTGATCCAATTATGCCCGTTTTGCAAAACATCCAATTATGCTGTCGAGTATCGTGGAGGGAAGACTAAAGAGGAGAAGAGCGTTGATTGTTATGGACGCCAAAATAAGGATTAGACAGAAGGAAGTTGAAGAAGAAGAGGAGAGAATGCAAAAGAAACGTCTGGAATCATCTTTTTGTAGTACAAGTACAGTGACTGATGATACTGAATATGGTTCTGCTGCAGGTTAGTTCTCTAAGTGCAGCATTTGTCAATCTTGTAACTGTTGTTTTTCTTAGTTAACAGTCTCAAATCACACTTTTTTGCGCAGAGGATGAGGAAATTGTTTCATCTCAAGACTCATGTGTTACA
This sequence comes from Thlaspi arvense, assembly GCA_911865555.2. Taxonomy (NCBI): domain Eukaryota; kingdom Viridiplantae; phylum Streptophyta; class Magnoliopsida; order Brassicales; family Brassicaceae; genus Thlaspi; species Thlaspi arvense. The sequence goes on from OU466860.2 coordinate 25,928,167, forward strand.
TCAGACCCTCGGGTTAACAGGTTTCTCTTTCTTCACGTTCTGTTCTTTTTTTCTTTCTCTTTGGCACAGCGATTCTGTACATGGATCTAAGTGACTTAGTATTTTGGATCTTTTTATGCTCTGGGAACAGTTAGAGATTTAGGAATGAAGCGAGGACTAGTGTGCATCTTGTTCAGTTGTCTCTTTATTATTACATTTTGACATCATTTTTCCAGGGGAGTTGCATGGGAATAGTGTTCCCAAAGGTTAATAGGAAAGCTTAGGTTTGTTATAGTTTTTGCTTGTATAGTTTGTATATGTTAATTGCATAGGAATAGTGTTCCCAAAGGTTAATAGGAAAGCTTAGGTTTATTAATATCGTTTTGTGATGATGACAATGATAATGATAATAGTTTTTGGTTGGTTCGTGTTTGTGTAGCCAAGTAAGAAGATTGCAGATGCTAAGCTTGCAAAGGACTTTCAAGCTGTGTTGAAAGAGTTTCAGAAAGCTCAACAAACAGCTGCTGAAAGAGAAACAGCTTATACTCCTTTCGTGCCTCCATCCGCCACTCCTTCTAGGTAACGATTGTTCTCATGGTTTCATTTTACATTCAGCTCAGTTCTGAATCAAGAATGGGAATTGCATGTGTGGTGGTCTAAAAGCAAAAGCATTACTTTTTGAATTACAAGTGTGATGATGTTAAGCCAAAAGTTTTACTTCGTGGATTGTTAGTCTGGTTTTTAAAATTATGTTTCTTATTTTTATTTGTCTTGGCTTCGATGTGATAGCTAAACAACGAGTGAGGAAAAGGTCCCGGAACAGAGGGCACAAGTTATGGAGTCAAGAAGGCTGGTGATATAATGAAAAGAAAAATCTTATACACATCTCTGTTCGTTTTTGTGAAGCAACTTATCTCTCCTCATGATTGATTGTTGCAGACAGGAGCTCGTGTTGTTAGACAATGAGGCTGTGATCAAAGAAAGGGAGAGTAAAGGTAGAGTCTTTGCATTGCAAGACGAACCTGAGGTAGCTCGTGTTTGGTTGCCAAACAGCGATTCACCTGGTTTAGCAATGGCTAGAGCTTTTGGCGACTTTTGTCTCAAATATTACGGTTTAGTCTCAGTCCCAGATACCAACTACCGCCGCCTAACAGAACGAGACCATTTCATTATTCTTGCTAGCGACGGGGTAAATACAAACCTTCAACCTTCCATTGCTTGTCACTAAGCTGCAATTTGTTTTTTGAAAATAATGTTTGTTTTAATTGAACGGTTTTTTCAGATTCTCTATTGCAATTATGTAATTTCTATGTTTCTATGTATTTTATTTTGAAAATGTTTTATGTTTTAAAAGTTGTTAACATAAGTTTTAATTTAAGTTTATAATTTTTTTTTTAAAGACACCCATCAAAGTATCTCTATTGTAGGATTAAAAACAACTAAATTTTGGAAAAGGTCTTAAATACCTAAATATTATAAATTAATCATTAAGACCATTCCCAATGGTGTTACCATTGGAGTTGCTCTCATTGTACTTTCTAGCTCCTAGGTTGGATTGATTCCTCTTGCACTATACTAAACTGTGTGCTGCTTGAGTTTTAATAAACTCCTGCTTGCATCTTGATAATCATTACATTGCAAAAATCTTGTTATCAAAGTGTCAGGTTCTTCTTGGACCAGGTAGAATTGGTCCCAACAGTTTCATTGTAGCGTGTTTGAATTGTATGTAATTTAATTTTCACGTAAATAATTTAAATTTGTTTTTATGAAAATAGTATTCGACCCGGAAAACTTGGAGGCCCGAACCCGGGCCTGATCCGGAAACAGGTATCTCCTATAAAAACACACACTTCTCGTCAAAGAGATGAGGAGAACACCTACAGTGATAACTTCATCTCCTAAATTCATTTTCATCAATGAACACCACTCATCAAAGCTTTATCAATATCCTTTAGAGTTGGTTGAGCACCCCGTATCCCCTCTTCTGATACCCCAAATGCGCTTTGTCTAGTCCTGTGTCTATTTTGACAAGAGCGTCGGAGCGTAATCGGAAGGGCAACCCTTTTCCTGTTCTCCAAAGTACTCTTTCCTTGTTCGTTCATTGGAGGCTAGCTCATCCGCCTAGAGTTCAGATCTCCCACGCACGAACAACGACCTATCAGATCCCTCCACGTGGCATCCCAAAATTTGCTTCCGAACAACTGGAAACTGGAAACTATTCGTCGATGGGGCCAGTAACTTCCGAAGCGCAGGGCTAGGGGTGGTACTCATCTCCTCGGAAGGAGATGTGGCGCACAGAGAAATCTGATGCGGGTTTTGCACCACCAACAATGAAGCAGAGTACGAAGCCGCCTTAGTCGGCCTTGATATCGCCTACAACCATGGAGCTAAGGATATAATCATGTACATCGACTCCAAGCTCATCGTGAACCAAGTCCGGGGCGAATATCATGCGAAAAACACGCGCACGCATGACCGCTTACCTCGATGCAGTCAAGAAAGCGATGAGACGATTCACGAATATCCAGTTAGAAAGAATCCCATGGGGGCAGAATAGTACAGCAGACGCCTTAGCAAAGCTGGGATCCTCTTTAACCGAGATACCGAAGGAAAGCATCCCGGTCATCCACCTGCAATGGCCAGCACGCCTGGCCATAGAAGATGAAAGCCTCATTCAAACCAACCACATAGAAGGCTATAATGGATGGATGCAGTCAATCTGGGACTACCTCCGCGAAGGAAAACTCCCAGAGAATGCTCGCGAGGCGGAAAAGGTGCAGAGATAGGTGTCACGCTGCCCCGTCTCACGAGGACAGCTCTACAAGAGGTCGTATAGCGGTGCCACCCACACTTGTCCTGAAGGAGGTCCATCAAGGCGAATGCAGGTTACACTCAGGAGGAAGAACGCTCGCGCACAGGGTCCTCGGGGCAGGATTCTTTTTTTCTTTTTCAACAAACAACCATAGACTAGGTAAATTTTGGTAAATGGTTACGGTTACCAAAGTGTCCGTTTCCATTAACCGAGTCTGACTTACATTGGAAAATATAAAACCTCATGCTCCTGCCATTTAAGCGAGAGTATCAACACATACATTTTGACTACGAGGAATAAACCGAATAATACATTCCTCAAATGAGGTTCTAAGCAAAAACAAATAATCTAACTTCAAACTAAAAGCTGGCCAATCTCTGGGGTCCTCGATCATCTGGACCAAACTCGAGCAATCCATCTCGATGCAAACTCTCGGAAGCTGTATATCCTTTAGGCATGTCATTTCCCAAAGAAGCCCATCCAGTTCTGCATGTAGAGCTGACAGATTTCTTCTGCATCCTTGTTGTCTAGTGATGGTAAATCCCATTGTCTCTGTTAGGTACCACCCAATTCCACTAACCGGTCCATGGTCGATCCAAGAGGCATCAATCTTGCATGTCGGGATTTGGGGGGGGCCATAAGGAGCTCGCCCACGGTGTTTAGGCCATGCCCCTCCTCTCTCTGCTCTTCCATCTCCTTTTCGTTTGCTGTTCACAAACTTTCTGCCTCTATGGTAGCATATTGTAGGGTATCCATAGCTGATACAACTTTCCCATTGAATACCTTATCATTTCTTGCCTTCCAAATGAACCAAATAATCCATGGAAAAATATGCCTTTGGGGTGCAGGTAGCTCCCTTTCCTTTATCTTCCAAAATAGGAAATCTAGGTTTCCATATAGAGATGAACACGAGAAGCAACTCGGAAGGGACGGAAAGTCTGAAAGAGCCCACACCTGTAAAGCTGGGGGGCATTCAAACATAATGTGATTAATTGTTTCCTCTGGATTTCCACGTCAAGGCAACTTGTATATGTGCCTAGGTGGCGAGAAGTAAGCCTCTGACAAGTAGCCACACAACCTGATAGAGCTTGCCACTTAAAGTGTTGAAGTTTCAGAGGCGCTCGAATCTTCCAAACATGGCTCAAGAGGCATGTGATGCTTGGTTCCGCATCGCAGTCGGCTTTTGAGCAGCCTTTAAGTTTTGTGATAGTTTGTATCCTGATTTGACTATGTAAGCTCCCAATTTTGTGTGGTTCTATGCATATCCATCCAGAGTAAACGTCTGGCTAGGTCCCATCCTAAAGATAAGGTGTATATCATTGGGATGGAATAATTCGCAAAGAATCTGAGTGTCACACTCATTGGTATCTATGTTAATGGGATCATGGACTAAAAGGTTTGGATTCCTACTAATCATCGGGGTGATTCCTCTAGGGGGCCTCGCCATCATAACTGGGATCCAAGGTTCAAACTCTAGTGTTACATCCCGATCGAATGGTCTTATGTAAGCCTTGGAGGAGAAGAGGTCTCGCGGCCATGATGCTACTCCACCTATATGATGGAGAATATGATTTGTCTACATCTAGAGGGCTTGATCGACGATAATATCTCCCTCGCATCACCTTATCAAAAAGGGAAGATGGATATTGAAGTAAGCTCCATAGTTGCTTTGCTAGCAATGAGATGTTAAAGTCATGTAGATCTCTGATATTGTATCCCCAGTCTTCCCTCTTCTCGAGATACAAAGTCATGTAGGTCCCATGCAAACCAATGCATACCTCTATTGTTTTGTTTTGAACTCCACCAGAAGTTTGCAATTGCACTTCTAAAATTATCTATTACGTGTGGGGGAAGTAGGAAACACGACATAACGGAAGTGCTTGAGCTACGGATTTTATTTGAACTTCTTTCCCTCCTTTTGAAAGTAATCTTGCTGACCAGTTGTTAATCCGATTGTTCAGTCGGTCTTATACATATGCAAAGACCTTCTTTTTTGGTCCACGTATTTGTTCAGGAAGTCCTAGATACCTTCTTATGCCTCCTTCATTGGATATTTTCGATAGCCCTTTTTATCTCTCGACAAATGGGTTGTCCAACTTTGTTCCCAAAAAGAATCGAGGATTTCGCAGTTCAATTGTTTTCCCGATGTTGTTCCGTATGAATGAAGTATTTTTAATATCTTTGCACCTTGCAGGACATCTGCCTTGCAGAAAAATAAGTTGTCGTCTGCAAATAAAAGATGGGAAACTCGTGGGTTTGCTCTTACAATCCTTAGCCCTATAACTCGTTGTTCTTCATCTGCTCCTATAAGAAGGGAAATGAGGAGCCTACAAAGCCTCATTCGACCTTGTCATATGCTTTGGACATATCTGTCTTAATGGCCATAATTTTTTCCTTGCAGCTCAGATTTGTGCGCAATGCATGAAAGTTTTCCTGAGCTAACAAGATATTGTCTGTGATTAGGTATCTAGCCATAAAGGCTGATTGGGTTTCCGAAATGAGCTTCGGGAGTATTTTCTTTAATCTTTTACAAAGGATCTTCGAGATGGTTTTATAGCTTACATTACATAGACTTATTGGTATAAATTCCGTCATCGCTCTTGGACGGTTTGTTTTTTGGATTAGGCATATGTTCGTTTGGTTATACCTTGGGTCGAGCTTGCTTTCCTCAAAGAAATCGCAAACCATTTTAATTATGTCTTGACATGTGGTCTGCCAGAATTTCTGGTAGAATCGACTGGTCATACCATCTGGACCTGGGGCAATATCTGGATTAATGTCAAATGCTGCCGTCCTTATCTCTTCAGGTGTAGGAGTCGCTACTAGAGAACTATTGTCATCAAGAGACATTTTCTCGGTAATAAACCGGAGAGAAACTGAGAAATCAGGTAGGTTTGATGTCGTGAAGAGATCCTAAAAGTAATCAGTCACTACCTTCTTAATCCCTGTTGTACTTTCTACCCAAATTCCATTATGATCTTTCAAATATATGGTGCAATTTTGGGCCCTTCTTTGTTTAGTGCATGCATGGTAGAATCCTGTATTCTTATCCCATGCTAAGTGTGATATATCATGGTTTTTATGGTTTTTAACCATGGTATAAGTCCTTTTTATTGAGTCTTTTTGGTCTTTTTAGAGTCCTAGTAGAGTCTTTGCAGGTTATAGCATGTCTGGAGCATAATTGGAGATATTGAAGTCTTTTGGATCATTACAAGATGAAGCCACGAAGTGTGCAACTCGAGAAGAAAAGTATGGATTTGGGTGACGCTCGTCACCACCTATGGTGACGCTCGTCACCCGTAGAGGAAGGCTCGTGGATGATTTATTAAAAGATTGAAGATTATTTGCAGAATTGGCCCAAAAGTTCCAGTATTTGCAAAAAAGCTCCATATCGTGTTTTAGCTTGTATATATTAGGTTTTCAGCCATTTTTGGCATCTATCTTAGTTTTTGAGAATTCAGAGAGCATATAGAGGATTTTATTAAGAGCTTTTGGGGAGATAAATCCTGTACTCTTTTTGGAGAAGATTTCAAACCCCCTTTGTTTTTATTTTATTCTTTCAATGCAATTTTATTCAGTTATGTTTTGTGATTTTATGATCATGTCTGAGTAATTTGCTAGTTAAGTTATGGCTTTTCAAAGGTTGATGAAGAGTTTGTAGAACTGCTATCTGTTAGGAATATCTTTTTGTTCTTCATCTCAGCTTGCTTGAAAATCGATTTCTTAGACACATCATCTAGAAATCTGAAAATCATAGGTTCTTTAATAGATGTGAGAGCATTATTGATAACCTGATCTAGCATTAGATGAGTAAAAAACTTAGTGCAAAGAGATTTGGCTTAGGAGTTTTGTGAACAATTGAACCTGATCATTACTGCATGTTTAGATTGTTAGGGTTTGCAAAGAGATTTGAAACTCTGTGATTTAGTCATAGTTAACTTCTGCAATGAGAATTGATTCGTTATATATTTGCGATTCATGTTCATGATGGTTCTTAATTATTCCTGATTTCATGCATTCTACATTCTCGGATTCGACCTACAAATTGTCCTGACTTAGCGCTTTTAGTTTTCTGAATCATAGAACAACCAAATTTCGCCTGCTATCTTTTATTTTGTTATTTTGGATTACAAACACTATCTATTGCTTAGCTTAATCTGAATCTGAAACCGCTAGTATAGTTTACATACTCCTTTGAGATTCGATACCCCTTATACTACAACTGCTTTGTTGTGCACTTGCAGTAGTTTTTATTTGGGTAAAACCTGAGCCATATTAACGTGCCATTACTCTCTACTCTATGCAAGAAGACTTCTTCCTCTCTAAATGCTATTTCTCTCCTAAGATCTTCGATTTCTTCGATGGTGGTATTATCATCAGCTTGAGCTGCGTCTAATTTTTCTTTGAGTTCTTCAATCATTCTTGCCGTATTAGTAGGCAGAGTTCTCTTCCAAGAGGAGATGTGTTTCCGACAGGATGACAATCGATGGTGGAAGTCTTTATTTGGGTTCTCTCCAAAAGTTACCCACCCATTATTTACTGCATTGTTAAATCCAGGTTTCCCAACCCATCTCTTATCAAAACTGAAGCTCTGTTTTCTGCGATAGGGGACGGATTTAATACTAGCCAATACCGGCAGATGGTCAGAACCCCAAAGCTTTAGATACTCCACAGAAGAGTGGGAAAATAAGTAATGCCATTCTTCATTTCCTACAGCTCTATCGAGACGACATTTTACTTTTCTGGACCTACGATTTCCAACCAAGAGAGAGAGTTTCCTTTAAATGGGAATTCAAGCATTCCGCTATTTTCTAGCATGTTACGGAAGGGTAGAAATGTGGACTCTGCTCTTCGTCTCCCTCCTCTTTTTTTCATTATTTCCGGTAATCTCGTTGAAGTCTCCAATCATTAGCCAGGCATTTTGTCGATTTAAACTCATCTGAGTAAGGCGTTCCCATAGTCGTTCTGGGTATTCAACTACCGGATCTCCATAGACAAATGTCATACAAATTTTATGACCCTCTAAAGATGTTTCAACATCGATCATACGATCATCTGAGTAAGATATACTCACTGTGGGATCATTCATATAGAAAAGAGTCAAACCACCACTTCTGCCTTGTGGTTCAATTGTAAAAACATTATCATACCAAAAAGAAATTTGCAAATTTTGCAGAAAATGATAGTTATTTTTAGTTTCCGATAAAAAAAGGAAACCTGGTTGAAAAGATCAGTGGAGCTCATTCAGATGTTCTTTTGTAAGGTCGGATCCTATCCCCTAACAGTTCCAAGCTATTACATTCATTTTGAAATTGGAAACAATAAACCTCCTCTTCATGAAGTTTGCATGTCTTATTAATCTTGATCAAAACCTCCTCCTTAAGAGGGAGAAAACATATTGTCAGAAGGGTCGTCTTGTTTTTCTTTCAAATTTAGATGGATTTTACTAATTTTTGCAAGAGAAACTGGTGACTTCTTTAAAGTTGATTCCAGTGGCTTTTGAGAGCCGATCGGAACGTCTGGAGATCTAGATTTGAGTGACCGCTTCCCAAGTTATGAGAGGTCTCAGTTCTATACAATTACGGAAAATCTTCATCACATAAAGTGAGATGGGAAATTTTTCTGATTTCACCAAAACTTGATAGATTTCAAAGGTTTACACGCAGCACAAACTCGGTATTGAGTACACACCCAAATTTGGGAAAAGACGGAATACTGAATTCAAATTCTGTAGATGTTTGTCCTTTCTCAGTCAACCCGGCACACGGAAACCAAGCTCACGGGAAGAACAAATCACCACCGATGCTTCTGCTGTCCTTGGGCGAGAAGAAAGGTAGATCGAAAACCTATTGCCACAGGGCGAGCCAGGAGGAGGAAGGATAACACCGGAGCTCCGCCATCTTCAAACCCTAGCTGGACATGATCCCAGATCTACTACTGAAAAATCCATAAAAACTGCTGATGCGGTACACAAAAGGAATAGCAAACGACGGGATTCCCTCCCATGGTGGCAGTGAGAAGCACTACATGATGGAGAGGGAGATCAGAAGGGGAGAACAGATGACGGAGGGTGGGTAGAGAAGCTTGAAGGAGAGAAAAGCACTGCAGGATTCTATTGGCCATACTTGAGAGCTGACACGATGAGGTTTCGCAGCAGTGTGTCCAATGCCAATATTTCGCCAACGTACCGCACCTGCCACTCGAGAACCTTAAAAGTATTAGGTCCCCCTGGCCATTCATGAAATGGGGTCTAGATATCGTCGGAAAATTCCACTCCTCGTCAAGCGCACACAAGTACGTACTCATGGGGTCTGACTACTTCACAAAATGGATCGAAGCAGAGCCTTACATAGGATGACACAATGAAGTTCGCCTGGTCAACTTTATCACCCGGTTCAGGGTCCCGCACAAGATCATGACAGACAATGGAACCCAGTTCTCGGGGGCATGCTTCCAAACATTCTGCACAAAGTATGGGATTAAATTAAGTTATGCCATGCCCAGGCACCCATAATCTAATGGACAGGCAGAGTCTTCCAAAAATAACCATTCTAAAATTCCTCAAAAAGCGGATCGCCCGGGCCCGAGGAGCATGGACCAAGGAGCTGTCTAGAGTCTTGTGGGCCTACCGAACAACCGAGAAGGTAACCTCAGGAGAGACTCCCTTCTCCCTAGCATACAGGTCAGAGGCAGTCATCCCGGTAGAGACTACGAGATCGTCATGCCGCCCGAATTCACGCAGATGGAGGAAGAGAATCGTGAAATGTTGTGGGCAAACCTAGACCTCCTAGACGACACAAGAGACTCCGCGGCAATAAGGAACACATGCTATCAGGCCAAAATGGCCATAAGCTACAACAAAAAGGTCTGATCCCGAACCTTCCGCGAAGGGTAGTGGGTCCTCCGCAGAGTGTTCCACAACACTAAACACCACTACGGCAAGCTTAGCCCCAACTGGGAAGGGCCATACGAGATCGTCAAAGCGATAGGGTCGGCAGCATACCGCCTCAGGGAAAAGAACGACAAGTGCCTCAGGCACTTTTGAAACGCTACAAATCTTACAGTGTATTATTTATAAAGAACATGTATGCGTTCTAAGCAAAACCGTTAATGTAAAATATTACTACTTTAAGAAAATAAAATGTGGTAAAAGTCCAAATGCACAAAAGTCGACAAGCAGCAACTGGTTCAAAATAATTAAACAAAAAACTACTCCAACGGGGAGTCCAACACGACTTCCCCAAAACACGGGCTCCCTCCAGAGACCTGGGAAGGGCTAACTCTGACAGGAGCTGATGTATCGTCTGTCCCGGAGAGTTGGTCACACGGGCAGAACGACAACATGGGTCGTCCCAGGCGAAACCGCTGGGCGAAGAAACTGATCAAGAGACGCGACCAGGTCGTTGATATCTTTTGTATTTACATCATTTAGGCCTCTATTTAGTGCATGTTTTGGTTCTCTTTTGCATGTTTTCCTTATCATTTGTCCCATTTTCTTCTCTTTTTAGACTTAGTTGCATTTAGGGTGTAGTTTGCATTTTCTTTGCATAAAAGATGTTTACAGGTACTCATTGAACTACAAGGAGCATGGAAGATGATGGTGGGTGCAGCACAAGACATGAAAAGGGCCAAGAAGAAGGTGCACCTTGTTGAAGCGGCCAGAAACTTCACCTGACAAAACTGGCTCGGACAAAGCATCTCCAACACGATTCAGCTTCAACACTCTTCACTAATGTTATAGCCCCGTGAGTTAGATTTCGTCTGGAGTTGGTTTCAGGTCATTCCCATCAGTGGTTTGAAAGTTACAGAAGTTGTCGTGAAACCGCTCAACCCCTACCGGTCTGTGCACAGAGGCTATCGGTCAGGAGTGACCGATATAAACCCAGCGAATGAATTTCGGTCACCAGTATCGGTCAGGAGTGACCGACATAAATCCAGCGGATGAATTTCAGTCACCAGTATCAGTCAGAAGTGATCAACATAAACCCAGCGGATGAATTTCGGTCACCAGTATCGGTCAGGAGTGACCGATAGGATTTATATCGACTGAAGATCAGCTCAGATGAGGTGTTTCCATTCTGATTTGGCTTCGACGTCCTTCATCAACATTGCAGCCACTTGAGTTAGCTTTCGTTTGGAATTATTTTCGAGTCATTCCATCAGTGGTTGAAGAGTTACAGCGAATAAAGTGAGCACATGTCCATCTGGAGTTTTTACCGTTGATCTTGACCGAGTTGAATATCAGCTCGGACGAGTAGCCTCTGTCCCTATTCAGCATCTTCACTCTGCACGAAATTTGTAGCCACGTGAGTTATCGATCAGGATAACTTGGTTTCAGGTCACTCTGATATGATGTTCAATAGATATCACAATTTTCGTGAAACCGCTCAATCCATTTCGGTCACTAAAGACCGACGCAACTGAATGATACGCTGCCAGACTGAAGACCATTTATTTACAATTTTGCCATTTTTGCTTAGACTCCTATAAATACTTGAAATCCCTAATTTCTGGAGACACATCTCTTTATCCAACAGTCTCTTCTTCTTTGTTTGAGCTTGTTGACTTTGTATTTGAATCTTTGTTTATTTCAATAAAAGTTTGCATTTACCTTAATCTTTTGTCTCTCTAATCATGATTAACTATCTTTTCTTCATAGATTTGATGGTTTTCACCATGATTAGTGAGTAGTTTGCTTTAAGTTTGACATTAGGGCAGATGGGGTGATTGTATTGATAGTTTAGGTTGATTAGGGCTTAGATCTTCTCATTCCCTTTCTTATATGATTGTGCTTAATGCCTAGTACCTCTTTGTTCGAGAAGTTGATTTTAGGTTTTCACATGCACACCAAGTGTTTGATGAAATTCCTGAATGAAGTTCAATGCTTGAAAATTATGTTTAGATAATCATGAGTCTTTGCATCTATCATTTCCTGCTTGAATGTGCTTATTGCTTAGTACCATATTGATGAGAAATTGCCTTTAGACATTGATTATGCATGAGAATGATAGTTGATGTTTGATATATCATATAAGAGATTAGTAAACCTAGCCTAAGAGATTAGATGTCTAGCATGCTAATTGGTTTTATGGAACTTGATTTTAATGCTTGATGATTATGTGCTTGAGTAAAGAAATTTATCTTAAATATGTGATTAGAAAAGGGATTAATGCCAAGAGATTGGATTAGTCTATATTAGTGTTCCTTACCTAAGGTTGAGTGTTTAGAATTGCTTGTTTTGATCACCCTAGACATGAACATGAATCACTCTATCACCATTGCCTTGATCTTGAACCATCTTTTCATCATTGAAGTTTAATTTTACATTGTTTTAATTCAGCTTTTACTCTGTTTTTGCTCTGTTTTTTATTGCCTTTATTGCTCTTTAATTGCTTTCTTTTGTTTCTTTGCTTGATCACTTAGGTTGTTAGACATCTAAAACCATCTTTATCTGCTTGAATTAAGATCTCTATTGCATTCTTACTGTTTCATTCTCCCCTTTTGGATTGATAAAACCATATGCTATACTACAACTGATTAGTACAAGCTCGGGTAATTGAATCAGGTCCCAAAAAGTCTTGTATCAATTTGGCGCCGTTGCCATTAGGGGAATGCTTTGTTCTGTAGGATTTGTAGAGATCTTGAGATTGAGCTTTGTTATTTTCGATTTTGGTTACTGATTTCTCTTTTGGTCTAGAATTTCTTTTGTAGGTACCACAACACTTGTTCTTAAGTGTCTACAACTGCAACTGAGGTTCAAGGTCAAAGATTTTGGGTTTGCATAATCATAATTCAACTGTTGAAGCATGGAAGAACATCAGTATGCTTCTGGTTTTGGTTTGCAAGGTCCACAAGGTCCACAAGGTCTTCAAGGGATCCAAGGCTTACAGGGACAGCAAAGTCAACATGGTTTACAAGGAGCTTTGTTTCAAAGACCATGGAGACCTATTGGTGCTGCTGATATACCTTCAACTTATGCTTCAAGAAAAGATATTCTTCCACCCATAGAGACTCATCAATATGAGATCAAGAGCAGCATGATCACTATGGTTCAAGAGCAGAAGTTCTTTGGATTGCCCAACCAAGATCCTCTTGAGCACTTGGATAACTTTGAGAAGATTTGTGCTTTGACAGAGCTTAGTGGAGTTTCAGATGATGGTTTGAAGCTCAAATTGTTCCCATTCTCTCTTGGTGGTAGAGCTCAAATGTGGGAAAAGTCTTTAGCACAAGGCAGCATCAACACTTGGGAACAATTCAAAGGTGCCTTCTTAACCAAGTTCTTCTCTCCTTCAAGAACTGCAAAATTCAGAAATGAGATCACAAACTTCAAACAGTGGTCTAATGAGAGATTTGGAGACACTTGGGAAAGGTTTAGAGGCTTCACTCATCAATGCCCTCACCATGGCTTCACCAAAGAAATGCTACTCTCCACACTATACAGAGGTGTTCTCCCAGCAATAAAAATCCTTCTAGATACTGCAAGCAATGGTTACTTTCTTGGTAAAGATGTTGATGAAGGATGGCTTCTAGTAGAGAACATGACACTCAGTAGTTGGGATTATGTTGATGATAAAGAGCAACACTCAAAGGCACCTGAAGAGAAGCTAGAGACTGCATTGTATGAGATGAAGGCCCTGCAAAAGTTGACTTGCTGATCAATAAGACCACTAAACCTCTTCCTAGTGTTACTCCCCAAAACCACTTCAAAGAGCATCAAATCAAAGCTGTCCAACAACAAGAGGCGCCAGTGATGCATCAAGACCATGATGTTTGTGTACACCAGACCTATGGAGACACTCATACTCAACAGCATCAAGGTTCTTCTTCTCAAACAGTTTGCGCCAACACCTCCCAACCTTCACATGCATTGGACCTTAAGGAGATGTTCCTGCAACTCCAACAACTTAATAATGAAGGATTTCATAAGATCATGACTGCTGTAATTCAAAGAAGTATGGCTGAAATTCAGAGAAGCATGGCTGCTGAAATTCAAAGAAGTATTGCCTCCACCATCAACAACTTCCAATCCCAAATAGACTCCTTGACTATGCAGCTGAGTAAACAAGATAACAATGCTCAGCCACTCACCTTCAAGAAGCCCTTACAGCATTGTTATGGTATCTCCTCCACTTCCCTAACTGATATTGCTGAGAAAGAAAACTCTATTGCTGAGATTATTCAAAATGTGACACCCTCTATCATCAATGTCGGCATTGAGTCTAAGTGTGGGGGAAGTGCTTTTCACTTGAGTTCAGCTAGTGATGCCAAGGTTGATGAAGAAGACAAAGCCATTGAAGCTGAGGTTGTTGAAGCTGACATGGAGGTCAAACAAGGAACTGCACCAGCACCACGCTCTCAAGGAACTCTTGCAGAAGAAGAACCCTTTGAAGAAGGGGAAAACTCAGAAGAAGAAGAGTGGTGGGCGCCACATGAACTTTTTGATGATACCAAGGAAAACTTGACTGAAGTTCCTGATGTTCAAGAGAAGACTCAAGCTGCTCTCCTTCCTGTTTATCAACCCACTATCCCTTTTCCAGGAAGATTCAAAAAGCAGCTAGTACAGAAGTATCAGACCCTCTATGCTGCTCAAATGAAAATGAGAGGTCTGAATGGTCAAGAGGAGCTTGAGAAACTAAGAGCTAAAACTGGAGCATATGAGGTTAAGGAGCAGAACATCAAGAAGCTTGGTATTCCAGGAAAGTTTCCAGTCTCTTGTGAGCTTGGTGAATTGGTTGTGGAAGAGGCCATGTGTGACACAGGTTCAAGTATCAATATGATGTCCCTTGACTTGGCAAAAGAACTAGGAGTCACCAAGCTGCAACCATATGATTCCAAAATCACTTTTGTGGACTCTTCTTCAAGAAAACATGTTGGTCTCATTGAAGACTTTTCTGTGAGGATTGGAGCATGCAAGATACCAACTGATTTTGTTGTGATGGAAATGGCTCACACTCAGAAGCCTTCTCTACTACTTGTGACTCCATTTCTGAACACAACAGGCGCTGATATTGACTTCACCAAAGAGAGAGTCACCCTCAAGAAGGTGAATGGTGGAGTTAGCTATGCAATGAAGCCTCCACCTTCAAGCTTTTGTAGAAGCATCACTAATGTTGAGAAAGGAGCTGCTAAGAAGCCACCTGATTTCAAGAAAGATCTGAGGGGATTCAAGGCTGAAGTGCTAAAAGAAGATGAAGACCCTCTTGACCACAATGAGTATGATGGTGAAGCATTTAATGGAGCTTGTCTTCTTGACTTGTTTGATGGAATCAAGGTGAAGCTCTATGGTGGACCAGAGAAGCCAAGAAAGAGGGTCAGGAAACCTAAGGAGAAGCTCTACTGTGGACCTAACACATTGTTCAAGAAGAAAGGAGAAGGAACTTCAGTTCCACTCCATCATCCTCCATGATCTTAAGGAGCATGACAAGTCAAGCTTAGTGACTGTAAACAAGCACTCTTGGGAGGTATTCGTTGTTATCCTTGTTCATATTATTGCATTTTATGCTTGTGTTTGTGTTTTTTTCTTTCAATAACAGGAGCAAGTGTGGTTTAAGGCAAGTTGTTATAAGTTGGGACCCAGTCTGACCAAACTCCCTCTAAGGTACACAACCATGCTCCTTTGCTCCTGAATACTTCTGAATATCTTTTATTACCCTCCTTCAAGCTTCTATTACACAAGGGACTGTGTAATTTAAGTGTGGGGGAGGGCATTTCATTTGACATTGTGTTCTGTTTTCTTATTTTCTCTTCTACATACTTGAGTCTTATGCATTCATCAATGTGCACTGAAAATCCATGAAATTTTCAAAATTTTTGGAACCAAAAAGATCATTTAGTTGCATTTACATAACTAAGATTGAGTCTAGATGCATTTCATATAGTTTTGCATACATCTGCATAGGGAGTAGATGATAAACACCTGTCAAGCTGTTAATGTTTGAATTGTTTTCAATGCCTTGGTTATCTGTTGTTTGATTGCATTGTAGTGAGTTTGAAGTTAAGGCTGCACCATATCTTGACTACTTGCATTGATACTCTTGTCTTATGCTGAAGCTTGCTTTGATTTGAATCCAATTCTATATTATTAGAACCATAATCGTGACTTTGAATTATCTTGTTTGTGCATTGAAAGTGATTACATGGCTACCTATATACATACTTGGATTATCTTCTTCCCTTCTTACCACTCTTGTTAACCCAAGTAGCTGATCCTCATCATTATGGGACAGTTAACCACACCCTAAAACCAATCCTTCTTTCTGAACCTAAACACTATTGTGAGAGTTGTGAGGCCTAGCATTGCATCATTTTTGATCTTATCTTTGCAAAAAGTGTTAGGAATAAGACTGGCAAGGAGAAGCTCTCTTGTAGACACCAGCTTGCATTTTGAGCTTGGTATTAGGTTAGGAGTTTGGGAAAAGGTAGTGTAAGTGGTTTGAGCTTTAATTGTTTACATCTTTGAAAAGAAGAAGAAGTATGGGATTAGTAGTATGGGGGAACAGTTTATTTTGTGGTTAAGTTAACTAGGAAGAAAGCTCTAAGTGCTAAAGAAGAAAGGTGCCAAAAAAAACAAAGCTTACAAAAGGTCATCCAAAAGGAGTAATCAGACCAAGCAATCCACCAAAGGTGATGAAAATGGCGCCAATCATGCAACAAAGAAGAGCAAGTTCCAAAAAGAAGTCAACCACACAAGCAAAAGAAGAAGGAGTTTCGCCAAATATGAAGATGGAAGAGATCAAATGCTTTGGGAAAGGGTAGATTGAGAAATTCCACTTGGGGTTTTAGAAGTTATTAGGTTCATCTTGGGTAAAAAGGGGTAGAAGAGAGCTTTGACTTGCATGCATAGGTGTGCTTTTCCCTTTAGCATTTTACCTAAGATAGAATCATTTCATTGAGTGATCCCCAAAATCTTTGAACCCTTATTTGAATGAGATCATTTTCATCTCATGACCATGTCTCTTAACCAAATGTTTTCTCTTGATTTGCACAAACATGATCCATTGGTTACTGATTAATGAATGTTAAAGAGTTGGTTGATTTGAATGCTTGTGTAGGCTAAGCTAGAGTTCATTGTTTGCTATGATAGGTATGGCTAAAGTCTTTAAAATAGAACAATCTCTTTGCATCTTAGAACATATAACTTCAGCATTGATTCAATTTTTCCATTGACACCTTTAGTTTTGAGCTCCCACTTTCAAACCTCACTCTCTCATTTGTTCTTATTTGCTTGAGGACAAGCAAAAGACAAGTGTGGGGGTGTTGATATCTCTTGTATTTACATCATTTAGGCCAGCATTTAGTGCATGTTTTGGTTCTCTTTTGCATGTTTTCCTTATCCTTTGTCCCATTTTCTTCTCTTTTTAGACTTAGTTGCATTTAGGGTGTAGTTTGCATTTTTTTGCATAAAACATGTTTACAGGTACTCATTGAGCTACAAGGAGCATGGACGATGATGGTGGGTGCAGCACAAGACATTAAAAGGGCCAAGAAGAAGGTGCACCTTGTTGAAGCGGCCAGAAACTTCACCTGACAAAACGGGCTCGGAAAAAGCATCTCCAACACGATTCAGCTTCAACAGTCTTCACCAATGTTGTAGTCCCGTGAGTTCGCTTGCGGCTGGAGTTGGTTTCAGGTCATTCCCATCAGTGGTTAGAAAGTTACAGAAGTTTTCGTGAAACCGCTCAACCCCTATCGGTTTGTGCACGGAGGCTATCGGTCAGGAGTGACCGACATAAATCCAGAGAATGAATTTCGGTCACCAGTATCGGTCAGGAGTGACCGACATAAATCCAGCAGATGAATTTCGGTCACCAGTATTGATGTTATTGCATATTGCATACATTTTGCATACTCATTAGTTAGCTTTTCATGCGTTTGTATCATGTTTTAGGCTAGATTGCATCACTTAGGGTCCTAGAGCATTCTTGCATCAACATACGCATTTTCCTTGCATTTTGCATCACATTCAGGTTGTTTCTGGCTGCTTTGGAGTCGTGGAGGTTCGTGGACGTGCTGAAGCTGATGTAGCAGTTCGTAGGAGCTCGGAAATATGCTAAGGACCAGAGATCGAGGAGCAGATCGAGCATGGCTGGTCGATCTAGGAGTTGATCGACCAGAAGATCGAGCCAACTAGGGGATCCAAGGAGAATGATCGAGATGGAGATCGAGTGAAGCAATCGATCAATCGGTACGGACGTAAATGACGCCATGCAGAGTGAGAGACAGATCGAGTACACCACTCGATCCAGCCGAAGATCGATACCGAGATCGGATGCAACACTCGATTCGCCGATGAAGATCGAGACCCAGATCGAGCCGAAGACACGATGTCCGGATATGATCGAGAGAACCACTCGATCTTGGAGTCGATTTCTGTCCTTTCAACTGTTTTTGGCTGCTAGCGAAGGGGGGACCATTGGCTTGTTTGGGCATTTTAGGCAAGGCGGCGACACACTTTTTCGATAACTTTAAGATTCTTATCTTCTTCTTTATGTTTTCTCTCTCGTTTTCGGAAGAACACCATTGTTGAAACTCGTTTTTCTCTTAAAGCTTTTGTATTCGAATCCTTATCGTTTAATCTAGTTTTTCTTTCATGTTCATCGTTTCGTTTCATATGCTTTGCTTAATTTACTTTATGTGTAGTGAGTAGTTCCTTTGGGTTCGGGGTCGAGAGGATTAGGGGGTAGAAAAGGTTTCGATCTTGGGGTTTTTCTAAACATTTTTAAAGGTTATCTCTTCTAAGGTGTTGAAAGCCTAAAGCTTGAAGACTCTCACGCCAAGAGCTTCATGATCCGAGAGGTTCCTTACCTTGACAGGATCCAGGAGCCTCGGAAGATCACACCTTAGAGATTAGTTACCCCTTCCCAAAAGCCATGGAAGTTTGGGGCACTAGTTAAGCCATTTAATTGAAATCTGTTTTCCTTGCCTTTCGACCTCTCTTTCCACCAAAAGCCATGGGTTTGGAGGAGAGGATGAAAGAGTGATCTATACCAAAAGCCACAGATAGATCTTGTTTTGTTTTTAAGGCTTAGAGATCCTCACCAAGTGAGTCGATCTAAAGTTTCAAACCCAAGGTCGAACCTTTGAAACCCCTAACCATGAATCTCGACCCTAGGCCCTTTCTTTCAGCATCTTTACGTCTATTCTCATCATTCGCTTGTTATCTGATAGCATCCTGGTCATTAGCTTTACTGTTCTTACGATTTTAGACGAGATCGATTGTTACTGCTCGATCTAGTGGTCGATCTCGTGGTCGATCCACTAGTCGAATTTTAATAATTCGAAGATCTTTCCTTTGATTGATCTGTTTGTTTCTCGTGGTAGTTTCTTACTTTCTAGTATTTTTAAAATAGGTTTCACTCTGTTTAGGTTGCTGCATCTAGTTCTTAGATATTTTCTCATAAACTGTCTCATTTTGCTTAGATTTGCTTTAGTCCTTGCATTCTCTGTGCATTCTCTATCTCCTAGAAGTGGCTTGACTCTCTCTTGCATGCTATACTACGACGTTGCTTGCATTAGAGTTTGATAACCTCTCTGCATCATAAACCCGAGCTAAGAAATAGTATATCAAATGGCGCCGTTGCCATTCTAGGATTGTTTAGAGAACATAGAGATTTGGGTCTTAGCAAAGACTAAGTCTTTACCTTTTTCAAGTTACTAATACTTCTACTCTCAAACGTGTGTTTTCAGGTACATGAATCTTCGTTCAAGGGGAGAAAACAATCTTCTACAACCCTTAGACAACATTCATCAACTTGGTCACTCACGGCAAAGGAGAGTCAGAGAGCAAACAAGAGCCTTTGAGGAGATTGTTCAGCACGGTTTGGTTGACTTTGAAGCTATGGCTGAACACGAGCATCCAGAAGGACCTCCTCCAGCAGGACGGGGCAATGGAAACCCCCAACACGCGGCTAGACCACCGAGGATCATAGGAGCCGGAGATGCTCCCAATACCCACCACAATAGGTTTGGGATCACTCCTCCTCCGGTACAAAACAATAACTTCGAGATCAAGCCAGGTTTCATCTCCATGGTGCAAAACAACAAGTTCCACGGCTTAGCAATGGAAGACCCCTTGGAGCACTTAGACAACTTCGAGCAAGTATGTGGGATGATCAAGATCAATGGCATATCCGAAGATGCTTTCAAGCTGCGCCTCTTCCCCTTTTCACTCGGAGACAAAGCTAGACATTGGGAGAAGACCCTCCCACAAGGCACCATCACATCATGGGCTGAGTGTAAGAAGGCATTCCTCTCCAAGTTCTTCTCAAGCACAAGAACAGCTCGGTTAAGAAGCGAAATCAGCGGTTTCACTCAAAGGAACAACGAGACATTCAACGAGGCAATGGAGCGTTTCAAAGATTACACGATCCAATGTCCTCATCACGGGTTCAGTGAGGAGACACTACTCAGTACCATATACCGTGGAGCTTCACCAAATATCAGGTTGTTGCTTGACACAGCTAGCAAAGGGAACTTCCTCGGTCAAGAGGTAGAAGAGGGTATGGAGCCGATAGAAAACCTGGCGTTGAGTGATGGAAACTATGCTGAAGATTATGACCGTGCACCAAGAGGATCAGAGTTAGAGTCTCACAAGAAGGAGCTCAAATCTTTGCATGAGAAGATTGATAAGTTGGTGTTAGCTAATCAGAAGCATGTTCACTTTGTTGGTGACGCTAATGAGAACCAAGAGGAATTAGAGCTAAGTCAAGAAGAAGCAAATTGGGTGGCTGGACAGAACAACTACAAGTCTCAAGGCTACAACCAAGGCTACCAGAACAACAACCTCTCTTACCGAAGCACCAACGTAGCCAACCCTAAAGATCAAGTGTACCCTGCTCAGCAAGCTAAACCTTTCATCCCTTACAACAAAGGTTTTCAACCGGGTGGTGGTTTCCAAGGTCAAGGGCAGAGCAACTTCCAAGGGCAACAACAAAACAACAAGGGTTATACTCCTAACTACCCTCCGGGCTTTGCACCTCAGCAACAACAACCGATGCAACAACAAGTTGATCCGGTTCAAGCAATGTTTCAACAGCTAATACAAAGGCAAGCCTCTACCAACCACAAGTTCGCTGAAATGAACACTCGCCTAGACTCATCTCTAACCGACTTCTCCACTCAGATCACAAACCTAAACAACAAGACCAAGCAGTTGGAGAAAGGGAAAGCAAGCACGAGTGGTCAGTACAGCCTTCCGGGAAAGTGTGAGCAGAATCCCAAGGAGTATGCCAATGCTATCACATTGAGAAGTGGCAAAGAGCTCGAACCTCCGGTCTCTACAAAGAACAACGAGGACGTTGTAATTCAAGAGGGGGAGGGTAAACGTTCGGCTGATGATGATGAGATAAACTTTGACAACGTTTGGATCCAAGGGCCGAGGAGTGGAGATAAGGCGGTCGCTGAGAAGAAAAGTGAGCAAACCACTAAGGAGAAGAACTCTTACGTGCCCCCACCTTACGTACCAAAGTTGCCATTTCCCGGTCGTTTCAAAAAGCAGCTCATTGAGAAGCACAGGATCTTGTTTGAGAAGCACCTGAGAGACGTGGAAATCAAGCTGCCTCTTGTTGATTGTCTAGCTATGATGCCCAAGTGCGCCAAGTTTTTCAAGGACACCCTCGTGAAGAAGAACAAAGAAAGCAAGGAGGTACTTGTTTTAAGTGAAGAGTGTAGCGCGGTTATACACAAGGAGATAGTCCCCAAGAAGCTGGGAGACCCTGGAAGCTTCACTATACCCTGTGCTTTGGGTCCTCTAGAGTTCAAGAGCTGCTTGTGTGATCTCGGGGCTAGTATAAACTTGATGCCTCACTCTGTGGCTAAGAAGCTTGGTTTTACTCGGTTTAAAGACTGTCGGATCTCATTGGTGCTGGCTGATAGAAGCGTGAGGTTGCCAGTGGGGCTGCTTGAAGATTTGCCGGTACGAATCAGTGGTGTGAACGTACCTACAGACTTTGTAGTGTTGGATATGGATGAGGAGCCTAAAGACCCACTCATCTTAGGGAGACCATTCCTTGCAACCGCCGGAGCTATCATAGACGTGAAGAATGGGAAGATTGCCTTGTATTTGGGGAAGGAGATCAGGCTAGACTTCGACATCAACGAGGTCCTGAAGAAGTCAACCATTGAAGGACAAGCTTTCTATATTGAAACAATGGATGCCTTGGCGGATGAGTTGCTGGAAGAGCTGGCTCTAGAAGACCATCTGAAGCTAGCACTTACTAAGGAGCCAGGGGAGTTTGGCTATGTGGACCAGAGAACCCAAGAGTACGTGAACCTGCTGGATTCTAGGAGGATTATCAAGAAAGAAGAAGGTTGCTGCCTAGAGATCGACCCCGAGATCGACGCTATCACTCGATCCAGAAGTCAGATCGACAAGTCAATCGAGAACACAACTCGATCCGGCGCAACAATCGATGGACAGATCGAGAAGAATGCTCGATCAGGAAAAACAATCGAGTCGACGATCGAGAGAGATCTCCTGATCATTTTGGAGTCCAATCAAGAGATCGACTCAGCGTCTCGATCCCTTACTCGATCCCTATCAAATTGAGTAAGTGAATCAATCGAAATGGCTTGATCTAGACGACATCGAGAGGAGAATCGACCGGAGGACTCGATCTCAGAAGGGATAGCGATGGAAGAAAGCAGTTTGAAGAGCCATGCCTCGAGTTCAAAGGAGATTTCCAAGGAGGAAAGCAACAACAACAGCCACGAGGATGACTGGAGTGAGCTGTTAGCCCCAAAGGTGGACCTTAAGAAGCTCCCAAAAGGGCTAAGGTATGCTTTCTTAGGGCCTAATAACACCTATCCCGTGATAGTAAATGAAAACCTTAGTGATGATGAGTTGCACTCGCTCCTAACTGAGCTGAGAAAGTATAGGAAGGCCATTGGGTACTCTTTAAGTGACATCAAGGGCCTTTCACCAATGCTTTGCACTCATAGGATTCACTTGGATAATGAGAACGCTTCTTCTATAGAACATCAAAGGCGTTTGAATCCCAACTTGAAAGAGGTTGTTAAGAAGGAAATCCTTAAGCTTTTGGAGGCTGACGTGATCTATCCCATAAGTGACAGTACGTGGGTTTCCCCTGTACACGTGGTGCCTAAGAAAGGAGGGATCAGGGTCATAAGGAATGAAAAGGATGAACTTATCCCTACTAGGACCATTACTGGTCATAGAATGTGTATAGACTATAAGAAGCTTAACCTTGCGACTAGGAAAGACCATTTCCCCTTGCCTTTTATTGATCAAATGCTCGAGAGACTTGCAAATCACCCTTACTACTGTTTTCTTGATGGGTATAGCGGGTCTTTCAAATTCCTATTCACCCAATCGATCTGGAGAAGACGACTTTCACATGTCCCTACGGTACCTTTGCATATCGAAGGATGCCGTTTGGATTGTGTAATGCACCGGCTACCTTTCAGCGGTGTATGATGTCGATCTTCTTTGATCTTATAGAGGAGATGGTAGAAGTATTCATGGATGACTTCTCTGTGTATGGTGCGTCCTTTCCTGCGTGTTTGTTGAATCTTTGCAGGGTACTTAAACGTTGTGAAGAGACAAACTTGGTGCTGAACTGGGAGAAATGCCACTTCATGGTTAAGGAAGGGATCGTGCTCGGTCACAAGATATCGGAGAAGGGTATTGAGGTTGATCAAGCTAAGGTGGAGGTCATGATGGGTCTTGAGCCGCCGGTTAATGTCAAGGGAATCAGAAGCTTCTTGGGGCACGCAGGGTTCTACAGGCGTTTCATCAAGGATTTCTCCAAGATTGCTCGCCCTCTTACACAGCTGTTGTGCAAGGAAGCTGAGTTTGTATTCGATGAGGAGTGTTTGAAGGCTTTCGTGACCATCAAGGAAGCCCTTACATCAGCTCCTATAGTCCAAGCACCAGACTGGTCTCTTCCCTTTGAGATCATGTGTGATGCTAGTGACTACGCCGTAGGAGCCGTCCTTGGTCAGAAGAAAGACAAGAAGCTACACGTGATCTATTATGCTTCAAGGACCTTGGATGACACGCAATCACGATACACCACTACGGAGAAGGAGCTGCTTGCAGTAGTCTTTGCCTTTGAGAAGTTCAGATCATATCTCGTTGGCTCCAAGGCTATTGTATACACGGATCACGCTGCCTTACGATACATCTACTCGAAGAAAGACACTAAGCCTCGGCTCTTAAGATGGATTCTGTTACTCCAGGAGTTTGACATGGAGATTAAAGACAAGAAAGGGATAGAAAATAGAGTCGCTGACCACCTCTCACGGCTAAGGATCAACGAGTCTCTCCCCTTAGATGACTCTCTTCCAGAAGAACAGCTTATGGCGATCACTACTGCTGTTTGTGGGAAGCTAGAAGGGAGGTTTGAGGAGGTGCTGAGTTTCAAAGAAGAGGATCTACCGTGGTATGCTGATGTTGTGAACTATCTAGCATGTGGTGAGGAGCCAACACATCTTAACAGCTATCACAAGAAGAGGTTTTTGAAGGAGGCTAGTGACTACTTTTGGGACGAGCCCTACTTATACAAAAGAGGAGTAGACAGCTTGTACCGGAGATGTGTTACAAAGGAAGAAGCCAGGGACATTCTCTACCATTGCCATGGCTCTTCTTACGGAGGACACTTCGCCTCGTTCAAGACAGCCACGAAGGTGTTGCAAGCCAGTTTCTGGTGGCCCTCCATTTTTAAAGATGCACACGAGTTTGTGAAGAGCTGTGAGGCATGTCAACGAGCAGGGAATATAACTAAGAGGAACGAAATGCCTCACGTTCCTATCTTCGAGGTTGACGTGTTCGACGCGTGGGGGATTGACTTCATGGGGCCATTCCCTTCCTCATACGGCAACAAATACATCTTAGTAGCTGTGGATTATGTCTCCAAATGGGTTGAGGCTGTTGCTTCCCCTACAAATGACTCTAAGGTGGTAATCAAGTTGTTCAAGAGTATCATCTTTCCAAGGTTTGGGGTACCCAAAGTTGTTATAAGTGATGGAGGAAGCCACTTTATAAACAAGGTCTTTGAGAGCCTCTTGAGAAAGTATGGGGTTAAGCATAAGGTGGCTACACCGTATCATCCTCAAACAAGCGGTCAAGTGGAGGTCTCCAATAGATAAATCAAGGCTATCTTAGAGAAGACCGTCGGAGCAACAAGGAAAGATTGGTCAGTGAAGCTGGACGATGCTCTTTGGGCCTACCGTACCGCTTTCAAGACGCCGATTGGTACGACTCCTTTCACTCTACTCTATGGCAAGGGCTGTCACCTCCCAGTTGAGCTGGAACACTGTGCGTTGTGGGCTGTGAAGAGGCTGAACTTTGATCTCAAGACGGCTCAGGAGAGGCGCCTTATTCAGCTACACGAATTGGATGAGTTAAGGCTGAACGCTTCCGAGAGCTCCCAGATATACAAGGAGCGGACTAAGAAGGTTCATGACAAGAAGTTGGTTACCAAGGAGCTTAAGGAAGGAGGACTGGTGTTGCTGTACAACTCGAGGCTCAAGCTCTTCTCGGGCAAGCTGAAATCAAGGTGGAGCGGACCGTTCGTGATTCAAGAAGTCTTGCCGTATGGAGCTGTTACTCTGATGGGAAAAAGTGGCAGTGCATTCACCGTCAACGGACACAGAGTCAAGCCCTACTTGGCAGACAGCTACGACAAGGAGAGTACCTCGGTGCTCCTCCAAGACCCACCATCCGCTTAGACCAAGTAAGGTCTAGCTAAAGACGTTAAAGAAAGCGCAATTGGGAGGCATTCCCATGTTTATCTTGTACATACCTCTGCTTTATTTCCCTTTCAGTTTTATGTTTTTATTTTGCAAGTTTGTAGGAACAGGTATAAGGAGTCTAAACCTTGACTTTGAGGTCTTAAAAAGGCAATAGGGGTTAGAATAAGGCTAGAGATCGAGTGCTAGATCGACTGATCCTGGCTTGATCTTTGCTAGATCGAGTCAGTGAATCGAGAGGAGCCAGTCGATCTAGACGAGATCGAGTGACAAGATCGACCTTGATGAAAAAGGATCGATCGATCCAAATCGGATCGACCGATCTAATTTCTCTCGGGAAAATCTGTTGAAAACTGATTGATCACTCGACTTGATCCATCACTCGATCTATGCCAAATCGACCCCTAAATCGAGGACATAGCTCGATCACGAGGACTTAGCCGAGGAGCCAACATCTCAATGATCGAGAGAGCCAATCGATCTAGGACTCGATTCACTATGAATCGAGTCTCAAATCGAGTAACCCTCTCGATCTAAGCCATTTTGGGCATGAGATCGAGTCCTAGATCGACCAATTGGACTCGATCTCATGCCGAGGTAACATTTTTCTTTCCCTCCTTTACTCTTTTCCCTCCAACTTTTGAATTCAAAACTTGGTCAAGGCAAGCATCTTTGACCATGAAAGATGTGCCTTGACCAAGACTTTGTCAGAAAAACCACTTTGACTACCCATTGTTTTGGTTTTGCTAGTCTTTAAATAATTCAAACATCCTCTCACCCTCTCATTCCTGTTTTGCTCGAGATTTTTAAACAAAGAGAGTGAGAGTTTTACTTTTCAAAAGCTAGCAAAAGATATTCTGAACTTCTTGCAAAGGTATTTTCAAAGATTTAATGATTTAATTCTAGAAAATCTCCTTTAAATCCGCAAGATCTTGTTTAGAATATAGGATTGGTTTTGAATTTTTAAAACTAGCTAAGTAAAAGGAATAATTCCAGATTTTTCAGTATCTAAAGATTTGATTCTCTTTTACTTAGATATGATTTTTATTTATTCCCCAAATTTCTAGGGTAGCCTTTTATAAATTCTCTCCTTCTCTTCTCTCATTCTCATCAAACCACCGTGTACTTATCAATATCTTTAGAAATTTGTTTCAGGAACCATGGCCCCAAAGAGAACAAGAGATGAGTAAGCACAAGAAGGAGAAGGACAAGAAGTGGCAGTTCAAGAGAGGGTTAGATGGAGCAAGGATGAGAAGAGGGATAAGAAGCGCCTAGAGAGGCTCCGGTTTGAGCCTACCAATTTTGCGGATCGAGAGCTGTTGTCTAAGCTTGGGATTCTTGGGGACTTCGACCAACTCCTCAAGAACATTGGCTTAAGATGTCTGTCACGGATGGATTGCCCAACCATTCCTGAAGTGACAATAGACTTCCTTGCCACCTTGGAGTTCTGGTATGAGAATCCTAGTGTACCCGTCCCTTCCCAAGGCCGCCTCTACTTCAAAGTCGGACGTCAAGCCTACACACTCTCCATTCCTGAGCTATGCCAAGCCTACGGTCTCAACGCTGATGCATACAAGGTCGAGTTCCCAGTCTTCAAGAAAGCCGACGAGTTTTGGGACCTGATCAGCAATGAAGATTACAAGGCCAACACCGCCAAGATCAAGCGAGTAAGGAGCCCGGTTCTGAGGTATACTCTGAAGCTGATTGCCAACACGTTCAGTGGAAGGTCTGTTGCTCCTACAGTCACGAAGACGGAGCTGTGCTTCCTGTTCCAAGGTGTGAAGCACTTGGTGTCTGATCCGGATGCAAATGAAAAGCCCATAGAAGATGAACTCGGCGATGAAGTAAACTATGGCTGTGTGCTCGCGGCTTCTCTGGTGAAGTACAAGGCTTATGCCATACGGTGCAAGGCAACCTCCTCTTACATTGGCCGTTTCCTTACTCCTCTGTTCGTGCAAGTCGATGTGCCCATTCATGACTTTGCTCACGTCCCAAACAGAGCTTTCATGGATGAAGCATACATGAGGAATACTGATAGCTTGGGACGCACGCCAGCAGAAGGGTTCTATGCCTACCTCTTCATTGATGACGAGGACAAGAAGAGAGTGTGCATCCTTCCCAACAGAGATGAAACCGAGCTGCTTGGTGTTGGGAACATCGAGTTCTTGCCCACGGAGGAAGAATGCTTTGCCCCTTTAGGAGGACCGCCTGCTCCAGCCATTGCCCCGCGTCAAAGATCAGAGTCTCCAGGCACGGAAGATGAGATGCCCGAGGCTTACACACTTCCCAAGCTAGACTTTGAGCCGGGGACAAAAACCGAGAAGTTTCTAGCATCGGTGGTAGAGATGCAAAGGAAAATTAACAAGTGGCAAGGCAAGATGCTGAAGAAGCTTGGGAAGAAAGTCAAAGCACTTCAGGGAGGCACGCCTAAGCCAGCTGCAAGTCAAGAGATCCAACAACCCGAGAAGAGAAGGCTCTCAACCGGAGGAATTGTCATCCGCGAGACCCAAGGAGACAACATGCAGCCGGCGCGCCACTCTCTCCAAGAACCAGGCGACAAAGGAAAAGCAACAATGTCTAGCTCCTCTGGAACATCCTCAAGTTCCAGCCGAGCCTAGACCAGAGGTAAACAACCTTCTTCCATTGTATATAACCGCTTATGTTTGTTTCTTGCATTGTGTTTTGATGCTCCTTCGAATGAGTTTGCCACCGGGACGGTGTCAAGCAAGTTTGGGGGAGTGCATGTGTGATTTAATCTTGTGTTCTTTGATCTTATTTTCCTTTTAGCATTCTTGAGTCTTTAGTCATGAAAAATTGGTAAAATTTTTAAAATTTTTTCAAGATTCATGTAGTTGCATTCATCTTTTTAAAAAACATGTTAGGATTGAGTCTAGAGTTTCTCATATCACTTAGGTTGTTTGCATTTTGCATAATGGGTTAGAATTTCTTACAAAGGTGTTTTTACTTATGAATTGTTTCAATGCCCTAGTTGGTAGTTCTCTAATGCTTTGTCTATGCTTTGAAAGTAAGTTCTTACCATGCTTGGATTACTTGTTAGGATTTTCGTGGCTTGAATTGAACTCTCATGATTTGAAACTCATTCTAATAAGTGAAAACCTTAATTTGAAATTCTAATTATCATTCTTATGCATTTGAAAATGAACGCATGGTTTTAAAATATTTAGGCTCTCTTCTTCCTTTTTACCAGTCTTTGTGAGCCTAAGTAGAACTCCCTCCTTGAACCTTACCCTCATTTGAAGCCAAATGTTCTTGTGTGACATCTTTGTGAGGCCTTCCTTTCGGTTTGAACTTGGCATAAAGTGTTAGGTTTAGGCGACATGATTTGGTTTTCATATTGTTGCTAGCTTTGTATTTTGAAGCTAGGTATAGGCTTATGATAAGTTTGGGGGATCATTGGGGTTGCTTTCTTGATCATTTGTTTTCGGTTTCAAAGAGCTTTGTGTTTTAAGGAAAGAAATGAGGTTTTAAGTGAAAGGTTGTTTTTAAAACATAAGTATGCTCTAATTTCAGGAGGTAGCCCTCCATAATAAAATAAAATAAAAAAAAAAGAAAGAGAAAAAAAAAGAAAAAGAAACAAAAAGAGCCTAAGTGCCAAATAAAGAAAAAAAATGAAAAGAAGAAAAAAATAATAATAAGAGAGCTACCAATAAGAAATTTCTAAAGAGCAAAAGTATTTTCCAAAACCTTTTCACTAGCCTAAAAGTTTAAAAATGTCTTTATTTTGAATTGGGGATTGCTAAATTTGTGAAGGAAAAGGTAGACTCTTAAGTGGTGAGTGAGGATAAAATTTCTTAAATGAGAGGGGTATAGGATCATTTGATAGTTTACATGGGTAGATAAGAATCTAATCATGTATGCATAAATTGTCTTTACCTTTAGCATTATGCATAAGTTCAACCATTTTTGAGAGAAACCCTTGTTCTATTTATAAACCCTTTTCAATGAGATCATTCTATGCTCATAACCATAACCCTTAGCCAAATGTGTTTTGCTTTAAAGTGCATAAGTTTGATTCATGGTTCGAATGTTAATGAATGTTAAAGGATGAGTTTCTTTGATTGTTAGGAATAGGAGAGTCATGATTTGAATTTCTTTGTGTGATGAGTATGGCTAAGTTCTTTGGAGTATGAGTGTAAGCATAGCATTTTAGAACTGTTAACTAGGACATTGAGATTAATTCATTTGAAAGGCACCTTTGCAAAAAGTTTAAAACCCCATTCATTTTTCTGAAAACCTCTCTTCCTTACTTATTTTCTGTTGCTTAAGGGCAAGCAAGAAGTAAGTTTGGGGGAGTTGATGTTATTGCATATTGCATACATTTTGCATACTCATTAGTTAGCTTTTCATGCGTTTGTATCATGTTTTAGGCTAGATTGGATCACTTAGGGTCCTAGAGCATTCTTGCATCAACATGCGCATTTTCCTTGTATTTTGCATCACATTCAGGTTGTTTCTGGCTGCTTTGGAGTCGTGGAGGTTCGTGGACGTGCTGAAGCTGATGTAGCAGTTCGTGGGAGCTCGGAAATATGCTAAGGACTAGAGATCGAGGAGCAGATCGAGCATGGCCGGTCGATCTAGGAGTTGATCGACCAGAAGATCGAGTCAACTAGGCGATCCAAGGAGAATGATCGAGATGGAGATCGAGTGAAGCAATCGATCAATCGGTACAGACGTAAATGACGCCATGCAGAGCGAGAGACAGATCGAGTACACCACTCGATCCAGCCAAAGATCGATACCAAGATCGGATGCAACACTCGATTCGCCGAATAAGATCGAGACCCAGATCGAGCCGAAGATACGATGTCCGGATATGATCGAGAGAACCACTCGATCTTGGAGTCGATTTCTGTCCTTTCAACCGTTTTTGGCTGCTAGCGAAAGGGGGACCATTGGCTTGTTTGGGCATTTTAGGCAAGGCGGCGACACACTTTTTCGATAACTTTAAGATTCTTATCTTCTTCTTTATGTTTTCTCTCTCGTTTTCGGAAGAACACCATTGTTGAAACTCGTTTTTCTCTTAAAGCTTTTGTATTCGAATCCTTATCGTTTAATCTAGTTTTTCTTTCATGTTCATCGTTTCGTTTCATATGCTTTGGTTGATTTACTTTATGTGTAGTGAGTAGTTCCTTTGGGTTCGGGGTCGAGAGGATTAAGGGGTAGAAAAGGTTTCGATCTTGGGCTTTTTCTAAACGTTTTTAAAGGCTATCTCTTCTAAGGTGTTGAAAGCCTAAAGCTTGAAGACTCTCACGCCAAGAGCTTCATGATCCGAGAGGTTCCTTACCTTGACAAGATCCACGAGCCTCGGAAGATCACACCTTAGAGATTAGTTACCCCTTCCCAAAAGCCATGGAAGTTTGGGGGACTAGTTAAGCCATTTACTTGAAATCTGTTTTCCTTGCCTTTCGACCTCTCTTTCCACCAAAAGCCATGGGTTTGGAGGAGAGGATGAAAGAGTGATCTATACCGAAAGCCACAGATAGATCTTGTTTTGTTTTCAAGGCTTAGAGATCCTCACCAAGTGAGTCGATCTAAAGTTTCAAACCCAAGGTCGAACCTTTGAACCCCTAACCATGAATCTCAACCCTAGGCCCTTTCTTTCAGCATCTTTACGTCTATTCTCATCATTCGCTTGTTATCTGATAGCATCCTGGTCATTAGCTTTACTGTTCTTACGATTTTAGGTGAGATCGATTGTTACTGCTCGATCTAGTGGTCGATCTCGTGGTCGATCCACTAGTCGAATTTTAATAATTCGAAGCTCTTTCCTTTGATTGATCTGTTTGTTTCTCGTGGTAGTTTCTTACTTTCTAGTATTTTTAAAATAGATTTCACTCTGTTTAGGTTGCTGCATCTAGTTCTTAGATATTTTCTCATAAACTGTCTCATTTTGCTTAGATTTGCTTTAGTCCTTGCATTCTTTGTGCATTCTCTATCTCCTAGAAGTGGATTAACTCTCTCTTGCTTGCTATACTACGACGTTGCTTGCATTAGAGTTTGATAACCTCTCTGCATCATAAACCCGAGCTAAGAAATAGTATATCAAGTATCAGTCAGAAGTGATCGACATAAACCCAGCGGATGAATTTCGGTCACCAGTATCAGTCAGAAGTGACCGATATGATTCATATCGACTCAAGATCAGCTCAGATGAGGTGTTTCAATTCTGATTTGGCTTCGGCGTCCTTCATCAAGATTGTATCCACTTGAGTTAGCGTTCGTTTAGAATTAGTTTCTAGTCATTCCCATTCAGTGGTTGAAGAGTTACGGCGAATAAAGTGAGCACATGTCCATCTGGAGTTTTTACCGTTGATCTTGACCGACTTGAAGATCAGCTCGGACGAGTAGCCTCCGTCCCTATTCAGCATCTTCACTCTTCACGAAATTTGTAGCCACGTGAGTTAGCTTTCAGGATAACTTAGTTTCAGGTCATTCCGATATGCCGTTCAACGGATATTGCAATTTCCATGAAACCGCTTAATCCATTTCGGTCACTGAAGACCGACGCAACTGACCGATACGCTGCCAGACTGAAGACCATTTATTTACAATTTTGCCATTTTCGCTTAGACTCCTATAAATACCTGAAATCCATAATTTCTGGAGACACATCTCTTTATCCAATAGTCTCTTCTTCTTTGTTTGAGCTTTTTGACTTTGTATTTGAATCTATGTTTATTTCAATAAAAGTTTGTACTTACCTTAATCTTTTGTCTCTCTAATCATGATTAACTATCTTTTCTTCATAGATTTGATGGTTTTCACCATGATTAGTGAGTAGTTTGCTTTAAGTTTGAGATTAGGGCAGATGGGGTGATTGTAGTGATTGTTTAGGTTGATTTGGGCTTAGATCTTCTCATTCCCTTTCTTATATGATTGTGCTTAATGCTTAGTACCTCTTTGTTGGAAAAGTTGATTTTAGGTTTTCACATGCACACAAAGTGTTTGATGAAATTCTTGACTGAAGTTCAATGCTTGAAAATTGTGTTTAGACAATCATGAGTCTTTGCGTCTATCATTTCCTGCTTGAATGTGCTTATTGCTTAGTACCATATTGATGAGAAATTGTCTTTAGACATTGATTATGCATGAGAATGTGAGTTGATGTTTGATATATCATATAAGAGACTAGTAAACCTAGCCTAAGAGATTAGATGTCTAGCATGCTAATTGGTTTTATGGAACTTGATTTTAATGCTTGATGATTATGTGTTTGAGTAAAGCGATTTATCTTGAATATGTGATTAGAAAAGGGATTACTGCCAAGAGATTGGGTTAGTCTATATTAGTGTTCCTTACCTAAGGTTGAGTGTTTAGAATTGCTTGTTTTGATCACCCTAGACATGAACATGAATCACCCTATCACCATTGCCTTGATCTTGAACCATCTTTTCATCATTGAAGTTTAGTTTTACATTGTTTTAGTTCAGCTTTTACTCTATTTTTGCTCTGTTTCTTATTGCCTTTATTACTATTTTATTGCTTTCTTTTGCTTTCTTTTGCTTCTTTGCATGATCACTTAGGTTGTTAGACATCTAATACCATCTTTATCTGCTTGAATTAAGATCACTATTGCATTCTTACTGTTTCATTCTCCCCTTTTGGATTGATAAAACCCTATGCTATACTACAACTGATTAGTACAAGCTTGGGTAATTGAATCATGTCCCAAAAAGTCTTGTATCAGTCATCCATGGAAAAAACCGCAGACCCCGCCAACTGCGCCTCTTCCACAGCCGCTTGGTAGACTCCCCGAATACCTAACTCATCCCAGCTCTCCAAGTCGTGCTTCCTGCACCCCTGAAGAACTGCTAGGGCACCGCCGCTCATTAACAACTCTGACCTCAGCTCACGAGCCGAAGCAAAAGCGTTGAGCTCAGAACGCAGCACCTCGACAGCCTCCCCCGCTGCGGAAGCCACCGATTTCTCCTCAGAAATCGTGGCTTGGAGATTCCCCACCTGAGTGCACAGACCGTCGACCTCCGCCGCCGAAGCCACTGATTTCTCCTTAGAAATCTGGGCTCGGAGATCCCCCACCTGAGTGTGCAGGCCGTCAACCTCCGCCGCCTCGCCTTCCAGGCGCTTGACATCCCCCTCGAGCCGCTCGAGCAGTATCCGGACTCGAATGGCCTAACGATGGTGCTCTTCTTTCTCCTCCTGCACCCGCTTGATCTCTGCAGACTTTGTAGCCAGCAACTCCTGAAGTGAAGTTGGGCCTGAAGGACGGTGGGGGACGCAGCCAGATGCGCGTTCATGATGTCAGCCTAAAAGACGGAAAAGAGGATAAATGTCAGTCATTGTCGCCGAAACACGAGGACAAGAATTCAAGGAATGACCCCGGGTACCGGGAATCTATGCTGACTGGCCCGATTCGCGATGCTATCCAAGCCTTCCGTCTCCAGCCCGGAGATTATCATAGAAAGTCCCTCCCAAACGGACTTCTCGTACACCTCCTGATCAGAGATGCGCTCCATCACTCCATCTTCTTCCTCAGGCGTGGAAACCTTCTTCCCTGCAGCGGATCCTCCGCTCCCGAGCGAGGGAGACATGCCATAAGCCGCCTTTCGGGAAGAATCCACTCTGGAAACTCCTGCTTTCTCCTCCTTTTCCCCGCGAAGGGAGCGAGGGAGATGCGCCAGAACAGAAGAGACCCCAGATGTCCTAGTAAGAATGCGGGGGCGCCGGGGAGCTCCCCGAAAGGATCTTCGTCAGCAGGGTGCTTCCTAGCGGCGCGCTTCAAATGAAGCAGAGATCCTTCAGACTCATCTGAAGAGCCCCCCCCCCCTCTCCCTCCCATGTCAGCTAAGCCAACCAAAAACTCTGGTGAACCTAACAGGGAAACACGGGGCAGCCAAGTAAGGACCACGATAAGCAAAATAAGAAGTTTGAGCAAGTGAAGGTAAAAGGTCGATATCTTTGATGGTGAGCTTCACCTGCAGGCACGCAAAGGGAGCTATTAGCAAGGCAACGTTTTGAGAGCAAGAACGACTGACTTTGAAGCTCGAGCAGAATCTCGGTGAGGCATCTCACCAAATCGGTGACGTTCCTCGGTTCCACATGATCTGCAAAAGAATCGACCGATCAATCGATCGAAGAACTGCAACAGAAACGAAGAGGGGATCACCTACAAGGATCCCTCCACACGGTGCCCACAGAGCCCACGTGATCTGCCAGCCAGAAGCAGAAACTTTGGGTCCCCTTCTGGTCATTGCCCACGTTGGTGGAAAGGATCATCGGCCCCCCAACGTTCCAAACGAGGGTTTGCCGCAAAGGATCATATGATCCTCTCTTCTTGAGGTTAAAAAGGACAAAATATCCTCAGTGGCGATAGGAATTCCCAAGAGGTCACTCGGGACCTGGAACGAACTAAGAACCCCCCACATGGCGGGAACCAACTGGCTAGGGCAGATCCCGTCAAGTGACAGAAATCCACTAAGACCGCCAGGAGGCGACACCGAAGCCCGTTCGACCAATAACCGGCGTAAAGAGCGACAACGCCTGGGGGCGCTTCGAAAGCAGAAGCCGAACGGTTGTAAAATACAGGCAGAGTGCTAGGAGGACGGACCAAGTCTCGCAAGTCTCGGAAGCCAGCCTGGTCCCCAGAAGCGCCGGAAGAACCCCCATCGCGAGGACGCACAGAGTATAATGGGATAGGGTCGCTGACTTCATACTCAAGAAGCAGCAGTTCCCCCCGGCGACTGGCGGGAGACTCGGAGCGACTGGCGCCAGATCAGGAGGATCTCGCCCCTCTAAGTTTAGGTGTCCGAGACATAGACGAGAAAAAGGATTGATGAAGAAGAAGAATCTTACTGAGGGAAAGGTAGAGAAATTTGCGCGATCGTGGTAGCAAGAGAAGCGACTCGTGAAAGCGGATAATCGGCAGCGTGGGAGAAGAAAGTTCCAGAGGCGCACGCGTAACCCTAACAAAAAAAGGATCTTTGTGGCGATCAAGATGATCTGCAAAACGAAAACAAGAAAATCTCGTGCCATCATAGATATTCGCAGAAATTCAGGGCCAACGCGCAAAAATCTTCCCACTCTCCTAAGAAACGAGCCACTCGCTAAACGACGCGTCAACCTAGCTACATGTTTTCATCAGTCACTTAAGGTGTATCGACGTGGGATGTCGATATTCACTTCGATATGCCTTAATAAAGGGCGATTAATCGCCTTTCGTCCTTGCAGTTAAGGCACATCGATGTGTTACGTCGATACTGTGCTCGATACGCACTTCTTGACGTCATATCGACCTGGTACGTCGATGCATGTCATCGATACGAATACCAGTTCAAGCAAATTAATATACTTACATATTTTGCATATTTGGCATGCATTTAGTGTAGTTTTCATGCATTCATCTTACATAGTAGGCTAGTTTGTCTCATTTTAGGTCCTATAGCACTTTTGCATTAACATTTGCATATTTCTTGCATTCTTGCATCATATTCAGGTTGTTTTGGACACATTGGAGCCATGGAAAGTTCATGGATTGGGAGAAATCAGCCTTGCTACAAGGGACCTGGGATCAAGGTGCAAATCGAGCTAGGCAGGTCGATCTAGACGAGATCGACCAGAAGATCAAGTGACTCAATTCTTTTCAAGGAGGAGGATCGAGACTAAGATCGACCGAGGAGATCGATCATGAGTATGGACGTGGATTATGCCATGCAGAACAAGAGCCAGATCGAGACCACGACCCGATCATCCAAGGATCGACCCAAAGATCGAGCAAAAGCAGACGATCTATCCGAGAGATCGAGCTAGGGATCGATCACCCCTACACCTTATCCGGCCAGCTCATTTTTTAAGCATAGTGAGGGGACCATTTTCTATGTTTAGCCATTTTGGGCAATATTTTCCCATCCATTCATTATGT
The DNA here is from genome assembly GCA_911865555.2 of Thlaspi arvense. NCBI lineage: Eukaryota > Viridiplantae > Streptophyta > Magnoliopsida > Brassicales > Brassicaceae > Thlaspi > Thlaspi arvense. The sequence goes on from OU466860.2 coordinate 25,964,565, forward strand.
CCCACAACTTTTAGCTTTGCTTACTCTCGAAGGCAATTTTTTCGCCATTGTCATTGTTTTTCAAGCTTTTCTTGTTTTTGAACCTCTTAATCTTGTTTAATTTAAATATTTCTCTTAATCGCTTTCTTGTTTAGTAGTTTAATCATGATTAGCCTCCTTTCTCTTGCGTTTCAATCGGTTTAAAACATGAGTAGTGAGTAGTAATCTTTGGGTTAAAGGTTGGGGAGATTTAAGGGGTTTAAGGGTTTAAGCTTTGGTCTTTTTCTTGTTCTTAATCTATTCTCTTCTTGGATTTGGGGTCTTAATGCTTATAGAGTCTTGGAAAGGATCTCTATGATTCCAGGGCTTTCTTACCTTGACCGGAGTCAGAAATCCTTTAAAGCCAAATCCAAGAGACTAGCTCATCCTTTCCCAAACGCCATGTATGCTTAGGGAGCTAGTTAGGCCAATATTTGAGATCTTTGCTTAATGTTATTTGACCCATCTTTCCACTAGACGCCATAGGATAGGAGGAAGGGTTGAGGAAAAGGGTTATACCACATGCCATGGATAATCCTAGCTTAAGTTTCTCAATGCTTAGAGATAGCTCATCAAATGAGTAGATCTATGTCTTCAAACCCAAAGCTTGAATCTTTGAGCCTCTTGAATATGAACCTCAACCTTGAATCCTTTTTTAGCATTTTAAAACCTCAAGTAATCATCTTTTAGTTATAAAGCTTGCTTCTTTAGTCTTTAAAAGTCATTGTTCTAAGTTGCTAGAAATTCTCTGTTTTTCTGCCTTTAGATCTGGATTTTTAGTAATTAGTAGTTGTGCATTTTAAATTATTAGTCTTCTTCTAGTAGTTGTTAAACCCTCTTCCAGAGATTTTAAAATAGTTTTCACAGTCATTTGATCGTTGCATTTTGTTTTTACATAATTTCTCATCCATTTACCCGAATCTGCTTAGCTTTACATTGCTCTTGCATTCTTAGTGGCTTTCAAAAACCTAGGCTGGATTGACACCTCTTGCACCTATAATACATCATAAACATGTACATTTGGGTTAGATATTTCAGTCCCAAAACATTCTGTTTATCAAATGGTGTCGTTGCCAACTTGGATTGGATTAGAAAGCATTAAGATTTGGAGCTTAGTGAAGACTAAGTTTTGTTTTTACTTTGGTTACTAATCTCTCTAGCTTACTACTTGTCTTCTCAGGTACATGAATCTGAGTTCTAGAGGTGACAAAAATCTACTACAACCTCTAGACAACATTCATCAACTCGGAAGTGCAAGACTAAGAAGAGAAAGAGAACAAGCACAAGACTTTGAGGAGCTAGCTGGTTTTGTTGATTGTGTGGGTATGGCTGATCAGGAACAAGCTGAGGGTCAACATCACCACGCTGCTGTTGGTAGGGGCAATGGAAACCCCAACCACGCACCAAGACCACCAAGGATCATCGGTGCTGGTGATGCTCCAAACACTCATCATAATCGCTTTGGAATCACCCCTCCACCGGTGCAAAACAACACTTTGAGATCAAGCCAGGCTTTGTCTCAATGGTTCAGAACAACAAGTTTCACGGTCTTGCAATGGAGGATCCTTTGGAGCATCTTGACAACTTTGAGCAAGTTTGTGGAATGATCAAGATCAATGGGATCTCATAAGACAGCTTCAAGCTAAGGCTTTTTCCTTTTTCTCTTGGGGATAAAGCAAGGCACTGGGAAAAGACCTTACCACAAGGTACTATTACCTCATGGGCTGATTGCAAGAAGGCGTTTCTCTCTAATTTCTTCTCTAGTACACGGACAGCAAGGCTAAGAAGTGAGATCAGCGGTTTTACACAAAGGCAGAATGAGAGCTTTAGTGAAGCAATGGAGCGGTTCAAGGACTACACCATTGCATGCCCTCATCATGGCTTCAGTGAGGAGAAACTTTTGAGCACCATCTACGGAGGAGCTCTTCCGAAGATTCGCATGCTCTTATACACGGCAAGGAAAAGCAACTTTCTTGGCCAAAATGTAGAAGAGGGAATGGAGCTCATTGAGAATCTTGCTTTGAGTGATGGGAACTATGCTGAAGACTATGATAGAGCACCAAGAGGGTCTGAGCTTGAGTCACACAAGAAGAAGCTGAAATCTCTCCATGAGAAGATTGACAAGTTAGTGCTTGCAAATCAAAAGCATGTACACTTTGTGGGAGAAGCTGAAGATGTTATAGAGGAGTTAGAGCTGAGCCAAGAGGAAGCGAATTGGGTTGGAGGCCAGGACTACAACAAGCCACAGGGCTATTCTCAAGGCTACCAAGGCAACAACAACCTCTCTTACAGAAGTAAAAATGTGGAGAATCCTAAGGATCAAGTGTACCCTCCACAACAAGGCAAACCTTATGTACCTTACAACAAAGGGTTTACACAAAACAATGGGTACCAAGGGCAGAGACAAGGCAACTTCCAAGGTCAGCAGCAACAGAAAGGGAACAAAGGCTACGCTCCTGTGTTTCCTCCTGGTTTCATACCTCAGCAGTAACAAGTTCAACCCCCACCTCAAGATCCTGTTCAAGCAATGTTTCAACAGTTGCTTCAAGGTCAAGCTTCTACAAATCAGAAGTTTGTTGATATGCACAATAGGCTGAACTCTTCTCTTACTGAGGTTTCTACTCAGATCACCAACCAGAACAACAAGATCAAACAGTTATAGAAAGGCAAAGCCAGTTCAAGCTGTCAAGGTAGCTTACACGGGAAGTGTGAGCAAAACCCCAAGGAATACGCAAACGCTATCACTTTGAGAAGTGGTAAAGAGCTACCACCACGGACTCTACCTAAAGACAATGAGGACATTGTGGTTCAACAGGGGGAGGGTAAGCTTTAAAATGATCAAGAGATCACCTTTGACAATGTATGGATCGAAAGGACAAGGAAAGGCAAGGAAGCAGTTGTATAGAAGAAAGTGGACGAGGTTAGCAAAGAGAAAGATGCATTTGTACCTCCGCCCTATAAACCGAAGCTTCCCTTCCCTGGACGGTTGAAGAAGCAGCTGCTTCAGAAGCATATAGCAGTATTTAAGAAGCACATAAAGGATGCTGAGATCAAATTGCCTTTGGTTGATTGTTTGGCCATGATGCCAAAATGTGCCAAGTTCTTCAAGGATACTCTTACTAAGATGAGCAAAGAGAGTGAAGACGTTTTGGTGTTAACTGAAGAGTGCAGTGCCATTATCCACAAGGAGATAGTTCCAAAGAAGTTAGGAGATCCAGGATCATTCACTATCCCTTGTGCACTTGGACATTTGAAGTTTGAAAGTTGCTTGTGTGATCTAGGAGCAAGCATTAATCTTATGCCTCACTCCATTGCCAAAAAGCTAGGCTTTACCAAGTTTAAGGAGTGTAGAATCTCTCTCGTGCTAGCTGATAGAAGTATAAGGCTCCCTGTAGGCATGCTTGAAGACTTACCCGTGAGGATCAGTGGTGTGAATGTGCCAACTGATTATTTTGTTCTAGAGATGGATGAAGAGCCAAAGGATCCTCTTATCCTTGGTAGACCATTTCTAGAAACGGCAGGAGCCATTATAGACGTGAAGAATGGCAAGATTTCTCTACACTTGGGTAAGGACATCAAGAAAGACTTTGACATCAATGAAGTCTTGAAGAAGCCAACCATTGGTGGGCAAGCTTTCTACATTGAAACTTTGGATTAGTTAGCCGATGAGTTGCTTGAGGAGTTGGCACAAGATGATCACCTACAACTAGCTTTGACAAAGGAGTGTGGAGAGTATGGTTTCCTGCTGATGTTACTGCATATTGCATGCATTTTGCATACATATTAGCTAGCTTTTCATGCATTTACATCACGCTTTAGACTAGATTGCATCACTTAGGGTCCTAGAGCATTCTCGCACCAGCATACGTATGTTCCTAGCATTTTGCATCACATTCAGGTTGTTTATGGCTACTTTGGAGTCGTGGAGGTTCGTGGACGTGCTGAAGCTGTTGTGGCGGTTCGTGGAAGGTCGGATGTTTGCTAAGGACCAGAGATCGGGGAGCAGATCGAGCATGGCAGGTCGATCTAGATGAGATCGACCAGAAGATCGAGAGACCCAGGCGATCCAAGGGAAATGATCGAGACGAAGATCGAGTGGAGCAATCGATCAAATGGTACGGACGTAAATGACGCCATGTAGAGCGAGAGCCGGATCGAGTCCACCACTCGATCCGACCGAAGATCGATTCCAAGATCGGATGCAACACTCGATCTGCCAAAGATGATCGAGACCCAGATCGAGTAGAAGACACGATGTCCGAAAGTGATCGAGAGAGCCGCTCGACCCCGAAGTCGATCTCTGTCCTTTCAACCGCTTTTGGCCGCTAGCGAGGGGGGGGACTATCGAGCTGTTTTCACCATTTTGGGAAGGCGGCGATGCCTTTTTCCACACACACTTTTTCAATCTTATCTTTTTATGCTTTTTCTCTCTGGTTTTGAGATTATCTGCCATTGTTAGACTTGGAGCTTTGTTCTTGAATATTTTCGAATCGTTTAAGTCTTAAGTAATCGTTTTCATGTTCATCGCTTCATTTTTCATATTTATTTCGGTTATTCTCATGTGTAGCGAGTAGTTCATTTGGGTCTCGGGGTTGAGAGGATTCACGGGGTCTAAGAGGTTTTCAAGTTGGTAGTTTTCTTGTTCTTAATGGTTTTCTCTTCTAGGATGTTGAGTCCCTAAGGCTTAAAGACTCTCACGCCAAGATCTTTATGATCAGAGAGGTCTCTTACCTTGACAGGATCCAGAGATCTCTGAAAATCACATCCTAGAGTCTAGTTACCCTTTCCCAAAAGCCATGGAAGTTTAGGGGACTAGTTAGGCCGTGTGTTTGAAATCTGAGTTCATTGCCCTTCAACCTCTCTTTCCACCAGAAGCCATGGGTTTGGAGGAGAGGATGAAGGAGTGATCCATACCGAAAGCCACGAATGGATCTTGTTTTCGTTTTCAAGGCTTAGGGAATCTCACAAAGTGAGTCGATTTAAAGTTTTCAACCCCAACTTGGACCCTTGAAACCCCGGATCATGAATCTCAACCCTAGACCCTTCTTTCTTAGCATTCTTACATCGTCGTTAGTCATTCGCTTGATAATCGCTGCATCCTGGTCATTAGTTTCTTCATACTTGTATTTTTAGACGAGATCGATCCAAACTACTCGATCTAGTGGTCGATCCTGTGGTCGATCGACTAGTCGATTTTTGTTAAATCATAGCCTTGCATTTTAATTATTCCGTTTGTTCCCCGTGGTAGTTTAATCATTCCTGGTATTTCTAAAATAGTTTTGCATTTCATTTGGTTTCTGCATATAGTTTTTAGGATTTTTACAAAACCGCATGTTATTCGCTTAGCTTTACACTGCTCTTGCATTCTCTTTGACCTTCCTAGCTCCTAGAAGTGGATTGACTGTCACTTGCATACTGTACTACAACCTAAGTGTTGCATTTGAGTTTGATAGCCTCATTGCATCCTCACCCTTGCAAAAACAAAGTTATCAAATGGCGCCGTTGCCATTCTAGGAGTGTTAGAAAGCATAGAGATTTAGAGCTTAGTAAAGACTAAGCCTTTACCTTGTTTTAGTTACTAATCATTCTACTCTCAAACGTGTGTCTCTCAGGTACATGAATCTTCGTTCAAGGGGAGACAACAATCTACTTCAACCCTTGGACAATATTCATCAGCTTGGTCATTCACGGCAAAGAAGAGTACGAGAACAAGCCAGAGCCTTTGAGGAGATTGTTCAGCACGGTTTGGTTGACTTTGAAGCTATGGCTGAACACGAGCATCAAGAGGGACCTCCTCCAGCTCACGGGGCAGTGGGAAGGGGCAATGGAAACCCCCAACACGCGGCTAGACCCCAAAGGATCGTAGGAGCCGGAGATGCTCCCAATACTCATCACAATAGGTTTGGGATCACTCCTCCTCCTTTACAAAACAACAACTTCGAGATTAAGCTTGGTTTCATCTCCATGGTGCAAAACAACAAGTTCCACGGCTTAGCAATGGAAGATCCCTTCGAGCACCTTGACAATTTCTAGCAAGTACGTGGGATGATCAAGATAAACGGCATATCAGAAGATGCTTTCAAGCTGCGTCTCTTTCCCTTTTCACTCGGAGACAAAGCTAGGCATTGGGAGAAGACCCTTCCACAAGGCACCATCACCTCATAGGCCGAGTGTAAAAAGGCATTTCTCTCAAACTTCTTCTCTAGCACCAGAACAGCACGGTTGAGAAGCGAAATCAGCGGTTTCACTCAGCGGAACAATGAGACATTCAATGAGGCAATGGAACGTTTTAAAGATTACACGATCCAATGTCCTCATCATGGTTTCAGCGAGGAGACCCTACTCAGCACCATCTACCGCGGCGCCTCACCAAAGATCAGGTTGTTGCTTGACACAGCTAGTAAAGGGAACTTCCTTGGTTAGGAGGTAGAAGAGGGCATGGAGCTAATAAAGAACTTGGCATTGAGTGATGGCAACTATGCTGAGGATTATGACCGTCCACCGAGAGGATCTGAGCTAGAGTCTCACAAAAAGGAGCTGAAATCTTTGCATGAGAAGATAGATAAGCTGGTGTTAGCCAACCAGAAGCATGTTCACTTTTTTGGTGAAGCGGATGAGAATCAAGAGGAGCTTGAGTTGGGCCAGGAAGAAGCCGATTGGGTGGCGGGACAGAATAATTAAAAACCTCACGGCTACAACCAAGGCTACAACCAGAACAACAATCTCTCCTACCGTAGTACCAACGTCGCCAACCCTAAGGACCAAGTATACCCTGCTCAGCAAGCAAAGAATTTCATACCTTACAACAAAGGTTTTCAGCCGAGTGGTGGCTTCCAAGGTCAAGGGCAGAACAACTTCCAAGGGCAACATCAAGGTAACAAGGTTTATACGCCAAACTACCCTTCGGGCTTTGCACCTCAGCAGCAACAGCCGATGCAACAACAAGTTGATCCGATTCATGCCATGTTTCAGCAGCTGATCCAAGGGCAAGCCTCTACAAACCAGAAGTTTGCCGAGATGAACACTCGTCTAGAATCGTCTCTCACTGACTTCTCCACTCAGATCACCAACTTAAACAACAAGATCAAGCAGCTAGAGAAGGGGAAAGCGAGTACAAGTGGTCAGAATAACCTACCGGGCAAGTGTGAGATCCTTAGGAATATGCCAACGCCATCACGTTAGGAAGCGGCAAAGAGCTACCACCGCCGGTTACTCCTAAGAAGAACGAGGACGTTGTAATTCAAGAGGGGGAGGGTAAGCTTTCCGCTGATGATGAGATCAACTTTGACAATGTCTGGATTCTAGGGCCAAGAAGAGGAGACAAAGCAGTTGCTGAGAAGAAAGAGGAGCAAACTACTAAGGAGAAGGATGCTTATGTACCTCCACCGTATGTACCTAAGCTGCCTTTTACTGGCCGTTTCAAGAAGCAACTCATAGAGAAGCATAGAATCCTCTTTGAGAAACATCTTAAGGACGTAGAGATCAAGCTACCTCTCGTTGACTGCCTTGCAATGATGCCTAAATGCGCCAAATTCTTCAAAGACACTCTCATCAAGAAGAATAAGGAAAGCAAGGAGGTGCTTGTTCTAAGTGAGGAGTGTAGTGCTGTGATACATAAGGAGATAGTCCCTAAGAAGTTGGGAGACCCTGGAAGCTTCACTATACCTTGCGCTTTAGGTCCTTCGGAGTTCAAGAGCTGCCTTTGTGATCTTGGAGCTAGCATAAATCTGATGCCTCATTCCGTGACGAAGAAGCTTGGCTTTACTCGTTTCAAAGACTGTAGAATCTCGTTGGTACTGGCTGATAGGAGTGTGAGGCTACCAGTGGGGCTGCTTGAAGATCTACCGGTGCGAATCAGCGGTGTGAACGTGCCTACGGACTTCGTCGTGTTGGAAATGGATGAAGAGCCTAAGGACCCGCTCATCCTTGGAAGGCCATTCCTTGCAATCGTCGGGGCTATCATTGACGTCAAGAACGGGAAGATTGCCTTGCACTTGGGAAAGGATATAAGGCTGGACTTCGATATCAATGAGGTTCTGAAGAAGCCGACTATAGAAGGGCAAGCTCTCTACATTGAAACGATGGATGCCTTAGCGGATGAGTTGCTGGAAGAACTTGCTCAAGAGGACCATCTGAAGCTAGCACTGACAAATGAGCCATAAGAGTTCGGCTGTGTGGATCAGAGGACCCAGGAGTACGTCAATTTGCTGGATTCTAGGAAGGTTGCTAAGAAGGATGAAAGCTGCTGCCTAGAGATCGACTCTGAAATCGACGCTATCACTCGATCCAGATGTCAGATCGACAAGGCAATCGAGAACACAACTCGATCCGGAGCAGCAATCGACAGTCAGATCGAGAGGGGTGATCGATCCGGGAAAACAATCGAGAAGATCGAGAAAGACCTTCCGATCAGTCTAAGGTCTAATCCGGAGATCGACTCAGCGTCTCGATCCCTTACTCGATCCACATTAAATCGAGTAAGTGAATCGAGTGAAACCACTCGATCTAGACGACATCGAGAGCAAGATCGACTGGACAACTCGATTTCAGAAGGGATAGCGGTTGAGGAAAGCAGTCTTAAGGGCCATGCCTCGGGTTCTAAGGAGGGCTCCAAGGAGGAAAACAACAACAGCCACGAGGATGAGTGGAGCGAGCTGTTAGCCCCAAAGGTGGACCTTAAGGAGCTCCCAAAAGGGCTAAGGTATGCTTTCTTAGGGCCTAATAACACTTATCCCGTGATTGTGAATGAAAACGTAAGTGATGATGAGTTGCACTCGCTCCTGACTGAGCTGCGAAAGTATAGGAAAGCCATTGGGTACTCTCTCAGTGACATCAAGGGCCTTTCACCAATGCTTTGCACTCACAGGATTCACTTGGATAATGAGAACGCCTCTTCTATAGAACATCAAAGGCGTTTGAATCCTAATTTAAAAGAGGTTGTTAAGAAAGAGATCCTTAAGCTTTTAGAGGCTGACGTGATCTATCCCATATGTGACAGCACGTGGGTTTTCCCTGTACACGTGGTACCTCGGTGCTTCTCCAAGACCCACCATCTGCCTAAACCAAGTAAAGTTTAGCTAAAGACGTTAAAGAAAGCGCACTTGGGAGGCATTCCCATGTCTATCCTGTACATATTTCCGCTTTATTTCTCTTTCAGTTTTATGTTTTTATTTTGCAAGTGTGTAGGAACAGGTATGAGGAGTCTAAACCTCGATCTTGAAGCCCAAATGAGGCGATATAGGTTAAGAAAAGGCTAGAGATCGAGTGCTAGATCGACTAATCCTAACTCGATCTTTGCTAGATCTAGTTAGTAGATCGAGAAGAGCCAGTCGATCAGACGAGAACGAGTGATAAGATCGATCTAGATGAGAACGGATCGATCGATCCAAAATGGATCGACCGATCTAATTTCTCTCGGGAAATCCTTAAGGCATAGATCGATCACTCGACTCGATCCATCACTCGATCTATGCCAAATCGACCCCCAAGTCGAGGACATAGCTCGATCACGAGGACTTAGCCGTGGAGCCAAAATCTCAACGATCGAGAGAGCCAATCGATCCAGGACTCGATTCATCATGAATCGAGTCACAGATCGAGTAACCCTCTCTGATTCAAGCCATTATGGGCATGAGATCGAGTCCTCGATCGACCAAACGGACTCGATCTGATGCCGAGGTAACATTTTGTTTCCCTCCTTTATTCTTTTCCCTCCAGTTTTTAAATTCAAAACTTGGTCAAGGCAAGCATCTTTGACCATGAAAGATGTGCATTGACCAAGACTATGTCAGAAAACCACCCTTCCTACCCATGGTTTTGTTTCTTGCTTAGCCTTTAAATATTTCAACAACTTCTCATCTTCTAAGGCTAGCAAGACTCTTTAACAATCTTGCAAAAGGTATTTTTGGAGTTTGATAAAATATTTTTTTGAAATTCCCTTTTATTTCGCAAGTCATTGTTTTAGATGATAGGGCCGTTTTTAAATTTTAAAATTTAGCTAAATAAAAGGAAAAATTCTGGATTTTCTAGTATCTCTAGATTTGATTCTCCTCTATTCTGTTATAATTTTTATTAATTCCCCAAAATTCTAGGGTATTAGTTATAAGCCTTCTTCTTCGCCTTTCTTCTTCTCTCATCCGATCGCCGTTTTGCTTATCAAACTGCTTGAGAAATTTGTTTCAGGCACAATGACTCCTAAAAGAACGAGAGAAGAGAGAGCACAAGAGGGAGAAGGTCATGAGGTGGCTGTTCAAGAGAGGGTCAGATGGAGTAAGGATGAGAAGAGGGACAACAAACGGCTTGAAAGGCTTTGGTTTGAGCCTACTAAGTTCGCGGACAGGGAGTTGCTGTCTAAGATGGGGCTGCTAGGATATTTTGATCAACTCCTCCAGAGGATATGGCTGAGGTGTTTGTCACGGATGGATTGCCCAACCTTCCCTGAAGTGACAATCGACTTCCTAGCCACCTTGGCGTTCGGATACGAGAATCCTAGCGTGCCAATCCCTTCTCAAGGCCGCCTCTCCTTCAAGATACAGCGCCAAGCTTTCAGTCTCTCAGTCCCCGAGCTCTGCCAAGTTTATGGCCTCGATGCAGCTGCTAGGAAAGTGGAGTTCCCCTCCTTCACTCAAGCGAATGACTTTTGGGACCTTATCGCCAATGATGACTACAAGGCGAACACTGCGAAGATCAAGAGAGTGAGGAACCCGGTGCTACGTTATACTTTGAAGCTGATGGCCAACACCTTTAGTGGCCGGTCCGTAGCTCCCACGGTGACCAGGACGGAGCTTTGCTTTCTGTTCCAAGGCCTTAAGCATATCCTTTGTGATCCGGACGAGAACGAGGAGCCGTTGGAAGATCAACTCGGAGACGACGTGAACTATGGGTGCATCCTTGCTGCTTCGTTGGTCAAATACAAGGCGTATGCCTTGAGGTGCAAGGCAAGCTCGTCACTCATTGGTGGTTTCCTCACGCCTTTGTTCGTGCAAGCCGGCGTACAAGTCGAGAACTTCACTCCTGTTCCGGATAGAGCATTCATGGACGAGACATATCTAAGGAACACTGATAGCTTGGGACACACGCCAACTGAGGGCTTCTTCGAGTACTTATACATCGACGAGGAGAATGAGAAGAGGACGTGTATTCTGCCGAACCAGAACGAGACCGAGCTGTTTGGTGTAGGGAACATTGAGTTTCTTCCGAGCCAAGAGGAATGCTTCGCTCCTCTAGGAGCCACAGCCGCCGTTCAGCAAGCTGCCCGACCAAGATCAGAGTCTCCAGCCACTGATGATGAGATGCCCGAAGCATTCACCCTTCCCAAGCTTGACTTTGAGCCGCAGACTAAAACGGAGAAGTTCCTTGCTTCTGTTGTGGAGATGCAAAGAAAAATCAACAAGTGGCAGAGCAAGGTGCTGAAGATGCTTGCAAGGAAGGTTAAATCACTTCAAGGAGGCTCACCTAAGAAAGCAGCAAGCGAGGAGGTTCAACTGCCCGAGAAGAGGAGACTTTCAACCTGGTGGAGTTGTCATCCGTGAGACGCAAGGCATGTTAGAATTTGCGGAATAATACTTAGAGAAATGAAGAATGGGTGAAGAACATGAAAGAGAATGAGAGAGAATGAATTAAGGATGATTATATTTCCTTAAGTTGAATATTACAAATGTGGGCAATAGTCTATATATAGACTCGCCTTGGTTACAACTTGAATCAATAAGACAAAGACAAAAAAAGAATAAACAAAGGGATTGTCTCCAAGGAAGCGAAAGTGACTTGTCCTCAACGGTTGTCTCCTTAAGAAAACATGTGACCTTATCCTCTTGTTGTTTATTAAATCATGACCGTTGGAGTAGTAAACATAGAACCGAGCATCTAGGTGACCGTTGGAGACTTAGCTTGTATGTCAAGCTTACTTGATGATCAAGCTTGAGTGGCCCGGTTCCCTAGGTATACGGACTTGTACGGATGCTTCATCCTCCTTGTTTGATACTCCCCCTCAAGCTTTAACCGTGGTAAATGGTTAGAGCTTGGAGCCATGAAGGATCACCTCATTAAAAAAAACCTCAATGTAGAAAACCTCATGGGACAAAACTACATTGAGGGAAAAAGAGTGTGATCTCCACGGCTAGGTGAGCTCAAGCTGAGATGTCAACGAGCCCCATCTTGGAGTGGATGAACTCGTTGATCTTCTGACTTGTTGCCTTGGTGAAGATATCGGCTAGTTGGTCTGAACTCTTTGTGTAGCATGGCAGGATGACTCCAAGCTGGACTTGCTCCCTGACTTTGTGACAATCAACCTCAATATGCTTGGTTCTTTCATGGAAGATCGAGTTTGATGCAATGTGTATAGCCGCTTGGTTGTCACAGTGCATGGTGATTGGTGTGCTTGTCTCACATCCGAGGTCTTTAAGAAGGTTCCTTAGCCACATTAGCTCGGTTGTTAACCTCCTCATGGCCCGGTACTCAGCTTCAGCACTAGAACATGCAACTACATTCTGCTTCTTGCTCTTCCAAGTAACTAGATTCCCACCAATGAAAGTGCAATAGCCAGTAGTTGATCTTCTATCTACACGGTCTCCTGTCCAGTCTGCATCGCAATATCCCACAATATCTGAGCTTCCGTTGCAACCCATCCAAATGCCATGACCGATTGTTCCTTGGACATAGCTGAGAATGCGCTTGACCATGCTCCAGTGATATGACTTTGGAGCTTTCATGTGTTGGCTAACCTGATTCACAGCAAAACACAAGTCAGGTCTAGTTATGGTAAGATAGATTAGCTTACCCACCATCCTGTGATATTGTGTGATATCTTCAAAGGGCTCATCTTCTAGCTCCCCCTTTCGGCCCACTTTGTAGCTATCTTCAAGAGGAGTTTTAGCTACTTTATCTCCAAGGTCTCCTGCTTCACTCAACATATCAAGCATATATTTTCTTTGTGAGAGAAACAAGCCTTCCTTAGATCTACAAACTTCAATACCTAAGAAGTATTTTAGATCACCTAGATCTTTAATATCAAAAACATTTTTTAAATAGTCTTTAGTAGCAAGAATGTTTACCTTGTCATTCCCAGAGATGATTATATCATCTACATAAATGAGAATGACTATTATACCTTCTTGGCTGGTGCGAGTGAATAAGGTGTGATCCGCTTCTGACCTGCTGAATCCCCTATCAAATAGAACTCTACTCAACCGGTGGTACCATGCTCTTGGCGATTGCTTGAGACCATAAATCGCCTTTCTCAGCCTTAGTACTTTGCCATGGGCAACCTCTTTGTCTACACCAGGTGGTGGTGTCATGTAGACTTCCTCCTCAAGTTCTCCCTGCAGGAATGCATTCTTCACATCCATTTGCCAAAGATCCCATTCCAGGTTCACGGCAAGTGAGATGACTACTCTAACCGTGTGAAGCTTAGCCACTGGTGCAAAGGTGTCTCCATAGTCTTCTCCATAGGTCTGAGTGAATCCTCTTGCTACTAGCCGAGCCTTATACCTCTCTATTTTGCCATTGCTCTTGTATTTGATAGTGAAGACCCATCTTGAGCTCACTGTTTTCTTTCCTTTAGGCAATATAGCCTCATCCCAAGTATGATTCTTCTCCATCGCCCCCCTTTCTTCACTGATTGCATCACGCTATACCTTATACTCTATTGCTTCTTCATAGGTTTTAGGTATCTGACCTTGCTCCAGTGCAACTAAGAAAGCATGATGCTCCTTTGGAAACCGAGCAAAAGAGCAAGCCGCTTGAGTAGGATGGGCTACTGCATTGCCATTGTAGTATACCCTTGTGTTAACCCAATTGGATGGATCCTGCCTTTCCCTTGTGCTTCTCCTTAGTGCTGCTGGAGCAGGGGCTGGGACTTGTTCTGCTTGTTGTAAGCTTTGCAACCACGGACTTCTTCTTAAAGGAGCTGGTGCTTGATGAGTTACTGACCGTGTGGGTGCTACGGCTTGTTCCGGAGGTTGATCATGTGCATTTTCTTGGGTCTCCGAGTCTGTGTGCTCAGCTGGTGGGTCACTAGTTGCACCATTCTCCCCCTCATGATCAACCGTAGGGGTTCCAGTACTTGTAGTGACACCGAGATGGTCTAGGAGTAGCCGGAGGTTAGTAGCTCTATCTGATGTAGACTTGGAGATGTCTTGCAGGTCTTCCCAAGACTGTTTGGCATAGAAGCTTTCTGATTCCAAGAACTTCACATCTCTAGAGATTATAACCCGTCGTGTAGTGGGATTATAGCATTTGTATCCCTTTTGAGTGGTAGAGTAGCCAACAAACATACACCTAGTGCTATTGGCATCAAGCTTTGTTCTAAAGTCTCCTGGAATTAAAGCAAAACAAACACACCCAAACACTCGTAAGTGATCAAGAGAAGGTTTAGTTGAGTTGAGTATCTAATATGGTGATGAGTCATTGAGAACTTTGGTTGGTATTCGGTTGATCAAGTAGCAAGCTGTAAGTACAGCATCTCCCCAAAACCGTTTTGGTACATTGCTTTGAAACATCATGGATCTGGCCACCTTCATTAAGTGTCTATTCTTCCTTTCAGCCACACCATTTTTTTGGGGCGTGTAAGGGCAGCTTGTTTGGTGAATGATGCCTTGTGAGGTAAGGTATTCTTTGAATAAGTTACTGGTTTATTCTCCTCTATTATCTGATCTGAAAATCTTAATCTTGGCATTAAAATGGTTAGTTATGTGAGTTTGAAAATTCCTAAATGCCTCAAAGACTCTATCTTTTGATGGAAGGAGAGTTAACCAAGTATACTTAGACTTTTCATCTATGAAAGTAACAAAATACTTGTTTTGATCTCTAGATTCACATGGAGATGTCCAAACATCAGAATGAACTAAATCAAAGCATTTTTCATAAATGGTAGAAGACTTAGGAAAAACAGTTCTACAATGTTTTCCTAAGATACAAGCCTCACAATCATCATTCTTAAATACTACTTTAGGTAATAGAAGACTCAATGCACGAGCATGAGGGTGTCCTAGTCTAGCATGCCAAATCGCATAATTAGCACAAGCTACAACATTATTAGAAGAAGCAAAGGTAGGATCTAAAAGCTTAGTGTCTTTAAGAACATAGAGATCATCTTTGGTAGTCCCTTTCCCAAGCATTTTGCTGGTCTTAATATCCTGAAAACACACTTCATTAGGTCTATAGATAGCAATACAGTTTAAATCAGTTGTAGCTTTCTTAACTGATAATAGGTTAGATGTAAAGGTAGGCATGTAAAACGCTTTAGAAGGTCTTTCAAAGAGCTTCCTATTGCTGGTTTTATGTTGCTAATTAAGCTTAAATCACTAATCATGTGATGAGAAGCTCCTAAATCAACTATTAATGGCTTATTCTTAAGTGTATGTGAAGAACTATAAGAATTACCCATATTTTGAATCACATGAAAAGAGGTACCAAGAATGTTACCAGACTCCTTAAACGCCTTGATCAAGGCATCTAAGTCCGATTTTGTCACTAATTGGGATGAGTTGGCTGCTCCTTCTCCTCCAATGATAGTCTTAGAGCTTTCGCCTTTGTGAGCAGCTTCTTCTGAAGCACACCTAGCCTTTCCCTCCTTCCATTTTGGTTTAAGGTGTGGATGGAGACTCCAGCATATTTCTTTGGTGTGCCCCTTTCTCTTGCAATGATCACAAAATGAGTTTCTCTTCTCATCAAACTTGTAGGCTCCTTTGTTGGCTGAGATCAGTTCTCCTTTTCCTCCAAATAAGCCGAGTGATCCTTGCTCCTTTTGGACTTGGGAACAGACTTCTTCAAGCGTTGGTAGCCTTTCTGCTCTGAGAAGATGTTTGATGAGATCATTGTAGGTTAAGCTGAGAGTCAAAAGCAGTCCAAAGACCTTGTCTTGCTCCCTTCTTTCATTCAAGACTTGTGGATCCACGGTACTTGGCCTTAGCATTTCCAGCTCAGCCCATAGTGCTCTGAACTTTCCAAAGTGCTTGGTGAACTCCATATCTTCTTGCCTTAGCTCGTTGATAGCCTTTTTGACTTCAAACACACGGCTTAGATTAGAGACATTGCCGAATACTTGCTTCAAAGTCTCCCACAGCTCCTTGGCGGTTTCACAGTAGGAGTAGGCCTCCAAGATTTCGTTGCTTAGGGAGCTTTGTAACAGGGCAAGGACGGTCTGGTCTTCCTTGTACCATTGGGCCTCTTCGGCTGGAACAATGGCTGCTCCCGCGGCTGGTGGTGCTGCTATGGGAGCGTCACTTGAAACATGACTCCAGAGACCTCTTCCACACAAGGCGGTTCTTGTGGTTCTTGACCACAGTAGATAGTTCACTCCTTTGAGTGTAACTGGTAAAGCCAATGGCTTATTGTTCTCCATGGCCATGAAATTGATTCTATGGACCTATGGGCAAAAGTATGGACCGTTGGTCAATAGTTTTAGGAAAGAGATTTGACAGAAAAGGAGAGTAAGCGAATAGTATTAGGAGTGATTAAGAGGTGTTTAAGGTGTTTGGGAAGGATTAGGAGTTGATTTAGTGGAAGTAATGAGAGAAGGAAATTATGGACCGTTGGGTAAAGAAATGTACCCAAAAGAGTTTCTGGAAAACGAATGAGGGATGAAGTGATAAGAGAAGAGAAACAAGAATCAAGAGTTTGTAGTCCAAAGATCTACAAACCTTGCTCTGATACCATGTTAGAATTTGCGGAATAATACTTAGAGAAATGAAGAATGGGTGAAGAACATGAAAGAGAATGAGAGAGAATGAATTAAGGATGATTATATTTCCTTAAGTTGAATATTACAAATGTGGGCAATAGTCTGTATATAGACTCGCCTTGGTTACAACTTGAATCAATAAGACAAAGACAAAAAAAGAATAAACAAAGGGATGGTCTCCAAGGAAGCGAAAGTGACTTGTCCTCAACAGTTGTCTCCTTAAGCAAACATGTGACCTTATCCTCTTGTTGTTTATTAAATCATGACCGTTGGAGTAGTAAACATAGAACCGAGCATCTAGGTGACCGTTGGAGACTTAGCTTGTATGTCAAGCTTACTTGATGATCAAGCTTGAGTGGCCCGGTTCCCTAGGTGTACGGACTTGTACGGATGCTTCATCCTCCTTGTTTGATAAGGCAGCAACATTCAGCCGGTGCGTCTTTCTCTCCAGGAACCAACCGGCAAGGGCAAAACCATAGTCTCTAGCTCCTCTGGAACATCCTCAAGTTCCAGCCGAGACTAGCCCAGAGGTAACAACCTTCTTCCATTGTACATACCGCTCATGTTTGCTTCTTTTTGCTTTGTGTTTTGATGCTCCGTTGAATTTGTTTGCCACCGGGACGGTGTCAAGCAAGTTTGGGGGAGTATATGTGTGGTTTGACTTGTGTTTTCTGATCTTATTTTCCCTTTAGCATCCTTAAGTCTTCACTACATGAAAAATTGGTAAAAGTTTTAAATTTTTTCAAAGATTCATGTAGTTGCATTCATCTCATTAAGCATTTTAGGATTGAGTCTAGAATCTTAAAGCATTTAGGTTGTTCATATTCACATAAGGGGTTAGAGTTTTTCTTAAAAAGGTGTTTTGAACTCATGAATTGTTTCAATGCCCTAGTTAGTAGTTCTCTAATGCTTTGCTTATGCTTTGAAAGTAAGTTATTACCATGCTTGGATCACTTGCTATGATTTTCATGACGTGAATTGAACTCTCTTGATTTGAAACTTGTCCTAATAAGTGAAAACCTTAATCTGAAATTTTAATTATCATCCTTATGCATTTGAAAATGAACACATGGATTTTAAAATATTTAGGCTCTCTTCTTTCTTTTACCACTCTTTGTGAGCCTAAGTAGAACTCCCACCTTGACCCTTACCCTTCTTTGAAGCCAAACATTTCTTGTGTGACATCATTGTGAGGCCTTCTTTTTCGGTTTTGAACTTAGCATAAAGTGTTAGGTTTAGGCGATATGATTGGGTTCTCATATGATTGCTAGCTTTGCATTTTGAAGCTAGATATAGGCTTATGATAAGTTTGGGGGATCATTGGGGTTGTTTTCATGTTTATATGTTCTCGGTTTCAAAAGAGTTTGGTGTTTAAAAGAAAGAAATAGGTTTTAAGTGAAGGGTTGTGTTTAAAAATTATATATATGCTCTAATAAATTTCAGGAGGTAGCTCTCTCAAATAAAAAGAAAAAGAAAAAGAAAAAGAGCCTAAGTGCCAAAATAAAAGAAAAGAAAAAAAAAAAAAAATAAGAGAGCTACCAATAAGGAATAGTTAAAGAGCAAATTATTTTCAACCTTTTCATTAGCCTAAAGAGTTAAAAATGTTTTCTGTTTTGAATTGGGGGATGCTAAGCTTTTGCCTTGAGAAAATGGGTAGATTCTAAGTGGTGAGTGAGGATAAAAGTTAATAAATGAGAGGGGTTTAGGATCATTGTTAGTTTACATGGGTAGATGAGAATCTGATCATGTATGCATCAATTGCCTTCACCTTTAGCATTATGCATAAAGTTCTTGCCATATTTGGGAAAACCCTTGTTTAAAATGAAAACCCTTTTCAAATGAGATCATTCTATGCTCATAGCCTGTGCCCTTAACCAAATGTGTTCTGCTTTAAAGTGCATAAGTTTGATTCATGGTTCGGATGTTAATGAATGTTAAAGGATGAGTTTCTTTGATTGTTAGGAATAGGAGAGTCATGATCTGAATTTCTTTGTGTGATGAGTATGGCTAAGTTCTTTGGAGTATGAGTGTGCGCATTGCATTTTAGGACTAGTAACTAGGACATTGAGATTGATTCATTTGAAAGGCACCTTTGCAAGAAGCTTAAACCCCCGTTCGTTTTTAAAACCTCTCTTCCTTTCTTATTTTCTGTTGCTTGAGGGTAAGCAAGAAGTAAGTTTGGGGGAGTTGATGTTACTGCATATTGCATGCATTTTACATACATATTAGCTAGCTTTTCATGCATTTACATCACGTTTTAGACTAGATTGCATCACTTAGGGTCCTAGAGCATTCTCGCACCAGCATACGCATGTTCCTTGCATTTTGCATCACATTCAGGTTGTTTATGGCTACTTTGGAGTCATGGAGATTCGTGGACGTGCTGAAGCTGTTGTGGCGGTTCGTGGAAAGTCGGATGTTTGCTAAGGACCAGAGATCGGGGAGCAGATCGAGCATGGCAGGTCGATCTAGATGAGATCGACCAGAAGATCGAGAGGCCCAGGCGATCCAAGGGAAATGATCGAGACGAAGATCGAGTGGAGCAATCGATCAAATGGTACGGACGTAAATGAAGCCATGCAGAGCGAGAGCCGGATCGAGTCCACCACTCGATCCGACCGAAGATCGATACCAAGATCGGATGCAACACTCGATCCGCCGAAGATGATCGAGACCTAGATCGTGTAGAAGACACGATGTCCGAAAGTGATTGAGAGAGCCGCTCGATCCCGAAGTCGATCTCTGTCCTTTCAACCGCTTTTGGCCGCTAGCGAGGGGGGGACCATCAAGCTGTTTTCGCCATTTTAGGAAGGCGGCGATGCCTTTTTCCACACACACTTTTTCAGTCTTATCTTTTTATGCGTTTTCTCTCTGGTTTTGAGATTATCCGCCATTGTTAGACTTGGAGCTTTGTTCTTGAATATTTTCTAATCGTTTAAGTCTTAAGTAATCGTTTTCATGTTCATCGCTTCCTCTTTCATCTTTATTTCGGTTATTCTCATGTGTAGCGAGTAGTTCATTTGGGTCTCGGGGTTGAGAGGATTCGCGGGGTCTAAGGGGTTTTCAAGTTGGTAGTTTTCTTGTTCTTAAAGGCTTTCTCTTCTAGGATGTTGAGTCCATAAGGCTTAAAGACTCTCACGCCAAGATCTTTATGATCAGAGAGGTCTCTTACCTTGACAGGATCCAGAGATCTCAGAAAATCACATCCTAGAGACTAGTTACCCTTTCCCAAAAGCCATGGAAGTTTAGGGGACTAGTTAGGCCGTTTGTTTGAAATCTGAGTTGATTGCCCTTCAACCTCTCTTTCCACCAGAAGCCATGGGTTTGGAGGAGAGGATGAAGGAGTGATCCATACCGAAAGCCACAGAGGGATCTTGTTTTCGTTTTCAAGGCTTAGGGAATCTCACAAAGTGAGTCGATTTAAAGTTTTCAACCCCAACTTGGACCCTTGAAACCCCGGATCATGAATCTCAACCCTAGACCCTTCTTTCTTAGCATTCTTACATCGTCGTTAGTCATTCGCTTGATAGTCACTGCATCCTGGTCATTAGTTTCTTCATACTTGCATTTTTAGACGAGATCGATCCAAACTGCTCGATCTAGTGGTCGATCCTGTGGTCGATCCACTAGTCGAATTTTGTTAAATCATAGCATTGCATTTTAATTATTCAGTTTGTTCCCCGTGGTAGTTTAATCATTCCTGGTATTTCTAAAATAGTTTTGCATTTCATTTGGTTGCTGCATATAGTTTTTAGGATTTTTACAAAACCGCCTGTTATTCGCTGAGCTTTACACTGCTCTTGCATTCTCTTTGACCTTCCTAGCTCCTAGAAGTGGATTGACTCTGACTTGCATACTGTACTACAACCTAAGTGTTTCATTTGAGTTTGATAGCCTCATTGCATCCTCACCCTTGCAAAAAAAAAGTTATCACCTGCATGAGCAGACCCAGGAGTACGTACACATCCTTGATTCTCGCAAGGTTGTAAAAGAAGTTGAAGGCGGATGCCTAGAGATCGATATGGAGATCGACGTGATCACTTGATCCAAGACAACGATCGACAAGAAGATCGACGAGACTAGTCGATCCAGAGAAGAAATCGATGAGAAGATCGAGACAGGCAACTCGATCAGTTCAGAGAACGACTCAGCAAATCGATCTCCTGCTCGATCCATATCAAATCGAGTAAGTGAATCGAGAGAGTGCAATCGATCTGGACCAGAACGAGAGGAAGATCGACTGGATGAGTCGATCTTTGAGGAAGGAACGGTTCAAGACGGCATCCTGAAAGCTCATGACTCGGGTTCAAAAGAGGCTAATGAGGATGGCAACGTCAACACAAGCCATGAGGAGGACTGGAGCGAGCTGCTAGCCCCAAAGGTGGACCTAAAGGAGCTCCCGAAAGGGCTAGGGTATGCTTTCTTTAGACCTAATAAGACCTATCCGGTCATTGTGAATGAAAACCTAAGTAATGATGAGTTAAACTCACTTCTTAATTAGTTGAGAAAGTATTGGAAGGCCATTGGGTACTCTCTAAGTGACATCAAGGGCCTTTCACCAATGCTTTGCACTAATAGGATTCACTTAGAGAATGAAAACACCTCTTCTATTGAACACCAAAGGCATTTAAACCCAAACATGAAAGAGGTAGTTAAGAAAGAGATCTTGAAACTGTTAGAGGCTGACGTGATATACCCTATCAGTGATAGTATGTGCGTCTCTCCGGTCCATGTGGTACCAAAGAAAGGAGGTATCACAGTGAAAAAGATGAGTTGATTCCTACAAGAACAATAACTGGACATAGAATGTGTATTGATTATAGAAAACTTAACTCAGCCACTAGAAAAGATCATTTTCCTCTCCCCTTTCTTGATCAAATGCTAGAGAGGCTTGCTAATCATCCATACTATTGTTTCCTAGATAGATATAGCGGTTTCTTTCAAATTCCCATTCATCCTAATGACCAAGAGAAGACAACTTTCACATGCCATTATGGTACCTTTGCTTATCGAAGGATGCCGTTTGGGTTATGTAATGCACCAGCTACCTTTCAAAGGTGCATGATGTCTATCTTCTCTGATCTTAGAGAGGAGATGGTAGAGGTCTCTATGGATGACTTTTCTATGTAAACTGCTTCTTTTGGTGGTTGTTTGTGATATTGCTGTATATTTCATGTGTTTTGCATACATATAAGATAGTTTCGCATGCATTTACCTTGCATTTTGGGCTAGTTTGCATCACTTTAGGTCCTAGAGTACTTTTGCACCAGCATTTGCATGTTTCTTGCATTGTGCATTGCATTCAGCTTGTTTTAGGCTACTTTGCAGCTATGGAGGATTCGTGGACGTACTGAGGCTTGTGAGGAAGTTCGTGGAAATTTGGAGAGATCAGGATTGCATGCTTGGGACCCGAGATCGAGTAGCAGATCGAGCAAGGCGGGTCGATCCAGACAAGATCGACCAGAAGATCGTGTAATCAAGTTGATGCAAGCAGATGGATCGAGATCAAGATCGAGAGTGGAGATCGATCTGAAGTACGGACGTAAATGACGCCATGCAGATCGAAGACCAGATCGAGCTTCCAACCCGATCAGCAGAAGATCAACTCAGAGATCGACTAAGAGCCAACCGATCCAAGACAAAATCGAGAGCCAGATCGAGCTTCGTGATCGATCCCAGACCAGCCTTATCCGTCCAGCTGGTTTTGGACCGTAGCGAAGGGGGGGACCATTTGCGGTTTGGCCATTTTTGGCAAAAAGCAACGATCCCTTTCATTGTCCCCATTCTGTCTTCGACCTTTTTTATCTCTCTCGTTTTTTAGGCGAATCCCCATTGTAGACTTTCAAGCTTTTCTTGCTTTTTATGTTTTGAATATTGAATCTTTGCTTTTAATCAATCGTTAATCATGTTTTAGAGATCATCCTTTACGCTTTCATCGATTTTCTTTATGAATCGCGAGTAGTCTTGTTGGGTTTCGGGGTTGGCGCGATTCAAAAGGGTCAAAAAGGTTAAAGTTTCGTGTTTTCTTGTTCTTCATCACCATCTCTTCTAGGATTTCGAACGCTTAAGGCTTAGAGACTCTCACGCCAAGAACTCTATGATCCGAGGGACATCTTACCTTGACTGGATCCACATGTCCTGTAAAATCAAATTCTAGAGGCTAGTCTACCATTCCCACACGCCATGTTTGTAAAGGGAACTAGTTAGGTCATTGGTTTGAAATTTATGTTTATTGCCCTTCGATCTCTTTTTCCACCAAACGCCATGGGTTTGGAGAAGAGAACGAAGGAGTGATCCATACCACAAGCCATGGATGGATCTCGTTTTGTTTTCAAGGCCTAGGGAACCTGTCAAAGAGAGTATGTTTTCAAACAAGCTTTGACCTTTGAGACTCACGAACGTGACCCTCAACCCTAGACCCTCTTTCTTAGTATCTAAAGTCGTTTATTATCATCCTAGCATCATAAAGTTGTGTTCTTGTCAATCGCATTCTACATCATTTCGTCATTTTAGGTTGTTTAGACGAGATCGATCGTTGTTGCTCGATCTGGTGGTCGATCCCGTGGTCGATCCACTAGTCGATTTTTAATAATTAGTAGTTTTGCATTTTAAATATTATGCTTGTTCCTCGTGATAGTTAACCCTCTTCCAGGGATTTTAAAATTGTTTTTCTTTGCATTTAATCATTGCATATAGTTTTTAGGATTTTTACAAAACCGTTCATCATTTGCTTAGCTTTGCATGATCCTTGCATTCTTATTGCACTTTCTAGCTCCTAGGTTGGATTGATTCCTCTTGCACTATACTACGACTGTGTTCTGTTTGAGTTTTGATAACCTCCTGCTTGCATTGCTTACTCTTATAGACCATAAAAGCTTGTTATCAAATACCGCTGTTGCCATCTTAGGAGTGTTTAGGAAGCATTGAGATTTCGGGTTTAGTAAAGATTAATCCTTTGTTTTTCTTTTGGTTACTGATTTCTCTACTCTCAAACTTGTGTCTTTCAGGTACATGAATCTATGTTCACGGGGAGACAACAACTTACTTCAACCCTTGGACAACATTCATCAACTCGGACATTCAAGAACAAGAAGAGTTAGAGAGCAAGCTCGAGCCTTTCAGGAGAATTTTCAGCAAGGTTCAGTGGATTTTGTAGCAATGGCTGAGCACGAACATCCTGAGGTACCTCATGAAGCTGTAGGAAGGGGCAATGGAAACCCCATACACGCGGCTAGACCCCCACGGATCATAAGAGCTGGAGATGCTCCCAACACTCATCACAATAGGTTTAGGATCACTCCTCCTTACAGAACAACAACTTCGAGATTAAGCCAGGATTCATCTCAATGGTGCAAAACAATAAGTTCCACGGGTTGGCAATGGAAGATCCCTTGGAGCATCTTGACAACTTTGAGCAAGTGTGTGGGATGATCAAGATTAATGGCATATCCGAAGATGCTTTCAAGCTGCGTCTCTTTCCATTTTCTCTTGGAGACAAGGCTAGACATTGGGAGAAGACCCTTCCACAAGGCACCATTACCTCTTGGGCTGAGTGTAAGAAGGCGTTCCTTTCCAAGCTCTTCTCTAGCACCAGAACAGCAAGGTTGAGAAGTGAGATCAGCGGCTTCACTCAAAGGAACAATGAGACGTTCAATGAAGCCATGGAGCGGTTCAAGGACTACATCATTCAGTGACCTCACCACGGCTTCAGCGAAGAGACTCTCCTAAGCACAATATACCGCGGAGCTTCACCAAAGATACGCTTGCTACTTGACACGGCTAGTAAGGGAAACTTCCTTGGTCAAGAGGTAGAAGAGGGCATGGAGCTGATTGAAAACTTGGCATTGAGTAATGGCAACTATGCTGAAGACTACGACCGTGCACCGAGAGGTTCTGAGCTAGAGTCTCACAAGAAAGAGCTTAAGTCATTGCATGAGAAGATTGACAAGCTAGTGTTGGCTAACCAGAAGCATGTTCACTTCGTTGGTGAAGCGGATGAAACCTTAGAGGAGTTTAAGTTGAGTCAGGAAGAAGCCAATTGGGTGCCGGGTCAGAACAACTACAAACCGCAAGGGTATTCACAAGGCTACCAGCAGAACAAAAATCTCTCCTATAGAAGCACCAATGTGGAGAACCCTAAAGATCAAGTGTACCCTGCGCAGCAAGCAAAGCCATTTGTGCCCTACAACAAAGGCTTTCAGCCGAGTAGTGGTTTTCAAGGTCAGCGGCAAGGTACCTTTCCGGGACAGCAACAGCAGCAAGGGAACAAACTTTATACTCCTATGTATCCTCCAGGTTTTGTTCCTCGACAACAGATGCAACCGCAGAAAGTTGATCCTGTACAAGCAATGTTTCAACAATTGCTTCAAGGGCAAGCTTCAACACATCAGAAGTTCGCCGAGATGAACAACCGCTTAGACTCCTCTCTCACTGATGTCTCTACTCAAATCACAACTCTAAACAACAAGATTAAGCAGTTAGAGAAGGGTAAAGCAACTACAAGTGGTCAGAATAGCTTACCGGGCAAGCGTGAGCACAATCCCAAGGAATACGCCAACGCCATTACACTACGGAGTGGGAAAGAGATTGCACCTACGGTTACTCCTAAGAACAACGAGGACGTTGTAATTCAAGAGGGGGAGGGTAAGCTTTCAGCTGACGATGAGATCAACTTCCACAACGTTTGGATTGAGTGACCAAGAAAGGGAAAAGAAGCAGCTGTAAAGAAGCAAGTGGAGAAAGATACCGAGGAGAAAGATGAGTACATACCTCCTCCTTATGTTCCTAAGCATCCTTTTCCTAGCCGCTTCAAGAAACAGCTCATAGAGAAGCATAGGCTCTTGTTTGAGAAGCATCTAAGGGACGTAGAGATCAAGCTACCTCTCGTAGATTGCTTTGCCATGATGCCTAGATGTGCAAAATTTTTCAAAGACACGCTTGCAAAGAAGAATAAGGAAAGCGAGGAGGTGCTTGTGCTTAGTGAAGAATGTAGCGCAATTATACATAAGGAGATAGTTCCGAAGAAGTTGGGAGATCCAGGAAGCTTCACTATACCATGTGCTCTCGTTCCTTTGACATTTCAGAGCTGTTTGTGTGACCTTGGCGCTAGTATAAATCTGATGCTTCATTCCATAGCAAAGAAACTTGGTTTTACCCGGTTCAAAGATTGTAGAATCTCCTTCGTGCTAGCTGACAGAAGCGTGAGGTTACCTGTGGGTTTGCTTGAGGACTTGCCAGTGAGAATCAGTGGTGTAAACGTGCCTACGGACTTCGTTGTGTTGGAAATGGATGAAGAACCTAAAGATCCGCTCATCCTTGGTAGACCGTTCTTAGCCACTGCTGGAGCCATCATCGACGTCAAGAATGGGAAGATAGCTCTGCATCTAGGCAAGGACATCAGGCTTGGTTTTGACATCAATGAGGTCCTGAAGAAACCAACCATAGAAGGGCAAGCTTTCTACATAGAAATGTTAGATGCCTTGGCGGACGAACTGCTAGAGGAGCTTGCACAAGAGGATCATTTGAAGCTGGCATTAACTAAGGAGCCAGGAGAGTACGGTTTCATGGATAAGAGGACTCAGGAGTACGTTAATCTCTTGGATTCTAGGAAAGTTGTGTTAGAAGATGAAGGCGGATGCCTAGAGATCGATCAGGAAATCGAGAAGATCACTCGATCCAAGTCAGCAATCGACAAGAAGATCGAGGATACTGGTCGATCCGAGGAGAGAACGATTCAGACACCCAATCCATTACTCGATCATTCTAAATCGAGTGAGTGATCGGGTTGAGAGCAGTCGATCCAGAAAAACAATCGATGGAAAGATCAAGGGAAGTCAACCGATCTGTTTAGAGAATGAGACGGGGACTCGATCTCCTGCTCGATCCCAATTAAATCGAGTGGGAGAATCGAGTGAAATTGCTCGATCCGGGCCAGAACGAGAGCAAGATCGACTGGAGGACTCGATCTCGGAGGGGACAACGGTTCAAGGAAGCAGTCTTAAGGGTCATCTCTCGGGTTCTAAGGAGGGTTCCAAGGAGGAAAACAACAACAGCAGCCACAAGGATGATTGGAGCGAGCTGCTAGCCCCAAAGGTGGACCTTAAAGAGCTCCCAAAAGGGCTAAGGTATGCTTTCTTAGGGCTTAACGAAACCTATCCTGTGATTGTAAATGAAAACTTAAGTGATGATGAGTTGCACTCGCTCCTAACTGAGCTGAGGAAGTAAAGAAAGGCCATTGGGTACTCTCTAAGTGACATCAAGGGCCTTTCACCAATGCTTTGCACTAATAGGATTCACTTGGATAATGAGAACGCCTCTTCTATAGAACATCAAAGGCGTTTGAATACGAATTTGAAAGAGGTTGTTAAGAAGGAGATTCTTAAGCTATTAGAGGCTGACGTGATCTATCCCATAAGTGACAGCACATGGGTTTCTCCCGTACACGTGGTGCCTAAGAAGGGAGGGATCACAGTAATTAAGAATGATAAAGGTGAGCTTATACCTACTAGGACTATTACAGGACACCGTATGTGTATTGACTATAGAAACTTAATCTTGCTACTAGAAAAGATCATTTTCCCTTGCCTTTTATTGATCAAATGCTTGAAAGACTTGCTAATCATCCCTACTATTGCTTTCTTGATGGAAATAGTGAATTTTTCAATACCAATCCATCCAAATGATCAGGAGAAGATGACCTTTACAAGCCCTTATAGTACCTTCACGTATCGAAGGATGCCATTCGGGTTGTGTAATGCACCGGCTACGTTTCAGCGGTGTATGATGTCGATCTTCTGCGATCTAATAGAAGAGATGGTAGAGGTGTTTATGGATGATTTCTCTGTCTATGGTGCGTCCTTTTCTGCGTGTTTGTTGAATCTTTTCAAGGTACTAAAGCGTTGTGAGGAGACAAACTTGGTGCTTAATTGGGAGAAATGTCACTTCATGGTAAAGGAAGGGATCCTGCTTGGTCATAAGATATCAGAGAAGGGCATTGAAGTAGATAAGGCTAAGGTTGAGGTCATGATGAGTCTTGAGCCGCCGGTTAATGTCAAAGGGATCAGGAGTTTCTTGGGGCACGCTGGCTTCTACAGGCGCTTCATCAAGGATTTTTCCAAGATTGCACGCCCTCTCACACGGCTGTTGTGCATGGAAGCCGATTTTGTCTTTGATGAGGAGTGCTTGCAAGCTTTCAAGACCATTAAGGAAGCTCTTGTCACGACACCAATAGTTCAAGCACCAGACTGGAGTCTACCGTTTGAGATATTGTGTGACGCGAGTGACTACGCCATGAGAGCTGTTCAAGGGCAGAGAAAAGACAAGCGGCTGCATGTGATTTACTATGCTTCAAGAACCTTGGATGACACGCAAACAAGATACACTACTACGGAAAAGGAGCTATTGGCAGTAGTGTTTGCGTTTGAGAAGTTCAGAGCTTATCTAGTGGGAGCCAAGGTTGTTGTCTACACAGATCACGCGGCGCTTAGATACATCTACTCCAAGAAGGATACAATGTCGAGACTCTTGAGAGGGATACTTCTTCTTCATGAGTTTGACATGGAAATCAAGGACAAGAAAGGGATAGAGAACGGTGTTGCTGATCACCTCTCTAGGCTGAGGATCGATGAAGCCTTACCTCTTGATGATTCGCTTCCCGAAGAGCAACTAATGATGATCACCACGGCGGTCTGTGGAAGGCTAGAAAGGCGGTTTGAGGAGGTTTTGAGTTTCAAAGAAGAGGGTCTTCCTTGGTACGCTGACGTTGTGAACTACTTGGCATGCGGAGAGGAGCCAACTCATCTCGACAGCTTTCACAAGAAGAAGTTCATGAGAGACGCAAGCAACTACTTTTGGGACGAGCCTTACTTGTACAAGAGGGGCGTAGACAGTTTATACAGGAGATGTGTTATAAAGGAAGAAGCCCAGGACATTCTCTTTCACTGCCATGGCTCTTCATACGGCGGACACTTTGCTTCGTTCAAAACCGCTACAAAAGTCTTACAAGCCGGTTTCTGGTGGCCGTCTATCTTCAAGGATGCCCATGAGTTTGTAAACAGTTGTGAAGCTTGTCAACGAGCAGGGAACAACACGAAGAGGAACGAAATGCCTCAAGTTCTTATCTTTGAGGTTGACATCTTTGACGCATGGGGCATAGACTTCATGGGGCCGTTTCCCTCATCCTACGGCAACAAGTTCATTTTGGTGGCTGTTGACTACGTTTCTAAATGGGTTGAGGCCATTGCTTCCCCTACAAACGACTCTAAGGTGGTGATCAAGCTCTTTAAGAGCATCATATTCCCGAGGTTTGGAGTACCCAAGTTGGTGATAAGCGACGGAGGAAGCCATTTCATCAACAAGTTGTTTGAAAGCCTTCTAAGGAAGTACGGTGTGAAGCACAAGGTGGCTACTCCGTATCACCCTCAAACGAGTGGACAAGTGGAGGTCTCTAACCGACAGATAAAGGCCATACTCAAGAGGACAGTCGGGATAACTCGGAAGGATTGGGCAGTGATGTTAGACGACGCTTTGTGGGCTTACCGGACTGCTTTCAAAACACCCATCGTTACTACTCCTTTCACTCTTCTCTACTGCAAAGGATGTCACCTCCCCGTTGAGCTGGAACATAGAGCATTGTGGGCTGTGAAACGGCTGAATTTTGATCTAAAGACAGCTCAGGAGAAGCGCTTAGCACACTTCGGCATCATAGCTAGACAATCCACAAGAGGCAGCTTGATCTCTACATCCTTTAGATGCTTCTCAAACAGGAGTCTATGCTTCTCTATCAGCTGTTTCTTGAAGCGGCGAGGAAAAGGAAGCTTAGGTACATACAGTGGAGGCACATAAACATCTTTCTCTTTAGTAGCTTGCTCCACTTTCTTCTATACAGCTACCTCTTTACCCTTTCTTGGTCTCTCAATTCACACATTATCAAAGTTAATCTCCTCCTCAGCCGAAAGCTTACCCTCCCCCTCTTGAACCACAATGTCCTCATTGGTCTTAGGAGCAACTCGCGGTGGAAGTTCTTTGCCACTCCTTAGTGTAATGGCATTGGCGTATTCCTTGGGATTCTGCTCACACTTGCCGGTAAGCTGCTTTGACCGCTTGTTGTAGCTTTTCCCATCTCAAACTGCTTGATCTTGTTGTTCAGGTTTGTTATCTGAGTTGAGACGTCAGTAAGAGAGGAGTCAAGGCGGTTGTTCATCTCGGCAAACTTCTGATTAGTAGAAGCTTGACCTTGAAGCAACTGCTGGAACATTGCTTGTACTGGATATTGTTGCTGCGGTTGCATTTGTTGTTGTTGAGGAACAAAGCCGGGAGGAAACATAGGGGTGTAACCTTTGTTGCCTTGCTGCTGCTGCTGACCCTGGAAGTTCCCTTGGCTCTGCCCTTGAAAGCCACTATTCGCTTGAAAACCCTTGTTGTAAGGAACAAACGGCTTTGCTTACTCAAGGCCAAGTTCTCGATTAACTCCATACCCTCTTCTACTTCTTGACCGAGGAAATTGCCCTTGCTTGCCGTGTCAAGTAGCATGCGGATCTTGGGCAATGCTCCACGGTAGATTGTGCTTAGAAGAGTCTCTTCACTGAAGCCGTGGTGAGGACACTGAATGGTATAGTCTTTGAATCTCTCCATGGCTTCATTGAATGTCTCATTCTGCCTTTGAGTGAATCCGTTGATCTCACTTCTCAACCTTGCTGTTCGTGTGCTAGAGAAAAACTTTGAGAGGAAAGCCTTCTTACACTCAGCCCAAGAGGTAATGCTGCCTTGTGGAAGGGTCTTCTCCCAATGCCTAGCCTTATCTCCGAGAGAAAATGGGAAGAGCCGGAGTATGAATGCATCTTCCGAGATACCGTTGATCTTTATCATCCCACAAACTTGCTCAAAGTTGTCAAAATGCTCCAAGGGGTCTTCCATTGCCAGCCTATGGAACTTGCTATTCTGAACCATAGAGATGAACCCTGGGTTAATCTCGAAGTTGTTGTTCTGTACTGGTGGAGGAGTGATCCCAAAGCGATTATGATGCGTACTAGGAGCATCTCTGGCACAAATGATCTGTGGGGGTCTAGCTGCGTGGTTGGGGTTTCCATTGCCCTTTCCTACAGCACCGTGAGCTGGTGGAGGTCCCTCATGATGTTCTTGCTCAGCCATTGTTGCAAAGTCTACTGAACCGGCTTGAACAATCTCCTCAAAAGCTCTAGCTTGCTCTCTTGCTCTTCTTGTTCTTGAATGTCCAAGTTGGCGAATATTGTCCAGGGGTGTAAGTAAGTTGTTGTCACCCCTAGAACGCAAATTCATGTACCTGAAAGACACAAGTGGGAAGAGAAACAGATTAGTAACCAAACTTAAAGTAAAGGCTTAGTCTTTACTAAACCCCAAATCTTAATGCTTCCTAGCAATCCTAAGATGGCAACGGCGCCATTTGATAACAGAATTTTAATGATGCAAGCAGGAGGTTATCAAAACTCAAGCAACATGTTATGATTTAGTACAGTATTCAAGAGGAATCAATCCAGCCTATGATGCAGGAAGAGCCACTAAGAATGCAAGGATGAAGCAAAAGTCGTACTTAATAGAGTCTGCCTTTAAGCGAAATGGATAAATAGTTGGTAAAATCAAGGAAAACTAAATACAACGATCTATTGTAATGCAAAACAATTTTAAAATCCCTGGAAGAGGGTTAACTACCACTAGGAACAAGCAAAAGATTAAAAATGCAAAGCTACTAAGAATTAAAAATCGACCAGTGAATCGACCACTGGATCGAGCACTGGATCGATCTAACAAACAACTTAAAGGAAATGACTTCTATTGAACAGGATGCAACTTTATGACAAGCAAACGATTAACAGAGGTTTTAATATACTAAAAAGGAGGGTTTAGGGTCGAGGGTCATATTCAAGGGTCTCAAGGTTTAAGTTTTGGTTTGAAAACATTTAGATCTACTCACTTGTGAGGTTTCTCTAAGCCTTGAAAACAAAACAAGAACCATCCATGGCGTGTGGTATGGTTCACTTCCTCAATCTCTTCTCCAAACCCATGGCGTTTGGTGGAAAAAGAGATCGAAGAGCAAGGAAAACTGATTTCAAATAATGACATAACTAATCCCCTTTAAAACCATGGCATGTGGGAAAGGAAAGATTAGCCTCTAGGATCTGGTTTTCTAGGATATCTGAATCCTGTCAAGGTAAGACAGCCCTGGAATCATGGAGACCTTTTCCAAGGCTCTCTAAGCCTTAAGACCCCAAGATCCTAGAAGAGAAGGTATGAAGAACAAAGAAAACACAAATCTTTAAGCCTCTTAAACCCTTTTGAATCGCCTCAACCCCGAAAACCCAAAAGAACTACTCACTACACATGATTAAGATAGAAACAAAAGCAATAGATAGAAAGCTAAACATGATTAACAAACGATTAAAGGAAAAACATGCTTAATATTAAAAGATCCAAAGGTTTAAAACACGAAAAGCTTCAGATGTTCAACAATGGCAAAATCGCCTAAGCTAGAGAGAAAACAAAAAGAAAGAATGAAGATAATCGAAAAGTGGTGGCTCCTTTTTGCAAAAATGGCTAAACCGTTAACTGGTCCCCCCTTCGCTAGCCACCAAAGACAGCTGGAGGAATAAGGTTCGTCTGGGACCAACTCGGGTCACTCGATCTCTGGCTCGATTGACTTCTTGGATCGGATGGCTTTGGTTGATCTTTGAGTCGATCCTGTGATGATCGGGTTGGGAACTCGATCTGGCTCTCGATCTGCATGGCGTCATTAACGTCCGTACTCCAGATCGATCTCCTCTCTCGATCTTGGTCTCGATCCTTCATCTTGAATCGACTTGGATCATTCGATCTTCTGGTCGATCCCATCTAGATCGACCTACCTTGCTCGATCTGCTACTCGATCTCGGGTACTTCGCATGCACGGCTAAGTTCTCCAAGTGTCCACGAGCTCCACTCTGATCCTCCTCACGTCCAAATAACCTCCTCAACTCGAGAGTGCTCCAAACAACCTGATAATAATGCATATATGCAAGAAATATGCAAAATGCGAAAGCAAAGGGATCTAGGACCTAAAATGCAACAAATGGAACAAACTATCCTATAATGCAAGATGAATGCATGAAAAACTATCCTAAATGCATGCAAAATATGCAAAATATGCAAAATATATGGTAATATCAGTGGACTCAAGCTCCTTCTTGGTAGAGTCTTGCTCTTCTCTTGATCCTATTTGTGTTCTATCATAATCTTCATTATAATTCTGGGCAATATTCTCTACAAGCTTCAAGCCTTCATCAACATCTTTAGCCAGAAAATTTCCATTACCCTTTGTGTCAAGAAGCATTCTTATCTTCGACAAAGCTGTTCTATAGAGTGTACAGATAAGAGACTCATTGGAGAACCCATAGTGTGGGCATTGCATTGTAAACCCTTTGAACCTCTCCCAAGCTTCCCCAAAAGTCTCATTTGATCTTTGTGAGAAACTGGATATCTCATTCCTTAACCTTGGTGTCCTTGAATTGCTAAAAAGCATGGCCAAGAATGCCTTGTTTCATTGATCCCAACTTGTGATGCTTCCTTGGGGAAGATTATTCTCCCACAAATGAGCTTTGCCACCCAAGGAGAATGGGAACAATCTCAACTTAAAGCCATCTTCACTAACTCCATTAATCTTAGCCAAAGAGCACAGCCTATCAAACTGATCCAAGTGGTCAAGAGGATCTTCAAGAAGGAGGCCATGAAACTTACTCCCTTGCACCATAGACATGAGGCTGTATCCTATGCCTATTGTTGTGAGTATTGGGTGCAACTCCAGCCCTAATTTGCCTGTTAGGCATTTGGTGGTAAATAGGTCCTCTAGCACCTTGTTCTCCTTGAACACCTTTAGCTCCTCGTTGCCCTTGATGGCCTTGTATACCCTGAGCGCCCTGCTCTCCTTGGTGTCCTTATGGCCCAACATTATCAACTTCTTGTGGCTGATCCATACTCAGCCTATGAAACCTCTCAAGCCTTTCTCTTTCTCTTCTTGCCATCAAACCTCTTTCAAGTACTTGAATGTTGTCACTATATTCAAGCAGATTTTGTTGTTCTCTTGATCTTAAGTTCATACACCTTCCAGAGAGAGAAGACAAGATGAAAAATTGGTAACTAAACACAAAATAAAAGCTTTATCTCAAACAATCTACAAATCATAATGCTCAATTCAAACCCCAAATGGCAACAACGTCAAATTAAAAGAGGTTTTCATGCTCTTTGCAATTAAAACTCTTCTTAGCCAATTGTAGTATATCTAGGGTTCTTTGTCAAATCTAAAAGAGTCAAGATAGAGGCACTATGAATACATTATCCCAATTAAGCTAAGAAAATCGGAGAAAGATTTTTATCTAACAACGTAAAACAAAAACAAAAGCAAAGAAAAAACTAAACAAGAGCTAAGCAAAAGATTTAACACTAAAAATTTCGAAATCAGAAAAATATAAAGATAAGTAGGGCTCAAGATGGGGTTTATTGAAATATGGAAACTCTTAGGATGATCAACGATGCTTCAGAAAATATACAACAATACTATTTCCTAGGTATAGAATTCAAACAACCAAGACCAACCCAATCTCTTGGGGAAAATCTCTTTACTAACCACCTAACCAAGAACTAACTATCATTAGCAAGCAAGCGCAATCAGTTCTATAAAGCTAAAATGCTCCCTATATATCTAATTTATTAGGCTAGGATGAACAAATCTTCTAAATGACATGATCAGCATTTCAATAAACACTTGGTGGGCATAAAAGAAAGCTAAAATCTAAGCAAGCTTGATTAAGGCTAGCTTAGTGTTATAAGCATCAAATAGAGATGAATCATATAAATTAAGCATAAGACATCATTAATAAACACCAAAACTCCTCTAATCTATCCCATCTCAAACCCAACTACTCACTCATCGTGGCTAAAACCACAAAACCCAAAGAGGATATATGATTAAGAAGGACTAGAAAGAAGATTAGACAAGGAAAAATTCAGAGAGAAAGCTCCATGTATATACACAAAATTCTAGGATCCAAGAGAGAAAGGAAAAACAAGAAAACAAATAGATATGCCTTAATAATTAGGTCTTTAAAATATTTATAGGGTAAGAGTCGAATTCCTATTAAACCAGAACAAACCGGGTCAAACCAACATAATTTGGCCTGGCTGGGTTGCCATATCGGGGATCCTTGGTCGATATATAGGACGATATTCAATATCGACTAAGCCAGCCCGATACGGATGTCGATATGGACCTCTGGGTTCTTGTAGCGCTCTTGCAAATATTGCTGTATCTCTTGAACCACTGCACCAAATGACACGAAATAATCTCCATACGAAACATGAATCCATTTTCTATCACTCTCATGAAGGAATAAGAAGCTGAATCAAGATTAAAACCTTCGTCTGTGCTGATATTTCACCCGGTCAAGATGGTTGATCAAGACTTCAGATGGACATGTCCTTACTATAATCGCCATAACTCCTGAACAACCAATGGGACTGACGTGAGACAAACTCCATGCGAAAGCTAGCTCAAGTGGCTACAACGTTGATAAAGAACACCGAGGCCAAAACGGAATTGAAACACTTCATTCGAACTGATCTTCAGTTGATGCGTGTTGTAGGACGGTTTGTAGCGGGCTGGCCTTGGTCGATATCTTACTCCGTATGGGCTTCAGGATGGCTTGTATCGAACTGACTCCCCCGATATGTTGCTTGTTATGAATCTTGTGAATGTCATATCGACCAAAGAAGGTCGATATGTTGCTCTGTATGAACGCCATGGAGGTTTGTATCGACTTGGCATGTGCGGTACAATGCTCGGTATGGACTTCTTGATGTGTGTATCGACCAAAATTTGGCCAGTACACTGTTCGGTATAGGTGTCTTGAGGGGAATGTATCGAGCATCTAGCTTGGTATGCTGGTCGGTATGAACTCCTGAAGGCTTGTATCTGTTTTCCAACTCCATACATACCCCAATATGATCACTTGTCTCTGTAGTGGTCTAAAAAAAGTGTGATATCTTTTGAACTCGTATCAGAATGATCTGAGACAAAATCCACCAGAAATCTAACTCACGTAGCTACAACTTTCATTAAGAGTTCCGAAGCTGAATCAAGACGGAGACACTTCGTCCTAGCTGGTCTTTTAGTCAGTGCTTCTGGCCGCTACAACATGATATATCTTCTTCTTTGGTCCTTTCACATTGGCTTGATCCATTGCTTCTCATAGCCTCCAAACACCACAAATTCATCTGCCATATACTCCAAATGCACCAAACATTCTATGCATATCCTAGATATACTCTAAGTTCTAAATGGATCTAAAAACTAATACTAAATATATACTAAAATGATATAATTATAGAGGATAATAAAAGGAATGAACGTGTCTTGGTTATGCCAAAACATCTTCATTCTGGCCCACACACTCCAGCGCCTTTTCAATACCAATTGGAATTTCATTAGCATGTATATCACCATTCTCCTCCACTGAAAACTGCATATCTGCCTCCTCATTCTCAGAAAATGCATCCATTTCCTCCTCAATCCCAAAAACCTCCCATGTTTTCATAAAATCATAACTCCGCTCGAGAACATCAGTCCCCATCTATGTAATTGCCTTTGTCCCATGCGAGTTTGCATCCCATGAATCTGCCATTACCACTCCATCAATTATGTTTCCCAAATCGTCCATACCAAGCATCACCGCCTTAAAATCAAGCTCTTTGCATACCTTCTTTACCGAGCATTGTATTGGGATCTTAGGCCTATTCCCAATTTCGTTCTCGCTCATGCGTCCCAGGTCTGCAACCACCTTTGTTTCTTTTATTTTATACTAAAGCCCTCTGGGCCCTTGTGAATGCCCTGTGATGTTCCACCATAACGGTCCTCATTTCCCTTGGCCGAAGTGATCTAGATGGCATCCAGAATCTCCCCATCTTGTCACCATTATATTTATCTCCATGGAAGTTTCCTCACCTCTCCTCTCTAGCCACAGATACCTTTTCTTTACCCTTTAGTGAATCCCCATTAGTTTGTTGCAACTCTAAATCATGTCTGCTAGTTGCCCCCTTGCCCTGTAGAGAACTTTTGTAACTCGCAGCTCCACCATCCTGAATATCTTCCTTGTATCGGCTCTCATCCTTTCTTTCTCTCATCAGGTACAATAAGGGGCACTTGCTCGACTCGTGACATAGGCTATATCACTTTTTGCAGAACATGTGGAGCCTCTCATAGCAAAGGATCACCGTTGTCTTAACACCACCCCAAAAATTCACTGCCGTCAAGGTTTAAAACCGTCAATCCTTATTTGTACTCTCCCACCATCTAAGTTCACACTTTGGACCTCTTTAATAGCTTTCCCAATACTCCCAAAGCTTGGTTCCACCCAAAAATTCAAGGGGATGCCCATCATACACACCCAAAAGGTGAGATTGGAGGTAATTCGGTGCCATCACTAGTTCCCAACGAATAAGAACCACCATTCAGTCATCAAAGTGATATAGATCCATTTGTAGCAACGAAATGATGTCCTATTTTTCTTCAAAATCAAATTGGAAAGGGCCCATTCCAAGATCCGCTCCATCCACTCTCTTCTCCACCTTCTAGATCTGTGGCAACATGAATAGAAATGAATTCATATGTTGTACCATCGGGTTCATACACCTCCCAATAAGAGTACGAGAATAGCCTCTGATCAACCCCGTATTGTCAGACCTCGTCACTATAATCTTCAACATGTGGGGCCAATGTGTCATTGCCTTTGTTGCATCCACTTCTGGAACCAATCCGACTTAATTGAGACATTTTGGTATCAGGAAAACCCAGAATATTAAACCTTTGAAAACTTGATTGCAAGAGAGGGTTAACAATGAGATATACATTATGAATGTCGATGTTAACACTATTTATACAATTTAGGCCTGGGACATTCCAACAATTAACTTCTGAAATACATTTATGAAATTGCCAAATTATAACCTACTGATATCAATATTCACAATAAACAAATCTAATTAATACCCATTACTGTTGTCATATTTGTCTTCCTTTAAACCAAATTAAGCATGTGATCTTATGATTCCACAAATCATGTTGCTCACATATTGGCTGATCGCATACGTGAAGGTCTGTATTAAGCTCCGTAATTTGTTGCCAAAAACCTTAACATCCTGACACGTCCGAGTTTTCGTTGTTGCAAGCACAATCCTAAAAAATCGTAATTGTTCCTTTAATTGAGAAATCAAGATGATTTATATACCTTTCACTTTGTGCTAAAGCTATCAAGTAAAGATTTTCTTCCCCACATTAATCCCTCCTTTCTCTTGTAATGAAAACCCATAATCCTAAGAGAATAAGAAAAATTGTCATAACTTTCCTCTCCTTTGAATATCCAAAAATCTAAAACCTATTGATCTCTCCATTAGATTGTAGTTGCCAACAAAGAAACCAAATATTGGAATTTCTCTCGCGTCGAGCTGCGTGTGGAAACCCTAAGTAGAGGAGGATTGAGACTCAAGCCCATAAGCTCATACACCTAGATCTATAACCCTCTTTATTCAAGTGAACCAAACTCCATGAAGCCAAACCACCCAAATCAGCCTCGCTCTCCAATTTATATACAATCAACCGTTTCCAATAAGATTGACCTGGATCTGCTATATAGTGTGCTAACCCTTGACCGTGAAGCAATCGATGATGCAAGATTCCTTGAAAGTGGCTTCCCCCCTCCCCCCTGCCCCCCTCCCCCCCCCAATCATCCCAATCCATCCCGAGGCTCCCACAACATGCAACTAATAATCCTTTTTAATTGAAATCCATAATCCTTGAAATCCACCAATTTCTTTTCAACTGAAGAGCATATGAACCCTATATCGCTTGACGTATCACCTTTTTTGAAGAGAAAAGCATTACTTTTTTTCAGCAAAATTTTCCTTTATGTTTGAAAAATACTATATATTAATTTATAATATTTGCATAAGATAACATATGTTGTAAATAATTGTTGAGTCCAGCTCTCCGAAATTTAATCAGAAGATTTCATATGAACAAATGGACCCATTCAACGGGCCCTATCAAATCTATTATAAAGTTTTAATACTATGTCCCTGAAGGCCGGCTCACCGTTTGCTAGTTGATCTCAGATCCCAAACGGTGGATATAACATATTGATCGGATACTACTCATCCTCAAGTAGACAAACCCGTAAGGTGAAGCTCCCCCAAGACGACAAACACACACCCCCGTAAGTATCCCGTATATGGCTCCTGCAAAATAAATGCTAGAAAGAGGGGAAATAGTAGCATTTGATGTAACGAATATCAACAAGTAAAAAGAACTAAAGGAGCTTAGAAACAGTACCGGCTGCCCGAAGAAGGAATTTAGAATCACTACTGCCTGCCCGAAGAAGGAGTTTAGAATCAGTACTGGATGTCTGAAGAAATGCCTATAGCCTGAAGATGTTAACAGTCGCGACAGATAACCCTAGTGTCCCCCAAAGAAAACTACGAGGATAAGCACATGAACCCACGGGACCAACCAAAGGTTGGGTCCCAAGAACCTTCCCACAAATCATCCCCGTTTGAAGAAGGTTTACTTGGACGTCCTAGCCTGTGAAATATCAGAAACTTTGTGTGATGCGTGCAAGTTTAACTAACAAGTTTTACTCTCAAAACAAATATTGTTGTTTTGTGAGGGTTATAACTTTTTTAACTTCTCTAAACCTACTAACTTTTTTGGGGGGTTTTATTTGTCAATGTTTGTAGAATAATGAAACTGTTATCAATGTTTGTAGAATAATGAAAGTGAAGGCAATTTAAACTGTTGTAAATCAATAATTAAAAGGCGTTGAGTCTATAAAATTCTCTAGTATTCATGAATAGAATCACAATATAATAGATAAGGACTTATGAATAACTAAATTGTTTAGGTTCTTTAAGCTGAAGCGGTTTATTATGGTCACCCCTAGTAGGAATAAATAACAATATCTGCACTACTCCAATGAGTAAGTGACCAACCTCCCACGACGCAGACTAATGCTGTTTAGAACTGGTTTATGAATACCCACAATGGTCATAATTTAAATGACCAATCTATTCGTTCATAAATTGCTCAATGTTCATCGGTTATCATTTCTATAAGTTTTTGATGTTCCTTACTTTTATTTTTCGCGATATAATTCCGCTGATCATCTAAAAAACAGTTGCCAATATTGCTGAGCATTATATTTTAGATTTCTGAACAAAGTTATGTTTTTAGTTTGAGCAACTATCAAATTAAGAATTTTCATGTTCATAAAAATTAACCAGATACAACTAATATTGAGTAATAATTCTTAATATATAAGTTTTAAAAAGTCAAGAAAGTTTTATAAGTAATGTACACATACCAAGATTTCTAATGTCTGGTTCTCTCGTTAATAAGTATATCATTAATTAAGTATTCTCAGGTTTCCCAAACAACATGAGACATAGACATACAAATTGCAATCAACTTTATAGCAAGGAATCTGGGTATATATTTACTAACACACTAGTTGTTGGCTTTTTTAATACATTGACGTCATCCAACATTTGCTTCACAAGTCTCCAGATAAGTAAGATAGACAAAAGTATCTACAGTTTTTATGTCTTCATAAGATTTTGGTATTTTTACGTAGTTAGACAACACTCAAATAATACTTCATGGATGAATATGTGCAATCCTTCCTATACCAGATCCTCTCTTCCTAGGCTTCCATAATCTTTATATAATTAATGTTCTTATAATGTAGTACGTTACGTGCAAAATCATAATGTTCTTATATTGTAGTACGTTACGTGCAGCCAGCCAATTTTGAACCTAGACGAAGAGACTTTGATGAGAGTTGTTGCATTTTGGAGATCGTCTCTCAGTACAACTACACAAAGTAGACAAATATTATTTTGATCATTTTGAAATTCACCCAGTAAAGGTTTGCTCTAACAGTTGTTCTAACCGTTTTCTTTTTCAATTTTCACAAAGTAGTGTTTATGAGATTATTTTGATCCTCTCAGAATCATAAAGGTTGGTATGTATAGTGCTTTAGTATAACACAAGTCAATCACTATGCACTGATTGATCTAGAGGTGTGATCAAAACCTTTTGAAGAATTTCATAACCAGCTAAGTTCAAAGCTCCAAGAGGAGCAGTCCAAAAGAACCTTGGAACAACTCCTTTGTAGAAAGCAAGAGGACCCTCATGTGTGAGAATCGAATAAGCAGCCATCCACATCGATAAATCCACACCCTGTGGAGCCGTCATCATTCTTGTCTTGATCACATCGAATGGTGTCGTTAGCACAGCCGTGAAACCACCAGACAATGCTCCAACCGCGATAGCCTCCCATGGCTCAAGCTCCCTCCCTAATTGTCTCTCCACCAGCTTTAAAACTCAAACCCAACCATGTCTATGTCTTAGGAGATCAAGAATATGAAGAAGTTTATGAAAATCAAGAAAGATTTGTAATTTTCTAGATCTTTCATTTGCTCGGGTCCATAAGCCTAGGTATGAAACTTCTTGGTTAACAAAAAGGAAAGATTACCTTCTTTGATTCACTGTAAAGTCCCATGCCAGCAACATAGAACGGAACCTCGCGCAAAAGGGTAACACCGGTACCACGAAAGAGTCCTTTGAGCCCATCTTGATACCAAGTCACAACCGTAGCTTTCACTATGTTATCAAACAGGTTAGCTTGTAACCTTTGTTTCAAAACCTCACAAGGTATACGCAGTGTTGTCCCCAAAACTGCGCCAAGAAAAGACGCTGTCGACTGAACCTACAGAATCAAGAAAACGAATCAAATGAAAAAAAGATGATGCAGCTGCATGAAGCTGGAAAATGAGATTCTAGTAACTTGGATGTCGAGGAGAGCGGGAGCAAAGCGCGGTAACGCAAGTTTACTTGCTTCATATATACTTGTTCTTAAACCATGGCTGAAACATCGAAAACAAGAGACCAAATCATGATGATGATTATAATCAAAAACCGAAAATGATAAGCAGACATAAAGAGATGATAACCTTGCAAATTGACCAACAACCGCAGGAATAGAACCTTTGTATAAACCTCGAGCACCACTCTCCGGAATCTTTGATAGTATTTCCAGAAAAGACAATGTTGTTGATGCTTGAACTTGTGTCTTATGAGTGAAATAGCAAATTATGAGTAATGGAAAACAATCTCATAAGCACTAAACAAGAATTAAGTCTGAGATTGTTATCACCTTGACAGTGTCCACTGGATGCATTAGAAAAGCAGAGAAAGCACATGAGATTCCTCCTGCTAATGCAGATTTGAGAAGATGTCCAAAATCCAATCCAATTCTCGGACCAATAGTTAGAGATGTGTTCAAAGAAGCTGTATCGTTGGACCTTGAATTACAGTTTCCAACTTTTGCAAACTTTAAGCTGACTATAAAGCTAGACTCATCTGAATTCGTATCGATCGAATACTCCTGACCAGGGAAGATGCTTTTGCGCAAAGATTGGTCGGATTTTTGAGAATTTATAAATACATTATTGAGAATAGAGAGTAATAGAGATTCAGGTGATACTTGTTTTCTTTTCTGAGATTTTTCCCCCATGCTTGATTTCAGTGGATCTATCGATAAACGTTGAAAACTAATTTTTCTTCATCTTCTTCAGTCATCGGTTAATTGTGGGATTAGTCAAGTTTGTGTTACTGAGACAGATCGTAGGTTGAAGATAGATCCAACTTTTCGTCGGATTATCGATTTCCGATTGTTTTGTTTGTATCTCTCTGAGTCTCTGCAAGTGTTTTCTTTAAAATATTAGTATAAGCAACAATGCCTACGAGGTATTCGACGAAATGACGACAGCAGTTTTAAAACTCAATCTGGCACTGAAAAACAAACCTCGGCATTCAAATATCGGTTCAGTTTGGTTCTTTCGGATTTCCATACAGAAAGCGAAACAAATTTGATTTGGATCCGTTCAGACATGGCTCTGTTTGGGTTGGTTCAGATTTAAAATTGAGGGAACCAATATAAAATAAAATTTGTCCCTCTTTCGGTTTAAATTAATTCAAGAAGTACCTAAACATATTCGAGAATAAACTACCTAAATACTCGAACTATTTAAAAATTTTAAAACATTCAATCAAAACTTATAAGATTTTATTAATACTATTATAGAGCAAATTTTGGGATGCTACGCAGGGTTGTGTGATTCGTCCGGGAAGTGGACTTATGCCTTAGAGTTTCGTCCTCTGGAGAAAAAGCGACGAGTTGTTCCAGTGCGAAAGCCTACTTGAGTCCTTATAACAGGGAGGTCGCCGTATGCGGTTTTGCAAGCACTACACAAAATGTTAATCGGGCTTTCGGGAAGACCAAAAGGGGGTTTCTCTTCTGAAGGTTCTCCGACGCCCAAGTCAATGAACGTCCTACCGGGAACAAGTACTCAAGAGGGTGCTTCTATATGTTCGGGTGAGATGTCTCGTTAGGAGATCGAGACATCTATCTGTTTGCGGGTATTTTGAGGGGGGTTCTACACAGAAAGAGGGAGGTTCGACAAGTATAAAAGCAAGATTCCGGGTTGAGAATTACTTATCTTGGTAGGCATTCTCTCGGGGGGAAAACAATGGGTTCTCCCTTGATCATGCTGTTCGGTGGTGCAAGTTAGTCCGATTTGACCGGGAACCTCCTCCTTGATAGGGGTTTCAGATCTGCCGAGCTCCTCCGATCCCCTTCTGGTGTGGTGATCTCCCTCCTTTTATACTAGCTTTCTCCATGTCCTGTCTTCTCCATTCGGCGCGCTAGGGAAGCAGGTGGGCTAATGATTCTTGCGGGTTTCGGGAAGCTCGCCAACTGCCTGGAAATAGTATATGGGAGTGGTTCGGCCGAGCTAGCATGGTATGTGTTAGTGTTTAGGGTAGTTCAGCGTCCACGTGTTACATCCTCCTTGGATGTGGTAAAATCGGACCTAACAGTTGCCTCCGACTTCTCGAGTGATTGAGAAATGAGTCGGGGAGTCGACTTCTCCTCAGTTTCCTGCACAACGTACATGGGTTATCCGGTTACCTAATCTGTTTGCCATTAAAGGCTAAACTAACGCGACGACCTTACCGTGTATCATGAGGGATACGTTACTAGTATAGGCAGAGCTAAGTTCTTAAAGATAGTGAAAATAAAGACTCATCCGAGCCGTGCCACGTATCCTGATGGAATACGGTACTGGCCGGGTGGTCCGGACTTCCGGGGAAGTAAGAAAAGGGGTGTCAGCTCTGACCTTGCCACGTATCGCGAAGGAGTATGGTCCCAATCGGAGGAGCGAACAAGAAAGGTTATCAATCCCGACCTTATTCGTATGTCCCGAGGGAGCACGTTATCAGTCGAGGGAATTACAATTCCGGAGAAGCGAGCCACAGGACAACTTTAATAGATGTCAACTTTGACCTTATTCACATCCGGGGGAGTACATTATTGGCCAATGGAATTACACTTACGGGGGAAGCGAACCGTGAGACGGTCATGCTAGATATGTAGAGACTCGCTCCGTCTATGTTATGCATCCGGAGGAGTATGCCGTTTGGCCGGGGGAGTTAGATGATGGAGTCCTACCCTGACTGGGACAAGAAGCCGTCTTGCCCCCTCTCATCAGGGTTATGAGTGAG
This sequence comes from Thlaspi arvense, assembly GCA_911865555.2. Lineage (NCBI taxonomy): Eukaryota > Viridiplantae > Streptophyta > Magnoliopsida > Brassicales > Brassicaceae > Thlaspi > Thlaspi arvense. The sequence goes on from OU466860.2 coordinate 26,008,937, forward strand.
GTTATAGTCCTATATGACTATGGGAATCGACATAAGACAACGACGCGGGCTAAGACACCGGCCCTAGGGCCAGAGGTGGCGTTGTTAGACGAATGAATAGATGTTCCTTGCATTACGGGGGGCTAATGCAAGGAGGAGTTGCTACTCGAATGCAGCTGGTACAGAGTAGGGCCTTTTCCGAGGGCGTTACCTCGACTCCTTTATTGCTTGGACATTATTCGGGCTGTGCTTACGCAGAAGTTTATGGGTTTTGAGAACGTGCTTGTAACATACTCCGAAGGGGAAGAGGTCGGGAAATTATCAGGAAGAGAAACCCTGCGAGTCGGCGATCTCAATTTCCTGTGGTGCCTGAGTGGCAAGCATGTCCTCAGGAGGAGCATACTGTTTTACTGCACGGCCTGCTGGAGGGAATTGGCGGGAAAGACCCGGAGGTCTGAGAGGTCAGAGCCTTGGAATCCCAAAGGGATGGTGGCCCGAAGAACAAGCAAGTCCACATGTTAGCATGCTCAGGGTGCGCACGGTCCCCTAGGGGAGCTGGCGCGTGGTGAGCCACAGGGGCCTGTGATAACAAGCTTTTAGCATGTAATGATTATCAAGATGCAACAGAGAGGTTATCAAAACTCAAGCAGCACACATTCGTAGTATAGTGCAAGAGGAATCAATCCAACCTAGGAGCTAGAAAGCGCAATGAGAATGCAAGGATCATGCAAAGCTAAGCAAATGATGAACGGTTTTGTAAAAATCCTAAAAACTAGATGCAGCGATCAAATGCAAAGCAAAACTATTTTAAAAATACCAGAGACGAGTTAACTACCATGAGGAACAAGCGGAATATTTAAAATGCAAGGCTACGAATTACTAAAAATTAACTAGTGGATCGACCACGGGATCGACCACTAGATCGAGCAACAACCATCGATCTCGTCTAAACAACCTAGAATGATGAAACTAGCGATTGACAAGAACACAACTTTATGATATTAGGATGATAATAAACGACTTAAGATACTAAGAAAGAGGGTCTATGGTTGAGGGCCACGTTCATGGGTCTCGAAGGTAAAAGCTTGTTTGAAAACTTTAGATCTACTCTCATTGAGTGGTTCCCTAGGCCTTGAAAACGAAACGAGACTCATCCATGGCGTGTGGTATGAGTCACTCCTTCATTCTCTTCTCCAAACCCATGGCGTTTGGTGGAAAAAGAGATTGAAGGGCAAGGAACACAGATTTCAAATAAACGACCTAACTAGTCTTCTTTACAACCATGGCGTGTGGGAAAGATAGACTAGCCTCTAGGATTCGATTTTCCAGGACATCTGGATCTTGTCAAGGTAAGACATCCCTCAGATCTTGGAGATCTTGGCGTGAGAGTCTCTAAGCCTTAAGCGTTCGAAATCCTAGAAGAGATGGTGATGAAGAACAAGAAAACACAAAACTTTAACCTTCTTGACCCTTTCGAATCGCCCCAACCCTAAAACCCAACAAGACTACTCGCGATTCATGAAGAAAACCGATGAAAGCGTAAAGGATGATCTCTTAAACATGATTAACGATTGATTAAAAACAAAGATTCAATATTCAAAACATAAAAAGCAAGAAAAGCTCGACAGTCTACAATGGCGAATCGCCTGAAAACGAGAGAGATAAAAAAGGTAGAAGACAGAATGGGGATAATGAAAGGGATCGTTGCCTTTTGCCAAAAATGGCCAAACCGCAAATGGTCCCCCCCCCCCCCCCCCCCCCCCCCATCGCTATGGTCCAAAACCAACTGGACGGATAAGGTTGGTCTGGGATCGATTACGGAGCTCGATCTGGCACTCGATCTTGTCTTGGATCGGATGGCTCTTAGTCAATCTCTGGGTAGATCTTGTGCTGATCGGGTTGGAAGCTCGATCCGGTCTTCGATCTGCATGGCGTCATTTACGTCCGTACTTCAGATCGTCCTCCAGACTCGATCTTGATCTCGATCCATATGCTTGCATCGACTCGGCTACTCGATCTTCTGGTCGATCTCGTCTAGATCGACCTGCCTTGCTCGATCTGCTTCTTGATCCCGGGTCCTTAGCATGCAATCCTGATCTCTCTAAGTCTCCACGAACTTCCTCACGAGCCTTAGCACGTCCACGAATCCACCATAGCTCCATAGTAGCTGAAAACAACCTGAATGCGATGCAAAATGCAAGAAACATGCAAATGCTAGTGCAAAAGTACTCTAGGACCTAAAGTGATGCAAACTAGCCTAAAGTGCAAGGTAAATGTATGAGAAACTAACTTATATGCATGCAAAATACATGAAATATGCAGCAATCCGCGAGAGTTCATGCTGAGAAAGGGGTTTCGAAGGAGTATACGCAGATTGAGAGATAGAAAACAGAGACGTACGAACGAGGAAGAATGTAAATGCGATGAGGGAGAGAAATTATACTGCTACCCATACGGGGTGATCGTGCAATTATGCCAACAAGAGACCACACAATCATGCAAACAAGAAATCAAACAATCATGCAAGCAAGAAATCAAACAGTCATGCAAGCAAGAAATCAAACAATCATGCAAGCAAGAAATCAAAAAATTATGCAAGCAAGAAATCAAACAATCATGCAAGCAAGAATGTAGCCTTGCGGGTTGAGATCATCCTAGAGACGGCCATGTTTCGTCCATAGTCGCGGGTTCCGTATAATCCGCCGCGGGGCTTGAGGTGCCCTGGCGGTTATGCTTGACCCACGCGCATGGCCCTTGTTGATATATCATGGTTTTTATGGTTTTTAACCATGGTATAAGTCCTTTTTATTGAGTCTTTTTGGTCTTTTTAGAGTCCTAGTAGAGTCTTTGTAGGTTATAGCATGTCTGGAGCATAACTGGAGATATCGAAGCCTTTTGTAGCATTGCAAGATGAAGCCACGAAGTGTGCAACTCGGAAAAGAAAGTATGGATTCTGGTGACGCTCGTCACCCGTAGAGGAAGGCTCGTGGCTGATTTGTTAAAAGATTGAAGATAATTTGCCGAATTGGCCCAGAAGTTCCAGTATTTGCATGAACACCTCAGATCGTGTATTATCTTGTATATATTAGGTTTTTAGCCATTGTTGGCTTTTATCCTAGATTTTAGAATTCAGAGAGCTTGAGAGAGAGACTTATTCAGAGTTGTTTGGTAAGACAGATTTTGTACTCTTTTTGAGAAGATTTGGAACCCCTTTATCTTTTTATTCTATTCTTTCAATGCAATTTTATTCAGCCATGTTTTATGTTTCCATGATCATGTCTGAGTAATTTGCTATTTATGTTAGAGCTTTTCAAAGGTTGATGAAGAGTTTGTAGAATTGCTATCTTTAGGAATATCTTTTGGTTCTTCTTCTCTGCTTGCTTGAAAATCGATTTCCTAGACACATTATCTAGAAATCCGAAAATCATAGGTTGTTTAATAGATGTGAGAGCATTATTGATAACCTGATCTAGCATTAGATGAGCAAAACAACTTAGTGCAAAAAGATTTGGCTTAGGAGTTTTGTGAACAATTGAACTTGATCATTACTGCATGTTTAGGTTGTTAGAGTCTGCAAAGAGATTTGAAACTCTGTGATTTAGACATAGTTAACTTCTGCAATGAGAATTGATTAGTTATATATTTGCGATGCATGTTCAAGATAGTTATTAATCATTCCTGATTTTATATATTCTACATTCTCGGATTCAACCTGCGAATTGTCCTGACTTAGCGCTTTTAGTTTTCTGAACTTTAGAACAACCAAATTTCGCCTGCTATCTTTTTTTTTTTATTTCGCATTAAATACACTATTTATTGCTTAGCTTAATCTGAATCTGAAATTGCTAGTGTAGTTTACATACTCCTTTGGGATTCGATACCCCTTATACTACGACTGCCTTGTTGTGCACTTGCAGTAGTTTTTATTTGGATAAAACCTGAGCCCTATCAAGTTTTTGGCGCTGCTACCGGGGAGTAATAGCTGCCTATCAATTTTTAGTATTATGATTTTGTCTAAGTTTTAATTTGTTTACTAACTTTCAGCTACTTTTCTTTGTGCTGGTTTCAGGTGTATGCCTAATCGCAGAACCAGAACCAACAAAGAGAAGGAACTTTTGACCTTAGGCATTGACGAGCTAGCTAAGTTGGAAAGGACCATCAGGAAAGCGAAAAAGCAATTCTATAATGGTTAACCCACTGATCTTGGTTGAAGATGCAGAAGATCACTTAGTTGACAAAGAGGGAAACAGGAGGAATGAAGAAGGGCATACACTGGATCAAGATGGAAATGTCATAGTTGAACAGCAGGTTTAACAAGTGGCACAAGACGCTGGAGTCCCTGTTGCTACTAACAACGCTGCTGGGCATTTTATACAGAGGAATCTAGGAGATTACAACAGACCTGATCAGTTATATTCCAACAGAGCTGCAAACCGCCCTTCTGCTTTCCAGTGGAATGATTTTGAGCTTATGCCTGCTTATTATCAGCTGGTGGGACAGCATCCATTCTATGGATTACCTCATGAGCATCCCATGGATCATATTGAGAGGTTTAAGGACTTAGCTTCAAGTGTCAAAGCTAATGGTGTTAGCTATGACTTTCTGTTCTGCAAGTTGTTCCCTTACTCACTAGGAGGAGATGCTGCATATTGGCTGAAGCAACTGGAGCCGGGTTCGCTGACTACTTAGGAGGACACCAAGAATGCCTTTTTGGACAATTTCTATGATGATGCTAGATCAGAGGACCTGAGGACAAAAATTGCATCATTCTCCCAAGGTCCTACTGAAGCTTTTAAGGCTTCTTGGCTGGGATTTAAGTCTTATCAAAGAGACTGTCCTCATCATGGTTTCAGTCAGGTACAGCTGCTTGGGATTTTCGTCAGAGGCATTGACGGAAGTATTAGATGGTGTTGGATGCTGCTAGCAGTGGGAACTTCAACACCAACCTTCCAGAAGCTGCAATTACTCTGATTGAGAACTTGGCCTGCAGCAACAGCACCAAGAATGCAGATTTTCAGAGAATGAGATAAGCTGGTTTGAATGATGGGAATCAGATTGCTGAAGCCAAGGCTAAGCTGGACAGTATGGACAGCCTCTTGGTGGGAAAGAAGTCAGTTCATTTTGCTGCAGAGGTGGAGACTTTCAAAAATCAAGAGGTGATTGAGCAGGAAGATGTAAATTTCATCAATGCTGGAGGATTTCAGGGTCAAAGGTATGGGAATCAGCAATAACCAAAAGAAATAACCAAAAGAACACCTTCTCAGGAAGCCAGAATGCTACAGGTTACACACCTAAGCCTCCATTCCAGAAGACAGAGTACCAGAAGCCTTACCACAACAACAACAATTTCAGCAGAAACTATGGTTCATCTTCCTACCAATCTGCACCTCCACAAGAGAAAAGATGGAAGCTATGCTGGAACAGTTTCTAGAAGGACAACAGAAGCTGACAGTGGACTTCAATGGCAAGATAGATTCGCTCTACCAGGACTTGAATTGGAAAATTAAGAGTCTGGACTCTCATATGAAGAAGCTTGATGTTCAAGTTGTCCAAACTGCAGGAGCTGTTCAGAGACAAGAGGGATTCCTTCCAGGAAGGACTGATGCGAATCCCAAACACGATGTGAATGCCATCACATTGAGTAGTGGAAAGAACCTGCAACCAGTGTTGCAGAAGAATTTGAGCTCAAGAAATTTGTTTTGGACTTGAAGAGTATAAAGATGATGAAATATGTGTTGAAAATCCACAGGTGATGCCCATCACCTAGGATGGGTGACGCTCGTCATCCACAAAGCAAGACCCCGACGACTCTTCTTCACAAATTGGTGATGACCGTCACCAGGTGGGTGACGCTCGTCACCCAACTCGAGCAGACTTTTGCGACTTGTCCAAAACGAGTGATGCTCGTCACCCATCCAGTGACGCTCATCACCCGTTGCAACCAACTGCAGTTTCGACTGAGACTTCAAATAATGCTAAGGAGACAGTGTATAAGTCCAAGATACCCTATCCTAAGCATCCTGAGAAGTCTAAAGAAGAGCTTGAAGATGCCAAATGCAAAGCTATCATGGACAAGTTGGTCATTGAGATTCCATTGATAGATGATGTGAGGATTACTCCCGTTATAAGAAGGTATGTGAAGAGGATGGTGACCAACAACTTGAGTTTAAAGGCTGGAGCTATGATTACCAACAAGCAGGTCAGTGCAATGATTCAGAACAGAGTGCCAGAGAAGCTTTCAGACCCTGGAAGCTTTGTTTAAGACTGCACAATCTTTTCTGACAGGTTTTGAGAGATCATTGTGTGATCTTGGTTCTAGTGTGAACCTTATGCTTCATTCTGTTGCCAAGAGCTTAGGGATGACCGATTTTAAGGCTACAAGGATATCTCTTGTCCTAGCTGATAGATCAGTCAGAGTTCCTGAAGGTGTGATAGAGGATGTTCTTATCAAAGTAGGAGATTGCATGATTCCTACTGATTTTGTGGTTCTAGAGTATGGAGAAGAACCCAAAGACCATTTAATTCTTGGCAGACCCTTCCTGGCTACTGCAAGAGCTATCATTGACGTCTGGAAGGGTAGAATAGAGCTGAATGTTGGTGATTTAGTGATGCAATTCGAAATGGATAAGCTGATGAAGAGGCCAACCATAGATGGACAGACTTTCTATGTTGATGTTCTTACCAACATTGCTAATCAGATCTTTCATGAGATGAGGTCAGAAGACGCCTTGGAGAGGGCGTTGACCACTTCTACAGCAGAGTATGAGCATCTGGATGCTGCTGCTACAGGCTACACAAAGATGATGGATGCTACTGCACATGTGATGCAACTAGTTGCACAGAATGAGCTTGTCACCACATCTGCGAAAGCTGCTGCAATGGGTGACTGGAGTGCAGCAAAAGCACCCAAAGTCGAGCTTAAACAGCTCCCTGCAGGGCTAAGGTATGCATTCCTTGGAGAAAACTCCAATTATCCTGTTATTGTTAATGCTTCATTGAACAATGCTGAGCCCACCCTTTTGCTAAGTAAGCTGCACAGATTTCGCAAAGCTCTTGGCTATTCTCTTGATGATATTTCAGGTATTTCTCCAGACTTGTGCATGCATAGGATACACTTGGATGATGAATCGAAGTCATCAGTGGAGCACCAGTGAACACTGAATCTGAATCTGCAGGATGTGGTCAAGAAGGAGATCATGAAGCTACTGCAAGCTGGAATCATCTACCCCATATCAGACAGTGCTTGGGTCAGTCCAGTGCACGTAGTCACTAAGAAGGGAGGAGTTACAGTGGTGAATTATGATAAGGATGAGCTGATTCCAACCAGAACATTGACAGGACACATGATGTGCATTGATTACAGGAAGCTGAACGCAGCCATAAGGAAAGACCACTTTTGTGGTAACCCAACCCAGTAAACCGTACCGCGGCTGTGTCCCACTACATCCTCTAAGTCCGGTTTCTATACTTAGCCAAATTTTAAACTTTTTCTCTTAACTTGTCAATACACAGCGGATTTTTAAACAACTTATTTCATTCCATTAACTTTCATAAAAGTACTTAACAAGATTCGGTGTTAACTTAAACAAATCACAATGGTTCGCTAATGAATACAAACGATCATCTAGCAACCTAAACGATCAAACATCAATGCCATAAGACAAAGCACAACGTCTTAAACATAAATAAAACCCAATCCCGATCCATCCATATCCATCACTGTCGCCTGGTCTCGCTCCCTTACTGCTTAGTACCTGCACACTCATGAAGAGAGCCATAAGTATTTCATAAATACTTAGTGAGTACGGTCATCCCGAATCACCTGGTCAGTACCAAACACGCAATCACACATTCGGATTCAACATTCCACACAGTCAATCAGTAATAGACATAACACATTATCAAACGGCTATGATCATCTAACTTAACCAACCAAGTTCAATACCTTTTTAAGACCCATGTCTACTTCAGCGAGAATCCCACATCCCCTAAGCTAGTACATGATCCGTATTACCCTGAGGTTAGCTAGACATCATCTATGCATCGATAAACACCTTATTATATCATAACATAAAATCGCTTATCAGTTCTAAACACATAACATGAAAATTACACAATCAAACATGCAAACATTCAACCCTAGCAATCCTACGGTTCTAGACACCAACCACAGTCACGCACTCACCTTAAACAAGGCTGGAAACAGATTGGTCAGAAGAAATACCGATGAAACTCACACCAAATCGAAGATATCCGATCTCCTTAGGAAACTTTCGGCTGTCTGTACGATCCAATCCTTTTCCCCTCGACTATCTCTCGATCCGTTCACCTTTCTCCTAGCCAAACTCTGTTTACCCTCGGAAATCCCACAAGACAAGGCTATTAGCTCGAGGTTATCCGATGAAAACTCAACACTTATGTCCAATCGCTTACCAATATATCTCAGCGATGGTTGGTTCTGCTCGGCGATAACCTGATCTCTCTCGGATGTCCTTGGGATAAACTGTTTTTCTTAGGGTTTTCTCTCGACTAAACTCTCTCTTTGCTTTATTTAGCTCAAATAATCGCAACACCCTCGAGTAAAGTCTCAAAATCCCTTATATACTCGCAAAAACCTAGGTAACTCAGAATTATCCGACGTTTTCTTGGTTCCAGTAGGTTTTATCCCGGTCCGATTTGATTCTCTCGGCTATTTCCTGTACCGGCTTGACCATCCACTCGATAAACCACAAACTAGCCGACCTAATACTTGGCCCACAGCCCAAATCCTTTTCCACTCGGATAAACCGCCCTTATCTGAGGTGTTTTCCATTTTTTCACCCGGATATTCCTTTTCTCCCGGACAACTTGTCCTGCCTCGGCTAATCCTTTATTTCTCTCGGAGGTTTTCCTTTTTCCCTCGGAGACAGTCCACTGACACTCATACTAACCTCCCAGACTCTCGGATAAATCTCACTGCACCGGGATATATCCCATTTTCCACGGACTGAACCCTCTTTCCTCGGATATGGTCCATCCGGCTCGGCTATCCAACCAACCATCGGACTATTTCCCCGGTCATCACCCGACCATAGTCTGAACCTCCATTTCCCAGCCAATATCCGACCCTTGGCTAGATCATTCCTCGGACAATGCCCTGTCCAGTCCGATCATCCCGAATTCTCTTAGATACGGATGCTACAACTCTCCCCCACCCGTTCTGGATTCGTCCTCGAATCCGACTCATTCGTTTGCAACTTGTCAAACCATTTGGGATACTCAACTTTCATCCTAGCCTCATTTTCCAAGTAACCTGTTCATGCCCGTTGCAGTCCCGTACGACCTAAATCGTTATGACTAGCTTCCCACGCTTAGTCTCTTCTTTCCGATCTATCACCCGAACCGGCCTAGCCACTACTGCAAGGTCCTCTTGCGAGTCTGCTGGTGGTTCCTCTATAACCGTGTCACATTCGGTAATGTGCTTTCTTAGCTGCGACACATGGAATATATTATGGAACATTCCCATTTCTGATGGCAAGTCCAACTTGTAAGCCACTGCGCCAACTCTTTCCAGTATCCGGTACGGCTCCATGTACCTCAGATTCAACTTGGCACTCTTAGCTGCCCTGTCCATTCCCTTATAAGTCAGTGCCTTATGATAAACCATATCACCCACACTGAACTCCAGATCCCTGCGACGCTTGTCCGCATAACTTTTCTACCTGTCCATAGCCTCTTTCAGCTTAACCTTTAAGAATCTGATATTTTCCGTAGTAGCCTCGACCACTGCTGGCCCCATTACGCTACGCTCCCCCACGTGTGTCCAACACAATGGTGTCCTACACGGCCTGCCATACAACGCCTCATACGGAGACATCTCAATGCTCCTTTGGTAACTATTGTTGTATGCAAATTCAGCCAACGGTAAGTAGTCTTCCCAACTACCATCCCAGTCCAGTACACACGCTCTCAACATGTCCTCCAGTGTCCTGATCCTCCTTCTGATTGCCCATCAGTCTGAGGATGATACGCTGTACTCATATGCAACCGCGTTCCACAAGCTTCGTGGAACTCTTTCCAGAACCTCGAAGTAAACTTGGGATCACGATCTGAGATGATACTCACTGGCACTCCATGCAACCTCACGATCTGATCAATGTACATATCCACCAACTTTGGTACTCCATCCGTCTTTTTCATTGCTAAGAAGTGAGAAGACTTGGTCAGACGATCCACAATGACCCATATCCCGTCATGCAACTTCTTAGTCTTTGGTAAACCCAGTACAAAGTCCATGGTGATCATGTCCCATTTCCATTCCGGTAATGGCAACGTTTGCAACAAACCACTCCGGAACTGATGCTCTGCCTTAACCAAATGGCACGTCTCACATCCAGCTACCCACTTCGCCACATCACGTTTCATCCCAACCCAATGATAGTACCGTTTCAAATCCTGATACATCTTGGTCATCCCGAATGAACAGAAAACCTTGACTGATGTGCCTCCTTCAGGATTTCATCCCTTAACTCCTTCACATCTGGAACACAGACCCGTCCATTCACAACAATGGTCCCATTGTTTGAAGTCTGATATTCCGTCTTATCATTCTGTGACACCTTGTTCAAATTCTCATCCTGCTCTTGAGCAATCTGAATCCTAGTCAACATGTCAGCTCTATCCGCAGCCTCCAACCCCAACGGTTCAACCCCTTCTGTTATTGCATTCAGCTGCAATGTCCTTAGCATGTTCACAATGCTCCCAACATTCCGTTCTGATGATATGCTAGCCCTCCTCCTGCTCAACGCATCCGCCACCAAGTTGGCCTTCCCTGGATGGTATGCTATCTCAAAATCATAGTCCGCTACCAACTCCATCCATCTACGCTGTCTCAAGTTCAAATCCGGTTGAGTAAAGATATACTTTAAACTCTTATGGTCTGTGTATATCTGCACCTTCTCTCCATACAAGTAAGATCTCCATATCTTAAGTGCAAATACCACAGCCGCCATCTATAAATCATGCGTAGGATAATTTCCTTCATGCTTCCGTAGCTGCCGCGAAGCATAAGCTATCACCTTACCCTTCTGCATCAGAGCACACCCTAGTCCTTTCCTTGATGCATTCGTGTATACCACGTATGGCTCACCCGGTTCTGGTAACGCCAATACTGGTGCACTAGTGAGTAACTCCTTTAACCTTGAGAAACACTCTTCACACTCATCCGTCCAGACATACTCCATGTCTTTACCAGTCAGCTTTGTCATTGGTTGAGCCATGCTTGCAAAACCTTTGACAAACCGCCTGTAGTAACCAGCTAGTCCGAGAAAACTCCTTATCTCTGTAGCGTTCTCTGGCCTAGGCCAATCCGCAATGGCCTGAATCTTTTCTGGGTCCACAGACACTCCCTTATCCGAGACAATGTGACCCAAGAATCCTATATGTCGTTGCCAAAAGCTACACTTACTGAGCTTGGCATATAACTTCTGTTCTCGCAACTTCTCCAGAACAGTCCGCAAATGACTCCTATGTTCTTCCTCATCCTTGGAGTATACTAGAATATCATCTATGAAAATGATCACAAACTCATCTAGGTAGTCCCTGAATATGCCATTCATCAACTTCATGAATGCAGCTGGCGCATTTGTCAAACCAAACGGCATGACCACAAACACGTAATAACCATACCTTGTCCTAAAGGCAGTCTTGCGCACGTCTGTCTCCTCTATGGGTATTTGGTGGTAACCTGATGCCAAATCGATCGTAGAGAACCAAGTAGCTCCCCTGAGTTGGTCCAAATACTTGTCTATCCTGGGAAGTGGATACGTGTCCTTCACAGTCACACGGTTTAATCTGCGGTAATCAATGCAAAGCCTGAAGCTCCCATCCTTCTTCTTTACGAACAACACTGGTGCTCCCCACGGTGAACTACTAGGTCTAATGAACCTTTTGTCCAACAACTCCGTTAGCTATTTCTTCAGTTCAGCCATCTCAGCTGGCGCCATCCGGTATGGTGCTTTGGACAATGGAGCTGTCCCCGGCTCAAGTTCAATCGTGAACGGATCTGAACGAGCTGGTGGCAGTCCTGCCAATGCCTGAAAAACATCCTCAAATTCTTGCACCACCGGTATACTGCCTAATACAAGGGTTTTACCCCTTGTAGGACAATTGCCCTAGCTTGTACTAGTCAGTTGCAGTATATCATAGGGTTGTATCAATCCAAATGGGAAGAGTTGAAAGACAGAAGAGTTGAGAGTGGAATCTCTAAGTCAAGCAAGCCAGAAAAGGGGTTTTGTTGCCTAAGCAACAGTTCTAACAACCTAAGTGAAACAAGCAGCAACAAGGTGAAAGCAAAAGCAAACTAAGCAATTCTAAGCAAGAAAAACAGAGCAAACCAGAGCAAATCCGAAATTCAAATTAGAGAAAGACAAGTTCCTAGATGTGGTTATTGACTTTGGAGAATTTCAGACATTGATTAAGGCTGTTTCAAACTACATTGATCAAGCAAGTAAGCAAGCAATGATGGTTCCTAGACATAAAGTTCACAACTAAGCTAGTTAGATCCAATCTCTTGGCAAATAACCCTTTGCTAAACATCTTAACAAGAACTAACTCTCATTAGTGCTAAAACATCAAGCAAGAAAGTCTAATCAACTCTATTAAAGTCAAAATGCTCCTCAAACAGTCAATCTCTTGAGCCAAGGCCAGCAAATCCTCTATTAAACAGGTTCAGCATTTCATCAAACACTTGGTGGGCATAAGAGAAAGCTAACAACCTAGACCAGTTTGATCAAGACTAATCTAGCATGAATAACAGATTAATAGAGAGGAACCCATAAAAAGAAGCACATAACAAGCCTTAATCAAGCCATAGATTCCCCTAATCTACCACATCTAGAAACCCTAAGGTAACTACTCACTCATAATCATGTTTAACACCAAATCACAAAGGGAGAAGATGCTAATCATGATTAAAAGAAAGATTGAAGAAAGATTAAAGCAAATACTTGATTGTATTAAACAAAGCAAAGAAATTGTCTTACAAACTTAAAGAAATAGCTTATGAACAGTTTTTTTGACAAGACCTCTCGAAAATATAGAAAAAGGGGCTATTTATAGCCCAAGGGAGAAAACCCTAGAAAGGTGGCAAAAGTGTAATTAAAAACAGGTTCGGGCTGGATCAGTATCGGTCAGTTGTGTCGACCTCCAGTGACCGAAATTTATCTGTATCGGTCATCAGTGATCGACACACACGACCGAAATTATAACGGTGTGTTTGTGTCGACCACATCAGACCGATACTGGTGATCGATACTACTCCATTTCGGTCACCAGAGACCAAAACTTCCAGGCTCTACAGAGATCTTCAGCTTTGATCCTTCTTGCTCCTTTTTGTCCAGCTAGCCTCCTGGATCATTCCAAAGCTCCTCCAAGCTCCATTAAGCTCCAAAAGCACCTAAAAACATCCAACATGCAAGGAAAATGCAATCTATATTCCTAATGCAACCTAAGTCTAAAAGGAGAAGAAAATGGGACAAAAGCTAAGGGAAAATATGCAAAAGAGGACCAAAACGTGTACTAAATGCAGCCCTAAATGGTGTAAATACAAGGGATATCACTGCCCAAGTCTACATCCGGTCCTCCTTCTGGGATAGTAATCGTTGCTAGATACGCCTCACAACCCTTCTCTATCAGCCGTTGTGCTTGAATAGCTGAAACCACCAATTTTTCCGAGGTTGGTCTAACTCCCTGATAAACCAAGACCTCTTCGTCTCTCTGAAACCGCACCCTTCCACAGTGACAATCCAAGTGAGCTCTGTGCTTGCCTAACCAGTCCATTCCCAAAATAACGTCATAGGACTTAACTCTACAGATCACTAGATCCGCTGGCATGTTCACTTCGCCAAACATCACTGGAACATTCTTGACCTTTCCTAATGAAAACATCACTTGGCCTCCAGCCGCTTGAACTAACCCAAAGTCCTCTCCGGGTTCCTTCTGGAACTGTCCCTTTTCGATCATGTCCGGATTAACAAAACAATGACTCGCTCCCTAGTCAAACAGAACATGGGTTTCAACCTCACCCATTAGCAAGGTCCCTACACATTCATTCCCTAGAATGCTAAGACTCTATACTAACACACAACACACAAAAGCAATTCACAAAACTTTATGTACCACACGTATCAGTAATCAGATGAGAAGTGCTCGGTTCCTCGGCTGCTGCTGTACTCGTTGTGTACACCCTCGGCATAATGGCCTGTCTCTTGGCCTGTGATGCAAGTACCTCCCCTGCTCTCTTCCCTTAAGCCACGACTTGCTCCACCACTCCTGCCTTAGGACACTCGCGCTTGAAATGCCCTGGTTCTCCACAACCGTAGCAAACCCGAACCGCACCATCACTGCCGGACACACAAACCACTCGCTGATCCTCCTCCGGACAGTCTCGTACCCGGTGCTCTAAACTCCCGCACCTGTGGCATCCACTACCATAGCGCCTACACTCGCCAGCGTGAGCCTTGCCACACTTGCTGCACACGCTGCGTCCCCCAGATCCTTTGTTTGGTGCTCCTTTCCCGAACTTCCGGTTCTGTCCACTAGACTGACCCGCCTTGGTCACGGCTGTACTAGCCCCAACTGTCATCAAAGCAGCTTCCGCCTGTCCTGACTCCAACAATGCCGCCTTTCCAACAAGCTCAGCAACTGTCCTGAAGTCACGGACTACACATCCGTTCCTAAGCTCAACTCGCAGTCTGCTCATAAACCTACGAATCATCTTCTCCTCCGTATCAAACTCATGAGACACATACTTCCTCAGTTGGTTAAACTGAGTCTCATACTGCCTCACTGTAAGCGTCCCTTGACTAAGGTACAAGAACGCCTTCCCTAACTCGTTGTAAGCTTCCTGTGGGAAGTACTTACTCCTGAACATCGCTGAAAACATCTCATATGAACAATTCACATTCACCAGCCTTCCAACAATTCATTTCCACCATGGAGGTCTCTCTTGTAACCCTCTGGACATCGGATAGACTCAAAATTCCGTTCCAGTCTCATCCTCCACTCATCTGCCTCAATCGGTGTAGAACCTCCAGCAAAGAACTTGGTTCCTAACCGCACCATGTGATCCAAAACCTTGAGGTAACTCGGAACCCTCTCCACTTGGTCCGCTTCCTCCCCATTCACATCCGCATTAACCCCCACCGGTGGTACTACATGTGGTGCTGCTGCAACCGCCGGAGCTGGAGCCACTGCAGGTAGCCTAGCTAGTACCTGTGCTAACATCCCAAGCACAGCGTCTAACCCCACTGGTGCTACATTCGCAGCAACCCCAGCTGCACCCGCAGCATTCCTTGCCGCGTTCTCATCATCCACAACATTCCTTGCTGATTCCTCGGCTGCCACTCTAGCCGCCTCAACCGCAACCGCAGCTGCCTGTCTCTCGGCTTTCCTTGCCCTCTCAGCAACATCACTATTTACTGAGTTAACAGACCCAGCAGCCTGGTTGTCCCCATTGTTTCTCACGGTTCTTCTGGTATCAACCATCTGCAAGTACAATAATGCCAGTTAGCCGAAGCTAACTCAAAACGTGTTTCACAACACCAAACAATAACTTACCCAGAGACCTTGTTCATTCCAAGCCTTTGCAAGTGTTGCTGTCTTTCTTGCTGTCTCCTTGCTCTCTGTCCTCTATCCAGCAGGTTGATGTTGTCTATGAACTCCACAAGGTTGCTTGAACCTCTGGACCTCAAGTTCATATACCTGAAAGACAGAAATGAAAGTCAAAGAGAGTTAGTAACCAAAGAAAAGTAAAAGCTTGATCTTAAGGATTCTACAAACTCTAATGATTCAAACTATTTCCCAAATGGCAACGGCGCCAAATTGATACAAGGGTTTTACCCCTTGTAGGACAATTGCCCTAGCTTGTACTAGTCAGTTGCAGTATAGCATATGGTTGTATCAATCCAAATGGGAAGAGTTGAAAGACAGAAGAGTTGAGAGTGGAATCTCTAAGTCAAGCAAGCCAGAAAAGGGGTTTTGTTGCCTAAGCAACAGTTCTAACAACCTAAGTGAAACAAGTAGCAACAAGGTGAAAGCAAAAGCAAACTAAGCAATTCTAAGCAAGAAAAACAGAGCAAAACAAAGCAAATCCGAAATTCAAATTAGAGAAAGACAAGTTCCTAGATGTGGTTATTGACTTTGGGAAATTTCAGACATTGATTAAGGCTGTTTCAAACTACATTGATCAAGCAAGTAAGCAAGCAATAATGGTTCCTAGACATAGAGTTCACAACTAAGCTAGTTAGATCCAATCTCTTGGCAAATAACCCTTTGCTAAACATCTTAACAAGAACTAACTCTCATTAGTGCTAAAACATCAAGCAAGCAAGACTAATCAACTCTATTCAAGTCAAAATGCTCCTCAAACAGTCAATCTCTTGAGCAAAGGCCAGCAAATCCTCTATTAAACAGGTTCAGCATTTCATCAAACACTTGGTGGGCATAAGAGAAAGCTAACAACCTAGACCAGTTTGATCAAGACTAATCTAGCATGAATAACAGATTAATAGAGAGGAACCCATAAACAGAAGCACATAACAAGCCTTAATCAAGCCATAGATTCCCCTAATCTACCACATCTAGAAACCCTAAGGTAACTACTCACTCATAATCATGTTTAACACCAAATCACAAAGGGAGAAGATGCTAATCATGATTAAAAGAAAGATTAAAGCAAATACTTGATTGTATTAAACAAAACAAAGAAATTGTCTTACAAACTTAACGAAATAGCTTAAGAACAGTATTTTTGACAAGACCTCTCGAAAATATAGAAAAGGGGCTATTTATAGCCCAAGGGAGAAAACCCTAGAAAGGTGGCAAAAGTGTAATTAAAAACAGGTTCGGGCTGGGTCAGTATCGGTCAGTTGTGTCGACCTCCAGTGACCGAAATTTATCTGTATCGGTCATCAGTGATCGACAAACATGACCGAAATTATAACGGTGTGTTTGTGTCGACCACATCAGACCGATACTGGTGATCGATACTGCTCCATTTCGGTCACCAGAGACCAAAAATTCCAGGCTCTGACCGAAAACTTCTGCAGAGATCTTCTGCTTTGATCCTTCTTGCTCCCTTTTGTCCAGCTAGCCTCCTGGATCATTCCCAAAGCTCCTCCAAGCTCTTTTAAGCTCCAAAAGCACCTAAAAACATCCAACATGCAAGGAAAATGCAATCTATACTCCTAATGCAATCTAAGTCTAAAAGGAGAAGAAAATGGGACAAAAGCTAAGGGAAAATATGCAAAAGAGGACCAAAACGTGTACTAAATGCAGCCCTAAATGGTGTAAATACAAGGGATATCAACACCCCCACACTTGCGTTTTGCTTGTCCTCAAGCAAGTAAGAACAAATGGGAGAGTGAGGTTTGAAAGTGGGCATTCAGATTCCAAAAGTGCAAGGGTAAAGAGATGGTTTTAATGCTCAAGTGCCTAGTTGTAGGATGCAAACACAATCAGCTATACTTAAAAGAACCTAGCCATGCTCATCATGTTTCAAAATGATTTCAAATCTCAACTTAGGCAAATGCTCAATTCAATCAACTCTTTAACATTCAATTAAGTTCAGAACATGAATCATGCTTATGCAAATCAAGTGAAGACATTTTGTTGAAAAGGGGTAAGGTTATGAGACAATAATGATCTCATTTAAGCACAGGGTTAAAAACATAAAGGATCACTCAATGAAATGACTTCATCTTAGGCAAAATGCTAAAGGTAAAAGCACACTTATGCATGCAATTCAAGGCCCTCTTCTACCCTTACTTCCCAAAGATGAGTCCTAAACATTTCTAAACCCAAAAGTGAACCCTCTAAGTCTACCCTTTCCTAAACTCTACCCTTTTCTTTCTTCTTATTCATGGCTGGGGAAACCTTCTTTATTCTGCTTGTGCGGTTGCTTCTTATTGGTTGGGACTTGCTTTTCTTTATTGTAATGGCACCTTCATCACCTTTGGTGGATTGCTCCTAGTCTGATTTTTCTTCTTTGGACCCTCTCTGAGCTTTGTTGTTGGTGCCAATTCTTCCTTTTGAACTTAGAGCTTTTCTTCCCTTTGCTTAACCACAATACTAAACTGTTTCCCCTTTATCTACCATTTCAAATCTTTCCCTTTTCTTTTCAAAAGATAAAAACATTAAGCTCAAACCACCTAACTCTGCCCTTTTAGACCCCAAAAACTCCTATCCTAGAATCAAGCTCAAGATGCAAGCTGATATCTACAAGAGAGCTAATCATTGCCAGCCTTATTCCTAACACTTTTTGCCAAGACAAAATCGAAAATGCAATGCAAAGGCCTCACAGGTCTCACAATAGTGTTTAGGCTCAAAAGGAGGCTTTGGTTAAGGGTGAGGATGTAACTGTCCCATAAGTATGAGGATCAGCTATTTGGATCAACAAGAGTGGTATAAAGGAGAAAGATGATCCAAATATGTATATGGTAGCCATGAATTCACTTTTTAATGCATAAGACATGATAATTGAAAGTCCAAATTAAAGTTCAAGTTGATAGAGTTGATTTTCAGGGAACAAATGCTTTCAGAATGAGATGAGAAGACCAAATCTAGCAATCTAAGCATGGTTCAGCCTTAACTTCTAGCAATCATATGATTCATCAAACAACTAAGCACTTGAAAACCGAAATCATCTCTAAACACTAAGCACTTTACAAGGAAAATTCATCATAATGCCCTATGCAAATGCAATGCAACCTATATGTCAACACTAGACTCAATCTTAAAGGAATGAAATGCAACTACATGCTTTCTTTTTGGTTTGCAAAAACTGCAAAAGATTTTCAAAATTTTCGATTTTTTGTGTTTTTCTAAGCCTTACATGTATGAATGATTTGCATGAGACTCAAAGTGAAAAGAAAAAGAAAAACTAAGCAAACAGAAAACAAAGTCAAACCCCAAATCTCTCCTCCACACTTAAATTACACAGTCCCTTGTGTAATGAAAGCAATGGAAGAGAGAAGCAACAAAATATATTACAAAAATGAAAAGATGCAATGATATATAACTATGGAAAGGATGTGGTACTTGGTTTAGTGGCATGAGTGGTGGGATGATCCTGAGGTTTGAGGAGACTTGCTAGCTCTCCTCTTCCTTCTTTCATAAACAATAGTGGAATGCTGAGCTGCTTTTGGAGGTGGTGGAACCCAGCTTGACCAAAGTTGCTCAGCCTTTGAAGAAGTTCCTTGTGAGCCCCATTGCCATGTTTCCTGAACTTGAGAGGAGTTGGGGTTTGGCGCCTCCCAAGCTGATGGAACATGGGCTCTTGGCTCATAAGATGAAGCCCTTGGTTGTTCCCATGTACCCCAGTGGTCTCTTGGTTGTGTATGGAATGAATGTCTTCCATGGGGGTTCCATATAGCTTCCTCCTCTTCAGTTGGCTGAAATTGCTCTTCTTGTTGAGAGTTGAGCTCATGGGTGTGGCTGTGGTGGGAAGTTCTTGCTGATGTAGCCTTGTTCTTCTTGAACTTCCCTTTCATCATTTTCATAAGCCCTTTGATGGCTTTATCCTGCCACTTGCACCACTTCTGGAGTGTGCTGATGTGCTCATGAGCTGCTCTCAAAGAGCTTCCTTGGTTGGGTGCTGCATAAGGGTGGAAGTGGAACTGCCTTGAGCTATAGTTCAACACTTCCTCTTCTCCAAGCTCATCTTCTTCATGGGTTCTTCCTTGAAAATCAGCGCCAGCATTAGCATTCCCTTGATCTTCTTCTTCTTCTTCTCTGATCTCTTCAGTGTGCTCCTCCTCTGCATCACTGTCTTCTTCTTCGTCTCCAGGAACAGGGCCGCCTGTGTAGAGCTCCTCAGTGCTTGGGTTGAAGCTGATGTTTCCGTTTCTGAAGAAGGATGTAAGCTTTGGATTGGGGAGGAGAACTTTTGCTGGTGTGTCAAAGCTTGTGATGAAGTTGTACACATGCTTTCTACCAATGGTTCTTTCAAGGTAGTGGCTTCTCTTGAGGTAATCAATGTCAATCCATAGTGGCTCAAGTGCATCACCTTCATGTTTGTCAAGGTCTACTCCACTAGCTTGTAGAACTGCTGTCACAACTCCCCCAACGTGCATTTGAGGGCTCTTCTCCTTCTTTGTCTTACTCAAAACCCAGCTCTGGTAGGATAGAAGCTGCTCCATCAACATAACCACATAGCAGGGGTTGCTTCTCGGTGCTCTGAGAGGTTCCCCATACTCATCGCTTCCCAACACCTCATACAGTCCTTGGTATATCAGATCTGTCTCCTTTCCTGTAAGATATGTCGTCTCCTTCCTTGCAAAGAGTGTATTCGCAAGTGCTTTGTGGACATATCTCACGGCTGGATGCCTTAGGTGCTGGTTCCTTGATCTTCCAGGAGTGTATTGCCCAACTCCAATGAGACCCCACAGCCTGGTGTGCTGCCTACTTGGGATTTCGAACCTGCTCAGCTTGGTGTGGTGGGACTCCACCTCTAGATCCTTGGCGATCTCTGTGAATTTTGAGGAGAACTCTTCCTTGCCAATCTTAAAAGAGATCCATCCATCGCCATTAGGGAGCTCACTGTCTTCATACCAAACCACCTTGAGTGTGGAGAGGAATTGGTAAGTGAGCTGTTGGTAAGAGGGGAGTGGCATCTCCATGAAAGCTCCAAGACCCATGTGCTCAAACGTGGCTTTGCAGTCAGTATAGAGTCCAATCGCCTTCATTGTGGAGGTGCATGGATATCTTGTTGGCTTGAAAGTGCACTGGTTGAAAGCCTTCATGAGTTCTTTAGCAGCACTGCCCTTGTTTTGTTGATCTTCTCCCTCATTCCCAACCGGTCTCTTCCCAGCGGCTTTGGAGGATTGCTCATCAGCTTTTCCCTTTCCTTTTTCTTGCCTTGCTGGTGGTGATGTGGTTGCTTCTTGAGGTGCTTTTCCCTTTTCCCAGCAGCTACTTTTGTTCTTCCCATTGTACCTTCAAAAGCAAAGCTTGAAAACAATGTAAGTGAAAGAACAAAAGTTGAAGAACCAAATAGCTGAAAGCTTTTAAATAAAAAGCTCCTTAAGCTAAGAGAAATCTAACAAGTCCCAACAACAAGCTTAAACTTCTTTAAGGTAAAAAGAGATCAAAAGCTGACAACTAAATAAGCTAGGATGAACAGAAGACAAGCAGTTATGCATGACATCCTAGCAAAGCGGTTCTAAGGCAAAGAGATGATGATCTTGCAAAATGGATGAAATTAAACAAGCTATGAGATGAATAGACAATTAAGTATAACTTTAACAGTCTAGCTTGATATTTCAACAATAATCCAAAATGCAAAATCATAGCACAACATTTAAAACTAAACACTACTTGCTCTTAAAAACTTCTTACTAAGCGATTTTTAACATAAGCAAAGAGTAAGAGCAAAGAGAGATAGTTTAGGAAGCAAACCTTTTGTGGACTTCTGAACACTTAAAGCAAGCGATAAAAAAGAAGAAGAACTAGTAATTTAGAGCCTTAGGTGAGAAGAAGAGTGAGTTTAAGTGTGAAGAGAAGTGAAAGAAGATTGTTGGTTAAATAGAGAGAAAGGAGGAGAAACCAAAGGAATCAAAGGTTGGTGAGGGAACATAAGGAATCAAAAGTGTGGGGGACAAAAACAAAAGGTGTTCAAAAGCCAAGAAAGAGGTCAGAAGGAATCCCAATTGAAAATTTAAACTCCCTTGGCGCCAAACCAAAGGAGGGAAATTTTGTTTGGAAGTTGATACATTTACCTCAGATGGAGTTTCGGTCACTCATGACCGATATTACTGACCGAAATTGCATTTTCAGTCATGAGTGATCGATACTGGAGATTGCGTGCTTCTTGGGATTTGTATCGGTCATCAGTGGTCGACACACTTGACCGAAATACATCCGGTATGATTGTGTCGATCTTGAGTGATCGATACTGGTGACCGATATGATTTTAAGAATCGTATGGATCAACTGTGGTCGACACGATAGACCAAAAATCATACGGTATGTTTATGTCGACCAAGTGTGGTCGATATGAATGACCGAAAAACTTTCCCACCTTCAAACTTCTTTCCATATTGATCACAAGTGACCGATATGTTGACTGGTGTAGACTGGCTCAACTGATATCAGTCAGTCATGAACGATACTACTGACCGAAAATATGTGTATCGGTCTGTCATGACCGATACAAATGACCGATACCAGCCAGAATACACCTGTTATTTGTCCCCTTCAGACTTGCTCAAACCCCAGTTCAGAATCCTGTTTCTATACATTAAAACAAAGCATAAAAGATAATCTAGAAAGCATAATGTATACAAAATGATAACATGGGATTACCTCCCAAGTGTGCTTGTTTAAAGTCACTAAGCTTGACTTTGGTTACCTCTTTAATTGAGGTGAGGAGAAGGAGTCTTGGAACTCCTTGGTGTCATCTTGCTTCTCTTGACCTTGGTGGTGACTCCATTCACCTTGATCTTGGCAAAAGGTGTAGCTTTTCCTTCTAGCTGAAGTTTGAAGCAAAACTCTCCCTTCTTGGAGACACTTGGTTGAAAAAACACTTCTCCTTTGCTAGTAACCAGCTTAACATCATTCAGATTCTTGTAACTAACCACTTCAAGGACCTCCTTTTCAGTGGTGTCTTCAAACAACTTGACCAAGCAGCAGCCATCAAAACTTTCTCCTTGATAGCCTTCAAACTCTGGCCAATTCTTTCTAGGCTGCTTCAGCTTCTTGATCTCCATTGAGAAGGCTTGCTCATTCTCCAGCTTATTCCCCTTTGAGTCAAGCCTTAGAACCTTCTTCTTGGTCAGCTTCAGCTCAATAGTGCATTTCTTAGCATCAAACACTGCTCCAGCTGAGGCTAGGAAAGGTCTTCCTAGAATGATAGCATTCTTTATATGCCCTTCCACATCAAGCACCAGGAAATCAGTGGGAATGGTTACTCCTTCTATCATCATTGGCACATCCTTGAGACTCCCTAGTGGTCTCTTCACTGTCCCATCAGCTATCGTAAGGGATACATTGCTCTCTTGCAGTTGAGTGTAGCCAAGAGCTTTAGCAGTAGAGGATGGGAGAAGGTTGATACTTGCCCCTAAATCACAGAGGCAATTCTTGAAAGTCCTCCCTTTTAGCTCACATGGGAGAGTAAAGCAGCCTGGATCTCCAAGTTTCTTGACATTAAGCTCCTTAACTTCTGGTGGTCCAGTCTTCACCTTTAGCTTTTCAACTTTTTCTTGGCCATTCAACCTTCTCAACTCCATCTGAGCAGCATAGAGAGTTTCATACTTCTGAAGTAGCTGTTCTTTGAACCTCCCTGGAAAAGGGATGGTTGGTTGATAGTTAGGAAGAGTAGCTGGTTGAGGTTCCTTCTGGTCATCAACAGCATCCATCAAGTAATCCTTTGTGTTGTCAACAATCTCATGTGGCGCCCACCACTCTTCATCATCTGAGTTTTCCTCAACTCCAAAGGGTTCTCTTTCCACAGCTCTTTGTTCAGCTTCAACTTCTAGAAACTCTCCCCCCCCCCCCCCCCACTTAGAGGTTCAGTGTCCTCAGTGAACAAGTAGAGGAACTCTTCAATGATAGCCTCCTCTTCAGGTGAGAGGTTCATTTCTTCTGTGACAATGGCATTGCAGAATTCCTTTGGGTTAGCCTCTGGTTTTCCAGGAAAGTGACCTTGAGGCTTGGGACCAGCTATGCCTTTGTTGTTCTCCAGTGTTTTGACTCTTGCAGCCAATCCATCAAACTTGTTGGTGAGCTCTACATTCACTGAATCAATTTTGTTGTGGACCTCTGCAAACTTCTTGTTCATTTCCAAGGTTGTGCTGACTTGAGTGTTGATCATTTGTTGCATGAGGGTCTTGAGTTCAGTGTCTTGAGAGCTGGAGGAAGCTTGTCCTTGAGCTTGAGCATTGAATCCTGGAGGGTTGTAGGGAGCCCTAGGCTGATAGTTGTTGTTTTTCTGCTGAAAACCTTGATTGTTGTAGGGGATAAAAGGTCTTGGTGCAGCTTGCTGTTGCTGTTGAGGGTAAACCTGGTCTTGTGGGTTGGCAACATTATTGTTCCTGTAAGACAAGTTGGGATTTGGTCTGTAGTTCCCATAGTTGTTGTAACCACCTTGGTTGCCCAAGTGGTTCATCTCCTCAACTTGACATTGTTCCTGATCATCAAGCTGAACCATGTCTCCCACATAGTGGACTTCTTTCTTTTCCCTTAGCAACAAGTCCAGCTTCTCATGTAGAGACTTGATCTCTTTCTTGCTAGATTCTAACTCATTCTTAGCACTCCTTGGTGCTCTATCAAACTCCTCATTGTAGTTTCCATCAGACTGAGCCAAATTCTCTACTAACTCCAAACCTTCATCTACATCTTTTGACAGGAAGTTCCCATTTGATGCTGTGTCCAGAAGCATTCTTATCTTAGGAAAGGCTCCTCTGTAGAGAGTGGACAGCAAAGAGGCTTGTGAGAAGCCATGATGAGGGCATTGCAGAATGTAACCCTTGAATCTTTCCCAATCTTCTCCAAAGCTTTCATTGTTCCTTTGTGCAAACCCTGAGATTTCATTCCTGATTCTAGCAGTTCTGGAAGTGGAGAAGAATTTTGCTAGAAAGGCTTTCTTGCATTCATCCCAGCTGGTTATACTGCCTTGGGGAAGATTTTTCTCCCACTGGTGTGCCTTATCTCCTAGAGAAAAGGGGAACAGTCTGAGCTTGAAGCCATCTTCACTAACTCCATTTATCTTTGTCAAGGAACAGAGCCTATCAAATTTGTCTAGATGATCCAGGGGGTCTTCAAGTGGTAGCCCATGGAATTTGCTGCCTTGAACCATTGAAATCAAACCAGACTTGATTTCAAAATTGTTGTTTTGGACTGCTGGTGGGATAATGCCTGTCCTGTTGTTGTAGGCATTTGGTGCATCACCTGCCCCAATAGGTCTAGCTGCTCTTGGAGCTTGTGCAGGGCCTCTTGGTCCTTACTCACCTTGTAAGCCTTGAACATCTTGGTGTCCCTGTATGCCCTGAGCTCCTGCAGCTCCTTGAGGACCCTGAAATCTGTTGTCGTCCATGGCTTGATCTTGAATGTTCATTCCAAGCCTTTGCAAGTGTTGCTGTCTTTCTTGCTGTCTCCTTTCTCTCTGTCCTCTATACAGCATGTTGATGTTGTCTATGAACTCCACAAGGTTGCTTGAACCTCTGGACCTCAAGTTCATATACCTGAAAGACAGAAATGAAAGTCAAAGAGAGTTAGTAACCAAAGAAAAGTAAAAGTTTGATCTTAAGGATTCTACAAACTCTAATGATTCAAACTGTTTCCCAAATGGCAACGGCGCCAAATTGATACAAGCGTTTTACCCCTTGTAGGACAATTGCCCTAGCTTGTACTAGTCAGTTGCAGTATAGCATAGGGTTGTAACAATCCAAATGGGAAGAGTTGAAAGACAGAAGAGTTGAGAGTGGAATCTCTAAGTCAAGCAAGCCAGGAAAGGGGTTTTGTTGCCTAAGCAACAGTTCTAACAACCTATGTGAAACAAGCAGCAACAAGGTGAAAGCAAAAGCAAACAAAACAATTCTAAGCAAGAAAAACAGAGCAAAACAGAGCAAATCCGAAATTCAAATTAGAGAAAGACAAGTTCCTAGATGTGGTTATTGACTTTGAGGAATTTCAGACATTGATTAAGACTGTTTCAAACTACATTGATCAAGCAAGTAAGCAAGCAATGATGGTTCCTAGACATAGAGTTCACAACTAAGCTAGTTAGATCCAATCTCTTGGCAAATAACCTTTTGCTAAACATCTTAACAAGAACTAACTCTCATTAGTGCTAAAACATCAAGCAAGCAAGACTAATCAACTCTATTCAAGTCAAAATGCTCCTCAAACAGTCAATCTCTTGAGCCAAGGCCAGCAAATCCTCTATTAAACAGGTTCAGCATTTCATCAAACACTTGGTGGGCATAAGAGAGCGCTAATAACCTAGACCAGTTTGATCAAGACTAATCTAGCATGAATAACAGATTAATAGAGTGGAACCCATAAATAGAAGCACATAACAAGCCTTAATCAAGCCATAGATTCCCCTAATCTACCACATCTAGAAACCCTAAGGTAACTACTCACTCATAATCATGTTTAACACCAAATCACAAAGAGAGAAGATGCTAATCATGATTAAAAGAAAGATTAAAGAAAGATTAAAGAAAATACTTGATTGTATTAAACAAAGCAAAGAAATTGTCTTACAAACTTAAAGAAATAGCTTAAGAACAGTATTTTTGACAAGGCCTCTCGAAAATATAGAAAAGGGGCTATTTATAGCCCAAAGGAGAAAACCCTAGAAAGGTGGCAAAAGTGTAATTAAAAACAGGTTCGGGCTGGGTCAGTATCGGTCAGTTGTGTCGACCTCCAGTGACCGAAATTTATCTGTATCGGTCATCAGTGATCGACACACACGACCGAAATTATAAGGGTGTGTTTGTGTCGACCACATCAAACCGATACTGGTGATCGATACTGCTCCATTTCGGTCACCAAAGACCAAAAATTCCAGGCTCTGACCGAAAACTTCTGCAGAGATCTTTTGCTTTGATCCTTCTTGCTCCCTTTTGTCCAGCTAGCCTCCTGGATCATTCCTAAAGCTCCTCCAAGCTCCTTTAAGCTCCAAAAGCACCTAAAAACATCCAACATGCAAGGAAAATGCAATCTATATTCCTAATGCAACCTAAGTCTAAAAGGAGAAGAAAATGGGACAAAAGCTAAGGGAAAATATGCAAAAGAGGACCAAAACGTGTACTAAATGCAGCCGTAAATTGTGTAAATACAAGGGATATCACTGCCCAAGTCTACATCCAGTCCTCCTTCTGAGATAGTAATCGTCGCTAGATACGCCTAGCTGAAACCACCAAACTTCCCGAGGTTGGTCTAACTCCCTGATAAACCCAGACCTCTCCGTCTCACTGAAACCGCACCCTTCCACAGTGACAATCCAAGTGAGCTCTATGCTTGCCTAACCAGTTCATTCCCAAAATGACGTCGTAGGACTTAACTCTACAGATCACTAGATCCGCTGGCATGTTCACTTCGCCAAACATCACTGGAACATTCTTGACCTTTCCTAATGAAAACATCACTTGGCCTCCAGCCGCTTGAACTAACCCAAAGTCCTCTCCGGGTTCCTTCTGGAACTGTCCCTTTCCGATCATGTCCGGATTAACAAAACAATGACTCGCTCCCGAGTCAAACAGAACATGGGTTTCAACCTCACCCATTAGCAAGGTCCATACACATTCATTCCCTAGAATGCTAAGACTCTATACTAACACACAACACGCAAAGGCAATTCACAAAACTTTATGTACCACACGTATCAGTAATCAGATGAGAAGTGCTCGGTTCCTCGGCTGCTGCTGCACTCGTTGTGTACACCCTCGGCATAATGGCCTGTCTCTTGGCCTGTGATGCAAGCGCCTCCCCTGCTCTCTTCCCTTGAGCCATGACTTGCTCCACCACTCCTGCCTTAGGACACTCAAGCTTGAAATGCCCTGGTTCTCCACAACCGTAGCAAACCCAAACCGCACCGTCACTGCCGGACACACAAACCACTCACTGATCCTCCTCCGGATAGTCTCGTACCTGGTTCTCTAAACTCCCGCACCTGTGGCATCCACTACCACTGCGCCTACACTCGCCAACGTGAACCTTGCCACACTTGCTGCACACGCTGCGTCCCCCAGATCCTTTGTTCGGTGCTCCTTTCCCGAACTTCCGGTTCTGTCCACTAGACTGACCCGCCTTGGTCACGGCTGTACTAGCCCCAGCTGTCATCAAAGCAGATTCCGCCTGTCCTGACTCCAACAATGCCGCCTTCTCAACAAGCTCAGCAACTGTCCTGAAGTCACGGACTACACATCCGTTCCTAAGCTCAACTCGCAGTCCGCTCATAAACCTATGAATCATCTTCTCCTCCGTATCAAACTCATGAGACACATACTTCCTCAGTTGGTTAAACTGAGTCTCATACTGCCTCACTGTAAGCATCCCCTGACTAAGGTACAAGAACGCCTTCTCTAACTCGTTGTAAGCTTCCTGTGGGAAGTACTTACTCCTGAACATCGCTGAAAACGTCTCATATGAACAATTCACATTCACCAGCCTTCCAACGATTCATTTCCACCATGGAGGTCTCTCTTGTAACCTTCTGGACATCGGATAGACTCAAAATTCCGTTCCAGTCTCATCCTCCACTCATCTGCCTCAATCGGTGTAGAACCTCCAGCAAAGAACTTGGTTCCTAACCGCACCATGTGATCCAAAACCTTGAGGTAACTCGGAACCCTCTCCACTTGGTCCGCTTCCTCCCCATTCACATCCGCATTAACCCCCACCGGTGGTACTACATGTGGTGCTGCTGCAACCGCCGGAGCAGGAGCCACTGCAGGTAGCCTAGCTAGTACCTGTGCTAACATCCCAAGCACAGCGTCTAACCCCACTGGTGCTACATTCGCAGCAACCCCAGCTGCACCCGCAGCATTCCTTGCCACATTCTCAGCATCCACAACATTCCTTGCTGATTCCTCGGCTGCCACTCTAGCCGCCTCAACCGCAACCGCATCTGCCTGTCTCTTGGCTTTCCTTGCCCTCTCAGCAACATCACCGTTGACTGAGTTAACAGACCCAGCAGCCTGGTTGTCCCCATTGTTTCTCACGGTTCTTCTGGTATCAACCATCTGCAAGTACAATAATGCCAGTTAGCCGAAGCTAACTCAAAACGTGTTTCACAACACCAAACAACAACTTACCCAGAGACCTTGGCAGTGAAGAATGGATCGGACCCCCATAAACCCCAAACAAGCAAACAACATCAGTCACCAGTTTAAGTCCTAGAAGCGTTAAAACGCTCTGATACCAACTTGTGGTAACCCAACCCGGTAAACCGTACCGCGGCTGTGTCCCACTACATGCTCTAAGTCCGGTTTCTATACTTAGCCAAATTTTAAACTTTTTCTTTTAACATATCAATACACAGCGGATTTTTAAACAACCTATTTCATTCCATTAACTTTCATAAAAGCACTTAACAAGATTCAGGGTTAACTTAAAGAAATCACAATGGTTCGCTAATGAATACAAACGATCATCTAGCAACCCAAACGGTCAAACACCAAAGCCATAAGACAAAGCACAATATCTTAAACATAAATAAAACCCAATCCCGATCCATCCATATCCATCACTGCCGCCTGGTCTCGCGCCTTTACTGCTTAGTATCTGCACACTCAAAAAGAGAGGCATAAGTATTTCATAAATACTTAGTGAGTACGGTCATCCCGAATCACCTGGTCAGTACCAAACACTCAATCATACTTTCGGATTCAACATTTCACATAGTCAATCAGCAATAGACTTATGTCATCTAACGGCTATGATCATCTAACTTAACCAACCAAGTTAAATCCCTTTTTAAGACCCATGTCTACTTCAGCGAGAATCCCACATCCCCTAAGCTAGTACATGATCTGGATTACCCTGAGGTTAGCTAGACATCATCTATGCCACGGTAAACACCTCATTATATCATAACATGAAATCGCTTATTAGTTCTAAACACATAACATAAAAATTACACAATCAAACATGCAAACATTCAACCCTAGCAATCCTACGGTTCTAGACACCAACCACAGTCACGCACTCACCTTAAACAAGGCTGGAAACAGATTGGTCAGAAGAAATCCCGATGAAACTCGCACCAAATCGAAGATATCAGATCTCCTTAGGAATCTCCCGGCTGTCCATCCGATCCTTTTCCCCTCGGCTATCTCTCGATCCGTTCACCTTTCTCCGAGCCAAACTCTGTTTACCCTCGGAAACCCCATAAAACAAGGCTATTAGCTCGAGGTTATCAGATGAAAACTCAACACTTAGGGAAATATCCGATTGCTTACCAGTTTATCTTGGCGATGGTTGGTTCTGCTCGGCAATAACCTGATCTCTCTCGGATGTCCTTGGGATAAACTGCTTTTCTTAAGGCTTTCTCTCAACTAAAATCTCTCTTTGCTTTATTTAGCTCAAATAAACACAACACCCTCGATTTAAGTCTCAAAATCCCTTATATACTCGCAAAACCCTAGGTAACTCAGACTTATCCGACGTTTTCCTGGTTCTAGTAGGTTTTATCCCGGTCCAATTTGATTCTCTCGGCTATTTCCTGTACCGGCTTGACCATCCACTTGATAAACCACAAAATAGCCGACCTAATACTTGGCCCACGGCCAAAATCCTTTCTCACTCGGATAAACCGCCCTTATCTGAGGTGTTTTCCATTTTTTCATCTGGATATTCTTTTTCTCCAGGACAACTTGCCACGCCTCGACAAATCCTCTATTTCTCTCGGAGGTTTTCCATTTCCCCTCGCAGACAGTCCACTGACACTCAGACTAACCTCCTAGACTCTCAGATAAATCCCACTGCACAGGGATATATCCCATTTTCCTCGGACTAGACCCTCTTTCCTCGGATATGGTCCATCCGGCTTGGCTATCCAACCAACCATCCGACTATTTCCCCGGTCATCACCCGACCATAGTCCGAACCTCCATTTCCCAGCCAATATCCCACCCTTGGCTCGATCATTCCTCGGACAATGCCCTGTCCGGTCCGATCATCCCGAATTCTCTCGGA
This sequence comes from Thlaspi arvense, assembly GCA_911865555.2. Classification (NCBI taxonomy): domain Eukaryota; kingdom Viridiplantae; phylum Streptophyta; class Magnoliopsida; order Brassicales; family Brassicaceae; genus Thlaspi; species Thlaspi arvense. Next base: position 26,039,597 of record OU466860.2, read on the forward strand.
TATGGATGCTACAACTTTTCTCTGCCTTTCATCGATCATATGCTGGAGAGGCTGGCGAATCACAAGTATTACTGCTTCCTTGTTGGCTATTCAGGCTTCTTTCAGATCCCCATCCATGTAGATGATCTGGAGAAGACCACTTTTACCTGTCCTTATGGCACCTTTGCATATCGCAGAATGCCTTTTGGACTGTGTAATGCTCATGCAACCTTCCAGAGATGCATGATGTAGATCTTCACTGACATGATTGTGAGGTTTATGGAGGTTTTCATGGATGACTTCTCAGTTCATGGGTCTTCCTTCAAGAGCTGCTTGGACAACTTGTGTGCAGTTTTGCAGAGATGTGAAGAGAAGCACTTGGTTCTTAACTAGGAGAAGTGCCATTTTATGGTGCTAGACGGCATTTTCCTTGGTCACAGAGTCTCAGGAGATGGTATAGAGGTGGATAAGGCGAAAACTGAAGAGATGTGAGGAGACAAACTTGGTGCTGAACTGGGAGAAGTATCACTTCATGGTGAAGGAAGGGATTGTACTCGGTCACAAGATTTCTGAGCAAGGGATAGAGGTTGACAAAGCAAAGATTGAGGTCATGATGAGTCTTGAGCCGTCGGTTAATGTCAAGGGGATAAGGAGTTTCTTGGGGCATGCTGGCTTTTACAGAAGTTTTATCAAGGATTTCTCCAAGATAGCACGCCCCCTCACAAGGCTACTCTGCAGGGAATCTGAGTTCAACTTTGATGAGGATTGCCTTCAAGCCTTTAAGACCATCAATGAAGCTGTTGTCACCGCGCCTATTGTTCAAGCACCAGATTGGGATCTACCGTTTGAGATTATGTGCGACGTTAGTGACTACGCCGCGGGTGCTGTTTTGGGTCAGAGGAAGGACAAAAGGTTGCACGTGATCTACTATGCAAGTCGTACCTTGGATGACACGCAAGTGAGATATGCTACCATCGAGAAGGAGCTACTAGCCGTTGTCTTTGCTTTTGAGAAGTTGAGGTCCTACTTGGTTGGTTCTAAAGTAATTGTGTACATGGATCACGCTGCTTTGAGATACATCTACTCCAAGAAGGATACCAAGCGGAGGCTCTTAAGGTGGATTCTTCTTCTACAAGAATTTGATATGGAGATAAAGGATAAGAAGGGCATAGAGAATGGTGTTGCTGATCACCTCTCAAGGATGAGAGTGAATGAAGTCTTACCCTTGGATGATTCACTTCCTGAGGAGCAGCTCATGATGGTCAACACTGTTGTATGTGCACGACTAGAGGATCAGTTTGAAGAAGTTTTGAGCTTCAAGGAAGAAAACCTACCTTGGTATGTGGATATAGTCAAATTCTTAGCTTGTGGAGAAGAGCCTACACACCTTGACTACTACCACAAGAAGAAGTTCATGAGAGACATCTCTCATTACTTTTGGGACGAGCCTTTTCTGTACAAGAGAGGAGTAGATAGCTTATACAGAAGATGTGTTTCAAGAGAGGAAGCAAAAGACATTTTCCTTCATTGTCACGGTTCGTCTTATGGTGGGCATTTTGCTTCTTTCAAGACGGCTACAAAGGTTTTACAAGCCGAGTTTTGGTGGCCAACACTCTTCAAGGATGATCATGAGTTTGTTAAGTCTTGTGAAGCATGTCAGAGAGCAGGGACCATCACAAAGAGGAATGAGATGCCACAGGTTCCCATCTTTGAAGTAGAAGTTTTTGAGGCTTGGGGGATTGACTTCATGGGTCCATTCCCAACTTCCTACGGCAACAAATACATCTTGGTGGCTGTTGATTATGTGTCTAAGTGGGTTGAGGCTATAGCTTCCCCAACTAATGATGCAAGAGTGGTGGTCAAGCTATTCAAGTCTATCATCTTTCCAAGATTTGGGGTTCCAAAGGTAGTGATCAGTGATGGGGGCAGCCACTTCATCAACAAAGTCTTTGAAAGTCTTCTGAAAAAGTATGGGGTTAAGCACAAGGTGGCCACACCTTACCACCCTCAAACCAGTGGCCAAGTGGAGGTTTCAAACAGGAAAATCAAGGCCATACTGGAGAGAACCGCTGGAGTTACTAGAAAGGATTGGGCAAGCAAGCTTGATGAAGCTTTATGGGCTTATAGAACCGCTTTTAAGACTCCCATTGGTACCACTCCTTTCAACCTCCTTTATGGAAAGTCTTGCCACCTCCCTGTTGAGTTAGAGCACAAGGCTCTGTGGGCAGTGAAACAACTGAACTTCAACCTCAAGACGGCGGAGGAGAGACGGCTGGTGCAACTCCATGAACTTGATGAGCTAGGGCTAGATGCTTATGAGAGTGCTAAGATTTACAAGGAGAGGACCAAGGCGGTTCATAACAAGAAGCTGGTTCATAAGGAGCTAAAGGGAGGCAGTCTGGTCCTACTCTACAACCCGAGGCTGAAGTTGTTCCCTGGAAAGCTTAAGTCTAGGTGGAGTGGACCGTTTGAGATCAAAGAAGTACTACCTTATGGAGCGGTTACATTGGTTGGCAAGAATGGGGAGAGCTTCACGGTTAATGGGCACATAGTCAAGCCCTACCTGGCGAGTGAATGCAGCAAGGAGAACACTACACTGCTTTTCCAAGACCCACCTCTGGCCTGAACCAAGTAAAGTCTAGCTAAAGACGTTAAAGAAAGCGCACTTGGAAGGCATTCCCATGTCTATCTTGTACATATTTTTGCTTTCTTTCTACTTCAGTTTTGCACTTTTTATGTTTAAGTGTGTATGTGAAAGGATAAGGGATTGAAAATCATGATCTTGGAGTCAAAACGTGCAAGGAAGGAGGAAGTAGAGGCAAGAGATCGAGTGATAGATCGACCTACCCTGGCTCGATCTTTACTAGATCGAGCTAGTGAATCGAGTGGAGTCACTCGATCTATACGAGATCGAGTAGACAATCGAGTGAGTCAGTCGATCATGAGAGGATAACCCACCCATGTGTTTAGCTTGAAATGCAAACGGGGTGTGGATCGACTAACCTCACTCGATCTCCGATCTGGATCGATCAGTTTACTCGATCTGCCACTCGATCCTTGCCAAAACGACCTCCAAATCGATCACTTGGCTCGATCCAAGGAGCATGACCATAAGGACGTAGAATCATGGAACGAGGGGACACAGTCGATCTAGAACTCGATTCAAATCGAATCGAGCCCCCAATCGATCAACCCTCTCGATCTTAGCCAACATGGGCATGAGATCGAGTCCAAGATTGACCAAATGGACTCGATCTCATGGCGAGGTAAGCAAAAAATTTTCCCTCCTTTCTCTTTTCCCTCCGGTTTTAAATTTGAATTGTGGTCAAGGCAAGCATCTTTGACCATGAAAGATGTGTCTTGACCACACTTTTTCAGAAACCACTTGTTTTACCCATGGTTTTCTTAGTCTTTATATTAACATGCATCCACACTCTCTCATTTTTGTGATTCGAACTGTTTTGAAAAGTAAAGAGAGAGTGTGAGTCTGGTTTTAAGGCTGTGAACATTTAGCATTCATCACTTGCAAAGGTAATTTCGGTTAATTAAGTTTTTTGTTTAAAATGTTTTGGAAAATTTCCTTTTGTTAGTCTAGGGTGAATGTTAATTGTTAGGGGATTAGGATAATTTTTAGAGTTAGCTAAATATTAGGAAAATTGCTAGATTTGTCCTTATCTCTAAATATTTCCTTCTAGTATTTAGCTAAATGTTTTATAAATTCTTCAAAAATCCTGGCGTATTGTTATATGTTTTTCTTTCTCGATCTCTCATTATCTCTATTTAGCCGCCTATACTCATTCTTCTCTTTGAGAATCTGAATTTCAGGCACCATGGCACCTAAGAGAAGCAGAGAAGTGGAGGGAGAAGGAGAAGAATCTCAACAAATGGAGGGACAAAGAGAAGAAGCTCAAAAAGTGGTGCAAGAGAGGGTTAGATGGACTAAGGAAGAGAAAAGGGCTAAGAAGAGACTTGAGAGGCTGCGCTTTGAGCCAACCAAATTTGCAAGTCGAGACCTCTTGGAAAGGATGGGGCTATTAGAAGACTTTGATGAGCTTCTAATGGACATGGGGCTAGCTTGCCTCTTAAGGATGGATTGCCCCACATATCCAGAAGCCATGCTTGACTTCCTCTCAACCTTGGAGGTTTCCTATGAGAATCCGAGCCTCCTAACTCCATCACAAGGTCACCTTACCTTCAAGATCAGGAGACAGGCTTATCATCTCTCCATCCAAGAGCTTTGCCAAGCCTATGGTCTAAAAGCTACTGCCAAGCTGGTAGAGTTCCCTCCTTTCACTCAAGCAAACAATCTATGGGACTTGCTATGCGATGAAGGCTACAAGAGTAACACGACGAAGATGATAACAAGTTTTTGCAATGCAATGATGTATCAAAGCTCAAATGCAACACTGAAATGTAGTATAGCATGCAAGTGAGTGTCAATCCACACCTAGGGGTAGCAAGTTCACTAAGAATGCAAGGGAATGAGCAAAGCTAAGCGAAAATGATAAATAATTGGTAAAATCCCTATAAACTAAATGCAAAGACCAAATGCAAAGCAAAAAAATTTTAAAATCCCTGGAAGAGGGTTAATTACCACGAGGAATAAGCAAAAGATTAAAAATGCAAGGCTACTAAAAACTAAAAATCGACAAGTGAATCGACCATTGGACCGAGCATTAGATCGAGTAGAATGGATCGATCTACAAGCAACTTAACCAGAAATGACTTTTGATGAACATGATGCAACTGAATGGCAAGCGAATGATTAACAGAGATTTAAAACACTAAGAAAGAGGGTCTAGGGTTGAGGGTCATATTCATGGGTCTCAAAGATTAAAGCTTGGTTTGAAAACATTTAGATCTACTCCTTTAGAGGTTTCTCTAAGCCTTGAAAACAAAACAAGAACCATCCATGGCGTGTGGTATGATTCACTCCCTCAATCTCTTCTCAAAACCCATGGCGTGTGGTGGAAAAAGAGATCGAAGGGTAAGGAACACAGATTTCAAACAATTACCTAACTAGTCCCCTTTACAACCATGGCGTGTGGGAAAGGAAAGACTAGCCTCTAGGATCTGATTTTCCAAGACATCTGAATCCTGTCAAGGTAAGACATCCCTTGGATCATAGAGATCTTGGCGTGAGACTCTTTAAGCCTTAAGTACTCAAGATCCTAGAAGAGAAGGTAATGAAGAACAAGACCAACCCCTTTTGAATCACCTCAACCCATCAACCCAAATGAAACTACTGGCTACACCTAAAGAAAACCGAACAGAATGCAAAAGATGATCTACTAAACATGAGTAACGATTGATTAAAAGCAAAAGGTTCAATATTAAAAGTTCAAAAGCAAGACAAACTCGAAGTTCTACAATGGCGAATCGCCTGAAAACCAGAGAGAACGAAAAGGTAAAGAGACAGAACGAAAAGGATGGCTACGTTTTGCCAAAAATGGCCAACCCGCAAATGGGCCCCCCTTCGCTACGGTCCAAATCCAGCTGGACGGATAAGGTTAGTCTGGGATCGACTCGGGTCACTCGATCTCTGGCTCGATCTTCTCTTGGATCGGATGACTTCGATCGATCTCTGAGTCGATCTTGTGTTGATCAGGTTGGGAGCTCGATCTGGTTCTCGATCGACATGGCATCATTTACGTCTGTACTCCAGATCGATCTCCTCTCTCGATCTTGATCTTGATCCTTCCTTGAGAATCGACTTGGTGCACTCGATCTTCTGGTCGATCTCATCTAGATCGACCTGCCTTGCACGATCCGTTAATCGATCTCAAGTCCTTACCATGCACTCCTGAGTTTTCCAAGTGTCCACGAGCTTCCTCACGAGCCTTAGCACGTCCACGAATCCTCCAAAGCTCCAAAGTGTCCAAAAACAACCTGAATATGATGCATAATGCAAGAAACATGCGAATGCTAATGCAAAAGTGTTCTAGGACTTAAAATGGTGCAAACTAGCCTAATATGCAAGGTGAATGCATGAGAAACTATCCTAAATGCATGCAAAATACACAAAATATGCAGCAATATCATCACGCCGCCTTGAGGTACATATACTCCGAGAAAGACACCAGGCCGAGACTCTTGAGATGGATCCTTCTTTTACAAGAGTTTGATATGGAGATCAAGGATAAGAAGTGGATTGAGAATGGTGTAGCTGATCATCTTTCAAGGATGAGTGTGAATGATGTCTTACCTTTGGATGACTCACTCCCTGAAGAGCAGCTTATGATGGTCAACACAGTGGTATATGCAAAGCTAGAGGAGAAGTTTGAAGATGTCCTGAGTTTGAAGAAAGAAGATTTACCATGGTATGCTGACATTGTCAACTTCTTGGCATGTGGTGAAGAACCCACTCATCATGACCATTACCACAAGAAGAAATTCATGAGGGACATCTCCCATTACTTCTGGGATGAGCCATATCTGTACAAGAGGGGAGTGGACTGCTTATACCGAAGGTGTGTCTCAAGAGAAGAAGTGATTGACATTCTTCTTCATTTCCACGGTTTGACTTATGGTGGACACTTCACTTCATTCAAGACTGCTACAAAGGCTTTACAAGCCAGGCTTTGGTGGCATACACTCTTCAAGGATGCTCATGAGTTTGTAAAGTCGTGTGAAGCTTGCCAAAGGTCAGGGAACATCACAAAGAGGAATGAGATGCTGCAGGTACCAATCTTTGAGATGGAAGTGTTTGATGCTTGGGGGATTGATTTTATGGGTCCATTCTCGTCTTCATACGGCAACAAATACATTCTTGTGGCTGTAGACTATGTGTCTAAGTGGGTTGAGGCTATAGCTTCCCCAACTAATGATTCCAAGGTGGTTGTCAAGCTCTTCAAGACTATCATCTTTCCAAGGTTTGGAGTTCCTAAGATAGTGATCAGTGATGAGGGCAGCCACTTCATCAACAAGGTCTTTGAAGGTCTTTCGAAGAAGTATGAGGTTAAGGACAAGGTAGCTACGCCCTATCATCCTCAAACCAGCGGTCAAGTAGAGGTTTCAAACCGGCAAATCAAGACCATATTTGGGAGAACCGCTGGAGTAACTAGAAAGGATTGGGAAAGCAAGCTTGAAGATGCTCTATGGGCCTATAGAACCGCTTTCAAGACTCCTATTGGTACCACTCCTTTCAACCTCCTCAATGGCAAGCCTTGCAGCTCCCTGTTGAGTTAGAGCACAGAGCACTATGGGCTGTGAAGCAAGTGAACTTCAGTCTCAAGACGGCACAAGAGAGAAGGTTGGTGCAACTCCATGAGCTTGATGAGCTAAGGCTGGACGCTTTTGAAAGCGCCAAGATCTACAAAGAAAGGACCAAGGCGGTCCATGACAAGAAGCTGGTGCTTAAGGAGCTCAAGGAGGGAAGAAAGGACCTATGCTGCCCAGGTGTGTTTCATCCAAATTAGGTAGGATGCATATGCTCTTCTTTTTGTCGTCACTGCAGGACAGATATGCAAAGAATCCTAGAGCTGGCATAAGTCCGCATATAGATCTCGTCCATGTATGCTCTATCCGTGCAAGGTTCGAAGCTTTGAAGAGGTACACCGGCTTGAATGAAGAGTTGTGTAAGGAAGCCGCCAATGAATGCTGAACTTGCCTTGCACCTCATTACATACGCCTTGTATTTCACCAAAGAGGACGCCAAGATACATCCATAATTAACATCATTCCTAAGCTCATCTTGCATCGGCTCGTGGTTCTCCTCTTCGCTGCTGCAAAGTACCCTCTTGATTCCTTGGAAGAGAAAGCACAGCTCGGTCCTTGTCACGGTAGGAGCCACTGATCGTCCACTGAAGGTGGTTGCCAGCAGCTTGAGAGTATACCTCAGGACGGAATTCCTCACTTTCTTGATCTTAGCCATGTTGGGCTTGTATTCTACATCAAAAAGCAGGTTCCATAGTTCGTTGGCAGTCTTGTGAGGAGGAAACACTACTTGCTTAGCCGTGGCATTAAGACCATAAGCTTGGAAAAGCTCTTCAATGGAGAGATGATAAGCTCGCCTCTTGATCTTGAAGGTGAGATGACCTTGTGAGGGAGTAAGGAGGCTCGGATTCTCATAGGAAAACGCCAAGGTAGAGAGGAAGTCTAGAGTGACTTGTGGATATGTTGGGCAATCCATCCGTGAAAGGCATGCAAGCCCCATGTCTTGGAGAAGAAAATCAAAGTCTTCTAGAAGTCCCATCCTCTCCAAGAGATCTCTACTAGCAAACTGAGTAGGCTCAAAGCGCAGCCTCTATAACCTCTTCTTTGCCAACTTTTCCTCCTTCGTCCAACCAACCTTCTCTTGAACCACTTGTTGAGCTTCTTCTTGTTGAACCACTTGTTGCTCCTCTTGCCCTTCTCCTTCTTGTTCTGTCTCCTCTCTCGTTATTTTTGGGGCCATAGTACCTGAAACACAATTCTCAAACAAGAGAATGAGCAAAGGCGGCGAATTTTGAGAGAAAGAGCAAGCAAGAAAGAAAATTTTTAACTAATGCCCTAGATTTTTATGGAATTTATAAAAATTCTAGCAAGATAATAGAGAAGGGAATCTAGAGATAGAAACAAATCTAGAATATTTCCAAAAGATTTAAAACAAAAACCCAAAATACCTTTGCAAAGTTGAAAGAAGATGTTGTTGGCCCTTAGTAAAAAAAGGAAAATCACACTCTCTCTGGTTTAGAAACTCGAAACACAAATAATGAGAGAGTGTGTGTGTTGAAAATATAAAGGCCAACAAGAAAAATCTAAAACCATGGGTAAGAAAGTGGTTTTCTGACAAAAGGTGTGGTCAAGACACATCTTTCATGGTCAAAGATGCTTGCCTTGAGCAGAATTCAAATTTAATATCCGTAGGGAAAAAGGAAAAGAAGAAAAAGAATATGTTACCTCGGCAAGAGATCGAGTCCATTTGGTCGATCTAGGACTCGATCTCATGCCCATGTTGGATGGATCGAGAGGTTTGATCGATCAGAGAATCAATTTGGCTTAGATCGAGTGTCAGATCGAGTAGACTTATCGATCTATCCTTGAGAATCGAGTGACTCGGTCGATCTACACCTCGTTTGCTTTTCAGGCTAAACACATAGCTGAATTATCCTCTTGTGATCGACCGTTCCACTCGATTTGTTTACTCGATCTCTTCTAGTTCGACTGGCTCCTATCGATTCACTAACTCGATCTAGTAAAGATCGAGCTAGGATGAGTCGATCTAGCACTCGATCTCTAGCCTATACTTAGCCCCTTTTCTCCCTTTGAAACCTCAAGATCACACCTAAAAATCCCTTATCCTTTTACCTGCACACTTAGAAGATAAAAGCATAAAACTGAAATAAAAATAAAGCAAGAATATATACAGGATAGACATGGGAATGTCTCCCAAGTGCGCTTTCTTTAACGTCTTTAGCTAGATTTTACTTGGTTTAGGCAGATGGTGGGTCTTGGAGAAGCATTGAAGTGCTCTCCTTGGTGAATGCATTGGCCATGTATGGCTTTACTCTGTGTTCGTTGACTGTGAATGCATTCCCACTCTTGCCAACCAATGTAACGGCTCCATAGGGCAATACCTCCTTGATCTCAAACGGTCCGCACCACCTTGACTTGAGCTTGCCCGGGAACAGCTTCAACCTCGAGTCATAGAGTAGCACCAGACTGCCTTCCCTTAACTCCTTGTGAACAAGCTTCTTGTCATGAACAACCTTAGTCTGCTCCTTGTAGATCCTAGCACTGTCGTATGCATCCAACCGTAGCTCATCTAGCTCGTGTAGCTGGATCAGCCACTTCTCTTGAGCTGTCTTGAGGTTGTAGTTGAGCTGCTTCACTGCCCATAGTGCCCTATGCTCCAGCTCAACAGGATGATGACACGCCTTGCCGTATAGAAGAGTGAAAGGAGTAGTACCAATGGGGGTTTTGAAAGCGGTCAGGTAAGCCCACAAAGCATCGTCTAGCTTAGCCGCCCAATCCTTCCGAGTAATTCCAACTGTCCTCTCCAGTATAGCCTTGATCTGCCGGTTAGAGACCTCTACTTGCCCACTCGTTTGAGGATGGTAAGGTGTAGTTACCTTGTGCTTCACGCCATACTTCCTTAGGAGGCTTTCGAACATTTTGTTGATGAAATGGCTGCCACTGTCGCTGATCACAACCTTAGGGTCTCCAAACCGCGGGAATATGATGGTCTTGAAGAGCTTAATCACCTCCTTAGAGTCGTTTGTAGGGGAAGCAATGGCCTCAACCCCTTTGGATACATAATCAACCGCCACCAGGATGTACTTATTGCCGTAAGAAGATGGGAATGGACCCATAAAATCTATCCCCCATGCGTCAAAGACATCAACTTCAAAGATAGGAACCTGAGGCATCTCGTTTCTATTGGTGATGTTTCCTGCCCTTTGACACGCCTCACAACTCTTGACAAACTCGTGAGCGTCTTTGAAGATATATGGCCACCAAAAACCCGCTTGTAACACCTTTGTAGCTGTTTTGAAGGAAGCGAAATGACCACCGTATGATGAGCCGTGACAATGTAGGAGTATGTCTTTAGCTTCTTCCCTTGTTATACATCTCCTATACAAACTGTCCACGCCTCTCTTATACAAGTATGGCTCGTCCCAAAAGTAGTAGGATACATCTCTCATAAACTTCTTTTTATGGTAATGATCAAGGTGAGTAGGCTCCTCACCACAAGCTAAGAAGTTCACTATATCAGCATACCACGGTAAGTCTTCTTCCTTGAAACTCAAAACTTCTTCAAACTTGTCTTTAAGTTTCTCACATACCGCCGTGGAGATCATCATGAGTTGTTCTTCTGGAAGCGAATCATCTAGAGGTAAAGCTTCATTGATCCTCATCCTAGAAAGGTGATCAGCAACCCCATTCTCAATGCCCTTCTTGTCCTTTATCTCCATATCAAACTCTTGTAAAAGGAGAATCCACCTTAACAGCCTTGGCTTGGTGTCTTTCTTCGAGTAGATGTATCTCAAAGCTGCATGATCCGTGTAGACAATGGCCTTGGCTCCTACCAAATACGATCTGAACTTCTCGAATGCAAAGACGACTGCCAACAGCTCCTTCTCGGTTGTAGTGTATCTGGCTTGCGTGTCATCCAAGGTACGTGAAGCATAGTAAATCACATGCAGCCGCTTGTCTTTCCACTGACCAAGAACAGCTCCCACGGCGTAGTTACTCGCGTCACACATTATCTCTAACGGTAGAATCCAGTCCAGTGCTTGCACTATAGATGCGTATACTAGAGCTTCCTTGATAGTCACGAAAGCACGAAGACAATCTTCATCAAACACAAAGTAAGCTTCCTTGCATAGCAATCGTGTGAGGGGCCTTGCTATCTTGGAGAAATCCTTTATGAATCTCCTGTAGAAGCCTGCGTGACCTAAAAAACTCCTCACTCCTTTGACATTAACCAGCGGCTCAAGACTCATCATGACCTCAACTTTGGCTTTATCAACCTCTATGCCTTTCTCTGATATCTTGCGGCCAAGCACGATCCCTTCCTTCACCATGAAGTGACACTTCTCCCAGTTAAGCACAAGATTCGTCTCTTCACAACGCTTTAGTACCTTGCAAAGATTCAACTAACATGCAGAAAAAGAACACCATATACAGAGAAGTCATCATAAACACTTCTACCATCTCTTCTATTAGATCAGAAAAGATCGACATCATACACCGCTGAAACGTGGCCGGTGCGTTACACAACCCGAATGGCATCCTACGATATGCGAAGGTGCCATAAGGGCATGTAAAGGTCGTCTTCTCTTGATCATTCGGACGGATTGGTATTTGAAAGAAACCACTATATCCATCAAGAAAGCAATAATAAGGATGATTAGCAAGCCTCTCAAGCATTTGATCAATAAAAAGGTAAAGGAAAATGATCCTTTCTAGTAGCAAGATTAAGCTTCCTATAGACTATACACATACGGTGTCGAGTTATAGTCCTAGTTGGTATAAGCTCATCTTTATCATTCTTATTGACCGTGATCCCTCCCTTCTTAGGCACTACGTGTACAGGGAAAACCCACGTGCTGTCACTTATGGGATAGATCACGTCAGCTTCTAACAACTTAAGAATCTCTTTCTTAACTACCTCCTTTAAATAAGGATTTAAACGCCTTTGGTGTTCTATAGAAGAGGCATTCTTATTATCCAAGTGAATCCTATGAGTGCAAAGCATTGGTGAAAGGCCCTTGATGTCACTTAAAGAGTACCCAATGGCCTTCCTATACTTTCTCAGCTCATTGAGGAGTGAGTGCAACTCATCATCACTTAAGTTTTCATTCACAATCACGGGGTAGGTATCATTAAGCCCTAAGAAAGCATACTTTAACACTTTTGGGAGCTCCTTTAGATCCACTTTTGGGATCGAGTGATCTTCTCGATTGCCTGATCGAACTCTAGGCATCCGCCTTCATCTTCTAACACAACTTTTCTAGAGTCAAGGAGATTAATGTACTCCTGAGTCCTATCATCCAAGAAACCGAACTCTCCTCTCTCTTTAGTCAATGCCAGCTTCAAATGATCCTCTTGTGCAAGCTCTTCTAGCAGTTCATCGGCTAAAGCATCCAACGTTTCAATGTAGAATGCTTGTCCTTCTATGGTCAGCTACTTCAGGACCTCGTTGATATCAAAATCCAGCCTTATATTCTTGCCAAGATGAAGAGCTATCTTCCCATTCTTGACATCAATGATTGCTCCAGCGGTTGCAAGGAATGACCTACCAAGTATAAGCGGATCCTTAGGTTCTTCATCCATTTCAAGCACAACGAAGTTGGTTGGCACGTTAACACCGCTTACCCTCACTGGAAGATCCTCTAGCAAATCCACTGGAAGTCCCACGCTTCTGTCTGCTAACACAAGGGAGATCCTACAGTCTTTGAACCATGTGAAACCTAGCTTCTGCTATAGAATGGGGCATCATATTTATACTAGCACCGAGATCGCATAAACAGCTCTGAAATGTTAAAGGACCGAGAACACATGGTATAGTGAAGCTTCCTGGATCTCCCAACTTCTTGGGGACTATCTCCTTGTGTATAATGGCGCTACACTCTTCACTAAGCAGCAGCAATTCCTTGCTTTCTTTGTTCTTCTTTGCAAGCGTGTCCTTGAAAAATTTAGCATACTTAGGCATCATTGCTAGACAATCCACAATGGGTAGCTTGATCTCTACGTCCCTTAGATGCTTCTCAAACAAGAGCCTATGCTTCTCTATAAGCTGTTTCTTGAAGCGGCCAGGAAAAGGAAGCTTAGGAACATAAGGTGGAGGTATGTAGTCATCCTTCTTCTCGGTTGCTTTCTCCGCTTGCTTCTTTACAGCTGCTTCTTTGCCCTTTGGTTGCCGCTCTATCCACACGTTGTGGAAGTTGATCTCATCATCAGCCGACGGCTTATCCTCCCCCTCTTGAACCACAATGTCCTCATTGTTCTTAGTTGCAACCCTCGGTGGAAGCTCTTTCTCACTTCCTAGTGTGATAGCATTGGCGTATTCCTTGGGATTTTGCTCACACTTTCCCGGTAAACTGCTTTGACCACTTGTACTTGCTTTACCCTTCTCTAACTGCTTGATCTTGTTGTTTAGAGTTGTTATCTGAGTAGAGACATCAGTGAGAGAGGAGTCTAAGCGGTTGTTCATCTCGGCGAACTTCTGGGTTATTGAAGCTTGCCCTTGAAGCAACTGCTGAAACATGGCTTGTACAGGATCAACTTGTTGCGGTTGCATCTGTTGTTGAGGAACAAAGCCAGGAGGGAACATAGGTCAATATCCTTTGTTTCCTTGCTGCTGTTGCTGTCCTTCATAGTTGACCGGCCTCTGCCCTTGAAAACCACCACTCGGCTGAAAACCTTTGTTATAGGGCACAAACGGTTTAGCTTGTTGAGGAGGGTACACTTGATCCTTTGGATTTTCAACGTTGGTGCTTCTATAAGACAAGTTGTTGTTGCCTTGGTAGCCTTGAGAGTAACCTTGAGGCTTGTAGTTGTTCTGACCGGCTACCCAGTTAGCTTCTTCTTCTTGGCATTGTTCTAGCTCATCCAAGACATCCGCAGCTTCCCCAACGAAATGTACATACTTCTGGTTTGCAAGCATTAGCTTATCTATCTTCTCATGTAGAGACTTCATTTCCTTCTTGTTAGCTTCAAGATCAGCGCCTCTTGTAGCACGGTCGTAGTCTTCAGGATAATTCCCATCACTCAATGCTAGGTTTTCAATGAGCTCCATGCATTCCTCAACCTCTTGACCAAGGAAGTTTCCTTTGCTTGCCGTGTCAAGTAGTAATCTGATCTTTGGGAGAGCTCCGCGGTATATTGTACTCAAGAGGGTCTCTTCGCTGAAACCATGGTGAGGACAGGCTATTGTATTATCCTTGAAACGCTCCATAGCCTCATTGAAGGACTCATTCTGTCGCTGAGTGAAACCACTGATCTCGCTTCTCAACCTTGCTGTCCGAGAGCTTGAGAAAAACTTTGAGAGGAAAGCTTTCTTACAGTCAGCCCAAGAAGTGATAGTGCCTTGGGGAAGAGTCTTCTCCCAATACCGTGCCTTGTCTCCTAAGGAAAAGGGAAACAATCGCAGCTTGAAGATATCCTCCGAGACGCCATTTATCTTGAGCATTCCACAAAGCTGCTCAAAGTTATCTAGATACGCCAATGGGTCCTCCAAAGCTAACCCATGAAATTTGTTGTTTTGCACCATCTGAACAAACCCTGGCTTGATCTCGAAGTTGTTGTTTTGCACTGGAGGAGGAGTGATCCCAAACCTATTATGGTGAGTATTAGGAGCATCTCCTGCTCAAAGGCTCTAGCTTGCTCTCTAACCCCTCTTGATCTTGCGTGTCCAAGCTGATGAATATTGTCCAAGGGTGTAAGTAAGTTGTTGTCACCCCTGGAACGCAGATTCATGTACCTGAAAGACACAAGTTTGAAAGTAGAGAAATCAGTAACTAACTTAAAGTAAAGGCTTAGTCTTTACTTAACCCCAAATCTTAATGCTTCCTATCCCCTAAGATGGCAACGACGCCATTTGATAATAAGTTTTGCAATGCAATGATGTATCAAAGCTCAAATGCAACACTGAGATGTAGTATAGCATCCAAGTGAGTGTCAATCCATACCTAGGGGTAGCAAGTTCACTAAAAATGCAAGGGAATGAGCAAAGCTAAGCGAAAATGATAAATGATTGGTAAAATCCCTAAAAACTAAATGTAAAGACCAAATGCAAAGCAAAACAATTTTAAAATCCCTAGAAGATGGTTAACTACCACGAAGAACAAGCAAAAGATTAAAAATGCAAGGCTACTAAAAACTGAATATCGACTGGTGAGTCGACCATTGGATCGACCACTAGATCGAGCAGAATGGATCGATATACAAGCAACTTAAACAGAAATGACTTCTGATGAACAAGATGCAACTGAATGGCCAGTGAATGATTAACAGAGATTTAAAACACTAAGAAAGAGGGTCTAGGGTTGAGGGTCATATTCATGGGTCTTAAGATTAAAGCTTGGTTTGAAAACATTTAGATCTATTCCTTTAGGTGGTATCTAAGCCTTGAAAACAAAACAAGAACCGTCCATGGCGTGTGGTTGTTACGTGCGATTATAGAAACTAATTTGTACGCGAATTGTTGAATCGACTTTTATTAATTTAATGACCGAATCATGTGATTACAAAGAAAGAGACCCTTACAAAGAGAAAGACCCTCTTCCTCTCATTTCCCACACTCTGATCAAATCAATTGATACCCCCCCACACAACTCTCGCCCCTCTCTTATTTAACCAAATCCCCAGTAGATTCCCCCTAACGGACTCTGTGCGTCAACATTATTCCCTGTGCTTTTGACTGCACCACGTGTCCTAACAACCTCACCCATATCTACAAATACTTCTAGAATGTTTCTCACCTCAAGGTCCACACTTGCGCATATGTGAACCTCCTGTCATTCGCCAATCAAGCCCGTGTAGAACAACCCTTCCGCTTGTACGTGTAGAGTATAGGAGGCCTCTGCTCCTCATACGTAACATTACCCCCGCCTTTAAAATAGACCTTGTCCCCAAGGTCGAATTCAGGAAACCCCTTTCTCACGTTACTCTTCCACTCCCACGAGGACTCATGCTCAGGTAACCCTTTCCACTTAATCAGAAGCTCCTCCTGCCCCGAGTTTGGATTGATTCTCTCGTCCAAGATCATCTCGGGCTCAGCTTGAAGGACCCCTGTTTCTGTGAGCTGCTCGGGGAGAGGTGCTTCCATGAGAGATTCGCCCACTGCTATCTTCAGCTGAGAGACGTGGAATGTCGGATGGATCTTGGCCTCCTGCGGTAGCTTGAGCCTATACGCCACAGGTCCAACCCTTGCTTCGATCGCGAAAGGCCCATAGCAACGTGCAGCCAGTTTCTCATTGCTCCTCCGAGCCAATGTTTGCTGACGGTAGGGCCGGATCTTAAGATAGACCATCTCTCCAACCTCAAACTCCACCTCTCGACGATGCTCATCTACTCTGGTCTTCATGAGCTGTTGCGCACGGTGAATATGTTCTTTGAGCAGGACCAAAGTAGCATCGCGTTCCTTCAGTCTCTCTTCCAACTCGGCGTTGTTAGTCGATCCATTCTCGTAACTGAGGAGTGTAGGAGGGTCCCTCCCATACACCGCTTTAAAGGGTGTCATCTGTATCGCTGAATGGAAGGAAGTGTTATAGCATAACTCTGCCCACGGTAAGAAACGAGCCCACGTCTTGGGTTTGTCACTCGCGAAACACCTCAAGTAAGTCTCGAGTCCTCTATTCGTCACTTCCGTCTGCCCATCCGTCTGTGGGTGGTAGGCAGTGCTTAGACACAACATGGTACCCGCCAGTCTGAATAACTCGCGCCAGAAGTGACTGGTGAAGACCTTGTCGCGGTCTGAAATGATTGTCTTGGGAAACCCATGCAATTTCATTACCTCCTGCACGAATATCAGTGCCACTTCAGTCGCTGTGAACGGGTGTTTGAGGCCGATGAAATGGGCATACTTTGAAAGGCGATCGACAACTACGAGAACTGCATTTGAGCCTGCTGAACGAGGCAACCCCTCCACGAAATCCATCGAAATATCCTCCCATATGTTAGCCGGAATGGGTAGAGGTTGTAACGAACCACTTGGGGCAAGTGTCGAGTACTTGTGGCGTTGACACGTTGGGCAAGCAGCTACATACCGACGGATATCCGTCATCATTCCTTTCCAATAAAACAGATCGCCGATCCTTTTCTGTTGTTTTAGAATGCCCCCATGACCCCCCAATTTACCATCATGTAACTCAGCCAAAATCAGACCCATCACGCGTGAGTTTTTGGGAATCACTAGCCTCCCTTCCTGTAACAGCCTTCCCTGTACAACGGAGTACTCCGGATGACTGAGAGGGTCTTGCAGCACCTCCCGCATAATTCCCCGAAGCTCCGGGTCCTTGTCAACTTCACTGCAAATATCTTCTAGTTGTATCGCGGCTGGCATGGAGAGGGCAAATAACTCGGAGGTGACTCCCTTTCGAGACAAGGCATTCCCAGCTTTATTCTCCAACCCGGGGCGATATTGGATATCAAAGTCGAAGCCTAGTATCTTGGTGAGCCATCTCTGGTATTCGAGGTTGATCTCACGCTGCTCCAGGAGGTACTTCAAGCTTTTCTGATCTGTACGTACCAAAAACTTCCTCCCGAGCAGATAGTGACGCCATTTCTGTATAGCAAACACGATTGCCATTAATTCCCTCTCATATACCGATTTGAGCTTCTTTCTCTCCGTAAGTGCCTGACTGTAATATGATATGGGCTTCTGGTGTTGCATTAACACGGCTCCCAGCCCCACCCCTGATGCATCTGATTCCACAACGAACAGAGCTGTGAAATCCGGAAGAGCAAGGACTGGCACGGTTGTCATGGCCTCCTTCAGTTGTTGAAACGCTTCAGTAGCTGTCGCACCCCATACGAATTGATCCTTCCGTAACAAGGTGGTGAGTGGCTTGGCAATTGCACCGTACCCCTGTACGAACTTCCGGTAATACCCTGTCAACCCCAAAAACCCCCGCAGCTCCTTCACATTTTTAGGCTGAGGACAGTCTAGCATGGCTTGTATCTTCCCTGCATCAGCCGATACACCCTCAGCCGAAATGACGTGACCCAGGTATTCGATCCGTGTGCTGCCAAACTGACATTTCTTACGGTTGGCGTACAGCTGATGTTGCTTGTTGTAGCACTTGTTGTAGATGTTGTTGGTGCTCGTGCTCTGTCTGGCTGTAGACCAAAATGTCGTCAAAAAACACAAGAACAAATCGTCGTAGATATGGTCGGAAAACGTCATTCATAAGCGCCTGGAAGGTCGCTGGAGCATTCGAGAGACCAAAGGGCATTACTAAGAATTCGTAATGCCCGTCGTGCGTACGAAATGCTGTTTTCTGGATGTCTTCTGCCCTGACCCGAATCAGATGATACCCCGACCGAAGGTCCAGCTTAGAAAACACCCGTGAGCCTTGTAACTCGTCCAAACGCTGATCGATCATCGGAATTGGATAGCTGTCAGCAATGGTTGCCTTGTTTAGTGCTCGGTAGTCCACGCAAAATCGCCAGCTGCCATCCTTCTTCTTGACTAAGAGCACCGGGCTTGAATACGGGCTCCCACTTTCTCTTATAATTCCAGCTTTGAGCATCGCCGTCACTTGCCTCTCGATTTCCTCCTTCTGCACCTGAGGGTATCGGAAAGGCCTGACACTGACGGGGTTGGTGCCAGACTCTAGAGTGATGTTGTGCTCTCTTCCCCGTGACGGCGGAAGTCCCCGGGGTTCCTCGAATACCACTTGACACTCCTCGAGGATTGCAGACAGATTCTCGGGAACCAGGAGTAACTCCTGCGCCTCTGTTTGAAGCCCGCAGAACTCCACTATGAACCCTTCCCCCTGTCGCTCCCACGCCTTCCATAGAGCTTTGAGCGAAACGGCGGAACTGCAGATGCTCGGGTCCCCTTGCAGTGTGATTGTCTTTTCCCCGTCACGAAACTTCATAGTCTGAAGCTTCCAGTTGTCTCTCGTTTCCCCCAGGGTTTCCAACCATTGGACTCCAAGAATTACGTCCGCTCCCCCTAATCCGAGGGGAAAGAAATTCACGATGAGTTTGTACCCTTGCATCACGAGCTTGACATCTCGGCATACCCCCTTTCCTTGTACCGTGATTCCGGTTCCCGTAAGCACACCGTACCCCCCCCGTGGTCTCCGTGACAAGGCCCAGTCGGTCCACCACAGCGTCGCTTAGGAAGTTGTGGGAAGCGCCGCTGTCAATCAGGACCACCACCGCTAGTCCACAGATTGTCCCCATCAGCTTAATGGTATGAGGGGAGGAAATTCCGGCCATCGAATTTAGAGATAACTCCGCCAGCTCCGTGACCGCTTCCTCCTGTCCCGCGTTAACCTCCTCGGCGTCTTCCTTCCATTCCTCCTTGGTACCGTCATCGTAAATTACCATCACTTTCAGCTCAGCTTGAGCACAACGGTGGTTGTAGCCGTACTTCTCATCACACCGGAAACAGAGTCCCTTCGCTCTTCTCTCCGCCATCTCCGCCGGGGTGAGTCTTCGAAACAGTGGTTTCAGTCGATCGTGATTTTTTAGGTTTTGTCCACCGTTCCCCTTAAACGTCCCCGTTTTGTTACTTCCCGTGTAATTGGGTTTTTGCCTGTTGTTAGACCCATTGGACCAGGGTGGGTTTGTTTTAACCCCATACTGAGACAATTTTCCCCCCGACGCCCTTGACCCCTTAAACCCTTCATCGGAGCCCATGGGGGATCTGGGTCCATCGTACTCCTCCCAGTCCTCCACCATCTTCGCTAAACTCATCATTGAATCGAGGCCGAGGGGACGAAGCAATCGAACGTGTAATCGGATTTTAGGGTCGAGACCATTCATAAACGCCATCTCTAACACCTGTTCTGACAACTCTGGGGCGTTAGATGCCAACGCGATAAATTCGCGACAGTAGTCGCGAACCGTGCCTTCCTGCTTCATACACAGAAGACGAGCTCCGGCGGTGAAATCCTGCGCCGTCGTGTGATGATTCAACACACGCGACTTTAGTTGCCCCCAACTCAGAAATGGTTCACGCTCACGGGCCCATCGGTACCACGTCAACGCATCCCCCACGAAGCTCATCCCCACCGCGCGTAGTTTCTCATCCTCCGTGAAACAGCTCAGCACATAATACTGCTCAACGCGCAACACCCATGTCTCCGCGTTGCTCCCATCAAACTCTGGGATAGTCATCTTCTTCGAGAGTGAGTCGGGTCTTACCCTCATCACCTCGCTGTTTTGGCTGATCGGAGTTTCCGATCCCACCGGTACAACCTGCTCTTCTCCCGTACGTGGCTCGCTTGACGATGCGCTTAATGAGCTTGGGTTTACCGCAGGGTTTGCCGTCACCTTCCCTTTTCCTCGATCTATCTCCTCTATCTTCTGCTGGAGGTGGTCGATCTGCGATGGGAGCTTCGCAAGCTCGTCCATGGCGTTCACCCTGGCCTCCAGCAAGTTCACCTTCTCGATGGCCACCGTCAGTGTCTGCAGTTGCTCGAGAACTTTCTCCATGTCTGTACATTCGTCGGGTTTCTGTACTCGCGGAGGCATGTTTTCCGGCGATCGTCTCGCTCTGATACCAAGTTGTTACGTGCGATTATAGAAACTAATTTGTACGCGAATTGTTGAATCGACTTTTATTAATTGAATGACCGAATCATGTGATTACAAAGAAAGAGACCCTTACAAAGAGAAAGACCCTCTTCCTCTCATTTCCCACACTCTGATCAAATCAATTGATACCCCCCCACACAACTCTCGCCCCTCTCTTATTTAACCAAATCCCCAGTAGATTCCCCCTAACGGACTCTGTGCGTCAACATTATTCCCTGCGCTTTTGACTGCACCACATGTCCTAACAACCTCACCCATATCTACAAATACTTCTAGAATGTTTCTCACCTCAAGGTCCACACTTGCGCATATGTGAACCTCCTGTCATTCGCCAATCAAGCCCGTGTAGAACGACCCTTCCGCTTGTACGTGTAGAGTAAAGGATGCCTCTGCTCCTCATACGTAACAGTGGTATGATTCACTCCCTCAATCTCTTCTCCAAACCCATGGCGTGTGGTGTAAAAAGAGATCAAAGGGCGAGGAACAAAAATTTCAAACAATGACCTAACTAGTCCCCTTTACAACCATGGCGTGTGGGAAAGGAAAGACTAGCCTCTAGGATCTGATTTTCCAGGACATCTAAATCCTGTCAAGGTAAGAGATCCCTTGGATCATAGAGATCTTGGCGTGAGACTCTCTAAGCCTTAAGTACTCAAGATCCTAGAAGAGAAGGTAATGAAGAACAAGAAAACTCAAAGCTTTAACCTTTTCAACCCCTTTTGAATCGCCTCGACCCATCAACCCAAATGAAACTACTGGCTACACATAAAGATAATCGAACAGAATGCAAAAGATGATCTATTAAACATGATTAACGATTGATTAAAAGCAAAAGGTTCAATATTCAAAGTGCAAAAGCAAGACAAACTCGAAGTTCTACAATGGCGAATCGCCAGAAAACCAGAGAGAACGAAAAGTTAAAGAGACAGAATGAAGATAACAAAAGGGATGGCTGCGTTTTGCCAAAAATGGTCAAACCGCAAATGGTCCCCCCTTCGCTACGGTCCAAATCCAGCTGGACGGATAAGGTTAGTCTGGGATCGACTCGGGTCACTCGATCTCTGGCTCGATCTTCTCTTGGATCGGATGACATCAATTGATCTCTGAGTCGATCTTGTGTTGATCGGGTTGGGAGCTCGATCTGGTTCTCGATCTGCATGGCGTCATTTATGTCCGTAATCCAGATCGATCTCCTCTCTCGATCTTGATCTCGATGGGCGTCTTGAAAGCGGTCCGGTAAGCCCACAAAGCATCGTCAAGCTTGGCTGCCCAATCCTTCCGAGTAGTACCCACTGTCCTCTCGAGTATGGCTTTTATTTGTCGGTTAGAGACCTCTACTTTCCCACTCGTTTGAGGATGATACGGTGTAGCCACCTTGTGCTTCACACCATACTTCCTTAGAAGGCTTTCAAACACCTTGTTGATGAAATGGCTACCACCGTCACTGATTACAACCTTGGGGACTCCAAACCGTGGAAATATGATGATCTTGAAAAGCTTTATCACCACCTTTGCATCGTTTGTTGGGGAAGTTATAGCCTCAACCCACTTAGACACATAGTCTACAGCCACCAAAATGAACTTGTTGCCGTAAGAAGAAGGAAACGGTCCCGTAAAGTCTATTCCCCATGCGTCAAAAACGTCAACCTCGAAGATAGGAACCTGAGGCATCTCGTTTCGCTTGGTGATGTTCCCTGCTCGTTGACAAGCTTCACAACTTTTCACAAACTCGTGGGCGTCTTTGAAGTTAGACGGCCACCAGAAACCGGCTTGTAAGACTTTTGTAGCAGTCTTGAATGAGGCAAAGTGACCGCACTATGAAGATCCATGGCAGTGAAGGAGAATATCCTTAGCCTCTTCCTTTGTTACACACCTCCTGTATAAACTGTCCATGCCCCTCTTGTACAAGTAAGGCTCGTCCCAAAAGTAGTGGCCTACGTCTCTCATGAAATTCTTCTTGTGATAGTTGTCAAGATGAGTTGGCTCCTCTCCACATGCTAAGAAATTCACAATGTCAGCGTACCACAGAAGGTCTTCTTCTTTGAAGCTCAAAACTTCTTCAAACTGCCCTTCTAGCCTTCCACAAACAGCCGTAGTGTTCATCATGAGTTGTTCCTCTGTAAGCGAATCATCTAAGGGCAGAGACTCATTGATTCTCATCCTAGAAAGGTGATCTGCCACGCCGTTCTCTATCCCTTTTTGTCCTTGATTTCCATGTCGAATTCTTGGAGCAAAAGGATCCATCTCAAAAGCCTCGGCTTAGTGTCCTTCTTGGAATATATATACCTCAGAGCCGCGTGATCTGTGTAGACGATGGCCTTGGAGCCTACGAGGTATAACCTGAACTTCTCAAAGGCGAATACAACTGCCAGCAACTCCTTCTTAGTCGTAGTGTATCTGGCTTGCGTGTCATCCAAGGTACGTAAGGCATAGTAAATCACGTGCAGCCGCTTGTCTTTCCTCTGACCAAGAACAGCTCCCACGGCGTAGTCGCTCGATCACACATTATCTCGAACGGTAGAGTCCAGTCCGGTGCTTGCACTATAGGCGCAGATACTAGAGCTTCCTTGATGGTCACGAAAGCATGAAGACAATCCTCATCAAATACAAACTCAGCCTCCTTGCACAACAGGCTTGTGAGAGGGCGTTGAATCTTGGAAAAATCTTTGATGAAGCACCTTTAGAAGCCAGCATGGCCTAGGAAACTCCTCATTCCTTTGACATTAACCGGCGGCTCAAGACTCATCATGACCTTAACCTTGGCTTTATCAACCTCTATGCCTTTCTCTGATATCTTGTGGCCAAGCAAGATCCCTTCCTTCACCATGAAGTGACACTTCTCCCAGTTAAGCACAAGATTCGTCTCTTCAAAACGCTTTAGTACCATGCAAAGATTCAACAAACACGCAGAAAAAGACGCACCATATACAGAGAAGTCATCCATAAACACTTCTACCATCTCTTCTATTAGATCAGAGAAGATCGACATCATAAACCGCTGAAACGTAGCCGGTGCGTTACACATCCCGAATGGCATCCTTCGATACGCGAAAGTGCCATAAGGGCATGTAAAGGTCGTCTTCTCTTGATCGTTTGGATGGATTGGTATTTGAAAGAAACCACTATATCCATCAAGAAAGCAATAGTAAGGATGATTAGCAAGCCTCTCAAGCATTTGATCAATAAAAGGTAAGGGAAGATGTTCCTTTCTAGTAGTAAGATTAAGCTTCCTATAGTCAATACACATACAGTGTCCTGTAATAGTCCTAGTAGGTATAAGCTCATCTTTATCATTCTTAATGACCGTGATCCCTCCCTTCTTAGGCACCACGTGTACGGGAGAAACCCACGTGCTGTCACTTATGGGATAGATCACGTCAACCTCTAACAGCTTAAGAATTTCTTTCTTAACAACCACCTTTAAATTCGGATTCAAACGCCTTTGGTGTTCTGTAGAAGAGGCGTTCTCATTATCCAAGTGAATCCTATGAGTACAAAGCATTGGTGAAAGGCCCTTGATGTCACTTAGAGAGTACCCAATGGCCTTCCTATACTTTCTCAGCTCGTTTAGGAACGAGTGCAGCTCATCATCACTTAAGTTCTCATTCACAATCACGGGATAGGTTTCATTAAGCCCTAAGAAAGCATACCTTAGCCCTTTTGGGAGCACCTTAAGGTCCACCTTTGGGGCTAGCAGCTCGTTCCAGTCCTCCTCGTGGCTCTTGTTGACGTTCCCATCCTCAATATCCTCCTTAGAACCCGAGACATGACCCAAAAGACTGCTTTCTAGAACCGTTGTCCCCTCCGAGATCGAGCCTTTCAGTCGATCTTGCACTCGTTCTGCTCCGGATCGAGCAATTTCACTCGATTCTCCTACTCGATTTAATTGGGATTGAGCTGGAGATCGAGTCCCCGTCTTGATCTATGAACTAATCGATTGACTTCCCTCGATCTTTCCATTGATTGTTTTTCTGGATCGACTGCTCTCAGGTCGATCACTCACTCGATTTAGATGGGATCGAGTAGTGGATCAGGTGTCTGAGTTTTTGATAGACACTTTATTTGCAAGGGTGAGAATGCAATGAGGTTATCAAACTCAAATGCAAGCCAGGTTGTAGTACAGCAAGCAAGAGAGAGTCAATCCACACCTAGGATGATAGAGAATGCAAAGAGAATACAAAGACAAATGCAAATCTAAGCGAAACAAGATGAGTTATTCGAAAATCCCTAAAAACTAGATGCAGCAACTTAAATGGAATGCAACCTATTTTAAAATTACTAGGGATGATGAAACTACCACGAGGAACAAACAGAATAATTAAAGGACAAAGCTTTGAATTACTAAAATTTGACTAGTAGATCGATCATGAGATCGACCACTAGATCGAGCAATAACAATCGATCTCGTCTAGAAATGCAAGAACAGTAAAACTAACGACCAGGGTGCTATCAAAGATCAAGCGAATGACGAGATAAGATGTAAAGATGCTAAAAGAAAGGGCCTAGGGTTGAGATTCATGGTCAGGGGGTTTCAAAGGTTCGACCTTGGGTTGAAAACTTTAAATCGACTCACTTTGTGAAGATCTCTAAGCCTCGAAAACCAAGCAAGATCTATCCGTGGCTTTCGGTATAGATCACTCCTTCATCCCCTCCTCCAAACCCATGGCTTTTGGTGGAAAGAGAGGTCGAAGGGCATGTAAAACAGATTTCAAGTGAGTGGCTTAACTAGTCCCCCAAACTTCCATGGCTTTTGGGAAGGGGTAACTAGTCTCTAGGGTGTGATCTTCCGAGGCTCTTGAATCCTGTCAAGGTAAGGAACCTCTCGGATCATGAAGCTCTTGGCGTGAGAGTCTTCAAGCATTGAGATCTCAACACCCTAGAAGAGATAGCCGTTGAAAACACTTAGAAAAGCCCCAAGATCGAAACCCTTTAGACCCCTTAATCCTCTCAACCCCGAACCCAAATAAACTACTCACTACACATAAGGTAAATCAAGCAAGCATGTAAAAGGAAACGATGAACATGAAAAGAAAACTAGATTAAGATGAAAACGATTCGATTACAAGCTTAAGAAAACTTGAATTTCGACAATGGTGTTCTTCTTCAAAACCAGAGAGAAACATACATAAAAAGATAAGGATTCAAAGTTGTCTGGGAAAAGGACGTCGCCGCCTTCCCAAAATGGCCAAAACAAGCTGATGGTCCCCCCCTCGCTAGCGGCCAAAAGTGGTTGAAAGGACAGAGATCGACTCCAGGATCGAGCGGTTCTCTCGATCATATCCGGACATCGTGTCTTCAGCTCGATCTGGGTCTCGATCATCATCGGCGAATCGAGTGTTGCATCCGATCTTGGTATCGATCTTTGGTTGGATCGAGTGGTGTACTCGATCTGGCTCTCGCTCTGCATGGCGCCATTCACGTCTGTACCGTTTGATCGACTGCTTCACTCGATCCTCGTCTCGATCATTCTCCTTGGATCGCCTGGTTGGCTCGATCTTCTGGTCGATCACATCCTAGATCGACCGGCCATGCTCGATCTGCTCCTCGTTCTCTGATCATTAGCAAATATCCGAGCTTCCACGAACTGCTACAACAGCCTCAACATGTCCACGAACCTCCACGACTCCAAAGCAGCCAGAAACAACCTAAATGTGATGCAAAATTCAAGGAACATGCGTATGCTGGTGCAAGAATGCTCTAGGACTCTAAGTGATGCAATCTAACATAAAATGTGATACAAATGCATGAAAAGCTAACTAATGAGTATGCAAAATGTATGTAATACGCAGTAACATCAATTCCCCCAAACTTACTTCTTGCTTGCCCTCAAGCAACAGAAAATAAGTAAGGAAGAGAGGTTTTCAGAAAAACGAATGGGGGTTTAAACTTCTTGCAAAGGTGTCTTTCAAATGAATCAATCTCAATGTCCTAGTTAACAGTTCTAAAATGCTATGCTTACACTCATATTCAAAGAACTTAGCCATACTCATCACACAAAGAAATTCAAATCATGACTCTCCTATTCCTAACAATCAAAGAAACTTATCCTTTAACATTCATTAACATTAGAACCATGAATCAAACTTATGCACTTTAAAGCAAAACACATTTGGCTAAGGGTGAAGGTTATGAGCATTGAATGATCTCATTTGAAAAGGCTTTATAATTAGAACAAGGCTTTATAATTAGAACAAGGGTTACTCTCATAAATGATCCTAAACCTCTCTCATTTAACAACTTTTATCCTCACTCACCACTTAGAGTCTACCATTTTTCTTCACAAAACTTGGCAATCCCCAATTCGAAACAAAAACATTTTTAAACTCTTAAGGCTAGTGAAAAGGTTTTGAAAATAACTTTGCTCTTTAAATATTTCTTATTGGTAGCTCTCTTTTTGTTTTTCTTTTCTCTTTTTGTTTTTTTTTCTTTTTATTTTTAATTGGCACTTAGGCTCTTTTATTTCTTTTTCTTTTCTTTTATTTATTTTTTTCTTTTTTTATTGGGAAAGCTACCTCTTGAAATTTATTAGAGCATATACTTAGTTTTTAAACACAATCTTTCACTTAAAACCCATTTCTTTCTTTTAAAACACCAAACTCCTTGAAACCGAGAACAAATAGAAATGAAAACAACCCCAATGATCCCCCAAACTTATCCTACGCCTATACCTAGCTTCAAAATGCAAAGCTAGCAATCATATGAGAACCAAATCATGTCGCCTAAACCTAACACTTTATGCCAAGTTCAAACCGAAAGGAAGGCCTCACAATAATATCACACAAGAACATTTGGCTTCAAAGAAGGGTAAGGTTCAAGGTGGGAGTTCTACTTAGGCTCACAAAGAGTGGTAAAAAGGAAGAAGAGAGCCTAAATATTTTAAAACCATGTGTTCATTTTCAAATGCATAAGGATGATAATTAGAATTTCAAATTAAGGTTCTCACTTATTAGGATAAGTTTCAAATCATGAGAGTTCAATTCAAGCCACGAAAATCCTAACAAGTGATCCAAGCATGGTAAGAACTTACTTTCAAAGCATAGACAAGGCATTAGAGAACTACTAACTAGGGCATTGAAACAATTCATAAGTAAAAACACCTTTTTAAGAAACTCTAACCCCTTATGCAAAATGCAAACAACCTAGATGCTATGAGAAACTCTAGACTCAATCCTAACATGTTTTGACAAGATGAATGCAACTACATGAATCTTTGAAATTTTTTTTTAAAATTTTTACCAATTTTTCATGAACTAAAGACTCAAGGATGCTAAAGGAAAATAAGATCACAAAACACATGTCAAATCACACAAGTACTCCCCCAAACTTGCTTGACACCGTCCCGGTGGCAAACTCATTTGAAGGAGTAACAAAACACAAAGCAGAAGAAGCAAATATGAGCGGTTATGTACAATGAAAGAAGGTTGTTACCTCTGGTCTAGTCTCGGCTGGAAATTGAGGATGTTCCAGAGGAGCTAGAGATTGTTGCTTTGCCCTTGTCGGCTGGTTCTTGGAGAGAATGGCGCGCTGGCTGAATGGTGCTGCTTTGTGCCTCGCGGATGACAACTCCACTGGTTGAGAGCCTTCTCTTCTCGGGTTGTTGAGCCTCCTTACTTGCATCCTTCTTAGGCGAGCCTCCTTGAAGTGCCTTGACTTTCTTTCCAAGTTTCTTGAGCATTTTCCCTTGCCACTTATTGATCTTCCTTTGCATCTCCACAACAGATGCTAGGAACTTCTCGGTTTTTGTCCTCGGCTCAAAGTCTAACTAGGGAAATGTGTAGGCCTCGGGCATCTCATCTTCTATGGCTGGAGACTTGGACCTTTGACGAGGAGCAATCGCTGAAGCAGGTGGTCCTCCTAGAGGAGCAAAGCACTTTTCCTCCGTGGGCAAGAACTCGATGTTCCCATCACCAAGCAGCTCGGTTTCATCTTTGTTTGGCAGGATGCACACTCTCTTCTTGTCTTCGTCATCTATGAAGAGGTAGGCGTAGAACCCTTCTGCTGGCTTGCGTCCCAAGCTGTCGGTATTCCTCATGTACGCCTCATCCATGAAAGCTCTGGCTGGTGCATGGGCGAAGTCATGAATAGGCACACCAGCTTGCAAGAATAGAGGAGTGAGGAAGCCGCCAATGTAAGAAGAAGTTGCCTTGCACCGCAAGGCATAAGCCTTGTATTTCACCAAAGAAGCAGCAAGCACACATTCGTAGTTCATCTCATCGCTGAGTTCATCCTCCATAGGCACGTCATTTGCATCTGGATCACACACCAAGTGCTTCACGCCTTGGAACAGGAAGCAAAGCTCGGTCTTTGTGACCGTGGGAGCAACAGATCTTCCACTAAACGTGTTGGCAATCAGCTTCAGAGTGTACCTCAGCACCGGGCTTCTCACTCGCTTGATCTTGGCGGTGTTGGCTTTGTAGTCCTCATTGCTAATCAGGTCCCAAAAGTCGTTGGCTTTCTTGAAGGCGGGGAACTCGACCTTGTTGGTATCCGCGTTGGGACCATAAGCTTGGCATAGCTCAGGGATGGAGAGGGTGTAGGCTTGACAACGAACCTTGAAGTAGAGGCGACCTTGTGAAGGGACGGGTGTGCTAGGATTCTCGTAACGGAACTCCATCGTGGCAAGGAAGTCTATTGTCACTTCTGGAATGGTTGGGCAATCCATCCGTGACAGACATCTTAGGCCAATGTTCTTGAGGAGTTGGTCGAAATCCCCAAGAATACCTAGCCTGGACAGCAGCTCTCGATCAGCAAACTTTGTAGGCTCAAACCGAAGCCTTTCCAGCAGTTTCTTGTCCCTCTTCTCATCCTTAGTCCATCTGACCCTCTCTTGAACTGCCACCTCTTGTCCTTCTCCCTCTTGTGCTGTCTCTTCTCTTGTTCTTTTGGGGGCCATTGTACCTCGGCATGAGATCGAGTCCATTTGGTCGATCTAGGACTCGATCTCATGCCCATAATGGCTTAGATCGAGAAGGTTACTCGATTTGAGACTCGATTCATGATGAATCGAGTCTTGGATCGATTGGCTCCCTCGATCATTGAGATGTTGGCTCCACGGCTAAGTCCTCATGATCGAGCTATGTCCTCGATTTAGGGGTCGATTTGGCACAGATCGAGTGATGGATCGAGTCGAGTGATCGATATGTTTTCAACAGATTTTCCCGAGAGAAATTAGATCGGTCGATCCGTTTTGGATTGATCGATCCTTTTTCGTCAAGGTCGATCTTATCACTCGTTCTCATCTAGATCGACTGGCTCCTCTCGATCCACTGACACGATCTAGCAAAGATCGAGTCAGGATCAATCGATCTAGCACTCGATCTCTAGCCTTTTCTTAACCCCTATTTCTTCTTTTGGACTTCAAGATCAAGGTTTAGACTCCTCATACCTGTTCCTACACACATGCAAAATAAAAACATAAGACTGAAAGAGAAATAAAGCAGAAATATGTACAAGATAAACATGGGAATGCCTCCCAAGTGCGCTTTCTTTAACGTCTTTAGCTAGACTTTACTTGGTTTAAGCGGATGGTGGGTCTTGGAGAAGCACCGAGGTACTCTCCTTGTCATAGCTGTCTGCCAAGTAAGGCTTGACTCTGTGTCCGTTGACGGTGAATGCAGTGCCACTTTTTCCCATCAGAGTAACAGCTCCATAAGGCAACACTTCTTGAATCACGAACGGTCCACTCCACCTTGACTTCAGCTTTCCCGGGAAGAGTTTGAGCCTTGAGTTGTACAGCAACACTAACCCTCCTTCCTTAAGCTCCTTGGCAACCAACTTCTTGTCATGAGACTCCTTAGTCCGCTCCTTGTATATCCGAGAGCTCTCATAAGCGTTCAGTCTTAACTCATCCAGTTCGTGTAGCTGAATAAGGCGCCTCTCCTGAGCAGTCTAAAGGTCAAAGTTCAGCCTCTTCACAGCCCACAACGCACGGTGTTCCAGATCAATCGGGAGATGACAGCCCTTGCCATAGAGTAGAGTGAAAGGGGTTGTACCAATCGGCGTTTTGAAGGCGGTACGGTAGGCCCAAAGAGCGTCGTCCAGCTTCACTGCCCAGTCTTTCCTTGTTGCTCCGACAGTCTTCTCTAGTATAGCCTTGATTTTCCGGTTGGAGACTTCCACTTGACCGCTTGTTTGAGGATGATACGGTGTAGCCACCTTATGCTTAACTCCATACCTTCTCAAGAGGTTCTCAAAGACCTTGTTTATGAAGTGGCTTCCTCCATCGCTTATAACCACCTTAGGTACCCCAAACCTCGGGAAAATGATACTCTTGAACAGCTTGATTACCACCTTAGAGTCATTATTAGGGGAAGCAACCGCCTCAACCCATTTAGAGACATAATCCACTGCTACTAAGATGTATTTGTTGCCATATGAAGAAGGAAATGGCCCCATGAAGTCTATGCCCCACGCGTCGAACACGTCAACCTCGAAGATGGGAACTTGAGGCATTTCGTTCATCTTAGTGATATTCCCTGCTCGTTGACATGCCTCACAGCTCTTCACAAACTCGTGTGTATCTTTAAAAATGGACGGCCACCAAAAACCGGCTTGCAACACTTTCGTGGCAGTCTTGAATGAGGCGAAGTGTCCTCCGTAGGAAGAGCCATGGCAATGATAGAGGATGTCCCTAGCTTCTTCCTTTGTAACACATCTCCGGTACAAACTGTCTACTCCTCTCTTGTCTAAGTAGGGCTCGTCCCAAAAGTAATCACTAGCCTCTCTCATAAACTGCTTCTTGTGATAGCTGTTGAGATGTGTTGGCTCCTCACCACATGCTAGATAGTTCACTACATCAGCATACCACGGTAGATCCTCTTCTTTGAAACTCAACACCTCTTCAAACCTCCCTTCTAGCTTTCCACAAATAGCCGTGGTAATCGCCATGAGCTGCTCTTCTGGAAGAGAGTCATCTAAGGGGAGAGACTCGTTGATCCTTAGCCGTGAGAGATGGTCAGCGACTCTGTTTTCTATTCCCTTCTTGTCTTTAATCTCCATGTCAAACTCCTGGAGCAAGAGAATCCACCTTAAGAGCCGAGGGTCTTTCTTCGAATAGATATATCGCAAGGCAGCGTGATCCGTGTATACAATAGCCTTGGAACCAAAGAGATATGATCTGAACTTCTCAAAGGCGAACAGTACTGCAAGCAACTCCTTCTCTGTAGTGGTGTACCTTGTTTGCGTGTCATCCAAGGTTCTTGAAGCATAGTAGATCACGTGTAGTTTCTTGTCTTTCTGCTGACCAAGAACGGCTCCCACGGTGTAGTCACTAGCGTCACACATGATCTCAAAGGGAAGAGACCAGTCTGGTGCTTGGACTATAGGAGCTGATGTAAGGGCTTCCTTGATGGTCACGAAAGCTCTCAAACACTCCTCATCAAAAACAAACTCAGCTTCCTTGCACAGCAACCGTGTAAGAGGGCGTGCAATCTTGGAGAAATCTTTGATGAAGCACCTATAGAACCCTGCGTGTCCCAAGAAGCTTCTGACTCCCTTGACGTTAACCGGCGGCTCAAGACCCATCATGACTTCCACTTTAGCCCGATCAACCTCAATGCCCTTCTCTGATATCTTATGACCGAGCACGATCCCTTCATTAACCATAAAGTGGCATTTCTCCCAGTTCAGCACCAAGTTTGTCTCTTCACAACATTTTAGTACCCTGCAAAGATTCAACAAACACGCAGAAAAGGACGCACCATAGACAGAGAAGTCATCCATGAATACTTCTACCATCTCCTCTATAAGATCAAAGAAGATCGACATCATACACCGCTGAAAGGTAGCCGGTGCATTACACAATCCAAACGGCATCTTTCGATATGCGAAGGTACCGTAGGGACATGTGAAGGTCGTCTTCTCTTGATCATTTGGGTGAATTGGTATCTGAAAGAAACCGCTATACCCATCGAGGAAACAGTAGTAAGGGTGATTAGCAAGTCTCTCAAGCATTTGATCAATAAAAGGCAAAGGGAAATGGTCATTCCTAGTCGCAAGGTTAAGTTTCCTATAATCAATACACATCCTATGACCAGTGATGGTTCTAGTAGGAATAAGGTCATCCTTTTCATTCTTTATGACCGTGATCCCTCCCTTCTTAGGCACCACATGTACAGGAGAAACCCACGTGCTGTCACTTATGGGATAGATCACGTCAGCCTCTAAAAGCTTAAGGATCTCTTTCTTCACAACCTCTTTCAAATTAGGATTCAAACGCCTTTGATGTTCTATAGAAGAGGCGTTCTCATTATCCAAGTGAATCCTATGAGTGCAAAGCATTGGTGAAAGGCCCTTGATGTCACTTAAAGAGTACCCAATGGCCTTCCTATACTTTCTCAGCTTAGTCAGGAGCGAGTGCAACTCATCATCACTTAGGTTTTCATTCACAATCACGGGATATGTGTTATTAGGCCCTAAGAAAGCATACCTTAGCCCTTTTGGGAGCTCCTTAAGGTCCACCTTTGGGGCTAACAGCTCACTCCACTCATCCTCGTGGCTGTTGTTGTTGCTTTCCTCCTTGGAACCCTCCTTAGACCCCGAGGCATGGCCCTTAAAACTGCTTTCCTCCATCGCTATCCCTTCTGAAATCGAGTCCTCCAGTCGATTCTCCTCTCAATGTCGTCTAGATCGAGCCATTTCGCTCGATTCACTTACTCCATTTGATGTGGATCGAGTAAGGGATCGAGACGCTGAGTCGATCTCCTGATTGGACCCCAAAATTATCGGGATGTCTCTCTTGATCGTCGACTCGATTGTTTTTCCTGATCGAGCATTCCTCTCGATCTGTCCGTCGACTGTTGCACCGGATCGAGTTGTGTTCTCGATTGCCTTGTCGATCTGACTCCTGGATCGAGTGATAGCATCGATCTCGGGGTCGATCTCTAGGCAGCAACTTTCATCATTCTTAACAATCCTCCTAGAATCCAGCAGGTTGACGTACTCCTGGGTCCTCTGATCCACATAGCCAAACTCCCCTGGCTCCTTAGTCAGTGCTAGCTTCAGATGGTCTTCTAGAGCCAGCTCTTCCAGCAACTCATCCGCTAAGGCATCCATCATTTCAATGTAGAAAGCTTGCCCTTCTATAGTCGGCTTCTTCTGAACCTCATTGATATCGAAGTCCAGCCTTATCTCCTTTCCCAAGTGCAAGGCAATCTTCCCATTCTTGACATCTATAATAGCCCCGACGGTTGCAAGGAATGGTCTCCTTAAGATGAGTGGATCTTTAGGCTCTTCATCCATCTCCAACACGACGAAGTCCGTAGGCACGTTCACACCACTGATTCACACCGGTAGATCTTCAAGCAGCCCCACTGGTAGCCTCACACTCCTATCAGCCAGTACCAACGAGATCTGACAGTCTTTGAAACGAGTAAAGCCAAGCTTCTTAGCCACGGAGTGAGGCATCAGGTTTATGCTAGCTCCGAGATCACATAGGAAACTCTTGAACTCTAGAGGACCTAAAGCGCAGGGTATAGTGAAGCTTCCAGGGTCTCCCAACTTCTTAGGGACTATCTCCTTATGTACCACAGCACTACACTCTTCACTTAGAACAAGTACCTCCTTGCTTTCCTTATTCTTCTTCACGAGAGTGTCTTTGAAGAATTTGGCGCATTTAGGCATCGTTGCAAGGCAGTCAACGAGAGGTAGCTTGATCTCCACTTCCTTAAGATGCTTCTCAAAGAGGATTCTATGCTTCTCTATGAGTTGCTTCTTGAAACGGCCAGGAAAAGGCAGCTTAGGTACATACGGTGGAGGCACATAAGCATTCTTGTCCTTAGTAGTTTGCTCATCTTTCTTCTCAGCAACTGCTTTGTCTCCTCTTCTTGGCCCTTGGATCCAAACGTTGTCAAAGTTAATCTCATCATCATCAGCTGAAGGTTTACCCTCCCCCTCTTGAATTGCAACGTCCTCGTTGTTCTTGGTAGAGACCGGAGGTTCGAGCTCTTTGCCGATTCTCAACGTTATGGCGTTAGCATACTCCTTAGGATTCTGCTCACACTTTCCCGGAAGACTATTCTGACCACTTGTACTCGCTTTCCCTTTCTCTAGCTGCTTGATCTTGTTGTTTAAGTTGGTGATCTGAGTGGAGAAGTCAGTGAGAGACGAGTCTAGACGAGTGTTCATCTCGGCAAACTTCTGGTTTGTAGAGGCTTGCCCTTGTATCAGCTGTTGAAACATTGCTTGAACTGGATCAACTTGTTGTTGCATCGGTTGTTGCTGCTGTGGTGCAAAGCCCGGAGGGTAGTTAGGCGTATAACCCTTGTTACTTTGATGTTGCCCTTGGAAGTTGTTCTGCCCTTGACCTTAGAAACCACCACTCGGTTGAAAACCTTTGTTGTAAGGGATGAAAGGTTTTGCTTGCTGAGCAGGGTACACTTGATCTTTAGGGTTGGCTACGTTGGTGCTTCGGTAGGAGAGGTTGTTGTTCTGGTAGCCTTGGTTGTAGCCTTGAGGTTTGTAGTTGTTCTGTCCCGCCACCCAATTGGCTTCTTCTAGGCTTAACTCTAACTCCTCTTGATTCTCATCAGTTTCACCAACAAAGTGAACATGCTTCTGATTGGCTAATACCAGCTTACCTATCTTCTCATGCAAAGATTTCAGCTCCTTTTTGTGAGACTCTAGCTCTGATCCTCTCGGTGCGCGGTCATAGTCCTCAGCGTAGTTGCCATCACTCAATGCCAAGTTTTCTATCAGCTCCATACCCTCTTCTACCTCCTGACCAAGGAAGTTCCCTTTGCTAGCTGTGTCATGCAACAACCTGATCTTCGGTGAAGCTCCACGGTATATGGTACTGAGTAGTGTCTCCTCGTTGAACCCGTGATGAGGACATTGGATCGTGTAGTCTTTGAAACGCTCCATTGCCTCGTTGAATGTCTCATTGTTCCGTTGAGTGAAGCTGCTGATTTCGCTTCTCAACCGTGCTGTCCTGGTGCTAGAGAAGAACTTTGAGAGAAAGGCCTTCTTACACTCGGCCCATGAGGTGATGGTGCCTTGTGGGAGGGTCTTCTCCCAATGCCTAGCTTTGTCTCCGAGTGAAAAGGGGAAGAGACGCAGCTTGAAAGCATCTTCGGATATGCCATTGATCTTTATCATCCCACATACTTGCTCGAAGTTGTCAAGGTGCTCCAAGGGATCTTACATTGCTAAGCCGTGGAACTTGTTGTTTTGCACCATGGAGATGAAACCTGGCTTGATCTCGAAGTTGTTGTTTTGTACAGGAGGAGGAGTGATCCCAAACCTATTGTGATGAGTGTTGGGAGCATTTCCGGCTCCTATGATCCTTGGGGGTCTAGCCACGTGTTGGGGGTTTCCATTGCCCCTTCCTACTGCCCCGTGAGCTGGAGGTGGTCCTTCTGGATGCACGTGTTCAGCCATAGCTTCAAAGTCAACCAAACCGTGCTGAACAATCTCCTCAAAGGCTCTGGCTTGTTCTCTGACTCTTCTTTGCCGTGAGTGACCAAGCTGATGAATATTGTCCAAAGGTGGAAGTAGATTGTTATCTCCCCGTGAACGAAGATTCATATACCTGAAAACACACGTTTGAGAGTAGAATGATTAGTAACTTGAAAAAGGTAAAGACTTAGTCTTTGCTAAGTCCCAAATCTCTATGTTCTCTAAACAGTCTTAGGATGGCAACGGCGCCATTTGATAGACACTTTATTTGCAAGAGTGAGAATGCAATGAGGTTATCAAACTCAAATGCAAGACAGGTTGTAGTACAGCAAGCAAGAGAGAGTCAATCCACACCTAGGATGATAGAGAATGCAAAGGGAATACAAGGACTAATGCAAATCTAAGCGAAACAAGATGAGTTATTAGAAAATCCCTAAAACCTAGATGCAGCAACTTAAATGGAATGCAACCTATTTTAAAATTACTAGGGATGATGAAACTACCACGAGGAACAAACATAATAATTAAAGGACAAAGCTTCGAATTACTAAAATTCGACTAGTGGATCGACCATGAGATCGACCACTAGATCGAGCAATAACGATCGATCTCGTCTAAAAATGCAAGAACAGTAAAACTAACGACCAGGATGCTATCAAAGATCAAGCGAATGACGAGATAAGATGTAAAGATGCTAAAAGAAAGGGCCTAGGGTTGAGATTCATGGTCAGGGGGTTTCAAAGGTTCGACCTTGGGTTGAAAACTTTAAATCGACTCACTTTGTGAGGATCTCTAAGCCTCGAAAACTAAGCAAGATCTATCAGTGGCTTTCGGTATAAATCACTCCTTCATCCCCTCCTCCAAACCCATGGCTTTTGGTGGAAAGAGAGGTCGAAGGGCATGGAAAACAGATTTCAAATGAGTGGCTTAACTAGTCCCCCAAACTTCCATGGCTTTTGGGAAGGGGTAACTAGTCTCTAGGGTGTGATCTTCCGAGGCTCCTGAATCCTGTCAAGGTAAGGAACCTCTCGGATCATGAAGCTCTTGGCGTGAGAGTCTTCAAGCATTGA
Source organism: Thlaspi arvense (assembly GCA_911865555.2). Lineage (NCBI taxonomy): Eukaryota > Viridiplantae > Streptophyta > Magnoliopsida > Brassicales > Brassicaceae > Thlaspi > Thlaspi arvense. The sequence goes on from OU466860.2 coordinate 26,076,739, forward strand.
GATCTCAACACCCTAGAAGAGATAGCCGTTGAAAACACTTAGAAAAACCCCAAGATCGAAACCCTTTAGACCCCTTAATCCTCTCAACCCCGAACCCAAATAAACTACTAACTACACATAAGGTAAATCAAGCAAGCATGTAAAATAAAATGATGAACATGAAAAAAAAACTAGATTAAGATGAAAACGATTCGAGTACAAGCTTAAGAAAACTCTAAGTTCGACAATGGTGTTCTTCTTCAAAACCATAGAGAAAACATACATAAAAAGATACGGATTCAAAGTTGTCTGGGAAAAGGACGTCGCCGCCTTCCCAAAATGGCCAAAACAAGCTGATGGTCCCCCCCTCGCTAGCGGCCAAAAGTGGTTGAAAGGACAGAGATCGACTCCAGGATCGAGCGGTTCTCTCGATCATATCCGGACATCGTGTCTTCAGCTCGATCTGGGTCTCGATCATCATCGGTGAATCGAGTGTTGCATCCGATCTCGGTTTCGATCTTCTGTCTGATCGAGTGGTGTACTCGATCTGGCTCTCGCTCTGCATGGCGTCATTCACGTCCGTACCGTTTGATCGATTGCTTCACTCGATCCTCGTTTCGATCATTCTCCTTGGATCGCCTGGTTGGCTCGATCTTCTGGTCGATCACATCCTAGATCGACCGGCCATGCTCGATCTGCTCCTCGATCTCTGATCCTTAGCAAATATCCGAGCTTCCACGAACTGCTACAACAGCCTCAACATGTCCACGAACCTCCACGACTCCAAAGCAGCCAGAAACAACCTAAATGTGATGCAAAATGCAAGGAACATGCGTATGCTGGTGCAAGAATGCTCTAGGACTCTAAGTGATGCAATCTAACCTAAAATGTGATACAAATGCATGAAAAGCTAACTAATGAGTATGCAAAATGTATGTAATATGCAGTAACATCAGTCGTTCTTTTCTCTGGATCGACCAGTATCCTCGATCTTCTTGTCGATTGCTGACTTGGATCGAGTGATCTTCTTGATTGCCTGATCGATCTCTAGGCAACCGCCTTCATCTTCTAGCACAACTTTCCTGGAATCAAGGAGATTAACGTACTCCTGAGTCCTCTGATCAATGAAACCGTACTCTCCTGGCTCCTTAGTCAATGCCAGCTTCAAGTGATCCTCTTGTGCAAGCTCCTCTAGCAGTTCATCCGCCAAAGCATCCAACGTCTCTATCTAGAAAGCTTGCCCTTCTATGGTGGGCTTCTTCAGGACCTCGTTGATATCAAAATCCAGTCTTATATCCTTACCCAAGTGTAGAGCTATCTTCCCATTCTTGACATCGATGATTGCTCCGGCGGCTGCAAGGAATGGCCTCCCAAGAATGAGCGGTTGCTTACGCTCTTCATCCATTTCAAGCACAACGAAGTCTGTAGGCACGTTTACACCACTGACCCTCACTGGTAAGTCCTCAACCAAACCTACGGGTGAGCTCACGCTTATGTCAGCTAGCACGAAGGAGATTCTACAGTCCTTGAACTGGGTAAAACCGAGCTTCTTTGCTATAGAATGGGGCATCAGATTTATACTAGCACCAAGATCACATAAACAGCTCTGAAATGTCAAAGGACCGAGAGCACATGGTATAATGAAGCTTCCTGGATCTCCCAACTTCTTGGGAACTATCTCTTTGTGTACAATGGCGCTACACTCTTCACTAAGCACCAGCACTTCCTTGCCTTCCTTATTCTTCTTTGCAAGCGTGTCTTTAAAAAAATTTGCACACTTACGCATCATGGCAAGGCAATCCACGAGAGGTAGCTTGATCTCTACGTCCCTTAGATGCTTCTCAAACTAGAGCCTATGCTTCTCTATAAGCTGTTTCTTGAAGCGACCAGGAAAAGGAAGCTTAGGAACATAAGGTGGAGGTATGTACTCATCCTTCTCCTCGGTTGCTTACTCCGCTTGCTTCTCTACAGCTGCTTCTTTCCCTTTTGTTGGTCTCTATATCCACACGTTGTGGAAGTTGATCTCATCATCAGCTGACGGCTTATCCTCCCCCTCTTGAACCACAATGTCCTCATTGTCCTTGGGCGCAACCCTCAGCGGAAGCTCTTTCCCACTTCTTAGTGTGATAGCATTGGCGTATTCCTTGGGATTTTGCTCACACTTTCCCGGTAGACTACTTTAACCACTTGTAGGCGCCTTTCCTTTCTCTAACTGCTTGATTTTGTTATTCAAGTTTGTAATCTGAGTAGAGAAGTCAGTGAGAGAGGAGTCTAAGCGAGTGTTCATCTCGGCAAAATTTTGGTTTGTAGATGCTTGTCCCTGAATCAATTGCTGAAACATGGCCTGAACAGGATCAACTTGTTGCGGTTGCATCTGCTGTTGCTGAGGAACAAAGCGTGGAGGGTACATAGGCGTATAACCCTTGTTTCCTTGCTGTTGTCCTTGGAATTTGCCTTGCCGCTGACCTTGAAAACCACCACTTAGCTGAAAACCTTTGTTGTAGGGCACAAATGGCTTTGCTTGCGGAGAAGGGTACACTTGATCTTTAGGGTTCTCCACATTGGTGCTTCTATAGGAGAGATTGTTGTTCTGGTGGTAGCCTTGTGAATACCCTTGAGGTTTGTAGTTGTTCTGACCCGCCACCCAATTGGCTTCTTCTTGACTCAACTAAAGCTCCTCTAAGGTCTCATCCGCTTCACCAACGAAGTGAACATGCTTCTGGTTAGCCAGCACCAGCTTGTTAATCTTCTCATACAAGGACTTGAGCTCTTTCTTGTGAGACTCTAGCTCAGAACCCCTCGGTGCATGATACACGACTTTTTGGGACTTGATTCAATTACCCAAGCTTGTATTAATCAGTTGTAGTATAGCATACGGTTTTATCAATCCAAAAGGGGAGAATGAAACAGTAAGATTGAAATAAAGATCTTAATTCAAGCAGATAAAGATGGTTTTAGATGTCTAACAACCTAAGTGATCAAGCAAATAAGCAGAAGAAAGCAAATGAAAGCAAAAGAAAGCAATTAAAGAGCTGTAATGGCAAAGAGGAACAGAGCAAAAACAGAGTAAAAGCTGGACTAAAACAAAGTAAAAGCAAGACTTCAAAGATTAAAAGATGGTTCAAGCTCAAGGAAATAGTGATAGGGTGATTCATGTTCATGTCTAGGGTGATCAAAACAAGCAATTTTAAACACTCAACCCTTGGTAAGGAACACTAATATAGACTAATCCAATCTCTTGGCATTAAGCCCTTTTCTAATCACACATTCAAGATAAATCTTTTTACTCAAACACATAATCATCAAGGATTAAAATCAAGTTCCATAAAACCAATTAGCATGCTAGACATCTAATCTCTTAGGCTAGGTTTACTAATCTCTTATATGATATATCAAACATCAACTCACATTCTCATGCATAATCAATGTCTAAAGGCAATTTCTCATCAATATGGTACTAGGCAATAAGCATATTCAAGCAAAAAATGATAGATGCAAAGACTCATGATTATCTAAACACCATTTTCAAGCATTGAAATTTCATTCAGTAATTTCATCAAACACTTGGTGAGCATGTGAAAACCTAAAATCAACTTCTCCAACAAAGAGGTACTAGGCATTAAGCACAATCATATAAGAAAGGGAATGAGAAGATCTAAGCCCTAATCAACCTAAACAATCACTAAAATCACCCCATCTGCTCCAATCTCAAACCTAAAGCAAACTACTCATTAACCATGGTGAAAACCATCAAATCTATGAAGAAAAGATAGTTAATCATGATTAGGAAGATAAAAGATTAAGAAAAATGCAAACTATTATTGAAATAAGCAAAGATTCAAATTACAAAACCAAAAACCTAAAACAAAGAAGAAGAAACTGGTGGATAAAATGATGTGTCCCCAGAAATTAGAGATTTTAAGTATTTATAGGAGTCTAAGCGAAAATGGCAAAATTGTAAATAAAAGGTCTTCAGTCTGGCAGCGTATCGGTAAGTTGCGTCGGTCTTCAGTGATCGAAATGATTTGAGCGGTTTCACGAAAATTGCGATATCTGTTGAACGGCATATCAGAATGACCTGAAACCAAGTTCTCCTGAAAGCTAACTGACGTGGCTACAGCTTTTATGAAGAGTTAAGATGCTGAATGATACAAGACTTTTTGATACTTGATTCAATTACCCAAGCTTGTACTAATCAGTTGTAGTATAGCATAGGGTTTTATCAATCCAAAAGGGGAGAATGAAACAGTAAGAATGCAGTAAATATCCTAATTCAAGCAGATACAAAAAGGGTTTTGAGGTGTGTCTAACTACCTAGATTATCAAGCAGAGGCCAAACCGAAACAAGTAAAGCATAGGAAAAGGCAGTAGCAAAGATATAGACAAAAATAGAGCAGAAACTAGAACAGAGCTTAAAACAGAGAAAAGATGGGACTTGAGATGAGATAATTGGTAATAGGGAACTCTTGACTCAGCCTAAGATTCTTACAAACTCACACAATGCTATTATTTATGCATATGATTCATTTATATGACTAATCCAATCTCTTGGCACTAATCTCTTTGCTAATTACCAAGTCAAGAACTAATTCTCATTAGTGAAATGATAAAAAGCAAGCATTAAGGCAAATCTATCAATCCTATATTGCCAAATCACTCCCTAGACAGTCAATCTCTTGAGCTAGGATAAGCAATTCTCTTGCAAAGCAGTTGAGGCATTTCATCAAACACTTGGTGGGCATAAAATGAGCCTAAGATCTTAATCAACTTAGCTAGGGCTAATTAAGCATTAAACACAGCAATCAAGAAAGGAAATGAAAGAATTATCACTAACCAACCATAGATAGAATCTCAAATTCCCTAAACCTAACTCATCTCAAACCCTAAAAAGGACTACTAACTAAGCACCATTAAAGCTACCAAATCAAGGAGAGAAAGGTGACTAATCATGATTAGGAAGCTTAAACAAGATGAAAGATGCAAACTTTTATTGAAATGAAGCAAAGATTCAAATTACTAAACCCAGAGGTCTAAACAAGGATGAAAGAACTGCTGGGTAAAAGTCTGTCCCCAGAAATTACAGATTTCTCGTATTTATAGGAGTCAAGGCGAAAATGGCATAATTGTAAATAAAGGGTCTTCGGGCAGAGCTAGTATCGATCAGTTGTGTCGACCTCCAGTGACCGAAACTGATCTGTATAGATCATCAGTGATCGACACACATGACCGAAATTAGAACGGTGTGTTTGTGTCGACCACATCTGACCGATACTGGTGATCGATACTGCACCATTTCGGTCACCCAAGACCGAAATTCACCAAGCTCTGACCGAAAACTTCTGCAGAGATCTTCTGCTTTGATCCTTCTTGCTCCTTTTTGTCCAGCTAGCCTCCTGGATCATTCCCAAAGGTCCTCCAAGCTCCTTTTAGCTCATTTAATCTCCAAAAGTACCTAAAAACATCCAATATGCAAGGAAAATGCAATCTATACTCCTAATGCAACTTAAGTCTAAAAGGAGAAGAAAATGGGGCAAAAGCTAAAGGAAAATATGCAAAAGATGACCAAAACATGTACTAAATGCAGCCCTAAATGGTGTAAATACAAGGGATATCAACACCCCCACACTTGCCCTTTTGCTTGTCCTCAAGCAAATAAGACCAAATGGGAGAGTGAGGTTTGAAAGTGGGCATTCAGATTCCAAAAATGCAAAGGTAAAAAGATTGTTTTAATGCTCAAGTGTCTAGTTATAGGATGCAAACATAATCAACTATACTTCAAAGAACCTAGCCATGCTCATCATGTTTCAAAATGATCTCAAATCTCAACTTAGGCAAATGCTCAAATCAATCAACTCTTTAACATTCAATTAAGTTCAGAACATGAATCATGCTTATGCAAATCAAGTGAAGACATTTGGTTGAAAAGGGGTAAGGTTATGAGACAAGAATGATCTCATTTAAGCACAGGGTTAAAAACATAAAGGATCACTCAATGAAATGACTTCATCTTAGGCAAAATGCTAAAGGTAAAAGCACACTTATGCATGCAATTCAAAGCCCTCTTCTACCCTTACTTCCCAAAGATGAGTCATAAGCATTTCTAAACCAAAAAGTGAACCCTCTAAGTCTACCCTTTCCTAAACTCTACCCTTTTCTTTCTTCTTATTCATGGCTGGGGAAACCTTCTTCATTCTGCTTGTGTGGTTGCTTCTTCTTGGTTGGGACTTGCTCTTCTTTATTGTAATGGCACCTTCATCACCTTTGGTGGATTGCTCCTGGTCTGATTTTTCTTCTTTGGACCCTTTCTGAGCTTTGTTGTTGGCGCTAATTCTTCCTTTTGAACTTAGAGCTTTTCTTTCCTTTGCTTAACCACAATACTAAACTGTTTCCCCTTTATCGGCCATTTCAAATCTCTCCCTTTTCTTTTCAAAAGATAAAAACGTTAAGCTCGAACCACCTAACTCTACCCTTTCAAACCCCAAAACCTCCTATCCTAGAATCAAGCTCAAGATGCAAGCTGATATCTACAAGAGAGCTAATTATTGCCAGCCTTATTCCTAACACTTTTTGCCAAGACAAAATCAAAAGTGTAATAAAAAGGCCTCACAGCTCTCACAATAGTGTTTAGGCTCAAAAGGAGGTTTTGGTTAAGGGTGAGGATGTAACTGTCCCATAAGTATGAGGATTAGCTATTTGGATCAACAAGAGTGGTAGAAAGGAGAAAGATGATCCAAATATGTGTATGGTAGCCATGAATTCACTTTTCAATGCATAAGACATGATAATTGAAAGTCCAAATTAAAGTTCAAGTTGATAGAGTTGATTTTCTGAGAACAAATGCTTTCAGAATGAGATGAGAAGACCAAATCTAGCAATCTAAATATGGTTCAGCCTTAACTTCTAGCAATCATATGATGCATCAAACAATTAAGCACTTGAAAACTGAAATCATCTCTAAACACTAAGCACTTTACAAGGAAAATTCATCATAATGCCCTATGCAAATGCAATGCAACCTATATGTCAACACTAGACTCGATCTTAAAGGAATGAAATGCAACTACATGCTTTCTTTTTGGTTTGCAAAAAATGCAAAAGATTTTTTCTATGCCTTACATGTATGCATGATATGCATGAGACTCAAACTGAAAAGAAAAAGAAAAACTAAGAAGACAGAACACAAAGTCAAACCCCAAATCTCTCCCTCACACTTAAATTACACAGTCCCTTGTGTAATGAAAGCGATGGAAGAGAGAAGCAACAAAATATATTACAAAAATGAAAAGATGCAATGGTATATAACAATGGAAAGGATGTGGTACTTGGTTTAGTGGCAGGAGTGGTGGGATGATCCTTGTTCCTTGTCTCGATGACTGTTAGTTCTCTCTTCAACTACTGATCCCTCGTGGTAGAGTTGGCTCTCATCAGGGCAAAAGCTCAAGTGGCTCCTGATCTCTATGCTTGTTTGCGGAAGGTTTGGAAGGAGAAATTGGGTTGCCGTGTTGGTGTCCTTGAAGAAGGCGTAGATGTGCTGGCTGCCGATGCTCCTTTCAAGGAAATGCCCGCTTCTTAGGTAGTCTAAGTCCATCCATAGTGGTTATAGGGCACTGTTAGTATGCTCCGCCAGGTTCACGCCACAAGCTATTAGGATGGCTGTCACAATGCCCCCGACCTAGATGTGTGGGTGATTCTCAGTCAAAACCCAGTGTTTGTAGGTTAAGAGGTGGTCCATCAGCATAGCGGTGTAGCAGGGGTACTTGGTGGGAGGCCTGAGAGGTGTTCCATTGGTGCTGTAGATCACCAGTGGGTGCATGACGTTGTACATGAAGTCTTTCTCCTTTGCTGTGAGTATATCTGTATCACCCCATGCGAAGAATGCGTTTTCCAGAGCCATGTGGGCATACCTCACTGCTGGATGCTTCAAATATGTGTTTCTCAAGGTTCCTGCAGTGGATTTGCTAGCCCCCAATACCTCCCATAGCATCTTGTGTTGCCTTTCGCTGATCTTGAAATTGCGCTCCCATGAAGTATATTTGTATGTATCTAAGGCCAGTGCAAGCTTAAAGAAGGTTATTGTGAAGGTTTGACCATCAATTTGAAATGATATCCAGCCGTCCCCATTCACCAGCTGGCTATCATCATAGTGCACCACTTTCAGGGTAGAGAGGAATTGGTAGGTGAGGTTCATGTAGGATGGAAGTGCTCTTGTCATAAAGTCAGTGAGCCTCATGCCTTCAAAGATAGTCTTGCAGTCCAAGTTGATCCCAAGTGCTTGCATAGTGGAGGCGCAAGGATATCTTGTGGGCTGGAAGCTACATTGGTTGAGTTTTTCCATGAGGATTTCAGCACTTGGCGATAGGGATGCTTCCTCCCTTTCTAACTTACTGCTGCTTGCTGTTGAGCTGCCCCTTTTTCTCATTGTACCTGAAAGTGTAAAAGCTCAAAGAAATTCTGAGTGCTGATAATGAGGGGGAAGAGAGAGCTAAAGATCTTTGAGGTCATGTAATGAAGTAAGAAGTTAGGGAGAGTAGGAAGAGCCTATAGATTTTTAAATAGATGGGTGGGGAGTGAAGGGAATCAAATGAGTAGGGGACAAGGTCAGAAGTGCTCAGGAGCTTTTCAGACTAAGGAGCCTCCCCCCCCCCCCCCAAAATTTGAATTTAAACTTCCTTGGCTCCAAACCAAAGGAAGGAGAAATTTGAAAAAATTTAGAGACTTACCTGGATGGAGTATCGGTCACTCATGACTGATATTACTGACCGAAATTTGCATTTTCGGTCATGAGTGATCGACACTGGAGACCAATGTGCTTCTTGGGATTTGTATCGATCATCAGTGGTCGACACACTTGACCGAAATACATCCGGCATGATTGTGTCGATCTTGAGTGATCGATACTGGTGACCGATAGGATTTTGATGTTACTGCATATTACATACATTTTGCATACTCATTAGTTAGCTTTTCATCCATTTACATCACGTTTTAGGTTAGATTGCATCACTTAGAGTCCTAGAGCATTCTTGCACCAGCATACGCATGTTCCTTGCATTTTGCATCACATTTAGGTTGTTTCTGGCTGCTTTGGAGTCGTGGAGATTTGTGAACGTGCTGAAGCTGTTGCAGCGGCTCGTGGAAGCTCAGATATTTGCTAAGGATCAGAGATCGATGAACAGATCAAGCATGGCCGGTCGATCTAGGATGTGATCGCCCAGAAGATCGAGAAGACCGGGCGATCCAAAGAGAATGATCGAGACGTGGATCGAGTGAAGCAGTCGATCAAACGGTACGAACGTAAATGACACCATGCAGAGCGAGAGCCAGATCGAGTACACCACTCGATCCAACCGAAGATCGATACCGAGATCGGATGCAACACTCGATCTGCCGAAGATGATCGAGACCCAGATCGAGCTGAAGACACGATGTTCGAGATTGATCGAGAGAACCGCTCGATTCCGGAGTCGATCTCTGTCCTTTCAACCACTTTTGGCCGCTAGCGAAGGGGGGACCATCGGCTTGTTTTGGCCATTTTGGGAAGGCGGCGACATCCTTTTCCCACACAACTTTTCATCCTTATCTTTTTTTATGTTTTCTCTCTGGTTTTTTGGAAAAGAACACCATTGTCGAACCTTGAGTTTTCTTTAGCTTGTAATCGAATCGTTTTCAGCTTAATCGAGTTTTCTTTTCATGTTCATCGTTTCCTTTTCCATGCTTTGCTTGATTTACCTTATGTGTAGTGAGTAGTTTATTTGGGTTCGAGGTTGAGAGGATTAAGGGGTCTAAAGAGTTTTGATCTTGGGGTTTTCTAAGTGTTTTAATGGCTATCTCTTCTAGGGTGTTGAGCTCTCAAAGCTTGAAGACTCTCACGCCAAGAGCTTCATGATCCGAGAGGTTCCTTACCTTGACAGGATTCAGGGACCTCTGAAGATCACACCCTAGAGACTAGTTACCCCTTCCCAAAAGCCATGGAAGTTTGGGGGACTAGTTAAGCCACTCATTTGAAATCTGTTTTCCATGCCCTTCGACCTCTCTTTCCACCAAAAGCCATGGGTTTGGTGGAGAGGATGAAGGAGTGATCTATACCGAAAGCCACGGATAGATCTTGCTTAGTTTTCAAGGCTTAGAGATCCTCACAAAGTGAGTCGATTTAAAGATTTCAACCCAAGGTCGAACCTTTGAAACCCCTGACCATGAATCTCAACCCTAGGCCCTCTCTTTTAGCATCTTTACATCTTCTCTCGTCATTCGCTTGATCTTTGATAGCATCCTGGTCGTTAGTTTTACTGTTCTTGCATTTTTAGACCAGATCGATTGTTATTGCTCGATCTAGTGGTCGATCTCATGGTCGATCCACTAGTCGAATTTTAGTAATTCGAAGCTTTGTCCTTTAATTATTCTGTTTGTTCCTCATGGTAGTTTGTTCATTCCTGGTAATTTTAAAATAGTTTTCATTCCGTTTAGTTGCTGCATCTAGTTTTTAGGGATTTTCTCAAAACTCATCTTGTTTCGCTTAGATTTGCATAGTCCTTGCATTCTCTTTGCATTTTCTATCATCCTAGGTGTGGATTGACTCCCTCTGGCATGCTGTACTACAACCTGTCTTGCATTTGAGTTTGATAACCTCATTGCATTCTCACCCTTGCAAACGAAAGTGTTTATCAAATGGCGCCATTGTCATCCTAGGATTGTTTAGAGAACATAGAGATTTGGGACTTAGCAAAGACTGAGTCTTTACCTTGTTTAAGTTACTAATCATTCTACTCTCAAACGTGTGTTCTCAGGTATATGAATCTTCGTTCACGGGGAGATAACAATCTACTTCCACCTTTGGACAATATTCATCAGCTTGGTCATTCACGGCAAAGAAGAGTAAGAGAGCAAGCCAGAGCCTTTGAGGAGATTGTTCAGCACGGTTTGGTTGACTTTGAAGCTATGGCTGAACACGAGCATCTAGAGGGACCTCCTCCAGCTCACGGGGCAGTGGGAAGGGGCAATGGAAACCCCCAACACGCGGCTAGACCCCCAAGGATCATCGGAGCCGGAGATGCTCCCAATACTCATCACAATAGGTTTGGGATCACTCCTCCTCCTGTACAAAACAATAACTTGGAGATCAAGCCAGGTTTCATCTCCATGGTGCAAAACAACAAGTTCCACAGCTTAGCAATGGAAGATCCCTTGGAGCACCTTGACAACTTTGAGCAAGTATGTGGGATGATCAAGATCAATGACATATCCGAAGATGCTTTCAAGCTGCGTCTCTTTCCCTTTTCACTCGGAGACAAAGCTAGGCATTGGGAGAAGACCCTCCCACAAGGCACCATCACCTCATGGGCCGAGTGTAAGAAGGCCTTTCTCTCAAAGTTCTTCTCTAGCACCAGGACAGCACGGTTGAGAAGCGAAATCAGCGGCTTCACTCAACGAAACAACGAGACATTAAACGAGGCAATGGAGCATTTCAAAGACTACACGATCCAATGTCCTCATCACGGTTTCAGCGAGGAGACCCTACTCAGCACCATATACCGTGGAGCTTCACCAAAGATCAGGTTGTTGCTTGACACAGCTAGCAAAGGGAACTTCCTTGGTCAGGAGGTAGAAGAGGGTATGGAGCTGATAGAAAACTTGACATTAAGTGATGGCAACTACGCTGAGGACTATGACCGAGCACCGAGAGGATCCGAGCTAGAATCTCACAAAAAGGAGCTGAAATCTTTGCATGAGAAGATAGATAAGCTGGTGTTAGCCAATTGGAAGCATGTTTACTTTGTTGGTGAAGCTGATGAGAATGAAGAGGAGCTTGAGTTGAGCCAGGAAGAAGCCAATTGGGTGGCGGGACAGAAAAATTACAAAACTCAAGGCTACAATCAAGGCTACAACCAAGGCTACAACAAGAACAACAACCTCTCCTACCGAAGCACCAACGTTGCAAACCCTAAGGATCAAGTGTACCCTGCTCAGCAAGCAAAACCTTTCATCCCTTACAACAAAGGTTTTCAGCCGAGTGGTGGTTTCCAAGGTCAAGGGCAAAACACCATCCAAGGGCAACATCAAAGTAACAAGGGTTATACGCATAACTACCCTCCAGGCTTTGCACCTCAGCAGCAACAGCGATGCAACAACAAGTTGATCCGGTTCAGGCAATGTTTCAACAGCTGATACAAGGGAAAGCCTCTACAAACCAGAAATTCGCCGAGATGAACACTCGTCTAGACTTATCTCTCACTGACTTCTCCACTCATATCACCAACTTAAACAACTAGAGAAGGGGAAAGCGAGTACAAGTGGTCAGAATAGTCTACCGGGCAAGTGTGAGCAGAATCCTAAGGAGTATGCCAACGCCATCACGTTGAGAAGCGGCAAAGAGCTAGAACCTCCGGTCTCTACTAAGAACAACGAGGACGTTGTAATTCAGGAGGGGGAAGGTAAGCCTTCAGCTGATGAAGAGATTAACTTTGACAACGTCTGGATCCAAGGGCCAAAAAGAGGAGACAAAGCAGTTGCTGAGAAAAAAGCTGAGCAAACTACTAAGGAGAAGAATGCTTATGTGCCTCCACCGTATGTACCTAAGCTGCCTTTTCCTGGCCGTTTCAAGAAGAAACTCAAGGAGAAGCAGAGAATCCTCTTTGAGAAGCATCTTAAGGACGTGGAGATCAAGCTACCTCTCGTTGACTGCCTTGCAATGATGCCTAAATGCGCCAAATTCTTCAAAGACACTCTCGTGAAGAAGAATAAGGAAAGCAAGGAGGTGCTTGTTCTAAGTGAAGAGTGTAGTGCTGTGATACATAAGGAGATAGTCCCTAAAAAGTTGGGAGACCCTGGAAGCTTCACTATACCCTGCGCTTTAGGTCCTCTAGAGTTCAAGAGTTGCCTATGTGATCTCGGAGCTAGCATAAACCTGATGCCTCACTCCGTGGCTAAGAAGCTTGGCTTTACTCGTTTCAAAGACTGAAGCCGACCATAGAAGGGCAAGCTTTCTACATTAAAACGATGGATGCATTAGCGGATGAGTTGCTGGGAGAGCTGGCTCTGGATGAGTTGCTGGAAGAGCTGGCACTGACTAAGGAGCCAGGGGAGTTTGGCTATGTGGATCAGAGGACCCAGGAGTACGTCAACTTGCTGGATTCTAGGAAGATTGTTAAGAAGGATGAAAGCTGCTGCCTAGAGATCGACCCCGAGATCGAGCTATCACTCGATCCAGGAGTCAGATCGACAAGGCAATCGAGAACACAACTCGATCCGGTGCAGCGATCGACAGACATATCGAGAGGAATGATCGATCCGGAAAAACAATCGAGTCGACGATCGAGAGAGACCTCTTGATCATTTTGGGGTCCAATCAGGAGATCGACTCAGCGTCTCGATCCCTTACTCGATCCACATCAAATCTAGTAAGTGAATCGAGTGAAGTGGCTCGATCTAGACGACATCGAGAGGAAGATCGACTGGAGGACTCGATTTCAGAAAGGATAGCGGTTGAGGAAAGAAGTCTTAAGGGCCATGCCTCGAGTTCCAAGGAGGAAAGCAACAACCAGAGTAGAGGATGACTGGAGCGAGCTGTTAGCCCCAAAGGTGGACCTTAAGGAGCTCCCAAAAGGGCTAAGGTATGCTTTCTTAGAGCCTAATAACACCTATCCCTTGATTGTGAATGAAAACTTAAGTGATGATGAGTTGCACTCGCTCCTGACTGAGCTGAGAAAGTATAGGATGGCCATTGGGTACTCTTTAAGTGACATCAAGGGCCTTTCACCAATGCTTTGCACTTACAGGATTCACTTGGATAATGAGAACGCCTCTTCTATAGAACATCAAAGGCGTTTGAATCCTAATTTGAAAGAGGTTGTTAAGAAAGAGATCCTTAAGCTTTTAGAGGCTGACGTGATCTATCCCATAAGTGACAGCACGTGGGTTTCTCCTGTACACGTGGTGCCTAAGAAGGGAGGGATCACGGTCATAAGGAATGAAAAGGATGAGCTTATTCCTACTAGAACCATTACTGGTCATAGGATGTGTATTGATTATAGGAAACTTAACCTTGCGACTGGGAAATACCATTTCCCTTTGCCTTTTATTGATCAAATGCATGAGAGACTTGCTAATCACCCTTACTACTGTTTCCTCGTTGGGTATAGTGGTTTCTTTCAGATACCAATTCACCCAAATGATCAGGAGAAGACGACCTTCACATGTCCCTACGGTACCTTCGCATATCGAAGGATGCCGTTTGGATTGTGTAATGCACCGGCTACGTTTCAGCGGTGTATGATGTCGATCTTCTCCTATCTAATAGAGGAGATGGTAGAGGTGTTCATGGATGACTTCTCTGTCTATGGTGCGTCCTTTTCTGCGTGTTTGTTGAATCTTTGCAGGGTACTAAAGCATTGTGAAGAGACAAACTTGGTGCTAAACTGGGAGAAATGCCACTTTATGGTCAAGGAAGGGATCATGCTTGGTCATAAGATATCATAGAAGGGCATTGAGGTTGATCAGGCTAAAGTGGAAGTCATGATGGGTCTTGAGCCGCCGGTTAACGTTAAGGGAGTCAGAAGTTTCTTGGGACACGCCGGGTTCTATAGGCGCTTCATCAAAGATTTCTCTAAGATTGCATGCCCTCTTACACGGTTGTTGTGCAAAGAAGCTGAGTTTGTGTTTGATGAGGAATGTTTGCGAGCTTTCGTGACCATCAAGGAAGCCCTTACATCAGCCCCTATAGTTCAAACACCAGACTGGTCTCTACCCTTTGAGTTCATGTGAGATGCTAGTGACTACGCCGTAGGAGCCGTTCTTGGTCAGAAGAAAGACAAGAAGCTACACGTGATCTACTATGCTTCAAGTACCTTGGATGACACGCAAACAAGGTTTACCAGTACAGAGAAGGAGTTGCTTGCAGTAGTGTTCGCCTTTGAGAAGTCCAGATCATATCTTGTTGGTTCCAAGGCTATTGTCTACACGGATCATGCTGCTTTGCGATACATCTATTCGAAGAGAGACACTAAGCCTCGGCTCTTGTGGTGGATTCTCTTGCTCCAGGAGTTTGACATGGAGTTTAAAGACAAGAAGGTAATAGAAAACGGAGTCGCTGACCATCTCTCACGGCTAAGGATCAACGAGTCTCTCCCCTTAGATGACTCTCTTCCAGAAGAGCAACTCATGGCGATCACCACGGCTGTTTGTGGAAAGCTAGAGGGGCGGTTTGAAGAGGTGTTGAGTTTCAAAGAGGAGGATCTACCGTGGTATGCTGATGTAGTGAACTATTTAGCGTGTGGTGAGGAGCCAACACATTTCAACAGCTATCACAAGAAGCGGTTCATTAGAGAGGCTAGTGACTACTTTTGGGACGAGCCCTACTTATACAAGAGAGGAGTGGACAGTTTGTACCAGAGGTGTGTTACAAAGAAAGAAGCTAGAGACATCCTCTATCATTGCCATGGCTCTTCCTATGGAGGACACTTCGCTTCATTCAAGACTGCCACGAAAGTGTTGCAAGCCGGTTTCTGGTGGCCGTCCATCTTCAAAGATGCACACGAGTTTGTGAAGAGCTGTGAGGCATGTCAACGAGGAGGGAATATCACTAAGAGGAACGAAATGCCTCAGGTTCCCATCTTCGAGGTTGACGTGTTCGACGCGTGGGGCATAGACTTCATGGGGCCATTTCCTTCTTCATATGGCAACAAATACATCTTAGTAGCAGTTGATTATGTCTCTGAATGGGTTGAGGCTATTGCTTCCCCTACAAACGACTCTAAGGTGGTGATCAAGCTGTTCAAGAGTATCATCTTCCCGAGGTTTGGGGTACCTAAGGTGGTTATAAGCGATGGAGGAAGCCACTTCATAAACAAGGTTTTTGAGAACCTCTTAAGAAAGTATGACGTTAAGCATAAGGTGGCTACACCGTATCATCCTCAAACAAGCGGTCAAGTGGAAGTCTCCAACCGGTAAATCAAGGCTATACTGGAGAAGTCTGTCAGAGCAACAAGGAAAGACTGGGCAGTGAAGCTGGACGACGCTCTTTGGGCCTACCGTACCGCCTTCAAATCACCGATTGGTACAACCCCTTTCACTCTACTATATGGCAAGGGCTGTCATCTCCCAGTTGAGCTGGAACACCGTGCGTTATGGGCTGTGAAGAGGCTGAACTTTGACCTTAAGACTGCTCAGGAGAGGCGCCTTATTCAGCTACATGAACTGGACGAGTTAAGACTGAACGCTTATGAGAGCTCTCGGATATACAAGGAGCGGACTAAGGAAGCTCACAACAAGAAGTTGGTTGCCAAGGAGCTTAAGGAAGGAGGTTTAGTGTTGCTGTACAACTCAAGACTCAAACTCTTCCCGGGAAAGCTGAAGTCAAGGTGGAGCGGGCCGTTTGTGATCCAAGAAGTGTTGCCTTATGGAGCTGTTACACTGATGGGAAAGAGTGGCAGAGCATTCACCGTCAATGGACACAGATTCAAGCCTTACTTGGCAGACAGCTATGACAAGGAGAGTACCTCGGTGCTTCTCCAAGACCCACCATCCACCTAAACCAAGTAAAGTCTAGCTAAAGACGTTAAAGAAAGCGCACTTGGGAGGCATTCCCATGTCTATCTTGTACATATTTCTGTTTTCTTTCTCTCTCAGTTTTATGCTTTTATTTTACAAGTGTGTATGAACAGGTATGAGGAGTCTAAACCTTGATCTTGGAGTTCAAAAGAGGCGATAGGGGTTAAGATAAGGCTAGAGATCGAGTGCTAGATCGACTGATCCTGACTCGATATTTGCTAGATCGAGTCAGTGAATCGAGAGGAGCTAGTCGATCTAGACGAGAACGAGTGATAAGATAGACCTTGACGAAAAAGGATCGATCGATCCAAAACGGATCGATCGATCCAAAACGGATCAACCGATCTAATTTCTCTCGGGAAAATCTGTTGAAAACAGATCGATCACTCGACTCGATCCATCACTCGATCTATGCCAAATCGACCCCTAAATCGAGGACATAGCTCGATCATGAGGACTTAGCCGTGGAGCCAACATCTCAATGATCGAGGGAGCCAATCGATCCAAGACTCGATTCATCATGAATCGAGTCTCAAATTGAGTAACCCTCTCGATCTAAGCCATTATGGGCATGAGATCGAGTCCTAGATCGACCAAATAGACTCGATCTCATGCCGAGGTAACATTTTCTTTCCCTCCTTTATTCTTTTCCCTCCATTTTTTAAATTTAAAAGTTGGTCAAGGCAAGCATCTTTGACCATGAAAGATGTGCCTTGACCAAGACTTTGTCAGAAAACCACCTTTACTACCCATGGTTTTGCTTTTTGCTAGTATTTAAATGTTTCAACAACTTCTCACCCTCTCATTCTTGTTTTCTCGAAAATTTTAAACAAAGAGAGTGAGAGTTTTCGGTTTTCAAAGGCTAGCAAAGGATTCTTTAACATTCTTGCAAAGGTATTTTCAGAGTTTAATGATTTATCTTTAGAAAGTTTCCTTTAAATTCGCAAGATATTGTACTAGAAGATGGGGTCGGTTTTGATTTTTAAAATTTAGCTAAGTAAAAGGAATAATTCTAGAATTTCTAGTATCTAAAGATTTGATTCTCCTTTATTTAGCTATAATTTTTATTAATTCCCCAAAATTCTAGGGTAGTATTTACTAACGACCATGATTCTCCTTCTCCTCTCTTATTCTCATCAAACCGCCGTTTTGCTTATCCAACTTCTTGAGAAAACTTGTTTAAGGTACAATGGCCCCCAAGAGAACAACAGAAGAGACATCACAAGAGGGAGAAGGACAAGAGGTGGCTGTTCAAGAGAGGGTCAGATGGACTAAGAATGAGAAGAGGGACAAGAAAAGGCTAGAAAGGCTTCAGTTTGAGCCTACCAAGTTTGCTGATCGAGAGCTGCTGTTCAAGCTAGGGATTCTTGGGGATTTCGACCAACTCCTCAAGAACATTTGCCTAAGATGTCTGTCACAGACGGATTGCCCAACCATTCCAGACGTGACAATAGACTTCCATGCCACGTTGGAGTTCCGTTACGAGAATCCTAGCACACCCGTTCCTTCACAAGGTCTCCTCTACTTCAAGGTTGGACATCAAGCCTACACCCTCTCCATCCCCGAGCTATGTCAAGCGTATGGTCTCAACGCGGATGCCAACAAGGTCGAGTTCCCCGCCTTTAAATGAGTAGACGTTTTTTGGGACCTGATTAGCAACGAGGACTACAAAGCCAACACCGCCAAGATCAAGAGAGTGAGAAGCCCGGTGCTGAGGTACATTCTGAAGCTGATTGCCAACATGTTTAGCGGAAGATCAGTTGCTCCCACGGTCACAAAGACCGAGCTTTGCTTCCTATTCCAAGGCGTGAAGCACTTGGTGTGTGATCCGGATGCAAATGAAGAGCCTATGGAGGATGAGCTCGGCGACGAGGTGAACTACGGGTGTGTTCTTGCTGCCTCCTTGGTGAAATACAAGGCTTATGCCTTGCGGTGCAAGGCAACTTCTTCTTACATTGGCGGCTTCCTCACTCCTCTATTCTTGCAAGCTGGTGTGCCTATACACGACTTCGCGCATGTACCAGCCAGAGCTTTCATGGATGAGGCCTACATGAGGAATACCGCCAGCTAGGGACGCACGCCAGCAGAAGGGTTCTACGCCTACCTCTTCATAGACGACGAAGATAAGAAGAGAGTGTGCATCCTGCTAAACAAAGATGAGACCGAGCTGCTTGGTGTTGGGAACATCGAGTTCTTGCCCACGGAAGAGGAGTGCTTTGCTCCTCTAGGAGGACCACCTGCTTCGGCGATTGCTCCTCGTCAAAGGTCCGAGTCTCCAGCCACGTAAGATGAGATGCCTGAAGCCTACACACTTCCCAAGTTAGATTTTGAGCCGAGAACCAAAACAGAGAAGTTCCTAGCATCTGTTGTGGAGATGTAAAGGAAAATAAATAAGTGGCAAAGGCAAAATGCTCAAGAAACTTGGCAAGAAAGTCAAGGCACTTCAAGGAGGCTCGCCTAAGAAGGATGCACGTAAAGTGGTTCACCAATCCGAGAAGAGAAGGCTCTCAACCGGTGGAGTTGTCATCCGCGAGGCACAAAGCAGCACCATTCAGCCGGCGCGCCATTCTCTCCAAGAACCAGCCGACAAGGGCAAAGCAACAATCTCTAGCTCCTCTGGAACATCCTCAAGTTCCAGCCGAGACTAGACCAGAGGTAACAACCTTCTTCCATTGTACATAACCGCTCATATTTGCTTCTTTTTGCTTTGTGTTTTGGTGCTCCTTCGAATGAGTTTGCCACCGAGACAGTGTCAAGCAAGTTTGGGGGAGTACATGTGTGGTTTGACATGTGTTTTGTGATCTTATTTTCCTTTATCATCATTGAGTCTTTAGTTCATGAAAAATTGGTAAAATTTTTAAAAAATGTTTTTTCAAAGATTCATGTAGTTGCATTCATCTTGTCAAAACGTGTTAGGATTGAGTCTAGAATTTCTCTTAGCATCTAGGTTGTTTGCATTTGCATAAGGGGTTAGAATTTCTTAAAAAGGTGTTTTTACTTATGAATTGTTTCAATGCCCTAGTTAGTAGTTCTCTAATGCTTTGTTTATGCTTTGAAAGTAAGTTCTTACCATGCTTGGATCACTTGCTAGGATTTTCGTGACTTGAATTGAACTCTCATGATTCGAAACTTGTCCTATTAAGTGAGAACCTTAATTTGAAATTTTAATTATCATCCTTATGCATTTGAAAATGAACACATGGATTTTAAAATATTTAGGCTCTCTTCTTCCTTTTCACCATTCTTTGTGAGCCTAAGTAGAACTCCCACCTTGAACCTAACCCTTCTTTGAAGCCAAATATATTTCTTGTGTGACATCATTGTGAGGCCTTCTTTTCGGTTTTGAACTTAGCATAAAGTGTTATGTTTAGGCGACATGATTTGGTTCTCATATGATTGCTAGGTTTGCATTTTGAAGCTAGGTATAGGCTTAGGATAAGTTTGGGGGATCATTGGGGTTGTTTTTATTTCTATTTGTTCTCGGTTTCAAAGAGTTTGGTGTTTAAAAGAAATAATTGGGTTTTAAGTGAAAAGTTGTGTTTAAAAACTATGTATATGCTCTTATAAATTTCAGGAGGTAGCTCTCCCAAATAAAAAGAAAAAAAAAGAAAAAAAAAGGAGCCTAAGTGCCAAATAAAAATCAAAAAAAAAAAGAAAAAAAGAAAAATAAATAATAAATAGGAGAGCTACCAATAAGAAGTATTTAAAGAGTAAAATTATTTTCAAAACCTTTTCAGTAGCCTAAAGAGTTTAAAAATGTTTTTGTTTCGAATTGGGGATTGCTAAATTTTGAGAAGAAAAAGGGTAGACTCTAAGTGGTGAGTGAGGATAAAAGTTGATAAATGAGAGGGGTTTAGGATCATTGTTAGTTTACATGGGTAGATGAGAATCTGATCATGTATGCATCAATTGTCTTTACCTTTAGCATTATGCCTAAGTTCAACCATTTTTGAGAGAAACCCTTGTTCTAATTGTAAACCCTATTCAAATGAGATCATTCAATGCTCATAGCCTACACCCTTAGCCAAATGTGTTTTGCTTTAAAGTGCATAAGTTTGATTCATGGTTCGAATGTTAATGAATGTTAAAGGATGAGTTTCTTTGATTGTTAGGAATAGGAGAGTCATGATCTGAATTTCTTTGTGTGATGAGTATGGCTAAGTTCTTTGGAGTATGAGTGTGAGCATAGCATTTTAGAACTGTTAACTAGGACATTGAGATTGATTCATTTGAAAGGCACCTTTGCAAGAAGTTTAAACCCCCATTCGTTTTTCTTAAAACCTCTCTTCCTTACTTATTTTCTGTTGATTGAGGGCAAGCAAGAAGTAAGTTTGGGGGAGTTGATGTTACTGCATATTACATACATTTTGCATACTCATTAGTTAGCTTTTCATGCATTTACATCATGTTTTAGGTTAGATTGCATCACTTAGAGTCCTAGAGCATTCGTGCACCAGCATACGCATGTTCCTTGCATTTTGCATCACATTTAGGTTGTTTCTGGCTGCTTTGGAGTCGTGGAGGTTCGTGGACGTGATGAAGCTGTTGCAGCGGCTCGTGGAAGCTCGGATATTTGCTAAGGATCAGAGATCGAGGAACAGATCGAGCATGGCCGGTCGATCTAGGATGTGATCAACCAGAAGATCGAGAAGACCGGGCGATCCAAGGAGAATGATCGACACGAGGATCGAGTGAAGCAGTCGATCAAATGGTACGGACGTAAATGACGCCATGCAAAGCGCGAGCCAGATCGAGTACACCACTCGATCCAACCGAAGATCGATACCGAGATCGGATGCAACACTCGATCCGCCGAAGATGATCGAGACCCAGATCGAGCTGAAGACACGATGTTTGGAGATGATCGAGAGAACCGCTCGATCCCGGAGTCGATCTTTGTCCTTTCAACCACTTTTGGCCGCTAGCGAAGGGGGGACCATCAGCTTGTTTTGGCCATTTTGGGAAGGCGGTGACGTCCTTTTCCTACACAACATTTCATCCTTATCTTTTTTTATGTTTTCTCTCTGGTTTTTTGGAAAATAATACCGTTGTCGAACCTTGAGTTTTCTTTAGCTTGTAATCGAATCGTTTTCAGCTTAATCGAGTTTTCTTTTCATGTTCATCGTTTCCTTTTCCATGCTTTGCTTGATTTACCTTATGTGTAGTGAGTAGTTTATTTGGGTTCGGGGTTGAGAGGATTAAGGGGTCTAAAGGGTTTCGATCTTGGGGTTTTCTAAGTGTTTTTATGGCTATCTCTTCTAGGGTGTTGAGGTCTCAATGCTTGAAGACTCTCACGCCAAGAGCTTCATGATCCGAGAGGTTCCTTACCTTGACAGGATTCAGGGACCTCTGAAGATCACACCCTAGAGACTAGTTACCCCTTCCCAAAAGCCATGGAAGTTTGGGGGACTAGTTAAGCCACTCATTTGAACTCTGTTTTCCATGCCCTTCGACCTCTGTTTCAACCAAAATCCATGGGTTTGGAGGAGAGGATGAAGGAGTGATCTATACCGAAAGCCACAGATAGATCTTGCTTAGTTTTCAAGGCTTAGAGATCCTCACAAAGTGAGTCGATTTAAAGTTTTCAACCCAAGGTCGAACCTTTGAAACCCCTGACTATGAATCTCAACCCTAGGCCCTCTCTTCTAGCATCTTTACATCTTCTCTCGTCATTCGCTTGATCTTTGATAGCATCCTGGTCGTTAGTTTTACTGTTCTTGCATTTTTAGACGAGATCGATTGTTATTGCTCGATCTAGTGGTCGATCCACTAGTCGATCCACTAGTCTAATTTTAGTAATTCGAAGCTTTGTCCTTTAATTATTCTGTTTATTCCTCATGGTAGTTTGATCATTCGTGGTAATTTTAAAATAGTTTTCATTCCGTTTAGTTGCTGCATCTAGTTTTTAGGGATTTTCTCAAAACTCATCTTGTTTTGCTTAGATTTGCATAGTCCTTGCATTCTCTTTGCATTTTCTATCATCCTAGGTGTGGATTGACTCTCTCTTGCATGCTGTACTACAACCTGTCTTGCATTTGAGTTTGATAACCTCATTGCATTCTCACCCTTGCAAACGAAAGTGTTTATCAGATTTCAAGAATCGTATCGATCAACAGTGGTCGACACAATAGACCGAAAATCATACGGTATGTTTATGTCGACCAAGTATGGTCGATATGAATGACCGAGAATTTGTCCCTCTTTCAAACTCCTTTCCATATCGATCACAGGTGACCGATATGTTGAATGGTGTAGACTGGCTCCACTGATATCGGTCAGTCATGATCGATACTACTGACTGAAAATATGTGTATCGGTCTGTCATGACCGATACAAATGACTGATACCAGCCAGAATACACTTGTTATTTGTCCCATTCTGATCTTTTTAACCCCAAATTCGGACTCCTTATTCCAAACAATATAGCAAAGCATAAAAGATAGATTAAAAAGCATAATATATATATACAAAAGGATACCATGGGACTACCTCCCAAGTGTGCTTGTTTAAAGTCCCTAGCTTGACTTTCCTTGGGTGATCACTCTTGTGGAGGTTCATCAAGGCTGATGTCCACCTCATCTCCAAGAGACTCACTTGCCATGTATGGCTTCAGCCTGTGCCCATTTTGTCATGGAAGGCCTTTGTCCTCTCCTTGTAGATCCTAGAGCTCTCAAAAGCTTCAAGGCGGTTCTCCTCCAATTCATGCAAGTTCATAAGCCTTCTTTCTTGAGCTGTCTTGATGTCAAAATTCAACAACTTTGTAGCCCATAGGGCCTTGTACTCTAGCTTAACAGGCAGATGGCAGGACTTCCCATAAAGGAGTGAGAAAGGAGTCCTGCCAATGGGTGTCTTGAAGGCTGTCCTATAAGCCCACAGAGCATCATCAAGCTTATTAGACCAGTCTTTTCTTGTGACACCGACTATTTTCTCTAAGATGGCTTTGATCTCTCTGTTAGACACCTCCACTTGGCCACTTGTTTGAGGATGGTAAGGAATAGCAACCTTGTGTTTAACCCCATTCTTCTTGAGCAAGCTCTCAAAGACCTTGTTGATGAAATGACGTCCACCATCACTGATCACACATCTTGGAGTACCAAACCTTGGGAAGATTATTGTCTTGAAGAGTTTTAGCACAACCCTGGCATCATTTGTTGGACTGGCAATGGCTTCAACCCACTTTGACACATAATCAACAGATACAAGAATGTACTTGTTCCCATAAGAGGAAGGGAAGGGTCCCATAAAGTCAATCCCCCACACATCAAACAGATCCACTTCCAGGATAGGATTCAGAGGCATCTCATCTCTCTTGGAAATGTTTCCTTTCGTTTGGCAGGCATCACATGAGAAGATGTGGGCTTGGGTGTCTTTGAACAGACTAGGCCACCAAAAACCAGCTTGTAGGATCTTGGAGGCTGTCTTGAATGTCGCAAAGTGTCCTCCATATGCCGAGCCATGGCAGTGGTGCAGGATTCCTGGAATCTCTTCTTCAGCTACACACCTTCTGAACAACCCATCATTCCCTTTTTTGTACAAATAGGGCTCATCCCAAAAGTAATGGGAGACATCTCTTAAGAACTTCTTCTTCTGATGTGAGTTGAGTGTCTGTGGTATTTGTTCAACCACCAAATATTTTACAAAGTCAGCATACCAAGGTAGTTTATCTTCCTCTAGGCTTTCCACTTCTGCTTTCCTGACTCCTAAAGCATGCAACTGTTCTTCTCGTAGAGTATCGTTGATTGGGACAAAGTCATCTATCTTCAGCCTTGAGAGGTGATCGGCAACTTCATTCTCAATGCCTCTTTTATCCACAATTTCTATATCAAACTCCTGTAGTAGAAGAATCCATCTAAGAAGTCTTGGTTTGGTGTCTTTCTTTGCATAGATGTGTCTCAGCGCAGCATGGTCAGTATAGACAATCACCTTGGAGCCTACTAGGTAGTTTCTGAACTTTTCAAATGCAAAGACAACTGCCAAGAGCTCCTTCTCAGTTGTTGCGTACCTTGACTGAGCTTCATCCATAGTTCTGCTGGCATAGTAGATAAAATGAAGTTTCTTGTCAACTCTCTGTCCCAGAACTGCTCCAACTGCATAGTCACTAGCATCACACATTATTTCGAATGGCAGATCCCAGTTTGGAGCTTGAACTATTGGTGCTGATATCAGTGCTTGTTTGAGAGTGAGGAAGGCTTGAAGACAGTCTTCATCAAACACAAACTCTGCCTCCTTACACAACAATCTTGTCAAGGGTCTTGCAATCCTTGAGAAGTCCTTGATAAATCTTCTGTAGAAGCCAGCATGCCCCAGAAAGCTTCTGATTCCTTTGACAGTAGTTGGAGGCTCTAAGTGCACCATGACCTCTATCTTAGCCTTGTCAACCTCTATTCCTTTCTCTAAGATCTTATGACCCAAATAAATTCTTTCTTGTACCATAAAGTGACACTTTTCCCAATTCAGGACCAGTTTTGTGTCTTCACACCTTTGGAGAACCTGAGAAAGGTTAGACAAGCAGACACCAAAGGAGGATCCATAGACGCTAAAGTCGTCCATGAATACCTCCACCATTTCTTCAAGCAAGTCAGAAAAGATAGAAGTCATACATCTTTGGAAAGTAGCAGGAGCATTGCACAAACCAAAAGGCATTCTCCTATAGGCGAAAGTTCCATATGGACAAGTAAAAGTAGTTTTTTCCTGATCATTTGGATGGATAGGGATCTGAAAGAATCCACTATAACCATCTAAAAAACAGTAGTACTTATGATTTGCTAATCTTTCTAGCATTTGGTCTATAAATGGCAAAGGGAAGTGATCTTTCCTAGAAGCAGAATTTAGTTTTCTGTAATCAATACACATTCTATGACCAGTGATTGTCTTAGTTGGTATTAGCTCATCATTTTCATTTTTAACAACAGTGATCCCTCCCTTCTTAGGTACGGACTGGTGAAACCCATGTGCTATCTGAGATGGGATAGATCACTCCTGCTTCACGCAACTTCAAGATTTCCTTTTTTACTACTTCTTTTAAATTAGGATTCAACCTTCTCTGAGGTTCAACAGAAGTTCTTGTCTCATCCTCTAGATGGATCCTGTGAGTGCAGAGTTTAGGAGATATGCCTTGGATATCATCTAATGAATACCCAATAGCTTTCCTAAACCTCTTCAACACTTTAACAAGAGCCAGGATCTCATCATCATTGAGGCTATCATTGACTATAACTGGGTAAGTGGAGTTAGGACCTAGGAAAACATACCTTAGCCCATGAGGAAGTGGTTTGAGTTCCACCTTTGGTGCCCTGAGTTCGCTCTAGTCCTCATCTGAGCTGCCTTGCTTCTTGGCGTCAGCTTCCCTACTTGGGGAACTAGTCTCCTGAGCTGAGAAGACTTCTCTTTCTGTGTATTCCAAGCTTTCAAATGGCTCTTCCTCCACAAAGAACCTGTGGGAGTCCAGTTTCAGCTGATAACCCAAGCTTTCCTTATCCAAGTACCCATCATTTACATGCTCACTTGTCAAAGCCATTTGTAACTTGTCCTCACAACACAGCTCCTCTTGGAGTTCATCATTCAACTTCTCTAGAGTGTCAATCTGGAATATTTGACCTTCAATAGTAGGCTGCTGCATGATCTTCTTGATGTAAAACTTCAAAGACATGTCCTTACCCAACTTCAGGTCAATCTTCCCCTTTTTAACATCAATGACTGCTCCTGTTGTGGCTAAGAATGGTCTCCCAAGAATAAGAGGATCTCTAGGCTCTTCATCCATGTCCAAAACTAAAAAATCAGTAGGTATTTCTACACTCCCAATCCTTAGTGGTACATCTTCAAGCAAACCTTTGGGATGTCTTACTGACCTATCAGCCAATACGAAAGAGATCCTTCAATCCTTGAACTTAGTGAAGCCTAGGCGCTGTGCAACAGAGTAAGGCATCAAGCTGACACTAGCTCCAAGATCACACAAACATTTGTCAAACAGGAGTGGCCCTATAGAGCAGGGTAAGGTGAAGCTCCCTGGATCTCCTAGCTTGCTGGGAATTACTCTCTTTTTTGCTGAATAATGGCGCTACACTCATGTGTAAGGACTACCATTCCTTGCAGATCCTTGGTTCTTTCATCTTTCAAGAATTTCTGGTAAGGGGGGACCAAAACAAAGGCATCTAACAGTGGCATTGTGAGCTGGATCTTCTTCATCTGTTCATCAAAGAGCCCTTTGTATTTAGCAACCAGCTGCTTCTTAAACCTCCCAGGAAAAAGGTATTGTGGGCTGATAAGGAGGGGGTATGTATCTTGATTCCTTGGCTAACTCCTTAGAAGTTTCCTTTGCCTTGCCTTTAGTGACCTCCTTGACCTTGGTCTTTTCTGGAATCTTTTCAGCTTCAATGATTTCATCTTCTGGAGTGTCCTCATTTTCTTTGACCTCCACCCCCTCTTCCTGTTCCTCAATGTCCTCATTGGGTATATAAGGAGCTACTCTTGGGGGAAGTTGCTTCCCACTTTTGAGGGTGACAGCTTTTACATGTTCTTGTTTGAGTGAGGAGGTAGCAGGGGGAGACATTGTTTCTAGTTTGTTGATCTTGATGTTGAGAGGAGTGATGTGGGACTGTAATTTGGAGTCAATGTCCTTGTTGATTTCATCAGTCATACTTCTTTGAATATCAGTGACGCTCCTTTGAATCTCAACAGCCATCATCTTTTGCAGTTCTCCAGTGTGAAGTTGTTGAAGTTGGAGGAACATCTCTTTGTAATCCAGATTATGTGAAGGTGAAGAAGAGTTGATACCAACTGTGTGAGAAGATGAGGCTTGATGCTGTGGAGAGTGAATGTCCTCAATGGACTGGTGTAGATAAGCGTCATTTGCATGAAGCATGAGTGGCGCCCCTTGTTCTTGGATAGCTTGTATATGGTTCTCCTTGTAAAGGTTTGGTGAGAGATCATTGGGTAGGAGTCTAGTGGTTACATTGAGTAGTAGGTCAACCTTCTCTTGCAGTGCTCTGATCTCAGAGAGTGCTGTTGCTAGTTCCTTGGAGTGTTGCTGTTTGTCATCCACATAGTCCCCATTGCTGAGTGCCATGTTCTCCACTAGTACCCATCCTTCATCTACATCCTTTCCAAGGAAGTAGCCATTACTAGCTATATCCAGGAGAATTCTGATCTTGGGGAGGACACCTCTATAGAGTGTGGATAGAAGCATTTCCTTAGTGAAACCATGATGAGGGCACTGATGAGTGAAACCTCTGAATTTCTCACATGTGTCTCCAAAGATTTCAGTGGACCACTGCCTGAAGTTGGTGATCTCATTTCTGAAGTGAGCAGTTCTTGAAGGGGAGAAGAACTTAGTTAAGAAGGCATCTTTACATTGTCCGCAAGTGGTAATGCTGCCTTGTGCTAGAGACTTCTCCCATAGTTTAGCTTTGTCACTAAGTGAAAAAGGAAAGAGTTTCAGCTTCAAACCATCATCTGATACACCACTAAGCTTTGTTAATGTTCATATCCTTTCAAACTGATCTAGATGCTCTAAGGGGTCTTGGTTGGGCAATCTAAGGAACTGCCTTTCTTGGATCATTGTGATAAGGCTGCTCTTGATTTGATATTGATCAGTCTCCATGGGTGGGAGAATTTCTTGCCTTGAAGCATAGTTAGAGGGTGCATCAGCAGCACCAATTGGTCTTCTTTCTCGCTGAACCAAAGCTCCTTGCAAACCAGCTTGACCTTGTTCACCTTGTAAGCTTTGAGTTCCTCGAGGACCTTGTAGACCTTGTGGACCTTGTGGACCAGTGCCACAAGCATACTGATGTGCATCCATGGTTCAATCAGCTGAATTCTGACTGGTCAAACTCTAAATTTCTGACCTTGAACCTCAGGTGTAGATGTAGACACTTAAGAGTAAATGTTGTGGTACCTACAAAGGAAATTCTAAACCAAAAGAAAAATCAGTAAACAAAATTTGAAAAGAACAAAGTATGATCTCAAAATCTCTACAAATCCCACTGAACAAAGCTTTCCCCTAATGGCAACGGCGCCAAATTGATACAAGACTTTTTGGGACTTGATTCAATTACCCAAGCTTGTACTAATCAGTTGTAGTATAGCATATGGTTTTATCAATCCAAAAGGGGAGAATGAAACAGTACGAATGCAGTAAAGATCCTAATTCAAGCAGATACAATAGGGGTTTTGAGGTGTGTCTAACAACCTAGATTATCAAGCAGAGGCCAAACCGAAACAAGTAAAGCATAGGAAAAGGCAGTAGCAAAGATATAGACAAAAACAGGGCAGAAACTAGAACAGAGCTTAAAACAGAGAAAATATGGGACTTGAGATGAGATAAATTGGTAATAGGGAACTCTTGACTCAGCCTATGATGCTTACAAACTCACACAATGCTATTCCTTATGCATAGGATTCATTTATATAACTAATCCAATCTCTTGGCACTAATCTCTTTGCTAATTACCAAGTCAAGAACTAATTCTCATTAGTGAAATGATAAAGAGCAAGCATTAAGGCAAATCTATCAATCCTATATTGCCCAATCACTCCCTAGACAGTCAATCTCTTGAGCTAGGATAAGCAATTCTCTTGCAAAACAGTTCAGGGATTTCATCAAACACTTGGTGGGCATAAAATGAGCCTAAGATCTTAATCAACTTAGCTAGGGCTAATTAAGCATTAAACACAGCAATCAAGAAAGGAAATGGAAGAATTAACACTAAGCAACCATAAATAGAATCTCAAATTCCCTAAACCTAACTCATCTCAAACCCTAAAAAGGAATACTCACTAAGCACCATTAAAGCTACTAAATCAAAGAGAGAAAGGTGACTAATCATGATTAGGAAGCTTAAACAAGATGAAAAATGCAAAGTTTTATTGAAATGAAGCAAAAATTCAAATTACAAAACCCAGAGGTCTAAACAAGGAAGAAAGAACTGCTGGGTAAAAGTCTGTCCCCATAAATTAGGGATTTCTCGTATTCATAGGAGTCTAGGCGAAAATGGCATAATTGTAAATAAAGGGTCTTCGGGCAGAGCTAGTATCGATCAGTTGTGTCGACCTCCAGTGACCGAAACTGATCTGTATCGATCATCAGTGATCGACACACATGACCGAAA
Organism: Thlaspi arvense; assembly: GCA_911865555.2. NCBI lineage: Eukaryota > Viridiplantae > Streptophyta > Magnoliopsida > Brassicales > Brassicaceae > Thlaspi > Thlaspi arvense. The sequence continues at coordinate 26,106,366 of OU466860.2, forward strand.
TTAGAATGGTGTGTTTGTGTCGACCACATCTGACCGATACTGGTGATCGATACTGCACCATTTCGGTCACCCAAGACCGAAATTCACCAAGCTCTGACCGAAAACTTCTGCAGAGATCTTCTGGTTTGATCCTTCTTGCTCCCTTTTGTCCAGCTAGCCTCCTGGATCATTCCCAAAGCTCCTCCAAGCTCCTTTAAGCTCCTTTAAGCTCCAATAGCACCTAAAATCATCCAATATGCAAGGAAAATGCAATATATACTCCTAATGCAACTTAAGTCTAAAAGGAGAAGAAAATGGGACAAAAGCTAAGGGAAAATATGCAAAAGAGGACCAAAACATATACTAAATGCAGCCCTAAATGGTGTAAATACAAGGGATATCAACACCCCCACACTTGCCCTTTTGCTTATCCTCAAGCAAATAAGACCAAATGGGAGAGTGAGGTTTGAAAGTGGGCATTCAGATTCCAAAAATGCAAAGGTAAAGAGATTGTTTTAATGCTCAAGTGCCTAGTTGTAGGATGCAAACACAATCAACTATACTTCAAAGAACCTAGCCATGCTCATCATGTTTCAAAATGATCTCAAATCTCAACTTAGTCAAATGCTCAAATCAATCAACTCTTTAACATTCAATTAAGTTCAGAACATGAATCATGCTTATGCAAATCAAGTGAAGACATTTGGTTGAAAAGGGGTAAGGTTATGAGACAAGAATGATCTCATTTAAGCACAGGGTTAAAAACATAAAAGATCACTCAATGATATGACTTCATCTTAGGCAAAATGCTAAAGGCAAAAGCACACTTATGCATGCAATTCAAAGCCCTTTTCTACCCTTACTTCCCAAAGATGAGTCCTAAGCATTTCTAAACCAAAAAGTGAACCCTCTAAGTCTACCCTTTCCTAAACTCTACCCTTTTCTTTCTTCTTATTCATGGCTGGGAAAACCTTCTTCATTCTGCTTGTGTGGTTGCTTCTTCTTGGTTGGGACTTGCTCTTCTTTATTGTAATGGCACCTTCATCACCTTTGGTGGATTGCTCCTAGTCTGATTTTTCTTCTTTGGACCCTTTCTGAGCTTTGTTGTTGGCGCCAATTCTTCCTTTTGAACTTAGAGCTTTTCTTCCCTTTGCTTAACCACAATACTAAACTGTTTCCCCTTTATCGACCATTTCAAATATTTCCCTTTTCTTTTCAAAAGATAAAAACGTTAAGCTCGAACCACCTAACTCTACCCTTTCAAACCCCAAAAACTCCTATCCTAGAATCAAGCTCAAGATGCAAGCTGATATCTACAAGAGATCTAATCATTGCCAGCCTTATTCCTAACACTTTTTGCCAAGACAAAATCAAAAGTGCAATAAAAAGGCCTCACAGCTCTCACAATAGTGTTTAGGCTCAAAAGGAGGTTTTGGTTAAGGGTGAGGATGTAACTGTACCATAAGTATGAGGATCAGCTATTTGGATCAACAAGAGTGGTAGAAAGGAGAAAGATGATCCAAATATGTATATGGTAGCCATGAATTCACTTTTCAATGCATAAGACATGATAATTGAAAGTCCAAATTAAAGTTCAAGTTGATAGAGTTGATTTTCAGAGAACAAATGCTTTCAGAATGAGATGAGAAGACCAAATCTAGCAATCTAAGCATGGTTCAGCCTTAACTTCTAGCAATCATATGATGCATCAAACAACTAAGCACTTGAAAACTGAAATCATCTCTAAACACTAAGCATTTTACAAGGAAAATTCATCATAATGCCCTATGCAAATGCAATGCAACCTATATGTCAACACTAGACTCGATCTTAAAGGAATGAAATGCAACTACATGCTTTCTTTTTGGTTTGCAAAAAATGCAAAAGATTTTCAAATTTTTTTCAATTTTTTTGTGTTTTTCTATGCCTTACATGTATGCATGATATGCATGAGACTCAAAGTGAAAAGAAAAAGAAAAACTAAGAAGACAAAACACAAAGTCAAACCCCAAATCTCTCCCCCACACTTAAATTACACAGTCCCTTGTGTAATGAAAGCGATGGAAGAGAGAAGCAACAAAATATATTACAAAAATTAAAAGATGCAATGGTATATAACAATGGAAAGGATGTGGTACTTGGTTTAGTGGCAGGAGTGGTGGGATGATCCTTGTTCCTTGTCTCGATGACTGTTAGTTCTCTCTTCAACTACTGATCCCTCGTGGTAGAGTTGGCTCTCATCAGGGCAAAAGCTCAACTGGCTCCTGATCTCTATGCTTATTTGCGGAAGGTTTGGAAGGAGAAACTGGGTTGCCGGGTTGGTGTCCTTGAAGAAGGCGTAGATGTGCTGGCTGCCGATGCTCCTTTCAAGGAAATGCCCGCTTCTTAGGTAGTCTAAGTCCATCCATAGTGGTTGTAGGGCATTGTTAATATGCTCCGCCAGGTTCACGCCACAAGCTATTAGGATGGCTGTCACAATGCCCCCGACGCAGATGTGTGGGTGATTCTCAGTCAAAACCCACTGTTTGTAGGTTAAGAGGTGGTCCATCAGCATAGCGGTGTAGCAGGGGTACTTGGTGGGAGGCCTGAGAGGTGTTCCATTGGTGCTGTAGATCACCAGTGGGTGCATGGCGTTGTACATGAAGTCTTTCTCCTTTGCTGTGAGTATATCTGTATAGCCCCGTGTGAAGAATGCGTTTGCCATAGCAATGTGGGCATACCTCACTGCTGGATGCTTCAAATATGTGTTCCTCAATGTTCCTGCAGTGGATTTGCTAGCCCCCAATACCTCCCATAGCATCTTGTGTTGCCATTGGCTGATCTTGAAATTGCGCTCCCATGAAGTATATTTGTATGTATCTAAGGCCAGTGCAAGCTTGAATAAGGTTATTGTGAAGGTTTGACCATCAATTTGAAATGATATCAAGCCGTCCCCATTCACCAGCTGGCTATCATCATAGTGCACCACTTTCAGGGTAGAGAGGAATTGGTAGGTGAGGTTCATGTAGGATGGAAGTGCTCTTGCCATAAAGTCAGTGAGCCCCATGCCTTCAAAGATAGTCTTGCAGTCCAAGTTGATCCCAAGTGCTTGCATAGTGGACGCGCAAGGATATCTTGTGGGCTAGAAGCTACATTGGTTGAGTTTTTCCATGAGGATCTCAGCGCTTGGCGATAGGGATGCTTCCTCCCTTTGTAACTTACTGCTGCTTGGAAGTGGTCACTCATGACCGATATTACTGACCGAAATTTACATTTTCGGTCATGAGTGATCGACACTGGAGACCAATGTGCTTCCTGAGATTTGTAACGATCATCAGTGGTCGACACACTTGACCGAAATACATCCGGCATGATTGTGTCGATCTTGAGTGATCGATACTGGTGACCGATAGGATTTCAAGAATCGTATCGATCAACAGTGGTCGACACAAGATCAAAAATCATATGGTATGTTTATGTCGACCAAGTGTGGTCGATATGAATGACCGAGAATTTGTCCCTCTTTCAAACTCCTTTCCATATCGATCACAGGTGACCAATATGTTGACTGGTTAGACTGGCTCCACTGATATCGGTCAGTCATGATCGATACTACTGACCGAAAATATGTGTATCGGTCTGTCATGACCGATACAAATGACCGATACAAGCCAGAATACACTTGTTATTTGTCCCATTCTGATGTTTTTAACCCTAAATTCGGACTCCTTATTCCAAACAATATAGCAAAGCATAAAAGATAGATTAAAAAGCATAATATATATATATACAAAAGGATACCATGGGACTACCTCCCAAGTGTGCTTGTTTAAAGTCCCTAGCTTGACTTTCCTTGGGTGATCACTCTTGTGGAGGTTCATCAAGGCTGATGTCCACCTCATCTCCAAGAGACTCACTTGCCATGTATGGCTTCAGCCTGTGCCCATTCACTGTGAAGTCTTCTCCATTCTTGCTGAACAGAGTAACAGCTCCATATGGCAACACTTCCTCGATCTTGAATGGTCCTGACCATCTTAACTTCAGCTTTCCTGGAAACAGCTTCAGCCTTGAGTTAAATAGCAGCACCTGATCTCCTGCCTTGAAATCCTTGTGCTTGATCCTTTTGTCATGGAAGGCCTTTGTCCTCTCCTTGTAGATCTTAGAGCTCTCAAAAGCTTCAAGGCGGTTCTCCTCCAATTCATGCAAGTTGATAAGCCTTCTTTCTTAAGCTGTCTTGATGTCAAAATTCAACAACTTTGTTGCCCATAGGGCCTTGTACTCTAGCTCAACAGGCAGATGGCAGGACTTCCCATAAAGGAGTGAGAAAGGAGTCCTGCCAATGGGTGTCTTGAAGGCTGTCCTATAAGCCCACAGAGCATCATCAAGCTTATTAGACCAGTCTTTTCTTGTGACACCGACTGTTTTCTCTAAGATGGCTTTGATCTCTCTGTTAGACACCTCCACTTGGCCACTTGTTTGAGATGGTAAGGAGTAGCAACCTTGTGTTTAACCCCATTCTTCCTGAGCAAGCTCTCAAAGACCTTGTTGATGAAATGACATCCACCATCACTGATCACACATCTTGAAGTACCAAACCATGGGAAGATAATTGTCTTGAAGAGTTTTAGCACAACCCTGGCATCATTTGTTGGACTGGCAATGGCTTCAACCCACTTTGACACATAATCAACAGCTACAAGAATGTACTTGTTCCCATAAGAGGAAGGAAAGGGTCCTATAAAGTCAATCCCCCACACATCAAACAGATCCACTTCCAGGATAGGATTCAGAGGCATCTCATCTCTCTTGGAAATGTTTCCTTTCCTTTGGCAGGCATCACATGAGGAGATGTGGGCTTGGGTGTCTTCGAACAGACTAGGCCACCATAAACCAGCTTGTAGGATCTTGGAGGCTGTCTTGAATGTCGCAAAGTGTCCTCCATATGCCGAGCCATAGCAGTGGTGCAGGATTCCTGGAATCTCTTCTTCAGCTACACACCTTCTGAACAACCCATCATTCCCTTTTTTGTACAAATAGGGCTCATCCCAAAAGTAATGGGAGACATCTCTTAAGAACTTCTTCTTCTGATGTGAGTTGAGTGTCTGTGGTATTTGTCCAACCACCAAATAGTTTACAAAGTCAGCATACCAAGGTAGTTTATCTTCCTCTAGGCTTTCCACTTCTGCTTTCCTGACTCCTAAAGCATGCAACTGTTCTTCTTGTAGAGTATCATTGATTGGGACAAAGTCATCTATCCTCAGCCTTGAGAGGTGATCGGCCACTCCATTCTCAATGCCTCTTCTATCCACAATTTCCATATCAAACTCCTGTAGTAGAAGAATCCATCTAAGAAGTCTTGGTTTGGTGTCTTTCTTAGCATAGATGTGTCTCAGCGCAGCATGGTCAGTATAGACAATCACCTTGGAGCCTACTAGGTAGTTTCTGAACTTTTCAAATACAAAGACAACTGCCAAGAGCTCCTTCTCAGTTGTTGCGTACCTTGACTGAGCTTCATCCATAGTTCTGCTAGCATAGTAGATAACATGAAGTTTCTTGTCAACTCTCTGTCCCAGAACTGCTCCAACTGCATAGTCACTAGCTACACACATTATTTCGAATGGCAGATCCCAGTTTGGAACTTGAACTATTGGTGCTGATATCAGTGCTTGTTTGAGAGTGAGGAAGGCTTGAAAATAGTCTTCATCAAACACAAACTCTGCCTCCTTACACAACAATCTTGTCAAGGGTCTCTCAATCCTTGAGAAGTCCTTGATAAATCTTCTGTAGAAGCCAGCATGCCCCAGAAAGCTTCTGATCCCTTTGACAGTAGTTGGAGGCTCTAAGTGCATCATGACCTCTATCTTAGCCTTGTTAACCTTTATTCCTTTCTCTGAGATCTTATGACCCAAAACAATTCCTTCTTGTACCATAAAGTGACACTTTTCCCAATTCATGACCAGTTTTGTGTCTTCACACCTTTGGAGAACCCCAGAAAGGTTAGACAAGCAGACACCAAAGGAGGATCCATAGATGCTAAAGTCGTCCATGAATACCTCCACCATGTATTCAAGCAAGTTAGAAAAGATAGAAGTCATACATCTTTGGAAAGTAGCAGGAGCATTGCACAAACCAAAAGGCATTCTCCTATAGGCGAAAGTTCCATATGGACAAGTAAAAGTAGTTTATTCCTGATCATTTGGATGGATAGGGATCTGAAAGAATCCACTATAACCATCTAAAAAACAGTAGTACTTATGATGTGCTAATCTTTCTAGCATTTGGTCTATAAATGGCAAAGGGAAGTGATCTTTCCTAGAAGCAGAATTTAGTTTTCTGTAATCAATACACATTCTATGACCAGTGATTGTTCTAGTTGGTATTAGCTCATCATTTTCGTTTTTAACAACAGTGATCCCTCCCTTCTTTGGTACCAGATGGACTGGTGAAACCCATGTGCTATCTGAGATGGGATAGATCACTCCTGCTTCAAGCAACTTCAAGATTTCCTTTTTTACTACTTCTTTTAAATTAGGATTCAACCTTCTCTGAGGTTCAACAGAAGTTTTTGTCTCATCCTCTAGATGGATCCTGTGAGTGCAGAGGTTATGAGATATGCCTTGGATATCATCTAATGAATACCCAATAGCTTTCCTAAACCTCTTCAACACTTTAACAAGAGCCAGGATCTCATCATCATTGAGGCTATCATTGACTATAACAGGGTAAGTGGAGTTAGGACCTAGGAAAACATACCTTAGCCCATGAGGAAGTGGTTTGAGTTCCACCTTTGGTGCCCTGAGTTCGCTCCAGTCCTCATCTGAGCTGCCTTGCTTCTTGGCGTCAGCTTCCCTACTTGGGGAACTAGTCTCCTGAGCTGAGAAGACTTCTCTTTCTGTGTATTCCAAGCTTTCAAATGGCTCTTCCTCCTCAAAGAACCTGTGGAAGTCCAGTTTCAGCTGATAACCCAAGCTTTCCTTATCCAAGTACCCATCATCTACATGCTCACTTGTCAAAGCTTATATCCCTTGTATTTACACCATTTAGGGCTGCATTTAGTACATGTTTTGGTCCTCTTTTGCATATTTTCCCTTAGCTTTTGTCCCATTTTTTTCTCCTTTTGGACTTAGGTTGCATTAGGAGTATAGATTGCATTTTCCTTGCATATTGGATGTTTTTAGGTGCTTTTGGAGCTTAAAGGAGCTTGGAGGAGCTTTGGGAATGATCCAGGAGGCTAGCTGGACAAAAGGGAGCAAGAAGGATCAAAGCAGAAGATCTCTGCAGAAGTTTTCGGTCAGACCGAAATGGATTTTCGGTCTCTGGTGACCGAAATAAAGCAGTATCGATCACCAGTATCGGTCTGATGTGGTCGACACAACCACACCGTTATAATTTCGGTCGTATGTGTCGATCACTGATGACCGATACAGATAAATTTTGGTCACTGGAGGTCGACACAACTGACCGATACTGACCCAGCTCGAACCTGTTTTTAATTACACTTTTACCACCTTTCTAGGGTTTTCTCCCTTGGGCTATAAATAGCCCCTTTTTCTATATTTTCGAGAGGTCTTGTCAAAATACTGTTCTTAAGCTATTTCTTTAAGTTTGTAAGACAATTTATTTGCTTTGTTTAATACAATCAAGTATTTGCTTTAATCTCTCTTTAATCTTTCTTTTAATCATGATTAGCATCTTCTCCCTTAGTGATTGGGTGTTAAACATGATTATAAGTGAGTAGTTACCTTAGGGTTTCTAGATGTGGTAGATTAGGGGAATATATGGCTTGATTAAGGCTTGTTTTGTGCTTCTGTTTATGGGTTCCTCTCTATTAATCTGTTATTCATGCTAGAATAGTCTTGATCAAACTGGTCTAGGTTGTTAGCTTTCTCTTATGCCCACCAAGTGTTTGATGAAATGCTGAACCTGTTTAATAGAGGATTTGCTGGCCTTGGCTCAAGAGATTGACTGTTTGAGGAGCATTTTGACTTGAATAGAGTTGATTTGTCTTGTTTGCTTGATGTTTTAGCACTAATGAGAGTTAGTTCTAGTTAAGATGTTTAGCAAAGGGTTATTTGCCAAGAGATTGGATCTAACTAGCTTAGTTGTGAACTCTATGTCTAGGAACCACCATTGCTTGCTTACTTGCTCGATCAATATAGTCTGAAACAACCTTAATCAATGCCTGAAATTCCCCAAAGTCAATAACCACATCTAGGAACTTGTGGAGTTCATAGACAACATCAACCTGCTGGATAGAGGACAGAGAGCAAGGAGATAGCAAGAAAGACAGCAACACTTGCAAAGGCTTGGAATGAACATTCAAGATCAAGCCATGGACGACATCAGGTTTCAGGGTCCTCAAGGAGCTGCAAGAGCTCAGGGCATACAGGGACACCAATGTGTTCAAGGCTTACAAGTTAGGCAAGGACCAAGAGGCGCTGCACAAGCTCCAAGAGCAGCTAGACCTATTAGAGCAGGTGATGCACCAAATGCCTACAAAAACAGGACAAACATTATCCCACCAGCAGTCCAAAACAACAACTTTGAAATCAAATCTGGTTTGATTTCAACGGTTCAAGGCAGCAAATTCCATGGGCTACCACTTGAAGACCCCCTAGATCATCTAGAAAACTTTGATAGGCTCTGTTCCTTGACCAAGATAAATGGAGTTAGTGAAGATGGCTTCAAGCTCAGACTGCTCCCCTTTTCTCTAGGAGATAAGGCACACCAGTGGGAGAAAAATCTTCCCCAAGGCAGTATAACCAGCTGGGATGAATGCAAGAAAGCCTTTCTAGCAAAATTCTTCTCCACCTCTAGAACTGCTAGAATCAGGAATGAAATCTCAGGGTTTGCACAAAGGAACAATGAAAGCTTTGGAGAAGCTTGGGAAAGATTCAAGGGTTACACTCTGCAATGCCCTCATCATGGCTTCTCACAAGCCTCTTTGCTGTCCACTCTCTACAGAGGAGCCTTGCCTAAGATAAGAATGCTTCTGGACACAGCATCAAATGGGAACTTCCTGTCAAAAGATGTAGATGAAGGTTTGGAGTTAGTAGAGAATTTGGCTCAGTCTGATGGAAACTACAATGAGGAGTTTGATAGAGCACCAAGGAGTGCTAAGGATGAGTTAAAATCTAGCAAGAAAGAGATCAAGTCTCTACATGAGAAGCTGGACTTGTTGCTAAGGGAAAAGAAAGAAGTTCACTTTGTGGGAGACATGGTTCAGCTTGATGATCAGGAACAATGCCAAGTTGAGGAGATGAACTACTTGGGCAACCAAGGTGGTTACAGCAACAATGGGAACTACAGACCAAATCCCAACTTGTCTTACAGGAACAACAATGTTGCCAACCCACATGACCAGGTTTACCCTCAACAGCAACAGCAAGCTGCACCAAGACCTTTTATCCCCTACAACAATCAAGGTTTTCAGCAGAGGAACAACAACTATCAGCATAGGGCGCTCTACAACCCTCCAGGATTCAATGCTCAAGCTCAAGGACAAGCTTCCTCCAGCTCTCAAGACACTGAACTCAGGACCCTTATGCAACAAATGATCAACACTCAAGTCAGCACAACCTTGGAAATGAACAAGAAGTTTGCAGAGGTCCACAACAAAATTGATTCAGTGAATGTAGAGCTCACCAACAAGTTTGATGGATTGGCTGCAAGAGTCAAAACACTGGAGAACAACAAAGGCATAGCTGGTCCCAAGCCTCAAGGTCACTTTCCTGGAAAACCAGAGGCTAACCCAAAGGAATTCTGCAATGCCATTGTCACAGAAGAAATGAACCTCTCACCTGAAGAGGAGGCTATCATTGAAGAGTTCCTCTACTTGTTCACTGAGGACACTGAACCTTTAAGTGGGGGGGAAGAGTTTCTAGAAGTTGAAGCTGAACAAAGAGCTGTGGAAAGAGAACCCTTTGGAGTTGAGGAAAACTCAGATGACGAAGAGTGGCGGGCGCCACATGAGATTGTTGACAACACAGAGGATTACTTGATGGATGCTGCTGATAACCAGAAGGAACCTCAACCAGCTACTCTTCCTATCTATCAACCAACCATCCCTTTTCCAGGGAGGTTCAAAGAACAGCTACTTCAGAAGTATGAAACTCTCTATGCTGCTCAGATGGAGTTGAGAGGGTTGAATGGCCAAGAAAAGTTGAAAAGCTAAAGGTGAAGACTGGATCACCAGAAGTTAAGGAGCTTAATGTCAAGAAACTTGGAGATCCAGAATGCTTTACCCTCCCATGTGAGCTAAAAGGGAGGACTTACAAGAACTGCCTCTGTGATTTAGGGGCAAGTATCAACCTTCTCCCATCCTCTACTGCTAAAGCTCTTGGCTACACTCAACTGCAAGAGAGTAACGTATCCCTTACTATAGCTGATGGGACAGTGAAGAGACCACTAGGGAGTCTCAAGGATGTGCCAATGATGATAGAAGGAGTAACCATTCCCACTGATTTCCTGTTGCTTGATGTGGAAGGGCACATAAAGAATGCTATCATTCTAGGAAGACCTTTCCTAGCCTCAGCTAGAGCAGTGTTTGATGCTAAGGAATGCACTATTGAGCTGAAGCTGACCAAGAAGAAGGTTCTAAGGTTTGACTCAAAGGGGAATAAGCTGGAGAATGAGCAAGCCTTCTCAATGGAGATCAAGAAGCTGAAGCAGCCTAGAAAGAATTGGCCAGCGTTTGAAGGCTATCAAGGAGAAAGTTTTGATGGCTGCTGCTTGGTCAAGTTGTTTGAAGACACCACTGAAAAGGAGGTCCTTGAAGTGGTTAGTTACAAGAATCTGAATGATGTTAAGCTGGTTACTAGAAAAGGAGAAGTGGTTTTGCAACCAAGTGTCTCCAAGAAGGGAGAGTTTTGCTTCAAGCTTCAGCTAGAAGGAAAAGCTACACCTTTTGCCACGATCAAGGTGAATGGAGTCACCACCAAGGTCAAGAGAAGCAAGATGACACCAAGGAGTTCCAAGACTCCTTCTCCTCACCTCAACTAAAGAGGTAATCAAAGTCAAGCTTAGTGACTTTAAACAAGCACACTTGGGAGGTAATCCCATGTTATCCTTTTGTATATATTATGCTTTCTAGATTATCTTTTATGCTTTGTTTTAGTGTATAGAAACAGGATTCTGAACTGGGGTTTGAGAAAGTCTGAAGGAGACAAATAACAGGTGTATTCTGGCTGGTATCGATCATTTGTATCGGTCATGACAGACCGATACACATATTTTCGGTCAGTAGTATCGACCATGACTGAACGATATCAGTAGAGCCAGTCTACACCAGTCAACATATCGGTCACTTGTGATCGATATGGAAAGAAGTTTGAAGGTGGGAAAGTTTTTCGGTCATTCATATCGACCACACTTGGTCGATGTAAACATATCGTATGATTTTCGGACTATCGTGTCGACCACTATTGATCGATACGATTCTTGAAATCATATCAATCACCAGTATCGATCATTCAAGATCGACACAATCATACCGGATGTATTTCGGTCAAGTGTGTCGACCACTGATGACCGATATAAATCCCAGGAAGCACGTCAGTCTCCAGTACCGATCACTCATGACTGAAAATGCAATTTCGGTCAGTAATATCGGTCATGAGTGACCGAAACTCCATCTGAGGTAAATGTATCAACTTCCAAAACAATTTTCCCTCCTTTGGTTTGGCGCCAATGGAGTTTAAATTTTTAATTGGGATTCCTTCTGGCCTCTTTCTTGGCTTCTGAGCACCTTTTGTTTTTGTCCCCCACACTTTTGATTCCTTATGTTCCCTCACCAACCTTTGATTCCTTTGGTTTCTCCTCCTTTCTCTATATTTAAGCAACAATCTTCTTTTACTTCTCTTCACACTTAAACTCACTCTTCTTCTCACCTAAGGCTCGAAATTACTAGTTCTTCTTCTCTTTTATTGCTTGCTTTAAGTGTTCAGAAGTTCAACAAAAGGTTTGCTTCCTAAACTATCTCTCTTTGCTCTTACTCTTTGCTTATGTTAAAAATCGCTTAGTAAGAAGTTTTTAAGAGCAAGTAGTGTTTAGTTTTAAATGTTGTGCTATGATTTTGCATTTTGGATTTTTGTTGAAATATCAAGCTAGACTGTTAAAGTTATACTTAATTGTCTATTCATCTCATAGCTTGTTTGATTTCATCCATTTTTCAAGATCATCATCTCTCTACCTTAGAACCGCTTTGCTAGGATGTCATGCATGACTGCTTATCTTCTGTTCATCCTAGCTTATTTAGTTGTCAGCTTTTGATCTCTTTTTGCTTTAAAGAAGTTTAAGCTTGTTGTTAGGACTTGTTAGACTTCTCTTAGCTTAAGGAGCTTTTTATTTAAAAGCTTTCAGCTATTTGGTTCTTCAACTTTTGTTCTTTCACTTACATTGTTTTCAAGAATTGCTTTTGAAGGTACAATGGGAAGAACAAAAGTAGCTGCTGGGAAAAAGGGAAAAGCACCTCAAGAAGCAACCACATCACCACCAGCAAGGAAAGAAAAAGGAAAGGGAAAAGCTGATGAGCAATCCTCCAAAGCCGTTGGGAAGAGACCGGTTGGGAATGAGGGAGAAGATCAACAAAACAAGGGTAATGCTGCTAAAGAACTCATGAAGGCATTCAACCAGTGCACTTTCAAGCCAATAAGATATCCATGCACCTCCACAATGAAGACGCTTGGACTCTATACTGACTGCAAAGCCACGTTTGAGCGCATGGGTCTTGGAGCTTTCATGGAGATGCCACTCCCCTCTTACCAACAGCTCACTAACCAATTCCTCTCCACACTCAAAGTGGTTTGGTATGAAGACAGTGAGCTCCCTAATGGCGATGGATGGATCTCTTTTAGGATTGGCAAGGAAGAGTTCTCCTCAACATTCACAGAGATCGCCAAGGATCTAGAGCTGAAGTCCCACCACACCAAGCTGAGCAGGTTCGAAATCCCAAATAGGCAGCACACCATGCTGTGGGGTCTCATTAGAGTTGGGCAATACACTCCTGGAAGATCAAGGAACCAGCACCTAAGGCATCCAGCCTTGAGATATGTCCACAAAGCACTTGCGAATACACTCTTTGCAAGGAAGGAGACGACATATCTTACAGGAAAGGAGAAAGATCTGATATACCAAGGACTGTATGAGGTGTTGGGAAGCGATGAGTATGGGGAACCTCTCAGAGCACCGAGAAGCAACCCCTGCTATGTGGCTATGTTGATGGAGCAGCTTCTACCCTACCAGAGCTGGGTTTTCAGTAAGACAAAGAAGGAGAATAGCCCTCAAATGCACGTTGGGGGAGTTGTGACAGCAGTTCTACAAGCTAGTGGAGTAGACCTTGACAAACATGAAGGTGATGCACTTGAGCCACTATGGATTGACATTGATTACCTCAAGAGAAGCCACTACCTTAAAAGAACCATTGGTAGAAAGCATGTGTACAACTTCATCACAAGATTTGGCACACCAGCAAAAGTCCTTCTCCCCAATCCAAAGCTTACATCCTTCTTCAGAAACGGAAACATCAGCTTCAACCCAAGCATTGAAGAGCTCTACACAGGAGGCCCTGTTCCTGGAGAGGAAGAAGAAGACAGTGATGCAGAGGAGGAGCACACTGAAGAGATCAGAGAAGAAGAAGAAGAAGATCAAGGGAATGCTAATGCTGGCGCTGATTTTCAAGGAAGAACCCATGAAGAAGATGAGCTTGGAGAAGAGGAAGTGTTGAACTACAGCTCAAGGCAGTTCCTGTGGTAACCCAACCCGGTAAACCGTACCCCGGCTGTGTCCCACTACATCCTCTAAGTCCGTTTCTATACTTAGCCATATTTTCGAACTTTTTCTTTATTTTTCTAAGTCTTTCTTATCAATACACAGCGGAATATAAATAACTCATTTCATTCATTTAACTCTCAAAAACACTTAAACAGATTCGGGGTTCCACATAAATCAAATCACAAGGTTCACTAACGATTACAACCAATCATCTAGCAACCTAAACTGTCAAACACCAAAGCCATAAGACTCTAAACACAAGTCTTAACACAAATAAAACCAAGTCCCGATCCATCCATATCCATCACTGCCGCCTGGTCTCGCCCCTTACTGCTTAGTACCTGCACACTCAAAATGAGAGGCATAAGTATTTCATAAATACTTAGTGAGTACGGTCATCCCGTAACACCTGGTCAGTACCAAAACACGCAGTCATACTTTCGGATTCAACATTCAACACAATCAATTCGCAATAGACATAACCATATCAAACGGCCATTATCATCTAGCCTAACCAACCAAGATCAATCCCTTTTTAAGACCCATGTCTACTTCAGCGAGAATCCCACATCCCCTAAGCTAGTACATGATCCGGATTACCCTGAGGTTAGCTAAACATCATATATGCCACGGTAAACACCACAATATATCACAACATAAGGATTGCTTATCAATTCCAAACACATAACATGAAAATCACACAAATCAACATGCAAAACACTCAACCCTAGCAATCCTACGGTCCTAGACCCAACCACAGTCACGCACTCACCTTAGACAAGGCTAGAAACACATTGGTCAGAAGAAATCCCGATGAAAACCACACCAAAACGAAGATATCCGTCCTCATGTCTTCTGATCTGGCATCATCATAGAAGTTCTTCACAAAAGCATTCTTAGTGTCTTCCCAAGTGGTCAGTGAAGCAGGTTCCAGTTGCTTCAACCAATATACAGCCTCTCCTCCAAGAGAGTAAGGGAAAAGCTTGCAGAATAGAAAGTCATTAGTAACTCCATTAGCCTTGACACTAGAAGCTAAGTCCTCAAACCTCTCAATGTGATCAATAGGATGCTCATGAGGTAAGCCATGGAATAAATGCTGGCCAACCAGCTGATAATATACAGGTTTAAGCTCAAAATCCTTCCTCTTGAAGGCACGAGGGCGGATTGCAACTCTGTTGGCATAGATTGATCTGGTCTATTGTAGTCTCCTAAAGCCCTCTGCACAAAACACCCAGCAACGTTATCAGCAGCAGCAGGGACTCCAGCGTCATGTCCCACTTGTTGAACCTGCTGTTCAACAATGACATTCCCTTCTTGATCAATCCTCTGCCCCCTCTTCGTTCCTCATGTGTCCTTCTCTGTCAACCAAGTGACCTTCTGCATCTTCAACCAAGATAAGTGGAGCGACCATAGTAGATTGCTTCTTAGCTTTCCTGATAGTCCTTTCCAACTTAGCTAGCTCGTCAATGCCCAAGGTCAAAAGCTCCTTCTCTTTGTTGCTTCTGGTACAGCGATTAGGAATACACCTGAAACCAGCACAGAGAAAAGAAACTGAAAGTTAGTAAACAAATTAAAACTTTGACAAAATCCTAAAACTAAAAATTGATGGGCAGCCATTATTCCCCGGCAACAGCGCAAAAAACTTGATAGGGCTCAGGTTTTACCCAAATAAGACTACTGCAAGTGCACAGCAAAAGCAGTTGTAGTACAAGGGGTATCGAATCCCAAAGGAGTAATGCAAATTACACTATAGAATGTAAGCTTGGATTAAGCTAAGCAGTATGTAATGTATGTAATGCGAATGAAAATTGAAAGCAAGCAAACAAAATTTGGTTGTTGATCTAAGTTTCAGAAGACTAAAAGCGCTAAGTCAGGACAGTTCGCAGGTTGAATCCGAGAATGTAGAATGCATGAAATCAGGAATGATTAAGAACCGTTTTGAACATGAATATCAAATATATAACTGATAACAGGTTTTTCTTGTGCAATGATGTATCAAAGCTCAAATGTAGTATAGTATGCAAATGAGTGTCATTCCACACCTAGAAGCTAGAAAGAGCAATGAATATGCAAGGATTATGCCAAGCTAAGCAAATGATGAACGGTTTTTGTGAAAATCCTAAAAACTAGATGCAGCGATCAAATGCAAGGCAAAACTATTTTAAAAATACTTGAAACGAGTAAGCTACCACAAGGAACAAACAAAAAGATTAAAATGTAAAGCTATGAATTTATAAAAATCGACTAGTGGAACGACCACAGGATCGACCACTAGATCGAGCAACAACGATCGATCTCGTCTAAAAGTTCAACAGAAACGAATCTAATGACCAGGATGCAAACAGATAGCAAGCGAATGATTAACAGAGATGTAAGAATACAAAGAAAGAGGGTCCAGGGTTGAGATTCATGTTCAAGGGTTTCAAAGGTTCAAGCTTGGTTTGAAAACTTTAGATCTAATCACTTTGTGAGATTCTCTAGGCCTTGAAAACAAAACAAGATACGTCCATGGCGTGTGGTA
Source organism: Thlaspi arvense (assembly GCA_911865555.2). Lineage (NCBI taxonomy): Eukaryota > Viridiplantae > Streptophyta > Magnoliopsida > Brassicales > Brassicaceae > Thlaspi > Thlaspi arvense. The sequence goes on from OU466860.2 coordinate 26,122,615, forward strand.
TGGATCACTCCTTCATTCTCTCCTCCAGACCCATGACGTTTGGCGGAAAAAGAGATTGAAGGGCATAGAACTCAGATTTCAAACACACGGCCTAACTAGTCCCCTAAACTACCATGGCGTTTGGGAAAGGTAGACTAGCCTCTAGGATGCGATTTTCAGAAACCTCTGGATCCTGTCAAGGTAAGAGGTCCCTTTGATCATAATGATCTTGGCGTGAGAGTCTCTAAGCTTTAAGAACTCGACATCCTAGAAGAGAAAGCCATGAAGAACGTGAAAACACCAAACTTTGAAAACCTTTTTTACCCCTTTCAATCCTCTCAACCCCAAAACCCGATGAAACTACTCACTACACATAAAGTAAACCGAGCAAAGCATAAAGTATGAACTCATAAACACGAAAAACGATTACTAAAAGCTTAAAAGATTCAATATTCAAGAACAAAGCTTCAAAGCCTAACAATGGCGAAATCGCCTTCGAACAGAGAGAAAAAGATGAAAATGATAAAGTGAAAACATGTGTCTAAAAGCATGATCGCCGCCTTCCCAAAATAGGCCAAACAGCTCGATGGTTCCCCCCTCGCTAGCGGCCAAAAACGGTTAAAGTGTACTGAGATCGACCTCGAGATCGAGCATCTCACTCGATCATCTTTGGACATCGTGACTTCAGCTCTATCTGTGTCTCAATCTTCTTCGGTGGATCAAGTGTTTCATTTGATCTTGGAGTCGATCTTTGGAGGATCGAGTGGTGGACTCGATCCGACTCTTGATCTACATGGCGTCATTCACGTCTGTACTCCTTGATCGATCGTTTCACTCGATCTCCGTCTCGATCAATTCCCTTGGATCGGATGGACTACTTGATCTTCTGGTCGATCTCATCTAGATCGACAGGCCATGCTCGATCCGCTTCTCAATATCTGATCCTTAGCAAGCATTCCTGAATTCTCCAAGTTCCCACGAACCTCCTCACGAGCCTCGGCATGTCCACGAATCTTTCAAGACTCCAAAGTAGCCGAAAACAACCTGAATGCGATGAAAAATGCAAGAAACCTGCATATGCTGGTGCAAGAATGCTCTAGGACCTAAAGTGATGCAAACTATCCTAAAGTGCAATGTAAATGCATGAGAAAAAAACTTATATGTATGCAAAATACATGAAATATGCAGCAATATCAACTCCCCCAAACTTGCCTTTTGCTTGCCCACAAGCAAACAAAATTCAAGAAGGGAGAGAGGTTTTAAAACAAACGAGGGTTTTATGCTTCTTGCAAATGTGTCTTTCAAATGAACCAATCTCAACGTCCTAGTTACTAGTTCTAAAATGCAATGCACACACTCATACTCTAAAGAACTTAGCCAAACTCATCACACAATGAATTTCAAATCATGACTTTCCTATTCCAAACAATCATGTTTTAAAATGCAATGCACACACTCATACTAAAGTCTTTAAAGTAGAAAAATCTCTTTGCATCTTAGAACCTATAACTTGAGCATTGATTCAATTTTTCCATTGACAACTTTAGTTTTGAGCTCCCACTTTCAAACCTCACTCTCCCATTTGTTCTTATTTGCTTGAGGACAAGCAAAAGGCAAGTGTGGGAGTGTTGATATCTCTTGTATTTACATCATTTAGGCCTGCATTTAGTGCATGTTTTGGTTCTCTTTTGCATGTTTTCCTTATCCTTTGTCCCATTTTCTTCTCTTTTTAGACTTAGGTTGCATTTAGGGTTTATTTTGTATTTTCTTTGCATAAAATATGTTTACAGGTACTCATTGAGATACAAGGATCATGGGAGATGATGGTGGGTGCAGCACAGGACATGAAAAGAGCCAAAAAGAAGGAGCACCTTGTTGAAGCGGCCAGAAACTTCACCTGACAAAACTGGCTCAGATAAAGCATCTCCAACACGATTCAGCTTCAATAGTCTTCACCAATGTTGTAGCCCAGTGACTTAGCTGTCGTCTGGAGTTGGTTTCAGGTCATTCCAATCAGTGGTTAGAATGTTAAAGAAGTTTTCGTGAAACTGCTTAACCCCTATCGGTCTGTGCACTAAGGCTATCGGTCAGGAGTGACCGACATAAACCCAGCGAATGAATTTCGGTCACCAGTATCGGTCAGGAGTGACCGAAATAAACACAGCGGATGAATTTCGGTCACCAGTATTGGTCAGAAGTGATCGACATAAACCCAGCGGATGAGTTTCGGTCACCAATATCGGTCAGGAGTGACTGATAGGATTCATATTGACTGAAGATCAGCTCATATGAGGTGTTTCCATTCCGATTTGGCTTCGGAGTCCTTCATCAACTTTGTAGCCACTTGAGTTATCTTTCGTTTGGAATTAGTTTCGATCCATTCCCATCAGTGGTAGAAGAGTTACGGCGAATAAAGTGAGCACATGTCCATCTGGAGTTTTTACCATTGATCCTGACCGACTTGAAGATCAGCTCGGAAGAGTTGCCTACGTCCCTATTCAGCATCTTAACTCTTCACAAAAATTTGTAGCCACGTGAGTTAGCTTTCAGGATAACTTGGTTTCAGGTCATTCTGATACGCCGTTAACAGATATCGCAATTTTCGCGAAACTGCTCAATCAATTTCGGTCACTGAAGACCGACGCAACTGACCGATACGCTGCCAGACTGAAGACCATTTATTTACAATTTTGCCGTTTTCGCTTAGACTCCTATAAATACTTGAAATCCCTAATTTCTGGAGAGACATCTCTTTATCCAGCAGTCTCTTCTTCTTTGTTTGAGCTTTTTGACTTTATATTAGAATCTTTGCTTAGTTCAATAATGTTTGCATTTTCCTTAATCTTTTGTCTTCCTAATCATGATTAACTATCTTTTCTTCATAGATTTGATGGTTTTCACCATGTTTAGTGAGTAATTTGCTTTAGGTTTGAGATTAGGGCAGATGGGGTGATGTTAGTGACTGTTTAGGTTGATTAGGGCTTAGATCTTCTCATTCCCTTTCTTATATGATTGTGCTTAATGCATAGTACCTCTTTGTTGGAGAAGTTGATTTTAGGTTTCCACATGCACACCAAGTGTTTGATGATATTCCAGAATGAAGTTTAATGCTTGAAAATGGTGTTTAGATAATCATGAGTCTTTGCATCTATCATTTCGTGCTTGAATGTGCTTATTGCTTAGTACCATATTGATGAGAAAGTGCCTTTAGACATTGATTATGCATGAGAATGTGAGTTGATGTTTGATCTATCATATAAGAGATTAGTATATCTAGCCTAAGAGATTAGATGTCTAGCATGCTAATTGGTTTTATGGAACTTGATTTTAATGTTTGATGATTATGTGTTTGAGTAAAGAGATTTATCTTGAATATGTGATTAGAAAAAGGATTAATACCAAGAGATTGGATTAGTCTATATTAGTGTTCCTTACCTAAGGTTGAGTGTTTAGAATTGCTTGTTTTGATCACCCTAGACATGAACATGAATCACCCTATCACCATTGTCTTGATCTTGAACCATCTTTTCCTCTTTGAAGTTTAGTTTTACTTTGTTTTGGTTCAGCTTTTACTCTGTTTTTGCTCTGTTTCTTTTTTTCTTTAATTGCTTTCTTTTGCTTTTTATTGCTTTTTGCTTGATCACATAGGTTGTTAGACATCTAAAACTATCTAAATCTGCTTGAATTAAGATCTCTATTGCATTCTTACTGTTTTATTCTCCCCTTTTGGTTTGATAAAACCCTATGCTATACTACAACTGATTAGTACATACTTGGGTAATTGAATCAAGTCCCAAAAAGTCTTGTATCAATTTGGCACCGTTGCCATTAGGGGAATGCTTTGTTCTGTAGGATTTGTAGAGATCTTGAGATCAAGCTTTGTTATTTTCGATTTTGGGTACTGATTTCTCTTTTGGTCTAGAATTTCTTTTGTAGGTACCACAACACTTGTTCTTAAGTGTCTAAAACTGCAACTGAGGTTCAAGGTCATAGATTTTGGGTTTGCAGAATCAGAATTCAGCTGTTGAAGCATGGAAGAACATCAGTATGCTTCTGGTTTTGGTTTGCAAGGCTCACAAGGTCCATAAGGTCTTCAAGGGATCCAAGGCTTACAAGGACAGGAAGGTCCACATGGTTTACAAGGAGCTTTGTGTCAAAGACCATTGAGACCTATTGGTGCTGCTGATATACCTTCAAGTTATACTGTAAGACAAGGTATTCTTCGACCTATGGAGACTGACCACTATGAGTTAAAGAGAAGCATGATTGCTTTGATTCAAGAAAAGAAGTTCTTTGGAATGCCCAACCAAGATCCTCTTGAGCACTTGGATCATTTTGAGAGGATATGTGCTTTGACAAAGCTTAGTGGAGTTTCAGATGATGCGTTGAAACTCATATTGTTCCCATTCTCTCTTGGTGGTAGAGCTCAAATGTGGGAAAAGTCTTTAGCACAAGGCAGCATCAACACTTTGGAACAATGCAAAGGTGCTTTCTTAACGAAGTTCTTCTCTCCTTCAAGAACTGCAAAATTCAGGAATGAGATCACAAACTTCAAACAGTGGTTTAATGAGAGATTTGGAGACACTTGGGAAAGGTTTAGAGGCTTCACTCATCAATGCCCTCACCATGGCTTCACCAAAGAAATGCTACTCTCCACACTATACAGAGCTGTTCTCCCAACAATAAGAATCCTTCTAGATACTGCAAGCAATGGTTACTTTCTTGGTAAAGTTGTTGATGAAGGATGGCTTATAGTAGAGAACATGGCACTCAGTAGTTGGGATTATGTTGATGATAAAGAGCAACACTCAAAGGCAACTGAAGAGAAGCTAGAGACAACATTGTATGAGATGAAAGCCTTGCAAGAGAAAGTTGACTTGCTGATCAATGAGACCACTAAACCTCTTGCTAGTGTTGCTCCACAAAACCACTACAAAGAGCATCAAATCAAAGCTGTTCAACTACAAGAGGCATTAGTGATGAATCAAGACCATGATGTTTGTGTACACCAGTCCTATGGAGACACTCATACTCAACAGAATCAAGGTTCCTCTTCTCAAACAGTTGGCATCACCACTTCTCCACCTTCACATGATTTGGACTATAAAGAGATGCTCCTCCAACTCCAACAACTTATTAATGGAAGATTTCAGAAGATGATGGCTGCTGAAATTCAAAGAAGTATGGCCAAAATTCAGAGAAGCATGGCTGCTGAAATTCAAAGAAGTATTGCCTCCACCATCAAAACCTTACAATCCCAAGTAGACTCCTTGACTATGCAGCTGAATAAACAAGAGAACAATGCTCAGCCAATCACCTTCATGAAGCCCTTACAGCACTGTTATGGTATCTCCTCCACTTCCCTAACTGATCATGCTGAGAAAGAACACTCTATTGCTGAGATTACTCCAAAGGTGACACCCTCTATCATCAATGTGGGCCTGCATTTAGTGCATGTTTTGGTTCACTTTTGCATGTTTTCCTTATCCTTTGTCCAATTTTCTTCTCTTTTTAGACTTAGGTTGCATTTAGGGTTTATTTTGCATTTTCTTTGCATAAAAGATGTTTACAGGTACTCCTTGAGATACAAGGAGCATGGGAGATGATGGTGGGTTCAGCACAGGACATGAAAAGAGCCAAAAAGAAGGAGCACCTTGTTGAAGCGGCCAGAAACTTCACCTGACAAAACTGGCTCGGACAAAGCATCTCCATCCCGATTCAGCTTCAACAGTCTTCACCAATGTTGTAGCCCCGTGAGTTAGCTTGCGTCTGGAGTTGGTTTCAGGTCATTCCAATCAGTGGTTAGAATATTAAAGAAGTTTTCGTGAAACTTCTTAACCCTTATCGGTCTGTGCATTAAGGCTATCGGTCAGGAGTGACCGACATAAACCCAGCGAATGAATTTCGGTCACCAGTATCGGTCAGGAGTGACCGACATAAACACAGCGGATGAATTTCGGTCACCAGTATCGGTCAGAAGTGATCGACATAAACCCAGCGGATGAGTTTCGGTCACCAGTATCGGTCAGGAGTGACTGATAGGATTCATATTGACTGAAGATCAGCTCATATGAGGTGTTCCATTCCGATTTGGCTTCGGAGTCCTTCATCAACTTTGTAGCCAATTGAGTTATCTTTCGTTTGGAATTAGTTTCGAGTCATTCCCATCAGTGGTAGAAGAGTTACGGCGAATAAAGTGAGCACATGTCCATCTGGAGATTTTACCATTGATCCTGACCGACTTGAAGATCAGCTCGGAAGAGTTGCCTACGTCCCTATTCAGCATCTTAACTCTTCACAAAAATTTGTAGCCACGTGAGTTAGCTTTCAGGATAACTTGGTTTCAGGTCATTCTGATACGCCGTTAACAGATATCGCAATTTTCGCGAAACTGCTCAATCAATTTCGGTCACTGAAGACCGACGCAACTGACCGATACGCTGCCAGACTGAAGACCATTTATTTACAATTTTGCCGTTTTCGCTTAGACTCCTATAAATACTTGAAATCCCTAATTTCTGGAGAGACATCTCTTTATCCAGCAGTCTCTTCTTCTTTGATTGAGCTTTTTGACTTTATATTAGAATCTTTGCTTATTTCAATAATATTTGCATTTTCCTTAATCTTTTGTCTTCCTAATTATGATTAACTATCTTTTCTTCATAGATTTGATGGTTTTCACCATGTTTAGTGAGTAATTTGCTTTAGGTTTGAGATTAGGGCAGATGGGGTGATGTTAGTGACTGTTTAGGTTGATTAGGGCTTAGATCTTCTCATTCCCTTTTTTATATGATTGTGCTTAATGCATAGTACCTCTTTGATGGAGAAGTTGATTTTAGGTTTCCACATGCACACCAAGTGTTTGATGAAATTCCAGAATGAAGTTTAATGCTTGAAAATGGTGTTTAGATAATCATGAGTCTTTGCATCTATCATTTCGTGCTTGAATGTGCTTATTGCTTAGTACCATATTGATGAGAAAGTGCATTTAGACATTGATTATGCATGAGAATGTGAGTTGATGTTTGATCTATCATATAAGAGATTAGTAAACCTAGCCTAAGAGATTAGATGTCTAGCATGCTAATTGGTTTTATGGAACTTGATTTTAATGTTTGATGATTATGTGTTTGAGTAAGGAGATTTATCTTGAATATGTGATTAGAAAAAGGATTAATACCAAGAGATTGGATTAGTCTATATTAGTGTTCCTTACCTAAGGTTGAGTGTTTAGAATTGCTTGTTTTGATCACCCTAGACATGAACATGAATCACCTTATCACCATTGCCTTGATCTTGAACCATCTTTTCATCTTTGAAGTTTAGTTTTACTTTGTTTTGGTTCAGCTTTTACTCTGTTTTTGCTCTGTTTCTTTTTTCCTTTATTGCTCTTTAATTGCTTTTTTTTGCTTTCTTTTGCTTTTTGCTTGATCACATAGGTTGTTAGACATCTAAAACTATCTAAATCTGCTTGAATTAAGATCTCTATTGCATTCTTACTGTTTCATTCTCCCCTTTTGGATTGATAAAACCCTATTCTATATTACAACTGATTAGTACATACTTGGGTAATTGAATCAAGTCCCAAAAAGTCTTGTATCAATTTGGCGCCGTTGCCATTAGGGGAAGGCTTTGTTCAGTAGGATTTATAGAGATCTTGAGATCAAGCTTTGTTATTTTCGATTTTGGTTACTGATTTCTCTTTTGGTCTAGAATTTCTTTTGTAGGTACCACAACACTTGTTCTTAAGTGTCTACAACTGCAACTGAGGTTCAAGGTCAAAGATTTTGGGTTTGCAGAATCAGAATTCAGCTGTTGAAGCATGGAAGAACATCAGTATGCTTCTTGTTTTGGTTTGCAAGGTTCACAAGGTCCACAAGGTCTTCAAGGGATCCAAGGCTTAAAAGGACAGCAAGGTCCACATGGTTTACAAGGAGCTTTGTGTCAAAGACCATTACGACCTATTGGTGCTTTAAGACAAGGTATTCTTCCACCTATGGAGACTGATCACTATGAGTTAAAGAGCAGCATGATTGCTTTGATTCAAGAAAAGAAGTTCTTTGGATTGCCCAACCAAAATCCTCTTGAGCACTTGGATCATTTTGAGAGGATATGTGCTTTGACAAAGCTTAGTGGAGTTTCAGATGATGGGTCAAAACTCATATTGTTCCCATTCTCTCTTGGTGGTAGAGCTCAAATGTGGGAAAAGTCTTTAGCACAAGGCAGCATGAACACTTGGGAACAATGCAAAGGTGCTTTCTTAACCAAGTTCTTCTCTCCTTCAAGAACTCCAAAATTCAGGAATGAGATCACAAACTTCAAACAGTGGTTTAATGAGAGATTTGGAGACACTTGGGAAAGGTTTAGAGGCTTCACTCATCAATGCCCTCACCATGGCTTCACCAAAGAAATGCTACTCTCCACACTATACAGAGGTGTTGTGGCAACCCAACCCGGTAAACTGTACTGCGGCTGTGTCCCACTACATCCTCTAAGTCCGTTTCTATATTTAGCCATAATTTTGAACTTTTTCTTTATTTTTCTAAGTCTTTCTTATCAATACACAGCGGAATATAAATAACTCATTTCATTCATTTAACTCTCAAAAATACTTAAACAGATTCGGGGTTCCACATAAATCAAATCACAAGGTTCACTAACGATTACAACCAATCATCTAGCAACCTAAACGGTCAAACACCAAAGCCATAAGACTCTAAACACAAGTCTTAACACAAAGAAAACAAAGTCCTAATCCATCCATATCCATCACTGCCGCCTTGTCTCGCCCCTTACTGCTTAGTACCTGCACACTCAAAATGAGAGGCATAAGTATTTCATAAATACTTAGTGAGTACGGTTATCCCGTAACACCTGGTCAGTACCAAAACACGCAGTCATACTTTCGGATTCAACATTCAACACAATCAATTTGCAGTAGACATAACCATATCAAACGTCCATGATCATCTAGCCTAACCAACCAAGATCAATCCCTTTTTAAGACCCATGTCTACTTCAGCGAGAATCCCACATCCCCTAAGCTAGTACATGATCCAGATTACCCTGAGGTTAGCTAAACATCATATATGCCACGGTAAACACCACAATATATCACAACATAAGGATTGCTTATCAATTCCAAACACATAACATGAAAATCACACAATCAACATGCAAAACACTCAACCCTAGCAATCCTACGGTCCTAGACCCAACCACAGTCATGCACTCACCTTAGACAAGGCTAGAAACAGATTGGTCAGAAGAAATCCCGATGAAAACCGCACCAAAACGAAGATATCCGATCTCTCTAAGAATCTCTCGGCTCACGGTACGATCCGATCCTTATCCCCTCGGCTATCTCTTGATCCGTTCACCTTTCTTCGAGCCAAACTCTGTTTTCCCTCAGAAACCCCACAAAACAAGGCTATTAGCTCGAGGTTATCCGATGAAAACTCAATACTTAGGGAAATATCCGATCGCTTACCAGTTTATCTCGGCGATGATCGGTTCTGCTCGGCGATAGCCTGATCTCTCTCGGATGTCCTCGGGATAAACTGTTTTTCTTAGGGTTTTCTCTTGACTAAACTCTCTCTTTCCTTTATTTAGCTCAAATAAACGCAACACCCTCGAGTTAAGTCTCAAATTCCCTTATATACTCGCAAAACCCTAGGTAACCCGGACTTATCCGACGTTTTCCTGGTTCCAGTAGGATTATCCCAGTCCGATTCGATTTTCCTCGGCTATTCCCTGTACCGGCTCGACCATCCACTCGATAAATCCCAAAATAGCCGACCAAACACTTGGCCCACGGCCCAAATCCCTTCCCACTCGGATAAACCGCCCTTATCCGAGGTGTTTTCCATTTTTCATCCGGATATTCCTATTTCTCCCAGACAACTTGTCCCACCTCGGCTAATCCTCTATTTCTCTCGGAGGTTTCCTATTCCCCCTCGGAGACAGTCCACTGTCACTCGGACTAACCTCCCAGACTCTCGGATATATCCCACTGCACTCGGATAAATCCCATTTCCCTCGGACTGGACCCTGTTTTCCCTCGGATATGGTCCATCCGGCTCGGCTATCCAGCCCACATCCGACTATTTCACCGGTCAACACCCGACCATAGTCCGAACCTCCATTTCCCAGCCAGTATCCGACCCTTGGCTCGGTCATCCCTCGGACAATGCCCTGTCTGGTACGATCATTCCACATTTTCTCGGATACGGATGCTACAACTCTCCCCCACCCGTTCTGGATTCGTCCTCGAATCCGACTCATCCGTTTGTAACTTGTCAAACCATTTGGGATACTCAGCTTTCATCCTAGCCTCCTTTTCCCAAGTAACCTGTTCATGCCCGTCACAGTCCCATACGACCTGAACCATTCTGACCAGCTTCCCACGCTTAGTCTCTTCTTTCCGATCTAACACTCGAACCGGCCTAGCCACTACTGCAAGGTCCTCTTGCAAGTCTGCTGGCGGCTCCTCTATAACCGTTTCCCATTCGGTAATGTGCTTCCTCAGCTGCGACACATGGAATACATTGTGGAACGCTCCCATTCCCGATGGCAAGTCCAACTTGTAAGCCACTGCGCCCACTCTTTCCAGTATCCGGTACGGCCCCATGTACCTCGGATTCAACTTGGCACTCTTAGCTGCCCTATCTGTTCCCTTATAAGTCAGTGCCTTAAGATAAACCATATCACCCACACTGAACTCTAGATCCCTGCGATGCTTGTCCGCATAACTTTTCTGCCTGTCCATAGCCTCTTTCAGCTTAACCTTCAACAATCTGATCTTTTCTGTAGTAGCCTCGACCACTGCTGGCCCCATTACGCTACGCTCCCCCACTTGTGTGCAACACAATGGTGTCCTGCACGGCCTGCCATACAACGCCTCATACGGAGACATCTCTATGCTCCTTTGGTAACTATTGTTGTATGCAAATTCAGCCAACGGTAAGTAGTCTTCCCAACTACCACCCCAGTCCAGTACACACGCTCTCAACATATCCTCCAATGTCCTGATCGTCCGTTCTGATTGCCCATCAGTCTGAGGATGATACGTTGTACTCATATGCAACCGCGTTCCACACGCTTCCTGGAACTCTTTCCAGAACCTTGAAGTAAACTTCGGATCACGATCTGAAATGATACTTACTGGCACTCCATGCAACTCCACGATCTGATCAATATACATGTCCACCAACTTTGGTACTCCATCAGTCTTTTTCATTGCTAAGAAGTGAGCAGACTTGGTCAAACGATCCACAATGACCCATATCCCGTCATGCAACTTCCTAGTCTTAGGTAATCCCAGTACAAAGTCCATGGTGATCATGTCCCATTTCCATTCTGGCATTGGCAACGTTTGCAACAAACCACCTGGAAACTGATGCTCTGCCTTAACCAATTGGCACGTCTCACATCCGGCTACCCACTTAGCCACATCACGTTTCATCCCAACCCAATGATAGTACCGTTTCAAATCCTGATACATCTTGGTCATTCCCGGATGAACAGAAAACCTTGACTGATGTGCCTCCTTAAGGATTTCATCCCTCAGCTCCTTCACATCTGGAACACAGACCCGTCCGTTCACAACAATGGTCCCATTGTTTGAAGTCTGATATTATGTCTTATCATTCTGTGACACCTTTTTCAGATTCTCATCCTGCTCCTGAGCAATCCGAATTCTAGTCAACAAGTCAGCTCTATCCGCAGCTTCCAAACCCAACGGTTCAACCCCATCCGTTATTGCATTCAACTGCAATGTCCTTAGCATGTTCACAATGCTTCCTACATTCTGTTCAGATGATACGCTAGCCCTTCTCCTACTCAACGCATCCGCCACCAAGTTGGCCTTTCCTGGATGGTATACTATTTCCAAGTCATAGTCCGCTACCAACTCCATCCATCTACGCTGTCTCAAGTTCAAATCCGGTTGAGTAAAGATGTACTTTAAACTCTTATGGTCCGTGTATATCTGCACCTTCTCGCCATACAAGTAAGATCTCCATATCTTAAGTGCAAATACCACAGCCGCCATCTCTAAATCATGCGTAAGGTAGTTTCCTTTATGCTTCCGTAGCTGCCGCGAAACATAAGCTATCACCTTACCATTCTGCATCAGAACACAACCTAGTCCTTTCCTGGATGCATCCGTGTATACCACGTATGGCTCACCCGGTTCTGGTAACGCCAATACTGGTGCACTAGTGAGTAACTCCTTTAACTTTGAGAAGCACTCTTCACACTCCTCCGTCCAGACATACTCCACGTCTTTACCAGTCAGCTTTGTCATTGGCTGAGCCATGCTTGCAAAACCTTTGACAAACCGCCTGTAGTAACCAGCTAGTCCGAGAAAACTCCTTATCTCTGTAGCATTCTCTGGTCTAGGCCAATCCGCAATAGCCTGAATCTTCTCTGGGTCCCCGGACACTCCCTTATCCGAAACAATGTGACCCAAGAACCCTATATGCCATTGCTAAAAGCTACACTTACTGAGCTTGGCATATAACTTCTGTTCCCTCAACTTCTCTAGAACAGTCCGCAAATGACTCTTATGCTCTTCCTCATCCTTAGAGTATACTAGAATATCATCTATGAAAATAATCACAAACTCATCAAGGTACTCTCTGATTACGCCATTCATCAACTTCATGAATGCAGCTGGCGCATTCGTCAAACCAAATGGCATGACCACAAACTCGTAACGACCATACCTTGCCCTAAAGGCAGTCTTACGCACGTCTGTCTCCTCTATGGGTATTTGATGGTACCCCGATGCCAAATCGATCTTAGAGAACCAAGTAGCTCCCCTGAGTTGGTCCAACAACTCGTCTATCCTTGGAAGTGGATACTTGTTCTTCACGGTCACACGGTTCAATCCGCGGTAGTTAATGCAAAGCCTGAAGCTCCCATCCTTCTTCTTCACGAACAACACTGGTGCTCCCCACGGTGAACTACTAGGTCTAATGAAGCCTTTGTCCAACAACTTCGTTAGCTTCTTCTTCAGTTCAGCCATATCTGCTGGCGCCATCCGGTATGGTGCTTTAGACAATGGAGCTGTCCCCAGCTCAAGTTCAATCGTGAATGGATCTGAACGAGCTGGTGGCAGTCCTGCCAACGCCTGAAAAACATCCTCAAATTCTTGCACCACCGGTATACTGCCTAAGTTTACAGCCGGCCCTCCTTCTGTAGTAGTGATCGTTGCTAGATACGCCTCACAACGTTTCTCTATCAGCCGTTCTGCCTGAATAGCTGAAACCACCAAACTTCCTGAGGTTGGTCTAACTCCCTGATAAACCAAGACCTCTCCTTCTCTCTCAAACCGCACCCTTCCACGGTGACAATCCAAGTGAGCTCTGTGCTTTCCTAACCAGTCCATTCCCAAAATGACATCGTAGGACTTAACCCTACAGATCACTAGATCTGCTGGCATGGTCACTTCGCCAAACATCACTGGAACATTCTTAACCGTTCCTAGTGAAAACATCACTTGGCCTCCAGCCGCCTGAACTAACCCAAAGTCCTCTCCGGGTTCCTTCTGGAACTGACCCTTTCCGATCATGTCCGGATTAACAAAACAATGACTCGCTCCCGAGTCAAACAGAACATGGGTTTCAACCTCACCCATTAGCAAGGTCCCTACACATTCATTCCCTAGAATGCTAAGACTCTATACTAACACACAACAACACACAAGGCAAGTTTAGAAAATACTAAGTACCACACGTACCAGTAATCGGATGAGAAGTGCTTGGTTCCTCGGCTGCTGCTGCACTCGTCGTGTACACCCTCGGCATAATGGCCTGTCTCTTGGCCTGTGATGCAAGCGCCTCCCCTGCTCTCTTCCCTTGAGCCACGGCCTGCTCCACCACTCCTGCCTTAGGACACTCACGCTTGAAATGCCCTGGTTCTCCACAACCGTAGCAAACCCGAACCGCACCATCACTGCCGGACACACGGACCACACGCTGATCCTCCTCCAGACAGTCTCGTATCCGATGCTCTAAACTCCCGCACCTGTGGCATCCACTACCACCGCGCCTACACTCGCCAACGTGAGCCTTGCCACACTTGCTGCACACGCTGCATCCCCCAGATCCTTTGTTCGGTACTCCTTTCCCAAACTTCCGGTTCTGTCCACTCGACTGACCCGCCTTGGTCACGGCTGTACTAGCCCCAGCTGACATCAACGCAGCTTCCGCCTGTCCTGACTCCAATAATGCCGCCTTCTCAACAAGCTCAGCAACTGTCCTCAAGTCACAAACCACACACCCATTCCTTAGCTCAACTCGCAGTCCACTCATAAACCTGCGAATCAGCTTCTCCTCCGTGTCAAACTCATGAGACACATACTTCCTCAGCTGATTAAACTGAGTCTCATACTGCCTCACTGTAAGCGTCCCCTGACTAAGGTACAGAAACGCCTTCTCCAACTCGTTGTAAGCTTCCTGTGGGAGGTACTTACTCCTGAACATCGCTGAAAATGTCTCATAAGAACAATTCGCGTTCACCAGCCTTCCAACAATTCCTTTCCTCCACGTGTGTGCATCACCCTCCAAGTAGTGCACTGCTATGTCCCTCTTGTAACCCTCTGGACATCAAATTCTGTTCCAGTCTCATCCTCCACTCATCTGCCTCAATCGGTGTAGAACCTCCAGTAAAGAACTTGGTTCCCAACCGCACCATGTGATCCAAAACCTTGAGGTAACTCGGAACCCTCTCCACATGGTCCGCTTCCTCCTCAACCACATCCGCGTGAACCCCCACCGGTGGTACTACATGTGGTGCTGCTGCAACCGCCGGAGCAGGAGCCACCGCAGGTAGCCTAGCTAGTACCTGTGCTAACATCCCAAGCACAGCCTCTAACCCCACTGGTGCTACATTCGCAGCAACCCCAGCTGCACCCACATCATTCCTAGCCACGTTCTCAGCTTCCGCAGCATTCCTTGCTGCTTCCACGGCTGCCACTCTAGCCGCCTCATTCGCAACCGCAGCTGCCTGTCTCTCGGCTTCCTTAGCCCTCTCAGCAACATCACCGTTGACTGAGTTCACAGACCCCGCAGCCTGGTTGTCCCCATTGATTCTCACGGTTCTTCTGGTATCAACCATCTGCAAGTACACAATGCCAGTTAGCCGAAGCTAACTCAAAACGTGTTTCACAACACCACACAACAACTTACCGCGAGACCTTGGCAGAGAAGAATGGATCGGACCCCCATAAACCCCAAACAAACAAACAAACAACAGCAGTCACCAATTTCAGTCCTAGAAGCATTAAAACGCTCTGATACCAACTTGTGGTAACCCAACCCGGTAAACCGTACCGGGGCTGTGTCAAACTTTTTCTTTATTTTTCTAAGTCTTTCTTATCAATACACAGCGGAATATAAATAACTCATTTCATTCATTTAACTCTCAAAAATACTTAAACAGATTCGGGGTTCCACATTAATCAAATCACAAGGTTCACTAACGATTACAACCAATCATCTAGCAACCTAAACGGTCAAACACCAAAGCCATAAGACTCTAAACACAAGTCTTAACACAAATAAAACCAAGTCCCGATCCATCCATATCCATCACTGCCGCCTGGTCTCGCCCCTTACTGCTTAGTACCTGCACACTAAAAATGAGAGGCATAAGTATTTCATAAATACTTAGTGAGTACGGTCATCCCGTAACACCTGGTCAGTACCAAAACACGCAGTCATACTTTCGGATTCAACATTCAACACAATCAATTCGCAATAGACATAACCATATCAAACAGCCATGATCATCTAGCCTAACCAACCAAGATCAATCCCTTTTTAAGACCCATGTCTACTTCAGCGAGAATCCCACATCCCCTAAGCTAGTACATGATCCGGATTACCCTAAGGTTAGCTAAACATCATATATGCCACAGTAAACACCACAATATATCACAACATAAGGATTGCTTATCAATTCCAAACACATAACATGAAAATCACACAATCAACATGCAAAACACTCAACCCTAGCAATCCTACGGTCCTAGACCCAACAACAGTCACGCACTCACCTTAGACAAGGCTAGAAACAGATTGGTCAGAAGAAATCCCGATGAAAACTGCACCAAAACAAAGATATCCGATCTCTCTAAGAATCTCTCGGCTCACGGTACGATCCGATCCTTATCCCCTCGGCTATCTCTTGATCCGTTCACCTTTCTTCGAGCCAAACTCTGTTTTCCCTCAGAAACCCCACAAAACAAGGCTATTAGCTCGAGGTTATCCGATGAAAACTCAACACTTAGGGAAATATCCGATCGCTTACCAGTATATCTCGGCGATGATCGGTTCTGCTCGGCAATAACCTGATCTCTCTCGGATGTCCTCGGGATAAACTGTTTTTCTTAGGGTTTTCTCTTGACTAAACTCTCTCTTTGCTTTATTTAGCTCAAATAAACGCAACACCCTCGAGTTAAGTCTCAAATTCCCTTATATACTCGCAAAACCCTAGGTAACCCGGACTTATCCGACGTTTTCCTGGTTCCAGTAGGATTATCCCAGTCCGATTTAATTTTCCTCGGCTATTCCCTGTACCGGTTCGACCATCCACTCGATAAATCCAAAAATAGCCGACCAAACACTTGGCCCACGGCCCAAATCCCTTCCCACTCGGATAAACCGCCCTTATCCGAGGTGTTTTCCATTTTTCATCCGGATATTCCTATTTCTCCCAGACAACTTGTCCCACCTCGGCTAATCCTCTATTTCTCTCGGAGGTTTCCTATTCCTCCTCGGAGACAGTCCACTGTCACTCGGACTAACCTCCCAGACTCTCGGATATATCCCACTGCACTCGGATAAATCCCATTTCCCTCGGACTGGACCCTATTTTCCCTCGGATATGGTCCATCCGGCTCGGCTATCCAGCCCACATCCGACTATTCACCGGTCAACACCCGACCATAGTCCGAACCTCCATTTCCCAGCCAGTATCCGACCCTTGGCTCGGTCATCCCTTGGACAATGTCCTGTCCGGTACGATCATTCCACATTTTCTCGGATACGGATGCTACAGGTGTTCTCCCAACAAAGAATCCTTCTAGATACTGCAAGCAATGGTTACTTTCTTGGTAAAGTTGTTGATGAAGGATGGCTTCTAGTAGAGAACATGGCTCTCAGTAGTTGGGATTATGTTGATGATAAAGAGCAACACTCAAAGGCAACTGAAGAGAAGCTAGAGACAACATTGTATGAGATGAAAGCCTTGCAAGTGAAAGTTGACTTGCTGATCAATGAGACCACTAAACCTCTTCCTAGTGTTGCTCCACAAAACCACTACAAAGAGCATCAAATCAAAGCTGTTCAACTACAAGAGGCGTTAGTGATGAATCAAGACCATGATGTTTGTGTACACCAGTCCTATGGAGACACTCATACTCAACAGCATCAAGGTTCCTCTTCTCAAACAGTTGGCATCACCACTTCTCCACCTTCACATGATTTGGACTATAAAGAGATGCTCCTCCAACTCCAACAACTTATTAATGGAAGATTTCAGAAGATGATGGCTGCTGAAATTCAAAGAAGTATGGCCGAAATTTCGAGAAGCATGGCTGCTGAAATTCAAAGAAGTATTGCCTCCACCATCAACAACTTCCAATCCCAAATAGACTCCTTGACTATGCAGCTGAATAAACAAGAGAAAAATGCTCAGCCAATCAACTTCATGAAGCCCTTACAGCACTGTTATGGTATCTCCTCCACTTCCCTAACTGATATTGCTGAGAAAGAACACTCTATTGCTGAGATTACTCCAAAGGTGACACCCTCTATCATCAATGTGGGCATTGAGTCTAAGTGTGGGGGAAGTGCTTTTCACTTGAGGTCAGCTAGTGATGCCAAGGATGATGAATAAGACAAAGCCATTGAAGTTGAGGTTGTTGAAGCTGACTTGGAGGTCAAACAAGGAACTGCACCAGCACCAGACACTCAAGGAACTCTTGCAGAAGAAGAACCCTTTGAAGAAAGGGAAAACTCAGAAGAAGAATAGTGGTGGGAACCACATGAACTTGTTGATGATACCAAGGAATACTTGACTGAAGTTCCTGATGTTCAAGGGAAGACTCAAGCTGCTCTCCTTCCTGTTTATCAACCCACTATCCCATTTCGAGGAAGATTCAAAAAGCAGCTAGTACAGAAGTATCAGACCCTCTATGCTGCTCAAATGGAAATGAGAGGTCTGAATGGTCAAGAGGAACTTTAGAAACTAAGGGTTAAAACTGGAGCATCTGAGGTTAAGGAACAGAACATCAAGAAGCTTGGTAATCCAGGAAAGTTTCTAGTCACTTGTGAGCTTGGTGAATTGGTTGTAGAAGAGGCCATGTGTGACACAAGTTCAAGTATCAATGTGATGTCCCTTGACTTGGCAAAAGAACTAGGAGTCACCAAGCTGAAACCATATGATACCACAATCACTTTTGTGGACTCTTCTTCAAGAACACCTGTTGGTCTCCTTGGAGACTTTTCTGTGAGGATTGGAGCATGCAAGATACCAACTGATTTTGTTGTGATGGAAATGGCTCACGCTCAGAAGCCTTCTCTACTACTTGGGACTCCATTTCTGAACACAACAGGCGCTGATATTGACTTCACCAAAGGGAGAGTCACCCTCAAGAAGGTGGATGATGGAGTTACCTATGCAATAAAGCCTCCACCTTCAAGCTTTTGTGGAAGCATCACTAATGTTGAGAAAGGAGGTGCTAAGAAGCCACCTAATGCCAAGAAAGAACTGAGGGGATTCAAGGCTGAAGTGCTAAAAGAAGATGAAGACCCTTTTGATCACAATGTGTATGATGGTGAAGCCTATGATGGTGCTTGTCTTCTTGAATTGTTTGATGGAATCAAAGTGAAGCTGTATGGTGGACCAAGAGGACCAAGAAAGAGAGTCAGGAAACCTAAGGAGAAGCTCTACTATGGACCCAACACATTGTTCAGGAGGAAAGGAGAAGGAACTTCAGTTCCACTCCATCATCCTCCATGATCTTAAGGAGCATGACAAGTCAAGCTTAGTGACTCTAAACAAGCACTCTTGGGAGGTATTCCCTTGTTATCCTTGTTCATATTATTGCATTTTATGCTTGTCTTTGTGTTTTTCTTTCAGTAACATGAGCAAGTGTGGTTTAAGGCAAGTTGTTATAAGTTGGGACCCAGTCTGACCAAACACCCTCTAAGGTACACAATCATGCTCCTTTGCTCCTGAATACTTCTGAATATCTTTTATTACCCTCCTTCAAGCTTCTAGTACACAAGGGACTGTGTAATTTAAGTGTGGGGGAGGGCATTGCATTTGAAATTGTGTTATGTTTTCTTATTTTCTCTTCTACATACTTGAGTCTCATGCATTCATCTATGTGCACTGAAAATCCATGAAATTTTTAAATTATTTGGAACCAAAAAGATCATTTAGTTGCATTTACATAACTAAGATTGAGTCTAGATGCATTTCATATAGTTTTGCATACATCTGCATAGGGAGTAGATGATAAACACTTGTCAATATGTTAATGTTTGAATTGTTTTCAATGCCTTGGTTATCTGTTGTTTGATTGCATTGTAGTGAGTTTGAAGTTAAGGCTGCACCATATCTTGACTACTTGCATTGATACTCTTGTCTTATGCTGAAGCTTGTTTTGATTTTATTCCAACTCTATATTATTAGAACCATAATCCTGACTTTGAATTATCTTGTTTGTGCATTGAAAGTGATTACATGGCTACCCATATACATACTTGGATTATCTTCTTCCCTTCTTACCACTCTTGTTAATCCAAGTAGCTGATCCTCATCATTATGGGACAGTTAACCACACCCTAAAATCAATCCTTCTTTCTGAACCTAAACACTATTGTGAGAGTTGTGAGGCCTTGCATTGCATCATTTTCGATCTTATCTTGGCAAAAAGTGTTAGGAATAAGGCTGGCAAGGAGAAGCTCTCTTGTAGACACCAGCTTGCATTTTGAGCTTGGTATTAGGTTAGGAGTTTGGGAAAGGGTAGTGTAAGTGGTTTAAGCTTTAACTGTTTACATCTTTGAGAAGAAGAAGAAGAAGTATGGGATTGGTAATATGGGGGAACAGTTCATTTTGTGGTTAAGTTAACTAGGAAAAAAGGTGCCAACAACAACAAAGCTTACAAAAGGTCATTCAAAAGGAGTAATCAGACTAAGCAACCCACCAAAGGTGATGAAAATGGCGCCAATCATGCAATAAAGAAGAGCAAGTTCCAAAAAGAAGTCAACCACACAAGCAAAAGAAGAAGGAGTTTCCTCAAATATGAAGATGGAAGAGATCAAATGCTTTGGGAAAGGGTAGATTTAGGAGTTTCACTTGGGGTTTTAGAAGTTATTAGGTTCATCTTGGGTAAAAAGGATAGAAGAGAGCTTTGACTTGCATGCATAGGTGTGCTTTTACCTTTAGCATTTTGCCTAAGATAGAATCATTTCATTGAGTGATCCCCAAAATCTTTGAACCCTTATTTGAATGAGATCATTTTCATCTCATGACCATGTCGCTTGACCAAATGTTTTCTCTTGATTTGCACAAACATGATCCATTGGTTACTGATTAATGAATGTTAAAGAGTTGTTTGATTTGAATGCTTGTGTAGGCTAAGCTAGAGTTCATTGTTTGCAATGATAGTTATGGCTAAAGTCTTTAAAGTAGAAAAATCTCTTTGCATCTTAGAACCTATAACTTGACCATTGATTCAATTTTTCCATTGACACCTTTAGTTTTGAGCTCCCACTTTCAAACCTCACTCTCCCATTTGTTCTTATTTTCTTGAGGACAAACAAAAGGCAAGTGTGGGGTGTTGATATCTCTTGTATTTACATCATTTAGGCCTGCATTTAGTGCATGTTTTGGTTCTCTTTTGTATGTTTTCCTTATCCTTTGTCCCATTTTCTTCTCTTTATAGACTTAGGTTGCATTTAGGGATTAGTTAGCATTTTCTTTGTATAAAAGGTGTTTACAGGTACTCATTGAGCTACAAGGAGCATGGGAGATGATGGTGGGTGCAGCAGAAGACATGAAAAGAGCCAAGAAGGAGCACCTTGTTGAAGCGGCCAGAAACTTCACCTGACAAAACTGGCTCGGACAAAGCATCTCCAACACGATTAATCTTCAACAGTCTTCACAAATGTTGTATCCCTCTGAGTTAGCTTGCGTCTGGAGTTGGTTTCAGGTCATTCCCATCAGTGGTTAGAATGTTACAGAAGTTTTCGTGAAACCGCTCAACCCCTATCGGTCTGTGCACTGAGGCTATCGGTCAGGAGTGACCGACATAAACCCAGCGAATGAATTTCGGTCACCAGTATCGGTCAGGAGTGACCGTCATAAACCCAGTGGATGAATTTCGGTCACCAGTATCGGTCAGAAGTGATCGACATAAACCCAACTGATGAATTTCGGTCACCAGTATCGGTCAGGAGTGACCGATAGGATTCATATCGACTGAAGATCAGCTCAGATGAGGTGTTTCTATTCCGTTTTGGATTCGGAGTCCTTCATAAACTTTGTAGCCACTTGAGTTAGCCTTCGTTTGGAATTAGTTTCGAGTCATTCCCATCAGTGGATAAAGAGGTACGGCGAATAAAGTGAGCACATGTCTATCGGGAGTTTTTACCGTTGATCTTGACCGACTTGAAGATCAGCTCGGAAGAGTTGCCTCCGTCCCTATTCAGCATCTTCTCTCTTCACGAAAGTTGTAGCCACGTGAGTTAGCTTTCACGATAACATGGTTTCAGGTCATTCGGATATGCCGTTCAACAGATATCGTAATTTTTGTGAAACCGCTCAATCCATTTCAGTCACTGAGGACCGACGCAACTGACCGATACGCTGCCAGACTGAAGACCATTTATTTATAATTTTGCCATTTTCGCTTAGATTCCTATAAATACTTGAAATCCCTAATTTCTGGAGAGACATCTCTATATCCAGCAGTCTCTTCTTCTTTGTTTGAGCTTTTTGACTTTGTATTTGAATATTTGCTTATTTCAATAATAGTTTGCATTTTTCTTAATCTTTTGTCTTCCTAATCATGATTAACTATCTTTTCTTCATATATTTGATGGTTTTCACCATGTTTAGTGAGTAATTTGCTTTAGGTTTGAGATTAGGGCAGATGGGGTGATGTTAGTGATTGTTTAGGTTGATTAGGGCTTAGATCTTCTCATTCCCTTTCTTATATGATTGTGCTTAATGCTTAGTACCTCTTTGTTGGAGAAGTTGATTTTAGGTTTTCACATGCACACCAAGTGTTTGATGAAATTCCTGAATGAAGTTCAATGCTTGAAAATGGTGTTTAGATAATCATGAGTCTTTGCATCTATCATTTCCTGCTTGAATGTGCTTATTGCTTAGTACCATATTGATGAGAAAGTGCCTTTAGACATTGATTATGCATGAGAATGTAAGTTGATGTTTGATATATCATATAAGAGATTTGTAAACCTAGCCTAAGAGATTAGATGTCTAGCATGCAAATTGTTTTTATGGAACTTGATTTTAATGTTTGATGATTATGTGTTTGAGTAAAGAGATTTATCTTGAATATGTGATTAGAAAAGGGATTAATACCAAGAGATTGGATTAGTCTATATTAGTGTTCCTTACCTAAGGTTGAGTGTTTAGAATTGCTTGTTTTGATCACCCTAGACATGAACATGAATCACCCTATCACCATTGCCTTGATCTTGAACCATCTTTTCATCTTTGAAGTTTAGTTTTACTTTGTTTTAGTTCAGCTTTTACTCTGTTTTTGCTCTGCTTCTTATTGCCTTTATTGCTCTTTAGTTGCTTTCTTTTGCTTCTTTGCTTGATCACATAGGTTGTTAGACATCTAAAACTATCTAAATCTGCTTGAATTAAGATCTCTATTGCATTATTACTGTTTCATTCTCCCTTTTTGGATTGATAAAACCCTATGCTATACTACAACTGATTAGTACAAGCTTGGGTAATTGAATCAAGTCCCAAAAAGTCTTGTATCACTACCCTTGTACACTAACAATGGTCCTAAAACCCCTCTCATTTTCTTCTCTTTTTAGCTCAATCACCCTCCTAAAGACTACCCTTATTAAGCTCAATCCCAAAATAAGAACAGAAAACATTTTTACTCTTTAGGTTAGTGAAAAGGCTTGAAAATATTTTAGCTCCTTAATTTTTCTTATTGATAGCTCTCTTTATTTTTTTTTCTCTCTTTTTTTTTTCTTTTCTTTTTATTTTGGCTTTAGGCTCTTTTCTTTTATTTTTTATTTTTATTTCTCTTGAGAGACCTATCTTCTGAAATATATAGAGCATTATACGTTTTAAAAACAAGCCTTTCGCTTAAAACCTTTTGTTCACTTCAAATACGATACTCTTTTGAAACCAAAAGCATATAAACATGAAAGTAATCCCATCAAACCCCCAAACTTATCCTAAGCCTACATCTAGCTTCAAAATGCAAAGCTAGTAATCATATGAGAACCTAATCATGTCGCCTAAACATAACACGTTATGCTAAGTTCAAACCGAAAAGAGGCCTCACAATGATGTCACACAAGAAAGCTTGGCTTGAAAGAAAGGTAAGGGTGATGGTGGGAGTTCTACTTAGGCTCACAAAGAGTGGTAAAAGGAAGAAGAGAGCCTAAATATTTTTTTGGATCCATGTGTTTATTTTCAAGTGCATAAGAATGATAATTAAAAAAATTCAGATTAAGGTTTTCACTTATTAGGACAAGTTTCAAATCATGAGAGTTCAATTCAAGTCACGAAAATCAAAACAAGTGATCTAAGCATGGTAATGACTTACTTTCAAATTGTGAGCAAAGCATTAGAGAACTAATAACTAGGGAATTGAAACAATTCATGAGTTTAAAACACCTTTTTAAGAAAAACTTAACCCCTTATGCAAATGTAAACAACCTAGATGCTTAAAAATTCTAGACTCAATCCTAAAATGCTCAACAATGTGAATGCAACTACATGAATTTTTTTTTTGAAAATTTTTAAAAATTTTACCAATTTTTTTCTTTTCTTTTCTATGCCTTAGATGTATGCAAGACTCAAGGGATGCAAAGATAAAATAAGAGCAAAATAAACATGTCAAACCACACACACTCCCCCAAACTTGAATGACACCGTCCTAGTGGCAAACAAATTCGAGAGAGCTCCAAACACAAAGCAAAAATCAAGAAAACATGAACGGTATGTACAATGGAAGGTTGTTGGTACCTCGGGTCTAGCCTCGGCTGGAACTTGAGGATGTTCCAGACGAGCTAGATACTATGGCTTTGCCTTTGGAGGCTGGCTCTTGGAGAAAGAGACGCGCCGGCTGAATGTTGCTGCCTTGAGTCACGAATGACAACTCCACCGGTTGAAAGTCTCCTCTTCTCGGGTTGTTGGACCTCCTCACTCGCAGCCTGCTTTGGTGAAGCTCCTTGAAGCGCCTTGACCTTCTTGGCAAGCTTCTTGATGACTTTGCTCTGCCACTTGTTGATCTTTCTCTGCATCTCCACAACAGCAGCAAAGAACTTTTCTTTCTTGGTCTGCGGCTCAAAGTCTAGCTTAGGGAGGACAGAGGCTTCGGGCATCTCATCATCTGTGGCTGGAGATTCTGATCTAGGGCGAGTAGCTTGCTGAATTGTTGCCGCGGCTGCTAGAGGAGCAAAGCACTCCTCTACGCTTGGGAGAAACTCTATGTTCCCAATGCCCAATAGCTCGGTCTCGGTTTGGTTTAGCAAGATACATGCCCTCTTCTCGTTCTCCTCATCAACGAACAAGTACTCAAAGAAGCCCTCGGCTGGCGTGCGTCCCAAGCTATCAGTGTTCTTTAGGTATGTCTCGTCCTTGAACACTCTATCTGGAACGGGAATGAAGTTTTGAAGTGGCACGCCGGCTTGCATGAACAAGGGTGTGAGGAAACCGCCAATGAGGGACGAGCTTGCCTTGCATCTCAAGGCATACGCCTTGTATATGACCAATAAAGCAGCAAGGATGCAACCGTAGTTCACGTCATCTCCGAGCTGTGCAAGCTGTTCTGTAGACTAGTGTTCGGCCATATGTGGCGTATATGAATTCTGATTGGTAGTGGAAATCTGGACCAAGACCGGGATGGTCTAAGGTCTAGTGTCTGGAATCGTGTCTGGAGAAGGTTGCGATTACGAAAAAGAGTTTAGTACAGCTAATCTAAGACTGGATATAATCTGAGGATTGGGACTCTAATATGGTAAAGACACTAGGTAGAAGGAGTGTTGTATTTAATCTGAATAAGGCCATTGGCCGGATAAAAGTTAGGTCAGATCGTGAGGTGAAAGGTCTGATGGACAGTCTGAGAGGACGAAAGGAACTTTGGAGTATATATAAGAGCGTGTGTGCTCGATTAAGGTGCTAAGTGGGAGAGTTATCTGCCTTTTGCTGGGTTGCGTCAAACACCGTTGTGTCGAACCCAAGTGGGGGAGTGTAGTGTGACTGGCAGTGGTCGAGACTACTACAGAAAAGATAAAGTTTCTAAAGGTTAAGCTAAAACAGGCAGAGGACCACAAAGAGAAGCTTAGGCGTGGTAAGGGGTCAAGATGATCCGAGTTTTCTAAGACTGTAATGGCAATGAAAAAAATACTTGTGAAGTAGAGTCTAAGATGAGTACAAGGTTCCCGAAATGGTTTGAGAAATGTTAGGAAGAAGTAACGGATTCGAGGACGAATCCAAACCAAGTGGGGAGAGTTGTAGCATCCGTATCCAAGAAATCTGAAATGACCGAGACCGGACGGGACATTATCTGAGGTATTACTTAGTTCAGTCAAGTGAAAATCAGTATAGTTGGGAGGATCAGACTATAGTCGAGTGATGACTACGAAATAGTCGAAGGATGGTCAGGCTGGCCAAGCAGGATAAACCATATCTAAGAGAAAAATGGTTCAGTCCGAGTGAAAAAGAAAGTAACTGACAAAAAGGAAAAATTTCCAAGGAAAAGAAAAGTTATCACGAGAAAAGGGCTAGGCCTGTGGGCCTTTAAGTTTGGTCGAAGAAGAATTAAAGTTTCATGATGAGAAAATGATTTATCGCTATTATGGTCAAGCGGTGAAGGAGATAAACGAGAAAAACTTAACTGTGACCGAGCGGGTTGGATTGTAACCGAGGAATGGGCGGTTTAGGCCGGGTTACTCAGGGTTTCGAGTATAAACAGAGTCTTGGAGGGATTTTTCTATGGGACCTGCACTCTTTGGGAGAAATAGAGCGAGATAGAGAGATTGGTCGAAGAAGTACCTGAGAGAATCTGAGTATTCCGAGAGTTAGCCGTAAGAGATTAAAGGTTCACCGTGCGTTTTCGACTGTCGTCGATAGATCGAGTGTTCTTTCCGAGTTTCTGTCAATCCGATCCGACCATTCGTTCTAAATTGTTGGTTTTCCGAGGGAATAGCCAAATTTATCCGTGGAGTTCTGTGTGGATCGTGAGATATCCGAGAGTACTTCGATTCGCTCGAGAGAATCTGAGAGATCACCAAAAGATCTTGACTGTCACCGAGAGATCGCCGAGTTATATCTCATTCATTTACATCATTTAGTTCATGTTCTGGTCTCATTTTGCATGTTTTCTTTCTCTTTAGTCCCATTTTCCTTTCCTTTTAGACTTAGGTTGCATTTAGGTTGTAGTTTGAATTCTCTATGCATTAAGGATGTTTTTAGGTGCTCAAGAAGCTATAAGGAGCAAGGAGGAAGTTTGGGAATGAATCAAGGAGCTAGCCAAGCTGAGAAGGAGCAAAAGGAGCTAAGGAAGGCAATTTCTGGTGTTCCATCGGTCAAAGCACGAAGTCCATCGATCTGGCATGATCGATACAAAGCAGCAGAAGCCCATCGATCAAGGCCATCGGCCAAGGAGTGACCGATGGGAAAGCATCGGATGCACCATCGATCACTCTAGACCGATGGTTTCCAGTCCGAACTTGCTTCTAATTACAACTTTGCCAATAATCTAGGGCATTTGTCTTTTAGTATAAATAGACTTGATCTAATGTTTTTAGAATCAAGTTTTGTTCTTGCTTAGTTTTCTGATTACTTTTGATCTTTGTAAGAACAAAACTATCATTTTAATCAAACTTTTGCATTTGTCTTTTAATATATTCTTTAATCTACCTTTTAATCATGTTTAGCATCATTTACTCTTGTGATTTGGTGTTAACTATAGTGATTAGTGAGTATTTCCCTTAGGGTTTCTTGATGTGGTAGATTAGGAATTTTTGATTAAATAGTTATTTTGAAACCCTAGGTTGTTTGATAGATGTGAGAGCATTATTAATCACCTGAACTAGTATTAGATGAGCAAAATGCCCTAGTGCAAAGAGATTTGGCTTAGGAGTTTTACGAACAATTGAACCTGATCATTACTACATGTTTAGGTTGTTAAGGCTTGCAAAGAGATTTGAAACTTTGTGATTTAGGCATAGTTAACTTCTGCAATGAGAATTGATTAGATATATATTTGTGATTCATGCTCAAGACGGTTCTTATTCATTCCTAATTTCATGCATCCTACATTCTCGGATTGAACCTGCAAATTGTCCTGACTTAGCGCTTTTAGTTTTCTAAGTCTTAGATAAAAAAAATTTTGCTTGCTTCCTTTTATTTTGTTATCTCGCATTACATACACTATTTATTGCATAGCTTAATCTGAATCTAAAATCGCTGGTGTAATTTACATACTCTTTTGAGATTTGATACCCCTTATACTACGACTGTTTTGCTGTGCACTTGCAGTAGTTTTTATTTGGTTAAAACCTGAGCCCTATTATAAGTATAATGATCCGAGTACATATGGACATAAGCGATGTTGATACAAAAGATGTTAAGCAGTATCGACAAGCATACAGGTCGATATCACGACCCAGGATAACCGATATCCGCATGCATATCGATCAGACCAAGTCGATATGATCAATATCGATCACAATATCGACTTGGGTGGTCGATATTGCGCACGAGGTAAGCTTTCTTCAATTCAAAATTTTTCCTCCTTGGTCAAACTAAATCAAGAGATTCAAATTTTAATCCTTCCCCTTCCCAAGCACAAGTGGGACCTCTTTCTAGCACTCTTTGTCCCCTTGCTCCCCACAAAAAGATTCCACAACCCTCTATATAAACCAACCTCACCCTTCTCTCTTTCTCACATTCATTTTTCTTGTTTTCAACCACTAAATTTCGAATATTTGTGTTTCAAAGTGCTTGAGAGAGTCAAACCACTTCAGGTAATATCTTTTGCCTTTTAAATGTTTTAAATTTTGTTCAATGCACTTAAGAACTTGTTCTTGTTTGGTGATTGATTTCTAGTCTAATGACTTATTGCCTCTTACTTATTTTTATTTCTTTTGCATGGTGAATAGGCTGCCTTTGATTCTTGACGCATTTGCATTAATGAATAATTGCTTTTCAAATTCATCTATTTATCTTTGCATTAGAATTTTAGTGCATTTGTTTATATTCACCATTCTATGATTCATCATTTTCGCTTACTTGATAAAATTTGTTTAATGAATCATTTGCATGCATTTCCTATTTATTTGCTTCACAACTGTTAGATGTTTACTTTTTAGTAAATAAACTCCTCCTTTTGTGATTTTTAGTAACATTAGGTATTGTGTTTTGTTGTTTCCATGGTTCTCATTTTTCTTTTGAGAATATGTTTTAGGTACCATGGGAAGAACAACAAGAAGTGGAGCTAACAAAGAGGCTGAGAAGCAAGAGAAAGGCAAGGGAAAAGCCAAATTAGTTGGGAGTCCAAGCGCCAAATCCCAAGGCAAAAAGAGAGTTGCTGTTGGTGCTAGTGAGCAAGTCCCTCAAAAGAAGAAAGGCATCACACCAGCTTAAAGGCAGCTGTATGACAAGCTGTAACAGGTGGTTGTAAGGCCAACTAGATACCCCTATGTGCCATCTCAAAAAGCCTTCGGACTCTATGAAGACTGCTCTTATATGCTGGAGACAATGGAGCTCACAAAGCTGTGGGAACTCCACATTCAGCCAACAAAGACCAAGTCCTTCAATTCTTAGCAAACTTTGAAGTGACATTATATGAGCCAGGAGAGGAGACTCCTGAAGAAGATGGTGATGGCTTCATCACTTTCAGAGTTTCCAAGAAGAACTATAGGATGTCTTTCTCAGCCATAGAAGATGGCTTTGGATTCTCTTATGGAAGCGCTAGAGGACAGAATATGGGGGTTAGCGAAGAAGAGAGTAGCCTTTGGGAGCATGTAGCCAAGGGCGCTTTCAAGCCAGGAAGAAGCAAGGCTTCTCTGATCAGAAATCCAACAAACAGATATGTGCACAATGCGCTGGCGCATACACTCTTTGCTTGGAAGGAAAGTGGAGCTGTTGAAGGAGGAGAATGGGAGCTGATTGATCATGGTCTTATGAGTGTTTTGGACATCACCAACCAAGGTGTGGCCCTTAGGGGAGCAGATGGTACAACTGGAATGGTTACCATCTTCATGCAACAGCTTTTGATCATCAAACATTGGTTAACCACCAATGATGAAAAGGCGCCAAAGCTGTATTGTGCTGGACTTATCACACAACTGATGGAAGCTGCAGGAGTTGAAAGTGGACCACCAACAGTCAATATCACATACTTGGACCTGCCATACTTGAAGAAAGCAAGGTTCCTTGGTGTACAAGTGGGTGACAAGTTCATCTACAACTTCATCCAAGAAGATGGATTAACTGCCAAGCGACTCCTCCCCAAAGAGCATCTCACATTTTTCTCCAATCCCAACAGTTTCCTCTTTGCCATTCCCCAAGAGCACCTTCACCAAGTTGGTGCTTCATATCTCACACTTACTAAGGCGCTAGCATCCCTCTTCCTCAAGGAGACTATCCCCTTGTGATCTTTGAAGGAGGGATAATGGAAGAAGGAATTTAGGAAGAAGAAGAACTAGATGCTCGAAGCTACAACAGTGAGGAGTACCACTTCCAGCCTCATGATGTATCACACCAAAGAGCTCCTTTGAAGAAAGTCCATGAACACATCAAACTCTTGCAAAGATGGAACAAATAGCAAGACAAAACCATTTAGAAGTTGGTGAAAGGCATGAAGAGCATGAAAGCTCAAATCAAGGACTTAAAGAGGAAGTCTAGTAGCGCATCTACTTCTGCTCCTCAAGAAGAGCAACAAGCTGAAAGCCAAGGAGTGGCTAGAGCTCCTAGTAGAAGGCGCTCCATTGCTGGTTATGAGAAAGTGAGAGCTTGGGTGCCACCAAGGGCATCCTGTCAAGAAGCGCCAAGGAGGAGGAGACACCCAAGGGAGAGAGGCCAATTAGGAGCTACAACAGTGATATCAAGGACCTTTCAGGCGCCTCTTACACTTCCAACACAACCATCTAAGGTACCAAATACTCCTCCATTGTATATAAAATAACATATTTTTAGCTTTTGTAATATATTTTTGTTGCTTCTCTCTTCTACTCTTTTATTACACAAGGGATTGTGAAACTTAAGTGTGGGGGAGGGATTTGGGGTTTGAATTTGTTTATTGTTTTCTTAGTTTTTTCATTTTCATCCATCTTTGAGTCTCGTGCATTCATCTAAGTGAATTAAAAAAACCAAAAAATCGAAAATTTTGAAAATTTTGCATCTTTTGCAAGCCAAAAAGAAAATCATGTAGTTGCATTCATTTGTTTAGGATTGAGTCTAGTATTTTTCATATAGGTTGCATTGCATTTGCATAAGGCATGATGATGATAATTCCTTGTAAAATGCTAAGTGTTTAGAACTGATTTAAATGTCTAAGTGGTTAAATGTCTGATGCATCATAAGAAGTTAGAAACTAAGGCTAAACCATGCTCTTGAATGCTAAATATGATCCTCCAGTCTCATGCTAAAATTGCTTATTCTCTGAAGATCATCCCTATTTATTAGAACCATTAATTTGAATTGTTAATTATAATATTATTGCATTGAAAAGTGGTTTCATGGATCACCCATATACATATTTGGACTTTCTTTCTTTCTTTTTACCTCTCTTGCTTGTCCAATTAGCTTATCCTCATCATTAAGGGACATTTACCTCACCTTACCCTTACCTTCCTTTCAAACCCAAACACTATCTTTGTGTGTGTGAGGCCTATTTTTGAATGAAATAAGCATAAAGTGTTAGGTAGGCACGACAAGGATATGTTGCTATATAGAACTAGCTCCTCACTTTGAGCTAGACATAGGTTTAGGATGGTAGTTATAGGTCTGGGCGGATTTGAGTGTTACATTGATCTAAAAGGGGAGAGTGAAAGAAGGAAGAAAGTGAAAAAGGGATAGGAGTGAAGATGGAAAGGCAAACAAAAGCTCATCATGTGTCGAACCAAATAAGCCCAACAAGTGCAAAGCTCAGCATGGGTTGCTATTATGAAGATAGAGTCTCAGCAACAACAGGGAATGCATCAAAGCATAAATACATCAAAAGGATGAAGAAATAGAGACTCCGAAGTACAAATAAAAGGCGCCCATAACAAAGAAGTACAAAGAAGGCCACAACATGGCAAATGGCAAAGTGTAGAGAGTGTGAGAGTGTTGAGAAAGGGTAGTTAGGATTGGGTCTGATTTGGGGTAAGATTTTTGGGGTTTAGAACTTTCTTAGGCATTGGGAAGATAGTAATCTATCCTTGTATGCATAAGTGTTGCCTCACCTTTAGCATTATGCCTAAGTTCATTCCTTTTTGAGAGAAACCCTTACACTTGAACCCACATTTTGATGAGATCATTTTTATCTCATGACCTTAACCCACAGCCAAATGATTCCACTTGATTTGCTTGAACATGATTCATTTGGTTACAAAGTTTAAATAAATGTTAAAAGGGATTGATTGATTTGAGCACTGATGTTACTGCATATAGCATACATTTTACATACACATTAGTTAGCTTTTCATGCATTTACATCATGCTTTAGACTAGATTACATCACTTAGGGTCCTAGAGCATTCTCGCACCAGCATACGCATGTTCTTTGCATTTTGCATCACATTCAGGTTGTTTCTGGCCACTTTGGAGTCGTGGAGGTGCGTGGACGTGCTGAAGCTGTTGTGGCGGTTCGTGGAAGGTCGGATGTTTGCTAAGGACGTGCTGAAGCTTGGGTAATTGAATCAAGTCCCAAAAAGTCTTGTATCAATTTGGTGCCGTTGCCATTCGGGGAATGCTTTGTTCAATAGGATTTGTAGAGATCTTGAGATCAAGCTTTGTTATTTTGGATTTTGGTTACTGATTTCTCTTTTGGTCTAGAATTTCTTTTGTAGGTACCACAACACTTGTTTTTAAGTGTCTACAACTGCAACTGAGGTTCAATGTCAAAGATTTGGTTTGCAGAATCAGAATTCAGCTGTTGAAACATGGAAGAACATCAGTATGCTTCTGGTTTTGGTTCGCAAGGTCCACAAGGTCTTCAAGGGATCCAAGGCTTACAAGGACAGCAAGGTCCACATGGTTTACAAGGAGCTTTGTGTCAAAGACCATTGAGACCTATTGGTGCTGCTGATATACCTTCAAGTTATGCTTCAAGACAAGGTATTCTTCCACCTATGGAGACTGACCACTATGAGATAAAGAGCAGCATGATTGCTTTGATTCAAGAAAAGAAGTTCTTTGGATTGCCCAACCAAGATTCTCTTGAGCACTTGGATCACTTTGAGAGGATATATGCTTTGACAAAGCTTAGTGAAGTTTCAGATGATGGGTTGAAACTCATATTGTTCCCATTCTCTCTTGCTGGTAGAGCTCAAATGTGGGAAAAGTCTTTAGCACAAGGCAGCATCAACACTTGGGAACAATGCAAAGGTGCTTTTTTAACCAAGTTCTTCTCTCCTTCAAGAACTGCAAAATTCAGGAATGAGATCACAAACTTCAAACAGTGGTCTAATGAGAGCTTTGGAGACACTTGGGAAAGGTTTAGAGGCTTCACTCATCAATGCCCTCACCATGGCTTCACCAAAGAAATGCTACTCTCCACACTATACAGAGGTGTTCTCCCAACAATAAGAATCCTTATAGATACTGCAAGCAATGGCTACTTTCTTGGTAAAGATGTTGATGAAGGATGGCTTCTAGTGGAGAACATGGCACTCAGTAGTTGGGATTATGTTGATGATAAAGAGCACCACTCAAAGGCAACTGAAGAGAAGCTAGAGACAACATTGTATGAGATGAAAGCCTTGCAAGAGAAAGTTGACTTGGTGATCAATGAGACCACTAAACCTCTGATGTTACTGCATATTACATACATTTTGCATACTCATTAGTTAGCTTTTCATGCATTTGTATCACATTTTAGGTTAGATTGCATCACTTGGAGTCCTAGAGCATTCTTACACCAGCATACGCATGTTCCTTGCATTTTGCATCACATTTAGGTTGTTTCTGGCTCCTTTGGAGTCGTGGAGGTTCGTGGACATGTTGAGGCTGTTGTAGCAGTTCGTGGAAGCTCGGATATTTGCTAAGGATCAGAGATCGAGGAGCAGATCGAGCATGGCCGGTCGATCTAGGATGTGATCGACCAGAAGATCGAGCCAACCAGGCGATCCAAGGAGAATGATCGAGACGAGGATCGAGTGAAGCAGTCGATCAAACGGTACGGACGTAAATGACGCCATGCACAGCGAGAGCCATATCGAGTACACCACCCGATCCAACCGAAGATCGATACCGAGATCGGATGCAACACTTGATCCGCCGATGATGATCGAGACCCAGATCGAGCTGAAGACACGATGTCTGGAGATGATCGAGAGAACCGCTCGATCCTGGAGTCGATCTCTGTCCTTTCAACCACTTTTGGCCGCTAGCGAGGGGGGGACCATCAGCTTGTTTTGGCCATTTTGGGAAGGCGGCGACGTCCTTTTCCCACACAACTTTCAATCCTTATCTTTTTCTGTATGTTCTCTCTCTGGTTTTGAAGAAGAACAACATTGTCGAACTTTGAGTTTTCTTAAGCTTTGTAATCGAATCGTTTTCATCTTAATCTAGTTTTCTTTTCATGTTCATCGTTTTCTTTTACATGCTTTGCTTGATTTACCTTATGTGTAGTGAGTAGTTTATTTGGGTTCGGGGTTGAGAGGATTAAGGGGTCTAAAGGGTTTCGATCTTGGGGTTTTTCTAAGTGTTTTCAACGGCTATCTCTTCTAGGGTGTTGAGATCTCAATGCTTGATGACTCTCACGCCAAGAGCTTCATGATCCGAGAGGTTCTTTACCTTGACAGGATTCAGGAGCCTCGGAAGATCACACCCTAGAGACTAGTTACCCCTTCCCAAAAGCCATGGAAGTTTGGGGGACTAGTTAAGCCACTCATTTGAAATCTTTTTTCCATGCCCTTCGACCTCTCTTTCCACCAAAAGCCATGGGTTTGGAGGAGGGGATGAAGGAGTGATCTATACTGAAAGCCACGGATAGTTCTTGCTTAGTTTTCAAGGCTTAGAGATCCTCACAAAGTGAGTCGATTTAAAGTTTTCAACCCAAGGTCGAACCTTTGAAACCCCTGACCATGAATCTCAACCCTAGGCCCTTTCTTTTAGCATCTTTACATCTTCTCTCGTCATTCGCTTGATCTTTGATAGCATCCTGGTCGTTAGTTTTACTGTTCTTGCATTTTTAGACGAGATCGATTGTTATTGCTCGATCTAGTGGTCGATCTCATGGTCGATCCACTAGTCGAATTTTAGTAATTCGAAGCTTTGTCCTTTAATTATTCTGTTTGTTCCTCGTGGTAGTTTCATCATTCCTAGTAATTTTAAAATAGGTTGCGTTCCATTTAAGTTGCTGCATCTAGTTTTTAGGGATTTTCTTATAACTCATCTCGCTTCGCTTAGATTTGCATTAGTCCTTATATTCTCTTTGCATTCTCTATCATCCTAGGTGTAGATTGACTCTCTCTTGCTTGCTGTACTACAACCTGTCTTGCATTTGAGTTTGATAACCTCATTGCATTCTCACCCTTGCAAATAAAGTGTCTACCAAATGGCGCCGTTGCCATCCTAGGACTGTTTAGAGAACATAGAGATTTGGGACTTAGCAAAGACTAATTCTTTACCTTTTTCACGTTACTAATCATTCTACTCTCAAACGTGTGTTTTCAGGTATATGAATCTTCGTTCACGGGGAGATAACAATCTACTTACACCTTTGGACAATATTCATCAGCTTGGTCACTCACGGCAAAGAAGAGTCAGAGAACAAGCCAGAGCCTTTGAGGAGATTGTTCAGCACGGTTTGGTTGACTTTGAAGCTATGGCTGAACACGAGCATCCAGAAGGACCTCCTCCAGCTCACCGGGCAGTAGGAAGGGGCAATGGAAACCCCCAACACGCGGCTAGACCCCCAAGGATCATAGGAGCCAGAGATGCTCCCAACACTCATCACACTAGGTTTGCGATCACTCCTACTCCTGTCCAGAACAACAACTTCGATATCAAGCCAGGTTTCATCTCCATGGTGCAAAACAACAAGTTCCACGGCTTAGCGATGGAAGATCCCTTGGAGCACCTTGACAACTTCGAGCAAGTATGTGGGATGATAAAGATCTATGGCATATCCGAAGATGCTTTCAAGCTGCGTCTCTTCCCCTTTTCACTCAGAGACAAAGCTAGGCATTGGGAGAAGACCCTCCCACACGGCACCATCACCTCATAGGCCGAGTGTAAGAAGGCCTTTCTCTCAAAGTTCTTCTCTAGCACCAGGACAGCACGGTTGAGAAGCGAAATCAGCGGCTTCACTCAACGGAACAATGAGACATTCAACGAGGCAATGGAGCATTTCAAAGACTACACAATACAATGCCCTCATCACGGTTTCAGCGAGGAGACACTACTCAGTACCATATACCGTGGAGCTTCACCGAAGATCAGGTTGTTGCTTGACACAGCTAGCAAAGGGAACTTCCTTGGTCAGGAGGTAGAAGAGGGTATGGAGCTGATAGAAAACTTGGCATTGAGTGATGGCAACTACGCTGAGGACTATGACCGTGCACCGAGAGGATCAGAG
The DNA here is from genome assembly GCA_911865555.2 of Thlaspi arvense. Classification (NCBI taxonomy): domain Eukaryota; kingdom Viridiplantae; phylum Streptophyta; class Magnoliopsida; order Brassicales; family Brassicaceae; genus Thlaspi; species Thlaspi arvense. The sequence goes on from OU466860.2 coordinate 26,158,631, forward strand.
CTAGAGTCTCACAAAAAGGAGCTGAAATCTTTGCATGAGAAGATAGATAAGCTGGTGTTAGCCAATCAGAAGCATGTTCACTTTGTTGGTGAAGCTGATGAGAATCAAGAGGAGTTAGAGTTGAGCCAAGAAGAAGCCAATTGGGTGGCGGGACAGAACTACTACAAACATCAAGGCTACAACCAAGGCTACCAGAACAACAACCTCTCCTACCGAAGCGCCAACGTAACCAACCCTAAAGATCAAGTGTACCCTGCTCAGCAAGCAATACCTTTCATCCCTTACAACAAAGGTTTTCAACCGAGTGGTGGTTTCCAAGGTCAAGGGCAGAACAACTTCCAAGGGCAACATCAAAGTAACAAGGGTTATACGCCTAACTACCCTCCAGGCCTTGCACCTCAGCAGCAACAACCGATGCAACAACAAGTTGATCCGGTTCAAGCAATGTTTCAACAGCTGATACAAGGGCAAGCCTCTACAAATCAGAAGTTTGCCGAGATGAACACTCGTCTAGACTCGTCTCTCACTGACTTCTCCACTCAGATCACCAACTTAAACAACAAGATCAAGCAGCTAGAGAAGGGGAAAGCGAGTACGAGTGGTCAGAATAGTCTTCCGGGAAAGTGTGAGCAGAATCCTAAGGAGTATGCTAACGCCATAACGTTGAGAAGCGGCAAAGAGCTCGAACCTCCGGTCTCTACCAAGAACAACGACGACGTTGTAATTCAAGAGGGGGAGGGTAAACCTTCAGCTGATGATGATGAGATTAACTTTGACAACGTTTGGATCCAAGGGCCAAGAAGAGGAGACAAAGCAGTTGTTGAGAAGAAAGCTGAGCAAACTACTAAGGAGAAGAATGCTTATCTGCCTCCACCGTATGTACCTAAGCTGCCTTTTCCTGGCCGTTTCAAGAAGCAACTTATAGAGAAGCATAGAATCCTCTTTGAGAAGCATCTTAAGGACGTGGAGATCAAGCTACCTCTCGTTGACTGCCTTGCAATGATGCCTAAATGCACCAAATTCTTCAAAGACACTCTAGTGAAGAAGAATAAGGAAAGCAAGGAGGTACTTGTTCTAAGTGAAGAGTGTAGTGCTGTGATACATAAGGAGATATTCCCTAAGAAGTTGGGAGACCCTGGAAGCTTCACTATACCCTGCGCTTTAGGTCCTCTAGAGTGCAAGAGTTGCCTATGTGATCTCGGAGCTAGCATAAACTTGATGCTTTACTCGTTTCAAAGACTGTCGAATCTCGTTGGTACTAGCTGATAGGAGTGTGAGGCTACCAGTGGGGCTGCTTGAAGATCTACCGGTGCGAATCAGTGGTGTGAACGTGCCTACGGACTTCGTCGTGTTGGAGATGGATGAAGAGCCTAAAGATCCACTCATCTTAGGGAGACCATTCCTTGCAACCGCCGGGGCTATCATAGATGTCAAGAATGGGAAGATCGCCTTGCACTTGGGAAAGGAGATAAGGCTGGACATCGATATCAATGAGGTTCTGAAGAAGCCGACCATAGAAGGGCAAGCTTTCTACATTGAAACGATGGATGCCTTAGCGGATGAGTTGCTGGATGAGCTGGCTCTAGAAGACAATCTGAAGCTAGCACTGACTAAGGAGCCAAGGGAGTTTGGCTATATGGATCAGAGGACCCATGAGTACGTCAACCTGCTGGATTCTAGGAGGATTGTTAAGAATGATGAAAGTTGCTGCCTAGAGATCGACCCCGAGATCGACGCTATCACTCGATCCAGGAGCCAGATCGACAAGGCAATCGAGAACACAACATCGAGAGGAATGCTCGATCAGGGAAAACAATCGAGTCGACAATCGAGAGAGACCTCCCGATCATTTTGGGGTCCAATCAGGAGATCGACTCAGCGTCTCGATCCCTTACTCGATCCACATCAAATCGAGTAAGTAAATCGAGCGATATGGCTCGATCTAGATGACATCGATAGGAGAATCGACTGGAGGACTCGATTTCAGAAGGGATAGCGATGGAGGAAAGCAGTCTAAAGGGCCATGCCTCGGGTTCTAAGGAGGGTTCCAAGGAGGAAAGCAACAACAACAGCCACGAGGATGACTGGAGTGAGTTGTTAGCCCCAAAGGTGGACCTCAAGGAGCTCCCAAAAGGGCTAAGGTATGCTTTCTTAGGGCCTAATAACACCTATCCCTATCCCGTGATTGTGAATGAAAACCTAAGTGATGATGAGTTGCACTCGCTCCTGCCTGAGCTGAGAAAGTATAGGAAGGCCATTGGGTACTCTTTAAGAGACATCAAGGGCCTTTCACCAATGCTTTGCACTCACAGGATTCACTTGGATAATGAGAACGCCTCTTCTATAGAACATCAAAGGCGTTTGAATCCTAATTTGAAAGAGGTTGTTAAGAAAGAAATCCTTAAGCTTTTACAGGCTTACGTGATCTATCCCATAAGTGACAGCACGTGGGTTTCTCCTGTACACGTGGTGCCTAAGAAGGGAGGGATCACGGTCATAAGGAATGAAAAGGATTAGCTTATTCCTACTAGAACCATCACTGGTCATATGATGTGTATTGATTATAGGAAACTTAACCTTGCGACTAGGAAAGACCATTTCCTTTTGCCTTTTATTGATTAAATGCTTGAGAGACTTGCTAATCACCCTTACTACTGTTTCCTCGATGGGTATAGCGGTTTCTTTCAGATACCAATTCACCCAAATGATCAGGAGAAGACGACCTTCACATGTCCCTACGGTACCTTCGCATATCGAAGGATGCCGTTTGGTTTGTGTAATGCACCGGCTACGTTTCAGCGGTGTATGATGTCGATCTTCTCCGATCTAATAGAGGAGATGGTAGAGGTGTTCATGGATGACTTCTCTGTCTATGGTGCGTCCTTTTCTGCGTGTTTGTTGAATCTTTGCAGGGTACTAAAACGTTGTGAAGAGACAAACTTGGTGCTGAACTGGGAGAAATGCCACTTTATGGTTAAGGAAGGGATCGTGCTTGGTCATAAGATATCAGAGAAGGGCATTGAGGTTGATCAGGCTAAAGTGGAAGTCATGATGGGTCTTGAGCCGCCGGTTAACGTCAAGGGAGTCAGAAGCTTTTTGGGACACGCAGGGTTCTATAGGCGCTTCATCAAAGATTTCTCCAAGATTGCACGCCCTCTTACATGGTTGTTGTGCAAGGAAGCTGAGTTTGTGTTTGATGAGGAGTGTTTGAAAGCTTTCGTGACCATCAAGGAAGCCCGTATATCAGCTCCTATAGTCCAAGCACCAGACTGGTCTCTTCCCTTTGAGATCATGTGTGATGCTAGTGACTACGCAATGGGAGCCGTTCTTGGTTAAAAGAAAGACAAGAAGCTGCACGTGATCTACTACGCTTCAAGATATTTGGATGACATGCAAACAAGGTACATGATGTCATTGCATATTGCATACATTTTACATACTCATTAGGTAGTTTTTCATGCATTTGTATCATGTTTTAGGATAGATTGCATCACTTAGGGTCCTAGAGCATTTTGCATCATATTTAGGTTGTTTCTGGCTGCTTTGGAGTCATGGAGGTTCGTGGAGGTGTGGAGGCTGATGTAGCAGCTCAAAGGAGCTCAGGAGTATGCTAAGGACCAGTGATCGAGGAGCAGATCAAGCATGGCCGGTCGATCTAGGAGTTGATCGACCAGAAGATCGAGCCAACTAGGCGATCCAAGGATAATGATCGAGACGGAGATCGAGTGAAGCGATCGATCAATCGGTACGGACGTAAATGACGCCATGCAGAGGGAGAGCCAAATCGAGTACACCACTCGATCCACCCGAAGATCGATACCAAGATCGGATGCAACACTCGATTCACCGATGAAGATCGAGACCCGGATCGAGCCGAAGACACGATGTCCGGATATGATCGAGAGAACAACTTGATCCAATTGTCAATCTCTATCCTTTCAACCGTTTTTGGTTGTTAGCGAAGGGGGGACCATTGGCTTGTTTGGGCATTTTAGGCAAGGCGGCGAGATGCTTTTTGGAGAACTTTTAGATCCTTATCCTTTTTCCTAAAGTTTTCTCTCTTGTTTTTTCGGAAGAACACCATTGTTGAACCAGTTTTCTTTTGAAGCTTTTGTATTCGAATCCTTATCATTTAATCTAGTTTCTTTCATGTTCATCGTCGTATTTCTTCTGCTTTACTTGATTTACTTTATGTGTAGTGAGTAGTTTACTTTGGGTTCGGGGTTGAGGGGATTAAAGGGTAGGAAAGGTTCGATCTTGGTTTGTTTTCTAAACGTTTTTAAGGCTATCTCTTCTAAGGTGTCGAAAGCTTAATGCTTGAAGACTCTCACGCCAAGAGCTTCATGATCCAAGAGGTTCCTTACCTTGACAGGATCCAGGGGCCTCGAAAGATCACACCTTAGAGACTAGTTACCCCTTCCCAAAAGCCATGGAAGTTTGGGGGACTAGTTAACCTATTACTCGAAATCTGTTTTCCTTGCCTTTCAACCCCTCTTTCCACCAAAAGCCATGGGTTTGGAGGTGCGGATGAAAGAGTGATCTATACCGAAAGCCACGGATAGATCTTGTTTTGTTTTCGAGGCTTAGAGATCCTCACCAAGTGAGTCGATCTAAAGTTTCAAACCCAAGATCGATCCTTGAAACCTTTCACATGAATCTCAACCCCAAAGCCCTTTCTTTTAGCATATTTACTTCTCATTTCATCTTTTACTTGTTATCTGACAGCATCCTGATCATCATATTCATTGTTCTTACGGATTTAGACGAGATCGATCGTTTCTGCTCGATCTAGTGGTCGATCTTATGGTCGATCCACTAGTCGAATTTTAACATTTCGAAGCTCTTCCCTTTAATTTATCTGTTTGTTTCTCGTGGTAACTTCTTCCTTTCTAGTATTTTTAAAATAGGTTTCACTCTGTTTAAGTTGCTGCATTTAGTTTTTAGAATATTTCTCATAAACTGTCTCATTTGCTTAGATTTGTCTTGGACCTTGCATTCTCTGTGGATTCTCTATCATCTAGAAGTGGATTGACACTCTCCTGCTTGCTTTACTACAACGTTGCGTGCATTAGAGTTTTGATAACCTCTCTGCTGCATTAGAGCATAAGAAAACATCTATCAAATGGCGCCGTTGCCATTCTAGGTTGTTTAGAGAACATAGAGATTTGGGTCTTGGCAAAGACTAAGTCTTTACCTTTTTCAAGTTACTAATCATACTACTCTAAACCGTGTTTTTCAGGTACATGAATCTTCGTTCAAGGGGAGACAACAATCTACTACAGCCCTTAGACAACATTCATCAGCTTGGTCACTCACGGCAAAGGAGAGTCAGAGATCAAACAAGAGCCTTTGAGGAGATTGTTCAACACGGTCTGGTTAACTTTGAAGACATGGCTAAACACGAGCATCCAGAAGGACCTCCTCCAGCAGGACAGGGCAATGGAAACCCCCAACACGCGGCTCGACCTCCGAGGATCATAGGAGCCGGAGATGCTCCCAATACCCACCACAATAGGTTTGGGATCACTCCTCCTCCGGTACAAAACAATAACTTCGAGATCAAGCCGGGTTTCATCTCCATGGTGCAAAACAACAAGTTCCACGGCTTAGCAATGGAAGACCCGTTGGAGCACTTGGACAATTTCGAACAAGTATGTGGAATGATAAAGATCAACGGTATATCAGAAGATGCTTTCAAGCTGCGTCTCTTCCCCTTTTCACTCGGAGACAAAACTAGACATTGGGAGAAGACCCTACCACAAGGCACCATCACATCATGGGCTGAGTGTAAGAAGGCTTTCCTCTCAAAGTTCTTCTCCAGCACCAGGACTGCTCGGTTGAGAAGCGAAATCAGCGGTTTCACTCAAAGGAACAATGAGACATTCAATGAGGCTATGGAGCGTTTCAAAGATTACACGATCCAATGTCCTCATCACGGGTTCAGTGAGGAGACTCTACTCAGTACCATATACCATGGAGCTTCACAAAGATCCGGTTGTTGCTTGATACAGCTAGCAAAGGGAACTTCCTAGGTCAAGAGGTTGAAGAGGGTATGAAGCTGATAGAAAACCTGGCGTTGAGTGATGGAAACTATGCCGAGGATTATGACCGAGCACCAAGAGGATCAGAGTTAGAATCTCACAAGAAGGAGCTCAAATCGTTGCATGAGAAGATTGACAAGTTGGTCTTAGCTAATCAGAAGCATGTTCACTTTGTTGGTGAAGCTGATGAAAACCAAGAGGAGTTGGAGCTAAGCCAAGAAGAAGCAAATTGGGTAGCTGGACAGAACAACTACAAGTCTCAAGGCTACAACCAAGGCTACCAGAACAACAACCTCTCTTACCGGAGCACCAACGTAGCCAACCCTAAAGATCAGGTATACCCTGCTCAACAAGCTAAACCTTTCATCCCCTACAACAAAGGTTTTCAACCGAGTAGTGGATTCCAAGGTCAAGGGCAAGGCAACTTCCAAGGGCAACAACAACAAAACAAGGGTTATACTCCTAACTACCCTCCGGGCACCTCAACAACAACAACCGATGCAACAACAAGTTGATCCGGTTCAAGCAATGTTCCAACAGCTAATACAAGGGCAAGCTTCTACAAATCAGAAGTTTGCTGAAATGAACACTCGGCTTGATTCATCTCTAACCGACTTCTCCACTCAAATCACCAACCTCAACAACAAGATCAAGCAGCTGGAGAAGGGTAAAGCAAGCACGACTGGTCAGAACAGTCTTCCGGGAAAGTGTGAGCAAAACCCCAAGGAGTATGCCAATGCTATTACGTTGAGAAGTGGCAAAGAGCTTGAACCTCCGGTCTCTACAAAGAACAACGAGGACGTTGTAATTCAAGAGGGGGAGGGTAAAATTTTGGCTGATAATGAGGAGATAAACTTTGACAACGTTTGGATCCAAGGACCGAGAAGAGGTGACAAGGCATTCGTTGAGAAGAAAGCTGAGAAAACCACCAAGGAGAAGAATGACTACGTGCCCCCACCTTACGTACCAAAGTTGCCATTCCCGGGTCGTTTCAAAAAGCAGCTAATAGAGAAGCACCGGATCCTGTTTGAGAAGCACTTGAGAGACGTGGAGATAAAGCTGCCTCTTGTAGACTGTCTCGCTATGATGCCCAAGTGCGCCAAGTTTTTCAAGGACACCCTTGTGAAGAAGAACAAAGAAAGCAAAGAGGTACTTGTGCTAAGCGAAGAGTGTAGTGCGGTTATTCATAAGGAGATAGTGCCTAAAAAACTGGGAGATCCTGGAAGCTTCACTATACCTTGTGCTTTGGGTCCTCTAGAGTTCAAGAGTTGCTTGTGTGATCTCGGAGCTAGCATAAACTTGATGCCTCACTCCGTGGCTAAGAAGCTTGGTTTTACTCGGTTTAAAGAATGTCGGATCTCATTGGTGCTGGCTGATAGGAGCGTGAGATTACCAGTTGGGTTGCTTGAAGACTTATCGGTGCGAATCAGTGGTGTGAACGTACCTACAGACTTTGTAGTGTTGGAAATGGACGAGGAGCCGAAAGACCCACTCATCTTAGGGAGACCGTTCCTTGCAACCGCCGGAGCTATAATAGATGTGAAGAATGGGAAGATTGCCTTGCATTTGGGGAAAGAGATCAGGCTAGACTTTGACATCAACAAGGTTCTAAAGAAGCCAACCATTGAAGGACAAGCTTTCTATATTGAAACGATGGATGCTCTAGCGGATGAGTTGTTGGAAGAGCTAGCTCTAGAAGACCATTTGAAGCTAGCACTCACTAAGGAGCCAGGGGAGTTTGGCTATGTGGACCAGAGAACCCAAGAGTACGTGAACCTGCTGGATTCGAGGAGGATCATCAAGAATGAAGAAGGTTGCTGCCTAGAGATCGACTCCGAGATCGACGCTATCACTCGATCCAGGAGTCAGATCGACAAGTCAATCGAGAACCCAACTCGATCCGGTGCAACAATCGACCAACAGATCGAGAATGATGCTCGATCAGGAGAGACAATCGAGTCGAAGATCGAGAGAGACCTCCCGATTATTTTGGAGTCCAATCAAGAGATCGACTCAGCGTCTCGATCCCTTACTCGATCCATATCAAATCGAGTAAGCGAATCGAGTGAAATGGCTCGATCTAGACGACATCGAGAGGAGGATCAACCGGGGGACTCGATCTCAGAAGGGAGGGATCACGGTCATAAGGAACGAAAAGGATGAACTTATCCCTACTAGGACCATTACTGGTCATAGAATGTGTATTGACTATAGAAAGCTTAACCTTGCGACTAGAAAAGACCATTTCCCTTTGCCTTTTATTGATCAAATGCTTGAGAGACTTGCAAATCACCCTTACTACTGTTTTCTCGATGGGTATAGCGGTTTCTTTCAAATACCTATTTACCCTAACGATCAGGAGAAGACGACTTTTACATGTCCCTACGGTACTTTTGCATATCGAAGGATGCCGTTTGGATTGTGTAATGCACCGGCTACCTTTCAGCGGTGTATGATGTCGATCTTCTCCAATCTTATAGAGGAGATGGTAGAGGTGTTTATGGATGACTTCTCTGTGTATGGTGCATCCTTTCCTGCGTGTTTGTTGAATCTTTGCAGGGTACTTAAACGTTGTGAAGAGACAAACCTGGTGCTGAACTGGGATAAATGCCACTTCATGGTTAAGGAAGGGATAGTGCTCGGTCACAAGATTTCAGAGAAGGGTATTGAAGTTGATCAGGCTAAGGTTGAGGTTATGATCGGTCTAGAGCCGCCGGTTAATGTTAAAGGGATCAGAAGCTTCTTGGGACACGCAAGGTTCTATAGGCGCTTCATCAAAGATTTCTCCAAGATTGCACGCCCTCTTACACGGCTGTTGTGCAAAGAAGCCGAGTTTGTATTTGATGAGGAGTGTTTGAAGGCTTTCATGACCATCAAGGAAGCCCTTACATCAGCCCCTATAGTCCAAGCACCAGACTGGTCTCTCCCTTTTGAGATCATGTGTGATGCTAGTGACTACGCCGTAGGAGCCGTCCTTGGTCAGAAGAAAGATAAGAAGCTACATGTGATCTATTATGCTTCAAGGACCTTGGATGACACGCAATCACGATACACCACTACGGAGAAGGAGCTGCTTGCAGTAGTCTTCGCCTTTGAGAAGTTCAGATCATATCTCGTTGGCTCCAAGGCTATTGTATACACGGATCATGCTGCTCTACGATACATCTACACGAAGAAAGACACTAAGCCTCGGCTCTTAAGATGGATTCTGTTACTCCAGGAGTTTGACATGGAAATTAAAGACAAGAAGGGGATAGAAAATGGAGTCGCTGACCACCTCTCAAGGCTAAGGATCAACGAGTCTCTCCCCTTAGATGACTCTCTTCCAGAAGAGCAGCTTATGGCGATTACTACTGCTGTTTGTGGGAAGCTAGAGGGAAGGTTTGAGGAAGTGTTGAGTTTTAAAGAGGAGGATCTACCATGGTATGCTGATGTGGTGAACTACCTACCGTGTGGTGAGGAGCCAACACATCTCAACAGCTATCACAAGAAGAGGTTTTTGAGGGAGGCTAGTGACTACTTTTGGGATGAGCCTTACCTATACAAAAGAGGAGTAGACAGCTTGTACCGGAGATGTGTTACAAAGGAAGAAGCCAGGGACATCCTCTATCATTGCCATGGCTCTTCCTGCGGAGGACACTTCGCTTCATTCAAGACTGCCACGAAAGTGTTGCAAGCCGGTTTCTGGTGGCCCTCCATTTTTAAAGATGCACACGAGTTTGTGAAGAGCTGTGAGGCATGTCAACGAGCAGGGAATATAATCAAGAGGAACAAAATGCCTCAAGTTCCCATCTTCGAGGTTGATGTGTTTGATGCGTGGGGTATTGACGTCATGGGGCCTTTCCCTTCTTCATACGGCAACAAGTACATCTTAGTAGCTGTGGATTATGTCTCCAAATGGGTTGAGGCTGTTGCTTCCCCTACAAATGACTCTAAGGTGGTGATCAAGTTGTTCAAGAGTATCATCTTTCCAAGGTTTGGGGTACCCAAGGTTGTTATAAGTGATGGAGGAAGCCACTTTATAAACAAGATCTTTGAGAGCCTCTTGAGAAAGTATGGGGTTAAGCATAACGTGGCTACACCGTATCATCCTCAAACAAGCGGTCAGGTGGAAGTCTCCAACAGGCAAATCAAAGCTATTCTGGAGAAGACCGTTAGAGCAACAAGGAAGGACTGGTCAGTGAGGCTAGACGATGCTCTTTGGGCCTACCGTACTGCTTTCAAGACGCCGATTGGTACAACTCCTTTCACTCTACTCTATGGCAAGGGCAGTCACCTCCCGGTTGAGCTGGAACACCGCGCGTTGTGGGCTGTGAAGAGGCTGAACTTTGATCTCAAGACGGCTCAGGAGAGGCGCCTTATTCAGCTACACGAACTGGACGAGTTGAGGTTGAATGCTTACGAGAGCTCTAAGATCTACAAGGAGCGGACTAAGGAGGCTCATGACAAGAAATTGGTTGCCAAGGAGCTTGAGGAAGGAGGACTGGTGTTGCTGTACAACTCGAGGCTCAAACTCTTCCCGGGCAAGCTGAAATCAAGGTGGAGCGGACCGTTCGTGATTCAAGAGGTCTTGCCGTATGGAGCTGTTACACTGATGGGAAGAAGTGGTAATGCATTCACCGTCAACGGACACAGAGTCAAGCCCTACTTGGCAGACAGCTTTGACAAGGAGAGTACCTCAGTGCTTCTCCATGACCCACCATCCGCCTAGACCAAGTAAGGTCTAGCTAAAGACGTTAAAGAAAGCACACTTGGGAGGCATTCCCATGTTTATCTTGTACATACTTCTGCTTTCATTTCTCTTTCAGTTTTATGTTTTTATGTTGCAAGTGTCTAGGAACAGGTATAAGGAGTCTAAACCTTGACTTTGAGGTCCAAAAGGGGCAATAGGGGTTAAGAGAAGGCTAGAGATCGAGTGCTAGATCGACTGATCCTGGCTCGATCTTTGCTAGATCGAGTCAGTGAATCGAGAGGAGTTAGTCGATCTAGACGAGAATGAGTGACAAGATCGACCTTGACGAAAAAGGATCGATCGATCCAAATCGGATCGACCGATCTAATTTCTCTAGGGAAAATCTGTTGAAACCTGATCGATCACTCGACTCGATCCACCACTCGATCTATGCCAAATCGACCTCTAAATCGAGGACATAGATCGATCAGAGGGACTGAGCCGAGGAGCCAACATCTCAATGATCGAGAGAGCCAATCGATCCAGGACTCGATTCACCTTGAATCGAGTCTCAAATCGAGTAACCCTCTCGATCTATGCCATTTTGGGCATGAGATCGAGTCCTAGATCGACCAAAAGGACTCGATCTCATGCCGAGGTAACAATTTTCTTTCCCTCCTTTACTCCTTTCCCTCCATTTTTTAAATTTAAAACTTGGTCAAGGCAAGCATCTTTGACCATGAAAGATGTACCTTGACCAAGACTTTGTCAGAAACCACTTTGACCACCCATTGTTTTGGTTTGCTAAAGTCTTTAAATATTTCAAACTATCTCTCACCCTCTCATTCCTGTTTGCTCGAGATTTTTTAACAAAGAGAGTGAGAATTTTAAGTTTTCAAAGAGCTAGCAAAGATATCCTAAACCTCTTGCAAAGGTATTTTCAAAGATTTAATGATTTAATTTTAAGAAAATCTCCTTAAATATCGCAAGATCTTGTTTTAGGATATAGGATCGGTTTTGAATTTTTAAAATTAGCTAAGTAAAAGGAAAAATTCTGGATTTTCAGTATCTAAAAGATTTGATTCCCTTTTATGTAGCTATGATTTTTATTTAATCCCCAAAATTCTAGGGTTGTTTTTATAAATTCTCTCCTTCTCTTCTCTCATTCTCATCAAATCGCCACTTGCTAATCATTCTCTTTAGAATTTTGTTTCAGGAACAATGGCACCAAAGAGAACAAGAGAGGAGCAAGCACAAGAAGGAGAAGGACAAGAAGTGGTGGCTCAAGAGAGGGTCCGGTGGAGCAAAGATGAAAAGAGGGATAAGAAGAGGCTTGAGAGGCTCCGGTTTGAGCCTACAAAGTTTGCTGATCGAGAGCTTTTGTCTAGGCTCGGAATCCTTGGAGACTTCGACCAACTCCTCAAGAACATTGGTTTGAGATGCTTGTCACGGATGGACTGCCCTACCATTCCTGAGGTGACGATAGATTTCCTTGCCACCTTGGAGTTCTGGTATGAGAATCCGAGTGCACCTGTCCCTTCCCAAGGCTGCCTTTACTTCAAGGTTGGCCGTCAAGCTTACACACTATCCATCCCTGAGCTATGCCAAGCCTACGGTCTCAAGGCTGATGCATACAAGCTCGAGTTCCCAGCCTTCAAGAAAGCCGACGAGTTTTGGGACCTGATCAGCAATGAAGACTACAAAGCCTACACCGCCAAGATCAAGCGAGTTAGGAGTCTGGTGCTGAGGTATACTCTGAAGCTGATTGCCAATACATTCAGTGGAAGGTCTGTTGCCCCTACTGTCACGAAAACGGAGCTGTGCTTCCTTTTCCAAGGCGTGAAGCACTTGGTGTCTGATCCGGATGCGAATGAAGAGCCCATAGAAGATGAACTCGGCGATGAAGTGAATTACGGCTGTGTGCTCGCGGCTTCCCTGGTGAGGTACAAGGCTTATGCCTTACAGTGCAAGGCAACCTCCTCCTACATTGGCGGTTTCCTTACTCCTTTGTCCGTGCAAGCCGGTGTGCCCATCCATGACTTTGCTCACGTCCCAAACAGAGCTTTCATGGATGAAGCATATATGAGGAACACTGATAGCTTGGGACGCACGCCAGCAGAAGGGTTCTATGCTTACGTCTTCATAGATGATGAAGACAAGAAAAGAGTGTGCATCCTCCCCAACAAAGATGAGACCGAGCTGCTTGGTGTTGGGAACATCGAGTTCTTGCCCACAGAGGAAGAATGCTTTGCCCCTTTAGGAGGACCGCCTGCTTCAGCCAATGCCCCGCGCCAAAGGTCAGAGTCTCCGGGTACAGAAGATGAGATGCCCGAAGCTTACACACTTCCCAAGCTGGACTTCGAGCCGTAGACCAAAACCGAGAAGTTCTTAGCATCGGTGGTAGAGATGCAACAGAAGATCAACAAGTGGCAGGGGAAGATGCTTAAGAAGCTGGGGAAGAAGGTCAAACAACTTCAGGGAGGCCAGCCTAAGCCAGCTACAAACCAAGAGATACAACAACCCGAGAAGAGAAGACTCTCAACCGGAGGAGTTGTTATCCGCGAGACCCAAGGAGACAACATTCAGCCGGCGCGCCACTCCCTCCAAGAACCAGGCAACAAAGGAAAAGCAACAATCTCTAGCTCCTCTGGAACATCCTCAAGTTCCAGCCGAGCCTAGACAAGAGGTAACAACCTTCTTCCATTGTATATAACCACTCATGTTTGTTTCTTGCATTGTGTTTGTTTGCTCCTTCGGATGAGTTTGCCACCGGGACGGTGTCAAGCAAGTTTGGGGGAGTACTTGTGTGATTTAATCTTGTGTTCTTTGATCTTATTTTCCTTTTTACATCCTTGAGTCTTAGTCATGAAAAATTGGTAAAATTTTTAAAATTTTTCAAAGATTCATGTAGTTGCATTCATCTCTTTAAAAACATGTTAGGATTGAGTCTAGAGTTTCTCACATCACCTAGGTTGTTTGCATTTTGCATAAGGGGTTAGAATTTCTTAAAAAGGTGTTTTACTTATGAATCATTTCAACGCCCTAGTTAGTAGTTCTCTAATGCTTTGTTTATGCTTTGAAAGTAAGTTCTAACCATGCTTGGATCACTAGTTAGGATTTTCGTGGCTTGAATTGAACTCTCATGATTTGAAACTAATCCTACTAAGTGAAAACCTTAATTTGAAAATCTAATTATCATTCTTATGCATTTGAAAATGAACACATGGTTTTAAAATATTTAGGCTCTTTTCTTCCTTTTTACCACTCTTTGTGAGCCTAAGTAGAACTCCCTCCTTGAACCTTACCCTCCTTTGAAGCCAAATGTTCTTGTGTGACATCTTTGTGAGGCCTTATTTTCGGTTTGAACTTGGCATAAAGTGTTAGGTTTAGGCGACATGATTTGGTTTTCATATTGATTGCTAGCTTTGCATTTTGAAGCTAGGTATAGGCTTAGGATGAGTTTGGGGGATCATTGGGGTTGCTTTCTTGTGTATTTGCTTTCGGTTCAAAAGAGTTTGTGTTTTAAGGAAAGAAATGAGGTTTTAAGTGAAAGGTTTGTTTTTAAAACTAAGTATGCTTTATTTCAGAAAGTAGCTCTCTCTAAATAAATAAAAAAAAAAGAAAAAAAAAAGAGAAAAAGAAAAGAAGAAAAAAAAATAAAAGAGCCTAAGTGCCAAATAAAGAAAAAAAATAATAAAAAAAGAGCTACTAATAAGAAATCTTTAAGAGCAAAAATATTTTTCAAAAACCTTTTCACTAGCCTAAAAAGTTTAAAATGTCCTTGTTTTGAATTGGAGATTGCTAAGTTGAGAAGAAAGGGTAGACTCTTAAGTGGTGAGTGAGGATTAATTTTCTTAAATGAGAGGGGTATAGGACTGTTTGATAGTTTACATGGGTAGATGAGAATCTAATCATGTATGCATAAATTGTCTTTACCTTTAGCATTATGCATTAGTTCAAACCGTTTTTGAGAGAAACCCTTGTCTAATTATAAACCCTTTTCAAATGAGATCATTCTATGCTCATAACCATAACCCTTAGCCAAATGTGTTTTGCTTTAAAGTGCATAAGTTTGATTCATGGTTCAAATGTTAATGAATGTTAAAGGATGAGTTTCTTTGATTGTTAGGAACAAGAGAGTCATGATTTGAATTTCTTTGTGTGATGAGTATGGCTAAGTCCTTTGGAGTATGAGTGTAAGCTTAGCATTTTAGAACTGTTAACTAGGACATTGAGATGATCTATTCGAAAGGCACCTTTGCAAAAAGTTTAAAACCCCTTTGATTTTTCTGAAAACCTCTCTTCCTTACTTGTTTTTTGTTGCTTGAGGGCAAGCAAGAAGTAAGTTTGGGGGAGTTGATGTCATTGCATATTGCATACATTTTACATACTCATTAGGTAGTTCATGCATTTGTATCATGTTTTAGGTTAGATTGCATCACTTAGGGTCCTAGAGCATTCTTGCATCAGCATATGCATTTTTTATGCATTTTGCATCACATTTAGGTTGTTTCTGGCTGCTTTGGAGTCATGGAGGTTCGTGGAGGTGTGGAGGCTGATGTAGCAGTTCAAAGGAGCTCGGGAGTATGCTAAGGACCAGTGATCGAGGAACAGATCGAGCATGGCCGGTCGATCTAGGAGTTGATCGACCAGAAGATCGAGCCAACTAGGCGATCCAAGGATAATGATCGAGACGGAGATTGAGTGAAGCAATCGATCAATCGGTACAGATGTAAATGACGCCATGCAGAGCAAGAGCCAAATCGAGTACACCACTCGATCCACCCGAAGATCGATACCAAGATCGGATGCAACACTCGATTCACCGATGAAGATCGAGACCCGGATCGAGCCGAAGACACGATGTCCGGATATGATCAAGAGAACAACTCGATCCAATGGTCGATCTCTGTCCTTTCAACCGTTTTTGGCTGTTAGCGGAGGGGGGACCATTGGCTTGTTAGGGATTTTAGGCAAGGCGGCGAGATGGTTTTTGGAGAACTTTTAGATCCTTATCCTTTTTCCTAAAGTTTTCTCTCTCGTTTTTTCGGAAGAACACCATTGTTGAACCAGTTTTCTTTTGAAGCTTTTGTATTCGAATCCTTATCGTTTAATCTAGTTTCTTTCATGTTCATCGTCGTATTTCTTCTGCTTTGCTTGATTTACTTTATGTGTAGTGAGTAGTTTACTTTGGGTTCGGGGTTGAGGGGATTAAAGGGTACGAAAGGTTCGATCTTGGTTTGTTTTCTAAACGTTTTTAAGGCTATCTCTTCTAAGGTGTCGAAAGCTTAATGCTTGAAGACTCTCACGCCAAGAGCTTCATGATCCAAGAGGTTCCTTACCTTGACAGGATCCAGGGGCCTCGAAAGATTACACCTTAGAGACTAGTTACCCCTTTCCAAAAGCCATGGAAGTTTGGGGGACTAGTTAAGCCATTACTCGAAATCTGTTTTCCTTGCCTTTCAACCCCTCTTTCCACCAAAAGCCATGGGTTTGGAGGAGAGGATGAAAGAGTGATCTATACCGAAAGCCACGGATAGATCTTGTTTTGTTTTCGAGGCTTAGAGATCCTCACCAAGTGAGTCGATCTAAAGTTTCAAACCCAAGATCGATCCTTGAAACCCTTCACATGAATCTCAACCCCAAAGCCCTTTCTTTTAGCATATTTACTTCTCATTTCATCTTTTACTTGTTATCTGACAGCATCCTGGTCATCATATTCATTGTTCTTACGGTTTTAGACGAGATCGATCGTTTCTGCTCAATCTAGTGGTCGATCTTATGGTCGATCCACTAGTCGAATTTTAACATTTCGAAGCTCTTCCCTTTAATTTATCTGTTTGTTTCTCGTGGTAACTGCTTCCTCTCTAGTATTTTTAAAATAGGTTTCACTCTGTTTAAGTTGCTGCATTAAGTGTTTAGAATACTTCTCATAAACTGTCTCATTTGCTTAGATTTGTCTTGGACCTTGCATTCTTTGTGGATTCTCTATCATCTAGAAGTGGATTGACACTCTCCTGCTTGCTTTACTACAACGTTGCGTGCATTAGAGTTTTGATAACCTCTCTGCTGCATTAGAGCATGAGAAAACGTCTATCAGTACACCACTACAGAGAAGGAGTTTCTAGCAGTAGTGTTCGCCTTTGAGAAGTTCAGATCATATCTCGTTGGTTCCAAGGCTATTGTATACACGGATCACGCTGCCATGCGATACATCTATTCGAAGAAAGACACTAAGCCTCGGCTCTTAAGGTGGATTCTCTTGCTCCAGGAGTTTGACATGGAGATTAAAGACAAGAAGGGAATAGAAAACGGAGTTGCTCACCATCTCTCACGGCTAAGGATCAATGAGTCCCTCCCCTTAGATGACTCTCTTCCAGAAGAGCAGCTCATGGCGATTACCACGACTGTTTGTGGAAAGCTAGAAGGGAGGTTTGAAGAGGTGTTGAGTTTCAAACAGGAGGATCTACCGTGGTATGCTGATGTAGTGAACTATCTAGCGTGTGGTGAGGAGCCAACACATCACAACAGCTATCACAATAAGCGGTTTATGAGAGAGGCTAGTGATTACTTTTGGGACGAGCCCTACTTATACAAGAGAGGAGTAGAAAGTTTGTACCGGAGATATGTTACAAGGGAAGAAGCTAGGGACATCCTCTATCATTGCCATGGCTCTTCCTACGGAGGACACTTCGCCTCATTCAAGACTGCCACGAAAGTGTTGCAAGCCGGTTTGTGGTGGCCGTCCATTTTTAAAGATGCACACGAGTTTGTGAAGAGCTGTGAGGCATGTCAACTAGCAGGGAATATCACTAAGAGGAACGAAATGCCTCAAGTTCCCATCTTCGAGGTTGACGTGTTCGACGCATGGGGGATAGACTTCATGGGGCCATTTCCTTCTTCATATGGCAACAAATACATCTTAGTAGCTGTGGATTATGTCTCTAAATGGGTTGAGGCTGTTGCTTCCCCTACAAATGACTCTAAGGTGGTAATCAAGCTGTTCAAGAGTATCATCTTCCCAAGGTTGTTATAAGCGATGGAGGAAGCCACTTCATAAACAAGGTCTTTGAGAACCTCTTGAGAAAGTATGGAGTTAAGCATAAGGTGGCTACACCGTATCATCCTCAAACAAGCGGTCAAGTGGAAGTCTCCAACCGCTAAATCAAGGCTATACTTGAGAAGACTGTCGGAGCAACAAGTAAAGACTGGGCAGTGAAGCTGGACAACGCTCTTTGGGCCTACCGTACCGCCTTCAAAATGCCGATTGGTACAACCCCTTTCACTCTACTCTATGGCAAGGGCTGTCATCTCCCGGTTGAGCTGGAACACCGTGCATTGTGGGCTGTGAAGAGGCTGAACTTTGACCTCAAGACTGCTCAGGAGAGGCGCCTTATTCAGCTACATGAACTGGATGAGTTAAGACTGAACGCTTATGAGAGCTCTCGGATATACAAGGAGCGGACTAAGGAGACTCATGGCAAGAAGTTGGTTGCCAAGGAGCTTAACGAAAAAGAGGGCTAGTGTTGCTGTACAACTCAAGGCTCAAACTCTTCCCGGGAAAGCTGAAGTCAAGGTGGAGCGGACCGTTCGTGATCTAAGAAGTGTTGCCTTATGGAGCTGTTACTCTGATGGGAAAAAGTGGCAGTGCATTCACCGTCAACGGACACAGAGTCAAGCCTTACTTGGCAGACAGCTATGACAAGGAGAGTACCTCGTTGCTTCTCCAAGACCCACCATCCGCCTAAACCAAGTAAAGTCTAGCTAAAGACGTTAAAGAAAGCGCACTTGGGAGGCATTCCCATGTTTATCTTGTACATATTTATGCTTTATTTCTCTTTTAGTTTTATGTTTTTATTCTGCAAGTGTGTAGGAATAGGTATGAGGAGTCTAAACCTTGATCTTGGAGTCCAAAAGAGGCGATAAGGGTTAAGATAAGGCTAGAGATCGAGTGCTAGATCGACTGATCCTGACTCGATCTTTGCTAGATCGAGTCAGTGAATCGAGAGGAGCCAGTCGATCTAGACGAGAACGAGTGATAAGATCGACCATGACGAAAAAGGATCGTTCGATCCAAAATGGATCGACCGATCTAATTTCTCTCGGGAAAATCTATTAAAAACAGATCGATCACTAGACTCGATCCATCACTCGATCTGTGCCAAATCGACCCCTAAATCGAGGACATAGCTCGATCATGAGGACTTAGCCGTGGAGTCAACATCTCAATGATCGAGGGAGCCAATCGATCCAAGACTCGATTCAACATGAATCGAATCTCAAATCGAGTAACCCTCTCGATCTAAGCCATTATAGGCATGAGATCGAGTCCTAGATCGACCAAATGGACTCGATCTCATACCGAGGTAACATTTTCTTTCCCTCTTTTATTCTTTTCCCTCCAATTTTTAAATTCAAAACTTGGTCAAGGCAAGCATCTTTGACCATGAAAGATGTGCCTTGACCAAGACTTTGTCAGAAAACCACATTTACTACCCATGGTTTTGCTCTTTGCTAGTCTTTAAATGTTTCAACAACCTCTCACCCTCTCATTCCTGTTTTTCTCGAAAATTTTAAACAAAGAGAGTGAGAGTTTCGGTTTTCAGAAGCTAGCAAAGATCTTTTACATTTCTTGCAAAGGTATTTTCAAAATTTAATGATTTATTTTTAGATTTTAGAATATAGGGCCGGTTTTGATTTTTAAAAATTA
This sequence comes from Thlaspi arvense, assembly GCA_911865555.2. Classification (NCBI taxonomy): domain Eukaryota; kingdom Viridiplantae; phylum Streptophyta; class Magnoliopsida; order Brassicales; family Brassicaceae; genus Thlaspi; species Thlaspi arvense. The sequence continues at coordinate 26,178,054 of OU466860.2, forward strand.
GCTAATTAAAAGGAATAATTCTAGATTTTCTAGTATCTAAAGATCTGATTCTCCTTTATTTAGCTATGATTTTTATTAATTCTCTAAAATTCTAGGGTAGTATTTATAAGTTTTCTCCTTCTCCTCTCTTATTCTCATCAAACCGCCGTTTTGCTTATCAAGCTTCTTGAGAAACTTGTTTCAGGTACAATGGCCCCCAAAAGAACAAGAGAAGAGACAGCACAAGAGGGAGAAGGACAAGAGGTGGCAGTTCAAGAGAGGGCCAGATGGACTAAGGATGAGAAGAGGGACAAGAAAGGGCTGGAAAGGTTTCAGTTTGAGCCTACCAAGTTCGCTGATCGAGAGCTGCTGTCCAAGCTAGGGATTATTGGGGATTTCGACCAACTCCTCAAGAACATTGGCCTAAGATGTCTGTCACGGATGGATTGCATAAGGGGTTAGAATTTCTTGAAAAGGTGTTTTTACTTATGAATTGTTTCAATGCCCTAGTTAGTAGTTCTCTAATGCTTTGTCTATGCTTTGAAAGTAAGTTCTTACCATGCTTGGATCACTTGTTAGGATTTTCGTGGCTTGAATTGAACTCTCATGATTTGAAACTTATACTAATAAGTGAGAACCTTAATTTGAAATTCTAATTATCATCCTTATGCATTTGAAAATGAACACATGGTTTTAAAATATTTAGGATCTCTTCCTCCTTTTTACCACTCTTTGTGAGCCTAAGTAGAACTCCCACCTTGAACCTTACCCTTCTTTGAAGCCAAATGTTCTTGTGTGACATCATTGTGAGGCCTTCCTTTCGGTTTGAACTTGGCATAAAGTGTTAGGTTTAGGCGACATGATTTGGTTCTCATATGATTGCTAGCTTTGCATTTTGAAGCTAGGTATAGGCTTAGGATAAGTTTGGGGGATCATTGGGGTTGTTTTCATTTCTATTTGTTCTCGGTTTAAAGGAGTTTGGTGTTTTAAAGAAAGAAATGGGTTTTAAGTGAAAGGTTGTGTTTAAAAACTAAGTATATGCTCTAATAAATTTCAGGAGGTAGCCTTCCCAATAAAAAAAAAAGAAAAAGAAATAAAAGAGCCTAAGTGCCAAATAAAAAAAAAAAAAAAAAGAGAAAAGAAAAAAAATAATAAGAAAGCTACCAATAAGAAATATTTAAAGAGCATAGTTATTTTCAAAACTTTTTCAATAGCCTAAAAAGTTTAAAAATGTTTTTGTTTCGAATTGGGGATTGCTAAGTTTTGAGAAGATAAAGGGTAGACTCTAAGTGGTGAGTGAGGATAAAAGTTGATAAATGAGAGGGGTTTATGATCATTTGTTAGTTTACATGGGTAGATGAGAATCTAATCATGTATGCATCAATTGTCTTTATCTTTAGCATTATGCATAAGTTTAACCATTTTTGAGAGAAACCCTTGTTCTAAATATAAACCCTTTTCAAATGAGATCATTCAATGCTCATAACCTTCACCCTTAGCCAAATGTGTTTTGCTTTAAAGTGCATAAGTTTGATTCATGGTTCTAATGTTAATGAATTTTAAAGGATGAGTTTCTTTGATTGTTAGGAATAGGAGAGTCATGATTTGAATTTCTTTGTGTGATGAGTATGGCTAAGTTCTTTGGAGTATGAGTGTAAGCATAGCATTTTAGAACTGTTAACTAGGACATTGAGATTAATTCATTTGAAAGGCACCTTTGCAAGAAGTTTAAACCCCCAAACCCCCATTCGTTTTTCTGAAAACCTCTCTTCCTTACGTATTTTCTGTTGCTTGAGGGCAAGCTAGAAGTAAGTTTGGGGGAGTTGATGTTACTGCATATTACATACATTTTGCATACTCATTAGTTAGCTTTTCATGCATTGTACCACATTTTAGGTTATATTGCATCACTTGGAGTCCTAGAGCATTCTTGCACCAGCATACGCATGTTCCTTGCATTTTGCATCACATTTAGGTTGTTTCTGGCTGCTTTGGAGTCGTGGAGGTTCGTGGACATGTTGAGGCTGTTGTAGCAGTTCGTGGAAGCTCGGATATTTGCTAAGGATCAGAGATCGAGGAGCAGATCGGGCATGGCCGGTCGATCTAGGATGTGATCGACCAGAAGATCGAGCCAACCAGGCGATCTAAGGAGAATGATCGAGACGAGGATCGAGTGAAGCAGTCGATCAAACGGTACGGACGTAAATGATGCCATGCAGAGCGAGAGCCAGATCGAGTACACCACCCGATCCAACCGAAGATCGATACCGAGATCGGATGCAACACTCGATCCACCGATGATGATCGAGACCCAGATCGAGCTGAAGACACGATGTCCGTAGATGATCGAGAGAACCGCTCGATCCTGGAGTCGATCTCTGTCCTTTCAACAACTTTTGGCCGCTAGCGAGGGGGGGACCATCAGCTTGTTTTGGCCATTTTGGGAAGGCGGCGACGTCTTTTTCCCATACAACTTTCAATCATTATCTTTTTCTGTATGTTTTATCTCTGGTTTTGACGAAGAACACCATTGTCGAACTTTGAGTTTTCTTAAGCTTTGTAATCGAATCGTTTTCATCTTAATATAGTTTTCTTTTCATGTCCATCGTTTCCTTTTACATGCTTTGCTTGATTTACCTTATGTGTAGTGAGTAGTTTATTTGGGTTCGGGGTTGAGAGGATTAAGGGGTATAAAGGGTTTCGATCTTGGGGTTTTTCTAAGTGTTTTCAACGGCTATCTCTTCTAGGGTGTTGAGATCTCAATGCTTGAAGACTCTCACGCCAAGAGCTTCATGATCCGAGAGGTTCTTTACCTTGACAAGATTCAGGAGCCTCAGGAGATCACACCCTAGAGACTAGTTACCCTTCCCAAAAGCCATGGAAGTTTGGGGGACTAGTTAAGCCACTCATTTGAAATCTGTTTTCCATGCGCTTCGACCTCTCTTTCCACCAAAAGCCATGGGTTTGGAGGAGGGGATGAAGGAGTGATCTATACAAAAAGCCACGGATAGATCTTGCTTAGTTTTCAAGGCTTAGAGATCCTCACAAAGTGAGTCGATTTAAAGTTTTCAACCCAAGGTCGAACCTTTGAAACCCCTGACCATGAATCTCAACCCTAGGCCCCTTCTTTTAGCATCTTTACATCTTCTCTCGTCATTCGCGTGATCTTTGATAGCATCCTGGTCGTTAGTTTTACTGTTCTTGCATTTTTAGACGAGATCGATTGTTATTGCTCGATCTAGTGGTCGATCTCATGGTCGATCCACTAGTCGAATTTTAGTAATTCAAAGCTTTGTCCTTTAATTATTCTGTTTGTTCCTCGTGGTAGTTTCATCATTCCTAGTAATTTTAAACTAGGTTGCATTCCATTTAAGTTGCTGCATCTAGTTTTTACGGATTTTCTCATAACTCATCTCGTTTCACTTAGATTTGCATTAGTCCTTATATTCTCTTTGCATTCTCTATCATCCTAGGTGTGGATTGACTCTCTCTTGCTTGCTGTACTACAACCTGTCTTGCATTTGAGTTTGATAACCTCATTGCATTCTCACCCTTGCAAATAAAGTGTATATCAACCTCTTCCTAGTGTTGCTCCACAAAACCACTACAAAGAGCATCAAATCAAAGCTGTTCAACTACAAGAGGCGTTAGTGATGAATCAAGACCATGATGTTTGTGTACACTAGTCCTATGGAGACACTCATACTCAATAGCATCAAGGTTCCTCGTCTCAAACAGTTGGCATCACCACTTCTCCACCTTCACATGATTTGGACTATAAAGAGATGCTCCTCCAACTCCAACAACTTAATAATGGAGGATTTCAGAAGATGATGGCTGCTGAAATTCAAAGAAGTATGGCCGAAATTCAGAGAAGCATGGCTGCTGAAATTCAAAGAAGTATTGCCTCCACCATCAACAACTTCAAATCCCAAATAGACTCCTTGACTACGCAGCTGAATAAACAAGAGAACAATGCTCATCCAATCACCTTCATGACGCTCTTACAACACTGTTATGGTATCTCCTCCACTTCCCTAACTGATATTGCTGAGAAAGAACACTCTATTGCTGAGATTACTCCAAAGGGGACACTCTCTATCATCAATGTGGGCATTGAGTCTAAGTGTGGGGGAAGTGCTTTTCACTTGAGGTCAGCTAGTGATGCCAAGGATGATGAAGAACACAAAGCCATTGAAGCTGAGGTTGTTGAAGCTGACATGGAGGTCAAACAAGGAACTGCACCAGCACCAGACACTCAAGGAACTCTTGCAGAAGAAGAACCCTTTGAAGAAAGGGAAAACTCAGAAGAAGAAGAGTGGTGGGCACCACATGAACTTGTTGATGATACCAAGGAATACTTGACTGAAGTTCCTGATGTTCAAGAGAAGACTCAATCTGCTCTCCTTCCTGTTTATCAACCCACTATCCCTTTTCCAAGAAGATTCAAAAAGCAGCTAGTACAGAAGTATCAGACCCTCTATGCTGCTCAAATGGAAATGAGAGGTCTGAATGGTCAAGAGGAGCTTGAGAAACTAAGGGTTAAAACTGGAACATCTGAGGTTAAGGAGCAGAACATCAAGAAGCTTGGTAATCCAGGAAAGTTTCTAGTCTCTTGTGAGCTTGGTGAATTGGTTGTAGAAGAGGCCATGTGTGACACAGGTTCAAGTATCAATGTGATGTCCCTTGACTTGGCAAAAGAACTAGGAGTCACCAAGCTGAAACCATATGATTCCACAATCACTTTTGTGGACTCTTCTTCAAGAACACCTGTTGGTCTCCTTGAAGACTTTTCTGTGAGGATTGTAGCATGCAAGATACCAACTGATTTTGTTGTGATGGAAATGGCTCACACTCAGAAGCCTTCTCTACTACTTGGGACTCCATTTCTGAACACAACAGCCTCTCATATTGACTTCACCAAAGGGAGAGTCACCCTCAAGAAGGTGGATGATGGAGTTAGCTATGCAATAAAGCCTCCACCTTCAAGCTTTTGTGGAAGCATCACTAATGTTGAGAAAGGAGGTGCTAAGAAGCCACCAAATGTCAAGAAAGAGCTGAGGGGATCCAAGGCTGAAGTGCTAAAAGAAGATGAAGACCCTCTTGATCACAATGAGTATGATGGTGAAGCCTTTGATGGTGTTTGTCTTCTTGAATTGTTTGATGGAATCAAAGTGAAGATGTATGGTGGACCAAGAGGACCAAGAAAGAGAGTCAGGAAACCTAAGGAGAAGCTCTACTATGGACCCAACATATTGTTCAGGAGGAAAGGAGAAGGAACTTCAGTTCCACTCCATCATCCTCCATGATCTTAAGGAGCATGACAAGTCAAGCTTAGTGACTCTAAACAAGCACTCTTGGGAGGTATTCCCTCGTTATCCTTGTTCATATTATTGCATTTTATGCTTGTGTTTGTGTTTTTCTTTCAATAACAGGAGCAAGTGTGGTTTAAGGCAAGTTGTTATAAGTTGGGACCCAGTCTGACCAAACTCCCTCTAAGGTATACAATCATGCTCCTTTGCTCCTGAATACTTCTGAATATCTTTAATTACCCTCCTCCAAGCTTCTATTACACAAGAGACTGTGTAATTTAAGTGTGGGGGAGGGCATTGCATTTGAAATTGTGTTCTGTTTTCCTATTTTCTCTTCTACATACTTGAGTCTCATGCATTCATCTATGTGCACTGAAAATCCATGATATTTTTAAAATATTTGGAACCAAAAAGATCATTTAGGTGCATTTACATAACTAAGTTTGAGTCTAGATGCATTTCATATAGTTTTGCATACATCTGCATAGGGAGTAGATGATAAACACTTGTCAAGATGTTAATGTTTGAATTGTTTTCAATGCCTTGGTTATCTGTTGTTTGATTGCATTGTAGTGAGTTTGAAGTTAAGGCTGCACCATATCTTGACTACTTGCATTGATACTCTTGTCTTATGCTGAAGCTTGCTTTGATTTGATTCCAACTCTATATTATTAGAACCATAATCCTGACTTTGAATTATCTTGTTTGTGCATTGAAAGTGATTACATGGCTACCCATATACATACTTGGATTATCTTCTTCCCTTCTTACCACTCTTGTTAATCCAAGTAGGTGATCCTCATCATTTTGGGACAGTTAACCACACCCTAAAAACAATCCTTCATTCTGAACCTAAACACTATTGTGAGAGTTGTGAGGCCTTGCATTGCATCATTTTCGATCTTATCTTGGCAAAAAGTGTTAGGAATAAGGCTGGCAAGGAGAAGCTCTCTTGTAGACACCCGCTTGCATTTTGAGCTTGGTATTAGGTTAGGAGTTTGGGAAAGGGTAGTGTAAGTTGTTTAAGCTTTAATTGTTTACATCTTTGAGAAGAAGAAGAAGTATGGGATTGGTAGTATGGGGGAACAGTTCATTTTGTGGTTAAGTTAACTAGGAAGAAAGCCCTAAGTGCTAAAGAAGAAGGTGCCAACAACAACAAAGCTTACAAAAGGTCATTCAAAAGGAGTAATCAGACCAAGCAACCCACCAAAGGTGATGAAAATGGCGCCAATCATGCAACAAAAAAGAGCAAGTTCCAAAAAGAAGTCAACCACACAAGCAAACGAAGAAGGAGTTTCCCCAAATATGAAGATGGAAGAGATCAAATGCTTTGGGAAAGGGTAGATTTAGGAGTTTTAATTGGGGTTTTAGAAGTTATTAGGTTCATCTTGGGTAAAAAGGGTAGAAGAGAGCTTTGACTTGCATTCATAGGTGTGCTTTTACCTTTACCATTTTGCCTAAGATAAAATCATTTCATTGAGTGATCCCCAAAATCTTTGAACCCTTGTCTGAATGAGATCATTTTCATCTCATGACCATGTCCCTTGACCAAATGTTTTCTCTTGATTTGCACAAACATGATCCATTGGTTACTGATTAATGAATGTTAAAGAGTTGGTTGATTTGAATGCTTGTGTAGGCTAAGCTAGAGTTCATTGTTTGCTATGATAGTTATGGCTAAAGTCTTTAAAGTAGAACAATCTCTTTGCATCTTAGAACCTATAACTTGAGCATTGATTCAATTTTTCCATTGACACCTTTAGTTTTGAGCTCCCACTTTCAAACCTCACTCTCCCATTTGTTCTTATTTTCTTGAGGACAACCAAAAGGCCAATGTGGGGGTGTTGATATCTCTTGTATTTACATCATTTAGGTCTGCATTTATTTCATGTTTTGGTTCTCTTTTGCATGTTTTCCTTATCCTTTGTCCCATTTTCTTCTCTTTTTAGACTTAGGTTGCATTTAGGGTTTAGTTTGCATTTTCTTTTTGCATAAAAGATGTTTACAGGTACTCATTGAGCTACAAGGAGCATGGGAGATGATGGTGGGTGCAGCACAAGACATGAAAAGAGCCAAGAAGAAGGAGCACCATGTTGAAGCGGTCAGAAACTTCACCTGACAAAACTGGCTCGGACAAAGCATCTCCAACACGATTCAGATTCAACAGTCTTCACAAATGTTGTAGCCCCGTGAGTTTGCTTGCGTCAGGAGTTTGTTTCACGTCATTCCCATCAGTGGTTAGAATGTTACCGAAGTTTTCGCAAAACCGCTCAACCCCTATCGGTCTGTGCATTGAGGCTATCGGTCAGGAGTGACTGACATAAACCCAGCGAATGAATTTCGGTCACCAGTATCGGTCAGGAGTGACCGACGTAAACCCAGCGGAAGAATTTTGTTCACCAGTATCGGTCAGAAGTGATCGACATAAACCCAGCGGATGAATTTCGGTCACCCGTATCGGTCAGGAGTTGGTCACCGATAGGATTCATATCGACTGAAGATCAGCTCAGATGAGGTGTTTCCATTTCGATTTGGCTTCGGAGTCCTTCATCAACTTTGTAGCCACTTGAGTTAGCTTTTGTTTGGAATTAGTTTCTAGTCATTACCATTAGGGGTTGAAGAGTTACGGCGAATAAAGTGAGAATATGTCCATCTGGAGTTTTTACCGTTGATCTTGACCGACTTGAAGATCAGCTCGAAATAGTTGCCTCCGTCCCTATTCAGCATCTTCACTCTTCACAAAGGTTGTAGCCACGTGAGTTAGCGTTCACGATAACTTTGTTTCAGGTCGTTCTGATATGCCGTTCAACAGATATCGCAATTTTCGTGAAACCGCTCAATCTATTTCGGTCACTGAAGACCGACGCAACTGACCGATGCGCTGCCAGACTGAAGACCATTTATTTACAATTTTACCATTTTCGCTTAGACTCCTATAAATACTTGAAATCTCTAATTTCTGGAGAGACATCTCTTTATCCAGCAGTCTCTTCTAGCAGTCTCTTTTTCTTTGTTTGAGCTTTTGACTTTGTATTTGAATCTTTGCTTATTTCAATAATAGTTTGCATTTCCCTTAATCTTTTGTCTTCCTAATCATGATTAACTATCTTTTCTTCATAGATTTGATGGTTTTCACTATGTTTAGTGAGTAATTTACTTTAGGTTTGAGATTAGGGCAGATGGGGTGATTTTAGTGATTGTTTAGGTTGATTAGGGCTTAGATCTTCTTATTCCCTTTCTTATATGATTGTGCTTAATGCTTAGTACCTATTTGTTGGAGAAGTTGATTTTAGGTTTTCACATGCACACCAAGTGTTTGATGAAATTCCTGAATGAAGTTCAATGCTTGAAAATGGTGTTTTGATAATCATGAGTCTTCGCATCTATCATTTCCTGCTTGAATGTGCTTATTGCTTAGACCATATTGATGAGAAAGTGCCTTTAGACATTGATTATTGATAACTTTGTTTTTGCAAGGGTGAGGATGCAATGAGGCTATCAAACTCAAATGCAACACTTAGATTGTAGTATTGTATGCAAGTGAGAGTCAATCCACATCTAGGATGATAGAAAGAGCAAAGAGAATGCAAGGGCTTTGTAAATCTATGCGAATAAAGATCGGTTTTGAGAAAATCCCTAAAAACTAGATGCAGCAACTAAATGGAATGCAAAACTATTTTAAAATTACCAGGAATGATCAAACTACCATGAGGAACAAACAGAATAGTTAAAGAACAAAGCTACGAATTACTAAAATTCGACTAGTGGATCGACCACGGGATCGACCACTAGATCGAGCAACAACGATCGATCTCGTCTAAAAATGTAAGAGCAGCAAAACTAACGACCAGGATGCTATCAAAGATAAAGCGAATGACGAGAGAGGATGTAAAAATGTTAAGAAAGAGGGTTTAGGGTTGAGATTCATGGTCAGGGGTTTCAAAGGTCCGAGCTTGGGTTGAAAACTTTAAATCGACTCACTTTGTGAGAATCTCTAAGCCTTGAAAACGAAATAAGATCTATCTGTGGCTTTCGGTATAGATCACTCCTTCATCCTCTCCTCCAAACCCATGGATTCTGGTGGAAAGAGAGGTTGAAGGGCAGGAATGGCCGCCTTCCCAAAATGGTGAAAACAGCTCGATGGTCCACCCCTCGCTAGCGGCCAAAAGCGGTTGAAAGGATAGAGATCGACTTCGGGATCGAGCGGCTCTCCCGATCACCTTCGGACATTGTGTCTTCAACTCGATCTGGGTCTCGATCATCTTCGTCGGATCGAGTGTTGCATCCGATCTTGGTATCGATCTTCGGTTGGATCGAGTGGTGGACTCGATCCGGCTCTCGCTCTGCATGGCATCATTTACGTCCGTACCATTTGATCGATTGCTCCACTCGATCTTCGTCTCGATCATTTTCCTTGGATCGCCTGATCTCCTCGATCTTCTGGTCGATCTCATCTAGATCGACCTGCCATGCTCGATCTGCTCCCCGATCTCTGGTCCTTAGCAAACTTCCGACCTTCCACGAACTGCCACAACAGCTTCAGCACGTCCACGAACCTCCACGACTCCAAAGTAGCCAGAAACAACCTGAATGTGATGCAAAATACAAGGAACATGCGTATGCTGGTGCGAGAATGCTCTAGGACCCTAAGTGATGCAATCTAGTCTAAAGAGTGATGTAAATGAATGAAAAGCTAACTAATATGTATGCAAAATGCATGCAATATGCAGTAACATCAACTCCCCCAAACTTACTTCTTGCTTGCCCTCAAGCAACATAAAATAAGAAAGGAAGAGAGGTTTTAAAAACGAACGGGGGTTTAAGCTTCTTGCAAAGGTGCCTTTCAAATGAATCAATCTCAATGTCCTAGTTACTAGTTCTAAAATGCAATGCGCACACTCATACTCCAAAGAACTTAGCCATACTCATCACACAAAGAAATTCAGATCATGACTCTCCTATTCCTAAAAATCAAAGAAACTCATCCTTTAACATTCATTAACATCGGAACCATGAATCAAACTTATGCACTTTAAAGCAGAACACATTTGGCTAAGGGTGCAGGTTATGAGCATAGAATGATCTCATTTGAAAAGGGTTTTCATTTAAAACAAGGGTTTCTCTCAGAAGTGGCAAGAAATTTATGCATAATGCTAAAGGTGAAGGCAATTGATGCATACATGATCAGATTCTCATCTACCCATGTAAACTAACAATGATCCTAAACTCCTCTCATTTATTAACTTTTATCCTCACTCACCACTTAGAATCTACCCCTTTTCTCAAGGCAAAAGCTTAGCATCCCCCAATTCAAAACATAAAACATTTTTAACTCTTTAGGCTAGTGAAAAGGTTGAAAATAATTTGCTCTTTAACTATTCCTTATTGGTAGCACTCTTCATTATTATTTTTTTCTTTTCTTTTTTTTTTCTTTTATTTTGGCACCTAGGTTCTTTTTCTTTTTCTTTTTATTTTTATCTGAGAGAGCTACCTCCTGAAATTTATTAGAGCATATATATATAATTTTGAAACACAACCCTTCACTTAAAACCTATTTCTTTCTTTTAAACACCAAACTCTAGTGAAACCGAGAACATATAAACATGAAAACAACCCCAATGATCCCCCAAACTTATCCTAAGCCTATATTTAGCTTCAAAATGCAAAGCTAGCAATCATATGAGAACCCAATCATGTCGCCTAAACCTAACACTTTATGCTAAGTTCAAAACCGAAAAAGAAGGCCTCACAATGATGTCACACAAGAAATATTTGGCTTCAAAGAAGGGTAAGGGTCAAGGTGGCAGTTCTACTTAGGCTCACAAAAAGTGGTAAAAGAAAGAAGAGAGCCTAAATATTTTAAAATCCATGTGTTCATTTTTAAATGTATAAGGATGATAATTAAAATTTCAGATTAAGGTTTTCACTTATTAGGACAAGTTTCAAATCATGAGAGTTCAATTCAAGTCATGGAAATCATAGCAAGTGATCCAAGCATGGTAAGAACTTACTTTCAAAGCATAAGCAAAGCATTAGAGGACTACTAAGTAGGGCATTGAAACAATTCATGAGTATAAAACACCTTTTTAAGAAAACTTTAACCCCTTATGCAAATGCAAATAACCTAGCTGCTTAAAAATTCTAGACTCAATCCTAAAATGTTTTGACAAGATGAATGCAACTACATGAATCTTTGAAAAAATTTAAAAATTTCACCAATTTTTCATGAACTAAAGACTCAAGGATGCTAAAGGGAAAATAAGATCAGAAAACACATGTTAAACCACACATGTACTCCCCCAAACTTGCTTGACACCGTCCCGGTGGCAAACAAATTTAAAGGAGCACCAAAACACAAAGCAAAAAGAAGCAAATATGAGCGGTTATGTACAATGGAAGAAGGTTGTTACCTCTGGTCTAGTCTCGGCTGGAACTTGAGGATGTTCCAGAGGAGCTAGAGACTATGGTTTTGCCCTTGCCGGTTGGTTCCTGGAGAGAAAGACGCGCCGGCTGAATGTTGCTGCCTTGCGTCTCACGAATGACAACTCCACCGGTTGAAAGTTTCCTCTTCTCAGGCTGTTGAACCTCCTCGCTTGCTGCTTTCTTAGGTGAGCCTCCTTGAAGTGATTTAACCTTCCTTGCAAGCTTCTTCAGCACCTTGCTCTGCCACTTGTTGATTTTTCTTTGCATCTCCACAACAGAAGCAAGGAACTTCTCCGTTTTAGTCTGCGGCTCAAAGTCAAGCTTGGGAAGGGTGAATGCTTCAGGCATCTCATCATCAGTGGCTGGAGACTCTGATTTTGGTTGGGCAGCTTGCTGAACGGCGGCTGTGGCTCCTAGAGGAGCGATGCATTCCTCTTGGCTCGGAAGAAACTCAATGTTCCCTACACCAAACAGCTCGGTCTCGTTCTGGTTCGGCAGAATACACGTCCTCTTCTCATTCTCCTCGTCGATGTATAAGTACTCGAAGAAGCCCTCAGCTGGCGTGCGTCCCAAGCTATCAGTGTTCCTTAGATATGTCTCGTCCATGAATGCTCTATCCGGAACAGGAGTGAAGTTCTCGAGTTGTACGCCGGCTTGCACGAACAAAGGTGTGAGGAAACCACCAATGAGTGACGAGCTTGCCTTGCACCTCAAGGCATACGCCTTGTATTTGACCAACGAAGCAGCAAGGATGCACCCATAGTTCACGTCGTCTCCGAGTTGATCTTCCAACGGCTCCTCGTTCTCGTCCGGATCACAAAGGATATGCTTAAGGCCTTGGAACAGAAAGCAAAGCTCCGTCCTGGTCACCGTGGGAGCTACGGACCGGCCACTAAAGTTGTTGGCCATCAGCTTCAAAGTATAACGTAGCACTGGGGTCCTCACTCTCTTGATCTTCGCAGTGTTCGCCTTGTAGTCATCATTGGCAATGAGGTCCCAAAAGTCATTTGCTTGAGTGAAGGAGGGGAACTCAACTTTCCTAGCAGCTGCATCGAGGCCATAAGCTTGGCAGAGCTTGGGGACTGAGAGACTGAAAGCTTGGCGCTGTATCTTGAAGGAGAGGCGGCCTTGAGAATGGATTGGCACGCTAGGATTCTCGTATCCGAACGCCAAGGTGGCTAGGAAGTCGATTGTCACTTCAGGGAAGGTTGGGCAATCCATCTGTGACAAACACCTCAGCCCTATCCTCTGGAGGAGTTGATTAAAATCTCCTAGCAGCCCCATCTTAGACAGCAACTCCCTGTCAGTCTTAGAAAACAGATAATTCTCACTCTCTTTGCTTAAAATTTTCGAGAAAACAAGAATGAGAGGGGTGAGAAGTTGTTGAAATATTTAAAGGCTAAGCAAGAAACAAAACCATGGGTAGGAAGGGTGGTTTTCTGACAAAGTCTTGGTCAAGGCACATCTTTCATGGTCAAAGATGCTTGGCTTGACCAAGTTTTGAATTTAAAAGCTGGAGGGAAAAAAGTAAAAGGAGGGGAAAGAAATCGTTACCTCGGCATGAGATCGAGTCCGTTTGGTCGATCTAGGACTCGATCTCATGCCCACAATAGCTTGAATCGAGAGGGTTACTCAATCTGTGACTCGATTCATGATGAATCGAGTCTTGGATCGATTGGCTCTCTCGATTATTGAGATTTTGGCTCCACGGCTAAGTCCTCGTGATCGAGCTACGTCCTCGATTTGGGGGTCGATTTGGCATAGATCGAGTGATTGATCGAGTCGAGTGATCGATCTGTTTTTAAAGGATTTCCCGAGAGAAATTAGATCGGTCGATCCATTTAGGATCGATCGATCTGTTTTCATCTAGATCGATTTTATCACTTGTTCTCGTCTAGATCGACTGGCTCCTCTCGATTCACTAACTCGATCTACCAAAGATCGAGTCAGGATTAGTCGATCTAGCACTCGATCTCTAGCCTTTTCTTAACCCCTATCGCCTCTTTTGACCTTCAAGATCGAGGTTTAGTCTCCTTATACCTGTTCCTACACACTTTGCAAAATAAAAACATAAAACTCAAAGAGAAATAAAGCAGAAATATGTACAGGATAGACATGGGAATGCCTCCCAAGTGCGCTTTCTTTAACGTCTTTAGCTAGACTTTAATTGGTTTAGGCAGAAGGTGGGTCTTGGAGAAGCACCGAGGTACTCTCCTTGTCATAGCTGTCCGCCAAGTAAGGCTTTACCCTGTGTCCGTTCACGGTGAATGCACTGCCACTCTTGCCCATCAATGTAACACCTCCATAAGGCAGCACTTCTTGGATCACAAACGGCCCGCTCCACCTCGACTTCAGCTTTCCCGGGAAGAGTTTGAGTCTAGAATTGTACAGCAATACCAAACCCCCTTCCTTAAGCTCCTTGGCAACCAACTTCCTGTCATGAGCTTCCTTAGTCCGCTCCTTGTATATCCGAGAGCTCTCATAAGCGTTCAGCCTTAATTTGTCCAGTTCATGTAGCTGGATGAGGCGCCTCTCTTGAGCAGTCTTGAGTTCAAAGTTCAGCCTCTTTACAGCCCATAATGCACGGTGTTCCAGCTCAACCGGGAGGTGACAGCCTTTGCCATAGAGCAGAGTGAAAGGGGTCGTACCAATCGGTGTTTTAAAGGCGGTACGATAGGCCCAAAGAGCGTCGTCCAGCTTTACTGCCCAGTCTTTCCTTGTTGCTCCGACAGTCTTCTCTAGTATAGCCTTGATTTGCCGGTTGAGACTTCCACTTGACCGCTCGTTTGAGGATGATACGGTGTAGCCACTTTATGCTTAACGTCGTATTTCCTCAAAAGGTTCTCAAAGACCTTGTTAATAAAGTGGCTTCCTTCATCGCTTATAACCACCTTTGGTACCCCAAACCTCAGGAAAATGATGCTTTTAAACAGCTTGATCACCACCTTAGAATCGTTTGTAGGGGAAGCAACAGCCTTAACCCATTTAGAGACATAATCAACTGCTACTAAGATGTACTTGTTGCCGTATGAAGGAGGAAATGGCCCCATGAAGTCTATGCCCCACGCGTCGAACACGTCAACCTCGAAGATAGGAACCTGAGGCATCTCGTTCCTCTTAGTGATATTCCCTGCTCATTGACATGCCTCACAGCTCTTCACAAACTCGTGTGCATCTTTGAAGATGGACGGCCACCAGAAACCAGCTTGCAACACTTTCGTGGCAGTCTTGAATGAAGCGAAGTGTCCTCCGTAGGAAGAGCCATGACAGTGATAGAGGATGGCTCTAGCTTCTTCCTTCGTAACACACCTCCGGTACAAACTGTCCACCCCTCTCTTGTATAAGTAGGGCTCGTCCCAAAAGTAATCACTCGCCTCTCTTATGAACCGCTTCCTGTGATAGCTGTTGAGATGTGTTGGCTCCTCTCCGCATGCTAAGTAGTTCACAACATCAGCGTACCAGGGAAGATCCTCCGCTTTGAAGCTCAACACCTCCTCAAACTGCCCTTCTGGCTTTCCACAAACAACCGTAGTGATCGCCATGAGTTGCTCTTCTGGAAGAGAGTCATCTAAGGGGAGAGACTCGTTGATCCTTAGCCGTGAGAGATGGTCAGCGACTCCGTTTTCTATTCCCTTCTTGTCTTTAATCTCCATGTCAAATTCTTGAAGCAAGAGGATCCACCTTAAAAGCTGAGGCTTAGTTTCCTTCTTTGAATAGATGTATCGCAAAGCCGCTTGATCTGTGTAGACAATAGCCTTGGAACCCACAAGATACGACCGGAACTTCTCAAAGGCGAATACTACTGCAAGCAACTCCTTCTCTGTAGTAGTGTACCTAGTTTGCGTGTCATCCAAGGTTCTTGAAGCATAGTAAATCACATGCAGCTTCTTGTCTTTCCTCTGTCCAAGAACGGCTCCCATGGCGTAGTCGCTAGCATCACACATAATCTCGAAGGGTAGTGTCCAGTCTGGTGCTTGAACTATAGGGGCTGATGTACGGGCTTCCTTGATGGTCACGAAAGCTCGCATGCACTCGTCATCGAACACAAAGTCAGCCTCTTTGCACAGCAACCGTGTAAGAGGGCGTGCAATCTTGGAGAAGTCCTTGATGAAGCGCCTATAGAACCCGGCGTGCCCTAAGAAACTTCTGACTCCCTTAACATTAACCGGCACCTCAAGACCCATCATGACTTCCACTTTAGCATGATCAACTCAATGCCCTTCTTTGATATCTTGTGACCAAGCACGATCCCTTTCTTAACCATAAAGTGGCATTTCTCCCAGTTTAGCACCAAGTTTGTCTCTTCACAACGCTTTAGTACCCTGCAAAGATTCAACAAACACGCAGAAAAGGACGCACCATAGACATAGAAGTCATCCATAAACACCTCTACCATCTCTTCTATTAGATCGGAGAAGATCGACATCATACACCGCTGAAACGTAGCCGGTGCATTACACAATCAAAACGGCTTCCTTCGATAAGCGAAGGTACCAAAGGGACATGTGAAGGTCGTCTTCTCCTGATCATTTGGGTGAATTGGTATCTGAAAGAAACCGCTATTCCCATCGAGGAAACAGTAGTAAGGGTGATTAGCAAGTCTCTCAAGCATTTGATCAATAAAAGGTAAAGGGAAATGATCCTTCCTAGTTGCAAGATTAAGTTTCTTATAATCAATACACATCCTATGACCAGTGATGGTCCTAGTAGGAATAAGCTCATCTTTATCGTTCCTTATGACCGTGATCCCTCCCTTCTTAGGCACCACGTGTACAGGAGAAACCCACGTGCTGTCACTTATGGGATAGATCACGTCAGCCTCTAAAAGCTTAAGGATCTCTTTCTTAACAACCTCTTTCAAATTAGGATTCAAACGCCTTTGATGTTCTATAGAAGAGGCGTTCTCATTATCCAAGTGAATCCTATGAGTGCAAAGCATTGGTGAAAGCCCCTTGATGTCACTTAGAGAGTACCCAATGGCCTTCCTATAATTTCTCAGCTCAGTCAGGAGCGAGTGCAACTCATCATCACTTAAGTTTTCATTCACAAACACGGGATATGTGTTATTAGGCCCTAAGAAAGCATACCTTAGCCCTTTTGGGAGCTTCTTAAGGTCGACGTTTGGGGTTAACAGCTCGCTCCAGTCATCCTCGTGGCTGTTGTTGTTGTTTTCCTCCTTGGAGCCCTCCTTAGAACCCGAGGCATGGCCCTTGAGACTGCTTTCCTCAACAGCTATCCCTTCTGAAATAGAGTCGTCCAGTCGATCTTGCTCTCGATGTCGTCTAGATCAAGCAGTTTCGCTCGATTCACTTACTCGATTTGATGTGGATCGACTAAGGGATCGAGACGCTGAGTCGATCTCCGGATTAGACCCCAAACTGATTGGAAGGTCTTTCTCGATATTTGACTCGATTGTTTTCCCGGATCGATCACCCCTCTCGATCTATCTGTGGATTGCTGCACCGGATGGAGTTGTGTTCTCGATTGCCTTGTCGATCTGACATCTGGATCGAGTGATAGCGTCGATTTCAGAGTCGATCTCTAGGCAGCATCCTACATCCTTCTTAGCAACCTTCCTAGAATCCAGCAAGTTGACGTACTCCTGAGTACTCTGATCCACATAACCAAACTCTCCTGGCCCCTTAGTCAGTGCCAGCTTCAAATGATCTTCCTGAGCCAGCTCTTCCAGCAACTCATCAGCTAAAGCATCCATCGTTTCAATGTAGAAAGCTTGCCCTTCTATGGTCGGCTTCTTCAGAACCTCATTGATATCAAAGTCCAGCCTTATATCCTTTCCCAAGTGCAAGGCAATCATCCCGTTCTTGACGTCAATGATAGCCCCGGCGGTTGCAAGGAATGGCCATTTCCAACACGACGAAGTCCGTAGGCACGTTCACACCGCTGATTCGCACAGGTAGATCTTCAAGCAGCCCCACTGGTAGCCTCACACTCCTATCAGCCAGTACCAACAAGATTCTACAGTCTTTGAAACGAGTAAAGCCAAGCTTCTTCCCCACGGAGTGAGGCATCAGATTTATGCTAGCTCCGAGATCACAAAGGCAGCTCTTGAACTCCTAAGGGCCTAAAGCGCCAGGTATAGTGAAGCTTCCAGGGGCTCCCAACTTCTTAGGGACTATCTCCTTATGTATAACAGCACTACACTCCTCACTTAGAACAAATACCTCCTTGCTTTCCTTATTTTTCTTCACGAGACTGTCTTTGAAGAATTTGGCACATTTAGGCATCATTACAAGGCAGTCAACGAGAGGTAACTTGATCTCTACGTCCTTAAGATGCTTCTGAAAGAGGATTTTGTGCTTCTCTATGAGTTGCTTTTTGAAACGGCCAGGAAAAGGCAGCTTAGGTATATACGGTGGAGGTACATAAGCATCCTTCTCCTTGGTAGCTTGCTCTGCTCTCTTTTCAACAACTGCTTTGTCTCCTCTTCTTGGCCCTTGGATCCAGACATTGTCAAAGTTAATCTCATCATCAGCTGAAGGCTTCCCCTCTCCCTCTTGAATTACAACGTCCTCGTTGTTCTTTGGAGTAACCGTAGGTGCAAGCTCCTTGTCGCTTCTTAACGTGATGGCGTTGGCATACTCCTTTGGGTTCTGCTCACACTTGCCCGGGAGGCTATTCTGACCACTTGTACTCTTCTCTATGGCATGGGATGTCACCTCCCTGTTGAGCTGGAACATAAAGCATTGTGGGCTGTGAAGTGGCTGAACTTTGATCTCAAGATAGCTCAAGAGAAGCGCTTGATTCAGCTACATTAGCTTGATGAGCTAAGGTTGGATGCCTACGAAAGTGCTAGGATCTACAAGGAGCGTACTAAGGCGGCTCATGACAAGAAGA
The DNA here is from genome assembly GCA_911865555.2 of Thlaspi arvense. NCBI lineage: Eukaryota > Viridiplantae > Streptophyta > Magnoliopsida > Brassicales > Brassicaceae > Thlaspi > Thlaspi arvense. The sequence continues at coordinate 26,196,623 of OU466860.2, forward strand.
TGGTTCATAAAGAGCTTAAGGAAGGCATTTTGGTATTGCTCTACAACTCGAGGTTGAAGCTCTATCCAGGAAAGCTCAAATCAAGGTGGTGCAGACCATTTGAGATCAAGGAGGTATTGCCCTATGGAGCGGTACTTTGGTTGGCAAGAGTGGGAATGCATTCACAGTCAACGGACACAGAGTAAAGCCATACATGGCCAGTGCATTCAACAATGAGAGCACTTCAATGCTTCTCCAAGACCCACCATCCGCCTAAACCAAATAAAGTCTAGCTAAAGACGTTAAAGAAAGCGCACTTGGGAGGCATTCCCATGGTTATCTTGTATAAATTTCTGCTTACTTTCTCTTTCAGTTTTATGTTCTAAGTGTGTAGGAAAAGGTATAAGGGATTGCAGGCCATGATCTTGGAACCAAAAGGAGCAAGGAGAGGCGAATATAGGCTAGAGATCGAGTGCTAGATCGACTCATCCTGGCTTGATCTTTGCTAAATCAAGCTAGTGAATCGAGAGGAGTCAGTCGATCTAGACGAGATCGAGTAGAAAATCGAGTGGAACGGTCGATCATGAGAGGACAACCCGCCAATGCGTTCAGCTTGAAAAACGAATGAGGTGTAGATCGACCGAGTCACTCGATCCTCGAAAATAGATCGAATGGTCTACTCGATCTGTCACTCGATCTAAGCTTAAATCGACCCCCAAATCGATGACGTGGCTCGATCAAGAGGACTTAGTCAACATGCCAAAAATCAAGGAACGAGAGGTGCACTCGATCCAAGGCTTGATTCAATTCGACTCGAGTCATAAATCGAGTAATCCTATCGATCCAAGCCATTATGGGCATGAGATCGAGTCCTAAATCGACCAAATGGACTCGATCTCGTGCCGAGGTAACAATTTATTTTCCCTCTTTTCTTCTTTCCCTCCTGTTTTTAAATTCAAGTATTGGTCAAGGCAGGAATCTTTGACCATGAAAGATGTGCATTCACCAAGCTTTTTATCAGAAACCACTAAATCTTGCCCATGGTTTTAAAACTTTGTTGGCCTTTATATTTTCAAACGCACACTCTCTCATTACGTGTGTTTCGAGAGTTTTAAAGCAAAGAGAGATTGTGATTTTTCTTCCTAAAGGTCAACAACATCTTCTTTCAAAACCGTGCAAAGGTATTTTCGGGTTTTAGTTTAAATTCTTTTGGAAAATTTCCTTTTCTTTGCATTGTTTGAATAATAGATGTTAGGGGTTTAGCGAATTTTTAAAACTAGCTAGATATTAGGTAAAATTCTAGATTTTATTCTATCTCTAGATTCCTTCCTCAGTTATCTTGCTAGAATTTTTATAAATTCCCCTAAAATCTATGGCATTAGTTAAAACTTTTTCTTTTTTGCTTACTCCTTTTCTCAATTTTCGCCGCCTTTGCTCATTCTCTTGCTTGAGAATCTTGTTTCAGGTACTATGGCCCCCAAGAGAACACGAGAGGAGACAGCTCAAGAAGGAGAAGGTCAAGAATTGGTGGTTCAGGAGGGGTCAGATGGTCTAAAGAGGAAAAACAAGCCAAGAAGAGGCTAGAGAGGCTCCGGTTCGAACCAACAAATTTTGCAGATAGAGGTTTGCTGGCTAAGACGGGGATTTTGGGAGCTTTTGATCAACTCCTCAAGAACATAGGGCTCAGGTGTTTGTCACGGATGGATTGCCCAACCTTTCCCGAAGTGACAATTGACTTCCTTGCACTTTAGAGTTTGCATACGAAAACCCGAGCATCCCTACTCCCTCTCAAGGACACATCTCCTTCAAGTTCAAGCGTCAGGCCTTTAGTCTCTCAATCCTGGAGCTTTGTCAAGCCTATGGCCTCGATGATGCTGCCACCAAGGTTGAGTTCCCCGCTTTCACTCAAGCAAACGATACAAGGCGAATACTGCAAAGATTAAGAGAGTGAGGAGCCCGGTGCTGAGGTACACGCTCAAGCTGATTGCTAATACCTTCACTGGACGCTCAGTAGCCCCTACAGTCACCAAGACGAAGCTTTGCATCTTGTTCCAAGGCGTTAAGCATCTCGTGTGTGACCCCGATGAGAATGATGAGCCGTTGGAAGACCAACTAGGAGACGACGTGACCTACGGATGTATCCTGGCTGCTTCATTGGTGAAATAGAAGGCGTATGCCTTGAGATGCAAGGCAAGCTCGTCGCTTATTGGAGGCTTCCTCACGCCCTTGTTTGTGGAAGCTGGTGTACCGCTTCAAGACTTCACCCCTGTTCCAGAGAGAGCTTTCATTGATGAGATATACCTAAGGAACACGGACAGCTTGGGACGCACGCCAGCTGAGGGCTTCTTTGCGTATCTGTTTATTGATAAAGAGAATGAGAAGAGGGTGTGTATCTTGCCAAACAAGGACGAAACTGAGCTGTTGGGAATTGGGAACATCGAGTTTCTCCCAAGCGTAGAAGAGTGCTTTGCTCCTCTAGGAGTCACAGCCGCCATTAAACAAGCTACTCGCCCAATATCAGAGTCTCCTGCCACGGATATGAGATCCCCGAAGCCTTTGTACTCCCTAAGATTGACTTTGAGCCGCGGACTAAGACAGAAAAGTTCTTTGCTTCTGTTGTGGAGATGCAAAGGAAGATCAACAAATGACAGAGTAAGGTCATCAAGAAGCTTGCCAAGAAAGTCAAGGCGCTTCAAGGGGCTTTGCCAAAGCAGGCTGCAAGTGAGGAGGTTCAACAGCCCGAGAAGAGGAGGCTTTCAACCGGTGGAGTTGTCATCCGTGAGACTCAAGGAAGCAACATCCAGCCGGCACGTCTTTCCCTCCAAGAGCCAACGTCCAAAGGCAAAGCCATAACATCTAGCTCGCCTGGAACATCCTCAAGTTCCAGCCGAGGCTAGATCCAAGGTACCACTAACCTTCCGTTGTACATACCGCACATCTTTTCTTTGTTTTTGCTTTGTGTTCTTGAACTCCTTTGAATTTGTTTGCCACCGAGACGGTGTGTGTTATTTGACATTGTTTTCTTTCCTCTTATTTTCTATTTGCATCCTTTGAGTCTTGCATTACATTTCATTGCATCTAAGGCATAGAAAAGAACAAAAAAAAATTGGTAAAACTTTTAAAAATTTTCAAAACAAATCATGTAGTTGCATTCACTTTGTTAAACATTTTAGGATTGAGTCTAGAATTTTTAAGCATCTAGGTTGTTTACATTTTCTTTAAATGGTGTTTTAAGCTCATGAATTGTTTCAAGGCCCTAGTTAGTAGTTCTTTGATGCATCGTACACTCTTAGAAAGTAAGCTCTAACCATACTTGGGTCATGTGTTTTGATTTTCGTGGCTTGACTTGAACATTCATGAACTGAATCTTGTCCTAATAAGTGAAAACCTTAATCTGATCTTTAATTATGATGCATATGCATTAGAAAATGAACACATGGATCATATACATATTTAGGCTCTCTTCCTCCTTTCACCACTCTTTTGTGAGCCTAAGTAGAACTCCCACCATAACCCTTGCCTTTCTTTCAAGCCAAATGTTCTTGTGTGATATCATTGTAAGGCCTCTTTTCGGTTTGAACTTAGCATAAAGTGTTATGTCTAGGCGACATGATTAGGCTCTCATTTGATTACTAGCTTTGCATTTTAAAGCTAGTTTTAGGCTTAAGATTAGGTTCGGGGTTCATTCGGGTTATTTGTTTTGCTTATTTGTTTGCGTATTCAAAAGAGTTTGGTGTTTGAAGTGTTTGAAAAGGTTTTAAGTGGAAGGCAATGTTTTCAAAATAAAAAGCTGTAAGTGTATTTCAGAAGATAGCTCTCAAATAAAGGAAAAAGAAAAAGAAAGAAAAGAGCCTAAGTGCCAAAAAAAAAAGAAAAAAAAAGGAATATGGAGAGAGCTATCAATAAGAAAAGTAAAGAGCTAAAAATATTTTCAGCCTTTCCACTAGTCTAAAGAGTAAAGATGTTTTCTGTTTTAACTTGGGTTTTTGGTAAGCGAATTGCTTTGGTTATAAGGGTAGTATCTAGGAGGGTGAGTGAGCTAAAAAGAAAAGAAATGAGAGGGGTTTTAGGATCATTGTTAGTGTACATGGGGAGATGAGAGTCTAGTTATGTATGCATCAATTGCCTTTACATTTAGCATTAGGCATAAGTTCATACCTTTCTTGAGAGAAACTACTACATTGTTAAACCCTTTTAAATGAGATTATTCTATGCTCATAGCCTTTGTCCTTAGCCAAATGTGTTCTGCTTTAAAGTGCATGAGTTTGATTCACGGTTTAATCATTAATGAATGTTAAAGGATAAGATTCTTTGATTGTTTGGAATAGGAGAGTCATGATTTGAAATTCATTGTGTGATGAAAATGGCTAAGTTCTTTGGAGTATGAGTGCATTGCATTTTAGAATTAAGAACTAGGACCACTGAAGTGATTCATTTGAAAAGCACCTTTACAAGAAGCTTAAACCCCTGTTTTTAAAACCTCCCTTCCTTCTTGAATTTTGTTTGCATGAGGGCAAGCAAAAGGCAAGTTTGGGGGAGTTGATATTTCTGCATATTTCGTGTGTTTTGCATGCATATAAGATAGTTTATCATGCATTTACCTTGCACATTAGGCTTGTTTGCACCATTTTAGGTCCTAGAGCACTTTTGCATTAGCATTTGCATATTTCTTGCATTATGCATCACATTCAGGTTGTTTTCGGATACTTTGGAGCCTTGGAGGATTCGTGGACGTGCTAAGGCTCATGAGGAGCCCATGGACACTTGGAAGACTTAGATGTTCAGCAAAGGGACCTGAGATCTAGTAGCGGATCGAGCAAGGCAGGTGAATCTAGACGAGATCGACCAGAAGATCGAATGACCAAGTCGATGCGAGGAAACGGATCGAGACCAAGATCGAGTGAAAAAATCGATCTGATGTTCGGACGTAAATGACGCCATGCAGATCGAGTACCAGATCCAGCTTCCAACTCGATCAGCATAAGATCGACTGAGAGATCGACCAAAGCCATCCGATCCAAGACGAAGATCGAGTGCCAGATCGAGCCTCCTGCTCGATCCCAAACTACTTTATCCGTTTTTGGCTTCTAGCGAAAGGGGGACCATCGAGCTGTTTGCCCATTTTGGGAACACGGTGATCCAGATTTCACACACACTTTCACTTTTATGTTTTTTTCGTCTTTCTTCTTTATCTCGTTTAGGCAATTTCCGCCATTGTAGAACTTCATGCTTTTCTTGCTTTTGCACTTTAAATATTGGACCGTTTGCTTTTAATCAATCGTTAATCATGTTTAGTAGATCATCTTTTGCATTCTGTTCAGTTTTCTTTATGTGTAGCGAGTAGTTTCATTTGAGTCGATGGGTTGAGGCGATTCAAAAGGGGTTGAAAAGGTTAAAGCTTTGAGTTTTCTTGTTCTTCATTACCTTCTCTTCTAGGATCTTAAGTACATAAGGCTTAGAGAGTCTCACACCAAGATCTCTATGATCCAAGGGATTTCTTACATTGACAGGATTCAGATGTCCTGGAAAACCAGATCTTAGAGGCTAGTCTTTCCTTTCCCACACGCCATGGTTGTAAAGGGGACAAGTTAGGTCATTGTTTGAAATCTGTGTTCCTTGCCCTTCGATCTCTTTTTCCACCACACGCCATGGGTTTGGAGGAGAGATTGAGGGAGTGAATCATACCAGACGCCATGGATGGTTCTTGTTTTGTTTTCAAGGCTTAGAGAAACCTCCTAAAGGAGTAGATCGAAATGTTTTCAAACCAAGCTTTAATCTTTGAGACCCATGAATATGACCCTCAACCCTAGACCCTCTTTCTTAGTGTTTTAAATCTCTGTTAATCATTCGCTTGCCATTCAGTTGCATCCTGTTCATCAAAATTCATTTCTGTTTAAGTTACTTGTAGATCGATCCATTCTGCTCGATCTAGTGGTCGATTCACTAGTCGATTTTTAGTTTTAAGTAGCTTGCATTTTTTATCTTTTGCTTGTTCCTCGTGGTATTTAACCCTCTTCCAGGGATTTTAAATTTTTTTTCTTTGCATTTGGTCTTTGCATTTAGTTTTTAGGGATTTTACCAATCATTTATCATTTTCGCTTAGCTTTGCTCGTTCCCTTGCATTCTTAGTGAACTTGCTACCCCTAGGTGTGGATTGACACTCACTTGCATGTTATACTACATCTCAGTGTTGCATTTGAGCTTTGATACATCATTGCATAGCAAAAACCTGTTATCAAGTGTGTAGGCCATGTGGACCAATGGGTGTGAGCTGGGAATGAATCAAGGCAAGGGACAAAGACGGATGGGCCAATATCAATGACAATATTGACATCATCTGATCGATATGGAGCATACAATGGGAGTATCGACTACATCAGGATCGATACTGTAAGGGCATGGTGAGAAGGAAACATATCGACTAGGAGACACCTCGATGAAACAGAAAAGAGTCCATATCAAACAGTGTCTCAACGTCCCATACTGATACACATGACAGGACAATACTGAGGTGTCATATCGACTTGCTTGATTGATGAGCCTTAACTAAAGGGCGATTGTATCGACTTCGCACCATGGAGAGCCAAACTGATACAACATAGGAGCCTTCTGTATCGACGTGCATATTGACCAAGGGACATCGATACAACCCAGAAGAAGAGATTATATCGACATGTATATTGATGTTCACAGTCGATATGGTTTCCTAGTTCCCCTATAAATACTAAAGTCCTAAAATTGTTAGTCAACTGGGATACTGATAAACAGGATTTTGTGAGTCTAAATATCAAAGCTCAAGAAACATATAGTTGTAGTATAGTATGCAAAAGAGTATCAATCCAGTCTGGGTGAAGAAAGAACGTTAGGAATGCAAGTACTAAGCAAATCTAAGCGGAATTGGGTAAATAGATGGTAAAATCAAAGAAAACTAAATGCAATGACCAAACTACTACGAAAACTGTTTTAAAATCCCTGGAAGAGGGTTAACTACTACTAGGAGAAAACAGAAGATTAAAAACGCTAATCTACTAATAACTAAAAATCGAGAGCTAAATCGGGTCAAACAGGTCGATTCTAACATCTTAAGACAAATGACTTCTAGTGATCAAGATGCAAGCTTTGTAACTAAAAGATGATTACTTGAGGTTTAAAAATGCTAAAAGAAGGTTCAGGATCGAGGGTCATATTCAAGACTGTTCAAGGGTCAAGCTTTGGTTTGGAAACACATAGATCTACTCATTGATGAGCTTTCCCTAAGCCTTGAGAAACTTAAATAAACTCATCCATGGCGTATGGTATGATTCCCTTCTTCAATCTCTTCTTCAAACCCATGGATTTTGGTGGAAAAAGAGATCAAAGAGCATGGAATACAAATCTCAACAAATGGCTTAACTAACCTCCTCTACATCCATGGCGTTTAGGAGACGGTAGATTAGTTTTTAGGATTTGGTTTTCAAGGATCTCTGAATCCGGTCAAGGTAAGAGAAGCCCTGGAATCATAGAGATCTTTTCCAAGACTCCCTAAGCCTTAAGACCCCAAAATCCTAGACCAGAATAAGTGAAGAACAAGATAAACTCAAAAGCTTAAACCCCTTAGACCCTTGAATCGCCTCAACCCTTAACCCATAGAGAACTACTCGCTACTCATGTCTAAAACCGATTGAAATGCTAAGAAAGATGAACTAAGCATGATCAAAGAAAGCTATTAAAGGAAAATGCTTAATATTGAAAATATTCAAATTTTGAAAACAAGAAAAAGCTTAAGGTTCAACAATGGCGGATAATCGCCTACAGAAAGGCTTAGAAAAGATAATAATGAAAAGTTGTCCCGAAAGGGATAGCCGCCTTTGCCCAAAATAGTCAGACAGCCCTAATGGTCCCTTCACTACGCTCCAAAAACGGTTAAGGCCCCTGATATTGCTGCATATTGCATGTATTTTGCATACATATAAGTTAGCTTTTCATGCAATTACATCACACTTTATGCTAGATTACATCACTTTAGGTCCTAGAGCATTCTTGCACCAGCATACGCATGTTCCTTGCATTTTGCATCATATTCAGATTGTTTCTGGCTACTTTGGAGTGTGGAGATTCGTGGGAACATCAGATGTTTCCTAAGGACCAGAGATCGGGGAGCAGATCGAGCACGGCCGGTCGATCTAGATGAGATCGACCAGAAGATCGAGTAGTCCTTCCGATCTAAGAAATCTGATCGAGACACAGATCGAGTGAAGCAATCGATCAAGTGGTACGGATGTAAATGACGCCATGCAGAGCGAGAGCCAGATCGAGTCCACCACTCGATCCGCCGAAGATCGATACCAAGATCGGATGCAACACTCGATCCACCGGAGAAGATCGAGACACAGATAAAGTTGAAGACACGATGTCCGAAGATGATCGAGCAGCATGCTCGATCTCGAGGTCGATCTCAGTCCTTTCAACCGTTTTTGGCCGCTAGTGAGGAGGGGACCATCGAGCTGTTTGGCCTACTTTCGGAAGGCGGCGATGATCTTTTCCCACACACTTATTCATTCTGATCTTTTTTTATGCTTTTCTATCTGGTTTGGAGGCGATACGCCATTGTTAGACCTTAGAGCTTTTTCTTTGAATCTTGATATTTTAAGCTTAATCAATCGTTTTTATGTTTATGAGTTTATCGTTCATGCTTATTTCGGTTATTTCCATGTGTAGCGAGTAGTTACATTTGGGTTTCGGGGTTGAGAGGATTCACGGGGTCTAAAGGGTTTTCAAGTTTGGTGTTTTCTCGTTCTTAATAGCTTTCTCTTCTAGGATGTTGAGTTCCTAAGGCTTAAGGAGTCTCACGCCAAGATCTTAATGATCAGAGAGGTCTCTTACCTTGACAGGATCCAGAGATCTCAGAAAATCACATCCTAGAGACTAGTTACCCTTTCCCAAACGTCATGGTAGTTTAGGGGACTAGTTAAGCCATGTTTTTGAAATCTGAGTTCAATGCCCTTCAACCTCTCTTTCCACCAAACGCCATGGGTTTGGAGGAGAGGATGAAAGAGTGATCCATACCGCAAGCCACAGATGGATCTTATTTTGTTTTCAAGGCTTAGAGAATCTCACAAAGTGAGTAGATCTAAAGTTTTCAAACCAAGCTTGGACCTTTGAAATCCCTAAACATGAATCTCAACCCTAGACCCTTCTTTCTTAGCATTCTTACATCTTCGTTAATCATTCGCTTGTTACTCGTCGTATCCTGGTTGTTAGTTTCATTGCACTTGCACTTTTAGACGAGATCGATCCAAACTGCTCGATCTAGTTGTCGATCCCGTGGTTGATCCACTAGTCGATTTTTATAAATTCATAGCTTTGCATTTTAATCATTCTGTTTGTTCGTAGTGGTAGTTTAATCATCTCTGGTATTTTTAAAATAGTTTTGCATTCGATTTTACTGCTGCATCTAGTTTTTAGGATTTTCACAAAATCGAATATCATTTGCTTAGCTTTACACTACACTTGCATTCTCTTTGCACATTCTAGCTTCTAGGATTGGATTGATTCCTCTTGCATTGTGCTACAACTGTATGCTGCTTGAGTTTTGATAAGCTCCTGTTGCATAGCATCACACCTAAGAAAAATCTTGTTATCAAATGGCGCCGTTGCCATTCTAGGAGTGTTAGAAAGCATAGAGATTTGGGGCTTAGTAAAGACTAAGCTTTACATTGTTTAAGTTACTAATTTCTCTACTCTCAAACGTGTGTCTTTCAGGTACATGAATCTTCGTTCAAGGGGAGACAACAATCTACTTCAACCCTTGGACAACATTCATCAACTTGGTCATTCACGGCAAAGAAGAGTACGAGAACAAGCTAGAGCTTTTGAGGAGATTGTTCAGAACGGGTTGGTTGACTTTGAAGCTATGGCTGAACACGAGTATCCAGAGGGACCTCCTACAGCTCACGGGGCAGTGGGAAGGGGCAATGGAAACCCCCAACACGCGGCTAGACCCCCAAGGATCATAGGAGCCGGAGATGCTCCCAATACTCATCATAATAGGTTTGGGATTACTCTTCCTCCTGTACAAAACAATAACTTCGAGATTAAGCCAGGTTTCATCTCCATGGTGCAAAAAAACAATTTCCATGGCTTAGCAATGGAAGATCCCTTGGAGCACCTCGACAATTTCGAGCAAGTATGTGGGATGATCAAGATAAACGGCATATCCGAAGATGCTTTCAAGCTGCGTCTCTTTCCATTCTCTCTTGGAGACAAGGCTAGACATTGGGAGAAAACACTTCCTCAAGGCACCATCACCTCATGGGCCTAGTGTAAGAAGGCTTTCCTCTCAAAGTTCTTCTCTAGCACCAGAACGGCAAGACTAAGAAGCGAGATCAGCGGCTTCACGCAAAGGAACAACGAGACTTTCAATGAAGCCATGGAACGATTCAAGGACTATACTATCCAATGTCCTCACCACGGCTTCAGTGAAGAGACTCTTCTAAGCACTATCTACTGAGGAGCTTCACCAAAAATTCGCTTGTTGCTTGACACGCCTAGTAAGGGATACTTCCTTGGTCAAGAGGTAGAAGAAGGCATGGAGCTGATTGAGAACTTAGCACTAAGTGACGACAACTATGCTGAAGATTATGACCGTGCACCGAGAGGTTCTGAGCGAGAGTCTCACAAGAAAGAGTTAAAATCATTACATGAGAAGATTGACAAGTTGGTTTTGGCGAATCAGAAACACGTTCACTTTGTTGGTGAAGCAGATGAAAGCCAAGAGGAGCTTAAGTTGAGCCAGGAAGAAGCCAATTGGGTGGCGGGTCAAAACAACTACAAACCTCAAGGCTATTCACAAGGCTACAACCAGAACAACAATCTCTCATACCGCAAGCAAAGCCTTTCGTACCTTACAACAAAGGTTTTCAGCCGAGTGGTGGCTTCCAAGGGCAAGGGCAGAACAACTTCCAAGGCTACAGCAAGGAAACAAAGGTTATACGCCAATGTACCCTCTGGGCTTTGTACCTCAGCAGCAACAACCGATGCAACAACAAGTTGATCCCGTCCATGCTATGTTCCAACAATTATATCAAGGGCAAGCCTCTACAAACCAAAAGTTTGCCGAGATGAACACTCGTTTAGACTCGTCTCTCACTGACTTCTCTACTCAGATCACCAACTTAAACAACAAGATCAGGCAGCTATAGAAGGGAAAGGCGAGTACAAGTGGTCAGAATAGCCTACCGGGCAAGTGTGAGCAGAACCCTAAGGAATATGCCAACGCCATCACGTTAAGAGCTTGCACCTACGGTTACTCCAAAGAACAACGAGGACGTTATAATTCAAGAGGGGGAGGGTAAGCTTTCAGCTGATGATGAGATCAACTTTGACAATGTCTGGATTCAAGGGCCAAGAAGAGGAGACAAAGCGGTTGTTGAGAAGAAAGCGGAGCAAACTATTAAGGAGAAGGATGCATATGTACCTCCACCGTATGTACCTAAGCTACCTTTTCCTGGCCGTTTCAAGAAGTAACTCAGCGAGAAGCATAGAGTCTTGTTTGAGAAGCATCTTAAGGACGTAGAGATCAAGCTACCCCTCGTGGACTGTCTTGCAATGATGCCTAAATGCGCCAAATTCTTCAAAGACACTCTCGTGAAGAAGAATAAGGAAAGCAAGGAAGTGCTTGTTCTAAGTGAGGAGTGTAGTGCTGTGATACACAAGGAGATAGTCCTTAAGAAGTTGGGAGACCCTGGAAGCTTCACTATACCTTGCGCTTTAGGTCCTTTGGAGTTCAAGAGTTGCCTTTGTGACCTCGGAGCTAGTATAAATCTGATGCCTCATTCCGTGGCAAAGAAACGTGGCTTTACCCGTTTCAAGGATTGTAGAATTTTGTTGGTACTAGCTGACAGAAGTGTGAGGTTACCCGTGGGAATGCTTGAGGACTTGCCAGTGAAGATCAGTGGAGTGAACGTGCCTACACACTTCGATGTGTTGGAAATGGATGAAGAACCAAAGGATCCACTCATTCTCGGTAGACCTTTCTTAGCCACCGCCGGAGCCATAATAGACGTCAAGAACGGGAAGATTGCCTTGCACTTGGGTAAAGATATAAGGCTAGACTTCGATATCAATGAAGTTTTGAAGAAGCCTACGATAGAAGGGCAAGCTTTCTACATTGAGACGTTGGATGCTTTAGCGGATGAGTTGCTGGAAGAGTTGGCTCAAGAAGATCATTTGAAGCTGGCACTGACTAAGGAGCCTGGAGAGTTTGGTTATGTGGATCAGAGGACTCAGGAGTACGTCAACTTGCTTGATTCGAGGAAGGTTGTGCTTGAAGATCTAGGCGTTTGCCTAGAGATCGACTCCGAGATCAAAAACATTACTCGATCCAGGGCTCAAATCGACAAGACAATCGAGACCACAACGCGATCCGGTGCAGCAATCGACAGTCAGATCGAGCAAGGTGATCGATCCAGGAAAACAATCGAGTCCGAGATCGAGAAAGGCCTTCCGATCAGTTTGGGGTCTAATCTGGAGATCGACTCAGCATCTCGATCTCTCACTCGATCCACATTAAATCGAGTGAGTGAATCTAGCGAAACTGCTCGATCTAGACGACATCGAGAGCAAGCTCGACCTGACGACTAGATTTCAGAAGGGATAGCGGTTGGAGAAAGCAGCCTCAAGGGCCATGTCTCGGGTTCTAAAGAAGGTTCTAAGGAGGAGAACAACAGCAACAGCCACGAGGATGATTGGAGCGAACTGTTAGCCCCAAAGGTTGACCTTAAGGAGCTCCCAAAAGGGCTAAGGTATGCTTTCTTAGGTCTTAATGAAACCTATCCTGTCATTGTGAATGAAAACTTGAGTGATGATGAGTTGCAATCGCTCTTAACTGAGTTAAGAAAGTATAGGAAGGCCATTGGGTACTCTCTAAGTGACATCAAGGGCCTTTCACCAATGCTTTGCACTCATAGGATTCACTTGGATAATGAGAACGACTCTTCTATGGAACATCAAAGGCGTTTGAATCCAAATTTGAAAGAGGTTGTTATGAAAGAGATTCTTAAGCTTTTAGAGGCTGACGTGATCTATCCCATAAGTGACAGCACGTGGGTTTCTCCCATACACGTGGTGCCTAAGAAGGGAGGGATCACGGTCATTAAGAATGACAAAGATGAGCTTATACCTACTAGGACTATTACTGGACACCGTATGTGTATTGATTATAGGAAGCTTAATCTTGCTACTAGAAAGGATCATTTTCCCTTGCCTTTTTATTGATCAAATGCTTGAAAGACTTGCTAATCACCACTACTATTGCTTTCTTGATGGATATAGTAGATTTTTCCAAATACCAATCCATCCCAATGATCAGGAGAAGACGACCTTTACATGCCCTTATGGCACCTTCGCGTATCGAAGGATGCCATTCGGGTTGTGTAACGCACCGGCTACGTTTCAGCGGTGTATGATGTCGATCTTCTCCGATCAAATAGAAGAGACGGTGGAGGTGTTTATGGATGACTTCTCGGTCTATGGTGCATCCTTATCTGCGTGTTTGTTGAATCTTTGCAGGGTATTAAAGCGTTGTGAGGAGACAAACTTGGTGCTTAATTGGGAAAAATGCCACTTCATGGTTAAGGAGGGGATCGTGCTTGGACATAAGATATCAGAGAAGGGTATTGAAGTCGACAAAGCAAAGATTGATGTGATGACAAGCCTTGAGCCGCCAGTTAACATCAAAGGGGTGAGAAGCTTCTTGGGACACGCCGGCTTCTACAGGCGCTTCATTAAAGACTTCTCTAAGATTGCACGCCCTCTCACTCGGCTGTTGTGCAAGGAGGCTGAATTTGTCTTTGATAAGGAGTGTTTCCAAGCTTTCGTGACAATCAAGGAGGCCCTAGTATCCGCGCCTATAGTGCAAGCACCAGAATGGAATCTACCTTTCGAGATTATGTGCGATGCTAGTGACTATGACGTGGGAGCCGTTCTAGGCCAAAGGAAGGATAAGAAGGTGCACGTGATATACTATGCTTCAAGAACCTTGGATGACACGCAAACGAGGTATACCACTACTGAGAAGGAGCTATTAGCGGTTGTATTCGCCTTTGAAAAGTTCAGGACTTACCTCGTGGGTTCCAAGACCATAGTTTACACGGATCACGCAGCTTTGCGTTATATATATTCCAAGAAGGACACTAAGCCGAGGCTTTTGAGATGGATCCTCTAGCTTCAAGAATTTGACATGGAAATCAAGGACAAGAAAGGGATAGAGAACGGCGTTGCTGACCATCTCTCTCGGTTAAGGATCAACGAGTCTCTTCCTTTAGACGATTCTCTCCCCGAGGAACAACATATGGTAATCACTACGGCTGTTTGTGGGAGCTTAGAGGGGCAGTTTGAGGAAGTTCTGAGCTTCAAAAAGGAGGATCTCCCTTGGTACGCAGATATTGTGAACTACTTGGCATGTGGGGAAGAACCGTCGCATCTTGACAACTACCATAGGAAGAAGTTCATGAGAGACGTGAGCCACTACTATTGGGATGACCCCTATTTATACAAGAGAGGAGTGGATAGCCTGTACAGAAGATGCATGACAAAGGAGGAAGCGAGAGACATCATCTTTTATTGCCACGGTTCTTTGTATGGCGGGCATTTTGCTTCATTCAAAACTGCTACAAAGGTCTTGCAAGCCGGCTTCTGGTTGCCGTCCATCTTCAAAGACACCCATGAGTTCGTGATGAGCTGCGAGGCATGTCAAAGAGCAGGGAATATTACTAAGAGGAACAAGATGCCCCCAAGTTCCCATATTTGAGGTAGACATCTTTGACGCGTGGGGCATAGACTTCATGGGGCCATTTCCCTCATTTTACGGCAACAAGTTCATACTAGTGGCTGTTGACTACGTCTCTAAGTGGGTTGAGGCCATTGCTTCCCCAACAAACGACTCTAAGGTGGTGATCAAGCTCTTTAAGAGCATTATTTTCCCGAGGTTTGGAGTTCCCAAGGTGGTGATAAGTGACGGAGGGAGCCATTTCATCAACAAGCTGTTTGAAAATCTGTTAAAGAAGTATGGCGTGAAGCATAAGGTAGCTACACCTTACCATCCTCAAACGAGTGGCCAAGTGGAGGTCTCTAACCATCAGATCAAGGCGATACTCGAGAGAACAGTTGGGACTACTCGGAAAGATTGGGCAGTGAAGTTCGATGACGCTTTGTGGGCGTACCGGACTGCTTTCAAAACACTTATTGGTACCACTCCTTTCACTCTTCTCCACGGTAAAGGGTGTCATCTTCCTGTTGAGTTGGAACATAAGGCGTTGTTGGCTGTGAAGCGGCTGAATTTTGATCTGAAGACGGCTCAGGAGAAGCATTTGATCCAGTTGCACGAGCTTGATGAGCTAAGGCTGGACGCTTACGAAAGCGCCAGGATCTACAAGGAGCGTACCAAGGCTGCTCATGACAAGAAACTGGTGCCTAAGGAGCTTAAGGAAGGGAGTTTGGTGCTGCTATACAACTCGAGGCTCAAGCTCTTTCCAGGAAAGCTGAAGTCACGGTGGAGCGGTCCGTATGAAATCAAGGAAGTACTACCTTACGGAGCTGTCACGTTGGTCGGCAAGAGTGGGAGTGCATTTACAGTGAACGGACACAGGGTTAAGCTATACATGGCGAGTGCATTTGACAAGGAGAGCACCTCAATGCTTCTCCAAGACCCACCATCTGCCTGATAAAGGTTTTTTCTTTATGGTCTAATGCAGCAGAGAACTTATCAAAACTCTAATGCATGCAACGTTGTAGTAAGGCAAGCAGAGAGTGTCAATCCAGTTCTAGGTGATAGAGAATCCACAGAGAATGCAAGATCTAGGACAAATCTAAGTGAAATGAGACAGTTTGTTGAGAAAATCTTGAAAACTAATTGCAGCAACCTAAACAGAGTGAAATCTATTTTAAAAATACTAGAAAGCAAGCAGTTACCACGAAGAACAAACAAATAAATTAAAGGGAAGAGCTTCGAATTGTTAAAATTCGACTAGTGGATCGACCACAAGATCGACCACTAGATCGAGCAGAAACGATCGATCTCGTCTAAAATCGTAAGAACAAAGAATCTAAAGACCAGGAAGCTATCAAACAACAAGCAAAAGGTGATATGCGACGCAAATAAGCTAAAGAGAAGGGTTTCAGGGTCGAGATTCATATAAGGGGTTTCAAAGGTTGATCTTGGGTTTGAAACTTTAGATCGACTCACTTGGTGAGGGTCTCTAAGCCTCGAAAACAGAACAAGATCTATCCGTGGCTTTCGGTATAGATCACTCTTTCATCCTCTCCTCCAAACCCATGGCTTTTGGTGGAAAAAGAGGTTGAAAGGCAAGGAAAACAGATTTCGAACAATGGCTTAACTAGTCCCCCAAACTACCATGGCTTTTGGGAAGGGGTAACTAATCACTAAGGTGAGATCTTCCGAGGTCCCTGGATCCTGTCAAGGTAAGGGACCTCTCGGATCGTGAAGCTCTTGGCGTGAGAGTCTTCAAGCATTAAGCTTTCATCACTTTAGAAGAGATAGATTTAAAACGTTTAGAAAACAAACCAAGATCGAACCTTTTCTACCCTTCAATCCTCTCAACCCTTAACCCTGGATGAACTACTCACTACACATAAAGGAAATCAAGCAAAGACGAAGAGAAGAAACGATAGACATGAAAGAAAAACTGGATTAAAAACGATAAAGATTCGAAAATACAAAAGCTTGAAACTCTTCTACAATGGGTGTTCTTTCGAAAAACCAGAGAGAAAAACTTAAAACTTGGAGAGAAGGTAAAAATCTCAAAAGTTATCGAAAAGTAGTCGCCGCCTTTGCCAAAAATGCCAAAACAGTCCAATGGTCCCCCCCGTCGCTAACAGCCAAAAACGGTTGAAAGGACAGAGATCGACCATTGGATCGAGTTGGTCTCTCGATCATATCCGGGCATCATGTCTTCGGCTCGATCCGGGTCTCGATCTCCTTCGGCGAATCGAGTGTTGCATCCGATCTCGGTATCGATCTCCGGGAGGATCGAGTGGTGTACTCGATCCGGCTCTCGCTCTACATGGCGTCATTTACGTCCGTACCGATGCATCGACTGCTTCACTCGATCTCCGTCTCGATCATTATCCTTGGATCGCCTAGTTGGCTCGATCTTCTGGTCGATCAACTCCTAGATCGACCGGCCATGCTCGATCTGCTCCTCGATCACTGGTCCTTAGCATTTTCCCGAGCTTCCATGAACCGCAACATTGGTCTCCACACCTCCACGAACCTCCGTGTCTCCAAAGCAACCATAAACAACCTGGAATGGATGCAAAATGCAGAGAAAATGCAAATGCTGATGCAAGAATGCTCTAGGACTCTAAGTGATGCAATCTAACCTAAAACATGATACAAATGCATAAAAAAAACTATCTAATGAGTATGCAAAATGTATGCAAAATGCAATGACATCACTGCCTAAACCAAGTAAAGTCTAGCTAAAGACGTTAAAGAAAGTGCACTTGGGAGGCATTCTCATGTTTATCCTGTACATATCCTTGCTTTATTTCTTTTCCAGTTTTATGTTTTTGTCTTATGAGTGTGTAGGAACAAGTATGAGGGACGCAGGACATGATCTGAGTTCAAAAAGGAGTAAGAGGGGGCGAGTATAAGCTAGAGATCGAGTGCTAGATCGACTCATCCTGGCTCGATCTTTGCTAGATCGAGCTGGTGAATCGAGAGGAGCCAGTCGATCTAGACGAGATCGAGTAGACAGATCGAGTGACGAAGTCGATCTAAAATGTCTCGGGAAATTCTCGGAGTTTAGATCGATCGATCCAAAAATGGATTGACCGATCTATTTTCTCTCGGGAAAGTCCTTCATAGACAGATCGATCAGTCAACTCGATCCACCACTCGATCCAAGCTTAATCGACCCCTGAATCGATAGCATGGCTCGATCACGAGTACTTAGCCGTGTGCCAAAATCTATAGGAACGAGAGAGCCAATCGATCCACTAAATCGAGTAGCCCTCTCGATCCAAGATATTATGGGCATGACATCGAGTCCTAGATCAACCAAACGGACTCGATCTCTTGTCGAGGTAACATTTTCTTTCCATCGTTTATTCTTTTCCCTCCAGTTTTTAATTCAAAACTTGGTCAAGGCAAGCATCTTTGACCATGAAAGATGTGCCTTGACCAGGACTTTTGTCAGAAAACCATTTCTCTTGCCCATGGTTTTGTTTTGTTGGTCTTTAAATATTTTCAATCACCTTCACACTCTCTCATTCTTGTTTTCTCGAGCTTCTGAGTAAAGAGAGTGTGAGATATTTATTTTTCAAAGACCAACAAGCACTCTGAACAATCCTTGCAAAGGTATTTTATGATTTTTTGAGAAAATCTTTTGGAAAATCTCCTTTTATTTCGCAATTGATTATTTTAGATGCTAGGGCGGTTTTGAATTTTTAAATTTAGCTTAATAATAGGAAAAATTCTGGATTTTCTAGTAACTCTAGATTTGATTCTCTATTATTTTGCTATTTTTTATATAAAATCCCCAAAATTCTAGGGTATTAGCTATCGACTTTCTTCTTTGCCTCTCTCTTTCTCTCAACATATCGCATATTTCCTCATAGCTTTGCTTGAGAACTTTGTTTCAGGCGCAATGACCCCCAAGAAAGGGTTCAGGAGGTAGATGTTCAAGAAAGGGTTCGATGGAGTAAGGATGAGAAAAGGGATAAGAAGCAGCTGGAAAGGCTTCGGTTCGAGCCTACTAAGTTTGCGGACCGGGAGCTGCTGTTCAAGCTAGGGATCCTAGGAGATTTCGACCAACTCCTCGAGAACATTGGCCTAAGATGTCTGTCACGAAATGATAACCCAACCATTCCAGAAGTGACAATAGACTTCCTTGCCACGTTGGAGTTCCGTTACGAGAACCCTAGCGCCCCTGTTGCTTCACAAGGCCGTCTCTCTTTCAAGGTTGGACGTCAAGCTTTCAGCCTCTCAATCCCCGAGCTGTGTCAAGCATATGGTCTCAACGCAGCCGCCACCAAGATCGAGTTCCCCTCCTTCACGCGAGCAAATAATTTTTAGGACCTGATCAGCAACGAAGACTACAAGGCCAACACCGCCAAAATCAAGAGAGTGAGAAGCCCGGTGCTGAGGTACACCTTGAAGCTGATCGCCAACACATTCAGCGGACGGTCGGTTGCTCCCACGGTCACGAAGACCGAGCTTTGCTTCTTGTTCCAAGGCGTGAAGCATTTGTTGTGTGATCCGGCGGAGAATGATGAGCCTATGGAGGATGAACTCGGTGATGACGTGAACTATTGATGCGTACTTGCTGCCTCTTTGGTGAAGTACAAGGCATATGCCTTGCGGTGCAAGGAAAGCTATTCATTCATTGGCGGTTTGCTCACTCCTCTATTCATCCAAGCCGGCGCACCTATACATGATTTCACACCCGTCCCGGCTAGAGCTTTCATGGATGAGATCTACATGCGGAATACCGACAGCTTAGGACGCACGCCAGCAGAAGGGTTCTATGCTTATCTTTTCATCGAAGACGAACATGAGAAGAGAGTGTGCATCCTACCAAACAAGGACGAGACCGAGCTGCTTGGTGTTGGGAACATCAAGTTCTTGCCAACCGTAGAGGAGTGCTTTGCTCCTCTAGGAGGAACGCCTGCCCCAGCGATTGCTCCACGTCCAAGGTCTAAGTCCTCAGCCACGGAAGATGAGATGCCCGAGGCTTACACCCTTCCCAAGATAGATATCGAGTCGAGAACCAAGACGGAGAAGTTCCTAGCATCTGTTGTGGAGATGTAAAGGAAAATCAACAAATGGTAAGGCAAAATGCTCAAGGAACTTGCCAAGAAGGTCAAATCGCTTCAAGGAGGCTCGCCTAAGAAAGCTGCAAGTGAAGAGGTTCAACAACCCGAGAAGAGGAGGCTTTCAACCGGTGGAGTTGTCATCCGTGAGACTCAAGGCAGCAACATTCAACCGGCGCGTTTCTCTCTTCAAGAGCCAGGCTCCAAAGGCAAAGCCGTAGTATCTAGCTCCTCTGGAGCATCCTCAAGTTCCAGCCGAGACTAGACCCGAGGTAACAACCTTCTTCCATTGTATACTGGTCATGTTTGCTTCTTTTTGCTTTGTGTTTTGGTTCTCCTTTGAATTTGTTTGCCACTGGGACGGTGTCAAGCAAGTTTGGGGGAGTATGTGTGTGGTTTAACATGTGTTTTCTGATCTTATTTTCCTTTTAGCATCCTTGAGTCTTCTTTGCATGAAAAATTGGTAAAATTTTAAAAAACAATTTCACAAAAATTCATGTAGTTGCACTCATCTTGTTAAGCATTTTAGGATTGAGTCTAGAATTTCAAAGCATCTAGGTTGTTCACATCTGCATAAGGGGTTAAAGTTTTTCTTAAAAAGGTGTTTTAAACTCATGAATTGTTTCAGTGCCCTAGTTAGTAGTTCTCTAATGCTTTGCTCATACTTTGAAAGTAAGTCCTTACCATGCTTGGATCACTTGCTATGATTTTCGTGACTTGAATTGAACTCTCATGATTTGAACTTGTCCTAATAAGTGAAAACCTTAATCTGAAATTTCAATTATCATCCTTATGCATTTGAAAATGAACACATGGATTCAAAAATATTTAGGCTCTCTTCTTCCTTTCACTACTCTTTGTGAGCCTAAGTAGAACTCCCACCTTGACCCTTACCTTTCTTTGAAGCCAAGTTTTCTTGTGTGACATCATTGTGAGGCCTTTTTCCGGTTTGAACTTAGCATAAAGTTTTTGGTTTAGGCGACATGATTAGGTTCTCATATGATTGCTAGCTTTGCATTTTGAAGCTAGATTTAGGCTTAGAATATGTTTGGGGGTTTAAGGAGTTGTTTTCATGTTTATGTGCTCTCGGTTTCAAAAGAGTTTGGTATTTGAAGAAAGAAAAAGGTTTTAAGTGAAAGGTTGTGTTTTAATTTTTACGCTCTAATAATTTCAGAAGGTAGCTCTCTCAAAATAAAAATAAAAAGAAAAAGAAAAGAGCCTAAGTGCCAAAATAAAAGAAAATAAAAAAATAAAAAAATAAATATAAATAAACAGAGAGCTACCAATAAGAAATATGTAAAGAGCAAATTGTTTTCAACCTTTTCACTAACCTAAAAGAGTTAAAAAAGCTTTCGGTTTTGAATTGGTGAATGCTAAGCTTTTGCTTTGATAAAAGGGTAGATTCTAAGTAGTGAGTGAGCTTAAAAGATAATAAATGAGAGGGGTTTAGGATCATTGCTAGTTTACATGGGTAGATGAGAATCTGATCATGTATGCATCAATTGCCTTCACCTTTAGCATTTTGCATAAAGTTCTTGCCATTTTTGAGAAAACCCCTTGTTTTAAATAAAAACCCATTTCAAATAAGATCATCCTATGCTCATAACTGGCACCCTTAGCCAAATGTGTTCTGCTTCAAAATGCATAAGTTTGATTCATGGTTCGGATATTAATGAATGTTAAAGGATGAGTTTCTTTGATTGTTAAGAATAAGAGAGTCATGATCTGAATTTCTTTGTGTGATGAGTATGGCTAAGTTCTTTGGAGTATGAGTATGCGCATTGCATTTTAGAACTTGTAACTAGGACATTGAGATTGTTTCATTTGAAAGGCACCTTTGCAAGAAGCTTAAACCCCTGTCTGTTCTAAAACCTCTCTTCATTTCTTATTTTCTGTTGCTTAAGGGCAAGCAAGAAGTATGTTTGGGGGAGTTGATATTGCTGCATTTTGCATGTATTTTGCATACATATAAGTTAGCTTTTCATGCACTTACATCACACTTTAGGGTAGATTGCATCACTTTAGGTCCTAGAGCATTCTTGCACCAGCATACGCATGTTCTTTGCATTTTGCATCATATTCAGGTTGTTTCTGGCTACTTTGGAGTGTGGAGATTCGTGGGAACATCGGATGTTTGCTAAGGACCAGAGATCGGGGAGCAGATCGAGCACGGCCGGTCGATCTAGATGAGATCAACCAGAAGATCGAGTAGTCCTTCCGATCCAAGGAATCTGATCGAGACACAGATCGAGTGAAGCAATCGATCAAGTGGTACAGACGTAAATGACGCCATGCGGAGCGAGAGCCGGATCGAGTCCACCACTCGATCCGCCGAAGATCGATACCAAGATCGGATGCAACAGTCGATCCACCGGAGAAGATCGAGATACAGATCGAGTTGAAGACACGATGTCCGAAGATGATCGAGCATCATGCTCGATCTCGAGGTCGATCTCAGTCCTTTCAACCGTTTTTGGCCGCTAGCGAGGGACCATCGAGCTGTTTGGCCTACTTTGGGAAGGCGGCGATGATCTTTTCCCACACACTTTTTCATTCTGATCTTTTTTTTTATGCTTTTTCTCTCTAGTTTGGAGGCGATACGCCATTGTTAGACCTTAGAGCTTTTTCTTTGAATCTTGATATTTTAAGCTTACTCAATCGTTTTTATGTTTATGAGTTTATCGTTCATGCTTATTTCGGTTATTTCCATGTGTAGCGAGTAGTTTCATTTGGGTTTCAGGATTGAGAGGATTCACAGGGTCTAAAGGGTTTTCATGTTTGGTGTTTTCTCGTTCTTAATAGCTTTCTCTTCTAGGATGTTGAGTTCCTAAGGCTTAAGGAGTCTCACGCCAAGATCTTTATGATCAGAGAGGTCTCTTACCTTGACAGGATCCAGAGATCTCAGAAAATCACATCCTAGAGACTAGTTACCCTTTCCCAAACGTCATGGTAGTTTAGGGGACTAGTTAAGCCATGTTTTTGAAATCTGAGTTCATTGCCCTTCAACCTCTCTTTCCACCAAACGCCATGGGTTTGGAGGAGAGGATGAAGGAGTGATCCATACCGCAAGCCACGAATGGATCTTATTTTGTTTTCAAGGCTTAGAGAATCTCACAAAGTGAGTAGATCTAAAGTTTTTAAACCAAGCTTGGACATTTGAAACCCCTAAACATGAATCTCAACCCTAGACCCTTCTTTCTTAGCATTCTTACATCTTCGTTAATCATTCGCTTGTTACTCGTCGCATCCTGGTCGTTAGTTTCATTGCACTTGCACTTTTAGACGAGATCGATCCAAACTGCTCGATCTAGTGGTCGATCCCGTGGTCGATCCACTAGTCGATTTTTATAAATTCCTAACTTTGCATTTTAATCATTCTGTTTGTTCCTAGTGGTAGTTTAATCATTCCTTGTGGTTTGAAAACGGGAGTTCAAAACAAAAGATGTTAATGGAAAAACTGATTCAGTGCATAAGTTATGAGTTCTAAGATGCACAGAGGTTGTTCTACTTTAAAAACTTTAGCCATACTCATCAAAACAAATAATGAACTCTAGCGTAGCCTACACAAGCATTCAAATCAACCAACTCCTTAACATTCATTAAACGGTAACCAATGGATCTAGTTTGTGCATATCAAGAGAAAAAATTTCGTCAGGGGACATGGTCATGAGATAAAGGGAATCTCATTCAAATAAGGGTTAAAAAAAATCAGGGGATCACTCAATGAAAGAATCCTATCTTTGGCAAAATGCTATAGGTAAAATCACACTTATGCATGCAAGTTAAAGCTCCATTCTACCCTTTTTACCCAAGATGATCCTAAAAACTTCTAAAACCCAAAGTGTAACCCCTAAATTTACCCTTTCCCCAAGCGCTTGATCTCTTCATCCTTCACATTTGGGGGAAACTCCTTTTTCTTCGGTCCGTGTGGTCGACTTCTTTTTTTTTCAACTTGCTCTCCTTTGTTATATACTTGGCGCCGTTTTCATCACCTTTGGTGGATGGCTCGGTCTGATTTTTTCCTTCTGGATGACCCTTTGTAACCCTTGTTATTGCTGGCGCCTTTCTTCATTGACACTTAGAGCATTCTTTTTCTACTTTACTTAACCACAACTGAACTGTGCCCCCTTTTCTACCCAATCCCATTCTTTTCCTTCTTCTGTAAAGATGTAGACATAAAACCCTTAAACCACTCAAACAACCCTTTTCCCAAACTCCTAACCTAATACCAAGCTCAAAATGAAAGCTGGTGTCTACAAGGGAGCTTCTCCTTGCCAGCCTTATTCCTAACACTTTTTGTTAAGATAAGATAGAAAATGATGCAATGTAAGGCCTTACAACTCACGCAAAAAGTGTTTAAGTCAAAAAGAATGTTTGGTTTAGGGCGTGGTTAACTATCCCATGATGATGAGGATCAGCTACTTGGATTAACAAGAGTGGTAAGAAGGGAGGAAGATAATCCAAGTATGTATATAGGTAAGCCATGCAATCACTCTCAATGCACAAACAAGATAATTCAATGTCAATATTATGGTTATACTAAGATGGAATTGGCATCAAATCAAAGCGAGTTTCAGTATAAGACTAAAGTATCAAATGCAAGTAATCAAGGTATGGTGCAGTCTTAACTTCAAACTCACTAGATGCAATCAAACAACAAACAACTAAGGCATTGAAAACAGTTCAATCATTAACATCTTAACAAGTGTTTATCATTCACTCCCTATGCAAATGCAACATCCTAAATGATTTTAAAAATTCTAGACTCAGTCCTACAATATTTAATAATGCAAATGCTAACTACATGAATTTTTTTGAAAATGTTTAAAAATTTTATCATTTTTGTTTTGTATTTTCTATGCCTTAGATGATGATGCAAGACTCAAATATGATAACTCAAAATAAGATCAAAGAAAACATGTCAAATAACACACACACTCCCACAAACTTGAATGACACCGTCTCGGTGGCAAACAAATCCAACAGGAGTCAAAACACAAAGCACAAATCAAAAGATGCATGGTATTTACAAGGGTTTGGTTGTTGGTACCTTTAAGCTAAGTAAGGCTGGAGCTTGAGGTTGCTCCAGACTTCTTGATCTTCTTAGGAGTTTCGTGGCTGATCTCCTTGCCTTTCTCCTTGCTCGTTTCTCCATGAAGAGAGTGGCGTGCAGGTTGGGCGTTTCCTTGAGGCTTACGGATCTCTATCCCACCAGTTGATCTCCTTCTCTTCTCTGGCTGCTCGACCTCCATGCTTCAAGACTTCTTAGGCAAGCTTCTTGATCCTCTTGCCTTGCCATTTGTTGATCTTGCGCTGCATCTCAACGACTGAAGCAAGGAACTTCTCGGTTTTGGTTCTTGGCTCGAAATCAAGCTTAGGGAGGACGAAGCTCTCGGGCATCTCAGCATCTGAGGGAGGTGACTCTGAACGTGGGCTAGCAGGTTGTGTGGGCGAGGTTGTGCCTCATAGAGGTGCAAAGCATTCCTTAACACTCGGCAGAAACTCAACGTTGCCAACACCTAGCAGCTCTGTTTCTTCCTTGTTTTACAAGTTGCACACTCTCTTCTCATTCTCACAATCATAGAAAAAGTATGCAAAGAATCCCTCGGCTGGCGTGTGTCCCAAGGAGTCCATGTTGTGCATGTATGTCTCATCCATATAAGCTCTCTCTACGGAAGGGACGAAGTCCGGAAGGGGTACACCAGCTTGAACAAACATTGGTGTAAGGAAGTCTCCTATAATCACTGAGCTTGCCTTGCACCTCATTGCCCAGGCCTTGTACTTGATTAGAGAGGAAGCCAAGCTGCATCCGTAATTGACATCATCTCCAAGCTCATCTTCCATCGGCTCGTCATTCTCGTTAGGATTGCACATAAGGTGCTTAACGCCTTGAAAGAGGAAACACATCTCGTTCTTGGTGAATGTGGGACCCAGGGACCGTCCACTGAAGGTGTTGGCGATGAGCTTGAGAGTGTATCTCAGCATGGGACTGCGGACTTGCTTAATCTTGGCCGTGTTAGCCTTGTAAACATCGTTGCTGATCAGGTCCCACAAGTCGTTGGCTTGAGTGAAAGGATGAAACTCGACGAGCTTGGCACTAGCTTTCAGATGGTAGGCTTGGCATAGCTCAGCGATGGAGAGGTGATAGGCTTGCCTCCTTATCTTGAAGGTGATCTGACCTTGAGAAAGAGTGAGGAGGCTTGGATTCTCGTAGGTGAACTCCAAGGTGGCTAAGAAGTCTAGGGTTGCCTCGGGATAGGTTGGGCAATCCATCATTGACAAGCACCGGAGCCCAATGTTCTTGAGAAGCTGATCAAGATCACTCAATATCCCCATCCTTGCCAACAGATCCCTGGTCGAGAACTTCATGGGGTCAAAACGGAGCCTCTCCAGCCTTTTCTTAGCTCGCTTCTCCTCCTTGGTCCATCTAACCCTCTCCTGAACCACTTCTTGAGCTTCTCCTTCTTGTGCTGTCTCTTCTCTGGTTCTCTTTAGTGCCATTGGTACCTGAAACACAAATCTCAAGGAAGAGAATGAGTATAGGCAACAAAATTGAGAGAAAGACAAGGAAAGAAAGAAAAACTTCTAACAATAATTCTATATTTTTAGGGAATTTATAAAACTTATAGCTAAATATTAGAGAAGAAAATCTAGAGATATGATTAAATCTAGAAATTTTCCTAATATCTAGCTACTTCTAAAAATTATCCTAACTCCCGAACAACTACAATCATCCTAAACATATCAAAAGGCAATTTTCCAAAACAAATTTAAACTAGAAATCTATAAACCGAAAATACCTTGAAATGGAAGAATGTAGAAGCTAAAAGCCTTAAAGACAGAACTCACACTCTCTCTTTACTTTGGAAAACGGTTTTGAACATAAAAATGAGAGAGTGTGGATGCATGTGAATATAAAGGCTAAGAAAACCATGGGCAATACAAGTGGTTTCTGACAAAAGTGTGGTCAAGGCACATCTTTTATGGTCAAAGATGCTTCGCTTGACCAGAATTCAAATTTAAAACTGGAGGGAAAGAAGAAAAGAGGGAAAACACAAACTTACCTCGGCACGAGATTGAGTCTATTTGGTCAATCTAGGACTCGATCTCATGCCCATGTTGACTAGGATCGAGAGGGTTGATCAATCAGGGACTCGATTCGGATTGCATCGAGTCTTAGATCGATTGTGTCCCCTCGTTCCATGATTTATGGTCACTCAGGCTATACTCCTTAAATCGAGCCACAAAGCTTGAAACCCTTTCAACCCTTTTGAATCATCTCAACCCCAAAAACCCGAAACGACTACCCACTACACATGTTTAAGATTGATTGAAAAGCAGTAAAGGACGAACTAAACATGATTAACAAGCAATTAAAGAAAAACTTGCTTAATATTGAAAGATTCAAGGTTTTACAACTGAAAAAGCTTAAAATGTTCAACAATGGCGAAGTCGTCTAAGGTAGAGAGAAAAGTAAAAGACAGAATGAAGATAAGAGAAAGTGATGGCTTCCTTTTGCCAAAAATGGCTAAACCGTTAACTGGTCCCCCCCCTTCGCAAGCCGCCAAAGACAGCTGGACGGATAAGGCTCGTCTGGGATCGACTGGGGTTTCTCAATCTCTGGCTCGATCGTCTTCTTGGATCGGATGGCTTCAGTCGATCTTTGAGTCAATCCTGTGATGATCGAGTTGAGGACTCGATCTGGCTCTCGATCTGCATGGCGTCATCTACATCCGTACTCACAATCGATCTCCTCACTCGATCTCGGGCTCCATCTCTCCTTGAAATGATCCAGACCTAGTCGATCTTCTGGTCGATCTCGTCTAGATCGACCTGCCTTGCTCGATCCGGTACTCGATCTCGGGTCCTTCGCATGCCAAGCTAAGTTCTCCAAGTGTCCATGAGCTTGGTTCTGATCCTCCTCACGTCCGCACAACCTCAGCAACTCCATAGTGCTCCAAACAACCTGATATTGATGCAAAAGTGCCAGAAACATGCAAGATGCGAATGCAAAGGGTCCTAGAACCTAAAATTCAACAAATAGAACAAACTAGCCTATAGTGCAAGATGAATGCACCAAAAAGTATCCTAAATGCATGCAAAATATGCAAAATATATGGTAATATCAACTTCCCCAAACTTGCCTTTTGCTTGCCCTCAAGCAAACAAAATTCAAGAAAGGAGAAGAGGTTTTAAAAGCGGGGGTTTGAGCTTCTTGCAAAAGTGTTTTTCAAATAAATCAATTTAATGGTCCTAGTTCTTAATCCTAAGATGCAAAGCACACACTCATACTCCAAAGAACTTAGCCATACTCATCACATAATAAATTTCAAATCATGACTCTGATATCCTAAACAATCCAAGAATCCTATCCTTTAACATTCATTAAGATCAAAACCGTGTATCACACTTATGCATTTTAAAGCCAAACACATTTGGCTAAGGATAAAGGCTGTGCGACTAGAATGATCTCATTTAAATGGGTTCTCTAATGCAATGGTTTCTCTAAAAAAAAAAGGTATGAACTTATGCATAATGCTAAAGGTAAAGGCAATTGATGCATACATGACTAGACTCTCATCTACCCATATATACTAACAATGATCCTAAAACCATTCTCATTTCTTTTCTTTTCAGCTCACTCACCCTCCTAGAGACTACCCTCATCAATAAAGCAATGCACTTAGCAAAAACCCAAATAAAACCATCATCTTAAAACTCTTTTGGCTAGTGGAAAGGCTGAAAACACATTTAGTTCTCTTCTTTTCTTTTTGATAGCTCTCTACTCATCACTTCCTTTTTTTATTCTTTTTCTTTCAGAGCTATCTTCTGAATTAAAATAGAGCTTTTCATTTTTTAAAAACAGTGACCCTTCCACTTAAAACATTTTCATTTACTTCAAACACCAATCTCTTTTGAAACCGAAAACAAGTAAGCAAAATAAACAACCCCCATGAACCCCAAACCTAACCTATGCCTAAAACTAGCTTCAAAATGCAAAGCTAGCAATCAAATGAGAGCCTAATCATGTCGCCTAGACGTAACACGTTATGCCATGTTCAAACCGGTAAAAAGCCTCACAATGACATCACACAAGAGAATTTGGCTTGAATGAAGGGTCAGGGTTATGGTGGGAGTTCTACTTAGGCTCACAAAAGAGTGGTGAAAAGAGGAAGAGAGCCTAAATATGTATATGATCCATGTGTTCATTTTCAAATGCATAAGTATGATAATTAAGAAGATTCAAATTAAGGTTCTCACTTATTAGGATAGGATTTAATTCATGAATGTTCAACTTAAGCCACGAAAATCAAAACACATGATCCAAGTATGGTTAGAGCTTACTTTCAAAGAGTGTATAATGCATCAAAGGACTACTAACTAGGGCCTTGAAACAATTCATGAGCTTAAAATACTTTTTAGGAAAAACTTTTACCACTTATGCAAATGTAAACAACCTAAATGCTCAAAAATTCTAGACTCAATCCTAAAATGCTTAACAATTCGAATGCAAGTACATGAATTTTTTGAAAATTTTTAAAAATAATACCAATTTTTTTTTGTTCTTTTCTATGCCTTAGGATGCATGCAAGACTCAAAGGATGATAATGGAAAATAAGAAGAAAGAAAACATGTCAAACACACCACACACTCCCCCAAACTTGAATGACACCGTCTCAGTGGCAAACAAATCCAAAGGAGTTCAAAACACAAAGCAAAAACAAAGAAAACATGCGTGGTATGTACAAGGGATGGTTGTTGGTACCTCAGAGCTAGGCTCGGCTGGATCTTGAGGATGCTCCAGACTTCCTGCTCTTGCTAGGAGGGCCTTGAGAGTCTGCCTTGCCCTTGCCCTTGCTTGTCGCAGGTTCATGGATGATGAGGACCTCCAACCGGTTAAGGTACCTACCATGTACGAGCCTCCATGAACACGTTTGGGCACAAGGACTATGAGGGAAGAGTTCAACAAAGCAGTGGAGAACCTCCTCAACCTTAGGCAAACGGATGATATCAACACTATTCTCAAACGACTATGCATGACGGGACGGTACGATGACATAGAACAGGACAAGGCAAGAAGGTTTGAGGACATGGAACGGGACGGTACGGGGGCATTACCACCGCATTACAGACTACCCTCATACCACGGACGAAGACATTACAGTACGCGTGACCGAAGGGCACGACGATCAAATGGCCCAACACTTAGGCGATTTTCAAGATGATCAAAGCCCAGCAAAGATCAAGGGAGGGCTCAGTTTAGGTGAATGGCCCCTTCTCAAGGACAGCCTCGGCCCAACTCTTCTCATCATCGCCCCACTTCAAAACGACCAAGTTTAAGAGCAAGCGTGATGACAAAGGCTTACCATACTCGGACACAAATCATTCAAGAGGTAACGGTAGGATTTATCATTTATTTCAATTATATTTCGTGTTTTCCTTTTGTTTTGCATTGAATTATTCTTAGTTTCATTATAGAACTTTTAGAATAAACTTTGTAATCTTTTGCTATTTCTTTTGTATTTTCTGTCTTTTATTTTCTTTTAATTTTCGACCCTATAAGGTCAAGGCCGAAGGACTATTAATAAAGTCCCACATGCAGCATTGTAGCTCACCATTTTTACCTATTATCAATAAAAGAACGAACTTTCTTCAAAGAAAGCCGCCGCCGAGTTCTAGAACATTTGTGACGTTCCCCTGATTGTTCTTAAGTTCATTACTGATTTATCACGGTCTAACCAACAACCGTGTGGGTATCAGCTCGATCCATCCTTCACCATTCGTTTGATTAATTAAAGAGAGCCGTTTGGCCAGTTGCTTGATCCCCACCCCCTTAACTCACCCTCACCTTACCGAATCAAACTAGAGAGTGCCGTGTGGCCAGTTAGTTAGGAACCCATCATACCGGTCATATAAGTTCATATATTTGATCTTATATCAATGGAGAGAGAGTCTTGCAGCTTGGCTGCTGCCTTGCGGTTCACGGATCTCAATAGCGCCCGTAGACTTCCTCCTCTTCTCGGGCTGCTCGACCTCTTCACTTGAAGACGCATCAGATGAGCTTCCTTGGAGCTGTTTGATCTTCTTGGCGAGCTTTTTGATCATCTTGCTCTGCCACTTGTTCAGCTTCCGCTGAAACTCCACCGAAGATGCAAGGAACTTCTCGGTTTTGGTCCTTGGCTCAAAGTCGAGCATATGGAGGTCAAAGCTGGCTGGCATCTCGGCGTTTGAGGGATGTGACTCTGAGGGTGCTCGTGCAATCTGAGAAGGAACTGCTGCTGGTCCAAGAGCTGCGACACACTCCTCATCCGTTGGCAAAAACTCGATGGTGCCAATGCTGTCTAAGTTCATCGCATCCTCGTTGGGCAGAATGCAAACCTTCTTGGCTTGATTTTGGTCGTAGTAGAGGTAAGCACACTTCCCTGGAGCTGGCGTAGGTCCCAAGCTATCAGTGTTGCGCATGTACTGCTCGTCTATGTATGCTCTATCCGCGCAAGGTTCAAATTCAAGGACAGGAAGTCCAGCTTGGACAAACATCGGTGTAAGGAAGCCGCCAATGAGTTCTGAGCTTGCTTTACACCTTAGTGCCCACACCTTGTACTTGACCAAAGAAGTGGCTAAGATGCAACCATAGTTGACATCATCTCCAATCTCGTCCTCTAGTGGCTCAACATGTTCCTCCCGGTTGCATAGAATCTTCTTTAGCCCTTGGAAGAGGAAACACAGCTCATTCTTTGTCACTGTAGGGGCAACAGACCTTCCACTGAAAGTATTCGCCAGGAGTTTGAGGGTGTATCTCAGCAAGGGGTTTCAGACTTTCTTGATCTTGGCGGTGTTGGCCTTGTAGTCATCAAAGCTGATCAGATCCCATAGATCATTCGCTGATTTAAGCTGAGGGAACTCCACTTCTCTAGCAGAAGCATTGAGGCCGTAGGCTTGGCAAAGCTCCAAGATTGAGAGATGATAGGCTTACCTCCTTATCTTGAAGGTGATGTGACCTTGGGAAGGAGTAGGAAGACTTGGATTCTCGTAAGCGAACTCCAAGGCCGAGAGAAAGTCGAGAGTGACTTCTGGATATGTGGGGCAATCCATCCTGGAAAGGCAAGCAAGCCCCATGTCATGGAGAAGCACATAAAAGTCGCTTAATAGCCCCATCCTCTCCAAAAGGTCTCTGCTCGCAAACTTGGTTGGTTCAAAGCGCAACCACTCAAGTCTCTTCTTGGCCTTTTTCTCCTCTTTTGTCCATCTGACCCTCTCCTGAACCACTTCTTGAGCTTCCCCTTCTTGTGTTGTCTCTTCTCTCGTTCTCTTTGGAGCCATGGTACCTGAAATACAATTCTCAAGCAAGAGAATGAGCAAAGGCGGCGAATATTGAGAGAAAGATTAGGCTAGAAAGAAAAACTTCTAACTATCACCCTAGATTTTTGGGAAATTTAAAAAAAATTAAAGCAAGATAGTGCTATTACTATATATTTCACATATTTTGCATGCATTTATGATAGCTTTTCATGCATTCATCTTGCATTATAGGTTAGTTTGCACCTTTTTAGGTCCTAAAGCACTTTTGCATTAGCATTCGTATGTTTCTTGCATTATGCATCATATTCAGGTTGTTTTTGAACACTTTGGAGTTGTGGAAGATTCATGGACATGCTAAGGCTCGTGAGGAAGCTTGTGGACACTAGGAGAACTCAGCCATTCAGCAAAGGACCTGAGATTGAGTTGCGGATCGGGCAAGGCAGGTCGATCTAGACGAGATCGACCAGAAGATCGAGTGACCCCCAGTCGATTCAAGAGGAAGATCGAGCATGCGATCGAGTGAGGAGGTTGATCAAGAGTACGGATGTGGGCTATGCCATGCAGATCGAGGGCCAGATCGAGTTCCCAACCCGATCATCAAAGGATCGACTTAAAGATCGAGGGAAGTCATCCGATCCAAGAGAAGATCGAGCTGGAGATCGAGTGATCCGAGTCGATCCCAGACTAACCTTATCCGTCCAGTTGGTTTTGGCAGCTAGCAAAGGGGGGGACCATTTGCGATTTAGCCAATTTTGGCAAACCGCAGCCATCACTTTCATTATCCTCCATTCTGTCTTTTACTTTTTCGTTCTCCTCTTGCTTAGGCGATTTCGCCATTGTAGGCTTTAAGCTTATTGAGTTTTTGAACCTTTGAATCTTTTAACATCAAGCAAGTTTTTCTTTAATCTATCATTCATCATGCTTAGCTTATTGTTTATTGCATTTGATTCGATCTTAAACACACGTGTAGTGAGTAGTCGTTTCGGGTTTTTGGGGTTGAGGTGATTCAAAAGGGTTGAAAGGGTTTAAAGCTTTGTGCTTTCTTGTTCTTCATACCTTCTCTTATAGGATCTTGAGATCTTAAGGCCTAGAGAGCCTTGGAAAAAGTCTCTATGAACCAAAGGTTGTCTTACCTTGACAGGATTCAGATGTCTAGGAAAACCAGATCCTAGAGGCTAATCCTTCCTATCCCATACGCCATGGTTGTTTAGGGGATTAGTTAGGTCAATATTTGAAATCTGTCTTTCTTGATCTTCAATCTCTTTTTCCACCAAACGCCATCGGTTTGGAGAAGAGACTGAGGAAGTTAACCATACCACACACCATTGATGGTTCTTGTTTTGTTTTCAAGGCTTAGAGAAACCTCTTAAAAGAGTAGATCTAAATGTTTTCAAACCAAAGCTTGAATCTTTGATACCCTTGAATATGACCCTCGACTTTAAACCCTTTCTTTTAGTCTTTTAAACCTCTGTTCATCATTTGCTTGTCAAAAAGTTGCATTCTTGATCATTAGAAGTCGTTCTGTTTAAGTTGCTTGTTAGATCGATCCATTCTACTCGATCAAGTGCTCGATCCTGTGGTCGATTCACTGGTCGATTTTTAGTTTTTAGTAGCTTTGCATTTTTCATCTTTTGCTTGTTCCTCATGGTAGTTAACCCTCTTCCAGGGATTTTAAAATTGTTTTGCATTGCATTAGATCATTGCATTTAGTTTTCCTAGATTTTATCAATCATTTATCATATTTGCTTAGATTCACTAGATCTTTGCATTCTCATTGCTCTTCCTGCTCCCTAGGAATGGATTGATACCTCTTGCTATACTACAACTGTGTTGCTTGAGTTTTGATAACCTCCTGCTTGCATTAGTAAAAACCTGTTATCAGATGGCGCCGTTGCCATCTTAGGGTTGCTAGGAAGCAATAAAATTTGGGGTTTAGCAAAGACTAAGCCTTTACTTTAAGTTTGGTTACTAATCTGTTTCTCTTCAAACTTGTGTCTTTCAGGTACATGAATCTGCGTTCTAGGGGTGACAACAACTTACTTACACCCCTAGATAATATTCATCAACTTGGGCACGCAAGATCAAGAAGAGTTAGAGAGCAAGCTAGAGCTTTTGAAGAGATTGTTCAAGCCGGTTAAGTAGACTTTGCAACAATGGCTAAGCAAGAACATCTTAAAGGACCTCCACCAGCTCACGGTGCTGTAGGAAGGGGCAATGGAAACCCCATCCACGCAGCTAGACCCCCACGGTTCATTGGTGCTGGAGATGCTCCTAATACGCATCACAATCGTGTAGGGATCACTCCTCCACCGGTTCAGAACAACAACTTCGAGATAAAGCCAGGTTTCATCTATATGGTTCAGAATAGCAAGTTCCATTGGCTGGCAATGGAAGAACCCTTGGAGCATCTTGACAACTTTGAGCAAGTTTGAGGGACGATCAAGATTAATGGCGTATCCGAAGATGCTTTCAAGCTGCGTCTCTTTCCATTTTCTCTCGGAGACAAGGCTAGACATTGGGAGAAGACACTTTCACAAGGCACCATTACCTCTTGGGCTGAGTGTAAGAAGGCTTTCCTCTCAAAGTTCTTCTCTAGCACAAGAACAACAAGACTGAGAAGTGAGATTAGTGGCTTCACTCAAAGGAACAATGAGACATTCAATGAAGCCATGGAGAGATTCAAAGACTACACCATTCCGTGTCCTCACCATGGTTTCAGCGAAGAGACTCTCCTAAGCACCATCTACCGCGGAGCATTGCCCAAGATATGGTTGCTACTTGACACGGCAAGTAAAGGCAACTTCCTTGGTCAAGAAGTAGAAGAGGGCATGGAGCTAATTGAGAACTTGGCATTGAGTAACGGCAACTATGCTGAAGACTATGACCGTGCACCTCGCGGTTCCGAGCCAGAGTCTCACAAGAAAGAGCTTAAGTCACTTCATGAGAAGATAGACAAGTTGGTGCTTGCTAATCAGAAGCATGTTCACTTTGTTGGTGAAGTGGATGAAGTCTTAGATGAGCAAGACTTGAGCCAAGAAGAAGCTAACTGGATTTCTGGTCAGAACTACAACAAGAATCAGGGTTATTCACAAGGCTACCAAGCGAACAACAATCTCTCTTACAGGAGCACGAATTTGAAGAACCCTAAAGATCAAGTGTACCCCCCTCTGCAAGCAAAGCCGTTTGTTCCTTACAACAACGGTTTTCAAGCGAATAGCGGCTTTCAAGGGCAGAGGCAAGGCAACTTCCAAGGTCAGCAGCAGCAGCAAGGCAACAAAGGTTACACTCCTATGTTTCCTCCCGGTTTTGTTCCTCAACAACAACATATGCAACCGCAACAACAAGATCCGGTCCAAGCTATGTTCCAGCAGTTGCTTCAAGGTCAAGCTTCTACTAATCAGAAGTTTGCCGAGAGGAACAACCGCCTTGACTCCTCTCTCACTGACGGCTCAACTCAGATTACAAACCTGAACAACAAGACCAAGCAGTTAGAGAAGGGAAAAGCTCCTACAAACGGTCAAAGCAGCTTACCGGGCAAATGTGAGCAGAATCCCAAGGGATACGCCAATGCCATTACACTAAGGAGTGGCGAAGAACTTCCACCGCGAGTTGCTCCTAACACCAATGAGGACAGTGTGGTTCAAGAGGGGGAGGATAAGCTTTCAGCTGGTGAGGAGATCAACTTTGATAATGTATGGATTGAGAGACCAAGAAAGGGTAAAGAGGTAGCCGTAGAGAAGAAAGTGGAGCAAGCTACTAAAGAGAAAGATGTTTATGTGCCTCCACCGTATGTACCTAAGCTTTCTTTTCCTGGCCGCTTCAAGAAATAGCTTATAGAGAAGCATAGACTCTTGTTTGAGAAGCATCTAAGGGATGTAGAGATCAAGATTTCTCTTGTTGACTGCCTAGCTGTGGTGCTAAAGTGTGCTAAGTTCTTCAAGGACACCCTTACAAAGAAGACTAAGGAGAGTAAAGAAGTCTTGGTGCTTAATGAAGAGTGTAGTGCCATAATTCAAAAGGAGACTGTTCCTAAGAAGCTAGGAGATCCAGGATCCTTCACCATTCCTTGTGCTTGGGGTCCATTGAAGTTTAAGAGCTGCATATGCGATTTGGGTGCAAATATCAACCTCATGCCCCATTCAATAGCAAAGAAGCTTGGTTTTACACGGTTCAAAGAGTGTAGAATCTCTATAGTGTTAGCTGACAGAAGCGTGAGACTTCCAATGGTATGCTGGAGAATCTTCCAGTGAGAATAAGTGATGTCAATGTACCAACTAACTTTGTTGTGCTTGAGATGGATGAAGAGTCTAAAGATCCGCTTCTACTAGGAAGACCGTTCCTTGCAACCGCCAGAGCAATCATTGATGTCAAGAATGGGAAGATAGCTCTACACCTTGGCAAAAACATAAAGCTGGATTTTGACATCAACAAGGTCCTGAAGAAGCCGACCATTAAAGGACAAGCATTCTACATAGAAACCTTGGATGCCTTAGCGGATGAATTGTTAGAAGAGCTTGCACAATAGGATCACTTGAAGCTGGCATTGACTAAGGAAAGAGGAGAGTGCGGTGTCTTGGATCAGAGAACTCAGGAGTACGTTAATCTCCTTGTCTCTAGAAAAGTTGTGATAGAAGATGAAGGCGGATGCGTAGAGATCGATCAGGCAATCGAGAAGATCAATCGATCCAGGACAACAATCGACAAGAAGATCGAGGACACTGGTCGATCCAGCAAAACAATCGATGGGAAAATCGAGAGAAGCCAATCGATCAGCTCAGAGAACGAGACGGAGACTCGATCTTCTGCTCGATCCCAATCAAATCGAGTAGGTGAATCGAGTGAAATTGCTCGATCCGGACCAGAACGAGTGGAAGATCGACTGGATGACTCGATCTCGGAGGGGACAACAGTTCAAGAAAGCAGTCTTTTGGGTCATGACTCGGGTTCTAAGGAGGGTACTGAGGATGGGAACGTCAACAAGAGCCATGAGGAGGACTGGAGCGAGCTGCTAGCCCCAAAGGTGGTCTTAAAGGAGCTCTCAAAAGGGTTAAGGTATGCTTTCTTAGGGCTTATCCGGTGATTGTGAATGAGAACTTAAGTGATGATGAGTTGCACTCCCTCCTCAATGAGCTCAGAAAGTATAGGAAGGCCATTAGGCACTCTCTAAGTGACATCAAGGGCCTTTCACCAATGCTTTGCACTCATAGAATTCACTTAGACAATGAGAACTCTTCTTTTATTGAACATCAAAGGCGTTTAAACCCGAATTTGAAAGAAGTAGTTAAGAAGGAGATTCTTAAGATGTTAGAGGCTGACGTGATCTATCCCATAAGTGACAGCACGTGGGTTTCTCATGTACACGTGGTGCCTAAGAAGGGAGGGATCATGGTTATTAAGAATGATAAAGATGAATTGATTCCTACTAGGACTATAACAGGTCACCGTATGTATATAGACTATAGGAAGCTTAATTCTGCTACTAGAAAGGATCATTTTCCTTTACCTTTTATTGATCAAATGCTTGAGAGGCTTGCTAATTATCCTTACTATTGCTTTCTTGATGGATATAGTGGTTTCTTTCAAATACCAATCCATCCAAACGATCAAGAGAAGACGACATTTACATGCCCTTATGGCACCTTTGCAGATTGAAGGATGCCATTAGGGTTGTGTAACACACCGGCTAAGTTTCAGCGGTGTATGATGTCGATCTTCTCTGATCTTATAGAAGAGATGGTAGAAGTGTATATGGATGACTTCTCGGTCTATGGTGCGTCTTTTTCTGCTTGTTTGTTGAATCTTTGCAAGGTACTTAAGCGTTGTGAGGAGACAAACTTGGTGCTCAACTGGGAGAAGTGTGACTTCATGGTAAAAGAAGGAATAGTATTTGGCCACAAGATATCAGAGAAGGGCATAGAGGTTGATAAAGCAACGGTTGAGGTCATGATGAGTCTTGAGCCGCCGGTTAATTTGAAGGGAGTAAGGAGTTTCTTGGGCCACACAGGCTTCTACAGGAGATTCATAAAGGCTTTCTCCAAGATAGCAAGGCCCCTCACACGGTTTTTATGCAAGGGAGCTGACTTTGTGTTTGATGAGGATTGCCTTCATGCTTTCGTGACCATCAAGGAAGCTCTTGTATTCGCGCCTATAGTGCAAGCACCGGACTGGACTCTACCATTCGAGATCATCTGTGATGTGAGCGACTACGCGTGGGAGCTTTTCTTGGTCAGAGGAAAGACAAGCGGTTGCATGTAATCTACTATGCCAGCCGTACCTTGGATGATACGCAAGTCAGATATGCTACCACCGAGAAGGAGTTCCTGGCCGTTGTGTTTGCCTTTGAGAAGTTCAGATCATACCTCGTAGGCTCTAAGGTTGTTGTCTACACAGACCATGCAGCTTTGAGATACATCTATTCCAAGAAAGACACTAAACCGAGCCTCTTAAGGTGGATTCTCCTTCTACAAGAGTTTGATAAGGAGATAAAAGATAAGAAAAGGATAGAGAATGGTGTTGCTGATCACCTCTCAAGGATGAGAGTCAATGAAGCTTTGCCATTAGATGATTCACTTCCAGAAGAGCAGCTCATGATGATCACCACGGCGGTATGTGAGAAGCTTGAAAACAAGTTTGAAGAGGTTTTGAGTTTCAAAGAAGAGGACTTGTCTTGGTACACTGATATTGTGAACTACTTGGCTATTGGAGAGGATCCTTCTCACCTAGATCATTACCACAAGAAGAAGTTTACGAGAGATGTCTCCCACTACTTTTGGGACGAGCCATACTTGTACAAGAGGGGCGTGGACAGCTTGTATAGAAGGTGTGTAACAAGGGAAGAAGCTAAGGACATACTCGTACATTGTCACGGCTCTTCATATGGTGGTCATTTCACTTCTTTCAAGACTGCTACAAAGGTGCTACAAGCGGGTTTCTGGTGGCCATCTATCTTCAAGGATGCTCATGAATTTGTTAAGGCTTGTGAAGCATGTCAAAGGGCAGGGAACATCACCAAGAGAAATGAGATGCCTCAGGTTCATATCTTTGAAGTTGATGTCTTTGACGCATGGGGGATAGATTTTATGGGTCCATTCCCATCTTCTTACGGCAACAAGTTCATCTTAGTAGCCGTAGACTATGTGTCTAAGTGGGTTGAGGCTATAGGTTCCCCAACAAATGATGCAAAAGTGGTGATCAAGCTCTTCAAGACCATCATATTCCCACGGTTTGGAGTCCCCAAGGTGGTAATCAGTGACAGTGGAAGCCACTACATCAACAAGGTCATTGAAAGCCTCTTGAAGAAGTATGGCGTGAAGCACAAGGTAGCTACAGCTTATCATCCTCAAACGAGTGGGCAAGTAGAGGTCTCTAACAGGCAGATCAAGGCTATACTCAAGAGGACAGTAGGGACTACTCGGAAGGATTGGGCGGTTAAGCTAGACGATGCTTTGTGGGCTTACCGGACCGCTTTCAAGACCCCCATTGGTACTACTCCTTTCACTCTTCTTTACGGCAAGGCATGCCATCTTCCTGTTCAGTTAGAGCATAGGGCACTATGGGCAGTGAAGCAGCTCAACTACAACCTCAAGACAGCTCAGGAGAAGCGGTTGATTGAGCTACATGAGTTTGATGAGCTACGGTTGGAAGCATATGAAAGTGCTAAGATCTACAAGGAGAGGACCAAAGCGGTTCATGACAAGAAGCTTGTTCACAAGGAGTTAAGAGAAGGCAGTCTGGTGCTACTCTATGACTCGAGGTTGAAGCTGTTCCCGGGCAAGCTCAAATCAAGGTGGTGTGGACCGTTTGAGATCAAAGAGGTTCTACCCTATGGAGCGGTTACATTGGTTTGCAAGAGCGGCAATGCTTTCACGGTCAACCGGCACAGGGTTAAGCCCTACCTGGCGAGTGATTGCAGCAAGGAGAGCACATCCGTGCTTCTTCAAGATCCCCCTCAGGCCTAAACCAAGTAAAGTCTAGCTAAAGACGTTAAAGAAGGCACAATTGGGAGGCATTCCCATGTCTATCTTGTACATATGTTTGCTTTATTTCTACTTCAGTTTTATGCTTTTAATGTTTAAGTGTGTAGGTGAATGGATAAGGGATTGATAGGTGTGATCTTGGAGTCCAAAAGAGGCGAGAAGGGTTAAGTATATGTTAGAGATCGAGAGCTAGATCGACTCAGCCTAGCTCGATCTTTACTAGATAGAGCTACTGAATCGAGAGGAGCCAGTCGATCAAGACGAGATCGAGCAAACAATATCGATCTAGATGAGTTCAGATCGATCGATCCCATCTAGATCGACCGATCTAAAATGTCTCGGGAAATTCTTAATGTTTGGATCGATTGGTCCAAATCTGGATCGAACGATCTAGTTCCTCTCGAGAAGATTCTTCAAAGACAGATCGATCAGCCAACTCGATCTCCCACTCGATCTAAGCCAAATCGACCCCCAACTCGATCATGTGGCACGATCCAAGGAGTACAGCCTAGTTGACTAAAAGTCAAGGAATGAGAGGGTACAATCGATCTAAGACTCGATGCAAGTTGACTCGAGTCCCTGATCGATCAAACCTCTCGATCCTAGCAACATGGGCATGAGATCGAGTCCTCGATCGACCAAATGGACTCGATCTTGTGCCGAGGTAACAATTTCTTTTCCCTCTTTCCTTGTTGCCCTCCTGTTTTTAAATTCAAATCTTGGTCAAGGCAGGAATCTTTGACCATGAAAGATGTGCCTTGACCAAGCTTTTGTCAGAAATCACTCTTGCATATGTCCAAAATTTTCTTGTCTTTGAAACCTCTCTTTCTCTCTTTTGTTTCATCACTTTGAATACTCGATTTTCACAAGACAAAGAGAGAGAGAGAGAGAGAGAGAGAGAGAGCGAATTTGAGTTTTAAAGTCTTGTGCATTTTATTTTCCTCTAAACTCAAAGGTTTTTTTGTGTTATTTGATTAGCTTGCTTAATCTTTCAAGAAAATCCTTTTTTGTTGTGATTTAGGGAATGATTTACTAGGGAATTAGGAAATTTTTTTAGATATAGCTAGATATGAGGAAAAATCTAGATTTAATTCTATCTCTAGATTTTCTTCTCTACTATCTTTCTATAATTTTTATAAATTCCCCAAAAATCTAGGGCCTTAGTTAGAAGTTTTTCTTTCTTGACTAGTCTCTCTCTCTCCATATTCGCCGCCTTTGCTCATTCTTTTGCTTGAGAATTGTGTTTCAGGTACTATGGCTCCAAAGAGAACGAGAGAAGAGACAGAACAGGAAGGAGAAGGTCAAGAAGGGCAAAAAGTGGCTCAACAAGAAGAAGCTCAGCAAGTACAAGAGAGGGTTCGTTGGACAAAGGAGGAAAGTTGGCAAAGAAGAGGTTAGAGAGGCTGCGCTTTGAGCCTACTAAGTTTGCTTGTAGAGATCTGTTGGAGAGGATGGGACTTCTAGAAGATTTTGATTTTCTTCTCCAAGACATAGGGCTTGCATGCCTTTCAAGGATGGATTGTCCAACATAACCGCAAGTCACTCTAGACTTCCTCT
The DNA here is from genome assembly GCA_911865555.2 of Thlaspi arvense. Taxonomy (NCBI): domain Eukaryota; kingdom Viridiplantae; phylum Streptophyta; class Magnoliopsida; order Brassicales; family Brassicaceae; genus Thlaspi; species Thlaspi arvense. The sequence continues at coordinate 26,238,247 of OU466860.2, forward strand.
CTACCTTGGCATTTTCCTATGAGAATCCTAGTCTCCCCACTCCCTCACAAGGTCATCTCACCTTTAAGGTCAAAAGGCGAGCTTATCATCTCTCCATTGAAGAACTTTGCCAAGCTTATGGTCTAAATGCCACGACCAAGCAAGTAGAGTTCCCTCCTCTCAAGACCGCCAACAATTTATGAGATGTGCTTTGTGATGAAGTCTACAAACCAAACACGGCTAAGATCAAGAAAGTGAGGAACCCCGTTTTGAGGTATACCCTCAAGCTACTAGCCAACATATTCAGCGGGCGATCCGTGGCTTCTACAGTGGCAAAGAACGAGCTGTGCTTTCTCTTCCAAGGAATCAAAAGGATACTTTGCAGCAGCGAAGAGGAGAACCACGAGGCAATGCAAGATGAGCTTGGGAATGATTTTAATTATGGCTGTATCTTGGCATCCTCTTTGGTGAAGTACAAGGTGTATGCCATAAGGTGCAAGGCGAATTCAGCATTCATTAGAGGCTTCCTTACACCGCTCTTCATTCAAGCCGGTGTACCTCTTCAAAGCTTCGAACCTTGCGCGGACGAGACCTATATGCGCAACACTGATAGCTTGGGACCTACGCCAGCTCCGAGATTCTTTGCCTATCTGTTCTACATTGATGACAAGAAGAAGAGCGTATGCATCTTACCTAATGTGGATGAGACACAATTGGACAGCATTGGCACCATCGAGTTTTGTCCAACTCAAGAGGAGTGTTATGCACCACTTGGAGCAGCCATGATCCCAGCTCAAGCCACTCGTGAGCCCTCAGAATCGCCATCCTCAGACGCCATGATGCCAGCTGACTTTGAGCTCCCCAAGATAGATTTTGAGCTAAGAACCAAAGCGGAGAAGTTCCTAGCTTCGGTCGTGGAGGTACAGCGCAAGATAACCAAGTGGCAAGGCAAGATGATCAAGAAACTTGCCAAGAAGGTCAAGGCGCTTCAAGGGAACCCACACGCGCAGTCTAAGCAGTCCATGAGTGTAGAGGTCAAGCAGCCCGAGAATAGGAGGAGATCGACTGGTCAGATAGTCATCCGTGAGCCTCAAGGCAGTACACAACAAGCACGTCACTCTATCCATGAACTCCCAACCGCGGACAAAGGCAAGGGCATAGCATGACGCTCCTCTAGCAAGAGCAGCTCCGCTGGAACATCCTCAAGTTGCAGCCGAGTCTAGCTCCGAGGTACCGAAAACCATCCCTTGTATATACCACGCATGTTTTAAGTTTTTGCTTTGTGTTTTGAACTTCTCTAGACTTTGTTTGCCACCGAGACAGTGTCATTCAAGTTCGGGGGAGTGTGTGGTGTGTTTGACATGTTTTCTTTCTTATTATTTTCTGTTATCATCCTTTGAGTCTTGCATACACCCTAAGGCATAGAAAAGAACAAAAAAAATTGGTAAAAATTTTAAAATTTTCAAAAAAAACTCATGTAGTTGAAACTTGCTTTGTAGAACATTTTAGGATTGAGTCTAGAATTTAAAAAAAAAAATCATTTAGGTTGTTGCATTTGCATAGGGAGTAAATGATAAACACTTATACATAGAACCTTAATCTTGACATTGAATTATCTTGTTGTGCATTGAAAGCGATTGCATGGCTTACCCTTATACATACTTGGATTATCTTCTTCCTTCTTACTACTCTTGTTAATCCTAGTAGCTGATCCTCATCATAATGGGACAGTTAACCACGCCTTAAACCTAACCTTCTTTCAAACCTAAACACTTTTGCGTGAGTAGTGAGGCCTTTCATAGCATTATTTTCAATCCTATCTTAGCAAAAAGTGTTAGGAATAGGGCTGGCAAGGAGAAGCTCCCTTGTAGACACCAGCTTTCATTTTGAGCTTGGTACTAGGTTAGGAGTTTGTGGAAAGGGTCATTTGAGTGGTTTAAGAGATTCATGTTTATATGTGTTCAAAAAGAAGAAAGAAGTATGGGGTTAGTAACAAAGGGGGAACGAGTTAATTGTGGTTAAGTAAAATAGATAAAATGCTCTAAGTGTCAAGGAAAAGAAAGGCCCCAGCAACAACTAAGCTAAGAAGAGGTCAACCGAAAGGAAAAATCTGACCAAGCTATCCACCAAAGGTGATGAAAGCGGCGCCAAACAATCGACAATGAAGAGCAAAAATCAAAAAAAAGAAGTCAACGACACAGCAAAGCCAAGAGAAGTTTCCCCGATTGTGAAGAGTGGAGATGGTCAAGCGCTTTGGAAAAGGGTAGATTTAGGGGTTAACTTTGGGTTTTAGAAGTTTCTAGGATCATCTTGGGTAAAATGGGTAGAAGGGAGCTTTAACTTGCATGCATAGGTGTGCATTTACCTTTAGCATTTTGCCAAAGTTAAGATTCTTTCATTGAGTGATCCCCTGGTTTTTAAAACCCTTCTTAAAATGAGATCATTTTCATCTTGTGACCTTAGCCCTTTGACCAAATGCTTTCGCTTGATGTGCACAACTTGATCCATTGGTTAACGCTTCATGAATGTTAAGGAATTGGTTGATTTGAATGCTTGCTTAGACTAAGCTTGGGTTCATTGCTTGCTTTGATGGGTATGGCTAAAGTTTTTAAAATAGAACAACCTTTTTGCATCTTAGTACTTATAACTTGGGCGTTGAATCGATTTCTCAATTGACAACTTTCGTTATGAGCTTCCACTTTCAAACCTCTCTTCCTTTCTTGAATTTTGTTTGCTTGACGACAAGCAAAAGGCAAGTTTGGGGGAGTTGATATTACTATATATTTCACATATTTTGCATGTATTTAGGATAGCTTTTCATGCATTCATCGTGCATTATAGGTAAGTTTGCACCATTTTAGGTCCTAGAGCACTTTTGCATGAGCATTCACATGTTTCTTGCATTATGCATCATATTCAGGTTGTTTTTGGACACTTTGGAGCTGTGGAGGATTCAAGGACATGCTAAGGCTCGGAAGGATGCTTGTGGACACTTGGAGAACTCAACCATTCAGCAAAGGACCTGAGATCGAGTTGCGGATCGGGCAAGGCAGGTCGATCTAGACGAGATCGACCAGAAGTTCGAGTGACCCCCAGTCGATTCAAGACGAAGATCGAGCATGCGATCAAGTGAGGAGGTCGATCAAGAGTACGGACCTGGGCCATGCCATGCAGATCAAGGGCCAGATCGAGTTCCCAACCCAATCATCAAAGGATTGACTCAAAGATCGAGCGAAGTCATCAGATCCAAGAGAAGATCGAGCCGGAGATCGAGTGATCCGAGTCGATCCCAGACTATTCTTATCCATCCAGCTGGTTTTGGCAGCTAGTGAAGGGGGGGACCATTTGCGGCTTAGCCATTTTTGGCAAACCGCAGCCATCACTTTCATTATACTCCATTATGTCTTTTACTTTCTCGTTCTCCTCTTGCTTAGGCGATTTCGCCATTGTAGACTTTAAGCTTTTTCAGTTTTTGAACCTTTGAATCTTTTAATATCAAGCAAGTTTTTCTTTAATCTATCGTTAATCATGCTTAGCTTATCGTTTATTGCTTTTGATTCGATCTTAAACATGTGTAGTGAGTAGTCGTTTCGGGTTTTTGGGGTTGGGGTGATTCAAAAGGGTTGGAAGGGTTTAAAGCTTTGTGTTTTCTTGTTTGTCATACCTTCTCTTCTAGGATCTTAGGATCTTAAGGCCTAGAGAGCCTTGGAAAAGGTCTCTATGAACCAAAGGTTGTCTTACCTTGATAGGATTCAGATGTCCTGGAAAACCAGATCCTAGAGACTAATCCTTCCTTTCCCATACGCCATGGTTGTTTAGGGGATTAGTTAGGTCAATATTTGAAATCTGTCTTTCTTGCTCTTGAATCTCTTTTTCCACCAAACGCCATGGGTTTGGAGAAGATATTGAGGAAGTGAACCATACCACACGCCATGGATGGTTCTTGTTTTGTTTCCAAGCCTTAGAGAAACCTCTTAAAAGAGTAGATCTGAATGTTTTCAAACAAAAGCTTAAATCTTTGATACCCTTCAATATGACCCTCGACCCTAATCCCTCTCTTTTAGTATTTTAAACCTCTGTTCATCATTTGCTTGTCATAAAGTTGCATTCTTGATCATTAGAAGTCGTTCTGTTTAAGTTGCTTGTTAGATCGATCCATTATGCTCGATCCAGTGCTCGACCATGTGGTCGATTCAGTGGTCGAGGTTTAGTTTTTAGTAGTTTTGTATTTTTCATCTTTTGTTTGTTCCTCGTGGTAGTTAACCCTCTTCCAGGGATTTTAAAATCGTTTTGCATTGCATTAGATCGTTGCATTTAGTTTTCCTAGATTTTATCAATCATTTATCATATTTTCTTAGATTCACTAAATCCTTGCATTCTCGTTGCTCTTCCTGCTCCCTAGGAATGGATTGATACCTCTTGCTATACTACAACTGTGTGTTGCTTGAGTTTTGATAACCTCCTGCTTGCATTAGTAAAAACCTGTTATCAGATGGTAGAGAAGAAAACCCAGAGATAGTATTAAATCTAGGATTTTTCCTAATATCTAGCTATATCTAAATATTTTCCTAATTCCCTAGCAAATCATATACTAAATCACAACAGAAAGGGATTTTCTTGAATATTCAAGCAAGCGAATCAAATAATACGAAAATACCTTTGTATGACAAGAAAATGAAATGCACAAGTCTTAAAAACTCAAACTCGCTCTCTTTCTCTTTCTGTTTTGTGGAAAATCGGTTTTGCAAGTAAAGAAACAAGAAGAGCAAAGAGAGGTTATAAAGACAAAAATCTTTGGACACATGCACAAGTGGTTTCTGACAAAAAGCTTTGTCAAGGCACATCTTTCATGGTCATAGATGCTTGCCTTGACCAAGATTTGAATTTAAAAGCAGGAGGGATAGAAGAAAAAAAAAAGGAAAAGAAATTGTTATCTCGGCACGAGATCAAGTCCAATTAGTCGATCTAGGACTTGATCTCATGCCCATGTTTGCTAGGATCGAGAGGTTTGATCGATCAAGGACTAGATTCAAATTGCATCGAGTCTTAGATCGATTGTAGCCTCTCGTTCCTTGACTTTTGGTCAACTCGGCTGTACTCATTGGATCGAGCCACAAGATCTATTTTGGGGGTCGTTCTGGCTTAGATCGAGTGGACGATCGAGTAAACTGTTCGATCTGACTTTGAGAATGGAGTGACTCGATCGATCTAAACCTTGTTTGCTTTTCAAGCTAAACACAGAGGTGGTCTATCCTCTCGTGATCGACCGTTCCACTCGATTTGTCTACTCGATCTCGTCTAGATCGATTGACTCCTCTCGATTCACTAGCTCGATCTAGTAAAGATCGAGCTAGGATGAGTTGATCTAGCACTCGATCTCTAGCCTATACTTAACCCTTCTCGCCTCTTTTGACTCCAAGACCATGACTTATAGTCCCTCATCCTTTCACCTACACACTTAGTCAATAAAAGCATAAAACCGAAATAGAAAGAAAGATATAATATGTACAAGATAGACATGGGAATCCCTCCCAAGTGCACCTTCTTTAACGTCTTTAGCTAGACTTTACTTGGTTTAGGCCTGAGGTGGGTCATAGAGAAGCATTGTGGTGCTCTCCTTGCTGCAATCACTCGCCAGATAGGGCTTGAATCTGTGCCCATTAACCGTGAAAGCATTCCCGCTCTTCCCAACCAATGTAACTGCTCCATAGGGAAGAACTTCCTTGATCTCATACGGTCCGCACCATCTAAACTTGAGCTTTCTAGGGAACAGCTTCAACCTCGAGTCGTAGAGTAGCACCAGACTGCCTTCTCTTAACTCCTTGTGAACCAGCTTCTTATCATGTGCCGCCTTAGTCCTTTCTTTGTAGATCTTTGCACTTTCGTAAGCTTCCAACCGTAGCTCATCAAGCTCATGTAGCTGAATCAACCGCTTCTCTTGAGCTGTCTTGAGGTTGTAGTTCAGCTGCTTCACTGCCCATAGTGCTCTATGCTCCAACTGAACAGGGAGATGGCATGCCTTGCCGTAAAGAAGAGTGAAGGGAGTAGTACCAATGGGAGTCTTGAAAGCGGTCCAGTAAGCCCACAAAGCATCATCAAGTTTAACCGCCCAATCTTTTCTAGTAGCGCCAACTGTCCTCTCTAGTATCGCCTTTATTTGCCTGTTAGAGAATTCTACTTGCCCACTAGTTTGAGGGTGATAAGGTGTGGCTACCTTGTGCTTCACGCCATACTTCCTTAAGAGGTTTTCAAACACCTTGTTGATGAAGTGGCTGCCCCCATCACTGATCACTACTTTTGGGACTCCAAACCGAGGGAAGATGATGGTCTTGAAGAGCTTGATCACCACTTTTGCATCGTTTGTTGGGGAAGCTATAGCCTCAACCCACTTAGACACATAATCAACCGCTACCAAGATGAACTTGTTGCCGTAAGAGGATGGGAATGGACCCATAAAATCTATCCCCCATGCCTCAAAGACATCAACTTCAAAGATAGGCACCGAGCCATCTCATTCCTCTTCGTGATGTTTCCAGCTCTTTGACATTCTTCACAAGCTTTAACAAATTCATGCGCGTCTTTGAACAGAGATGGCCACCAAAAGCCGGCTTGTAACACGTTGGTAGCAGTCTTGAAGGAAGCGAAATGACCACCATATGAAGAGCCGTGACAATGTAGAAGAATGTCTTTAGCTTCTTCTCTTGAAACACACCTTCTATACAAGCTGTCCACTCCTCTTTTGAACAAGTATGGCTCGTCCCAAAAGTAATGAGAGATGTCTCTCATGAACTTCTTCATGTTGTAAGGGTCTAGATCCTCTCCACAAGCCAAGTAGTTTACAATATCAGTGTACCACGGCAAGTCTTCTTCTTTGAAACTCAAAACCTCCTCAAACTTGTCTTCAAGCTTCTCACATACCGCCGTGGTGATCATCATGAGCTGCTCTTCCAAGAGTGTATCATCAAGTGGCAAAGCTATATTGACTCTCATCCTTGAGAGGTGATCAGCAACACCATTCTCTATCCCCTTCTTGTCTTTTATCTCCATGTCAAACTCTTGTAGAAGGAGAATCCACCTTAAGAGCCTCAGTTTAGTGTCTTTCTTGGAATAGATGTACCTTAAAGCTACGTGATCTGTATAGACAACAACCTTAGAGACCACGAGGTATGATCTGAACTTCTCAAAAGCAAACACAGCGGCCAACAACTCCTTCTCGGTTGTAGCATATCTCACTTGCATGTCATCCAAGGTACGGCTATCATAGTAGATTACATGCAACCGCTCGTCTTTCCTCTGCCCTAGAACAGCTGCCACGGCGTAGTCGCTCGCGTCACACATGATCTCGAACGGTAGAGTCCAGTCCGGTGCTTGTACTATAGGCGCGGATACAAGAGCTTCTTTGATAGTCTTGAAAGCATGAAGACAATCCTCATCAAACACAAAGTCAGCTTCCTTGCATAACAACCGTATGAGGGGCCTTGCTATCATGGAGAAATCCTTTATGAATCCCTTGTAGAAGCCTGCGTGGCCTAAGAAGCTCCTTACTCCCTTTACATTAACCGGCGGCTCAATACTCATCATGACCTCAACCCTGGCTTTATCAACCTCTATACCCTTCTCTAATATCTTGTGGCCGAGTACTATCCCTTCTTTCACCATGAACTGACACTTCTCCCAGTTGAGCACCAAGTTTATCTCCTCACATCGCTTAAGTACCTTGCAAAGATTCAACAAACAAGCAGAAAAGGACGCACCATAGACCGAGAAATCATCCATAAACACTTTTACCATCTCTTCTATAAGATCCCAGAAGATCGACATCATACACCGCTGGAATGTAGCCGGTGCGTTACACAACCCGAATGGCATCCTTCGATATGCGAAGGTGCCATAAGGGCATGTAAAGGTCGTCTTCTTTTGATCGTTTGGATGGATTGGTATTTGAAAGAAACCACTATAACCATCTAGAAAGCAATAATAAGGATGATTAGCAAGTCTCACAAGCATTTGTAAAAGGTAAAGGAAAATGATCCTTTCTAGTAGCTGAATTAAGCTTCCTATAGTCTATGCACATACGGTGACCTGTTATAGTCCTAGTATGAATCAATTCATCTTTATCATTCTTAATGACTGTGACCCCTCCCTTCTTAGGCACCAAGTGTACAGGAGAATTCCACGTGCTGTCACTTATGGGATAGATCACGTCAACCTCTAACAACTTAAGGATCTATTTCTTAACTACGTCTTTCAAATTCGGGTTTAAACGCCTTTGATGTTCAATAGAAGAAGAGTTTTCATTATCTAAGTGAATCCTATGAGTACAAAGCATCAGTGAAAGGCCCTTGATGTCACTTAGAGAGTACCCAATGGCCTTCCTATACTTTCTCAGCTCATTTAGGCGCGAGTGCAACTCATCATCACTCAAGTTCTCATTCACAATCACGGGATAAGTATCATTAAGCCCTAAGAAAGCATACCTTAGACCTTTTGGGAGCTCCTTTAGGTGTCTACCTTTGGGGCTAGCAGCTCGCTCCAGTCCTCCTCGTGGCTCTTGTTGACGTTCCCATCCTCAGTAGCCTCCTTAGAACCCGCGACATGAGCCTTTAGACTACCTTCTTGAACCGTTGTCTCCTCCGAGACCGAGTCATCTTCACTCGATTCACCCACTCGATTTGATGTGGATTGAGCAGGAGATCGAGTCGCTGTCTCGTTCTCTAAACTGATCGATTGGCTTCTCTCGATTTTCCCATCGATTGTTTTGCTGGATCGACCATTCTTCTCGATCTTCTTGTCGATTGCTGTCTTGGATCGAGTGATATTCTCTATTTCCTGATCAATCTCTAGGCATCCGCCTTCATCTTCCATCACAACTTTCCTAGAGTCGAGGAGACTAACATATTCTTGAGTCCTCTTACTCAGAAAACCAAACTCCCCTGGCTCCTTAGTCAATGCCAGCTTCATGTGATCCTCTTGTGCTATCTCCTCAAGTAACTCGTCGGCCAAAGCATCCAACATTTCAATGTAGAATGCTTGTCCTTCTATTGTTTGCTTCTTCAGGACCTCGTTGATATCAAAATCCAGCTTGATGTCCTTGCCCAAGTGTAGAGCTATCTTCCCATTCTTGACATCAATGATTGCTCTGGCGGTTGCAAGGAATGGTCTTCCAAGTGTAAGCGGATTCTTAGGTTCCTCATCCATTTCAAGCACAACAAAGTCGGTTGGGTACATTGACATCGCTTATTCTCACTGGAAGATCTTCTAGCAAACCCACTGGAAGTCTCACGCTTCTATCAGCTAACACAAGGGAGATCCTACACTCATTGAACCGTGTGAAACCGAGCTTCTTTGTAATGGAATGGGGCATAAGGTTTATACTTGCACCAAGATCTCATAAACAGTTCTTAAACTTCAAGGGACCCAAGGCACAAGGAATGGTGAATGATCCTGGATCTCCTAGCTTCTTAGGAACGATCTTCTTGTGAATAATAGCACTACACTCTTCACAAAGCACCAAGAATTCTTTACTCTCCTTGTTCTTCTTTGTAAGGTTGTCTTTGAAGAACTTAGCAGACTTCGGCATCATAGCTAGGCAATCCACAAGAGGAAGCTTGATCTCTACATCCCTTAGATGCTTCTTGAAGCGGCCAAGAAAAGGAAGCTTAGGTACATACGGTGGAGGCTCATCAACATCTTTCTCTTTTGTAGCTTGCTCCACTTTCTTCTCTACGGCTACCTCTTTGGATACCCTCCCCCTCTTGAATCACAATTTCCTCATTGGTCTTAGGAGCAACTCGCGGTGGAAGTTCTTTGCCACTTCTTATTGTAATGGCATTGGCGTATTCCTTGGGATTCTGCTCACACTTGCACGGTAAGTTGCTTTGACCGCTTGTAGTAGCTTTTCCCTTCTCTAACGTCTTGATCTTGTTGTTCAGGTTTGTTATCTGAGTTGAGACGTCAGTAAGAGAGGAGTCAAGGCGGTTGTTCATCTCGGCAAACTTCTGATTAGTAGAAGCTTGACCTTGAAGCAACTGCTGGAATATAGCTTGTACCAGATCTTGTTGTTGCGGTTGCATTTGCTGTTGTTGAGGAACAAAGCCAGGAGAAAACATAGGAGTGTAACCTTTCTTGCCTTGCTGTTGCTGCTGACCCTGGAAGTTCCCTTGCCTCTGCCCTTGAAAGCCACTATTCGCTTGAAAACCCTTGTTGTAAGGAACAAACGGCTTTGCTTGCTGAGGGGGGTACACTTGATCTTTAGGGTTCTCAACATTTTTGCTTCGGTAAGAAAGATTGTTGTTTGCTTGGTACCCTTGTGAATAGCCTTGAGGCTTGTTGTAGTTCTGACCAGCAATCCAGTTAGCTTCTTCTTGGCTCAAGTTTAACTCCTCCAAGACTTCTTCTTGTTCACTCACGAAGTGTACATGCTTCTGGTTTGCAAGCACCAACTTGTCAATCTTCTCATGCAATGACTTAAGCTCTTTCTTGTGAGACTCTAGCTCAGAACCTCGTGGAGCACGGTCATAGTCTTCAGCGTAGTTACCGTCACTCAAGGCCAAGTTCTCGATTAACTCCATTCCTTCTTCTACTTCTTGACCAAGGAAATTGCCCTTGCTTAGCCGTGTCAAGTAGCATACGGATCTTGGGCAATGCTCCACTGTAGATTGTGCTTAGAAGAGTCTCTTCACTGAAGCCGTGGTGAGGACACTGAATGGTATAGTCTTTGAATCTCTCCATGGCTTCATTGAATGTCTCATTCTGCCTTTGAGTGAAGTCGCTGATCTCACTTCTCAACCTTGCTGTTCTTGTGCTAGAGAAGAACTTTGAGAGGAAAGCCTTCTTACACTCCGCCCAAGAGGTAATGGTGCCTTGTGGAAGAGGTTTCTCCCAATGCCTAGCCTTATCTCCGAGAGAAAATAGGAAGAGCCGGAGCTTGAATGCATCTTCCAAGATATCGTTGATCTTTATCATCCCACAAACTTACTCAAAGTTGTCAAGATGCTCCAAGGGGTCTTCCATTGCCAGCCCATGGAACTTGCTATTCTGAACCATATAGATGAACCCTGGCTTAATCTCGAATTTGTTGTTCTGTACTGGTGGAGGAGTGATCCCAAAGTGATTGTGATGCGTATTAGGAGCATCTCCGGCACCAATGATCCGTGGGGGTCTAGCTGTGTGGTTGGGGTTTCCATTGCCCCTTCCTACAGCACCGTGAGCTGGTGGAGGTGCCTCAGGATGTTCTTGCTCAGCCATTGCTGCAAAGTCTACTGAACCGGGTTGAACAATCTCCTCAAAAGCTCTAGCTTGCTCTCTTGCTCTTCTTTTTCTTGAATGTCCAAGTTGGTGAATATTGTCCAGGGGTGTAAGTAGATTGTTGTCACCCCTAGAACGCAAATTCATGTACCTGAAAGACGCAAGTGTGAAGAGAAAGAGGTTAGTAACGAAACTTAAAGTAAAGGCTTAGTCTTTACTAAACCCCAAATCTTAATGATTCCTAACAATCCTAAGATGGCAACGGCGACATTTGATAACAGGAGTTTATTGATGCAAGCAGGAGGTTGTCAAAACTCAAGCAACATATAGATGTAGTATAGTGTGCAAGAGGGATCAATCCAACCTAGGATGCAGGAAGAGCCACTAAGAATGCAAGGATGAAGCAAATCTAAGAAAAAATGGATAAATAGTTGGTAAAATCAAGGAAAACTAAATGCAACGATCTAATGCAATGCAGAACAATTTCAAAATCCCTGGAAGAGGGTTAACTACCACTAGGAACAAGCAAAAGATTAAAAATGCAAAGCTACTACGAACTAAAAATCGCCAGTGAATCGACCACTGGATCGAGCACTGGATCGAGCAGAATGGATCGATCTAACAAATAGCTTTAAGGAAATGACTTCTAACGAACAGGATGCAACTTTATGACAAGCAAATGATGAACAGAGGTTTTAATATACTAAAATGGAGGGTTTAGGGTCGAGGGTCATGTTCAATGGTCTCAAGGTTCAAGCTTTGGTTTGAAAACATTTAGATCTACTAATTTGTGCGGTTTCTCTAAGCCTTGAAAACAAAACAAGAACCATCCATGGCGTGTGGTATGGTTCACTTCCTCAATCTCTTCTCCAAACACATGGTGTTTGGTGGAAAAAGAGATCGAAGAGAAACGAAAATAGATTTCGAATAATGACCTAACTAATCCCCTTTATAACCATGGCGTGTGGGAAAGAAAAGATTAGCCTCTAGGATCTAGTTTTCTAGGATATCTGAATCCTGTAAAGGTAAGACAGCCCTGGAATCATAGAGACCCTTTCCAAGGCTCTCTAAGCCTTATGACCCCAAGATCCTAGAAGAGAAGGTATGAAGAACAAAGATAACACAAAGCTTTAAACCCTTTCAACCCCTTTGAATCACCTCAACCCCAAAAACCCAAAAAGACTACTCGCTACACATGATTAAGATCGATTGAAAAGCAGTAAAGGATGAACTAAACATGATTAACAAGCGATTAAAGAAAAACTTGCTTAATATTGAAAGATTCAAGGTTTTAAAACTGAAAAGCTTAAAATGTTCAACAATGGCGAGCTCGCATAAGGTAGAGAGAAAAGTAAAAGACAGAATGAAGATAAGGGAAAGTGATGGCTTCCTTTTGCCAAAAATGGCTAAACCGTTAACTGGTCCCCCCCTTCGTTAGCCGCTAAAGACAGCTGGACGGATAAGGCTCGTCTGGGATCGACTCGGGTCACTCGATCTCTGGCTTGATCGTCTTCTTGGATCGGATGGCTTCGGTCGATCTTTGAGTCGATCTTGTGATGATCGAGTTGTGGACTCGATCTGGCTCTCGATCTGCATGGCTTCATCTACGTCAGTGCTCACGATCGATCTCCTCACTCGATCTCTGGCTTGATCTCTTCTTGAAAGGATTCGGACCCAGTAGATCTTCTGGTCGATCTCGTCTAGATCGACCTGCCTTGCTCGATCCGCAACTCGATCTCGGGTCTTTCGCATGCATGGCTGAGTTCTCCAAGTGTCCACATGCTTTGTTTTGATCCTCCTCACGTCCACATAACCTCCACAACTCCAGAGTGCTCCAAACAACCTGATAATGACGCAAAAGTGCAAGAAATATGCAAAATGCGAATGCAAAGAGACCTATGATGCAAGATGAATGCATGAAAACTATTCTAAATGCATGCGAAATATGCTAAATATATAGGTATATCAGATATTATTACCTTTCTTCTGTTCTTGCACTTAAAACCTTTCCTTTTTCAGCTTTGCTTTGAAAGAACTAGTTTAATTTAGTGAATTTCTGTATTTACCTTTGATCTATTCTTGTTTATTCTGCTTCCTAATCATGCTTAACCATTATTTCTCTTTTTAATTTGTGGTTTTGACTATGGCTAGTGAGTAATCTTATTTAGGGTTTGAGATGTGATAGATTAGAGGGGTTTTACGACTAGATTAGTGATCTCTTGTGTTTAATATGGTTGTTTTCTCTCTATTAGATTTGCTTAACACTAGATTAGTCTTGGCCAGGCTTGTTTAGTATTTTGGCTTTCTCTTGTGCCTGGTAAGTGTTTGATGAAATGCTGCTTAGAGTCTCTTAGATGATTTGTATGCTTAGCCTAAGGAATTAGATGTCTAAGGTGCATTTTGGCTTTAAAGAATTAGTGTCTCTTATATAATTTGCTGTATTCTTGATGTCTTAACAAACTCAGATGGATTCATACCTTACATGATGCAATGACATTAGTATGTAGGGATTTGCTTAGTTGTGAAACAACTGCTTATCATAAGGTATCAATCCATATGAGTTCTTAAGACACCAAGAATACAGCAAATCACTTAAGCCTAGCTAAATTCAAGAAAGCAGTTGTGAACAATACTAACAAGTCTAAAGACTAAACTAAGCAAAGCAGGAAGTTCAAAAAGATAAAGCAAGGATCTAAGATGAGGGTTATTGATTAAGAGGGGATTAGAACCTAGTGATGCATCAAAACCATTCAAAAAATTATATCTTCTAGGCATATGATTAACATCTATAACTAGCTCAATTCCTTGACACTAATCACTTTGCTAAGCACACATTCAAGATAAATTCCTTTACTCAGACACATGACCAGCAAGCGTTCAGAACAGAACTCCAATCCTATAAGCCAAAATGTACCTTAGACATCTAATTCCTTAGGCTAAGCATACAAATCCTCTAAGAGAATCTAAGCAGCAATTCATCAAACACTTACTAGGCGCTAGAGAAAGCCAATATACTAAACAACCTTGGCCAAGACTAATCTACTGTTTATCACATCTAATAGAGAGAAGACAATTGTATTAAACACAAGACATCACTAATCTAGTCTTAAGACCCCTATAATCTATCCCATCTCAAACCCTAGATAAGACTACTCACTAGCCATAGTCAAAACCATAAATTCCAAAGAAAAAAGATGGTTAAGCATGAATAGGAAGCGGATTAAACAAAAATAGATCAAAGGCAAATACAGAAATACACTAAATCAAGCAAGTTCTTACAAAGCAAAGCTGAAAAAGGGAAGGTTTTTAATTGCAAGAACAGAAAGAAAATAACAAGATCCAACTTGCCTAACCATTTTAGGACTTTAGTATTTATTGGGAAACAAGAAAATCCCTTGTAAACCAAGATTAAACCAAAAGTAAGCTGACTTGGATGGACCATATTGACATGGAATATCGATACACAAGTCGATATCTTCTCCTCTTCTGGGTTGGATCGATGCCTCTTGGTTGATATGTATATCGATACAGAAGGCTTCTGAGTTGTATCGGTTTGGCTCTCCAAGCTGTGAAGTCGATACAATTACCCTTTAGTTATGGCTCATCGATCAAGCAAGTCGATATGGGACCTCGATATTGTCATATCATGTGTACCGGTCTTGGGAACTCGATACACTGCTCGATATGGACTCCAATGTGCTGCATCGAGGTGTCTTAGTCGATATGCTTCCTTCACACTTTGCCTCTTCTGTATCGATGTTGTGGTGGTCGATATTCCCATCGATATGCTTTATATCGATCACATGATGTCGATATCATCATCGATATTGGTTCATCCGTCTTTGTCTCTTACCTTGCTCCATTCCAAGCTCACACCCATTGCTCCACATGACCTCCACACTCCTTCAAGTACCTAAATAAAACTCCAAATGCATGCAAAATGCAATGCAGCTTCTAAGTCTACACTAACTCCTAAATGTATGCAAATAGGACAAGAAGAAGCAAAATATGCATGTTTAGAGACTAAAACTTGTGATGAATGCAAGCTAAATTTGGTATAAGTAATGGAGATATCAACACCCACACACTTGCCTTTTGCTTGTCCTCAAGCAAACAACTAAGACAAGGAGAGAGGCAGGTTTGAAGGTGGGCACTCAAATCCAAAAATGCAAAGGTAAAGAGATGGAATCAATGCTTAAGTGCCTAGTTGTGGGATGCAAACATAATCAGCTGTACTTTAAAGAACTTAGCCATGCTCATAATGCTTCAAAATGATCTCAAAATTTAACCTAGACAAATGCTCAAATCAATCAATTATTTAACATTCAATTAAGCTCAAAACCATTAATCATGTTTATGCAAATCAAGTGAAGACATTTGGTTCAAAGGGTAAGGTTATGAGATTAAAAAGATCTCATCTAAGCATAGGGTTCAAAAACATAAGAAATCACTCAATGAAAATGATTCTATCTTAGGCAAAATGCTAAAGGTATAAAGCACACTTATAGATGCAAATCAAAGCTCCCTTCTACCTTTTTACCCAAAGATGAATCCTAGACATTTCTAAACCCCATAACGATTCCCTAAGTCTACCCTTCTCCTAAACTCTACCCTTTCTTATTCTTTATGGCTGGGAAAATTCTTCTTTTTGCTTGTGTGGTTGCTCCTTTTTGGTTGGGACTTGCTCCTTTTTGTTGAATTGGCACCATTCTTCACCTTTGGTGGATTGCTTTGGGTCTGATTTTCTCCTTTTTATTGACCCTTTCAAAGCTTTTGTTGTTGGCGCTTTCCTTCATTGAACACTTAGAGCTTTCTCTTCCCTTTACGTAACCACATCTTAACTTTATTTCCCCACACTACCATACCATACTTTTCCTTCATCTTTTAAAGCATAAAAACATGAAGTTCAAAACCACTTAACTCTACCTTTTATCCCAAAATCCTAACCTAGAATCAAGCTCAAGATGCAAGCTGATATCTACAAGAGAGCTTATTATTGCCAGCCTTATTTCTAAAACTTTATGCCAAGACAAAATTCGAAAATAATATGCAAAGGCCTCACAACTCTCAAGATAGTGTTTATGCTCAAGATGAGGTTTGGTTAAGGGAGTGGATAAGCTATTTGGATCAACAAGAGTGGTAAGAAGGGAAAATATGATCCAAATATGTACATTGTAGCCATGAATTCACTTTTCAATACACAAACATAGTAATTAAAAATCCAAATTAAGGTTCAAATTGATAGAGTTGATTTTCAGAAACAAATGCTTTCAATATGAGGTGAGAAGATCAAATTTAAAAATCCAAGCATGATTTAGTCTTAACTTCTAGCTTTCTCATGATGCATCAAACAACTAACCACTTAAAAACTGAAATTATCTCTAAACACTAAGCATTTTACAAGGAATTATCATCCTCATGCACTATGCAAATGCAATGCAACCTGTATGAAAAATACTAGACTCAATCCTAAACAAATGAATGCAACTACATGCTTTTCTTTTTGGTGTGCAAAAGATGTAAATTTTTCAGATTTTTCAAGTTTTTGTGTTTCTCTATGCCATAGATGAATGCATGATATGCATGTGACTCAAGATGAAAGAAAATGAAAAACTAAGAAAACAATAAACAAAGTCAAACCCCAAATCCCTCCCCCACACTTAAATTACACAATCCCTTGTGTAATAAAAGAGTAGAAGAGAGAAGCAACAAAATATATTGGAAGAACTAAAAATATGCAATGGTATATACAATGGAGGAGTTTCTGGTACCTTAGAAGGTTGTGTGGGAGGTGTAAGACGCTCCTGAAACTTCCTCCAAGTCAATGTTGTGGCTCCTCATTGGCCTCTCTCTCCTTGGGTATCTATTCCTCCTTGGCGCTTCTTGACAAGATGCTCTTGGTGGCACCCAAGCTCTTACTTCCTCATAACCAGCAAAGGATTGCCTATACTAGGAGCTTTAGCCACTCCTTGGCTTTCAACTTGTTGATCTTCTTGAGGAGAAGAAGTAGAGGTGCTGCTAGACTTCCTCTCTAAGTCCTTGATTTGAGCTTTCATGCTCTTCATGCCCTTCACCAACTTCTTGATGGTTTTGTCTTGCCATTTGTTCCATCTTTGCAAGAGGTTGATTTGCTCGTGGACTTTCTTCAGAGGTCCTCCTTGGTGTGAGACATTTTGGGGCTCGAAGTGGTACTCCTCATTGTTGTAGCTTGGAGCATCTGAATCTTCTTCTTGTAGAAGTCCTTCTTCCATTTGCCCTCCTTCAAAGACCACAAGGGGATAGTTTCCTTGAGAAAGAGTGATGTTAGCGCCTTGGTAAGTGTGAGAAGATGAAGCGCCAGCTTTGTGGAGAAGGTGCTGTGGAATCTAAAAGGCAGAGCTGTTGGGGTTGGAGAAGGATGTGAGATGCACATCAGGGAGTAGAATCTTCGCAACAGATCCATCTTCTTGGATAAAGTTGTAGATGTACTTGTCACCCACTTGTTCAACAAGGAACCTTGCTTTCATCAGGTATGGCAGGTCCAAGTAAGTTATTTTTACTGTTTGTGGTCCACTCTCAACTCCAGCAGCTTTCATTAGTAGAGTGAGAAGTCCAGCACAATATAGCTTGGGTGCTTTGTCATCAGTGGTTGATAACCAATGTTTGATGACTAAAAGCTGCTGAATGAAGATGGTGACAATGCCAGTTATACCATCTGCTCCTCTAAGCGCCACACCTTTGTTTGTGTTGTCCAAAACACTCACAAGACCATTGTCAATCAGCTCTCATTTTCCTCCTTCAAAAGCTCATCTTTCCTTCCTAGCAAAGAGGGTATGCGCCAGCGCCTTGTGCACATATCTGATTGTTGGATTTCTGATCAGAGAAGCCTTGCTTCTTCCTGGCTTGAAAGCGCCCTTGGCTACCTCTCGTTGTGGTCCGGATCGATTGCACTCACATCATTCACTTGCTCGATTTGATATGGATCGAGCAGTAAATTAATTAGCTGAGTCGTTCTCTGAACTGATCGAATTGCCCCTCTCAATCTTCTCATCGATTTCTTTTCTGGATCGACCAACCTCGATCTTCTTGTCGATCGTTGTCCGGGATCGAGTGAAGTCCTCGATTTACTGGTCGATCACTAGGCATCCACCTTCATCTTCCTTCACAACCTTGTGAGAATCAAGGATGTGAACATACTCCTGGGTCTGTTCATTCAGGAAACCATACTCCCCACACTCCTTTGTCAAAGCTAGCTGCAAATGATCCTCATGTGCCAACTCCTCAAGCAACTCATCAGCTAACTCATCCAAAGTCTCAATGTAGAAAGCTTGTCCACCAATGGTTGGCTTCTTCAAGACTTCATTGATATCAAAGTCTAGCTTGATGTCTTTGCCCAAGTGTAGAGAGATCTTGCCATTCTTCACGTCTATGATGACTCTAGCGGTTGCTAGAAATGGTCTACCAAGCATTAGAGGATCCTTTGGCTTTTTATCCATCTCTAGAACAACAAAATCTGTTGGCACGTTAACTCCACTGATCCTCACGAGCAAGTCTTCAAGCATACCTACAGGGAGCCTTATACTTCTGTCAGCCAGCACAAGAGAGATTCTGCACTCTTTAAACTTGGTGGAGCCTAGCTTTTTGGCAATGGAATGAGGCATAAGATTAATGCTTGCTCCTAAATCACACAAACAACTTTCAAACTTCACGCTTCTTGGATCTGGATCTCCTAGCTTCTTTGGAACAATCTCCTTGTGAATAATTGCACTACACGCTTCACTCAACACCAAGACCTCTTCACTCTCCTTGTTTTTCTTAGTAAGAGTATCCTTGAAGAACTTGGCACATTTAGGCATCATGGCCAAACAATCAACTAAAGGCAGCTTGATCTCAACATCCTTCAAGTGTTTCTCAAAGACTGCTCTATGCTTCTCAAGCAACTGCTTCTTGAACCGTACAGGGAAAGGAAGCTTCGGTTTGTAGGGTGGAGGTACAAATGCATCTTTCTCTTTGCTAACCTCCTTCACTTTCTTCTCTACAACTGCATCTTTACATTTCCTTGGCCTTTCAATCCATACATTGTCAAAGGTAATCTCTTCATCATTTGAAAGCTTACCCTCCCTCTCTTGAACAACAATGTCCTCATTGTCTTTCGGTGCAGCCCTCGGTGGTAGCTCTTTCCCACTTCTCAAAGTAATAGGGTTTGCATATTCCTTGGGGTATTCCTCACACTTCTCGGGTAGACTGCCTTGACCGCTTGAATTGGCTTTGCCTTTCTCTAGCTGCTTGATCCTGTTGTTCAGATTGGTAATCTGAGTAGAGACCTCAGTAAGAGAAGAGTCCAGCATATTGTTCCTATCAACAAACTTCTGATTTATAGAAGCTTGACCTTGAAGCAACTGTTGAAATATTGCTTGAACCGGATCTTGAGGTGGGGGTTGAACTTATTGCTGTTGAGGTACGAAACCAGGAGGAAACATAGGAGCGTAGCCGTTGTTGCCTTGTTGCTGCTGCTGGCCTTGGAAGTTCCCTTGTCTCGGACCTTGGTACCCACTGTTTTGTGTAAACCCTTTGTTATAAGGAACAAATGGTTTGCCTTGTTGTGGAGGGTACACTTGATCCTTTGGATTCTCCACGTTGGTACTCCTGTAAGAGAGGTTGTTGTTGCCCTGATAGCCCTGACCGTAGCCTTGTGGCTTGTTGTAGTTCTGGCCTCCAACCCAAGTAGCTTCGTCTTGGCTCAGCTCTTACTCCTCTAGAACTTCTTCAGCTTCTCCCACAAAATGTACTTGCTTCTGATTTGCAAGCACTAGCTTGTCTATCTTCTCATGGAGCGATTTAAGCTCCTTCTTGTGTGGCTCAAGCTCAGAACCTCTAGGTGCTCGATCATAATCCTCAGTGTAGTTCCCATCAGTCAAAGCTAGATTCTCTATAAGCTCCATTCCCTCTTCTACATCTTGGCCAAGAAAGTTGCCTTTACTTGCCGTATATAGGAGCATTCTGATCTTGGGAAGAGCTCCTCTATAGATGGTGCTCAAGAGTGTCTCCTCACTGAAGCCGTGATGAGGACAAGCTATAGTATAGTCCTTGAACCGCTCTATAGCTTCACTGAATGTCTCATTTTGTCTTTGAGTGAATCCGCTGATCTCACTCCTAACTCGAGCTGTTCTTGTGCTTGAGAAAAACTTAGAGAGAAACGCCTTCTTACAATCAGCCCAAGAGGTGATTGTACCTTGTGGTAAGGTCTTCTCCCAATGCCTTGCTTTATCCCCAAGTGAAAATGGGAAGAGCCTAAGCTTGAAAGCATCTTCCGAGATCCCATTAATCTTTATCATCCCACATACTTGCTCAAAGTTGTCCAAATGCTCCAAAGGATCTTCCATAGCAACCCCATGGAACTTGTTGTTCTGAACCATTGAGACAAAGCCTGGCTTGATCTCAAAGTTGTTGTTTTGGACTGGTGGAGGAGTGAACCCAAAGCGGTTGTGATGTGTATTTGGAGAATCTCCACAGCAATGATCCGTGGTGGTCTAGCTGCGTTGTTGTGGTTTCCATTACCCCTTCCAACAGCACCGTGAGGTGGTGGAGGTCCCTCAGGATGTTCTTGCTCAGCCATACTTTCAAAGTCAACTGTACCAGCTTGCACAATCTCTTCAAAGGCTTGAGCTTGTTCTCTTGCTCTTCTTGATCTTACATTTCCAAGTTGATGAATATTGTCTAGAGGTTGTAGTAGATTGTTGTTGCCTTTTGCCTTAAGACCTCAAATTCATGTACCTGAGAAGACAAGTAGTAAGCTAGAGAAATTAGTAACCAAATTGAAAATAAAGGCTTAGGCTTTACTAAGCTCCAAATCCTAATGCTTTCTAAAAAACCCAAGTTGGCAACAGGGCCATTTGATAAACAGAATGTTTTGGGGTTGAATATCAAAGCCCAGACCAAGATAATGATGCATTATAGTGGTAAGGGAGTATCAATCCAGCCTAGGTTGAAGAAAGCCACTATGAATGCAAGAGCAAAGCAAATCTAACCAGAATCGGGTAAATGGATGAGAAATTCTACGAAAATGAAATGCAACGATCAAATGACTTTGAAAACTATTTTAAAATCCCTGGAAGAGGGTTAACAACTACTAGAAGAAAAAAGAGAATATGAAATGTGAAACTACTAATTACTAAAAATCGAGAACTAAAACAAGTAAAACAGAGAATTTCTAACAACTTAGAGCAATGACTTTTGAAGATTAAAGAAGCAAGCTTTATGATTAGAGAATAGTAGACTAGTGTTTTAAAATGCTAAAAAGAGGATCTAAGGTTGAGGGTCACATTCAAGAGGTTCAAGATTCAAGCTTTGGGTTTGAAAACATAAATCTACTCTTTTGAAGAGCTATCTCTAAGCCTTGAGAAACTTAAGCTAGGATCATCGATGGTGTGTGGTATGACCCCTTTCCTCGACCCTTCCTCAAAACCCATGGCGTGTGGTGGAAAGATGGGTCAAAGAACATTAAGCAAAGATCTCAAAAAGTGGCTTAACTAACCCCCTCTTCATCCATGGCGTTTGAGAGAGGATAGGCTAGCCTCTAGGATTTAGTTTTAGGGGATTTCTTAATCCGGTCAAGGTAAGAAGGCCCTGGAATCATAGAGATCTTTTCCAAGACTCTCTAAGCCTTAAGACCCCAAATTCTAGAAGAGAATGAGTTAAGAACAAGGAAAAATCCCAAAATCTTAAACCTTTAAAACCCTTAAATCGCCCTAACTTTAAATCCAAAGAAATCTACTCACTACACATAGCTAAAACACATGAAAATGCAAGGAGTGAAACGCTAAACAAGATTAGAGAAAGCGATTAAGGAAAAATACTTAAGATTAACCAAGATTCAAAAGTTTTTTAAAAAAAAACAAGAAAAGCTTCAAATTTCAACAATGGCTTAAATCGCCTAAGAGAGAAAACCAAACTCGAAAAAGATAAGACAAACTGTGGGTAAAGAAAGTGATATTCCTTTTTTTCCCAAAATAGCCAAACAACCCTAATGGTCCCCTCACTACGCTCCAAAAATGAGCTGGCCGGATAAGGTCCCAAAGATCGACTTGGGTCACTCGATCTCTGCCTCGATCATCTTCATGGATCGTCCTCCCTTGCTCGATCTTCTACTCGATCCTTGAGTGATCGGGTCGTGGTCTTGATCTGGCTCTCGTTCTGGATGGCGTAATCCATGTCTGTACTCATGATCGATCACCTCGGTCGATCTTGGTCTCGGTCTTCCTCCTTGAAACGACTTGAGTCACTCGATCTTCTGGTCGATTTCGTCTAGAACAACCTGTCTAGCTCAATCTCGGTTCCCTTGTAGCAAGGCTGATTTCTCCCAAGTGTCCACGAGCTCCTCCTTGATCCTTAGCATGTCCACGAACTCTCCATGGCTCCAATGTGTCCAAAACAACCTGAATATGATGCAAGAATGCAAGAAATATGCAAATGCTAATGCAAAAGTGCTCTACGACCTTAAATGAGACAAACTAGCCTATTATGTAAGATGAATGCATGAAAACTACACTAAATGCATGCTAAATATGCTAAATATATGGGTATATCAGGTCCCACTTTTGATTGTGAAGGGGAAGGATTCAAATTTGAATTCCTTGATCTAGCTTGATTGACATCTATTGTATCGACATCCCTTATGTCAATATGTAGTCCGATAATCACACATAGCTGTGGTAGCTCGATATGTAGCTCGGTATGATTTGGAAAAAATCCATATCGGGCTATCATGTCGATATTCAAAGCCATACACCTTGACATATGCTTAGCTATATGTTTTCATTAGTCTTTTAATGTGTATCGACGTGGGATGTCGATATTCCCTTAGATGTGCCTTAATAAAGGGCGATTA
This sequence comes from Thlaspi arvense, assembly GCA_911865555.2. NCBI lineage: Eukaryota > Viridiplantae > Streptophyta > Magnoliopsida > Brassicales > Brassicaceae > Thlaspi > Thlaspi arvense. The sequence continues at coordinate 26,261,339 of OU466860.2, forward strand.
ATTGCCTCTCGTCCTCGCAGTTAAGGCACATCGATGTGTTACCTCGATATTGTGCTCGATACGCACTTCTTGACGTCATATCAACCTGGTACGTCGATGCATGTCATCGATACGAATACCAGTTGAAGCATATCGAAGTGTGTATACTCCGATACATTGCTTATCAAAGCATATCGGGTTCCCTTATATAGGTACTCTGATCGATACAGCAATCCTCTCAGGACTATCGATCAGGAGCACCCGATATGCACGTCGATACATGTCTCGTACACTTGCATCGATCAAGTCATGATCGATATACACACGCTCTGTATGACTCGCATCGACGTGCATGGCCGATATGATGGTCGATATTGACCCTTCTCTGACTTCCTTCTTCTTCCAAGCTTGGTTCCTTCTACTTTAGCTCGTACCTGGTCTCTAGAGACACTCAAAAACTCCCACACAAACATAAAAAACATGAAAAATGCAAAGCTATATACAAGGATACCATGGGATTGCCTCCCAAGTGCGCTTGTTTAGAGTCAATAAGCTTGACTTTCTTCAGCTCCTTAGTTGAGGTTTGGAGCTGGAGTTTTGGAACTCCTTGGTGTTGTTGTGCCTCCTTTGACCTTTCTGGTTACCCTATCAATCTTCAACACAGCAAAGGGCTTTGGTTGCTTCCCTCCTTTAGCTTGTAGTGGATCTCACCATACTTAGAAAACAGGCTGTAAGACAACCCCATCTTCTTTGTTACCCAGCATAATTTCATTCACACAATCAGAAACAGCCACTTCGAGGACCTCCTCTTCAGTGGTATCAGGAAACATACTAGACAGACAGAAGCCATCAAAACTTGCACCAACATAGCCTTTATACTCTGGCCAATGCTCACCAACTTTCTTCAACTTCTTGATCTCCATTGAGAAGGCCTGCACATTTTCTAGCTTGTTCCCTTTGGAGTCAAACCTCAAAACCTTCTCCTTGGTCAGCCTTAGCTCCATTGTGCACTCCTTGGCGTCAAACACTGCGCCAGCTGAAGCTAAAAATGGCCTCTCTAGAATGATGGCGTTTTTTATCTTTCCTTCAACATCTAGGACCAAAAAATCTGTTGGTATGATCATTCCTTCAATCATCATTGGCACATCTTTGAGAGCTTCAAGTGGTGCTTTTACTATCCCATCAGCTATGATTAGAGACTCATTACTCTCTTGAAGTTGAGTGTAGCCAAGCGCCTTAGCAGTAGAGGATGGGAGAAGGTTGATACTCGCTCCAAGATCACAAATACAGCTCTTGAAGATTTTCCCTTTGAGCTCACAAGGCAAAGTGAAGCATCCAGGATCTCCAAGTTTTTTGATGTTCAATACCTCAGTCTTGGCAATGGCTTCCTTCAGCTCTGTCCCAATATCAAGACCTCTTAGCTTCATCTGGTTGGCATAGAGAGTGGTGTACTTTTCCAGAAGCTGCTTCTTAAACCTTCCAGGAAAGGGGATAGCTGGCTTGTAAGGAGAATGATCATAGATCGCAGTTTGTATCTCAGCTTGATTCTCCTCAAGTAGCTCATTCTTCTCCTCTTCCTTAGTTGTTGTTGCTTGAAGAGACTCTTCCTTTGTAACTCCATGGTTAGCGTCAACTTCCAAAAACTCTCCCCCCCCCCCCCCCCCCCTACTCTGAAGTTCAGTGTCCTCATTGAACAGAGAAAGGAACTCCTCAATGACAGCTGCTTGTTCATCGGGGAAGGACTCTTTTTCAGTGACTATGGCGTTGCAGAATTCTATATGGTTAGCTTCTGGTTTTCCAGGAAGGTGTCCTTGAGGTTTTGGACCAGCTATGCCTTTGTTGTTCTCTAGTGTCTTTACTCTTGAAGCCAACCCTTCGAATATGTTGGTCAACTCAACATGAACTGAATCAATTTTATTATGAACTTCAGCAAACCTCTTGTTCATATCCAAGTTGTTAGTAACCTGATTCAGAAGCAACTGCTGCATCATACTCTTGAGTTCAGGATCTTGAGAGCTTGAGGAAGCTTGAGCTGGTGCCTGTGCATTGAATCCTGGAGGAATATAGGGCGCTCTTGGCTGGAAGTTGTTCCTTTGGTGAAAACCTTGATTGTTACACTTGGAGCAGCTTGCTGTTGTTGTTGAGGTGGGTACACTTGGTCTTGAGGATTTGCACATTGTTGCTTCTGTATGATAAGTTGGGGTTTGGTCTGTAGTTGCCTGATATCCCTTGTATTTACACCATTTAGGACTGCATTTAGCACATGTTTTGGTCCTCTTTTGCATGTTTTCCCTTAGCTTTTGTCCCATATTCTTCTCCTTTTAGACTTAGGTTGCATTTAGAGTATAGTTTGCATTTTCTTTGCATTTTAGATGTTTTTAGGTGCTTTTGGAGCTAAAAGGAGATTGGAGGAGTTTTGGGGATGATCCAGGATGCTAGCTGGGCAAAAGGGAGCAAGAAGGATCAAAGCAGAAGATCTCTACAGAAGTTTTCGGTCAGAGCACGGTGAATATCGGTCAAGGATAACAGATACGAAGCAGTATCAATCATCAGTGACCGACACAAAAACTAGATCGACTAGTGGTTCGACCACAGGATCGACCATTAGATCGAGCAGTTTGGATCTATCTCGTCTAAAATTTCAAACTCAATGAAACTAATGACCAGGATGCAACAGGTAACAAGCGAATAACTAGAAGAGATGTAAGAATACTAAGAAAGAGGGTCAAGGGTTGAGATTCACGTTCAGGGGTTTCAAAGGTTCAAGCTTGGTTTGAAAACTCTAGATCTACTCACTTTCTGAGGTTCTCTAAGCCTTGAAAACAAAACAAGACCCATCCATGGCGTGTGGTACGGATCACTCTCTCATTCTCTCCTCCAGACCCATGGCGTTTGGCGGAAAAAGAGATTGAGAGGCAAGGAAAACAGATTTCAAACACGCGGCTTAACTAGTCCTCTAAACTACCATGGCGTTTAGGAAAGAGTAACTAGCCTCTAGGATGTGACTTTCAGAGATCTCTGGATCCTGTCAAGGTAAGAGCTCTCTCTGATCATAAAGATCTTGGCGTGAGACTCTTTAAGCCTTAAGAACTCAACATCCTATAAAAGAAAGCCATTAAGAACAAGAAAACTTCCAACTTGAAAACCTTTTCGACCCCTTCAAATCCTCTCAATCCCAAAACCCGATTAAACTACTCACTACACATTAGGTAAACCAAGCAAAGCATGAAGAATGAAATGACGAACATGAAAAACGAAAGATTAAGCTTAAACGATTCGATACAAAGCAAGAAAAGCTTCGAAATCCAACAATGGCGAAATCGCCTTCAAACAGAGAGAAAAAAGATGATAAAAAGATAAAAGTGAGAACGTGTCTAAAAGCATGCTCGCCGCCTTGCCAAAACAGGCCAAACCATCCGATGGTCCCCCCTTCGCTAGAGGCCAAAAGCGGTTAAAGTACACTGAGATCGAATTCGGGATCGATCAGCTCTCTCGATCACTTTGGGAGATCGTGCCTTCAGCTCGATCTTTGTCTTGATCTTCCTCGGTGGATCGGGTGCTTCGTTCGATTTTGGAGTCGATCTTTGGAGGATCGATTGGTGGACTCGATCTGGATCTCGCTCTGCATGGCGTCATTCATGTCCGTACTCCTTGATTGATCGCTTCACTCGATCTTCGTCTCGATTAATTCCCTTGGATCGGCTGTGCTACTCGATCTTCTGGTCGATCTCATCTAGATCGACCGGCCATGCTCGAACCTCCTTTCGATCTCTGGTCCTTAGCAAGCATTCCCAAATTCTTCAAGTCCCATGACCTTCCTCAGGAGCCTCAACACGTCCACGGACCCTCCAAGGCTCCAAAGTAGCCGAAAACAACCTGTATGCGATGCAAAAAGCAAGAAATATGCATATGCTGGTGCAAGAACACTCTAGGACCTAAAGTGATGCAAACTAACCTAAAATGCTATGTATATGCGTGAGAAACTAACTTATATGTATGCAAAATTCATGAAATATGCAGCTATATCAACTCCTCCAAACTTACCTTTTGCTTGCCCTCAAGCAAACAAAATTAAAGAAGGGAGAGAGGTTTTAAAACATACGGGGGTATAAGCTTCTTGCAAAGGTGCTTTTCAAATGAAACAATCTCATTGTCCTAGTTACTAGTTCTAAAATGCAATACACACACTCATACTCCAAAGAACTTAGCCATACTCATTGCACAAAGAATTTCAAATCATGACTCTCTTATTCCAAACAATCAAAGAAACTCATCCTTTAACATTCATTAATGACCGAACCATGAATCAAACTTATGCACTTTAAAGCAAAACAAATTTGGCTAAAGGTAAAGGCTATGAGCATAGAATGATCTCATTTTTAAAGAGGGTTTATTTTAAGCAAAGGTTTCTCTCAAAAATGGTAAGACCTTTATGCATAATGCTAAAGGTAAAGGCAATTGATGCATAAATGATCAGATTCTCATCTACCCATGTAAACTAACAACAATCCTAAAAACCCCTCTCATTTATTTTCTTTTAAGCTCACTCACCACTTAGAGTCTACCCTTTTTCCCAAAGCAAAAGCTTAGCAATCCCCAAATCAAAATAGGAAACATCTTAACTCTTTTAGGCTAGTGAAAAGGTTTTAAAATATTAAACTCCTTATTATTTTATTTTTTTTCTTATTGATAGCTTTTTTATTTTTTTCTTTCTTTTTTCTTTTCTTTTTATTTTGGCACTTAGGCTCTTTTATATATATATATGTTTTTTTTTTTTTTTTTTGAGAGAGAGCCATCTTCAGAAATTATTGGAGCACTATACTTTTTTTAAACACAAAACCTTTCACTTAAAACCTTTTTCTTACTTCAAAAACCAAACTCTTTTGAAACCGAAAGCATATGAACAAGAAAGCAACCCCAATGATCCCCCAAACTTATCCTAAGCTTACATCTAGCTTCAAAATGCAAAGCTAGCACAGATATGAGAACCTAATCATGTCGCCTAAACGTAACACTTTATGCTAAGTTCAAACCGGAAGAGGCCTCACAATGATGTCACACACGAAAACTTGGCTTTAAAGAAAGGTAAGGGTCAAGGTGGGAGTTCTACTTAGGCTCATAAAGAGTGGTAAAAGGAGGAAGAGAGCCTGAATATTTTAAAATCCATGTGTTCAATTTCAAATGCATAAGAATGATATTTAAAAATTCAAGTTAAGGTTTTCACTTAATAGGACAAGTTTCAAATCATGAGAGTTCAATTTAAGTCACGAAAATCAAAACTAATGATCCAAGCATGGTAAGAACTTACTTTCAAAGTATGAGCAAAGCATTAGAGAACTACCAAATAGGAGACTGAAACCATTCACAAGCTTAAAACACCTTTTTAAGAAAACTTTAACCCCTTATGCAAATATGAACAACCTAGATGCTTAAAATTTCTAGACTCAATCCTAAAATGCTTAACAAGATGAATGCAACTACATGAATTTTTTTTTTTTTTTTTTGAAAATTTTAGAAACTTTTACCAATTTTTTCCTTCTCTTTTCTATGCCTTAGATGCATGCAAGACTCAAGTTATGCAAAGATAAAATAAGATCAAAATAAACAAGTCAAACCACACACATACTCCCCCAAACTTGAATGACACCGTCCCGGTGGCAGACATGTTCGAGAGAGCTCAAAACACAAAGCAAAACCAAGAAAACATGAATGGTATATACAATGGAAGAAGGTTGTTACCTCGGGTCTAGTCTCGGCTGGAACTTGAGGATGTTCCAGAGGAGCTAGATACTACGGCTTTGCCTTTGGAGCCTGGATCTTGAAGAGAGAGGCGTGCCGGTTGAATGTTGCTGCCTTGAGTCTCACGGATGACAACTCCACCAGTTGAAAGCCTCCTCTTCTCGGGTTGTTGAACCTCCTCACTTGCAGCTTGCTTAGGCGAGCCTCCTTGAAGCGATTTGACCTTCTTGGCAAGTTTCTTGAGCATTTTGTCTTGCCATTTGTTGATTTTCCTTTGCATCTCCACGACAGATGCTAGGAACTTCTCCGGCTTGGTTCTCGGCTCGAAATCGATCTTAGGAAGGGTGTAAGCCTCGGGCATCTCATCTTCCGTGACAGGGGACTCAGACCTTGGACGTGGAGCAATCGCTGGGGCAGGCGTTCCTCCTAGAGGAGCAAAACACTCCTCTACGGATGGCAAGAACTCGATGTTCCCAACACCAAGCAGCTCGGTCTCGTCTTTGTTTGGTAGGATGCACACTCTCTTGTCATTGTCCTCGTCGATGAAAAGATAAGCATAGAACCCCTCTGCTGGTGTCCGTCCCAAGCTGTCGGTATTCCTCATGTAGATCTCACCCATGAAAGCTCTAGCCGGGATGGGTGTGAACTCATGTATCGGTACGCCGGCTTGCACGAACCGAGGAGTGAGGAAGCCGCCGATGAATGAAGAGCTTGCCTTGCATCACAAGGCATATGCTTTGTACTTCACCAAAGAAGCAGCAAGTACGCATCCGTAGTTCACGTCATCGCCGAGTTCATCCTCCATAGGCTCATCATTCTCCGCCGGATCACACAACAAATGCTTCACGCCTTCGAACAAGAAGCAAAGCTCGGTCTTCGTGACCGTGGGAGCAACTGACCGTCCGCTGAATGTGTTGGCGATCAGCTTCAAGGTGTACCTCAGCACCGGGATTCTCACTCGCTTGATTTTGGCGGTGTTGGCCTTGTAGTCATCGTTGCTGATCAGGTCCCAAAAATCAATTTCTCGCGTGAAGGAGGGGAACTCGATCTTGGTAGCGGCTGCATTGAGACCATATGCTTGACACAGCTCGGGGACTGAGAGGCTGAAAGCTTGACGTCCGACCTTGAAAGAGAGACGGCCTTGTGAAGGAACGGGGACGCTAGGGGTCTCGTAACCAAACTCCAACGTGGCAAGGAAGTCTATTGTCACTTTTGGAATGGTTGGGCAATCCATTCGTGACAGACATCTTAGGCCAATATTCTTGAGGAGTTTGTCGAAATCTCCAAGGATCCCTAGGTTAGCGAGTAGCCCTCTGTCCGCGAACTTGGTAGGTTCGAACTGAAGCCTCTCCAGCCGCTTCTTGTCCCTTTTCTCATCTTTACTCCATGATGTTACTGCATATTGCATACATTTTGCATACTCATTAGTTAGCTTTTCATGCATTTGTATCACATTTTAGAGTAGATTGCATCACTTAGAGTTCTAGAGCCTTCTTGCACCAGCATACGCATGTTCCTTGCATTTTGCATCACATTCAGGTTGTTTCTGGCTGCTTTGGAGTAGTGGAGGTTCGTGGACATGTTGAGGCTGATGTAGCACTTTGTGGGAGCTCGGATATATGCTAAGGATCAGAGATCGAGGAGCAGATCGAGCATAGCCGGTCGATCTAGGAGGTGATCGACCAGAAGATCGAGCCAACCAGGCGATCTAAGGAGAATGATCGAGACAAAGATCGAGTGAAGCAGTCGATCAAACGGTACGGACGTGAATGACGCCATGCAGAGCGAAAGCCAGATCGAGTACACCACTCGATCCAGCCGAAGACCGATACCGAGATCGGATGCAACACTCGATTCGCCGATGATGATCGAGACCCTGATCGAGCCGAAGACACGATGTCCGGATATGATCGAGAGAACCGCTCGATCCTGGGGTCGATCTCTGTCCTTTCAACCACTTTTGGCCGCTAGCGAGGGGGGGACCATCAGCTTGTTTTGGCCATTTTGGGAAGGCGGCGACGTCCTTTTCCCACACAACTTTCAATCCTTATCTTTTTCTTTATGTTTTCTCTCTGTTTTTCGTGAAGAACACCATTGTCGAACTTGAGTTTTTCTGAAGCTTTGTAATCGAATCGTTCCCGTTTAATCTAGTTTTCTTTTGATGTTCGTCCTTTCCTTTTACATGCTTTGCTTGATTTACTTTATGTGTAGTGAGTAGTTTATTTGGGTTCGGGGTTGAGAAGATTAAGGGGTCTAAAAGGTTTCGATCTTGGGGTTTTTCTAAGCGTTTTCAACAGCTATCTCTTCTAAGGTGTTGAGATCTCAATGCTTGAAGACTCTCACGCCAAGAGCTTCATGATCCGAGAGGTTCCTTACCTTGACAGGATCCAGGAGCCTCGGAAGATCACACCTTAGAGACTAGTTACCCCTTCCCCATTCATTTGAAATCTGTTTTCCTTGCCCTTCGACCTCTCTTTCCACCAAAAGCCATGGGTTTGGAGGAGAGGATGAAGGAGTGATCTATACCGAAAGCCACGGATAGATCTTGCTTAGTTTTCAAGGCTTAGAGATCCTCACAAAGTGAGTCGATTTAAAGTTTTCAACCCAAGGTCGAACCTTTGAAACCCTGACCATGAATCTCAACCCTAGGCCCTTTCTTTTAGCATCTTTACATCTTATCTCGTCATTCGCTTGATCTTTGATAGCATCCTGGTCATTAGTTTTACTGTTCTTGCATTTTTAGACGAGATCGATTGTTATTGCTCGATCTAGTGGTCGATCTTATGGTCGATCCATTAGTCGAATTTTAGTAATTCGAAGCTTGGTCCTTTAATTAATCTGTTTGTTCCTCGTGGTAGTTCCTTCATTTCTAATATTTTTAAAATAGGTTGCATTCTATTTAAGTTGCTGCATCTAGTTTTTAGAGATTTTCTCATAAATCATCTCATTTCGCTTGGATTTGCATTAGTCCTTGTATTCTCTTTGCATTCTCTATCAACCTAGGCATGGATTGACTCTCTCTTGCTTGCTGTACTACAACATGTCTTACATTTGAGTTTGATAACCTCACTGCATTTTCACCCTTGCGAACAAAGTGTTTATCAAATGGCGCCGTTGCCATCCTAGGACTGTTTAGAGAACATAGAGATTTGGGACTTAGCAAAGACTAAGTCTTTACCTTTTTCAAGTTACTAATCATTCTACTCTCAAACGTGTGTTTTCAGGTACATGAATCTTCGTTCAAGGGAAGACAAAAATCTATTACAACCCTTAGACAACATTCATCAACTTGGTCACTCACGGCAAAGAAGAGTCAGAGAACAAGCCAGAGCCTTTGAGGAGATTGTTCAGCACGGTTTGGTTGACTTTGAAGCTATGGCTGAACACGAGCATCCAGAAGGACCTCCTCCAGCTCACGGGGCAGCAGGAAGGGGCAATGGAAACCCCCAACACGCGGCTAGACCCCCAAGGATCATAGGAGCCGGAGATGCTCCCAATACTCATCACAATAGGTTTGGGATCACTCCTCCTCCTGTACAAAACAACAACTTCGAGATCAAGCCAGGTTTCATCTCCATGGTGCAAAAGAACAAGTTCCACGGCTTAGCAATGTAAGATCCCTTGGAGCACCTTGACAACTTCGAGCAAGTATGTGGAATGATAAAGATCAATGGCATATCCGAAGATGCTTTCAAGCTGCGTCTCTTCCCCTTTTCACTCGGAGACATAGCTAGGCATTGGGAGAAGACCCTCCCACAAGGCACCATCACCTCATGGGCCGAGTGTAAGAAGGCCTTTCTCTCAAAGTTCTTCTCAAGCACCAGGACAGCACGGTTGAGAAGCGAAATCAGCGGTTTCACTCAAAGGAACAATGAGACATTCAATGAGGCAATGGAGCGTTTCAAAGACTACACGATCCAATGTCCTCATCACGGGTTCAGCGAGGAGACACTACTCAGTACCATATACCGTGGAGCTTCACCAAAGATCAGGTTGTTGCTTGACACAGCTAGCAAAGGGAACTTCCTCGGTCAGGAGGTAGAAGAGGGTATGAAGCTGATAGAAAACTTGGCATTGAGTGATGGCAACTACGCTGACGATTATGACCGCGCACCGAGAGGATCAGAGCTAGAGTCTCACAAGAAGGAGCTGAAATCTTTGCATGAGAAGATAGATAAGCTGGTGTTAGCCAATCAGAAGCATGTTCACTTTGTTGGTGAAGCTGATGAGAACCAAGAGAAGTTAGAGTTGAGCCAAGAAGAAGCCAATTGGGTGGCGGGACAGAACAACTACAAACCTCAAGGCTACAACCAAGGCTACCAGAACAACAACCTCTCCTACCGAAGCACCAACGTAGCCAACCCTAAAGATCAAGTGTACCCTACTCAGCAAGCAAAACCTTTCGTCCCTTACAACAAAGGTTTTCAACCGAGTGGTGGTTTCCAAGGTCAAGGGCAGAACAACTTCCAAGGGCAACATCAAAATAACAAGGGTTATACACCTAACTACCCTCCGGGCTTTGCACCTCAGCAGCAACAACCGATGCAACAACAAGTTGATCCGGTTCAAGCAATGTTTCAACAGCTGATACAAGGGCAAGCCTCTACAAACCAGAAGTTCGCCGAGATAAACACTCGTCTAGACTCGTCTCTCACTGACTTCTCCACTCAGATCACCAACTTAAACAACAAGATCAAGCAGTTAGAGAAGGGGAAAACGAGTACGAGTGGTCAGAATAGTCTTCCGGGAAAGTGTGAGCAGAATCCCAAGGAGTATGCTAATGCCATAACGTTGAGAAGCGGTAAAGAGCTCGAACCTCTGGTCTCTACCAAGAACAACGAGGACGTTGTAATTCAAGAGGGGGAGGGTAAACCTTCGGCTGATGATGATGAGATTAACTTTGACAGTGTTTGGATCCAAGGGCCGAGAAGAGGAGACAAAGCAGTTGCTGAGAAGAAAACTGAGCAAACCACTAAGGAGAAGAATGCTTATGTGCCCCCACCGTATGTACCTAAGCTGCCTTTTCCTGGCCGCTTCAAGAAGCAACTCATAGAGAAGCATAGAATCCTCTTTGAGAAGCATCTTAAGGACGTGGAGATCAAGCTACCTCTCGTTGACTGCCTTGCAATGATGCATAAATGCGCCAAGTTCTTCAAAGACACTCTCGTGAAGAAGAATAAGGAAAGCAAGGAGGTACTTGTTCTAAGTGAAGAGTGTAGTGCTGTGATACATAAGGAGATAGTCCCTAAGAAGTTGGGAGACCCTGGAAGCTTCACTATACCCTGTGCTTTAGGTCCTCTAGAGTTCAAGAGTTGCTTATGTGACCTCGGAGCTAGCATAAACCTGATGCCTCACTCCGTGGCTAAGAAGCTTGGCTTTACTCGTTTCAAAGACTGTCGGATCTCGTTGGTACTGGCTGATAGGAGTGTGAGGCTACCAGTGGGGCTGCTTGAAGATTTACCGGTGCGAATCAGTGGTGTGAACGTGCCTACGGACTTCGTAGTGTTGGAGATGGATGAAGAGCCTAAGGATCAACTCATCTTAGGGAGACCGTTCCTTGCAACCGCCGTAGCTATCATAGATGTGAAGAATGGGAAGATTGCCTTGCATTTGGGAAAGGAGATAAGGCTTGACTTCGACATCAATGAGGTTCTGAAGAAGCCGACCATTGAAGGGCAAGCTTTCTATATTGAAAAGATGGATGCTTTAGCGGATGAGTTGCTGGAAGAGCTGGCTCTAGAAGACCATCTGAAGCTAGCACTGACTAAGGAGCCAGGAGAGTTTGGCTATGTGGATCAGAGAACCCAAGAGTACGTCAACCTGCTGGATTCTAGGAGGATTGTTAAGAATGATGAAGGTTGCTACCTAGAGATCGACCCCGAGATCGACGCTATGACTCGATCCAGGAGTCAAATCGACAAGGCAATCGAGAACACAACTCGATCCGGTGCAACAATCGACGGACAGATCGAGAAGAATGCTCGATCTGGAAAAACAATCGAGTCGGCGATCGAGAGAGACCTCCCGATCATTTTGGGGTCCAATCAAGAGATCGACTCAGCGTCTCGATCCCTTATTCGATCCACATCAAATTGAGTAAGTGAATCGAGCGAAATGGCTCGATCTAGACGACATCGAGAGGAGAATCGACTGGAGGACTCGATTTCAGAAGGGATAGCGATGGAGGAAAGCAGTCTAAAGGGCCATGCCTCGGGGTCTAAGGAGAGTTCCAAGGAGGAAAGCAACAACAACAGCCACGAGGATGACTGGAGTGAGCTGTTAGCCCCAAAGGTGGACCTTAAGGAGCTCCCAAAAGGGCTAAGGTATGCTTTCTTAGGGCCTAATAACACCTATCCCGTGATTGTGAATGAAAACCCAAGTGATGATGAGTTGCACTCGCTCCTGACTGAGCTGAGAAAGTATAGGAAGGCCATTGGGTACTCTTTAAGTGACATCAAGGGCCTTTCACCAATGCTTTGCACTCATAGGATTCACTTGGATAATGAGAACGCCTCTTCTATAGAACATCAAAGGCGTTTGAATCCTAATTTGAAATAGGTTGTTAAGAAAGAAATCCTTAAGCTTTTAGAGGCTGACGTGATCTATCCCATAAGTGATAGCACGTGGGTTTCTCCTGTACACGTGGTGCCTAAGAAGGGAGGGATCACGGTCATCAGGAATGAAAAGGATGAGCTTATTCCTACTAGAACCATCACTGGTCATAGGATGTGTATTGATTATAGGAAACTTAACCTTGCGACTAGGAAAGACCATTTCCCTTTGCCTTTTATTGATCAAATGCTTGAGAGACTTGCTAATCACCCTTACTACTGTTTTCTCGATGGGTATAGCGGTTTCTTTCAAATACCAATTCACCCAAATGATCAGGAGAAGACGACCTTCACATGTCCCTACGGTACCTTCGCATATCGAAGGATGCCGTTTGGATTGTGTAATGCACCGGCTACGTTTCAGCGGTGTATGATGTCGATCTTCTCCGATCTAATATAGGAGATGGTAGAGGTGTTCATGGATGACTTCCCTGTCTATGGTGCGTCCTTTTCTGCGTGTTTGTTGAATCTTTGCAGGGTACTAAAACGTTGTGAAGAGACAAACTTGGTGCTGAACTGGGAGAAATGCCACTTTATGGTTAAGGAAGGGATCGTGCTTGGTCATAAGATATCAGAGAAGGGCACTGAGGTTGATCAGGCTAAAGTGGAAGTCATGATGTGTCTTGAGCCGCCGGTTAATGTTAAGGGAGTCAGAAGCTTCTTGGGACACGCAGGGTTCTATAGGCACTTCATCAAGGATTTCTCTAAGATTGCACGCCCTCTTACACGGTTGTTGTGCAAGGAAGCTGAGTTTGTGTTTGATGAGGAGTGTTTGAGAGCTTTCGTGACCATCAAGGAAGCCTTTACATCAGCTCCTATAGTCGAAGCACCAGACTGGTCTCTTTCCTTTGAGATCATGTGTGATGCTAGTGACTGTGCCGTAGGAGCCGTTCTTGGTCAGAAGAAATACAAGAAGCTGCACGTGATCTACTATGCTTCAAGAACCTTGGATGACACGCAAACAAGGTACACCACTACGGAGAAGGAGTTGCTTGCAGTAGTGTTCGCCTTTGAGAAGTTCAGATCATATCTCGTTGGCTCCAAGGCTATTGTATACACGGATCACGCTGCCTTGCGATACATCTATTCGAAGAAAGACACTAAGCCTTGGCTCTTAAGGTGGATTCTCTTGCTACAGGAGTTTGACATGGAGATTAAAGACAAGAAGGGAATAGAAAACAGAGTCGCTGACCATCTCTCACGGCTAAGGATCAACGAGTCTCTCCCCTTAGATGACTCTCTTCCAGAAGAGCAGCTCATGGCGATTACCACGGCTGTTTGTGGAAAGCTAGAAGGGAGGTTTGAGGAGGTGTTGAGTTTCAAAGAAGAGGATCTACCGTGGTATGCTGATGTAGTGAACAATCTAGCGTGTGGTGAGGAGCCAACACATCTCAACAGCTATCACAAGAAGCGGTTTATAAGAGAGGCTAGTGACTACTTTTGGGACGAGCCCTACTTATACAAGAGAGGAGTAGACAGTTTGTACCGGAGATGTGTTACAAAGGAAGAAGCCAGGGACATCCTCTATCATTGCCATGGCTCTTCCTACGGAGGACGCTTCGCCTCATTCAAGACTGCCATGAAAGTGTTGCAAGCCGGTATCTGGTGGCCGTCCATTTTTAAAGATGCACACGAGTTTGTGAAGAGCTGTGAGGCATGTCAACGAGCAGGAAATATCACTAAGAGGAACGAAATGCCTCAAGTTCCCATCTTCGAGGTTGACGTGTTCGACGTGTGGGGCATAGACTTCATGGGGCCATTTCCTTTTTCATATGGCAACAAATACATCTTAGTAGCAGTGGATTATGTCTCTAAATGGGTTGAGGCTGTTGCTTCCCCTACAAATGACTCTAAGGTGGTAATCAAGCTGCTCAAGAGTATCATCTTCCCGAGGTTTGGAGTACCTAAGGTGGTTATAAGCGATGGGGGAAGCCACTTCATAAATAAGGTCTTTGAGAACCACTTGAGAAAGTATGGAGTTAAGCATAAGGTGGCTACACCGTATCATCCTCAAACATGCGGTCAAGTGAAAGTCTCCAACAGGCAAATCAAGGCTATACTAGAGAACACTGTCGGAGCAACAAAGAAAAACTGGGCAGTGAAGCTGGACGACGCTCTTTGGGCCTATCGTACCGCCTTCAAAACGCCGATTGGTACAACTCCTTTCACTCTACTCTATGGCAAGGGCTGTCATCTCCCGGTTGAGCTGGGACACCGTGCGTTGTGGGCTGTGAAGAGGCTGAACTTTGACCTCAAGACTGCTCAGGAGAGGCGCCTTATTCAGCTACACAAACTGGATGAGTTAAGACTGAACACTTACGAAAGCTCTCGGATATACAAGGAGCGGACTAAGGAGACTCATGACAAGAAGTTGGTTGCCAAGGAGCTTAAGGAAGGAGGTTTAGTGTTGCTGTACAACTCAAGGCTCAAACTCTTCCCGGGCAAGCTGAAATCAAGGTGGAGTGGACCGTTCGTGATTCAAGAAGTGTTGCCTTATGGAGCTGTTACTCTGATGGGAAAAAGTGGCAGTGCATTCACCGTCAACGGACACAGAGTCAAGCCTTACTTGGCAGACGGCTATGACAAGGAGAGTACCTCTGTGCTTCTCCAAGACCCACCATCCGCTTAAACCAAGTAAGGTCTAGCTAAAGACGTTAAAGAAAGCACACTTAGGAGGCATTCCCATATTTATCTTGTACATATTTTTGCTTTATTTCCCTTTCAGTTTTATGTTTTTATTCTGCAAGTGTGTAGGAACAGGTATAAGGAGTCTAAACCTTGATCTTGAAGTCTAAAAGAGGCGATAGGGGTTATGATAAGGCTAGAGATCGAGTGCTAGATCGACTGATCCTGGCTTGATCTTTGCTAGATCGAGTCAGTGAATCGAGAGGAGCCAGTCGATCTAGACGAGAATGATTGACAAGATCGATCTTGACGAAAAAGGATCGATCGATCCAAAACGGATCGACCGATCTAATTTCTCTCGGGGAAATCTGTTGAAAACAGATCGATCACTCGACTCGATCCATCACTCGATATGTGCCAAATCGACCCCAAAATCGAGGACATAGCTCGATCATGAGGACTTAGCCGTGGAGCCAACATCTCAATGATCAGGAGAGCCAATCGATCCAAGACTCGATTCACCATGATTCGAGTCTCAAATCGAGAAACCCTCTCGATCTAAGCCATTTTGGGCATGAGATCGAGTCCTAGATCGACCAAATGGACTCGATCTCATGCCGAGGTAACATTTTCTTTCCCTCCTTTACTCTTTTCCCTCCAACTTTTAAATTCAAAACTTGGTCAAGGCAAGCATCTTTGACCATGAAAGATGTGCCTTGACCAAGACTTTGTCAGAAAAACCACTTTTACTACCCATTGTTTTGCTCTTTGCTAGCCTTTAAATATATCAACAACCTCTCACCCTCTCATTCCTGTTTTTCTCGAAAGTTTTAAACAAAGAGAGTGAGAGTTTCGGTTTTAAGAAGTTAGCAAAGATCTTTTACAATTCTTCCAAAGGTATTTTCAAAATTTAATGATTTATTTTTAGGAAAATTTCCTTTAAATTCGCAAGATATTGTTCTAGAATATAGGGTCGGTTTTGATTTTTAAAAACTAGCTAAGTAAAAGGAATAATTCTAGATTTTTCAGTATCTAAAGATATGATCCTCCTTTATTTAGCTATAATTTTTATTAATTCCCCAAAATTCTAGGGTAGTTTTTATAAGTTCTCTCCTTCTCTTCTCTCATTCTCATCAAAACCGCCGTTTGCTTATCAAATTTCTTTAGAAACTTGTTTCAAGAACAATGGCCCCAAAGAGAACAAGAGAAGAGACAGCACAAGAAGGAGAAGGACAAGAGGTGGCAGTTCAAGAGAGGGTCAGATGGACTAAGGATGAGAAGAGGGACAAGAAACGGCTGGAAAGGCTTCGGTTTGAGCCTACCATGTTTGCTGATCGAGAGCTGTTGTCCAAGCTAGGGATTCTTGGGGATTTCGACCAACTCCTCAAGAACATTGGCCTACGATGTCAGTCACGGTTGGATTGCCCAACCATTCCAGAAGTGAGAATAGACTTCCTTGCCACGTTGGAGTTCCGTTACGAGAATCCTAGCACACCCATTCTTCTCAAGGTCGCCTCTACTTCAAGGTTGGCCGTCAAGCCTATACACTCTCCATCCCTGAGCTATGCCAAGCTTATGGTCTCAACGCGGATGCCTACAAGGTCGAGTTCCCTGCCTTCAAGAAAGCCGACGACTTTTGGGACCTGATCAGCAATGAAGACTACAAAGCCAACACCGCCAAGATCAAGCGAGTAAGAAGCCCGATGCTGAGGTACACTCTGAAGCTGATCGCCAACACGTTTAGTGGAAGATCTGTTGCTCCTACGATCACGAAGACAGAGCTGTGCTTCCTGTTCGAAGGTGTGAAGCACTTAGTGTGTGATCCGGATGCAAATGATGAGCCTATGGAGGATGAAGTCAGCGATGAAGTGAACTACGGATGTGTGATTGCGGCTTCCTTGGTGAAATACAAGGCTTATGCCTTGCGTTGCAAGGCAGCTTCCTCTTACATTGGCGGTTTCCTCACTCCTCTGTTCGTGCAAGCTGGTGTGCCCATTCACGACTTCGCCCATGTACCAACCAGAGCTTTCATGGACGAGGCATACATGAGGAATACTGACAGCTTGGGACGCACGCCAGCAGAAGGGTTCTACGCCTACCTCTTCATAGACGACGAAGACAAGAAGAGAGTGTGCATCCTGCCCAACAAAGATGAAACCGAGCTGCTTGGTGTTGGGAACATCGAGTTCTTGCCCACGGAGGAAGAATGTTTTGCCCCTTTAGGAGGACCACCTGCTTCAGCGATTGCCCCTCGTCAAAGGTCCGAGTCTCCAGCAACGGAAGATGAGATGCCCGAGGCCTACACACTTCCCAAGCTAGACTTCGAGTCGAGGACAAAAACCGAGAAGTTCCTAGCATCTGTTGTGGAGATGCAAAGGAAGATCAACAAGTGGCAAGGCAAGATGCTCAAGAAGCTTGGAAAGAAAGTCAAGGCACTTCAGGGAGGCTCGCCTAAGAAAGCTGCAAGTCAAGAGGTGCAACAACCCGAGAAGAGAAGGCTCTCAACCGGTGGAGTTGTCATCCGCGAGACCCAATGAAGCACCATTCAGCCGGTGCGCCACTCTCTCCAAGAACCAGCCGACAAAGGCAAGACCATAGTCTCTAGCTCCTCTGGAACATCCTCAAGTTCCAGCCGAGACTAGACCAGAGGTAACAACCTTCTTCCATTGTACATAACCGCTCATATTTGCTTCTTTTTGCTTTGTGTTTTGATGCTCCTTCGAATGAGTTTGCCACCGGGGCGGTGTCAAGCAAGTTTGGGGGAGTACATGTGTGATTTGACTTGTGTTTTGTGATCTTATTTTCCTTTAGCATCCTTGAGTCTTTAGTTCATGAAAAATTGGTAAAATTTTTAAAAAATTTTCAAAGATTCATGTAGTTGCATTCATCTTGTCAAAACATGTTAGGATTGAGTCTAGAGTTTCTCATAGCATCTAGGTTGTTTGCATTTTGCATAAGGGGTTAGAATTTCTTAAAAAGGTGTTTTTACTTATGAATTGTTTCAATGCCCTAGTTAGTAGTTCTCTAATGCTTTGTCTATGCTTTGAAAGTAAGTTCTTACCATTCTTGGATCACTTGTTAGGATTTTCGTGGCTTGAATTAAACTCTCATGATTTGAAACTCATCCTAATAAGTGAGAACCTTAATTTGAAATTCTAATTATCATTCTTATGCATTTGAAAATGAACACATGGTTTTAAAATATTTAGGCTCTCTTTTTCCTTTTTACCACTCTTTGTGAGCCTAAGTAGAACTCCCTCCTTGAACCTTACCCTTCTTTGAAGTCAAATGTTCTTGTGTGACATCTTTGTGAGGCCTTCCTTTCGGTTTGAACTTGTCATAAAGTGTTAGGTTTAGGCGACATGATTTGGTTTTCATATGATTGCTAGCTTTGCATTTTGAAGCTAGGTATAGGCTTAGGATAAGTTTGGGGGATCATTGGGGTTGCTTTCTTTCCTATTTGTTCTCGGTTTCAAAGAGCTTTGTGTTTTAAAGAAAGAAATGGGTTTTAAGTGAAAAGTTGTGTTTTAAAAGCTAAGTATGCTCTAATAAATTTCAGGAGGTAGCTCTCCCATAATAAAATAAAAATAAAAAGAAAAAAATAAAAGAAAAAGAAATAAAAGAGCCTAAGTGCCAAATAAAAATAAAAAGAAAAAAAAAGAGAAAAAAAAAATAAGAGAGCTATTAATAAGAAATATTTAAAGAGCAAAGTTATTTTCAAAACCTTTTCACTAGCCTAAAAAGTTTAAAAATGTTTTTGTTTCGAATTGGAGATTGCTAAGTCTTGTGAAGAAAAAGGGTAGACTCTAAGTGGTGAGTGAGGATAAAACTTGTTAAATGAGAGGGGTTTAGGATCGTTTGTTAGTTTACATGGGTAGATGAGAATCTAATCATGTATGCATAAATTGTCTTTACCTTTAGCATTATGCACAAGTTCAACCATTTTGGAGAGAAACCCTTGTTCTAATTATAAACCCTTTTCAGATGAGATCATTCAATGCTCATAACCTTAACCCTTAGCCAAATGTGTTTTGCTTTAAAGTGCATAAGTTTGATTCATGGTTCTAATGTTAATGGATGTTAAAGGATGAGTTTCTTTGATTGTTAGGAATAGGAGAGTCATGATTTGAATTTCTTTGTGTGATGAGTATGGCTAAGTTCTTTGGAGTATGAGTGTAAGCATAGCATTTTAGAACTGTTAACTAGGACATTGAGATTGATTCATTTGAAAGGCACCTTTGCAAGAAGTTTAAAACCCCCATTCATTTTTCGGAAAATCTCTCTTCCTTACTTATTTTCTGTTGCTTGAGGGCAAGCAAGAAGTAAGTTTGGGGGAGTTGATGTTACTGCATATTGCATACATTTTGCATACTCATTAGTCAGCTTTTCATGCATTTGTATCACATTTTAGAGTAGATTGCATCACTTAGAGTTCTAGAGCATTCTTGCACCAACATACGCATGTTCCTTGCATTTTGCATCACATTCAGGTTGTTTCTGGCTGCTTTGGAGTCGTGGAGGTTCGTGGACATGTTGAGGCTGATGTAGCAGTTCGTGGGAGCTCGGATATATGCTAAAGATCAGAGATCGAGGAGCAGATCGAGCATGGCCGGTCGATCTAGGAGGTGATCGACAAGAAGATCGAGCCAACCAGGCGATCTAAGGAGAATGATCGAGACAAAGATCGAGTGAAGCAGTCGATCAAACGGTACGGACGTGAATGACGCCATGCAGAGCGAGAGCCAGATCGAGTACACCACTCGATCCAGCCGAAGATCGAGATCGGATGCAACACTCGATTCGCCGATGATGATCGAGACCCAGATCGAGCCAAAGACACGATGTCCGGATATGATCGAGAGAACCGCTCGATCCTGGAGTCGATCTCTGTCCTTTCAACCACTTTTGGCCGCTAGCGAGGGGGGGACCATCAGCTTGTTTTGGCCATTTTGGGAAGGCGGCGACGTCCTTTTCCCACACAACTTTCAATCCTTATATTTTTCTTTATGTTTTCTCTCTGTTTTTCGTGAAGAACACCATTGTCGAACTTGAGTTTTTCTGAAGCTTTGTAATCGAATCGTTCCCGTTTTAATCTAGTTTTCTTTTGATGTTCGTCGTTTCCTTTTACATGCTTTGCTTGATTTACTTTATATGTAGTGAGTAGTTTATGGCTTAGTTTTCAAGGCTTAGAGATCCTCACAAAGTGAGTCGATTTAAAGTTTTCAACCCAAGGTCGAACCATTGAAACCCCTGACCATGAATCTCAACCCTAGGCCCTTTCTTTTAGCATCTTTACATCTTATCTCGTCATTCGCTTGATCTTTGATAGCATCCTGGTCATTAGTTTTACTGTTCTTGCATTTTTAGACGAGATCGATTGTTATTGCTCGATCTAGTGGTCGATCTCATGGTCGATCCATTAGTCGAATTTTAGTAATTAGAAGCTTGGTCCTTTAATTAATCTGTTTGTTCCTCGTGGTAGTTCCTTCATTTCTAGTATTTTTAAAATAGGTTGCATTCTATTTAAGTTGCTGCATCTAGTTTTTAGATATTTTCTCATAAATCATCTCATTTCGCTTGGATTTGCATTAGTCCTTGTATTCTATTTGCATTCTCTATCATCCTAGGCATGGATTGACTCTCTTTTGCTTGCTGTACTACAACATGTCTTGCATTTGAGTTTGATAACCTCACTGCATTTTCACCCTTGCGAACAAAGTGTTTATCACTCCAGCGAACCCTTTCTTGAACAGCTACCTCTTGACCTTCTCCCTCTTGTGCTATCTCTTCTCTAGTTCTTTTGGGGGCCATTGCGCCTGAAACAAAGTTCTCAAGCAAAGCTATGAGCAAATAGGCGATATGTAGAAAGAAAGAGAGAAGTAAAGAAGAAAGTCGATAGCTAATACCCTAGAATTTTGGGGAATTTATACAAATAGAGAAAAATAATAGAGAATCAGATCTAGAGATACCAGAAAATCCAGAATTTTCCATATTAATAAGCTAGTTTTAAAAATTCAAAACTTCCCTAGCATGTAAAAGAATCAATTGCGAAATAAAAGGGATTTTCATAAAGATTTTCTCAAAGATCTGAAAATACATTTGCAAGGATTGTTAAAAATGCTTGTTAGCCTTTAGAAAACAAAGAACTCTCACTCTCTTTTACTTAGCGACTCGAGAAAACAAGAAAGAGAGAGTGTGAAGTTGTCGAAAACATTTAAAGGCTAACAAAAACAAAACAATGGGTAAAAGAAGACAAAAGTCTTGGTCAAGGCACATCTTTTATGGTCAAAGATTCCTGCCTTGACCAAGTTTTGAATTTAAAAAGTGCAGGGAAAGAGAGAGAGAGGGAAAAGAAAATGTTACCTCGGCACGAGATCGAGTCCTTTTGGTCGTCGGAGACTCGATCTCATGCCCATAATGGCTTGGATCGAGAGGGTTACTCGATTTGGGACACGATTCGATTTGAATGGAGTCGGGGATCGATTGGCTCTCTCGTTCCTTGAGTTTTTGAAATCGCGACTAAGTCCTCGTGATCGAGCCATGCTATCGATTCAGGGGTCGATTAAGCTTGGATCGAGTGGTGGATCGAGTTGACTGATCGATCTGTCTATGAAGGACTTTCCTGAGAGAAAATAGATCGGTCAATACATTTTTGGATCGATCGATCTAAACTCCAAGAATTTCCCGAGACTTTTTAGATCGACTTCGTCACTCGATATGTCTACTCGATCTCGTCTAGATCGACTGGCTCCTCTCGATTCACCAGCTCGATCTAGCAAAGATCGAGCCAGGATGAGTCGATCTAGCACTCGATCTCTAGCTTATACTCGCCCCCTTCTTACTCCTTTTGGCACTCGACGTATGTACCTGCGTCTCTCATACTTGTTCCTACACACTCATAAGATAAAAAAACATAAAACTAGAAAAGAAATAAAGCAAGGATATGTACAGGATAGACATGGGAATGCCTCCCAAGTGCGCTTTCTTTAACGCCTTTAGCTAGACTTTACTTGGTTTAGGCAGATGGTGGGTCTTGGAGAAGCATTGAGGTGCTCTCCTTGTTAAATGCACTCGCCATGTATGGCTTAACTCTGTGTCCGTTCACTGTGAATGCATTCCCACTCTTGCCGACCAACGTGACCGCTCCGTAAGGTAATACTTCCTTGATTTCATACGGACCGCTCCACCTTGACTTCAGCTTCCCTGGAAAGAGCTTGAGCATCGAGTTGTAAAGCAGCACCAAACTCCCTTCCTTAAGCTCCTTAGGCACCTATTTCTTGTCATGAGCAGCCTTGGTACGCTCCTTGTAGATCCTAGCGCTTTCGTAAGTGTCCAGCCTTAGCTCATCAAGCTCGTGCAACTGGATCAACCGCTTCTCCTGAGCCGTCTTGAGATCAAAATTCAACCGCTTCACAGCCCACAACGCCCTATGTTCCAGCTCAACAGGAAGGTGACATCCTTTGCCGTAGAGAAGAGTGAAAGGAGTGGTACCAATAGGCGTTTTGAAAGCAGTCCGGTACGCCCACAAAACGTCATCCAACTTCACTGCCCAATCCTTCCGAGTTGTCCCAACAGTTCTCTCGAGTATCGCCTTTATCTGACGGTTAGAGACCTCCACTTGGCCACTCGTTTCAGGATGGTAAGGCGTAGCTACCTTATGCTTCACGCCATACTTCTTTAGCAGATTTTCAAACAGCTTGTTGATGAAATGGCTCCCTCTGTCGCTTATCACCACCTTGGGAACTCCAAACCTCGGGAAAATAATGCTCTTAAAGAGCTTGATCACCACCTTAGAGTCGTTTGTTGGGGAAGCAATGGCCTCAACCCATTTAGAGACGTAATCAACAGCTACTAGTATGAACTTGTTGCCGTATGATGAAGGAAATGGCTCCATAAAGTCTATGCCCCACGCGTCAAAGACGTCTACCTCAAATATGGGAGCTTGAGGCATCTCATTATTTTTAGTGATATTCCCCGCTCTTTGACATGCCTCGCAGCTCATCACGAACTCATGGGTGCCCTTGAAGATGGATGGCCACCAGAAGCCGGCTTGTAAGCCCTTAGTGGCGGTTTTGAATGATGCAAAGTGCCCGCCATACAAAGAACCGTGGCAATGAAAGATGATATCTCTTGCTTCCTCCTTTGTCACGCATGTTCTGTACAGGCTATCCACTCCTCTCTTGTATAAATAAGGGTCATCCCAATAGTAGTGGCTCACGTCTCTCATGAACTTCTTCCTATGGTAGTTGTCAAGATGCGACGGCTCTTCCCCATATGCCAAGTAGTTCACAATATCCACGTACAAGGGAGATCCTCCTCTTTAAAGCTCAGAACTTCCTCAAACTGCCCTTCTAAGCTCCCACAAACAGCCGTAGTGATTGCCATGAGTTATTCTTCGGGGAGAGAATCATCTAAAGGAAGAGACTCATTGATCCTTAACCGAGAGAGACGGTCAGCAACGCTGTTCTCTATCCCTTTCATGTCCTTGATTTCCATGTCGAATTCTTGAAGTAAGAGGATCCATCTCAAAAGCCTCGGCTTAGTGTCCTTCTTGGAATAGATATAACGAAAAGATGCGTGATCCGTGTAAACAATGGTCTTGGAACCCACGAGGTAAGCCCTGAACTTCTCAAAGGCGAATACAACCGCCAATAGCTCCTTCTCTGTAGTGGTGTACCTCGTTTGCGTGTCATCCAAGGTTCTTAAAGCATGGTATATCACGTGCAACTTCTTATCCTTCCTTTAGCCTAGAACGGCTCCCACGGCATAGTCACTAGCATCACACATAATCTCGAAAGGTAGAGTCCAGTCTGGTGCTTGCACTATAGGCGCGGATACTAGGGCCTCCTTGATGGTCACGAAAGCTTGCAAACACTCTTCATCAAAGACAAATTCAGCCTCCTTGCACAACAGCCGCGTGAGAGGGCATGCAATCTTAGAAAAGTCTTTAATGAAGCGCCTGTAGAAACCGGCGTGTCCCAAGAAACTTCTCACCCCTTTGACGTTAACTGGCGGCTCAAGGCTTGTCATTACTTCAATCTTTGCCTTATCGACTTCAATACCCTTCTCTGATATCTTATGTCCAAGCACGATCCCCTCCTTAACTATGAAGTGGCATTTTTTCCAATTAAGCACCAAGTTTGTCTCCTCACAACGCTTTAGTACCCTGCAAAGATTCAACAAACACGCAGAAAAGGACGCACCATAGACCGAGAAGTCATCCATCAACACCTCTACCATCTCTTCTATAATATCGGAGAAGATCGACATCATACACCACTGAAACGTAGCCGGCGCATTACACAACCCGAATGGCATCCTTCGATACGCGAACGTGCCATAAGGGCATGTAAAGGTCGTCTTCTCCTGATCATTGGGATGGATTGGTATTTGGAAAAATCCACTATATCCATCGAGAAAGCAATAGTAGGGGTGATTAGCAAGTCTTTCAAGCATTTGATCAATAAAAGGCAAGGGAAAATGATCCTTTCTAGTTGCAAGATTAAGCTTCCTATAATCAATACACATACGGTGTCCAGTAATTGTTCTAGTAGGTATAAGCTCATCTTTGTCATTCTTAATGACCGTGATCCCTCCCTTCTTAGGCACCACGTGTACGGGAGAAACCCACGTGCTGTCACTTATGGGATAGATCACGTCAGCCTCTAAAAGCTTAAGAATCTCTTTCTTAACAACCTCTTTCAAATTTGGATTCAAACGCCTTTGATGTTCTATAGAAGAGGCGTTCTCATTATCCAAGTGAATCCTATGAGTGCAAAGCATTGGTGAAAGGCCTTTGATGTCACTTAGAGAGTACCCAATGGCCTTCCTTTACTTTCTCAACTCAGTTAAGAGCGATTACAACTCATCATCACTCAAGTTTTCATTCACAATCACAGGATAGGTTTCGTTAAGCCCTAAGAAAGCATACCTTAGCCCTTCTGGGAGCTCCTTAAGGTCCACCTTTGGGGCTAACAGCTCGCTCCAATCATCCTCGTGGCTGTTGCTGTTGTTCTCCTCCTTAGAACCTTCCTTAAAACCCAAGACATGGCCCTTGAGGCTGCTTTCTCCAACCGCTATCCCTTCTGAAATCGAGTCGTCAGGTCGATCTTGCTCTCGATGTCGTCTAGATCGAGCAGTTTCGCTCGATTCACTCACTCGATTTAATGTGGATCGAGTTAGGGATCAAGACGCGGAGTCGATCTCTGGATTAGACCCCAAACTGATCGGAAGGCCTTTATCGATCTTGGACTCGATTGTTTTTCTGGATCGATTACCTTTCACGATCTGACTGTCGGTTGCTGCACCGGATCGAGTTGTGCTATCGATTGTTTTGTCGATTTGACCCCTAGATCGAGTAATGTCATCGATCTCGGAGTCGATCTCTAGGCAAACGCCTACATCTTCAAGCACACCCTTCCTCGAATCAAGCAAGTTGACGTACTCCTGAGTCCTCTGATCCACATAACCGAACTCTCCTGGCTCCTCGGTCAATGCCAGCTTCAAATGATCCTCCTGAGCCAACTCTTCCAGCAACTCATCCGCTAAAGCATCTAACGTCTCAATGTAGAAAGCTTGCCCTTCTATCGTAGGCTTCTTCAAAACCTCATTGATATCAAAGTCTAGCCTTATATCTTTACCCAAGTGCAAGGCAATCTTCCCGTTCTTGACGTCTATTATGGCTCCGGCGGTGGCTAAGAAAGGTCTACCGAGAATGAGTGGATCCTTTGGTTCTTCATCCATTTCCAACACAACGAAGTCTGTAGGCACGTTTACTCCACTGATCTTCACTGGCAAGTCCTCAAGCAATCCCACGGTAACCTCACACTTCTGTCAGCTAGTACCAACGAGATTCTGCAATCCTTGAAACGGGTAAAGCCAAGCTTCTTTGACACAGAATAAGGCATCAGATTTATGTTAGCTCCGAGATCACAAAGGCAACTCTTGAACTCCAAAGGACCTAAAGCGCAAGGTTTAGTGAAGCTTCCAGGGTCTCCCAACTTCTTAGGGACTATCTCCTTGTGTATCACAGCACTACACTCCTCACTTAGAACAAGCACTTCCTTGCTTTCCTTATTCTTCTTCACGAGAGTGTCTTTGAAGAATTTGGCGCATTTAGGCATCATTGCTAGGCAGTCCACGAGAGGTAACTTGATCTCTACGTCCTTAAGCTGCTTCTCGAACAAGACTATGTGCTTCTCTATGAGTTGCTTCTTGAAACGGCCAGGAAAAGGTAGCTTAGGTACATACGTCGGAGGTACATAAGCATCCTTCTCCTTAGTAGTTTGCTCTGCTTTCTTCTCAACAACCGCTTTGTCTCCTCTTCTTGGCCCTTGAATCCAGACATTGTCAAAGTTGATCTCATCATCAGCTGAAAGCTTACCCTCCTCCTCCTGAATTACAACGTCCTCGTTGTTCTTTGGAGTAACCGTAGGTGCTAGCTCTTTCCCACTCCTTAGCGTAATGGCATTGGCGTATTCCTTGGGATTTTGCTCACACTTGTCCAGTAAGCTATTCTGACCACTTGAGCTTGCCATTCCCTTCTCTAGTTGCTTGATTTTATTATTCAAGGTTGTAATCTGAGTAGAGAAATCCGTGAGAGACGAGGACGTTTCCCTTACTAGCCGTGTCAAGCAACAAGCGAATCTTTGGTGAAGCTCCTCGGTAGATAGTGCGTAGAAGAGTCTCTTCGCTGAAGCCGTGGTGAGGACATTGGATAGTGTAGTCCTTGAACCGTTCCATGGCTTCATTGAAAGTCTCTGATCTCGCTTCTTAGCCTTGCTGTTCTGGTGCTAGAGAAAAACTTTGAGAGGAAAGCCTTCTTACACTCAGGCCAAGATGTGATGGTGCCTTGTGGAAGTGTCTTCTCCCAATGTCTAGCCTTGTCTCCAAGAGAAAATGGAAAGAGACGCAGCTTGAAAGCATCTTCGGATATGCCGTTTATCTTGATCATCCCACATACTTGTTCGAAGTTATCAAGGTGTTCCAAGGGATCTTCCATTTCTAGCACATGAAACTTATTGTTTTGCACCATTGAGATGAAACCCGGCTTAATCTCGAAGTTGTTGTTCTGTACATGAGGAGGAGTGATCCCAAACCTATTGTGATGAGTATTGGGAGCATCTCCGGCTCCTATGATCCTTGGGGGTCTAGCCGCATGTTGGGGGTTTCCATTGCCCCTTCCCACTGCCCTGTGAGCTGGAGGAGGTCCCTCTGGGTGCTCGTGTTCAGCCGTAGCTTCGAAGTCAACCAAACCGTGCTGAACAATCTCATTAGTTATTGCATATTGCATACATTTTGCATACTCATTAGTTAGTTTTTCATGCATTTGTATCATGTTTTAGGTTAGATTGCATCACTTAGGGTCCTAGAGCATTCTTGCATCAGCATATGCATTTTCGTTGCATTTTGCATCACATTCAGGTTGTTTCTGGCTGCTTTGGAGTCATGGAGGTTCGTGGGCGTGTGGAGGCTGATGTAGCAGTTCGTGGGAGCTCGGAAATATGCTAAGGACCAGTGATCGAGGAGCAGATCGAGCAAGGCCGGTCGATCCAGGAGTTGATCGACCAGAAGATCGAGCCAACTAGTCGATCCAGGAGTTAATCGACCAGAAGATCGAGCCAACTAGTCGATCCAGGAGTTGATCGACCAGAAGATCGAGCCAACTAGGTGATCCAAGGAGAATGATCGAGACGGAGATCGAGTGAAGCAATCGATCAATCGGTACGAACGTAAATGACGCCATGCAGAGCGAGAGCCAGATCGAGTACACCACTTGATCCACCCAAAGATCGATACCGAGATCAGATGCAACACTCGATTCGCCGATGAAGATCGAGACCCGGATCGAGCCGAAGACACGATGCCCAGATGTGATCGAGAGAACCACTCGATCCAGTGGTCGATTTCTGTCCTTTCAACCGTTTTTGGCTGTTAGCGAAGGGGGGACCATTGGCTTGTTTGGGCATTTTAGGCAAGGCGGCGAGATGCTTTTTCGAGAACTTTTAGATCCTTATCCTTTCTTTCATATTTTTTCTCTCTCGTTTTACGAAGAACACCATTGTTGAACCAGTTTTTCTTTGAAGCTTTTGTATTCGAATCTTTATCGTTTAATCCAGTTTTTCTTTCATGTTTATCGTCTCGTTTCTTCTGCTTTGCTTGATTTACTCTATGTGTAGCGAGTAGTTTACTTTGGGTTCGGGGTTGAGAGGATTAAGGGGTAGAAAAGGTTCGATCTTGGTTTGTTTTCTAAACGTTTTAAAGGCTATCTCTTCTAAGGTGTTGAAAGCTTAATGCTTGAAGAATCTCACGCCAAGAGCTTCATGATCCGAGAGGTTCCTTACCTTGACAGGATCGAGGAGCCTCGGAAGATCACACCTTAGAGACTAGTTACCCCTTCCCAAAAGCCATGGAAGTTTGGGGGACTAGTTAAGCCATTACTTGAAATCTGTTTTCCTTGCCTTTCGACCTCTCTTTCCACCAAAAGCCATGGGTTTGGAGGAGAGGATGAAAGAGTGATCTATACCGAAAGCCACGGATAGATCTTGTTTTGTTTTCAAGGCTTAGAGATCCTCACCAAGTGAGTCGATCTAAAGTTTCAAACCCAAGATCGATCCTTTGAAACCTTTTACATGAATCTCAACCCTAAGCCCTTTCTTTTAGAATCTTTAAGTCTCATTTCATCTTTCGCTTGTTATCTGATAGCATCCTGGTCATTAGATTTGTTGTTCTTACGGTTTTAGACGAGATCGATCGTTACTGCTCGATCTAGTGGTCGATCTCGTGGTCGATCCACTAGTCGAATTTTAACAATTCGAAGCTCTTTTCTTTAATTAATCTGTTTGTTTCTCGTGGTAGTTGCTTCCTTTCTAGTATTTTTAATATAGGTTTCACTCTGTTTAGGTTGCTGCATCTAGTTTTTAGTTAATTTCTCATAAACTGTCTCATTTTTCTTAGATTTGCTTAGGACCTTGCATTCTTTGTGCATTCTTTGCCTCCTAGAAGTGGATTGACACTCTCCTGCTTGCCTTACTACAACATTGTGTGCATTAGAGTTTTGATAACATCTTTGCTGCATAACACGAGCATAAGAAAAACATTTATCAAATGGCGCCGTTGCCATTCTAGGAGTGTTTAGAGAACATAGAGATTTGGGTATTAGCAAAGACTAAGTCTTTACCTTTTTCAAGTTACTAATACATCTACTCTCAAACGTGTGTTTTCAGGTACATGAATCTTCGTTCAAGGGGAGACAACAATCTTCTACAACCCTTAGACAACAATCATCAACTTGGTCACTCACAGCAAAGGAGAGTCAGAGAGCAAACAAGAGCCTTTGAGGAGATTGTTCAGCACGGTTTGGTTGACTTTGAAGCTATGGCTGAACACGAGCATCCAGAAGGACCTCCTCCAGCAGCACGGGGCAATGGAAACCCCCAACACGTGGCTAGACCCCCGAGGATCATAGGAGCCGGAGATGCTCCCAATACCCACCACAATAGGTTTGGGATCACTCCTCCTCCGGTACAAAACAATAACTTCGAGATCAAGCCAGGTTTCATCTCCATGGTGCAAAACAACAAGTTCCACGGCTTAGCAATGGAAGACCCCTTGGAGCACTTGGACAATTTCGAGCAAGTATGTGGGATGATCAAGATCAATAGCATATCCGAAGATGCTTTCAAACTGCGTCTCTTCCCCTTTTCACTCGGAGACAAAGCTAGACATTGGGAGAAGACCCTCCCACAAGGCACCATCACATCATGGGCTGAGTGTAAGAAGGCCTTTCTCTCAAAGTTCTTCTCAAGCACCAGGACAGCTCGGTTGAGAAGCGAAATCAGCGGTTTCACTCAAAGGAACAACGAGACATTCAACGAGGTAATGGAGCGTTTCAAATATTACACGATCCAATGTCCTCATCACGGGTTCAGCGAGGAGACACTACTCAGTACCATATACCGTGGAGCTTCACCAAAGATCCGGTTGTTGCTTGATACAGCTAGCAAAGGGAACTTCCTTGGTCAAGAGGTAGAAGAGGGTATGGAGCTGATAGAAAACCTGGCGTTGAGTGACGGGAAACTATGCCGAGGATTATGACCGAGCACCGAGATGACCAGAGTTAGAGTCTCACAAGAAGGAGCTCAAATCGTTGCATGAGAAGATTGACAAGTTGGTATTAGCTAATCAGAAGCATGTTCACTTTGTTGGTGAAGCTGATGAAAACCAAGAGGAGTTAGAGCTAAGCCAAGAAGAAGCAAATTGGGTAGCCGGACAGAACAACTACAAGTCTCAAGGCTACAACCAAGGCTACCAGAACAACAACCTCTCTTACCGAAGCACCAATGTAGCCAACCCTAAAGATCAAGAGTACCCTGCTCAACAAGCTAAACCTTTCATCCCTTACAACAAAGGTTTTCAACCGAGTGGTGGTTTCCAAGGTCAAGGGCAAAGCAACTTCCAAGAGCAACAACAACACAACAAGGGTTATACTCCTAACTACCCTCTGGGCTTTACACCTCAACAACAACAACCGATGCAACAACAAGTTGATCCGGTTCAAGCAATGTTTCAACAGCTAATACAAGGGCAAGCTTCAACCAACCAGAAGTTCACTGAAATGAACACTCGGCTAGATTCATCTCTAACCAACTTCTCCACTCAAATTACCAACCTAAACAACAAGATCAAGCAGCTGGAGAAGGGAAAAGCAAGCACGAGTGGTCAGAACAGTCTTCCGGGAAAGTGTGAGCAAAATCCCAAGGAGTATGCCAATGCTATAACGTTGAGAAGCGACAAAGAGCTCGAACCTCCAGTCTCTACCAAGAACAACGAGGACGTTGTAATTTAAGAGGGGGAGGGTAAACCTTTGGCTGATGATGATGATATAAACTTTGACAACGTTTGGATCCAAGGGCCAAGGAGAGGAGATAAGGCGGTAGCCGAGAAGAAAGCTGAGCTAACCACCAAGGAGAAGAATGACTACGTGCCCCCACCTTACGTACCTAAGTTGCCATTTCCCGGTCGTTTCAAAAAGCAGCTTATAGAGAAGCACCGGATCTTGTTTGAGAAGCACCTAAAAGACGTGGAAATCAAGCTGCCTCTTGTAGACTGTCTCGCTATGATGCCCAAGTGCGCCAAGTTTTTCAAGGACACCCTTGTGAAGAAGAACAAAGAAAGCAAAGAGGTACTTGTACTAAGTGAAGAGTGTAGTGCGGTTATTCATAAGGAGATAGTGCCTAAGAAGCTGGGAGACCCTGGAAGCTTCACTATACCCTATGCTTTGGGTCCTCTAGAGTTCAGAAGTTGCTTGTGTTATCTCGGAGCTAGCATAAACTTGATGCCTCACTCCGTGGCTAAGAAGCTTGGTTTCACTCGGTTTAAAGACTGTCGGATCTCATTGGTGCTGGCTGATAGAAGCGTGAGGTTACCAGTGGGGCTTCTTGAAGATTTACCGGTACGAATCAGTGGTGTGAACGTACCTACAGACTTTGTAGTGTTAGAGATGGACGAGGAACCTAAAGACCCACTCATCTTAGGGAGACTGTTCCTTGCAACCGCCGGGGCTATAATAGATGTGAAGAATGGGAAGATTGCCTTGCATTTGGGGAAGGAGATCAGGCTAGACATTGACATCAACAAGGTTCTAAAGAAGCCGACCATTGAAGGACAAGCTTTCTATATCGAAACGATGGATGCTTTGGCGGATGAGTTGCTGGAAGAGCTAGCTCTAGAAGACCATCTGAAGCTAGCACTCACTAAGGAGCCAGGGGAGTTCGGCTATGTGGACCAGAGAACCCAAGAGTACGTAAACCTGCTGGATTCGAGGAGGATTATCAAGAATGAAGAAGGTTGCTGCCTAGAGATCGACCCCGAGATCGACGCTATCACTCGATCCAGGGGACAGATCGACAAGTCAATCGAGAGCACAACTCGATCCGGCGCAACAATCGACGGACAGATCAAGAAGGATGCCCGATCAGGAAAAACAATCGAGTCGACGATCGAGAGAGACCTCCCGATCATTTTGGAGTCCAATCAAGAGATCGACTCAGCGTCTCGATCCCTTACTCGATCCATATCAAATCGAGTAAGTGAATCGAGTGAAATGGCTCGATCTAGACGACATCGAGAGGAGAATCGACCGGAGGACTCGATCTCAGAAGGGATAGCGATGGAGGAAAGCAGTCTGAAGGGCCATGCCTCGAGTTCAAGGGAGAGTTCCAAGGAGGAAAGCAACAACAACAGCCACGAAGATGACTGGAGTGAGCTGTTAGCCCCAAAGGTGGACCTAAAGGAGCTCCCAAAAGGGCTAAGGTATGCTTTCTTAGGGCCTAATGACACCTATCCCGTGATTGTGAACGAAAACCTTAGTGATGATGAGTTGCACTCGCTCCTAACTGAGCTGAGAAAGTATAGGAAGGCCATTGGGTACTCTTTAAGTGACATCAAGGGCCTTTCACCAATGCTTTGCACTCATAGGATTCACTTGGATAATGAGAACGCCACTTCTGTAGAACATCAAAGGCGTTTGAATCCTAACTTGAAAGACGTTGTTAAGAAGGAAATCCTTAAGCTTTTAGAGGCTGACGTGATCTATCCCATAAGTGACAGCACATGGGTTTCCCCTGTACACGTGGTGCCTAAGAAGGGAGGGATCACGGTCATAAGGAATGAAAAGGATGAACTTATCCCTACTAGGACCATTACTGGTCATAGAATGTGTATTAACTATAGAAAACTTAACCTTGCGACTAGAAAAGACCATTTCCGCTTGCCTTTTATTGATCAAATGCTTGAAAGACTCGCAAATCACCCTTACTAATGTTTTCTCGATGGGTATAGTGGTTTCTTTCAAATTCCTATCCACCCAAACGATCAGGAGAAGACGACTTTCACATGTCCCTACGGTACCTTTGCATATCGAAGGATGCCGTTTGGATTGTGTAATGCACCGACTACCTTTCAGCGGTGTATGATGTCTATCTTCTCTGATCTTATAGAGGAAATGGTAGAGGTGTTCATGGATGATTTCTCTGTGTATGGTGCGTCCTTTCCTGCTTGTTTGTTGAATCTTTGCAGGGTACTTAAACGTTGTGAGGAGACAAACCTGGTGCTGAACTGGGAGAAATGCCACTTCATGGTTAAGGAAGGGATAGTGCTCGGTCACAAGATTTCAGAGAAGGGCATTGAGGTTGATCAGGCTAAGGTGGAGGTCATGATGGGTCTAGAGCCGCCGGTTAATGTTAAAGGGATCAGAAGCTTCTTGGGGCACGCAGGGTTTTATAGGCGTTTCATCAAGGATTTCTCCAAGATTGCTCGCCCTCTTACACGGCTGTTGTGCAAGGAAGCTGAGTTTGTATTCGATGAGGAGTGTTTGAAGGCTTTCGTGACCATCAAGGAAGCCCTTAAATCAGCCCCTATAGTCCAAGCACCAGACTGGTCTCTTCCCTTTGAGATCATGTGTGATGCTAGTGACTACGCCGTAGGAGCCGTCCTTGGTCAGAAGAAAGACAAGAAGCTACATGTGATCTACTACGCTTCAAGGACCTTGGATGACACGCAATCACGATACACCACTACGGAGAAGGAGCTGCTTGCAGTAGTCTTCGCCTTTGAGAAGTTCAGATCATATCTCGTTGGTTCCAAGGCTATTGTATACACGGATCACGCCGCCCTACGATACATCTACTCGAAGAAAGACACTAAGCCTCGGCTCTTAAGATGGATTCTGTTACTCCAGGAGTTTGACATGGAGATTAAAGACAAGAAAGTGATAGAAAATGGAGTCGCTGACAACCTCTCAAGGCTAAGGATCAACGAGTCTCTCCCTTTAGATGACTCCCTTCCAGAAGAGCAGCTTATGGCGATTACTACTGCCGTTTGTGGGAAGCTAGAAGGAAGGTTTGAGGAAGTGTTGAGTTTTAAAGAGGAGGATCTACCGTGGTATGTTGACGTGGTGAACTACCTAGCGTGTGGTGAGGAGCCAACACATCTCAACAGATATCACAAGAAGCGGTTTTTGAGGGAGGCTAGTGACTACTTTTGGGACGAGCCTTACCTATACAAAAGAAGAGTAGACAGCTTGTACCGGAGATGTGTTACAAAGGAAGAAGCCAGGGACATCCTCTATCATTGCCATGGCTCTTCCTACGGAGGACACTTCGCCTCATTCAAGATAGCCATGAAAGTGTTGCAAGCCGGTTTCTGGTGGCCCTCCATTTTTAAAGATGCACACGAGTTTGTGAAGAGCTGTGAGGCATGTCAGCGAGCAGGGAATATAACCAAGAGGAACGAAATGCCTCAAGTTCCTATCTTCGAGGTTGACGTGTTCGATGCGTGGGGGATTGACTTCATGGGGCCTTTTCCTTCTTCATACGGCAACAAATACATCTTAGTAGCTGTGGACTATGTCTCTAAATGGGTTGAGGCTGTTGCTTCCCCTACAAATGACTCTAAGGTTGTGATCAAGCTGTTCAAGAGTATCATCTTCCCAAGGTTTGGGGTACCCAAGGTTGTTATAAGTGATGGAGGAAGCCACTTTATAAACAAGGTCTTTGAGAGCCTCTTGAGAAAGTATGGGGTTAAGCATAAGGTGGCTACACCGTATCATCCTCAAACAAGCGGTCAAGTGGAGGTCTCCAACAGGCAAATTAAAGCTATTCTGGAGAAGACTGTCGGAGCAACAAGGAAAGACTGGTCAGTGAAGCTGGATGACGCTCTTTGGGCCTACCGTACCGCCTTCAAGACGCCGATTGGTACAACTCCTTTCACCTTACACTATGGCAAGGGCTGTCACCTCCCGGTTGAGCTGGAACACCGTGCATTGTGGGCTGTGAAGAGGCTGAACTTTGATCTCAAGACGGCTCGGGAGAGGCACCTTATTCAGCTACACGAACTGGATGAGTTGAGGCTGAATGCTTACGAGAGCTCCTGGATATACAAGGAGCGGACTAAGGAGGCTCATGATAAGAAGTTGGTTGCCAAGGAGCTTAAGGAAGGAGGACTGGTGTTGCTGTACAACTCGAGGCTCAAGCTCTTCCCGGGCAAGCTGAAATCAAGGTGGAGCGGACCGTTCGTAATTCAAGAGGTCTTGCCTTATGGAGCTGTTACTCTGATGGGAAAAAGTGGCAGTGCATTCACCGTCAACGGACACAGAGTCAAGCCTTACTTGGCAGACGGCTATGACAAGGAGAGTACCTCTGTGCTTCTCCAAGACCCACCATCCGCTTAAACCAAGTAAGGTCTAGCTAAAGACGTTAAAGAAAGCGCACTTAGGAGGCATTCCCATGATTATCTTGTACATATTTTTGCTTTATTTCCCTTTCAGTTTTATGTTTTTATTCTGCAAGTGTGTAGGAACAGGTATAAGGAGTCTAAACCTTGATCTTGAAGTCTAAAAGAGGCGATAGGGGTTATGATAAGGCTAGAGATCGAGTGCTAGATCGACTGATCCTGGCTCGATCTTTGCTAGATCGAGTCAGTGAATCGAGAGGAGCCAGTCGATCTAGACGAGAACGAGTGATATGATCGACCTTGACGAAAAAGGATCGATCGATCCAAAACGGATCGACCGATCTAATTTCTCTCGGGAAAATCTGTTCAAAACAGATCGATCACTCGACTCGATCCATCACTCGATATGTGCCAAATCGACCCCCAAATCGAGGACATAGCTCGATCATGATGACTTAGCCGAGGAGCCAACATCCCAATGATCAAGAGAGCCAATCGATCCAGGACTCGATTCACTATGAATCGAGTCTCAAATCGAGTAACCCTCTCGATCTAAGCCATTTTGGGCATGAGATCGAGTTCTAGATCGACCAAATGGACTCGATCTCATGCCGAGGTAACAATTTTCTTTCCCTCCTTTACTTCTTTCCCTCCAATTTTTTAAATTCAAAACTTGGTCAAGGCAAGCATCTTTGACCATGAAAGATGTGCCTTGACCAAGACTTTGTCAGAAACCACTTTGACCACCCATTGTTTTGGTTTTGCTAAAGTCTTTAAGTATTTCAACCTACCTCTCACCCTCTCATTCCTGTTTGCTCGAGATTTTTAAACAAAGAGAGTGAGAGTTTTAAGTTTTCAAAGGCTAGCAAAGATATTCTAAACTTCTTGCAAAGGTATTTTCAAATTTAATGATTTTATTTTAAGAAAATCTCCTTTAAATCCGCAAGATCTTGTTTTAGAATATAGGATTGGTTTTGAATTTTTAAAACTAGCTAAGTAAATGGAATAATTTCATATTTTTCAGTATCTAAAGATTTGATTTCCTTTTATCTAGCTATGATTTTTATTTATTCCCCAAAATTCTAGGGTAGTTATTATAAATTCTCTCCTTCTCTTCTCTCATTCTCATCAAATCGCCGCTTGCTTATCATTATCTTTAGAATTTGTTTCAGGAACCATGGCACCAAAGAGAACAAGAGAGGAGCAAGCACAAGAAGGAGAAGGACAAGAAGTGGTAGCTCAAGAGAGGGTCCGGTGGAGTAAAGATGAGAAGAGGGATAAGAAGAGGCTGGAGAGGCTCCGGTTTGAACCCACAAAGTTTGCTGATCGAGAGCTTTTGTCTAGGCTCGGGATTCTTGGGGACTTCGATCAACTCCTCAAGAACATTGGCTTGAGGTGTTTATCACGGATGGATTGCCCAACCATTCCTGAAGTGACAATAAACTTCCTTGCCACCTTGGAGTTCCGGTATGAGAATCCTAGTGCACCCGTCCCTTCTCAAGGCCGCCTCTACTTCAAAGTCGGACGTCAAGCCTATACACAATCCATCCCTGATCTATGCCAAGCCTACGGTCTCAACGCTGATGCATACAAGGTCGAGTTCCCAGCCTTCAAGAAAGCCGACGAGTTTTGGGACCTGATCAGCAATGAAGACTACAAAGCCAACACCGCCAAGATCAAGCGAGTTAGGAGTCCGGTGCTGAGGTATACTCTGAAGCTGATTGCCAATACATTCAGTGGAAGTTCTGTTGCTCCTACTGTCACGAAGACAGAGCTGTGCTTCCTGTTCCAAGGTGTGAAGCACTTGGTGTCTGATCCGGATGCAAATGAAGAGCCCATAGAAGATGAACTCGGCGATGAAGTGAACTACGGCTGTGTGCTCGCGGCTTCCTTGGTGAAGTACAAGGCTTATGCCTTACGGTGCAAGGCAACCTCCTCCTACATTGGCGGCTTCCTTACTCCTTTGTTCGTGCAAGCCGGTGTGCCCATCCATGACTTTGCTCACGTTCCAAACAGAGCTTTCATGGATGAAGCATACACGAGAAATACTAATAGCTTGGGACGCACGCCAGCAGAAGGGTTCTATGCCTACCTCTTCATAGATGACGAAGACAAGAAGAGAGTGTGCATCCTCCCTAACAAAGATGAAACCGAGCTGCTTGGTGTTGGGAACATCGAGTTCTTACCCACGGAGGAAGAATGCTTTGCCCCTTTAGGAGGACCGCCTGCTTCAGCCATTGCCCCACGTCAAAGGTCAGAGTCTCCAGGCACGGAAGACGAGATGCCCGAGGCTTACACACTTCCCAAGCTGGAATTTGAACCGGGGACAAAAACCGAGAAGTTCCTAGCATCGGTGGTAGAGATGCAAAGGAAGATTAACAAGTGGCAAGGGAAGATGCTGAAGAAGCTTGGGAAGAAAGTTAAAGCACTTCAGGGAGGCCAGCCTAAGCCACCTGCAAGCCAAGAGATGCAACAACCCGAGAAGAGAAGACTCTCAACATGTTAAATTTTTAAATTTTTTTCAAAGATTCATGTAGTTGCATTCATCTTTTTAAAAATATGTTAGGATTGAGTCTAGAGTTTCTCATATCACCTAGGTTGTTTGCATTTTGCATAAGGGGTTAGAATTTCTTAAAAAGGTGTTTTTACTTATGAATCATTTCAATGCCCTAGTTGGTAGTTCTCTTATGCTTTGTTTATGCTTTGAAAGTAAGTTCTAACCATGCTTGGATCACTAGTTAGGATTTTCGTGGCTTGAATTGAAGTCTCATGATTTGAAACTCATTCTACTAAGTGAAAACCTTAATTTGAAACTCTAATTATCATTCTTATGCATTTGAAAATGAACACATGGTTTTAAAATATTTAGGCTCTCTTCTTCCTTTTTACCACTCTTTGTGAGCCTAAGTAGAACTCCCTCCTTGAACCTTACCCTCCTTTGAAGCCAAATGTTCTTGTGTGACATCTTTGTGAGGCCTTACTTTCGGTTTGAACTTGGCATAAAGTGTTAGGTTTAGGCGACATGATTTGGTTTTCATATTGTTGCTAGCTTTGCATTTTGAAGCTAGGTGTAGGCTTAGGATAAGTTTGTGGGATCATTGGGGTTGCTTTCTTGTCTAATTGTTTCGGTTTCAAAGAGTTTGTGTTTTAAGGAAAGAAATGAGGTTTTAAGTGAAATGTTTGCTTTTAAAACTAAGTATGCTCTAATTTCAGAAAGTAGCTCTCTCATAATAAATAAAAATAAAAAAATAAAAAAAGAGAAAAAGAAGAGAAAAAGAAATAAAAAGAGCCTAAGTGCCAAATAAGGAAAAATGAAAAGAAAAAAAAATAATAATAATAATAAGAGAGCTACTAATAAGAAATTTCTAAGAGCAAAAGTATTTTTCAAAACCTTTTCACTAGGCTAAAAAGTTTAAAAATGTCTTTATTTTGAATTGGGATTGCTAAGTGTGAGAAAAAGGGTAGACTCTTAAGTGGTGAGTAAGGATTAAATTTCTTAAATGAGAGGGGTATAGGATCATTTGATAGTTTACATGGGTAGATGAGAATCTAATCATGTATGCATAAATTGTCTTTACCTTTAGCATTATGCATAAGTTCAAACCATTTTTGAGAGAAACCCTTGTTATGATTATAAACCCTTTTCAAATGAGATCATTCTATGCTCATAACCATAACCCTTAGCCAAATGTGTTCTGCTTTAAAGTGCATAAGTTTGATTCATGGTTCGAATGTTAATGAATGTTAAAGGATGAGTTTCTTTGATTGTTAGGAATAGGAGAGTCATGATTTGAATTTCTTTGTGTGATGAGTATGGCTAAGTTCTTTGGAGTCTGAGTGTAAGCATAGCATTTTAGAACTGTTAACTAGGACATTGAGATGATCCATTTGAAAGGCACCTTTGCGAAAAGTTTAAAACCCCTTTGATTTTCCTAAAAACCTCTCTTCCTTACTTGTTTTTTGTTGCTTTGAGGGCAAGAAAGAAGTAAGTTTGGGGGAGTTGATGTTATTGCATATTGCATACATTTTGCATACTCATTAGTTAGTTTTTCATGCATTTGTATCATGTTTTAGGTTAGATTGCATCACTTAGGGTCCTAGAGCATTCTTGCATCAGCATATGCATTTTCCTTGCATTTTGCATCACATTCAGGTTGTTTTTGGCTGCTTTGGAGTCATGGAGGTTCGTGGGCGTGTGGAGGCTGATGTAGCAGTTCGTGGGAGCTCGGAAATATGCTAAGGACCAGTGATCGAGGAGCAGATCGAGCATGGCCGGTCGATCCAGGAGTTGATCGACCAGAAGATCGAGCCAACTAGTCGATCCAGGAGTTGATCAACCAGAAGATCGAGCCAACTAGGCGATCCAAGGAGAATGATCGAGACGGAGATCGAGTGAAGCAATCGATCAATCGGTACGGACGTAAATGATGTCATGGAGAGCGAGAGCCAGATCGAGTACACCACTCGATCCACCCAAAGATCGATACCGAGATCGGATGCAACACTCGATTCGCCGATGAAGATCGAGACCCGGATCGAGCCGAAGACATGATGCCCGGATGTGATCGAGAGAACCACTCGATCCAGTGGTCGGTTTCTATCCTTTCAACCGTTTTTGGCTGTTAGCGAAGGGGGGACCATTGGCTTGTTTGGGCATTTTAGGCAAGGCGACGAGATGCTTTTTCGAGAACTTTTAGATCCTTATCCTTTCTTTCATATTTTTTCTCTCTCGTTTTACGAAGAACACCATTGTTGAACCAGTTTTTCTTTGAAGCTTTTGTATTCGAATCTTTATCGTTTAATCCAGTTTTTCTTTCATGTTTATCGTCTCGTTTCTTCTGCTTTGCTTGATTTACTCTATGTGTAGCGAGTAGTTTACTTTGTGTTCGGGCTTGAGAGGATTAAGGGGTAGAAAAGGTTCGATCTTGGTTTGTTTTCTAAACGTTTTAAAGGCTATCTCTTCTAAGGTGTTGAAAGCTTAATGCTTGAAGACTCTCACGCCAAGAGCTTCATGATCCGAGAGGTTCCTTACCTTGACAGGATCGAGGAGCCTCGGAAGATCACACCTTAGAGACTAGTTACCCTTTCCCAAAAGCCATGGAAGTTTGGGGGACTAGTTAAGCCATTGCTTGAAATCTGTTTTCCTTGCCTTTCGACCTCTCTTTCCACCAAAAGCCATGGGTTTGGAGGAGAGGATGAAAGAGTGATCTATACCGAAAGCCACGGATAGATCTTGATTTGTTTTCAAGGCTTAGAGATCCTCACCAAGTGAGTCGATCTAAAGTTTCAAACCCAAGATCGATCCTTTGAAACCCTTTACATTAATCTCAACCCTAAGCCCTTTCTTTTAGAATCTTAAGTCTCATTTCATCTTTCGCTTGTTATCTGATAGCATCCTCGTCATTAGATTTGTTGTTCTTACGGTTTTAGACGAGATCGATCGTTACTGCTCGATCTAGTGGTCGATCTCGTGGTCGATCCACTAGTCGAATTTTAACAATTCGAAGCTCTTTCCTTTAATTAATCTGTTTCTTTCTCGTGGTAGTTGCTTCCTTTCTAGTATTTTTAAAATAGGTTTCACTCTGTTTAGGTTGCTGCATCTAGTTTTTAGTTAATTTCTCATAAACTGTCTCATTTTTCTTAGATTTGCTTAGGACCTTGCATTCTTTGTGCATTCTCTGCCTCCTAGAAGTGGATTGACACTCTCCTGCTTGCCTTACTACAACATTGCGTGCATTAGAGTTTTGATAACATCTCTGCTGCATAACGCGAGCATAAGAAAAACGTTTATCAAGAGTGTGTGCAATGATGTATCAAAGCTCAAATGCAACACTTGTTGTAGTAAAGTATGCAAGCGAGTATCAATCCAATCGTAGGAGCTAGATAGATCAGTGAGAATGCAAGGATCGAGTAAAGCTAGGCAAATGATGAATGATTTTGTAAAATTCCTAAAAACTAAATGCGACGACTAAATGCAAGGCAAAACTATTTTAAAATTACTAGGAAACAGTGAACTACCACGAAGAACAAACAGAATGATTAAAATGCAAAGCTATGAATTTTTAAAAATCAACTAGTGGATCGACCACTAGATCGAGCAGTTTGGATCGATCTCGTCTAAAAGTTCAAACTCAATGAAACTAATGACCAGGATGCAACAGGTAACAAGCGAATAACTAGAAGAGATGTAAGAATACTAAGAAAGAGGGTCTAGGGTTGAGATTCACGTTCAGAGGTTTCAAAGGTTCAAGCTTGGTTTAAAAACTCTAGATCTACTCACTTTGTGAGGTTCTCTAAGCCTTGAAAACAAAACAAGACCCATCCATGGCGTGTGGTATGGATCACTCTCTCATTCTCTCCTCCAGACCCATGGCGTTTGGCGGAAAAAGAGATTGAGAGGCAAGGAAAACAGATTTCAAACACGCGGCTTAACTAGTCCTCTAAACTACCATGGCGTTTGGGAAAGAGTAACTAGCCTCTAGGATGTGACTTTCAGAGATCTCTGGATCCTGTCAAGGTAAGAGCTCTCTCTGATCATAAAGGTCTTGGCGTGAGACTCTTTAAGCCTTAAGAACTCAACATCCTAGAAAAGAAAGCCATTAAGAACAAGAAAACTTCAAACTTGAAAACCTTTTCGACCCCTTCAAATCCTCTCAATCCCAAAACCCGATTAAACTAGTCACTACACATTAGGTAAACCAAGCAAAGCTTGAAGAATGAAATGACGAACATGAAAAACGATAGATTAAGCTTAAATGATTCGATACAAAGCAAGAAAAGCTTCGAAATCCAACAATGGCGAAATTGCCTTCGAACTGAGAGAAAAAAGATGATAAAAAGATAAAAGTGAGAACGTGTCTAAAAGCATGCTCGCCGCCTTGCCAAAACTGGCCAAACAATCCGATGGTCTCCCCTTCGCTAGTGGCCAAAAGCGGTTAAAGTACACTGAGATCGACATCGGGATCGAGCAGCTCTCTTGATTACTTTCGAACATCGTGCCTTTAGCTCGCTCTTTGTCTCGATCTTCCTCGGTGGATCGGGTGCTTCGTTCGATCTTGGAGTCGATCTTTGGAGGATCGATTGGTGGACTCGATCCGGCTCTCGCTCTGCATGGCGTCATTCACGTCCGTACTCCTTGATCGATTGCTGCACTCGATCTTCGTCTCGATCAATTCCCTTGGATCGGCTGGGCTACTCGATCTTCTGGTCGATCTCATCTAGATCGACCGGCCATGCTCCAACCTCCTTTCGATCTCTGGTCCTTAGCAAGTATTCCCGAATTCTTCAAGTCCCACGAACTTCCTCACGAGCCTCAACACGTCCACGAACCCTCCAAGGCTCGAAAGTAGCCGAAAACAACCTGTATGCGATGCAAAATGCAAGAAATATGCATATGCTGGTGCAAGAACACTCTAGGACCTAAAGTGATGCAAACTAACCTAAAATGCAATATATATGCGTGAGAAACTAACTTATATGTATGCAAAATGCATGAAATATGCAGCTATATCAAAGAACCAGCAACTTCTTCACAAGGCAAGAAGAAGAGAAACAAGAGGAGGGCGAGTCAGCCACCACAATCAGCAACATCAGGATCATTCCAAGATCCAGGAGTGACTGAGGAACTCTCTTACACGTCTCACCACTCCTCCCATCACAACTAACGTACCACATCCTTTTATTGTATATACCATTGCATTTTTTTAGTTTCTGTTTTTATTTTGCTGTTGCTTCTCGCTCTCACTCTTTTTATTACACATGAGACTGTGTAATTTAAGTACGGGAGAGGGAATTGGAGTTTGACTTTGTTTGTTCTTTTCTTAAGTTTTCATTTCTTTCATCTTGAGTCACATGCATCTCATGCATACATAT
The DNA here is from genome assembly GCA_911865555.2 of Thlaspi arvense. Lineage (NCBI taxonomy): Eukaryota > Viridiplantae > Streptophyta > Magnoliopsida > Brassicales > Brassicaceae > Thlaspi > Thlaspi arvense. The sequence continues at coordinate 26,304,397 of OU466860.2, forward strand.
AAGGTATAAAAAACACACACAAAAATCAAAAATTTAGAAAAATTTTGCAAGATTTTGCAACCCAAAAATAAAGAATGTAGTTGCATTTTATTTGCTTAAGATTGAGTTTAGTGTTTGCATCAGGGAACATCAAGCAGCGGTTTATCCAAAAATTGAAGCATATGCAGCAAAAAGTCATCTTCTCTCCACCATATTATGAACATGCAAGCACACAACATTGTTACTCTATTAAGAAGCAGGAAAAATCAGAACATGCCTAGATTTCGCCTGAATCTAAACAATTATGTAAAATGAAGAACAAAATGAGTCTTTTCCACCATTTAAACCATAAGTCTTCAATTATTAGATGCAACAATGGTGATGAGCAATTAAATCAACAATCTCAAACATGCAAAGGAATTTTAAAGAACAGTCTAATGCACCCTAACTCACTTGCAAGGATCAAAGACAAGAAAAGTAAGATTAAATAACTTGTACCTTAGACTTTTGCAAAAAACTTTGAGAAACTTAGAGGAGAGAATGTTGAAGAGAAAATGTGCTTTGCAGATACTGAAATGAGAGTATTTAGCTCGATGCAAAACCTGTGGAGAGAAGTGAGCTTGCTACTTTTAAAAGGATAAGGAGAATATATGGTTTAATAAAAAAATATGCAAGAAAATCTTTTCAAATTTTGAAATTGCATGGAAGGGGGAAACTTTGAACTATTTTACCTGCACCAAGGTTCACATTGAGTTTTGACTCGATTAACTCATATAAAAATTTGAAAAATTTTCACACGGGTCATATCAAGCAAAACCCCTGATGTGACACCCTGGTGTGTACCGTATCGGGGACATTAGGTCATGTAAACTCGGCAATCATGCTGCTGTGCCTCGGGGGTTCGGTGTTCTGATCAGTTTCTCCTCCAAAATATCTTACATCGATCAAAAGCAAAGGGTGTTTTGCTCGATGTAGTTGCTCGATGTTGTAGAAACACTTGGCTTTCCTCGGATCTTCCCTAGGGCAGATGCATGGGCGTGTCTGGATCTTTGTCCTAGCTTGGATGCTTTGCATCAAGCAGAATAGTAGTGTCTCTGCTCGAAGTAACTCCTCGACATGGGCCCCATCGTCATATGGGTGATGTCCTCCGAGAGAAATGGGGAAATGATCGGCATTTTTCAACTCTACGGCATGCATCAAGCAAAGATATGGTGCTTTTACTCGATGTTTTACATCGATGTAAATCTTCTTGCTTGGAGCTGGGGTGTTCGTCGCTGAACGACGTATTGGCTGTCTTCCCAAGAGTGAAACATCAAAGGTCTTTCATATCGGGCAAGACAGGGGTGTTTTGCTCGATGTACGTCAGCTCCTTCCCCGGTGTGATTGCCATCAGGCTTCATCCTTGGTGTACGGTATAGTCATCTCGGTGTATGGTCTTGGTGATTGCATCGAGCAGAGGTTTAGAGGTTCTACTCGATGTAACTACCTCGATACAATCTCCCCCGTGCATCTGGCTCGGCGTACGGAATGTATCTTCCTGATATAGAGTGTATCGGGCAGAAATGACAGAGGTTCTGCTCGATATGGTACCCTAATATGGAAACAGAGTTTTCAACTTGCATCATGTTCTTTGACCAATGAAACACTAAATAAACACATCAATAATAAAAGAAAGTATATATATGATAACACAATTTTAGTAAGTCATGTTGTAAGCAGGAGAGGTTATCAAACTCAAATGCAACACTGAGATGTAGTATAGCATGCAAGTGAGGTATCAATCTACACCTAGGAGTAGGAAGTACACTAAGAATGCAAGGGAAAGAGCAAATCTAAGCAGAATAGTAAAATGATTGGTAATTTCAAGGAAAACTAAATGCGATGATCTAATGTAGTGCAAAACAATTTTAAAATCCCTGGAAGAGGGTTGACTACCACGAGGAACAAGCAAAAGATGAAAAATGCAAAGCTACTCAATACTAAAAATCGACCAGTGAATCGACTACAGGATCGAACACTAGATCGAGCAAAATGGATCGATCTAACAAACAACTTCATGCAAATGACTTCTAATGAACAGGATGCAAACTAAATGACAAGCAAATGATTAACAGAGATTTAAAACGCTAAAAGAGAGGGTTCAGGGTCGAGGATCATATTCAAAGGTCTCAAAGATTTAAGCCTTGGTTTGAAAACATTTAGATCTACTCACTTTGTGAGGTTCTCTAGGCCTTGAAAACAAAACAAGAACCATCCATAGCGCGTGTGGCATGGTTCACTTCCTCAATCTCTTCTCCAAACCCATGGCGTTTGGTGGAAAAAGAGATCGAAGAGCAAGAAACCCAGATTTCAAATATTGACCTAACTAATCCCCTAAACAACCATGGCATGTGGGAAGGAAGGATTAGCCTCTAGGATCTGTTTTCCAGGACATCTGAATCCTGTCAAGGTAAGACAGACTTTAGGTCATGGAAACCTCTTCTGAGGCTCTCTAGGCATTCAGATCCCAAGATCCTAGAAGAGAAGGCATGATGAACAAAGAAAACACAAAGCTTTAAACCCTTCCAATCCTTTTGAATCTCCTCAACCCCAAAACCCGAAACAACTACTCACTACACATGTCTAAGATCGAAGTGAAAGCGATTAATAAGAAACTAAGCATGATTAAAGGAAAAAACTCGATTGATATTCAAAGATTCAGAGGTTCAAAAACTAAAGAAAAGCTCAAAGTATTCAACAATGGCGAATCGCCTAACTTAGAGAGGAAACAGAAAAGACAGAATGAAGTTAGTGAAAGCGAATGGCTGCTTTTGCCAAAAATGGCTAAACCGTTAGCTGGTCCCCTCCTCGCTAGTCGCCAAAGACAGCTGGTTGGATAAGATTTTGTCTGGGATCGGGCTGGAAGCTCGATCTGGCTCTCGATCTTTGTCTTGGATCAGATGGCTTGGGTCGATCTCTGAGTCGATCTTGTGTCGATCGGGTTGGAAGCTCGATCTGGTTCACGATCTGCATGGTGTCATTTACGTCCGTACTCCAGATCGATCTCCTCTCTCGATCCTTCCTCTTGAATCGACTTGGTGCACTCGATCTTCTGGTCGATCTCATCTAGATCGACCTGCCTTGCTCGATCCGCTACTCGATCTCGGGTCCTTAGCTGAATTGTTGAGTTCTCCAAGCGTCCATAAGCTTCCTCATGAGCCTTAGCACGTCCATGAATCCTCCAAAGCTCCAGAGTGTCCAAAAACAACCTGAATATGATGCAAAATGCAAGAAACATGCGAATGCTAATGCAAAAGTGCTATAGGACCTAAAATAGTGCAAACTAGCCTAATATGCAAGGTGAATGCATGAGTGATGTTACTGCATATTGCATGTATTTTGCATACATATTAGTTAGCTTTTCATGCATTTACATTACTCTTTAGACTAGATTGCATCACTTAGGGTCCTAGAGCATCCTCGCACCAGCATACGCATAATCCTTGCATTTTGCATCACATTCAGGTTGTTTCTGGCTACTTTGGAGTCGTGGAGGTTCATGGACGTGCTGAAGCTGTTGTGGTGGTTCGTGGAACGTCGGATGTTTACTAAGGACCAGAGATCTGGGAGCAGATCAAGCATGGCAGGTCGATATATATGAGATCGACCAGAAGATCGAGACACCCAGGCGATCCAAGGTAAATGATCGAGAAGAAGATCGAGTGGAGCAATCGATCAAATGGTACGGAAATGATGCCAGGCAGAGCGAGAGCCAGATTGAGTCCACCGCTCGATCCAACCGAAGATCGATACCAAGATCAGATGCAACACTCGATCTGCCGAAGATGATCGAGACCCAGATCGAGTAGAAGACACGATGTCCAAAAGTGATCAAGAGAGCCGCTCGATCCCGAAGTCGATCTCTGTCCTTTCAACCGCTTTTGGCCACTAGCGAGGGGGGGGACCATCGAGCTGTTTTCGCCATTTTGGGAAGGCGGCGATGTCTTTTTCCACGGACACTTTTTTATTCTTATCTTTTTATGCTTTTTCTCACTGGTTTGGAGATTTATCCGCCATTGTTAGACTTTGAGCTTTGTTCTTGAATATTTTTGAATCGTTAAAGTTTTAAGTAATCGTTTTCATGTTCATCGCTTCATCTTTCATGTTTATTTCGGTTATTCTCATGTGTAGCGAGTAGTTTCATTTGGGTCTCGGGGTTGAGAGGATTCACGGGGTCTAAGGGGTTTTCAAGTTGGCAGTTTTCTTGTTCTTAATGGCTTTCTCTTCTAGGATGTTGAGTCCCTAAGGCTTAAAGACTCTCACGCCAAGATCTTTATGATCAGAGAGGTCTCTTACCTTGACAGGATCCAGAGATCTCTGAAAATCACATCCTAGAGACTAGTTACCCTTTCCCAAAAGCCATGGAAGTTTAAGGGACTAGTTAGGCAGTGTGTTTGAAATCTGAGTTCATTGCCCTTCAACCTCTCTTTCCACCAGAAGCCATGGGTTTGGAGGAGAGGATGAAGGTGTGATCCATACCGAAAGCCACGGATGGATCTTGTTTTCGTTTCAAGGCTTAGGGAATCTCACAAAGTGAGTCAATTTAAAGTTTTCAACCCCAACTTGGACCCTTAAAACCCTGGACCATGAATCTCAACCCTAGACCCTTCTTTCTTAGCATTTTTACATCTTCGTTAGCCATTCACTTGATATTCGCCGCATCCTGGTCATTAGTTTCTTCATACTTGCATTTTTAGACGAGATCGATCCAAACTGCTCGATCTAGTGGTCGATCCCGTGGTCGATTCGCTAGTCGATTTTTGTTAAATCATAGCCTTGTATTTTAATTTTTCTGTTTGTTCCTCGTAGTATTTCAATCGCTCTTGGTAATTTTAAAATAGTTTTGCATTCCATTCAGTCGTTGCATATAGTTTTAAGGATTTTCACAATTTCGCCTGTTATTCGCTTAGCTTTACACTGCTCTTGCATTCTCTTTGATCTTCCTAGCTCCTAGAAATGGATTGACACTCACTTGCATACTATATTACAACCTAAGTGTTGCATTTGAGTTTGATAGCCTCATTGCATCCTCACCCTTGGAAAAAAACTAGTTATCAAATGGCGTCGTTGCCATTCTAGGAGTGATAGAAAGCATAAAGATTTGGGGCTTAGTAAATACTAAGCCTTTACCTTGTTTTAGTTACTAATCTTTCTACTCTCAAACATGTATCTCTCAGGTACATGAATCTTCGTTCAAGGGGAGACAACAATCTACTTCAACCCTTGGACAACATTCATCAGCTTGGTCATTCACGGCAAAGAAGAGTACGGGAACAAGCCAGAGCCTTTGAGGAGATTGTTCAGCACGGTTTGGTTGACTTTGAAGCTATGGCTGAACACGAGCATCCAGAGGGACCTCCTCCATCTCACGGGGCAGTGGGACGGGGCAATGGAAACCCCCAACACGTGGCTAGACCCCCACGGATCATAGGAGCCGGAGATGCTCCCAATACTCATCACAATAGGTTTGGGATCACTCCTCCTCCTGTACAAAACAACAACTTCGAGATTAAGCCAGGTTTCATCTCCATGGTGCAAAAAAACAAGTTCCACGGCTTAGCAATGGAAGATCCCTTGGAGCACCTTGACAATTTCGAGAAAGTATGTGGGATGATCAAGATAAACGGCATATCAGAAGATGCTTTCAAGCTGCATCTCTTTCCCTTTTCACTCGGAGACAAAGCTAGGCATTGGGAGAAAACCCTTCCACAAGGCACAATCACCTCATGGGCTGAGTGTAAGAAAGCTTTCCTCTCAAAATTCTTCTCTAGCACCAGAACGGCAAGGCTGAGAAGCGAAATCAGCGGCTTCACTCAGCGGAACAATGAGACATTCAATGAGGCAATGGAACGTTTTAATGATTACACGATCCAATGTCCTCATCACGGTTTCAGTGAGGAGACCCTACTCAGCACCATCTACCACGGAGCCTCACCAAAGATCAGGTTGTTGCTTGACACAGCTAGTAAAGGGAACTTCCTTGGTCAGGAGGTAGAAGAGGGCATGAAGCTGATTGAAAACTTAGCATTGAGTGACGGCAACTATGCTGAATATTATGACCGTGCACCGAGAGGATCTGAGCTAGAGTCTCACAAAAAGGAGCTGAAATCCTTGCATGAGAAGATTGATAAGCTGGTGTTAGCCAACCAGAAGCATGTTCACTTTGTTGGTGAAGTAGATGAGAATCAAGAGGAGCTTGAGTTGAACCAGGAAGAAGCAAATTGGGTGGCGGGACAAAACAATTACAAACCTCACGGCTACACCCAAGACTACAACCAGAACAACAATCTTTCCTACCGTAGTACCAACGTCGCCAACCCTAAGGACCAAGTGTACCCTGCTCAGCAAGCAAAACCTTTCATACTTTACAACAAAGGTTTTCAGCCGAGTGGTGGCTTCCAAGGTCAAGGGCAGAACAACTTCCAAGGGCAACATCAAGGTAACAAGGGTTATACGCCAAACTACCCTCCGGGCTTTGCACCTCAGCAGCAACAGCCGATGCAAGAACCAGTTGATCCAGTTCAGGCCATGTTTCAGCAGCTGATCCAAGGGCAAGCCTCTACAAACCAGAAGTTTGCCGAGATGAACACTCGTTTAGACTCGTCTCTCACTGACTTCTCCACTCAGATCACCAACATAAACAACAAGATCAAGCAGCTAGAGAAGGGGAAAGCGAGTACAAGTGGTCAGAATAGCCAACTGGGCAAGTGTAAGCAGAATCTTAAGGAATATGCCAACGCCATCACGTTAAGAAGCGGCAAAGAGCTAGCACCTACGGTTACTCCTAAGAACAACGAGGACGTTGTAATCCAAGAGAGGGAGGGTAAGCTTTCCGCTGATGATGAGATCAACTTTGACAATGTCTGGATTCAAGGGCCAAGAAGAGGAGACAAAGCGGTTGTTGAGAAGAAAGCGGAGCAAACTACTAAGGAGAAGGATGCTTATGTACCTCCATCGTATGTACCTAAGCTGCCTTTTCCTGGCCGCTTCAAGAAGCAACTCATAGAGAAGCATAGAGTCTTATTTGAGAAGCATCTTAAGGACGTGGAGATCAAGCTACCTCTCGTGGACTGCCTTGCAATGATGCCTAAATGCGCCAAATTCTTCAAAGACACTCTCGTGAAGAAGAATAAGGAAAGTAAGGAGGTGCTTGTTCTAAGTGAAGAGTGTAGTGCTGTGATACATAAGGAAATAGTACCTAAGAAGTTGGGAGACCCTGGAAGCTTCACTATACCCTGCGCTTTAGGTCCTTTGGAGTTCAAGAGTTGCCTTTGTGATCTCGGAGCTAGCATAAATCTGATGCCTCATTCCGTGGCGAAGAAGCTTGGTTTTACCCGTTTCAAAGACAGTAGAATCTCGTTGGTACTGGCTGATAGCAGTGTGAGGCTACCAGTGGGGCTGCTTGAAGATCTACCGGAGCGAATCAGCGGTGTGAACGTGCCTACGGACTTCGTCGTGTTGGAGATGGATGAAGAGCCTAAGGACCCGCTCATCCTTGGAAGGCCATTCCTTGCAACCGCCGGGGCTATCATTGACGTCAAGAACGGGAAGATTGCCTTGCACTTTTTTGAAGAAGCCTACGATAGAAGGGCAAACTTTCTACATTGATACATTGGATGCCTTAGCGGATGAGTTGCTGGAAGAGCTGGCTCAGGAAGATCATTTGAAGCTGGCACTGACTAAGGAGCCAGGAGAGTTTGGTTATGTGGATCAGAGGACTCAGGAGTACGTCAACTTGCTTGATTCGAGAAAAGTTGTGCTTGAAGATGTAGGCGTTTGCCTAGAGATCGACTCCAAAATCGATGACATCACTCGATCCGGTGCAACAATCGACAGTCAGATCGAGAGGGGTGATCGATCCGTGAAAACAATCGAGTCAAAGATCGAGAAAGACCTTCCGATCAGTTTGGGGTCTAATCCGGAGATCGACTCAGCGTCTCGATCCCTTACTCGATCCACATTAAATAGAGTTAGTGAATCGAGCGAAACCACTCGATCTAGACGACATCGAAAGCAAGATCGACCGGACGACTCGATTTCAGAAGGGATAGCGGTTAAGGAAAGCAGTCTTAAGAGCCATGTCTCGGGTTCTAAGGAGGGCTTCAAGGAGAAAATCAACAACAACAGCCACGAGGATGACTGGAGCGAGCTGTTAGCCCCAAAGGTGGACCTTAAGGAGCTCCCAAAAGGGCTAAGGTATGCTTTCTTAGGGCCTAATAACACCTATCCCGTGATTGTGAATGAAAACTTAAGTGATGATGAGTTGCACTCGCTTCTGACTGAGCTGAGAAAGTATAGGAAGGCCATTGGGTACTCTCTCAGTGACATCAAGGGCCTTTCACCAATGCTTTGCACTCACAGGATTCACTTGGATAATGAGAACGCCTCTTCTATAGAACATCAAAGGCGTTTGAATCCTAATTTGAAAGAGGTTGTTAAGAAAGAGATCCTTAAGCTTTTAGAGGCTGACGTGATCTATCCCATAAGTGACAGCACGTGGTGCCTAAGAAGGGAGGAATCACTTTCATAAGGAACAATAAAGATGAGCTTATTACTACTAGCACCATCACTGGTCATAGGATGTCTATTGATTATAGGAAACTTAATCTTGCAACTAGGAAGGATCATTTCCCTTTACCTTTTATTGATCAAATGCTTAAGAGACTTGCTAATCACCCTTACTACTGTTTCCTTGATGAGTATAGTGGTTTCTTTCAGATACCAATTCACCCAAATGATCAGGAGAAGACGACATTCACATGTCCCTATGGTACCTTCGCTTATCAAAGTATGCCATTTGGATTGTGTAACGCACCGGCTACGTTTCAGCGGTGTATGATGTCGATCTTCTCCGATCTAATAGAAGAGATGGTAGAGGTGTTTATGGATGACTTCTCTGTCTATGGTGCGTCCTTTTCTGCGTGTTTGTTGAATCTTTGCAGGGTACTAAAGCGTTGTGAAGAGACAAACTTGGTGCTAAACTGGGAGAAGTGCCACTTTATGGTTAAGGAAGGGATCGTGCTTGGTCATAACATATTAGAGAAGGGCAGTGAGGTTGATCAGGCTAAAGTGGAAGTCATGATGGGTCTTGAGGCGCCGGTTAACGTTAAGGGAGTCAGAAGTTTCTTGGGACACGCCGGGTTCTATAAGCGCTTCATCAAGGACATCTCCAAGATTGCACGCCCTCTTACACGATTGTTGTGCAAAGAAGCTGAGTTTGTTATTGATGAGGAGTGTTTGCGAGCTTTCGTGACCATCAAGGAAGCCCTTACATCAGCCCCTATAGTTCAAGGACCAGACTGGACACTACCCTTTGAGATCATGTGCGATGCTAGTGACTACGCCGTAGGAGCCGTTCTTGGTCAGAGGAAAGACAAGAAGCTGCACGTGATTTACTATGCTTTAAGAACCTTGGATGACACGCAAACGAGGTACACTACTACAGAGAAGGAGTTGCTTGCAGTAGTGTTCGCCTTTGAGAAGTTCCGGTCGTATCTTGTGGGTTCCAAGGCTATTGTCTACACAGATCACGCGGCTTTGCGATACATCTATTCAAAGAAGGACACTAAGCCTCAGCTTTTGAGGTGGATCCTCTTGCTTCAAGAATTTGACATGGAGATTAAAGACAAGAAGGGAATAGAAAACTGAGTCGCTGACCATCTATCTCGGCTAAGGATCAACGAGTCCCTCCCCTTAGATGATTCTCTTCCAGAAGAGCAACTCATGGCGATCACTACGGCTGTTTGTGGAAGGCTAGAAGGGCAGTTTGAGGAAGTGTTGAGCTTCAAAGAGGAGGATCTTCCCTGGTACGCTGATGTTGTGAACTACTTAGCATGCGGAGAGGAGCCAACACATCTCAACAGCTATCACAAGAAGCGGTTCATGAGAGAGGCGAGTGACTACTTTTGGGACGAGCCCTACTTATACAAGAGAGGGTTGGACAGTCTGTGCCGGAGGTGTGTTACAAAGGAAGAAGCTAGAGACATCCTCTTTCACTGTCATGGCTCTTCCTACGGAGGACACTTCGCTTCATTCAAGACTGCCACGAAAGTGTTGCAAGCTGGTTTCTGGTGGCCGTCCATCTTCCAAGATGCACACAAGTTTGTGAAGAGCTGTGAGGCATGTCAACGAGCAGGGAATATCACTAAGAGGAATGAGATGCCTCAGGTTCCTATCTTCGAGGTTGACGTGTTTGACGCGTGGGGCATAGACTTCATGGGGCCATTTCCTTCTTCATATGGCAACAAGTACATCTTAGTAGCAGTTGATTATGTCTCTAAATGGGTTGAGGTTGTTGCTTCCCCTACAAACGATTCTAAGGTGGTGATCAAGCTGTTTAAAAACATCATTTTCCCGAGGTTTGGGGTACTAAAGGTGGTTATAAGCGATGGAGGAAGCCACTTCATAAACAAGATCTTTGAGAGCCTTTTGAGAAAGTACGGCGTTAAGCATAAGGTGGCTACACCGTATCACCCTCAAACGAGTGGTCAAGTGGAAGTCTCCAACGGGCAAATCAAGGCTATACTTGAGAAGACGGTCGGAGTAACAAGGAAAGACTGGGCAGTGAAGTTAGACGACGCTCTTTGGGCCTACCGTACCGCCTTTAAAACACCGATTGGTACGACCCCTTTCACTCTGCTCTATGGCAAAGGCTGTCACCTCCCAGTTGAGCTGGAACACCGTGCATTGTGGGCTGTAAAGAGGCTGAACTTTGACCTCAAGACTGCTCAAGAGAGGCACCTCATCCAGCTACATGAACTGGATGCACTAAGGTTGAACGCTTATGAGAGCTCTCGGATATACAAGGAGCGGACTAAGGAAGCTCATGACAAGAAGTTGGTTGCCAAGGAGCTTAAGGAAGGAGGTTTGGTGTTGCTATACAATTCAAGACTAAAACTCTTCCCGGGAAAGCTGAAGTCAAGGTGGAGCGGGCCGTTTGTGATTCAAGAAGTGCTGCCTTATGGAGCCGTTACATTGATGGGCAAGAGTGGCAGTGCATTCACCGTGAACGGACACAGAGTTAAGCCTTACTTGGCGGACAGCTATGACAAGGAGAGTACCTCGGTGCTTCTCCGAGACCCACCATCTGCCTAAACCAAGTAAAGTCTAGCTCGGGGATGGAGAGGGTGTAGGCTTGATGTCCAACCTTGAAGTAGAGGCGACCTTGTGAAGGAACGGGTGTGCTAGGATTCTCGTAACGGAACTCCAACGTGGCAAGGAAGTCTATTGTCACTTCTGGAATGGTTGGGCAATCCATCCGTGACAGACATCTTAGGACAATGTTCTTGAGGAGTTGGTCGAAATACCAAAGAATCCCTAGCTTGAACAGTAGCTCTCGATCAGCAAACTTGGTAGGCTCAAACCGAAGCCTTTCTAGCCGTTTCTTGTCCCTCTTCTCATCCTTAGTCCATCTGACCCTCTCTTGAACAGCCACCTCTTGTCCTTCTCCCTCTTGTGCTGTCTCTTCTCTTATTCTCTTGGGGGCCATTGTACCTGAAACAAGTTTTCTCAAGAAGTTTTATAAACAAAACGGCAGTTTGATGAGAATAAGAGAGGAAAAGGAGAAAAATTATAAATACTACCCTAGAATTTTGGGGAATTAATAAAAATTATAGATAAATAAAGGAGAATCAAATCTTTAGATACTAGGAAATCTAGAATTATTCCTTTTACTTAGCTAAATTTTAAAAATCAAAACCGACCCTATCTTCTAGAACAATATCTTGCGAATTTAAAGAAAATTTTCCTAAAGATAAATCATTAAACTCTGAAAATACCTTTGCAAGAATGTTAAAGAATCTTTGCTAGTCTTTGAAAACCGAAAACTCTCACTCTCTTTGTTTAAAATTTTCGAGAAAACAAGAATGAGAGGGTGAGAAGTTGTTGAAACATTTAAAGACTAGCAAAAAGCAAAACCATGGGTATTAAAGGTGGTTTTCTGACAAAATCTTGGTCAAGGCACATCTTTCATGGTCAAAAATGCTTGCCTTGACCAAGTTTTGAATTTAAAAATTGGAGGGAAAAGAATAAATGAGGTAAAGAAAATGTTACCTCGGGATGAGATCGAGTCCATTTGATCGATCTAGGACTCGATCTCATGCCCATAATGGCTTAGATCGAGAGGGTTACTCGATTTGAGACTCGATTCATGATGAATCGAGTCTTGGATCGATTGGCTCCCTCGATCATTAAGGTGTTGGCTCCACGGCTGAGTCCTCATGATCGAGCTATGTCCTCGATTTAGGGGTCTATTTGGCATAGATCGAGTGATGGATCGTGTAGCATCCGTATCCGAGAAAATGTGGAATGATCATACCGGACAGGGCATTGTCCGAGGGATGACCGAGCCAAGGGTCGGATACTGGCTGGGAAATAGAGGTTCGGACTATGGTCGGGTGTTGACCGGTGAAATAGTCGGATGTGGGCTGGATAGCCGAGCCGGATGGACCATATCCGAGGGAAAACAGGGTCCAGTCCGAGAGAAATGGGATTTATCCGAGTGCAGTGGGATATATTCGAGAGTCTGGGAGGTTAGTCCGAGTGTCAGTGGACTGTCTCCGAGGGGGAATAGGAAACCTCCGAGAGAAATAGAGGATTAACCGAGGTGGGATAAGTTGTCCGGGAGAAATAGGAATATCCGGATGAAAAATAGAAAACACCTCGGATAAGGGCGGTTTATCCGAGTGGGAAGGGATTTGGGACGTGGGCCAAGTGTTTGGTCGGCTATTTTAGGATTTATCGAGTGGATGGTCGAGCCGATACAGGGAATAGCCGAGGAAAATCGAATCGGACCGGGATAATCCTACTGGAACCAGGAAAACGTCGGATAAGTCCGGGTTACCTAGGGTTTTGCGAGTATATAAGGGAATTTGAGACTTAACTCGAGGGTGTTGCGTTTATTTGAGCTAAATAAAGCAAAGAGAGAGTTTAGTCAAGAGAAAACCCTAAGAAAAACAGTTTATCCCGAGGACATCCGAGAGAGATCAGGCTATCGTCGAGCAGAACCGATCATCGCCGAGATAAACTGGTAAGCGATCGGATATTTCCCTAAGTGTTGAGTTTTCATCGGATAACCTCGAGCTAATAGCCTTGTTTTGTGGGGTTTCTGAGGGAAAACAGAGTTTGGCTCGAAGAAAGGTGAACGGATCAAGAGATAGCCGAGGGGATAAGGATCGGATCGTACCGTGAGCCGAGAGATTCTTAGAGAGATCGGATATCTTCGTTTTGGTGCGGTTTTCATCGGGATTTCTTCTGACCAATCTGTTTCTAGCCTTGTCTAAGGTGAGTGCGTGACTGTGGTTGGGTCTAGGATTGCTAGGGTTGAGTGTTTTGCATGTTGATTGTGTGATTTTCATGTTATGTGTTTGGAATTGATAAGCAATCCTTATGTTGTGATATATTGTGGTGTTTACCGTGGCATATATGATGTTTAGCTAACCTCAGGGTAATCCGGATCATGTACTAGCTTAGGGGATGTGGGATTCTCGCTGAAGTAGACATGGGTCTTAAAAAGGGATTGATCTTGGTTGGTTAGGCTAGATGATCATGGCCGTTTGATATGGTTATGTCTATTGCGAATTGATTGTGTTGAATGTTGAATCCGAAAGTATGACTGCGTGTTTTGGTACTGACCAGGTGTTACGGGATGACCGTACTCACTAAGTATTTATGAAATACTTATGCCTCTCTTCTTGAGTGTGCAAGTACTAAGCAGTAAAGGGGCGAGACCAGGCGGCAGTGATGAACATGGATGGATCGGGACTTGGTTTTATTTGTGTTAAGACTTGTGTTTAGAGTCTTATGGCTTTGGTGTTTGACCGTTTAGGTTGCTAGATGATTGGTTGTAAGCGTTAGTGAACCTTGTGATTTGATTTATGTGGAACCCCGAATCTATTTAAGTATTTTTGAGAGTTAAATGAATGAAATGAGTTATTTATATTCCGCTGTGTATTGATAAGAAAGACTTAGAAAAATAAAGAAAAAGTTCGAAAATATGGCTAAGTATAGAAACGGACTTAGAGGATGTAGTGGGACACAGCCGCGGTACGGTTTACCGGGTTGGGTTAACACAGATCGAGTCGAGTGATCGATCTGTTTTCAACAGATTTTCCCGAGAGAAATTAGATCGGTCGATCCGTTTTGGATCGATCGATCCTTTTTCGTCAAGGTCGATCTTATCACTCGTTCTCGTCTAGATCGACTGGCTCCTCTCGATTCACTGACTCTATCTAGCAAAGATCGAGTCAGGATCAGTCGATCTAGCACTCGATCTCTAGCCTTATCTTAACCCATATCGCCTCTTTTGGACTCCAAGATCGAGGTTTAGACTCCTCATACCTGTTCCTACACACTTGCAAAATAAAAACATAAAACTGAAAAAGAAAGAAAACAGAAATATGTACAAGATAGACATGGGAATGCCTCCCAACTGCGCTTTCTTTAACGTCTTTAGCTAGACTTTACTTGGTTTAGGCGGATGGTGGGTCTTGGAGAAGCACCGAAGTACTCTCCTTGTCATAGCTGTCTGTCAAGTAAGGCTTGACTCTGTGTCCATTGACGGTGAATGCACGGCCACTTTTTCCCATTAGTGTAACAGCTCCATAAGGCAACACTTCTTAGATCACAAACGGCCCGCTCCACCTTGACTTCAGCTTTCCCGGGAAGAGTTTGAGTCTTGAGTTGTACAGCAACACTAAACCTCCTTCCTTAAGCTCCTTGGCAACCAACTTCTTGTCATGAGCTTCCTTAGTCCGCTCTTTGTACCAATCGGCGTCTTGAATGCAGTACGGTAAGCCCAAAGAGCATCGTCCAGCTTCACTGCCCAGTCTTTCCTTGTTGCTCCGACAGTCTTCTCCAATATAGCCTTGATTTGCCGGTTGGAGACTTCCACTTGACCGCTTGTTTGAGGATGATACGGTGTAGCCACCTTATGCTTAACGCCATACTTTCTCAAGAGGTTCTCAAAAACCTTGTTTATGAAGTGGCTTCCTCCATCGCTTATAACCACCTTAGGTACCCCAAACCTCGGGAAGATGATACTCTTGAACAGCTTGATTACCACCTTAGAGTCGTTTGTAGGGGAAGCAATAGCCTCAACCCATTTAGAGACATAATCCACTGCTACTAAGATGTATTTGTTGCCATATGAAGAAGGAAATGGCCCATGAAGTCTATGCCCCAGGCGTCGAACACATCAACCACGAAGATGGGAACCTGAGGCATTTCGTTCCTCTTAGTGATATTCCCTGCTCGTTGGCATGCCTCACAGCTCTTCACAAACTCGTGTGCATCTTTGAAGATGGACGGCCACCAGAAACCGGATTGCAACACTTTAGTGGCAGTCTTGAATGAAGCAAAGTGTCCTCCGTAGGAAGAGCCATGGCAATGATAGAGGATGTCTCTAGCTTCTTCCTTTGTAACACACCTCCGGTACAAACTGTCCACTCCTCTCTTGTATAAGTAGGGCTCGTCCCAAAAGTAGTCACTAGCCTCTCTCATGAACCGCTTCTTGTGATAGCTTTTGAGATGTGTTGGCTCCTCACCACACGCAAAATAGTTCACTACATCAGCATACCACGGTAGATCCTCCTCTTTGAAACTCAACACCTCTTCAAACCGCCCCTCTAGCTTTCCACAAACAGCCGTGGTTATCGCCATGAGTTGCTCTTCTGGAAGAGAGTCATCTAAGGGGAGAGACTCGTTGATCCTTAGCCATGAGAGATGGTCAGTGACTCCGTTTTCTATTCCCTTCTTGTCTTTAATCTCCATGTCAAACTCCTGGAGCAAGAGAATCCACCTCAAGAGCCGAGGCTTAGTGTCTTTCTTCGAATAGATGTATCACAAAGCAGCGTGATCCGTGTAGACAATAGCCTTGGAACCAACAAGATATGATCTGAACTTCTCAAAGGCGAACACTACTGCAAGCAACTCCTTCTCTGTAGTGGTATACCTTGTTTGCGTGTCATCCAAGGTTCTTGAAGTATAGTAGATCACGTGTAGTTTCTTGTCTTTCTTCTGACCAAGAACGGCTCCTACGGCATAGTCACTAGCATCACACATGATCTCAAAGGGTAGAGACCAGCCTGGTGCTTGAACTATAGGGGCTGATGTAAGGGCTTCCTTGATGGTCACGAAAGCTCGCAAACATTCCTCATCAAACACAAACTCAGCTTCTTGGCACAACAACCGTGTAAGAGGGCGTGCAATCTTGGAGAAATCTTTGATGAAGCGCCTATAGAACCCGGCGTGTCCCAAAAAACTTCTGACTCCCTTAACGTTAACCGGCGGCTCAAGACCCATCATGACTTCCACTTTAGCCTGATCAACCTCAATGCCCTTCTCTGATATCTTATGACCAAGCACGATCCCTTCCTTGACCATAAAGTGGCATTTCTCCCAGTTTAGCACCAAGTTTGTCTCTTCACAACGCTTTAGTACCCTGCAAAGATTCAACAAACACGCAGAAAAGGACGCACCATAGACAGAGAAGTCATCCATGAACACCTCTACCATCTCCTCTATTAGATCGGAGAAGATCGACATCATACACTGCTGAAACGTAGCCGGTGCATTACACAATCCAAACGGCATCCTTCGATATGTGAAGGTACCGTAGGGACATGTGAAGGTCGTCTTTTCCTGATCATTTGGGTGAATTGGTATCTGAAAGAAACCGCTATACCCATCGAGGAAACAGTAGTAAGGGTGATTAGCAAGTCTCTCAAGCATTTAATCAATAAAAGGCAAAGGGAAATGGTCTTTCCTAGTTGCAAGGTTAAGTTTCCTATAATCAATACACATCCTATGACCAGTAATGGTTCTAGTGGGAATAAGCTCATCCTTTTCATTCCTTATGACCGTGATCCCTCCCTTCTTAGGCACCACGTGTACAGGAGAAACCCACGTGCTGTCACTTATGGGATAGATCACGTCAGCCTCTAAAAGGTTAAGGATCTCTTTCTTAACAACCTCTTTCATATTAGGATTCAAACGCCTTTGATGTTCTATAAAAGAGGCGTTCTCATTATCCAAGTGAATCCTGTGAGTGCAAAGCATTGGTAAAAGGCCCTTGATGTCACTTAAAGAGTACCCAATGGCCTTCCTATACTTTCTCAGCTCAGTCAGGAGCGAGTGCAACTCATCATCACTTAAGTTTTCATTCACAATCATGGGATAGGTGTTATTAGGTCCTAAGAAAGCATAACTTAGCCCTTTTGGGAGCTCCTTAAGGTCCACCTTTGGGGCTAACAGCTCGCTCCAGTCATCCTCGTGGCTGTGGTTGTTGCTTTCCTCCTTGGAACCCTCCTTGGAACTCGAGGCATGGCCCTTAAGACTTCTTTCCTCAACCGCTATCCCTTTTAAAATTGAGTCCTCCAGTCGATCTTCCTCTCGATGTCGTCTAGATCGAGCCACTTTGCTCGATTCACTTACTCGATTTGATGTGGATCGAGTAAGGGATCGAGACGCTGAGTCGATCTCCTGATTGGACCCCAAAATGATCGGGAGGTCTCTCTCGATCGTCGACTCGATTGTTTTTCCGGATCGATCATTCCTCTCGATTTGTCTGTCGATCGCTGCACCGGATCGAGTTGTGTTCTCGATTGCCTTGTCGATCTGACTCCTGGATCGAGTGATAGCGTCGATCTCGGGGTCGATCTCTAGGCAACAGCTTTCATCATTCTTAACAATCTTCTTAGAATCCAGCAAGTTGACGTACTCCTGGGTCCTCTGATCCACATAGCCAAACTCCCCTGGCTCCTTAGTCAGTGCCAGATTTAGATGGTCTTCTAGAGCCAGCTCTTCCAGCAACTCATCCGCTAAGGCATCCATCGTTTCAATGTAGAAAGCTTGCCCTTCTATGGTCGGCTTCTTCAGAACCTCATTGATATCGAAGTCCAGCCTTATATCCTTTCACAAGTGCAAGGCAATCTTCCCGTTCTTGACGTCGATGATAGCCCCGACGGTTGCAAGGAATGGTCTTCCTAAGATGAGTGGATCCTTAGGCTCTTCATCCATCTCCAACACGACGAAGTCCGTAGGTACGTTCACACCACTGATTCACACCGGTAGATCTTCAAGCAGCCCCACTGGTAGCCTCACACTTCTGTCAGCCAGTACCAACGAGATCCTACAGTCTTTGAAACGAGTAAAGCCAAGCTTCTTAGCCACGGAGTGAGGCATCAGGTTTATGCTAGCTCCGAGATCACATAGGCAACTCTTGAACTCTAGAGGACCTAAAGCGCAGGGTATAGTGAAGCTTCCAGGGTCTCCCAATTTCTTAGGGACTATCTCCTTATGTATCACAGCACTACACTCTTCACTTAGAACAAGCACCTTCTTGCTTTCCTTATTCTTCTTCACGAGAGGCTCTTTTTTTTTTTCTTTGAAGAATTTGGCGCATTTAGGCTCTTTTTTTTTCTTTTCTTTTTTTCTTTTTATTTGGGAGAGCTACCTCCTGAAATTTATTAGAGCATATACATAGTTTTTAAACACAACTTTTCACTTAAAACCCAATTCTTTCTTTTAAACACCAAACTCTTTGAAACCGAGAACAAATAGAAATAAAAACAACCTGTGGAGTGATGTTACTGCATATTACATACATTTTGCATACTCATTAGTTAGCCTTTCATGCATTTGTATCACGTTTTAGGTTAGATTGCATCACTTAGAGTCCTAGAGCATTCTTGCACCAGTATACGCATGTTCCTTGCATTTTGCATCACATTTAGGTTGTTTCTGGCTGCTTTGGAGTCGTGGAGGTTCGTGGACGTGCTGAAGCTGTTGTAGCAGTTCGTGGAAGCTCGGATATTTGCTAAGGATCAGAGATCGAGGAGCAGATCGAGCATGGCCGGTCGATCTAGGATGTGATCGACCAGAAGATCGAGAAGACTACGCGATCCAAGGAGAATGATCAAGACAAGGATCGAGTAAAGCAGCCGATCAAACGGTACGGACGTAAATGACGCCATGCAGAGCGAAAGCCAGATCGAGTACACCACTCGGAGGAGTCTTGGAACTCTTTGGTGTTGTTTTGCTTCTTTTGACTCTGGCAGAGACTCCATTCATCTTGTTCTTAGCAAAAGGCATAGATCAAAAATTAATGTTTTTTTGTCAATTAATTTAGAAGTTAGAAATTTTCTTAATCTATATTATAAGTTTTCTTTTATGTTATTGATTTTTTTTGTATGGTTAACTCTTTGACATTAAAATTTTTATTTAATTTTGAAAAATACTATATTTTTATTCTTTTAGCATTAATTGCTTTTCTATTTGTTACATTTGATTTTTCCATATATTAAACGAAATTGAATAGAGATTAATTTTGTAATGTTTTAATCAAATTTAATATTTTTATGTTTAATGAAAAACGCTGATGTGGATAATCATATTGAGTTTCTTCATCTTAATCATACTTAACATTTTTTTATTAATAAAAAATGATGATGTGGACCAATCAGATTGCATTTTTTCGTCCTATGTAGACGTCCCCAAAGCACTATGCTATCAACTTTTATATATTATAGATTAGTACTACATAATTTGAATGATTGCAGAAACCAAAACAGGTTTGTGACGCTTGACTCAATGTGCACCTATCCAAAAATGTTTAATTACTTTTGTTGTTAAATAAGTTTCATTTCTATTTTTTTTTGTAATTGTATTTTTCCAAAAATAATTCAATAAAAAATTTAGCAATTTTTTTTGAAAATACTCAAATAACCTTATTTAAAAAAAACACTTTCCATTTTATATATATTTTTTTCATATTGTTGCGACAGAATTTCTCGAAACCAATCTCGAACCTTCACAAAAGCAAGGAGACCTACTCAACAAAAGCCCTATCAAATATGCCCTGATAGGTGACAGGCGGGAGGTTGCAGACACTACAGGCCATAACATGAGTTCTATGTAGGGGCAGGTAAACAACTTCCTAGGATGCATGCCTACTCAGCGGAACATGCGAAGCCAATAAACAACACCCAACATTTCATAAGAAAAGAGGTCAATCGGTCGGTCAAAGGCATGAATGGTCATAGATAGAGAAATAGACAACAACGATAATTGAGGAGAACCAGCCGATGAGCCCTCCAGGACTTCATCAGATCCTAATCCCCTCGCTCGGATATCTTAGAGCTCATACTTGACATTCCTGATCTAACCGCAGCCATTCCCAAACAGTTCAACATGTTTAGAGTATGTGCCATAAGAGGTAAGTCCATCTCACTTCTATATTCTACCAGATGTGAAAGAATACCAACCCCATCTTGCCATGTCATACGGCCACTCCAATCACTACTAAATAACAGATGGGTACTATGATTCTCGGATGTAGTATTTAACCATAAATCCATTTAAAACCGACTCTTCTAAGTATTTGTTTTCGGTCGTGTTCTAAACTTGGGCGTTGAAAAATCTTCGGGAAGAAAAGCCACTTATTGTTTGTTAAGATGATTTCAGGTCCCATACGGCTAGCTCATCAAATTATACGAACACTACTCACCTTTCATTAAACGAACACGTATGATGGACACTTGCAACAACGAACATGTACCTCTTGGTATCCGGTAAAATGCTACCAAATGGATATGTATATTTTTATTTAACTAGCCCTAACTAAAATTGATTTCGAGTTTTATTATTGGCTATTCTCATTTTTTGTTAATTTGAGAAGAAAAACAAAAATTTAGTAGGGGTTATTGATTCTTGTATTTTAATGAATTTAGAAATCTTCTTTGGATTTAATAAATATATTGATTTTAAATTAGCCAAAAGGAAAAAAAAATCAAGTCCACTCAAATATCAAGGTTAAACTTGTATTTGGGTCTTTGTATTTAAGTCATAAAAATCTTTCTAAATCTATTCAAATTCAATTAAAACTTAAATTCTTATAATATTTAGATTTTAAAATTATAGAACCAATAATACTGTATTTCAATCCCTTGTATATTGATTTAGAAGCATTTTTAGAGAATAACCTTATTTTTGTAAGTATTTACAGTGGTGCCATTATGCTGATATGTCAAATCTACATTCATTCTCTATTTTAATTTTTGAAAATACTTAGATTACTAGAATAACCCCCTATACATTAATTGAGAAGCATTTTTAGAGATTAAACTCATATTTGTAAACATTTACAGTAATGTCATTTTGCTGATGTGTCACCACCATAGAGCTTCTCAGATTTTTTATGAAAAAAGACTTTTGTTAATAGAATAATTATAAATTATGCCATTATGTATTATTATGACCAAACATATGTTATGATTAATTTTTAACAGAATTCTAATTAAAAAATAATATTACACAAAATCATTTAAAGAATTATGTTCATAATCAATTAAAAAATGACAAATATAATATTATACAATAAATTTTTAAAACCCAACCAGAAAATTTATTTATAATCAATCCACAAAAAAAGGTTATATAGAAAAATTTATAATACCAATATAAATATTTTTCATACGAAATTAAACTATATAAGAATTTTATTACTAAAGTAATTATATGATATGTAATTATGCATTGTTTTGTCCAAAACCTATGTTATGATCACTTTTTAATAGAATTCTAAAGAAGTAATACTACACAAAATAATTTAAAGAATTATTTTCATAAATAATCCATAAAATGACAAAAATTACAAAATAAAATTTTAAAAGTCAACCAGAAAATTTATTTATAATCAATTCATAAGAACAAAAGGTAGATAGTACAATATATAATATCAATAAAATTATATTGAATTTTTGTTACTAGAATAATTACATGATATGCCATTATATGTACTTTGTCCAAACTCTTACATATAATTTGACATGCATGTTTAATGAAAATGATGATAAGAAAAATTAGTGTAAATTAATGATGACCTGGAAAGTGACGTGGAAATGTGACATGATAAATTTCCTAAAATAAATGAGATGTTTTGATAGGTTGATTTACAACTAAATAAATCTCATTTTCAAATTAAGAAAAAAAGATTATATTTTATGTGAATATATTGTCATTATATACCAACAATTCAAAATTATAAATAAAAATAAAAAAGGATTGAAAAATAAATCATATGTATCCTTTTAGTGAAAAAAAAAATAGGACTATAAGTTAAGATGAATCTCTACGACTTTGGTATTCTGTAAAAATCTCGGGTTATTTTTTTGGTTTAAAGAATTTCCAACCCACCTTTTGTGGATGCAGAAATTCACACTCAGAAATTTATATGTTTGTAAGAGAAGAAACTTTAGAGGATTAAGGGCTAGATTCTCTCGAACAGATTGACTGTATAAGCAAGCACTAACTAAAATAAGGATTTGATTATTAATCGGTCGAATGAAATGGTTATAAAGATTTCGATAGAAAGAATGAACTGAAGGAGCTTTGGGAGCAGTTACAAAGTTTTTGGGTGTAAAAAATGTGTAAAAAGATCAAGCCCAAGGTCCCCAAACTCAGCTTTTCTCCTCCTCTATATAGCTAGCCTCATCGAGCTTCGAACTCCAGCGCGTATCTCGCCACATGCAGCAACTTCCTCCACAATCTTTGGACTCGTTTGAACTGGCGAGAATATGCTCTGACTTGGCTTGTATCCTTCCTTGTTTCTCGGGATTTGGTCGAGCTGGAGCTCGACCTCGTCGAATAGAGTGTCTTGTTGTTCAGGATTGGATTGTTGGGAGCTGAATGGGCCTGGGCCGTAGGATCAAAGCCCAGTTCATTTGGCTTAGTTTGGATGTGTCTGTTGGGCTTGAGTGGACCGGATTTGAGGTGCCAAATCCAGCTCCAATACCTTTATTTTATATCTTCTAATTTAGAGTAAAAATAGAGATGATATTTTTTCCTCTATGATTAGAAGAAAAAATAACAATATTTCTATTCGGACATAAATTATGGGATAAAGGGCTGTGCATTCGTCGGGGAATAACGGTAGAGTCTATGGTAGCAAAAAAAACAAATGCGTATGGCCGTGGGGGGGGGGGGGGGGGGGGGGGGGGGGGGGGGGGGGGCGGTGTATCTCCAGCTAGGTGGGTGGAGATGGACTTCATGGAGCCAGCAGAAATCAAGGCTAGTCTTGGGCCAAAGCCCGTGAAGTAAAGGCTTTGGGCCCCAAGTTATATAAATAAGCTTGGGGCACAATGTACAGTAAATATCATTTGGTGTAGTGGTTTGCATCATTGTTGGTGCTTCATGAGGTGCTGGGTTTATGATAGGCTTTAAGTGTCATACACCCATGGGTGAGCTTCCTCTGAGCTCGCTAGGCATGTAGCTATCTCTCAGGAGCTTGCTAGGCCTCCTGGGAGCTCGCTGGACAGTCTGACATGGGCAAACTGGTGTCTCCTGGGAGCTTGCTAGGGCCTCGTGGGAGCTCGCTGGACAGCCAGGCTGGGGCAGACTGGTGTCTCCAGGGAGCTTGATAGGACCTCCTGGGAGCTTGCTGGACAGTCTGACGGGGACAGACTGGTGTCTCCCGGGAGCTTGCTAGGACCTCCTGGGAGCTCGCTGGACAGTCTGATAGGGGCAGTGTGGTGTCTCCCGGGAGCTTGCTAGGGCCTCCTGGGAGCTCGCTGGACAGTCTAACGGGGGCAGACTGGTGTCTCTCGAGAGCTTGCTAGGGCCTCCAGGGAGCTCGCTGGACAGTCTGACTAGGGCAGACTGGTGTCTCCTAGGAGCTTGCTAGGGCCTCATGATAGCCTTGATCCTAGCATCCTCCAGCTCTTGTTTAGTCTTCTTCTGGTTCCTTGGATAAGGTACCTTTGGCTTGTAAACCCTTTCTTCTATAATTTCTGGAGTCTGCAAATTCGCAGCTTTCTTCTGTGGTGGGTGTCGATCGACACTAGAGGGTGGGTGTCGATCGACGCTAGCTTCTGAGAGTTGTGTCGAGCGTCTGTCGAGCTGCTTGTCGACCTTGGTCGATATCTCTTCGCCTCGAGTCGAAGAACCGTGAATTTCCTCTGTTGTCGATCGACAATGAGGGGTTAGTGTCGATCAACACCCTTTAAAACTAGCAAAATCCTCATCTTCAAACTCCTGCAGTTGCTCGAAATCCTCTGTACTCAGGCCTTTTTTCTGCACTTGTTGCAGATTCTTTCCATTCCTCAGCGTGATGGCATTGACAGAGTGTCTTGGGTTGGTAACCATCTTGGCTTTTCAAAGCTCCAGCAGTTTGAGCCACTTGAGTATCCAAAGTCTTAACATGAGTGTTCAGAGCTTCGATTTTCCCATTCAAATCCTGATATAGGGCTTCGATTTTCCGAAGTCTTAACATGAGTATCCAAAGTCTTAACATGAGTGTTCAGAGCTTCGATTTTCCCATTCAAATCTTGCCATTGAAGTCAACTGTAATCTTCTGTTGACCTTCTAGCAACTGCTCAAGCATGGCTTCCATCTTATTTGAAGCTGATGGTGCTGGTGCAGGTTGATAAGATGAGGAACCATAGTTCCTGTTGAAGTTGTTGTTCTGGTAAGGCTTCTGGTACTCAGACTTCTGAAACTGAGGCTTGGGGGTGTAGCCAAAAGAACTCTGGTTCCCTGTAAAGTTGCTCCTCTGCATGTTCCCACTGAATCCTTTATTTCCTTTTTGATTGTTGTACCTTTAACCCTGAAAACCAGCTCCATTTATGTAGTTGACATCTTCTTCTTCAAACTCTTCAGCTGGTTCAAATGTCTCAACCTCAACAGCAAACTGAACAGACTTCTTACCCATCAAGAGGTTATGAACAGCATCCAGTTTAGCCTTCATCTCAGCAGCAAACTGATTGCTCCCTGCATTGCCAGTGTTTTTCTGTCTCTCAAAATCAGCATTCTTTGTGATGTTGCTGGAAGCTAGGTTCTCTATCAGTTTGATGGCGTCGGTTGGAACTCTAGTGTTGAAGCTCCCATTGCTTGCTGCATCCAGAGCCATCTGGTACTTCCAATCAACACCTCTGAAGAAAATACCCAGCAGCTGAACTTCATTGAAACCATGCTGGGGATAGTCCCTTTGGTACAGCTTGAATCCCACCCATGCTGCTTTGAAAGCTTCAGTTGGACCTTGGGAGAATGTGGCTATTTTTGTCCTCAACTCCTCTGACCTTTCATCATCATAGAAGTTGTTGAGGAAAGCAGATTTGGTGTCCTCCAATATGGTCAAAGAACCAGCTTCCAGCTGTTTAAACCAATGTGCTGCATCTCCTCCCAAAGAGTGAGGAAAAAGCTTGCAGAATAGGAAATCATTGCTGACTCCATTGGCTTTAACACTTGTAGCTAGGTCTTCAAACCTCTATATATGGTCCATAGGGTGTTCATGAGGAAGCCCATGGAAAGGATGCTGACCCACAAGCTGGTAGTAAGTGGGCTTCAGCTCAAAGTTATTCATTTGAAAGGCAGGAGGGCGGATTGCAGCTCTATTTGCATAAAACTGATCAGGCCTGTTTTAATCTCCCAGGGTCCTCTGTGGAAGACGCCCAACAGCATCTCCAGCAGCTTGTTGTTGTACATTCTGTGCAACTGGTTGCACATCCTGTTCCTCAATCACAACGCTATTCTCATATATCCTTTGCCCATCCTCATTTCTTCTGTTCCCTTCTCTGTCAACCAAATGACCCTCAACATTTGTCCTCAAAACAATTGGTCCAACCATCTTATTTTGCTTCTAAGCTTTTCTGATGGTTCTTTCTAGTTTGGCGAGGTCGTCGATGCCTAAGGTCACAAGCTCTTTATCCTTGTTGCTCCTGGTACTGCGATTATGCATGCACCTGAAACAGACAGCAGAAAAGTAACGAAAGTTAGTAAACAGAAAATAAAAGCTTAGTCAAAATTCTAAAACTAAAAATCTGAAAGTAATATCTAAGTCCCCGGCAACGGCGCCAAAATTTGATAGGCTCAAATTAATCCTTAGAACTATTCTCTCAAATTAAGAGATCACTATAGTACTTAAGGATCGAATCCACAAGGACTCAAGGCTATTACTCAACAGATTTTAGATTCAAACGAAGCTAAGCAGTCAATAATAAATAAAACTAAATAATAAAATGAAAGTAACAAGATCGGGAGCGGATTATGTGTTCTTAAAATCAATAGAGACAAGGCGCTAGGCAATGGGAAATTCGCAGGTTGACATAAATCGCAGACTACAAACTGAAAGGAATATTTATTAAAACCGTTCTGGAACTCGAAAACACGAATGTAAAACCAATCGACTTCCGTCGCAGAAGATTAACTAAGATCAAATTCTAGAATTCCAAATTCCTTTGCAAATTCTAACAACCTAAGCAAGCATTATAGTTCAAGTTCGATATGTTCACAAAATCATTAATCCAAATTCCTTTGCAATCAATTATTTTGCTCATCTAAGATAGTTCTGGTGATTAACAATGTTTCCACATCTATTAAACAACCTAAGATCTGATTTCTAGGTGATCAATCTTAAAACCAGTGTTAAAGTAATCTAGATGAAGAACTAAATGATTTATCCCTTTAGTTTTGTAGTTCTAACAATTCATTATCAACCTTTGAATAACCCAAAACCTAACTAGTAGATTACTAAGACATAGCAAGTGAAACACAAATCATGACTGAATAAAATTGCATTAAGAAATAGAGTAAAAGATGAAGGGGTTTGAAATTCTTTTCTAGAGAGTATGGATTTGTCTCCCCAAAAGCTCTCAATCTAATCTCTCTCTTAGTCTCAATGAAAATAAGATGATAGCCTAACAATGGCTTAGAAAACCTAAATACAAATCTAAACACGAACTGGGGCAAAAGTGCAAATAGTGAGAAACTTCTGGGATAAGTTGCAGTTCTTCAAAAGAGTTTTTAGGACTCTCCTGGCGACCACGACCTGTGTCGATCGACACCAAATGGTGGGTGTCGATCGACACCCTGCTTCATAATGCTCTTCGACTTGGTCTTTTCAGCAACAGCTTCAACATAGCTCCAAAAGGCTCCAAAACCCACAGTTATGCTCCAAACGTACCTAGACCTGCAAAGACTCTATAGGACTCGAAAAATACCAAAAAGACTATAAAAAAGACTTATATCATGGTCAAAACCCAGCAAAAACCATGATATATCACTACCCATATACATACTTGGATTATCTTTTTCCCTTCTTACCACTCTTGTTAATCCAATTAGATGATCCTCATCATTATGGGACAGTTATCCACACCTTAAACCAATCCTTCCTTCTGAACCTAAACACTATTGTGAGAGTTGTGAGGCCATCCATTGCATTATTTTTGATTTTATCTTGGAAAAAAGTGTTAGGATTAAGGCTGGAATGGAGAAGCTCTCTTGTAGACACCAGCTTGCATTTTGAGGTTGGTACTAGGTTAGGAGATTGGGAAAGGGTAGTGTTAAGTGGTATGTGCTTTAATTGTTCATATCTTTTAAGAGAAGAATAAGTTTGGGAATGGTAGTATGGGGAAGACAAGTTTATTTTGTGGTTAAGTAAATAAGGAAGAAAGCTCTAAGTGTTAAAGAAGAGAAGGTGCCAACAACAACAATGCTTACAAAGGTCATCCAAAAGAAAAAATCAGACCAAGAAATCCACCAAAGGTGATAAGAATGGCGCCTACACATCAAAGAAGAGCAAGTTCCAAAAAAGAGTCAACCACACAAACAAAGAATTAGAAGTTTCCCCACGTGAGAAGAAAGAATAAATCACAAGTGCTTTGGGAAAGGGTAGATTTAGGAGTTTCACTTGAGATTTAGACTTTATTAGGTTCATCTTTAGGTAAAAGGGGTAGAAGAGAGCTTTTACTTGCATGCCTAAGTGTGTTTTTACCTTTAGAATTTTGCCTAAGATAGAATCATTTTATTTGAGTGATCCCTCGAGTCTTTGAACCCTTATTTGAATGAGATCATTTTCATCTCATAACCATGTCCCTTTAGACCAAATGTTTTTACTTGATTTTCACAAACTTGATTCATTGGTTATTAATTAATGTTAAAGAGTTGGTTGATTTGAATGCTTGTGTAGGCTAAGCTAGAGTTCATTGTTAGTTATGATAGGTATGGCTAAAGCTTTTGAAGTAGAGCAATCTCTATGCATCTTAGAACATGTAACTTGGATATTGAATCAGTTTTTCCATTAACATCTTTAGTTTTGAACTCCCACTTTCAAACCTCTCTATCTTATTTGTCATTGATTGCTTGAGGACAAGCAAAAGTCAAGTGTGGGAGTTTTGATATAATCATTATTTACACCATATTAGCATACATTTTGCATTGTTTTATAGTCTCTAAACATGCATTTTTGCTCGTTCTTGTCCCATTTGCACTCAATTAGGATTTAGTGTAGATTTAGGATGTGCATTGCATGTTTTGTGCATTTGGGAGTTTGGCAGGTATATTTGGAGAGTTTTGAGGCTACAAGGAGCATGGGAGGTAATGGTAGATGCAACACAAGGCATGAAAAGAGCCAAAGGAGAAGGTGTATCTTGCTGAAGCTGCCATAATTTTTTTCTAAAAGACCAGCTCGGATAAAGCATCTCCATCCCGATTCAGCTTCAGAAGTCTTCATTAATGTTGTAGCTTCTTGAGTTATCTTGCGTCTGGAGTTGGTTTCCGGTCATTCCTATCAGCGGTTAGAATGTTACAGAAGTTTTCGTGAAACCGCTTAACCTGTATCGACCAATATGTCGCTCGACATCAAGCAGCAGGAAACAATTGTCGAGCTTGGTGGAGTCTACATCGCACGACATCTTACACCCGAGAAAGTAGGAGTTCACATCAAGCATCAATGTCGAGCAAGGCAGCTTGATGTCAGGAGACAGGACACCGCTGTTATGCATCCACATCGCAGGACATCTTTGGCCAGGAGCAACAAAGAAACACATCAACCATCCACATTGACCTAACCAGCTCGACATCCTCCTTTTCCCAGTCCAATTATTTACAACCTTGACACTCTGCTAAGGAACTTTTTGGGATCATCTCTTGACCCAGCAGTTCTTCTTTTTTTTCTCGATTTTGAATAATTTTGTATTCTAATCTTTGTTTATTTCAATAAAAGTTTGCATTTATCTTAATCTTTTGCCTCTCTAATCATTTTTATCCCTTTCTCATCTTTGGGTTTTATGGGTAAACTCATGATTAGTGAGTAGTTTATTTTATGTTTGAGATTAAGGCAGATAGGGTGATTTTAGTGATTGTTTAGGGTGATTAGGGCTAAGATCTTCTCATTCCCTTTCTTATATGATTGTGCTTAATGCTTAGTACCTCTTTGTTGGAGAAGTTGATCTTAGGTTTTCACATGAACACTATGTGTTTGATGAAATGCCTGAATGAAGTTCAATGCTTGAAAATGGTGTTCAGATAATCATGTGTCTGTGTACCTATCATTTCTTGCTCGAATGTGCTTATTGCTTAGTACCACATTGGTGGAGAAATTGCCTTTAGACACTGATTATGCATGGGAATGTGAATTGATGTTTGATCTATTGTATAAGAGATTAGTAAACCCAACCTAAGGGATTAGATGTCTAGCATGCTAATTGGTTTTATGGAACTTGCTTTTAATGTTTTAATAATTATAATTCCACCATTGAAAGTGGATTAGGAATTGTGATTAGTGAAAAGGATTATTGCCAAGAGATTGAATTAGTCTTTATTAGTGTTCCTTACCTAAGGTTGAGTGTTTAGAATTGCTTGATTTGATCACTCTAGATATAAACATGAATCACCCTCTCACCATTACCTTGATCTTGAACCATCTTTTAGTCTTTGAAGTTTAGCTTTTACTCTATTTTTACTCTGTTTTTCATTGCTATTATTGCTCCTTGCTTGCTTTCTTTTGTTTCTTTGTTTGTCTTTAGGTTGTTAGATAACAAAAACCTCCCCTATTAGCTTAGCTTAGCAAAGCTCTCGATATCTCAATTGTCATTATTATCCCAAGTGGATGGACACCTCAAGTACTACAATAACATTTGTGTTTGAGGATTGATCAAATGATTGAAAAATCTTAACATCAATTACTAATCAATCAACTAAAAAATTACATTGATTTATATTTACCATATATACAAATCTAGAGTAAAATGTAGTTTATTACTGAGGTTATTAAGTAAATTTACATGTAACTAATATTATTGATTATTTTATGCTATACTATATAAGAAGTTTTTGACATCCTTTTTCACTCATCATTTTATAACATAATATCTTTCCAAAGATTTCAAAACTTTAGTTCTCATAGCATATTTGAGGTCAATTTTCTGAAGTAAAACATTTCAATTCATGTGAAAAATCAATGTAAATCAAAATATTTTCTATTTATTGTCTTATGTTTATTTACATCTATACAACTTATTAAGAATGCATAATTTATAAATATGCAGGTTTTCAATCAACACTCTTTGATGATATTTAAGTATAATTGAAAACTAAAATATGCTTTAAAACGTAGATTCATTAGCAAATTATTTTTTTGTTGTGGATAATGTTTTTTTAATTAAATGTGTCTAGCAACATTTGTTGGTATTTTTTGGTCTTTTTATTGTGTTATTTATATTAAATATATAGTTATTGATTTGCTTTAATAATTTAGTCGTGTTATATTTAAAAATTTGAGAAAATGCTCCAAAATAATTCATAATAAGAAAATAATGTGAAACAGATACTCCATAAAGGAAAACTTGCGAAAATGACCTCTATTTTATGGTTTTTTAAATATCAGTGCTATCATTATAACTATTTTTACTTGTAGCCTAATGTCAGACTACTCGCAGATCGATTGATCTTAAGTTGAATGTAGACTATTGGCAAACTATCGACAACTAAATACAAATTATTGGCACACTAACGACATATTAAAAGCACATTAGTAGATCCCTCTTATGAATCATTTTAAAAATGGTCATATTTCGTATTAAAATTATCTAGTGGGTTATTTCAAAAGTTATCCTTTTAATTTTTTTCTTTGTAGTTAATTTAACAGTATACATATTCAACTACTTATTAACTTAATTATTTGATTCTTTATCATACAATTTATTTAAAAAAACTATTATTAATATAACAGATTATTGTATAAAAAAATAGTGAACCAAAATGTATTATTTTCATATAACTTTCAACTAAATAAATAATAAATTTATCACACCGCGTAAGGTGAAGATTATTATCTATTATAGATTTTAAAATACAAAAACCAATAACACTAAATTTCGTTTAAATTCTTAAATTTATTAAAATATTAGAACAAATAACATCAGTTTAGAAAGGAGAGAATTTGTTTTGTTAATTTAGTAGGAGTTATTGGTTCTTGTATTTTGGTGGATTTATAAATCTTCTTTGGATTTGATAAATTTATTGATTTCAAAATCAGCAAAATAGAAAAAAATCAAATCCACTCAAATACCAAGATTGGACCTTGTATTTGGGTCTTTGTATTTTAGTCATGAAAATCCTTCCAAATCCATTCAAATTCAATTAAAACTCAAATCCTTATAATATTTAGATTCTAAAATGATAGAACCAATAACACTGTATTTCATTATGGATTTTAAAATCATAGAACCAATAATACTGTATTTCAATATAAATTTTAAAATACAAAAACCAATAACACTGAATTTGGTTTGGATTCTCAAATCCATTAAAATACATGAACCAATAACACCTCCTTAGTCTTAGACTTTAATTCCTCCTTGACCCAACCACTACTGGGCCGAGCAAGTCCATAATAAGGTTAATGGCTCTCATGGACATCCCCTAATCGCTCCACCTCCGCTTGCCGGAACTTAAGAAACTATGCTCTGAGCGTTTGCCATCGAAATCAAGTACCAACAGCTCCAAGAACCAGAGGTTCGTGTTCTTGTTCATTGAAATACAAATTTGAAAGCAATGCCGAAAGATTAGTTTTTGAGGTTTGGGTTTTATCCAATATACTCAAATCATGATTTTCTGTGTGTTTGATTTTGGTCACGTGAAGATACGGCGTGTGAAATGTCTTCTGGTATGAAAATCATAGAAGAGCAGCAGAAACCGATTGAGAAGCTGCAGATTTATCCAACATCTAGCTCTGGTGTTTCCTCTTTCTGGCGAGGTTCTTAAAGTTTACATCTTTAGCTAATATGATTTTGTATTCCGAGAGATATTTTGGCAAAGTTTTCCTTATATTCGACTGTTTAATCTCTCAGAGAAGTATGAAAGAGATGCTAAAAAGTACTGGGATATATTTTACAAGCATCATGGAGACAGGGTAAGGCTATTTGTCGCTAGATTTATTTCTCAAACCACATGTGACTGATCTAAATAGCCAATACTGATTTGTGTAAGAGTAACATAGGTGGGATTCACTTTTGCTTTGGTAGCTTAAGGTGTAAAGGACTCTTCAAATAATTGTTAAAAACCCTCTCGTTGATGATATGCTCAATACATTATCGAACCAGAGCTATTTAATTTGAGTTTAGCTGAGCTTTATAGTTATATTGATCATTTAAGTGTAACATTGGCTGGTACTTGTGATTTGGTAGCTTAAGATGTAAAAGACCCTTTAAAAACACGTTAAAGACCCTCTCTTTGATGATATGCTCATACATTGTCTAGTAAGAGCTATTGAAGAGTTTGGGTGAGCTTAATTGTTATTATTGATTCATCTAAATGTAACCTAGGCAGGATTCAGTTGTGATTTGGTAGCTTAATATGTAAAGGATCCTTCTGAAACCTGTTAAAAATTCCTCTCTTTGATGGTATGCTCATGCATTATCTAAATTAGCTGTGTTTCCTATTCTTCGTTTGTAGTGAATATGTGGTTAGTGATACTAGGTATTAACTAGAGCTATTTAATTTAAGTTTAGTAACTTGGGAGAAGAGGAAATATGTTTGAGTTCTTAGCGGATCTTGTGTAAAGTTTCTTGATTCCAGTTTTTATCAGCAATATAATTCAATGTTCCTTTTTACTTATATACAAGGTTATATCACAAAATTGCCATTGGTGCTTTGTGAAAAGTGAGAGTGAGCTCACTATGCAAAGGATGTTACTGTACTTCATATGATATTTTCTTGTTCTGCATCAGTTTTTCAAAGACCGGCACTATTTGGACAAGGAATGGAATAGCTATTTTTCCGTGAGTATTAAAGCTAATTCTTCTGGTATCTGCTGCATTACCTATTCTAGTATTCATCCTTAGTCTTGTTCTCGTTTCCAGGCCAGCGAAAAAAAAGTCATTCTTGAGGTAATCACAAATACTCAAACTGTTCCTTATCTAATCTCTAATTATTTTGTTGCTCGTTAGATGAGTAGCTTGTGTGGAATATTCTTCTGAGCAATTGGTCTTGATTTGCAGGTTGGCTGTGGAGCTGGAAATACTATCTTTCCGTTGATTGCCATATATCCACACATTTTCGTTTATGCATGTGATTTTTCACCACGCGCCGTTGATTTAGTCAAGGTTCGATAATCTCTACTTTTCTAGTGAGGTTCATTTATTCAGCTCTATGCTTTAAGCTTTTGTTTCTTAGATATAACTGATCTTTGTGTTTCTTAAGAACATTTAACAGGTTTACCTAAGTTATGCCTGTGAGTGATTACTTGTTTTATTCACCAAGATATCTAGTTTTTAGTTATTCAAATGGAATAGTGTACTCTGTGATTTGTGCTTCACAGCTGTTTTGTTACTTGCATCTATCACAACTTGTCTTTAAATTCAGGCTCATGATGAATACACGGAGACGCGCGTGTGTGCATTTGCTTCTGACTTGACCCGGGATGGTCTTGAGAAGCATATTTCTCCATCTTCAGTTGATATTGTGACAATGGTAATTTTCTAACAACAGTATATTAATGTGTGTACTAGCTAGAACTTAATCTATCTTTTGCTAAACATTTCCCTCTAATTGCTCCCATGTTTGAGCCTTTTTCTTTCTCATCATGAACATTTCTCATGTTAAATACTTGTTGAACAGATATTTGTTTTATCTGCGCTATCCCCAGAGAAGATGCCTTTAGTATTGCAGAACATTAGGAAAGTACTTAAGGTATTTGACCGCAACATTTCTGATGTATTTTTGGGCATTCATCTTTCTCTGCAGGTCTCTGAATTCTCATGTTGAGTTACTTTCTTATTATTCTGTTTTCAGCCAAACGGGTGTATACTCTTCAGGGACTACGCTGTTGGTGATCTTGCTCAGGTTTGATCCACCTTTTAAAACTTCCAAAGTTAGTTGATCACTTCTCTGTTTTTCAATCTCACTAGAAACACCAATCTATGCCCATTTTGATGCGCTTGAAACGAGTCTCTTGAACTATAAGTTTTAATCGCAAAAACATAAGTAACCTTTACTACAATTTCATTGAGAAATATTAAAATGAAAAACTCTACTCTGGCTTTTATGTGTACAGCTTCACCATCAGTTCCTACAAAGGCATACTCATTATGTGTTTCGGTATATGTTTTAACAGGAAAGGTTTTCTGGGAAGGATCAGAAGATCAGCGAGAACTTTTATGTCAGAGGTGATGGCACTGTAAGTTCTTTCTTTCTTCTGCTTTTTCAAGCTACTTCTTTGCAGTACACATTTCTATTTAGACAAAACACTGATGATTTTATCTTTTTATTGCAGCGTGCATTCTACTTTTCTAATGAATTCCTAGAAACTCTGTTTTTCGAACAAGGCTTTGAAGTTGAGGAGATTGGTGTTTGCTGCAAACAAGTTGAGAATCGTTCACGCGAACTGGTCATGAATCGTCGCTGGGTCCAAGCTACATTCCGTCGATCAAATGCCAACAAAAGCCCTTGTGATAGTGCCAAATTAGACCAATCTGAACAACAGAATAACATCCAGCCTAAATCTGAGGAGCAAGAAAGAAAAAAGATCGTCGATGATACCGACATTGACATATCCGATGGTCTTGCGATGGAAATGTTCGAAGCCTCCCCATCAAGTCATGAGGTAAAGAAACTCTAGTAATTTCGTTGTGTATGCATATCTTGTCCAACACTATGTTCATCTCTGTCCTTCTTTCCTATTGCTTTTCTTAGATATATGTGGTTCAGCTTAGGAATTCGGCTTTCGAAATCAAACTTTTGTCGAAAGAGTATCAACATACTTGCAAATCTACCGGATTGATGCTATGGGAATCTGCTCGGCTTATGGCTTCTGTTCTTGACAGGAACCAAAACATTGTTTCCGGAAAACGGGTTTTGGAATTGGGTTGTGGCTGCACAGGGATTTGCTCGATGGTAGCCGCGAGATCCGCTAGCCTCGTGGTAGCTACCGATGCAGACACAAAGGCGCTTACGCTATTAACAGAGAACGTCACAACGAATCTTGAATCTTCTTTACTTGGGAAACTGAAAACAGGTGTTCTTGAATGGGGTAACAAAGAACATATAGACGGTATTAAAGGGTTGGCTTGTGGAGGATTTGATGTTATCATTGGCACAGATGTTACCTATGTAGCTGAAGCAATCATACCTTTGTTTCAAACCGCAAAAGAGTTGATGGGAGACTCAGAGGTTCAAGAAAAGCCGGTATTGATTCTATGCCATGTTTTCAGAAAGGTTGATGAAGGTTCTCTCTTGTCAGCTGCTTCTTTGTTTGGATTTAAGCTTGCAGATAGATGGTCTGTAAATTCCAGGGAATTTCCTATTGGGAACATCATTGATCGTTGGTTTTCGGAAAAAGATTTGGTCGCGGAGATCCCGAGCTCTGCGTTGCATATTCTGTACTTTCAGATAGAGTAACCTAACCTTGGGGTGGAGGAAATGTGGATTATATGGCAGGTTTTTGTGGTTTGAGCTTTGAATCTTTATCAATGAATGTTCTAAATATGTTCCTAATCAGTGTGGATTGCGTTGAGTGGTCTTATTTTTGTTATCTTGTAAGAATATGGCCAGTTTTTTTTTTAAAAAAATTTTTTCTACAAACAATCATAAAGTAAATCAAGTTTGGTTAAATGTTAGCGGTTTCTAAGGATCCGCTTCCATTATCCGGATCTGATTTATATGGGAGAATAAAAAACCATATGCTCGTGTCCTTTTAGGTACAATATCGGCACGGATATATCAACTTATATTAACTAAGACGGATATACTGAAAAACACATTCTTCAAAAGAGGTTCTAAGCATACATAAATAGTCATAGTCTATCTCTGATCTAAAATAGAGATATAAAAGCTGGCCAGTTTGCAGAGTCTTCGATCATATGGATTAAGTTCGAGCAGTCGTGTCAAAGCAAACCCTTCTCTCAAGCATGCTATTGCCTAAAGCAATCCATCTCCGCATGAATGAAAGATAAACTTCTTCTCCATCCTTGCTATCCGGTGGTGGTATATCCCATCATGCTTATCCAATTTCACCAACTGACCCATAATCGACCCAAAAAGCATCAATCTCGTAAGTCGGAATTTGCGAGACCATACAGGCCTCTCCATGTATGTTTGGGCCATGCCTCCTCTTTCTCCTTGTCCAGTTCTCTTTCATTTGTTTTTCTCCAGCTTTTCTACTTCTTATGTGGCATACTATAGAGTGTTCAAGAGCGAGATGATTTTCCCATTAAAAAATTTGTCATTTCTTATAAAATGAAATGAAATATATTTGGGGGGTGGGGTGGGGGTGGGGTAGGGTTAAGAGAGTTTCCTTTTTTCAATTCTCTATTAAAATAGAAAATTTAGGTTTCCATGTAATGATAAATTCGGGAAACAACGTAGAAGGGACGAAAAAAAGTCTAAGAGAGCCATACTTGAAGGGTAAGGGGCATTTAAATATCATATGATTAATGATTTCTGTGGTAACCCAACCCGGTAAACCGTACCGCGGCTGTGTTCCACTACATCCTCTAAGTCCGTTTCTTTACTTAGCCATATTTTTAAACTTTTTCTTCATTCTTATTCTTTCTTATCAATACACAGCGGAATATAGATCAACTCATTTCATTCATTTAACTTTCATAAAACACTTAAACAGGATTCGGGGCTAACTTAAACAAATCACAATGGTTCGCTAACGAATACAAACGTTCATCTAGCAACCTAAATAGTCAAACACCAAAGCCATAATACAAAGCACAACGTCTTAAACATAAATCAAACCCAGTCCCGATCCATCCATATTTATCACTACCGCCTGGTCTCGCCCTTTTACTGCTTAGTACCTGCACACTCAAGATGAGAAGCATAAGTATTTCATAAATACTTAGTGAGTACGGTCATCCCGTAACACCTGGTCAGTACCAAACACGCAATCATACTTTCGGATTCAACATTCAACACAATCAATTCGCAATAGACATAACAATATCAAACAGCCATGAACATCTAGCCTAACCAGCCAAGATCAATCCCTTTTTAAGACTCATGTCTACTTCAGCGAGAATCCCACGTCCCCTAAGCTAGTACATGATCCGGATTACCCTGAGGTTAGTTAAACATCATATATGCCACGGTAAACTCCACAATATATCATAACATAAAGATTGCTTATCAGTTCTAAACGCATAACATGAAAATCACACAATCAACATGCAAACATTCAACTCTAGCAATCCTACGGTCCTAGACACCAACCACAGTCACGCACTCACCTTAAACAAGGCTGGAAACAGATTGGTCAGAAGAAATCCCGATGAATACCACACCAAAACAAAGATATCCGATCTCCTTAAGAATTTCTCGGCTGTCCGTACGATCCGATCCTTATCCCCTCGGCTATCTCTCGATTCGTTCACCTTTCTTCGAGCCAAACTCTGTTTTCCCTCAGAAACACCACAAAACAAGGCTATTAGCTCGAGGTTATCCGATAAAAACTCAACACTAAGGAAAATATCCGATCGCTTACCAATTTATCTCGGCGATAACCTGATCTCTCTCGGATGTCCTCGGGATAAACTGTTTTTCTTAGGGTTTTCTCTTTCTTTGCTTTATTGCTCTCGAATAAACACAACTCTCCCGAGAAAATTCTTAAAATCCCTTAAATACTCGCAAAACCCTAGGTAACCCGCACTTATCCGACGTTTTCCTGGTTCCAGTAAGTTTTATCCCGGTCCGATTCGATTCTCTCAGCTATTCCCTGTACCGGCTTGACCATTCCCTCGATAAACCACAAAATAGCCGACCAAACACTTGGCCCACGGCCCAAATCCCTTTCCACTCGGATAAACCGCCTTTATCCGAGGTGTTTTCCATTTTTCACCCGGATATTCACTTTTCTCTCGGACCACTTGTCCCACCTCGGCTAATCCTTACTTTCTCTCGGAGGTTTTCCTTTCTCCCTCGAAGACAGTCCATTGACACTCGGACTAACCTCCCAGACTCTCGGATAAATCCCACTGCACCGGGATAAACCCCAATTCCCACGGACTGGACCCTGTTTTCCCTCGGATATGGTCCATCCGGCTCGGCTATCCAGCCCATACCCAACTATTTCCTCGGTCATCACCTGACCATAATCCGCACCTCCATTTCCCAGCCAATATCCGACCCTTGGCTTGGTCATTCCTCGGACAATGCCCTGTCCGGTACGATCATTCCACATTTTCTCGGATACGGATGCTACAACTCTCCCCCACCCGTTCTGGATTCGTCCTCGAATCCGAATCATCCGTTTGCAACTTGTCAAACCATTTGGGATACTCAGCTTTCATCCTAGCCTCATTTTCCCAAGTAACCTGTTCATGCCGTCGCAGTCCCATACGACCTGAACCATTCTGACCAGCTTCCCACGCTTAGTCTCTTCTTTCCGACCTAACACTCGAACCGGTCTAGCCACTACTGCAAGGTCCTCTTGCAAGTCTGCTGGTGGTTCCTCTATAACCGTTTCCCGTTCGGTAATGTGCTTCCTCAGCTGCGACATATGGAATACATTGTGGAACGCTCCCATTTCTGATGGCAAGTCCAACTTGTAAGCCTTTGCGCCAACTCTCTCCAGTATCCGGTACGGCCCCATGTACCTCAGATTTAACTTGGCACTCTTAGCTGCCCTGTCCGTTCCCTTATAAGTCAGTGCCTTCAGATAAACCATATCACCCACACTAAACTCCAGATCCCTGTGATGCTTGTCCGCATAACTTTTCTGCCTGTCCATAGCCTCTTTCAGCTTAACCTTTAACAATCTGATCTTTTCTGTAGTAGCCTCGACCACTGCTAGCCCCATTACGCTACGCTCCCCCACTTGTGTCCAACACAATGGTGTCCTGCACGGCCTGCCATACAACGCCTCGTACGGAGACATCTCTATGCTCCTTTGGTAACTATTGTTGTATGCAAATTCAGCCAACGGTAAGTAGTCTTCCCAACTACCGCCCCAGTCCAGTATACACGCTCTCAGCATATC
Source organism: Thlaspi arvense (assembly GCA_911865555.2). Classification (NCBI taxonomy): domain Eukaryota; kingdom Viridiplantae; phylum Streptophyta; class Magnoliopsida; order Brassicales; family Brassicaceae; genus Thlaspi; species Thlaspi arvense. The sequence goes on from OU466860.2 coordinate 26,343,671, forward strand.
CTCCAATGTCCTGATCGTCCGTTCTGATTGCCCATCAGTCTGAGGATGATACGCTGTACTCATATGCAACCGCGTCCCATACGCTTCCTGGAACTCTTTCCAGAACCTCGAAGTAAACTTCGGATCACGATCTGAGATGATACTCACTGGCACTCCATGCAACTTCACGTTCTGATCAATATACATGTCCACCAACTTTGGTACTCCGTCCGTCTTTTTCATTGCTAAGAAGTGAGCAGACTTGGTCAAACGATCCACAATGACCCATATCCCGTCATGCAGCTTCTTAGTCTTAGGCAATCCTAGTACAAAGTCCATGGTGATCATGTCCCATTTCCATTCCGACATTGGCAACGTTTGCAACAAACCACTCGGAAACTGATGCTCTGCCTTAACCAATTGGCACGTCTCACATCCGGCTACCCACTTAGCCACATCTCGTTTCATCCCAACCCAATGATAGTACCTTTTCAAATCCTGATACATTTTGGTCATTCCCGGATGAAAAGAAAACCTTGACTGATGTGCCTCCTTCAGGATCTCATCCCTTAACTCCTTCACATCTAGAACACAGACCCGTTGATGTTACTGCATATTACATACATTTTGCATACACATTAGTTAGTTTTTCATGCATTTACATCTTATTTTAGACTAGATTGCATCACTTAAAGTCCTAGAGCATTCTTGCACCAGCATACGCATGTTCCTTGCATTTTGCATCACATTCAGGTTGCTTCTGGCTACTTTGGAGTCGTGGAGGTTCGTGGACGTGCTGAAGCTGTTGTAGCGGTTCGTGGAAGCTCGGATATTTGCTAAGGACCAGAGATCGGGGAACAAATCGAGCATGGCAGGTCGATCTAGGATGAGATCAACCAGAAGATTGAGAAGACCAGGCGATCCAAGCGCATGACGAGAGAAGATGTAAAGATGCTAAAATAGAGGGCCTAGGGTTGAGATTCATGGTCAGGGGTTTCAAAGATCCGAACTTGGGTTGAAAACCTTAAATCGACTCACTTTGTGAGAATCTCTAAGCCTTGAAAACGAAATAAGATATATCTGTGGCTTTCGGTATAGATCACTCCTTCATCCTCTCCTCCAAACCCATGGCTTTTGGTGGAAAGAGAGGTCGAAGGGCAGGAAAAACAGATTTCAAACGAGTGGCTAAACTAGTCCCCCAAACTTCCATGGCTTTTGGGAAGGGGTAACTAGTCTCTAGGGTGTGATCTTCAGAGGTACCTGAATCTTGTCAAGGTAAGGAACCTCTCGGATCATAAAGCTCTTGGCGTGAGAGTCTTTAAGCTTTGAGAACTCGACACCCTAGAAGAGATAGCCATTAAAACACTAGAAAACCCCAAGATCGAAACCCTTTTAATCCCTTAAATCCTCTCAACCCCGATCCCAAATGAACTACTCACTACACATAAGATAAATCAAGCAAAGCATGGAGAAGGAAACGATGAACATGAAAAGAAAACTAGATTAAAGTCAACCGATTCGATTACAAAAGCAAGAAAAACTCAAGATTCGACAATGGTGGATAATCCCCCAAAACCAGAGAGAAAAGCATAAAGAAGATAAGAATGAATAGTTGTGTGGGAAAAGGACGTCGCCGCCTTCCCAAAATGACGAAAACAACCCGATGGTCCCCCCCCTCGCTAGCGGCCAAAAGCGGTTGAAAGGACAGAGATCGACTCCGGGATCGAGCGGCTCTCTCGATCATCTTCGGACATCGTGTCTTCAACTCGATCTGGGTCTCGATCATCTTCGGCGGATCGAGTGTTGCATCCGATCTTGGTATCGATCTTTGGTTGGATCGAGTGGTGGACTCGATCTGGCCCTTGCTCTGTATGGCGTCATTTACGTCCGTACCGTTTGATCGATTGCTTCACTCGATCTTTGTCTCGATCATTCTCCTTGGATCACCTGGTCTTCTCGATCTTCTGGTCGATCTCATCCTAGATCGACCTGCCATGCTCGATCTGTTCCCCGATCTCTGGTCTTTAGAAAATATCCGAGCTTCCACGAACCGCTACAACAGCTTCAGCACGTCCACGAACCTCCACGACTCCAAAGTAGCCAGAAACAACCTGAATGTGATGCAAAATGCAAGGAACATGCGTATACTGGTGCAAGAATGCTCTAGGACTCTAAGTGATGCAATCTAGTCTAAAATGTGATGTAAATGCATGAAAAGCTAACTAATGTGTATGCAAAATGTATGTAATATGCAGTAACATCAACTCCCCCAAACTTACTTCTTGCTTGCCCTCAAGCAACAGAAAATAAGTAAGGAAGAGAGGTTTTACGAAAAACGAATGGGGGTTTTAGCCTCTTGCAAATGTGCCTTTCAAATGAATCGGTCTCAATGTCCTAGTTAACAGTTCTAAAATGCTATGCACACACTCATACTCCAAAGAACTTAGCCATACTCATCACACAAAGAAAATCAGATCATGACTCTCCTATTCCTAACAATCAAAGAAACTCATCCTTTAACATTCATTAACATCCGAACCATGAATCAAGCTTATGCACTTTAAAGCAAAAACATTTGGCTAAGGGCGTAGGTTATGAGCAAGGGTTTATAATTAAAACAAGGGTTTTTCTCAAAAATGGCAAGAACTTTATGCATAATGCTAAAGGTGAAGGCAATTGATGCATACATGATCAGATTCTCATCTACCCATGTAAACTAGCAATGATCCTAAACCCCTCTCATTTATTAACTTTCATCCTCACTCACCACTTAGAATCTACCCTTTTTCTTCTCAAAGCTTAGCATTCCCCAATTCGAAACAAAAACATTTTTAACTCTTTAGGCTAGTGAAAAGGTTTGAAAATAATTTTGCTCTTTAATTATTTCTTAATGGTAGCTCTCTTATTTATTTTTTTCCTTTTTTTTTATTTTTATTTGGCATTTAGGCTCTTTTTTTTTTCTTTTTCTTTTTTCTTTTTTTTTGGGAGAGCTACCTCCTGAAATTTATTAGAGCATATATATAGTTTTTAAACACAACCTTTCACTTAAAACCTATTTCTTTCTTTTAAACACCAAACTCTTCTAAACCGAGAACAAATAGACGTAAAAACAACCCCAATGATCCCCCAAACTTATCCTAAGCCTATATCTAGCTTCAAAAGGCAAAGCTAGCAATCATATGAGAACCAAATCATGTCGCCTAAACCTAACACTTTATGCTAAGTTCAAAACCGAAAGAAGAAGGCCTCACAAAGATGTCACACAAGAATATTTGGCTTCAAAGAAGGGCAAGGGTCAAGGTGGGAGTTCTACTTAGACTCACAAAGAGTGGTAAAAAGGAAAAAGAGAGCCTAAATATTTTAAAATCCATGTGTTCATTTTCAAATGCATAAGGATGATAATTAAAATTTCAGATTAAGGTTTTCACTTATTAGGACAAGTTTCAAATCATGAGAGTTCAATTCAAGTCACGAAAATCATAGCAAGTGATCCAAGCATGGTAAGAACTTACTTTCAAAGCATAAGCAAAGCATTAGAGAACTACTAACTAGGGCATTGAAACAATTCATGAGTATAAAACACCTTTTTAAGAAACTTTAACCCCTTATGCAAATGCAAGCAACCTAGATGCTAAGAAAAATTCTAGACTCAAACCTAACAAGTTTTGACAAGATGAATGCAACTACATGAATCTTTGAAATTTTTTAAAAATTTTACCAATTTTTCATGAACTAAAGACTCAAGGATGCTAAAGGAAAATAAGATCAGAAAACACATGTCAAACCACACATGTACTCCCCCAAACTTGCTTGACACCGTCCCAGTGGCAAACACATTCGAAGGAGCACCAAAACACAAAGCAAAAAGAAGCAAATATGAGCGGTTATGTACAATGGAAGAAGGTTGTTACCTCTGGTCTAGTCTCGGCTGGAACTTGAGGATGTTCCAGAGGAGCTAGAGACTATTGTTTTGCCCTTGTCGGTTGGTTCTTGGAGAGAAAGGCGCGCCGGCTGAATGTTGCTGCCTTGGGTCTCGCGGATGACAACTCCACCGGTTGAGAGCCTCCTCTTCTCGGGTTGGTGAACCTCTTCACTTGCATCCTTCTTAGGCGAGCCTCCTTGAAGTGCCTTGACCTTCTTGGCAAGTTTCTTGAGCATTTTGCCTTGCCACTTGTTGATTTTCCTTTGCATCTCCACAACAGATGCTAGGAACTTCTCTGTCTTGGTTCTCGGCTCAAAGTCTAACTTGGGAAGGGTATAGGCTTCGGGCATCTCATCTTTCGTGGCTGGAGACTCGGACCTTTGACGAGGAGCAATCGCCGGGGCAGGTGGTCCTCCTAGAGGAGCAAAGCACTCCTCTTCCGTTGGCAAGAACTCGATGTTCCCAACACCAAGCAGCTCGGTCTCGTCTTTGTTTGGCAGGATGCACACTCTCTTCTTGTTTTCATCGTCTATTAAGAGGTAAGCGTAGAACCCTTCTACTGGCGTGCGTCCCAAGCTGTCGGTGTTCCTCATGTAGACCTCATCCATGAAAGCTTTGGCTGGTACGTGTGTGAAGTCGTGTATAGGCACACCAGCTTGCAAGAATAGAGGAGTGAGGAAGCCGCCAATGAAAGAAGAAGTTGCCTTGCACCGCAAGGCATAAGCCTTGTATTTCACCAAGGAGGCAGCAAGCACACATCTGTAGTTCAACTCATCGCTGAGCTCATCCTCTATAGGCTCGTCATTCTCATCCGGGTCACACAACAAGTGCTTCACGCCTTGGAACAGGAAGCAAAGCTCGGTCTTTGTGACCGTGGGAGCAACTGATCTTCCGCTAAACGTGTTGGTGATCAGCTTTAGAGTGTACCTCAGCACCGGGCTTCTCACTCTCTTGATCTTGGCGGTGTTGGCTTTGTAGTCCTCGTTGCTAATCAGGTCCCAAAAATCGTTAGCTCGCTTGAAGGAAGGGAACTCGGCCTTGGTGGCATCCGCGTTGAGACCATACGCTTGACATAGCTCGGGGATGGAGAGGCTGAAGGCTTGGCGTCCAACCTTGAAGGAGAGGCGACCTTCTCACTCTCTTGATCTTGGCGGTGTTGGCTTTGTTATAAGGTCGCCTCTACTTCAAGGTTGGCTGTCAAGCCTACACCCTCTCCATCCCTGAGCTATGCCAAGCTTATGGTCTCAACGCGGATGCCAACAAGGTCGAGTTCCCCGCCTTCAAGAAAGCCAACGACTTTTGGGACCTGATTAGCAATGAGGACTACAAAGCCAACACCGCCAAGATCAAGCGAGTGAGAAGCCCGGTGCTGAGGTACACTCTGAAGCTGATTGCCAACACGTTTAGTGGAAGATCTGTTGCTCCCACGGTCATAAAAACCGAACTTTGCTTCCTGTTCCAAGGCGTGAAGCACTTGGTGTGTGATCCGGATGCAAATGACGAGCCTATGGAGGATGAACTCGGCGATGAGGTGAACTACGGATGTGTGCTTGCTGCTTCCTTGGTGAAATACAAGGCTTATGCCTTGCGGTGCAAGGCAACTTCCTCTTACATTGGCGGCTTCCTCACTCCTCTATTCTTGCAAGCTGGTGTGCCTATTCACGACTTCGCCCATGTACCAGCCAGAGCTTTCATGGATGAGGCGTACATGAGGAATACCGATAGCTTGGGACGCACGCCAGCAGAAGGGTTCTACGCCTACCTCTTCATAGACGACGAAGACAAGAAGAGAGTGTGCATCCTGCCAAATAAAGATGAAACTGAGCTACTTGGTGTTGGGAACATCGAGTTCTTGCCCACAGAGGAAGAGTGCTTTGCTCCTCTAGGAGGACCACCTGCTTCAGCGATTGCTCCTCATCAAAGGTCCGAGTCTCCAGCCACGGAAGATGAGATGCCCGAGGCCTACACACTTCCCAAGTTAGACTTTGAGCCGATGACAAAAACCGAGAAGTTCCTAGCATCTGTTGTGGAGATGCAAAGGAAGATCAATAAGTGGCAAGGAAAAATACTCAAGAAACTTGGAAAGAAAGTCAAGGCACTTCAAGGAGGCTCGCCTAAGAAGGATGCAAGTAAGGAGGCTCAACAACCCGAGAAGAGAAGGCTCTCAACCGGTGGAGTTGTCATCCGCGAGGCACAGAGCAGCACCATTCAGCCGGCGCGCCACTCTCTCCAAGAACCAGCCGACAAGGGCAAAGCAACAATCTCTAGCTCCTCTGGAACATCCTCAAGTTCCAGCCGAGACTAGACCAGAGGTAACAACCTTCTTCCATTGTACATAACCGCTCATATTTGCTTCTTTCTGCTCTGTGTTTTGTTACTCCTTCGAATGAGTTTGCCACCGGGACGGTGTCAAGCAAGTTTGGGGGAGTACATGTGTGATTTGACTTGTGTTTTGTGATCTTATTTTCTTTTAGCATCCTTGAGTCTTTAATTCATGAAAAATTGGTAAAATTTTTAAAAATTTTTCAAAGATTCATGTAGTTGCATTCATCTTGTCAAAACATGTTAGGATTGAGTCTAGAGTTTCTCATAGCATCTAGGTTGTTTGCATTTTGCATAAGGGGTTATAATTTCTTGAAAAGGTGTTTTTACTTATGAATTGTTTCAATGCCCTAGTTAGTAGTTCTCTAATGCTTTGTCTATGCTTTGAAAGTAAGTTCTTACCATGCTTGGATCACTTGTTAGGATTTTCGTGGCTTGAATTGAACTCTCATGATTTGAAACTTATCCTAATAAGTGAGAACCTTAATTTGAAATTCTAATTATCATCCTTATGCATTTGAAAATGAACACATGGTTTTAAAATATTTAGGCTCTCTTCTTCTTTTTTACCACTCTTTGTGAGCCTAAGTAGAACTCCCACCTTGAACCTTACCCTTCTTTGAAGCCAAATGTTCTTGTGTGATATCATTGTGAGGCCTTCCTTTTGGTTTGAACTTGGCATAAAGTGTTAGGTTTAGACGACATGATTTGGTTCTCATATGATTGCTAGCTTTGCATTTTGAAGCTAGGTATAGACTTAGGATAAGTTTGGGGGATCATTGGGGTTGTTTTCATCTATTTGATCTCGGTTTCAAGGAGTTTGGTGTTTTAAAGAAAGAAATGGGGTTTAAGTGAAAGGTTATGTTTAAAAACTAAGTATATGCTCTAATAAATTTCAGGAGGTAGCTCTCCTAATAAAAAGAAAAAAATAAATAAAAAAAAAAAGAAAAAGAAATAAAAGAGCATAAGTGCCAAATAAAAATAAAAAGAAAAAAAAACGAGAGAAAAGAAAAAAATAATAAGAGAGCTACCAATAAGAAATATTAAAGAGCAAAATTATTTTCAAAACCTTTTCACTAGTCTTAAGAGTTTAATAATGTTTTTGTTTCGAATTGGGGATTGCTAAGTTTTGTGAAGAAAAAGGGTAGACTCTAAGTGGTGAGTGAGGATAAAAGTTGTTAAATGAGAGGGATTTTGGATCATTTGTTAGTTTACATGGGTAGATGGAAATCTAATCATGTATGCATCAATTGTCTTTACCTTTAGCATTATGCATAAGTTCAACCATTTTTGAGAGAAACCCTTGTTCTAATTATAAATCCTTTTCAAATGAGATCATTCAATGCTCATAACCTTCACCCTTAGCCAAATGTGTTTTGCTTTGAAATGCATAAGTTTGATTCATGGTTCTATTGTTAATGAATGTTAAAGGATGAGTTTCTTTGATTGTTAGGAATAGGAGAGTCATGATTTGAATTTCTTTGTGTGATGAGTTTGGCTAAGTTCTTTGGAGTATGAGTGTAGGCATAGCATTTTAGAACTGTTAACTAGGACATTGAGATTGATTCATTTGAAAGGCACCTTTGCAAGAAGTTTAAACCCCCATTCGTTTTTCTGAAAACCTCTCTTCCTTACTTATTTTCTGTTGCTTGAGGGCAAGCAAGAAGTAAGTTTGGGGGAGTTAATGTTACTGCATATTACATATATTTTGCATACTCATTAGTTAGCTTTTCATGCATTTGTATCATATTTTAGGTTAGATTGCATCACTTAGAGTCCTAGAGCATTCTTGCACCAGCATACGCATGTTCCTTGTATTTTGCATCACATTTAGGTTGTTTCTGGCTGCTTTGGAGTCGTGGAGGTTCGTAGACATGTTGAGGCTGTTGTAGCAGTTCGTGGAAGCTCGGATATTTGCTAAGGATCAGAGATCGAAGAGCAGATCGAGCATGGCCGGTCGATCTAGGAGGTGATCGACCAGAAGATCGAGCCAACCAGGCGATCTAGGAGGTGATCGACCAGAAGATCGAGCCAACCAGGCGATCCAAGGAGAATGATCAAGACGAGGATCGAGTGAAGCAGTCGATCAAACGGTACTGACATGAATGACGCCATGTAGAGGGAGAGCCAGATCGAGTACACCACTCGATCCAACCGAAGATCGATACCGAGATCGGATGCAACACTCGATTCGCCGATGATGATCGAGACCCAGATCGAGCTGAAGACACGATGTCCGGATATGATCGAGAGAACCGCTCGATCCTGGAGTCGATCTCTGTCCTTTCAACCACTTTTGGCCGCTAGCGAGGGGGGACCATCAGCTTGTTTTGGCCATTTTGGGAAGGCGGCGACGTCCTTTTCCCACACAACTTTCAATCCTTATCTTTTTCTGTATGTTTTCTCTCTGGTTTTGACGAAGAACACCATTGTCGAACTTGAGTTTTTCTGAAGCTTTGTAATCGAATCATTTTCATCTTAATCTAGTTTTCTTTTCATGTTCATTGTTTCCTTTTACATGCTTTGCTTGATTTACCTTATGTGTAGTGAGTAGTTTATTTGGGTTCGGGGTTGAGAGGATTAAGGGGTCTAAAGGGTTTTGATCTTGGGGTTTTTCTAAGTGTTTTCAACGGCTATCTCTTCTAGGGTGTTGAGAGCTCAATGCTTGAAGACTCTCACGCCAAGAGCTTCATGATTCGAGAGGTTCCTTACCTTGACAGGATTCAGGAGCCTCGGAAGATCACACCCTAGAGACTAGTTACCCCTTCCCAAAAGCCATGGAAGTTTGGGGGACTAGTTAAGCCACTTATTTGAAATCTGTTTTCCATGCCCTTCGACCTCTCTTTCCACCAAAAGCCATGGGTTTGGAGGAGGGGATGAAGGAGTGATCTATACCGAAAGCCACGGATAGATCTTGCTTAGTTTTCAAGGCTTAGAGATCCTCACAAAGTGAGTCGATTTAAAGTTTTCAACCCAAGGTCGAACCTTTGAAACCCCTGACCATGAATCTCAACCCTAGGCCCTTTCTTTTAGCATCTTTACATCTTATCTCGTCATTCGCTTGATCTTTGATAGCATCCTCGTCGTTAGTTTTACTGTTCTTGCATTTTTAGACGAGATCGATTGTTATTGCTCGATCTAGTGGTCGATCTCATGGTCGATCCACTAGTCGAATTTTAGTAATTCGAAACTTTGTCCTTTAATTATTCTGTTTGTTGCTCGTGGTAGTTTCATCATTCCTAGTAATTTTAAAATAGGTTGAATTCCATTTAAGTTGCTGCATCTAGTTTTTAGGGATTTTCTAATAACTCATCTTGTTTCGCTTAGATTTGCATTTGTCCTTGTATTCTCTTTGCATTTTCTATCATCCTAGGTGTGGATTGACTCTCTCTTGCTTGCTGTACTACAACCTGTCTTGCATTTGAGTTTGATAACCTCATTGCATTCTCACCCTTGCAAATAAAGTGGATACCAGAAGGATCAAAGCAGAAGATCTCTGCAGAAGTTTTCGGTCAAACCTGGTGATTTTCGGTCTCTGGTGACCGAAATGGAGCAGTATCGATCACCAGTATCGGTCTGATGTGGTCGACACAAACACACCGTTATAATTTCGGTCGTGTGTGTCGATCACTGATGACTGATACAGATAAATTTCGGTCACTGGAGGTCGACACAACTGACCGATATTGACCCAGCCCGAACCTGTTTTTTATTACACTTTTGCCACCTTTCTAGGGTTTTCTCCCTTAGGCTATAAATAGCCCCTTTTCTATATTTTCGAGGGGTGATGTCAAAATACTGTTCTTAAGCTATTTATTTAAGTTTGTAAGACAATTTCTTTGCTTTGTTTAATACAATCAAGTATTTGCTTTAATCTCTCTTTAATCTTTCTTTTAATCATGATTAGCATCTTCTCCCTTTGTGATTTGGTGTTAAACATGATTATGAGTGAGTAGTTACCTTAGGGTTTCTAGATGTGGTAGATTAGAGGAATCTATGTCTTGATTAAGGCTTGTTATGTGCTTCTGTTTATGGGTTCCTCTCTATTAATCTGTTATTCATGCTAGATTAGTCTTGATCAAACTTGTCTAGGTTGTTAGCTTTCTCTTATGCCCACCAAGTGTTTGATGAAATGCTGAACCTGTTTATTAGAGGATTTTCTGGCCTTGGCTCTAGAGATTGACTGTTTGAGGAGCATTTTGACTTGAATAGAGTTGATTAGTCTTGCTTGCTTGATGTTTTAGCACTAATGAGAGTTAATTCTTGTTAAGATGTTTAGCAAAGGGTTATTTGCCAAGAGATTGGATCTAACTAGCTTAGTTTTGAACTCTATGTCTAGGAACCACCATTGCTTGCTTACTTTCTTGATCAATGTAGTTTGAAACAGCCTTATTCAATGCCTGAAATTCCCCAAAGTCAATAACCACATCTAGGAACTTGTCTTTCTCTAATTTGAATTTCGGAATTGCTCGTTTTTGCTCTGTTTTTCTTGCTTAGAATTGCTTAGTTTGCTTTTGCTTTCACCTTGTTGCTGCTTGGTTCACTTAGGTTGTTAGAACTGTTGCTTACACAACAAAACCCCTTTCCTGGCTTGCTTGACTTAGAGATTCCACTCTCAACTCTTCTGTCTTTCAACTCTTCCCATTTGGATTGATACAACCCTATGCTATACTGCAACTGACTAGTACAAGCTAGGGCAATTGTCCTACAAGGAGTAAAACCCTTGTATCAATTTGGCGCCGTTGCCATTTGGGAAACAGTTTGAATCATTAGAGTTTGCAGAATTCTTAAGATCAAGCTTTTACTTTTCTTTGGTTACTAACTCTCTTTGACTTTCATTTCTGTCTTTCAGGTATATGAACTTGAGGTCCAGAGGTTCAAGCAACCTTGTGGAGTTCATAGACAACATCAACCTGCTGGACAGAGGACAGAGAGCAAGGAGACAGCAAGAAAGACAGCAATACGTGCAAAGGCTTGGCATGAACATTCAAGATCAAGCCATGGACGACAACAGATTTCAGGGTCCTCAAGGAGCTGCAGGAGCTCAGGGCATACAGGGACACCAAGGTGTTCAAGGCTTACAAGGTGAGCAAGGACCAAGAGGCGCTGCACAAGCTCCAAGAGCAGCTAGACCTATTGGCGCAGGTGATGCACCAAATGCCTACAACAACAGGACATGCATTATCCCACCAGCAGTCCAAAACAACAACTTTGAAATCAAGTCTGGTTTGATTTCAATGGTTCAAGGCAGCAAATTCCATGGGCTACCACTTGAAGACCCCCTGGATCATCTAGACAACTTTGATAGGCTCTGTTCCTTGACCAAGACAAATGGAGTTAGTGAAGATGGCTTCAAGCTCAGACTGTTCCCCTTTTCTCTAGGAGATAAGGCACACCAGTGGGAGAAAAATCTTCCCCAAGGCAGTATAACCAGCTGGGATGAATGCAAGAAAGCCTTTCTAGCAAAATTCTTCTCCACCTCCAGAACTGCTAGAATCAGGAATGAAATCTCAGGGTTTGCACAAAGAAACAATGAAAGCTTTGGAGAAGCTTGGGAAAGATTCAAGGGTTACACTCTGCAATGCCCTCATCATGGCTTCTCACAAGCCTCTTTGCTGTCCACTCTCTACAGAGGAGCCTTGCCTAAGATAAGAGTGCTTCTGGACACAGCATCAAATGGGAACTTCCTGTCAAAAGATGTAGATGAAGGTTTGGAGTTAGTAGAGAATTTGGCTCAGTCTGATGGAAACTACAATGAGGAGTTTGATAGAGCACCAAGGAGTGCTAAGGATGAGTTAGAATCTAGCAAGAAAGAGATCAAGTCTCTACATGAGAAGCTGGACTTGTTGCAAAGGGAAAAGAAAGAAGTTCACTTTATGGGAGACATGGTTCAACTTGATGATCAGGAACAATGTCAAGTTGAGGAGATGAACTACTTGGGCAACCAAGGTGGTTACAACAACTATGGGAACTACAGACCAAATCCCAACTTGTCTTACAGGAACAACAATGTTGCCAACCCACAAGACCAGGTTTACCCTCAACAGCAACAGCAAGCTGCACCAAGACCTTTTATCCCCTACAACAATCAAGGTTTTCAGCAGAGGAACAACAACTATCAGCCTAGGGTGCCCTACAACCCTCCAGGATTCAATGCTCAAGCTCAAGGACAAGCTTCTTCCAGCTCACAAGACACTAAACTCAGGACCCTCATGCAATAAATAATCAACACTCTAGTCAGCACAACCTTGGAAATGAACAAGAAGTTTGCAGAGGTCCACAACAAAATTGATTCAGTGAATGTAGAGCTCACCAACAAGTTTGATGGATTGGCTGCAAGAGTCAAAACACTGGAGATCAACAAAGGCATAGCTGGTCCTAAGCCTCAAGGTCACTTTCCTGGAAAACCAGAGGCTAACCCAAAGGAATTCTGCAATGCCATTGTCATAGAAGAAATGAACCTCTCCCCTGAAGAGGAGGCTATCATTGAAGAGTTCCTCTACTTGTTCACTGAGGACACTGAACCTCTAAGTGGGGGGGGGGGGGGGGGGGGGGAAGAGTTTCTAGAAGTTGAAGCAAAGAGCTGTGGAAAGAGAACCCTTTGGAGTTAAGAAAAACTCAGATGATGAAGAGTGGTGGGCGCCACATGAGATTGTTGACAACACAAAGGATTACTTGATGGATGCTGCTGATAACCAGAAGGAACCTCAACCAGCTACTCTTCCTATCTATCAGCCAACCATCCCTTTTCCAGGGAGTTTCAAAGAACAGCTACTTCAGAAGTATGAAACTCTCTATGCTGCTCAGATGGAGTTGAGAGGGTTGAATGGCCAAGAAAAAAGTTGAAAAGCTAAAGGTGAAGACTGGATCACCAGAAGTTAAGGAGCTTAATGTCAAGAAACTTGGAGATCCAGGCTGCTTTACCCTCCCATGTGAGCTAAAAGGGAGGACTTTCAAGAATTGCCTCTGTGATTTAGGGGCAAGTATCAACCTTCTCCCATCCTCTACTGCTAAAGCTCTTGGCTACACTCAACTGCAAGAGAGTAATGTATCCCTTACTATAGCTGATGGGACAGTGAAGAGACCACTAGGGAGTCTCAAGGATGTGCCAATGATGATAGAAGGAGTAACCATTCCCACTGATTTCCTGGTGCTTGATGTGGAAGGGCACATAAAGAATGCTATCATTCTAGGAAGACCTTTCCTAGCCTCAGCTGGAGTAGTGTTTGATGCTAAGGAATGCACTATTGAGCTGAAGCTGACCAAGAAGAAGGTTCTAAGGTTTGACTCAAAGGGGAATAAGCTGGAGAATGAGCAAGTCTTCTCAATGGAGATCAAGAAGCTGAAGCAGCCTAGAAAGAATTGGCCAGAGTTTGAAGGCTATCAAGGAGAAAGTTTTGATGGCTGCTGCTTGGTCAAGTTGTTTGAAGACACCACTGAAAAGGAGGTCCTTGAAGTGGTTAGTTACAAGAATCTGAATGATGTTAAGCTGGTTACTAGCAAAGGAGAAGTGGGTTTGCAACCAAGTGTCTCCAAGAAGGGAGAGTTTTGCTTCAAGCTTCAGCTAGAAGGAAAAGCTACACCTTTTGCCAAGATCAAGGTGAATGGAGTCACCACCAAGGTCAAGAGAAGCAAGATGAAACCAAGGAGTTCCAAGACTCCTTCTCCTCACCTCAACTAAAGAGGTAACCAAAGTCAAGCTTAGTGACTTTAAACAAGCACACTTGGGAGGTAATCCCATGTTATCCTTTTGTATATATTATGCTTTCTAGATTATCTTTTATGCTTTGTTTTAGTGTATAGAAACAGGATTCTGAACTGGGGTTTGAGAAAGTCTGAAGGGGACAAATAACAGGTGTATTCTGGCTGGTATCGGTCATTTGTATCGGTCATGACAGACCGATACACATATTTTCGGTCAGTAGCATCGATCATGACTGACTGATATCAGTAGAGCTAGTCTGCACCAGTCAACATATCGGTCACTTGTGATCGATATGGAAAGAAGTTTGAAGGTGTGAAAGTTTTTCGGTCATTCATTAAAATATTAGAACAAATAACACTTCTTAAGGTTCAGTTTAGAAAGGAGAGAATTTGTTTTGTTAATTTAGTCTTAGACTTTAATTCCTCCTTGACCCAAGAGATTGACTGTTTGAGGAGCATTTTGACTTGAATAGAGTTGATTAGTATTGCTTGCTTGATGTTTTAACACTAATGAGAGTTATTTCTTGTTAAGATGTTTAGCAAAGGGTTATTTCCCAAGAGATTGGATCTAACTAGCTTAGTTGTGAACTCTATGTCTAGGAACCACCGTAGCTTGCTTACTTGCTTGATCAATGTAGTTTGAAACAGCCTTATTCAATGTCTGAAATTCCCCAAAGTCAATAACCACATCTAGGAACTTGTCTTTCTCTAATTTGAATTTCGGATTTGCTCTGTTTTGCTTTTTTTTGCTCTGTTTTTCTTGCATAGAATTGCTTAGTTTGCTTTTGCTTTCACCTTGTTGTTGCTTGGTTCACTTAGGTTGTTAGAACTGTTGCTTAGGCAACAAAACCCCTTTCCTGGCTTGCTTGACTTAGAGATTCCACTCTCAACTCTTCTGTCTTTCAACTCTTCCCATTTGGATTGATACAACCATATGCTATACTGCAACTGACTAGTATACGCTAGGGCAGTTGTCCTACAAGGGGTAAAACCCTTGTATCACTGTCCGCGAACTTAGTAGGCTCGAACCGAAGCCTCTCCAGCCGTTTCTTATCCCTCTTCTCATCCTTACTCCACCGGACTCTCTCTTGAACAGCCACTTCCTGACCTTCTCCTTCTTGTGCTGTCTCTTCTCTCGTTCTCTTGGGAGCCATTGTGCCTGAAAAAAGTTTCTCAAGCAATTTGATAAGCAAAACGGCGATCGGATGAGAGAAAAAGAGAGGTAAAGAAGAAAGTCTATAGCTAATACCCTAGAATTTTGAAGAATTTATAAAAATTATAGAAAAATAAAGGAGAATCAAATCTAGAGATACTAGAAAATACAGGATTTTTCCTATTATTTAGCTAAATTTAAAAATTCAAAACTGTCCTAGCATCTAAAACAATCAATTGCGAAATAAAAGGGAATTTTCCTAAAGATTTTTATCAAATATCCGAAAATACCTTTTGCAAAGATTGTTAAGAAGCTTGTTAGCCTTTAGAAAATAAATAACTCCCACTCTCTTTGCTTAAAAGTTCGAGAAAACAAGAATGAGAGAGTGTGAAGTTGTTGAATACATTTAAAGGCCAACAAGAAACAAAACTATGGGTAAAATGAGGTGGTTTCTGACACAAGTCTTGGTAAAGGCACATCTTTCATGGTCAAAGATGCTTGCCTTGACCAAATTTTTAATTTAAAAACTGGAGGGAAAGGAGTAAAGGAGGGAAACAAATTGTTACCTCGGCATGAGGTCGAGTCCGTTTGGTCGATCTAGGACTTGATCTCATGCCCATAATGGCTTAGATCGAGAAGGTTATTCGATTTGAGACTCGATTCATAGTGAATCGAGGTTTGGATCGATTGGCTCCCTCGATCGTTGAGATATTGGCTCCACGGCTAAGTCTTCGTGATCGAGCTACGTTCTCGATTTGGGGATTGATTTAGCTTAGATCGAGTGATGGATCGAGTCGAGTGATCGATCTGTCTTTGAAGGATTTTCCCGAGAGAAATTAGATCGGTCGATCCATTTGGGATCGATCGATCCGTTTTCATCTAGATTGATCTTATCACTCGTTCTCATCTAAATCGACTAACTCCTCTCGATTCACTAATTCGATCTAGCAAAGATCGAGTTAGGATTAGTCGATCTAACACTCGATCTCTAGCCTTTCCTTAACCCCTATCGCCTCTTTTGGACTTCAAGATCGAGGTTTAGACTCCTCATACCTGTTCCTACACACTTACAAAATAAAAACATAAAACTGAAAGAGAAATAAAGCAGAAATATGTACAAGATAGACATGGGAATGCCTCCCAAGTGCGCTTTCTTTAACGTCTTTAGCTAGACTTTACTTGGTTTAGGCAGATGGTGGGTCTTGGAGAAGCACCGAAGTATTCTCCTTGTCATAGTTATCCGCCAAGTAAGGCTTGACCCTGTGTTCGTTCACGGTGAATGCACTGCCACTCTTGCCCATCAACATGACAGCTCCATAAGGCAGCACTTCTTGGATCACAAACGGCCCGCTCCACCTTGACTTCAACTTTCCCGGGAAGAGTTTGAGTCTTGAATTGTACAGCAACACCAAACCTCCTTCCTTAAGCTCCTTGGCAACCAAATTCCTGTCATGAGCTTCCTTAGTCTGCTCCTTGTATATCCGAGAGCTCTCATAAGCGTTCAGCCTTAGTTCGTCCAGTTCATGTAGCTGGATGAGGTGCCTCTCTTGAGCAGTCTTGAGGTCAAAGTTCAGCCTCTTTACCGCCCACAATGCACGGTGTTCCAGCTCAACGGGAAGGTGACAACCCTTGCCATAGAGCAGAGTGAAGGGGGTCGTACCGATCGGTGTTTTAAAGGCGGTACGGTAAGCCCAAAGAGCGTCGTCCAGCTTCATTGCCCAGTCTTTCCTTGTTGCTCCGACTGTCTTCTCAAGTATAGCCTTGATCTGCCGGTTGGAGACTTCCACTTGACCGCTCGTTTGAGGATGATACGGTGTAGCCACTTTATGCTTAACGCCTTACTTCCTCAAAAGGCTCTCAAAGATCTTGTTTATGAAGTGGCTTCCTCCATCGCTTATAGCCACCTTTGGTACTCCGAACCTCAGGAAAATGATGCTTTTAAACAGCTTGATCACCACCTTAGAATCATTTGTAGGGGAAGCAACAGCCTCAACCCATCTAGAGACGTAATCAACCGCTACTAAGATGTACTTGTTGCCGTATGAAGAAGAAAACGGCCCCATGAAGTCTATGCCCCACGCGTCAAACACGTCAACCTCGAAGATAGGAACCTGAGGCATCTCGTTCCTCTTATTGATATTCCCCGCTCGTTGACACGCCTCACAGCTCTTCACAAAATCGTGTGCATCTTTGAAGATGGACGGCCACCAGAAACCAGCTTGCAACACTTTCGTGGCAGTCTTGAATGAAGCGAAGTCTCCTCCATAGGATGAGCCATGAAAGTGAAAGAGGATGTCTTTAGCTTCTTCCTTTGTAACACACCTCTGGCATAAACTGTCTACCCCTCTCTTGTACAAGTAGGGCTCGTCCCAAAAGTAGTCACTCGCCTCTCTCATAAACCTGTTCTTGTGATAGCTGTTTAGATGTGTTGGCTCCTCACCACATGCTAAGTAGTTCACAACATCAGCGTACCATGGAAGGTCCTCCTCTTTGAAGCTCAATACCTCCTCAAACTGCCCTTCTAGCTTTCCACAAACAGCCATAGTGATTGCCATAAGTTGTTCCTTGGGGAGAGAATCATCTAAGGGCAGAGACTCGTTGATCCTTAGCCGGGAGAGGTGGTCAGCAACTCCGTTTTCTATCCCCTTCTTGTCTTTAATTTCCATATCAAATTCTTAGAGCAAGAGGATCCATCTCAAAAGCCTAGGCTTAGTGTCCTTCTTTGAATAGATGTATCGCAAAGCCGCGTGATCTGTGTAGACAATGGCCTTGGAACCCGCAAGATACGACCGGAACTTCTCAAAGGCGAACACTACTGCAAGCAACTCCTTCTCTGTAGTAGTGTACCTCGTTTGCGTGTCATCCAAGGTTCTTGAAGCATAGTAGATCACGTGCAGCTTCTTATCTTTTCTCTGACCAAGAACGGCTCCCACGGCGTAGCCACTAGCATCACACATAATCTCGAAGGATAGTGTCCAGTCTAGTGCTTGAACAATAGGAGCTGATGTAAGGGCTTCCTTGATGGTCACGAAAGCTCGCAAACACTCCTCATCAAAGACGAATTCTGCTTCTTTGCACAACAGCCGTGTAAGAGGGCATGCAATCTTGGAGAAATCCTTGATGAAACGCCTATAGAAGCCGGCATGCCCCAAGAAACTTCTAACTTCCTTAACGTTAACCGGCACCTCAAGACCCATCATGACTTCCACCTTAGCCTGATCAACCTCAATGCCCTTCTCTGATATCTTATGACCAAGCACGATCCCTTCTTTAACCATAAAGTGGTACTTCTCCCAGTTTAGCACCAAGTTTGTCTCCTCACAATGCTTTAAAACCCTGCAAAGATTCGACAAACACGCAGGAAAGGACGCACCATAGACCGAGAAGTCATCCATAAACACATCTACCATCTCTTCTATTAGATCGGAGAAGATTGACATCATACACCGCTGAAATGTAGCCGGTGCGTTACACAACCCGAATGGCATCCTTCGATATGCGAAGGTACCATAAGGGCATGTAAAGGTCGTCTTCTCCTGATCGTTGGGATGGATTGGTATTTGGAAGAATCCACTATATCCATCAAGAAAGCAATAGTAGGGATGATTAGCAAGTCTTTCAAGCATTTGATCAATAAAAGGCAAGGGAAAATGATCCTTTCTAGTAGCAAGATTAAGCTTCCTATAGTCAATACACATACGGTGTCCAGTAATAGTCCTAGTAGGTATAAGCTCATCTTTGTCATTCTTAACGACCGTGATCCCTCCCTTCTTAGGCACCACGTGTACGGGAGAAACCCACGTGCTGTCACTTATGGGATAGATCACATCAGCCTCTAAAAGCTTAAGAATCTCCTTCTTGACAACCTCTTTCAAATTTGGATTCAAACGCCTCTGATGTTCTATAGAAGAGGCGTTCTCATTATCCAAGTGAATCCTATGAGTGCAAAGCATTGGTGAAAGGCCCTTGATGTCACTTAGAGAGTACCCAATGGCCTTCCTATACTTTCTCAACTCAGTTAAGAGTGATTGCAACTCATCATCACTCAAGTTTTCATTCACAATCACAGGATAGGTATTGTTAAGCCCTAAGAAAGCATACCTTAGCCCTTTTGGGAGCTCCTTAAGGTCCACCTTTGGGGCTAACAGCTCGCTCCAATAGTCCTCGTGGCTGTTGCTGTTCTTCTCCTTCTTAGAACCTTCTTTAAAACCCGAGATATGGCCTTTGAGGCTGCTTTCTCCAACCGCTATCCCTTCTGAATTCGAGTCGTCGGGTCGATCTTGCTCTCGATGTCGTCTGGATCGAGCAGTTTCGCTCGATTCACTCACTCGATTTAATGTGGATCGAGTGAGAGATCGAGACGCTGAGTCGATCTCCAGATTGGACCTCAAATTGATCGGAAGGCCTTTCTCGATCTCGGACTCGATTGTTTTCCTGAATCGATCACCCTCCTCGATCTAACTGTCGATTTCTGCACCGGATCGAGTTGTGCTCTCGATTGTCTTATCGATTTGACCCCTGGATCGAGTAATGTCATCGATCTTGGAGTCGATCTCTAGGCAAACGCCTACATCTTCAAGCACAACTTTCCTCGAATCAAGCAAGTTGACGTACTCGTGAGTCCTCTGATCCACATAACCTCTTGGCTCCTTAGTCAGTGCCAGCTTCAAATGATCTTCCTGAGCCAGCTCTTCCAGCTTCAAATGATCTTCCTGAGCCAACTCATCCGTTAAGGCATCCAATGTTTCAATGTAGAAAGCTTGCCCTTCTATCGTAGGCTTCTTCAGAACCTCATTGATATCGAAGTCCAGCCTTATATCCTTTCCCAAGTGCAAGGCAATCTTCCCGTTCTTGACGTCTATTATGGCCCCGGCGGTAGCTAAGAAAGGTCTACCGAGAATGAGTGGATCCTTTGGCTCTTCATCCATTTCCAACACAACGAAGTCTGTAGGCACGTTCACTCCGCTGATTCGCACCGGTAGATCTTCAAGCAGCCCCACTGGCTCACACTCCTGTCAGCCAGTAGCAACGAGATTCTACAGTCTTTGAAATGGGTAAAGCCAAGCTTCTTTGTCACGGAATGAGGCATCAGATTTATGCTAGCTCCGAGATCACAAAGGCAACTCTTGAACTCTAGAGGACCTAAAGTGCAAGGTATAGTGAAGCTTCCAGGGTCTCCTAACTTCTTAGGGACTATCTCCTTGTGTATCACAGCACTACACTCCTCACTTAGAATAAGCACTTCCTTGCTTTCCTTATTCTTCTTCACGAGAGTGTCTTTGAATAATTTGGCGCATTTAGGCATCATTGCAAGGCAGTCAACGAGAGGTAGCTTGATCTCTACGTCCTTAAGATGCTTCTCAAAGAGGATTCTGTGCTTTTCTATGAGTTGCTTCTTGAAACGGCCAGGAAAAGGCAGCTTAGGTACATACGGTGGAGGTACATAAGCATCTTTCTCTTTAGTAGTTTGCTCCGCTCTCTTCTCAACAACTGCTTTGTCTCCTCTTCTTGGCCCTTGAATCCAGACATTGTCAAAGTTGATCTCATCATCAGCTGAAGGCTTACCCTCCCCCTCTTGAATAACAACGTTCTCGTTGTTCTTGGGAGTAACCGTAGGTGCAAGCTTCTTTTCGCTTCTTAACGTGATGGCGTTGGCATATTCCTTAGGGTTCTGCTCACACTTGCCTGGTAGGCTATTCTGACCACTTGTACTCGCCTTTCCCTTCTCTAGCTGCTTGATCTTGTTGTTTAAGTTGGTGATCTGAGTAGAGAAGTCAGTGAGAGACGAGTCTAAACGAGTGTTCATCTCGGCAAACTTCTGGTTTGTAGAGGCTTGACCTTGGATCAGCTGTTTAAACATGGCCTGAACTGGATCAACTTGTTGTTGCATCTGTTGCTGTTTCTGAGGTGCAAATCCTGGAGGGTAGTTTGGCGTATAACCCTTGTTACCTTGATGTTGCCCTTGGGAGTTGTTTTGCCCTTGACCTTGGAAGCCACCACTCGGCTGAAAACCTTTGTTGTAAGGTATGAAAGGCTTTGCTTGCTGAGCAGGGTACACTTGGTCCTTAGGGTTGGTGACGTTGGTGCTACGGTAGGAGAGATTGTTGTTCTGGTTGTAGCCTTGGGTGTAGCCCTAAGGTTTGTAAGTGTTCTGTCCCGCCACCCAGTTTGCTTTTTCCTGACTCAACTCGAGCTCCTCTTGATTCTCATCCGCTTCACCAACAAAGTGAACACGCTTCTGGTTGGCTAACACCAACTTGTCAATCTTCTCGTGTAATGATTTCAACTCTTTCTTGTGAGACTCTAGCTCATAACCTCGTGGTGCACGGTCATAATCTTCAGCATAGTTGTCGTCACTTAGTGCTAAGTTCTCAATCAGCTCCATGCCTTCTTCTACCTCTTGACCAAGGAAGTTCCCCTTACTGGCCGTGTCAAGCAACAACCTTATCTTTGGTGAAGCTCCGCGGTAGATAGTGCTTAGAAGAGTCTCTTCGCTGAAGCCGTGGTGAGGACATTGGTTAGTATAGTCCTTGAATCGTTCCATGGCTTCATTGAAAGTCTCATTATTCCTTTGCGTGAAGCCGCTGATCTCGCTTCTTAGCCTTGCCGTTCTGGTGCTAGAGAAGAATTTTGAGAGGAAAGCCTTCTTACACTCAGCCCATGAAGTGATGGTGCCTTGAGGAAGTGTTTTCTCCCAATGTCTAGCCTTGTCTCCAAGAGAGAATGGAAAGAGACGCAGCTTGAATGCATCTTCGGATATGCCGTTTATCTTAATCATCCCACATACTTGCTCGAAATTGTCGAGGTGCTCCAAGGGATCTTCCATTGCTAAACCGTGGAACTTGTTGTTTTGCACCATGGAGATGAAACCTGGCTGAATCTCGAAGTTGTTGTTTTGTACAGGAGGAGGAGTGATCCCAAACCTATTGTGATGAGTATCGGGAGCATCTCCAGCTCCTATGATCCTTGGGGGTCTAGCCACGTGGTGGGGGTTTCCATTGCCCCTTCCCACTGCCCCGTGAGCTGGAGGAGGTCCCTCTGGATGCTCGTGTTCAGCCATAGCTTCAAAGTCAACCAAACCGTGCTGAACAATCTCCTCAAAAGCTCTAGCTTGTTCTCGTACTCTTCTTTGCCGTGAATGACCAAATTGATGGATGTTGTCCAAGGGTTGAAGTAGATGGTTGTCTCCCCTGGAACGAAGATGCATGTACCTAGAAGAAACACGTTTGAGAGTAGAGAGATTAGTAACTTAAACAAAGTAAAGCTTAGTCTTTACTAAGCTCCAAATCTCTATGCTTTCTAACACTCCTAGAATGGCAACGATGCCATTTAATAGCTACTTTCTTTGCAAGGGTGAGGATGCAATGAGACTATCAAACTCAAATGCAACACTTAGGTTGTAGTACAATATGCAAGTGAGAGTCAATCCATTTCTAGGAGCTAGGAAGATTAAAGAGAATCCAAGAGCAGTGTAAAGCTAAGCGAATGACAGTCGATATTGAGAAAATCCTAAAAACTATATGCAGCAACCAAATGCAATGCAAAACTATTTTAAAATTACGAGGAATGATTAAACTACCATGAGGAACAAGCGGAATAATTAAAATGAAAAGCTATGAATTACTAAAAATCGACTAGTGGATCGACCACAGGATCGACCACTAGATCGAGCAACAATGATCGATCTCGTCTAAAGATGCAAGCGATGTGAAAGTAATGACCAAGATGCTACGAATATCAAGCAAATGATTAACGAAGATGTAAGAATGCTAGGAAAGAAGGGTCTAGGGTTGAGATTCATGGTCCGAGGTTTCAAGGGTCCAAGTTTGAGTTGAAAACTTTAAATCTACTCACTTTGTGAGATTCTCCAAGCCTTGAAAACGAAAACAAGATCCATTTGTGGCTTTTGGTGTGGATCACTCCTTCATCCTCTCCTACAAACCCATGGCTTCTGGTGGAAAGAGAGGTTGAAGGGCAATGAACTTAGATTTCAAACACACGGCCTAACTAGTCCTCTAAACTTCCATGGCTTTTGGGAAAGGGTAACTAGCCTCTAGGATGTGATTTTCAGAGATCTCTGGATCCTGTCAAGGTAAGAGACCTCTCTGATCATAAAGATCTTGGCGTGAGACTCTTTAAGCCTTAGGAACTCAACATCCTAGAAGAGAAAGCCATTAAGAACGAGAAAACACCAAACTTGAAAACCCTTTAAACCCCGTGAATCCTCTCAACCCCGAGACCCAAATGAAACTACTCGCTACACATTAAGTAAATCAAGCAAAGCATAAGTAATGAAGCGATGAACATGAAAAACGATTACTTAAAGCTTAAACGATTCGAAAATATTTAAGAACAAAGCTCAAAATCTAACAATGGTGGATCGTCTCCAAACCAGAGAGAAAAAGCATAAAAAGATAAGAATGAAAAAGCGTGTGTGAAAAGATCATCGCCGCCTTCCCAAAATAGGCCAAACAGCTCGATGGTCCCCCTTCGCTAGCGGCCAAAACGGTTGAAAGGACAGAGATCGACTTCGGGATCGAGCGGCTCTCTCGATCACTTTCGGACATCGTGTCTTCTACTCGATCTGGCGCTCGATCTTCTTCGGCGGATCGAGTGTTGCATCCGATCTTGGTATCGATCTTCGGTCGGATCGAGTGGTGAACTCGATCCGGCTCTCGTTCTGCATGATGTAAATGCATGAAAAGCTAACTTATATGTATGCAAAATGCATGCAATATGTAGTGACATCACCTGGCCAGAATGGATGAAGGATATTGTATAAGGCCCCATAGTTGCTTAGCTAGCAAGGAGAGATTAAAGTCGTGGAGATCTCTGAATCCCAGATCTCCTTCATCTCAGAAGACACAAATTTTGTCCCATGCGATCCAATACATATCTTTACTGTTTTGTTTTGAGTTCCACCAGAAGTTTGTGCTTATGCTACTATGATTATTTGTAACACCTTGGGGGAGTAGAAAACATGATATAACAAAAATCAGAAGTTCTTGAGTAATATATTTTAATCTAGCGGACCAGTTATTCACCCTATTGTCCAGCTGGTCTTGAATGCCGGTCTTGAACGTAAGCATAGACTTTGTTTTTCAAACAACATATTTGTTCGGAGAGGCCTAAACACATCCCCGTACCTCCTTAATTGGATTCTGATGACTCTTTTTATCTCTCAGCAAAGAGATTGTCCAACTCTATTGGTTCTCGTCAGACTGCCCCAATAAGCTCCCGAGAAGCCATAGCAAGCTCCTAGGAGATAACAGTCCGACCCCATCAGGCTGCCCCAGCAAGCTCTCGCCAGGTCACCCCGTCAGGTTGCTCTCATCAGGCTGCCTCTGCCTTGTCAGTCGGCCCCTCGTGTCTGGAGCCATGCTACCTCCCTGAAGTCTATCTCCACCTACATACATGGAGATATTGGTCCCTCACAAGACTACATGCATTTGTTTTGTTTACTCCCTAGTGGATGGATGATAAACATATTGTTTTGCAAGCTAAAATATCAAAGCCTGATGCACTGTTAATGATGTAGTATAGGTGCAAGAGGTGTCAATCCAGCCTAGGTTGTAGAAAGCCACTTAGAATGCAAGAGCAATGCAAAGCTAAGCAGAATCGGGTAAAATCGATAAAAACTAAATGCAATGACCAAACTACTATGAAAACTATTTTAAAATCCCTGGAAGAGGGTTAACAACTACTAGGAAAAAACTGAGTATTTAAATGCAAGACTACTTATTACTAAAAATGGAGAGCTGAAGCAAGTAAAACAGGGAATTTTTAACAACTTAGATGAATGATTTCTAATGATTAAAGATGCAAGCTTTATGACTAGACAAGAATAAACTTGAGTTTTAAAAGACTAAAAGAGGATCTAAGACTGGGGATCATGTTTAAGAAGTTCAAGATTTAAGCTTTTGGTTATAAAACATAAATCTACTCATTTGATGAGCTATCTCTAAGCCTTGAGAAGCAAAGAGAGGATTATCCATGGCGTATGGTATAACCCCTTTCTTCGACCCTTCCTCCTAACCTATGGCATGTAGTGGAAAGATGGGTCAAAGAACATTAAGCAAGGATCTCAAATATTGGCTTAACTAACCCCCTAAACATCCATGGCGTTTGGGAAAGGATATATTAGTCTCTAGGATTTGGCTTTCAAGGATCTATGAATCCGGTCAAGATAAGAGAAGCCCTGGAATCATTGAGATCTTTTCCAAGACTCTCTAAGCTTTAAGACCCCAAATCCTAGAAGAGAATGAGTTAAGAACAAGAAAAACTTCCAAAAGCTTAAACCTTTAAACCCTTAATCACCCCAGCCTTAAACCCAAAAGTAACTACTCGCTACACATAGCTAAAACCGATTCAAATGCAAGGAATGAAATGTTAAACATGATTAGAGAAAGCAATTAAAGAAAAAAACTTAAGATTAACCAAGATTCAAAAGTTTTAAAAACAAGAAAAAAAAACTTCAAGAACAGAACAATGGCGAATCGCCTATGAGAAACTCTAAAAAGATAAGACAAAATGTTCATAGATGAAAAGTGATGGCCTCCTTTGCCCAAAATAGCTAAACCACCAAACTGGTCCCCTCACTACGCTCCAAAAATTAGCTGGCCGGATAAGGTCTCAGAGATCAACTTGGATGATCGATCTCTGGCTCGATCTTCTTCATGGATTGTCGTCTTTTGCTCGATCTTCAAGTCGATTCGGTTGGATGGATCGAACACTTCCTTCGATCTTCTACTCGATCCTTAGGTGATCGGGTCGTGGTCTCGATCTGGCTATCGTTCTGCATGGTGTAATCCACGTCCGTACTCACGATTGTTCTCCACTCTCGATATTGGTCTCGATCCTCCTTCTTGAAACGACTTGAGTCACTCAATCTTCTGGTCGATCTCATCTAGATCGACCTGCCTAGCTCGATCTGCAGCTCGATCCCGGCTCCTTTGCTGAATGGCTGAGTTCTCCAAGCGTCCACAAGCTTCTTCTCGGTCCTTAGCACATCCACGCAACCTCCACAACTTCAGTGTTTCCCAAACAACCTGAATATGGTGCAAGAGTGCAAGAAATATGCAAATGCTAATGCAAAATGCACTTAGGACCTAAAATGAGACAAATAGTGCAAACTAGCATAAAATGGGAGATGAATGTATGAAAACTAATCTTAAACGCATGCTAAATGTGCAAAATATGTAAGTATATCAATGGAACTCATATCCTAGGTTTTACCATTATTCCGCTGAACCAGCGTGTCAGGCAAAAAGAAAAAACCTTGCTGCTTACTTACTATATTCCCACACGATTCAAAAGAAAGCAGAAATAGATTGCTAGTACAGAAGTATGAGACCCTCTATGCTGCTCAAATGGAAATGAGAGGTCTGAATGGTCAAGAGGAGCTTGAGAAACTAAGAGTGAAACTAAGAGTTAAAGCTGGAGCATCTGAGGTTAAGGATCTGAACATCAAGAAGCTTGGAGATCCAGGTTGTTTTACTCTCCCATGTGAGCTTAAAGGGCAAAACTTTAAGAGCTGTCTTTGTGATCTTGGAGCAAGTATCAACCTTCTCCCATCTCTACTGCTAAGGCTCTTGGCTACACTCAACTTCAATAGAGTAATGTGTCTCTTACCATAGTCTGATGTTTTTGAATCATCAGATACTGACCGATGGAAATATACCGTAAGTATTTCGGTCACTCTACCGGTCTAGTGATTGACCGATACATATTAACGGGTATATTTTGGTCAGTGTATCGATCAGATTGAGACCAATAGGATTTAACAGGAATCCATCGGTCAATGCTATCGATCACCCTATTGGTCAAAACATGACCGATATCAAGCAAGGTAAGTTTTTAAAATTTTCAAAAAAATTTCCCTCTCTTGGCTTGGAGCCAAGGAGGCTTGAATTTGAATTTTGGCTCCTTCCTGACACTTAGCAGAGCTCCTGAGCACTTTTGTTCTTGTCCCCCACCCACTTGATTCCCTTGGTTCCCCATCCACCTCTTTAAAAACCAACAAACTTCCTCTCTTCTCTTCACACTTCATTTCTTCACTTCTCTCACATATAGCTTGCAATTTTTAGCTCTCTCTCTCTCTCTTTATTATTTCCTCTAAGTGCTCAGAAGCTCCACAAAGGTTTGCTTTCTCAACTGTTCATTTCTTGTTCTTAAACTTTGCATGTGTTTAAAGTTGTTAAATCTATGGTTTTGAGAAGAAGTTTTGTTTAGTTTAAGGTGTTTTGCTTTGATTTTGCATGGTGGATATATTTAATATGAGCAAGTTGAATGTTTATGCATTTTTTACTGTTCATAAATCTCATTTCTTGCTTGTTTTAATATCCCTTTGCATAATCATCTTCTCTTTTGCTTAGAGCCACCATACAAGGTTCACATGCATAAATGTTTGATTTTTATTTATGAACTCTAGCATGTCTATAACTGTTAGCTTGTGAATTCCTTTAGCTTTTTGAAAGTTTAATCTTGTTTAAGGACTAGTTAAGCTTTTCTAGGTTTAGAGAAATTCTTTCTAAAGCTTTCAGTTATTGGTTTCTCTACTGTTGTTCTTCTACTTATAGTATCTTCAAGCTTTGTTCTTGTAGGTACCATGGGGAGATCAAAAACCGCTGCTGGAAGCAAAGGGAAGGCACCACAAGAAGAAGCGCCTACTTCTCCAAGAGTTAGAAAAGATAAGGGCAAGGGTACTGCTGCTGGGCAGTCATCAAAAGATGCTGGGAAGAAGCCAGTTGGAGACAAAGCTGCCAAGCAGAAAGGAAAGGGCAAAACTGTAGAGGAAGAGGTCCCATACCATGAGCCAAGTGCTAGAAAACTCATGGAGGCCTTCAGCCAATGCACTTTCAAAACTACAAGATACCCTTGTGCTAACACCATGAAAGCACCTGGGATATATAGCGATTACAAGAGTATCTTTGAGCACATGGGGCTTGGTGAGTTCATGGCGATGCCACTTCCCTCCTACCAGCAGCTCACTTATCAATTCCTCTCTACTCTCAAGGTGGTTAGCTATGATGAGTGTGAGCTCTCCAACCAGGATGTATGGATATCTTTCAAGCTCGGCAAGCAAAGGTTCACAACAACCTTCTTTGAAATCTCTCAAGCGCTTGGTCTGATGTCTTATGCTCACAAGGGGAACAAGTTCATAATCACCCAAAAGCAGCACAAGATGCTATGTGGCATGATTGGGGTTGAAAATTTCATAGCTGGAGCCACAAGGAATCAACATCTGAAGAATCCTGCAGTGAGGTATGCTCACAAGGCACTTGCAAATACATTTTTTGCAAGAAAGGAAACAACAAACCTCACTGAAAAGGAGAGAGACTTCATCTACAATGGGATGCATGCACTTGTGGTCACCAGCAAAAATGGAACTCCTATAGAACCGCCAAGCAGGTTCCCATGCTTTGTGACATTGCTGATGGAGCAACTCCTAACCTACAGGAGTTGGATCTTATACAAAGGGAAGAGGGAGAGGAACCCACAACTCCACATTGGAGGAGTTGTGGCAGCTGTTCTGATGGCTAGTGGTGTAGACCTTAAGGAACATGAAAAGGATGCTCTAGAGCCATTGTAGATAGATATGGACTATCTTAGGAGAAGCCGCTACATTGAGAAGAGCATTCAAGGCAAGCATGTCTACAAGTTCCTCAATGACTTTGAAGAGCCAACAAGAATCCTCCTCCCTAATCCAAGGCATACATCCATCACCATGAGAAGAAACATCAGTTTCAACCCAAGTGAAGATCAGCTTTACCATGGAGTCCCTGTTCCAGAAGAGAGAAGAGAAAATAGTGAGGAAGTAGAACCAGAAAAAAGTGGAGAAGAAGGTGAAGAAGAAGTCCAATAAGATGCTACTGCTGGCGCTGAAAGCTAAGGAGAAACCCAAGAAGACGAGCTTGAGGAAGATGAGGTGCTGAACTACAACTCTGAGCAGTTCCACTTCAAGCCTTATGAAGTACCAAGCCAAGGGAGCTCTCTGAAAGTTGCTCATGAGCATATTAACACCCTTCAGAAATGGTGTAAGTGGCAAGACAAAGCCATCAAGAAGCTGGTGAAGATGGTCAAGGGGAATTTAAAAAAGAACAAAGCTACATCAGGAGAAGCTTCCCATCAAAGCCACACTCATGAGTACACTTCTCACCATGAAGAGCCAATGCCACAAGCTGATCCTACTGAAGAAGAGGAAGCTGTTTGGAACCCCCAAGGAAGACATTCCTCTCATGCACAACCAAGTGATCAATGGGGAACATGGGCACAACCAAGGGCTTCATCATATGAGCCAAGGACCCATATACCATCAGCATGGGAAGCGCCAGCTCCCAACCCTTCTGAAATTCAACCAGCATGGCAATGGGGCACTCAAGGTGATTCTTCTCAAGCTGAAAGGATATGGTCAAGGTGGGTTCCTCCACCTCAAGAAGCAGCACCATCTCCAAAGACCTATGAGAGGAGGAACAAGAGGAGAGCTAGCAAGTCTCCACAGACATCTGGATCATCCCACCACTCCTCCCACTAAAAGGTACCACATCCTACTCATTGTTTATACCACTGCATTTTTTTAAGTTTTGTATTATATTTTGTTGCTTCTCTCTCTCTCTCTCATTACTTTCATTACACAAGGGACTGTGTACTTTAAGTTTGGGGGAGAGATTTGGGGTTTGACTTTGTGTTCTGTTTTCTTAGTTTTTCATATTCTTTCATCTTGAGTCACATGCATATCATGCATTCATCTAAGGCATAGAAAAACACAAAAAAATCAAAAAACTTGAAATTTTTTTGCAAACCAAGAAAAAAAGCATACAGTTGCATTTTATTTTCTTAAGATTGAGTTTAGTGTTTGCATATAAGTTGCATTGCATTTGCATATGGCATAATGATGAATCTTCCTTGTAAAGTGCTTAGTGTTTAGAGATGATTTCAATATTTAAGTGATTAGTTGTTTGATGCATCATAAGAAAGCTAGAAGTTAAGACTGAACCATGCTTAGAATGCTAATTTTGATCATCTCATCTCATACTGAAAGCATTTGTTCTCTGAAAATCAACTCTATCAACTTGAACTTTAATTTGGACTTTTAATTATCATGTCTTATGCAATGAAAAGTGAATTCAAGGCTACCATATACATATTTGGGTCATCTTGTCCCTTCTTACCACTCTTGTTGATCCAAATAGCTTATCCACTCCCTTAACCAAACCTCCTTTTGAGCTTAAACACTATCTTGAGAGCTGTGAGGCCTTTGCATATCATTTTCGATTTTGTCGTGGTAAAAAGTGTTAGGAATAAGGCTGGCAATGATGAGCTCTCTTGTAGATATCAGCTTGCATCTTGAGCTTGATTCTAGGTCAGGAGTTTTAGGTTAAAAGTGTAGAGTTAAGTGGTTTGAACTTCATGTTTATATGCTTTAAAAGAAAAGGGAAAAGTTTGAAATGGTAGAAAAGGGGACACATATTAGCATTATGGTTAAGTAAAGGGGAGTAAAAGCTCTAAGTGTTTAGAAAGAATCACTCCAGCAGCTTAAAGGTTTTGAAGGGTCAATCCAAAGAAGAAATCAGACCCAAAGCAATCCACCAAAGGTGAAGAAGGCGCCAATGCAACAAAGAAGAGCAAGTCCCAACAAAAAGAAGCAACTACACAAGCAAAAAGAAGAAGTTGCCCCAGCCATGAAGAAAGGTAAAAGGGTAGAGTTTAGGCAAAGGGTAGACTTAGGGGTTTACTTTGGGGTTTATAAGTATTTAGGATTCATCTTTGGGTAGAAGGGAGCTTTGAATTGCATGCATAAGTGTGCTTTTACCTTTAGCATTTTGCCTAAGATAGAATCATTTCATTGAGTGACCCCTTATGATTGTGCACCCTTTGCTTAAATGAGATCATTTTAATCGCAATAACCTTACCCTTTGAACCAAATGTCTTCACTTGATTTGCATAAGCATGATTCATAGTTTTGAGCTTAATTGATTGTTAAAGAGTTGATTGATTTGAGCATTTGCCTAAGTTGAGATTTGAGATCATTTTGAAACATGATGAGCATGGGCTAAGTTCTTTGAAGCATGGCTAATTATGTTTGCATCCCACAAATAGTCACTTAAGCATTGACTCCATCTCTTTACCTTTGCATTTTTGGATTTAAATGCCCACCTTCAAACCTCACTCTCTCATTTGTTCTTATTTGCTTGTCGGAGGACAAGCAAAAGGCAAGTGTGGGGGGGGGGGGGGGGGGGGGGGGGGGGGGGGGGGGGGGGGGGGGGGGGTTGTTGTTGATATTTCTTGAATTTACATCATTTAGGCTTGCATTTAGTGCATGTTTTTTTTTTCCTTATATTATGTCCCATTTTCTTCTCCTTTTAGACTTAGGTTGCATTTAGGATGTAGTTTGTATTTTCTTTGCATCATGGATGTTTTTAGGTGCTTATGGAGCTATGAGGAGCATGGAGGAGCTTTGGGGGTGGATCAGGAAGCTAGCTGAGCTGAAATGGAGCAAGAGGAACCAAGGCAGACGATCTATACAAAGCCTATCGGTCAAGACACGAAGGCTATCGGTCAATGAGTGACCGATAGAGAAGCTATCGATCAGGCTATCGGTCGAAGAAGTGACCGATAGAAGTATGCCATGTATATTCCGGCCACCCTATCAGTCACCTTCTAGACCGATATGAATCCTATCGGTCACCCTATCGGTCACATTCAGACCGATAGGATCCCAGTTCAAATCTGCTTTTATTTACACTTTTGCCATTACTTTTAGGGCTTCCCTCTTTATGTATAAATACTCTTTTTCTGGGGATTTTAGAGCAGTCATGTCATATTACTGTTCTTGAGTGATTTCTTTGTGTTTGTAAGACAATTTTCTTGCTTTATTTAATGTAAGTTTGTATTTGCCATTAATCTTTTCTTAATCTTTCTTTTAATCATGATTATCATATTTTCCTCTTGTGATTTGGTATTAAATATGACTATTAGCGAGTAGTTTGCTTAAGGTTCTTAGATGTGGTAGATTAGAGGGATTTAGGGATTGATTAAGGTTTGTTTAGTGCTTCATAACATGTCTTCCTCTCTATTGATCTGTTCTTAAGCTAGATTTGTCTTGATCACACTTATCTAGGATTTAGGCTTTCTCTTATGCACATTGAATGTTTTATTAATGCTTATTGAATGTTTTATGGTAGATTTGTTTTATAATAGACATAGAGTTCACAAACAAGCAAGCTAATTATTAATGCTTATTGAATGTTTTAGGACTAATGAGAGTTAGTTCATGTTAAGGTGTTTAGCAAAGGGCTATTTATCAAGAGATTGGACTTAGCTTGCTTGTTTGTGAACTCTATGTCTAGGAACCACCATTGATAGCTTGTTTACTTGATCAGTGATGCTTGAAACAACCTTAGTTAGTCTTTGAATTCTCCAAAATCAATAACCACATCAAAGAACTTGTCTTTTCTTTGTTAAGTTTCGAATTCTGTCATTGTTCTGCTTAGTTGCTCTGTTTTATTTCTTTGATCATTGCTGAACTGTCTCTTTTTTAGTCTTCTTTGGTGCATGATCACTTTCGGTTGTTAGTTCAGTTGCTTAGGCAACAAAAACCTCTTTGCTTGCTTGACTTAAGGACTTCTTCTTGCAACTCTTTTGTACTCAACAACTCTCCATGGATTGATAAACTCAATACTATAATGACTAGTGTAGGTTGGGGATGGAGATAGGCAAAACACCTACATCAATACCAGAGAAGCAGTCGGATTAGCGATAGCAAAAGCGAGTGGTTGGGAAGAAGCACAACTCGACACTCCATGGTTAGAGCCAGTTATATCACAGGGTACGACTATTGAGATGAATGGTGTAACTTGCCAGACAGGTGGGTCATGGAAACAATCCATGTCAAATGCAGGTTTGAGCTGGTTCTGTCAGGGATTTGGACTGATGGCGACTTTGATGGTGGCCAGGAATATGCAACCAAGTATATCCCTGTTACACGCAGAACTTCAAGCCTTTATATGGGGGTATGCATTGTATACTTGATGCAAACAGATTGGAGGTAAGTTTTTAAACAGATTGCTCAAAAATGGTCAAGATGGTGTCGCACCAAGGGGAGTGGCCGGCTTCTGTAACACATTTGGGGGAGTTGGAGACCAGTAGAAGGGAATTTGTTTCCTTCTCGATATTACAGATACCACGTGCATAGAACATGAAGACGGAAAATTTAGCACCGAGTACACCTTCATCATCTACATTATGTAAACTCAATTCGACCGGACTTGCTCACTGAGCCGTTCTAGGATTATTGAGGCTGTTGAAAAAAAGGTTAGAATAACAAAAGAAAGAAAATTATGTCTTCAAAAATGTCATTATTTTCAAATCAATTTATGTGTCAAAATAAAATAGAAATCAATTTCAAAAATGGTAAATTTACAAAGGAAAAACATTGTATAAAATGAATCAAACTGTTCGGGAGCATTTTATAGGATGCCACATGCAGGTGTATCATTCGTTCGGATGGTGGAGCCATGTCTCCAAGTTTTGTTCTCTGAGGGAAAGACGATAAGCCGTTCTGGGGCGGAAACCAGTTTGAGCCATGCGGGGACTATGCAAGAGAGTTAGTCGGGCCTTCAGGTGGACCGAATGATAGTTTCCCTCCTGAAGGTTCTCTGATGCCCAAGTCAATGACCGTCATACCAGGAACAAGTACTCAAAAGGGTGAATCTACAGTTTAAAGGTAAGACGTCTCGTCCGGGGATCGGACATCTTTCTGTTTAAAGGTGTTTCAAGGGGTTCTGTATGGGAAGGGAGGCATATTGGTTATAAAGGTATGATTCCAGGTCAAAGAGGGACTTATCCTGTTCAGCGCTATCTCTGGGAAAAATGAATTTCCCCTTTTGATTATGCTGTATGGCTGTGCTCGACTTCTCTCGGGCGGGATGAGACTCTTCCCCTTTAGATCGAGCTCTAAAGATGTCTCTCCTTTGATCTCCATATCTCTCCCTTTTGGACCCTTGGCTTTTGGCCTCCTTTTTTAGATGGAGCTCTCCCCCTTCTCTTTTCCTCGCCTTTGTCCTTCTTTTATACAAAGCCTCCCCGTCCTATCCAATCTGTTCGACATGCTAGACGAGCAGGTGGGTTGGTGGCGCACGCATGATTTGGGAAGCTCGCCAACTGCCCGGGAATAATACGCTAGGGAGTTGTTTGCTGGGATAGCGGGCTGTGTCAGTGCTTAGGATGGTTCGATATCCATGTGTCATGCTGTCACTGGTCACGGTAAAACCGGGCCCAACAATTTTCTCCGACTTCTCGACTGATTGGGAATGAGTCGGGGAGTCGACTTCTGCAAACCTCTTGCCTCAATGAGCCTGCGTAATCCGGTTCCCTAAGTTCCTACCATGAAAGGTTGTATTAACGCGAAGACCTTGCCATGTATCCCTAGGGGGTACGGTACTGGTCTTGGCGAAGCTAAGTTCTTGGAGAAAACAAAGGAAAAAATTTATATTAAAACAGGGACTCGCCCGGACCGTGCCACACTTTTCTAGAATGCGGTACTGGTTGGGAAATTAGACTTCTTGACAAGTAAACTTAAAAAGAGTGTTAACTCCAACCCTTTCACGTATCTTGAGGGAGTACGGTTCCAACAGGAAGAGATAAACTTTCGGAGAGGCGAATAAACGGGGGTATCAACTCCAAATTTATTAGCATCCGGGGGAGTACGTTATTAGTCAAAGGAATTACACTTCCAAAGATGGGAACGGAAAGACGGTCATATTAGGTGTCAAGTCCGACCTTATTTGCATCAGGGGGAGTATGTTATTGGTCGAAGGAACTACACATCCAGAAATAGAACCGTGAGACAGTCATGTTAAAACACTTTCTCTGACCTTGCTATGTATCCGGGGGAGTACGCTGTTAGCCAAAGGAGTTAGACTTTGGGAGAAGCTAGCTAGTTGAGTCCTACCCTGACTGGGGCATGCATCCCGGAGGAGTACATACTTCTTAGGATAGGAGATTGTTAGTGTTCTTGAAAGAACTATTAGTGCGTCCACGGATGGACATCTCGCCGGAGGAAGTTTACATCTTACTTCTTGAGGCACTAGACAAGGAGTCGTCTTGCCCCCCATCATCAGTGGCGCGATTAAGACGCCCACCGAAGGACCACGAATGGTGCCGTTGAATGGATGAATAGATGGTCCCCGTGCATGGGTCGCTAACACGAAGGAAAATTGCTACTTGTGTGCAACTGGTGCGAAGTAGGGCATTTCCTGAGGCCGTTACCTCGACTCCCTTACTGCCTGGACAGTCTTCGCGTTGTGCTTACGTGGATTTCCTGGGTTTTAAGAATGTGCTTGTGACGTACCCCAGAGGGAAGAGGTCGGGGAAGTTTTGGGAAGAGAAAGCTTGTGGATAGGCGACCTCAATTCCTGTGGTGATTGGGAGGCGAGCATGTCCATTGGAGGAGCATGCTGTTTGGTCACCCGCTAGGGGGGACTGGCGAGAAAGACTCAGAGGCTTGCGAGACCGGAGTCTTGGATTCCCAAGGGAATGGTTCACCGGAGGGCTAGCAGGTCCACAGGGGAGCATGCTTCGAACATCATGCTGTCCCCGGATAGAGCTGACGCAAAAAGGGCCACAAAGGCCTGCTGGACCGAAGTCCCAAATTCCCGGAGGAGTAGTGCCTCGGAGGACAATAAAGTCCATAAGGGAGCATGCTAAGAGGAGTTTCCAAACGTGCGCCCTAATCAAGATGCAATTTGCAAGAGTGATGCACACAAAGGATGACATAAATGCAGTTATACAGATGTACGAGCAAGAGATCATACAATTATGCAAGCACGAAGTCACACAATCATGCAAGCAAGAAATCACACAATCATGCAAGCAAGAAATCACACAATCATGCAAGCATAAAGTCACATAACCCTGTAAGAGCGAAATGAGATAGCCTTGGAGTTCCGAATACGTTGGTTAAGGCCATATCCGGTGACGGTGACATTTGATCCGCGAGTATGGGTTCTGTGAGGACCGGACCGTCTATCACTAGACCGGCCCGAACCTCACCGAGTCTGCTCTCGGCCAGAATACAAAAACACGCATATTTTAAAAAAATCTCATTAACTTAAACAAGTTCGATTCATCAAAAGACATTCATTCTCATTGCATAATTATTCCAAAAACACTTAATAGAATTCAGATTAAATAAACATAAAACTAAACTTATCAGATTCAATTTAACTCAGAAACGCTAACACCAAAGCCATAACAGAAAGCTCAGAACATGAATCCCAAAACCCGGTCCTAATCCACCCCTTTCCTTCACTGTCTTCCAGTCCGCCTTCAGAGCTACTCGCACTGGACCTTATCTTTACCTGCACACTCAAAAAGAGAGGTATAAGTATTTGATAAATACTTAGTGAATACGGTCGTCCCGTAAGACCTTAGCCAGTACCAGAAAACGCATCATACTATCAGTTATACAATTCACATTATCACTTAGCAAGATCCACGTACGTTGCAGTTCACACTTCACTTGGCTGGAACATTCTTCCCAAACCTGCGGTAATGTCCTCCAGACGATTGACCACTCTTGCCTACGCCAACAACAGTACTCGCCTTTGACAAATCTTCCTCTGCTTGTCCAGATTCCAACAGTACTGCGTTCTCCAGAAGCTTAGTGACCGTTGATATTGCTGTATATTTAGAGTGTTTTGCATATAAAATAGTTTCTCGTGCATTTACTTTGCATATTAGGCTAGTTTGCACCATTTTAGGTCCTAGAGCACTTTTGCATTAGCATTCGCACATTTCTTGCATTATGCATCACATTCAGGTTGTTTTCAGATACTTTGGAGCTTTGGATGATTCGTGGACGTGCTAAGGCTCGTGAGGAAGTTCGTGGACACTTGGAGAACTCAGGAGTGCATGCTAAGGACCCGAGATCGAGTAGCAGATCGAGCAAGGCAGGTCGATCTAGATGAGATCGACCAGAAGATCGTGTGACCAAGTCGATGCAAGGAAACGGATAGAGACCAAGATCGAGTGAGGAGCTCGATCTGAAGTACGGATGTAAATGATGCCATGCAGATCGAGTACCGGATCGAGCTTCCAACCCGATCAGCACAAGATCGACTCAGAGATTGACCAAAGCTATCCGATCCAAGATGAAGATCGAGAGCCAGATCGAGTCTCCTGCTCGATCCCAGACTACTTTAACCATTTTTGACTTCTAGCGAAGGGGGGACCATCGAGCTGTTTTCCCATTTTGGGAAGGCGTGATCCTGCTTTTCACACATACGTTTTCACTTTATCTTTTTTAGTTTTCTCTCTCGTCCAGAGGCGATTCCGCCATTGTAGACCTTTGAAGCTTTTTCTTGCATTTGAATATTTAAATATCAAATCTTTCGCTTTAATCAATTGTTGATCATGCTTAGCTTTCTGTTTATTGCGTTTTGTTCGGTTTTCTCTATGAGTAGCGAGTAGTTTCGTTTGGGTTGATGGGTTGAGGCGATTCAAAAGGGTTGAAAAGGTTAAAGTTTTGAGTTTTCTTGTTCTTCATTACCTTCTCTTCTTGGATCTTGAGTATTTAAGGCTTAGAGAGTCTCACGCCAAGATCTCTATGATCCAAGGGATGTCTTACCTTGACAGGATTCAGATGTCCTGGAAAATCAGATCCTAGAGGCTAGTCTTTCCTTTCCCACACGCCATGGTTGTAAAGGAGACTAGTTAGGTCGTTGTTTGAAATCTGTGTTCCTTGCCCTTCGATCTCGTTTTCCACCACAAGCCATGGGTTTGGAGAAGAGATTGAGGGAGTGAATCATACCACACGCCATGGATGGTTCTTGTTTTGTTTTCAAGGCTTAGAGAAACCTCCTAAAGGAGTAGTTCTATATGTTTTCAAACCAAGCTTTAATCTTTGAGATCCATGAATATGACCCTCAACCCTAGACCCTCTTTCTTAGTGTTTTAAGTCTCTGTTAATCATTCGCTTGCCATTCAGTTGCATCCTGTTCATTAAAAGTCATTTCTGTTTAAGCTATTTGTAGATCGATCCATTCTGCTCGATCTAGTGGTCGATTCACTAGTCGATTTTTAGTTTTTAGTAGCCTTGCATATTTAATATTTTGCTTGTTACTCATGGTAGTTAACCCTCTTCCAGGGATTTTAAAATTGTTTTGCTTAGTTTTTGGTCTTTGCATTTAGTTTTTAGGGATTTTACCAATCATTTTACCATTTCGCTTAGCTTTGTTCATTCCCTTGCATTCTTAGTGAACTTGCTACCCCTAGGTGTGGATTGACACTCACTTGCATGCTATACTACATCTCAGTGTTGTATTTGAGCTTTGATACATCATTGCATTTCAAAAACCTGTTATCAAATGGCGCCGTTGCCATCTTAGGGGATATAAAGCATTAAGATTTGGGGTTTAGTAAAGACTAAGGCTTTACTTTAAGTTGGTTACTGATTTCTCCACTGTCAAACTTGTGTCTTTCAGGTACATGAATTTGCGTTCCAGGGGTGACAACAACTTACTTACACCCTTGGACAATATTCATCAGCTTGGACACGCAAGATCAAGAAGGGTTAGAGAGCAAGCTAAAGCATTTGAGGAGATTGTTCAGCAAGGTTCAGTGGATTTTGAAGCAATGGCTGAGAAAGAACACCCAAAGGGACCTCCTCCAGCTCATGGGGCAGTGGGAAGGGGTAATGGAAACCCCCACCACGCGGCTAGATCCCCCACTGATCATTGGAGCGGGAGATGCTCCTAATACTCACCATAATAGGTTTGGGATCACTCCTCCTCCAGTGCAAAACAACAACTTCGAGATCAAGCCAGGGTTTGTTCAGATAGTGCAAAAGAACAAATTTCATGGGTTAGCTTTGGAGGACCTATTGGCGCATCTAGATAACTTTGAGCAGCTTTGTGGAATGCTCAAGATAAATGGCATCTCGGAGGATAGCTTCAAGCTGCGTTTGTTTCCCTTTTCCTTAGGAGACAAAGCACGACATTGGGAGAAGACTCTTCCACAACGAACTATCACTTCTTGGGCTGACTGTTAGAAAGCTTTCCTCTCAAGATTTTTCTCAAGCTCTCGGACAGCAAGGTTGAGAAGTGAGATCAGTGGCTTCACTGAGATACAGAATGAGCCATTCAATGAGGCTATGGAGCATTTCAAGGATTACACTATAGCTTGTCCTCACCATGGTTTCAGTGAAGTGACCCTCTTGAGTACCATATACCGTGGAGCTCTCCCAAAGATCAGATTACTACTTGACACGGAAAGCAAAGGAAACTTCCTTGGCCAAGAAGTCGACGAAGGTATAGAGCTCATTGAGAATCTGGCGTTGAGTGATGGAAACTATTCAGAAGACAATGACCATGCACCAAGAGGAGCTGATCTTGAAGCCAGCAAGAAAGAAATGAAGTCTCTCCATAAGAAGATTGATAAGCTCATGCTTGCAAACCAAAAGCATGTACATTTTGTTGGGGAAGCTGCGGATGTCTTGAATGAACTAGAGCAATGCCAAGAAGAAGAAGCTAATTGGGTAGCCGGTCAGAACAACTACATGCCTCAAGGTTACTCTCAAGGCTACCAAGGCAACAACAACTTGTCTTATAGAAGCACCAACGTTGAAAACCCAAAGGATCAGGTGTACCCTCCTCAACAAGCTAAACCGTTTGTGCCCTATAACAAAGGCTTTCAGCCGAGTGGTGGTTTTCAAGGTCAGCGACAAGGTAACTTTCAGGGACAGCAGCAGCAGCAAGGAAACAAAGGTTATACTCCTATGTACCCTCCAGGCTTTGTTCCTCAACAACAGATGCAACCGCAACAAGTTGATCCTGTACAAGCCATGTTTCAGCAGTTACTTCAAGGGCAAGCTTTAACAAACCAGAAGTTCGCCGAGATGAACAACCACTTAGACTTCTCTCTCACTGATGTCTCTACTCAGATAACAACTATAAACAACAAGATCAAGCAGTTAGAGAAGGGTAAAGCAAGTAAAAGTGGTCAAAGCAGTTTACCGGGAAAGTGTGAACAAAATCCCAAGGAATACGCCAACGCTATCACACTAAGAAGTAGGAAAGAGCTTCCACCGAGGGTTGCACCTAAGGACAATGAGAAAATTGTGGTTCAAGAGGGGGAGGATAACCCGTCGGCTGATGATGAGATCAACTTCCACAACGTGTGGATAGAGCGGCCAACAAAGGGGAAAGAAGCTGCTGTAAAGAAGCAAATGGAGAAAGAAACCGAGGAGAAGGATGAGTACAT
The DNA here is from genome assembly GCA_911865555.2 of Thlaspi arvense. Lineage (NCBI taxonomy): Eukaryota > Viridiplantae > Streptophyta > Magnoliopsida > Brassicales > Brassicaceae > Thlaspi > Thlaspi arvense. Next base: position 26,384,011 of record OU466860.2, read on the forward strand.
ACCTCCACCTTATGTTCCTAAGCTTCCTTTTCCTGGCCGCTTCAAGAAACAGCTTATAGAGAAGCATAGGCTCTTGTTTGAAAAGCATCTAAGGGACGTAGAGATCAAGCTACCTCTCGTGGATTGCCTTGCTATGATGCCTAAGTGTGCAAAATTTTTCAAGGACACGCTTGTAAAGAAGAATAAGGAAAGCAAGGAAGTGCTGGTGCTTAGTGAAGAGTGAAGCGCCATTATACACAAGGAGATAGTCCCCAAGAAGCTGGGAGATCCAGGAAGCTTCACTATACCATGTGCTCTCGGTCCTTTGACATTTCATAGCTATTTATGCGATCTTGGTGCTGGTATAAATCTGATGCCCCATTATATAGCAAAGAACATCGGCTTTACCTGATTCAAAGATTGTAGAATCTCCTTGGTGCTAGCTGACAGGAGCGTGAGGTTACCCATGGGTTTGCTTGAGGACATACCAGTGAGGGTCAGTGGTGTAAACGTGCCTACAGACTTTGTTGTGCTTGAAATGGATGAAGAACCTAAGGATCTGCTTATACTCAGGAGGCCATTCCTTGCAACTGCCGGAGAAATCGTTGATGTCAAGAATGGGAAGATAGCCCTTCATCTTGGCAAGGATATAAGGCTGGATTTTGATATCAACGAGGCCCTGAAGAAGCCGACCAAACAATAGAAGGACAAGCATTCTACATTGAAACATTGGATGCTTTAGCCGATGAACTGCTGGAGGAGTTGGCACAAAAGGATCACTTGAAGCTGGCATTGACTAAGGAGCCAGGGGAGTTTGGTTTTCTAAGTAAGAGGACTCAAGAAGACGCCAACCTCCTCGATTCTAGGAAGGTTGTGATGGAAAATGAAGGCGGCTGCCTTGAGATCGATCAGGAAATCGAGGAGGTCACTCGATCCAAGATGGCAATCGACAAAGAGATCGAAAGGACTGGCCGATCCAGAGAAGAGATCGACTCAGATACTCGATCACTCGATCCCAATCAAATCGAGTAAGTGATCGAGCTGAACGCAGTCGATCCAGCAAGACAATCGATGGGAAGATCGAGAGAAGCCAATCGATCAGTTCGGAGAACGATTCAGCACCTTGATCTCTCACTCGATCCACTTTAAATCGACTGAGTGAATCGAATGAAAGTGATCGATCCGGACCAGAACGAGTGCTAGATCGGCTGGAAGACTCGATCTCAGAAGAGGACAACGGTTCAAGAAAGCAGTCTTTTGGGTCATGTCTCGGGTTCTAAGGAGGCTACTGAGGATGGGAACGTCAATAAGAGCCACGAGGAGGACTGAAGCGAGCTGCTAGCCCCAAAGGTGGACCTTAAGGAGCTCCCAAAAGGGCTAAGGTATGATTTCTTAGGGCTTAATGAAACCTATCCCGAGATTGTGAACGAGAACTTAAGTGATGATGAGTTGCACTCGCTCCTAAATGAGCTGGGAAAGTATAGGAAGGCCATTGGGTACTCTCTAAGTGACATCAAGGGCCTTTCACCAATGCTTTGCACTCATAGTATTCACATGGATAATGAGAATGCCTCTTCCATAGTACACCAAAGGCGTTTGAATCATAATTTAAAGGAGGTTGTTAAGAAAGAGTTTCTTAAGCTGTTAGAGGCTGACGTGATCTATCCCATAAGTGACAGCACGTGGGTTTCCCCTGTACACGTGGTGCCTAAGAAGGGAGGGATCACAATCATTAAGAATGATAAAGATGAGCTTATACCTACTAGGACTATTACAGGACACCGTATGTGTATAGACTATATAAAGCTTAATCTTGCTATGATAAACTGATTTCTTATGCTCTAATGCAGCAGAGAGGCTATCAAAACTCTAGTGCACGCAATGTTGTAGTAAAGCAAGCAGGAGAGTGTCAATCCACTTCTAGATGATAGAGAATCCACATGGAATGCAAGGTCTAAGACAAATCTAAGCAAATAAGACAATTCATGGGAAAAATTCTAAAAACTAAATGCAGCAACCTAAACAGAGCGAAACTTATTTTAAAAATACTAGAAAGGAAGCAGTTACCACGAGAAACAAACAGACAAATTAAAGGGAAGAGCTTCGAATTGTTAAAATTCGACTAGTGGATCGACCACAAGATCGACCACTAGATCGAGCAGAAACGATCGATCTCGTCTAAAACTGTAAGAACAATGAATCTAAAGACCAGGATGCTGTCAGGTAACTAGATAAAGATGAAATGAGACGTAAATATGCTAAGAGAAAGGGCTTTAGGGTTGAGATTCATATAAAGGGTTTCAAGGATCGATCTTGGGTTTGAAACTTTAGATCGACTCACTTGGTGAGGATCTCTAAGCCTCGAAAACAAAACAAGATCTATCCGTGGCTTTCGGTATAGATCACTCTTTCATCCTCTCCTCCAAACCCATGGCTTTTGGTGGAAAAAGAGGTTGAAAGGCAAGGAAAACAGATTTCGAGTAATGGCTTAACTAGTCCCCCAAACTTCCATGGCTTTTGGGAAGGGGTAACTAGTCTCTAAGGTGTGATCTTCCGAGGCCCCTGGATCCTGTCAAGGTAAGGGACCTCTCGGATCATGAAGCTCTTGGCGTGAGAGTCTTCAAGCATTAAGCTTTCAACACCTTAGAAGAGATAGCCTTAAAAACGTTTAGAAAACAAACCAAGATCGAACCTTTTCTACCCTTCAATCCTCTCAACCCCGAACCCAAAGTAAACTACTCACTACTCATAAAGTAAATCAAGCAAAGCAGAAGAAATGAAACGATAAACATGAAAGAAAGACTAGATCAAACGATAAGGATTCGAATACAAAAGCTTCAAAAGAAAACTGGTTCAACAATGGTGTTCTTGCGAAAACGAGAGAGAAAACATGAAAAGAAAGATAAGAAATCTAAAAGTTATCGAAAAAGGGCGTCGCCGCCTTGCCTAAAATGTCCAAACAATCCAATGCTCCCCCCTTCGCTAACAGCCAAAAACGGTTGAAAGGACAGAGATCGACCATTGGATCGAGTTGTTCTCTCGATCATATCCGGACATCGTGTCTTCGGCTCGATCCGGGTCTCGATCTTCATCGGTGAATCGAGTGTTGCATCCGATCTCGGTATCGATCTTCGGGTGGATCGAGTGGTGTACTCGATCTGGCTATCGCTCTGCATGGCATCATTTACGTCCGTACCGATTGATCGATTGCTTCACTCGATCTCCGTCTCGATCATTATCCTTGGATCGCCTAGTTGGATCGATCTTCTGGTCGATCAACCCCTAGATCGACCGGTCATGCTCGATCTACTCCTCGATCACTGGTCCTTAGCACATTCCCGAGCTCCCATGAACTGCTACATCGGCCTCCACACTTCCACGAACCTCAATGACTCCAAAGCAACCAGAAACAACCTGGAATGGATGCAAAATGCCGAGAAAATGCACATGCTGATGCAAGAATGCTCTAGGACCCTAAGTGATGCAATCTAACCTAAAACATGATACAAATGCATGAAAAACTATCTAATGAGTATGCAAAATGTATGCAAAATGCAATGACATCAACTCCCCCAAACTTACTTCTTGCTTGCCCTCAAGCAACAAAAAATAAGTACGGAAGAGAGGTTTTCAGAAAAATCAAAGGGGTTTTAAACTTTTTGCCAAGGTGCCTTTCGAATAGATCATCTCAATGTCCTAGTTAACAGTTCTAAAATGCTAAGCTTACACTCATACTCCAAAGGACTTAGCCATACTCATCACACAAAGAAATTCAAATCATGACTCTCTTATTCCTAACAATCAAAGAAATTCATCCTTTAACATTCATTAACATTCGAACCATGAATCAAACTCATGCACTTTAAAGCAAAACACATTTGGCTAAGGGTTATGGTTATGAGCATAGAATGATCTCATTCGAAAAGGGTTTATAATTAGACAAGGGTTTCTCTCAAAAATGGTTTGAACCAATGCATAATGCTAAAGGTAAAGACAATTTATGCATACATGATTAGATTCTCATCTACCCATGTAAACTATCAAACAGTCCTATACCCCTCTCATTTAAGAAATTTAATCCTCACTCACCACTTAAGAGTCTACCTTTTTTCTCACACTTAGCAATCCCCAATTCAAAATAAAGACATTTTTAAACTTTTTAGGCTAGTGAAAAGGTTTTGAAAAATATTTTTGCTCTTAGGAATTTCTTATTAGTATCTCTCTTATTATTATTATTTTTCTCTTCGTTTTTTTTTCTTTATTTGACACTTAGGCTCTTTTATTTATTTTTTTTTTCTTTTCTTTTTCTCCCTTTTTTTTATTTATTTATTTAGAGAGAGCTACCTTCTGAAATAGAGCATACTTAGTTTTAAAAACAAACCTTTCACTTAAAACCTCATTTCTTTCCTTAAAACACAAACTCTTTTGAACCGAAAACAAATACACAAGAAAGCAATCCCAATGATCCCCCAAACTTATCCTAAACCTATACCTAGCTTCAAAATGCAAAGCTAGCAATCAATTATGAAAACCAAATCATGTCGCCTAAACCTAACACTTTATGCCAAGTTCAAACCGAAAATAAGGCCTCACAAAGATGTCACACAAGAACATTTGGCTTCAAAGGAGGGTAAGGTTCAAGGAGGGAGTTCTACTTAGGCTCACAAAGAGTGGTAAAAAGGAAGAAGAGAGCCTAAATATTTTAAAACCATGTGTTCATTTTCAAATGCATAAGAATGATAATTAGATTTTCAAATTAAGGTTTTCACTTAGTAGGATGAGTTTCAAATCGTGAGAGTTCAATTCAAGCCACGAAAATCCTAACTAGTGATCCAAGCATGGTTAGAACTTACTTTCAAAGCATAAACAAAGCATTAGAGAACTACTAACTAGGGCATTGAAATGATTCATAAGTAAAACACCTTTTTAAGAAATTCTAACCCCTTATGCAAAATGCAAACAACCTAGGTGATATGAGAAATTCTAGACTCAATCCTAACATGTTTTTTAAAGAGATGAATGCAACTACATGAATCTTTGAAAAAATTTTAAAAATTTTACCAATTTTTCATGAACTAAGACTCAAGGATGCAAAAAGGAAAATAAGATCAAAGAACACAAGATTAAATCACACAAGTACTCCCCCAAACTTGCTTGACACCGTCCCGGTGGCAAACTCATTCGAAGGAGCAAACAAACACAATGCAAGAAACAAACATGAGCGGTTATATACAATGGAAGAAGGTTGTTACCTCTTGTCTAGGCTCGGCTGGAACTTGAGGATGTTCCAGAGGAGCTAGAGATTGTTGCTTTTCCTTTGTTGCCTGGTTCTTGGAGGGAGTGGCGCGCTTGCTGAATGTTGTCTCCTTGGGTCTCGCGGATAACAACTCCTCCGGTTGAGAGTCTCCTCTTCTCGGGTTGTTGTATCTCTTGGCTTGTAGCTGGCTTAGGCTGGCCTCCTTGGAGTTGTTTGACTTTCTTCCCCAGCTTCTTAAGCATCTTCCCTTGCCACTTGTTGATCTTCCGCTGCATCTCCACCACCGAGGCTAAGAACTTCTCGGTTTTGGTCCTCGGCTCAAAGTCCAGCTTGGGAAGTGTGTAAACCTCGGGCATCTCATCCTCTGTTCCTGGAGACTCTGACCTTTGGCGCGGGGCAATGGCTGAAGCAGGCGGTCCTCCTAAAGGGGCAAAGCATTCTTCCTCCGTGGGTAAGAACTCGATGTTCCCGACACCAAGCAGCTCGGTCTCATCTTTGTTGGGGAGGATGCACACTCTCTTCTTATCTTCCTCATCTATGAAGAGGTAAGCATAAAACCCTTCTGCTGGCGTGCGTCCCAAGCTATCAGTGTTTCTCATGTATGCTTCATCCATGAAAGCTCTGTTTGAGACGTGAGCAAAGTCATGGATAGGCACACCGGCTTGCACGAACAAAGGAGTAAGGAAACCGCCAATGTAGGAAGAGGTTGCCTTGCACCGTAAGGCATAAGCCTTGTACTTCACCAGAGAAGCCGCGAGCACACAGCCGTAATTCACTTCATCGCCGAGTTCATCTTCTATGGGCTCATCATTTGCATCCGGATCAGACACCAAGTGCTTCACGCCTTGGAAAAGGAAGCACAGCTCCGTCTTCGTGGCGGTAGGAGCAACAGACCTTCCACTGAATGTATTGGCAATCAGCTTCAGAGTATACCTCAGCACCGGACTCCTAACTCTCTTGATCTTGGCGGTGTTGGCTTTGTAGTCTTCATTGCTGATCAGGTCCCAAAACTCGTCGGCTTTCTTGAAGGCTGGGAATTCCACCTTGTTTGCATCAGCCTTGAGACCGTAGGCTTGGCATAGCTCGGGGATGGATAGTGTGTAAGCTTGACGGCCAACCTTGAAGTAGAGACGGCCTTGGGAAGGGACAGGGGCACTCGGATTCTCATACCGGAACTCCAAGGTGGCAAGGAAATCTATCGTCACCTCGGGAATGGTAGGGCAGTCCATCCGCGACAAGCATCTCAAACCAATGTTCTTGAGGAGTTGGTCGAAGTCCCCAAGGATCCCGAGCCTGGACAAAAGCTCTCGATCAGCAAACTTCGTAGGTTCAAACCGGAGCCTCTCAAGCCTCTTCTTATCCCTCTTTTCATCTTTGCTCCACCGGACCCTCTCTTGAGCCACTACTTCTCCTCCTTCTCCTTCTTGTGCTTGCTCCTCTCTTGTTCTCTTTGGTGCCATTGTTCCTGAAACAAAATTCTAAAGAGAATGATTAGCAAGTGGCGATTTGATGAGAATGAGAGAAGAGAAGGAGAGAATTTATAAAAACTACCCTAGAATTTTGTGGATTAAATAAAAATCATAGCTACATAAAAGGGAAACAAATCTTTTAGATACTGAAAATCCAGAATTTTTCCTTTTACTTAGCTAATTTTAAAAAATCAAAACTGATCCTATATCCTAAAACAAGATCTTGCGATATTTAAGGAGATTTTCTTAAAAATAAACCATTAAATCTTTGAAAATACCTTTGCAAGAAGTTAAGGATATCTTTGCTAATCTTTAAAGACTTAAAATTCTCACTCTCTTTGTTAAAAATCTCGAGCAAACAGGAATGAAAGGGTGAGAGATAATTTGAGATATATAAAGACTTTAGCAAACCAAAACAATGGGTGGTCAAGGTGGTTTCTGACAAAAGTCTTGGTCAAGGCACATCTTTCATGGTCAAAGATGCTTGCCTTGACCAAGTTTTGAATTTAAAAATTAGAGGGAAAGGAGTAAATGAGGGAAAGAAAATTGTTACCTTGGCATGAGATCGAGTCCTTTTGGTCGATCTAGGACTCGATCTCATGCCCAAAATGGCTTAGATCGAGAGGGTTACTCGATTTGAGACTCGATTCAAGGTGAATCGAGTCCTGGATCGATTGGCTCTCTCGATCATTGAGATGTTGGCTCCTCGGCTAAGTCCCTCTGATCGATCTATGTCCTCGATTTAGGGGTCGATTTGGCATAGATCGAGTGGTGGATCGAGTCGAGTGATCGATCAATTTTCAACAGATTTTCCCGAGAGAAATTAGATCGGTCGATCCGATTTGGATCGATCGATCCTTTTTCGTCAAGGTCGATCTTGTCACTCGTTCTCGTCTAGATCGACTGACTCCTCTCGATTCACTGACTCGATCTAGCAAAGATCGAGCCAGGATCAGTCGATCTAGCACTCGATCTCTAGCCTTATCTTAACCCCTATTGCCTCTTTTGGACCTCAAAGTCAAGGTTTAGACTTCTTATACCTGTTCCTACACACTTGCAACATAAAAACATAAAACTGAAAGAGAAATGAAAGCAGAAGTATGTACAAGATAAACATGGGAATGCCTCCCAAGTGCGCTTTCTTTAACGTCTTTAGCTAGACCTTACTTGGTCTAGGCGGATGGTGGGTCTTAGAGAAGCACTGAGGTACTCTCCTTGTCAAAGCTGTCCGCCAAGTAGGGCTTGACTCTGTGTCCATTGACGATGAATGCACTACCACTTCTTCCCATCAGAGTAACAGCTCCATACGGTAAGACCTCTTGAATCACGAACGGTCCGCTCCACCTTGATTTCAGCTTGCCCGGGAAGAGTTTGAGCCTCGAGTTGTACAGCAACACCAGTCCTCCTTCCTTAAGCTCCTTGGCAACCAATTTCTTGTCATGAGCTTCCTTAGTCCGCTCCTTGTAGATCTTAGAGCTCTCGTAAGCATTCAACCTCAACTCGTCCAGTTCGTGTAGCTGAATAAGGTGCCTCTCCTGAGCCGTCTTGAGATCAAAGTTCAGCCTCTTCACAGCCCACAACGCGCGGTGCTCCAGCTCAACCGGGAGGTGACAGCCCTTGCTATAGAGTAGAGTGAAAGGGGTTGTACCAATCGGCGTCTTGAAAGCAGTACGGTAGGCCCAAAGAGCATCGTCTAGCTTCACTGACCAGTCCTTCCTTGTTGCTCCAACGGTCTTCTCCAGAATAGCTTTGATTTGCCTGTTGGAGACTTCCACCTGACTGCTTGTTTGAGGATGATATGGTGTAGCCACCTTATGCTTAACCCCATACTTTCTCAAGAGGTTCTCGAAGACCTTGTTTATAAAGTGGCTTCCTCCATCACTTATAACAACCTTGGGTACCCCAAACGTTGGGAAGATGACACTCTTGAACAGCTTGATCACAATCTTAGAGTCATTTGTAGGGGAAGCAACAGCCTCAACCCATTTGGAGACATAATCCACAGCTACTAAGATGTACTTGTTGCCGTATGAAGAAGGGAAAGGCCCCATAAAGTCAATACCCCTCGCATCGAACACGTCAACCTCGAAGATGGGAACTTGAGGCATTTCATTCCTCTTAGTGATATTCCCTACTCGCTGACATGCCTCACAGCTCTTCACAAACTCGTGTGCATCTTTAAAAATGGAGGGCCACCAGAAACCTGCTTGCAACACTTTCGTGGCAGTCTTGAATGAAGCGAAGTGTCCTCCATAGGATGAACCATGGCAATGATAGAGGATGTCCCTGGCTTCTTCCTTTTAACACATCTCCGGTACAAGCTGTCTACTCCTCTTTTGTATAGGTAAGGCTCATCCCAAAAGTAGTCACTAGCCTCCCTCAAAAACCTCTTCTTGTGATAGCTGTTGAGATGTGTTGGCTCCTTACCACACGCTAGGTAGTTCACCACATCAGCATACCATGGTAGATCCTCCTCTTTAAAACTCAACACTTCCTCAAACCGTCCTTCTAGCTTCCCACAAACAGCAGTGTAATCGCCATAAGCTGCTCTTCTGGAAGAGAGTCATCTAAGGGGAGAGACTCGTTGATCCTTAGCCTTGAGAGGTGGTCAGCGACTCCATTTTCTATCCCCTTCTTGTCTTTAATTTCCATGTCAAACTCCTGGAGTAACAGAATCCATCTTAAGAGCCGGGGCTTAGTGTCTTTCTTCGAGTAGATGTATCGTAGAGCAGCATGATCCGTGTATACAATAGCCTTGGAGCCAACGAGATATGATCTGAACTTCTCAAAGGCGAAGACTACTGCAAGCAGCTCCTTCTCCGTAGTGGTGTATCGTGATTGCGTGTCATCCAAGGTCCTTGAAGCATAATAGATCACATGTAGCTTCTTATCTTTCTTCTGACCAAGGACGGCTCCTACGGCGTAGTCACTAGCATCACACATGATCTCAAAAGGGAGAGACCAGTCTGGTGCTTGGACTATAGGGGCTGATGTGAGGGCTTCCTTGATGGTCACGAAAGCCTTCAAACACTCCTCATCGAATACAAACTCAGCTTCCTTGCACAACAGCCGTGTAAGAGGGCGTGCAATCTTGGAGAAATCTTTGATGAAGCGCCTATAGAACCCTGCGTGTCCCAAGAAGCTTCTGATCCCTTTAACATTAACCGGCGGCTCTAGACACATCATAACCTCAACCTTAACCTGATCAACTTCAATACCCTTCTCTGAAATCTTGTGACCGAGCACTATCCCTTCCTTAACCATGAAGTGGCATTTCTCCCAGTTCAGCACCAGGTTTGTCTCTTCACAACGTTTAAGTACCCTGCAAAGATTCAACAAACACGCAGGAAAGGACGCACCATACACAGAGAAGTCATCCATAAACACCTCTACCATCTCCTCTATAAGATCGGAGAAGATCGACATCATACACCGCTGAAAGGTAGCCGGTGCATTACACAATCCAAACGGCATCCTTCGATATGCAAAGGTACCGTAGGGACCTGTAAAAGTCGTTTTCTCCTGATCGTTTGGGTGAATAGGTATTTGAAAGAAACCGCTATACCCATCGAGAAAAAAGTAGTAAGGGTGATTTGCAAGTCTCTCAAGCATTTGATCAATAAAAGGCAAAGGGAAATGGTCTTTTCTAGTCGCAAGGTTAAGCTTTCTATAGTCAATACACATTCTATGACCAGTAATGGTCCTAGTAGGGATAAGTTCATCCTTTTCATTCCTTATGACCATGATCCCTCCCTTCTTAGGCACCACATGTACAGGGGAAACCCACGTGCTGTCACTTATGGGATAGATCATGTCAGCCTCTAAAAGCTTAAGGATTTCCTTCTTAACAACCTCTTTCAAGTTAGGATTCAAACGCCTTTGATGTTCTACAGAAGTGGCGTTCTCATTATCCAAGTGAATCCTATTAGTGCAAAGCATTGGCGAAAGGCCTTTGATGTCACTTAAAGAGTACCCAATGGCCTTCCTATACTTTCTCAGCTCAGTTAAGAGCGAGTGCAACTCATCATCACTAAGGTTTTCATTTACTATCACGGGATAGGTGTCATTAGGTCCTAAGAAAGCATACCTTAGCCCTTTTGGGAGCTCCTTAAGGTCCACCTTTGGGGCTAACAGCTCACTCCAGTCATCCTCGTGGCTGTTGTTGTTATTCTCCTCCTTGGAACTCTCCTTTGAACTCGAGGCATGGCCCTTCAGACTGCTTTCCTCTATCGCTATCCCTTCTGTGATCGAGTCCCCCGATCGATTCTCCTCTCGATGTCGTCTAGATCAAGCCATATCACTCGATTCACTTACTCGATTGGATATGGATCGAGTAAGGGATCGAGACGCTGAGTCGATCTCTTGATTGGACTCTAAAATGATCGGGAGGTCTTTCTCGATCCTCCACTCGATTGTTTCTCCTGATCGAGTATCATTCTCGATCTGTTGGTCGATTGTTGCACCGGATCGAGTTGGGTTCTCGATTGACTTGTCGATCTGACTCCTGGATCGAGTGATAGCGTCGATCTCGGAGTCGATCTCTAGGCAGCAACCTTCTTCATTCTTGATGATCCTCCTCGAATCCAGCAGGTTCACGTACTCTTGGGTTCTCTGGTCCACATAGCCAAACTCTCCTGGCTCCTTAGTGAGTGCTAGCTTCAAATGGTCTTCTAGAGCTAGCTCTTCCAACAACTCATCCGCTAGAGCATCCATCGTTTCAATATAGAAAGCTTGTCCTTCAATGGTTGGCTTCTTTAGAACCTTGTTGATGTCAAAGTCCAGCCTGATCCCTTTCCCCAAATGCAAGGCAATCTTCCCATTCTTCACATCTATTATAGCTCCGGCGGTTGCAAGGAATGGTCTCCCTAAGATGAGTGGGTCTTTCGGCTCCTCGTCCATCTCCAACACTACAAAGTCTGTAGGTACATTCACACCACTGATTCGCACCGGTAAGTCTTCAAGCAACCCAACCGGTAATCTCACGCTCCTATCAGCCAGCACCAATGAGATCCGACATTCTTTAAACCGAGTAAAACCAAGCTTCTTAGCCACGAAGTGAGGCATCAAGTTTATGCTAGCTCCGAGATCACACAAGCAACTCTTGAACTCTAGAGGACCCAAAGCACAAGGTATAGTGAAGCTTCCAGGATCTCCCAGCTTCTTAGGCACTATCTCCTTATGAATAACCGCACTACACTCTTCGCTTAGCACAAGTACCTCTTTGCTTTCTTTGTTCTTCTTCACAAGGGTGTCCTTGAAAAATTTGGCGCACTTGGGCATCATAGCGAGACAGTCTACAAGAGGCAGCTTTATCTCCACGTCTCTCAAGTGCTTCTCAAATAGAATTCGGTGCTTCTCTATTAGCTGCTTTTTGAAACGACCCGGAAATGGCAACTTTGGTACGTAAAGTGGGGGCACGTAGTCATTCTTCTCCTTGGTGGTTTTCTCAGCTTTCTTCTCAACGAATGCCTTGTCACCTCTTCTCGGTCCTTGAATCCACACGTTGTCAAAGTTGATCTCCTCATTATCAGCCGAAAGTTTACCCTCCCCCTCTTGAATTACAACGTCCTCGTTGTTCTTTGTAGAGACCGGAGGTTCAAGCTCTTTGCCACTTCTCAATGTAATAGCATTGGCATACTCCTTGGGGTTTTGCTCACACTTTCCCGGAAGGCTGTTCTGACCACTCGTGCTTGCTTTACCCTTCTCCAGCTGCTTTATCTTGTTGTTAAGGTTGGTGATTTGAGTGGAGAAGTCGGTTAGAGATGAATCAAGCCTAGTGTTCATTTCCACGAACTTCTGATTGGTAGAAGCTTGCCCTTGTATTAGTTGTTGGAACATTGCTTGAACCGGATCAACTTGTTGTTGCATCGGTTGTTGTTGCTGAGGTGCAAAGCCCGGAGGGTAGTTAGGATTATAACCCTTGTTTTGTTGTTGTTGCCCTTGGAAGTTGCCTTGCCCTTGACCTTGGAAACCAGTACTTGGTTGAAAACCTTTGTTGTAAGGGATGAAAGGTTTAGCTTGTTGAGCAGGGTACACTTGATCGTTAGGGTTGGCTATGTTGGTGCTCCGGTAAGAGAGGTTGTTGTTCTGGTAGCCTTGGTTGTATCCTTGAGACTTGTAGTTGTTCTGTCCAGCCACCCAATTTGCTTCTTCTTGGCTTAGCTCCAACTCCTCTTGGTTCTCATCAGCTTCACCAACGAAGTGAACATGCTTCTGATTAGCTAGGACCAACTTGTCAATCTTCTCATGCAATGATTTGAGCTCCTTCTTGTGAGACTCTAATTCTGATCCTCTTGGTGCTCGGTCATAATCCTCGGCATAGTTTCCATCACTCAACGCCAGGTTTTCTATCAGCTTCATACCCTCTTCAACCTCTTGACCGAGGAAGTTCCCTTTGCTAGCTGTATCAAGCAACAACCGGATCTTTGGTGAAGCTCCACGGTATATGGTACTGAGTAGAGTCTCCTCACTGAACCCGTGATGAGGACATTGGATCGTGTAATCTTTGAAACGCTCCATAGCCTCATTGAATGTCTCGTTGTTCCTTTGAGTAAAACCGCTGATTTCGCTTCTCAACCGAGCAGTCCTGGTGCTTGAGAAGAACTTTGAGAGGAAAGCCTTCTTACATTCAGCCCATGATGTGATGGTGCCTTGTGGGAGGGTCTTCTCCCAATGTCTAGCTTTGTCTCCGAGTGAAAAGGGGAAGAGACGTAGCTTGAAAGCATCTTCTGATATACCGTTGATCTTTATCATTCCACATACTTGCTCGAAATTGTCCAAGTGCTCCAAGGGGTCTTCCATTGCTAAGACGTGGAACTTGTTGTTTTGCACCATGGAGATGAAACCCGGCTTGATCTCAAAGTTATTGTTTTGTACTGGAGAAGGAGTGATCCCAAACCTATTGTGGTGGGTATTGGGAGCATCTCCGGCTCCTATGATCCTCGGAGGTCTAGCCGCGTGTTGAGGGTTTCCATTGCCCCGTCCTGCTGGAGGAGGTCCCTCTGGATGCTCGTGTTCAGCCATGTCTTCAAAGTTAACCAGACCGTGTTGAACAATCTCCTCAAAGGCTCTTGTTTGATCTCTGACTCTCCTTTGCCGTGAGTGACCAAGCTAATGAATGTTGTCTAAGGGCTGTAGTAGATTGTTGTCTCCCTTTGAACGAAGATTCATGTACCTGAAAACACACGGTTTAGAGAAAAGGTATTAGTAACTTGAAAAAGGTAAAGACTTAGTCTTTGCTAAGACCCAAATCTCTATGTTCTCTAAGCAACCTAGAATGGCAACGGCGCCATTTGATAAACTGATTTCTTATGCTCTAATGCAGCAGAGAGGCTATCAAAACTCTAGTGCACGCAATGTTGTAGTAAAGCAAGCAGGAGAGTGTCAATCCACTTCTAGATGATAGAGAATCCACAGGGAATGCAAGGTCTAAGACAAATCTAAGCAAATAAGACAATTCATGGGAAAAATTCTAAAAACTAAATGCAGCAACCTAAACAGAGCGAAACTTGTTTTAAAAATACTAGAAAGGAAGCAGTTACCACGAGAAACAAACAGCAAATTAAAGGGAAGAGCTTCGAATTGTTAAAATTCGACTAGTGGATCGACCACAAGATCGACCACTAGATCGAGCAGAAACGATCGATCTCGTCTAAAACTGTAAGAACAATGAATCTAAAGACCAGGATGCTGTCAGGTAACTAGCTAAAGATGAAATGAGACGTAAATATGCTAAGAGAAAGGGCTTTAGGGTTGAGATTCATATAAAGGGTTTCAAGGATCGATCTTGGGTTTGAAACTTTAGATCGACTCACTTGGTGAGGATCTCTAAGCCTCGAAAACAAAACAAGATCTATCTGTGGCTTTCAGTATAGATCACTCTTTCATCCTCTCCTCCAAACCCATGGCTTTTGGTGGAAAAAGAGGTTGAAAGGCAAGGAAAACAGATTTCGAGTAATGGCTTAACTAGTCCCCCAAACTTCCATGGCTTTTGGGAAGGGGTAACTAGTCTCTAAGGTGTGATCTTCCGAGGCCCCTGGATCCTGTCAAGGTAAGGGACCTCTCAGATCATGAAGCTCTTGGCGTGAGAGTCTTCAAGCATTAAGCTTTCAACACCTTAGAAGAGATAGCCTTAAAAACGTTTAGAAAACAAACCAAGATCGAACCTTTTCTACCCTTCAATCCTCTCAACCCCGAACCCAAAGTAAACTACTCACTACTCATAAAGTAAATCAAGCAAAGCAGAAGAAATGAAACGATAAACATGAAACACTAGATCAAACGATAAGGATTCGAATACAAAAGCTTCAAAAGAAAACTGGTTCAACAATGGTGTTCTTGCGAAAACGAGAGAGAAAACATGAAAAGAAAGATAAGAAATCTAAAAGTTATCGAAAAAGGGCGTCGCCGCCTTGCCTAAAATGTCCAAACAATCCAATGGTCCCCCCTTCGCTAACAGCCAAAAACGGTTGAAAGGACAGAGATCGACCATTGGATCGAGTTGTTCTCTCGATCATATCCGGACATCGTGTCTTCGGCTCGATCCGGGTCTCGATCTTCATCGGTGAATCGAGTGTTGCATCCGATCTCGGTATCGATCTTCGGGTGGATCGAGTGGTGTACTCGATCTGGCTCTCGCTCTGCATGGCGTCATTTACGTCCGTACCGATTGATCGATTGCTTCACTCGATCTCCGTCTCGATCATTATCCTTGGATCGCCTAGTTGGCTCGATCTTCTGGTCGATCAACCCCTAGATCGACCGGTCATGCTCGATCTAATCCTCGATCACTGGTCCTTAGCACATTCCCGAGCTCCCATGAACTGCTACATCGGCCTCCACACCTCCACGAACCTCCATGACTCCAAAGCAACCAGAAACAACCTGGAATGGATGCAAAATGCCGAGAAAATGCACATGCTGATGCAAGAATGCTCTAGGACCCTAAGTGATGCAATCTAACCTAAAACATGATACAAATGCATGAAAAACTATCTAATGAGTATGCAAAATGTATGCAAAATGCAATGACATCATGCTACTAGAAAGGATCATTTTCCTTTACCTTATATTGATCAAATGATTGAGAGGCTTGCTAATCATCCTTATTATTGCACTCTTGATGGATATAGTGGTTTCTTTCAAATACCGATCCATCCGAATGATCAAGAGAAGACGACCTTTACATGCCCTTATGGCACCTTCGCATATCGAAGGATGCCATTTGGGTTGTGTAACGCACCGGCTACGTTTCAGCGGTGTATGATGTCGATCTTCTCTGATTTAATAGAAGAGATGGTAGAAGTGTTTATGGATGACTTCTCTGTATATGGTGCATATTTTTCTGCGTGTTTGTTGAATCTTTGCAAGGTACTAAAGCGTTCTAAAGAGACGAATCTTGTGCTTAACTGGGAGAAGTGTCACTTCATGGTGAAGGAAGGGATCGTGCTTGGCCACAAGATATCAGAGAAAGGCATAGAGGTTGATAAAGCCAAAGTTGAGGTCATGATGAGTCTTGAGCCGCTGGTTAATGTCAAAGGAGTGAGGACTTTCCAAGGCCATGCTGGCTTCTACAGGCGCTTCATCAAAGATTTTTCCAAGATTACACGCCCTCTAACAAGGCTGTTGTGCAAGGAAGCTGACTTTGTGTTTGATGAGGATTGCCTTCATGCTTTCGTGACCATCAAGGAAGCTCTAGTATCCGCGCCTATAGTGCAAGCACCGGACTGGACTCTACCGTGTGAGATAATGTGTGACGTGAGCGACTACGCCGTAGGAGATGTTCTTGGTCATAGGAAAGACAAGCGGCTGCATGTGATTTACTATGCTTCACGTACCTTGGATGACACACAAGCCAGATACACTACGACTGAGAAGGAGTTGCTGGCAGTTGTATTCGCCTTTGAGAAGTTCAGGTCATACCTTGTAGGCTACAAGGCCATCGTCTACACAGATCACGCTGCTCGGAGGTACATCTATTCCAAGAAAGACACTAAACCGAGACTCTTGAGATGGATCCTTTTGTTCCGAGAATTCGACATGGAAATTAAGGACAAGAAAGGGATAGAGAATAGCGTGGCAGATCACCTCTCTAGGATGAGTATCAATGAGTCTCTGCTCTTAGATGATTCGCTTCCAGAAGAACAATCATCATGATCACTACGGCTGTTTGTGGAAGACTAGAAGGGCAGTTTGAAGAGGTTCTGAGTTTCAAGGAAGAGGATCTTCCTTGGTACACTGACATTGTAAAATTCTTGGCATGTGGAGAGGAGCCAACTCACCTTGATCATTACCATAAGAAGGAAGTTTATGAGAGATGTTGCCTACTACTTTTGGGATGATCCCTACTTATACAAGAGAGGAGTTGATAGCTTGTACAGAAGAGTGTCCCGAGGGATGAAGCTCAAGACATTCTACTTCACTGCCATGGATCTTCTTACGGTGGTCATTTCGCTTCTTTCAAAACCGCTACAAAGGTGTTACAAGCCGGCTTTTGGTGGCCATCTCTGTTCAAAGACGCCCATGAGTTTGTCGAAGTTTGTGAAGCATGTCCAAGAGCTGGAAACATCACGAAAAGGAACGAGATGCCTCAGGTTCCTATCTTTGAGGTAGACATGTTTGACGTATGGGGCATAGGTTTCATGGGACCTTTCCCATCTTCTTACGGCAACAAGTTTATCCTAGTAGCGGTTGACTACGTTTCTAAATGGGTTGAGGCCATTGCTTCCCCTACAAAAGACTCTAAGGTGGTGATAAAGCTCTTCAAGACCATCATATTCCCACGGTTTGGAGTCCCCAAGGTAGTAATCAGCGACGGTGGAAGCCATTTCATCAACAAAGTGTTTGAAAGCCTCCTAAGCAAGTATGGCGTGAAGCACAAGGTAGCTATACCTTACCATCCTCAAACGAGTGGGCAAGTAGAAGTCTCTAACCGGCAGATCAAAGCTATACTATAGCGGACAGTCGGTACTACTAGGAAGGATTGGGCGGCTAAGCTAGACGACGCTTTGTGGGCTTACCAGACCGCTTTCAAAACACCCATATGAACAACCCCTTTCACTCTTCTCTACGGCAAGGGATTTCACCTCCCTGTTGAGCTGGAACATAGAGCATTGTGGGCTGTGAAGTGGCTGAACTATGATCTCAAGACAGCTCAGGAGAAGCGCTTAATTCAGCTACATGAGCTTGATGAGCTAAGGCTGGACGCCTACGAAAGTGCTAGGATCTACAAGGAGCGTACTAAGGCAGCTCATGACAAGAAGCTGGTTCACAAAGAGCTTAAGGAAGGCAGTTTGGTATTGCTCTACAACTCGAGGTTGAAGCTCTTTCCAGGAGAGCTCAAACCAAGGTGGTGCGGACCATTTGAGATCAAAGAGGTATTGCCCTATGGAGCTGTTACGTTGGTTGGCAAGAGTGGGAATGCATTCACGGTCAACGGACACCGAGTGAAGCCATACATGGTCAGTGCATTCAACAAGGAAAGCACTTAATGCTTCTCCAAGACACACCATCTGCCTAAACCAAGTAAAGTCTAGCTAAAGACGTTAAAGAAAGCGCCCTTGGGAGGCATTCCCATGGTTATCTTGTATATATTTCTGCTTTCTTTCTCTTTCAGTTTTTTGTTTTTATCTTCAAAGTGTGCAGGAAAAGGTATAAGGGATTGCAGGCGATGATCTTGGATCCAAAAGGAGTAAGGAGAGGCGAATATAGGCTAGAGATCGAGCGCTAGATCGACTCATCCTGGCTTGATCTTTGCTAGATCGAGCTAGTGAATCGAGAGGAGTCAGTCGATCTAGACGAGATCGAGTAGAAAATCGAGTGGAACGGTCGATCATGAGAGGACAACCCGCCAATGCTTTCAGCTTGAAAAGCGAACGAGGTGTAGATTGACTGAGTCACTCGATCCTCGAAAATAGATCGAGTAGTCTACTCGATATGTCACTTGATCTAAGCTTAAATCGACCCCCAAATCGATGAGGTGGCTCGATCAAGAGGACTTAGCCAACATGCCAAAAATCAAGGAACGAGAGGTACACTCGATCCAAAGCTCGTTTCAATTCGAATCGAGTTATAAATCGAGCAATCCTCTTGATCCTGGCCATTATGGGCATGAGATCGAGTCATAGATCGACCAAATGGACTCGATCTCGTGCCGAGGTAACAAATTTTTTTCCCTCTTTTCTACTTTCCCTCCAGTTTTTGAATTTGAAAAGTGGTCAAGGCAAGCATCTTTGACCAGAAAGATGTGCCTTGACCACAGCTTTTGTATAAAAACCACTTTCTTGCCCATGGTTTTAGATCTTTCTTGTTGGCCTTTAAATTTTCAACAAACACACTCTCTCACTACTTGTGTTTCGAGTTTCTAAACCAGAGAGAGTCTGATTTTCCTTTTTTTTACTAAGGGCCAACAACATCCTCTTTTAACTTCGAAAAGGTATTTTCAAGTCTTGGTTTTAAATCTTTGGATAAATTTCCTTTTCTTTGTATGGTTTGATTAATAGATGTTAGGGGCTTAGCGAATTTTTAAAATTCTAGATTTTATTCTATCTCTAGATTCCTTCCTCTATTATCTTGCTAGAATTTTTATAAATTCCCCAAAAATCTAGGGCATTAGTTAAACCTTTTTCTTTATTGATTGCTCCTTCTCTCAATATTTGCCGCATTTGCTCATTCTCTTGCTCGAGAATCTTGTTTCAGGTACTATGGCCCCTAACAGAACACGAGAGGAGACAGCACAAGAAGGAGAAGGTCAAGAAGAGGTGGTTCAAGAGAGGGTCAGATGGTCTAAAGAGGAAAAGCAAGCCAAGAAGAGGCTAGAGAGGCTCCAGTTCGAACCAACAAAGTTCGCGGATAGAGGGTTGGTAGCTAAGATGGGGATTTTGGGAGACTTTGATCAACTCCTCAAGAACATAGGGCTCAGATGTTTGTCACAGATGGATTGCCCAACCTTTCCCGAACTGACAATCGATTTCCTTGCCACCTTGGAGTTTGCATACGAAAACCCGAGCATCCCTACTCCTTCTCAAGGCCGCATCTCTTTCAAGATCAAGCGTCAAGCCTTTAGTCGCTCGATCTCGGAGCTTTGTCAAGCCTATGGCCTCGATGCTACTGCCACCAAGGTTGAGTTCCCCTCTTTCACTCAAGCAAATGATCTGTGGGACCTCATCAGCAACGATGACTACAAGGCGAATACCGCAAAGATCAAGAGAGTAAGGAGTCCGGTGCTGCGTTACACGCTGAAGCTGATTGCCAATACCTTTAGTGGGCGGTCAGTTGCCCCTACAGTCACCAAGACGGAGCTTTGCTTCTTGTTCCAAGGCGTTAAGCATCTCGTGTGTGACCCCGATGAGAATGATGAGCCGTTGGAAGACCAACTAGGAGACGACGTGAACTACGGATTTATCCTGGCTGCTTCATTGGTGAAATACAAGGCGTATGCCTTGAGATGCAAGGAAAGCTCGTCGTTTATTGGACACTTCCTCACGCCCTTGTTTGTGCAAGCTGGTGTACCGCTTCAAGACTTCACTCCTGTTCCGGAAAGAGCTTTCATGGATGAGATACACCTAAGGAACACGAACATGTTGGGACGCACGCCAGCTGAGGGCTTCTTTGCGTATCTGTTCATTGACAAGGAGAATGAGAAGAGGGTGTGTATCTTGCCAAACAAGGACGAAACCGAGCTGTTGGGAATTGGGAACATCGAGTTTCTCCCAAGCGTAGAGGAGTGTTTTGCTCCTCTAGGAGCCACAGCCGCCATTCAACAAGCTACTCACCCAAGATCAGAGTCTCCTGCCACAGATGATGAGATCCCCGAAGCCTTTGTACTCCCTAAGATTGAATTTGAGCCGCGGACTAAAACAGAAAAGTTCTTTGCTTCTTTTGTGGAGAAGCAATGAAAGATCAACAAATGGCAAAGTAAGGTCATCAAGAAGCTTGCCAAGAATGTCAAGGCGCTTCAAGGGGCTTCGCCAAAGCAGGCTGCAAGTGAGGAGGTTCAACAGCCCGAGAAGAGGAGGCTTACAACCGGTGGAGTTGTCATCCGTGAGACTCAAGGAAGCAACATCCAGCCGGCGCGTCTTTCCCTCCAAGAACCAGCGTCCAAGGGCAAAGCCATAGCATCTAGCTCGTCTGGAACATCCTCAAGTTCCATCCGAGGCTAGATCCGAGGTACCAACACCCTTCCTTTGTACATACCGCACATCTTTTCTTTGTTTTTGCTTTGTGTTCTTGAACTCCTTTGAATTTGTTTGCCACCGAGACGGTATCATTCAAGTTTGGGGGAGTGTGTGTGTTATTTGACATTGTTTTCTTTCCTCTTATTTTCTATTTGCATCGTTTGAGTCTTGCATTACATTTCATTGCACCTAATGCATAGAAAAGAACAAAAAAATTGGTAAAATTTTTAAAAATTTTCAAAAAAACATTCATGTAGTTGCATTCACTTTGTTAAACATTTTAGGATTGAGTCTAGAATTTTTACAAACTCTAATGATTCAAACTTAGATCCCAAATGGCAACAGCGCCAAATTGATACATGGTTTTTGCCTCTTGTTGTCAATCACCCATTGTACTAGTCAGTTGTAGTATGGGTTTTAATGTCAATTCAATTGGGATTAGTTGAAAACAGAAGAGCTAAGAGTGAAATCTCTAAGTCAAGCAAGCAGGAAAAGGTTTTTGTTGCCAAGGCAATTGTTCTAACACCCTAGTGTGATCAATCAACAAAGAAAGTGAAAAAAAGCAAACTAAGCAGATTTAAGCAAGAAAAACAAAGCAAAACAGAGCAAATCCTAGATTTAAATAAGAGAAAGGCAAGTTCCTAGATGTGGTTATTGACTTTGGGGAATTTCAGACACTAACTAAGGCTGTTTCAAACTACATTGATCAAGTAAGTAAGCAAGCAATAGAGATTCCTAGACATAGAATTCACAATTAAGCTAGCTAGATCCAGTCTCTTGGCAAATAGCCCTTTGCTAAACATCTTAACAAGAATTAACTCTCATTAGTGCTAAAACAACAAGCAAGCAATAGTAAACAACTCTATTCAAGTCAAAATGCTCCTCAAACAGTCAATCACTTGAGCCAAGGCCAGCAAATCCTCTATTAAACAAGATCAGCATTTTATTAAACACTTGGTGGGCATAAGAGAAAGCTAACAACCTAGATAAGTTTGATCAAGACTAATCTAGCATGAACAACAGATTAATAGAGAGGAACCCATAAACTAAAGTACTTAACAAGCCCTAATCAAGTCTTAAATTCTCATAATCTACCACATCTAAAAACTCTAAGATAACTACTCACTTATACTCATGTTTAACACCAAATCACAAAGGAAAAGGATGTTAATCATGAATAGAAGAGAGAATAAAGAAAGATTAAAGGCAAATACTCAAATATATCAAACAAAGCAAAGGATTTGTCATACAAACTTAAAGAAAATGCTTAAGAACAGTAAATTGACAAGACATCTCGAAAATCTGGAAAAAGAGGCTATTTATAGCCTAGAGAAGGAAGCCCTTGAGTAATGGCAAAAGTGTAATTAAAGACAGGTTCGGACTGGGTTTACATCGGTCAGTTACATTGGTCACTTGTGGTCGATGTAGATCCCATCGGTCAGGGAGTGGTCGATACTGGTGACCGAAATTCATTCGTTGTGTTTGTGTCCATCATACCAAGCCGATGTCGGTGATCGATGTGCTGGTATCGGTCACCCATGGTCGATGCTGGTGATCGAAAATCTGGTATCGGTCACCCCTTGACTGATGTTCACCGTGCTCTGACCGAAAACCTTTGCAGAGAATGTCTGCTTTGATCCTTTTTGCTCCCTTTGATCCAGCTAGCATCCTGAATCATCCCCTAAGCTCCTCTAAGCTCCTTTTAGCTCCAAAAGCACCTAAAAACATCCAAAATGCAAGGAAAATGCAAACTTTACCCTAAATGCAACCTAAGTCTAAATGGAGAAGAAAATGGGGCAATAACTAAGGGAAAACATGCAAAAGAGAACCAAAACATGTACTAAATGCAGTCCTAAATGGTGTAAATACAAGGGATATCAATAGCAAAGGTCTAGAAGAGCATGTAGAACACATTAGATTAGTGCTTGATTTGCTCAGAAAAGAAAAGCTATACGCTAACCTTAAGAAGTGTACCTTTTGCACTTCTAGTCTTGTTTTCCTTGGTTTTGTAGTAAGCTCAGAAGGAGTCAAAGTTAATGAGGAAAAGGTGAAGGCCATCCATGACTGGCCAAGTCCTAAGACCGTGGGAGAAGTAATAAGTTTCCATGGCTTAGCCGGCTTTTATAGAAGATTTGTGAGAGACTTTAGTACTATAGCTGCTCCACTCACCGAAGTCATCAAAAAGGAAGTTGGGTTCAAGTGGGAAATGGCTTAGGAAGAGGCTTTCCAAAGCCTAAAAGAGAAGCTTACTAGCGCCCCTGTTCTTATATTACCTAACTTCTTAAAAACTTTTAAGATTGAGTGTGATGCATCAGGAATAGGTATTGGCGCAGTCCTAATGCAAGACAAGCAACCCATATAATTTTTTAGTGAGAAGCTCGGTGGGGCCATGCTCAACTATCCGACATATGATTAAGAGCTGTATGCCTTGGTAAGGGCCTTACAAACGTGGCAACACTACCTCTGGCCTAAAGAATTTGTTATCCACACGGACCATGAGTCTCTTAAAGACCTCAAAGGTCAGCAAAAGCTCAACAAAAGGCACGCAAGGTGGGTTGAATTCATAGAAACATTCCCATACGTTATAAAACACAAACAAGGTAAGGACAATGTGGTCGCCGATGCATTGTCAAGAAGGTACACTCTTCTCACTACTTTAGAAGCTAAGTTGCTAGGTATTGATCAGCTTAAAGAGCTATATAAAAATGGTGATGATTTTTCAGAAAATTTTGCTTCTTGTTTCAAATCTCCTTCGGGTAAATTCTATAAACAAGATGGGTTTCTCTTTTACGAGAACCGTCTTTGTGTGCCTATTTGTTCTATGAGAGATTTGTTTATCAGGGAAGCACACAGTGGCGGTTTAATGGGTCACTTTGGCGTGGCAAAAACCTTAGAAGTCATGAAATATCATTTCTATTGGCGACACATGAGACGGGATGTTGAGAGAATTTGTGGGAGGTGCAATACTTGTAAACAAGCCAAGTCCAAGGTTCAACATCACGGTTTGTACTCACCTTTACCCATACCCTCTCATCCGTGGAATGACATATCCATGGACTTTGTTTTAGGCTTGCCTAGAACAAAGACAGGTAAGGATTCTATCTTTGTGGTCGTAGATAGATTCTCTAAGATGGCTCATTTTCTTGCTTGTCATAAAAATGATGATGCTTTGCATATTGCCAATCTTTTCTTTAAGGAGATAGTTCGCATTCATGGCATGCCTAATCCATTGTTTCGGATAGAGATACTAACTTCCTTAGCTATTTTTGGAAAACCTTATGGTCTAAGCTAGGAACTAAGTTAATGTTTTTTACTACTTGTCACCCACAAACTGATGGCCAGACCGAAGTAGTAAATAGGACTTTAGGAACATTGTTGAGGGCATTGATTAAAAAGAACCTTAAGTCATGGGAAGAATGTTGACCTCATATAGAGTTTGCATATAACCACGCCGTGCATTCTGCTTCTAAATATTCTCCTTTTCAAATTGTTTATGGGTTTAACCCCACTTCTCCTTTGGATTGAATGCCTTTACCTTTGAGTGAAAGGATTAGTATGGATGGCCAGAAAAAAAGCCGAATTAGTGCAGCTTATACATTCGGATGCCAAGAAAAACCTGGAGGAGAAGACAAAGCTCTATGCCAAGCATGTAAATAAGGGGAGAAGCAAGATGAATTTTGAGGCCGGTGATCAGGTTTGGGTACATTTGAGAAAGGAGCGCTTCCCGGCTGAAAGAAATTCCAAGTTGAAGCAAAGAATTGATGGACCATTCGTGGTTACAAAGAAAATCAACGACAACGCCTATCAACTTGACCTCCAAGGTAAGTATCCTATTAGCTCAAGCTTTAACGTTACTGATTTACTGCCTTATGTTGCAAATGAGTCGGATTTGAGGTTAAATCCTTTTCAAGAAGGAGGGGATGATATGAGCCATGAAGCATCTAACTTAGAAGATGAGCTTGTAGTCGTTGGAAATCAAGATCAAGACAAGAAGGTGGCTGAGGAAGTTCTTGAAGTACAAGGAGGTCCAATGACCCGAGCTAAGACTAAGGCATTTCAAAAAGCCTTAGAGGTTCTACTTAATCAGTTTAAGTATGAACTAAGTACTGAAAAGGCTACACTTCCCATGTATTGTAGCCAGGGACTAAGCTAATGGGTTTGTGGGGCATTTTGTGCTCTCTTTCCCTTAGTGAGTTTTGTCCCATTTGGTTTTCTCACTAAGGTTTTTAACGAGGCAATTGTTCCCACATTGGCATTGCCCATTAAGCTTAGCCTTTTACCAAGCCCACTTCTTTCTACCATCCGCGGCTTGGTTATTTTCAAAGTGTCATGTACTTAGTCATTTTTGAGTCTTGATTCTTATTTCTTTTAGTTGTTTGAACCAAGTCTTTGCATGGCTACTCAAGGGGGTTTGTCCCGAGACTAACTTAATGCTCTTGGTGTTTTGTGTCGTCTCTCTTCTCTCTTAAAACCGTGTGTGAGAGAAGAGTTGTCTTTTCATCTATCTTTTCAATAAAATTTCCTTTGCAAAATAGATCATCTCTCTTGGTGCGTCATATCCTCGAGAAAGCCTACTTAGAATCATAGGTGTGTCATATCCTTTGTGTTCTAGTAGCTTGTATCAAGAGCCATCTGCAACTCTTGCTGCATTCCATCTTCACTCTTCCCCCATTTTCCCTTCAAACGGATCAACCTCATATCATCATTCGGTTCATCCCATCATCACGTACCAAGTCACTCGTGGGTTAGCTTGTAAGGTTACGATCATCAACGGGAATCATACCACCTTACCAACCTCAAACCAGTGGCCAAGTGGAGGCCTCAAACAGGCAAATCAAGGCCATACTGGAGAGAACCGCTGGAGTTATTAGAAAGGATTGGGCAAGCAAGCTTGATGAAATTTTATGGGCTTATAGAACCACTTTCAAGACCCCCATTGGTACCACTCCTTTCAACCTCCTTTATGGAAAGTCTTGCCACCTCCCTGTTGAGTTTGAGCACAAGGCTCTGTGGGCAGTGAAGCAACTGAACTTCAACCTCAAGACGACAGTGGAGAGACGGCTGGTGCAACCCCATGAACTTGATGAGCTAAGGCTAGATGCTTATGAGAGTGCTAAGATTTACAAGGAGAGGACCAAGGAGGTTCATGACAAGAAGCTGGTTTATAAGGAGCTAAAGGAAGGCAGTCTGGTCCTACTCTACAACTCAAGGCTGAAGTTGTTCCCGTGAAAGCTCAAGTCTAGGTGGAGTGGACCATTTGAGATCAAAGAAGTACTACCTTATTGAGCAGTTACATTGGTTGGCAAGAACAGGGAGAACTTCACGATTAATGGGTAAAGAGTCAAGCCCTACTTGGCGAGTGAATGCAGCAAGGAGAGCACTACACTGCTTCTCCAGGACCCACCTCTGGCCTGAACCAAGTAAAGTCTAGCTAAAGACGTTAAAGAAAGCGCACTTGGGAGGCATTCCCATGTCTCTCTTGTACATATTTTTGCTTTCTTTCTATTTCAGTTTATTGCTTTTTATGTTTAAGTGTGTAGGTGAAAGGATAAGGGATTGGAGATCATGATCTTGGAGTATAAAAAAGGCAAGGAAGGAGGAAGTAGAGGCAAGAGATCGAGTGATAGATCGACCTACCCTGGCACGATCTTTACTAGATCGAGCTAGTGAATCGAGTGAAGTCACTCGATCTAGATGAGATCGAGTAGACAATCGAGTGAGTCAGTCGACTGTGAGAGGATGACCCACCCATGTGTTTAGCTTGAAATACAAACGGGGTGTGGATCGACTGACCTCACTCGATCCTCGAGTTGGATCGATCGGTTTACTCGATCATGTCACTCGATCCTTGCCAAAACGACCCCCAAATCGATCATGTGGCTCGATCCAAGGAGCATGGCCATTCCGACGTAGAATCATGGAATAAGACGGCACACTCGATCTAGGACTCGATTCAAATCGAATCGAGCCCCCAATCGATCAACCCTCTCGATCCTAGCCAACATGGGCATGAGATCGAGTCGAAGATCGACCAAATGGACTCGATCTCATGCCAAGGTAAGTCAAAATTATTTCCTCCGGTTTTAAATTTGAATTGTGGTCAAGGCAAGCATCTTTGACCATGAAAGATGTGCCTTGACCACACTTTTTAAGAAACCACTTATTCTACCCATGATTTTCTTAGTCTTTATATTCACATGCGTCCACACTCTCTTATTTTTGTGATTCGAACTGTTTTGAAAAGTAAAGAGAGAGTGTGAGTCTGGTTTTAAAGCTGAGAACATTTAGCATTCATCACTTGGAAAAGTATTTTTGGTTATTTGAGTTTCTTGTTTAAATATCCTTTTGTTAGTCTAAAGGATAAATTTTTAGAATTTCTTGAGTTTCTTGAGTTTTTTATTTGAGTTTTATAAATATTTGAGTTTCTTATTTGACTAATTCTAAAAACTATAGTTAATTTTTTTGGAAAATATCCTTTTGTTAGTCTAGGGTGGATGTTAGTTGTTAGGGGATTAGGATAATTTTTAGAATTAGCTAAATATTAGGAAAATTGCTAGATTTGATCCTGTCTCTAGATATTTCCTTCTAGTATTTAGCTATAATTTTTATAAATTCCCAAAAAATCCTGGCGTATTGTTATAAGTTTTTCTTTCTTGCTCTCTCATTATCTCTATTTAGCCGCCTATACTCATTCTTCTCTTTGAGAATTGGAATTTCAGGCACCATGGCACCTAAAAGAAGCAGAGAAGTGGAGGGACAAGAAGAAGAAGCTCAACAAGTGGTGCAAGAGAGGGTTAGTGATGTTACTGCATATTACATACATTTTGCATTCTCATTAGTTAGCTTTTCATGCATTTACATCACGTTTTAGGTTAGATTGCATCACTTAGAGTCCTAGAGCATTCTTGCACCAGCATACGTATTTTCCTTGCATTTTGCATCACATTCAGGTTGTTTCTGGCTGCTTTGGAGTCGTGGAGGTTCGTGGACGTGCTGAAGCTGTTGCAGCGGCTCGTGGAAGCTCGGATATTTACTAAGGATCAGAGATCGAGCATGGCAGGTCGATCTAGGATGTGATCGACCAGAAGATCGAGAAGACCGGGCGATCCAAGGAGAATGATCGAGATGAGGATCGAGTGAAGCAGTCAATCAAACGGTACGAACGTAAATGACGCCATGCAGAGCGAGAGCCAGATCGAGTACACCACTCGATCCAACCGAAGATCGATACTGAGATCGGATGCAACGCTCGGTCCGCCGAAGATGATCGAGACCCAGATCGAGCTGAAGACACGATGTTCGGAGATGATCGAGAGAACCGCTCGATCCCGGAGTCGATCTCTGTCCTTTCAACCACTTTTGGCCGCTAGCGAGGGGGTGACCATCAGCTTGTTTTGGCCATTTTGGGAAGGCGGCGACGTCCTTTTCCCTCACAATTTTTCATCCTTATCTTTTTTATGTTTTTTTCTCTCTGGTTTTGAAGAAGAACACCATTGTCGAACTTTTAGTTTTTTTTTAGCTCTGTAATCGAATTGTTTTCAGCTTAATCTAGTTTTCTTTTCATGTTCATTGTTTCCTTTTCCATGCTTTGCTTGATTTACCTTATGTGTAGTGAGTAGTTCATTTGGGTTCGGGGTTGAGAGGATTAAGGGATCTAAAGGGTTTCGATCTTGGGGTTTTCTAAGTGTTTTAATGGCTATCTCTTCTAGGGTGTTGAGCTCTAAAAGCTTGAAGACTCTCACGCCAAGAGCTTCATGATCCGAGAGGTTCCTTACCTTGACAGGATCCAGTGACCTCGAAAGATCACACCCTAGAGACTAGTTACCCTTTCCCAAAAGCCATGGAAGTTTGGGGGACTAGTTAAGACACTCGTTTGAAATCTGTTTTCCATGCCCTTCGACCTCTCTTTCCACCAAAAGCCATGGGTTTGGAGGAGAGGATGAAGGAGTGATCTATACCGAAAGCCACAGATAGATCTTGTTTAGTCTTCAAGGCTTAGAGATCCTCACAAAGTGAGTCGATCTAAAGTTTTCAAGCCAAGGTCGAACCTTTCAAACCCTTGACCATGAATCTCAACCCTAGGCCCTCTCTTTTAGCATCTTTACATCTTCTCTCGTCATTCGCTTGATCTTTGATAGCATCCTGGTCGTTAGTTTTACTGTTCTTGCATTTTTAGACGAGATCGATTGTTATTGCTTGATCTAGTGGTCGATCTCATGGTCGATCCACTAGTCGAATTTTAGTAATTCGAAGCTTTGTGCTTTAATTATTCTGTTTGTTCCTCATGGTAGTTTGATCATTCCTGGTAATTTTAAAATAGTTTTCATTCCATTTAGTTGCTGCATCTAGTTTTTAGGGATTTTCTTAAAACTCATCTTGTTTCGCTTAGATTTGCATAGTCCTTGCATTCTCTTTGCATTTTCTATCATCTTAGGTGTGGATTGACTCTCTCTTGCATGCTGTACTACAACCTGTCTTGCACTTGAGTTTGATAACCTCATTGCATTCTCACCCTTGCAAACAAAGTGTTTATCAAATGGCGCCGTTGCCATCCTAGGATTGTTTAGAGAACATAGAGATTTGGGACTTCGCAAAGACTAAGTCTTTACCTTGTTTAAGTTACTAATCATTCTACTCTCGAACCTTTGGACAACAATCTACTTCCACCTTTGGACAATATTCATCAGCTTGGTCATTCATGGCAAAGAAGAGTAAGAGAACAAGCCAGAGCCTTTGAGGAGATTGTTCAGCACGGTTTGGTTGACTTTGAAGCTATGGCTTAACACGAGCATCCAAAGGGACCTCCTCCAGCTCACGGGGCAGTGGGAAGGGGCAATGGAAACCCCCAACACGCGGCTAGACCCCCAAGGATCATAGGAGCCGGAGATGCTCCCAATACTCATCACAATAGGTTTGGGATCACTCCTCCTCCTGTACAAAGCAACAACTTCGAGATCAAGCCAGGTTTCATCTCCATGGTGCAAAACAACAAGTTTCACGGCTTAGCAATGGAAGATCCCTTGGAGCACCTTGACAACTTCGAGCAAGTATGTGGGATGATCAAGATCAATGGCATATCCGAAGATGCTTTAAAGCTGCGTCTCTTTCCCTTTTCACTCGGAGACAAGGCTAGGCATTGGGAGAAGACCCTCCCACAAGGCACCATCACCTCCTGGGCCGAGTGTAAGAAGGCCTTTCTTTCAAAGTTCTTCTCTAGCACCAGGACAGCACGGTTGAGAAGCGAAATCAGCGGCTTCACTGAACGAAACAACGAGACATTCAACGAGGCAATTGAGCATTTCAATGACTACACGATCCAATGTCCTCATCACGGTTTCAGCGAGGAGACCCTACTCAGCACCATATACAGTGGAGCTTCACCAAAGATCAGGTTGTTGCTTGACACAGCTAGCAAAGGGAACATCCTTGGTCAGGAGGTAGACGAGGGTATGTAGCTGATAGAAAACTTGGCATTGAGTGATGGCAACTACGCTGAGGACTATGACCGTGCACCGAGAGGATCCGAGCTAGAGTCTCACAAAAAGGAGCTGAAATCCTTGCATGAGAAGATAGATAAGCTGGTGTTAGCCAATCAGAAGCATGTTCACTTTGTTGGTGAAGCTGATGAGAATCAAGAGGAGCTTGAGTTGAGCCAGGAAGAAGCCAATTGGGTGGCGGGACAGAACAATTACAAACCTCAAGGTCACAACCAAGGCTACAACCAGAACAACAACCTCTCCTACCGAAGCACCAACGTTGCCAACCCTAAGGACCAAGTGTACCCTGCTCAGCAAGCAAAACCTTTCATACCTTACAACAAAGGCTTTCAGCCGAGTGGTGGTTTCCAAGGTCAAGGGCAAAACACCTTCCAAGGGCAACATCAAAGTAACAAGGGTTATACGCCTAACTACCCTCCGGGCTTTGCTCCTCAGCAGCAACAGCCGATGCAACAACAAGGTTATCATGTTCAGGCAATGTTTCAACATCTGATACAAGGGCAAGCCTCTACAAACCAGAAGTTCGCCGAGATGAACACTTGTCTAGACTCGTCTCTCACTGACTTCTCCACTCAGATCGCCAACTTAAACAACAAGATCAAGCAGCTAGAGAAGGGGAAAGCGAGTACAAGTGGTCAGAATAGTCTACCAGGAAAGTGTGAGCAGAATCCTAAGGAGTATCCAACGCCATCACGTTGAGAAGCGGCAAAGAGCTAGAACCTCCGGTCTCTACTAAGAACAACGAGGACGTTGTAATTCAAGAGGGGGAGGGTAAGCCTTCAGCTGATGAAGAGATTAACTTTGACAACGTCTGGATCCAAGGGCCAAGAAGAGGAGACAAAGCAGTTGCTGAGAAGAAAGCTGAGCAAACTACTAAGGAGAAGAATGCTTATGTGCCTCCACCGTATGTACCTAAGCTGCCTTTTCCTGGCCGTTTCAAGAAGCAACTCATAGAGAAGCATAGAATCCTCTTTGAGAAGCATCTTAAGGACGTGGAGATCAAGCTGCCTCTCGTTGACTGCCTTGCAATGATGCCTAAATGCGCCAAATTCTTCAAAGACACTCTCGTGAAGAAGAATAAGGAAAGCAAGGAGGTACTTGTCCTAAGTGAAGAGTGTAGTGCTGTGATACATAAGAAGATAGTCCCTAAGAAGTTGGGAGACCCTGGAAGCTTCACTATACCCTGCGCTTTAGGTCCTCTAGAGTTCAAGAGTTGCCTATGTGATCTCGGAGCTAGCATAAACCTGATGCCTCACTCCGTGGCTAAGAAGCTTGGCTTTACTCGTTTCAAAGACTGTAGGATCTCGTTGGTACTGGCTGATAGAAGTGTGAGGCTACCAGTGGGGCTGCTTGAAGATCTACCAGTGCGAATCAGTGGTGTGAACGTACCTACGGACTTCGTCGTGTTGGAGATGGATGAAGAGCCTAAGGATCCACTCATCCTAGGAAGACCATTCCTTGCAACCGCCGGGGCTATCATCGACGTCAAGAACGGGAAGATTGCCTTGCACTTGGGAAAGGATATAAGGCCGGACTTCGATATCAATGAGGTTCTGAAGAAGCCGACCATAGAAGGGCAAGATTTCTACTTTCAGACGATGGATGCCTTAGCGGATGAGTTGCTGGAAGAGCTGGCTCTGGAAGACCATCTGAAGCTGGCACTGACTAAGGAGCCAGGGAAGTTTGGCTATGTGGATCAGAGGACCCAGGAGTACGTCAACTTGCTGGATTCTAGGAAGATTGTTAAGAAGGATGAAAGCTGCTGCCTAGAGATCGACCCCGAGATCGACACCATCACTCGATCCAGGAGTCAGATCGACAAGGCAATCGAGAACACAACTCGATCCGGTGCAGCGATCGACAGACAAATCGAGAGGAATGATCGATCCGGAAAAACAATCGAGTCGACGATCAAGAGAGACCTCCCGATCATTTTGGGGTCCAATCAGGAGATCGACTCAACGTCTCGATCCCTTACTCGATCCACATCAAATCGAGTAAGTGAATCGAGCAAAATTGCTCGATCTAGACGACATCGAGAGAAGAATCGACTGGAGGACTCGATTTCAGAAGGGATAGCGGTTGAGGAAAGCAGTCTTAAGGGCCATGTCTCGAGTTCTAATGAGGGTTCCAAGGAGGAAAGCAACAACAACAGCCACGAGGATGACTGGAGCGAGCTGTTAGCCCCAAAGGTGGACCTTAAGGAGCTCCCAAAAGGGCTAAGGTATGCTTTCTTAGGGCCTAATAACACCTATCCCGTGATTGTGAATGAAAAATCAAGTGATGATGAATTGCACTCGCTCCTGACTGAGCTGAGAATGTATAGGAAGGCCATTGGGTACTCTTTAAGTGACATTAAGGGCCTTTCACCAATGCTTTGCACTCACATGATTCACTTGGATACTGAAAATGCCTCTTCTATAGAACATCAAAGGCGTTTGAATCTTAATTTGAAAGAGGTTGTTAAGAAAGAGATCCTTAAGCTTTTAGAGGTTGACGTGATCTATCCCATAAGTGACAGCACGTGGGTTTCTCATGTACACGTGGTGCCTAAGAAGGGAGGGATCACGGTCATAAGGAATGAAAAGGATGACCTTATTCCTACTAGAACCATCACTGGTCATAGGATGTGTATTGATTATAGGAAACTTAATCTTGCGACTAGGAAAGACCATTTCCCTTTGCCTTTTATTGATCAAATGCTTGAGAGACTTGCTAATCACCCTTACTACTGTTTTCTCGATGGGTATAGTGGTTTCTTTCAGATACCAATTCACCCAAATGATCAGGAGAAGACGACCTTCACATGTCCCTACGGTACCTTCGCGTATCGAAAGATGCCATTTGGATTGTGTAATGCACCGGCTACGTTTCAGCGGTGTATGATGTCGATCTTCTCCGATCTAATAGAGGAGATGGTAGAGGTGTTCATGGATGACTTCTTTGTCTATGGTGTGTCCTTTTCTGCGTGTTTGTTGAATCTTTGCAGGGTACTAAAGCGTTGTGAAGAGACAAACTTGGTGCTAAACTGGGAGAAATGCCACTTTATGGTCAAGGAAGGGATCGTGCTTGGTCATAAGATATCAGAGAAGGGCATTGAGGTTGATCAGGGTAAAGTGGAAGTCATGATGGGTCTTGAGCCGCCGGTTAACATTAAGGGAGTCAGAAGTTTCTTGAGACACGCCGGGTTCTATAGGCGCTTCATCAAAGATTTCTTCAAGATTGCACGCCCTCTTACACGGTTGTTATGCAAAGAAGCTGAGTTTGTGTTTGATGAGGAGTGTTTGCGAGCTTTCGCTACCATCAAGGAAGCCCTTACATCAGCCCCCATAGTTCAAGCACCAGACTGGTCTCTGCCCTTTGAGATCATGTGTGATGCTAGTGACTACACCGTAGGAGCCGTTCTTGGTCAGAAGAAAGACAAGAAGCTACACGTGATCTCCTATGCTTTAAGAACCTTGGATGACACGCAAACAAGGTATACCACTACAGAGAAGGAGTTGCTTGCAGTAGTGTTCGCCTTTGAGAAGTTCAGATCATATCTTGTTGGTTCCAAAGCTATTGTCTACACGGATCACGCTGCTTTGCGATACATCTATTTGAAGAAAGACACTAAGCCTCGGCTCTTGAGGTGGATTCTCTTGCTCCAAGAGTTTGACATGGAGATTAAAGACAAGAAGGGAATAGAAAACGGAGTCGCTGACCATTTCTCACAACTAAGGATCAACGAGTCTCTCCCCTTAGATGACTCTCTTCCAGAAGAGCAACTCATGGCGATCACCACGGCTGTTTGTGGAAAGCTAGAGGGGCGGTTTGAAGAGGTGTTGAGTTTCAAAGAGGAGGATCTACCGTGGTATGCTGATGTAGTGAACTATTTAGCGTGTGGTGAGGAGCCAACACATCTCAACAGCTATCACAAGAAGCGGTTCATGAGAGAGGCTAGTGACTACTTTTGGGACGAGCCCTACTTATACAAAAGAGGAGTGGACAGTTTGTACTGGAGGTGTGTTACAAAGGAAGAAGCTAGAGACATCCTCTATCACTGCCATGGCTCTTCCTACGGAGGACACTTCGCTTCATTGAAAACTGCCACGAAAGTGTTGCAAGCCGGTTTCTGGTGGCCGTCCATCTTTAAAGATGCACACGAGTTTGTGAAGAGCTGTGAGGTATGTCAACGAGCAGGGAATATCACTAAGAGGAACGAAATGCCTCAGGTTCCCATCTTCGAGGTTGACGTGTTCGACGCGTGGGGCATAGACTTCATGGGGCCATTTCCTTCTTCATATGGTAACAAGTACATCCTAGTAGCAGTGGATTACGTCTCTAAATGGGTTGAGGCTATTGCTTCCCCTACAAACGACTCTAAGGTGGTAATCAAGCTGTTCAAGAGTATCATCTTCTCTAGGTTTGGGGTACCTAAGGTGGTTATAGGCGATGGAGGAAGCCACTTCATAAACAAGGTTTTTGAGAACCTCTTGAGAAAGTATTGCGTTAACCATAAGGTGGCTACACCGTATCATCCTCAAACAGGCGGTCAAGTGTAAGTCTCCAACCGGCGAATCAAGGCTATACTGGAGAAGACTGTCGGAGCAACAAGGAAAGACTGGGCAGTGAAGCTGGACGACGCTCTTTGGGCCTACCGTACCGCCTTCAAAACACCGATTGGTACAACCCCTTTCACTCTACTCTATGGCAAGGGCTGTCATCTCCCGGTTGAGCTGGAACACCGTGCGTTGTGGGCTGTGAAGAGGCTGAACTTTGACCTCAAGACTGCTCAGGAGAGACGCCTTATTCAGCTACATGAACTGGACGAGTTAAGACTGAACGCTTATGAGAGCTCTCGGATATACAAGGAGCGGACTAAGGAAGCTCACTACAAGAAATTGGTTGCCAAGGAGCTTAAGGAAGGAGGTTTAGTGTTGCTGTACAACTCAAGACTCAAACTCTTCCCGGGAAAGCTGAAGTCAAGGTGGAGCAGGCCGTTTGTGATCCAAGAAGTGTTCCCTTATGGAGCTGTTACACTGATAGGAAAGAGTGGCAGTGCATTCACCGTCAACGGACACAGAGTCAAGCCTTACTTGGCAGAGAGCTATGACAAGGAGAGTACCTCGGTGCTTCTCTAAGACCCACCATCCGCCTAACCAAGTAAAGTCTAGCTAAAGACGTTAACGAAAGCGCACTTGGGAGGCATTCCCATGTCTATCTTGTACATATTTCTGCTTTCTTTCTCTTTCAGTTTTATGTTTTTATTTTGCAAGTGTGTAGGAACAGGTATGAGGAGTCTAAACCTCGATCTTGGAGTCCAAAAGAGGCGATAGGGGTTAAGACAAGGCTAGAGATCGAGTGCTAGATCGACTGATCCTGACTCGATCTTTACTAGATCGAGTCAGTGAATCGAGAGGAGCCAGTCGATCTAGACGAGAACGAGTGATAAGATCGACCTTGACGAAAAAGGATCGATCGATCCAAAATGGATTGACCGATCTAATTTCTCTCGGGAAAATCTGTTGAAAACAGATCGATCACTCGACTCGATCCATCACTCGATCTATGCCAAATCGACCCCTAAATCGAGGACATAACTCGATCATGAGGACTTAGTCGTGGAGCCAACATCTCAATGATCGAGGGAGCCAATCGATCCAAGACTCGATTCATCATGAATCGAGTCTCAAATCGAGTAACCCTCTCGATCTAAGCCATTATGGGCATAAGATCGAGTCCTAGATCGACCAAACGGACTCGATCTCATGCCGAGGTAACATTTTCTTTCCCTCCTTTATTCTTTTCCCTCCAATTTTAAATTCAAAACTTGGTCAAGACAAGCATCTTTGACCATGAAAGATGTGCCTTGACCAAGAATTTGTCAGAAAACCGCCTTTACTACCCATGGTTTTGCTTTTTGCTAGTCTTTAAATGTTTCAACAACTTCTCACCCTCTCATTCTTGTTTTCTCGAAAATTTTAAACAAAGAGAGTGAGAGTTTTCGGTTTTCAAAGGCTAGCAAAGATTCTTTAACATTCTTGCAAAGGTATTTTCAGAGTTCAATGATTTATCTTTATGAAAATTTTCTTTAAAATCGCAAGATATTGTTCTAGAAGATAGGGTCGGTTTTTATTTTTAAAATTTAGCTAAGTAAAAGGAATAATTCTAGATTTTCTAGTATCTAAAGATTTGATTCTCCTTTATTTAGCTAAAATTTTTATTAATTCCCCAAAATTCTAGGGTAGTATTTATAAGCTTTCTCCTTCTCCTCTCTTATTCTCATCAAACCGCCGTTTTGCTTATCAAACTTCTTGAGAAAACTTGTTTCAGGTACAATGGCCCCCAAGAGAACAAGAGAAGAGACAGCACAAGAGGGAGAAGGACAAGAGGTGGCTGTTCAAGAGAGGGTCAGATGGACTAAGGATGAGAAGAGGGACTAGAAATGGCTTGAAAGGCTCCGGTTTGAGCCTACCAAATTTGCGGATCGAGAGTTGCTGTTCAAGCTAGGGATTCTTGGAGATTTCGACCAACTCCTCAAGAACATTGGCCTAAGATGTTTGTCACAGTTGGATTGCCCAACCATTCCAGAAGTGACAATAGACTTCCTTGCCACGTTGGAGTTCCGTTACGAGAATCCTAGCACACCCGTTCCTTCACAAGGTCGCCTCTACTTCAAGGTTGGACATCAAGTCTACACCCTCTCCATCCCCGAGCTATTTCAAGCGTATGTTCTCAACGCGGATGCCAACAAGGTCGAGTTCCCCGCCTTCAAACGAGCAGACGACTTTTGGGACCTGATTAGCAACGAGGACTACAAAGCCAACACCGCCAAGGTCAAGAGAGCGAGAAGCCCGGTGCTGAGGTACACTCTAAAGCTGATTGCCAACACGTTTAGCGGAAGACCAGTTGCTCCCACGGTCACAAAGACCGAGCTTTGCTTCCTATTCCAAGGCGTGAAGCACTTGGTGTGTGATCCAGATGCAAATGAAGAGCCTATGGAAGATGAGCTCGGCGACGAGGTGAACTACGGATGTGTGCTTGCTGCCTCCTTGGTGAAATACAAGGCTTATGCCTTGCGGTGCAAGGCAACTTCTTCTTACATTGGCGGCTTCCTCACTCCTCTATTCTTGCAAGCTGGTGCACCTATACACGACTTCGCCCATGTACCAGCCAGAGCTTTCATGGATGAGGCCTACATGAGGAATACCGACAGCTTGGGACGCACGCCAGCAGAAGGGTTCTACGCTTACCTCTTCATAGACGACGAAGACAAGAAGAGAGTGTGCATCCTGCCAAACAAAGATGAGACCGAGCTGCTTGGTGTTGGGAACATCAAGTTCTTGCCCATGGAAGAGGAGTGCTTTGCTCCTCTAGGAGGACCACCTGCTTCAGCGATTGCTCCTCGTCAAAGGTCCGAGTCTCCAACCACGGAAGATGAGATGCCCGAAGCCTACACACTTCCCAAGTTAGACTTTGAGCCGATAACCAAAACAGAGAAGTTCCTAGCATCTGTTGTGGAGATGCAAAGGAAAATCAATAAGTGGCAAGGCAAAATGCTCAAGAAACTTGGCAAGAAAGTCAAGCCACTTCAAGGATGCTCGCCTAAGAAGGATGCAAGTAAAGAGGTTCACCAACCCGAGAAGAGAAGGCTCTCAACCGGTGGAGTTGTCATCCGCGAGGCACAAAGCAGCACCATTCAGCCGGCGCGCCATTCTCTCCAAGAACCAGTCGACAAGGGCAAAGCAACAATCTCTAGCTCCTCTGGAACATCCTCA
Organism: Thlaspi arvense; assembly: GCA_911865555.2. Classification (NCBI taxonomy): domain Eukaryota; kingdom Viridiplantae; phylum Streptophyta; class Magnoliopsida; order Brassicales; family Brassicaceae; genus Thlaspi; species Thlaspi arvense. The sequence goes on from OU466860.2 coordinate 26,422,147, forward strand.
AGTTCCAGCCGAGACTAGACCAGAGGTAACAACCTTCTTCCATTGTACATAACCGCTCATATTTGCTTCTTTTTGCTTTGTGTTTTGGTGCTCCTTCGAATGTGTTTGCCACCGGGATGGTGTCAAGCAAGTTTGGGGGAGTACATGTGTGGTTTGACATGTGTTTTGTGATCTTATTTTCCTTTAGCATCCTTGAGTCTTTAGTTCATGAAAAATTGGTAAAATTTTTACAAATTGTTTTCAAAGATTCATGTAGTTGCATTCATCTTGTCAAAACATGTTAGGATTGAGTATAGAATTTCTCTTAGCATCTAGGTTGTTTGCATTTGCATAAGGGGTTAGAGTTTCTTAAAAAGGTGTTTTTACTTATGAATTGTTTCAATGCCCTAGTTAGTAGTTCTCTAATGCGTTGTCTATGCTTTGAAAGTAAGTTTTACCATGCTTGGATCACTTGCTTGGATTTTCGTGACTTGAATTGAACTCTCATGATTTGAAACTTGTCCCAATAAGTGAGAACCTTAATTTGAAATTTTAATTATCATCCTTATGCATTTGAAAATGAACACATGGATTTTAAAATATTTAGGCTCTCTTCTTCCTTTTCACCACGCTTTGTGAGCCTAAGTAGAACTCCCACCTTGACCCTTACCCTTCTTTGAAGCCAAATATATTTCTTGTGTGACATCATTGTGAGGCCTTCTTTTCGGTTTTGAACTTAGCATAAAGTGTTAGGTTTAGGTGACATGATTTGGTTCTCATATGATTGCTAGCTTTGCATTTTGAAGTTAGGTATAAGCTTAGGATAAGTTTGGGGGATCATTGGGGTTGTTTTTATTTCTATTTGTTCTCGGTTTCAAAGAGTTTGGTGATTGATTGAAAGAAAGAAATGGGTTTTAAGTGAAAGGTTGTGTTTAAAAACTATGTATATGCTCTAATAAATTTCAGGATGTAGCTCTCCCAATTAAAAAGAAAAAAGAAAAGATAAAAAAAAAGAGCCTAAGTGCCAAATAAAAATAAAAAAAAAGAAAAAAGAAAAAAAATAAATAGGAGAGCTACCAATAAGAAATATTTGAAGAGCAAAATTATTTTCAAAACCTTTTCACTAGCCTAAAGAGTTAAAAAATGTTTTTGTTTCGAATTGGGGATTGCTAAGTTTTGAGAAGAAAAAGGATAGATTCTAAGTGGTGAGTGAGGATAAAAGTTGATAAATGAGAGGGGTTTAGGATCATTGATTAGTTTACATGGGTAGATGAGAATCTGATCATGTATGCATCAATTGTCTTTACCTTTAGCATTATGCATAAGTTCAACCATTTTTGAGAGAAACCCTTGTTTTAATTGTAAACCCTTTTCAAATGAGATCATTCAATGCTCATAACCTTCACCCTTAGCCAAATGTGTTTTGTTTTAAAGTGCATAAGTTTGATTCATGGTTCGAATGTTAATGAATGTAAAAAGATGAGTTTCTTTGATTGTTAGGAATAGGAGAGTCATGATCTGAATTTCTTTGTGTGATGAGTATGGCTAAGTTCTTTGGAGTATGAGTGTGAGCATAGCATTTTAGAACTGTTAACTAGGACATTGAGACTGATTCATTTGAAAGGCACATTTGCAAGAAGTTTAAACCCCCATTCGTTTTTCTTAAAACCTCTCTTCCTTACTTATTTTATGTTGCTTGAGGGCAAGCAAGAAGTAAGTTTGGGGGAGTTGATGTTACTGCATATTACATACATTTTGCATGCTCATTACTTAGCTTTTCATGCATTTACATCACGTTTTAGGTTAGATTGCATCACTTAGAGTCCTAGAGCATTCTTGCACCAGGATACGCATTTTCCTTGCATTTTGCATCACATTCAGGTTGTTTCTAGCTGCTTTGGAGTCGTGGAGGTTCGTGGACGCGCTGAAGCTGTTGCAGCGGCTCGTGGAAGCTCGGATATTTACTAAGGATCAGAGATCGAGGAACAGATCGAGCATGGCAGGTCGATCTAGGATGTGATCGACCAGAAGATCGAGAAGACCGGGTGATCAAAGGAGAATGATTGAGACGAGGATCGAGTGAGGCAGTCGATCAAACGGTACGGACGTAAATGACGCCATGCAGAACGAGAGCCAGATCGAGTACACCACTCGATCCAACCGAAGATCGATACCGAGATCGGATGCAACGCTCGATCCGCCGAAGATGATCGAGACCCAGATCGAGCTGAAGACATGATGTTCGGAGATGATCGAGAGAACCGCTCGATCCTGGAGTCGATCTCTGTCCTTTCAACCACTTTTTGCTGCTAGCGAGGGGGGGACCATCAGCTTGTTTTGGCCATTTTGGGAAGGCGGCGACATCCTTTTCCCACACAATTTTTCATCCTTATCTTTTTTATGTTTTTTTTCTCTCTGGTTTTGAAGAAGAACACCATTGTCGATCTTTGAGTTTTTTTTTTAGCTTTGTAATCGAATCATTTTCAGCTTAATCTAGTTTTCTTTTCATGTTCATCGTTTCCTTTTCCATGCTTTGCTTGATTTACCTTATGTGTAGTGAGTAGTTCATTTGGGTTCGGGGTTGAGAGGATTAAGGGGTCTAAAGGGTTTCGATCTTGGGGTTTTCTAAGTGTTTTAATGGCTATCTCTTCTAGGGTGTTGAGCTCTCAAAGCTTGAGGACTCTCACACCAAGAGCTTCATGATCCGAGAGGTTCCTTACCTTGACAGGATCCAGGGACCTCGGAAGATCACACCCTAGAGACTAGTTACCCCTTCCCAAAAGCAATGGAACTTTGGGGGACTAGTTAAGCCACTCGTTTGAAATCTGTTTTCCATGCCCTTCGACCTCTCTTTCCACCAAAAGCCATGGGTTTGGAGGAGAGGATGAAGGAGTGATCTATACCGAAAGCCACGGATAAATCTTGTTTAGTTTTCAAGGCTTAGAGATCCTCACAAAGTGAGTCGATCTAAAGTTTTCAACCCAAGGTCGAACCTTTCAAACCCTTGACCATGAATCTCAACCCTAGGCCCTCTCTTTTAGCATCTTTACATCTTCTCTCATCATTCGCTTGATCTTTGATAGCATCCTGGTCGTTAAGTTTACTGTTCTTGCATTTTTAGACGAGATCGATTGTTATTGCTCAATCTAGTGGTCGATCTCATGGTCGATCCACTAGTCGAATTTTAGTAATTCAAAGCTTTGTCCTTTAATTATTCTGTTTGTTCCTCATGGTAGTTTGATCATTCCTGATAATTTTAAAATAGTTTTCATTCCATTTAGTTGCTGCATCTAGTTTTTAGGGATTTTCTCTAAACTCATCTTGTTTCGCTTAGATTTGCATAGTCCTTGCATTATCTTTGCATTTTCTATCATCCTAGGTGTGGATTGACTCTCTCTTGCATGCTGTACTACAACCTGTCTTGCACTTGAGTTTGATAACCTCATTGCATTCTCACCCTTGCAAACAAAGTGTTTATCATTTAGATGGACTAAGGAAGAGAAAAAGGCTAAGAAGAGACTTGAGAGGCTGCGCTTTGAACCAACCAAATTTGCAAGCCGAGACCTCTTGGAAAGGATGGGGCTAGCAGACTTTGATGAGCTTCTCACGGACTTGGGGCTAGCTTGCCTCTCAAGGATGGATTGCTCCACATATCCAGAGGCCACGCTTGACTTCCTCTCAACCTTGGAGTTTTCCTATGAACATCCGAGCCTCCCTATTCCATCACAAGGTCACCTTACCTTCAAGATCAGGAGACATGCTTATCATCTCTCCTTCCAAAAGCTTTCCCAAGCCAACGGTCTAAAAGCTACTGCCAAGCTTGTAGAGTTCCCTCCTTTCACACAAGCCATTGATCTATGGGACTTGCTATGCGACGAATGCTACAAGAGTAACACGGCGAAGATCAAGAAAGTTCGCAACCCCGTGATGAGATACGCCCTCAAGCTCCTTGCCAACACCTTCAGTGGGCGATCCGTGGCTCCAACAGTCACCAAGAATGAACTGTGCTTTCTCTTCCAAGGCATTAAGAAGATCTTATGCAGCCAAGAAGAGAATGATGTGCCGATGAAGGATGAGCTTGGCAATGATATCAACTATGGTTGCAGCTTGGCCTCTTCTTTGGTCAAGTATAAGGCATGGGCTTTGAGATGCAAGGCGAGCTCAGCACTCATTGGAGGCTTCCTTACACCGCTCTTCATACAAGCCGGAGTCCCTATCCAAGAGTTTGAGCCTTGCGCAGAGAGAGCATACATGTATGAGGCTTACATGCGAAACACGGATTCCTTAGGTCCCACGCCAGCTCCAGGCTTCTATGCCTACTTGTCCTACGGCGAAAACAACACGAAGAGAGTGTGCATCCTGCATAACATGGATGAGATGAACCTAGAATGCTGTGGCACCATCGAGTTCGTCCCAAATGAAGAGGATTGTTTTGCACCTCTTGGAGCCACAGCCGCGATGCCTCAAGTTGCTCGTTAGTCTTCAGTGTCACCTACAGCAGACGCCGAGATGCCAGCTAGCTTTGACCTCACTAAGCTCGATTTTGAGCCAAGGACAAAAACCGAGAAGTTCCTTGCATCCGTGGTGGAGATTCAGCGAAAGGTGAATAACTGGCAGAGCAAGATGATTAAAAAGCTTGCCAAGAAGATCAAGGGGCTCCAAAGAAACTCATCTGGTGCATCTTCAAGTGAAGAGGTCGAGCAGCCCGAGAAGAGAAGAAGATCAATTTGTGGGATTGTAATCCGTGAGCCTCAAGGAAGCAACATCCAAGCTGCACGCCCCTCTGTACACGAAGGGACAAGCAAGGAGAAAGGCAAGGCGGTCACTCACGAGACTCCTAGAAAGAGCAGAAAGTCTGGAGAATCCTCAAGCTCCAGTCATGCCTAGCTCCGAGGTACCAACAACCAAACCCTTGTATATACCATGCATTTTTCTTATTTTTAATTTGTTTTTTGAGCTCTTCTTGAATTTGTTTGCCACCGAGACGGTGTCATTTAAGGTTTGGGGGAGTGTGTGTGTGCTTTGACATGTTCTCTTTGATCTTAATTTGTGTTATCATCCCTTGAGTCATCATGCATCATATAAGGCATATAAAAGAAGAAAAAAAAATCTTAAAATTTTTAAAAATTTTCAAAAAAATTTATGTAGTTTGCATTTGAACTATTAAACATTTTAGGATTGAGTCTAGAATTTTAAGCATTTAGGTTGATTTCATTTGCATAAGAGGCAAAAGTTTTTTCTTGAAAAGTGTTAAAATCTCATGAATTGTTTCAAGGCCCTAGTTAGTAGTCCTTTGATGCATTGTTCACACTTTGAAAGTAAGCCCTAACCATAATTGGATCATTTGTTTTGATTTTCGTGGCTTAAGTTGAACATTCATGAATGGAATCCTTTCCTAGCAAGTGAGAACCTTAATTTGAATCTTTTTAATTATCATATTTATGTATTTGAAAACAGAATACATGGATCACATATACATATTCAGGCTTTCTTACTCCCTTTCACCACTCTCTTGTAAGCCTGAGTAGACTTCCCACCTTGATCCTTACCCTCCTTTCAAGCCAATTATCTTGTGTGAAATCTTTGTGAGGCCTTATTTTTGGTTTGAACTTAGCATAAAGTATTAGGTTTAGGCAACATGATTAGGCTTTCATATTGTTGCTAGCTTTGCATTTTGAAGCTAGTTTTAGGCTTAGGATAGGGCGGGGATTCATGGGAGTTGTTTGCTTTGGTTTCGGTCTAGTCATGTATGCATCAATTGTCTTTACCTTTAGCATTATGAATAAGTTCAACCTTCTTTGAGAGAACCCATTTCTTGAATATCACATTTAAATGAGATCATTTCCTTGTTTGGCCTATTTTAAGCAAACGAATGTAAACCATTCATTTTGTCTTGGACCTTTGAAGCATTCTTAGTGTCTAAGGCGATTTTCCACCATTGTTAACGATTTCAAGCTTTTCATACTTTGTGGATCTTTAATCTTGCTTAATCATTAGTATTTTCCTTAATATTTTTTATTTAGTCATGCTTAGCTCTTCATCTATTGCATTTTCTTGTGATTTAAACATGTGTAGCGAGTAGACACCTTTCGGGATTTAAGGATTGGGGCGATTTAGAGGGTTTAAGTGTTTAAAGCTTGGGTCTTTTCTTGTTTTCAACTCATTCTATTCTTGGATTTGGGGGCTTAATGCCTAAAGAGTCTTGGGAAAGATCTTTATGATCTCAAAGATCTCCTTACCTTAGCAGGATTCATGAGTCTCTTAACACCAGATCCAAGAGATTAGTTTCCCTTTCCCAAACACCCTGGTTGCTTAGGGGACTAATTAGGCCACTATTTGAGATCTAACCTTAATGTTCTTTGACCCATCTTTCAACCACAAACCATGGGTTTGGAGGAAGGGTTAAGGGAAGGGTTTATACCACAAACCATGGATAAACCTCTTTTAGCTTCTCAAGACTTAGAAAAAGCTCATCAAATGAGTAGATTTATGTTTTTCAAAACCCAAGCTTGAACCTTTAAACTTCTTAATATGACCCTCAACCTTAGATCCTTCTTTTAGCATTTCAAACCTCAAGTTATCATTTCCAAGTCTTTAAAGTTCGCATCTTTGCTTCTATTTCATTGCATATCACCTTAAGTAGCTAGAAGTTCTCTATTTACCCGCTTTAGTTCTCATTTTTTAGTAATTCATAGATTTGCATTTTTATTCCTCTGTTTTCTTCTAGTAGTTGTTAACCCTCTTCCAGGGATTTTAAAGTAGTTTTCGTAATCATTTGGTCATTGCATGTATTTTGCATACATATTAGTTAGCTTTTCATGCATTTACATCACACTTTAGACTAGATTGCATCACTTAGGGTCCTAGAGCATTCTTGCACCAGCATATGCATGTTCCTTGCATTTTGCATCACATTCAGGTTGTTTCTGGCTACTTTGGAGTCGTGGAGGTTCGTGGACGTGCTGAAGCTGTTGTGGTGGTTTGTGGAACGTCGGATGTTTGCTAAGGACCAGAGATCGGGGAGCAGATCGAGCATGGCAGGTCGATCTAGATGAGATCGACCAGAAGATCGAGAAGCCTAGGCGATCCAAGGGAAATGATTGAGGCGAAGATCAAGTGGAGCAATCGATCAAATGGTACGGACGTAAATGACGCCATGCAGAGCGAGAGCCGGATCGAGCCCACCACTCGATCCGACCGAAGATCGACACCAAGATCGGATGCAACACTCGATCCGCCGAAGAAGATCGAGACCCATATCGAGTAGAAGACATGATGTCCGAAAGTGATCGGGAGAGCCGCTCGATCCCGAAGTCGATCTCTGTCCTTTCAACCGTTTTTGGCCGCTAGCGAGGGGGGGGACCATCGAGCTGTTTTCACCATTTTGGGAAGGCGGCGATCTTTTTTTTCACACACACTTTTCATTCTTATCTTTTTATGCTTTTTTCTCTCTGGTTTGGAGACTCTCCACCATTGTTAGACTTTGAGCTTTGTTCTTGAATATTTCGAATCGTCTAAGTTTCAAGTAATTGTTTTCATATTCATCGCTTCATCTTTCATGTTTATTTCGGTTATTCGCATGTGTAGCGAGTAGTTTCATTTGGGTCTCGGGGTTGAGAGGATTCACGGGGTCCAAGGGGTTTTCAAGTTGGTAGTTTTCTTGTTCTTAATGGCTTTCTCTTCTAGGATGATGAGTCCCTAAGGCTTAAAGACTCTCACGCCAAGATCTTTATGATCAGAGAGGTCTCTTACCTTGACAGGATCCAGAGATCTCTGAAAATCACATCCTAGAGACTAGTTACCCTTTCCCAAAAGCCACGGAAGTTTAGGGGACTAGTTAGGCCGTCTGTTTGAAATCTGAGTTCATTGCCCTTCAACCTCTCTTTCCACCAGAAGCCATGGGTTTGGAGGAGAGGATGAAGGAGTGATCCATACCAAAAGCCACGGATGGATCTTGTTTTCGTTTTCAAGGCTTAAGGAATCTCACAAAGTGAGTCGATTTAAAGTTTTCAACCCCAACTTGGACCCTTGAAACCCCGGACCATGAATCTCAACCGTAGACCCTTCTTTCTTAGCATTCTTACATCTTCGTTAGTCATTCGCTTGATATTCGCCGCATCCTGGTCATTAGTTTCTTCATACTTGCATTTTTAGATGAGATCGATCCAAACTGCTCGATCTAGTGGTCGATCCACTAGTCGATTTTTGTTAAATCATAGCCTTGCATTATAATTTTTCTGTTTGTTCCTCGTAGTACTTCAATCACTCTTGGTAATTTTAAAATAGTTTTGCATTCCATTCGGTCGTTGCATATAGGTTTTAGGATTTTCACAATATCGCCTGTCATTCGCTTAGCTTTACACTGCTCTTGCATTCTCTTTGATCTTCCTAGCTCCTAGAAATGGATTGACTCTCACTTGCATACTGTACTACAACCTAAGTGTTGCATTTGAGTTTGATAACCTCATTGCATCCTCAACCCTTGCAAAAGAAAGTAGTTATCAAATGGCGCCGTTGCCATTCTAGGAGTGTTAGAAAGCATAGAGATTTGGGGCTTAGTAAAGACTAAGCATTTACCTTGTTTTAGTTACTATTTTCTCTACTCTCACACGTGTGTCTCTCAGGTACATGAATCTTCGTTCAAGGGGAGACAACAATCTAATTCAACCCTTGGACAACATTCATCAGCTTGGTTATTCACGGCAAAGAAGAGTACGAGAACAAGCCAGAGCCTTTGAGGAGATTGTTCAGCACAGTTTGGTCGACTTTGAAGCTATGGCTGAGCAGGAACATCCAGAGGGACCTCCTCCAGCTCATGGGGCAATGGGACAGGGAAATGGAAACCCCCAACACGCGGCTAGACCCCCAAGGATCATAGGAGCCGGAGATGCTCCCAATACTCATCACAATAGGTTTAGGATCACTCCTCCTCCTGTACAAAACAACAACTTCGAGATTAAGCCAGGTTTCATCTCCATGGTGCAAAACAACAATTTCCACGGCTTAGCAATGGAAGGTCCCTTGGAGCACCTTGACAATTTCGAGCAAGTATGTGGGATGATCAAGATAAACGGCATATCAGAAGATGCTTTCAAGCTGCATCTCTTTCCTTTTTCACTCGGAGACAAAGCTAGGCATTGGGAGAAGACCCTTCCAGAAGGCACCATCACCTCATGGGCCGAGTGTAAGAAAGCTTTCCTCTCAAAATTCTTCTCTAGCACCAGAACGGCAAGGATAAGAAGCGAGATCAGCGGCTTCACGCAAAGGAATAATGAGACTTTCAATGAAGCCATGGAACGATTCAAGGACTATACTATCCAATGTCCTCACCACGGCTTCAGCGAAGAGACCCTTCTAAGCACTATCTACCGCGAAGCTTCACCAAAGATCAGGTTGTTGCTTGACACGGCTAGTAAAGGGAACTTCCTTGGTCAGGTGGTAGAAGAGGGCATGGAGCTGATTGAGAACTTGGCATTCAGTGACGGCAACTATGCTGAAGATTATGACCGTGCACCGAGAGGATCTGAGCTAGAGTCTCACAAAAAGGAGCTGAAATCCTTGCATGAGAAGATTAATAAGCTGGTGTTAGCCAACCAGAAGCATGTTCACTTTGTTGGTGAATCAGATGAGAATCAAGAGGAGATGAGTTGAGCCAGGAAGAAGCTAATTGGGTGGCGGGACAGAACAATTACAAACCTCACGGCTACACCCAAGGCTACAAACAGAACAACAATCTCTCCTACCGTAATACCAACATCGCCAACCCTAAGGACCAAGTGTACCCTGCTCAGCAAGCAAAACCTTTCATACCTTACAACAAAGGTTTTCAGCCGAGTGGTGGCTTCCAAGGTCAAGGGCAGAACAACTTCCAAGGGGAACATCAAGGCAACAAGGTTTATACGCCAAACTACCCTTCGGGCTTTGCACCTCAGCAGCAGTCAGCCGATGCAACAACAAGTTGATCCGGTTCAGGCCATGTTTCAGCAGCTGTTCTAAGGGCAAGCCTCTACAAACCAGAAGTTTGCCGAGATGAACACTCGTTTAGACTCATCTCTCACTGACTTCTCCACTCAGATCACCAACTTAAACAATAAGATCAAGCAGCTAGAGAAGGGGAAAGCAAGTACAAGTGGTCAGAATAGCCTCCCGGGCAAGTGTGAGCAGAACCCTAAGGAATATGCCAACGTCATCACGCTAAGAAGCGGCAAAGAGCTAGCACCTACGGTTACTCCTAAGAACAACGAGGACGTTGTAATTCAAGAGGGGGAGGGTAAGCTTTCCGCTGATGATGAGATCAACTTTAACAATGTCTAGATTCAAGGGCCAAGAAGAGGAGACAAAGCGGTTGTTGAGAAGAAAGCGGAGCAAACTACTAAGGAGAAGGATGCTTATGTACCTCCACCGTATGTACCAAAGCTACCTTTTCCTGGCCGTTTCAAGAATCAACTCATAGAGAAGCATAGAGTCTTGTTTGAGAAGCATCTTAAGGACGTACAGATCAAGCTACCTCTCGTGGACTGCCTTGCAATGATGCCTAAATGCGCCAAATTCTTCAAAGACACTCTCGTGAAGAAGAATAAGGAAAGTAAGGAAGTGCTTGTTCTAAGTGAGGAGTGTAGTGCTGTGATACACAAGGAAATATTCCCTAAGAAGTTGGGAGACCCTTGAAGCTTCATTATACCCTGCGCTTTAGGTCCTTTGGAGTTCTAGAGTTGCCTTTGTGATCTCGGAGCTAGCATAAATCTGATGCCTCATTCCGTGGCAAAGAAACTCGGCTTTACCCGTTTCAAGGACTGTAGAATCTCGTTGGTAATAGCTGACAGGAGTGTGAGGTTACCCGTAGGACTGCTTGAGGACTTGCCAGTGAAGATCAGTGGAGTGAACGTACCTACAGACTACGTTGTTTTGGAAATGGATGAAGAGCCAAAGGATCCACTCATTCTCGGTAGACCCTTCTTAGCTACCGCCGGTGCCATAATAGACGTCAAGAACGGGAGGATTGCCTTGCACTTGGGTAAAGATATAAGGCTAGACTTCGATATCAATGAGGTTTTGAAAAAGCCTACGATAGAAGGGCAAGCTTTCTACATTGATACATTGGATGCCTTATCGGATGAGTTGCTGGAAGAGCTGGCTCAGGAAGATCATTTGAAGCTGGCACTGACTAAGGAGCCAGGAGAGTTTGGTTATGTGGATCAGAGGACTCAGGAGTACGTCAAATTGCTTGATTCGAGGAAAGTTGTGCTTGAAGATGTAGGCGTTTGCCTAGAGATCAACACCAAGATCGATGACATTACTCGATCCAGGGGTCAAATCGACAAGACAATCCAGAGCACAACTCGATCCGGTGCAGAAATTGTCAGTCAGATCGAGGAGGGTGATCGATCCAGGAAAAAAATCGAGTCGGAGATCGAGAAAGGCCTTCCGATCAAATTGAGGTCCAATCCGGAGATCGACTCAGCGTCTCGATCTCTTACTCAATCCACATTAAATCGAGTGAGTGAATCGAGCGAAACTGCTCGATCTAGACGACATCGAGAGCAAGATCGACCAGACCACTCGATTTCAGAAGGGATAGCGATTGGAGAAAGCAGCCTCAAGGGTCATATCTCGGGTTCTAAGGAAGGTTCTAAGAAGGAGAACAACAGCAACAGCCACGAGGATGATTGGAGCGAGCTGTTAGCCCCAAAGGTAAACCTTAAGGAGCTCCCAAAAGGGCTAAGGTATGCTTTCTTAGGGCTTAACGAAACCTATCCTGTGATTGTGAATGAAAACTTGAGTGATGATGAGTTGCAATCACTCTTAACTGAGTTGAGAAAGTATAGGAAGGCCATTGGGTACTCTCTAAGTGACATCAAGGGCCTTTCACCGATGCTTTGCACTCATAGGATTCACTTGGATAATGAGAACGCCTCTTCTGTAGAACATCAAAGGCGTTTGAATTCAAATTTGAAAGAGGTTGTCAAGAAGGAGATTCTTAAGCTTTTAGAGGCTGACGTGATCTATCCCATAAGTGATAGCACGTGGGTTTCTCCCGTACACGTGGTGCCTAAGAAGGGAGGGATCACGGTCGTTAAGAATGACAAAGATGAGCTTATACCTACTAGGACTATTACTAGACACCGTATGTGTATTGACTATAGGAAGCTTAATCTTGCTACTAGAAAGGATCATTTTCCCTTGCCTTTTATAGATCAAATGCTTGAAAGACTTGCTAATCACCCCTACTATTGCTTTCTTGATGGATATAGTGGATTTTTCCAAATACCAATCCATCCCAACGATCAGGAGAAGACGACCTTTACATGCCCTTATGGTACCTTCGCATATCGAAGAATGCCATTCAGGTTGTGTAATGCACCGGCTACGTTTCAGTGGCATATGATGTCGATCTTCTCCGATCTAATAGAAGAGATGGTAGAGGTGTTTATGGATGACTTCTCGGTCTATGGTGCGTCCTTTTCTGCGTGTTTGTTGAATCTTTGCAGGGTTTTAAAGCGTTGTGAGGAGACAAACTTGGTGCTCAACTGGGAAAAATGCCTCTTCATGGTTAAGGAGGGGATCGTGCTTGGGCATAAGATATCAGAGAAGGGTATTGTAGTCGACAAAGCAAAGATTGATGTGATGACAAGCCTTGAGCCGCCAGTTAACGTAAGAGGGGTGATATAAGAATCAGTACCATATATTCAATCTCCCTTAGACGTTGGAGGACATTCAAAAACCAAAGTGGAGCCAAACTTGCTTGTAGCTGAGGAGAAGGAGAAACTTGTAGCTGAGCTGAGAGGAGCTGAGGACCTAGCAACTATACACTACCGTTCTGGACATCAAAAGGAGCATTTTGGTCGAGCCAGAATCAGGCCGGTTCAATTTAAATCAGAAGATAAAGCATTCAAACCGCTGAAGCTAACCAAGGAGCTATCTATGGAAAGTTCGCATATATCATCTACCAGCATGATATGCGACCGACCTCTTATGTTTATTGGAACTAAGAAGACTCTTAAACCACACCTGGTTCAATACAAGACGCCAACAAACCAAGGAGATCAGCCAAATTCAATTCAAACCGCTTTTGGAACCAAATCAGAAGATATGAAGCCGTTTATGGAAACTTCGAATATATGTCCTCCTAAGACATTATATTCGCCCCACCCCACGTCCACAGAAGTCTACACAAGCCAGACTACACCAAATAAAGTCAGCAGCCGCCCCTTGTTATCAGAAGTCAAAGAAAATGAAGCCAAAAAGAAGCTTTCCTCATTTGAAGATCATCATTCATATCAAATGAAGACTCAAGACCAAAAACAATCATTATCAGTCAATCTCGACCCTACATCATCTCTAGAAGATCCTGAACATCCAAGCCTCACTGAATACCACAGATTAGTTCCATGAATCAAGCCATCCCCCCCCCCCCCCCCCCCCCCCCCCCCCCCCCCCCCACCCCCCCCCCCCCCCCTCCGCCCCCCCCCCCCCCCCCCCCCCCCCCCCCCCCCCCCCCCCCCCCCCCCCCCCCCCCCCCCCCCCCCCCCCCCCCCCCCCCCCCCCCCCCCCCCCCCCCCCCCTCTATCCAGCTTCAAGACCAAATCAAGGCCATTTAAGCCTAACAGCTAGTTAACAATTTCCCCATCGTTCAGCTAGATCTTTGCTTTATTTTTAAAGTTAGTTACCGTTTTATTACATTATTCTGAGCATTATATAAGTTCATTATTATTGTACTTTTGAATCACCAAGAAATTAATCAAGAAAATCCTGTTTTGTTTCAAAGAAGTTTCTCTTTGTTTACAACATTGTTCCTGCTTATTACTAGTTATTCAAGAGGGATTCTTAGAACTTGTAAAGAGTGTAGAGACTAGTGTTCTTGTGAGGATTTGCCCTTGAACATTAGAATCTAAACCCTTTGTGTTTGGAGTTCAAGCACAGCTGGCCAACTAACCATCTAGCCATTCAACCATCAAAGGCTTCTAAGCAAAGATTTCAAAGGGACATTACTTGGACCATTTCAAGTATTGTATCAAGGGGTGAGAAGCTTCTTGGGACACGCCGGCTTCTACAGGCGTTTCATTAAAGACTTCTCTAAGATTGCACGCCCTCTCACTCGGCTGTTGTGCAAGGAGGCTGAATTCGTCTTTGATGAGGAGTGTTTGCAAGCTTTCGTGACAATCAAGGAAGCCCTAGTATCCGCGCCTATAGTGCAAGCACCAGATTGGACTCTCCCATTCGAGATTATGTGCGATGCTAGTGACTACGCCGTGGGAGCTGTCCTAGGCCAAAGGAAGGATAAGAAGCTGCACGTGATATACTGTGCTTCAAGGACCTTGGATGACACGCAAACGAGGTACACCACTACTGAGAAGTAGCTATTGGCGGTTGTATTCGCCTTTAAGAAGTTCAGAGCTTACCTCGTGGGTTCCAAGACCATAGTTTACACGGATCACGCAGCTTTGCGCTACATCTATTCCAAGAAAGACACTAAGCCTAGGCTTTTGAGATGGATCCTCTTACTCCAGGAGTTTGATATGGAAATGACAAGAAAGGGATAGAAAACAGAGTTTCTGACCATCTCTCTCGGCTAAGGATCAACGAGTCTCTGCCCTTAGATGATTCTCTCCCCGAAGAGCAACTCATGGCGATCACTACTGCTGTTTGTGGGAAGCTAGAAGGGCAGTTTGAGGAGGTGTTGAGCTTCAAGGAGGAGGATCTTCCCTGGTACGCTGATGTTGTAAACTACTTAGCGTGTGGTGAGGAGCCAACACATCTCAACAGCTACCACAAGAAGAGGTTTATGAGAGAGGCGAGTGACTACTTTTGGGACGAGCCCTACTTGTACAAGAGAGGGGTGGACAGTTTGTACCGGAGATGTGTTACAAAGGAAGAAGCTAAAGACATCCTCTTTCACTGTCATGGCTCATCCTATGGAGGACACTTCGCTTCATTAAAGACTGCCACGAAAGTGTTGCAAGCTGGTTTCTGGTGGCCGGCCATCTTCAAAGATGTACACGAGTTTGTGAAGAGCTGTGAGGCGTGTCAACGAGCAGGGAATATCACTAAGAGGAACGAGATGCCTCAGGTTCCTATCTTCAAGGTTGACGTGTTTGACGTGTGGGGGCATAGACTTCATGGGCCATTTCCTTCTTCATACGGCAACAAATACATCTTAGTAGCGGTTGATTATGTCTCCAAATGGGTTGAGGCTGTTGCTTCCCCTACAAACGATTCTAAGGTGGTGATCAAGCTGTTTAAAAGCATCATTTTCCCGAGGTTTGGGGTACCAAAGGTGGTTATAAGCGATGGAGGAAGCCACTTCATAAACAAGATCTTTGAGAGCCACTTTGAGAAAGTGGCTACACTGTATCATCCTCAAACGAGCGGTCAAGTTTTAGGGCAGGGATTTGCTGGTGTTAAAAGAATAATGCTTATGTGTTTTCAGTTTAAAAAGAAATGGTGTTTGGGGTTTTAAAATAAAGGACTCATGGTTTTAAATGGTTGTGTTGTTCTGTTTTTAAATAAAAGCTCAGTTTTAAAAGAGAAGGAGGTAGCTCTCAAAAATAAAAAAAAAATAAAAAATCGGAAAGAAAAGAGCCAAAAGGCCAAAGTTTAAAAAGAAAAAAAAATAATAATAAAAGAAGAGAGCTACCAAGATTTAAAGAAAGAGCTTTAAGTTTGTGTTTGACCACCACTAGCCTAATAAGAGTAAAGTTGTCTCCTGTTTTCGTGGGTTATGCTTGGCTTCTTGCCTTGTCGTTTGGGTAGTTTCTAGAGGGTGAGTGAGCTCGGAAAAGAAAGAAAATGGGAGGGGTTTAGGATCATTGTTAGTGTATATGGGTAGATGAGAGTCTAGTCATGTATGCATCAATTGTCTTTACCTTTAGCATTATGCATAAGTTAAATCCTTTTTAAGATAACCCATTGTTTGAATTACCCGCTTGAATGAGATCATCTTTGTCTCATAACCTTGTCCTTAGCCAAATGTATTCTGTTCTAAGTGCATAAGTGTGATTCACGGTTTGATCATTAATTGAATGTTAAAGGTTAGGATTCTTGGATTGTTTGGAATATGAGAGTCATGATCTGAATTTCTTTGTGTGATGAGTATGGCTAAGTTCTTTGGAGTATGAGTGTGCGCATTGCATTTTAGAACTAGTAACTAGGACATTGAGATTGATTCATTTGAAAGGCACCTTTGCAAGAAGCTTAAACCCCCGTCTTTTCTAAAACCTCTCTTCCATTCTTATTTTCTGTTGCTTGAGGGCAAGCAAGAAGTAAGTTTGGGGGAGTTGATGTTACTGCATATTGCATGTATTTTGCATACATATTAGTTAGCTTTTCATGCATTTACATCACACTTTAGACTAGATTGCATCACTTAGGGTCCTAGAGCATTCTTGCACCAGCATACGCATGTCCTTGCATTTTGCATCACATTCAGGTTGTTTCTGGCTACTTTGGAGTCGTGGAGGTTCGTGGACGTGCTGAAGCTGTTGTGGTGATTCATGGAACATTGGATGTTTGCTAAGGACCAGAGATCGGGGAGCAGATCGAGCATGGCAGGTCGATCTAGATGAGATCGACCAGAAGATCGAGAAGCCCAGGCGATCCAAGGGAAATGATAGAGACGAAGATCGAGTGGAGCAATCGATCAAATGGTACAGACGTAAATGACGCCATGCAGAGCGAGAGACAGATCGAGCCCACCACTCGATCTGACCGAAATCCGACCGAAGATTGACACCAAGATCGGATGCAACACTCGATCTGCCGAAGAAGATCGAGACCCAGATCGAGTAGAAGACACGATGTCCGAAAGTGATCAAGAGAGCCGCTCGATCCCGATGTCGATCTCTGTCCTTTCAGCCGTTTTTGGCCGCTAGCGAGGGGGGACCATTGAGCTGTTTTCACCATTTTGGGAAGGCGGCGATGTTTTTTTTCACACACACTTTTCATTCTTATCTTTTTATGCTTTTTCTCTCTGGTTTGGAGACTCTCCGCCATTGTTAGACTTTGAGCTTTGTTTTTGAATATTTCGAATAGTTTAAGTTTTAAGTAATAGTTTTCATGTTCATCGCTTCATCTTTCATGTTTATTTCGGTTATTCTCATGTGTAGCGAGTAGTTTCATTTGGGTCTCGGGGTTGAGAGGATTCACGGGGTCCAAGGGGTTTTCAAGTTGGTTGTGTTCTTGTTCTTAATGGCTTTCTCTTCTAGGATGATGAGTCCCTAAGGCTTAAAGACTCTCACGCCAAGATCTTTATGATCAGAGAGGTCTCTTACCTTGACAGGATCCAGAGATCTCTGAAAATCACATCCTAGAGACTAGTTACCCTTTCCCAAAAGCCATGGAAGTTTAGGGGACTAGTTAGGCCGTGTGTTTGAAATCTGAGTTCATTGCCCTTCAACCTCTCTTTCCACCAGAAGCCATGGGTTTGGAGGAGAGGATGAAGGAGTGATCCATACCGAAAGCCACAGATGGATCTTGTTTTCGTTTTCAAGGCTTAGGGAATCTCACAAAGTGAGTCGATTTAAAGTTTTCAACCCCAACTTGGACCCTTGAAACCCCAGACCATGAATCTTAACCCTAAGCCCTTCTTTCTTAGCATTCTTAAATCTTCGTTAGTCATTCGCTTGATATTCGCCGCATCCTGGTCATTAGTTTCTTCATACTTGCATTTTTAGACGAGATCGATCCAAACTGCTCGATCTAGTGGTTGATCCTGTGGTCGATCCACTAGTCGATTTTTGTTAAATCATAGCCTTGCATTTAAATTTTTCTGTTTGTTCCTCGTAGTAGTTCAATCACTCTTGGTAATTTTAAAATAGTTTCGCATTCCATTCGGCCGTTGCATATAGTTTTTAGGATTTTCACAATATCGCCTGTCATTCGCTTAGCTTTACACTGCTCTTGCATCCTCTTTGATCTTCCTAGCTCCTAGAAATGGATTGACTCTCACTTGCATACTGTACTACAACCTAAGTGTTGCATTTGAGTTTGATAACCTCATTGCATCCTTAACCCTTGCAAAAGAAAGTAGTTATCATACTTAATAACATTGATTCCTCTCTATTAATCTGTTCTTAAGCTAGATTTGTCTTGATATCATGAATCTAGAATTCGGTTTCATTTTATGCCCACCAAGTGTTGATCAAAAGCTGATCTTGGTTAATAGAGGATTTACTAGCCTTAGCTCAAGAGATTGACTGTTTGAAGAGTATTTTGACATGAGTAGAGTTGGTTTATCATGCTTGTTATATGTTTTAGCATTAATGAGAATTAGTTCTTGTTAAGATGTTTAGCAAAGTGCTATTTTTCAAGGGATTGAACTTAGCTTGCTTGTTTGTTAACTCTATGTCTAGGAATCATCATTGGTGGCTTGTTTGCTTGATCAGTAATGTTTGAAACAACCTTAGTTAGCTTTTGAATTCCCCAAAGTCAATAACCAGATCTAGGAACTTGTCTTCTCTTTAACTGAATTTCGAATTTGCCAATTACTCTCTTTATTTGCTCTGTTCTTGCTTTATATGATCATTGCTAAGTGTTATCTTTGAGTTTTGTTGGTTTTTGATCATCTTATGTTGCTAGTTCAGTTGCTTAAGCAACAAAAAACCCTTCTGTTTCACTTGACTTAGAGCTTTCTACTTGCTACTCTTTTGTGATTCAACTAAACCCCTTGGATTGACTTAAAACTTATGCTATGCTACAAGTGACTAGTACAAGCATTCGGTGATTGACCCAAGAAATAAAAAGTCTTGTATCAGTTTGTGCAGTGATTTCCTACTTTTGATGTTGCCGTCATGAGCTGATTGACTTTTTATATGGATTTTTTAAGTCTATGGAGGCGAAGAACAAGCAGGTCGCCTATTATGAAGGTCTGCTGCAAAATATCCCCTCCGACGAGGAGCTCGCGAGGATGACGACTATGCAAGAAGGAGCACTCTCGTTCGAGTGAGTTGCACCACCGCGTCGAGCTGCTGGAGGCTCAAGTCACGATTGCTAGGATTGAGCGCTAGGCCGCCGTTGACCGAGCTGCTTCACTCGAGGCCCAGAATAAAGAGCTCAAGGATTGAAAGGGGGAGGCCATCCACCGTGCCACTCGAGCAGGGAAACGTGAGATCGCAGACAGTTATAACTAGCTGCTGAAGTCTTTGACGGAAATGTGGGATAAGCGCAAAAACGAGGTGGATTGTCGCATCACGTTGCACGAGGCTGTTGCTAATATTGATTTGATCACGAACTCGATGTCTAGAGAGGCGAAGGTCGACGAAGTGCTGCTGAAGTGGACACAAAAAGCTAATAACTACGAGGGGCGTCTAAAGGAGCTGGTTGTCTCTGAGTTGACCTTGGCCAAGCTGGATATTCTCCAGATTTCTGAGGATTCGGTTCAGATGGAGGTGGACCCGACTACTCAGGTTCCATATGGCTTGGAACAGCATGGGAGCAACGGTAGCAAGGACATTCGAGACAAGGATGCTGGTGAGAAAGGCGATGGTGGTGAAGGATCCGGGACTGGAGTTCGTCAGAAGGCTAAAGCCAAGACGGATGCAGAGAAAGGTCCTGATGACGCGCCCCCAACTACAGAGTAATCCCAAAGATTTCTTGCATTCCCTTTGTCTTTATTTCTTTTTCTCATACTATACCGAGGAGGGTTTTAATCCTTAAGTTTCTTTTGTTTATATTTTTGTCTGGCCGCCAAGACGTTTGGTTCGTGGCGTGCTTTCGACTTTTGTTTGCTCGGGAAGGCTTTTTTTAATTTAAGTTAGATTTTAGGAATCTTAGTGCATTGCACATTCCTTTGCAGAATTTTGGTTTCACCTTTTGCTGTTTGGTCACTTTTGGACCAGAATTAGATTGCTTAGGATTTTCTTGTGGTTAGCCACGACAGTGAATCTTTATCATTTCTGCCCTTGTCGAATGAATTTTCGCGGACTGTCTTGATAAGTATTTCGATGAGCTCCTACTCGCGGGAGATTCTTCTCGCCTTTTTTTCCTTTGCCAGCTGTGGGTATCGTTTTAAGCCGTATGATCGCGGATACTAGTCCGGCTTCGTTGTGCTTTAGTGTGAGCGATTGATATTACCATATACTTTGCATATTTTGCATGCATTTAGGATAGTTTTTCATGCATTCATCTTGCATTATAGGCTAGTTTGTTTCATTTGTTGCATTTTAGGTCCTACGTCACTTTGCATTCGCATCTTGCATATTTTTTGCACTTTTGCATCATTATCAGGTTGTTTGGAGCCCTCTAGAGTTGGTGAGGTTATGTGGACATGAGGAGGACCGAAACTGAGATTGTGGACACTTGGAGAACTTAACCATGCATGCAAAAGACCTAAGATCGAGCAAGGCAGGTCGATCTAGAAGATCGAGTGACCCAAGTCGATTCAAGAGGAAGGATCGAGACCAAGATCAAGAGAGGAGATCGATCTGGAGTACGGACGTGAATGACGCCATGCAGAACGAGAGCCAGATCGAGACCACGACTCTATCATCCAAGGATCGAGAAGAAGATCGAGGAAGGTGCTCGATCCATCCAACCAGATCGACTGGAAGATCGAGCAAAGGAAGGCGATCCAACAAGAAGATCGAGTGAGCTGCTTGATCCAGACATCGATTCCTGAGGAGCCTTATCCGTCCATCTGGTTTTGGCATCTAGCGAGGGGACCATTGAGAGATGTTCGGCCATTTTAGGAAAAGGCAGCCATCACTTTCTATTATGCACACTTTGTCTTAGCTTTTTCTCTTCTTCATCTTAGGCGAATCCACCATTGCAAAAACCTTAAGCTTTCTTTTAGTTTTTGAACTTGAATCTTTTAATATTAAGCAGTTTTTCTTTAATCGCTCTTTAAACATGCTTAATTAATTCTTTATAGCTTTTCAATCGGTTTCTATCATGAGTAGCGAGTAGTTCTTTTTGGAATTTGGGGTTGAGGTGATTCAAAGAGTTTAAGAGGTTTAAGTTTTGTGTTTTTCTTGTTCTTCATTCCTTCTTTTCTAGGATCTTGTGGTCTTAAGGCTTAGAGAGTCTTGGAAAAGATCTATATGATTCCAAGGCTATCTTACCCTGACCGGATTCAGATGTCCTAGAAAACCAAGTCCTAGAGACTAATCGACCCTCTTCCAAATGCCATGGATGTAGAGGAGGTTAGTTAGGCCATATATTGAAATCTGTTTTTCTTGCTCTTTGATCTCTTTTTCCACCAAACGCCATGGGTTTGGAGAAGAGATTGAGAACGTGAATCATACCACACGCCATGGATGGTTCTTGTTTTGTTTTCAAGGCTTAGAGAAAGCTCATCAATTAGTAGATCTATATGTTTTCAAACCAAAGCCTAAACCTTTGAACACTCTAGAATATGACCCTCGACCCTAAACCCTCTGTTAGTATTTTAAAACCTCTGTTCATCATTCTGTTATCATAAAGCTTGCATCTTTGTTCATTTGAAGTTATCGCTTTTAAGTTGTTAGATCGATCTGTTTTACCCGATTCAGTGCTTGAATTTTAGTATTTAGTAGACTTGCATTTTCAATCCTCTACTTTTTCCTAGTAGTATTTAACCCTCTTCCATGGATTTTAAAATAGTTTTGCATCTCATTTGGTCGTTGCATTTAGTTTTCTTCGATTTTACCAATCGTTTTCCCGATTTGCTTAGATTTGCTTTACCCTTGCATTCTTAGTGTTTTTCCTGCTTCTTAGGTTGAATTGATACCTCTTGCACACTATAGTACATCCATAGGTTGCTTGAGTTTTGATAATACAACCTCCTGCGAAAAACCTTGTTACCAAATGGCGCTGTTGCCGGCTTAGGATTGTTAGGAAGCATTAAGATTTGGGGTTTAGTAAAGACTAGGCCTTTACTTTAATTTTGCTTACTAAACTCTTTCTCTTCACACTTGTGTCTTTCAGGTACATGAATCTGCGCTCCAGGGGTGACAACAATCTACTTAAACCCATGGACAATATTTACCAACTAGGAAGTTCAAGAACAAGAAGAGCAAGAGAACAAGCTCAAGCCTTTGAAGAGATTGTTCAAGCTGGTTCAGTAGACTTTGCAACAATGGCTGAGCAAGAACATCCTGAGGGACCTACACCAGCTCATGGTGCTGTAGGAAGGGGAAATGGAAACCCCACTGATAGCTATTTTCTTTGCAAGGGTGAGGATGCAATGAGGCTATCAAACTCAAATGCAACAATTAGGTTGTAGTACAGTATGCAAGTGAGAGTCAATCCATTTCTAGGAGCTAGGAAGATCAAAGAGAATGCAAGAGCAGTGTAAAGCTAAGCGAATGATAGGCGATATTATGAAAATCCTAAAAATTATGTGCAACGACCGAATGGAATGCAAAACTATTTTAAAATTACCCAGAGTGATTGAACTACCACGAGGAACAAACAGAATAATTAAAATGCAAGGCTATGATTTAACGAAAATCGACTAGTGGATCGACCACTAGATCGAGCAGTTTGGATCGATTTCGTCTATAAATGCAAGTATGAAGAAACTAATGACCAGGATGCGGCGAATATCAAGCGAATGACTAACGAAGATGTAAGAATGCTAGGAAAGAAGGGTCTAGGGTTGAGATTCAAGGGTCCAAGTTTGGGTTGAAAACTTTAAATCTACTCACTTTGTGAGATTCTCTAAGCCTTGAAAACGAAAACAAGATCCATCCGTGGCTTTCGGTATGGATCACTCCTTCATCCTCTCCTCCAAACCCATGGCTTCTGGTGAAAAGAGGGGTTGAAGGGCAATGAACTTAGATTTCAAACCCACGGCCTAACTAGTCCCCTAAACTTACATGGCTTTTGGGAAAGGGTAACTAGTCTCTAGGATGTGATTTTCGGAGATCTCTGGATCCTGTCAAGGTAAGAGACCTCTCTGATCATAAAGATCTTGGCGTGAGACTCTTTAAGCCTTAGGAACTCAACACCCTAGAAGAGAAAGCCATTAAGAACGAGAAAACACCAAACTTGAAAACCCTTTAGACCCCGTGAATCCTCTCAACCCCGAGACCCAAATGAAACTACTCGCTACACATTAAGTAAATCAAGCAAAGCATAAGTAATGAAGCGATGAACATGAAAAACGATTACTTAAAGCCTAAACGATTCGAAAAATATTTAAGAACAAAGCTCAAAGTCTAACAATGGCGGATCGTCTCCAAACCAGAGAGAAAAAGCATAAAAAGATAAGAAAGAAAAAGTGTGTGTGAAAAGATCATCGCCGCCTTCCAAAAATGGGAAAAACAGCTCGATGGTCCCCCCCTCGCTAGCGGCCAAAAACGGTTGATAGGACAGAGATCGACTTCGGGATCGAGCGGCTCTCTCGATCACTTTCGGACATCGTGTCTTCTACTCGATCTGGGTCTCGGTCTTCTTCGGCGGATCGAGTGTTGCATCCGATCTTGGTATCGATCTTCGGTCGGATCGAGTGGTGGACTCGATCCGGGTCTCACTCAGCATGGTGTCATTTACGTCCGTACCACTTGATCAGTTGCTCCACTCGATCTTCGTCTCGATCATTTCCCTTGGATCGCCTGGGCTTCTCGATCTTCTGGTCGATCTCATCTAGATCGACCTGCCATGCTCGATCTTCTCCCTGATCTCTGGTCCTTAGCAAACATCCGATGTTCCACGAACCTCCACACCTGCTTCAGCACGTTCATGAACCTCCACGACTCCAAAGTAGCCAGAAACAACCTGAATATGATGCAAAATGCAAGGAACATGCGTATGCTGGTGCAAGAATGCTCTAGGACCCTAAGAGATGCAATCTAGCCTAAAGTGTGATGTAAATGCATGAAAAGCTAACTAATATGTATGCAAAACACATGAAATATGCAGTACATCAACTCCCCTAAACTTACTCCTTGCTTGCCCTCAAGCAACATAAAATAAGAAAGGAAGAGAGGTTTTAAAACAAACGGGGGTTTTAAGCTTTTTGCAAAGGTGCCTTTCAAATGAATCAATCTCAAGGTCCTAGTTAACAGTTCTAAAATGCTATGCACACACTCATACTCCAAAGAACTTAGCCATACTCATCAGACAAAGAAATTCAGATCATGACTCTCCTATCCCAAACAATCAAAGAAACTCATCCTTTAACATTCATTATTATCCGAACCATGAATCAAACTTATGCACTTTAAAGTAGAACACATTTGGCTAAGGGCGCAGGCTATGAGCATATAATGATCTCATTTGAAAAGGGTTTTCATTTAAAACAAGGGTTTTTCTCAAAAATGGCAAGAACTTTATGCATAATGCTAAAGGTGAAAGCAATTGATGCATACATGATCAGATCCTCATTTACCCATGTAAACTAACAATGATCCTAAACCCCTCTCATTTATTATCTTTTAAGCCCACTCACCTCTTAAAATCTACCCTTTTCTCAAAGCAAAAGCTTAGCATTCCCCAATTCAAAACAGAAAGCATTTTTAACTCTTTAGGCTAGTGAAAAGGTTGAAAATAATTTGCTCTTTACATATTTCTTATTGGTAGCTCTCTGTTTATTTATATTTATATATATATATTTTTCTTTTTCTTTTCTTTTATTTTGGCACTTAGGCTCTTTTCTTTTTCTTTTTATTTTTATTTGAGAGAGCTACCTCCTAAAATTATTAGAGCATACATAATTTTTAAACACAAACCTTTCACTTAAAACCTTTTTCTTTCTTTCAAATACCAAACTCTTTTGAAACCGAGAACATATAAACATGAAAAAAATCTCAATGATCCCCCAAACTTATCCTAAGTCTATATCTAGCTTCAAAATGCAAAGTTAGCAATCACATGAGAACCCAATCATGTTGCCTAAACCTAACACTTTATGCTAAGTTCAAAACCGAAAAAGAAGGCCTCACAATGATGGCTTCAAAGAAGGGTAAGGGTCAAGGTGGGAGTTCTACTTAGGCTCACAAAGAGTGGTAAAAGGAAGAAGAGAGCCTAAATATTTTAAAATCCATGAGTTCATTTTCAAATGCATAAGGATGATAATTGAAATTTCAGATTAAGGTTTTCACTTAATAGGACAAGTTTCAAATCATGAGAGTTCAATTCAAGTCACGAAAATCATAGCAAGTGATCCAATCATGGTAAGAACTTACTTTCAAAGTATGAGCAAAGCATTAGAGAACTACTAACTAGGGCATTGAAACAATTTATGAGTATAAAACACCTTTTTAAGAAAACTTTAACCCCTTATGCAAATGCAAGCAACCTAGATGCTTTAAAATTTTAGACTCAATCCTAAAATATTTAACAAGATGAATGCAACTACATAAATCTTTGAAAAAGTTTTAAAAATTTTACCAATTTTTCATGCAATGAAGACTCAAGGATGCTAAAGGGAATATAAGATCAGAAAACACATGTCAAACCACACACATACTCCCCCAAACTTGCTTGACACTGTCCCGGTGGCAAACAAATTCAAAGGAGCATCAAAACACAAAGCAAAAAGAAGAAAACATGAGCGGTATGTACAATGGAAGAAGGTTGTTACCTCGGGTCTAGTCTTGGCTGGAACTTGAGGATGTTCCAGAGGAGCTAGAGACTATGGTTTTGCCCTTGCTGGTTGGTTCCTGGAGAGAGAGACGCGCCGGCTGGATGTTGCTGCCTTGTGTCTCACGGATGACAACTCCACCGGTTGAAAGTCTCCTCTTCTCGGGCTGTTGAACCTCCACACTTGCCGCTTTCTTAGGTGAGCCTCCTTGAAGTGATTTGACCTTCCTTGCAAGCTTCTTTAGCACCTTGCTCTGTCATTTGTTGATTTTCCTTTGCATCTCCACAACAGAAGCAAGGAACTTCTCTGTTTTAGTCCGCGGCTCAAAGTCAAGCTTGGGAAGGGCGAATGCTTTGGGCATCTCATCATCAGTGGCTGGAGACTCTGATCTTGGGCGGGCAGCTTGTTGAATGGCTGCCGTAGCTCCTAGAGGGGCAATGCATTCCTCCCTGCTTGGGAGAAACTCGATGTTCCCTACACCAAACAGCTCGGTCTCGCTTTGGTTTGGCAGAATACACGTCCGCTTCTCATTCTCCTCGTCAATATATAAGTACTCAAAGAAGCCCTCAGGCGGCGTGCGTCCCAAACTATCAGTGTTCCTTAGATATGTCTCGTCCATGAATGCTCTATCCGGAACTGGAGTGAAGTTGTGGTAACCCAACCCGGTAAACCGTACCGCGGCTGCGTCCCACTACATCCTCTAAGTCCGTTTCTATACTTAGCCATATTTTCGAACTTTTTCTTCTTTATTTTTCTAAGTCTTTCTTATCATTACACAGCGGAATATAAAGCAACTCATTCATTTATTCAACTTTCAAAAACACTTGAACAGGATTCGGGGTTCCACATAAATAAAAGCACAAGGTTCGCTAAAGATTACAACTGATCATCTAGCAACCTAACGATCAAGCACTAAAGCCATAAGACTCTAAACACAAGTCTTAAATCATAAAACACCCAATCCCCGATCCATCCATGTCCATCACTACCGCCTGGTCTCGCCCCTTTACTGCTTAGTACCTGCACACTCAAGATGAGAGGCATAAGTATTTCATAAATACTTAGTGAGTACGGTCATCCCGTAACACCTGGTCAGTACCAAACACGCAGTCATACTTTCGGATTCAAGATTCAAAACAATCAATTCGCAATAGACATAACAATATCAAACGGCCATGATCATCTAGCCTAACCAACCAAGATCAATCCCTTTTTAAGACTCATGTCTACTTCAGCGAGAATCCCACATCCCCTAAGCTAGTACATGATCCGGATTACCCTGAGGTTAGCTAAACATCATATATGCCATGGTAAACACCACAATATATCACAACACAAGGATTGCTTATCAGTTCTAAACACATAACATGAAAATCACACAATCAACATGCAAAACACTCAACCCTAGCAATCCTACGGTCCTAGACCCAACCACAGTCACGCACTCACCTTAGACAAGGCTGGAAACAGATTGGTCAGAAGAAATCCCGATGAAAACCGCACCAAAACGAAGATATCCGATCTCCCTAAGAATCTCTCGGCTCACAGTACGATCCGATCCTTATCCCCTCGGCTATCTCTTGATCCGTTCACCTTTCTTCGAGCCAAACTCTGTTTTCCCTCAGAAACCCCACAAAACAAGGCTATTAGCTCGAGGTTTTCTGATGAAAACTCAACACTTAGGGAAATATCTGATCGCTTACCAGTTTATCTCGGCAATGGTCGGTTCTGCTCGACGATAGCCTGATCTCTCTCGGATATCCTCGGGATAAACTGTTTTTCTTAGGGTTTTCTCTCGACTATTCTCTTTCTTTGCTTTATTGCTCTCGAATAAACACAACTCTCCCGAGAAAAGTCTCAAAATCCCTTAAATACTCGCAAAACCCTAGGTAACCCGGACTTATCCGACGTTTTCCCGGTTCCAGTAAGTTTTATCCCGGTCCGATTCGATCCTCTCGGCTATTCCCTGTACCGGCTCGACCATTCCTTCGATAAACCCCAAAATAGCCGACCAAACACTTGGCCTACGGCCCAAATCCCTTCCCACTCGGATAAAACGCCCTTATCCGAGGTGTTTTCCATTTTTCACCCGGATATTCCTATTCCTCTCGGACAACTTGTCCCACCTCGGCTAATCCTCTATTTCTCTCGGAGGTTTCCTATTCCCCCTCGGAGACAGTCCACTGACACTCGGACTAACCTCCCAAACTCTCGGATATATCCCACTGCACTCGGATAAATCCCATTTCCCTCGGACTGGACCCTGTTTCCCTCGAATATGGTCCATCCGGCTCGGTTATCCAGCCCCCATCCGACTATTTCACCGGTCAATACCCGACCATAGTCCGAACCTCCATTTCCCAGCCAGTATTCGACCCTTGGCTCGGTCATTCCTCGGACAATGCCCTGTCCGGTACGATCATTCCACATTTCCTCGGATACAGATGCTACAACTCTCCCCCACCCGTTCTGGATTCGTCCTCGAATCCGACTCATCTGTTTACAACTTGTCAAACCATTTGGGATACTCAGCTTTCATCCTAGCCTCCTTTTCCCAAGTAACCTGTTCATGCCCGTCGCAGTCCCATACGACCTGAACCATTCTGACCAGCTTCCCACGCTTAGTCTTTTCTTTCCGTCCTATTACTCGAACCGGTCTAGCCACTACTGCAAGGTCCTCTTGCAAGTCTGCTGGCGGCTCCTCTATAACCGTTTCCCGTTCGGTAATGTGCTTTCTCAGCTGTGACACATGGAATACATTGTGGAACGCTCCCATTTCCGATGGCAAGTCCAACTTGTAAGCCAATGCGCCAACCCTTTCCAGTATCTGGTACGGCCCTATGTACCTCGGATTCTACTTGGCACTCTTAGCTGTCCTATCCGTTCCCTTATAAGTCAGTGCCTTAAGATAAACCATATCACCCACACTGAACTCCAAATCCCTGCGACGCTTGTCCGCATAACTTTTCTGCCTGTCCATAGCCTCTTTCAGCTTAACCTTTAACAATCTGATCTTTTCTGTAGTAGCCTCGACCACTACTGGCCCCATTACACTACGCTCCCCCACTTGTGTCCAACACAATGGTGTCCTGCACGGCCTGCCATACAACACCTCATACGGAGACATCTCTATGCTCCTTTGGTAACTATTGTTGTATGCAAATTCAGCCAACGGTAAATAGTCTTCCCAACTACCACCCCAGTCCAGTACACACGCTCTCAACATGTCCTCCAATGTTCTGATCGTCCGTTCTGATTGCCCACCAGTCTGAGGATGATACGTTGTACTCATATGCAATCGCGTCCCACACGCTTTCTGGAACTCTTTCCAAAACCTCGAAGTAAACTTCGGATCACGATCTGAAATGATACTTACTGGCACTCCATGCAACTTCCCGATCTGATCAATATACATGTCCACCAACTTTGGTACTCCATCCGTCTTTTTCATTGCTAAGAAGTGAGCAGACTTGGTCAAACGATCCACAATGACCCATATCCCGTCATGCAACTTCCTAGTCTTAGGTAACCCCAATACAAAGTCCATGGTGATCATGTCCCATTTCCATTCTGGCATTGGCAACGTTTGCAACAAACCACTTGGAAACTGATGCTCTGCCTTAACCAATTGGCACGTCTCACATCCGGCTACCCACTTAGCCACATCCCGTTTCATCCCAACCCAATGATAGTACCGTTTCAAATCCTGATACATTTTGGTCATTCCCGGATGAACAGAAAACCTTGACTGATGTGCCTCCTTAAGGATTTCATCCCTTAACTCCTTCACATCTGGAACACAGACCCGTCCGTTCACAACAATAGTCCCATTGTTTGAAATCTGATATTCCGTCTTATCATTCTGTGACACCTTTTTCAGATTCTCATCCTGCTCCTGAGCAATTCGAATCCTAGTCAACAAGTCAGCTCTATCCGCAGCTTCCAAACCCAACGGTTCAACCTCATCCGTTATTGCATTCAACTGCAATGTCCTTAGCATGTTCACAATGCTTCCAACATTCTGTTCAGATGATACGCTAGCCCTTCTCCTACTCAACGCATCCGCCACCAAGTTGGCCTTTCCTGGATGGTATGCTATTTACAAGTCATAGTCCGCTACCAACTCCATCAATCTACGCTGTCTCATGTTCAAATCCGGTTGAGTAAAGATGTACTTTAAACACTTATGGTCCGTGTATATCTGCACCTTCTCGCCATACAAGTAAGATCTCCATATCTTAAGTGCAAATACCACAGCCGCCATCTCTAAATCATGCGTCGGGTAGTTTCCTTCATGGTTCTGTAGCTGCCACGAAGCATAAGCTATCACCTTACCATTCTGCATCAGAACACAACCTAGTCCTTTCCTGGATGCATCCGTGTATACCACGTATGGCTCACCCGGTGATAATCACTTTTTGGACGGTTATATTGCAGTGAGGTTATCAAACTCAAATGCAAGACATGTTGTAGTACAGCAAGCAAGAGAGAGTCAATCCACTTCTAGGATGATAGAGAATGCACAGAGAATACAAGGACTAAAGCAAATCTAAGCGAAATGAGACGATTAATGAGAAAATTTCTAAAAACTAGATGCAGCAACGTAAACAGAATGAAACCTATTTTAAAAATACTAGAAAGGAAGAAACTACTACGAGAAACAAACAGAATAATTAAAGGAGAAAGCTTCGAATTATTAAAATGCGACTAGTGGATCGACCATGAGATCGACCACTAGATCGAGCAGTAACAATCGATCTCATCTAAAAATGCAAGAACAGTAAAACTAATGACCAGGATGCTATCAGAGATCAAGCGAAAGATGAGATAAGATGTAAGGATGCTAAGAGAAAGGGCCTAGGGTTGAGATTTATGGTTAGGGGTTTCAATGGTTCGACCTTGGGTTTAAAACTTTAAATCGACTCACTTGGTGAGGATCTCTAAGCCTTGAAAACTAAACAAGATATATCTGTGGCTTTCGGTATAGATCACTCCTTCATCCTCTCCTCCAAACCCATGGCTTTTGGTGGAAAGAGAGGTCGAAGGGCAAGGAAAACAGATTTCAAACGAATGGCTAAACTAATCCCCCAAACTTCCATGGCTTTTGGGAAGAGGTAACTAGTCTCTAAGGTGTGATCTTCTGAGGCTCCTGGATCCTGTCAAGGTAAGGAACCTCTCAGATCATGAAGCTCTTGGCGTGAGAGTCTTCAAGCATTGAGATCTCAACACCTTAGAAGAGATAGCCTTTGAAAACGTTTAGAAAAACCCCAAGATCGAAACCCTTTAGACCCCTTAATCCTCTCAACCCCGAACCCAAAGAAACTACTCGCTACACATAGAGTAAATCAAGCAAAGCATATGAAACGAGACGATGAACATGAAAAGAAAACTAGATTGAACAGAAATGATTCGAATACAAAGCTTAAGAAAAACGCGAGTTCAACAATGGTGTTCTTCACGAAACGAGAGAGAAAACATAAAGGAACAAATAAGGATCTAAAAAGTTATGGGAAAAAGGACGTCGCCGCCTTCCCAAAATGCCGAAACAAGCTAATGGTCCCCCTTCGCTAGCGGCCAAAAACGGTTGAAAGGACAGAGATCGACT
The DNA here is from genome assembly GCA_911865555.2 of Thlaspi arvense. Taxonomy (NCBI): domain Eukaryota; kingdom Viridiplantae; phylum Streptophyta; class Magnoliopsida; order Brassicales; family Brassicaceae; genus Thlaspi; species Thlaspi arvense. Next base: position 26,453,229 of record OU466860.2, read on the forward strand.
CCAAGATCGAGTGGTTCTCTCGATCATATCCGGACATCGTGTCTTCGGCTCGATCTGGGTCTCGATCAACATCGGCGAATCGAGTGTTGCATCCGATCTCAGTATCGATCTTCGGCTGGATCGAGTGGTGTACTCGATCTGACTCTCGCTCTGCATGGCGTCATTTACGTCCGTACTATTTGATCGATTGCTTCAGTCGATCCTTGTCTCGATCATTCGCCTTGGATCGCCTGGTTAGCTCGATCTTCTGGTCGATCAACTCCTAGATCGACCGGCCATGCTTGATCTGCTCCTCGATCTCTGATCCTTAGCATATATACGAGCTCCCACGAACTGCTACATCAGCCTCAACACGTCCACGAACCTCCATGACTCCAAAGCAGCCAGAAACAACCTGAATGTGATGCAGAATGCAAGGAAAATGCGTATGCTGATGCAAGAATGCTCTAGGACCCTAAGTGATGCAATCTAACCTAAAACGTGATACAAATGCATGAAAAGCTAACTAATGAGTATGCAAAATGTATGCAATATGCAATAACATCAACTCCCCCAAACTTACTTCTTGCTTGCCCTCAAGCAACAGAAAATAAGTAAGGAAGAGAGGTTTTCAGAAAAAAATGAACGGGGGTTTAAACTTTTTGCAAAGGTGCCTTACAAATGAATCAATCTCAATGTCCTAGTTAACAGTTCTAAAATGCTATGCTTACACTCATACTCCAAAGAACTTAGCCATACTCATCACACAAGAAATTCAAATCATGACTCTCCTATTCCTAACAATCAAAGAAACTCATCCTTTAACATTCATTAACATTCGAACCATGAATCAAACTTATGCACTTTAAAGCAAAACACAATTGGCTAAGGGTTTAGGTTATGAGCATTGAATGATCTCATTTGAAAAGGATTTATAATTAGAACAAGGGTTTCTATCAAAAATGGCTGAACTTGTGCATAATGCTAAAGGTAAAGACAATTTATGCATACATGATTAGATTCTCATCTACCCATGTAAACTATCAAACGATCCTATACCCCTCTCATTTAACAAATTTATCCTCACTCACCACTTAAGAGTCTACCCTTATTTTTCACAAACTTAGCAATCCCCAATTTGAAACAAGAACATTTTTAAACTTTTTAGGCTAGTGAAAAGGTTTTGAAAATAATTTTGCTCTTTAGATATTTCTTATTGGTAGCTCTCTTATTATTATTTTTTTTTCTTTTTATATTTATTTGGCACTTAGGCTCTTTTATTTCTTTTTCTCTTTTTTTTTATTTTTATTTTTTTTGGGAGAGCTACCTCCTGAAATTTATTAGAGCATACTTAGTTTTTAAAACACAACCTTTCACTTAAAACCCATTTCTTTCTTTAAAGCACAAGCTCTTTGAAAACGAGAACAAATAGGAAAGGAAACAACCCCAATGATCCCCCAAACTTATCCTAAGCCTATACCTAGCTTCAAAATGCAAAGCTAGCAATCATATGAAAACCAAATCATGTCGCCTAAACCTAACACTTTATGCCAAGTTCAAACCAAAAGGAAGGCCTCACAAAGATGTCACACAAGAACATTTGGCTTCAAAGAAGGGTAAGGTTCAAGGAGGGAGTTCAACCTAGGCTCACAAAGAGTGGTAAAAAGGAAGAAGAGAGCCTAAATATTTTAAAACCATGTGTTCATTTTCAAATGCATAAGAATGATAATTAGAATTTCAAATTAAGGTTTTCACTTATTAGGATGAATTTCAAATCTTTAGAGTTCAATTTAAGCCACGAAAATCCTAACAAGTGATCCAAGCATGGTAAGAACTTACTTTCAAAGCATATACAAAGCATTAGAGAACTACTAACTAGGGCATTGAAACAATTCATAAGTAAAAACACCTTTTTAAGAAATTCTAACCCCTTATGCAAAATGCAAACAACCTAGATGCTATGAGAAACTCTAGACTCAATCCTAACATGTTTTAAAAAGATGAATGCAACTACATGAATCTTTGAAAAAATTTTAAAAATTTTACCAATTTTTCATGACTAAAGACTCAAGGATGCTAAAGGAAAATAAGATCAAAGAACACAAGTCAATCACACATGTACTCTCCCAAACTTGCTTGACACCGTCCCGGTGGCAAACTCATCCGAAGGAGCATCAAAACACAATGCAAAAAGAAACAGACATGAGCGGTTATATACAATGGAAGAAGGTTGTTACCTCTGGTCTAGTCTCGGCTGGAACTTGAGGATGTTCCAGAGGAGCTAGAGACTATGGTCTTGCTTTTGTCGGCTGGTTCTTAGAGAGAGTGGCGCACCGGCTGAATGGTGGTTCCTTGGGTCTCGCGGATGACAACTTCACCGGTTGAGAGCCTTCTCTTCTCGGGTTGTTGCACCTCTTGGCTCGCAGCTTTCTTAGGTGAGCCTCCCTAAAGTGCTTTGACCTTCTTTCCAAGCTTCTTGAGCATCTTGCCTTGCCACTTGTTGATCTTCCTTTGCGTCTCCAATACCGATGCTAGGAACTTCTCGATTTTTGTCCTCGGCTCGAAGTCTAGCTTGGGAAGTGTGTAGGCCTCGGGCATCTCATCTTCCGTGGCTGGAGACTCTGACCTTTGACGAGGGGCAATCGCTGAAGCAGGTGGTCCTCCTAAAGGAGCAAAGCATTCTTCCTCCGTGGGCAAGAACTCAATATTCCCAACACCAAGCAGCTCGGTTTCATCTTTGTTGGGCAGGATGCACACTCTCTTCTTGTCTTTGTCATCTATGAAGAGGTAGGCGTAGAACCCTTCCGCTGGCGTGCATCCCAAGCTGTCAGTATTCCTCATGTATGCCTCGTCCATGAAAGCTCTGGTTGGGACGTGAGCAAAGTCATGAATGGGCACACCGGCTTGCACGAACAGAGGAGTAAGGAAACCGCCAATGTAAGAGGAAGTTGCCTTGCACCGCAAGGCATAAGCCTTGTATTTCACCAAAGAAGCCGCGAGCACACACCCGTAGTTCACTTCATCGCCGAGTTCATCCTCCATAGGCTCGTCGTTTGCATCCGGATCACACACCAAGTGCTTCACACCTTGGAACAGGAAGCACAGCTCCGTCTTCGTGACCGTAGGAGCAACAGACCTTCCACTAAATGTGTTGGCAATCAGCTTCAGAGTGTACCTCAGCACCGGGCTCCTTACTCGCTTGATCTTGGTGGTGTTGGCTTTGTAGTCTTCATTGCTGATCAGGTCCCAAAAGTCGTTGGCTTTCTTGAAGGCTGGGAACTCGACCTTGTATGCATCCGCGTTGAGACCATAGGCTTGGCATAGCTCAGGGATGGAGAGTGTATAGGCTTGACGTCCAACTTTGAAGTAGAGGCGACCTTGGGAAGGGACGGGTGCGCTAGGATTCTCGTACCGGAACTCCAAGGTGGCAAGGATGTCTATTGTCACTTCAGGTATGGTTGGGCAATCCATCTGTGACAGACATCTTAAGCCAATGTTCTTGAGGAGTTGGTCGAAATCCCCAAGAATCCCTAGCTTAGACAACAGCTCTCGATCAGAAAACTTGGTAGGCTCAAACCGAAGCCTTTCCAACCGTTTCTCTGCAGAAGTTTTTGGTCAGAGCATAGAGAGTTTCGGTCAAGGGTGACCGATACAGAGCATATCGGTCACCAGTATCAGTCAAGTGTGATCGACACAAACACACCGGACTAATTTTGGTCATATGTATCGATCACTCCAGGCTGATAGGGACCCATTTCGGTCACTGAAGACCGACACAACTGACCGATACTGACCCAGCCCGAACCTGTTTTTAATTACATTTATGCCATTACTCTAGGGTTTTCTCCTCTAGACTATAAATAGCCCCTTTTTCCAGATTTTCGAGGGGTCATGTCATTTTACTGTTCTTGAGCTTTTTCATTAAGTTTGTAAGATATTTTCTTTGCTTTTTTTAATATAATTAAGTATTTGCTTTAATCTTTCTTTAATCTTTTTTTTAATTATGATTAGCATCCTTTTCCTTTGTGATTTGGTGTTAAACTTGATTATCAGTGAGTAGTTATCTTAGGGTTTCTAGATGTGGTAGATTAAGGGGATTTAAGGCTTGATTAAGGTTTGTTAAATGCTTCAGTTTATGGGTTCCTCTCTATTAATCTGTTATTCATGCTAGATTAGTCTTGATCAAACTTGTCTAAGTTGTTAGCTTTCTCTTATGCCCACCAAGTGTTTGATGAAATGCTGATCATGTTTAATAGAGGATTTGCTGGCCTTGGCTCAAGAGATTGACTGTTTGAGGAGCATTTTGACTTGAATAGAGTTGTTTAATCATGCTTGCTTGATGTTTTAGCACTAATGAGAGTTAGTTCTTTTTAGAATGCTTAGCAAAGGGTTATTTGCCAAGAGATTGGATCTAACTAGCTTAAGTGTGAACTCTATGTCTAGGAATCACCATTGCTTGCTTGTTTGCTTGATCAATGTAGTTTGAAACAGCCTTAGTTAATGTCTTAAATCTCCCAAAGTCAATAACCACATCTAGAGATTTGCCTTTCTCTTATTGGAATTTCGGATTTGCTCTGTTTTGCTCTGTTTTACTCTGTTTTCCTTGCTTAGAATTGCTTAGTTTGCTTCTGCTTTTACTTTGGTTGCTGCTTGTTTCACTTAGATTGCTAGAACTATTGCTTAGGCAACAAAACCAATTCTCTGCCTGCTTGACTTAGAGACTTTACTCCCAACTCTTCTGTTTTCAACTCTTCCCAATGGATTGACATAAAACCCTTACTATAACTCACTAACACAAGGGTGATTGAACATAGGACACCAAATAGTCCTGTGTCAATTTGGCGCCGTTGCCATTTGGGAAACAGTTTGAATCATAAGAGTTTGTAGAATCTTTAAGATCATGCCTTTACTTTTCTTTGGTTACTAATTGTCTTTGACTCTCACTTCTGTCTTTCCGGTATATATGAACTTGAGATCTAGAGGTTCAGGCAATCTTGTGGATTTCATAGACAACATCAATATGCTGGATAGAGGACAGAGAGCAAGGAGACAGCAAGAAAGGCAGCAACACTTGCAAAGACTTGGTATGAACAATCAGGATCAAGTCATGGATGACATCAGATTTCAGGGTCCTCAAGGAGCTGCAGGCGCTCAGGGTATACAAGGACATCAAGGTGTTCAAGGCTTACAGGGTGAGCAAGGACCAAGAGGTGCTGCACAAGCTCCAAGAGCAGCTAGACCTATTGGCGCTGGTGATGCACCAAATGCCTACAACAACAGGACGAGCATCATTCCACCAGCTGTCCAAAACAACAACTTCGAAATCAAGTCTGGATTGATTTCAATGGTTCAGAGCAGCAAATTCCATGGGTTATGATGTCACTACATATTGCATGCATTTTACATACATATAAGTTATCTTTTCATGCATTTACATCACACTTTAGGTTAGATTGCATCACTTTAGATCCTAGAGCATTCTTGCACCAGCATACGCATGTTCCTTGCATTTTGCATCACATTCAGGTTGTTTCTGGCTACTTTGGAGTCGTGGAGGTTCGTGGACGTGCTGAAGCTGTTGTGGTGGTTCGTGGAACGTCGGATGTTTAATAAGGACCAGAGATCGGGGAGCAGATCGAGCATGGCAGGTCGATCTAGATGAGATCGACCAGAAGATCGAGAAGCCCAGGCAATCCAAGGGAAATGATCGAGACAAAGATCGAGAGGAGTAATCGATCAAATGGTACGGACGTAAATGACGCCATGCAGAGCGAGAGCCGGATCGAGTCCACCACTCGATCCGACCGAAGATCGATACCAAGATCGGATGCAACACTCGATCCGCCGAAGAAGATCGAGACACAGATCGAGTAGAAGACACGATGTCCGAAAGTGATCGAGAGAGCCGCTCGATCCCGAAGTCGATCTCTGTCCTTTCAACCGTTTTTGGCCGCTAGCGAGGGGGGACCATCAAGCTGTTTTTACCATTTTGGGAAGGCGGCGATGATCTACAGACACACACTTTTTCATTTTCTTATCTTTTTATGCTTTTCTCTCTGGTTTTGGAGGCGATCCGCCATTGTTAGACTCTGAGCTTTGTTATTGAATATTTTGAACCGTTTAAGTTTAATCCATCGTTCTTATGTTTATCGTTTCATTCTTCATGCTTTGCTTAGTTTTTTTAATGTGTAGTGAGTAGTTTCATTTGGGTTTCGGGGTTGAGAGGATTCACGGGGTCGAAAAGGTTTTCAAAGCTTGGTGTTTTCTTGTTCTTAATGGCTTTCTTTTCTAAGACGTTGAGTTCTTAAGGCTTAAAGAGTCTCACGCCAAGATCTTTATGACCACAGACAGCTCTTACCTTGCAGGATCCAGAGATCTCTGAAAATCACATCTTAGAAGCTAGTTACTCTTTCCCAAACGCCATGGTAGTTTAGAGGACTAGTTAAGCCGCATGGTTGAAATCTGTTTTCCTTGCCTCTCAATCTCTTTTTCCGCCAAACGCCATGGGTCTGGAGGAGAGAATGAGAGAGTGATCCATACCACACGTCATGGATGGATCTTGTTTTGTTTTCAAGGCTTAGAGAATCTCACAAAGTGAGTAGATCTAGAGTTTTCAAACCAAGGTTGGACCTTTGAAACCCCTAACATGAATTTCAACCTAGACCCTTCTTTCTTAGCATTCTTACATCTTCGTTAGCCATTCGCTTGATATTCACTGCATCCTGGTCATTAGTTTCTTCATACTTGCATTTTTAGACGAGATCAATCCAAACTGCTCGATCTAGTGGTCGATCTTGTGGTCGATCCACTAGTCGATTTTTGTTAAATCATAGCCTTGCATTTTAAGTTTTCTGTTTGTTCCTCGTAGTAGTTCAATCACTCTTGGTAATTTTAAAATAGTTGTGCATTCTATTCGGTCGTTGCACATAGTTTTTAGAATATTCACAGTATCGTCTGTCATTCGCTTAGCTTTACACTGCTCTTGCATTCTCTTTGATCTTCCTAGCTCCTAGAAATGGATTGACTCTCACTTGCATACTGTACTACAACCTAAGTGTTGTATTTGAGTTTGATAACCTCATTGCATCCTCACCCTTGCAAAGAAAGTAGTTATCAGGTTACCACTTGAAGACCCTCTAGATCATTTGGACAATTTTGACAGGCTGTGCTCCCTCACAAAGATAAATGGAGTAAGTGAAGATGGCTTCAAGCTCAAATTGTTTCCCTTTTCCCCAGGAGATAAAGCACATCAGTGGGAGAAAAAACTTCCCCAAGGTAGTATCACCAGCTGGGATGAATGCAAGAAAGCCTTTCTAGCAAAGTTTTTCTCCACTTCCAGAACTGCTAGGATAAGGAATGAGATCTCAGGATTTGCACAGAGGAACAATAAAAGCTTTGGAGAAGCTTGGGAGAGATTCAAGGGTTACACATTGCAATGCCCTCATCATGGCTTCTCACAAGCCTCTTTGCTCTCCACTCTCTACAGAGGAGCCTTGCCTAAGATCAGAATGCTCCTGGACACAGCCTCCAATGGGAACTTCCTGTCAAAAGATGTAGATGAAGGTTTGGAGTTAGTAGAGAACTTGCCTCAGTCTGATGGAAACTACAATGAAGAGTTTGACAGAGCACCAAGGAGTGCAAAGGAAGAGTTAGAGTCTAGCAAGAAAGAAATCAAGTCTCTCCATGAGAAGCTGGACTTGTTGCTAAGAGAGAAGAAAGAGGTTCACTTTGTGGGAGACATGGTTCAGCTTGATGATCAGGAGCAATGCCAAGTTGAGGAGATGAACTATTTAGGAAATCAAGGTGGCTACAAAAACTATGGGAACTACAGACCCAATCCCAACTTGTCCTACAGGAGCAACAATGTCGCCAACCCACAAGATCAGGTTTACCCTCAACAGCAATAGCAAGCTCCCCCAAGACCTTTTGCTCCCTACAACAATCAAGGTTTCCAGTAGAGGAACAATAATTATCAGCTAAGAGCGCCCTACAACACTCCAGGATTCAATGCCCAAGCACAAGGACAAGCTTCCTCTAGCTCTCAAGACACTGACCTCAAGACCCTCATGCAGCAAATGATCAACACCCAAGTCACTACAACCTTGGAAATGAACAAGAAGTTTGCAGAGGTTCATAACAAAATTGATTTAGTGTATGTAGAACTTACCAACAAGTTTGATGGGTTGCCTGCAAGAGTCAAAACTCGAGAGAACAACAAAGGAATAGCTGGTCCCAAGCCACAAGGTCAGTTTCCTGGAAAACCAGAAGCAAACCCAAAGGAGTTCTGCAATGCTATTGTGCTAGAAGAAGGAAGCTTCTCAGCTGAAGAGGAAGCTATTATTGAAGAGTTCCTCTACTTATTCATTGAGGACACTGAACCTCTAAGTGGGGGGGAAGAGTTCTTGGAAATTAAAAATGACCAAGGAACTGTAGAAGAAGGACCCTTTGGAGATAGGGAAAACTCAGATGATAAAGAGTGGTGGGCGCCACATGAAGTTGTTGACAACACAAAAGACTACTTGATGAAAACTGCTGATGTCAAGGAGAAACCTCAAACAGATGCTCTTCCTGTCTATCAACCAACCATCCCTTTTCCAGGAAGGTTCAAGGAACAGCTGGTTCAGAAGTATGAAACTCTCTATGCTGCTCAGATGGAGTTGAGGGGTTTGAATGGCCAAGAAGAACTTGAGAAGCTAAGGGAGAAGACTGGAACACCTGAGATTAAGGAGCTCACTATCAAAAAACTTGGGGATCCAGGCTGTTTCACTCTCCCATGTGAACTTAAGGGGCAGACTTTCAAGAGCTGTCTTTGTGACCTTGGAGCAAGTATCAATCTTCTCCCATCCTCTACTGCTAAATTTCTTGGCTACACTTAACTTCAAGAGAGTAATGTATCCCTTACTATAGCTGATGGGACAGTGAAGAAACCACTTGGGAGTCTTAAGGAGGTGCCAATGATGATAGAAGGAGTAACCATTCCCACTGATTTCTTGGTGCGTGATGTGGAAGGGCATATAAAGAATGCTATCATACTAGGAAGACCTTTCTTGGCCTCAGCTGGAGCAGTGTTTGATGTTAAGGAATGCACTATTGAGCTGAAGCTGCCCAAGAAGAAGGTTCTAAGTTTTGACTCCAAGGGGAATAAGCTGGAGAATGAGCAAGCCTTCTCAATGGAGATCAAGAAGCTGAAGCAACTTGGAAGGAACTGGCCAGAGTTTGAAGGCTACCAAGGAGAGAGTTTTGATGGCTGCTGCTTGGCCAAGTTGTTTGAAGACACCACTGAAGGGGAGGTCCTTGAAGTGGTTTGTTACAATGAATGAGATCAAGTTGGATACTAACAAAGGGGAGCTGGTTTTGCAACCAAGGGTCTCTAAGAAGGGAGAGTTCATCTTCAAGCTTCAGCAAGAGGGGAAGACTATGCCTTTTGCCAAGATAAATATGAATGGAGTTTCTGCTAGAGTCCAAAGGAGCAACCACCACCAAGGAGTTCCATGACTCCTTCTCCTCACCTCAACTAAAGAGGTAATCAAAGTCAAGCTTAGTGACTTTAAACAAGCACACTTGAGAGGTAGTCCCATGGTATCCTTTTGTATATATTATGTTTTCTAGTATTTCTTTTATGCTTTGTTTTAGTGTATAGAAACAGGATTTCGAACTGGGGTTTGAGAAATTATGATGGGGATAAAGAACAGGTGTATCCTGGCTGATATCGGTCATTTGTATCGGTCATGACAAACCGATACACAGATTTTCGGTCATCAGTAGTGATCATGATTGACCAATATCAGTGGAGCCAGTTTATGCCAGTCAACATATCGGTCACTTGTGACTGATATGGAAAGAAGTTTTGAAAGAGGATAATTTTCGGTCATTCATATCGACCTCAATTGATCGACACAAACACACCATATGAATTTCGGTCCAGAGTATCGATCACTGGAGACCGATAAGATTCATGGAATCGTATCGATCACCAGTATCGATCACTCAAGATCGACACAATCATACCGGATGTATTTCGGTCAAGTGTGTCGATTACTGATGATCGATACTAATCCCAGGAAGAACGCCAGTCTCTAGTGTCGATCACTCATGACCGAAAATGCAATTTCGATCAGTAATATCGGTAATGAGTGACCGAAAATCCATCCGAGGTAAGTGTCTCAAGGAGTTTGAAAATGCAATTTTACCTCCCTTGGTTTGGAGCCAAAGGAGTTTGAAATTTTCTATCCTAGCTTCTAAACACTTTTATTTTTGTCCCCCACTGATGTTATTGCATATTGCATACATTTTGCATACTCATTAGTTAGCTTTTCATGCATTTGTATCACGTTTTAGGTTAGATTGCATCACTTAGGGTCCTAGAGCATTCTTGCATAAGCATACGCATTTTCCTTGCATTTTGCATCACATTCAGGTTGTTTCTGGCTGCTTTGGAGTCATGGAGGTTCGTGGACATGTTGAGGCTGATGTAGCAGTTCGTGGGAGCTCGGATATATGCTAAGGATCAGAGATCGAGGAGCAGATCGAGCATGGCCGGTCGATCTAAGAGTTGATCGACCAGAAGATCGAGCCAACCAGACGATCGAGCCAACCAGACGATCCAAGGAGAATGATCGAGACAAGGATCGAGTGAAGCAATCGATCAAACGGTACGGACGTAAATGATGCCATGCAGAGCGAGAGTCAGATCGAGTACACCACTCGATCCAGCCGAAGATCGATACCGAGATCGGATGCAACACTCGATTCACCAATGTTGATCGAGACCCAGATCGAGCCGAAGACACGATGTCCGGATATGATCGAGAGAACCACTCGATCTTGGAGTCGATTTCTGTCCTTTCAACCGTTTTTGGCCGCTAGCGAAGGGGGGACCATTAGCTTGTTTCGGCATTTTGGGAAGGCGGCGACGTCCTTTTCCTATAATAACTTTTTAGATCCTTATCTTTTCCTTGATGTTTTCTCTCTCGTTTTCGTGAAGAACACCATTGTTGAACTCGCGTTTTTCTTAAGCTTTGTATTCGAATCATTTTTGTTCAATCTAGTTTTCTTTCCTTGTTCATCGTCTCGTTTCATATGCTTTGCTTGGTTTACTCTATGTGTAGCGAGTAGTTTCTTTGGGTTCGGGGTTGAGAGGATTAAGGGGTCAAAAGGGTTTCGATCTTGGGGTTTTTCTAAACGTTTTCAAAGCTATCTTTTCTAAGGTGTTGAGATCTCAATGCTTGAAGACTCTCACGCCAAGAGCTTAATGATCCGAGAGGTTCCTTACCTTGACAGGATCCAGGAGCCTCAGAAGATCACACCTTAGAGACTAGTTACCCCTTCCCAAAAGCCATGGAAGTTTTGGGGATTAGTTAAGCCATTCGTTTGAAATCTGTTTTCCTTGCCCTTCGACCTCTCTTTCCACCAAAAGCCATGGGTTTGGAGGAGAGGATGAAGGAGTGATCTATACCGAAAGCCACAGATAGATCTTGTTTAGTTTTCAAGGCTTAGAGATCCTCACCAAGTGAGTCGATTTAAAGTTTTAAACCCAAGGTCGAACCTTTGAAACCCCATACCATGAATCTCAACCCTAGGCCCTTTCTCTTAGCATCTCTACATCTTATCTCATCTTTCGCTTGATCTCTGATAGCATCCTGGTCATTAGTTTTACTGTTCTTGCATTTTTAGACGAGATCGATTGTTACTGCTCGATCTAGTGGTCGATCTCATGGTCGATCCACTAGTCGAATTTTAATAATTCGAAGCTTTCTCCTTTAATTATTCTGTTTGTTTTTCGTGGTAGTTTCTTCCTTTCTAGTATTTTTAAAATAGGTTTCATTCTGTTTAAGTCGCTGCATCTAGTTTTTAGAGATTTTCTCATAAACCGTCTCATTTCGCTTAGATTTGCTTTAGTCCTTGTATTCTCTGTGCATTCTCTATCATCCTAGAAGTGGATTGACTCTCTCTTGCTTGCTGTACTACAACATGTCTTGCATTTGAGTTTGATAACCTCACTGCAATAATAAACCGTACTAAAAGTGATTATCAAATGGCGCCGTTGCCATTCTAGGACTGTTTCGAGAACATAGAGATTTGGGTCTTAGCAAAGACTAAGTCTTTACCTTTTCCAAGTTACTAATCATTCTACTCTCAAACGTGTGTTTCCAGGTACATGAATCTTCGTTCAAGGGGAGACAACAATCTACTACAACCCTTAGACAACATTCATCAGCTTGGTCACTCGCGGCAAAGAAGAGTAAGAGAGCAAACAAGAGCCTTTGAGGAGATTGTTCAGCACGGTTTGGTTGACTTTGAAGCTATGGCTGAACACGAGCATCCAGAAGGACCTCCTCCAGCTCACAGGGCAGCAGGACGGGGCAATGGAAACCCCCAACACGCGGCTAGACCACCAAGGATCATAGGAGCCGGAGATGCTCCCAATACCCACCACAATAGGTTTGGGATCACTCCTCCTCCTGTACAAAACAACAACTTCAAGATCAAGCCAGGTTTCATCTCAATGGTGCAAAACAACAAGTTCCACGGCTTAGCAATGGAAGACCCCTTGGAGCACCTAGACAACTTCGAGCAAGTATGTGGGATGATAAAGATCAATGGCATATCCGAAGATGCTTTCAAGCTGCGTCTCTTCCCCTTTTCACTCGGAGACAAAGCTAGACATTGAGAGAAGACCCTCCCACAAGGAACCATCACATCATGGGCTGAGTGCAAGAAGGCTTTTCTCTCAAAGTTCTTCTCAAGCACCAGGACAGCACGGTTGAGAAGCGAAATCAGCAGTTTCACTCAAAGGAACAATGAGACATTCAACGAGGCAATGGAACGTTTCAAAGACTACACGATCCAATGTCCTCATCACGGGTTCAGCGAGGAGACACTACTCAGTACCATATACCGTGGAGCTTCACCAAAGATCCGATTATTGCTTTACACAACTAGCAAAGGGAACTTCCTAGGTCAGGAGGTAGAAGAGGGTATGGAGCTGATAGAAAACTTGGCGTTGAGTGATGGAAACTATGCTGAAGATTATGACCGTGCACCGAGAGGATCAGAGTTAGATTCTCACAAGAAGGAGCTCAAATCTTTGCATGAGAAGATAGATAAGCTGTTGTTAGGCAATCAGAAGCATGTTCACTTTGTTGGTGAAGCTGATGAGAACCAAGAGGAGTTAGAGTTGAGCCAAGAAGAAGCCAATTGGGTGGCGGGACAGAACAACTACAAGTCTCAAGGCTACAACCAAGGCTACCAGAACAACAACCTCTCTTACCGAAGCACCAACGTAGCCAACCCTAAAGATCAAGTGTACCCTGCTCAGCAAGCAAAACCTTTCATCCCTTACAACAAAGGTTTTCAACCGAGTGGTGGTTTCCAAGGCCAAGGGCAGAACAACTTCCAAGGGCAACATCAAAACAACAAGGGTTATACACCTAACTACCCTCCGGGCTTTGCACCTCAACAGCAACAACCGATGCAACAACAAGTTGATCCGGTTCAAGCAATGTTTCAACAGCTAATACAAGGGCAAGCCTCTACAAACCAGAAGTTCGCCGAGATGAACACTCGCCTAGACTCATCTCTCACCGACTTCTCCACTCAGATCACCAACTTAAACAACAAGATCAAGCAGCTGGAGAAAGGGAAAGCAAGTACGAGTGGTCAGAATAGTCTTCCGGGAAAGTGTGAGCAGAATCCCAAGGAGTCTGCTAATGCCATAACGTTGAGAAGCGGTAAAGAGCTCGAACCTCCGGTCTCTACAAAGAACAGCGAGGACGTTGTAATTCAAGAGGGGGAGGGTAAACCTTCGGCTGATGATGATGAGATCAACTTTGACAACGTTTGGATCCAAGGGCCAAGAAGAGGAGACAAAGCAGTTGCTGAGAAGAAAGCTGAGAAAACCAATAAGGAGAAGATTGCTTATGTGCCTCCACCTTATGTACCTAAGCTGCCTTTTCCTGGCCGCTTCAAGAAGCAACTCATAGAGAACCATAGAATCCTCTTTGAGAAGCATCTTAAGGACGTGGAGATCAAGCTACCTCTCGTTGACTGCCTTGCAATGATGCCTAAATGCGCCAAATTCTTCAAAGACACTCTCATGAATAAGAATAAGGAAAGCAAAGAGGTACTTGTTCTAAGTGAAGAGTGTAGTGCGGTTATACATAAGGAGATAGTCCCTAAGAAGTTGGGAGACCCTGGAAGCTTCACTATACCCTGCGCTTTAGGTCCTCTAGAGTTCAAGAGTTGCTTATGTGATCTCGGAGCTAGCATAAACCTGATGCCTCACTCCGTGGCTAAGAAGCTTGGTTTTACTCGTTTCAAAGACTGTCGGATCTCATTGGTACTGGCTGATAGGAGTGTGAGGCTACCAGTGGGGCTGCTTGAAGATTTACCGGTGCGAATCAGTGGTGTGAACGTGCCTACGGACTTTGCAGTGTTGGAGATAGATGAAGAGCCTAAGGATCCACTCATCTTAGGGAGACCGTTCCTTGCAACCGCCGGGGCTATCATAGATGTGAAAAATGGGAAGATTGTCTTGCATTTGGGAAATGAGATCAGGCTTGACTTCGACATCAACGAGGTTCTGAAGAATCCGACCATTGAAGGGCAAGCTTTCTATATTGAAACGATGGATGCTTTAGCGGATGAGTTGCTGGAAGAGCTGGCTCTAGAAGACCATCTGAAGCTAGCACTGACTAAGGAGCCAGGGGAGTTTGGCTATGTGGACCAGAGAACCCAAGAGTACGTGAACCTGCTGGATTCTAGGAGGATTGTTAAGAATGAAGAAGGTTGCTGCCTAGAGATCGACCCCGAGATCGACGCTATCACTCGATCCAGGAGTCAGATCGACAAGGTAATCGAGAACACCACTCGATCCGGTGCAACAATCGACAGACAGATCGAGAAGAACGCTCGATCAAGAAAAACAATTTAGTCGGCGATCGAGAGAGACCTCCCGATCATTTTGGAGTCCAATCAAGAGATCGACTCAGCGTCTCGATCCCTTGCTCGATCCATATCAAATCGAGTAAGTGAATCGAGCGAAATGGCTCGATCTAGACGACATCGAGAGGAGAATCGATCGGAGGACTCGATCTCAGAAGGGATAGAGATGGAGGAAAGCAGTCTGAAGGGCCATGCCTCGGGTTCAAAGGAGAGTTCCAAGGAGGAAAGCAACAACAACAGCCACGAGGATGACTGGAGTGAGCTGTTAGCCCTAAAGGTGGACCTTAAGGAGCTCCTAAAAGGGCTAAGGTATGCTTTCTTAGGGTCTAATAACACCTATCCCGTGATTGTGAATGAAAACCTTAGTGATGATGAGTTGCACTCGCTCCTGACTGAGCTGAGAAAGTATAGGAAGGCCATTGGGTACTCTTTAAGTGACATCAAGGGCCTTTCACCAATGCTTTGCACTCATAGGATTCACTTGGATAATGAGAACGCCTCCTCTATAGAACATCAGAGACGTTTGAATCCTAATTTGAAAGAGGTTGTTAAGAAGGAAATCCTTAAGCTTTTAGAGGCTGACATGATCTATCCCATAAGTGATAGCACGTGGGTTTCTCCTGTACACGTGGTGCCTAAGAAGGGAGGGATCACGGTCATAAGGATTGAAAAGGATGAGCTTATTCCTACTAGAACCATCACTGGTCATAGGATGTGTATTGATTATAGGAAACTCAACCTTGCGACTAGGAAAGACCATTTCCCCTTGCCTTTTATTGATCAAATGCTTGAGAGACTTGCTAATCACCCTTACTACTGTTTTCTCGATGGGTATAGCAGTTTCTTTCAAATACCTATTCACCCAAATGATCAGGAGAAGACGACCTTCACATGTCCTTACGGTACCTTTGCATATCGAAGGATGCCGTTTAAACTGTGTAATGCACCGGCTACGTTTCAGCGGTGTATGATGTCGATCTTCTCCGATCATATAGAGGAGATGGTAGAGGTGTTCATGGATGACTTCTCTGTCTATGGTGCGTCCTTTCCTGCGTGTTTGTTGAATCTTTGCAGGGTACTAAAACGTTGTGAAGAGACAAACTTGGTGCTGAACTGGGAGAAATGGCACTTTATGGTTAAAGAAGGGATCGTGCTTGGTCATAAGATATCAGAGAAGGGTATTGAGATTGATCAGGCTAAGGTGGAGGTCATGATGTGTCTTGAGCCGCCGGTTAATGTTAAGGGAGTCAGAAGCTTCTTGGGACACGCAGGGTTCTATAGGCGCTTCATCAAAGATTTCTCCAAGATTGCACGCCCTCTTACACGGCTGTTGTGCAAGGAAGCTGAGTTTGTGTTTGATGAGGAGTGTTTGAAAGCTTTCGTGACCATCAAGGAAGCCCTTACATCAGCTCCTATAGTCCAAGCACCAGACTGGTCTCTTCCTTTTGAGATCATGTGTGATGCTAGTGACTACGCCGTAGGAGCCGTTCTTGGTCAGAAGAGAGACAAGAAGCTACACGTGATCTACTATGCTTCAAGAACCTTGGATGACATGCAATCAAGATACACCACTACGGAGAAGGAGTTGCTTGCAGTGGTCTTCGCCTTTGAGAAGTTCAGATCGTATCTCGTTGGTTCCAAGGCTATTGTATACACGGATCACGCTGCCTTACGATACATCTACTCGAAGAAAGACACTAAGCCTCGGCTCTTAAGATGGATTCTCTTACTCCAGGAGTTTGACATGGAGATTAAAGACAAGAAAGGGATAGAAAACGGAGTCGCTGACCATCTCTCACGGCTAAGGATCAACGAGTCTCTCCCCTTAGATGACTCTCTTCCAGAAGAGCAGCTTAGGGCGATTACTGCGGCTGTTTGTGGAAAGCTAGAAGGGAGGTTTGAGGAGGTGTTGAGTTTCAAAGAGGAGGATCTACCGTGGTATGCTGATGTAGTGAACTATCTAGCTTGTGGTGAGGAGCCAACACATCTCAACAGCTATCACAAGAAGCGGTTTATGAGAGAGGCTAGTGACTACTTTTGGGACGAGCCCTACTTATACCAGAGAGGAGTAGACAGCTTGTACTGGAGATGTGTTACAAAGGAAGAAGCCAGGGACATCCTCTATCATTGCCATGGCTCTTCCTACGAAGGACACTTCTCCTCATTCAAGACTGCCACGAAAGTGTTGCAAGCCAGTTTCTGGTGGCCGTCCATTTTTAAAGATGCACACGAGTTTGTGAAGAGCTGTGACGCATGTCAACGAGCAGGGAATATCACTAAGAGGAACGAAATGCCTCAAGTTCCTATCTTCGAGGTTGACGTGTTCGACGCATGGGGGATAGACTTCATGGGGCCATTTCCTTCTTCATATGGCAACAAATACATCTTAGTAGCTGTGGATTATGTCTCTAAATGGGTTGAGGCTGTTGCTTCCCCTACAAATGACTCTAAGGTGGTAATCAAGCTGTTCAAGAGTATCATCTTCCCAAGGTTTGGGGTACCCAAGGTTGTTATAAGCGATGGAGGAAGCCACTTCATAAACAAGGTCTTTGAGAACCTCTTGAGAAAGTATGGAGTTAAGCATAAGGTGGCTACACCGTATCATCCTCAAACAAGCGGTCAAGTGGAAGTCTCCAACAGGCAAATCAAGGCTATACTAGAGAAGACCGTCGGAGCAACAAGGAAAGACTGGGCAGTGAAGCTGGACGATGCTCTTTGGGCCTACCGTACCGCCTTCAAAACGCCGATTGGTACAACTCCTTTCACTTTACTCTATGGCAAGGGCTGTCACCTCCCGGTTGAGCTGGAACACCGTGCGTTGTGGGCTGTGAAGAGGCTGAACTTTGACCTTAAGACTGCTCAGGAGAGGCGCCTTATTCAGCTACACGAACTGGATGAGTTGAGGCTGAACGCTTACGAGAGCTCTCGGATATACAAGGAGCAGACTAAGGAGACTCATGACAAGAAGTTGGTTGCCAAGGAGCATAAGGAAGGAGGACTAGTGTTGCTGTACAACTCGAGGCTCAAACTCTTCCCGGGCAAGCTGAAATCAAGGTGGAGCGGACCATTCGTGATTCAAGAAGTGTTGCCTTATGGAGCCGCTAGTCTGATGGGAAAAAGTGGCAGTGCATTCACCGTCAACGGACACAGAGTCAAGCCCTACTTGGCAGATAGCTATGACAAGGAGAGTACCTCGGTCCTTCTCCAAGACCCACCATCCGCCTAAACCAAGTAAGGTCTAGCTAAAGACGTTAAAGAAAGCGCACTTGGGAGGCATTCCCATGTTTATCTTGTACATATTCCTGCTTAATTTCCCTTTCAGTTTTATGTTTTTATTCTGCAAGTGTGTAGGAACAGATATAAGGAGTCTAAACCTTGACTTTGAGGTCCAAAAGAGGCGATGGGGGTTAAGATAAGGCTAGAGATCGAGTGCTAGATCGACTGATTCTGGCTCGATCTTTGCTAGATCGAGTCAGTGAATCGAGAGGAGCCAGTCGATCTAGACGAGAACGAGTGACAAGATCGACCTTGACGAAAAAGGATCGATCGATCCCAATTGGATCGACCGATCTAATTTCTCTCGGGAAAAACTGTTGAAAATAGATCGATCACTCGACTCGATCCATTACTCGATCCATGCCAAATCGACCCCTAAATCGAGGACATAGCTCGATCATGAGGACTTAGCCGTGGAGCCAACATCTCAATGATCGAGAGAGCCAATCGATCCAAGACTCGATTCACTATGAATCGAGTCTCAAATCAAGTAACCCTCTCGATCTAAGCCATTATGGGCATGAGATCGGGTCCTAGATCGACCAAATGGACTCGATCTCATGCCGAGGTAACATTTCCTTTCCCTCCTTAACTCTTTTCCCTCCAACTTTTGAATTCAAAACTTAGTCAAGGCAAGCATCTTTGACCATGAAAGATGTGCCTTGACCAAGACTTTGTCAGAAAAAACCGCTTTTGCTACCCATTGTTTTGGTTTTGCTAGTCTTTAAATATTTCAACAACCTCTCACCCTCTCATTCCTGTTTTTCTTGAAAATTTTAAACAAAGAGAGTGAGAGTTTCAATTTTCAAAAGCTAGCAAAGATATTCTACATTTCTAGCAAATGTATTTTCAAAAATTTAATGATTTAATTTTAGAAAATCTCCTTTAATATCGCAAGATCTTGTTCTAGAATATAGGATCGGTTTTGATTTTTAAAAACTAGCTAAGTAAAAGAAAAAATTCTAGATTTTTCAGTATCTAAAGATTTGATTCTCCTTTATTTAGCTATGATCTTTATTTATTCCCCAAAATTCTAGGGTAGTTTTTATAAGTTCTCTCCTTCTCTTCTCTCATTCTCATCAAATCGCCGTTTGCTTATCAATCTCTTTAGAAACTTGTTTCAGGAACAATGGCCCCAAAGAGAACAAGAGAAGAGCAAGCACAAGAAGGAGAAGGACAAGAAGTGGCAGTTCAAGAGAAGGTCCGGTGGAGTAAGGATGAAAAGAGGGACAAGAAACGGTTGGAAAGGCTTCGGTTTGAGCCTACCAAGTTTGCTGATCGATAGCTGTTGTCTAAGCTAGGGATTCTTGGGGATTTCGACCAACTCCTCAAGAACATTGGCTTAAGATGTCTGTCACGGATGGATTGCCCAACCATTTGCTGAAGTGACAATAGACTTCCTTGCCACCTTGGAGTTCCGGTACGAGAATCCTAGAGCACCCGTCCCTTCCCAAGGTCGCCTCTACTTCAAAGTTGGACGTCAAGCCTATACACTCTCCATCCCTGGGCTATGCCAAAGCCTATGGTCTCAACGCGGATGCATACAAGGTCGAGTTCCCAGCCTTCAAGAAAGCCGACGACTTTTGGGACCTGATCAGAATGAAGACTACAAGGCCAACACCGCCAAGATCAAGCGAGTAAGGAGCCCGGTGCTGAGGTACACTCAGAAGCTGATTGCCAACACATTTAGTGGAAGATCTGTTGCTCATACGGTCACGAAGACAGAGCTGTGCTTCCTGTTCCAAGGTGTGAAGCACTTGGTGTGTGATCCGGATGCAAACGACGAGCCTATGGAGGATGAACTCGGCGATGAAGTGAACTACGGGTGTGTGCTCGCGGCTTCTTTGGTGAAATACAAGGCTTATGCCTTGCGGTGCAAGGCAACTTCCTCTTACATTGGCGGTTTCCTTACTCCTCTGTTCGTGCAAGCCGGTGTGCCCATTCATGACTTTGCTCACATCCCAACCAGAGCTTTCATGGACGAGGCATACATGAGGAATACTGACAGCTTGGGACGCACGCCAGCGGAAGGGTTCTACGCCTACCTCTTCATAGATGACGAAGACAAGAAGAGAGTGTGCATCCTGCCCAACAAAGATGAAACTGAGCTGCTTGGTGTTGGGAACATCGAGTTCTTGCCCACGGAAGAAGAATGCTTTGCCCCTTTAGGAGGACCACCTGCTTCAGCGATTGCCCCTCGTCAAAGGTCAGAGTCTCCAGCCACGGAAGATGAGATTCCCGAAGCCTACACACTTCCCAAGCTAGACTTTGAGCCGAGGACAAAAACCGAGAAGTTCCTAGAATCGGTTGTGGAGATGCAAAGGAAGATCAACAAGTGGCAAGGCAAGATGCTCAAGAAGCTTGGAAAGAAGGTCAAAGCACTTCAGGGAGGCTCACCTAAGAAAGCTGCGAGCCAAGAGGTGCAACAACCCGAGAAGAGAAGGCTCTCAACCGGTGGAGTTGTCATCCGCGAGACCCAAGGAACCACCATTCAGCCGGCGCGCCACTCTCTCCAAGAACCAGCCGACAAAGGCAAGACCATAGTCTCTAGCTCCTCTGGAACATCCTCAAGTTCCAGCCGAGACTAGACCAGAGGTAACAACCTTCTTCCATTGTATATAACCGCTCATGTTTGTTTCTTTTTGCATTGTGTTTTGATGCTCCTTCGGATGAGTTTGCCACCGGGACGGTGTCAAGCAAGTTTGGGGGAGTACATGTGTGATTTGACTTGTGTTCTTTGATCTTATTTTCCTTTAGCATCCTTGAGTCTTTAGTTCATGAAAAATTGGTAAAATTTTTAAAAAAAATTTCAAAGATTCATGTAGTTGCATTCATCTTTTTAAAACATGTTAGGATTGAGTCTAGAGTTTCTCATAGCATCTAGGTTGTTTGCATTTTGCATAAGGGGTTAGAATTTCTTAAAAAGGTGTTTTTACTTATGAATTGTTTCAATGCCCTAGTTAGTAGTTCTCTAATGCTTTGTCTATGCTTTGAAAGTAAGTTCTTACCATGTTTGGATCACTTGTTAGGATTTTCGTGGCTTAAATTGAACTCTCATGATTTGAAACTAATCCTAATAAGTGAAAACCTTAATTTGAAATTCTAATTATCATTCTTATACATTTGAAAATGAACACATGGTTTTAAAATATTTAGGCTCTCTTCTTCCTCTTTACCACTCTTTGTGAGCCTAAGTAGAACTCCCTCCTTGAACCTTACCCTTCTTTGAAGCCAAATGTTCTTGTGTGACATCTCTGTGAGGCCTTCCTTTCGGTTTGAACTTGGGATAAAGTGTTAGGTTTAGGCGACATGATTTGGTTTTCATATGATTGCTAGCTTTGCATTTTGAAGCTAGGTATAGGCTTAGGATAAGTTTGGGGGATCATTGGGGTTGTTTCCTTTCCTATTTGTTCTCGGTTTCAAAGAGCTTTGTGTTTTAAAGAAAGAAATGGGTTTTAAGTGAAAGGTTGTGTTTTTAAAAAAAACTAAGTATGCTCTAATAAATTTAAGGAGGTAGCTCTCCCAAAAAAATAAAAAAAAAAGAGAAAAAGAAATAAAAAAGCCTAAGTGCCAAATAAAAATAAAAAGAAAAGAAAAAGAAAAAAAAATAATAAGAGAGCTACTAATAAGAAATATCTAAAGAGCAAAAATATTTTTCAAAACCTTTTCACTAACCTAAAAAGTTTGAAAATGTCTTTGTTTCGAAATGGGGATTGCTAAGTTGGTGAAGAAAAGGGTAGACTCTTAAGTGGTGAGTGAGGATAAAATTTCTTAAATGAGAGGGGTATAGGATCGTTTGATAGTTTACATGGGTAGATGAGAATCTAATCATGTATGCATAAATTGTCTTTATCTTTAGCATTATGCACAAGTTCAACCATTTTTGAGAGAAACTCTTGTTCTAATTATAAACCCTTTTCAAATGAGATCATTCAATGCTCATAACCTAAACCCTTAGCCAAATGTGTTTTGCTTTAAAGTGCATAAGTTTGATTCATGGTTCGAATGTTAATGAATGTTAAAAGATGAGTTTCTTTGATTGTTAGGAATATGAGAGTCATGATTTGAATTTCTTTGTGTGATGAGTATGGCTAAGTTCTTTGGAGTATGAGTGTAAGCATAGCATTTTAGAACTGTTAACTAGGACATTGAGATTGATTCATTTGAAAGGCACCTTTGCAAAAAGTTTAAACCCCCATTCATTTTTTTCTGAAAACCTCTATTCCTTACTTATTTTCTGTTGCTTGAGGGCAAGCAGGAAGTAAGTTTGGGGGAGTTGATGTTATTGCATATTGCATACATTTTGCATACTCATTAGTTAGCTTTTCATGCATTTGTATCACGTTTTAGGTTAGATTGCATCACTTAGGGTCCTAGAGCATTCTTGCATCAGCATATGCATTTTCCTTGCATTTTGCATCACATTCAGGTTGTTTCTGGCTGCTTTGGAGTCATGGAGGTTCGTGGACATGTTGAGGCTGATGTAGCAGTTCGTGGGAGCTCGGATATATGCTAAGGATCAGAGATCGAGGAGCAGATCGAGCATGGCCGGTCGATCTAAGAGTTGATCGACCAGAAGATCGAGCCAACCAGACGATCCAAAGAGAATGATCGAGACAAGGATCGAGTGAAGCAATCGATCAAACGGTACGGACGTAAATGACGCCATGTAGAGCGAGAGTCAGATCGAGGACACCACTCGATCCAGCCGAAGATCGATACAGAGATCGGATGCAACACTCGATTCGCCGATGTTGATCGAGACCCAGATCGAGCCGAAGACACGATGTCCGGATATGATCGAGAGAACCACTCGATCTTGGAGTCGATCTCTGTCCTTTCAACCGTTTTTGGCCGCTAGCGAAGGGGGGACCATTAGCTTGTTTCGGCATTTTGGGAAGGTGGCGACGTCCTTTTCCTATAATAACTTTTTAGATCCTTATCTTTTCCTTGATGTTTTCTCTCTCGTTTTCGTGAAGAACACCATTGTTGAACTCGTGTTTTTCTTAAGCTTTGTATTCGAATCATTTCTGTTCAATCTAGTTTTCTTTTCTTGTTCATCGTCTCGTTTCATATGCTTTGCTTTATTTACTCTATGTGTAGCGAGTAGTTTCTTTGGGTTCGGGGTTGAGAGGATTAAGGGGTCAAAAGGGTTTCGATCTTGGGGTTTTTCTAAACGTTTTCAAAGGCTATCTTTTCTAAGGTGTTGAGATCTCAATGCGTGAAGACTCTCACGCCAAGAGCTTCATGATCCGAGAGGTTCCTTACCTTGACAGGATCCAGGAGCCTTGGAAGATCACACCTTAGAGACTAGTTACCCCTTCCCAAAAGCCATGGAAGTTTGGGGGATTAGTTAAGCCATTCGTTTGAAATCTGTTTTCCTTGCCCTTCGACCTCTCTTTCCACCAAAAGCCATGGGTTTGGAGGAGAGGATGAAGGGGTGATCTATACCGAAAGCCACGGATATATCTTGTTTAGTTTTCAAGGCTTAGAGATCCTCACCAAGTGAGTCGATTTAAAGTTTTAAACCCAAGGTCGAACCTTTGAAACCCCTGACCATGAATCTCAACCCTAGGCCCTTTCTCTTAGCATCTTTACATCTTATCTCATCTTTCGCTTGATCTCTGATAGCATCCTGGTCATTAGTTTTACTGTTCTTGCATTTTTAGACGAGATCGATTGTTACTGCTCGATCTAGTTGTCGATCTCATGGTCGATCCACTAGTCGAATTTTAATAATTTGAAGCTTTCTCCTTTAATTACTCTGTTTGTTTCTCGTGGTAGTTTCTTCCTTTCTAGTATTTTTAAAATAGGTTTCATTCTGTTTAAGTCGCTGCATCTAGTTTTTAGAGATTTTCTCATAAACCGTCTCATTTCGCTTATATTTGCTTTAGTCCTTGTGCATTCTATATCATCCTAGAAGTGGATTGACTCTCTCTTGCTTGCTGTACTACAACATGTCTTGCATTTGAGTTTGATAACCTCACTGCAATAATAAACCGTACTAAAAGTGATTATCACCCACACTTTTTGATTCCTTATGTTCCCTCACCAACCTTTGATTCCTTTGGCTTCCTCTCCTTTCTCTCTATTTAAGCAACAACTTTCTTCACTTCTCTTCACACTTAAAATCACTCTTCTTCTCACCTAAAGCTCGAAATAACTAGTTCTTTTTCTCATTTATTGCCTTCTCTAAGTGTTCAGAAGTTCACTAATGGTTTGCTTCCTAAACTATCTCTCTTTGCTCTTACTCTTAGCTTACGATAAAAACCTCTTTTATGAAGTTTTTAAGAGCAAGCAGTGTTTAGTTTTGATTGTTGTGCTATGATTTTGCAATATGGATTTGTTTTGAGATATCAAGGTAGATGTTGAAGTTCTGATTAATATATATTTATCTCATTGCTTGCTCATCTTCATCCTTTTGCAAAATCATCATCTCTTTTGCCTAGGAACCATTTTGCTAGAATGTCATGCATAACTGTTTATCTTTTGTGCATTCTAGCTTATTTAGCTGCTAGCTTTTGATCTCTTCTTGCTTTGAATAAGTTTCAGCTTGTTGTTAGGACTTGTTTGACTTTTCTTAGCATTAAAGAGTTTCTCCATTAAAAGCTTTCAGCTATTTGGTTCTTCAGCTTTTATTCTTTCACTTACCTTGTTTTCAAGCTTTGCTTTTGAAGGTACCATGGCAAGAACAAAAATAGCTGCTGGGAAAAAGGGAGAAGTACCTCAGGAAGCACCAACACCTCCAACAGTAAGGCAAGAAAAAGGAAAGGGCAAAGCTGCTGAGACTTCATCCAAGGCCGCTGGGAAGAGGCTAGCTAAGGATAAAACCGCCAAGCAGAGAGGCAAGGGAAAAGCTGTTGAGGAAGAAACTCCACCCATGAAGTACAGTGCTAGGGAACTCATGGAGGGATTCAGTAGATGCACCTTCAAGCCAACAAGATATCCTTGCCCCTCCACAATGAAGGAGCTGGGAATCTATGAAGATTGCATCTGCACCTTTGAACAGATGGGGCTTACAGAGCTTCTACAGCCTCTCCCATCCTATGAGCGCTTCACTCATCAATTCCTCTCCACCCTCAAGGTGGTTTATTATGAGAAGAGTGAGCTCCCTGACCATGATGGATGGATCTCTTTCAAGCTTGGAAAACAGAAGTTCAAAATCACATTCCAAGAACTCTCTAGGGCGCTGGGGCTGAGCACCTACTTTCAAAGAGGGAAGAAGTTCTTAATCCATGAATCACAGTACACAAGGTTTTGGGAGGCAGTTGGAGTAGGGGAATTCAAAGCTGGGGCTACAAGGAACCAACACTTGAAGCATCCTGCAGTTAGATATACACACAAGGTGCTTGCAAATACATTTTTGCAAGGAAAGAAACCTCACACCTAACAGGCAAGGAGAGAGACTTCCTCTACAATAGATTGTACACTGGTCCAGGCACCAGCAGATGTGCAGTGAAAGTTCCTCCACCTAGCAAGCTCCCATGCCTTGTAAGACTGTTGATGGAGCAGCTGCAAACATACCAGAGCTGGATTGTCAACAAGGGAAGAAGGGAGAAGAATCCACAACTGCACATTGGAGGAATTGTGACAGCAATTCTACTAGCCTGTGATGTGAACCTTGAGGAGCATGCTGAAGATGCTCTAGCTCCTGTCTGGATAGATATGGACTACCTGAAGAGGAGTCATTTTCTTGAGAAGAGTATCCAAGGCAAGTATGATTATCAATTCCTCAACAACCACTTGGACCATGTGAGAGTCCTTCTCCCAAACCCTAGGCTGACCTCCTTCACCACAACATCAAACATCAATTTCAACTTGAGTTAGGAGGAGCTCTACACAGGCGGCCCTATTCCTACAGTAGAAGAAGAAGAAGAAGACAGTGAAGAAGAAGAGGAGCACACTGAAGAGATCAGAGAAGAAGAAGAAGAAAAACAATGGAATGCTACTGCTGGCGCTGAAGGCCAAGGAAGAACCCATAAAGAAGATGAGCTTGAAGAAGAAGAAGTGTTGAACTACAGCTCAAGGCAGTTCCACTTCCAGCCCTATGAAGCTCACAACCAAGGAAGCTCTTTGAGAGCAGCTCATGAGCACATTAACACACTACAGAAGTGGTGCAAGTGGCAGGACAAAGCCATCAAAGGGCTTATGAAGATGGTGAATGGGAAGTTCAGGAAGAAAAAGGCTATATCAGCAAAAACTTCCCACCAGAGCCACACCCAAGAGCTCCACTCTCAACAAGAAGAGCAATTCCACCAAGCTGAGCCAACTGAAGAGGAGGAAGCAGTATGGAACCCCTATGGAAGATACTCATTCCATGCACAACCAAGTGATCAATGGGGTACATGGGAACAACCAAGGGCTTCATCTTATGAGCCAAGAGCCCATGTTCCATCAGCTTGGGAAACGCCAATCCCCAACCCCTCTGAAGTTCAGGATACATGGTAATGGGGCACACAAGGGACTTCTTCACAAGCTGAACAGCTATGGTCAAGCTGGGTGATAAACTCATAGCACTCATTTAGGATAGATTTTGCATTCATATTGCATTCATATTTAGATTATTTGTAACTTTTGCTCCATTTTAGGTTTTAGACATGTTTGCATTAGCATTTGCATATTTCTTGCATATATGCATTGTCTTTAGGTAATATGGTGTACATGGAGCTGTGTTGGACGCTGAGCATAGACAAAGAGTCAAAAGAAGAGCTTAGGAGTTTCTGGGAGTCAAGAAAGTGTTCGGCCAAAAAGAATTAGGCCGAGATCGAGCTTCAAATCGACCATCCAAGTCGTTTCAGCCTGAGATCGACCACCAGATCGACCATACCACTCGTTTCAGCCTGAGATCGACCACCAGATCGACCATATAACTCGTTTCAGCCTGAGAGCGACCAGCAGATCGACCAGGCGGGTCGATCTTCGGTCCAGATTTCTGCTTCCTTCCTTGGACAGCTCAGACTTTGTCTTTTAGTGAGGGGACTAGTTCTGTGGTCCTTTATGAACACTCTAGACCTAAAAATTTGGGGGATCCACGAATTTGACAGCCTCCATCCCCATTTTTGGGTTTTGTGGATCACCATTAAAACATCTTTTTCCATTTTCAAGCTTTATCTTTTGTAAAAACTTTGATTTTGAATTTAAGAACTTCTCTTTATGCTTTAATCCTTCTTTCTTGTTATTTCAATCATGTTTAACTCCTCTTATCTCATGATTAAGAGGGATTCGAAAATGATAATAGAGTAGTTCTTTAGGATTTAAGGATGAGCTGATTAGGAAGGTTTTAAAGATTAGATCTTGGTATTTTCTTGCTCTTATGTTTATCCTTTCTTGGTTTGGAGTATCAAATGCTTAAAGATCTTGAGAGAGGCTTTATGATCCAAGAGATTTCCTTTTCTCATAAGAACTTAGGAGATCTCTTATGTCCAAACAAAGAGACTAGTATGCCTTAAAGACCACGGAAGTGGCAAGTAAGGGCTAGTTAAGCCATGTTAAGATCCGTGCTTCAGCTCCATCAACCATCCTTTTCCACCACAAGCCATGGGTTTCGAGAGGATGAATGATGAGAGGAATTTATCTTACCCACAAGCCATGGGAAGATTGCTTCTTAGGCTTAAGGATAGCTCATTTAGAAATGTGTAGATTTGCTTTTTGCAAACCAAGATGGAACCTTGAGCTTCCCTAAGCATGAACCTCATCCTTGAATCTGTTATTTATCATTCAAGTAGTTTCAAAAGCTTTCTCATTTAGATTTAAAGTTTGCACCTTTAAGTTGCTAGAAATAGCCTTAATTTCCTGTTTTCAGATTTCGAATTTTCATAATCAGTAGTCTTGCACTTTAAATTCCTAGTTTTCTTCTAGTAGTTGCTAACCCTTAAGAGGGGATTTTAAAATTGTTTTCTTGCTCATTTCGTATTGCATTTAGTTTTTGTTAAATTTCTCTTCCATTTTACCCGAATTTTACTTAGCTTTACATGCTCTTGCATTCCTAGTATCTTTCTCACCTAGGCTGGATTGACACCTAAAGTAGTACAGCAACACTAAGAGGCTTTAGGATTGATATTTAGAACTGTGAAAAAAGCTTTCTATCAATTGGCGCCATTGCCAACTCGAGAGTATAGACTAAGTTTTTATTTTTCATTTTGGTTACTAACTCTCTTTCAAGTGTTTGTTCTTTTTGCAAGGTACAATCACAAGGAAGACAGTATGGATTCGGATATAGCATCAATGTTTGAAGCCTTATTATCAAATCAAGAGAGAATGATGGCTTGG
This sequence comes from Thlaspi arvense, assembly GCA_911865555.2. Lineage (NCBI taxonomy): Eukaryota > Viridiplantae > Streptophyta > Magnoliopsida > Brassicales > Brassicaceae > Thlaspi > Thlaspi arvense. The sequence continues at coordinate 26,481,696 of OU466860.2, forward strand.
GATCCAACAAGCAACCATGGTTTTGACAGGTCATCCACTTATCAAAGAGGGCTTATGGATGAACATTCTGCTCAAGAGAATCACTATGAATATGGTGAGGGATACCAATCTTGGGACATGGAGGACGAGCAAAGAGCAGCCTATGCTTCCAACATCTCTAAGGAGGAAGAAACTCTCAACATGATGAAGTTGCTTTTGGAGCAGCAAGGAGCAGCCTATTCTTCCCACATCGCTAAAGAGGAAGAAACTCTCAACATGATGAAGTTGCTTTTGGAGCAGCAAGAACAGCTTAATGAGAGCATTAGCATACTTGACTTCAAACTAGGCTCTCCTGCTCCATTTTCAAGAGTTGCTGCAACAACACATGTGGAGTCTATCAACACCGAAATCACACAAGGGAATGAGGAACAAGAGGATAAAGCTCTCACCAATGATGAATTCCAACAAGAAGCTGAAGAACTTGAAGCTCTTCTTAGCTACATTGTTGATGAAAATCTTGAGCAAAGCTTCGAAGATCCTTGTGAAGAAAGTTCGGTTGTTGAATGTTTAGAGGATGCTAGTGAGAGCTCATTTGTTGAGGAAGAGCCCTCCACCAAGAAAGAAACACATCTGCAACTCATTCACAGAAAGGAGACAAAGGAGAATCCCATTGGATTAGCCTCCAAGGAGGGTGAAGAAGAAGAATCTCCAATGCAACAACCTTTTGCCAAGCACCTCGGTTTCACCTTCACCAATGAAGAGAGCATTGAGGATCCAAGGCAGTTACACTTTGAGGAGATAAGGATGAACACATTTGGGGGATGGTTCTATGATGAGTATGAGCCTGGCGATACAAGCCTCAACATGACCAAAGAAGAGAGCCTTGAGGATCCATGGAAGTTACCCTTTGAGGAGATAAGGATGCACACATTTAAGGGCTGGTTCTATGATGAGTATGAGCCTGGTGATACAAGCCTCAACATGACCAAGGAAGATGGAGATTCAAAGGCACGCTCTTGGAAACTCTAAAAGACAGGAAAACTGAAGCATGTCCAGTAGATCGATGGCTAGATCGAGTGACAAGGTCGATCTAGATGTGAACGGATCGATCGGTCCAAAAATGGATCGACCGATCTAATTTCTCTCGGGAAATTCTCAGAGTTTGGACTGATCGGTCCTATCTAGATCGACCTCTTGATCGAGCATGATCCTCGATCTTCTGCCCAGAACGACCCTCAGATCGATCCTCCAGCTCGATCCACAACACAGCCCAAGGTACACCATTCCAAAACCTTGTATATATCTTGCATTTTTGGATTTTAGAAATTTATTTCTTGTTGTGATCTCTCTTGAACTTTTATTACACAAGGGACTGTGTAACTTAAGTTTGGGGGAGAGGTTGAAAGATCTAATTTTGTGTTTTGTTTTCTTATTTTCCCTTTAAGCATATTTGAGTCTTCATGCATATTCATTTGCATAGAAAATCAGAAAAATTTTCAAAATTTTTCAAAAAAATTCATGTAGCTTGCACTTGCATTGGTAAATATTTTAGGATTGAGTCTTTATATTATCATATAGGTTGCTTGCATTCACGTGCATAGAGGGCAATTTTCCTTGTAAAAGTGTTTTAATCTCATGAATTAGTTCAATGCCCTAGTTAGTAGTTCTTTGATGCTTGTGCAAACTTGAAGTTAAGTTCTAACCATATTTGGATCATTTGTTTTTATTTTCGTGGCTTAAGTTGAACTGACATGAATTGAATCCTTTCCTACCAAGTGGGAACCTTAATCTGAATTTGTATTATCACACTTGTGCATTTGAAATGAAATACATGGATCACATATACATATTCAGGCTTTCTTACCCCTTTCTACCACTCTTTGTAAGTCTGAATAGAACTCCACACCCTGAACCTTGCCTTCCTTTCAAGCCAATATTTCTTGTGTGATGTGAGGCCTTATTTTCGGATTGAACTTGGCATAAAGTGTTAGTTTTAGGCGACATGATTAGGCTTTCATATTGATGCTAGCTTTGCATTTTGAAGCTAGTTTTAGGTTTGTTTTGGGGAAGGGATTTGCTGGTGTTAAAAGAATTTTGCTTATGTGTTTTCAGTTTAAAAAGAAATGGTGTTTGGGGTTTAAAAATAAAAGACTCATGGTTTTAAGTGGTGGTGTTGTTCTGTTTTTTAAATAAAAGGTCAGTTTTAAAAGAAAAGGAGGTAGCTCTCAAAAGTAAAAGAAAATCAGAAAGAAAAGAGCCAAAGGCCAAAGTTTAAAAAGAAAAAAAAAATAAGAGAAGAGAGCTACCAAGATTTAAAGAAAGAGCTTTAAGTTTGTGATTGACCACCACTTGCCTAGGAAGAGTAAATATGTTTTCTGTTTTTGTGGGTTATGCTTGGCTTCTTGCCTTGTTGTTTGGGTAGTTTCTAGAGGGTGAGTGAGCTTGAAAAAGAAAGAAAATGAGATGGGTTTAGGATCATTGTTAGTGTATATGGGTAGATGAGAGTCTAGTCATGTATGCATCAATTGTCTTTACCTTTAGCATTATGCATAAGTTCAAACCTTTTTGAGATAACCCATTGTTTGAATTACCCACTTGAATGAGATCATCTTTGTCTCATAACCTTGTCCTTAGCCAAATGTATTCTGATCTAAGTGCATGAGTGTGATTTACGGTTTGATCATTAATTGAATGTTAAAGGTTAGGATTCTTGGATTGTTTGGAATATGAGAGTCATGATCTGAAATTCAACATGTGATGAATATGGCTAAGTTCTTTGAAGTAGAGTTTGTATACTGCATCCTAGAATTAAAAACTAGGACCATTGAGATGATTCATTTGAAAAACATCTTTTTCAAGAAATTTGAACCCCCATTTTTAAACCTCTCTCTCGGATTTGTCTTTGTTTGCTTGAGGACAAGCAAAAAAGCAAGTTTGGGGGAGTTGATAAACTCATAATTTAGCATATTTTAGCACTGATTTAGGATAGATTTTGCATTCATATTGCATTCATATTTCGATTATTTGTAACTTTTGCTCCATTTTAGGTTTTAGACATGTTTGCATTAGCATTTACATATTTCTTGCATATATGCATTGTTTTTAGGTAATATGGTGTACATGGAGCTGTGTTGGACGCTGAGCATAGACAAAGAGTCAAAAGAAGAGCTTAGGAGTTGCTGGGAGTCAAGAAAGTGTTCGGCCAAAAAGAATTAGGCTGAGATCGAGCTTCAGATCGACCATCCAAGTCATTTCAGCCTGAGATCGACCACCAGATTGACCATACCACTCGTTTCAGCCTGAGATCGACCACCAGATCGACCATATCACTCGTTTCAGCCTGAGATCGACCACCAGATCGACCAGGCGGGTCGATCTTCGGTCCAGATTTCTGCTTCCTTCCTTGGACAGCTCAGACTTTGTCTTTTAGTGAGGGGACCAGTTGTGTGGTCCTTTATGAACACTCTAGACCTAAAAATTTGGGGGATCCACGAATTTAACAGCCTCCATCCCCATTTTTAGGTTTTGTGGATCACCATTAAAACATCTTTTTCCATTTTCAAGCTTTATCTTTTGTAAAAACTTTGATTTTGAATTTAAGAACTTCTTTTTATGCTTTAATCTTTCTTTCTTGTTATTTCAATCATGTTTAAATCCTCTTATCGCATGATTAAGAGGGGTTCGAAAATGATATTAGAGTAGTTCTTTAGAATTTAAGGATAAGGTGATTAGGAAGGTTTTAAAGGTTAGATCTTGGTATTTCTTGCTCTTAACTTTATCCTTTCTTGGTTTGGAGTATCAAATGCTTAGAGACCTTGAGAAAGGCTTTATGATCCAAGAGATTTCCTTTTCTCATAAGAACTTAGGAGATCTCTTATGTCCAAACCAAGAGACTAGTATGCCTTAAAGACCACGGAAGTGGCAAGTAAGGGCTAGTTAAACCATGTTAAGATCCGTGCTTCAGCTCCATCAACCATCCTTTTCCACCACAAGCCATGGGTTTGGAGAGGATGAATGATGAGAGGAATTAATCTTACCCACAAGCCATGGGAAGATTGCTTCTTAGGCTTAAGGATAGCTCATTTTTAAATGTGTAGATTTGCTTTTTGCAAACCAAGATCGAACCTTGAGCTTCCCTAAGCATGAACCTCATCCTTGAATCTGTTATTTATCATTCAAGTAGTTTCAAAAGCTTTCTCCTTTAGATTTAAAGTTTGCTCCTTTAAGTTGCTAGAAATAGCCTTAATTTCCTGTTTTCAGATTTCGAATTTTCATAATCAGTAGTCTTGCACTTTAAATTCCTTGTTTTCTTCTAGTAGTTGCTAACCCTTAAGAGGGGATTTTAAAATTGTTTTCTTGCTCATTTTGTATTGCATTTAGTTTTTGTTAAATTTCTCTTCCATTTTACCCGAATTTGACTTAGCTTTACTTGCTCTTGCATTCCTAGTATCTTTCTCACCTAGGCTGGATTGACACCTAAAGTACTACAGCAACACTAAGAGGGTTTAGGATTGATATTTAGAACTGTTAAAAAATCTCTCTATCAATATGCAATGTAAATGCATGAGAAACTAAACTATATGTATGCAAAATGCATGGAATACACAGTTATATCATGGAGCGAGCTGCTAGCCCCAAAGGTGGACCTAAATGAGCTCCAAAAAGTGCTAAGGTATGCTTTCTTAGGGCTTAATGATACCTACCCCGTGATTGTGAATGAGAACTTAAGTGATGATGAGTTGCACTCGCTCCTCAATTAGCTGAGAAAGTATAGTAAGGCCATTGGGTACTCTCTAAGTGACATCAAGGTCCTTTAACCAATGCTTTGCACTCATAGGATTCACTTAGATAATGAGAACTCTTCTTCTATTGAACATCAAAGGCGTTTAAAACCGAATTTGAAAGAAGTAGTTAAGAAGGAGATTATTAAGTTGTTAGAGGCTGACGTGATCTATCCCATAAGTGACAGCACGTGGGTTTCTCCTGTACACGTGGTGCCTAAGAAGGGAGGGATCACGGTCATTCAGAATGATAAAGATGAATTGATTCCTACTAGGACTATCACAGGTCACCGTATGTGTATAGACTATAGGAAGCTTAATTCTGCTACTAGGAAGGATTATTTTCCTTTACCTTTTATTGATCAAATGCTTGTGAGACTTGCTAATCATCCTTATTATTGTTTTTTTGATGGTTATAGTGGCTTCTTTCAAATACCAATCCATCCAAACGATCAAGAAAAGACGACCTTTACATGCCCTTATGGCACCTTTGCATATCGAAGGATGCCATTCGGGTTGTGTAACGCACCGGCTACGTTTCAGCGGTGTATGATGTCGATCTTCTCTGATCTTATAGAGGAGATGGTAGAAGTGTTTATGGATGACTTCTCGGTCTATGGTGCGTCCTTTTCTGCTTGTTTGTTGAATCTTTGCAAGGTACTAAAGCATTGTGAGGAGATAAACTTAGTGCTCAACTGGGAGAAGTGTCACTTCATGGTGAAGGAAGGGATAGTACTTGGCCAGAAGATATCAGAGAAGGGCATAGAGGTTGACAAAGCCAAGGTTGAAGTCATGATGAGTCTTGAGCCGCCGGTTAATGTGAAGGGAGTAGGGAGTTTCTTAGGCCACGCAGCTTCTACAGGAGATTCATAAAGGATTTCTCCAAGATAGCAAGGCCCCTCACATGGTTGTTATGCAAGGAAGCTGACTTTATGTTTGATGAGGATTGTCTTAATGCTTTCATGACCATCAAGGAAGCTCTTGTATCCGCGCCAATATTACAAGCACCGGACTGGACTCTACCGTTCGAGATCATGTGTGATGCGAGCGACTACGCCGTGGGAGCTATTCTTGGCCAGAGGAAAGACAAGCGGTTGCATGTAATCTACTATGCCAGCCGTACCTTGGATGACAGGCAAGTCAGATATGCCACCACCGAGAAGGAGTTGCTGGCCGTTGTGTTTGCTTTTGAGAAGTTCAGGTCATACCTCGTAGGCTCTAAGGTTGTTGTCTACACAGATCACGCAGCTTTGAGGTACATCTATTCCAAGAAAGACACAAAACCGAGGCTTCTAAGGTGGATTCTCCTTCTACAAGAGTTTGATATGGAGATAAAAGACAAGAAGGGGATAGAGAATGGTGTTGCTGATCACCTCCCAAGGATGAGTCAGTGAAGCTTTGCCACTTGATGATTCACTTCCTGAAGAGCAGCTCATGATGATCACCACGGCGATATGTGAGAAGCTTGAAGACAAGTTTGAAGAGGTCTTGAGTTTCAGAGAAGGAGACTTACCTTGGTATGCTGATAAAGTGAACTTCTTGGCGTGGAGAAGAGCCGTCTCATCTAGATCATTACCACAGGAAGAAGTTTATGAGAGATGTCTCCCACTACTTTTGGGACGAGCCATACTTGTACAAGAGGGGCGTGGACAGCTTGTATAGGAGGTGTGTATCAAGGGAAGAAGCTAAGGACATACTTCTACATTGTCACGGCTCATCATACGGCGGTCATTTTGCTTTTTTCAAGACCGCTACAAAGGTGTTAGAAGCGGGTTTCTGGTGGCCTGTTATCTTCAAGGACGCTCACGAGTTTGTTAAGAGTTGTGGAGCTTGTCAACGGGCAGGGTACATCACCAAGAGAAACGAGATGCCTCAGGTTCCTATCTTTGAGGTTGATGTCTTTGACGCATGGGGGATAGATTTCATGGGACTGTTCCCATCTTCTTATGGCAATAAGTTTATCATGGTGGCGGTTGATTATGTGTCTAAGTGGGTTGAGGCTATAGCTTCTCCAACGAACGATGCAAGAGTGGTTATTAAGCTCTTCAAGACCATCATATTCCCACGGTTTGGAGTCCCCAAGGTAGTGATCAGCGACGGTGGAAGCCAGTTCATCAACAAAGTTTTTGAAAGCCTCTTAAAGAAGTATGGCGTGAAGCACACGGTAACTACGCCTTATCATCCTCAAACGAGTGGGCAAGTAGAGGTCTCTAACAGGCAGTTCAAGGCTATACTCGAGAGGACAGTTGGTACTACTTGGAAAAATTGGGCGGTTAAGCTAGACGATGCTTTACGGGCTTAACAGACCGATTTCAAAACCCCCATTGGTACTACTCCTTTCACACTTCTATACGGCAAGGCGTGTCACCTTCCTGTTGAGTTGGAGCATAGGGAATTATGGGCAGTGAAGCAGCTCAACTACAACCTTAAGACAGCTCAGGAGAAGCGATTGATTCAGCTACATGAGCTTGATGAGCTACGGTTAGATGCATACGACAGTGCTAAGATCTACAAGGAGCGGACTAAGGCTGTTCTTGACAAGAAGCTGGTTCTCAAGGAGTTGAGGGAAGGCAGTTTGGTGCTACTCTACAACTCCAGGTTGAAGCTATTCCCAGGGAGGCTCAAGTCAAGGTGGAGTGGACCGTTTGAGATCAAACAGGCTCTACCCTACGGAGCGGTTACATTGGTGGTCAAGAGCGGTAATGCTTTCACGGTCAATGGGCACAGAGTTAAGCCCTACCTCGCGAGTGATTGCAGCAAGGAGAGCACGTCCGTGCTTCTCCAAGACCTCCCTAATGCCTAAACCAAGTAAAGTCTAGCTAAAGACGTTAAAAAAACGCACTTGGGAGGCATTCCCATGTCTATCATATACATATTTTTGCTTTATTTCTATTTCAGTTTTATGCTTTATTTGTCAAAGTGTGTAGGTGAATGGATAAGGGATTTTTAGGTGTGATCTTGGACTCCAAAATAGGCGAGAAGGGTTAAGTATAGGCTAGAGATCGAGTGCTAGATCGACTAATCCTGGCTCAATCTTTACTAGATCGAGCTAGTGTATCAAGAGGAGCCAGTCGATCTAGACAAGATCGAGTAGACAATGTCGATCTAGATTACTTTGGATCGATCGATCCCATCTAGATCGACCGATCTAAACTGTCTCGGAAAATTCTTGAAGATTGGATCGATCGGTCCAAATTTGGATCGACCGATCTAGTTCCTCTCGGGAAATTTCTTCAAAGATAGATCGATCAGTCAACTCGATCTCCCACTCGATGTAAGCCAAAACAACCCCCAAATCGATCATGTGGCTCGATCCAAGGAGTACAGCCTTGTTGACCAAAAGTCAAGGAACGAGAGGGTACAATCGAGTCCCTGATCGATCAAACCCCTCGATCCTAGCCATTATGGGTATGAGATCGAGTCCCAGATCGACCAAATGGACTCGATCTCGTGCCGAGGTAACAATTTCTTTTTCCTCTTTTCTTCTTTCCCTCCTGTTTTTAAATTCAAATATTTGTCAAGGCAGGAATATTTGACCATGAAAGATGTGCCTTGACCAAGCTTTTGTCAGAAATCACTCTTGCATGTGTCCAAAATTTTCTTGTCTTTAAAACCTCTCTTTCTCTCTTTTGTTTCATTACTTTGAAAACCTGATCTTCACAAAACAAAGAGAGAGAGAGAGAGAGCGAATTTGAGTTTTTAAGACCTATGCATTTCATTTTCCTCTAAACTCAAAGGTATTTTCGTTTTATTTGATTTGCTTGCTTAATCTTTCAAGAAAATCATTTTCTGTTGCGATTTAGGGAATGATTTGCTAGGGAATTAGAAATTTTTTTAGATATAGCTCGTTATTAGGAAAAATTCTAGATTTAATACTATCTCTAGATTTTCTTTTCTGTTATCCAGCTACAGTTTTTATAAAATCCCCTAATATCTTGGCCAATTGTTACAAGTTTTTCTTTCCTACCCTGTCATTCTCTTACATTCGCCGCCTTTACTCATCTCCTTCCTTGAGAGTTGTGTTTCAGGTACCATGGCACCAAAGAGAAGCAGAGAAGAGACAGCACAAGAAGTAGAAGCAAAAGAGGTGGTTCAGGAGAGGGTCAGATGGACAAAAGAAGAGAAACAAGCCAAGAAGCAGCTAGAGAGGCTGAGGTTCGATCCCACTAAGTTCACGGATAGAGGTGATATTACTATATATTTTGTATATTTTTCATGCATTTAGGATAGTTTCTCATGCATTCACCTTGCATGTTAGGCTAGTTTGCACCATTTTAGGTCCTAGAGCACTTTTGCATTAGCATTTGCATGTTTCTTGCATTATGCATCATATTCAGGTTGTTTTCGGACACATTGGAGCTTTGGAGGATTCGTGGACGTGCTGAGGCTCGTGAGGAAGCTTATTGACGCTTGGAGAACTCAACCATTCGGCCAAGGACCCGAGATCGAGTAGGGGATCGAGCAAGGCAGGTCGATCTAGATGAGATCGACTTGAAGATCGAGTGCACCAAGTCGATTCAAGAGGAAGGATCGAGATCAAGATCGAGAGAGGAGATCGATCTGGAGTACGGACGTAAATGACGCTATGCAGATCGAGAACCAGATCGAGCTTCCAACCCGATTAACACAAGATCGACTCAGAGATTGACCAAAGCAATCCGATCCAAGACAAAGATCGAGAGCCAGATCGAGCTTTCAGCCCGATCTCAGACAAATCTTATCCATCCAGCTGTCTTTGGCGGCTAGCGAGGGGGGACCAGCTACCGGTTTAGCCATTTTTGGCAAAAGCAGCCATTCGCTTTCATTATCTCGATTCTGTCTTTTCTGTTATCATCTACCTTAGGCCATTTCGCCATTGCAACTTAAGCTTTTTCAGTTTTTGAACCTTGAATCTTTTAATATTAAGCAATTTTTCCTTTAATCTTTCGTTGATCAGGCTTATCTTATGGTTTATTGCTTTTGCTTCGATCTTAAACATTTGTAGTGACTAGTCTATTTGGGTTTTGGGGTTGAGGTGATTCAAAAAGGTTGAAAGGGGTTTAAAGTATTGTGTTTTCTTTGTTCTACATACCTTCTCTTCTAGGATCTTCGGATCTTAAAGCCTAGAGAGCCTTGGAAAAGGTCTCTATGATCAAAAGGCTGTCTTACCTTGACAGGATTCAGATGTCTTGGAATAACAGATCCTAGAGGCTAATCCTTCCTTTCCCACATGCCATGGTTGTTTAGGGAATTAGTTAGATAAATACTTGAAATCTGTCTTTCTTGCTCTTCAATCTCTTTTTCCACCAAACACCATGGGTTTGGAGAAGAGGTTGAGGAACTGAACCATACCACACGCCATGGATGGTTCTTGTTTTGTTTTCAAGGCCTAGGGAACCTCACAAAGTAAGTAGATCTAAATGTTTTCAAACCAAAGCTTTAACCTTTGAGACCCTTGAATATGACCCTCGACCCTGAACCCTTCTTTTTAGTGTTTTAAATCTATGTTAATCATTCGCTTGTCATTTAGTTTGCATCATGTTCGTTAGAAGACATTTGCTTGAAGTTGTTTGTTAGATCGATCCATTCTGGTCGATCTAGTGCTTGATCCTGTGGTCGATTCACTGGTCGATTTTTAGTTCTTAGTAGCTTTGCATTTTTCATCTTTTGCTTGTTCCTAGTAGTAGTTAATCCTCTTCCAGGGATTTTAAAATTGTTTTGCATTGGATTAGATCGTTGCACTTAGTTTTCCTTGATTTTACCAACCATTTTACTATTCTGCTTTGATTTGCTCATTCCCTTGTATTCTTAGTGTACTTCCTGCTCCTAGGTGTGGATTGGTGCCTCACTTGCATGCAATACTACATTTCAGTATTGCATTTGAGTTTTGATAACCTCTCCTGCTTGCATTGCTTAGTAAAAACCTGTTATAAAATGGTGCCGTTGCCATCTTAGGTTGCTAGGAAGCATTCAGATTTGGGGTTTAGTAAAGACTAAGCCTTTTCTTTCATTTTGGTTACTAATCTCTTTCTCTTCAAACTTGTGTCTTTCAGGTACATGAATTTGCGTTCTAGGGGTGACAACAACTTACTTACACCCCTAGACAATATTCACCAACTCGGACATTCAAGAACAAGAAGAGCAAGAGAGCAAGCTAGAGCCTTTGAGGAGATTGTTCAAGCCAGTTCAGGAGACTTTGCAACAATGGCTGAGCAAGAACATCCTGAAGGACCCCCACCAGCTCACGGGGTTATAGGAAGGGGCAATGGAAACCCCATCCACGCGGCTAGACCCCCACGAATCATAGGCGCTGGCGATGCTCCTAATACGCATCACAATCGCTTTGGGATCACTCCTCCTCCAGTCCAAAACAATAACTTTGAGATAAAGCCAGGGTTTATTCAGATGATGCAAAATAACAAGTTTCATGGGTTAGCTTTGGAGGACCCATTGGCGAATCTAGACAACTTTAAGCAGCTTTGTGGAATGCTTAAGATAAATAGCATCTTGGAGGACAGCTTCAAGATGCGTTTGTTTCCCTTTTCCCTCAGTCACAAAGCGCGACATTGGGAAAAGACTCTTCCCCCAAGGCATTATCACTTCTTGGGCTGACTGTAAGAAAGTTTTCCTCTCAAAGTTTTTCTCAAGCTCTCGGACAGCAAGGTTGAGAAGTGAGATCAGTGGCTTCACTCAAAGACAGAATGAGTCATTCAATGAGGTTATGGAGCGTTTCAAGGATTATACTATAACTTGTCCTCACCATGGCTTCAGTGAAGGGACCCTCTTGAGTACCATATACCGCGGAGCTCTTCCAAAGATCAGATTACTACTTGACATGGCAAGCAAAGGAAACTTCCTTGGTCAAGAGGTGGAAGATGGTATAGAGCTCATTGAGAACCTGGAATTGAGTGATGGGAACTATTCAGAGGATTACGACCGTGCTCCAAGAGGAGCAGATCTTAAAGGTAACAAGAAAGAAATGAAGTCTCTCCATGAGAAGATAGATAAGCTAGTGCTTGCAAACCAAAAGCATGTCCATTTTGTTGGGGAAGCTGCAGATGTCTTGGATGAGCTAGAGCAATGCCAAGAAGAAGAAGCTAATTGGGTTGCTGGTCAGAACTACAACAAGCCACAAGGCTACTCTCAAGGCTACCAAGGCAACAACAATTTGTCTTACAGAAGCCCAAACGTGGAGAACCCTTCCTGTTGAGTTGGAGCATAGGGCACTATGGGCAGTGAAGCAGCTCAACTACAACCTCAAAACAGCTCAGGAGAAGCGCTAGATTCAGCTACATGAGCTTGATAAGCTTCGGTTGGATGCATACGACAGTGCTAAGATCTACAAGGAGCGGACTAAGGCTGTTCACGACAAGAAGCTTGTTCACAAGGAGTTAAGAGAAGGCAGTCTGGTGCTACTCTATGACTCGAGGTTGAAGCTGTTCCCGGGCAAGCTCAAATCAAGGTGGTGTGGACCGTTTGAGATCAAAGAGGTTCTACCCTAGGGAGCGGTTACATTGGTTGGCAAGAGCGGCAATGCTTTCACGGTCAACAGGCACAAAGTTAAGCCCTACCTGACGAGTGACTACAGCAAGGAGAGCACCTCCGTGCTTCTCCAAGACCCCCTTCAGGCCTAAACCAAGTAAAATCTAGCTAAAGACGTTAAAGAAAGCGCACTTGGGAGGCATTCCCATGTCTATCTTGTACATATTTTGCTTTATTTTGCTTTAATGTTTAAGTGTGTAGGTGAATGGATAAGGGATTGTTAGGTGTGATCTTGGAGTCCAAAAAAGGCGAGAAGGGCTAAGTATAGGCTAAAGATCGAGTACTAGATCGAGCTAGTGAATCGAGCAGAGCCAGTTGATCTAGACGAGATTGAGTAGACGACATTGATCTAAATGAGTTCAGATCGATCGGTCCCATTTAGATCGACCGATCTAAAATGTCTCGGGAAATTCTTGGAGTTTAGATCGATCGGTCCAAATCTGGATCGACCGATTTAATTTCTCTCGAGAAGATCCGTCAAAGACAGATCGATCAGTCAACTCGATCCCCTACTCGATCTAAGCCAAATTGACCCTCAAATCGATTACGTAGCTCGATCCAAAGACCGAAGTCAAGGAACGAGAGGGTACAGTCGATCTAAGACTCGATGCAAAATGAATCGAGTCCCTGATCGATCAAACCTCTCGATCCTTGCCATTATTGACATGAGATCGAGTCCTAGATCGACCGAATGGACTCGATCTCGTGCCGAGGTAACAATTTATTTTCCCTCTTTTCTTCTTTCCCTCCTGTTTTTAAATTTAAATCTTGGTCAAGGCAGGAATCTTTAACCATGAAAGATGTGACTTGACCAAGATTTTTGTCAGAAACCACTAGCTTGCCCACGGTTTTAGATTTTTGTTGGCCTTTATATTTTCAAGCAGACACACACTCTCTCATTTTTGTGTTTCGAGTTTTCTAAGCAAGAGAGAGTGATATTTGTTTTTCCTGAAGGCCAACAACATTCTGTTTTCAATCCCTGCAAAGGTATTTTCGATTAATTGCTCAAAATTTTTTGGAAAATTTCATTTTTATTGCTTGGCTTGAATAATAGATGCTAGGGGTTTAGCGAATTTTCAAAACTAGCTAGATATTAAGAAAAATTCTAGATTTAATTCTATCTCTAGATTCCTTTCTCTATTATTTTGCTAAAATTTTTATAAATTCCCCAAAAATCTAGGGTATTAGTTATAACTTTTTCTTTCTTGCTTACTCTTTCTCTCAATATTTGATATCCCTTGTATTTACACCACTTAGGGCTGCATTTAGTACATGTTTTGGTCCTCTTTTGCATATTTTCCCTTAGATTTTGTCCCATTTTCTTCTCCTTTTAGACTTAGGTTGCATTAGGAGTATAGATTGCATTTTCCTTGCATATTGGATGTTTTTAGGTGCTTTTGGAGCTTAAAGGAGCTTGGAGGAGCTTTAGGAATGATCCAGGAGGCTAGCTGGACAAAAGGGAGCAAGAAGGATCAAAGCAGAAGATCTCTGCAGAAGTTTTCGGTCAGACCTGGTGATTTTCGGTCTCTGGTGACCGAAATGGAGCAGTATCGATCACCAGTATCGGTCTGATGTGGTCGACACAAACACACCGTCCTAATTTTGGTCGTGTGTGTCGATCACTGATGACCGATACAGATAAATTTCGGTCACTGGAGGTCGACACAACTGACCGATACTGACCCAACCCGAACCTGTTTTTAATTACACTTTTGCCACCTTTCTAGGGTTTTCTCCCTTAGGCTATAAATAGCCCTCTTTTTCTATATTTTCGAGAGGTGATGTCAAAATACTGTTCTTAAGCTATTTCTTTAAGTTTGTAAGACAATTTCTTTGCTTTGTTTACTACAATTAAGTATTTTCTTTAATCTTTCTTTAATCTTTCTTTTAATCATGATTATCATCTTCTCCCTTTGTGATTTGGTGTTAAACATGATTATGAGTGAGTAGTTACCTTAGGGTTTCTAGATGTGGTAGATTAGGGGAATCTATGGCTTGATTAAGGCTTGTTATGTGCTTCTGTTTATGGGTTCCTCTCTATTAATCTGTTATTCATGCTAGATTAGTATTGATCAAACTGGTCTAGGTTGTTAGCTTTCTCTTATGCCCAGTAAGTGTTTGATGAAATGCTGAACCTGTTTATTAGAGGATTTGCTGGCCTTGGCTCAAGAGATTGACTGTTTGAGGAGCATTTTGACTTGAATAGAGTTGATTAGTCTTGCTTGCTTGATGTTTTAGCACTAATGAGAGTTAGTTCTTGTTAAGATGTTTAGCAAAAGGTTATTTGCCAAGAGATTGGATCTAACTAGCTTAGTTGTGAACTTTATGTCTAGGAACCACCATTGCTTGCTTACTTACTTGATCAATGTAGTTTGAAACAGCCTTAATCAATGTCTGAAATTCTCCAAAGTCAATAACCACATCTAGGAACTCGTCTTTCTCTAATTTGAATTTCGGATTTGCTCTGTTTTGCTCAGTTTCACTCTGTTTTTCTTGCTTAGAATTGCTTAGTATGCTTTTGCTTTCATCTTGTTGCTGCTTGGTTCACTTAAGTTGTTAGAGCTGTTGCTTAGGCAAAAAAACCCCTTTCCTGGCTTGCTTGAGTTAGAGATTCCACTCTCAACTCTTCTGTCTTTCAACTCTTCCCATTTGGATTGATACAACCCTATGCTATACTGCAACTGACTAGTACAAGCTAGGGCAATTGTCCTACAAGGGGTAAAACCCTTGCATCAATATTCGCCGCCTTTGCTCATTCTCTTGCTTGAGAATTGTGTTTCAGGTACCATGGCTCCAAAATAAACAAGAGAGGAGACAGCACAAAAAGAAGAGGGTCAAGAAGTGGTGGTTTATGAGAGCGTCAGATGGTCTAAGGAGGAAAAGCAAGTCAAGAAGAGGCTAGAAAGGCTTCGGTTCGAACCAACAAAGTTTGCGGATAGGGGTTTGCTGTCTAAGATGGGGATCTTGGGGGATTTTGATCAACTCCTCAAGAACATAGGGCTCAGGTGTCTGTCACGAATGGATTGCCCAACTTTTCCCGAAGTGACCGTGGACTTCCTAGCCACTTTGGAGTTTTCATATGAGAACCCGAGCATCCGTACTCCTTCTCAAGGCCACATCTCCTTCAATATCACGCGTCAGGCCTTTCGTCTCTCAATCCCGGAGCTTTGTCAAGCCTATGGCCTCAATGCTGCTGCCACCAAGGTTAAGTTCCCCTCTTTCACTCAAGCCAACGATCTGTTGGACCTCATAAGCAACGATGACTACAAGGCGAATACGGCGAAGATCAAGAGAGTGAGGAGTCCGGTGCTGAGATACACGCTCAAGCTGATTGCCAACACCTTCAGTGGACGGTCCGTAGCCCCAACAGTCACCAAGACCGAGCTTTGCTTCCTATTCCAAGGCGTGAAGCACCTCATGTGTGATCCTTATGAGAATGACGAGCCAATGGAGGATGAGCTTGGCGACGACGTGAACTATGGGTGCATCTTAGCCGCCTCCTTGGTGAAGTACAAGGCATATGCCTTGCGGTGCAAGGCAAGCTCGTCGCTTATTGGAGGCTTCCTCACGCCCTTGTTTGTGCAAGCTGGCGTACCACTTCAAGACTTCACTCCTGTTCCGGAGAGAACATTCATGGATGAGATCTACCTGAGGAACACGGATAGCTTGGAACGCACGCCAGCTGAGGGTTTCTACGCCTACTTGTACATTGATTCTGAGAACGAGAAGCGAGTGTGCATCTTACCAAACAAGGTGGAATCAGAGCTTTTAGGAGTTGGCAATGTAGAGTTCTTGTCGAGTGTGGAGGAGTGCTTTGTGCCTCTAGGAGGAACAGCTGCTCCAGCACTAGCTGCTCGCCCACGATCACAGTCTCTTGCCTTGGATGATGAGATGCCCGAGAGCTTTGTTCTCCCCAAGGTCGATTTTGAGCCGCAGACTAAGACCGAGAAGTTCCTTGCTTCTGTTGTGGAGATGCAAAGGAAAATCAACAAATGGCAAAGCAAAATAATCAAGAATTTTGCCAAGAAGGTCAAGGCACTTCAAGGGAGCTCACCTAAGAAGACTACAAGTGAAGAGGTCGAGCAGCCCGAGAAGAGAAAGAGATCCACGGGAGGCATTGAGATCCGTACGCCACAAGCAACAGCTCAACCTGCGCACCACTCGGTTCATGAGCAAGCCAGCTTGGATAAGGGCAAAAGGAGTAGCCCATGAGAACCCCACAAAGATCAAGAGGTCTGGAGCAACCTCAAGCTCCAGCACTTCTTAGCTCCAAGGTACCAACAACCGTCCCTTGTATATACCATGCATGCTTTCTTTGTTTTTGCTTTGTGTTTTGAACTCTCTTGGATTTGTTTGCCACCGAGACGGTGTCATTCAAGTTTGGGGGAGTAAATGTGTGTTATTTGACATGTTTTCTATCTTCTTATTTTCTGTTTGCATCCTTTGAGTCTTCATTGCATCTAAGGCATAGAAAAGAGCAAAAAAATTGGTAAAAGTTTTAAAAATTTTGAAAAAAATTCATGTAGTTGCATTCACTTTGTTAAACATTTTAGGATTGATTCTAGATTTTTTGAGCATTTTGGTTGTTTACATTTGCATAAGGGGTTAAAGTTTTTCTTTAAAAGGTGTTTTAAGCTCATGAATTGTTTCAAGGCCCTAGTTAGTAGTTCTTTGATGCATTGTACACTCTTTGAAAGTAAGCTCTAACCATACTTGGATCATGTGTTTTGATTTTCGTGGCTTAAGTTGAACATTCATGAATTGAATCCTATCCTAATAAGTGAGAACCTTAATTTGAATCTTCTTAATTATCATACTTATGCATTTGAAAATAAACACATGGGTCATTACATATTTAGGCTCTCTTCCTCCTTTCACCACTCTTTTGCGAGCCTAAGTAGAACTCCCACCATTACCCTTACCCTTCTTTCAAGCCAAATGTTCTTGTGTGATATCATTGTGAGGCCTCTTTTCGGTTTGAACTTAGCATAACATGTTACGTTTAGGCGACATGATTAGGCTCTCATTTGATTGCTGGCTTTGCATTTTGAAGCTAGTTTTAGGCTTAGGATTAGGTTTGGGGTTCATGGGGATTGTTTGTTTGCTTATTTGTTTTCGGTTTCAAAGGAGTTTGGTGTTTGAAGTGAATAAAGAGGTTTTAAGTGGATGGCTCAATGTTTTTAAAATGAAAAGCTCTAAGTAATTCAGAAGATAGCTCTCAAGGAAAAAGAATAAGAAAAAGAAAAGAAAAGAGCCTAAGTGCCAAATATAAAAAAAAAAAAGAAAAAAAAAAATGGGTAGAAAGCTATCAATAAGAATAGAAAAGAGCTAAATGTGTTTTCAGCCTTTCCACTAGCCAAAGAGTTTGAAATGATGTTTTTATTTGGGATTTTGCTAAGATAATTGCTTTTTTTCATAAGGGTAGTATCTAGGAGCGTGAGTGAGCTGAAAAGAAAAGAAATGAGAAGGGTTTTAGGATCATTGTTAGTGTATATGGGTAGATGAGAGTGTAGTCATGTATGCATCAATTGCCTTTACCTTTAGCATTATGCATAAGTTCATACAGTTCTTGAGAGAAACCCTTGCATTATAGAACCCATTTAAATGAGATCATTCTAGTCTCATAGCCTTTGTCCTTAACCAAATGTGTTCGGCTTTAAAATACATAAGTGTGATTCACGGTTTTGATCATAATAAATATTAAAGGATAGGATTATTTGATTGTTTGGAATATGGGAGTCATGATTTAAAATTCATTATGTGATGAGTATGGCTAAGTTATTTGGAGTATGAGTGTGTGCATTGCATCTTAGGATTAAGAACTAGGACCATTGAATTGATTCATTTGAAAAACACTTTTGCAAGAAGCTTAAACCCCCGTTTTTAAAACCTCTCTTCCTTCTTGAATTTTGTTTGATTGAGGGCAAGCAAAAGGCAAGTTTGGGGGAGTTGATATTACTATATATTTTGTATATTTTGCATGCATTTAGGATAGTGTCTCATGCATTCACCTTGCATGTTAGGCTAGTTTGCACCGTTTTAGGTCCTAGAGCACTTTTGCACTAGCATTCGCATGTTTCTTGCATTATGCATCATATTCAGGTTTTTTTTTTGATACTTTGGAGCTTTGGAGGATTCGTGGATGTGCTAAGGCTTGTGAGGAAGCTTATGGACACTTGGAGAACTCAACAATTCACCTAAGGACCCGAGATCGAGTAGCGGATCGAGCAAGGCAAGTTGATCTAGATGAGATCGACTAGAAGATCGAGTGCACCAAGTCGATTCAAGAGGAAGGATCGAGATCAAGATCGAGAGAGGAGATCGATCTGGAGTACGGACGTACATTACGCCATGCAGATCGAGAACCAGATCGAGCTTCCAACCCGATCAACACAAGATCGACTCAGAGATCGGCGAAAGCCATCCGATCCGAGACAAAGATCGAGAGCCAGATCGAGCTTCCAGGCCGATCTCTGACAAACCTTATCCGTCCAGCTGTCTTTGATGGCTAGCGAGGGGGGACCAGCTAACGGTTTAGCCATTTTTGGCAAAAGCAGCCATTCGCTTTCATTATCTCGATTCTGTCTTTTCTGTTATCATCCACCTTAGACGATTTCGCCATTGCAACTTAAGCTTTTTTAGTTTTTGAACCTTCAACCTTTTTAATATTAAGCATGTTTTTCCTTTAATCTTTCGTTGATCATGCTTAGCTTACTGTTTATTGCTTTTGCTTCGATCTTAAACATGTGTAGTGAGTAGTCTATTCGGGTTTTGGGGTTAAGGTGATTCAAAAGGGTTGAAAGGGGTTTAAAGTTTTGTGTTTTCTTTGTTCTTCATACCTTCTCTTCTAGGATCTTGGGATCTTAAGGCCTAGAGAGCCTTGGAAAAGGTCTTTATGATCAAAAGGCTGTCTTACCTTGACAGGATTCAGATGTCCTGGAAAACCAGATCCTAGAGGCTAATCCTTCCTTTCCCACATGCCATGGTTGTTTAGGGGATTAGTTAGGTCAATACTTGAAATCTGTCTTTCTTGCTCTTCAATCTCTTTTTCCACCAAACGCCATGGGTTTGGAGAAGATGTTGAGGAAGTGAACTATACCACATGCCATGGTTGGTTCTTGTTTTGTTTTCAAGGCCTAGAGAACCTCACAAAGTGAGTAGATCATAATGTTTCAAACCAAAGCTTAAACCTTTGAGACCCTTGAATAAGACCCTCAACCCTGGACCCTTCTTTTTAGTGTTTTAAATCTCTGTTAATCATTCGCCTGTCATTTAGTTTGAATCCTGTTCGTTAGAAGACATTTGCTTGAAGTTGTTTGTTAGATCGATCCATTTTGCTCGATCCAGTGCTCGATCCTGTGGTCGATTTTTAGTTCTTAGTAGCTTTGCATTTTTCATCTTTTGCTTGTTCCTAGTAGTAGTTAACCCTCTTTCAGGGATTTTAAAATTGTTTTGCATTGCATTAGATCGTTGCACTTAATTTTCCTTGATTTTACCAACCATTTTACTATTCTGCTTAGATTTGCTCATTCCCTTGCATTCTTAGTGTACTTCCTGCTCCTAGATGTGGATTGATACCTCACTTGCATGCTATACTACATCTCAGTGTTGCATTTGAGTTTTGATAACCTCTCCTCCTTGCATTGCTTAGTAAAAACCTGTTATCAAGAGGTCTGTTGGCTAAGATGGGGATCATGGGAGACTTTGATCAGCTTTTGAAGAACATTGGACTCCGGTGCTTGTCAAAGATGGACTGCCCAACCTATCCCGAGGAAACAATCGATTTCCGAGCCACCTTGGAGCTCACGTACGAGAATCCAAGTCTTCCTACTCCTTCCCAAAGCCACATCAGCTTCAAGATCAGGCGTCAAGCTTATCATCTCTCGATCCAGGAGCTTTGCCAAGCCTACGGTTTGAAGGCTGATGCTAAACAACTGGAGTTCCCCTCTTTCACTCAAGCCAACGATCTGTGGGACCTCATAAGCAACAATGACTACAAGGCGACTACGGAAAAGATCAAGAGAGTGAGGAGTCCGGTGCTAAGATACACGCTCAAGCTGATTGCCAACACCTTCAATGGACGATCTGTAGCCCCCACAGTCACCAAGACCAAACTTTGCTTCCTATTCCAAGGTGTTAAGCATCTGCTTTGCGATCCTAAGGAGAATGACGAGCCAATGGAGGATGAGCTCGATGATGACGTGAAGTATGGGTGTATCCTAGCTGCCTCATTGGTGAAATACAAGGCATATGCCTTGCAATGCAAGGCAAGCTCGGCGCTTATAGGAGGCTTTCTCACACCCTTGTTTGTGCAAGCTAGCGTACCGCTTCAAGACTTCACTCCTGTTCCGGAGAGAGCTTTCATGGATGAGATCTATATGAGGAACACGGATAGCTTGGGATGCACGCCAGCCGAGGGTTTCTACGCCTACTTGTTCATTGACTCTGAGAATGAGAAGCGAGTTTGCATCTTACCAAATAAGGAGGAAACCGAGCTGCAAGGAGTTGGCAATGTAGAGTTCTTGCCGAGTGTAGAGGAATGCTTTGCGCCTCTAGGAGGAACAGCTGCTCCAGCACTAGCTGCTCGCCCACGGTCAGAGTCCCCCACATCAAATGCTGAGTTACCCAAGAGCTATGTCCTTCCAATGCTTGACTTTGAGCCGAGAACAAAGGCGGAGAAGTTTCTTGCTTCTGTTGTGGAGATGTAAAGGAAGGTGAACAAGTGGCAGAGCAAGATGGTCAAGAAGCTTGCTCAAAAGATCAAAACGCTTAAGAAGAATTCACCTGGTTCACCTTCAAGCGAAAAGGTCGAGCAGCCCGAGAAGAGAAGGAGATCCACGAGAGGCATTGAGATCCGTGAGCCCCAAGCCACAATCCAACCTGCGCGCCACTCGGTTCATTAGCAAGCTAGCTTGGATAAGGGCAAGGCAGTAGCCCACGAGACCCTCACAAAAAGCAAGAGGTCTGTAGCAACCTCAAGCTCCAACACTTCTTAGCTCCGAGGTACCAACAACCATCCCTTGTATATACCATGCATGTTTTAAGTTTTTGCTTTGTGTTTTGAGCTTCTCTTGACTTTGTTTGCCACCGAGACGGTGTCATTCAAGTTTGGGGGAGTGTGTGGTGTGTTTGACATGTTTTCTTTCTTCTTAGTTTCTGTTATCATCATTTGAGTCTTGCATGCATCCTAAGGCATAGAAAAGAACAAACAAATTTGTAAAATTTTTAAAAAATTTCAAAAAAAAATTCATATAGTTGCATTCACTTTGTTAAACATTTTAGGATTGAGTCTAGAATTTTTAAGCATTTAGGTTGATTACATTTGCATAAGGGGTAACAGTGTTTTAAGCTCATGAATTTTTTCAAGGCCCTAGTTCGTAGTTCTTTGATGCATTGTACACTCTTTGAAAGGAAGCTCTAACCATTCTTGGATCATGTGTTTTGATTTTCGTTGCTCAACTTGAACATTCATGAATTGAATCTTGTCCTATTAAGTGAGAACCTAAATCTGATCTTTAATTGTCATATTTGTGCATTTGAAAATGAACACATGGATCATATACATATCTAGGCTCTCTTCTTCTTTTCACCACTCTTTTGTGAGCCTAGGTACAACTCCCACCATAACCCTTACCCTTCTTTCAAGCCAAATTCTCTTGTGTGATATCTTTGTGAGGCCTCTTCCCGGTTTGAACTTGACATAACGTGTTACGTCTAGGCGACATGATTGGGCTCTCATTTGATTGCTAGCTTTGCATTTTGAAGCTCAGTTTAGGCTTAGGTTAGGTTTGGGGTTCATGGGGGTTGCTTATTTTGCTTACTTATTTTCGGTTTCAAAAGAGTTTGGTGTTTAAAGTGAATGAAAATTTTTTAAGTGGAAGGCTTGTTTTAAAATGAAAGCTCTAAGTCTAACTAGAAAGGTAGCTCTCAAAAAAAAAAAAAAAAAAAAAGAAAAGAAAAGAGCGAAAGAGCCAAATGTTTAAAAAGAAAAAGAATAAGTAGAGAGCTATCAAAAAGAAAAGAAAAAGAGCTAAATGTGTTTCAGCCTTAAGATGATGCTTTTGTTTGGGTTTTTGCTAAGCGAATTGCTTTGATGATGAGGATAGTCTCTAGGAGGGTGAGTGAACTGAAAAAAAAAAGAAATGAGAGGGGTTTTAGGATCATTGTTAGTGTATATGGGTAGATGAGAGTCTAGTCATGTTTGCATCAATTGCCTTGACCTTTAGCATTATGCATAAGTTCATACATTTTTGAGAGAAACCGTTGCATTATATAACCCATTTAAATGAGATCATTCTAGTCTCATAGCCTTTATCCTTAACCAAATGTGTTCGGCTTTAAAATGCATAAGTGTGATTCACGGTTTTGATCTTAATGAATGTTAAAGGATAGGATTCTTGGATTGTTTGGGATATGAGAGTCATGATTTGAAATTCATTATGTGATGAGTATGGCTATGTTCTTTGGAGTATGAGTGTGTGCATTGCATTTTAGGACTAAGATCTAGGTCCATTGAATTGATTCATTTGAAAAACACTTTTCCAAGAAGCTTAAACCTCCGTTTTTAAAACCTCTTCTCCTTTCTTGAATTTTGTTTACTTGAGGGTAAGCAAAAGGCAAGTTTGGGGGAGATGATATTCCCATATATTCTGCATATTCTACATGTATTTAGGATAGTTTTTCATGCATTCATCTTGCATTATAGGCTAGTTTGCACCATTTTAGGTCCTAGAGCACTTTTGCATTAGCATTCGCATGTTTCTTGCATTATGCATCATATTCAGGTTGTTTTGGACACTTTGGAGCTGTGGAGGATTCATGGACATGTTAAGGCTCGTGAGGAAGCTCGTGGACACTTGGAGAGCTCAGACGTGCATGCTAAGGACCCGAGACCGAGTGGCAGATCAAGCAAGGCAGGTCGATCTAGATGAGATCGACCAGAAGATCGAATGACCCAAGTCGATGCATGGGAAAGGATCGAGATCAAGATCGAGAGAGGAGATCGATCTGGAGTACAGACGTGAATGAAGCCATGCAGATCAAGAACCAGATCGAGCTTCCAACCCGATCATTACATCATCTAACTTGGCAGACCAAACCTTTCTTATCTTCCCTACTGTCTTCTCCAGGATTTCCTTGATTTGCCTGTTGGAAACTTCAACCTGACCACTTGTCTGAGGGTGATAAGTTGTAGCAACCTTGTGATGAACTCCATACTTCTGCAGCAGCTTCTCAAACACTATATTGATAAAGTGTTTCCCACCATCACAGATCACAATCTGTGGCACTCCAAACCCGGAAAAAATGATGGTTTTGAACAGTTTCAGGACCACTGCAGCATCATTGTGTGGACTGGCAAATGCTTCCACCCATTTGGAGACATAATCCACTACAACCAGGATGTACTTGGTCCCATAAGATGAAGGAAAGGGTCCCATGAAATCGATGCCCCAGCAGTCAAAAACTTCAATTTCAAGTATGAAGTTCTGTGGCATCTCATGTCTTTTACTGATCTTCCCTCTTCTTTGGCAGACATCACATTGTGAAATGAATGACTGAGCATCCTTGAACATTGTAGGCCACCAGAACCCTGCTTGTAGAACCTTGGAGACAGTCTTAAAGGTAGCAAAGTGTCCTGCATACTCAGAGCCATGACAGTGGAAAAGCACATGCTGAACATTAGCTTCTGCAAGGCATCTTCTGTAGATTCCATCTGAACAATGCTTGTACAAGTAAGGCTCATCCCAGGAATATCCGCTTAGTTCTCTCATGAATTTCTTCTTCTCATACCCTTTGAGAGTGTCAGGGACCTCATCTGCAGCTAGGTAGTTGGTAATATCAGCATACCAAGGCATAGAAGAGGTTGCAACTGCGAAGATAGGATGAGAGAAAACATCACGCAGGATCTGCTGAAGCAGAATTGCAGTTTGGGACAGGTGTCAATCAACACCACATGGGGTGTGTCAATCAACACCATGTCTGTGTCGACTTGGTGACGAGCCTGTTGTCGATCCTAATTAATGCCAAGAGATTGGATTAGTCTTTATTAGTGTTCCTTACCTAAGGTTGAGTGTTTAGAATTGCTTGTTTTGATCACCCTAGACATGAACATGAATTACCCTATCACCATTGCCTTGATCTTGAACCATCTTTTAATCTTTTAAGTCTTGCTTTTACTTTGTTTTAGTTCAGCTTTACTCTGTTTTTTTTGCTCTGTTTCTCTTTGCCATTAATGCTCTATAATTGCTTTCTTTTGCTTTCTTTTGCTTCTTTGCTTGCTCACTTAGGTTGTTAGACATCTAAAACCATCTTTATCTGCTTGAATTAAGATCTCTATTGCATTCTTACTGTTTCATTCTCCCCTTTTGGATTGATAAAACCCTATGTTATACTACAACTGATTAGTACAAGCTTCGGTAATTGAATCAAGTCCCAAAAAGTCTTGTATCACTTGCCCTTCGATCTCTTTTTCCACCACACACCATGGGTTTGGAGAAGAGATTGAGGGAGTGAATCATACCACACGTCATGGATGGTTCTTGTTTTGTTTTCAAGGCTTAGAGAAACCTCCTAAAGGAGTAGATCTATATGTTTTCAATCCAAGCTTTAATCTTTGAGACCCATGAATATGACCCTCAACCCTAGACCCTCTTTCTTAGTGTTTTAAGTCTCTGTTAATCATTCGCTTGCCATTCAGTTGCATCCTGTTCATCAAAAGTCATTTCTGTTTAAGCTACTTGTAGATCGGTCCATTCTGCTCGATCTAGTGGTTGATCCAGTGGTCGATTCACTAGTCGATTTTTAGTTTTTAGTAGCCTTGCATATTTAAACTTTTGCTTGTTCCTCGTAGTAGTTAACCCTCTTCCAGGGATTTTAAAATTGTTTTGCTTTGCATTTGGTCTTTGCATTTAGTTTTTAGAGATTTTACCAATCATTTTACCATTTTGCTTTGATTTACTCATTCCATTGCATTCTTAGTGAACTTGCTACCCCTAGGTGTGGATTGATACCTCTCTTGCATGCTATACTACATCTCAGTGTTGCATTAGAGCTTTGCTAATCATTGCATTGCAAAAGCCTGTTATCATTTACTAACTTTGTTCACTTCTCTGTTGTCTGTTTCATGTGCATGCATAATCGCAGTACCAGGAGCAACAAGGACAAGCAACTCATGACTTTAGGCATCGAAGAACTCGCTAAGCTAAAAAGAACCATCAGAAAGAAGCAGGATAAGATGGTTGGACCAATTGTTTTGAGGACAGATGTTGAGGGTCATTTAGTTGACAGAGAAGGGAATAGAAAAAACGAGGATGGTCAGAGGATAGATGAAGATGGCGTTGTGATTGAGGAACAGGATGTGCAACCAGTTGTGCGAAATGTACAACAACAAGCTGCTGGAAATGCTGCTGGGCGTTTTCCACAGAGGACTCTGGGAATGACTTTGAGCTGAAACCCAGTTACTATCAGCTTGTGGGTCAGCACCCCTTCCATGGGCTGTCACATGAACACCCAATGGACCATATAGAGAAGTTTGAAGACTTGGCTACAAGTGTTAAAGCCAATGGAGTCACCAATGACTTCTTATTCTGCAAGCTCTTGCCTCACTCTTTGGAAGGAGATGCAGCACATTGGCTTAAACAGCTGGAGCCTGGCTCTTTGACCACATGGGAGGACACCAAATCTGCCTTCCTCAACAACTTTTATGATGATGCAAGATCAGAGGAGTTGAGGACAAAAATTGCCACTTTCTCCCAAGGTCCAGCTGAAGCTTTCAAAGCAGCCTGGGTAAGATTCAAGCTGTACCAAAGGGATACCCACATCATGGGTTCAATGAAGTAAAACTGCTGGGTATCTTCTTCAGAGGTGTGGATTTGAAGTACCAGATGGCTCTGGATGCAGCAAGAAATGGGAACTTCAACACTAGAATCCCAGCTGATGCCATCAAACTGATAGAGAACTTGGCTTCCAGCAACAGCACAAAGAATGGTGATTTTGAGAGGCAAAAAACGCTGGCAATGCAGGGAGCAATCAGTTTGCTGCTGAGATGAAGGCTAAACTGGATTCTGTTCACAACCTCTTGATGGGTGGTACATGATTGATTGGTGTCTCATGCTCAATCACCCTTGTACTAGTCAGTTGTAGTATGGGTTTTATGTCAATCCATTGGGAAGAGTTGAAAACAGAAGAGTTGAGAGTAAAATCTATAAGTCAAGCAAGCAGAGAATTGGTTTTGTTGCCTAAGCAACAGTTCTAGCAACCTAAGTGAAGCAAGTAGTAACCAAAGTAAAAACAGAAGCAAACTAAGCAATTCTAAGCAAGGAAAACAGAGTAAAACAGAGCAAAACAGGGCAAATCCGAAATTCAAATAAGAGAAGGCAAGTCTCTAGATGTGGTTATTGACTTTGGGGAATTTCAGGCATCAACTAAGGCTGTCTCGAACTACATTGATCAAGCAAGCAAGCAAGCAATGGTGAGAAAAAAGATTAAGGAAAATGCAAACTATTATTGAAATAAGCAAAGATTCAAATACAAAATTATTCAAAATCTAGAGAAGAAAAGAAGAACTGCTGGATAAAGAGTTGTTCCCAGAAATTAGGGATTTAAAGTATTTATAAGTCTCAGTGAAAATGGAAAAATTATAAATAAGTGGTCTTCAGTCTGGGACCATATCGATCAGTTGTATCGGTCTAGGTTGATTGATATGAATCCTATCGATGGGCTTCTGCTGGTCAATGCATGTTGAGCGGTTTAACGAAAATTGCGATATCTGTTGAACGGCATATCAGAATGACCTG
The DNA here is from genome assembly GCA_911865555.2 of Thlaspi arvense. Taxonomy (NCBI): domain Eukaryota; kingdom Viridiplantae; phylum Streptophyta; class Magnoliopsida; order Brassicales; family Brassicaceae; genus Thlaspi; species Thlaspi arvense. The sequence continues at coordinate 26,508,772 of OU466860.2, forward strand.
AACTGAAGTCCTCCTGAAAGATAACTCACGTGGCTACAACTTTCATGATGAGTGAAGATGCTGAATAGAGACGGTGGCTACTCGTCCGAGCTGATCTTCAAGTCGGTCACGATCAACGGTAAAAACTCCAGATGGACATGTGCTCACTTTATTCGCCGTAACTCTTCAACTACTGATGGAAATGACTCGAACCTAATACCAAACGAAATCTAACTCAAGTGGCTACAAAGTTTATGAATGGCTCCGAAGCCAAATCGGAATGCAACACCTCATCTGAGCTGATCTTCAGTCGATATGAATCAGTTGTATCAGTTTAGGTTAATCGATATGAATCCTATCGGTCTCCATCTGATCAATACACTTGACCAAAATTAATCCGCTTGATTTATAACGATCAGTGTTTGATCGATACGAATGACCGATGCCTTCCTGAGAATCCTGTCGGTCTCCATCTGATCGATACAATTGACCGAAATTAATCTGTTGGATTTATAACGATCAGTGCTTGATCGATATGGATTGTATCAGTCACTCCTTGACCGATAGGAATCGAGCGGTTTCACGAATGCTTCTGTAACATTCTAACCGCTGATGGGAATGACCTGAAACCAACTTCAGACGCAAGCTAACTCAAGGGGCTACAACATTGATGAAGATAGTTGAAGCTGAATCGGGTTGGAGATGCTTTGTCGGAGCCGGTTTTGTCAAGTGAAGTTTCTGGCCACTTCAACAAGGTGCACCTTCTTCTTGGCTCTTTTGATGTCCTGTGCTGCACCCACCATCATCTCCCATGCTCTTTGTAGTCTCAAAACACTCCAAACATACCTGCCAAACTCCTCAAATGCACAAAACATGCAATGCTCACCCTAAATCTACACTAAATCTTAATTGAATGCAAATGGGACAAAAATAAGCAAAAATAATTCTTTTAAAGAATATAAAACAATGCAGAATGTATGCTAATATGGTGTAAATAATGAGTATATCAGACGGGTGACGAGCAACACCCCTTAATGGGTGACGATCGTCATTAGGGTGACGACTAGCCTAATTCTTTGTTTTTAGCTGAATAATAGAGTATATACACGAAAATAAATATAAGTACAAGAAAAAAAAAACTTACCAGTGGGTTGCCTCCCACCAAGCACTTGTGTTAAGTCTTTAGCTCGACTTGGAATGCTGTTCAGACAGCGGGTGCATCATCCACAGACACAATGTGCCTTGCTGGAATCTTGGCTTGCGCCTAATAATGTTTCACCCTCTGTCTATTGACAGTGAACTCCTCTCCTTTGGAATTGATCAGGACAATGGCGCCATGTGGTCTAGCCTCTTTGATAGTGAAAGGTCCTGGCCAACGAGATCGCAGTTTACCAGGAAACAACTGTAAACGAGAGTTATAGAGAAGTACCTGGTCATTGGGCTCGAAATTTCTGGAGATGATCTTCTTATCATGATAAGCTTTTGTCCTCTCCGTGTATAACTTGCAGTTTTCATAGGCTAGATATCTCAGTTCGTCCAGTTCATTGAGCTGAATCAAGCGCCTCTCTGCAGCAAGCTTCAAATCGAAGTTCAGCTTCTTAATAGCACATTCTGCTTTGTACTCCAACTCCACTGGAAGATGGCACGCCTTTCCATAGAGTAGATGGAATGGTGTAGTCCCAAGTGGCATTTTGTAGGCAGTTCTGTAAGCCCACAGCGCATCGTCCAATTTCGCAGACCAATCCTTCCTTGTCTTCCCTACAGTTTTCTCGAGAATCTGCTTAATCTGTCTGTTGGAGACTTCAACCTGTCCGCTGGTCTTGAGATGATAGGGTGTGGCCACTCTATGCTGAACACCATACTTCTTCAGGAGCTTTTCAAAGACCTTGTTAACAAAGTGAGAACTACCATCACTGATAACCATTCGCGGGACACCAAATATGGGGAAAATAATGGTCTTAAACAGCTTCATAACCACTGCAAAATCATTATTAGGAGTATACAACGCCTCTACCCACTTAGATACATAGTCAACAGCAACTATAATGTATCTGTTCCATAGGATGAAGGGAAAGGACCCGTGAAGTCAATGCCCCAACAGTCAAAGTCTTCTGTGAATCTTTCCTCTTCTCTGACAGGTATCACATCTTCCAATGAATGCTTGTGCATCCTGGGACATAGTAGGCCACCAAAAGCCTGCTTGAAGAACTCTGGAGACTGTTTTGAATGTGGCAAAGTGTCCAGCATACTTAGAGCCATGACAATGAAACAGAACGTCTGGAACCTCAGCTTATGTTATGCATCACCTATAAATCCCATATGCACAATGTCTGTAAAGATAAGGCCCAACCCAATAGAATGTCTTAAGTTCTCTCAAGATCTTCTTCTCAGCATACCCCTTGAAATCATGTAGTTCATCCTCTACATCTAAGTAGTTGGCAATATCAGCATACCAGGGTCGCTTGGGATCAGTTATAGGATAGACTTGCTCTTGAAAAGCAGTTCCCAAGCTTGCACAAATAATTGCCAACAGCTGAGTTGGGTGACGAGCGTCATCAGAGTGGGTGGCAATTGTCGTTGGGGTTGTATCGCGGCTCGATAGCGAGTCTGCTGGATTGGTGACGACTGTCACCCTCCTGGTGTCGCTCGTCACTGCCCTATAGTTGCGAGAAGATTGCAGGTTTTCAATATTTTCTTCCTGCACTTGAGTTTCTATCAAATAAACATTCTCCTCAGGCAAGAAATCATTGATTGGAACATTATCTTCAATCCTGATCCTAGAGAGATGATCAGCTAGTCCATTCTCAACTCCTTTCTTGTCCTTAATTCGAATGTCAAACTCTTGGAGAAGCAGAATCCATCTCAGCAACCTTGGCTTTGCATCCTTCTTTTGCATCAAGTACTTCAGTGCTGAATGGTCTGTATGGACCATGACCTTGGATCCAACAAGGTACTGGAAAAACTTAAGAGATATCCTGGTAGCTTAAAACTCGGTCATCCCTAAGCTCTTGGAACCAGAATGAGGCATCAGGTTCACACTAGAACCAAGATCACACAATGATCTCTCAAACCTGTCTGAAAAGGTGGTGCAGTCTAAAAAAAAGCTTCCAGGTCTGAAAACTTCTCAGGTACTCTGTTCTGAATCAATGCACTGACCTGTTCATTCATCATCATGGCTCCCTGCTCCAAGCTCAAGTTGTTGGTCACCATCCTCTTCACATATCTCATTATAACATGAGTAATCCTCACATCATCAATCAAGGGAATCTCAATAACCAATTTTTCCATGATAGCCTTACATTTAGCATCTTCGAGCTCCTGTTTAGACTTCTTAGGATGCATAGGATAGGATATCTTAGGCATATACACCGTTTCCTTAGCATTGTTTGAAGTCTCGTCAATGATCATGGACGAATCCTTTGTGTCGAGCCTTTGTAAAGTGGGTGACGAGTGTTACAAGAGTTTTGACCTCTTATGTCAATCACCCATTGTACTAGTTAGTTGTAGTATAAGGGTTTTAATGTCAATGCAAGGAGAGTTGTTGAATACAAAAGAGTTGCAAGTGGAGGACCTTAGGGCAAGTTAAACAGAGAGGTTTTTGTTGCTTAAGCAACCAAACTAACAACCTAAGGTGATCATATACCAAAGAGAACTCAAGAAAGAGCAGTTTAGCAATGATCAAATAAACAGAGTAATTGGCAAATTCGAAATTCAGTAAAGAGAAGACAAGTCCCTAGTGATATAACTGTGTATTCCATGCATTTTGCATACATATAGTTTAGTTTCTCATGCATTTACATTGCATATTAGGTTAGTTTGCAACAATATAGGTCCTAGAGTGTCTTTGCACCAGCATTCGCATGTTTCATGCATTTTGCATCACAATAAGGTTGCTTTCGGTTACTTTGGAGCTATGAAAGATTCGTGGATGTGCTAAGGCTTGTGAAGAGGTTCGTGGACACTTGGAGAAATCAGGATTTGCACGCTAAGGACCTGAGATCAAGCAGAAGATCGAGCAAGGCAGGTCGATCTAGATGATATCGACCAGAAGATCGAGCAAGGCAGGTCAACCTAGATGAGATCGACCAGAAGATCGAGCATGGAGATCGATTTGGAGTATGGACGTAGACGACACCATGCAGATCGAGGACCGGATCGAACTTCCAACCCGATCAACACAAGATCGATACGGGGATCGACCAAGAGCCACTCGATTCAGGATATGATCGATTGCCATATCGAGCTTCGTGATCGATCCCAGACCAACCTTATCCGTCCAGCCTGTTTTTGGACCGTAGTGAAGGGGGGGGGGACCATTTGCGGTTTGGCCATTTTAGGCAAAAACCAACGATCCTTTTCTTTATCACGTTTTGTCGACTACTTTTCTATCTTCTCTCTCGTTTTTAGGATTCACCATTGTTAGACTTCGAGCTTTTTCTTCTTTTGCTTTTGAATATTGAATCGTTTAAGTTAAATCAATCGCCTTTCATGTTTAGTTCTTCGTTTATTGCATTTTGTACGGTTTATTTCATGAGTCGCGAGTAGATTTATTGGGTTTTGGGGTTGAGAGGATTCAAGGGTTCGAAAAGGTTTTCAAGTTTGGTGTTTTCTTGTTCTTAAAGGCTTTCTCTTCTAGGATGTCGAGTTCTTAAGGCTTAAAGAGTCTCACGCCAAGATCTTTATGATCAGAGAGAGCTCTTACCTTGACAGGATCCAGAGATCTCTGAAAATCGCATCCTAGAGACTAGTTACTCTTTTCCAAACGCCATGGTAGTTTATGGGACTAGTTAAGCCGCGTGTTCGAAATCTGTTCTCCTTGCCTCTCAATCTTTTTTTTCCGCCAAACGCCATGGGTCTGGAGGAGAGAATGAGAGAGTGATCCATACCACATGCCATGGATGGATCTTCTTTAGTTTTCAAGGCTTAGGGAACCTCACAAAGTGAGTAGATCTAAAGTTTTCAAACCAAGCTGAAACCTTTAAAACCCCTGAACATGAATCTCAACCCTGGACCCTCTTTTTAGTATTTCTTAGTCTCTATTGATCATTCTCTTGTTGCTTGCTTGCACCTTGGTCATTAAATTTACTTTCGCTCAAACTGCTTTTTAGATCAATTGCTTTTGCTCGATCTAGTGGTCGATCTCGTGGTCGATCCACTAGTCGAATTTTAGTAATTCGTAGCTTTGCATTTTAATTATTCTGTCTTTTCCTCGCGGTACCTAGCTCATTCCTAGTATTTTTAAAATAGTTTTGCCCTGCATTTTATCATTGCATCTAGTTTTTAGGAATTTCACAAAACTGCCCATTATTCGCTTAGTTTTACAGGACCCTTGCATTCTCACTGAACTTTCTAGCTCCTAGGATTGGATTGATACTGTGGTAACCCAACCCGGTAAACCGTACCGCGGCTGTGTCCCACTACTTCCTCTAAGTCTGTTTCTATACTTAGCCATATTTTAGAACTTTTTCTTTATTTTTCTAAGTCTTTCTTATCAATACACAGCGGAATATAAATAACTCATTTCATTCATTTAACTCTCAAAAACACTTAAACAGATTCGGGGTTGCACATAAATCAAATCACAAGGTTCACTAACGATTACAACCAATCATCTAGCAACCTAAATGGCCAAACACCAAAGCCATAAGACTCTAAACACAAGTCTTAACACAAATAAAACCAAGTCCCAATCCATCCATGTTCATCACTGCCGCCTGGTCTCGCCCCTTTACTGCTTAGTACCTGCACACTCAAGAAGAGAGGCATAAGTATTTCATAAATACTTAGTGAGTACGGTCATCCCGTAACACCTGGTCAGTACCAAAACACGCAGTCATACTTTCGGATTCAACATTCAACACAATCAATTCGCATTAGACATAACCATATCAAACGGCCATGATCATCTAGCCTAACCAACTAAGATCAATCCCTTTTTAAGACCCATGTCTACTTCAGCGAGAATCCCACATCTCCTAAGCTAGTACATGATCCGGATTACCCTGAGGTTAGCTAAATACCATCTATGCCACGGTAAACACCAGAATATCCCATAACATAAGGATTGCTTATCAATTCCAAACACATAACATGAAAATCATACAATCAACATGCAAAACACTCAACCCTAGCAATCCTACGGTCCTAGACCCAACCACAGTCACACACTCACCTTAGACAAGGCTAGAAACAGATTGGTCAGAAGAAATCCCGATGAAAACCGCACCAAAACGAAGATATCCGATCTCCCTAAGAATCTCTCGGCTTACAGTACGATCCGATCCTTATCCCCTCGGCTATGTCTTGATCCGTTCACCTTTCTTCGAGCCAAACTCTGTTTTCCCTCAGAAACCCCACAACACAAGGCTATTAGCTCGAGGTTATCTGATGAAAACTCAACACTTAGGGAAATATCCGATCGCTTACCAGTTTATCTTGGCGATGGTCGGTTCTGCTCGGCGATAGCCTGATCTCTCTCGGATATCCTCGGGATAAACTGTTTTTCTTAGGGTTTTCTCTCGACTATTCTCTTTCTTTGCTTTATTACTCTCGAATAAACACAACTCTCCCGAGAAAAGTCTCAAAATCCCTTAAATACTCGCAAAACCCTAGGTAACCCGGACTTATCCGACGTTTTCCCAGTTCTAGTAAGTTTTATCCCGGTCCGATTCGATTCTCTCGGCTATTCCCTGTACCGGCTCGACCATTCCTTCGATAAACCCCAAAATAGCCGACCAAACCCTTGGCCCACGGCCCAAATCCCTTCCCACTCGGATAAACCGCCCTTATCCGAGGTGTTTTCCATTTTTCACCCGGATATTCCTTTTCCTCTCGGACAACTTGTCCCACCTCGGCTAATCCTCTATTTCTCTCGGAGGTTTCCAATTCCCCCCTCGGAGACAGTCCACTGACACTCGGACTAACCTCCCAGACTCTCAGATATATCCCACTGCACTCGGATAAATCCCATTTCCCTCGGACTGGACCCCATTTCCCTCGGATATGGTCCATTCGGCTCGGCTATCCAGCCTATACCCGACTATTTCCTCGGTCATCACCCGACCATAGTCTGAACCTCCATTTCCCAGCCAGTATCCGACCCTTGGCTCGGTCATCCCTCGGACAACATCCTGTCCGGTACGATCATTCCACATTTTCTCGGATACGGATGCTACAGCAAGCCTCTACAAACCAGAAGTTTGCCGAGATGAATACTCGCCTAGACTCGTCTCTCACGGATTTCTCTACTCAGATTACAACCTTGAATAATAAAATCAAGCAACTTGAGAAGGGAAAAGCAAGCTCAAGTGGTCAGAATAGCTTACCGGGCAAGTGTGAGCAAAATCCCAAGGAATACGCCAATGCCATTACGCTAAGGAGTGGGAAAGAGCTATCACCTACGGTTACTCCAAAGATCAACGAGGACGTTGTGATTCAAGAGGGGGAGGGTAAGCTTTCAGCCGATGATGAGATCAACTTTGACAATGTCTGGATTCAAGGGCCAAGAAGAGGTGACAAAGCGGTTGTTGAGAAGAAAGCGGAGCAAACTACTAAGGAGAAGGACGCTTATGTGCCTCCACAGTATGTACCAAAGATACCTTTTCCTGGCCGTTTCAAGAAGCAACTCATAGAGAAGCATAGAGTCTTTTTTGAGAAGCACCTTAAGGACGTAGAGATCAAGCTACCTCTCGTGGACTGCCTTGCAATGATGCCTAAATGCGCCAAATTCTTCAAAGACCCACTCGTGAAGAAGAATAAGGAAAGCAAGGAAGGGATTGTTCTAAGTAAGGAGTGTAGTGCTGTGATACACAAGGAGATTGTCCCTAAGAAGTTGGGAGACCCTGGAAGTTTCACTATACCTTGCGCTTTAGGTCCTTTGGAGTTCAAGAGTTGTCTTTGTGATCTCGGAGCTAGCATAAATCTGATGCCTCATTCCGTGGCCCAGAAGCTTGGCTTTACCCGTTTCAAGGATTGCAGAATCTCATTGGTACTAGCTGACAGAAGTGTGAGGTTACCTGTGGGTTTGCTTGAGGACTTGCCAGTGAAAATCAGTGGAGTAAACGTGCGAACAGACTTCGTTGTGTTGGAAATGGATGAAGAACCAAAGGATCCACTCATTCTCGGTAGACCTTTCTTAGCCACCGCCGGAGCTATCATAGACGTCAAGAACGGGAAGATTGCCTTGCACTTTGGTAAGAATATAAGGCTGGACTTCGATATCAATGAGGTCTTGAAGAAGCCTACGATAGAAGGGCAAGATTTCTACATTGAGATGTTGGATGCTTTAGCGGATGAGTTGCTGGAAGAGTTGGCTTAGGAAGATCATTTGAAGCTGGCATTGACTAAGGAGCCATGAGAGTTCGGCTACGTGGATCAGAGAACTCAAGAATACGTCAACTTGCTTGATTCAAGGAAGGTTGTGCTAGAAGATGAAGGCGTTAGCCTAGAGATCGACTCAGAGATCGACAGCATTACTCAATCCATGAGTCAAATCGATAGTCAGATCGAGGAGGTTGATCGATCCAGGAAAACAATCGAGTCCAAGATCGAGAGAAGCCTTTCGATCAATTTGGGGTCTAATATGGAGATCGACTCTGCGTCTTGATCTCTCACTCGATCCACATTAAATCGAGTGAGTGAATCGAGCGAAACTGCTCGATCTAGACGACATCGAGAGCAAGATCGACCTGACGACTCGATTTCAGAAGGGATAGCGGTTGGAGAAAGCAGCCTCAAGGGCCATGTCTCGAGTTCTAAGAAAGGCTCCAAGGAGGAAAACAACAGCAACAGCCACGAGGATGATTGGAGCGAGCTGTTAGCCCCAAAGGTGGACCTTAAGGAGCTCCCAAAAGGGCTAAGGTATGCTTTCTTAGGGCTTAACGAAACCTATCCTGTGATTGTGAACGAAACCTATCCTGTGATAGGAAGGCCATTGGGTACTCTCCAAGTGACATCAAGGGCCTTTAACCAATGCTTTGCACTCATAGGATTCACTTGGATAATGAGAACGCCTCTTCTATAGAACATCAAAGGCGTTTGAATCCAAATTTGAAAGAGGTTGTTAAGAAAGATATTCTTAAGCTTTTAGAGGCTGACGTGATCTATCCCATAAGTAACAGCACGTGGGTTTCTCCCGTACACGTGGTGCCTAAGAAGGGAGGGATCACGGTCATTAAGAATGACAAAGATGAGCTTATACTTACTAGAACAATTTCTGGACACCGTATGTGTATTGATTATAGGAAGCTTAATCTTGCTACTAGAAAGGATCATTTTCCCTTGCCTTTTATTGATCAAATGCTTGAAAGACTTGCTAATCACCCCTACTATTGCTTTCTTGATGGATATAGTGGATTTTTCCAAATACCAATCCATCCAAATGATCAGGTGAAGACGACCTTTACATGCCCTTATGGCACCTTTGCGTATCGAAGGATGCCATTCGGGTAGTGTAACGCACCGGCTACGTTTAAGCGGTGTATGATGTCGATCTTCTCCGATCTAATTAATAATCACTTTATTTGCAAGGGTGAGAATGCAATGAGGTTATCAAACTCAAATGCAAGACAGGTTGTAGTACAGCAAGCAAGAGAGAGTCAATCCATACCTAGGATGATAGAAAATGCAAAGAGAATACAAGGACTAATGCAAATCTAAGCGAAACAAGATAGGTTATGAGAAAATCCCTAAAAACTAGATGCAGCAACTAAATGGAATGCAAACTATTTTAAAATTACCAGGAATGATCAAACTACCACGAGGAACAAACAGAATAATTATAGGACAAAGCTTCGAATTACTAAAATTCGACTAGTGGATCGACCATGAGATCGACCACTAGATCGAGCAATAACAGTCGATCTCGTCTAAAAATGCAAGAACAGTAAAACTAATGACCAGGATGCTATCAAAGATCAAGCGAATGATGAGAAAAGATGTAAAGATGCTAAAAGAGAGGGCCTAGGGTTGAGATTCATGGTCAGGGGTTTCAAAGGTTCGACCTTGGGTTGAAAACTTTAAATCGACTCACTTTGTGAGGATCTCTAAGCCTTGAAAACTAAGCAAGATCTATCCGTGGCTTTCGGTATAGATCACTCCTTCATCCTCTCCTCCAAACCCATTGCTTTTGGTGGAAAGATAGGTCGAAGGGCATGGAAAACAGATTTCAAATGAGTTGCTTAACTAGTCCCCCAAACTTCCATGGCTTTTGGGAAGGGGTAACTAGTCTCTAGGGTGTGATCTTCCGAGATCCCTGAATCCTGTCAAGGTAAGGAACCTCTCGGATCATGAAGCTGTTGGCGTGAGAGTCTTCAAGCATTGAGAGCTCAACACTTTAGAAAAGATAGCCATTAAAAACTCTTAGAAAACCCCAAGATCGAAACCCTTTAGACCCCTTTATCCTCTCAACCCCGAACCCAAATAAACTACTCACTACACATAAGGTAAATCAAGCAAAGCATGGAAAAGGAAGCGATGAACATGAAAAGAAAACTAGATTAAGAAACTAGATTAAGATGAAAACGATTCGATTACAAAGCTTAAGAAAACTCAAAGGTCGACAATGGTGTTCTTCGTCCAAAAGCAGAGAGAAAACATAAAAAGATAAGGATGGAAAAAGTGTGTGTGAAAGACGTCGCCGCCTTCCCAAAATGGCCAAAAAAAGCTGATGGTCCCCCCTTCGCTAGCAGCCAAAAGTAGTTGAAAGGACAGAGATCGACTCCGGGATCGAGGGGTTCTCTCGATCATCTCTGACCATCGTGTCTTCGGCTCGATCTTGGTCTCGATTATCTTTGGCGGATCGAGCATTGCATCCGATCTCGGTATCGATCTTCGGTTGGATAGAGTGGTGTATTCGATCTGGCCCTCGCTCTGCATGGCGTCATTTACGTCCGTACCGTTTGATCGACTGCTTCACTCGATCCTTGTCTCGATCATTCTCCTTAGATTGCCTGGTCTTCTCGATCTTCTGGTCGATCACATCCTAGATCGACCGGCCATGCTCGATCTGCTCCTCGATCTCTGATCCTTAGTAAAAATCCTAGCTTCCACGAACTGCTACAACAGCTTCAGCACGTCCACGAACCTCCACGACTCCAAAGCAGCCAGGAACAACCTAAATGTGATGCAAAATGCGAGGAATATGCATATGCTGGTGCAAGAATGCTCTAGGACTCTAAGTGATGCAATCTAACCTAAAACGTGACACAAATGCACGAAAAGCTAACTAATGAGTATGCAAAATGCATGTAATATGCAGTAACATCAACTCCCCCAAACTTACTTCTTGCTTGCCCTCAAGCAACAGAAAATAAATAAGGAAGAGAGGTTTTTAGGAAAACGAATGGGGGTTTAAACTTCTTGCAAAGGTGCCTTTCAAATGAATCAATCTCAATGTCCTAGTTAACAGTTCTAAAATGCTATGCTTACACTCATACTCCAAAGAACTTAGCCATACTCATCACACAAAGAAATTCAAATCATGACTCTCCTATTCCTAACAATCAAGGAAACTCATACTTTAACATTCATTATCATTCGAACCATGAATCAAACTTATGCACTTTAAAGCCAAACACATTTGGCTAAGGGTGAAGGTTATGAGCATTGAATGATCTCATTTGAAAAGGGTTTACAGTTAGAACAAGGGTTTCTCTCAAAAATGGTTGAACTTATGCATAATGCTAAAGGTAAAGACAATTGATGCATACATGATTAGATTCTCATCTAACCATGTAAACTAACAAATGATCCTAAACCTCTCTCATTTATCCCCTTTTATCCTCACTCACCACTTAGAGTCTACCATTTTTCTTCTCAAAACTTAGCAATCCCCAATTCGAAACAAAAACATTTTTAAACTCTTTAGGCTAGTGAAAAGGTTTTGAAAATAACTTTGCTCTTTAAATATTTCTTATTGGCAGCTCTCTTATTTATTATATTTTTTTTTCTTTTCTCTTATTTTGTTTTCTTTTTATTTTTATTTGGCACTTAGGCTCTTTTTTTTTCTTTTTCTTTTATATATATATATATATATATATATATATATATATATATATTTTAAATGGGAGAGCTACCTCTTGAAATTTATTAGAGCATATACTTAGTTTTTAAACACAACCTTTCACTTAAAACCCATTTCTTTCTTTCAAACACCAAACTCCTTGAAACCGAGAACAAATAGAAATGAAAACAACCCCAATGATCCTCCAAACTTATCCTAAGCTTATACCTAGCTTCAAAATGCCAAGCTAGCAATCATATGAGAACCAAATCATGTCGCCTAAACCTAACACTTTATGCCAAGTTCAAACCGAAAGGAAGGGCTCACAAAGATGTCACACAAGAACATTTGGCTTCAAAGAAGGGTAAGGTTCAAGGTGGGACTTCTACTTAGGCTCACAAAGAGTGGTAAAAAAGGAAGAAGAGAGCCTAAATATTTTAAAACCATGTGTTCATTTTCAAATGCATAAGGATGATAATTAGAATTTCAAATTAAGGTTCTCACTTATTAGGACAAGTTTCAAATCATGAGAGTTCAATTCAAGTCACGAAAATCCTAACAAGTGATCCAAGCATGGTAAGAACTTACTTTCAAAGCATAGATAAAGCATTAGAGAACTACTAACTAGGGCATTGAAACAATTCATAAGTAAAAACACCTTTTTAAGAAATTCTAATCCCTTATGCAAAATGCAAACAACCTAGATGCTATGAGAGACTCTAGACTCAATCCTAACATGTTTTGACAAGATGAATGCAACTACATGAATCTTTGAAAAAAAAATTTTAAAAATTTTACCAATTTTGCATGAGCTAAAGACTCAAGGATGCTAAAGGAAAATAAGTACACAAAACACAAGTCAAATCACACATGTACTCCCCCAAACTTGCTTGACACCGTCCCGGTGGCAAACTCATTCGAAGGAGTAGCAAAACACAAAGCAAAAAGAAGCAAATATGAGCGGTTATGTACAATGGAAGAAGGTTGTTACCTCTGGTCTAGTCTCGGCTGGAACTTGAAGATGTTCCAGAGGAGCTAGAGACTATGGTCTTGCCTTTGTCGGCTGGTTCTTGGAGAGAGTGGCGCGCCAGCTGAATGGTGGTTCCTTGGGTCTCGCGGATGACAACTCCACCGGTTGAGAGCCTTCTCTTCTCGGGTTGTTGCACCTCTTGGCTCGCAGCTTTCTTAGGTGAGCCTCCCTGAAGTGCTTTGACCTTCTTTCCAAGCTTCTTGAGCATTTTGCCTTGCCACTTGTTGATCTTCCTTTGCATCTCCACAACTGATGCTAGGAACTTCTCGGTTTTTGTCCTCGGCTCGAAGTCTAGCTTGGGAAGTGTGTAGGCCTCGGGTATCTCATCTTCCGTGGCTGGAGACTCTGACCTTTGACGAGGGGCAATCGCTGAAGCAGGTGGTCCTCCTAAAAGGGCAAAGCATTCTTCCTCCGTGGGCAAGAACTCGATGTTCCCAACACCAAGCAGCTCGGTTTCATCTTTGTTGGGCAGGATGCACACTCTCTTCTTATCTTCATCGTCTATGAAGAGGTAGGCGTAGAACCCTTCCGCTGGCGTGCGTCCTAAGCTGTCAGTATTCCTCATGTATGCCTCGTCCATGAAAGCTCTGGTTGGGATGTGAGCAAAGTCGTGAATGGGCACACCAGCTTGCACGAACAGAGGAGTAAGGAAACCGCTAATGTAAGAGGAAGTTGCCTTGCACCGCAAGGCATAAGCCTTGTATTTCACCAAGGAAGCCGCGAGCACACACCCGTAGTTCACTTCATCGCCGAGTTCATCCTCCATGGGCTCGTCATTTGCATCCGGATCACACACCAAGTGCTTCACACCTTGGAACAGGAAGCACAGCTCTGTCTTCGTGACCGTAGGAGCAACAGATCTTCCACTAAACGTGTTGGCAATTAGCTTCAGAGTGTACCTCAGCACCGGGCTCCTTACTCGCTTGATCTTGGCGGTGTTGGCCTTGTAGTCTTCATTGCTGATCAGGTCCCAAAAGTCGTCGGCTTTCTTGAAGGCGGGGAACTCGACCTTGTAGGCATCCGCGTTGAGACCATAAGCTTGGCATAGCTCAGGGATGGAGAGTGTATAGGCTTGATGTCCAACCTTGAAGTAGAGGCGACCTTGAGAAGGGACCGGTGTGCTAGGATTCTCGTAACGGAACTCCAAGGTGGCAAGGAAGTCTTTTGTCACTTCAGGAATGGTTGGGCAATCCATCCGTGACAGACATCTTAAGCCAATGTTCTTGAGGAGTTGGTCGAAATCCCCAAGAATCCCTAGCTTAGACAACAGCTCTGGATCAGCAAACTTGGTAGGCTCAAACCAAAGCCTTTCCAGCCTTTTCTTGTCCCTCTTCTCATCCTTACTCCATCTGACCCTCTCTTGAACTGCCACTTCTTGTCCTTCTCCTTCTTGAGCTGTCGCTTCTCTTGTTCTCTTTGGGGCCATTGTTCCTGAAACAAGTTTCTAAAGAAATTCGATAAGCAAACGGCGGTTTTGATGAGAATGAGAGAAGAGAAGAAGAGAACTTATAAAAACTACCCTAGAATTTTGGGGAATATATAATAATCATAGCTAAATAAAGGAGAATCATATCTTTAGATACTGAAAAATCTAGAATTATTCCTTTTACTTAGCTAGTTTTTAAAAATCAAAACTGACCCTATATTCTAGAACAAGATCTTGTGAATTTAAAGGAAATTTTCTAAAATTGAATCATTAAATTTTTGAAAATACCTTTGCAAGAAATGCAGAATATCTTTGCTAGCTTTTGAAAACCAAAACTCTCACTCTCTTTGTTTAAAATTTTCAAGAAAAATAGGAATGAGAGGGTGAGAGGTTGTTGAAATATTTAAAGGCTAGCAAAAATCAAAACAATGGGTAGTAAAGGTGGTTTTTCTGACAAAGTTTTGGTCAAGGCACATCTTTCATGGTCAAAGATGCTTGCCTTGACCAAGTTTTGAATTCAAAAGTTGGAGAGAAAAGAGTAAATGAGGGAAAGAAAATGTTACCTCGGCATGAGATCGAGTCCATTTGGTCGATCTAGGACTCGATCTCATGCCCATAATGGCTTAGATCGAGAGGGTTATTCGATTTGAGACTCGATTCATGATGTATCGAGTCTTGGATCGATTGGCTCTCTCGATCCTTGAGATGTTGGCTCAACGGCTAAGTCCTCATTATCGAGCTATGTCCTCGATTTAGGGGTCGATTTGGCATAGATCGAATGATGGATCGAGTCAAGTGATCGATCTATTTTCAACAGATTTTCCCGAGAGAAATTAGATCGGTCGATCCGTTTTGGATCGATCAATCCTTTTTCGTCAAGGTCGATCATGTCACTCGTTCTCGTCTAGATCGACTGGCTCCTCTCGATTCACTGACTCGATCTAGCAAAGATCGAGCCAGGATCAGTCGATCTAGCACTCGATCTCTAGCCTTATCTTAACTCCTATCGCCCCTTTTAGACCTCAAGGTCAAGGTTTAGACTCCTTATACCTGTTCCTACACACTTGCAGAATAAAAACATAAAACTGAAAGGGAAATAAAGCAGGAATATGTACAAGATAAACATGGGAATGCCTCTCAAGTGCGCTTTTTTTAACGTCTTTAGCTAGACCTTACTTGGTTTAAGCGGATGGTGGGTCTTCGAGAAGCACCGAGGTACTCTCCTTGTCATAGCCGTCTGCCAAGTAAGGCTTGACTCTGTGTCCGTTGACGGTGAATGCACTACGACCTTTTCCCATCAGAGTAACAGCTCCATAAGGCAACACTTCTAGAATCACGAACGGTCCGCTCCACCTTGATTTCATCTTGCCCGGGAAGAGTTTGAGCCTCGAGTTGTACCGCAACACTAGCCCTCCTTCCTTAAGCTCCTTGGCAACCAACTTTTTGTCATGAGTCTCCTTAGTCCGCTCTTTGTATATCCGAGAGCTCTCGTAAGCGTTCAGCCTCTCCTGAGCAGTCTTGAGGTCAAAGTTCAGCCTCTTCACAGCCCACAACGCACGGTGTTCCAGCTCAACCGGGAGGTGACAGCCCTTGCCATAGAGTAGAGTGAAAGGAGTTGTACCAATCGGCGTTTTGAAGGCGGTACGGTAGGCCCAAAGAGCGTCGTCCAGCTTCAATGCCCAGTCTTTCCTTGTTGCTCCGACGGTCTTCTCTAGTATGGCCTTGATTTCCCTGTTGGAGACTTCCACTTGACCGCTTGTTTGAGGGTGATACGGTGTAGCCACCTTATTCTTAACTCCATACTTTCTCAAGAGGTTCTCGAAGACCTTGTTTATGAAGTGGCTTCCTCCATCGCTTATAACAACCTTGGGTACCCCAAACCTCGGGAAGATGATACTCTTGAACAGCTTGATTACCACCTTAGAGTCATTTGTATATCCCCCACGCGTCGAACACGTCAACCTCGAAGATAGGAACTTGAGGCATTTCGTTCCTCTTAGTTATATTCCCTGCTCGTTGACATGCCTCACAGCTCTTCACAAACTCGTGTGCATCTTTAAAAATGGACGGCCACCAGAAACCGGCTTGCAACACTTTCGTGGCAGTCTTGAATGAGGCGAAGTGTCCTCCGTAGGAAGAGCCATGGCAATGATAGAGGATGTCCCTGGCTTCTTCCTTTGTAACACATCTCCGGTACAAACTGTCTACTCCTCTCTTGTATAAGTAGGGCTCGTCCCAAAAGTAGTCACTAGCCTCTCTCATAAACCGCTTCTTGTGATAGCTGTTGAGATGTGTTGGCTCCTCACCACACGCTAGATAGTTCACCACATCAGCATACCACGGTAGATCCTCTTCTTTGAAACTCAACACCTCCTCAAACCTCCCTTCTAGCTTTCCACAAACAGCTGTGGTAATCGCCATAAGCTGCTCTTCTGGAAGAGAGTCATCTAAGGGGAGAGACTCATTGATCCTTAGCCGTGAGAGATGGTCAGCGACTCCGTTTTCTATTCGTTTCTTGTCTTTAATCTCCATGTCAAACTCCTGGAGTAAGAGAATCCATCTTAAGAGCCGAGGCTTAGTGTCTTTCTTCGAGTAGATGTATCGGAAGGCCGCGTGATCTGTGTATACAATAGCCTTGGAACCAACAAGATACGATCTGAACTTCTCAAAGGCGAAGACTACTGCAAGCAACTCCTTCTCCGTAGTGGTGTATCTTGTTTGCGTGTCATCCAAGGTTCTTGAAGCATAGTAGATCACGTGTAGCTTCTTGTCTTTCTTCTGACCAAGAACGGCTCCTACGGCGTAGTCACTAGCATCACACATGATCTCAAAGGGAAGAGACCAGTCTGGTGCTTGGACTATAGGAGCTGATGTAAGGGCTTAATTGATGGTCACGAAAGCTTTCAAACACTCCTCATCAAACACAAACTCAGCTTCCTTGCACAACAGCCGTGTAAGAGGGCGTGCAATCTTGGAGAAATCCTTGATGAAGCGCCTATAGAACCCTGCGTGTCCCAAGAAGCTTCTGACTCCCCTAACATTAACCGGCGGCTCAAGACCCATCATGACCTCCACCTTAGCCTGATCAACCTCAATGCCCTTCTCTGATATCTTATGACCAAGCACGATCCCTTCTTTAACCATAAAGTGGCATTTCTCCCAGTTCAGCACCAAGTTTGTCTCTTCACAACGTTTAAGTACCCTGCAAAGATTCAACAAACACGCAGGAAAAGGTGCACCATAGACAGAGAAGTCATCCATGAACACCTCTACCATCTCCTCTATAAGATCGGAGAAGATCGACATTATACACCGCTGAAACGTAGCTGGTGCATTACACAATCCAAACGGCATCCTTTGATATGCAAAGGTATCGTAGGGACATGTGAAGGTCGTCTTCTCCTGATCATTTGGGTGAATTGGTATTTGAAAGAAACCGCTATACCCATCGAGAAAACAGTAGTAAGGGTGATTAGCAAGTCTCTCAAGCATTTGATCAATAAAAGGCAAAGGGAAATGGTCTTTCCTAGTCGCAAGGTTAAGTTTCCTATAATCAATACACATCCTATGACCAGTGATGGTTCTAGTAGGAATAAGCTCATCCTTTTCATTCCTTATGACCGTGATCCCTCCCTTCTTAGGCACCATGTGTACAGGAGAAACCCACGTGCTGTCACTTATGGGATAGATCACGTCAGCCTCTAAAAGCTTAAGGATTTCTTTCTTAACAACCTCTTTCAAATTAGGATTCAAACGCCTTTGATGTTCTATAGAAGAGGCGTTCTCATTATCCAAGTGAATCCTATGAGTGCAAAGCATTGGTGAAAGGCCCTTGATGTCACTTAAAGAGTACCCAATGGCCTTCCTATACTTTTTCAGCTCAGTCAGGAGCGAGTGCATCTCATCATCATTAAGGTTTTCATTCACAATCACGAGATATGTGTTATTAGACCCTAAGAAAGCATACCTTAGCCCTTTTGGGAGCTCCTTAAGGTCCACCTTTGGGGCTAACAGCTCACTCCAGTCATCCTCGTGGCTATTGTTGTTGCTTTCCTCCTTGGAACTCTCCCTTGAACCTGAGGTATGGCCCTTTAGACTGCTTTCCTCCATCGCTATCCCTTCTGAAATCGAGTCCTCCGGTCGATTCTCCTCTCGATGTCGTCTAGATCGAGCCATTTCGCTCGATTCCCTTACTCGATTTGATGTGGATCGAGTAAGGGATCGAGACGCTGGGTCGATCTCTTGATTGGACCCCAAAATGATCGGGAGGTCTCCCTCGATCGTCGACTCGATTGTTTTTCCTGATCGAGCATTCTTCTCGATCTGTCCATCGATTGTTGCACCGGATCGAGTTGTGTTCTCGATTTCCTTGTCGATCTAACTCCTGGATCGAGTGATAGCGTCGATCTCGGGGTCGATCTCTAGGCAGCAACTTTCATCCTTCTTAACAATCTTCCTAGAATCCAGCAGGTTGACGTACTCCTGGGTCCTCTGGTCCACATAGCCAAACTCCCCTGGCTCCTTAGTCAGTCCTAGCTTCAGATGGTCTTCTAGAGCCAGCTCTTCCAGCAACTCATCCGCTAAAGCATCCATCGTTTCAATATAGAAAGCTTGCCCTTCAATGGTCGGCTTCTTCAGAACCTCATCGATGTCGAAGTCAAGCCTTATCTCCTTTCCCAAATGCAAGGCAATATTCCCATTCTTCACATCTATGATAGCCCCGGCGGTTGCAAGGAATGGTCTCCCTAAGATGAGTGGATCCTTAGGCTCTTCATCCATCTCCAACACGACAAAGTCTGTAGGCACGTTCACACCCCTGATTCGCACCGGTAAATCTTCAAGCAGCCCCACTGGTAGCCTCACACTCCTATCAGCCAGTACCAACGAGATCCGACAGTCTTTGAAACTAGTAAAACCAAGCTTCTTAGCCACGGAGTGAGGCATCAGGTTTATACTAGCTCCGAGATCACATAAACAACTCTTGAACTCTAGAGGGCCTAAAGCGCAGGGTATAGTGAAGCTTCCAGGGTCTCCCAACTTCTTAGGGACTATCTCCTTATGTATCACAGCACTACCCTCTTCACTTAGAACAAGTACCTCCTTGATTTCCTTGTTCTTCTTCACGAGAGTGTCTTTGAAGAATTTGGCGCATTTAGGCATCATTGCAAGGCAGTCAACGAGAGATAGCTTGATCTCCACGTCCTTAAGGTGCTTCTCAAAGAGGATTCTATGCTTCTCTATGAGTTGCTTCTTGAAGCGGCCAGGAAAAGGCAGCTTAGGTACATAAGGTGGAGGCACATAAGCATTCTTCTCCTTAGTGGTTTGCTCAGCTTTCTTCTCAGCAACTGCTTTGTCTCCTCTTCTTGGCCCTTGGATCCAAACGTTGTCAAAGTTACCCTCCCCCTCTTTAATTACAACGTCGTCGTTGTTCTTGTTAGAGACCGGAGGTTCGAGCTCTTTGCCGCTTCTCAACGTTATGGCATTAGCATACTCCTTGGGATTCTGCTCACACTTTCCCGGAAGACTGTTCTGACCACTCGTACTCGCTTTCCCTTTCTCTAGCTGCCTGATCTTGTTGTTTAAGTTGGTGATCTGAGTGGAGAAGTCAGTGAGAGACGAGTCTAGACGAGTGTTCATCTCGGCGAACTTCTGGTTTGTAGAGGCTTGCCCTTGTATTAGCTGTTGAAACATTGCTTGAACCGGATCAACTTGTTGTTGCATCGGTTGTTGCTGCTGAGGTGCAAAGCCCGGAGAGTAGTTAGGTGTATAACCCTTGTTATTTTGATGTTGCCCTTGGAAGTTGTTCTGCCCTTGACCTTGAAAACCACCACTCGGTTGGAAACCTTTGTTGTAAGGGATGAAAGGTTTTGCTTGCTGAGTAGGGTACACTTGATCTTTAGGGTTGGCTACGTTGGTGCTTCGGTAAGAGAGGTTGTTGTTCTGGTAGCCTTGGTTGTAGCCTTGAGATTTGTAGTTGTTCTGTCCCGCCACCCAATTGGCTTCTTCTTGGCTCAACGCTAAATCCTCTTGGTTCTCATCAGCTTCACCAACAAAGTGAACATGCTTCTGATTGGCTAACACCAGCTTATCTATCTTTTCATGCAAAGATTTGAGCTCCTTCTTGTGAGACTCTAACTCGGATCCTCTCAGTGCACGGTCATAATCCTCAGCGTAATTGCCATCACTCAATGCCAAGTTTTCTATCAGCTCCATAACCTCTTCTAACTCCTGACCGAGGAAGTTCCCTTTGCTAGCTGTGTCAAGCAGAAACCTGATATTTGGTGAAGCTCCACGGTATATGGTACTGAGTAGTGTCTCCTCGCTGAACCCGTGATGAGGACATTGGATCTTGTAGTCTTTGAAACGTTCCATTGCCTCGTTGAATGTCTCATTGTTCCTTTGAGTGAAACCGCTGATTTTGCTTCTCAACCGTGCTATCCTGGTGCTTGAGAAGAACTTTGAGAGAAAGGCCTTCTTACACTCGGCCCATGATGTGATGGTGCCTTGTGGGAGGGTCTTCTCCCAATGTCTGGCTTTGTCTCCGAGTGAAAAGGGGAAGAGACGCAGCTTGAAAGCATCTTCGGATATGCCATTGATCTTTATCATCCCACATACTTGCTCGAAGTTATCTAGGTGATCCAAGGGGTCTTCCATTGCTAAGCCGTGGAACTTGTTGTTTTGCACCATTGAGATGAAACCTGGCTTGATCTCGAAGTTATTGTTTTGTAAAGGAGGAGGAGTGATCCCAAACATATTGTGGTGAGTATTGGGAGCATCTCCGGCTCCTATGATCCTTGGGGGTCTAGCCGCGTGTTGGGGGTTTCCATTGCCCCGTCCTGCTGCCCCGTGAGCTGGAGGAGGTCCTTCTGGATGCTCGTGTTCAGCCATAGCTTCAAAGTCAACCAAACCGTGCTGTACAATCTCCTCAAAGGCTCTTGTTTGTTCTCTGACTCTCCTTTGCCGTGAGTGACCAAGTTGATGAATGTTGTCTAAGGGTTGTAGTAGATTGTTTTCTTCCCTTGAACGAAGATTCATGTACGTGAAAACACACGTTTGAGAAACAAACAGAATAATTAAAGGAGAAAGCTTCGAATTATTAAAATTTGACTAGTGGATCGACCATGAGATCGACCACTAGATCGAGCAGTAACAATCGATCTCGTCTAAAAATGCAAGAACAGTAAAACTAATGACCAGGATGCTATCAGAGATCAAGCGAAAGACGAGATAAGATGTAAAGATGCTAAAGGAAAGGGCCTAGGGTTGAGATTCATGGTCAGGGGTTTCAAAGGTTTGACCTTGGGTTTAAAACTTTAAATCGACTCACTTGGTGAGGATCTCTAACCCTTGAAAACTAAGCAAGATCTATCCGTGGCTTTCGGTATAGATCACTCCTTCATCCTCTCCTCCAAACCCATGGCTTTTGGTGGAAAGAGAGGTCGAAGGGCAAGGAAAACAGATTTCAAACGAATGGCTTAACTAATCCCCCAAACTTCCATGGCTTATGGGATGGGGTAACTAGTCTCTAAGGTGTGATCTTCCGAGACTCCTGAATCTTGTCAAGGTAAGGAACCTCTCGGATCATGAAGCTCTTGGCGTGAGAGTCTTCAAGCATTGAGATCTCAACACCTTAGAAGAGATAGCCATTGAAAACGTTTAGAAAAACCCCAAGATCGAAACCCTTTAGACACCTTAATCCTCTCAACCCCGAACCCAAATAAACTACTCGCTACACATAGAGTAAATCAAGCAAAGCATGTAAAGCGAGACGATTAACATGAAAAGAAAACTAGACTGAAACAGAAATGATTCGATTACAAAGCTTAAGAAAAACGCGAGTTCAACAATGGTGTTCTTTTTCAAAACGAGAGAGAAAACATAAGGAAAAAGATAAGGATCTAAAGTTGTTCTGGGAAAAGGACGTCGCCGCCTTCCCAAAATGCCGAAACAAGCTGATGGTCCCCCCCTCGCTAGCGGCCAAAAATGGTTGAAAGGACAGAGATCGATTCCAAGATCGAGCGGTTCTCTCGATCATATCCGGACATCATGTCTTTGGCTCGATCTGGGTCTCGATCATCATCGGCGAATCGAGTGTTGCATCCTATCTCGGTATCGATCTTCGGCTGGATCGAGTGGTGTACTCGATCTGACTCTCGCTCTGCATGGCGTCATTTACGTCCGTACCGTTTGATCGATTGCTTCACTCGATCCTTGTCTCGATTATTCTCCTTGGATCGCCTGGTTGGCTCGATCTTCTGGTCGATCAACTCCTAGATCGACCGGCCATGCTCGATCTGCTCCTTGATCTCTGATCCTTAGCATATATCCGAGCTCCCTCGAACTGCTACATCAGCCTCAACATGTCCACGAACCTCCACGACTCCAAAGCAGCCAGAAACAACCTGAATATGATGCAAAATGCAAGGAAAATGCGTATGCTGATGCAAGAATGCTCTAGGACCCTAAGTGATGCAATTTAACTTAAAACGTGATACAAATGCATGAAAAGCTAACTAATGAGTATGCAAAATGTATGCAATATGCAATAACATCAAGCGACCCATTGCATCTTCGACCAAGACAAGTGAGCAACCATTGTAGACAGTTTCTTAGCTTTCTTGATGGTCCTTTCCAACTTAGCTAGTTCGTCAATGCCCAAAGTTGCAAGCTCCATCTCTTTGTTGCTTCTGGTACTGCGATGAGGCATACACCTGAAACTAGCACAAAGAAAAGTAGCAGAAAGTTAGTAAACAAATAAAAACTTTGTCAAAATCCTAATACTAAAAATCTATAGGCAGCTATTACTCCCCAACAACAGCACCAAAAACCTCATAGGGTCTAAGTTTTACCCACTTTTAGTATATTGCAAGTGCACAGCAATGCATTTGTAGCACAAGGGGATATCGAAACCCAAGAGCGTAAGTTAACTACACTATAGAGTTCAGGTTCAGATTAAGCTAAGCAGTAAGTAATGTATGTAATGCGAAATAGCAAAATAAATGAAAGCACGTGAAATTTGTTGATTGATCTAAGTTTCAAAAAGCTAAAGGCGTTTAGTGAGGATAATTCGCAGGTTGAATCCGAGAATGTAGAATGCATGCAATCAGGATTGAATTAAAACCGTCTAGAACTTGAAACTAATTGATATAACTAATTAATTCTCATTGCAGAAGTTATCTATGCCTAAATCACAGAATTTCAAATCTCTTTGCAAATTATAATAATCTAAACATGCAGGTAATTATCAGGTTTAATTGTTCACAGAACTCCTAAGTCAAATCTAAACATGCAGTAATGATCAGCGTTTGACTGATCCTAACTTAACTAACAGATTAATTAGACATGATTATGAAAACAGAAAGCATAGCTGAATAAAACTGCATTAAAAGAATAGAGTATAAGATAAAGGGGTTCAAAATCTTCTCTAAAAGAGTACATGATTTGTCTCCGCAAAAGCTCTGAATAAATATCTCTCTAAAGCTCTCTGAATTCAAAGATACCAGATAAAATCCAACCATGGCTGAAAAACCTAATATACAGGCTAAAACACGAGCTCTGACATTTTGTAAATAGTAGAACTTCTTAGGCCAAAGTGCAATATCTTCTCCATCTTTTAATTAAACGTTTCTCATGCATTCACCTTGCATATTAGGCTAGTTTGAACCATTTTAGGTCCTAGAGAACTTTTGCATTAGCATTCGCTTGTTTCTTGCATTATGCATCATATTCAGGTTTTTTTGGACACTTTGGAGCTTTGGAGGATTCGTGGACATGCTAGGGCTCGTGAGGAAGCTTATGGACGCTTGGCGAACTCAACCATTCAGCTAAGGACCCAAGATCGAGTAGCGGATCGAGCAAGGCAGGTCGATCTAGATGAGATCGACCAGAAGATCGAGTGCACCAAGTCGATTCAAGAGGAAGGATCGAGATCAAGATCGAGAGAGGAGATCGATTTGGAGTACGGAAGTAAATGATGCCATGCAGATCGAGAATCAGATCGAGCTTCCAACCCGATATCCACAAGATTGACTCAGAGATCGACCCAAGCCATCTGATCCAAGACAAAGATCGAGAGCCAGATCGAGCTTCCAGCCTGATCCCAGACAAAACCTTATCCATCCAGCTGTATTTGGCGGCTAGCGATGTGGGGGGGGGGGGGGAACCAGCTAACGGTTTAGCCATTTTTGGCAAAAGCAGCCATTCGCTTTCACTATCTTGATTCTGTCTTTTCTGTTTTCTCTCTAAGTTGGGTGATTCGCCATTGTTGAATAACTTAAGCTTTTTTAGTTTTTGAACCTTGAATCTTTTAATATTAAGCAAGTTTTCTTTAATCGCATCGTTAATCATGCTTAGCTTTCTGTTTATTGCTTTTGCTTCGATCTTAAACATGTGTAGTGAGTAGTCGTTTCGGGTTTTGGGGTTGAGGAGATTCAAAAAGGTTGAAAGGGTTTAAAGCGTTGTGTTTTCTTTGTTCTTCATGCCTTCTCTTCTAGGATCTTGGGATCTTAAAGCCTAGAGAGCCTCGGAAGAGGTTTCTATGATCTAAAGGATGTCTTACCTTGACAGGATTCAGATGTCCTGGAAAACTAGATCCTAGAGGTTAATCCTTCCTTTCGCACATGCCATGGTTCTTTAGGGGATTAGTTAGGTCAATATTTGAAATCTGTGTTTCTTGCTCTTCGATCTCTTTTTCCACCAAACGCCATGGGTTTGGAGAAGAGATTGAGGAAGTGAACCATGCCACACACCATGGATGGTTCTTGTTTTGTTTTCAAGGCCTAGATAACCTCACAAAGTTAGTAGATCTAAATGCTTTCAAACCAAAGCTTAAACCTTTGAGACCCTTGAATATGACCCTGGACCCTGGACCCTTCTTTTTAGTGTCTTGAACCTCTGTTAATCATTCACTTGTCATTTAGTTTGCATCATGTTCGTTAGAAGTCATTTGCTTGAAGTTGTTTGTTAGATCGATCCATTCTGCTTGATCCATTGCTCGATCCTGTGGTCGATTCACTGGTCGATTTTTAGTTTTTAGTAGCCTTGCATTTTTAATATTTTGCTTGTTCCTCGTGGTAGTTAACCCTCTTCCAGAGATTTAAAAATTGTTTTGCATTGCATTAGATCGTTACATTAAGTTTTCCTTGAATTTACCAATCATTTATCTATTTTGCTTAGATTTGCTCATTCCCTTGCATTCTTAGTGTACTTCCTGCTCCTAGGTGTGGATTGATACCTCACTTGCATGCTATACTACATCTCAGTATTACATTTAAGTTTTGATAACCTCTCCTGCCTACAACGACTTAGTAAAAACGTGTTATCAAATGGCGCCGTTGCCATCTTAGGTTGCTAGGAAGCATTAAGATTTGGGGTTTAGTAAAGACTAAGCCTTTTCTTTCATTTTGGTTACTAATCTCTTTCCCTTCAAACTTGTATCTTTCAGGTACATTAATTTGCGTTCTAGGGGTGACAACAACTTACTTACACCCCTAGACAATATTCACCAACTTGGCCACTCAAGAAGAAGAAGAGCAAGAGAGCAAGCTAGAGCTTTTGAGGAGATTGTTCATGCCGGTTCAGTAGACTTTGCAACAATGTCTGAGCAAGAACATCCTGAAGGACCTCCATCAGCTCACGGTGCTGTAGGAAGGGGCAATGGAAACCCCATCCACGCGGCTAGACCCCCACAGATCATTGGTGCTGGAGATGCTCCTGATACGCATCACAACCGCTTTGGGATTACTCCTCCATCGGTCCAGAATAGCAATTTCGAGATCAAGCCAGGTTTTGTTTAGATGGTGCAAAATAACAAGTTTCATGGGTTAGCTTTGGAGGACCCATTGGCGCATCAAGACAACTTCGAGCAGCTTTGTGGAATGCTTAAGATAAATGGCATCTTGGAGGACAGCTTCAAGCTGCGTTTGTTTCCATTTTCCCTCGGTGACAAAGCGCGACATTGGGAAAAGACTCTTCCCCAAGGCACTATCACTTCTTGGGCTGACTGTAAGAAAGCTTTCCTCTAAAAGTTTTTCTCAAGCTCTCAGACAGCAAGGTTGAGAAGTGAAATCAGTGGCTTCACTCAAAGACAGAATGAGTCATTCAATGAGGCTATGAAGCGTTTCAAGGATTGTACTATAGCTTGTCCTCACCATGGCTTCAGTGAAGAGACCCTCTTGAGTACTATATACCGCGGAGCTCTTCCAAAGATCAGATTACTACTTGACACGGCAAGCAAAGGAAACTTCCTTGGCCAAGAGGTGGAAGAAGGTATGGAGCTCATTGAGAACCTGGCATTGAGTGATGGGAACTATTCAGAGGATTACGACCGTGCTCTAAGAGGAGCTGATCTTTAAGCTAACAAGAAAGAAATGAAGTCTCTCCATGAGAGGATAGATAAGCTAATGCTTGCAAACCAAAAGCATGTACATTTTGTTGGAGAAGCTGCGGATGTCTTGGATGAGCTAGAGCAATGCCAAGAAGAAGAAGCTAATTGGGTTGCTGGTCAGAACTACAACAAGCCACAAGGCTACTCTCAAGGCTACCAATGCAACAACAATTTGTCTTACTGAAGCACAAACGTGGAGAACCCTAAAGATCAGGTGTACCCTCCTCTGCAAGCAAAGCCATTCGTTCCATATAACAAGGGTTTTCAACCTAATGGTGGCTTTCAAGGCCAGAGGCAAGGGAACTTCCAAGGTCAGCAGCAGCAGCAAGGCAACAAAGGTTACACTCCTATGTTTCCTCCCGGCTTTGTTCCTTAACAACAACAAATGCAACCGCAACAACAAGATCCGGTTCAAGCCATGTTCCAGTAGTTGCTTCAAGGTCAAGCTTCCACTAATCAAAAGTTTGCTGAGATGAACAACTGCCTTGACTCCTCTCTCACTGACGTCTCAACTCAGATTACAACCTGAACAACAAGATCAAGCAGTTAGAGAAGGGAAAAGCTACTACAAGCGGTCAAAACAGTTTACCGGGCAAGTGTGAGCAGAATCCCAAGGAATACGCCAATGCCATTACACTAAGGAGTGGCAAAGAACTTCCTCCACGAGTTGCACCTAAAGACAATGAGGACATTGTGGTTTAAGAGGAGGAGGATAAGCTTTCGGCTGATGAGGAGATCAACTTTGATAATGTGTGGATTGAGAGACCAAGGAAGGGTAAAGAGGTTGCTATAGAAAAGAAAGTGGAGCAAGCTACTAAGGAGAAGGATGTTTATGTACCTCCACCGTATGTGCCTAAGCTTCCTTTTCCTGGCCGCTTCAAAAAACACCTTATAGAGAAGCATAGACTCTTGTTTGAGAAGCATCTAAGGGATGTAGAGATCAAGCTTCCTCTTGTTGATTACCTAGCTATGATGCCGAAGTGTGCTAAGTTCTTCAAAGACACACTTACAAAGAAGAACAAGGAGAGCAAAGAAGTCTTGGTGCTTAGTGAAGAGTGTAGCGCCATCATTCACAAGGAGATTGTTCCTAAGAAGCTAGGAGATCCAGGATCCTTCACCATTCCTTGTGCTTTGGGTCCATTGAAGTTCAAGAGCTGCTTATGCGATCTGGGTGAAAGTATCAATCTCATGTCCCATTCTATAGCAAAGAAGCTTGGTTTTACACAGTTCAAAGAGTGTAGGATCTCCCTTGTGTTAGCAGATAGAAGTGTGGGACTTACAGTGGTTTTGCTAGAAGATCTTCTAGTGAGAATAAGCGATGTCAATGTACCAACTGACTTTGTTGTGCTTGAGATGGATGAAGAGCCTAAAGATCCGCTTATACTAGGAAGACCATTCCTTGCAACCGCCGGAGCAATCATTGATGTCAAGAATGGGAAGATAGCTCTACACTTGGGCAAGGACATAAAGCTGGATTTTGATATCAATGAGGTCCTGAAGAAGCCAACCATTGAAGGGCAAGCATTCTACATAGAAACGTTGGATGCCTTGGCTGATGAACTGATAGAGGAGCTTGCACAAGAGGATCACTTGAAGCTGGCATTGACTAAGGAGAGATGAGAGTACGGTTTCTTGGATCAGAGGACTCAGGAGTACGTTAATCTCCTTAACTATAGAAAAGTTGTGTTAGAAGATGAAGGCAGATGCCTAGAGATCGATCAGGCAATCGAGAAGATCACTCGATTCATGACAGCAATCGACAAGAAGATCGAGGATACTGGTCGATCCAGAGAAGAGAATGACTCAGACACTCGATCCACTACTCGATCCCAATCAAATCGAGTAAGTGATCGACCTGAGTGCAGTCGATCCAGCAAAACAATTGATGGGAAGATCGAGAGAAGCCAATCGATCAGTTCAGAGAGTGAGACGGGGACTCGATCTCCTGCTCGATCCCAAGAATCGAGTAGGAGAATCGAGTGAAGTAGCTCGATCCGTACCAGAACGAGTGCAAGTTCGACTAGAAGAATCGATCTCCGAGGGGACAACGGTTCAAGAAAGCAGTCTTTTGGGTCATGTCTCGAGTTCTAAGGAGGCTAATGAGGATGGGAACGTCAACAAGAGCCAAGAGGAGGACTGGAGCGAGCTGCTAGCCCCAAAGGTGGACCTAAAGGAGCTCCCAAAAGGGCTAGGGTATGCTTTCTTTGGGCTTAATGATACCTCCCCCGTGATTGTGAATGAAAACTTAAGTGATGATGAGTTGCACTCGCTCCTCAATGAGCTGACAAAGTATAGGAAGGCCATTGGGTACTATCTAAGTGACATCAAGGGCCTTTCACCAATGCTTTGCACTCATAGGATTCACTTAGATAATGAGAAATCTTCCCCTATTGAACATCAAAGGCGTTTGAACCCGAATTTGGAAGAGGTAGTTAAGAAAGAGATTCTTAAGTTGTTAGAGGCTGACGTGATCTATCCCATAAGTGACAGCATGTGGGTTTCTCCTGTACACGTGGTGCCTAAGAAGGGAGGGATCACAGTCATTAAGAATGATAAAGATGAATCGATACCTACTAGGACTATAACAGGTCACCGTATGTGTATAGACTATAGGAGCTTAATCTTGCTACTATAAAGGATCATTTTCTTTACCTTTTATTGATCAAATGCTTGAAAGGCATGTTAATTATCCTTATTATTGCTTTCTTGATGGTTATAGTGGATTATTTCAAATACCAATCCATCCAAACGATCAAGAGAAGACGACCTTTACCTGCCCTTATGGCACCTTCGCATAGTGAAGGATGCCATTCGGGTTGTATAACGCACCGGCTACGTTTCAGCGATGTATGATGTCGATCTTTCCTGATCTTATAGAAGAGATGGTAGAAGTGTTTATGGATGACTTCTCTGTATATGGTGCGTCCTTTTCTGCTTGTTTGTTGAATCTTTGCAAGGAGACAAACTTGGTGCTCAACTGGGAGAATTGTCACTTCATGGTGAAAGAAGGGATAGTACTTGGCCACAAGATATCAGAGAAGGGCATAGAGGTTGATAAAGCCAAGGTTGAGGTCATGATGAGTCTTGAGCCGCCGGTTAATGTCAAAGGAGTAAGGAGTTTCTTAGGCCACGCAGGCTTCTACAGGAGATTCATAAAGGATTTCTCCATGATAGCAAGGCCCCTCACACGGTTGTTATGCAAGGAAGCTTACTTTGTGTTTGATGAGGATTTTCTTCATGCTTTCGTGACCATCAAGGAAGCTCTTGTATCCGCGCCAATAGTACAAGCACCAGACTGGACTCTACCATTCGAGATTATGTGTGACACGAGCGACTACACCGTGGGAGCTATTATTGGTCAGAGCAAAGACAAGCGGTTGCATGTAATCTACTACGCCAGCTGTACCTTGGATAACATGCAATTCAGATA
The DNA here is from genome assembly GCA_911865555.2 of Thlaspi arvense. NCBI lineage: Eukaryota > Viridiplantae > Streptophyta > Magnoliopsida > Brassicales > Brassicaceae > Thlaspi > Thlaspi arvense. Next base: position 26,539,023 of record OU466860.2, read on the forward strand.
TGCCACCACCGAGAAGAAGTTGCTGGCCGTTGTGTTTGCTTTTGAGAATTTCAGGTCATACCTCGTAGGCTTTAAGGTTGTTGTCTACACAGATCACGCAGCTTTGAGGTACATCTATTCCAAGAAGGTCACTAAACCGAGGCTTCTAAGGTGGATTCTCCTTCTACAAGAGTTGGATATGGAGATCAAAGACAAGAAGGGGATAGAGAATGGTGTTGCTGATCACCTCTCATAGATGAGAATCAATGAAGCTTTGCCACTTGATGATTCACTTCCTGAAGAGCAGCTCATGATGATCTCCACGGCGGCATGTTAGAAGCTTGAAGGCAAGTTTGAAGAAGTTTTGAGTTTCAAGGAAGAAGACTTACCGTGGTATGCTGATATAGTGAACTTCTTGGCTTGTGGAGAGGAGCCTACTCACCTTGATCATTACCACAAGAAGAAGTTTATGAGAGATGTCTCCCACTACTTTTGGGACGAGCCATACTTGTACAAGAGGGGCGTGGACAGCTTGTATAGGAGGTGTGTAACAAGGGAAGAAGCTAAAGACATACTCCTAAATTGTCACGGCTCATCATACGGCGGTCATTTCGCTTCTTTCAAGACCGCTACAAAGGTGTTACAAGCGGGTTTTTGGTGGCCATCCATCTTCAAGGACGATCACGAGTTTGTCAAGAGTTGTGAAGCGTGTCAAAGGGCAAGAAACATCACCAAGAGTAACGAGATGCCTCAGGTTCCTATCTTTGAAGTTGATGTCTTTGACGCATGGGGGATAGATTTTATGGGTCCATTCCCATCTTCTTACGGCAACAAGTTCATCTTAGTGGCGGTTGATTATGTGTCTAAGTGGGTTGAGGCTATAGCTTCCCCAACAAATGATGCAAAGGTGGTGATTAAGCTCTTCAAGACCATCATATTCCCACGGTTTGGAGTCCCCAAGGTAGTAATCAGTGACGGTGGAAGCCATTTCATCAACAAGGTGTTTGAATGCCTCTTAACGAAATATGGTGTGAAGCACAAGGTAGCTACACCTTATCATCCTCAAACGAGTGGGCAAGTAGACGTCTCTAACCGGCAGATCAAGGCTATACTCGAGAGGACAGTTGGTACTACTCGGAAGGATTGGACGGCTAAACTAGATGATGCTTTGCGGGCTTACCGGACCGCTTTCAAAACCCCCATTGGTACTACTCCTTTCACTATTCTATACGGCAAGGCGTGTCACCTTTCTGTTGAGTTGGAGCATAGGGCACTATGGGCAGTGAAGCAGCTGAACTACAACCTCAAGACAGCTCAAGAGAAGCGGTTGATCCAGCTACACAAGCTAGATAAGTTATGGTTGGATGCATACGACAGTGCTAAGATCTACAAGGAGCAGACTAAGGCTGTTCACGACAAGAAGCTTGTTCACAAGGAGTTAAGAGAAGGCAGTCTGGTGCTACTTTATGACTCGAGGTTGAAGCTGTTCCCGGGCAAGCTCAAATCAAGGTGGTGTGGACCGTTTGAGATCAAAGAGGTTCTTCCCTACGGAGCAGTTACGTTGGTTGGCAAGAGCGGCAATGCTTTCACGGTCAATGGACACAGAGTTAAGCCTTACCTGGCGAGTGATTGCAGCAAGGAGAGCACATCTGTGCTTCTTCAATACCCCCCTCAGGCCTAAACCAAGTAAAGTCTAGCTAAAGACGTTAAAGAAAGCTCACTTGGGAGGCATTCTCATGTCTATCTTGTACATATTCTTGCGTTATATCTACTTCGGTTTTATGCTTTTAATGTTTAAGTGTGTAGGTGAATGGATAAGGGATTGTTCGGTGTGATCGTGGAGTCTAAAAGAGGCGAGAAGGGTTAAGTATAGGCTAGAGATCGAGCGTTCGATCGACTAATCCTGACTCGATCTTTACTAGATCGAGTCAGGGAATCGAGAGGAGTCAGTCGATCTAGACGAGATCGAGTGAACAAATCGAGTGGAACGGTTGATCACGAGAGGATGAACACCCTATACGTTTAGTTTGAAAAGCAAACGAGGTGTAGATCGACTGAGTCACTCGATTCTCAAAGATAGATCGAATAGACTACTCGATCTGCCACTCGATCTAAGCCAAATCGACCCTCAAATCAACGACGCAGCTCGATCCAAGGACCGATATCTGGTTTACAAAAAGTCAAGGAACGAGAGGGTCAGTCTATCTAAGACTCGATGCAAAATGAATCGAGTCCATGATCGATCAATCCTCTCGATCTTAGCCATTATGGGCATGAGATCGAGTCCTAGATCGACCAAATGGACTCGATCTCGCGCCGAGGTAACAATTTCTTTTCCCTCTTTTCTTCTTTCCCTCCTGTTTTTAAATTCAAATCTTCGTCAAGGCAGGAATCTTTGACTATGAAAGATGTGCCTTGACTAAGCTTTTTGTCAGAAACCACTAGCTTGCCCACGGTTTTAGATTTTTGTTAGCCTTTATATTTTCAAACACACACTCTCTCATTATTTGTGTTTCAAGATTTCTAAAGCAAAGAGAGAGTGTGATTTTTCTTTCCTAATGGCTAACAACATTTTCTTTCAAAACTTTGCAAAGGTATTTTCGGGTCTTTGTTTTAAATCTTTTAGAAAATTTCCTTTTCTTTGCATTGTTTGAATAATAGATGTTAGGGGTTTAGTGAATTTTTAAAACTAGCTAGGTATTAGGAAAAATTCTAGATTTGATTCTATCTCTAGATTCCTTTCTCTATTGTCTCAATATTCGCCCCCTTTGTTCATTCTCTTGCTTGAGAATTGTGTTTCAGGTACCATGGCTCCAAAAAGAACAAGAGAGGAGACAACACAAGAAGGAGAAGGTCAAGAAGTGGTGGTTCAGGAGAGGGTCAGATGGTCTAAGGAGGAAAAGCAAGCCAAGAAAAGGCTAGAGAGGCTTCGGTTCGAACCAACAAAGTTCGCGGATAGGGGTTTGCTGTCTAAGATGGGGATTTTGGGAGATTTTGATCAACTCCTCAAGAACATAGGGCTCATGTGCTTTTCACGGATGGACATAGGGCTCCTCAAGAACATAGGGCTCCTCAAGAACATAGGGCTCACCTTTCCCGAAGTGACAATCGATTTCCTAGCCACTTTGGAGTTTGCATACGAGAACACGAGCATCCCTACTCCTTCTCAAGGCCACATCTCATTCAAGATCAAGCGTCAGGCCTTTCGTCTCTCAATCCCGGCGCTTTTTCAAGCCTATGGCCTCAATGCTGCTGCCACCAAGGTTGAATTCCCCTCTTTCACTCAAGCAAACGATCTGTGGGAATTCATAAGCAACGATGACTACAAGGCGAATATTACGAAGATCAAGAGAGTGAGGAGTCTTGTGCTGAGGTACACGCTCAAGCTGATTGCCAACACCTTCTGATATCTCTTGTATTTACATCATTTAGGCCTGCATTTAGTGCATGTTTTGGTTCTCTTTTGCATGTTTTCCTTATCCTTTGTCCCATTTTCTTCTCTTTTTAGACTTAGTTGCATTTAGGGTGTAGTTTGCATTTTCTTTGCATTAAAGATGTTTACAGGTACTCATTGAGCTACAAGGAGCATGGGAGATGATGGTGGGTGCAGCACAAGACATGAAAAGGGCCAAGAAGAAGGTGCACCTTGTTGAAGCGGCCAGAAACTTCACCTGACAAAACCGACATAAACCGAGCGGATGAATTTTGGTCATAAGTATCGGTCAGAAGTGATCGACATAAACCCAGCGGATGAATTTCGGTCACCAGTATCGGTCAGAAGTGACCGATAAGATTCATATCGACTGAAGATCAGCTCAGATGAGGTGTTTCCATTCCGATTTGGCTTCGGCTTCCTCATTCATCAACTTTGTAGCCACTTGGGTAAGCTTTCGTTTGGAATTAGTTTCGAGTCATTCCCATCAGTGGTTGAAGAGTTACGGCCAATAAAGTGAGCATATGTCCATCTGGAGTTTTTACCGTTGATCTTGACCGACATGATGATCAGCTCGGACGAGTAGCCTCCGTCCCTATTCAGCATCTTCTCCCTTCACAAAGGTTGTACCCACGTGAGTTATCTTTCAGGAGAACTTGGTTTCAGGTCATTATGATATGCCGTTCAACAGATATCGCAATTTTCGTGAAACCGCTCAATCCATTTCGGTCACTGAAGACCGACGCAACTGACCGATACCCTGCTAGACTGAAGGCCTTTTATTTACAATTTTGCCATTTTTGCTTAGACTCCTATAAATACTTAAAATCCCTAATTTCTGGGGAGCCATCTCTTTATGCAGCAGTCTCTTCTTCTTTGTTTGAGCTTTTTGATTTTGTATTTGAATCTTTGCTTATTTCAATAATAGTTTGCATTTTCCTTAATCTTTTGTCTTCCTAATCATGATTACTATCTTTTCTTCAAAGATTTGATGGTTTTCACTATGATTTGTGAGTAATTTGCTTTTGGTTTGAGATTAGGACAGATGGGGTGATTTTAGTGATTGTTTAGGTTGATTAGGGCTTAGATCTTCTCATTCCCTTTCTTAAATGATTGTGCTTAATGCTTAGTACCTCTTTGTTGGAGAAGTTGATTTTAGGTTTTTCACATGCACACCAAGTGTTTGATGAAATTCCTGAATGAAGTTCAATGCTTGAAAATGGTGTTTAGATAATCATGAGTCTTTGCATCTATCATTTCCTGCTTGAATGTGCTTATTGCTTAGTACCATATTGATGAGAAATTGCCTTTAGATATTGATTATGCATGAGAATGTGAGTTGATGTTTGATATATCATATAGGAGATTAGTAAACCTAGCCTAAGAGATTAGATGTCTAGCATGCTAATTGGTTTTATGGAACTTGATTTTAATGCTTGATGATTATGTGTTTGAGTAAAGAGATTTATCTTGAATATGTGATTAGAAAAGGGATTAATGCCAAGAGATTGGATTAGTCTATATTAGTGTTCCTTACCTAAGGTTGAGTGTCTAGAATTGTTTGTTTTGATCACCCTAGACATGAAGAATCACCCTATCACCATTGCCTTGATCTTGAACCATCTTTTAGTCTTTGAAGTTTAGTTTTACTCTGTTATAGTTCAGCTTTTACTCTGTTCTTGCTCTGTTTCTCTTTGCCATTACTGCTCTTTAATTGTTTTCTTTTGCCTTCTTTTGTTTATTTGCTTGCTAACTTAGGTTGTTAGACATCTAAAACCATTTTTATCTGCTTGAATTAGGATCTTTACTGCATCCTTACTGTTTCATTCTCCCCTTTTGGATTGATAAAACCCTATGCTATACTACAACTGATTAGTACAAGCTTGGGTAATTGAATCTAGTCCCAAATAGTCTTGTATCAATTTGGCGCCGTTGCCATTAGGGGAATGCTTTGTTTAGTAGGATTTGTAGAGATCCTGAGATCAAGCTTTGTTATTTTCGATTTTGGTTACTGATTTCTCTTGTGGTCTAGAATTTGTTTTGTAGGTACCACAACACTTACTCTTAAGTGTCTACAGCTACAACTGAGGTTCAAGGTCAAAGATTTGGGTTTGCAGAATCAGAATTCAGCTATTGAAGCATGGAAGAACATCAGTATGCTACTGGTTTTGGTTTGCAAGGTCCACAATGTCCACAAGGTCATCAAGGGATCCAAGGCTTACAAGGACAGCAAGGTCCACATGGTTTACAAGGAGCTTTGTTTCAAAGACCATTGAGACCTATTGATGCTGCTGATATACCTTCAAGTTATGCTTCAAGACAAGGTATTCTTCCACCTATGGATACTGACCACTATGAGATAAAGAGCAGCATGATTGCTTTGAATCAAGAAAAGAAGTTCTTTGGATTGTCCAACCAAGATCCTCTTGAGCACTTGGATCACTTTGAGAGGATATGTGCTTTGACAAAGCTTAGTGGAGTTTCAGATGATGGGTTGAAACTCATATTGTTCCCATTCTCTCTTGGTGGTAGAGCTCAAATGTGGGAAAAGTCTTTAGCACAAGGCAGCATCAACACTTGGGAACAATGCAAAGGTGCTTTCATAACCAAGTTTTTCTCTCCTTCAAGAACTGAAAAATTCAGGAATGAGATCACAAACTTCAAACAGTGGTCTAATGAGAGCTTTGGAGACACTTGGGAAAGGTTTAGAGGCTTCACTCATCAATGCCCTCACCATGGCTTCACCAAAGAAATGCTACTATCCACACTATACAGAGGTGTTCTCCCAACAATAAGAATCCTTGTAGATACTGCAAGCAATGGTTACTTTCTTGGTAAAGATGTTGATGAAGGATGGCTTCTAGTAGAGAACATGGCACTCAGTAGTTAGGATTATGTTGATGATAAAGAGCAACACTCAAAGGCAACTGAAGAGAAGCTAGAGACAACATTGTATGAGATGAAAGCCTTCCAAGAGAAAGTTGACTTGCTGATCAATGAGACCACTAAACCTCTTCCTAGTGTTGTTCCATAAAACCACTACAAAGAGCATCAAATCAAAGCTGTTAAACTACAAGAGGCGTTAGTGATGAATCAAGACCATGATGTTTGTGTACACCAGTCCTATGGAGACACTCATACTCAACAGCATCAAGGTTCCTCTTCTCAAACAGTTGGCATCAACACCTCTCCACCTTCACATGATTCGGACTATAAAGAGATGCTCCTCCAACTCCAACAACTTAATAATGGAGGATTTCAGAAGATGATGGCTGCTGAAATTCAAAGAAGCATGGCTGAAATTCAGAGAAGCATGGCTGATGAAATTCAAAGAAGTATTGCCTCCACCATCAATAACTTCCAATCCCAAATAGACTCCTTGACTATGCAGCTGAATAAACAAGAGAACAATGCTCAGCCAATCACCTTCATGAAGCCCTTACAGCATTGTTATGGTATCTCCTCCACTTCCCTAACTGATATTACTGAGAAAGAAAACTCTATTGCTGAGATTATTCCAAAGGTGACATCCTCTATCATCAATGTGGGCATTGAGTCTAAGTGTGGGGGAAGTGCTTTTCACTTGAGTTCAGCTAGTGATGCCAAGGTTGATGAAGAAAACAAAGCCATTGAAGCTGAGGTTGTTGAAGCTGACATGGAGGTCAAACAAGGAACTGCACCAGCACCACGCTCTCAAGGAACTCTTGCAGCAGAAGAACCTTTTGAAGAAGGGGAAAACACAGAAGGAGAAGAGTGGTGGGCGCCACATGAAGTTGTTGATGATACCAAGGAATACTTGATTGAAGTTCCTGATGTTAAAGAGAAGACTCAAGCTGATATCCTTCCTGTTTATCAACCCACTATCCCTTTTCCATGAAGATTCAAAAAGCAGCTAGTACAGAAGTATGGGACCCTCTGTGATGCTCAAATGGAAATGAGAGGTCTGAATGGTCAAGAGGAGCTTGAGAAACTAAGGGTTAAAACTGGAGCATCTGAGGTTAAGGAGCAGAACATCAAGAAGCATGGTAATCCAGAAAAGTTTCTAGTCCCTCGTGAGCTTGGTGAATTGGTTGTGGAAGAGGCCATGTGTGACACAGGTTCAAGTATTAATGTGATGTCCCTTGACTTGGCAAAAGAACTAGGAGTCACCAAGCTGAAACCATATGATTCCACAATCACTTTTGTGGACTCTTCTTCAAGAACACATGTTGGTCTCATTGAAGACTTTTCTGTGAGGATTGGAGCATGCAAAATACCAGCTGATTTTGTTGTGATGGAAATGGCTCACAGTCAGAAGCCTTCTCTACTACTTGGGACTCTATTTCTAAACACAGCAGGCACTAATATTGACTTCACCAAAGGGAGAGTCACCCTAAAGAAGGTGGATGATGGAGTTAGCTATACAATAAAGCTTCCACCTTCAAGCTTTTGTGGTAGCATCACTAATGTTGAGAAAGGAGGTGCTAAGAAGCCACCTAATGTCAAGAAAGAGCTGATGGGATTCAAGGCTGAAGTGCTAAAAGAAGATGAAGACCCTCTTGACCACAATGAGTATGATGGTGAAGCATTTGATGGTGCTTGTCTTCTTGACTTGTTTGATGGAATCAAGGTGAAGCTCTATGGTGGACCAATGAAGCCAAGAAAGAGTCAGGAAACCTAAGGAGAAGCTCTACTATGGACCCAACACATTGTTCAGGAGGAAAGGAGAAGGAACTCCAGTTCCACTCCATCATCCTCCATGATCTTAAGGAGCATGACAAGTCAAGCTTAGTGACTCTAAACAAGCACTCTTGGGAGGTATTCCCTTGTTATCATTGTTCATATTATTGCATTATATGTTCGTGTTTGTGTTTTTCTTTCAATAACAGGAGCAAGTGTGGTTTAAGGCAAGTTGTTATAAGTTGGGACCCAGTCTGACCAAACTCCCTCTAAGGTACACAATCATGCTCCTTTGCTCCTGAATACTTCTGAATATCTTTTATTACCCTCCTTCAAACTTCTATTACACAAGGGACTGTGTAATTTAAATGTGGGGGAGGGTATTGCATTTAACATTGTGTTTTGTTTTCTTATTTTCTCTTCTACATACTTGAGTCTCATGCATTCATCTATGTGCACTGAAAATCCATGAAATTTTCAAATTTTTTGGAACCAAAAAGATCATTTGTTGCATTTACATAACTAATATTGAGTCTAGATGCATTTCATATAGGTTTGCATACATCTGCATAGGGAGTAGATGATAAACACTTGTCAAGATGTTAATGTTTGAATTGTTTTCAATGCCTTGGTTATCTGTTGTTTGATTGCATTGTAGTGAGTTTGAATTTATGGCTGCACCATATCTTGAATACTTGCATTGATATTCTTGTCTTATGCTGAAACTTGCTTTGATTTGATGCCAACTCTATCTTATTAGAACCTTAATTCTGACTTTGAATTATCTTGTTTGTGCATTGAGAGTGATTGCATGGCTACCCATATACATACTTGGATTATCTTCTTCCCTTTTTACCACTCTTGTTAATCCAAGTAGCTGATCCTCATCATTATGGGACAGTTAACCACACCTAAACCAATCCTTCTTTCTGGACCTAAACACTATTGTGAGAGTTGTGAGGCCTTGCATTGCATCATTTTCGATCTATCTTGGCAAAAAGTGTTAGGAATAAGGCTGGCAAGGAGAAGCTCTCTTGTAGACACCAGCTTGCATTTTGAGCTTGGTATTAGGTTAGGAGTTTTGGAAAGGGTAGTGTAAGTGGTTTGAGCTTTAATTGTTTACATCTTTGAGAAGAAGAAGAAGTATGGGATTGGTAGTATGGTGGAACAGTTCATTTTGTTGTTAAGTTAACTAGGAAGAAAGCTCTAAAAGAAGAAAGGTGCCAACAACAACAAAGCTTACAAAAGGTCATTCAAAAGGAGTAATCAGACCAAGCAACCCACCAAAGGTGATGAAAATAGCCTCAATCATGCAACAAATAAGAGCAAGTTCCAAAAAGAAGTCAACCACACAAGCAAAAGAAGAAGGAGTTTCCCCAAATATGAAGATGGAAGAGATCAAATGCTTTGGGAAAGGGTAGATTTAGGAGTTTCACTTGGGGTTTTAGAAGTTATTAGGTTCATCTTGGGTAAAAAGGGTAGAAGAGAGCTTTTACTTGCATGCATAGGTGTGCTTTTATCTTTAGCATTTTGCCTAAGATAGAATCATTTCATTGAGTGATCCCCAAAATCTTTGAACCCTTATTTGAATGAGATCATTTTCATCTCATGACCTTGTCCCTTGACCAAATGTTTTCTCCTGATTTGCACAAACATGATCCATTGGTTACTGATTAATGAATGTTAAAGAGTTGGTTGATTTGAATGCTTGTGTAGGCTAAGCTAGAGTTCATTGTTTACTATGATAGGTATGGCTAAAGTCTTTAAAGTAGAACAATCTCTTTGCATCTTAGAACCTATAACTTGAGCACTGATTCAATTTTTCCATTGACACCTTTAGTTTTGAGATCCCACTTTTAAACCTCTCTCTCCCATTTGTTCTTATTTGCTTGAGGACAAGCAAAAGGCAAGTGTGGGGGTGTTGATATCTCTTGTATTTACATCATTTAGGCCTGCATTTAGTGCATGTTTTGGTTCTCTTTTGCATATTTTCCTTACCCATTGTCCCATTTTCTTCTCTTTTTAGACTTAGTTGCATTTAGGGTGTAGTTTTCATTTTCTTTGCATTAAAGATGTTTACAGATACTCATTGAGCTACAAGGAGCATGAGAGATGATGGTGTGTGCAGCACAAGACATGAAAAGGGCCAAGAAGAAGGTGCACCTTGTTGAAACGGCCAGAAACTTCACCTGACAAAACTGGCTCCAACAAAGAATCTCCAACACGATTAAGCTTCAACACTCTTCACCACTGTTGTAGCCCCGTGAGTTAGCTTGCGTCTGGAGTTGTTTTCAGGTCATTTCCATCAGTGGTTAGAAAGTTACAGAAGTTTTCGTGAAACCGCTCAACTCCTATCGGTTTGTGCACAGAGGCTATCGGTCAGGAGTGACCGATATAAACCCAGCGAATGAATTTCGGTCATCAGTATCGGTCAGGAGTGACCGACATCAACTCAGCGGATGAATTTTGGTAACCAGTATCGGTCAGAAGTGATCGATATAAACCCAGCGGATGAATTTCGGTCACCAGTATCGGTCAGAAGTGACCGATAGGATTCATATCGACTGAAGATCAGCTCATATGAGGTGTTTCCATTCCGATTTGGCTTCGGCGTCCTGCATCAACTTTGTAGCCACTTGAGTATGATTTCGTTTGGAATTAGTTTCGAGTCATTCCCATCAGTGGTAGAAGAGTTACGTCGAATAAAGTAAGCACATGTCCATCTGGAGTTTTTACCATTGATCTTGACCGACTTGAAGATCAGCTCAGACGAGTAGCCTCCGTCCTTATTCAGCATCTTCACCCTTCACAAACGTTGTAGCCACTTGAGTGATCTTTCAGGAGTACTTGGTTTCAGGTCATTCTGATATGCCGTTCAACAGATATCGCAATTTTCGTGAAACCGCTCAATCCATTTCGGTCACTGAAGACCGACGCAACTGACGATACGCTGCCAGACTGAAGACCTTTAATTTACAATTTTGCCATTTTGGCTTAGACTCCTATAAATACTTAAAATCCCTAATTTCTGGGGAGACATCTCTTTATCCAGTAGTCTCTTCTTCTTTGTTTGACCTTTTTGACTTTGTATTTGAATCATTGCTTATTTCAATAATAGTTTGCATTTTCCTTAATCGTTTGTCTTCCTAATCATGATTAAATATCTTTTCTTCATAGATTTGATGGTTTTCACCATGATTAGTGAGTAGTTTGCTTTAGATTTGAGATTAGGGCAGATGGGGTGATTTTAGTGATTGTTTAGGTTGATTAGGGCTTAGATCTTCTCATTCCCTTTCTTATATGATTGTGCTTAATGCTTAGTACCTCTTTGTTGGAGAAGTTGATTTTAGGTTTTTCACATGCACACCAAGTGTTTGATGAAATTCCTGAATGAAGTTCAATGCTTGAAAATGGTGTTTAGATAATCATGAGTCTTTGCATCTATCATTTCCTGCTTGAATGTGCTTATTGCTTAGTACCATATTGATGAGAAATTGCCTTTAGAAATTGATTATGCATGAGAATGTGAGTTGATGTTTGATATATCATATAAGAGATTAGTAAACCTAGCCTAGGAGATTAGATGTCTAGCATGCAATTGATTTTATGGAACTTGATTTTAATGCTTGATGATTATGTGTTTGAGTAAAGAGATTTATCTTGAATATGTGATTAGAAAAGGGATTAATGCCAAGAGATTGAATTAGTCTATATTAGTGTTCCTTACCTAAGGTTGAGTGTTTAGAATTGTTTGTTTTGATCACCCTAGACATGAACATGAATCACCCTATCACCATTGCCTTGATCTTGAACCATATTTTAGTCTTTGAAGTTTAGTTTTACTCTGTTTTAGTTCAGCTTTTACTCTTTTTCTCTTTGTCATTACTGCTCTTTAATTGTTTTCTTTTGCCTTCTTTTGTTTATTTGCTTGCTCACTTAGGTTGTTAGACATCTAAAACCATTTTTATCTGCTTGAATTAGGATCTTTACTGCATCCTTACTGTTTCATTCTCCCCTTTTGGATTGATAAAACCCTATGCTATACTACAACTGATTAGTACAAGATTGGGTAATTGAATCAAGTCCCAAAAAGTCTTGTATCACCTTCAGTGGACGGTCAGTAGCCCCAACAATCACCAAGACCGAGCTTTGCTTCCTATTCCAAGGCGTGAAGCACCTCGTGTGTGATCCTAAGGAGAATGACGAGCCAATGGAGGATGAGCCCGGTGACGACGTGAACTATGGGTGCATCTTAGCTGCCTCTTTGGTGAAGTACAAGGCGTATGCCTTGCGATGCAAGGCAAGCTCGTCACTTATTGGAGGCTTCCTCACGCCCTTGTTCGTGAAAGCTGGCGTACCGCTTCAAGACTTCACTCCTGTTATGGAGAGAGCCTTCATGGATGAGATCTACCTGAGGAACACGGATAGCTTGGGACGCACGCCAACTGAGGGTTTCTACGCCTACTTGTACATTGATTCTGAGAATGAGAAGCGAGTTAGCATCTTGCCAAATAAGGTGGAAACAGAGCTTCAAGGAGTTGGCAATGTGGAGTTCTTGCCGAGTGTAGAGGAGTGTTTTGTGCCTCTAGGAGGAACAGCTGCTCCAGCACTAGCTGCTCGCCCATGATTAGATTCTCTTGCCTCAGATGATGAGTTGCCCGAGAGCTTTGTTCTTCCCAAGGTCGATTTTGAGCTGTGGACTAAGACCGAGAAGTTCCTTGCTTCTGTTGTGGAGATGCAAAGGAAAATCAACAAATGGCAAATCATAGTAATTAAGAAGCTTGTCAAGAAGGTCAAGGCGCTTCAAGGGAGCTCACCTAAGAAGGCTACAAGCGAAGAGGTCGAGCAGCCCGAGAAGAGAAGGAGATCCACGGGAGGCATTGAGATACATGAGTCACAAGCAACAGCTCAACCTGCGCGCCACTCGGTTCATGAACCAGCCAACTTGGATAAGGGCAAAGGAGTAGCCCAAGAGGTCTGGAGCAACCTCAAGCTTCAGCACTTCTTAGCTCCGAGGTACCAACAACCATCCCTTGTATATATCACGCATGCTTTCTTCGTTTTTGCTTTATGTTTTGAACTCCTTTGAATTTGTTTGCCATCGAGACGGTGTCATTCAAGTTTGGGCGAGTGTGTGTGTTATTTGACATGTTTTCTTTCTTCTTATTTTCTGTTTACATCCTTTGAGTATTTCATTGCATCTAAGGCATAGAAAAGAACAGAAAAAATTGGTAAAATTTTTAAAAATTCAAAAAAATTCATGTAGTTGCATTCACTTTGTTAAACATTTTAGGATTGAGTCTAGAATTTTTTAGCATTTAGGTTGTTTACATTTACATAAGGGGTTATAGTTTTTCTTATAAAGGTGTTTTAAGCTCATGAATTGTTTCAAGGCCCTAGTTAGTAGTTCTTTGATGCATTGTACACTCTTTAAAAGTAAGCTCTAACCATACTTGGATCATGTGTTTTGATTTTTGTGGCTTGACTTGAACATTCATGAACTGAATCTTGTCCTAATAAGTGAGAACCTTAATCTGATCTTTAATTATCATACTTATGCATTTGAAAATGAACACATGGATCATATACATATTTAGGCTCTCTTCCTCCTTCCACCACTCTTTTGTGAGCCTAAGTAGAACTCTCACCATTGCCCTTATCCTCCTTTCAAGCCAAATGTTCTTGTGTGATATCATTGTGAGGCCTTTTTCGGTTTGAACTTGCCATAACGTGTTACGTTTAGGCGACATGATTAGGCTCTCATTTGATTGCTGGCTTTGCATTTTGAAGCTAGTTTTAGGCTTAGGATTAGGTTTGGGGTTCATGGGGATTGTTTGTTTGCTTATTTGTTTTCAGTTTCAAAAAGAGTTTGGTGTTTGAAGTGAATAAAGAGGTTTTAAGTGGATGGCTCAATGTTTATAAAATAAAAAGCTCTAGTTAATTCAGAAGATAGCTCTCAAAGAAAAAAAAAAGAATAAGAAAAAGAAAAGAAAAGAACCTAAGTGCCAAATAAAAAGAAAAGAAAAGAAAAAAAATTAGTAGAGAGCTATCAATAAGAATGGAAAAGAGCTAAATGTGTTTTCAGCCTTTCCACTAGCCAAAGAGTTTGAAATGATGTTTTTATTTGGGATTTTGCTAAGCTAATGCTTTGTTGATAAGGGTAGTATCTAGGAGGGTCAGTGAGCTGAAAAGAAAAGAAATGAGAGGGGTTTTGGGATCATCAGAGGGGTTTTAGGATCATTGTTAGTGTATAAGGGTAGATGGGAGTCTACTCATGTATGCATCAATTGCCTTTACCTTTAGCATTATGCATAAGTTCATACCTTTTTTGAGAGAAACCCTTGCATTATAGAACCCATTTAAATGAGATAATTCTAGTCTCATAGCCTTTGTCCTTAACCAAATGTGTTCGGCTTTAAAATGCATAAGTGTGATTCACGGTTCTGATCTTAATAAATGTTAAAGGATAGGATTCTTTGATTTTTTGGAATATGAGAGTCATGATTTGAAATTCATTATGTGATGAGTATGGCTAAGTTCTTTGGAGTATGAGTGTGTGCATTGCATCTTAGGATTAAGAACTAGGACCTTTGAAGTGATTCATTTGAAAAGCACCTTTGCAAGAAGCTTAAACCCCCGTTTTTAAAACCTATTTTCCTTCTTGAATTTTGTTTGCTTGAGGGCAAGCAAAAGGCAAGTTTGGGGGAGTTGATATTACTATATATTTTGTGTATTTTGCATGTATTTAAGATAGTTTCTCATGCATTCACCTTGCATATAAGGCTAGTTTGCACCATTTTAGGTCCTAGAGCACTTTTGCATTAGCATTCGCATATTTCTTGCATTATGCATCATATTCAGGTTGTTTTTGGACACTTTGGAGATTTGGAGGATTCGTGGACGATTCGCCATTGTTGAATAACTTAAGCTTTTTCAGTTTTTGAACCTTGAATCTTTTAATAGTAAGCAAGTTTTCTTTAATCGCATCGTTAATCATGCTTAGCTTTCTGTTTATTGCTTTTGCTTCGATCTTAAACATGTGTAGTGAGTAGTCGTTTCGGGTTTTGGGGTTAAGGAGATTCAAAAGGGTTGAAAGGGTTTACAAATTTGTGTTTTCTTTGTTCTTCATGCCTTCTCTTCTAGGATCTTGGGATCTTAAAGCCTACAGAGCCTCGGAAGAGGTTTTTATGATCTAAAGGCTGTCTTACCTTGACAGCATTCAAATGTCCTGGAAAACTAGATCCTAGAGGCTAACCCTTCCTTTCCCACATGCCATGGTTGTTTAGGGGATTAGTTAGGTCAATATTTGAAATCTGTGTTTCTTGCTCTTCGATCTCTTTTTTCACCAAACGCCATGGATTTGAGAAGAGATTGAGGAAGTGAACCATGCCACACGCCATGGATGGTTCTTGTTCTGTTTTCAAGGCCTAGAGAACCTCACAAAGTGAGTAGATCTAAATGTTTTCAAACCAAAGTTTAAACCTTTGAGGCCCTTGAATATGACCCTCAACCCTGGACCCTTCTTTTTAGTGTCTTAAACCTCTGTTAATCATTCGCTTGTCATTTAGTTTACATCCTGTTCGTTAGAAGTCATTTGCTTGAACTTGTTTGTTAGATCGATCCATTCTGCTCGATCTAGTGCTCGATCCTGTGATCGATTCACTGGTCGATTTTTAGTTTTTAGTAGCCTTACATTTTTAATCTTTTGCTTGTTCCTCGTGGTAGTTAACCCTCTTCCAGGGATTTAAAAATTGTTTTGCATTGCATTAGATCGTTGCATTAAGTTTTCCTTGTATTTACTAGTCATTTATCCATTTTGCTTAGATTTGCTCATTCTCTTGCATTCTTAGTGTACTTCCTGCTCCTAGGTGTGGATTGATACCTCACTTACATGCTATACTACATCTCAATGTTGCATTTGAGTTTTGATAACTTCTCCTGCCTACAACGACTTAGTAAAAATGTGTTATCACTCCTCTTCAGATGCGGGTGACGAGCGTCACTCTTGAGTGGTTACGATCGTCACCAGCGCAATATAATGGCTTCTGAGTTGTTAACTTCGGGGTTGATTCTTGCAATGATCCAAAAAGCTCCAGAATCTCCAATTATGCTACCATCATGCTATAACCTGCGAAGACTCTACTAAGACTCTAAAAAGACCAATAAGACTCAATAAAAAGAACTTATACCTGATAAACAAAATGTTTCTAAGCTGTTTGAGTCAAAGCCCCAGACCAAGATAATGATACAGTATAGTGGTAAGGGGTATCAATCCAGCCTGGGTTATAGAAAGAACACAAGGAATGCAAGAGCAATGCAAAGCTAAGCAGAATCGGGTAAATAGATGGTCAAATCGATAAAAACTAAATGCAACGACCAAATGATTACGAAAACTATTTTAAAATCCCTGGAAGAGGGTTAACAACTACTAGGAAAAGACAGAGAATCTAAAACGCAAAGCTAATAGTTACTAAAAATCGAGAACTAAAACGGGTAAAACAGAGAACTTCTAACAACTTAAGACGTCAAGCAATGAAACTAAAGCAAGATGCGAACTTTAAGACTAGGGAATGATAACTTGAGGTTTTAAAATGCTAAAAAGAGGATCTAAGGTTGAGGGTCATATTAATAGGGGTCAAGGTTCAAGCTTGGGTTTGAAAAACACTAGATCTACTCATTGATGAGCTTAACTCTAAGCCTTGAGAAACTTAAACTGGTGTCATCCATGGCGTGTGGTATGTGATAAACGCTTTCTTAGCTCGGGTTTATGATGCAGAGAGGTTATCAAACTCTAATGCAAGCAACGTCGTAGTATAGCAAGCAAGAGAGAGTCAATCCACTTCTAGGAGATAGAGAATGCACAGAGAATGCAAGGACTAAAGCAAATCTAAGCAAAATGAGACAGTTTATGAGAAAATATCTAAGAACTAGATGCAGCAACCTAAACAGAGTGAAACCTATTTTAAAAATACTAGAAAGGAAGCAACTACCACGAGAAACAAACGGATTAATTAAAGGGAAGAGCTTCGAATTATTAAAATTTGACTAGTGGATCGACCACGAGATCGACCACTAGATCGAGCAGTAACAATCGATCTCGTCTAAAAATGTAAAAGCAGTAAAGCTAATGACCAGGATGCTATCAGGTAACAAGCGAAAGATGAGAATAGACGTAAAGATGCTAAAAGAAAGGGCCTAGGGTTGAGATTCATGGTTAGGGGCTTCAAAGGTTCGACCTTGGGTTTAAAACTTTAGATCGACTCACTTGGTGAGGATCTCTAAGCCTTGAAAACAAAACAAGATCTATCTGTGGCTTTCGGTATAGATCACTCTTTCATCGTCTCTTCCAAACCCATGGCTTTTGGTGGAAAGAGAGGTCGAAAGGCAAGGAAAACAGATTTCAAGTAAATGGCTTAACTAGTCCCCCAAACTTCCATGGCTTTTGGGAAGGGGTAACTAGTCTCTAAGGTGTGATCTTCCGAGGCTCCTGAATCCTGTCAAGGTAAGGAACCTCTCGGATCATGAAGCTCTTGGCGTGAGAGTCTTCAAGCTTTAAGCTTTCAACACCTTAGAAGAGATAGCCCTTTAAAAACGTTTAGAAAGACCCCAAGATCGAAACCTTTTCTACCCCTCAATCCTCTCAACCCCGAACCCAAAGGAACTACTCACTACACATAAAGTAAATCAAGCAAAGCGTATGAAACGAAACGATGAACATGAAAGAAAAACTAGATTAAACGATAAGGATTCGAATACAAAAGCTTTAAGAGAAAAACGAGTTTCAACAATGGTGTTCTTCCGAAAACGAGAGAGAAAAACATAAAGAAGAAGATAAAAATCTAAAAGTTATCGAAAAGGGTGTCGCCGCCTTACCTAAAATGCCCAAACAAGCCAATGGTCCCCCCTTCGCTAGCAGCCAAAAACGGTTGAAAGGACAGAAATCGACTCCAAGAACGAGTGGTTCTCTCGATCATATCCGAACATCGTGTCTTCGGCTCGATCTGGGTCTCGATCTTCATCGGCGAATCGAGTGTTGCATCCGATCTCGGTATTGATCTTCGGCTGGATCGAGTGGTGTACTCGATCTGTCTCTCGCTCTGCATGGCGTCATTTACGTCTATACCGATTGATCGATTGCTTCACTCGATTTCCGTCTCGATCATTCTCCTTGGATCGCCTATTTGGCTCGATCTTCTGGTCGATCAACTCCTAGATCGACCGGCCATGCTCGATCTGCTCCTCGATCTCTGGTCCTTAGCATATTTCCGAGCTCCCACGAACTGCTACATCAGCTTCAGCACATCCAAGAACCTCCACGACTCCAAAGCAGCCAGAAACAACCTGAATGTGATGCAAAATGCAAGGAAAATGCGTATGTTGATGCAAGAATGCTCTAGGACCCTAAGTGATGCAATCTAGCCTAAAACATGATCCAAACGCATGAAAAGCTAACTAATGAGTATGCAAAATGTATGCAATATGCAATAACATCAACTTCCCCAAACTTACTTCTTGCTTGCCCTCAAGCAACAGAAAATAAGTAAGGAAGAGAGGTTTTCAGAAAAATGAATGGGGTTTTAAACTTTTTGCAAATGTGCCTTTCAAATGAATTAATCTCAATGTCCTAGTTAACAGTTCTAAAATGCTATGCTTACACTCATACTCCAAAGAACTTAGCCATACTCATCACACAAGGAAATTCAAATCATGACTCTCCTATTCCTAACAATCAAAGAAACTCAGTCTTTAACATTCATTAACATTCGAACCATGAATCAAACTTTTCACTTTAAAGCAAAACACATTTGGCTAAGGGTTATGGTTATGAGCATAGAATGATCTCGTTTGAAAAGGGTTTATAAATAGATTAAGGGTTTCTCTCGAAAATGGTTGAACTTATGCATAATGCTAAAGGTAAAGACAATTTATGCATACATGATTAGATTCTCATCTACCCATGTAAACTATCAAATGATCCTATACCCCTCTCATTTAAGAAATTTTATCCTCACTCACCACTTAAGAGTCTACCCTTTCCTTCACAAATTTAGCAATCCTCAATTCAAAATAAAGACATTTTTAAACTTTTAGGTTAGTGAAAAGGTTTTGGAAAATACTTTTGCTCTTTAGAAATTTCTTATTGGTAGCTCTCTTATTATTATTTTTTCTTTATTTGGCACTTAGGCTCTGTTTATTTCTTTTTCTTTTCTTTCCTCCTTTTTTTTATTTTATTATGGAGAGCTACCTCCTGAAATTAGAGCATACTTATGTTTTAAAAACAACATTTCACTTAAAACCTCATTTCTTTCCTTAAAAGACAAAGCTCTTTGAAACCGAAAACAAATGATCAAGAAAGCAACCCCAATGATCCCCCAAACTTATCCTAAGCCTATACCTAGCTTCAAAATGCAAAGTTAGCAACAATATGAAAACCAAATCATGTCGCCTAAACCTAACACTTTATGCCAAGTTCAAACCAAAAGGAAGGCCTCACAAAGATGTCACACAAGAACATTTGGCTTCAAAGGAGGGTAAGGTTCAAGGAGGGAGTTCTACTTAGGCTCACAAAAAGTGGTAAAAAGGAAGAAGAGAGCCTAAATATTTTAAAACTATGTGTTCATTTTCAAATGCATAAGAATGATAATTAGAATTTCAAATTAAGGTTTTCACTTATTAGAATGAGTTTCAAATCATGAGAGTTCAATTCAAGCCACGAAAATCCTAACAAGTGATCCAAGCATGGTAAGAACTTACTTTCAAAGCATAGACAAAGCATTAGAGAACTACCAACTAGGGCATTGAAACAATTCATAAGTAAAAACACCTTTGTATGAAATTATAACCCCTTATGCAAAATGCAAACAACCTAAGTGATATGAGAAACTCTAGACTCAATCCTAACATGTTTTTTTTAAAAAAAAAGATGAATGCAACTGCATGAATCTTTGAAAAAAATTTTTAAAAATTTTACCAATTTTTCATGACTAAAGACTCAAGGATGCAAAAAGGAAAATAAGATCAAAGAACACAAGACTAAATCACACATGTACTCCCCCAAACTTCCTTGACACCGTCCCGGTGGCAAACTCATCCGAAGGAGCATCAAAACACAATGCAAGAAACAAACATGAGCGGTTATATACAATGGAAGAAGGTTGTTTACCTCTGGTCTAGGCTCGGCTGGAACTTGAGGATGTTCCAGAGGAGCTAGAGATTGTTGCTTTTCCTTTGTCGCCGGGTTCTTGGAGAGAGTGACGCGCCGGCTGCATGTTGTCTCCTTGGGTCTCGTGGATGACAATTCCTCCGGTTGAGAGCCTTCTCTTCTCGGGTTGTTGCATCTCTTGACTTGCAGCTAGCTTAGGCGTGCCTCCCTGAAGTGCTTTGACTTTCTTCCCAAGCTTCTTCAGAATCTTGCCTTGCCACTTGTTAATCTTCCTTTGCATCTCTACCACCGATGCTAGGAACTTCTCGGTTTTTGTCCTCGGCTCAAAGTCTAGCTTGGGAAGTGTGTAAGCCTCGGGCATCTCATCTTCCGTGCCTGGAGACTCTGATCTTTGACGCGGGGCAATGGCTGGAGCAGGCGGTCCTCCTAAAGGGGCAAAGCATTCTTCCTCCGTGGGCAAGAACTCGATGTTCCCAACACCAAGCAGCTCGGTTTCATCTCTGTTGGGAAGGATGCACACTCTCTTCTTGTCCTCATCATCAATGAAGAGGTAGGCATAGAACCCTTCTGCTGGCGTGCGTCCGAAGCTATCAGTATTCCTCATGTATGCTTCATCCATGAAAGCTCTGTTTGGGACGTGAGCAAAGTAATGAATGGGCACACCGGCTTGCACAAACAGAGGAGTAAGGAAGCCGCCAATGTAAGAGGAGGTTGCCTTGCACCGTAAGGCATACGCCTTGTACTTCACCAGAGAAGCCGCGAGCACACAGCCGTAGTTCACCTCATCGCCGAGTTCATCTTCTATGGGCTCTTCATTTGCATCCGGATCAGACACCAAGTGCTTCACACCTTGCAACAGGAAGCACAGCTCTGTCTTCGTAACCGTAGGAGCAAAAGACCTTCCACTTAACGTGTTGGCAATCAGCTTCAGAGTATACCTCAGAACCGGGCTCCTTACTCGCTTGATCTTGGCGGTGTTGGCCTTGTAATCTTCATTGCTGATCAGGTCCCAAAACTCGTCAGCTTTCTTGAAGGCTGGGAACTCGACCTTGTATGCATCAGCGTTGAGACCGTAGGCTTGGCATAGCTCAGGGATGGAGAGTGTATAGGCTTGACGTCCAACTTTGAAGTAGAGGCGGCCTTGAGAAGGGACGGGTGCACTAGGATTCTCATACCGGAACTCCAAGGTGGCAAGGAAGTCTATTGTCACTTCAGGAATGGTTGGGCAATCCATCCGTGACAGCCATCTTAAGCCAATGTTCTTGAGGAGTTGGTCGAAGTCCCCAAGAATCCCAAGCTTAGACAACAGCTCTCGATCCGCAAACTTTGTAGGTTCAAACCGGAGCCTCTCTAGCCGCTTTTTATCCCTCTTCTTATCCTTGCTCCATCTAACCCTCTCTTGAACTGCCACTTCTTGTCCTTCTCCTTCTTGTGCTTGCTCCTCTCTTGTTCTCTTTGGGGCCATGGTTCCTGAAACAAATTTCTAAAGATATTGATAAGTACACGGCGGTTTGATGAGAATGAGAGAAGAGAAGGAGAGAATTTATAAAAGGCTACCCTAGAATTTTGGGGAATAAATAAAAATCATATCTAAGTAAAGGAGAATCAAATCTTTAGATACTGAAAAATCTGGAATTCTTCCTTTTACTTAGCTAGTTTTAAAAATTCAAAACCAATCCTATATTCTAAAACAAGATCTTGCGGATTTAAAAGAGATTTTCTAGAATTAAATCATTAAATCTTTGAAAATACTTTTGCAAGAAGTTCAGAATATCTTTTGCTAGCTTTTGAAAAGTAAAACCCTCACTCTCTTTGTTTAAAAATCTCGAGCAAAACAGGAATGAGAGGGTGAGAGGATGTTTGAAATATTTAAAGACTAGCAAAACCAAAACAATGGGTGGTCAAAGTGGTTTTTCTGACAAGGTCTTGGTCAAGGCACATCTTTCATGGTCAAAGATGCTTGCCTTGACCAAGTTTTGAATTCAAAAGTTGGAGGGAAAAGAGTAAAGGAGGGAAAGAAAAATGTTACCTCGGCATGAGATCGAGTCCATTTGGTCGATCTAGGACTCGATCTCATGCCCAAAATGGCTTAGATCGAGAGGGTTACTCGATTTGAGACTCGATTCATAGTGAATCGAGTCCTAGATCGATTGGCTCTCTCGATCATTGAGATGTTGGCTCCTCGGCTAAGTCCTTGTGATCGAGCTATGTCCTCGATTTAGGGGTCGATTTGGCATAGATCGAGTGATGGATCGAGTCGAGTGATCGATCAGTTTTCAACAGATTTTCCCGAGAGAAATTAGATCGGTCGATCCGATTTGGACCGATCGATCCTTTTTCGTCAAGGTCGATCTTGTCACTCGATCTCGTCTAGATCGACTGGCTCCTCTCGATTCACTGACTCGATCTAGCAAAGATCGAGCCAGGATCAGTCGATCTAGCACTCGATCTCTAGCCTTATTCTAACCCCTATTGCCTTTTTAAGACCTCAAAGTCCAGGTTAAGACTCCTTATACCTGTTCCTACACACTTGCAAGATAAAAACATAAAACTGAAAGGGAAATAAAACAGAAATATGTACAAGATAAACATGGGAATGCCTCCCAAGTGCGCTTTCTTTAACGTCTTTAGCTAGACCTTACTTGGTCTAAGCGGATGGTGGGTCTTGGAGAAGCACTGAGGTACTCTCCTTGTCATAGCTATCTGCCAAATAGGGCTTGACTCTGTGTCCGTTGACGGTGAATGCACTGCCACTTTTTCCCATCAGAGTAACAGCTTCATACGGTAACACTTCTTGAATCACGAACGGTCCGCTCCACCTTGATTTCAGCTTGTTCGGGAAGATTTTGAGCCTCGAGTTGTACAGCAACACCAGTCCTCCTTCCTTAATCTCCTTGGTAACCAACTTCTTGTCATGAACCTCCTTAGTCTGCTCCTTCTATATCCGGGAGCTCTCGTAAGCGTTCAGCCTCAACTCATCCAGTTCGTGTAGCTGAATAAGGCGCCTCTCCTGAGCCGTCTTGAGATCAAAGTTCAGCCTCTTCACAGCCCACAACGCACGGTGTTCCAGCTCAACCGGGAGGTGACAGCCATTGCCATAGAGTAGAGTGAAGGGAGTTGTACCAATCGGCGTCTTGAAAGCGGTACGGTAGGCCAAAAGAGCATCGTCCAGCTTCACTGACCAGTCTTTCCTTGTTGCTCCGACGGTCTTCTCTAGAATAGCCTTGATTTGCCTGTTGGAGACCTCCACTTGACCGCTTGTTTGAGGATGATACGGTGTAGCCACCTTATGCTTAACCCCATACTTTCTCAAGAGGTTCTCAAAGACCTTGTTTATGAAGTGGCTTCCTCCATCGCTTATAACAACCTTGGGTACTCCAAACCTTGGGAAGATGATACTCTTGAACAGCTTGATCACCACCTTAGAGTCATTTGTAGGGGAAGCAACTGCCTCAACCCATTTAGAGACATAATCCACATCTACTAAGATGTATTTGTTGCCGTATGAAGAAGGGAACGGTCCCATGAAGTCAATCCCCCACGCGTCGAACATGTCAACCTCGAAGATGGGAACTTGAGGCATTTCGTTCCTCTTAGTTATATTCCCTGCTCGTTGACATGCCTCACAGCTCTTCACAAACTCGTATGCATCTTTAAAAATGGAGGGCCACCAGAAACCGGCTTGCAACACCTTCATGGCTGTCTTGAATGAGGCGAAGTGTCCTCTGTAAGAAGAGCCATGGCAATGGTAGAGGATGTCCCTGGCTTCTTCCTTTGTAACACATCTCCGGTATAAGCTGTCTACTCCTCTTTTGTATAAGTAGGGCTCGTCCCAAAAGTAGTCACTAGGCTCCCTTATAAACCGCTTCTTGTGATAGCTGTTGAGATGTGTTGGTTCCTCACCACACGCTAGATTGTTCACCACATCAGCATACCACGGTAGATCCTCCTCTTTGAAACTCAGCACCTCCTCAAACCTCCCTTCTAGCTTCCCACAAAGAGCAGTAGTAATCGCCATAAGCTGCTCTTCTGGAAGAGAGTCATCTAAGGGGAGAGACTCGTTGATCCTTAGTCGGGAGAGGTGGTCAGCGACTCCATTTTCTATCCCTTTCTTTTCTTTAATCTCCATGTCAAACTCCTGGAGTAACAGAATCGATCTTAAGAGCCGAGGCTTAGTGTCTTTCTTCGAGTAGATGTATCGTAAGGCAGCGTGATCCGTGTATACAATAGCCTTGGAGCCAACGAGATATGATCTGAACTTCTCAAAGGCGAAGACTACTGCAAGCAGCTCCTTCTACGTAGTGGTGTATCGTGATTGCGTGTCATCCAAGGTCCTTGAAGCATAATAGATCACGTGTAGCTTCTTGTCATTCTTCTGACCAAGGACGGCTCCTACGGCGTAGTCACTAGCATCACACATGATCTCAAAGGGGAGAGACCAGTCTGGTGCTTGGACTATAGGGGCTGATGTAAGGGCTTCCTTGATGGTCACGAAAGCCTTCAAACACTCCTCATCGAATACAAACTCAGCTTCCTTGCACAACAGCCGTGTAAGAGGGCGAGCAATCTTGGAGAAATCCTTGATGAAACGCCTGTAGAACCCTGCGTGCCCCAAGAAGCTTCTGATTCCCTTGACATTAACCGGCAGCTCAAGACCCATCATGACCTCCACCTTAGCTTGATCAACCTCAATACCCTTCTCTGATATCTTGTGACCGAGCACGATCCCTTCCTTAACCATGAAGTTGCATTTCTCCCAATTCAGCACCATGTTTGTCTCTTCACAACGTTTAAGTACCCTGCAAAGATTCAACAAACACGCAGGAAAGGACGCACCATACACAGAGAAGTCATCCATGAATACCTCTACCATCTCCTCTATAAGATCAGAGAAGATCGACATCATACACCGCTGAAAGGTAGCCGGTGCATTACACTATCCAAACGGCATCCTTCGATATGCAAAGGTACCGTAGGGACATGTGAAAGTCGTCTTCTCCTGATCGTTTGGGTGAATAGGTATTTGAAAGAAACCACTATACCCATCGAGAAAACAGTAGTAAGGGTGATTTGCAAGTCTCTCAAGCATTTGATCAATAAAAGGCAAAGGGAAATGGTCTTTCCTAGTCGCAAGGTTAAGTTTTCTATAGTCAATACACATTCTATGACCGGTAATGGTCCTAGTAGGGATTAGTTTATCCTTTTTATTCCTTATGACTGTGATCCCTCCCTTCTTAGGCACCACGTGTACAGGGGAAACCCACGTGCTGTCACTTATAGGATAGATCACGTCAGCCTCTAAAAGCTTAAGGATTTCCTTCTTAACAACCTCTTTCAAGTTGGGATTCAAACGCCTTTGATGTTCTACAGAAGTGGCGTTCTCATTATCCAAGTGAATCCTATGAGTGCATAGCATTGGTGAAAGGCCCTTGATGTCACTTAAAGAGTACCCAATGGCCTTCCTATACTTTCTCAGCACAGCCAAGAGCGTGTGCAACTCATCATCACTGAGGTTTTCGTTCACAATCACGGGATAGGTGTTATTAGGCCCTAAGAAAGCATACCTTAGCCCTTTTGGGAGCTCCTTAAGGTCCACCTTTGGGGCTAACAGCTCACTCCAGTCATCCTCGTGGCTGTTGTTGTTGCTTTCCTCCTTGGAACTCTCCCTTGAACTCGAGGCATGGCCCTTCAGAAAGCTTTCTTCCATCGCTATCCCTTCTGAGATCGAGTCCTCCGGTCGATTCTCCTCTCGATGTCGTCTAGATCGAGCCATTTCGCTCGATTCACTTACTCGATTTGATAGGGATCGAGTAAGGGATCGAGACGCTGAGTCGATCTCTTTATTGTACTCCAAAATGATCGGGAGGTCTCTCTCGATCGTCGACTCGATTGTTTTTCCTGATCGAGCATTCTTCTCGATCTGTCCATCGATTGTTGCGCCGGATCGAGTTGTGTTCTCGATTGACTTGTCGATCTGACTCCTGGATCGAGTGATAGCATCGATCTCGGGGTCGATCTCTAGGCAGCAACCTTTTTCATTCTTGATAATCCTCCTAGAATCCAGCAGGTTCACGTACTCTTGGGTTCTCTGGTCCACATAGCCAAACTCCCCTGGCTCCTTAGTCAGTGCTAGCTTCAGATGGTCTTCTAGAGCCAGCTCTTCCAGCAACTCATCCGCCAAGGCATCCATTGTTTCAATATAGAAAGCTTGTCCTTCAATGGTTGGCTTCTTCAGAACCTCGTTGATGTCGAAGTCTAGCCTGATCTCCTTCCCCAAATGCAAGGCAATCTTCCCATTCTTCACGTCTATGATAGCTCCGACGGTTGCAAGCAATGGTCTCCCTAAGATGAGTGGGTCTTTAGGCTCTTCATCCATATCCAACACGACAAAGTCCGTGGGTACGTTCACACCACTGATTCGTACCGGCAAATCTTCAAGCAGCCCCACTGGCAATCTCACGCTTCTATCAGCCAGCACCAATGAGATCCGACAGTCTTTAAACCGAGTAAAACCAAGCTTCTTAGCCACGGAGTGAGGCATCAAGTTTATACTAGCCCCGAGATCACATAAGCAGCTCTTGAACTCTAGAGGACCCAAAGCACAGGGTATAGTGAAGCTTCCAGGGTCTCCCAGCTTCTTGGGGACTATCTCCTTGTGTATAACCGCGCTACACTCTTCACTTAAAACAAGTACCTCCTTGATTTCTTTGTTCTTCTTCACGAGGGTTTCCTTGAAAAACTTGGCACACTTGGGCATCATAGCTAGACAATCTACAAGAGGCAGCTTGATTTCCACGTCTCTCAGGTGCTTCTCAAACAAGATTCTGTGCTTCTCAATGAGCTGCTTTTTGAAACGACCGGGAAATGGCAACTTTGGTAAGTAAGGTGGGGGCACGTAAGAGTTCTTCTCCTTGGTGGTTTGCTCACTTTTCTTCTCAGCGACCGCCTTATCTCCTCTCCTCGGCCCTTGGATCCAAACGTTGTCAAAGTTTATCTCATCATCATCAGCCGAAAGTTTACCCTCCCCCTCTTGAATTACAACGTCCTCGTTGTTCTTTGTGGAGACCGGAGGTTCGAGCTCTTTGCCACTTCTCAATGTGATAGCATTGGCATACTCTTTGGGATTCTGCTCACACTTTCCCGGAAGACTGTTCTGACCACTCGTACTTGCTTTGCCTTTCTCCAACTGCTTGATCTTGTTGTTTAGGTTGGTGATCTGAGTGGAGAAGTCGGTTAGAGATGAGTCTAGGCGAGTGATCATTTCAGCGAACTTCTGGTTGGTAGAGGCTTGCCCTTGTATTAGCTGTTGAAACATTGCTTGAACCGGATCAACTTGTTGTTGCATCGGTTGTTGTTGCTGAGGTGCAAAGCCCGGAGGGTAGTTAGGAGTATAACCCTTGTTGTGTTGTTGTTGCCCTTAGCCTTGGAAACCACCACTCGGTTGAAAACCTTTGTTGTAAGGGATGAAAGGTTTAGCTTGCTGAGCTGGGTACACTTGGTCTTTAGGGTTGGCTACGTTGGTGCTTCGGTAAGAGAGGTTGTTGTTCTGGTATCCTTGGTTGAAGCCTTGAGACTTGTAGTTGTTCTGTCCAGCCACCCAATTTGCTTCTTCTTGGCTTAGCTCTAACTCCTCTTGGTTCTCATCAGCTTCACCAACAAAATGAACATGTTTCTGATTAGCTAACACCAACTTATCAATCTTCTCATGCAAAGATTTGAGCTCCTTCTTGTGAGATTCTAACTCTGATCCTCTTGGTGTACGGTCATAATCTTCAGCATAGTTTCCATCACTCAACGCCAGGTTTTCTATCAGCTCCATACCCTCTTCTACCTCTTGACCGAGGAAGTTCCCTTTGCTAGCTGTGTCAAGCAACAACCTGATCTTTGGTGAAGCTCCACGGTATATGGTACTGAGTAATGTCTCCTCACTGAACCCGTGATGAGGACATTGGATCGTGTAATCTTTGAAACACTCCATTGCCTCGTTGAATGTCTCGTTGTTCCTTTGAGTGAAACCGCTGATTTCGCTTCTTAACCGTGCTGTTCTTGTGTTTGAGAAGAACTTGCAGAGGAATGCCTTCTTACACTCAGCCCATGATGTGATGGTGCCTTGTGGGAGGGTCTTCTCCCAATGTCTAGCTTTGTCTCCGAGTGAAAAGGGGAAGAGGCGCAGCTTGAAAGCATCTTCGGATATGCCATTGATCTTGATCATCCCACATACTTGCTCGAAGTTGTCTAAGTGCTCCAAGGGGTCTTCCATTGCTAAGCCGTGGAACTTGTTGTTTTGCACCATGGAGATGAAACCTGGCTTGATCTCGAAGTTATTGTTTTGCACCGGAGGAGGAGTGATCCCAAACCTATTGTGGTGGGTATTGGGAGCATCTCCGGCTCCTATGATCCATGGGGGTCTAGCCGCGTGTTGGGGGTTTCCATTGCCCCGTCCTGCTGGAGGAGGTCCTTCTGGATGCTCGTGTTCAGCCATAGCTTCAAAGTCAACCAAACCGTGCTGAACAATCTCCTCAAAGGCTCTTGTTTGCTCTCTGACTCTCCTTTGACGTGAGTGACCAAGTTGATGAATGTTGTCTAAGGGATGTAGAAGATTGTTGTCTCCCCTTGAACGAAGATTCATGTACCTGAAAACACACGTTTGAGAGTAGAAGTATTAGTAACTTGAAAAAGGTAAAGACTTAGTCTTTGCTAAGACCCAAATCTCTATGTTCTCTAAAGAATCCTAGAATGGCAACAGCGCCATTTGATAAACGCTTTCTTAGCTCGGGTTTATGATGAAGAGAGGTTATCAAACTCTAATGCAAGCAACGTCGTAGTATAGCAAGCAAGAGAGAGTCAATCCACTTCTAGGAGATAGAGAATGCACAGAGAATGCAAGGACTAAAGCAAATCTAAGCAAAATGAGACAGTTTATGAGAAAATATCTAAGAACTAGATGCAGCAACCTAAACAGAGTGAAACCTATTTTAAAAATACTAGAATGGAAGCAACTACCACGAGAAACAAACGGATTAATTAAAGGGAAGAGCTTCGAATTATTAAAATTCGACTAGTGGATCGACCACGAGATCGACCACTAGATCGAGCAGTAACAATCGATCTCGTCTAAAAATGTAAAAGCAGTAAAGCTAATGACCAGGATGCTATCAGGTAACAAGCGAAAGATGAGAATAGACGTAAAGATGCTAAAAGAAAGGGCCTAGTGTTGAGATTCATGGTTAGGGGTTTCAAAGGTTCGACCTTGGGTTTAAAACTTTAGATCGACTCACTTGGTGAGGATCTCTAAGCCTTGAAAACAAAACAAGATCTATCCGTGGCTTTCGGTATAGATCACTCTTTCATCCTCTCCTCCAAACCCATGGCTTTTGGTGGAAAGAGAGGTCGAAAGGCAAGGAAAACAGATTTCAAGTAAATGGCTTAACTAGTCCCCCAAACTTCCATGGCTTTTGGGAAGGGGTAACTAGTCTCTAAGGTGTGATCTTCCGAGGCTCCTGAATCCTGTCAAGGTAAGGAACCTCTCGGATCATGAAGCTCATGGCGTGAGAGTCTTCAAGCTTTAAGCTTTCAACACCTTAGAAGAGATAGCCCTTTAAAAACGTTTAGAAAGACCCCAAGATCGAAACCTTTTCTACCCCTCAATCCTCTCAACCCCGATTCCAAAGGAACTACTCACTACACATAAAGTAAATTAAGCAAAGCATATGAAACGAAATGATGAACATGAAAGAAAAACTAGATTAAACGATAAGGATTCGAATACGAAAGCTTTAAGAGAAAAACGAGTTTCAACAATGGTGTTCTTCCAAAAACGAGAGAGAAAAACATAAAGAAGAAGATAAGAATCTAAAAGTTATCGAAAAAGGGTGTCGCCGCCTTGCCTAAAATGCCCAAACAAGCCAATGGTCCCCCCTTCGCTATCAGCCAAAAACGGTTGAAAGGACAGAAATCGACTCCAAGATCGAGTGGTTCTCTCGATCATATCCGGACATCGTGTCTTCGGCTTGATCTGGGTCTCGATCTTCATCGGCGAATCGAGTGTTGCATCCGATCTCGGTATCGATCTTCGGCTGGATCGAGTGGTGTACTCGATCTGTCTCTCGCTCTGCATGGCGTCATTTACGTCCGTACCGGTTGATCGATTGCTTCACTCGATCTCCGTCTCGATCATTCTCCTTGGATCGCCTAGTTGGCTCGATCTTCTGGTCGATCAACTCCTAGATCGACCGGCCATGCTCGATCTGCTCCTCGATCTCTGGTCCTTAGCATATTTCCGAGCTCCCACGAACTGCTACATCAGCTTCAGCACGTCCACGAACCTCCACGACTCCAAAGCAGCCAGAAACAACCTGAATGTGATGCAAAATGCAAGGAAAATGCGTATGTTGATGCAAGAATGCTCTAGGACCCTAAGTGATGCAATCTAGCCTAAAACATGATACAAACGCATGAAAAGCTAACTAATGAGTATGCAAAATGTATGCAATATGCAATAACATCAGTATGACCCCTTTCTTTGACCCTTCCTCCAAACCTATGGCGTTTAGTGGAAAGATGGGTCAAGGAACATTAAGCAAATATCTCAAATGGTCGCTTAACTAACCCCCAATACAACCATGGCGTTTGGGAAAGGGAAGTTAGCCTCTTGAATTCGGTTTTAGGGGATTCCTGAATCTTGTCAAGGTAAGGAGATCCCTAGGATCATAAAGATCTTTCCCAAGACTCTTTAAGCACTAAGAGCCCGAATCCAAGAAGAGAAGAGGTTAAAAACTAGAAAAGACCCAAGCTTTAAACCCTTAAACCCTCTAAATTGCCTCTACCTTAAACCCAAAGAAATCTACTCACTACACATAGCTAAAACACACGAAAATGCAAGTAATGAAACGCTAAACATGATTAACGAAGATGGATTAAAGAAAATGCTTTAGATTAACCAAGATTCAAAAGTTTAAAACAAGAAAAAGCTTAAAAGTCTGACAATGGCGGAAAAATCGCCTAAGAGAAAGCAGAAAAAGATAAGGCAAAGTGTTTATAATGAAAGTGATGGCCTCCTTTTGTCTAAAATAGCTAAACCAACAAACTGGTCCGCTCACTACGCTCCAAAATATGAGCTGGCCAGATAAGGTGCTGAAGATCGAGTTGGTCGATCGATCTCTAGCTCCATCTCCTGGTGGATCGTCTTCCTTTGCACGATCTTCAAGTCGATTCGGTAGGATGGATCGAGTACTTCATTGATCTTCTACTCGATCCTTGGGTGACCGGGTCGTGGTCTCGATCTGGCTCTCGTTCTGCATGATGTAATCCACGTCCGTACTCACGATCGGTCTCCTCTCTCGATCTTGGTCTCGATCGTCCTTCATGAAACGACTTGAGTCACACGATCTTCTGGTCGATCTCGGGTCCTTTGCATGCATGGCTGAGTTCTCCAAGTTTCCACAAGCTTCCTCTCGATCCTATGCACGTCCATGCAACGTCCACAACTCCAGTGTGTCCCAAACAACCTGAATATGATGCAAGAACGCAAGAAATATGCAAAATGCGAATACAAAGTGATCTAGGACCTAAAATGCAACAAATGGTAGAAACTAGCCTATTATGCAAGATGAATGCATGAAAATTATCCTTAATGCATGCTAAATATGCTAAATATGAGAGTATATCAACTCCCCCAAACTTGCCTTTTGTTTGTCCTCAAGCAAACAAAATTCAAGAAAGGAAGAGAGGTTTAAAAACAGGGGCTCAAATTCCTTGCAAAAGTGTTTTTCAAATGAATCAATTCAATGGTCCTAGTCCTTAATCCTAAGAAGCAATGCACACACTCATACTCCAAAGAACTTAGCCATATTCATCACATATTGAATCTCAAATCATGACTCTCATATCCCAAACAATCCAAGAATCCTAACCTTTAACATTCATTAAGCTCAAAATCGTGAATCACACTTATGCACTTTAAAACCAAATACATTTGGCTTAAGGACAAGGTTATGAGAGAAAAATGATCTCATTTAAATGGTAATTCAAGCAATGGGTTCTCTCAAAGAAGGTTGAACTTATGCATAATGCTAAAGGTAAAGACAATTGATGCATAAATGACTAGACTCTCATCTACCCATATATACTAACAACGATCCTAAACCCCTCTCATTTTTCTTTTCTTTTTAAGCTCACTCACCCTCCTAAAGACTACCCTCATCAACAAGGCAATTCGCCTAGCAAAGACCCAAATAAAAAGATCATTTTAAAACTCTTTTGGCTAGTGGTAAGGCTATAAAAATACCTAGCTCTTTTAAATACTTTTGGTAGCTCTCTTCTTTTATTTTTTTTTCTTTTTCTTTTCTTTGAGAGCTACCTTCTTTTTAAACAAGAGCAATCATTTTTAAACACAAGGCCTACCACTTAAAAACATTCATTTCCCTTTTGTTCAAACCCTAAACACAAAATCTTTTCAAACCGAAACCAAAGCAAACAACTCCCATGAACCCCCACCCTATCCTAAGCCTAAAACTAGCTTCAAAATGCAAAGCTAGCAACAATATGAAAGCATAATCATGTCGCCTAAGCCTAACACTTTATGCCAAGTTCAAACCAAAAATAAGGCCTCACAAAGATGTCACACAAGAAAATTGGCTTAAAAGGAGGGTAAGGGTCAAGGTGGGAAGTCTACTCAGGCTTACAAGAGAGTGGTGAAAGGGAGTAAGAAAGCCTGAATATGTATATGTGATCCATGTATCCTTTTTCAAATGCATAAGTATGATAATTAAAAAGATTCAAATTAAGGTTCTCACTTGATAGGAAAGGATTCAATTCATGAATGTTCAACTTAAGCCACGAAAATCAAAACAAATGATCCAAATATGGTTAGAGCTTACTTTCAAAGTGTGAACACTGCATCA
Source organism: Thlaspi arvense (assembly GCA_911865555.2). Lineage (NCBI taxonomy): Eukaryota > Viridiplantae > Streptophyta > Magnoliopsida > Brassicales > Brassicaceae > Thlaspi > Thlaspi arvense. The sequence continues at coordinate 26,572,159 of OU466860.2, forward strand.
AAGGACTACTAACTAGGGCCTTGAAATAATTCATGAGCTTAAAACACTTTTCAAGAAAAACTTTTGCCCATTATTCAAATACAATCAACCTAAATGCTTAAAATTCTAGACTCAATCCTAAAATGTTTAACAGTTCAAATGCAAGATACATAATTTGTTTTGAAAATTTTTAAAATTTATGATTTTTTTGTTCTTTTTTATGCCTTACATGATGCATGATGACTCAAGGGATGATAACACAAAATAAGATCAAAGAAAACATGTCAAAGCACACACATACTCCCCCAAACTTGAATGACACCGTGTCAGAGGCAAACAAATTCAAGAGGAGTCAACAAACACAAAGCAAAAACTTAAAAATGCATGGTATTTACAAGGGTTTGGTTGTTGGTACCTTGGAGCTAGGCACGACTGGAGCTTAAGGTTGCTCCAGACTTCCTGCTCTTCTTAGAAGTGTCGTGGCTGGTCTCCTTGCCTTTTCCCTTGCTCGTGGCTTCATGTAGAGAGAGGCGTGCAGCTTGGTCTTCGCCTTGGGGCTCACGGATCACCACTCCTCCGGTTGATTTCCTTTTCTTCTCCGGCTGCTGAACCTCCTCACTTGTGGACTTCTTGTGTGGGCTCCTTTTCAAGTCCTTGACCTTCATAGCAAGCTTCTTAATCATCTTGCTCTGCCACTTATTGACCTTGCGCTGCATCTCCACAACAGAAGCAAGAAACTTCTCCGCTTTTGTCCTTGGCTCGTAGTCAAGCTTGGGAAGGTCGAAGCTCGCGGGCATCTCAGCATCATAAGGAGGTGACCCTGAATGTGGGCGAGCAACTTGTGGTGGCGCGGCTGTGGCTCCTAGTGGTGCAACACAATCCTCATCGCTTGGCAGAAGCTCTATGTTGCCAACACCTAGCAGTTCTGTTTCCTCTTGGTTTGGCAAGATACAATCCTTCTTCTCATTATCACCATTGATGAACAAGTAAGTGTAGAAACCTGGAGCTGGCGTGCGTCTCAAGGAGTCAGTGTTACGCAAGTATGTCTCATCCATGTAGGCTCTCTCTGCGCAAGGCACAAAGTCTGGAAGAGGAGCCCCGGCTTGAACAAACATCGGTGTGAGAAAGCCTCCTATGAGCTCAGCTCGCTTTGCACCTCATAGCCCATGCCTTGTACTTGACCAAAGAGGAAGCCAAAATGCATACATAGTTTACATCATCTCCAAGCTCATCTTCCATCGGTTCTTCATTCTCTATAGGATCGAATAGAATTTTCTTAACACCTTGGAAGAGAAAGCACAACTTCTTCTTAGTGACCGTTGGAGCCACGGATCTCCCACTGAAAGTGTTGGCTAAGAGCTTGAGGGTGTATCTCAGCACAGGGTTGCGGACCTTCTTGATCTTGGCTGTGTTGGCTTTGTAGTCATCATTGCTGATCAAATCCCATAGGTCGTTGGCTTGTGTGAAACGAGGGAACTCCACTAGCTTGTCATTGGCTTTGAGACCATAGGCTTGGCAAAGCTCGGGGATGGAGAGGTGGTTGGCTTCCCGCCGGATCTTGAATGTGAGGTGACCTTGCAATGGAGTGGGGAGGCTTGCATTCTCATAAGAGAACTCCAAGGTGGCAAAGAAGTCTAGGGCTGCCTCGCGATAGGTAGGGCAGTCCATCCTTAACAAGCACACAAGCCCCATGTTCTTGAGAAGCTCGTCAAAATCTCTCAACAGCTCCATCTTTGCCAATAGATCCCTGCTCGCGAACTTCGTAGGGTCAAACCGGAGCCTCTCCAACCTTTTCTTAGCTTGTTTCTCCTCCTTAGTCCATCTAACCCTCTCCTGAACCACTTCTTGAGTTCCTTCTCCTTGTTTTTTCTCATCTCTATCTCTCTTGGGAGCCATTGGTACTTGAAACACAATTCTCAAAGAAGAGAATGAATATAGGCGGCGATTCGAAGAGAAAGACAAGGTAGGAGAGGAAAACTTATAACAATAATCCTAGATTTTTAGGGATTTTATAAAAATTATAGCTAAATACTAGAAGGAAAAATCTTTATATAGGATCAAATCTAGTAATTTTCCTAATATCTAGCTGCTTCTAAAAATTATCCTAATCCCTATCAACTAACAATCATCCTAAGCTAATAAAAGAAATTTTCTTAAAAATTTAAGCAAGCAATTTCTTAAACTCGAAAATAATGAATGCAGGATGCTATTAGCCTTAAAAACAAAACTCACACTCTCTCTTTACTTTCAGAAAACAGTTTCGAACACAAAAATGAGAGAGTGTGGATGCATGTGTACATAAAGACCAAGAAAACTATGGATTATGCAAGTGGTTTTCTGACAAAGTTGGTCAAGGCACATCTTTCATGGTCAAAGATGCTTGCCTTGACTAAGATTTGAATTTAAAAACAGGTGGGAAAGATAAAAAAAGAGGGAAAACTTAAACTTACCTTGACATGAGATCGAGTCAATTTGGTCGATCTTGAACTCGATCTCATGCCCATGTTGGCTGGGATCGAGAGGATTGATCGATTGGGGACTCGATTTGGATTGCATCGAGTTCTAGATCGAGTGTGCCCCCTCGTTCCATGATTCTACGTCATTATGGCTAAGCTCTTTGGATCGAGTCACGTGATCGATTTGGAGGTCATTTTGGCAAGGATCGAGTGGCAGATTGAGTAAACTGATCGATCCAGCTCGAGGATCGAGTGAGGTCAGTCGATCCACACCCCGTTTGCATTTCAAGCTAAACACATGGGTGGGTTATCCTCTCATGACCGACTGACTCACTCGATTGTCTACTCGATCTCGTCTAGATCGAGTGACTCCACTCGATTCACTAGCTCGATCTAGTAAAGATCGAGCCAGGCTATGTCGATCTAGCACTCGATCTCTTACTTCTAACTCTCCTTTCTTTGCCCATTTTGACTCCATGATCATAACCTCCGGTTCCCATCTCATTGCACCTACACACTTAAACTAAAAAGCATAAAATTGAAACAAAAAGAAAGCAGAAATATATACAAAGATAGACATGGGAATTCTTCTCAAGTGCGCTTTGTTTAACGTCTATAGCTAGACTTTACTTGGCTCAGGCTAGAGGTGGGTCTTGAAGAAGCATTGTGGTGCTCTGCTTGCTGCAATCACTCACCAAGTATGGCTTGACTCTGTGCCCATTAACCATGAAAGCCTTTCCACTCTTGCCAACCAAAGTAACCGCTCCATAGGGTAGAACTTCCTTGTTCTCAAAAGGTCCACACCATCTAGACTTGAGCTTGCCAGGGAATAGCTTCAAGCGTGAGTTGTAAAGCAAGACCAGACTTCCCTACTTAAGCTCCTTGAGTACCAACTTCTTGTCATGAACCGCCTTGGTTCATTCCTTGTAGATTTTGACACTCTCATAAGCGTTTAGCCTTAGCTCATCAAGCTCATGGAGTTGAATCAACCTCTTCTCCTGTGCTGTTTTGAGACTGAAATTCATCTGCTTCACAGCCCATAGTGCTCTTTGCTCTAGCTCCACAGGGAGGTGACAACCCTTGCCGTAGAGGAAAGTGAAGGGAGTGGTACCTATAGGAGTCATGAAGGCGGTTCTATACCCCCAAAGGGCATCGTCTAGCCTACTTGCCCAATCCTTCCGAGTTGCTCCTACAGTCCTCTCTAAGATAGCTTTGATCTGTCTATTCGAGACCTCTACTTGCCCACTAGTTTGTGGGTGATAAGGTGTAGCTACCTTGTACCTTGTGATCACTACCCTTGGAACTCCAAACCGTGGGAAGATGATAGTTTTGAAGAGCTTAACCACCACCTTTGAGTCATTAGTTGGAAAAGCTATAGCCTCAACCCACTTAGACACGTAATCAACCGCCACCAAGATGTATTTGTTGCCGTAAGAAGATGGAAACGACCCCTTGAAATCTATACCCCAAGCATCAAATACATCAACTTCAAAGATTGGCACCTGAGGCATGTCATTTCTTTTGGTGATGTTTCCAGCTCTTTGGCAACCCTCACACGCCTTAACAAACTCATGAGCGTCTTTGAACAATGATGGCCACCAAATCCCGGCTTGTAAGACCTTTGTAGCCGTCTTGAAAGAAGCAAAATGCCCTCAATAAGACGAACCGTGACAATGAAGGAGAATGTCTTTAGCTTCCTCTCTTGTTACACACCTTCTGTAAAGGCTGTCTACTCCCCTCTTGTACAAGTAAGGCTCGTCCCAAAAGTATTGAGAGACGTCTCTCATGAACTTCTTCTTGTGGTAGTAGTGAAGGTCTGTAGGCTCTTCTCCACAAGCTAAGAAGTTAACTATATCCGCATACCAAGGTATGTTTTCTTCCTTGAAGCTCAAAACTTCTTCAAACTGATCCTCTAGCCGTACACATACAACAGTGTTGACCATCATGAGCTGCTCCTCAGGAAGTGAATCATCAAAAGGTAAGACTTCATTCACTCTCATCCTTGAGAGGTGATCAGCAACACCATTCTCAATCCCCTCCTTATCCTTGATCTCCATATCAAACTCTTGTAGAAGAAGGATCCGTCTCAAGAGTCTTGGCTTGGTGTCTTTTTTGGAGTAGATGTTCCTCAAAGCGGCGTGATCAGTGTATACAATGACTTTAGAACCCACCAAGTATGATCTGAACTTCTCAAAAGCAAAGACAACGGCTAGTAACTCCTTCTCGGTGGTAGCATATCTCATTTGCTTGTCATCCAAGGTACGGCTGGCATAGTAGATAACGTGCAACCTCTTGTCCTTCCTCTGACCCAAAACATCTCCTACGGCGTAGTCACTCGCGTCGCACATGATCTCGAAGGGCAAGCTCCAGTCCGGTGCTTGCACTATAGGTGCGGTAACAAGAGCTTCCTTGATCGTCTTGAAAGCCTGAAGACACTCATAATCAAACACGAACTCGGCTTCTTTGCAAAGTAGCCTTGTAAGGGGGCGTGCTATCTTGGAGAAGTCCTTTATGAATCTCTCGTAGAAGCCGGCATGTCCCAAAAAGCTCCTTATACCCTTCACATTAGCCGGAGGCTCCAAGCTCATCATGACCTCAATCTTTGCTTTATCAACCTCTATCCCTTTCTCAGAAATGTTGTGACCGAGTACAATCCCTTCCTTCACCATGAAGTGTCAATTCTCCTAGTTCAGCACCAAGTACGTCTCCTCACATCTCTTGAGTACCATGCAAAGATTTGACAAACAAGCAGAAAAGGACGCACCATACACAGAAAAATCATCCATAAAAACTTCCACCATTTCCTATATAAGATCAGAGAAGATAGACAGCATGCACCTTTGAAAGGTTGTTGGTGCATTACATAACCCAAAAGGCATCCTTCGATTTGCGAAGGTACCATAAGGGCATGTGAAAGTCGTCTTCTCTTGATCGTTAGGATGAATTGGTATTTGAAAGAAACCACTATAACCATCAAGAAAGCAGTAGTATGGGTGATTAGCTAACCTTTCAAGCATCTGATCAATAAAGGGAAGAGGAAAATGATCTTCTCTAGTAGCTGAGTTAAGCTTTCTATAATCTATACATATTCGATGTCCAGTTATGGTTCTTGTAGGAATCAACTCATCTTTTTCATTTTTAATGACCGTGATACCCCCTTTCTTTGGTACCACATGGACCGGAGAGACCCATGTGCTATCACTGATAGGATATATCAAGTCAGCCTCTAACAGTTTCAAGATCTCTTTCTTAGCTACTTCTTTTAGGTTTGGGTTCAAACGCCTTTGATGTTCAATAGAAGAAGTGTTTTCATTCTTTAAGTGAATCCTGTGAGGGCAAAGCATTGGTGAAAGGCCCTTGATGTCACTTAGAAAGTACCCAATGGCCTTCCTATAATTTCTCAACTCCTTAAGGAGTGAGTTTCACTCATCATCACTCAGATTTTCATTCACAATGACATGATAAGTGTCATTGGGTCCTAAGAAAGCGTACCTTAGCCCATTCGGGAGCTCCTTAAGGTCCACCTTTAGGGCTAGCAGCTCGCTCCAGTCCTCCTCGTGGCTTGTGTTGATGTTTCCATCCTTATTAGCCTCCTTAGAACCCGAGTCATGAGCTTTCAGGCTGCTATCTTGAACCGTTGCTTCCTCAGAGATCTTCCACACTCATTCTGGTCCGGATCGATCGCACTCTCTCGATTCACCTACTCGATTTGATGTGGATCGAGCAAGAGATCAAGTCGCTGAGTTGTTCTCTGAACTGATCAAGTTGGCTCTCTCGATCTTCTCATCGATTTCTTTTCTGGATCGACCAACCTTCTAGATCTTCTTGTCAATTGTTGCCCTGGATCGAGTGATCTCGTCGATTTCTTGATCGATCTCTAGGCATCCGCCTTCATCTTCTTTCACAGCCTTGCGAAAATCAATGATGTGAACATACTCTTGAGTCTGTTCACTCAGGAAGCCATACTCTCCACACTCCTTAGTCAAAGCTAGATGTAGGTGATCCTCTTGTGCCAACTCCTCAAGCAATTCATCAGCTAACTCATCCAAAGTCTCAATGTAGAAAGCATGTCCACCAATGGTTGGCTTCTTCAAGACTTCATTGATATCAAAGTCTAGCTTGATGTCTTTGCTCAAGTGTAGTGAGATCTTGCCATTCTTCACGTCAATGATGGCTCCAGCGGTTGCAAGAAACGGTCTACCAAGGATTAGAGGATCCTTTGGCTCTTCATCCATCTCTAGAACAACAAAGTTGGTTGGCACGTTAACTCCACTGATCCTAATGGGCAAGTCTTCAAGCATACCCCCAGCAAATACTTCTATCAGCGAGCACGAGAGAGATTCTACACTCTTTAAACTTGGTGAAACCGAGCTTCTTGGCAATGGAATGGGGCATAAGATTAATGCTTGCACCAAGATCACATAAGCAGCTTCCAAACGTCAAAGGACCAAGAGCACAGGGGATGGTGAATGATCCTGGATCTCCAAGCTTCTTCGGTACTATTTCCTTGTGAATGATGGCGCTATACTCTTCACTAAGCACCAAAACCTCTTCACTCTCTTTGCTCTTCTTAGTAAGAGTATCCTTGAAGAACATGACACATTTACGCATCATGGCCAAACAACCAACTAAAGGCAGTGGTAACAAGATTTTTGGTGCAGAGTTTATGCAATGATGTATCAAAGCTCAATTGCAACACTTAGTTGTAGTAAAGTATGCAAGCGAGTATCAATCCAATCCTAGGAGCTAGAAAGATCAATGAGAATGCAAGGATCGAGTAAAGCTAGGCAAATGATGAATGATTTTGTAAAATTCTTAAAAACTAGATGCAGCAGTAAAATGGAATGCAAAACTATTTTAAAAATACCATAGATGATTAAACTACCACTAGGAACAAACAAAATGATTAAAATGCAAAGCTATGAATTTATAAAAATCGACTAGTGGATCGACCGCAGGATCGACCACTAGATCGAGCAACAATGATCGATCTCGTCTAAAAGTGCAAGTGCAATGAAACTAATGACCAGGATGCGACGAGTATCAAGCGAATGATTAACGAATATGTAAGAATGCTAAGAAAGAAAGGTTTAGGGTTCAGATTCATGTTTAGGGGTTTCAAAGGTCCAAGCTTGGTTTGAAAACTTTATATCTATTCACTTTATGAGATTCTCTAAGCCTTGAAAACAAAACAAGATCCATCCGTGGCTTTCGGTATGGATCACTCCTTCATCCTCTCCTCCAAACCCATGGCGTTTGGTGGAAAGAGAGGTTAAAGGGCAATGAACTTAGATTTCAAAAATACGGCTTAACTAGTCCCCTAAACTACCATGGCGTTTGGGAAAGGGTAACTAGTCTCTAGGATGTGATTTTCAGAGATCTCTGGATCCTGTCAAGGTAAGAGACCTCTATGATCATAAAGATCTTGGCGTGAGACTCTTTAAGCCTTAGGAACTCAACATCCTAGAAGAGATAGCCTTTAAAAACAAGAAAACACCAAGCTTTGAAAACCTTTTCCACCCCTTAGGATCCTCTCAACCCCAAAACCCGATTGAACTACTCACTACACATTAAGTAAACCAAGCAAAGCACGAAAGATGAAATGAAAAACATAAAAGACGATTACTTAAAGTTTAAACGATTCAAATGATCTAAGAACAAAGCTTCAATATTCAACAATGGCGGAATCGCCTAAAAACCAGAGAGAAAGATGATAAAAAAAAAAAGTGAAAGCATGTGTGAAAAATGTGATCGCCGCCTTCCCAAAGTAGGTCAAACAGCTCGATGGTCCCTCCCTCGCTAGCGGCCAAAAACGGTTGAAAGGACTGAGATCGACCTCGAGATCGAGCATTCTGCTCGATCATCTTCGGAGATCGTGTCTTCAACTCGATCTGTGTCTCGATCTTCTTCGGTGGATCGAGTGTTGCATCCGATCTTGGTATCGATCTTCGGTGGATCGAGTGGTAGACTCGATCTGGCTCTCGCTCTGCATGGCGTCATTTACGTCCGTACCACTTGATCGATTGCTTCACTCGATCTCCGTCTCGATCAGATTCCTTGGATCGGAAGGACTACTCGATCTTCTGGTCGACCTCATCTAGATCGACCGGCCGTGCTCGATCTGCTCCCTGATCTCTGGTCCTTAGCAAACATCCGATGCTCCTACGAATCTCCACACTAGCCTCAGCACGTCCACGAACCTCAACGACTCCAAAGTAGCCAGAAACAACCTGAATATGATGCAAAATGCAAGGAACATGCGTATGCTGGTGCAAGAATGCTCTAGGACCTAAAGTGATGCAATCTAGCCTAAAGTGTGATGTAAATGCATGAAAAGCTAACTTATATGTATGCAAAATACATGTAATATGCAGCAATATCAACTCCCCCAAACTTACTTCTTGCTTGCCCTCAAGCAACAGAAAATAAGTAAGGAAGAGAGGTTTTAGAACAGACGCGGGTTTACGCTTCCTGCAAAGGTGCCTTTCAAAATGAATTAATCTCAATGTCCTAGTTACTAGTTCTAAAATGCAATGCGCACACTCATACTCCAAAGAACTTAGCCATACTCATTACACAAAGAAATTCAGATCATGACTCTCCTATTCCTAACAATCAAAGAAACTCATCCTTTAACATTCATTAATAACCGAACCATGAATCAAACTTATGCATTTTAAAGCAGAACACATTTGGCTAAGGGTGCAGGTTATGAGCATAGAATGATCTCATTTGAAAAGGGTTTTTATTTAAAACAAGGGTTTTTCTCAAGAATGGTAAGAACTTTATGCATAATGCTAAAGGTGAAGGCAATTGATGCATACATGATCAGATTCTCATCTATCCATGTAAACTAGCAATGAACCTAAAAACCCCTCTCATTTATTTTCTTTAAAGCTCACTCACCACTTAGAGTCTACCCTTTTCTCAAAGCAAAAGCTTAGCAATCCCCAAAACAAAACAGAAAACATCTTAATTCTTTTAGGCTAGTGAAAAGGTTTTAAAAAATATTAAGCTCCTTATTCTTTTTCTTATTGATGGCTCTCTTATTTTTTTTCTTTCTTTTTCTTTTTTTTTACTTTGGCACTTAGGCTCTTTTATATTATATATATATATATATATATATATATTTATATACTTTTTTTTTTTGAGAGAGCCATCTTCTGAAATTATTAGAGCATTATACTTTTTAAACACAAAACCTTTCACTTAAAACCTTTTTCTTACTTCAAAAACCAAACTCTTTTGAAACCGAAAGCATAAAAGCATGAAAGCAACCCCAATGATCCCCCAAACTTATCCTAAGCCTACATCGAGCTTCTATATGCAAAGCTAGCAGTCATATGAGAACCTAATCATGTCGCCTAAATCTAACACTTTATGTTAAGTTCAAACCAGAAAAAGGCCTCACAATGATGTCACACAAGAAAGCTTTGCTTCAAAGAAAGGTAAGGATCAAGGTGGGAGTTCTACTTAGGCTCACAAAGAGTGGTGAAAGGAAGAAGAGAGCCTAAATATTTTAAAATCCATGTGTTCAATTTCAAATGCATAAGGATGATAATTGAAATTTCAGATTAAGGTTTTCACTTATTAGGACAAGTTTCAAATCATGAGAGTTCAATTCAAGTCACGAAATTCATAGCAAGTGATCCAAGCATGGTAAGAACTTACTTTCAAAGTATGAGCAAAGCATTAGAGAACTACTAACTAGGGCATTGAAAAAATTCATGAGTTTAAAACACATTTTTAAGAAAAACTTTAACCCCTTATGCAAATGTAAACAACCTAGATGCTTAAAAATTCTAGACTCAATCCTAAAATGCTTAACAAGATGAATGCAACTATATGAATTTTTCTTAAATTTTTTAAAAATTTTACCAATTTTACATGCAATGAAGACTCAAGGATGCTAAAAGGAAAATAAGATCAGAAAACACATGTTAAACCACACACATACTCTCCCAAACTTGAATGACATCGTCCCAGTGGCAAACAAATTCAAAGGAGCACCAAAACACAAAGCAAAAAGAAGCAAACATGAGTGGTATATACAATGGAAGAAGGTTGTTACCTCGGGTCTAGTCTCGGCTGGAACTTGAGGATGTTCCAGAGGAGCTAGATACGACGACTTTGCCTTTGGAGCCTGGCTCTTGAAGAGAGAGGCGCGCCAGTTGAATGTTGCTGCCTTGAGTCTCACGGATGACAACTCCACCGGTTGAAAGCCTCCTCTTCTCGGGTTGTTGAACCTCCTCACTCGCAGCTTGCTTAGGCGAGCCTCCTTGAAGCGATTTGACCTTCTTGGCAAGTTTCTTGAGTATTTTGCCATGCCATTTGTTGATTTTCCTTAGCATCTCGACAACAGATGCTAGGAAATTCTCCGTCTTGTTTCTCGGCTCGAAATCTATCTTGGGAAGGGTGTAAGCCTCGGGCATCTCATCTTCCGTGGCAGGGGACTCAGACCTTGGACGTGGAGCAATAGCTGGGGCGGGAGTTCCTCCTAGAGGAGCAAAGCACTCCTCTACGGTTGGCAAGAACTCGATGTTCCCAACACCAAGCAGCTCGGTCTCGTCCTTGTTTGGTAGGATGCACACTCTCTTCTCATGTTCCTCGTCGATGAAAAGATAAGCATATAACCCTCCTGCCGGTGTCCGTCCCAAGCTGTCGGTGTTCCTCATGTAGATCTCATCCATGAAAGCTCTAGCCGGGACAGGTGTGAACTCATGTATATGTACTCTGGCTTGCACGAACAGAGGGGTGAGGAAACCGCCAATGAATGAAGAGCTTGCCTTGCACCGCAAGACATATGCCTTGTACTTCACCAAAGAGGCAGCAAGTATGCATTCGTAGTTCACGTCATCACCGAGTTCATCCTCCATAGGCTTATCATTCTCGGCCGGATCACACAACCAATGCTTCACGCCTTGGAACAAGAAGCAAAGCTCGGTCTTCGTGACCGTGGGAGCAACTGAACGTCCGCTGAATGTGTTGGCGATCAGCTTCAAAGTGTACCTCAGCACCGGGCTTCTGACTTTCTTGATTTTGGCGGTGTTGGCCTTGTAGTCATCGTTGCTGATCAGGTCCCAAAAATCGTTTGCCCGTGTGAAGGAGCGGAACTCGATCTTGGTGGAGGCTGCGTTGAGACCATATGCTTGACACAGCTCGGGGATTGAGAGGCTGAAAGCTTGACGTCCGACCTTGAAAGAGAGACGGCCTTGTGAAGGAATAGGAACGCTAGGGTTCTCGTAACCAAACTTTAACATGGCACGGAAGTCTATAGTCACTTCTGGAATGGTTGGGCAATCCATTCGTGACAGACATCTTAAGCCAATGTTCTTGAGGAGTACGTCAAAATCTCCAAGAATCCCTAGCTTAGCGAGTAGCCCTCTCCAGCCGCTTCTTGTCCTTTTTCTCATCCTTACTCCAGCGAACCCTTTCTTGAACAGCTACCTCCTGACCTTCTCCCTCTTGTGCTGTCTCTTCTCTTGTTCTCTTGGGGGCCATTGCGCCTGAAACAAAGTTCTCAAGCAAAGCTATGAGCAAACAGGCGATATGTTGAGAGAAAGAGATAAGCAAAGAAGAATGTCGATAGCTAATACCCTAGAATTTTGGGGAATTTATAAAAAATATAGCAAAATAATAGAGAATCAGATCTGGAGATACTAGAAAATCCAGAATTTTCCTATTATTAAGCTAGTTTTAAAAATTCAAAACCGCCCTACCATCTAAAACAATCAATTGCGAAATAAAAGGAGATTTTCCAAAAGATCTTCTCAAAAATCCGAAAATACCTTTGCAAGGATTGTTAAGAATGCTTGTTGGTCTTTGAAAAATAATTAGTTCACACTCTCTTTACTCAGAAGCTCGAGAAAACAAGAATGAGAGAGTGTGAAGGTGGTTGAAAATATTTAAAGACCAACAAAACAAAACCATGGGTAAGAGAAATGGTTTTCTGACAAAAGTCTTGGTCAAGGACATCTTTCATGGTCAAAGATGTTTGCCTTGACCAAGTTTTGAATTTAAAAACTGGAGGGAAAAGAGTAAAGGAGGGAAAGAAAATGTTACCTTGGCATGAGATCGAGTCCGTTTAGTCGATTTAGGACTCGATCCGATACCCATAATGGCTTGGATCGAGAGGGTTACTCGATTTAGGACACGATTCGATTTGAATCGAGTCGTGGGTCGATTAGCTCTCTCGTTCCTTGACTTTTTCAAATCGCGACTAAGTCCTCGTGATCGAGCCATGCTATCGATTCAGGGGTCGATTTCGCTTGGATCGAGTGGTGGATCGAGTTGACTGATCGATCTGTCTATGAAGGACTTTCCTGAGAGAAAATAGATCGGTCGATCCATTTTTGGATCGATCGATCTAAACTCCAAGAATTTCCCGAGACATTTTAGATCGACTTCGTCACTCGATCTGTCTACTCGATCTCGTCTAGATCGACTGGCTCCTCTCGATTCACCAGCTCGATCTAGCAAAGATCGAACCAGGATGAGTCGATCAAGCACTCGATCTCTAGCTTATACTCGCCCCCTTCTTACTCCTTTTTGAACTCGGATCATAGCCTGCGTCTCTCATACTTGTTCCTACACACTCATAAGACAAAAACATAAAACTGGAAAAAAAATAAAGCAAGGATATGTACAGGATATGTACAGGATATACATGGGAATGCCTCCCAAGTGCGCTTTCTTTAACGTCTTTAGCTAGACTTTACTTGGTTTAGGCAGATGGTGGGTCTTGGAGAAGCATTGAGGTGCTCTCCTTGTCAAATGCACTCGCCATGTATGGCTTAACTCTTTGTCCGTTCACTGTGAATGCATTCCCACTCTTGCCGACCAACGTGACAGCTCCGTAAGGTAATACTTCCTTGGTTTCATACGGACCGCTCCACCTTGACTTCAGCTTCCCTGGAAAGAGCTTGAGCCTCGAGTTGTAAAGCAGCACCAAACTCCCTTCCTTAAGCTCCTTAGGCACCAGTTTCTTGTCATGAGCAGCTTTGGTACGCTCCTTGTAAATCCTAGCGCTTTCGTAAGCGTCCAGCCTTAGCTCATCAAACTCGTGCAACTGGATCAACCGCTTCTCCTGAGCCGTCTTCAGATCAAAATTCAGCCGCTTCACAGCCCACAACGCCCTATGTTCCAGCTCAACAGGAAGGTGACACCCTTTACCGTAGAGAAGAGTGAAAGGAGTGGTACCAATAGGCGTTTTGAAAGCAGTCCGGTGCGCCCACAAAGCGTTATCCAACTACACTGCCCAATCTTTCCGAGTAGTCCCAACTGTTCTCTCGAGTATCGCCTTGATCTGACGGTTAGAGACCTCCACTTGGCCACTTATTTGAGGATGGTAAGGCGTAGCTACCTTATGCTTCACGACATACTTCTTTAGCATATTTTCAAACAGCTTGTTGATGAAATGGCTCCCTCCGTCGCTTATCACCACCTTGGGAACTCCAAACCTCGGGAAAATAATTCTCTTAAAGATCTTGATCACCACCTTAGAGTCATTTGTTGGGGAAGCAATGGCCTCAACCCATTTAGAGACGTAGTCAACAGCCACTAGTATGAACTTGTTGCCGTATGATGAAGGAAATGGCCCCATGAAGTCTATGCCCCACGCGTCAAAGACGTCTATCTCAAATATGGGAACTTGAGGCATATCATTCCTCTTAGTAATAATCCCTGCTCTTTTACATGCCTTGCAGCTCATCACGAACTCATGGGTGTCTTTGAAGATGGACGACCACCAGAAGCCGGCTTGTAAGACCTTAGTGGCAGTTTTGAATGAAGCAAAACTCCCGCCATACAAAGAACCGTGGCAATAAAAGATGATATCTCTTGCTTCCTCCTTTGTCACGCATCTTCTGTACAGGCTATCCACTCCTCTCTTGTATAAATAAGGGTCATCCCAATAGTAGTGGCTCACGTCTCTCATGAACTTCTTCCTATGGTAGTTGTCAAGATGCGACGGCTCTTCCCCACATGCCAAGTAGTTCACAATATCCGCGTACCAAGGGAGATCCTCCTCTTTGAAGCTCAGAACTTCCTCAAAACGCCCCTCTAATCTCCCACAAACAGCCGTAGTGATTACCATGAGTTGTTCTTCAGGGAGAGAATCGTCTAAAGGAAGAGACTCGTTGATCCTTAACCGAGAGAGATTGTCAGCTACGCCACTCTCTATTCCTTTCTTGTCTTTGATCTCCATGTCAAATTCTTGAAGTAAGAGGATCCATCTCAAAAGCCTCGGCTTAGTGTCCTTCTTGGAGTAGATATAACGCAAAGCTGTGTGATCTGTGTTAACTATGGTCTTGGAACCCACGAGGTAAGCCCTGAACTTCTCAAAGGTGAATACAACCGCCAATAGCTCCATCTCTGTAGTGGTGTACCTCGTTTGCGTGTCATCCAAGGTTCTTGAAGCATAGTATATCACGTGCAGCTTCTTATCCTTCCTTTGTCCTAGAATGGCTCCCACGGCATAGTCGCTAGCATCACACATAATCTCGAAAGGTAGAGTCCAGTCTGGTGCTTGCACTATAGGCGCGGATACTAGGGCCTCCTTAATTGTCATGAAAGCTTGCAAACACTCCTCATCAAAGACGAATTCAGCCTCCTTGCACAACAGCCGCGTGAGAGGGCGTGCAATCTTAGAGAAGTCTTTAATGAAGCGCCTGTAGATATCGGCGTGTCCCAAGAAACTTCTCACTCCTTTGACGTTAACTGGCGGCTCTAGGCTTGTCATCACATCAATCTTTGCTTTGTCGACTTCAATACCCTTCTCTGATATCTTATGTCCAAGCACAATTCCTTCCTTCACCATGAAGTGGCATTTTTCCCAATTAAGCACCAAGTTTGTCTCCTCACAACGCTTTAGTACCCTGCAAAGATTCAACAAACACGCAGAAAAGGACGCACCATAGACCGAGAAGTCATCCATAAACACCTTTACCATCTCTTCTATTAGATCGGAGAAGATCAACATCATACACCGCTGAAACGTAGCCGGTGCGTTACACAACCCGAATGGCATCCTTCGATAAGCGAAGGTGCCATAAGGGCATGTAAAGGTCGTCTTCTCCTGATCATTGGGATGGATTGGTATTTGGAAAAATCCACTATATCCATCAAGAAAGCAATAGTAGGGGTGATTAGCAAGTCTCTCAAGCATTTGATCAATAAAAGCCAAGGGAATATGATCCTTTCTAGTAGCAAGATTAAGCTTCCTATAATCAATACACATACGGTGTCCAGTAATAGTCCTAGTAGGTATAAGCTCATCCTTGTCATTCTTAATGACCGTGATCCCTCCCTTCTTAGGCACCACGTGTACGGGAGAAACCTACGTGCTGTCACTTATGGGATAGATCACGTCAGCCTCTAAAAGCTTAAGAATTTCTTTCTTAACAACCTCTTTCAAATTTGGATTCAAACGCCTTTGATGTTCTATAGAAGAGGCGTTCTCATTATCCAAGTGAATCCTATGAGTGCAAAGCATTGGTGAAAGGCCGTTGATGTCACTTAGAGAGTACCCAATGGCCTTCCTATACTTTCTCAACTCAGATAAGAGCGATTGCAACTCATCATCACTCAAGTTTTCATTCACAATCACAGGATAGGTTTCGTTAAGCCCTAAGAAAGCATACCTTAGCCCTTTTGGGAGCTCCTCAAGGTCCACCTTTGGGGCTAATAGCTCGCTCCAATCATCCTCGTGGCAGTTGCTATTGTTCTCCTCCTTAGAACTTTCCTTAGAACCCGAGACATGGCCCTTGAGACTGCTTTCTCCAACCGCTATCCCTTTTGAAATCGAGTCGTGAGGTCGATCTTGCTCTCGATGTCGTCTAGATCGAGCAGGTTCGCTCGATTCACTCACTCGATTTAATGAGGATCGAGTGAGAGATCGAGACGCTGAGTCGATCTCTGGATTAGACCCCAAACTGATCGGAAGGCCTTTCTTGATCTTGGACTCGATTTGTTTCCTGGATCGATCACCCTCCTCGATCTGACTGTCGATTGCTGCACCGTATCGAGTTGTACTCTCGATTGTCTTGTCGATTTGACCCCTAGATCGAGTAATGTCATCGATCTTGGAATCGATCTCTACGCAAACGCCTGCATCTTCAAGCACAACCTTTCTCGAATCAAGCAAGTTGACATACTCATGAGTCCTCTGATCCACATAACCAAACTCTCCTGGCTCCTTAGTCAGTGCCAGCTTCAAATGATCTTCCTGAGCCAACTCTTCCAGCAACTCATCCGCTAAAGCATCCAATGTCTCAATGTAGAAAGCTTGCCCTTCTATCGTAGGCTTCTTCAGAACCTCATTGATATCGAAGTCTAGCCTTATATCTTTACCCAAGTGCAAGGCAATTTTCCCGTTCTTGACGTCTATTATGGCTCCGGCGGTGGCTAAGAAAGGTCTACCGAGAATGAGCGGATCCTTTGGTTCTTCATCCATTTCCAACACAACGAAGTCTATAGGCACGTTCACTCCACTGATCTTCACTGGCAAGTCCTCAAGCAATCCCACGGGTAGCCTCACACTTCTGTCAGCTAGTACCAACGAGATTCTGCAATCCTTGAAACGGGTAAAGCCAAGCTTCTTTGCCACGGAATGAGGCATCAGATTTATACTAGCTTCGAGATCACAAAGGCAACTCTTGAACTCCAAAGGACCTAAAGCGCAAGGTGTAGTGAAGCTTCCAGGGTCTCCCAACTTCTTAGGGACTATCTCCTTGTGTATCACAGCACTACACTCCTCACTTAGAACAAGCACTTCCTTGCTTTCCTTATTCTTCTTCACGAGAGTGTCTTTGAAGAATTTGGCGCATTTAGGCATCATTGCAAGGCAGTCCACGAGAGGTAGCTTGATCTCTACGTCCTTAAGATGCTTTTCAAACAAGACTCTATGCTTCTCTATGAGTTGCTTCTTGAAACGGCCAGGAAAAGGTAGCTTAGGTACATACGGTGGAGGTACATAAGCATCCTTCTCCTTAGTATTTTGCTCCGCTTTCTTCTCAACAACCGCTTTGTCTTTTTCTTGGCCCTTGAATCCAGACATTGTCAAAGTTGATCTCATCATCAGCTGAAAGCTTACCCTCCCCCTCTTGAATTACAACGTCCTCGTTGTTCTTGGGAGTAATCGTAGGTGCAAGCTCTTTTTCGCTTCTTAACGTGATGGCGTTGGCATATTTCTTAGGGTTCTGCTCACACTTGCACGGTAGGCTATTATGACCACTTGTACTCGCCTTTCCCTTTTCTAGCTGCTTGATCTTGTTGTTTAAGTTGGTGATCTGAGTAGAGAAGTCAGTGAGAGACGAGTCTAAACGAGTGTTCATCTCGGCAAACTTCTGGTTTGTAGAGGCTTGCCCTTGAATCAATTGTTGGAACATAGCTTGGACAGGATCAACTTGTTGTTGCATCGGTTGTTGTTGCTGAGGTACAAAGCTCGGAGGGTACATTGGCGTATAACCCTTGTTTCCTTGTTGTTGTCCTTCGAAGTTGTTCTGCCCTTGCCCTTGGAAGCCACCACTCGGCTGAAAACCTTTGTTGTATGGTACGAAAGGCTTTGCTTGCTGAGCAGGGTACACTTGGTCCTTAGGGTTGGCGACGTTGGTACTACGGTATGAGAGATTGTTATTCTGGTTGTAACCGTGAGCGTAGCCTTGAGGTTTATAGTTGTTCTGTCCCGCCACCCAATTGGCTTCTTCCTGGCTCAACTCAAGCTCCTCTTAGCTCTCGTCCGCTTCACCAACAAAGTGAACATGCTTCTGATTTGCCAAAACCAGCTTGTCAATCTTCTCATGTAATGATTTCAACTCTTTCTTGTGAGACTCTAGCTCAGAACCCCTCGGTGCACGGTCATAATCTTCAGCATAGTTGCTGTCACTTAGTGCTAAGTTCTCAATCAGCTCCATGCCTTCTTTTACCTCTTGACCAAGGAAGTTTCCCTTACTAGCCGTGTCAAGCAACAAGCGAATCTTTGGTGAAGCTCCTCGGTAGATAGTGCTTAGAAGAGTCTCTTCGCTGAAGCCGTGGTGAGGACATTGGATAGTATAGGCCTTGAACACATGGCTTCATTGAAAGTCTCGTTGTTCCTTTGCGTGAAGCCGCTGAGCCCGCTTCTTAGCCTTGCCGTTCTGGTGCTAGAGAAAAACTTGGAGAGGAAAGCCTTCTTACACTCAGCCCAAGATGTAATGGTGCCTTGTTGAAGTGTCTTCTCCCAATGTCTAGCCTTGTCTCCAAAAGAAAATGGAAAGAGACGCAGCTTGAAAGCATCTTCGGATATGCCGTTTATCTTGATCATCCCACATACTTGTTCGAAGTTATCAAGGTGTTGCAAGGGATCTTCCATTGCTAGCCCATGAAACTTATTGTTTTGCACCATTGAGATGAAACCCGGCTTAATCTTGAAGTTGTTGTTCTGTACAGGAGGAAGAGTGATCCCAAACCTATTGGGATGAGTATTGGGAGCATCTCTGGCTCTTATGATCCTTGGGGGTCTAGCCGCGTGTTGGGGGTTTCCATTGCCCCTTCCCACTGCCCCGTGAGCTGGAGGAGGTCCCTCTGGATGCTCGTGTTCAGCCATAGCTTCAAAGTCAACCAAACCGTGCTGAACAATCTCCTCAAAAGCTCTAGCTTGCTCTCGTACTCTTCTTTGCCGTGAATGACCAAGTTGATGAATCTTGTCCAAGGGTTGAAGTAGATTGTTGTTTCCCCTGGAACGAAGATTCATGTACCTGAAAGACACACGTTTGAGAGTGGAAAATTAGTAACTTAAACAAAGTAAAGGCTTAGTCTTCACGAAACCCTAAATCTCTATGCTTTCTAAGACTCCTAGAATGGCAACGGCGCCATTTGATAACAAGATTATTGGTGCAGTGTGTATGCAATGATGTATCAAAGCTCAAATGCAACACTTAGTTGTAGTAAAGTATGCAAGCGAGTATCAATCCAATCCTAGGAGCTAGAAAGATCAATGAGAATGCAAGGATCGAGTAAAGCTAGGCAAATGATGATGATTTTGTAAAATTCCAAAAAACTAGATGCAGCAGTAAAATGGAATGCAAAACTATTTTAAAAATACCATAGATGATTAAACTACCACTAGGAACAAACAAAATGATTAAAATGCAAAGCTATGAATTTATCAAAATCGACTTGTGGATCGACCGCAGGATCGAACACTAGATCGAGCAACAACGATCGATCTCGTCTAAAAGTGCAAGTGCAATGAAACTAATGACCAGGATGCGACGAGTATCAAGCGAATGATTAACGAATATGTAAGAATGCTAAGAAAGAAGGGTTTAGGGTTGAGATTCATGTTTAGGGGTTTCAAAGGTCCAAGCTTGGTTTGAAAACTTTATATCTACTCACTTTATGAGATTCTATAAGCCTTGAAAACAAAACAAGATCCATCCGTGGCTTTCGGTATGGATCACTCATTCATCCTCTCCTCCAAACCCATGGCGTTTGGTGGAAAGAGAGGTCAAAGGGCAATGAACTTAGATTTCAAAAATACGGCTTAACTAGTCCCCTAAACTACCATGGCGTTTGGGAAAGGGTAACTAGTCTCTAGGATGTGATTTTCGGAGATCTCTGGATCCTGTCAAGGTAAGAGACCTCTCTGATCATAAAGATCTTGGCGTGAGACTCTTTATGCCTTAGGAACTCAACATCTTAGAAGAGATAGCCTTTAAAATCAAGAAAACACCAAGCTTTGAAAACCTTTTCCACCCCTTAGGATCCTCTCAACCCCAAAACCCGATTGAACTACTCACTACACATTAAGTAAACCAAGCAAAGCACGAAAGATGAAACGAAAAACATAAAAGACGATTACTTAAAGTTTAAACGATTCAAATGATCTAAGAACAAAGCTTCAATATTCAACAATGGCGGAATCGCCTAAAAACCAGAGAGAAAGATGATAAAAAAAAAAGTGAAAGCGTGTGTGAAAAATGTGATCGCCGCCTTCCCAAAGTAGGCCAAACAGCTCGATGGTCCCCCCCCCTCGCTAGCGGCCAAAAACGGTTGAAAGGACTGAGATCGACCTCGAGATCGAGCATTCTGCTCGATCATCTTCGGAGATCGTGTCTTCAACTCGATCTGTGTCTCGATCTTCTTCGGTGGATCGAGTGTTGCATCCGATCTTGGTATCGATCTTCGGCGGATCGAGTGGTAGACTCGATCTGGCTCTCGCTCTGCATGGCGTCATTTACTTCCGTACCACTTGATCGATTGCTTCACTCGATCTCCGTCTCGATCAGATTCCTTGGATCGGAAGGACTACTCGATCTTCTGGTCGACCTCATCTAGATCGACCGGCCGTGCTCGATCTGCTCCCTGATCTCTGGTCCTTAGCAAACATCCGATGTTCCTACGAATCTCCACACTAGCCTCAGCACGTCCACGAACCTCAACGACTCCAAAGTAGCCAGAAACAACCTGAATATGATGCAAAGTGCAAGGAACATGCGTATGCTGGTGCAAGAATGCTCTAGGACCTAAAGTGATGCAATCTAGCCTAAAGTGTGATGTAAATACATGAAAAGCTAACTTATATGTATGCAAAATACATGCAATATGCAGCAATATCAGGTAGCTTGATCTCAACATCTTTCAAGTACTTATCAAATACTGCCCTATGCTTCTCAAGCAGCTGTTTCTTGAAGCGTCCAGGGAAAGGAAGCTTCAGTTTGTAGGGTGGAGGTACAAATGCATCTTTCTCCTTGCTAACCTCCTCCACTTTCTTCTCTACAACTGCTTCTTTGTCTTTCCTTGGCCTTTCAATCCATACATTGTCATAGGTAATCTCTTCATCATTTGGAAGCTTACCCTCCCCCTCTTGAACCACAATGTCCTCATTGTCTTTAGGTGCAGCCCTCGGTGGAAGCTCTTTCCCACTACTGAAAGTAATAGCGTTTGCATACTCCTTGGGATTTTGCTCACACTTCCCGGGTAAGCTGCCTTGACCGTTTGAACTGGCTTTGCCTTTCTCTAACTGCTTGATCTTGTTGTTCAGGTTGGTGATTTGAGTATACACCTCAGTAAGAGAAGAGTCCAGCCTATTGTTCATGTCAACAAACTTCTGGTTTGTGCTTGCTTGTCCCTGAAGCAACTGTTGAAACATTGCTTGAACAGGATCTTGAGGAGGCGGTGGGGCTTGTTGCAGTTGTGGAACGAAACCAGGAGGAAACACAGGAGAGTAGCTCTTGTTCCTTTGCTGTTGCTGACCCTGGAAGTTCCCTTCTCTCTGCCCTTGATACCCACTGTTTTGATTAAACCCTTTGTTGTTATAAGGAACAAAAGGCTTGCCTTGTTGTGGAGGGTACACTTGATCTTTAGGGTTCTCCACATTGGTGCTCCTGTAAGAGCGGTTGTTGTTGCCTTGAAACCCTTTACCATAGCCCTGTGGCTTAGTGTAGTTCTGGCCTCCAACCCAATTCGCTTCTTCTTGGCTCAGCTCCAACTCATCTATAACATCTTCAGCTTCTCCCACAAAGTGTACATGCTTCTGGTTTGCAAGTACTAGCTTGTCGATCTTTTCATGGAGAGACTTTAGCTCCTTCTTGTTTGCTTCAAGATCAGACCCTCTTGGTGCTCTGTCATAATCTTCAGCATAGTTCCCATCACTCAAAGCCAAATTCTCTATGAGCTCCATTCCTTCTTCGAAATTTTGCCGAAGAAAGTTTCCCTTACTTGCTGTATCAAGGAACATGCGAATCTTTGGGAGTTCTCCTCTTTAGATTGTGCTCAAGAGAGTCTCTTCACTGAAGCCATCATGAGGGCAAGCTATATTGTAGTCTTTGAACCGCTCCATAGCTTCATTAAAAGTCTCATTCTGCCTTTGTGTGAAGCCGCTGATCTCACTTCTTAGCCTTGCTGTTCTTGTGCTTGAGAAAAACTTTGACAGAAAGGCTTTCTTGCAATCAGCCCATGAAGTGATGGTACCCTGAGGTAATGTCTTCTCCCAATGCCTTGCTTTATCCCCAAGAGAGAAACGGAAAAGCCTTAGCTTGACGCTGTCCTCCGAGATACCATTAATCTTTATCATCCCACAAACTTGCTCAAAGTTGTCAAGATGCTCCAAAGGGTCCATGAAACTTGTTGTTTTGAACCATGGAGATGAAGCCTGGCTTGATCTCGAAGTTGTTGTTTTGCACTGGTGGAGGAGTGATACCAAAACGATTATGATGTGTATTTGGAGCATCACCGGTACCAATGATTCTCGGCTGCCTTGGAGCACGGTTGGGGTTTCCATTGCCCCTGGCACCAGCAGCACGGTGAGGTGGAGCTTCTTCTTGGTCTTGCTAAGCCATAACCCAAAATTCAGCTAGACCAGGTTGCTCTATCTCCTCAGAGTTCTGTTCTTGCTCTACTGTCCTTCTAGGCCTTGCACTTCCGAGTTGGTGAATATTGTCCAGTGGTTGTAGAAGATTGTTGTCACCACTGGACCTCAAATTCATGTACCTGAGAATACAAACAGTAAGGTAGAGCAATGAGTAACCAAAAGAAAAGTAAAAGGCTTAGTCTTTACTAAGCTCCAAATCCTAATGCTTCCTAATCAAACCCATGATGGCAACGGCGCCATTTGATAAACAGAATGTTTCTAAGCTGCTTGAGTCAAAGCCCCAGACAAAGATAATGATGCAGTATAGTGGTAAGGGGTATCAATCCAGCCTGGGTTGTAGAAAGAACACAAGGAATGCAAGAGCAATGCAAAGCTAAGCAGAATCGGGTAAATAGGTGGTAAAATCGATAAAAACTAAATGCAACGACTAAATGATTACGAAAACTATTTTAAAATCCCTGGAAGAGGGTTAACAACTACTAGGAAAAGACATAGAATCTAAAACGCAAAGCTACTAGTTACTAAAAATCAAGAACTAAAACGGGTAAAACAGAGAACTTTTAGCAACTTTAGATGTCAAGCAATGAAACTAAAGCAAGATGCGAACTTTAAGACTAGGGAATGAAAACTTGAGTTTTTGAAATGCTAAAAATAGGATCTAAGGTTGAGGGTCATATTAAGAGGGGTCAAGGTTCAAGCTTGGGTTTGAAAAACACTAGATCTACTCATTGATGAGCTTAACTCTAAGCCTTGAGAAACTTAGACTAGGGTCATCCATGGCGTGTGGTATGACCCCTTTCTTTGACCCTTCCTCCAAACCTATGGAGTTTAGTGGAAAGATGGGTCAAGGAACATTAAGAAAAGATCTCAAATGGTGGTTTAACTAACCCCCAATACAACCATGGCAATTGGGAAAGAGAAGTTAGCCTCTTGGATTTGGTTTTAGGGGATTCCTGAATCCTGTCAAGGTAAGGAGATCCCTAGGATCATAAAGATCTTTCCCAAGACTCTTTAAGCACTAAGAGCCCGAATCCAAGAAGAGAAGAGATTAAAAACAAGAAAATACTCAAGCTTTAAACCCTTAAACCCTCTAAATCGACTCAACCTTAAACCCAAAGAAATCTACTCACTACACATAGCTAAAACACACGAAAATGCAAGTAATAAAATGCTAAACATGATTAACAAAGATGAATTAAAGAAAATGCTTAAGATTAACCAAAATTCAAAAGTTTAAAACAAGAAAAGCTTAAAAGTTTGACAATGGCGGAAAAATCGCCTAAGAGAAAGCAGAAAAAGATAAGGCAAAGTGTTCATAATGAAAGTGATGGCCTCCTTTTGCCCAAAATAGCTAAACCAACAAACTGGTCCCCTCACTACGCTCCAAAATATGAGCTGGCCGGATAAGGTGCTAGAGATCGAGTTGGTCGATCAATCTCTAGCTCGATCTCCTGGTGGATCGTCTTCCTTTGCTCGATCTTCAAGTCGATTCGGTTGGATGGATCGAGTACTTCATTCGATCTTCTACTTGATCCTTGGGTGATCGGGTCGTTGTCTCGATCTAGCTCTCATTCTGCATGGCGTAATCCACGTCAGTACTCACGATCGGTCTCCTCTCTCGATCTTGGTCTCGATCCTCCTTCATGAAACGACTTGAGTCACTCGATCTTCTGGTCGATCTCGGGTCCTTTGCATGCATGGCTGAGTTCTCCAAGTGTCCACAAGCTTCCTCTCGATCCTATGCACGTCCACGCAACCTCCACAACTCCAGTGTGTCCCAAATAACTTGAATATGATGCAAGAATGCAAGAAATATGCAAAATGCGAATGCAAAGTGACCTAGGACCTAAAATGCAAAAAATGGTAGAAACTAGCCTATTATGCAAGATGAATGCATAAAAACTATCCTAAATACATGCTAAATATGCTTAATATGAGAGTATATCAATACCATGGTTAAAAACCATGATATATAACATTCTGAGTTGAACCGAATTTGGCTAAGTTATAGTCTGATTTATGAACCTCTGTTATACGATTTTGATCTGTTTAATTATGCAATGAGAATGAATGTCTTTTATTATTCGAATATGATTATAGTTAAAGAAAAATTTTAAAAAGATGCGTGTTTTTGTATTCTGGCTGAGTGAAGACTCAGTGTGGTTCAGAACGGTCTAGTGATTGACGGTAAGGTCCTCAAAAGCTAGTATCAGAGCATGGTCAATTCTAGGACAGTTCATCAGCATATTTGATGTTAGAGACTATCCACCTTTTTACTACCAAGTTTCGCAGTCTGTTATTCTGTAGAGTTTGGAACTCTTGTCTGGGGTTAGCTTCGGGCTTACCGGTTTTTCTATTTGGCAGATGGCTCTGAGAAAGAGAATTACGTGGGCACACGTAAATGGTGCTGAAGTCACTGAGAATTCTGGAACTGTAAATGTGTTCGGGGACCAGCAGGGGAATGCGGCTGCGAATGCTGCAAATGTGGCTGCTGTTGCTGTGAATGTGGTTGGGCTAATGCTGGGAACGCGGGAGGGAATTCCATGGGAGCACAACCAGATGGAATTCCATGAGATCGACCAGAGGATCGAATGACCCAAGTCGATTCAAGAGGGAGGATGTCCAAGATTGAGAGAAGAGATCGATTGTAAGTACGGAAGTGGGCCATGCCATGCAGATTGAGAGCCAGATCGAGTTCCCGACTCGATCGACCAAAGGATCGAGTAGACGATCGAGTAAAAGGAAACGATCCAGCAGAAGATCGAGCCAGAGATTGATCATCCAACTCGATCTCTGGGACCTTATCCAGCCAGCTCATTTTTGGCATGTAGTGAGGGGACCATTTTATTATGTTTAGCCATTTTGGGCATATTCCATCGGATCCATTCATTCTGTGGAGACCAACTTAGTTTTTGCTTTCTCCTTTAGGCGATTTTAGCCATTGTTGAACCTTTGAAGCTTCTTATGTTTTAGAACTTCTTAATCTTGCTTTATCATTAGTATTTTTCTTAATCACTTTTTGTTAATCATGCTTAGCTTTCTATCCATTGTTTTTCTATCGATTTTAAACATGAGTAGCGAGTAGTTTCTCTTTGGGTAAAGGGTTGAGGCGATTCAAGGGTTTAAGAGCTTTAAGGTATGTGTTTTTCCTGTTCTTCATTCCTTCTCTTCTAGGATCTTGGGGTCTTAAGGCTTAGAGAGTCTTGGAAAAGATCTCTATGATTCCAAGGCTATCTTACCTTGACCGGATTCAGATGTCCTAGAAAACCAGATCCCAGAGACTAATTTTTCCTCTCCCAAACGCCATGGTTGTAGAGGAGGTTAGTTAGGCCATAGATTGAAATCTGTTTTTCTTGCTCTTTGATCTCTTTTTCCACCAAACGCCATGGGTTTGGAGAAGAGATTGAAGAAGTGAATCATACCACACGCCATGGATGGTTCTTGTTTTTGTTTTCAAGGCTTAGGGAAAGCTCATCAAATGAGTAGATCTATGTGTTTTCAAACCAAAGCTTGAACCTTTGAACACTCTTGAATATGACCCTCGACCCTGAACCCTCTCTTAGCATTTTTAAACCTCATGTAATCATCTTTTAGTTTCAAAGCTTGCATCTTGTTCATTAGAAATCATTTGCCTTTAAGTTGTTAGATCGATCTGTTTTACCCGATTCAGTGCTCGATTTTTAGTTCTTAGTAGTTTTGCATTTTTAGTCTTCTGCTTTCTCCTAGTAGTAGTTAACCCTCTTCCAGGGATTTTAAAATAGATTTGCATTTCATTTAGTCGTTGCATTTAGATTTCTTTGATTTTACCAATCATTTTCCTGATTTGCTTAGATTTGCTTAGATTTGCGTAGTGTTCTTCCTGCTTCCTATGTTGGATTGATACCCTTACTGCTATACTACATCATTGTTGTAGTTTGGGATTTGATATTCTGACTTGCTAAAATCCTGTTTATCAAATGCGCCGTTGCCGTCTTAGGATTGTTAGGAAGCATTAGGATTTGGGGTTTAGTAAAGACTAGGCCTTTACTTAAATTTTGGTTACTAATCTCTTTCTCTTCACACTTGTGTCTTATAGGTATATGAATCTGTGCTCCAGGGGTGACAACAATCTACTTAAACCCCTGGACAATATTCACCAACTCGGAAGTTCAAGAACAAGAAGAGCAAGAGAGCAAGCTCAAGCCTTTGAAGAGATTGTGCAAGCTGGTACAGTTGACTTTGAAAGTATGGCTGAGCAGGAACATCTTGAGGGACCTCCACCAGCTCACGGTGCTGTAGGAAAGGGCAATGGAAACCCCAACCACACAGCTAGACAACCACGGATCATTGGTGCTGGAGATGCTCCTAATACACATCATAACCGATTTCGAATTACTCCTCCACCAGTCCAAAACAATAACTTCGAGATCAAGCCAGGGTTTGTTCAGATGGTTCAAAATAACAAGTTTCATGGGCTAGCTTTGGAAGACCCATTGGCGCATCTAGACAACTTTGAGCAGATTTGCGGAATGATGAAGATTAATGGTATCTCGGAGGACAGCTTCAAGTTGCAGTTATTTCCCTTTTCCCTTGGTGACAAAGCTAGACATTGGGAAAAGACTCTTCCACAAGGCACTATTACTTCTTGGGCTGACTGTAAGAAAGCTTTTCTCTCGAAGTTTTTCTCAAGCACAAGAACAGCTCGGTTGAGAAGTGAGATTAGTGGCTTCAATCAAAGGCAGAATGAGACATTCAATGAAGCTATGGAGCGTTTCAAGGATTACACTATAGCTTGTCCTCACCATGGATTCAGTGAAGAGACACTATTGAGTACCATATACCGCGGAGCTCTCCCAAAGATCAGATTGCTCCTTGACACGGCAAGCAAACAAAACTTTCTTGGCCAAGAGGTGGACGAAGGTATGGAACTCATAGAGAATTTGGCATTGAGTGACGGGAACTATTCAGAGGACTATGAACGCACACCAAGAGAAGCTGATCTTGAAACTCACAAGAAAGAAATGAAGTCGTTGCATGAGAAGATTGATAAGCTTGTCCTTGCCAACCAAAAACAAGTGCATTTTGTTGGAGAAGCTGCGGATGTCTTAGATGAGCTCGAGCAATGCCAAGAAGAGGAAGCTAATTGGGTTGCTGGTTAGAACTACAACAAGCCACAGGGCTATTCTCAAGGCTACCAGGGCAACAAAAACCTCTCATACCGTAGCACCAACGTTTTAGAATCCAAAGGATCAAGTGTACCCCCCTCAGCAAGCAAAGCCGTTTATTCCTTACAAACAAGGGTTTTCAACAGAATAGTGGCTTTTAAGGGCAAAGGCAAGGGAACTTCCAGGGTCAGCAGCAACAGCAAGGCAACAAAGGCTACACTCCTATGTTTCCCACCGGCTTTGTTCCACAACAACAACAGATGCAACCCCAACCTCAAGATCCGGTACAAGCAATGTTCCAACAGTTGCTTCAAGGCCAACCTTCAACTAATCAGAAGTTTTCTGAGATGAACAACAGGCTTGATTCTTCTCTTACTGATGTCTCAACACAGATAACCAATCTGAACAACATGATCAAGCAGTTAGAGAAAGGAAAGGCTAGTACAAGCGGTCAGAACAGCTTACCGGGCAAGTGTGAGCAGAATCCCAAAGAGTATGCAAACGCCATTACCTTACGAAGTGGGAAGGAGCTACCACCAAGAGTTGCACCTACGGACAATGAGGACATTGTGGTTCAAGAGGGGGAGGGTAAGCTTTCAAATGATGAGGAGATCACCTTTTATAATGTGTGGATTGAGAGACCAAGGAAGGGTAAGCAAGCCGTTGTAGAGAAGAAAGTAGAGGAGGTGAGCAAAGAAAAAGATGCATTTGTTCCTCCACCATACAAGCTGAAGCTTCCTTTTCCTGGACGGTTCAAGAAACAACTTCTAGAGAAGCATAGAGCAGTCTTTGAGAAGCATTCAAAAGATGTTGAGATCAAGCTATCTTTGGTGGATTTTTTGGCCATGATGCCTAAGTGTGCAAAGTTTTTCAAAGACACTCTTACTAAGAAGACTAAAGAAAGTCAAGAGGTTTTGTTATTGAGTGAAGAGTGCAGAGCTATTATTCACAAAGAGATTGTTCCTAAGAAGCTTGAAGATCCAGGATCGTTCACCATACCATGTGCACTCGGCCCCTTGACATTTCAAAGCTGTTTGTGTGATCTTGGTGCAAGTATAAACCTCATGCCCCATTAAATGCTGCTGCTAAGCAAGTGGAGTTCCCTCAGCTTAAATCAGCAAACGATCTATGGGATTTGATCAGCCTTGATGACTACAAGGCCAACACCGCCAAGATCAAGAAAGTTTGTAGCCCCTTGCTGAGATACACCCTCAAACTCCTGGCGAATACTTTCAGTGGGAGGTCTGTGGCTCCTACAGTGACGAAGAATGAGCTGTGCTTTCTCTTTCAAGGAATTAAGAAGATCTTATGCAACCGAGAAGAGCATGATGAGCCATTAGAGGACGATCTCGGAGATGATGTCAACTGTGGTTGCATTGATAGAGAGCTTTTTCACAGTTCTAAATATCAATCCTAAAGCCTCTTAGTGTTGCTGTAGTACTTTAGGTGTCAATCCAGCCTAGGTGAGAAAGATACTAGGAATACAAGAGCAAAGTAAAGCTAAGTCAAATTCGGGTAAATGAGGGAGAAATTCAACTAAAACTAAATGCAATACGAAATGAGCAAGAGAACAATTTTAAAATCCCCTCTTAAGGGTTAGACACTACTAGAAGAAAACTAGGAATTTAAAGTGCAAGACTACTGATTATGAAAATTCGAAAACCGAAAACAGGCAATTAAGGCTATTTCTAGCAACTTAAATGAGCAAACTTTAAATCTAAAGGAGAAAGCTTTTGAAACTACTTGAATGATAAATAACAGATCTAAGGATGAGGTTCATGCTTAGGGAAGCTCAAGGTTCGATCTTGGTTTGCAAAAAGTAAATCTACACATTTCAAAATGAGCTATCCTTAAGTCTAAGATGCAATCTTCCCATGGCTTGTGGGTAAGATAAGTTCCTCTCATCATTCATCCTCTCCAAACCCATGGCTTGTGGTGGAAAAGGATGGTTGATGGAGCTGAAGCACGGATCTTAGCATGGCTTAACTAGTCCTTACTTCCCACTTCTGTGGTCTTTAAGGCATACTAGTCTCTTGGTTTGGACATAAGAGATCTCCTAAGTTCTTATGAGAAAAGGAAATCTCTTGGATCATAAAGCCTCTCTCAAGGTCTTTAAGCATTTGATACTCCAAACTAAGAAAGGATAAAGTTAAGAGTAAGAAACTACCAAGATCTAACCTTTAAAACCTTCATAATCACCTCATCCTTAAATCCTAAAGAACTACTCTAATATCATTTTCAAACCCCTCTTAATCATGAGATAAGAGGAGTTAAACATGATTGAAATGACAAGAAAGAAGGATTAAAGCATAAAGGGAAGTTCTTAAATTCAAAATCAAAGTTTTTACAAAAGATAAAGCTTGAAAATGGAAAAAGATGCTTTAATGGTGATCCACAAAACCCAAAAATGGGGATGGAGGCTGTAAAATTCGTGGATCCCCCAAAATTTTAGGTTTAGAGTGTTCATAAAGGCTCACACAACTGGTCCCCACACTAAAAGACAAAGTCTGAGCTGTCCAAGGAAGGAAGCAGAAATCTGGGCCGAAGATCGACCCGCCTGGTGGATCTAGCGGTCGATCTGAGCTGAAACGAGTGGCCTGGTCGATCTAGTGGTCGATCTGAGGCTGAAACGAGTGGGATGGTTGATATCATTGCATATTGCATACATTCTGCATACTCATTAGGTAGTTTTTCATGCATTTGTATCATGTTTTAGGCTAGATTGCATCACTTAGGGTCCTAGAGCATTCTTGCATCAGCATGTGCATTTTCTCTGCATTTTGCATTCATTCCAGGTTGTTTCTGGTTGCTTTGAAGACACGGAGGTTCGTGGAGACTCTAAGGTTGTGATCAAGTTGTTCAAGAGTATCATCTTTCCAAGGTTTGGGGTACCCAAGGTTGTTATAAGTGATGGAGGAAGCCATTTTGTAAACAAGGTTTTCGAGAACCTCTTGAGAAAGTATGGGGTTAAGCATAAGGTGGCTACAC
Organism: Thlaspi arvense; assembly: GCA_911865555.2. Taxonomy (NCBI): domain Eukaryota; kingdom Viridiplantae; phylum Streptophyta; class Magnoliopsida; order Brassicales; family Brassicaceae; genus Thlaspi; species Thlaspi arvense. The sequence goes on from OU466860.2 coordinate 26,603,076, forward strand.
CGTATCATCCTCAAACGAGCGGTCAGGTGGAAGTCTCTAACAGGCAGATCAAAGCTATTCTGGAGAAGACCGTTGGAGCAACAAGGAAGGACTGGTCAGTGAAGCTGGACGATGCTCTTTGGGCTTACCGTACTGCATTCAAGACGCCGATTGGTACAACCCCTTTCACTCTACTTTATGGCAAGGGTTGTCACCTCCCGATTGAGCTGGAACACCGTGCATTGTGGGCTGTGAAGAGGCTGAACTTTGATCTCAAGACGGCTCAGGAAAGGCGTCTTATTCAGCTGCACGAACTGAACGAGTTGAGGTTGAATGCTTACGAGAGTTCCAAGATCTACAAGGAGCGAACTAAGGAGGCTCATGACAAGAAATTGGTTGCAAAGGAGCTTAAGGAAGGAGGACTGGTGTTGCTGTACAACTCGAGGCTAAAGCTCTTCCCGGGCAAGCTGAAATCAAGGTGGAGCGGACCGTTCGTGATTCAAGAGGTCTTGCCATATGGAGCTGTTACTCTGATGGGAAGAAGTGGTAGTGCATTCACCGTCAACGGACACAGAGTCAAGCCCTACCTGGCGGACAGTTTTGACAAGGAGAGTACCTCGGTGCTTCTCCAAGACCCACCATCCGCCTAGACCAAGTAAGGTCTAGCTAAAGACGTTAAAGAAAGCGCACTTGGGAGGCATTCCCATGTTTATCTTGTACATATTTTTGCTTTCATTTATCTTTCAGTTTTATGTTTTTATGTTTTTAGTGTGTAGGAACAGGTATAAGGAATCTAAACCTTGTCTTTGGGTTCCAAAAGGGGCAATAGGGGTTAAAATAAAGCTAGAGATCGAGTGCTAGATCGACTGATCCTGGCTCGATCTTTGCTAGATCGAGCCAGTGAATCGAGAGGAACCAGTCGATCTAGACGAGAACGAGTGACAAGATCGACCTTGGCGAAAAAGGATCGATCGATCCAAATAGGATCGACCGATCTAATTTCTCTCGGAAAATCTGTTGAAAATTGATCGATCACTCGACTCGATCCATCACTCGATCTATGCTAAATCGACCCCTAAATCGAGGACATAGCTCGATCAGAGGGACTTAGCCGAGGAGCCAACATCTCAATGATCGAGAGAGCCAATCGATCCAGGGCTCGATTCACCTTGAATCGAGTCACAAATCGAGTAACACTCTCGATCTAAGCCATTTTAGGCATGAGATCGAGTCCTAGATCGACCAAAAGGACTCGATCTCATGCCGAGGTAACAATTTTCTTTCCCTCCTTTACTCCTTTCCCTCCAATTTTTAAATTCGAAACTTGGTCAAGGCAAGCATCTTTGACCATGAAAGATGTGCCTTGACCAAGACTTTTGTCAGAAACCACTTTGACCACCCATTGTTTTGGTTTGTTAAACTCTTTAAATGTTTCAATTTATTCCTCACCCTCTCATTTCTGTTTGCTCGAGTTTTTCTTACAAAGAGAGTGAGAATTTAAAAGCTTTTAAAGTTTAGCAAAGATATCCTCTACTCTTGCAAAGGTATTTTCAAGGTTTAATGATTTTATTTCAAGAAAATCTCCTTAAAAATCGCATGTTCTTGTTTTAGGATATAGGATCGGATTTGAATTTTTAAAATTAGCTAAGTAATAGGAAAAATTCTTGATTTTCAGTATCTCAAAGATTTTATTTCCTTTTATCTAGCTATTATTTTTATTTGATCCCCAAAATTCTAGAGTAGTTTATATAAATCTTCTTCTCCTCTTCTCTTATTCTCATTTAATCGCCTCTTGCTAATCATTCTCTAGAAAAATTTGTTTTAGGAGCAATGGCACCAAAGAGAACAAGAGAGGAGCGAGTGCAAGAAGGAGAAACACAAGAAGTGGTGGTTCAAGAGAGGGTCCGGTGGAGCAAAGATGAGAAGAGGGATAAGAAGAGGTTGGAGAGGCTCCGGTTTGAACCTACAAAGTTTGCTGATCGAGAGCTTCTGTCCAGGCTCGGGATCCTTGGAGACTTCGACCAGCTCCTCAAGAACATTGGTCTGAGGTGCTTATCGCGGATGGACTGCCCCACAATTCCCGAGGTGACAATAGATTTCCTAGCCACTTTGGAGTTCCGGTATGAGAATCCGAGTGCACCTGTTCCTTCTCAAGGCCGTCTCTACTTCAAGGTTGGCCGCCAAGCCTACACACTATCCATCCCCGAGCTATGCCAAGCCTACGGTCTCAAGGCTGATGCACACAAGGTGGAGTTCCCAGCCTTCAAGAAAGCCGACGAGTTTTGGGACCTAATCAGCAATGAAGACTACAAAGCCAACACCGCCAAGATCAAGAGAGTTAGGAATCCGGTGCTGAGGTATACTTTGAAGCTGATAGCTAATACATTCAGTGGGAGGTCTGTTGCTCCTACTGTCACGAAGACGGAGCTGTGCTTCCTTTTCCAAGGCGTGAAGCATTTGGTGTCTGATCCGGATGCGAATGAAGAACCCATAGAAGATGAACTCGGCGATGAAGTGAATTACGGCTGTGTGCTCGCGGCTTCTCTGGTGAAGTACAAGGCTTATGCCTTACGGTGCAAGGCAACCTCTTCCTATATTGGCGGTTTCCTTACTCCTTTGTTCGTGCAAGCCGGTGTGCCCATCCATGACTTTGCTCACGTCCCAAACAGAGCTTTCATGGATGAAGCATACATGAGAAACACTGATAGCTTGGGACACACGCCAGCAGAAGGGTTTTATGCTTACCTCTTCATAGATGAGGAAGACAAGAAGAGAGTGTGCATCCTCCCCAACAAAGACGAGACCGAGCTGCTTGGTGTTGGGAACATCGAGTTCTTACCCACGGAGGAAGAATGCTTTGCCCTCTTAGGAGGACCGCCTGCGTCAGCCATTGCCCCACGCCAAAGGTCAGAGTCTCCAGGAACAGAGGATGAGATGCCCGAGGTTTACACACTTCCCAAGCTGGATTTTGAGCCTAAGACCAAAACCGAGAAGTTCTTAGTCTCGGTGGTGGAGATGCAGCGGAAGATAAACAAGTGGCAAGGGAAGATGCTTAAGAAGCTGGGGAAGAAGGTCAAACAACTCCAAGGAAGCCAGCCTAAGCCAGCTGAAAGCCAGGAGATACAACAACCCGAGAAGAGGAGACTCTCAACCGGAGGAGTTGTGATCCGCGAGACCCAAGGAGAAAACATTCAACCGGCTCGCCACTCCCTCCAAGAACCAGGCAACAAAGGAAAGGCAACAATCTCTAGCTCCTCTGGAACATCCTCAAGTTCCAGCCGAGCCTAGACAAGAGGTAACAACCTTCCTCCATTGTATATAACCGCACATATTTGTTTCTTGCATTGTGTTTGTTTGCTCCTTCGGATGAGTTTGCCACCGGGACGGTGTCAAGCAAGTTTGGGGGAGTACTTGTGTGATTTAATCTTGTGTTCTTTGATCTTATTTTCCTTTTTGCATCCTTGAGTCTTAGTTCATGAAAAATTAGTAAAATTTTTAAAAAATTTTCCAAGATTCATGTAGTTGCATTCATCTCTTTAAAAACATGTTAGGATTGAGTCTAGAATTTTTCATATCACCTAGGTTGTTTGCATTTTGCATAAGGGGTTAGGATTTCTTAAAAAGGTGTTTTACTTATGAATCATTTCAATGCCCTAGTTAGTAGTTCTCTAATGCTTTGTTTATGCTTTGAAAGTAAGTTCTAACCATGCTTGGATCACTAGTTAGGATTTTCGTGGCTTGAATTGAACTCTCATGATTTGAAACTCATCCTACTAAGTGAAAACCTTAATTTGAAAATCTAATTATCATTCTTATGCATTTGAAAATGAACACATGGTTTTAAAATATTTAGGCTCTCTTCTTCCTTTTTACCACTCTTTGTTAGCCTAAGTAGAACTCCCTCCTTGAGCCTTACCCTCCTTTGAAGCCAAATGTTCTTGTGTGACATCTTTGTAAGGCCTTATTTTCGGTTTGAACTTGGCATAAAGTGTTAGGTTTAGGCGACATGATTTGGTTTTCATAATTGATTGCTAGCTTTACATTTTGAAGCTAGGTGTAGGCTTAGGATAAGTTTGGGGGATCATTGGGGTTGCTTTCTTGTGAATTTGTTTTCGGTTCAAAAGAGTTTGTGTTTTAAGGAAAGAAATGAGGTTTTAAGTGAAAGGTTTGTTTTTAAAACATAAGTATGCTCTAATTTCAGGAGGTAGCTCTCCATAATAAAAAAAAAAAAAAAAAAAAAAAAAAGAGAAAGAAGAAAAAAAAAAAAAAAAAAATAAAAAGAGCCTAAGTGCCAAATAAATAAAAAAAAAAAAATGAAGAGAAAAATAGTAATAATAAGAGAGCTACTAATAAGAAATTTCTAAGAGCAAAAATATTTTTTAAAACCTTTTCACTAGCCTAAAAAGTTTAAAAATGTCTTTATTTTGATTTGGGGATTGCTAAGTTGAGAAGAAGGGGTAGACTCTTAAGTGGTGAGTGAGGATTAGATTTCTTAAATGAGAGGGGTATAGGACTGTTTGATAGTTTACATGGGTAGATGAGAATCTAATCATGTATGCATAAATTGCCTTTACCTTTAGCATTGTGCATTAGTTCAAACCAATATTTGAGAGAAACCCTTGTCTAATTGTAAACCCTTTTCAAATGAGATCATTCTATGCTCATAACCATAACCCTTAGCCAAATGTGTTTTGCTTTAAAGTGCATAAGTTTGATTCATGGTTCGAATGTTAATGAATGTTAAAGGATAAATTTCTTTGATTGTTAGGAATAAGAGACTCATGATTTGAATTTCTTTGTGTGATGAGTATGGCTAAGTCCTTTGGAGTATGAGTGTAAGCCTAGCATTTTAGAACTATTAACTAGGACATTGAGATGATCTATTCGAAAGGCACCTTTGCAAAAAGTTTAAAACCCCTTTGAATTTTCTGAAAACCTCTCTTCCTTACTTGTTTTTTTTTTGTTGCTTGAAGGCAAGCAAGAAGTAAGTTTGGGGGAGTTGATATCATTGCATATTGCATACATTCTGCATACTCATTAGGTAGTTTTTCATGCATTTGTATCATGTTTTAGGCTAGATTGCATCACTTAGGGTCCTAGAGCATTCTTGCATCAGCATGTGCATTTTCTCTGCATTTTGCATTCATTCCAGGTTGTTTCTGGTTGCTTTGGAGACACGGAGGTTCGTGGAGGTGTGGAGGCCGATGTAGCAGTTCATGGAAGCTCGGGAGTGTGCTAAGGACCAGTGATCGAGGAGCAGATCGAGCATGGCCGGTCGATCTAGGAGTTGATCGACCAGAAGATCGAGCCAACTAGGCGATCCAAGGATAATGATCGAGATGGAGATCGAGTGAAGCAATCGATGTATCGGTACGGACGTAAATGACGCCATGCAGAGCGAGAGCTGGATCGAGTACATCACTCGATCCTCCCAAAGATCGATACCAAGATCGGATGCAGCACTCGATTCACCGAAGAAGATCGAGACCCGGATCGAGTCGAAGACACGATGGCCGGATATGATCGATAGAACAACTCGATCCAATGGTCGATCTCTGTCCTTTCAACCGTTTTTGGCTGTTAGCGAAGGGGGGACCATTGGACTGTTTTGACATTTTAGGCAAGGCGGCGAATGCTTTTTAGAGAACTTTGAGATTTCTTATCTTTTTCCTTCAAGATTTTCTCTCTTGTTTTAGGAAGAACACCATTGTTGAACCAGTTTTCTTTTCAAGCTTTTGTATTCTCGAACCTTATCGTTTAATCTAGTCGTTGTTTCATGTTTATCGTTTCATTTCTTCCACCTTGCTTGATATACTTTATGTGTAGTGAGTAGTTTACTTTGGGTTAGGGGTTGAGAGGATTAAGGGGTAGAAAAGGTTCGATCTTGGTTTGTTTTCTAAACGTTTTTAAGGCTATCTCTTCTAAGGTGTTGAAAGCTTAATGCTTGAAGACTCTCACGCCAAGAGCTTCATGATCCGAGAGGTCCCTTACCTTGACAGGATCCAGGGACCTCGGAAAATCTCACCTTAGAGACTAGTTACCCCTTCCCAAAAGCCATGGAAGTTTGGGGGACTAGTAAAGCCATTGTTTGAAATCTGTTTTCATTGCCTTTCGACCTCTCTTTCCACCAAAAGCCATGGGTTTGGAGGTGAGGATGAAAGAGTGATCTTAGCCTCGGTGGTGGAGATGCAGCGGAAGATAAACAAGTGGCAAGGGAAGATGCTTAAGAAGCTGGGGAAGAAGGTCAAACAACTCCAAGGAAGTCAGCCTAAGCCAGCTGAAAGCCAGGAGATACAACAACCCGAGAAGAGGAGACTCTCAACCGGAGGAGTTGTGATCTGCGAGACCCAAGGAGAAAACATTCAACCGGCTCGCCACTCCCTCCAAGAACCAGGCAACAAAGGAAAGGCAACAATCTCTAGCTCCTCTGGAACATCCTCAAGTTCCAGCCGAGCCTAGACAAGAGGTAACAACCTTCCTCCATTGTATATAACCGCACATATTTGTTTCTTGCATTGTGTTTGTTTGCTTCTTCGGATGAGTTTGCCACCGGGACGGTGTCAAGCAAGTTTGGGGGAGTACTTGTGTGATTTAATCTTGTGTTCTTTGATCTTATTTTCCTTTTTGCATCCTTGAGTCTTAGTTCATGAAAAATTGGTAAAATTTTTAAAATTGTTTATCAAAAATTCATGTAGTTGCATTCATCTCTTTAAAAACATGTTAGGATTGAGTCTAGAATTTCTCATATCACCTAGGTTGTTTGCATTTTGCATAAGGGGTTAGAATTTCTTAAAAAGGTGTTTTACTTATGAATCATTTCAATACCCTAGTTAGTAGTTCTCTAATGCTTGGTTTATGCTTTGAAAGTAAGTTCTAACCATGCTTGGATCACTAGTTAGGATTTTCGTGACTTGAATTGAACTCTCATGATTTGAAACTCATCCTACTAAGTGAAAACCTTAATTTGAAAATCTAATTATCATTCTTATGCATTTGAAAATGAACACATGGTTTTAAAATATTTAGGCTCTCTTTTTCCTTTTTACCACTCTTTGTGAGCCTAAGTAGAACTCCCTCCTTGAACCTTACCCTCCTTTGAAGCCAAATGTTCTTGTGTGACATCTTTGTGAGGCCTTATTTTCGGTTTGAACTTGGCATAAAGTGTTAGGTTTAGGCGACATGATTTGGTTTTCATAATTGATTGCTAGCTTTACATTTTGAAGCTAGGTATAGGCTTAGGATAAGTTTGGGGGATCATTGGGGTTGCTTTCTTGTGAGTTTGTTTTCGGTTCAAAAGAGTTTGTGTTTTAAGGAAAGAAATGAGGTTTTAAGTGAAAAGTTTGTTTTTAAAACATAAGTATGCTCTAATTTCAGGAGGTAGCTCTCCATAATAAAATAAAAAAAAAAGAAAGAAAAAAAAAATAAAAGAGCCTAAGCGCCAAATAAATAAAAAAAAAATGAAGAGAAAAATAGTAATAATAAGAGAGCTACAAATAAGAAATTTCTAAGAGCAAAAATATTTTTTTCAAAACCTTTTCACTAGCCTAAAAAGTTTAAAAATATCTTTATTTTGAATTAGGGATTGCTAAGTTGAGAAGAAGGGGTAGACTCTTAAGTGGTGAGTGAGGGTTAAATTTCTTAAATGAGAGGGGTATAGGACTGTTTGATAGTTTACATGGGTAGATGAGAATCTAATCATGTATGCATAAATTGTCTTTACCTTTAGCATTATGCATTAGTTCAAACCAATTTTTGGGAGAAACCCTTGTCTAATTGTAAACCCTTTTCAAATGAGATCATTATATGCTCATAAACATAACCCTTAGCCAAATGTGTTTTGCTTTAAAGTGCATAAGTTTGATTCATGGTTCGAATGTTAATGAATGTTAGAAGGATGAATTTCTTTGATTGTTAGGAATAAGAGACTCATGATTTGAATTTCTTTGTGTGATGAGTATGGCTAAGTCCTTTGGAGTATGAGTGTAAGCTTAGCATTTTAGAACTATTAACTAGGACATTGAGATGATCTATTCGAAAGGCACCTTTGCAAAAAGTTTAAAACCCCTTTGAATTTTCTGAAAACCTCTCTTCCTTACTTGTTTTTTGTTGCTTGAGGGCAAGCAAGAAGTAAGTTTGGGGGAGTTGATATCATTGCATATTGCATACATTCTGCATACTCATTAGATAGTTTTTCATGCATTTGTATCATGTTTTAGGCTAGATTGCATCACTTAGGGTCCTAGAGCATTCTTGCATCAGCATGTGCATTTTCTCTGCATTTTGCATTCATTCCAGGTTGTTTCTGGTTGCTTTGGAGACACGGAGGTTCGTGGAGGTGTGGAGGCCGATGTAGCAGTTCATGGAAGCTCGGGAGTGTGCTAAGGACCAGTGATCGAGGAGCAGATCGAGCATGGCCGGTCGATCTAGGAGTTGATCGACCAGAAGATCGAGCCAACTAGGCTATCCAAGGATAATGATCGAGATGGAGATCGAGTGAAGAAATCGATGTATCGGTACGGACGTAAATAACGCCATGCAGAGCGAGAGCTGGATCGAGTACATCACTCGATCCTCCCAAAGATCGATACCAAGATCGGATGCAGCACTCGATTCACCGAAGAAGATCGAGACCCGGATCGAGCCGAAGACACGATGGCCGGATATGATCGATAGAACAACTCGATCCAATGGTCGATCTCTGTCTTTTCAACCGTTTTTGGCTGTTAGCGAAGGGGGGACCATTGGACTGTTTTGACATTTTAGGCAAGGCGGCGAATGCTTTTTCGATAATTTTTTAGATTTCTTATCTTTTTCCTTCAAGTTTTCTCTCTCGTTTTTCGGAAGAACACCATTGTTGAACCAGTTTTCTTTTCAAGCTTTTGTATTCTCGAACCTTATCGTTTAATCTAGTCGTTGTTTCATGTTTATCGTTTCATTTCTTCCACCTTGCTTGATTTACTTTATGTGTAGTGAGTAGTTTACTTTGGGTTAGGGGTTGAGAGGATTAAGGGGTAGAAAAGGTTCGATCTTGGTTTGTTTTCTAAACGTTTTTAAGGCTATCTCTTCTAAGGTGTTGAAAGCTTAATGCTTGAAGACTCTCACGCCAAGAGCTTCATGATCCGAGAGGTCCCTTATCTTGACAGGATCCAGGGGCCTCGGAAAATCTCACCTTAGAGACTAGTTACCCCTTCCCAAAAGCCATGGAAGTTTGGGGGACTAGTTAAGCCATTGTTCGAAATCTGTTTTCCTTGCCTTTCGACCTCTCTTTCCACCAAAAGCCATGGGTTTGGAGGAGAGGATGAAAGAGTGATCTATACCGAAAGCCACGGATAGATCTTGTTTTGTTTTCGAGGCTTAGAGATCCTCACCAAGTGAGTCGATCCAAAGTTTCAAACCCAAGATCGTTCCTTGAAACCCCTTATATGAATCTCAACCCTCAAGCCCTCTCTTCTAGCATATTTACGTCTCATATCATCTTTAGCTTATTACCTGATAGCATCCTGGTCTTTAGATTCATTGTTCTTACGGTTTTAGACGAGATCGATCGTTTCTGCTCGATCTAGTGGTCGATCTTGTGGTCGATCCACTAGTCGAATTTTAACAATTCGAAGCTCTTCTCTTTAATTTATCTGTTTGTTCCTCGTGGTAACTGCTTCCTTTCTAGTATTTTTAAAATAGGTTTCATTCCATTTAGGTTGTTGCATTTAGTTTTTAGATTATTTCTCATAAACTGTCTCATTTGCTTAGATTTGTCTTAGACCTTGCATTCTCTGTGGATTCTCTATCATCTAGAAGTGGATTGACACTCTCCTGCTTGCCTTACTACAACATTGCTTGCATTAGAGTTTTGATAACCTCTCTGCTGCATTAGACCATAACAAAAGCGATTATCAATGGTCGATCTGGTGGTCGATCTCTGCCTGAAACGAGTGGGATGATCGATCTGGTGGTCGATCTCTGCCTGAAACGAGTGGGATGGTCGATCTGGTGGTCGATCTCTGCCTAATTTTGTTTGGCCGAACTCTTTCTTGACTCCCAGCAACTCCCAAGCTCTTCTTTTGACTCCTTGTCCATGCTCAGCGTCCAACAACAGATCCATGTACTCCATATTACCTAAAAACAATGCATATATGCAAGAAATATGCAAATGCTAATGCAAACATGTCTAAAACCTAAAATGGAGCAAAAGTTACAAATAATCTAAATATGAATGCAATATGAACGCAAAATCTATCCTAAATGAGTGCTAAAATATGCTAAATTATGAGTTTATCAACTCCCCCAAACTTGCCTTTTTGCTTGTCCTCAAGCAAACAAAGACAAATCCAAGAGAGAGGTTTGAAAATGGGGGTTCAAATTTCTTGAAAAAGTGTTTTTCAAATGAATCATCTCAATGGTCCTTGTTCTTAATTCTAGGATGCAGTATACAAACTCTACTTCAAAGAACTTAGCCATATTCATCACATGTTGAATTTCAGATCATGACTCTCATATTCCAAACAATCCAAGAATCCTAACCTTTAACATTCAATTAATGATCAAACCGTGAATCACACTCATGCACTTAGAACAGAATACATTTGGCTAAGGACAAGGTTATGAGACAAAGATGATCTCATTCAAGTGGGTAATTCAAACAATGGGTTATCTCAAAAAAGATTGAACTTATGCATAATGCTAAAGGTAAAGACAATTGATGCATACATGACTAGACTCTCATCTACCCATATACACTAACAATGATCATAAACCCCTCTCATTTTCTTTTTTTTTCAAGCTCACTCACCATCTAGAAACTACCCAAACAACAAGGCAAGAAGCCAAGCATAACCCACAAAAACAGAAAACATCTTTACTCTTCCTAGGCTAGTGGTGGTCAAACACAAACTTAAAGCTCTTTCTTTAAATCTTGGTAGCTCTCTTCTCTTTTTTTTTTTTTTTTTTTTTTTTTTTTTTAACTTTGGTCTTTGGCTCTTTTCTTTCTGATTTTCTTTTATTTTTGAGAGCTACCTCCTTCTCTTTTAAAACTGAGCTTTTATTTAAAAACAGAACAACACCACCACTTAAAACCATGAGTCTTTTATTTTCAAACCCCAAACACCATTTCTTTTTAAACTGAAAACACATAAGCAAAATTCTTTTAATACCATCGAATCCCTGCCCCAAAACAAACCTAAAACTAGCTTCAAAATGCAAAGCTAGCATCAATATGAAAGCCTAATCATGTCGCCTAAACCTAACACTTTATGCCAAGTTCAATCCAAAAATAGGGCCTCACATCACACAAGAAATATTTGGCTTGAAAGGAAGGCAAGGTTCAGGGTGTGGAGTTCTATTCAGACTTACAAAGAGTGGTAGAAAGGGGTAAGAAAGCCTGAATATGTATATGTGATCCATGTATTTCATTTCAAATGCACAAGTTTGATAATTCAAATTCAGATTAAGGTTCTCACTTAGTAGGAAATGATTCAATTCATGTCTGTTCAACTTAAGCCACGAAAATCAAAACAAATGATCCAAATATGGTTAGAACTTAACTTCAAGTTTGCACAAGCATCAAAGAACTACTAACTAGGGCCTTGAACTAATTCATGAGCATAAAACACTTTTTTAAAAAGAAAAATTGCCCCATATGCACGTGAATGCAAGCAACCTATATGATAATATCTAGACTCAATCCTAAAATATTTACCAATGCAAGTGCATGCTACATGAAGTTTTTCGAAAATTTTGAAAAGTTTTCTGATTTTCTATGCAAATGTATATGCATGAAGACTCAAATATGCTTAAAGGGAAAATAAGAAAACAAAACACAAAATTAAATCTATCAACCTCTCCCCCAAACTTAAATTACACAGTCCCTTGTGTAATAAAAGTTCAAGAGAGACCAGCAACAAGAAATAAAATTCAAAAAGCCAAGAATTCATGATATATACAAGGTGTTGGAATGGTGTACCTTGGGCTGTGTTGTGGATCGATCTAGAGGATCGATCTGAGGGTCGTTCTGGGCAGAAGATCGAGGATCATGCTCGATCAAGAGGTCAGTCTAGATAGGACCGATCGGTCCAAACTCTGAGAATTTCCTGAGAGAAATTAGATCGGTCGATCCATTTTTGGACCGATCGATTCGTTCTTTAGATCGACCTTGTCACTCGATCTAGCCATCGATCTACTGGATATGCTTCAGTTTTCCTGTATTTAAGAGCTTCCAAGAGCGTGCCTTTAGATCTCCATCTTCCTTGGTCATGTTGAGGCTTGTATCACCAGGCTCATACTCATCATAGAACCATCCCCCAAATGTGTGCATCCTTATCTCCTCAAAGGGTAGCTTCCATAAATCCTCAAGGCTCTCTTCCTTGGTCATGTTGAGGCTTGTATCACCAGGCTCATACTCATATAGAACCATCCCCCAAATGTGTGCATCCTTATCTCCTCAAAGTGTAACTGCCGTGGATCCTCAATGCTTTCTTCATTGGTGAGGGTGAAACCGAGGTGTTTGGCAAAAGGTTGTTGCATTGGAGATTCTTCTTCTTCACCCTCCTTGGAGGCTAATGCAATGGGATTCTCTTTTGTCTCCTTCCTGGGAATGAGTTGCAAATGTGTTTCTTTCTTGGTGGGGGGCTCTTGCTCAACAAATGAGCTCTCACTAGCATCCTCTAAACATTCAACAACCGAACTTTCTTCACAAGGATCTTCAAAGCTTTGCTCAAGATTTTCATCAACAATGTACCTAAGAAGAGCTTCAAGTTCTTCAGCTTCTTGTTGGAATTCATCATTGGTGAGAGCTTTATCCTCTTGTTCCTCATTCTCATGTGTGATTTCGGTGTTGATAGACTCCACATGTGTTGTTGCAGCAACTCTTGAAAATAGAGCAGGAGAGCCTAGTTTGAAGTCAAGCATGCTAATGCTCTCATTAAGCTGTTCTTGCTGCTCCAAAAGCAACTTCATCATGTTGAGAGTTTTTTCCTCTTTAGAGATGTGGGAATGTAGGTTGCTCCTTGCTGCTCCAAAAGCAACTTCATCATGTTGAGAGTTTCTTCCTCCTTAGAGATGTGGGAAGAATAGGCTGCTCCTTGCTCGTCCTCCATGTCCCAGGATTGGTATTCCTCAGCATATCCATAGTGATTCTCTGGAGCAGAATGTTCATCCATAAGCCCTCTTTGATAAGTGGATGACCTTTCAAAACCATGGTTGCTAGTTGGGTCCCAAGCCAGCATTCTCTCTTGATTCGCTAATAAAGCCTCAAACATTGATGCTATATCCGAATCCATACTGTCTTCCTTGTGATTGTGCCTTGCAAAAAGAACAAACACTTGAAAGAGAGTTAGTAACCAAAATGAAAAATAAAAACTTAGTTTATACTAAGCTCCAAATCTTAGTAATTTCAGCAAAACCTAAGTTGGCAACGGCGCCAATTGATAGAGAGCTTTTTTCACAGTTCTAAATATCAATCCTAAAGCCTCTTAGTTTTGCTGTAGTACTTTAGGTGTCAATCCAGCCTAGGTGAGAAAGATACTATGAATACAAGAGCAAAGTAAAGCTAAGTCAAATTCGGGTAAATGAGGGAGAAATTCAACTAAAACTAAATGCAATACGAAATGAGCAAGAGAACAATTTTAAAATCCCCTCTTAAGGGTTAGCAACTACTAGAAGAAAACTAGGAATTTAAAGTGCAAGACTACTGATTATGAAAATTCGAAAACCGAAAACAGGCAATTAAGGCTATTTCTAGCAACTTAAATGAGCAAACTTTAAATCTAAAGGAGAAAGCTTTTGAAACTACTTGAATGATAAATAACAGATCTAAGGATGAGGTTCATGCTTAGGGAAACTCAAGGTTCGACCTTGGTTTGCAAAAAGTAAATCTACACATTTCAAAATGAGCTATCCTTAAGCCTAAGATGCAATCTTCCCATGGCTTGTGGGTAAGATAAGTTCCTCTCATCATTCATCCTCTCCAAACCCATGGCTTGTGGTGGAAAAGGATGGTTGATGGAGCTAAAGCACGGATCTTAGCATGGCTTCACTAGTCCTTACTTGCCACTTCCGTGGTCTTTAAGGCATACTAGTCTCTTGGTTTGGACATAAGAGATCTCCTAAGTTCTTATGAGAAAAGGAAATCTCTTGGATCATAAAGCCTCTCTCAAGGTCTTTAAGCATTTGATACTCCAAACCAAGAAAGGATAAAGTTAAGAGCAAGAAACTACCAAGATATAACCTTTAAAACCTTCCTAATCACCTCATCCTTAAATCCTAAAGAACTACTCTAATATCATTTTCAAATCCCTCTTAATCATGAGATAAGAGGAGTTAAACATGATTGAAATGACAAGAAAGAATGATTAAAGCATAAAGGGAAGTTCTTAAATTCAAAATCAAAGTTTTTACAAAAGATAAAGCTTGAAAATGGAAAAAGATGCTTTAATGGTGATCCACAAAACCCAAAAATGGGGATGGAGGCTGTAAAATTCGTGGATCCCCCAAAATTTTAGGTTTAGAGTGTTCATAAAGGCTCACACAACTGGTCCCCTCACTAAAAGACAAAGTCTGAGCTGTCCAAGGAAGGAAGCAGAAATCTGGGCCGAAGATCGACCCGCCTGGTCGATCTAGCGGTCGATCTGAGCTGAAACGAGTGGCCTGGTCGATCCAGTGGTCGATCTGAGGCTGAAACGAGTGGGATGGTCGATCTGGTGGTCGATCTCTACCTGAAACGAGTGGGATGGTCGATCTGGTGGTCGATCTCTGCCTGAAACGAGTGGGATGGTCGATCTCTGCCTAATTTTTTTTGGCCGAACTCTTTCTTGACTCCCAGCAACTCCCAAGCTCTTCTTTTGACTCCTTGTCCATGCTCAGCGTCCAACAACAGCTCCATGTACTCCATATTATCTAAAAACAATGCATATATGCAAGAAATATGCAAATGCTAATGCAAACATGTCTAAAACCTAAAATGGAGCAAAAGTTACAAATAATCTAAATATGAATGCAATATGAATGCAAAATCTATCCTAAATGAGTGCTAAAATATGCTAAATTATGAGTTTATCATGCATCTTGGCCACTTCTTTGGTCAAGTACAAGGCGTGGGCACTGAGGTGTAAAGCAAGCTCGGCACTCATTGGCAGCTTCCTCACACCGATGTTTGTCCAAGCTGGAGTTCCTCTTCATGAGTTTGAGCCTTGCGCGGATAGGGCATACATGGACGAGCAGTACATGCGCAACACTGATAGCTTGGGACCTACGCCAGCTCCAGGGAAGTTTGCTTACCTTTATTACGACCACAACCATGCCAAGAAGGTCTGCATTCTGCCCAACGAGGATGAGACCAACTTAGACAGCATTGGCACCATCGATTTTTTGCCAACGGATGAGGAGTGTGTCGCAGCCCTTGGACCAGCAGCACTTCCACCTCAAGTTGCACGTGCACCCTCAGAGTCACCTCCCTCAGACACCGAGATGCCAGCAAGCTTTGATCTCCCTAAGCTCGATTTTGAGCCAAGGAACAAAACCGAGAAGTTCCTTGCATCTTTGGTGGAGGTTCAGCAGAAGGTGAACAAGTGGCAGAGCAAAATGATCAAAAAGCTTGCCAAGAAGATCAAGCAGCTTCAAGGAAACTCATCTGATGCGTCTTCAAGTGAGGAGGTCTAGCAACCCGAGAAGAGGAGAAGATCCACCAGTGGGATAGTGATTCGTGAGCCGCAAGGAAGCAACATCCAACCTGCACGCCACTCTGTACACGAAGGGACAGCCAAGGAGAAAGGCAAGGCAGTGACCCTCGACCCTGAACCCTCTCTTAGCATTTTTAAACCTAAAGTAATCATCTTTTAGTTTCAAAGCTTGCATCTTGTTCATTAGAAATCATTTGCCTTTAAGTTGTTAGATCGATCTGTTTTACCCGATTCAGTGCTCGATTTTTAGTTCTTAGTAGTTTTGCATTTTTAGTCTTCTGCTTTCTCCTAGTAGTAGTTAACCCTCTTCCAGGGATTTTAAAATGGTTTTGCATTTCATTTGGTCGTTGCATTTAGTTTTCTTTGATTTTACCAATCATTTTCCCGATTTGCTTAGATTTGCTTTACCCTTGCATTCCTAGTGTTCTTCCGGCTTCCTAGGTTGGATTGATACCCTTACTGCTATACTACATCATTGTTGTGGTTTGGGATTAGATATTCTGACTTGCTAAAATCATGTTTATCAAATGACTCACGACCCTCCTAGAAAGAGCAGGAAGTCTGGAGCATCCTCAAGCTTCAGCCGAGCCTAGCTCCAAGGTACCAACAACCGAACCATTGTATATACCGTGCATCTTTTTTTTTTGCTTTGTGTTTTAGCTCCTCTTGAGCTTGTTTGCCACTGAGACGGTGTCATTCAAGTTTGGTGGAGTGTGTGGTGTGTTTGACATGTTTTCTTTGATCTTATTTTGTGTTATCATCCCTTGAGTCTTGCATTGCATCATAAGGCATAGAAAACACCAAAAAAATGATAAAACATTTCAAAAATTTCAAAAAAATTCATGTAGTTTGCATTTGCATTGTAGAATATTTTAGGATTGAGTCTAGAATCTTTAAAATCATCTAGGATGTTGCATTTGCATAGGGAGTGAATGATAAACACTTGTCAAGATGTTAGTGTTTGAACTGTTTTCAATGCCTTGGTTGTTTGTTGTTTGATTGTATCTAGTGAGTTTGAAGTTAAGACTGCACCATACCTTGATTACTTGCATTTGATACTCTAGTCTTATGTTGAAACTCGCTTTGATTTGATGTCAACTCCATCTTAGTAGAACCTTAATCTTGACATTGAATTATCTTGTTTGTGCATTAAGAGAGATTGCATGGCTTAACCATATACATACTTGGATTATCTTCTTACTTTCTTACCACTCTTGTTATTCCATGTAGCTGATCCTCATCATAATGGGACAGTTAACCACGCCCTAAACCAAACCTTCTTTCTAACCTAAACACTTTTGCGTGAGTAGTGAGGCCTTTCATTGCATTATTTTCTATCCTATCTTAGCAAAAAGTGTTAGGAATAGGGCTGGCAAGGAAAAGCTCCCTTGAAGACACCAGCTTGCATTTTGAGCTTGGTATTAGTTTAGGAGTTTGGGGAAAGGGTTATTTGAGTGGTTTAAGAGTTTTTTGTTTATATATTTTCATAAGAAGAAAAAGTATGGGATTAGTAGCAAAGGGGGAACAAGTAAATTGTGGTTAAGTAAAGTAAATAAAAATGCTCTAATTGTCAAAGAAAAGAAAGGCGCCAGCAGCAACAATGCTAAGAAGAGGTCAACCAAAAGGAAAAATCAGACCAAACTATCCACCAAGGGTGATGAAAGTGGCGCCAAGCACACAACAAAGAAGAGCAAGCTCAAACAAAAGAGGTCAACCACACGGAAGGTACAAAAAGGAGTTTCCCCCAATGTGAAGGATGAAGAGATCAAGCATTTTGGGGAAAGGGTAGATTTAGGGGTTACACTTTGGGTTTTAGAAGTCTTTAGGATCATCTTGGGTAAAAAGGGTAGAAGGGAGCTTTAACTTGCATGCATAAGTGTGCCTTTACCTTTAGCATTTTGCTAAGGATAAGATTCTTTCATAGAGTGATCCCCTAAACTTTTTAAACCCCTCTTTAAATGAGATCATTTTCATCTCATGACCTTGTCCCTTGACCAAATGCTTTCTCTTGATGTGCACAAACTTGATCCATTGGTTATTGCTTAATGAATGATTAAGGAGTTGGTTGATTTGAATGCTTGTGTAGGCTAAGCTAGAGTTCATTGCTTGCTTTGATGGGTATGGCTAAAGTTTTTAAAGTAGAACAACCTCTTTGCATCATAGAACTTATAACTTGGGCATTGAATCAGTTTCTCCATTGACATCTTTAGTTTTGAGCTTCCACTTTCAAACCTCTCTTCCTTTCTTGAATTTTGTTTGCTTGAGGGCAAGCAAAAGGCAAGTTTGGAGGAGTTGATATACATGCATATTTAGCATATTTAGCATTTTTAGCATAGTTTTCATGCATATAGCTTGCATTATAGGCTAAGTTATACCATTTGTTGCACTTTAGATCCTAGATCACTTTGCATTCGCATTTCGCATGTTTTTTGCATCTTTTGCATCATTATCAGGTTGTTCGGGACCCACTGAAGTTGTGGAGGCTTCTTGGACGTGCAAAAGATCAATAGGCTGCTTGTGGACACTTGGAGGATTTAACCGTTCAGCAAAGGATTCGAGATCGAGTAGCGGATCGAGCAAGGCAGGTCGATCTAGACGAGATCGACCTGAAGATCGAATGACCCAAGTCGATTCAAGAGAGAGGAGATCGATCGTGAGTACGGAAGTGGCCCATGCCATGCAGATCAAGTTCCCGACTCGATCGACCAAAGGATCGAGTAGACGATCGAGCAATAGGAAACGATCCAGCAGAAGATTAAGCCAGAGATCGATCATCCAACTCGATCTCTGGGACCTTATCCGGCCAGCTCATTTTTGGCATGTAGTAAGGGGACCATTTTGTTATGTTTAGCCATTTTGGGAATATTCCATCGGATCCATTCATTCTGTCGAGACCAACTTAGTTTTTGCGTTCTCCTTTAGGCGATTTTAGCCATTGTTGAACCTTTGAAGCTTTTTATGTTTTAGAACTTCTTAATCTTGCTTAATCATTAGTATTTTTCTTAATCACTTTTTGTTAATCATGCTTAGCTTTCTATCCATTGCTTTTCAATCGATTTCAAACATAAGTAGCGAGTAGTTTCTCTTTGGGTAAAGGGTTGAGGCGATTCAAGGGTTTAAGAGGTTTAAGGTATGTGTTTTTCCTGTTCTTCATTTTCTTCTCTTCTAGGATCTTGGGGTCTTAAGGCTTAGAGAGTCTTGAAAAAGATCTCTATGATTCCAAGGCTATCTTACCTTGACCGGATTCAGATGTCCTAGAAAACCAGATCCCAGAGACTAATTTTTCCTCTCTCAAACGCCATGGTTGTAGAGGAGGTTAGTTAGGCCATAGATTGAAATCTGTTTTTCTTGCTCTTTGATCTCTTTTTCCACCAAACGCCATGGGTTTAGAGAAGAGATTGAAGATGTAAATCATACCACACGCCATGGATGGTTCTTGTTTTTGTTTTCAAGGCTTAGGGAAAGCTCATCAAATGAGTAGATCTATGTGTTTTTAAACCAAAGCTTGAACCTTTGAACACTCTTGAATATGACCCTCGACCCTGAACCCTCTATTAGCATTTTTAAACCTCAGGTAATCATCTTTTAGTTTCAAAGCTTGAATCTTGTTCATTAGAAATCATTTGCCTTTAAGTTGTTAGATCGATCTGTTTTACCCAATTCAGTGCTCGATTTTTAGTTCTTAGTAGTTTTGCATTTTTAGTCTTCTGCTTTCTTCTAGTAGTAGTTAACCCTCTTCCAGGGATTTTAAAATAGTTTTGCATTTCATTTCGTTGTTGCATTTAGTTTTCTTTGATTTTACCAATCATTTTCCCGATTTCCTTAGATTTGCTTCACCCTTGCATTCCTAGTGTTCTTCCTGCTTCCTAGGTTTGATTGATATCCTTACTGTTATACTACATCATTGTTGTGGTTTGGGATTTGATATTCTGACTTGCTAAAATCCTGTTTATCAGTGATCCCGTCTTACCTCAATGTTATGGATCATATGGCGAGGCTAGGAAGCAAGTTCTTTGCTAGAGGTTCGGTGCCTATTGAGGATGATGAGTGGAGGAGAAGACTGGAGCAGAACTTCGAGTCTATCCGCTGTCCTGAAGGTTACAAGAAGGACATAGTTGTGCATTACTTGGAGGGTACTGCGTACACCTGGTGGAAAGGAGTCACAAGGCATTTGCTGAATCTGAACTGTTCGTATGAGATGTTCTCTGCGATGTTTCAGAGTAAGTACTTCCCGCAGGAAGCTTACAGTCAGTAGGAGGCTGAGTTTCAGTATCTGCGCCAAGGGACCAGGACGGTTGAGCAGTATGAAACCGAGTTCAACGAGTTGAGGAAGTACGTGGGACGTGAGCATGATACCGAGGATAAGCTGATCTGAAGGTTCATGAGTGGGCTAAAGATTGAGTTGAGGTGTCTGTTACATGACTATGCGACAGTCACTGAGCTTGTAGAGATAGCAGCACTGTTGGAGTATGGACAAGCGGAGGAAGCTTTCTCAAAGGCAGGTACTGTTGTGGCCGTGGCGAAGAGTGGTCAATCGTGTGGAGGACAAACCGCAAGTAATGGAAGAATGTTCCAGCCAAGTCAGGTAGAGACCGCAGCGTGTGTCGATCTAGCGGAAAGGTGCATGTGGGCGTTTGCTGGCGCGTATCTTGAGCTTGCCACCATTGTGGAAGTGTGGAGCATAGAGTGTGGGATTGTCCTGAGCAAGACACAAGGATGGTGAGAGTGTCGGATGGAGATAGCATATTCGTTGTATGTTACATTTGTCGGGAACCAAGGCATTATAAGCATGATTATCCGAGGTCAGGGACAGCTGGTCAAGCGGCTTCTCAATCTAAGCGCGCAGGAGATATTGACACCACCGGCCAAGAGGCAGGCAATCATGCTAAGAGTGTACGCAGCGACCGTGGATGGGAGTGGAGATTCGAGCAGTTCTCGACCAATCACTGGTAAGTTTTAATACTTACAGTTTCTGAGTTGTGTCAATTTTCTGTTGTCTGTGTCTACGTTTCTGTTAAGTGTCTTAGCATTCTAGGGGCTGAATGTGTATGACCTTATTAATGGGTGAGGTAGAGACCCATGTTCTGTTTGACTCCAGAGCGAGTCATTGTTTTGTTAATCTAGAGATGATTAGAAAGGGAGAGTTCCATAAGGAACCCGGAGAGGATTTTGTTTTAGTGAGGGAGACTGGAGGCCAAGTAATGTTCTCACTAGGAATTGTTAAAAACATTTCTGTCTGGATTGGCGAAGTTGATATGCCAGCAGATTTAGTGATTTACGATGTTACGTCATACAATGTCATCCTCATAATGGATTGGCTCAGTAAGTACAAGGCGCATCTTGATTGCCACCGTGGAAGGGTGAGGTTCGAAAGAGATGGCAAGGTTCTGGAGTATCAAGGAATAAGACCGGCTTCTGGTAGCTTGGTTGTGTCAGCAATACAAGCGGAGCGTCTGATAGAGAAAGGGTGTGAAGCATAACTGGCGACAATATCTATAGTTGAGGTTGGACCGGACATGGAGTTAGGAGAGATTCGAGTGGTACAAGAGTTTAAGGACATTTTTCAAGCTCTTTTTGGATGCTTTTAAGATCCGTTCACGATTGAACTTGAATTGGGAACAGCTCTGATGTCTAAAGCACCATATCGTATGCCACCGGCTGAAATGGCTGAACTGAAGAAGCAACTGGCCTATCTTTTGGACAAGGGTTTTGTAAGGCCAAGCAGTTCACCATGGGGCGCACTTGTTTTGTTCGTAAAGAAGAAGGATTGAAGCTTCTGGCTTTGCATCCACTACCGAGGGTTGAACCGTGTAACTGTGAAGAACATGTATCAACTTCCAAGGATAGACGAGTTGTTGGACCAGCTCAGGGGTGCTACTTGATTCTCGAAGATTGATTTGGCTTATGGGTACAAACAAATACCAATAGACGAACCGGACGTTTGGAAGACTGCCTTTAGGACAAGGTATGGTCATTACGAATTTGTGGTCATGAAGTTGATGAATGGCATGTTCAGAGAGTACTTGGATGAGTTTGTGATTATTTTCATAGACGATATATTGGTATATTCAAAGAGTCCAGAAGAGCATGAGAAGCATTTGTGGATTGTTCTGGAGAAGTTGCGAGAACAGAAGTTGTTTGCTAACTTGAATAAGTGTAGCTTCTGGCAAGGACACATTGGGTTCTTGGGTCACATTGTCTCAGACAAGGGAGTGTCTGTAGATCCTGAAAAGATCAAGGCCATCACGGATTGGACGAGACCTGAGAATGCGTCTGAGATAATAAGTTTTTTGGGATTGGCTGGCTATTACAGGCATTTTGTGAAAGGTTTGCAAGTATGGCTCAGTCAATGACGTGTCTGACTGGTAAGAATGTTGAGTTCGTTTGGATGGCTGAATGGGAAAAGTGTTTCTTCAAGCTGAAGGAGATGCTTACATGTGCACCAGTGTTGGCTTTACCTGATCCGGATGAACCGTATGTGGTGTACACGGACGCTTTTGGGAAAGGACTAGGTTGTGGCCTAATGCAACATGGGAATGTGATTGCATACGCGTCAAGACAGCTAAGGAAGCATGAGACGAATTCTCCTGCGCATGACTTGGAGATGGCGGTTGTAGTGTTTGCGTTAAAGATATGATGATCTTATTAGTATGGTGGGAAGGTTCAGGTGTTTACTGATCATAAGAGTTTGAAGTACATCTTCACTCAACCTGAGTTGAATCTGAGGCAACAGAGATGGATAGAGTTAGTTGCTGACTATGACTTAGAGATAGCTTATCATACGGGAAAGGCTAATATCGTTGCTGATGCATTAAGCCGGAGGAGGGCTAGTGTGTCATCTGAAATGATGTGGAAGGAGTGGTTAATCTCCTAAGACGTTACGGTTAAAAGTTTAGACTGAGGATCTGGAACCATTGGGTTTGGGAGCAGTGGATCAAGCTGATTTGCTAACTAGGATTTGTTTGGCTCAAGAGGAGGTTGAGAATCTGAATAAGGTGTCACGGAGTGACTAGACCGAGTATCAAACTTCAAAAAATGGGACAATTGTTGTGAATGGCAGAGTGTGTGTTCCTAACATGAAAGAGTTAAGGGAGGAAATTCCGAGGGAAGCACATCAATCGAGGTTTTCTGTGCATCCCGAAATAACCAAGATGTACCAGGATCTGAAACGGTACTATCATTGGGTCAGGATGAAGTGCGACGTAGCTAAGTGAGTAGCTATATTTCCGACATGCCAGTTGGTTAAGGCTGAGAATTAGGTTCCGAGTAGTTTGTTGCAGACATAACCAATGCTGGAATGGAAATGGGATATGATCACAATGGATTTTGTGTTGGGTTTACCGAAATCTAGGTTGAAGCATGATGCGATTTGGGTCATTGTGGATAGGCTGACCACGTCTGCTCATTTCTTGTCTATGAGGAAAATGGATGGAGTGGCTAGGCTTGTGGACTTGTATGTCGATGAGATAATCAAGCTTCATGGAGTGCCTGTGAGCATTGTGTCTGATCATGATCCAAAGTTTACTTCATGATTCGGGAAAGAGATTCAGAAAGAGTTTATAACGAAGGTACACATAAGTACTGTGTATCACCCACAAACGGATGGTCAGTCTGAGAGGACCATCAGGACGTTAGAGGACATGCAGAGAGCGTGTGTACTGGACTGGGTGGTAACTGGGAAAGTTATCTACAGTTGGCTGAGTTCGCGTATAACAACAGTTACCATAGGAGGTCAGTCTGAAAGTTCTTTTGACCTAGAACGGCTCCCACGGCATAGTCACTAACATCACACATAATCTCGAACGGTAGAGTCCAGTCCGGTGCTTGCACTATAGGCGCGGATACTAGAGCCTCCTTGATGGTCACGAAAGCTTGCAAACACTCCTCATCAAAGACGAAATCAGCTTCCTTGCACAACAGCCGTGTAAGAGGGCGTGCAATCTTAGAAAAATCCTTGATGAAGCGCCTGTAGAAGCCGGCGTGTCCCAAGAAACTCCTCACTCCTTTAACATTGACCGGCGGCTCAAGACTCATCATCACCTCAACCTTAGCCTTATCGACCTCAATGCCCTTCTCTGATATCTTATGGCCAAGCATGATCCCTTCCTTCACCATGAAGTGGCATTTCTCCCAGTTAAGCACCAAGTTTGCCTCCTCACAACGCTTTAGTACCTTGCAAAGATTCAACAAACACGCAGAAAAGGACGCACCATAGACCGAGAAGTCATCCATAAACACCTCTACCATCTCTTCTATTAGTTTGGAGAAGATCGACACCATACACCGCTGAAACGTAGCCGGTGCGTTACACAACCCGAATGGCATCCTTCGATACGCGAAGGTACCATAGGGGCATGTAAAGGTCGTCTTCTCCTGATCATTTGGATGGATTGGTATTTGGAAAAATCCACTATATCCATCAAGAAAGCAATAGTAGGGATGATTAGCAAGTCTTTCAAGCATTTGATCAATAAAAGGCAAGGGAAAATGATCCTTTCTAGTAGCAAGATTAAGCTTCCTATAGTCAATATACATACGGTGTCCTGTAATGGTTCTAGTAGGTATAAGCTCATCTTTGTCATTCTTAATGACCGTGATCCCTCCCTTTTTAGGCACCACGTGTACGGGAGAAACCCATGTGCTGTCACTTATGGGATAGATCACGTCAGCTTCTAATAGCTTAAGAATCTCTTTCTTAACAACCTCTTTCAAGTTAGGATTCAAACGCCTTTGATGTTCTATAGAAGAGGCGTTCTCATTATCCAAGTGGATCCTATGAGTGCAAAGCATTGGTGAAAGGCCCTTGATGTCACTTAAAGAGTACCCAATGGCCTTCCTATACTTTCTCAACTTAGTTAAGAGCTAGTGTAACTCATCATCACTTAAGCTTTCATTCACAATCACAGGATAGGTTTCGTTAAGCCCTAAGAAAGCATACCGAAGCCCTTTTGGGAGCTCCTTAAGGTCCACCTTTGGGGCTAGCAGCTCGCTCCAGTCATCCTCGTGGCTGTTGCTATTGTTTTCCTCCTTGGAACTCTCCTTAGAGCCCGAGATGTGACCCTTTAGGCTGCTTTCTCCAACCGCTGTCCCTTCTGAAATCGAGTCATCCAGTCGATCTTGTTCTCGATGTCGTCTAGATCGAGCAGTTTTGCTCGATTCACTCACTCGATTTAACGTGAATCGAGTGAGAGATCGAGACGCTGAGTCGATCTCCGGATTAGATCCTGAACTGATCGGAAGACCTCTCTCGATCTCGGACTCAATTAATTTCCTGGATTCATCACCCTCCTCGATCTGACTGTCGATTGTTGCACCGGATCGAGTTGTGTTCTCGATTGTCTTATCGATTTGACCCCTGGATCGAGTAATGTCATCGATCTCAGAGTCGATCTCTAGGCAAGCGCCTTCATCTTGTAGCACAACCTTCCTTGAATCAAGCAGGTTAACGTATTCCTGCGTCCTCTGATCCAAATAACCGAACTCTCCTGGCTCCTTAGTCAATGCCAGCTTCAAATGATCCTCCTGAGCCAACTCTTCAAGCAACTCGTCCGCTAAAGCGTCCAACGTCTCAATGTAGAAAGCTTGCCCTTCTATCGTAGGCTTCTTCAAAACCTCGTTGATATCAAAGTCCAGCCTTATGTCTTTACGCAAGTGCAGAGCTATCTTCACATTCTTGACAGCTATGATGGCTCCGGCGGTGGATAAGAACGGTCTACCAAGAATGAGTGGATCCTTAGGTACTTCATCCATTTCCAACACGACGAAGTCCATAGGAACGTTTACACCGCTGATTCTCACTGGCAAGTCCTCAAGCAAACCCACAGGTAACCTCACGCTCTTGTCCGCTAGTACCAACGAGATTCCACAAACTTTGAACCGGGTAAAGCCAAGTTTCTTTGCCATGGAATGAGGCATCAGATTTATACTAGCTCCGAGATTGCAAAGACAACTCTTGAACTCCAAAGGACCTAAAGCGCAAGGTATAGTGAAGCTTCCGGGATCTCCCAACTTCTTGGGAACTATCTCCTTGTATATCACGGCGCTACATTCCTCACTAAGAACTAGCACTTCCTTGCTTTCCTTCTTCTTCTTCACGAGCGTATCTTTGAAGAATTTGGCACATTTAGGCATCATGGCAAGGTAGTCTACGAGAGGAAGCTTGATCTCTACGTCCTTAAGGTGCTTCTCAAACAGGATTATATGCTTCTCTATTAGTTGCTTCTTGAAGCGGCCAGGAAAAGGTAGCTTTGGTACATACGGTGGAGGCACATAAGATCCTTCTCCTTAGCAGCTTGCTCCGCTTTCTTCTCCACAGCTGCTTTCTCACCTCTCCTTGGCCCTTGAATCCAAACATTTTCAAAGTTGATCTCACCATCAACTGAAAGCTTACCCTCCCCCTCTTGAATTACAACGTCCCTGTTGTGTTTAGGAGTAACCGTAGGTGTAAGCTCTTTCCCACTCCTTAGCGTAATGGCGTTGGTGTATTCCTTGGGATTCTGCTCACACTTGCCCGGTAAGCTATTCTGACCACTTGTACTCGCCTTTCCTTTCTCTAGCTGCTTGATCTTGTTATTCAAGTTTGTAATCTGAGTAGAGAAATCCATGAGAGACGAGTCTAAACGAGTGTTCATCTCGGCAAACTTCTGATTTGTAGATGCTTGCCCTTGAATTAATTGTTGAAACATAGCTTGGACAGGATCAACTTGTTGTTGTTGCATCGGTTGTTGTTGAGGAACAAAGCCTGGAGGGTACATTGGCGTATAACCCTTGTTTCCTTGCTGTTGTCCTTGGAAGTTGTTCTGCCCTTGCCCTTGGAAGCCACCACTCGGCTGAATACCTTTGTTGTATGGGACGAAAGGCTTTGCTTGCTGAGCAGGGTACACTTGATCCTTAGGGTTTGCGACATTGGTGCTACGGTATGAGAGATTGTTGTTCTGGTTGTAGCCTTGTGAATATCCTTGAGGTTGTAGTTGTTTTGTCCCGCCACCCAATTGGCTTCTTCTTGACTCAACTCAAGCTCCTCTAAGGTCTCATCCGCTTCACCAACAAAGTGAACATGCTTCTGATTAGCCAACACTAGCTTGTCAATCTTCTCATGCAATGACTTAAGCTCTTTCTTGTGAAACTCTAGCTCAGAACCTCTCGGTGCACGGTCGTAGTCTTCAGCATAGTTGCCGTCACTCAATGCCAAGTTCTCAATCAGCTCTATGCCCTCTTATACCTCTTGACCAAGGAAGTTTCCCTTACTAGCTGTGTCAAGCAACAAGCAAATCTTTGGTGAAGCTCTGCGGTAGATAGTGCTTAGAAGAGTATCTTCGCTGAAACCGTGGTGAGGACACTGAATGGTGTAGTCCTTAAACCGCTTCATGGCTTCATTGAACGTCTCATTGTTCCTTTGAGTGAAGCCGCTGATCTCACTTCTCAACCTTGCTGTTCTGGTGCTAGAGAAGAACTTTGAGAAGAAAGCCTTCTTACACTCATCCCAAGAGGTAATGGTGCCTTGTGGAAGGGTCTTCTCCCAGTGTCTAGCCTTGTCTCCAAGAGAAAATGGAAAGAGACTGATAAACTGTTTCTTAGCAAGGGTGAAAATGCAATGAGGTTATCAAACTCAAATGCAAGACATGTTGTAGTACAGAAAGCAAGAGAGAGTCAATCCATGCCTAGGATGATAGAGAATGCAAAGAGAATACAAGGACCAATGCAAATCCAAGCGAAATGAGATGATTAATGAGAAAATCTCTAAAAACTAGATGCAGCAACTTAAATAGAATGCAACCTATTTTAAAAATACTAGAAATGAAGAAACTACCACGAGGAACAAACAGATTAATTAAAGGACCAAGCTTCGAATTACTAAAATTCGACTAGTGGATCGACCATGAGATCGACCACTAGATCGAGAAATAACAATCGATCTCGTCTAAAAATGCAAGAACAGTAAGACTAACGACCAGGATGCTATCAAAGATCAAGCGAATGACGAGATAAGATGTAAAGATGCTTAAAAGAAAGGGCCTAGGGTTGAGATTCATGGTCAGGGGTTTCAAAGGTTCGACCTTGGGTTAAAAACTTTAAATCGACTCACTTTGTGAGGATCTCTAAGCCTTGAAAACTAAGCAAGATCTATCTGTGGCTTTCGGTATAGATCACTCCTTCATCCTCTCCTCCAAACCCATGGCTTTTGGTGGAAAGAGAGGTCGAAGGGCAAGGAAAACAGATTTCAAATGAATGGCTTAACAAATCCCCCAAACTTCCATGGCTTTTGGGAAGGGGTAACTAGTCTCTAAGGTGTGATCTTTCGAGGCTCCTGAATCCTGTCAAGGTAAGGAACCTCTCGGATCATGAAGCTCTTGGCGTGAGAGTCTTCAAGCATTGAGATCTCAACACCTTAGAAGAGATAGCCGTTGAAAACGCTTAGAAAAACCCCAAGATAGAAACCTTTTAGACCCCTTAATCCTCTCAACCCCGAACCCAAGTAAACTACTCACTACACATAAAGTAAATCAAGCAAAGCTTGTAAAAGGAAACGATGAAAATGAAAAGAAAACTAGATTAAGACTGAAATGATTCTATTACAAAGCTTAAGAAAAACGCAAGTTCAACAATGGTGTTCTTCACGAAAAACAGAGAGAAAACATAAAGAAAAAGATAAGGATTGAAAGTTTTGTGTGAAAAGGACGTCGCCGCCTTCCCAAAATGGTCCCCCCCTCGCTAGCTGCCAAAAGTAGTTGAAAGGACAGAGATCGACTCCAGGATCGAGCAGTTCTCTCGATCATATCTGGACATCGTGTCTTCGGCTCGATCTGGGTCTCGATCATCATCGGCGAATCGAGTGTTGCATCCGATCTCGGTATCGATCTTAGGGTGGATCGAGTGGTGTACTCGATCTGGCTCTCGCTCTGCATGGCGTCCTTTACGTCCGTACCGTTTGATCGACTACTTCACTCGATCCTTGTCTCGATCATTCTCCTTGGATCGCCTGGTTGGCTCGATCTTCTGGTCGATCACCTCCTAGATCGAGCATGGCCAGGCGATTGAGCCTCCGGGAAGAGTTTGAGCCTCGAGTTGTACAGCAACACTAACCCTCCTTCCTTAAGCTCCTTGGCAACCAACTTCTTGTCATGAGTCTCCTTAGTCCACTCCTTGTATAACCGAGAGCTCTCGTAAGCGTTCAGTCTTAACTCATCCAGTTCGTGTAGCTGAATAAGGCGCCTCTCCTGAGCAGTCTTGAGGTCAAAGTTCAGCCTCTTCCCAGCCCACAACGCACGGTGTTCTAGCTCAACCGGGAGATGACAGTCTTTGCCATAGAGTAGAGTGAAAGGAGTTGTACCAATCGGCGTTTTGAAGGCGGTATGGTAGGCCCAAAGAGCGTCATCCAGCTTCACTGCCCAGTCTTTCCTTGTTGCTCCGACAGTCTTCTCTAGTATAGCCTTGATTTGTCGGTTGGAGACTTCCACTTGACCGCTTTTTTGAGGATGATACGGTGTAGCCACCTTATGCTTAACTCCATACTTTCTCAAGAGGTTCTCAAAGACCTTGTTTATGAAGTGGCTTCCTCCATCGCTTATAACAACCTTGGGTACCCCAAACCTCGGGAAGATGATACTCTTGAACAGCTTGATTACCACCTTAGAGTCATTTGTAGGGGAAGCAACAGCCTCAACCCATTTAGAGAAATAATCCACTGCTACTAAGATGTATTTGTTGCCATATGAAGAAGGAAATGGCCCCATGAAGTCTATGCCCCACGCGTCGAACACGTCAACCTCGAAGATGGGAACTTGAGGCATTTCGTTCCTCTTAGTGATATTCCCTGCTCGTTGACATGCCTCACAGCTCTTCACAAACTCGTGTGCATCTTTAAAAATGGACGGCCACCAGAAACCGGCTTGCAACACTTTCGTGGCAGTCTTGAAAGAGGCGAAGTGTCCTCCGTAGGAAGAGCCATGGCAATGATAGAGGATGTCCCTAGCTTCTTCCTTTGTAACACATCTCCGGTACAAACTGTCTACTCCTCTCTTGTATAAGTAGGGCTCGTCCCAAAAGTAGTCACTAGCCTCTCTCATAAACCGCTTCTTGTGATAGCTGTTGAGATGTGTTGGCTCCTCACCACACGCTAGATAGTTCACTACATCAGCATACCACGGTAGATCCTCCTCTTTGAAACTCAACACCTCCTCAAACCTCCCTTCTAGCTTTCCACAAGCAGCCGTGGTAATCGCCATAAGCTGCTCTTCTGGAAGAGAGTCATCTAAGGGGAGAGACTCGTTGATCCTTAGCCGTGAGAGATGGTCAGCGACTCCGTTTTCTATTCCTTTCTTGTCTTTAATCTCCATGTCAAAGTCCTGGAGTAAGAGAATCCATCTTAAGAGCCGAGGCTTAGTGTCTTTCTTCGAGTAGATGTATTGCAAGGCAGCGTGATCCGTGTATACAATAGCCTTGGAACCAACGAGGTATGATCTGAACTTCTCAAAGGCGAACACTACTGCAAGCAACTCCTTCTCCGTAGTGGTGTACCTTGTTTGCGTGTCATCCAAGGTTCTTGAAGCATAGTAGATCACGTGCAGCTTCTTGTCTTTCTTCTGACCAAGAACGGCTCCTACGGCGTAGTCACTAGCATCACACATGATCTCAAAGGGAAGAGACCAGTCTGGTGCTTGGACTATAGGAGCTGATGTAAGGGCTTCCTTGATGGTCACGAAAGCTTTCAAACACTCCTCATCAAACACAAACTCAGCTTCCTTGCACAACAACCGTGTAAGAGGGCGTGCAATCTTGGAGAAATCTTTGATGAAGCGCCTATAGAACCCTGCGTGTCCCAAGAAGCTTCTGACTCCCTTAACATTAACTGGAGGCTCAAGACCCATCATGACTTCCACTTTAGCCTGATCAACCTCAATGCCCTTCTCTGATATCTTATGACCAAGCACGATCCCTTCCTTAACCATAAAGTGGCATTTCTCCCAGTTCAGCACCAAGTTCGTCTCTTCACAACATTTTAGTACCCTGCAAAGATTCAACAAACACACAGAAAAGGACGCACCATAGACAGAAAAGTCATCCATGAACATCTCTACCATCTCCTCTATTAGATCGGAGAAGATCGACATCATACACCGCTGAAACGTAGCCGGTGCATTACACAATCCAAACGGCATCCTTCGATATGCGAAGGTACCGTAGGGACATGTGAAGGTCGTCTTCTCCTGATCATTTGGGTGAATTGGTATCTGAAAGAAACCGCTATACCCATCGAGAAAACAGTATTAAGGGTGATTAGCAAGTCTCTCAAGTATTTGATCAATAAAAGGCAAATGGAAATGGTCTTTCCTAGTCGCAAGGTTAAGTTTCCTATAATCAATACACATCATATGACCAGTAATGGCTCTAGTAGGGATAAGCTCATCCTTTTCATTCCTTATGACCGTGATCCCACCCTTCTTAGGCACCACGTGTACAGGAGAAACCCACGTGCTGTCACTTATGGGATAGATCACGTCAGCCTCTAAAAGCTTAAGGATTTCTTTCTTAACAACCTCTTTCAAATTAGGATTCAAACGCCTTTGATGTTCTATAGAAGAGGCGTTCTCATTATCCAAGTGAATCCTATGAGTGCAAAGCATTAGTGAAAGGCCCTTGATGTCACTTAAAGAGTACCCAATGGCCTTCCTATACTTTCTCAGCTCAGTTAGGAGCGAGTGCAACTCATCATCACTTAGGTTTTCATTCACAATCACGGGATATGTGTTATTAGGCCCTAAGAAAGCATACCTTAGCCCTTTTGAGAGCTCCTTAAGGTCCACCTTTGGGGCTAGCAGCTCACTCCAGTCATCCTCGTGGCTGTTGTTGTTGCTTTCCTCCTTGGAACCCTCCTTAGACCCCGAGGCATGGCCCTTCAGACTGCTTTCCTCCACCGCTATCCCTTCTGAAATCGAGTCCTCCAGTCGATTCTCCTCTCGATGTCATCTAGATCGAGCCATTTCGCTCGATTCACTTACTCGATTTGATGTGGATCGAGTAAGGGATCGAGACGCTGAGTCGATCTCTTGATTGGACCCCATAATGATCGGGAGGTCTCTCTCGATCGTCGACTCGATTGTTTTTCCTGATCGAGCATTCCTCTCGATCTGTCCATCGATTGTTGCAACGGATCGAGTTGTGTTCTCGATTGCCTTGTCGATCTAACTCCTGGATCGAGTGATAGCGTCGATCTCAGGGTCGATCTCTAGGCAGCAACCTTCATCATTCTTAACAATCCTCCTATAATCCAGCAGGTTGACTTACTCCTGGGTCCTCTGGTCCACATAGCCAAACTCTCCTGGCTCCTTAGTCAGTGCTAGCTTCATATGGTCTTCTAGAGCCAGCTCTTCCAGCAACTCATCCGCTAAAGCATCCATCGTTTCAATATAGAAAGCTTGCCCTTCAATGGTCGGCTTCTTCAGAGCCTCATTGATGTCGAAGTCAAGCCTTATCTCCTTTCCCAAATGCAAGGCAATCTTCCCATTCTTCACATCTATGATAGGCCCGGCGGTTGCAAGGAATGGTCTCCCTAAGATGAGTGGATCCTTAGGCTCTTCATCCATCTCCAACACGACAAAGTCCGTAGGCACGTTCACACCACTGATTTGCACTGGTAAATCTTCAAGCAGCCCCACTGGTAGCCTCACACTCCTATCAGCCAGTACCAACGAGATCCGACAGTCTTTGAAACGAGTAAAGCCAAGCTTCTTAGCCACGGAGTGAGGCATCAGGTTTATGCTACCTCCGAGATCACATAAGCAACTCTTGAACTCTAGGGGACCTAAAGCGCAGGGTATAGTGAAGCTTCCAGGGTCTCCCAACTTCTTAGGGACTATCTCCTTATGTATCACAGCACTACACTCTTTACTTAGAACAAGTACCTCCTTGCTTTCCTTATTCTTCGTCACGAGAGTGTCTTTGAAGAATTTGGCGCATTTAGGCATCATTGCAAGGCAATCAACGAGAGGTAGCTTGATCTCCACGTCCTTAAGATGCTTCTCAAAGAGGATTCTATGCTTCTCTATGAGTTGCTTCTTGAAGCGGCCAGGAAATGGCAGCTTAGGTACATACAGTGAAGGCACATAAGCATTCTTCTCCTTAGTGGTTTGCTCAGCTTTCTTCTCAGCAACTGCTTTGTCTCCTCTTCTTGGCCCTTGGATCCAAACGTTGTCAAAGTTAATCTCATCATCATCAGCCGAAGGTTTACCCTCCCCCTCTTGAATTACAACGTCCTCGTTGTTCTTGGTAGAGACCGGAGGTTCGAGCTCTTTGCCGCTTCTCAACGTTATGGCATTAGCATACTCCTTGGGATTCTGCTCACACTTTCCCGGAAGACTATTCTGACCACTCGTACTCGCTTTCCCTTTCTCTAGCTGCTTGATCTTGTTATTTAAGTTGGTGATCTGAGTGGAGAAGTCAGTGAGAGACGAGTCTAGACGAGTGTTCATCTCGGCGAACTTCTGGTTTGTAGAGGCTTGCCCTTGTATCAGCTGTTGAAACATTGCTTGAACCAGATCAACTTGTTGTTGCATCGGTTGTTGCTGCTGAGGTGCAAAGCCTGGAGGGTAGTTAGGTGTATAACCCTTGTTATTTTGATGTTGCCCTTGGAAGTTGTTCTGCCCTTGACCTTGGAAACCACCACTCGGTTGAAAACCTTTGTTGTAAGGGATGAAAGGTTTTGCTTGCTGAGCAGGGTACACTTTATCTTTAGGGTTGGCTACGTTGGTG
Organism: Thlaspi arvense; assembly: GCA_911865555.2. Classification (NCBI taxonomy): domain Eukaryota; kingdom Viridiplantae; phylum Streptophyta; class Magnoliopsida; order Brassicales; family Brassicaceae; genus Thlaspi; species Thlaspi arvense. The sequence continues at coordinate 26,636,471 of OU466860.2, forward strand.
CTTCGGTAAGAGAGGTTGTTGTTCTGGTAGCCTTGATTGTAGCCTTGAGGTTTGTAGTTGTTCTGTCCCGCCACCCAATTGGCTTCTTCTTGGCTCAACTCTAACTCCTCTTGGTTCTCATCAGCTTCACCAACAAAGTGAACATGCTTCTGATTGGCTAGCACCAGCTTATCTATCTTCTCATGCAAAGATTTCAGCTCCTTCTTGTGAGACTCTAGCTCTGATCCTCTCGGTGCACGGTCGTAATCCTCAGCGTAGTTGCCATCACTCAATGCCAGGTTTTCTATCAGCTCCATACCCTCTTCTACCTCCTGACCGAGGAAGTTCCCTTTTCTAGCTGTGTCAAGCAACAACCTGATCTTTGGTGAAGCTCCACGGTATATGGTACTGAGTAGTGTCTCCTCGCTGAACCCGTGATGAGGACATTGGATCGTGTAGTCTTTGAAACGCTCCATTGCCTCGTTGAATGTCTCATTGTTCCTTTGAGTGAAACCGCTGATTTCGCTTCTCAACCGTGCTGTCCTGGTGCTTGAGATGAACTTTGAGAGAAAGGCCTTCTTACACTCGGCCCATGAGGTGATGGTGCCTTGTGGGAGGGTCTTCTCCCAGTGCCTAGCTTTGTCTCCGAGTGAAAAGGGGAAGAGACGCAGCTTGAAAGCATCTTCGGATATGCCATTGATCTTTATCATCCCACATACTTGCTCGAAGTTGTCAAGGTGCTCCAAGGGATCTTCCATTGCTAAGCCGTGGAACTTGTTGTTTTGCACCATTGAGATGAAACCTGGCTTGATCTCGAAGTTGTTGTTTTGTACAGGAGGAGGAGTGATCCCAAACCTATTGCGATGAGTGTTGGGAGCATCTCCGGCTCCTATGATCCTTGGGGGTCTAGCCGCGTGTTGGGGGTTTCCATTGCCCCTTCCTGCTGCCCCGTGAGCTGGAGGATGTCCTTCTGGATGCTCGTGTTCAGCCATAGCTTCAAAGTCAACCAAACCGTGCTGAACAATCTCCTCAAAGACTCTTGTTTGTTCTCTGACTCTCCTTTGTCGTGAGTGACCAAGCTGATGAATGTTGTCCAAGGGTTGTAGTAGATTGTTGTCTCCCCTTGAACGAAGATTTATGTACCTGAAAACACATGTTTGAGAGTAGAATGATTATTAACTTGAAAAAGGTAAAGACTTAGTCTTTGCTAAGTCCCAAATCTCTATGTTCTCTAAACAGTCCTAGGATGGCAACGGCGCCATTTGATAAACTGTTTCTTAGCAAGGGTGAAAATGCAATGAGGTTATCAAACTCAAATGCAAGACATGTTGTAGTACAGCAAGCAAGAGAGAGTCAATCCATGCCTAGGATGATAGAGAATGCAAAGAGAATACAAGGACCAATGCAAATCCAAGCGAAATGAGATGATTTATGAGAAAATCTCAAAAAACTAGATGCATCAACTTAAATAGAATGCAACCTATTTTAAAAATACTAGAAATGAAGAAACTACCGCGAGGAACAAACAGATTAATTAAAGGACCAAGCTTCGAATTACTAAAATTCGACTAGTGGATCGACTATGAGATCGACCACTAGATCGAGCAATAACAATCGATCTCGTCTAAAAATGCAAGAACAGTAAGACTAACGACCAGGATGCTATCAAAGATCAAGCGAATGACGAGATAAGATGTAAAGATGCTAAAAGAAAGGGCATAGGGTTGAGATTCATGGTCAGGGGTTTCAAAGGTTCGACCTTGGGTTAAAAACTTTAAATCGACTCACTTTGTGAGGATCTCTAAGCCTTGAAAACTAAGCAAGATCTATTCGTGGCTTTCGGTATAGATCACTCCTTCATCCTCTCCTCCAAACCCATGGCTTTTGGTGGAAAGAGAGGTCGAAGGGCAAGGAAAACAGATTTCAAATGAATGGCTTAACTAATCCCCCAAACTTCCATGGCTTTTGGGATGGGGTAACTAGTCTCTAAGGTGTGATCTTCAGAGGCTCCTGAATCCTGTCAAGGTAAGGAACCTCTCGGATCATAAAGCTCTTGGCGTGAGAGTCTTCAAGCATTGAGATCTCAACACCTTAGAAGAGATAGCCGTTGAAAACGCTTAGAAAACCCCCAAGATCGAAACCTTTTAGACCCCTTAATCCTCTCAACCCCGAACCCAAGTAAACTACTCACTACACATAAAGTAAATCAAGCAAAGCATGTAAAAGGAAACGATGAACATGAAAAGAAAACTATATTAAGACGGAAATGATTCGATTGCAAAGCTTAACAAAAACGCAAGTTCAACAATGGTGTTCTTCACGAAAGACAGAGAGAAAACATAAAGAAAAAGATAAGGATTGAAAGTTGTGTGTGAAAAGGACGTCGCCGCCTTCCTAAAATGGCCAAAACAAGCTGATGCTCCCCCCCTCGCTAGCGGCCAAAAGTGGTTAAAAGGACAGAGATCGACTTCAGGATCGAGCGGTTCTCTCGATCATATCCGGACATCGTGTCTTCGGCTCGATCTAGGTCTCGATCATCATCGGCGAATCGAGTGTTGCATCCGATCTCGGTATCGATCTTAGGGTGGATCGAGTGGTGTACTCGATCTGGCTCTCGCTCTGCATGGCGTCCTTTACGTCCGTACCATTTGATCGACTACTTCACTCGATCCTTGTCTCGATCATTCTCCTTGGATCGCCTGGTTGGCTCGATCTTCTGGTCGATCACCTTCTAGATCGACCGGCCATGCTCGATCTGCTCCTCGATCTCTGATCCTTAGCATATATCCGAGCTCCCACGAACTGCTACATCAGCCTCAACATGTCCACGAACCTCCACGACTCCAAAGCAGCCAGAAACAATCTGAATGTAATGCAAAATGCAAGGAACATGCGTATGCTGGTGCAAGAATGCTCTATGACTCTAAGTGATGCAATCTAACCTAAAATGTGATACAAATGCATGAAAAGCTAACTAATGGGTATGCAAAATGTATGCAATATGCAGTAACATCAGAGACGCAGCTTGAAAGCATCTTCGGATATGCCGTTAATCTTGATCATCCCACATACTTGCTCGAAGTTATCAAGGTGCTCCAAGGGATCTTCCATTGCTAGCCCGTGGAACTTATTTTTTTGCACCATTGAGATGAATCCCGGCTTAATCTCGAAGTTGTTGTTCTGTACAGGAGGAGGAGTGATCCCAAACCTATTGTGATGAGTATTGGGAGCATCTCCCGCTCCTATGATCTGTGGGGGTCTAGCCGTGTGTTGGGGGTTTCCATTACCCCTTCCTACTGCCTCGTGAGCTGGAGGAGGTCCCTCTGGATGTTCTTGCTCAGCCATCGCTTCAAAATCCATTGAACCTTGCTGAACAATCTCCTCAAAACCTCTAGCTTGCTCTCTAACTCTTCTTTGTCTTGAATGTCCGAGTTGATGAATGTTGAGGGTTGAAGTAGATTGTTGCCTCCCCTTGAACGAAGATTCATGTACCCGAAAGACACAAGTTTGAGAGTAGAGAAATCAGTAACCAAAAGAAAAAAAAGGCTTAGTCTTTACTAAATCCTAAATCTCAATGCTTTCTAAACACTCCTAAGATGGCAACGGCGCCATTTGATAACATGTTTTTAGCATGTGATGATGTATAAAAGTGATAAACACTTTATTTTGCAAGGGTGAGAATGCAATGAGGTTATCAAACTCAAATGCAAGACAGGTTGTAGTTTCAAGAGAGAGTCAATCCATACCTCGGATGATAGAAAATGCAAAGAGAATGCAAGGACTATGCAAATCTAAGCGAAACAAGATAGGTTTTCAGAAAATCCCTAAAAACTAGATGCAGCAACTAAATGGAATGAAAACTATTTTAGAATTACCAGGAATGATCAAACTACCATGAGGAATAAACAAAATAATTAAAGGAAAAAGCTTCGAATTTCTAAAATTCGACTAGTGGATTGACCATGAGATCGACCACTAGATCGAGCAATAACAATCGATCTCGTCTAAAAATGCAAGAACAGTAAAACTAACGACCAGGATGCTATCAAAGATCAAGCGAATGACGAGAAAAGATGTAAAGATGCTAAAAGAGAGGGCTTAGGGTTGAGATTCATGGTCAGGGGTTTCAAAGGTTCGACCTTGGGTTGAAAACTTTAAATCGACTCACTTTGTGAGGATCTCTAAGCCTTGAAAACTAAGCAAGATCTATCTGTGGCTTTCGGTATAGATCACTCCTTCATCCTCTTTTCCAAACCCATGGCTTTTGGTGGAAAGAGAGGTCGAGGGGCAAGGAAAACGGATTTCAAACGAGTGGCTTAACTAGTCCCCCAAACTTCCATGGCTTTGGGAAGGGGTAACTAGTCTCTAGGGTGTGATCTTCAGAGGTCCCTGGATCCTGTCAAGGTAAGGAACCTCTCGGATCATGAAGCTCTTGGCGTGAGAGTCTTCAAGCTCTGAGAGCTCAACACCCTAGAAGAGATAGCCTTTAAAACACTTAGAAAACCCCATGATCAAAACCCTTTAGACCCCTTAATCCTCTCAACCCCGAACCCAAATGAACTACTCACTACACATAAGGTAAATCAAGCAACGTAGGGAAAAGGAAACGATGAACATGAAAAGAAAACTAGATTGAGCTGAAAACGATTCGATTACAAGCTAAAGAAAACTCAAAGTTCGACAATGGTGTTCTTCTTCAAAACTAGAGAGAAAGAACATAAAAAAAAGATAAGGATCAAAAGTGTGTGGGAAAAGGACGTCGCCGCCTTCCTAAAATGGCCAAAACAAGCTGATGGTCCCCCCCTCGCTAGCGGCCAAAAGTGGTTGAAAGGACAGAGATCGACTCCGGGATCGAGCGGTTCTCTCGATCATCTCTGAACATCGTGTCTTCAGCTCAATCTGGGTCTCGATCATCTCCGGCGAATCGCATGGTCTTCTCGATCTTCTGGTCGATCACATCCTAGATCGACCGGCCATGCTCGATCTGCTCCTCGATCACTGATCCTTAGCAAATATTCGAGCTTCCACGAACTGCTACAACAGCTTCAACACGTCCCCGAACCTCCACGACTCCAAAGCAGACAGAAACAACCTAAATGGGATGCAAAATGCAAGGAACATGCGTATGCTGGTGCAAGAATGCTTAGGACTCTAAGTGATGCAATCTAACCTAAAACGTGATGCAAATGCATGAAAAGCTAACTAATGAGTATGCAAAATGTATGTAATATGCAGTAACATCAACTCCCCCAAACTTACTTCTTGCTTGCCCTCAAGCAACAGAAAATAAGTAAGGAAGAGAGGTTTTAAGGAAAACGAATGGGGGTTTAAACTTCTTGCAAAGGTGCCTTTCAAATGAATCAATCTCAATGTCCAAGTTAACAGTTCTAAAATGCTATGCTCACACTCATACTCCAAAGAACTTAGCCATACTCATCACACAAAGAAATTCAGATCATGACTCTCCTATTCCTAACAATCAAAGAAACTCATCCTTTAACATTCATTAACATTCGAACCATGAATCAAACTTATGCACTTTAAAGAAAAACACATTTGGCTAAGGGTGAAGGTTATGAGCATTGAATGATCTCATTTGAAAAGAGTTTACAATTAGAATAAGGGTTTCTCTCAAAAATGGTTGAACTTATGCATAATGCTAAAGGTAAAGACAATTGATGCATACATGATCAGATTCTCATCTACCCATGTAAACTAACAATGATCCTAAACCCCTCTCATTTATCAACTTTATCCTCACTCACCACTTAGAATCTACCCTTTTTCTTTTCAAAACTTAGCAATCCCCAATTCGAAACAAAAACATTTTAAACTCCTTAGGCTAGTGAAAAGGTTTTAAAAATAACTTTGCTCTTTAAATATTTCTTATTGGTAGCTCTCTTATTATTTTTTTTCTTTCCTCTTTTTTTTTCTTTTTATTTTTTTATTTGGCACTTAGGTTCTTTTTTTTTTCTTTTTCTTTTTATTTTTATTTGGGAGAGCTACCTCCTGAAATTTATTGGAGCATATACTTAGTTTTTAAACACAATCTTTCACTTAAAACCCATTTCTTTCTTTTAAACACCAAACTCTTTGAAACCGAGAGCAAATAGAAATAAAAACAACCCCAATGATCCCCCAAACTTATCCTAAGCCTATACCTAGCTTCAAAATGCAAAGCTAGCAATCATATGAGAACCAAATCATGTCGCCTAAACCTAACACTTTATGCTAGGTTCAAAACCGAAAAGAAGTCCTCACAAAGATGTCACACAAGAACATTTGGCTTCAAAGAAGGGTAAATGTCAAGGTGGGAGTTCTACTTAGGCTCACAAAGAGTGGTAAAAAGGAAGAAGAGAGCCTAAATATTTTAAAATCCATGTGTTCATTTTCAAATGCATAAGGATGATAATTAGAATTTCAAATTAAGGTTCTCACTTATTAGGACAAGTTTCAAATCATGAGAGTTCAATTCAAGTCACGAAAATCCTAGCAAGTGATCCAAGCATGGTAAGAACTTACTTTCAAAGCATAGACAAAGCATTAGAGAACTACTAACTAGGGCATTGAAACAATTCATAAGTAAAAACACATTTTTAAGAAACTCTAACCCCTTATGCAAATGCAAACAACCTAGATGCTATAAGAAATTCTAGACTCAATCCTAACATGTTTTGACAAGATGAATGCAACTACATGAATCTTTGAAAAGAATTTTAAATAAAGACTCAAGGATGCTAAAGGAAAATAACATCACAAAACACATGTCAAATCACACATGTACTCCCCCAAACTTGCTTGACACCGTCCCGGTGGCAAACTCAATCGAAGGAGCACCATAACACAAAACAAAAAGAAGCAAATATGAGCGGTTATGTACAATGGAAGAAGGTTGTTACCTCTTGTCTAGTCTCGGCTGGAACTTGAGGATGTTCCAGAGGAGCTAGAGATTGTTGCTTTGCCCTTGTCGGCTGGTTCTTGGAGAGAATGGTGCGCCGGCTGAATGGTGCTGCTTTGTGCCTCGCGGATGACAACTCCACCGGTTGAGAGCCTTCTCTTCTCGGGTTGGTGAATCTCTTTACTTGCATCCTTCTTAGGCGAGCCTCCTTGAAGTGCCTTGACTTTCTTGCCAAGCTTCTTGAGCATTTTGCCTTGCCACTTATTGATTTTCCTTTGCATCTCCACAACAGATGCTAGGAACTTATCGGTTTTGGTTCTCGGCTCAAAGTCTAACTTGGGAAGTGTGTAGGCCTCGGGCATCTCATCTTCCGTGGCTGGAGACTAGGACCTTTGACGAGGAGCAATCGCTGAAGCAGGTGGTCCTCCTAGAGGAGCAAAGCACTCCTCTTCCGTGGGCAAGAACTCGATGTTCCCAACACCAAGCAGCTCGGTCTCGTCTTTGTTTGGCAGGATGCACACTCTCTTCTTGTCTTCGTCGTCTATGAAGAGGTAGGCGTGGAACCCTTCTGCTGGCGTGCGTCCCAAGCTGTCGGTATTCCTCATGTATGCCTCATCCATGAAAGCTCTGGCTGGTACATGGGCGAAGTCGTGTATAGGCACACCAACTTGCAAGAATAGAGGAGTGAGGAAGCCGCCAATGTAAGAATAAGTTGCCTTGCACCGCAAGGCATAAGCTTTGTATTTCACCAAGGAGGCAGCAAGCACACATCCGTAGTTCACCTCATACCGAGCTCATCCTCCATAGGCTCTTCATTTGCATCCGGATCACACACCAAGTGCTTCACGCCTTGGAACAGGAAGCAAAGCTCGGTCTTTGTGACCGTGGGAGCAACTGATCTTCCGCTAAACGTGTTGGCAATCAGCTTCAGAGTGTACCTCAGCACCGGGCTTCTCACTCTCTTGATCTTGGCGGTGTTGGCTTTGTAGTCCTCGTTGCTAATCAGATCCCAAAAGTCATTTGCTCGTTTGAAGGCGGGGAACTCGACCTTGTTGGCATCCGCGTTGAGACCATACGCTTGACATAGCTCAGGGATGTAGAGGGTGTAGGCTTGACGTTCAACCTTGAAGAAGAGGCGACCTTGTGAAGGAACGGGTGTGCTAGGATTCTCGTAACGGAACTCCAACGTGGCAAGGAAGTCTATTGTCACTTCTGGAATGGTTGGGCAATCCATCCGTGACAGACATCTTAGGCCAATGTTCTTGAGGAGTTGGTCGAAATCCCCAAGAATCCCTAGCTTGAACAGCAGCTCTCGATCAGCAAACTTGGTAGGCTCAAACTGAAGCCTTTCTAGCCGTTTCTTGTCCCTCTTCTTATCCTTAGTCCATCTGACACTCTCTTGAACAGCCACCTCTTGTCCTTCTCCCTCTTGTGCTGTCTCTTCTCTTGTTCTTTTGGGGGCCATTGTACCTGAAATAAGTTTCTCAAGAAGCTTGATAAGCAAAATGGCGGTTTGATGAGAATAAGAGAGGAGAAGGAGAAAGCTTGTAAATACTACCCTAGAATTTTGGGAAATTAATAAAAATTATAGCTAAATAAAGGAGAATCAAATCTTTAGATACTAGAAAATCTAGAATTATTTCTTTTACTTAGCTAAATTTTAAAAATCAAAATCTAGAACAATATCTTGCGAATTTAAAGAAAATTTTCCTAAAGATAAATCATTAAATTCTGAAAATACCTTTGCAAGAATGTTAAAGAACCTTTTGCTAGCCTTTGAAAACCGAAAACTCTCACTCTCTTAGTTTAAAATTTTCGAGAAAACAAGAATGAGAGGGTGAGAGGTTGTTGAAACATTTAAAGACTTACCAAAAGGCAAAACCATGGGTAGTAAAGGTGGTTTTCTGACAAAGTCTTGGTCAAGGCACATCTTTCATGGTCAAAGATGCTTGCCTTGACCAAGTTTTGAATTTAAAAATTGGAGGGAAAAGAATAAAGGAGGGAAAGAAAATGTTACCTCGGCATGAGATCGAGTTCATTTGGTCAATCTAGTACTCGATCTCATGCCCATTTTGGCTTAGATCGAGAGGGTTACTCGATTTAAGACTCGATTCATGATGAATCGAGTCCTGGATCGATTGGCTCCCTCGATCATTGAGATGTTGGCTCCATGGCTAAGTCCTCATGATCGAACTATGTCCTCGATTTAGGGGTCGATTTGGCATAGATCGAGTGATGGATCGAGTCGAGTGATCGATCTGTTTCCAACAGATTTTCCTGAGAGAAATTAGATCGGTCGATCCATTTTGGATCGATCGATGCTTTTTCGTCAAGGTCGATCTTATCACTCGTTCTCGTCTAGATCGACTGGCTCCTCTCGATTCACTGACTCGATCTATCAAAGATCGAGTCAGGATCAGTCGATCTAGCACTCGATCTCTAGCCTTGTCTTAACCCCTATCGCCTCTTTCGGACTTCAAGATCAAAGTTTAGACTCCTCATACCTGTTCCTGCACACTTGCAAAATAAAAACATAAAACTGAAAGAGAAAGAAAGCAGAAATATGTACAAGATAGACATGGGAATGCCTCCCAAGTGCGCTTTCTTTAACGTCTTTAGCTAGACTTTACTTGGTTTAGGCGGATGGTGGGTCTTGGAGAAGCACCGAGGTACTCTCCTTGTCATAGCTGTCTGCCAGGTACGGCGGTACTCTGTGTCCATTGACGGTGAATGCACTGCCACTCTTTCCCATCAGTGTAACAGCTCCATAAGGCAACACTTCTTGGATCACAAACGGCCCGCTCCACCTTGACTTCAGCTTTCCCGGGAAGAGTTTGAGTCTTGAGTTGTACAACAACACTAAACCTCCTTCCTTAAGCTCCTTGGCAACCAACTTCTTGTCATGAGCTTCCTTAGTCCGCTCCTTGTATATCCGAGAGCTCTCATAAGCGTTCAGTCTTAACTCGTCCAGTTCATGTAGCTGAATAAGGCGCCTCTCTTGAGCAGTCTTGAGGTCAAAGTTCAGCCTCTTCACAGCCCACAACGCACATTGTTCCAGCTCAACCGGGAGATGACAGGCCTTGCCATAGAGTAGAGTGAAAGGGGTTGTACCAATCGGCGTTTTGAAGGCGGTACGGTAGGCCCAAAGAGCGTCGTCTAGCTTCACTGCCCAGTCTTTCCTTGTTGCTCCGACAGTCCTCTCCAGTATAGTCTTGATTTGCCGGTTGGAGACTTCCACTTGACCGCTTGTTTGAGGATGATACGGTGTAGCCACCTTATGCTTAACGCCATACTTTCTCAAGAGGTTCTCAAAGACCTTGTTTATGAAGTGGCCTCCTCCATTGCTTATAACCACCTTAGGTACCCCAAACCTCGGGAAGATGATACTCTTGAACAGCTTGATTACCACCTTAGAGTCATTTGTAGGGGAAGCTATAGCCTCAACCCATTTAGAGACATAATCCACTGCTACTAAGATGTATTTGTTGCCATATGAAGAAGGAAATGGCCCCATGAAGTATATGCCCCACGCGTCGAACACGTCAACCTCGAAGATGGGAACCTGAGGCATTTCGTTCCTCTTAGTGATATTCCCTGCTCGTTAACATGCCTCACAGCTCTTCACAAACTCGTGTGCATCTTTAAAGATGGACGGCCACCAGAAACCGGCTTGCAACACTTTCGTGGCAGTCTTGAATGAAGCGAAGTGTCCTCCGTAGGAAGAGCCATGGCAATGATAGAGGATGTCTCTAGCTTCTTCCTTAGTAACACATCTCCGGTACAAACTGTCCACCCATCTCTTGTATAAGTAGGGCTCGTCCCAAAAGTAGTCACTAGCCTCTCTCATAAACCGCTTCTTGTGATAGCTGTTGAGATGTGTTGGCTCCTCACCACACGCTAAATAGTTCACCATATCAGCATACCATGGTAGATCCTCCTCTTTGAAACTCAACACCTCTTCAAACCGCCCCTCTAGCTTTCCCCAAACAGCCGTGGTAATCGCCATGAGTTGCTCTTCTGGAAGAGAGTCATCTAAAGGGAGAGACTCGTTGATCCTTAGCCGTGAGAGATGGTCGGCGACTCCGTTTTCTATTCCCTTCTTGTCTTTAATCTCCATGTCAAACTCCTGGAGCAATAGAATCCACCTCAAGAGCTGGGGCTTAGTGTCCTTCTTCGAATAGATGTAACGCAAAGCAGCGTGATCCGTGTAGACAATAGCTTTGGAACCAACAAGATATGATCTGAACTTCTCAAAGGCGAACACTACTGCAAGCAACTCCTTCTCTGTAGTGGTATACCTTGTTTGTGTGTCATCCAAGGTTCTTGAAGCATAGTAGATCACGTGTAGCTTTTTGTCTTCCTTCTGACCAAGAACGGCTCCTACGGCGTAGTCACTAGTATCACACATGATCTCAAAGGATAGAGACCAGTCTAGTGCTTGAACTATAGGGGCTGATGTAAGGGCTTCCTTGATGGTCACGAAAGCTCGCAAACATTCCTCATCAAACACAAACTCAGCTTCTTTGCACAACAACCGTGTAAGAGGACGTGCAATCTTGGAGAAGTCCTTGATGAAGCGCCTATAGAACCCGGCGTGTCCCAAGAAACTTCTGACTCCCTTAACGTTAACCGGCGGCTCAAGACCCATCATGACTTCCACTTTAGCCTGATCAACCTCAATGCCCTTCTCTGATATCTTATGACCAAGCACGATCCCTTCCTTGACCATAAAGTGGCATTTCTCCAAGTTTAGCACCAAGTTTGTCTCTTCACAACGCTTTAGTACCCTGCAAAGATTCAACAAACACGCAGAAAAGGACGCACCACAGACAGAGAAGTCATCTATGAACACCTCTACCATCTCCTCTATTAGATCGGAGAAGATCGACATCATACACCGCTGAAACGTAGCCGGTGCATTACACAATCCAAACGGCATCCTTCGATACACAAAGGTACCGTAGGGACATGTGAAGGTCGTCTTCTCCTGATCATTTGGGTGAATTGGTATCTGAAAGAAACCGCTATACCCATCGAGGAAGCAGTAGTAAGGGTGATTAGCAAGTCTCTCAAGCATTTGATCAATAAAAGGCAAAGGGAAATGGTCTTTCCTAGTCGCAAGGTTAAGTTTCCTATAATCAATACACATCCTATGACCAGTGATGGTTCTAGTAGGAATAAGCTCATCCTTTTCATTCCTTATGACCGTGATCCCTCCCTTCTTAGGCACCACATGTACAGGAGAAATCCACGTGCTGTCAGTTATGGGATAGATCACGTCAGCCTCTAAAAGCTTAAGGATCTCTTTCTTAACAACCTCTTTCAAATTAGGATTCAAACGCCTTTGATGTTCTATAGAAGAGGCGTTCTCATTATCCAAGTGAATCATGTGAGTGCAAAGCATTGGTGAAAGGCCCTTGATGTCACTTAAAGAGTACCCAATAGCCTTCCTATACTTTCTCAGCTCAGTCAGGAGCGAGTGCAACTCATCATCACTTAAGTTTTCATTCACAATCACAGGATAGGTGTTATTAGGCCCTAAGAAAGCATACCTTAGCCCTTTTGGGAGCTCCTTAAGGTCCACCTTTGGGGCTAACAGCTCACTCTAGTCATCCTCGTGGCTGTTGTTGTTGCTTCCCTCCTTGGAACCCTCCTTAGAAACCGAGGCATGGCCCTTAAGACTGCTTTCCTCAACCGCTATCCCTTCTGAAATCGAGTCCTCCAGTCGATCTTCCTCTCGATGTCGTCTAGATCGAGACATTTTGCTCAATTCACTTACTCGATTTGATGTGGATCGAGTAAGAAATCGAGACACTGAGTCGATCTCCTGATTGGACCCCAAAATGATCGGAAGGTTTCTCTCGATCGTCGACTCGATTTTTTTTTCCTGATCGATCATTCCTCTCGATCTGTCTGTCGATTGCTGCACCGGATCGAGTTGTGTTCTCGATTGCCTTGTCGATCTGACTCCTGGATCGAGTGATAGCGTCGATCTCGGGGTCGATCTCTAGGCAGCAGCCTTCATCCTCCTTAACAATCTTCCTAGAATCCAGCAAGTTGACGTACTCATGGGTCCTCTAATCCACATAGCCAAACTTCCCTGGCTCCTTAGTCAGTGCCAGCTTCAAAGGGTCTTCCAGAGCCAGCTCTTCCAGCAACTCATCTGCCAAGGTATCCATCGTTTCAATGTAAAAAGCTTGCCCTTCTATGGTCGGCTTCTTCAGAACCTCATTGATATCGAAGTCCAGCCTTATGTCCTTTCCCAAGTGCAAGGCAATCTTCCCGTTCTTGACGTCGATGATAGCTTCGGCGGTTGCAAGGAATGATCTTCCTAGGATAAGTGGGTCCTTAGGCTCTTCATCCATCTCCAACACGACGAAGTCCGTAGGCACATTCACACCACTGATTCGCACCGGTAGATCTTCAAGCAGCACCACTGGTAGCCTCACACTTCTATCAGCCAGTACCAACGAGATCCTACAGTCTTTGAAACGAGTAAAGCCAAGCATCTTAGCCACGGAGTGAGGCATCAGGTTTATGCTAGCTCCGAGATCACATAGCCAACTCTTGAACTCTAGAGGACCTAAAGCGCAGGGTATAGTGAAGCTTCCAGGGTCTCCCAACTTCTTAAGGACTATCTCCCTATGTATCACAGCACTACACTCTTCACTTAGAACAAGTACCTCCTTGCTTTCCTTATTCTTCTTCACGAGAGTGTCTTTGAAGAATTTTGCGCATTTAGGCATCATTGCAAGGCAGTCAACGAGAGGTAGCTTGATCTCCACGTCCTTAAGATGCTTCTCAAAGAGGATTCTATGCTTCTCTATGAGTTGCTTCTTGAAACGGCCAGGAAAAGACAGCTTAGCTACATACGGTGGAGGTATTTAAGCATTCTTCTCCTTAGTAGTTTGCTCAGCTTTCTTCTCAACAACTGCTTTGTCTCCTTTTCTTGGCCCTTGGATCCAGACGTTGTCAAAGTTAATCTCCTCATCAGCTGAAGGCTTGCCCTCCCCCTCTTGAATTACAACGTCCTCGTTGTTCTTAGTAGAGACCGGAGGTTCTAGCTCTTTGCCGCTTCTCAACGTTATGGCGTTGGCGTACTCCTTAGGATTCTGCTCACACTTGCCTGGTAGACTATTCTGACCACTTGTACTCGCTTTCCCCTTCTCTAGCTGCTTGATCTTGTTGTTTAAGTTGGTGATCAGATTGGAGAAGTCAGTGAGAGACGAGTCTAGACGAGTGTTCATCTCGGCGAACTTCTGGTTTGTAGAGGCTTGCCCTTGTATCAGCTGTTGAAACATTGCCTGAACCGGATCAACTTGTTGTTGCATCGGTTGTTGCTGCTGAGGTGCAAAGCCCGGAGGGTAGTTAGCCCTATAACCCTTGTTACTTTGATGTTGCCCTTGGAAGTTGTTCTGCTCTTGACCTTGGAAACCACCACTCGGCTGAAAACCTTTGTTGTAAGGGATGAAAGGTTTTGCTTGCTGAGTAGGGTACACTTGATCCTTAGGGTTGGCAACGTTGGTGCTTCGGTAGGAGAGATTGTTGTTCTGGTTGTAGCCTTGGTTGTAGCCTTGAGGTTTATAATTGTTCTGTCCCGCCACCCAATTGGCTTCTTCTTGGCTCAACTCTATCTCTTCTTGATTCTCATCCGCGTCACCAACAAGTTGAACATGCTTTTGATTGGCTAACACCAGCTTATCTATCTTCTCAAGCAAAGATTTCAGCTCCTTTTTGTGAGACTCTAGCTCTGATCCTCTCGGTGCACGGTCATAGTCCTCAGTGTAGTTGCCATCACTTAATGCCAAGTTTTCTATCAGCTCCATACCCTCTTCCACCTCCTGACCAAGGAAGTTCCCTTTGCTAGCTGTGTCAAGCAACAACCTGATCTTCGGTGAAGCTCCACGGTATATGGTGCTGAGTAGGGTCTCTTCACTGAAACCGTGATGAGGACATTGGATCGTGTAGTCTTTGAAACGCTCCATTGCCTCGTTGAATGTCTCATTGTTTCGTTGAGTGAAGCCGCTGATTTCGCTTCTCAACCGTGCTGTCCTGGTGCTAGAGAAGAACTTCGAGAGAAAGGTCTTCTTACACTCGGCCCATGAGGTGATGGTGCCTTGTGGGAGGGTCTTCTCCCAATGCCTAGCTTTGTCTCCGAGTGAAAAGGGAAAGAAACGCAGCTTGAAAGCATCTTCGGATATGCCATTGATCTTGATCATCCCACATACTTGTTCGAAGTTGTCAAGGGGCTCCAAGGGATCTTCCATTGCTAAGCCTCGGAACTTGTTGTTTTGCACCATGGAGATGAAACCTGGCTTGATCTCGAAGTTGTTGTTCTGTACAGGAGGATGAGTGATCCCAAACCTATTGTGATGAGTATTGGGAGCATCTTCGGCTCCTATGATCCTTGGGGGTCTAGCCGCGTGTTGGGGGTTTCCATTGCCCCTTCCCACTGCCCCGTGAGCTGGAGGAGGTCCCTCTGGATGCTCGTGTTCAGCCATAGCTTCAAAGTAAACCAAACCGTGCTGAACAATCTCCTCAAAGGCTCTGGCTTGTTCTCTGACTCTTCTTTGCCGTGAATGACCAAGCTGATGAATATTGTCCAAAGGTGGAAGTAGATTGTTATCTCCCCGTGAATGAAGATTCATATACCTGAGAACACACGTTTGAGAGTAGAATGATTAGTAACTTAAACAAGGTAAAGACTTAGTCTTTGCTAAGCCCCAAATCTCTATGTGCTCTAAACAATCCTAGGATCGCAACGGCACCATTTGATAAACACTTTATTTTGAAAGGGTGAGAATGCAATGAGGTTATCAAACTCAAATGCAAGACAGGTTGTAGTACAGCATGCAAGAGAGAGTCAATCCATACCTAGGATGATCAAAAATGCAAAGAGAATGCAAGGACTATGCAAATCTAAGCGAAACAAGATAGGTTTTCAGAAAATCCCTATAAACTAGATGCAGCAACTAAATGAAATGAAAACTATTTTAAAATTACTAGGAATGATCAGACTACCATGAGGAACAAACAGAATAATTAAATGACAAAGCTTCGAATTACTAAAATTCGACTAGTGGATCGACCATGAGATCGACCACTAGATCGAGCAATAACAATCGATCTCGTCTAAAAATGCAAGAACAGTAAAACTAACGACCAGGATGCTATCAAAGATCAAGCGAATGACGAGAAAAGATGTAAATATGCTCAAAGAGAGGGCTTAGGGTTGAGATTCATGGTCAGGGGTTTCAAAGGTTCGACCTTGGGTTGAAAACTTTAAATCGACTCACTTTGTGAGGATCTCTAAGCCTTGAAAACTACGCAAGATCTATCTGTGGCTTTCGGTATAGATCACTCATTCATCCTGTCCTCGAAACCCATGGCTTTTGGTGGAAAGAGAGGTCGAGGGGCAAGGAAAATGGATTTCAAACGAGTGGCTTAACTAGTCCCCCAAACTTCCATGGCTTTTGGGAAGGGGTAACTAGTCTCTAGGGTGTGATCTTCAGAGGTCCCTGGATCCTGTCAAGGTAAGGAACCTCTCGGATCATGAAGCTCAAGGTAAGGAACCTCTCGTATGCTGGTGCAAGAATGCTCTAGGACTCTAAGTGATGCAATCTAACCTAAAACGTGATGCAAATGCATGAAAAGCTAACTAATGAGTATGCAAAATGTATGTAATATGCAGTAACATCACAAAGCTCAAATGCAACAGAAGGTTATCAAAACTCAAGCAGCACATAGTCGTAGTATAGTGCAAGAGGAATCAATTCAACCTAGGAGCTAGAAAGTGCAATGAGAATGCATGGATCATGTAAAGCTAAGCAAATGATGAACGATTTTATGAAATTCCTAAAAACTAGATGCAACGATCAATTGAAAAGAAAAACTATTTTAAAAATACTAGAAACGAGTGAATTACCACGAGGAACAAGCAGAATGATTAAAATGCAAAGCTACGAATTTATAAAAATCGACTAGTGGATCGACCACAAGATCGACCACTAGATCGAGCAACAACGATCGATCTCGTCTAAAAGTTCAACAGAAATTAATCTAATGACCAGGATGCGAACAGGTAGCAATCGAATGATTAACAGAGATGTAAGAATACTAAGAAAGAGGGTCTAGGGTTGAGATTCATGTTCAAGGGTTTCAAAGGTTCAAGCTTGGTTTGAAAACTTTCGATCTACTCACTTTGTGAGATTCTCTAAGCCTTGAAAACAAAACAAGATCCATCCATGGCGTGTGGTATGGATCACTTCTTCATTCTCTCCTCCAGACCCATGACGTTTGGCGGAAAAAGAGATTGAAGGGCATAGAACTCAGATTTCAAACACGCGGCTTAACTAGTCCCCTAAACTACCATGGCGTTTGGGAAAGGGTAACTAGTCTCTAGGATGCGATTTTCAGAGACCTCTAGATCCTGTCAAGGTAAGAGGCCTCTCTGATCATAAAGATCTTGGCGTGAGACTCTTTAAGCCTTAAGAACTCGACATCCTAGAAGAGAAAGCCATGAAGAATAAGAAAACACCAAACTTTGAAAACCTTTTCGACCCCTTTGAATCCTCTCAACCCCAAAACCCGATGAAACTACTCACTACACATTAAGTAAACCGAACAAAGCATAAGCGATGAACTAATAAACATGAAGAACGATGGATTTAAACTTAAACGATTCAAAGATTCAAGAACAAAGCTTCAATGTCTAACAATGGCGAAATCGCCTTCGAATAGAGAGAAAAAGATGAAAAATGATAAAGTGAAAGCGTGTGTGAAAAAGCATCATCGCCGCCTTCCCTAAATAAGCCAAACAGCTCGATGGTCCCCCCCCTCGCTAGCGGCCAAAAATGGTTAAAGTGCACTGAGATCGACCTTGAGATCGAGCATCTCGCTCGATCATCTTCAGACATCATGACTTCAGCTCGATCTGTGTCTCGATCTTCTTCGGTGGATCGAGTGCTTCGTTCGATCTTGGAGTCGATCTTTGGAGGATTGAGTGGTGGACTCGATCCGAATCTCGCTCTGCATGGCATCATTTACGTCCGTACTCCTTAATCGATCGCTTCACTCGATCTTCGTCTCGATCAGTTCCCTTGGATCGGATGGACTACTCGATCTTCTGGTCGATCTCATCTAGATCGACCGGCCATGCTCGATCTGCTTCTCGATCTCTGGTCCTCAGCAAGCATTCCTGAATTCTCCAAGTTCCCATGAACCTCCTCACGAGCCTCAGCACGTCCATGAATCTTCCAAGATTCCAAAGTATCTGAAAACAACCTGAAGGCAGTGCAAAATGCAAGAAACATGCATATGCTGGTGCAAGAATACTCTAGGACCTAAAGTGATGCAAACTAACCTAAAATGCAATATATGTGTGAGAAACTAACTTATATGTATGCAAAATACATGAATATGCAGCAATATCAATTCTCACAGACATTGTGGTTTTGAAATATGCTGAAGAACCTAAAGATCCTCTTATTCTGGGAAGATCATTCTTGGCTACTGCTGGCGCAATCATTGATGTAAAGAAGGGTAAGATATAGCTTGATTTGGGTGATGTTGTCATGAACTTTGACATGGATAAGTTATGAGGGAGTTCTACCATTGATGGTCAAAAATTTTCTATAAGGACTTCCAGAGATGAAGAGCTAGTCATGGAGCATTCAGAAGACATTACTGCTGGATATGTCAATGAATCAGATACAAGTGGGCAAGTGACAAGATGGCTGTTCAAGAGGCAATATCTGAAACTTTTGCAAAAGCTGTTGGGTTTGAGGATTGGAGTGAGAATGATATCTTCATCACTAGCCTTGCAAAAGAGGGTCCAATGAATGCCAAGTTGCTGGAGGAGGATGAGTTTGTGATGGAGGCAAGACTTGCAGAGCTGGATTGCAGAAAAACTGCAGAAACCCGACCTGCAGGGTTAGTGACGACTGTCACTGACCTGGTGACGCTCGTCACCAACCTGGACACAAAGGAGCAATATGATCTTTCAGCTACAAGTCCATCTTATGTTGCCAAACCGAAAACTCAACATTCCACAACCTAGAAACCTGCAACTAAGCAAAGGTATGCACTTCCTGGAACCAGTTCCAAACCTCCTAATCTCATCAATAAGAACTTAAAAGGTGCAAAAGCTGCTCACACTTATGCAAGCAACGAGATTCTCGTGGAAAGCTTGGTGTTTCTTTTGATGATTCTGCAGGTAAAAGAAGTGTCCCACCCACAATCACAACCCGCCCTGCTGATGTTCCTCACTTCTTTGAGAGAGTTCATGCACCTACTGCTTACACACCACCATGGATGAGGAGACATTCTTCTCCAAGGCATTCAATGCCACCTTCTGCTCCACCAGCTGTCTGAGCAGCATTCAAAGTCAAGCTAATGACTTTAAACAAGTGCTTAGTGGGAGGCAACCCACTGGTAAGTTTTCTTTTTTCATATACTTAGTTTAGTTTTCTATTACATAGCTAAAAAAACCCAAAAACATGAGAAAAATTCGAAAAAAAAAAAGAGTCAGTTTGTTCAGTTTGCTTGGATGATGTCTTGTGAACTTGTTTGAACCATGGGTTATGCTTAGTTTGGATGTTTTTGATGTGTGTTTTGAGTAACAGTCTGACTTCGGAATACACATGATGGCATTGCATTAACACATCCAACATGTCGATTCTGGAGTATCAGAGATGGTGACGATCGTCACCACAGCTGGGTAACGCTCGTCACCCGAGCCTTCGCGAGGTACACTTTTCACACTTGATTCTACACGTTCATTTTCTTCTGTTTGACCAACTCTTGGCTTAATAATACTGGGGACAATGTTGTTTAAGTCTGGGGAGGTGGCTACTGACGTTGTGTGCATCGTGTTAAATTTTAAGAGTTTTAAAGTTGAGTCAAAAACCTGTTTTTATAGAGTCAAAGTTTTAAAACTGTCAGTTTTTTCTTGGAACTAACCATAAAACGTTGATACTTATAAGAACCATTGCCACAGTAGTTGATTACAAGTCTTACTAAGTTGAAAGTCATAGGTGAATCAGTCTAGCAATAAAGGTTTAGGTTCTTAGAGAATCTGGAAAATTTGCTGTTAACTCCACCTTAATGAACTTTAAACTTCTTGTCTTGGGGCTTGATTCTCATTGATTTTGATTCTCTCTTTCAGCACTGACAATAAGGTTAAGATACAATCTCTCTATGATCTTCCCCAATATAGCTTTTAAGAGTTTAAGTCCATAGAATGGTGCATTCACGACCCTGTCTCCTAACAAGGAACAACAGTAATGAACACATTCAAGAACCTGTCTCCTCACAAGGAACACAAGTATTGAGTAGCACCATATCTTAGACTGTAAAAAAATGAGAAAAGAGTTGAAAAAACGAAAATATCCATAGGAAAAGATCAAGGGAAGAGAAAATAAGAGATGTTGAGATTGATTTGTTCAGTTGTTTAGGAAGGGAAAAGAATATGTAAGTGATTGAGATGATAAAACCTTGATGAGATATCACACTTAGATAGATAACACGAGTTAGCAGCAAAGATTTCGGTTTTCTTGAAAGAGCTTGAACTGGATTTGAGAAATTTGCTAAGCTTGTGATGATTAGACTGAAATTTTATATTGTGTTGGCTATGTGGTATGTGGATTCGAAAGTGTTAACCAATGTGGTGTTCCTGATGTTTAGCTGACTGTTTCTGTTTTTAAACCTCGACCCTGTTCTCTGTCTGATGTTTGCTTGAGAGCAAGCAAAAGCTAAGTCTGGGGGAGTTGATATATCATGATTTTTATGGTTTTAACCATGATATAAGTCCTTTTTATTGAGTTATTTTGGTCTTTTTAGAGTCCTAGTAGAGTGTTTGAAGGTTAAAGCATGTATGGAGCATAATTGGAAGTTTTGGAGCTTTTTTTAGCATTGCAAGATACAACCCCGAATGAAGCAAGTCAGAAGCATTGTTCTGGCTTGGGTGACGACTGTCACTGACTTGGTGACGCTCGTCACCCGTAGAGGAAGGATCGTGGCTGGTTTTTAAAAGATTGAGAAGAAATTGCAGTTTTGGCCCAGAAATTGCAGTGTTGTTACGGGATGACCGTATTCACTAAATATTTATCAAATACTTATGCCTCTATGTTTGAGTGTGCAGGTAAAGATAAGGTCCAGAGCAAGTAGCTCTGAAGGCGGACATAAAGCAGTGAAAATAAGGGATGGATTAGGACCGGGTTTTGGGATTTATGTTCTGATTTTTCTATTTAAGTGCTTTGGGGTTAGTGCTTTCTGAGTTGAACCGAATTTGGCTAAGTTATAGTTTGATTTATGAATCTCTGTTATACGATTTGGATCTGTTTAATTGTGCAATGAGAAAGAATGTCTTTGATTAATCAAATATGTTTAAAGTTAAAAGAAAAGTTTTAAAAAGATGCGTGTTTTTGTATTCTGGCCGAGAGAAGACTCGGTGAGATTCAGACCTGTCTAGTGATAGACGGTTGGGTCCTCACAAGTTGGTATCAGAGCATGGTCGATTCTAGGACACAAAACCAACTTTGCTTCGACTATAAATTGTCAATTCAACCATAGATAGATATGTAGGCACAAACTAAAGTATTAAATATATAAAAAATTTCTCGAGGAGACGGAAAAGGCGAAGCAATGAATATGGTTTTCCGGCTACGTCTCCTGATTTTCAGCTTCCGAATTCTCAATTTTAGCTTTGTATTTTTTTAAAATTTATCCAATTCTAGGTCATTGTATCTTCTTTGATTCTTTTTTTGGTATCTTTATACTTATAAAACACAAGTCAATTGACAATTATCAGTTTGACACGTGTAATTTTTATATTTAGGCTGTGTTTGGTAAACTTTGTGGAATGGTGGAATGGTAGAAACACTCCATTCCGCAAGAATTTTGCCAATCAGAAAAACTTGCGGAAAAACGCCAAAACTCGAGTTCTGCGGATTGGCGGAAATACTTAAAAAAAAATCAAAGAAAATTTGATTAAGTGAAAAAGTATGTTTCAGGTAGCTTATTTGCGAAATTAATATTTTATATCATTTAATTATATAACTAATTATATTTTATTATTTAAATAAATATAAATAAATATATTTATACTACATATATTTATATAATGATCAGATTATATCTGTAGATTAAATATTGCAATATAGTTATATATTTTATAGTAAAAAAAATAAAAATAGAAATTAATAATTACAATAAAAGTTTTATTTTTTCTAATTATATTAAAATTATGTTTTCTATAATAATTAATATTTTAGTTTTTATTATATTAAATTATATATAAAATATATTATTATGAAAAAATTAATTTTATATATTTTATGTCATTCCACTATTCCGCCATTCCGCATAATTTATCCAATCATATCAAAATTAATTATTCCACCATTCTGCATTCCGCCATTCCACAACTTAATTTTTCCGCCATTCCGCAGTTTTTATTGTGTTACCAATCAGAGCCTATTATTTTAATTTTTTTCTTTCATTTTCCTTATAACAAAAAAATATATTTATTAGTAACCAGCTGATATTGCTGCATATTTTGTGTGTTTTGCATGCATGTAAGGTAGTTTCTCATAAATTTACCTTGCACATTAGGCTAGTTTGCATCATTTTAGGTCCTAGAGCACTTTTGCATTAGCATTCTCGCATATTTCGTGCATTATGCATCACATTCAGGTTGTTTTCGGATACTTTGGAGCTATGGAGGATTCGTGGACGTTCCAAGGCTCGTGAGGAAGTTCGTGGACACTTTGAGAACTTAGGAGTGCATGCTTAGGACCCGAGATCGAGTAGCAGATCGAGCAAGGCAGGTCGATCTAGATGAGTTCGACCAGAAGATCGAGTGACCAAGTCGATGCAAGGAAACGGATCGAGATCGAGATCGAGTGAGGAGATCGATCTGAAGTACGGACGTAAATGACGCCATGCAGATCGAGTATTGGATCGAGCTTCCAACCCAATCAGCACAAGATCGACTCAGAGATCGACCAAAGCCTTCCGATCCAAGACGAAGATCGAGAGCCAGATCGAGTCTCCTGCTCGATCCCAGACTACTTTAACCGTTTTTGGCTTCTAGCAAAGGGGGGACCATCGAGCTGTTTGCCCATTTTGGGAAGGCGGCGATCCGGCATTGACTAAGGAGCCAGGGGAGTTCGGGTTTCTGAGTAGGAAGACTCAGGAGTACATTAATCTTCTTGATTCTAGGAAAGTTGTGCTAGAAGATGAAGGCGGCTGCCTTGAGATCGATCAGGAAATCGAGGAGATCACTCTATCCAGGACAGCAATCGACCAGAAGATCGAGAAAATTAGTCGATCCAGAGAAGAGAATGTCTCAGACGCTCGATCTACTACTCGATCCCAATCAAATCGAGTAAGTGATCGACCTGATAGCAGTCGATCCAACAAAACAATCGATGGGAAGATCGAGGGAAGCCAATCGATCACTTCAAAGAACGAGACGGGGGCTCGATCTCCTGCTCGATCCCAATTAATTCGAGTAGGAGAATCAAGTGAAATTGCTCGATCCGAACCAGAAAGAGTGCAAGATCGACTGGAAGACTCGATCTCGGAGAGGACAACAGTTCAAGAAAGCAGTCTTTTGGGTCATGTCTCGGGTTCTAAGGAGGCTACTGGGGATGGGAACATCAATAAGAGCCACGAGGAGGACTGGAGCGAGCTTCTAGCCCTAAAGGTGGACCTTAAGGAGCTCCCAAAAGGGCTAAGGTATGCTTTCTTAGGGCCTAATGAAACCTATCCGTGATTGTGAAAGAGAACTTAAGTGATGATGAGTTGCACTCGCTCCTGAATGAGCTGAAAAAGTATAGGAAGGCCATTGGGTACTCTATAAGTGACATCAAGGGCCTTTCATCAATGCTTTGCACTCATAGGATTCACTTGGATAATGAGAACGCCTCTTCTATAGAACACCAAAGGCGTTTGAATCCGAATTTTAAGGAGGTTGTTAAGAAAGAGATTCTTAAGCTGTTAGAGGCTGACGTGATCTATCCCATAAGTGACAGCACGTGGGTTTCTCCTGTACATGTGGTGCCTAAGAAGGGAGGGGTCACAATCATTAAGAATGATAAAGACGAGCTTATACCTACTAGGACTATTACAGGACACCGTATGTGTATAGACTATAGGAAGCTTAATCTTGCTACTAGAAAGGATCATTTTCCTTTACCTTTTATTGATCAAATGCTTGAGAGGCTTGCTAATCATCCTTACTATTGATTTCTTGATGGATGTAGTGGTTTCTTTCAAATACCAATCCATCCAAACGATCAAGAGAAGATGACCTTTACATGCCCTTATGGCACCTTCACGTAGCGAAGGATGCCATTCGGGTTGTGTAACGCACCGGCTACGTTTCAGCGGTGTATGATGTCGATCTTCTCTGATCTAATAGAAGAGATGGTAGAAGTGTTTATGGATGACTTCTCTGTATATAGTGCGTCTTTTTCTGTGTGTTTGTTGAATCTTTGCAAGGTACTAAAGCGTTGTAAAGAGACGAATCTTGTGCTTAACTGGGAGAAGTGTCACTTCATGGTGAAAGAAGGGATCGTGCTTGGCCACAAGATATCAGAGAAAGGCATAGAGGTTGATAAAGCCAAGGTTGAGGTCATGATGAGTCTTGAGCCGCCGGTTAATGTCAAAGGAGTGAGGAGTTTCCTAGGCCATGCTGGCTTCTACAGGCGCTTCATCAAAGATTTTTCCAAGATTGCACGCCCTCTCACAAGGCTGTTGTGCAAGGAAGCTGACTTTGTGTTTGATGAGGATTGCCTTCATTCTTTCGTGACCATCTAGGAAGCTCTAGTATATGTGCCTATAGTGCAAGCACCGGACTGGACTCTACCGTTCGAGATAATGTGTGACGCGAGCGACTACGCCGTGGGAGTTGTTCTTGGTCAGAGGAAAGACAAGCAGCTGCATGTGATTTACTATGCTTCACATACCTTGGATGACTCGCAAGCCAGATACACTACGACTGAGAAGGAGTTGCTGGCAGTTGTATTCGCCTTTGAGAAGTTCAGGTCATACCTCGTACTCGTAGGCTCCAAGGCCATCGTCTACACAGATCACGCAGCTCTAAGGTACATCTATTCCAAGAAAGACACTAAACCGAGACTCTTGAGATGGATCCTTTTGCTCCAAGAATTTGACATGGAAATTAAGGACAAGAAAGGGATAGAGAACGGCGTGGCAGATCACCTCTCTAGGATGAGAATCAATGAGTCTCTGCCCTTAGATGATTTGCTTCCAGAAGAACAACTCATGATGATAACTACGACTGTTTGTGGAAAGCCAGAAGGGCAGTTTGAAGAGGTTCTGAGTTTCAAGGAAGAGGATCTCCATTGGTACACTGACATTGTAAACTTCTTGGCATGCGGAGAGGAGCCGACTCACCTTGATCATTACCACAAGAAGAAGTTCATGAGAGATGTTGCCTACTACTTTTGGGACGAGCCTTACTTATACAAAAGAGGGGTTGGTAGCTTGCACCGAAGATGTGTTCCGAGGGATGAAGCTCAAGACATTCTACTTCACTGCCATGGATCCTCTTATGGTGGTCATTTTGCTTCTTTCAAAACCGCTACAAAGGTGTTACAAGCGGGCTTTTGGTGGCAATCTCTGTTCAAAGACGCCCATGAGTTTTTCAAAGCTTGTGAAGCAAGTCAAAGAGCTGGAAACATCACGAAGAGGAACGAGATGCCTCAGGTTCCTATCTTTGAGGTAGACGTGTTGGACGCATGGGGCATAGATTTCATGGGGCCTTTCCCATCTTCTTACGGCAACAAGTTTATCCTAGTAGCGGTTGACTACGTTTCTAAATGGGTTGAGGCCATTGCTTCCCCTACAAACGACTCTAAGGTGGTGATAAAGCTCTTCAAAACCATCATATTCCCACGGTTTGGAGTCCCCAAGGTAGTAATCAGCGATGGTGGAAGCCATTTCATCAACAAAGTGCTTGAAAGCCTTCTAAGGAAGTATGGCGTGAAGCACAAGGTAGCTACACCTTACCATCCTCAAACGAGTGGGCAAGTAGAATTCTCTAACCGGCAGATCAAGGCTATACTCGAGCAGACAGTTGGTATAACTCGGAAGGATTGGACAGCTAAGCTAGACGACGCTTTGTGGGCTTACCAGACCGCTTTCAAAACGCCAATTGGTACTACCCCTTTCACTCTTCTCTACGGCAAAGGATGTCACCTCCCTGTTGAACTGGAACATAAAGCATTGTGGGCTGTGAAGCGGCTAATCTTTGATCTCAAGACAGCCCAGGAGAAGCGCCTTATTCAGCTACATGAGCTTGATGAGCTAAGGCTGGACGCCTACGAAAGTGCTAGGATCTACAAGGAGCGTACTAAGGCAGCTCATGACAAGAAGCTGGTTCACAAAGAGCTTAAGGAAGGCAGTTTGGTATTGCTCTATAACTCATGGTTGAAGCTCTTTCCAGGAAAGCTCAAATCAAGGTGGTGCAGACCGTTTGAGATCAAGGAGGTATTGCCCTATGGAGCCGTAACACTGGTTGGCAAGAGTGGGAATGCATTCACAGTCAACGGACACAGAGTGAAGCCATACATGGTCAGTGCATTCAACAAAGAGAGCACTTCAATTCTTCTCCAAGACCCACCATCTGCCTAAACCAAGTAAAGTCTAGCTAAACACGTTAAAGAAAGCGCATTTGGGAGGCATTCCCATGTCTATCTTGTATATATTTTTGCTTTCTTTCTCTTTCAGTTTTATGTTTTTTATCTTCTGAGTGTGTAGGAAAAGGTATAAGGGATTGCAGGACATGATCTTGGATCCAAAAGGAGTAAGGAGTGTCGAATATAGGCTAAAGATCGAGTGCTAGATTGACTCATCCTGGCTCGATCTTTGCTAGATCGAGCCAGTGAATCGAGAGGAGTCAGTCGATCTAGACGAGATCGAGTAGAAAATCGAGTGGAACGGTCAATCATGAGAGGACAACCCGCCAATGCGTTCAGCTTTAAAAGCGAACGAGGTGTAGATCGACCGAGACACTCGATCCTCAAAAATAGATCTAGTAGTCTACTCGATCTGTCTCTCGATCTAAGCTTAAATCGACCCCTGAATCGATGACATGGCTCGATCAAAAAGACTTAGCCAACATGCCAAAAATCAAGGAACGAGGGGTACATTAGATCCAGAGCTCGATTCAATTCGAATCGAGTCATAAATCGAGCATTCCTCTCGATCCTGGCCATTGTGGGCATGAGATCGAGTCCTAGATCGACCAAATGGACTCGATCTCGTGCTGAGGTAACAATTTCTTTTTCCTCTTTTCTACTTTTTCTCCAGTTTTTAAATTTAAAACGCGGTCAAGCCAAGCATCTTTGATCATGAAAGATGTGTCTTGACCACACATTTTGTCAGAAACCCACTTACCAACCCATGGTTTTGTATTTTTGTTGGTCTTCATATTTTCAAACTAGAACACACTCTCTCATACTTTGTGTTTCAAGTTTTTAAAACAAGAGATAATGTGGTTTTCATTTTTTAAAAGATCAACAGCATATGTTTTCAAGCTTGCTAAGGTATTTCTGAATCATTGTTCAAATTTGTTTGGAAATTTTCCTTTTTATTGTTTGCTTGAGAGCTAGATGTTAGGGAATTTAATCGAATTTTAAAACTAGCTAGATATTAGGAAAAATTCTGGATTTGCTCTTATTAGATTTTTTCCTCTATTTTGTTGCTAGAATTTTTATAAATTTCCTAAAAATCTAGGGCATTAGTTAAATCTTTTTCTTTCTTGCCTACTCTTTCTCTCGATATTCGCCGATTTGCTCATTCTCTTGCTTGAGAATCTTGTTTCAGGCACCATGGCTCCCAAAAGAACGAGAGAAGAGACAGCACAAGAGGGAGAAGGTCAAGAAGTGGCTGTTCAAGAGAGGATCAGATGGTCTAAAGAGGAGAAACGAGACAAGAAGAGGCTTGAAAGGCTGAGGTTCGAACCAACAAAGTTCGTGGACAGAGGTTTGCTGTCTAAGATGGGGATTTTGGGGGATTTTGATCAACTCCTCCAGAAAATAGGGCTCAGGTGTTTGTCACGGATGGATTGCCCAACCTTTCCCGAAGTGACAATCGACTTCCTTGCCACTTTGGAGTTTGCGTACGAGAACCCTAGTGTCCCAACTCCTTCTCAAGGCCGCCTCTCTTTCAAGATCAAACGTTAAGCCTTTAGTCTCTCAATCCCCGAGCTTTGTCAAGCCTATGGCCTCGATGCTGCTGCCACGAAGGTTGAGTTCCCCTCTTTCACTCAAGCGAACGATCTGTGGGACCTCATACCAATGATGACTACAAGGTGAATACTGCGAAGATCAAGAGAGTGAGGAGTCCGGTACTGCGTTACACGCTGAAGCTGATCGCCAACACCTTCAGTGGACGGTCAGTAGCCACTACAGTCACCAAGACGGAGCTTTGCTTCTTGTTCCAGGGCGTTAAGCATCTCGTGTGTGACCTCGATGAGAATGATGAGCCGTTGGAAGACCAAATAGGATACGACGTGAACTACGGATGTATCCTAGCTGCTTCATTGGTGAAATACAAGGCGTATGCCTTGAGATGCAAGGCAAGCTCGTCGCTTATTAGAGGCTTCCTCATGCCCTTGTTCGTGCAAGCTGGTGTATCGCTTCAAGAATTCACTCCTGTTCCGGAAAGAGCTTTCATGGATGAGATATACCTAAGGAACACGGACAGCTTGGGACGCACGCCAGCTGAGGGCTTCTTTGAGTATCTGTTCATTGATGAGGAGAATGAGAAGAGGGTGTGTATCCTGCCAAACAAGGACGAAACCGAGCTGTTGGGAGTTGGGAACATCGAGTTTCTCCCAAGCATAGAGGAGTGTTTTGCTCCTCTAGGAGCCACAGCCGCCATTCAACAAGCTACTCGCCCAAGAGCAGAGTCTCCTGCCAAAGATGATGAGATGCCCGAAGCCTTTGTCCTCCCCAAGATCGATTTTGAGCCGTGGACTAAGACAGAAAAGTTCTTTGCTTCTGTTGTGGAGATGCAAAGGAAGATCAACAAATGGCAAAGTAAGGTCATCAAGAAGCTTGCCAAGAAAGTCAAGGTGCTTCAAGGGGCTTCGCCAAAGCAGGCTGCAAGTGAGGAGGTTCAACAACCCGAGAAGAGGAGGCTTTCAACCAGTGGAGTTGTCATCCGTGAGACTCAAGGAAGCAACATCCAGCCGGCTCATCTTTTCCTCCAAGAGTCAGCGTCCAAAGGCAAAGCCATAGCATCTAGCTCGTCTGGAACATCCTCAAGTTCCAGCCGAGGCTAGATCCGAGGTACCAACAAACTTCCCTTGTACATTCCACACATCTTTTCTTTATTTTTGCTTTGTGTTCTTGAACTCCTTTGAATTTGTTTGCCACCGAGACGGTGTCATTCAAGTTTGGGGGAGTGTGTGTATTATTTGACATTGTTTTCTTTCCTCTTATTTTCTATTTGCATCCTTTGAGTCTTGCATTACATTTCATTGCATCTAAGGCATAGAAAAGAACAAAAAAAATGGTAAAATTTTTAAAAAAATTTTTAAAAACAAAAATCATGTAGTTGCATTCACCTTGTTAAACATTTTAGGATTGAGTCTAGAATTTTTAAGCATCTAGGTTGTTTACATTTGCATAAGGGGTTAAAGTTTTCTTAAAAAGGTGTTTTAAGCTCATGAATTGTTTCAAAGCCCTAGTTAGTAGTTCTTTGATGCATTGTACACTCTTCGAAAGTGAGTTCTAACCATACTTGGATCATGTGTTTTGATTTTCGTGGCTTGACTTGAACATTCATGAACTGAATCTTGTCCTAATAAGTGAAAACCTTAATCTGAACTTTAATTATCATACTTATGCATTTGAAAATGAACTCATGGATCTTATACATATTTAGGCTCTCTTCCTGCTTTCACCACTCTTTTCTGAGCCTTAGTAGAACTCCCACCATAACCCTTGCCTTTCTTTCAAGCCAATTGTTCTTGTGTGACATCATTGTGAGGCCTCTTTTCGGTTTGAACTTAGCATAAAGTGTTAGGTCTAGGCAACATGATTAGGCTCTCATTTGATTGCTAGCTTTGCATTTTGAAGCTAGTCATAGGCTTAAGATTAGGTTCAGGGTTCATTGGGGTTGTTTGTTTTGCTTATTTGTTTGCGGTTTCAAAAGAATTTGGTGTTTGAAGTGTTTGAAAAGGTTTTAAGTGGAAGGTAATGTTTTCAAAATAAAAAGCTCTAAGTGTATTTCAGAAGATAGCTCTCAAATAAAAGAAAAAAAAAAGAAAAAAAGAGTCTAACTGCTAAATAAAATAAAATAAATAAATAATAAAAAAGGGGAATAAGTAGAGAGCTATCAATAAGAAAAGTAAAGAGTTAAAAATGTTTTTCAGCCTTTCCACTAGCCTAAGGAGTTAGGATGTTTTCTGTTTTAACTTGGGTTTTTGCTAAGCGAATTGCTTTGGTGACAAGGGTAGTATCTAGGAGGGTGAGTGGGCTAAAAAGAAAAATAAAATGAGAGGGGTTTTAGGATCATTATTAGTGTACATGGGTAGATGAGAGTCTACTTATGTATGCATCAATTGCCTTTACCTTTAGCATTATGCATAAGTTCATACCCTTCTTGAGAGAAACCTTTTGCTTTATAAAACCCTTTTAAATGAGATCATTCTAGTCTCATAGCCTTTGCCCTTAACCAAATGTGTTTGGCTTTAAAATGCATAAGTGTGATTCACGGTTTGATCATCAATGAATGTTAAAGGATAAGATTCTTTGATTGTTTGGAATAGGAGAGCCATGATTTGAAATTCATTGTGTGATGAGTATGGCTAAGTTCTTTGGAGTATGAGTGTGTGCATTGCATTCTAGAATTAACAACTAGGACCATTGAAGCGATTCATTTGAAAGACACCTTTGCAAGAATTTTAAACCCCCATTTTTAAAACCTCTCTTCCTTCTTGAATTTTGTTTGCTTGAGAGCAAGCAAAAAGCAAGTTTGGGGGAGTTGATATTGCTGTATATTTCGTTTGTTTTGCATGCATGTAAGGTAGTTTCTCATGCATTTACCTTGCACATTAGGCTAGTTTGCATCATTTTAGGTCCTAGAGCACTTTTGCATTAGCATTCGCATATTTCTTGCATTATGCATCACATTCAGGTTGTTTTCGAATACTTTGGAGCTTGGAGGATTCGTGGACGTGCTAAGGCTCGTGAGGAAGTTCGTGGACACTTGGAGAACTCAAGAGTGCATGTTAAGGACCTGAGATCGAGTAGCAGATCGAGCAAGGCAGGTCGATCTAGATGAGATCGACCAGAAGATCGAGTGACCAAGTCGATGCAAGGAAACGGATCGAGATCGAGATCGAGTGAGGAGATCAATCTGAAGTACGGACGTAAATGACGCCATGCAGATCGAGTATTGGATCGAGCTTCCAACCCGATCAGCACAAGATCGACTCAGAGATCGACCAAAGCCGTGCGATCCAAGACGAAGATCGAGAGCCAGATCGAGTCTCCTGCTCGATCCCAAACTACTTTAACCGTTTTTGGCTTCTAGCGAAGGGGGGACCATTGAGCTGTTTGCCTATTTTGGAAAGGCAGTGATCCTGCTTTTCACACACACGTTTTCACTTTACCTTTTGAGTTTTTTCTCTCTGGTTCGAAGGCGATTCCACCATTGTAGATCTTTGAAGCTTTTTCTTGCATTTGGATCTTTAAATATTGAATCTTTTGCTTTAATCAATTGTTGATCATTTTAGCTTTGTGTTTATCGCGTTTTGTCCGGTTTTCCTTATGAGTAGTGAGTAGTTTCGTTTGGGTCGATGGGTTGAGGAGATTCAAAGGGGTTGAAAGGGTTTAAAGCTTGGTGTTTTCTTATTCTTCGTTACCTTCTCTTCTAGGATCTTGAGTATTTAAGGCTTAGAGAGTCTCACGCCAAGATCTCTATGATCTAAGGGATGTCTTACCTTGACAGGATTCAGATGTCCTGGAGAATCAGATCCTAGAGGCTAGTCTTTCCTTTCCCACATGCCATGGTTGTAAAGGGGGCTAGTTAGGTCAATATTTTAAAATCTGTGTTCCATGCTCTTCAATCTGTGTTCCATGCTCTTCAATCTCTTTTTCCACCAAACGCCATGGGTTTGGAGAAGAGAATGAAAAAGTGAATCATACCACACGCCATGGATGATTCTTGTTTTGTTTTCAAGGCCTAGAGAACCTCACAAAGTGAGTAGATCTAAAGTTTTCAAACCAAGCTTTAACCTTTAAGACCCATGAATATGACCCTCAACCCTAGACCCTCTTTCTTAGTGTTTTAAACCCTTGCTTATCATTCCATCATCATAAAGTTTGCATCTTGTTCGTTAATCCATCACATCATTCTTCACTTTAAGTTGTTAGACGAGATCGATTCGTATTGCTCGATCTAGTGGTTGATCCAGTGGTCGATTTTTAGTTATTTTTAGCTTTGCATTTTAGACTTTCTGCTTGTTCCTCGTGGTAGTTAACCCTCTTCCAGAGATTTTAAAATTGTTTTGCTTTGCATTTGACACTTGCATTTTGTTTTCAGGGATTTTACCAATCATTTTACCATCTCGCTTAGCTTCGTTCATTCCCTTGCATTCTTAGTGAACTTGCTACCCCTAGGTGTGGATTTACACTCACTTGCATGCTATACTACATCTCAGTGTTGCATTTGAGCTTTGATACATCATTGCATTGTAAAAACCTGTTATCACGAGCCACTATCTATTCTACAAATTATTTCCTTTTTTTCAGTTACCTAGATATCATTAAGTACAAATATCTCTACCAATAATATTTTGACAGGTTACTATGCAAATAAATCTATGTCAGTTTTGGTAATCTTTATACTTATAAAATACAAGTCAATTGACAATTCTCAGTTTGACACGTGTAATTTTTATTATTTATTTTAATTTTTTCTTTCTTTTTCCTTATAACAAAAATATATATTTATTAGTAACGAGCCACAATCTATTCTACAAATTATTTCCATTTTCAGTTACCTAGATATCATTAAGTACAAATATCTCCACCAACAATATTTTGACAGGTTACTATGCAAATAAATCTATATCAGTTTCGGTAATTTTTTGAAATCAAAATTAATTACTCCATGATCCATGATCCCTTTGTTTCGGATTTCATCTCCTTAAGTTCAAAACCACAAACTTCTTCCTCATCGATCTCAGTTTTTACAGTTTAAATGATACACATTTTTCTTCAAATATAGAAACGAAAAAGAGAGATTTGGGAAAACGATCTTTTTCCAAAAAAAAACCACACTTTTAATTTTCAAATTATCTTCACACCAATTCTATCGTTTTTCAAAACTCTAAATTTTTCAATTTCTTTACGAATATACAAAATTGTTTAGTCCTTATTAGCAATCTAAGATGAAATTTTCTGGTAAAATTTTGACTTCTCCCTTGCGGTTTGTTCCCTTATTGTTCTTGATCTCTAATTCTATGGTTGTTTTGTTTAACTGACATTATCTTTTTAGGAAGCTAAGAGAACTTTCAAAATCAAAGCCTTTCATATATTTCCATGATATATCTGTCAATTATTTTACTTTTTCTATTTATCATTTATTTTGTATATGAGAATGTATTGACCATTGTTATTTGGTTTGACAGGTGAACTCAATCAGAAAGCATCTGTAGGTTCAGTTGTTCTTGAAGGATAACAAAGAAGTCTAAATAACACTTCTGTTATTGTTTATTCGTTATCTTGAAATGAGGTACAATAAAAATGCTGAAATTGTTTGGTCGTTTGTAATTTGATAATGCAGGCAACATAAACCAGTTGCTTTAACTAAGTTATTTTGACAAAAACTTTTTTTTGTTGAGTTTCTTGATTGCTAATTTTTTT
The DNA here is from genome assembly GCA_911865555.2 of Thlaspi arvense. Taxonomy (NCBI): domain Eukaryota; kingdom Viridiplantae; phylum Streptophyta; class Magnoliopsida; order Brassicales; family Brassicaceae; genus Thlaspi; species Thlaspi arvense. Next base: position 26,670,260 of record OU466860.2, read on the forward strand.
TAAAAAATTAATATTTTAAATTAATAAAATACCATGCATGAGCGTAGCTCGGGGCTAATACTAGTCTGTTAATAAAAATGGAACAACTTTTCAGGAAGCAGCAGTGGTGTTTCACATAGCAGCTACAAATTCATCAATCAACAGCACTCAGTTAATGTTCATAGATCTGGGTTTGAATTGAAAATCTGGGTTTGGCGACGATGGAGAAGACGAAACGGTGGTGGATGAAGAAGATGATCAGATCGGATATAAGGAGAATCACAGAAAAAGATTAAATTAGGTTTATAAATGGTTTGGTTTATGCATATATATTTATTTATTATTGGACTAACAGTTTATTGTTGTAGCAAGTTGGTTGTGTGCCATTGATTTTAGTTAAAGGTAAGGGATTTGTAATGTAAATTTGTTTAATTTTTCTTTTATCGACTGTTTAATTTTATTGAAATGTTTAAAACAGCGTAGTTTTGGTAAGTTATACACATCTATATACAAATCATAAAATCTATACACAAATGAGGTTTATATTGCTAATTGACAAAAATCTTATGGATTGACTTACATTTTTTGATAATAGAGGGTAAAGTTGCAAAAAAAACACTTAGAAGATTTATTTGCTGAAAACCCAAGGAAAAATACCAAATTAATTATATCTCTATAACAGTTTGTTTGGGAAAAGACTCAAGTTCTGACTTTTGAGAGAAATTAATTAGATAAGTTTCCGATCTAATTACTAAAAATCACAAAATCCAAAAGTGCATCGCTTTTGAAAGAGAATGTGTTTCGTAAATCTGATTGCAACATTTTTGGGAGTTTAAATTTCGAATCCAATGATACAGTAATAATAAAACAAAACAAGGCATTACATGAGTGAGTCCTGCGAAAAAGAAAGAAGAATAAAAAGCCTGATTTATATAATAATATTTATTCATATTATTTTTTTTTGTGCCTTTTCATGGGTTCTTTTTCCGTGCCTGTAACTCTGAGAAGGTGTAAGTAAATAAGTGTGAAACACAATCAGAGACAAAAGCCTAAAGACTCGAGCAAACATTTTTTTAGTTGGTAATAATAAAATAGTATATTTTTTTCCCTTTGTTCAAATTTCAAAAACGTCTCTTTAACCCACCACTCCCTCCATTACGACCAGTTCACGTTCTCCAATACTCTCTCTTTCTCTCTTTCTCTCTCTCTCAAACTTTCTAATACCTGAGAAAAAATCTCAGGTTTTTCTTTGTGTTGTCTACGAATTCGAGCCATAAAGATCGAACCTTTTGATCTGCAACAAGATGGGTGCTTCAGGGAAATGGGTGAAGTCAATTATCGGTCTCAAAAAGCCAGAGAAAGATGAAATTGTAAGAGCTTTTTACCCAATTTCTTCACTCTTTTTGTGTTCGCTTCGTTTCATAAAGAGTAAAGAAGAGAGATATTTTGTTTTCAGGAAAAGGGTAATGGGAAAAACAAGAAATGGAAGCTATGGAGGAGTTCTTCAGGGGATTTAGGCTCGTCATGGAAGGGTTTTAAGGGAAGACATCGGTCTGTATCAGAAGGTTCGGTTTCTTCAAATGCTTACTCTGCAGCTGTTGCAACTGTGCTTAGAGCTCCTCCTAAAGATTTCAAAGCTGTTAGAGAAGAATGGGCTGCTATCAGAATCCAAACGGCTTTTCGAGGTTTCTTGGTGAGTTTTAAGCTTTGAGTTGTGTAAAATTGAGGCCATAGGAAATCAATTTTGATTTAGCACTCAATGTCAGCGCATTTAGCTGTTTCTTGGTGAGTTGAATAAAATTGAGAGAATAGAAAACCAATTTGAGTGCTTTTTCACAATCAATTGTGACTTGGCATTAAAATTAGTGTTACTAAGCATTCAATTTAAAGGCTTTGTAGCGGTTTTGAATAATAGTTTCAGGATTGAGAGAACTGTAGAAACACTCCATTTTGACATAACATTCGATTTATTGTTCTCTAGGCGAGAAGAGCATTGAGGGCTTTAAAAGGGATAGTGAGGCTGCAAGCTTTAGTGAGAGGGAGGCAAGTAAGGAAACAAGCAGCTGTAACTTTAAGGTGCATGCAAGCTCTAGTTCGAGTGCAGGCTCGCGTTAGAGCTCGTCGTGTAAGGATGACTGTAGAAGGACAAGCTGTGCAAAAGCTTTTAGATGAGCACAGAAGCAAATCGGATCTCTTGAAAGAAGTCGAGGTTATTATCTTATTATTTTTGTGCACATTGGTTTGATTCATATGAAAATGTTAACTTGTTGTTTGATATACTTCTTCAGGAAGGTTGGTGTGATAGGAAAGGCACTGTAGATGATATCAAGACGAAGTTGCAGCAGAGACAAGAAGGTGCTTTCAAGAGGGAACGTGCATTGGCTTACGCTTTAGCACAAAAGGTTAATATTTTTCACAAACTTTTCTCCTTTTCGCCTCTTGTTTTAAGCTCATTTTCGAATCTGAAACCCGGTTTTTTTTTCTGCAGCAATGGAGGTCAATTCCTAGCTCAAACCTAAAGACAAACAATTCAATCTCATATCTCAAAAGTCAAGAATTTGATAAGAATAGTTGGGGATGGAGTTGGTTGGAGCGTTGGATGGCTGCTCGTCCATGGGAGACTAGACTTATGGACACTTCAGATGCCGCCACGCCTCCTCGGAAGCATTTGAAGTCACCTGAAACCGCTGATGTTGTTAAAGTAAGGAGAAACAATGTGACAACAAGGGTTTCTGCAAAGCCTCCTTCTCATATGTTATCTTCAAGTCCTTGTTATGACTTTAAAGAGAGCCCTGGTTCATCGTCTATCTGCACTTCAACCACACCTGCTTCTGGAACCACTGGCCTTGTTTCAGACAACTCTAGCAGCCAAGCAAACAAGAACAAGCCAAGTTACATGAGCATGACTGAATCAACAAAGGCTAAACGTAGAACTAACCGTGCTCAAAGGCAATCCATGGATGAGTTTCAGTTTATGAAGAACTCTGGATTGTTTACCGGTGATTTGAAGAACAGTCCTGCCTCGGATCCTTTCTCCAAACCACTCGGTGTTCCTACTCGATTCGAGGAGCAGAGAGGGTAAAGTGACCTTGTGAGATTCATGTTTCAACAGCTTGTTGTTGTATTTTGTGTTGTGAGATATCTGTGTATGTTAATTTGTTCTTTTTTTCCCACTGAAACGACATTGGAGTTTTTGATTACCATGAATTTAGATATAAAAAAAACTGCAGTTTTTTCACTTTTATTTCATCATGAAAATCTTAGATTGTTTTAACCAGCTGTGACAAGAATCAGAATCTTTTGATGGCTCTAAGCTTAACACCATTCTTGAAGCTAAGAATCACACCATAATCAAGCTGCAATGGCTTCTCCATTTCTGAGGAATGTCTGAAAATATAATTACGGTAGAGATGCAGCAAGGTGAGTTTGATCTCCTGCAGAGCGAATCTTTGTCCAACACAGGCTCTTGGACCGATCCCAAACGGAATGAAAGCATATGGATGTCTAAGTTTCTCCTCTTCTCCATTGGGATCAAATCTCTCTGGCCTAAAATTTTCTGGCTCAGGGAAGTTTTTGGGGTCTTTTGCAAGAACTCCAAGTGCCAACCAAACCCATGTCCCCTAAACAACAACGACAAATAGAGGGAAAATCAGATTTTAAAATTTTGGTATTTGTGATTTGCTCTATAAAATTACGGTTTCTTGATATTCCATATCGAATCGAAACGTCTAACAGGTCGAAGCAAATCTAATGGATACCTTTTCTATTTTATTGGTTTGAATGGCGGCAGCGGATAGAATGCAAGACTAATGAGTATGTTAATTTACCTTGGGGAGTAAGTAGCCTCCGATTTCCACTTCATTTGCAGTTTCCCTTGCAACCAAAGGGGAAACCATGTAGAATCTCATAGCTTCTTTAATTACCTACAAAGGATGAAAAACAAAAACATCCATATAAGATTCTAATACCCTCAGAAGAAGTTAACTTCCGGGATTTGTTTGTCACAAATAAAACACCTGATCTAGGTACGGAAACTTGTATTGTAAGTCATGGGAAGTAGGGATCAGATCACAGCCACCGAACCGATCAATCTCTTGAAGCAGACGTTTCTCAACTTCCAGCTGACCAGAGACTAAGTAGAGAACAGAGGATAACGTGAAGGCTGTAGTTGCAGAGCCAGCAAGAAGATGCTCATAAGTCACAGCGCTAATATAATCCGGCGTAAAGATTTTCTTGGCGAAAGTATCAAACTCTCGAGCTTTCAGAATCAATGACAAGAAGTCTTTTGAGTCAGTATCTCTCTCCTTGGCTCGCTTTGACACGATCTCATTGAGTTGTCCACTTAATCTTGCGTTAGTCTTCTCCACTCTCCAATCCATTGTTCCCGGTATTCTCTTCAAAACCTGCCTGAATGGCTCTTGAAGAATCGGAATCAGTAAGCCTAAGATGATGGAGAGCGAGCCGGATAAATCCATCTTGAGCTGTGTCGTGGAGTAGACATGCTGGTTTATGAAATCAGTCACCTCTACATTGCTATCCGAAGAATCTTTAACTGTTTTTTTACCCGAGAGACCGAAATCGACTCCAAAAGCAGCTTGTCCGATGATATCAGTCGTTAGTTTCAGAAAAAGATTGGAGACAACGATATCTTGCGGCTCGGAATTAAGATTTTGAGTAGCACAAGTGATGAAATTGTGCATTGTGGGGATAAGACTGGTTAAATGTGAAGGCTGGTAGAGAGATAAGATGGTGTTTCTCATCTTAGACCATCTCTTGTCCCTGTCAAAGATCCATGAATCATATAATGATTATAGAAAGGTTGAAGAAGATAGACATCTATAGACTATAGAAAGGATCGGATCAAGAACTAGATACCTAGTGAAGAAGAGGCCTTTCTGGTGAAGAGGGGAGGCTGAGATTGGAGAGGGAATGCTTCTGTTTGGAATATCTTTGAACTTTTTTATGCCAACTTCTCTGCAAAGCTCCGCTTCTGCAACTATTATTAGTGGTTGCCTCCCCATTTGAAATCTGTTATTCTTTTCTTCGTTAATTGAAATGATATACTAACTTTAAAAGTACTAGATGAGTATCCGCGTATTGCGTGGATTTTTTTTTCATAATATAATTTTTTAAAAAGTGTACTTACAATTTATTTTATCGTATATTTAAAACTTTTTAAAGGATATTATGTATTTGAATAAACATACAATACATATTTATATATTTTGTGGATATTGACTATATATGTGATCAATGGTTTATTGATAAGAAAATGTAAAATATATTATACCTTGTATATATAGAATATATTAAATGGATATAGTGCAAATCAGAGAAGTACCTTTTAACAGGTCGTACTTGTTCACGGCGTAGATTTATACAATAGTAATGTCATAGTTTTATATTTTAATGAGCTTAAATAATTGACTTATAATTCTAATTTATATATATATATATATATTAGGACTTTGATATCTTATTAATTTTAAAATTATTAATGGATCAAGTTTGAATAAAATAAATTATCAAATAATTATTAGTTTATAAAATAATTGTTTTAAAGTTTATTATAATATTGTATAAATTTTTCTTCTAACTTTTTAAGGTTCAAAATATCAAATAGTTATTATTTTTATATTTGTATAATTATTTTTATAATAATATCTTATAATATTAATTAAAAATAAGAAAACACTCTTAAATATAAAATATAAATTTTGTTAATGATTTTAAAAACTACCACAAAATAGATATTCCATAATTGTTTTTGGATATTAAATATATATTGTTATTAAAATATATTATCTTTTTTTTTTTGAAGTGAATGTTAAATTATATTCAAACCAAAAAAAATAACTGTTTTACAACTTGTGTGACTTAAGTTTAGAAGAATTTAGATGTGGAAAGAAACTGCAGATACTTAACCCCTAGCCTCAAACCATTTGCCAAGTGCATCTTCATATTTGTTGTCCAATCTCCGAATTGAAGAAATTCTGTTTCTAACTGCCTTGTCAATTAACTGTGTGAGGCGTTGAGGTGCAGAAAAGGACCCACCATGACGTCTATTATTTCTCTCCAGCCAGATATAGCTGACTGTAGTTTGAAGAACATATCTGAAAAGGAACGTCGTTATTCTCGGCGTATTGAACTCGGAGAGAAGCTGAACAATACAATCCCATGTGGATGTGTATTTTTAATGCTTCGGGGAGTTGAAAATAAGCGTAGATTCAGAGATTCCCGAATATCGATCCCAGGGGGTGCAGATTCATAATAGACATATCAAAATTATTAGAGATAGAATGCAATAGAAACAAAGACACAGGGAACGGGTTACTTACATCACGCATATACCCTTAATAATTATATATTAATAATTGGAGTAGTCCACTCATTAAGGATTCCTAGATTTGGTTGGTGTATTCGCATGAGAAGAAAAGATGGTCTCGAGTTTCCATCTCCTTATCACAAAGAATACAATCTGCAGAAGCTCCAACATTCCACTGCAGCATACGCTCTCCTGTTGTTAGGCGATTGTTCATAGCGAGCCACAGTAGAAATGAAAATTTTGGCGTTGCATGTTGAAACCAGACACCGCCATACCATGCTTTCCGATGCTTCTCGTTTCTAATCTGATCCCAGACGTCTCGTGCAATGAATTTGGGTTTCATGTCCCCATTCTTCCGACGCCATAGTGCACGATCCCGTTCGCCATTAACTCTCTTGAGCTTCTGATCCTGAATGATATCCTCTATGGCATTGAGAGTATCATTTCTATGCCGTCTACGAGTGTGACGATCGAAGACCGATGCAACAGTATCATTTATCGGGATACCCATATCAATTACCCCTCTTGCACCCGTTATTTCAATCAACCTACCCAACGGAGACCATATGTCATACCAAAAGGATGTAGTGGTTCCACTCTTCACCTCAACAGTATGAAACGATTGAGCGAGTTCCCGCTGTTGCAGCAGCTTACACCACATCCACGAGCCCGAATGTTGTTTAAACCGGGTAGACCAGAATGATCCTTTCTGAATTAGGAATTCGTGAATCCAATTCACCCAAAGTGATTCGCTATCAGAGAGAATTCTCCAAATCAGTTTCAGATTACATACCAGATTGACTTCTGTGAGAAGTCGAATTCCCCCCCCCCCCCCCCCCCCCCCCCCCCCCCCCCCCCCCCCCCCCCCCCCCCCCCCCTCTCTGCTTTAGGTCGACAGACCTCCGTCCAAGCCATTTTAGATTTCCTATAGTTTAGTTCAGGTCCAGACCATAGAAAAGCTGCACATAAGCTCTCAATCTCCTTGATACAACCTTTCGGTAACCTGAAGGAAGCCATCCAAAAGTTTGTTATACTCATAATTACTGAACTTATGAGCTGCAAGCGTCCTGCATAAGTGAGAAAACGTGCTGTCCAAGTAGAAATTTTTGATCTGATCTTTTCTAACAGAGGGCCATAATCTGCCTTTCCCATTCTTTTGGTAAGCAGGGGTAAACCAAGATAACGAACCGGAAGAGAGCCATTGGCGAATGGGAATCTGGTGATTATCTCAGCACGCTTATTATCTTTTACACCAGCAAGGTACAATGTGGATTTCTCCAAACTAATTTACAGACCAGACATCCTTTCAAACTCCTTGAAGACATCAATGACTCCTTCCAGTGAGTGAAGTTTCCCATCCGTAAATACCATAAGGTCATCCGCGAAACAGAGGTGAGTGAGTTGTAAATTCTTGCACTTAGCGTGGTAACCAAATACTCTGTTTTCAGCCGTCCTGTTGAGAAGTTTTGAGAGAATATGCATACTCATCACAAAGAGATATGGGGATAAGGCACAACCTTGTCGAAGGCCACGACTACTCTGAAAATATCCGGCTAACTCATTATTAACCTGCACCGAGAAGGAGGGAGTGGAGACGCATAACATTATCCAGTGTACAAACTGTGCCGGTAAACCCAGGGCTGTTAAGACATTGCGCAAAAAATCCCACTGTACTGAGTCGAAAGCTTTAGCAATGTCAATCTTCATGGCACACCGGGGGGAGATCGATTGCTTATGATAGTCTTTTACTAGCTCAGTTGCTAGTAAGACACTTTCCATTAGCAGCCTTCCCTTGACAAAAGCAGATTGATTTGGCACTATGAAGGTTGGAAGAATTTCCTTGAGTCTATTGGCCAAGATCTTAGAAATAACCTTGTAAAGCACGTTACAGCACGAGATAGGTCGATAGTCTTTCATTTCTTTCGCCTCCTCCTTCTTTGGTATTAGTGCTAAGATTGTTGAGTTTATCCCTTTTGGTAAGAATCCTTTAAGAAAAAAAGATTGTATTGCGACTGTGAAATCATGGCCGATGACTGTCCATGCAGCTTTAAAAAACTCAGTCGTAAATCCATCCGGGCCTGGAGATTTGCTATTAGGCATTGCAAACAAGACTTGTCTCACTTCAGCCTCCGAGACCTCTCGCACCAGCTGAGAGCAATCCCTCTCAGAACATCGATATGCCATCAATTCTTCCAGTCCCTCGATAGTGACCCCTTCATATTCTATTGGATGTTGAGAAAGAAATTCTCTGAAGAACCTTTCGGCCTCGGTTTTAATAGCATCCCCCGTATTTAGAGTTTCTCCATTGGGGCTTTGTAGCTCCCTGATTGCATTTTTTGATTTTCTAGTTGTAGCGGCACGATGAAAAGTCTTATTGTTTCGATCTCCAACTTGTAACCAATGTAACTTCGATTGTTGTTTGAGAAAGTTTTCCTCCAAATCTGCAACATGTGTCCAACGTTCAAAAGCTTTCTTCTCTGCAGCCATAGCAATAGGAGAAGGATCCGCTAAGTTATCCCTTTGCTTCTCACAAAGTGTTTCATACGCCTCTTTTGCTTGTTTAACTGAGTTTCTCCTTCCGTAACTCCCTTAACGGCGCCTTCAAACCCTTAAGTTTCTCAGAGAAACGGAAAAGAGCAGAAGTCGAATGAAATAGCTGTTGTGTGTTTGCCCAATAGCCCTCAACTAATGGAATAAATCCTTCCAGGGAGGTAAAAACATTAACAAATTTAAAAGGTTTTCTAACCCGTCTCTCCCCTGCATCAAAGACTATCCGACATCGCAAGTGATCCGAGCACCCTCCTCCCTCAAATACACTGTACGAATTGGGATAAGTTTGTAACCACTGCTCACTTACCAAAACTCTATCCAACTTCTTACAAATCAATCCGTCATCTCTCTTGTTACACCATGTGAATCGAGGCCCGTGAAAGTGTAAATCAGAGAGAGAGCAATATCGTTCCACGTCTTGAAAATCTCGAGTACCCTGACTAATATGGGGTGAGGTCTCATAAAGAGAGTGCTCATCTCCAGCCAATACTTCATTAAAATCCCCCATGATAGTCCAATTTTTGTTTTGAAACATGCCTGAATCATGATGATTCTTGAGATCCATCCATAAGAGCTTCCTCTTTTCTTCTAGATTCGCAGCATAGACAAAAGAGCAGAAGAATTCCTCCTCATGCCCTTCTAACAAGACAGACACCGTTATGACCTGTCCGCTTTTAAAAACTGGAGTAATCCGAACTCCTCTCTCCACATCACCAAATCCGGCCCAAATAGTTGAATTCATAGTTCGTTAGAAGAGACCAATTCTGAAAAACTGAAGAAAAAATCTGCGTCGACTTTGTTTCCTTGACTCTGGTTTCCAGTAAACAACCAAACTGAAAAGAATTATCCAGTACCCACTTCTTCACTACGGACTGTTTTTCTGATCTGTTAAACCCTCTAACATTCCAGAAGAATCCTGTCATTAGGAAGATTTTTTATTACGAGCAGTTCTACTCGAAGTACTTGGGAAAGACTCCTTCATACTTTGAGCAACAGTACCCTTGAGAAACTTGTGTGATGTCTTTGATGTACGTGGTAGATGAATGCGGCTATCTACCTGCTTCATCGAGTTCTTCTTACCCCGTTGAATAATTTTTGGTACCTCTTCTTCTTGATCAGATTCTTCTATCCCATCTTGGTCTAGAATCTCAGTTTCCTCATGTTCCTCATCTACCAAAGCAAGGATTGCATAACGCGATGGTGAGGCCATATTTTCTCCAGCAACTCCTTTTTTCGGATGTTTTCCTGATTTTGCCGGTGTAATCCATAGAGCCTCGCGTGATTTTATATTATCGACCAAATTATTGTCTCGAACAGTTTCAGAGGTTTCCACAATTTCTCCTGGTTCCCTCTCAATTTGCGTTTGATTTGAGTTGTTTACATTTACTGTGACGGTCTCCTCTCTTACCACTCCCTTCTCCGGTTCATTCTCTGTCTCCGTACTTGGAACAACAGGTAGACTTGCCCCAACATCTTCATGTGGTTCTAAGTCTTGAGTTTTTCCTTTTCCCGGTCCAGTGGTATACTTTATGTTTTGTTTCTTCTGGAGGTTATCGTTTTTTGAGTATGACCAGTCGTTACCTTTATGCAGAAGGCATGTATCTTTCAGGTGTCCCCATTTGGTACATACATCGCATCGTGGTGGTAGCCACGAGTAAGCGTATTCCACTATAGCATTAATGCCCTTCTCTACTGACTTAAATTGAAACGATTTTGGCAACTCCTTGGACAAATCTGCTTCTACGAACACTCGAGCTTCTTCGAAATTTTTGCATTGTTCTGTATCCGGATGCAGCCTTTTCGGGTCCCCCACTGGACTCGCTAAGAATCCTAAGCCATCCCAAGAGAACATTTTCTGTGGAACATTCTTCAAAATTATCTACATAGGAAGTGTTTTGATCTCTGGTTGAGCCTCCTCTACCACGGGAGACCACTTTGAGACTATCATCGGTATGTCTGCAATGTTCCACATACCACGTCTTAGTATCTTTTCTCTCATTGAGTTATCTTTTATCCGAAATTTGACTGTTGTGTCATCCACGACAAAAACATCCACTTTGAAAGCCTTATTCCCCAGTGGCCAGATTTTATTGACTATGACATGTATTTTTGCTACATGTGGAGCAGTTGAGAGGAATTTACCAAGCAGAAATCCTCCCACAGCAGCGTTGAATTATCGATTACGCTATCCGGGATGAGCACACAAGGAGATCCCTCTGCATCCTCGATTGTGAAATCATGTTTACTTAGACTTGAATTATTTTGAACAATGGCTGACCATGATTTTGAAACTTCAGGTGAATCACTCTTCTTTCGGATCTGTGATCCCTCCGTCGATGCACGAGTCTCTGAAACTCCTTCTGCTGAAACACTGTTCACGATATTATTAACCTCTTTGACTCCTAGCCGATTATCCCCTGTCTCAGTGCCATTCGGCGCCCCCGCCGCCGCCGGCAAGCTCATCGGATCTCCGATGGCCAGCCACCTCTCTTTCACGTCTTACGAAATCAAAGAAAACCCTTAAAATCGTCTTTGGGATCGCCTTTGAAAAATATATTATCTAATCTTCATATTTTTCATATTTTTTTATTATGATTAATAATACATTAAATTTATGTATTAACTGTATTTTATATAATTTATATAATTTGTATCATTAAATTTTTAAAAATGACACATGTCATTTCCATAATAAACCAAAATGATGAGGTGGCACTTATATGGAGAGAGTTGACCCTCTTTTATAGTATAGATTTCCACTAATTAGATACTTAAAAGAGTATATAAATCAATTTTATATTAATATTTTTAGTGTAATTTAAAATTTTAATTAATTAAAGTAAAAAAATAAGAACCCTTTAAAAAAAAGACACGTGTTCTTAAAGTATCTAAAGAATTAAAAATGTATCTCATTTTTCTTTTCCCTTTTTATTGATTTATTATTTTTGTATATTAAAACGTTTTTTTTTTTTTTTTTTTTTTACATAATCTTCTTTTTTTCCCACTCACGTGCTCATCCAGTAACAATCAGTAAGATATGGCTTTATTAATCAAAGTGAACCAAATCTAAACTAAAATGCTTAAGCTAATAATCAAACTGAATTATGTATTATCCGTTATTATTTTTAACAAAGAAAAAAACTGAGATTAAACTGACCCATTACAATTTTAGTGTAATTTTAAATCAAACCGAACTGTTTAAGCCAAATATTTTTTATTAATAATCTAAGTATGCTTGAAAAAACAAATATGATAATAACAATATATATATAACATCAATTACATAATAATTTATATAAGTAAGTTATTATCTTTATTTTGTTCCAAACTGTATTTTAAACCGAAAATCAAATCAAGTGAACCAAAATTACATCACATCGAACTCAACCGAATACCAAATCATTTTTATTTGGTTTCCATTTTCTCAAGAACTGGAAAAAAAAAAAACTAAAACTCTAAAATCGATTTGTCCATCCAAAATAACGACGAATCAAGAGAGAGATGGACCTGAAGATAGGGCCATAGTGCTTAGCAAGAACGGAGAAGACGTCAGGGCCGTACTTAGCCATCAAGGGCAAGTGGCCAACAAGAGGCATAGCGGTTGGACCCGGGACATTGCGTACGGACCAGGAGGGTCGGTACATGTAGATTATAATCACAATCGTTGCAAAAGTCAAGTATGCAACAAGAGCTATGTGTTGTGCCAAGAATGGATCAAGAACATCCCACCATAGATGTTGCGTCTTCATCTCTCTCACCTCTTAAAGTTTTCTCTTTTTGTTCTTTTAATGTTTGTGAGTTTTGGTTGGGTGGTTCATTAATCCCTTATATATTAAAAGTGAAGTATTTTTAAATATTAACTTTAATTTTATAAAATATTATAGTGCTGATATTTTGCTGATGTGTCATTACTAGAATCATTTTCGACAAAGTTATAAAAATAGATTTATATTATTAGATTAATTACATGTTATGTCACTCACATTAATTTGGTTATACATTAGTTTATATCAATTATATTGATGATGATTCATTAAGATATTCTCTGTTTCTATTTCTTACCAAAAATATATCATATTAATTATTTCTTTAAATACTATATTTTATCTCTTATTTTTGTATAAAAATAAATCATCACATTATTCATATAGTAATATATATATATATATATATATAGTCCGTGTTATAATTCAAATTTCATAAAACAAATATAAATTACTCAAATGCTTAATATATAAAAGTTATATTTTAAATACTATTTTTTATCTCTGATTTTTATATTAATTTTATTTTAGTTATAATGCTTATTTAACATGTTTTAACTTTTCAATTTAATTTTTATGAACTTATCTCAAAATCTTATTGTATCAATTTTTTAGTTAAGTTTTTTGTGTTGATTATTAAAAATGTTAGCCCAAATATCAAGTTAGTTAAGCTAAAAAGCATAAATATTTATAAAAATCTTATAAAAATGTTATCAATGTTTATGTTTTTATAACATTTATAAAAGTTTTTCAAAAATTTGAAACATAAATTTATAATATATTGAAAGCTAAAAAAACCTTTTATAAAAACATGTTTAATTTCTCATCATATCATAATAGCCTTAAAACAGTTTGGTTTGCTATTTAAAAAATTCACAACAAAGAATTAAAGTATGACAGGTATATGCATGAGAGTGTACTTACCATATCAAATAGTCAGTAGTTGCTTCGACATTTTTGTCGAAAAAACATAAACACAATCATAAATATTTATAAATTTTATAATTTATGTTTCAAAAGTTATAACTTTTCTTTCAACATGATAAATTATATTTTTATTTTTATATCATTCAAATCCATTTCTTCGAACTTGGTATGAAATGCTGATATAACTTTTATACAATATTTATCTGGATAAAATATAAAATTATAGCATGAATAAATAATTTTTTATTGTATATTATCAATCGACTTACCCGGGATAAAATAATGTAATTAATATTATCTTCACAATGGCAAACTATTATTAAAAAATTGTAAGCCTTATTTAGCACGTAACTTCTTTATTGTTTCCATAGACCTTGAGCCACCTACTACAATATTCTTCTTCCTTTGTCTCTCGATATTCTCATGTTATTCTCATGGTCTCTATAGACACTCTCTAATTTCAAATTAATTTCATTTTAATAATTTTTTTTTATAATTTACATCTTTTGATAGTAATTTTATATTTTATTTTAATTTATACATTTTTTATATACTTGATATACTTAGGACTTATTTTTATTTTATTAAGCTCTTTTGTTATTGATTTTCAAAATATGTAGCATAGACATCAAGTTAAAACCTTTTATATGAATGCTTTTTTGTTAAATTTATTTTTTTTATTAATTTTCAAGTTGATTTCTTTGTTTTAGATACTAAGTTAATTTGCTTTTACGATATTGATTTTTTTTGTTAGTTTAACTCTTTTGACATTAAATTTACATTAAACTTGAAGGATACTATATTTTAGCTTTTTAACATAATTTTCTTCTCTATCTGTTACTTAAGCTTTTTTTATTATGATTTTTCCATCTATAAAATAAAGTTTATATTTTTATATTTTTGTTAATTAATTTAGAAGTTAGAAAATTTCTTAATATATGTTATAAGTTTTAGCTGTTACATTATTTGTTTTTTTGTTAGGTTAACTCTTTTGACATTATATTTCTATTTAATTTAAAAGAATGCTATATTTTTAGTTTTTTAATATTAATTTCTTTTCTATTTGTTACTTAAGGTTTTTATTTTGATTTTTCTATATATAAAACGAAATTAATGTTTTAAAAAAATAGAAATTAATTTTGTAATGTTTTAATCAAATTTAATATTTTTATATTTGATGAAAAACGTTGATGTGTACGAATCATATTGAGTTTCTTCATCTTAATCATACTTAACATTTTTGTAATTAATGAAAACGATGATGTGGACCAACTAGATTGAGTTTTTTCGTCCTATGTGGACATCTTCAATGCACTATGCCATCAATTTTTATATATTATTAGGTTTTTAACTCGCGCTACGCGCGAGTCTGTATTAATAATTTGGTTTAATTTTTTGGCTAATATCTTCTAAATTATCAAAACTATAATATATTTGTAGAAATTTTCTTTTATATAAAAAAAATTAAAACATAATATGTAGTATTTCCTATTTTTGTTTATAAAATTATAAATCTTATTAAGTAAAATCATAATAATGACACCTAACGAATTATCCAACTTTGATGTGCATATGTTTGATTTAGAAAATGATTTTCTTACTAAATTTTTGGTGTTTTGTTTTGTATCCTTAGGATTTCTATGGTTCTTTTTTTTTAAAGGTTTATATGTTTAAATATTTAGTTTCTTTACTAAATGTCTCACTAATGTTGTGTATATATACATATATAATATATGATATATATTGTATCAGATTTACTTTTGTTAGTAAGCTACATTAATCGTATAAAGCTGCTTTTTGCTTCTCTACCAGATCTTCTCTATTTAGTTTATAAGATCTGTTTTATTTGCAGTCAACTATTTGTTAATATTTGTTTTTAAACATTTAAGATGATGTTGAGACTTCACATTATCACTGTTTTTTTTTTATCTTTTGTGTGTTTATTCATGTTTTGATTTGAATATTTAATCTTCATATATTCCCATTTGAATTAGATTCATAACTTTGTCATATAATATTATTTAAATAAAATGTTAGAGGATGTTGCTTATGTGTTGTTCATGTTGACTAAGTTATAAGCAGTAAATATGTATACAAATCAGACTTTATTACTTATTATATTTTTAATGTAAAGTTACTTGTGTAGTATTTTACTTTGTTAATTTTTCAACGAGACGCAACCAAGGTATTAATCTTTGTAAATTTAAATAATATGTTTGATTTAGAAACTTCTATAACCTATCAAAACTTTATATGGTTATCCATAGTCAACACCAATATTTTAGAAATCATGAATGTTTTTGGAACTATATTTCAAACTATTTTTCTTCTTAGATCTTGTTTTTTGTTATTTTAAATATCTTCAATGGTAATTTTATATTTTATTTTAATTATCTAATTTTCTGCAGGTTTGATATACTTAAAACATATATATTTTTAATTAATCTCTTTTGTTATTGATTTTTCAAATAGGTATATATTAATCTAATATCTTTTACATAAATGCTTTTTATTTGTTAATTTTACTTTTTAAATTAATTAAAATGCTATTTTGACATGCTATAACTGGTTATTCTAAATTTTAAGTGAACTTCTCTTAAAAGTTTATACCATCATTTGCTTTTTTAGTTAATATTTGTTTGGTAGTTAGCCTAAATATCAAGCTAATTTTACTTTATACGACTTTTTCCTTTAATAATTTACCTCTCTTGATATTGATTTTTATTTTATTTTAACACACTATTGTTTTTAAAATATTGATATTTTGAAGACATAAATGTTTTGTTAGTTAAATATTTTTATATGAATTTTTCAGTACTTAGTCAGATATTAAGTCAAAATATATTGAAGTGTTTTTTTTAAAAAAAAATATTTTGCAAAACTTAATTTTCGTTTTAGTTTTTTAGTTAATTAATTTCTTAATATTGATTTCTTAAATAATTAGCTTAAATATTTATATTATTTTTGTTAGTTAAGCTTTTGAGTATTATTTAAGTTTTTTTATTCTCTTACTTATTCTGTGTATATTAATTTTGTTAAATAAATAACATAGATATTAAGTTAATATCCTTTTTTTTGTTAATTTAACTTTCTCGATATGAACTTTAATTCTAATTGTATTGACATGTTGTAAGAAATAATTTATGTTTTGGTTTTGTTAGTTAAACATTTTTTATATTGTTTTCTTCAGCAATTATCTAAAGTATCATTTTTGGATTTTTAAGATTTTTGTGTTAATTTTTTAATATTTCCCCAAAAATTATAAGTTTTAGATGACTTTCTTTTTTGATAATTTAATACGAATGTTTTTTTGATAGTATTGATATTTTTAAATAAAAATTTTATATGTTTATATGAAAATTTAAATCTTAATATTTTTCAAAATAAATTACTCATTTAAAATATATATGCTAAATTTATTTTTTTAATTTAAGTTTTTCGTTATTGATTTACATATTTGTTTTTGTTAGTTTAGTTTTTGTGACAATGAGTTTCCATTTTATTTTCACAATAGATTTGGATTTTTGACATAAATTTATTTTATTTAGTTATAAAAAATTATCTTAATTTTCTATTCTATTGTGATAATATTATATTTTTGTATGTTTTAATTTATTTAAATTATTAATAATATTTTTTATTTTTTATGTTTAATGAAAAACTCTAATATAGACTAATCAGATTGAGTATATATGTCATATGTGGACGCTCTCATTGGCCGAAGACATCAACACATACCACAACTAATATATTTTAAGTTAGCAGTTCAGATTTTAATTGTTTGTCGTGATTAAAATTTTAAAATAATTTAATTATGGTTTCAAATACAGTTTTTAATAATTCTGTTCATTATATATGATTTTTTCTTTCATAATCTATTTATATGTTAATATCTTTTTATTGTTAATAGAAAAATAAGATCCATTTTCAAAACTCTTTTTTATTAATAACTAACTCAAAATTTAGAAACTTTCCTAATTATAACAAAAACAAAATTAATTAAAATTTAGAAATTTTTCTTATAACAATTAAAACAAATTAATTAATTTTAATATATAATATATAATTAACTAAAAATAATGATGATGTGTACCAATATAATTGAATCTTTAAATTCTATGTACACCCTTAGAGGCATTTAGCATAAACTTTTATTAGTAATAAATAGATGTAGTTTATTCTTAACCTATCAATAGACCAATAATAAATCAGAAAATTTTAATATTTACAAAACAGTCAACCTTTATTATTTTAAATAAAAAAATAAAAGTATTTAGCTGTTTGTTGGAATTGGATTTCGCATAATAAATCCGGCCAGTTCAAGCCGATATGCATATCTAAACTAAGCATAAAATTGGTTGGACTTCATTTATACAGCCCAATCCCGATACTTTGCAGCGATCCAAATCCGAACATCAGCGTTCCGTTTGACAAGGTCGAGCTCTAGGTCGACCAAATCCCAATAAATAAATAAGGATCCAGACCAAGTCAAAGCATATTCCTGCTAGTTCAAACGAGCCCGAGATTTTCGGGAGAGGTTGCTGCACGTGGCCGAGATACGTGCTGGAGGTTGAAGCTCGACGAGGCGAAGTATAAGAAGGAGGCAAATGGCTTAGTTTGGAGGACCTTTGGCTTGATCATCTTCTACACTTTCTGATACACGAAAACTCTGTAACCGCTCTTCGAGCTCTTTCCTTTTCATCTCTTTCAGAGGAATTCTTGTAACCGTTTAATTCACCCGATTAATATCAATTTTTTTATTTCAGTTAGTGCTTCCTTATACAGTCAATCTGTTCGAGAGGATCTAACCCTTAATAATTCTCCTAAAATTATTTCCTTACAAAACACATAAATTTATGAGTGTGTATCCAAATTTTGCTGCCATCTATGGGGAAGATCTATCGACTTCTCTTACTCAAGAGCAGATCCTAAGCCAGCTGAAACCATGGATTCAACTCAACAGCCTTCGAGAAACGTTCACCGATTCTGATCTCTCCAGATCAAGCTACCCCGACCCATCAGTCAGCCAGCTGGTAGAAACGAACCCAGGGTCACTACCCTCAACAACACCGCTGACATGAACTCTAACGTTCCCAGCCGCGTTGAACCGATCGTGATCAACCTCGTCACCCCATCGGGAACGATGAGTAACCACTCACAAACAATCGAGAGGCCAGCCTCTCGAACCTGGGTGCGATATGAGGATCCCCCTACAGTGTCGGCATATAAGAGCCGAGCAACTCCTACCTCTCCGCCACTACCTGTAGCTTCTAGGAGCGCAACAGAGTCGGCAGAGATACTCCAAATGCTCACGCATCTGATCGATCGACAACGAGATCAGGATATCAGATTAGAAAGGTAGGAGAGGCGCCAAGCCGCAACTAAATCTGTTGCCAGTGCACCTCCACAGACTCATCTCGACTATTTGTTGATGCCTGCTCCAAGCAATCCACAAACTAAATTGATAAGACTTTTCAAAAATACAGAAAATGGTTATTTATGACCAAAAGAAGGAAGCCCTAGAATAATGGCAAAAGTGTAAATAAAACAGACTCGGACCGGGCTCATATCGATCAGTTGTAACGGTCTGGGCTTCATCGTGACGAATCATATCGGTCTGGAGAGTGATCGATACAGTGACCGAAATACACACGGCGCGTTTGTATCGATCACTCCTGACCGATACCTTTGATCAATACACTTTGTATCGATCACCCCTTGACCGATAGCCTCCGTGCACATACTGAAAACTCTGCAGAGATCGTCTGCCTTGGTACTTTTTGCTCCTTTTGGTCCAGCTAGCTTCCTGGATCATCCCCAAAGCTCCTCCAAGCTCCTTTTAGCTCCATAGGCACCTAAAAAAATCCATAATGCAAGAAAAATACAAACTATATCCTAAATGCAACCTAAGTCTAAAAGAAGAAGAAAATGGGACAAAAGCTAAGGAAAACATGCAAAAGAGAACCAAAACATGTACTAAATGCAAGCCTAAATGGTGTAAATACAATGGATATCAACACCCCCAAACATGTACTAATTAAAAAGCTAATTAAAGTTGTTTCAAACAGCATTGATCAAGCAAACAAGCTAGCAATGGTGGTTCCTAGACATAGAGTTCACAAACAAGCAAACTGATAGCATATTTCTTATGATGCAATGATGTGTCAAGATGCAGCAGAGAGGCTATCAAAACTCTAATGCACACAGAGATGTAGTATAATGAGCAAGAGAGGTATCGATCCACACCTAGGGGTAGCAAGTTCACTAAGAATGCAAGGGAATGAGCAAATCTAAGCAGAATATGAAAATGATTGGTAAAATCCCTAAAAACTAGATGCAAAGATTAAATGCAAGGCAAAAAATTTTTAGAAATCCCTGGAAGAGGGTTAACTACCACGATGAACAAGCGGAATATTTTAAATGCAATGCTACGAATTATTAAAAATCGACTAGTGGATCGACCACAAGATCAACCACTAGATCGAGCAACAACGATCGATCTATTAAACAGTTTCAACAGAAATGAATCTAATGACCATGGTGCAAACAAATAGCAAGCAAATGATTAACAGATATGTGAAAATACTAAGAAAGAGGGTCCAGGGTTGAGGATCATGTTCAAGGGTTTCAAAGGTTCAAGCTTGGTTTGAAAACTTTAGATCTACTCACTTTGTGAGATTCTCTAGGCCTTGAAAACAAAACAAGAATCATCCATGGCGTGTGGTATGATTCACTTCCTCATTCTCTTCTCCAAACCCATGGCGTTTGGTGGAAAAAGAGATTGAAGATCATGGAACATAGATTTCAAACAAACGACCTAACTAATCCCCTAAACAACCATGGCATGTGGGAAAGGAAGGATTAGCCTCTATGATTCGATTTTCCAGGACATCTGGATCCTGTCAAGGTAAGACATCCCTCGGATCATAGAGATCTTAGCGTGAGAGTCTCTAAGTCTTAAGCACTCGAAATCCTAGAAGAGAAGGCGATGAAGAACAAGAAAACACAAAGCTTTAAACCCTTTCAACCCCTTTGAATCCTCTCAACCCCGAAAACCCAATGAAACTACTCACTACTCATAAAGGAAACCGAAAAAAACGCAATAGATGATCGACTAAACAAGAAAAACGAGTGATTAAAAGCAAAGATTCAATATTTAAAACGTAAAAGCAAGAAAAGCTTCAAAGTCTACAATGGTGGAATCGCCTAAGCAAAGAGATAACAAGGAAAAAGACAGAATGAAGGTTGGAAAAAGTTGTCGCCCCCTTCGCTAGCGTCCAAGAACAGACTGGACGGATAAGGTAAGTCTGGGATCGGGCAGGAGACTCGATCTGGCTCTCGATCTTTGGCTTGGATCAGGTGGCTTTGCTCGATCTCTGAGTCGATCTCGTCTGGATCGGGTAGGGGACTCGATATAGTTCTCGATCTGCATGGCGTCATTTACGTCTGTACTTCAGATCGATCTCCTATCTCGATCTTGGTCTCGATCCGTTCCCCTGCATCGGCTTGGTCACTCGATCTTCTGGTCGATCTCGTCTAGATCAACCTGCCTTGCTCGATCTGCTACTCGATCTCGGGTCCTTAGCATGCAATCCTGATTTCTTCAAGTGTCCACGAACTTCCTCACGAGCCTTAGCACGTCCACAAATCCTCCATAGCTCCAAAGTATCCGAAAACAACCTGAATGCGATGAATAATGCAAGAAATATGCAAATGTTAATGCAAAAGTGCTCTAGGACCTAAAACGATGCAAAGTAGCCTAATGTGCGAGGTAAATGCATGAGAAACTATCTTATATGTATGCAAAACACATGAAATATGCAGCAATATCAACTCCCCCAAACTTGCCTTTTGCTTGCCCTCAAGCAAACAAAATTCAAGAAGGGAGAGAGGTTTTAAAAACGGGGGTTTAAGCGTCTTGCAAAGGTGTCTTTCAAATGAATAAATCTAAATGTCCTAGTTATTAATTCTGAAATGCAATGCACACACTCATACTCCAAAGAACTTAGCCATACTCATTACACACTGAATTTCAAATCATGACTCTCCTATTCCAAACAATCAAAGAATCTCATCCTTTAACATTCATTAATGATCAAATCGCAAATCAAACTTATGTACTTTAAAGCAGAACACATTTGGTTAAGGGCAAAGACAAATAGCGTATAATGATCTCGTTAAAAAAAAAGGTTTTATAATGCAAAGGGTTTCTCTCAAGAATAGTATGAACTTTATGCATAATGCTAAAGGTAAAGGCAATTGATGCATACATGATCAGATTCTCATCTACCCATACACACTAATCAATCATCCTAAAACCCCTCTCATTTCTTTTCTTTTAAGCTCACTCACCCTCTTAGATACTACCCTTATCAAAGAAAGCATTAGCTTAGCAAACCCCAAATCAAAACAGAAAACATCTTTACTCTTTAGGCTAGTGAAAATGCTGAAAATATTTTTGCTCTTTACTTTCTTTTCTTATTGATAGCTCTCTACTCTTTCTTTTCTTTTCTTTTCATTTGGCACTTAGGCTCTTTTCTATTATTTTTCTTTTTCTTTTACTTGAGAGCTATCTTCTGAAATACTTAGAGCTTTTTATTTTTGAAAGCAAAGCCTTTCACTTAAAACCTTTTATTCACTTCAATCACCAAAACCTTTTGAAACCGAAAGCATATAAACAACCCTTATGAACCCCAAACCTATCCAAAGCCTAAAACTAGCTTCAAAATGCAAAGCTAGCAATCAAATGAGAACCTAATCATGTTGCCTAAACGTAACACGTTATGCTAAGTTCAAACCGAAAAGAGGCCTCACAATGATGTCACACAAGAATACTTGGCTTGAAAGAAAGGTAAGGGTAATGGTGGGAGTTCTACTTAGGCTCACAAAGAGTGGTAAAAGGAGGAAGAGAGCCTAAATATGTATAAGATCCATGTGTTCATTTTCAAATACATAAGCATGATAATTGAAATTCAGATTAAGGTTTTCACTTATTAGGACAAGTTTCAAATCATGAATGTTCAAGTCAAGCCACAAAAATCAAAACAAGTGATCCAAGCATGGTAAGGATTTACTTTCAAAGCGTGAGCAAAGCATCAAACAACTACTAACTAGGGCATTGAAACAATTCATGAGCTTAGAACACCTTTTTAAGAAAAACTTTAACCCCTTATGCAAATGTAAACAACCTAGATGCTTAAAAATCCTAGACTCAATCCTAAAATGTATACAAAGTGAATGCAACTACATGAATTTTTTTGAAAATTTCAAATTTTTTTTACCAATTTGTTTTGTTCTTTTCTATTCCTTAGATGCAATGAGATGTAATGCAAGACTCAAAGGATGCAAATAGAAAATAAGAGCAAAATAAACATGTCAAATAACACACACACACTTCCCCAAACTTGAATGACACCGTCTCAATGGAAAACAAATTCGAGAGAGTTCAAAAACACTAAGTAAAAACAAAGAAAATATGAGCGGTATATACAAGGGAAGGTTGTTGGTACCTTGGATCTAGTCTCGGCTGGAACTTGAGGATGTTCCAGACGAGCTAGATGCTATGGCTTTGCCTTTGGACGCTGGCTCTTGGAGGGAAAGACGCGCCGGCTGGATGTTGCGTGCTTGAGTTTCACGGATGACAACTTCACCGGTGGAAAGCCTCCTCTTCTCCGGTTGGTGAACCTCTTCACTTGCAGCCTGCTTTGGCGAAGCCCCTTAAAGCGCCTTGACTTTCTTGGCAAGCTTCTTGATGAACTTACTTTGCCATTTGTTGATCTTCCTTTGCATCTCCACAACAGAAGCAAAGAACTTTTCTGTCTTAGTCCGCGGCTCAAAATCGATCTTGGGGAGGGCAAAGGCTTCGGGCATCTCATCATCCATGGCAGGAGACTCTGATCTTGGGCGAGTATCTTGTTGAATGGCGGCTGTGGCTCCTAGAGGGGCAAACCACTCCTCTACGCTTAGGAGAAACTCGATGTTCCCAACTCTCAACAGCCTGGTTTCGTTCCTGTTTGGCAGGATAAACACCCTCTTCTCATTCTCCGTGTCAATGAACAGATACGCAAAGAATCCCTCAGCTGGCGTGCGTCCCAAGCTGTCTGTGATCCTTAGGTATATCTCGTCCATGAAAGCTCTATCTGGCACATGAGTGAAGTCTTGAAGCGGTACACCAGCTTGCACGAACAAGGGTGTGAGGAAGCCTCCAATAAGCGACGAGCTTGCCTTGCATCTCAAGGCATACGCCTTGTATTTCACCAGTGAAACAGCTAGGATACATCCGTAGTTCATGTCGTCTCCCAATTGGTCTTCCAACGGCTCATCGTACTCATCCAGGTCACACACGAGATGCTTAATGCCCTGGAACAAGAAGCAAAGCTCCGTCTTGGTTACTGTGGGAGCAACTGACCGTCCACTGAAGGTATTGGCAATCAGCTTCAGTGTGTAACTCAGCACCGGACTCCTCACTCTCTTGATCTTTGCAGTATTCGCCTTGTAGTCATCGTCGGCTATTATGTCCCACAGATCGTTTGCTTGAGTGAAAGAGGGGAACTCAACCTTCGTGGCAGCAGCATCGAGGCCATAGGCTTGACAAAGCTCAGGGATTGAGAGGCTAAAGGCTTGACGTTTGATCTTGAAAGAGAGGCGGCCTTGAGATGGAGTTGGGACGCTAGGGTTCTCGTACGCAAACTCCAAAGTGGCAAGGAAGTCGATTGTCACTTCGGGAAAGGTTGGGCAATCCACCAGTGATAAACACCTGAGCCTTATCTTCTGGAGGAGTTGATCAAAATCCTCCAAAATCCCCATCTTAGACAGCAAAACTCTGTCCGCGAATTTTGTTGATTCGAACTGAAGCCTTTCTAGCCGCTTCTGTCTCGATTTTCTTCTTTAGACCATCTGACCCTCTCTTGAACAGCCACTTCTTGACCTTATCCCTCTTGTGCTGTCTCCTCTCTTGTTCTTTTGGGAGCCATGGTGCCTGAAACAAGGTTCTCAAACAAGAGAATGAGCAAGGCAGCGAAAAATCGAGAAAGAGACAGATATGATCCCGGTCAATGATCGTTCAATGATCGTTCCTTTCAAGCTAAGTGAGGAAGAATTCGTGGTGAATGGTGGAAGGATCCGAATGGTGGAAAGGGGGTTGTTTCAGTGAAGGGGAAAAGTGGGGAAAGAGTGAAGATGGAATGTAGCAAGAGAGATGGAAAGCTCTTGATACAAAACTAATAGAACACAAGGATATGACGCACCTAGGTTCTAAGCAGGATTTCTCAAGGATATGACGCACCAAGAGAGATGATCAATTTTGCAAAAGAGATTTTATTCAAAAGATAGATGAAACCACACAAACAACTAACTCACGGGTTTAAAAGGAGAAGAGAGAGAGAGGAAGAAGAACGGTCAACAAGAGAGCAATAAGTTAGTCTTGGGACAAACCCTCTTGACTAACCATGCATGACTCTTGTTCAAAATATCACAAACTACAAGAAAGACACAACTAAAAACAAGGAAAAGAACCTAGACACATCCAAGCCACGGATGGTAGGAAGAAGTGGGCTTGGAACAAGGGCAAGCTAAATGGGCAATGACATTGTGGGAATACTTGCCTCGTTAAAAACCTTAGTGAGAAAACCCAATGGGACAAAAATCACTAAGGGAAAAAGAGCACAAAGTATCCCACAAACCCACTAGCTTAGTCCCCGGCTACAATGCAGACCAGTGTGGAACGTGTAGCCTCCTTAGTACTTGATTCATACTTAAACTGATTAAGTAGAACCTCTAAGGCATTTTGAAATGCCTTAGTCCTAGCTCGGGTCATTGGGCCTCCTTGCATCTTAAGAACTTCTTCAACCTCTTTCTGGTCTTGATCTTGTTGTCCAACGGCTACAAGCTCATCTTCTAGGTTAGGTGTCCCCATGCTCATATCATCCCCTCCTTCTTGAAAAGGATTTGATCTCAAATCCAACTAATCTGCAACATAAGGAAGTAAATCAGTAATGTTAAAACTTGAGCTAATAGGGTACTTACCTTGGAGGTCAAGTTGATAGGCATTGTCGTTGATCTTCTTTGTAATTGTAAAAGGACCATCAATCCGTGGCATCAACTTGGATTTTATTTCTGCTGGGAAGCGCTCTTTCCTTAGATGTACCCACACTTGATCACCAGCTTCAAAAACCACCTTGTTTCTTCCGTGATTTTGGACCTTGGACTTGGCTTGTTTACAAGTATTGCATCTCCCACAAATTCTCTCCACATCCCGTCTCATGTGTGGCCAATAGAAATGATCTTTCACTACTTCTAAGGTTTTTGCTACGCCAAAGTGACCCATTAAACCGCCTCCGTGTGCTTCCCTTCTTGCGTGCCTTTTGTTGAGCTTTTGCTGACCTTTGAGGTGTTTGAGGGACTCATGGTCTGTGTGAATGATAAATTCCTTAGGCCAGAGGTAGTGTTGCCATGTTTGTAAGGCTCTCACCAAGGCGTACAACTCCTTATCATATGTTGGATAGTTGAGCATGGCTCCTCCAAGCTTCTCACTAAAAAATGCTATGGGTTGCTTCTCTTGCATTAGAACAGCGCCAATACCTATTCCTGATGCATCACTAAAAGTCTTTAGGAAATTAGGCAATATAAGGACAGAGGCGTTAGTAAGCTTCTCTTTTAGGCTTCGGAAAGCCTCTTCTTGAGCCGTTTCCCACTTGAACCCAACTTCCTTTTTGATGACTTCAGTGAGTGGGGCAGCTATAGTGCTAAAGTCCCTCACAAATCTCCTATAAAAGCCGGCTAGGCCATGGAAACTCCTTAATTCTCCTATGGTCTTAGGACTTGGCCAGTCACGTATGGCCTTCACTTTCTCCTCATCCACTTTGACTCCTCCTGAGCTTACTACAAAACCAAGGAAAACAAGACTAGAAGTGCAGAAAGTACACTTTTTAAGGTTAGCATATAGTTTTTCTTTTCTAAGCAAATCAAGCACAAGTCTAATGTGTTCCACATGCTCTTCTAGACCTTTGCTATAAACAAGGATGTCATCAAAATAAACCACCACAAAGATGCCTATATACGCCCTAAGAACATGATTCATTAAACGCATAAAAGTGCTAGGGGCATTAGTCAATCCGAATGGCATAACCAGCCATTCATATCAACCATGTTTGGTTTTGAATGCGGTTTTCCATTCATCCCCTCTTTCATTCTGATCTGGTGGTAACCACTCTTTAAATCAATTTTGGAGAAAATATTAGAACCATGCAATTCATCTAACATGTTATCTAGCCTAGGAATGGGATGGTGATACTTCACCGTGATATTGTTGATTGCACGGCAGTCAACACACATCCTCCAGCTACCGTCTTTCTTTGGAACAAGGAGGACTGGTACTGCACAAGGGCTCATGCTTTCACGGATATGTCCCTTGGCCATCAGTTCATCCACCTGCTTCTGTAGTTCTTTGGTCTCCACGGGGTTGGTACGGTAGGCGGGACGGTTTGGCAATGATGCCCCGGGCATGAAGTCTATTTGGTGTTCTATACCCCGGATGGGAGGTAGTCCCGTTGGTGTCTATTCTGGAAAGACATCTTCATAGTTCTGCAAAAGAGCTTGCATTTCACTCGGATACACCGGTGTAAGATCAGCCATGGTGGTTAATGTTTCTTTATAAACAAATAATAGCATAGGTGTTTCGGAATATAAAGCTTTCTTAACCTGTCCAGCCTTAGCAAAGAAGTTTAAATGTTTGGCTGACCTCAAGGTGTGTTTCTGATCGTTGTAGACTTCTTGAGGAGTCCTGGGTATCAAAGTGTTCTTCTTTCCCTTAAACTCAAAAGAGTGCCGGTTGGAGAATCCATCATGTATCACCCGGCGGTCAGATTGTCACGGCCTCCCTAGCAGGATATGACTTGCTTCCATAGGTAGCACATCATAAAGTATCTCATCTTTATACTCTCCTATGGCCAGTGGAACTAAGACTTGTTCGGTGACTTTCATTTCTCCTTTTTCATTCAACCAATGTAGCTTATACGGGCTGGGGTGAGGGGTGGCTTGCAAACTCAGCTTCTTAACCATGATACTGCTTGCCACATTAGCACAACTTCCACCGTCTATGATCAAACTGCAAACTTTTCCCTGAACCAAGCAACGAGTATGAAACAGATTCTCACGCTGATCTTGTTCTTCTGGTTTGCTTTGCACGGTTAATGTCCTTCTTGCTACAAGCAACTCTCCTTGTACTGGCAATAACTCATGTTCCTCCTCTGTTTCTTCTTGTTGCTCATCCTCTGATTCTATGTCACCGTTTTCTAGTAACACCATAACACGTTTGTTGATGCACTCATTGGCGTAATGTCCTCGGCCTTGGCATTTGAAACACTTTACATCACGAGCCTTGGTGTTAGCCTCCTTAGGTTTCCCATATGGTTGGACAATTTCGGATTTGGAACTGATCGGCTTATCTTCTCTCGGCTGATTCTGCGGATATGCTGACCGGTACGAGTTTCTATCGTCCCGCGGATAAACGGTCCGACTGTTTGGTCTGGTACTAGAACTCGAACGGTACGACCCTTTTCTCTTGACTTGCTGCTCAAACAACATTGCTTTGTGAAGCATCTCCTCTAAGTCGATATAATGCTGAGTCTCCAGGCGGTCCTGAATCTCTTGGTTAAGGCCTCCGAGGAACCTAGCCATCGTAGCTTCACTGTCCTCCAAGATAGCTGCACGAAGCATTAGTGTTTCCATTTCCTGAAAATATTCCTCCACAGAACGGTTGCCTTGCGTCAATCTCCGAAGCCTCTGATGTAGCTCGCGATGGTAATGGCTCGGAACAAACCGTTTCCTTATCAATTTTCTCATCTCGTTCCAAGTTGTAACCGGATACTCCTGGTTTCTCCTTCTAGTCTTGACGAGTTGATTCCACCAGCTTAGGGCATAGTCGTAGAACTCTGTGGCCGCCACCTTAACACGGTTCTCCTCAGTGTAATGTTGAACATTGAATACCAGCTCTATCTTCTTTTCCCATTCAAGGTAGGCATCCGGATCACACTTGCCGTGAAAGGAGGGAATCTTCAACTTGAGACCAGCCAAGTTGTCTTGCACACGATCTCTGCCTTGTCTAGAACTTCTACGACCACTTTTAGAGGAGTTACTGCTTTTGTAGTATTGATCAGTCTGATGTCCACTAGCCTGCCCTTCTTGTTCATCTTCTCTCACGGTTTCTTTGCCTTGGCGTCTCTGTTCTGTATCTCTCTGTTCATAGCTTTGCCTGATCTTGTCTACCTCAACTTGTAACATTTTTTTCATCTCAGCCGTGAGGGCTTCGACCAACATCCTCTGAGCACGTACAGCTGAAGGTTCCGGGTCATCTTCCCCGGCCATTGCTCCTGAAAACAAAATTTCTCGCAGTAAATAGTTCTTGGGTAAATTAGAATTTTATAAAAATTCCAAACTATTTTTAAAAAATTTGTGGCTAAAAAAGAGATCAAAACCGTGATGAACAATAATTTTAAAAATATTTTTGACAGAAGATGAAGAGTCAAAAAAATATTGAAATGATGAACACGGGCGGACTGGATCAGAAAATTTAGCTTTGGAAGGGTTGCTCTGATACCACTTGATATGATCCCGGTCAATGATCGTTCCTTTCAAGCTAAGTGAGGAAGAATTCGCGGTGAATGGTGGAAGGATCCGAATGGTGGAAAGGGGGTTGTTTCAGTGAAGGGGAAAAGTGGGGAAAGAGTGAAGATAGAATGTAGCAAGAGAGATGGAAAGCTCTTGATACAAAACTACTAGAACACAAGGATATGACGCACCTAGGTTCTAAGCAGGATTTTTCAAGGATATGATGCACCAAGAGAGATGATCTATTTTGCAAAAGAGATTTTATTCAAAAGATAGATGAAACCACACAAACAACTAACTCACGGTTTTAAGAGGAGAAGAGAGAGAGGAAGAAGAACGGTCAACAAGAGAGCAATAAGTTGGTCTTGGGACAAACCTCCTTGACTAACCATGCATGACTCTTGTTCAAAATATCTAAATTTACAAGAAAGACACAACTAAAAACAAGGAAAAGAACCTAGACACATCCAAGCCACGGATGGTAGGAAGAAGTGGGCTTGGAACAAGGACAAGCTAAATGGGCAATGACATTGTGGGAATACTTGCCTCGTTAAAAACCTTAGTGAGAAAACCAAATGGGACAAAACTCACTAAGGGAAAAAGAGCACAAAGTATCCCACAAACCCACTAGCTTAGTCCCCGGCTACAATGCAGACCAGTGTGGAACATGTAGCCTCCTTAGTACTTGATTCATACTTAAACTGATTAAGTAGAACCTCTAAGGCATTTTGAAATGCCCTAGTCCTAGCTCGGGTCATTGGGCCTCCTTGCATCTTAAGAACTTCTTCAACCTCCTTCTGGTCTTGATCTTGTTGTCCAACGGCTACAAGCTCATCTTCTAGGTTAGGTGTCCCCATGCTCATATCAAAGACAAGCAAGAAGGAAAACAGATAACTAATACCCTAGAATTTTAGAAAATTTATAAAAATCCTAGCAAGATAACAGAGAATCAGATCTAGAGATATAGTTAAATCTAGAATTTTTCCTAATATCAAGCTAGTTTTAAAAAAATATAAACTGCCCTAGCATCTAGAACAATCAAAGCGAATTAAAAGGAAATTTTTTTGAAGATTTTCTTAAAGATTCGAAAATACCTTTGCAAAGATTGAGAAAGGATGCTGTTAGCCTTTAGGAAATAAAAATTCACACTCTCTTTAGGAAATGGGAGAGTGTAAGAGTGGTTGAAAATATAAAGGCTTACAAATTTACAAAACCATGGGTAAAGAAAGTGGTTTTCTGACAAAAGGTGTTGTCAAGGCACATCTTTCATGGTCAAAGATGCTTGCCTTGACCATATTTTGAATTTAAAAATTGGAGGGAAAGTGGAAAAGAGAGAAAAGAAATTGTTACCTCGGCACGAGATCGAGTCCATTTGGTCGATCTAGGACTCGATCTCATGCCCATAATGGCTTGGATTGAGAGGGTTGCTCGATTTGGGACTTGATTTGAATTCAATCGAGTCTTGGATTGATAGCACCTCTCGTTCCTTGATTTTTGGCACGGTGGCTAAGTCCTCGTGATCGAGCCACGTTCTCGATTCCGGGGTCGATTTAGGCTTGGATCGAGTGACAGATCGAGTAGGCTACTCGATCTATTTTCGAGGATCGAGTGTCTCGGTCGATCTACACCTCGTTCGCTTTTCAAACTGAACGCATTGGCGGGTTGTCCTCTCATGATCGACCGTTCCACTCGATTTTCTACTCGATCTCGTCTAGATCGACTGACTCCTCTCGATTCACTAGTTCGATCTAGCAAAGATCGAGCCAGGATGAGTCGATCTAGCACTCGATTTCTAGCCTATATTCGACACTCCTTACTCCTTTTGGATCCAAGATCATGGCTTGCAATCCCTTATACCTTTTCCTACACACTCTGAAGATAAAAACATAAAACTGAAAGAGAAAGAAAGCAAAAATATATACAAGATAGACATGGGAATGCCTCCCAAGTGCGCTTTCTTTAACGTCTTTAGCTAGACTTTACTTGGTTTAGGCAGATGGTGGGTCTTGGAGAAGCATTGAAGTGCTCTCCTTGTTGAATGCACTGGCCAAGTATGGCTTCACTCGGTGTCCATTGACTGTGAATGCATTTCCACTCTTGCCTACCAACGTAACAGCTCCATAAGGCAATACCTCTTTGATCTCAAAAGGTCCGCACCACCTTGATTTGTGCTTTCCTGGAAAGAGCTTCAACCTCGAGTTGTAGAGCAATACCAAACTACCTTCCTTAAGCTCTTTATGAACCAATTTCTTATCGTGAACAGCCTTAGTCCGCTCTTTGTAGATCTTAGCACTGTCGTATGCATCCAGCCATAGCTCATCAAGCTCATGTAGCTGAATCAAACGCTTCTCCTGAGCTGACTTAAGGTTGTAGTTGAGCTGCTTCACTGCCCACAGTGCCCTATGCTCCAATTCTACGAGAAGATGACAAGCCTTGCCGTATAGAAGAGTGAAAGGAGTAGTACCAATGGGCGTCTTAAAAGCGGTCCGGTAAGCCCACAAAGCATCGTCTAGCTTGGCTGCCCAATCCTTCCGAGTAGTACCCACGGTCCGCTTGAGTATGGCCTTGATCTGTCGGTTAGAGACCTCCACTTGCCCACTCGTTTGAGGATGATACGGTGTAGCCACCTTGTGCTTCACGCCATACTTTCTTAGAAGGCTTTAAAACACTTTGTTGATGAAATGGCTACCACCGTCACTGATTACAACCTTTGGGACTCCAAACCGTGGGAATATTATGGTCTTGAAAAGCTTTATCACCACCCTTGCATCGTTTGTTGGGGAAGCTATAGACTCAACCCACTTAGACACATAGTCTACAGCCACCAAAATGAACTTGTTGCCGTAAGAAGAAGGAAACGGTCCCATAAAGTCTATCCCCCAAGCGTCAAAAACGTCAACCTCGAAGATAGGAACCTGAGGCATCTCGTTTTTCTTGGTGATGTTCCCTGCTCGTTGAAAAGCTTCACAACTCTTCACAAACTCATGGGCGTCTTTGAAGATAGACGGCCACCAGAAACCGGCTTGTAAGACTTTTGTAGCGGTCTTGAATGAGGCGAAGTGACCGCTATGAAGAGTCATGGCAGTGAAGGAGAATGTCCTTAGCTTCTTCCTTTGTTACACACTTCCTGTATAAACTGTCCACGCCCCTCTTGTACAAGTAAGGCTCGTCCCAAAAGTAGTGGCCTACGTCTCTCATGAACTTCTTCTTGTGATAGTTGTCAAGATGAGAAGGCTCCTCTCCACACGCCAAGATGTTTACAATGTCAGCGTACCATGGCAAGTCCCCTTCCTTGAAACTCAGAACCTCTTCAAACTGCCCTTCTAGCCTTCCACAAACACCCGTAGTGATCATCATGAGTTGTTCTTTGGGAAGCGAATCATCTAAGGGCAGAGACTCATTGATTCTCATCCTAGAGAGGTGATCAGCAACACCGTTCTCTATCCCTTTCTTGTCCTTGATTTCCATGTCAAATTCTTGGAGCAATAGGATCCATCTCAAGAGTCTCGGTTTAGTGTCTTTCTTGGAATAGATGTACCTGAACTTCTCAAAGGCGAATACAACTGCTAGCAACTCCTTCTCAGTCGTAGTGTATCTGGCTTGCGTGTCATCCAAGGTATGTGAAGCATAGTAAATCACATGCAGCCGCTTGTCTTTCCTCTGACCAAGAACAGCTCCCACGGCGTAGTCACTCGCGTCACACATTATCTCGAACGGTAGGGTCCAGTCCAGTGCTTGCACTATAGGCGCGGATACTGGAGCTTCCTTGATGGTTACGAAAGCATAAAGGCAATCCTCATCAAACACAAAGTCAGCTTCCTTACACAACAGCCGTGTGAGAGGGCATACAATCTTGGAAAAATCTTTGATGAAGCGCCTGTAGAAGCCAGCATGGTCTAGGAAACTCCTGACCCCTTTGACATTAACCGACGGCTCAAGACTCATCATGACCTCAACCTTGGCTTTATCAACCTCTATACCTTTCTCTGATATCTTGTGGCCAAGCATGATCCCTTCCTTCACCATGAAGTGACTTTTCTCCCAGTTAAGCACAAGATTCGTCTCTTCACAACGCTTTAGTACCTTGCAAAGATTCAACGAACACACAGAAAAAGACGCACCATATACAGAGAAGTCATCCATAAACACTTCTACCATCTCTTTTATTAGATCAGAGAAGATCGACATCATACACCGCTGAAACGTAGCCGGTGCGTTACGCAACCCGAATGGCATCCTTCGATACGCAAAGGTGCCATAAGGGCATGTAAAGGTCATCTTCTCTTGATCGTTTGGATGGATTGGTATTTGAAAGAATCCGCTATATCCATCGAGAAAGCAATAGTAAGGATGATTAGCAAGCCTCTCAAGCATTTGATCAATAAAAGGTAAGGGAAAATGATCCTTTCTAGTAGCAAGATTAAGCTTCCTTTAGTCAATACACATACGGTGTCCTGTAATAGTCCTAGTAGGTATAAGCTCATCTTTATCATTCATAATGACCGTGATCCCTCCCTTCTTAGGCACCACGTGTAAGGGAGAAACCCACATACTGTCACTTATGGGATAGATCACGTTAGTCTCTAGCAGCTTAAGAATTTCTTTCTTAACAACCTCCTTTAAATTCGGATTCAAACGCCTTTAGTGTTCTGTAGAAGAGGCGTTCTCATTATCCAAGTGAATCCTAAGAGTGCAAAGCATTGGTGAAAGGCCCTTGATGTCACTTAGAGAGTACCCAATGGCCTTTCTATACTTTCTCAGCTCGTTTAGGAGCGAGTGCAACTCATCATCACTTAATTTCTCATTCACAATCACGGGATAGGTTTCATTAAGCCCTAAGAAAGCATACCTTAGCCCTTTTGGGAGCTCCTTAAGATCCACATTTGGGGCTAGCAGCTCGCTCCAGCCCTCCTCATGGCTCTTGTTGATGTTCCCATCCTCAGTAGCCTCCTTAGAACCCGAGACATGACCCAAACGACTGCTTTCTTGAACCGTTGTCCCCTCCGAGATCGAGTCTTCCAGTCGATCTTGCACTCGTTCTGGTCCGGATCGAGTAATTTCACTCGATTCTCCTAGTCGATTTAATTGGGAACGAGCAGGAGATCGAGTCCCCGTCTCGATCTCTGAACTAATCGATTGAATTCCCTCGATCTTTCCATCGATTGTTTTTCTGGATCGACTGCTCTCAGGTCGATCACTCACTCGATTTAGATGGGATCAAGTAGTGGATCGGGTGTCTGAGTCGTTCTCCTCTCTTGATTGACCAGTATCCAGGATCTTCTTGTCGATTGCTGATTTGGATCGAGTGATCTTCTCGATTGCCTGATCGATCTCTAGGCATCTGGCTTCATCTTCTAGCACAACTTTCCTGGAATCAAGGAGATTAACGTACTCCTGAGCCCTCTAATCCATGAAACTGTACTCTCCTGGCTCCTTAGTCAATGCCAGCTTCAAGTGATCCTCTTGTGCAAGCTCCTCTAGCAGTTCATCCGCCAAAGCATCCAACGTCTCTATGTAGAAAGCTTGCCCTTCTATGGTGGGCTTCTTCAGGACCTTGTTGATATCGAAATTCAGCCTTATATCCTTGCCCAAGTGTAGAGCTATCTTCCCATTCTTGACATCGATGATTGCTCCGGCGGTTGCAAGGAATGGCCTCCCAAGAATGAGCAGATCCTTAGGTTCTTCATCCATTTCAAGCACAACGAAGTCTGTAGGCACGTTTACACAGCTGACCCTCACTGGTAAGTCCTCAAGCAAACCCACGGGTAACCTCACGCTTCTGTCAGCTAGCACCAAGGAGATTCTACAGTCTTTGAACCGGGTAAAACCGAGCTTCTTTGCTATAGAATGGGGCATCAGATTTATACTAGCACCAAGATCGCATAAACAGCTTTGAAATGTCAAAGGACCGAGAGCACATGGTATAGTGAAGCTTCCTGGATCTCCCAACTTCTTGGGAACTATCTCCTTGTGTATTATGGCGCTACATTCCTCACTAAGCACCAGCACTTCCTTGCTTTCCTTATTCTTCTTTGCAAGCGTGTCTTTGAAATTTTTTGCCCATTTAGGCATCATGGCAAGGCAATCCACGAGAGGTAGCTTGATCTCCACGTCCCTTAGATGCTTCTCAAACAAGAGCCTATGCTTCTCTATAAGTTGTTTCTTGAAGCGACCAGGAAAAGGAAGCTTAGGAACATAAGGTGAAGGTATGTACTCATCCTTCTCCTCGGTTGCTTTCTCCGCTTGCTTCTTTACAGCTGCTTGTTTCCCTTTTGTTGGCCTCTCTATCCACACGTTGTGGAAGTTGATCTCATCATCAGCCGACGGCTTATCCTCCCCCTCTTGAACCACAATGTCCTCATTGTCCTTAGGTGCAACCCTCGGTGGAAGCTCTTTCCCACTTCTTAGTGTGATAGCATTGGCGTATTCCTTGGGATTTTGCTCACACTTTCCCAGAAAACTGCTTTGACCACTTGTACTTGCTTTACCCTTCTCTAACTGTTTGATCTTGTTGTTTAGAGTTGTTATCTGAGTAGAGACATCAGTGAGAAAGGAGTCTAAGCGGTTGTTCATCTCGGCAAACTTCTGATTTGTTGAAGCTTGCCCTTGAAGCAACTGCTGAAACATGGCTTGTACAGGATCAACTTGCTGCGGTTGCATCTGTTATTAAGGAACAAAGCCTGGAGGGTACATAGGAGTATAAGCTTTGTTTCCTTGCTGCGGTTGCTGTCCCTGAAAGTTACCTTGCCGCTAACCTTGAAAACCACCACTCGGCTGAAAACCTTTGTTATAGGGCACTAATGGTTATGCTTGCTATGCAGGGTATACTTGATCTTTAGGGTTCTCCACATTGGTGCTTCTATAGGAGAGATTGTTGTTCTGCTGGTAGCCTTGTGAATACACTTGAGGTTTGTAGTTGTTCTGACCCGCCACCCAATTGGCTTCTTCTTGACTCAACTCAAGCTCCTCTAAGGTCTCATCCGCTTCACCAACGAAGTGAACATGCTTCTGGTTAGCCAGCACCAGCTTGTCAATCTTCTCATACAAGGACTTAAGCTCTTTCTTGTGAGACTCTAGCTCAGTACCCCTCGGTGCATGGTCGTAGTCTTCAGCATAGTAGCCGTCACTCAATGCCAAGTTCTCTATCAGCTCCATACAATCTTCCACTTCTTGACCAAGGAAATTTCCTTTACTAGCCGTGTCCAGTAGCAAGCGGATTTTTGGTGAAGCTCCACAATATATTGTGCTTAGGAGAGTCTCTTTACTGAAGCCGTGGTGTGGACACTGAATGGTGTAGTCCTTGAACCGCTACATGGCTTCACTGAAAGTCTCATTGTTCCTTTTAGTGAAGCTGCTGATCTCACTTCTCAACCTTGCTGTTCTGGTGCTAGAGAAGAATTTTGAGAGGAACGCCTTCTTACACTCAGCCCAAGAGGTAATGGTGCCTTGTGGAAGGGTCTTCTCCCAATGTCTAGCCTTGTCTCCAAGAGAAAATGGAAAGAGACGCAGCTTGAAAGCATCTTCGGATATGCCATTAATCTTGATCATCCCACACACTTGCTCAAAGTTGTCCAGATGCTCCAACGGGTCTTCCATTGCCAGCCCATGGAACTTGTTGTTTTGCACCATTGAGATGAATCCTGGCTTAATCTCGAAGTTGTTGTTCTGTACAGGTGGAGGAATGATCCCAAACCTATTATGATGAGTGTTGGGAGCATCTCCCATTCCGAAGATACGTGGGGGTCTAGCTGCGTGGTGGGGGTTTCCATTACCCCTTCCCACTGCCCCGTGAGCTGGAGGAGGTCCCTCTGGATGTTCGTGCTCAGCCATGGCTTCAAAATCCACTGAACCTTGCTGAATAATCTCCTCAAAAGCTCTAGCTTGCTCTCTAACTCTTCTGGATCTTGCGTGTCCAGGCTGGTGAATATTGTCCAAGGGCGTGAGTAAGTTGTTGTCACCCCTGGAGCGTAGCTTCATATACCTGGAAGACACAAGTTTGAAGGTAGAGAAATCAGTAACCAAGTTAAAGTAAAGGCTTAGTCTTTACCAAACCCCAAATCTTAATGCTTTCTATCCCCTAAGATGGCAACGGCGCCATTTGATAGCATATTTCTTATGATGCAATGATGTGTCAAGATGCAGCAGAGAGGTTATCAAAACTCTAATGCACACAGAGATGTAGTTTAATGAGCAAGAGAGGTATCAATCCACACCTAGGGGTAGCAAGTTCACTAAGAATGCAAGGGAATGAGCAAATCTAAGCAGAATATGAAAATGATTGGTAAAATCCCTAAAAACTAGATGCAAAGATTAAATGCAAGGCAAATTTTTTTTTAAAATCCCTGGAAGAGGGTTAACTACCACGAGGAACAAGCGGAATATTTAAAATGCAAAGCTACGAATTATTAAAAATCGACTAGTGGATCGACCACAGGATCGACCACTAGATCGAGCAACAACGATCGATCTATTAAACAGTTTCAAACAGAAATGAATCTAATGACCAGGATGCAAACAAATAGCAAGCAAATGATTAACAGATATGTGAAAATACTAAGAAAGAGGGTCCAGGGTTGAGGATCATGTTCAAGGGTTTCAAAGGTTCAAGCTTGGTTTGAAAACTTTAGATCTACTCACTTTGTGAGGTTCTCTAGGCCTTGAAAACAAAACAAGAATCATCCATGGCGTGTGGTATGATTCACTTCCTCATTCTCTTCTCCAATCCCATGGCGTTTGATGGAAAAAGAGATTGAAGAGCATGGAACATAGATTTCAAACAAACGACCTAACTAATCCCCTAAACAACCATGGCGGGTGGGAAAGGAAGGATTAGCCTCTATGATTCGATTTTCCAGGACATCTGGATCCTGTCAAGGTAAGACATCCCTCGGATCATAGAGATCTTGGCGTGAGAGTCTCTAAGTCTTAAGCACTCGAAATCCTAGAAGAGAAGGCGATGAAGAACAAGAAAACACAAAGCTTTAAACCCTTTCAACCCCTTTGAATCCTCTCAACCCCGAAAACCCAATGAAACTACTCACTACTCATAAAGGAAACCGAACAAAACGCAATAGATGATCGACTAAACATGAAAAACGAGTGATTAAAAGCAAAGATTCAATATTTAAAACGTAAAAGCAAGAAAAGCTTCAAAGTCTACAATGGTGGAATCGCCTAAGCAAAGAGCTAACAAGGAAAAAGACAAAATGAAGGTTGGAAAAAGTTGTCGCCGCCTTTAGCCAAAATTGGCTAAAGGCGTGTACTGGTCCCCCCTTTCGCTAGCGTCCAAGAACAGGCTGGACGGATAAGGTAAGTCTGGGATCGGGCAGGAGACTCGATCTGGCTCTCGATCTTCGGTTTGGATCGGGTGGCTTTGCTTGATCTCTGAGTTGATCTCGTCTGGATCGGGTAGGGGACTCGATCTAGTTCTCGATCTGCATGGTGTCATTTACGTCCGTACTTCAGATCGATCTCCTATCTCGATCTCGGTCTCGATTCGTTCCCTTGGATCGGCTTGGTCACTCGATCTCGTCTAGATCGACCTGCCTTGCTCGATCTGCTACTCGATCTCGGGTCCTTAGCATGCAATCCTGATTTCTTAAAACGATGCAAACTAGCCTAATGTGCAAGGTAAATGCATGAGAAACTATCTTATATGTATGCAAAACACATGAAATATGCAGCAATATCACAAGCTAGATCCAATGTCTTGTAAAATAGCCCTTTGCTAAACACCTTAACAAGAACTAACTCTCATTAGTGCTAAAACATTCAGCAGGTATTAATAAATAACTCTATTCAAGTAAAAATGCTCCTCAAACAGTCAATGTCTTGAGCCAAGGCCAGCAAATCCTCTATTAAACAAGATCAGCATTTCATCAAAGACTTGGTGGGCATAAGAGAAAGCTCAAATTCTAGATAAGTGTGATCAAGACATAGTTTAAGAACAGATTAATAGAGAGGAACCCATATAATGAAGCACCAAACAAACCTTAATGAAGCCCTAAATTCCCCTAATCTACCACATCTATAAATTTTAAGCAAACTACTCACTAATACTCATGTTTAACACCAAATCACAAGAGGAAAAGATGCTAATCATAATTAAAAAAGAGATTAAAGAAAGATTAAAGGCAAATACCAACTTATATTAAATAGAGCAAAAGATTTGTCTTACAAACTCAAAGAAAATGCTTAAGAACAGTAAATTGACAAGACTTTTCGAAAATACAGAAAAAGGGCTATTTATAGCCAAAAGAAGGAAGCCCTAGAGTAATGGCAAAAGCGTAAATAAAACAGGCTCGGACTGGGTTCATATCGATCAGTTGTAACGGTCTGGGCTTGATCGTTACGAATCATATCGGTCTGGGGAGTGATCGATACAGTGATCAAAATACACACGGCGCGTTTGTATCGATCACTCCTGACCGATACCTTTGACCGATACACTTTGTATCGATCACCCCTTGACCGATAGCGTCCGTGTATAGACCGAAAAGCTCTACAGAGATCCTTTGCCTTGGTCCCTTTTGCTCCTTTTGGTCCAGCTAGCTTCCTAGATCATCCCCAAAGCTCCTTCAAGCTCCTTTTAGCTCCATAAGCACCTAAAAACATCCATAATGCAAGAAAAATGCAAATTATATCTTAAATGCAACATAAGTCTAAAAGAAGAAGAAAATGGGACAAAAGCTAAGGAAAACATGCAAAAAAGAACCAAAACATGTACTAAATGCAAGCCTTAATGGTGTAAATACAAGGGATATCAATCTCTCCAACTGGAGAAGTAATGGAACAATCTTTTTGTCGTGGATTTGTCTCTTCTAACAACAAGTCCGAGTATGAAGCACTCATAGCCGGGCTCCGGCTCGTAATTGGCGTTAGTGCAAGGCAGATCAAAGCTCATAGCGACTCGAGACTTGTAATCGGGCATTACAACGGCGAGTACAAAACAATAGAAGAACGTATGGAAGCCTACTTAACCATAGTTCGCGGCCTTGCGGAACAGTTCTCTCGTTTTTAGCTTGTCCATATACCCCGAGGAAAAAATACGGGCAGTAGACGCTCTAGCAGCCCTAACTTCCACCTCGGACCCTGCAGTAAAATGACTAATCCCAGCCGAAGGGATTGAGAAGCCTAGCATAGACTTAGCACTTAAAACACCAGCTGTAAGCACTATTACTACGCGACCATCAACCCGGATGAAACACAATAGTCCCAAGATCCGGGACCATCTAACCCAGCCGGCCATCTCGACGAGGATGATCCAGCTAACACCTCACCAGAGGATGCGGAATTGAACCCGACCTCCTCACAGAGTACTCAGGAATCAACAATTCATACAGTACCAACTACACTCGCATACGAGCCAACCTTCAAAGACGAGTTTGTTGCCAGAGCAGACTGGAGGATACCCATCCTCGAGTACATCCTACATGGAACAGCTCCCTCCGACATGTGGGAAGTTCGAAAGCTCAAGGTTAAAAGTGCCCGCTATAACGTGTTATTTGATGACAAGTTATACAAACGAGGACTATTGAAACCGTATCTTAAATGCGTACATGGTGAGGAAGCCTACACGGTAATGTCCAACACTCACCAAGGCCCATGCGGAAGTCATGCTGGAGGCCGAGTGCTCGTCATTCGAATTAAGAAACTCGGCTATTTCTGGCCGACCATGATAGCGGACTGCCAGAGATTGTCCAAAAGCTGCGACAAGTGTCAAATGCATCCTCCAATTATCCATTGTCCAGCCAAAAATCGGTTTTTGATATCGGCACCTTACCCATTCATGAGATGGTCGATGGACATTGTAGGACCAATGGTTCCTTCGGGACCCAAACAATTCAGGTTTCTGCTAGTCCTCACTGACTACTTCACCAAATGGATAAAAGCTAAAGCTTACCAACAAACAACCGAAATCCAGGTGCGCGGTTTCATCTGGAAAAACATGATCTGTCGTCACGGACTCCCTTACGAGATCGTTACCGAAAACGGTTCACAGTTCATATCCCAAAACTTCAAAGACTTCTGCACGAGGTGGAAGATAAAAATCCTTAAGGAAACAGGCAATCCGAAGCAACAAACAAAACCATCTTGAGCAACCTCAAGAGACGACTCGATTGCCAAAAAACAAAAATGGTCCAAACACATTTCAGCCATACTGTGGGCTTGTCGGTCCACACCTCACAAAGCAACCAGTGAAACACCGTTCTTACTATCTTACGAGCTGGAAGTTGTAATCCCAACAGAGACTGCAGTTCCCAGTCTTCGTCGGACTCTATGTCCGATGAACATCGAACTCAACAAACAGTTCTTAAGAGACCAGCCCGATCTGATTGACGAACGTCGAGATCAAACATTGATCATGACCCAAAACTACCAGCAGTCCGCAGCTTACTACTACAACTCCATGGCCAAACACCAGAGATTCAATGTAGGAGACATGGTCCTGCACAAGGTACAAGACTACACAAAAGAGCCC
Source organism: Thlaspi arvense (assembly GCA_911865555.2). Taxonomy (NCBI): domain Eukaryota; kingdom Viridiplantae; phylum Streptophyta; class Magnoliopsida; order Brassicales; family Brassicaceae; genus Thlaspi; species Thlaspi arvense. Next base: position 26,711,892 of record OU466860.2, read on the forward strand.
GGTGCTGGGAAATTAGAAACCAACTGGGAAGGTCCCAATTGCATCACCGAAGTAGTTCGCGACGACGTCTACAAGCTCACAAAAGTACGAAATAGAGGATCTGCGGAGAAGGCTTGCCATGGAGAAGAAAATGAGGATGAAACAGGAAAGAGGATGGACTTAGGATTCAAGCAAGGGTCAAAGCGTCAAAGCAAGCTAAGCCGAGAGCAGCGGCGTCAAAACCCCCCTCCCAGTTCACCGCCGCAAAACCCCTAAAGCCCTCTGCCGATTCAAGATCTCCTACGCTGGTATTTCTATTTCTTATTACTTCTAAGCGCGGATTTGATTGCCGTTATCGAGATTCAAGAAACTCGAGCGATTGAATTTACGGAGTGATGAGGGATGAAGCAGCACCGACCGGGCCGCCAACCAGAGATCTCTACGCGCTCCTGAATTTGTCACCGGAGGCCTCCGACGAAGAAATCAAGAAATCTTATCGTTAATGGTCTCACGTGTATCACCCCGACAAGTGCCAAATTCCTCAGGTTTGTGTAACCTATGCTCGAATCTCACCGTAGAATTGCGTTTATTGATTGATCCTCATCGTTTCTGATTATCTTGTTTATAATTTAGATGACTGTCTTCGTGTATTATTGATATCAATTTTGCTGATTTACGGAAAAACATAGTTTTTTTGTGTGTGGGCTGCTGATTTCTAATATCTGGTCAGATAAAGGAGGTTGCTGAAGAGAACTTCAAACGCATAAATGAAGCATACGAGATATTGTCGAATGAGACTAAGAGGCTAATATATGACTTATATGGCATGGAAAGCTTGTCTTCAGGATTGGAGCGTGGTCCAAGACTGAGTAAGGCCGACGAGATCAAGGGGAGTGAGTTATTAACACTTTAAATATTTAATTATTTATACTGGGTTAAGAACATAATGCATCCTTTGTAGTTGCAAAGGTTAATAATCTTTCTAGCAATCAAAAATGCATCATCATGCATTGTTGCCTTTGCATCATCTGAGTTATATAAAAATGAACTTCTTGTGCAGAGAACTTGCCGCAAGCTTCACTGTTCCTAGGGTGGTGGTTCTTGCTTCAACTAACATACCTGCAGAGCTCCACAAATCGATATTGAGGCATTTTCTCTAGGCCTTTGAGATTGGGATGCCTGATTTCAAGGAGAGAGCTCAGATATTGAGAGTGTTTTTGAAAGGAGAGAAGGTCCTACCGGATATTGATGTTAGAAGATGAGAAGAAGAACAAACAAATATTGGCAAGTAGAAACCGAATCTCAATGCTTCCTTCCTGCACCTGGTTTCTGACTAATGATGTTTCGAGTTGCCTGTGTTTTTTTTTCAGGTGCCTCGGCCATTGACACAGGTGGTTTTGGACAGGTTGCTGCAGGCCAATACTTTGGTTTAAGGTCGCAATCTCCGGTTTGGATGACGGTTTTCAAGCACTTCTGTATTTCCAAATGGATAATTTGAGTTAATTTTAAGATTGCTCTAATTATAACAAAAAAAGATTCTTAATAAAAGAAAGCTCTCCTATAAAGATTTGTATAGCCGCAAAAAGTATGTCGAAGAATGTACACTTTTTTTTTTTCAGATGTCCAAAAAAGTTGGGGCATTTCTTTGTGAGCCATTTGTTATTAGGATTTATTCAAACATCATCATGTTTTTTTTTTGGTAAAAATGTTAAGATTCAGACCAATTTTTGAGTTTTACACTGTTGCAAGCAACTTATTACAAACATAGAAAACGTAAAAGCAACCCGGAAAGAGCAAAGGAAAGCAGCGCATCAAGGGGGCCTGATACACGAGAAATAAAACTCAAGCATAGAGACAGAGGAGTGAGACCTTGAAGGAATTGAGAGCAAACAGTCGCGCACAAGACGATCAAGGGAAAAGCAGATGTTATAAGGGGAAGTCGAGATGGCTGAGAAGATATGAGCATTCTTTTCCTTCCAAATTAGGTAAATGGCGGACTGAAAAATAAGTTTTATGATGGAAGACGCTTGGGGGCTTGCGGGAGAACAAGCCAAAGTGATCCAAGCAGCTGCCGAGTGAAAATCTGATGGTGGGTTGGGCCAGACGTTCAAGGCAAAGTGTAACCAGACAGCAAAGCAGAAACCACATTCGAAGAAGAGGTGGTGATGCGTCTCAATGCCCGAGGAACAGAGAACACAAGTTTCTGCAACATTTAGACCCTACGTTCAGAGTCTATCCTTTGAAGGCAGTCTTCGCAGCAATGCCATCTAAGCCCTGAAGGAGCTTCGAGGAACATGTTCTTTAAACCAAATCACCTTATGCCAAGATTGTATTGGAGAGTGCGTTCTTAGATACTCCCAAGTGACCTTAGAGGAGAAAAAAGGTCCGAAGGTGCCATTAGCTTGACGCCAAAAGAAACAATCCTCTCCGCGAGCTGAACATGGAGGAGAGATGCCTGTAATGTTGATTTGAAGTACTTCCATTTCCTGAGATCTAACCGCTGGGAGATGCCAAAGTCCATTGCGTGTTGCCTCCAAAACACGAGCATCCTTCCTAATCCTCATTTGTCGAGGTCCAAGCTCTCCGACGAAAGTAATAAGCGGGACTATATCAGTCCAAACGTCAAACCAGAAAGAAGCTGATTCTCCATTACAAATTTCACAGCAAATATAGTCTACCAAGACCTGCTTATGCTGGACCATGCTTCTAACAGATCATGATAGATGATTAGAATCCTCCTTCATCCAGAAACTTCTCATTTTAAAAGTATGTTTCCAGAGCCAAGCTACCCATAAAGAGCCAGAATTGGTAAAGAAATTCCAGATCTGTTTAAGCCTGAAAACCAATTGAAATTCCTCAAGAAGCCGAATACCAAGCCCTCCTTCCTCCTTCGGTTTACAAACATCTTTCCACGCAACACGAGCTCCTGATGCAGAACAAGTTTTGTTCTTTCACAAAAAAGCAGCACATAGAGAATCCACTTTCGCGTAAAAAGCTTTGGGCAACACGGATATAGAGCTCCAAAAGTTCACCATTCCGTAATAACCGATGCAATAAGACAAATCTTGCCCGCATATGAGAGAGACTTAACAGTCCACGAGTGGAGCTTGCTTGTGATTTTCTCTAAAAAAGGTTGGAGAGTGGCCATGGAGATTCTCTTCGAGTTTAATGGTAAACCCAAGTATCTTGTCGGAAAAGAACCAATTTTAATTCCATAAATTCCACTTAGAACTGCTGCCTTGATATCATGGTAGCCTCCAAAAATCAATTCTGACTTTGCTGGGTTCATTTGGAGCCCACTTATGTTCTTGAAATTACGCATCACAGAGGTAATACCAGAGAGCGATAGTCTAGATCCGCCAGAGAAAACCAGAAGATCATCTGCAAATAACAGATGAGTTAGCCTCGGGTCAGAACATTTAGGATGTAAGCGGAAATCTCCTTGATGAACAAGTAGGGAGAGACTGAATCACCCTGACGCAACCCCTTCCTGGCTTGGAAAAATCCAGCCAATTCTCCATTTATCGTGACAGAGAAATGGGGAGTAGATATGCATTGTTTGATCCACTCTCTGAACAACAGTGGAAAGCTTTGTGCTTCAAGCAATTTGAGAACAAAGTCCCAGCTAACCATGTCAAATGCTTTCCTTATGTCAACTTTTAGCAAGGAGCTCTTAGGACAAAAAGCCTTTTGATAATCCTTTATCAACTCTGAAGCCAATAACACATTTTCACCCAGATTTCTCCCCTTAAGAAGGCCGCTTGATTGGGACTGATGCATTCCTTTAAGATCGGCTTCATCCTATTAGCAATTATCTTGGAGATAACCTTATACACAATATTGCAGCAACTAATTGGCCGATAGTCCCCTAACTTACATGCTTCAGGCAGCTTTTAAATAAAAGCAATTGCAGTGTTGTTCAAATCCTTTAGAAGTCTTCCATTCCTGAAGAATTCCTGAACTGCAGCAACTACACCACTCCCTACTATGCTCCACGAACCTCGCAAAAATTCCACAGAAAACCTATCTGGCCCTGGGCATTTATTCAGAGGCATGGCAAATCTTGTGTTTTTGATCTCCTCCTCCGTTACTGGTTTTTGTAGCTCGTGAATCTGTTCTTGAGAGCATCGAAAAGGAAGCAAAGCCTGAAGGTGGGCAAGGAAGCAGGGGATTTGGGCAATTCCGTAGTTCCCAGGACCCCTTTGAAGTACTCCGTCGAATGGGAATTAATCTCTTCTGCGGAACCAATCAGCCTGTCGTTAAAGTCCCTTAGAAAATGTATGTGATTTCTGCTTGCCCTTTGAATAACCGTCTTGTGGTAGAACGATGTGTCTCTAGCACCAAGATGGTGCCATTGGACTCTAGACTTTTGGCGGTAGTACTTTTCTTCCGCAGAAGCCAAAGTATGCCATTTAGCTCTTTCGAGATGTTCAAGGCAAACAGTTTCCACATCTGTATTTGTGAGAAGAGACTGCTGGAGTGCTGACAACTTAGCTTCTTGATCCTTAACCCTTGCCGAGATACCACTATAATGAGTTTTATTCAGATTTCTAAGCACTGGCTTAAGAAGCTTGAAGGATCGCGCAAGCTTAAACTGGTAGGAGCCTTGGATTTCCACGCACTTCCAAGTTTCCCTAACAGATTCTTCATAAAGAGGGTGGTCCATAACGTGATGGAAGAACTTGAAAGGTTTAGTAACTCGCCTTTGACAAAGCATGAAGCATGGTCCGACTGATCTGGAGCTAGGAAATCAGAGAAAGAATTCAGAAATTTCTGCGCCAAATGCTGGTTTATGAAGGCATGATCAATCTTGGTCGAGATCGGATTTATCTCCTGGTTGTTCCACCAGGTATAAGCAAGGTCCTTTCGTTGAGCCTCAAATATCTCAGCCTCTTGAATTGCGAGATTGAACTCCTCTATACCAGATACGTCTACATCCCGAGCAAGATGATTTGAATGCTGATTGGAGCGAAGGATTTGGTTGAAATCTCCAACTACAGCCCATGGAAACCTTGAGACTGGAGTGGTAGCATTTATCCGACCCAGTTTCTCCCATAGAGAACGTCTTTCATCCACTTGGTTAAAACCGTAAACAAACGTAACTGTAAAGGTAATATTCTCCGAGATAATAAAAATCCCACATTGATATGAGCATGGGGACATCTAACCTAGAAGATGAGCATGTAGCCGTTGGAAAACAAGATCAAGACCAGAGGGAGGCTGAAAAAGTTCTTAAAGTGCAAGGAGGTCCAATGACCCGAGCTAAGACTAAGGCATTTTAAAATGCCTTAGAGGTTCTACTTAATCAGTTTAAGTATGAATCAAGTACTAAGGAGGCTACACGTTCCACATTGGTCTGCATTGTAGCCGGGGACTAAGCTAGTGGGTTTGTGGGACATTTTTTGCTCTTTTTCCCTTAGTGAGTTTTGTCCCATTGGGTTTTCTCACTAAGGTTTTTAACGAGGCAAGTGTTCCCACAATGTCATTGCCCATTAAGCTTAGCCTTGTTCCAAGCCCACTTCTTTCTACCATTCGTGGCTTGGATGTGTCTAGGTTCATTTTATTGTTTTTAGTTGTTTCTTTCCTTGTAGTTTGTGATATTTTGAACAAGAGTCATGCATGGTTAGTCAAGGGGGTTTGTCCCAAGACCAACTTATTGCTCTCTTGTTGTCCGTTCTCCTTCCTCTCTCCCTTCTCTCCTTAAAACCGTGTGTTAGTTGTTTTTGTGGTTTCATCTATCTTTGAATAAAAATTTCCTTTGCAAAATAGATCATCTCTCTTGGTGCGTTATATCCTTGAGAAATCCTACTTAGAACCCTAGGTGCGTCATATCCTTGTGTTCTCGTAGCTTTGTATCAAGAGCCTTCCATCTCTCTTGCTACATTCTATCTGCACTCTTTCCCCACTTTTCCCATTCAATTAAAACAACCTCTTACCACCGTTCAGATCATTCCACCATCTCACGTCAAGTAGTTCGTAACTTAGCTTGAAAGGATCGATCATTAGCCCGGATCATATCAAGTGGTATCAGAGCAAACCTTCCAAAGCTAAGTTTTCTGATCCGATCCGTCCTTATTCATCGTTTCAATATTTTTGACTCTTCATCTACTGTCGAAAATATTTTTTAAAATTATTGTTCATCACGGGTTTGATCTCTTGTATTTCATAAAATTATTTTTAAAATAGTTTAGAATTTTTTTTTTTATAAATTCTAATCTACCTAAGAACTACTTACTGCGAGAGAAATTTTGTATTTCAGGAGCAATGGCCGAGGAAGATGACCCGGAACCTTCAGCCGTACGTGCTCAGAGGATTTTGGTCGAAGCCCTCACGGCTGAGATGAAAAAAAATGTTACAAGTTGAGGTAGAAAAGATCAGACAAAGCTATGAACAGAGAGAAACGGCTCGGAGACGCCAAGGCAAAAAAACCGCGAGAGATGATGAACAAGAAGGGCAGGCTAGTGGACATCAGACTGATCAATACTACAAAAGCAGTAGCTCCTCTAAAAGTGGCCATAGAAGTTCTATACAAGGCAGAGAATGTGTGCAAGACAACTTGGCCGGTCTAAAGATGAAGATTCCCCCTTTTCACGGCAAGTGTGATCCGGATGCCTACCTTGAGTGGGAAAAGAAGATAGAACTGGTATTCAACGTTCAACATTACACTGAGGAGAACCGTGTTAAAGTAGCGGCCACAGAGTTCTACGACTATGCCCTAAGCTGGTGGGATCAACTCGTCACAACCAGAAGGAGAAACCAAGAGTATCCGGTTACAACTTGGAACGAGATGAGAAATTTGATGAGGAAACGGTTTGTTCCGAGCCATTACCATCGCGAGCTACATCAAAGGCTTCGGAGATTGACGCAAGGCAACCGTTCTGTGGAGGAATATTTTCAGGAAATGGAAACACTAATGCTTCATGCAGATATCTTGGAGGACAGGGAAGCTACGAGGGCTAGGTTCCTCGGAGGCCTTAACCGAGAGATTCAGGACCGTCTAGAGACACAACATTATGTCGACTTAGAAGAAATGCTTCACAAAGCAGTGTTGTTTAAGCAGCAAGTCAAGAGAAAAGGGTCATACCGTTCGGGTTCTAGTACCAGACCAAACAGTCGGACAGTTTATCCGCGGGACGACAGAAACTCGTACCGGTCAGCATACCCGCAGAATCAGCCGAGAGAGGATAAGCCGATCAGTTCCAAATCCGAAACTGTCCAACCATATAGGAAACCTAAGGAGGCTAATACCAAGGCTCGTGATGTGAAATGTTTCAAATGCCAAGGCCGTGGACATTACGCCAATGAGTGCCTCAACAAACGTGTTATGGTGTTACTAGAAAACGGTGACATAGAATCAGAGGATGAGCAACAAGAAGAAACAGAGGAGGAACATGAGTTATTGCCAGTACAAGGAGAGTTGCTTGTAGCAAGAAGGACATTGACCGTGCAAAACAAACCAGAGGAACAAGATCAGCGTGAGAATCTGTTTCACACTCGTTGTTTGGTTCAGGGAAAGGTTTGCAGTTTGCTCATAGACGGTGGGAGTTGCGCTAATGTGGCAAGCAGTATTATGGTTAAGAAGCTGAGTTTGCAAGCTACTCCTCACCACAGCCCGTATAAGCTACATTGGTTGAACGATAAAGGAGAAATGAAAGTCACCGAACAAGTCTTAGTACCACTGGCCATAAGTGAGTATAAAGATGAGATACTTTGTGATGTGCTACCTATGGAAGCAAGTCATATCCTGCTAGGGAGGCCGTGGCAATCTGACCGCCGGGTGATACATGATAGATTTTCCAACCGGCACTCCTTTGAGTTTAAGGGTAAGAAGAATACTTTGATTCCTATGACTCCTCAAGAAGTCTACAACGATCAGAAACACACCTTAAGGTCAGCCAAACATTTAAACTTCTTTGCTAAGGCTGGACAGGTTAAGAAAGCTTTATACTCTGAAACACCTATGCTGTTATTTGTTTATAAAGAAACATTAACCACCATGGCTGATCTTACACCGGTGTATCCGAGTGAAATGCAAGCTCTTTTACAGGATTATGAAGATGTCTTTCCAGAAGAGACACCAACGGGACTGCCTCCCATCCGGGGTATAAAACACCAAATAGACTTCATTCCCGGGGCATCCTTTGCAAACCGTCCCGCCTACCGTACCAACCTAGTGGAGACCAAAGAACTACAGAAGCAGGTGGATGAACTGATGGCCAAGGGACATATCCGTGAAAGCATGAGCCCTTGTGCGGTACCAGTACTTCTAGTTCCAAAGAAAGACGGTAGTTGGAGGATGTGTGTTGACTGCCGTGCAATCAACAATATCACGGTGAAGTATCGCCATCCCATTCCTAGGCTAGATGACATGTTAGATGAATTGCATGGTTCTAACATTTTCTCCAAAATTGATTTAAAAATTGGTTACCACCAGATCAGAATGAAAGAGGGGGATGAATGGAAAACCTCATTCAAAACCAAACATGGTTTATATGAATGGCTGGTTATGCCATGCGGATTGACTAATGCCCCTAGCACTTTTATGCGTTTAATGAATCATGTTCTTAGGGCGTATATAGGCATCTTTGTGGTGGTTTATTGATGTTATTGCATATTGCATACATTTTGCATACTCATTAGTTAGTTTTTCATGCATTTGTATCATATTTTAGGTTAGATTGCATCACTTAGGGTCCTAGAGCATTCTTGCATCAGCATATGCATTTTCCTTGCATTTTGCATCACATTCAGGTTGTTTCTGGCTGCTTTGGAGTCATGGAGGTTCGTGAGCGTTAGGAGGCTGATGTAGCAGTTCGTGGGAGCTCGGAAATATGCTAAGGACCAGTGATCGAGGAGCAGATCGAGCATGGCCGGTCGATCTAGGAGTTGATCGACCAGAAGATCGAGCCAGCTAGGCGATCCAAGGAGAATGATCGAGACGGAGATCGAGTGAAGCAATCGATCAATCGGTACGGACGTAAATGACGCCATGCAGAGCGAGAGCCAGATCGAGTACACCACTCGATCCACCCGAAGATCGATACCGAGATCGGATGCAACATTCGATTCACCGATGAAGATCGAGACCCAGATCGAGCCGAAGACACGATGTCCGAATATGATCGAGAGAACCACTCGATCCAGTGGTCGATTTCTGTCCTTTCAACTGTTTTTGGCTGTTAGCAAAGGGGGGACCATTGGTTTGTTTGGGCATTTTAGGCAAGGTTGCGAGATGCTTTTTCGTTAACTTTTTAGATCTTTATCCTTTCTTTGATGTTTTCTCTCTCGTTTTACGAAGAACACCATTGTTGAACCAGTTTTTCTTTGAAGCTTTTGTATTCGAATCTATATCGTTTAATCCAGTTTTTCTTTCATGTTTATCGTCTCGTTTCTTATGCTTTGCTTGATTTACTCTATGTGTAGCGAGTAGTTTACTTTGGGTTCGGGGTTGAGAGGATTAAGGGGTAGAAAAGGTTCGATCTTGGTTTGTTTTCTAAACGTTTTAAAGGCTATCTCTTCTAAGGTGTTGAAAGCTTAATGCTTGAAGACTCTCACGCCAAGAGCTTCATGATCCGAGAGGTTCCTTACCTTGACAGGATCCAGGAGCCTCAGAAGATCACACCTTAGAGACGAGTTACCCCTTCCCAAAAGCCATGGAAGTTTGGGGGACTAGTTAAGCCATTACTTGAAATCTGTTTTCCTTGCCTTTCGACCTCTCTTTCCACCAAAAGCCATGGGTTTGGAGGAGAGGATGAAAGAGTGATCTATACCAAAAGCCACGGATAGATCTTGTTTTGTTTTCAAGGCTTAGAGATCCTCACCAAGTGAGTCGATCTAAAGTTTCAAACCCAAGATCGATCCTTTGAAACTCTTTACATGAATCTCAACCCTAGGCCCTTTCTTTTAGAATCTCTAAGTCTATTTTCATCTTTCGCTTGTTATCTGATAGCATCCTGGTCATTAGATTTGTTGTTCTTACGGTTTTAGACGAGATCGATCGTTACTGCTCGATCTAGTGATCGATCTCGTAGTCGATCCACTAGTCGAATTTTAACAATTCGAAGCTCTTTCCTTTAATTAATCTGTTTGTTTCTCGTGGTAGTTGCTTCCTTTCTAGTATTTTTAAAATAGGTTTCACTCTGTTTAGGTTGTTGCATCTAGTTCTTTGATATTTTCCCATAAACTGTCTCATTTTGCTTAGATTTGCTTAGGACCTTGCATTCTTTGTGCATTCTCTGCCTCCTAGAAGTGGATTGACACTCTCCTGCTTGCCTTACTACAACATTTCATGCATTAGAGTAATGATAACATCTCTGCTGCATAACACGAGCATAAGAAAAACGTCTATCAAATGGCGCCGTTGCCATTCTAGGAGTGTTTAGAGAACATAGAGATTTGGGTCTTAGCAAAGATTAAGTCTTTACCTTTTTCAAGTTACTAATACATCTACTCTCAAACGTGTGTTTTCAGGTACATGAATCTTCGTTCAAGATGAGACAACAATCTTCTACAACCCTTAGACAACATTCATCAACTTGGTCACTCACGGCAAAGGAGAGTCAGGGAGCAAACAAGAGCCTTTGAGGAGATTGTTCAGCACGGCTTGGTTATCTTTGAAGACATGGCTGAACACGAGCATCCAGACGGACCTCCTCCAGCAGCACGGGGTAATGGAAACCCCCAACACGCGGCTAGACCACCGAGGATCATAGGAGCCGGAGATGCTCCCAATACCCACCACAATAGGTTTGGGATCACTCCTCCTCCGGTGCAAAACAATAACTTCGAGATCAAGCCAGGTTTCATCTCCATGGTGCAAAACAACAAGTTCCACGGCTTAGCAATGGAAGACCCCTTGGAGCACTTGGACAATTTCGAGCAAGTATGTGGGATGATCAAGATCAATGTTATATCCGAAGATGCTTTCAAGCTGCGTCTCTTCCCCTTTTCACTCGGAGACAAAGCTAGACATTGGGAGAAGACCCTCCCACAAGGCACCATCACATCATGGGCTGAGTGTAAGAAGGCCTTTCTCTCAAAGTTCTTCTCAAGCACCAGGACAGCTCGGTTGAGAAGCGAAATCAGTGGTTTCAATCAAAGGAACAACGAGACATTCAACGAGGAAATGGAGCGTTTCAAAGATTACACGATCCAATGTCCTCATCACGGGTTCAGCGAGGAGACACTACTCAGTACCATATACCGTGGAGCTTCACCAAAGATCCGGTTGTTGCTTGATACAGCTAGCAAAGGGAACTTCCTCAGTCAAGAGGTAGAAGAGGGTATGGAGCTGATAGAAAACCTGGCGTTGAGTGATGGAAACTATGCCGAGGATTATGACCGAGCACCGAGAGGATCAGAGTTAGAGTCTCACAAGAAGGAGCTCAAATCGTTGCATGAGAAGATTGACAAGTTGGTATTAGCTAATCAGAAGCATGTTCACTTTGTTGGTGAAGCTGATGAAAACCAAGAGGAGTTAGAGCTAAGCCAAGAAGAAGCAAATTGGGTAGCCGGACAGAACAACTACAAGTCTCAAGGCTACAACCAAGGCTACCAGAACAACAACCTCTCTTACCGAAGCACCAATGTAGCCAACCCTAAAGATCAAGTGTACCCTGCTCAACAAGCTAAACCTTTCATCCCTTACAACAAAGGTTTTCAACTGAGTGGTGGTTTCCAAGGTCAAGGGCAAAGCAACTTCCAAGGGCAACAACAAAACAACAAGGGTTATACTCCTAACTACCCTCCGGGCTTTGCACCTCACCAACAACAACAGATGCAACAACAAGTTGATCCGGTTCAAGCAATGTTTCAACAGCTAATACAAGGGCAAGCTTCAACCAACCAGAAGTTCGCTGAAATGAACACTCGGCTAGATTCATCTCTAACCGACTTCTCCACTCAAATCACCAACCTAAACAACAAGATCAAGCAGCTGGAGAAGGGAAAAGCAAGCACGAGTGGTCAGAACAGTCTTCTGGGAAAGTGTGAGCAAAATCCCAAGGAGTATGCCAATGCTATAACGTTGAGAAGCGGCAAAGAGCTCGAACCTCCGGTCTCTACCAAGAACAACGAGGACGTTGTAATTCAAGAGGGGGAGGGTAAACTTTTGGCTGATGATGATGAGATAAACTTTGACAACGTGTGGATCCAAGGGCCGAGGAGAGGAGATAAGGCGGTCGCTGAGAAAAAAGCTGAGCTAACCACCAAGGAGAAGAATGACTACGTGCCCCCACCTTACGTACCGAAGTTGCCATTTCCCTGTCGTTTCAAAAAGCAGCTTATAGAGAAGCACCGGATCTTGTTTGAGAAGCACCTAAAAGACATGGAAATCAAGCTGCCTCTTGTAGACTGTCTCGCTATGATGCCCAAGTGCGCCAAGTTTTTCAAGGACACCCTTGTGAAGAAGAACAAAGAAAGCAAAGAGGTACTTGTACTAAGTGAAGAGTGTAGTGCGGTTATTCATAAGGATATAGTGCCTAAGAAACTGGGAGACCCTGGAAGCTTCACTATACCCTGTGCTTTGGGTCCTCTAGAGTTCAAAAGTTGCTTGTGTGATCTCGGAGCTAGCATAAACTTGATGCCTCACTCTGTGGCTAAGAAGCTTGGTTTCACTCGGTTTAAAGACTGTTGGATCTCATTGGTGCTGGCTGATAGAAGCGTGAGGTTACCAGTGGGGCTGCTTGAAGACTTACCGGTGCGAATCAGTGGTGTGAACGTACCTACAGACTTTGTAGTGTTGGAGATGGACGAGGAGCCTAAAGACCCACTCATCTTAGGGAGACCGTTCCATGCAACCGCCGGGGCTATAATAGATGTGAAGAACGGGAAGATTGCCTTGCATTTGGGGAAGGAGATCAGGCTAGACTTTGACATCAACAAGGTTCTAAAGAAGCCGACCATTGAAGGACAAGCTTTCTATATCGAAACGATGGATGCTTTGGCGGATGAGTTGCTGGAAGAGCTAGCTCTAGAAGACCATCTGAAGCTAGCACTCACTAAGGAGCCAGGGGAGTTTGGCTATGTGGATCAGAGAACCCAAGAGTACGTGAACCTGCTGGATTCGAGGAGGATTATCAAGAATAAGGTAGGTTGCTGCCTAGAGATCGACCCCGAGATCGACGCTATCACTCGATCCAGGGGACAGATCGACAAGTCAATCGAGAGCACAACTCGATCCGGCGCAACAATCGACGGACAGATCGAGAAGGATGCTCGATCCGGAAAAACAATCGAGTCGACGATCGAGAGAGACCTCCCGATCATTTTGGAGTCCAATCAAGAGATCGACTCAGCGTCTCGATCTCTTACTCGATCCATATCAAATCGAGTAAGTGAATCGAGTGAAATGGCTCGATCTAGACGACATCGAGAGGAGAATCGACTGGAGGACTCGATCTCAGAAGGGATAGCGATGGAAGAAAGCAGTCTGAAGGGCCATGCCTCGTGTTCAAGAGAGAGTTCCAAGGAGGAAAGCAACAACAACAGCCACGAGGATGACTGGAGTGAGCTGTTAGCCCCAAAGGTGGACCTAAAGGAGCTCCCAAAAGGGCTAAGGTATGCTTTCTTAGGGCCTAATGACACCTATCCCGTGATTGTGAACGAAAACCTTAGTGATGATGAGTTGCACTCGCTCCTAACTGAGCTGAGAAAGTATAGGAAGGCCATTGGGTACTCTTTAAGTGACATCAAAGGCCTTTCACCAATGCTTTGCACTCATAGGATTCACTTGGATAATGAGAACTCCACTTCTGTAGAACATCAAAGGCGTTTGAATCCTAACTTGAAAGAGGTTGTTAAGAAGGAAATCCTTAAGCTTTTGGAGGCTGACGTGATCTATCCCATAAGTGACAGTACGTGGGTTTCCCCTGTACACGTGGTGCCTAAGAAGGGAGGGATCACGGTCATAAGGAATGAAAAGGATGAACTTATCCCTACTAGGACTATTAGTGGTCATAGAATGTGTATTGACTATAGAAAACTTAACCTTGCGACTAGAAAAAACCATTTCCCCTTGCCTTTTATTGATCAAATGCTTGAGAGACTTGCAAATCACCCTTACTACTGTTTTCTCGATGGGTATAGTGGTTTCTTTCAAATTTCAATTCACCCAAACGATTAGGAGAAGACGACTTTCACATGTCCCTACGGTACCTTTGCATATCGAAGGATGCCGTTTGGATTGTGTAATGCACCGGCTACCTTTCAGCGGTGTATGATGTCTATCTTCTCTGATCTTATAGAGGAAATGGTAGAGGTGTTCATGGATGATTTCTCTGTGTATGGTGCGTCCTTTCCTGCTTGTTTGTTGAATCTTTGCAGGGTACTTAAACGTTGTGAAGAGACAAACCTGGTGCTGAACTGGGAGAAATGCCACTTCATGGTAAAGGAAGGGATAGTGCTCGGTCACAAGATATCAGAGAAGGGTATTGAGGTTGATCAGGCTAAGGTGGAGGTCATGATGGGTCTTGAGCCGCCAGTTAATGTTAAAGGGATCAGAAGCTTCTTGGGGCACGCAGGGTTCTACAGGCGTTTCATTAAGGATTTCTCCAAGATTGCACGTCCTCTTACACGGCTGTTGTGCAAGGAAGCTGAGTTTGTATTCGATGAGGAGTGTTTGAAGGCTTTCGTGACCATCAAGGAAGCCCTTACATCAGCCCCTATAGTCCAAGCACCAGACTGGTCTCTTCCCTTTGAGATCATGTGTGATGCTAGTGACTACGCCGTAGGAGCCGTCCTTGGTCAGAAGAAAGACAAGAAGCTACATGTGATCTACTATGCTTCAAGGACCTTGGATGACACGCAATCACGATACACCACTACGGAGAAGGAGCTGCTTGCAGTAGTCTTCGCCTTTGAGAAGTTCAGATCATATCTCGTTGGTTCCAAGGCTATTGTACACACGGATCACACTGCCCTACGATACATCTACTCGAAGAAAGACACTAAGCCTCGGCTCTTAAGATGGATTCTGTTACTCCAGGAGTTTGACATGGAGATTAAAGACAAGAAAGGGATAGAAAATGGAGTCGCTGATCACCTCTCAAGGCTAAGGATCAACGAGTCTCTCCCTTTAGATGACTCCCTTCCAGAAGAGCAGCTTATGGCGATTACTACAGCTGTGTATGGGAAGCTAGAAGGGAGGTTTGAGGAAGTGTTGAGTTTTAAAGAGGAGGATCTACCGTGGTATGCTGACGTGGTGAACTACCTAGCGTGTGGTGAGGAGCCAACACATCTCAACAGCTATCACAAGAAGCGGTTTATGAGGGAGGCTAGTGACTACTTTTGGGACGAGCCTTACCTATACAAAAGAGGAGTAGACAGCTTGTACCGGAGATGTGTTACAAAGGAAGAAGCCAGGGACATTCTCTATCATTGCCATGGCTCTTCCTACGGAGGACATTTCGCCTCATTCAAGAGAGCCACGAAAGTGTTGCAAGCCGGTTTCTGGTGGCCCTCCATTTTTAAAGATGCACACGAGTTTGTGAAGAGCTGTGAGGCATGTCAGCGAGCAGGGAATATAACCAAGAGGAACGAAATGCCTCAAGTTCCTATCTTCGAGGTTGACGTGTTCGATGCATGGGGGATTGACTTCATGGGGCCTTTTCCCTCTTCATACGGCAACAAATACATCTTAGTAGTTGTGGATTATGTCTCTAAATGGGTTGAGGCTGTTGCTTCCCCTACAAATGACTCTAAGGTTGTGATTAAGCTGTTCAAGAGTATCATCTTCCCAAGGTTTGGGGTACCCAAGGTTGTTATAAGTGATGGAGGAAGCCACTTTATAAACAAGGTCTTTGAGAGCCTTTTGAGAAAGTATGGGGTTAAGCATAACGTGGCTACACCGTATCATCCTCAAACAAGCGGTCAAGTGGAGGTCTCCAACTGGCAAATTAAAGCTATTCTGGAGAAGACTGTCGGAGCAACAAGGAAAGACTGGTCAGTGAAGCTGGATGATGCTCTTTGGGCCTACCGTACCGCCTTCAAGACGCCGATTGGTACAACTCCTTTCACCTTACTCTATGGCAAGGGCTGTCACCTCCCGGTTGAGCTGGAACACCGTGGGTTGTGGGCTGTGAAGAGGCTGAACTTTGATCTCAAGACGGCTCAGGAGAGGCGCCTTATTCAGCTACACGAACTGGACGAGTTGAGGCTGAATTCTTACGAGAGCTCCCGGATATACAAGGAGCGGACTAAGGAGGCTCATGATAAGAAGTTGGTTGCCAAGGAGCTTAAGGAAGGAGGACTGGTGTTGCTGTACAACTCGAGGCTCAAGCTCTTCCCGGGCAAGCTGAAATCAAGATGGAGCGGACCGTTTGTGATTCAAGAGGTCTTGCCGTATGGAGCTGTTACTCTGATGGGAAAAAGTGGCAGTGCCTTCACCGTCAACGGACACAGAGTCAAGCCCTACTTGGCAGACAGCTTTGACAAGGAGAGTACCTCGGTGCTTCTCCAAGACCCACCATCCGCTTAGACCAAGTAAGGTCTAGCTAAAGACGTTAAAGAAAGCGCACTTGGGAGGCATTCCCATATTTATCTTGTACATACTTCTGCTCTATTTCCCTTTCAGTTTTATGCTTTTAATTTGTAAGTGTGTAGGAACAGGTATGAGGAGTCTAAACCTTGACTTTGAGGTTTTAAAGAGGCAATAGGGGTTAGAATAAGGCTAGAGATCGAGTGCTAGATCGACTGATTCTGGCTCGATCTTTGCTAGATCGAGTCAGTGAATCGAGAGGAGCCAGTCGATCTAGACGAGATCGAGTGACAAGATCGACCTTGACGAAAAAGGATCGATCGATCCAAATCGGATCACTCGACTCGATCCATCACTCGATCCAAAATCTGTTGAAAACTGATCGATCACTCGACTCGATCCATCACTCGATCTATGCCAAATCGACCCCTAAATCGAGGACATAGCTCGATCATGAGGACTTAGCCGAGGAGCCAACATCCCAATGATCGAGAGAGCCAATCGATCCAGGACTCGATTCACTATGAATCGAGTCTCAAATCGAGTAACCCTCTCGATCTAAGCCATTTTGGACATGAGATCGAGTCCTAGATCGACCAAATGGACTCGATCTCATGCTGAGGTAACAATTTTCTTTCCCTCCTTACTCCTTTCCCTCCAATTTTTAAATTCAAAACTTGGTCAAGGCAATCATCTTTGACCATGAAAGATGTGCCTTGACCAAGACTTTGTCAGAAACCACTTTGACCTCCCATTGTTTTGGTTTTGCTAAAGTCTTTAAATATTTCAACCTACCTCTCACCCTCTCATTCCTGTTTGCTCGAGATTTTTAAACAAAGAGAGTGAGAGTTTTAAGTTTTCAAAGGCTAGCAAAGATATTCTAAACTTCTTGCAAAGTTATTTTCAAATTTAATGATTTTATTTTAAGAAAATCTCCTTTAAATCCGCAAGATGTTGTTTTAGAATATAGGATTGGTTTTGAATTTTTAAAACTAGCTAAGTAAATGGAATAATTCCAGATATTTCAGTATCTAAAGATTTGATTTCCTTTTATTTAGCTATGATTTTTATTTATTCCCCAAAATTCTAGGGTAGTCATTATAAATTCTCTCCTTCTCTTCTCTCATTCTCATCAAATCGCCGCTTGCTTATCATTATCTTTAGAATTTGTTTCAGGAACCATGGCACCAAAGAGAACAAGAGAGGAGCAAGCACAAGAAGGAGAAGGACAAGAAGTGGTAGCTCAAGAGAGGGTCCGGTGGAGTAAAGATGAGAAGAGGGATAAGAAGAGGCTGGAGAGGCTCCGGTTTGAACCCACAAAGTTTGCTGATCGAGAGCTTTTGTCTAGGCTCGGGATTCTTGGGGACTTCGATCAACTCCTCAAGAACATTGGCTTGAGGTGTTTGTCACGGATGGATTGCCCAACCATTCCTGAAGTGACAATAGACTTCCTTGCCACCTTGGAGTTCCGGTATGAGAATCCTAGTGCACCCGTCCCTTCCCAAGGCCGCCTCTACTTCAAAGTTGGCCGTCAAGCTTACACACTATCCATCCCTGAGCTATGCCAAGCCTACGGTCTCAACGCTGATGCACACAAGGTCGAGTTCCCAGCCTTCAAGAAACCGATGAGTTTTGGGACCTGATCAGCAATGAAGACTACAAAGCCAACACCGCCAAGATCAAGCGAGTTAGGAGTCCGGTGCTGAGGTATACTCTGAAGCTGATTGCCAACACGTTCAGTGGGAGGTCTGTTGCTCCTACTGTCACGAAGACAGAGCTGTGCTTCCTGTTCCAAGGTGTGAAGCACTTGGTGTCTGATCCGGATGCGAATGAAGAGCCCATAGAAGGTGAACTCGGCGATGAGGTGAACTACGGCTGTGTGCTCGTGGCTTCCCTGGTGAAGTACCAGGCTTATGCCTTACGGTGCAAGGCAACCTCCTCCTACATTGGCGGTTTCCTTACTCCTTTGTTCGTGCAAGCCGGTGTACCCATCCATGACTTTGCTCACGTTCCAAACAGAGCTTTCATGGATGAAGCATACATGAGGAATACTGATAGCTTGGGACGCACGCCAGCAGAAGGGTTCTATGCCTACCTCTTCATAGATGACGAAGACAAGAAGAGAGTGTGCATCCTCCCCAACAAAGATGAAACCGAGCTGCTTGGTGTTGGGAACATCGAGTTCTTACCCATGGAGGAAGAATGCTTAGCCCCTTTAGGAGGACCGCCTGCTTCAGCCATTGCCCCACGTCAAAGGCCAGAGTCTCCAGGCACGGAAGACGAGATGCCCGAGGCTTACACACTTCCCAAGCTGGACTTTGAGCCGAGGACAAAAACCGAGAAGTTCCTAGCATCGGTGGTAGAGATGCAAAGGAAGATTAACAAGTGGCAAGGGAAGATGCTGAAGAAGCTTGGGAAGAAAGTTAAAGCACTTCAGGGAGGCCAGCCTAAGCCAGCTGCAAGCCAAGAGATGCAACAACCCGAGAAGAGAAGACTCTCAACCGGAGGAGTTGTTATCCGCGCGACCCAAGGAGACAACATTCAGCCGGCACGCCATTCTCTCCAAGAACCAGTTGACAAAGGCAAAGCAACGATCTCTAGCTCCTCTAGAACATCCTCAAGTTCCAGTCGAGCCTAGACCAGAGGTAACAACCTTCTTCCATTGTATATAACCGCTCATATTTGTTTCTTGCATTGTGTTTTAATGCTCCTTCGGATGAGTTTGCCACCGGGACGGTGTCAAGCAAGTTTGGGGGAGTACTTGTGTGATTTAATCTTGTGTTCTTTGATCTTATTTTCCTTTTTGCATCCTTGAGTCTTAGGTCATGAAAAATTGGTAAAATTTTTAAAATTTTTTCAAAGATTCATGTAGTTGCATTCATCTTTTTAAAAAACATGTTAGGATTGAGTCTAGAGTTTCTCATATCATCTAGGTTGTTTGCATTTTGCATAAGGGGTTAGAATTTCTTAAAAAGGTGTTTTTACTTATGAATCATTTCAATGCCCTAGTTGGTAGTTCTCTTATGCTTTGTTTATGCTTTGAAAGTAAGTTCTAACCATGCTTGGATCACTAGTTAGGATTTTCGTGGCTTGAATTGAACTCTCATGATTTGAAACTCATTCTACTAAGTGAAAACCTTAATTTGAAACTCTAATTATCATTCTTATGCATTTGAAAATGAACACATGGTTTTAAAATATTTAGGTTCTCTTCTTCCTTTTTACCACTCTTTGTGAGCCTAAGTAGAACTCCCTCCTTGAACCTTACCCTCCTTTGAAGCCAAATGTTCTTGTGTGACATCTTTGTGAGGCCTTACTTTCGGTTTGAACTTGGCATAAAGTGTTAGGTTTAGGCGACATGATTTGGTTTTCATATTGATTGCTAGCTTTGCATTTTGAAGCTAGGTGTTGGCTTAGGACAAGTTTGGGGGATCATTGGGGTTGCTTTCTTGTCTATTTGTTTCGGTTTCAAAAAGTTTGTGTTTTAAGGAAAGAAATGAGGTTTTAAGTGAAAGGTTTGCTTTTAAAACTAAGTATGCTCTAATTTCAGAAAGTAGCTCTCTCATAATAAGTAAAAATAAAAAAAAAAAAGAAAAAGAAAAGAAAAAGAAATAAAAAGAGCATAAGTGCCAAATAAAGAAAAATAGAGAGAAAAAAAATAATAATAATAATAATAAGAGAGCTACTAATAAGAAATTTCTAAGAGCAAACGTATTTTTCAAAACCTTTTCACTAGCCTAAAAAGTTTAAAAATGTCTTTATTTTGAATTGGGGATTGCTAAGTGTGAGAAAAAGGGTAGACTCTTAAGTGGTGAGTGAAGATTAAATTTCTTAAATGAGAGGGGTATAGGATCATTTGATAGTTTACATGGGTAGATGAGAATCTAATCATGTATGCATAAATTGTCTTTACCTTTAGCATTATGCATAAGTTCAAACCATTTTTGAGAGAAACCCTTGTTATGATTATAAACCCTTTTCAAATGAGATCATTCTATGCTCATAACCATAACCCTTAGCCAAATGTGTTTTGCTTTAAAGTGCATAAGTTTGATTCATGGTTCGAATATTAATGAATGTTAAAGGATGAGTTTCTTTGATTGTTAGGAATAGGAGAGTCATGATTTGAATTTCTTTGTGTGATGAGTATGGCTAAGTTCTTTTGAGTATGAGTGTAAGCATAGCATTTTAGAACTGTTAACTAGGACATTGAGATGATCCATTTGAAAGGCACCTTTGCAAAAAGTTTAAAACCCCTTTGATTTTCCTAAAAACCTCTCTTCCTTACTTGTTTTTTGTTCCTTGAGGGCAAGCAAGAAGTAAGTTTGGGAGTTGATGTTATTGCATATTGCATACATTTTGCATACTCATTAGTTAGTTTTTCATGCATTTGTATCATATTTTAGGTTAGATTGCATCACTTAGGGTCCTAGAGCATTCTTGCATCAGCATATGCATTTTTCTTGTATTTTGCATTACATTCAGGTTGTTTCTGGCTGCTTTGGAGTCATGGAGGTTCATGAGCGCTAGGAGGCTGATGTAGCAGTTCGTGGGAGCTCGGAAATATGCTAAGGACCAGTGATCGAGGAGCAGATCGAGCATGGCCGGTCGATCTAGGAGTTGGTCGACCAGAAGATCGAGCCAACTAGGCGATCGAAGGAGAATGATCGAGACGGAGATCGAGTGAAGCAATCGATCAATCGGTACGGACGTAAATGACGCCATGCAGAGCGAGAGCCAGATCGAGTACACCACTCGATCCACCCGAAGATCGATACCGAGATCGAATACAACACTCGATTCGCCGATGAAGATCGAGACCCAGATCGAGCCGAAGACACGATATCCGAATATGATCGAGAGAACCACTCGATCCAGTGGTCGATTTCTGTCCTTTCAACTGTTTTTGGCTGTTAGCGAAGCGGGGACCATTGGCTTGTTTGGGCATTTTAGGCAAGGCGGCGAGATGCTTTTTCGATAACTTTTTAGATCCTAATCCTTTCTTTGATGTTTTCTCTCTCGTTTTACGAAAAACACCATTGTTGAACCAGTTTTTCTTTGAAGCTTTTGTATTCGAATCTATATCGTTTAATCCAGTTTTTCTTTCATGTTTATCGTCTCGTTTCTTCTGCTTTGCTTGATTTACTCTATGTGTAGCGAGTAGTTTACTTTGGGTTCGGGGTTGAGAGGATTAAGGGGTAGAAATGGTTCGATCTTGGTTTGTTTTCTAAACGTTTTAAAGGCTATCTCTTTTAAGGTGTTGAAAGCTTAATGCTTGAAGACTCTCACGCCAAGAGCTTCATGATCCGAGAGGTTCCTTACCTTGACAGGATCCAGGAGCCTCGGAAGATCACACCTTAGAGACTAGTTACCCCTTCCCAAAAGCCATGGAAGTTTGGGGGACTAGTTAAGCCATTACTTGAAATCTGTTTTCCTTGCCTTTCGACCTCTCTTTCCACCAAAAGCCATGGGTTTGGAGGAGAGGATGAAAGAGTGATCTATACCGAAAGCCACAGATAGATCTTGTTCTGTTTTCAAGACTTAGAGATCCTCACCAAGTGAGTCGATCTAAAGTTTCAAACCCAAGATCGATCCTTTGAAACCCTTTACATGAATCTCAACCCTAGGCCCTTTCTTTTAGAATCTCTAAGTCTACTTTCATCTTTCGCTTGTTATCTGATAGCATCCTGGTCATTAGATTTGTTGTTCTTACGGTTTTAGACGAGATCGATCGTTACTGCTCGATCTAGTGGTCGGTCTCGTGGTCGATCAACTAGTCTAATTTTAACAATTCGAAGCTCTTTCCTTTAATTAATCTGTTTGTTTCTCGTGGTAGTTGCTTACTTTCTAGTATTTTTAAAATTGGTTTCACTCTGTTTAGGTTGCTGCATCTAGTTCTTTGATATTTTCCCATAAACTGTCTCATTTTGCTTAGATTTGCTTAGGACCTTGCATTCTTTGTGCATTCTCTGCCTCCTAGAAGTGGATTGACACTCTCCTGCTTGCCTTACTACATCATTGCATACATTAGAGTTTTGATAACATCTCTGCTGCATAACACGAGCATAAGAAAAACGTTTATCATTTATTTTGATGACATCCTTGTTTATAGCAAAGGTCTAGAAGAACATGTAGAACACATTAGACTAGTGCTTGATTTGCTCAGAAAAGAAAAACTATATGCTAACCTTAAGAAGTGTACTTTCTGCACTTCTAGTCTTGTTTTTCTTGGTTTTGTAGTAAGCTCAGAAGGAGTCAAAGTGAAGGCCATCCGTGACTGGCCAAGTCCTAAGACCGTAGGAGAAGTAAGGATTTTCCATGGCCTAGCCGGCTTTTATAGGAGATTCGTGAGGGACTTTAGTACTATAGCTGCCCCACTCACCGAGGTCATCAAAAAGGAAGTTGGGTTCAAGTGGGAAACAGCTCAAGAAGAGGCTTTCCAAAGCCTAAAAGAGAAGCTTACTAACGCCCCTGTTCTTATATTGCCTAATTTCTTAAAGACTTTTGAGATTGAATGTGATGCATCAGGAATAGGTATTGGCGCTGTTCTAATGCAAGACAAGCAACCCATAGCATTTTTTAGTGAGAAGCTTGGAGGAGCCATGCTCAACTATCTGACATATGATAAGGAGTTGTACGCCTTGGTGAGAGCCTTACAAACGTGGCACACTACCTCTGGCCTAAAGAATTTGTTTTTTCAGACGGACCATGAGTCCTTCAAACACCTCAAAGGTCAGCAAAAGCTCAACAAAAGGCATGCACGGTGGGTTGAATTCATAGAAACCTTCCCATATGTCATAAAATACAAACAACGTAAAGACAATGTGGTTGCCGATGCATTATCAAGAAGGTACACTCTTCTCACTACTTTAGAAGCTAAGTTGCTTGGATTTGATCAGCTTAAAGAGCTATATAAAGATGATGATGATTTTTCAGAAACTTTTGCTTCTTGTTTCAAATCTCCTTTGGGTAAATTCTTTAAACAAGATGGGTTTCTCTTTTATGAGAACCGTCTTTGTGTACCTAATTGTTCTATGAGAGATTTGTTTATCAGAGAAGCACACGATGGCAGTTTAATGGGTCACTTTGGCGTAGCAAAAACCTTAGAAGTAATGAAAGATCATTTCTATTGGCCACACATGAGACAGGATGTTGAGAGAATTTGTGGGAGATGCAATACTTGTAAACAAGCCAAGTCCAAGGTCCAAAATCACGGTTCGTACTCACCCTTACCCATACCCTCTCATCCGTGGAATGACATTTCCATGGACTTTGTTTTAGGCTTGCCTAGAACAAAGACATGTAAGGACTCTATTTTTGTTGTAGTGGATAGATTCTCTAAGATGGCTCATTTTATTGCTTGTCATAAAACAGATGATGCTTTGCATATAGCCAATCTTTTTTTTAAGGAAATAGTTCGCATTCATGGTATGCCAAAGTCCATTGTTTCGGATAGAGACACTAAGTTCCTTAGCTTCTTTTGGAAAACCTTATGGTCTAAGCTAGGAACTAAGCTTATGTTTTCTACTACTTGTCATCCGCAAACTGATGGTCAGACCGAGGTAGTAAATAGGACTTTAGGTATATTGTTGAGAGCTTTAATTAAAAAGAACCTTAAGTCCTGGGAGGATTGTTTGCCGCATATAGAGTTTGCATATAACCATGATGTGCATTCTGCTTCTAAGTATTCACCTTTTCAGATTGTTTATGGGTTCAACCCCACTTCTCCTTTGGATTTAATGCCTTTACCTTTGAGTGAAAGGATAAGTATGGACAGAAAGAGAAAAGCCGAGTTGGTCAAACTAATACATTCGGATGCTAAGAAGAACTTAGAAGAGAAGACTAAGCTCTATGCCAAACATGCGAATAAAGGAAGAGACAAGGTGGTTTTTGAAGCTGGTGATCAAGTTTGGGTACATTGAAGAAAAGAGCGCTTCCCAGCAGAAAGAAAATCCAAGTTGATGCCACGGATTGATGGCCCTTTTACAGTTACAAAGAAGATCAACGACAATGCCTATCAACTTGACCTCCAAGGTAAGTATCCTATTAGCTCAAGTTTTAATATTACTGATTTACTTCCTTATGTTGCAGATGAGTCGGATTTGAGGTCAAATCCTTTTCAAGAAGGAGGGGATGATATGAGCATGGGGACATCTAACCTAGAAGATGAGCATGTAGCCGTTGGAAAACAAGATCAAGACCAGAAGGAGGCTGAAGAAGTTCTTAAAGTGCAAGGAGGTCCAATGACCCGAGCTAAGACTAAGACATTTCAAAATGCCTTAGAGGTTCTACTTAATCAGTTTAAGTATGAATCAAGTACTAAGGAGGCTACACGTTCCACATTGGTCTGCATTGTAGTCGGGGACTAAGCTAGTGGGTTTGTGGGACATTTTGTGCTCTTTTTCCCTTAGTGAGTTTTGTCCCATTGGGTTTTCTCACTAAGGTTTTTAACGAGGCAAGTGTTCCCATAATGTCATTGCCCATTAAGCTTAGCCTTGTTCCAAGCCCACTTCTTTCTACCATCCGTGGCTTGTATGTGTCTAGGTTCATTTTATTGTTTTTAGTTGTTTCTTTCCTTGTAGTTTGTGATATTTTGAACAAGAGTCATGCATGGTTAGTCAAGGGGGTTTGTCCCAAGACCAACTTATTGCTCTCTTGTTGTCCGTTCTCCTTCCTCTCTCCCTTCTCTCCTTAAAACCGTGTGTTAGTTGTTTTTGTAGTTTCATCTATCTTTGAATAAAAATTTCCTTTGCAAAATAGATCATCTCTCTTGGTGCGTCATATCCTTGAGAAATCCTACTTAGAACCCTAGGTGCATCATATCCTTGTGTTCTCGTAGCTTTGTATCAAGAGCCTTCCATCTCTCTTGCTACATTCCATCTTCACTCTTTCCCCACTTTTCCCATTCAATTAAAACAACCTCTTACCACCGTTCTGATCATTCCACCATCTCACGTCAAGTAGTTCATAACTTAGCTTGAAATGATCGATCATTAGCCGGGATCATATCACACATGTGACAGCTTGAGCCGAGGCTTGATACACCATCAATGAAACGCTTGGATCACAAACCACCACAATTCTTTCAGTTTCATGGTGCTCCAAGTTTGCAAAAAACTTCCATCCCAACGGGATTGCTCTAGAAATCCGAGTCATATTCGAAGGTTGTATATGCATTTCTAAATACGCTCCAAAAAGAGGTATGTGGCTACTAATCCACTCTTTGACCATGGTGTGGCGTCTTGTACTGTTCAGTCCTCTAATATTCCACGCAAAAACATACTGATAAGATAGATTAGGTTTTTGTGACCTTGCGACCACTCTTCCGGTTGGAAACCAGAAGAAAAGGTGCTTTAGACAAATCATCCGGCAGTCCTGAGGGAGGCGAATGAGAAGCAACATCATTATACGTCATAATAACAGTAGAGTATCCAAAGTCCTTGTCGATGGAGATAACTTGATTAGTGGCCGGAGCCTTAGCGGGAGACTCAGATTTTCCTTCTACGTTGCTGAATTGGTTGGCACAAGCAGTAGAACCTTCCTTATCTCCATCCTTTTCTGAATTACAGGGAGGTAAGAACTCAGTCTTATCTTGCAGAGGTAATTGGCATTCTTGATTTGCTTCCTGACATTTCTCATCAATAACAATGGTGGTTTCCAGTGATTGACCAGGGGCGTTAGTCTCCTCAGGGTGTTGGATTGTCGCACTGCGCCGATCGTGAGATGATCTGCCAGGCGAGCCTCCTTCCTTTGGATTCTCTATTCCGTGACCTCCTGGAAGACGAATCAGCAGGCGCTAATTTAGATGCTTTTATTTTACATAGCCTTACCTCATGACCATAGTTGCCACACTTGTCACACTACTGAGGATGCCAGGGATATGAGACCGAAATCTCCACCTCGCGACCATTAGAGAATCCTGATACTATTCTCTTCGGTAGTTCAGGTAGAAGGTTAACACGCACCCAAATCTTTGCCACTTCAAAATTTTCTTTTCTCTCCGTTTCTGGAGCTAAGGAGTCCGGCTTTCCAACTGTAGTAGCTATCCTGCTGAGACTTTGTTTGTTAAACAACAGGTACGGCACTCCTCTAAACTTAACTGGGACAACCACAAAGGTCAATTATGGTTGCTCGGGAGAGAATTCAGGAGACCAAGGAGCGATAAACATTGGGCATTCTGCTATCATCCAAATATTGTGGCTTAGAAGAATCTCTCTTATGGGTACATTTGTAAGTCGGAGGGGTTAAGTTCCTTGCCCAAGGCGATGGACAAAAATCATGGGTCTAGATCGAGCCCATATAGCGTTGACTATGCCAATAACTCTCCCCATTTCTGGGGCATCGCTATGGAATCGAGCAAAGAGGAATTCTCTAAACTCTTCCTTAGCTGCTTCGAGGTTATCATCCAGAATTAGGACAAAAGGTGCTCCAGAGATATGCTGTGTTGGAGTTCCCATTTCCTCCAACTGAGAGGAATCTTGAATCAAAGACGACCATTTCCGTGAGGGAGAGACCGGACTTTCATCCGGAGAACCAGTTGTTCGCTGAGGAGAACCCTCCGCAGCGACGGGAGGAACTTCACAGGAGGATGGACCTACCGCAGTACCAAGACCTGACATAGATTCGGAAGGAACACCACAATTTCAGGGGGCGAACCAGCTGAGGAAGAACCAGGGTGAAAGACGTCCGGAGATGCGAGGATCCGAGCTGTTTTCACAGCCGATGCAGAGACACCTGCAACAATGCGAGAGAATTTTGACGGAGGAAGAAGAAGCTTCATTTTCTTCCCCATCCTGAGAGGAGGGGAGAGGCAAGCGAGCCAATCACTGGAGGAAAGGATGAGAAGAGGGAGAGGAAATTCTCAACGGCGGTGTGAGGCCGGACCGTTGGTGCTGAGGAAAAACCCTAAGCGCCTTCTTCTTCCCTTTTTTTGTATTTTTTTTTTAAACATCATCATTTGATTCCATTGGATCTTTTTAAAAATTTGTTTGTTATTTCTTAAACAAAGAAACATGTCAAAGATGGGCAAAAACAAAACAAAAAATAATTTCACGACTGAAATTGTTTTTTTTACTATTAGTCAAATTATATTTCCTTAATTTTAAAACTATAATTATATTCAAATTCATAAAAAAGTCAAAAGTATATTCATCAAAATAGTTAATTATAAAAAATAAACAAAAATCTTTTCAAATGGTAACCAATAAAAAAACAAAAAGAAAAATAATGAAAATAATAAAATAATAAAATGAATAGGAATAAAATGTATAAAAAGAAAGAAATAAATATGTATTGTTCCTTTCTAAATCTGATAAAAAATATTTTTATTTTCTTATTTCCTATAAAATAAAAAAAAAGGAAAAGAAATCACCATGGAATCAATATTATAAATGATATATTTTTATGACCAAAGGTATATTTCTAAGTAATGAATTATTCCTCATCAAAGTTATGAAAACCTTCCATTTTATAATGATTATTTCTCTAAATACAACTCTTTAATTATTTTAATAAAATGATCATCAACATTATACAAAATAATATTATCAATAAGAGCTTTTTTCTTCTGTAAGTTAATAAAATTATGAAAATTTTGTATAATAAAATTATTTTAAAATAACAGTTAAGACAAGTTAATTATATTAATATTATATTAATTAAAAGTTTTAAAATATAAAATAAAATACAAACCTGCGTGTATACGCGGTCACTTAGTATATAAATGAAGGTTTAGTTGACGGTTTTTGATTTACAACTATCTTAAAGCATTACCAACTGTGGATACAGAAATCCACACAAATAAATTTATGTGTTTTGTAAGAAAAGAAACTTAGAAGAATTGAGGGCTAGATTCTCTCGAACAGATTGACAATATAAGCTAGCACTAACTGAAATAAGGACTTTGTATTAACTGGTCGAATGAAACGGTTACAAGGATTTCGATGAAAGGGATTTACTGAAAAGAGCTCCAGGAGCAGTTACAGAGTTTTCAGGTGCAAAAAGTGTGTGAAAAGATCAAGCCGAAGGTCCTCAGAACTAAGTCATTCCCCTCCTTTATATAGCTTGCCTCGTCGAGCTTCGAGCTCCAGCGCGTATCTCGGCCACGTGCAGCAGCCTCAGCCGGATATCTCGCCACGTGCAGCAACTTGCTCCGCGATCTTCGGACATTTGAACTGGCGGGAATATTCTCTGACTTGGCTCGGACTCTTCCTTGTTTCTCAGGATTTAGTCGAGCTGGAGCTCGACCTCGCCGATCAGAACGTCTTGTTGCTTAGGATTGGGTTGTTGAAAGGTGAATGGGCCTGGGCCGCAGGGTTGAAGCCCAGCCACTTTGGCTTAGTATTGACCTGCCCGTTGGGCTTGAGTGGGCTGGATTTGAGGTGTCAAATCCAGCTCCAACAATTACCCCCCAGCCAACTAACGAGAGGGAGCTCGAGCTTTTATGGGCGGCAAGATGGGACTTTTGAAAGATTTGGTATTTGATTATGCTGACGTCACGGAGTCAGATAATCATTCGAGATCGACGGTTCAGATCTTGGAAAGGTGAACAGTTTATCGATCATGCGGTCGAGAATCAACCTCGAGACCATAACTTGGCGTGTCGAGATAAATCTGTTATTATCCAGGTGGACGATCGAGATTCGAAGTAAATATTATCATTTACTTTTCTGTTTCGGCGGTCGAGCTTCCCGGGGCAAGGTGCATCCCTCGAGAAGATTCGCACTGAAGCTTGATGACGTGGACGGTCCGGATGGGGAGAGAGGAAGTCGATCTAACGGCCTCGATCGATCGAGCTGTGCACCGCGTCAAATCGTCGAGGTCGAATATTCGACGGTTGAGATCGGGAGATCGGATGGTCGAGATTGCCGCGTGGCCAGATTCTCTGCGATCTTCGAGATTGATAATAATTACCACGATATAAAGTCCCTCTTCTCCACTCCGTCTTTAACCGCATCAGTTCGTCGATTAAAGGTAACCTCTTCTTTCTTTTTCCTTTTATTTTCTGCAACTTCCGTTTCCCGTAGTTTTCAGAAACTGTTCGCTAGAAAAGCTCCGATCTTCATCTTTGAGTTTTCTGGGTTTAGCGTTTGTAACTTTGTCCCTCTTTTCTTTTCCGATGTCGGTAGTAGTGAAAATTGAAGGGGAAAAATCCAAGAGGACCGCCGTAGGTCCTTCCAAGATTGACCAGAACGCTCTCGACGACTTCCGTCGAGAATGCGAAATCTCCGACGGGGTGGAGTTGGCAGTCCTGACGCTAACAGAGACTCCAGCGAGCGTGGAGCAAAGTTTTTGTTGTGCATACGCGATGTATTTCCGTGACTGCGGGTTGTTTTTCCCAATCCCTCGGTTTGTCCTCGAGGTGTTGGCGGACTTGCGGCTGGCTTTCCCACAGATGTGCCCGAACTTGGTTCGGGCTATCATCGGATGTGCCGTGCGGGCCAAAGAGGAAAACGTCATCTTTTGTTATTCGGATTTGAGGGCATTTTTCTCCATGAAGTACAACGCCCGCCGCCCTGGGACTTTCTATGCGTCCCCGAGGTCGAACCGGTGGTTCATTGAGGAGAGCCCGGAGAAGGACTCCGGTTAGGAGAAGACCGGGTTTAAATTCTGGATTAACGAAGCGTCCGTTGGAGACTTCGACTTTTCCCGGCTGCCAATCGAGTTCGCAGGCAACGGTTGTTTAGCTAGGCTCGAGTGTTCGCTAGCCATGTTTGCTTTGACATGCTCGTTGAGTTTTCTGACCCTTTGCTGGTATTTGTGTATCAGGTCAGTAATCTAGAGCACCCAAGGATCCTGATATCGAGCACCGGCTAGAGCTGTTCATGCGAGGAGAGGTTGTTTGGAGCACGTTCACACGAGAACGATTTCGACGAGTTCTCTCATCACCGGCCCCAGCTCCGATTATCACACCCGGTAGGTCTCTTGGTTCCTTATTTTTTGGTAAGCTATCGTAATGATTGTTGCTTACTGAATGACATGTTCTGACTTGTTTTGCTGGCAGCTGGAGTTCTTTCTCTCCGTTCTATTTTACCTTCTTCTAGTTCAGCAAGTTCAAGTTCAGCTATGTCTCGCACGCAAACGTTTCATCAGAGAGCCAGGAAGGCCCCGGCCGGTCCCAGCAGCTCCAGGGTACGCTTAGGGAGCGTTAAGGAGGCCCTCGAGGCCGCACTTGCCACAGCTTCTGCTTCCGCACCTCAGCTCCGTGACGAGGAGGTTGAGCAGGTGATGGATCCTCAGCCCGACCCTCCTCACAATTTGGTGGGAGCGATCTCCGTGAGCTCAGGCAAGACTATGCAGCTCGCTGACGACCAGGAGCCTGAGCACGCTTCTCAGCCTGCCTCGAAGAGGCCGAGAGACGATGGGGGAGGTCGTGCTGCTGAGCTGCGCCCGTTGGCGTCTAACGGGAGTGGTGGCTCGACGGGTAGTCGGCCTTTCCACTGGAAGTTCGAGCGCACCAAGGATCATCCGATCACGGATGACTCCGAGGGCATGGCGGCCATGTGGCGTCAATTCAAGCCCGCTTGGTGCCAACTTCCGGCTCTCAAGAAAATGACTGAGAGGGAGCTCTACGTGGAGATGGCGGCGGCCCAGGGGAAGGTACGAGAATACCTTTTGACTTGTGTAAAATTGGTTAAGTGTTGTTTATCTTAACGCTTTGGTTCTCGATGCTCGCAGGCTGCATAGGCTGGGAACCGGCTATATGCTCGTCTTGAGCAAAGGCTGCAAGACGTTCCACATCCTGACGAGATCAAGGAAATGAAGGAGGTATTCGGCAAGCTGAAGTCTGACCTAGAGGCTGGGAACGCGCAGGTCGCTCGCAAGACTAGACTCCTCAAGCAGTACAAGGGTCAACAAGATCACATTACCGACCTCGAGATCGAGCTGGCTGACAGGGGTGAGAAGTTCAAGGTTGCCACCAACCAGATATTCGAGGCTCAGGCTGAAGCGGTGCGGGCTCAAAGCGAAGTCGCGGTCTATCAGGAGGAGAATCTCCATCTGGTCCGCGAGAGTAAGAGTTTGATATACCTTGTATTTACACCATTTAGGGCTGCATTTAGTACATGTTTTGGTCCTCTTTTGCATAATTTCCCTTAGCTTTTGTCCCATTTTCTTCTCCTTTTAGACTTAGGTTGCATTTAGAGTATAGATTGCATTTTTTCTTGCATATTGGATGTTTTAGGTGCTTTTGGAGCTTAAAGTAACTTGGAGGAGCTTTGGGAATGATCCAGGAGGTTAGCTGGACAAAAGGGAGCAAGAAGGATCAAAGTAGAAGATCTCTGCAGAAGTTTTCGGTCAGAGCCTGGTGATTTTCGGTCTTTGGTGACCGAAATGGAGCAGTATCGATCACCAGTATCGGTCTGATGTGGTCGAAGCAAACACACCGTTCTAATTTTGGTCGTGTGTGTCGATCACTGATGACCGATACAGATAAATTTCGGTCACTGGAGGTCGACACAACTGACCGATACTGACCCAGCCCGAACCTGTTTTTAATTACACTTTTGCCACCTTTTTGGGGTTTTCTCCCCTAGGCTATAAATAGCTCCTTTTTCTATATTTTTGAGAAGTCTTGTCAAAATACTGTTCTTAAGCTATTTCTTTAAGTTTGTAAGACAATTTCTTTGCTTTGTTTAATACAATCAAGTATTTGCTTTAATCTTTCTTTAATCTTTCTTTTAATCATGATTAGCATCTTCTCCATTTGTGATTTGGTATTAAACATGATTATGAGTGAGTAGTTACCTTAGGGTTTCTAGATGTGGTAGATTAGGGGAATCTATGGCTTGATTAAGGCTTGTTATGTGCTTCTGTTTATGGGTTCCTCTCTATTAATCTGTTATTCATGCTAGATTAGTCTTGATCAAACTGGTCTAGGTTGTTAGCTTTCTCTTATGCCCACCAAGTGTTTGATGAAATGCTGAACCTGTTTATTAGAGGATTTGCTGGCCTTGGCTCAAGAGATTGACTGTTTGAGGAGCATTTTAACTTGAATAGAGTTGATTAGTCTTGCTTGCTTGATGTTTTAGCACTAATGAGAGTTAGTTCTTGTTAAGATGTTTAGCAAAGGGTTATTTGCCAAGAGATTGGATCTAACTAGCTTAGTTGTGAACTCTATGTCTAGGAACCACCATTGCTTGCTTACCTGCTTGATCAATGTAGTTTGAAACAACCTTAATCAATGTCTGAAATTCCCCAAAATCAATAACCACATCTAGGAATTTGTCTTTCCCTAATTTGAATTTCGTATTTGCTCTGTTTTGCTCTGTTTCACTCTGTTTTTCTTGCTTAGAATTGCTTAGTTTGCCTTTGCTTTCACCTTGTTGCTGCTTGTTTCACTTAGGTTGTTAGAACTGTTGCATAGGCAACTAAACCCCTTTCCTGGCTTGCTTGACTTAGAGATTCCACTCTTAACTCTTCTGTCTTTCAACTCTTCCCATTTGGATTGATACAACCCTATGCTATACTGCAACTGACTAGTACAAGCTAGGGCAATTGTCCTACAAGGGGTAAAACCCATGTATCAATTTGGCGCCGTTGCCATTTGGGAAACAGTTTGAATCATTAGAGTTTGTAGAATCCTTAAGATCAAGCTTTTACCTTTCTTTGGTTACTAACTCTCTTTGACTTTCATTTATGTCTTTCAGGTATATGAACTTGAGGTCCAGAGGTTCAAGCAACCTTGTGGAGTTCATAGACAACATCAACCTGCTGGATATAGGACAGAGAGCAAGGAGACAGCAAGAAAGACAGCAACACTTGCAAAGGCTTGGTATGAACAATCAGGATCAAGTCATGGATGACATCAGATTTCAGGGTCCTCAAGGAGCTGCAGGAGCTCAGGGCATACAGGGACACCAAGGTGTTCAAGGCTTACAAGGTGAGCAAGGACCAAGAGGCGCTGCACAAGCTCCAAGAGCAGCTAGACCTATTGGCGCAGGTGATGCACCAAATGTCTACAACAACAGGACAAGTATCATCCCACCAGCTGTCCAAAACAACAACTTCGAAATCAAGTCTGGATTGATTTCAATGGTACAGAGCAGCAAATTCCATGGGTTACCACTTGAAGGCCCCCTGGACCATCTAGACAACTTTGATAGGCTGTGTTCCTTGACCAAGATAAATGGAGTTAGTGAAGATGGCTTCAAGCTCAGACTGTTCCCCTTTTCTCTAGGAGATAAGGCACACCAGTGGGAGAAAAATCTTCCCCAAGGCAGTATAACCAGCTGGGATGAATGCAAGAAAGCCTTTCGAGCAAAATTCTTCTCCACTTCCAGAACTGCTAGAATCAGGAATGAAATCTCAGGGTTTGCACAGAGGAACAATGAAAGCTTTGGAGAAGCTTGGGAAAGATTCAAGGGTTACACTCTGCAATGCCCTCATCATGGCTTCTCACAAGCCTCTTTGCTGTCCACTCTCTACAGAGGAGCCTTGCCTAAGATAAGAATGCTTCTGGACACAGCATCAAATGGGAACTTCCTGTCAAAAGATGTAGATGAAGGTTTGGAGTTAATAGAGAATTTGGCTCAGTCTGATGGAAACTACAATGAGGAGTTTGATAGAGCACCAAGGAGTGCTAAGGACGAGTTAGAATCTAGCAAGAAAGAGATCAAGTCTCTACATGAGAAGCTAGACTTGTTGCTAAGGGAAAAGAAAGAAGTTCACTTTGTGGGAGACATGGTTCAGCTTGATGATCAGGAACAATGCCAAGTTGAGGAGATGAACTACTTGGGCAACCAAGGTGGTTACAACAACTATGGGAACTACAGACCAAATCCCAACTTGTCTTACAGGAACAACAATGTTGCCAACCCACAAGACCAGGTTTACCCTCAACAGCAACAGCAAGCTGCACCAAGACCTTTTATCCCCTACAACAATCAAGGTTTTCAGCAGAGGAACAACAACTATCAGCGTAGGGCGCCCTACAACCCTCCAGGTTTCAATGCTCAAGCTCAAGGACAAGCTTCCTCCAGCTCTCAAGACACTGAACTCAAGACCCTCATGCAACAAATGATCAACACTCAATTCAGCACAACCTTGGAAATGAACAAGAAGTTTGCAGAGGTCCACAACAAAATTGATTCAGTGGATGTAGAGCTCACCAACAAGTTTGATGGATTGGCTGCAAGAGTCAAAACACTGGAGAACAACAAAGGCATAGCTGGTCCCAAGCCTCAAGGCCACTTTCCTTGAAAACCAGAGGCTAACCCAAATGAATTCTGCAATGCCATTGTCACAGAAGAAATGAACCTCTCACCTGAAGAGGAGGCTATCATTGAAGAGTTCCTCTACTTGTTCACTGAGGACACTGAACCTCTAAGTGGGGGGGGGGGGGGGGGGGGGGGGGGGGGGGGGGAGAGTTTCTAGAAGTTGAAGCTGAAGAAAGAGCTGTGGAAAGAGAACCATTTGGAGTTGAGGAAAACTCAGATGATGAAGAGTGGTGGGCGCCACATGAGATTGTTGACAACACAAAGGATTACTTGATGGATGCTGCTGATGACCAGAAGGAACCTCAACCAGCTACTCTTCCTATCTATCAACCAACCATCCCTTTTCCAGGGAGGTTCAAAGAAAAGCTACTTCAGAAGTATGAAACTCTCTATGCTGCTCAGATGGAGTTGAGAGGGTTGAATGGCCAAGAAAAAGTTGAAAAGCTAAAGGTGAAGACTGGATCACCAGAAGATAAGGAGCTTAATGTCAAGAAACTTATCCAGGCTGCTTCACTCTCCCATGTGAGCTAAAAGGGAGGACTTTCAAGAATTGCCTCTGTGATTTAGGGGCAAGTATCAACCTTCTCCCATCCTCTACTGCTAAAGCTCTTGGCTACACTCAACTGCAAGAGAGTAATGTATCCCTTACTATAGCTGATGGGACAGTGAAGAGACCACTAGGGAGTCTCAAGGATGTGCCAATGATGATAGAAGGAGTAACCATTCCCATTGATTTCCTGGTGCTTGATGTGGAAGGGCACATAAAGAATGCTATCATTCTAGGAAGACCTTTCCTAGCCTCAGCTGGAGCAGTGTTTGATGCTAAGAAATGCATTATTGAGCTGAAGCTGACCAAGAAGAAGGTTCTAAGGTTTGACTCAAAGGGGAATAAGCTGAAGACTGAGCAAGCCTTCTCAATGGAGATCAAGAAGCTGAAGCAGCCTAGAAAGAATTGGCCAGAGTTTGAAGGCTGTCAAGGAGAAAGTTTTGATTGCTGCTGCTTGGTCAAGTTGTTTGAAGACACCACTGAAAAGGAGGTCCTTGAAGTGGTTAGTTACAAGAATCTGAATGATGTTAAGCTGGTTACTAGCAAAGGAGAAGTGGTTTTGCAACCAAGTGTCTCTAAGAAGGGAGAGTTTTGCTTCAAGCTTTTCAAGCTTCAGCTAGAAGGGAAATCTACACCTTTTGCCAAGATCAAGGTGAATGGAGACACCACCAAGGTCAATTGAAGCAAGATGACACCAAGGAGTTCCAAGACTCCTTCTCCTCACCTCAACTAAAGAGGTAATCAAAGTCAAGCTTAGTGATTTTAAACAAGCACACTTGGGAGGTAATCCCATGTTATCCTTTTGTATATATTATGCTTTCTAGGTTATCTTTTATGCTTTGTTTTAGTGTATAGAAACAGGATTCTGAACTGGGGTTTGAAAAAGTCTGAAGGGGACAAATAACAGGTGTATTCTGGCTGGTATCGGTCATTTGTATCGGTCATGACAGACCGATACACATATTTTCGGTCAGTAGTATCGATCATGACTGACCGATATCAGTAGAGCCAGTCTACACCAGTCAACATATCGGTCACTTGTGATCGATATGGAAAGAAGTTTGAAGGTGGGAAAGTTTTCGGTCATTCATATCGACCACACTTGGTCGACATAAACATACCGTATGATTTTCGGTCTATCGTGTCGACCACTGTTGATCGATACGATTCTTGAAATCATATCGATCACCAGTATCGATCACTCGAGATCGACACAATCATGCCGGATGTATTTCGGTCAAGTGTGTCGACCACTGATGACCGACACAAATCCCAGGAAGCACGTCAGTCACCAGTATCGATCACTCATGACCGAAAATGCAAATTTCGGTCAGTAATGTCGGTCATGAGTGATCGAAACTCCATCCGAGGTAAGTGTATCAACTTCCAAAATATTTTCCCTCCTTTGGTTTGGCGCCAAGGGAGTTTAAAATTTTAATTGGGATTCCTTCTGACCTCTTTCTTGGCTTCTGAACACCTTTTGTTTTTGTCCCCCACACTTTTGATTCCTTATGTTCCCTCACCAACCTTTGATTCATTTGGTTTCTCCTCCTTTCTCTCTATTTAAGCAACAATCTTCTTTCATTACTCTTCACACTTCAACTCACTCTTCTTCTCACCTAAGGCTCGAAATTACTAGTTCTTCTTCTCTTTTATTGCTTGCTCTAAGTGTTCAAAAGCTCAACAAAAGGTTTGCCTCCTAAACTATCTCTCTTTGCTCTTACTCTTTGCTTATGTTAAAAATCGCTTAGTAAGAAGTTTTTAAGAGTAAGTAGTGTTTAGTTTTAAATGTTGTGCTATGATTTTGCATTTTGGATTTTTGTTGAAATATCAAGCTAGACTGTTAAAGTTATGCTTAAATGTATATTCATCTCATAGCTTGTTTATTTTCATCCATTTTGCAAGATCATCATCTCTTTGCCTAGGAACCACTTTGCTACGATGTCATGCATAACTGCTTATCTTCTGTTCATCCTAGCTTATTTAGTTGTTGGCTTTTAATCTTTTTTTGCTTTGAAGAAGTTTAAGCTTGTTGTTAGGACTTGTTAGACTTCTCTTAGCTTAAGGAACTTTTTATTTAAAAGCTTTCAGCTATTTGGTTCTTCAACTTTTGTTCTTTCACTTACATGGTTTTCAAGCTTTGCTTTTGAAGGTACAATGGGAAGAACAAAAGTAGCTGCTGGGAAAAAGGGAAAAGCACCTCAAGAAGCAACCACATCACCACCAGCAAGGCAAGAAAAAGGAAAGGGAAAAGCTGATGAGCAATCCTCCAAAGCCGCTGGGAAGAGACCGGTTGGGAATGAGGGAGAAGATCAACAAAACAAGGGCAGTGCTGCTAAAGAACTCATGAAGGCTTTCAACCAGTGCACTTTCAAACCAACAAGATATCCATGCATTTCCACAATGAAGGCGCTTGGACTCTATACTGACTGCAAAGCCACGTTTGAGCGCATGGGTATTGGAGCTTTCATGGAGATGCCACTCCCAGCTTACCAACAGCTCACTTACCAATTCCTCTCCACACTCAAAGTGGTTTGGTATGAAGACAGTGAGCTCCCTAATGGCGATGGATGGATCTCTTTTAGGATTGGCAAGGAAGAGTTCTCCTCAACATTCACAGAGATCGCCAAGGATCTAGAGCTGAAGTCCCACCACACCAAGCTGAGCAGGTTCGAAATCCCAAGTAGGCAGCACACCAGGCTGTGGGGTATCATTGGGGTTGGGCAATACACTCCTGGAAGATCAAGGAACCAGCACCTAAGGCATCCAGCCATGAGATATGTCCACAAAGCACTTGCGAATACACTCTTTGCAAGGAAGGAGACGACATATCTCATAGGAAGGGAGACAGATCTGATATATCAAGGACTGTATGAGGTGTTGGGAAGCGATGAGTATGGGGAACCTCTCAGAGCACCGTGAAGCAACCCCTGATATGTGGATATGTTGATGGAGCAGCTCCTATCCTACCAGAGCTGGGTTTTGAGTAAGGCAAAGAAGGAGAAGAGTCCTCAAGTGCACGTTGGGGGAGTTGTGATAGCAGTTCTACAAGCTAGTGGAGTAGACCTTGACAAACATGAAGGTGATGCACTTGAGCCACTATAGAATGACATTGATTACCTCAAGAGAAGCCACTACCTTGAAAGAACCATTGGTGGAAAGCATGTGTACAACTTCATCACAGGCTTTGACACACCAGCAAAAGTCCTCCTCCCCAATCCAAAGCTTACATCCTTCTTCAAAAAAGGAAACATCAGCTTCAACCCAAGCACTGAGGAGCTCTACACAGGCGGCCCTGTTCCTGGAGAAGAAGAGGAAGACATTGATGAAGAGGTGGAGCACACTGAAGAGATCAGAGAAGAAGAAGAAGAAGAGCAATGCAATGCTACTGCTGGCGCTGAAGGCCAAGGAAGAACCCATGAAGAAGATGAGCTTGAAGAAGAAGAAGTGTTAAGCTACACCTCAAAGCAGTTCCACTTCCAGCCTTATGCAGCACCCAACCAAGGAAGCTTTTTGAGAGCAGCTCATGAGCACATCAGCACACTCCAGAAGTGGTGCAAGTGGTAGGATAAAGCCATCAAAGGGATTATGAAAATGATGACAGGGAATATCAAGAAGAACAAGGCTACATCAGCAAGAACTTCCCACCACAGCCACACCTATGAGCTCAACTCTCAACAAGAAGAGCAACTTCAGCCAACTGAAGAGGAGGAAGCTATATGGAACCCCCATGGAAGACATTCATTTCATACACAACCAAGTGACCAGTGGGGTACATGGGAATAACCAAGGGCTTCATCTTTTGAGCCAAGAGCCCATGTTCCATCAGCTTGGGAGGCGCCAAACCCCAACTCCTCTGAAGTTCAGAAAACATGGAAATGGGGCTCACAAGGAACTTCTTCACAGGCTGAGCAACTTTGGTCAAGCTGCATTCCACCACCTCAAGCAGCACAGCATTCCACTATTGTTTATGAAAGAAGGAAGAGGAGAGCTAGCAAGTCTCCACAAACCTCAGGATCATCCCACCACTCCTACCACTAAACCAAGTACCACATCCTTTCCATTGTTATATACCATTGCATCTTTTTATTTTTTTAATATATTTTGTTGCTTCTCTCTTCCATTGCTTTTATTACACAAGGGACTGTGTAATTTAAGTGTAGGGGAGAGATTTGGGGTTTGACTTTGTGTTCTGTTTTCTTAGTTTTTCTTTTTTCTTTTCACTTTGAGTCTCATGCATATCATGCATACATATAAGGCATAGAAAAACACAAAAAATCAAAAAAATTTGAAAATCTTTTGCATTTTTTGCAAACCAAAAAGAAAGCATGTAGTTGCATCTCATTCCTTTAAGATTGAGTCTAGTGTTGACATATAGGTTTAGAGAATTTTCCTTGTAAAGTGCTTAGTGTTTAGAGATGATTTCAGTTTTCAAGTGCTTAGTTGTTTGATGCATCATATGATTGCTAGAAGTTAAGGCTGAACCATGCTTAGATTGCTAGATTTGGTCTTCTCATCTCATTCTGAAAGCATTTGTTCTCTGAAAATCAACTCTATCAACTTGAACTTTAATTTGGACTTTCAATTATCATGTCTTATGCATTGAAAAGTGAATTCATGGCTACCATATACATATTTGGATCATCTTTCTCCTTTCTACCACTCTTGTTGATCCAAATAGCTGATCCTCAAACTTATGGAACAGTTACATCCTCACCCTTAACCAAAACCTCCTTTTGAGCCTAAACACTATTGTGAGAGCTGTGAGGCCTTTGCATTGCATTTTCGATTTTTTCTTGGAAAAAAGTGTTAGGAATAAGGCTGGCAATGATTAGCTCTCTTGTAGATATCAGCTTGCATCTTGAGCTTGATTCTAGGATAGGAGTTTTTGGGGTTTGAAAGGGTAGAGTTAGGTGGTTTGAGCTTAATGTTTTTTATCTTTTGAAAAGAAAAGGGAAAGATTTGAAATGGTAGATAAAGGGAAAACAGTTTAGTATTGTGGTTAAGCAAAGGGAAGAAAAGCTCTAAGTTCAAAAGGAAGAATTGGCGCCAACAACAAAGCTCAGAGAGGGTCCAAAGAATAAAAATCAGACCAGGAGCAATCCACCAAAGGTGATGAAGGTGCCATTACAATAAAGAAGAGCAAGTCCCAACCAAGAAGAAGCAACCACAAAAGCAGAATGAAGAAGGTTTCCCCAGCCATGAATAAGAAGAAAGAAAAAGGTAGAGTTTAGGAAAGGGTAGACTTAGAGGGTTCACTTTTGGGTTTAAAAATGCTTAGGACTCATCTTTGGGAAGTAAGGGTAGAAGAGGGCTTTGAATTGCATGCATAAGTGTGCTTTTACCTTTAGCATTTTGCCTAAGATGAAGTCATTTCATTGAGTGATCCTTTATGTTTTTAACCCTGTGCTTAAATGAGATCATTCTTGTCTCATAACCTTACCCCTTTTCAACCAAATGTCTTCACTTGATTTGCATAAGCATGATTCATGTTCTGAACTTAATTGAATGTTAAAGAATTGATTGATTTAAGCATTTGCCTAAGTTGAGATTTGAGATCATTTTGAAACATGATGAGCATGGCTAGGTTCTTTTAAGTATAGCTGATTGTGTTTGCATCCTACAACTAGGCACTTGAGTATTAAAACCATCTCTTTACCCTTGCACTTTTGGAATCTGAATGCCCACTTTCAAACCTCACTCTCCCATTTGTTCTTACTTGCTTGAGGACAAGCAAAAGGCAAGTGTGGGGGTGTTGATATCCCTTGTATTTACACCATTTAGGGCTGCATTTAGTACATGTTT
The DNA here is from genome assembly GCA_911865555.2 of Thlaspi arvense. Taxonomy (NCBI): domain Eukaryota; kingdom Viridiplantae; phylum Streptophyta; class Magnoliopsida; order Brassicales; family Brassicaceae; genus Thlaspi; species Thlaspi arvense. The sequence continues at coordinate 26,752,912 of OU466860.2, forward strand.
TGGTCCTCTTTTGCATATTTTCCCTTAGCTATTGTCCCATTTTCTTCTCCTTTTAGACTTAGGTTGCATTTAGAGTATAGATTGCATTTTTTCTTGCATATTGGATGTTTTTAGGTGCTTTTGGAGCTTAAAGGAGCTTGGAGGAGCTGTGGGAATGATCCAGGAGGCTAGCTGGACAAAAGGGAACAAGAAGGATCAAAGCAGAAGATCTCTACAGACGTTTTCGGTCAGAGCCTGGTGATTTTCGGTCTCTGGTGACCGAAATGGAGCAGTATCGATCACCAGTATCGGTCTGATGTGGTCGACACAAACACACCGTTCTAATTTCGGTCGAGTGTATCGATCACTGATGACCGATACAAATAAATTTCGGTCACTGGAGGTCGACACAACTGACCGATACTGACCCAGCCCGAACCTGTTTTTAATTACACTTTTGCCACTTTTCTAGGGTTTTCTCTCTTAGGCTATAAATAGCCCATTTTTCTATATTTTCGAGAAGTCTTGTCAAAATACTGTTCTTAAGCTATTTCTTTAAGTTTGTAAGACAATTTCTTTGCTTTGTTTAATACAATCAAGTATTTGCTTTAATCTTTCTTTTAATCATGATTAGCATCTTCGCCCTTTGTGATTTGGTGTTAAACATGAGTGAGTAGTTACCTTAGGGTTTCTAGATGTGGTAGATTAGGGGAATCTATGGCTTGATTAAGGCTTGTTATGTGCTTCTGTTTATGGGTTCCTCTCTATTAATCTGTTATTCATGCTAGATTAGTCTTGATCAAACTTGTCTAGGTTGTTAGCTTTCTCTTATGCCCACCAAGTGTTTGATGAAATGTTGAACCTGTTTAATAGAGGATTTGCTGGCCTTGGCTCAAGAGATTGACTGTTTGAGGAGCATTTTGACTTGAATAGAGTTGATTAGTCTTGCTTGCTTGATGTTTTAGCACTAATGAGAGTTAGTTATTGTTAAGATGTTTAGCAAAAGGTTATTTGCCAAGAGATTGGATCTAACTAGCTTAGTTGTGAAATCTATGTCTAGGAACCACCATGGCTTGCTTACCTGCTTGATCAATGTAGTTTGAAACAACCTTAATCAATGTCTGAAATTCCCCAAAGTCAATAACCACATCTAGGAACTTGTCTTTCCCTAATTTGAATTTCGAATTTGCTCTGTTTTGCTCTGTTTCACTCTGTTTTTCTTGCTTAGAATAGCTTAGTTTGCTTTTGCTTTGACCTTGTTGCTGCTTTTTTCACTTAGGTTGTTAGAACTGTTGCTTAGGCAACAAAACCCCTTTCCTGGCTTGCTTGACTTAAAGATTCCACTCTCAACTCTTCTGTCTTTCGACTCTTTGATGTCATTGCATATTGCATACAATTTTACATACTCATTAGGTAGTTTTTCATGCATTTGTATCATGTTATAGGTTAGATTGAATCACTTAGGGTCCTAGAGCATTCTTGCATCAGCATATGCATTTTTTTCTGCATTTTGCATCACATTTAGGTTGTTTCTGGCTGCTTTGGAGTCATGGAGGTTCGTGGAGGTGTGGAGGCTGATGTAGCAGTTCAAAGGAGCTCGGGAGTATGCTAAGGACCAGTGATCGAGGAGCAGATCGAGCATGGCCAGTCGATCTAGGAGTTGATCGACCAGAAGATCGAGCCAACTAGGCGATCCAAGGATAATGATCGAGACGGAGATCGAGTGAAGCAATCGATCAATCGGTACAGACGTAAATGACGCCATGCAGAGCGAGAGCCAAATCGAGTACACCACTCGATCCACCCGAAGATCGATACCAAGATCGGATGCAACACTCGATTCACCGATGAAGATCGAGACCCGGATCGAGCCGAAGACACGATGTCCGGATATGATCGAGAGAACAACTCGATCCAATGGTCGATCTCTGTCCTTTCAACCGTTTTTGGCTGTTAGCGAAGGGGGGACCATTGGCTTGTTTGGGCATTTTAGGCAAGGCGGCGAGATGCTTTTGGGAGAACTTTTAGATCCTTATCCTTTTTCCAAAAGTTTTCTCTCTCGTTTTTTCGGAAGAACACCATTGTTGAACCAGTTTTCTTTTGAAGCTTTTGTATTCGAATCCTTATCGTTTAATCTAGTTTCTTTCATGTTCATCATAGTATTTCTTCTGCTTTGCTTGATTTACTTTATGTGTAGTGAGTAGTTTACTTTGGGTTTGGGGTTAAGAGGATTAAAGGGTAGGAAAGGTTGGATCTTGGTTTGTTTTCTAAACGTTTTTAAGGCTATCTCTTCTAAGGTGTCGAAAGCTTAATGCTTGAAGACTCTCACGCCAAGAGCTTCATGATCCAAGAGGTTCCTTACCTTGACAGGATCCAGGGGCCTCGGAAGATCACACCTTAGAGACTAGTTACCCCTTCCCAAAAGCCATGGAAGTTTGGGGGACTAGTTAAGCCATTACTCGAAATCTGTTTTCCTTGCCTTTCAACCTCTCTTTCCACCAAAAGCCATGGGTTTGGAGGAGAGGATGAAAGGGTGATCTATACCGAAAGCCACGGATAGATCTTGTTTTGTTTTCGAGGCTTAGAGATCCTCACCAAGTGAGTCGATCTAAAGTTTCAAACCCAAGTTAGATCCTTGAAACCCTTTATATGAATCTCAACCCTAAAGCCCTTTCTTTTAGCATATTTACTTCTCATTTCATCTTTTACTTGTTATCTGATAGCATCCTGGTCATTAGATTCATTGTTCTTACGGTTTTAGATGAGATCGATCGTTTCTGCTCGATCTAGTAGTCGATTTTATGGTCGATTTGATTCTTCAGTATCTAAAAGATTTGATTTCCTTTTATGTAGCTATGATTTTTATTTAATCCCCAAAATTCTAGGGTAGTTTTTATAAATTCTCTCCTTCTCTTCTCTCATTCTCATCAAATCGCCACTTGCTAATCATTCTCTTTAGAATTTTGTTTCAGGAAAAATGGCACCAAAGAGAACAAGAGAGGAGCAAGCACAAGAAGGAGAAGGACAAGAAGTGGTGGCTCAAGAGAGGGTCCGGTGGAGCAAAGATGAAAAGAGGGATAAGAAGAGGCTTGAGAGGCTCCGGTTTGAGCCTACAAAGTTTGCTGATCGAGAGCTTTTGTCTAGGCTCGGAATCCTTGGAGACTTCGACCAACTCCTCAAGAACATTGGTTTGAGATGCTTGTCACGGATGGACTGCCTTACCATTCCTGAGGTGACGATAGATTTCCTTGCCACCTTGGAGTTCCGGTATGAGAATCCGAGTGCACCTGTCCCTTCCCAAGGCCGCCTCTACTTCAAGGTTGGCCGTCAAGCTTACACACTATCCATCCCCGAGCTATGCCAAGCCTACGGTCTCAAGGCTGATGCATACAAGGTCGAGTTCCCAGCCTTCAAGAAAGCCAACGAGTTTTGGGACCTGATCAGCAATGAAGACTACAAAGCCAACACCGCCAAGATCAAGCGAGTTAGGAGTCCGGTGCTGAGGTATACTCTGAAGCTGATTGCCAATACATTCAGTGGAAGGTCTGTTGCCCCTACTGTCATGAAAACGGAGCTGTGCTTCCTTTTCCATGGCGTGAAGCACTTGGTGTCTGATCCGGATGCGAATGAAGAGCCCATAGAAGATGAACTCGGCGATGAAGTGAATTACGGCTGTGTGCTCGTGGCTTCCCTGGTGAAGTACAAGGCTTATGCCTTACGGTGCAAGGCAACCTCCTCCTACATTGGCGGTTTCCTTACTCCTTTGTTCGTGCAAGCCGGTGTGCCCATCTATGACTTTGCTCACGTCCCAAACAGAGCTTTCATGGATGAAGCATATATGAGGAACACTGATAGCTTGGGACGCACGCCAGCAGAAGGGTTTTATGCTTACCTCTTCATAGATGATGAAGACAAGAAGAGAGTGTGCATCCTCCCTAACAAAGATTAGACCGCGCCGCTTGGTGTTGGGAACATCGAGTTCTTGCCCACGGAGGAAGAATGCTTTGCCACTTTAGGAGGACCGCCTGCTTCAGCCATTGCCCCGCGCCAAAGGTCAGAGTCTCCGGGTACAGAAGATGAGATGCCCGAAGCTTACACACTTCCCAAGCTGGACTTCGAGCCGAAGACCAAAACCGAGAAGTTCTTAGCATCGGTTGTAGAGATGCAACGGAAAATCAACAAGTGGCAGGGGAAGATGCTTAAGAAGCTGGGGAAGAAGGTCAAACAACTTCAGGGAGGCCAGCCTAAGCCAGCTACAAGCCAAGAGATGCAACAACCCGAGAAGAGAAGACTCTCAACCGGAGGAGTTGTTATCCGCGAGACCCAAGGAGATAACATTCAGCCGGCGCGCCACTCCCTCGAAGAACCAGGCAACAAAGGAAAAGCAAAAATCTCTAGCTCCTCTGGAACATCCTCAAGTTCCAGCCGAGCCTAGACAAGAGGTAACAACCTTCTTCCATTGTATATAACCACTCATGTTTGTTTCTTGCATTGTGTTTGTTTGCTCCTTCGGATGAGTTTGCCACCGGGACGGTGTCAAGCAAGTTTGGGGGAGTACTTGTGTGATTTAATCTTGTGTTCTTTGATCTTATTTTTCTTTTTACATCCTTGAGTCTTAGTCATGAAAAATTGGTAAAATTTTTAAAATTTTTCAAAGATTCATGTAGTTGCATTCATCTCTTTAAAAACATGTTAGGATTGAGTCTAGAGTCTCTCACATCACCTAGGTTGTTTGCATTTTGCATAAGGGGTTAGAATTTCTTAAAAAGGTGTTTTACTTATGAATCATTTCAATGCCCTAGTTAGTAGTTCTCTAATGCTTTGTTTATGCTTTGAAAGTAAGTTCTAACCATGCTTGGATCACTAGTTAGGATTTTCGTGGCTTGAATTGAACTCTCATGATTTGAAACTCATCCTACTAAGTGAAAATCTTAATTTGAAAATCTAATTATCATTCTTATGCATTTGAAAATGAACACATGGTTTTAAAATATTTAGGCTCTCTTCTTCCTTTTTACCACTCTTTGTGAGCCTAAGTAGAACTCCCTCCTTGAATCTTACCCTCCTTTGAAGACAAATGTTCTTGTGTGACATCTTTGTGAGGCCTTATTTTTGGTTTGAACTTGGCATAAAGTGTTAGGTTTAGGCGACATGATTTGGTTTTCATATTGATTGCTAGCTTTGCATTTTGAAGCTAGGTATAGGCTTAGGATGAGTTTGGGGGATCATTGGGGTTGCTTTCTTGTGTATTTGCTTTCGGTTCAAAAGAGTTTATGTTTTAAGGAAAGAAATGAGGTTTTAAGTGAAAGGTTTGTTTTTAAAACTAAGTATGCTTTATTTCAGAAAGTAGCTCTCTCTAAATAAATAAATAAAAAAGAGAAAAAGAAAAGAAGAAGAAAAAAAGAAAAGAGCCTAAGTGCCAAATAAAGAAAAAAAATAATAAAAAGAGAGCTACTAATAAGAAATTCTTAAGAGCAAAAATATTTTTCAAAAACCTTTTCACTAGCCTAAAAACTTTAAAATGTCCTTGTTTTGAATTGGGGATTGCTAAGTTGAGAAGAAAGGATAGACTCTTAAGTGGTGAGTGAGGATTAATTTTCTTAAATGAGAGGAGTATAGGACTGTTTGATAGTTTACATGGATAGATGAGAATCTAATCATGTATGCATAAATTGTCTTTACCTTTAGCATTATGCATTAGTTCAAACCGTTTTTGAGAGAAACCCTTGTCTAATTATAAACCCTTTTCAAATGAGATCATTCTATGCTCATAACCATAACCCTTAGCCAAATGTGTTTTGCTTTAAAGTGCATAAGTTTGATTCATGGTTCGAAGATCGAGACCCGAATCGAGCCGAAGACACGATGTCCGGATATGATCGAGAGAACAACTCGATCCAATGGTCGATCTCTGTCCTTTCAACCGTTTTTGGCTGTTAGCGAAGGGGGGACCATTGGCTTGTTTGGGCATTTTAGGCAAGGCGGCGAGATGCTTTTGGGAGAACTTTTAGATCCTTATCCTTTTTCCAAAAGTTTTCTCTCTCGTTTTTTCGGAAGAACACCATTGTTGAACCAGTTTTCTTTTGAAGCTTTTGTATTCGAATCCTTATCGTTTAATCTAGTTTCTTTCATGTTCATCGTAGTATTTCTTCTGCTTTGCTTGATTTACTTTATGTGTAGTGAGTAGTTTACTTTGGGTTTGGGGTTGAAAGGATTAAAGGGTAGGAAAGGTTCGATATTGGTTTGTTTTCTAAACGTTTTTAAGGCTATCTCTTCTAAGGTGTCGAAAGCTTAATGCTTGAAGACTCTCACGCCAAGAGCTTCATGATCCAAGAGGTTCCTTACCTTGACAGGATCCAGGGGCCTCGGAAGATCACACCTTAGAGACTAGTTACCCCTTCCCAAAAGCCATGGAAGTTTGGGGGACTAGTTAAGCCATTACTCGAAATCTGTTTTCCTTGCCTTTCAACCTCTCTTTCCACCAAAAGCCATGGGTTTGGAGGAGAGGATGAAAGAGTGATCTATACCGAAAGCCACAGATAGCTCTTGTTTTGTTTTCGAGGCTTAGAGATCCTCACCAAGTGAGTCGATCTAAAGTTTCAAACCCAAGTTAGATCCTTGAAACCCTTTATATGAATCTCAACCCTAAAGCCCTTTCTTTTAGCATATTTACTTCTCATTTCATCTTTTACTTGTTATATGATAGCATCCTGGTCATTAGATTCATTGTTCTTACGGTTTTAGACGAGATCGATCGTTTCTGCTCGATCTAGTGGTCGATCTTATGGTCGATCCACTAGTCCAATTTTAACATTTCGAAGCTCTTCCCTTTAATTTATCTGTTTGTTTCTCGTGGTAACTGCTTCCTTTCTAGTATTTTTAAAATAGGTTTCACTCTGTTTAAGTTGCTGCATTTAGTTTTTAGAATATTTCTCATAAACTGTCTCATTTGCTTAGATTTGTCTTGGACCTTGCATTCTCTGTGGATTCTCTATCATCTAGAAGTGGATTGACACTCTCCTGCTTGCTTTACTACAACGTTGCGTGCATTAGAGTTTTGATAACCTGTCTGCTGCATTAGAGCATAAGAAAACGTTTATCAAATGGCGCCGTTGCCATTCTAGGTTGTTTAGAGAACATAGAGATTTGGGTCTTGGCAAAGACTAATTCTTTACCTTTTTCAAGTTACTAATCATACTACTCTAAACCGTGTTTTTCAGGTACATGAATCTTCGTTCAAGGGGAGACAACAATCTACTACAGCCCTTAGACAACATTCATCAGCTTGGTCACTCACGGCAAAGGAGAGTCAGAGATCAAACAAGAGCCTTTGAGGAGATTGTTCAACACGGTCTGGTTAACTTTGAAGACATGGCTGAACACGAGCATCCAGAAGGACCTCCTCCAGCAGGAGGGGGCAATGGAAACCCCCAACACGCGGCTCGACCTCCGAGGATCATAGGAGCCGGAGATGCTCCCAATACCCACCACAATAGGTTTGGGATCACTCCTCCTCCGGTACAAAACAATAACTTCGAGATCAAGCCGGGTTTCATCTCCATGGTGCAAAACAACAAGTTCCACGGCTTAGCAATGGAAGACCCCTTGGAGCACTTGGACAATTTCGAACAAGTTTGTGGAATGATAAAGATCAACGGTATATCAGAAGATGCTTTCAAGCTGCGTCTCTTCCCCTTTTCACTCGGAGACAAAGCTAGACATTGGGAGAAGACCCTACCACAAGGCACCATCACATCATGGGCTGAGTGTAAGAAGGCTTTCCTCTCAAAGTTCTTCTCCAGCACCAGGACTGCTCGGTTGAGAAGCGAAATCAGCGGTTTCACTCAACGGAACAACGAGACATTCAATGAGGCTATGGAGCGTTTCAAAGATTACATGATCCAATGTCCTCATCACGGGTTCAGTGAGGAGACTCTACTCAGTACCATATACCGTGGAGCTTCACCAAAGATCCGGTTGTTGCTTGATACAGCTAGCAAAGGGAACTTACTAGGTCAAGAGGTTGAAGAGGGTATGGAGCTGATAAAAAACCTGGCGTTGAGTGATGGAAACTATGCCGAGGATTATGACCGAGCACCAAGAGGATCAGAGTTAGAATCTCACAAGAAGGAGCTCAAATCGTTGCATGAGAAGATTGACAAGTTGGTCTTAGCTAATCAGTAGCATGTTCACTTTGTTGGTGAAGCTGATTAAAACCAAGAGGAGTTGGAGCTAAGCCAAGAAGAAGCAAATTGGGTAGCTGGACAGAACAACTACAAGTCTCAAGGCTACAACCAAGGCTACAAGAACAACAACCTCTCTTACCGGAGCACCAACGTAGCCAACCCTAAAGATCAGGTATACCCTGCTCAACAAGCTAAACCTTTCATCCCCTACAACAAAGGTTTTCAACCGAGTAGTGGATTCCAAGGTCAAGGGCAAGGCAACTTCCAAAGGCAACAAAAACAAAACAAGGGTTTTACTCCTAACTACCCTCCGGGCTTTGCACCTCAACAACAACAACCGATGCAACAACAAGTTGATCCGGTTCAAGCAATGTTCCAACAGCTAATACAAGGGCAAGCTTCTACCAATCAGAAGTTCGCTGAAATGAACACTCGGCTTGATTCATCTCTAACCGACTTCTCCACTCAAATCACCAACCTCAACAACAAGGTCAAGCAGCTGGAGAAGGGTAAAGCAAGCACGAGTGGTCAGAACAGTCTTCCGGGAAAGTGTGAGCAAAACCCCAAGGAATATGCCAATGCTATTACGTTGAGAAGTGGCAAAGAGCTTGAACCTCCGGTCTCTACAAAGAACAACGAGGACATTGTAATTCAAGAGGGGGAGGGTAAAATTTCGGCTGATAATGAGGAGATAAACTTTGACAACGTTTGGATCCAAGGACCGAGAAGAGGTGACAAGGCATTCGTTGAGAAGAAAGCTGAGAAAACCACCAAGGAGAAGAATGACTACGTGCCCCCACCTTACGTACCAAAGTTGCCATTCCCAGGTCGTTTCAAAAAGCAGCTAATAGAGAAGCACCGGATCCTGTTTGAGAAGCACTTGAGAGACGTGGAGATAAAGCTGCCTCTTGTAGACTGTCTCGCTATGATACCCAAGTGCGCCAAGTTTTTCAAGGACACCCTTGTGAAGAAGAACAAAGAAAGCAAAGAGGTACTTGTGCTAAGCGAAGAGTGTAGTGCGGTTATTCATAAGGAGATAGTGCCTAAAAAACTGGGAGATCCTGGAAGGTTCACTATACCTTGTGCTTTGGGTCCTCTAGAGTTCAAGAGTTGCTTGTGTGATCTCGGAGCTAGCATAAACTTGATGCCTCACTCCGTGGCTAAGAAGCTTGGTTTTACTCGGTTTAAAGAATGTCGGATCTTATTGGTGCTGGCTGATAGGAGCGTGAGATTACCAGTTGGGTTGCTTGAAGACTTACCGGTGCGAATCAGTGGTGTGAACGTACCTACAGACTTTGTAGTGTTGGAAATGGACGAGGAGCCGAAAGACCCACTCGTCTTAGGGAGACCGTTCCTTGCAACCGCCGGAGCTATAATAGATGTGAAGAATGGGAAGATTGCCTTGCATTTGGGGAAAGAGATCAGGCTAGACTTTGACATCAACAAGGTTCTAAAGAAGCCAACCATTGAAGGACAAGCTTTCTATATTGAAACGATGGATGCTCTAGCAGATGAGTTGTTGGAAGAGCTAGCTCTAGAAGACCATTTGAAGCTAGCACTCACTAAGGAGCCAGGGGAGTTTGGCTATGTGGACCAGAGAACCCAAGAGTACGTGAACCTGCTGGGTTCGAGGAGGATCATCAAGAATGAAGAAGGTTGCTGCCTAGAGATCGACTCTGAGATCGACGCTATCACTCGATCCAGGAGTCAGATCGACAAGTCAATCGAGAACCCAACTCGATCCGGTGCAACAATCGACCAACAGATCGAGAATGATGCTCGATCAGGAGAAACAATCGAGTCGACGATCGAGAGAGACCTCCCGATCATTTTGGAGTCCAATCAAGAGATCGACTCAGAATCTCGATCCCTTACTCGATCCATATCAAATCGAGTAAGCGAATCGAGTGAAATGGCTCGATCTAGACGACATCGAGAGGAGAATCGACCGGGGGACTCGATCTCGGAAGGGATAGCGATGGAGGAAAGGAGTCTGAAGGGCCATGCCTCGAGTTCAAGGGAGAGTTCCAAGGAAGAAAGCAATAACAACAGCCACGAGGATGACTGGAGTGAGCTGTTAGCCCCAAAGGTGGACCTAAAGGAGCTCCCAAAAGGGCTAAGGTATGCTTTCTTAGGACCTAATGACACCTACCCCCTGATAGTAAATGAATACCTTAGTGATGATGAGTTGCACTCGCTCCTAACTGAGCTGAGAAAGTATAGGAAGGCCATTGGGTACTCTTTAAGTGACATCAAAGGCCTTTCACCAATGCTTTGCACTCATAGGATTCACTTGGATAATGAGAACGCCATTTCTGTAGAACATCAAAGGCGTTTGAATCCTAACTTGAAAGAGGTTGTTAAGAAGGAAATCCTTAAGCTTTTAGAGGCTGACGTGATCTATCCCATAAGTGACAGCACGTGGGTTTCCCCTGTACACGTGATGCCTAAGAAGGGAGGGATCACGGTCATAAGGAATGAAAAGGATGAACTTATCCCTACTAGGACCATTACTGGTCATAGAATGTGTATTGACTATAGAAAGCTTAACCTTGCGACTAGAAAAGACCATTTCCCTTTGCCTTTTATTGATCAAATGCTTGAGAGACTTGCAAATCACCCTTACTACTGTTTTCTCGATGGGTATAGCGGTTTCTTTCAAATACCTATTCACCCTAACGATCAGGAGAAGACGACCTTTACATGTCCCTACGGTACCTTTGCATATCGAAGGATGCCGTTTGGATTGTGTAATGCACCGGCTACCTTTCAGCGGTGTATGATGTCGATCTTCTCCGATCTTATAGAGGAGATGGTAGAGGTGTTTATGGTTGACTTCTCTGTGTATGGTGCGTCCTTTCCTGCGTGTTTGTTGAATCTTTGCAGGGTACTTAAACGTTGTGAAGAGACAAACCTGGTGCTGAACTGGGAGAAATGCCACTTCGTGGTTAAGGAAGGGATAGTGCTCGGTCACAAGATTTCAGAGAAGGGTATTGAAGTTGATCAGGCTAAGGTTTAGGTTATGATGGGTCTAGAGCCGCCGGTTAATGTTAAAGGGATCAGAAGCTTCTTGGGACACGCATGGTTCTATAGGCGCTTCATCCAACATTTCTCCAAGATTGCACGCCCTCTTACACGGCTATTGTGCAAAGAAGCCGAGTTTGTATTTGATGAGGAGTGTTTGAAGGCTTTCATGACCATCAAAGAAGCCCTTACATCAGCCCCTATAGTCCAAGCACCAGACTGGTCTCTCCCTTTTGAGATCATGTGTGATGCTAGTGACTACGCCGTAGGAGCCGTCCTTGGTCAGAAGAAAGATAAGAAGCTACATGTGATCTATTATGCTTCAAGGACCTTGGATGACACGCAATCACGATACACCACTACGGAGAAGGAGCTGCTTGCAGTAGTCTTCGCCTTTGAGAAGTTCAGATCATATCTCGTTGGCTCCAAGGCTATTGTATATACGGATCATGCTGCTCTACGATACATCTACTTTTAGAAAGACACTAAGCCTCGGCTCTTAAGATGGATTCTGTTACTCCAGGAGTTTGACATGGAAATTAAAGACAAGAAGGGGATAGAAAATGGAGTCGCTGACCACCTCTCAAGGCTAAGGATCAACGAGTCTCTCCCCTTAGATGACTCTCTTCCAGAAGAGCAGCTTATGGCGATTACTACTGCTGTTTGTGGGAAGCTAGAGGGAAGGTTTGAGGAAGTGTTGAGTTTTAAAGAGGAGGATCTACCATGGTATGCTGATGTGGTGAACTACCTAGTGTGTGGTGAGGAGCCAACACATCTCAACAGCTATCACAAGAAGAGGTTTTTGAGGGAGGCTAGTGACTACTTTTGGGATGAGCCTTACCTATACAAAAGAGGAGTAGACAGCTTGTACCGGAGATGTGTTACAAAGGAAGAAGCCAGGGACATCCTCTATCATTGCCATGGCTCTTCCTACGGAGGACACTTCGCTTCATTCAAGACTGCCACGAAAGTGTTGCAAGCCGGTTTCTGGTGGCCCTTCATTTTTAAAGATGCACACGAGTTTGTGAAGAGCTGTGAGGCATGTCAACGAGCAGGGAATATAACCAAGAGGAACGAAATGCCTCAAGTTCCCATCTTCGAGGTTGATGTGTTCGATGCGTGGGGTATTGACTTCATGGGGCCTTTCCCTTCTTCATACGGCAACAAGTACATCTTAGTAGCTGTGGATTATGTCTCCAAATGGGTTGAGGCTGTTGCTTCCCCTACAAATGACTCTAAGGTGGTGATCAAGTTGTTCAAGAGTATCATCTTTCCAAGGTTTGGGGTACCCAAGGTTGTTATAAGTGATGGAGGAAGCCACTTTATAAACAAGATCTTTGAGAGCCTCTTGAAAAAGTATGGGGTTAAGCATAAGGTGGCTACACCGTATCATCCTCAAACAAGCGGTCAGGTGGAAGTCTCCAACAGGAAAATCAAAGCTATTCTGGAGAAGACCGTTGGAGCAACAAGGAAGGACTGGTCAGTGAAGCTAGACGATGCTCTTTGGGCCTACCGTACTGCTTTCAAGACGCCGATTGGTACAACTCCTTTCACTCTACTCTATGGCAAGGGCTGTCACCTCCTGTTGAGCTGGAGCACCGCGCGTTGTGGGCTGTGAAGAGGCTGAACTTTGATCTCAAGACGGCTCAGGAGAGGCGCCTTATTCAGCTACGCGAACTGGACGAGTTGAGGTTGAATGCTTACGAGAGCTCTAAGATCTACAAGGAGCGGACTAAGGAGGCTCATGACAAGAAGTTGGTTGCCAAGGAGCTTAAGGAAGGAGGACTGGTGTTGCTGTACAAATCGAGGCTCAAACTCTTCCCGGGCAAGCTGAAATCAAGGTGGAGCGGACCGTTCGTGATTCAAGAGGTCTTGCCGTATGGAGCTGTTACTCTGATGGGAAGAAGTGGTAATGCATTCACCGTCAACGGACACAGAGTCAAGCCCTACTTGGCAGACATCTTTGACAAGGAGAGTACCTCAGTGCTTCTCCAAGACCCACCATCCGCCTAGACCAAATAAGGTCTAGCTAAAGACGTTAAAGAAAGCGCACTTGAGAGGCAATCCCATGTTTATCTTGTACATACTTCTGCTTTCATTTCTCTTTCAGTTTTATGTTTTTATGTTGCAAGTGTGTAGGAACAGGTATAAGGAGTCTAAACCTTGACTTTGAGGTCCAAAAGGGGCAATAGGGGTTAAGGGAAGGCTAGAGATCGAGTGCTAGATCGACTGATCCTGGCTCGATCTTTGCTAGATCGAGTCAGTGAATCGAGAGGAGTTAGTCGATCTAGACGAGAACGAGTGACAAGATCGACCTTGACGAAAAAGGATCGATCAATCCAAATCGGATCGACCGATCTAATTTCTCTCGGGAAAATCTGTTGAAACCTGATCGATTACTCGACTCGATCCACCACTCGATCTATGCCAAATCGACCCCTAAATCGAGGATATAGATCGATCAGAGGGACTGAGCCGAGGAGCCAACATCTCAATGATCGAGAGAGCCAATCGATCCAGGACTCGATTCACCTTGAATCGAGTCTCAAATCGAGTAACCCTCTCGATCTAAGCCATTTTGGGCATGAGATCGAGTCCTAGATCGACCAAAAGGACTCGATCTCATGCCGAGGTAACAATTTTCTTTCCCTCTTTTACTACTTTCCCTCCATTTTTTAAATTTAAAACTTGGTCAAGGCAAGCATCTTTGACCATGAAAGATGTGCCTTGACCAAGACTTTTGTCAGAAACCACTTTGACCACCCATTGTTTTGGTTTGCTAAAGTCTTTAAATATTTCAAACTATCTCTCACCCTCTCATTCCTGTTTGCTCGAGATTTTTAACAAAGAGAGTGAGAATTTAAAGTTTTCAAAGAGCTAGCAAAGATATCCTAAACCTCTTGCAAAGATATTTTCAAAGATTTAGTGATTTAATTTTAAGAAAATCTCCTTAAATATCGCAAGATCTTGTTTTAGGATATAGGATCGGTTTTGAATTTTTAAAATTAGCTAAGTAAAAGGAAAAATTCTGGATTTTCAGTATCTAAAAGATTTGATTCCCTTTTATGTAGCTATGATTTTTATTTAATCCCTAAAATTCTAGGGTAGTTTTTATAAATTCTCTCCTTCTCTTCTCTCATTCTCATCAAATCGCCACTTGCTAATCATTCTCTTTAGAATTTTGTTTCAGGAACAATGGCACCAAAGAGAACAAGAGAGGAGCAAGCACAAGAAGGAGAAGGACAAGAAGTGGTGGCTCAAGAGAGGGTCCGGTGGAACAAAGATGAAAAGAGGGATAAGAAGAGGCTTGAGAAGCTCCGGTTTGAGCCTACAAAGTTTGCTGATCGAGAGCTTTTGTCTAGGCTCGGAATCCTTGGAGACTTCGACCAACTCCTCAAGAACATTGGTTTGAGATGCTTGTCACGGATGGACTGCCCTACCATTCCTGAGGTGATGATAGATTTCCTTGCCACCTTGGAGTTCCGTTATGAGAATCCGAGTGCACCTGTCCCTTCCCAAGGCCGCCTCTACTTCAAGGTTGGCCGTCAAGCTTACACACTATCCATCCCCGAGCTATGCCAAGCCTACGGTCTCAAGGCTGATGCATACAAGGTCGAGTTCCCAGCCTTCAAGAAAGCCGACGAGTTTTGGGACCTGATCAGCAATGAAGACTACAAAGCCAACACCGCCAAGATCAAGCGAGTTAGGAGTCAGGTGCTGAGGTATACTCTGAAGCTGATTGCCAATACATTCAGTGGAAGGTCTGTTGCCCCTACTGTCACGAAAACGGAGCTGTGCTTCCTTTTCCAAGGCGTGAAGCACTTGGTGTCTGATCCGGATGCGAATGAAGAGCCCATAGAAGATGAACTTGGCAATGAAGTGAATTACGGCTGTGTGCTCGCGGCTTCCCTGGTGAAGTACAAGGCTTATGCCTTACGGTGCAAGGCAACCTCCTCCTACATTGGCGGTTTCCTTACTCCTTTGTTCGTGCAAGCCGGTGTGCCCATCCATGACTTTGCTCACGTCCCAAACAGAGCTTTCATGGATGAAGCATATATGAGGAACACTTATAGCTTGGGACGCACGCCAGCAGAAGGGTTATATGCTTACCTCTTCATAGATGATGAAGACAAGAAGAGAGTGTGCATCCTCCCCAACATAGATGAGACCGAGCTGCTTGGTGTTGGGAACATCGAGTTCTTGCCCACGGAGGAAGAATGCTTTGCCCCTTTAGGAGGACCGCCTGCTTCAGCCATTGCCCTGCGCCAAAGGTCAGAGTCTCCGGGTACAGAAGATGAGATGCCCGAAGCTTACACACTTCCCAAGCTGGACTTCGAGCCGAAGACCAAAACCGAGAAGTTCTTAGCATCGGTGGTAGAGATGCAACGGAAGATCAACAAGCGGCAGGGGAAGATGCTTAAGAAGCTGGGGAAGAAGGTCAAACAACTTCAGGGAGGCCAGCCTAAGCCAGCTACAAGCCAAGAGATACAACAACCCGAGAAGAGAAGACTCTCAACCAGAGGAGTTGTTATCCGCGAGACCCAAGGAGACAACATTCAGCCGGCGCGCCACTCCCTCGAAGAACCAGGCAACAAAGGAAAAGCAACAATCTCTAGCTCCTCTGGAACATCCTCAAGTTCCAGCCGAGCCTAGACAAGAGGTAACAACCTTCTTCCATTGTATATAACCACTCATGTTTGTTTCTTGCATTGTGTTTGTTTGCTCCTTCGGATGAGTTTGCCACCGGGACGGTGTCAAGCAAGTTTGGGGGAGTACTTGTGTGATTTAATCTTGTGTTCTTTGATCTTATTTTCCTTTTTACATCATTGAGTCTTAGTCATGAAAAATTGGTAAAATTTTTAAAATTTTTCAAAGATTCATGTAGTTGCATTCATCTCTTTAAAAACATGTTAGGATTGAGTCTAGAGTTTCGCACATCACCTAGGTTGTTTGCATTTTGCATAAGGGGTTAGAATTTCTTAAAAAGGTGTTTTACTTATGAATCATTTCAATGCCCTAGTTAGTAGTTCTCTAATGCTTTCTTTATGCTTTGAAAGTAAGTTCTAACCATGCTTGGATCACTAGTTAGGATTTTCGTGGCTTGAATTGAACTCTCATGATTTGAAACTCATCCTACTAAGTGAAAATCTTAATTTGAAAATCTAATTATCATTCTTATGCATTTGAAAATGAACACATGGTTTTAAAATATTTAGGCTCTCTTCTTCCTTTTTACCACTCTTTGTGAGCCTAAGTAGAACTCCCTCCTTGAACCTTACCCTCCTGTGAAGACAAATGTTCTTGTGTGACATCTTTGTGAGGCCTTATTTTTGGTTTGAACTTGGCATAAAGTGTTAGGTTTAGGCGACATGATTTGGTTTTCATATTGATTGCTAGCTTTGCATTTTGAAGCTAGGTATAGGCTTAGGATGAGTTTGGGGGATCATTGGGGTTGCTTTCTTGTGTATTTGCTTTCGGTTCAAAAGAGTTTGTGTTTTAAGGAAAGAAATAAGGTTTTAAGTGAAAGGTTTGTTTTTAAAACTAAGTATGCTTTATTTCAGAAAGTAGCTCTCTCTAAATAAATAAAAAAAAAAGAGAAAAAGAAAAGAAGAAAAAAAAAATAAAAGAGCCTAAGTGCCAAATAAAGAAAAAAATAATAAAAAGAGAGCTACTAATAAGAAATCCTTAAGAGCAAAAATATTTTTCAAAAACCTTTTCACTAGCCTAAAAAGTTTAAAATGTCCTTGTTTTGAATTGGGGATTGCTAAGTTGAGAAGAAAGGATAGACTCTTAAGTGGTGAGTGAGGATTAATTTTCTTAAATGAGAGGGGTATAGGACTGTTTGATAGTTTACATGGGGAGATGAGAATCTAATCATGTATGCATAAATTGTCTTTACCTTTAGCATTATGCATTAGTTCAAACCGTTTTTGAGAGAAACCCTTGTCTAATTATAAACCCTTTTCAAATGAGATCATTCTATGCTCATAACCATAACCCTTAGCCAAATGTGTTTTGCTTTAAAGTGCATAAGTTTGATTCATGGTTCGAATGTTAATGAATGTTAAAGGATGAGTTTCTTTGATTGTTAGGAACAAGAGAGTCATGATTTGAATTTCTTTGTGTGATGAGTATGGCTAAGTCCTTTGGAGTATGAGTGTAATCTTAGCATTTTAGAACTGTTAACTAGGACATTGAGATGATCTATTCGAAAGGCACCTTTGCAAAAAGTTTGAATCCCCTTTGATTTTTCTGAAAACCTCTCTTCCTTACTTGTTTTTTGTTGCTTGAGGGCAAGCAAGAGGTAAGTTTGGGGGAGTTGATGTCATTGCATATTGCATACATTTTACATACTCATTAGGTAGTTTTTCATGCATTTGTATCTGTTTTAGGTTAGATTGCATCACTTAGGGTCCTAGAGCATTCTTGCATCAGCATATGCATTTTTTTCTACATTTTGCATCACATTTAGGTTGTTTCTGGCTGCTTTGGAGTCATGGAGGTTCGTGGAGGTGTGGAGGCTGATGTAGCAGTTCAAAGGAGCTCGGGAGTATGCTAAGGACCAGTGATCGAGGAGCAGATCGAGCATGGCTGGTCGATCTAGGAGTTGATCGACCAGAAGATCGAGCCAACTAGGCGATCCAAGGATAATGATCGAGACGGAGATCGAGTGAAGCAATCGATCAATCGGTACGGACGTAAATGACGCCTTGCAGAGCGAGAGCCAAATCGATTACACCACTCCATCCACCCGAAGATCGATACCAAGATCGGATGCAACACTCGATTCACCGATGAAGATCGAGACCCGGATCGAGCCGAAGACACGATGTCTGGATATGATCGAGAGAACAACTCGATCCAATGGTCGATCTCTGTCCTTTCAACCGTTTTTGGCTGTTAGCGAAGGGGGAACCATTGGCTTGTTTGGGCATTTTAGGCAAGGCGGCAAGATGCTTTTGGGAGAACTTTTAGATCCTTATCCTTTTTCCAAAAGTTTTCTCTCTCGTTTTTTCGGAAGAACACCATTGTTGAACCAGTTTTCTTTTGAAGCTTTTGTATTCGAATCCTTATCGTTTAATCTAGTTTCTTTCATTTTCATCGTAGTATTTCTTCTGCTTTGCTTGATTTACTTTATGTGTAGTGAGTAGTTTACTTTGGGTTTGGGGTTGAGAGGATTAAAGGGTAGGAAAGGTTCGATCTTGGTTTGTTTTCTAAACGTTTTTAAGGCTATCTCTTCTAAGGTGTCGAAAGCTTAATGGTTGAAGACTCACACCAAGAGCTTCATGATCAAGAGGTTCCTTACCTTGACAGGATCCAGGGGCCTCGGAAGATCACACCTTAGAGACTAGTTACCCCTTCCCAAAAGCCATGGAAGTTTGGGGGACTAGTTAAGCCATTACTCGAAATCTGTTTTCCTTGCCTTTCAACCTCTCTTTCCACCAAAAGCCATGGGTTTGGAGGAGAGGATGAAAGAGTGATCTGTACCGAAAGCCACGGATAGATCTTGTTTTGTTTTCGAGGCTTAGAGATCCTCACCAAGTGAGTCGATCTAAAGTTTCAAACCCAAGTTAAATCCTTGAAACCCTTTATATGAATCTCAACCCTAAAGCCCTTTCTTTTAGCATATTTACTTCTCATTTCATCTTTTACTTGTTATCTGATAGCATCCTGGTCATTAGATTCATTGTTCTTACGGTTTTAGACGAGATCGATCGTTTCTGCTCGATCTAGTGGTCGATCTTATGGTCGATCCACTAGTCCAATTTTAACATTTCGAAGCTCTTCCCTTTAGTTTATCTGTTTGTTTCTCGTGGTAACTGCTTCCTTTCTAGTATTTTTAAAATAGGTTTCACTCTGTTTAAGTTGCTGCATTTAGTTTTTAGAATATTTCTCATAAACTGTCTCATTTGCTTAGATTTGTCTTGGACCTTGCATTCTCTGTGGATTCTCTATCATCTAGAAGTGGATTGACACTCTCCTGCTTGCTTTACTACAACATTGCGTGCATTAGAGTTTTGATAACCTGTCTGCTGCATTAGAGCATAAGAAAATGTCTATCAAATGGCGCCGTTGCCATTCTAGGTTGTTTAGAGAACATAGAGATTTGGGTCTTGGCAAAGACTAAGTCTTTACCTTTTTCAAGTTACTAATCATACTACTCTAAAGCGTGTTTTTCAGGTACATGAATCTTCGTTCAAGGGGAGACAACAATCTACTACAGCCCTTAGACAACATTCATCAGCTTGGTCACTCACGGCAAAGGAGAGTCAGAGATCAAACAAGAGCCTTTGAGGAGATTGTTCAACACGGTCTGGTTAACTTTGAAGACATGGCTGAACACGAGCATCCAGAAGGACCTCCTCCAGCAGGACGGGGCAATGGAAACCCCCAACACGCGGCTCGACCTCCGAGGATCATAGGAGCCGGAGATGCTCCCAATACCCACCACAATAGGTTTGGGATCACTCCTCCTCCGGTACAAAACAATAACTTCGAGATCAAGCCGGGTTTCATCTCCATGGTGCAAAACAACAAGTTCCACGGCTTAGCAATGGAAGACCCCTTGGAGCACTTGGACAATTTCGAACAAGTATGTGGAATGATAAAGATCAACGGTATATCAGAAGATGCTTTCAAGCTGCGTCTCTTCCCCTTTTCACTCGGAGACAAAGCTAGACATTGGGAGAAGACCCTACCACAAGGCACCATCACATCATGGGCTGAGTGTAAGAAGGCTTTCCTCTCAAAGTTCTTCTCCAGCACCAGGACTGCTCGGTTGAGAAGCGAAATCAGCGGTTTCACTCAAAGGAACAACGAGACATTCAATGAGGCTATGGAGCGTTTCAAAGATTACACGATCCAATGTCCTCATCACGGGTTCAGTGAGGAGACTCTACTCAGTACCATATACCGTGGAGCTTCACCAAAGATCCGGTTGTTGCTTGATACAGCTAGCAAAGGGAACTTCCTAGGTCAAGAGGTTGAAGAGGGTATGGAGCTGATAGAAAACCTGGCGTTGAGTGATGTAAACTATGCCGAGGATTATGACCGAGCACCAAGAGGATCAGAGTTAGAATCTCACAAGAAGGAGCTCAAATCGTTGCATGAGAAGATTGACAAGTTGGTCTTAGCTAATCAGAAGCATGTTCACTTTGTTGGTGAAGCTGATGAAAACCAAGAGGAGTTAGAGCTAAGCCAAGAAGAAGCAAATTGGGTAGCTGGACAGAACAACTACAAGTCTCAAGGCTACAACCAAGGCTACCAGAACAACAACCTCTCTTACCAGAGCACCAACGTAGCCAACCCTAAAGATCAGGTATACCCTGCTCAACAAGCTAAACCTTTCATCCCCTACAACAAAGGTTTTCAACCGAGTAGTGGATTCCAAGGTCAAGGGCAAGGCAACTTCCAAGGGCAACAACAACAAAACAAGGGTTATACTCCTAACTACCCTCCGGGCTTTGCACCTCAACAACAACAACCGATGCAACAACAAGTTGATCCGGTTCAAGCAATGTTCCAACAGCTAATACAAGGGCAAGCTTCTACCAATCAGAAGTTCGCTGAAATGAACACTCGGCTTGATTCATCTCTAACCGACTTCTCCACTCAAATCACCAACCTCAACAACAAGATCAAGCAGCTGGAGAAGGGTAAAGCAAGCACGAGTGGTCAGAACAGTCTTCCGGGAAAGTGTGAGCAAAACCCCAAGGAGTATGCCAATGCTATTACGTTGAGAAGTGGCAAAGAGCTTGAACCTCCGATCACTACAAAGAACAACGAGGACGTTGGAATTCAAGCGGGGGAGGGTAAAATTTCGGCTGATAATGACGAGATAAACTTTGACAACGTTTGGATCCAAGGACCGAGAAGAGGTGACAAGGCATTCGTTGAGAAGAAAGCTGAGAAAACCACCAAGGAGAAGAATGACTACGTGCCCCCACCTTACGTACCAAAGTTGCCATTCCCGGGTCGTTTCAAAAAGCAGCTAATAGAGAAGCACCGGATCCTGTTTGAGAAGCACTTGAGAGACGTGGAGATAAAGCTGCCTCTTGTAGACTGTCTCGCTATGATGCCCAAGTGCGCCAAGTTTTTCAAGGACACCCTTGTGAAGTAGAACAAAGAAAGCAAAGAGGTACTTGTGCTAAGCGAAGAGTGTAGTGCGGTTATTCATAAGGAGATAGTGCCTAAAAAACTGGGAGATCCTGGAAGCTTCACTATACCTTGTGCTTTGGGTCCTCTAGAGTTCAAGAGTTGCTTGTGTGATCTCGGAGGGCTTTGCACCTCAACAACAACAACCGATGCAACAACAAGTTGATCCGGTTCAAGCAATGTTCCAACAGCTAATACAAGGGCAAGCTTCTACCAATCAGAAGTTCGCTGAAATGAACACTCGGCTTGATTCATCTCTAACCGACTTCTCCACTCAAATCACCAACCTCAACAACAAGATCAAGCAGCTGGAGAAGGGTAAAGCAAGCACGAGTGGTCAGAACAGTCTTCCGGGAAAGTGTGAGCAAAACCCCAAGGAGTATGCCAATGCTATTACGTTGAGAAGTGGCAAAGAGCTTGAACATCCGGTCACTACAAAGAACAACGAGGACGTTGTAATTCAAGAGGGGGAGGGTAAAATTTCGGCTGATAATGAGGAGATAAACTTTGACAACGTTTGGATCCAAGGACCGAGAAGAGGTGACAAGGCATTCGTTGAGAAGAAAGCTGAGAAAACCACCAAAGAGAAGAATGACTACGTGCCCCCACCTTACGTACCAAAGTTGCCATTCCCGGGTCGTTTCAAAAAGCAGCTAATAGAGAAGCATCGGATCCTGTTTGAGAAGCACTTGAGAGACGTGGAGATAAAGCTGCCTCTTGTAGACTGTCTCGCTATGATGCCCAAGTGCGCCAAGTTTTTCAAGGACACCCTTGTGAAGTAGAACAAAGAAAGCAAAGAGGTACTTGTGCTAAGCGAAGAGTGTAGTGCGGTTATTCATAAGGAGATAGTGCCTAAAAAACTGGGAGATCCTGGAAGCTTCACTATACCTTGTGCTTTGGGTCCTCTAGAGTTCAAGAGTTGCTTGTGTGATCTCGGAGCTAGCATAAACTTGATGCCTCACTCCGTGGCTAAGAAGCTTGGTTTTACTCGGTTTAAAGAATGTCGGATCTCATTGGTGCTGGCTGATAGGAGCGTCAGATTACCAGTTGGGTTGCTTGAAGACTTACCAGTGCGAATCAGTGGTGTGAACGTACCTACAGACTTTGTAGTGTTGGAAATGGACGAGGAGCCGAAAGACCCACTCATCTTAGGGAGACCGTTCCTTGCAACCGCCGGAGCTATAATAGATGTGAAGAATGGGAAGATTGCCTTGCATTTGTGATAGGGTCAATGTTTTACCCAAATAAAACTACTGCAAGTGCACAGCAAAAGCAGATGTAGTATAAGGGGTATCGAAATCCCAAGAGAGTAATGCAGACTACACTATCGAGTATAGATTCGGACTAAGCTAAGCAAAATATGATGTATGTAATGCGAATGAATTAATAAAAGTAAGCAAATGAATGTGTGAAGTTATCTAAGTTCAAGAAGATTAAAAGCGCTAAGCCAGGGTAATTCGCAGGTTTGAATCCAAGAATGTATGATGCAAGAAATCAGGAATGATTAAGAACCGTTTTAAACATGAATCTCTAATGCATAACTAATCAATTCTCATTGTAAAAGTTATCTATGCTTAAATTACAGAGTTTCAAATCTCTTTGCAAACCCTAACAACCTAAGCATACAGTAATGATCAGGTTCAATTGTTTACAAAACTCCTAAGCCAAATCTCTTTGTACTAAGTTGTTTTGCTCATCAAATACTAGTTCAGGTTATGAATAATGCTCTCACATATATTTAACAACCTATGATTTTCGGATTCCTAGATGATGTGTCTCAGAAATTCGATTTTAAAGCGAGCAGAGATGAAAAACCATGAGATATTCCTAACAGATAGCGATTCTACACTCTTTTCATCAACCTTTGAAAAATCCTAACTTAACTAGCAGATTACTCAGACATGATTATGAGATCACAAAACATAACTGAATAAAATTTCATTAAGAGAAAGAGTAAGAAACAAAGGGGGTTCGAAATCTTCTCAAAAGAGTACAGGATTTGTCTCCCCAAAAAGCTCTGAATAAATCTCTCTCTAGCTCTCTGAATTCTTAAAAACTTAGATAATCCACCAATAATGGCTGAAAACCCTAATAAATAGAAGCTAAACACGATCTGGGGTCTTCATGTAAATAAAGGAAACTTCTGGGTAAATTCTGCAATTCTTCTTGATACTTTTAATAAAACGCCACGCTCCTTCATTAGTGGGTGACGAGCGTCACTAAAGGGGTGACGATCGTCACCATTTGTGAATACTCTCTGCTTCGAGCTTGGTACTTCGTGGCTTCCACTCAGAATGCTCCAAAAGGTTCCAAAATCTCCAATTATGCTCCAGACATGCTATAACCTGCAAAGACTCTTCTAGGACTCTAAGAATACCAAAAAGACTCAATAAAAAGGACTTATATCATGGTTAAAAACCATAAAAATCATGATATACCAACTCCCCCAGACTTAGCTTTTGCTTGCCCTCAAGCAAACATTAGACAAAGAATAAGGTCGAGGTTTGAAAACAAGAAACAGTCAGTCAGTCATCAGAAACACCACACTGGTTAAAGCTTTCGAATCCACATACCACATAGTCAACACAAGATCAAATTTCAGTTTAATCATCACAAGCTTAGCAAATCTCTCAAGTCCAGTCTAAATCCCTTCAAGAAATCCGAAATTTCTACTGTTAACTCCTTATTTTTTTATCTAAGTGTGAAGTCTCATCAAAGCTCTATCATCTTAATCACTTTACAGATTCTTTTCCCTTCCTAACAACTGAACAAATCAATCTCAACACAGCTCTCCTATTTTCTCTTCCCTTAATATTTTTCCTTAGGATATTTTCGATCTTTCACTTCTTTTTCTCAACTTTTTCAGTCTAAGATATGGTGCTACTCAATACTTGTGTTCCTTGTGAGGAGACAGGTTCTTGAGTGAGTTCACTACAGTTGTTCCTTGTGAGGAGACAGGGTCATGAATGCACCATTCTTTGAACTTAAACTTTTAAAAACTACATCTAGGAAGATCAAAGAGAGACTGTATCTTAACCTTATTGTCAGTGTTGAAAGAGAGAATCAAGATCAATAAGAATCAATCACCAAAACAAGAAATTTAAAGTTCATTAAGGTGGAGCTAACAGCAAATTTTTCAGATTCTCTAAGAACCTAAACCTTCATTGCTAGACTGATCTACCTATGACTTTTAACTTAGTAAGACTTGTAATCAACTACTGTGGTAATGGTTCTTATCAGCAAAAACGTCCTATGGTTAGTTCCAAGAAAAACTGACAGTTTCAAAAATTTTGACTCTAGAAAAACAGGTTTTTGACTCAACTTTAAGACTCTATAAACATGACACAAAGCACACAACGTCAGTAACCACCTCCCCCAGACTTAAACAACACTGTCCCCAATGTTATTAAGCCAAGAGTTGGTCAGAAAAATGAATGAGAAGTCGAAAAACCAAGTCAGAAAAGTGTTACCTCGCGTGGGGTCGGGTGACGAGCGTCACCAATCTGGTGACGAGCGTCACCACGACCTGTATTGCCCAAATCTTATGTTAGATGTTAATTAACGAAGTGTTTGCATGTGTACTCGAAAGTAAGACTTTTTGAGCAGTCAAACACATAATTAACAACATCCAAACATAGCAATAATAACCTGGTTCAACAATCTCACAAAACATCATCAAAGAAACTGACAACTGACTTAAAGTAAACATAAAAATGACTCAAGAGAAGGAAAAATAAAAGGAAAAAAGGAACAAGTAACCAAATAGTGAAACCTCAATCCTCATCCTCACAAGGCTCAGTAGTGTAGTGGGGGCGGACACAACCACATTTGCTAAGTGTAGCAACAGCATCCCAGAGTCCCTCAAAGCTATCAATGACATACTCCTGAAAAGCAGCCATATCCATGGGTGTCTGTGGTCGTGGAGGACGCCTGAAAGCAGCAGAAGAGCCACTCTGACGCGTAGAAGGTCCAGCATCGGTAGCAGCAGCAGTAGAAGCAAAGGGACCAGCTGTAGCAGCTCTAGCAGGGCGCAGAGTCAAGGGGCGCAGAAGAGTCTGTGCTGGCATGAAGAATAGCTGGCGTGGGTCTGTCTGGATAGTAGTGAGGCTCTCTGTGGCAACTTAATGCCAACATACACTCCAAAAGTAGTAGTGAAAGTCCAGACAACTCCAGTCTTCATCCAAGTGACATAGCGCAGATACTGCTCATCCATAAGCGATCTATCACTGCGCAGACTGCAAGGGGTAACATCGATCTGGAAATGATGGAAGATCGGTGTCAACAAGCTGCCCACACTCTCAGTCTTCTCCCCTGGACTGGTAAATGGCTTGGTCTTCAAAGAGACCAAATGCTCAGTGAAAACTGCACCTAAGTTGGCGCGAACCATACTATCAACTGGTATCGAATCATCCAGCATCTCATAAAGTCCGTAGTAGAGGAGAATCAGCTCGCTAACTCGAGTCTTGCTGGGCGCAGACTTGCACAGAATAGTATGACCAAAGAGGCGCAGAAGGTACCTCAAAACCGGATGTCGAACCTCTGTCTGCGTGCTGGTCTTGCTATCATAGACTCCATTCCCGAACTTGGACCAGAATGTCCTCATATGGGTCCACTGAGAGGGAAGGAGAACGCCTGTGGGATGGTCAGAGAAGCCATAAATCCCACAAAGCTCCATCAGACTGATCTGGTATCGAATCCCTCGGATCAGAAATGTCATAGTGCCTTCCTGAGCACGCTTCGCCAGCTCATTCGTGTAGTAGACGCGAACTGTAGAGAGAAACTGGCGGACCAAATCTGGGTACAGATCGTACTGTTGGAATGGCATAGTCCCTATGCCAATGCGCTCCAGAATCTCATAAACCTCCTCAAAGATCCCCATCTTCTGCAGAACAGCAGGATCCGCGAGTCGAGTGGGGATAATCTTAACTCCCAACCACGCATTGTAGAACAGCGTGTCATACTCATCCCACTCCTCCTGAATATCACGGAATACACAGGTATCCCGAGCCACTTCTTGCTTCGGAGTCCCTGCCCAAGCCACTCCTGAGGCTATTTTCCGATCCTCTCGTTTGGGCCATGGGGGCCTGCAAACCGGGTGCTGACTGAAGGAATCTGTAGACCCTGTTGCAGTGCTGGAAGACGTGCTTTGTCTTGGTCGTTTCTCCTGACGAGGCATCTGAAAATTGAACACCAAAATCGACCAAAACCATCTCAAAAATTAGCAAATTTTTCAAAATTCGAAAAATCAACCAAACAGGATGAAATAGCTGATGGCGATTAACTACTGTACTACCAGGAACACAATTCAAGCATCAGTTCAACCTAAATCACCCAAAATTTCCAGATTTTTGCAACTTTCATCATGAACTCGAAAATTCAAAATAGTGCAATCAACCGATAAAAGCTCACAAAGATGGTTCCATTCCTCTAATACAACCTAACTGACCATGATTCAACAGTTAAATCAAGCCAATCAAGTCAAAAATCGGATTTTACCAAACCTAAGGCGGACTGAAAATTGGGGATTCCGAAAACATACCTTGCAGATCGTAAAAACTGAGTTGATATTCAGAAAGAGGAGTAAAATCCACACGGATTAGACACTTAAATCACTCAATTTGGTTAAGAAAATCAAAAGTTATGAAATTCCTATTTTCTAACTAGTTTCGGTTATTTTGCAGGTTTGCTCGAGGAAGAAGAAGAGAAAAGCTTAAGTCCCGTGTTCGATTCTGATGGGTGACGAGCGTCACCATAAGGGTGACGATCGTCACTGCTTTTTTTTTTTTTTTTTTTTTTTTTAACTGAATAAAATTCTAACTAATAATCCTAAGCACGAAAATAAATACTAAGTAATATATCTACAACTTACCAGTGGGTTGTCTCCCACTAAGCGCTCTTTTAAAGTCATTAGCTTGACTTTGGTTGGCTGTTTAGACAGCTGGTGCCTGATTCAGAGACACAATATGTCCTGCTGGAATCTCTGCGTGTGCCCAGTAATGCTTCACCCTTTGTCCATTAACAGTGAACTCCTCTCCTTTGGAGTTAATCAGGACAATTGCACCATGTGGGCGAGCTTCTTTGACAGTGAAAGGACCTTACCATCTAGAACGCAGTTTACCAGGAAAAAGCTGTAAACGAGAGTTATAGAGTAGTACCTGGTCATTGGGCTCGAAATGCCTGGAGATGATCTTCTTATCATGATATGCCTTTGTCCTCTCCTTGTATAACTTGGAGTTTTCATAGGCTAGATATCTGATCTCATTTAGTTCATTGAGCTGAATCAAGCGCCTTTCTGCAGCAGGTTTCAGATCGAAATTCAGCTTCTTGATTGCCCATTCTGCTCTGAACTCCAGCTCTACTGGTAGATGGCACGCCTTGCCATAGAGAAGGTGGAATGGAGTAGTCCCAAGTGGCGTTTTGTAGGCAGTCCTGTAGGCCCATAATGCATCATCCAGCTTTGCAGACCAATCTTTTCTTGTCTTCCCAACTGTCTTCTCCAGAATTTGCTTGATCTGTCTGTTGGAAACCTCAACTTGTCCACTTGTTTGGGGGTGATAGGGCGTGGCCACTCTGTGCTGTACACCATATTTCTTCAACAGCTTGTCAAAAACCTTGTTGACAAAGTGAGAACCCCCATCACTTATGACAATCCGTGGGACACTAAATCTGGGAAAGATAATGGTCTTAAACAGCTTCAAAACCACTGCAGCATCATTAGTAGGAGTAGCCAACGCCTCTACCAACTTAGATACATAATCAACAGCAACCAGAATGTATCTATTCCCATAAGATGAAGGAAAAGGTCCCATGAAGTCAATACCCCAACAATCGAAAACTTCAACTTCCAGAATGAAGTTCTGTGGCATTTCATGTCTCCTGCTGATTTTTCCTCTTCTCTGACAAGTATCACAGCTTGTGATGAAGGCTTGGGCGTCCCTGAACATAGTAGGCCACCAAAATCCAGCCTGCAAAACTTTAGAGACAGTCTTGAACGTAGCAAAGTGTCCCGCATAGTCTGATCCATGACAGTGAAAGAGCACGTCCTGAACTTCTTCTTCTGCTAAGCATCTTCTGTAAATACCATCAGCACAATGCTTGTAGAGGTATGGCTCATCCCAATAGAATCTCCTAAGTTCTCTCAAGAACTTCTTCTTAGCATAGCCTTTAAAATCATGTGGTTCATCCTCTGCAGCAAGATAATTGGCAATATCAGCATACCAGGGTCTCTTTGGATCGTGTAAAGCGTAAACAGGCTCTTCAAAAGCTTTCCCCAAGCTTGCACAAATCGCAGATAAGTGTGGAGATCAGTGACGAGCGTCACCTCGCTCGTATACTTTTCTCGCGAATGGTCTTGGTTAGTGACGAGCATCACCCTCCTGGTGTCGCTCGTCACTCCCCTGCAGTTGCGTGAAAACTGCAGGTTTTCAACACTTTCCTCCTGTTCTCTGGTTTCTACTAAGTAAACATTCTCTTCAGGCAAGAAATCATTGATGGGGACACTGTCTTCGACCTGAATCCGGGATAAATGGTCAGCAACTCCATTCTCCACCCCTTTCTTGTCCTTCACTTCAATATCAAATTCCTGAAGAAGCAGGATCCATCTTAACAGCCTTGGTTTTGCATCCTTCTTCTGCATTAGGTACTTCAGTGCTGAATGGTCAGTATGAACCACGACCTTGGAGCCAACAAGATACTGCCTGAACTTCTCAAAAGCAAACACAACAGCTAACAATTCCTTCTCAGTTGTTGCATAATTCTTCTGAGCATCATCCAAAGTCCTACTTGCATAGTAGATGGCGTGGAGTTTCTTGTCTTTCCTCTGTCCCAGCACTGCTCCAACTGCAAAATCGCTGGCATCACACATTAACTCAAAAGGTAAGTCCCAATCTGGAGGCTGCACAACAGGGGCTGTAACCAAAGCCTGTTTGATCTGTTCAAAAGCAGATTTGCACTCTTCTGTGAACTCAAACTTCACATCCTTGCAGAGGAGAGCAGTAAGTGGGCGTGCTATCTTGCTAAAATCCTTGATGAACCTTCTGTAGAAGCCTGCATGTCCCAGAAAACTCCTCACTGCTTTGACGGAATCAGGTGCTTGCAGACTCGTCATCACCTCAATTTTCGCCCTATCCACCTCTATACCGTCTCCTGAGACTCTGTGGCCAAGTACAATACCATCCTGCACCATAAAATGACACTTCTCCCAGTTTAAAACCAAGTGCTTCTCTTCACATCTCTGCAGAACTGCACACAGATTATCCAAACAGCTCTTGAAAGAAGATCCATAAACAGAGAAGTCATCCATGAACACCTCCATAAACTTCTCTATCATGTCTGTGAAAATCGACATCATGCATCTCTGGAAGGTTTCAGGAGCATTACACAGACCAAAAGGCATTCTGCGATATGCAAAAGTGCCATAGGGACAGGTAAAAGTGGTCTTCTCCTGATCTTCTGGATGGATGGGGATCTGAAAGAAGCCTGAATACCCATCAAGGAAGCAGTAATACTTGTGATTCGCCAGCCTCTCTAGCATCTGATCGATGAAAGGTAGAGGAAAATGATCCTTCCTTGTTGCTGCATTCAGTTTCCTGTAGTCTATACACATCCTGTGTCCTGTCACAGTCCTGGTTGGAATCAGCTCATCCTTGTCATTCTTTACCACGGTGACACCTCCTTTCTTAGGCACCACGTGCACTGGACTCACCCAAGCACTGTCTGAAATAGGATAGATGATACCAGCCTGCAACAACTTTATGATCTCTTTCTTGACCACATCCTGCAAATTCGGATTTAGCCTCCTCTGGTGCTCAACTGATGATTTCGACTCATCCTCCAAGTGTATTCTATGCATGCACAAGTCTGGAGAGATACCTGAAATGTCATCAAGAGAATAGCCAAGAGCTTTGCGAAATTTTTGCAGCTTACTTAGCAGTAGGGTGAGCTCTGCATTGTTCAATGAAGCATTAACAATAACAGGATAGGTGGAGTTTTCTCCAAGAAATGCGTACCTTAGCCCTGCAGGG
Organism: Thlaspi arvense; assembly: GCA_911865555.2. Lineage (NCBI taxonomy): Eukaryota > Viridiplantae > Streptophyta > Magnoliopsida > Brassicales > Brassicaceae > Thlaspi > Thlaspi arvense. The sequence goes on from OU466860.2 coordinate 26,783,279, forward strand.
AGCTGTTTAAGCTCAACTTTTGGTGCTTTTGCTGCTGACCAGTCACCCATTGTGGCGGCTTTTGCAGATGTGGAGACAAGTTCATCCTGTGCAACCAGTTGCATAACTTGTGCAGTAGCATCCATCATCTTTGTGTAGCCTGTTGCAGCAGTATCTAAATGCTCATACTCAGCTGTAGAAGTTGTCAACGCCCTTTCCAAGGGGTCCTCTGAACTCATCTCATGGAAGATCTGATCAGCAATGTTTGTGAGAACATCAACATAAAAAGTCTGTCCATCTATGGTTGGCCTCTTCATCAGCTTATCCATTTCGAATTTCATCACTAAATCGCCAACATTCAGCTCTATTCTACCCTTCCTGACGTCAATAATAGCTCCTGCAGTGGCTAAGAAGGGTCTGCCAAGAATCAAGGGGTCTTTGGGCTCTTCTCCATACTCTAGAACCACAAAATCAGTAGGGATCATACAATCTCCTACTTTGATAGGAACATCCTCTATCACCCCTTCAGGAACTCTAACTGATCTATCAGCTAGGACAATAGATATTCTTGTAGCTTTAAAATCGGTCATCCCCAAACTCTTGGCAACAGAATGAGGCATGAGGTTCACACTAGACCCAAGATCACACAATGACCTCTCAAACTTCTCATTGAAGATGGTGCAGTCTAAAACAAAGCTTCCTGGGTCTGAAAGCTTCTCTGGAACTCTGTTCTGAATCACTGCACTGACCTGCTCGTTGATCATCATAGCCCCAACCTCAAGACTCAAGTTATTGGTCACCATTCTCTTCACATACCTCCTAATAACAGGAGTTATCCTTACAACATCAATCAATGGGATCTCTATTACCAACTTGTCCATGATAGCCTTGCATCTTGCATCCTCAAGCTCCTGCTTAGACTTCTTAGGATGCTTAGGATAGGGTATCTTGGGTTTTATACACGGTCTCCTTAGCATTATCTGAAGTCTTAGGCGAAACTGCAACATGTGGTGTCTGGCGACGAGCGTCACTGGGTTGGTGACGAGCGTCACTCACTTTGGACGAGTCGGGGTCGAGTACTGGATATGGGTGACGAGCGTCACCCCCTTGGTGACGGTCGTCACCAATTTGTGAAGAATTGGGGTCGGGGTTGTCCTCAATGGGTGACGAGCGACACCCATTATTGGTGACGAGCGTCACCAATGGTTCTGCAGTAAAATTTTCTTCATCTTCATACTCTTCCATACCCACGAAATTTCTTGAGGTTAAATCCTTCTGCAACACTGGTTGCAGGTTCCTTCCACTCCTCAATGTGATGGCATTCACGTGGTGTTTGGGATTAGCATCAGTTCTTCCTGGAAGGAATCCTTCTTGCCTCTGAACAGCTCCTGCAGTTTGAGCAACTTGAACATCAAGCTTCTTCATATGAGAGTTCAGACTCTCAATTTTCCCATTCAAGTCCTGATAGAGCGAATCTATCTTGCCATTGAAGTTCACAGTAAGCTTCTGTTGTCCTTCCAAGATCTGTTCTAACATTGCTTCCATTTTGTTCTCTTGTGGAGGTGCTGGTTGATAGGAAGTAGAACCATAGTTTCTGTAATTTACACTGTTCTGGAATGGCTTCTGATAGTCTGTCTTCTAGAAAGGGGGTCTAGGAGTGAAACCAGGCGTGTTCTGTCCTCCTGTAGGGGCGTTTTTCTGATTGTTGTTGCTGTATCCTCTGTTCCACTGCTGATTCCCATACCTTTGTCCCTGAAATCCGCCAGAATTGATGAAATTTACATCCTCCTGCTCAACTTCCTCTGGAGCTTCGAAAGTCTCTACTTCTGCAGCAAAGTGAACTGACTTCTTCCCTACCAAAAGACTGTGCATATCATCCAACTTATCCTTAACTTCAGCAATCTGATTTCCATCAGCTACACCAGCTTGTTTTATTCTCTGAAAGTCTGCATTTTTAGTGTTGTTGCTGCAGACCAAGTTCTCAATCAGTCTCACCGCCTCCTCTGGTCTGTTGGTGTTGAAGTTCTCTGCACTTGCTGCATCCAGCGCCATCTGATATTTCCAGTCAATGCCTCTGAAAAAGATCCCAAGTAATTGCACCTGACTGAAACCATGATGAGGGCAGTCCCTTTGATAAGACTTGAACCTGATCCAAGAAGCCTTGAAAGCTTCAGTAGGGCCTTGTGTAAATGATGCAATTTTCGTCCTCATGTCTTCTGATCTGGCATCATCATAGAAATTGTTCAGAAAGGCATTCTTGGTGTCCTCCCAAGTAGTTAATGAAGCAGGTTCCAGTTGCTTCAGCCAATATGCAGCTTCTCCTTCAAGAGAGTATGGAAAAAGCTTGTAGAACAGAAAGTCATTGCTAACCCCATTAGCTTTGACACTGGAAGCCAAGTCCTCAAATCTCTCTATGTGATCCATAGGATGCTCATGAGGTAAACCATGGAAGGGATGCTGTCCAACTTGCTGATAGTAGACAGGTTTAACCTCAAAATCGTTCCTCTGGAAGGCAGGAGGTCGGATTGCAGCTCTGTTGGCATAGAACTGATCAGGTCTGTTGTAATCACCTAGAGTCCTCTGAACAAAACGCCCAGCAGCGTTATTGACAGCAGCAGGGACTCCCACGTTCTCAGCCACTTGCTGAACCTGCTGTTCAACAATGACATTCCCCTCTTGATCAATTCTCTGCCCCTCTTCGTTCCTCCTGTTTCCTTCCCTGTCAACCAAGTGACCTTCTGCATCCTCAACCAAGATCAGTGGAGCGACCATTGCAGATTGCTTATTAGCTTTCCTGTTAGTTCTCTCCAACCTAGCAAGCTCGTCGATGCTCAAAGTCACAAGCTCCTTCTCTTTGTTGCTTCTGGTTCTGCGATTAGGCATACACCTGAAACAGGAACAAAGAAAAGTAGCTGAAAATCAGTAAAGAAATAAAAAACTTAGACAAAATCCTAATACTAAAAATCGATAGGCAGCTATTACTCCCCGGCAACGGCGTCAAAAACTTGATAGGGTCAATGTTTTACCCAAATAAAACTACTGCAAGTGCACAGCAAAAGCAGATGTAGTATAAGGGGTATCGAAATCCCAAGAGAGTAATGCAGACTACACTATCGAGTATAGATTCGGACTAAGCTAAGCAAAATATGATGTATGTAATGCGAATGAATTAATAAAAGTAAGCAAACGAATGTGTGAAGTTATCTAAGTTGAAGAAGATTAAAAGCGCTAAGCCAGGATAATTCGCAGGTTTGAATCCAAGAATGTATGATGCAGGAAATCAGGAATGATTAAGAACCGTTTTAAACATGAATCTCTAATGCATAACTAATCAATTCTCATTGTAAAAGTTATCTATGCTTAAATTACAGAGTTTCAAATCTCTTTGCAAATCCTAATAACCTAAGCATGCAGTAATGATCAGGTTCAATTGTTTACAAAACTCCTAAGCCAAATCTCTTTGTACTAAGTTGTTTTGCTCATCAAATACTAGTTCAGGTTATGAATAATGCTCTCACATATATTTAACAACCTATGATTTTCGGATTCCTAGATGATGTGTCTCAGAAATTCGATTTTAAAGCAAGCAGAGATGAAAAACCATGAGATATTCCTAACAGATAGCGATTCTACACTCTTTTCATCAACCTTTGAAAAACCCTAACTTAACTAGCAGATTACTCAGACATGATTATGAGATCACAAAACATAACTGAATAAAATTGCATTAAGAGAAAGAGTAAGAAACAAAGGGGGTTCGAAATCTTCTCAAAAGAGTACAGGATTTGTCTCCCCAAAAAGCTCTGAATAAATCTCTCTCTAGCTCTCTGAATTCTTAAAAACTTAGATAATCCACCAATAATGGCTGAAAACCCTAATAAATAGAAGCTAAACACGATCTGGGGTCTTCATGTAAATAAAGGAAACTTCTGGGTAAATTCTGCAATTCTTTTTGATACTTTTAATAAAACGCCACGCTCCTTCCTTAGTGGGTGACGAGCGTCACTAAAGGGGTGACGATCGTCACCATTTGTGAATAATTTCTGCTTCGAGCTTGGTACTTCGTGGCTTCCACTCAGAATGCTCCAAAAGGTTCCAAAATCTCCAATTATGCTCCAGACATGCTATAACCTGCAAAGACTCTTCTAGGACTCTAAGAATACCAAAAAGACTCAATAAAAAGGACTTATATCATGGTTAAAAACCATAAAAACCATGATATATCAATTTGGGGAAAGAGATCAGGCTAGACTTTGACATCAACAAGGTTCTAAAGAAGCCAACCATTGAAGGACAAGCTTTCTATATTGAAACGATGGATGCTCTAGTGGATGAGTTGTTGGAAGAGCTAGCTCTAGAAGACCATTTGAAGCTAGCACTCACTAAGGAGCCAGGGGAGTTTGGCTATGTGGACCAGAGAACCCAAGAGTACGTGAACCTGCTGGATTCGAGGAGGATCATCAAGAATGAAGAAGGTTGCTGCCTAGAGATCGACTCCGAGATCGATGCTATCACTCGATCCAGGAGTCAGATCGACAAGTCAATCGAGAACCCAACTCGATCCGGTGCAACAATCGACCAACAGATCGAGAATGATGCTCGATCAGGAGAAACAATCGAGTCGACGATCGAGAGAGACCTCCCGATCATTTTGGAGTCCAATCAAGAGATCGACTCAGAATCTCGATCCCTTACTCGATCCATATCAAATCGAGTAAGCGAATCGAGTGAAATGGCTCGATCTAGACGACATCGAGAGGAGAATCGACCGGGGGACTCGATCTCGGAAGGGATAGCGATGGAGGAAAGGAGTCTGAAGGGCCATGCCTCGAGTTCAAGGGAGAGTTCCAAGGAAGAAAGCAATAACAACAGCCACGAGGATGACTGGAGTGAGCTGTTAGCCCCAAAGGTGGACCTAAAGGAGCTCCCAAAAGGGCTAAGGTATGCTTTCTTAGGACCTAATGACACCTACCCCCTGATAGTAAATGAATACCTTAGTGATGATGAGTTGCACTCGCTCCTAACTGAGCTGAGAAAGTATAGGAAGGCCATTGGGTACTCTTTAAGTGACATCAAAGGCCTTTCACCAATGCTTTGCACTCATAGGATTCACTTGGATAATGAGAACGCCACTTCTGTAGAACATCAAAGGCGTTTGAATCCAAACTTGAAAGAGGTTGTTAAGAAGGAAATCCTTAAGCTTTTAGAGGCTGACGTGATCTATCCCATAAGTGACAGCACGTGGGTTTCCCCTGTACACGTGATGCCTAAGAAGGGAGGGATCACGGTCATAAGGAATGAAAAGGATGAACTTATCCCTACTAGGACCATTACTGGTCATAGAATGTGTATTGACTATAGAAAGCTTAACCTTGCGACTAGAAAAGACCATTTCCCTTTGCCTTTTATTGATCAAATGCTTGAGAGACTTGCAAATCACCCTTACTACTGTTTTCTCGATGGGTATAGCGGTTTCTTTCAAATACCTATTCACCCTAACGATCAGGAGAAGATGACTTTTACATGTCCCTACGGTACCTTTGCATATCGAAGGATGCCGTTTGGATTGTGTAATGCACCGGCTACCTTTCAGCGGTGTATGATGTCGATCTTCTCCGATCTTATAGAGGAGATGGTAGAGGTGTTTATGGTTGACTTCTCTGTGTATGGTGCGTCCTTTCCTGCGTGTTTGTTGAATCTTTGCAGGGTACTTAAACGTTGTGAAGAGACAAACCTGGTGCTGAACTGGGAGAAATGCCACTTCGTGGTTAAGGAAGGGATAGTGCTCGGTCACAAGATTTCAGAGAAGGGTATTGAAGTTGATCAGGCTAAGGTTTAGGTTATGATGGGTCTAGAGCCGCCGGTTAATGTTAAAGGGATCAGAAGCTTCTTGGGACACGCATGGTTCTATAGGCGCTTCATCCAACATTTCTCCAAGATTGCACGCCCTCTTACACGGCTGTTGTGCAAAGAAGCCGAGTTTGTATTTGATGAGGAGTGTTTGAAGGCTTTCATGACCATCAAAGAAGCCCTTACATCAGCCCCTATAGTCCAAGCACCAGACTGGTCTCTCCCTTTTGAGATCATGTGTGATGCTAGTGACTACGCCGTAGGAGCCGTCCTTGGTCAGAAGAAAGATAAGAAGCTACATGTGATCTATTATGCTTCAAGGACCTTGGATGACACGCAATCACGATACACCACTACGGAGAAGGAGCTGCTTGCAGTAGTCTTCGCCTTTGAGAAGTTCAGATCATATCTCGTTGGCTCCAAGGCTATTGTATATACGGATCATGCTGCTCTACGATACATCTAATTTTAGAAAGACACTAAGCCTCGGCTCTTAAGATGGATTCTGTTACTCCAGGAGTTTGACATGGAAATTAAAGACAAGAAGGGGATAGAAAATGGAGTCGCTGACCACCTCTCAAGGCTAAGGATCAACGAGTCTCTCCCCTTAGATGACTCTCTTCCAGAAGAGCAGCTTATGGCGATTACTACTGCTGTTTGTGGGAAGCTAGAGGGAAGGTTTGAGGAAGTGTTGAGTTTTAAAGAGGAGGATCTACCATGGTATGCTGATGTGGTGAACTACCTAGCGTGTGGTGAGGAGCCAACACATCTCAACAGCTATCACAAGAAGAGGTTTTTGAGGGAGGCTAGTGACTACTTTTGGGATGAGCCTTACCTATACAAAAGAGGAGTAGACAGCTTGTACCGGAGATGTGTTACAAAGGAAGAAGCCAGGGATATCCTCTATCATTGCCATGGCTCTTCCTACGGAGGACACTTCGCTTCATTCAAGACTGCCACGAAAGTGTTGCAAGCCGGTTTCTGGTGGCCCTCCATTTTTAAAGATGCACACGAGTTTGTGAAGAGCTGTGAGGCATGTCAACGAGCAGGGAATATAACCAAGAGGAACGAAATGCCTCAAGTTCCCATCTTCGAGGTTGATGTGTTCGATGCGTGGGGTATTGACTTCATGGGGCCTTTCCCTTCTTCATACGGCAACAAGTACATCTTAGTAGCTGTGGATTATGTCTCCAAATGGGTTGAGGCTGTTGCTTCCCCTACAAATGACTCTAAGGTGGTGATCAAGTTGTTCAAGAGTATCATCTTTCCAAGGTTTGGGGTACCCAAGGTTGTTATAAGTGATGGAGGAAGCCACTTTATAAACAAGATCTTTGAGAGCCTCTTGAGAAAGAATGGGGTTAAGCATAAGGTGGCTACACCGTATCATCCTCAAACAAGGGGTCAGGTGGAAGTCTCCAACAGGAAAATCAAAGCTATTCTGGAGAAGACCGTTGGAGCAACAAGGAAGGACTGGTCAGTGAAGCTAGACGATGCTCTTTGGGCCTACCGTACTGCTTTCAAGACGCCGATTGGTACAACTCCTTTCACTCTACTCTATGGCAAGGGCTGTCACCTCCTGGTTGAGCTGGAGCACCGCGCGTTGTGGGCTGTGAAGAGGCTGAACTTTGATGTCAAGACGGCTCAGGAGAGGCGCCTTATTCAGCTACACGAACTGGACGAGTTGAGGTTGAATGCTTACGAGAGCTCTAAGATCTACAAGGAGCGGACTAAGGAGGCTCATGACAAGAAGTTGGTTGCCAAGGAGCTTAAGGAAGGAGGACTGGTGTTGCTGTACAACTCGAGGCTCAAACTCTTCCCGGGCAAGCTGAAATCAAGGTGGAGCGGACCGTTCGTGATTCAAGAGGTCTTGCCGTATGGAGCTGTTACTCTGATGGGAAGAAGTGGTAATGCATTCACCGTCAACGGACACAGAGTCAAGCCCTACTTGGCAGACAGCTTTGACAAGGAGAGTACCTCAGTGCTTCTCCAAGACCCACCATCCGCCTAGACCAAGTAAGGTCTAGCTAAAGACGTTAGAGAAAGCGCACTTGAGAGGCATTCCCATGTTTATCTTGTACATACTTCTGCTTTCATTTCTCTTTCAGTTTTATGTTTTTATGTTGCAAGTGTGTAGGAACAGGTATAAGGAGTCTAAACCTTGACTTTGAGGTCCAAAATGGGCAATAGGGGTTAAGAGAAGGCTAGAGATCGAGTGCTAGATCGACTGATCCTGGCTCGATCTTTGCTAGATCGAGTCAGTGAATCGAGAGGAGTTAGTCGATCTAGACGAGAACGAGTGACAAGATCGACCTTGACGAAAAAGGATCGATCGATCCAAATCGGATCGACCGATCTAATTTCTCTCGGGAAAATCTGTTGAAACCTGATCGATCACTCGACTCGATCCACCACTTGATCTATGCCAAATCGACCCTTAAATTGAGGATATAGATCGATCAGAGGGACTGAGCCGAGGAGCCAACATCTCAATGATCGAGAGAGCCAATCGATCCAGGACTCGATTCACCTTGAATCGAGTCTCAAATCGAGTAACCCTCTCGATCTAAGCCATTTTGGGCATGAGATCGAGTCCTAGATCGACCAAAAGGACTCGATCTCATGCCGAGGTAACAATTTTCTTTCCCTTCTTTACTCCTTTCCCTCCATTTTTTAAATTTAAAACTTGGTCAAGGCAAGCATCTTTGACCATGAAAGATGTGCCTTGACCAAGACTTTTGTCAGAAACCACTTTGACCACCCATTGTTTAGGTTTGCTAAAGTCTTTAAATATTTCAAACTATCTCTCACCCTCTCATTCCTGTTTGCTCGAGATTTTTAACAAAGAGAGTGAGAATTTTAAGTTTTCAAAGAGCTAGCAAAGATATCCTAAACCTCTTGCAAAGATATTTTCAAAGATTTAGTGATTTAATTTTAAGAAAATCTCCTTAAATATCGCAAGATCTTGTTTTAGGATATAGGATCGGTTTTGAATTTTTAAAATTAGCTAAGTAAAAGGAAAAATTCTGGATTTTCAGTATCTAAAATATTTGATTCCCTTTTATGTAGCTATGATTTTTATTTAATCCCTAAAATTCTAGGGTAGTTTTTATAAATTCTCTCCTTCTCTTCTCTCATTCTCATCAAATCGCCACTTGCTAATCATTCTCTTTAGAATTTTGTTTCACGAACAATGGCACCAAAGAGAACAAGAGAGGAGCAAGCACAAGAAGGAGAAGGACAAGAAGTGGTGGCTCAAGAGAGGGTCCGGTGGAACAAAGATGAAAAGAGGGATAAGAAGAGGCTTGAGAGGCTCCGGTTTGAGCCTACAAAGTTTGCTGATCGAGAGCTTTTGTCTAGGCTCGGAATCCTTGGAGACTTCGACCAACTCCTCAAGAACATTGGTTTGAGATGCTTGTCACGGATGGACTGCCCTACCATTCCTGAGGTGACGATAGATTTTCTTGCCACCTTGGAGTTCCGGTATGAGAATCCGAGTGCACCTGTCCCTTCCCATGGCCGCCTCTACTTCAAGGTTGGCCGTCAAGCTTACACACTATCCATCCCCGAGCTATGCCAAGCCTACGGTCTCAAGGCTGATGCATACAAGGTCGAGTTCCCAGCCTTCAAGAAAGCCGACGAGTTTTGGGACCTGATCAGCAATGAAGACTACAAAGCCAACACTGCCAAGATCAAGCGAGTTAGGAGTCCGGTGCTGAGGTATACTCTGAAGCTGATTGCCAATACATTCAGTGGAAGGTCTGTTGCCCCTACTGTCACGAAAACGAAGCTGTGCTTCCTTTTCCAAGTCGTGAAGCACTTGGTGTCTGATCCGGATGCGAATGAAGAGCCCATAGAAGATGAACTCGGCGATGAAGTGAATTACGGCTGTGTGCTCGCGGCTTCCCTGGTGAAGTACAAGGCTTATGCCTTACGGTGCAAGGCAACCTCCTCCTACATTGGCGGTTTCCTTACTCCTTTGTTCGTGCAAGCCGGTTTGCCCATCCATGACTTTGCTCACGTCCCAAACAGAGATTTCATGGATGAAGCATATATGAGGAACACTGATAGCTTGGGACGCACGCCAGCAGAAGGGTTCTATGCTTACCTCTTCACAGATGATGAAGACAAGAAGAGAGTGTGCATCCTCCCCAACATAGATGAGACCGAGCTGCTTGGTGTTGGGAACATCGAGTTCTTGCCCACGGAGGAAGAATGCTTTGCCCCTTTAGGAGGACTGCCTGCTTCAGCCATTGCCCCGCGCCAAAGGTCAGAGTCTCCGGGTACAGAAGATGAGATGCCCGACGCTTACACACTTCCCAAGCTGGACTTCGAGCCGAAGACCAAAACCGAGAAGTTCTTAGCATCGGTGGTAGAGATGCAACGGAAGATCAACAAGTGGCAGGGGAAGATGCTTAAGAAGCTGGGGAAGAAGGTCAAACAACTTCAGGGAGGCCAGCCTAAGCCAGCTACAAGCCAAGAGATACAACAACCCGAGAAGAGAAGACTCTCAACCGGAGGAGTTGTTATCCGCGAGACCCAGGGAGACAACATTCAGCCGGCGCGCCACTCCCTCCAAGAACCAGGCAACAAAGGAAAAGCAACAATCTCTAGCTCCTCTGGAACATCCTCAAGTTCCAGCCGAGCCTAGACAAGAGGTAACAACCTTCTTCCATTGTATATAACCACTCATGTTTGTTTCTTGCATTGTGTTTGTTTGCTCCTTCGGATGAGTTTGCCACCGGGACGGTGTCAAGCAAGTTTGGGGGAGTACTTGTGTGATTTAATCTTGTGTTCTTTGATCTTATTTTCCTTTTTACATCCTTGAGTCTTAGTCATGAAAAATTGGTAAAATTTTTAAAATTTTTCAAAGATTCATGTAGTTGCATTCATCTCTTTAAAAACATGTTAGGATTGAGTCTAGAGTCTCTCACATCACCTAGGTTGTTTGCATTTTGCATAAGGGGTTAGAATTTCTTAAAAAGGTGTTTTACTTATGAATCATTTCAATGCCCTAGTTAGTAGTTCTCTAATGCTTTGTTTATGCTTTGAAAGTAAGTTCTAACCATGCTTGGATCACTAGTTAGGATTTTCGTGGCTTGAATTGAACTCTCATGATTTGAAACTCATCCTACTAAGTGAAAATCTTAATTTGAAAATCTAATTATCATTCTTATGCATTTGAAAATGAACACATGGTTTTAAAATATTTAGGCTCTCTTCTTCCTTTTTACCACTCTTTGTGAGCCTAAGTAGAACTCCCTCCTTGAATCTTACCCTCCTTTGAAGACAAATGTTCTTGTGTGACATCTTTGTGAGGCCTTATTTTCGGTTTGAACTTGGCATAAAGTGTTAGGTTTAGGCGACATGATTTGGTTTTCATATTGATTGCTAGCTTTGCATTTTGAAGCTAGGTATAGGCTTAGGATGAGTTTGGGGGATCATTGGGGTTGCTTTCTTGTGTATTTGCTTTCGGTTCAAAAGAGTTTATGTTTTAAGGAAAGAAATGAGGTTTTAAGTGAAAGGTTTGTTTTTAAAACTAAGTATGCTTTATTTCAGAAAGTAGCTCTCTCTAAATAAATAAAAAAAAAAAGAGAAAAAGAAAAGAAGAAGAAAAAAATAAAAGAGCCTAAGTGCCAAATAAAGAAAAAAAATAATAAAAAGAGAGCTACTAATAAGAAATTCTTAAGAGCAAAAATATTTTTCAAAAACCTTTTCACTAGCCTAAAAACTTTAAAATGTCCTTGTTTTGAATTGGGGATTGCTAAGTTGAGAAGAAAGGGTAGACTCTTAAGTGGTGAGTGAAGATTAATTTTCTTAAATGAGAGGAGTATAGGACTGTTTGATAGTTTACATGGGTAGATGAGAATCTAATCATGTATGCATAAATTGTCTTTACCTTTAGCATTATGCATTAGTTCAAACCGTTTTTGAGAGAAACCCTTGTCTAATTATAAACCCTTTTCAAATGAGATCATTCTATGCTCATAACCATAACCCTTAGCCAAATGTGTTTTGCTTTAAAGTGCATAAGTTTGATTCATGGTTCGAATGTTAATGAATGTTAAAGGATGAGTTTCTTTGATTGTTAGGAACAAGAGAGTCATGATTTGAATTTCTTTGTGTGATGAGTATGGCTAAGTCCTTTGGAGTATGAGTGTAAGCTTAGCATTTTAGAACTGTTAACTAGGACATTGAGATGATCTATTCGAAAGGCACCTTTGCAAAAAGTTTAAAACCCCTTTGATTTTTCTGAAAACCTCTCTTCCTTACTTGTTTTTTGTTGCTTGAGGGCAAGCAAGAAGTAAGTTTGGGGGAGTTGATGTCATTGCATATTGCATACATTTTACATACTCATTAGGTAGTTTTTCATGCATTTGTATCATGTTTTAGGTTAGATTTCATCACTTAGGGTCCTAGAGCATTGTTGCATCAGCATATGTATTTTTTTCTGCATTTTGCATCACATTTAGGTTGTTTCTGGCTGCTTTGGAGTCATGGAGGTTCGTGGAGGTGTGAAGGCTGATGTAGCAGTTCAAAGGAGCTCGGGAGTATGCTAAGGACCAGTGATCGAGGAGCAGATCGAGCATGGCCGGTCGATCTAGGAGTTGATCGACCAGAAGATCGAGCCAACTAGGCGATCCAAGGATAATGATCGAGACGGAGATCGAGTGAAGCAATCGATCAATCGGTACAGACGTAAATGACGCCTTGCAGAGCGAGAGCCAAATCGAGTACACCACTCCATCCACCCGAAGATCGATACCAAGATCGGATGCAACACTCGATTCACCGTTGAAGATCGAGACCCGAATCGAGCCGAAGACACGATGTCCGGATATGATCGAGAGAACAACTCGATCCAATGGTCGATCTCTGTCCTTTCAACCGTTTTTGGCTGTTAGCGAAGGGGGGACCATTGGCTTGTTTGGGCATTTTAGGCAAGGCGGCGAGATGTTTTTTAGAGAACTTTTAGATCCTTATCCTTTTTCCAAAAGTTTTCTCTCTCGTTTTTTCGGAAGAACACCATTGTTGAACCAGTTTTCTTTTGAAGCTTTTGTATTCGAATCCTTATCGTTTAATCTAGTTTCTTTCATGTTCATCGTAGTATTTCTTCTGCTTTGCTTGATTTACTTTATGTGTAGTGAGTAGTTTACTTTGGGTTTGGGGTTGAGAGGATTAAAGGGTAGGAAAGGTTCGATCTTGGTTTGTTTTCTAAACGTTTTTAAGGCTATCTCTTCTAAGGTGTCGAAAGCTTAATGCTTGAAGACTCTCACGCCAAGAGCTTCATGATCCAAGAGGTTCCTTACCTTGACAGGATCCAGGGGCCTCGGAAGATCACACCTTAGAGACTAGTTACCCTTTCCCAAAAGCCATGGAAGTTTGGGGGACTAGTTAAGCCATTACTCGAAATCTGTTTTCCTTGCCTTTCAACCTCTCTTTCCACCAAAAGCCATGGGTTTGGAGGAGAGGATGAAAGAGTGATCTATACCGAAAGCCACAGATAGATCTTGTTTTGTTTTCGAGGCTTAGAGATCCTCACCAAGTGAGTCGATCTAAAGTTTCAAACCCAAGTTAGATCCTTGAAACCCTTTATATGAATCTCAACCCTGAAGCCCTTTCTTTTAGCATATTTACTTCTCATTTCATCTTTTACTTGTTATCTGATAGCATCCTGGTCATTAGATTCATTGTTCTTACGGTTTTAGACGAGATCGATCGTTTCTGCTCGATCTAGTGGTCGATCTTATGGTCGATCCACTAGTCGAATTTTAACATTTCGAAGCTCTTCCCTTTAATTTATCTGTTTGTTTCTCGTGGTAACTGCTTCCTTTCTAGTATTTTTAAAATAGGTTTCACTCTGTTTAAGTTGCTGCATTTAGTTTTTAGAATATTTCTCATAAACTGTCTCATTTGCTTAGATTTGTCTTGGACCTTGCATTCTCTGTGGATTCTCTATCATCTAGAAGTGGATTGACACTCTCCTGCTTGCTTTACTACAACGTTGCGTGCATTAGAGTTTTGATAACCTGTCAGCTGCATTAGAGCATAAGAAAACGTCTATCACTCTTCCCATTTGGATTGATACAACCCTATGCTATACTGCAACTGACTAGTACAAGCTAGGGCAATTGTCCTACAAGGGGTAAAACCCATCTATCAGAGTGATGTCCGCAAGGCGGGCCATGAGATCTGGAAGGATATGTCTCGGAAGTTCATGGAGGTGATCGAGGGCTTCAAGCTGAAGTGGGAGAGGAAGAAGGCCTAGGGCGTGGCCGTGCGATCTCCAGGAGTGCATTCCTATCAAGGAGATGCTCGAACAGCTCAAGGCGAAGGCAACGACTGTCGAGGAGGAGCTGGAGAGGGTGACCAAAGAAGAGGAGGACTTGGGAGCGACTTTTAAGGCTGCCCAGGTTTCAGACTTCTCGATCAGCAAGCTCAATCTCCCCGTGATTGACACAGGACTAATTGGTGTCTTATGTTCAGTCACCCTTGTGTTAGTCAGTTGTAGTAAGGGTTTTATGTCAATCCATTGGGAAGAGTTGAAAACAGAAGAGTTGAGAGTAAAGTCTCTAAGTCAATCAGGCAGAGAATTGGTTTTGTTGCCTAAGCAATAGTTCTAGCAACCTAAGTGAAACAAGCAGCAACTAAAGTAAAAGCAGAAGCAAACTAAGCAATTCTAAGCAAAGAAAACAGAGTAAAACAGAGCAAATCCGAAATTCAAATCAGAGAAAAGCAAGTTTCTAGATGTGGTTATTGACTTTGGGAGATTTAAGGAATTAACTAAGGCTGTTTCAAACTACATTGATCAAGCAAACAAGCAAGCAATGGTGATTCCTAGACATAGAGTTCACACTTAAGCTAGTTAGATCCAATCTCTTGGCAAATAACCATTTGCTAAACATTCTAACAAGAACTAACTCTCATTAGTGCTAAAACATCAAGCAAGCATGATTAAACAACTCTATTCAATTCAAAATGCTCCTCGAACAGTCAATCTCTTGAGCCAAGGCAAATCCTCTATTAAACATGATCAACATTTCATCAAACACTTGGTGGGCATAAGAAAAAGCTAACAACTTACAAAAGTTTGATCAAGACTAATCTAGCATGAATAACAGATTAATAGAGAGGAACCCATAAACTGAAGCACTTAACAAACCTTAATCAAGCCTTAAATCCCTTTAATCTACCACATCTAGAAACCGTAAAATAACTACTCACTCATAGTCATGTTTAACACCAAATCACAAAGGGAAAGGATGATAATCATGATTAAAAGAAAGATTAAAGAAAGATTAAAGCAAACACTTGATTATATTAAACAAAGCAAAGAAAATTTCTTACAAACTTAATGAAAAAGCTCAAGAACAGTAAAATGACATGACCCCCCGAAAATCTGGAAAGAGGGGCTATTTATAGTCTAGAGGAGAAAACCCTAGAGTAATGGTATAAATGTAATTAAAAACAGGTTCGGGCTGGGTCAGTATCGGTCAGTTGTGTCGGTCTTCAGTGACCGAAATGGGTCCCTATCGGTCTGGAGTGATCGACACATATGACCGAAATTAGTCTGGTGTGTTTGTGTCAATCACACTTGACCGATACTAGTGACCGATATGCTCCGTATCGGTCACCCTTGACCGAAACTCTGTGTGCTCTGACCGAAAACTTCTGCAGAGATCTTCTGCTGTGATCCTTCTTGCTCCCTTTTGCCCAGCTAGCATCTTGTATCATTCCCAAAACTCCTCCAAGCTCCTTTAAGCTCCAAAAGCACCTAAAAACATCCAAAATGCAAAGAAAATGCAAATTATACTCTAAATGCAACCTAAGTCTAAAAGGAGAAGAAAATAGGACAAAAGCAAAGGGAAAACATGTAAAAGAGGATCAAAACATGTACTAAATGCAGCCCTAAATTTTGTAAATACAATGGATATCAACACCCCCACACTTGCCTTTTGCTTGTCCTCAAGCAATCATGAACAAATGGGAGAGTGAGGTTTGAAAACGGGCATTCAGATTCAAAAAGTGCAAAGGTAAAGAGATGGTTTCAATGCTCAAGTGCCTAGTTGTAGGATGCAAACATAATCAGCTATACTTTAAAGATCCTAGCCATGCTCATCATATTTCAAAATGATCTCAAATCTCAACTTAGGCAGATGCTCAAATCAATCAACTCTATAACATTCAATTAAGTTCAGAACATGAATCATGTTTATGCAAATCAAGTGAAGACAAAAGGGTAAGGTTATAAGATAAGAATGATCTCATTTAAGCACAAGGGTTCAAAAACATAAAGGATCACTCAATGAAATTACTTCATCTTAGGCAAAATGCTAAAGATAAAAGCACACTTATGCATGCAATTCAAAGCTCTCTTCTACCCTTACTTCCCAAAGATGAGTCCTATGCATTTCTAAACCCAAGAGTGAACCCTCTAAGTCTACCCTTTCCTAAATTCTACCCTTTACCCATCTTCATGGCTGGGGAAACCTCTTCTTTTGCTTGTGTGGCTGCTTCTTTTTGGTTGGGACTTGCTCTTCTTTGTTTTGTTGGCACCTTCATTACCTTTGGTGGATTGCTTCTTGGTCATATTTTTCTTCTTTTGGACCCTTCTAAGCATTGTTGTTGGCGCCAATCCTTCTTTTTAAACTTAGAGATTTTATTCCTTTTACTTAACTACAATACTAAACTGTTTCCCCTTTTCTACCATTTCAGATCTTTTTCCTTTCTTTCAAAACATAAAAAACATGAAGTTCAAACCACTTACTCTACCCTTTTTAAACCCCAAAACTCCTATCCTATAATCAAGCTCAAGATGCAAGCTGATATCTACAAGAGAGCTAATCATTGCCAGCCTTATTCCTAACACTTTTTGCTAAGACAAAATCGAAAATGCAATGCAAAGGCCTCACAGCTCTCACAATAGTGTTTAGGCTCAAAAGGAGGTTTTGGTTAAGGGTGAGGATGTAACTGTCCCATAATTATGAGGATCAGCTATTTGGATCAACAAGAGTGGTAGAAAGGAGAAAGATGATCCAAATATGTATATGGTAGCCATGCAATCACTTTTCAATGCATAAGACATGATAATTAAAAGTCCAAGTTAAAGTTTAAGTTGATAGAGTTGATTTTCAGCGAACAAATGCTTTCAGAATGAGATGAGAAGACCAAATCTAGCAATCTAAGCATGGTTAAGCCTTAACTTCTAGCAATCATATGATGCATCAAACAACTAAGCACTTAAAAACTGAAATCATCTCTAAACACTAAGCACTTTACAAGGAAAACTCATCATAATGCCCTATGCAAATGCAATGCAACCTAAATGTCAACACTAGACTCAATCCTAGAAGAATGGAATGCAACTACATGCTTTCTTTTTGGTTTGCAAAATTGCAAAAAATTTTAAAATGTTTCGATTTTTTTTTTTGTGTTTTTCTATGCCTTACATGTATGCATGATATGCATGAGACCCAAAGAGAAAAGAAGAAAAGGACAAACTAAGAAAACAGAAAACAAAGTCAAACCCCAAATCTCTCCCCCACACTTAAATTACACAGTCCCTTATGTAATGAAAGCAATGGAAGAGAGAAGCAACAAAATATATTACAAAAATAAAAAGATGCAATGGTATAAAACAATGGAAGGGATGTGGTACTTGGTTCAATGGTAGGAGTTGTGGGATGATCCTGAGGTTTGTGGAGACTTGCTGGCTCTCCTCTTCCTTCTCTCATAGACTTTAGTGGAATGCTCTGCTTCTGGAGTTGGTTGAACCCAGCTTGACCATAGCTGTTCAGCTTGTGAAGAAGTCCCTTGTGTGCCCCATTGCCATGTATCCTGAACTTCAGAGGGGTTGGGGATTGGCGCCTCCCAAGCTGATGGAACATGGGCTCTTGGCTCATAAGATGAAACCCTTGCTTGTGCCCATGTACCCCATTGATCACTTGGTTGTGCATGGAATGAGTGTCTACCATGGGGGTTCCATACAGCTTCCTCCTCTTCAGTTGGCTCAGCTTGGTGGAATTGCTCTTCTTGTTGAGAGTGGAGCTCTTGGGTGTGGCTGTGGTGGGAAGTCTTTGCTGATGTAGCCTTGTTCTTTCTGAACTTCTCCTTCACCATCTTCATAAGCCCTTTGATGGCTTTGTCCTGCCACTTGCACCACTTCTGTAGTGTGTTAATGTGCTCATGAGATGCTCTCAAAGAGCTTCCTTGGTTGGGAGCTTCATAGGTCTGGAAGTGGAACTGCCTTGAGCTGTAGTTCAACACTTCTTCTTCTTCAAGCTCATCTTCTTCATGGGTTCTTCCTTGGCCTTCAGCGCCAGCAATAGCATTCCATTGTTCTTCTTCTTCTTCTTCTCTGATCTCTTCAGTGTGCTCCTCTTCTTCTTCACTGTCTTCTTCTTCTTCTACTGTAGGAATAGGGCCGCCTGTGTAGAGCTCCTCAGTGCTTGGGTTGAAGCTGATGTTTCCTTTTCTGAAGAAGGATGTAAGCTTTGGATTGGGGAGGAGGACTTTTGCTGGTGTGTCAAGGCCTGTGATGAAGTTATACACATGCTTTCCACCAATGATTCTTTCAAGGTAGTGGCTTCTCTTGAGGTAATCAATATCAATCCATAGTGGCTCAAGTGCATCACCTTCATGTTTGTCAAGGTCTACTCCACTAGCTTGCAGAACCGCTGTCACAACTCCTCCAATGTGCACTTGAGGGCTGTTCTCCTTCTTTGTCTTACTCAAAACCCAGCTCTAGTAGGATAGGAGCTGCTCCATCAACATAGCAGGGGTTGCTTCTCGGTGCTCTGAGTGGTTCCCCATACTCATCGCTTCCCAACACCTCATACAGTCCTTGGTATATCAGATCTGTCTCCCTTCCTGTGAGATATGTTGTCTCCTTCCTTGCAAAGAGTGTATTCGCAAGTGCTTTGTGGACATATCTCACGGCTGGATGCCTTAGGTGCTTGTTCCTTGATCTTCCAGGAGTGTATTTTGCAACCCCAATAATCCCCCTACTTGGGATTTCGAACCTGCTCAGCTTGGTGGGGTGGGACTTTAGCTCTAGATCCTTGGCGATCTCTGTGAATTTTGAGGAAGACTTCTCCTTGCTAATCCGAAAAGAGATCCATCCATCGCCATTAGGGAGCTCACTGTCTTCGTACCAGACCACCTTGAGTGTGGAGAGGAATTGGTAAGTGAGCTATTGGTAAGATGGGAGTGGCATTTCCATGAAAGCTCCAAGACCCATGCGCTCAAATGTGGCTTTGCAGTCACCATAGAGTCCAAGCGCCTTCATTGTGGAAGTGCACGGATATCTTGTTGGCTTGAAAGTGCACTGGTTGAACCTTCATGAGTTCTTTAGCAGCACTGCCCTTGTTTTGTTGATCTTCTCCCTCATTCCCAACCGGTCTCTTCCCAGCGGCTTTGGAGGATTGCTCATCAGCCTTGCCCTTTCCTTTATCTTTCTGTGTTCTTGGTTGGATTGGTGCTTCCTGAGGTGCTTTTCCTTTTTTCCCAGCAGCTATTTTTGTTCTTCCCATGGTACCTTCAAAAGCAAAGCTTGAAAACAAGGTAAGTGAAAGAATAAAAGCTGAAGAACCAAATAGCTGAAAGCTTTTAATGGAGAAACTCTTTAATGCTAAGAAAAGTCTAACAAGTCCTAACAACAAGATGAAACTTATTCAAAGCAAGAAGAGATCAAAAGCTAGCAACTAAATAAGCTAGAATACACAAAAGATAAACAGTTATGCATGACATTCTAGCAAAATGGTTCCTAGGCAAAAGAGATGATGATTTTGCAAAAGGATGAAGATGAGCAAGCAATGAGATAAATAGATATTAATCAGAACTTCAAAATCTAGCTTGATATCTCATAACAAATCCATATTGCAAAATCATAGCACAACAATCAAAACTAAACACTGCTTGCTCTTAAAAACTTCATAAAGCAGTTTTTATCATAAGCTAAGAGTAATAGCAAAGAGAGATAGTTTAGGAAGCAAACCTTTAGTGAACTTCTGAACACTTAGAGAAGGCAATAAAAGAGAAAAAGAACTAGTTATTTCTAGCTTTAGGTGAGAAGAAGAGTGATTTTAAGTGTGAAGAGAAGTGAAGAAAGTTGTTGCTTAAATAGAGAGAAAGGAGAGGAAACCAAATGCATCAAAGGTTGGTGAGGGAACATAAGGAATCAAAAGTATGGGGGACAAAAACAAAAGTGTTCAGGAGCTAGAAAGAGGTCAGAAGGAATCCCATTTAAAAATCCAAACTCCTTTGGCTCCAAACCAAAGGAGGTAAAAGTTTTTGAAAGTTGAGACACTTACCTCGGATGGAGTTTCGGTCACTCATGCATGACCGATATTACTGACTGAAATTGCATTTTCGGTCATGAGTGATCGACACTAGAGACTGACGTGCTTCTTGGGATTAGTATCGATCATCAGTGATCGACACACTTGACCAAAATACATCCGGTATGATTGTGTCGATCTTGAGTGATCGATACTGGTGATCGATATGATTCCAAGAATCTTATCGGTCTCCAGTGATCGATACTCTGGACCAAAATTCATACGGTGTGTTTGTGTCGATCAAGTGAGGTCGATATGAATGACCGAAAATTATCCTCTTTCAAAACTTCTTTCCATAACGGTCACAAGTGACTGATATGTTGACTGGCATAAACTGGCTCCACTGATATCGGTCAATCATGATCGCTACTGATGACCGAAAATCTGTGTATCGGTCTGTCATGACCGATATCAGCCAGAGTACACCTTTTCTTTGTCCCCATCATACTTTCTCAAACCCCAGTTCAAAATCCTGTTTCTATACACTAAAACAAAGCATAAAAGAAATACTAGAAAGCATAATATATACAAAAGGATACCATGGGACTACCTCCCAAGTGTACTTGTTTAAAGTCACTAAGCTTGACTTTGATTACCTCTTTAGTTGAGGTTAGAGGTGAATGGAGCTGGTGCCCCTACCTCTTTCTTCCTCCAGACCCATGTTCCCTTTGATAGTTGCCTGTGTTTCTCTTGAGCTGACATCCTATGCCTTTTGTTCTTGGCATTAGGTATGGCTGAAGTTGTCACTTCCTTGGTTGTTGAGTTGTCAATATCCTTCAAACCTTCTTCAAGCTTTAACTTGGTGGTCTGACTCTTGTTTGGTTCAGTAAGGAAAGCATCACTCAACAACATGCTCATAGTGGGGTTCATAGCATCCTCCAAACTATCTGGGAGTTTCCAGTAGTAATCCTCTTGCTCAGCTGCTCCACATAAAGCTATGGAAGGAGAGGCAATCTTGTAGACCTTGAACTCATCAACATTCTTCAAAATGACAGAACCTCTCTTGAAGTCCAGCTGAGCTCCTGATGTTGCCAAGAATGGAGTACCTAGAAGAAGTGGCACCTCTCTGGAATATGTTTTTTCCATGACCACAAAGTCTGTTAGAACTAGGCATTCTCCAATCTTCACAGGATAGTTCTTCACCATGCCTAAAGGTTTTGTGGAAGTGTTGTCCACAAAGGTGATGGAGGTCCTGGACGCACCAGCTTCTTGATCCCCAGAGTTTGGCTAAGATGGAGAGACATAACATTGACAGTTGATCCTGAGTCACATAGGGCTTTGACATTGTCAAGCATCTCCAGCTCACAAGTGATGAGGAATCACCTGGGTTTGGGAGTTTTGGCAATGACTTCATCATCTTGCTTCTTTTCATGTCAGCCCCCACATTCTCAAATATTGGTTCCACCATTTCCGGCTTGTCAAAAACTTCTTTCAGGAACCTGATCTGATGTTTCACCTCCATCAAAGTGGTGCCATGTGGGAGTTGTATTCCAGCATCTTCTATGTCTTGTTTGAACTTTGTGTACATCTCCATTCTAGCTTTTGTGAAGTGCATTGTGGGGTAGGAGAATGGTGGTTTACAGACTAGAGCTGAGAGTTCTTTACCCTTTGCAATAGTGCTTGAAGAATTACCCACTTGATTATGGTAGAGTTCCTTAGATTCCTGAGGAGTGTTGTGAGACCAAACCATCAAAGCATGGTGTGTCTCTAGTTCCTCTTCTTCAGCATCAGGGTGCTCTGGTGTGGGGGTCTCTTCTGTAGCAGTTGGGGTTTCCTCAGCCCCCTCTTTCTGAGCAGCTTCCAGTGCTGCTCGTTCCTGTTCTTCTTCTCTGTTCAAGTGTTCATCAAAGCCACGGAGGAACGTCCCTACAACTTCCTGAGCTTCTTCATCACTGATGTTGCTTCTTCTTGGTTATCCTCCATACTCAACCCTCATCCTGTCTATATGGAATATCATCTCTTGGATCATGATTCCCAGCTCTTCCAATGAAGCATCTTCATCAGTGAATTCCTCTTCTGCTTCCTCTGCCTCTTCAGTAAGCAAGTGGCAGTATTCCTGATGTTTGTGTGCAGCTTGGTGAGGAAGGCTGTCCTGAAGTCTTGGTGTGTGTGCTTCATCTTGAATGTTCTCCAAGAGATGTATCCTTGAATCTAAGTCATCAAACTTGGCATGAAGGTCATTGTGAACATAATCTATCCTGTTGTGTAGCTCAGCAAATCTTTTGTTCATCTCCATAGTTCCAATGGTTTGGAGAGTGATGTTCACCATGATCATGCTTCTGATGCCAGCTGATCCAGATGTGGGGATATAGGGTTGGTCTTCAGTGGGGGACGGTGTGTAGCTCTCTTCAAAGTAGTGTATTGGTAGAAGCTCTTGGCAGAAGTTGTTGTAGGTAGTGTCTTCAAAGTACACCATTTTGATGTTTTGTTGAAACTCACCTGCAATGAAAACACTTGAAAACAGGGTTAGTAACCAGAGCAAAGTAAAAGCTTGATCATAAAGATTCTACAAACTCTAATGATTCAAACTGTTTCCCAAATGGCAACAGCGCCAAATTGACACAGGACTAATTGGTGTCTTATGTTCAATTACCCTTGTGTTAGTCAGTTATAGTAATGGTTTTATGTCAATCCATTGGGAAGAGTTGAAAACAGAAGAGTTGAGAGTAAAGTCTCTAAGTAAAGCAGGCAGAGAATTGGTTTTGTTGCCTAAGCAACAGTTCTGCAACCTAAGTGAAACAAGCAGTAACCAAAGTAAAAGCAGAAGCAAAATAAGCAATTCTAAGCAAGGAAAACAGAGTAAAACAGAGCAAATCCGAAATTCAAATAAGAGAAATGCAAGTTTCTAGATGTGGTTATTGACTTTGGGATATTTAAGACATTAACTAAGGCTGTTTCAAGCTACATTGATCAAGCAAACAAGCAAGCAATGGTGATTCCTAGACATAGAGTTCACACTTAAGCTAGTTAGATCCAATCTCTTGGCAAATAACCCTTTGCTAAACATTCTAACAAGAACTAACTCTCATTAGTGCTAAAACATCAAGCAAGCATGATTAAACAACTCTATTCAAGTCAAAATGCTCCTCAAACAGTCAATCTCTTGAGCCAAGGCCAGCAAATCCTCTATTAAACATGATCAGCATTTCGTCAAACACTTGGTGGGCATAAGAGAAAGCTAACAACTTAGACAAGTTTGATCAAGACTAATCTAGCATGAATAACAGATTAATAGAGAGGAACCCATAAACTGAAGCACTTAACAAACTTTAATCAAGCCTTAAATCCCCTTAATCTATCACATCTAGGAACCCTAAGATAACTACTCACTAATAATCATGTTTAACACCAAATCACAAAGGGAAAGGATGCTAATCATGATTAAAAGAAAGATTAAAGCAAATACTTGATTATATTAAACAAAGCAAAGAAAATGTCTTACAAACTTAATGAAAAAGCTCAAGAACAGTAAAATGACATGACCCCCCGAAAATCTGGAAAAAGGGGCTATTTATAGTCTAGAGGAGAAAACCCTAGAGTAATGGCATAAATGTAATGAAAAACAGGTTCGGGCTGGGTCAGTATCGATCAGTTGTGTCGGTCTTTAGTGACCGAAATGGGTCCCTATCGGTCTGGAGTGATCGACACATATGACCGAAATTAGTCCGGTGTGTTTGTGTCGATCACACATGACCGATACTGGTGACCGATATGCACCCTATCGGTCACTCTTGACCGAAACTCTCTGTGCTCTGACCAAAAACTTCTGCAGAGATCTTCTGCTGTGATCCTTCTTGCTCCCTTTTGCCCAGCTAGCATCTTGTATCATTCCCAAAACTCCTCCAAGCTCCTTTAAGCTCCAAAAGCACTTAAAAACATCCAAAATGCAAACTATACTCTAAATGCAACCTAAGTCTAAAAGGAAAAAAAATGGGACAAAAGCAAAGGGAAAACATGTAAAAGAGGATCAAAACATGTACTAAATGCAGCCCTAAATGGTGTAAATACAATGGATATCAGTGATCTCCGAGGACTTGGTGGCTATGGACGTCGACCCGGTTTCAGGCGCGCCTGTTGGCCTTAATCAGTTTGGTACAAACGTGGAAGAAGGTGGAAGCATCAGAGCGAGCAGGGAAGATGACGACGAGAAGGC
Organism: Thlaspi arvense; assembly: GCA_911865555.2. Taxonomy (NCBI): domain Eukaryota; kingdom Viridiplantae; phylum Streptophyta; class Magnoliopsida; order Brassicales; family Brassicaceae; genus Thlaspi; species Thlaspi arvense. The sequence goes on from OU466860.2 coordinate 26,807,597, forward strand.
GGGTGGTTAGCTTGACGGCTGGCCGTGGCTCCTTTCTCTTTTCCTTCCTCTTTTTAAATTTTGGTTGCCCGGCGGGGCTTTTACGCTTGTTTTGGTGCCCGGGAGGGCTTCTATCCTTAAGTCTCGAACTCGTCCGTGCCTGAAAGGGCTTTACATTTAATTTTTGTCTTCTTGCATTTATGTTCGAGTAGGATATTTGCTAAGTCATTTAGTAACTTAGAGAAGCGGATTAGGATTGCCAAGCTCGAGGCTTGGGTCGCTAGTCATGAGTTTGCTGCTCGAGCTGATAGCTTCGAGTTCGTTGCTCGATTTATCGAGCCTAGAAAAAAAGATTAGGTCGCGAAGGACAATCTGTTTATTCTGAGAAAAGTGGCTAAGTTTTTTTTGTTTTTAGCTCGACTTTTCTTTAGTTTTTAGAATATGGATCGAACTGCTTTGTGGTGAAGTTTCGGTGTTCGAGGTAGAGTTCGCTTTCGTTTGAACTAGGCGTTTCTCAGGTTTGGCTTTGAGATGGAGGAGGGGGTTTGATTTCGTTATGAGTTCCAAACATAGGGCTCGGTCGTCTCTGTCGAACTGCGAGCTGCGTTGGGCTTGTCGATTCGAGGTCCGGAGCTCCGGCTATGGTTGAAATCGAATTGTTAATCTGGTCGCACCTGTGAAGTGGAGTAGGATTACAAACTTAGTTGTTTTGCGAAATGAGAAGTGTGTACCTTGTGCTGCTTGGAAAGGCATCTAGGATAGGTGGCTCCCCCTCCCCACGGAAGGAGTGAGGTACGTGTGTACTGTAGCTCGCTTATGTTGAGGTGTGGGAGGTTGGGAGTGCTTGGGCTTCGAGGTCGGTGGAATAGGACTTTACCCCCCCCCCCCGAACAAGTAGGTGTGGGTGGGTGGGCTATGTTTTGACCTCGAAGGCGAGCTTGTGGAGCTCGATTTTGTCTTAAGTTTTTCAGCTTATAGATGTATAACGAGGGTGCTCAGAACCGTTTTGGTTCGTGATCTCGATTTTAACAATTATAATTGTTGCTGAGGTAAAATAATTGTTATTCCGAATAAAAATAAATAAAGGAGATGATACAACGTAGGGTCGTCGCGCATAGCTCACCTATTGATGTTGTCATGCTGTGGAATAAAAATTTGATAAAATATGGTGGCTGAACTCGTGGGTCGAGCTGCCTACGTACCCTGTAAGGGGATCAAGCCATGACGTAGTTCGATTGTTTAAAGTTTAGCGATACTTGTTGAGGTTCATTGTTCCAAGGTCTTATTTCGGGCACCCCGTTTCGTACTTTCATGAGCTTGTAGACGCCGTCGCGAACTACCTCGGTGATGCAATAGGGACCTTCCAAGTTGGTTCCTAATTTCCCAGCAGCGGGCTCTCTGGTGTAGTCTTGTACCTTGCGCAGAACTAAGTCTCCTACGTTGAATCTCCGGTGTTTGACCTTAGAGTTATAGTAGGGAGCTGCGGCGTGCTGGTAGTTTTGGATCCTGATCTGTGTTTGATCTCGATGTTCGTTGATCAGATCGAGCTGGTCCCTTAAGAGCTGCTCGTTTAGTTCGGTGTTCGTCGGGCACATAGTCCGGCAAAGGCTAGGAACTGCAGTTTCGGTTGGGATCACAGCTTCCAGCCCGTTAGATAATGAGTACGGTGTTTCGCTGGTGGCTTTGTGAGGTGTAGTTTGACAAGCCCAGAGGATGGCCAAAATATGTTCGGACCACCTCTCTTTCTTGGCGTCGAGCCGTCTCTTGAGGTTACTCAAGATGGTTTTGTTTGTTGCTTCGGCTTGCCCGTTTCCTTGAGGATAACGAGGTGTGGAGTAGGAGATTTTTATCTTCCACTTCGTGCAGAAGTCTTTGAAATTTCGCGAGATAAACTGCGAACCATTGTCCGTCACAATTTTGTAAGAAAGTCCGTGACGGCAAATCACTTTTTTCCAGATGAAGCCGTGCACTTGGAGCTCGGTCGTTTGCTGATAAGCTTTGGCTTCTATCCACTTAGTGAAGTAGTCGGTGAGCACCAGTAGGTACCTGAATTGCTTTGGTCCCGAGGGGACCAGAGGTCCTACTATGTCCATTGACCATCTCATGAATGGTTAGGGTGTGGAGATCGACGACAGTCTTTCGGCTGGACAATGTATGATCGGGGCATGCTTTTGACATTTGTCGCAGCTTTTGGATAGTCTTTGGCAATCCGCTATCATGGTCGGCCAGAAATAGCCAAGTTTTTTAATTCGAATGACGAGCGCTCGACCTCCAGGGTGACTTCCGCAGGGGCCTTGATGAGTGTCGGACATTATGGTGTAGGCTTCTGTGTACGCATTTAAGGTAAGGTTCAGATAGACCTTGTTTGTATAGCTTGTCATTGAATAACACACTGTAGCGGGCACTGTTGACCTTGAACTTTCGAGCTTCCCACTTATTGGGGGGAGCTATTCCGTTTATGATGTACTCGAGGATGGGTATCCTCCAGTCTGCTCTGGCGTCGAACTCGTCCTTGAAGGTCGATTCGTCAGCGAGTGCAGTCGGTACTGTGTGGATTTTTGATTACTGAGTACTTTGTGAGGAGGTCGGGTTCGACTCCACGTCCTCTGATGTAGGGTCAGCCGGCTCATCCTCGTCAGGATGGCTAGCTATGTTAGAAGGTCCCGGGTCTTGGGATTGTTGCGTTTGCGACGGGTTGATGGTCGTGTGGTAATTGCATTCACAGTCAGAGTTTTGAGTGCTAGGTCTATGCTAGGTTTCCCGATGCCTTCGACTGGGATTATTCGCTTAATTGCTTGGTCCGAGGTGGAAGCTAGAGCTGCCAAAGCAGTCTGCTGCCGTGTTTTCTCCTCGGGGTATATGGACGATCTCAAAACGTGTGAATTGTTCTGCGAGGCTGCGAACTATTGTCAAGTAGGCTTCCAAGCGTTCTTCTCTTGTTTCGTACTCGCCGCTGTAATGGCCGGTTACGAGTCTCGAGTCACTGTGGGCTCTGATCTCGCTCACGCCGATGCCGATCGCGAGCCGGAGTCCGGCTATCAGCGCTTCGTACTCGGACTCATTGTTAGACGAGGTGAATCTGAGACAGAAAGATTGTTCCATCACTTCTCCGGTTGGGGAGGTGAGCTGGACTCCGACTCTGGAGCCTTGTTTAGAGGATGCTCCGTCAACGTAGAGGGTTCAAGTTTAGGAGGATGGGTTTTCGGAGCTGACTTCTGGAGCTAGCTCGACCATAAATTCTGCCAGGACCTGGGCCTTTGCACATGTCCTGGTTGGATATTCGATGTCGTACTCGCTGAGCTCGATGGCCCATTTCGCGAGGCGTCCTGACTGGCTAGGACTGTGTAGTATGGTTCGCAGGGGTTGCGAGGTCATTACTACGATTGAGTGCGACTGAAAGTAAGGTCGGAGAATGCGAGCTCACATTAGTACAACTAGTGCTAGTTTTTTCATGGCTGGATACCTAGTCTCGACGTCGATAAGCGTTCTGTTTACATAAAAAATTGGTTTTTGCTCGTTGAGTTCCTCCCGAACTAGCACACCGCTTACTGCAGCTGGAGAGACCGTTGTATAAATGTATAAGGGCTCCTTCAATGGGTTTAGCTAGGATGGGGGGGGCTCGGTGAGGTAGGTTTTGAGTTGGGTCAGTGCCTCCTCGCATTTTTTGTCCCACTGGAATTTTTTTTTTCTTTGAGGAACCGGTAGAACGGGAGACACTTGTCGGTTGACCTCGAGATGAACCGGTTGAGGGCTGCAATTCGGCCGGTCAGACGTTGCACTTCCCGAGTTGTTTTGGGAGATGGCATTTCAAGGAAAGCCGAAATTTGTTTCGGGTTCGTTTTGATTCCTCGTTCGGTGACTAAGTAGCCGAGGAATTCGCCTGAGGCGACTCCGAAGGTACATTTAGCTGGGTTGAGCTTTATCTCTTTTTGGTTTAAGATTTTGAAGCATTCCCTGAGCTGTGCGACGTGGTCGGTGTCTCTCGCGGATTTGACCAGCATGTCGTCTATGTAAACTTCCATGGTTTTACCGAGCTGGTTAGCAAACATTTTGTTCACTAGCCTTTGATAGGTCGCTCCTGCGTTTTTCAGGCCGAAGGACATTACTTTGTAGCAGTAGGTACCTCGATCGGTAATGAAGGCTGTTTTCTCTTGGTCTTACGGATTCAATTTGATCTGATTGTAACCGGAGAAGCCGTCCATGAAGGACAAGAGTTGATGGCCAGCTGTGGCCTTGACCAGGCGGTCAATGTGTGGAAGTGGAAAGCTGTCTTTTGGACATGCTTTGTTTAGGTCGGTGAAATCGACACAAACTCTCTACTTTCCATTTTTTTTTTGACGACCACAAGGTTTGCCAACCAGTCGGGGTATGTTACCTCTCTGATCGATCCCACTTTGAGCAGTCGGTCTACCTCGTCGTTGACTGCCTTAGCTCGATCTGGACCGAGCTTGCGGCGTTTCTATCTGACGGGTTTGATAGTTGGGTCAATGTTGAGTTCGTGCGCGACAACCTCTGTATCGATGCCCGGCATGTCCGCAGTGGACCAAGCGAAGGTGCTTAGGTTTTCTTTTAGAAAATTTTGGTACAAATTGTTTTCGCAAGGTCGACCCCGATTCCAACGCACCTTTTGGAGTTGGAGTCGACTATGCATACTTTTTCGATTAATTCTGTTCGAGGTTCGCATACAGAGGGATCTTTGTTGTGTTTGAGTTGTCGGACTGCGAGCTCCTCCTCTTTCAGTAATTGCTATACGCGCGCTTTCTCAGCTCGCAAGAAACTACCCATATAGCAATCCCTTGAGGCTCGTTGGGAGCCGCGTATCGATTTGGTTCCCCAAGGGGTTGGGAATTTGACACATTGGTGGTATGTAGAAGCCACAGCTTTCAATGCATTGAGCCAAGGTCTGCCGAGAATGGCATTAAACGGAGCTGGGCGATCTACGAATACGAAGTCAATTGTTTTTATGACACCGCCGGCCTTAACTGGGAGCTGGATGGTTCCCAACGAGTAGGTGGTTTCTCCTGCGAAGCCGGTGAGTGGAGTTCGATCATTCGACAGCATGGATGTTTGGTATCCCAAGCGTCTAAAAACGTCGAAGAACAACACGTCTACCGAGCTTCCAGTATCAATCATGACCCTTGTGAGGTCGAATCCGCCTACAGCGATTTGTATGACGAGTGCATCGTCATGTGGTTTATCTAGAGTCAGCGTTTCGCTTTCTAGAAAGCTTATTTGGTGGTCGGGTCCGTCCAAGGGTAGGTTTACCGTGGCGAACTCTACCTTGCGTTGATATGCCTTGATTGAGTTGATTGAGTCTCGGCACATCTTCGAGCCTCCGCAGATTAAGTCGATTCGCTTCATCGTGGGTAGCTCCCACTCCCCCCCAGGATCCTTGGCGAGCTTTTTCGCATCTTCACATGTTTTCCCTTTTTCCTTGGCGAGCTTTTTCGCCAGGATCCTAGCTCGAGTTCGACATTCCTCGGTGGAATGTCCGTTCTTTTTGTCGTGCTCGCAGTATTTGCTTTGGTCGAAGCTCGACTCCTTTTCAGGAGACGAGCTCTCTATGGCATATGAATGCTGACCTTTGCCCTGCGGCTCCCTTTTGGGGGGTGTAACGTTAGCTTTCTTCGACCCTGAGGGTGCGAGGTGGAGCTGTGAGTTACGGTATTTTGCTTCGCAGGCGGCCGTTTCATCTTCGAAGTTAGCGTATATGGAAGCGCGATGGAGCGCCTCATCGAGTGAGTCCGTAGGTCAGAGCGTGAGCTCTGCCTTGAACCTCGATTGGTACCAAAGGTTGGTTTGTAGGGCGAGCAGGGCTACTGCTTCGTTAGTGTTAGCGATTTTCGCTTTGATCGCTTTGAATTTGGCGATATATGATCGAAGTGGTTCATCTGGAGCTTGGACTAGTTTCCAGAGGCCAGCTTCGGTTTCTCGTTTTTTGATGAATATCCAATTTTGCTTGAGGAAAGCTACTGCGAGCTCGTTGAAATTCGAGATCGAATTTTCTTCCAGCGTCACGAACCATTCCTGAGCTGCTCCGACTAGATTTTAGGCAAAGAGCCTGCTGTATCCTGCTTCTTTCTCTTCTGGGGAGAAGTTAGCTCGGATAGCTGCGAGGTTGAAGAGTCAGATGTGAGCTTTTGGGTTGCTGTTTCCAGCGTACTCCGAGACTCTTACTTTGGTAGTGTCTCGGAGGTATGTGCGCATGATCGACTAGGTGAATGGAGTCCGTTGGGTCTCGCGAATTACTCGATCGATGTCGGGAGCTAAGCTTGTGGCTTGATGGAACATAGAGTTCATCTGTCGAGTAGCGTAATCGGTCTGGTTCTGGAATCTTTCGAAAGATTCGCAGTCGACTAGGTTTCTTGAACCGACGCCTAGGTGGTTAACTCGAGTCGGATCATTCGAAATGTAAGTTCAGAGTTGTTGGTGAACGAATCCTACGGGTTGTTCACGGATTTCGTTGGGAGGTCTCAAGCTCGAGATCGTGTTTGGTAGTTGGCCGAGCTGGGGTGGTGTTTGCGAGCTCGAGGCGAATGCCGAGGATCCAAGCCATCTCTGTCGAGGTGGCTCGGCTCCAGGTGGTCTTAAAGGTGGAGATGGATATCTCGTGTTGGGACAAGGTCCCATTTCGGGTATTCCTGGTGTCGGCACAGGTGGAGACGGATATCTCATCGCCATAAGAGGTCCCATCTCTGGTATTCCTGGAGCCGGAATATCCGTGGTGATTGGTGTATGGTTCACCGCGGGGGCAAATTTCAGTGGACCTGGAGCACGCAGAGGTGTCACGTACGGTCCGAGTGGATTACTCGGAGCAGGGATCGACGAAAAGTCGAGCTGAGTCCGTGGAGGTGGACTTGCAGCGGATCGAGCTGCGGCTTGACGCCGTTCCTGCCTTTCTAATCTGATCTCCTGATCTTGTTGTTGATCGATCAGATGTGTGAGCATTTGGAGTATCTCCGCCGACTCCGACGTGCTTCTGGAAGCTGCGGGTATCGGCGGGGAAACAGGAGCTGCTCGGCTTTGTGGTGCCGAAGTCGTAGGTGGATTCTCAGATCGCATCCAGGTTCGAGAGGGAGGTCTCTCGACTGTTTTTGACTGGTTACTCGTTATACCCGGTGGGGTGACGAGGTCGATCACAATCGGTTCCACATGGCCGGGAACGTTAGAGTTCGTGTCGGTGGTGTCGACGAGGGTTGTAACCGTAGGTTCGTTTCCGCCGGCTGTCTGGTTGACGTTGCCGGTCGGGGTTACTTGATCTGGAGAGATCGGAGCTCGGATATATGCTAAGGATCAGAGATCGAGGAGCAGATCGAGCATGGCCGGTCGATCTAGGAGGTGATCGACCAGAAGATCGAGCCAACCAGGCGATCCAAGGAGAATGATCGAGACAAGGATCGAGTGAAGCAGTCGATCAAACGGTACGGACGTAAATGACGCCATGCAGAGCGAGAGCCAGATCGAGTACACCACTCGATCCACCCTAAGATCGATACCGAGATCGGATGCAACACTCGATTCGCCGATGATGATCGAGACCCAGATCGAGCCGAAGACACGATGTTCGGATATGATCGAGAGAACCGCTCGATCCTGGAGTCGATCTCTATCCTTTCAACTACTTTTGGCCGCTAGCGAGGGGGGGACCATCAGCTTGTTTTGTCCATTTTGGGAAGGCGGCGACGTCCTTTTAACAGACAACTTTCAATCCTTATCTTCTTCTTTATGTTTTCTCTCTGTTTTTCGTGAAGAACACCGTTGTTGAACTTGCGTTTTTTCTTAAGCTTTGTAATCGAATCATTTCCGTCTTAATCTAGTTTTCTTTTCATGTTCATCGTTTCCTTTTACATGCTTTGCTTGATCTACTTTATGTGTAGTGAGTAGTTTACTTGGGTTCGGGGTTGAGAGGATTAAAAGGTCTAAAAGGTTTCGATCTTGGGGTTTTTCTAAGCGTTTTCAACGGCTATCTCTTCTAAGGTGTTGAGATCTCAATGCTTGAAGACTCTCACGCCAAGAGCTTCATGATCCGAGAGGTTCCTTACCTTGACAGGATTCAGGAGCCTCGGAAGATCACACCTTAGAGACTAGTTACCCCTTCGCAAAAGCCATGGAAGTTTGGGGGATTAGTTAAGCCATTCATTTGAAATCTGTTTTCCTTGCCCTTCGACCTCTCTTTCCACCAAAAGCCATGGGTTTGGAGGAGAGGATGAAGGAGTGATCTATACCGAAAGCCACGGATAGATCTTGCTTAGTTTTCAAGGCTTAGAGATCCTCACAAAGTGAGTCGATTTAAAGTTTTTAACCCAAGGTCGAACCTTTGAAACCCCTAACCATGAATCTCAACCCTAGGCCCTTTCTTTTAGCATCTTTACATCTTATCTCGTCATTCGCTTGATCTTTGATAGCATCCTGGTCGTTAGTCTTACTGTTCTTGCATTTTTAGACGAGATCGATTGTCATTGCTCGATCTAGTGGTCGATCTCATGGTCGATCCACTAGTCGAATTTTAGTAATTCGAAGCTTGGTCCTTTAATTAATCTGTTTGTTCCTCGCGGTAGTTTCTTCATTTCTAGTATTTTTAAAATAGGTTGCATTCTATTTAAGTTGCTGCATCTAGTTTTTAGAGATTTTCTCATAAATCATCTCATTTCGCTTGGATTTGCATTGGTCCTTGTATTCTCTTTGCATTCTCTATCATCCTAGGCATGGATTGACTCTCTCTTGCTTGCTGTACTACAACATGTCTTGCATTTGAGTTTGATAACCTCATTGCATTTTCACCCTTGCTAAGAAAGTGTTTATCAGACTTCTCTGTCTGTTTCTGGTCAAAGAAGAAAGCACTTTTGGATGATACACAATCGCACTTAAGGACTGCATTTTGGAGTTACCAAATGGGTGGATGTCCGGTTGCGTTATTGGGAAGCCCCAAGGTGATAACACTATAAGAAAGCTTCTTGTGTTTTGAGAGAGAGTTAAAGAGAAACTTTAAGAGTTGTGAAAGTTGTGAGAAATACATTATTAGCTTAAGCTTTACATAGTGTGTTCTCAGTTACAAAAGATTGAGCAGAGTGAACTCTGCGGACGCTAATGAAGGGCGGCAGAGTGGGTCACTTGTTATCTCTTTAGTTATTGACTCTCTTGTGTTTAGTGGATTCCGAGCAAGGTTCGGCGAGACGTAGCGACCCGGTTTGGGCGTGAACTCGTTAAAGTTTCTGTGTGCTCCTCTCTTCGCTCGTTCCTTCTTCTGTTACTCCTTTATTTTCTCCCCTGTTTTGCATACAAACATCTCTCTCTTGCTCTGTTTCGGTTCTATCTTAAGGAAAGTCGACGCCTTCAGGTTCATAGATCCTAACAGATTGGTATCAGAGCATCAGGTTAGGCTTGTGGTGTGGCTCAGATCTCTGAATCATGTCTTCTACAAGAGTTCTAAGGAAAGTTAAGAAGGCTACGACTACAGTAGAGATGATAAATGCACTGGACAAACTTTACATGTCTAAAGCACTTCCTAACCGAATCTATCTCAAGCAGAAGCTCTACAGTTACAAGATGTCAGAAAATCTCTCTGTAGAAGGTAATATCGATGACTTTCTGCATATAGAAGATCTAGAGAATATGGACATCAATATTTCTGATGAAGATCAAGCCATACTGCTGTTGATGTCTCTACCAAGACCGTTTGATCAGCTAAAGGATACTCTCAGATTTGGCTCAGGAAGAACTACCTTGACGATGGTCAAGGTTACTGCAGCCATCTACTCTTAAGAGTTAGAGTTTGGTTCCGCAAAGAAGATTATCAAAGGTCAAGCTAAGGGTCTTTATGCAAAAGAAAAGGCTGACTCCAGAGGGAGAAGCAAGCATAGAGACAAGGGATACAAGAAGTCCAGATCGAAGTCTAAATCCAAAGGCAAGGGATGCTGGACATATGGTGTGGAAGGTCACTACAAAAATGCTTGTCCAAACAAGGGTAAAGGGTCTTATAAGTCAAAAGAGCAAAGCAACAGCAAAGGTGAATCTTCATGAAAAGGAAACTTAAAGGAATCAACCGGTTTATATGTGTCTGAAGCTCTCTCTTCAACCGATATATATCTAGAAGACGAGTGGATAATGGATACTGGTTGTAGTAATTACATGACCTATAAAAGCGAATGGTTAGAAAGCTTGAATGAAGATGTGGGAGACTCGGTCAGAATGGGAAACAAGACAGTAGCCAAAGTCAAAGGAGTTGGTTCTATTCGAATCAAGAATGAAGAAGGGCTACAAGTTTTACTCATGGACGTTAGATTTGTTCCTGAAATGGACAGAAATCTCTTGTCACTTGGTACATTTGAGAAAGCTGGTTACAGGTTTGAGTCAGAAAACGGGATTTTAAGCATCAAAGCAGGAAGTCAGACGCTGCTAAAACAGGAATAAGATATGATACTCTGTATCTTCTTCAATGGAGACCTCTAGTTAATGAATCACATGCAACGGAGAGGAGACAAGATGACTCCATTCTCTGGCACCGAAGACTGGGACATATGAGTCAAAAGAATATGAACATGATGCTGAGAAGAGGCTTCTTAGAAAAGAAGAAGATATCTGCCTCTGAAACCTGCGAAGACTATATCTTGGGAAGAGCCAAAAGAGTTGGTTTTAACTTAGCTCAACATGATACGAAGGAAAAGCTTAAGTACGTTCACTCTGACTTGTGGGGAGCTCCGACCGTGCCATTCTCTCTAGGTAATTGTCAATTCTTCATATCGTTTATTGATTACTACACTAGAAAAGTTTGGGTGTATTTTCTGAGAAGGAAAGACGAAGCTTTCAAAAAGTTCACTGAATGGGATCGTCAGGTTGAAAACAAAAGTGAGAAGAAGATCAAAACTCTGAGAACCGATAATGGTCTAGAGTTCTGCAATAGGTTGTTTGATGGATTCTGTGAATTGAGAGGGATACAAAGGCACATAACGTGTGCTTATACGCCACAACAAGATGGCGTTGCTGAAAGGATGAATCGAACCTTAATGGAAAAGGTGAGAACTATGCTTAGCGATTCGGGCTTGCCAAAGAGATTTTGGGCTGAAGCCACTCATACAGAAGCTATCCTCATCAACAAAACACCGTCATCAGCCATAGATTTTGATGTTCCAGACAGGAAATGGTTTGGAAAGCAACCGATTTACAACTACTTGAGAAGGTTCGGATGTGTGGTTTTCATACATGATATATCATGGTTTTTATGGTTTTAACTATGATATAAGTCCTTTTTATTGAGTCTGTTTGGTCTTTTTAGAGTCCTAGTAGAGTCTTTGCAGGTTATAGCATGTCTGGAGCATAATTGGAGGTTTTGGAGCTTTTTGGATCATTAAAAGATGAAGCCACGAAGTGTACAACTCAGAAGCCGAAATCAAAGATGGGTGACGCTCGTCACCCATATGGGAAGGGTCGTGGCTGGTTTCTAAAAGATTGGGAAGAAATTGCAGTTTTGGCTCAGAAGTTCCAGTATTTGCAAAAACGCCCTAGATGGTGTTTTAGCTTGTATATTAGGTTTTTCAGCTATTCTTTTGGCAGATATCTTGTATCTTATTCTTTTTGAGAGCTTGAGAGAGAGATTTGTCGCAGAGCTTTTGGAGAGACAAATCAGACTCATTCAAAGCAGATTTCGAACTCCTTTATTTATACTTCTTATTTCTTTTATGCAATCTATTCTTTTCATGATGTTTGTATCATTCACCATGTCTGAGAAGTTTGTTAGTTAAGTTAGGGCTTTTCAAAGGTTGAAGAAGAGTTTGTAGAATTGCTAAACTTATAGGAAATTCATTGGTTCTTCATTTGTGATTGCATTCATATCGATTTCTTAGACACATCATCTGGATTTCGAAACCCTAGGTTGTTTGATAGATGTAAGAGCATTATTAATCACCTGAACTAGTATTAGATGAGAAAAACACCTATTTGCAAAGAGATTTGGCTTAGGAGTTTTGTGAACAATTGAACCTGATCATTACTGCATGTTTAGGTTGTTAGGGTTTGCAAAGAGATTTGAAACTCTGTGATTTAGACATAGTTAACTTCTGCAATGAGAATTGATAGTTATATATTTGCGATTCATGTTCAAGATAGTTCTTATTCATTCCTGATTTCATGCATTCTACACTCTCGGATTCAACCTGCGAATTGTCCTGACTTAGCGCCTTTAGCTTTCTGAACTTTAAGCACAAGCATAAAACACCCACTTGCATTGATTTTACTGTTTCGCATTACATTCATTACTTATTGCTTAGCTTAATCCGAACCTGAACACTTTAGTGTAGTTTACTTACTCCCTTGGGATTCGATAACCCCTTATACTACGACTGCTTTGCTGTGCACTTGCAGTAGTTTTTATTTGGGTAAAACCTGAGCCCTATCAAGTTTTTGGCACCGTTGCCGGGGAGTAATAGCTGCCTATCAATTTTTAGTATTAGGATTTTGTCTAAGTTTTAATTTGTTTACTAACTTTCAGTTTCTTTTCTTTGTGCTGATTTCAGGTGTATGCCTAATCGCAGTACCAGAAGCAACAAAGAGAAGGAGCTTTTGACCGTAGGCATTGACGAACTCACTAAGTTGGAGAGGACCATCAGGAAAACTAAGAAACAGTCTACAATGGTTGCTCCACTGACCCTGGTTGAAGATGCAGAAGGTCACTTGGTTGACAGAGAGGGAAATAGGAGGAACGAAGATGGGTAGAGGATTGATCAAGATGGGAATGTTATTGTTGAACAGCAGGATCAACAAGTGGGACAAGACGCTGGAGTCCCTGCTGCTGCTGATAACGCTTCTGGGCGTTTTGTACAGAGGACTTTTGGAGACTATAACAGACCTGATCAGTTCTATGCCAACAGAGCTGCAATCCGCCCTCCTGCTTTCCAGAGGAATGATTTTGAGCTTAAGCCTGCTTATTATCAGCTGGTTGGACAGCACCCATTCCATGGCTTACCTCATGAGCATCCTATGGATCTCATTGAGAGGTTTGAAGATCTAGCTTCAAGTGTCAAAGCTAATGGTGTTAGCAATGACTTTCTGTTCTGCAAGGTTTTCCCATACTCACTTGGAGGAGATGCTGCATTTTGGCTGAAGCAACTGGAGCCTGCTTTGCTGACTACTTGGGAGGACACCAAGAATGCCTTTCGGTACAATTTATATGATGATGCTATATCAGAGGACCTGAGGACGAAAATTGCATCATTCTCTCAAGGTCCTACTGAAGCTTTTAAGGCTTCTTGGCTGAGATTTAAGTCTTATCAAAGAGACTGTCCTCATCATGGTTTCAGTCAAGTGCAACTGCTTGGGATCTTCTTCAGAGGCATTGACTGGAAGTATCAGATGGCGCTGGATGCAGCTAGTGCAGAAAACTTTAACACCAACAGACAAGAAGAAGCAATCAGATTGATTGAAAACTTGGCCTGCAGCAATGATAACAAGGTTTTTTTTTGCTGTCTAAAGGAGTAATGCAAAGCAGGAGGTTATCAAAACTCAAGCAGCACACAGTCGTAGTATAGTGCAAGAGGAATCAATCCAACCTAGGAGCTAGAAAGTGCAATGAGAATGCAAGGATCTTGCAAAGCTAAGCAAATGATGAATGGTTTTGTAAAAATCCTAAAAACTAGATGCAACAGTCAAATGCAAAGCAGAACTATTTTAAAAATACTAGAAACGAGTGAACTACCACGAGGAACAAATGGAATGATTAAAATGCAAAGCTATGAATTAATAAAAATCGACTAGAGGATCGACCACTAGATCGAGCAATAACGATCGATGTCGTCTAAAAGTTCAACAGAAATGAATCTAATGACCAGGATGCGAACAGATAGCAAGCAAATGATTAACAGAGATGTAAGAATACTAAGAAAGAGGGTCCAGGGTTGAGATTCATGTTCAAGGGTTTCAAAGGTTCAAGCTTGGTTTGAAAACTTTAGATCTACTCACTTTGTGAGATTCTCTAGGCCTTGAAAACAAAACAAGATCCATCCATGGCGTGTGGTATCGATCACTCCTTCATTCTCTGCTCCAGACCCATGGCGTTTGGCGGAAAAAGAGATTGAAGGGCATAAAACTTAGATTTCAAACACACGGCCTAACTAGTCCCTTAAACTACCATGGCGTTTGGAAAAGGTAGACTAGCCTCCAGGATTCTATTTTCGAGGACCTCTGGATCCTGTCAAGGTAAGAGGCCCTTTGGATCATAAAGATCTTGGCGTGAGAGTCTCTAATCCTTAAGAACTCGATATCCTAGAAGAGAAAGCCAGGAAGAACAAGAAAACACCAAGCTTTAAAAACCTTTTCAACCCCTTTGAATCCTCTCAACCCAAAAACCCGATAAAACTACTCGCTACACATAAAGTAAACCGAACAAAGCATAGAAGATGATCTAGTAAACATGAAAAACGATTGCTTTAAACTTAAACGATTCAATATTCAAGAACAAGAAAGAAAAAGCTTTAAAGTCTAACAATGGCAAAATCGCCCTCAAACAGAGAGAAAAAAGATAAAAAGATAAAGTGAAAACGTGTGTTGAAAAACAAGATCGCCGCCTTCTCGAAATAGGCCAATACAGCTCGATGGTCCCCCCCCTCGCCAGAAGCCAAAAACGGTTAAAGTGCACTGGGATCGACCTTGAGATCGAGCATCTCACTCGATCGTCTTTGGACATTGTGACTTCAGCTCGATCTGTGTCTCGATCTTCTTTGGTAAATCGAGTGCTTAGTCTGATCTTGGAGTCGATCTTTGGAGGATCGAGTGGTGGACTCGATCCGACTATCGCTCTGCATGGCGTCATATACGTCCGTACTCCTTGATCGATCTCTTCACTCGATCTTGGTCTCGATCAGTTCCCTTGGATCGGATGGACTACTCGATCTTCTGGTCGATCTCATCTAGATTGACCGGCCATGCTCGATCCGCTTCTCGATCTCTGATCCTTAGCAAGCATTCCTGAATTCTCCAAGTTTCCACGAGCCTCCTCACAAGCCTTAGCACGTCCACAAATCTTCCAAGAGTCCAAAGTAGCCGAAAACAACTTGAATGCGATGCAAAATGCAAGAAACATGCATATGCTGGTGCAAGAATACTCTAGGACCTAAAGTGATGCAAACTAGCCTAAAGTGCAATGTAAATGCATGAGAAACTAACTTATATGCATGCATAATACATGAAATATGCAGCAATATCAACTCCTCCAAACTTGCTTTTTGCTTGCCCTCAAGCATACAAAATTCAAGAAGGGAGAGAGGTTTTAAAACAAACGGGGGTTTAAGCTTCTTGCAAAGGTGTCTTTCAAATGAATCAATCTCAACGTCCTAGTTATTAATTCTAAAATGCAATGCACACACTCATACTCCAAAGAACTTAGCCATACTCATCACACCATGAATTTCAAATCATGACTCTCCTATTCCAAACAATCAAAGAATCGCATCCTTTAACATTCATTAATGATCGAACCGTGAATCAAACTTATGCATTTTAAAGCAAAACACATTTGGCTAAGGGTGAAGGCTATGATAATAGAATGATCTCATTTTAAAGAGGGTTTCACAATGCAATGGGTTTCTCTCACGAATGGTATGAACTTTATGCATAATGCTAAAGGTAAAGGCAATTGATGCATACATGATTAGATTCTCATCTACCCTTGTACACTAACAATGATCCTAAAACCCCTCTCATTTTTTTTTCTTTTCAGCTCACTCACCCTCCTAGAGACTACCCTTATTAAGCTCAAACCCAAAATAAAAAACAGAAAACATTTTTACTCTTTAGGCTAGTGAAAAGGCATGAAAATATTTTAGCTCCTTATTTTTTTTCTTATTGATAGCTCTCTTACTCTTTTCTTTCTTTTTTTTTTCTTTTTATTTTGGCACTTAGGCTCTTTTCTTCTCTTTTTATTTATTTATTTTACTTGAGAGAGCTATCTTCTGAAATACTTAGAGCATTATACATTTTGAAAACAAAGCCTTTCACTTAAAACCTTTTGTTCACTTCAACTACCAAACCCTTTTGAAACCGTAAGCATATAAACAAGAAAGCAATCCCATCAAGACGAATCCATCTCAAAAAGCCTCGGCTTAGTGTCCTTCTTGGAATAGATGTACCTCAAAGCCGCGTGATCTGTGTAGATAATGGCCTTGGAACACACGAGGTATAACCTGAACTTCTCAAAGGCAAACACTACTGCCAATAGCTCCTTCTCCGTAGTAGTGTACCTTGTTTGCGTGTCATCCAAGGTTCTTGAAGCATAGTAAATCACGTGCAGCTTCTTATCTTTCTTTTGACCTAGAACAGCTCCCACGGCATAGTCACTAGCATCACACATAATTTCGAATGGTAAGACTCCAGTCTGGTGCTTGAACTATGGGTGCCGTGACGAGAGCTTCCTTGATGGTCTTGAAAGCTTGCAAACACTCCTCATCAAAGACAAAATCAGCTTCCTTGCACAACAGCCGTGTAAAAGGACATGCAATCTTGGAAAAATCCTTGATGAAGCACCTGTAGAAACCAGCGTGGCCTAGGAAACTCCTCACTCCTTTGACATTAACCGGCGGCTCAATGACTCATCATGACCTCAACCTTAGCCTTATTAACCTCAATGCCCTTCTCTGATATCTTGTGACCAAGCACGATCCCTTCCTTCACCATGAAGTGACATTTCTGCCAATTAAGCACCAAGTTTGTCACCTCACAACGCTTTAGTACCTTGCAAAGATTCAACAAACACGCAGAAAAGGATGCACCATAGACAGAGAAGTCATCCATAAACACCTCTACCATCTCTTCTATTAGATCGGAGAAGATCGACATCATACACCGCTGAAACGTAGCCGGTGCGTTACACAACCCGAATGGCATCCTTCGATATGTGAAGGTGCCATAAGGGCATGTAAAGGTCGTCTTCTCCTGATCTTTTGGATGGATTGGTATTTGGAAAGATCCACTATATCCATTAAGAAAGCAATAGTAGGGATGATTAGCAAGTCTTTCAAGCATTTGATCAATAAAAGTCAAGGGAAAATGATCCTTTCTAGTAGCAAGATTAAACTTCCTATAATCAATACACGTACGGTGTCCTGTAATAGTCCTAGTAGGTATAAACTCATCCTTGTCATTCTTAATGACCGTGATCACTCCCTTCTTAGGCACCACATGTACGGGAGAAACCCACGTGCTGTCACTTATGGGATAGATCACGTCAGCTTCTAATAGCTTAAGAATCTCTTTCTTAAAAACCTCTTTCAAATTAGGATTCAAACGCCTTTGATGTTCTATAGAAGAGGCGTTCTCATTATCCAAGTGAATCCTATGAGTGCAAAGCATTGGTGAAAGGCCCTTGATGTTACTTAGAGAGAACCCAATGGCCTTCCTATACTTTCTCAACTCAGTTAAGAGCGAGTGCAACTCATCATCACTTAAGTTTTCATTCACAATCACGGGATAGGTTTCATTAAGCCCTAAAAAAGCATACCTTAGCCCTTTTGGGAGCTCCTTAAGGTCCACCTTTGGGGCTAGCAGCTCGCTCCAATCATCCTCGTTGCTGTTGCTGTTGTTTTCCTCCTTGGAACCCTCCTTAGAACCCGAGACATGACCCTTAAGTCTGCTTTCTTGAACTGTTGTCCCCTCTGAAATCGAGTCATCCAGTCGATCTTGCTCTCGATGTCGTCTAGATCGAGCAGATTCACTCTATTCGCTCACTCGATTTAATGTGGATCAAGTGAGAGATCGAGCTGCCGAATCGTTCTCCGGAATGAGCCCTGAACTGATCGGAAGGCATCTCTCGATCTCGGACTTGATTAATTTCCTGGATCGATCACCCTCCTCGATCTGACTGTCGATTGTTGCACCAGATCGAGTTGTGTTCTCGATTGTCTTGTCGATTTGACCCCTGGATCGAGTAATGTCATCGATCTCGGAGTCGATCTCTAGGCAAGCGCTTTCATCTTCTAGCACAACTTTCCTTGAATCAATCAGGTTAACGTATTCCTGAGTCCTCTGATCCAAGTAACTGAACTCTCCTATCTCCTTAGTCAATGCCAGCTTCAAATGAACCTCCTGGGCCAACTCTTCTAGCAACTCATCCGCTAAAGCATCCAACGTCTCAATGTAGAAAGCTTGCCCTTCTATCATAGGCTTCTTCAAAACCTCATTGATGTCGAAGTCCAGCCTTATATCTTTACCCAAGTGCAAAGCTATCTTCCCATTCTTGACATCGATGATGGCTCCGGCGGTGGCTAAGAAAGGTCTACAAAGAATGAGTGGATCCTTAGGTTCTTCATCCATTTCCAACACAACGAAGTCCGTAGGCACGTTTACACCGCTGATTCTCACTGGCAAGTCCTCAAGCAAACCCACGGGTAACCTCACGCTCCTGTCAGCTAGCACCAAAGAGATTCTACAATCTTTGAACTGGGTAAAGCCAAGTTTCTTTGCTACGGAATGAGGCATCAGATTTATACTAGCACCGAGGTCGCAAAGACAACTCTTGAACTCCAAAGGACCTAAAGCGCAAGGTATAGTGAAGCTTCCAGGATCTCCCAACTTCTTGGGAACTATCTCCTTATTCTTCTTTGCAAGCGTGTCTTTGAAAAATTTAGCGCATTGAGGCATCATGGCAAGGCAGTCTACGAGAGGTAGCTTGAACTCTACGTCCTTAAGATGCTTCTCAAACAAGATTTTGTGCTTCTCTATGAGTTGCTTCTTGAAGCGGTCAGGAAAAGGTAGCTTGGGTACATACGGTGGAGGCACATAAGCATCCTTCTCCTTAGCAGCTTGCTCTGCTTTCTTCTCTACAGCCGCTTTCTCACCTCTCCTTGGCCCTTGAATCCAAACATTGTCAAAGTTGATCTCATCATCAGCTGAAAGCTTACCCTCCCCCTCTTGAATTACAACGCTTAGTTGTTCTTAGGAGTAACCGTAGGTGCAAGCTCTTTCCCACTCCTAAGTTTAATGGCGTTGGCGTAGTCCTTGGGATTCTGCTCACACTTGCCCGGTAAGCTATTCTGACCACTTGTACTCGCCTTTCCTTTCTCTAGCTGCTTGATCTTGTTATTCAAGTTTGTGATCTGAGTAGAGAAATCAGTGAGAGAGGAGTCTAAGCGAGTGTTCATCTCGGCAAACTTCTGGTTTGTAGAGGCTTGCCCTTGAATCAATTGTTAAAACATGGCTTGGACATGATCAACTTGTTGTTGTTGCATCGGTTGTTGAGGAACAAAGCCCGGAGGGTACATTGGTGTATAACCCTTGTTTCCTTGCTGTTGTCCTTGGAAGTTGTCTTGCCCTTGCCCTTGGAAACCACCACTCGGCTGAAAACCTTTGTTGTATGGGACGAAAGGCTTTGCTTGCTGAGCAGGGTACACTTGATCTTTAGGGTTCGCGACATTGGTGCTTCTATAGGAGAGATTCTTGTTCTGGTTGTAGCCTTGTGAATATCCTTGAGGTTTGTAGTTGTTCTGATCTGCCACCCAATTGGCTTCTTCTTGACTCAACTCAAGCTCCTCTAAGGTCTCATCCGCTTCACCAACGAAGTGAACATGCTTCTGGTTAGTCAACAATAGCTTGTCAATCTTCTCATGCAATGACTTAAGCTATTTCTTGTGAGACTCTAGCTCAGAACCTCTCGGTGCACGGTCGTAGTCTGCAGCATAGTTTCCGTCACTCAATGCCAAGTTTTCAATTAGTTCCATGCCCTCTTCTACCTCTTGACCAAGGAAGTTTCCCTTACTAGCCGTGTCAAGTAGCAAGCGAATCTTAGGTGAAGCTCCGCGGTAGATAATGCTTAGTAGAGTCTCTTCGCTGAAGCCGTGGTGAGGACACTGAATGGTGTAGTCCTTGAACCGCTCCATGGCTTCATTGAACGTCTCATTGTTCCTTTGAGTGAAGCCGCTGATCTCACTTCTCAACCTTGCTGTTCTGGTACTAGAGAAGAACTTTGAAAGGAACGCCTTCTTACACTCAGCCCAAGAGGTAATGGTGCCTTGTGGAAGGGTCTTCTCCCAATGTCTAGCCTTGTCTCCAAGAGAAAATGGAAAGAGACACAGCTTGAAAGCATCTTCGGATATGCCATTAATCTTGATCATCCCACATACTTGCTCGAAGTTGTCAAGATGCTCCAAGGGATCTTCCATTGCTAACCCGTGGAACTTATTGTTTTGCACCATTGAGATGAATCCTGGCTTAATCTCGAAGTTGTTGTTCTGTACAGGAGGAGGAGTGATCCCAAACCTATTTTGATGAGTGTTGGGAGCATCTCTCGCTCCTATGATGCGTGGAGATCTAGCCGCGTGGTAGGGGTTTCCATTACTCCTTCCCACTGCCTCGTGAGCTGGAGGAGGTCCCTCTGGATGTTCGTGCTCAGCCATTGCTTCAAAATCCACTGAACCTTGCTGAACAATCTCCTCAAAAGCTCTAGCTTGCTCTCTAACTCTTCGTTGTCTTGAATGTCCGAGTTGATGAATGTTGTCCAAGGGTTGAAGTAAATTGTTGTCTCCCCTTGAACGTAGATTCATGTACCTGAAAGACACAAGTTTGAGAGTAGAGAAATCAGTATCCAAAAGAAAAACAAAGGCTTAGTCTTTACTAAACCCCAAATCTCAATGCTCCCTAAACACTCCTAAGTTAGCAACGACGCCATTTGATAACAAGGTTTTTTTTTTGTTGTCTAAAGGAGTAATGCAAAGCAGGAGGTTACTAAAACTCAAGCAGCACACAGTCGTAGTATAGTGCAAGAGGAATCAATCCAACCTAGGAGCTAGAAAGTGCAATGAGAATGCAAGGATCATGCAAAGCTAAGCAAATGATGAACGGTTTTGTAAAAATACTAAAAACAAGATGCAACAGTCAAATGCAAAGCAAAACTATTTTAAAAATACTAGAAACGAGTGAACTACCACGAGGAACAAACAGAATGATTAAAATGCAAAGCTATGAATTAATAAAAATCGACTAGTGGATCGACCACTAGATCGAGCAACAACGATCGATCTCGTCTAAAAGTTCAACAGAAATGAATCTAATGACCAGGATGCGAACAGATAGCAAGCGAATGATTAACAGATATGTAAGAATACTAAGAAAGAGGGTCCAGGGTTGAAATTCAAGTTCAAGGGTTTCAAAGGTTCAAGCTTGGCTTGAAAACTTTAGATCTACTCACTTTGTGAGATTCTCTAGGTCTTGAAAACAAAACAAGATTCATCCATGGCGTGTGGTATGGATCACTCCTTCATTCTCTCCTTCAGACCCATGGCGTTTGGCGGAAAAAGAGATTGAATGGCATAAAACTTAGATTTGAAACACACGGCCTAACTAGTCCCCTAAACTACCAAGGCGTTTGGGAAAGGTAGACTAGCCTCTAGGATTCGATTTTCGAGGACCTCTGGATCCTGTCTAGGTAAGAGGCCCTCTGGATCATAAAGATCTTGGCGTGAGAGTCTCGAAGCCTAAAGAACTCGATATCCTAAAAGTGAGAGCCATGAAGAATAAGAAATCACCAAGCTTTAAAAACCTTTTCAACCCCTTTAAATCCTCTCAACCCAAAAATCTGATAAAACTACTCGTTACACATAAAGTAAACCGAACAAAGCATAGAAGATGATCTAGTAAACATGAAAAACGATTGCTTTAAACTTAAACGATTCAATATTCTAGAACAAACAAGAAAAAGCTTCCAAGTCTAACAATGTCAAAATCACCATCGAACAGAGAGAAAAAAAGATAAAAAGATAAAATGAAAACGTGTGTTGAAAAACAAGATCGCCGCCTTCCCGAAATAGGCCAAACAGCTCGATGGTCCCCCCCTCGCTAGAAGCCAAAAACGGTTAAAATGCACTGGGATCGACCTCGAGATCGAGCATCTCACTCGATCGTCTTCGGAAATCGTGCCTTCAGCTCGATCTGTGTCTCGATCATCTTCGGCGGATCGAGTGCTTCGTCCGACCTTGGAGTCTATCTTTGGAGGATTTGAGTGGTGGACTCGATCCGACTCTCGCTCTGCATGGCGTCATTTACGCCTGTACTCCTTGATCGCTCGTTTCACTCGATCTCCATCTCGATCAGTTCCCTTGGATCGGCTGGACTACTCGATCTTCTGGTCGATCTAGATCGACCGGCCATGCTCGATCTGCTTCTCGATCTCTGGTCCTTAGCAAGCATTCCTGAATTCTGCAAGTTTCCACGAGCCTCCTCACGAGCCCTAGCACGTCCATGAATCTTCCAAGACTCCAAAGTAGCCGAAAACAACCTGAATGCGATGCAAAATGCAAGAAACATGCATATGCTGGTGCAAGAATACTCTAGGACCTAAAGTGATGCAAACTAGCCTAAAGTGTAATGTAAATGCATGAGAAACTAACTTATATGCATGCAAAATACATGAAATATGCAGCAATATCAAGCAACAGCTCCAAGAATGCAGATTTTCAGAGAATGAAACAGGGTGGTCTGATTGAAGGAAACCAAATAGCTGAGGTTAAGGCTAAGTTAGACAGTATGCACAGCCTTTTGGCAGGAAAAAAATCAGTCCAGTTTGCTGCAGAAGTGGAGAGTTTCGAAAATCCTGAAGAATTTGAGCAGAAAGATGTTAATTTCATCAAAGGAGGTTTTCAGAACCAAAGGTTTGGAAATCAGCAGTGGAACAGAGGCTACAACAGCAATAATCAGAAGAACACCTTCCCAGGAAACCAGAATGCAAGTGGTTATACTCCAATGCTACAGTTCCAGAAGACTGAAGTAGAGAAACCTTACCAAAACAGCAGAAATTATGGTTTTTCTTCTTACCAAACTGCACCTCCACAAGACACTAAGATGGAAGTTATGCTGAAGCAGATACTTGAAGGACATCAGAAGATGACAGTGAACTTCAATGGCAAGCTAGATTCGTTGTATCAAAACCTGAATGGAAAAATTGAGAGTCTGAACTCTCACATGCAGAAGCTTGATGTGCAGATTGCTCAAACTGCAGGA
Source organism: Thlaspi arvense (assembly GCA_911865555.2). Taxonomy (NCBI): domain Eukaryota; kingdom Viridiplantae; phylum Streptophyta; class Magnoliopsida; order Brassicales; family Brassicaceae; genus Thlaspi; species Thlaspi arvense. The sequence goes on from OU466860.2 coordinate 26,830,547, forward strand.
GCTGTTCAAAGGCAAGAGGGATTCCTTCCTGGAAGGACTGACATCAATTCCAAGCACCAGGTTAATGCCATCACATACAGGAGTGAAAAGGAGCTTAAAACAGAGCAGAAAAAGAGGTTTAGTGCAGAACAGATCGTGCAACTGATGGAGTCTGAAGATGAAAATTCTACAGTCTCAGAGGTGAGTGACGAGCGTCATCAAGGAGGAGTGATGCTCGTCACCTACTTAAAAGGGAATCGGGGGCTGTCACAGGTGAGTGACGAGCGTCACCCCCCTGGTGACGGTCGTCACCCACCCCAGAACGAAGCTGCTTCGCCTGTAACTACAAATAATGGCCAGGAGCAAGCGTATTAACCCAAGATACCATTCCCTAAGAATCCTAGGAAGTCTAAACAAGAGATCGAAGAAGCCAGATGCAAAGCTATGATAGATATGCTGATGGTTGAGATGCCTCTTGTAGATGCAGTCAAGTGTTCACCAGCTCTAAGAAGGTATGTAAAGAGGATGGTGGTGAATGGTGTAAGTCCTGAGGAAGAAGCATTGCTTACCAGAGACATCAGTGCAATTCTCTTGGGTACAGTTCCAAAGAAGAAGAAGAAGGTGACTATTTCTGAACAAGTCAATGCCATCATTCAAAGCAGAGTTCCAGAGAAGCTATCTAATCCAGGGACCTTTGTTTTTGGTTGCTTAATCTCTGCAGGACGTTTTCCCCACTCTCTATGTGATCTAGGGTCAAGTATCAATTTGATGCCTTCCTCTGTTGCTGCTAGACTTGGAATGACTGATTTCAAGCCAGCTTGGATCTCTTTCATCCTAGCAGATCGATCTATAAGAACCCCAGAAGGCATCTTAGAGGATGTTCCTGTTAACATTGAAGGCTGCATAATAATAATAGAGATTTTGTGGTTCGTAAATATGCTGAAGAACCTAAAGATCTTTTTATTCTGGGAAGATCATTTTTGGCTACTGCTGACGCCATCATTGATGTGAGAAAGGGGAACATTGAGCTTGATCTTGGTGATGTTGTCATGAACTTTGATAACAAGATTTTTTATCTCTAAAGGGAGTGATGCAATGCAACAGGAGGTTATCCAAACTCAAGCAGCACACAGTCGTAGTATAGTGCAAGAGGAATTAATCCAACCTAGGAGCTAGAAAGAGCAATGAGAATGCAAGGATTGAGTAAAGCTAAGCAAATGATGAACGGTTTTGTAAAAATCCTAAAAACTAGTTGCAACGACTAAATGCAAGGCAAAACTATTTTAAAATTACCAGGAACGAATGAACTACCACGAGGAATAAACAGAATGATTAAAATACAAAGCTACGAATTTATAAAAATCGACTAGTGGATCGACCACAGGATCGACCACTAGATCGAGCAACAATGATCGATCTCGTCTAAAAGTTCAAATGCAACGAAACTAATGACCAGGATGCAACAGATAACAAACGAATGATTAACAGAGATGAAAGAATATTAAGAAAGAGGGTCTAGGGTTAAGATTCATGTTCAAGGGTTTCAAAGGTTCAAGCTTGGTTTGAAAACTCTAGATCTACTTACTTTGTGAGATTCTCTAAGCCTTGAAAACAAAACAAGATCCATCCATGGCGTGTGGTATGGATCACTCCTTCATTCTCTCCTCCACACCCATGGCGTTTGGCGGAAAAATAGATTGAAGGGCAAGGAATTCGGATTTCAACACGTGGCTTAACTAGTCCCGTAAACTACCATGACGTTTGGGAAAGGGTAACTAGTCTCTAGGATGCGATTTTCAGAGATCTCTGGATCCTGTCAAGGTAAGAGACCTCTCTGATCATAAAGATCTTGGGGTGAGATTCTTTACGCCTTAAGAACTTGACATCCTAGAAAAGAAAGCCATGATGAACAAGAAAACACCAAACTTGAAAACCTTTTCGACCCCTTTGAATCCTCTCAACCCCCAAACCCAATTAAACTACTCACTACACATTAGGTAAACCAAGCAAAGCATAAACGATGAACTCATCAACATAAAGAACGATGGATCTAAACTTAAACGATTCAAAGATTCAAGAACAAAGCTTCCAAGTCTTACAATGGCGAAATCCCCTATTAACAGAGAGAAAAAGATGAAAAAGATAAAGTGAAAACGTGTTTGAGAAAGCATGATCGCCGCCTTCCCAAACAGCTCGATGGTCCCCCCTTCACTAGCGGCCAAAAACGGTTAAAATGCACTGAGATCGACCTCGAGATCGAGCATCTCGCTCGATCATCTTCGGACATCGTTCCTTCAGCTCGATATGTGCCTCGATCTTCTTCGGCGTATCGAGTGCCTTGTTCGATCTTGGAGTCGATCTTTGGAGGATTTGAGTGGTGGACTCGATCCGACTCTCGCTCTGCATGATGTCATTTACGTCCGTACTCCTTGATCGCTCGCTTCACTTGATCTCCGTCTTGATCAGTTCCCTTGGATCGGCTGGACTACTCGATCTTTTGGTCGTTCTCATCTAGATCGACCGGCCATGCTCGATCCGCTTCTCGATCTCTGGTCCTTAGCAAGCATTCCTGAATTCTCCAAGTCCCACGAACCTCCTCACGAGCCACAGCACGTCCACGAACCCTCCAAGACTCCAAAGTAGCCGAAAACAACCTGTATGCGATGCAAAATGCAAGAAATATGCATATGCTGGTGCAAGAACGCTCTAGGACCTAAAGTGACGCAAACTAACCTAAAATGCAATGTATACGTGAGAGAAACTAACTTATATGTATGCAAAATGTATGAAATATGCAGCAATATCAACTCTCCCAAACTTACCTTTTGCTTGCCCTCAACCAAATAAAATTAAAGAAGGGAGAGAGGTTTTAAAACAAACGGGGGTTTAAGCTTCTAACAAAGGTATTTTTCAAATGAATCAATCTCAACGTCCTAGTTACTAGTTCTAGAATGCATTACACATGCTCATACTCCAAAGAACTTAGCCATACTCATCAGACATAGAATTTCAAATCATGACTCTCCTGTTTCAAACAATAAAAAAAACTCATCATTTAACATTAATTAAAGACCAAACCATGAATCAAACTTATGCACTTTAAACCAAAAAACATTTGGCTAAGGGTTAAGGCTATGAGCATAGAATGATCTCATTTTAAAGAAGGGTTGATTTTAAGTACGGGTTTCTCTCAAAGATGGTAAGAACATTTTGCATAATGCTAAAGGTAAAGGAAATTGATGCATACGTGATCAGATTCTCATCTACCCATGCAAACTAACAATGATCCTAAAACCCCTCTCATTTTTCTCTTTTTAGCTCACTCACCCTCCTAAAATCTACCCTTATCTTCAAAGCAAAAGCTTAGCAATCCCAAAATCAAAATAGAAAACATCTTAACTCTTTTAGGATAGTGAAAAGGTTTGAAAATATTAGGCTCCTTATTTCTTTCTTATTAATAGCTCTCTTATTATTATTATTATTTTTTTTTCTTTTTTTTTTCTTTTCTTTTTATTTTGGCACTTAGGCTCTTTTATTTTTCTTTTTCTTTTTATTTTGAGAGAGCTATCTTCTGGAATTATTGGAGCATTATACATTTTAAACACAAAACCTTTCACTTAAAACCTTTTATTCACTTCAAATGCCAAACTCTTTTGAAACCGAAAGCATATAAACAAGAAAGTGATAACAAGATTTTCGATCAAGTTAATGAGAGTGATGCAATGCAACAGTAGGTTATCAAAACTCAAGCAGCACACACTCGTAATATCGCATGCAAGAGGAATCAATCCAACCTAGGAGCTAGAAAGTGCAATGAGAATGCAAGGATCGAATAAAGCTAGGCAAATGATGAACGGTTTTGTGAAAATCCAAAAAACTATATGCAACGACTAAATGCAAGGCAAAACTATTTTAAAATTACTAGGAACGAGTGAACTACCACAACGAATAAACAGAATGATTAAAATGCAAAGCTATGAATTTATAAAAATCGACTAGTGGATCGAACACAGGATCGACCACTAGATCGAGCAACAATGATCGATCTCGTCTAAAAGTTCAAATGCAACGAAACTAATGACCAGGATGCAACATGTAACAAACGAATGACTCGCAAAGATGTAAGAATACAAAGAAAGAGGGTCTAGGGTTGAGATTCAGTTCAGGGGTTTCAAAAGTTCAAGTTTGGTTTGAAAACTCTAGATCTACTCACTTTGTGAGGTTCTCTAAGCCTTGAAAACAAAACAAGATCCATCCATGGCGTGTGGTATGGATCACTCCTTCATTCTCTCCTCCAGACCCATGGCGTTTGGCGGAAAAAAAGATTGAAGGGCAAGGAAATCAGATTTCAAACACGCGGCTTAACTAGTCCCCTAAACTACCATCGCATTTGGGAAAGGGTAACTAGCCTCTAGGATGTGATTTTCAGAGATCTCTGGATCCTGTCAAGGTAAGAGCTCTCTCTGATCATAAAGATCTTGGCGTGAGACTCTTTAAGCCTTAAGAACTCGACATCCTTGAAGAGAAAGCCATTAAGAACAAGAAAACACCAAACTTGAAAACCTTTTCGACCCCTTTGAATCCTCTCAACCCCAAAACCCGATTAAACTACTCACTACACATTAAGTAAACCAAGCAAGGCATTTAAGATGAAACGATAAACATGAAAAATGATGGATTAAACTTAAGACGATTCAAAGATTCAAGAACAAAGCTTCCAAGTCTAACAATGGCGGAATCGCCTTCGAACAGAGAGAAAAAGATAAAAAGATAAAATGAAAACGTGTCCCTCAAAAGCATGCTCGCCGCCTTGCCAAAACAGGCCAAACAGCCGATGGTCCCCCCCCCTCGGTATCGGCCAAAAGCGGTTAAAGTACACTGAGATCGACTTCGAGATCGCGCATCCCTCTCGATCATCTTCGGACATTGTGCCTTCAGCTCGATCTTTGTCTCGATCTTCCTCGGTGGATCGAGTGCTTCGCTTGATCTTGGAGTCTATCTTAGGTGAATCGAGTGATGGACTCGATCTGGCTCTCGCTCTGCATGGCGTCATTCACGTCCGTACTCCTTGATCAATCGCTTCACTCGATCTCCGTCTCGATTAGTTCCTTTGGATCGGCTGGGCTACTCGATCTTCTGGTCGATCTCTTCTAGATTGACCGGCCATGCTCGAACCTCCTCTCGATCTCTGGTCCTTAGCAACCATTCCTGAATTCTCCAAGTCCCACGAACTTCCTCACGAGCCTCCACTCGTCCACGAACCCCCAAGACTCCAAAGTAGCCGAAAACAACCTGTATGGAATGCAAAATGCAAGAAATATGCATATGCTGGTGCAAGAACACTCTAGGACCTAAAGTGATGCAAACTAACCTAAAATGCAATGTATATGCATGAGAAACTAACTTATGTGTATGCAAAATGGATGGAATATGCAGCTATATCAAGTCCCCCAAACTTACTTTTTGCTTGCCCTCAAGCAAACAAAATTAAAGAAGGGATAGAGGTTTTAAAACAAACGGGGGTTTAGGCTTCTTGCAAAGGTGTTTTTCGAATGAATCAATCTCAACGTCCTAGTTACTAGTTCTACAATGCAATACACACATTCATACTCCAAAGAACTTAGCCATACTCATTGCACAAAGAATTTCAAATCATGACTCTCCAATTCCAAAAAATCAAAGAAACTCATCCTTTAACATTCATTAATGACCGAACCATGAATCAAACTTATACACTTTAAAGCAAAACACATTTGGCTAAGGGTAAAGGCTATGAGCATAGAATGATCTCATTTTTAAAGAAGGGTTTATTTTAAGCACGGGTTTCTCTCAAATCCTCTAAAGGCAATTGATGCATACATGATCAGATTCTCATCTACCCATGCAAGGTAACAATGATCCCAAAACCCCTCTCATTTTTATTTTCTTTTTAGCTCACTCACCCTCCTAAAATCTACCCTTATCTCCAAATCAAAAGCTTAGCAAACCCCAATTTAAAATAGAAAACATCTTAACTCTTTCAGGCTAGTGAAAAGGTTTGAAAGTATTAGGCTCTGTATTTCTCTCTTATTGATAGCTCTCTTATTTTTTTCTTTCTTTTCCTTTTCTTTTTAGTTTGGCACTCAGGTGATAATCACTTTTTGGACGTTTATATTGCAGTGAGGTTATCAAACTCAAATGCAAGACATGTTGTAGTACAGCAAGCAAGATAGAGTCAATCCACTTCTAGGATGATAGAGAATGCACAGAGAATACAAGGACTAAAGCAAATCTAAGCGAAATGAGACGGTTTATGAGAAAATTTCTAAAAACTAGAGGCAGCAACGTAAACAGAATGAAACCTATTTTAAAAATACTAGAAAGGTAGAAACTACTACGAGAAACAAACAGAATACTTAAAGGAGAAAGCTTCGAATTATTAAAATTCGATTAGTTGATCGACCATGAGATCGACCACTAGATCGAGCAGTAACAATCGATCTCGTCTAAAAATGCAAGAACAGTAAAACTAATGACCAGGATGTTATCAGAGATCAAGCAAAAGATGAGATAAGATGTAAGGATGCTAAGAGAAAGGGCCTAGGGTTGAGATTCATGGTTAGGGGTTTCAAAGGTTCGACCTTGGGTTTAAAACTTTAAATCGACTCACTTGGTGATGATCTCTAAGCCTTGAAAACTAAACAAGATCTATCCGTGGCTTTCGGTATAGATCACTCCTTCATCCTCTCCTCCAAACCCATGGCTTTTGATGTCATTGCATATTGCATACATTTTGCATACTCATTAGTTAGCTTTTCATGCATTTGTATCACGTTTTAGGTTAGATTGCATCACTTAGTGTCCTAGAGCATTCTTGCATCAGCATATGCATTTTCCTTGCATTTTGCATCACATTCAGGTTGTTTCTGGCTGCTTTGGAGTCGTGGAGGTTCGTGGACGTGTTGAGGCTGATGTAGCAGTTCGTGGGAGCTCGGAAATATGCTAAGAACCAGAGATCGAGGAGCAGATCGAGCAGGGCTGGTCGATCTAGAAGTTGATCGACCAGAAGATCGAGCCAACCAGGCGATCCAAGGAGAATGATCGAGACGAAGATCGAGTGAAGCAATCGATCAATCGGTACGGACGTAAATGACGCCATGCAGAGCGAGAGTCAGATCGAGTACACCACTCGATCCAGCCGAAGATCGATACTGAGATCGGATGCAACACTCGATTCGCCGATGATGATCGAGACCCGGATCGAGCCGAAGACACGATGCCCGGATATGATCAAGAGAACCACTTGATCTTGGAGTCGATTTCTGTCCTTTCAACCGTATTTGGCTGCTAGCGAAGGGGGGACCATTGGCTTGTTTGGGCATTTTAGGCAAGGCGGCGACGTCCTTTTTGGATAACTTTTTAGATCCTTATCTTCTTCTTTATGTTTTCTCTCTCGTTTTCGTGAAGAACACCATTGTTGAAACTCGTTTTTCTCTTAAGCTTTTGTATTCAAATCGTTTCTGTTTAATCCAGTTTTGCTTTCATGTTCATCGCCTCGTTTCATATGCTTTGCTTGATTTACTCTATGTGTAGTGAGTAGTTCCTTTGGGTTTGGGGTTGAGAGGATTAAGGGGTAGAAAGGGTTTCGATCTTGGGGTTTTTCTAAACGTTTTTAAAGGCTATCTCTTCTAAGGTGTTGAAAGCTTAAAGCTTGAAGACTCTCACGCCAAGAGCTTCATGATCCGAGAGGTTCCTTACCTTGACAGGATCCAGGAGCCTCGGAAGATCGCACCTTAGAGACTAGTTACCCCTTCCCAAAAGCCATGGAAGTTTGGGGGACTAGTTAAGCCATTTACTTGAAATCTGTTTTCCTTGCCTTTCGACCTCTCTTTCCACCAAAAGCCATGGGTTTGGAGGAGAGAATGAAAGAGTGATCTATACCGAAAGCCACGGATAGATCTTGTTTTGTTTTCAAGGCTTAGAGATCCTCACCAAGTGAGTCGATCTAAAGTTTCAAACCCAAGGTCGAACCTTTGAAACCCCTAACCATGAATCTCAACCCTAGACCCTTTCTTTTAGCATCTATACGTCTATTCCCATCATTCGCTTGTTATCTGATAGCATCCTGGTCATTAGCTTTACTGTTCTTACGATTTTAGACGAGATCGATTATTACTGCTCGATCTAGTGGTCGATCTCGTGGTCGATCCACTAGTCTAATTTTAATAATTCGAAGCTCTTTCCTTTAATTAATCCGTTTGTTTCTCGTGGTAGTTGCTTCCTTTCTAGTATTTTTAAAATAGGTTTCACTCTGTTTAGGTTGCTGCATCTAGTTCTTAGATATTTTCTCATAAACTTTCTCATTTTGCTTAGATTTGCTTTAGTCCTTGCATTCTCTGTGCATTCTCTATCTCCTAGAAGTGGATTGACTCTCTCTTGCTTGCTATACTACGACATTGCTTGCATTAGAGTTTGATAACCTCTCTGCATTATAAACCCTCGCTAGAAAGCGTTTATCAAATGGCGCCGTTGCCATTCTAGGACTGTTTAGAGAACATAGAGATTTGGGTCTTAGCAAAGACTAAGTATTTAACTTTTTCAAGTTACTAATACTTCTACTCTCGAACGTATGTTTTCAGGTACATGAATCTTCATTCAAGGGGAGACAACAATCTTCTACAACCCTTAGACAACATTCATCAACTTGGTCACTCACGGCAAAGGAGAGTCAGAGAGCAAACAAGAGCCTTTGAGGAGATTGTTCAGCACGGTTTGGTTGACTTTGAAGCTATGGCTGAACATGAGCATCCAGAAGGACCTCCTCTAGCAGGAAGGGGCAATGGAAACCCCCAACACGCGGCTAGACCCCCAAGAATCATAGGAGCCGGAGATGCTCCCAATACCCACCACAATAGGTTTGGGATCACTCCTCCTCGTGTACAAAACAATAACTTCGAGATCAAGCCAGGTTTCATCTCCATGGTGCAAAACAACAAGTTCCACGGCTTAGCAATGGAAGACCCCTTGGAGCACCTAGACAACTTCGAGCAAGTATGTGGGATGATCAAGATCAATGGCATATCCGAAGATGCATTCAAGCTGCGCCTCTTCCCCTTTTCACTCGGAGACAAAGCTAGACATTGGGAGAAGACCCTCCCACAAGGCACCATCACATCATGGGCTGAGTGTAAGAAGGCATTCCTCTCAAAGTTCTTCTCAAGCACCAGGACAGCACGGTTAAGAAGCGAAAACGCGGAACAAGGAGACTATCAACGAGGCAATGGAGCGTTTCAAAGATTACACGATCCAATGTCCTCATCACGGGTTCAGCGAGGAAACACTACTCAGTACCATATACCGTGGAGCTTCACCAAAGATCAGGTTGTTGCTTGACAAAGCTAGCAAAGGGAACTTCCTTGGTCAGGAGGTAGAAGAGGGTATGGAGCTGATAGAAAACTTGGTGTTGAGTGATGGAAACTATGTTGAAGATTATGACCGTGCACCAAGAGGATCAGAGATGGAGTCTCACAAGAAGGAACTCAAATCTTTGCATGAGAAGATAGATAAGTTGGTGTTAGCTAATCAGAAGCATGTTCACTTTGTTGGTGAAGCTCATGAGAACCAAGAGGAGTTAGAGCTAAGCCAAGAATGGGCAAATTGGATGGCTGGACAGAACAACTACAAGTCTCAAGGCTACAACCAAGGCTACCAGAACAACAACCTCTCTTACCGAAGCACCAACGTAGCCAACCCTAAAGACCAAGTGTACCCTGCTCAGCAAGCTAAACCTTTCATCCCTTACAACAAAGGTTTTCAACCGAGTGGTGGTTTCCAAGGTCAAGGGCAGAACAACTTCCAAGGGCAACAACAAAACAACAAGGGTTATACTCCTAACTACCCTCCGGGCTTTGCACCTCAGCAACAACAACCGATGCAACAACAACTTGATCTGGTTCTAGCGATGTTTCAACAGCTAATACAAGGGCAAGCATCTACAAACCAGAAGTTCACAGAGATGAACACTCGTCTAGACTCATCCCTCACTGACTTCTCCACTCAGATCACCAACCTAAACAACAAGATCAAGCAGTTGGAGAAAGGGAAAGCAAGCACGAGTGGTCAGAACAGCTTTCCGGGAAAGTGTGAGCAGAATCCCAAGGAGTATGCCAATGCTATAACGTTGAGAAGCGGCAAAGAGCTCAAACCTCCGGTCTCTACAAAGAACAACGAGGACGTTGTAATTCAAGAGGGGGAGGGTAAACCTTCGGCTGATGATGATGAGATAAACTTTGACAACGTTTGGATCCAAGGGCCGAGGAGAGGAGATAAGGCGGTCGCTGAGAAGAAAAGTGAGCAAACCACCAAGGAGAAGAATGACTACGTGCCCCCACCTTACGTACCGAAGTTGCCATTTCCCGGTCGTTTCAAAAAGCAGCTCATCGAGAAGCACAGAATCTTGTTTGAGAAGCACCTGAGAGACGTGGAATCAAGCTGCCTCTTGTAGATTGTCTTGCTATGATGCCCAAGTGCGCCAAGTTTTTCAAGGACACCCTTGTGAAGAAGAACAAAGAAAGCAAAGAGGTACTTGTTCTAAGTGAAGAATGTAGCGCGGTTATACACAAGGAGATAGTCCCTAAGAAGCTGGGAAACCCTGGAAGCTTCACTATACCCTGCGCTTTGGATCCTCTAGAGTTCAAGAGTTGCTTGTGTGATCTCGGAGCTAGCATAAACTTGATGCCTCACTCCGTGGCTAAGAAGCTTGGTTTTACTCGGTTTAAAGACTGTCGGATCTCATTGGTGCTGGCTGATAGAAGCGTGAGGTTACCAGTGGGGCTGCTTGAAGATTTACCAGTGCGAATCAGTGGTGTGAACGTACCTACAGACTTTGTAGTGTTGAAAATGGATGAATAGCCTAAAGACCCACTCATCTTAGGGAGACCATTCCTTGCAACCGCCAGGGCTATCATAGATGTGAAGAATGGGAAGATTGCCTTGCATTTGGGGAAGGAGATTAGGCTTGACTTCGACATCAACGAGGTTCTGAAGAAGCCAACCATCGAAGGGCAAGCTTTCTACATTGAAACGATGGATGCTTTGGCGGATGAGTTGCTGGAAGAGCTAGCTCTAGAAGACCATCTGAAGTTAGCACTAACTAAGGAGCCAGGGAAGTTTGGCTATGTGGACCAGAGAACCCAAGAGTACGTGAACCTGCTGGATTCTAGGAGGATTATCAAGAATGAAGAAGGTTGCTGTCTAGAGATCGACCCCGAGATCGACGCTATCACTCGATCTAGGAGTCAGATCGACAAGTCAATCAAGAACACAACTCGATCAGGTGCAACAATCGATGGACAGATCGAGAAGAATGCTCGATCAGGAAAAACAATCGAGTCGACGATCGAGAGAAACCTCCCGATCATTTTGGAGTCCAATCAAGAGATCGACTCAGCGTCTTGATCCCTTATGGTTATCATGCAGATAGAATTTGTTCGTAGATCAAGTGGAGGCTATACGTACTACACACGCATTGTTGCTTATTGTCAAGGCATTTGTTTGGGGTCTTAATTAAGTTTTAAAGTCAGTATACTGAAGTATGTGAGACCGTTGCGAATTAATAATTTTTTTTCATAAGTTATATTTTTCGTCGTTACTGATTAGGATTTCTTAACGGGCATTTTGCTGATTGTTTATTGGACCATTTGGAGTTGGTATTTTGTTTCGTGTATGCGATTGCTTTAAATGTTTTAATTTGTACACAAATACAATGTTGGCCACATTATCCTGCAGTTATTTAAGAGCAAACATGAGAAATTATATTAGCCTAAATGATTGATATTGCACTGTACGCATGATGTTTATATCATGATTAAGTTAGTGTTGGTAACATCGTCTTTTTTTTTTTTTGCTTTGTAGGTGTTAATCTATTGTCATTCAATATACCTAAACCCGGCTTAATATCCTCTAAGTTTTTGGGCTGGATAAGATTTGTCCTGATGCAAGGGAATTAATCTATCCAGAGTTTCCTTCGAAGTGGGTATGGTATCCAGAGTTCTCATTTGAAAAGGGTTTATAATCATAACAAGGGTTTCTCTCAAAAATGGTTTGAATTTATGTATAATGCTAAAGGTAAAGACAATTTATGTATACATGATTAGATTCTCATCTACCCATGTAATGCTAAAGGTAAAAACAATTAACCTATCCAGAGTATCCTATACCCCTCTCATTTAAGAAATTTAATCCTCACTCACCACTTAAGAGTCTACCCTTTTTCTCACACTTAGCAATCCCCAATTCAAAATAAAGACATTTTTAAACCTTTTAGGCTAGTGAAAAGGTTTTGAAAAATACTTTTGCTCCTAGAAATTTCTTATTAGTAGCTCTCTTATTATTATTTTTTTTTCTTTTCATTTTTTTTTCTTTATTTGGCACTTATGCTCTTTTTATTTCTTTTTCTTTTCTTTATCTCTTTTTTTTATTTTTATTTATTATGAGAGAGCTACCTTCTGAAATTAGAGCATACTTAGTTTTAAAAGCAAACCTTTCACTTAAAACCTCATTTCTTTCCTTAAAACACAAACTCTTTGAAACCGAAACAATTAGACAAGAAAGCAACCCCAATGATCCCCCAAACTTATCCTAAGCTTACACCTAGCTTCAAAATGCAAAGCTAGCAACAATATGAAAACCAAATCATGTTGCCTAAACCTAACACTTTATGCCAAGTTCAAACCGAAAGTAAGGCCTCACAAAGATGTCACATAAGAACATTTGGCTTCAAAGAAGGGTAAGGTTCAAGGAGAGAGTTCTACTTAGGCTCACAAAGAGTGGTAAAAAGAAAGAAGAGAGCCTAAATATTTTTAAACCATGTGTTCATTTTCAAATGCATAAGAATGATAATTAGAGTTTCAAATTAAGGTTTTCACTTATTAGAATGAGTTTCAAATCATGAGAGTTCAATTCAAGCCACGAAAATCCTAACTAATGATCCAAGCATGGTTAGAACTTACTTTCAAAGCATAAACAAAGCATTAGAGAACTACCAACTAGGGCATTGAAATGATTCATAAGTAAAAACACCTTTTTAAGAAATTCTAACCCCTTATGCAAAATGCAAACAACCTAGGTGATATGAGAAACTCTAGACTCAATCCTAACATGTTTTTAAAAAGATGAATGCAACTACATGAATCTTTGAAAAAATTTTAAAAATTTTACCAATTTTTGATGACCTAAGACTTAAGGATGCAAAAAGGAAAATAAGATCAAAGAACACAAGATTAAATCACACAAGTACTCCCCCAAACTTGCTTGACACCGTCCCGGTGGCAAACTCATCCGAAGGAGCATCAAAACACAATGCAAGAAACAAATATGAGCGGTTATATACAATGGAAGAAGGTTGTTACCTCTGGTCTAGGCTCGGCTGGAACTTGAGGATGTTCCAGAGGAGCTAGAGATCGTTGCTTTGCCTTTGTCAGCTGGTTCTTGGAGAGAATGGCGCGCCGGCTGAATGTTGTCTCCTTGGGTCTCGCGGATCACAACTCCTCCGGTTGAGAGCCTTCTCTTCTCGGGTTGTTGCATCTCTTGGCTTGCAGCTGGCTTAGGCTGGCTTCTCTGAAGTGCTTTAACTTTCTTCCCAAGCTTCTTCAGCATCTTCCCTTGCCACTTGTTAATCTTCCTTTGCATCTCTACCAATGATGCTAGGAACTTCTCGGTTTTTGTCCTCGGCTCAAAGTCTAGTTTGGGAAGTGTGTAAGCCTCGGGCATCTCGTCTTCCGTACCTGGAGACTCTGACCTTTGACGTGGGGCAATGGCTGAAGCAGGTGGTCCTCCTAAAGGGGCAAAGCATTCTTCCTCCGTGGGTAAGAACTCGATATTCCCAACACCAAGCAGCTCGGTTTCATCTTTGTTGGGGAGGATGCACACTCTCTTCTTGTCTTCGTCATCTATGAAGAGGTAGGCATAGAACCCTTCTGCTGGCGTGCGTCCCAAGCTATCAGTATTCCTCATGTATGCTTCATCCAAGAAAGCTCTGTTTGGAACGTGAGCAAAGTCATGGATGGGCACACCGGCTTGCACGAACAAAGGAGTAAGGAAACCGCCAATGTAGGAGGAGGTTGCCTTGCACCGTAAGGCATAAGCCTTGTACTTCACCAGGAAGCGCGAGCACACAGCCGTAGTTCACCTCATCGCCGAGTTCATCTTCTATGGGCTCTTCATTCGCATCCGGATCAGACACCAAGTGCTTCACACCTTGGAACAGGAAGCACAGCTCTGTCTTCGTGACAGTAGGAGCAACAGACCTTCCACTGAATGTATTGGCAATCAGCCTCAACCCATTTAGAGACATAATCCACAGCTACTAAGATGTATTTGTTGCCGTATGAAGAGGGAAAAGGCCCCATGAAGTCAATCCCCCACGCAACAAACACGTCAACCTCGAAGATAGGAACTTGAGGCATTTTGTTCCTCTTGGTTATATTCCCTGCTCGCTGACATGCCTCACAGCTCTTCACAAACTCGTGTGCATCTTTAAAAATGGAGGGCCACCAGAAACCGGCTTGCAACACTTTCGTGGCTGTCTTGAATGAGGTGAAGTGTCCTCCGTAGGAAGAGCCATGGCAATGATAGAGGATGTCCCTGGCTTCTTCCTTTGTAACACATCTCCGGTACAAGCTGTCTACTCCTCTTTTCTATAGGTAAGGCTCGTCCCAAAAGTAGTCACTAGCCTCCCTCATAAACCGCTCTCTTGTGATAGCTGTTGAGATGTGTTGGCTCCTCACCACACGCTAGGTAGTTCACCACGTCAGCATACCACGGTAGATCCTCCTCTTTAAAACTCAACACTTCCTCAAACCTACCTTCTAGCTTCCCACAAACAGCAGTAGTAATCGCCATAAGCTGCTCTTCTGGAAGGGAGTCATCTAAAGGGAGAGACTCGTTGATCCTTAGCCTTGAGAGGTGGTCAGCGACTCCATTTTCTATCCCTTTCTTGTCTTTAATCTCCATGTCAAACTCCTGGAGTAACAGAATCCATCTTAAGAGCTGAGGCTTAGTGTCTTTCTTCGAGTAGATGTATCGTAGGGCAGCGTGATCCGTGTATACAATAGCCTTGGAACCAACGAGATATGATCTGAACTTCTCAAAGGCGAAGACTACTGCAAGCAGCTCCTTCTCCGTGGTGGTGTATCGTGATTACGTGTCATCCAAGGTCCTTGAAGCATAATAGATCACATGTAGCTTCTTGTCTTTCTTCTGACCAAGGACGGCTCCTACGGCGTAGTCACTAGCATCACACATGATCTCAAAGGGAAGAGACCAGTCTGGTGCTTGGACTATAGGGGCTGATGTAAGGGCTTCCTTGATGGTCACGAAAGCCTTCAAACACTCCTCATCGAATACAAACTCAGCTTCCTTGCACAACAGCCGTGTAAGAGGGCGTGCAATCTTGGAGAAATCTTTGATGAAGCGCCTATAAAACCCTGCGTGCCCCAAGAAGCTTCTGATCCCTTTAACATTAACCGGAGGCTCTAGACCCATCATGACCTCCACCTTAGCCTGATCAACCTCAATACCCTTCTCTGAAATCTTGTGACTGAGCACTATCCCTTCCTTAACCATAAAGTGGCATTTTTCCCAGTTCAGCACCAGGTTTGTCTCTTCACAACGTTTAAGTACCCTGAAAAGATTCAACAAACAAGCAGGAAAGGACGCACCATACACAGAGAAATCATCCATGAACACCTCTACCATCTCCTCTATAAGATCAGAGAAGATAGACATCATACACCGCTGAAAGGTAGCCGGTGCATTACACAATCCAAACGGCATCCTTCGATATGCAAAGGTACCGTAAGGACATGTGAAAGTCGTCTTCTCCTGATCGTTTGGGTGAATAGGAATTTGAAAGAAACCACTATACCCATCGAGAAAACAGTAGTAAGGGTGATTTGCAAGTCTCTCAAGCATTTGATCAATAAAAGGCAAGGGGAAATGGTCTTTTCTAGTCGCAAGGTTAAGTTTTCTATAGTCAATACACATTCTATGACCAGTAATGGTCCTAGTAGGGATAAGTTCATCCTTTTCATTCCTTATGACCGTGATCCCTCCCTTCTTAGGCACCACGTGTACAGGGGAAACCCACGTGCTGTCACTTATGGGATAGATCACGTCAGCCTCTAAAAGCTTAAGGATTTCCTTCTTAACAACCTCTTTCAAGTTAGGATTCAAACGCCTTTGATGTCTACAGAAGTGGCGTTCTCATTATCCAAGTGAATCCTATGAGTGCAAAGCATTGGTGAAAGGCCCTTGATGTCACTTAAAGAGTACCCAATGGCCTTCCTATACTTTCTCAGCTCAGTTAGGAGCGAGTGCAACTCATCATCACTAAGGTTTTCATTTACAATCACGGGATAAGTGTCATTAGGCCCTAAGAAAGCATACCTTAGCCCTTTTGGGAGCTCCTTTAGGTCCACCTTTGGGGCTAACAGCTCACTCCAGTCATCCTCGTGGCTGTTGTTGTTGGTTTCCTCCATCGCTATCCCTTCTGAGATCGAGTCCTCGGGTCGATTCTCCTCTCGATGTCGTCTAGATCGAGCCATTTCACTCGATTCACTTACTCGATTTGATATGGATCGAGTAAGAGATCGAGACGCTGAGTCGATCTCTTGATTGGACTCCAAAATGATCGGGAGGTCTCTCTCGATCGTCGACTCGATTGTTTTTCCTGATCGAGCATCCTTCTCGATCTGTCCGTAGATTGTTGCGCCGGATCGAGTTGTGCTCTCGATTGACTTGTCGATCTGTCCCCTGGATCGAGTGATAGCGTCGATCTCGGGGTCGATCTCTAGGCAGCAACCTTCTTCATTCTTGATAATCCTCCTCGAATCCAGTAGGTTTACGTACTCTTGGGTTCTCTGGTCCACATAGCCGAACTCCCCTGGCTCCTTAGTGAGTGCTAGCTTCAGATGGTCTTCTAGAGCTAGCTCTTCCAACAACTCGTCCACCAAAGCATCCATCATTTCGATATAGAAAGCTTGTCCTTCAATGGTCGGCTTCTTTAGAACCTTGTTGATGTCAAAGTCTAGCCTGATCTCCTTCCCCAAATGCAAGGCAATCTTCCCGTTCTTCACATCTATTATAGCCCCGGCGGTTGCAAGGAACGGTCTCCCTAAGATGAGTGGGTCTTTAGGTTCCTCGTCCATCTCTAACACTACAAAGTCTGTAGGTACGTTCACACCACTGATTCGCACCGGTAAGTCTTCAAGCAGCCCCACTGGTAGCCTCACACTCCTATCAGCTAGCACCAATGAGATCCGACAGTCTTTAAACCGAGTGAAACCAAGCTTCTTAGCCACGGAGTGAGGCATCAAGTTTATGCTAGCCCCGAGATCACACAAGCAACTCTTGAACTCTAGAGGACCCAAAGCACAGGGTATAGTGAAGCTTCCAGGATCTCCCAGCTTCTTAGGCACTATCTCCTTATGAATAACCGCACTACACTCTTCACTTAGTACAAGTACCTCTTTGCTTTCTTTGTTCTTCTTCACAAGGGTGTCCTTGAAAACCTTGGTGCACTTGGGCATCATAGCGAGACAGTCTACAAGAGGCAGCTTAATCTCCACGTCTCTCAGGTGCTTCTCAAAAAGGATCCGATTTCTTCTCTATTAGCTGCTTTTTGAAACGACCGGGGAATGGCAACTTCGGTACGTAAGGTGGGGGCACGTAAGAGTTCTTCTCCTTGGTGGTCTGCTCAGCTTTCTTCCCGGCTACCACCTTATCTCCTCTCCTCGGCCCTTGGATCCAAATGTTGTCAAAGTTTATCTCATCATCATCAGCCAAAGGTTTACCCTCCCCCTCTTGAATTACAACGTCCTCGTTGTTCTTGGTAGAGACCGGAGGTTCGAGCTCTTTGCCGCTTCTCAACGTTATAACATTAGCATACTGCTTGGGATTCTGCTCACACTTTCCCGGAAGACTGTTCTGACCACTCGTACTTGCTTTGCCTTTCTCCAACTGCTTGATCTTGTTGTTTAGGTTGGTGATCTGAGTGGAGAAGTCGGTTAGAGATGAGTCTAGGCGAGTGTTCATTTCAGCAAACTTCTGGTTAGTAGAGGCTTGACCTTGTATTAGCTGTTGAAACATTGCTTGAACCGGATCAACTTGTTGTTGCATCGGTTGTTGTTGCTGAGGTGCAAAGCCCGGAGGGTAGTTAGGAGTATAACCCTTGTTGTGTTGTTGTTGCCCTTGGAAGTTGCTTTGCCCTTGACCTTGGAAACCACCACTCAGTTGAAAACCTTTGTTGTAAGGGATGAAAGGTTTAGCTTGTTGAGCAGGGTACACTTGATCTTTAGGGTTGGCTACATTGGTGCTTCGGTAAGAGAGGTTGTTGTTCTGGTAGCCTTGGTTGTAGCCTTGAGACTTGTAGTTGTTCTGTCTGGCTACCCAATTTGCTTCTTCTTGGCTTAGCTCTAACTTCTCTTGGTTTTCATCAGCTTCACCAACAAAGTGAACATGCTTCTGATTAGCTAATACCAACTTGTCAATCTTCTCATGCAAAGATTTGAGCTCCTTCTTGTGATACTCTAACTCTGATCCTCTCGGTGCTCGGTCATAATCCTCGGCATAGTTTCCATCACTCAACGCCAGGTTTTCTATCAGCTTCATACCCTCTTCTACCTCTTGACCGAGGAAGTTCCCTTTGCTAGCTGTATCAAGCAACAACCGGATCTTTGGTGAAGCTCCACGGTATATGGTACGAGTAGTGTCTCCTCGCTGAACCCGTGATGAGGACATTGGATCGTGTAATCTTTGAAACGCTCCATTGCCTCGTTGAATGTCTCGTTGTTCCTTTGAGTGAAACCACTGATTTCGCTTCTCAACCGAGCTGTCCTGGTGCTTGAGAAGAACTTTGAGAGAAAGGCCTTCTTACACTCGGCCCATGATGTGATGGTGCCTTGTGGGAGGGTCTTCTCCCAATGTCTAGCTTTGTCTCCGAGTGAAAAGGGGAAGAGACGCAACTTGAAAGCATCTTCGGATATGCCATTGATCTTGATCATCCCACATACTTGCTCAAAGTTGTCTAGGTGCTCCAAGGGGTCTTCCATTGCTAAGCCGTTGAACTTGTTGTTTTGCACCATGGAGATGAAACCTGGCTTGATCTCAAAGTTATTGTTTTGCACCGGAGGAGGAGTGATCCCAAACCTATTGTGGTGGGTATTGGGAGCATCTCCGGCTCCTATCATCCTCGGTGGTCTAGCCGCGTGTTGGGGGTTTCCATTGCCCCGTCCTGCTGGAGGAGGTCCTTCTGGATGCTCGTGTTCAGCCATAGCTTCAAAGTCAACCAAACCGTGCTGAACAATCTCCTCAAAGGCTCTTGTTTGCTCCCTGACTCTCCTTTGCCGTGAGTGACCAAGTTGATGAATGTTGTCTAAGGGTTGTAGAAGATTGTTGTCTCCCCTTGAACGAAGATTCATGTACCTGAAAACACACGTTTGAGAGTAGAAGTATTAGTAACTTGAAAAAGGTAAAGACTTAGTCTTTGCTAAGACCCAAATCTCTATGTTCTCTAAACACTCCTAGAATGGCAACGGCGCCATTTGATAGACGGTTTCTTAGCTCGTGTTATGCAGCAGAGAGGTTATCAAAACTCTAATGCACGCAATGTTGTAGTAAGGCAAGCAAGAGAGTGTCAATCCACTTCTAGGAGATAGAGAATGCACAGAGAATGCAAGATCCTAAGCAAATCTAAGCAAAAATGAGACAGTTTATGGGAAAATATCAAAGAACTAAATGCAGCAACCTAAACAGAGCGAAACCTATTTTAAAAAAACTAGAAAGGAAGAAACTACCACGAGAAACAAACAGATTGATTAAAGGAAAGAGCTTCGAATTGTTAAAATTCGACTAGTGGATCGACCACAAGGTCGACCACTAGATCGAGCAGTAACGATCGATCTCATCTAAAACCGTAAGAACAACAAATCTAATGACCAGGATGCTATCAGATAACAAGCGAAAGATGAAATGAGACTTAAAGATTCTAAAAGAAAGGGCCTAGGGTTGAGTTCATGTAAAGGGTTTCAAAGGATCGATCTTGGGTTTGAAACTTTAGATCGACTCACTTGGTGAGGATCTCTAAGCCTTGAAAACAAAACAAGATCTATCTGTGGCTTTCGGTATAGATCACTCTTTCATCCTCTCCTCCAAACCCATGGCTTTTGGTGGAAAGAGAGGTCGAAAGGCAAGGAAAACAGATTTCAAGTAATGGCTTAACTAGTCCCCCAAACCCATGGCTTTTGGTGGAAAGAGAGGTCGAAAGGCAAGGAAAACAGATTTCAAGTAATGGCTTAACTAGTCCCCCAAACTTCCATGGCTTTTGGGAAGGGGTAACTAGTCTCTAAGGTGTGATCTTCTGAGGCTCCTGGATCCTGTCAAGGTAAGGAACCTTTCGGATCATGAAGCTCTTGGCGTGAGAGTCTTCAAGCATTAAGCTTTCAACACCTTAGAAGAGATGGCCTTTAAAACGTTTAGAAAACAAACCAAGATCAAACCTTTTCTACCCCTTAATCCTCTCAACCCCGAACCCAAAGTAAACTACTCGCTACACATAGAGTAAATCAAGCAAAGCAGAAGAAACGAGACGATAAACATGAAAGAAAAACTAGATTAAACGATAAAGATTCGAATACAAAAGCTTCAAAGGAAAACGAGTTCAACAATGGTGTTCTTCGTTGAACGAGAGAGAAAACATGAAAGAAAGGATAAGGATCTAAAATTTTTTCGAAAAAGCATCTCGCCGCCTTGCCTAAAATGCCCAAACAAGCCAATGGTCCCCCCTTCGCTAACAGCCAAAAACGGTTGAAAGGACAGAAATCGACCACTGGATCGAGTGGTTCTCTCGATCATATTCAGACATCGTGTCTTCGGCTCGATCTGGGTCTCGATCTTCATCGGTGAATCGAGTGTTGCATCCGATCTCGGTATCGATCTTCGGGTGGATCGACTGGTGTATTCGATCTGGCTCTCGCTCTGCATGGCGTCATTTACGTCCGTACCGATTGATCGATTGCTTCACTCGATCTCCGTCTCGATCATTCTCCTTGGATCGCCTAGTTGGCTCGATCTTCTGGTCGATTAACTCCTAGATCGACCGGCCATGCTCGATCTGCTCCTCGATCACTGGTCCTTAGCATATTTCCGAGCTCCCACGAACTGCTACATCAGCCTCCACACGCCCACGAACCTCCATGACTCCAAAGCAGCCAGAAACAACCTGAATGTGATGCAAAATGCAAGGAAAATGCATATGCTAATGCAAGAATGCTCTAGGACCCTAAGTGATGCAATCTAACCTAAAACATGATACAAATGCATGAAAAACTAACTAATGAGTATGCAAAATGTATGCAATATGCAATAACATCAGTTTGTTGAATCTTTGCAGGGTACTTAAACGTTGTGAAGAGACAAACTTGGTGCTGAACTGGGAGAAATGCCACTTCATGGTTAAGGAAGGGATCGTGCTGGGTCACAAGATATCAGAGAAGGGTATTGAGGTTGATCAGGCTAAGGTGGAGGTCATGATGGGCCTTGAGCCGCCGGTTAATGTTAAGGGAATCAGAAGCTTCTTGGGACACGCAGGGTTCTACAGGCATTTCATCAAGGATTTCTCCAAGATTGCACGCCCTCTTACAAGGCTGTTGTGCAAGGAAGCTGAGTTTGTATTCGATGAGGAATGTTTGAAGGCTTTCGTGACCATCAAGGAAGCCCTAACATCAGCTCCTATAGTCCAAGCACCAGACTGGTCTCTTCCCTTTGAGATCATGTGTGATGCTAGTGACTACGCCGTAGGAGCCGTCCTTGGTCAGAAGAAAGACAAGAAGCTACATGTGATCTATTATGCTTCAAGGACCTTGGATGACACGCAAACACGATACACCACCACGGAGAAGGAGCTGCTTGCAGTAGTCTTTGCCTTTGAGAAGTTCAGATCATATCTGGTTGGTTCCATGGCTATTGTATACACGGATCACGCTGCCTTACGATACATCTACTCGAAGAAAGACACTAAGCCTCGGCTCTTAAGATGGATTCTGTTACTCCAGGAGTTTGACATGGAGATTAAAGACAAGAAAGGGATAGAAATGGAGTCGCTGACTACCTCTCACGGCTAAGGATCAACGAGTCTCTCCCCTTAGATGACTCTCTTCTAGAAGAGCAGCTTATGGCGATCACTACGGCTGTTTGTGGGAAGCTAGAAGGGAGGTTTGAGGAAGTGCTGAGTTTCAAAGAGGAGGATCTACCGTGGTATGCTGATGTGGTGAACTATCTAGCATGTGGTGAGGAGCCAATACATTTCAACAGCTATCACAAGAAGCGGTTTATGTGAGAGGCTAGTGACTACTTCTGGGACGAGCCCTACCTATACAAAAGAGGAGTAGACAGCTTGTACCGGAGATGTGTTACAAAGGAAGAAGCCAGGGACATCCTCTATCATTGCCATGGCTCTTCCTACGGAGGACACTTCGCCTCATTCAAGACAGCCACGAAGGTGTTGCAAGCCGGTTTCTGGTGGCCCTCCATTTTTAAAGATGCACACGAGTTTGTAAAGAGCTGTGAGGCATGTCAACGAGCAGGGAATATAACCAAGAGGAACAAAATGCCTCAAGTTCCTATCTTCGAGGTTGACGTGTTCGACGCGTGGGGAATTGACTACATGGGACCATTCCCTTCTTCGTACGGCAACAAATACATCTTAGTAGCTGTGGATTATGTCTCCAAATGGGTTGAGGCTGTTGCTTCCCCTACAAATGATTCTAAGGTGGTAATCAAGTTGTTCAAGAGTATCATCATCCCGAGGTTTGGGGTACCCAAGGTTGTTATAAGTGATGGAGGAAGCCACTTTATAAACAAGGTCTTTGAGAACCTCTTGAGAAAGTATGGGGTTAAGCATAAGGTGGCTACACCGTATCATCCTCAAACAAGCGGTCAAATGGAGGTCTCCAACAGGCAAATCAAGGCTATTCTAGAGAAGACCGTCGGAGCCACAAGGAAAGACTGGGCAGTGAAGCTGGATGACGCTCTATGGGCTTACCGTACCACCTTCAAGACGCCGATTGGTACAACCCCTTTCACTCTACTCTATGGCAAGGGCTGTCACCTCCGGGTTGAGCTGGAACACCGTGCGTTTTGGGCTCAGTGGTTAAGGCTGAATGCTTACGAGAGCTCCCGGATATACAAGGAGCGGACTAAGGAGGCTCATGACAAGAAGTTGGTTGCCAAGGAGCTTAAGGAAGGAGGACTAGTGTTGCTGTTCAACTCGAGGCTCAAACTCTTCCCGGGCAAGCTGAAATCAAGGTGGAGCGGACCGTTCGTGATTCAAGAAGTCTTGCCGTATGGAGCTGTTACTCTGATGGGAAAAAGTGGCAGTGCATTCACCGTCAACGGACACAGAGTCAAGCCCTACTTGGCAGACAGCTATGACAAGGAGAGTACCTCGGTGCTTCTCCAAGACCCACCATCCGCCTAGACCAAGTAAGGTCTAGCTAAAGACGTTAAAGAAAGCGCACTTGGGAGGCATTCCCATGTTTATCTTGTACATATCTCTGCTTTATTTCCTTTTCATTTTTATGTTTTTATTTTGCAAGTGTGTAGGAACAGGTATAAGGAGTCTAAACCTTGACTTTGAGGTCTTAAAAAGGCAATAGGGGTTAGAATAAGGCTAGAGATCGAGTGCTAGATCGACTGATCCTGGCTCGATCTTTGCTTGATCGAGTCAGTGAATCGAGAGGAACCAGTCGATCTACACGAGAACGAGTGACAAGATCGACCTTGACGAAAAAGGATCGATCGATCCAAATCGGATCGACCGATCTAATTTCTCTCGGGAAAATCTGTTGAAAACAGATCGATCACTCGACTCGATCCATCACTCGATCTATGCCAAATCGACCCCTAAATCGAGGACATAGCTCGATCATGAGGACTTAGCCGAGGAGCCAACATCTCAATGATCGAGAGAGCCAATCGATCCAGGACTCGATTCACTATGAATCGAGTCTCAAATCGAGTAACCCTCTCGATCTAAGCCATTTTAGGCATGAGATCGAGTCCTAGATCGACCAAATGGACTCGATCTCATGCCGAGGTAACATTTTTCTTTCCCTCCTTTACTCTTTTCCCTCCAACTTTTGAATTCAAAACTTGGTCAAGGCAAGCATCTTTGACCATAAAAGATGTGCCTTGACCAAGACTTTGTCAGAAACCACTTTGACTACCCA
This sequence comes from Thlaspi arvense, assembly GCA_911865555.2. Classification (NCBI taxonomy): domain Eukaryota; kingdom Viridiplantae; phylum Streptophyta; class Magnoliopsida; order Brassicales; family Brassicaceae; genus Thlaspi; species Thlaspi arvense. Next base: position 26,854,789 of record OU466860.2, read on the forward strand.
TTGTTTTGGTTTTGCTAAGTCTTTAAATATTTCAAACAACCTCTCACCCTCTCATTCCTGTTTTGCTCGAGAATTTTAAACAAAGAGAGTGAGAGTTTCAATTTTCAAAAGCTAGCAAAGATATTCTGAACTTCTTGCAAAGGTATTTTCAAAGATTTAATGGTTTAATTTTAGAAAATCTCCTTTAATATCGCAAGATCTTGTTTTGGAATATAGGATCGGTTTTGAATTTTTAAAACTAGCTAAGTAAAAGGAAAAATTCCAGATTTTTCAGTATCTAAAGATTTGATTCCCTTTTATTTAGCTATGATTTTTATTTATTCCCCAAAATTCTAGGTTAGCTTTTTATAAATTCTCTCCTTCTCTTCTTTTATTCTCATCAAACCGCCGTGTGCTTTTCAATCTCTTTAGAATTTGTTTCAGGAACCATGGCCCCAAAGAGAACAAGAGAGGAGCAAGCACCAGAAGGAGAAGGACAAGAAGTGGTAGCTCAAGAGAGGGTCTGGTGGAGTAAGGATGAGAAGAGGGATAAGAAGCGGCTGGAGAGGCTCCGGTTTGAACCCACCAAGTTCGCTGATAGAGAGCTTTTGTCTAAGCTAGGAATTCTTGGGGACTTCGACCAACTCCTCAAGAACATTGGTTTAAGATGTCTGTCACGGATGGATTGCCCAACCATTCCTGAAGTGACAATAGACTTCCTTGCCACCTTGGAGTTCCGGTATGAGAATCCTAGTGCACCCGTCCCTTCTCAAGGCCGCCTCTACTTCAAAGTTGGACGTCAAGCCTATACACTCTCCATCCCTGAGCTATGCCAAGCCTACGGTCTCAACGCTGATGCATACAAGGTCGAGTTCCCAGCCTTCAAGAAAGCCGACGAGTTTTGGGATCTGATCAGAATTGAGGACTACAAAGCCAACACCACCAAGATCAAGCGAGTAAGGAGTCCGGTGCTGAGGTACACTCTGAAGCTGATTGCCAACACGTTCAGTGGAAGGTCTGTTGCCCCTACGGTCACGAAGACAGAGCTGTGCTTCCAGTTCCAAGGCGTGAAGCACTTGGTGTGTGATCCGGATGCAAACGACGAGCCCATAGAGGATGAACTCGGCGATGAAGTGAACTACGGGTGTGTGCTCGCGGCTTCCTTGCTGAAGTACAAGGCTTATGCCTTGCGGTGCAAGGCAACCTCCTCTTACATTGGCGGTTTCCTTACTCCTCTGTTCGTGCAAGCCGGTGTGCCCATTCATGACTTTGCTCACGTCCCAAACAGAGCTTTCATGGATGAGGCATACATGAGGAATACTGATAGCTTGGGACGCACGCCAGCGGAAGGGTTCTATGTCTACCTCTTCATAGATGACGAAGACAAGAAGAGAGTATGCATCCTGCCCAACAAAGATGAAACCGAGCTGCTTGGTGTTGGGAACATCGAGTTCTTGCCCACGGAGGAAGAATGCTTTGCCCCTTTAGGAGGGCCGCCTGCTTCAGCAATTGCCCCGCGTCAAAGGTCCGAGTCTCCAGGCACGGAAGACGAGATGCCCGAGGCTTACACACTTCCCAAGCTAGACTTTGAGCTGAGGACAAAAACCGAGAAGTTCCTAGCATCGGTGGTAGAGATGCAAAGGAAGATTAACAAGTGGCAAGGCAAGATGCTGAAGAAGCTTGGGAAGAAAGTCAAAGCACTTCAGGGAGGCACGCCTAAGCCAGCTGCAAGTCAAGAGATGCAACAACCCGAGAAGAGAAGGCTCTCAACCGGAGGATTTGTCATCTGCGAGACCCAAGGAGACAACATTCAGCCGGCGCGCCACTCTCTCCAAGAACCAGCTGACAAAGGCAAAGCAACGATCTCTAGCTCCTCTGGAACATCCTCAAGTTCCAGCCGAGCCTAGACCAGAGGTAACAACCTTCTTCCATTGTATATAACTGCTAATGTTTGTTTCTTGCATTGTGTTTTGATGCTCCTTCGGATGAGTTTGCCACCGGGACGGTGTCAAGCAAGTTTGGGGGAATATATGTGTGATTTGACTTGTGTTCTTTGATCTTATTTTCCTTTTTGCATCCTTGAGTCTTTAGTCATGAAAAATTGGTAAAATTTTTAAAATTTTTTCAAAGATTCATGTAGTTGCATTCATCTTTTTAAAAATATGTTAGGATTGAGTCTAGAGTTTCTCATATCACCTAGGTTGTTTGCATTTTGCATAAGGGGTTAGAATTTCTTACAAAGGTGTTTTTACTTATGAATTGTTTCAATGCCCTAGTTGGTAGTTCTCTAATGCTTTGTCTATGCTTTGAAAGTAAGTCTTACCATACTTGGATCACTTGTTAGGATTTTCGTGGCTTGAATTGAACTCTCATGATTTGAAACTCATTATAATAAGTGAAAACCTAAATTTGAAATTCTAATTATCATTCTTATGCATTTGAAAATGAACACATGGTTTTAAAATATTTAGGCTCTCTTCTTCCTTTTTACCACTCTTTGTGAGCCTAAGTAGAACTCCCTCCTTGAACCTTATCCTCCTTTGAAGCCAAATGTTCTTGTGTGACATCTTTGTGAGGCCTTTCCTTTTGGTTTGAACTTGGCATAAAGTGTTAGGTTTAGGCGACATGATTTGGTTTTCATATTGTTGCTAGCTTTGCATTTTGAAGCTAGGTGTAGGCTTAGGATAAGTTTGGGGGATCATTGGGGTTGCTTTCTTGTCTATTTGTTTTCGGTTTCAAAGAGCTTTGTGTTTTAAGGAAAGAAATGAGGTTTTAAGTAAAAGGTTGTTTTTAAAACTAAGTATGCTCTAATTTCAGGAGGTAGCTCTCCATAATAAAATAAAAAAAAAAGAGAAAAGAAAAGAAAAAGAAATAAAAAAGAGCCTAAGTGCCAAATAAAGAAAAAAATAAAAAAATATAATAATAAAAGAGCTACCAATAAGAAATTTCTAAAGAGCAAAAGTATTTTTCAAAACCTTTTCACTATCCTAAAAGTTTAAAAATGTCTTTATTTTGAATTGGGATTGCTAAATTTATGGTGAGTGAGGATAAAATTTCTTAAATGAGAGGGGTATAGGATCCTTTGATAGTTTATATGGGTAGATGAGAATCTAATCATGTATGCATTAATTGTCTTTACCTTAATCTATTTATATACCCTTTTCAAATGAGATCATTCTATGCTCATAACCATAACCCTTAGCCAAATGTGTTTTGCTTTAAAGTGCATAAGTTTGATTCATGGTTCGAATGTTAATGAATGTTAAAGGATGAGTTTCTTTGATTGTTAGGAATAGGAGAGTCATGATTTGAATTTCTTTGTGTGATGAGTATGGCTAAGTTCTTTGGAGTACGAGTGTAAGCATAGCATTTTAGAACTGTTAACTAGGACATTGAGATTGATTCATTTGAAAGGCACCTTTGCAAAAAGTTTAAAACCCCATTCATTTTTCTGAAAACTTCTCTTCCTTACTTATTTTCTGTTGCTTGAGGGCAAGCAAGAAGTAAGTTTGGGGGAGTTGATGTCATTGCATATTGCATATGTTTTGCATACTCATTAGTTAGCTTTTCATGCATTTGTACCATGTTTTAGGTTAGATTGCATCACATAGGGTCCTAGAGCATTCTTGCATCAGCATACGCATTTTTCTTGCATTTTGCATCACATTTAGGTTGTTTCTGGCTGCTTTGGAGTCGTGGAGGTTCGTGGACGTGTTGGGGCTGATGTAGCAGTTCGTGGGAGCTCGGAAATATGCTAAGGACCAGAGATCGAGGAGCAGATCGAGCATGGCCGGTCGATCTAGGAGTTGATCGACCAGATGATCGAGCCAACTAGGCGATCCAAGGAAAATGATCGAGACGGAGATCGAGTGAAGCAATCGATCAATCTGTACGGACGTAAATGATTCCATGCAGAGCGGGAGACAGATCGAGTACACCACTTGATCCAGCCAAAGATCGATATCGAGATCGGATGCAACACTCGATTCGCCGATGAAGATCGAGACCCAGATCGAGCCGAAGACACGATGTCCGGATATGATCGAGAGAACCACTCGATCTTGGAGTCGATTTCTGTCCTTTCAACCGTTTCTGGCTGCTAGCGAAGGGGGGACCATTGGCTTGTTTGGGCATTTTAGGCAAGGCGGCAACGTCCTTTTTCGATAACTTTTAGATCCTTATCTTTTTCCTTATGTTTTTTTTCTCTCGTTTTCGTGAAGAACACCATTGTTGAAACTCGTTTTTTCTCTTAAGCTTTTGTATTCGAATCATTATCGTTTAATCCAGTTTTCCTTTCATGTTCATCGTCTCGTTTCAAATGCTTTGCTTGATTTACTCTATGTGTAGTGAGTAGTTCCTTTGGGTTTGGGGTTGAGAGGATTAAGGGGTAGAAAGGGTTTCGATCTTGGGGTTTTTCTAAACGTTTTTAAAGGCTACCTCTTCTAAGGTGTTGAAAGCTTAAAGCTTGAAGACTCTCACGCCAAGAACTTCATGATCCGAGAGGTTCCTTACCTTGACAGGATCCAGGAGCCTCGGAAGATCACACCTTAGAGACTAGTTACCCCTTCCCTAAAGCCATGGAAGTTTGGGGGATTAGTTAAGCCATTTACCTGAAATCTGTTTTCCTTGCCTTTCGACCTCTCTTTCCACCAAAAGCCATGGGTTTGGAGGAGAGGATGAAAGAGTTATCTATACCGAAAGCCACGGATAGATCTTGTTTTGTTTTCAAGGCTTAGAGATCCTCACCAAGTGAGTCGATCTAATGTTTCAAACCCAAGGTCGAACCTTTGAAACCCCTAACCATGAATCTCAACCCTAGGCCTTTCTTTTAGCATCTTTACGCCTATTCTCATCTTTTGCTTGATCTCTGATAGCATCCTGGTCATTAGATTTACTGTTCTTGCGTTTTAGATGAGATCGATTGTTACTGCTCGATCTAGTGGTCGATCTCGTGGTCGATCCACTAGTCGAATTTTAATAAGTCGACGCTCTTTCCTTTAATTAATCTGTTTGTTTCTCGTGGTAGTTGCTTCCTTTCTAGTATTTTTAATATATGTTTCATTCTGTTTAGGTTGCTGCATCTAGTTATTAGATATTTTCTCATAAACTGTCTCATTTTGCTTAGATTTGCTCTAGTCCTTGCATTCTCTGTGCATTCTCTATCTCCTAGAAGTGGATTGACTCTCTCTTGCTTGCTATACTACGACATTGCTTGCATTAGAGTTTGATAACCTCTCTGCATTATAAACCCTCGCTAGAAAGCGTCTATCAATGATTTGAAATTCATTGTGTGATGAGTATGGCTAAGTTCTTTGGAGTTTGAGTGTGTGCACTGCATTTTAGAATTAATAACTAGGACGTTGAGATTGATTCGTTTGAAAGACACCTTTGCAAGAAGCTTAAACCCCCTTTTGTTTTAAAACCTCTCTCCCTTCTTGAATTTTGTTTGCTTGAGGGCAAGCAAAAGGCAAATTTGGGGGAGTTGATATTGCTGCATATTTCATGTATTTTGCATACATATAAGTTAGTTTCTCATGCATTTACCTTGCACTTTAGGCTAGTTTGCATCACTTTAGGTCCTAGAGTATTCTTGCACCAGCATATGCATGTTTCTTGCATTTTGCATCGCATTCAGGTTGTTTTCGGCAACTTTGGAGTCTTGGAAGATTTGTGGACGTGCTAAGGCTCGTGAGGAGGCTCGTGGAAACTTGGAGAATTCAGGAATACTTGCTAAGGATCAGAGATCGAGAAGCGGATCGAGCATGGCCGGTCGATCTAGATCGACCAGAAGATCGAGTAGTCCATCCGATCCAAGGGAACTGATCGAGACGGAGATCGATCAAGGAGTACGGACGTAAATAACGCCATGCATAGCGAGAGTCGGATCGAGTCCACCACTCGATCCTCTAAAGATCGACTCCAAGATCGGACGAAGCACTCGATCCACCGAAGAAGATCGAGACACGGATCGAGCTGAAGTCACGATGTCCGACGACGATCGAGCGAGATGCTCGATCTCGAGGTCGATCCCAGTGCACTTTAACCGTTTTTGGCTTCTAGCAAGGGGGGGACCATCGAGCTGTTTGGCCTATTTCTGGAAGGCGGCGATCTTGTTTTTGAGGGGACGTTTTCACTTTATCTTTTTATCTTTTTTTCTCTCTATTCGAAGGCGATTTCGCCATTTTTAGACCTTGAACCTTTTTCTTGCTTTGTTCTTCAATATCGAATCGTTTAAGTTTAAAGCAATCGTTTCTCATGTTTACTAGTTCATCCTTTATGCTTTGTTCGGTTTATTCTATGGGTAGCGAGTAGTTTCATCGGGTTTTGGGGTTGAGAGGATTCAAAGGGGTCGAAATGGTTTTCAAAGCTTGGTGTTGTCTTGTTCTTCATGGCCTTCTCTTCTAGGATATCGAGTTCTTAAGGCTTAGAGACTCTCACGCCAAGATCTTTATAATCCAAAGGGCCTCTTACCTTGACAGGATCCAGAGGTCCTTGAAATTCGAATCCTAGAGGCTAGACTACCTTTCCCAAACGTCATGGTAGTTTAGGGGACTAGTTAGGCCGTGAGTTTGAAATCTAAGTTTTATGCCCTTCAATCTCTTTTTCCCGTCAAATGCCATGGGACTGGAGAAGTGAATGAAGGAGTGATCCACACCACACGCCATGGATGGATCTTGTTTTGTTTTCAAGGCCTAGAGAATCTCACAAAGTGAGTAGATCTAAAGTTTTCAAACCAAGCTTGAACCTTTGAAACCCTTGAACATGAATCTCAACCCTGGACCCTCTTTCTTAATATTCTTACATTCATGTTAATCATTCGCTTGCTATCTGTTCGCATCCTGGTCTTTAGATTCATTTCTGTTGAACTTTTAGACGAGATCAATCGTTGTTGCTCGATCTAGTGGTCGATCCACTAGTCGATTTTTATAAATTCATAGCTTTGCATTTTAATCATTCTGTTTGTTCCTCGTGGTAGTTCACTCATTTCTAGTATTTTTAAAATAGTTTTGCTTTGCATACGACCATTGCATCTAGTTTTTAGGATTTTTACAAAACCGTTCATCATTTGCTTAGCTTTGCATGATCCTTGCATTCTCATTGCACTATACTACGACTGTGTGCTGCTTGAGTTTTGATAACCTCCTGCATTGCATTACTCCTTTAGACAGCAAAAACCTTGTTATCACCTTCCCCCACACTTAAATTACACAGTCATCTGTGTAATAGAAGTTTGAAGAAGGTAAATAAAACAAACGAAAAATGATTGCAAAAGGATGCATAAAGAAAGAAGAGGACGGAGGTACCTTGGAAGAGTTTTTGGTAGACTGGAGGGCTCTATAGGTCTCTCCCAAACGTATAACAACTTGCCTTAAACCACATTTGCTCCTGTTATTGAAAGAAAAACACAAAGACAAACATAAATTGCAATAATATGAACAAGGATAACAAGGGAATACCTTCCTCGAGTGCTTGTTTAGAGTCACTAAGCTTCACTTGTCATGCTCCTTAAGCTCATGGAGGATGATGCAGTGGAACTGGAGTTCCTTCTCCTTTCTTCCTGAACAATGTGTTGGGTCCATAGTAGAGCTTCTCTTTAGGTTTCATGACTCTCTTTCTTGGTCCTCTTGGTCCACCATACAGCTTCACTTTGATTCCATCAAACAAGTGAAGAAGACAAGCACCATCAAAGGCTTCACCATCATACTCATTGTGGTCAAGAGGGTCTTCATCTTCTTTTAGCACTTCAGCCCTGAATCCCTTCAGCTCTTCCTTGATATCAGGTGGCTTCTTAGCAGCTCCTTTCTCAGAATTAGTGATGCTTCCACAAAAGCTTGAAGGTGGAGGCTTCATTGTATAGCTAACTCCACCATTCACCTTCTTGAGGGTGACTCTCTCTTTGGTGAAGTCAATATCAGCGCCTGTTGTGTTCAGAAATGGAGTCCCAAGTAGTAGAGAAGGCTTCTGAGTGTGAGCCATTTCCATCACAACAAAATCAGTGGGTATCTTGCATGATCCATGCCTCACAGAAAAGTCTTCAATGAGACCAACAGGTGTTCTTGAAGAAGAGTCCAAAAAAGTAAATGTGGAATCATATGGTTGCAGCTTGGTGACTCCTAGTTCTTTTGCTAAGTCAAGAGACATCACATTTATACTTGAACATGTGTCACACATGGCCTCTTCCACAACCAATTCACCAAGTTCACAAGAGACTAGAAACTTTCCTGGATTACCAAGCTTCTTGATGTTCTGCTCCTTAACCTCAGATGCTCCAGTTTTAACTCTTAGTTTCTCAAGCTCCTCTTGACCATTCAGACCTCTCATTTCCATTTGACCAGCATAGAGGGTCTGATACTTCTGTACTAGCTGCTTTTTGAATCTTCCTGGAAAAGGGATAATGGGTTGGTAAACAGGAAGGATAGCAGCTTGAGTCTTCTCTTTAACATCAGGAACTTCAATCAAGTATTCCTTGGTATCATCAACAACTTCATGTGGTGCCCACCACTCTTCTTCTTGTTTGTTTGCTCCTTATTCAAAGGATTCTTCTTCTGGAAGAGTTCCTTGAGGGCGTGGTGCTGGTGCAGCTCCTTGTTTGACCTCCACGTCAGCTTCAAAAACCTCAGCTACAATAGCCTTATCTTCTTCACCAGCATTTGCATCACTAGCTGAACTCAAGTGAAAAGCACTTCCCCCACACTTAGACTCCTTGTCCACATTGATGAAAGAGGGTGTCACCTTTGGAGTTATAGGAACAAACTCATGGCCATAGAGAGGGCTTTCAATCTCAGCAAGAGAGTTTTCTTTCTCATCAATATCAGTTAGGAAAGTGGAAGAGATACCATAACAATGCTGTAAGGGTCTCTTGAAGGTGAGTGGCTGAGCATTGTTCTCCTGTTTACTCAACTGCATAGTGAAGGAGTCTATTTGAGATTGGAAGTTGTTGATGGTGGAGGCAATACTTCTTTGAATTTCAGCAGCCATGCTTCTCTGAATTTCAGCCATACTTCTTTGAATTTCAGCAGCCTTGCTTCCTTGAAGTTCTGCAGTTTGGACTTGTAGCATTTGAAGTAGAATCTGCTTGATGTCCAACTCTTGAGGTGGATGAGGGCTTGGTTGTTGTTAAGGTGGCGCCAAGGCAAGCTGCATAGTGGTAGTGGGAAGTATCATGTTCCCTTGCTGTTGGTTATAGGCGCCAAGTGGTTGAGAAGAAGACCTTTGATGGAGTTGAGTGTAAGGGCCTTCATTTAACAACATATCCACCTTTGTTTGCATAGCTTTTATCTCTTGCATTGTTGTTTCCAACTTCTCTTCAGCTGTTTTTGCATTCTGCTCAGACTCATCAACATAGTCCCAATTACTTAGTGCCATGTTCTCCACCAATATCCAACTTTCATTAATATCTTTCCCAAGGAAATAACCATTACTAGCTGTATCTAAAAGGATTCTTATATGTGGGAGAACACCTCTATAGAGTGTGGATAGTAGCATTTCTTTGGTGAAGCCATGGTGAGCGCATTGATGAGTGAAGCCTCTAAACCTTTTCCAAGTGTCTCCAAAGCTCTCATTAGACCACTGTTTGAAGTTTGTGATCTCATTCCTGAATTTTGCAGTTCTTGAAGGAGAGAAGAACATGGTTAAGAAAGCACTTTTGCATTGTTCCCAAGTGTTGATGCTGCCTAGTGCTAAAGACTTTTCCCAGATTTGAGCTCTACCACCAAGAGAGAATGGAAATAATCTGAGCTTCAAACCATCATCTGAAACTCCACTAAGCTTTGTCAAAGTACATATTCTCTCAAAGTGATCCAAGTGATCAAGAGGATCTTGGTTAGGCAATCCAAAGAACTTCTTTTCTTGAATCAAAGCAATCATGCTGCTCTTTATCTCATAGTGGTCAGTCTCCATAGGTGGAAGAATACCTTGCCTTAAAGCATAGCTTGATGGTATATCTGCAGCACCTATAGGTCTCAATGGTCTGTGAACCAAAGCTCCTTGTAAACCATGTGGACCTTGCTGTCCTTGTAGGCTTTGAATCCCTTGAGGACCTTGTAAACCTTGTGGACCTTGAAAACCAAAATCAACAGCATATTGATGTTCTTCCATGCTGCAACAGCTGACTTCTGATTCTGCAAACCCCAAAATCTTTGACCTTGAACCTCGGTTGTAGCTATAGACACTAAAGAGTAAGTGTTGTGGTACGAACAAAAGAAATTCTAAACAAAAAGAAAAATAAGTAACCAAAAACAAAAATAGCAAAGCTTAATCTCAAGATCTCTACAAATCCCACTGAACAAAGCATTCCCCTAATGGCAACGGCGCCAAATTGAGGCAAGGGTTTTTAGGACTTGATTCAATTACCCAAGCTTGTAATAATCAGTTGTAGTATAGCATAGGTTTTTATCAATCCAAAAGGGGAGAATGAAGCAGTAGGAATGCAATAGAGCTCTTAATTCACGCAAACATAGATAGTTTTAGAAGTCTAACAACCTAAATGATCAAGCGAAGAAGCAAAAGAAAGCAATTAAAGAGCAGTAATGTCAAGGAGAAACAGAGCAAGAACAGAGTGAAAGCTGAACTAAAACAGAATAAAAGCTAGACTTTAAAGATTAAAAGATGGTTCAAGATCAAGGCAATGGTGATAGGGTGATTCATGTTCATGTCTAGGGTGATCAAAACAAGCAATTCTAAACACTCAACCTTAGGTAAGGAACACTAATATAGACTAATCCAATCTCTAGGCATTAGTCCCTTTTCTAATCACATATTCAAGATAAATCTCTTTACTCAAATACATAATCATCAAGCATTAAAATCAAGTTCCATGAAACCAGTTAGCATGCTAGACATCTAATCTCTTAGGCTAGGTTTACTAATCTCTTATATGATAGATCAAACATCAACTCACATTCTCATGCATAATCAATGTCTAAAGGCAATTTCTCATCAATATGGTATTAGGCAATAAGCACATTCAAGCAAGAAATGATAGATGCAAAGACTCATGATCATCTAAACACCATTTTCAAGCATTGAACTTCATTCAGGAATTTCATCAAACACTTGGTGTGCATGTGAAAACCTAAAATCAGCTTCTCTAACAAAGATGTACTAAGCATTAAGCACAGTCATATAAGAAAGGGAATGAGAATATCTAAGCCCTAATCAACCTAAACAATCACTAAAATCACCCCATATGCGCTAATCTAAAACCTAAAGCAAAGTACTCACTAATCATTGTGAAAACCATCAAATCTATGAATAAAAGATTGTTAATAATGATTAGAGAGACAAAATATTAAGGGAAATGAAAACTATTATTGAAATAAGCAAAGATTCAAGTTATAAAATGAAAAAGCTAAAACAAAAAAGAAGAGACTGCTGGATAAAGTGTTTTTCCTAGAAATTAGGGATTTTTAGTATTGATAGGAGTCTCAGCGAAAATGTCAAAATTGTAAATAAGTGGTCTTCATTCTGGGACCATATCGATCAGTTGTATTGATCAGTGCTTGATCGATATGAATCATATCGATGGGCTTCTGCTGGTCAATGCAGGTGGAGCGGTTTCACGAAAATTGCGATATCTGTTGAACGGCATATCAGAAAGACCTGAAACCAAGTACTCCTGAAATCTAACTCACGTGGCTACAACTTTCATGAAGATTGAAGATGCTGAATAGAGACGGAGGCTACTCGTCCGAGCTGATCTTCAAGTCGGTCAAGATCAGCAGTAAAAACTCCAGATGAACATGTCCTCACTTTATTCGCCATAACTCTTCAACCACTGATGGGAATGACTCGAACCTAATGTCAAACGAAAACTAACTCAAGTGGCTACAAAGTTGATGAAGTACGCCGAAGCCAAATCGGAATGCAAATACCTCATCTGATCTGATCTTCAGTCAATATGAATCCTATCGGTCAGTTGTAACAGTCTGGGCTTGATCGTTACGAATCGTATCGGTCTGGAGAGTGATCGATACAGTGACTGAAATTAACATGGCGCGTTTGTATCGATCACTCATGATCGAAACTCATAATCGATACTCATGATCGTTAAACTTTGTATCGATCACCCCTTGACCGATACCTTTGATTGTTACTCTTCGTATCGATCACCCCTTGACCGATAGCTTCCATGCCCAGACTGAAAGGGGTTAAGCGGTTTCAACGAAAACTTTGGTAACTTTCTAACCACTGATGGGAATGACCTGAAACAAATTTCATACGGAAGCTAACTCACGGGGCTACAACATTAGTGAAGAATGTTGAAGCTGAATCCGGTTGGAGATGCTATTTCCGAGTCGGTTTTGTCAGGTAAAGTTTCAGGCCGCTTCAACAAGGTGTACCTTCTTCTTAGCTCTTTTGATGTCTTGTGCTGCACCCACCATTATATTTCATGCTCCTTGTAGTCTCAAAACTCTCCAAACATACCAGCTAAACTCCTCAAATGCACAAAACATGCAATGCTCACCCTAAATCTACATTAAGTCATAATTTAAAGACTATAAAACAAGCAGAATGTATGCTAATATGGTGTAAATAATGAGTATATCAGATTTAAAGCAAGAAAATGAAATAAACAAACCGGATCTAATATTTTTGGGTTTTCATTTTATAAAACTTCGAAACAAAAGATGGAATAAGAGTAAGCAAAAGATTTTTATGTGTTTTTGAATAGGAGAAAACAAAGAAAAGCAAACAAGCAACAGTATAACTAAAGCAACAATCGGATCTATAAGGTAAAAGGGATAGAAACACCAAAGGCAGGAACCTTTGGCTCTGATACTGATGTTATTGCATATTGCATACATTTTGCATACTCATTAGTTAGTTTTTCATGCATTTGTATCATGTTTTAGGTTAGATTGCATCACTTAGGGTCCTAGAACATTCTTGCATCAGCATATGCATTTTCCTTGCATTTTGCATCACATTCAGGTTGTTTCTGGCTGCTTTGGAGTCATGGAGGTTCGTGGGCGTGTGGAGGCTGATGTAGCAGTTCGTGGGAGCTCGGAAATATGCTAAGGACCAGTGATCGAGGAGCAGATCGAGCATGGCCGGTTGATCTAGGAGTTGATCGACCAGAAGATCGAGCCAACTAGGCGATCCAAGGAGAATGATCGAGACGGAGATCGAGTGAAGCAATCGATCAATCGGTACGGACGTAAATGACGCCATGCAGAGCGAGAGCCAGATCGAGTACACCACTCGATCCACCCGAAGATCGATACCGAGATCGGATGCAACACTCGATTCGCCGAAGAAGATCGAGGCCCGGATCGAGCCGAAGTCACGATGCCCGGATGTGATCGAGAGAACCACTCGATCCAGTGGTCGATTTCTGTCCTTTCAACCGTTTTTGGCTGTTAGCGAAGGGGGGACCATTGGCTTGTTTGGGCATTTTAGGCAAGGCGGCGAGATGCTTTTTCGATAACTTTTAGATCCTTATCCTTTCTTTCATGTTTTTCTCTCTCGTTTAACGAAGAACACCGTTGTTGAACTCGTTTTTCCTTGGAAGCTTCTGTATTCGAATCTTTATCGTTTAATCTAGTTTCCTTTCATGTTCATCGTCGTATTTCTTCTGCTTTGCTTGATTTACTGTATGTGTAGCGAGTAGTTTACTTTGGGTTCGGGGTTGAGAGGATTAAGAGGTAGAAAAGGTTCGATCTTGGTTTGTTTTCTAAACGTTTTAAAGGCTATCTCTTCTAAGGTGTTGAAAGCTTAATGCTTGAAGACTCTCACGCCAAGAGCTTCATGATCCGAGAGGTTCCTTACCTTGACAGGATCCAGGAGCCTCGGAAGATCACACCTTAGAGACTAGTTACCCCTTCCCAAAAGCCATGGAAGTTTGGGGGACTAGTTAAGCCATTGCTTGAAATCTGTTTTCCTTGCCTTTCGACCTCTCTTTCCACCAAAAGCCATGGGTTTGGAGGAGAGGATGAAAGAGTGATCTATACCGAAAGCCACGGATAGATCTTGTTTTGTTTTCAAGGTTTAGAGATCCTCACCAAGTGAGTCGATCTAAAGTTTCAAACCCAAGATCGATCCTTTGAAACCCTTTACATGAATCTCAACCCTAAGCCCTTTCTTTTAGAATCTCTAAGTCTATTTTTATCTTTCGCTTGTTATCTGATAGCATCCTGGTCATTAGATTTGTTGTTCTTACGGTTTTAGACGAGATCGATCGTTACTGCTCGATCTAGTGGTCGATCTTGTGGTCGATCCACTAGTCGAATTTTAACAATTCGAAACTCTTTCCTTTAATTAATCTGTTTGTTTCTCGTGGTAGTTGCTTCCTTTCTAGTATTTTTAAAAGAGGTTTCACTATGTTTAGGTTGCTGCATTTAGTTCTTTGATATTTTCCGATAAACTGTCTCATTTTGCTTAGATTTGCTTAGGACCTTGCATTCTTTGTGCATTCTCTGCCTCCTAGAAGTGGATTGACACTCTCCTGCTTGCCTTACTACAACATTGCATGCATTAGAGTTTTGATAACATCTCTGCTGCATAACACGAGCATAAGAAAAACGTTTATCAAATGGCGCCATTGCCATTCTAGGAGTGTTTAGAGAACATAGAGATTTGGGTCTTAGCAAAGACTAATTCTTTACCTTTTTCAAGTTACTAATACATCTACTCTCAAACGTGTGTTTTCAGGTACATGAATCTTCTACAACCCTTAGACAACATTCAAAGGAGAGTCAGGGAGCAAACAAGAGCCTTTGAGGAGATTGTTCAGCACGGTTTGGTTGAATTTGAAGCTATGGCTGAACACGAGCATCCAGAAGGACCTCCTCCAGCAGGACGGGGCAATGGAAACCCCCAACACGTGGCTAGACCCCCGAGGATCATAGGAGCCGGAGATGCTCCCAATACCCACCACAATAGGTTTGGGATCACTCCTCATCCGGTACAAAACAATAACTTCGATATCAAGCCAGGTTTCATCTCCATGGTGCAAAACAACAAGTTCCACGGCTTAGCAATAGAAGACCCCTTGGAGCACTTGGACAATTTCAAGCAAGTATGTGGGATGATCAAGATCAATGGCATATCCGAAGATGCTTTCAAGCTGCGTCTCTTCCCCTTTTCACTCGGAGACAAAGCTAGACATTGGGAGAAGACCCTCCCACAAGGCACCATCACATCATGGGCTGAGTGTAAGAAGGCCTTTCTCTCAAAGTTCTTCTCAAGCACCAGGACAGCTCGGTTGAGAAGCTAAATCAGTGGTTTCACTCAAAGGAACAACGAGACATTCAACGAGGCAATGGAGCGTTTCAAAGATTACACGATCCAATGTCCTCATCACGGGTTCAGCGAGGAGACACTACTCAGTACCATATACCGTGGAGCTTCACCAAAGATCCGGTTGTTGCTTGATACAGCTAGCAAAGGGAACTTCCTTGGTCAAGAGGTAGAAGATGGTATGGAGCTGTTAGAAAACCTGGCGTTGAGTGATGGAAACTATGCCGAGGATTATGACCGAGCACCGAGAGGATCAGAGTTAGAGTCTCACAAGAAGGAGCTCAAATCGTTGCATGAGAAGATTGACAAGTTGGTATTAGCTAATCAGAAGCATGTTCACTTTGTTGGTGAAGCTGATGAAAACCAAGAGGAGTTAGAGCTAAGCCAAGAAGAAGCAAATTGGGTAGCCGGACAGAACAACTACAAGTCTCAAGGCTACAACCAAGGCTTCCAGAACAACAACCTCTCTTACCGAAGCACCAATGTAGCCAACCCTAAAGATCAAGTGTACCCTGCTCAACAAGCTAAACCTTTCATCCCTTACAACAAAGGTTTTCAACCGAGTGGTGGTTTCCAAGGTCAAGGACAAAGCAACTTCCAAGGGCAACAACAACACAACAAGGGTTATACTCCTAACTACCCTCCGGGCTTTGCACCTCAGCAACAACAACCGATGCAACAACAAGTTGATCCGGTTCAAGCAATGTTTCAACAGCTAATACAAGGGCAAGCTTCAACCAACCAGAAGTTCGCTGAAATGAACACTCGGCTAGATTCATCTCTAACCGACTTCTCCACTCAAATCACCAACCTAAACAACAAGATCAAGCAGCTGGAGAAGGGAAAAGCAAGCACGAGTGGTCAGAACAGTCTTCCGGGAAATTGTGAGCAAAATCCCAAGGAGTATGCAAATGCTATAACGTTGAGAAGCGGCAAAGAGCTCGAACCTCCGGTCTCTACCAAGAACAACGAGGACGTTGTAATTCAAGAGGGGGAGGGTAAACTTTCGGCTGATGATGATGAGATAAACTTTGACAACGTTTGGATCCAAGGGCCGAGGAGAGGAGATAAGGCGGTCGCTGAGAAGAAAGCTGAGCTAACCACCAAGGAGAAGAATGACTACGTGCCCCCACCTTACATACCGAAGTTGCCATTTCCCGGTCGTTACAAAAAGCAGCTTATAGAGAAGCACCGGATCTTGTTTGAGAAGCACCTAAAAGACGTGGAAATCAAGCTGCCTCTTGTAGACTGTCTCGCTATGATGCCCAAGTGCACCATGTTTTTCAAGGACACCCTTGTGAAGAAGAACAAAGAAAGCAAAGAGGTACTTGTACTAAGTGAAGAGTGTAGTGCGGTTATTCATAAGGAGATAGTGCCTAAGAAGCTGGGAGACCCTGGAAGCTTCACTATACCCTGTGCTTTGGGTCCTCCAGAGTTCAAAAGTTGCTTGTGTGATCTCAGAGCTAGCATAAACTTGATGCCTCACTCCGTGGCTAAGAAGCTTGGTTTCACTCAGTTTAAAGACTGTCGGATCTCATTGGTGCTGGCTGATAGATGCGTGAGGTTACCAGTGGGGCTGCTTGAAGACTTACCGGTGCGAATCAGTGGTGTGAACGTACCTACAAACTTTGTAGTGTTGGAGATGGACGAGGAGTCTAAAGACCCACTCATCTTAGGGAGACCTTTCCTTGCAACCGCCGGGGCTATAATAGATGTGAAGAACAGGAAGATTGCCTTGCATTTGGGGAAGGAGATCAGGCTAGACTTTGACATCAACAAGGTTCTAAAGAAGCCGACCATTGAAGGACAAGCTTTCTAAATCGAAACGATGGATGCTTTGGCGGATGAGTTGCTGGAAGAGCTAGCTCTAGAAGACCATCTGAAGCTAGCACTCACTAAGGAGCCAGGGGAGTTTGGCTATGTGGACCAGAGAACCCAAGAGTACGTGAACCTGCTGGATTCGAGGAGGATTATCAAGAATGAAGTAGGTTGCTGCCTAGAGATCGACGCTATCACTCGATCTAGGGGACAGATCGACAAGTCAAACGAGAGCACAACTCGATCCGGCGCAACAATCGATGGACAGATCGAGAAGGATGCTCGATCAGGAAAAACAATCGAGTCGACGATCGAGAGAGACCTCCCGATCATTTTGGAGTCCAATCAAGAGATCGACTCAGCGTCTCGATCTCTTACTCGATCCATATCAAATCGAGTAAGTGAATCGAGTGAAATGGCGCGATCTAGACGACATCGACCGGAGGACTCGATCTCAGAAGGGATAGCGATGGAAGAAAGCAGTATGAAAGGCCATGCCTCGAGTTCAAGGGAGAGTTCCAACGAGGAAAGCAACAATAACAGCCACGAGGATGACTGGAGTGAGCTGTTAGCCCCAAAGGTGGACCTAAAGGAGCTTCCAAAAGGGCTAAGGTATGCTTTCTTAGGGCCTAATGACACCGATCCCGTGATTGTGAACGAAAACCTTAGTGATGATGAGTTGCACTTGCTCCTAACTGAGCTGAGAAAGTATAGGAAGGCCATTGGGTACTCTTTAAGTGACATCAAAGGCCTTTCACCAATGCTTTGCACTCATAGGATTCACGTGGATAATGAGAACGCCACTTCTGTAGAACATCAAAGGCATTTGAATCCTAACTTGAAATAGGTTGTTAAGAAGGAAATCCTTCAGCTTTTAGAAGCTGACATGATCTATCCCATAAGTGACAGCACGTGGGTTTCCCCTGTACACGTGGTGCCTAAGAAGGGAGGAATCACGGTCATAAGGAATGAAAAGGATGAACTTATCCCTACTAGGACCATTACTGGTCATAGAATGTGTATTGACTATAGAAAACTTAACCTTGCGACTAGAAAAGACCATTTCCCCTTGCCTTTTATTGATCAAATGCTTGAGAGACTTGCAAATCACCCTTACTACTGTTTTCTCGATGGGTATAGTGGTTTCTTTCAAATTCCTATTCACCCAAACGATCAGGAGAAGACGACTTTCACATGTCCCTACGGTACCTTTGCATATCGAAGGATGCCGTTTGGATTGTGTAATGCACCGGCTATCTTTCAGCGGTGTATGATGTCTATCTTCTCTGATCTTATGGAGGAGATGGTAGAGGTGTTCATGGATGATTTCTCTGTGTATGGTGCGTCCTTTCCTGCTTGTTTGTTGAATCTTTGCAGGGTACTTAAACGTTGTGAAGAGACAAACCTGGTGCTGAACTGGGAGAAATGCCACTTCATGGTTAAGGAAGGGATAGTGCTCGGTCACAAGATATCAGAGAAGGGTATTGAGGTGGATCAGGCTAAGGTGGAGGTCATGATGGGTCTAGAGCCGCCGGTTAATGTTAAAGGGATCAGAAGCTTCTTGGGGCACGCAGGGTTCTACAGGCGTTTCATCAAGGGTTTCTCCAAGATTGCACGCCCTCTTACACGGCTGTTGTGCAAGGAAGCTGAGTTTGTATTCGATGAGGAATTTTTGAAGGCTTTCGTGACCATCAAGGAAGCCCTTACATCAGCCCCTATAGTCCAAGCACCAGACTGGTCTCTTCCCTTTGAGATCATGTGTGATGCTAGTGACTACGCCGTAGGAGCCGTCCATGGTCAGAAGAAAGACAAGAAGCTACATGTGATCTACTACGCTTCAAGGACCTTGGATGACATGCAATCACGATACACCACTACAGAGAAGGAGCTACTTGCAGTAGTCTTCGCCTTTGATAAGTTCAGATCATATCTCGTTGGTTCCAAGGCTATTGTATACATGGATCACGCTGCCCTACGATACATCTACTCAAAGAAAGACACTAAGCCTCGGCTCTTAAGATGGATTCTGTTACTCCAGGAGTTTGACATGGAGATTAAAGACAAGAAAGGGATAGAAAATGGAGTCGCTGACCACCTCTCAAGGCTAAGGATCAACGAGTCTCTCCCTTTAGATGACTCCCTTCCAGAAGAGCAGCTTATGGCGATAACTACTGCTGTTTGTGGGAAGCTAGAAGGGAGGTTTGAGGAAGTGTTGAGTTTTAAAGAGGAGGATCTACCGTGGTATGCTGACGTGGTGAACTACGTAGCGTGTGGTGAGGAGCCAACACATCTCAACAGCTATCACAAGAAGCGGGTTATGAGGGAGGCTAGTGACTACTTTTGGGACGAGCCTTACCTATACAAAAGAGGAGTAGACAGCTTGTACCGGAGATGTGTTACAAAGGAAGAAGCCAGGGACATCCTCTATCATTGCCATCGCTCTTCCTACGGAGGACATTTCGCCTCATTCAAGACAGCCACGAAAGTGTTGCAAGCCGGTTTCTGGTGGCCCTCCATTTTTAAAGATGCACACGAGTTTGTGAAGAGCTGTGAGGCATGTCAGCGAGCAGGGAATATAACCAAGAGGAACGAAATGCCTCAAGTTCCTATCTTCGAGGTTGACGTGTTCGATGCGTGGGGGATTGACTTCATGGGGCCTTTTCCCTCTTCATACGACAACAAATACATCTTAGTAGTTGTGGATTATGTCTCTAAATGGGTTGAGGCTGTTGCTTCCCCTACAAATGACTCTAAGGTTGTGATCAAGCTGTTCAAGAGTATCATCTTCCCAAGGTTTGGGGTACCCAAGGTTGTTATAAGTGATGAAGGAAGCCACTTTATAAACAAGGTCTTTGAGAGCCTCTTGAGAAAGTATGGGGTTAAGCATAAGGTGGCTACACCGTATCATCCTCAAACAAGCGGTCAAGTAGAGGTCTCCAACAGGCAAATTAAACCTATTCTGGAGAAGACTGTCGGAGCAACAAGGAAAGACTGGTCAGTGAAGCTGGATGACGCTCTTTGGGCCTACCGTACCACCTTCAAGACGCCGATTGGTACAACTCCTTTCACCTTACTCTATGGCAAGGGCTGTCACCTCCCGGTTGAGCTGGAACACCGTGCATTGTGGGCTGTGAAGAGGCTGAACTTTGATCTCAAGACGGCTCAGGAGAGGCGCCTTATTCAGCTACACGAACTGGACGAGTTGAGGCTGAACGCTTACGAGAGCTCCCGGATATACAAGGAGCGGACTAAGGAGGCTCATGATAAGAAGCTGGTTGCCAAGGAGCTTAAGGAAGGAGGACTGGTGTTGCTGTACAACTCGAGGCTCAAGCTCTTCCCGGGCAAGCTGAAATCAAGGTGGAGCGGACCGTTCGTGATTCAAGAGGTCTTGCCGTATGTAGCTGTTACTCTGATGGGAAAAAGTGGCAGTGCCTTCACCGTCAACGGACACAGAGTCAAGCCCTACTTGGCAGACAGCTTTGACAAGGAGAGTACCTCGGTGCTTCTCCAAGACCCACCATCCGCTTAGACCAAGTAAGGTCTAGCTAAAGACGTTAAAGAAAGCGTACTTGGGAGGCATTCCCATGTTTATCTTGTACATACTTCTGCTCTATTTCCCTTTCAGTTTTATGCTTTTATTTTGTAAGTGTGTAAGAACAGGTATAAGGAGTCTAAACCTTGACTTTGAGGTTTTAAAGAGGCAATAGGGGTTAGAATAAGGCTAGAGATCGAGTGCTAGATCGACTGATTCTGGCTTGATCTTTGCTAGATCTAGTCAGTGAATCGAGAGGAGCCAGTCGATCTAGACGAGATCGAGTGACAAGATCGACCTTGACGAAAAAGGATCGATCGATCCAAATCGGATCGATCGATCTAATTTCTCTCGGGAAAATCTGTTGAAAACTGATCGATCACTCGACTCGATCCATCACTCGATCTATGCCAAATCGACCCCTAAATCGAGGACATAGCTCGATCATGAGGACTTAGCCGAGGAGCCAACATCCCAATGATCGAGAGAGCCAATCGATCCAGGACTCGATTCACTATGAATCGAGTCTCAAATCGAGTAACCCTCTCGATCTAAGCCATTTTGGGCATGAGATCGAGTCCTAGATCGACCAAATGGACTCGATCTCATGCCGAGGTAACAATTTTCTTTTCCTCCTTTACTCCATTCCCTACAATTTTTAAATTCAAAACTTGGTCAAGGCAAGCATCTTTGACCATGAAAGATGTGTCTTGACCAAGACTTTGTCAGAAACCACTTTGACCTCCCATTGTTTTGGTTTTGCTAAAGTCTTTAAATATTTCAACCTACCTCTCACCCTCTCATTCCTGTTTGCTTGAGATTTTTAAACAAAGAGAGTGAGAGTTTTAAGTTTTCAAAGGCTAGCAAAGATATTCTAAACTTCTTGCAAAGGTATTTTCAAATTTAATGATTTTATTTTAAGAAAATCTCCTTTAAATCCGCAAGATCTTGTTTTAGAATATATGATTGGTTTTGAATTTTTAAAACTAGCTAAGTAAATGGAATAATTCCAGATTTTTCAGTATCTAATGATTTGATTTCCTTTTATTTAGCTATGATTTTTATTTATTCCCCAAAATTCTAGGGTAGTTATTATAAATTCTCTCCTTCTCTTCTCTCATTCTCATCAAATCGTCGCTTGCTTATCATTATCTTTAGAATTTGTTTCAGGAACCATGGCACCAAAGAGAACAAGAGAGGAGCAAGCACAAGAAGGAGAAGGACAAGAAGTGGTAGCTCAAGAGAGGGTCCGGTGGAGTAAAGAGGAGAAGAGGGATAAGAAGAGGCTGGAGAGGCTCCGGTTTGAACCCACAAAGTTTGCTGATCGAGAGCTTTTGTCTAGGCTCGGGATTCTTGGGGACTTCGATCAACTCCTCAAGAACATTGGCTTGAGGTGTTTGTCACGGATGGATTGCCCAACCATTCCTGAAGTGACAATAGACTTCCTAGCCACCTTGGAGTTCCGGTATGAGAATCCTAGTGCACCCATCCCTTCCCAAGGCCGCCTCTACTTCAAAGTCGGACGTCAAGCCTATACACTATCCATCCCTGAGCTATGCCAAGCCTACGGTCTCAACGCTGATGCACACAAGGTCGAGTTCCCAGCCTTCAAGAAAGCCGACGAGTTTTGGGACCTGATCAGCAATGAAGACTACAAAGCCAACACCGCCAAGATCAAGAGAGTTAGGAGTCCGGTGCTGAGGTATACTCTGAAGCTGATTGCCAACACGTTCAGTGGGAGGTCTGTTGCTCCTACTGTCACGAAGACAGAGCTGTGCTTCCTGTTCCAAGGTGTGAAGCACTTGGTGTCTGATCCGGATGCGAATGAAGAGCCCATAGAAGATGAACTCGGCGATGAGGTGAACTACGGCTGTGTGCTCGCGGCTTCCTTGGTGAAGTACAAGGCTTATGCCTTACGGTGCAAGGCAACCTCCTCCTACATTGGCAGCTTCCTTACTCCTTTGTTCATGCAAGCCGGTGTGCCCATCCATGAATTTGCTCACGTTCCAAACAGAGCTTTCATGGATGAAGCATACATGAGGAATACTGATAGCTTGGGACGCACGCCAGCAGAAGGGTTCTATGCCTACCTCTTCATAGATGACGAAGACAAGAAGAGAGTGTGCATCCTCCCCAACAAAGATGAAACCGAGCTGCTTGGTGTTGGGAACATCGAGTTCTTACCCACGGAGGAAGAATGCTTTGCCTCTTTAGGAGGACCGCCTGCTTCAGCCATTGCCCCACGTCAAAGGTCAGAGTCTCCAGGCACAGAAGACGAGATGCCCGACGCTTACACACTTCCAAAGCTGGACTTTGAACCGAGGACAAAAACTGAGAAGTTCCTAGCATCGGTTGTAGAGATGCAAAGGAAGATTAACAAGTGGCAAGGGAAGATGCTGAAGAAGCTTGGGAAGAAAGTTAAAGCACTTCAGGGAGGCCAGCCTAAGCCAGCTGCAAGCCAAGAGATGCAACAACCTGAGAAGAGAAGGCTCTCAACTGGAGGAGTTGTGATCTGCGAGACCCAAGGAGACAACATTCAGCCGGCGCGCCATTCTCTCCAAGAACCAGCTGACAAAGGCAAAGCAACGATCTCTAGCTCCTCTGGAACATCCTCAAGTTCCAGCCGAGCCTAGACCAGAGGTAACAACCTTCTTCCATTGTACATAACCGCTCATATTTGCTTCTTTTTGCTTTGTGTCTTGGTGCTCCTTTGAATTTGTTTGCCACCGGGACGGTGTCAAGCAAGTTTCGGGGAGTACATGTGTGGTTTAACATGTGTTCTTTGATCTTATTTTTGTTTTTGCATCCTTGAGTCTTAGGTCATGAAAAATTGGTAAAATTTTTCAAATTTTTTCAAAGATTCATGTAGTTGCATTCATCTCATTAAGTATTTTAGGATTGAGTCTAGAATCTTAAAGCATCTAGGTTGTTCATATTCGCATAAGGGGTTAGAGTTTTTCTTAAAAAGGTGTTTTGAACTCATGAATTGTTTCAATGCCCTAGTTAGTAGTTCTCTAATGCTTTGCTTATGCTTTGAAAGTAAGTTCTAACCATGCTTGGATCACTAGTTAGGATTTTCGTGGCTTGAATTGAACTCTCATGATTTGAAACTCATTCTACTAAGTGAAAACCTTATTTTGAAACTCTAATTATCATTCTTATGCATTCGAAAATGAACACATGGTTTTAAAATATTTAGGCTCTCTTCTTCCTTTTTACCACTCTTTGTGAGCCTAAGTAGAACTCCCTCCTTGAACCTTACCCTCCTTTGAAGCCAAATGTTCTTGTGTGATATCTTTGTGAGGCCTTACTTTCGGTTTGAACTTGGCATAAAGTGTTAGGTTTAGGCGACATGATTTGGTTTTCTTATTGATTGCTAGCTTTGCATTTTGAAGCTAGGTGTTGGCTTAGGATAAGTTTGGGGGATCATTGGAGTTGCTTTCTTGTCTATTTGTTTTGGTTTCAAAGAGTTTGTGTTTTAAGGAAGAAATGAGGTTTTAAGTGAAAGGTTTGCTTTTAAAACTACGTATGCTCTAATTTCAGAAAGTAGCTCTCTCATAATAAGTAAAAATAAAAAAAAAAAAGAGAAAAAGAAAAGAAAAAGAAATAAAAAGAGCCTAAGTGCCAAATAAAGAAAAATGAAAAGAAAATAATAATAATAATAATAATAATAATAATAAGAGAGCTACTAATAAGAAATTTCTAAGAGCAAAAGTATTTTTCAAAACCTTTTCACTAGGCTAAAAAGTTTTAAAATGTCTTTATTTTGAATTGGGGATTGCTAAGTGTGAGAAAAAGGGTAGACTCTTAAGTGGTGAGTGAGGATTAAATTTCTTAAATGAGAGGGGTATAGGATCATTTGATAGTTTACATGGATAGATGCGAATCTAATCATGTATGCATAAATTATCTTTACCTTTCGCATTATGCATAAGTTCAAACCATTTTTGAGAGAAATCCTTGTTATGATTATAAACCCTTTTCAAATGAGATCATTCTATGCTCATAACCATAACCCTTAGCCAAATGTGTTTTGCTTTAAAGTGCGTAAGTTTGATTCATGTTTCGAATGTTAATGAATGTTAAAGGATGAGTTTCTTTGATTGTTAGGAATAGGAAAGTCATGATTTGAATTTCTTTGTGTGATGAGTATGGCTAAGTTCTTTGGAGTATGAGTGTAAGCATAGCATTTTAGAACTGTTAACTAGGACATTGAGATGATCCATTTGAAAGGCACCTTTGCAAAAAGTTTAAAACCCCTTTGATTTTCCTAAAAACCTCTCTTCCTTACTTGTTTTTTGTTGCTTGAGGTCAAGCAAGAAGTAAGTTTGGGGGAGTTGATGTTATTTCATATTGCATACATTTTGCATACTCATTAGTTAGTTTTTCATGCATTTGTATCATGTTTTAGGTTAGATTGCATCACTTAGGGTCCTAGAGCATTCTTGCATCAGCATATGCATTTTCCTTGCATTTTGCATCACATTCAGGTTGTTTCTGGCTGCTTTGGAGTCATGGAGGTTCGTGGGCGTGTGGAGGCTGATGTAGCAGTTCGTGCGAGCTCGGAAATATGCTAAAGACCAGTGATCGAGGAGCAGATCGAGCATGGCCGGTCGATCTAGGAGTTGATCGACCAGAAGATCGAGCCAACTAGGCGATCCAAGGAGAATGATCGAGACGGAGATCGAGTGAAGCAATCGATCAATCGGTACGGACGTAAATGACGCCATGCAGAGCGAGAGCCAGATCGAGTACACCACTCGATCCACCCGAAGATCGATACCGAGATCGGATGCAACACTCGATTCGCCGAAGAAGATCGAGACCCGGATCGATCCGAAGACACGATGCCCGGATGTGATCGAGAGAACCACTCGATCCAGTGGTCGATTTCTGTCCTTTCAACCGTTTTTGGCTGTTAGCGAAGGGGGGACCATTGGCTTGTTTGGGCATTTTAGGCAAGGCGGCGAGATGCTTTTTGATAACTTTTAGATCCTTATCCTTTCTTTCATGTTTTTCTCTCTCGTTCAACGAAGAACACCGTTGTTGAACTCGTTTTTCCTTGGAAGCTTCTGTATTCGAATCTTTATCGTTTAATCTAGTTTCATTTCATGTTCATCGTCGTATTTCTTCTGCTTTGCTTGATTTACTCTATGTGTAGCGAGTAGTTTACTTTGGGTTCGGGCTTGAGAGGATTAAGAGATAGAAAAGGTTCGATCTTGGTTTGTTTTTTAAACGTTTTAAAGGCTATCTCTTCTAAGGTGTTGAAAGCTTAATGCTTGAAGACTCTCACGCCAAGAGCTTCATGATCCGAGAGGTTCCTTACCTTGACAGGATCCAGGAGCCTCGGAAGATCACACTTTAGAGACTAGTTACCCCTTCCCAAAAGCCATGGAAGTTTGGGGGACTAGTTAAGCCATTTCTTGAAATCTGTTTTCCTTGCCTTTCGACCTCTCTTTCACCAAAAGCCATGGATTTGGAGGAGAGGATGAAAGAGTGATCTATACCGAACGCCACGGATAGATCTTGTTTTGTTTTCAAGGCTTAGAGATCCTCACCAAGTGAGTCGATCTAAAGTTTCAAACCCAAGATCGATCCTTTGAAACCCTTTACATGAATCTCAACCCTAGGCCCTTTCTTTTAGAATCTCTAAGTCTATTTTCATCTTTCGCTTGTTATCTGATAGCATCCTGGCCATTAGATTTGTTGTTCTTGCGGTTTTAGACGAGATCGATCGTTACTGCTCGATCTAGTGGTCGATCTTGTGGTCGATCCACTACTCGAATTTTAACAATTTGAAGCTCTTTCCTTTAATTAATATGTTTGTTTCTCGTGGTAGTCGCTTCCTTTCTAGTATTTTTAAAATAGGTTTCACTCTGTTTAGGTTGCTGCATCTAGTTCTTTGATATTTTCCCATAAACTGTCTCATTTTGCTTAGATTTGCTTAGGACCTTGCATTCTTTGTGCATTCTCTGCCTCCTAGAAGTGGATTGACACTCTCCTGCTTGCCTTACTACAACATTGCGTGCATTAGAGTTTTGATAACATCTCTGCTGCATAACACGAGCATAAGAAAAATGTTTATCAGATACCTGATGATATAAGACTCGGGTGAGCATATATGAACCGGTTGGTGATGGTGAATACAAGCTGGCGTTCGCTCTCTCTTGCACCCGTTTGATGGTTGATGGTGAGGATCTAACATGCTGGCGGTCGCTCTCTCGTGTGGGATCAATGGAAAGGGGTTTGTTCGCGGATCGAAGTGTACCACAGAGTAGTGATGAGACTCTGTTACAACACGGCTCAATCTCAAGAGAATCCACTCTAGAAATCAAGAAAAAGTGAGAAAGACTTCTCTAGAACTCGTTGAAGAAAGTTCGGCGTTTTTATTGATAATGAAAGGTAACCAAAAATACACTACTGCAAGGGGACCTTATAAATGGTCCTATTAGCTAGCCTTAGGGCCAAAAGTAAAACGCAAAAAGAAACAAAACAAATGACACAAAGCCAGCTAAAACGTACAAAGCGAAGAAACTATAATAGGAAAAGTTCACTTAACTAAAAAAGAAATAAAATAACTAAGCCGGTTCTTCTTGACTCTAGCTGGGACTCGAACGTGGGTGCTCTTGGGGCTTGTTGGAACCGCTGGGACGTGTCACTCAACCTGCATGATGTTATAAATTGAAAGTACCTTAGTGAAGTGGGCGCGGTCACGGTTGATGGTGATGATGTTTGCTTCGGGTACGGGGCAGTCCTTGTTCTCTTGTTGTACTTGTGTCTTGAAGCTTGAGATATCCTCTCTCGTAGCTTGGTCGTTATTCTTACTTGAGTTGTCCCGGCTTCTTATATCTCTTCACTTGAACTTGTTAAAGTGCGGTCTTGGTGTGTATGAGGCTCATCCAGCGTGAACATTCATGCATGGTTAGTGAGTGGTAAAGTGCGTTTGGAAGGGTCAGTGATATTACCTTGGCGAGGCGAAGTGATGGCAAGACGGTTAATCTATGATATCCTCGTGTGTGGTATGGTCTGTCTGACCGGCGGGACGTCCCGTCATGTTGTCATTACGATCTGCGGTTCCGTCATTACGACCCGCCGTACTATCGTTACACAAGCCTTGTCTCGTTCCAACCAAAACAAGTTCTTTTGGTCCAAATGATTGTATAATGTTTTTTGTAGCCAAATTGAACATCTTTCTTAGTTGTTTTGTCCTTGAACGTGTCATGGGGCCTCACGCACCTTGGGTACTTGGCAAACGTCTTCGTTTGGATCGATGTCCTCATTAGACATTCACAGCAAGATGAGGAAGGTCACATTGACCAGCACAAGGAGAAAGGAGGGACTCCATGGACTGATATGCTGCATATGCAGCAAAGGATCATGAGGGAAT
This sequence comes from Thlaspi arvense, assembly GCA_911865555.2. Lineage (NCBI taxonomy): Eukaryota > Viridiplantae > Streptophyta > Magnoliopsida > Brassicales > Brassicaceae > Thlaspi > Thlaspi arvense. The sequence continues at coordinate 26,882,745 of OU466860.2, forward strand.
GTGTCTGGTACACTAGCATCCTCATGGTATGGTGGGTAAGCATTGGAACCAGATGAACTACCTCTGCGTCTAGAAACGGACACCATGGTCGGGTTTGGGCACAAGTGAATAACATCCGGTAAGAACTCCACATTTGCCTGCAAAGAAAGAGTGGTAATCTCATTTTGGGCAGCTAGCAATACATCTTAAGATCATCTCTGTCCTGAAACTGATACTTGTATCCTGGCATGAGAATCCCGCTAACTCTGAAATTCTCCTCATTGAGGAGGCGGGGGGGCATCAATCCGCTATGTGGAAGTGAGATCAATGTCATGGTACCTGAAAATGGGAGTCAAAAGACTACCAATCGCCTCCGTCCGAGAAGTGCAAGTGGTTAGGCTTCTGAACTTCTTCCCAATAAGGACATGAGCAAACATAACCCCAAGATTTGTGTGAAGAACAGGTGGTGGTGGAATGTTATAGATGCTGCTGACAAAGGAAGGAAAACCAAAGTGAAGCATCATCAGCTCATCTTTCCTCAAAGCGCCTAGTTCCTCTTTGCCCGACATGATGTTGCCCAAGATCTTAGCAGCCACTCAAACCACATGGTTCCTGATCAAAATCAGCTTGGCCTCTTCAGACTCAAAAGGGCTTCTACCAATCACTGGCCACAACTTTGTAATATGTGTAAAATCAGTTGGGAATATGCAGATCTCCTTCCTAGAATCAAATACAAACAGCTCACACAAGGTAGGAATAGGAAGCTGATAGAGAACACCACTTAAAAGGTATGTGAGGAATCCCTCACTAGCAATATGATGCACAAGATCCTTGAAATAAAGCTCCGCTGAAGCAATGAATTGACGGACTAGCTATGGGTAGAGAGGGAAGTGGTCATATATAATCTGTCCGATGCCCATCTTCTCGAGCATCTCATAAACCTCTTTGGCAAAACTCCAGCTGATCGATCGATCGATACCTTCCTGGATCGGTCGATCCGAATTCCGTAGCACATCCCCTGTTTATATTATATAACACCAAAAACCAAAAATAAATGTTAGAAAAGAGATAGAGAACGAACTATATACACTTACCAGTGGGTTGCCTCCTACCAAGCGCTTGTTCTAAGTCCGAAGCTTGACTTTGGCTGCCTTTTAGGCTGAAAGTGCATCACTTAGAGGAATGGTCTCCCCTTCATTGATTTCAGTGTCATCAAGGTATGGATTTAAGTGCTGATCGTTGACCACAAACTCTTTCTCTTGATGATCCAAAAGCACAATAGCTCCATAAAGGCGCACCTCCTTGATTTTCACACCAGACCATCTTGATGTCAACTTCTGGAGAAACAGCTTCAGGCGGGAGTTGAACAGTAAAACTTTATCATTTGCAGCAAAACTCCTTGGAATGATCTTCTTGTCATGGTAGGCCTTACTTATATCTTTGTAGATCCTTGCGTTCTCATAGGCTATGTGTCCAGCTTATTCAGTTGCATCAGCCTTCTTGTATAAGCAGGTTTGATGTCGAAGTTCAACAGCTTGACAGCCCATGCTACCTTGTACTCTAACTCCACTGGAAGATGACATGATTTCCCATAGATATTATGGAATGGGGTCGTGCCTATAGATGTCTTTTAAGCAGTCTTATATGTCCAAACAGCATCTTCCAACTTGACAGACCAATCGTTCCTAGTTGTGTTCACGGTCTTGTATAGAACACTCTTGATCCCCCTGTTAGAAATTTTGACTTGTCCACTTGTTTGAGGATGGTATGGCGTGGCCACCTTGTGCTTGACACAATGCTTCTTCAGCAAACTCTCAAAGACTTTGTTGATGAATTGAGAGCTACCATCACTGATCACAACTCTAGGAACTCCAAACCTTGGAAAAATCAGTGACTTGAACATCTTCAGGACCACCTTGGCATCATTAGTTGGACTAGCCATTTCTTCAACCAATTTAGACACATAGTATACTGCAACCACGTTGAACTTGTTCCCATAAGAGGATGGGAATGGTCCCATGAAATCGATGCCCCACACATTAAACACTTTAACTTCTAAAAATAAATTTTGGGGCATCTCATTTTTTTTGCTGATGTTACCTTGTTTTTGGCATGAATCACACTCAAAGACAAAGGCATGTTCATCCTTGAACATAGTTGGAAACCAGAAACCAGCTTGTAAAGCCTTGGAAACAGTCTTGAATGTAGCAAAGTGTCCTGCATAACTTGAACCATGGCAGTGAAACATAATGCATGGAACTTCCTCCTCTCGTATGTATCTCCTAAAAATGCCATCAGAACATTCTTTGTACAAGTAAGGATCATCCCAAAAGTAGTGCCTAGTGTCCCTTAAAAACTGGTTCTTCTTGTACCCAACAAAATCAGCAAGTTCCTTCTCTGCAGCTAAGTAGTTCGGAATATCTCGAAACCAAGGCATTATGTAAAGTTTCGTGGTGCATGGTGGTGTGAGAACAGTAGCCATGTTCCAAATGCAGATAGAATACATGTGCTCTTCTAGAAGGTCATCATCCAGAGGAACTGATTCCTCTACATGCTGTCTAGAAAGAAGATCAGCAACATTATTTTCAACTCATTTCTTGTCTTTGATCTCTAGATCAAACTCTTGCATCAAGAGTATCCGTCTCAGTAGCCTAGGCTTGGCATCCTTCTTAGTCAATAAGTATTTTAAAGCAGCATGTTTAGTATGCACAATCACCTTATATCCCACAAGATATTGTTAACTTGTCAAAAGAAAACACAATGGCAAGAAGTTCTTTCTCAATTATGGCATACTTGCATTGTTCATCATCAAGGGTCCTGCTAGCATAGTATATGACATGAAGCTTCTTGTCTTTCCTCTGTCCCAAGACAACTCCTACTGCATAGTCACTAGCATCTGTCATTACTTCAAATGGCAAGTCCAAGTCGGTAGGTTGAACAATTGGTGCGTTAACAAGTGCTCCTTTGATTGTGTGGAAGTCTTCAAGGCAGTCATTGTCAAAGTGGAACTTCACAACCTTGCATAGTATTTGAGTTAGAGGGCGAGCTATCTTGGAAAAGTCTTTGATGAACCTTCTATAAAGGTCCTGAAATTACAGAGGTCCTGCTCAATATGCAACCCCGATACAAAAACATAGTCTTCTTTTCCTTGGTTTTTGAACACCCTACACAGCTTGCAACCTAATCTTTGACTTCTACACTTAATAAATACATCAACAATAAAAGAAAGCATATATATACAAGGATAGTCATGTGATTACCTCCCAAGTGTGCTTGTTTTAAGTCACTAAGCTTGACTTTGATGCTTGGTGACTTAGTGGGAAGAAGTTAATGTAGCATAAGGTCCTTCTCCTTTCTTCAAGTAAACCCGAGTACCAACAAATTGCAGCCTCTTCTTATCACGAGTTGGCTTTTAGACCTCTTTTTCTTTAAACTTATTGGGAAGCACAAGGGCTTCTCTTCTTTTTGGTGATCACTAGTTCTTCAAAACTCCAGGTTTCTTTCCTTGATCATAGCTCTTCTCAGACTCATCAGGAAAAGTGTCTCTCATCATCATCATCATGGTGAAACTCATGGCTTCTTCCACACGCTCAAGAGGATCCTTTTTGCCAACCTCTTCTTCAACTATGGTTCCAAAAAATGCAATAAAAGGAGACACTATCGTGTATGCTCTGTATCCCTCAACATTCTTCAACACAACTGAAATCCTCTTGAAGTTAATCTGAGCTCATGTTGTAGCCAATAAGGGTGTACCTAAGAGTAATGTCATCTCTTTAGAGTTTGATATCTCCATCATAACAAAATCTGTGGGAATGAGACAATTGCCAAGCTTCAATGGGAAGTCTTTAACCATTCCTAGTGGACGCCTTGAAGTGTTATCTACAAAAGTGATAGATGCTTTGCAAGGCTTCAGCTCCTTGATTCCCAAAGTCTGACTTAAGTGATGTGACATCACATTCACGGTAGATCCTGAATCACACAATGCCTCCACTTTGTCCAATGTGCCAAGCTCACAAGTTACCGAGAACTTTCCCGGATTGGGTAAAGTCTTCAGCTCCTTACTCTTCTTCTTGTTAGCTTCCACATTAACTAATATAGGCTCAACAACTTAGAGGCAGTGTCTAGAGGCATTCATTATTTAGGAGTGACACCACAATACAAAGTATACAGCAGACTTTCATTGGTGAAGCCATGATGTGAACATTGCAATGTGTAAGATTTAAAACGCTCCCATGCTTTAGCAAATGTCTCTTGTCCGTGTTGTGCAAAACTGCTGATTGTATTCCTGAGCCTTGCTGTTCTTGTTGAGCTAAAGAACTTGTTGAGAAATGCTGTTTTGCATGCATCCCAAGTTGAGATTGAACTTTGTTGAAGGGTCTTCTCCCACTGATGTGCTTTGTCTTCTAAGCTGAAAGGGAATAAGCACAGCTTCAAAGCATCTTCTGATACTCCTTGTGTCTTAGTCCTGCCACACATTTTGTCAAACTGATCTAAGTGGTCCAAAGGATCTTCATTTGGTAGACCATGAAAGCAGTTTCCTTGATCCATGTTGATTAGGCCAAGCTTGATCTCAAAGTGATTCTGGTGCACAGCTGGAGCATTAATTCCATTGCGGTTGTGATGTGTATCAGACGTATCACCAGCTCCTATGGGTCTCTGAATTCTTGGTGCATGAACCGGTGCTCTTAAACCCTGAACTCCAGCCGCGTGGTTCATAGCTTCTTGATCTTCATCTATGTGTGCTGCTGCTTGTGGTAATGGTGCTTGTCCAACAACACCAATGTGTGGCATCTGGCCACCTTCCTCTGCCATACTCTGTTTTTCCAACTCTTGAATTCTTTCTCTAACAACTCTGCTCCTAACCCCACGTTCTATATTGTCAATGTTGTTAATAAGTGGGATTCAGTGGGTTGAGCCTTTGGACCTCAAATTCATACAAGTACTTGAGAAAAACAGAGCAATAGTAGATCTAATTAGTAACTTAAAAAGAAAAACTTAGACTAATAGCAATGTCAAACTCAAAGAACCCACAAGGGCAATGGCGCAAATTTGAAACAAGACTTATTTGGTCTAAAATATCCAAATGTCCTTAGCCTCTAATCAGTTGTTGAATAAGGATCAGATATCAACCACTTGTAGATGATGATATGCTAACAATGCCATAAGCTAAGTAAAAAGGGGTTTTGCAACACCCACGTAAGCTTAAAAGTTGATCATGATTAAGTGCTTTCTGGATCGTCTCTTGTAAGAACAAGTCTAACAACCTAGGAATGCAAAATGACAAAACAGGAAATGCAACTAAAAAAAAACTAAGAAAAATGAGACTTTACTAAGCAACAAACTAAACCGGATGAGCGACTTAAACAATACTAAGTAAGATGAATACTGAAAATAAGCAAGCAAAGACAACTAAGTAAAAGCGATTTTAGGCAAATAATAAAAAGCAAGATCGAAGGTCCTAAGCAATAATGGTTAAGGGGTTTCAAGAGTGACTAAGGGGATTTCTAACAAAGGCAATCATCAAGCAAATATCAAGCAACCATTTCTCAATATTGCATTCTTAAACAAAGTATCTAAGGAAAGATCCACTTAGTGGTTAATAAGCAAATCCAATTCAACAAGACTAGAGTGTCAAACCCACTTTTGGTGGTGTATTCTCTAACTCTGAGCACAAAGCACAGAACCATAAAGCCTAAAAGAAGTACTAATCAAGTAAACTTCTCTCACTCAAGCAAGAATTCAGTTCAACCTATCAATCTTGTGGATTCTCTAAGGACCTATGTAGCTAACTCAACCAATCAAGAACACAGATTTAAGCTCACGATTACAAAACCTAACAATGTTAAGCAATGAACAGGATTCAAACAAAAGCATGTTCTTCTAATGCAAACTATCTAACCATCAAGCAAGAGTCTTAAAACAAGCACTATCTAGCTCTAAGCGAATCATCAAGCAATGTAATATATCACTTTGGTGTCACTGAACAAAGGAAACATAAACCAAGCTAGCCTATAAAACCAAATAAGCGAATCATTCCAAGAACAAGACTTCAAGCCATTAAGTGAACCATTTGCATCAACAATATCATATTCAATCAAAAGAGAGAAGCTTTATGAACAAAAACAACTTTGCAAGAGAAGGAAACAATAGAGATCATGATAAAGAAGCCTAATCACCCCTAATCACATCTTAAATACCACTTTCCCTAGTTAGAACTTCAAATCTAAGGTGAACTACTCACTAATCATATTTAATCCCATCTGATTTGAGATAAACATGATAATGCGAATATAATGAAACTAAGCTACCATATGTGAAAATCAAAGATCAAAAGACAAGACTAAAACATAAAAATGCAAGACTTGATTGAAAAATAAAGAGTTTACAAAGGTTAGGCAAATCGCCCTTTTTGGTCAATAACAAGATAAGATAAGGTTTAGAACTAATAAGACTCTTAGGATAATGTTTTTTTGCTCCCTTTTAAACTAAGGAACCAAAAAGAAAGGAAGTCTCCTTCTTTAGCTCGATGATCCTCGATTTGGCCACAGAGGTTCTGCTCGATGATCCTCCTTGATATAGAACCAGACTTTGCAAATCTCCTTCTTTAGCATCTCTTCAAATGTAAACTGCTTCCATCTCCTCCCTAAGGTCCAAAAACCTCCAAAAGCACCTGAAAAACACCATAAACATGCACATGTATGCAATTCTAAACTATATGCATGCATTATTGCTTCTAGATGCAAATGAGACTAATATGAAAAAAAAGAGAAAACATGCATGAAATGCAGCCTAAAACATGAGAATATAGCAAGCCATCACTAACACGAACACATGTTCGAACAGTGGAAGCATCCGGAACGAACCGGTAATCGCGAGTCCAACAACTTCAGCTCTTGTCACCGGACCAGAAACGAGACGCTCTAGCCGTTAACAGAACATGGCTGGAGGGAAAATATCAACACAAATGAATCATGAATGTGGAGCAATCCTCCATATCCGGTGACCAGATCAGATACCACAATCCGCGTGCTCCTAACATCAGTACGCGAGATGCATCAGTTGGTGCGCACAACACCACCACTCGCCCCGAGCAAATAACCACTATTTCGGCTAATCAAATAATAGTCACGGCTTCGAGGAAAACACCTCCGATCAAAGCTCGACCATATCCGGAAGCGGAAACCAATTCGTTTGGGTCCGCAATGAGGAAGGACTTCGTGCAAACTCTGAACCAGATCGATCTCCTAACCTGGGTGCATCTGGTACTAACCTGGATGACGTTTTCGTGATCTAAAGGATGTTATTCCAGATTGCTCATATTTTTGAGCCTCGCATAAACCAGCAAGTTAATTCTCTGAACGAGTATCGAGCCAAAGTCGTTGGAGCTACAGCTCGAAATATTTTTCTGAGCTTTATTGGCGAGTAGACAACAGATCCAAAGAGAGGTCCGCTACTTTGAGCGCATGTCGACTTCTCTCAAGCATTCACAACCTCGGAAGGCAGCGAACCGCGCCTCTCACCTCGCAACTCGGGCTAAACAATTCAATTGATCCGAGCTGCAGCAGAGTAACAGCTTTGAACGGGTATTGAGCCAAAGTCGTACGAGCTACATCTCGAGAAAGTTTTCTCGAGCTTTAGTCGTGAACTGTCAACAGATCTAGAGAGAAGCCCGCTACCTCAAGCGCGTCTCGACATCTCTAAAGCATTCACCACCCTCGAGGCTGGAAGGTAGCGAACCGCGCCTCTCACCACGCAGCTCGAGCTTAACAACCCAGCCGATCCGAGATCCAGCAGAGCAGTAGCTCACGGAGGTCAGGAAACTCCCCCTCCACCACCACCACGTTAGGGATTCCAGTTCCCTAATGGGCCCGGAATCCCCAATTTTGCTCTAAACTCGGGTGCAAACGCAACAAACTCTCAAAGGAAATGCAGTTTACTCACTTCGAATGCCTACTGGGCAAGACACCCACCACGACACCTGGGCTAACAGTAGCTCGCATGATCGAGCCACCCACCAACATCTTATCGAGGATCCTGATCATATCGACCCTCAAAACATAACAGATTTTGAGTATGACCAGAGACAGATCGTAATGCAACACGCGGAGCTCCGACGAATGAGAGCATTCACGCACACTGCAACGAACTATGCACCAGATATTGACATCGCACTCGAGGATACACGTCAAACGCTCTTTGTCACTATAATAGCAAACATTAGCCTTTGCAACACTTCAACCATGCAGCATCTCGAGCTCGTCTCAGTGACGAAGAAAAGGACTCGGGCTACTACAGGCTGTTCGCCGAGACCCTTATAGGCCCAGGAAAAGAGTGGTTCGTGGGCTTAGTAAGCATTTTCATCGGCAACTTCACCCAGTTTTTGGCCATCTTCCTCAAGTAATCGTTCGCTATTGACAGCCTGAACCTAGGCAAACGATTTGAATACAATGCAAGTAAATTCTGCAGATACCACATGATAAATGGGCATTATATGGAAGAATGCTGAGCTGCAGCTCGTCTATTCGCTGCAGCTAAAAACCAACCTCAGGACAGGGAAAAACCTAAGCAGGAGATCATAGAAAAGGAAACTCTTACTAGTACAACTCCTATAGCAAAGAGAATTCCCAGAAATAAGACCGCCAAAAATAAACGAGACAAGGCCGAGGAGAATGAAAACTCTACCCCTCCTATGGCTAAAGCAAAGAATCGAAACAATTTTTAAAAGCTTCGATTTCTGCGGTTGTCCAATGAAATCGACCACCATGCCAGCACCCGCTCCAAGGAAGATATTACTCCAACGCCATCAAGGCTTACAGCTTTGTCGGGAAGGCGTGGGGGCTTCCTCACCTAAACAGATAAACTTTATATTCGGAGGCTTGCTATTTGCAAAACCTTGATAAAATCGATCAAGGCTTTCCAACGGAAACTTTTAACTTTTGAGCTCCTGGTATTCAAAAGATTGGCATACTCTCCCTCTCGAGCTACGACTCGCAAATCATATGATTTTTCACCAATATGCGAACAAGCTCCAGCTCCGCTTCAGCCAAAACAAAAAGCGAGCTCCTGACTCAAAATCTAGCTCGCTAACTCACGGCAGCTCTATCTCTGCCAAGGAACAAATTCTCTTTGTATGGTTCAACACCTCCTAACACAAATGAGCTGCCTAGCTCTATTTCAGTTTGTTAACGAACCTTAAAGCAAAAAAGATAATCTGCATTGGCTAACAGCTGTTCATCAATGCATCGACTTAAATTCCTGATCGGAAGTTTTGTTTCAGTCCATAAACGAGCTCCCGACTACAACTACAACTCACCAGGTTGTAAGCAATGCTTCTAAAACTCAGTTTATATCCTGAAACAAGCTCAGAAACCACGCCCTAACTCGTCAATTCACAATCTGGTCTTACAGACCCTGTTCAGCCCATAGACCACAATCTGGTATTCAAAAGTTTGAACTTACCTACTGTTTCACTCAGGCTACAACTCGTAACGACCTACCGGATCTTTTTATCCTATGGTGTCAACCTGGATGATGCAATAAAATCTCGAAGAATGCTAAGTCCACCGGTAAAAAATACCCAGCCTCCAAATACATCCTATAAATCCATTCGAGCTTAGCTGAATCAGCAAGCAAATGACTTGCACCAGTTTCAAGCTGAAGACCATGATCTAATGCCCGAGAAAACCTTTTCAGTTCTAGTTACGAGAAGGAGATCGACCACAAAAGAAGTTTATTGCCTCAAGCGCGTCTCGACTTCTCACAATGAGCGGTGACTTCAAGAACAGCAAGGCAACATCATGCTCCTTCATACTCTATGGGACCCCAACCCCTATGACGAATACCAAAGACTTAGGTTTACGAGTTACGGAAACCCATGACGGGGAGCTACCATTTTCAGCATGCAGGAGATTCCCCCAAAGGGATCAGAACTCCGGCTTTTGCTTTGGCTCCGTACACTCAGGAACAAGTCCCAACGGTAGGCACAACATACTATATCGAGCCACCATTAAGCAAGTACACACCATAAGCTGGTGATCAACAGTGGATGCAAATATCCGCACTCAGATATTTGTAAACTGTATGCATAAATGCTCTCATCCTGCGGAGCTCTGCATTTTGCATTGCAATTTGTCTTTGGAAAGATTCCAAATTCGTTATGCTCCGAGGATTTATTTGATCATGATCATCGAAAGACTGCTGCTGGGAAGCTCGACCATGTTGGCTAATGTTTATCTGGATGTTGGGATGGGTGTTTCGCCTGATACCCATTTCGGATAAAGGGGCAGCGTTCGCTTCAGAATGTTTTGCGTTAATGCTTGAGTTCGAAGCGATGTTGGGCGTTCCAGGCCAATTAGGGAACTGCAATCCGTGAGTTCGAAGCGATGTTGGGCGTTCCAGGCCAATTAGGGAACTGCAATCCGTGAGTTCGAAGAAATGTGGGGGAAACCCATGACGAGGAGCTTCCATTTTCAGCATGCGGGAGATCCCCCCCAAAGGGATCAGAACTCCGGCTTTTGCTTTGGCTCCGTACACTCAGGAACAAGTCCCAACGGCAGGCACAACATACTATATCGAGCCACCATTAAGCGAGTACACACCATAAGCTGGTGATCAACTGTGGATGCAAATATCCGCACTCAGATATTTGTAAACTGTATGCATAAATGCTCTCATCCTGCGGAGCTCTGCATTTTGCATTGCAATTTGTCTTTGGAAAGATTCCAAATCCGTTATGCTCCGAGGATTTATTTGATCATGATCATCGAAAGACTGCTGCTGGGAAGCTCGACCATGTTGGCTAATGTTTATTTGGATGTTGGGATGGGTGTTTCGCCTGATACGCATTTCAGAGAAAGGGGCAGCGTTCGCTTCAGAATGTTTTGCGTTAATGCGTGAGTTCGAAGCGATGTTGGGCGTTCCAAGCCAATTAGGGAACTGCGATCCGTGAGTTCGAAGCAATGTGGAGGGCTTTCCTGGTTGCCTCGAGCTGCTGTTCGACGCTTGGGTTATGAGCTCTGGGCTGCAAGGTGGGAAGTGAGATTCGCATTCTTTTGTCCATGGGAGTTGTGAATGCTTGGGAGAATTCAAGACGCAGTCGAGGTGGTGGACTTCCTCTGGATCCGTCATGTGCCCGTGATAGGGGCCTAGTGAAATTTCATGAGCTGTGGATCGCACAACCTCGGCTTGATACTCATTAAGGGAGTTAGCTTGTTGGTTCAATCAAGCTTCAAAGCATTAAATCATCTGGAAGAACATTCTTTGGATCTCAAAAACATCGTCTGTGTTAATACCAGGCGTGCCTGGGTTAGGGGTTCGACCTTGTTCTGAGCCCGCTGGTGGTCTTCCCTCTGTTCTGACCCAGACGATTGGGTTTCCTCATACGGTTGCAGTCAAGCTTTGGCTTGTAGGTGTTACCCTCAGGCCGGTGGCTGTAATTTGATTAATTGGGATGGTCGTTGTATGCTCGGCGCGAGTGGTGGTGTTGTTCGAACAGGCGGCTAAACCTCGCATACAAGTGTTAGGAGTACGCAGATTATGGGATCTGATCGGGTCATCTGTCAAGGAGGATCGCTCCTCATTGATGATCCGCTCTTCTTGGTCTACCGCTGCGGCTGCACTATGTTCGTGGCTGTGGCATGCTGTCTCCGATCCAGTGGCAGGAGTGGTAGTCGCTGGACTTGCAACCACTGGTTCGCCCCTGGTTTTGCTGATTGAATAAAAGTTCATGTTGAAAGGTGGTGTCACTTCGGCGTTTGCCGATATGGCGGATCTGTTGGATTCTGTGTTTCTTGGATCTGTTATCGTTCTAACGAACCTTAGATCGGGCTACAGTGTTAGAGAGTTCCTTTATCTTTCCCCACTGACAGCGGTAATATGTGGATGCAGATATCCACACTCAGATATTTGTAAAGTGTTTAGATTGATTTAAGGAGATGATGGGTAATAATCTTTTTACGAACAACTGAACTTAAGATTAAAAAACATATAAATGGGTTTTATTGAACGGAGCGAGAGATCGAATACAAGTGGTAGGTGTATTAGAATACGAGAACTCGTAGAGCGTATAAGTTATTCAGTAAGGAAAAACTGATCCTCTCTCCTTCCCGTTCGCCTATTATATATCCATTTATTTCGTTCGACTCCGGCGCGTATCACAGAGGTCGTTGTTGGCACGAACTCCGGATCTTCGGGGATCTACTTTTGAACGTTTCTCTTCCTCCTTTTCTCGCCTGCTCCAGCTGGTGGGCTTTGCACCTATTGTCTTGGAGGGCCTAAAAGAGTGTTTTGATGGGCCTGCCATTGGGCTGGATTTGGTAAGAAATCTTGGTCCAACAGTTGTCCCCCAGCCCAGTAGACGTAGTAAAAAACCTGAATGGCTGTGTGATGCTTTACCTCGTATGACGGTAGTTCGCTTTCCAGAGCTCGCAATATTTTTGTTATTGACTCATGCTAAAGAAAAATGCGGGGGTGGTCCTTAATAGATAAGGACAAATAAAATTTTGAATTCATTTTTGTTGAATAAAGACGAGTATCGGGAAGCGAAATGGCAATAAACCGTTCAACATTGTCGCTGATGAGACGGTTGAGTTTTCCCAAGAGAGAGAGAGAAACCACCTTTTATTTTAAAAGATTTCTTTTTCTTGCTTTTGGTCATCAAAATGATTACTGCATATAAATGCAGTTTCTCACATTTTCATTAACCGCACATGTCCTCCTCTTATTTCCAAGGTAACTTCTTTTTCTTCTTTTATTTAAGGAATTCTTTTTATCATCGCCTGCTTTTATCCCTTTTTTTGTTCTTACTTGTATCGATTCCAAAACCTAGATGGATATTTTCGATTTAGACAAATTCTCGCGTCGTCAGTCGAGATCGAATACTTAGGGCTTTTCAATTGCTCGTTTGCTTGCCTATTCCTGTTTTCCTTTTTATTTTTGTCCACTGTTGATATGGCCGATTCGAAACTCAACCAGACTGAAAATTTAATGGCGATTAAGAAGGAGAAAGGTTCTCTGGGAGGTGGAACTTTGGGATCCCGCCGTACGAAAGCGTCGGCTCCTCATAGTTCCCGTGTGAACACAGAGATCAGTTCTGAGAAGGTCGAGGAGCTCCAACTTAATTACAGGGTTGAGATTCACCGGCCGTGAAAGCTATAATCCCCAGAGTGTAATAAGTGGGTACGGATGTGCCTTCTGGCAGTATTTCGAGTCATGTGGGCTCACTTTTCTAATCCCCTTGTTCTTGCTGAAGATAGCGGTGGAGATGGGAATTGCGTTTCCGCAGATGCATCTGAATCTAGTTCAGACCATCATCGGGTTGTGGGTTCTATCGTGGGAAAATGGACTCCTGTTCGGATCTTCGGTGTTTCACCGGCTCTGCACGGTGAAGAAGAACGTGCGCAGCGACGGCTCGTTTTATGTTACCCCGAGGACCCATCGGAAGATCGTCGATGGTTTGCCGGCGCGGGACAACAAGTGGCTGGAGAAACTTTTTTTCTTTAAGACTGATCGATCCTTGGTAGACGATTTTGACTTTATTCTCGGCCGACTGAATGGGCCGACTCTGTTGGTTAGGATAACGCCGCTCAAAAAATCTAGAGAGATCTTGCTTGTTTGATCGTGTTTATTGCCTTTGCGTGTTTGATCGTGTTGATTTGTGGAATTTGCTAATCCGGTTCATTCGATGGTTTTCTTGTAGATTCTACTGGTCAGATCCATTTTGACGACGAGCTTAAGGAACGCACTGAGCTCTCTGGCGAAGTTGTACCCGGTGGTTATCCATTACCAAGGAGAGAATTCTACGGCCTTACCGGCTTCCGACTCCTGTTAGAGAGCCTTCCCCTTCTGTTCGTCCCCCACCAGGTACGTTATGATTTTAACTGTTTGCCAAAGGTTGGCGGGAGTTGCGTATTGATGCAAATTTCAACCTTTTCCTTACCCGCAGCGGGAGGACCATACCTAGAAGGCAGCATATCGTCAACAGTTGCCCCTCTTTCCAGGAAAATTTCCCGAAGAACTTGGCAATGCCAGCTCGAAAAGGCCGCGAGGAAGATGAAGGTTGATGGTCGCGAACCTGCGAAGGCTAGCGACGTGACCTCTGCATTGCACGAAATAATGCAAGACTAGGATGTCCGCTCCACTACATGGGCTCAGCCTTCGGCTGTCGACATATCCAACGAGGGATCTCTGGGTTACGATTACTCGAAGCGGGCTTCTGCCGTCCATGGTTTAAAGTCTCAGAGCTTGGGAAGTAATGGCGGATCTGATGCAAGAGTTTTGAGTCTCTTGGTCAATCACCCTAAACTTGTACTAATCAATTGTAGTATAGTGTAGGGTTTTTATCAATCCAAATGGGTTGGTTAGATGCCACTAGGATTCTAAGTAGAATGCCTTAAGTCAAGAAAAATCAGAGAGAGAGTTGTTTAAAACTTCTAAATTCTCAACCTAAGTGAATAATGAACCAAGCACAACTTGTAAGAGCAATACTAAGCAATGATCTAATACAAAACAGAGCAAACAAAACAGAACACCAAGTAAATTCGAAATTCAGATAATAAAAGCAAGGATCAAAGTAGTCGTTATTGTCTTTGGGTAATTCAAAGGCAAGACTAAGGTGTTATCAAAAGCCATTGACAATGCAAACAAGCAAGCAATGCTAATTCCTAGACATAGAGTTCACAATCAAGTAAGTTAAGTCCAATCTCTTGGAAAATAACACATTGCTAAACATCCTAGCAAGAACATACTCTCTTTAGTGCTAGAATCAATAACAAGTAAGCTAAACCAACTCTATTCAAGCCAAAATACTCCTTAGACATTCAATCTCTTAAGCTAAGATAAGTAATCCTATATTAAATAAGATCAGCATTTCATCAAACACTTGGTGGGCATAAGAGAAAACCTAAATCTAGATTCTTGTGATCAAGATAAATCTAGCCTAAACACAGATTAATAGAGCGGAATCATCATAATTAAACACTAACAAGTCCTAATCAAGCCATTAAATTTCCTTAATCTACCACACATAAAACCCTAAAAATGACTACTCACTCATCATCATGAAAAACACCTAATCACAAGGGAAAAAATGTAGAACATGATTAAGAGAGAGATTAGAGAAGATTAATTAATGCAAATACATAAACTTAGAATAAAGAGATGGTCTTGTTCTTACAAAGATAGAAAAGCACTTAAGAAAACTAAGCAAGAACAAGACTTGGCTAAAAACCATTAGTCAAAGCCTATTTATACTAAAAGACAAATGCCATAGAAGAATGGTAAACTTGTAATTTAATAAGGTTCGGATGGTGCCAACATCGAGCATAAGTGCTCGATGTGAGCCTTCGGGTGCATTGCATCAAGCAGATGGTGACCGATGTGCTTGATCGATGTGAAGACTTGAAGCTCCTGCCCATTTACATCGTACGATGCTAGTGGTCGACGTGGATGTCTTGTGGCTTGACATCGAGCAGGCTTGCTCGATGTGAATGATCGATGTGGACTCCAATACTCTCGGCTGCTTTACATCGCACAATGCTGACTCTGCCTTGGTCGATGTTGAGCCAAATTTCCACTTCCTTAGCTCCTTTTGCTTCTCCTTGGCTTGGGCAACTCCTTTAATCATTCCCATGCTGCCTCCTTGCCTCAATTGGCTTCTTAAGTACCTAAAAACATCCTTTATGCAAACAGAATTCAAACTACAACCTAAATGCAACATAAATCAAAAAGCAAAGGAAAATGGGACTAAAGAGAAGAAAACCATGCAAAAGGAGACTAAAACATGAACTAAATACAAGCTAAATGATGTAAATATGCGAGATTTCAACACCCCCACACTTGCCTTTTGCTTGCCCTCAAGCAAACAAACTAAGACAAATGGGATATAAGGTTTAAAAGTGGGCACTCAAATCCAAAAATGTAAATGTAAAGAAGTTAAATCAATGTCCAAGTGCCTAATTGTAGGATGCAAATCATGATCAGATATACTTTAAAGAACTTAGCCATGCTCATCCTGTTTCAAAATGATCTTAAATATCAAGCTAGACAAGTGTTCAAATCAATCAACTCTTTAACATTCATTAAGCATGTTACCATGAATCAAGTTTCTGCAAATCAAGGGAAAACATTTGGTCTAAAGGGTATGGTCATGAGATGAAAATGATCTCATTCAAGTAAGGTCTAATAAACTCAAGGGATCACTCAATGAAAATGATTCTATCTTAGGCAAAGTGCTAAAGGTAAAAGCACACTTTTTCATGCATGTTAAAGCTCTCGTATACCTTTTTACCCAAAGATGAATCCTAAGAACTTCTAAACCCAAAGTGAACCTCCTAAGTCTACCCTTTCCTAAAGAATTTGATCCTCTTCTTCTTCATGTGTGGGGAAAATCCTTCTTTTTTGCTTGTGTGATTGATTCTTGTTGTTGGAACTTGCTCTTCTGTTGTTGATTGATCTTCATTCTTCATCACCTTTGGTGGATTGCTTTGGTCTGATTTCTCCTTTCGGATGACCTTTGAAAGCTTTGTTGTTGGCGCCTCCATTATCCCTGATGCTTAGAACTTTTCTTCCTTATACTTAACCACAATTTTAACTTATTTTCCACTTAACACTACCCTTTCACCCAAACTCCTAACCTATAATCAAGCTGAACAGGAAGCTGATATCTACAAGAGAGCTTCTCCTTGCAAGCCTTAATCTTAACACTTTTTGCGAAGATAAAATTTGGAATTATGCATGCAAGGCCTCACAACTCTCACAAATGGTGGTTAGGCTCAAAATAGAGGATTGGTTAAGGGTGTGGATTAACTGTCCCATAATTATGAGGAATAGCTACTTCGATCAACAACAGTGATAAGAAGGGATGAAAATGATCCAAATCTGTATAAGGTAGCCATGAAATCACTTTTCAATGCACAAACATGATAATTCAAATTAAATTTAAGGTTCTAATAGATTAGAGTTGATTTTCAAAGAAAAAATATTTTTAGCATGAAATGAGAGAATCAGATTTAGCATTTAAAACATAGTTCAGCCTTAACTTCTAACTTTTTCATGATGCAACAAACACTTAACCACTTAGACATTGAAATCATCTCTAAACACTAAACATTTTACAAGGATAATTCACCATTGTGCCCTATGCATGTGCAATATAACCTATATGAAAACACTAGACTCAATCCTAATAAGATGTATGCAATTATATGCTCTCTTTTTGGTTTGCAAAAGATGCAAAGATTTTTTATAATTTATAATTTTTATTTGTATTTTTCTATGCAGTTACATGTATGCATGAATGCATGAGACTCAAAGATCAATAAAAAGGTAAAATAAGAAAAGAACACACAAAGTCAAACCCCAAATCCCTCCCATACACATAAATTACACAATCCCTTGTGTAATAAAAGAGTGAAAGAGAGAAGCAACAGAAATATATTACATAAACTTAAAAAATGCAATGGTATTTACTAGGGAAAGGATGTGGTACCTTAGTTGTGGTGTGAGGAGTGGTGGGAGATGTTAGAGAGTTCCTCAGTCTCTCCTGGATCTTGGAATGATCCTGATGTTGCTGGTTGTGGAAACTGGCTTGCTCTCCTCTTGTTTCTCCTCCTTTGTTGTGAAGATTATGTTGTTGGTGGAGGTACCAAACTAGGCCAATGTGCTTGCACTTGAGTTGGGTTTCCTTGAGAGTCATACTGTTGCCAAGTGGTGTAAGCTTCAGAAGGAGAGTAAGGCAGGTGCTTCCCATGCTGTTGGCGGTTGGGACATAGGTACATAGGATGCAGCCCTTGATCCATTGATCAGTTTGTAGAACTTGGAAGGATTGTCTCCTTTGGGGCATCAAGTTTGACTCCTCTTCTTCTTGATGCTCTTATTGTTGCACATGCTCCTCATAGTGTGATGTAAATTCATGACCATGGCTGTGTTGAAAAGCTCATTGTGATTTAGATTTATCCTTCTTGAATTTCCCCTTCACCAAATTGACAAGCTTCTTAATGGTTTTATCTTGCGACTTACAACATTTTTTAAGCTTGTTGATGTGATCAGGAGCATACTTCAGTGAGCTCCCTTTGCTTGGCATTTCATGAGATTTAAAGTGGAACCTCTTTGCATTGTTCTCCAGCAACTCCTCTTCCTCTTGTTCCTCTTCTTGGAATTCCTCTCCATTGTTGGCGCCAACATCATCTTCTTCTTGTTCCCCTTCTTCACTACTTTCTTCAGTCTCTTCTTCACTCTCCTCCTCTTCTACTTCAGTGATAGTGCCACCATGATAGAGCATTCTCTCTGTTGTACAAAAGTCTATGTTACTCCTCATAGACATGGACAGATGCTGCTCATTGAGAAGAATAACTTTTGCTGGCTCCTTTGAGGGTTTGAGGAACTGACAGATATGCTTCCCTTGGATGGTCTTTTCTATGTAATGACTCCTCTTTAAGTACCCAAGATCCATCCATTGTGGCGGCAAAGCATCTGTTGCATGTTCATCAAGATCTACTCCACTCGCCATCATGATTGCTGTCACCATTCCCCCAATGTGCAGCTGGGGGTTCTTCTCTCTCTTCCCCTTGTTCATGTGGCCAGAACTACACTAAACCACAGGGCTATGGTCAAGTGTATCAAGGCAACAACAACCTCTCTTACCGCAGTACTAATGTGGATAACTATAAAGATCAGGTGTACCCTCTACAACAAGGCAAACCTTTTGTACCTTACAACAAAGGGTTTACACAAAACAGTGGGTACCAAGGGCAGAGACAAGGGAAATTCCAAGGTCAGCAACAGCAAGGGAACAAGAGTTACTCTCTTGTGTTTCCTCCTGGTTTCGTGCCTCAACAGCAACAAGTTCAACCGCCACCTCAAGATCCGGTTTAAGCAATGTATCAACAGTTGCTTCAAGGGCAAGCATCTACAAATCAGAAGTTTGTTGATATGAACAACAGGCTGGACTCTTCTCTCACTGAGGTCTCTACACAGATCACTAACCTCAACAACAAGATACGCCAACTAGAGAAGGGAAAAGCCAGTTCAAGCGGTCAAGGTAGCTTACCCGAGAAGTGTGAAACAAACCCTAAGGAGTATGCCAATGCTATTACCTTGAGAAGTGGGAAAGAGCTACCACCACGGTATGTGCCAGAAGCCAATGAGGAAATTGTAGTTCAAGAGGCGGGGGAGTAATCTCTCAAATGATCAAGAGATCACCTTTGACAATGTCTGGATTGAAAGGCCAAAGAAAGGCTAGGAAGCAGTTTTAGAGAAGAAAGTGGAGGAGGTTAGCAAGGAGAAAGAAGCATTTGTACCTCCACCCTACAAACCAAAGCTACCCTTCCTTGGACGTTTCATGAAGCAGCTGATTGAGAAGCATTAAGCTCTGTTTGAGAAGCACATAAGGGATGTTGAGATCAAACTACCTTTGGTTGATTGTTTGACCATGATGCCAAAGTATGCTAAATTCTTGAAATATACGCTTGCTAAGAAGGAGAAAGAGAGTGATGAGGTCCTGGTGTTGAGTCAAGAATGCATTGCAATCATCCACAAGGAGATAGCACAAAAGAAGCTAGGAGATAGGTCCTTTGAAGTTTGAAAGCTGCTTATGTGATATTGGTGCAAGCATTAATCTTATGCCCCATTTCATTGCTAAGAAGCTAGGTTTTACCAAGTTTAAGGAGTGTAGGATCTCACTCATTCTGGCTGAAAGAAGTATAAGGCTCCCTGTAGGCATGCTTGAAGACCTACCAATAAGGATCAGTGATGTGAATGTGCCAACAGATTTTGTAGTTCTAGAAATGGATGAAGAACCAAAGGATCCTCTAATCCTTGGTAGACCCTTTCTAGCAACTGCTGAAGCCATCATAGACGTGAAGAATGGGAAGATCTCGCTGCACCTTGGCAAGGACATCAAGCTAAACTTTGACATCAATGAGGTTTTGAAGAAGCCAACGATTGAGGGACAAGCGTTCTACATTGAAACTTTGGATGCATTGGCTGATGAGTTGCCTGAGGATTTGGCACAAGAGGATCATTTACAGCTGGCTTTAACAAAGGAGAGTGGGGAGTATGATTTCTTGAGCGAGCAAACCAATGAGTATGTTCATATCCTTGATTCTCGCAAGGTTGTGAAAGAAGATGAAGGCGAGTGCCATGAGATCGACTTGGAGATCGATCAGATCATTCGATCCAGGAAGGAAATCGATGAGACAATCGAGAGGGACAACTCGATCTGTTCAGAGAACGACTCAGCGAATCTATCTCCTGCTCGATCCATAACAAATCAAGCAAGTGAATCGAGGGAGTGTAATCGATCCAGCTTAGAACGAGGGGAAGATCGACTGACTGGCTCGATCTCAGTGGTAGCAACGGTTTAAGATGGCAGCCTGAAAGCTCATGACTCGGGTTCAAAAGAGGTTAATGAGGATGGCAACGTCAACACAAGCCACGATGAGGACAAGAGCGAGCTGCTAGCCCCATAGGTGGACCTAAAGGAGCTCCCAAATGGGCTAAGGTACGCTTTCTTGGGACCTAATGATACATATCCTGTCATTGTGAATGAAAATCTATGTGATGATGAGTTAAACTCACTCCTTAAGGAGTTGAGAAAGTATAGGAAGGCCATTGGGTACTCTCTCAGTGACATCAAGGGCCTTTCACCAATGCTTTGTACTCATAGGATTCACTTAGAGAATGAAAACACATCTTCTATAGAACATCAAAGGCTCTTAACCCCGAATTTGAAAGA
The DNA here is from genome assembly GCA_911865555.2 of Thlaspi arvense. Taxonomy (NCBI): domain Eukaryota; kingdom Viridiplantae; phylum Streptophyta; class Magnoliopsida; order Brassicales; family Brassicaceae; genus Thlaspi; species Thlaspi arvense. The sequence continues at coordinate 26,903,455 of OU466860.2, forward strand.
AGTAGTGAAGAAGGAAATCTTAAAACTTTTAGAGGCTGATGTGATATACCCCATCAGTGATAGCACATGGGTCTCTCCGGTCCATGTGGTACCAAAGAAAGCGGGTATCACGGTTATAAAGAATGAAAAAGATGAGTTAATTCCTACAAGAACAATAACTGGATATAGAATGTGTATTGATTATAGGAAACTCAACTCAGCCACTAGGAAAGGTCACTTCCCTCTCCCCTTCATTGATCAAATGCTACAGAGATTAGCAAATCACCCATATTACTGTTTTCTTGATGACTATAGTGGTTTCTTTCAAATACCCATTCATCCTAATGACCAAGAGAAGACAACTTTCACATGTCCTTATGGTACCTTCGCATATCGAAGGATGCCTTTTGGGTTATGTAATGCACCAGTAACCTTTCAAAGGTGCATGATGTCTATCTTCTCTGATCTTATAGAGGAAATGGTAGAAGTTTTCATGGATGATTTTTCTGTGTATGGTTCTTCGTTTGGTGGTTGTTTGTCTAATCTTTGCAGGGTTCTCAAGAGATGTGAGGAGACAAACTTGGTGCTGAATTGGGAAAAGTGTCACTTTATGGTGAAGGAAGGCATTGTACTTGGGCACAAGATCTCTGAGCAAGGGATTGAGGTTGACAAAGCAAAGATAAAGGTCATGATGAGCTTAGAGCCGCCGATTAATGTGAAAGGCATAAGGAGTTTCTTTGGACACGCTGGCTTCTACAGAAGGTTTATCAAGGATTTCTCCAAGATTGTTTGTCCTCTTAGAAGGCTGCTGTGCAAGAAAGCCGAGTTCGTGTTTGACGATGAGTGTCTACAAGCCTTCAAGACCATCAAGGAAGCTTTGATCACCGTGGTTATAGTTCAAGCTCCAGATTGGGATCTGCCCTTTGAGATTATGTGCAACGCGAGTGACTACGCCGTGGGTGCTGTTTCGGGTCAGAGGAAGGATAAGAAGCTGCATGTAATCTACTATGCCAGCCGTACCTTGGATAACACGCAAGCGAAGTATGCTACCACCGAGAAAGAGCTACTAGCCGTGGTTTTTGCTTTTGAGAAGTTTAGGTCCTACTTGGTGGTTTCTAAGGTCATTGTTTACACTGATCACGTCGCCTTGAGGTACATATACTCCAAGAAAGCCACCAAGCCCAGACTCTTGAGATGGATCCTTCTTTTACAAGAGTTTGATCTGGAGATCAAGGATAAGAAGGGGATTGAGAATGGTGTGGCTGATCATGTCTCAAGGATGAGAGTGAATGATGTCTTACCTTTGGATGACTCACTCCCTGAAGAGCAGCTTATGATTGTCAACACAGTGGTATGTGCAAAGCTAGAGGAGAAGTTTGAAGGTGTCTTGAGTTTGAAGGAAGAAGATTTACCTTAGTATGCGGACATTGTCAACTTCTTGGCTTGCGTTGAAGAACCCACCCACCTTGACTATTACCATAAGAAGAAATTCATGAGGGACATCTCCCATTATTTTTTGGGATAATCCCTATCTGTACAAGTGGGGAGTACACAACTTATACCGGAGATGTGTCTCAAGAGAAGAAGCAAAAGACATTCTTCTTCATTGCCACGGTTTGACTTATGGTGGACACTTCGCTTCATTCAAGATTGCTACAAAGGTTTTACAAGCCGGGTTTTGGTGGCCTACACTCTTCAAGGATGCTCATGAGTTTGTAAAAGCTTGTGAAGCTTGCCAAAGGTCAGGGAACATCACAAAGAGGAATGAGATGTCGTAGGTACCTATCTTTGAAGTAGAGGTCTTTGATGCTTGGGGGATTGATTTTATTGGTCCATTCCCATCTTCATACGGCAACAAATATATCTGGATGGCTGTAGACTATGTGTCTAAGTGGGTTGAGGCTATAACTTCCCCAACTAATGATTCAAAGGTGGTTGTCAAGCTCTTCAAGACTATCATCTTTCCAAGGTTCGGAGTTCCAAAGGTAGTGATCAGCGATGGGGGCAGCCACTTCAACAACAAGGTCTTTGAAGGTCACTTGAAGAATTATGGGGTTAAGCACAAGGTAGCTACGCCTTATCACCCTCAAACCAGTGGCCAAGTGGAGGTTTCAAACAGGCAAATCAAGGCTATACTTGAGAGAACAGCGGGGGTAACTAGAAAGGATTGGGCAAGCAAGCTTGATGAAGCTCTTTGGGCTTATAGAACTGCTTTCAACACTCTCATTGGTACTACTCCTTTCAACCTCCTTTATGGCAAGTCTTGGTTTCTCCCTGTTGAGTTAGAGCACAAGGCTCTTTGGGCAGTGAAGGAAGTTAACTTCAATCTCAAGACGGCCCAAGAGAGGAGAATGGTGCAACTCCATGAGCTTGATGAACTAAGGTTGGATGCTTATGAAAGCCCCAAGATCTACAAGGAAAGGACCAAGGCGGTTCATAATAAGAAGCTGGTTTTAAAGGAGCTAAAGGAAGGCAGTCTGGTCCTACTCTACAACTAAAGGCTGAAGTTGTTCCCTGGAAAGCTCAAATCTAGGTGGAGCGGACCTTTTGAGATCAAGGAAGTGCTACCGTATGGGGCGGTCACTTTAGTTGGCAAGAGTGGAGAGAGCTTCACAGTGAATCAGCATAAAGTCAAGCCCTACCTTGCGAGTGAATGCAGCAAGGAGAGCACTACTTTGCTTCTCCAAGACCCACCTCTAGCCTGAACCAAGTAAAGTCATGCTAAGGGACGTCAAACAAGCGCACTTGGGAGGCATTCCCATGTCTATCATTGTACATATTTTTGCTTTATTTCTTTTTCAATGTTATGCTTTTTAGTCTAAGTGTGTAGGTGAAAGGATAAGGGAGCTGGAGATCATGATCTTGGAGTCAAAAAGGGCAAGGAAGGGAGAGGTAGAGATCGAGAGATATATCGACCTATCCTAGCTCGATCTTTACTAGATCGAGCTGGTGAATCGAGTGAAGTCACTCGATCTAGATGAGATCGAGTAGACAATCGAGTGAGTCAGTCGATTGTTAGAGGATAACCCACCCATGTGTTTAGCTTGAAATGCAAACAGGGTGTGGATTGACTAACCTCACTCGATCCTCAAACTGGATCGATCAGTTTACTCGATCAGCTCACTCGATCCTTTCCCAAACGACCTAGAAATCGATCAAGGAACTCTATCTAAGGAGTAATGCCATAATCACGTAGGATCTTGGAACGAGGGGGCACACTCGATCAAAGGCTCGATTCAAATCAAATCGAGCTCCCAATCAATCATCCCTCTCGATCCTAGGCAACATGAGCATGAGATCGAGGTCAAGATCGACCAATTTGACTCGATCTCATGCTGAGGTTAGTTCAAATTTTCCCCCTCCTTCTCTTTCCCTCCTATTTTAAATTTGAATTGAGGTCAAGGCAAGCATCTTTGACCATGAAAGATGTGCCTTGACCACACTTTTTCAGAAACCACTTGCATGCATCCATAGTTTTCTTGGTCTTTATAAACACTTGTGCACACACTCTCTCCATTTGTGTTTCGAAACTGTTTTCAAAAGAAAAGAGAGAGTGTGAGTTTGGTTTTTAAGGCTAAGATTCGAAGTTTCTTGAATTTCATGTTTGAATTTTTAGAAAATTTCCTTTTCTTTAAATTGATTTGTTGTTATTTGCTAGGGATTAGGATGAATTCTTATAAGTATCTAAATATTAGGGAAAATTGCTTGATTTGATCTTATCTCAAGATATTTTCATCTACTATTTATTGATAATTTTTAGAAAATCTCTAAAAATCTAGGATTTATGTTATGAGTTTTTCTCTCCTGCCTTACCTTTGCCTTTAAAATCGCCGCCTATACTCATTTTCCTCTTTGAGAACTTGTATTTCAGGTACTATGACACCAAAGAGAAGCAGAGATATGGCAACTTCAACTCAAGAGGAAGCTCAACAAGTGGTGCAAGAGAGGGTTAGATGGAGCAAGGAGGAGAAGAAGGCAAAGAAAAGGCTATAGAGGCTCCGGTTTGAACCCACTAAGTTTGCAAGCCGGGACCTCTTGGAGAAGATGGGGTTGCTAGAGGATTTTGATGAGCTTCTCAAGGACATGGGGCTTACGTGCCTGTCAAGGATGGACTGCCCTACTTACCCCGAGGCAACGCTGGACTTCCTCTCAACCTTGGACTTCTCTTATGAAGATCCATGCCTTCCAGCTCCCTCCAAAGGTCGCGTCACATTCAATATCAGGAAGCAAGCTTACCACCTCTCCATCACCGAGCTATGCCAAGCCTATGGTCTAAAAGCTGCAGCTAAGCTTGTGGAATTCCCTCGGTTCGCATCCGCCAATGATCTTTGGGACTTGATTTGCAATGACGACTACAAGAGCAATACAGCCAAGATCAAGAAGGTTCGCAACGCTGTGCTGAGATACGCCTTCAAGCTCTTAGCTAACACCTTCAGTGGGAGATCCGTGGCTCCAACGGTTACCAAGAATGAGTTGTGCTTCCTCTTCCAAGGGATTAAGAAGGTCCTTTGCGATGCCAAGGAGGATGATGAGCCGATGGAGGATGAACTTGGCGACAACGTCAACTATGGTTGTATCTTAGGAGTTTTGTGAAACAACTTAGTGCAAAGAAATTTGTCTTAGGAGTTTTATGAACAATTGAACTTGATCATTACTGCATGTTTAGATTGTTAGGGTTTGCAAAGAGATTTGAAACTATGTGATTTAGACATAGTTAACTTCTGCAATGAGAATTGATTAGTTATATATTTGCGATTCATGTTCAAGACGGTTCTTAATTATCCTGATTTCATGCATTCTACATTCTCAGATTCAACTGCGAATTGTCCTTACTTAGCACCTTTAATCTTCTGAAACTTAGATCAACAACCAGATTTCGTTTGCTTTCTATTATTTTGTCATTCGCATTACATACACCATTTACTGCTTAGCTTAATCTGAACCTACAATCGATAGTGTAGTTTACATACTCCTTTGGGATTCAATACCCCTTTATACTATAACTGCTTTGCTCTACACTTGCAGTAGTTTTTATTTGGATAAAACCTGAGCTCTATCAAAAGTGAGATTAAAACAAGCAAGAAATACGATTTATGAACAGTAAATAATGCTTAAACATTCACCATGCAAAATCAAAGCAAAATACCTTAAACTAAACAAATCTTGTTCTTAATACCATAGATTTAACAATTTTAAACACATGCAAAGTTTAAGAACAACAAAATGAACAGTTGAGAAAGCAAACCTTTGTGGCTTCTGAGCACTTGAAAGAGAGAAATTAAAGAGAGAGAGAGAGAGAGCTAAAAATTTTGTGCCTTAGGTGAAAGAAGTGAGAAAATGAAGTGTGAAGAGAAGAGAGGGATTTGTTGGTTTTTAATGAGGTTAATGGGGAACCAAGGGAATCAAGTGGGTGGGGGACAAGAACAAAAGTGCTCAGGAGCTCTGCTAAGTTTCAGGAAGGAACCAAAAATAAAATTTAAACCTCTTTGGCTCCAAACTAAGAGAGGGAAATTGTTTTTGAAAATTTGAAGACTTACCTCGCGGGGCAATCAGTCATGTTTTGACCGATAGGATGACCGATATAATTCGTATGGATCACTTGTGATCGATAGCTTGACTGATGGCTCTCCTGATAATCCTATCGGTCATATTCTGATCAATAGACTGGCCGAAATGCATCAGATTATTTGTATCGGTCACTCTCTAGACCGATAGAGTGACCGAAATACAACCGATATATTTCCATCAGTTAATCTGATCGATAGGGTGACCGATAGCATTCACACTTTGCACTTCCTTTTCCCTATCGATCACAACTAACCAATAGGTTGACTGGTACATTTTGGCTTCAACAACTATCGATCACCTCATGGCCGATAGCATGACCGATAGGGTCTGTATCGGTCTTGTCTTGACCGATACTGTGATCGATAGTAGCCAAAATGCACCTGCTCTTGTTCCCTTAAACACTTTCTCAAGCACCAAACCAAATCCCTTCTTCTATAAAAATTAACCAAGCATAAAATTAAACTAAAAAGTATAATATATACAAAAGATACCATGGGACTACCTCCCAAGTATGCTTGTTTAAAGTCACTTAGCTTCACTTTGATTACCTTTCTAGTGGAGGTGAGGAGAAGGAGTCTTGGAACACCTTGGTGTTGTCTTGCTTCCTTTGTCTCTGGTGGAGACTCCATTCAGCTTGATCTTAGCAAAAGGCATAGTCTTCCCTCTTGCTGAATCTTGAAGCAAACCTCTCCCATCTTAGAGCCACTTGGTTGCAAAACCACCTATCCTTTGTTAGTAACCAACTTGATTTCATTCACATTCTTGTAACCAACCACTTCAAGGACCTCTTTTTCAGTGGTGTCTTCAAACAACTAGGTCAAGCATCAGCCATCAAAACTCTCTCCTTGGTAGCCCTCAAACTCTGGCCAGTTTTTGTCAATGCCTTTCACCTTGTTAAGGTCCATAGAGAAAGCATGATCATGCTCCAGCTTGTTGCCTTTGCTGTCAGATCTCAAGACCTTGTTCTTTGTAAGCCTCAGCTCTGTTGTGCACTCTTTAGCATCAAATACAGCGCCAGCTGAAGCAAGAAATGGCCTTCCAAGAATGATAGCATTCTTAATCTGTCCATCCACATCCATCCCCAAGAAGTCAGTAGGGATGGTTACTCCTTCAATCTGCATAGGAACATCTTTGAGGGCTCCTAAAGGCATCTTCACAGTCCCATCAGCAATAGTAAAAGAGACATTGCTTTGCTGGAACTTAGTGTAGCCTAACTCCTTAGCAGTAGAAGCTGGTAACAGGTTAATACTTGCTCCTAGATCACACAAACAGCTCATGAAGGTCTTTCCTTTGAGATCACAAGGGAGAGTGAAACAACCTGGATCTCCAAGCTTCTTTATATTCAGCTCCTTAACTTCAGATGCTCCAGCTTTAGCTTTCGTCACTCAACTTCTGAGACTGCAAAATTTTCATCTTAAAACTCCATCAGTTGCACGATCTGGTTTGCACTCAACCTCTTTTTTCTGCACTGTTTTAAGCTTCTTTTCACACCTGAATGTGATGGAATTAACTTGGTGCTTGGGACTGATATCAGTCCTTCCAGGAAGGAATTCCTTTTGCCTTTGAACAGCTCCTGCAGTTTGAGCAACCTGAACATCCAGCTTCTTCATGTGAGAGTCAGACTCTTAATTTTTCCATTCAGGTCCTGATACAACGAATCTATCTTGCCATTGAAGTCTACTGTTATCTTCTGCTGTCCTTCTAGGAGTTTTTCTAACATAGCTTCCACCTTATTGTCTTGTCGAGGTGCAGTTTGGTTGGAAGAAGAACCATAATTCATGTTGAAGTTGCTGCTTTTCTGGTATGGTTTCTCAACCTCAGTCTTCTGGAACTGTGGCATTGGAGTATAACCAGTTGCATTGTGGTTTCCTGTGAAGGTGTTCTTCTGATTATTGCTATTGTAACCTCTGTTTCATTGCTGATTCCCATACCTTTGAATCTGAAAACCTCCATTGATCAAATTAACATCTTTTTGCTTAAATTCTTCACGATTTTCGAAAGTCTCCACTTCTGCAACAAATTGGACTGATTTATTTCCCATCAGAAGCCTGTGCAAACTGTCTAACTTAGCCTTAACCTCAACTATTTGGTTCCCTTCATTCAAACCACCCTGTTTCATCCTCTGAAAATCAGCATTCTTGGTGTTGTTATTGCAGGCCAAGTTTTTTATCAGAGTTATTGCAGCATCAGGAAGGTTTGTGTTGAAGTTCCCATTAATAGTTGCATCCAACGCAATCTGGTACTTCCGGTCAATGCCTCTGAAGAAAACACCAAGCGACTGCACCTGATTGAAACCATGATTAGGATAGTCCCTTTGATAAGACTTGAATCTCAGCCAAGAAGCTTTAAAATCTTCAGTAGGACCTTGAGAAAATGATGCAATTTTCTTCCTCAAAACCTCTGATCTAGCATCATCATAAAAGTTGTTCAGAAAAGCATTCTTGGTGTCCTCCCAAGTGGTCAGCGAACCATGCTCTAGTTGCTTCAGCCAATATGCAGCATCTCCTCCAAGTGAGTAAGGAATCAGCTTGTAGAACAGGAAATCATTGCTAACTCCATTAGCTTTGACACTGGAACTTAAATCCTCAAACCTCTCAATATGATCCATAGGATGCTCATATGGTAAGCCATGGAAAGGATGTTGTCCCACAAGCTGAATGTAAGCAGGCTTGAGCTCAAAATCATTCCTTTTGGAAAGCAGGAGGACGGATTGCAGCTCTGTTGGCATAGAACTAATCAGGTCTTTTGTAATTTCCCAGAGTTATTTGAACAAAATGCCCAGCAGCGTTTCTAGCAGCAGGAACTCCAGCATCATGCGCCACACGTTGAACCACATGTTCAACGATGACATACCCATCATGATCCAATCTCTGCCCTTTTCACACCTCCTGTTTCCATCTTTGTCAACCAAGTGACCTTCTCCATTCTCGACTAAGACAATCGGATTGACCATTGTATGTTACTTCTTAGCTTTCCTGATGGTCCTCTCCAACTTAGCTAGCTCGTCAATGCTTAAGGTCAAAAGCTCCTTCTCTTTGTTGCTTCTTGTACTGCGATTAGGCATACACCTGAAACCAGCACAAAGAAAAGTAGCAAAAGTCAGTAAACAAATAAAAACTTAGACAAAATCCTAATATTAAAAATCGATAGGCAGCTATTACTCCCCGGCAACGACACCAAAGACTTTATAGGGCTCAGGTTTTACCCAAATTAAACTATTGCAAGTGCACATCAATGCAGTTATTAGTATAAGGGGTTATCGAATCCCAAGGGAGTATGTAAACTACACTAAAAGAGCTCAGGTTCAGATTAAGCTAAGCAATAAGTAATGAATGTAATGCGAAACAGCGAAATAAAAGCAAGTGGGCATTTTTGGGATTGTTCTTAAAGTTCATAAAGATAAAGGCGCTAAGTAAGGACAATTCGCAGGTTGACTCCGAGAGTGTAGAATGCATGCAATCAGGAATAAATTAAAACCGTTTTGAACATGAAACACAAAGATATAACTAATCAATTCTCATTGCAGAAGTTATCTATGTCTAAAACACAGAGTTTCAAATCTCTTTGCAAACTCTAACAACCTAAACATGCAGTAATGGTCAGGTTCAATTGTTCACAAAACTCCTATGCCAAATCTTTTTGCAAATAGGCATTTTGCTCATCTAATACTAGTTCAGGCGATCAATAATGTTCTCTCATCTATCAAAGAACCTAGGGTTTCGAAATCCATATGATGTGTCTAAGATATCGATATGAATGCAAGCACAAATGAAGAACCAATGGCTTTCCTATCAGTTTAGCAATTCTACAAACTCTTCATCAACCTTTGGAAAGCCCTAACTTAACTAACAAACTACTCAGACATGGTGAATAAAACAAACATCATGAAAAGAATAGTTTGCATAAAAGAAATAAGAAATAAAGACAAAGGAGTTCGAAATCTGCTCTGAAAGAGTCTGCTTTGTCTCTCCAAACGCTCTGCTAGAAATCTCTATCTAAAGGTCTCTAGAAAATAAGATACAAGATATCAGCCAACAACGGCTGAAAACGTAATATAAACAAGCTAAAACACGAGCAGTGGTCTTTTTGTAAATAATGGAACTTCTGGGTGAAAACTGCAATTTCCTTTCCATCTTTTAATAGCAGTCGCGATTTCTCTTCAGAGGAGGGTGACGAGTGTCACCCATAAGTGGTGATGAGCATCACCCACTGCAGAACAACGCTTATGAGATGCTAACTTCGTGGTTGATCCTTGCAATGATCCAAAAAGCTCCAATACCTCCAATTATGCTCCAGACATGCTATAACCTGCAAAGACTCTACTAGGACTCTAAAAAGACCAAAAAGACTCAATAAAAAGGACTTATATCATGGTTAAAAAGCATAAAAACCATGATATATCATGAGGCCATTGCCAGACCAACAAATGATGCTAGAGTTGTGTGTTCCCAAGGTTTTCAAGACAATCATCTTCCCAAGGTTTGGTGTTCCAAGATGTGTTAGAAGTGATGGAGGTAGTCACTTCATCAACAAGATCTTTGAGAGTTTTCTAAAGAATAATGGTGTTAAGCATAAGGTTGTCACTCCTTACCATCCTCAAACAACTGGTCAAGTGGAGGTGTTTAACAGGGAGATCAAAGCCATCTTAGAGAATACAGTTGGTGTTACAAGAAAGGATTGGTCTAATAACCTTGATGATGCTTTGTGTGCATACAGGACAGCCTTCAAGACACCCATTGGTAGAACTCCCCTCTCACTCCTTTATGGCAAGGCTTGTCATCTGCCTGTTGAGCTGGAGTATAAAGCCTTGTGGGCAACAAAGCTGTTGCATTTTGACATCAAGACAGCTTAGGAGAAGAGACTCATCAACCTGCATGAGTTAGAAGAAAACCACCTTGAAGCATTTGGTAGTTCTAGGATCTATAAGGAGAGGACAAAAGCTTTTCATGAGAAGAGGATAAAACTCAAAGAATTCAAAGCAGGAGATCAGGTGCTTTTTTTCAACTCAAGGCTGAAGTTGTTTCCTTGAAATCTGAAGTCAAGGTTGCCAGGACCATTCAAGATCAAGGAGGTGTTGCCATATGGAGCTATAACTTTGTTTGACAAGGATGGAGGAGACTTCACAGTGAATGGCACAGGCTGAAGTCATACATGGCAGTGAGTCCCTTAGAGATGATGTAGACATCACCCTTGAAGATCCTCCACAAGAGTGATCAACGAAGGATAGTCAAGCTAAGGACATTAAACAAGCACACTTGGGAGGTATTCCCATGTTATCCTTGTACATATTATTGCATTTTATGTTTGTGTTTGTGTTTTTCTTTTGATCCTAGGAGCAAGTGGAGTTTTAGGCAAGTGGTTAGCTGAATTGGTGCGTGTCCTAGCCAGCATCGATCAGGAGCATCGAGCATTGGAGATCGATGTCAACTGAGCAGGACAACAACATACACTTACATCAATCAGGAGTGATCGATGTAATCAACCCGAGAGTCAGGCAACCAACATCGGTCACTAACATCGATCGAGAGTTGACCGATGTGGATTATATTGATCACTCAAATCGATCACAAGTGGTCGATGTAAACTGACCGAGAGTTTGGAGATCTACAACGAGCAGCAGCAGCGATCAAAGCTTGCTCGATGTGCCTACATCGATCACTCACATCGGTCAAGGAGTGATCAATGTAAATGGGCAGGAGGTTTTGAAGATTACAACGATCAGCAGCATCAATCTTGGCTGACCGATGTGAAGGGGACCAAAAAACCAAGTCCAACATCGATCATGGGTGATCGATGTGAACCTCCACTCTGCCAAAACCTCTTTTAAAGTACACAACTCCACTCCTTTCTTTATGAATCCTTTTGTATTCATTATGAGTATCCCTTATCACCCTCCTTCAGGCTTCTATCACACAGAGGATTCTGTAATCTAAGTGTGGGGGAGGGTATTGCATTTGACATTGTGTTTTGTTTTCTTATTTTCTCTTTTGCGTACTTGAGTCTCATGCATTCATGCATTCATCTATATGCACTGAAAATCCATAAAAGTTTCAAAATATATGGAACCATTTAGATCATTTAGTTGCATTTGCATAGCAAAGATTGAGTCTAAATGCATTTCATTTAGGTTTACATACGTTTCCATAGGGAGTAGATGATAAACACTTGTCAAGTTGTTAATGTTTGAGTTGTTTTCAATGCTTTAGTTGTCTGTTGGTTGATGGCATTGTAGTGAATTTGAAGTTAAGTGATATTGCTGCATATTTCGTGTGTTTTGCATACATATGAGATAGTTTCTCATGCATTTACCTTGCACATTAGGCTAGTTTGCATCACTTTAGGTCCTAGAGCACTTTTGCATTAGCATTTGCATATTTCTTGCATTATGCATCACATTCAGGTTGTTTTCGGCTACTTTGGAGCTATGGAGGATTCGTGGACGTGCTAAGGCTCGTGAGGAAGTTCGTGGACACTTGGAGAAATCAGGATTGCATGCTAAGGACCCGAGATCGAGAAGCAGATCGAGCAAGGCAGGTCGATCTAGATGAGATCGACCAGAAGATCGAGTGACCAAGCCGATGCAAGGAAACGGATCGAGACCGAGATGGAGATAGGAGATCAATCTGAAGTATGGACGTAAATGACGCCATGCAGATCGAGAGCTAGGTCGAGCCTCCTACCAGATCCAGACGAGATCGACTCAGAGATCGAGCAAAGTCACCCGATCCAAGCCGAAGATCGAGAGCCAGATCGACCTCCCTGCCCGATCCCAGACTTACCTTCTCCGTCCAGCCTGTTCTTGGACGCTAGCGAAGGGGGGACCAGTACACGCCTTTAGCCAATTTTGGCAAAAGGCGGCGACAACATTTTCCAACCTTCATTCTGTCTTTTTCCTTGTTATCTTTTTGCTTAGGCTATTCCGCCATTATAGACATTGAAGTTTTTCTTGCTTTTACGTTTTGAATATTGAATATTTGCGTTGAATCACTCGTTTTTCATGTTTAGCCAATCATCTATTGCGTTTTGTTCGGTTTCCTTTATGAGTAGTGAGTAGTTTCATCGGATTTTCGGGGTTGAGACGATTCAAAGGGGTTTAAAAGGTTTAAAGCTTGGTGTTTTCTCATTCTTCATCGCCTTCTCTTCTAGGATTTGAGCACTTAAGGCTTAGAGACTCTCACGCCAAGATCTCTTATTCTTGGGAGACCATTCCTAGCCACAACAGGAGCAGTCATTGATGTTAAGAAGGGAAAGATTGACCTAAAGTTAGGCAAGGATATATCTTTGAAGTTTGACATCAAGAAGAATATGCAGCAGCCTACCATTGAAGGTCAAGTACTCCAGATTGATATTCTAGAAAAGCTGAATGATGAACTTCAAAAGGAGTTGTGTTGTGGAGACAAGCTCCAAGTGGCTTTGACAAGTGAGCATGTAGATGATGGGTACTTGGATAAGGAAAGCTTAGGCTATCAGCTGAGATTGGACTCTCACAGATTCTTTGAGGAAGAAGAACCATTTGAAAGCTTGGCGTACACAAGAAAAGAAGTCTTCTCAGCTCAGGAAACTGGCTCCCCAAGCAAGGAAGCTGACGCTAAGAAGCAAGGCAGCTCAGATGAGGACTGGAGCGAACTCAAGGCACCAAAAGTGGAACTCAAAACACTTCCTCAAAGGCTAAGGTATGTTTTCCTAGGTCCTAACTCCACTTACCCTGTTATAGTCAATGACAGCCTCAATGATGATGAGATCTTGGCCATTGTTAAGGTGTTGAAGAGGTTTAGGAAAGCTATTGGGTATTCATTGGATGATATCCAAGGCATATCTCCAAACCTCTGCACTCACAGGATCCATCTAGAGGATGAGACAAGAACTTCTATTGAACCTCAGAGAAGGCTGAATCCCAATTTAAAAGAAGTAGTGAAAAAAGAAATCTTCAAGTTGTTTGAAGCAGGAGTGATCTATCCCATCTCAGATAGCACATGGGTCTAAACAGTCCATGTGGTACCTAAGAAGGGAGGGATCACTGTTGTTAAAAATGAAAATGATGAACTAATACCAACTAGGACAATCACTGGTCATAGAATGTGCATTGATTACAGAAAACTTAATTCTGCTTCTAGGAAAGATCACTACCCTTTGCCATTTATAGACCAAATGCTAAAAAGATTAGCAAATCATAAGCATTACTGCTTTTTAGATGGTTATAGTGGATTCTTTCAGATCCCTATCCATCCCAATGATCAGGAAAAAACTACTTTTAGTTGTCCATATGGAACTTTCGCTTATAGGAGAATGCCTTTTGGTTTATGCAATGCTCCTGCTACTTTCCAAAGATGTATGAATTCTATATTTTCTGACCTGCTTGAAGAAATGGTGGAGGTATTCATGGACGACTTTAGCGTCTATGGATCCTCCTTTGGTGTCTGCTTGTCTAACCTTTCTCAGGTTTTCCAAAGGTGTGAAGACACAAAACTGGTTCTGAATTGGGAAAAATGTCACTTCATGGTGCAAGAAGGATTTTTTTTGGGTCATAAGATCTCACAGAAAGGAATAGAGATGGACAAAACTAAGATAGAGGTCAGGATGCACTTGGAACCTCCAACTACTGTCAAAGGGATCAGAAGTTTTTTGGGGCATGCTGGCTTTTACAGAAGATTCATCAAGGACTTCTCAAGGATTGCAAGACCCTTGACAAGATTGTTGTGTAAGGAGGCAGAGTTTGTGTTTGATGAAGACTGTCTTCAAGCTTTCCTTACTCTCAAACAAGCCCTGATATCAGCACCAATAGTTCAAGCCCCAAACTGGGATCTACCATTTGAAATAATGTGTGATGCTAGTGACTATGCAGTTGGAGCAGTTTTGGGGCAGAGAGTTGACAAAAAAACTTCATGTTATCTACTATGCCAGCAGAACTATGGATGAGGCTCAGTCAAAGTATGCTACAACTGAGAAGGAGCTCTTAGCAGTTGTCTTTGCATTTGAGAAGTTCAGGAGCTACCTAGTAGGCTCCAAGGTGATTGTTTATACTGACCATGCTGCGCTGAGACACATATATGCTAAGAAGGACACCAAACCAAGGCTTCTTAGATGGATTCTTCTTCTGCAGGAGTTTGATATGGAGATTGTGGATAAGAGAGGCATTGAGAATGGAGTTGCTGATCACCTCTCAAGACTGAGGATAGATGACTTTGTCCCAATCAATGATACCCTACCAGAAGAACAGTTGCATGCTTTAGGAGTCAGGAAAGCAGAGGTGGAAAGCGTAGAAGAAGATAAACTACCTTGGTATGCTGACTTTGTGAATTATTTGGTGGTTGGACAGATACCACAGACCCTCAACTCACATCAGAAGAAGAAATTCTTAAGGGATGTCTCCCATTACTTTTGGGATGAGCCTTATTTATACAAAAGGGGGAGTGATGGGCTGTTCAGAAGGTGTGTGGCTGAGGAAGAGATTCAGGGAATCCTGCACCATTGCCATGGCTCAGCCTATGGAGGACATTTTGCAACATTCAAGACAGCCTCCAAGGTCCTACAAGCTGGTTTTTTGTGGCCTTGTTTGCTCAAGGACGCTCAAGCCCATATATCCTCATGTGATGCCTGCCAAAGGAAGGGAAATATCTCCATGAGAGATGAGATGCCTCTGAATTCTATCCTTGAAGTAGATCTTTTTGATGTGTGGGGGATTGACTTTATGGGACCCTTCCCTTCCTCTTATGGGAATAAGTACATTCTGGTAGCTGTTGATTATGTGTCCAAGTGGGTTGAAGCCATTGCTAGTCCAACAAATGATGCCAGAGTTGTGCTGAAGCTCTTCAAGACAATCATCTTCCCAAGGTTTGGTACTCAAAGATGTGTGATCAGTGATGGTGGAAGTCATTTCATCAACAAAGTTTTTGAGAGCTTGCTCAAGAAGAATGGTGTCAAGCACAAGGTTGCTACTCCTTACCACCCTCAAACAAGTGGCCAAGTGGAAGTATCCAACAGGGAGATCAAGGCCATCTTGGAGAAAACAGTTGGTGTCACAAGGAAGGACTGGTCTAATAAGCTTGATGATGGTTTATGGGCTTATATGACAGCCTTCAAGACACCCATTGGTAGGACTCCTTTCTCACTCCTCTATGGGAAATCCTGCCATCTGCCTGTTGAGCTAGAGTATAAGGCCTTGTGGGCAACAAAGTTGCTGAATTTTGACATCAAGACAGCTCAAGAAACAAGACTTATCAACTTGCATGAACTAGAGGAGAACCGCCATGAAGCTTTTGAGAGTTCTAGGATCTACAAGGAGAGGAAAAAAGCTTTCCATGACAAAAGGATCAAACACAAGGACTTCAAGGCAGGGGATCAGGTGCTGCTATTCAACTCAAGGTTGAAGCTATTTCCTGGAAAGCTAAAGTCAAGATGGTCAGGACCATTCAAGGTCAAAGAAGTGTTGCCATATGGAGCTGTGACTTTGTTCAACAAGAATGGAGAGGACTTCACAGTGAATGGGCACAGGCTGAAACCATACATGGCAAGTGAGTCTCTTGGAGATGAAGTGGACATCAACCTTGATGAGCCTCCACAAGAGTAATCAACCAAGGAAAGTCAAGCTTAGTGACTTTAAACAAGCACACTTGGGAGGTAGTCCCATGGTATCTTTTTGTATATATTATGCTTTCTAGTCTATCTTTTATGCTTTGTTCTAGTGTGTAGAAGCAGGATTTCGAACTGGGGTTTGAGGAAGTTGGAAGGAGACAAAGAACAGGTATATTGTGGCTGATATCGGTCATTTGTATCGGTCATGACAGACCGATACACAGATTTTCGGTCATCAGTATCGATCATGATTGACCGATATCAGTGGAGGCAGTCTATACCAGTCAACATATCGGTCACTTGTGACCGATATGGAAAGCAGCTTGACAGCAGGACTAAAATTTGGTCATTCATATCGACCACACATGATCGACATAAACACACCGTTTGATTTTCGGTCCACTGTGTCGATCAGTGGTGATCGATGAGATTCTTGGAATCGTATCGGTCACCAGTATCGATCACTAAAGATCGACACAATCACACCGGATGTATTTCGGTCAAGTGTGTCGATCACTGATGACCAAAATTAATTCCAGGAAGCAACAGCCTTCAATATCGATTGCTAATGACCGATACTGCCATTTCGGTCAGTTGTATCGGTCATGTGTGACCGAAATTCCACCTGAGGAACAATGAGAAGCAGGAGCAGCTCAACAGCAAGCGACAGAAGGTCACAAGGAGAGGAAGCATCCCTTTCCCCAGAAAACTAGCAAGTCTCCACAAACCTCAGGATCATCCCACAACTCCACAACTCATACCATTGAACCAAGTACCACATCCCTTCGATTGTTCTATGCCCTTGCATCTTTTTATTTTTATAATATATTTTGTTGCTTCTCTCTTCCATTGCTTTCATTACACAAGGGACTGTGTAATTTAAGTGTGGGGGAGAGATTTGGGGTTTGACTTTGTTTTCTGTTTTCTTAGTTTTTCTCTTTTTTTCTTTTCTCTTTGAGTCTCATGCATATCATGCATACATGTAAGGCATAGAAAAACACAAAAAAATCAAAAAAAATTTAAAAATGTTTTTGCAATTTTGCAAACCAAAAAGAAAACATGTAGTTGCATTCCATTCTTCTATGATTAAGTCTAGTGTTGACATTTAGGTTGCATAGGGCATTGTGATGATATTTAGGTTGCATTGCATTTGCATAGGACATTTAGGTTGCATTGCATTTGCATAGGGCATTCTTGTAAAGTGCTTAGTGTTTAGAGATGATTTCAGTTTTTAAGTGCTTAGTTGTTTGATGCATCATATGATTGCTAGAAGTTAAGGCTGAACCATGCTTAGATTGCTAGATTTGGTCTTCTCATCTCATTCTGAAAGCATTTGTTCTCTGAAAATCAACTCTATCAACTTAAACTTTAACTTGGACTTTTAATTATCATGTCTTATGCATTGAAAAGTGATTGCATGGCTACCATATACATATTTGGATCATATTTCTCCTTTCTACCACTCTTGTTGATCCAAATAGCTGATCCTCATAATTATGGGACAGTTATATCCTCACCCTTAACCAAAACCTCCTTTTGAGCCTAAACACTATTGTGAGAGCTGTGAGGCCTTTGCATTGCATTTTCGATTTTGTCTTGGCAAAAAGTGTGAGGAATAAGGCTGGCAATGATTAGCTCTCTTGTAGATATCAGCTTGCATCTTGAGCTTGATACTAGGATAGGAGTTTTAGGGTTTAAAAAGGGTAGAGTAAGTAGTTTGAACTTCATTTTTTTTTATGTTTTGAAAGAAAGGGAAAAGATCTGAAATGGTGGAAAAGGGGAAACAGTTTAGTATTGTGGTTAAGTGAAGGGAATAAAAGCTCTAAGTTTAAAAAGAAGGATTGGCGCCAACAACAATGCTTAGAAGGGTCCAAAAGAAGAAAATTCTGACCAAGAAGCAATCCACCAAAGGTGATGAAGGTGCCAACACAACAAAGTAGAGCAAGTCCCAACCAAAAAGAAGCAGAGACACAAGCAAAAGAAGAAGTTTCCCCAGCCATGAAGATGGGTAAAGGGTAGAATTTAGGAAAGGGTAGACTTAGAGGGTTCACTCTTGGGTTTAGAAATGCTTAGGACTCATCTTTGGGAAATAAGGGTAGAAGAGAGCATAAGTGTGCTTTTACCTTTAGCATTTTGGCTAAGATGAAGTCATTTCATTGAGTGATCCTTTATGTTTTTGAACCCTTATGCTTAATGAGATCATTCTTATCTCATAACCTTACCCTTTTCAACCAAATGTCTTCACTTGATTTGCATAAGCATGATTCATGTTCTGAACTTAATTGACTGTTAAAGAGTTGATTGATTTGAGCATTTGCCTAAGTTGAGATTTGAGATCATTTTGAAATATGATTAGCATGGCTAGGATATTTAAAAGTATAGCTGATTATGTTTGCATCCTACGACTAGGCACTTAAGCATTGAAACCATCTCTTTACCTTTGCACTTTTGGAATCTGAATGCCCACTTCCAAACCTCACTCTCCCATTGGTTCTTAATTGCTTGAGGACAAGCAAAAGGCAAGTGTGGGGGTGTTGATATTCATTGTATTTACACCATTTAGGGCTGCATTTAGTATATATTTTGGTCCTCTTTTGCATGTTTTCCCTTTGTTTTTGTCCCATTTTCTTCTTCTTTTAGACTTAGGTTGCATTTAGAGTATAGTTTGCATTTTCTTTGCATTTTAGTTGTTTTTAGGTGCTTTTGGAGCTTGAAGGAGCTTGGAGGAGTTTTGGGGATGATACAAGATGCTAGCTGGGCAAAAAGAGAGCAAGAAGGATCACAGTAGAAGATCTCTGCAGAAGTTTTCGGTCGGAGCACAGAGAGTATCGATCAAGGATGACCGATACTGAGCAATTTCGATCACCAGTATCGGTCAAACGTGATCGACACAAACACACCGTTTGAATTTCGGTCATATGAGTCGATCACTCCAGACCGATATGGATCCTTTTCGGTCACTCAAGACCGACACAACTGACCGATACGCTGCCAGACTGAAGACCTTTTATTTACAACTTTGCCATTTTTGCTTGGACTCCTATATATACGAAAAATCCCTAATTTCTGGGAACAAGCTTTTATCCAGCAGTTCTTTCTTTCTTGTTTGGACTTTTGGATCTTGTAATTTGAATCTTTGCTTCATTTTAATCAAAGTTTGCTTCTTTCATAATGTTTAAGCTTTCTAATCATGATTAGTCATCTTTCTCTCTTTATTTTGTGGCTTTAATGGTGATTAGTGAGTAGTTCTTTTTAGGGAATTGAGATGGGTTAGGTTTAGGGAATTTGAAACTCTATCTATGATTGCTTAGTGTTAATTCTTTCATTTTCTTTCTTGATTGCTGTGTTTAATGCTTAATTAGCCCTAGCTAAGTTGATTAAGATCTTAGGCTCATTTTATGCCCACCAAGTGTTTCATGAAATGCATGAACTGCTTTGCAAGAGAATTGCTTATCCTAGCTCAAGAGATTGACTGTCTAGGGAGTGATTTTGCAATATAGGGTTGATAGATTTGTCTTAATGCTTGCTCTTTATCATTTCACTAATGAGAATTAGTTCTTGACTTGGTAATTAGCAAAGAGATTAGTGCCAAGAGATTAGATTAGTCATTTAAATGAATCTTATGCATAAGGAATAGCATTGTGTGAGTTTGTAAGCTTCATAGGCTGAGTCAAGAGTTCCCTATTACCAATTATCTCATCTCAAGTCCCATCTTTTCTCTGTTTTAAGCTATGTTCTGAATTTGCCCTGTTTTTACCTTTATTTGATTGCTTCACTTACATTTCATTACTGCTTTGTGTTTGATTTACTCTTGTTTGATCACTTAGGTTGCTAGATATTCTAAACCCTTTTTCCTATTTGCTTGAATTAGGAAATCTACTATAATCCGGCTGTTTCAATCTTCCCCTTTGGATTGACATTAAAACCCAATGCTACAATGACTAGTACAATGGGTGATTGACATAATAATGTCAAAACTCCTGTATCACTTAGCCATACTCATCACACAATAAATCTCAAATCATGACTCTCCTATTCCAAACTATCAAAGAATCTCATCCTTTAACATTCATTAATGATCGAACCGTGAATCAAACTTATTCACTTTAAAGCAAAACACATTTGGCTAAGGGTGAAGGCTATGAGCATATAATGATCTCATTTTAAAGAGGGTTTCACAATGCAATGGGTTTCTCTCACGAATGGTATTAACTTTATGCATAATGCTAAAGGTAAAGGCAATTGATGCATATACGATTAGATTCTCATCTACCCTTGTACACTAACAATGATTCGAAAACCCCTCTCATTTTCTTTTCTTTTCAGCTCACTCACCCTCCTAGATACTACCCTCATTAAGCTCAAACCCAAATAAAAACAGAAAACATCTTTACTCATTAGGTTAGTGAAAAGGCTTGAAAATATTTTAGCTCCTTATCTTTTTCTTATTGATAGCTCTCTTATTCTTTTCTTTCTTTTTCTTTTCTTTTTATTTTGGCACTTAGGCTCTTTTCTCTTTTTTTTTTTTATTTTACTTGAGAGAGCTACCTTCTGAAATACTTAGAGCATTATACATTTTGAAAACAATGTCTTTCACTTAAAACCTTTTGTTCACTTCAATTACAAAACTCTTTTGAAACCGTAAGCATATAAACAAGAATGTAACCCCATAACACCCCCAAACTTATCCTAAGTCTACGACTAGCTTCAAAATGCAAAGCTAGCAATCATATGAGAACATAATCATGTCGCCTAAACGTAACACGTTATGCTAAGTTTAAACCGAAAAGAGGCCTCACTATAATGGCACACAAGAAAGCTTGGCTTGAAAGAAAGGTAAGGGTGATGGTGGGAGTTCTACTTAGGCTCATAAAGAGTGGTAAAAGGAGGAAGAGAGCCTAAATATGTTTAAGATCCATGTGTTCATTATCAAGTGCATAAGAATGATAATTAAAAATTCAGATTAGGGTTCTCACTTATTAGGACAAGTTTCAAATCCTGAATGTTCAATTCTAGTCACGAAAATCAAAACAAGTGATCCAAGCATGGTAAGGACTTACTTTCAAAGCGTGAGCAAAGCATTAGAGAACTACTAACTAGGGCATTGAAACAATTCATGAGTTTAAAACACCTTTTTAAGAAATCTTTAACCCCTTATGCAAATGTAGACAACCTAGATGCTTAAAAATTCTAGACTCAATCCTAAAATGATTAACAATGTGAATGCAACTACATGAAAATTTTGAAAATTTTTAAACAATTTACCAATTTTTTTGTTCTTTTCTATGCCTTAGAATGTATACAAGACTCAAGGATGCAAAGATAAAATAAGAGCAAAATAAACATGTCAAACCACACACATACTCCCCCAAACTTGAATGACACCGTCCCGGTGGCAAGCAAATTCGAGCGAGTATAAAACACTAAGCAAAAATCAAGAAAACATGAGCGGTATGTACAATGGAAGGTTGTTGGTACCTCGGGTCTAGCGTCGGCTGGAACTTGAGGATGTTCCAGACGAGCTAGATACTATGGCTTTGCCTATGGAGGCTGGCTCTTGGAGAGAAAGACACGCCGGATGAATGTTTCTCCCTTGAGTCTCACGGATGACAACTCCACCGGTTGAAAGCCTCCTCTTCTCGGCCTGTTGAACCTCTTCACTTGCAGCCTGCTATGGCGAAGCTCCTTGAAATTCTTGGCAAGCTTCTTGATGACTTTGCTCTGCCACTTGTTGATCTTTCTTTGCATTTCCACAATAGAAGCAAATAACTTTTCTGTCTTGGTCCGTGGCTCAAAGTCAAGCTTAGGGAGGACACAGGCTTCGGGCATCTCATCATCCGTGGCTGGAGACTCCGATCTAGGGCGAGTAGCTTGCTGAATGGTTGCCGCGGCTCCTAGAGGAGCAAAGCACTCCTCTACGCTTGGGAGAAACTCGATTTTCCTAATGCCCAACAGCTCGGTCTCGGTTTGGTTTGGCAGGATACACGCCCTCTTCTCATTCTCCTCGTCAATGAACAAGTATTCAAAGAAGCCCTCGGCTGGCGTGCGTCTCAAGCTATCAGTGTTCTATAGATACGTCTCGTCTATGAAGGCTCTATCCCGAACAGGAGTGAAGTTCTGAAGCGGCACGCCGGCTTGCACGAACAAGGGTGTGAGGAACCGCCGATGAGTGACAAGCTTTCCTTGCATCTCAAGGCATACGCCTTGTATTTGACCAATGAAGCAGCAAGGATGAACCTGTAGTTCACATCATCCCCGAGCTGGTCTTCCAACGGCTCATTGTTCTCATCTGGGTCACACAAGAGATGCTTAATGCCTTGGAACAAAAAGCAATTTAAGACCTCAAAGTCAAGGTTTAGACACACTTGCAACATAAAAACATAAAACTGAAAGAGAAATGAAAGCAGGAGTATGTACAAGATAAACATGGGAATGCCTCCCAAGTGCGCTTTCTTTAACGTCTTTAACTAGACCTTACTTGGTCTAAGCGGATGGTGGGTCTTGGAGAAGCACTGAGGTACTCTCCTTGTCAAAGCTGTCTGCCAAGTAGGGCTTGACTCTGTGTCCGTTGACGGTGAATGCACTGCCACTTTTTCCCATCAGAGTAACAGCTCCATACGGCAAGACCTCTTGAATCACGAACGGTCCGCTCCATCTTGATTTCAGCTTGCCCGGGAAGAGCTTGAGCCTCGAGTTGTACAGCAACACCAGTCCTCCTTCCTTAAGCTCCTTGGCGACCAGCTTCTTGTCATGAGCCTCCTTAGTCCGCTCCTTGTATATCTGGGAGCTCTCATAAGCATTCAGCCTTAACTCGTCCAGTTCGTGTAGCTGAATAAGGCGCCTCTCCTGAGCAGTCTTGAGATCAAAGTTCAGCCTATTCACAGCCCACAACGCACGGTGTTCCAGCTCAACCGGGAGGTGACAGCCCTTGCCATAGAGTAAGGTGAAAGGAGTTGTACCAATCGGCGTCTTGAAAGCGGTACAGTAGGCCCAAAGAGCATCGTCCAGCTTCACTGACCAATCCTTCCTTGTTGCTCCGACGGTCTTCTCTAGGATAGTCTTGATTTGCCTATTGGAGACCTCCACTTGACCGCTTGTTTGAGGATGATACGGTGTAGCCACCTTGTGCTTAACCCCATACTTTCTCAAGAGGCTCTCAAAGATCTTGTTTATAAAGTGGCTTCCTCCATCACTTATAACAACCTTAGGTACCCCAAACCTTGGGAAGATGATACTCTTGAACAACTTGATCACAACCTTAGAGTCATTTGTAGGGGAAGCAACAGCCTCAACCCATTTGGAGACATAATCCACAGCTACTAAGATGTACTTGTTGCCGTATGAAGAGGGAAAAGGCCCCATGAAGTCAATACCCCACGCATCGAACACGTCAACCTCGAAGATAGGAACTTGAGGCATTTCGTTCCTCTTGGTTATATTCCCTGCTCGCTGACATGCCTCACAGCTCTTCACAAACTCGTGTGCATCTTTAAAAATGGAGGGCTATCAGAAACCGGCTTGCAACACCTTCGTGGCAGTCTTGAATGAGGCGAAGTGTCCTCCGTAGGAAGAGCCATGGAAATGATAGAGAATGTCCCTGGCTTCTTCCTTTGTAACACATCTCCGGTACAAGCTGTCTACTCCTCTTTTGTATAGGTAAGGCTCGTCCCAAAAGTAGTCACTAGCCTCCCTCATAAACCGCTTCTTGTGATAGCTGTTGAAATGTGTTGGCTCCTCACCACACGCTAGATAGTTCACCACATCAGCATACCACGGTAAATCCTCCTCCTTAAAACTCAACACTTCCTCAAACCTTCCTTCTAGCTTCCCACAAACAGCAGTAGTAATCGCCATAATCTGCTCTTCTGGAAGAGAGTCATCTAAAGGGAGAGACTCGTTGATCCTTAGCCTTGAGAGGTGGTCAGCGACTCCATTTTCTATCCCTTTCTTGTCTTTAATCTCCATGTCAAACTCCTGGAGTAACAGAATCCATCTTAAGAGCCGAGGCTTAGTGTCTTTCTTCGAGTAGATGTATCGTAAGGCAGCGTGATCAGTGTATACAATAGCCTTGGAACCAACGAGATATGATCTAAACTTCTCAAAGGCGAAGACTACGGCAAGCAGCTCCTTCTCCGTAGTGGTGTATCGTGATTGCGTGTCATCCAAGGTCCTTGAAGCATAATAGATCACATGTAGCTTCTTGTCTTTCTTCTGACCAAGGACGGCTCCTACGGCGTAGTCACTAGCATCACACATGATCTCAAAGGCAAGAGACCAGTCTGGTGCTTGGACTATAGGGGCTGACGTAAGGGCTTCCTTGATGGTCACGAAAGCCTTCAAACATTCTTCATCGAATACAAACTCAGCTTCCTTGCACAACAGCCGTGTAAGGGGGCGTGCAATCTTGGAGAAATCCTTGATGAAACGCCTGTAGAACCCTGCGTGCCCCAAGAAGCTTCTGATCCCTTTAACATTAACCGGCGGCTCTAGACCCATCATAACCTCCACCTTAGCTTGATCAACCTCAATACCCTTCTCTGAAATCTTGTGACCGAGCACTATCCCTTCCTTGACCATGAAGTGGCATTTCTCCCAGTTCAGCACCAGGTTTGTCTCTTCACAACGTTTAAGTACCCTGCAAAGATTCAACAAACAAGCAGGAAAAGACGCACCATACACAGAGAAATCATCCATGAATACTTCTAGCATCTCCTCTATAAGATCAGAGAAGATAGACATCATACACCGCTGAAAGGTAGCCGGTGCATTACATAATCCAAACGGCATCCTTCGATATGCAAAGGTACCGTAGGGACATGTGAAAGTCGTCTTCTCCTGATCGTTTGGGTGGATAGGAATTTGAAAGAAACCACTATACCCATCGAGAAAACAGTAGTAATGGTGATTTGCAAGCCTCTCAAGCATTTGATCAATAAAGGGCAAGGGGAAATGGTCTTTTCTAGTCGCAAGGTTAAGTTTTCTATAGTCAATAGACATTCTATGATCAGTAATGGTCCTAGTAGGGATAAGTTCATCCTTTTCATTCCTTATGACCGTGATCCCTCCCTTCTTAGGCACCACGTGTACAGGGGAAACCCACGTGCTGTCACTTATGGGATAGATCACGTCAGCCTCTAAAAGCTTTAGGATTTCCTTCTTAACAATCTCTTTCAAGTTAGGATTCAAACGCCTTTGATGTTCTACAGAAGTGGCATTCTCATTATCCAAGTGAATCCTATGAGTGCATAGCATTGGAGAAAGGCCCTTGATGTCACTTAAAGAGTACCCAATGGCCTTACTATACTTTCTCAGCTCAGTTAGGAGCGAGTGCAACTCATCATCACTAAGGTTTTCATTAACTATCACGGGATAGGTGTCATTAGGCCCTAAGAAAGCATACCTTAGCCCTTTTGGGAGCTCCTTTAGGTCCACCTTTGGGGCTAACAGCTCACTCCAGTCATCCTCGTGGCTGTTGTTGTTGCTTTCCTCCTTGGAACTCTCCCTTGAACTCGAGGCATGGCCCTTCAGACTGCTTTCCTCCATCGCTGTCCCTTCTGAGATCGAGTCCTCCAGTCGATTCTCCTCTTGATGTCGTCTAGATCGAGCCATTTCACTCGATTCACTTACTCGATTTGATATAGATCGAGTAAGGGATCGATGCGCTGAGTCGATCTCTTGATTGGACTCCAAAATGATTGGGAGGTCTCTCTCGATCGTCGACTCGATTGATTTTCCTGATCGAGCATCCTTCTCGATCTGTACGTCGATTGTTGCGCCGGATCGAGTTGTGCTCTCGATCGACTTGTCGATATTTCCCCTGGATCGAGTGATAGCGTCGATCTCGGGGTCGATCTCTAGGCAGCAACCTTCTTCATTCTTGATAATCCTCCTCGAATCCAGCAGGTTTACGTACTCTTGGGTTCTCTGGTCCACATAGCCGAACTCCCCTGGCTCCTTAGTGAGTGCTAGCTTCAAATGGTCTTCTAGAGCTAGCTCTTCCAGCAACTCATCCGCCAAAGCATCCATCGTTTCAATATAGAAAGCTTGTCCTTCAATGGTTGGCTTCTTTAGAACCTTGTTGATGTCAAAGTCTAGCCTGATCTCCTTCCCCAAATGCAAGGCAATCTTCCCATTCTTCACATCTATTATAGCCCCGGCGGTTGCAAGGAACGGTCTCCCTAAGATGAGTGGGTCTTTAGGTTCCTCGTCCATCTCCAACACTACAAAGCCTAGGTACGTTTACGCCGCTGATTCGTACCGGTAAGTCTTCAAGAAGCCCCATTGGTAACCTCACGCTTCTATCAGCCAGCACCAATGAGATCCGACAGTCTTTAAACCGAGTAAAACCAAGCTTCTTAGCCACGGAGTGAGGCATCAAGTTTATGCTAGCCCCGAGATCACACAAGCAACTTTTGAACTCTAGAAGACCCAAAGCACAGGGTATAGTGAAGCTTCCAGGATCTCCCAGCTTCTTAGGCACTATCTCCTTATAAATAACCGCACTACACTCTTCACTTAGTACAAGTACCTCTTTGTTTTCTATGTTCTTCTTCAAAAGGGTGTCCTTGAAAAACTTGGCGCACTTGGGCATCATAGCGAGACAGTCTACAAGAGGCAGCTTGATTTCCACGTCTTTTAGGTGCTTCTCAAACAAGATCCGGTGCTTCTCTATAAGCTGCTTTTTGAAACGACCGGGAAATGGCAACTTCGGTACGTAAGGTGGGGGCACGTAGTCATTCTTCTCCTTGGTGGTTAGCTCAGCTTTCTTCTCAGCTACCGCCTTATCTCCTCTCCTCGGCCCTTGGATCCAAACGTTGTCAAAGTTTATCTCATCACCATCAGCCAAAGGTTTACCGTCCCCCTCTTAAATTGCAACGTCCTCATTGTTCTTGGTAGAGACCAGAGGTTCGGGTTCTTTGCCGCTTCTCAACGTTATAGCATTGGCATACTCCTTGGGATTTTGCTCATACTTTCCCGAAAGACTGTTCTGACCACTCGTACTTGCTTTGCCTTTCTCCAACTGCTTGATCTTGTTGTTTAGGTTGGTGATCTGAGTGGAGAAATCGGTTAGAGATGAATCTAGCCGAGTGTTCATTTCAGCGAACTTCTGGTTGGTTGAAGCTTGCCCTTGTATTAGCTGTTGGAACATTGCTTGAACCGGGTCAACTTGTTGTTGCATCGGTTGTTGTAGCTGAGGTGCAAAGCCCGGAGGGTAGTTCTAAGTATAACCCTTGTTGTGTTGTTGTTGACCTTGGAAGTTGCTTGGCCCTTGACCTTGGAAACCACTACTCTGTTGAAAACCTTTGTTGTAAGGGATGAAAGGTTTAGCTTGTTGAGCAGGGTACACTTGATCTTTAGGGTTGGCTACATTGGTGCTTCGGTAAGAGAGGTTGTTGTTCTGGTAGCCTTGGTTGTAGCCTTGAGACTTGTAGTTGTTCTGTCCGGCTACCCAATTTGCTGCTTCTTGGCTTAGCTCTAACTCCTCTTGGTTTTCATCAGCTTCACCAACAAAGTGCACATGCTTCTGATTAGCTAAGACCAACTTGTCAATCTTTTCATGCAACGATTTGAGCTCCTTCTTATAAGACTCTAACTCGGATCCTCTCGGTGCTTGGTCATAATCCTCGGCATAGTTTCCATCACTCAACGCCAGGTTTTCTATCAGCTCCATACCCTCTTCTACCTCTTGACCGAGGAAGTTCCCTTTGCTAGCTGTATCAAGCAACAACCTGATCTTTGGTGAAGCTCCACGGTATATGGTACTCAGTAGTGTCTCCTCGCTGAACTCGTGATGAGGACATTGGATCGTGTAATCTTTGAAACGCTCCATTGCCTCGTTGAATGTCTCGTTGTTCCTTTGAGTGAAACCACTGATATAGATTCTCAACCTAGCTGTCCTGGTGCTTGAGAAGAACTTTGAGAGAAATGCCTTCTTACACTCAGCCCATGATGTGATGGTGCCTTGTGGGAGGGTCTTCTCCCAATGTCTAGCTTTGTCTCCGAGTGAAAAGGGGAAGAGGCGCAGCTTGAAAGCATCTTCGGATATGCCATTGATCTTGATCATCCCACATACTTGCTCGAAGTTGTCTAGGTGCTCCAAGGGGTCTTCCATTGCTAAGCCGTGGAACTTGTTGTTTTGCACCATGGAGATGAAACCAGGCTTGATCTCGAAGTTATTGTTTTGTACCGGAGGAGGAGTGATCCCAAACCTATTGTGGTGGGTATTGGGAGCATCTCCGGCTCCTATGATCCTTGGTGGTCTAGCCGCGTGTTGGGGGTTTCCATGGCCCCGTCCTGCTGGAGGAGGTCCTTCTGGATGCTCGTGTTCAGCCATAGCTTCAAAGTCAACCAAACCGTGCTGAACAATCTCCTCAAAGGCTCTTGTTTGCTCTCTGACTCTCCTTTGCCGTGAGTGACCAAGTTGATGAATGTTGTCTAAGGGTTGTAGTAGAATGGCAACGGCGCCATTTGATAAACTATCTTTCTCAAGCAGGTTTCATGCAGCAGAGAGGTTATCAAAACTCTAATGCATGCAATGTTGTAGTAAGGCAAGCAGGAGAGTGTCAATCCACTTCTAGGAGATAGAGAATGCAAGGACTAAAGCAAATCTAAGCAAAAAGAGACAGTTTATGATAAAATATCAAAGAACTAGATGCAGCAACCTAAACAGAGTGAAACCTATTTTAAAAATACTAGAAAGGAAGCAACTACCACGAGAAACAAACAGCTTAATTAAAGGAAAGAGCTTCGAATTGTTAAAAATCGACTAGTGGATCGACCACAAGATCGACCACTAAATCGAGCAGTAACGATCGATCTCGTCTAAAACCGTAAGAACAACAAATCTAATGACCAGGATGTAATCAGGTAACAAGCGAAAGATGAAAATAGACTTAGAGATTCTAAAAGAAAGGGGCATAGGGTTGAGATTCATGTAAAGGGTTTCAAAGGATCGATCTTGGGTTTGAAACTTTAGATCGACTCACTTGGTGAGGATCTCTAAGCCTTGAAAACAAAACAAGATCTATCTGTGGCTTTCGGTATAGATCACTCTTTCATCCTCTCCTCCAAACCCATGGCTTTTGGTGGAAAGAGAGGTCGAAAGGCAAGGAAAACAGATTTCAAGTAGATGGCTTAACTAGTCCCCCAAACTTCCATGGCTTTTGGGAAGGGGTAACTAATCTCTAAGGTGTGATCTTCCGAGGCTCCTGGATCCTGTCAAGGTAAGGAACCTCTCGGATCATGAAGCTCTTGGCGTGAGAGTCTTCAAGCATTAGGCTTTCAACACCTTAGAAGAGATAGCCTTAAAAACGTTTAGAAAACAAACCAAGATCGAACCCTTTCTAACCTTTAATCCTCTCAACCCCGAACCCCAAGTAAACTACTCGCTACACATAGAGTAAATCAAGCAAAGCAGAAGAAACGAGACGATAAACATGAAAGGAAAACTGTATTAAAAGATAAAGATTCGAATACAAAAGCTTCAAAAGAAAACTGGTTCAACAATGGTGTTCTTTGCTAAAACGAGAGAGAAAACATGAAAGAAAAGGATAAGGATCTAAAAATTATCGAAAAAGCATCTCGCCGCCTTGCCTAAAATGCCCAAACAATCCAATGGTCCCCCCTTCGCTAACAGCCAAAAACGGTTGAAAGGACTGAAATCGACCACTGGATCGAGTAGTTCTCTCGATCACATCCGGACATCGTGTCTTCGGCTCGATCCAGGTCTCGATCTTCCTCGGTGAATCGAGTGTTGCATCCGATCTCGGTATCGATCTTCGGGTGGATCGAGTGGTGTACTCGATCTGGCTCTCGCTCTGCATGGCGTCATTTACGTCCGTACCGATTGATCGATTGCTTCACTCGATCTCCGTCTCGATCATTCTCCTTGGATCGCCTAGTTGGCTCGATCTTCTGGTCGATCAACTCCTGGATCGACCGGCCATGCTCGATCTGCTCCTCGATCACTGGTCCTTAGCATATTTCCGAGCTCCCACGAACTGCTACATCAGCCTCCACACGCCCATGAACCTCCATGACTCCAAAGCAGCCAGAAACAACCTGAATGTGATGCAAAATGCAAGGAAAATGCATATGCTGATGCAAGAATGCTCTAGGACCCTAAGTGATGCAATCTAACCTAAAACATGATACAAATGCATGAAAAACTAACTAATGAGTATGCAAAATGTATGCAATATGCAATAACATCAAGCATTATTTTCCCGAGGTTTGGATTACCCAAGGTGGTGATAAGCGACGGAGGAAGCCATTTCATCAACAAGCTGTTCGAAAACCTTCTAAGGAAGTATCGCGTGAAGCACAAGGTAGCTACACCTTACCATCCTCAAACGAGTGGCCAAGTGGAGGTCTCTAACCGACAGATAAAGGCGATACTCGAGAGTACTGTTGGGATAACTCGGAAGGATTGGGCGGTGAAGTTAGATGATGGTTTGTGGGCTTACCTGACTGCTTTCAAAACCCCCATTGGTACTACTCCTTTCGCTCTTCTCTACGGCAAAGGATGTCACCTCCCCGTTAAGCTGGAACATAGGGCGTTGTGGGCTGTGAAGCGGCTGAATTTTGATCTGAAGACGGCTCAGGAGAAGCGTATGATCCAGTTGCACGAGCTTGATGAGCTAAGGCAAGATGCTTACGAAAGCGCTAGGATATACAAGGAGCGTACGAAGGCTGCTCACTACAAGAAGCTGGTACCTAAGGAGCTTAAGGAAGGGAGTTTGGTGCTGCTTTATAACTCGAGGCTCAAGCTCTTTCCAGGAAAGCTGAAATCCAGATGAAGCGGTCCGTATAAAATCAAGGAGGTGTTACCCTACGGAGCTGTCACGTTGGTCGGCAAGAGTGGGAATGCATTCACAGTGAACGGACACAGAGTTAAGCCATACATGGCGAGTGCATTTGAGAAGGAGAGCACCTCAATGCTTCTCCAAGACCCACCATCTAGCTAGACCAAGTTAAGTCTAGCTAAAGACGTTAAAGAAAGCGCACTTGGGAGGCATTCCCATGTTTATCCTGTATATATTCTTGCTTTATTTCTTTTCCAGTTTTATGTTTTTATCTTCTGAGTGTGTAGGAACAAGTATGAGGGATTGCAAGCCACGATCTTAGATCCAAAAGGAGTAAGAAGGGGCGAGTATAAGCTACAGATCGAGTGCTATATCGACTCATCCTGGCTTGATCTTTACTAGATCGAGCTAGTGAATCGAGAGGAGTCAATCGATCTAGACGAGATCGAGTAGACAGATCGTGTGACACAGTCAATCACGAGAGGACGAACACCCTATACGTTTAGCCTGAAAAGCAAACGAGAGGTGGATCGACTGAGTCACTCGATCCTCAAGGATAGATCGAATAGTTTACTCGATCTGCCACTCGATCTAAGCTTAAATTGACCCCTGAATCGAGAACGTGGCTCGATCATGAGGACTTAGCTGTTGTGCCAAAAATTCAAGGAACGAGAGCTGTTATCGATCCAAGACTCGATTAAATTCGAATCGAGACCCAAATCGAGCAACCTGATGTCATTACATATTACATACATTTTGCATACTCATTACTTAGCTTTTCATGCATTTGTATCACGTTTTAGGTTAGATTGCATCACTTAGGGTCCTAGAGCATTCTTGCATCAGCATACGCATTTTTCTTGCATTTTGCATCACATTCAGGTTGTTTCTGGCTGCTTTGGAGTCGTGGAGGTTCGTGGACGTGTTGAAGCTGATGTAGTAGTTCATGGGAGCTCGGAAATATGCTAAGGACCAGAGATCGAGGAGCAGATCGAGCATGGCCGGTCGATCTAGGAGTTGATCGACCAGAAGATCGAGCCAACTAGGCGATCCAAGGAAAATGATCGAGACGGAGATCGAGTGAAGCAATCGATCAATCGGTACGGACGTAAATGACGCCATGCAGAGCGAGAGACAGATCGAGTACACCACTCGATCCAGCCGAAGATCGATACCGAGATCGGATGCAACACTCGATTCACCGATGAAGATCGAGACCCAGATCGAGCCGAAGACACGATGTCCGGATATGATCGAGAGAACCACTCGATCCTGGAGTCGATTTCTGTCCTTTCAACCGTTTTTGGCTGCTAGCGAAGGGGGGACCTTTGGCTTGTTTGGGCATTTTAGGCAAGGCGGCGACGCCCTTTTTCAATAACTTTTTAGATCCTTATCTTCTTCTTTATGTTTTCTCTCTCGTTTTCATGAAGAACACCATTGTTGAAACTTGTTTTTCTCTTAAGCTTTTGTATTCGAATCATTATCGTTTAATCCAGTTTTCCTTTCATGTTCATCGTCTCGTTTCATATGCTTTGCTTGATTTACTCTATGTGTAGTGAGTAGTTCCTTTGGGTTCGGGGTTGAGAGGATTAAGGGGTAGAAAGGGTTTCGATCTTGGGGTTTTTTTCTAAACGTTTTTAAAGGCTATCTCTTCTAAGGTGTTGAAAGCTTAAAGCTTGAAGACTCTCACGCCAAGAGCTTCATGATCCGAGAGGTTCCTTACCTTGACAGGATCCAGGAGCCTCGGAAGATCACACCTTAGAGACTAGTTACCCCGTCCCAAAAGCCATGGAAGTTTGGGGGACTAGTTAAGCCATTTACTTGAAATCTGTTTTCTTTGCCTTTCGACCTCTCTTTCCACCAAAAGCCATGGGTTTGGAGGAGAGGATGAAAGAGTGATCTATACCGAAAGCCACAGATAGATCTTGTTTTGTTTTCAAGGCTTAGAGATCCTCACCAAGTGAGTCGATCTAAAGTTTTAAACCCAAGGTCGAACCTTTGAAACCCCTAGCCATGAATCTCAACCCTAGGCCCTTTCTTTTAGCATCTTTACGTCTATTCTCATCATTCGCTTGTTATCTGATAGCATCCTGGTCATTAGCTTTACTGTTCTTACGATTTTAGACGAGATCGATTGTTACTGCTCGATCTAGTGGTCGATCTCGTGGTCGATCCACTTGTCGAATTTTAATAATTCGAAGCTCTTTCTTTTAATTAATCTGTTTGTTTCTCGTGGTAGTTGCTTCCTTTCTAGTATTTTTAAAATAGGTTTCACTCTGTTTAGGTTGCTGCATCTAGTTCTTAGATATTTTCTCATAAACTTTCTCATTTTACTTTGATTTGCTTTAGTCCTTGCATGCTCTGTGCATTCTCTATCTCCTAGAAGTGGATTGACTCTCTCTTGCTTGCTTTACTACAACATTGATTGCATTAGAGTTTGATAACCTCTCTGCATCATAAACCCTCGCTAGAAAGCGTTTATCACAACCCTCTCGATCCACGCCATTATTGGCATGAGATCGAGTCCCAGATCGACCAAAAGGACTCAATCTCGTGCCGAGGTAACATATTCTTTTCCCTCTCTTACTCCTTCCCTCCGGTTTTTAAATTCAAAAAGTGGTCAAGGCAAGCATCTTTGACCATGAAAGATGTGCCTTGACCACGGCTTTTGTCAGAAAACCACTTCTTTTACCCATGGTTTTGTTTTTGTTGGCCTTTAAATGTTTTCAACTACTTCCATACTCTCTCATTCTTGTTTTCTCGAGTTGTTAAGCAAAAAGAGAGTGTGAGTTTTTGTTTTCTAAAGGCTAACAGCATTTTCTTTCAATCCTTGCAAATGTATTTTCGAATCTTTAAGAAAATCTTTAAGAAAATATCCTTTTTATTCGCTTTGATTGTTTTAGATGCTAGGGCGGTTTTAGATTTTTAGAAATAGCTTGATAATAGGAAAAATTCTAGATTTCTCTCTATCTCTAGATTTGATCCTCTATTATCTTGCTATAATTTTTATAAATCCCCCAAAACTCTAGGGTATTAGTTTGATAGTAGGAAAAATTCTAGTTTTCTTCTTTGCTTCTCTCTTTCTCTCATCATATCGCTGATTTGCTCATTGCTTTGCTTGAGAAACTTGTTTCAGGCACAATGGCTCCCAAAAGAACGAGAGAAGAGACAGCACAAGAGGTAGGAAACCAAGAAGTGGCTGTTCAGGAGAGGGTTCGTCGGAGTAAGGATGAGAAACGGGACAAGGAACGGCTTCAAAGGGTTGACTAAGTTTGTGGACAGAGGGTTGATAAACGTTTTTCTTATGCTCGTGTTATGCAGCAGAGAGGTTATCAAAACTCTAATGCACGCAATGTTGTAGTAAGGCAAGCAGCAGAGTGTCAATCCACTTCTAGGAGGCAGAGAATGCACAAAGAATGCAAGGTCCTAAGCAAATCTAAGCAAAATGAGACAGTTTATGGGAAAATATCAAAGAACTAGATGCAGCAACCTAAACAGAGTGAAACCTATTTTAAAAATACTAGAAAGGAAGCAACTACCACGAGAAACAAACAGATTAATTAAAGGAAAGAGCTTCGAATTGTTAAAATTCGACTAGTGGATCGACCACGAGATCGACCACTAGATCGAGCATTAACGATCGATCTCGTCTAAAACCGTAAGAACAACAAATCTAATGAGAGGATGCTATCAGGTAACAAGCGAAAGATGAAAATAGACTTAGAGATTCTAAAAGAAAGGGCCTAGGGTTGAGATTCATGTAAAGGGTTTCAAAGGATCGATCTTGGGTTTGAAACTTTTGATCGACTCACTTGGTGAGGATCTCTAAGCCTTGAAAACAAAACAAGATCTATCCGTGGCTTTCGGTATAGATCACTCTTTCATCCTCTCCTCCAAACCCATGGCTTTTGGTAGAAAGAGAGGTCGAAAGGCAAGGAAAACAGATTTCAAGTAATGGCTTAACTAGTCCCCCAAACTTCCATGGCTTTTGGGAAGGGGTAACTAGTCTCTAAGGTGTGATCTTCCGAGGCTCCTGGATCCTGTCAAGGTAAGGAACCTCTCGGATCATGAAGCTCTTGGCGTGAGAGTCTTCAAACATTACGCTTTCGACACCTTAGAAGAGATAGCCTTTAAAACGTTTAGAAAACAAACCAAGATCGAACCTTTTCTACCCCTTAATCCTCTCAACCCCGAACCCAAAGTAAACTACTCGCTACACATAGAGTAAATCAAGCAAAGCAGAAGAGACGAGACGATAAACATGAAAGAAAAACTGGATTAAACGATAAATATTCGAATACAAAAGCTTCAAAGGAAAAACTGGTTCAACAATGGTGTTCTTCCTAAAACGATAGAGAAAACATGAAAGAAAGGATAAGGATCTAAAAATTATCGAAAAAGCATCTCGCCGCCTTGCCTAAAATGCCCAAACAAGCCAATGGTCCCCCCTTCGCTAACAGCCAAAAACGGTTGAAAGGACAGAAATTGACCACTAGATCGAGTGGTTCTCTCGATCACATCCGGGCATCGTGTCTTTGGCTCGATCCGGGTCTCGATCTTCTTCGGCGAATCGAGTGTTGCATCCGATCTCGGTATCGATCTTCGGGTGGATCGAGTGGTGTACTCGATCTGGCTCTCGCTCTGCATGGCGTCATTTACGTCTGTACCGATTGATCGATTGCTTCACTCGATCTCCGTCTCGATCATTCTCCTTGGATCGCCTAGTTGGCTCGATCTTCTGGTCGATCAACTCCTAGATCTACCGGCCATGCTCGATCTGCTCCTCGATCACTGGTCCTTAGCATATTTCCGAGCTCCCACGAACTGCTACATCAGCCTCCTCACGCCCACGAACCTCCATGACTCCAAAGCAGCCAGAAACAACCTGAATGTGATGCAAAATGCAAGAAAATGCATATGCTGATGCAAGAATGCTCTAGGACCCTAAGTGATGCAATCTAACCTAAAACATGATACAAATGCATGAAAAACTAACTAATGAGTATGCAAAATGTATGCAATATGCAATAACATCAACTCCCCCAAACTTACTTTTTGCTTGCCCTCAAGCAACAAAAAACAAGTAAGGAAGAGAGGTTTTTAGGAAAATCAAAGGGGTTTTAAACTTTTCGCAAAGGTGCCTTTCAAATGGATCATCTCAATGTCCTAGTTAACAGTTCTAAAATGCTATGCTTACACTCATACTCCAAAGAACTTAGCCATACTTATCACACAAAGAAATTCAAATCATGACTCTCCTATTCCTAACAATCAAAGAAACTCATCCTTTAACATTCATTAACATTCGAACCATGAATCAAACTTATGCACTTTAAAGCAAAACACATTTGGCTAAGGGTTATGGTTATGAGCATAGAATGATCTCATTTGAAAATGGTTTATAATCATAACAAGGGTTTTTCTCAAAAATGGTTTGAACTTATGCATAATGCTAAAGGTAAAGACAATTTATGCATACATGATTAGATTCTCATCTACCCATGTAAACTATCAAATGATCCTATACCCCTCTCATTTAAGAAATTTAATCCTCACTCACCACTTAAGAGTCTACCTTTTTTCTAACACTTAGCAATCCCCAATTCAAAATAAAGACATTTTTAAACTTTTTAGGCTAGTGAAAAGGTTTTGAAAAATACTTTTGCTCTTAGAAATTTCTTATTAGTAGCTCTCTTATTATTATTATTATTTTTTTTCTTTTCATTTTTCTTTATTTGGCACTTAGGCTCTTTTTATTTCTTTTTCTTTTCTTTTTCTCTTTTTTTTTTATTTTTACTTATTATGAGAGAGCTACTTTCTGAAATTAGAGGATACTTAGTTTTAAAAGCAAACCTTTCACTTAAAACCTCATTTCTTTCCTTAAAACACAAACTCTTTGAAACCGAAACAAATAGACAAGAAAGCAACCCCAATGATCCCCCAAACTTATCCTAAGCCAACACCTAGCTTCAAAATGCAAAGCTAGCAATCAATATGAAAACCAAATCATGTCGCCTAAACCTAACATTTTATGCCAAGTTCAAACCGAAAGTAAGGCCTCACAAAGATGTCACACAAGAACATTTGGCTTCAAAGGAGGGTAAGGTTCGAGGATGGAGTTCTACTTAGGCTCACAAAGAGTGGTAAAAAGGAAGAAGAGAGCCTAAATATTTTAAAACCATGTGTTCGTTTTCAAATGCTTAAGAATGATAATTAGAGTTTCAAATTAAGGTTTTCACTTAGTAGAATGAGTTTCAAATCATGAGAGTTCAATTCAAGCCACGAAAATCCTAACTAGTGATCCAAGCATGGTTAGAACTTATTTTCAAAGCATAAACAAAGCATAAGAGAACTACCAACTAGGGCATTGAAATGATTCATAAGTAAAAACACATTTTTAAGAAATTCTAACCCCTTATGCAAAATGCGAACAACCTAGATGATATGAGAAACTCTAGACTCAATCCTAACATGTTTTTAAAAAGATGAATGCAACTACATGAATCTTTGAAAAAATTTTAAAAATTTTACCAATTTTTCATGACCTAAGACTAAAGGATGCAAGAAAGGAAAATAAGATCAAAGAACACAAGATTAAATCACACAAGTACTCCCCCAAACTTGCTTGACACCATCCCGGTGGCAAACTCATTCGAAGGAGCATCAAAACACAATGCAAGAAACAAATATGAGTGGTTATATACAATGGAAGAAGGTTGTTACCTCTGGTCTAGGCTCGGCTGGAACTTGAGGATGTTCCAGAGGAGCTAGAGATCGTTGCTTTCCCTTTGTCAGCTGGTTCTTGGAGAGAATGGCGCGCCGGCTGAATGTTATCTCCTTGGGTCTCGCGGATCACAACTCCTCCGGTTGAGAGCCTTCTCTTCTCGGGTTGTTGCATCTCTTGGCTTGCAGCTGGCTTAGGCTGGCCTCCCTGAAGTGCTTTAACTTTCTTCCCAAGCTTCTTCAGCATCTTCCCTTGCCACTTGTTAATCTTCCTTTGCATCTCTACCACCGATGCTAGGAACTTCTCGGTTTTTGTCCTCGGTTCAAAGTCCAGCTTGGGAAGTGTGTAAGCCTCAGGCATCTCGTCTTCCGTGCCTGGAGACTCTGACCTTTGACGTGGGGCAATGGCTGAAGCAGGCGGTCCTCCTAAAGGGGCAAAGCATTCTTCCTCCGTGGGTAAGAACTCGATGTTCCCAACACCAAGTAGCTCGGTTTCATCTTTGTTGGGGAGGATGGACACTCTCTTCTTGTCTTCGTCATCTATGAAGAGGTAGGCATAGAACCCTTCTGCTTGAGTGCGTCCCAAGCTATCAGTATTCCTCATGTATGCTTCATCCATGAAAGCTCTGTTTGGAACGTGAGCAAAGTCATGGATGGGCACACCGGCTTGCACGAACAAAGGAGTAAGGAAACCGCCAATGTAGGAGGAGGTTGCCTTTCACCGTAAGGCATAAGCCTTGTACTTCACCAGGGAAGCCGCGAGCATACAGCCGTAGTTCACTTCATCGCCGAGTTCATCTTCTATGGGCTCTTCATTTGCATCCGGATCAGACACCAAGTGCTTCACACCTTGGAACAGGAAGCACAGCTCTGTATTCGTGACAGTAGGAGCAACAGACCTCCCACTGAACGTGTTGGCAATCAGCTTCAGAGTATACCTCAGCACCAGACTCCTAACTCGCTTGATCTTGGCGGTGTTGGCTTTGTAGTCTTCATTGCTGATCAGGTCCCAAAACTCGTCGGCTTTCTTGAAGGCTGGGAACTCGACCTTGTGTGCATCAGTGTTGAGACCGTAGGCTTGGCATAGCTCAGGGATGGATAGTGTATAGGCTTGACGTCCGACTTTGAAGTAGAGGCGGCCTTGAGAAGGGACGGGTGCACTAGGATTCTCATACCGGAACTCCAAGGTGGCTAGGAAGTCTATTGTCACTTCAGGAATGGTTGGGCAATCCATCCGTGACAAACACCTCAAGCCAATGTTCTTGAGGAGTTGATCGAAGTCCCCAAGAATCCCGAGCCTAGACAAAAGCTCTCGATCAGCAAACTTTGTGGATTCAAACCGGAGCCTCTCCAGCCTCTTCTTATCCCTCTTCTCATCTTTACTCCACCGGACCCTCTCTTGAGCTACCACTTCTTGTCCTTCTCCTTCTTGTGCTTGCTCCTCTCTTGTTCTCTTTGGTGCCATGGTTCCTGAAACAAATTCTAAAGATAATGATAAGCAAGCGGCGATTTAATGAGAATGAGAGAAGAGAAGAGGACAATTTATAATAACTACCCTAGAATTTTTGGGAATAAATAAAAATCATTGCTAAATAAAAGGAAATCAAATCTTTAGATACTGAAAAATCTGGAATTATTCCATTTACTTAGCTAGTTTTAAAAATTCAAAACCAATCCTATATTCTAAAACAAGATCTTGCGGATTTAAAGGAGATTTTCTTAAAATAAAATTATTAAATTTGAAAATACCTTTGCAAGAAGTTTAGAATATCTTTGCTAGCCTTTGAAAATTCCCTCACTCTCTTTGTTTAAAATTCTCGAGAAAAACAGGAATGAGAGGGTGAGAGGTTGTTTGAAATATTTAAAGACTTAGCAAAACCAAAACAATGGGTAGTCAAAGTGATTTCTGACAAAGTCTTGGTCAAGGCACATCTTTCATGGTCAAAGATGCTTGCCTTGACCAAGTTTTGAATTCAAAAGTTGGAGGGAAAAGAGTAGAGGAGGGAAAGAAAAATGTTACCTCGGCATGAGATCGAGTCCATTTGGTCGATCTAAGACTCGATCTCATGCCCAAAATGGCTTAGATCGAGAAGGTTACTCGATTTGAGACTCGATTCATGGTGAATCGAGCCCTGGATCGATTGGCTCTCTCGGTCATTGAGATGTTGGCTCCTCGACAAAGTCCTCATGATCGAGCTATGTCCTCGATTTAGAGGTCGATTTGGCATAGATCGAGTGATGGATCGAGTCGAGTGATCGATCAGTTTTCAACAGATTTTCCCGAGAGAAATTAGATCGGTCGATCCGATTTGGATCGATCGATCCTTTTTCGTCAAGGTCGATCTTGTCACTCGATCTCGTCTAGATCGACTGGCTCCTCTCGATTCACTGACTCGATCTAGCAAAGATCGAGCCAGAATCAGTCGATCTAGCACTCAATCTCTAGCCTTATTCTAACCCCTATTGCCTCTTTAGGACCTCAAAGTCAAGGTTTAGACTCCTTATACCTGTTCCTACACACTTACAAATAAAAGCATAAAACTGAAAGGGAAATAAAGCAGAAGTATGTACAAGATAAACATGGGAATGCCTCCCACGTGCGCTTTCTTTAACGTCTTTAGCTAGACCTTACTTGGTCTAAGCGGATTGTGGGTCTTGGAGAAGCACCGAGGTACTCTCCTTGTCAAAGCTGTCTGCCAAGTAGGGCTTGACTCTGTGTCCGTTGACGGTGAAGGCACTGCCACTTTTTCCCATCAGAGTAACAGCTCCATACGGCAAGACCTCTTGAATCACGAACGGTCCGCTCCACCTTGATTTCAGCTTGCCCGGGAAGAGCTTGAGCCTCGAGTTGTACAGCAACACCAGTCCTCCTTCCTTAAGCTCCTTGGCAACCAACTTCTTATCATGAGCCTCCTTAGTCCGCTCCTTGTATATCCGGGAGCTCTCGTAAGCATTCAGCCTCAACTCGTCCAGTTCGTGTAGCTGAATAGGGCGCCTCTCCTGAGCCGTCTTGAGATCAAAGTTCAGCCTCTTCACAGCCCACAATGCACGGTGTTCCATCTCAACCGGGAGGTGACAGCCCTTGCCATAGAGTAAGGTGAAAGGAGTTGTACCAATCGGCGTCTTGAAGGCGGTACGGTAGGCCCAAAGAGCGTCATCCAGCTTCACTGACCAGTCTTTCCTTGTTGCTCCGACAGTCTTCTCCAGAATAGCTTTAATTTGCCTGTTGGAGACCTCCACTTGACCGCTTGTTTGAGGATGATACGGTGTAGCCACCTTATGCTTAACCCCATACTTTCTCAAAAGGCTCTCAAAAACCTTGTTTATAAAGTGGCTTCCTCCATCACTTATAACAACCTTGGGTACCCCAAACCTTGGGAAGATGATACTCTTGAACAGCTTGATCACAACCTTAGAGTCATTTGTAGGGGAAGCAACAGCCTCAATCCATTTAGAGACAAAATCCACAGCTACTAAGATGTATTTATTGCCGTATGAAGAGGGAAAAGGCCCCATGAAGTCAATCCCCCACGCATCGAACACGTCAACCTCGAAGATAGGAACTTGAGGCATTTCGTTCCTCTTGGTTATATTCCCTGCTCGCTGACATGCCTCACAGCTCTTCACAAACTCGTGTGCATCTTTAAAAATGGAGGGCCACTAGAAACCGGCTTGCAACACTTTCATGGCTGTCTTGAATGAGGCGAAGTGTCCTCCGTAGGAAGAGCCATGGCAATGATAGAGGATGTCCCTGGCTTCTTCCTTTGTAACACATCTCCGGTACAAGCTGTCTACTCCTCTTTTGTATAGGTAAGGCTCGTCCCAAAAGTAGTCACTAGCCTCCCTCATAAACTGCTTCTTGTGATAGCTGTTGAGATGTGTTGGCTCCTCACCACACGCTAGGTAGTTCACCACGTCAGCATACCACAGTAGATCCTCCTCATTAAAACTCAACACTTCCTCAAACCTACCTTCTAGCTTCCCACAAACAGCAGTAGTAATCGCCATAAGCTGCTCTTCTGGAAGGGAGTCATCTAAAGGGAGAGACTCGTTGATCCTTAGCCTTGAGAGGTGGTCAGCGACTCCAATTTCTATCCCTTTCTTGTCTTTAATCTCCATGTCAAACTCCTGGAGTAACAGAATCCATCTTAAGAGCCGAGGCTTAGTGTCTTTCTTCGAGTAGATGTATCGTAAGGCAGCGTGATCTGTGTATACAATAGCCTTCGAACCAACGAGATATGATCTGAACTTCTCAAAGGCGAAGACTACTGCAAGCAGCTCCTTCTCCGTAGTGGTGTATCGTGATTGCGTGTCATCCAAGGTCCTTGAAGCGTAGTAGATCACATGTAGCTTCTTGTCTTTCTTCTGACAAAGGACGGCTCCTACGGCGTAGTCACTAGCATCACACATGATCTCAAAGGGGAGAGACCAGTCTGGTGCTTGGATTATAGGGGCTGATGTAAGGGCTTCCTTGATGGTCACGAAAGCCTTCAAACACTCCTCATCGAATACAAACTCAGCTTCCTTGCACAACAGCCGTGTAAGAGAGCGTGCAATCTTGGAGAAATCTTTGATGAAGCGCCTATAGAACCCTGCACGCCCCAAGAAGCTTCTGATCCCTTTAACATTAACCGGCGGCTCAAGACCCATCATGACCTCCACCTTAGCCTGATCAACCTCAATACCCTTCTCTGATATCTTGTGACCGAGCACTATCCCTTCCTTAACCATGAAGTGGCATTTCTCCCAGTTCAGCAACAGGTTTGTCTCTTCACAACGTTTAAGTACCCTGCAAAGATTCAACAAACAAGCAGGAAAGGATGCACCATAC
Source organism: Thlaspi arvense (assembly GCA_911865555.2). Taxonomy (NCBI): domain Eukaryota; kingdom Viridiplantae; phylum Streptophyta; class Magnoliopsida; order Brassicales; family Brassicaceae; genus Thlaspi; species Thlaspi arvense. The sequence continues at coordinate 26,945,932 of OU466860.2, forward strand.
ACAGAGAAATCATCCATGAACACCTCTACCATTTCCTCTATAAGATCAGAGAAGATAGACATCATACACCGCTGAAAGGTAGCCGGTGCATTACACAATCTAAACTGCATCCTTCGATATGCAAAGGTACCGTAAGGACATGTGAAAGTCGTCTTCTCCTGATCGTTTGGGTGAATAGGAATTTGAAAGAAACCACTATACCCATCGAGAAAACAGTAGTAAGGATTTGCAAGTCTCTCAAGCATTTGATCAATAAAAGGCAAGGGGAAATGGTCTTTTCTAGTCGCAAGGTTAAGTTTTCTATAGTCAATACACATTCTATGACCAGTAATAGTCCTAGTAGGGATAAGTTCATCCTTTTCATTCCTTATGACCGTGATCCCTCCCTTCTTAGGCACCACGTGTACAGGGGAAACCCACGTGCTGTCACTTATGGGATAGATCACGTCAGCCTTTAAAAGCTTAAGGATTTCCTTCTTAACAACCTCTTTCAAGTTAGGATTCAAACGCCTTTGATGTTCTACAGAAGTGGCGTTCTCATTATCCAAGTGAATCCTATGAGTGCAAAGCATTGGTGAAAGGCCCTTGATGTCACTTAAAGAGTACCCAATGGCCTTCCTATACTTTCTCAGCTCAGTTAGGAGCGAGTGCAACTCATCATCACTAAGGTTTTCATTTACTATCACGGGATAGGTGTCATTAGGCCCTAAGAAAGCATACCTTAGCCCTTTTGGGAGCTCCTTAAGGTCCACCTTTGGGGCTAACAGCTCACTCCAGTCATCCTCGTGGCTGTTGTTGTTGCTTTCCTCCTTGAAACTCTCCCTTGAACCCGTGGCATGGCCTTTCAGATTGCTTTCCTCCATCGCTATCCCTTCTGAGATCGAGTCCTCCGGTCGATTCTCCTCTCGATGTTGTCTAGATCGAGCCATTTCACTCGATTCACTTACTCGATTTGATATGGATTGAGTAAGAGATCGAGACGCTGAGTCGATCTCTTGATTGGACTCCAAAATGATCGGGAGGTCTCTCTCGATCGTCGACTCGATTTTTTTTCCTGATCGAGCATCCTTCTCGATCTGTCCGTCGATTGTTGCGCCGGTCGAGTTGTGCTCTCGATTGACTTGTCGATCTGTCCCCTGGATCGAGTGATAGCGTCGATCTCGGGGTCGATCTCTAGGCAGCAACCTTATTCATTCTTGATAATCCTCCTCGAATCCAGCAGGTTCACGTACTCTTGGGTTCTCTGATCCACATAGCCAAACTTCCCTGGCTCCTTAGTGAGTGCTAGCTTCAGATGGTCTTCCAGAGCTAGCTCTTCCAGCAACTCATCCGCGAAAGAATCAATCGTTTCGATATAGAAAGCTTGTCCTTCAATGGTCGGCTTCTTTAAAACCTTGTTGATGTCAAAGTCTAGCCTGATCTCCTTCCCCAAATGCAAGGCAATCTTCCCGTTCTTCACATCTATTATAGCCCCGGCGGTTGCATGGAACGGTCTCCCTAAGATGAGTGGGTCTTTAGGCTCCTCGTCCATCTCCAACACTACAAAGTCTGTAGGTACGTTCACACCACTGATTCGTACCGGTAAGTTTTCAAGCAGCCCCACTGGTAACCTCACGCTTCTATCAGCCAGCACCAATGAGATCCGACAGTCTTTAAACCGAGTGAAACCAAGCTTCTTAGCCACGGAGTGAGGCATCAAGTTTATGCTAGCTCCAAGATCACACAAGCAACTTTTGAACTCTAGAGGACCCAAAGCACAGGGTATAGTGAAGCTTCCAGGGTCTCCCAGCTTCTTAGGCACTATCTCCTTATGAATAACCGCACTACACTCTTCACTTAGTACAAGTACCTGTTTGCTTTCTTTGTTCTTCTTCACAAGGATGTCCTTGAAAAACTTGGCACACTTGGGCATCATAGCGAGACAGTCTACAAGAGGCAGCTTGATTTCTACGTCTTTTAGGTGCTTCTCAAACAAGATCCGGTGCTTCTCTATAAGCTGCTTTTTGAAACGACCGGGAAATGGCAACTTCGGTACGTAAGGTGGGGGCACGTAGTCATTCTTCTCCTTGGTGGTCTGCTCAGCTTTCTTCTCGGCTACCGCCTTATCTCCTCTACTCGGCCCTTGGATCCAAACGTTGTCAAAGTTTATCTCATCATCATCAGCCAAAGGTTTACCCTCCCCCTCTTGAATTACAACATCCCAGTTGTTCTTGGTAGAGACCGGAGGTTCGAGCTCTTTGCCGCTTCTCAACGTTATAGCATTGGCACACTCCTTGGGATTTTGCTCACACTTTCCCGGAAGACTGTTCTGACCACTCGTGCTTGCTTTTCCCTTCTCCAGCTGCTTGATCTTGTTGTTTAGGTTGGTGATTTGAGTGGAGAAGTCGGTTAGAGATGAATCTAGCCGAGTGTTCATTTCAGCGATTTTCTGGTTGGTTGAAGCTTGCCCTTGTATTAGCTGTTGAAACATTGCTTGAACCGGATCAAATTGTTGTTGCTGAGGTGCAAAGGCCAGAGGGTCGTTAGGAGTATAACACCTGTTGTGTTGTTGTTGCCCTTGGAAGTTGCTTTGCCCTTGACCTTGGAAACCACCACTCGTTTGAAAACCTTTGTTGTAAGGGATGAAAGGTTTAGTTTGTTGAGCAGGGTACACTTGATCTTTAGGGTTGGCTACATTGGTGCTTCGGTAAGAGAGGTTGTTGTTTTGGTAGCCTTGGTTGTAGCCTTGAGACTTGTAGTTGTTCTGTCCGGCTACCCAATTTGCTTCTTCTTGGCTTAGCTCTAACTCCTCTTGGTTTTCATCAGCTTCACCAACAAAGTGAACATGCTTCTGATTAGCTAATACCAACTTGTCAATCTTCTCATGCAATGATTTGAGCTCCTTCTTGCGAGACTCTAACTCTGATCCTCTCGGTGCTCGGTCATAATCCTCGGCATAGTTTCCATCACTCAACGCCAGGTTTTCTATCAGCTCCATACCCTCTTCTACCTCTTGACCGAGGAAGTTCCCTTTGCTAGATGTATCAAGCAACAACCGGATCTTTAGTGAAGCTCCACGGTATATGGTACTGAGTAGTGTCTCCTCGCTGAACCCGTGATGAGGACATTGGATCGTGTAATCTTTGAAACGCTCCATTACCTCGTTGAATGTCTCGTTGTTCCTTTGAGTGAAACCACTGATTTCGCTTCTCAACCGAGCTGTCCTGGTGCTTGAGAAGAACTTTGAGAGAAAGGCCTTCTTACACTCAGCCCATGATGTGATGGTGCCTTATGGGAGGGTCTTCTCCCAATGTCTAGTTTTGTCTCCGAGTGAAAAGGGGAAGAGACGCAGCTTGAAAGCATCTTCGGATATGCCATTGATCTTGATCATCCCACATACTTGCTCGAAATTGTCCAAGTGCTCCAAGGGGTCTTCCATTGCTAAACCGTGGAACTTGTTGTTTTGCACCATGGAGATGAAACCTGGCTTGATCTCGAAGTTATTGTTTTGTACCGGCTCCTATTGTGGTGGGTATTGGGAGCATCTCTGGCTCCTATGATCCTCAGTGGTCTAGCCGCGTGTTGGGTGTTTCCATTGCCCCGTGCTGCTGGACGAGGTCCTTCTGGATGCTCGTGTTCAGCCATAGCTTCAAAGTCAACCAAGCCGTGCTGAACAATCTCCTCAAAGGCTCTTGTTTACTCTCTGACTCTCCTTTGCCGTGAGTGACCAATTTGAAGAGTGTTGTCTAAGGGTTGTAGAAGATTGTTGTCTCCCCTTGAACGAAGATTTATGTACCTGAAAACACACGTTTTAGAGTGGAAGTATTAGTAACTTGAAAAAGGTAAAGACTTATTCTTTGCTAAGACCCAAATCTCTATGTTCTCTAAACACTCCTAGAATGGCAACGGCGCCATTTGATAAACGTTTTTCTTATGCTCGTGTTATGCAGCAGAGAGGTTATCAAAACTCTAATGCACGCAATGTTGTAGTAAGGCAAGCAGCAGAGTGTCAATCCACTTCTAGGAGGCAGAGAATGCACAAAGAATGCAAGGTCCTAAGCAAATCTAAGCAAAATGAGACAGTTTATGGGAAAATATCAAAGAACTAGATGCAGCAACCTAAACAGAGTGAAACCTATTTTAAAAATACTAGAAAGGAAGCAACTACCACGAGAAACAAACAGATTAATTAAAGGAAAGAGCTTCGAATTGTTAAAATTCGACTAGTGGATCGACCACGAGATCGACCACTAGATCGAGCAGTAACGATCGATCTCGTCTAAAACCGTAAGAACAACAAATCTAATGACCAGGATGCTATCAGATAACAAGCGAAAGATGAAAATAGACTTAGAGATTCTAAAAGAAAGGGCCTTGGGTTGAGATTCATGTAAAGGGTTTCAAAGGATCGATCTTGGGTTTGAAACTTTAGATCGACTCACTTGGTGAGGATCTCTAAGCCTTGAAAACAAAACAAGATATATCCGTGGCTTTCGGTATAGATCACTCTTTCATCCTCTCCTCCAAACCCATGGCTTTTGTTGGAAAGAGAGGTCGAAAGGCAAGGAAAACAGATTTCAAGTAATGGCTTAACTAGTCCCCCAAACTTCCATGGCTTTTGGGAAGGGGTAACTAGTCTCTAAGGTGTGATCTTCCGAGGCTCCTGGATCCTGTCAAGATAAGGAACCTCTCGGATCATGAAGCTATTGGCGTGAGACTCTTCAAGCATTATGCTTTCGACACCTTAGAAGAGATAGCCTTTAAAACGTTTAGAAAACAAACCAAGATCGAACCTTTTCTACCCCTTAATCCTCTCAACCCCGAACTCAAAGTAAACTACTCGCTACACATAGAGTAAATCAAGCAAAGCAGAAGAGACGAGACGAAAAACATGAAAGAAAAACTGGATTAAACGATAAAGATTCGAATACAAAAGCTTCAAAGGAAAAACTGGTTCAACAATGGTGTTCTTCCTAAAACGAGAGAGAAAACATGAAAGAAAGGATAAGGATCTAAAAATTATCGAAAAAGCATCTCGCCGCCTTGCCTAAAATGCCCAAACAAGCCAATGGTCCCCCCTTCGCTAACAGCCAAAAACGGTTGAAAGGACAGAAATTGACCACTGGATCGAGTGGTTCTCTCGATCACATCCGGGCATCGTGTCTTTGGCTCGATCTGGGTCTCGATCTTCTTCGGCGAATCGAGTGTTGCATCCGATCTCGGTATCGATCTTCGGGTGGATCGAGTGGTGTACTCGATCTGGCTCTCGCTCAGCATGGCGTCATTTACGTCTGTACCGATTGATCGATTGCTTCACTCGATCTCCGTCTCGATCATTCTCCTTGGATCGCCTAGTTGGCTCGATCTTCTGGTTGATCAACTCCTAGATCGACCGGCCATGCTCGATCTGCTCCTTGATCACTGGTCCTTAGCATATTTCCGAGCTCCCACGAACTGCTACATCAGCCTCCTCACGCCCACGAACCTCCATGACTCCAAAGCAGCCAGAAACAACCTGAATGTGATGCAAAATGCAAGGAAAATGCATATGCTGATGCAAGAATGCTCTAGGACCCTAAGTGATGTAATCTAACCTAAAACATGATACAAATGCATGAAAAACTAACTAATGAGTATGCAAAATGTATGCAATATGCAATAACATCAAGGGTTGCTGGCCAAGATGGGAATTCTAGGAGATTTTGATCAGCTCCTCCAGAAGATAGGGCTGAGGTGTTTGTCACGGATGGATTGCACAACCTTTCTCGAAGTGACAATCGACTTCCTTGCTACTTTGGAGTTTGGGTACGAGAATCCTAGCGTCCCGATTCCTTCTCAAGGCCGCCTCTCCTTCAAGATTAAACGCCAAGCCTTCAGCCTCTCAATCCCTGAGCTTTGCCAAGCTTATGGCCTCGATGCAGATGCCACGAAAGTGGAGTTCACCTCCTTCACTCAAGCGAATGATTTTTGGGATCTCATCGCCAATGAAGATTACAAGGCGAATACCGCGAAGAACAAGAGAGTGAGGAACCCGGTGTTACGTTACACCTTGAAGCTGATGGCCAACACTTTTAGTGGCCGGTCTGTAGACCCCACGGTAACCAAGACGGAGCTTTGCATCTTGTTCCAAGGCCTTAAGCATCTCCTTTGTGATCCGGATGAGAATAATAAACGGTTAGAAGACCAGCTCGGAGATTACGTGAACTACGGGTGCATCCTCGCCGCTTCATTGGTCAAATACAAGGTGTATGCCTTGAGATGCAAGGCGAGCTCATCACTCATTGGTGGTTTCCTCACTCCCTTATTCGTGCAAACCGGCGTGCCGCTTCAGAACTTCACTCTCGTTCCGGATAGAGCCTTCATGGACGAGATATACCTAAGGAACACTGATAGCTTGGGACGCACGCCAGTCAAGGGCTTCTTTGAGTACTTGTTCGTTGATGAGGAGAATGAGAAGAGGACATGCATCTTGCCAAACCAAACCGAGACCGAGCTGTTGGGCATTAGGAACATCGAGTTTCTCCCGAGTATAGAGGAGTGCTTTGCTCCTCTAGGTGGCACGTGAACGATTCAGGCTACTCGCACTAGATCAGAGTCTCCAGCCACGGATGATGAGATGCCCGAAGCCTTTGTCCTCCCTAAGCATGACTCTGAGCCGCGGACCAAGACAGAAAAGTTCTTTGCTTCTGTTTTGGAGATGCAAAGGAAGATCAACAAGTGGCAGAGCAAAGTCATCAAGAAGCTTGCCAAGAAGGTCAAGGTACTTCAAAGAGGTTCACCAAAGCAGGCTGCGAGTGAGGAGGTTCAACAGCCCGAGAAGAGAAGGCTTTCAACCGGTGGAGTTGTCATCCGTGAGACTCAAGGCAGCAACATTCAGCCGGCGCGTCTCTCTCTCCAAGAGCCAGGCTCCAAAGGCAAAGCCATAGTATCTAGCTCCTCTGTAACATCCTCAAGTTCTAGCCGAGACTAGACCCGAGGTAACAACCACCTTACATTGTATATACCGTTCATGTTTTCTTTATTTTTGCATTGTGGTTTGAGCTCTCTCGAACATGTTTGCCATCGGGACGGTGTCATTCAAGTTTGGGGGAGTTTGTGTGTAGTTTTACACGTTTATTTTGATCTTATTTTATCTTTGCATAACTTGAGTCTTGCATACATCTAAGGCATAGAAAAGAAAAGAAAAAAAATTGGTAAATCCACTAGTCGATTTTTAGTAATTCGTAGCTTTGCATTTTAAATACTCCGCTTGTTCCTCGTGGTAGTTAACCCTCTTCCAGGGATTTTAAAATTGTTTTGCTTTGCATTTGACACTTGCATTTAGTTTTTAGGGATTTTACCAATCATTTTCATATTCTGCTTAGATTTGCTCATTCCTTTGCATTCTTAGTGATCTTGCTACCCCTAGGTGTGGATTGACTCCTCTCTTGCTCACTATACTACATCTTTGTGTGCATTAGAGTTTTGATAACCTCTCGGTTGCATCTTGACATCAATATCTTTACATCATAGAAAAAGCATACTTATCAAATGGCGCTGTTGCCATCTAAGGGGATAGAAAGCATTAAGATTTGGGGTTTGGTAAAGACTAAGCCTTTACTTTAAGTTGGTTACTAATTTCTCTACCTTCAAACTTGTATCTCTCAGGTACATGAATCTACGTTCCAGGGGTGACAACAATTTGCTACAACCCTTGGACAACATTAATCAACTCGGACTAAAGCATGTCGAGCAGAAGGAAGGAGGTGACGCTCAGCATGGTGCCCGACACAAAATCCTGGTTGCGGACAGTGATGCTGGAACTGCTGTATCGTTTGAACCACTGATCGGATTGACCTTATTCAACCTCCGTTGGAAATCTTATTAGATCCTCTACAACTTCTATGAAGGTCTCTGAGGCTGAATCGGACCGTAACACCTTCGTTTGGACCCATATATTTCATATCGACCTGCATGTCGGGCAGGTTTCTCTCAGCCTTGGTCGACACAGGACTTTGGTGCGGCCTAAAACCCGTCATCTTGGCCATTATGCTTGGTTCTTCATGTTCACATCATCCACCATTCTCCAAGTGTCCTCTATAGCTCCATTTAGACCTGAAAAAGACTCCAAACAATGCAAAACATGCAATGTCTATTTTAAAACCTAACTAAATGGAGCAAACCATGATGAATGAATGCATGAAAAGAAACAAAACCTAACTAAATGTATGCTTAAACATGGTAATAATGAGGTTATCACTTACTTCTTAATGTTCTTAATGCTTTAATGGCCTTGGAAAAGGTATTCATGTTCATAGGAGTTTTGATGCATTGCAAGTGTTTGTTGAAATTTCTGAATGACTTGAATAAGTGATTTGTATGCTTAGCCTAACGGATAAGTTTTCTAAAGTGCTTATTGTCTTTGTAGAACTGAATCTTAATGGTTGCTAATTGTGTTTCCACCATTAACCATAGGTTAAGAGTGTGATTAGTAAAGAATTATTGCCAAGAGATTGGATTAGTCTTGTAATGATGTTCTATGCCAAAGGATTAGTATTGTATTGTTGTTTGAGTACCATTGATCATTGAAAGAGTCACCTTAGTACCAAACTTCCCCAGTCTTGAGATTATTGCGTTTTATTCATTAAGTTATCTTTATTTGCTCTGTTTTACTTGTTTTGCATTTGCTCTAGTTTGGTTTAAATTTCCTGCCTTAGAATTGTTCTTAGTTTACTTGTTTGATCACTTGATTGCACTTACTTCATTGTTGAGTGTAAGTTCTTTTAATATCTCCTTTTAAACTTAGCTAAACAAACTTATGTATCTTCTTTACACTATCCCCGTGAAAAATTAATAACCTCTTATACTATCACAACATGATTTCAGACTTGAAGAATTGAGTCATAAGACATTAAAAATCTTGTATAAAGATGCTAAGTTTTACATTAATGGTCAAAGAAGACAAACAGTGATTTTGAGATCGACACTTACTCTGGACACAAACTCCAATGAAAGTGATTGAAACTCCCGTGACAAGAACACAAACTTCCAAATAGAACTACTATATATTCAAGCTAATCTAGCTCTGTGATAAGCCTGTTAGTCGCTACATTCGGAAAAGGAAGAGGAGTGATGGCGAAGCAAATAGAGTGAAGACAAGTGAGCTGGCAGCTGCTGAGGATATTATTAGCTGAGATGGCCTGCTCTTATTTGATACAAGGGTTTACACCTCTTATATCAATCACCCATTGTACTAGTCATTGTAGCATTGGGTTTTAATGTCAATCCAATTGGGTTTAGTTGAAAACAGAAGAGTTAAGAGTGAAATCACTAAGTTAAGCAAGCAGAAAAAAGTTTTGTTGCCTAAGCAACTGTTCTAATACCCTAATGTGATCAAGCAACAAAGAAAATGAAAAAAAAAGCAAACTAAGCAGATTTAAGCAAGAAAAACAGAGCAAAACAGAGCAAATCCGAGATTTAAATAAAAGAGAAGCAAGTTCCTAGATGTGGTTATTGACTTTGGGGAATTCAGACACTAACTGAGGCTGTTTCAAACTACATTGATCAAGCAAATAAGCAAGCAATGTTGATTCCTAGACATTGAGTTCACAGTCAAGCAAGCTAGATTCAATCTTTTGCCAAATAGCCCTTTGCTAAACATCTTAACAAGAACTAACTCTTATTAGCGCTAAAACATCGAGCAAGCAATACTAAACAACTCTATTCAAGTCCAAATGCTCCTCAAACAGTCAATCTCATGAGCCAAGGCCAGCAAATCCTCTATTAAACAAGATCATCATTTCATCAAACACTTGGTGGGCATAAGAGAAAGCTAACAACCTAGATAAGTGTGATCAAGATAAATCTAGCATTAATAACAGATTAATAGAGAGGAACCCATAAACTGAAGCACTAAACAAGCCATAATCAAGTCTTAAATTCCCCTAATCTACCATATCTAGAAACTCTAAGCAAACTACTCACTCATACTCATGTTTAACACCAAATCACAAAGAAAAAGGATGTTAATCATGATTAGAAGAGAGAATAAAGAAATATTAAAGGTAAATACTCAAATATATTAAATAAAGCAAATGATTTGTCTTACCAACTTAAAGAAAATGCTTAAGAACAGTAAATTGACAAGACTTGTCGAATATCTGGAAAAGAGGCTATTTATAGCCTAGAAAAGGAAGCCTTAGAGTAATGGCAAAAGTGTAAATAAAAACAGGTTCGGACTGAGTTTACATCTGTCAGTTACAACAGTCATCTGTAGTCGATGTAAATCCCATCGATCTGTAGTGATCGATGCTGGTTACTGAAATTCATCCGCTGTGTTTATGTCGATCACTCCTGACCGGTACTGGTGATCGATGTGCTTACATCGGTCACCCCATGACCGATGTTGGTGACCGAAAATCTGGTATCGGTCACCCCTTGACCGATGTTCACCGTGCTATGACCGAAAACCTTTGAAGAGATTGTCTGCTTTATCCTTCTTCCTCCCTTTGATCCAGCTAGCATCCTGAATCATCCCCAAAGCTCCTCCAAGCTTCTTTTAGCTCCAATAGCACCTAAAAACATCCAAAATGCAAGAAAAATGCAAGTTATACCCTAAATGCAACCTAAGTCTAAAAGGAGAAGAAAATGGAGCAAAAACTAATGGAAAACATGCAAAAGAGAACCAAAACATGTACTAAATGCAGTCATAAATGGTGTAAATACAAGAGATATCAACACCCCCACACTTGCCTTTTGCTTGTCCTCGAGCAATTAAGAACAAATGGGAAAGTGAGGCTTGAAAGTGGGCATTCAGATTCCAAAAGTGCATAGGTAAAGAGATGGTGTCAATGCTTAAGTGCCTAGTTAAAGGATGCAAACATAATCAGCTATACTTTTAACAACCTAGCCATGCTCATCATGTTTCAAAATGATCTCAAATCTCAAGTTAGGAAAATGCTCAAATCAACCAACTCTTTAACATTCAATTAAGATCAGAACATGATTCATGTTATGCAAATCAAGTGAAGACATTTGGTTAAAAGGGTAAGGTCATGAGATAAAGATGATCTCAATTTAGCAAAGGGTTATTAATCATAAGGGATCACTCAATGAAAAGGACTTCATCTTAGGCAAAATGCTAAAGGTAAAAGCACACTTATTCATGAAAATCAAAGCTCCCTTCCACCCAAAGATGAATCCTAAGTACTTCTAAACCCCAAAATTGAACTCCCTAAGTCTACCCTTTCCTAAACTCTACCCTTTACCCTTCTTCATGGCTGGGGAAACTCCTTCTTTTTGCTTGTGTGGTTGCTTCTTTATGGTTGGGACTTGCTCTTCTTTGTTGTATTGGCACCTTCATCACCTTTGGTGGATTGCTCCTGGCCTGATTTTTCTTCTTTGGACCCTTTCCGAGCTTTGTTGCTGGCGCCTTTCTTCTTTGTACTTAGATCTTTTCTTCCCTTCACTTAACACAATTCTAGATTGTTTCCCTTTTTTTTACCATTTCAAATCTTTTCCCTTTCTTTCAAAACATATAAATATGAAGTTCAAACCACCTATACTACACTTTTTAACCCAAAACTCTTATCCTAGAATCAAGCGCAAGACGCAAACTGATATCTACAAAAGAGCTAATCATTGCCAGCCTTATTCCTAACACTTTTTGCCAAGACAAAATCGAAAATGCAATACAAAGGCCTCACAGCTCTCACAATAGTGTTTAGGCTCAAAAGGAGGTTTTGGTTAAGGGTGAGGATGTAACTGTCCCATAAGTATGAGGATCAGCTATTTGGATCAACAAGAGTGGTAGAAAGGAGAAAGATGATCCAAATATGTGTATGGTAGCCATGAATTCACTTTTCAATGCATAAGATATGATAATTAAAAGTCCAAATTAAAGTTCAAGTTGATATAGTTGATTTTCAGAGAACAAATGCTTTCAGAATGAGATGAGAAGACCAAATCTAGCAATCTAAGCATGGTTCAGCCTTAACTTCTAGCAATCATATGATGCATCAAACAACTAAGCACTTAAACACTGAAATCATCTCTAAACACTGAGCACTTTACAAGGAAAATTCATCATAATGCCCTATGCAAATGCAATGCAACCTATATGTCAACACTAGACTCAATCCTAGAAGAATGCAACTACATGCTTTCTTTTTGGTTTGCAAAAATGCAAAAAATTTCAAATTTTTTGATTTTTTTGTGTTTTTCTATGCCTTACATGAATGCATCATATGCATGAGACTCAAAGTAAAAAGGAAAAGAAAAACTAAGAAAACAAAAAACAAATTCAAACCCCAAATCTCTCACCCACACTTAAATTACACAGTCTCTTGTGTAATGAAAGCAATGAGAGAGAGAAGCACAAAATATAATACAAGACTAAAAAGATGCAATGGTATAAACAGTGGAGAGGATGTGGTACTTGGTTCAGTGGTAGGAGTGGTGGGATGATCCTGAGGTCTGAGGAGATTTGCTAGCTCTCCTCTTGATTTGCTTTCTTTTTGCTTGCTGTTGAGCTGCCCCTTCTTCTCATTGTACCTGAAAGGACAAGGCTCAAAGGAGTTTCTGAGTACTTATAATAAAGAGAAAGAGAGCGTTGAAAATTTCGAGCTCAAGCAATGAGAGATGAAGTTAGGGAGAGTAGGAAGAGTTTATTGAGTTATAAGAGGTGGGTGGGTAGTGAAGGGAATCAAATGTGTGGGGGACAAGGGCAGAATTGCTCAGGATCTTTTCAGATTGCAGGAAGGGCCCCAAAATTTAAATTTAAACCTCCTTGGCTCCAAACCAAAGGAGGGAAATTTTTTGAAAATTAGAGACTTACCTTCGGCACAAGTGACTATTGTTACTGACCGAAATGTCAGTATTGGTCACAAGTGACTGATGCTAATGACCGATGTGCTTCCTGGGTATAACATCGGTCATCACATGATCGATGTCCTTGACCGAAATTCATCCGCTGGGTTTATGTCGCTCTGTGTATGACCGATGCTGGTGATATTGCTGCATATTTCATGTATTTTGCATACATATAAGTTAGTTTCTCATGCATTTACATTACACTTTAGGCTAGCTTGCATCACTTTAGGTCCTAGAGTATTCTTGCCCCAGCATATGCATGTTTCTTGCATTTTGCATCACATTCAGGTTGTTTTCGGCTACTTTGGAGTCTTGGAGGATTCGTGGACATGCTAATGCTTGTGAGGAGGCTCGTGGAAACTTGGAGGATTCGGGAATGCTTGCTAAGGATCAGAGATCGAGACACAGATAGAGCATGGCCGGTCGATCTAGATGAGATCGACCAGAAGATCGAGTATTCCATCCGATCTAAGGTAACTGATCGAGACAGAGATCGAGTGAAGCGATCGATCAAGGAGTACGGACGTAAATGACGCCATGCAGAGCGAGAGTCGGATCGAGTCCACCACTCGATCCTCCGAAGATCGACTCCAAGATCGGACAAAGCACTCGATCCGCCGAAGAAGATCGAGACACAGATCGAGTTGAAGGCACGATGTCCGAAGATGATCGAGTGAGATGCTCGATCTCGAGGTTGATCCCAGTACACTTTAACCATTTTTGGCCGCTAGCGAGGGGGGGACCATTGAGCTGTTTGGCCTATTTCGGGAAGGCGGCGATCTTGCTTTTCCACACACGTTTTCACTTTATCTTTTTTTATCTTTTTCTCTCTTTTCGAAGGCGATTTCGCCATTGTTAGACTTTGAAGCTTTGTTCTTAAATATTGAATCGTTTTAAGCTTTAAATCAATCGTTCTTCATGTTTATTAGTTCATCCTTTATGCTTTGTTCGGTTTACTTAATGTGTAGCGAGTAGTCTATTCGGGTTTTGGGGTTGAGAGGATTCAAAGGGGTCGAAAAGGTTTTCAAAGCTTGGTGTTTTCTTGTTCTTCATGGCTTTCTTTTCTAGGATGTCGAGTTCTTAAAGCTTAGAGACTCTCACGCCAAGATCTTTATGATCAAGGGGACCTCTTACCTTGACAGGATCCAGAGGTCTCTGAAAATCGCATCCTAGAGGCTAGTCTACCTTTCCCAAACGCCATGGTAGTTTAGGAGACTAGTTAGGCCGTGTGTTTGAGATCTGAGTTTTATGCCCTTCAATCTCTTTTTCTGCCAAACGCCATGGGTCTGGAGGAGAGAATAAATGAGTGATCCATACCACACGCCATTGATGGATCTTGTTTTGTTTTCAAGGCCTAGAGAATCTCACAAAGTGAGTAGATCTAAAGTTTTCAAACCACGCTTGAACCTTTGAAACCCTTGAACATGAATCTCAACCCTAGAACCTCTTTCTTAGTATTCTTACATCTCAGTTAATCAATCGCTTGCTATCTATTCGCATCCTGGTCATTAGATTCGTTTCCGTAGAACTTTTAGATGAGATCGATCGTTGTTGCTCGATCTAGTGGTCGATCCTGTGGTCGATCCACTAGTCAATTTTTATGAATTCATAGCTTTGCATTTTAATCTTTCTGTTTGTTCCTCGTGGTAGTTTACTCGTTTCTAGTATTTTTAAAATAGTTTTGCCTTGCATTTGATCGTTGCATCTAGTTTTTAGGATTTTCACAAAAACCGTTCATCATTTGCTTAGCTTTGCATAATCCTTGCATTCTCATTGCACTTTCTGGCTCCTAGGTGTGGATTGACACTCACTTGCATACTATACTACATCTCAGTGTTGCATTTGAGCTTTTGACACATCATTACACTGCATAAAAACCTGTTATCAGCTGGTGACCGATATATTTCTTGAGAATCGCATCGATCACCAACTGATCGATACACTTGACCGAAATTCATCGGGCTGGTTTACATCGATCAACTTTGACCGATGTGGATAACCAAAATGTGTCCCTCTTTCAAACTTCCTTCCATATCAATCACAACTGATCGATATGTTGACTGCTGTAAACTGGCTCCATTGACATCGATCAAACATGACCGATATTCATGACCGAAAAGTGTGTATTGGCCTTGTCATGACCGATACAGTTGATCGATGTCATCCAGAAAACACATGTTCTTTATCCCCTTCAGGCTTTCTCAACCCCCAATTCAAACTCCTATTTATATACACTATAACAAAGCTTAAAAGATAAACTAGAAAGCATAATATATACAAAAAGATACCATGAGACTACTTCCCAAGTGTGCTTGTTTAAAGTCACTAAGCTTGACTTTGATTACCTCTTTAGTTGAGGTGAGGAGAAGGAGTCTTGGAACTCCTTGGTGTCATCTTGCTTCTCTTGACCTTGGTGGTGACTCCATTCACCTTGACCTTGACAAAAGGTGTAGCATTCCCTCTTGCTGAAGCTTGAAGCTAAACTCTCCCCTCTTAGAGACACTTGGTTGCAAAACCACCACTCCTTTGTTAGTAACCAGCTTAATATCATTTAGATTCTTGTAACTACCCACTTCAATGACCTCATTTTCAGTGGTGTTTTCAAACAACTCGGCTAAGCAGCAGCCATCAAAGCTCTCTCCTTGGTAGCCCTCAAACTCTGGCCAGCTTGTATTAATCCTCTTCACCTTGTTAAGGTCCATAGAGAAAGCATGATCATGCTCCAGCTTGTTTCCCCTGCTGTCAAACTTCAAGACTTTGTTCCTTGTAAGCCTCAGCTCTGTTGTACACTCTCTAGCATCAAATACAGCGCCAGCTGAAGCTAGAAATGGCCTCCCAAGAAAGATAGAATTCTTGATCTGTCCTTCCACATCAAGCACCAAAAAATCAGTAGGGATGGTGACTCCTTCAATCATCATTGGCAAATCTTTGAGAGTCCCTAGTGGTGTCTTGACTGATCCATCAGCTATGGTGAGAGACACAGTACTCTCTTGAAGTTGAGTGTAGCCAAGAGCTTTAGCAGTAGAGGATGGGAGGAGGTTGATACTTGCTCCAAGATCACAAAGACAGTTCTTGAAAGTCTACCCTTTAAGCTCACATGGGAGAGTGAAACAACCTGGATCTCCAAGCATCTTGATTTTCAGCTCCTTAACCTCAGATGCTCTAGCTCTAGCTCTTAGTTTCTGAAGCTCTTCTTGACCATTCAGACCTCTCATTTCCATTTGAGCAGCATAAAGAGTACCATACTTTTGTACAAGCTGCTCTTTGAATCTTCCTGGAAAGGGGATAGTGGGCTTATAGATAGGGAGATCAGCAGCTTGAGTTACCTTCTTGGCATCAGAGGTTTCAACAAAGTCTTCCCCTATAGCATCAACAACCTCATGTGGCGCCCATCACTATTCTTCTTCCTTGTTGGTTCCTTCTTCAAGAGAGTTCTCCTTAGTGGCATAAGCTTCAATAAGCTCCTCCCTCCCACTCTGAATGTCAATGTCCTCATTGATTAAGGAAAGGAAGTCTTCAATGATAGCTTCTTCTTCAAGAGGAGTAAAGGCAACTGCAGACTCAATAGCTTGGCAATACTCAGAGGTGGTCTCTAAGGTCTGTATCCTGGAATCCAAATCATCAAACTTGGTGTTGAGCTCAGCATGAACAGAGTCTAATTTGTTATGCATATCAGCAAATCCCTGGTTCATCTCCAATGTTGCAAGGAGTTAAAAGTTGAGGAATTCAGTGAGTATACTCTTGATATCAGCTGCAGTAGAAGTAGAAGCATTGAGCTGAGCTTGAGGGAGAGCAGGCGTGGGTGCAAACTGTGGGTGGGTGGGTATTGTAGTTGTCTGTAGAATAGTTCATAGGCAGAAGCTCTTGGTAGAAGTTGTTGCACCTTTGAGTTTTAAAATAGAGCATCTTCTCTACTTCTAGAGATGTACCTGAACTGAAAATACTTGGAAATGAGTGAGTAACGAAATAAAACTAAAAAGCTTGATCTTAAAGATTCTACAAACTCTAATGATTCAAACAAAAAACCCAAATGGCAACAGCTCCAAATTGATACAAGGGTTTGCACCTCTTATGTCAATCACCCATTGTACTAGTCATTGTAGCATTAGGTTTTAATGTCAATCCAATTGGGTTTAGTTGAAAAAACAAGAGTTAAGAGTGAAATCTCTAAGTCAAGCAAGCAGGATAAAAAGGTTTTGTTGCCTAAGCAACTGTTCTAACACCCTAATGTGATCAAGCAACAAAGAAAGTGAAAACAAAAGCAAACTAAGCAGATTTAAGAAAGAAAAACAGAGCAAAACTGAGCAAATCCGAGATTTAAATAAAAGAGAAGCAAGTTCCTAGATGTGGTTATTGACTTTGGGGAATTTAAACACCAAGTAAGGCTGTTTCAGACTACATTGATCTAGCAAATAAGCAAGCAATGGTGATTCCTAGACATAGAGTTCACAATCAAGCAAGCTAGATCCAATCTCTCGGCAAATAGCCCTTTGCTAAACATCTTAACAAGAACTAACTCTCATTAGTGCTAAAACATCAAGCAAGCAATACTAAACAACTCTATACAAGTCAAAATGCTCCTCAAACAGTCAATCTCTTGAGCCAAGGCCAGCAAATCCTCTATTAAACAAGAACAGCATTTCATCAAACACTTGGTGGGCATAAGAGAAAGCTAACAACCTAGATAAGTCTGATCAAGACAAATCTAGCATTAATAACAGATTAATAGAGAGGAACCCAGAAACTGAAGCACTAAACAAGCCCTAATCAAGTCTTAAATTCCCCTAATCTACCACATCTAGAAACTCTAAGCAAACTACTCACTCATACTCATGTTTAACACCAAATCATGAAGGAAAAAGATGTTAATCATGATTAGAAGAGAGAATAAAGAAAGATTAAAGGTAAATACTCAAATATATTAAATAAAGCAAAGGATTTGTCTTACAAACTTAAATAAAATGCATTAGAACAGTAAATTGACAAGTCTTGTCAAAAATCTGGAAAAGAGGGTATTTATAGCCTAGAGAAGAATGCCCTAGAGTAATGGCAAAAGTGTAAATAAAAACAGGTTCAGACTGGGTTTACATCGGTCAGTTACAACAGTCATCTGTGGTCGATGTAAATCCCATCGGTCTAGCAGTGATCGATGCTGGTGACCGAAATTCATCTGCTGTGATTATGTCGATTACTCCTGACCGGTACTGGTGATCGATGTGCTTACATCGGTCACCCCATGACTGATGTTGGTGACCAAAAATCTGGTATCGGTCACCCCTTGACCGATGTTCACCGTGTTATGACCGAAAACCTTTACAGAGATTGTCTGCTTTGATCCTTCTTGCTCCCTTTGATCCAGATAGCATCCTGAATCATCCCCAAAGCTCCTCCAAGCTCCTTTTAGCTCCAAAAGCACCTAAAAACATCAAAAATGCAAGAAAAATGCAAGCTATACCCTAAATGCAACCTAAGTCTAAAAGGGGAAGAAAATGGGGCAAAAACTAAGGGAAAACATGCAAAAGAGAACCAAAACATGTACTAAATGCAGTCCAAAATGGTGTAAATACAAGAGATATCATTATTCGTTGTTGTTTTTTTATGTATAAGAGGAGAACAAAACAATGGATCTTTTTATCGATTAAATTATAGAGTGAGGAGAGGGACGTGAGGTCTCGAGATGATTGTCGGTTGAGGGATCGTCATCGGAGATTATCGGATTTCTTTGTGTTCAAGTAGATCCGGTAACTCTATTTATCGCTCTGCTTTTGTAATCATATCATTCAATAACACAGATCCGTATTCTCATTATCGTTAAGTGTGATTTCATACATAGGAGGTCACGATCTTAACAACTGGTGCGTTGTGATCCAGATCGGTCATCGCTATGGTGTTGCAGGAGGAATCTGAGAGTCAGATCGAGCTCATGGACAAGAGTATGGATGAATTACAGCAAGAGGTGACGGTTCTTCACATTGGCTGTAAATTGCTGTCCAAGGCGAACACCGAAGCTAATCTGCGTATCAGCGAAGTTGAATCGCAATTAGCGATCGCGCGTTCGGAGTCAAATCAGCGTTTCAGGGTATTGGAAAATCAAATCGCATCGATCTCGTCTACGCTGGCTCGAATGGAGCAGTTTATTTTCACCGGCAAGTCTCACGCAAAGGATGTCGCCGGATCGGCTGCTCCTGCAGTTCAGGTATCCTCCGTTCCCTTTATTCCTCCCATCGAACCGACTGTACCACCGTTCGGCTCTCAGGGGAGCTCTTCGGCCTTGATGCAACGGGAACAATTGCTGAAAAGTATTGAGTTGCCCGTATTTGATGGATTAATGCCATATGCATGGATTTGTCGGGTGGAAGGTTATTTTCGCGTGGGTCACTATAGCGAGGAAGCTAAACTGGATTTGATTTCTTTGAGTCTAGAAGGCCTTGTGCTGAATTGGTTTCACTGGGAGCTGGAGGAGTCCCCAATTGTAAGCTGGGCTCAGTTTAAACAGCGTATGTTGGCACGCTTTGCTGTATCCATTAAGGATGAGCCGGGTAAACGTCTCTTTAGCATCATCCATACAGGTTCAGTTCAAGACTATATCAGCGAGTTTGAAGAGCTGTAGGGTCAGGTTACTGGAATTAATGAGAAGAATTTGATCAACCTCTTCTACAACGGCTTGAAACCAGCAATGAAAGAGGTCATCAAAATTGAAAGAGCTGTAGTTTTCATGCATTCATCTTGTATTATATGCTAGTTTCTACCATTCGTTGCATTTTAGGTTCTAGATCACTTTGCAGTCTCATTTTGCATATTTTCTGCATTTTCGCATCATTATCAGGTTGTTTGGGACACACTGGAGTTGTGGAGGTTGCGTGGACGTGCATAAGATCGAGAGGCAGCTTGTGGACACTTGGAGAACTCAGCCGTTCAGCAAATGACCTGGGATCGAGACTCAGATCGAGCTAGGCAGGTCGATCTAGACGAGATCGACCAGAAGATCGAGTGACTCAAGTCGTTTCAAGGAGGAGGATCGAGAACAAGATCGAGAGAGGAGATCGATCGTGAGTACAGACGTGGATGACGCCATGCAGAACCAGAGCCAGATCGAGACCACGACTCGATCATCCAAGGATCGAGTAGAAGATCGAAGGAAGTGCTCAATCCATCCAACCAAACCGACTTGAAGATCGAGCAAAAGAAGGCGATCCATGGAGAAGATCGAGTGAGCTGATCGATCTCTGGAAAGTTATCCGGCCAGCTCATTTTTGGATCGTAGTGAGGGGACCATTAGGGCTGTTTGGCTATTTTGGGCAAAGGGCGGCTATCACATTCATCACACACACTTAGTCTTATCTTTTTCCAGCTTTCCTTTAGGCGATTTCCGCCATTGTTCTGTTCTTGAAGTTTTTCATGTTTTGAACCTTGAATCTTTTCAATAATAAGTCTTTTTCTTTAATCGCTTGCTTGTTCATGTTTAGTTTTCTTTCCCTTGCATTTCAATCGGTTTCAAATATGAGTAGTGAGTAGGTTTCTTTTTGGTTTAAGGTTAGGGCGATTTAAGAGTTTAATGGTTTAAGCTTTTGGGAGTTCTTCTTGTTCTTAACCTATTCTCTTCTAGGATTTGGGGTCTTAAAGCTTAGAGAGTCTTGGAAAAGATATCTATGATTCCAGGGTTTTCTTATCTTGACCGAATTCAGAGATCCTTGAAAACCCAATCCTAGAGACTAATTTATCCTCTCCCAAACGCCATGGATGAGGAGGGGGTTAGTTAAGCCAATATTTGAGATCTTTGTTTAAAGTTCTTTGACCCATCTTTCCATACACGCCATAAGTTAGGAGGAAGGGTCAGAGAAAGGGGTTATACCACACGCCATGGATAATCCTAGTTTATGTTTCTCAAGGCTTAGAGATAGCTATTTAAAAGAGTAGATTTATGTTTTCAAACCCAAAGCTTGAATCTTGAACCTCTTGAATATGGCCCTCAACCTAAGATCCTCTCTTTTTAGCATTTAAAACCTCTTTTTATCATTCTCTAGTCATAAAGCTTGCTTCTTTGATCATTTGAAGTCATTCATCTAAGTTGTTAGATGTGTTCTGTTTTACCCGTTTCAGTGCTCGATTTTTAGTAATTAGTAGATTTGCATTTTAGAGTCTCCGTTTACTTCTAGTAGTTTTTAACCCTCTTCCAGGGATTTTAAAATAGGTTTTCTGCTCATTTGGTCGTTGCATTTAGTTTTCATCGATTTTACCATCTATTTACACGATTCTGCTTAGATTTGCTTAGTTCTTGCATTCTTAGTGTCTTTTTTCACCCAGGCTGGATTGATCTCCATTACTGCTATACTACATTGTTAACAGTGGTTCAGGCTTTGATATTTAGACAGTTTATCATTCTGTTTATCAAATGGCACCGTTGCCAACTTGGGATTGTTAGAAAGCATTAGGATTTGGAGCTTAGTAAAGACTAAGCCTTTACATTTACTTTGGTTACTGATTTCTCTGCCTTCATACTTGTGTTTTCAGGTACATGAATCTGAGGTCTAGGGGTGACAACAATCTACTTAAACCCCTGGACAATATTCACCAACTTGGACACGCAAGATCAAGAAGAGCAAGAGAGCAAGCTCAAGCCTTTGAAGAGATTGTGCAAGCTCGTACAGTAGACTTTGCAGGAATGGCTGAGCAAGAACATCTTGAGGGACCTCCACCAGCTCACAGTGCTACAGGAAGGGGTAGTGGAAACCCCAACCACGCAGCAAGACCACCACAGATCATTGGTGTTGGTGATGCTCCAAATACACATCACAACCGCTTTGGGATCACTCCTCCACCAGTCCAGAACAACAATTTTGAGATAAAGCCTGGATTTGTCTCTATGGTTCAGAACAGCAAATATCATGGACTAGCTATGGAAGACCCTCTGGAGCATCTTGACAACTTTGACCAAGTTTGTGGAATGATAAAGATCAATGGGATCTCGGAAGATGCTTTCAAGCTACGGCTCTTTCCATTTTCTCTTGGAGATAAGGCTAGGCACTGGGATAAGACCCTTCCACAAGGCACCATTACTTCTTGGGCTGAATGTAAGAAGGCGTTCCTCTCAAAGTTTTTCTCGAGCACAAGAACAGCTAGGCTGCAAAGTGAGATTAGCAGATTCACTCAAAGACAGAATGAGACATTCAGTGAAGCTATGGAGAGATTCAAAGACTGTACAATTCAGTGTCCTCACCACGGCTTCAGTGAAGAGACTCTCTTGAGCACAATATAGCAATGAGCATTACCCAAGATCAGAATGTTACTTGATACAGCAAGCAAGGGTAACTTTCATGGTCAAGAAGTGGAAGAGGGTATGGAGCTTATAGAGAACTTGGCTTTGAGGGATGGGAATTACACTGAAGATTATGATCGAGCACCTAGAGGTTCTGAGCTGGACTCACACAAAAAAGAGCTCAAATCGATAAAAGAGATAAAAGACAAGAAGGAGATAGAGAATGGTGTTGCTGATCACCTTTCTAGGATGAGAGTGAATAAAGCTTTGCCATTAGATGAGCAGCTCATGATGATCACCACGGCAGTATGTGGAAGGCTTGAAGACAAGTTTGAAGAGGTTTTGAGTTTCAAAGAAGAAGACTTGCCATGGTATGCTGGTATATGATAACAGCTTTTTGATCTAGAATGAGCAAATGCAACAGGAGGTTATCAAAACTCAAGCAGCATACAGTTGTAGCATAATGCAAGAGGTATCAATCCAATCATATGGGCTAGAAAGTGCAATGAGAATGCAAGGGTCATGTAAAGCTAAAAAAATGATGAATAATTTGAGAAATTCCTAAAAACTACATGCAATGACAAAATGCAGAGCAAAACTATTTTAAAAATACTAAAATGGAATAAACTACTACTAGGAACAGACCAAACAATAAAAATACAAAGCTAGGAATTTATAAAAATCGACTAGTGGATCGACCACTAGATCGAGCAATAACGATCGATCTAAAAAGCAGTTCAAGCAAAAGCGAATCTAATGACCAGGGTGCGAGCAACCAACAAGCGAATGATCAACAGAGACTAAGAAATACTAAAAGGAGGGTCCAGGGTTGAGATTCATGTTCAGGGATTTCAAAGGTCTAAGCTTGGGTTGAAAACTTTAGATCTACTCACTTTGTGAGGTTCCCTAAGCCTTGAAAACAAAACAAGATCCATCCGTGGCTTTCGGTATGGATCACTCCTTCATTCTCTCCTCCAGACCCATGGCGTTTGGCGGAAGAAGAGATTGAAGGGCAAGGAAACCAGATTTCAAACACGCGGCTTAACTAGTGCTCTAAACAACCATGGCGTTTGGGAAAGAATAACTAGTCTCTAGGATGCGATTTTCAGAGATCTCTGGATCCTGTCAAGGTAAGAGGTCTCTCTGTTCATAAAGATCTTGGCGTGAGACTCTTTAAGCCTTAAGAGCTCGACATCTTAGAAGAGAAAGCCATGAAGAACAAGAAAACACCAAACTTGAAAACCTTTTCGACCCCTTTGAATCCTCTCAACCCCAAAACCCAATGAAACTACTCGCGACTGATGAAATAAACCGTACGAAATGCAATAAACGAAGAACTAAACATGAAAAACGATTGATTTTACTTAAACGATCCAATATTCTAAAGTAAAACAAGAAAAAGCTCGAAGTCTAACAATGGCTAATCGCCTAAAAACGAGAGAGATGATAAAAAGTGGTCGACAAAACGGGATAAATGAAAGGGATCGTTAGTCTTTGCCTAAAATGGCCAAGCCGCAAATGGTCCCCCCCTTCGCTACGGTCCAAAAACAGGCTGGACGGATAAGGTTGGTATGGATCGATCACGAAGCTTGATCTGGCAATCGATCATGTCCTGAATCGGGCGGCTCTTGGTCGATCTCCGAGTCGATCTTGTGCTGATCGGGTTGGAAGCTCGATCCGGTCCTTGATCTGCATGGCGTCGTCTACGTCTGTACTCCAAATCGATCTCCATACTCGATCTTCTGGTCAATCTTGTATAGATCGACCTGCCCTGCTCGATCTGCTACTCGATCTCAGGTCCTTAGCGTTCAATCCTGATTTCTCCAAGTATCCACTGACTTCCTCACGAGCCTTCACGCGTCCACAAGTCATCCATAGCTCCAAAGTAACCGAAAGAAACCTATTTGTGATGCAAAATGCACGAAACATGCAAATGCTGGTGCAAAAGTACTCTAGGACCTAAAGCAATGCAAACTAGCCTAAAGTGCGAGGTAGATGCATGAGAAACTAACCTATATGTATGCAAAATGTATGGAATATGCAGCCATATCAACTCCCCCAAACTTGCCTTTTGCTTGCCCTCAAGCAAACAAAATTAGAGAAGGGAGAGAGGTTTTAAATCGAACGGGGGTTTAAGTTTCTTGCAAAGGTATCTTTCAAATGAATCAATCTCAACGTCCTAGTTACTAGTTCTAAAATGCAATGCGCACACTCACACTCCGAACAACTTAGCCATACTCATCACACAAAGAATTTCAAATCATGACTCTCTTATTCCAAACAATCAAAGGGTAAAGGCTATGAGCATAGAATGATCTCATTTTAAAGAGGGTTTATTTTAAGCAAAGGGTTTCTTTCGAAAATGGTAAGAACTTTATGCATAATGCTAAAGGTAAAGGCAATTGATGCATACATGATCAGATTCTCATCTACACATGCAAGCTAACAATGATACTAAAACCCCTCTCATTTTTTTTTTCTTTTTAAGCTCACTCACCCTCCTAAAATCTACCCTTATCTCCAAAGCAAATGCTTAGCAAACCCCAAATAAAAATAGAAAACATCTTAACTCTTTTAGGCTAGTAAAATGGTTTGAAAATATTAAGCTCCTTATTTTTCTTATTAATAGCTCTCTTATTATTTTTTCTTTCTTTTTGTTTTCTTTTTATTTTTGGCACTTAGGCTCTTTTGTTTATTTTTTTTATTTTTTTTTTATTTTTCTTTTTAATTCGAGAGAGCCATCTTCTGAATTTATTGGAGCATTAAAAATTTTAAACACAAAACCTTTCATTTAAAACCTTTATTCACTTCAAATACCAAACTCTTTTGAAACCGAGAGCATATAAACATGAAAGCAACCCCCATGATCCCCTAAACTTATCATAAGCCTACATCTAGCTTCAAAATGCAAAGCTAGCAATCATATGAGAACCTAATCATGTCGGCTAAACGTAACACTTTATGCTAAGTTCAAACCGGAAGAGGCCACACAATGATGTCACACACGAAAACATGGCTTCAAAGAAAGGTAAGGGTCAAGGTGGGTGTTCTACTTAGGCTCACAAAGAGTGGTAAAAGGAGGAAGAGAGCCCAAATATTTTGAAATCCATGTGTTCATTTTGAAATGCATAAAGATGATATTTAAAAATTCAGATTAAGGTTTTCACTTACTAGGACAAGTTTCAAATCATGAGAGTTCAATTCAAGTCACGAAAATCAAAACAAGTGATCCAAGCATGGTAAGAACTTACTTTCAAAGTGTGAGCAAAGCATTAGAGAACTAATAACTAGGATATTGAAACTATTCATGAGTTAAACACCTTTTTAAGAAAACTCAAACCCCTTATTCAAATGTAAACAACCTAGATGCTTAAAAATTCTAGACTCAATCCTAAAATGCTTAACAATGTGAATGCAACTACATGAATGTTTTCTTAAAATTTTTAAAAATTTTACCAATTTTTCATGTAATGAAGACTCAAGGATTGTAAAGGGAAAATAAGATCAGAATAAACATGTTAAACCACACACATACTCCACCAAACTTGAATGACACCGTCCTGGTGGCAAACAAATTCAAAGGAGCTAAAAAGACAATGCAAAGACAAAGAAAATATGAATGGCATGTACAATGGAAGGTTATTGGTACCTTGGACCTAAACTCGGCTGGAACTTGAGGATGTTCCAGCGGAGCTGCTCTTGCTAGAGGAGCGTCGGGCTATGTCCTTTCCTTTATCCTCAGTGGGGAAACCATGAACGGAATGTCGAGCTTGTTGCACGGTGCCTTGCTGCTCACGGATGACAATACCGCCAGTTGATCTCCTCCTCTTCTTGGGCTGGTTAACCTCTTCACTCTTGGACCCCTTAGACTTCGCAGATGAGCTCCCTGGACGTGCCCTGACTTTCTTGGCAAGTTTCTTGATCATCTTCCCTTGCCACTTGGTTATCTTTTGCTGCACCTCTACCACCGAAGCAAGAAACATCTCAGCCTTGGTGCACGGCTCAAAGTCCATCCTTGGAAGCTCAAAGTGGGCTGGCATTGCGCCATCTGATGGCGGTGACTCTGATTACTCTCGCGTGGACTGAATGGGCATCATTGTTGTACCTAGTGGGGCGTAGCACTCCTCGTGTGTTGGACAAAACTGGATCGTACGATGCTATCCAAGTTAGTCTCCTCAACGTTGGGTAAGATGCACACGTTCTTCTTCCCCCCATCATCGTAGAACTGATAAGCGAAGAATCCCGGAGCTGACGTAGGTCCCAAGCTATCGGTATTTCGCATGTAAGTCTCATCCATGAATGACCTGTCCGCGTAAGGCTCGAACCGTTGAAGTGGTACACCGGCGTGGATGAAGAGCGGCGTGAGAAACCCTCCAATGTAAGCTGAGCTTGCCTTGCATCTAAGGGCGTATGCCTTGTACTTCACCAAGGAGGAGGCTAGAATGCACCCGTAGTTGACATCGTTCCCGAGGTCATCAATCAGCGGATCGTGGTTCTCCTCTTCACTGCTGCATAGTATCCTCTTGATCCCTTGGAAGAGGAAACACAGCTCGGTATTCATCATCGTGGGAGACACGGTTCGTCCGCTGAAGGTGTTCGCCAACAACTTGAGAGTGTACCTCAGAACGGGATTCCTCACCTTCTTGATTTAAGCCGTGTTGGCTTTGTACTCTTCATCACAAAGTACGTCCCATATGATGCTGGCGTTCTTGAGTGGCGGAAACTCCACTTGTTTAGCCGCGGCGGTAGGTCCATATGCTTGGCAAAGCTCCTCAATGGAAAGGTGATAGGACCGCTTCTTGACCTTGAAGCTGAGATGCCCTTGAGAGGGAGTTGGGAGGCTCGGATTCTCATAGGAGAACGCCAAGGTAGAGAGGAAATCCATTGTCACTTGCGGATATGTTGGACAGTCCATCCTTGAAAGGTAAGCAAGCCCCATGTTTTGCAGAAGGGAGTCAAAATCCCCTAGGAGACCCATCCTTTCCAGCAAGTCTCTGCTCGCGAACTTGGTAGGCTCGAAGCGCAGCCTCTCTAATCTCTTCTTCGCTGCCTTTTCCTCCTTAGTCCAACGGATCCTCTCATGAACTTGCTGAGGTTCCTCCTCTTGAACTTGTTGAGTTCCCTCTTCCTGAACCACTCGTTGTTCATCCTCTCTCTGTGCAGCCTCTTCTCTGGTTCTCTTAGGTGCCATTGGTGCCTGAAACACGATTCTCAAACAGAAGAGTGAGCAAAGGCGGCGAGAAATCGAGAAAGAGACTAGCGAGAAGGAAAAATCTACAACTAACACCCTAGATTTTTTGGGGATTTATAAAAATTGTATCTAGATAAAGGAAAAGAAAATCTAGAGATGGAATTAAATCTACATTATTTCCTGATTTCTAGCTACTTTTAAAAAATCGTTAAAACCCTTAGCAACTTAAATTGATCAAGCGGTGATAAAAGGAAATTTTGAAAAGATTTAATTAAAAATCTTGAAATACCTTTGCAGGATCAAAGACAAGAGCTAAATGCCTTTAGGAATGGAAGAAGAACACTCTCTCTCGATTTAAAATTCGCAAGAACAGAAATGAGAGAGTGTGAAATTGTTGAAAACATAAAGGCAACAAAAAGCTAAAACCATGGGTGATGAAAGCGGTTTTCTGACAAAAGGTGGTCAAGGCACAACTTTCGTGGTCAAAGATTCTTGTCTTGACCACCATTCAAAATTAAAAAGCGAGGGAAAGGAGAAAGGGAGGGAAAATTTTTTGTTACCTCGTCATGAGATCGAGTCCCTTTGGTCGATCTAGGACTCGATCGCATGCTCATAATGGCTGGATCGAGAGATTTGATCGATCAACGGCTCGATTGGACTAGAATCGAGTCTTAGATCGATTATACTCTCTCGTTCCTTGACTTTTGGTCAACTAGGCTGAGTCCGCATGATCGAGCTATGTTCTCGATTCAGGGGTTGATTCGGCTTAGATCGAGTGATGGATCGAGTCGAGTGATCGATCTGGCTTTGAAGATTTTTCCGAGAGAAAATAGATCGGTCGATCCATTTTTGGATCGATTGATCTATACTCCAAGAATTTCCCGAGATATTTTAGATCGGTCGATCTAGATGGGACCGATCAATCCGTGCTTATCTAGATCGACCTTGTCACTCGATCTCGTCTAGATCGACTAACTCCTCTCGATTCACTAGCTCGATCTAGTAAAGATCGAGTTAGGATTCGTCGATCTAGCACTCGATCTCTAGTGGATATTCGCCCCTTCTCACTCCTTTTGGATCTAAGATCTTTGCTTGCAATCCCCTATACCTCTTCCCACACACTCAGAAGATAAAAACATAAAACTGAAAGAGAAATAAAACAAAAATATGTACAAGATAGACATGGGAATGCCTCCCAAGTGCGCTTTCTTTAACGTCTTTAGCTAGACATTACTTGGTTTAGGCAGATGGTGGGTCTTGGAGAAGCATTGAGGTGCTCTCCTTGTCAAATGCACTCGCCATGTATGGCTTAACTCTGTGTCCGTTTACTGTGAATGCATTCCCACTCTTGCCCACCAACGTGACAGCTCCGTAAGGTAATACTTCCTTGATTTCATACGGACCGCTCCACCGTGATTTTAGCTTCCCTGGAAAGAGCTTGAGCCTTGAATTGTAAATCAGCACCAAACTCCCTTCCTTAAGCTCCTTAGGTACCAGCTTCTTGTCATGAGCAGCCTTGGTACGCTCGTTGTAGATCCTAGCACTTTCGTAAGCGTCCAGCATTAGCTCATCAAGCTCGTGCAACTGGATCAACCGCTTCTCCTGAGCCATCTTCAGATCAAAATTCAGCCGCTTCACAGCCCACAACGCCCTATGTTCCAACTCAACGGGGAGGTGACATCATTTACCGTAGAGAAGAGTGAAAGGAGTAGTACCGATGAGCGTCTTGAAAGCAGTCCGGTAAGCCCACAAAGCGTCATCTAACTTCACCGCCCAATCCTTCCGAGTAGTCCCAACTGTTCTCTCGAGTATCTCCTTAATCTGACGGTTAGAGACCTCCACTTGGCCACTCGTTTGAGGATGGTAAGGTGTAGCTACCTTGTGCTTCACGCTATACTTCCTTAGAAGATTTTCAAACAGCTTGTTGATGAAATGGCTTCCTCCGTCTCTTATCACCA
This sequence comes from Thlaspi arvense, assembly GCA_911865555.2. Classification (NCBI taxonomy): domain Eukaryota; kingdom Viridiplantae; phylum Streptophyta; class Magnoliopsida; order Brassicales; family Brassicaceae; genus Thlaspi; species Thlaspi arvense. The sequence goes on from OU466860.2 coordinate 26,975,165, forward strand.
CCTTGGGTACTCCAAACCTCGGGAAAATGATGCTCTTAAAGAGTTTGATCACAACCTTAGAGTCGTTTGTTGAGGAAGCAATGGCCTCAACCCATTAAGAGACGTAGTCAACAGGTATGAGTATGAACTTGTTGCCGTATGATGAAGGAAACGGCCCCATAAAGTCTATGCCCCACGCGTCAAAGACGTCTACCTCGAAGATAGGAACTTAAGGCATCTCATTCCTTTTAGTGATATTCCCTGCTCTTTGACAAGCTTCGCAACTCATCACGAACTCATGGGTGTCTTTGAAGATGGACGGCCACCAGAAGTCGGCTTGTAGGACCTTAGTGGCGGTTTTGAATAAAGCAAAGTGCCCGCCATACAAAGAACCGTGGCAATGAAAGATGATATCTCTTGCTTCTTCCTTTGTCACGCATCTTCTGTACAGGCTATCAATGCCTCTCTTGTATAAATAGGGCTCATCCTAATAGTAGTGGCTCACGTCCCTCATGAACTTCTTCCTATGGTAGTTTTAAGATGCGAAGGCTCTTCCCCACATGCCAAGTACTTCACAATATCCACGTACCAAGGGAGATCCTCCTCTTTGAAGCTCAGAACTTCCTCAAATCGCCCTTCTAAATTCCCACAAACAGCCGTAGTGATTGCAATGAGTTGTTCTTCGGGGAGAGAATCATCTAAAGGAAGAGACTCGTTGATTTTTAACCGAGAGAGATGGTCAGCAACGCCATTCTCTATCCCTTTCTCGTCTTTGATCTCCATGTCAAATTCTTGGAGTAAGAGGATCCATCTCAAAAGCCTCGGCTTAGTGTCCTTGTTGGAATAGATATAACGCAAAGCTGCGTGTTCTGTGTAGACAATAGTCTTGAAACCCACGAGGTAAGCCCTGAACTTTTCAAATGTGAATACAACCGCCAATAGCTCCTTTTCCGTAGTGGTATACCTCGTTTGCGTGTCATCCAAGGTTCTTGAAGCATAGTAAATCACGTGCAGCTTCTTATCCTTCCTTTGGCCTAGAACGGCTCCCACGGCATAGTAACTAGCATCACACATAATCTCGAAAGGTAGAGTCCAGTCTGGTGCTTGCACTATAGGCGCGGATATTAGGGCCTCCTTGATGGTCACGAAAGCTTGCAAACACTCCTCATCAAAGACGAATTCAGCCTCCTTCCACAACAGCCGCGTAAGAGGGCGTGCAATCTTAGAAAAATCTTTGATGAAGCGCCGGTAGAAGCCGGCGTGTCCCAAGAAACTTCTCACTCCTTTGACGTTATCTGGCGGCTAAAGGCTTGTCATCACTTCAACCTTTGCCTTGTCGACCTAAATCTCTCTGATATCTTATGGCCAAGCATGATCCCCTCCTTAACCATGAAGTGGCATTTTTCCCTGTTAAGCACCAAGTTTGTCTCCTCACAACGCTTTAGTACCCTGCAAAGATTCAACTAACACGCAGAAAAGAACACACCATAGACCGAGAAGTCATCCATAAACACCTCTACCATCCCTTCTATTAGATCGGAGAAGATCGACATCATACAACGCTGAAACGTAGCCGGTGCGTTACACATCCCGAATGGCATCCTTCGATAAGCGAAGGTGCCATAAGGGCATGTAAATGTCGTCTTCTCCTAATCATTTGGATGGATTGGTATTTGGAAAAATCCACTATATCTATAAAGAAAGCAATAGTAGGGGTGATTAGCAAGCCTTTCAAGCATTTTATCAATAAAAGGCAAGGGAAAATGATCCTTTCTAGTTGCAAGATTAAGCTTCCTATAATCAATACACATACGGTGTCCAGTAATTGTTCTAGTAGGTATAAGCTCATCTTTGTCATTCTTAATGACTGTGATCCCTCCCTTCCTAGGCCCCACGTGTACGGAAGAAACCCACGTGCTGTCACTTATAGGATAGATCACGTCAGCCTCTAAAAGCTTAAGAATCTCTTTCTTAAGAACCTCTTTCAAATTAGGATTCAAACGCCTTTGATGTTCTATAGAAGAGGCGTTCTCATTATCCAAGTGAATCGTATGAGTGCAAAGCATTGGTGAAAGGCCCTTGATGTCACATCGAGAGTACCCAATGGCCTTCCTATACTTTCTCAACTCATTTAAGAGCGAGTGCAACTCATCATCACTTAAGTTTTCATTCAAAATCACAGGATAGGTTTCGTTAAGCCCTAAGAAAGCATACCTTAGCCCTTTTGGGAGCTCCTTAAGGTCCATCTTTGGGGCTAGCAGCTCGCTCCAATCATCCTCGTGGCTGTTGCTGTTGTTTTCCTCCTTGGAACCTTCCTTAGAACCCGAGACATGGACCTTGTTTTCCTCCAACCGCTATCCCTTCTGAAATCGAGTTGTCCAGTCGATCTTGCTCTCGATGTCGTCCAGATCGAGCAGTTTTGCTCGATTTACTTACTCGATTTAATGTGGATCGAGTGAGAGATCGAGGCACAGAGGCGATCTCCAGATTAGACCCCAAACTGATCGGAAGGCCTCTCTCGATCTAGGACTCGATTGTTTTCCTGGATCGATCACCCTCCTCGATCTGTCTATCGATTGTTGCACCGGATCGAGTTGTACTCTCGATTGTCTTGTCGATTTGACCTCTGGATCGAGTAATGTCTTCGATCTCGGAGTCCATCTCTAGGCACACACCTTCATCTTCTAGCACAACCTTCCTTGAATCGAGCAAGTTGACGTATTCTTGAGTCCTCTGATCCACTTAACAGAACTCTCCTGGCTCCTTAGTCAATGCCAGCTTCAAATGGTCCTCATGAGCCAACTCTTCCAGCAACGCATCCGCTAAAGCATCCAACATTTCAATGTAGAAAGCTTGCCCTTCTATCGTAGGCTTCTTCAAAACCTCATTGATATTGAAGTCCAGCCTTACATCTTTACCCAAGTGCAGAGCAATCTTCCCATTCTTGACGTCTATGATGGCTCTGGCGGTGGCTAAGAACGGTCTACCGAGAATGAGTGGATCTTTAGGTTCTTCATCCATTTCCAGCACGACGAAGTCTGTAGGAACGTTTGCATCGCTGATTCTCACTGGCAAGTCCTCAAGCAAACCCACGGGTAACCTCACACTTCTGTCAGCTAGTACCAACGAGATTCTACAGTCCTTGAAACTGGTAAAGCCAAGCTTCTTTGCCACGGAATGAGGCATCAGATTTATACTAGCTCCGAGATCACAAAGGCAACTCTTGAACTCCAAAGGACCTAAAACGCAAGGTATAGTGAAGCTTCCAGGGTCTCCCAACTTCTTTGGGACTATCTCCTTGTGTATCACAGCACTACACTCTTCAGTAAGAACAAGCACTTCGTTGCTTTCCTTATTCTTCTTCACGAGCGTATCTTTGAAGAATTTGGCGCATTTAGGCATCATTGCAAGGCAGTCCACGAGAGGTAGCTTGATCTCTACGTCTTTAAGGTGCTTCTCAAACAAGACTATGTGCTTCTCTATGAGTTGCTTCTTGAAGCGGCCAGGAAAAGGTAGCTTTGGTACATATGGTGGAGGTACATAAGCATCCTTCTCCTTAGCAGCTTGCTCCGTTTTCTTCTCTACAACCGCTTTGTCACCTCTCCTTGGCTCTTGAATCCAGACATTGTCAAAGTTGATCTCATCATCAGCTGAAATCTTACCCTCCCCCTCTTGAATTACAACATCCTCGTTGATCTTGGGAGTAGCCGTAGGTGCAAGCTCTTTCCCGCTCCTTAGCGTGATGGCGTTGGCATATTCCTTTGGGTTCTGCTCACACTTGCCCGGTAAGCTATTCTGTCCACTTCAACTTGCCTTTCCCTTCTCAAGTTGCTTGATCTTATTATTCAAGGTTGTAATTTGAGTAGAGAAGTCTGTGAGAGACGAGTCTAAGCGAGTGTTCATCTCGGCAAACTTCTGGCTTGTAGAGGCTTGCCCTTGAATCAGTTTTTGAAACATCGCTTGTACAGGATCAACTTGTTGTTGCATATGTTGCTGCTGAGGTGCAAAGCCCGGAGGGTACATTGGCGGATAACTCTTGTTTCCTTGCTGTTGCCCTTGGAAGTTGTTCTGCCCTTGCCCTTGGAAGCCACCACTCGGCTGGAAACCTTTGTTGTATGGTACAAAAGGCTTTGCTTGCTGAGCAGGGTACACTTGATCCTTAGGGTTTACGACGTTTGGACTCCTATACGAGAGATTGTTGTTCGGGTTGTAGCCTTGGGAATAGCCATGAGGTTTGTAGTTGTTCTGTCCCACCACCCAATTGGCTTCTTTCTGGCTCAACTCAAGCTCCTCTTGGCTCTCATCCGCTTCACCAACGAAGTGAACATGCTTCTGGTTGGCTAACATCAGCTTGTCAATCTTCTTATGCAAGGATTTCAACTCTTTCTTGTGAGACTCTAGCTCAGAACCTCTCGATGCACGGTCGTAATCTTCAGCGTAGTTGTCGTCACTCAATGCTAAGTTCGTAATCAGCTCCATGCCTTCTTCTACTTCTTGACCAAGGAAGTTCCCTTTACTAGCCGTGTCAAGTAGTAACCGGATCTTTGGTGATGCTCCGCGGTAGATAGTGCTTAGAAGAGTCTCTTCGCTGAAGCCTTGGTGAGGACACTGGATAGTGTAGTCCTTGAATCGTTCCATGGCTTCATTGAAAGTCTCATTGTTCCTTTGAGTGAAGCCGCTGATCTCGCTTCTCAGCCTTGCTGTTCTGGTGCTAGAGAAAAACTTTGAGAGTAACGCCTTTTTACACTCGGCCCATGAGGTGATGGTGCCTTGAGGAAGTGTTATCTCCCAATGTCGAGCCTTTTCTCCAAGAGAAAATGGAAAGAGACGCAGCTTGAAAGCATCTTCGGATATGCCGTTTATCTTGATCATCCCACATACTTGTTCAAAGTTATCAAGGTGTTTCAAAGGATCTTCTGTTGCTAGCCCGTGAAACTTATTGTTTTGCACCATTGAGATGAAACCCGGCTTAATCTCAAAGTTGTTGTTCTGTACAGGAGGAGGAGTGATCCCAAACCTATTATGGTGAGTGTTGGGAGCATCTCCCGCTCCTATAATCCGTGGGGGTCTAGCTGCATGGTGGGGGTTTCCATTGCGTCTTCCCACTGCTCCATGAGCTGGAGGAGGTCCCTCTGGATGTTCTTTCTCGGCCATAGCTTCGAAGGCAACAAAACCGTGCTGAACAATCTCCTAAAAGGCTCTCGCTTGCTCTCTAACTCTTCTTTGTCGTGAGTGTCCGAGTTGGTGAATATTGTCCAAGGGTTGAACTAGATTGTTGTGTCCCCTTGAACGAAGATTCATGTACCTGAAAGACACACGTTTGAGAGTAGAGAAATTAGTAACTTAAACAAAGTAAAGGCTTAGTCTTTACTAAACCCCAAATCTCAATGCTTTCTAAACACTCCTAGGATGGCAACGGCGCCATTTGATAACAGCTTTTTGATCTAGGATGAGCAAATGCAACAGGATGTTATCAAAACTCAAGCAGCATAGAGTTTTAGCATAATGCAAGAGGTATCAATCCAATCCTAGGGGATAGAAAGTGCAATGAGAATGCAAGGGTCATGTAAAGCTAAACAAATGATGAATAATTTGAGAAATTCCTAAAAACTACATCCAATGACAAAATGCAGAGCAAAACTATTTTAAAAATACTAGAAGGGATTAAACTACCACTAGGAACAGACCAAACAATAAATATGCAAAGCTAGGAATTTATAAAAATTGACTAGAGCCTAAGATAAACGGCATCTCTGAAGACGCCTTCATGTTGTGCCTCTTTCCCTTTTCACTCGGAGACAAAGCTAGGCATTGGGAGCAGACCCTCCCACAAGGCACCATCACCTCATGGGCCGAGTGTAAGAAGGCCTTTCTCTCAAAATTCTTCTCTAGCAACAGAACAGCACGATTGAGAAGTGAAATCAGCGGCTTCACTCAGCGAAACAATGAGACATTCAACGAGGCAATGGAACGTTTCAAAGATCACACGATCCAATGTCCTCATCATGGTTTCAGTGAGGAGACCTTACTCAGCACCAACTACCGCGGAGCTTCACCAAAGATCAGGTTGTTGCTTGACACAGCTAGTAAAGGGAACTTCCTTGGTCAGGAGGTAGAAGAGGGCATGGAGCTGATTGAGAACTTGGCATTGAGTGATGGCAACTATGCTGAGGATTAAGACCATGCACCGAGAGGATCTGAGCTAGAGTCTCACAAAAAGGAGCTGAAATCCTTGCATCAGAAGATTGATAAGCTGGTGTTAGCCAACCAGAAGCATGTTCACTTTGTTGGTGAAGCTGATGAGAATCAAGAAGAGCTTGAGTTGAGCCAGGAAGAAGCCAATTGGGTGGTAGGACAGAACAATTACAAACCTCACGGCTACAACCAGAACAACAATCTCTCCTACCGTAGTACCAACGTCGCCAACCCTATAGACAAAGTGTACCCTGCTCAGCAAGCAAAACCTTTCATACCTTACAACAAAGGTTTTCAGCCGAGTGGTGGCTTCCAAGGTCAAGGGCAGAACAACTTCCAAGGGCAACATCATGGTAACAAGGGTTATACGCCAAACTACCCTCCGGGCTTTGCACCTCAGCACCAACAGCCGATGCAACAACAAGTTGATCCGGTTCAGGCCATATTTCAGCAGCTGATCCAAGGGCAAGCCTCTACAACCCAGAAGTTCGTCGAGATGAACACTCGTCTAGACTCGTCTCTCACTGACTTCTCCACTCAGATCACCAACTTAAACAACAAGATCAAGCAGCTAGAGAAGGGGAAAGCGAGTACAAGTGGTCAGAATAGCCTACCGGACAAGTGTGAGCAGAATCCTAAGGAATATGCCAACGCCATCACGATAAGAAGCGGCAAAGAGCTAGCACCTCCGGTTACTCCTAAGAACAACGAGGACGTTGTAATTCAAGAGGGGGAGGGTAAGCTTTCCGCTGATGATGAGATCAACTTTGACAATGTGTGGATTCAAGGGCCAAGAAGAGGAGACAAAGCAGTTGATGAGAAGAAAGCGGAACAAACTACTAAGGAGAAGGATGCTTATGTACCTCCACCGTATGTACCTAAGCTGCCTTTTCCTGGCCGTTTCAAGAAGCAACTCATAGAGAAGCATAGAATCCTCTTTGAGAAACATCTTAAGGACGTAGAGATCAAGCTACCTCTCGTTGACTGTCTTGCAATGATGCCTAAATGCGCCAAATTCTTCAAGGACACTCTCGTGAAGAAGAATAAGGAAATCAAGGAGGTGCTTGTTCTAAGTGAGGAGTGTAGTGCTGTGATACATAAGGAGATAGTCCCTAAGAAGTTGGGAGACCCTGGAAGCTTCATTATACCTTGCGCTTTAGGCCCTTTGAAGTTCAAGAGTTGCCTTTGTGATCTCAGAGCTAGCATAAATCTGATGCCTCATTCCGTGGCGAAGAAGCTTGGCTTTACCCGTTTCAAAGACTGTAGAATCTCATTGGTGCTTGCTGATAGGAGTGTGAGGCTACCAGTGGGATTGCTTGAAGATCTACCGGTGCGAATCAGCGGTGTGAACGTGCCTACGGACTTCATCGTGTTGGAGATGGATGAAGAGCCTAAGGACCCGCTCATCCTTGGAAGGCCATTCCTTGCAACCGCCGGTGCTATTATTGATGTCAAGAACGGGAAGATTGCCTTGCACTTGGGAAAAGATATAAGGCTAGTCTTCGATATCAATGAGGTTCTAAAGAAGCCGACCATAGAAAGGCAATCCTTTTATATTGAAATGATGGATGCTTTAGCGGATGAGCTTCTTGAAGAACTTGCTCAGGAAGATCATTTGAAGCTGGCACTGACTAAGGAGCCAGGAGATTTTGGTTATGTGGATCTGAGGACTCAGGAGTACGTCAACTTGCTGGATTCTAGGAAGGTTGCTAAGAAGGATGAAGGCTGCTGCCTAGAGATCGACTCTGAAATCGACGCTATCACTCGATCCAAATGTCAGATCGACAAGGCAATCGAGAACACAACTCGATCCGGTGCAGCAATCGACAGACAGATCGAGAGGGGTAATCGATCCGGGAAAACAATCGAGTCAAAGATTGAGAAAGACCTTCCAATCAGTTTGGGGTCTAACCCGGAGATCGACACAGTGTCTCGATCCCTTACTCGATCCACATCAAATCGAGTAAGTGAATCGAGCGAAACTGCTCGATCTAGACGACATCGAGAGCAAGATCGACTGGACGACTCGATTTCAGAAGGGATAGGGGTTGAGGAAAGCAGTCTTAAGGGCCATGCCTCGGGTTCTAAGGAGGGCTCCAAGGAGAAAAACAACAACAACAGCCACGAGGATGACTGGAGCGAGCTGTTAGCCTCAAAGGTGGACCTTAAGGAGCTCCCAAAAGGGTTAAGATATGCTTTCTTAGGGCCTAATAACACCTATCCCGTGATTGTGAATGAAAACTTAAGTGATGATGAGTTGCACTCGCTCCTGACTGAGCTGAGAAAGTATTGGAAGGCCATTGGGTACTCTCTCAGTGACATCAAGGGCCTTTCACCAATGCTTTGCACTCACAGGATTCACTTGGATAATGAGAACGCCTCTTCTATAGAACATCAAAGGCGTTTGAATCCTAATTTGAAAGAGGTTGTTAAGAAAGAGATCCTTAAGCTTTTAGAGGCTCACGTGATCTATCCCATAAGTGACAGCACGTGGGTTTCTGCTGTACACGTGGTGCCTAAGAAGGGAGGGATTACGGTCATACACAACGATAAAGATGAGCTTATTCCTACTAGGACCATCACTGGTCATAGGATGTGTATTGATTATAGGAAACTTAATCTTGCAACTAGGAAGGATCATTTCCCTTTACCTTTTATTGATCAAATGCTTGAGAGACTTGCTAATCACCCTTGCTACTGTTTCCTCGATGGGTATAGTGGTTTCTTTCAGATACCAATCCACCCAAATGATCAGGAGAAGACGACCTTCACATGTCCCTACGGTACCTTCGCTTATCGAAGGATGTCGTTTTGATTGTGTAACGCACCGGCTATGTTTCAGCGGTGTATGATGTCAATCTTCTCCGATCTAATAGAAGAGATGGTAGAGGTGTTTATGGATGACTTCTCTGTCTATGGTGCGTCCTTTTCTGCATGTTTGTTGAATCTTTGCAGGGTACTAAAGCGTTCTGAAGAGACAAACATGGTGCTAAACTGGGAGAAGTGCCACTTTATGGTTAAGGAAGGGATCGTGCTTGGTCACAAGATATCAGAGAAGGGCATTGAGGTTAATCAGGCTAAAGTGGAAGTCATGATGGGTCTTGAGGTGCCGGTTAACGTTAAGGGAGTCAGAAGTTTCTTGGGACACGCAGGGTTCTATAAGCGCTTCATCAAGGACTTCTCCAAGATTGCACGCCCTCTTACACGATTGCTGTGCAAAGAGGCTGAGTTTGTGTTCGATGACGAGTGCATGCGAGCTTTCATGACCATCAAGGAAGCCCTTACATCAGCCCCTATAGTTCAAGCACCAGACTGGACACTACCCTTCGAGATTATGTGTGATGCTAGCGACTACGCCGTAGGAGCCGTTCTTGGTCAGAGCAATTTTTGGAAAGCTAGAAAGGCAATTTGAGGAGGTGTTAAGCTTCAAAGAGGAGGATCTTCCCTGGTATGCTGATGTTGTGAACTACTTAGCATGCGGAGAGGAGCCAACACATCTCAACAGCTATCACAGGAAGCGGTTCATAAGAGAGGCGAGTGATTACTTTTGGGACGAGCCCTACTTATACAAGAGAGGGGTGGACAGTTTGTACTGAAGGTGTGTTACAAATGAAGAAGCTAGAGACATCCTCTTTCACTGTCATGGCTCTTCCTACGGAGGACACTTCGCTTCATTCAAGACTGCCACGAAAGTGCTGCAAGCTGGTTTCTGGTGGCCCTCCATTTTCAAAGTTTCACACGAGTTTGTGAAGAGCTGTGAGGCGTGTCAACGATCAGGGAATATCACTAAGAGGAACGAGATGCCTCAGGTTCCTATCTTCGAGGTTAACGTGTTTGACGCGTGGGGCATAGACTTCATGGGGCCATTTCCTTCTTCATACGGTAATAAGTACATCTTAGTAGCAGTGGATTATGTCTTCAAATGGGTTGAGGCTGTTGCTTCCCTTACAAACGATTCTAAGGTGGTGATCAAGCTGTTCAAGAGCATCATTTTCCGAGGTTTGGGGTACCAAAGGTGGTTATAAGCGATGGAGGAAGCCACTTCATAAACAAGATCTTTGAGATCCTTTTGAGGAAATACGGCGTTAAGCATAAAGTGGCTACACCGTATCATCCTCAAACGAGCGGACAAGTGGAAGTCTCCAACCGGCAAATCAAGGCTATACTTGAGAAGACGGTCGGAGCAACAAGGAAAGACTGGGCAGTGAAGCTGGACTACGCTCTTTGGGCCTACCGTACCACCTTTAAAACACCGATTGGTACGACCCCTTTCACTCTGCTCTATGGCAAAGGCTGTCACCTCCCGGTTGGGCTGGAACACCGTGCATTGTGGGCTGTAAAGAGGCTGAACTTTGACCTCAAGACTGCTCAAGAGAGGTGCCTCATCCAGCTACATGAACTGGATGAACTAAGGTTGAACTCTTATGAGAGCTCTTGGATATACAAGGAGCGGACTAAGGAAACTCATGACAAGAAGTTGGTTGCCAAGGAGCTTAAGGAAGGCGGTTTGGTATTGCTGTACAATTCAAGACTCAAACTCTTCCCGGGAAAGCTGAAGTCGAGGTGGAGCGGGCCGTTTGTGATCCAAGAAGTGCTACCTTATGGAGCTGTCACGTTGATGGGCAAGAGTGGCAGTGCATTCATCGTGAACAGACACAGGGTTAAGCCCTACTTGGCGGACAGCTATGACAAGAAGAGTACCGCGGTGCTTCTCCAAGACCCACCATCTGCCTAAACCAAGTAAAGTCTAGCTAAAGACGTTAAAGAAAGCGCACTTGGGAGGCATTCCCATGTCTATCCTGTACATATTTCTGCTTTATTTCTCTTTCAGTTTTATGTTTTTATTTTGCAAAGTATGTAGGAACAGGTATAAGGAGTCTAAACCTCGATCTTGGAGGTCAAAAGAGGCGATATGGGTTAAGAAAAGGCTAGAGATCGAGTGCTAGATCGACTAATCCTGACTCGATCTTTGCTAGATCGAGTTAGTGAATCGAGAGGAGCCAGTCGATCTAGACGAGAACAAGAGATAAGATCGATCTAGATGAAAACAGATCGATCGATCCTAAATGGATCGACCGATCTAATTTCTCTAGGAAAATCTTTTAAAAACAGATCGATCACTCGACTCGATCCATCACTCGATCTATGCCAAATCGACCCAAAAATCGAGGACGTAGCTCGATCACGAGGACTTAGCCGTGGAGCCAAAATCTCAATAATCGAGAGAGCCAATTGATCCAAGACTTGATTCATCATGAATCGAGTCACAGATCGAGTAACCCTCTCGATTCAAGCCATTATGAGCATGAGATCGAGTCCTAGATCGACCAAACGGACTCGATCTCATGCCGAGCTAACGATTTCTTTCCCCTCTTTACTCTTTTCCCTCCAGCTTTTAAATTCAAAACTTGGTCAAGGCAAGCATCTTTGACCATGAAAGGTGTGCCTTGACCAAGTCTTTGTCAGAAAACTACCCTTCCTACCCATGGTTTTGTTTCTTGCTTAGCCTTTAAATATTTCAACAACTTCTCACCTTCTCATTCTTGTTTTCTCAAAAATTTTAAGCAAAGAGAGTGAGAGTTATCTGTTTTCTAAGGCTAGCAAAACTCTTCAACAATCTTGCAAAAGGTATTTTTAGAGTTTGATAAAATATTTTTTGGAAAATTCCCTTTTATTTTGCAAGTCATTGTTTTAGATGATAGGGCTGTTTTTGAATTTTAAAATTTAGCTAAATAAAAGGAAAAATTCTGGATTTTCTAGCATCTCTAGATTTGACTCTTCTTTATTTTGCTATAATTATTATAAATTCCCCAAAATTCTAGGGTATTAGTTATAAGCTTTCTTCTTCACCTTTCTTCTTCTCCTATCTGATCGCCGTTTTGCTTATCAAACTGCTTGAGAAATTTGTTTCAGGCACAATGGCTCCTAAAAGAACGAGAGAAGAGAGAGCACAAGAGGGAGAAGGTCAGGAGGTGGCTGTTCAAGAGAGGGTCAGATGGAGTAAGGATGAGAAGAGGGACAAGAAACGGCTTGAAAGGCTTCGGTTTGAGCCTACTAAGTTCGCGGACAGGGAGTTGCTGTCTAAGATGGGGCTGCTAGGAGATTTTGATCAACTCCTCCAGAGGATAGGGCTGAGGTGTTTGTCACGGATGGATTGCCCAACCTTCCTTGAAGCGACAATCGACTTCCTAGCCACCTTGGCGTTCGGATACGAGAATCCTAGCGTGCCAATCCCTTCTCAAGGCCGCCTCTCCTTCAAGATACAGTGCCAAGCTTTCAGTCTCTCAGTCCCCGAGCTCTGCCAAGCTTATGGCCTCTATGCAGCTACTAGGAAAGTGGAGTTCCCCTCCTTCACTCAAGCGAATGATTTTTGGGATCTCATCGCCAATGATGACTACAAGGCGAACACTGCAAAGATCAAGAGAGTGAGGAACCCGGTGCTACGTTATACTTTGAAGCTGATGGCCAACACCTTTAGTGGCCGGTCTGTAGCTCCCATGGTGACCAGGACAGAGCTTTTCTTTCTGTTCCAAGGCCTTAAGCATATCCTTTGTGATCCGGACGAGAACGAGGAGCCATTGGAAGATCAACTCGGAGACGACGTGAACTACGGGTGCATCCTTGCTGCTTCGTTGGTCAAATACAAGGCGTATGCCTTGAGGTGCAAGGCAAGCTCGTCACTCATTGGTGGTTTCCTCACGCCTTTGTTCGTGCAAGCCGGCGTACAACTCGAGAACTTCACTCCTGTTCCGGATAGAGCATTCATGGACGAGACATATTTAAGGAACACTGATAGCTTGGGACGCACGCCAGCTGAGGGTTTCTTCGAGTACTTATACATCGATGAGGAGAATGAGAAGAGGACGTGTATTCTGCCGAACCAGAACGAGACCGAGCTGTTTGGTGTAGGGAACATTGAGTTTCTTCCGAGCCAAGAGGAATGCTTCGCTCCTCTATGAGCCACAGCCGCCGTTCAGCAAGCTGCCCGACCAAGATCAGAGTCTCCAGCCACTGATGATGAGATGCCCAAAGCATTCACCCTTTCCAAGCTTGACTTTGAGCCGCGGACTAAAACAGAGAAGTTCCTTGCTTCTGTTGTGGAGATGCAAAGAAAAATCAACAAGTGGCAGAGCAAGGTGCTGAAGAAGCTAACAAGGAGGCTCACCTAAGAAAGCTGCAAGCAAGGAGGTTCAACAACCCGAGAAGAGGAGACTTGCAACCGGTGGAGTTGTCATCCTTGAGACGCAAGGCAGCAACATTCAGCCGGCGCGTTTTTCTCTCCAGGAACCAACCGGCAAGGGAAAAACCATAGTCTCTAGCTCCTCTGGAACAACCTCAAGTTCCAGCCGAGACTAGACCAGAGGTAACAACCTTCTTCCATTGTACATAACCGCTCATATTTGCTTCTCTTTGCTTTGTGTTTTGGTGCTCCTTTGAATTTGTTTGCCACCGGGACGGTGTCAAGCAAGTTTGGGAGAGTACATGTGTGGTTTAACATGTGTTTTCTGATCTTATTTTCCCTTTAGCATCCTTGAGTCTTTAGTTCATGAAAAATTGGTGAAATTTTTAAAAAAAATTTCAAAGATTCATGTAGTTGCATTCATCTTGTCAAAACATTTTAGGATTGAGTCTAGAATTTTTAAGCATCTAGTTTATTTGCATTTGCATAAGGGTTTAAAGTTTTCTTAAAAAGGTGTTTTATACTCATGAATTGTTTCAATGCCCTAGTTAGTAGTCCTCTAATGCTTTGCTTATGCTTTGAAAGTAAGTTCTTACCATGCTTGGATCACTTGCTATGATTTTCATGACTTGAATTGAACTCTCATGATTTGAAACTTGTCCTAATAAGTGAAAACCTTAATCTGAAATTTTAATTATCATCCTTATGCATTTGAAAATGAACACATGGATTTTAAAATATTTAGGCTCTCTTCTTTCTTTTACCACTCTTTGTGAGCCTAAGTAGAACTCCCACTTTGACCCTTACCCTTTTTTGAAGCCAAATATTTCTTGTGTGACATCATTGTGAGGCCTTCTTTTTCGGTTTTGAACTTAGCATAAAGTGTTAGGTTTAGGCGACATGATTGGGTTCTCATATGATTGCTAGCTTTGCATTTTGAAGCTAGATATAGGCTTAGGATAAGTTTGGGGGATCATTTGGGTTGTTTTCATGTTGATATGTTCTCGGTTTCAAAAAGTTTGGTGTTTAAAAGAAAAAAATAGGTTTTAAGTGAAGGGTTGTGTTTAAAAATTATATATATGCTCTAATAAATTTCAGGAGGTAGCTCTCTCAAATAAAAACAAAAAGAAAAAGAAAAAGAGCCTAAGTGCCAAAATAAAAGAAAAGAAAAAAAAATAAGCAAGAGAGCTACCAACAAGGAATAGTTAAAGAGCAAATTATTTTCAACCTTTTCACTAGCCTAAAGAGTTAAAAATGTTTTCTGTTTTGACTTGGGGGATGCTAAGCTTTTGCCTTGAGAAAAAGGGTAGATTCTAAGTGGTGAGTGAGGATAAAAGTTAATAAATGAGAGGGGTTTAGGATCATTGTTAGTTTACATGGGTAGATGAGAATCTGATCATGTATGCATCAATTGCCTTCACCTTTAGCATTATGCATAAAGTTCTTGCCACTTTTGAGAGAAACCCTTGTTTTAAATGAAAACCCTTTTCAAATGAGATCATTTTATGCTCATAACCTGCACCCTTAGCCAAATGTGTTCTGCTTTAAAGTGCATAAGTTTGATTCATGGTTCGGATGTTAATGAATGTTAAAGGGTGAGTTTCTTTGATTGATAGGAATAGGAGAGTCATGATTTGAATTTCCTTGTGCGATGAGTATGGCTAAGTACTTTGGAGTATGAGTGTGTGCATAGCATTTTAGAACTGTTAACTAGGACATTGAGATTGATTCATTTAAAAAACACCTTTGCAAGAAGCTTAAACCCTCATCTGTTTTTAAAACCCCTCTTCTTCTCTTATTTTCTGTTGCTTGAGGGCAAGCAAGAAGTAAGTTTGGGGGGAGTTGATGTTACAGCGTATTGCATGTATTTTGCATACATATAAGTTAGCTTTTCATGTATATACATCACACTTTAGGATAGTTTGCATCACTTTAGGTCCTAAGGTATTCTCGCACCAGCATACGCATGTTCCTTGCATTTTGCATCATATTCAGGTTGTTTCTGGCTACTTTGTAGTCGTGGAGTCTGTGGGTGTGCTGAAGCTAGTATGGAGGCTCGTGGGGACAACAAATGTTCGCTAAGGACCAGATATCGGAGAGCAGATCGAGCATGGCCGGTCGATCTAGATGAGATCGACCAGAAGATCGAGTAGCTCAGGCGATCCAAGGGAATTGATCGAGAAGAAGATCGAGTGAAACAGTCGATCAAGTGGTACAGACGTAAATGACGCCATGCAGAGCGAGAGCCGGATCGAGCCCACCACTCGATCCGACCACAGATCGATACCAAGATCGGATGCAACACTTGATCTGCCGAAGATGATCGAGACCCATATCGAGTAGAAGGCACGATGTCCGAAAGTGATCGAGAGAGCCGCTCGATCCCGAAGTCGATCTCTGTCCTTTCAACCGTTTTTGGCCGCTAGCGAAGGGGGGACCATTGAGCTGTTTGGGCCATTTTGGGAAGGCGGCGATGACCTTTTCCCACACGCTTTTCATTCTTATCTTTTTATGCTTTCTCTCTGTTTTTTCGAAGGAATACGCCATTGTTGAACTTGAAGCTTTTCTTGCTTTTGTATTCGAATCGTTTTGAAGTTTAATCTAGTTCTTTTTCATGTTCATCGTTTCTTTCTTCATGCTTTGCTTGATTTACCTTATGTGTAGTGAGTAGTTTCGTTTGGGTTTCGGGGTTGAGAGGATTCAAAGGGTCAAAAAGGTTTTCAATCTTGGAGTTTTCTAACGCTTAATGGCTATCTCTTCTAGGGTGTTGAGTTCCTTAGGCTTAAAGACTCTCACGCCAAGAGCTTTATGATCTTAGAGGTCTCTTACCTTGACAGGATCCAGAGACCTCTGAAGATAGCACCCTAGAGGCTAGTTACCCCTTTCCAAAAGGCATGGAAGTTTGGGGGACTAGTTAAGCCATGTGTTTGAAATCTGTTTTTCCTGCCCTTCGACCTCTCTTTCCAACAGAAGCCATGGGTTTGGAGGAGAGGATGAAGGAGAAATCTATACCGAAAGCCACAGATAGATCTTATTTCGTTTTCATGGCTTAGAGATTCTCACAAAGTGAGTCGATTTAAAGTTTTCAACCCAAGCTCGGACCTTTGAAACCCCTGACCATGAATCTCAACCCTAAACCCTCTTTCTTAGCATTTTTACATCCTCTCTCGTCATTCGCTTGATCTTTGATAGCATCCTGGTCGTTAGTTTTGCTGTCGAGATCGATCGTTGTTGCTCGATCTAGTGGTCGATCCCGTGGTCAATCCACTAGTCAAATTTTGGTAATTTGTAGCTTTGTTCTATAATTATTCTGTTTGTTCCTCATGGTAGTTTGATCATTCCTGGTAATTTTAAAATAGTTTTGCATTCCATTTAGTTGCTGCATCTAGTTTCTAGGATTTTTACAAAACCGCCTGTTATTCGCTTAGCTTTACACTGCTCTTGCATTCTCCTTGATCTTCCTAGCTCCTACAAATGGATTGACTCTCACTTGCATACTATACTACAATCTAAGTGTTGCATTTGAGTTTGATAGCCTCATTGCATCCTCACCCTTGCAAAGAAAGTATTTATCAGCAAGCAACAAGCGAATGATCAACAGAGACTAAGAAATACTAAAAGGAGGGTCCAGGGTTGAGATTCATGTTCAGGGGTTTCAAAGGTCTAAGCTTGGGTTAAAAACTTTAGATCTACTCACTTTGTGAGGTTCCCTAAGCCTTGAAAAAAAAACAAGATCCATCAGTGTCTTTTGGTATGGATCACTCCTTCATTCTCTCCTCCATACCCATGGCGTTTGGCGGAAGAAGAGATTGAAGGGCAAGGAAACCAGATTTCAAACATGCGGCTTAACTAGTGCTCTAAACTACCATGGCGTTTGGGAAAGAATAACTAGTCTCTAGGATGCGATTTTCAGAGATCTCTGGATCCTGTCAAGGTAAGAGGTCTCTCTGATCATAAAGATCTTGGCGTGAGACTCTTTAAGCCTTAAAAGCTCGGCATCCTAGAAGAGAAAGCCATGAAGAACAAGAAAACACCAAACTTGAAAACCTTTTCGACCCCTTTGAATCCTCTCAACCCCAAAACCCAATGAAACTACTCGCGACTTATGAAATAAACCGTACGAAATGCAATAAACGAAGAACTAAACATGAAAAACGATTGATTTTACTTAAACGATCCAATATTCAAAAGTAAAACAAGAAAAAGCTCGAAGTCTAACAATGGCGAATCGCCTAAAAACGAGAGATATGTTAAAAAGTAGTCGACAAAACGGGATAAATGAAAGGGATCGTTGGTCTTTGCCTAAAATGGCCAAACCGCAAATGGTCCCGCCCTTCGCTACGGTCCAAAAACAGGCTGGACGGATGAGGTTGGTCTGGGATCCATCACGAAGCTCGATCTGGCAATCGATCATATCCTGAATCGGGCGGCTCTTAGTCGATCTCCAAGTCGATCATGTGCTGATCGGGTTGGAAGCTCGATCCGGTCCTCGATCTGCATGGCGTCGTCTACGTCCGTACTCCAAATCGATCTCCATACTCGATCTTCTGGTCGATCTCGTCTAGATCGACCTGCCCTGCTCGATCTGCTACTCGATCTCAGGTCCTTAGCGTGCAATCCTGAGTTCTCCAAGTATCCACGGACTTCCTCACGAGCCTTCACGCATCCACAAGTCATCCATAGCTCCAAAGTAACCGAAAGCAACCTGATTGTGATGCAAAATGCACGAAACATGCAAATGCTGGTGCAAAAGTACTCTAGGACCTAAAGCGATGCAAACTAGCCTAAAGTGCGATGTAAATGCATGAGAAACTAACTTATATGTATGCAAAATGTATGGTATATGCAGCTATATCTATAGTAAACTATTTGGCTTGTGGAGAGGAGCCTTCTCATCTAGACCACTACTACAAGAAGAAGTTCATGAGAGACATCTCCCATTACTTTTGGGACGAGCCATACTTGTACAAAAGAGGAGTGGAGAGCTTATATAGAAGGTGTGTAACAAGGGAAGAAGCTAATGACATTCTTCTACATTGTCACGGCTCATCATATGGTGGTCATTTCACTTCCTTCAAGACTGCTACAAAGGTGTTACAAACCGGCTTTTGGTGGCCATCGCTGTTCAAAGACGCTCATGAATTTGTTAAAGCTTGTGAAGCATGTCAAAGAGCTGGAAACATCACGAAGAGGAATGAGATGCCTCAGGTGCCAATCTTTGAAGTTGATGTCTTTGACGCATGGGGGATAGATTTTATGTGTCCATTCTCATCTTCTTACGACAACAAGTTCATCTTGGTGGCGGTTGATTATGTGTCTAAGTGGGTTGAGGCTATAGCTTCCCCAACAAACTATGCAAAAGTGGTGATCAAGCTCTTCAAGACCATCATCTTCCCACGGTTTGGAGTTCTAAAAGTAGTGATAAGTGATGGTGAAAGCTACTTTATCAACAAGGTGTTTGAAAGTCTCTTGAAGAAGTATGGCGTGAAGCACAAGGTAGCAACACCTTATCATCCTCAAACTAGCGGGCATGTAGAGGTGTCTAATAGGCAGATCAAGGCTATACTATAGAGGACAGTTGGGGCTACTAGAAAAGATTGGGCGGTTAAACTTGATGATGCTCTGTGGGCTTACCGGACCGCTTTCAAAACCCCCATTGGCACGACTCCTTTCACTCTTCTTTACGGCAAGGCATGTCATCTTCCTGTTGAGTTGGAGCATAGAGCACTATGGGCAGTGAAACAGCTGAACTACAACCTCAGGACAACTCAAGAGAAGCGGTTGATTCAGCTACATGGGCTTGATGAGCTACGGTTAGATGCCTACAAAAGTGCTAAGATCTACAAGGAGAGGACCAAGGCGGTTCATGACAAGAAGCTGGTTCATATGCAGTTAAGAGAAGGCAGTCTGGTGCTACTCTATGACTCGAGGTTGAACTTATCTCCAGCGAAGCTCAAGTCTATATGGTGTGGACCATTTGAGATCAAGGAAGTTCTTCCCTATGGAGCGGTTACATTGGTTGGAAAGAGCGGGAATGCTTTCACGGTTAATGGGCACAGAGTCAAGCCCTATTTAGCGTGTGATTGCAGCAAGGAGAGCACCACCATGCTTCTCCAAGCCCACCTCAGGCCTAAACCAAGTAAAGTCTAGCTAAAGACGTTAAAGAAAGCGCACTTGGGAGGCATTCCCATGTCTATCTTGTAAATATTTTTGATTTCTTTCTATTTCAGTTTTATGCTTTTTATGTTTAAGTGTGTAGGTGAAAGGATGAGGGATTGTAGACCATGTTCTTGGAGTCAAAAGAGGCGAGAAGAGCTAAGCATAGGGCTAGAGATCGAGTGCTAGATCGACTTATCCTAGCTCGATCTTTACTAGATCGAGCTAGTGAATCGAGAGGAGTCAGTCATTCTAGACGAGATCGAGTAGACGATCGAGTGAGTCAGTCGATCATGGGAGGATAAACCACACATACGTTTAGCCTGAAATGCAAACGAGGTGTGGATCGACTGACCCCACTTGATCCTCGAGGTTAGATCGATCAGTCTACTCGATCTGCCACTCGATCTAAGCCCAAACGACCCTCAAATCGTTCATGTGGCTCGATCCAAGGAGTACAGCCTAAGTGACCAAAAATAATGGAACGAGAGGGTACAATCAATCTAAGACTCGATGCAATCTGAATCAAGTCCTTGATCGATCAAACCTGTCGATCCTGGTTAACATGGGCATGAGATCGAGTCCTAGATCGACCAAATGGACTTGATCTCGTGCCGAGGTAAGTAATTTCTTTCCTCTTATGTTCCTTCCCTCCTATTTTTAAATTCGAATTGTGGTCAAGGCAAGCATCTTTGACCACGAAAGATGTGCATTAACCACACTTTTGTCAGAAACCACTAGTTTTGCCCATGGTTTTTCATTTTTGTTGGCCGTTATATTTCATTGAAACCACACACACTCTCTCATTTGTATTCCGAGTTTTCTAAAGCAAGAGAGAGTGTGATTTTCGTTTCCTAAAGGCTAACAACTTCCACATTCAATCTTTGCAAAGGTATTTCCGGTTCATTGTTTAAAATCTTTTAGAAATTTTCTTTTTATTTGCTTTGGTTGATGGTTAAATGTTAGGGAGTTTAAATTTTTTTTTAAAATAGCTAGATATTAGGAAAAATTCTAGATTTAATCCTATCTCTAGATTTTCTTCTCTATTATCGAGCTAATATTTTTATAAATTCCCCAAAAATCTAGGATATTAATTACAAGTTTTTCCTTCTACCTTAGCATTCGCCGCCTAAGAGAACTAGAGAAGAGACAGCTCAAGAAGGAGAAGCTCAAGCAGTGGTTCAAGAGAGGGTTAGATGGAGCAAAGAGGTAAAGTAGGCTAAGAAGAGACTTGAGAGGCTGCGCTTTGAACCAACCAAATTTGTAAGCAGAGACCTTTTGGAGAGGATGGGGCTATTAAGCGACTTTGATGTGCTTCTCCAAGACATGGGGCTTGCTTGCCTTTCAAGGATATATTGCCCCACATATCCAGAAGTCACTCTCGACTTTCTCTCGACCTTGGAGTTTGCCTACGAGAATCCAAGTCTTCCTACTCCTTCCCAAGGCCACATCTCCTTCAAGATAAGGAGGCAAGCCTATCATCTCTCAATCTTGGAGCTTTGCCAAGCCTACGGCCTCTATGCTGCTGCTAAGCAAGTGGAGTTCCCACAGCTTAAATCAGCAAATGATCTATGGGATTCGATCAGCCTTGACGACTACAAGGCCAACACCGCCAAGATCAAGAAAGTCCAAAACCCCTTGCTGAGATACACCCTCAAACTCCTGGCGAATACTTTCAGTGGGAGGTCTGTTGCCCCTACGGTGACGAAGAATGAGCTTTGTTTCCTCTTTCAAGAGCTTAAGATGATTTTATGCAACCGAGAAGAGCATGATGAGCCATTGGAGGACGAGCTCGGAGATGATGTCAACTATGGTTGCATCTTGGCAACTTCTTTGGTCAAGTACAAGGCGTGGGCACTAAGGTGTAAAGCAAGCTCAGCACTGATTGGCGGCTTCCTTACACTGATGTTTGTCCAAGCTGGAGTTCCTCTTCAAGAGTTTGAGCCTTGCGCGGATAGAGCATACATGGACGAGCAGTACATGCGCAGCACTGATAGCTTGGGACCTACGCCAGCTCCAGGGGAGTTTGCTTACCTGTATTACGACCACAATCATGCCAAGAAGGTCTGTATTATGCCCAACGAGGATGAGACCAACTTAGACAGCATTGGCACCATCGAGTTTTTGCCAACAGATAAGGAGTGCGTCACAGCCCTTGGACCAGCAGCAGTTCCTTCTCAAGTTGCACGTGCACCCTCCGAGTCACCTCCCTCAGACGCCGAGATGCCAACCAGCTTTGATCTCTCTAAGCTCTATTTTAAGCCGATGACCAAAACCGAGAAGTTCCTTGCATCTTTGGTGGAGGTGATAGAGAGCTTTTTTCACAGTTCTAAATATCAATCCTAAAGCCTCTTGGTGTTGCTGTAGTACTTTAGGTGTCAATCCAGCCTAGGATGATGAAAGACACTAGGAATGCAAGAGCAAAGTAAAGCTAAGTCAAATTCGGGTAAATGGATGAGAAATTTAACGAAAACTAAATGCAAAACGAATTGAGCAAGAAAACAATTTTAAAAATCCCTCTTAAGGGTTAGCAACTACTAAAAGAAAACTAGGAATTTAAAGTGCAAGACTACTGATTATGAAAATTCGAAATCTAAAAACACGCAAATGAGGCTATTTCTAGCAACTTAGAACAATAACTTTTAAATCTAAAGGAGAAAGCTTTTGAAATTACTTAAATGATAAATAACTGATTCAAGGATAAGGTTCATGCTTAGGGAAGCTCAAGGTTCGATCTTGGTTTGCAAAAAGTAAATCTACACATTTCGAAATGAGCTATCCTTAAGCCTAAGAAGCAATCTTCCCATGGCTTGTGGGCAAGATGAGTTCCTCTCATCATTCATCCTCTCCAAACCCATGGCTTGTGGTGGAAAAGGATGGTTGATGGAGCTGAAGCACGGATCTTAGCTTGGCCTAACTAGCCCTCACTTGCCATTTCCGTGGTCTTTAAGGCATACTAGTCTCTTGGTTTGGACATAAGAGATCTCCTAAGTTCTTATGAGAAAAGGAAATCTCTTGGATCATAAAGCCTCTCTCAAGGTCTTTAAGCATTTTATACTCCAAATCAAGAAAGGATAAAGTTAAGAACAAGAAAATACCAAGATCTAACCTTTAAAACTTTCCTAATCACCTCATCCTTAATCCTAAAGAACTAATCTATTATCATTTTCGAACCCGTCTTAATCATGAGATAAGAGGAGTTAAACATGATTGAAATAAGAAGAAAGAAAGATTAAAGCATAAAGAGAAGTTCTCAAATTCAAAATCAAAGTTTTTACAAAGGATAAAGCTTGAAAATGGAAAAAGATGTTTTAATGGTGATCCAATTCATGGATCCCTTAAAATTTTAGGTTTAGAGTGTTCATAAAGGACCACACAACTGGTCCCCTCACTAAAAGACAAAGTCTGAGCTGTCCAAGGAAGGAAGCAGAAATCTGGGCCGAAGATCGACCCGCCTGGTCGATCTAGTGGTCGATCTGAGCTGAAACGAGTGGCATGGTCGATCTAGTGGTCGATTTGAGGCTGAAACGAGTGGGATGGTCGATCTCTGGCTGAAACGAGTGAGAAACAGATCGAGCAAGGCAGGTCGATCTAGATGAGATCGACCAGAAGATCGAGTGACCAAGCCGATGCAAGGAAACAGATCGAGACCGAGATCGAGATAGCAGATCGATCTGAAGTACGGACGTAAATGATGCCATGCAGATCGAGAGCTAGATCGAGCCTCCTACCCGATCCAGACGAGATCAACTCAGAGATCGAGCAAAGTCACCCGTTCCAAGCCGAAGATCGAGAGCCAGATCGAGCTCCCTGCCCGATCCCAGACTTACCTTATCCGTCCAGCCTGTTCTTGGACTCTAACGAAAAGGGCCCAGTACACGCCTTTAGCCAATTTTGGCTAAAGGCGGCGACAACTTTTCCAACCTTCATTCTGTCTTTTTCTTTGTTATCTTTTTGCTTAGGTGATTCCGCCATTGTAGACATTGAAGTTTTTCTTGCTTTTACGTTTTGAATATTGAATCTTTGCGTTGAATCACTCGTTTTTCATGTGTAGTCAATCATCTATTGCATTTTGTTCGGTTTCCTTTATGAGTAGTGAGTAGTTTCATCGGGTTTTCGGGGTTGAGAGGATTCAAAGGGGTTGAAAAGGTTTAAAGCTTGGAGTTTTCTCGTTCTTCATCGCCTTCTCTTCTAGGATTTGAGCACTTAAGGCTTAGAGACTCTCACGCCAAGATCTCTATGATCAGAGGGATATCTTACCTTGACAGGATTCAGATGTCCTGGAGAAGTCAAATCCTAGAGGCTAATCCTTCCTTTCCCATACGCCATGGTTGTTTAGGGGATTACTTAGGCCGTTTGCTTGAAATCTATGTTTTATGCCCTTCAATCTATTTTTCCACCAAACGCCATGGGTTTGGAGAAGAGAATGAAGGAGTGATCAATACCACACGCCATGGATGGATCTTGATTTGTTTTCAAGGCCTAGAGACCCTCACAAAGTGAGTAGATCTAAAGTTTTTCAAACCAAGCTTGAACCTTTGAAACCCTTGAAAATGATCCTCAACCCTGGACCCTCTTTCTTAGTATTTTCTCATCTCTGTTACTCATTCGCTAGCTATCTGTTCGCATCCTGGTCATTAGATTCATTTTCTGTTTGAACTGTTTAGACGAGATCGATCGTTGTTGCTCGATCTAGTGGTCGATCCTGTGGTCGATACACTGATAGGGCTCAGGTTTTACCCAAATAAAACTACTGCAAGTGCACAGCAAAAGCAGTTGTAATACAAGGGGTTATCGAATCCCAAGGGAGTAAGTAAACTACACTAAAGAGTTCAGGTTCAGATTAAGCTAAGCGATAAATAATGAATGTAATGCAAAACAGTAAAATAAATGCAAGAGGGCGTTTTTGAGACTGTTCTTAAAGTTCAGAAAGCTAAAGGCGCTAAGTCAGGACAGTTCGCAGGTTGAATCTGAGAGTGTAGAATGCATGCAATCAGGAATGAATTAAAACCGTCTTGAACATGAATCGCAAAGATATAACTAATCAATTCTCATTGCAGAAGTTATCTATGTCTAAATCACAGAGTTTCAAATCTCTTTGCAAACCCTAACAACCTAAACATGTAGTAAAGATCAGATTCAATTGTTCACAAAACTCCTAAGCCAAATCTCTTTGTACTAGGGCGTTTTGCTCATCTAATACTAGTTCAGGTGATTAATAATGCTCTCACATCTATCAAACAACCTAGGGTTTCGAAATCCAGATGATGTGTCTAAGAAATCGACATGAATGCAAGCACAGATGAAGAACCAATGAATTTCCTATAAGTTTTTAGCAATTCTACAAACTCTTCTTCAACCCTTGAAAAGCCCTAACTTAACTAACAAACTACTCAGACATGGTGATTTGTGAAAACATCATGAAAAGAATAGATTGCATAAAAGAAATAAGAAATAGAAAATAAAAGAGTTCAAAATCTGCTCTGAAGGAGTCTGATTTGTCTCTCCAAAAGCTTTGCTACAAATCTCTCTCTAAAGCTCTCAAAAACAATAAGATACAAGATATCTGCCAAAAGAATGGCTGAAAAACCTAATATACAAGCTAAAACACGATCTGGGGTCTTTTTGCAAATATTGGAACTTTTGGGCCAAAACTGCAATTTCTTCCCAATCTTTTAAAAACAGGTCACGACCCCTTCCTTTCTGGGTGACGAGCATCACTAAAAGTGGTGACGAGCGTCACCCATATGCATACTTTCCTTCCCGAGTTGGATACTTCGTGGCTTCAACTTGCAATGCTCCAAAAAGCTCCAATATCTCCAGTTATGCTCCAGACATGCTATAACCTGCAAAGACTCTTCTAGGACTCTAAAAAGACCAAAAAGACTCAATAAAAAGAACTTATATCATGGTTAAAAACCATAAAAACTATGATATATCAACTCCCCCAGACTTAGCTTTTGCTTGCCCTCAAGCAAACATCAGACAGAGTTCAGGGTCGAGGTTTGAAAATAAGAAACAGTCAGTCAGTCATCAGGAACACCATACTAGTTTGAACTTTCGAATCCACATACTACAGAGTCAACACAAGATCAAATTTCAGTCTAATCATAACAAGCTTAGCAAATCTCTCAAGTCCAATCCAAATCCCTTCAAGAAACCCGAAATTTCTACTGCTAACTCCTTATTTTTATCTAAGTGTAATATCTCATCAAAGTTTTATCATCTTAATCACTTTACAGATTCTTTTCCCTTCCTAACAAACTGAACAAATAGATCTCAACACAACTCTCCTATTTTCTCTTCCCTTAATCTTTTCCTTAGGATACTTTTGATTTTTCACTTCTTTTTCTCAACTTTTACAGTCTAAGATATGATGCTACTCAATACTTGTGTTCCTTGTGAGGAGACAGGTTCTTGAGTGTGTTCACTACTGTTTTTCCTTGTGAGAAGACAGGGTCATGAATGCACCATTCTTTGGACTTAAACTTTTAAAAACTACATCAGGGAAGATCAAAGAGAGACTGTATCTTAACTTTATTGTCAGTGCTGAAAGAGAGAATCAAGATCAATAAGAATCAATCACCAAGACAAGAGGTTTAAAGTTCATTAAGGTGGAGCTAACAGCAAATTTTCCAGATTCTCTAAGAACCTAAACCTTCATTGCTAGACTGATCTATCTATGACTTTCAACTTAGTGAGACTTGT
Source organism: Thlaspi arvense (assembly GCA_911865555.2). Classification (NCBI taxonomy): domain Eukaryota; kingdom Viridiplantae; phylum Streptophyta; class Magnoliopsida; order Brassicales; family Brassicaceae; genus Thlaspi; species Thlaspi arvense. The sequence continues at coordinate 27,001,383 of OU466860.2, forward strand.
AATCAACTACTGTGGCAATGGTTCTTATCAGCAAAAACGTCCTATGGTTAGTTCCAAGAAAAACTGACAGTTTCAAAAATTTTGACTCTATAAAACAGGTTTTTGACTCAACTTTAAGACTCTATAGACATGACACAAAGCACACAACGTCAGTAACCACCTCCCCCAGACTTAAACAACACTGTCCCCAGTGTTATTAAGCCAAGAGTTGGTCAAAATGAAGCATGAGAACGTGTAAAACCAAGGTGGAAAAGTGGTACCTCGCAAAGGAGCTAGTGACGAGCGTCACCAGATTGGTGACGAGCGTCACCATCTCTGATACTCCAGAAATCGACATGTTGGATGTTTAAATGCTATGCCATCATGTGTACTCCGAAGTAAGACTGTAAGAGCACTCAAAACACACATCAAAACATCCAAACGAAGCATAATCCATGGTCCAACAAGTTCACAAGATATCATCCAAGCAAACTGAACAAAGTGACTTTTTTTTTTCCGATTTTTCTCATGTTTTTGGGTTTTTTTAGCTATGTAATAGAAAACTAAACTAATATATAAAATATAAAACTTACCAGTGGGTTGCCTCCCACTAAGCGCTTGTTTAAAGTCATTAGCTCGACTTTGATTGCTGTTCAGACAGTTGGTGGAACAGAAGGTGGCATTGAATGCCTTGGAGGAGAATGTCTCCTCATCCATGGTGGTTTGTAAGCAGTAGATGTATGAACACTTCCAAGGAAGTGAGGAACATCAGCAGAGTGGGTCGTGACTGTGGGTGGGATACTTCTTTTTCCTGCAGAATCATCAAAAGAAACACCAAGCATTCTACGAGAATCTCGTTGCTTGCATTAGTGTGAAGCATCTTTTGCACCTTTTAAGTTCTTATTGGTGAGATTAGGAGGTTTGGATTTGGTTCCAGGAAGTGCATACCTTTGCCTAGTTGCAGGTTTCTGGGTTGTGGAATGGTGAATTTTCGGATTGGCAACATATGACGGACTTGTAGCTGTAAGTGCACGTCCCTCCTTTGTGTCCAGGTTGGTGACGAGCGTCACCAGGTCAGTGACGCTCGTCACTGACTCTGCAGTTCGAGTTTCTGCAGTTTTCCAGCAATTCAGCTCTGCAAGTCTTGCCTCCATCACAAACACGTTTTCCTCCAGCAACTTAGCATTCATTGGAACCTCTTTTTCAAGCCCAGTCGTGAAGATATGATCCTCACTGCAATCCTCAAACCCAACAGCTTCTGCAGAAGTTTCAGATATTGGCTCTTCAACAGCCATCTTGCTCACTTGCCCACTTATATCTGATTCATTGACACACTCAGCAATAGTGTCTTCTGAATGCTCTATGACAGTCTCTTCATCTCTGGAAGTTCTTACAGAATAGGTCTGACCATCAATGGTAGAACTCTTTCTTAACTTATCCATGTCAAAGTTCATGACAGCATCACCAAGATCAAGCTCAATGTTCCCCTTTCTAACATCAATGGTGGCTCCAGCAGTAGCCAAGAATGGTCTTCCCAGAATAAGAGGATCTTTAGGTTCTTCAGCATATTTCAGAACCACAAAATCTGTAGGAATTATGCAGCCTTTAATGTTAACAGGAACATCCTCTAACATGCCTTCTGGGGTTCTTATAGATCGATCTGCTAGGATGAGAGAGATCCTAGCTGGCTTGAAATCAGTCATTCCAAGTCTAGCAGAAACAGAGAAAGGCATCAAGTTAATACTTGACCCTAGATCACATAGAGAGTGGGGAAAACGTCCTGCAAATATTGAGCAATCAATCACAAAGGTCCCTGGATCAGATAGTTTCTCTGGAACTCTGCTTTGAGTGATGGAATTGACTTGTTCAGAAACAGTCACCTTCTTCTTCTTCTTTGGAACTGTACTCAAAAGGATTGCACTGATGTCTCTGGTAAGCAATGCTCCTTCCTCAGGACTTACACCATTCACAACCATTCTCTTTACATACCTTCTTAGAGCTGGTGAAAGCTTGACTGCATCAACAAGTGGGATCTCAAGCATCAGCTTGTCTATCATAGCTTTACATATGGCTTCTTCTATCTCCTGTTTAGACTTCCTAGGATGCTTGGGGAATGGTGTTTTGGGTTTATAGACACGTTCCTGGTCATAATTTGCAGTTACAGGCGAAGCAGCTTCGTTCTGGGGTGGGTGACGACCGTCACCAGGGGGGTGACGCTCGTCACTCACTTGTGACAACCCCCGATATCCTTGTAGGTTGGTGACGAGCGTCACTCCTCCTTGGTGACGCTCGTCACTCACCTCTGAGACAGAAAATATTTCATCTTCAGACTCCATGAGTTGCACGATCTGCTCTGCACTCAGCCTCTTTTTCTGCACTGTTTTAAGCTCCTTTTCATTCCTGGTTGTGATGGCATTAACCTGATGCTTGGGATTGATATCAGTCCTTCCAGGAAGGAATCCCTCTTGCCTTTGAACAGTGCCTGCAGTTTGAGCAACCTGCACATCAAGCTTCTTCATGTGAGAGTTCAGATTCTCAATTTTTCCATTCAGGTCTTGATACAGCGAATCTAGCTTGCCATTGAAATTCACTGTCATCTTCTGCTGTCCTTCAAGTACCTGCTCCAGCATAGCTTCCATTTTATTGTCTTGTGGAGGTGCAGTTTGGTAGGAAGAAGAACCAAAATTCCTGCTGTTTTGGTAAGGTTTCTCAACTTCAGTCTTCTGGATGGGGGCTTAGGAGTGTAACCAGGCGTGCTCTGTCCTCCTGTAAAGGTACTCTGCTGATTATTGCTGTTGTAGCCTCTGTTCCATTGCTGATTTCCAAACCTTTGGCTCTGAAAACCCCCTCCATTGATGAAATTAACATCTTTCTGCTCAAATTCTTCAGGATTTTCGAAACTCTCCACTTCTGCAGCAAACTGAACTGACTTCTTTCCCACCAGAAGGCTGTGCATGCTGTCTAACTTAGCCTTAACTTCAGCTATTTGGTTTCCATCATTCAAACTAGCCTGCTGCTTTCTCTGAAAATCTGCATTTTTAGTGCTGTTACTGCAGGCCAAGTTTTCAATCAATCTTACAGCTTCTTCTGGTCTGTTGGTGTTGAAGTTTCCACTACTTAAAGCATCCAGCGCCATCTGATATTTCCAGTCAATGCCTCTGAAGAAGATCCCAAGCAGCTGCACCTGATTGAAACCATGATGAGGACAGTCCATTTGATAAGACTTACACCTGATCCAAGAAGCCTTAAAAGCTTCAGTAGGGCCTTGTGTAAATGATGCAATTTTCGTCCTCATGTCCTCTGATCTTGCATCATCATAGAAGTTATTCAAAAAGGCATTCTTGGTGTCTTCCCAAGTGGTCAATGAAGCAGGTTCCAGTTGCTTCAGCCAATATGCAGCTTCTCCTTCAAGAGAGTAAGGAAAAAGCTTGCAAAATAGAAAGTCATTGCTAACCCCATTAGCTTTGACACTGGAAGCCAAGTCCTCAAATCTCTCTATGTGATCCATAGGATGCTCATGAGGTAAACCATGGAATGGATGCTGGCAAACCAGCTGATAGTAGACTGGTTTAACCTCAAAATCGTTCCTCTGGAAGGCAGGAGGTCGGATTGCAGCTCTGTTGGCATAGAACTGATCAGGTCTGTTGTAGTCACCTAGAGTCCTCTGAACAAAACGCCCAGCAGCATTATTGACAGCAGCAGGGACCCCCACGTTCTCAGCCACTTGCTGAACCTGCTGTTCAACAATGACATTCCCCTCTTGATCAATTCTCTGCCCCTCTTCGTTCCTCCTGTTTCCTTCCCTGTCAACCAAGTGACCTTTTGCATCTTCAACCAAGATAAGTGGAGCGACCATTGTAGATTGCTTCTTAGCGTTCCTGTTAGTTCTCTCCAACCTAGCAAGCTCGTCGATGCTCAAAGTCACAAGCTCCTTCTCTTTGTTGCTTCTGGTTCTGCGATTAGGCATACACCTGAAACAGGAACAAAGAAAAGTAGCTGAAAATCAGTAAACAAATAAAAACTTAGACAAAATCCTAATACTAAAAATCGATAGGCAGCTATTACTCCCCGGCAACGGCGCCAAAAAAAACTTGATAGGGCTCAGGTTTTACCCAAATAAAACTACTGCAAGTGCACAGCAAAAGCAGTTGTAGTACAAGGGGTTATCGAATCCCAAGGGAGTAAGTAAACTACACTAAAGAGTTCAGGTTCAGATTAAGCTAAGCGATAAATAATGAATGTAATGCAAAACAGTAAAATAAATGCAAGAGGGCGTTTTTGAGACTGTTCTTAAAGTTCAGAAAGCTAAAGGCGCTAAGTCAGGACAGTTCGCAGGTTGAATCTGAGAGTGTAGAATGCATGCAATCAGGAATGAATTAAAACCTTCTTGAACATGAATCGCAAAGATATAACTAATCAATTCTCATTGCAGAAGTTATCTATGTCTAAATCACAGAGTTTCAAATCTCTTTGCAAACCCTAACAACCTAAACATGCAGTAAAGATCAGGTTCAATTGTTCACAAAACTCCTAAGCCAAATCTCTTTGTACTAGGGCGTTTTGCTCATCTAATACTAGTTCAGGTGATTAATAATGCTCTCACATCTATCAAACAACCTAGGGTTTCGAAATCCAGATGATGTGTCTAAGAAATCGATATGAATGCAAGCACAGATGAAGAACCAATGAATTTCCTATAAGTTTTTAGCAATTCTACAAACTCTTCTTCAACCCTTAAAAAGCCCTAACTTAACTAACAAACTACTCAGACATGGTGATTTGTGAAAACATCATGAAAAGAATAGATTGCATAAAAGAAATAAGAAATAGAAAATAAAGGAGTTCAAAATCTGCTCTGAAGGAGTCTGATTTGTCTCTCCAAAAGCTCTGCTACAAATCTCTCTCTAAAGCTCTCAAAAATAATAAGATACAAGATATCTGCCAAAAGAATGGCTGAAAAACCTAATATACAAGCTAAAACACGATTTGGGGTCTTTTTGGAAATATTGCAACTTTTGAGCCAAAACTGCAATTTCTTCCCAATCTTTTAAAAACAGGTCACGACCCCTTCCTTTCTGGGTGACGAGCGTCACCAAAAGTGGTGACGAGCGCCACCCATATGCATACTTTCCTTCCCGAGTTGGATACTTTGTGGCTTCAACTTGCAATGCTCCAAAAAGCTCCAATATCTCCAGTTATGCTCCAGACATGCTATAACCTGCAAAGACTCTTCTAGGACTCTAAAAAGACCAAAAAGACTCAATAAAAAGAACTTATATCATGGTTAAAAACCATAAAAACCATGATATATCATACACTAGTCGATTTTTAGTAATTCGTAGCTTTGCATTTTAAGTATTCCGCTTGTTCCTCGTGGTAGTTAACCCTCTTCCAGGGATTTTAAAATTTTTTTGCTTTGCATTTGACACTTGCATTTAGTTTTTAGGGATTTTGTCAATCATTTTCATATTCTGCTTAGATTTGCTCATTCCTTTGCATTCTTAGTGATCTTGCTACCCCTAGGTGTGGATTGATACCTCTCTTGCTCACTATACTACATCTTTGTGTGCATTAGAGTTTTGGTAACCTCTCTGTTGCATCTTGACACATCATTGCATCATAGAAAACATCTAATCAGTACACGAAGGGACAGCTAAGGAGAAGGGCAAGGCAGTGACTCGCGATTCTCCTAGCAAGAGCAGGAAGTCTGGAGCATCCTTAAGCTCCAGCTGAGCCTAGCTCTGAGGTACAAACAACCAAACCGTTGTATATACCACGCCTGTATTCTTTGTTTTTTTGCATTGTGTTTTGAACTCCTTTGAATTTGTTTGCCACCGAGATGGTGTCATTCAAGTTTGGGGGAGTGTCTGGTGTGTTTGACATGTTTTCTTTGTTCTTATTTTCTGTTATCATCCCTTGAGTCTTGCATTCCATCCTAAGGCATAGAAAAGAACAAAAAAATGATAAAATTTTAAAAAAATTTCAAAAAAATTCATGTAGTTGCATTTGCATTGTAGAATATTCTAGGATTGAGTCTAGAATTTTTAAAAATCATCTAGGTTGCTGCATTTGTATAGGAAGTAAATGATAAACACTTGTTAAATTGTTAATGTTTGAATAGTTTTCAAGGCCTTGGTTGTTTGTTGTTTGATTGCATCTTGTGAGTTTGAAGTTAAGGCTGCACCATACCTTGATTACTTGCATTTGATACTCTAGTCTTATGTTGAAACTCGCTTTGATTATATGCCAACTCCATCTTATTAGAACATTAATCTTGACATTGAATTATCTTGGTTGTGCATTGAAAGCGATTACATGGCTTACCCATATACATACTTGGATTGTCTTCTCCGTTTTTTAGCACTCTTGTTTATCCAAGTAGCTGATCCTCATCATAATGGGACAGTTAACCACGCCTAAAACCAAACCTTCTTTCAGACCTAAACACTTTTGCGTGAGTAGTGAGGCCTTTCATTGCATCATTTTCAATCCTATCTTAGCAAAAAATGTTAGGAATAGGGATGGCAAGGGGAAGCTCACTTGTAGACACCAGCTTGCATTTTGAGCTTGGTATTAGGTTAGGAGTTTGGGGAAAGGGCCATTTGAGTGGTTTAAGAGTTTCTTGTTTATATGTTTTTAAAAAAAGAAAGAAGTATTGGATTAGCAGCAAAGGGGGAATAAGTAAATTGTGGTTAAGTAAAGTAGATAAAAATGCTCTTAGTGTGAAAGGAAAGAAAGGCGCCAGCAGCAACAAAGCTAAGAAGAGGTCAACCACAGGAAAAAATCAGACCAAGCTATCCACCAAAGGTGATGAAAGCGGCGCCAAACATTCAACAATGAAGAGCAAAGTTCAAAAAGAAGAAGTCAACCACACGGCAAAGCCAAAAGGAGTTTCCCCCATTGTGAAGAATGAAGATGATCAAGCGCTTTGGGTAAATGGTAGATTTAGGGGTTAACTTTGGGTTTTAGAAGTTTTTAGGATCATCTTGGGTAAAATGGGCAGAAGGGAGCTTTAACTTGCATGCATAGGTGTGTTTTTACCTTTAGCATTTTGCCAAAGATTGGATTCTTTCATTGAGTGATCCCCTGAATTTTTAAAACCCCTCTTTAAAATGAGATCATTTTCATCTCATGACCATATCCCTTTGACCAAATGCTTTCGCTTGATGTGCACAAACTTGATCCATTGGTTATCGCTTAATGAATGTTAAGGAGTTGGTTGATTTGAATGCTTGTGTAGACTAAGGTAGGGTTCATTGTTTGCTTTGATGGGTATGGCTAAGGCTTTTAAAGTAGAACAACCTCTTTGCATCTTAGAACTTATAACTTGGGCATTGAATCGGTTTTTCCAGTGACATCTTTCGTTTTGAGCTTCCACTTTCAAACCTCTCTTCCTTTCTTGTAGGCTAGTTTGTCCCAATTGTTGCATTTTAGGTCCTAGGTCTCTTTGCATTCGCATTTTGCATATTTCTTGCACTTTTGCATCATTATCAGGTTGTTTGAGATCGAGTAGTGGATCGAGCAAGGCAGGTCGATCTAGACGAGATCAACCAGAAGATCGAGTGACCCAAGTCGATTCAAGAGGAAGGATCAAGGCCAAGATCAAGAGAGGAGATCGATCTGAAGTACGAACGTGAATGACGCCATGCAGATCGAGAGCCAGATCAAGTTCCCGACCCGATCATCAAAGGATCGACTCAAAGAATCGAGTGAAGCCATCCGATCTAAGAAGACGATCGAGCCAGAGATCAAGAGACCCGAGTCGATCTTTGGGACCTTATTCGGCCAGCTCATCTTTGGACTGTAATGAGGGGGGGGGGAGACCATTAGCGGTTTGGCTATTTTTTGCCAAAGGGCGGCCATCCATTTCATTTGCCACATTCTGTCTTATCTTTTTAGCTTTCTTGTAGGCGATTTCCGCCATTGTTACATCTTTAAGCTTTTTCTTGATTTTTAAACTTGAATCTTTTAATATTAAGAATTATTTCTTTAATTGCATCGTTAATCATGCTTAGTTCATCCTTTATTGCTTTTCAATCGATCTTAAACATGAGTAGCGAGTACTCCTTTTTGGGATTTGGGGGCGAGGTGATTCAAAGGGTTTAAGTGCTTTAAGTATGTGTTTTTTCTTGTTCTTTATTCCTTTTCTTCTAGGATCTTGGGGTCTTAAGGCTTAGAGAGTCTTGGAAAAGATCTCTATGATTCCAAGGCTATCTTACCCTGACCAGATTTAGATATCCTAGAAAGCCAGATCCTAGAGACTAATCGGCCCTCTCCCAAACGTCATGGATGTAGAGGAGATTAGTTAGGCCATAGATTGAAATCTGTTTTTCTTGCTCTTTGATCTCTTTTTCCATCAAACGCCATGGGTTTGTAGAAGAGATTGATGAAGTGAATCATACCACACGCCATGGATGTTTCTTGTTTTGTTTTCAAGACTTAGAGAAAGCTCATAACTGAGTATATCTAAATGTTTTCATACCAAAGCTTAAACTTTTGACACTCTTGAATATGACCCTCGACCATAAACCCTCTTTTTGCATTTTGAAAACTCTGTTCATCATCTTTAGTCTTTGAGCTTGCATATTGTTCATTAGAAGTCGTTTTGCTTTAAGTTGCTAGATCGGTCTGTTTTACTCGATTCATTGCTTGATTTTTAGTTCTTAGTAGATTTACTCTTTTGTTGTTCTGTTTTCTTTCAGTGTTAGTTAACCCTCTTCCAGGGATTTTAAAATAGTTTTGCATCTCACTTAGTCGTTGCATTTAGTTTTCTTCGATTTTACCAATCATTTTCCCGATTTGCTTAGATTTGCTTCATCCTTGCATTCTTAGTGTTCTTCCTGCTTCCTAGGTTGGATTGATACCTCTTGCACACTATAATACATCCATAGGTTGCTTAAGCTTTTATAATAACTTCTACTTGCATAAAAATCCTGTTATCAATAGACAAGCTAGTGCTTGCAAATCAGAAGCATGTACACTTTGTGGGAGAAGCTGAAGATATCTTAGAGGAATTAGAGATGAGCCAAGAAGAAGCTAATTGGGTTGCTGGTCAGAACTACAACAAGCCTCAGGGATATACACAAGGATACCAAGCCAACAACAATCTCTCATACAGGAGCACCAACGCTGAAAATCCAAAGGATCAGGTGTACCCCCCTCAACAAGCAAAGCCTTTTGTACCTTACAACAAGGGATTTCAACAAAACAGTGGGTACCAAGGTCAGAGGCAAAGAAATTTCCAGAAGCAACAGCAAAGCAACAAAGGCTACACTCCTATTTTTCCTCCTGGTTTCGTTCCACAGCAGCAACAAATGCAACCCCCACCTCAGGATCTGGTTCAAGCAATGTTTCAACAGTTGCTTCAAGGTCAAGCTTCTAGAAATCAGAAGTTTGTTGAGATGACCAACCGGCTAGACTCTTCAATTACTGACGTCTCTACACAGATCACCAATCTGAACAACAAAATCAATCAGTTAGAGAAAGGCAAAGCTAGTTCAAGCAGTCAAGGCAGCTTACCGGGCAAGTGTGAGCAAAACCCCAAGGAATATGCAAACGCTAACACTTTGAGAAGCGGGAAAGAGCTACCACCGAGAGTTGCACCTAAAGCCAATGAGGACATTGTGTTTCAAGAGGGGGAGGGTAAGCTTTCAAATGATGAGGAGATTACCTTTGACAATGTGTGGATTGAAAGACCAAGGAAAGGCAAGGAAGCCGTTGTAGAGAAGAAAGTAGAGGAGGTGAGCAAAGAGAAAGATGCATTTGTTCCTCCACCATACAAACCGAAGCTTCCTTTTCCTGTGATATTGCTGCATATTTCATGTATTTTGCATACATATAAGTTAGTTTCTCATGCATTTACATTGCACTTTAGGATAGTTTGTATCACTTTAGGTCCTAGAGCATTCTTGCACCAGCATATGCATGTTTCTTGCATTTTGCATCGCATTCAGGTTGTTTTCGCCTACTTTGGAGTCTTGGAGGGCTCGTGGACGTGCTGAGGCTCGTGAGGAGGTTCGTGGGAACTTGGATAATTCAGGAATGCTTGCTAAGGACCATAGATCGAGAAGTGGATCGAGCATGGCCGGTCGATCTAGATGAGATCGACCAGAAGATCGAGTAGTCCATCCGATCCAAGGAAACTGATCGAGAGAGAGATCGAGTGAAGCGATCGATCAAGGAGTACGGACGTGAATGACGCCATGCAGAGCGAGAGTGATTGGACCCCAAAATGATCGGGAGGTCTCTCTCGATCGCCGACTCGATTGTTTTTCCTGATCGATCAATCCTCTCGATCTGTCTGTCGATTGCTGCACCGGATCGAGTTATGTTCTCGATTGCCTTGTCGATCTGACTCTTGGATCGAGTGATAGCGTCGATCTCGAGGTCGATCTCTAGGCAGCAGCTTTCATCCTTGTTAACAATCTTCCTAGAATCCAGCAGGTTGACGTACTCCTGGGTCCTCTGGTCCACATAACCAAACTCCCCTAGCTCCTTAGTCAGTGCTAGCTTCAGATGGTCTTCTAGAGCCAGCTCTTCCAGCAACTCGTCCTCTAAAGCATCCATCGTTTCAATATAGATAGCTTGCCCTTCAATGGTCGGCTTCTTCAGAACCTCATTGATGTCGAAGTCAAGCCTTATCTCCTTTCCCAAATGCAAGGCAATCTTCCCTTTCTTCAAATCTATGATAGCCCCGGCGGTTGCAAGGAATGGTCTCCCTAAGATGAGTGGATCCTTAGGCTCTTCATCCATCTCCAACACGGCGAAGTCCGTAGGCACGTTCACACCACTGATTCGCACCAGTAAATCTTCAAGCAGCCCCACTGGTAGCCTCACACTCCTATCAGCCAGTACCAACGAGATCCGACAGTCTTTGAAACGAGTAAAGCCAAGCTTCTTAGCCACGGAGTGTGGCATCAGGTTTATGCTAGCTCCGAGATCACATAAGCAACTCTTGAACTCTAGAGGACCTAAAGCGCAGGGTATAGTGAAGCTTCCAGGGTCTCCCAACTTCTAAGGGACTATCTCCTTATGTATCACAGCACTACACTCTTCACTTAGAACAAGTACCTCCTTGCTTTCCTTATTCTTCTTCATGAGAGTGTCTTTGAAGAATTTGGCGCATTTAGGCATCATTGCAAGGCAGTCAACGAGAGGTAGCTTGATCTCCACATCCTTAAGATGCTTCTCAAAGAGGATTCTATGCTTCTCTATGAGTTGCTTCTTGAAGCGGCCAAGAAAAGGCAGCTTAGGTACATACGGTGGAGGCACATAAGCATTCTTCTCCTTAGTGGTTTGCTCAGCTTTCTTCTCAGCAACTGCTTTGTCTCCTCTTCTTGGCCCTTGGATCCAAACGTTGTCAAAGTTAATCTCATCATCATCAGCCGAAGGTTTACCCTCCCCCTCTTGAATTACAACGTCCTCGTTGTTCTTGGTAGAGACCGGAGGTTCGAGCTCTTTGCCGCTTCTCAACGTTATGGCGTTAGCATACTCCTTTGGATTCTGCTCACACTTCCCCGGAAGACTATTCTGACCACTCGTACTCGCTTTCCCTTTCTCTAGCTGCTTGATCTTGTTGTTTAAGTTGGTGATCTGAGTGGAGAAGTCAGTGAGAGATGAGTCTAGACGAGTGTTCATCTCGGCGAACTTCTGGTTTGTAGAGGCTTGCCCTTGTATCAGCTGTTGAAACATTGCTTGAACCGGATCAACTTGTTGTTGCATCGGTTGTTGCTGCTGAGGTGCAAAGCCCGGAGGGTAGTTAGGTGTATAACCCTTGTTATTTTGATGTTGCCCTTGGAAGTTGTTCTGCCCTTGACCTTGGAAACCACCACTCGGTTGAAAACCTTTGTTGTAAGGGATGAAAGGTTTTGCTTGCTGAGCAGGGTACACTTGATCTTTAGGGTTGGCTACGTTGGTGCTTCGGTAAGAGAGGTTGTTGTTCTGGTAGCCTTGGTTGTAGCCTTGAGGTTTGTAGTTGTTCTGTCCCGCCACCCAATTGGCTTCTTCTTGGCTCAACTCTAACTCCTCTTGGTTCTCATCAGCTTCACCAACAAAGTGAACATGCTTCTGATTGGCTAACACCAGCTTATCTATCTTCTCATGCAAAGATTTCAGCTCCTTCTTGTGAGACTCTAGCTCTGATCCTCTCGGTACACGGTCATAATCCTCAGCGTAGTTGCCATCACTTAATGCCAAGTTTTCTATCAGCTCCATACCCTCTTCTACCTCCTGACAGAGGAAGTTCCCTTTGCTAGCTGTGTCAAGCAACAACCTGATCTTTGGTGAAGCTCCACGGTATATGGTACTGAGTAGTATCTCCTCGCTGAACCCGTGATGAGGACATTGGACCGTGTAGTCTTTGAAACGCTCCATTACCTCGTTGAATGTCTCATTGTTCCTTTGAGTGAAACCACTGATTTCGCTTCTCAACCGTGCTGTCCTTGTGCTTGAGAAGAACTTTGAGAGAAAGGCCTTCTTACACTCGGCCCATAATGTGATGGTGCCTTGTGGTAGGGTCTTCTCCCAATGTCTAGCTTTGTCTCCGAGTTAAAAGGGGAAGAGACGCAGCTTGAAAGCATCTTCGGATATGCCATTGATCTTTATCATTCCACATACTTGCTCGAAGTTGTCAAGGTGCTCCAAGGGATCTTCCATTGCTAAGCCATGGAACTTGTTGTTTTGCACCATGGAGATGAAACCTGGCTTGATCTCGAAGTTGTTGTTTTGTACAGGAGGAGGAGTGATCCCGAACCTATTGTGATGAGTATTGGGAGCATCTCCGGCTCCTATGATCCTTGGGGGTCTAGCCGCGTGTTGGGGGTTTCCATTGCCCCTTCCTGCTGCCCCGTGAGCTGGAGGAGGTCCTTCTGGATGCTTGTGTTCAGCCATAGCTTCAAAGTCAACCAAACCGTGCTGAACAATCTCCTCAAAGGCTCTGGCTTGTTCTCTGACTCTTCTTTGCCGTGAGTGACCAAGCTGATGAATGTTGTCTAAGGGTTGTAGTAGATTGTTGTCTCCCCTTGAACGAAGATTCATGTACCTGAAAACACACGTTTGAGAGTAGAATGATTAGTAACTTGAAAAAGGTAAAGACTTAGTCTTTGCTAAGTCCCAAATCTCTATGTTCTCTAAACAGTCCTAGGATGGCAACGGCGCCATTTGATAAACACTTTCTTAGCAAGGTTGAAAATGCAGTGAGGTTATCAAACTCAAATGCAAGATATGTTGTAGTACAGCAAGCAAGAGAGAGTCAATCCATGCATAGGATGATAGAGAATGCAAAGAGAATACAAGGACTAATGCAAATCCAAGCGAAATTAGATGATTTATGAGAAAATCTCTAAAAACTAGATGCAGCAACTTAAATAGAATGCAACCTATTTTAAAAATACTAGAAATGAAGAAACTACCACGAGGAACAAACAGATTAATTAAAGGACCAAGCTTCAAATTACTAAAATTCGACTAGTGGATCGACCTTGAGATCGACCACTAAATCGAGCAATAACAATCGATCTCGTCTAAAAATGCAAGAACAGTAAAACTAATGACCAGGATGCTATCAAAGATCAAGCGAATGACGAGATAAGATGTAAAGATGCTAAAAGAAAGGGCCTAGGGTTGAGATTCATGGTCAGGGGTTTCAAAGGTTCGACCTTGGGTTGAAAACTTTAAATCGACTCACTTTGTGAGGATCTCTAAGCCTTGAAAACTAAGCAAGATCTATCTGTGGCTTTCGGTATAGATCACTCCTTCATCCTCTCCTCCAAAGCCATGGCTTTTGGTGGAAAGAGAGGTCGAAGGGCAAGGAAAACAGATTTTAAATGAATGGCTTAACTAATCCCCCAAACTTCCATGGCTTTTGGGAAGGGGTAACTAGTCTCTAAGGTGTGATCTTCCGAGGCTCCTCAATCCTGTCAAGGTAAGGAACCTCTCGGATCATGAAGCTCTTGGCGTGAGAGTCTTCAAGCATTGAGATCTCAACATCTTAGAAGAGATAGCCGTTGAAAACACTTAGAAAAACCCCAAGATCGAAACCTTTTAGACCCCTTAATCCTCTCAACCCGAACCCAAATAAACTACTCACTACACATAAAGTAAATCAAGCAAAGCATGTAAAAGGAAACGATGAACATCAAAAGAAAACTAGATTAAAACGGGAACGATTCAATTACAAAGCTTAAGAAAAACTCAAGTTCGACAATGGTGTTCTTCACGAAAAACAGAGAGAAAACATAAAGAAAAAGATAAGGATCCAAAGTTGTGTGGGAAAAGGACGTCGCCGCCTTCCCAAAATGGCCAAAACAAGCTGATGGTCCCCCCCCTCGCTAGCGGCCAAAAGTGGTTGAAAGGACAGAGATCGACTCCAGGATCGAGCGGTTCTCTCGATCATATCCGGACATCGTGTCTTCGGCTCGATCTGGGTCTCGATCATCATCGGCGAATCGAGTGTTGCATCTGATCTCGGTATCGATCTTCGGGTGGATCGAGTGGTGTACTCGATCTGGCTCCCGCTCTGCATGGCGTCATTTACGTCTGTACCGTTTGATCGACTGCTTCACTCGATCCTTGTCTCGATCAATCTCCTTGGATCGCCTGGTTGGCTCGATCTTCTGGTCGATCACCTCCTAGATCGACCGGCCATGCTCGATCTGCTCCTCGATCTCTGATCCTTAGCATATATCCGAGCTCCCACGAACTGCTACATCAGCCTCAACATGTCCACGAACCTCCACGACTCCAAAGCAGCCAGAAACAACCTGAATGTAATGCAAAATGCAAGGAACATGCGTATGCTGATGCAAGAATGCTCTAGGACTCTAAGTGATGCAATCTAACCTAAAATGTGATATAAATGCATGAAAAGCTGACTAATGAGTATGCAAAATGTATGCAATATGCAGTAACATCAGAGAGTCGGATCGAGTCCACCACTCGATCCTCCAAAGATCGACTCCAAGATCGAACGAAGCACTCGATCCACCCAAGATGATCGAGACACATATCAAGCTGAAGTCACGATGTCCGAAGATGATCGAGCAAGATGCTCGATCTCGAGGTCGATCTCAGTGCACTTTAACCGCTTTTGGCCGCTAGCGAGGGGGGGACCATCGAGCTGTTTGGCCTATTTCGGGAAGGTGGCGATTATGCTTTTTCATACACACTTTCACTTTATCTTTTTATAGTTTTTTTGTCTCTGTTCGAAGGCGATTTCGCCGTTGTTAGACATTGAAGCTTTGTTCTTGAATACTGAATCGTTTTAAGCTTTAAGTAATCGTTTTTCATGCCTATGAGTTCATCCTTTATGCTTTGTTTGGTTTACTTTATGTGTAGTGAGTAGTTTCATCTGGTTTTGGGGTTGAGAGGATTCAAAGGGGTCGAAAAGGTTTTCAAAGCTTCATGTTTTCTTGTTCTTCATGGCTTTCTCTTCTAGGATATCGAGTTCATAAGGCTTAGAGGCTCTCACGCCAAGATCTTTATGATAAAAGGGGCCTCTTACCTTGACAGGATCCAGAGGTCCTTGAAAGTCGAATCCTAGAGGCTAGTCTACCTTCTCCAAACGCCATGGTAGTTTAGGGGACTAGTTAGGCCGTGTGTTTGAAATCTAAGTTTTATGCCCTTCAATCTCTTTTTCCACCAAACGCCATGGGTCTGGAGGAGAGAATGAAGGAGTGATCCATACCACACGCCATGGATGGATCTTGTTTTGTTTTCAAGGCCTAGAGAACCTCACAAAGTGAGTAGATCTAAAGTTTTCAAACAAAGCTTGAACCTTTGAAACCCTTGAACATGAATCCCAACCCTGGACCCTCTTTCTTAGTATTCTTACATCTCTGTTAATCATTCGCTTGCTATCTGTTCGCACCCTGGTCATTAGATTCGTTTCCGTAGAATGTTTAGACGAGATCGATCGTTGTTGCTCGATCTAGTGGTCGATCCACTAGTCGATTTTTACAAATTCATAGCCTTGCATTTTAAATATTCTGTTTGCTCCTCATGGTAGTTCACTCATTTCTAGTTTTTTAAAAATAGTTTTGCCTTGCATTTGAATGTTGCATATAGTTTTTAGGAATTTCACAAAAACCGTTCATCATTTGCTTAGCTTTACATAATCCTTGCATTCTCATTGCACTTTCTAGCTCCTAGGTGTGGATTGACACTAACTTGCATACTATACTACATCTCAGTGTTACATTTGGGCTTTAATACATCATTGCACTGCAAAAACCTTGTTATCAAATGGCACCGTTGCCATCTTAGGAGTGTTTAGAAAGCATTGAGATTTGGGTTTAGTAAAGACTAAGCCTTTGTTTTTCATTTAGTTATTAACTTCTCTAATCTCAAACGTGTGTCTTTCAGGTACATGAATCTTCGTTCAAGGGGAGACAACAATCTACTTCCACCCTTGGACAACATTCATCAACTCGGACATTCAAGACAAAGAAGAGTAAGAGATCTGAGGAAATTGTTTAGCAAGGTTCAGTGGATTTTGAAGCGATGGCTGAGCACGAACATCTAGAGCGACCTCCTCCAGCTCACGGAGCAGTGGGAAGGGGTAATGGAAACCCCCAACACGCGGCTAGACCACCACGGACAATAGGAGCGGGAGATGCTCCCAATACTCATCACAATAGGTTTGGGATCACTCCTCCTCCTGTACAGAACAAAAACTTCGAGATTAAGCCGTGTTTCATCTCAATGGTGCAAAACAATAAGTTCCACGGGTTAGCAATGGAAGATCCCTTGGAGCACCTTGATAACTTCGAGCAAGTATGTGAGATGATCAAGATTAATGGCATATCCGAAGATGCTTTCAAACTGCGTCTCTTTCCATTTTCTCTTGGAGACAAGGCTAAACATTGGGAGAAGACCCTTCCACAAGGCACCATTACCTCTTGGGCTGAGTGCAAGAAGGCGTTCCTTTCAAAGTTCTTCTCTAGCACCAGAACAGCAAGGTTGAGAAGTGAGATCAGCGGCTTCACTCAACGGAACAATGAGATGTTCAATGAAGCCATGGAACGGTTCAAGGACTACACCATTCAGTGTCCTCACCACGGCTTCAGCGAAGAGACTCTACTAAGCACTATCTACCGCGGAGCTTCACCTAAGATTCTCTTGCCACTTGACACGGCGAGTAAGGGAAACTTCCTTGGTCAAGAGGTAGAAGAGGGCATGTGATAACTACTTTCTTTGCAAGGGTGAGGATGCAATGAGGCTATCAACCTCAAATGCAACACTTAGATTGTAGTATAGTATGCAAGTGAGAGTCAATCCATTTCTAGGAGCTAGGAAGATCAAGGAGAATGCAAGAGCAGTGTAAAACTCCTAGAAACTAGATGCAGCAACTACATGGAATGCAAAACTATTTTAAAATTACCAGGAATGATCAAACTACCATGAGGAACAAACAGAAAATTAAAGAACAAAGCTACGAATTACTAAAATTCGACTAGTGGATCGACCACGGGATCGACCACTAGATCGAGCAACAACGATCGATCTCGTCTAAAAATGTAAGAGCAGCGAAACTAACGACCAGGATACTATCAAAGATCAAGCGAATGACGAGAGAGGATGTAAAAATGCTAAGAAAGAGGGTTTAGGGTTGAGATTCATGGTCAGGGGTTTCAAAGGTCCGAGCTTGGGTTGAAAACTTTAAATCGACTCACTTTGTGAGAATCTCTAAGCCTTGAAAACGAAATAAGATCTATCCGTGGCTTTCGGTATAGATCACTCCTTCATCCTCTCCTCCATACCCATGGCTTCTGGTGGAAAGAGAGGTTGAAGGGCAGGAAAAACAGATTTCAAACACATGGCTTAACTAGTCCCCCAAACTTCCATGGCTTTTGGGAAGGGGTAACTAGCCTCTAGGGTGCGATCTTCAGAGGTCTCTGGATCCTGTCAAGGTAAGAGACCTCTCGGATCATAAAGCTCTTGGCATGAGAGTCTTTAAGCCTTAGGAACTCAACACCCCTAGAAGAGATAGCCATTAAGTGCTAGAAAACTCCAAGATTGAAAACCTTTTTGACCCCTTGAATCCTCTCAACCCTGAAACCCAAACGAAACTACTCACTACACATAAGGTAAATCAAGTAAAGCATGAAGATAGAAACGATGAACATGATAAAGAACTAGATTAAACTTCAAAACGATTCGAATACAAAAGCAAGAAAAGCTTCAAGTTCAACAATGGCGTATTCCGTCGAAAAACAGAGAGAAAGCATAAAAAGATAAGAATAAAAAGCGTGTGTGAAAAGAGACATCGCCGCCTTCCCAAAATGGCAAAAACAGCTCGATGGTCCCCTCCTCGCTAGCGGCCAAAAGCGGTTGAAAGGACAGAGATCGACTTCGGGATCGAGCGGCTCTCTCGATCACTTCCGGACATCGTGTCTTCAATTCGATCTGAATCTCGATCATCTTCGGCGGATCGAGTGTTGCATCCGATCTTGGTATCGATCTTCGGTTGGATCGAGTGGTGGACTCGATCTGGCTCTCGCTCTGCATGGCGTCATTTACGTCCGTACCATTTGGTCGATTGCTCCACTCGATCTTCGTCTGGATCATTTTCCTTGGATTGCCTGGTCTTCTCGATCTTCTGGTCGATCTCATCTAGATCGACCTGCCATGCTCGATCTGCTCCCCGATCTCTGGTCCTTAGCAAACATTTAACCTTCCATGAACCGCCACAACAGCTTCAGCACGTCCACGAACCTCCATGACTCCAAAGTAGCCAGAAACAACCTGAATGTGATGCAAAATGCAAGGAACATGCATATGCTGGTGCGAGAATGCTCTAGGACCCTAAGTGATGCAATCTAGTCTAAAGCGTGATGTAAATGCATGAAAAGCTAACTTATATGTATGCAAAATACATGCAATATGCAGTAACATCAACTCCCCCAAATTTACTTCTTACTTGCCCTTAAGCAACAGAAAATAAGAAAGGAAGAGAGGTTTTAAAAACGAACGGGGGTTTAAGCTTCTTGTAAAGGTGCCTTTCAAATGAATCAATCTCAATGTCCTAGTTACTAGTTCTAAAGTCTATGCACACACTCATACTCCAATGTACTTATCCATACTCATCGCATAAGGAAATTCAAATCATGACTCTCCTATTTCTATCAATTAAAGAAACTCATCCTTTAATATTCATTAACATCCGAACCATGAATCAAACTTATGCACTTTAAAGCAGAACACATTTGGCTAAGGGTGCAGGTTATAGGCATAGAATGATCTCATTTGAAAAGGGTTTTCATTTTAAACAAGGGTTTCTCTCAAAAGTGGCAAGAACTTTATGCATAATGCTAAAGGTGAAGGCAATTGATGCATACATGATCAGATTCTCATCTACCCATGTAAACAAACAATGATCCTAAACCCCTCTTATATATTAACTTTTATTCTCACTCACCACTTAGAATCTACCCATTTTCTCAAGGCAAAAGCTTAGCATCCCCCAATTCAAAACAGAAAATATTTTTAACTCTTTAGGCTAGTGAAAAGGTTGAAAATAATTTGCTCTTTAACTATTCCTTATTGGTAGCTCTCCTGTTTATTTTTTTTTTCTTTTCTTTTTCTTTTCTTTTATTTTTATTTGAGAGAGCTACCTCCTGAAATTTATTTGAGGATATATATAATTTTTAAACACAACCCTTCACTTAAAACCTATTTCTTTCTTTTAAACACCAAACTCTTTTGAAACCGAGAACATATAAACATGAAAACAACCCCAATGATCCCCCAAACTTATCCTAAGCCTATATCTAGCTTCAAAATGCAAAGCTAGCAATCATGTGAGAACCCAATCATGTCGCCTAAACCTAACACTTTATGCTAAGTTCAAAACCGAAAAAGAAGGCCTCACAATGATGTCACACAAGAAATATTTGGCTTCAAAGAATGGTAAGGGTCAAGGTGGGAGTTATACTTAGGCTCACAAAGAGTGGTAAAAGAAAGAAGAGAGCCTAAATATTTTAAAATCCATGTGTTCATTTTTAAATGCATAAGGATGATAATTAAAATTTCAGATTAAGGTTTTTACTTATTAGGACAAGTTTCAAATCATGAGAGTTCAATTCAAGTCATGAAAATCATAGCAAGTGATCCAAGTATGGTAAGAACTTACTTTCAAAGCATAAGCAAAGCACTAGAGGACTACTAACTAGGGCATTGAAACAATTCATGAGTATAAAACACCTTTTTAAGAAAACTTTAACCCCTTATGCAAATGCAAATAACCTAGATGCTTAAAAATTCTAGACTCAATCCTAAAATGTTTTGACAAGATGAATGCAACTACATGAATCTTTAAAAAAATTTAAATATTTCACCAATTTTTCATGAACTAAAGACTCAAGGATGCTAAAGGGAAAATAAGATCAGAAAACACATGTTAAACCACACATGTACTCCCCCAAACTTGCTTGACACCGTCCCGGTGGCAAACAAATTCAAAGGAGCACCAAAACACAAAGCAAAAACAAGCAAATATGAGCGGTTATGTACAATGGAAGAAGGTTGTTACCTCTGGTCTAGTCTTGGCTGGAACTTGAGGATGTTCCAGAGGAGCTAGAGACTATGGTTTTGCCCTTGCCGGTTGGTTCCTGGAGAGAAAAACGCGCCGGCTGAATGTTGCTGCTTGTGTCTCACGGATGACAACTCCACCGGTTAAAAGTCTCCTCTTCTCGGGTTGTTGAACCTCCTCGCTTGCTGTTTTCTTAGGTGAGCCTCCTTGAAGTGATTTAACCTTCCTTGCAAGCTTCTTCAGCACCTTGCTCTGCCACTTGTTGATTTTTCTTTGCATCTCCACAACAGAAGCAAGGAACTTCTCCGTTTTAGTCCGCGGCTCAAAGTCAAGCTTGGGAAGGGTGAATGCTTCGGGCATCTCATCATCAGTGGCTGGAGACTCTGATCTTGGTCGGGCAGCTTGCTGGACGGCGGCTGTGGCTCCTAGAGGAGCGAAGCATTCCTCTTGGCTCGGAAGAAACTTAATGTTCCCTACACCAAACAGCTCGGTCTCGTTCTGGTTCGGCAGAATACACGTCCTCTTCTCATTCTCCTCGTCGATGTATAAGTACTCGAAGAAGCCCTCAGCTGGCGTGTGTCCCAAGCTATTAGTGTTCCTTAGATATGTCTCGTCCATGAATGCTCTATCCGGAACAGGAGTGAAGTTCTCGAGTTGTACGCCGGCTTGCACGAACAAAGGCGTGAGGAAACCACCAATGAGTGACGAGCTTGCCTTGCACCTCAAGGCATACGCCTTGTATTTGACCAACGAAGCAGCAAGGAGGCACCCATAGTTCACGTTGTCTCCGAGTTGATCTTCCAACGGCTCCTCGTTCTCGTCCGGATCACAAAGGATATGCTTAATGATGTTACTGCATATTACATACATTTTGCATACTAATTAGTTAGCTTTTCATGCATTTGTATCACATTTTAGGTTAGATTGCATCACTTAGAGTCCTAGAGCAATCTTGCACCAGCATACGCATGTTCCTTGCATTTTGCATCACATTTAGGTTGTTTCTGGCTGCTTTGGAGTCGTGGAGGTTCGTGGACATGTTGAAGCTGTTGTAGCAGTTCGTGGAAGCTCGGATATTTGCTAAGGATCAGAGATCGAGGAGCAGATCGAGCATGGCCGGTCGATCTAGGATGTGATCGACCAGAAGATCGAGCCAACCAGGCGATCCAAGGAGAATGATCGAGACGAGGATCGAGTGAAGCAGTCGATCAAACGGTACAGACGTAAATGACACCATTTAAAGCGAGAGCCAGATCAAGGACACCACCCGATCCAACCGAAGATCGATACCGAGATCGGATTCAACACTCGATTCGCCGATAATGATCGAGACCCAGATCGAGCTGAAGACACGATGTCTGGAGATGATCGAGAGAACCGCTCGATCCTGGAGTCGATCTCTGTCCTTTCAACCACTTTTGGCCGCTAGCGAGGGGGGGGGGGGGACCATCAGCTTGTTTTGGCCATTTTGGGAAGGCCTTGGAACAGAAAGCAAAGCTCCGTCCTGTTCACCGTGGGAGCTACGGGCCGGCCACTAAAGGTGTTGGCCATCAGCTTCAAAGTATAACGTAGCACCGGGTTCCTCACTCTCTTGATCTTCGCAGTGTTCGCCTTGTAGTCATCATTGGCGATAAGGTCCCAAAAATCATTTGCTTGAGTGAAGGAGGGGAACTCCACTTTCCTAGCAGCTGCATCAAGGCCATAAGCTTGGCAGAGCTCGGGGACTGAGAGATTGAAAGCTTGGCGGTGTATTTTGAGGGAGAGGCGACCTTGAGAAGGGATTGGCACGCTAGGATTCTCGTATCCGAACGCCAAGGTGGCTAGGAAGTCGATTGTCACTTCAGGGAAGGTTGGGCAATCCATCCGTGACAAACACCTCAGCCCTATCCTCTGGAGGAGTTGATCAAAATCTCCTAGCAGCCCCATCTTAGACAGCAACTCCCTGTCCGCAAACTTAGTAGGCTCAAACCGAAGCCTTTCAAGTCGTTTCTTGTCCCTCTTCTCATCCTTACTCCATCTGACCCTCTCTTGAACAGCCACCTCCTGACCTTCTCCCTCTTGTGTTCTCTCTTCTCTCGTTCTTTTAGGAGCCATTGTGCCTGAAACAAATTTCTCAAGCAGTTTGATAAGCAAAACGGCGATCAAATGAGAGAAGAAGAAAGGTGAAGAAGAAAGCTTATAACTAATACCCTAGAATTTTGAGGAATTTATAAAAATTATAGCAAAATAAAGGAAAATCAAATATAGAGATACTAGAAAATTCAGAATTTTTTCTTTTTATTTAGCTAAATTTTAAAATTCAAAAACGGCCCTATCATCTAAAATAATGACTTGCGAAATAAAAAGGAATTTTCCAAAAAATATTTTATCAAACTCCGAAAATACCTTTTGCAAGATTGTTAAACAGTCTTGCTAGCCTTAGAAAACATATAACTCTCACTCTCTTCGCTTAAATTTTTTGAGAAAACAAGAATGAGAGGGTGAGAAGTTGTTGAAATATTTAAAGGCTAAGCAAGAAACAAAACCATGGGTAGGAAGGGTGGTTTTCTGACAAAGTCTTGGTCAAGGCACACCTTTCATGGTCAAAGATGCTTGCCTTGACCAAGTTTTGAATTTAAAAGCTGGAGGGAAAAGAGTAAAGGGGGGAAATAAATCGTTACCTCGGCATGAGATCGAGTCCATTTGGTCGATCTAGGACTCGATCTCATGCCCATAATGGCTTGAATCGAGAGGACTACTCGATCTGTGACTCGATTCATGATGAATCGAGTCTTGGATCGATTGGCTCTCTCGATTATTGAGATTTTGGCTCCACGGCTAAGTCCTCGTGATCGAGCTACGTCCTCGATTTGGGGGTCGATTTGGCTTAGATCGAGTGATGGATCGAGTCGAGTGATCGATCTGTCTTCTGAGGATTTCCAGAGAGAAATTAGATCGGTCGATCCATTTTTGGACCGATCGATCCAAACTCCAAAAATTTCCCGAGACATTTTAGATCGGTCGATCCAGATGGGATCGATCGATCCGTTTTCATCTAGATCGATCTTATCACTCGTTCTCGTCTAGATCGATTGGCTCCTCTCGATTCACTAACTCGATCTAGCAATGATCGAGTTAGGATTAGTCGATCTAGCACTCGATCTCTAGTCTTATCTTTACCCCTATCGCCTCTTTGGACTTCAAGATAGAGGTTTAGACTCCTCATACCTGTTCCTACACACTTACAAAATAAAAGCATAAAACTGAAGAGAAATAAAGCAGAAATATGTACAGGATAGACATGGGAATGCCTCCCAAGTGCGCTTTCTTTAACGTCTTTAGCTAGACATTACTTGGTTTAGGCAGATGGTGGATCTTGGAGAAGCACCGAGGTACTCTCCTTGTCATAGCTGTCCGCAAAGTAGGGCTTAACCCTGTGTCCGTTCACGGTAAATGCACTGCCACTCTTGCCCATCAACGTGACAACTCCATAAGGTAGCACTTCTTGGATCACAAAAGGCCCGCTCCACCTTGACTTCAGCTTTCCCGAGAAGAGTTTGAGTCTTGAATTATACAGCAGCACCAAATCTCCATCCTTGAGCTCTTTGGCAACCAACTTCCTGTCATGAGCTTCCTTAGTACGCTCCTTGTATATCCGAGAGCTCTCATAAGCGTTCAGCCTTAATTCGTCCAGTTCATGTAGCTGGATGAGGTGCCTCTCTTGAGCAGTCTTGAGGTGAAAGTTCAGCCTCTTTACAGCCCACAATGCACGGTGTTCCAGCTCAACGGGGAGATGACAGCCTTTGCCATAGAGCAGAGTGAAAGGGGTTGTACCAATCGGTGTTTTGAAGGCGGTACGGTAGGCCCAAAGAGCGTCGTCCAGCTTCACTGCCCAGTCTTTCCTTGTTGCTCTGACCGTGTTCTCAAGTATAGCCTTGATTTGCCGGTTGGAGACTTCCACTTGCCCGCTCGTTTGAGGATGATACGGTGTAGCCACTTTATGCTTAACGCCGTATTTCCTCAAAAGGCTCTCAAAGATCTTGTTTATGAAGTGGCTTCCTCCATCGCTTATAACCAACTTTGGTACCCCAAACCTCGGGAAAATGATGCTCTTGAACAGCTTGATCACCACCTTAGAATCGTTTGTAGGGGAAGCAACAGCCTCAACCCATTTAGAGACATAATCCACCGCTACTAAGATGTACTTATTGTCGTATGAAGAAGGAAATGGCCCCATGAAGTCTATGCCCCACGCGTCAAACACGTGAACCTCGAAGATAGGAACCTGAGGCATCTCGTTCCTCTTAGTGATATTCCCTGATCGTTGACACGCCTCACAGCTCTTCACAAATTCATGTGCATCTTTGAAAATGGAGGGCCACCAGAAACCAGCTTGCAGCACTTTCGTGGGTGTCTTGAATGAAGCGAAGTGTCCTCCGTAGGAAGAGCCATGACAGTGAAAGAGGATGTCTCTAGCTTCTTCCTTCGTAACACACCTTCGGTACAAACTGTCCACCCCTCTCTTGTATAAGTAGGGCTCGTCCCAAAAGTAATCACTCGCCTCTCTTATGAACCGCTTCCTGTGATAGCTGTTGAGATGTGTTGGCTCCTCTCCGCATGCAAGTAGTTCACAACATCAGCGTACCAGGGAAGATCCTCCTCTTTGAAGCTCAACACCTCCTTAAATTGCCCTTCTAGCTTTGCACAAACAGCCGTAGTGATCGCCATGAGTTGCTCTTCTGGAAAAGAGTCATCTAAGGGGAGAGACTCGTTGATCCTTAGCCGCGAGAGATGGTCAGCGACTCTGTTTTCTATTCCCTTCTTGTCTTTAATCTCCATGTCAAATTCTTGAAGCAAGAGGATCGACCTTAAAAGCCGAGGCTTAGTGTCCTTCTTTGAATAGATGTATCGCAAAGCCCTGTGATCTGTGTAGACAATAGCCTTGGAACCCACGAGATACGACCAAAACTTCTCAAAGGCGAACACTACTGCAAGCAACTCCTTCTCTGTAGTAGTGTACCTCGTTTACGTGTCATCCAAGGTTCTTGAAGCATAGTAAATCACGTGCAGCTTCTTGTCTTTCCTCTGACCAAAAACGGCTCCTACAGCGTAGTCGCTAGCATCACACATAATCTCGAAGGGTAGTGTCCAGTCTGGTGCTTGAACTATAGGGTCTGATGTAAGGGCTTCCTTGATGGTCATGAAAGCTCGCATGCACTCGTCATCGAACACAAACTCAGCCTCTTTGCACAACAACCATGTAAGAGGGCGTGCAATCTTGGAGAAGTCCTTGATGAAGCGCCTATAGAACCCGGCGTGTCCCAACAAACTTCTGACTCCCTTAACGTTAACCGGCGCCTCAAGACCCATCATGACTTCCACTCTAGCCTGATCAACCTCAATGCCCTTCTCTGATATCTTGTGACCAAGCACGATCCCTTCCTTAACCATAAAGTGGCACTTCTCCCAGTTTAGCACCAAGTTTGTCTCTTCACAACGCTTTAGTACCTTGCAGAGATTCAACAAACACGCAGAAAAGATGCACCATAGACAGAGAAGTCATCCATAAACACCTCTACCAGCTCTTCTATTAGATCGGAGAAGATCGACATCATACACCGCTGAAACGTAGCCGGTGCGTTACACAATCCAAATGGCATCCAAATAAGCGAAGGTACCATAGGGACATGTGAAGGTCGTCTTCTCCTGATCATTTGGGTGAATTGGTATCTGAAAGAAACCTCTATACCCATAAAGGAAACAGTAGTAAGGGTGATTAGCAAGTCTCTCAAGTATTTGATCAATAAAAGGCAAAGGGAAATGATCCTTCCTAGTTGCAAGATTAAGTTTCCTATAATCAATACACATCTTATGGGATAGATCACGTCAGCCTCTAAAATCTTAAGGATCTCTTTCTTAACAACCTCTTTCAAATTAGGATTCAAACGCCTTTGATGTTCTATAGAAGAGGCGTTCTCATTATCCAAGTGAATCCTGTGATTGCAAAGCATTGGTGAAAGGCCCTTGATGTCACTGAGAGAGTACCCAATGGCCTTTCTATACTTTCTCAACTCAGTCTGGAGCGAGTGAAACTCATCATCAATCAAGTTTTCATTCACAATCACGGGATAGGTGTTATTAGGCCCTAAGAAAGCATACCTTAGCCCTTTTGGGATCTTCTTAAGGTCCACCTTTGGGGCTAACAGCTTGCTCCAGTCATCCTCGTGGCTGTTGTTGTTGTTTTCCTCCTTGGAGCCCTCCTTAGAACCTGAGGCATGGCCCTTAAGACTGCTTTCCTCAACCGCTATCCCTTCTGAAATCGAGTCCTCCAGTCGATATTGCTCTTGATGTCGTCTAGATCGAGTGGTTTCGCTCGATTCACTCACTCGATGTAATGTGGATCGAGTAAGGGATCGAGACGCTGAGTCGATCTCCTGATTAGACCCCAAAATGATCGGAAGGTCTATCTCGATCTCTAGGCAGCAGCCTTGATCCTTCATAACAATCTTCCTAGAATCCAGCAAGTTGGCGTACTCATGGGTCCTCTGATCTACGTAGCCAAACTCTCCTGGCTCCTTTGTAAGTGCTAGCTTCAGTTGGTCCTCCTGAGCAAGTTCTTCAAGCAGCTCATCCGCTAAAGCATCGATCGTTTCAATATAAAAGGCTTGCCCTTCTATTGTCGGCTTCTTCAGAACCTCATTGATATCGAAGTCTAGCCTTATATCTTTTCCCAAGTGCAAGGCAATCTTCCCTCTCTTGACGTCAATAATAGCCCTGGCGGTTGCAAGGAATGGCCTTCCAAGGATGAGCGGGTCCTTAGGCTCTTCATCCATCTCCAACACGACGAAGTCCGTAGGCACGTTCACACCGCTGATTCGCACCGGTCGATCTTCAAGCAATCCCACTGGTAGCCTCACACTCCTATCAGCAAGCACCAACGAGATTCTACAGTCTTTGAAACGGGTAAAGCCAAGCTTCTTCACCACGGAATGAGGCATCAGATTTATGCTAGCTCCGAGATCACAAAGGCAACTCTTGAACTCCAGAGGACCTAAAGCGCAGGGTATAGTGAAGCTTCCAGTGTCTCCCAACTTCTTTGGGACTATCTCCTTATGTATAACAGCACTACACTCCTCACTTAGAACAAGCACCTCCTTGATTTCCTTATTCTTCTTCACGAGAGTGTCTTTGAATAATTTGGCGCATTTAGGCATCATTGCAAGGCAGTCAACGAGAGGTAGCTTGATCTCTACGTCCTTAAGATGTTTCTCTAAGAGGATTCTGTGCTTCTCTATGAGTTGCTTCTTCAAACGGCCAGGAAAAGGCAGCTTAGGTACATACGGTGGAGGTACATAAGCATCCTTCTCCTTGGTAGCTTGCTCTGCTCTCTTTTCAACAACTGCTTTGTCTCCTCTTCTTGGCCCTTGAATCCAGACATTGTCAAAGTTGATCTCATCATCAACGGAAAGCTTACCCTCCCCCTCTTGAATTACAACGTCCTCGTTGTTCTTAGGAGTAACCGGAGGTGCTAGCTCTTTGCCGCTTCTTAACGTGATGGCGTTGGCATATTCCTTAGGATTCTGTTCACACTGCCCGGTAGACTAATCTGACCACTTGTACTCGCTTTCCCCTTCTCTAGCTGCTTGATCTTGTTGTTTAAGTTGCTGATCTGAGTGGAGAAGTCAGTGAGAGACGAGTCTAGATGAGTGTTCATCTCCGCGAACTTCTGGTTTGTAGAGGCTTGCCCTTGGATCAGCTGCTGAAACATGGCCTGAACCGGATCAACTTGTTGTTGCATCGGCTGTTGCTGCTGAGGTGCAAAGCCCGGAGGGTAGTTTGGCGTATAACCCTTGTTACCTTGATGTTGCCCTTGGAAGTTGTTCTATGTTTAACCTTGGAAGCCACCACTCGGCTGAAAACCTTTGTTGTAAGGTATGAAAGGCTTTGCTTGCTGAGCAGGGTACACTTGGTCTTTAGGGTTGGCGACGTTGGTACTACGGTAGGAGAGATTGTTGTTCTGGTTGTAGCCTTGGTTGTAGCCGTGAGGTTTGTAATTGTTCTGTCCTGCCACCCAATTCGCTTCTTCCTGGCTCAACTCAAGCTCTTCTTGATTCTCATCAGCTTCACCAACAAAGTGAACATGCTTCTGGTTGGCTAACACCAGCTCATGCAAGGATTTCAGCTCCTTTTTGTGAGACTCTTGCTCAGATCCTCTCGGTGCATGGTCATAATCCTCAGCATAGTTGCCATCACTCAATGCCAAGTTCTCAATCAGCTCCATGCCCTCTTCTACCTCCTGACCAAGGAAGTTCCCTTTACTAGCTGAGTCAAGCAACAACCTGATCTTTGGTGAAGCTCCGCGGTAGATGGTGCTGAGTAAGGTCTCCTCACTGAAACCGTGATGAGGACATTGGACCGTGTAATCTTTGAAACGTTCCATTGCCTCGTTGAATGTCTCGTTGTTTCGCTGAGTGAAGCCGCTGATTTCACTTCTCAACCTTGCTGTTCTGGTGCTAGAGAAGAATTTTGAGAGAAAGGCCTTCTTACACTCGGCCCATGAGGTGATGGTGCCTTGTGGGAGGGTCTTCTCCCAATGCCTAGCTTTGTCTCCGAGTGAAAAGGGAAAGAGGCGCAGCTTGAAGGCGTCTTCGGAGATGCCGTTTATCTTGATCATTCCACATACTTGCTCGAAATTATCTAGGTGCTCCAAGGAATCTTCCATTGCTAAGCCGTGGAACTTGTTGTTTTGCACCATGGAGATGAAACCCGGCTTAATTTCGAAGTTGTTGTTTTGTACAGGAGGAGGAGTGATCCCAAACCTATTGTGATGAGTATTGGGAGCATCTCCTGCTCCTATGATCCTTGGGGGTCTAGCCGCGTGTTGGGGGCTTCCATTGCCCCTTCCCACTGCTCTGTGAACTGGAGGAGGGCCCTCAGGATGTTCCTGCTCGGCCATAGCTTCAAAGTCTACCAAACCGTGCTGAACTATCTCCTCAAAGGCTCTTGCGTGTTCTCTAACTCTTGGTTGCCGTGAATGACCAAGCTGATGAATGTTGTCCAGGGGTTGAAGTAGATTGTTGTCTCCCCTTGAACGAAGATTCATGTACCTGACAAGCACACGTTGTAGAGTAGAAAAATTAGTAACTAAAACAAGGAAAGGCTTAGTCTTTACTAAGTCCCAAATCTCTATGCTTTCTAAACAATCCTAGGATGGCAACGGCGCCATTTGATAACTACTTTCTT
Organism: Thlaspi arvense; assembly: GCA_911865555.2. Taxonomy (NCBI): domain Eukaryota; kingdom Viridiplantae; phylum Streptophyta; class Magnoliopsida; order Brassicales; family Brassicaceae; genus Thlaspi; species Thlaspi arvense. Next base: position 27,031,111 of record OU466860.2, read on the forward strand.
TGCAAGGGTGAGGATGCAATGAGGCTATCAAACTCAAATGCAACACTTAGATTGTAGTATTGTATGCAAGTGAGAGTCAATCCATTTCCAGGAGCTAGGAAGATCAAGGAGAATGCAAGAGCAGTGTAAAGCTAAGCGAATAACAGGCGGTTTTGTAAAACTCCTAGAAACTAGATGCAACAACTAAATGGAATGCAAAACTATTTTAAAATTACCAGGAATGATCAAACTACCATGAGGAACAAACAGAAAATTAAAGAACAAAGCTACGAATTACTAAAATTCGACTAGTGGATCGACCACGGGATCGACCACTAGATCGAGCAACAACGATCGATCTCGTCTAAAAATGTAAGAGCAGCAAAACTAACGACCAGGATGCTATCAAAGATCAAGCGAATGACGAGAGAGGATGTAAAAATGCTAAGAAAGAAGGTTTAGGGTTGAGATTCATGGTCAGGGGTTTCAAAGGTCCGAGCTTGGGTTGAAACTTTAAATCGACTCACTTTGTGAGAATCTCTAAGCCTTGAAAACGAAATAAGATCTATCCGTGGCTTTCGGTATAGATCACTCCTTCATCCTCTCCTCCAAACCCATGGCTTCTGGTGGAAAGAGAGGTTGAAGGGCAGGAAAAACAGATTTCAAACACATGGCTTAACTAGTCCCCCAAACTTCCATGGCTTTTGGGAAGGGGTAACTAGCCTCTAGGGTGCGATCTTCAGAGGTCTCTGGATCCTGTCAAGGTAAGAGACCTCTCGGATCATAAAGCTCTTGGCGTGAGAGTCTTTAAGCCTTAGGAACTCAACACCCTAGAAGAGATAGCCATTAAGCGCTAGAAAACTCCAAGATTGGAAACCTTTTTGACACCTTGAATCCTCTCAACCCCGAAACCCAAACGAAACTACTCACTACACATAAGGTAAATCAAGCAAAGCATGAAGAAAGAAACGATGAACATGATAAAGAACTAGATTAAACTTCAAAACGATTCGAATACAAAAGCAAGAAAAGCTTCAAGTTCAACAATGGCGTATTCCTTCGAAAAACAGAGAGAAAGCATAAAATGATAAGAATGAAAAGCGTGTGTGGAAAGAGACATCGCCGCCTTCCCAGAATGGCAAAAACAGCTCGATGGTCCCCCCCTCGCTAGTGGCCAAAAGCGGTTGAAAGGACAGAGATCGACTTCGGGATCGAGCGGCTCTCTCGATCACTTCCGGACATCGTGTCTTCAACTAGATCTAGGTCTCGATCATCTTCGGCCGATCGAGTGTTGCATCCGATCTTGGTATTGATCTTCGGTTGGATCGAGTGGTGGACTCGATCCGGCTCTCGCTCTGCATGGCGTCATTTACGTCTGTACCATTTGATCGATTGCTCCACTCGATCTTCATCTCGATCATTTTCCTTGGATCGCCTGGTCTTCTCGATCTTCTGGTCGATCTCATCTAGATTGACCTGCCATGCTCGATCTGCTCCCCGATCTCTGGTCCTTAGCAAACATCCGACCTTCCACGAACCGCCACAACAGCTTCAGCACGTCCACAAACCTCCACGACTCCAAAGTAGCCAGAAACAACCTGAATGTGATGCAAAATGCAAGGAACATGCGTATGCTGGTGCGAGAATGCTCTAGGACCCTAAGTGATGCAATCTAGTCTAAAGCGTGATGTAAATGCATGAAAAGCTAACGAATATGTATGCAAAATGCATGCAATATGCAGTAACATCAGCATGGAGCTGATTGAAAACTTGGCATTGAGTGACGGCAACTACGCTGAAGATTACGACCGTGCACCGAGAGGTTCTGAGCTAGAGTCTCACAAGAAGGAGCTTAAGTCTTTGCATGAGAAGATTGACAAGCTGGTGTTAGCTAACCAGAAGCATGTTCACTTCGTTGTTGAAGCAGATGAAACCTTAGAGGAGCTTGAGTTGAGTCAAGAAGAGGCCAATTGGGTGGCGGGTCAAAACAACTACAAACCTCAAGGATATTCACAAGGCTACAACCAGAACAACAATCTCTCATATAGAAGCACCAATGTCGCGAACCCTAAAGATTAAGTGTACCCTGCTCAGCAAGCAAAGCCTTTCGTACCATACAACAAAGGTTTTCAGCCGAGTGGTGGCTTCCAAGGGCAAGGGCAGAGCAACTTCCAAGGACAACAGCAAGGAAACAAGGGTTATACGCCAATGTACCCTCCGGGCTTTGTTCCTCAACAACAACCGATGCAACAACAACAAGTTGATCCTGTCCAAGCGATGTTTCAACAATTGATTCAAGGGCAAGCATCAACAAATCAGAAGTTTGCCGAGATGAACACTCGTTTAGACTCCTCTCTCACGGATTTCTCTACTCAGATTACAAACTTGAATAACAAGATCAAGCAGCTAGAGAAAGGAAAGGCGAGTACAAGTGGTCAGAATAGCTTACCGGGCAAGTGTGAGCAGAATTCCAAGGAATATGCCAACGCCATCACGCTAAGGAGTGGGAAAGAGCTTGCACCTACGGTTACTCCTATGAACAACGAGGACGTTGTAATTCAAGAGGGGGAGGGTAAGCTTTCGGCTGATGATGAGATCATCTTTGACAATGTTTGGATACAAGGGCCAAGGAGCGGTGAGAATGCAGCTGTAGAGAAGAAAGTGGAGCAAGCTGCTAAGGAGAAGGATGCTTATGTACCTCCACCGTATGTACCCAAGCTACCTTTTCCTGGCCGCTTCAAGAAGCAACTCATAGAGAAGTATAGAATCTTGTTTGAGAAGCATCTTAAGGACGTAGAGATCAAGCTACCTCTCGTGGACTGCCTTGCAATGATGCCTAAGTGCGCCAAATTCTTCAAAGACACGCTTGTGAAGAAGAATAAGGAAAGCAAGGAAGTGCTAGTACTTAGTGAATGATGTAGCGCCGTAATACACAAGGAGATAGTTCCCAAGAAGTTGGGAGATCCTGGAAGCTTCACTATACCTTGCGCTTTAGGTCCTTTGGAGTTCAAGAGTTGTCTTTGCGATCTCAGAGCTAGTATAAATCTGATGCGTCATTCCGTAGCAAAGAAACTTGGCTTTACCCGGTTCAAAGATTGTAGAATCTCGTTGGTACTAGCTGACAGGAGCGTGAGGTTACCCGTGGGTTTGCTTGAGGACTTGCCAGTGAGAATCAGCGGTGTAAACGTGCCTACGGACTTCGTTGTGTTGGAAATGGATGAAGAACCTAAGGATCCACTCATTCTCGGTAGACCTTTCTTAGCCACTGTCGGAGCCATCATAGACGTCAAGAACGGGAAGATAGCTCTGCACTTGGGTAAATATATAAGGCTGGACTGTGATATCAATGAGGTTTTGAAGAAGCCTACGATAGAAAGGCAAGCTTTTTACATCGAGACGTTGGATGCTTTAACGGATGAGTTGCTAGAAGAGTTAGCTCAGGAAGTTCATTTGAAGCTGGCGTTGACTAAGGAGCCAGGAGAGTTCGGTTACTTGGATCAGAGGACTCAGGAATACGTTAACTTGCTTGATTCAAGGAAGGTTATGCTAGGAGATGGAAGCGCTTGCCTAGGGATCGACTCCGAGATCGATGACATTACTCGATCCAGGGGTCAAATCGACAAGACAATCGAGAACACAACTCGATCCGGTGCAACAATCGACAGTCAGGGTGATCGATCCAGGAAATTAATCGAGTCCGAGATCGAGAGATGCCTTCCGATCAATTCAGGGTCTAATCCGGAGATCGACCCAGCGTCTCGATCTCTCGCTTGATCCACATTAAATCGAGTGAGTGAATCGAGTGAAAATTCTCGATCTTGACGACATTGAGAGCAAGATCGACTGGATGAATCGATTTCAGAGGGGACAACGGTTCAAGAAAACAGCCTTAAGGGTCATGTCTCGGGTTCTAAGGAGGGTTCCAAGGAAGAAAATAACGGCAACAGCCACGAGGACGATTGAAGTGAGCTGCTAGCCCCAAAGGTGGACCTTAAGGAGCTCCCAAAAGGGCTAAGGTATGCTTTCTTAGGGCTTAACGAAACCTATCCCGTGATTGTGAATGAGAACTTAAGTGATGATGAGTTGCACTCGCTCTTAACTGAGTTGAGAAAGTATAGGAAGGCCATTGGGTACTCTCTTAGTGACATCAAGGGCCTTTCACCAATGCTTTGCACTCATAGGATTCACTTGGATAATGAGAACGCCTCTTCTATAGAACATCAAAGGCGTTTGAATCCTAATCTGAAAGATTTTGTTAAGAAGGAGATTCTTAAGCTATTAGAAGCTGACGTGATCTATCCCATACGTGACAGCACGTGGGTCTCTCCCGTACACGTGGTGCCTAAGAAGGGGGGGATCACGGTCATTAAGAATGAGAAAGATGAGCTTATACTGACTAGATCTATTACAGGACACCGTATGTGTATTGATTATAGGAAGCTTAATCTTGCTACTAGAAAGGATCATTTTCCCTTGCTTTTTATTGATCAAATGCTTGAAAGTCTTTCTAATCATCCCTACTATTGCTTTCTTGATGGATATAGTGGATTTTTCCAAATACCAATCCATCCAAATGATCAGGAGAAGACGACTTTTACATGCCCATATGGCACCTTCCAATATCGAAGGATGCCGTTCAGGTTGTGTAACGCACCGACTATGTTTCAGCAGTGTATGATGTCGAGCATCTCCGATCTAATATAAGAGATGGTAGATGTGTTTATGGATGACTTCTCGGTCTATGGTGCGTCCTTTTCTGCGTGTTTGTTGAATCTTTGCAAGGTACTAAAGCGTTGTGAGGAGACAAACTTGGTGCTTAACTAGGAGAAATGCCACTTCATGGTGAAGGAAGGGATCGTGCTTGGCCATAAGATATCAGACAAGGGCATTGAGGTTGATAAGGCTAAGGTTGAGGTCATGATGAGTCTTGAGCCGTCGGTTAATGTTAAAGGAGTGAGGAGTTTCTAAGGACACGCTGGCTTCTACAGGCGCTTCATCAAGGATTTTTCTAAGATTGCACGCCCTCTTACACGGCTGTTGTGCAAGGAAGTTGATTTCGTCTTTGATGAGGAGTGTTTGCAAGCTTTCGTGACCATCAAGCAAGCCCCAGTATCCGCGCCTATAGTGCAAGCACCGGACTGGACTCTGCCGTTCGAGATTATGTGTGATGCTAGTGACTATGCCGTGGGAGCCATTCTAGGTCAAAGGAAGGATAAGAAGCTGCACGTGATTTACTATGCTTCAAGAACCTTGGATGACACGCAAACAAGGCACACTACTACAGAGAAGGAGCTATTGGCAGTAGTGCTTGCCTTTGAGAAGTTCCGGTCATACCTCGTGGGTTCCAAGGCCATTGTCTACACAGATCACGCTGCTTTGAGGTACATCTATTCCAAGAAGGATACTAAGCCGAGGCTTTTGAGAAAGGGATAGAGAACAGCGTCGCTGACCATCTCTCTCGGTTAAGAATCAACGAGTCTCTTCCCTTAGATGATTCGCTTCCCGAGGAACAACTCATGGCGATCACTACGGCTGTTTGTGGAAAGCTGGAAGGGAAGTTTGAGGAGGTTCTGAGCTTCAAAGAGGAAGATCTTCCTTGGTACGCTGATGCTGTGAACTACTTGGCATGCGGAGAGGAGCCAACTCATCTCGACATCTACCACAAGAAGAATTCATGAGAGACGCAAGCAACTACTTTTGGGACGAGCCTTACCTGTACAAGAGAGGAGTTGATTGCTTATAGCGGAGATATGTTAGAAAGGAAGAAGCCAAGGACATTCTCTTTCACTGCCATGGCTCTTCCTACGGAGGACACTTTGCTTCATTCAAAACCGCTACAAAGGTTTTACAAGCCGGTTTCTGGTGGCCGTCTATCTTCAAGGATGCTCATGAGTTCGTGAAGAGTTGTGAGGCTTGTCAACGAGCATGAAACATCACCAAGCGTAATGAGATGCCTCAGGTTCCTATCTTTGAGGTTGATGTCTTTGACGCGTGGGGCATAGATTTCATGGGGCCGTTTCCTTCTTCCTACGGCAACAAGTTCATCTTAGTAGCTGTTGATTACGTCTCTAAATGGGTTGAGGCCATTGCTTCCCCTACAAACGACTCTAAGGTGGTGATCAAGCTCTTTAAGAGCATCATATTCCCGAGGTTTGGAGTACCCAAGGTGGTGATAAGCGACGGAGGAAGTCATTTCATCAACAAGCTGCTTGAAAACCTTCTAAGGAAGTATGGCGTGAAGCACAAGGTAGCTACACCTTACCATCCTCAAAAGAGTGGCCAAGTGGAGGTCTATAACCGACCGATCAAGGCGATACTTGAGAGAACAGTTGGGACAACTCGGAAGGATTGGGCGGTGAAGTTAGATAACGCTTTGTGGGCTTACCGGACTGCTTTCAAAACGCCCATTGGTACTATCCCTTTCACTCTTCTCTACGGTAAAGGATGTCACCTCCCCGTTGAGCTGGAACATAGGGCATTATGGGCTGTGAAGCGGCTGAATTTTTATCTGAAGACGGCTCAGGAGAAGCGCTTAATCCAGCTACACGAGCTTGATGAGCTAAGGCTGGATGCTTACGAAAGCGCTAGGATCTACAAGGAGCGTACTAAGGCTGCTCACGACAAGAAGTTGGTACCCAAGGAGCTTAAGGAAGGGAGTTTGGTGCTGCTTTACAATTCAAGGCTCAAGCTCTTTCCAGGAAAGCTAAAGTCACGATGGAGCGGTCCGTATGAAATCAAGGAGTTATTGCCCTACAGAGCTGTCACGTTGGTCGGCAAGAGTGGGAATGCATTCACAGTGAACGGACACAGTGTTAAGCCATACATGGCGAGTGCATTTGACAAGGAGAGCACCTCAACGCTTCTCCAAGACCCACCATCTGCCTAAACCAAGTAAAGTCTAGCTAAAGACGTTAAAGAAAGCGCACTTGGGAGGCATTCCCATGTCTATCCTGTATATTTTTGCTTTATTTCTTTTCCAGTTTTATGTTTTTATCTTCTGAGAGTGTAGGAACAAGTATGAGGGATTGCAGGCCATGATCTTAGATCCAAATGGAGTAAGAAGGGGCGAGTATAGGCTAGAGATCGAGTGCTAGATCGACTCATCCTGGCTTGATCTTTGCTAGATCGAGCTAATGAATTGAGAGGAGCTAGTCGATCTAGACGAGATCGAGTAGACAGATCGTGTGACACAGTCGATCACGAGAAGACGAACGCCCTATACATTTAGCCTGAAAAGCAAACGAGAGGTGGATCGACTGAGTCACTCGATTTTCAAGGCTAGATCAAATAGTCTACTCGATCTGCCACTCGATCCAAGCTTAAATCAACTCCTGAATCGAGAACGTGGCTCGATCATGAGGACTTAGCCGTCGTGCCAAAAACTCAAGGAATGAGAGGTATTATCGATCCAAGACTCGATTCAATTCGAATCGAATCCCAAATCGAACAACCCTCTCGAACCAAGCCATTATGGGCATGAGATCGAGTCCTAGATCGACAAAAAGGACTCGATCTCGTGCCGAGGTAACATTTTCTTTTCCCTCCTTTCCTCTTTCCCTCCGGTTTTTAAATTCAAATAGTGGTCAAGGCAAGCATCTTTGACCATGAAAGATGTGCCTTGACCACAGCTTTTGTCAGAAAAACATTTCTTTTACCCATGGTTTTGTTTTTGTTAGCCTTTAAATGTTTTCAACCACTTTCACACTCTTTCATTCTTGTTTTCTCGAGTTGTTAGGCAAAAGAGAGTGTGAATTCTTGTTTTCTAAAGGCTAACAGGCATCTTTTTCAATATTTGCAAAGGTATTTTCGAATCTTTAAGAAAATCTTTAAGAAAATATCCCTTTTTATTCGCTTTGATTGTTTTAGATGCTAGGGCAGTTTAGAATTTTTTAAAATAGCTTGATAATAGAAAAAATTCTAGATTTCTCTCTATCTCTATATATGATTCTCTATTATTTTGTTATAATTTTTATAAATCCCTCCAAAATTCCAGGGTATTAGTTATTAGTTTTCTTCTTAGCTTCTCTTTTTCTCTCATTATATCGCCGTTGTGCTCATTGCTTTGCTTGAGAAACTCGTTTCAGGCACAATGGCTCCCAAAAGAACGAGAGAAGAGACAGCACAAGAAGGAGGAAACCAAGAAGTGGCTGTTGGAGTAAGGATGAGAAATGGGACAAGGAACGGCTTCAAAGGCTGAGGTTCGAGGCGACTAAGTTTGCGGACAGAGGATTGCTGGCCAAGATGGGGATTCTAGGAGATTTTGATCAGCTCCTCCAGAAGATAGGGCTGAGGTGTTTGTCACGGATGGACTGCCCAACCTTTCCCGAAGTGACAATCGACTTCCTTGCCACTTTGAAGTTAGCGTACGAGAATCCTAGCGTCCCAATTCCTTCTCAAGGCCGCCTCTCCTTCAAGATAAAACGCCAAGCCTTCAGCCTATCAATCCCCAAGCTTTGCGAAGCTTATGGTCTCGATGCAGCTGCCACGAAAGTGGAGTTTCCCTCCTTCACTCAAGCAAACGATTTTTGGGACCTCATCGCCAATGACGACTACAAGGTGAATACCGCAAAGATCAAGAGAGTGAGGAACCCGGTGCTACGTTACACCTTGAAGCTGATGTCCAACACCTTTAGTGGTCGGTCAGTAACTCCCACGGTGACCAAGACAGAGCTTTGCTTTCTGTTCCAAGGCCTTAAGCATCTCCTTTGTGATCCGGATGAGAACGAGGAGCCGTTGGAAGACCAGCTCGGAGATGACGTGAACTACGGGTGCATCCTTGCTGCTCCATTGGTCAAATACAAGGTGTATGCCTTGAGATGCAAGGCAAGCTCGTCACTCATTGGCGGTTTCCTCACACCCTTGTTCGTGCAAGCCGGCGTGCCGCTTCAAAACTTCACTCCCGTTCCGGATAGAGCCTTCATGGACGAGACATACCTAAGGAACACTGATAGCTTGGGATGCACGCCAGCCGAGGGATTTTTTAAGTACTTGTTCGTTGATGAGGAGAATGAGAAGAGGGTGTGCATCTTGCCAAACCAAACCGAGACCGAGCTGTTGGGCATTGGGAACATCGATTTTCTCCCAAGCATAGAGGAGTGCTTTGCTCCTCTAGGAGCCGCGGTAACAATTCAGCAAGCTACTCGCCCTAGATCGGAGTCTCCAGCCACGGATGATGAGATGCCCGAAGCCTTCGTCCTCCCTAAGCTAGACTTTGAGCCGCGGACCAAGACAGAAAAGTTCTTTGCTTCGGTTGTGGAGATGCGAATGAAGATCAACAAGTGGCAGAGTAAAGTCAGCAAGAAGCTAGCCAAGAAGGTCAAGGCGCTTCAAGGAGGTTCACCAAAGCAAGCTGCGAGTGAGGAGGTCCAACAACCCGAGAAGAGGAGACTTTCAACCGGTGGAGTTGTCATCCGTGAGACTCAAGGCAGCAACATTCAGCCGGCGCGTCTCTCTCTCAAAGAGCCAGCCTCCAAAGGCAAAGCCATAGTATCCATCTCGTCTGGAACATCCTCAAGTTCCAGCCGAGACTAGACCCGAGGTAACAACAATCTCCCATTGTACATACCGTTCATGTTTTCTTGATTTTTGCTTTGTGTTTTGAGCTCTCTCGAATTTGTTCGCCAGCGGGACGGTGTCATTCAAGTTTGGGGGAGTGTGTGTGTGGTTTGTCATGTTTATTTTGCTCTTATTTTATCTTTGCACCCCTTGAGTCTTGCATGCATCTAAGGCATAGAAAAGAAAAGGAAAAAATTGGTAAAATTTTTAAAAACATTCAAAAAAATTCATGTACGTGCATTCACATTGTTAAACATTTTAGGATTGAGTCAAGAATTTTTAAGCATCTAGGTTGTTTACATTTGCATAAGGGGTTAAAGGTGTCTTAAAAAAGTGTTTTAAACTCATGAATTGTTTTAGTGCCCTAGTTATTAGTTCTCTAATGTTTTGCTCACACTTTAAAAGTAAGTCTTTACCATGCTTGGATCACTTGTTTTGATTTTCGTGACTTGAATTGAACATTTGAAACTTGTCCTAATAAGTGAGAACCCTAATCTGAATTTTTAAATGTCATTCTTATGCATTTGAAAATGAACACATGGATCTTAAAATATTTAGGCTCTCTTCCTCCTTTTACCACTCTTTGCGAGCCTAAGTAGAACTCCCAACATCACCCTAACCTTTCTTTCAAGCTAAGCTTTCTTGTGTGGCATCATTGTGAAGCCTCTTTTCGGTTTGAACTTAGCATAACATGTTACGTTTAGGCGACATGATTAGGTTCTCTTATGATTGCTAGCTTTGCATTTTGAAGCTAGATGTAGGCTTAGGATAAGTTTGGGGGTTTGATGGGATTGCTTTCATGTTTATATGCTTTCGGTTTCAAAAGAGTTTGGTATTTGTAGTGAACAAAAGGTTTTAAGTGAAAGGCTTTGTTTTTAAAATGTATAATGCTCTATATATTTCAGAAGATAGCTCTCTCAAGTAAAATAAAAAATAAAAAGAGAAAAGAGCCTGAGTGCCAAAATAAAAAGAAAAAAAAAGAAGAAAAAAAAATAATAAGAGAGCTATCAATAAGAAAAGTCAAGGAGCTAAAATATTCTCAAGCCTTTTCACTAACCTAAATTGTAAAAATGTTTTCTGTTCTTATTTGGGGATTGAGCTTAATAAGGGGAGTCTCTAGGAGGGTGAGTGAGCTAAAAAGAAAAGAAAATGAGAGGGGTTTTAGGATCATTGATTAGTATACAAGGGTAGATGAGAATCTAATCATGTATGCATCAATTACCTTTACCTTTAGCATTATGCATAAAGTTCCTACCATTTGCGAGAGAAACCCATTGCATTGTGGAACCCTCTTTAAAATGAGATCATTTTATGCTCACCGCCTTCATCCTTAGCCAAATGTGTTTTGCTTTAAAGTGCATAAGTTTGATTCATGGTTCGGTCATCAATGAATGTTAAAGGATGAGTTTCTTTGATTGTTTGGAATAGGAGAGTCGTGATTTGAAATTAATTGCGTGATGAGTATGGGTAAGTTCTTTGGAGTATGAGTGTGTGTATTGCATTTTAGAACTAGTAACTAGGACGTTGAGATTGGTTCATTTGAAAGACACCTTTGCAAGAAGCTTAAAACCCCCGTTTGTTTTAAAACCTCTCTCCCTTCTTGAATTTTGTTTGCTTGAGGGCAAGCAGAATGCAAGTTTGGGGGAGTTGATATTGCTGCATATTTCATGTATTTTGCATACATATAAGTTAGGTTCTCATGCGTTTACATTGCACTTTAGGATAGTTTGCATCACCTTAGGTCCTAAAGCATTCTTGCACCAGCATATGCATGTTTCTTGCATTTTGCATTGCATTCAGGTTGTTTTCGGCTACTTTGGAGTCTTGGAGGGTTCGTGGACGTGCTGAGGCTCGTGAGGAGGTTCGTGGGAACTTGGAGAATTCAGGAATGCTTGCTAAGGACCAGAGATCGAGAAGAGGATCGAGCATAGCCGGTCGATCTAGATGAGATCGACCAGAAGATCGAGTAGTCCATCCGATCCAAAGAAAATGATCGAGACAGAGATCGAGTGAAGCGATCGATCAAGGAGTACGGACGTGAATGACGCCATGCAGAGCGAGAGTCGGATCGAGTCCACCACTCGGTCCTCCAAAGATCGACTCCAAGATCGAACGAAGCACTCGATCCACCGAAGAAGATCGAGCTGAAGTAACGATGTCCGAAGATGATCGAGCGAGATGCTCGATCTCGAGGTCGATCTCAGTGCACTTTAACTGTTTTTGGCCACTAGTGAGGGGGGGACCATCGAGCTGTTTGGCCTATTTCGGGAAGGCGGCGATCATGCTTTTTCATACACGCTTTCACTTTATCTTTTTATAGTTTTTTTCTCTCTCTTCGAAGGCGATTTCGCCATTGTAAGACATTGAAGCTTTGTTCTTGAATATTGAATTGTTTTAAGCTTATGAGTTTATCCTTTATGCATTGTTTGGTTTACTTTATGTGTAGTGAGTAGTTTCATCGGGTTTTGGGGTTGAGAGGATTCAAAGGGGTCGAAAAGGTTTCGAAAGCTTGGTGTTTTCTTGTTCTTCATGGGTTTCTCTTCTAGGATATCGAGTTCTTAAGGCTTAGAGACTCTCACGCCAAGATCTTTATGATCAAAGGGGCCTCTTACCTTGACAGGATCCAGAGGTCCTTGAAAGTCAAATCCTAGAGGCTAGTCTACCTTTCCCAAACGCCATGGTAGTTTAGGGGACTAGTTAGGCCGTGTGTTTGAAATCTAAGTTTTATGCCCTTCAATCTCTTTTTCCGCCAAACGCCATGGGTCTGGAGGAGAGAATGAAGGAGTGATCCATATCACACGCCATAGATGGATCTTGTTTTGCTTTCAAGGCCTAGAGAACCTCACAAAGTGAGTAGATCTAAAGTTTTCAAACCAAGCTTGAACCTTTGAAACCCTTGAACATGAATCTCAACCCTGGACCCTCTTTCTTAGTATTCTTACATCTCTGTTACTCATTCGCTTGCTATCTGTTCGCACCCTGGTCATTAGATTCGTTTCCGTAGAATTTTTAGACGAGATCGATCGTTGTTGCTCGATCTAGTGGTCGATCCTGTGGTCGATCCACTAGTCAATTTTTATAAATTCATAGCCTTGCATTTTAATCATTCTGTCTGTTCATCATGGTAGTTCACTCATTTCTAGTATTTTTAAAATAGTTTTGCCTTGCATTTGACTGTTGCATTTAGTTTTTAGGAATTTCACAAAATCGTTCATCATTTGCTTAGATTTATATAATCATTGCATTCTCCTTGACCTTTCTAGCTCCTAGGTGTGGATTGACACTCACTTGCATACTATACTACATCTCAGTGTTGCATTTGAGCTTTGATACATCATTGCACTGCGAAAACCTTGTTATCATCCTGGACGGTTCAAGAAGCAGCTGCTTGAGAAGCATAGAGCAGTCTTTCAGAACATTTGAATGATGTTGAGATCAATCTGCCCTTAGTTGATTGTTTAGCCAGGATGCCTAAATGTGCTAATTTCTTCAAGGATACTTTAACTAAGAAGAGCAGGAGAGTGAAGAGGTTTTGGTGCTTAGTGAAGAGTGCAGTGCGATCATTCACAAAGAGATAGTTCCAAAGAAGCTTGGAGATCCATGATCATTCACCATTCCTTGTGCTCTTGGTCCCTTGAAGTTTGAAAGCTGTTTATGTGATTTAGGAGCAATCATCAATCTTATGCCCCATTCCATTGCTAAGAAGCTAGGTTTTACCAAGTTCAAGGAGTGTAGGATCTCTCTGGTGCTAGCTGATAGAAGTATAAGGCTTCATGTGGGTATGCTTGAAGATTGCCCATGAGGATCAGTGGAGTTAACGTGCCAACCGACTTTGTTGTTCTAGAGATGGTTGAAGATCCAAAGGATCCTCTAATCCTTGGTAAACTGTTTCTTGCATCCGCTGAAGCCATCATTGACGTGAAGAATGGAAAGATCTCTCTACACTTGGGCAAAGACATCAAGTTAGACTTTGATATCAATGAAGTCTTGAAGAAGCCAACCATTGGAGGACAAGCTTTCTACATTGAAACTTTGGATGAGTTAGCCGATGAGTTGCTTGAGGAGTTGGCACAAGAGGATCACCTACAACTAGCTTTGACAAAGGAGTGTGGGGATTATCGTTTCCTGAATGAGTAGACCCAGGAGTATGTTCACATCCTTGATTCTCGCAAGGTTGTGAAGGAAGATGAAGGCGGATGCCTAGAGATCGATCAGGAAATCGAGGACTTCACTCGATCCAAGGCAAAGATCGACAAGAAGATCGAGGAGGTTGGTCGATCCGGTCAAAAAATCGATGAGGAGATCGAGAGAAGCAACTCGATCAGTGATATCTCTTGTATTTACATCATTTAGGCTTGCATTTAGTGCATGTTTTGGTTCTCTTTTGCATGTTTTCCTTATCCTTCGTCCCATTTTCTTCTCCTTTTAGACTTAGGTTGCATTTAGGATGTATTTTGTATTTTCTATGCATAAAAGATGTTTACAGGTACTCATTGAGCTACAAGGATAATGGGAGATGATGGTGGGTGCAGCACAAGACATGAAAAGAGCCAAGAAGAAGGTGCACCTCGTTGAAGCGGCCAGAAACTTCAGTTGACAAAACTGGCTCGGACAAACCATCTCCAACACGATTCAGCTTCAAGAGTCTTCACCAATGTTAAATCCCCATAAGTTAGCTTGCGTCTGGAGTTAGTTTCAGGTCATTCCCATCAGCGGTTAGAAAGTTACAGAAGCTTTCGTGAAACCGCTTAAACCTTATCGGTCTGTGCACGAAGGCTATTGGTCAAGGAGTGACTGATACAAGATTTTCGGCCAGGAACATCGGTCAAGGGGTGACCGATACCAGATTTTCGGTTACCAGCATCGATCAGGAGTGACCGACATAAACCCAGCGGATGAATTTCGGTCATCAACATCGGTCAGGAGTGACCGACATAAACCCAGCGGATGAATTTCGGTCACCAGCATCGGTCAGGAGTGACCGACAGGATTCGTATCGACTGAAGATCAGCTCAGATGAGGTGTTTCCATTCCGATTTGGCTTCGTCGTCTTTCATCAAATTTGTAGCTACTTGAGTTATAGTTCGTTTGATCTTAGTTTCGACTCATTCCCATCAGTGGTTAAAGAGTTACGGTGAATAAAGTGAGCACATGTCCATCTGGAGTTTTTGCCGTTGGTCCTTGGCTCGTAGTCAAGCTTGGGAAGGTCGAAGCTTGTAGGCATCTCAGCATCGGAAGGAGGTGACTCTGAACGTGGACGAGCAGCTTGTGGTGGCGCAGCTGTGGCTCCTAGAGGTGCATAGCATTACTCATTGCTCGGCAGAAACTCTATGTTGCCAACACCTAGCAGCTCTGTTTCCTCTTTGTTTGGCAAGATGCACACCCTCTTCTCATTCTCACAATCGTAGAACAGATAGGCAAAGAAGCCTTCAGCTGGCGTGCGTCCCAAGGAGTCTGTGTTGCGCATGTATGTCTCATCCATGAAGGCACTCTCTGCGCAAGGCGCAAAGTCTGGAAGAGGTACCCCGGCCTGAACAAACATTGGTATGAGGAAGCCTCCTATCAGCGCTGAACTCGCCTTGCACCTCATTGCCCACGCCTTGTACTTGATCGAAGAGGAAGCCAAAATGCATCCATAATTGACATCATCTCCAAGCTCATCTTCCATCGGCTCGTCATTCTCCTTAGGATCGCATAGAAGGTGCTTAATGCCTTGGAAGAGAAAACACAACTCATTCTTGGTGACTGTTGGAGCCACGGACCTTCCGCTGAAAGTGTTGGCTATGAGCTTGAGGGTGTATCTCAGCACGGGGTTGCGGACTCTCTTGATCTTGGCCGTGTTAGCCTTGTAGTCATCGTTGCTGATCAAATCACATAGGTCGTTGGCTTGAGTGAAAGGAGGAAACTCTACAAGCTTGCCACTAGCTTTCAGACCGTAGGCTTGGCATAGTTTGGGGATGGAAAGATGGTAAACTTGCCTCCTGAGCTTGAAGGTGATGTGACCTTGTGATTGAGTGGGGAGGCTTGGATTCTCGTAGGTAAACTCCAAGGTGGCTAAGAAGTCTAGGGTTGCCTCGGGATATGTTGGGCAATCCATTCTTGACAAGCACAGGAGCCCAATGTTCTTGAGAAGCGCATCAAAGTCTCCCAACAGCCCCATCTTTTCCATAAGATCCCTGCTCGCGAACTTCGTGGTGTCAAACCGGAGCCTCTCCAACCTTTTCTTAGCTTGTTTATCCTCCTTTGTCCATCTAACCCTCTCCTGAACCACTTCTTGAGTTCCTTCTCCTTGTGTTGTCTCCTCTCTGCTCCTCTTTGGTGCCATTGGTACCTGAAACACAAATCTCAAAGAAGAGAATGAGTATCGGCGGCGAATTGAAGAGAGAGACAAGGTAGGAGAGAAAAACTTATAACAATAATCCTAGATTTTTAGGGAATTTATAAAAATTATAGCTAAATACTAGAGGAGAATATCTAGAGATAGGATTAAATCTAGCTCTTTTCCTAATATTTAGCTAATCTAAAAATTATCCTAACTCCCTAACAACTAACATTCATCCTAAGCATAACAAAAGTCAATTTTCCAAAAATTTTAAATAAGAAATTCAAATAACCGAAAATATCTTTTGAAAAGATGAAAGCAAGAAGCTATTAGCCTTAAGAACAGAAACTCACACTCTCTCTTTCTTTAGAAAACTCGAAACACAAATGCGAGAGAGAGAGTGTGGATGCATGTGAATTCAAAGGCAAAGAAAACTATGGATTATGCAAGTGGTTTTCTGACAAAGTTGGTCAAGGCACATCTTTCATGGTCAAAGATGCTTGCCTTGACCCAGTTTTGAATTTAATATAGGAGGGAAAGAGAAAAGAGAAGGAAAACTTAAACTTACCTCGGCATGAGATCGAGTCCATTTGGTCGATCTAGGACTCTATCTCATGCCCATGTTGACTAGGATCGAGAGGGTTGATCGATCAGGGACTCGATTCATAATGCATCGAGTCCTAGATCGAGTGTGCCCCCTCGTTCCATGATTCTTGGTCAACCAGGCTATGCCCCTTGGATCGAGCCACGTTATCGATTTGGCAGTCGCTTGGGCAAGGATCGAGTGGCAGATCGAGTAGACTGATTGATCTATCCATGAAGATCGAGTGAGGTAAGTCGATCCACACCTCATTTGCATTGCAAGCTAAATGCATGGGTGGTTTATCCTCTCATGATCGACTGACTCACTCGATTATCTACTCGATCTCATTTAGATCAAATGACTCCACTCGATTCACTAGCTCGATCTAGTAAAGATCGAGCCAGGGTGAGTCGATCTAGCACTCGATCTCTAGCCTCTACTCTCCTTTTCTTACCCCTTTTGACTCCAAGATCATGATCTCCAGTCCCTTATCCTTTCACCAACACACTTAAACATAAAAAGCAGAAAACTGAAATAGAAGGAGAGCAAAAATATATACAAGATAGACATGGGAATGCCTCCCAAGTGCGCTTTCTTTAACGTCTTTAGCTAGACTTTACTTGGTTCAGGCTAGAGGTGGGTCCCGGAGAAGCATGGTGGTGCTCTCCTTGCTGCATTCACTCGCCAGGTAGGGCTTGACTCTGTGCCCATTAACTGTGAATGCCATTCCACTCTTGCCAACCAAAATAACCGCTCCATAGGGTAGAATTTCCTTGATCTCAAAAGGTCCACACCATCTAGACTTGAGCTTCCCTGGGAATAGCTTCAAGCGTGAGTTGTAAAGCAAGACCAGACTTCCCTCCTTAAGCTCCTTATGAACCAACTTCTTGTCATGACCTAGAAATGGACCAAGGCGGTTCGACACACACATTCTTATCTTTTTATGCTTTTTCTCTCTGGTTTTGGAGACTCTCCGCCATTGTTAGACTTTGAGCTTTGTTCTTGAATATTTTGAATCGTTTAAGTTTTAAGTAATCGTTTTCATGTTCATCGCTTCATCTTTCATGTTTATTTCGGTTATTCTCATGTGTAGCGAGTAGTTTCATTTGGGTCTCGGGGTTGAGAGGATTCACGGGGTCTAAGAGGTTTTCAAGTTGGTAGTTTTCTTGTTCTTAATGGCTTTCTCTTCTAGGATGTTGAGTCACTAAGGCTTAAAGTCTCTCACGCCAAGATCTTTATGATCAGAGAGGTCTCTTACCTTGAGAGGATCCAGAGATCTCTGAAAATCACATCCTAGAGACTAGTTACCCTTTCCCAAAAGCCATGGAAGTTTAGGGGACTAGTTAGGCCGTGTGTTAGAAATTTGAGTTCATTGCCCTTCAACCTCTCTTTCCACCAGAAGCCATGGGTTTGGAGGAGAGGATGAAGGAGTGATCCATACCGAAAGCCACGGATGGATCTTGTTTTCGTTTTCAAGGCTTAGGGAATCTCACAAAGTGAGTCGATTTAAAGTTTTCAATCCCAACTTGGACCCTTGAAACCCCGGACCATGAATCTCAACCCTAGACCCTTCTTTCTTAGCATTCTTACATCTTCGTTAGTCATTCGCTTGATATTCGCCGCATCCTGGTCATTAGTTTCTTCATACTTGCATTTTTAGACGAGATCGATCCAAACTGCTCGATCTAGTGGTCGTTCCTGTGGTCGATCCATTAGTCGATTTTTGTTAAATCATAGCCTTGCATTTTAATTTTTCTGTTTGTTCATCGTAGTAGTTCAATCACTCTTGGTAATTTTAAAATAGTTTTGCATTCCATTCGGTCGTTTCATATAGTTTTTAGGATTTTCACAATAACGCCTGTTATTCGCTTAGCTTTACACAGTTCTTGCATTCTCTTTGATCTTCCTAGCTCCTAGAAATAGATTGACTCTCACTTGCATACTTTACACACTTGCACACAGCTCTTGCATTCTCTTTGATAGCCTCATTGCATCCTCACCCTTGCAAAGAAAGTAGTTATCAAATGTCGCCGTTGCCGTTCTAGGAGTGTTAGAAAGCATAGTGATTTGGGGCTTAGTAAAGACTAAGCCTTTACCTTGTTTTAGTTACTAATTTCTCTACTCTTAAACGTGTGTCTCTCAGGTACATGAATCTTCATTCAAGGGGAGACAACAATCTACTTCAACCCTTGGACAACATTCATCAGCTTGGTCATTAACGGCAAAGAAGAGTACGAGAACAAGCCAGAGCCTTTGAGGTGATTGTTCAGCACGGTTTGGTCGACTTTGAAGCTATGGCCGAGCAGGAACATCCAGAGGGACCTCCTCCAGCTCATGGGGCAATGGGACGGGGCAATGGAAACCCCCAACACGCGGCTAGACCCCCAAGGATCATAGGAGCCGGAGATGCTCCCAATACTCATCACAATAGGTTTGGGATCACTCCTCCTCCTGTACAAAACAACAACTTCGAGATTGAGCCAGGTTTCATCTCCATGGTGCAAAACAACAAGTTCCACGGCTTAGCAATGGAAGATCCCTTGGAGCACCATGACAATTTCGAGCAAGTATGTGGGATGATCAAGATAAACGGCATATCAAAAGATGCTTTCAAGCTGCGTCTCTTTCCCTTTTCACTCGGAGACAAAGCTAGGCATTGGGAGAAGACCCTTCCACAAGGCACCATCACCTCATGGGCCGAGTGTAAGAAAGCTTTCCTCTCAAAATTCTTCTCTACCACCAGAACGACAAGGCTAAGAAGCAAAACCAGCGGCTTGACGCAAAGGAATAATGAGACTTTCAATGAAGCCATGGAACGATTCAAGGACTATACTATCCAATGTCCTCACCACGGCTTCAGCGAAGAGACCCTTCTAAGCACTATCTACCGCGGAGCTTCACCAAAGATCAGGTTGTTGCTTGACACGGCTAGTAAAGGGAACTTCCTTGGTCAAGAGGTAGAAGAGGGCACAGAGCTGATTGAGAACTTGGCATTGAGTGACGGCAACTATGCTGAAGATTATGACCGTGCACCGAGAGGATCTGAGCTAGAGTCTCACAAAAAGGAGCTGAAATCCTTGCATGAGAAGATTGATAAGATGGTATTAGCCAACCAGAAGCATGTTCACTTTGTTGGTGAAGCAGATGAGAATCAAGAGGAGCTTGAGTTGAGCCAGGAAGAAGCCAATTGTGTGGCGGGACAGAACAATTACAAACCTCACGGCTACACCCAAGGCTATAACCAGAACAACAATCTCTCCTACCGTAGTACCAACGTCGCCAACCCTAAGGACCAAGTGTACCCTGCTCAGCAAGCAAAACCTTTCATACCTTACAACAAAGGTTTTCAGCCGAGTAGTGGCGTCCAAGGTCAAGGGCAGAACAACTTCCAAGGGCAACGTCAAGGCAACAAGGTTTATACGCCAAACTACCCTCCGGGCTTTGCAGCTCAGCAGCAACAGCCGATGCAACAACAAGTTGATCCGGTTCAGGCCATGTTTCAGCAGCTGATCCAAGGGCAAGCCTCTACAACCCAGAAGTTTTCCGAGATGAACACTCGTTTAGACTCGTCTCTCACTGACTTCTCCACTCAGATCACCAACTTAAACAACAAGATCAAGCAGCTAGAGAAGGGGAAAGCAAGTACAAGTGGTCAGAATAGCCTACCGGGCAAGTGTGAGCAGAATCCTAAGGAATATGCCAACGCCATCACGTTAAGAAGCGGCAAAGAGCTAGCACCTACGTTTACTCCTAAGAACAACGAGGACGTTGTAATTCAAGAGGGGGAGGGTAAGCTTTCCGCTGATGATGAGATCAACTTTGACAATGTCTGGATTCAAGGGCCAAGAAGAGGAGACAAAGCGGTTGTTGAGAAGAAAGCGGAGCAAACTACTAAGGAGAAGGATGCTTATGTACCTCCACCGTATGTACCTAAGCTGCCTTTTCCTGACCGTTTCAAGAAGCAACTCGTAGAGAAGAATAGAGTCTTGTTTGAGAAGCATCTTAAGGACGTAGAGATCAAGCTACCTCTCGTGGACTGCCCTGCAATGACGCCTAAATGCGCCAAATTCTTCAAAGACACTCTCGTGAAGAAGAATAACGAAAGTAAGGAAGTGCTTTTTCTAAGTGAGGAGTGTAGTGCTGTGATACACAAGGAAATAGTCCCTAAGAAGTTGGGAGACCTTGAAAGAAACACTATACCCTGCGCTTTAGGTCCTTTGGAGTTCAAGAGTTGCCTTTATGATCTCGGAGCTAGCATAAATCTGATGCCTCATTCCGTGGCAAAGAAACTCGGCTTTACCCGTTTCAAGGACTGTAGAATCTCGTTGGTACTAGCTGACAGGAGTGTGAGGTTACCCGTAGGATTGCTTGAGGACTTGCCAGTGAAGATCAGTGGAGTGAACGTACCTACAGACTTCGTTGTTTTGGAAATGGATGAAGAGTCAAAGGATCCACTCATTCTCGGTAGACCCTTCTTAGCTACCGCTGGCGCCATAATAGATTTCTAGAACGGGAAGATTGCCTTGCACTTGGGTAAAGATATAAGGCTAGACTTCGATATCAATGAGGTTTGGAAAAAGCCTACGATAGAAGGGCAAGCTTTCTACATTGATACATTGGATGCCTTAGCGGATGAGATGCTGGAAGAGCTGGCTCAGGAAGATCATTTGAAGCTGGCACTGACTAAGGAGCCAGGAAAGTTTGGTTATGTGGATCAGAGGACTCATGAGTATGTCAACTTGCTTGATTCGAGGAAAGTTGTGCTTGAAGATGTAGGTGTTTGCCTAGAGATCGACTCCAAGATCGATGACATTACTCGATCCAGAGGTCAAATCGACAAAACAATCGAGAGCACAACTCGATCCGGTGCAGAAATCAACAGACAGATCGAGGAAGGTGATCGATCCAGGAAAACAATCGAGTCCGAGATCGAGAAAGGCCTTCCGATCAAATTGAGGTCCAATCCAGAGATCGACTCAGCGTCTTGATCTCTCACTCGATCCACATCAAATCGAGTGAGTGAATCGAGCGAAATTGCTCGATCTAGACGACATCGGGAGCAAGATCGACCAGACGATTCGATATCAGAAGGGATAGCGGTTAGAGAAAGTAGCCTCAAGGGCCATATCTCGGGTTCTAAGGAAGGTTCTAAGAAGGAGAACAACAGCAACAGCCACAAGGATGATTGGAGCGAGCTGTTAGCCCCAAAGGTGGACCTTAAGGAGCCCCCAAAAGGACTAAGGTATGCTTTCTTAGGGCTTAACGAAACCTATCCTGTGATTGTGAATGAAAACTTGAGTGATGATAAGTTGCAATCACTCTTAACTGAGTTGAGAAAGTATAAGAAGGCCATTGGGTACTCTCTAAGTGACATCAAGGGCCTTTCACCGATGCTTTGCACTCATAGGATTCACTTGGATAATGATAACGCCTCTTCTATAGAACATCAAAGGCGTTTGAATCCAAATTTGAAAGAGGTTGTTAAGAAGGAGATTCTTAAGCTTTTAGAGGCTGACATGATCGATCGCATAAGTGACAACACGTGGGTTTCTCCCGTACACGTGGTGCCTAAGAAGGGAGGGATCACGGTCGTTAAGAATGACAAAGATAAGCTTATACCTACTAGGACTATTACTGGACACCGTACGTGTATTGACTATAGGAAGCTTAATCTTGCTACTAGAAAGGATCATTTTTCCCTTGCCTTTTATTGATCAAATGCTTGAAAGACTTGCTAATCACCCCTACTATTGCTTTCTTGACGGATATAGGGGATATTTCCAAATACCAATCCATCCCAACGATCAGGAGAAGACGACCATTACATGCCCTTATGGTACCTTCGCGTATCGAAGGATGCCATTCGGGTTGTGTAACGCACCGGCTACGTTTCAGCGGTGTATGATGTCGATCTTCTCCGATCTAATAGAAGAGATGGTAGAGGTTTTTATGGATGACTTCTCGGTCTATGGTGCATCCTTTTGTGCGTGTTTGTTGAATCTTTGCAGGGTTTTAAAGCGTTGTGAGGAGACACACTTGGTGCTCAACTGGGAATAATGCCACTTCATGGTTAAGGAGGGGATCGTGCTTGGGCATAAGATATCAGAGAAGGGTATTGAAGTCGAAAAAGCAAATATTGATGTGATGACAAGCCTTGAGCCGCCAGTTAACGTAAGAGGTGTGAGAAGCTTCTTGGGACACGCCGGCTTCTACAGGCATTTCATTAAAGACCTCTCTAAGATTGCACGCCCTCTCACTCGGCTGTTGTGCAAGGAGGCTGAATTCGTCTTTGATGAGGAGTGTTTGCAAGCTTTCGTGACAATCAAGGACGCCCTAGTATCTGCGCCTATAGTGCAAGCACCAGATTGGACTCTCCCATTCGAGATTATGTGCGATGCTAGTGACTACGCCGTGGGAGCTGTCCTAGGCCAAAGGAAGGATAAGAAGCTGCACGTGATATACTATGCTTCAAGGACCTTGGATGACATGCAAACGAGGTACACCACTACTGAGAAGGAGCTATTGGCGGTTGTATTCGCCTTTGAGAAGTTCAGAGCTTACCTCGTCGGTTCCAAGACCATAGTTTACACGGATCACGCAGCTTTGCGCTACATCTATTCCAAGAAAGACACTAAGCCGAGGCATTTGAGATGGATCCTCTTACTCCAGGAGTTTGATAAGGAAATTAAAGACAAGAAGGGGATAGAAAACGGAGTTGCTGACCATCTCTCTCGGCTAAGGATCAACGAGTCTCTGCCCTTAGATGATTCTCTCCTCGAAGAGCAACTCATGGCGATCACTACGGCTGTTTGTGGAATGCTTGGGCAGTTTGAGGAGGTGTTGAGCTTCAAGGAGGAGGATCTTCCCTGGTACGCTGATGTTGTAAACTACTTAGCGTGTGGTGAGGAGCCAACACATCTAAACAGCTATCACAAAAAGAGGTTTATGAGAGAGGCGAGTGACTACTTTTGGGACGAGCCCTACTTGTACAAGAGAGGGGTGGACAGTTTGTACCGGAGATGTGTTATAAAGGAAGAAGCTAAAGACATCCTCTTTCACTGTCATGGCTCATCCTATGGAGGACACTTCGCTTCATTCAAGACTGCCATGAAAGTGTTGCAAGCTGGTTTCTTGTGGCCGTCCATCTTCAAAGATGCACACGAGTTCATTGCCCTTCAACCTCTCTTTCCACCAGAAGCCATGGGTTTGGAGGAGAGGATGAAGGAGTGATCCATACCGAAAGCCACGGATGGATCTTGTTTTCGTTTCAAGGCTTAGGGAATCTCACAAAGTGAGTCGATTTAAAGTTTTCAATCCCAACTTGGACCCTTGAAACCCCGGACCATGAATCTCAACCCTAGACCCTTCTTTCTTAGCATTCTTACATCTTCGTTAGTCATTCGCTTGATATTCGCCGCATCCTGGTCATTAGTTTCTTCATACTTGCATTTTTAGACGAGATCGATCCAAACTGCTCGATCTAGTGGTCGATCCTATGGTCGATCCACTAGTCGATTTTTGTTAAATCATAGCCTTGCATTTTAATTTTTCTGTTTGTTCCTCGTAGTAGTTGAATCAGTCTTGGTAATTTTAAAATAGTTTTGCATTCCATTCGGTCGTTGCATATAGTTTTTAGGATTTTCACATAACGCTTGTTATTCGCTTAGCTTTACACTGCTCTTGCATTCTCTTTGATCTTCCTAGCTCCTAGAAATGGATTGACTCTCACTTGCATACTGTACTACAACCTAAGTGTTGCATTTGAGTTTGATAGCCTCATTGCATCCTCACCCTTACAAAGAAAGTAGTTATCAAAATTCATGAATTGAATCCTTTCCTACTAAATGAGAACCTTAATTTGAACTTTTAATTATCATACTTATGCTTTTGAAAAATGATACATGGATCACTTATACATATTTAGGATTTCTTCTCCCTTTCACCACTCTCTTGTAAGCCTAAATAGATCTCTCCACATTTACCCTACCCTCCTTTCAAGCCAATTTTCTTGTGTGTTGTATCTTTGTGAGGCCTCTTTTCGGTTGGACTTAGCATAAAGTGTTAGGTTTAGGCGAAATGATTAGGCTTTCATATTGATGCTAGCTTTGCAATTTGAAGCTAGTTTTATGCTTAGGATAGGGCAGGTGTTCATGGGAGTTGATTTGTTTTTGTTTCGGTTTAAAGAGTTTGAAGTTTTGAAGTTGAATAAAAGGGTTTAATGGTTTTAAGTGGAAGGCTTTGTGTTTAAAATGAAAGCTCTAGTTTTAAAAGTAGGTAGCTCTCAAAAGAAAAAAAAATAAAGAAAGAAAGAAAAGATCCAAAAGGCCAAATGTTTAAAAGAAAAAAAATGAGTAGAGAGCTATCAAAGTAAAAAGAAAAGAGCTAAGTATGTTTATAGCCTTACCATTAGCCAAAAAGGTTTTAAAGTGATGTGTTTATTTGGGGTTTTGCTAGGCGTCTTGCCTTGTTGATAAGGGTAGTCTTTAGGTGGTTGAGTGAGCTTAAAAAGAAAAGAAAAATGAGAGAGGGTTCAAGGATCATTGTTAGTGTATATGGGTAGATGAGAGTCTAGTCATGTATGCATCAATTGTATTTACCTTTAGCATTATGCATAAGTTAAACCATTCTTTGAGATAACCCATTGTTTGAATCACCCTTATAAATGAGATCATTTTTATCTCATAACCCTTGTCCCTTAGCCAAATGTATTCGGTTTTAAAGTGCATAAGTGCGATTCGCGGTTTAATCATTAATTGAATGTTAAAGGATTGGATTCTTGGATTGTTTGGAATAGGATAGTCATGATCTGAAATTCAACATGTGATGAATATGGCTAAGTTCTTTAGAGTATGAGTGTGTGCATTGCATCTTAGGATTAAGAACTAGGACCATTGAATTGAATCATTTGAAAAACACTTTTGCAAGGAATTTGAGCCCCCCGTTTTTAAAACCTCTCTTCCTCTCTTGAATTTTGTTTGCTTGAGGGCAAGCAAAAGGCAAGTTTGGGGGAGTTTATATTACCATATATTTTTTCATATTTAGCATGAATTTAGAGCTAGTTTTCATGCATTCATCTTGCATTCTAGGCTAGTTTCTACCATTCATTGCATTTTAGGTTCTAGATCACTTTGCATTCGCATTTTGCATATTTTCTGCATTTTCGCATCATTATCAGGTTGTTTGGGATGCACTGGAGTTGTGGAGGTTGCGTGGACGTGCATAGGATCGACAGGCAGCTTGTGGACACTTGGAGAACTCAGCCGTTCAGCAAAGGACCCGGGATCGAGACTCAGATCGAGCTAGGCAGGTTGATCTAGATGAGATCGACCAGAAGATCGAGTGACTCAAGTCCTTTCAAGGAGGAGGATCGAGATCAAGATCGAGAATGGAGATCGATCGTGAGAACGGACGTGGATGACGCCATGCAGAACGAGAGCCAGATCGAGACCACGATTCGATCATCCAAGGATCGAGTAGAAGATCGAAGGAAGCGCTCGATCCATCCAACCAAATTGACTTGAAGATCGATCAAAAGAAGGCGATCCATTGATAACTTAGTTTTATGATGATGCAATTATGTGTCAAGATGCAACAGAGAGGTTATCAAAGCTCTAATGCACACAGAGATGTAGTATAATGAGCAAGAGAGGTATAAATCCACACCTAGGGGTAGCAAGTTCACTAAGAATGCAAAGGAATGAGCAAATCTAAGCAGAATATGAAAATGATTGGTAAAATCCCTAAAAACTAGATGCAATGATTAAATGCAAAGCAAAAAAATTTTAAAATCCCTGGAAGAGGGCTTACTACCACGAGGAACAAGCGGAATATTTAAAATGCAAAGCTACGAATTATTAAAAATCGACTAGTGGATCGACTACAGAATCGACCACTAGATCGAGCAACAACGATCGATCTCGTCTAAACAACCTAGAATGATGAAATGATGCAATATGCGATTGTCACGAACACAACTTTATGATGATGGAATGATAAACAAAGACTTATAACACTAAGAAAAAGGGTCTAGGGTTGAGGTTCATATTCGTGGGTCTCAAAGATCAAAGCTTGGTTTGAAAACGTTAGATCTACTCTTTCTAAGAGGTTCTCTAGGCCTTGTAAACAAAACAAGATCCATCCATGGCGTGTGGTATGGATCACTCCTTCATTCTCTTCTCCACACCCATAGCGTTTGGTGGAAAAAGAGATTGAAGGGCATAAAACATAGATTTCAAACACACGGCCTAACTAATCCCCTAAACAACCATGGCGTGTGGGAAAGGAAGGATTAGCCTCTAGGATTCGATTTCCAGGACATTTGGATCCTGTCAAGGTATGACATCCCTCGGATCATAGAGATCTTGGCGTGAGAGTCTCTAAGCCTTAAGCACTCGAAATTCTAGAAGAGAAGGCGATGAGGAACAAGAAAACACAAAGCTTTAACATTTCAACCCTTTCGAATCGCCCCAACCCCAAAACCCAAAAAGACTACTCGCGACTCATAAAGAAAACTGATGAAAGCATAAAAGACGATCTATTAAGCATGATTAACAAATATTAAGGCAAAAGGTTCAATATTCAAAAGTTAATATGCAAGAAAAAGCTTCAAAAGTCTACAATGGCGAAAAATCGCCTCCAAAAACAAGAGAGAGAAAAAGGTAGAAGACAGAATGGGGATAATGAAAGGGATCGTTGCCTTTTGCCAAAAATGGCCAAACCGCAAATGGTCCCCCCCTCGCTACGGTCCAAAGCAAGCTGGACGGATAAGATTAGTCTGGGATCGAGCACGAAGCTCGATCTGGCTCTCGATCTTCGTCTTGGATTGGATGGCTCTAATCAATCTCTGAGTCGATCTTGTGCTGATCGGGTTGGAAGCTCGATCCAGTCCTCGATCTGCATGGGGTCATTTACGTCCATACTTCAGATCGATCTCCACACTCGATCTTGGTCTTGATCCATTTCCTTGCATCGGCTTGGTCACTCGATGTTTTGGTCGATCTCATCTAGATCGACCTGGCTTGCTCGATCTGTTACTCAATCTCGAGTCCTTAGCATGCAATCCTGAGTTCTCCGAGTGTCCACGAACTTCCTCACGAGCCTTAGCACGTCCACGAATCCTCCATAGCTCCAAAGTAGCCGAAAACAACCTGAATGTGATGCATAATGCGAGAAACATGCAAATGCTGGTGCAAAAGTGCTCTAGGACCTAAAATGATGCAAACTAGCCTAATGTGCAAGGTAAACGCATGAGAAACTATCTTATATGTATGCAAAACGCACAAAATATGTAGCAATATCAACTCCCCCAAACTTGCCTTTTGCTTGCCCTCAAGCAAACAGAAAACAAGAAAGGAAGAGCAGTTTTAAAAATGGGGGATTAACCTTCTTGCAAAGGTGTCTTTCAAATGAATCAATCTCAATGTCCTAGTTATTAATTCTAAAATGCAATGCACACACTCATACTCCAAATAACTTAGCCATACTCGTCACACAATGAATTTCAAATCATGACTCTCCTATTCCAAACAATCAAAGAATCTCATCCTTTAACATTCATTAATGATCAAACCGCGAATCAAACTTATGCACTTTAAAGCAGAACACATTTGGTTAAGGGCAAAGGCTATGAGCATATAATGATCTCTTTAAAAGGGTTTTATAATGCAAGGGTTTCTCTCAAGAATTGTATGAACTTTATGCATAATGCTAAAGGTAAGGGCAATTGATGCATACATGATCAGATTCTCTTCTACCCATACACGCTAATCAATCATCCTAAAACCCCTCTCATTTCTTTTCTTTTAAGCTCACTCACCCTCTTAGAGTCTACCCTTATCCCCAAAGCAATAGCTTAGCAAATCCCAAATAAAAACAGAAAACATATTTACTCTTTAGGCTAGTGAAAAGGCTGAAAATATTTTAGCTCTTTATTTCTTTATTTTTTTTTTTACTTATTGATAGCTCTCTACTCTTTTCTTTCTTTTCTTTTTATTTGGCGCGTAGGCTTTTTTTCTTTTCTTTTTCTTTTTCTTTTACTTGAGAGCTATCTTCTTAAATACTTAGAACTTTTTTTTTATTTTTGAAAACAAAGCCTTTCACTTATAACCTTTTATGCACTTCAATCACCAAAACTTTTTGAAACCGAAAGCATATAAACACCCCTTATGAACCCCAAACCTATCCTAAGCCTAAAACTAGCTTCAAAATGCAAAGCTAGCAATCAAATGAGAACCTAATCATGTCGCCTAAACGTAACACGTTATGCTAAGTTCAAACCGAAAAAAGGCCTCACAATGATGTCACACAAGAATACTTGGCTTGAAAGAAAGGTAAGGGTAATGGTGGGAGTTCTACTTAGGCTCACAAAGAGTGGTAAAAGGAGGAAGAGAGACTAAATATGTATAAGATCCATGTGTTCATTTTCAAATGCATAAGAATGATATTTAAAAATCAGATTAGGGTTCTCACTTCTTAGGACAAGTTTCAAATCATGAATGTTCAAGTCAAGCCACGAAAATCAAAACAAGTGATCCAAGCATGGTAATGACTTACTTTCAAAGCGTGATCAAAGCATCAAGCAACTACTAACTAGGGCATTGAAACAATTCATGAGCTTAAAACAACTTTTTAAGAAAACTTTAACCCCTTATGCAAATGTAAACAACCTAGATGCTTAAAAATTCTAGACTTAATCCTAAAATGTTTACAAAGTGAATGCAATTACATGAATTTTTTTTGAAATTTTTTTTAAAAATTTTACCAATTTTTTTTGTTCTTTTCTATGCCTTAGATGCAATGAAATGTAATGCAAGACTCAAACGATGCAAATAGAAAATAAGAGCATAATAAACATGTCAAATAACACACACACTCCCCCAAACTTGAATGACACCGTCCCGGTGGCAAACAAATTCGAGAGAGTTCAAAAAACACTAAACAAAAACAAAGAAAATATGAGCGGTATATACAGGGGTCGGTTGTTGGTACCTTGGAGCTAAGCTCGGCTGGAACTTGAGGATGTTCCAGCGGAGCTGCTCTTGCTAGAGGAGCGTCGTGCTATGTCTTTGCCTTTATCCGCGGTCGGGAAACCATGGACGGAATGACGTGCTTGTTGCGTGCTGCCTTGGGGTTCACGGATGACAACGCCCCCAGTCGATCTCCTCCTCTTCTCGGGCTGCTCGACCTCTACACTCATGGACTGCTTAGACTTCGTGGATGAACTCCCTTGAAGTGCCTTGACTTTCTTATCAAGCTTTTTGATCATCTTCCCTTGCCACTTAGTTATCTTTCGCTGCACCTCCACCACCGAAGCAAGAAATTTCTCCGCTTTGGTCCGTCGTTCAAAGTCCATCCTGGGAAGCTCAAAGTGGGCTGGCATTGCGCCATCTGAGGGTGGTAACTCTGACTGCTCACGCGCGGACTGAATAGGCATTATGGCTGCACCAAATGGGGCGTAGCACTCTTCGTGGGCTGGGAAAAACTCGATTGTACCGATGCTATCCAAGTGTGTCTCATCAACGTTGGGTAGGATGCACACGCTCTTCTTCTTTTCGTCATTGTATAACAGATAAGCAAATAATCCTGGAGCTGTCGTAGGTCCCAAGCTATCTGTATTGCGCATGTAGGTTTCGTCCATGAATGCCCTATCCGCGCAAGGCTCGGAGCGTTGAAGAGGTACACCGGCTTGGATAAAGAGTGGCGTGAGAAAACCTCCCATATATGCTGAATATGCCTTGCACCTCAGAGCGTATGCCTTGTACTTCACCAAGGAGGATGCTAGAATACACCCATAGTTAACATCATTCCCAAGGTCATCTTGCAGCGGATCGTGGTTCTCTTCTTTGCTGCTGCACAATATCCTTTTGATCCCTTGGAAGAGGAAGCACAAATCGGTCTTTGTCACTGTAGGAGACACGGCCCGCCCGCTGAAAGTATTTGCTAACAGCATGAGAGTATACCTCAGGACGGGATTCCTCATTTTCTTGATCTTAGCCGTGTTGGCTTCTGTATTCTTCATCACAAAGCACGTCCTATATAATGCTGGCGTTCTTGAGAGGGGGAAAAACCACTTGCTTAGCTGCGGCGTTGAGTCCATATGCTTGGCAAAGCTCTTCAATGGAAAGGTGATAAGATCGCTTCTTGACCTTGAAGGTGAGATGACATTGTGAAGGAGTGGGGAGACTCGGATTCTCAAAGGAAAACGCCAAGGTGGAGAGGAAATCCAAGGTGACTTGCGGATATATTGGGCAATCCATCCTTGAAAGGCATGCAAGCCCCATGTCTTGGAGAAGAAAGTCAAAATCTTCTAGAAGACACATTCTTGCCAACAAGTCTCTACTTGCAATCTTTGTAGGCTCAAAGCGCAGCCTCTCTATCCTTTTCTTCGCTGACTTGTCCTCCTTAGTCCAACAGATCCTCTCGTGAACTTGCTGAGGTTCTTCCTCTTGAACTTGTTGAGCTCCTTCCTCTTGAACCACTTGTTGCTCTTCTTCTCTTTTTGTATCCTCTTCTCTGGTTCTCTTAGTTGCCATTGGTGCCTGAAAGGTGATTCTCGGAAGAGAGAGTTAGAGTAGGCGGCGAATACAAAGAAAACACAAGGAAGGCAGAGAAATTCGCAACTAATACCCTAGATTTTTGGGAGATTTATAAAAATTGTAACTAGGTAAAAGAAAAGACAATCTAGAGATGAGATTAAATCTAGATAATTTCCTGATTTCTAACTACTTTTAAAAATTTGTTAAAATCTCTAGCAACTTAAATCAACCATGCGATTATTAAAGGATTTTTGAAAAGATTTTAATTAAAAATCTGAAAATACCTTTGCAGGATTGAAAACAGAAGCTAATGACCTTTAGGAAAAGAAAAATAGAACTCTCTCTCAATTTAGAATTCGCAAATACAGCAATGAAAGAGTGTAAAATTATTGAGAACAGAAAGGCCAAGAAAATCTAAAACTATGGATAAGAAAAGCGGTTTTCTGACAAAAGGCGTGGTCAAGGCACATCTTTCGTGGTCAAAGATTCTTGCCTTGACCACCATTCAAAATCAAAAAGAGAGGGAAAGGAAAAATGGAGGGAAAATTTTGGTTACCTCGGCACGAGATCGAGTCCATTTGGTAGATCTAGGACTCGATCTCATGCCCATGTTGGCTGGATCGAGAGATTTGATCGATCAGTGACTCGATTGGATTAGAATCGAGTCTTAGATCGATTATACTCTCTCGTTCCTTGACTTTTGGTCAACTAGGCTGTACTCCTTGGATCGATTTCCTTGATCAATTCAGGGGTCGATTTGGCTGAGATCGAATGGCAGATCGAGTAGATTACTCGATCTATTTTTGAGGATCGAGTGTCTCGGTTGATCTACACCTCGTTCGCTTTTCAAGCTGAACGAAATGGCAGGTTGTCCTCTCATGATCGACCGTTCCTGTGGTAACCCAACCCGGTAAACCGTACCGCGGCTGTGTCCCACTACATCCAAACAGTCCGTTTCTAGCCATATTTTTAAACTTTTTCCTTTATTCTTATTCTTTCTTATCAATACACAGCGGAATGTAAAACAACTCATCTTATTCATTAAACTTTCATAAAACACTTAAACAGGATTCGAGGTTATCAAATACCAAAGCACAAGGTTCGCTAACGATTACAACTGATCATTTAGCAACCTAACGGTCAAACACCAAAGCCATAAGACAAAGCACAACGTCTTAAACATAAATAAAACCCAGTCCCGATCCATCCATATCCGTCACTGCCGCCTGGTCTCGCCCTTTTACTGCTTAGTACCTGCACACTCAAGAAGAGAGGCATTAGTATTTCATAAATACTTTGTGAGTACGGTCATCCCGTAACACCTGGTCAGTACAAAACACGCAATCATACTTTCGGATCCAACATTCAACACAATCAGTTTGCAATAGACATAATAATATCAAACGGCCATGATCATCTAACTTAACCAACCAAGTTCTATCCCTTTTTAAGACCCATGTCTACTTCAGCGAGAATCCCACATCCCCTAAGCTAGTACATGATCCAGATTACCCTGAGGTTAGCTAGACATCATCTATGCCACGGCAAACACCTTAGTATATCATAACATGGAAATTGCTTATCAGTTCTAAACACATAACATGAAAATCACACAATCAACATGCGAACATTCAACCCTAGCAATCCTACGGTTCTAGACACCAACCACAATCATGCACTCACCTTAAACAAGGCTGGAAACAGATTGGTCAGAAGAAATTCCGATGAAATCCGCACCAAAACGAAGATATCCGATCTCCTTAAGAATCTCTTGGCTGTCCGTATGATCCGATCCTTTTCCCCTCGGCTATCTCTCGATCCGTTCACCTTCTTCGAAACAAACTCTGTTTACCCTCGAAAACCCCACAAAACAAGGCTATTAGCTCGAGGTTATCCGATGAAAACTTAACACTTAGGGAAATATCCGATCGCTTACCAGTTTATCTCGGCGATGGTCGGATCTGCTCGGCGATAACCTGATCTCTCTCGGATGTCCTCGGGATAAACTGTTTTTCTTAGGGTTTTCTCTCGACTTTTCTCTTTCTTTGCATTATTACTCTCGAATAAACACAACTCTCCCGAGAAAACTCTCAAAATCCCTTATAAACTCGCAAAACCCTAGATAACCCGGATTTATCCAACGTTTTCCTGGTTCCAGTAGGTTTTATCCCGGTTCGATTCGATTCTCTCAGCTATTTCCTGTACCGGCTTGACCATTCCCTCGATAAACCACATAATAGCTGACCAAACACTTGGCCCACGGCCCAAATCCTTTCCCACTCGGATAAACCACCCTTATCCGAGGTGTTTTCCATTTTTCACCCGGATATTCCTTTGTCTCTCGCACAACTTGTCCCACCTCGGCTAATCCTCTATTTCTCTTGGAGGTTTTCCTTTCTCCCTCAGAGACAGTCAACTGACACTCGGACTAACCTCCCAGACTCTCGGATAAATCCCACTGCACCAGGATAAATCCCATTTCCCACGGACTGGACCCTGTTTCCCTTGGATATGGTCCGTCCGACTCGGCTATCCAGCCAACCATCCGACTATTTCCCCGGTCATCACCCGACCATAGTTTGAACCTCTATTTTCCAGCCAGTATCCGACCCTTGGCTCGATTATTCCTCGGACAATGTCCTGTCCGGTCCGATCATTCCGAATTCTCTCTGATACGGATGCTACAACTCTCCCCCACCCGATCTGGATTCGTCCTCGAATCAGACTCATCCGTTTACAACTTGTCAAACCATTTGGGATACTCAGATTTCATCGTGGCTTCATTCTCCCAAGTAATAAGTTCCTGCCCGTCGCAGTCCCATACGACCTGAACCATTTTGACTAGCTTCCCACGCTTAGTCTCTTCTTTCCGACCTATCACCCGAACCGGCCTAGCCACTACTGCAAGGTCTTCTTGCAAGTCTGCTGGTCATTCCTCTATAACCGTTTCCCGTTCGGTAATGTGCTTCCTTAGCTGTGACACATGGAATCCATTATGGAACGCTCCCATTTCTGATGGCAAGTCCAACTTGTAAGCCACTGTGCCAACTCTTTCCAGTATCCGGTACGGCCCCATGTAACTCGGATTTAACTTGGTACTCTTAGCTGCCATGTCCGTTCCCTTATAAGTCAGTGCCTTAAGATAAACCATATCACCCACACTGAACTCCAAATCTCTGCGATGCTTGTCCGCATAACTTTTCTGCCTGTCCATAGCCTCTTTCAGATTAACCTTTAACAATCTGATCTTTTCTGTAGTAGCCTCAACCACTGCTGGCCCCATTACGCTACGCTCCCCCACTTGTGTCCAACACAATGGTGTCCTGCACGGCCTGCCATACAACGCCTCATACGGAGACATCTCAATGCTCCTTTGGTAACTATTGTTGTATGCGAATTCAGCCAATGGCAAGTAGTCTTCCCAAATACCGCCCCAGTCCAGTACACACGCCCTCAACATATCCTCCAATGTCTTGATCATCCGTTCTGATTGCCCATCAGTCTGAGGATGATATGCTGTACTCATATGCAACCGCGTTCCACACACTTCCTGGAACTCTTTCCAGAACCTTGAAGTAAACTTCAGATCAGGATCTGAGATGATACTCACTGGCACTCCATGCAACCTCACAATCTGATCAATATACATTTCCACCAACTTTGGTACTCCATCAGTCTTTTTCATTGCTAGGAAGTGAGCAGACTTGGTCAAACGATCCACAGTGACCCATATCCCGTCATGTAGCTTCTTAGTCTAAGGTAATCCCAGTACAAATTCCATGGTGATCATGT
Organism: Thlaspi arvense; assembly: GCA_911865555.2. Classification (NCBI taxonomy): domain Eukaryota; kingdom Viridiplantae; phylum Streptophyta; class Magnoliopsida; order Brassicales; family Brassicaceae; genus Thlaspi; species Thlaspi arvense. Next base: position 27,065,876 of record OU466860.2, read on the forward strand.
CCCATTTCCATTCTGGCATTGGCAACGTTTGCAATAAGCCACTCGGAAACTGATGCTCTGCCTTAACCAATTGGCACGTCTCACATCCGGCTACCCACTTAGCCACATCACGTTTCATCCCAACCCAATGATAGTACCGTTTCAAATCTTGATACATCTTTGTCATTCCCGAATGAACAGAAAACCTTGACTGATGTGCCTCCTTCAGGATCTCATCCCTTAACTCCTTCACATCTGGAACACAGACCTGTCTGTTCACAACAATGGTCCCATTATTTGAAGTATGATATTCCGTCTTATCATTATGTGACACTTTGTTCAGATTCTCATCCTGCTCCTGAGCAATATGAATCCTAGTCAACAAGTCAGCTCTATCCGCAGCTTCCAGACCCAACGGTTCAACCCCTTATGTTATTGCATTCAGCTGCAATGTCCTTAGCATGTTCACAATGCTCCCAACATTCTGTCCTGATGATACGCTAGCCCTCCTCCTACTCAACGCATCCGCCACCAAGTTGGCCTTTCCTGGATGGTATGCTATCTCCAAATCATAGTCCGCTACCAACTCCATCCATCTACGCTGTCTCAAGTTCAAATCCGGTTGAGTAAAGATGTACTTTAAACTCTTATGGTCCGTGTATATCTGCACCTTCTCCCCATACAAGTAAGATCTCCATATCTTAAGTGCAAATACCACAGCCACTATCTCTAAATCATGCGTAGGGTTGTTTCATTCATGCTTCCTAGCTGTCGCGAAGCATAAGCTATCACCTTTCCATTCTGCATCAGAACACACCCGAGTCCTTTCCTGGATGCATCCGTGTATACCACGTATGGCTCACCCGGTTCTGGTAACGCCAATACTGGTGCACCAGTCAGCTTTGTCATTGGCTGAGCCATGCTTGCAAAACCTTTGAAAAACCGCATGTAGTACCCAGCTAGTCCGAGAAAACTCCTTATCTATGTAGCATTCTCTGGTCTAGGCCAATCCGCAATAGCCTGAATCTTCTCTGGGTCCACGGACACTCCCTTATCCGAAACAATGTGACCCAAGAACCCTATATGCCGTTGCCAAAAGCTACACTTACTGAGCTTGGCATATAATTTCTGCTCTCGCAACTTCTCCAGAACAGTCCGCAAATGACTCTTATGTTCTTCCTCATCCATTGAGTATACGAGAATATCATCTATGAAAATGATCACAAACTCATCTAGGTACTCACTGAATACGCCATTCATCAACTTCATGAATGCAGCTGGCGCATTCGTCAAACCAAACGGCATGACCACAAACTCGTAATGGCCATACCTTGTCCTAAAGGCAGTCTTACGCACGTCTGTCTCCTCTATGGGTATTTGATGGTACCCTGATGCCAAATCGATCTTAGAGAACCAAGTAGCTCCCCTGAGTTGGTCCAACAACTCGTCTATTCTAAGAAGTGGATACTTGTTCTTCATGGTCACACGGTTCAATCCGCGGTAATCAATGCAAAGCCTAAAGCTCCCATCCTTCTTCTTCATGAACAACACTGGTGCTCCCCATGGTGAACTACTAGGTCTAATGAACCCTTTGTCCAACAACTCCGTTAGCTGCTTTTTCAGTTCTGCCATCTCAGCTGGCGCCATCCGGTATGGTGCTTTGGACAATGGAGCTGTCCTCGGCTCAAGTTCAATCGTGAACGGATCTGAACGAGCTGGTGGTAGTCCTGCCAACGCCTGAAAAACATCCTCGAATTCTTGCACCACCGGTATACTGCCCAAGTCTACATCCGGTCCTCCTTCTATGGTAGTGATCGTTGCTAAATACGCCTCACAACCCTTCTCTATCAGCCGTTCTGCTTGAATAGCTGACATCACCAAACTTCCTGAGGTTGGTCTAACTCCCTGATAAACCAAGACCTCTCCGTCTCTCTCAAACCGCACCCTTCCACGGTGACAATCCAAGTGAGCTTTGTGCTTGCCTAGCCAGTCCATTCCCAAAATTACATCGTAGGACTTAACTCTACAGATCACTAGATCCGCTGGCATGTTCACTTCGCCAAACATCACTGGAACATTCTTGACCGTTCCTAATGAAAACATCACTTGGCCTCCAACCGCTTGTACTAACCCAAAGTCCTCTCCGGGTTCCTTCCGGAACTGTCCCTTTCCGATCATGTCCGGATTAACAAAACAATGACTCGCTCCGGAGTCAAACAGAACATGGGTCTCAACCTCACCCATTAGCAAGGTCCCTACACATTCATTCCCTAGAATGCTAAGACTCTCTACTAACACACATCACGCAAAAAGCAATTTGAGAAAACACTATGTACCACACGTACCAGTAATCGGATGAGAAGAGCTCGGTTCCTCGGCTGCTGCTGCACTCGTCGTGTACACCCTCAGCATAATGGTCTGTCTCTTGGCCTGTGATGCAAGCGCCTCCCCTGCTCTCTTCCCTTGAGCCATGGCTTGCTCCACTACTCCCGCCTTAGGACACTCACGCTTGAAATACCCTGGTTTTCCACAACCGTAGCAAACTCAAACCGCACAATCACTGCCGGACACACGGACCACTCGCTGATCCTCCTCTGGACAGTCTCGTACCTGATGCTCTAAACTCCCGCACCTGTGGCATCCACTACCACTGCGCCTACACTCGCCAACGTGAGCCTTGCCACACTTGCTGCACACGCTGCGTCCCCCAGATCCTTTGTTCGGTACTCCTTTCCCAAACTTCCAGTTCTGTCCACTAGACTGACCCGCCTTGGTCACGGCTGTACTAGCCCCAGCTGACATCAAAGCAGCTTCCGCCTGTCCTGACTCCAACAATGCCGCCTTCTCAACAAGCTCAGCCACGGTTCTGAAGTCATGAACTACACACCCTTTCCTTAGCTCAACTCGCAGTCAATTCATAAACCTACGAATCAGCTTCTCCTCCGTGTCAAACTCATGAGACACATACTTCCTCAGCTGGTTAAACTGAGTCTCATACTGCCTCACGGTAAGCGTCCCCTGACTAAGGTACAAGAACGCCTTCTCCAACTCGTTGTAAGCTTCCTGTGGGAAGTACTTACTCCTGAACATCGCTGAAAACGTCTCATATGAATAATTCGCATTCACCAGCCTTCCAACGATTCTTTTCCACCACGTGTGTGCATCACCCTCCAAGTAGTGCACGGCTATGTCCCTCTTATAACCCTCTGGACATCGGATAGACTCAAAATTCCGTTCCAGTCTCATCCTCCACTCATCTGCCTCAATCAGTGTAGAACCTCCAGCAAAGAAATTGGTTCCCAACCACACCATGTGATCCAAAACCTTGAGGTAACTCGGAACCCTCTCCACTTGGTCCGCTTCCTCCCCAATCACATCCACTTGAACCCTCACCGGTGGTACGACATGTGGTGCTGCTGCAACCGCCGGAGCAGGAGCCACCGCAGGTAGCCTAGCTAGTACCTGTGCTAACATCCCAAGCACAGCCTCTAACCCCACTGGTGCTACATTCGCAGCATTCCTTGCAATGTTCTCAGCATCTGCAGCATTCCTTGCTGCTTCCTCGGCTGCCACTCTAGCCGCCTCATTTGCAACTGCAGCTGCCTGTCTCTCGGCTTCCCTTGCCCTCTCAGCAACATCACCGTTGACTGAGTTCACAGACCCTGCAGCCTGGTTGTCCCCATTGTTTCTCACGGTTCTTCTGGTATCAACCATCTGCAAGTACAACAATGCCAGTTAGCCGAAGCTAACTCAAAACGTGTTTCACAACACCAAACAACAACTTACCGCGAGACCTTGGCAGTGAAGAATGGAACGGACCCCCATAAACCCGAAACAAGCAAACAACAGCAGTCACCAATTTCAGTCCTAGAAGCGTTAAAACGCTCTGATACCAACTTATGGTAACCCAACCCGGTAAACCGTACCGCGGTTGTGTCCCACTACATCCTAACAGTCCGTTTCTATACCTAGCCATATTTTTAAACTTTTTCCTTTATTCTTATTCTTTCTTCTCAATACACAGCGAAATGTAAAACAACTCATCTTATTCATTAAACTTTCATTAAACACTTAAACAGGATTCAGGGTTATCAAATACCAAAGCACAAGGTTCGCTAACGATTACAACTGATCATCTAGCAACCTAACGGTCAAACACCAAAGCCATAAAACAAAGCACAACGTCTTAAACATAAATAAAACCCAGTCCCGATCCATCCATATCCATCACTGCCGCTTGGTCTCGCCTCTTTACTGCTTAGTACCTGCACACTCAAGAAGAGAGGCATAAGTATTTCATAAATACTTAGTGAGTACGGTCATCCCGTAACACCTGGTCAGTACAAAACACGCAATCATACTTTCGGATCCAACATTCAACACAATCAGTTCGCAATAGACATAATAATATCAAATGGCCATGATCATCTAACTTAACCAACCAAGTTCTATCCCTTTTTAAGACCCATGTCTACTTCAGCGAGAATCCCACATCCCCTAAGCTAGTACATGATCCGGATTACCCTGAGGTTAGCTAGCCATCATCTATGCCACGGTAAACACCTTAGTATATCATAACATGGAAATTGCTTATCAGTTCTAAACACATAACATGAAAGTCACACAATCAACATGCAAACATTCAACCCTAGCAATCCTACGGTTCTAGACACCAACCATAGTCATGCATTAACCTTAAACAAGGCTGGAAACAGATTGGTCAGAAGAAATCCCGATGATATCCGCACAAAAACGAAGATATCCGATCTCCTTAAGAATCTCTCGGCTGTCCGTACGATCCGATCCTTTTCCCCTCGGCTATCTCTCGATCCGTTCACCTTTCTTCAAACTAAACTCTGTTTACCCTCGAAAACCCCACAAAACAAGGCTATAAGCTCGAGGTTATCCAATGAAAACTCAACACTTAGGGAAATATCCGATCGCTTACCAGTTTATCTCGGTGATGGTCGGATCTGCTCTGCGATAACCTTATCTCTCTCGGATGTCCTCGAGATAAAATGTTTTTCGTAGGGTTTTCTCTCAACTATTCTCTTTCTTTGCTTTAATGCTCTCGAATAAACACAACTCTCCCGAGAAAACTCTCAAAATCCCTTATAAACTCGCAAAACCCTAGATAACCCGGATTTATCCGACGTTTTCCTGGTTCCAGTAGGTTTTATCCCGGTCCGATTCGATTCTCTCAGCTATTTCCTGTACCGGCTTGACCATTCTCTCGATAAACCATAAAATAGCCGACCAAACACTTGGCGCATGGCCCAAATCCCTTCCCACTCGGATAAACCGCCCTTATCCGAGGTGTTTTCCATTTTTCACCCAGATATTCCTTTGTCTCTCGGACAACTTGTCCCACCTCGGCTAATCCTCTATTTCTCTCGGAGGTTTTCCTTTCTCCCTCGGAGACAGTCTACTGACACTCGGAGTAACCTCCCAGACTCTCGGATAAATCCCACTGCACCGGGATAAATCCCATTTCCCACGGACTAGACCCTGTTTCCCTCAGATATGGTCTGTCCGACTCGGCTATCCAGCCAACCATCCGTCTATTTCCCCGGTCATCACCCGACCATAGTCTGAACCTCCATTTCCCAGCCAGTATCCGACCCTTGGCTCGATTATTCCTCGAACAATGCCCTGTCCGGTCCGATCATTCCGAATTCTATCGGATACGGATGCTACAGTTCCACTCGATGTTCTACTCGATCTAGCAAAGATCGAGCCAGGATGAGTCGATCTAGCACTCAATCTCTATCCCATATTCGCCCCTTCTTACTCCTTTTGGATCGAAGATTATGGCTTGCAATCCCTTATACCTTTTCCTACACACTCAGAAGATAAAAACATAAAACTGAAAGAGAAAGAAAGGAAAAATATATATAGGATAAACATGGGAATGCCTCCCAAGTGCACTTTCTTTAACGTCTTTAGCTAGACTTTACTTGGTTTAGGCAGATGGTGGGTCTTGGAGAAGCATTGAAGTGCTCTCATTGTTGAATGCAATGGCCATGTATGGCTTCACTCTATGTCCGTTGACCGTGAATACATTCCCACTCTTGCCTACCAACGTAACAGCTCCATAAGGCAATACCTCTTTGATCTCAAACGGTCTGCACCACCTTGACTTCAGCTTTCCTAGAAAGAGCTTCAGCCTTGAGTTGTAGAGCAATACCAATCTACCTTCCTTAAGCTCTTTGTGAACCAGCTTCTTGTCATGAGCTGCCTTAGTACGCTCCTTGTAGATCCTAGCATTTTCGTATGCATCCAGGCGTAGCTCATCAAGCTTATGTAGCTGAATAAGGAGCTTCTCCTGAGCTGACTTAAGGTTGTAGTTGAGCTGATTCACTGCCCACAGTGCCCTATGCTCCAACTCGATGGGAAGATGACAAGCCTTGCCGTATAGAAGAGTGAAAGGAGTAGTACCAATGGGCGTTTTGAAAGCGGTCCGGTAAGCCCACAAAGCATCGTCTAGCTTGGCTGCCCAATCCTTCCGAGTAGTACCCACTGTCCTCTCGAGTATGGCTTTGATCTGTCGGTTAGAGACCTCCACTTGCCCACTTGTTTGGGGATGATACGGTGTCGCCACCTTGTGCTTCACACCATACTTCCTTAGAAGGCTTTCAAACACCTTGTTGATGAAATGTCTACCACCGTCACTGATTACAACCTTGGGGACTCCAAACCATGGGAGTATGATGGTCTTGAAAAGCTTTATCACCACCTTTGCATCGTTTGTTGGGGAAGCTATAGCCTCAACCCACTTAGACACATAGTCTACAGCCACCAAAATGAACTTGTTGCCGTAAGATGAAGGAAACGGTCCCATAAAGTCTATTCCCCATGCGTCAAAAACGTCAACCTCGAAGATAGGAACCTGAGGCATCTTGTTTCGCTTGGTGATGTTCCCTGCTCATTGACAATCTTCATAACTTTCCACAAACTCGTGGGCGTCCTTGAAGATAGACGGCCACCAGAAACCGGCTTGTAAGATTTTTGTAGCGGTCTTGAATGAGGCAAAGTGACCGCCGTATGAAAAGCCATGGCAGTGATGGAGAATGTCCTTAGCTTCTTCCTTTGTTACACACCTCCTGTATAAACTGTCCACGCCCCTCTTGTACAAGTAAGGCTCATCCCAAAAGTAGTGGCCTACGTCTCTCATGAACTTCTTCTTGTGATAGTTGTCAAGGTGAGAAGGCTCCTCTCCACATGCTAAGAAATTCACAATATCAGCGTACCACGGAAGGTCTTCTTCTTTGAAGCTCAAAACTTCTTCAAACTGCCCTTCTAGCCTTCCACAAACAGCTGTAGTGATCATCATGAGTTGTTCCTCTGGAAGCGAATCATCTAAGGGCAGAGACTCATTGATTATCATCCTAGAAAGGTGATCTGCCACGTCGTTCTCTATCCCTTTTTTGTCCTTGATTTCCATGTCGAATTCTTGGAGCAAAAGGATCCATCTCAAGAGCCTCGGCTTAGTGTCCTTCTTGGAATATATATACCTCAGAGCTGCATGATCTGTGTAGACGATGGCCTTGGAGCCTACGAGGTATGACCTGAACTTCTCAAAGGTGAATACAACTGCCAGCAACTCCTTCTCAGTCGTAGTGTATCTGGCTTTCGTGTCATCCAAGGTATATGAAGCATAGTAAATCATATGCAGTCGCTTGTCTTTCCTCTGACCAAGAACAGCTCCCACGGCGTAGTCACTCGCGTCACACATTATCTCGAACGGTAGAGTCCAGTCCGGTGCTTGCACTATAGGCGCGGATACTAGAGCTTCCCTGATGGTCACGAAAGCATGAAGGCAATCCTCATCAAACACAAAGTCAGCTTCCTTACACAACGGCCTTGTGAGAGGGTCGTGTAATCTTGGAAAAATCTTTGATGAAGTGCCTGTAGAAGCCAGCATGGTCTAGGAAACTCCTCACCCCTTTGACAATAACCGGCGGCTCAAGACTAATCATGACCTCAACCTTGGCTTTATCAACCTCTATGCCTTTCTCTGATATCTTGTGGCCAAGCACGATCCCTTTCTTCACCATGAAGTGACACTTCTCCCAGTTAAGCACAAGATTCGTCTCCTCACAACGCTTTAGTACCTTGCAAAGATTCAACAAACACGCAGAAAAAGACGCACCATATACAGAGAAATCATCCATAAACACTTCTACCATCTCTTCTATTAGATCAGAGAAGATCGACATCATACACCGCTGAAACGTAGATGGTGCGTTACATAACCCAAATGGCATCCTTCGATACGCGAAGGTGCCATAAGGGCATGTAATGGTCGTCTTCTCTTGATTATTTGGATGTATTGGTATTAGAAATAAACCAATATATCCATCAAGAAAGCAATAGTAAGGATGATTGGCAAGCCTCTCAAGCATTTGATCAATAAAAGGTAAGGGAAAATGATCCTTTCTAGTAGCAAGATTAAGCTTCCTATAGTCAATACACATACGGTGTCCTGTAATAGTCCTAGTAGGTATAAGCTCATCTTTATCATTCTTAATGACCGTGATCCCTCCCTTCTTAGGCACCACATGTACGGGAGAAACCAACGTGCTGTCACTTATGGGATAGATCACGTCAGCCTCTAACAGCTTAAGAATTTCTTTCTTAACAACCTCTTTTAAATTCGGATTCAAACGCCTTTTGTATTCTATAGAAGAGGCGTTCTCATTAGCCAAGTGAATCCTATGAGTGCAAAGCATTGGTGAAAGGCCCTTGATATCACTTAGAGAGTACCCAATGGCCTCCCTATACTTTCTCAGCTCGTTTAGGAGAGAGTGCAACTCATCATCACTTAAGTTCTCATTCACAATCACAGGATAGGTTTCATTAAGCCCTAAGAAAGCATACCTTAGCCCTTTTGGGAGCTCCTTAAGGTCCACCTTTGGGGCTAGCAGCTCGCTCCAGTCCTCCTCGTGGCTCTTGTTGACGTTCTCATCCTCAGTAGCCTCCTTAGAACCCGAGACATGACCCAAATGACTGCTTTCTTGAACCGTTGTCCCCTCCGAGATCGAGTCTTCCAGTCGATCTTGCACTCATTCTGCTCCGGATCTAGCAATTTCACTCGATTCTCCCACTCGATTTAATTGGGATCGAGCAGGAGATCGAGTCCCCATCTCGTTCTCTGAACTGATCGATTTACTTCCCTCGATCTTCCCATCGATTGTTTTTCTGGATCGACTGCTCTCAAGTCGGTCACTCACACGATATAGATGGGATCGAGTAGTAGATCGAGCGTCTGAGTTGTTCTCTTATGTGGATCGACCAGTATCCTCGATCTTCTTGTCGATTGCTGACTTGGATCGAGTGATCTTCTCGATTGCCTGATCGATCTCTAGGCATCCGCCTTCATCTTCTAGCACAACTTTCCTAGAATGAGATTAACGTACTCCTGAGTCCTCTGATCCACGAAACCGTACTCTCCTCTCTATTTAGTCAATGCCAGCTTTAAGTGATCCTCTTGTGCAAGCTCCTCTAGCAGTTCATCCGCAAAAGCATCCAATGTCTCTATGTAGAAAGCTTGCCCTTCTATGGTGGGCTTCTTCAGGACCTCGTTGATATCAAAATCCATCCTTATATCCTTACCCAAGTGTATACCTATCTTCCCATTCTTGACATCGATGATTGCTCCGGTGGTTGCAAGGAATGGCCTTCCAAAAATGATTGGATCCTTAGGCTCTTCATCCATTTCAAGCACAACGAAGTCTGTAGGCACGTTTACACCACTGATCCTCACTGGTAAGTCCTCAAGCAAACCCACGGGTAACCTCACGCTTCTGTCAGCTAGCACCAAGGAGATTTTACAGTCCTTAAACCGGGTAAAACCGAGCTTCTTTGCTATAGAATGGGGCATCAGATTTATACTAGCACCAAGATCGCATAAACAGCTCTGAAATGTCAAAGGACCGAGAGCACATGGTATAGTGAAGCTTCCTGGATCTCCCAACTTCTTGGGAACTATCTCCTTGTGTATTATGGCGCTACATTCCTCACTAAGCACCAGCACTTCCTTGCTTTCCTTATTCTTCTTTGCAAGCGTGTCTTTGAAAAATTTTGCACACTTAGGCATCATGGCAAGGCAATCCACGAGAGGTAGCTTGATCTCTACGTCCCTTAGATGCTTCTCAAACAAGAGCTTATGCTTCTCTATAAGCTGTTTCTTGAAGCGACCATGAAAAGGAAGCTTAGGAACATAAGGTGGAGGTATGTACTCATCCTTCTCCTCGGTTGCTTTCTCCGCTTGCTTCTTTACAGCTGCTTCTTTGATATGATCCCGGTCAATGATCGTTCCTTTCAAGCTAAGTGAGGAAGAATTCGTGGTGAATGGTGGAATGATCCGAATGGTGGAAAGGGGGGTTGTTTCTTTGAAGGGAAAAAGTGGGGAAAGAGTGAAGATGGAATGTAGCAAGAGAGATGGAAAGCTCTGGATACAAAACTACTAGAACACAAGGATATGACGCACCTAGGTTCTAAGCAGGATTTCTCAAGGATATGACGCACCAAGAGAGATGATCTATTTTGCAAAAGAGATTTTTATTCAAAAGATAGATGAAACCACACAAACAACTAACTCACGGTTTTAAGAGGAGAAGAGAGAGAGGAAGAAGAACGGTCAACAAGAGAGCAATAAGTTGGTCTTGGGACAACCCCCTTGACTAACCATGCATGACTCTTGTTCAAAATATCACAAACTACAAGAAAGACACAACTAAAAACAAGAAAAAGAACCTAGACACATCCAAGCCACGTATGGTAGGAAGAAGTGGGCTTGGAACAAGGCCAAGCTAAATGGGCAATGACATTGTGGGCATACTTGCCTCGTTAAAAACCTTAGTGAGAAAACCCAATGGGACAAAACTCACTAAGGGAAAAAGAGCACAAAGTATCCCACAAACCCACTAGCTTAGTCCCCGGCTACAGTGCAGACCAGTGTGGAACGTGTAGCCTCCTTAGTACTTGATTCATACTTAAACTGATTAAGTAGAACCTCTAAGGCATTTTGAAATGCCTTAGTCCTAGCTCGGGTCATTGGGCCTCCTTGTATCTTATAAGAACTTATTCAACCTCCTTCTGGTCTTGATTTTGTTGTCCAACGGCTTCAAGCTCATCTTCTAGGTTAGGTGTCCCCATGCTCATATCATCCCCTCCTTCTTGAAAAGGATTTGACCTCAAATCCAACTCATCTGCAACATAAGGAAGTAAATCAGTAATGTTAAAACTTGAGCTAATAGGGTACTTACCTTGGAGGTCAAGTTGATAGGCATTGTCGTTGATCTTCTTTGTAACTGTAAAAGGACCATCAATCCGTGGCATCAACTTGGATTTTCTTTCTGCTGGGAAGCGCTCTTTCCTTAGATGTACCCACACTTGATCACCAGCTTCAAAAACCACCTTGTTTCTTCCTTTATTCGCATGTTTGGCATATAGCTTAGTCTTCTCTTCTAAGTTCTTCTTAGCATCCGAATGTATTAGTTTGACCAAGTCGGCTTTTCTCTTTCCGTCCATACTTATCCTTTCACTCAAAGGTAAAGGCATTAAATCCAAAGGAGAAGTGGGGTTGAACCCATAAACAATCTGAAAAGGTGAATACTTAGAAGTAGAATGCACAGCATAGTTATATGCAAACTCTATATGCAGCAAACAATCCTCCCAAGACTTAAGGTTCTTTTTAATCAAAGCTCTCAACAAAGTACCTAAAGTCCTATTTACTACCTCGGTCTGACCATCAGTTTGCGGATGACAAGTAGCAGAAAACATAAGCTTAGTTCCTAGCTTAGACCATAAGGTTTTCCAAAAGAAACTAAGGAACTTAGTGTCTCTATTCGAAACAATGGACTTAGGCATACCATGAATGCGAACTATTTCTTTAAAAAAAAGATTGGCTATATGCAAAGCATCATCTGTCTTATGACAAGCAATAAAATGAGCCATCTTAGAGAATCTATCCACTACAACAAAAATAGAGTCCTTACCTGTCTTTGTTCTAGGTAAGCCTAAAACAAAGTCCATGGAAATGTCATTCCACGGATGAGAGGGTATGGGTAAGGGTGAGTACAAACCGTGATTTTGGACCTTGGACTTGGCTTGTTTACAAGTATTGCATCTCCCACAAATTCTCTCCACATCCCGTCTCATGTGTGGCCAATAGAAATGATCTTTCACTACTTCTAAGGTTTTTGCTACGCCAAAGTGACCCATTAAACCGCCTCTGTGTGCTTCCCTGATAAACAAATCTCTCATAGAACAATTAGGTACACAAAGACGGTTCTCATAGAAGAGAAACCCATCTTGTTTAAAGAATTTACCCGAAGGAGATTTGAAACAAGAAGCAAAAATTTCTGAAAAATCATCATCATCTTTGTATAGCTCTTTAAGCTGATCAAATCCAAGCAACTTAGCTTCTAAAGTAGTGAGAAGAGTGTACCTTCTTGACAATGCATCAGCAACCACATTGTCTTTACTTTGTTTGTACTTTATGACATATGGGAAGGTTTCTATGAATTCAACCCACCTTGTGTGCCTTTTGTTGAGCTTTTGCTGACCTTTGAGGTGTTTGAGGGACTCATGGTCCGTGTGAATGACAAATTCCTTAGGCCAAAGGTAATGTTGCCACGTTTGTAAGGCTCTCACCAAGGCGTACAACTCCTTATCATATGTTGGATAGTTGAGCATGGCTCCTCCAAGCTTCTCACTAAAAATGCTATGGGTTGCTTCTCTTGCATTAGAACAGCGCCAATACCTATTCCTGATGCATCACACTCAATCTCAAAAGTTTTTAGGAAATTAGGCAATATAAGGACATGGGCATTAATAAGCTTCTCTTTTAGGCTTTGGAAAGCCTCTTCTTGAGCCGTTTCCCACTTGAACCCAACTTCCTTTTTGATGACTTCAGTGAGTGGGGCAGCTATAGTGCTAAAGTCCCTCACAAATCTCCTATAAAATCCGGCTATGCCATGGAAACTTCTTACTTCTCCTACGGTCTTAGGACTTGGCCAGTCACGTATGGCCTTCACTTTCTCCTCATCCACTTTGACTCCGTCTGAGCTTACTACAAAACCAAGAAAAACAAGACTAGAAGTGCAGAAAGTACACTTCTTAAGGTTAGCATATAGTTTTTCTTTTCTAAGCAAATCAAGCACAAGTCTAATGTGTTCCACATGCTCTTCTAGACCTTTGCTATAAACAAGGATGTCATCAAAATAAACCACCACAAAGATGCCTATATACGCCCTAAGAACATAATTCATTAAACGCATAAAAGTGCTAGGGGCATTAGTCAATCCGAATGGCATAACCAGCCATTCATATAAACCATGTTTGGTTTTGAATGCGGTTTTCCATTCTTCCCCCTCTTTCATTCTGATCTGGTGGTAACCACTCTTTAAATCAATTTTGGAGAAAATATTAGAACCATGCAATTCATCTAACATGTCATCTAGCCTAGGAATGGGATGGCGATACTTCACCGTGATATTGTTGATTGCACGGCAGTCAACACACATCCTCCAGCTACCGTCTTTCTTTGGAACAAGGAGGACAGGTACTGCACAAGGGCTCATGCTTTCACGGATATGTCCCTTGGCCATCAGTTCATCCACCTGCTTCTGTAGTTCTTTGGTCTCCACGGGGTTGGTACGGTAGGCGGGACAGTTTGGCAATGATGCCCCGGGCATGAAGTCTATTTGGTGTTCTATACGCCGGATGGGAAGTAGTCCCGTTGGTGTCTCTTCTGGAAAGACATCTTCATAGTTCTACAAAAGAGCTTGCATTTCACTCGGATACACCGGTGTAAGATCAGCCATGGTGGTTAATGTTTCTTTATAAATAAATAATAGCATAGGTGTTTCGGAATATAAAGCTTTCTTAACCTGTCCAGCCTTAGCAAAGAAGTTTAAATGTTTGGCTGACCTCAAGGCGTGTTTCTGATCGTTGTAGACTTCTTGAGGAGTCATGGGTATCAAAGTGTTCTTCTTTCCCTTAAACTCAAAAGAGTGCCGGTTGGAGAATCCATCATGTATCACCCGGCGGTCAGATTGCCACGGCCTCCCTAGCAGGATATGACTTGCTTCCATAGGTAGCACATCACAAAGTATTTCATCTTTATACTCTCCTATGGCCAGTGGAACTAAGACTTGTTCGGTGACCTTCATTTCTCCTTTGTCATTCAACCAGTGTAGCTTATACGGGCTGGGGTGAGGGGTGGCTTGCAAACTCAGCTTCTTAACCATGATACTGCTTGCCACATTAGCGCAACTTCCACCGTCTATGATCAAACTGCAAACTTTTCCCTGAACCAAGCAACGGGTATGAAACAGATTCTCACGCTGATCTTGTTCTTCTGGTTGGCTTTGCACGGTTAATGTCCTTCTTGCTACAAGTAACTCTCCTTGTACTGGCAATAACTCATGTTCCTCCTCGGTTTCTTCTTGTTGCTCATCCTCTGATTCTATGTCACCGTTTTCTAGTAACACCATAACACGTTTGTTGATACACTCATTGGCGTAATGTCCTCGGCCTTGGCATTTGAAACACTTTACATCACGAGCCTTGGTGTTAGCCTCCTTAGGTTTCCCATATGGTTGGACAATTTCGGATTTGGAACTGATCGGCTTATCTTCTCTCGGCTGATTCTGCGGATATGCTGACCGGTATGAGTTTCTATCGTCCCGCGGATAAACTGTCCGACTGTTTGGTCCGGTACTAGAACTCGAACGGTACGACCCTTTTCTCTTGACTTGCTGCTCAAACAACATTGCTTTGTGAAGCATCTCCTCTAAGTCGATATAATGCTGAGTCTCCAGGCGGTCCTGAATCTCTTGGTTAAGGCCTCCGAGGAACCTAGCCATCGTAGCTTCACTGTCCTCCAAGATAGCTGCACGAAGCATTAGTGTTTCCATTTCCTGAAAATATTCCTCCACAGAACGGTTGCCTTGCGTCAATCTCCGAAGCCTCTGATGTAGCTCGCGATGGTAATGGCTCGGAACAAACCGTTTCCTCATCAATTTTCTCATCTCGTTCCAAGTTGTAACCGGATACTCCTGGTTTCTCCTTCTAGTCGTGACGAGTTGATCCCACCAGCTTAGGGCATAGTCGTAGAACTCTGTGGCCGCCACCTTAACACGGTTCTCCTCAGTGTAATGTTGAACATTGAATACCAGCTCTATCTTCTTTTCCCACTCAAGGTAGGCATCCGGATCACACTTGCCGTGAAAGGAGGGAATCTTCAACTTGAGACCAGCCAAGTTGTCTTGCACACGATCTCTGCCTTGTCTAGAACTTCTACGGCCACTTTTAGAGGAGCTACTGCTTTTGTAGTATTGATCAGTCTGATGTCCACTAGCCTGCCCTTCTTGTTCATCTTCTCTCACGGTTTCTTTGCCTTGGCGTCTCTGTTCTGTATCTCTCTGTTCATAGCTTTGCCTGATCTTGTCTACCTCAACTTGTAACATTTTTTTCATCTCAGCCGTGAGGGCTTCGACCAACATCCTCTGAGCACGTACAGCTGAAGGTTCCGGGTCATCTTCCCCGGCCATTGCTCCTGAAAACAAAATTTCTCGCAGTAAGTAGTTCTTGGGTAAATTAGAATTTTATAAAAATTCCAAACTATTTTAAAAAACATTTGTGGCTAAACAAGAGATCAAAACCGTGATGAACAATAATTTTAAAAATATTTTTGACAGAAGATGAAGAGTCAAAAAAATATTGAAATGATGAACAAGGGCGGACTGGATCAGAAAACTTAGCTTTGGAAGGGTTGCTCTGATACCACTTGATATGATCCCGGTCAATGATCGTTCCTTTCAAGCTAAGTGAGGAAGAATTCGTGGTGAATGGTGGAATGATCCGAATGGTGGAAAGGGGGGTTGTTTCAGTGAAGGGGAAAAGTGGGGAAAGAGTGAAGATGGAATGTAGCAAGAGAGATGGAAAGCTCTTGATACAAAACTACTAGAACACAAGGATATGACGCACCTAGGTTCTAAGCAGGATTTCTCAAGGATATGACGCACCAAGAGAGATGATCTATTTTGCAAAAGAGATTTTTATTCAAAAGATAGATGAAACCACACAAACAACTAACTCACGGTTTTAAGAGGAGAAGAGAGAGAGGAAGAAGAACGGTCAACAAGAGAGCAATAAGTTGATCTTGGGACCACCCCATTGACTAACCATGCATGACTCTTGTTCAAAATATCACAAACTACAAGAAAGACACAACTAAAAACAAGAAAAAGAACCTAGACACATCCAAGCCACGGATGGTAGGAAGAAGTGGGCTTGGAACAATGCCAAGCTAAATGGGCAATGACATTGTGGGCATACTTGCCTCGTTAAAAACCTTAGTGAGAAAACCCAATGGGACAAAACTCACTAAGGGAAAAAGAGCACAAAGTATCCCACAAACCCACTAGCTTAGTCCCCGGCTACAATGCAGACCAGTGTGGAACGTGTAGCCTCCTTAGTACTTGATTCATACTTAAACTGATTAAGTAGAACCTCTAAGGCATTTTGAAATGCCTTAGTCCTAGCTCGGATCATTGGGCCTCCTTGTATCTTATAAGAACTTCTTCAACCTCCTTCTGGTCTTGATCTTGTTGTCCAACGGCTACAAGCTCATCTTCTAGGTTAGGTGTCCCCATGCTCATATCATCCCCTCCTTCTTGAAAAGGATTTGACCTCAAATCCAACTCATCTGCAACATAAGGAAGTAAATCAGTAATGTTAAAACTTGAGCTAATAGGGTACTTACCTTGGAGATCAAGTTGATAGGCATTGTCGTTGATCTTCTTTGTAACTGTAAAAGGACCATCAATCCGTGGCATCAACTTGGATTTTCTTTCTGCTGGGAAGCGCTCTTTCCTTAGATGTACCCACACTTGATCACCAGCTTCAAAAACCACCTTGTTTCTTCCTTTATTCGCATGTTTGGCATATAGCTTAGTCTTCTCTTCTAAGTTCTTCTTAGCATCCGATTGTATTAGTTTGACCAAGTCGGCTTTTCTCTTTCCGTCCCTACTTAACCTTTCACTCAAAGGTAAAGGCATTAAATCCAAAGGAGAAGTGGGGTTGAACCCATAAACAATCTGAAAAGGTGAATACTTAGAAGTAGAATGCACAGCATGGTTATATGCAAACTCTATATGCGGCAAACAATCCTCCCAAGACATAAGGTTCGTTTTAATCAAAGCTCTCAACAAAGTACCCAAAGTCCTATTTACTACCTCGGTCTGACCATCAGTTTGCGGATGACAAGTAGCAGAAAACATAAGCTTAGTTCCTAGCTTAGACCATAAGGTTTTCCAAAAGAAACTAAGGAACTTAGTGTCTCTATTCGAAACAATGGACTTAGGCATACCATGAATGCGAACTATTTCTTTAAAAAAAAGATTGGCTATATGCAAAGCATCATCTGTCTTATGACAAGCAATAAAATGAGCCATCTTAGAGAATCTATCCACTACAACAAAAATAGAGTCCTTACCTGTCTTTGTTCTAGGTAAGCCTAAAACAAAGTCCATGGAAATGACATTCCACGGATGAGAGGGTATGGGTAAGGGTGAGTACAAACCGTGATTTTGGACCTTGGACTTGGCTTGTTTACAAGTATTGCATCTCCCACAAATTCTCTCCACATCCCGTCTCATGTGTGGCCAATAGAAATGATCTTTCACTACTTCTAAGGTTTTTGCTACGCCAAAGTGACCCATTAAACTGCCTCTGTGTGCTTCCCTGATAAACAAATCTCTCATAGAACAATTAAGTACACAAAGACGGTTCTCATAGAAGAGAAACCCATCTTGTTTAAAGAATTTACCCGAAGGAGATTTGAAACAAGAAGCAAAAATTTCTGAAAAATCATCATCATCTTTATATAGCTCTTTAAGCTGATCAAATCCAAGCAACTTAGCTTCTAAAGTAGTGAGAAGAGTGTACCTTCTTGACAATGCATCAGCAACCACATTGTCTTTACCTTGTTTGTACTTTATGACATATGGGAAGGTTTCTATGAATTCAACCCACCTTGTGTGCCTTTTGTTGAGCTTTTGCTGACCTTTGAGGTGTTTGAGGGACTCATGGTCCGTGTGAATGACAAATTCCTTAGGCCAAAGGTAGTGTTGCCACGTTTGTAAGGCTCTCACCAAGGCGTACAACTCCTTATCATATGTTGGATAGTTGAGCATGGCTCCTCCAAGCTTCTCACTAAAAAATGCTATGGGTTGCTTCTCTTGCATTAGAACAGCGCCAATACCTATTCCTGATGCATCACACTCAATCTCAAAAGTTTTTAGGAAATTAGGCAATATAAGGACAGGGGCATTGGTAAGCTTCTCTTTTAGGCTTTGGAAAGCCTCTTCTTGAGCCGTTTCCCACTTGAACCCAACTTCCTTTTTGATGACTTCAGTGAGTGGGGCAGCTATACTGCTAAAGTCCCTCACAAATCTCCTATAAAATCCGGCTAGGCCATGGAAACTCCTTACTTCTCCTACGGTCTTAGGACTCGGCCAGTCACGTATGGCCTTCACTTTCTCCTCATCCACTTTGACTCCGTCTGAGCTTACTACAAAACCAAGAAAAACAAGACTAGAAGTGCAGAAAGTACACTTCTTAAGGTTAGCATATAGTTTTTCTTTTCTAAGCAAATCAAGCACAAGTCTAATGTGTTCCACATGCTCTTCTAGACCTTTGCTATAAACAAGGATGTCATCAAAATAAACCACCACAAAGATGCCTATATACGCCCTAAGAACATAATTCATTAAACGCATAAAAGTGCTAGGGGCATTAGTCAATCCGAATGGCATAACCAGCCATTCATATAAACCATGTTTGGTTTTGAATGCGGTTTTCCATTCTTCCCCCTCTTTTATTCTGATCTGGTGGTAACCACTCTTTAAATCAATTTTGGAGAAAATATTAGAACCATGCAATTCATCTAACATGTCATCTAGCCTAGGAATGGGATGGCGATACTTCACCGTGATATTGTTGATTGCACGGCTGTCAACACACATCCTCCAGCTACCGTCTTTCTTTGGAACAAGGAGGACTGGTACTGCACAAGGGCTCATGCTTTCACGGATATGTCCCTTGGCCATCAGTTCATCCACCTGCTTCTGTAGTTCTTTGGTCTCCACGGGGTTGGTACGGTAGGCGGGACAGTTTGGCAATGATGCCCCGGGCATGAAGTCTATTTGGTGTTCTATACTCCGGATGGGAGGTAGTCCCGTTGGTGTCTCTTCTGGAAAGACATCTTCATAGTTCTACAAAAGAGCTTGCATTTCACTCGGATACACCGGTGTAAGATCAGCCATGGTGGTTAATGTTTCTTTATAAACAAATAATAGCATAGGTGTTTTGGAATATAAAGCTTTCTTAACCTGTCCAGCCTTAGCAAAGAAGTTTAAATGTTTGGCTGACCTCAAGGCGTGTTTCTGATCGTTGTAGACTTCTTGAGGAGTCATGGGTATCAAAGTGTTCTTCTTTCCCTTAAACTCAAAAGAGTGCCGGTTGGAGAATCCATCATGTATCACCCGGCGGTCAGATTGCCACGGCCTCCCTAGCAGGATATGACTTGCTTCCATAGGTAGCACATCACAAAGTATTTCATCTTTATACTCTCCTATGGCCAGTGGAACTAAGACTTGTTCGGTGACCTTCATTTCTCCTTTGTTATTCAACCAGTGTAGCTTATACGGGCTGGGGTGAGGAGTGGCTTGCAAACTCAGCTTCTTAACCATGATACTGCTTGCCACATTAGCGCAACTTCCACCGTCTATGATCAAACTGCAAACTTTTCCCTGAACCAAGCAACGGGTATGAAACAGATTCTCACGCTGATCTTGTTCTTCTGGTTGGCTTTGCACGGTTAATGTCCTTCTTGCTACAAGTAACTCTCCTTGTATTGGCAATAACTCATGTTCCTCCTCGGTTTCTTCTTGTTGCTCATCCTCTGATTCTATGTCACCGTTTTCTAGTAACACCATAACACGTTTGTTGATGCACTCATTGGCGTAATGTCCTCGGCCTTGGCATTTGAAACACTTTACATCACGAGCCTTGGTGTTAGCCTCCTTAGGTTTCCCATATGGTTGGACAATTTCGGATTTGGAACTGATCAGCTTATCTTCTCTCGGCTGATTCTGCGGATGTGCTGACCGGTATGAGTTTCTATCGTCCCGCGGATAAACTGTCCGACTGTTTGGTCCGGTACTAGAACTCGAACGGTACGACCCTTTTCTCTTGACTTGCTGCTCAAACAACATTGCTTTGTGAAGCATCTCCTCTAAGTCGATATAATGCTGAGTCTCCAGGCGGTCCTGAATCTCTTGGTTAAGGCCTCCGAGGAACCTAGCCATCGTAGCTTCACTGTCCTCCAAGATAGCTGCACGAAGCATTAGTGTTTCCATTTCCTGAAAATATTCCTCCACAGAACGGTTGCCTTGCGTCAATCTCCGAAGCCTCTGATGTAGCTCGCGATGGTAATGGCTCAGAACAAACCATTTCCTCATCAATTTTCTCATCTCGTTCCAAGTTGTAACCGGATACTCCTGGTTTCTCCTTCTAGTCGTGACGAGTTGATCCCACCAGCTTAGGGCATAGTCGTAGAACTCTGTGGCCGCCACCTTAACACGGTTCTCCTCAGTGTAATGTTGAACATTGAATACCAGCTCTATCTTCTTTTCCCACTCAAGGTAGGCATTCGGATCACACTTGCCGTGAAAGGAGGGAATCTTCAACTTGAGACCAGCCAAGTTGTCTTGCACACGATCTCTGCCTTGTCTAGAACTTCTACGGCCACTTTTAGAGGAGCTACTGCTTTTGTAGTATTGATCAGTCTGATGTCCACTAGCCTGCCCTTCTTGTTCATCTTCTCTCACGGTTTCTTTGCCTTGGCGTCTCTGTTCTGTATCTCTCTGTTCATAGCTTTGCCTGATCTTGTCTACCTCAACTTGTAACATTTTTTTCATCTCAGCCATGAGGGCTTCGACCAACATCCTCTGAGCACGTACAGCTGAAGGTTCCGGGTCATCTTCCCCGGCCATTGCTCCTGAAAACAAAATTTCTCGCAGTAAGTAGTTCTTGGGTAAATTAGAATTTTATAAAAATTCCAAACTATTTTAAAAAAAATTTGTGGCTAAACAAGAGATCAAAACCGTGATGAACAATAATTTTAAAAATATTTTTGACAGAAGATGAAGAGTCAAAAAAATATTGAAATGATGAACAAGGGCGGACTGGATCAGAAAACTTAGCTTTGGAAGGGTTGCTCTGATACCACTTGATATGATCCCGGTCAATGATCGTTCCTTTCAAGCTAAGTGAGGAAGAATTCGTGGTGAATGGTGGAATGATCCGAATGGTGGAAAGGGGGGTTGTTTCAGTGAAGGGGAAAAGTGGGGAAAGAGTGAAGATGGAATGTAGCAAGAGAGATGGAAAGCTCTTGATACAAAACTACTAGAACACAAGGATATGACGCACCTAGGTTCTAAGCAGGATTTCTCAAGGATATGACGCACCAAGAGAGATGATCTATTTTGCAAAAGAGATTTTTATTCAAAAGATAGATGAAACCACACAAACAACTAACTCACGGTTTTAAGAGGAGAAGAGAGAGAGGAAGAAGAACGGTCAACAAGAGAGCAATAAGTTGATCTTGGGACCACCCCATTGACTAACCATGCATGACTCTTGTTCAAAATATCACAAACTACAAGAAAGACACAACTAAAAACAAGAAAAAGAACCTAGACACATCCAAGCCACGGATGGTAGGAAGAAGTGGGCTTGGAACAATGCCAAGCTAAATGGGCAATGACATTGTGGGCATACTTGCCTCGTTAAAAACCTTAGTGAGAAAACCCAATGGGACAAAACTCACTAAGGGAAAAAGAGCACAAAGTATCCCACAAACCCACTAGCTTAGTCCCCGGCTACAATGCAGACCAGTGTGGAACGTGTAGCCTCCTTAGTACTTGATTCATACTTAAACTGATTAAGTAGAACCTCTAAGGCATTTTGAAATGCCTTAGTCCTAGCTCGGATCATTGGGCCTCCTTGTATCTTATAAGAACTTCTTCAACCTCCTTCTGGTCTTGATCTTGTTGTCCAACGGCTACAAGCTCATCTTCTTGGTTAGGTGTCCCCATGCTCATATCATCCCCTCCTTCTTGAAAAGGATTTGACCTCAAATCCAACTCATCTGCAACATAAGGAAGTAAATCAGTAATGTTAAAACTTGAGCTAATAGGGTACTTACCTTGGAGATCAAGTTGATAGGCATTGTCGTTGATCTTCTTTGTAACTGTAAAAGGACCATCAATCCGTGGCATCAACTTGGATTTTCTTTCTGCTGGGAAGCGCTCTTTCCTTAGATGTACCCACACTTGATCACCAGCTTCAAAAACCACCTTGTTTCTTCCTTTATTCGCATGTTTGGCATATAGCTTAGTCTTCTCTTCTAAGTTCTTCTTAGCACCCGATTGTATTAGTTTGACCAAGTCGGATTTTCTCTTTCCGTCCCTACTTAACCTTTCACTCAAAGGTAAAGGCATTAAATCCAAAGGAGAAGTGGGGTTGAACCCATAAACAATCTGAAAAGGTGAATACTTTGAAGTAGAATGCACAGCATGGTTATATGCAAACTCTATATGCGGCAAACAATCCTCCCAAGACTTAAGGTTCGTTTTAATCAAAGCTCTCAACAAAGTACCCAAAGTCCTATTTACTACCTCGGTCTGACCATCAGTTTGCGGATGACAAGTAGCAGAAAACATAAGCTTAGTTCCTAGCTTAGACCATAAGGTTTTCCAAAAGAAACTAAGGAACTTAGTGTCTCTATTCGAAACAATGGACTTAGGCATACCATGAATGCGAACTATTTCTTTAAAAAAAAGATTGGCTATATGCAAAGCATCATCTGTCTTATGACAAGCAATAAAATGAGCCATCTTAGAGAATCTATCCACTACAACAAAAATAGAGTCCTTACCTGTCTTTGTTCTAGGTAAGCCTAAAACAAAGTCCATGGAAATGTCATTCCACGGATGAGAGGGTATGGGTAAGGGTGAGTACAAACCGTGATTTTGGACCTTGGACTTGGCTTGTTTACAAGTATTGCATCTCCCACAAATTCTCTCCACATCCCGTCTCATGTGTGGCCAATAGAAATGATCTTTCACTACTTCTAAGGTTTTTGCTACGCCAAAGTGACCCATTAAACCGCCTCTGTGTGCTTCCCTGATAAACAAATCTCTCATAGAACAATTAGGTACACAAAGACGGTTCTCATAGAAGAGAAACCCATCTTGTTTAAAGAATTTACCCGAAGGAGATTTGAAACAAGAAGCAAAAAATTTCTGAAAAATCATCATCATCTTTATATAGCTCTTTAAGCTGATCAAATCCAAGCAACTTAGCTTCTAAAGTAGTGAGAAGAGTGTACCTTCTTGACAATGCATCAGCAACCACATTGTCTTTACCTTGTTTGTACTTTATGACATATGGGAAGGTTTCTATGAATTCAACCCACCTTGTGTGCCTTTTGTTGAGCTTTTGCTGACCTTTGAGGTGTTTGAGGGACTCATGGTCCGTGTGAATGACAAATTCCTTAGGCCAAAGGTAGTGTTGCCACGTTTGTAAGGCTCTCACCAAGGCGTACAACTCCTTATCATATGTTGGATAGTTGAGCATGGCTCCTCCAAGCTTCTCACTAAAAAATGCTATGGGTTGCTTCTCTTGCATTAGAACAGCGCCAATACCTATTCCTGATGCATCACACTCAATCTCAAAAGTTTTTAGGAAATTAGGCAATATAAGGACAGGGGCATTGGTAAGCTTCTCTTTTAGGCTTTGGAAAGCCTCTTCTTGAGCCGTTTCCCACTTGAACCCAACTTCCTTTTTGATGACTTCAGTGAGTGGGGCAGCTATACTGCTAAAGTCCCTCACAAATCTCCTATAAAATCCGGCTAGGCCATGGAAAACTCCTTACTTCTCCTACGGTCTTAGGACTCGGCCAGTCACGTATGGCCTTCACTTTCTCCTCATCCACTTTGACTCCGTCTGAGCTTACTACAAAACCAAGAAAAACAAGACTAGAAGTGCAGAAAGTACACTTCTTAAGGTTAGCATATAGTTTTTCTTTTCTAAGCAAATCAAGCACAAGTCTAATGTGTTCCACATGCTCTTCTAGACCTTTGCTATAAACAAGGATGTCATCAAAATAAACCACCACAAAGATGCCTATATACGCCCTAAGAACATAATTCATTAAACGCATAAAAGTGCTAGGGGCATTAGTCAATCCGAATGGCATAACCAGCCATTCATATAAACCATGTTTGGTTTTGAATGCGGTTTTCCATTCTTCCCCCTCTTTCATTCTGATCTGGTGGTAACCACTCTTTAAATCAATTTTGGAGAAAATATTAGAACCATGCAATTCATCTAACATGTCATCTAGCCTAGGAATGGGATGGCGATACTTCACCGTGATATTGTTGATTGCACGGCAGTCAACACACATCCTCCAGCTACCGTCTTTCTTTGGAACAAGGAGGACTGGTACTGCACAAGGGCTCATGCTTTCACGGATATGTCCCTTGGCCATCAGTTCATCCACCTGCTTCTGTAGTTCTTTAGTCTCCACCAGGTTGGTACGGTAGGCGGGACAGTTTGGCAATGATGCCCCGGGCATGAAGTCTATTTGGTGTTCTATACTCCGGATGGGAGGTAGTCCCGTTGGTGTCTCTTCTGGAAAGACATCTTCATAGTTCTACAAAAGAGCTTGCATTTCACTCGGATACACCGGTGTAAGATCAGCCATGGTGGTTAATGTTTCTTTATAAATAAATAATAGCATAGGTGTTTCGGAATATAAAGCTTTCTTAACCTGTCCAGCCTTAGCAAAGAAGTTTAAATGTTTGGCTGACCTCAAGGCGTGTTTCTGATCGTTGTAGACTTCTTGAGGAGTCATGGGTATCAAAGTGTTCTTCTTTCCCTTAAACTCAAAAGAGTGCCGGTTGGAGAATCCATCATGTATCACCCGGCGGTCAGATTGCCACGGCCTCCCTAGCAGGATATGACTTGCTTCCATAGGTAGCACATCACAAAGTATTTCATCTTTATACTCTCCTATGGCCAGTGGAACTAAGACTTGTTCGGTGACCTTCATTTCTCCTTTGTCATTCAACCAGTGTAGCTTATACGGGCTGGGGTGAGGGGTGGCTTGCAAACTCAGCTTCTTAACCATGATACTGCTTGCCACATTAGCGCAACTTTCACCGTCTATGATCAAACTGCAAACTTTTCCCTGAACCAAGCAACGGGTATGAAACAGATTCTCACGCTGATCTTGTTCTTCTGGTTGGCTTTGCACGGTTAATGTCCTTCTTGCTACAAGTAACTCTCCTTGTACTGGCAATAACTCATGTTCCTCCTCGGTTTCTTCTTGTTGCTCATCCTCTGATTCTATGTCACCGTTTTCTAGTAACACCATAACACGTTTGTTGATGCACTCATTGGCGTAATGTCCTTGGCCTTGGCATTTGAAACACTTTACATCACGAGCCTTGGTGTTAGCCTCCTTAGGTTTCCCATATGGTTGGACAATTTCGGATTTGGAACTGATCGGCTTATCTTCTCTCGGCTGATTCTGCGGATATGCTGACCGGTATGAGTTTCTATCGTCCCGCGGATAAACTGTCCGACTGTTTGGTCCGGTACTAGAACTCGAACGGTACGACCCTTTTCTCTTGACTTGCCGCTCAAACAACATTGCTTTGTGAAGCATCTCCTCTAAGTCGATATAATGCTGAGTCTCCAGGCGGTCCTGAATCTCTTGGTTAAGGCCTCCGAGGAACCTAGCCATAGTAGCTTCACTGTCCTCCAAGATAGCTGCACGAAGCATTAGTGTTTCTATTTCCTGAAAATATTCCTCCACAGAATGGTTGCCTTGCGTCAATCTCCAAAGCCTCTGATGTAGCTCGCGATGGTAATGGCTCGGAACAAACCGTTTCCTCATCAATTTTCTCATCTCGTTCCAAGTTGTAACCGGATACTCCTGGTTTCTCCTTCTAGTCGTGACGAGTTGATCCCACCAGCTTAGGGCATAGTCGTAGAACTCTGTGGCCGCCACCTTAACACGGTTCTCCTCAGTGTAATGTTGAACATTGAATACCAGCTCTATCTTCTTTTCCCACTCAAGGTAGGCATCCGGATCACACTTGCCGTGAAAGGAAGGAATCTTCAACTTGAGACCAGCCAAGTTGTCTTGCACACGATCTCTGCCTTGTCTAGAACTTCTACGGCCACTTTTAGAGGAGCTACTGCTTTTGTAGTATTGATCAGTCTGGTGTCCACTAGCCTGCCCTTCTTGTTCATCTTCTCTCACGGTTTCTTTGCCTTGGCGTCTCTGTTCTGTATCTCTCTGTTCATAGCTTTGCCTGATCTTGTCTACCTCAACTTGTAACATTTTTTTCATCTCAGCCGTGAGGGCGTCGACCAACATCCTCTGAGCACGTACAGCTGAAGGTTCCGGGTCATCTTCCCCGGCCATTGCTCCTGAAAACAAAATTTCTCGCAGTAAGTAGTTCTTGGGTAAATTAGAATTTTATAAAAATTCCAAACTATTTTAAAAAAAATTTGTGGCTAAACAAGAGATCAAAACCGTGATGAACAATAATTTTAAAAATATTTTTGACAGAAGATGAAGAGTCAAAAAAATATTGAAATGATGAACAAGGGCGGACTGGATCAGAAAACTTAGCTTTGGAAGGGTTGCTCTGATACCACTTGATATGATCCTGGTCAATGATCGTTCCTTTCAAGCTAAGTGAGGAAGAATTCGTGGTGAATGGTGGAATGATCCGAATGGTGGAAAGGGGGGTTGTTTCTTTGAAGGGGAAAAGTGGGGAAAGAGTGAAGATGGAATGTAGCAAGAGAGATGGAAATCTCTTGATACAAAACTACTAGAACACAAGGATATGACGCACCTAGGTTCTAAGCAGGATTTCTCAAGGATATGACGCACCAAGAGAGATGATCTATTTTGCAAAAGAGATTTTTATTCAAAAGATAGATGAAACCACACAAACAACTAACTCACGGTTTTAAGAGGAGAAGAGAGAGAGGAAGAAGAACGGTCAACAAGAGAGCAATAAGTTGGTCTTGGGACAACCCCCTTGACTAACCATGCATGACTCTTGTTCAAAATATCACAAACTACAAGAAAGACACAACTAAAAACAAGAAAAAGAACCTAGACACATCCAAGCCACGGATGGTAGGAAGAAGTGGGCTTGGAACAAGGCCAAGCTAAATGGGCAATGACATTGTGGGCATACTTGCCTCGTTAAAAACCTTAGTGAGAAAACCGAATGGGACAAAACTCACTAAAAGAAAAAGAGCACAAAGTATCCCACAAACCCACTAGCTTAGTCCCCGGCTACAATGCAGACCAGTGTGGAACGTGTAGCCTCCTTAGTACTTGATTCATACTTAAACTGATTAAGTAGAACCTCTAAGGCATTTTGAAATGCCTTAGTCCTAGCTAGGGTCATTTGGCCTCCTTGTATCTTATAAGAACTTCTTCAACCTCCTTCTGGTCTTGATCTTGTTGTCCAACGGCTACAAGCTCATCTTCTAGGTTAGGTGTCCCCATGCTCATATCATTCTTTCCCTTTTGTTGGCCTCTCTTTCCACACGTTTTGGAAGTTGATCTCATCATCAGCCGACGGCTTATCCTCCCCCTCTTGAACCACAATGTCCTCATTGTCCTTAGGCGCAACCCTCGGTGGAAGCTCTTTCCCACTTCGTAGTGTGATAGCATTAGCGTATTCCTTGGGATTTTGCTCACACTTTCCCGGTAGACTGTTTTGACCACTTGTACTTGCTTTACCCTTCTCTAACTGCTTGATCTTGTTGTTTAGAGTTGTGATCTGAGTAGAGACATCAGTGAGAGAGGAGTCTAAGCGGTTGTTCATCTCGGCGAACTTCTTATTTGTTGAAGCTTGCCCTTGAAGAACCTGCTGAAACATGGTTTGTACAGGATCAACTTGTTGTGGTTGCATTTGTTGTTGAGGAACAAAGCCTGGAGGGTACATAGGAGTATAAGCTTTGTTTCCTTGCTGCGGCTGCTGTCCCTGAAAGTTACCTTCCCGCTGACCTTGAAAACCACCACTCGGCTGAAAACCTTTGTTATAGGGCACAAACGGTTTAGCTTGTTGAGGAGGGTACACCTGATCCTTTGGGTTTTCAACGTTGGTGGTTCTATAAGACAAGTTGTTGTTGCCTTGGTAGCCTTGAGAATAACCTTGAGGTTTGTAGTTGTTTTGACCGGCTACCCAATTAGCTTCTTCTTCTTGGCATTGCTCTAGCACGAAGCT
Organism: Thlaspi arvense; assembly: GCA_911865555.2. NCBI lineage: Eukaryota > Viridiplantae > Streptophyta > Magnoliopsida > Brassicales > Brassicaceae > Thlaspi > Thlaspi arvense. Next base: position 27,094,264 of record OU466860.2, read on the forward strand.
CGATCTGGCTCTCGATCTGCATGGGGTCATTTACGTCCGTACTTCAGATCGATCTCCACACTCGATCTTGGTCTCGATCCATTTCCTTGCATCGGCTTGGTCACTCAATCTTTTGGTCGATCTCATCTAGATCTAGATCGACCTGCCTTGCTCGATCTGCTACTCGATCTCGGGTCCTTAGCATGCAATCCTGAGTTTTCCGAGTGTCCACGAACTTCCTCACGAGCCTTAGCACGTCCACGAATCCTCCATAGCTCCAAAGTAGCCGAAAATAACCTGAATGCGATGCATAATGCGAGAAACATGCAAATGCTGGTGCAAAAGTGCTCTAGGACCTAAAATGATGCAAACTAGCCTAATGTGCAAGGTAAATGCATGAGAAACTATCTTATATGTATACAAAACGCACGAAATATGCAGCAATATCATCCATGGAGAAGATCGTGTGAGCTGATTGATCTCGAGATTGATCTCTGGAACCTTATCCGGGCAGCTCATTTTTGGAGCGTAGTGAGGGGACCATTAGGGCTGTTTGGCTATTTTGGGCAAAGGGCGGCTATCACTTTCATCACACACACTTAGTCTTATCTTTTTCCAGCTTTCCTTTAGGCGATTTCTGCCATTGTTCTGTTCTTGAAGTTTTTCATGTTTTGAACCTTGAATCTTTTCAATATTAAGTCTTTTTCTTTAATCGCTTGCTTGTTCATGTTTAGTTTTCTTTCCCTTGCATTTTAATCGGTTTCAAATATGAGTAGTGAGTAGATTTCTTTTGGGTTTAAGGTTTGGGCGATTTAAGGGTTTAAAGGTTTAAGCTTTTGGGAGTTCTTCTTGTTCTTAACCTATTCTCTTCTAGGATTTGGGGTCTTAAAGCTTAGAGAGTCTTGGAAAAGATCTCTATGACTCCAGGGATTTCTTACCTTGACCGGATTCAGAGATCCTTGAAAATCAAATCTTAGAGACTAATCTATCATCTCCCAAACACCATGGATGAAGAGGGGGTTAGCTAAGCCAATATTTGAGATCTTTGTTTAATGTTCTTTGACCCATCTTTCCACTACACTCCATAGGTTAGGAGGAAGGGTCAGAGAAAGGGGTTATACCACACGCCTTGGATAATCCTAGTTTAAGTTTCTCAAGGCTTAGAGATAGCTTTTCAAAAGAGTAGATTTATGTTTTCAAACCCAAAGCTTGAATCTTGAACCTCTTGAATATGACCCTCAACATTAGATCCTCTCTTTTTAGCATTTTAAAACCTCTGTTTATCATTCTCTAGTCATAAAGCTTGATTCTTTGATCATTTGAAGTCATTCATCTAAGTTGTTAGAAGTGTCATGTTTTACCCGTTTCAGTGCTCGATTTTTAGTAATTAGTACATCTGCATTTTAGAGTCTCTGTTTTCTTCTAGTAGTTGTTAACCCTCTTCCAGGGATTTTAAAATAGTTTTCCTGCTTATTTGGTCGTTGCATTTAGTTTTCATCGATTTTACCATCTATTTACCCGATTCTGCTTAGTTCTTGCATTCTTAGTGTTTTTCTTCACCCAGACTGGATTGATCTCCTTTACTGCTATAATACATTGTTAACAGTGGTTCAGGATTTGATATTTAGGCTGTTTATCATTCTGTTTATCAAGAGCCAAAGAGTTTGACGGAATATAAGGCTGCAGTGGTGATGATGGAGGACAGTATGTTTTGTAAAGTGGTTGGGGGTGTCCAGAAACAATCTCCTCCCTCTCGACCTGCCCCTTTTACCCCTTTCAAATCTGCTCGTGTTATTCCACCAGCTACGGTTGCACCCAAACCAGAGGGTTCAGCTCAATTACAATTGACACCAGCAGAGCTGAAGTATAAGAAAGATAATAAGCTCTGTTTTAAATGTGATGCTCATTGGTGAAAGGGTCATATATGTCCCAACAAGGAACTCCGTATTATCATTGTGCTTCACGGCTATGCCATGGAGGTTTTGGACCACAATGATGACGCATGTGCAGAGGAAGAGGACACAGAACCTGCGCCTCAGTTGATGAAGTTGTCCCTAAATGCTTTACTTGGCGTCGACTCTCTAACCACTACTAAACTCAGTGGTACTATTGGGAAGTCTTCCGTGGTGATGATTGACAGTGGTGCTACGCACCACTTTGTTACTCCTGCTGTTGTCAAACAAAGCCGCCTTTCCTTTCGCCCGCAATCAAACTTACAGGTTCTGTTGGGTACGGGAGTCACGGTTCATGGTTTGGGCGTTTGCAAAGAGGTTGATTTTCAGCTGCAGGGGTTATCTTTTCGGAATAATTTCATTTCTTTGGACTTAGGTGGTGTGGATGTGGTTCTGGGGTCCAATGGTTGCGCACCTTAGGTACTTGTCAGGTGAATTGGGACATACATGAATGGAGTTTTCTCCACAAGGGCGCTTGGGTTACTCTTCATGGAGAACCGGAGCTACATAATGTGAAAGTCTCCCTTAAGTCTTTATCTACAGTGCCTAAAAGGATGTCCAAATTGGGTTTGCTAGTCACACAGTGGTGCATGATCCACTTGCTACACCAGATGTGATTCAACAGGTGTTACAGGAGTTTGATCACTTGTTTGCTAAGCCGGTGGGTCTTCCTCCAGTTCGCGGGCATGAACATTATATACCACTGGTTGCTGGAGTTTCTGCTGTCAGTGTACGGCCGTATCGGTATCCCCAAGCCCATAAAGATGCCATGACAACCATGGTGGATGAGATGTTGGATTCTGGCATCATTCGCCCTAGTAAGAGTCCCTTCTCAAGCCTGGTTCAGGACATGATTAAGCAGTCTACGATGGGAACAGCTCTCCGTGACGGGTATGTGGTTGCTGAAGGAAAGTTATGGTTTAAGGGCCATCTCGTTATTCCTAAGAGATCTGTTTTCATTTCACTTATTTTCTTTGAATGCCATAATGGTCTTGCTGGGGGTCACTTGGGAGTCTTGAAGACCGTCAAGCGTATCCAGTAGTTGTTTCATTGGGAAGGGCTGTTTAAACGTGTCCAAAAGTATGTGGCAGAGTGTCAGGTTTGTCAGATCCATAAGTACTCTACGTTGCCTCTGCTGGTTTACTGCAATCGTTACCAATTCCAACTGCTGTTTGGGAGGATATATCATTGGATTTTGTAGAAGGTTTGCCCACTTCTGATGGCATAAATGTGATTTTTGTGGTGGTGGATAAGTTGAGCAAATTTGCCCATTTTATTGGTCTGTGGCATCTGTTTCAGGCAGCAGATGTTGTCAAGAAGTTTGTGTCGGAGATTGTCAAACTCTTTGGGTTTCCTCCCTCCATCGTGTCAGATCGAGATAAGATCTTTTTAAGTTCTTTCTGGAATGAGTTATTTTGTATGGCTGGCACGAAGCTCAAGTTCAGTACCGCCTTTCATCCCCAAACCGATGGCCAGACTGAGGTACTGAATCGTTGTTTGGAGACTTATCTTCGTGGTTTTTCTTCTAGCCATCCAAAACATGGTTTAAGTTTCTTCCTTGGGCGGAATTGTGGTATAACACCTCCTTCCATATGTCCATGAAGACAACTCCTTTCAAGGTGGTCTACGGTCGTGATTCTCCGAGTATACTTCGTTTCGAAGCTGGCTCTACTTCTAACTTTGACTTGGCAACAATGTTGTTGGAAAGAGATCAGATGTTGGATCACACCAAGGCTCAATTGGTGCATGCTCAGCAGTTGATGAAGAATAATGTTGACAAGCATCGGCGTGACATTGAATATTAGGTTGGCGCTTAGGTTTTCTTGAAGCTTCGCCCTTTTCGCCAGCAGTCTGTCTCTAAGCGTGACAGCTTGCTGCTAAGTACGAAGTCATGGAACGTGTGGGCAAAGAAGCGTTTGATGCTCCCTCCTGAGGCTCGCATTCACCCTGTTTTCCACGTCTCTCAGCTCAAGGCGGTGCTTGGAGAGGGTCATGTGGTTTCTCCATTACCTCCGCTTCTGGTGACATGGCGGAGCTTGTGATTACACCTGGGACAGTGTTGGATACGCATTACAATCCCGCAGGGGCATTTGGAGCTGTTGCTTCAGTAGGAAGGGCTTCCTGCTAGTAACAATTCTTGGGTCTTAGCTCGGGATATTCGTTCTCGGTTTCCAGATTTTAAGCTTGGGGACAAGTTAGTGTTTTAAAGAGGGGGGTATTGATAAGCCTCTTAGTCGCTACATTCGAAAAAGGAAGACGAGTGAGCTGCAGCTGCTGAAGATATTATTAGCTGAGCTGGCCTGCTCTTATTCGTTGTTGTTTTTTTCGTATAAGAGAAGAACAAAACAATGGATCTTTTTATCGATTAAATTGTAGAGTGAGGAGAGGGACGTGAGGTCTCCAGACGATTCTCGGTTGAGGGATCGTCATCAGAGGTCACGATTTTAACACTCTTTTTGGCTTATACTTGCAATGACTAACCGAGGAGAAAACCAAAATGTAAGAGATCATTAATGGTATCGTTCTTTTGATATCGTAAATATTACCGCGTTTGTGATTGGTAACAGAAAGGGCGGCACATCTTACACCGTTGCAGTTGGATATTACCAATCAAAGTACTTTGAGTAGAAGATCATTAATACTTCTTACTTTGGTTCAACAAACACAAGATATCAAGAATACAATTAGAGAACAAATTTATTGCATTAGTCTTACAAAAGCAGGCTCTTAGAGGTTTGTTGAAACCCGAAACTATACGAGCCAAACTTCTTATAAAGCATCCCACAAGATTCCAACAACATTAAGACAAAAGAGAGGGAAGGTAAAAACACCAATTTCAGAGAGATTCCGTGTGTCAGATGACACTGAAAAAACTGAGATGTTAATCTCATTGTCCTTAATTACCCCTAACCTTAATCTCTCACAAGCCTCCTCTGATTCTAATAAAACTCTCAGAATAAAGAGTTTATTCCCAATTCAGTTACCCCAACATACACAAATACAAGAGGCTCGTTTAATTTCAAGACCCTACAGGAGCCATGTCTTTACCTTTGGTTGCAGCAGTTGCAGCAGCTGTGGCGGCAGCAGCTGCAGCTGCAGCAGCTGCGGCGGCTGCTGATGCTGCTGGATTAGGAGGTGATGGAGGTACCGGCTGGCTTTGCTTCCCGACTACTTCATGATGTTTTTTCAGCTGTGGAGAGTTGAGATCAGTTAGCAATTCTTTAATCTGCTTTCCAGAAAGAGTTTCATGCTGAAGCAAAGCGTTCGCAAGGGCATGAAGCTCTTTGTTGTAAACCGTGAGGATGTTTTTCGCATTGTTATAAGCATTTTCCAAGAGATGTTTCACTTCTCTCTCGATGAGAAGCCTAGTTTCGGTGCTCATGCTTTTTCCATTGTCATCATAGTTATGTGCCACAAGACCCACCTCTTTGCTCATACCGAATTTCGTAACCATCGCTCGAGCCAGTTTAGTTGCCTGCTCAAGATCAGAAGAAGCACCCGAAGTTACCTCGCTTTCCCCAAAAATCAACTCTTCCGCAACCCGGCCTCCCATACAAACATCAAGCCGAGCAAGCATCTGTTTCCTAGAAATGCTCGTCTCATCTTTATCCGGTAGTTGAGAAACCATGCCAAGAGCCATACCACGAGGCACAATGGTTGCTTTGTGGACTGGAAGAGCACCTTCTGTGTGGATGGCAACAAGGGCATGTCCACCTTCATGGAAAGCAGTAAGTTTTCTTGACTCGTCGGATATAACTGCAGATTTTCTCTCGCTTCCCATCATGATTCTGTCTTTGGCAAACTCAAGATCCGACATTGTCACATCTTTTGCACCATCCATTGCAGCTTTTAGAGCAGCAACATTCACCAGATTCGCCAAATCAGCTCCTGAAAATCCAGGCGTTCCTCTAGCGATGATCATTAAATCGACATCTTCAGCCTTAAGTACCTACAAACACACAATGAAGATAGCCGACCAATTCAACATTTATATCATTTCCTGTATTACACAAGTTATCTGACAGACATGGTTTTTATACTATTGAAACCCCTCTTGAGCTCACTATAATTTATAACAGCTGAAAGGGAACTTTATACTTCTTTTCAGATGTACACAAAGTACTAAATTGTTAACTGTTAATGAAAGATTCAGTACTGCTAGTTGTGGGTTTACTTTCTATCTGATATTAGACACTGAACAATTTTAGTACTACACTGGCTAAGTCCACTATTGCAAAACCAGAGCCATATACTGCAAAATCTAAGTTACCTTTGACATGTGAGACTCCAAAATTTGGCGACGGCCTTCCACGTCTGGGTTAGGTACAACAATATGGCGATCAAACCTCCCAGGTCTAACCAGGGCCTTATCCAATGATTCCGGGAAATTTGTTGCTGCGACCACAATAATGCCTTCATTCTGCTTAAACCCATCCAACTCAACGAGCAACTGGTTCAATGTCATCTTCATGTACTGCTGGTCTTTTGGGTTACGACTTCCTCCAATAGCATCTATTTCATCGATAAAAATAATACAAGGGGAGCACTTCTTTGCAGCAGCAAAAAGATCTCTTACTCTTCTGGCTCCAACCCCAACAAACATCTCTTCAAATTCACTACCACTGCAGGAGAAGAAAGGCACTCCAGCTTCTCCGGCAATAGCCCTTGCAAGCATAGTCTTCCCTGTACCAGGAGGACCAACAAGCAACACACCCTTAGGAAGCTTTCCTCCCAAACGAGTGAACCTCTGTAATAAAGATCAAAAGAACGAAAACTCAAGATGATAGAGTGAGGCCAAAAGAACAAAAAAGTATCAAGTCTAAGAACATTAATGGTCCATATGCTTACTTTCACATGGTTTATGATTTATATTTACATCACCAAACGAAGTTTATATCTAGTTAGAAGAATTAGCTAGCACTGTAAATTTACCTTGGGGTCACGAAGATAATGCACAATTTCCTCTAGCTCAGCTTTTGCTTCATCAACACCCTTTACATCAGTAAATTTGGTGCTCGAGTCCATACTAGGTTGTACTTCTTCATGCAATCCAAGTCCTAACATATATTTAACATAAATAAATTAGAAGGACATCATCCAAAAAACCTATTGAATCACTGAAATTAATAAATCCAAGCCACCTTTGCCAATTCCTCTATCCTCAATAAGTGCTCCAACACCAGATATAAGTAAAAACCCAACTGCAATAGTCCTGAATGTACTCCATAGTTGTTCTTTAAAGCTACTCCTTTCAGTGGATATCGTATGGATCGGTGCACCAGCAGTTCCAAGGGCACCATCTTTTGTTGGTTTTCCTAAGTTTTTGAATGCTATGAGACCTCCAAAAGTCTCTTGCTCCCGTGAAGCACCAGTAATACCTACAAGAAAAGAATAAATTTCTATTATACAAACCTACATAGTACAATTTTTTTTTCCGATATGATAACTGGAAACGGTAAATAAGCTGCAAATACAAATATGATAGTAAGGATCTAAATCTCTCTCTCTTTATCTATCTCTCTTTCTCTGCTTACTCACCTCTTTGCAATGTTCGCACCAGCTCACTGTTATCTAGCCTATCAACTTTGACCAATGCCTTAATGTATTCAGTCAGTGCAGAGGGATTCGAATGCATAGATGGGCTGCTTTCGAATATTCTGATAACTGCTTCAGGGTCGTTTCTGCGAAAAAGCTCTCTCAGTTGTGCAACCTCGTTGAATTCATCTCTGTCACGCACTCTGCGAGCAAAGCTACCAACATAACTTGATTGAAACCTCGATTGCTCCAAAGAAGCTCCACCACCAGCTGAAGCTACAGAAAAAGATAACCCATTGACATCAAAAATGCTTCAGGAACAATGGACAAAATTATAACAAGTTCTTAGCAAGTGAATGAAAACAAAAACAAAAAGAAATACCTCCAACAACTCCTCTAGGAAGAGAAGAGTAGGCTCTGAAAAGTAAGCTTCTTAAACTGCTCAACTCCCGTTCATGGCTCGAAACCTGTCATAGATATGAGTAAACTGCTTAAGTCAAACTCATATTTAACAACAGGCAGATCATGAAAACAAAAGGTAAACTGTTTTTGGTATTCGAATCAACCATAGATGAGGTGAATTTCAATAATCCTAAAAAGAGGCAATTACGAAATTGTTATCCACAGGACGAAAGACAACATTTTCGACGGCAGATAAAAGTTTTTGAGCATCTAGGGTTTATGGTAATAAAGTGAATTGCTCAGCCTAAGCTCCAATTAAACACTAGACAGAACATAAAAACAAAATCTTCAAGAAGGGTGATTTTTTTTGGCTGCTCAAAATCAAAACTACCTGATCTTACACAATTTTCTTGCTTAATTTCAATTAAGTTATTTAGGTTTTCAAATCAACCAATGAGCAATGGATGATGTAAACTTCAATCATCCCAAAGAGAGGAAACTACAACAACATCAACAACAAAATCTCCACAGGACAAAAGACAACACTTTATGGCAGATATAACTTTTCTAGTCTCTAGGGTTTGTAAAAAATATATAATTTTTTCTTCCGCTTTACATCGATCTTTAAACGCTCCATCAGAAAATGATATAAAAATTGATCAAGTCCACTACAGAATTAACCAAATCCGATACCTCTCCCTAATAAAAATATTGGGTAAGAACGAGAAAAATGAAAACAAAAACCTTCGTGATGATGCGCCTCCAAGCCATCAATTAATCGCCTTTGCGACCTATAACAAAATTGGTGTGAGTAGATGCTCGGAAATCGAACACGAAGCTCTTTCTTCTCTCTTGATCTGTATCGGAAACAAAACACTGGTCTAATCCTATAAGTCTTAAAACTGAAAGATACACGTGAGAGGACTACTTTGGTTCTCGGGAGAGAAAAATTGTGCAGCAGGTGCAGACACGCACGAGATATGTGTAGGTCGCCTCTCTAAGGTTCTGCTTAATTGACGTAAATGCCCTTAGTAATATCAAGCAGTGGGCTTTACTTGGCGGCCCAAGTAAGAAACGTGAATTGCACAGGAGGCTACGAATCCGTAAGAGGCTACAAATCCATTTAAAATAACTAAAAATTAATCCATGCAACGCGTAAATCAAATTTTTTTATTTTATATATTTATATTATTATGTTTATTTATTTTTTATTTTATATAGTTTATATGTTTTTTTTGAAATTAAAAATATTACTTTTGTTTTTTTATTATCTTAAAATATATAAAATTATTGTAAAAATTTTTTGCTGATAAAATTGTGGTGTGTGAATTGATAAAAAAATATTTTCTTAAATTTATAAGATGTTATAAATATTTAATTTTTTTACTGAATATCTCTATTTAGTTAGTTTTTCTTTTATTTTTAACTTATTTTTAGTGAGATCTGCAAAGTTAATTCACCAACAGTCTTACTTACTCTTTTTCTTTCTTATTTGAAATAGTATTCTGAATTTGTATGACATGAATTTGCGATGCTATTGTTTTATTCTATTTTTTTAATTTTAAATTTTATATATTTATATTATTATTATGTTTTATCTTTTTAATAATTTTTCGTTCTATTTTTTAATTTGAACGTTTTTAGTTTTTTTATTATCTTAAAATATGTAAATTTGTTGTGAAGTTGTTTTTCTAAATAGAAATTGTAATGTATTAACTGTTAAAAACTCACTTTCATACTTATACGTTCTCGAATATATATTTATGTATATCTCTACTCATTAAATATATTTATTCAGTTGGCTTTTTTTTTCTTTTAGACCACTTATTTTGAGCAAGATCAATAGAAGAAATTCACTATCCATCACACCAAATATCTTTATTCTTTAATCGAAATCATATTTTTATATTACTATTATGTTTATCTATTTGATTTTTGTTCTGTTCGTTTTAAATTTTGAATAATGTTTTAGTTTTCAACCTAAAAATATGTAGAGTTATTGTTAAATTATTTTAAATATAATTTGTGATGTATTAATTATTTAATAAACTCGATCTTATACTTATACGTTATCGTGTGTATCTATATCTTTTCTTTTCATAACTTTATTCATTTTTTATATGTCGCTTATTTTTGAAGAAATTAAAAAATAAGTTAACCATCAATCTCTCACACTTTCTTTATTTCTTATTCGAAATAGCATTCTAAAAAAATTATTTGTAGGTACTTTACATTTTTGTGGCTTGTAAAATAAGTGTTTGTTTTTTTAACTTTTAAATTATGTCATATGAATATCCATGAAATTTGTATGTAAAAGCCCATTTAAATATAAAAATTAGATAATTTATATTTTGTAGTTTGTAAAGTATTTATATACAAAATAAAAGCTCATAAAAATTAGAAAATTAAATGTCCATAAAAATATTAATATTAGTTGCTGAGGTGGATAGCTCCATTGGAGAGAGTTTTCCCTAATAATATATATGATTACCTGTTTTGATATTAGTAAGCTTTTCAAATCTCACCTTGACTTTTTAACCTTTTTTCTCTCCCGTATCTTTCCTTCATATCAAACTCTCGCCGTTGATTTTGTGGGTTCTTCTACCGGTGTTTCTAGATCTGGTTTTTTTCAGATCTACATTTTGGTTATTTTTTCTCTTGCAGATTTTGATGGAGTTTAAGCTTTTTTTCCTTGCGATTTTGGCCTTGTCGTAGTGGTTGTGGGTGGTGTATGTTTCCTTGGGCGTTTTTGTCTTCGAGTTAGTCTGGTCTCAGTCTTCTCCGTTGGTTGCAATCTCGATCTTCCTTCTCTTCGTTGGTAAGTAGTGATACAAGATTTTAGAGGTCTTGATTCAATCATCCAAGCTTGTACTAGTCAGTTGTAGAATAGCATAGGATTTTTATCAATCCAAATAGGTTATAGTTGAAAACAGAAGAGTTGAGAGTAAAAATCTCTAAGTCGAGCAAGCAGAAAAGTGTTTTTGTTGCCTAAGCAACCAATCTAATATCCTAATATGATCAAGCAGCAAAAAGAGTAAAGACAAAGGCAAATTAAACAAAACTGAGCAAGCAAAATAGAGCAAAACAGAGCAAACCCGAGATTCAAATAAGAGAAGGCAAGTTCCTAGATGTGGTCATTGACTTTGGGGAATTCATAGACTAACTAAGGCTGTTTCAAACTACATTGATCAAGCAAACAAGCAAGCAATGGTGATTCCTAGACATAGAGTTCACAATCAAGCAAGCTAGATCCAATCTCTTGTAAAATAGCCCTTTGCTAAACATCTTAACAAGAACTAACTCTCATTAGTGCTAAAACATTAAGCAAGCATTAATAAACAACTCTATTTCAGTCAAAATGCTCCTCAAACAGTCAATCTCTTGAGCCAAGGCCAGCAAATCCTCTATTAAACAAGATCAGCATTTCATCAAACACTTGGTGGGCATAAGAGAAAGCTAACAACCTAGATAAGTGTGATCAAGATAAATCTAGCATTAATAACAGATTAATAGATAGGAACCCATAAACTGAAGCACTAAACAAGCCCTAATCAAGTCTTAAATTACCCTAATCTACCACATCTAGAAACTCTAAACAAACTGCTCACTAATACTCATATTTAACACCAAATCACAAAAGAAAAAGATGTTAATCATGATTAGAAGAGAGAATAATGAAAGATTAAAAGCAAATACTCAAATATATTAAACAAAGCAAAGGATTTGTCTTACAAACTTAAAGAAAATGCTTAAGAACAGTAAATTGACAAGACTTGTCGAAAATCTAGAAAAAGAGGCTATTTATAGCCTAGAGAAGGAAGCCCTAGAGTGATGGCAAAAGTGTAAATAAAACAGGTTCGGACTGGGATTACATCGGTCATAGGTGATCGATGCTAGTGATCGATGTAAATCCCATCGGTCTGGGCAGTGATCGATGTGGTGACCAAAATTCATCTGGGGCGTTTGTGTCGATCACTTCTGATTGATGATGTTGATCGATGTGCTCGTATCGGTCGCCTGATGATCGATGCTTGTGACCGAAAATCTGGTTTCAGTCACCCCCATGATCGATTTTCTCTGTGCTCTGACCAAAAACCTTTGTAGAGATTGTCTGCTTTGATCCCTTTTGCTCCCTTTGATCCAGCTAGCATCCTGAATCATCCCCAAAGCTTATCCAAGCTCCGTTTAGCTCCAAAAGCACCTAAAAACATCTAAAATGCAAGAAAAATGCAAACTATATCCTAAATGCAACCTAAGTCTAAAAAGAGAAGAAAATGAGAGAAAAATTAAGGGAAAACATGCAAAAGAGAACCAAAACATGTACTAAATGCAGTCATAAATGGTGTAAATACAAGAGATATCAACACCCCCACACTTGCCTTTTGTTTGTCCTTAAGCAAATAAGAACAAATGGGAGAGTGAGGTTTGAAGGTGGGCATTCAGATTCCAAAAGTGTAAAGGTAATGAGATGGTATTAGTGCTTAAGTGCCTAGTTGTAGGATGCAAACATAATCAGCTATACTTTAAAGAACCTAGCCATGCTCATCATGTTTCAAAATGATCTCAAATCTAAACTTAGGCGAATGCTCAAATCAACCAACTCTTTAACATTCAATTAAGAACAGAACCATGAATCATGCTTATCCAAATCAAGTGAAGACATTTGGTTGAAAGGGTAAGGTCATGAGATAAAAATGATCTCATTTTAGCAAAGGTTTATTAAACATAATGGATCACTCAATGAAAATGATTTCATCTTAGGCAAAATGCTAAAGGTAAAACCAGACTTATGCATGCAAATCAAAGCTCACTTCTACCCAAAGATGAATCCTAAGCACTTCTAAACCCAAAAGTGAACCCCTAAGTCTACCCTTTCCTAAACTCTACCCTTTACCCTTCTTCATGGCTGGGGAAACTTTTTCTTTTTGCTTGTGGGGTTGCTTCTTTTTGGTTGGGACTTGCTCTTCTTTGTTGTATTGGCACCTTCATCACCTTTGGTGGATTGCTCCTGGTCTAATTTTTCTTCTTTGGACCTTTCTGAGCTTTGTTGCTGGCGCCTTTCTTCTTTGTACTTAGAGCTTTTTCTTCCCTTTACTTAACCACAATTCTAGACTATTTCCCCTTTTCTACCATTTCAGATCTTTTCCTTATCTTCCAAAACATATACACATGAAGTTTAAACCACTTACAGTACCCTTTTAGACCCAAAACTCCTATCCTAGAATCAAGCTCAAGATGCAAGTTGATATCTACATGAGAGCTAATAATTGCCAGCTTTATTCCTAACACTTTTTGCCAAGAAAAAATTGAAAATGCAATGCAAAGACCTCACAGCTCTCACAATAGTGTTTAGGCTCAAAAGGAGGTTTTGGTTAAGGGTGTGGATATAACTGTCCCATAAGTATGAGGATCAGCTATTTGGATCAACAAGAGTGGTAGAAAAGAAAAAGATGATCCAAATATGTATATGGTAGCCATGAATTCACTTTTCAATGCATAAGACATGATAATTAAAAGTCCAAATTAAAGTTCAAGTTGATATAGTTGATTTTCAGAGAACAAGTGCTTTCATAATGAGATGAGAAGACCAAATCTAGCAATCTAAGCATGGTTCAGCCTTAACTTCTAGCAATCATATGATGCATCAAACAACTAGCCACTTAAACACTGAAATCATCTCTAAACACTAAGCACTTTACAAGGAAAACTCATCATCATGCCCTATGCAAATCCAATGCAACATATATGTCAACACTAAACTCAATCCTAGAAGAATGAAATGCAGCTACATGCTTTCTTTTTGGTTTGCAAAAATGCAAAAATTTTCAACTTTTTTGATTTTTATGTGTATTTCTATGCCTTACATGAATGCATGATATGCATGAGATTCAAAGTGAAAGAAAAAGAAAAACTAAGAAAAAAAAACACAAAGCCAAACCCCAAATCTCTCTCCCACACTTAAATTACACAGTCTCTTGTGTAATGAAAGAAATGAGAGAGAGAGGCATAAAATATAATACAAAACTAAAATAGATGCAATGGTATAAACAGTGGAGAGGATGTGATACTTGGTTCAGTGGTAGGAGTGGTGGGATGATCCTGAGGTCTGAGGAGACTTGCTAGCTCTCCTCTTGTTTCTCCTCTCATAAACCTTTGTGGAATGCTCTGCTTCTTGAAGTGGTTGAACCCAGCTTGACCATAGCCGCTCTGTTTGAGAAGAGTTCCCTTGTTGACCCCATTGTCATGTCTCCTGAACTTCAGAGGGAGTGGGAGTTGGTTCCCAAGCTGATGGTACATGGGTACTTGGCTCATAAGATGAAGCTCTTGGTTGTGCCCATATCCCCCATTGATCAATTGGCTGTGCATGGAAAAAATGTCTTCCATGGGGGTTCCAAACAGCTTCCTCCTCTTCAGTTGGCTCAGCTTGTTGTAGATGCTCTTCTTGATCAGGAGTGTGCTCATGAGTGTGGCTTTGGTGGGAATTTCTTGCTGATGTCGCCTTGTCTTTCTTGAACTTCCTCTTAACCACTTTCACCAATCCCTCAATGGCTTTGTCTTGCCATTTAAACCATTTATGGAGGGCATTGATGTGCTCATGAGCAGCCTTCAAAGAGCCTCCTTGGCTGGGTGCTTTAAAAGGTTTGAAGTGGAACTGCCTTGAACTGTAGCTTAACACTTCTTCTTCTTCAAGCTCATCTTCTTCGTAGGTTCTTCCTTGGCCTTCAGCGCCAACAGCAGCATCTCTTTGGTGATCTTCTTCATCTTCTTCTTCAGTCTCTTCAGTGTTTCCTTCCTCGTTGTCTTGTTCTCTCTCTCCAGGGATAGGGCCGCCTTTGTAGAGCTCCTCCTCACTCAGATTGAAGTTGATGTTGGTCCTTGTGGTGAAGGAGGTGAGCCTTGGGTTAGGGAGAAGGGCTCTTACTGGCTCTTGGTGATCATTGAGGAAAAGGTAGACATGCCTGTCTTAGACACTCTTCTCAAGGAAATGGCCTCTCTTCAGATAGTCCATGCCTATCCAGGAAGGACTTAGAGCATCTTCAGAATGCTCCTCAAGATTCACATCACAGGCCATGAGTATGGCTGTCACAACTCCTCCAATGTGAAGTTGTGGGTTCTTCTCCCTTTTTCCTTTATTTATGGCCCAACTCTGGTAGGTTAGCAGCTGCTTCATCAACAGTCTTACAAGGCATGGAAATTTGCTTAGTGGACCAATAGATGTTGCATCCTCGTTGGTTGGCCATATTGTCATACAATCCAGAGTAGAGGAAGTCTCTCTCCTTGCCAGTTAGGTGTGAGGTTTCCTTCCTTGCAAAGAAAGTGTTTGCAATTGCCTTGTGTGGATATCTAACTGCAGGATGCTTCAAGTGTTGGTTCCTTGTAATTCCAGCTCTGAATTCCCCAACTCCAATCATTTCCCATAGCCTTGTGTACTGTGATTCATGGATTGAGAACTTCTTTCCTCTTTGGAAATAGGTGCTTAGCCCCAGCGCCTTAGAGAGTTCTTGGAAGGTGAAGGAGATCCATCCATCACGGTCAGGGAGCTCACTCATCTCATAGTCGACCACCTTGAGAGTGGAGAGGAACTGATGAGTGAAGCGCTCATAGGAGGGAAGAGGCTGTAACAGCTTTGTAAGGCCCATGTGCTCAAAGAGGCAAATGCAGTCTTCATAGATCCCTAGCTCCTTCATTGTGGTGGGGCATGGATCACTGAATGCCTCCATGAGTTCTCTAGCACTGTATTTCCAGGATGGCGTGTCCTCCTCAGCAGCTTTTCCCTTGCCTCTCTGCTTGGCGCTTTTGTCTCCAACTGGCCTCTTTCCAGTGGCCTTGGATGAATTCTCAGCAGCAGCGCCCTTTCCCATATCTTTCTTAGCTCTTGGTGAAGTGGTTGCTCCTTCCTGTGGTACCTTTCCCTTTTTCCCAGCAGCTATGTTTGTTCTCCCTATGGTACCTTCAAAAGCAAAGCTTGAAAATAGGGTAAAGGAAAGAACAAAAGTTGAAGAACTATATAACTGAAAGCTTTAAAAAGAAAACTTTCTAGGCTAAAGAAAAGCTTAACAAGTCTTAGCAACAAGATTAAACTTCTAATAAGCTAGAGGAAATCAAAAGCTAACAGTTTAGATAAGCTAGAATGCACAAAGAATAAGCAGCTATGCATGTGAATCTAGCAAAATGGTTCCTAGGCAAAAAAGATGATGATCATGCAAAGGGATGATAATTAAGCAAGTAATGAGATAAATGAACAGTAAACAAAGCTTAAACATCTAACTTTCTTTTCTTAAACAAACCCACATTGCAAAACTTAAAACATAATACTTAAAACTAATCAAAACTTGCTCTTAAAGACATATACTAAGCGATTTTGAACACATGCATAGATTAAGAGCAAATAAAGAATAGTTTAGGAAGCAAACCTTTGTGGAGCTTCTAAGCACTTAGATAAAGCAAATAAAAGAGAGAGAAAACTAATAATTTCGAGCTTTAGGTGAGAGAAGTAGTGAATTGAAGTTTGAAGAGAAGTGAAGAAGTTTGTTGGTTTAAATAGAAAGAAGGAGAGGGAACCAAATGAATCAATGGTTGGTGAGGAAACCAAAGGAATCAAAAGATTGGGGGACAAAAACAAAAGTGCTCAGAAGCTATGAAAGAGGTCAGGAAGAATCCAATGTGTAAATTTAAACCTCTTTGGCTCCAAACCAAAGGAGAGAAATTTTTTTAAAAGATGAAGTACTTACCTCGGGTGGAACATCGATCACAAATGACTGTTGTAACTGACCGAAATGTCAGTATCGGTCATAAGTGATCGATGCTAGTGATCGATGTTATTCTTGGGGATCACATCAGTCATCATATGATCGATGTTCTTAACCGAAATTAACTCGTTGAGTTTATATCGATCAGTGTATGATCGATGTTGGTGATCAATATGTTTCTGAGAATCACATCGATCACCAACTGATCGATACACTTGACCGAAATTTGTCCGGCGGGTTTATATCGATCAAGCTTGATCGATGTGAATGACCGAAATGTATCTCCCTTTCAAACTTCCTTCCATATCGATCACAAGTGATCGATATGTTGACTGGCTCCACTGACATCAATCAAATTTGTTCGATATTTATGACCGAAATGTGTGTATCGATCTTGTCATGACCGATACACTTGATCGATGTCAGCCAGAAAACACCTGTTCTTTGTCCCCTTCAGACTTTCTCAATCCCCAATTCGAAATCCTGCTTCTATACACTATAACAAAGCATAAAATAGAAACTAGAAAATATAATATATACAAAAGGATACCATGGGACTACCTCCCAAGTGTGCTTATTTAGAGTCATTAAGCTTGACTTTGCTTACTTGAGGGCTAGTGATTAGAGGTTGATGGAGCTGGTGCTCTTATCTTTTTCTTCCTCTAAGCCCATGTTCCTATTGATAGTTGGTTGGGTGTGCCACGAGCTGACATCCTATGCCTTTTCTTCTTGACATTTGGTTTGGCTGAAGGTTTCACATCCTTGGTGGTTAAGCTTTCATTATCCTTCAAACCCTCTTCAAGCTTCAACACAGCATCTTGTGTCTTTCCTGGTTCAGTGGGGAAAGCATTGCTCATCAACATGCTCATAGTGAGATTCATAGCATCCTCCAAATTATCTGGAAGCCTCCACTTTTATTCTCTTACTCAATTGCCCCACAGAAAACTATGGAAGGAGAGTCAATCTTGTAGACTTTGAACTCATCAACATTCTTTAGAATCACTGAACCTCTCTTGAAGTCTAACTGAGCTCCTGCTGTTGCCAAGAATGGTGTGCCTAGAAGAAGTGGCACCTCTCTGGAATATGTTTTCGCCATGACTACAAAGTCTGTTGGCACTAGGCATTCTCCAATCTTCAAGGGGTAGTCTTTCACCATGCCTAGAGGCCTTGTGGAGGTGTTGTCCACAAAAGCGATGGAGGTCCTGGATGGCAGCAGTTTCTTGATTCCCAGAGTTTGGCTTAGATGGAGAGACATGACATTCACAGTTGACCCTGAATCACATAAGGCCTTGACATTGTCAAGCATCTCCAGTTCATAAGTGATGAGGACCTTTCTTGGGTTGGGGAGATTTGGCAATGACTTCATCATCTTGCTTCTTTTCATTTCAGCCCCCACATTCTCAAGGATTGGTTCCACCACCTCCAGCTTGTCAAAAACTTATTTCAGGAACCTAACTTGATGTTTCACTTCTAGCAAAGTGGTGGCATGTGGGAGCTTTATTCCAGCATCTTGTATGTCTTGCTTGAACTTTGTGTACATCTCCATTCTAGCTTTTGTGAAATGCATTATGGGGTAGGAGACTGGTGGTTTGCAGTCCTGAACTGCAAGTCCTTTACCCTTCTCAATAATGTTTGAAGAGTTTCCCACTTGGTGATGGAAGAGCTCCTTGGAGTCTTGATGAGTGTTGTTAGACAAGACCATCAAAGCATGGTGTGTCTCAAGTGGTTCTTCATGAGCATCAGTATGCTTTGGTGTGACGGATTCTTCAGCAGCAGCAAGGGTTGTCTCAGCCTCCTCTTTCTGAGCAGCTTCCAGTGCTGCTCTTTCTTGTTCTTCTTCTCTGTTTGATAACAAGATTTTTGCTGGTATAAATATCAAAGCTCAAGAAACCTATAGTTGTAGTATAGTATGCAAGAGAGTATCAATCCAGCCTGGATGAAGAAAAAACACTAGGAATGCAAGTACTAAGCAAATCCAAGCAGAATTGGGTAAATATATGGTAAAATCAAAGAAAACTAAATGCAACGACTAAATGCTTATGAAAACTATTTTAAAATCCCTGGAAGAGGGTTAAATACTACTAGGAGAAAACAGAAGATTAAAATCGCGAACCCACTAATAACCCAAAATCGAGAGCTAAATCGGGTCAAACAGGTCGATTCTAACAACTTAAGACAAATAACTTCTAATGATCAGGATGCAAGCTTTGTAATTAAAAGATGATTAACTGAGGTTTAAACATGCTAAAAGAGGGTTCAGGATCGAGGGTCATATTCAAGAGTGTTCAAGGGTCAAGCTTTGGTTTGAATACACATAGATCTACTCATTGATGAGCTTTCCCTAAGCTTTGAGAAACTTAAATAGAGTCATCCATGGCGTATGGTATGATTTCCTTCTTCAATCCCTTCTCCAAACCCATGGCTTTTGGTGTAAAATGAGATCGAAGAGCATGGACAACAGATCTCAACTAATGGCTTAACTAACCTCCTCTACATCCATGACATTTTGGAGAGGGTAGATTAGTTTCTAGGATTTGGATTTCAAGGATCTCTGAATCCGGTCAAGGTAAGAGAAGCCCTGGAATCATAGAGATCTTTTCCAAGACTCCCTAAGCCTTAAGACCCCAAAATCCTAGAAAGAAATAAGTGAAGAACAAGAAAAACTCAAAGCTTAAACCCCTTAAACCCTTGAATCGCCTCAACCCCTTAACCAAAGAAAAACTACTCGCTACTCATGTTTAAAACCGATTGAAATGCAGAGAAAGATAAACTAAGCATGATTAAATAATAGATTAAAGGAAAAGACTTAATATTGAAAAGATTCAGGTTCAAAACATCCAAAAACTCAAGAACAACGACAATGGCAGATAATCGCCTACAGAAAAGCTTCAAAAAGATAAGAATGAAAAGTTGTGTAGAAAGGGATAGCCGCTTTTGCCCAAAATAGCCAAACATCCCTAATGGTCCCCTCACTACTCTCCAAAAGCGGATAAGGCCCCAGAGATCGATCTCGAGATCGATCAGTTCACTCAATCTTCTTCATGGATTGTCTTCTTCTGCTCGATCTTCAAGTCGATCTGGTTGGATGGATCGAGCACTTCCTTCGATCTGCTACTCGATCCTTGGATGATCGAGTCGTGGTCTCGATCTGCCTCTCGTTCTGCATGGCGTCATCTACGTCCGTACTCCCGATCGATCGCCTCTCTCGATCTTGGTCTCGATCCTTCTCCTTGAAACGACTTGGGTCACTTGATATTCTGGTCGATCTCGTCTAGATCGACCTGCCTTGCTCGAGCTGAGTCTCGATCTCGGGTCCTTTGCATGCATGGCTAAGTTCTCCAAGTGTTCAGAAGCTTTGTTTTGATCCTCCTCACTGATAAAAAGATTGTTAGCAAGGTGAAATATCAAATCCCAAACCACAGCAATGATGTAGTATAGCAGTAAGGGTATCAATCCAACCTAGGAAGCAGGAAAAACACTAGGAATGCAAGGGTAAAGCAAATCTAAGAAAATCGGGTAAATGATTGGTAAATGATCCTAGATCTCCAAGCTTCTTTGCCGCTTTATCTTTGTGAATGATGGCGCTGCACTCTTCACTAAGCACCAAAACCTCTTCACTCTTCTTGTTCTTCTTAGTAAGTGTATCTTTGAAAAACTTTGCACACTTAGGCATCATGGCCAAACAATCAACTAAAGGGAGCTTGATCTCAACATCTTTCAAATGCTTCTCAAAGACTGCTCTATGCTTCTCTAGCAGCTGCTTCTTGAACCGACCAGGAAAAGGAGGCTTCGGTTTGTATAATGGAGGAACAAATGCATCTTTCTCTTTGCTCACCTCCTCTACTTTCTTCTCTACAACAACCTCTTTGCCTTTCCTTGGCCTCTCAATCCACACATTGTCAAAAGTCATTTCTTCATCAGCTGAAAGCTTACCCTCCCCCTCTTGAACCACAATGTCCTCATTGGCTTTAGGTACATCTCTCGGCGGAAGTTCTTTACCACTTCGTAAGGTAATAGCGTTTGCATACTCCTTGGGATTTTGCTCACACTTTCCAGGTAGGCTTCCTTGACCGCTTGAGCTAGCTTTCCCTTTCTCTAACTGCTTGATCTTGTTGTTCAGATTGGTGATCTGTGTAGAGACGTCAGTAAGAGAAGAATCTAGTCGGTTGTTCATCTCAACAAACTTCTGATTTGTAGAAGCTTGACCTTGAAGCAACTGTTGGAACATTGCTTGAACCGGATCCTGAGGTTGGGGTTGCATTTGTTGCTGTTGAGGAACGAAACCGGGAGGAAACATAGGTGTGTAAGCTTTGTTGCCTTGCTGTTTTGCTGACCCTGAAAGTTCCCTTGCCTCTGCCCTTGATATCCACTATTTTGTTGAAAACCCTTGTTGTAAGGTACAAAAGGCTTGCCTTGTTGAGGGGGGTATACCTGATCTTTAGGGTTCTCAACGTTTGTACTCCTGTAAGAGAGATTGTTGTTGGCTTGGTATCCTTGTGAATAACCTTGAGGCTTGTTGTACTTCTGACCAGCAACTCAATAAGCTTCTTCTTGGCTCAGCTCTAGCTCCTCTAAGACATCTTCAACTTCTCCCACAAAGTGTACATGCTTCTGATTTGCAAGCACGAGTAGGTCTATCTTCTCATGGAGCGATTTGCGCTCTTTCTTGTGTGACTCAAGCTCAGAACCTCTAGGTGCTCGGTCGTAGTCCTCAGTGTAATCCCCATCACTCAAAGCCAAGTTCTCTATTAGCTCCATTCCTTTTTCCAATTCTTGACCAAGAAAGTTACCCTTGCTTGACGTATCAAGCAACATTCGGATCTTGGGTAATGCTCCTCTGTATATTGTGCTCAAGAGGGTCTCTTCACTGAAGCCGTGGTGAGGACACTGAATGGTATAGTCTTTGAACCGCTCTATAGCTTCATTGAATGTCTCGTTCTGCCTTTGAGTGAAGCCACTAATCTCACTTCTCAAACGAGCTGTTCTTGAGCTTGAGAGAAACTTTAAGAGGAACGCTTTCTTGCAATCAGCCCAAGAAGTAATGGTGCCTTGTTGAAGGGTCTTCTCCCAGTGCCTTGCTTTATCCCCAAGAGAAAATGGGAAGAGCCTAAGCTTGAAAGCATATTCCGAGATCCCATTGATCTTTATCATCCCACATACTTGCTCAAAGTTGTCGACATGCTCCAAAGGGTCTTCCATTGCCAGCCCGTGGAACTTGTTGTTCCGAACCATAAAGACAAAGCCAGGCTTGATCTCAAAGTTATTGTTTTGGACTGGTGGAGAAGTGATCCCAAAGCGGTAATGATGGGTGTTTGGAGCATCGCCGGCACCAATGATCCGTGGTGGTCTAGCAGCGTGGTTGGGGTTTCCATTACCCCTTCCTATAGCACCGTGAGCTGGTGGAGGTCCCTCAGGATGTTCCTGCTCAGCCATACTTTCAAAGTCAACTGTACCAGCTTGCACAATCTCTTCAAAGGCTTGAGCTTGCTCTCTTGCTCTTCTCGATCTTGAACTTCCGAGTTGGTGAATATTGTGCAGGGATTTGAGTAGATTGTTGTCACCCTTGGAGCGCAAATTCATGTATCCGAAAGACAAAAGTGTGAGGAGAAAGAGATTAGTAACCAAATTAAAGTAAAGGCTTAGTCTTTACTAAACCCCAAATCCTAATGCTTTCTAACAATCTTAAGATGGCAACAGCGCCATTTGATAAACAGATTTGTTTGCAAGGTGAAATATCAAATCCCAAACCACAACAATGATGTAGTATAGCAGTAAGGGTATCAATCCAACCTAAGAAGTATGAAGAACACTAGGAATGCAAGGGTAAAGCAAATCTAAGCAAATCGGATAGATGATTGGTAAAATCGATGAAAACTAAATATAATGACCAAATGAAATGCAAAACTATTTTAAAATCTCTGGAAGAGGGTTAATAACCACAAGAAGAAAACAGAGACCCTAGAATGCAAATCTACTAATAAGTAAAAATCGAGCACTGAATCGGGTAAAACAGATAATTTCTAGCAACCTAGATGAACAACTTAAAATGAACCAAAGATGCAACTTTATGACAAGAGAATGATAAACAGAGGTTTTAAAATGATAAACAGAGAGGATCTAAGGTTGAGGGTCATATTCAAGAGGTTCAAGATTCAACCCTTGGGTTTGAAAACATAAATCTACTCTTTAAAGAGCTATCTCTAAGCCTTGAGAAACAATAAGCTAGGGTCATCCATGGCATGTGGTATGACTCCCTTCTTCAATCTCTTCTCCAAACTCATGGCTTTTGGTGGAAAAAGAGATCGAAGAGCATGGACTACAGATCTCAAATGGTGGCTTAACTAACCCCCTCTACAACCATGGCGTTTGGGAGAGGATATATTAGTCTCTAGGATCTGGTTTTCTAGGATATCTGAATCCAATTAGGGTAAGACAGCCTTGGAATCATAGAGATCTTTTCCAAGACTCTCTAAGCCTTAAGACCCCAAATCCTAGAAGAGAAAGAATGAAGAACAAGAAAAACTCTCAAAAGCTTAAACCTTTAACTCTTGAATCGCCTCAACCCCAAATCCAGAAGAAAACTACTCACTACTCATATTTGAAACCGATTGAAAAGCAAGAGAAAGAAAGCTAAACATGAACAAGAAATAGATTAAAGGAAAAATACTTGATATTCAAAAGATTCAAAGTTCAAAACATGAAAAACTCAAGAACAATGATAATGGCGGATAATCGCCTAAGAGAAAGCAGAAAAAGATAAGAATGAAAAGTTCTGTCGAAAAGGATAGCCGCCTTTGCCCAAAATAGCCAAACAGCCCTAATGGTCCCCTCACTACGCTCCAAAAATGGTTAAGTCCCCAAAGATCGACCTTGAGATCGATCAGTTCACTCGATCTTCATAATGGTTCGCCTTCATCTGCTCGATCTTCTAGTCGATCTGATTGGATGGATCGAGCACTTCCTTCGATCTTCTACTCGATCCTTGGATGATCGAGTCATGGTCTCGATCTGGCTCTCTTTCTGCATAGAGTCATCTACGTTCGTACTCCAGATCGATCTCCTCTCTCGATCTTGGTCTCGATCCTTCCTCTTGAATCGACTTGGGTCACTCAATCTTCTGGTCGATCTCTTCTAGATCGACCTACCTTGCTCGATCCGCTACTCGATTTTGGGTCCTTTGCATGCATGGCTGGGTTCTCCAAGTGTCCACATGCTTCGTTTTGATCCTCCTCACATCCACATAACCTCCACAACTCCAGAGTGCTCCAAACAACCTGATAATGATGCAAAAGTGCAAGAAATATGCAAAATGCAAATGCAAAGAGACCTAGGACCTAAAATGCAACAAATAGAGCAAACTAGCTTATAATGCAAGATGAATGCATGAAAAACTATCCTAAATGCATGCAAAGTATGCAAAATATATGGTAATATCACTCACGTCCACACAACCCCACAACTCCAGAGTGCTCCAAACAACCTGATAATGATGCAAAAGTGCAAGAAATATGCAAAATGCGAATGCAAAGAGACCCTGGACTTAAAATGCAACAAATGGTAGAAACTAGCCTATAATGCAAGATGAATGCATAAAAACTACTCTAACATGCGAAATATGCTATATATATAGGTATATCAACTTCCCCAAACTTGCCTTTTGCTTGCCCTCAAGCAAACAGAATTCAAGAAAGGAAGAGAAGTTTGAAAACGGGAGTTCAAAACAAAAGATGTCAATGGAAAAACTGATTCAATGCCCAAGTTATAAGTTCTAAGATGCACAGAGGTTATTCTACTTTAAAATCTTTAGCCATACTCATCAAAGCAAAAAATGAACTCTAGCTTAGCCTACACAAGCATTCAAATCAACCAACTCTTTAACATTTATTAAACGGTAACCAATAGATCTAGTTTGTGCATATCAAGAGAAAGCATTTGGTCAAGGGACAAGGTCATGAGATGAAGATGATCTCATTCAAATAAGGGTTTGAAAAATTCAGGGGATCACTCAATGAAAGAATCCTATCTTTGGCAAAATGCTAAAGGTAAAAGCACACTTATGCATGCAAGTTAAAGCTCCCTTCTAGCCTTTTTACCCAAGATGATCCTAAAAACTTCTAAAACCCCAAGTGTAACCCCTAAATATACCCTTTCACAAAGCGCTTGATCTCTTCATCCTTCACATTTGGGAGAAACTCCTTTTTCTTCTGTCCGTGTGGTTGACTTCTTTTTGTTTGAACTTGCTCTTCTTTGTTATATGCTTGGTGCCGTTTTCATCACCTTTGGTGGATAGCTCGGTCTGATTTTTCCTTTTGGATGACCCTTTGTAAGCCTTGTTATTGCTGGCGCCTTTCTTCATTGACACTTAGAGCATTCTTTTTCTACTTTACTTAACCACAACTGATCTGTTCCCCCTTTGCTACCAATCCCATTCTTTTCCTTCTTTTGTAAAGATGTAAACATTAAACGCTTAAACCACTCAAACAACCCTTTTTTCCAAACTCCTAACCTAATACCAAGCTCAAAATGCAAGCTGGTGCATGTCTACAAGGGAGCTTCTTCTTGCCAGCCTTATTCCTAACACTTTTTGCTAAGATAGGATAGAAAATGATGCAATGTAAGGCCTCACAACTCACGCAAAAGTGTTTAGGTCAGAAAGAAGGTTTGGTTTAGGGCGTGGTTAACTGTCCCATGATGATGAGGATCAGCTACTTGGATTAACAAGAGTGGTAAGAAGGGAAGAAGATAATCTAAGTATGTATATAGGTAAGCCATGCAATCACTCTCAATGCACAAACAAGATAATTCAATGTCAAAATTATGGTTCTACTAAGATGGAGTTGGCATCAAATCATAGCGAGTTTTAACATAAGACTAGAGTATCAAATACAAGTAATCAAAGTATGGTGCAGCCTTAACTTCAAACTCACTAGATGCAATCAAACAACAAACAACCAAGGCATTGAAAACAGTTCAAATATTAACAACTTAACAAGTGTTTATCATTCACTCCCTATGCAAATGCAACAACCTACATGATTTTTAAAAATTCTAGACTGAATCCTAAAATATTTAACAATGTAAATGCAAACTACATGATTTTTTATGAAAATTTTAAAATTTTTTATCATTTTTTTGTATTTTCTATGCCTTAGATGATGATGCAAGACTCAAGTATGATAACTCAAAATAAGATCATAGAAACATGTCAAACACACCACACACTCCCCCAAGCTTGAATGACACCGTCTCGGTGGCAAACAAATCCAAGAGAAGTCAAAACACAAAGCAAAAATCAAAAGATGCATGGTATTTACAAGGGTTTGGTTGTTGGTACCTTTGAGCTAAGTAAGACTGGAGCTTGAGGTTGCTCCAGACTTCTTGCTCTTCTTAGGAGTGTCGTGGCTGATCTCCTTGCCTTTCTCTTTGCTCGTTTCTTCATGTAGAGAGTGGCACGCAGGTTGGGCGTTTCCTTGAGGCTCACAGATCTCTATCCCACCAGTTGATCTCCTTCTCTTCTCTGGCTGCTCAACCTCCACGCTTGAAGACTTCTTAAGTGAGCTCCCCTTAAGCGCCTTGACCTTCTTGGCAAGCTTATTTATCATCTTGCCTTGCCATTTGTTGATCTTGCGCTGCATCTCAACGACTGAAGCAAGGAACTTCTCGGTTTTGGTTCTAGGCTCAAAATCAAGCTTAGGGAGGACAAAGCTCTCGGGCATCTCAGCATCTGAGGGAGGTGACTCTGAACGTGCGCTAGCAGCTCGTGTGGGCGCGGTTGTGCCTCCTAGAGGTGCAAAGCATTCCTCAACACTCGGCAGAAACTCAACGTTGCCAACACCTAGCAGCTCCGTTTCTTCTTTGTTTGGCAAGATGCACACTCTCTTCTCATTCTCACAATCATAGAACAAGTATGCAAAGAATCCCTCAGCTGGCGTGCGTCCCAAGGAGCCCGTGTTGTGCATGTATGTCTCGTCCATATAAGCTCTCTCCGCGCAAGGCACAAAGTCAGGAAGTGGTACACCGGCTTGAACAAACATCGGTGTAAGGAAGCCTCCTATAAGCGCTGAGCTTGCCTTGCACCTCATTGCCCACGCCTTGTACTTGAGTAGAGAGGAAGCCAAGATGCATCCGTAATTGACATCATCTCCAAGCTCATCTTCCATCGGCTCGTCATTCTCCTTAGGATCGCACAGAAGGTGCTTAACGCCTTGGAACAGGAAACACAGCTCGTTCTTGGTGACTGTGGGAGCCATGGACCGTCCACTGAAGGTGTTGACGATGAGCTTGAGCGTGTATCTTAGCACAGGGCTGCGGACTCTCTTGATCTTTGCCGTGTTTGCCTTGTAGTCATCGTTGCTGATTAGATCCCACAAGTCGTTGGCTTGAGTGAAAGGAGGAAACTTGACAAGCTTGGCGCTAGCTTTCAGACCGTAGGCTTGGCAAAGCTCTTGGATGGAGATATGATAGGCTTGTCTCCTTATCTTGAAGGTGATGTGACCTTGAGAAGGAGTGGGGAGGCTTGGATTCTCGGAGGTGAACTCCAAGGTGGCTAAGAAGCCTAGGGTTCCCTCGGGATAGGTTGGGCAATCCATCCTTGACAAGCACCATAGCCCAATGTTCTTGAGAAGTTGATCCAAATTTCCCAAGATCCCCATCTTTGCCAACAGATCCCTGCTTGCAAACTTCGTGGGGTCAAACCGGAGCCTCTCTAGCCTTTTCTTAGCTAGCTTCTCCTCCTTGGTCCATCTAACCCTCTCCTGAACCACTTCTAGAGCTTCTCCTTCTTGTGCTGTCTCTTCTATGGTTCTCTTTGGTGCCATTAGTACCTGAAATGCAATTCTCAAAGAAGAGGATGAGTAAAGGCAGCGAATGCAAGAGAAAGACAAGGTAGAAGGGAAAAACTTGTAACAATTAACCTAGATTTTTGGGGAATTTATAAAAATTGTAGCTAAATATTAGAGGAAATAGTCTAGAGATAGGATCTAATCTAGAAATTTTTCCTAATATCTAGCTATTTCTAAAAATGATCCTAACTCCCTAACAACTACAATCATCAAAAGCAATAAAAAGGCAATTTTCCAAAAAAATTTAAACAAGAAATCATTGAACTGAAAATATCTTTTGCAAGGATGAAAGCAAGAAGTTATTAGCCTTAGAAATAGAAACTCACACTCTCTCTTTCTTTAGAAAACTCGAAACACAAATGAGAGAGAGTGTGTGGTTGCATGTAAATATAAAGGCTAATAAAATCATGGGGAATACAAGTGGATCCTGACAAAAGTGTGGTCAAGGCACGTCTTTCATGGTCAAAGATGCTTGCCTTGACCACAATTCAAATTTAAAACTGGAGGGAAAGAAGAAAAGAGGGAAAAATTTTGATTTATCTCGGCACGAAATCAAGTCCATTTGGTCGATCTAGGACTCGATCTCATGTCCATGTTGACTAGGATCGAGTGGTTTGATCAATCAGGGACTCGTTTCAGATTGCAACGACTCTTAGATCGATGGTGTCCTCTCGTTCCATGATTTTTGGTCACTCATGCTATGCTCCTTGGATCGAGCCACGTGATCGATTTGGAGGTCGTTTGGGCAAAGATCGAGTCGCAGATCGAGTAGACTGATCGATTTAACCTCGAGGATCGAGTAAGGTCAGTCAATCCACACCTCGTTTGCATTTCAAGCTAAACGTATGGGTGGTTTATCCTCTCACGATCGACTCACTCACTCAATTGTCTACTCGATCTCGTCTAGATCGACTGACTCCTCTCGATTCACTAGCTCGATCTAGTAAAGATCGAGCCAGGATAAGTCGATCTAGCACTCGATCTCTAGCCTATACTTCACCTTTCTCGCCTCTTTTGACTCCAAGATCATGATCTCCAATCACCTATCCTTTCACCTACACACTTAAACATAAAAAGCATAAAACTGAAATAGAAAGAAAGCAAAAATATATACAAGATAGACATCGAAATGTCTCCCAAGTGCGCTTTCTTCAACGTCTTTAGCTAGACTTTACTTGGTTTAGGCCTGGGGTGGGTATTGGAGAAGCATTGTGGTGCTCTCCTTGCTGCATTCACTCGCCAGGTAAGGCTTGACTCTCTGCCCATTAACCATGAAAGCATTACCGCTCTTGCCAACCAATGTATCCGCTCCATAAGGTAGGACTTCTTTTACTTTAAACGGTCCACTCCACCTAGACTTCAGCTTTCCAGGGAACAACTTCAACCTCGAGTTGTAGAGTAGCACCAGACTGCCTTCCCTTAACTCCTTATGAACCAGCTTCTTGTCATGAATCGCCTTGGTCCTTTCCTTGTAGATCTTAGCACTCTCGTAGGCGTCTAACCGTAGCTCATCAAGCTCATGTAGTTGAATCAACCTCTTCTCCTGCGCCGTCTTGAGACTGAAGTTCAGCTGCTTCACGGCCCACATTGCTCTATGCTCCAACTCAACAGGAAGATGACATGCCTTGCCGTATAGAAGAGTGAAGGGCTATAGGAATCTTGAAAGCGGTCCGGTAAGCCCATAGAGCATCATCTAGTTTAACCACCCAATACTTCCGAGTTACTCCTACGGTCCTCTCTAGGATAGCCTTGATCGGTCTATTCGAGACCTCTACTTGCCCACTGGTTTGTGGGTGATAAGGTGTAGCTACCTTGTACTTCACTCCATATTTCTTCGAGAGACTTTCAAACACTTTGTTGATGAAGTGGCTGCCCCTATCACTGATCACTACTTTTGGAACTCCAAACCGTGGGAAGATGATGGTCTTGAAGAGTTTAACCACCACCTTTGAGTCGTTAGTTGGGGATGCTATAGCTTCAACCCACTTAGACACGTAATCAACAGCCACCAAGATGAATTTGTTGCCGTAAGAAGATGGGAACAGACCCATAAAATCTATCCCCCAAGCGTCAAAAACATCAACTTCAAAGATTGGCACCTGAGGCATCTCATTCCTCTTCGTGATGTTTCCAGCACTTTGACATGCTTCACAAGACTTAACAAACTCATGAGCATCCTTGAATAGCGATGGCCACCAAAACCCGGCTTGTAAGACCTTTGTTACCGTCTTGAAAGAAGCAAGATGTCCTCTATATGACAAACCATGGCAATGTAGAAGGATGGTTTGCGCTTCCTCTCTTGAAACACATCTTCTATACAGGCTGTCTACTCTCCTCTTGTACAAGTAAGGCTCGTCCCAAAAATAATAAGAGATGTCTCTCATGAAATTCTTCTTGTGATAGTGGTCAAGATGAGTAGGTTCCTCTCCGCAGGCCAAGAAGTTAACTATATCAGCATACAAAAGCAGGTTCTCTTCTCTCAAAGCCAAAACATCTTCAAACTGATCCTCTAGCCGTGTGCATACAGCCGTGTTGATCATTATGAGTTGTTCTTCAGGAAGTGAATTATCCAAGGGTAAGGCTTCATTCACTCTCATTCGAGAAAGGTGATCAGCAACACCATTCTCTATCCCCTACTTGTCTTTTATCTCCATATCAAACTCTTGTAGAAGGAGAATCCACCTTAAGAGCCTCGGCCTGGTATCCTTTTTGACGTAGATATACCTCAAAGCAGCATGATCCGTGTATACAACGACCTTAGAGCCCACCAAGTATGATATGAACTTCTCAAAAGCAAACACAACGGCCAGCAGCTCCTTCTCGGTTGTAGCATATCTCACTTGTGTGTCATCCAAGGTACGACTAACGTAGTAGATAACATGTAACCTCTTGTCTTTTCTCTGACCAAGAACAGCTCCCACGGCGTAGTCACTCGCGTCGCACATGATCACGAAGGATAAGCTCCAATCTGGTGCTTGTACTATAGGTGCCGTGACAAGAGCCTCTTTGATGGTCTTGAAAGCGTGAAGACATTCCTTGCATAACAACCGTGTAAGAGGGCGAGCTATCTTGGAGAAATCCTTGATAAACCGCCTATAGAAGCCAGCGTGCCCCAAGAAACTCCTTATTCCCTTGACATTAACCGGTGGCTCAAGACTCATCATGACTTCAATCTTTGCTTTGTCAACCTCTATCACTTGCTCATATATCTTGTGACCGAGTACAATCCCTTCCTTCACCATGAAGTGGCACTTCTACCAGTTCAGCACCAAGTTTGTCTCCTCACATCTCTTGAGTACCTTGCAAAGATTCAACAAACAAGCAGAAAAGGACGCACCATATACAGAGAAATCATCCATAAACACTTCCACCATTTCCCCTAAAAGATCAGAGAAGATAGACATCATGCACCTTTGAAAGGTTGCTGGCATTGCACAACCCAAATGGCATCTTTTGATATGCCAAGGTACCATAAGGGCATGTAAAAGTCGTCTTCTCTTGATCGTTAGGATGCATTGGTATTTGAAAGGAACCACTATAACCATGAAGAAAGCAGTAATATGGGTGATTAGCTAATCTTTCAAGCATCTGATCAATAAAGGGAAGAAGAAAATGATCTTTTCTAGTAGCTGAGTTAAGCTTCCTATAATCAATACACATTCTATGTCCAGTTATGGTTCTTGTAGGAATCAACTCATCTTTTTCATTCTTAATGACCGTGATACCCCATTTCTTTGGTACCACATGGACTGGCGAGACCCATGTGCTATCACTGATAGGGTATATCACGTCAGCCTCTAACAATTTCAAGATCTCTTTCTTCACTACTTCTTTCAAATTTTGGTTTAAGCGTCTTTGATGTTCAATATAAGAAGTCTTTTCATTCTCTAAGTGAATCCTATGAGTGCAAAACATTGTTGAAAGGCCCTTGATCTCACTTAGAGAGTACCCAATGGCCTTCCTATACTTTCTCAGCTCATTAAGGAGCGAGTGCAACTCATCATCACTCAAGTTTTCATTCACAATCACGGGATAAGTCTCATTAAGCCCTAAGAAAGCACACCTTAGACCTTTTGGGAGCTCCTTTAGGTCGACCTTTGGGGCTAGCAGCTCACTCTAGTCCTCCTCGTGGCTTGTGTTGATGTTGCCATCCTCGTTAGCCTCTTTTGAACCCGAGTCATGAGCCTTAAGGCTGCCATCTTGAACCGTTGTCTCCTCTGGGATCGAGTCATCCAGTCGATCTTCCACTCGTTCTGGTTAGGATCGAGTAACTTCACTCGATTCACCTACTCGATTTGATGTGGATCGAGCAGGAGATTGAGTCCCCGACTCGTTCTCTGAACTGATCGATTGGCCTCTCTCGATCTTCTCATCGTTCTCTTTTCTGGATCGACCCGCCTACTCAATCTTCTTGTCGATTGCTGTCCTGGATCGAGTGATCTCCTCGATTTCTTGATCGATCTCTAGGCGCCCGCCTTCATCATCTTTCACAACTTTCCTAGAATCGAGGAGATCAATGTATTCTTGAGTCTGCTCACTCAGAAAACCAAACTCTCCATACTCCTTTGTCAAGGCCAGCTGCAAGCGATCTTCTTGTGCTAACTCCTCAAGCAACTCATCGGCTAAAGCGTCTAGAGTCTCAATGTAGAAAGCTTGTCCTCCAATGGTTGGGTTTCTTCATGACTTCAATAATGTTGAAGTCCAGCTTGATGTCTTTGCCCAAGTGTAAAGAAATCTTGCCATTCTTCACGTTAATGATGGCTCCAACGGTTGCAAGGAACGGTCTTCCAAGGATTAGAAGATCCTTTGGCTCTTCATCCATCTCTAAGACAACAAATTCGGTTGGCACGTTAACTCCACTGATCCTCACGTGCAAGTCTTCAAGCATACCCACAGGAAGTCTGACGCTTCTATCAGCTAACACAAGGGAGATTCTACAGTCTTTAAACTTGGTGAAACTGAGCTTCTTTGCAATGGAGTGGGGCATGAGATTGATGCTTGCTCCTAAATCACATAAACAGCTCTTAAATTTCAAGGGACCAAGAGCACAAGGAATGGTGAATGATCCTGGATCTCCAAGCTTCTTGGCACTATCTCTTTGTGAATGATGGCGCTGCACTCTTCACTAAGCACCAAAACTTCTTCACTTTCCTTGTTCTTCTTAGTAAGTGTATCCTTGAAGAACTGTGCACACTTAGGCATCATGGCTAGGCAATTCACCAAAGGTAGCTTGATCTCTACATCTTTCAAATGCTTCTCAAAGACTGCTCTATGCTTCTCTAGCAGCTGTTTCTTGAACTGGCCAGGAAAAGGAAGCTTCGGTTTATAGGGTGGAGGAACAAATGCATCTTTCTCTTTGCTCACCTCCTCTACTTTCTTCTCTACAACTGCTTCTTTGCCTTTCCTTGGCCTCTCAATCCACACATTATCAAAGGTGATTTCTTCATCAGCTGAAAGCTTACCCTCCCCCTCTTGAACCACAATGTCCTCATTGGCTTTAGATGCAACTCTCGGCGGAAGCTCTATCCGACTTCCCAAAGTAATAGCGTTTGCATACTCTTTGGGATTTTGCTCACACTTTCCAGGTAGGCTTCCTTGACCGCTTGAGCTAGCTTTTCCTTTCTCTAACTGCTTGATCTGTGTAGAGACGTCAGTAAGGGAAGAGTCTAGCCGATTGTTCATCTCAACAAACTTCTGATTTGTAGAAGCTTGACCTTGAAGCAACTGTTGGAACATTGCTTGAACCGGATCCTGAGGTTGGGGTTGTATTTGTTGCTGCTGTGGAACAAAACCAGGAGGAAACATAGGAGTGTAGCCTTTGTTGCCTTGTTGTTGCTGCTGACACTGAAAGTTCCCTTGCCTCTGCCCTTGATATCCACTATTTTGTTGAAAACCCCTGTTGTAAGGTACAAACGGCTTTGCTTGCTGAGGGGAGTACACCTGATCTTTAGGGTTCTCAACGTTTGTACTCCTGTAAGAGAGATTGTTGTTGGCTTGGTATCCTTGTGAATAACCCTAAGGCTTGTTGTAGTTCTGACCAGCAACCCAATTAGCTTCTTCTAGGCTCAGCTCTAGCTCCTATAAGACGTCCTCAGCTTCTCCCACATAGTGTACATGCTTCTGATTTGCAAGCACTAGCTTGTCTATCTTCTCATGGAGCGTTTTGAGCTCTTTCTTGTGTGACTCAAGCTCAGAACCTCTAGGTGCTCGGTCGTAGTCCTCAGTGTAATTTCCATCACTCAAAGCTAAGTTCTCTATGAGCTCCATTCCCTCTTCCACTTCTTGACCAAGAAAGTTACACTTGCTTGCCGTATCAAACAACATTTGGATCTTGGGTAATGCTCCTCGGTATATTGTGCTCAAGAGAGTCTCTTCACTGAAGCCGTGGTGAGGACACTGAATGGTATAGTCCTTGATCCGCTCCATAGCTTCACTGAATGTCTCATTCTGCCTTTGAGTGAATCCGCTGATCTCACTTTGTAGCCTAGCTATTCTTGTGCTCGAGAAAAACTTTGTGAGGAACGCCTTCTTGCAGTCAGCCCAAGAAGTAATTGTTCCTTGTGGAAGGGTCTTCTCCCAGTGACTTGCTTTATCCCCAAGAGAAAGTAGGAAGAGCCTAAGCTTGAAAGCATCTTCCGAGATCCCATTGATCTTTATCATCCCACATACTTGCTCAAAGTTGTCAAGATGCTCCAAAGGGTCTTCCATTACCAGCCCGTGGAACTTGTTGTTCTGAACCATAGAGACAAAGCCAGGCTTGATATCAAAGTTGTTGTTTTGGACTGGTGGAAGAGTTATCCCAAGGCGGTTGTGATGAGTGTTTGGAGCATCACCGGCACTAATGATCTGTGGTGGTCTAGCAGCGTGGCTGGGGTTTCCATTACCCCTTCCTATAGCACCGTGAGCTGGTGGAGGTCCCTCAGGATGTTCCTGCTCAGCCATACTTTCAAAGTCAACTGTACCATCTTGCACAATTTCTTCAAAGGCTTGAGCATGCTCTCTTGCTCTTCTCGATCTTACGTGTCCGAGTTGGTGAATATTGTCCAGGGGTTTAAGTAGATTGTTGTCACCCCTAGACCGTAAGTTCATATACCTGAGATCACAAACAAGAAGGTAGAGCAATGAGTAAGTAAAATAAAAGTAAAAGGCTTAGTCTTTGCTAAGCACCAAATCCTAATGCTTTCTAACAAACCCAAGTTGGCAACAGCGCCATTTGATAACAAGATTTTTGCAGGCCTAAATATCAAAGCTCAAGCAACCTATAGTTGTAGTATAGTATGCAAGAGAGTATCAATCCAACCTGGGTGAAGAAAGAACACTAGGAATGCAAGTACTAAGCAAATACAAGCAAAATTGGGTAAATAGATGGTAAAATCAAAGAAAACTAAATGCAACAACCAAATGCTTATGGAAACAATTTTAAAATCTCTGGAAGAGGGTTAACTATTACTAGGAGAAAACAGAAGATTAAAAACGCGAACCTACTAATAACCAAAAATCGAGAGCTAAATCGGGTCAAACAAGTCGATTCTAACAACTTAAGACAAATGACTTCTAAAGATTAAGATGCAAGCTTTGTAACTAAAAGATGATTAACTGAGGTTTCAAAATTCTAAAAGAGGGTTCAGGATCGAGGGTCATATTCAAGGGTCAAGCTATGGTTTGAAAACACATAAATCTACTCTTTGATGAGCTTTCCCTAAGCCTGGAGAAACTTAAATAGAGTTATCCATGGCGTATGGTATGATTCCCTTCTTTAATCCCTTCTCCAAACCCATGGATTTTGGTGGAAAAAGAGATCGAAGAGCATGGACAACATATCTCAACTAACGGCTTAACTAACCTCCTCTACATCTATGGCGTTTGGGAGAGGGTAGATTAGTTTCTAGGATTTAGATTTCAAGGATCTCTGAATCCGGTCAAGGTAAGAGAAGCCCTGGAATAATAGAGATCTTTTCCAAGAATGACCCCAAAATCCTAGAAAGAAATAAGTGAAGAACAAGAAAAACTCAAAGCTTAAACCCCTTAAACCCTTGAATCGCCTCAACCCCTTACCCAAAGAAAAACTACTCGGTACTCATGTTTAAAACCGACTGAAATGCAGAGAAAGATAAACTAAGCATGATTAAACAATTGATTGAAGGAAAAGACTTAATATTGAAAAGATTCAGATTCCAAACATCAAAAACTCAAGAACAACGACAATGGCGGCTAATCGCCTAGAAAAAAGCTTAGAAAAGATAAGAATGAAAAGTTGTGTAGAAAGGTATAACCGCTTTTGCCCAAAATAGCCAAACAGCCCTAATGGTCCCCTCCCTACGCTCCAAAAATGGTTAAGGCCCCGAGATTGATCTCGAGATCGATCAGTTCACTCGATCTTCTTCATGGATCGCCTTCTTCTACTCGATCTTCAAGTCGATCTGGTTGGATGGATCGAGCACTTCCTTTGATCTGCTACTCGAACCTTGGATGATCGAGTCGTGGTCTCGATCTGGCTCTCGTTCTGCATGGCGTCATCTACGTCCATACTCCTGATCGATCGCCTATCTCGATCTTGGTCTCGATCCTTTTCCTTGAAACGACTTGGGTCACTCGATCTTCTGGTCAATCTCGTCTAGATCGACCTGCCTTCCTCGATCTGAGTCTCGATCTCGGGTCCTTTGCATGCATGGCTAAGTTCTCCAAGTGTCCACAAGCTCTGTTTTGATCCTCCTCACGTCCACACAACCTCCACAACTCCATAGTGCTCCAAACAACCTGATAATGATGCAAAAGTGCAAGAAATATGCAAAATGCGAATGCAAAGAGACCTAGGACCTAAAATGCAACAAATGGTAGAAACTAGCCTATAATGCAAGATGAATGCATGAAAACTACTCTAATTGCATGCGAAATATGCTAAATTTATAGGTATATCATTGTTCATGCTTTCATCAAGTCCATGGAGAAATTTCCCTACAACCTCCTAAGCTTCTTGATCAGTGATGTTACTCCTTCTGATTTCTCCTCCATACTCAGCCATTAGCCTGTCCTTATGTAATATCATTTCTTGGATCATGATGCCAAGCTCTTCCATTGAGGCATCTTCATCAGTGAATTCCTCTTCTGCTTCCTCTGCCTCTTCAGTGAGTAAGTGGCAGAATTCCTGAGGTTTGTGTGCAGCTTGTCTAGGAAGAGTGTCCTGAAGTCTTGGTGTTGGTGCATCATCTTGGCTGTTCTCCAAGAGATGTATCCTTGAGTCCAGGTCATCAAACTTGGCATGAAGGTCATCATGAACATAGTCTATCCAGTTGTGCAGCTCAGCAAATCTCTTGTTCATCTCTATAGTAACAATGGTCTGGAGACTGATGTTTACCATGATCATACTCCTGATGTCAGCTGTTCCATATGTAAGAATAAATGGTTGGTCTTGAGTGGGGGGAAGGAGTGTAGCTCTCTTCAAAGTAGTGCATAGGTAGAGGCTCTTGGAAGAAGTTGTTGTAGGTAGTGTCTTTAAAGTACAACATCTTGTTGTTTGTTGTAACTCACCTGAAATAAAAACACTTGGAAAGGAGTGAGTAACCAAAGAAAACTAAAAACCTAATTTTAAAGATTCGACAAACTCTAATGATTCAAACACAAAACCCAAAAGGCAACGGCACCAAATTGATACAAGATTTTTGAGGTCTTGATTCAGTCACCCACACTTGTACTAGTCAGTTGTAGTATAGCATAGGGGTTTTATCAATCCAGATGGGTTATAGTTGAAAACAGAAGAGTTGAGAGTAAAAATCTCTAAGTCAAGCAAGCAGAAAAGTGTTTTTGTTGCCTAAGCAACCAATCTAATATCCTAATATGATCAAGCAGCAAAGAGAGTAAAGACAAAGGCAAATTAAACAAAACTGAGCAAGCAAAACAGAGCAAAACAGAGCGAATCCGAGATTCAAATAAGAGAAAGGCAAGTTCCTAGATGTGGTTATTGACTTTGGGGAATTCATAGACTAACTAAGGCTGTTTCAAACTACATGCATCAAGCAAACAAGCAAGCAATGTTGATTCCTAGATATAGAGTTCACAATCAAGCAAGCTAGATCCAATCTCTTGTAAAATAGCCCTTTGCTAAACATCTTAACAAGAACTAACTCTCATTAGTGCTAAAATATTAAGCAAGCATTAATAAACAACTCGATTTCAGTCAAATGCTCCTCAAACAGTCAATCTCTTGAGCCAAGACCAGCAAATCCTCTATTTAACAAGATCAGCATTTCATCAAACACTTGGTGGGCATATGAGAAAGCTAACAACCTAGATAAGTGTGATCAAGACAAATCTAGCATTAATAACAGATTAATAGAGAGGAACCCATAAACTGAAGCACTAAACAAGCCCTAATCAAGTCTTAAATTTCCCTAATCTACCACATCTAGAAACTCTAAACAAACTACTCAATAATACTCATGTTTAACACTAAATCACAAAAGGAAATGATGTTAATCATGATTAGAAGAGAGAATAATGAAAGATTAAAAGCAAATACTCAAATATATTAAACAAAGCAAAGGATTTGTCTTACAAACTTAAAGAAAATGCTTAAGAACAGTAAATTGACAAGACTTGTCGAAAATCTAGAAAAGAGGCTATTTATAGCCTAGAGAAGGAAACCCTAGACTAATGGCAAAAATATAAATAAAACAGGTTCGGACTGGGATTACATCGGTCATAGCTGATCGATGCTAGTGATCGATGTAAATCCCATCGGTCTGGGCAGTGATCGATGTGGTGGCTGAAATTCATCTGGGGCGTTTGTGTCGATCACTTCTGATCGATGCTGTTGATCGATGTGCTCGTATCGGTCGCCTGATGATCGATGCTTTTTACCAAAAATCTGGTATCGGTCACCCCCATGATCGGTGTTCTCCGTGCTCTGACCGAAAACCTTTGCAGAGATCGTCAACTTTGATCCCTTTTGCTCCCTTTGATCCAGCTAGCATCCTGAATCATCCCCAGAGCTCTTCCAAGCTCCTTTTATCTCCAAAAGCACCTAAAAACATCTAAAATGCAAGAAAAATGCAAACGATATCCTAAATGCAACCTAAGTCTTAAAGGAGAAGAAAATGGGAGAAAAACTAAGGGAAAACATGTAAAAGAGAACCAAAACATGTACTAAATGCAGTCCTAAATGGTGTAAATACAAGAGATATCAAGTAGCTTGTTCTTGGTTTTGGTGCGGTTTGGTGCTACTTCTTTGACTCTTATCCTGCTCATGGAAGCTCCTTTTTCGGATATGTTTATATTTGGTTTACCAGTTCAGAGTCATTCTCCTAACGGCTTCTTGTGTGCTCCTCTCTGTCGTTGGTGTCTTTCCGCTTGGTTCTCCTTGCAGCTACTATCAGTTTAGTTTTCGCTACGTTAACCAGCTTTGAGTTAGGGTTGTGGTTTTTCGAGATGGTTCTTTTCCATCAAGCTTTGGGGTTTTCATGGTGTGTGGTTACATCAGAAGTTATGGGTGTTCGGAGGAGTGTTCTCATGGCTTTGCAGGTAGCGTGTAGTTCGTGTAAAAGTGTCGGGACAAGGATTAAATGAGATTGTGATTTCTGCTGGTGTCCTCTTACTTTTAGACCATGTTAGTTTGATCCTTCCAATTTCTAGTTTACTTGGTTCGTTTTAATATAAAATTATAAATTTTATTAATTAAAATCATAATAATGATATTTATTAAATTATCTTTTGATATGCATGTGTTTGATTTAGAGAATATTTTTTTACTAAGTTTTTAGCATTTTATTTTGTGTCTTTAAAATTTCTATAATTCTTCTTTATTTAAGATTTATGTGTTTAAATAGTTAGTTTTTTTGATTAAATTTCTCTCAAGAAAACAAAAGAGGACAAAGCTGTGTAAAATTCAGTTTTATTTGAATTTTTATTAATCAAAGGTATTGATACATAGCTCTGAAAAGGGACATTATATAATGGTCCAAACAGCTATGTTCTTCTAGGTCTTTGAAGCAAATTCCAATGAATGAAAACTACATTATTAGAATCAATTAGCAAAGATTGTGGCTAAACAATATCTTAATTAAAAATCAAATTAAAGCTTGCAAGACTAAATCAGATCACAAGGAAAAACATAAGGGATTAGTCAAATAATAGAGATAATTGAAATGAATATAAAGACTTACCTTGTAATGTTTTATGCATGTGGAATGAGTGTATAAAGTCTCCTTTTCTGAAAAAAATAGTTATTCTTTCTTTTCCAATGTCCTTTTCTTTTCTTTTGCATTTTCACTACTCTTTTATCCTACTCATTTTGATAAAAAAGGTTCTTCAGAAAAAGAGTTCACCATAATGCTCCTAGGCCGATGAGACAGCCATCTCCGATTTGCTCCAAGCTAGAATGAAGCCCCTCCTTCGTCATTTTCTCTGCTTTTCCTCCTTCTAAACAGCTTGGCGTTTACATCTCGGGCGATCCCGAAGAACCGCCTCTCTTTCCACCGGTGACTCTTGTTACCGGCGAGATCTTATGTCCCTTTCCACCACCATTCAAAGTCATCTCTTTTACAATCTGCAATCTTCTAAACCTTCTTTTGGATCCAAAATCATAGGAGGCTGTTATTGAACCCCCCTGAGTGTGATGAGCTTCTTACACTGGCATCTTTCCTCCGACCAGCCACCATGATCGTCGATGGCTACTTCTCACACGGCAGTCCCACTGAAGAACAGATCTCACCATGGGTCAAAATATCTCAAATCCAACTTCTCTCTTTCGCCCATCTTTCCTAGATCTCAAAAGCCATTTTGACAAAAAGGTCAAAAAGATGATTACATCCTCCTAGTTCCAGCAAACTGCTGTGTATAAGGGATCAGTTGCTCTCTTCTTCAGATCTGGTCCTAAAAAATAAATAAAAAATATCGGACATTAGTTAACTTTGAAGGTGAGCCAAATCTCAAAGAACTCGCTAAAGATTTCTGTAATACGGATCCATCAAAACTAGTTCCCGTGGAGATTTATGATGATTTGGTTTATCCCTCCTAAGGAGGAGCTTTTGACCAAGTAGAATAAGAAATGCCCACCTCGTTAAGAATCACATAGTTACAGTTTCCAAATTCAAAATAAATGCAATCGTTTGGGATTGTCAAGGGGTAGGATCCTATCTCACTAAAGAGCATTTGAAATTGCTCCATCGAGACTAAGACTAATCGCTATTTTTCTGCAAAATTTTCAAGTTTCTTTTAGATGTGATAATGTTTTTACAGTTGAACGACAAGGTAAAAGTGGTGGCTTGGCTCTTTTCTATATGAATGAACTTACTCAAATGATCGTATGATAGATGTTGAAACATCTTTAGAAGGTCATACAATTTGTATGACATTTGTCTATGGAGATCTGGTAGTTGAATACCGAGAACGAGTATGGGAACACCTTAGTCGAATGAGTTTAAATTGACAAAATGCATGGTTAATGATTGGAGACTTCAACGAGATTACCGGAAATCACGAAAAAGGAGAAGGGAGATGAAGAGCAGAGTCCACATTCCTGCCCTTCCGTTATATGCTAGAAAATTGCGGAATGATTGAATTCCCATTCAGAGGAAACTCTCCCTCTTGGGTTTGGAATTGTAGGTCCAGAAATTAAAATGTCGTCTCGATAGAGCTGTAGGAAATGAAGAATGACATTACTTATTTTCAGTAAATAACGGGTGGGGATCTATTAAAGATAACCCAAATAAAAACTTCCACCATCGATTGTCACCCTGCCGGAAACACATCTCCTCTTAGAAGAGAACTCTGCCTACTAATACGGAAAGATTGATTGAAGAACTCAAAGAAAAATTAGACGCAGCTCATGCTGACGATAACACCACCCTCGAAGAAATCAAATATCTTGGGAGACAATTGTGGTTAGCATTTAGAGAGGAAGAAGACTTCTGGCATCAGAAGAGTAGAGAGAAATGGCATATAGCAGGGTATAAGAATCCAGGATTCTACCATGCATGCACTAAACAGAGAAGGGTCCGAAACCGCATCATCTGATTGAAAGATCGTAATGGAAATTGGGTAGAAAGTGCAATGGGGATTGAGAAGGTAGCGACTGATTACTTTCAGGATCTCTTCACAACATCAAACCCACTTGATTTTTCAGTTTCTCTCTGGTATATTACCGAGAAAGTGTTTCTTGATGACAATAATTCTCTCTAGTAGTGACTCTTTCACTTAAAGAGATAAGGGCAGCAGCACTTGACATTAATCAAGATAAAGTCCCAGGTCCAGATGGTATGACTTGTCGATTCTACCAGAAATTCTGGCAGACCACATGCCAAGACATAATTAAGATGGTTCGCGACTTGTTTGAGGAAAGCAAGCTCGATCCAAGGCATAATCAGACGAACATATGCCTTATCGCAAAAACAAACTGCCCAAGAGTGATGACGAAATTTAGACCAATAAGTCTATGTAATGTAAGCTATAAAATCATCTCGAAGATTTTTTGCAAAAGATTAAAGAAAATACTCTCGAAGCTCATTTCGGAGACCCAGTCAGCCTTTATGGCTAGACGCTTAATCACAGGTGATATCTTATTAGCTCAGGAAAACTTTCA
Source organism: Thlaspi arvense (assembly GCA_911865555.2). Taxonomy (NCBI): domain Eukaryota; kingdom Viridiplantae; phylum Streptophyta; class Magnoliopsida; order Brassicales; family Brassicaceae; genus Thlaspi; species Thlaspi arvense. The sequence continues at coordinate 27,136,298 of OU466860.2, forward strand.
TGCCTTGCGCATAAATCCGAGCTGTAAGTAAAAATTCATGGCCATTAAGACATATATAAGCAAAGCATATGACATGGTCGAATGGGGCTTTATAGAAGCCCTTCTTCTCAAACTAGGCTTCTCGGAAAAATGGGTTAAATTTATGATGCTCTGCATCTCCTCCGTCTCATACCAAGTTTTGATAAATGGAGAAGCTAAAGGAAGGATAAGACCTTCATGGGGCCTTCATCAAGGAGATCCCTTCTCTCCATTCCTGTTCATGTTATGTATAGAGGCTCTCATTTCCCTTCTTAAAGGAGCAGAGGAAGAACTACGAATTACAGGGCTAAGGATTGCAAGAAAAATTTCACGAGTTTCCCATCTTCTATTTGCAGATGACAGCCTATTCTTCTACAATGCAGATGTCCTGCAAGGTGCAGAGATATTAAAAATAATTCATTCATACGGAACAGCATCGGGACAACAAATGAACACTGCAAAATCCTCGATTCTTTTTGAGAATAAAGTTGGACAACCCTTCTGTCAAGGGATAAAGAGGGTTATCAGAATATCCAATAAAGGAGGCATGTGAATGTATCTAGGACTTCCTGAAAAGATATGTGGACCAAAAAAGAAGGTCTTTGCCTATGTACAAGACTGACTGAACAATCGGATTAACAACTAGTCTGCTTTATTACATTCAAATGGAGGGAAAGAAGTTCAAATAAAATTTGTAGCTCAAGCACTTCTGACTTTTGTTATGTCGTGTTTCCTACTTCCCTAAAATGTAATAGATAAGATTAGAAGCGCAACTGCAAACTTCTGGTTGAGTTCAAAACAAAACAGTAGAGGAATGCATTGATTTGCATGGGATAAGATTTGTGTATCTCGAGAAGAGGGAGGACTAGGGCTCATAGATCTACATGATTTCTACATCTCATTGTTAGCAAAGCAACGATGGAGTTTAATACAATATCCATCTTCCCTTTTGGCTAAGGTGATGCGAGGGAGATATTATAATCTATCAAGCCCTCTAGATGTACACAAATTATATTCCCCATCGTATGGGTGGAGTAGCATCATGGCTGCGAGACCTCTCCTCCTCCAAGGGTTACGTAAGACATCTGGATTGGGATGTAACACTAGAATTTGGAGCGAACTATGGATCCTAGTTATCCAAGCGAGGCCCGCTAGAGTAATCACCTGGTGATTAGCAGGAATCCAGATCTTTTAGTCCATGATCTCATGAGGAGAGATACCAATGAGTGGGACACTTAGACTCTAGATGAATTATTCCATCGCGATGATATACGTCGTATTCTTGGGATGAAACCTAGCCAGACCTTCACTCTGGATGGATATGCATGGAACCACATTAAATCGAGAGCCTACAAAGTTAAATCAGCATATGAACTATCACAAAGTTTAAAAGCTGCTAAAAATTCGACTGAGATGACGGAACCAAGCATCACATGCCTCTTGAGCCATGTTTGGAAGATTCGAGCGCCTCAGAAACTTTAACACTTTATGTGGCAAGCCTTATCAGGTTTTGTGGCTACTTGTCAGAGGCTTACTTTTTGCCACCTATGCACACATAAAAGTTGCCCCCGATTTGGAGACCCAGAGGAAACAATTAATCATATGATGTTTGAATGCCCCCCAGCTTTACAGGTGTTGGCTCTTTCAGACTTTTTTGTCCCTTCCGGGTTGCTTCCCGTGTTCATCTCTATATGGAAACCTATATTTCCTATTTTGGAGGATAAAAGAAAGGGAGCTACCTGCACCCCAAAGGGATATTTTCCCATGGATTATTTGGTTCATTTGGAAGGTAATAAATTACAAGGTATTCAATGGAAAATTCGTATCAGCCATGGATACCCTACAATATGCTACCATAGAAGCGGAAAGTTGGCAAAAAGCAAATGAAAAGGAGATGGAAGTGGAGAGAGAGCAGGGGCACGACCCAGACACCTCTGGTGAGCTCCTTATGGTCTACCAAATCCTGACTTGCCAGATTGATACCTCTTGGATCGATCGTGGACCGGTTAGTGGAATTGGGTGGTACTTGACAGACACAATGGGATTCACCACCACCGGATAATAAAGATGCAGAAGAAGTCTGTCAGCTCTACATGCTGAACTGGATGGGCTTCTTTGGGCAACGACATGCCTAAAGGATAGACATTTTCAGAGAGTTTGCATTGAGACGGAATGCTCAAGTTTGGTTCAGATGATCGAGGACCCCGTGGATTGGCCAGCTTTTAGATCGGAGTTAGATTATTTGTTTTTGCTTAGGACCTCATCTGAGGAATGTATTATTTGGTTTATTCCTCGTAGCCAAAATATCTGTGTTGATACTTTTGCTAAAACAGCAAGAGCACGAGGATTTATCTTTTCCCATATAAGTCAGACATGGTTAATGGAACTAGAATATTCGGAGACTGTAACCATTAACCAAATTGACTTAGTTTATAGTTGTTTGTTGACAAAAAAAAAATTGGTCTTGGTTTGCTTTTAGCCATAAAATAATTTCAATCTTCCTTTGGTTTGCTTTGATCTTCGGTTAGATTTAAGTTGGTGCAATGGTGAAGATGGAAACCACTTGATTTGTTGGTATGACCGGCCATGCTTGTTGATATAAAAATGATTGCATATTTGGGCCGTTATGTTTGAATGATGTCTGGCGCGCATAGCTAACTTTTTTGCCTTGGTCGTCACATATGTCTTGGGTTAGCTTGTCGATTTGATTTGTGATATCTTTAGGGTCTTCTTGCATGATCAAGCTCTCTACGACTTTGTTAAACTCCTCACGCATGGCTTTTATACTGGACCTTGTCCTTGGTGGAAGTCTCATGGAAGAAACTGTATTAGGTGGATTGAAGTCCTCATCATTCCCTCCCTCTTGAGAAAATTCTGACCTCAGAATTGATTCATCTGCATCATGTGAAGCTAAATCAGCAATATTGAAAGTAGAAGAGATATTGAACTCACTTGGTAGCTCAAGCTTGTATGCATTATCGTTGATACGCTCTAGTACAATGAATGTTCCATTTCCTCTAAGTGAAAGCTTGGAATTCCCTGGTTTTGGAACTAATGAGTACATCAAGTCATCATTAGCCAAGGAGCACAGAACCAGGAGTCATGAGGAGGAGGGCATGAAGCTGAGAAGAGCTAAAGAGACATACGAGTTGATTTCAGCTCAAATAGAGGTTAATATCAAACATTCAAACTCAACCAGCACTTGGAGAGCATATACAACTCTTCCAGAGTTGAACACAAAGAAGAATCAGCTAAAAATAAGTTTATATGAAGAAGATATTAAAAATACAAATTGGAAGATCTTCAATGGACCCGTTGGAGATTTACGACTACTAATCAAATCATTCCGGCCAAACAAAGATGAATTAAGCAACAAAACTGGATGTTTAAGATTCTCAACTCCTCAGAGGCACGCCACAAATTGGATTCATATCAAAAGTCATTATGGTTTAAAATTTATTCAACTTCTAAAGCGGAGAATGCTCAGCTTGCTTTATTTGGTAACTCACGAGACACATCTAAGCATTCAGGAGAGACATCTAAACATTCAAGAGACACATCTAAACATTCAGGAGACACATCTAACTATCTGAAATTTGGCGACCAGGAGAGATATCTAAGCATTCAGGAGACACATTTAACAATCTAGGAAGTCAGAAAACATATTCCCATGCACCAACACCCACATGATCAGGCGGATGCTTTCACACTTCTACTTACCATATATGGATGCATTCACACTTGGTGTCATCAATGACCAACAACTAGTTCCTCTTTGTTACTACGTTTTGGAGGAACTAAACATGGACCAAAGACCCTTATTTCGTGATCCCATCAAGTTCAGCCATTCCTCGTCACTCATCAAATGGCTCAAAAATCTCTTTAATCTCTCTTTTTGATTCTTCTATGATTTTTACATAATTTTCTGTTAAACGTAAATGTCTAGGAGGTGTAGAGCAAGCCTATATAAGCTTAGTTATGTTTCATTTGTAAATCACATTTCAGTCATCTAAGAAATATAAAGTTTATTCTTATTCATTTATTTAAAGAGTTTCTTTGTTTCAATTGTTGTCTTTAAGTTTTATTTGAGAGATTTATTTGCTACTAGAGATTATAGGATTTTGATTGTTTGTTTGATTCAAACAAGTCTAGTTTTACAAGGACTGAGTGAGTCAGTCAAGCCTACTGATTGAGAGAGTCAATCCGCCTCTATCCCTCTCCATCATGAATTCATTCCATCTTCTGCATCCATAAGCTTGGAATTCTCTTGATCATTGAGTGATCATAAGTTGGAGTAATTCCATTCTTATTAATGTAAGTGTTTTGCCTATCTCAATCCCCAACCTACACTAGTCATTGTAGTATTGAGTTTATCAGTCCATGGGGAGTTGTTAAATATAAAAGAGTTGCAAGAAGAAGTCCTTAAGTCAAGCAAGCAGAGAGGTTATTGTTGCCTAAGCAACTGAACTAACAACCTAAATGATCATACACCAAAGAGAACTCAAGAAGAGACAGTTTAGTGATAGGGTCAGGTTTTACCCAAATAAAACTACTGCAAGTGCACAGCAAAAGCAGTTGTAGTACAAGGGGTTATCGAATCCCAAGGGAGTATGTAAACCACACTAGCGATTATAGATTCAGATTAAGCTAAGCGATAAATAATGAATGTAATGCAAAACAGTAAAATAAATGCAAGAGGGCGTTTTTATGCTTGTTCTTAAAGTTCAGAAGGCTAAAGGCGCTAAGTCGGGACAGTTCGCAGGTTGAATCTGAGAGTGTAGAATGCATGCAATCAGGAATGAATTAAAACCGTCTTGAACATGAATCGCAAAGATATAACTAATCAATTCTCATTGCAGAAGTTATCTATGTCTAAATCACAGAGTTTCAAATCTCTTTGCAAACCCTAACAACCTAAACATGCAGTAATGATCAGGTTCAATTGTTCACAAAACTCCTAAGCCAAATCTCTTTGTACTAGGGCGTTTTGCTCATCTAATACTAGTTCAGGTGATTAATAATGCTCTCACATCTATCAAAGGGTTTCGAAATCCAGATGATGTGTCTAAGAAATCGATATGAATGCAAGCACATATGAAGAACCAATGAATTTCCTAAAAGTTTTTAGCAATTCTACAAACTCTTCTTCAACCTTTGAAAAGCCCTAACTTAACTAACAAACTACTCAGACATGGTGATTTGAGAAAACATCATGAAAAGAATAGATTGCATAAAAGAAATAAGAAGTAGAAATAAAGGAGTTCAAAATCTGCTCTGAAGGAGTCTGATTTGTCTCTCCCAAAAGCTCTGCTACAAATCTCTCTCTAAAGCTCTCAAAAATATTAAGATACAAGATATATGCCAAAAGAATGGCTGAAAAACCTAATATACAAGCTAAAACACGATCTGGGATCTTTTTGCAAATACTGGAACTTCTGGGCCAAAACTGCAATTTCTTCCCAATCTTTTAAAAACAGGCCACGACCTCCTTCCTTGGTGGGTGACGAGCGTCACCAGCTTGGTGACGAGCGTCACCATATGGCATACTTTCTTCTTCGAGCTAGGTACTTCGTGGCTTCAACTCAGAATGCTCCAAAAGGTTCCAAAATCTCCAATTATGCTCCAGACATGCTATAACCTGCAAAGACTCTTCTAGGACTATAAAAAGACCAAAAAGACTCAATAAAAAGGACTTATATCATGGTTAAAAACCATAAAAACCATGATATATCATTTAGCAATGATCAAAGAAGCAAAACAGAGCAAATAAACAGAGTATGGCAAATGCGAAATTCAGACAAATAGAAGACAAGTTCCTAAATGTGGTTATTGATTCTGGGGAATTCGAAGACTAACTAAGGTTGTTTCAAACATTATTGATCAAGCAAACAATCTAGCAATGCTGATTCCAAGACATAGAGTTCACAAACAAGCAAGCTAAGTCCAATCTCTTGATAAATAGCCATTTGCTAAACACTTTAACAAGAACTAACTCTCATTAGTGCTAAAACATTCACCAAGCATTAAGAATCAACTCTATTCATGTCAAAATACTCCACAAACAGCCAATCTCTTAAGCTAAGCCAGTAAATCATCTATTAAAGAAGATCAGCATTTCATCAAACACTTGGTGGGCATAAGAGAAAGCCTAAATCCTAGATTCAAGTGATCAAGTTAAATCTAGCTTAAGAACAGGTTAATAGAGAGGAACCCATGTTATTAAGAACTAAACAAACCTTAATCAATCTCCAAATTCCCCTAATCTACCACATCTAAGAACCCTAAGCAAACTACTCACTAATAGTCATATTTAACACCAAATCACAAGAGAAAAAGATGCTAGTCATGATTAAAAGAGAGATTAAGAAAAAAGATTAAAGGCAATTACAAAACTTATATTAAATAAAGCAAGAAATTTGTCTTACAAACTCAAAGAAATCACTCAAGAACAGTAGAATGACAAGACTTGTATTTAGGGTTTGAACTCTGTTTAAACCTTTAAACCCTTAAATCGCCCCAATCTTAAACCCAAAAGAAATCTACTCACTACTCATATTTGAAACTGATTGAAATGCAGATAATATAGTGCTGCTAAACATGATTAAAGAAAGCGATTAAAGGAAAATGATTAATACTAAAAAGTTTCAAGGTTCAAAACATAGAAAAACTTCAAGAACAGAACAATGGTGGAAATCGCCTAAAGGAAAGCTGAAAAAAGATAAGACTAAGCGTGTGTCTTCATAGTGATAGCCGCCCTTTGCCCAAAATAGCCAAACAGCCCTAATGGTCCCCTCACTACGCCCCAAAAATGAGCTGGCCGGATAAGGTTCACGAGATCGATCTCGAGATCAATCAGCTCACTCGATCTTCTCCATGGATCGCCTTCTTTTGCTCGATCTTCAAGTCGATTTGGTTGGATGGATCGAGCACTTCCTTCGATCTTCTACTCGATCCTTTGATGATCGAGTCATGGTCTCGATCTGGCTCTCGTTCTGCATGGCATCACCCACGTCTGTACTCACGATCGATCTCCTCTCTCGATCTTGGTCTCGATCCTCCTCCTTGAAACGACTTGAGTCGCTCGATCTTCTGGTCGATCTCATCTAGATTGACTTGCCTAGCTGATTACAGGATTTTTATTGATGCAAGCAGGAGGTTATCAAAACTCAAGCAACATATATATGTAGTATAGTGTGCAAGAGGAATCAATCCAACCTAGGATGCAGGAAGAGCAACTAAGAATGCAAGGATGAAGCAAATCTATGCGAAATGGATAAATGGTTGGTAAAATCAAGGAAAACTAAATGCAACGATCTAATGCAATGCATAACAATTTTAAAATCCCTGGAAGAGGGTTAACTACCACTAAGAACAAGCAGAAGATTAAAAATGCAAGGCTACTAAAACTAAAAATCGACCAGTGAATCGAGCACTAGATCAAGCAAAATGGATCGATCTAACAAATAACTTAAAGCGATTGACTTCTAAAGAACAAGATGCAAACTAAATGAAGAGCAAGCGATTAACAGAGGTTTTAAAATGCTAAAGAGGAGGATCTAGGGTCGAGGGTCATGTTCAAGGGTCTCAACGTTTAAGCTTTGGTTTGAAAACATTTAGATCTACTCACTTGTGAGGTTTCTCTAAGCCTTGAAAGCAAAACAAGAACCATCCATGGCATGTGGTATGGTTCACTTCCTCAATTTCTTCTCCAAACCCATGGCGTTTGGTGGAAAAAGAGATCGAAGAGCAAGGAAAACAGATTTCAAATAATGACCTAACTAATCCCCTTTACAACCATCGCGTTTGGGAAAGAACAGATTAGTCTCTAGGATCTGGTTTTGTAGGATATCTGAATCCTGTCAAGGTAAGACAGCCCTGGAATCATAGAGACCTTTTCCAAGGCTCTCTAAGCCTTATGACCCCAAGATCCTAGAAGAGAAGGTATGAAGAACAAAGAAAACACAAAGCTTTAAACCCTTTCAACCCTTTTGAGTCGTCTCAACCCCAAAGACCCAAAAAGACTACTTACTACACATGATTAAAATTGAAGCAAAAGCAATAGATAGATAGCTAAGCATGATCAACCAACGATTAAAGGAAAAACTTGCTTGATATTAAAAGATTAGAGGTTCAAAACACGAAAAGCTTAAAATGTTCAACAATGGCGAAATCGCCTAAGGTAGATAGAAATCAAAAAGACAGAATGAAGATAAGAGAAAATGGTGGCTGCTTTTACCAAAAATGGCTAAACCGTTAACTGGTCCCCCCTTCGCTAGCTGCCAAAGACAGCTGGACAGATAAGGCTCGTCTGGGATCAACTCGGGTCACTCGATCTCTGGCACGATCGTCTTCTTGGATCGGATGGCTTCGGTCGATCTTTGAGTTGATCTGATCGGGTTGGGAACTCGACCTGGCTCTCGATCTGCATGGCGTCATTCCCGTCCGTACTCCAGATCGATCTCCTCACTCGATCTTGATCTTGATCCTTGCTCTTGAATCAACTTGGGTCATTCTGGTCGATCTCGTCTAGATCGACCTGCCTTGCTCGATCTGCTACTCGATCTCGGGTACTTCGCATGCACAGCTAAGTTCTCCAAGTGTCCATGAGCTCCATTCTGATCCTCCTCACGTCCACATAACCTCCTCAACTCGAGAGTGCTCCAAACAACCTGATAATGATGCATATATGCAGGAAATATGCAAAATGTGAATGCAAAGGGACCTAGGACCTAAAATGCACCAAATGGAGCAAACTATCCTATAATACAAGATGAATGCATGAAAAACTATCCTAAATGCATGAAAATATGCAAAATATATTGTAATATCAACTCCCCCAAACTTGCTTTTTGCTTGCCCTCAAGCAAACAAAATTCAAGAAAGGAGAAGAGGTTTTAAAAACGGGGGTTTAAGCTTCTTGCAAAAGTGTTTTTCAAATGAATCAATTCAATGGTCCTAGTTCTTAATCCTAAGATGCAATACACATACTCATACTCCAAAGAACTTAGCCATACTCATCACATAATGAATTTCAAATCATGACTCTCATATCCCAAACAATCCAAAAATCCTATCCTTTAACATTCAATAAGATCAAAACCGTGAATTACACTTATGCATTTTAAAGCCGAACACATTGAGCTAAGGATAAAGACTATGAGACTAGAATGATCTCATTTAAATGGGTTCTCCAATGCAATGGTTTCTCTCAAAAAAGATATGAACTTATGCATAATGCTAAAGATAAAGGCAATTGGTGCATACATGACTAGACTCTCATCTACCCATATATACTAACAATGATCCTAAAACCCCTCTCATTTCTTTTCTTTTCAGCTCACTCACCCTCCTAGAGACTACCCTCATCAATAAAGCAATTCGCTTAGCAAAAACCCAAATAAAAGCATCATCTCAAATCTCTTTTAGCTAGTGGAAAGGCTGAAAACACATTTAGCTCTCTTCTTTTATTTTTGATAGCTCTCTACTCATCATTTTTTTTTCTTTTCTTTTTAAACATTTGGCCCTTTGGCTCTTTTGTTTTCTTTTTCTTTTTCTTTGAGAGCTATCTTCTGAATTAAACTAAAGCTTTTCATTTTTTAAAAACAGTGAGCCTTCCACTTAAAACCTTTTCATTTACTTCAAACACCAAACTCTTTTGAAACTGAAAACAAGTAAGCAAAATAAACAACCCCAATGAACCCCAAACCTAACCTAGGCCTAAAACTAGCTTCAATATGCAAAGCTAGCAATCAAATGAGAGCGTAATCATGTCGCCTAGACGTAACACGTTATGCCAAGTTCAAACCGGAAAGAGGCCTCACAATGATATCACACAAGAGAATTTGGCTTGAAAGAAAGGTAAGGGTTATGGTGGAAGTTCTACTTAGGCTCACAAAAGAGTGGTGAAAGGAGGAAGAGAGCCTAGATACGTATATGATCCATGTGTTCATTTTCAAATGCATAAGTATGACAATTAAAGATCAGATTAATGTTCTCACTTATTAGGACAAGATTCAATTCATGAATGTTCAAGTCAAGTCACGAAAATCAAAACAGATGATCTAAGTATGGTTAGAGCTTACTTTCAAAGAGTGTACAATGCATCAAAGAACTACTAACTAGGGCCTTGAAACAATTCATGAGCTTAAAACACTTTTCAGGAAAAACTTTGACCCCTTATGCAAATGTAAACAACCTAAATGCTCAAAAATTCTAGTCTCAATCCTAAAATGCTTAACAATTCGAATGCAACTACATGAATTTTTTGAAAATTTTTAAAAATTTTACCAATTTTTTTGTTCTTTTCTATGCCTTAGGATGCTTGCAAGACTCAAAGGATGATAACAGAAAACAAGAAGAAAGAAAACATGTCAAACACACCACACACTACCCCAAACTTGAATGACACCATCTCGGTGGCAAACAAATCCAAGAGAGTTCAAAACACAAAGCAAAAAGAAAGAAAACATGCGTGGTATATACAAGGGATGGTTGTTGGTATCTCGGAGCTAAGAAGTGCTGGAGCTTGAGGTTGCTCCAGACTTCTTGCTCTTTGTGGGGGTCTCGTGAGCTACTGCCTTGCCCTTATCCAAGCTAGCTTGCTCATGAACCGAATGTCACGCAGGTTGGATCGTTGCTTGGGGCTCACAGATCTCAATGCCTCCGGTGGATCTCCTTCTCTTTTCGGGCTGCTCGACCTCATCGCCTGAAGGTGAACAAGGAGCGTTGCCTTTGAGCTTCTTTATCTTCTGAGCAAGCTTCTTGATCATCTTGCTCTGCCACTTGTTCACTTTCCTTTGCATCTCCACAACAGAAGCAAGGAACTTCTCCGCTTTTGTCCTCGGCTCAAAGTCAAGCTTGGGAAGGACAAAGCTCTCGGGCATCTCAGCATCTGATGTGGGGGACTCTGACCATGGGCGAACAGGTAGTGCTGGAGCAGCTGTTCTTCCTAGAGGTGCAAAGCACTCCTCTACACTCAGCAAGAACTCGCTGTTGCCAACTCCTTGCAGCTCGGTTTCTTCCTTGTTCGGCAATATGCAAACTCGCTTCTCATTCTCACAGTCAATGAACAAGTAGGCGTAGAAACCCTCAGCTGACGTGCGTCCCAAGCTGTCCGTGTTTCTCATGTAGATCTCGTCCATGTAGGCTCTCTCCGCGACAGGAACAAAGTCAGCTAGTGGCACTCTGGCTTGAATGAATATAGGCATGAGGAAACCTCCAATCAAAGCTGAACTCGCCTTGCATCGCAAGGCATACGCCTTGTACTTCACCAAGGAGGCGGCTAAGATGCATCCGTAGTTCACATCGTCGCCGAGCTCGTCTTCCATCGGCTCGCCATTCTCCTTAGGATCACAAAGCATATGCTTAACGCCTTGGAACAGGAAGCAAATCTCGGTCTTGGTGACTGTCCACTGAAGGTGTTGGCAATCAGCTTGAGCATGTATCTTAGCACCGGGCTCCTCACTCTCTTGATCTTCGCCGTGTTCGCCTTGTAATCATCATTGCTTATGAGGTCCCACAGGTCGTTAGCACCAGCCTTCAAACCGTAGGCTTGGCAAAGCTCCTGGATCGAGAGATGATAAGCTTGACGCCTGATCTTGAAGGTGATGTGGCCTTGGGATGGAGTAGGGAGACTCGAGTTCTCATACGTGAACTCCAAGGTGGCTAGGAAATCGATTGTCGCCTCGAGATATGTTGGACAATCTATACGAGATAAGCACATGAGCCCTATGTTCTTGAGAAGCTGATCGAAGTCTCCCAAGATCCCCATCTTAGCCAACAGACCTCTATCCGCGAACTTTGTGGGATTGAACCGAAGTCTTTCCAGCCGTGTCTTGGCTTGCTTCTCTTCTTTCGACCATCTGACCCTCTCCTGAACCACTTCTTGAGCTTCTCCTTCTTGTGCTGTCTCTTCCTTGTTCTCTTAGGAGCCATAGTACCTGAAACACAATTCTCAAGCAAGAGAATGAGCAAAGGCAGCAAAAATATTGAGAGAAAGACTAGACAAGAAAGAAAAACTTATAACAAATACCCTAAATTTTTGGGGAATTTATAAAAATTCTAGCAAGATAATTGAGAAGCAAATCTAGAGATAAGATTAAATCTATAATTTTTTGTAATATCTAGCTAGTTTTAAAAATTGTTAAACTCCCCTTACAGCTAATATTCAAGCAATGCAAATAAAAGAAAATTTTCTAAAAGATTTAAAACAAAGACCCGAAAATACCTTTGCCAAGTTTGAAAGAAGAAGCTGTTAGCCTTTAGGAAAGAAAAATCACACTCTCTCTTGCTTTAGAAATCCCGAAACACAAATGAGAGAGTGTGTTGTTGCTTGAAAATATAAAGGCTAACAAAAATCTAAAACTATGAGCAAAACTAGTGGTTTCTGACAAAAAGATTGGCAAGGCACATCTTTCATTGTCAAAGATTCCTGTCTTGACCAAGATTTGAATTTAAAAACAGGAGGGAAAGAAGAAAAGAGGGAAAAGAAATTGTTACCTCGGCATGAGATCGAGTCCATTTGGTCGATCTAGGACTCTATCTCATGCCCACGTTGGCTAGGATCGAGAGGTTTGATCGATCATGGACTTGATTCAAATTGCATCGAGTCTTAGATCGATTGTACCTTTTCGTTCCTTGAATTTTGGTCAACTAGGCTGTACTCCTTGGATCGAGCCACATGATCGATTTGGGGGTCGTTTTGGCTTAGATCGAGTGGCAGATCGAGTAGACTATTTGATCTATCCTTGAGAATCGAGTGACTAGGTCGATCTACACCTCGTTTTCTTTTCAAGCTAAACGCATAGGTGGTCTATACTCTCGTGATCGACTGTTCCACTCGATTTGTCTACTCGATCTCGTCTAGATCGACTGACTCCTCTCGATTCACTAGCTCGATCTAGTATGAGTCGATCTAGCACTCGATCTCTAGCCTATACTTAACCCTTCTCGCCTCTTTTGACTCCAAGATCATGGCTTATAATCCCTTATCCTTTCACCTGCACACTTAGACAATAAAAGCATAAAACTGAAATAGAAATAAAGCAAAAATATGTACAAGTTAGACATGGGAATGCCTCCCAAGTGCACTTTCTTTAACATCTTTAGCTAGACTTTACTTGGTTTAGGCTTGAGGTGGGTCTTGGAGAAGCACTGTGGTGCTCTCCTTGCTGCAATCACTCGCCAGATAAGGCTTGACTCTGTGCCCATTAACCATGAAAGCATTCCCGCACTTGCCAACCAATGTAACCGCTCTATAGGGAAGAACTTCCTTGATCTCAAACGGTCATCTAGACTTGAGCTTCCCTGGAAACAACTTCAACCTCGAGTCGTAGAGTAGCACCATACTGCCTTCTCTTAACTCCTTGTGAACCAGTTTCTTGTCATGAGCCGCCTTGGTCCTCTCTTTGTAGATCTTAGCACTTTCGTAGGCCTCCAACCGTAGCTCATCAAGCTCATGTAGCTGAATCAACTGCTTCTCTTGAGCTGTCTTGAGGTTGTAGTTCAGCTGCTTCACTGCCCATAGTGCTCTATGCTCCAACTCAACAGGAAGATGGCATGCCTTGCCGTATAGAAGAGTGAAAGGAGTAGTACCAATGGGGGTTTAGAAGGCAGTCCGGTAAGCCCACAAAGCATCATCGAGTTTAACTGACCAATCTTTTCTAGTAGCCCCAACTGTCCTCTCTAGTATAGCCTTGATCTGCCTGTTAA